>JAZHRO010000003.1:0-10000000 GCA_037157565.1 Thalassia testudinum | reverse complement strand
CGGGGAGATATACACTGGGTTTGCCCTTGTGTTGACCCCATAAAAAATAAAGTAGGGAGAAAGCTACTATTCTAAAAGATAAACCTTTAGGCAGAAACTCTTAAGGTCACCTAGGGTCATTGAAACCCAAAGTCCGTTTTAACGGTTGCCTAGTGAGTCTTTCACTCTTTTCACAAGATGCTTAGCACTTAGAGTCCTTCTCGAGTCTTGGGTGGGTTGGGTAGTCATAAAAAGTTTTCCTAACACTCTCAAACTCCAAAAGTCCAAAAAAATAAGAAAAGAAGACAAACAAAAAAAATGCATCTTCCCTTTTCAAAGAAGGCAAGGACTTGGGCGATCTGCATTCTGGAAAACACCAAAGTACTGTTGAGTTTTCGTAGTTGAGGACATTAGTTGAAATTTTCTATTGTTAATAAATGACTTAGGCCTAAGCAACTGAGTCCTAATTCTATTTTTATACATAGCATATAGTTTAATTTTGCTAGGGACCAGCAAAAGATACTCATGGGGTTATGATGTAGACACAACTATTGAGAATAAAATGCCTATTCATGCAAGTTCCTAGGCTTAGATTTTCATTTCATGTTATAAATTTTGCATAGCATACATCATCCTACATGAGAGTAGTTGTGTATATTTTAGGTTAATTACATCCTTTTTATGGCCAGGAGGGAAGGAGATTTATTTCAGGGCCTCGGATGGATGATCTGATCATACAGATCTGATCAGGACGATGATCAGAGTCCAACGCCTTTGAAATCGTTGAGATCAGAATCCCATAGCACCATATGCAGTCTGAGGAAGGTCAATAGCTAAGGGGCTAGGTGACATAATACAGAGCTTCAAATGCCAAATTTGATTGTATGGATGGATCCAGATCGACGATCGTAGCCCAACGATGTGAGAATTGACCCAATCCGACATTCATGGCACCACCTACAAAGTAAAGAAAATAGACGGTCATGATGGCACCACATGGTGCCATCATAGCCGCCCAAACTCATCCAAGCCTCACCGCTCCATCTTGCAGGCATATTATCACGCAATCCTAGCCGTTGGATCATAATCCAACGACTGAGAATGACCTCAGCACACCACTATACTCCAAAGAAGAACATGGGGATGAAATCCTGACCATTGGATCGAGATCCAACGGTCAGGAGAGGGTGCACACGCTTTCGTCTTCTCGACAATCCACGTCGGTAGCGTGTTGCGTATTGCTTTTGCCTACAACGCAAAGACCACCATTCAAACCCCACTTCAACGCCTGATCTTGTGAAACGCGGGTGCAATCGAGTTGCATTCGTTAGATGATCATCAAGCAGTGGTGAGTGCAGCAACGTGGTGAGATCAGATTCGTGTGATGCGCGTACACGCTAGATCATGCAATAATTGACGCTCGATCACACGTGCATGATTCGCGACGCTGGTCCTTGAGCGATCTCAGCCTCTCATCACTCATCCAACGACCATGATCCTCTTGCCCGTGCCCATTCAAAGCTTAAGTGTGCGCTCAGTGCGATTTCAAGCACGAGCTCCACGTAAACGTCAGGCATCAAATTTATATTAGACGATCCTCAATGCTTCAACCTCACAGCAGCTGTGCATGCGGAGAGTGTGCACGCATAAGCGCCAACCAGCCCTTTAGCGACACCCAAGGCAGATCTTCAGCGATGCATTTGATGCCACTATAGCTCGTGGATAGATTTCCTCCTCTTCCCTTCACTATAAAAGGACCCCTACACCTCCCTTTCCTCTCCATATCTTCCTTTCTTCCTCTAACCACCACCAAAGCTCTAGAGAGATGTAAAGACCTATTCTGTTTTGTGCATTTTAAGACACCTGGACTGTGGGTTAGAGGACACCTTCCCAGACATCTGGAAACCAAAATTTTTGGGTATGAGCTCACGTCTACATGTGGGTTGCGCGCAGATAGTACCTTCTCTTTTTCCTTCCCTTCTTCCCTATCTCCCCTCCTCCAGCAAACCCTAACCCACCAACCTTATAAACCCCTTCCCCCTCTCTCACTCTCCCCACTCCAGCCACATTCCTCTCTTCCTCTCCACCCCAGCGAGAGATCCAGCGCGAGCAAGTGAGCGCGAGGGGGGCGACGAGGAGGAGCAGTGTGAGGAGAAGATGAGGTGTTGAGATCATGAGCTCGTGTGGGAGCTCATCGGAGGGTGCACCGCCGGAGTGATGCGTGCAGGAGGAGGAGTGCGTTGGGGGAGTCATCCCTGACATTGTTGCGGCCAGAGCTGCAAGCGAGGAGGCGAGCCACGACCACGCATGGTGAGAGCGAGCTGGAGCAGGTTCTGGTTCTGAGCTTTTCCCAGATTCAGACTTTTGTAGTGACGTCTAGACGATGGTCCGGACGTCTGGAGGCGGTTCCAGATGTCTGGAGAGAGGTCTTCATGAAGGTACGTTCCCTTTGTGGATACGGCCATGCAGACCACTCCACAGCTACACTTCGCATGGCCATTATGTGAAGATTTTGTTGGTGGCGTGCAGGATTTACTTCGGGAAGGCATGGGGCATGCCCTCCCATGCATTTCAGATGTCTTGGAGGCTTACCAGATGGCTGGAAGCACTTCCAGACATCTGGAGAGGAGATCGAACGTCTAGAGCTGGGTCCAGATGGTTCAGAAGAGTTCCTGGACATTTGAGGTCGACACAGAGCTTAACGTGAGTTTCTGGACACTTTTAAGATGTCTGAAAGTTTTTTCAGATGTCTGATTTGAGTCAGTAGTCCTATTTTTGACCCGTTTAGGGTCCATTTTACGCAAATAAGATACCGATGTTTCCCTTGTGAGTTCCTCTACTTGTTACAAGGCTTCCTATACTATTCTGAAAGTTCCCTTGTGATTGCTCCTTGTTATAGGACTTCGTTCCGTTGCGGGTTCGAGGCTTGCTGAGGCACATGAGCTAGCCTTTCGAGCCTCCACTACTCCTGGGTTGTCTGGTAGAGTGGCTTCCCCTAATTTAATTATAACCCTGAATGCATGTGTGGAATGAATGATTAGAACCTAGGATGTGGCATGAATCCTTGGATGAGAAACTCTTGAAATGTCTGTATGCGTGATTGAATTGCAATCTTGAATGAGTAGATAGAAAACAACTTCTTGTTAATAAACAAGAGTTGCCTGTGAAATATGAATTAACTGTGCTAGTGAAACAGTTGCATGTAACCTTACCGGTTGTATACGTTAAATGATAGAAACACGAGCTACATATGTACAACCTGAGATTAGAAATGTGAATGATAGAAATACGAGCTACATCTAAATAACCTGACCACGAAATTGGGAATGATGAAACCTAGTATTGGAATGGTATGAGAAATATGAGCATGAACCCTATGGGGAGTTAGGAGTAGAGCTCTTGAGAATAAATGGAGTGGATTTGGAAATGCGAGTGAGGAAGTGTGCTAGCCCTTGAGTACGAAGTACCAAGGAGAGTGGCTATCCCCTGTTTAGTGTAGAGCGGAGCTAGACACCCATGGGTTGGGACCTGAGGTTAGGATTGGCCACTCTATATTGACTTCTTGGCCCTCGTGTACACCGTACAGGGGAGAGATACTAGTGTAGGGAGAGAGCTAGCCACCCCACAGGGCTCGAGGTTCAGCTAGCCACCCTACATCGACTTGTTTGGCCCACTGGGCAAACCAGGGTAGTCAGGTGAGGGTGCACGGACTGTGGAGGGGTGAGACCCCTATTTGGTTCTTAGGGGCTAGGCCCCTGTTACTGAGAGGGCTAGGCCCTATACTGTTCCGTGCTGTACTTAGGCACACCCGTTAACGAAAACGACTAACTGCGTGGCAGTGCGAGGTAGCTACCTGTGCACTTATCGCACATGCTGTAGTCACCGTTACGTCTGTCCGTGACGTTGGGGTGGTTAACTGGGTGTAAGACCACCAAGAGGGACTCTCCCAGCCAGAAGAGTACCACGTGCGACTTCTACTCTTCGGAAATGACTGCAATCAAGATTGTTCCTACAAGGAACATTCAAGATCAATATGGAGATCTGATAAATAAACCAATGGGTTAAAGGGAATAATTTGTGAAGTAAAGTAATTGGAATAAATAGCTACCTATTCACTTTTACTGCTTTAGTTAGTTGGTTGCCACTCTACTCAGCGTTCGCTGACTTTGTATACTCATAACCCATTTTCAAGTCCAGGTGTTGAGCAGCCCGAGTCTCCGGCTATAGAGGGTGCTGGGCCCAGTAGAGCCCTGAAGTAGTAGCTTCCCTTTGTAGTACCTTTTTTTAGAAGTGAGTTAAGACTCTTGTACTTTTACGTTCTGTACCTTTACTTTTCTGAACCTTTATGTTCCTGTACCTTGTTATTGTTCTACTGTTGTGGTGGTGACTTGTACTGTAGTAGATTTTACTTTCTTTACTGCTATACTCTTTCGTTGTTAGTTGCTTAGCATAGTGAATGTGGTTTACTTTCCTGCTTTTTGGTTATTTCTCGTTGGACGACTCGGTCTTGGGATTAGTCGAGTTAGGACGATCTCGTGTCCTGTAGGGATTCGGGAACTAGGTCGTAACAAGATGGTATCAGAGCAAGGTTGTCCCGAGAAATGAACCAACTAGCTTTAGAATAACCAATTCATGTGCATGTAACTAGAGTAACCACCACAACGTACCTTTTGACATTTGTTCTGAGGATTCTTTTGCTGAATGTCCATTAGAGTTGACATCTCCTTGTTCTATTTTTTGCGTCTCCTTGTAGGAGTTGCCTCGACGTGGAGTCTTTGAGGTGGGCCATGGACGTGGCCGAGGATGAGGTAGGAGGGGCAAGCGTGCTGAGCCTGACTTTTTAGTGGACCAGCCACTTCTTCCTGGCGTTCAGGCCCAGGACCTCACCCAGTCGATACAGGAGATTGTACGAGAGGAGCTCCACCCGCCTCCATGAGCGCCTCTCCTTGGGGACGTCGAGGGGGAGTCCTCTGTGTGACCAAGAGACCGACACAATGCTGGACGTGGGGGAGGGGGTGGTCCTCAACTGCCCCCACCGCACTCTAATACTTCCATACACGAGCCCTCCCTACCTGGAGGCGTGCCAGTTTCCCCACTATGACGACATTACAAGCTTTTCGGACAGCTCTGGAAGCTGAAGCCCCCCTCCTTCAAGGGGGATGAGGACCCAACTGAGGTGGAGGACTTGCTCGAGCAGATCGAGAAGGTGTTTGACACCCATCGCCCCCCTGTAGAGTGCCCTGTGGCCTTTGCCATGTACCAGCTGGAGAGCACTGCACACAGGTGGTGGAGGGCGGTCAGAGGTCAGGAGAGGGCTGAGCCGACGTGGGACCAGTTTGTGACAGTACTTCCTGTAGACGTGGCAGGATCAGAGGAGGAGGGAGTTTCACACTCTCCGCCATGGGACGATGACTATTAGTGCGTATCGTACACGTTTTCTAGAGCTGTCGCATTTCGCTGCGACAGCTGTGGCTACTGAGGAGGAGCGCCTGTGGAGGTTCACTGAGGGACTCCAACCTGCCATTCGGGGGTATGTCAAACCCCAAAAGCTGCCCACATTCTCGAGAGTGGTGGAGGCATCTATGACTTATGAGGAGACCAACTCGGCCGCACCTGACAATGACAGCAGACGGAAGAGGCCCTACCAGCCAAAGTACTCACAGGGTCGACGAGAGAGGAGGCACGCAACGCTCGTAGGAGAACCATCTCATTTTGCGAGGCCGACAGTGGCCTTTGGGGGCCCTCGACAGGGGCCAGCTACCAGCACTGGACCCCAACCTAGCCGTCAGCAGGGACCTACCAAGGGCGGGAGTTGAGTTCCCCTCTACTACCAATGGGACTACCCGTCTAGGGCTGAAGCATAGTAGATGCTCCCTGCATCAAGCACTGGAGGCCGAGCAGGTGGCCATGGTTCCCAGGTGCGTAGGAGAGGACAACAGTCGTAAGGAGGGTACCGGCCAATAGCTACCCATCCGACATAGAGTGTGGCTGCTTCTTCCGCACTGAGAGCTGAGGGGCGTATTAACGCCCTGACACACAAAGATGCCAGAGCATCAGGTTCAGTGGTGGCAGGTATGGTTCCAATTTCCGACAGATTAGTTTACGCACTTTTTGATTCCGACGCCACGCACTCGTTTGTTTTTGCGAGTTTTGCTATCAGTTTGGGATAGGATTGTGTGTTGTTAGAGGATCTATTTGTGGTTAGAGGTCCTGGTGGTCAGCTGTTTGTAGCTGTGGAGGTTTACACAGACTGTGAGGTCAGTGTTGGGGGACACAGCCTCTCTGCTGACCTGATTGTGATACCGATGAAGGACTTTGGCGTGATTCTAGGGATGGATTGGCTGTTCGCTTATGACACTTTGGTGGATTGTTTTGAGAGGAAGATCGTCTTCTACATAACGAAGATGCCTTCTTTTGAGTTTCATGGACAACCGGTGGATGGAGGCTTCAAGTGCATTTCTACACTTCGGGCAACGAGACTTTTAGGCCAGTGGTGTGAGGGCTTTCTGGCTTGTGTAGTGGTAGAGCCTAGCCCCGTGGTAGACTTTTAGAGCATCTCAGTGGTCAGAGAGTACCCCGACATGTTTCCAGAGGAGCTGCTAGGACTACTGCTCGACCGTGAGATCGTGTTTGATATCTCACTGGTACCAGCGACCAGCACCATTTCTACATCACCTTACAGGATGTCACTGCTTGAGCTGCGAGAGCTCAAGTCCCAGTTGTAGGACCTATTGGGAAGGGCTTTGTGAGGCCCAGTGCATCTCCGTGGGGAGCCCGGTGTTATTTGTGAAGAAGGATGGTACCTTACGCCTTTGTGTGGACTACAGATAGCTGAATAGGGTCACCATCAAGAACAGGTATTCGCTGCCGAGGATCGATGATTTATTTGACTAGTTGCGAGCTGCTACGGTATTCTCCAAGATAGATTTGAGATCTGGCTACCACCAGTTGAGAATCAGGAAGACCGACGTCTCCAAGACAGCTTTCCGCACCTAATACAAACACTACGAGTTTTTGGTCATGCTGTTTGGGTAGAGCAACACCCCTGCTGCCTTCATGGATTTGATGAACTAGGTGTTCAGACCTTATCTGTATCAGTTTGTGGTGGTATTTATTGATGATGTGCTCATTTACTCGCAGGATCAGGCGCAGCACGGACAACACTTGTAAATAGTTTTGAACACATTAAGACAACGTAGGCTGTATGCCAAATACAGCAAGTGTAAGTTTAGTTGAAATAGGTGACCTTCTTAGGTAATGTGATTTCAGGCGATGGCTTGGCTGTGGATCCAGCCAAGGTAGAGGCAGTACTCAGGTGGGAGAGGCCACGTACAGTGGCAGAGATCCGTAGTTTCTTGGGACTGGCAGGTTACTACCGACTGTTTATTAGGGGTTTCTCTCAGATTGCACGTCCTATGACTCAGTTGACTCGAAAGGACATGCCCTTTGCTTGGACAGACGCTTGTGAGGCGTGTTTCAGGAGTTGAAGGAGAGGCTGACTTCCTCTCCTGTGCTTACCATCCCAGACAGTAGTGACAAGTTCGTTGTTTATAAGGATGTTTCGTTGTAGGGGTTAGGGGGTTTGCTCTTGCAGCGGGGTCACGTTGTCGCTTATTCTTCGCGGCAACTGAAGCCCCATGAGCATAGCTACCCTACCCATGACTTAGAACTGGTAGCTGTCGTCTTCGCACTGAAGACATGGAGGCACTGCCTATATGGTGAGACTTTTGAGATATTCATAGATCATAAGAGCCTCAGGTACTTGTTTGATCAGAAGGAGCTTAACATGAGACAGAGACGTTGGTTAGAGCTCTTGAAGGACTATGACTACAGCATCTCCTACAATTCAGGGAAGGCCAACGTGGTGGCTGATGCCTTGAGCTGGAAGGTGCCCGCCCACTTGGCTAGTTTATAGGCACAGAGTTGGAGACTTATGGAGGAGTTGGGCAGTTGGTGACCCCTAGAGTTACAGGGGCATTGTGGGGCAATGATAGTGACATGGCAGACGAGACTAGAGCTGATAGGTTGCATCATCACAGGATAGATGACAGATCCATACTTGCAGTCGTTGCACAACAGAGTATTGTCAGGGGACCCAAGAGACTTCTCCTTCATAGACGAGCTGCTATGTATTACGTGACGTT
The DNA here is from genome assembly GCA_037157565.1 of Thalassia testudinum. Lineage (NCBI taxonomy): Eukaryota > Viridiplantae > Streptophyta > Magnoliopsida > Alismatales > Hydrocharitaceae > Thalassia > Thalassia testudinum. The sequence continues at coordinate 9,991,877 of JAZHRO010000003.1, read as the reverse complement.
TGTGTGTTCCCAAAGATGAGGAGTTGTTGAGAGAGCTCCTGACTGAGGCACATGGGTCCAGGTTTAGCATACATCCTGGGAACACAAAGATGTACCACGATCTGAGATGCAACTTTTGGTGGAGAGGGATGAAGCAGGATGTTGGAGAGTTCGTGCCGCAATGTTTGATGTCCTAGTAGGTGAAGGCCGAGCATCAGAGGCCTGCAGGGTCGTTGCAGCCACTTCCTGTGCCAGAGTGGAAGTGGGAGAGCATCACAATGGACTTGGTGGTAGACTTGCCTGTTACCCACCGAGGACATGACGCAATCTGTGTGATTATAGAGAGATTGACGAAGACAGTACGTTTCTTACCAACCCGAGTCACCTTAGGACCAGCGCAGTTGGCAGAGAGGTATATTTGAGATGTGGTACGTCTGCACGGAGTTCCACGTGAGATTGTATCCAACCGGGATACCCGTTTTACATCCTAGTTTTGGGCTGAGTTTTAGCAGGCTTTGGGGACATGGTTGAGGTTCAGTATGGCATAACACCCCCAGACGGACGGACAGTAAGAGCACATGATATAGAAACTTGAGGACCTTTTGTACGCCAGTGCACTGGACTGGAGGGGCTCTTGGGAGGAACACTTGCCCCTTGCAGAGTTTGCATATAATAACAGTTATCACTTGAGCATCGGCAAGGCACCCTACGAGGCTCTATACGGACGGAGGTGTACTGCGCCCTTGAGTTGGGTTGGGGTGGGGACCAAGTGGGAGGATGGCCCCTGACTGATCTGGCTGAGTCAAGAGGTGGTAGAGCAGATTCACAGATGACTTCACACTGTCAGGGGCAGATAGAAGAGTTATGCTGAACAGAAGTGTAGAGAGGTGAAGTTAGAGGTTGGGGATCACGTCTTTCTTCGTATTTCGCCTATGAAGGGCTTGCAGCATTTTGGGGTGAAAGGGAAGCTCGTGCCGAGGTTTTTGGGGACCTTTGAGGTCCTAGAGCGGGTAGGACCCATTTCTTATAGGCTTGCCCTTCCTCCCCAGCTTTCCGGTGTGCACGACATGTTCCACGTGTCCAACCTCAGGAAGTACGTCGCTGATCCCAGTCACGTTCTGAGCCACGAGAGTGTCGAGGTGGGTGACGACCAGACCTACCCCGAGCAACCAGTGTAGATACTAGACAGGGCCGTTTGGAGTTTGAGACGGTAGCAGGTACCCATAGTGAAGGTCTTGTGGAGGAGCCAGAGGTATGAGGAGGCTACCTGGAAGCTTGAGGCGGTGATGTGGGAGCGGTACCCAGAGCTTTTTGATGGTACGTCTTTTTGGATCGGCTTCGGTCCTCTTTAAGTTTGTTATGTGTATATATTTCTTTTCCGCAACCTAGCTAGCTCAAGTTTCGGAGATGAAACTTCCTTTAAGTTTGTTATGATGTAAAGACCCATTATGTCCTGAGCCTTTTAAGATGTTTGGACTGTGGGTCAGATGTCTGGACACCTTCCCAGACGTCTGGAAACCAAAATTTTTGGGTACGAGCTTGCGTCTACGTGCGGGCTACGAGCAGATAGTACCTTCTCTTTTTCCTTCCCTTCTTCTCACTCTCCTCGCCTTTAGTGAACCCTAACCACCAATTATAAACCACCTTCCCCCTCTCTTCCTCTCCACCCTAGCAAGAGATCCAGTGCGAGTGAGTGAGCACGAGGGCGGTGACGAGGAGGAGCGGTGTGAGGAGAAGAGGAGGAGTTGAGCTCGCGAGCTCATGTGGGAGCTCACCGGAGGGCGCATCGCCGGAGTGGCACGTGCGGGAGGAGGATTGCATCGGGGAAGTCATCCCAGACACTGTTGCGGCTGGAGCTGTAGGCGAGGAGACGAGCCGCAGCCGCTCGCAATTAGAGCGAGGGGAGTAGGTTCTGATTCTTGGTTTTTCCCAGAATCAGACGTCTGGAGTGACGTCCAGACGATGGTGCGGACATCTAGAGGTGGTTCCAGACGTCTGAAGAGAGGTCTTTACAAGGGTACATTTCCTTTGCGGATACAACCATGCAGGCCGCTCCGCAGCTACGCTTTGCGTGGCCATTCTGAGAAGATTTTGTTGGTGGCGTGCACGATTTACTTCGGGAAGGCACGGGGCACGCCCTCCCTGATTGCACCATAAAAATACGCCTGCAATTGTGCCATCTTGTGCTATTTCCTAGCATTACCAATGCATATTAGGTTCCATAATCACATTTGTAAAAAATGCATGCATGCATGCATTTAATTGAGAAGGGAGGAGAATGAAATAAGTGGCCTTGCATTTTACATTTTTCCTCAAGTGCATCTGTGCAAAATTCTCATCTCTAGTTTTATTTCCATTTAATTTTTAAATCTTTTTCCCCGCGGCTGCATGAAGCAATTTCTTCCTCGTGCACCATTTCCTGCAACTCCCCTTCCCTGCGGCTGCCTCTCCCTGCCAAGCCATTCCAACCGCTCCCTATAGCTGCATGTAGTATGATTGCACCGCAAAAATACACCTACAATAGTGCCTTCTTGCGCTATTTCCTAGCATTACCAATGCATATTAGGTTCCATAATCGCATTCGTAAAAATACATGCATGCATGCATTTAATTAAGAAGGGAGGAGAATAAAATAAATGGCCTCGCAATTCGCATTTTCTTCAAGTGCTACTTCGCAATATTCCCATCTTTATTTTTATTTCCTTTAGATTTGGAAACCTCTTCCCGTGGCTGCACCTTTCTTCCTCGCGCGCCATTCCCTGCAGCTGCCCTTCCCTACGGCTGCCACTCCCTGCTGAGGCCATGCATGAGCCATGCACAGCCAGGGCATGGCCATGCATGGCTTTCATCTTCTATTTAAAGCCACGGTTTCTTCTTCTTCAAAAGCTTGGTCCCAGGCAAAAAATGCAGCAGCACACCTTCTCCTTCTAGGCCACCACCATCCTCTCCTCCCTCTCCCTCCATACGCCGGCCCTCCTCCTCCGAGGAGACACCCGGCGGGCAGGAGCCCTCACTGTGGTGCACACCACCACAGTGAGACCACCACCGCCCAGCTCTTCAAAGAGCCGGTGGGCGTGGTGGCTCTATTTTCATTTTTTTTTATGTTCCCGTACCTTCAGCCATGGCCACATGCTTCAAGGTCTGAAGCTCGCAGCTTGGCAGCAGCAGTAGCTAAGCAGCGGTAGCAGCAGCCCCCAGCCATTCCACGCAAGCCTACAGGTGCCCCAGCCCCTTCCGCGCGGCCTGCAGACCTCTCCACCTCCCACTTTCACTGCCCTGTCGCACTCTCTTCCGCCCTCAACCGGCCTCTGCGTGCCACTGCACCGGCCAGCCAAGCGCTTCCCCGCACCCCTGCCAGCACCTGTAAGCTTCAGCGCAAGCTGTAGGCACCCTCGCCTCCCTCTCCGCGTGCTCTGTCGCGAGTTCTCCGTGCTCGCAACCGACCGGCGCAGACCCTCTTCCTCGCGCGCCAGCCCACGCGTGCCAGCCGCGAGCCGGCCACACTCACACCACCTGCAGCTCCCGGTTGCGCGGCGCGGACGACCATTGTAGCAACTGTTCACGCGAGCCTACGTGACACTGTGGCTACAGTGGAGTGACCAGATAGTTCCTCACTTTATCGGTCACGTGGTGCGCCGCAACCGGGCCTCGCCCGTGCGCACTCCCGCCTGCGTGTCTACCCCAGCATCGCCCGCACCTACCCGCAAGTCTGCTTCGCCTGCTCCCTCCACCCACACCTGCGAGCGCCCGTTCCAGCCACTCCGTGCAACGCTGGGCGCTGGCTCCTCTCTGCGCCAACACTCCCTCCAGCGCACTCTTCTCTACGTGCATACACGCTTGCGCGTGCATGTGCGGAAGCCTTCAGATGTCAACCCTGTAGCTCAGACGCCTTAACTCCACCCCTCAGCAGTGCGGCAGTGCTCTCTCTCCCGCTCTCTCTCTCTCTCTCTCTCTCTCACAACACTCACTGCACTCCCTACACCGATGCTCACACACACCTACACTCACACTCCCACACAAAAACACACACCTATACTCTATTATATACATATATATATATGTATACTTATATATTGATATATATATACATACATATATACATATATTTATATACATATATATATACTTATATTTATACATATAGTAGTATCTATATACTTATGTATTAGTATACATGCATACATATATATATATATCTATATACTTATATAAATACTTATATATATATATATATACGTATATACATGTACTTATATAAATATACATATATACTTACATATATACATATATCTATACACATATATGTATATGTAGATATACATACATCTATATATATATTACTTATATAACTAAGTATAGATACCTGTATATATATACATATATACACACCTACTTATATATACATACATATATATATATCTACATAACTATATATACATATATACATATATATACTTATCTGGATACATATACCTATATACATATATTATTATTATATATATATACATATATATATATACATCTATACATATATATATATGTATATATATACACTTAGCTACATATATCTATATATACATATATTACTATATACTTATACATACATATATGTATACCTCTATATAGTTATATATTCATACACACATATATATATATATACATATACACTTATATATATACATATATATATACATATACCATATATATATGCATATAGATATATTTAAATATATACATATATTTATATTTTCACATTATTTACCATACGCTGTATCGTGGGAATATCTGCACCAGTTGCTGATATTTCCCTGATACACGCATACAAAAAATAATGTGTTCGCATTCATCTTCCACCATCCATCCTACACCTTACATGCGGCACTTCATCCTGCTGGTTGCATCTCTCTTGACGACGACCAACTCGACACCGTGCTACACTCCATCTCCGCCTCCACCCCCACCCCTTTATACATATATAATATATACCTATATATATATATACTATATTTACTTGATTTCTATTTTTCTTTCCTATTAATAAAAAGATAAAAAATATATATAAAAGAGAAAAGATAATCCTTGACTTGCAGGTACCCCGTCTTGCGAATAGCAAGACCCGTTTTGGAACCCTATTTTGGCTCAAAGCCAAGAACCCAATTTTGAGGGTGTGCCTCAAGGACAAAGATTACCAAAAAAAATCTAAATAGAAAAACACCAAAAACACAATAAATGAAAGGAAGAGACTCGTTGTAGGAAAGGTGTAGAAACTTAACTTGTACCCCACCTCCCTGAGTTCAACCCTGGGCCTAAAAGTGACCAAGATAAAATCAAATAGGCCAGGTTAAAATTTTTTTGTAAAGAGATGGTTAGGTCCGAATTAGGTTAACCACTATACAAACTTCAACGATAAAATCATCATATTAACAACCTAACCGCGATCGACACCATAACTTTTCTGGCGCCGTTGCCGGGGAAGTGCACCTTCAAGTAAGTTTCTATTCAATTCCTTTCAATTTTTCTCTTCTCTCTTCACGGGTATCTCTATTTTTGGTGTGCAGGTGAACATGGTGCAAGGAGAAGGTAGGCAGACGAAGTCGAAGACGTGAGCAGATCCAAGGCAGGAACGAGAGCGTGAAGATGCCAGCACCGCATTGGAGCTTCGTACACATGGCCGAACAAGTAGGTCTTCTTTTCTTAGCAACTAGGGTTAACTTGTCACCTTAATAAAAAAAACTAAAGACTAAAAAAAAAAAACTAGAAAAACTTCTTGGGATCTCTTGGGCAAGTGGATTAAAATTCACTTGTTTGATTGATTGTCTTCACTCCCACCGCCCTAGGATTTCCCACCTTACTTCGCATCGCGAAAATCCAAGAATCTTCATTCTTGAATTTTTTGCCATGTAAAGTATTCTTTTAGGCAAACACAAAAAGATTGATTGCACCCCTCTTTTGACTCACTTATCTACAATTCAGGATCACCTCTTTTGGTCGGGAGACTTGGAATTGAGTTAATTCCAACCCCACCACGACTTTTCAACTTGCCTAAGATTCAATCCCGAATACCTCAACCCCCAAAAATTTGATTTTCTTCTGGTTGAGCCTTGTGTGTGGAAATCTTTATGGTGGTTGGGAGCACTTGAATTGAAGTGCTTTGGCTCCCTTTCACATAAATCTAAAACTGATTCGTGCATCCACACATAGAAATCTCCATTTAGGGTAGCCCATTACATTTTAGCATGCATTAACTAACTGATATTGAAGAAGGGTTTATTGGGCTTAGAAGGAAAACTTGTATTTCACAAAACCCGGAGATTGGTTGAATTGGTAATTTAGAGAAATTCTAAAATTCATACTACTTAAGGTTGAACTCTAAAAACCATTCACCAATAAAAACTTCAATTCGGGGAGATTTCCTCGTTGCATGCTTGTTTTACACACTTTGAAAAATCAATCACTTGGGCATTACCCGTAAACAACGCCCTTCACATTTCAAAAGCACTTGACCCTAAGCCTCTAACTAAAACTGGTAGTAACTTGACCCTTCTTAAGGATTGGAGGTCTAACTACTTGCGTGTAGCAGCTACGTGTTGGTGAGAGTTCCCTCATGCTATTAGGTGTCTAAGACTAGGGCAAACGGCCTTTCAATCTGGCCTGGTGGTTCCGCGGTGCTCTCATTTGGTTCCGTAGTTCGTGATAGTAGGTAACTTAGATCTTTAGGTCTAAGGGCACACTGTAGAGGTTAGGAATTTGATTGAATTGATTTGTCATCAAGTGTACCTTTGCGACTTCATTTCTCTCATATCTTTTCCCTTCTTATCCCCCCAATTCTTCCTGTGGGAGTGCATGTTTGGGAGAAGGTCACAAAACCCTGAACTGTTTGAATTGACTGATAAATCTAGAAAACAAGTCGAATCGTCCTCCTCCTCCATACACATGGCTGCACGTCGACCCCCAAATCCCGAGGGAGGAAACCGCCCTCAGAACCCACCAGGTGGTGGAGCTGTAGATCCCATAACCCGCCTCCAAGCCCAAATGGAAATTTATAATGAGAAAATCGAAGCCATTCGGGAAACATTGGAGGAAATGCAGAACCCTCCTGAACGGAAGGAGCCTAGGTCTCTTACCTCCTATCAGAATCCCACTGCTACAGAGACCATAGGACAACTTCGGGTCCCCATGGGCGGGGATGACTATGAACTAAAACTGAACATAATTGGCCTAATAAATTTTCACTTTCATGGTCTTGCAAGTGAAGACCCGTTTCTCCACTTGGAAGACCTAACCCGACTGGCTGAAACTGTTAAACCAAGAAATGTCGGGTTACCTATAGTCCTCATCAAGATGTTCCTGTTTTCATTGCGGGATAAAGCATCGCAATGGTTACACATCCTTGGGAGAACCATCCACTCTTTGGAAGAGATGCGAACAGCGTTTCTCAAGAAGTTCTTCCCAATCGGACGAACTAATGCGCTTCGCCGTGCAATCACCTCTTTTACGCAACAAAACGGCGAACAATTTCTTGAGGCATGGGAGAGGTATAATGACCTCCTTAGGAAGTGTCCGCACCACAGTTTGCCTAAGTGGCATATAGCCCAGATTTTCTACTATGGGATAAATGAGACTTTGAAGCAGATTGCAGATGCTTCCTGCGGAGGGAACTTTATGAATAAAGACGAGATGGAGCATTTGAATTGTTTAAAAATATGAGTGAAAACTCGATGAATAATGCTTCCATTGTTGCCTTTAATCATACCAGCCAGCCCTGAAATGTCCACGAAGTTGACACGGGACCCTCCCATTCATCCACTGATCTAAGCCTTATTGCACAAAAACTGGATGAAGTCTCTGATGGGTCGACTTTTCTCTTAGCGTTATAGTATTTAAGTGGTGGAAAAATCGACGAATCAAAAAATAATGAAAATAACCACTCACAGAAGAGCGGGTCGTGTCCACAGGGAGGCAATGATGCAAACAATAATTAATTATTTAATGTTATTTCGGATAGTGCGAAATTCCTTTTCAAATTGGACTTAAAATGTGAAGGAAAGTAGATTTGCAATAACCTAGAAAGTTAAGGTGTAAGTGCAGTTTTCCCTCACAGAAATCCTCAATAAATTTAGGATGAATTAGTGCAATTTTCATGTAATGTGTACTAAAGACAATTAGTACTTAAATCAAGTCCAAAATCAATCTTTAAACTAGCCAATATTAATACCATGCAATTAGAAAGAACTGTGAGTGCTTGAATGCAATTCTGCCAGAATATAATATTAATTAAAAAAAATGAAATTGCTGGCAATGGCATTGAATGTAATTTCTAATTGCAACAAAAATAGAGCTTTTCCTCTCTCTCTTCCTCGCGAGAGAGAGAGAGATCTGCAGGGGTCGATGTAGGGCTTCAGAGGACGGCGAGGTCGAGAGCTTTCTGATGGTGGCAGCGGCTGCGGTGGAGGTGGCCGGAGGTGGTCGGCGGCGGTGGCCAGAGCTCCGGACTGTGGAGCAAGATAGCGACTGCTGCTGTGGCTGTTCGAGCGGCTGTGGCGTGCAGGCTTGCCAGGCGTGCCTGTGCATGAAGATGCAGCGCCTGCTGTGGTGCTTGGAGGCTCACTAGAGGAGAGGCAGCGCCTGCTGTGTCGTGGGGGCGGTGGAGGCAGGAAAGCGCGCACACTGGTGTGCAGACTACAGGGACGCAGAGAGGGTGCTGGGGCACGCGGTTGCCTTCAGTAGCGAGCGGGCTGCAGGGACGTAGCAAGGAGGCCGTGTGGGCGTTGTGGGTGGCGTGGCTTTGCAGATCTGCAGGGTGTTGGTGCTGGCGTGCGGTTGGCTACAGCGCGCAAGGAGGATGCGCCGGCGGCGGTGTGCGGTCGGAGAGACTTTTTCCCCGCAAGGGGAAAGAGGACGTAGTGTGGCACAGTGCACACTTTTCTTCTTTCTCTCCATAGTGGAGAAGAGAGAGTCGTTCCCCGCAGGGGGAAGATCCTCCCCGTTCTTCTCTCCACCTCTTCTCTTTAACTCCTCTCTCTCCCCGCGTGCGTCAATCCTGGGATTTCCAAATCCCCTTTCTGTTTTCAACTGGCGGGCATTGGAGAATATTGCCCCAATGTCCGGCGGAGGTAGGGGGAAAGAATCGCGGCTGGATATGTTGGGGAAATTATCCCCCCACCCTTTTTCTTTTTGGGTTTTATTACCTGCAAATAAACAGAACATAATCATTACACATTAAGTCATAGAATGTTATAGAATTAAATCATGATGCATATAATTATTCTATAACTTAGTGTAGTTATTAACAAACCTAAATTGTTAAAAGAGAATTACTTAGGCTTACTATTAGTCCATTAAAATGGACTCATCAGTCTCCATCGTGCACAAGAAGCTGGACGAGCTTCTGACCAACCCCGCCCGTTCTATGGCAAACACCACCTCTTCACCACTTCGTCACAATCCCACTTCTTCCAACACCAGGCTTACCCCAAGAAACCCCGTAAGACCTTCCTTACCTAGTGTCGCGCCGAGCGACTTGGTAAGTCATGTGGAACTGGCTTCTGTGAGCCAGTATTTTGACACGGAGGACCAAGCCTCCGTGTGCTCGGACGCATACTTACATGCGGATGCGTCTTCTGGCATTGAAGACGCTTGCGCCCTGGGGAACAACCCGTTCTCTGCCACGTATAACCCTGGGTGGCGCAATCATCCGAACTTCGCATGTAGCGCCAAAACCCCACGAGTGGACCTATGCGACCATCCGCACCCGTCATCCCAAGGGCCCAGTTTAATCCTATGGCGAATCCACCATCAGGCCCTTACGTACCGCAAACAGAACATGCATCAAGTCCTCTTGACAAATTGATGCGAATGATGATGGATATGTCAAAGCGCCATGAAGAGAACATGACCTCTCTTCAGTGCCAATTGGCACAGCAGAATGCTGAGATCAGTCAACTACGCATGATGACTCGATCTCAGGGCATTCTTCCCACCCAACCTGTCCCAAACTCGTGTGATAAACACCAGTTTATCATCATTTTTATGCTTTAAAACTAACCTAGCTCTTAGGATTTTACTCCGCAAACGGGTTTTTGGGCTGCATTTAGGCATAAATTAGGATAGGCATGCATTGCATTTTTTATTGTTGTTTTAATGTGTTTTTGTGAGTGTTAGGGATGTACAGATTCACAGATCCCTAAAACCCTAGCACTCAAGAAGGCAATTGGTGAAGGAGAAGCCCAGACTAGTTGGAACCCAGCTTGATCCAGCTCACCATAGCTGGAACCTAGCTTACTTGAACTAGGGTTAGCTCATCCCAGCTCCATTCAGCTAATCTCAGCTGGATGGCAGCTCAAGAGAGTTCACCTTAGCTCACCCTAGCTCAAGTCAGCTCAGATCCAGCTCAACTTAGCTGAGTCTAGCTCACCTCAGCTCCCACTAGTTCACAGGGAGCTCTAGCTAGCTCAGCTGAGTTGACAGGAGTTCACCCCAGCTCTGATCCAGCTACATCCAGCTCCACTCAACTCCAGCCAGCTGAAGAAGAATTCATCTCAGCTCAGGAAGCTCAAGTCCAGCTCCTGGGGATTCAGCTTAGCTCATCTCAGTTGAGCTAAGCTACCTTAGCTGCCTCAACCAGCTTGATTCTCCCTGATAGCACCAGACCTAGCTCACCTCAGCTCATTTTGGTAGAAGCTAGCTCACTTTAGCTTGGCTTAGCAACTAGCAAAGAACTAGCAAGCTAAGCCAGCTAGAGTAGCCCCATGCCAGCCTCTTCAGCAGCAGCCAGCTCCAGCTCCAACTCCAGACTTCTTCTCCTCAGCTCCTTCCTCTAAACCCTAGCTCCATTACCTTCTCCTCTACTCCTCCATTAGCTAAGCTAGCTTAGCTTAGCTCAGCTTAGCTATGCTCCAACTTCCTTGGCTTATACCACCCCAAAAACCAACCTACCAACTCCACCCAACTAGCTCCACCTAAGCTCCACATAAGCTAACCTACTTGGCACCAACCTAACCTACCCACCACCTCCAAAAGACACCTAAAAGTGGCGCCAAAAACTACCCATAACCACCCCTTAATGGCGCCACTTTTCCCTCCAAAATCTCCCCTCATCTCCACCACACAATCTCCCTTGAACCCATCTCCACCATCCACCTAACCCCCCTTCTAGAAGACCCCATGTTTGCGCCAACATGGTGGTGTCTCTCCACCACCAAAAGACACCAACACCACCATAACTACCCCCTTTAACACCTCTTGGGTTGGCGCCAACTCTCCTTAGCCATAGGATCACCAACCACCTCCATTCTTCCATCCTAGCCCTCCATTTCAAGGGGCACCTTAACCCCCCATCCTACCCTATAAAAAGACCACTACCCACCACCATTCAAGCCATCCTTGGCTAGCCATTTCACTCTCATATTCCACCAAGAATCCCACGTCCAAGAGAGAAGAAGAAGAAGAAGATTAAGGGGATATTCTGTCCCCTTGGTGCCTTCCCCTCTTCCCTTCTCTCTTGGGTCACGCCAGCCAAAGGAGAAGCCAGGCAAGGAAGATCTTGGAGGAGATCTTGAAGGTGGTCACGCCACCTTGGAGGAGTTTTAAGGGTGGTGCATGCCCACCCCTTTGGAGAGAGCATTAAAGGTGGTAGCTTCCACCTTGGAGGAACTCTCAAGGAAGGAGAAGAAGGAGGCCCTCTTTTCAAGCCAAGGAGCAGCTAGGCTTGGAGCAAGAAGACAACCTTCTTCACCGTTGTTACAGGAGGATTTGTGTTTCTTTTCTTGCTTTTAAATTGTGCAATTCTAGTATAAGCTTTCCTCTACTTGTCCTTGAAAAGAACACTCATTCTACTCAATCAAAAATTGCCTTCTTTTAAGCTTTTTATTGCAGTTGCTTGTTTTGGTTCTAGCACTTATTTCACCTCTTCTTCCTAATTACCCTAGGCCTACACTTGCCTAGAGTGAGCTTAGGAAGAAGATATTTCTATCTTTTAGATTTTTAATCATTTGTAGGTGTTAGTTCTTTTCGCTACAATCTGCCGTTTGCCATGTCTTTTCAAAATACAAAAAAATTACATATTGAAAAATATTAAAAAGAAAGTTGAGATTGTATTCCAAGCAAGAGAATCAATTTTGCAACCATATTGCCTCCTTGGACGACCCTAGATGCTCCCCTATCTAGGATATAAATTTTAAAAGCGTAAGCGGATTCGCGTGTTACAACGACGTTAAAAACCCGCTTTTACAAATCACGCGCATTTCGCTATCATCGTGAAATTTCGTACCCTATGGTCCTCAACCATAGGTACGACCTTCTCAGGGGCAGGTTCATCAAATTCTGCAGGCTCCGAGCATTCCACCAGGATTTCAAGCTAATCCCGCTGCAGCACCGCACTCTTATGTCCCCATTGCGAACCCTCCTCCACCGTATGATACCACTGGACCCTCATCGTCCAATGCTATCACTACGAGGAGTGGTAAGCAGACCGTCGATCTGCCTCGACTTGATCCTGGCCCATCTTCTTCTTCATCGCCCTCTCATTCGGGATGCTCAACGTATTCGCGAGAGGACGATACACCCAAATTGTTGCCAGAATCAGTCCCATTCCCTGAGGCTCTACTGAGGGAGCCAAAAGGCAAAAAGAAAGATACGTAGGCCTTTAACAACCTGCGTAATTTATTCAGGGATGTAGAAATCAAGGTACCCCTGCTCGAGGCTATCGACCACATACCTACTGTCGCCCGATTTTTCAAAGACTACACAACACCCAAGTGACAGTCAAAGAAAACTACAAATCCGATGGTTCTCTCACCTCATGCGAGTTGTGCTATACTATCAAACCTACCACCGAAGTAGAAAGATCCGAGCACACCACTTATTTCCTATAGCATCCAAGGCTGCAGTTTTATCCATGCCCTGCATGATCTAGGATCTTCCAAAAATCTCATATCGACCATCATGCTCAAGACATTTTCCTTGGGAAATCTGAAACCCACCCCTGTCACGTTATATTTGGCAGATCGTTCTGTCAAAATCCCAAAGGGTGTGGTGGAAGACGTGGTGGTTAGGGTCAACAGTCTCTGTTTTCCTATTGACTTTCTTGTTCTAGATATGGAAGTTCCTAGATCACTTTCTGATTGTCCGATCATCCTTGGTCGACCTTTCTTGGCCACAGCTCGTGCCCTTATCGATTATGAGTCGGGCTGTATTGAGATTGCCATTGGATCTGAAAAGCTCAAACTTAACATCTTCAAGGCAGCCAAGAACGTTGATTGCATCAAGGATGACACGTCTAACGAGGACATGGCCGTCAGCACGTGTATCGGACTAATTGGGTCCTATTCGGACTGCTGCAGATTACCTATAAACATTGATGACTGCGTGACCAACACATATTGTGATGCTCCCCCATTCCGCCCTTGTCCCGTACCTTCTCCTGACTAGACTTCTGGCGAGGTTTTCTCCGCTTCCCATACCTCGTGGTCTGAGTCATATCCGGGCTACTCACCGCCGGTCCACACTCTTGAAGACCGGATTGCCCTTTCTTCCCTGCCAAATCAAGCGGATTTGCAAATCCACACTGGGACTTTGATCCCATATACTTCTCACTGGGGTTATTCCTTTTTGGATCCATCTATCCAAGAAACCCCTCTTCTTGGACAATCTGAAGGCCAATTTCTTCCTCCTGACTTGTTCTCGAACCCGCCTGGGACACTCTCGTCCTAAGAAATGCCAGATCTTTCACCATCCACTCCCGAGCTGAAAGAGCTACCTAGTACACTTAAGTATGTTTTCCTGGGACCAAATGAAACGCTCCCTATAATCATCAGTTCAAAATTGTCCAGGGAGAAAGAGTGCAAACTAACTAAGGTCCTCATAGAACACAAGGTAGCTATTGGATGGTCCTTATCAGACTTATCTGGCATTAGCCCCTCCTACTGCACTCACCGTATATATACGGAAGAGGAGGCTCGACCTTCCCGCGAGATGCAGCGACCTCTCAACCCTAACATGTGGGAGGTCGTTAAGAAAGAAATTATTAAGTGGCTGGATGCAGGTATAATCTACCCGATCAGCGATAGCCCCTGGGTGAGTCTGATTCACGTTGTGCCCAAAAAGGCAAGACTCACCATCCGTGTCAATGATAGGGGCGAATCCATCCCTACACGCACTCCTACATCTTGGAGAGTGTGTGTAGATTATAGGAAACTCAATGCTGCAACCAAGAAAGATCACTTTCCGCTACCATTCATTGACCAAATCCTGAAGCGGTTAGCGGGAAATAAATTTTTCTATTTCCTGGATGGATTCTCAGGATATAACCAGGTGGAAATTGACCCCCGAGACCAAGAGAAAACCACTTTTACCTGCCCTTTCAGCACCTTCGCATTTAGAAGGATGCTGTTTGGACTTTGCAATGCGCCAGCAACTATCCAGAGATGTATGCTGGCGATATTCCATGACATGGTGGGTGACTTTCTCGAGGTCTTCATGGATGACTTTTCGGTCTTTGGACCATCTTTCGATGAATGTATTTCCAACCTAACTCGTATCCTTAGGAGATGTATTGATGTAAACCTCGTGCTTTCCTGGGAAAAAAGTCATTTTATGGTGCATGAGGGAATTATTCTCGGATATATCATCTCCGATAGGGGTATTGAGGTTGACAGAGCTAAGCTCAATGTCATTGCTGATTTACCTGTCCCTGGCTCTATCAAACAAATCTGCTCCTTCTTGGGACATGTCGATTTCTATAGGAGATTCATCAAAGACTTCTCCAAAATTTATCGACCCTTAACTCATCTCCTATCAATCGACGTACCCTTCGATATGGGCCTCGACTGTATACAAGCATTCACGCAGCTGCGTAATGCTATCACCAAGGCCCCTGTTCTCCAGTCGCCTGATTGGTCCCTCGACTTTGAACTCATGTGTGATGCTTCCGACCTTGCAGTCGGAGCCATCTTGGGAAAAAGACGCGATAGACACCCCTTCGTGGTGTACTACGCTAGTAAGACGTTGGATGAGGCGCAGCGTAATTATACTACCACTAAAAAAGAACTACTGGCGGTCATCTTTGGGCTGGAGAAATTTTGGTCTTACATTCTGGGCTCTCACGTTATTGTTTTCACTGATCACGCAGCCATTCGCCATCTCATGCACAAGAAGGATGCCAAGCCTAGACTGATTCGTTGGATCCTTCTGCTCCAGGAATTTGACATTGAGATCAGCGATAAGGTCGGAGAGCAGAATGTTGTGGCTAATCACCTTTCCAGACTGGACCCTGACCTATTGGACTTACTCTGCCGATCAATGAAATTTTTCCTGATGAGCAACTATTGGCAATAAATGTGGTAAGTGGACCGTGGTATGCCGACATTGCCAATTACCTTGCTTCTAGATCCCTTCCACGTGGCTGGCCTAAAAACCAGCGTGAGCGTCTCATGGCAGAAGAAAAGTATTATTTCTGGGATAATCCACTTTCGGATAGGTGCTAATCAAATCATCCATCGCTGTATTCGTGACAGCGAGTTCCCCAGTGTGCTATCCTTCTACCACGATCAGGCCTGTGGAGGCCATTTCTCTGGGAGGAAAACTGCAGCCAAGGTGTTGCAGTGCGGTTTCTTTTGGCCCTCCCTTCACCAGGATGCACACAATTATGCCAAGCATTGCACTAGGTGCCAGTCGTTAGGGTCAATGTCACGTCATGACATGATGCCCTTACAACCCATCCTAGTTGCAGAAATCTTCGACATCTAGGGAATTGATTTCATGGGTCCCTTTCCTCCTTCCAACGGCTTCGAATTCATCGTCGTCGCCATTGACTATGTTTCGAAATGGATCGAGGCTATTCCCGTGTGCCGTGCTGGCTATGTTATTTCCACCCGATTTGTCAAAGACCACATCTTCGCGTGCTTTGGGATCCCTCGAGCCATTATCTCGGATGGAGGAAGCCACTTTACCCATGCTTCTTTTCGGGCACTTCTGAGGAAGTACGGAGTCCACCATCGTATCGCATCCCCGTATCATCCTCAAACGAATGGCCAGGCGAAAGTGTCGAACCGACAAATCAAGCAAATTCTCTAGAAAATGGTTCGGCCTGACCGTAAGGATTGGTCCGACAAGCTGATTGAAGCACTTTTGGTGTATCGGACCTCCTTCAAGGCTCCCCTTAGTATGTCTCCGTATAGAATCGTTTACGGGAAGCCTTCTCAATTGCCCGTGGAGTTGGAGCACCACGCTTATTGGGTGGTTCACCAATGTAACCTCGACCCAAACTTGTGTGGTCGAGAAAGGAATCTCCAACTCTAAGAGCTGGAAGAGCTCTGTCGTGAAGCCTATGATTCTGCTTTAACCTTTAAACAACGCACTAAGGCTTTCACGACAGCCGTATTCGGCGGAAAGAATTTGAGCCATCTCAGCAAGTTTGGCTCTATAATGCCTGACTCAAATTCTTTCCTGGGAAATTGAAGTCCAAATGGACTGGTCCTTTCCTGGTCTGAAGACCATTCCCCAACGGGGCCGTCGAGATCGAAGATCCCAAATCTGGGTGTAAATTTACGGTCAACGGGTAGCGTTTGAAACCCTATCTGACTCATGAAGCTGCCCCCAGTGGAGAAACCATTACCCTACTGGAGGGTAACTAATTCTTTGCCTAATTCTGAGTCTAGCTAGGGACGTTAAATTCAGCGCTCGTTGGGAGGCACCCCAACAACACTCACCATCCACCATCACTTTTCACTTCACTGCCACGATCACTTCACTTTTCACATCACCACCCACCATCCACCCACCCTACCACCCTGCTGTATCCCTGCACTTCAGCTCTCCTTACCCGATCTTTCGTCCTTTCTTTACCCTTCCCTGCATGCATATGAGGACATAGCATTGATTGGCATGGGGGGGTGGATAGGCATCCTTAGGATCTGGGTATTTTAGGGTATCATGTAGTTTCTATATATATAAAAAAAAAAACTGAGAGAAAATGGTGTTTAGTAATGATCTAAAGGCTGAAACAAAAATGCAATAAGTGTTTATGGATATTCAACCTCTGTTTTGAAGACTTTCCATGCCACAGAAGCTTGATTCTCTCAGGCTCGGATTAATTCACTTGAGCATTGACAAAATAGATCGGAATCTCTCCTAACTAAGGACGTATTCTTGTTCCTGAGGCACCAGTACAGGATCCATTGTTTGCTTTTACTTGAAAGCTTAAGTAAACTTGGTTCACACTACACATATCGGGAAAGACCAGGTGAACATAAGATCCAACCCTAGTGTACATTAGGGAAGGTGAAGTCCTTACCTATGCGTACAGGTAGACTTTTTATCCCAGGTTTTAGTCTTGTGTTTAGGAGAAACTCTTTCTACCAAAAAGAAACTCTCCCACCAAAAAGAAAAGTGTGCTCCTCCAGATGAAGTTGTAAGAGAGATACTGACACGTGTTTAAAAAAATAATAATAATAATAAAATAAAAAAATAAAAGAGTTGCAAATAAGTCAATATATCTCACAAATGTCTGTAAAGTCTTCACCCTACAAGAAGTTCTTCAGGGCAGGTTACAAATACCTTGTTTTCTTGTGAGCCACAAATGTCATAAAATGGGAGTTGAGTTTTCCGTCATCCTCTTAAGGGTCAATCCAAAGACATGAGCTGAAATTGGGACCAACCTGTACTTAAAAATTCGTGAAACCCTGGGCTTGAGTCTTAATGTTCATCTGATCAGTCTTGATCCTTCACTATGCACAAGCCATAACCTCTTGAGCTCTTGAGTACGGCAAAAACCTCCTGGGTCCTGGAAATCGTACTTAAGGTTTAAATATCAAGAGTCTTGGTTAGTCGAGAGACGATCTTTGTCATATGAGACTTAAAGTACTAGTAGTCCTCTCTACAATTGGTTCTCACAATATCCAACAATAAACACACCTATGTCACCTCTAAAGAAAATCTTCAGCTAAAGATCATTTCTAAATAATACAAAAAAATGTTTTGCTAGGGACTAGCAAAAGAGAGGCATGGGGGCATGATTACACCGCAAAAATACACCTGCAAGAGTGCCTTCTTGCGCTATTTGCTAGCATTACCAATGCATATTAGGTTCCATAATCGCATTTGTAAAAGTACATGCATTCATGCATTTAGTTAAGAAGGGAGGAGAATAAAATAAATGGCCTCGCAATTCGCATTTTCCTCAAGTGCTACTTCGCAATATTCCCATCTTTATTTTTATTTCCCTTAGATTTGGAAACCTCTTCTCGAGGCTGCACCTTTCTTCCTCGCACGCCATTCCCTGCAGCTGCCCATCCCTGCGGTTGCCACCCCCTACTGAGGCCATGCATAAGCCATGCACAGCCAGGGCATGGCCATGCATGGCTTTCATCTTCTATTTAAAGCCACGGTTTCTTCTTCTTCAGAAGCCTGGTCCCAGCCAAAAAACACAGCAGCACACCATCTCCTTCCAGGCCACCACCGTCCTCTCCTCCCTCTCCCTCCATACACCGGCCCGCCTCCTCCGAGGAGACACCCAGCGGGCAGGAGCCCTTACTGTGGTGCACACCACCATAGTGAGACCACCACCGCCCAGCTCATCAAAGAGCCGGTGGGTGTGGTGGCTTTGTTCACATTTTTTTTTACGTTCCCACACCTTCAGCCAAGGCCGCACGCTACAAGGTCTGAAGCTCGCAGCTTGGCAGTAGCAGCAGCTAAGCAGCGGCAGCAGCAGCAGCCCCCAGCCCCTTCCGCGTGCACCTACAGACCTCTCCGCCTCCCACTTTCTCCGCCCTGTCACACTCTCTTCCACCCGCAACCGGCCTTTGCGTGCCTCTGCAGCGGCAGAACAAGCACTTCCCCGCACCCCTGCCAGCACCTGCAAGCTTCCACGCAAGCTACAGGAGCCCATGCCTCCCTCTCCGTGCTCTCTGTCGCGAGTTCTCCGAGCTCGCAACTGGTCGGTGCAGACCCTCTTCCTCGTGCACCAGCCCCCACGCGCCAGCCGCGAGCTGGCCACACTCACACCACCTGCAGCTCCCGGTTGCGCGGCGCAGACGACCACTGTAGCCACTGTTCACGCGAGTCTGTGAGACACTGTGGCTACAGTGGGGTGACCGGAGAGTTCCTCACTTTACCGGTCACGCGGCGCGCCGCAACCGACCCTCGCCCGTGCGCGCTTCCGCCTGCACATCTACCCCTGCGTCGCTCCACTAGCCCACGTGTCTGCTTCGCCCACTCCCTTTGCCTGCGCCTACGAGCGCCCGTTCCAGCCACTCCGCGCAACGCTGGGCGCTGGGTCCTCTCCGCGCCAACACTCCCTCCAGTGCACTCTTCTCTACGTGCATACGCGCTTGCACGTGCACGTACGGAAGCCTTCAGACATCGACCCTGCAGCTCAGACGCCTTAACTCCACCCCTCAGTAGTGCAGCAGTGCTCTCTTTCCCGCTCCCTCTCTCTCTCTCACTCTCTCTCACAACACTCACAGCACTCCCTACACCGACGCTCACACACACCTACACTCACACTCCCACACAAAAACAAACACCTATACTCTATTGTATACATATATATATACGTATACTTATATATTGATATATATATGCATATATATATACATATATTTATATACATATATATATACTTATATTTAAACATATGGTAGTATCTATATACTTATGTATTAGTATACATACATACATATATATATATATACTTATATATATACTTATATATATAAATATACATATATACTCACATATATACATATATCTATATATATATTACCTATATAACTAAGTATAGATGCATACATATATATATATATATAGAAATATATACACACCTACTTATACATACATACATACATATATATATATATATATATATATATATATAACTATATATACATATATACATATATATACATATATAGATACATATACCTATATACATATTTTCTTATTATATATGTTTACATCTATATAGTATTATATACATACATATATACATATATATATATACTTAGCTACATATATCTTTATATACATATATTACTTTATACTTATACATACATATATATATACCCCTATATAGTTATATATTCATACGCACGTATATAAATATACATATACACCAATATATATACATATATATCTAGATATATATATCTATATATTTATAACCATATATATATATGCATATAGATATATTTACATATATACTTTTATATATATTTTCACATTATTTACCATACGCTATATCGTGGGAATATCTGCAGTAGTTGCTGATATTTCCCCGATACACACGTACAAAAAAAAACATGTTCGCATTCATCTTCCACCATCCATCCTACACCTTACATGCAGCACTTCGTCCTGTTTGTTGCGTCTCTTTAGACGATGACCAACTCGACACCGTGCTACACTCCATCTCCGCCTACACCCCCACCCCTTTATACATATATAATATATACCTATATATATATACTATATTTACTAAATTTCTGTTTTGCTTTCCTATTAGTAAAAAGGTAAAAAAACTATATAAAAGAGAAAAGATAATCCTTGACTTGTAGGTACCCCATCTTGCCAATAGCAAGACTCGTTTTGGAACCTGTTTTCGCGACCGACACCACACCCTTTCTGAGTATATATATATATACTCAGAAAAGGTGTGGTGTTGGTCCCGGTTAGGTTGTTAATATGATGATTTTATCATTGAAATGTGTATAGTGGTTAATGTAAATCAGACCTAACCATCTCTTTACAAAATTTTTAACCTGGCCTATTTGATTTTATCTTGGTCACTTTTAGGCCCAAGGTCGAACTCAGGGAAGTGGGGTTACAAGTTGAGTTTCTACGCCTTTCCTACAACGAGTCTCTTTCATTCATTTATTGTGTTTTTGGTGTTTTTCTTATTTAGATTTTTTTTTGTAATCTTTGTCCTTGAGGCACACCCTCAAAATTGGGTTCTTGGCTTTGAGCCAAAACAGAGCTCCAAAATAGGTCTTGCTATTCACAAGATGAAGTACCTGCAAGTCAAAGATTATCTTTTCTCTTTTATATATATATATTTTTTTCTTTTTACTATCAGGAAAGCGAAACAGAAATAAAGTAAATATAGTATATATATATGTATATATTATGTATATAAAGGGGTGGGGATGGAGGCGGAGATGGAGTGTAACATGGTGTCGAGTCGGTCGTCGTCTAGAAAGATGCAACCAACAGGACTAGGTGTTGCGTGGAGTATGGGATGGATGGTGGAAGATGTATGTAACCACGCTTTTTGTACGCGTGTATCAGGGAATATCAGCAACTGGTGTAGATATTCCCACGATGCAGCGTATGATAAATAATGTAAAATATATATATATGTATATATGTAAATATATCTATATGCATACATATATATATATATGGTTATAAGTATATAGGTATATATATATGTAGATATATATGTATATATATAAGTGTATATGTATATATATATATAAGTGTATGTATACATAACTATATAGAGGTATATATATATATGTATGCATAAGTATAAAGTAATATATGTATATATAGATATATGTAGCTAAGTATATATATATATATATATGTATATATAGTTATAGATATATATATGTATATATGTATGTATATATAAGTAGGTGTGTATATATGTACATATATAGATATATGTATACATACTTAGTTATATAGGTAATATATATATAGATATATGTATATTTATATATATATATCTGCGTATAGATATATCTATATATGTATGTATATTTATATAAGTATATGTATATATGTATATATATAAGTATATATAAGTATATAGAGATATATATATATACATATATATGAATGTATGTATACTAATACAAAAGTATATAGATACTACTATATGTATATATATTTGTATATATATATATATCAATATATAGGTATATGTATATATATATGTATACAATAGAGTATAGGTGTGTGTGTTTGCATGGAAGTGTGAGTGTAGGTGTATGTGAGCGTCGGTGTAGAGAGTGCTGTGAGTGTTGTGAGAGAGAGTGAGAGAGAGAGAGCGGGAGAGAGAAGGTAGGAGAGATGGCAGGCGCGTGCTTCTGGAGTGAAGGCTGAAGGTTTTAAGGCGTCTGTAGACTAGCAGGGTCGTCAGGAGCTTCCATGCGTGCACGCGTAATCTCATCTGCACAGAGAGGACCGTGCAGGAGTGGAGAGTGGAGAGGAACCTGCAGCGCACAGCGCTGTGTGGAGAGGAGTATGCGGGCGAGTGAAGCGGGTGAAAGCAGGTGCGCGTGGGCGAAGAGCTCTCCGATGAAAGCAGGCACGCGTGGGTGAAAGCTGGTGAGAGGAGTATACGGGCGAGTGAAGCTGGTTGCGAGCGCGGAGAGCTCGCGATAGAGCGCGTGGAAAGGGAGGCTACGGCACCTGCAAGCTTTCGTGCAAGCTGCAGGCACCCTCGCCTCCCTCTCCGCACGCTCTGTCGCGAGCTCTCCGCGCTTGCAACCGGTCGGCGCAAACCTTCTCCCTCGCGTGCCAGTCACGAGCCAGCCACACTCACACCACCTGCAGATCTGGTTGCGCAGCGCGGATGACCACTGTAGCCACTATTCATGTGAGTCTGTGCGACACTATGGCTACAGTGGGGTGACCGAAAAGATTCTCACTTTACCGGTCAGCCGGTACGCTGCAACCGGCTGCAGCCTGCACGCACCCTTCCACCTGCAACCGGCCTTTGCTCTCCTCTGCAACAGCTGGCCAAGCGCTTCCCCGCACCCGCCTGCCTCGCCTGCACTCGCCAACGCGCTCCTGCTTTCACTTGCTTCACTCGCCCGCAAACTCCTCTCCGCGCAGCGCTGTGCGTTGCGGGTTCCTCTCTGCTCTCGACTCCCGCGTGCTCCTCTCTACGCTGACGCTCCTGCGCGTGCATGCATGGAAGCTCCAGACGATGCCGCTGGTCTGCAAACACCTTAAAACCTTCGGCCTTCACTCCAGAAGCACGCGGCTGCCATCTCTCCCGCCTTCTCTCTCCCGCTCTCCCTCTCACTCTCTCTCTCACTCTCTCTCACAATACTCACAGCACTCTCTACACCGATGCTCACACACACCTACACTCACACTTCCACACAAACACACACACCTATACTCTATTGTATACATATATATATACGTATACCTATATATTGATATATATATACATATATATATACATATATTTATATATATATATATATACTTATATTTATACATGTAGTAGTATCTATATACTTATGTATTAGTATACATACATACATAAATATGTATATATATATATATACTTATATGTATACTTATATATATATATATATACATATACTCATATACTTATATAAATATACATACATATATACATATATCTATACACATATAAATATATATATAAATATACATATATCTAAATATATATTAACTATATAACTAAGTATGTATACATATATATATATATATATACATATATACACACCTACTTATATATACATCTATATATACATATATATCTATATCTAGTTACATATATCTATTTATACATATACTACTATATACATTTACATACATATATATTTACATCTATATAGTTATATATACAAACTTATGCATATATCTATCTATACATATACTTATATATATATATATACACATACATATATACATATACATCTATATATACCTATATATTTATAACCATATATATATATAGATATATTTACATACATATATATATATATCTATTTTCACATTATTTACCATACGTAGTATCATGGGAATATCTGCACCAGTTACTGATATTCCCCGATACACACGTACAAAAAGCATGATCGCATACATCTTCCACCATCCATCCCATACTCCACGTGGCACCAAGTCCTATTGGTTGTGTCTTTCTAAATGATGACCGACTCGACACCGTGCTACACTCCATCCCCGCCTCCACCCCCACACCTTTATATCCATAATATATACCTATATATATACTGTATTTACTTTATTTCTGTTTCACTTTGCTGTTAGTAAAAGGATAAAAAAATATATAAAAGAGAAATGATAATTTTTGACTTGCAAGTACTCTGTCTTGAGAATAGCAAGACCCATTTTGGAACCCTATTTTGGCTCAAAGCCAAGAACTAAATTTTGAGGGTGTGCCTCAAGGACAAAGATTACCAAAAAAAATCTAAATAGAAAAAAACACCAAAAACACAATAAACGAAAGGAAGAGACTCGTTGTAGGAAAGGCGAAGAAACTTAACTTGTACCCCACTTCCCTGAGTTCGACCCCGAGCCAAAAAGTGACCAAGATAAAATCAAATAGGCCAGGTTAAAAATTTTTTGTAAAGAGATGGTTAGGTCCGAATTAGGTTAACCACTATACACACTTCAACGATAAAATCATCATATTAACAACCTATTCGGGTCCAACACCACTCCAATGCATTTCAGGCATCTGGGCGGCTTACCAGACGGCTGGAAGCACTTCCAAACGTCCGAAGAGGAGGTCGAACGTCTGGAGCTGGGTCCAGATGGTCCAGAAGAGTTCTTGGACGTTTGAGGTCAATGCAGAGATTGAGGTGCATTTCTTGACACTTTTAATGTGTCTGGAAGTTGTTTCAGACATCTGATTTGAGTCAGTAGCCCTGTTTTTGACCCGATTAGGGTCCGTTTGAGGTCCGTTTTATGTAAATAAGATACCGATGTTTCCCTTGTGAGTTCTCCTACTTGTTAGAAGGCTTTCTATACTGTTTTGAAAGTTCCCTTGTGATTGCTCCTTGTTATAAGACTTCGTTCTGTTGTGGGTTCAGGGCTTGCTGAGGCACATAAGCCAGCCATTCGAGCCTCCACTACTCCTGGGTTGTCTGGTAGAGTGGCTTCTTCTAATTTAATTATAACCCTGAATGCCATTGTGGAATGAATGATTAAAACCTAGGATGTGGCATGAATCCTTGGACGAGAAACTCTTGAAATGTCTGTAAAGTCTTCGCCCTACAAGAAGTTCTTCAGGGCAGGTAACAAATACCTTATTTTCCTTTGAGCCACAAAAATCAAAAAATGGGAGTTGAGTTTTTCGTCATCTTCTTAAGGGTCAATCCGAAAACACGAGCCAAAACTGGGACCAACCTGTACTTAAAGATTTGTGAAACTCAGGGCTTGAGTCTTAATGTTCATCTGGCCAGTCTTGATCATGCACTAAGCACAAGCCATAACCTCTTGAGCTCTCGAGAACGGCAAAAACCTCCTGGATCCTGGAAATCGTACTTAAGGTTTAAATATCAAGAGTCCTAGTTAGTCAAGAGATGATCTATGTCATGTAAGACTTAAAGTACTGGTAGTCTTCTCTACAATTGGTTCACACAATATCCAACAATAAACACACCTATATCACCTCAGAAGAAAATATTTAGCTTAAGATCATTTCTAAATACTGTTTTGCTAGGGACTAGCAAAAGGTAGGCATCGGGGTATGATTGCACCATAAAAATAGGACTGCAATTGTGCCATCTTATGTTATTTCCTAGCATTACCAATGCATATTAGGTCCCATAATCGCATTTGTAAAAAATGCATGCATGCATGCATTTAATTGAGAAGGGAGGAGAATGAAATAAGTGGCCTTGCATTTTACATTTTTCCTCATGTGCATCTTTACAACATTCCCATCTCTATTTTTATTTCCATTTGATTTTTAAATCTTTCTGCCCGCGGCTGCATGAAGCAATTTCTTCCTCGCGCGCCATTCCCAGCAGCCCCCCTTCCCTGCGGCTGCCTCTCCCTGCCAAGCCATTCCAACCTCTCCCTGCAAGCGCATGCAGCCATTCCCAGCCATGCCTTCTTCCTTTATAAAAGACCATGACTTTTACCTTCAAGAAAAGGAGCCTGGTCCCAGCCAAAAAATGCAGCAGCACACCTTCTCCTTCCAGGCCACCACCGTCCTCTCCTCCCTCTCCCTCAATACGTTGGCCCTCCTCGGAGACACCCGGCGGGCAGGAGTCCTCATTGTGGTGCACACCACCACAGTGAGACAGCCACTGCCCAGCTCTTCAAAGAGCCGGTGGGTGTGGTGGCTCTTTTCTATTTTTTTCCCGCTCCAGCACCTTCATCCATGGCCACACGCTTCAAAGTCTGAAGCTCGTAGCTTGGCGGCAGCAGCAGCAGTAGCCCCAGCCATTTCGTGCAAGCCTGCAAGAGCCCCAGCCCCTCCGTGCGTCTGCAGGCCCTCTCCGCCTCCAGCTTTCTCCACCCTGTCGCGCTCGCTTCCACCCGCAATCGGCCTCTACACACCTCTGCAGCGCCAGCCAAGCTCCCTAGCGCACCCCAGCAGCAATCGCAAGCTTCCACAAGCACCTGCAGACACCTCGCCTCCCACTTCTCCACTCTGTCGCGAGATTCTCCGCACCTGCAATCGGGCGGCGTAGACCCTCTTCCTCGCGCGCCAGGCCGTGCGTGCCAGCTGCGAGCTGACAGCACTCACGCCACCTGCAGCTCCCGGTTGCGCGGCCCAGACGACCACTGTAGCCACTGTTCATTCGAGTCTACGTGACACTGTGACTACAATGGCATGACCGGAGAGTTCCTCACTTACCCAGTCATGCGGCGCGCCGCAACCGGCCCTCGCCCATGTGTGCACCCGCCTGTGCATCAACCCTAGCGTCGCCCGCACCAGCCACCGCGTCTACTTCGCCCATTCCAGCAACTCTGTGCAGCGCTGGGTGCTGCCTTTCCTCTCCGCACCCAATCCTCCCGCGCGCTCCTCTGTGCGTGAATGCGCGCCTACGCATTAGCGCATGGATCAAACGTCAGCCCTGGTCTGCAGACGCCTTAACAGTGCCCCCACCTCAGCAGAGCGGCTGCTCTCTCTCTCTCTTCCACTCTCTCTCTCACTCTCTCTCACAACACTCTCCCACTCTCTCTACACCGA
Source organism: Thalassia testudinum (assembly GCA_037157565.1). Taxonomy (NCBI): domain Eukaryota; kingdom Viridiplantae; phylum Streptophyta; class Magnoliopsida; order Alismatales; family Hydrocharitaceae; genus Thalassia; species Thalassia testudinum. Next base: position 9,964,966 of record JAZHRO010000003.1, on the reverse strand, counting down.
CGCTCACACACACCTACACTAACACTTCCACACACCCACACACACCAATACACTATTATATACACATATATATACGTATACATATATATATTGATATATATACATATATTTATATACATATATATATACTTATATTTATACATATGTAGCACCTATATACTTATTTATTAGTATACATACATATATATATATATACTTATATATATACATATACATATATATCTATATCTAGTTACATATATCTATTTATAGATATACTACTATATACATATACATACATATATATTTACATCTATATAGTTATATGTACATACTTATACATATATATATATATATCTATACATATATCTATCTATACAGATACTTATATATATATATATATATACACATACATATATACATATACATATATATATACCTATATATTTGTAACCATATATATATATATAGATATATTTAGATACATATATATATATATCTATTTTCACATTATTTACCATACATGGTATCGCGCGAATATTTGCACCAGTTGCTGATATTCCCCGATACACGCGTACAAAAAGCGTGGTCGCATACATCTTCCACCATCCATCCCACACTCCACACGGCACCTAGTCCTATTGGTTGCGTCTTTCTAAACGACGACCAACTCGACACCGTGCTACACTATATCTCCGCCTCCACCCACACCCCTTTATATACATAATGTATACCTATATATATATACTATATTTACTTTATTTCTGTTTTGCTTTGCTGTTAGTAAGAAGATAAAAAAATATATAAAAGAGAAAAGATAATCTTTGACTTGCAGGTACTCCGTCTTGCGAATAGCAAGACCCATTTTGGAATCTTGTTTTGGCTCAAAGCCAAGAACTGAATTTGAGGGTGTGCCTCAAGAACAAAGATTACCAAAAGAAATCTTTATAGAAAAAAACACCAAAAACACAATAAATGAAAGGAAGAGACTCATTGTAGGAAAGGTGTAGAAACTTAACTTGTACCCTACTTCCCTGAGTTCGACCCTAGGCCTAAAAGTGACCAAGATAAAATCAAATAGACCAGTTTAAAAATTTTTTGTAAAGAGATGGTTAGGTACGAATTAGGTTAACCACTATACACACTTCAACGATAAAATCATCATATTAACAACCTATTCGGGTATGGCACCACTCCCATGCATTTCAGACATCTGGGCAGCTTCCCAGATTGCTGGAAGCACTTCCAGACGTCCGAAGAGGAGGTTGGATGTCTGGAGCTGGGTCCAGATGGTCCAGAAGAGTTCTTGGACATCTGAGGTCAAAGCAGAGATTGAGGTGCATTTCTAGACACTTTTAAGGTGTCTGGAAGTTGTTTCAGACATCTGATTTGAGTCAGTAGCCCTATTTTTGACCCGTTTAGGGTCCGTTTGAGGTCTGTTTTATGCAAATAAGATACCGATGTTTCCCTTGTGAGTTCTTCTACTTGTTAGAAGGCTTTCTATGCTATTTTGAAAGTTCCCTTGTGATTGCTCCTTGTTATAGGACTTCGTTCCGTTACGGGTTCAGGGCTTGCTGAGGCACATGAGCCTACCGTTCGAGCCTCCACAATTCCTGGGTTGTCTGGTAGAGTGGCTTCCCCTAATTTAATTATAACCCTGAATGCCATTGTGGAATGAATGATTAAAACCTAGGATGTGGCATGAATCCTTGGACGAGAAACTCTTGAAATGTCTGTATGCGTGATTGAATTGCAGTCTTGAATGAGTAGATAGAAAACAACTGCCTGTTAATAAACAAGAGCTGCCTGTGAAATATGAATTAACTGTGCTAGTGAAACAGTTGCATGTAGCCTTACCTATTGTATATGTTAAATGATAGAAGCACGAGCTGCATATGTACAACCTGAGATCCGAAATGTGAATGATAGAAATATGAGCTGCATGTGAATAACCTGAACATGGAAATGGGAATGATGAAACCTGGTATTGGAATGATATGAGAAATATGAGCATGAACCCTACGGGGAGTTAAGAGTAGAGCTCCTGAGAATAAATGGAATGGATCTGGAAATGTGAGTGGGGAAGTGTGCTGGCCCTTGAGTACGTAGTACCAAGGAGAGTGACTGTCCCCTGTTTAGTGTAGAGTGGAGCTAGCCACCTTTGGCTTGGGACCTGGGGATAGGATTGGGCACTCTACATCAACTTCTTGGCCCTCGTGTACATCATACTGGGGAGAGCTACTAGTGTAGGGGAGAGCTAGCCACCCACGGGGCCAGGGTTCAGCTAGCCACCCTACATCGACTTGTTTGGCCCACTGGGCAAACCAGGGTAGTCAGGCTAGGGTGCGCGGACTGTGGAGGGGCGAGACCCCTATTTGGTTCTTAGGGACTAGACCCCTATTACTGAGAGGGCTAGGCCCTATACTGTTCTATGTTGTACTTGGGCATACCCGTTAACGAAAACGACTGACCGCGTGCCAATGCGAGGTAGCTACCCGTGAGCTTATCGCGCGTGCCGTAGTCACTGTTACGTCTGTCCGTGACCTTGGGGTGGTTGACTGGGTGTAGGACCACCACGGGGGACTCTCCCAACTAGGAGAGCACCACGTGCGACTTCTACTCTTCGGAAAAGACTGCAATCAAGATCGTTCCCATGAGGACCATTCAAGATCAATAAAGAGATCTAATAAATAAACCAATGGGTGAAAAGGAATAATTTGTGAAATAAAGTAATTGGAATAAAGAACTACCTGTTCACTTTTACTGCTTTAGTTAGTTGGCTGCCACTCTACTCAGTGTTCGTTGACTTTGTGTACTCATAACCCCTTTTTAAGTCTAGGTGTTGAGCAGCCCGAGTCTCCAGCTGTAGAGGGTGCTGGGCCCAGTAGAACCCAGTAGCAGTAGCTTCCTTTTGTAGTACCTTTTTGTAGTAGTGAGTTCAGACTCTTGTACTTTTACGTTTTGTACCGTTACTTTTCCGTACCTTTATGTTCCTATACCTTGTTACTGTTCTACTGTTGTGGTGGTGACATGTACTGTAGTGGCTTTTACTTTCTTTACTGCTGTACTCTTTTACTGTTAGTTGCTTAGCAGTGTGAATGTGGTTAACTTTCCTGCTTTTTGGTTATTTCTCGTTGGACGACTGGGTCTTCGGATTAGTCGAGTCAGGCCGGTCTTGTGTCCTGTAGGGATTCGGGAATCGGGTTGTACCAAGAGATCTTGCCCCAAGCCCGAGACTCTCCTCTAGAGTAGAAATCAAATATTTTTCCCTCCTCTCATCCCCATTTCTGGAGTATCCTGTGGCCATCTTCTCACCTACTTCGGGAAGGAGATTCTCACCGTAATGACGTCCCATCCTCCTTCCTTCGCTGTCGTTCTCCTTCATCCCTCTCCTCACCATCTTCAACTAGGCACCGTCAGAGTGAGTCATCCTCCAAGAGACCGTCGAGGGGGATTCTTCTCATCTCTATCTATCTCTACTGCTTTCTAGTGTATTTTTCCTGCTTTCCTAGTTGTAACAAACATTTGTTTCAAAATATGACTGTTTCTCTCTCTCACTCTCTCACTCTCTTATATTTTGCAAGTAGATTAGCTAGATAAAATTTCATCGACCTGATCTCTTTCCCTATTAAAAATACAAAAAAAAATTATAAAAGATAAACAAATGGCAAAAAAGAAATAAAGCAAAACATGTATTTTTCAAAACTAAATGTTTGCCTCCAGATGTTCGACCTGGGACTCACTTTTCGAGTTTCGATTATAAATTTTATCTGACGAATGGATTTTCTCGCGAATTGAACTACGACGATGGGTTTTCCAAACCCGAAACCTTTTCACGATGAATCTGCTTCATCACAAATCAACCAAAAAAAATGGAACAAAAGCTCACCAAAAAACAAGCTCCTTATCCTAACTCTCCTCACCTACTTAAGAGAAAGAATCTGCACAATATCAATGCCACCTCTGCTGGGCAGCAATTTTCTTCTGATTTCTCACAAGATCTATTGATTGGGACTTTTGATTACATGAGCCAAAATCTTTTTTACTCCACCATTGGAAACAACTTTGCTCTCCAGGAGCAATTTAGAAATCCCTCCAATACTTACAATCAAAACTGGCGACCAACACAAATCCCTCCTGGAAAACCCTAAATTAGGTTCCATTTCTCAAACAAAATGAATTTTGGAATTATGAGCAAAAGTTATACCAACCTGGGCTATCCTAGGAAGATATCAACACCTAGGTCATGAAGACTTTGCACGGCATGCAGAATCAAATGACAAAAGTAACCTGCATGATAACCAACTTGCAACATCAAGTTAAGGTTACTCCTGATCATAGACTTGCTGGCAATCTACCATCCCAACCCATGCCCAACCATAACAATCAATGAAATTAGTATCAAGGTGGATATCCCAGTAAACCTATCTTCCCAGTACCCCAGCACCCATCGGGTTTTAATCAAAATTAGGCCACTCATCCTCCTCCTAGAAACAACCATACTACAAATGCAGTAACTCTAAGGAACAGGAAAATCACTCATGATCCATTGCCTGCTCAAGAAACCCGCCTAAAAGTAAAGATCAGCTCTTCTCCCTCTTATTCTGCCCCTATCCAAGAAGCCAAAAATGCAAAATAGGTACACCTAGCACCTTTTCCACAAACCCTTCACTCTTTACAAATTAGAAAAAAGAAATTTGAGCCCACTGATAAGGAATTGATGGATATTTTTGGGCAAGTAGAAATCAACATCCCTCTCTTAGATGCCATAAAATACACTCCTGCCTATGCCAAATTCTTGAAAGATTTGTGTACCCCAAAATGGCATCCTAGAAACCTAGGAAACGTGATCCATTTAGAGACAGTAAGCTCAGTTGTGCAGAGCAAACTGCCTCTGAAAAGAAAAAATTCAGGCCACCCTAATTCAAGTGGTTATTAATGGCACTTCCTTTGATCATGCCTTATTAGATCTCGGTGCCTCAATTAATCTCATCCCCACTGTCATTTTTGATGAATTCAAGATTGGTGAATTAGATCCTACTGAGGTAACACTTCAACTAGCAAACTGATCTACAATTAAACCCAAGGGGATTGTCGAGGATGTAATCATCTGGGTCAAAAATTGTCTACTTTCCATAGACTTTTTGGATCTTGGCATAGAGGTATCGGAAGCTTTGAAAAATGCCCCTATAATTCTTGGAAGACCATTCTTTGCCACCACCAAAGCCAATATTGATTGTGACTCTGGAAAGATGAAGACCATGTATGGCGGTGAATCTATTACACTAGATATTTTTCAAGCTTCTAGGCATTTCCAAGAGCCAAATTTCTTTGATGACTCAGATTCAGAGATTGAAAGTTTAGTGGAGAAAACAATGCAGATTTCACACCTGGGTTCCTGCTTTGCAATTCACACGATTCCTGAATAATCTGATTTACCCTACCCTCCCACCCTAACCACACCTTCTCCATCTAACTCTTCATCTAACTCTCTCCCTCTCACTTCACCCCTTACTCCATAAGCAGCAATCATTTCAGTGCTGGGCCCTCAACAGGACTTAAAACCCTTGTCCGACTCCCTTAAATATGTTTTCCTAGGTCCAAACCAAACCATGCCTCCGATTATCAATTCTGGACTTACTGGGGCATAAGAGGAAAAACTTTTCCAGGTCATAAGCATAAATAGAAAAACTATTGGCTAGACCCTTTCTGATCTTAAAGGTATTAATTCATCCTATTGCACCCATCAAATTTATCTTGAGGATGATTCTCGCCCCTCCAGCCAACCATAAAGGCGCTTGACACCTAATATGTAGGAGGTGGTTAAAAGGGAGATTATAAAGTGGCTTGATGCTGATATTCATCTAGCCCATTTCTGATAGCTCCTGCATTTGTCCCACACAAGTAGTTCCTAAAAAGGCTGGACTAATAGTTGTCACTAATGAGCATGGAGAAAATATAGCCACTCAGACCACTTTTTCTTGGCGTGTGTGCACTGATTACATAAAATTGAACACCGCCACCAAGAAGGACCATTTTCTACTCCCTTTGATTGATTAAATCTTGGAGCAGTTAGCCAGATGTGATTACTACTATTTTCTTAACGGTTATTCCAGCTATAATCAAGTTGCAATCCATCCTAGGGTTCAAGACAAAACTACATTCACCTACCCCTTCGGAACCTTCTTTCTAGAGGATGCCTTTCGATCTTTGCAATGCACCTGTGACTTTTCAAAGGTGTATGCTTACAATTTTTTCAGACCTGGTAGGTGAATGTCTAGAAGTCTTTATGGATGACTTCTCTGTATTTGGAGATTCTTTTGATCTTTGCCTTAGAAATTTAGAAAGAACTCTCCAAAAATGCATAGAAGTTAACTTAGTCCTCAATTGGGGAAAAAGTCATTTCATGGTTGAAGAAGGAATTGTCCTGGGCCACGTTATTTCCAAAACGGGAATTGCAGTAGATCGAGCTGAAATTGATGCTATCTCCAAGCTCCCACTACCCACTTCTGTAAAACAAGTCTGATCTTTTTGGGGCATGCAGGATTCTACTACCATCTCATTAAAAATTTTTCCCAAATCTCCAAGCCCTTTAATCAATTACTTACCAAAGACCAGTCTTTTGACTTCAATGCCAATGCCTGGAGAGTTTTAACCAACTGAAGGAGGATGTCACAGAGGCACCAATTTTACTGGGACCTAATTGGAATTGTCCCTTTGAGTTAATGATTGATGCCTCTGATTTTGCTGTGGGGCCATTCTAAGGCAAAGAATTGATAAGAAGCCCGTTGTGATCTACTATGTTAACCAAACACATGTTGGTGCACAACGTAATTACACAATTACTAAGAAAGAACTTCTTGCCATTGTCTTTGCCCTAGAAAAATTTCGCTCTTATCTATTGGGGTCACATGTAACAATGTATACCAACCACACAACACTTAAATATCTGCTGAACAAGAAGGATGTGAAACCCCGCCTTATTCGTTGGATCCTGCTACTCTAGAAATTTTACTTGGAAATCAAGGATAAGTCGGGATTGCAAAATGTAGTGGCCGATCATCTCTCTCGCTTTATAACGATTGATATGTTGACCCCTTCTGATAAATTCCCTAATGAGACAATCTTAGCTGCCAATGCCCTCCCTTGGTTTGCACCTACTGCAAACTACTTAACAATAGAATAAATCCACTCTGATTGGCCAAAAACCAAAAGGGATAAGTTCTTTGCTAACATTAAATATTATTTTTGGGAGGAACCCGACCTTTTCCGCATTTGTGACGATTAGCTCATTAGACGGTGTGTCCTCGATTCAAAAATTCATGCTATTCTAACACATTGTCACTCAATGGCCTGTGGCAGTCATTTCTCAGGCAAGAAAACTGCAGCTAAGGTCCTCAATTCTGGATTCTATTGGCCCAACTTGCACAAAGATGCTCATTCTTTTGTTCGATCCTATGTGCGTTGCTAGAGCATCGGCAACATGACTCAAAAGGATATGATGCCCCTAAATCCAATCTTAGAGGTTGGAATTTTCGATGTATGGGGCATCGACTTCATGGGACCGTTCATCAATTCCTGTGGGAATTTATATATACTAGTTGTAGTCGACTATGTATCAAAGTTGATTGAAGCAATACCCGCATGCACCAATGATCGTAAAGTGGTCGTCGAATTTATCAAGAAAAACATTTTCTCGAGATTCGACATTCCTAAGGCCTTCATCAGTGATGGAGGCTCACATTTCAGTCACTCTCAATTTTGTCACCTTCTTTCTAACTATAGGGTTAATCATAAAATTTTGACTCCTTACCACCCCCAAACAAATGGCCAAGCAGAAGTTTCTAACCGGGTGATAAAAATATTTACAAAAAATAGTTAAGCCTGATCATAAAGACTGGTCCAATAAATTGGACAATGCTTTATGGGCCTACCGTACCACTTTAAAAACTCCGTTGAGCATGTCTCCTTTCCATCTAATTTTTGGAAAGGCATGCCATCTTCCAATAGAACTTGAACATAAGGCTTTTTGGGAAATTAAATAATTAAATTTGGATTTATCTAAACTCGGTACCCATAGGAAATTGCAATTGACCAAATCGGAAGAATTACGTAATTTCTCTTATGAAATCGCATGAACTTACGAAGGCCGAACAAAGAAGTTCCATGATAAATATATTATTTAGAAACACTTTGACTTCAATCAATGCATTTGGCTTTTTGAAGCCCGATTACAATTTTTTCCTGGAAAATTAAAATCCAAATGAACTGGCCCTTTTATTGTCCTAAAAACATATCCATATGGCATTGTTGATATTTTCGATCCTAAGACAAACACTACTTTTCAAGTCAACGGCTAGCATTTAAAACCCTATCTCGATAATACTCCAAATCTTCCATCTGACACGCTTGATTTAACCGACCTACCCACTAATGATCATTGATGCAATTCATGCCTGACCGAATGGCGTAAAAGATAGCACTGGATGAGAGGTAACCCATCATTTTCTTTCCTACTTTTCATTTTTTTTTTCTTTTCTTCGAAGGTTTTGACTATCTAGATTTTTACCACCTTCACCGAGGTAATCTCTTTTCCCTTCCTATTGCATGCGGACATGCCACATCTTAAGCATGGGGGGTGTTTTTAAATTTTGACGATCAAATCAAGATTTTCAGAACCAAAAACATGCAACTTTCTTATTTTATTTTCTGCTTGCATACCCAAAAAACTAAAAATGTTTAAAACCTTTTAAGGAAAATTTGAAATCGAGACTAAGGTTGAACATTCACTTTTGGTACAATGGGATTTACTCTTTAACAAACTAGGCATAAGGACATGGATCCAATTATTAGAATTTTAAGGTCTACCTTTAGACTAGATCAAATATCCTTCTCTAAAATTCCACCTGAACTTATGATAGTTCAGGTGACTTGATATCCCTTTGTAACATGGAAAGTATCTGGCTTAGTTTCTGATTTAAAAACTTGCATCTCGTACAAAATTTCTTGTGTCAAAATTCACACACAAGCCAATACCTAAAAAACAATTAGAAATTAGAAAAACCCTTTGTTTGGCCTTGGTAAAAGTTTAAAGCAGATCATTGGTTTGAGTTCCTAACGTCAAGAAGGATGAAAATGCCTCCTTTGATGATGCAATGTCAACATGTTACCACCTCGGCGCTGCTCTATATCTATATTTCATATCTTTAGACCGAGCATTAACGCACATTTTTGTAGCTCAAGTGTCTTGGATGGTGCTCTACCAATAGCATCAGAGCAAGAGCTTGAGTCTGCTTGGAGCGCCCCTTTACACTACATTGTGTTTTGTGGTTATGAGCACCTGGTGGTGTCATGGACAGTACTATCTTGAAGTATTGGCGCAGAGTATCCACGAGGATTGGTAACAGGAATCATGATCCCGACACATCTATCATAAGACTAAGCTAAGAATAAGCATGGGGGAGACTAAAAAAAAAAAAAGTTTCAAACCAAAAATGCAACACTATAAATGTTGGCATCTCACACGCATAGACACAAAGTTTTAATGGTTATTGCAACTTGTGAATAAGATTCAAGAGCCGAAAAATCCTAACTACAAAAATTTCGAGTCATCTGAATTAATAAGCGGTTAATTTGTGAACTTTTGGAGGATATATTGATCCCGATTCGTCTAATTTTTTGGATCCAAAAATGAATCCCAATGTTTATCGTTAACAAATCCCGTACCTCCCGTGTTTTAACCAACCAAGGTCCCATGATCTCTTTCTCCTTAAAAAAGTCAAAAAATTAATTTTCCCAAAAATTCTGCTTTGTAAAAATTCGGTTTGCTAAGAGACTAGCAAAAGATAAGCGTGGAAGTGTGATAAACGCTAGTTTATCATCATTCTTATGCCCTAAAACGAATCTAGCTCTTAGGATTTTAGCTCCACAAATGGATTTTTGGGCTGCATTTTGGCATCACTTATGTTAGGCATGCATTGCATATTTTTTTTGTATTTGTGACACATTTATTTGAGTGTTAGAGATGAACGCATAATCAGATCCATAAAACCCTAGTACTCAAGAAGGCAACTGGTGGAGAGGAAGCTCAATCTAGTTGGGACTCAGCCAAATCCATCTCATCATAGCTTGATACCAGCTCGAGTTAGGGTTAGCTCCATTAAGCTCCATTCAACTCATCTTAGCTGAATGGTAGCCCAGGGTTGCTCATCTTAGCTCACCCTAGCTCAAGTTAGCTCAGATCCTACTCAACTTAGTTGAGTCTAGCTCACCTTAGCTCCAATCAGTTCACTAGGAGCTTTAGTTAGCTCAGCTAAGTTGATTAGAGTGCACCTCAACTCAGGTCTAGCTACTTCCAACTCCACTCAACTCCGGTTAGCTGTAGATGACTTCATACAGCTCAGGCCAGCTCAACCTAGTTGAGCTAAGCTATCTTAGCTACTCCACCTAGCTAATTCCTCCCCAATAAAAATAGATCCAGCTCACCTTACCATATTTCAGCAAAAGCCAACTCCCTTTAGCATGGCTTAGCAACTAGGAAAGAACTAGCAAACTAAGAAAGCTAAAGTAGCTCCCTGCAACTCCCTTCAGCAGCCACCAGCTCCAGTTCAGCTCCAGACATTCATTCCTCAGCTCCTCTTCCCTAAACCCTAGCTCCATCCCACCTCCTCTTCTACTCAACTACTAGCTAAGCTAGCTTAGCAAGCTTAGCTTAGCTACATCTTAGCTCCCACTTGCCATCCACCACCTACAACCTAACTCCACTTCATCACCTAACTAGTACTCCTATTTAAGTCCACCTAACTCCACCTAGTCTGACCTATGTTGGCGCCAACCAACATGCAACCCTTGTCCCCTCAACCACCACCAAAAGTCACCTTGTTTTGGTGCCAACTCACCCTTCTAGAAACCCTCTCTTTTGGCATCAAAACACCCCAACATCCTAACCCAACACTTCTCCCTTAAACCTATCTCCACCATCCACCTAACACCTCTTCTAGAAAGCTAAGTTGGCACCATGGATAAGCACCCTTCCACCACCATAACTACCTCCTAACCACCCTAAGTTGGTGCCAATATACCCTACACACATCCTTAAAAATTGGCGCCAACATCCACCATAATCCTAACCCTACACCTAACCCTATGACCAAATCATAGCCCTCCCTTTTGGTGCCAAGTTCTAGAACTTAGAGTTGGTGCCACCATCACCTAACCACACCTAAACCCACCTACCCTACACCTCTCATTTGGCGCCACGTTACATCCACCATCCATCTCCTAACTACCACCCTATAACCTAATCCCAACCATACAACACATCAACCAACCCCTTAACCTTAACCCATATAGAGTTGGCGCCAACTCTACTCCACCCACCATAACTACCACCTAATGCACCCTTTCACGTCAATGCCAACCCTAATCCACCATCTATCCACCAACTTCCATATCCTAGCCATTCACAACAACCCTCTTCCCTTAACCCTAGTCAACACCAACCTCCAACCCCTCTACTTTATCAAAAGACCTATAACCACCACCATTTACATCATCCTTTGGCTTCATATTTTCCACCTTCATCCCACCATATTCACGGCCAAGAGAAGAAGGAGAAGAAGAAGATTAAGGGGACACTCTATCCCCTTGGTGGCTTCCCCTCATCCCTTCTCTCTTGTGCCCCCACTAGCTAGAGGAGCAACCAGGAAAGGAGGACCTTAGGAGGAAATCTTGAGGGTGGTCCACACCACCCCAGGAGGAGTCTTGTGGGTGGAGATCTTCCCAAGGGCTTGGAGAAGAAGGGCATGCCCCCTAGGGCTTGCCAAGGAAGAAACCAACTTAGAGGAGCTTTTCAAGGAAGGAGAAGAAGGAGAACTTCTTTTGAAGCCCAGAAGCAGTTGAGCTTGAAGCAAGAAGCCTCTCCCCTTCACCATCATCACAGGAGGATTAGTGTTTCTTTTTTCAAATTTTTGTATTTTGAATTCTAGTTGTAGACACATTTGTCTACTAGTGTTTTTGTAGACACTATACTCCATATATAAAGTTGCCTTTTCTAAAATTCTTGTTTCATTTTAATTATTGCTTTTACCATAGTGCACTCACGCTCTCTTTTTAATTACCCTAGGTCTTCACATACCTAGGGTGAGTTCAGAGAGTAGAATTGCTTGTCACTTAGGTTTTGATTTCAGCAAGTTAGGTGTTGTATCTTTCCCACTTTCATTTGCGTAATTGCCCATTATTTAAAACCCAAAAAAATCTTATATCCAAAAACCTAAAAAGAAAGTTGATTTCTTTTTTGTCAAGAAAGATTTTTAAAAAATGCATTTCTACCTCCTTGGATGACCCTAGATACCACCACAATCTAGGTTTATAAATTTTAAAAGCAATTGAGAATTAACATGTTACAACGACTCAAAACGTACTTTCTGCAAAACACGCTTTTCTCTGCATCATTCACTAATTTCAATGTCTCCATTTCCAAAGATCCTCCTGACTAGAAAAGGTCTGATCCATTTTGATCTCAGTTTTCCTGGAAAGAGCTTGAGTTGGGCATCAAAGAGAAGCACTTTTTGACCAGGATAGAAGATTTTTGTGAGATGTGTTTGCCATCAAAGGCCTTGATTCACTTCTTGTAAATATGTGAGTTCTCGTACACATCATTGTGTAGTTCATCGATCTCACTCATTTGCAAACGATGGTGGATTCTCACCTCCCTTAGATCCAGATTACACCTTCGTACTGCCCAGTAGGTTTTATGCTCCACCTCTACAGGAAGGTGGCATGCCTTCCCATAAACAAGTCTGAATGGAGACATCCCAAATTGGGTTTTATGGATAGTCTTATCGGCCCATAACTCTTCCAAAACTCAGGTCAACCAATCCTTATTGTCTGGTTGAACAGTGACCTGAAGAATTTTCTTGATCTCTCAATTGGAGAGCTCAGCTAGTCCATTAGTCTAGGGATGATATGGAGTCGAAATATGATGCGACACCGCATATTTCTTCATTAAGGATTGGAAGTGCACACTCATGAAGTGGTACCCACCATCGCTAACGATTTCCTTAGGAACCCCAAATCTAAAAAGATGCTCTACTGGATGAAATAGAGAACAACCTTATGATCATTCGTTCTTGTGGGGACAACTTTGATCTATTTCGAGATGTAATCAACATCTAGTAAGATGTACTTAAGGCCATTGGATCCAAGTAAAGTCCCATAAAATCAATCCCCCAAATGTCAAAGATTCCACACACGATGATCGAATTTAAGGGCATCATATCATGCAGGCCCATGTTGCCGAGAGTTTGGCATTGGGCACATGCCCTACAATAGGCTTGTGTGTCTTTAAACAATGTGCACCAAAAGAACCCACACTAAAAGATCTTCATTGTGGTTTTACGCCTAGAGAAATGGCAACCATAAGCCTGGTCATGACAAAAGGATATAAAATCATTGACCTCATCATTAGAAATGCATCTTCTAATTACTTGGTCATTGCTAATGTGGAATAAATAGGGACGTTCCCAGAAATTGTAGTTGTCATTGGAAATCAACATGTCCTGTCTGGTCTTGTCCCAATTAGACGAGGCTTTTCCAGTGACTAAGTAGTTCACGATATCAGCAAACCAGGGAAGCCCACTAATGACCGAAAGATGTTCTTCTGGAAAATGCTCGGTAATAGGTCCGGATGGGTCAATGACCAAAGAAGGAAGATAAGATAAATGGTCAGCAACTATATCTTGTTTTCCCGCACTGTTGTGTATCTCGAGGTCAAATTCTTACAAGAGCAAGATCCATCGAATCAGCCTCAGTTTAGTGTCCTTTGCAAGGAAGTTCCTTACAACAGTGTGATCTGAGTATATGATGACACAGTATCCCAGGAGGTATGATATGAATTTCTCTATACAAAATACTATAGCTAGCAGCTCTTTCTTCGTAATCGTATAATTATGGTGAGCCTTGGCTAATATCTTGCTGGTGTAATATATTACCACCAATTTCCCATCGATCTTTTGTCCAAGTACTACTACTACATAGTCAGATGCATCGCACATGATCTCAAATAGCTGAGACCAGTAACGAGATTATAGGAATGGAGCCTAGGTTACTCAGTTGCATAGGATTTTGAATGCACGAATACACTCACTTGTCATCTCAAAGGACATGTCCTTTGAGAGAAGATTAGTCAGGGGGCATGCAATTTTGGAAAAATCAAATATAAATCGTCGATAGAAATCAACATGCCCTAGAAACGATTGAATATCTTTGACTTGGGAAGGCACAAGTAGTTTGGAAATCAAAGTCACCATAGCTCGGTCAACTTGGATACCTTTCTCAGATATGAGGTGTCCAAGTACGATGCCCTTAGGAACCATGAAATGGATCTTTTCCCAGGAGAGAACCAGATCCACTTCAATGCATCATCAGAGGATTTGAACCAAGTGTAAAAGGCCATCATCAAACGTTTGATCGAAAATCAAGAACTCGTCCATGAAGACTTCAAGATATTTACCTACCATATTGGAGAATATGGCTAGCATGCACCGCTGAATGGTAGCATGTGCATTGCATAACTCAAATGGCATATTAGCCAAGGCTCCTGGAAACCCCACCTACTGTTGAATGGTAGCATGTTTCATCAAACACGTATGTACCGTAAGGGTAGGTAAAGGTGGTCTACTCCTGATCTTCAGGATAAATTGCCACTTGGTTATACCTAGAGTACCCATACAGAAAATAGAAAAATCGATTCCCCGCCAGCTTCTCAAGGATCTAGTCAATGAATGGCAGAGGGTAATGGTCTTTCTTCGTGGAGGTGTTCAATTTTCAATAGTCTATGCAGACTCTCCACGAGATCGCAATTTGTGTCGAGATGGTTTCTCCAAACTCAGTAGTAATCACGGTGAGTCCTGCCTTTTTAGGCACAACCTGAATGGGACTCACCTAATGGCTATCAGAGATGGGGTAGATGATTTCCACATCGAGCCACTTGATGATCTCCTTTTCCACGACCCCCTGGAGATTCGGGTTAAGTCCTCTCTACATATCGCAAGAAGGTTGTGATCCCTCTTCCATATAGATACAATGACTACAATAAGAGGGACTTATTACAGTCAAGTCATCTAGAGTCCAAGCAATAGCTCTACAATGCTACTAGAGGATAGAAATCAGCTTCATTTCCTGATCAGAAGTGAGTTGAGAGTTGATAATCACTAGAAATGTCTGATTCGAACTGGAAAACATGTACTTCAGATGGTCCAGGGGCGGTTTCAACTCCAGAATTGGGTTCTCAACAGTAGGTGGGGTTTCCAGGTTGGCCTCAGAAGATATGGTGGAAGATAAGGATAAGTCTACATTCGATTCAGACTCCCTAATCTATGGGTCAAGATCTTCTTGTGGTTGAGGTCCTTGGAGAATTGGGTTTACCTCAGGAATCGCATCCTCAACCAAAGAACCTATGTTACAAACTTCCTCAATTGCCCCACAGTTTATTCCTTTCTGGGCCTTGAAAATATCTATCATTAAAGTCTTATCCTTGAATTTCAACTCAATCTAACCCTCTTCACAATTAATATTTGCCCTAGTAGTCACTAGGATTGGTCTCACCAAGATGATCGACGTACCTTTCAGATTATCAGGAGTATCCACGTTCAAAATAATGAAATCCACTGGAAAATAGAAATCTCATACCTTAAGAAGAACATTCTTGAGCATTCCTTGTGGTGACTTAATAGATCATCAGCTAATTGCAGAGTGACCTTAGTTGGTTTGAGCTCAGTTTCCTCAATGTGGTCTAGTAGGGAGGTGTGAATCAGGTTTATGGAGGCTCCAAAATCCAATAAAGCTCGATCGAACTCTAGGTTTCCTATCTTGCAAGAGACCAAAGGAGTGCCAGGATCTTTTACTTTCTACAGAAGTTTATGCAAGATTATAGAGCTAGCTTACTCTGACAGAACAATTGAACTCCCATCTTTGTTTTATGGCTTACACTTTGGTGTACATAAATCATTCAGAAATCATGAGTAAGCCGATACATAATGAATCACAACCATCAAGGGAATGCTTATTTAGAGTTACTCAAAGATCTTGACTAAATCGTCCTCAGGTGCCATGCGTTCAGATTTCCTATTTCCTTTGGTTAAGGGCTCTGGAAATGGAACATCTTTAGTCTTTTCTAGGATTGGTTTAGGCTCTAGGTCATAGGTAGATTTGTCCTTAATATCCATCCTAGGTTTAGGTCTTGAACTAGTTGGACTAGATTGATTATGATAAGGTGGGCCCTAAGTAGTTTTGCCACTACCTATGACGGAGTTTAGGCCTGCCTAGTTCGAATTTGGAGTTGGTAGGGTAGGAGGTTGCTGCTGAAATCCCGTGTATGAAGAAGCCTCTGCCTTCTTGATAAACATGTCTGAATTCATGATAAAATGTTTATTTATGATAGTCCCTAGGCTTAGCACTGCATCTCATAGTATAGATATCACATAACATTCATTGCATTTCATTTAGGATATTTTGTGTATTCTTTATATTAATTCTAACATTTTATATGGCTAGGAGGCAGTAAGAGATCTTTACGGGCTTCTGATGAAGAATTCGACCAAACGGATGGATTCGGAGCGACGATCGCAGTCCATCAGCACAAAAATCACTTTGATCGGAGCACTGAAGGACCCTTTACAAGAAGAAGATGGACGACCTAGAGGGTGCCACGTGGTGCCATCCAGGCCACCCTACATTGGTCACAACCTTCCTAGCCTCATCGCAAGAAGTGATCCCAGCCGTTGGATATTAATCCAATGGCTAAGAAGTGCTCAACTTCACCTGGCCTCCTTCAAACCTCTACAAGGAAGATCCACAACCGTTGGATCTTCATCCAATGGTCAAGGCTGCAGCTACACCAACACATCTATGTGACCAACCAGTGTCTATGGCCAAGTGGTAGAGCGCCTACTCCGCAAAGGAAGGATGCGAGTTCGAGCTTCAATGCGCCACAACCGCTACAGTGCCAGAAGAAATTGGACCACTCGATCTTGATCACGCAGTTAGCGTGGCACATGCGCAATCAGACATCGTTCGATGATGCACATACGCACTCCAAATCAGATGCGGCTCATCCAGGGCGCTCGTTTAAGTCATCTGATGCAATATCCGTTGTCTGATTGAGCGAGGACAAGATCCAGAGCGTTCTCTCCCACGCGCTCAGAGCCCTTCACCCGCCATCCAAGGGTGGTGGTTCGCTTCACTCAGATCAAGCATGCACCAGCAAACACTAGTGGATGCTTAATGGACGCTTGCGAAGGCAGCTGGCGATGTGAGATGGATGGCCAGCAAGGTTCGAGCACTATCAATGCATGAAATGGAGGACCAGCACAGCGTGGCCTGAGCAGAGTGAGTTGGCTACAGCAACACTTGAGCTGGATCTACAGTGACATCCTAGAGGTCGCTATTTGTCATATGCCTATTTTAGACTCCTCTCATCAACTATTTAAAGACCTACACACCTTCCCTTCGAGCTTCATCTCTACCGTTGCTACACCCACCTACTCTAGAGCTCTACAAGCCCATCAAAGCTCCTAAGATCTCATTCCCAAGCTCCAAAGGTCCCCTACTTGTGTAGCGATCCCTTACCCCACCAAATATTCGTCGTCCCTCTCACCACCTTCATAGGGAGCCTTGGAGCTATCCTCCCACCAGCATTCCAGTGGAAGATCACCTCCACCTCCTCATCCCCGTTCCATGCCTTGGTGAAGCATTCCTCAACTTGGCATCCTCTTGCATCTCATCCCCATTGTCTAGCCTCTTGCCTCCTTCATCCAAGCTATCGCCAAGCACCGTCGTCTCGCCGAGCAGCCAATTCGAAAGATTTCTTTTCACCCCTATCTCTTTTATATTTTCTTAACATATTGTAATAAACATTTTCACCACATTGTGATATATCAAATTTATTTTCTTCTATGTTGTGAGCTATCCTATTTGTTTCTTTACTACAAAAACACAAAAAATTATCAAAGCCCTAAACATACTAAAAAGAAACAACACAAAGCACAAATTTCAATGAAAGCAAACGTTGCTTCCCTATATTTGACCTGGGGCTCCCTTGGAGTTTCGGTAAAAATTGTATTTGATAGCATGTTTTGCGACTACAGCGACGGGTTTCTCCTAACCCCAATTCTCTCTCATGAAAACCCGTTAATCATTTTGGCACCGTTGCCAGGGAGGCAATGGAATTTGCTTTATTGTTTTCTGTGTTTCTTTGCATTTACTTATTACTTACGCCACTTGCCGATGATTTATTGTCTTGTAGGTACCCTTGCAAGGAGATCCAAGTATGATAGATCAGAGTAAAGTGCGGGTAGAGTGGTTTGTAAGTGCCCCCACATTCCCCCCCACTAGTTTCACTTTCGCCACATCAATAACCAAGACCTAATCTACTTAGGCATTTGCATAAATCATAGGATAGAATTTGTTTATCTTGTTTGCCACCTACACTCATCTCACCTTCGCATATATATAAAATAAAATAAAAATTATCTTCTGATTGTTGGATAAATCAACATACACACTACGAACACCCACATTTGAGGCACATAACCTATCTTGATTTTATCTACTCAACAGAGATTCTGACCTATGGAACCGATACACATACAAATCAACACATAACGGAGTAGAAATCAGATTAGGTTAATCACCTTGTGTGCCTTAATTGGTGGTGCATCTGGGCCAGTTGATTGAATTGTTTGGGCCGCACCACCTAATCTAAAAGAAATTCATGTTGTAGCTGCCCTGTAGGATTCAGTAGTTAGGTCAAGCCAAGCACTCCATATTTTCTTAGTCTATAAAGGAAAATACTTCAGCACATCCTTTCAAACTTGGTTTGCCTCTCGAACATTTGGTTGAATATACCTAATACTTGAATCCTAAAAGATACTAAGCAAGATGTAAATCCTAAAACTCACTTCATCCTCAATAATCTTTCTTGAAAACTTTTTGCTTGTGCACATACACACATTCTCAAACAAATCATTAAGGGCACAACCCATTAAGGGCCCATCACATTCCAGAAGCACTAATATCCCAAGCCTAACTAAAATTGATTAGACATTGGCCATAAGGATTGATTCGCTCTTCAGGGTCTAGATTGAGATTGTTCTTGATTAACCTGCTTATACCGATCAATCTGATTGTGGCTAGAAGAGTAGTGTCAAACAACCATGGTTGGAGGGTATCAAAGGAACTGGAAGCGCAAGCCAAAGGAAGAACCTTCTCCCTAGCCCCTCCTTCTAACTAGTAGGATTGATCGGATAAAAGCAGAGTAAATTGATTACAACCTTAAGATGGACTCTGAGAGTGTGTAGATCTTTAGGATACCCAACCGAAGGACAGGATTCCATTTTTGTGCTACAAGATTCCTTCTTTTCCCAATCCTTCCAACTTCCATCTAGTGTATGTGTTGACGCGACTAGATCGTGTTTTAAGAGTCAGTTACGTCGTAGTATAGGTGACCAAGTGTTGTCAACAAATAAAAATTTATTACACGAAAACCTAAGTATCCGAGGTCGAACATAGGGAGCAATGGAATCTATTCACTAATCTCAATAATGTAATTGAACACTTAATTACTCAAAACTTAATTCAGAATATATATGCATAAGTTTGAAAGTTAATTATGGTAAAAATAGAGAAATTGGATGTCTGATCATGGGATCAGACCTCTTAAAAAGATATTTTCTTTTCACTCTCTTATTTCTTCTCCTATCTACTTTCTCTTCTTCTTCTTCTGACTTCTTTCTCTGATTTTCCTCTTGTTCTTCTATTCTTCTTTGGCCATCTGCTTCTTCTTCCTTGTTTCTTCTCTGCAGTGTCTTTCTCCTTTTCTCTGTGGGTCTTCTTCTTCTTTCCTTAGCTCTGCTTCCCTTGGCTTCAGCTTTTCTTCTTCTTCTTCTACTTCTGCTTGTCTTTACCTCTCTTTCTTTCTTCTTCCTTCTTCAACCTTAGCTCTCTAACTTCCTCTTCTCTTTGGCTTCGCCTCTTCCTTCAGCCTTGCCTTTCCTCCTATTTTCTTCCTTTTGCAGCTAAGTGTCAGCTTCACTTTAGCTATGCCTTCGTTCTCCTTCTTCTTCCCTGCATAAACTTGAAGTGATCAAAACCTACCCCTCTACCCACACTCGCGTCTCCCTCTCTCTGTATATCACTCTTCAGTATGCTCTCTCAGAGCTGGGTAATCAGGTCGGGTCGTGTGCCCGGGTCTAGGCACACTGGCGTGGGTGTGGTGAGCGAGGAGTGCTCGGTAGGATAGTCGGGTCGGGTTGCCAGGTCCGCGTGTTATATGTCACGGACGAGGCGTGTATAGGTGAGGGACCTCACCCCATGTGTGTCTCGAGGCGAAGAGACTAAAACACAAATCCAATTTATTGCATGTGCCTCACTCAGAAGTTTACGAGGTGGGACTAATGTCCCACCCATTTATGCTCACTTTCTCACAGGAGTTCTTTCTTCCAATTACTGCAGCTGCAGGCCTCGCAGTGCTAATTGCCTGGACACCTGACTGTGCGAGACTACCCCAAGCCTTTTGGACTTGGGACCTTGAAGTGCTTCAGCCTAGAGCAAGCTTGCAACCTTCTCGAGCTATCGCTAATGGTGGCCGGTGCTCAGATCCTACACGACACAAAAGAAGGCCTGCAGCTCTATCAGACCATTGGAGGACCTTCGCCGTGTCACGGCGAAGGTGAGGCGGTAAGTAGCAAGCTGCGGGGCGGCCTAGGCGTGCGTGCCTAGGTTGCTCTGTGGTCGGGTTTATGGGTTAGGTCAGGGGGTGTTTGTGGTGGAGTAGGCGGTCTGTGAGTGGCTAGATGATGTTCAGTGGAGTGTGGTGGAGGTAGTGGCGTTGGTGGCAAGACGTGTGGAGTTATGGAATGACGGGTGCGCCTCGCCGGAGGTTGCCTGGAGATGGGGAAGATGGCGGTGGATAATGGCTGTCGAGGGGTGTTTTGTGAAATAGGTTGAGGGGAATTGAAGAGGGGATAGAGACGAGTGGTTCTAACCTAATTAAGTGGACGAAGGGGGAGAGAGGGTGGCTGGCAGTACCTGCTATTGCCGGAGAAGAAGGTATCCAGTGGAGGGAGATGGCGGCGACGACGGGGCTAGGGATGCTCACGAGGGTGTTGCACGATGCAAAGGAGGATGGTGAGGACAGTTCTACCACTGGTGTTGTGGCAGAGTGACTAGAACGAGGGAGGCTTGCCAAAGCTCGCTGGACCACTTGGCTGGAGGAGAAGAAGAAATTGAGATGGAATTCTGGCCAAGTCGAGCTAAGGAGGTGCGGCTAGGGTTGGTGGTCATTTTATAGGCACTGGTAAGGGCTCTTGTGCTTGGATGACAAGCTTCCAAGTGCGGGAGTCCTCGCCAGAGAAGGAATTAGTTAGAGATCCAAATCTCTCGTGCATTCGCATGAGAGATTGGGTGTAAATCATAGATTAGGACCATGGTCAGATGGAAGGGAATTTGTCAGAGAATCTCCCTTCCAAATCTGGGAGATCTCTGGTGAATCAGGGAGTATTCCCCCTCTATTCCTTGTCGGAGTAGGATTTCTCCCCATTAATGGCGGAGGGATCCGTTTGTAAGAGTGGAGAGGAAGTTAGTGGGCTCTATGCAGTGGTTTTCAAAAGATAGGGACCAAAATGTAATCGGGTGTACTAATTTGCAAAGTAGGTCAAGATGACCTCCCCTTAGGTCCAAAATTTTTGTACAAACCTAATTTGGACCTAAGGAATCCAATGGTGAAGATGGATTTTATGTTTGACCACTTTTGATTGGACATTTTGCATAGAAACCCAAATTAGGTTAATTGATGGGCTAGGACCCCAATCTAGGTCAAAATAGGTTCCAAAGGCCAGTTTGAAGGTTCTAAACTTTAGGGGATATTTTTCCATGAATTTTAGAGGGTTTACTTGATTTTTACCCTGACCAAAACCTTGTTGAATTAAGCGGGTCTGTTCTAGGGTTACAGAATGTCATTTAACTCCTAGATTGCACATGAACCCATTTCTGATTGAACCAACCCACTTTTTATCTTATTCAGACCATTTCACCTATGTTTTTCCTCTGAGAAATCCCATTTATGCACTGCAATGGTAAAATTGCAGTTTTAACCCTTATTTCATGTTTTCTTCTCAAAACACTTGTTCCTTGAATTACGCACTTCTTTAGGTTATGTAGGTGCTTTATTCTCTTTCTTAGGTCAAAATGATCTAGTTATGACCCATGATGAGGCTCTCATCATACCCCCACGCCTAGCATTTGCTAGTCCCTTAGCAAAATTTTAAGGGTTTAACTTTTGTTCTAGACCCTAAGTGTCTATCATCAGTTATGATAACTGCTTTTCTTTTTCTTTTGTGATTAGGTTAGAATGCCGACAATAGGCCTAGAGGTACTCAAGTACCAACCAAAATCCGGACCTGACCCGCTTTAGCCTCAATCTTCCATAAAGGTTTTTAAGGCTTGCAGAAACTATCCTAAGGTTTGTTGGACTCCACATTTAAAGCACCCGTGCTTGAGACATTTTTAGCCTAGTTTCAGTTTCCAGTGCATTTTTGTAAGAGATAGACAGAAGACTTATTTGTTTGGAGATTTTTCTCTCTCTTTTCTTTTTATTTCTAGCTTCAGATTGGCTTCTCAACATGGTCTCTATCGGATTCCCCATCCCCATCATCAATCCTCAAGGGTCCCTAATGATAGCGATTTCACGCGGTTTGTTAAATACGTCGTTGTAACGCACAAAACCGATCAACTCCTAAATTTATATTCCTAGATAGGGGAGTATCTAGGGTCGTCCAAGGAGGCCAAATGTTTGCAAAATTGATTCTCTTGCTTGGAATACAAATCTCAACTTTCTTTTTGGTATTTTTTCAATATATCATTTTTTTTTATTTTTGAATTAAGACAACATGCGAAATGGTGGCGGGAAGGTGATTTACACTTCAAATTTAATAAACTACTTCTAAAGTGGCAAGTAGAACTTTCCCTAAGCTCACTCTAGGCAAGTGGAGGCCTAGAATAATTAGGGAGAGGGAGTGAAGAATGATAAAAATAAAGCAATTAGAAATGCAAATAAGGAAATTGCAAAGAAGGCAACTAGATAAATGAAAAAGTGTTTTACAAAAAGGCCTAGTGGAGGAATGCTTCTACTACTAGAAAATTGCAGATAAGAAAAGCAAACACAAATCCTCTATATAGATGGTGAAGAAGAGGGCTTCTTGCTCCAAGGTTGGTAGCTCCCAATCTTGAAAAGAGTCCTCCAACTCCTTCCTTGCTGTGCTCTGCCAAGGTGATGTCCTCCAAGGCAAGCCCTAAGCGGGCATGCCCTAAGCCTCTCTCCAAGGGTAGACGTCCACCCTAAGTCCTTCTCCCTTGCCTGGCCGTCCTCCTTGAAGTGGAAGAGTCCTCCTCCTTAGCGTGGCCTAAGTTGAAGAGAGTGGGGAGAAGAAGGCACCAAAAGAGCTGGTGATGTGCCCCTTTAGTCTCCTCTACTCCTTCTTCTCGGCCGTAGGTATAGGTGGTATAGGTAGCAAATTACACTAATGGAGGATGATCTAAAATGGTGGTAGGTGGTGGGTTTATATAGAGTAGGAAGGGGGCTAAGGTGACTCTTGGAATGGAGGTTTAAGATGGAGAGATGGAGGTGGTTGGGGATCCTAAGGCTAAGGGCAATTGGTGCCAACTCAAGGGGTGTTAAGGGGGTGGTTATGGTGCTGTTGGTGGCTTTTGGTGGTGGAGAGACACCACCATTTTGGCGCCATCCTAGGGTCTTCTAGAAGGGGGGTTAGGTGGATGGTGGAGATGGATTTAAGGAGAGGTGTATGGTGGAGATGAAGGGAATTTTCGAGGGAAAGTTGGCTCCAAAAGGGAAGGGTTCTAGAAGGTTATTTTGGAGGGAAAATAGGTGGGTTTTGGTAATGGTGATGGGGTGAAGGGGTGTGATGGTGGTGGCGGCAACTTGGAGTAGGATAGCTAGCTTAGGTGAGCTTAGTTGATGGAGCTAGCTAGGGTTGAGTTGAAGGTGGTGGATGGCCAAGGAGCTGGGTGCTAGCTAAGGTAAGCTAGCTTAGCTAAAGGTGAAGTAGAGGAGAAGGTGTTGGAGCTAGGGTTTGGAGGGAGGAGCTAAGGAGGAGAAGTCTAGAGCTGGAGCTGGAGCTGGCTGCTGCTGGAGAGGCTAGCATGGGGTACTCTAGCTGGCTTAGCTTGCTAGTTCTTTGCTAGTTGCTAAGCCAAGCTAAAGTAAGCTAGCTTCTACCATAATGAGCTGAGGTGAGCTAGGTCTGGTGCTCCCGGGGAGAATCAAGCCGGTTGAGGCAACTAAGGTAGCTTAGCTCAATTGAGTTGAGCTAAGCTAAGTCCCCGGGAGCTGGACTTGAGCTTCCTGAGCTGGGATGAGTTCTTCTTCAGCTGGCTGGAGCTGAGTGGAGTTGGATGTAGCTGGATCTTAGCTGGGGTGAACTCCTGTCAACTTAGCTGAGCTTGCTAGAGCTCCCTGTGGACTAGTGGGAGCTGAGATGAGCTAGATTCAGCTAAGTTGAGCTGGATCTGAGTTGACTTGAGCTAGGGTGAGCTAAGATGAACTCCCCTGAGCTGCCATTCAGTTGAGATTAGCTGAATGGTGCTGGGATGAGCTAGCCCTAGTTCAAGTGATCTAGGTTCCAGCTATGGTGAGCTGGATCAAGCTGAGTTCCAGCTAGTCTGGGCTTCTCCTTCACCATTTGCCTTCTTGAGTGCTAGGGTTTTAGGGATCTGTATATCTATACATCCCTAACACTCACAAAAATGTATTAAAAAGACTATAACAAATGCAATGCATGCCTAACCTAATTTATGCCTAAATGCAGCCCAAAAACCCGCTTGCGGAGTAAAATCTTAAGAGCTGGGTTTGTTTTAATGCATAAGAATGATGATAAATTGGCATTTATCATACCCCCATGCTTATCTTTTGCTAGTCTCTTAGCAAAACTTTAATTGTTTGGAAGACAGAATTTTTGGGAAATCTAATTTTTTCGACTTTTGAGGAGAAAAAGAGATTAAGGGACTTTGGCTGATTAGAAACACAGGAGGTATGGGATTTGTTAAAGATAAATATCGGGATTTATTTTAGGATTCAACCATTAGACAGAACGAGATCAATATATCCTCTAGAAAAATCTCAAATTAACCCCTTATTAATTCAGATGACTTGAAATGTTTGTTTTTAGGATTTTTCTGGCTCATGAATCTGATTTGCAACTTGTAAAAATCCTTTAAAACCTTGTGTCTGTGCTTGTGAAAAGCCAACATTTATAAGGGCGTGTTTATTTATTATTACTTTTTTTTTCTCTCCCCCATGCTTATTTTTAGCTTAGTCTTACAACAGATGTGTCGGGATCATCATTCCCATTACCATTCCTCGAGGGGGCTCTGGCGCCAGTACTTTGGGATAGCACTATCCATGACACCACCCAGGAGCTCACAACCCCAAAGCACGATGCGGTGTAAAGAGGCACTCCAAGCAAACTCAAGCTCTTGCTCCGACACTATAGGTAGAGCATCGTCCAAGACACTTGAGCTACTAAAATGTGCTTTAATGCTCCGTCTAGAGATATGAAATATAGATATGGAGTAGCGCCAAGGCGGTAACATGTTGACATCGCGTCCTCAAAGGAGGTATTTTCCTCCTCGGCGGTGGGAACTCAAACCAATGATCTACTTCAGACTTTTACTAAGTCCAAACAAGGGAGTTTTTCAAATTTTTAGTTGTTTTTAAGTGTTGGCTTGTGTGTGAAAATTGACACAAGAAGTTTCTCAGAATGTGCAAGTTTTTGAATCAGAAACTAAGTCAAATACTTTCCGTATTACAAAATAGGATCAAGTCACCTGAACTATCATGAGTTCAGGTGGAATTTTAGAGAAGGATATCTGATCTAGTCTAAAATAGACCCTGGAATTCTAATGATCAGATCCATGTCCTAAAGATTAAATCCCATTGTACCAAAAGTGAATTTCTCGACCTTAGTCCCGATTTCAAAATTTTTCCTCAAAAAGTTTTTCATCATTTTTATTTTTTTTGGGTATGCAAGCAGGAAATAAATTAAAGGAAATTGCATGTTTTTAGGTTTTCAAAATCCTAAATCGATCGTCAAATTTAAAAACACCCCCCCAAGCTTAAGATATGACATGTCCTCATGCATTAGGAGGGAAAAGGGATCACCTTAGTGAAGAACGGTCAGGTTTAGGATGAACAAAACCTGGAAAAAGAAGAAAAAAGGAAAGCAAGAAAAAATGATGGGTTACCTCTCATCCAGTGCTATCTTTTACGCCATTCAGCTGGGTGTGAAGGTATGCACGGAAGACATAAAATCATGTAAATAATTGGACACTTGAATGTCTTTAATGGAAGTGTCTTCCTCAAGATCCCTAAAAAGATGAGTGGTAAAGAAAAAGGGATTAAAATAAAATAGAGAAATGGAAACACGACCTCGGTCTGGCCATGGTTTGAATTGATGATGAAGGCCAAACTCAGGTTGATCAGGTGGTAGGTCCAATAGAAAAGGGAGGGGAAAGGAGTTAGTGATATGCAAGATGGGTGAAGTTAGTGTAGATATTTTTGGTGAAAAATCAGGAAGATGAAAAGGGGGAAAGTCAAACCCTAGTTGAACTGGAAAGTCTTGGACCACATAATTATCCTTAGAATAAGAATCAATAAAATCTAGATCAATAGTGGTCAAAGTTGAATGAGATTGGATCAACATATTCTTTTCAAATACTGCTTCCATTTTATTATCAGTATCCTAAAAAATTTTATGATCACTGGACCTCTTGGAAGCTAAAAATAAATCTAATGAGAAGGTCAAGTTACTGCAACTTATATTCATTTTCCCAGAATGAGAATGGATATTAGATGTTGGGGTAATCAAAAGGGGTCATCCAAGAATGGTATTAATGAGAGCCTTAGGTACCTCTATGTCAAGGACCAGAAAATTTACCGGAAATAGACAATTTCTGACCTTGATAATGCTATCCTCAACAACTCCCCGCGGTTGAATGGTAGATCGATCTTCCAATTGAAATTGAACCTTAGGAGGTTTTAAATCACTGAATCGAAATTCCTCAAATAAGACCGAGGGGATGAGATTACTAGAGGTACCAAAGTTGAGAGGGGCACGAAAAAAAATGGTGTCAGTTATGACAACTGAGATGAGTGATGTGCCCTGGTCCTTTTTTGTGAAAGGCAGCATGCTCTGAAAAACTAAGCTAGCTATCTTAGAAAGGACCAACATTTCTATATTCTGATCATGCCTTTTTAACGTAAATTTTTAGAGGCATGAGGAGAATCTAGGAGGGGAATATTCCTCTCGACTTGCTCAAATAAGTCCAAAGGATTGTGGTCAGAGGGCTCTGATTTTGGATTATTGGATTGCAGTTTTTGAGAGTGGGAAATAGGGTTTGAATCAGGTGTTTTTGGGATTTCTTTTTCTTCTTCCTTATTGAGGTTAGGGGAGTCAATCTGCATTGGTTGAGAATCAGTTTCATCATTTGAATGTAAAGGCCTTAAATCCATGTTGGTTTCCTCACTCCTCAAAGTCTCTGCATACGTAGCTTGGTGGTCACTGGGAGGAGGTGGGGGGGCCTGATTTTGATAGAAACTGGGTTGGTGCTGTGATATTGGGTTAATAGGAGGCAGAACCATGTGGTTCTAATGTTGGTATCCACCTGGGTGTTGGTTCCTGGGATTAATAAAGTTTGGTGTGGGTTGGGATGGTGAGTGTCCTGCAGGTCTTTGAGTCGGAATATCCCGAATTTGATCATTGAGATTGTTAATAAGATGGGTTGTTTCCTTTGTTTTTCTTTGTAACTCCTGAAGGGTTTTCATCATCTGGGCATTAATGTCTTCTTGAGATTGCCCAAATTGATAAGTCTGATTTGAATCATACCCTCCAAACAGGCTTTGTTGTTGGTGTGGAACCGGATTGGTCCAGGAGTGAGCCGGATAATTTCCCCCATTAGAGGAATTTTCAATTTCTCCTAGAAAGTAGGGACATTTTGGGTGGGGTGATGATTGGGATAAACATAATTCCTTGTTGAACCATAGAAAGCCTCAGAATAATAATTATACTCAGCACGAGATTTATGCAGATTTTCTCTCTTGCGGGTGTTTAAAGGGGTGAGATGTGGAATGTGTGGAGCTTGGGTAGGTGTGGCAGGACTCCCTTGGTTGGCTAGGTTTGTTAAATCCTTATGCAACTGTTGTTGCTTAACTTGTAGCTGAGCCATGATAGAGTAGAGATTAGGTGGAGGAGCCTGATTAAGTAGCTCCTAGGTGAAAAAATAGGGGAAAGAAAAATTAGCATGCGGGTTAGAGGGCCAATTTTGATTTTCCATTTTGAGAGAAGAGGAAGATGCAGGAAAAGTCTTTTTTGGGGAGGCAAAATCAAGTGGTCCCTCTAAGTGTGGAGTTTTGGACCGCCGCCCGTGCAAAATGGAAGAAATGGCAAGGGAGGAGAAGAGATGGGGATGAGAGAAGTGTGCACACAAGCAATCAAATTCTAGGCCTAACTTAATTGTGACTCCCTAGAATTTAACCTAAGACTTGGTCTACCTAGGAAATAAGTAATCAATTGTGAATACCCGTTCTGTCAATAAATCTAGCCAAGTTGCTTAAGGGGAGGTTTGGGCCCAAGCGTTTCCTAGGAAAATCCTCAGGTGCTTGTACAAACCCGCACCTGGTCATTTGACACGGCCCCTCAACCTGAACACCAGATATAGATGACAGAATTGGTATTAACTAGAGAAAAATTAAATCCTATATAGCAAGCCTAAATTGATGAAACCTTAGGGGTCAAATTGCTACAAATTTTAGTTAGGTATAGGATACTACAGTGCACATGGAATGTGGAGGGTGTTAATTGGGTTTTTGCCCTGTTATTTCAATTTTCTTTTGTGTGTGTGCAGGAATTGGAGAGTGACTCCAATGAAAATCAAGTTGTCACACAAATTTTTTATGTTTATGTCCTTTAGGATTCAATTTAATTGAATGTATTTTAGGGTTTCTCTAGTTAAATTTTCAAACAAGTTTGAAAATCCACAATCAAAGGAAAATAAGTTGTATGGGAGATTGTATATTTCTTTAAATTGAGTCTCTAAAGAGAAAGAAAGAAACCCTAAGGCAATTGTCCCTAATACAGAGATTTAACTACCAATGAGTTATTTTTAGGCTTTCTGAATAGATAGTGGTCCAATCAATGCAACCAACACCACTACCTTGAGTCAAATCAAACAAGAATTCCAGAAAAGATTTTTGTAAGATTTTAGGAATTTGTTTGATAATTTTTTTGAATTTTTAATTGTACTGGTGTTAAAGTCCAGAAATGATACCTGTCGGAATTGTGGACTTTTTAGTATTACCACCAACCTCAGAAAATTTTTTTGATTTTATGTGATGTGTAAAATTTCACAAGAATTCCAGTAAGCTAAATTTCATAAAAATTGTAAAAATTTGTAAACAGTAGCAAAATAGGAAGATTAGAGGGTGTGACCCCTTTGCAATCCACGAATTTTAAAAAATTAAATACACATCCAATTGATCTAAAATTTGTAACATATGTTTCAAACTTAATTGGGAATAACTGTACGAAACTTTATGATTTTTGGAGGCCTATGGTGTTAGGAATTGATTTTTCAAATCCAGACAGAAATCTGAACTCGAAAAATAGAACACCAATACTTGCAATGGAGTGGTGTTAAAGAAGCATTCAAGCAAACCATGAATTTTATATGGGCACCACTCCACTTAATTAAATTGTTTATGGTCCTGAAAGCCAAGTTTAATATTTTTTGTAAGTCTTTTAGCCTAAATGTGACAAGAAAGGGGGACCAACCTAAATTTCATGGGAAGAAAAGGATCTTTGAGCTCTCGCTTCCAGATTCCCACCTTCCCGCTGTAATTCATGCACACACAAAAGAAAGAAAGAGAAGGGGATGAGATCCACTTCAAGCAAGAGAAAATTACTTAATGCAAAGCCGTGCCTCCCCGGCAACGGCGCCAAAAAGTGATAGCGATTTCACATGGTTTGTTAAATACGTCGTTGTAACGAGCAAAACCGATCAACTCTTAAATTTATATTCCTAGATAGGGGAGTATCTAGGGTCGTCCAAGGAGGCCAAATGTTTGCAAAATTGATTCTCTTATTTGGAATACAAATCTCAACTTTCTTTTTGGTATTTTTTCAATATATCATTTTTTTTGTTTTTGAATTAAGACAACATGCGAAATGGTGGCGGGAAGGTGATTTACACTTCAAATTTAATAAACTACTTCTAAAGTGGCAAGTAGAACCTCTCCCTAAGCTCACTCTAGGCAATTGGAGGCCTAAAATAATTAGGGAGAGGAAGTGAAGAATGCTAACAACAAAGCAATTTGAAATGCAAATAAGGAAATTGCAAAGAAGGCAACTAGATAAATGAAAAAGTGTTTTACAAAAAGGCCTAGTAGAGGAATGCTTCTACTACTAGAAAATTGCAGATAAGAAAAGCAAACACAAATCCTCTAGATAGATGGTGAAGAAGAGGGCTTCTTGCTCCAAGGTTGGTAGCTCCCAATCTTGAAAAGAGTCCTCCAACTCCTTCCTTGCTGCGCTCCGCCAAGGTGATGTCCTCCAAGGCAAGCCCTAAGGGGGCATGCCCTAAGCTTCTCTCCAAGGGTGGACATCCACCCTAAGTCCTGCTCCCTTGCCTGGCCGTCCTCCTTGAAGTGGAAGAGTCCTCCTCCTTGGCGTGGCCTAAGTTGAAGAGAGTGGGGAGAAGAAGGCACCAAAAGGGCTGGTGATGTGCCCCTTTAATCTCCATCTCTACTCCTTCTTCTTGGCCGTAGGTATAGGTGGTATAGGTAGAAAATTACACTAATGGAGGATGATCTAAAATGGTGGTAGGTGGTGGGTTTATATAGAGTAGGAAGGGGGCTAAGGTGACTCATGGAATGGAGGGCTAAGATGGAGAGATGGAGGTGGTTGGGGATCCTAAGGCTAAGGGCAATTAGCGCCAACTCAAGTGGTGTTAAGGGGGTGGTTATGGTGGTGTTGGTGTCTTTTGGTGGTGGAGAGACACAACCATTTTGGCGCCATCCTAGGGTCTTCTAGAAGGGGGGTTAGGTGGATGGTGGAGATGGATTTAAGGAGAGGTGTATGGTGGAGATGAAGGGAATTTTGTAGGGAAAGTTGGTGCCAAAAGGGAAGGGTTCTAGAAGGTTATTTTGGAGGGAAAATAGGTGGCTTTTGGTATTGGTGACGGGGTGAAGGGGTGTGATGGTGGTGGCGCCAACTTGGAGTAGGATAGCTAGCTTAGGTGAGCTTAGTTGATGGAGCTAGCTAGGGTTGAGTTGAAGGTTGTGGATGGCCAAGGAGCTGGGTGCTAGCTAAGCTAAGCTAGCTTAGCTAAAGGTGGAGTAGAGGAGAAGGTGTTGGAGCTAGGGGTTGGAGGGAGGAGCTGAGGAGGAGAAGTCTGGAGCTGGAGCTGGCTACTGCTGAAGAGGTTGGCATGGGGCTACTCTAGCTGGCTTAGCTTGCTAGTTCTTTGCTAGTTGCTAAGACAAGCTAAAGTAAGCTAGCTTCTACCATAATGAGCTGAGGTGAGCTAGGTCTGGTGCTCCCGAGGAGAATCAAGCTGGTTGAGGCAGCTAAGGTAGCTTAGCTCAACTGAGTTGAGCTAACCTAAGTCCCCGGGAACTGGACTTGAGCATCCTGAGCTGGGATGAGTTCTTCTTCAGCTGGCTGAAGTTGAGTGGAGCTGGATGTAGCTGGGTCTGAGCTGGGGTGAACTCCTGTCAACTTAGCTGAGCTAGCTAGAGCTCCCTATGGACTAGTGGGAGCTGAGATGAGCTAGACTCAGCTAAGTTGAGCTAGATCTCAGCTGACTTGAGATAGGGAGAGCTAAGATGAACTCTCTTGAGCTACCATTCAGCTGAGATTAGCTGAATGGAGCTGGGATGAGCTAACCCTAGTTCAAGTGAGCTAGGTTCCAGCTATGGTGAGCTGGATCAAGCTGAGTTCCAGCTAGTCTGGGCTTCTCCTTCACCATTTGCCTTCTTGAGTGCTAGGGTTTTAGGGATCTGTATATCTGTACATCCCTAACACTCACAAACTTGTATTAAAAAGACAATAACAAATGCAATGCATGCCTAACCTAATTTATGCCTAAATGCAGCCCAAAAACCCGCTTGCGAAGTAAAATCCTAAGAGCTAGGTTTGTTTTAATGCATAAGAATGATGATAAACTGGCATTTACCACCTAGCAATCGATGCTTTGTGGTAGCACCGCCCATGGCAACCCCCAGAACTTTGGCTTTCGAGATTTTGAGATAATCCCACCCATGGCGTTCCATGGCCGAATTCAAACCCTGGCAATCGACAATTCGTGATAATGCCGCCCATGGTATCTGAACCAGTAGAGTGCTTACATGCTCCCGGTAGGATATTTAAACATCCTAAGAGACAAGCACCGAGGAGATGATATATTGTTATGCATCTTCGAGGGGAATTTCCCGCCTCTCCACGTCGGGAACTGGTCCAAATCAACTTGTGTTGGTGGGCCGCTCCTAATCTAGGTGACTTTTTCAGAATATTGACACACTTTTTGCGTGATTTTGATATTTATGCACATTGAACTAGACTGTGTGTGAATTGGGGTGCTTAGGTTACAGAATACCACAAATCGAAGGTCAGTTAACGAGGCCGAATACTTCCTAAGCCTTAGACCTAATACTTAAGCTTCGCATTTTCCCCAACCTCTTGAGGATTATCCAGATCTTAGCGGATACGTGAATTTTTAAGCCTAAGAATCTAGCCCAAGAGGCCTAAGATCAATGTTCCTGCTAATCTCTTTTTGTGCCTCCTTAGCACTTTTCTTTATGAGAATTGATATTAGCTGTTGCCATAATCAGAAAAGGTCATCCAAGGATGGCATTAATCAGAGCCTTAGGTACCTCTATGTCAAGGACCAGAAAATTTACCAGAAATAGACAATTTTGAACCTTGATAATACTATCCTCAACAACTCCCTGCGATTGAATGGTAGATTGGTCTTCCAATTGAAATTGAACCTTAGTAGGTTTTAAATCACTGAATTGAAATTCCTTAAATAAAACACGGGGGATGAGATTACTAGAGGTACCTAAGTCGAAAGAGGCATGAAAAAAAATGGTGTCATTTATGACAACTGATGTGAGTGATGTGCGCTGGTCCTTTTTTGTGAAAGGCAGCTTGCTCTGAAAAACTGAGCTGGCTATCTTTGAAAGGACCAACCTTTCTAGATTCTGATCATGCCCTTTTGCAGTAAATTTTTTAAAGGCATGGGAAGAATCTAGGAAGAGAATATTCCTCTTGACTTGCTCAAATAAGTCCAAAGGATTGTGGTCAGAGGGCTCTGATTTTGGATTGTTGGATTGCAGTTTTTGAGAGTGGGAAATAGGGTTTGAATCAAGTGTTTTTGGGATTTCTTTTTCTTCTTCGTTGTTGAGGTTAGGGGGGTCAATCTGCATTTGTTGAGAATCGGTTTCATCATTTGATTGTGAAGGTCTTAAGTCTGTGGTGGTTTCCTCACTCCTCGAAGTCTCTGCATACGTAGCTTGGTGATCATTGGGAGGAGGTGGGGGGGCCTAATTTTGATGGAAATTGGGTTGGTGTTATCATATTAGGAGGCTGGACCATGTGGTTCTAATGTTGGTAGCCACTCGGGTGTTGGTTCTTGTGATTAATAAAGTTTGGTGTGGGTTGGGATGGTGAGTGTCATGCAGGTCTTTGAGTCGGAATATCACCAATTTGATCATTGAGATTGTTAATAAGACGGGTTGTTTCCTTTGTTTTTCTTTGTAACTCTTGCAGTGTTTTCATCATCTGGGCATTAATGTCATCTTGCCATTTCCCAGATTGTTAAGCCTGATTTGAACCATACCCTCCAAATGTGTTCTGTTGTTGGTGTGGAACCGGATTGGTCCAGGAGTGAGCTGGATAATTCTCCCCATTAGAGGAATTTTTCAATTTCTCCTGGAAAGTAGGGATATTTTGGGTGGGGTGATGATTAGGATAAACATAATTCCCTATTGAACCATAGAAAGCCTCAGAATAATAATTATACTCAGCACGGGATTTATGCAGATTTTCTCCCTTGCAGGTGTTAAAAGGGGTGAGATGTGGAATGTGTTGAGCTTGGGCAGGTGTGGCAGGATTCCCTTGGTTGGTCAGGTTTGTTAAATCCTTATGCAACTGTTGTTGCTTAACTTGTAGCTGAGCCATGATAGAGTAGAGATTAGGAGGAGGGGCTTGATTAAGTAGCTCCTGGGTGGAAAAATAGGGGAAAGAAAAATTAGCATGTGGGTTACAGGACCAATTTTTATTTTCCATTTTGAAAGAAGAGGAAGAATGCAGGAAAGTCTTTTTTTGGGGAGGCAAAATCAAGTGGTCTCTCCAAGTGTGGAGTTTTGGACCGCCGCCCATGCAAAATGGAAGAAATGGGAGGGGAGGAGAAGAGATGGAGATGAGAGAAGTGTGCAATTCAAATAAACAAAACTAGGCCTAACTTAAATGCGACTCCCTAATAATAAACCTAAGACTTGGTCTATGTAGGAAATAAGTAGTCAATAGTGAATACCCGTTCTGTCAACAAATCTAGCCAAGTTGCTTAAGGGGAGGTTTGGGCCCAAACGTTTCCCAAGGAAAATCCCAGGTGCTTGTACAAACCTGTGCCTGGTTGTTTGACATGGCCCCTCAGCCTGAACACCAAATATAGATGGCAGAATTGATACTAACTAATGAAAACTTAAGACCTAGATAGCAAGCCTAAGTTGATGAAGCCTTAGGAGTCAAGTTGCTACAAGTTTTAATTAGTTCTAGGCTATTACAGTGCACACGAAATGTGGAGGTCATTAATTGGGTTGTTGCCCTGTTATTTCGATTCTTTTTTGTGTGTGTGTAGGAATTGGAGAGTGGCTCCAATGAAAATCAAGTTGTCACACAATTTTTTTTTTGTATTTATGTCTTTTAGGATTCAATTTAATTAAATGTGTTTTAGGGTTTCTCTTGTTAAATTTGCAAACAAGTTTGAAAATCCACAATCAAAGGAAAAACAAGTTGTATGGGTGATTGTATATTTCCTTTAAATTGTGGGACTAGAAAAAAAAAAAGAAAGAAACCCTAATTGGAGTTGAATCCTAATACGGAAAATGACTACCAATGAATTTTTTTAGGCTTCCTGAATAGGTAGTGGTCCAAACAATGCAACCAACACCACTACCTTATGTGAAATCAAACAAGGATTCCAGAAAATACTTTTATAAGATTTTAGGAAATTTTTTTATATTTATTTTGAATTTTTAATTGTACTGGTGTCAAAGTTCAGAAATGATACCTGTGGGTATTTTGGACTTTTCAGTATTACCACTGACCTCAGAAAATTTTGATGATTTTATATGATGTGTAAAATTTCACAAAAATTGGATGAGTAAAAAAATTCTAAAAATTCATGGATAGTAGCAAAATAGGAAGATTAGAGGGTGTGAGCCCTCTGCAGTCCATGAATTTTTGAAAATTAAATACAAAGCCAATTGATCTAAAATTTGGAACAGATGTTCCTAACTCAATTTGGAATCACTATATGAAATTTTATGATTTTAGGAGGCCTATGGTGTTAGGAATCAATTTTTCAAATCCAGATAGAAATCTAGACCCGGAAAAGAGAACACCAATACTTGCAATGGAGTGGTGTTAAAGAAGCATTCAAGCAAACAATGGATTTTAAAATGCACCACTCCACTTAATCAAGTTGTTTAGGGTTCTGAAAGCCAAGTTTAGTGTATTTTGGTAGTTTTTAATTAATTATGTGACCAGAAAGAGGAACCAACCTGAATTTTGCGGGAAGAAAAGGAACTTTGAGCTCTCGCTTCCAGATTCCCGCTTTCTTCCTGCAATAGTTCCTGCACACACGAAAGAGAAGAAAGAGAAGGGGATGAGATCTACTTCAAGCAAGAGGAGAAAGAATAGCAAAGCCGTGCCTCCCCAACAACGATGCCAAAAAGTGATGCGAGATACGCGTGATTTGTAAAAGCGGGTTTTTAACATTGTTGTAACACGCAAATTCGCATATGCTTTTAAATTTATATCCTAGATAGGGGAGTATCTAGGGTCGACCAAAGAGGCAAAAATTTGCAATTCAATTCTCTTGCTAAAAACACATCTCAACTTTCTTTTTGGTATTTTAAATATATATATATTTTTGTGTTTTGAAATAATACGGGCAAGGTGCGAATTGTGACGAAAGAGTGCTAACACCTAAAATGCTAAGCTGAAACTTAAGAGATAAAATGGTCCACTACCTAAGCTCACTCTAGGCAAGTGAAAGCCTAGAGTAATTAGGGTGTGGAAGTAGAATAAGTGCAAGAACAACAGTAACAATTGCAATAGGAAATTAAAAAGAAGGCAATTTGATTAACTAGAACTTGTGTTCTTTTCAAAGACAAGTAGGGGAATGCTTCTACTAGAAATGAAAAAAATTTAAAAGCAATAAAAGAAACACAAATCCTCTTGAAAAATTTGGTGAAGAAGGGAGTCTTCTTGCTCCAAGCCTAGCTGCTCCTTGTCTTGAAAAGAGGGCCTCCTTCTCCTTCCTTGAGAGCTCCTCCAAGGTGGGTGCTACCACCTTCAATGCTCTCCTCCAAGGGGTGGGCATGCACCACCATCAAAAACTCCTCCAAGGTGGTGTGGACCACCTTCAAGATCTCCTCCAAAGATCTTCCTTGCTTGGCTTCTCCTTTGGCTGGCGTGACTCAAGAGAGAAGGGAAGAGGGGAAGTCACCAAGGGGACAGAATATCCCCTTAATCTTCTTCTTCTTCTTCTCCATTGGGAGTGGGCTCTAGGTAGAATATGAGAGTGAATTTTCTAGCCAAGGATGCTTTCAATGGTGGTGGGTAGTGGTCTTTTTATAGGGTAGGATGGGGGGTTAAGGTGCCGCTTGAAATGGAGGGCTAAGATGGAAGGATGGAGGTGGTAGGGGATCCTATGGCTAAGGGCATTTGGCGCCAACCAAAGGGACTCCTAGGGGTG
Organism: Thalassia testudinum; assembly: GCA_037157565.1. Classification (NCBI taxonomy): domain Eukaryota; kingdom Viridiplantae; phylum Streptophyta; class Magnoliopsida; order Alismatales; family Hydrocharitaceae; genus Thalassia; species Thalassia testudinum. The sequence goes on along the minus strand of JAZHRO010000003.1, from coordinate 9,927,877 downwards.
GTGACACCTCTTGAAGTTGGCACCAAAATAGCTTCTAGAAGGGGGTCTTAGGTGGCACCAGGAAAGGTTCTAGAAGGAGGGGTTATGTGGAGGGTGGAGATGGGTTTAAGGGGAGATGTGTGGTGGAGATGAAGGGGATTTTTGGAGGGAAAAGTGGCACCAACAAGGGGGTAGTTAGGGTGGTTTTGGCACCACTTGTAGGTGTCTTTTGGAGGTGGTTGGTAGGCTAGGTTGGCTCCAAGTAGGTTAGCATATGTGGAGCTTAGGTGGAGCTAGTTTGGTGGAGTAGTTAGGTGGGTTTTTGGGGTGGTACAAGCCAAGGAAGTTGGAGCATAGCTAGGCTAAGCTAAGCTAGCTTAGCTAATGGAGGAGTAGAGGAGGAGGTATTGGAGCTAGTGTTTGAAGAGAGGAGCTGGTTCTGAAGAATCTGGAGCTGAAGTGGAGTAGGTAGCTGCTGAAGAGGTCAACATGGGGCTACTCTAGCTGGCTTAGCTTGCTAGTTCTTTGCTAGCTACTAAGCCAAGTTAAAGTGAGCTGGCTTCTGTTGAAAGGAGCTAAGGTGAGCTGGGTCTGGTGCTCCTGGGGAGGATTGAGCTGGTTGTGACAACTAAGGTAGCTTAGCTCAATTAGCTTGAGCTAAGCTGGGTCCCTGGGAGCTGGACTTGAGCTTCCTGAGTTGGAATGAGTTCTTCTTCAGTTGGCTGGAGTTGAGTGGAGCTGGATGTAGCTAGATCTGAGATGGGGTGAACTCCTATCAACTCAGCTGAGCTAGCTAGAGCTCCCAGTAGACTAGTGGGAGCTGAGATGAGCTAGACTCAGCTAAGTTGAGCTGGATCTGAGCTGACTTGAGCTAGGGTGAGCTAAGATGAACTCTCTTGAGCTGCCATTCAGCTGAGATTAGCTGAATGGAGCCGGGATGTGCTAACCCTAGTTCAAGTGAGCTAGGTTCCGGCTGTGGTGAGCTGGATCAAGCTGGGTTCCAACTAGTCTGAGCTTCTCCTTCACCATTTGCCTTCTTGAGTGCTAAGGTTTTAGGGATCTGTATATCTGTTCATCCCTAACACTCGCAAAAACATATCAGAAAGACAATAAAAAATGCAATGCATTCCAAACCTAATTTATTCCTAAATGCAGCCCAAAAACCTGTTTGTGGAGTAAAATCCTAAGAGCTAGGTTTGTTTTAATGCATAAGAATGATGATAAACTGGTGTTTATCATCGTCCTTGGAGTAACTTCTCACTTGATCACCTGGGAGCATCATCCAAGCAAAGTATAGGTCCTAGGCACTCGAAGGTTGAATTAAGGCACGTAATTGCAGTGAAAAACTTGTTTGGCCATTTATATCAACCAATTCGATCTCCGCAACAAAGAAGTTTAAGATTTCAAGTCATCACCCCTCTTTTTCCACTTATGTGGGAACAGAGGGATAAGCCTTGACCTTTTGACTTATCTTTGGAGTGGAGGTTTCACTTACTCAATAAGAACCTGAATTGTGATTGATATTGTATGCTTGGTAGACGCTCTCTTGAGGGTAGTCCAGTGTTTGATCCTGAGCTCGAGAGAATTCTTAGGAGTGATCACCTAGGAGAGAAAAGAGAAGGAATGGTTGATCAAGGAGCAAATCAACAAAGGACCCTAAGGGACTATTTTATTCCAACTAACCAACCTGCACAAGCACTAAGACGACCAACAGAGGATAATTCATATGAGATCAAGAGCAGTACCATATCTTTGTTACCCTCCTTTTATGATACTACTAGGGAGGACCCCTACCGACATTTGGAGGAATTCACCGAGGTTTGTTCCACGGTGAAGCTCCAAGGCTTTACTGATGAAGCCCTGATGAGGACCCAATTTTCATTCTCCCTAAAGGATAAGGCCAAGCATTGGTATCATACCCTCGATGCAAGGGTAAATGATTGGGCCACCCTTAAGGGAGAATTTTTGAAAAAGTATTTTCCCATGAATAAGACCAACCATTATAGAAGAGAGATTATGGGTTTTACTCAGCAGGAAGGGGAGAAATTTCATTAGACTTGGGAGTGCTTTAATGACCTTCTTAGGTTTTGCCCCCACCATAAGGTGCCAAGAGGGCAGTTGGTCGAAAGGTTCTATAACGAATTATCTGAAAGGCATAGGCAAACCATCGATGTATCCTGTACAAGAACCTTCATGACTAGAATTGAGGATGAAGCCTAGGCATTATTTGAAACATTAAGTGACAACTCCATACATCTGTCCTCTACCTATCAAGAAAGAAAACCATCAATCTTGGAAAGGAAGATAGAGACCCATGAAGCTGGGGTTTCTCAGAATTTGGCTTATCATAGTCAATTATTGAATAAAAACTTTGATAGGCTTTTAGCAAACCCCGGCATGAACTCGCAAGTAGCCTCTATCTTTCAGGCTTTAAGAGAATGCTCCATTTGCCAAAGCATAACGCACGCCACTATGGAGTGCCATCAGGTAAATCAATTCCCTGAGTTGATTCAGGCCGACTTGAATGTGGCCCAAGGTTTCCTCCCTCCTCACAATAACCCTTATTCCAATGCCTATAATCTGGGGTGGCGGAACCATCCAAACTTCTCTTGGAAGCAAGGTAATGCTTCTAACTTAGGGAATACAAGACCCATACCTCCCCAACCCATATACCAACCATCTTATGAAAACCCTCCTCAGAATAAGCCCTCTGAGTTGGATGAACATAAAGACATGATGAAAGCGATGCAAGAGCATCAGAATATGGTCTTCCAATCTCAAAATAAGATGATTACTGATATGCAATCCCAAATTAGTCATCTTACTGAGGCAGTTAGGCAACGTGATCCGAGGAAGCTGCCTAGCTCTTCTGAGGAGAACCCTAAGGGCAAGGGGGTTGTATTCAAGGAGCACGCCTGAAGTTGCTTGGTTCAACCGGGTTTTAGTTTGTTATAACGTTGTAGTAAAGCCGGTTATTACCAACATTTCAAATATAAAAATTTTTTTACTCGGAAAATAAAAGAGTTCCCGAGGTCGAACTCAGGGAGCAAGTTGTATTCTAGAGATATACATGTTTCTTTTACAAAAAGAAAGAGAGAGGGAAAGAATTTGTTGTTTTCTCTTTGTTCTGCAGAGGGGATGCTCTTCTTTCTCTCTTTCTTTAGATCTCCTTCTTTCTCTTTGTTCTGCAGAGGTGATGTTCTTCTTCTGCAATGGTGATGCTCTTCTTCTTCTTCCTGCTATTCCTGCTTTGGTGATGTTCTTCTTTCTTTCTTTCTTCAGAGCTCCTTCTTCTTCTTCCTTGGTTTCTGTCTCAGCCTGTGCCTGCACACTTCAGAGTTTTTCGTCAGAGGCAAAACCTACTCTACTCCCCTCCCCCCGCGTCTCTCTCTCTTTCTGAAACCACTCTTGGGAAAGCTCTCCCAGAGCTACCGGGTAATCGGGTTCGGGTCACGCCCGGGTCCAGGCCCACCGGCGTGCGTGGTGGGCGAGGAGTGCAGGTCAGTCTAAGTCGGGTCGGGTCAGGTCCGCGGGGCGTGAGCGCGGACGAGACCGGGTAACCGGGCAGGTGTAAGGGGACCTCACCCCGTGTACTGAGGCAGTAAGGCTACTGCACAAAATCAATTTAAACAGTGGAACAGGTGTGAGGCTTACCGATGTGGGACTAAACGCAGACCTTTCCTCGCGTGCGCCTGCTGGGAGACCGCGGCCTGGCTTCTGCAGCTGCGGCTTCGATTTGCATAGGTTGCTGGCTGGCTGCCTTCGCAAGACTCCCCGTACTCCGCAGCAGCTGGAGACCTGGAGTCCTCAAGCCTGGAGCGCGGAAGAAGCTGCTTCAATGTGCGTTAATGGCGGTCGAACCTCAAAACCTGTCGGACACGAATATGGCCTCTCGGCCTGATCAAACCACTGGGGAACCTTCGCCGTGGCACGGCGAAGGTGAGGAGCTGCGCGGCAGGCCGCAAGGTGGTGTCTGGCGGCAGCCCTGGGTCGGACTGCAACCGGAGGAATGGGTTTGTTCGGGGGAGTGTTACGGAGGTGTGGAGTGGCAGTGGAGGGGCGGGGGGTGCTCAGTGTGATGAGGCGGAGGTTCGGTGAGGGTCGGCGAGCCGTGTGGGTTGCTGAGGTGATGGGAGCGGCTCGCCGGAGGGTGGTCGGATGCGAAGGGGGTGAAGGTGGTCAGGGTCGGTAGAGGGCTTAATTGAATAAATTGAAAGCGGGGAAAGAAAGAGGAGGAGAAGGGGAGTAGCTCTAGCCTACTTGCAGGGACGAAGGGGGAGGAACAGGGCGACAGTCGTATCGACTGTCGCCGGAGAAGACGATGCTCAGGGAAAGGGGCGGCGGCGAGTAGAGAGCCGGAGAGGCGCCAGCTGGGTACGGCGTGGCGCGGGAAGAGCGGGGGAGGAAGTCTCTGCTGCTGGTATTGCGGCAGAGCGAAGAGGTGGAGGGGGAGGAAACCGCCGGAGCTGGTGAGCGTCTGCCGGAGGAAGAAGAGAAGAAAGTTGGGGATTTTCTCCGTCAGATCCAGGCTGCCCTGGTCGGTGGAGCAACGGGGGGTATTTATAGGGATCAAACAGGGAGGAAGGCGGAGGGAGACGACGTGTCTCCCTCGCCGGAGAATGGTCGGAAACAAGAACCCATACCGTCTGTGCGTTCGCACGGCCGGTATGGTGGGCTGCAACGACCAGGGGGGTGTCCCTGCGACGGCTGACGACGCAGGGCACCCCCGGTTTACTTGCCAGGTCCCCCACCTCACCCTGCGCGGCGCCATGCTCCGCGCAAGGTCGCCGGAGCATGGTGCTGGCAGGTTTTGCAGGAGGGACCTGATTGCAAAGAACGAAGGAGAGTTAGGGGCCAAAATGCGAGGGTTCAGAAGTTGAGGGCCAAAGAGTAAATATATGAGGACCAAAGTGTAAAGTCGGTCAAGGAGGTTTCTTCTTAGGCTCAAGTTTTTATACATGACTAATTAGGACCTAAGGAATCTGATGGTGAATTTCATTTTCATATTAAACCTTGTTTGACCGGTCAATTTGCGTAAAAAACCCAAATTAAGTTATTAATTGGGCATGGTTCTCAATGTAGGTCAAAATGGGTTCTAAAGGCCAAATTGAAGGTTCTAAACCCTAGAGATTATTTTTCTATGAATTTTAGAGGGTTTATTCTATTTTTACTTTGCCTCGAACCTTGTGAATTGAAGTGGGTTGTTTTAGGGTTACAGATTATCATTTGGTTTCTTGGAAGTGCTGTAGCCCTTGCTAGATCATCTCATCCCACTTTTATTCTTATTAAGCTGCTTTGACCTATGTTTGGGCCCTGAATTACCCTGTATGCAGATTATACTGGTAAAATTGCACTTTTACCCCTTATGACTTGTTTTCTTCTCAAACTCAGAATTCTCTGAGTTAAGCCTTTCCTTGAGATATGTAGGAGCTTTTATCCTTTGTATTAGGTCAAAATGAGCTAGTTATGGCTCATGATGAGGTTCTCATCATACCCCTATGCCTAGCTTTTGCTAGTCCCTTAGCAAAAACTTAAGGTTTCAACCCTTGTTCTAGACCATGAAGTTTTTAATAGTTTTAGATAAGTGCCTTTTTTATTTGAGCATAGATTAGGTTAGAATGCTGACCATAGGCCTAAAAGGTACTCTAGTACCAATCAAGATCCAAATCTGTCTAGCCTTAGCCTCAGTCTTTTAGCAAAGGTTTTTAAGGCCCACAAGAACTAACCTAAGGTTTATTGGACTTTGTGGTTAAAGCACCCGTGCTTGAAATGATTTTAGCCCTGGCTCAGTTCGCAGTACGTTTTGTAAGAGAGAGATAGAAAGTTTTTCTGTTTGGAGAGTTTTCTCTCTCTTTTTCTTTTTAGTTCTAGCCTAGGATTGGCTTTTCAACACGGTCTGTATCAGATTCCTTGCTCCCATCATCAATCCTCAAGGGTTCCTGGCGATCGATGCTTCGAGATAGCACCGCCCATGGCAACCCCCGGAACCCTGGCTATTGAGATTTCGAGATAATCCCATCCATGGTATTCCGTGGCCGAATCCAGACCCTGGCAATTGACACTTCGAGATAATGCCATCCATGGAATCTGAACCAGCAGAGTGCTTACATGCCCCCAGTAGGATATGTAAATATCCTAAGAGACAAGCACCGAGGAGATGATATTTTGTTACGCATCTTCGAGGGGATTTCCCCGCCTCTCTGCGCTGGGAACTCGTCCAAATCAACTTGTGTTGATCGGCCGCTCCTATTCTAGGTGTTCTTTTCAGATTTTTGCGACGCTTCTGCGTGATTCTGATTTTTACGCTTACTGAACCAGGCTGTGTGTGAGATTAGGGTGCTTAGGTTACTGAGTCCCGTAAATCAAAAATTAGTTAACGAGGCCGAATACTCCCTAAGCCTTAGACCTAATACTTCAGCTTTTCATTTTCCTCAACCTCTTGAGGAGTGTCCCGATCTTAATGGGTACTAAGAGTCTATTCAAGAATGCCTAAGGTTTGCATTCTTACTAATCTCATTGTGCACTTTTCAGTTATTTTCTTGAATGAGGTCTAGAACTTAGGTTAATTCCTTAGTTCCTTACTAATGACTATCACTTTTTCTCATAATTTTGTGCTCCTTTTTCATTTTGTTTCTTTTCTCCTTCACAAAATTTTCCTTCTCCTCTTTTCCTCTTATTCTTTTTCGAAAAATTTTTTTTTTTAATTTTTATGGTATTTTTGGCATATGTGAATTTTTTTGTTTGGAACCTTTTCTTACAAGTTTTTGTACTTTCATACCCCCCCATGCCTAAGATTTGCAATGTCCTCATTGTAACCTAGGGGTTTTTATTCAACTAAGTTCATACATTAGGATAGCTGTTTTGATGAGTGAATGGGTCGGGGTGACTGTTGCGGACGATTTCTAATCTCAGATGCAAGCACCTGAGGTGGAGTCGGCTGTCCTAAAGTGTGAACTTCAAGTGCAAAAGCTGTCAGAACAAGTTTCAGGTTTTCAAAGAGAATGACGGGCTGCCTCCCGTTGAGCGCTAAATTTGATGCCTTCAGCCAAGCGAGAAATGCGATGGAGAGGGGATGGTCAAATCAGCGGAGTTTTGTAAGACAAGCACCTTGATTAAGAGCCTGGTTGGTCCAACCAGGTGCTTGTTCAGATCAACAGGCTGATGATGCAGCCCAAACCCAATCAATCTGGTGGGTTGATAGATGTGGATAAAAAGGTGTGGAGCCCACCATAAACTATGAAGCTCAGATGGATGTGGAAGTGTAAACGCAGGGTTTGGCTGAGCCGAATCAGCCTGGTCAGAGTAGGGACCCGTAGGATAATCAGTGGTTGATGCAGGAACCCTACAGGGGTGATCAGAGAATGATAGAGCATGGTATGTAGTCTGATCAATGTTCGGAACCCGATGTGGAAATGCAATCGGCTCGGTGAGAGGTGAATCTGAATAGAAATTGAGTCCGGTTGCGGGTCGGGGTTTGGGAGAGGTTTTGATCCGTTCTGTGTGTGCGGACGAGGTGGCCATTGTGTACGAGGGCTCTTCTAGAAACAGATGATAGGTGGTTTTCTGTAGAGAGTCCTCTGGGTAACTATCAAATGCCGGAAGAGTGTTTGTAGGATGAGAGGAATCGGATTCGAGAAAAAATTTGGATTCTTGGTTGCAATCACTCTTGGCATTTTCTGTTTTTGGTTCCTGAGGATCGAAAAGGAATGATTCTGTGTTATCGGTGATCTCGGGAATCAGGACCTCAGAGTCAGAGTCAGAGTCATGTGAACTGAGGTCGTAGATAGGCCTGGCGTGTTCAGGAAGGGGAATCTCTCCGCAATTATAGTCAGATTTGAAATTGTCGGAGAGTTGGCGAAAATGAGATTCATGATCATGAATTCCACCACAGCAAAAATCATCAAATGTGGAATCAGCAGCCTGATTGGGTTCTAGCCTATATGTCACTTCTGGGCTCAAAAAGATGTTCTGTTCAAGCTCTAAGCTGGTAGGATAGACCCCATTAAAACCTTGCTCATCCAACTCCTCAGTTTCTGTATCATAAATTGGCATGTTTTCTGAGAAATCGATCAGATTTCCTGAGGATGTTGGAGGGGGATATCCATTAAATAGAGGCCCGGAATCATATTTTGTAAAAATTTGATCTTTCTCATAAGGGGCCTCATAATCTTCCCAATAAGTTTCAGATCTAGGTTCTAGGCTTAGGATGTGGGTAGAATTATTAGAACCTAAGTCCGAATAACCTTCGAGGGCCACCTTATCAAAATAAGGGGCGGAATTTATACCCTCAGAAGGTTCAGTTCTGATCTCATTATTGCAGGAGTTTTGAAATTCTAGGCTTGGCAATTCATGGTCTAAGTTTGGCTCATCATTGTGTTCTCCTGCAATATCCCAACCTAATTCAACATTGTCTTCTATCTGGGTTGGGATTTTACAACCACTTTGTGCCTCAATCCCGAGATCTGGGAAACTGGATTGTTCCTTAATACTGTTCCAAGATGGTTCATCCTCTGTTTCTGGTATATACGGGTATTTTTGGTTGATAATTTGTTCTACTGATTTCGTCATTTCTACCCGTTCTGTAAGGGCATCTTGGTGTTGTTCCCAAAGTACAGGATTTGTCAAGCATTGAAGGTATTCAGATTGGTGTAATTTTTCTATCTCAATGTATCCTGTCATGAGCATATCTCAGGTTGATCCTTTTGTAACTTTTGTCAAAAGAATTTGGGCACAGTTTATGATGAAAGCTGTGGTTGTTGGGACATCAACCTGAATGTTTTCTATTGGTGTTGAGGGTTTATATTTGATTTCATAGAATTCAAGGGCATCCTCAATCATCTTATTTTTCATGGATCTCAGATATTCAGGTTTTTTATATGGTAGTCTTGCTAGGTAATTAGGCTGCATCTTCGAATCAGGTGGTGGAATCAAGATATAGAATCAAAGTTTGAATCAAGATGGAAGAAGGGGATTTTGTTCAGAATCAGAGGAAAGAGGGGCTATGTGAATGATTTCTGCAAAAACAAAGGAGCCGAGGCTTAGCCTCGGGGAGAGTGAATTTCTATAGGAGGTTTCAAGGACCTCCTGCAAAATACTGAAGGACTGGATGAGATAAGCAGGTGCTGGACCCAATCAAGACACCCAAAAGTTGTTGGGTGACTATAGAGGTTCGGGGCTGATGGACCCCTTGATCAGAAAGATCGTCCACCTGAGAATTACCTGGGCAGCCAGAGAGGGAGAGTCCCGCGAAGACCCCTACACGGTAGAGCGTCCCCACGGGTTACAGGGTTTCCCCCACCCGACCTCTCTTGTCACTGTGGTTCCAGGTAGACCAGAATGGGGATCTTGACCTCTTAAGTCTACCAATTTTAAGATCAGGGTGCTTAAGGTTTCACTTGAACTTTAGTCTTTTTAAGTGCAAAGAGTGACCTAATTTAAGGTTGGTTAACCCAAAGGGGTCAACTTTACCTCTTGTTTTTGAGAGCTTTTTGGGTCCTTTCTTTTAGGGTTCAAGTGTTTAGAGAGAGCCAATTGTTTAGGATTTTTCTTGTTAATTATTTTCAATCAATGGCTTGGGCACACCTCTTTTGGATTTCCTCAATTCTTGATTAAGGGGTGTGTCTCTACTGAAATCCTAATGTTTGACCTTATGTTGGCTCTACTTGGTCCATTTAACTCTTTGTTGGGCAATTAGGGCTCAAGCAAGAATGTGTTAGCCCTTAAATACCCTTAATAGTGTGCAGGAGTGATGAGTTGAAAACATGCAACTCTTTATGGTTACTAAGTATGGAAGACAGGTTAGCCCTATATTGCTTGTTCTTTTCTTTTCTTCCTCTTTAGAGTTTAGGGGTTAATAGTGAGAGGAAAAATTTACCTGTCTTCGGAGTGGTTGTCGTGTGGTTGCTTGTCTTCTTGAGTTCCTGTAGCTGCACAAAAGAGAGGAGATTATCAGAAATTAAAAGAAACAGGAATGTTTACCTCTAGAATAGCCGTTGCTCCCCGGCAACGGCGCCAAAATGAAGTTGCTTGGTTCAACCGGGTTTTAGTTTGTTATAACGTTGTAGTAAAGCCGGTTATTACCAACATTTCAAATATAAAAATTTTTTTACTCAGAAAATAAAAGAGTTCCCGAGGTCGAACTCAGGGAGCAAGTTGTATTCTAGAGATATACATGTTTCTTTTACAAAAAGAAAGAGAGAGGGAAAGAATTTGTTGTTTTCTCTTTGTTCTGCAGAGGGGATGCTCTTCTTTCTCTCTTTCTTTAGATCTCCTTCTTTCTCTTTGTTCTGCAGAGGTGATGTTCTTCTTCTGCAATGGTGATGCTCTTCTTCTTCTTCCTGCTGTTCCTGCTTTGGTGATGTTCTTCTTTCTTTCTTTCTTCAGAGCTCCTTCTTCTTCTTCCTTGGTTTCTGTCTCAGCCTGTGCCTGCACACTTCAGAGTTTTTCGTCAGAGGCAAAACCTACTCTACCCCCCTCCCCCCGCGTCTCTCTCTCTTTCTGAAACCACTCTTGGGAAAGCTCTCCCAGAGCTACCGGGTAATCGGGTTCGGGTCACGCCCGGGTCCAGGCCCACCGGCGTGCGTGGTGGGCGAGGAGTGCAGGTCAGTCTAAGTCGGGTCGGGTCAGGTCCGCGGGGCATGAGCGCGGACGAGACCGGGTAACCGGGCGGGTGTAAGGGGACCTCACCCCGTGTACTGAGGCAGTAAGGCTACTGCACAAAATCAATTTAAACAGTGGAACGGGTGTGAGGCTTACCGATGTGGGACTAAACGCAGACCTTTCCTCGCGTGCGCCTGCTGGGAGACCGCGGCCGGGCTTCTGCAGCTGCGGCTTCGATTTGCATAGGTTGCTGGTTGGCTGCCTTCGCAAGACTCCCCGTACTCCGCAGCAGCTGGAGACCTGGAGTCCTCAAGCCTGGAGCGCGGAAGAAGCTGCTTCAATGTGCGTTAATGGCGGTCGAACCTCAAAACCTGTCGGACACGAATATGGCCTCTCGGCCTGATCAAACCACTGGGGAACCTTCGCCGTGGCACGGCGAAGGTGAGGAGCTGCGCGGCAGGCCGCAAGGTGGTGTCTGGCGGCAGCCCTGGGTCGGACTGCAACCGGAGGAATGGGTTTGTTTGGGGGAGTGTTACGGAGGTGTGGAGTGGCAGTGGAGGGGCGGGGGGTGCTCAGTGTGATGAGGTGGAGGTTCGGTGAGGGTCGGCGAGCCGTGTGGGTTGCTGAGGTGATGGGAGCGGCTCGCCGGAGGGTGGTCGGAGGCGAAGGGGGTGAAGGTGGTCAGGGTCGGTAGAGGGCTTAGTTGAATAAATTGAAAGCGGGGAAAGAAAGAGGAGGAGAAGGGGAGTAGCTCTAGCTTACTTGCAGGGACGAAGGGGGAGGAACAGGGCGACAGTCGTATCGACTGTCGCCGGAGAAGACGATGCTCAGGGAAAGGGGCGGCGGCGAGCAGAGAGCCGGAGAGGCGCCAGCTGGGTACGGCGTGGCGCGGGAAGAGCGGGGGAGGAAGTCTCTGCTGCTGGTATTGCGACAGAGCGAAGAGGTGGAGGGGGAGGAAACCGCCGGAGCTGGTGAGCGTCTGCCGGAGGAAGAAGAGAAGAAAGTTGGGGATTTTCTCCGTCAGATCCAGGCTGCCCTGGTCGGTGGAGCAACGGGGGGTATTTATAGGGATCAAACAGGGAGGAAGGCGGAGGGAGACGACGTGTCTCCCTCGCCGGAGAATGGTCGGAAACAAGAACCCATACCGTCCGTGCGTTCGCACGGCCGGTATGGTGGGCTGCAACGACCAGGGGGGTGTCCCTGCGACGGCTGACGACGCAGGGCACCCCCGGTTTACTTGCCAGGTCCCCCACCTCACCCTGCGCGGCGCCATGCTCCGCGCAAGGTCGCCGGAGCATGGTGCTGGCAGGTTTTGCAGGAGGGACCTGATTGCAAAGAACGAAGGAGAGTTAGGGGCCAAAATGCGAGGGTTCAGAAGTTGAGGGCCAAAGAGTAAATATATGAGGACCAAAGTGTAAATTCGGTCAAGGAGGTTTCTTCTTAGGCTCAAGTTTTTATACATGACTAATTAGGACCTAAGGAATCTGATGGTGAATTTCATTTTCATATTAAACCTTGTTTGACCGGTCAATTTGCGCAAAAAACCCAAATTAAGTTATTAATTGGGCATGGTTCTCAATGTAGGTCAAAATGGGTTCTAAAGGCCAAATTGAAGGTTCTAAACCCTAGAGATTATTTTTCTATGAATTTTAGAGGGTTTATTCTATTCTTACTTTGCCTCGAACCTTGTGAATTGAAGTGGGTTGTTTTAGGGTTACAGATTATCATTTGGTTTCTTGGAAGTGCTGTAGCCCTTGCTAGATCATCTCATCCCACTTTTATTCTTATTAAGCTGCTTTGACCTATGTTTGGGCCCTGAATTACCCTGTATGCAGATTATACTGGTAAAATTGCACTTTTACCCCTTATGACTTATTTTCTTCTCAAACTCAGAATTCTCTGAGTTAAGCCTTTCCTTGAGATATGTAGGAGCTTTTATCCTTTGTATTAGGTCAAAATGAGCTAGTTATGGCTCATGATGAGGTTCTCATCAACGCCCAAGCGGTGACCATGTTGAGGAGTGGAAATAAGATTGACAAGCCTGATAACACTCCTATGGTTATGTCTCAGAATTCCCCTTCTACACCAAACCCGACTTGCATCTCCACCGAGGAAGAGCAACATTGCTTTCCCTCGCAGAAACTCACCCACAATGCGGATGTCGTCCTTCCACCACCCCTTTCCCGCGATGACGACCCCTCTACCTAGAAGCTGAGGGTGCCTTATCCAAAGCACCTATCTGCTCCTAGGGAATCTTCTGTTGGCTCGTCTAGAGCCAAGGATAGGACAGAAGAGATTATGGACACTTTTAGGCAAGTCCAGATTAACTTGCCCCTATCGGAAGCTATTAAATAGATCACATCCTATGCCGAGTTTCTGAAGGACCTGTGCACCTGGAAACACCAATCTAGGAAACAGGGCCAAACCAAGGTCATCCTGCCTGACCATGTTAGCTCGGTTCTCCTGCATCGAATACTCCCCAAAATGAAAGACCTAGGGGCCTCGTATATTTCAGTGCTTATAGGTAACCAACACATTGATGAGGCTCTGCTCGATCTAGGTGCGGGGCTGAACATTTTAACGAGCTTTGTCTACGAACTTTTGGGAGGAGGAAAGCTAAAGCCTAGTCCAGTAATCCTCCAGGTTGTAGACAGATCACTTAGGACACCACGGGGATTGTTGGAAGATGTCCTTGTGAGAGTGGAGGATTTCTTCTTCCCTGTTGACTTTCTGGTGCTTGATACTGACCCATCAAATAAGCCCACAAAGCCATCCATTATTCTGAGATGCCCCTTCTTAGCCACAGCCAATGCCTCTATAAATTATAGATTTGGGGCACTTAAAATGGGCTTCGGGAACAAGAAGATCCGGTTGAATGTTTTTGATACTTACTAGCAATTTAGATTTGAAGATTGTTCTTAGATTGAGGTTGTTGATGAAATAATTGAAGAGACTACTCCAGCACTCTTATGTAGAGATCCCCTTTAGAAGGTCATATCTAAGGACCATCCCTCGATTATTAAAGAAACTAAAAGGGAAAGGCCTGAATTAGAAGAGTTGTTGGGGATACACACTGAGTCTCTGTCCCCACTCTGGACTGTGAAGGTAGATCCGCTACCTGAGGCAGGGACATCTCAACTAAAACCCTCAATCCAAAAGGCTCCTAAGTTGGAGTTTAAACCCCTCCCGAGCACATTGAAATATGCTTTTCTTGACCCTAATAACACGCTCCCCATTATTATCTCATCTGCATTATCTGAATTGTAGGAGGGAGCTTTGCTTGAGTGTTTACAAAGGCACAAGGAAGCAATTTCCTAGTCAATTGCTGATATTAAGGGTGTTAATCCCTCTCTTTGCATGCATCATATATACATGGACGAGTCTGTGAAACCTTTCCGAGACATGCAGAGAAGGGTCAATCCAAATATGCGGGAGGTTGTTAAAAAGGAGATTCTAAAATGGCTGGATGCAGGGATTATCTATCACATTTCAGATAGTAAATGGGTCAGTCCTATACATGTAGTTCCCAAAAGGGCAGGAATCACTATGGAGGACAATGACCAAGGAGAGCTGGTGACCACTAGACCCTCAACTGGTTGGAGGGTCTGCATTGATTACCGCCATTTGAACACGGCTACCCAGAAAGACCATTTCCCCTTATCGTTTATCGATCAAATTTTGGAACGATTGGCAGGGAACAAGTACTTCCATTTTCTTGATTGGTACTCTAGGTATAATCAGATAGCCATTTTTCCTAACGATCAGGAGCATACCACCTTAACGAGTCCGTATGGCACAATTGCGTTCCGCCAAATGCCATTTAGGTTATGTAATGGTCCTGCCACTTTCCAATGTTTTATGATGGCTTTCTTTTCTGATATGATCAACGAGTTCGTTGAAATTTTCATGGATGACTTCTCTATTTATGGCTCGTCATTTGACCTATGCCTTTCGCACCTTGATAAAGTCCTAACCCATTACGAAGAAGCAAAGCTAGTGCTTAGCTGGGAGAAAAGCCACTTTATGGTCCAGTAGGGCATTGTGTTAGGGCATATGGTTTCTGAGAGAGGATTAGAGGTGGACACTGCAAAAATCGATTCCATCTCTAAGCTTCTGTTGCCTGCCAATGTTTGTCAAGTTTGATCTTTCCTTGGCCATGCTAGATTTTTTAGGCGCTTTATTAGAGATTTCAGTAAAATCGCTAAACCACTCTGTGGCCTGTTAGCGAAGGATGTCTCCTTCGATTTTGATGATAGATGTGGCGAGACTTTCCAAGTCTTGAAGAAATCCCTTTTTACTGCGCTGATTCTCCAAGCACCAGATTGGACCATCCTGTTTAAGCTAATGTGTGATGCTTCTGATTTCACAGTGGGAGCAGTCTTAGGTCAAAGGGTTGATGTCAAACTTGATGTGCTGCATTATGCTAGCAAGACCCTTACGGATCCTCAGCAAAACTACACGGTCACTGAAAAGGAACTTCTTGTTGTAGTATTTGCTTTGGAGAAGTTTCGGTCTTATCTTTTGGGATCTAAGGTTGTAGTGTTCACTGATCATTCTGCCCTAAAGCATCTTCTTGCTAAAAAGTACACCAAACCTTGCCTAATTTGTTGGATTCTGCTACTCCAGGAATTAGACTTGGAAATTAAAGACAAGAAAGGAGTTGAGAATGTGGTAGCAGATCATCTGTCTAGGATCCCTATTGAGGCATCTGATGCGGATTTTATGCAATTTGTAAAATATGTCGTTGTAATGCTCAAAATCGATCAACTCTTAAATTTATAAACCTAGATAGTGGGAGTATCTAGGGTCATCCAAGGAGGCAATATGTTTACAAAATTAATTCTCTTGCTTACAAAATAGATCTCAACTTTCTTTTTGGGCTTTTTTCAATATATCACTTTTATGTTTTAGAAAGTAAGGCAACATGGGAAATTGTTGGCGAGAAAGTGACTTACACTCAACTCAATATACCACTTCTAAAGTGGCAAGTACAGCCTCTCCCTAAGCTCACTCTAGGCAAGTGGAGGCCTAGAATAATTAGGGAGAGGGAGTGAAGAATGCTAAAACCAAAGCAATTAAAAATGCAACTAAAGAAATTGCAAAGAAGGCAACTAGATTAATGAGAAAGTGTTTTACAGAAAAGCCTAGCAGATGAATGCTTCTACTACAAGAAAATTGCAATAAATAAAAGAAAACACAAATCCTCTAGATAGATGGTGAAGAAGAGGGCTTCTTGCTCCAAGCTTGGTAGCTCCCGAGCTTGAAAAGAGTCCTCCAACTCCTTCCTTGATATGCTCTGCCAAGGTGATGTCCTCCAAAGCAAGCCCTAAGGGGGCGTGCCCTAAGATTCTTTCCAAGGGTGGACGTCCACCCTAGGTCCTCCTTTGCCTGGCTGTCCTCCTTGAAGTAGAAAAGTCCTCCTCCTTGGCGTGGCCCAAGTTGAAGAGAGTGGGGAGAAGAAGGCACTAAAGGGGCTGGTGATGTGCCCCCTTAATCTTCTTCTCTACTCCTTCTCCTTGGCTGTAGGTATAGGTGGATGTAGGTGGAATAATACACTATTGGAGGATGGGAATTATGTGGTGGTAGGGTAGGGTATTTATAGGATGGGAAGGGGGGTGGTTATGGTTTTTTTTGGAGGAAAATGAAGGGCAGCTTGGATAATTTTGGAGGGAAAAATGGGAGGGAAATGAAGAGGTGCCTTGGTTTTCCCTCCAAAAATACCTTCTAGAGGGCAATTTTGGAGGGAAAAAATGGAGGGTGGAGATGGGTTTTGATGGTGGATGTAGGGTGGTGATGGAAGGGATAGTTGGCAGCAAAATAAAGTAGGAGTAGGTGGTCTTTTTGCTGGAGCTTAGGTAGTAGGGTAGTAGGTTTTGGTGCCATGGAGGTGGACTAGCTAAGTTAAGTAGCTTAGCTAGTAGGGAGTAGAGTTGGAGGCATTTGGAGCTAAGGCTTTCAGGGAGAAGAGCTCGAGGTAGTCATCTTGAGCTGCACTAGAGCTGGTGGCTACTGAAGAGAGCTGCAAGGAGCTACCTTAGCAGGCTTGGCATGCTAGTTCTTTGCTAGCTACTAAGCCAAGCTAAAGCAAGCTGGCTTCTGCTGAAAGGAGCTGAGGTGAGCTGGGTCTAATGCTCCCGTGGAGGATCAAGCTGGGTGAGGCAGCTAAGGTAGCTTAGCTCAACTGAGTTGAGCTAAGCTGAGTCCCTGGGAGCTAGACTTGAGCTTCCTAAGCTGGAATGAAGTCATCTTTAGCTGGCCGGAGTTGAGTGGAGCTGGATGTAGCTGGACCTGAGGTGGGGTGAACTCCAGTCAACTCAGCTAAGCTAGCTAGAGCTCCCTGTGGACTAATGGGAGTTGAGATGAGCTAGACCTAGCTAAGTTGAGTTGGATCTGAGCTGACCTGAGCTAGGGTGAGCTAAGGTGAGCTCTCTTGAGCTACCATTCAGTTGAGATGAGCTGAATGGAGCTAAGATGAGCTAACCCTAGTTCAAGTGAGCTGGAATCCAACTATGGTGAGCTGGATCAAGCTGAGTTCCAGTTAGTCTGAGCTTCTTCTTCACTAGTTGCCCTCCTGAGTGCTAGGGTTTTGGAGTTTTGACAATGTGCATATCCCTAACACTCACAAAAACACATTAAAAAGATAATAAAAAGTGAAATGCATGCCTAACCTAATTGATGCCTAAATGCAGCCCAAAAACCCATTTGCGGAGCAAAATCCTAAGAGCTAAGTTTGTTTTAATGCATAAAAATGATGATAAACTGGCATTTATCAGCATCAAACCCTGCTAGTGGTATTCAAGAGACTTTCCCTGATGAGTCTCTGATGGCCGTGGAAGCTAAAACTCCTTGGTTCGTTGACGTAATGAACTACCTAGTCATAGGCATTACCCCCAGTACTTGAGACAAGCAAAAGCGAGACAGGTTTCTTACTAACGCTAAATTTTATCACTAGGAGGAACCCAAGCTTTTTAGAGTAGGCCCTGACCAGCTTTTTCACTATTACATCCCTGATAAAGAACAAAGAAGTGTTCTGAGTTTCTGCCATGACCTCCTTTGTGGGGACATTTTAATGGGAAGAAGACTGCCCATAAGGTTCTTCAGTCTGGCTTTTGGTGGCCCACACTATTCCGAGATGCACATACGTATGTGGGCGCATGTCTACATTGCTAGCAAATGGGGACCATTGGAAAAAGGATGAGATGCCCCAACAACCTATCCTCCTTGTTGAGATCTTTGATATTTGGGGCATTGACTTCATGGGTTCCTTTCTTGTGTCCTTCGGATATGAATACATCCTTATGGCTATAGACTATGTATTGAAATGGATAGAAGACATACCCATGTGAACCAATGACCATTCCGTGGTCATGGGCTTTGTTAAGGCTAATATCATTTCTCGGTGTGGGTTCCCAAGGATGATCATAAGTGATGGAGGACTTCACTTCAAGAATGTACACTTCACAAAACTACTCCAAAATTTGGGAGTCAATCACATGATAGCCACACCTTACCATCCCCTAACGAGTGGACAAGTTGAAGTGTCTAATAGGGAGATTAAGCGAATTTTAGAAAAAACAGTCAGGACTGATCGGAAGGATTGGTCTAAAAAACTAAATGATGCTCTTTGGGCCTATAGAACCGCGTATAAGACTCCCTTGGGCATGTCTCTTTTCCGTCTTGTCTACGGAAAAGTTTGCCACCTTCCCATTGAAATTCAACATAAAGCCTATTAGGCTGTTAAAAATGTTAACTTGAATCTGGATAGAGCAGGAAAGGCACATATGTTAGAATTAAGTGATCTTGAGGAGCTTCGTAGTGAAGCCTATGGAAGTTCTAAAGCTTACAAGCAATGTACAAAAGTCTTCCATGATAAGAACATCATTAGAAAGACTTTTGAGCCCAATCAGTGGGTTCGGCTTTTCAATTATAGACTTAAATTATTTCTTGGAAAGCTAAATTCCCGCTGGGATGGGCCATACGTTGTTATCAGTACTTTCCCTCATGGAGCTATTGAAATTCAGAACCCTAGTTCAGGTGCGAGCTTTAAGGTAAATGGCTAGCAGCTTAAACCTTATATTACTCTTTTAGATGGCCAGGTTTTGGACGCACTTCGACTTGTGGAGCCTTAGCTCCTCCCACTTTCCTCCTCAGGTGATATTCTTCTATGTTTGCATTTTCCCAATGAGGACATTGTCAATCTTAGGCATGGGGGGGTATACCTGAGAATGTTTATAGCATTTATAAATATTTGCATACATAAAAGAAAAAACTCTTATTTTCTTGAGCTGAATGGGTTAGTCCCTAGCAAAATATCTTTGTCATTGGAGGTTTTTCTTCTTGAATTATTTTTTAAGTTTAGAATCCAGTACATTTACTTCACGTGCAGGTAGACTGGGTAATGGATCTTTGAAGAAAACTAATAAGCATTTGTAGCTTACTGAACCCTTGGACAGTTAATAGGGAGTCAGGCATACTATCTTCTAATAGATTCACCCCATATTTGTAAGAAGAAAGTAGAGAGATTACTGGTGCGCTAAGTCTAGTGCAAGGACTCTTATGTTTTGGATAGTTAGATGATGATACTTCAGAGTTATGTGCAGTTTTTGCTCTCTGTTCCTATGTGCATACTTTGTGTGAATTCCTGAGAGTCACCAAATAAGGCAAATACATAGAGATTGAGTCTAAATAAAGCTATGACTATGGTGGATGGTTATAACCGTCCTTCATAGAGTCATCAGCTAAAGGAGGGTAATAGTGTCAAAGGTCAGAAATATGCCTATCCTATCCATTCCTTCCTAATGCCAAGAATAGGCACTTCCACCAAGTAAGCCACACAATATCCTCTTGACTGAACACCCATTCTCTGACCATACACCCTTGGTGTGGGACAATGGTGAACAGGTGGTGGCTGGTTCCTACTTCAAATTTAGAAAGTTTTGGCTGAGGGAACCAGGTTTTAGAGACATGTTTGCTAGCTAGTGGAGGTCACAACAGGGTGAAGGCACGGCTACCTTCAGATTGGCTTCCAAGATTGTGGCTTTGAAAGGTATGCTGAAGGAATATGGAGATATTATCTATGTCCTCAGAAATTAGAAGCGTCGTGAGGCCTTGCTGAAGGTTCAAGAACTGGATACCAAGGAAGCTATGGCTCATCTGTCTAAGCTGGACCTTGTAGATAGAAAGAGATGGCAGGGGGTGGTGATTGAAGAAGACCTGAAACTAGAGATGGATTTGAGGGAGCATTCTAGGCAGCTATGGCTAAGTAAGGGGGATGTAAACACTAAATTCTTTCACCTGGCTGCCAGTTCTAGGAGAAGAACTAATCTGATCTCTTCAATTGTTATAGAGGGGCAGAGAATTACCTCCTTATCTGATATCAAAGCTGAGGCTGTCAGGTATTTCAAGGAATCTTCAAGAGCTGTAGGTAGGGGTAGTTGTAGGATGACAGCTAGTGATCTACCCAAAATTAATGAGTCTCAAGGGTCCAGCCTGATTGAAGCCATATCTGAAGCTGAAGTCCTGAAGGCCATTAAGGATCTCAACTGTGAAGGGTCGCCTGGTCCTGAAGGAATCCAAGTTTTCTTCTAGAAAGAACTGTGGGACATTGTGGGCACTGAGGTTATGGAAGTGATTAGAGAGTTTGAAAGTGGCAATTTTGGCTTTAAAAGGATAAATTGATCTTGTCTGTTTCTTCTGCCAAAGACCCCAGGTGCTGAATCCTTTCAATAGTTTAGACCTATTGCCCTCTCAAACTCCTTATACTTGGTGATTGGCAAGGTCTTGGCCAATAGATTGAGGCCTGTCTTGCATGATTTGATCCATCCTGCTCAATCAACATTCCTCCCTGGCAGATCTCTACAAGAATCATTTATCATAGCCCAAGAGATGATTTATGGTTGGCATAAGAGAAAATGCAAGGCCTTCCATTTCAAGGTTGACCTTCGTAAAGCTTATGACTCCATCAGTTGGCCTTATCTGTGGGATGTGCTTAAAAGAAGGGGCTTTCCTTCTACTTGGATCTGTTGGGATAAAAGATGTATTACCACTGCCTCCTTCACCCCTCTAATAAATGGAAAACCTTGTGGTGTGTGGATTCATCCCCAATGTGGCATCAGGCAAGGATGTCCCCTGGCTCCCCTGATCTTCAATTTGGCAGTTGACAGTTTGGCTTGGTTTTCTTGTAAGCATGCTGAAGCTGGTCTTGTTAGAGGATATTCACGATCTTGTACGAATAATCTGGCTCCCATTCTTCAGTATGTAGATGATACTATTTTTTTTGTTGAAGGGTCCACGGGTGAAGCATTGGCTCTGCATCATATGGTTAATATTTTTGGTGAGCTTTCTGGATTGAGGTTGAATAGAGATAAGTCTGGTTTGGTCTGCTTTGGTTTACCTGAGGAGGAGCAAGATGCTTTAGCAGCTATTTTGATGACTCCCCGCATCAGTCTTCCTATCAGATATCTAGGGCTGCCTTTGAGGAGTTCCAGGATGAAGAAAAGTGACTGGAATTGCCTTTTTCACAAGATTTTTGTGAAATTAGATGGCTGGCATAGCAGGTTCCTCTCCAAAGGTGGAAGACTTGTCTTGCTCTACTCGGTAGTCACCTCCATCCCTATTTTCTACTTTTCCATATTCAAAGCACCAAAATCCATTTGGAAAAGGTTGGATGTGATGAGGAGGAGGTTCTTTTGGAAGGGAGCTAGACATGAGGGTAGATTCTTGTAGGCTCTCAAATGGGATCAGATCTGCTATCCTAAAGAGAGGGGTGGTCTTAGGATTAAATCCTTGAAGCATTTTAATGATGCCCTGCTACTTAAATGGGCTGTTATACTAATGCAAGGCGACCTGAAGCCATGGTCTGTTCTGATTAAAGATAGATATGGAGCATCCAACAGCATGCTATCCAGACTTCAGCCCAGATATCCTTCTCCCTTGTGGAAATCTGTGACTAAGGCATTGACTGATCACTTCCATCTGCTGCAACCATCACTTGGAGATGGTAGGTCCTTCAGTTTCTGGAAGGAGGGCTGGTCTGAGCTGGGTGTCTTGAAGGAGCTCTACCCAGGAGCTTTTGTTGCAGTAGCTGACAAGGATGCCACTATCAGCAAGGTTTGGTTGTATAGCAGCAGCAGTTGGATTCTGGATGGTGAGGAGTCCAACAGAAGAGCTACCCGGCTGTGGGAAGAAAAGAGAAGGCTTATATTAGACCTTGAGAGCTTCAGACCTAGGCCTGGAATGGAGGACAAATACCTTTGGGAGGGGATTTATAGTGTCCAATCTGGCTATAACAGAATGTTGAGCATTGAAGATGGTTGGAGATATGATTCCATTAACAAGAAGATCTAGTTGTTAAAAATTCCTTTCAAGGTACAAATTTTTCTCTGGCTATGCAAGAAATATGGTTTAATCACAAGTGATCTACGCCACAGAAGGTTGGGTACTGATCACCATGTTTGTTTTTTGTGTGAGATGAGTACTGATAATGTAAATCACCTCCTTTCTTCTTGCCTTGTCACTGATGCCATCTGGAGAAAAATTTGTCAGTAGCCATTACCAGAGTGGGATTCTATCTGGCACGGGTTTGAGGTGAGAGGGAAGCCACATGTCCACATGGCTGCTACTATTTGGTGTGTATGGAAGGCAAGGAATGAGAGACCTTTTTAGGAGAGGCCGGTATGTTGTGAGAGTATTGTAAGAGAGTGTTGGTCCCTCATACACTTGGGGATCTTTTTTGTAGTTTCCATTACGTTGCATATAATATATTGCTCCGAACTGCTATCGTAAGATGATAGCACTCCTTTTTGTTTCAAAAAAAAAATCCTCTTGACCATCATTATCCCTAATAATGCCTTAAATAAAATTCTGTGTTGTGCTATGTTGATTTATTAAAAAAAAGAAAAAAAAAAAAGAAGAAAGGAGAAAGAGAAAAGAAAAAGGAAAGAGTCCAAGTTTATAATGCTATCTGAAGCAACAAAACACCTATCGCGATCCACCAAATATGACCCATACCTACCTTTCAGTATTTCTGATTGCCTGAATACTGGCTAAGGAATCTAACTTAGTTGTAGAGTTATTAGGACTTTAATTGAAATGTGGATGCCATGTGAGGCCACCAAACAATGAGTACACTTACTAAATCTGGCATTATTTGGATTCTCAGAAAGAAAAGAAAGAAAAGAGTGAGTGCCAAGGAACATCAAGAGAGCACAATTGTTTAGCCTCTCTCCGAGTTGACTTGTCTAATAGTCTAGAGATCTAGAGTCTATAATACTAGATTACATTTAGCACCAAATGAGGGTGTGCCACCAAATACAAATCCATTCAACTTGATATCTCCTACCTAAGCCAAAAGCCGGGGTCAAATTATAGATTATCTTCTGCTTTATCGCCGAGGGAAGTAATTGCCTATCCCGACAAAAATATTTACGAAGGGTGAAGTACGAACTCCCAAAGCGAATTGGCTTTTCACATGGATCTGTTACCTAGGCTATTATCACTTCACATTTGTCTAGATCTCTAAAGTTTTGAAATAAGAAAAGAAGAAATCCTTTGATTACTTCTATTATTTTTCATTTTTGCTAGGGACTAGCAAATCTTAGGCATGAGGGTATTTGATGAGTCCATTTTAATGGACTATTGTTACGCCTAAGTAATTCAATTCTAACATTATATGTTTGTTAAAAATCACATTAGGTCATTAAATGATTACATATGTCATTATTTAAGTTTACATTTATTCTATTTCTTATTACGTAATTATTTTATATTTCATGCAGGTCCTGCCACAGCACACCCGTTACAGGCTAATAATCGGGAAGAACTGGGAGGATGATCAATTATGTAAAAGAATAGGGGGTGAAAAGGTATTTTCCCCCATAAATATCTTAACCTACGGCCATCCTCCTTCAACAGAACCCAACAGTGCCAACCATGTTTAGTAAGGGATTTTGAAAATCCCTTAACTCGAAAGGGGAGAGGAGATAAAGAGAGAGAGGCGGAGGGACTTGAGGAAGGGAGACGATCATGAAGTATTACGTGCATTGTGCGTACACCTTCCACCGCCTATCCACCGCGCACCTTGCTACCAGTGCCTTCACCAAGCCCTCGCCAGCCACCCACTGCACGCAAGAGGTAACCAAGCACTCTTGCAAGCCTGTAGCCACGCGCCATCGCCTACCTGCACCTGCGCACCCTGTAGGCACTGCACTAACCTCCACTACCTGCCCACCCGCCAGCCCTTGCAAGCGTGCCCCTGCAGGCACTACACCAGTCCCCATCGCTCCTGCAAGCACTAGCCCCCACCACGCGCACTATTCCAGCGCTCCCACCGCAAGCACGCAGGCCTGCTCCCACGCTACTGCCCTCATCGTGCCCTGCAAGCCGCACCTGTAGGAGCTCACGCCAGCAACCAGCCCTATAGGCACACCCTCTCTAGCACCCGTAGGCAACCAAGCAACCTTCATGTGCCCACGCCCGCAGGCCGCAGCAGCCCACAGGCGACCCACGCTAGCAGCCACTCCCGCATACGCCCTAGCATGCCCTTGAGCGCACGACCCTAGCGCGCATCCACGTGGGCTGCAGTAGCCACTCCCTCCTCTCCATGCGCGATTCTCCTCCTCCAATAGAGGCAACAGGCTGATGGCTATTCTCCACCGTCTTGCCGTTGCCGGCTGATGGTCGGCCCGGATAGGTTGTTAATATGATATTTTTATCGTTGAAATGCGTATAGTGGTTAACCTAATTCAGACCTAACCATCTCTTTACAAAAATTTTTTAACCTGACCTAATTGATTTTATCTTGTCACTTTTAAGCCCAGGGTCGAACTCAGGGAAGTGGGGTTTAAGTCGAGTTTCTACGTTTTCCTTAAAACGCGTCTCTTCCGTTCGTTTATTCTGTTTTTGGTGTTTTTCTTATTTAGGTTTTTTTTCTGATAATCCTTGTTCTTGAGGCACACCCTCAAAATTGTGTCCTTGGCTTTTAGCCAAAACAGAGTTTCAAAACACGTCTTGCTACTTGCAAGACGGGGGTACCTGCAAATCAAAGATTATCTTTTCACTTTTACACCTTTTTTTATCTTTTTACTAAGAAGGAAGCTAACAGATAGAAAGTAAATATAGTAGCTATAAATATATATTTATATGTAGTATATATATAAAGGGGTGGGGGTGGAGGTGATGATGGAGTGTAGCACTATGTCGAGTCAGTCGACGTCTAGAGAGACGCAACCAACACGACTAGGTGCCGCGTGGAGTGTGGATGGAGGATGGATGTGTCCACGCTTTCTGTACACGCTGTATCGCAGAATATCCGCAACTGGTGCAAATATTCCCGCGATACAGCGTATAGTAAATAACGTGAAAATATATGTACATATGTATGTATGTAAATGTATAAGTATATATGTATAGATATATATATATATATAGGTGTATATATATATATATATATATATATATATATGGATGTATGTATATATGTATATAGCTATGTATATATGTATATAGGTATATATATATAATACTATATAGATATATATATATATATGTATATAAGTATATATGTATCTAGATATATATGTATATATATATGTGTATATGTATAAGTATATAGATATGTATATATATATATGTATATGAGTATGTATATATATTATATATATATATATTATATATGTATATGTATATATATATTATATTATATGTATGTATACATAACTATATAGATATACTATGTATATATAAGTATATATATATAGATATATGTATATATATATATATATGTATATGTATATATATATATGTATGTATATATGTTACTATGAGTGTGTGTGTGTGTGTCGGTGAATGGGTGTGTGTGTGTTGCTGTAAGTGAAGAAAAAGAGAGAGAGAGAGAGTGAGAGAGATAGAGAATACGTGAGAGAGAGAGAGCGGCAGACAGAGAGGGAGCGGGCGGGAGAGATCGGCGGAGAGAGAGAGAGCGCCAGAGAGAGAAAGAGAGGGCGGGAGAGATCGGCGGAGAGAGAGAGAGCGCCAGAGAGAGAAAGAGCGGGCGGGAGAGATCGCGAGCGCGGATGATGGCAGCGAGTTAAGGCGTCTGCTCGTGGCGGCGGACGTCTGACGCCGCGTCGTCTGAAGGCGGAGGCGGACGTCTGAAGATCGCGGATGCAGGCGCGTCTTCGCGCGGAGAAGGTGAGGCGTCTGCAGGCCGGGTGCGCGGAAGGAGAGCGGGCGATGGCGTGCTCGGAGAGGGCGGCGGGGAGTCTGCAGTCGGTCGCGGAGGGTTGCAGAGGTTCGCGGGGGTCGGTGCGAGGCCGTAGCC
The DNA here is from genome assembly GCA_037157565.1 of Thalassia testudinum. Taxonomy (NCBI): domain Eukaryota; kingdom Viridiplantae; phylum Streptophyta; class Magnoliopsida; order Alismatales; family Hydrocharitaceae; genus Thalassia; species Thalassia testudinum. The sequence continues at coordinate 9,901,980 of JAZHRO010000003.1, read as the reverse complement.
GGCCGCTGCAGTGCGCGCGGCGGCCGGTCGCGGGTGGAATTGCGGGGTGGACAGAACGGAGACGGAGGCGGGGAACGGGCCTGCAGGCGCGCGCGGAGGGTTGCGCGCCTGCGGGGAAGGTCGCGGAGGAGGCGGGGGGTGCTGCTGCTGCTGCTGTTGCCGCGGTTTAGCTGCTGCTGCTGCTGCTTCAAGCTTCGGACCTTGAAGCGGCAGCAATGGTGTGGAGATGCAAACGAAGAGAAAAGAACACACCACGCCCACCTGCTCGTTGAAGAGCTGGGCGGTGGTGTTCCCACTGTGGTGGTGAGCACCACAGTGGGTTCTCCTGCTCGTCGGGTGCCTCCTCGATGGAGGGCCGGCGTATGGGAGGGGAGAACGGTGGAGAGGAAGGTGGTGGACTGCAGGGTGGCGTTTTTCAGCAGCTGCGTCTCCCCGTCTTCATCGCGAGGAAGAGCTGCGGCTTTATAGAGGAGGAGAGCATGGCGTGGAGCATGCGGGGAATGGGGGAGAATGGCAGCTGCAGGGAGAGGTGCGGGAAGGACAGCAGGGAGAGGCGTTGCATGCAGCATGGCGTGGATGTGGGCGCGGGAAGAAGGCAGCCGCGGGAATGAGAAAAACCGTTGGAAGAAGAAATAAAGATGAAAATAAAATATGGAGAGGGGACTTTTGCAAAGAGACACTTGAAGAAAAATGTAAAAATGCAAGCCATTTATTCCATTCTCTTCTCCTCTCAATTAAGTGCATGCATGCAAGCGTTTTTACAAATGCAACTACAGGATTATAATATACATAGTTAATGCTAGAAAATAGCACAAGAAGGCGTTCTTATAGGCGTGTTTTGAGGTGCAAACATATACCCCCATGCCTATCTTTTGCTAGTCCCTAGCAAAACCGTATTTAGAAATGATCTTAAGCTGAAGATTTTCTTCTGAGGTGATATAGGTGTGTTTATTATCGAATATTGTGAGAACCAATTGTAAAGAAGACTACCAGTACTTTAAGTCCTACATGACATAGATCATCTCTCAATTAACCAGGACTCTTGATATTTAAACCTTAAGTATGATTTCCAGGACCCAGGAGGTTTTTGCCATACTCGAGAGCTCAGGAGGTTATGGTTTGTGCATAGTGAAGGATCAAGACTGACCAGATGAACCTTAAAACTCACTCCCAGGGTTTCACGAATTTTTAAGTATAGGTTGGTCCCAATTTCAGCTCGTGTTTTCGGATTGACCCTTAAGATGATGACGAAAAACTCAACTCCCCCTTCTCTTTTTTTTTTTTTTTTTTTTTTTTGGCTCACCGAAAAACAAATTATACAGACATTTATGAGATATACTGACTCTTTTGCAACATTTTTTTTTTTTTTTTTTGAAACATATGTCAGTATCTCTTACAACACATTTTGAAAGAGCACACTTTTTTTTTTTTTTTCTTTTGGTGGGAGAGTTTCTTTTTGGTGGAAAGAGCCACTCCTAAACACAAGACTAAAGCTTGGGATAAAAAGTCTACCTGCACGCACAGGTAAGGACTCCACCTTTCCTAATGAACACTAGGGTTGGATCTTATGTTCACCTGGTCTTTCCTGATATGTGTAGTGTGAACCAAGTTTACTTAAGCTCTTAAGAAAAAGCAAACCAACGAATCCTGTACTGGTGTCTCAGGTACAAGAAACATTCTTAGTTAGGAGAGATTTTGATCTATTTCGTCAATGCTTTAAGTGAATTAAGCCGAGCCTGAGCGAATCAAGCTTCTGTGGCCTGGAAATTCTTCAAAACAGAGGTTGAATATCCATAAACACTTATTGTATTTTTTGTTTCAGCTTTTAGATCATTACTAGACACCATTTATTACTAATATATATATATATATTTTTTTTTTCTTTTCTTTTTTCTTTTTCTTGCATATTTATAAATAGGTGGTAATTGTCTGATACCATAAAATACCCGGATCCTATGGATGCCTATCCACCCCCCATGCCAAACAATGCTATGTCCTCATATGCATGCAGGGAAAGGCAGAGAACGGACGACAGATCGGGTAACAGGAGCTGAGGTTCAGGGTATAAATCAGGGTGGAAGGGTGGGTGGATGGTGGGTGGTGAAGAGAAAAGCGAAGTAATCGCGATAGAGGCGTGAAAAGTAATGGTGGATGGTGAGAGATTTGGCATTTTCTGGGATGAGAGTGTCCCAGGCGGATCAGAAAACAGATCAGGAAGAGGAAGTTGGCCCTTAGATTGGCCAAGAAGGGGGGCTTTTTGGATAGATGAATCCAAAGGGCAATGGCCCCGGTGAGTAAGATGTGGGCTCAAGGTCCCAGTGTGGATTTGCAAATCCGCCTGATTTAGCGGGAAAGAAAGGGCAATCCGGTCTTCCATAATGTGGACCGGCGGTGAGCAGCCCGGCGATGACTCAGACCACGAGGTATGGGAAGCGGAGAAAACTTTGTCAGAAGTTTGGTCAGGAGAAGGTACAGGAATAGGGAGGGATTGGGGAACGTCACAGTTTGTGTTGGTCAGGCAGTTGTCAGGTAATTCGCAGCAGTCAGAATCGGCTCCAATTAGTTCGATACACATACTGACAGTCACGTCCTCGTCAGACGTGTCATCCTTGATGTGATCACTATCAGCATAAGAGTGCGGTGCTGCAGCGGGATTAACCTGAAATCCCGAAGGAATACTCGGAGCTTGCAGAATTTGATGAACCTGTTCCTGAGAAGGTTGTACCTGTGGTTGCGGACCACAGGGTACAAAGTTTTGCAGGTTTGGAACAGGTTGGGCGGGAAAAGTGCCCTGAGATCGAGTCGCCATGCTTAGTTGATTGATCTCAGCATTCTGCTGCGCCAAATGCTGAAGAGAGGTCATGTTTCCTTTATGGCGCTTTGACATTTCCGTCATCATTCGCATCAATTTATCAAGAGGTTTTGATGCGTGTTTGGTTTTCTGTACACAAGGGCCTGATGGCAGATTTGCCATAGGATTAGACTGGGCCCTTGGGATGACGGGTGCGGACGATCGCATTGGTCCACCAGCGGGGTTTCGACGCTGCGGGTTGTTGGACCATGCAAAGTTGGGATGATTATGCCACCCTGGGTTATACGTGGCAGAAAACGGGTTATTCCCCAGGGTGCAGGCATCTTCTATGCCAGAAGACGTGTCCGCATATGTGTCCGAGTACACGGAGGCTTGGTCCTCCGTGTTGAAATACTGGCTCACAGAAGCCAGTTCCACATGACTTACCGAGTCGCTTGGCGCGACACTCGATAAGGAAGGTCTTGCAGGGTTTCTCGGGATCAGCCTGGTGTTGAAAGAATTGAAATTGTGACGAAGTGGTGAGGCGGGGGTGTGTGCCATGTTTGTGGAGGAGGAGGATGATTCGGCTCTTTTTCTAGATTTATCAGTCAATACAAGCAATTCAGGGTTTTGTGACCTCCTCCCAAACATGCACTACCGCAGGAAGAATTGGGGAGATGAGAAGGGAAAAGGGATGAGAGAAATGACGCCGCAAAGGTACACTTGATTACAAATCAATACAGTCAAGTTCCTAACCTCTACAGTGTGCCCTTAGACCTAAAGATCTAAGTTACCTACTATCACGAACTACGGAACCGAATGCGAGCACCGCGGAACCACCGGGCCAGATTGAAAGGCCGTTTGCCCCAGTCTTAGACACCCGATAGCACGCGGGAACTCTCACCAGCACGTAGTCGCTACACACAGGTAGTTAGACCTCCAATCCTTAGTAAGGGTCAAGTTACTACCAGTTTTAATTAGAGGCTTAGGGTCAAGTGCTCTTGGAATGTGAAGGGCGTTGTTTAAGGGTAATGCCCAAGTGATTGATTTTAAGAGTGTGTAAGACCAAGCATGCAACGGGGAAATCTCCCCGAATTGAAGTTTTAATTGGTGAATGGTTTTTAGAGTTCAACCTTAAGTAGTATGAATTTTAGGATTTTGCTGAATTACCAATTCAACCAATCTCCGGGTTTTGCAAGAATACAGGTTTTCTTTCTAAAGCCCAAGAAACCCTTCTTCAATTATCAGTTAGTTAATGCATGCTAAAATGCAATGGGCTACCCTAAATAGAGATTTCTATGTGTGGATGCGCAAATCAATTTTATACCAATGTGAAAGGGAGCCAAAACACTTCAATTCAAGTGCTCCCAATCACCAGAAAGATATCCACACACAAGGCTTCAACCAACAGATAAAGAAAGTAAAATTGTTGGGGTTGAAGTATTCAGGATCGAATCACAGGCAAGTTTGAAAAGTCGTGGTGGGGTTGGAATCAACTCAATTCCAAATCTCCCCACCAAAAATGTGATCCTGAATTAAAGATAAGTAAGGCAAAAGAGGGATACAAGCAATCTTTTTCTTTGCCTCAAAGAATACTTCCCACGGTGAAAAATCTAAGAATCAAGATTCTAGGATTTTCGCTATGCGAAGTAAGGCAGGAAATCCCGGGGCAGTGGGAGTGAAGACAACCAATCAATCAAGTGAATTTTAATCCACTTGCCCTCAAGAAATCCCAAAAAGTTTTTCTAGTTTTTAGTTTTAAAATTTTTTTTTTTTTATTGTGGTGGCAAGTTAACCCTAATTTGATGAGAAAAGAAAACCTACTTGTTCGGCAACGTGTGCGAAGCTCCAATGCGATGTCGGCGTCTTCACGCTCTCGTTCCCGCCTTGGATCTGCTCACGTCCTCGACTTCGTCAGCCTTCTTCTCCTTCCACCAGGTTCACCTGCACACCAAAAATAACAATACCCGTGAAGAGAGAAGAGACAAATTTAAAGGAATTGGATAGAAACTTACTCGAAAGCGCACCTCCCCGGCAGCGGTGCCAGAAAAGTCATGATGGTCGGCCCGGATAGGTTGTTAATATGATATTTTTATCGTTGAAATGAGTATAGTGGTTAACCTAATTCAGACCTAACCATCTCTTTACAAAATTTTTTTAACCTGACCTAATTGATTTTATCTTATCACTTTTAAGCCCAGGGTCAAACTCAGGGAAGTGGGGTTTAAGTCGAGTTTCTACGTTTTCCTTAAAACGCGTCTCTTCCGTTCGTTTATTCTGTTTTTGGTCTTTTTCTTATTTAAGTTTTTTTTCTGATAATCCTTGTTCTTGAGGCACACCCTCAAAATTGTGTCCTTGGCTTTTAGCCAAAACAGAGTTTCAAAACACGTCTTGCTACTTGCAAGACGGGGTACCTGCAAATCAAAGATTATCTTTTCACTTTTATACCTTTTTTTATCTTTTTACTAAGAAGGAAGCTAACAGATAGAAAGTAAATATAGTAGCTATAAATATATATTTATATGTAGTATATATATAAAGGGGTGGGGGTGGAGGTGATGATGGAGTGTAGCACTATGTCGAGTCAGTCGACGTCTAGAGAGACGCAACCAACACGACTAGGTGCCGTGTGGAGTGTGGATGGAGGATGGATGTGTCCACGCTTTCTGTACACGCTGTATCGCAGAATATCCGCAACTGGTGCAAATATTCCCGCGATACAGCGTATAGTAAATGACGTGAAAATATATGTACATATGTATGTATGTAAATGTATAAGTATATATGTATAGATATATATATATATATATAGGTGTATATATATATATATATATATATGGATGTATGTATATATGTATATAGCTATGTATATATGTATATAAGTATATATATATAATACTATATAGATATATATATATATATGTATATAAGTATATATGTATCTAGATATATATGTATATATATATGTGTATATGTATAAGTATATAGATATGTATATATATATATATGTATATGAGTATGTATATATATATATATATATATTATATGTATATGTATATATATATTATATTATATGTATGTATACATAACTATATAGATATACTATGTATATATAAGTATATATATATAGATATATGTATATATATATATATATATGTATATATATATATGTATGTATATATGTTACTATGAGTGTGTGTGTGTGTGTCGGTGAATGGGTGTGTGTGTGTTGCTGTAAGTGAAGAAAAAGAGAGAGAGAGAGAGAGAGAGAGATAGAGAATACGTGAGAGAGAGAGAGCGGCAGACAGAGAGGGAGCGGGCGGGAGAGATCGGCGGAGAGAGAGAGAGCGCCAGAGAGAGAAAGAGCGGGCGGGAGAGATCGACGGAGAGAGAGAGAGCGCCAGAGAGAGAAAGAGCGGGCGGGAGAGATCGCGAGCGCGGACGATGGCAGCGAGTTAAGGCGTCTGCTCGCGGCGGCGGACGTCTGACGCCGCGTCGTCTGAAGGCGGAGGCGGACGTCTGAAGATCGCGGATGCAGGCGCGTCTTCACGCGGAGAAGGTGAGGCGTCTGCAGGCCAGGTGCGAGGAAAGAGAGCGGGCGATGGCGTGCTCGGAGAGGGCGGCGGGGACTCTGCAGTCGGTCGCGGAGGGTTGCAGAGGTTCGCGGGGGTCGGTGCGAGGCCGTAGCCGGCCGCTGCAGTGCGCGCGGCGGCCGGTCGCGGGTGGAATTGCGGGGTGGACAGAACGGAGACGGAGGCGGGGAATGGGCCTGCAGGCGCGCGCGGAGGGTTGCGCGCCTGCGGGGAAGGTCGCGGAGGAGGCGGGGGGTGCTGCTGCTGCTGCTGTTGCCGCGGTTTAGCTGCTGCTGCTGCTGCTTCAAGCTTCGGACCTTGAAGCGGCAGCAATGGCGTGGAGATGCAAACGAAGAGAAAAGAACACACCACGCCCACCTGCTCGTTGAAGAGCTGGGCGGTGGTGTTCCCACTGTGGTGGTGAGCACCACAGTGGGTTCTCCTGCTCGTCGGGTGCCTCCTCGACGGAGGGCCGGCGTATGGGAGGGGAGAACGGTGGAGAGGAAGGTGGTGGACTGCAGGGTGGCATTTTTCAGCAGCTGCGTCTCCCCGTCTTCATCGCGAGGAAGAGCTGCGGCTTTATAGAGGAGGAGAGCATGGCGTGGAGCATGCGGGGAATGGGGGAGAATGGCAGCTGCAGGGAGAGGTGCGGGAAGGACAGCAGGGAGAGGCGTTGCATGCAGCATGGCGTGGATGTGGGCGCGGGAAGAAGGCAGCCGCGGGAATGAGAAAAACCGTTGGAAGAAGAAATAAAGATGAAAATAAAATATGGAGAGGGGACTTTTGCAAAGAGACACTTGAAGAAAAATGTAATAATGCAAGCCATTTATTCCATTCTCTTCTCCTCTCAATTAAGTGCATGCATGCAAGCGTTTTTACAAATGCAACTACAGGATTATAATATACATAGTTAATGCTAGAAAATAGCACAAGAAGGCGTTCTTATAGGCGTGTTTTGAGGTGCAAACACCGGCCACCTTCGGCCGCCGTGTCACCATCATCGTAAAGCACACAACGAGGTGCACCACCCCATCAACTCTCGTTGCCAACCATGCACGCCCGTCCAAACAAGGAAGAGAGAGGAGAAATCCTCTTTTTTCACCTCAATTAAAATTTACATTGAATGCCATTGCCATTTAGATATTATTATTTTATTTAGGCCACATTGCATGGATGCACTTATAGTTTCTTGAATTTACTTCAATTCTGTTATGTGCATCATTCAACTTTGAAATTCAAATTAGATTTGCATGCAAGTTAAATTTACATGATATGCCATTACACATGCATCATATACATATTTTTGGGAGCTTAATTCTTGATGTGAAAATAATATAAATAACCTTCAACTTTTAAGGAAATTGCAAGCTCCATTTAGAATAGTATGTTCCTCGCACTGAAGTTGCAAAGTTGTCTGCAAGCAGCTTCATCCTTCACTCGTGAATTTATTGGTCTATTCCTTCCTGTGGATGTGACATTTTTATTGTGGTTAAATTTGATATTTAATTTTGATTGAGATTTTCCATCACATAAAACACAACGACATATTATTCTATTTCTATCATAAATAAGCGAGAATCTGTACATTAGGTCCCATAAAGTTGATGCCCCAAATGTCAAAAATTTTGACGGAAAGAATTGGGTTTAGGGGCATCATATCTCTCTTAGCCATGTTCCTGAGTGTCTAGCATTGAGTGCATGACTTAGAGAATTCCTGGGCATCCTTAAAAAATGACAGCCAATAGAATTCGAATTGCAAAATTTTTTTGGCCATCTTTTTCCTAGAAAAGTGTCCACCACATGCAAATGTGTGGCAGAACTTAAGTATGCTATGGAACTCAACTTCCGGGACGCATCGACGAATAATCTGGTCTACGCCGATGCGGTACAGCTCGGGATCATCCCAAAAATAATATGTGGCCTTAGACACAATGCCTATCCCATTGTTATTTGGTCCAATCCTGGGGTATTTGACCAACGGCAAAATTATTGACAATATCCTCAAACCAGGGGGTTTGGATACCTGAGACCGTGAGGATAGTCACCTCTGGAAAAGTATTAGAGATCAGGACATCTGGATGAGGAGAATCAATTAGGATTCTCGAGAGGTGATCCGGCACTACATTTTGTGCCATAGCTTTATCTCTGATTTCAAGATCGAACTCTTGATGCAGCAGAATCCAGCGAATAAGCTAGGGTTTGGCATCCTTTTCAGCTAAGAGATGTTTCAAGGCTGAGTGGTCGATGTAGATGATGACACAAGAACCTAACAAATAAGCCCTGAATTTTTCTAAAGCAAAAACTATGGCTAGCAATTCTTTTTTAGTCACGGTGTACTTCCTCTAGGCCTCGTTCAGAGTCTTGCTAGCATAGTGAATCACAGAGGGCTTTTTTTCAATCTTTTGACCCAAGACAGCCCTGACGGCATAATTAGATGCGTCAGCAATAATCTCAAATGGGGTTGTTTAGATCGGTGGTTGCAACATCGGGGCATAGGTGACTGCCATTTTCAATAAATCAAATGCCTTACGGCATGATTCATCAAACTCGAATGGCATGTCTTTGTCCAGAAGGTTACTCAAGGGTAGAGAAACCTTCGAGAAATCCTTAATGAATCTTCTATAAAAGCCCACATGCCCAAGGAAAGAGCAGATCTATTTTACGGATGTGTGTGGAGGAAGTCTAAAGATAGCATCCACCTTAGCTCTATCAACTTCAATACCCCGACTAGAGACCACATGACCCAGGACAATGCCTTCCTGATTCATAAAGTGACTCCTTTTCCAGCTAAGGACCAGCCGTGTTTAGATGTATCTCTGGAGGATCAATTCCAGGTTAGCTAGGCAAGACTCAAAAGAATCTCTGAAAATGGAGAAATCATCCATGAACACCTCAAGACAATCTCCAACCATGTTAGAAAAGATGGCCAGCATGCACCTTTGAAAAGTTGTCGGCGCATTGCAAAGCTGGAATGGCATTCTACGGAATGGAAAGGTTACATAGGGACATGTGAAAGTTGTCTTTTCCTAGTCTTTGGGAAGGATAGGGACTTGGTTATATCCCGAATAACCATCGAGGAAGCAAAAATATTTTTGCCAAGCTAACCTTTCGAGGATTTGATCGATGAATGGCAAGGGAAAGTGATCCTTTTTAGTGGTTGTGTTCAGCTTCCTGTAGTCAAAATAGACTCTCCAAGCAGAAGCTGAATGAGTGGTGAAGGTTTCCCCTTTCTCATTAGTCTTAACAGTTATTCCTACCTTCTTGGGTACAATCTGACTGGGGCTAACCCACGGACTATCCGAGATTCGGTAAATAATCCTAGAATCGAGCCACTTGATTATCTCCTTCTTGACCACTTCTTGCATATTTGGGTCTAGTCTCCTTTACATTTTGCGAGAAGGGCGGGATCCATCTTCCATGAAAATACGATGATTACAATAAGATGGCTCGATCCCCCTAAGGTCATAGATGGTCCAACCAATTGCCTCCTTGTTGTTCTTAAGGACCTTAATTAACCTTGATTCTTGCTCCTTAGTCAAATCAGTACTAATAATCATAGGGAGCATGTTTTCAGATCCTAAGAACTCATATTTCAAATTTTTGGGCAATGGTTTTAATTCTTACTGGGGTGGGTTTAGAATAGAAGGTAGGGAGGATGTTGATGAAGATTCATCAGGACAATCCAGTGGAAGAGGCTAGGAATGAACAAAATCAACAGCCTCTTCAAAATGTGGCAGGTCTACCATGGAGGGTTGTGGGTTGGGTTCGCTAAAGCTGGTGGAGTCCTTGAGTGCACTGATTGTCATACAAGTCTCAAGATCCTGATCCTCGAGCTCCTCAATGAATCTACAATCCTCAAATCCTCTTATTGCCTTAAAAATATCCATAGTTAATTCTTATCCCCAAAGGCGATCTCCATTCTACCGCTATCACAGTTTATGTTAGCCTTGGCGGTAGCTAGGAACGGATTCCCCAGAATGATGGGCGTGTTCCTCAAATCATTAGATACATCCATGTCAAGGATGAGGAAACCTACAGGAAAATAGAAATCCTTGACCTTGACAATTACATCCTCAATAACGCCTCTCGGTGTGGTGATTGATCGGTCTGCTAATTGTAGCATTACTAAGATTGGCTTGAGTTCACCTAACCCAAACCTCTCATAAAGGGAAGTCAGGATTAGGTTGATGGATGCACCTAGATCAATAGTGCCCTATCAAAGGTGTATTCCTCAATAATGCATGAGATCAAGGGGCCACTTGGATTTTTCTTCTTTTGAGGAAGGTGATGCAAGATCACAGAACTTGCCTACTTAGAGAGAATCACCTTCCTCAGAGTGGGTTCTCTTGGTTTATGCTTTTGGGTACATAGTTCTTTCAAAAATTTAGCGTAAGTCAGGATGTGCTTAATAGCATTAAGGAGCAGAATATTGATCTCTACACTCTTGAATAAATCTAGAAGATCCTCGTTGCTCTCTAGGGTTTTTTTCCTCTTGGTTTCCAATAGGGACTCATGGAATGGGATATGGGTGGAATATTCAATTTTCGATCACTGGGCCTTATTGTCTTTTCCAATCTCCTCTTCTCTCTGAAGCTCCCAAGGGTTTTGGCATCTAGAGGGCAATTTAGGGTCTCGGGTTTGCTTTATGCTTCTTAAGGTGATAGAGTTTGCAGAGGCATGCAAGTTTGGGTCTTGAGGTGGGCTAGTGAAGATTGGAGGTCCTTGGTTAGTGATGTAAATAGAGGAGGAAGAAGATGAGGGATCCTGCTCAATCACCTGAGCATGTGCGTGTGAGTCCCTTTGATTCTCGTACCCTTGGGCATTGTTGCTCTGATTTTGCACATTGCGTGGGTTGGGTACAGGTTGAGATGGTAGAGATCTAGGTTGTCGGGTGTTAGCAATTAACCTGGATTGCAAGTTATCCAATGATGTCTTCATTTGTTGCATAAGTTGAAGCATGGATCCTTGCATTTCCACCATCTGCCGATTTAAATTAGCCTGCCCTACTAATTGTTGTGCATTCCAAGATGGCTAATTAACTGGTCTCAGGGGCAACTGGGTGCATATTTGACCCTAACCCATAGGTTTTTTGAGATGCATAGTTGCTGGGTCAAGATTGGGTCTGTTGCCCCTGATTTTTCCAAGAGAAGTTAGGGTGCTTCCTCCATCCTGAGTTATAAGTTTTAGAATACGGGTTGGACCTAACATTCTCCTCCATTGCATATGCATCCTCATAAGATGAGGATGGAGAGAAAGAAGAATGAGAGAAACTGGGATCGAAGGCCCCAGTTTGGAACCCATATGGTTTCGAGAAATCCTGGCTCATAGGTTGAGCCGATTCGAGTTGGTTCACGAATTCCCACCCCGTGGGAGCTGTTGAGGAATGGAATCTCGAATTCTGGGATTCAGTGGGTATAGAAGTGTTTCCTAAATTCCCAGACATCCATTTTTCCATTTTCTTAGCTACCAAGTCCATTTTATCAAGTTTATTACAAATTAATTCCATGTCAAATGAATGAGAATCCTGAATCTCATTAACACTTGACCTATGTTGTTGGGACCAGTTGAATGCATCTATGGAGGTGTGATTAATTGAGTTCTCGCTCATTTCCTCAAACAGGTCATATGCACTATCTGCATCCCTGTTGAGGAAATTGCCTCCACAGGAGTCGTCCACATGATTATGGAGTTGCTCAACCAACTCGTTATAGAAAATCTACATGAGTTTCCATTTCGACACCTCGTGATGTGGACACTTACTCAAAAGTTCCTAGAATCTCTCCCAGGAACCATGATACGTTTTCCCTGGCCGCTGAGCGAAAGTGGTAACTGCACATCGCAAGGCATTGGTCCTTCCGATAGGGAAGAATTTCTTCAAGAAAGCCAACTTAAGAGCAGCCCAAGTTTCAATCATCCTTCCTATAGTTTGGTACCAATGTGAGGCCTTATCCCTTAGAGAGTGGGGGAAAAGCCTCATGATCATTTGCTCTTTGTTCACATTCCTTACTTTGGTGGTCTGAACCAAAGTGGTCAAATCCTCCAGGTGTTGGAATGGGTCCTCCGAGCCAAGCCCATGGAAATGCTTAATCAAACTTAAGACTTGGGGCTTGATTTCTATGTCTCCGGTAGGAATCATGATGCTGGGACATTCCCCATAGTTTGAAGGATTGTAGAAATCCTTCAAGGGCCGAGCACCCTGACCATGCATATGTTGGAACCATTGCTGCATCTACTACAATTCTTCCAACTGCCTCTGAATCAGCTCTTGCTAGTTCAGGGGCAGGGGAGGTGGTTGTTGATCAGCCATGGGATCTGCTTGGCTATAGCTCAACCTCTGCCTCCTAGAATGGTCTAATGGTCCTTCCAATCTAGAATACAATGACCTCCTCCCAAGCATACAATGGAAGGAAGTCGGAAGGACGGGGAAAAGAGGGAACCCTACAACATAAGAATACAAGCCTATCCTTCGATGGGGTAGCCTAAGGTCTACTGACTCTTAGAATCCATCCTAAGATTATGAACAATTTTCATCTACTCAACCGGGCTTCAGACCTGTGGACCCAATACACGAATTCAACACATAAAAGGGTAGAAATCATATTAGGTTAACCACCTTTTTGTGTGCCTTAATCGGTGGTGCATTTGAGCTAATTGATTAAATTGTTTGGGCCGCACCACCTAAACTAAAATAGGTTCATTTTCTAGCTGCCCCATAGAATTCAATAATTAGGTTAAGCCAGGCACTCCATATTTTTCATGATTTCTAAAGGAAGATACCTGAACATGTGCTTTGAAAAGTAAATTTGGTTTGCCTCACAGAACTTGGTTGAAAACACCTAATATTTGAATCCCAAAAGCTATTAAGCAAGATTCGAATACTAAACTCACATCATCATTAATAATCTTGCTTGAAAACCTCTTGGTTGTGCACATTCACACATTCTCAAACAAATCATTAAGGGCACATCCCTAGCAATGGTGCCAAAATGGTCGCACGTGTTCAAATATCTTCCTTTCGAAATCAAGAAAAATATGGAGTGCCTGGCTTGACCTATTTATTGAATCCTATGGGGCAGCTAAAAAATGAACCTCTTTTAGTTTAGGTGGTGCAGCCCAAACAATTCAATCATTTGGCTCAAATGCACCACCAATTAAGGCACACAAAAAGGTGGTTAACCTAATATGATTTCTACTCTTTTATGTGTTGAATTTGTGTACCGGGTCCACAGGTCAGAAGCCCGGTTGAGCAGATGAAAATCAAGTCCGATTATGTGCCTCAAGTGTGGTTGTAAAGAGTGTGTATGTTGATTCGTCCCATAGAAAGTATCTCCTTTTTTTTATTTTTTTTGAAATACGGGGGTGAGGTGGATGAAGGTGGTAAACAAGACAAACAATTCTATCCTAGGGTTTATGCAAACACCTAAGTAGATATGGTCTTGGTTATGAGTGTGGAGAAATGAACTAGTGGGGGGTAATGTGGGGGACACTTATAGAGTACTCTACCGGCACTTTACTTCGGTCTACCACACTTGGATCTCCATGCTAGGATACCTGCAAGATAGTAGATCAAAGACAAGTGGGGTTAGTGCTATGTAAATGTAAAGAAGCACAATAAACAATAAAGTAAATTCCGTTGCCTACCAAGCAATGGTGCCAAAATGGTTGCATGTGTTTTGCATGTTTGAAATCGAGGTTGCAAGTAACCCGTCATCGTAGTTGCAAAGCACGTTGATCAGATAAAATTTATACTGAAACTCAAAGGGAGTCCCGGGTCGAACACAAGGTAGCGACGTTTACTTCAACTGAAAACTGCACTTCGATTTGTTTCTTTTTGATATTTTAGGGTTTTGTAATTTTTTTTGTATTTTTGTAAGAAGAAAACAAGCAAACGAATAACAAGATAGAGATGGACCAAAAATGGCATAGATATCACTTCAACGCCTATTACAATCAACTATGAAATCATAAAAAGAGAGGGGGGTGAGAGGAAATCTCCTGAATCGGTTGTTCGGTGAGACGACGGCACCTGGCAGAAGCTCGGACGAAGGAGGTGAGGAGAAGGATGACTGAGGTGAGATGCAGGAGGATGTCGAGTAGAGGAAAGCTTCGGTATGGCTCCGGAATGCAGGTGAGGAGACGGAGGTGATCTGCTACCGGAATGGAGGTAGGAAGACAGCTCCAAGGCAACCTATGAATGGGGATGGGAAGATGGACGAATATTTGGTGAGGCAGAGGTTTGTTACACTAATAGGAGCCTTGGGAGCATGAGAATAAGCTCTAATGGAGCGTTGGTAGGCTTGCTAGAGATTGGGAGTAGGCGGGAGTAGAGTAGGTAGAGATGAAGAGGAATGGGGGGTGTACGGGTGTTTATATAATGGAGGGAAGGAGAAAGCCTCACGCATAGGCATTCAGTGACAGCTATAAGCATCACTAAAGGTTGTTCGAGTTGTCACTAAAGATCTGTGCCTCTTCATTACTTGGGCTAGTGCACGCACTGCGTAGGCCATTTAGTGATAGCTATAAGTATGACTAAAGGCCCGCCCTTCTGTCGATGTAAATCCCGTGCCCACCACCCACGACCATTGGATGAAGGATCGAACGGCCAAGAGAAGATCACGTCCTTTCTTCAAATTTGAATCGCGCACCTCGCCCTCAGCCGTCGGATGCCGCACGCATCAGATGGTGCATTCTCGATGTGCATCAACGCCTGCGTGCCGCATCTGCACTCTACGGTGCATCGACGTAGCTGCTTCATTCATCGCCCAATCTTCCATTGGCAGCTCCATTTCCTCCTGCCTTCGCTTCAGCGAATAAAATTCATGCACGGGATCTCGAATGCATGGCCGCACATTGAGAATGGGGGCACAAACCACTATGATGAGGCTCGTCTTGTGTCTCATTTTTTAATTAAGCTCCCACGCCCGTGACCATTGGATGGAGATCCAATGATTATGGTGACTCCTCGCTTGATGAGGCGCTTCTTCAGCCATGGAGAACACATCTTAGCCATTGGATTGAGATCCAACGGCTGGGATCTGATGTTGCGGCAGTCTTGGAGGGTCCTTTGCTCAAGTGGGGTAGCCTGAATGGCGCCACGTGCTGCCATCTGCGCCATCCATCTTCTTCTTCTTGCAGAGGGTGCTATAAAGCTCATATCTGGGCAATTCCCACGTTGACGGACAACGATCGTTGCTTTGAATCCATCTATATGGTCAAATTCTTCATCCGAGGCCCGTAAAGATGTCGCACTACCTCCTGGCCTTGTAAAATGATGGAATTAATGTACACAATATACAACTATCCCAGATGCATTGCAATGGATGTTTATGCAATATTTATATCATGATATGCAATGCTAAGCCTGGGAACTATCATAAATAAGCAATTTATCGTGAATCCATGTGTGTTTATCTCTATATCTATTGGCGCTATACTATGATTGATGGTAACACCATCAACCATCATAAATATCATAATTTACCCAAAATCCAGTGATAAATGCTCGTTAATGACCTTTAGATGTCGTAATTCAGTTTAGTGTCGAATGCGAGAAGAAAGTGGGAAATTAGGATAACTATTGATGAGGAAAAATTATCGTAAAAGGAGTTGAGTTTTGAAAACCTGTCGTTATAGTGTGTTTTGTGAGAAAAACTATCAACTGGTAAATTTAATCGAAACTTGAAAGAAATTCTGGGTCGAACACTGGGAGGCGGACATTTGATTAAAAACGGCATTTGATTTGTTTGTCATGAAGCAGATTAGCTAGTCGGAAAACTAGCTATCTACTTAAAGAATAATGAGTAGAAGAGAGAGAGAATATTACAAATAAAGATGAAATAGAAGTAGAATACACATGGATTTCATAATCATCAAGTGATGCTCATTACAACTAATCATTACAACTACTCGTTACACTAGAAAGCAATAAATCTACACAAGAAAGTAGTAAATCTACTCTAGAAAGTAGTAAAGAGAAGGTGGAGAGAAGTTATCCTCCTCGATGGCTACTTAGAAGATGAGTCGCATTGACGGAGCACCCGGAAGAACGTGGTGAGATGTGGGATGAAGGAGAATGACAATGGACGATGGAGAATGGGGCAGGCCGACGTTGCAACGGGATCCGCTTCCCGAGTGGCAGTGAGAGGACAACCGCAGAATGCTCCATGTTTAGGATGAGAAGGTGAACAATTATATTTTTAACTCTAGAGGAGCATCCCGGGTTTGTGACAAGCTCTTAGAGCTTAGGAGGGGGTGAGAGAAGAGAGGAAGTGATGAAGAAAGTGTGGGGGTCATAGGGCCTTTTATAGGTGTAGATTGGAGGGGGCAATTAGGTCATTTCATTATTAAATATTAAATGAATTAGGTCTTTAGTGATGAATTTATTCATCACTAAAGCCTAAATGTGGCTAAAGCTCTGCACGTGTGCCCACTGCTTCCTCTTCTACGCATAAATGCCTCATGCATGTTCTGGCATGTTCAACCGTCCAATCGCGAGATCGGATGACTTAAGTGTGAACGTCGCTTCGTCTTCAGCTGCAATGCGCACCCACGTGCGATGGCACGTTTGATCATGCGTCATCACACGCATATGCTCGCCTTCGCATCCAGCACTGTCACGTCTCGCCTGCTTGACCATTCGATCTATATCGCACGGCTGAGCTTTGCGTGCTTGACCCTTCAGCGAAATTCGCTTG
This sequence comes from Thalassia testudinum, assembly GCA_037157565.1. Classification (NCBI taxonomy): domain Eukaryota; kingdom Viridiplantae; phylum Streptophyta; class Magnoliopsida; order Alismatales; family Hydrocharitaceae; genus Thalassia; species Thalassia testudinum. Next base: position 9,884,923 of record JAZHRO010000003.1, on the reverse strand, counting down.
CACCACGCAACTTGAATGCACGCCCCGCATTATGCGATGGCTTCACGACTGCTGCGCCAACACATCGTCTTTGTTGCATTTAAGCTTTAATGCTCACGCACTCTCGATCGTTGGATGAAGATCCAACTACTGAGGGTGCTTGAGCATTGGCCTTAAGAAGAGGAGGCGCAATCTTGATTGAATCTCGACCGTTGGATTTGAGATTCAACGGCTGAGATTTATCGAGAGGTTGAGGAGAGAGTCGTGCAGGCATTCCTGGGCCAGTGTGGGTGGCTGAGTTTGCTCCACGTGGCACCATCTTGGCCGTCCATCTTCCATTCCTTGTAGATGGTGCCACATATGTCGGATTGGATAGATTTTTGCACTGTTGGGCTGCGATAGTAAATCCAAACCCATCTGTGCAGTTGGATTTGTCATCTGAGTTATGGATTTGTACCACCTAGCCCCTTGACCTCTGATCTTTCTCAAACCGCATATGATGCTATGGAAGTCCAATTGGGGCGATCTTAGAGATGTTGAACTCCAATCGTCACCCTGATCATATCCGTACGATTGGTTCTTCAATCTGAGGCCCCAATTAAATGTCGCCTTATCACCTAGCCATAAAAAGGAAATATTAATCTAAAATTTATACAACCTAATCTAAATGAATTATGATGCATGTTATGCAATATTTATAATGTATGATGCTACTATATGCCTAAGAAAGTGCATAAAAAGACAGTTTATGTGATATAAACATTTTTATATCACACCCTGATGCCTATCTTTTTCTAGTCCCTAGCAAAGCTGCATGCTATTTATAAGAGAATTAGGTTAGATTTCTTGGGCAATAATTATTTTTCAACACTTAGGAATTTCAACTAAGATATGAACTACAAAGACACAGCAGCGCCAGGGTGCCTTCCAAAACGTAAACAGCCTCAAGTCCTTGCCTTATTCAAAGAAGGATCTTTTTCTTTTTTTTCTTTTCTATTTTTTTGGATTTTTGAGTTTAGGGTTTTGGAGAAACTTTCTATGGCCACTTAACTCGCCCAATACTCGATGAGAACCCTAAGTTCTAAGCATCTTTTTGTATTAAGTGCTTGACTCATTGATCGGCAATCAGAATGACCTTTGGGTTTCTATGCCCTTAAAAAGGAATTTTGCCCAAAGGTGTATCTATTCGACCAGTAGCTTTCTCCTTACTTTTATTTTTATGGGATCAACATAAGGGTGAACCCAATGTATATCTCCCCGACTTATTCTACTTCTCTACTTCTTCCGAAGCATTTGGAATTAAACGTGCATTTCTTGAGCTAGGATCTGGACAATGTACCAGTGGGTTGTTACCCACAATAACTTGCCAGCCATACTCGTGCGATGAGGTGTGGCTTATTTCTTTTTTTCTTTTCTTCTTTTCTATTTCTTTCTTCTTTTCTTTTTGGATATTTTTCTTTTTCTTTTCTTTCTTTAAGTGGGTGGCTTCCCTATTCTAAGATTTACCTAAAGGCAGCAGGAAAAGAATGGTCTTACAGCTGGGCTCTGGACAACCAACCAATGGGTTGTTACCCACGATAACTTGCTAGCCATACCACCCTAGAAGGTTCATTAGCTACCCAATTTCCATTAAAACTGTAATACAACAAGTCAATGCAAAAAGTGTGTAGATGCTTAGACTTAAAATCCCCTCCAATCAGAGGGCGGGTTGATAAGTCGTGTACTTATCATCCCAACTTACTTATCTAATTAAAATTTGAATTCAGATTGGCGAGGACTCAAGAAACAAGTCCACATTTTAGTAGACACCTGGGCTGATTAAGCCCGAAGACTTAAAGGGTCTTAATGTTCAAGTCATATAGTTTTATTCTCTAAGATTGAGAATTTTCTAAAGCCCAAGTTCTCTTTCCTAATTCCATAATTTTTTTTAATAAATAAAAAGAAAACAAAAAGAATCTATGGAGCTAACGAAATAATTTAGAGGTGAATATCCACCCCTAATGCATATATAATACAATGTCCTCATTGTATTAAAAAGACATGAAAATGAGTGGAGTAGAGAAGAAAGCACCTGAATTGCGTGGCTCTCTAGTCAGCTCTAAAATAAAACAAACTGTATACATGCTGAATTTAGTGCCCTCAACTAGGCACACTATACAAATAAAGAAGAAACAAATAATTCACAGGTGTAGATCAAAATCAGGAAAAAAAGATACACCTCATGACCTGCCAGCAGATGTCCACAGATGTAGACCAGATTGTGTAGACCCATACCCCATGGTCAAGTATATCTATGATTTTGGATAAAAATTACCAAGAACATAAGATCAATATGCAAGCGGAGTCGGGCTTGCGATTTGTGAGGATGCAACCCAAGACCAAAAAGTTGGGTTATAGAGAAATCAAGCTCAAAAGGATAATCAATAAAAGTGCGCTTGGGTTGGACATCCTCAGAGTCAAAAATGTCAAAAGGGTCTTGGTAGAAGGTTGGTGGTTTTAGAGAAATAGGAACCCTTAGACTCGGACTTTTGCTTCCTCTGGAATTGGCTTCCTATATCATCATTTCCCAATTCCTATCCTCTGCAATTAGGACATTCTGGGAGTTCTTGCTTGATAATCACCCCATTTAAAATTTCCAAGTCCAAGATTGATGGCTAAATCAAAATTAACTTGGGTCTAGTGGTCTCAAAATCAAAATCATCAACATGCTCAATGGGGTATGATTAAGGAATGGGGCTTTGAATTGAATCCTTAATAACAAGATCGAAATCCCCCATGCGAGCCCCAATAGGATCAAATTCCTCCATATTACGACCATCAAATGATTCATTGAATTCCTCATGCATAATTGTCTCACTAAAATCATGTGTTGTAAACTTAGGTACGACTTCACATAATGATTCTTCGCCTTCAGAATCAAAGAATTCTAAATCCGCATTGATGTATGTCTCAAAATCATCAATCAATTTTTGTTCCATGGAGACATACATTTTCTCATACCCTAGCTCAGGGATCTTAGGTGAAGAAATCAATTCATCCTTATTTGATTGCTCTAGAATAACCTGGTCAACCTTGGTCTCATAAAATGTGTCCCCCGTACAGGTGCCTGAGAGGATTCTGACATTGGCTCTCTTGTTAGGGGTTCATCCTGGGAATCCTCCCAAGATTGGACTAGAGAAATCATAAATCTCATCCTCAATTTCAATAACTTCCCAAGTAAAAACTTACTCGGGTCCTTATCCTTAACATCCTAGAGCCAATCCATCAAATACTTGTTAAGATCGTCAATCATTTCAATCAGAGGCTCTAATTCTTCAGGGCAGGGTGTTGGCTGAGCTTTTAAAGATTGAATGGTATTCCTTAAGTTAGCCAACACCATATTTTGGACCTGGTTAACCTGAACCAAATGGTTTGGTTCAAGGTTGGGCAAGCTTCGGTTCAGTGCAGGGGAGTCAACGAATTGAGGTTCTTGGTATCCTCCCTGATAATAGGTCATTTCAAGTTGTACATAAAGAGGTGATGACCTATATGTAGTGTAATCTGGGGAAGGGTAAGGATCACCATATCCTTCATGATTGTAGATCATATTAGGTTGTCCAAATGAGACCAATGATCTATAATCGATGTAGCTCGGAGAAGGATAAGAATCAAGATCATGGTGTCCAGGGTTAGACCCTAAACACGGAGGTCTAGAACTGTATTCCCAATCTGGATTATCCCAACAAGAAGATGGATGAGAACAAGTCTGGTTGGAATAATAATCATTTTGGGAATAAGCAGTGGTAGGAGGGTAGGAGTGGAAGTGTGAATAAGATGTGGAAGGATCAATGACAAAACGAGAAGAAGAAAGGTGCCCTGTAATACAAATAATCAAACCTATCCTTAAGTGGGCTAATCTAAAGACTTGCAGACTCCCAGAACCCATCTTGAGATGAAGAAACCATTTAATCTACTTCTTTTCGGCCAATCCAACCAATTAGAGGGAGGGGCTAAGGAGAAAGTTCTTCCTTTAGCTTGCGCCTTTAGCTCCTAGTGTACCCCCCAACCGCGATCGTTTAATTCTGCTCCCCTAGCTAGACATCAGATTGAACAGTAGAAATAGACTAATAAAAAATAATCTCGATCTGGGCTCCGAAGAGCGAGTCCAATCCTTAAGGCCAATGTCTACACTATTTTAATTAGGGTTAGGTTTGAATGTGCTTTGGAATGTGATGGGCCCTTTATCTGGGTTGTGCCCTTAATGATTATTGATATGTGTGTGCACACACAACCAATGGTTTTCAGTCAAGATTATTTTTGGATGCGGTGAATTTTAGGGTTTAAATCTTGCTTAGTAGCTTTTAGGATTCAACTTTAGGCATATTCAATCAAGTTCAGTTGGCACACTAGGTTTTGAAAGCACAGGTGAAGATGTTTTCCTTTAAAGCTTAGAAGAATGTGGAGTTCCTGGTAAATCCCTAAATGTTGAACCTATGTGGTAGCTACTTGATGAGTTATTTTTAGTTAAAGTGGTGTGGCCCAAACAACTAAAACAATTGGCCTAATGCACAACTTAATTAGGCACACAAGTGATTACTTAATCTGATTTCTACTGAATTATGTGTTGATGAGTGTATCGGTCCCAAAGATCAGGTTATCAGTTCAGTATGAAGAATCAGAAGAGGTTGTGTACCTCTATGATATATTTTTTTAAATTTCTCTTTATATAAGAAAAGGGTGAGGCAGGTGGAGGTGACAACCAAATAATCAAAACTAACCTTAGCATTTTTGAGAACTCCTAGGTTAATTAGGGTTTGTGTTATTAGGTGATGGAATGAAATATAGTTTTTGTGGAGGTTGGGGTAAACTTACAGACCCTTCAACAACACTTTACTCCAATCTACTGCTTTTGCCCATCTCGAGAGAGTACCTGCAATCACAATAAGAAAGGAGAGAAGGTAAAAGGTAAGTAAGAAAACATGAAAAATCAAAGAACGTCGCCTCCCCAGCCACGACACCAAAATGTTGATGTGGAAAAATTATCGCAAAAGGAGTTGAGTTTTGAAAACACGCCGTTGTAGCATGTTTTGCTAGAAAAATCACCAACAGATAAATTTAACCGAAACTTGAAAGGGATTCCAGGTCGAACATAGGGAGGCAGATGTTTGATTAAAAGTCGCGTTTAATTTGTTTATCACAAAGCAGATTAGCTAGTCGAAAAACTATCTGTATGCTTAAAGAATAATGAATAGAAGAAAGAGAGAGAATATTACAAATAAAGACAAAATAGAAGTAGAATACACATGGATTTCATAACCATCAAGTGATGTTCATTACAACTAATCATTACGACTACTCGTTACACTAGAAAGTAGGAAATCTACACTAGAAAGCAGTAAATCTACTCTAGAAAGCTATAAAGAGAAGGTGTAGAGAAGCTATCCTCCATCACTGCTGCTTGGAGGACGAGCCGCGTTGACGAAGTGCCTGGAAGAACATGGTGAGATGTAGGATGAAGGAGAACGATGACGGACGATGAATAATGGGGTAGGGCAATGTCGTAGTGGGATCTACTTCCCGAATGGCGATGAGAGGAAAATCGCAGAATGCTCCACAAATGGGATGAGAAGGTGGAAAAATTATATTTTTAACTCTAGAAGAGCATCTCAGGTTTGGAACAAGCTCTTAGAGCTTTGGAGGGGGTGAGAGAAGGGAGGAAGGGATGAAGAAAGTATGGGGGTCATAGGGCCTTTCATAGGTGTAGATTGGAGGGGGCAATTAGGTCATTTCATTGCTAAACATTAAATGAATAGGTCTTTAGTGACGAATTTATTCGTCACTAAAGCCTAAACGTGGCTAAAGGTCTGCGCGCATGCCCATCGCTTCCTCTTCTGTGCACAAGCGCCTCACTCACGTTCTGGCATTTTCAGCAATTGGACGGCTTAAGATACTTGAACATCACTTCTTCTTTAGCTACAGTGCGCACCCATGTGCAATGGTGAGTTAGATCGTGGGTCATCACATGCGTACGCTCACCTTTGCATCCAGCGCTACCACGCCTCGCCTGCTTGACTGTTCTATCTTTATTACACGGTTGAGGTTTGCGTGCCCCGCCGTTCAGTGGAATTAGCTTGCTCAACGAGACTCGAACGTGTGTCCCACATTATGTGATGGCTTCACAACCGCTACACCAATACACCGCCTTTGCTACATTTAAGCTTTAATGCTCACATGCTCTTGACCGCTGGATGAAGATCCAACAGCTGAGGGCACTCGAGCATTGGCCATAAGAGGAGCAGGTGCGGCCTTGATTGAATCTCGACCATTGGATTTGAGATCTAATGGCTGATATTGATCAAGCGGTTGATGTAAGAGTCGTGCAGGCATTCTTGGGTCGGTATGGGCCGCTGAGATGGCACCATGGACGACCAAGATGGCACCACGTGGTGCCATCTTGGTCGTCCATCTTCTGTGCCCTATAGATGGTGCCATAGATATCAGATTGGATCGATTTTCATGCTGTTGGCCTGCGATAGTCGACTCGAACCCATCCATGATTTGTCATCTACGGTACAGATTTACACCACCTGGCCCCTTGACTTCTGATCTTTATCGAACTGCATCTAATGCTACGAAAGTCCGATCAGGGCAATCTTAGAGTCGTTGAACTCCAATCATCGCCCTGATCAGATCCGTACAGCTGGTTCTTCAATCCGAGGCCCCGATTAAGTGTCACCCTATCACCTGACCATAAAATGAAGAAATTAACCTAAAACTTATACAACCGAATCTAAATGCATGGTGATTCATGTTATGCAATATTTATAATGTACGATGCAACTATATGCCTTAAAATGTGTAGAAATAGATGATTTATGTGTTATAAACATGTTTGCATCATTAACTCTACTATTTTAACATAAATCATGAATGCAGATTAATTGAGGGGTTAATCAATACCTAATCTAAGGTCAAATGAACTTAAATTCCAATGAAGTGGGCTTGAACTGATTGAATGAGGATTTTCTGAAGTTTTGAGGATTATTTAATAATAAATACCCTAATTACAGCCTCACTTCAATTATACAGGTTCTGGTGGAAATAAATATAATCTAAACCTTCTAAAAATCATTACAGGTTTGAACCTTCACTTTGACTAAAGGAACCCATTTTGATAAAAAATATTGACTTAGGTAGGAAATTGCTTCATTTTGGGTTAGAATGCAAATTACATGGATAAACTTCATCAAAACACAAATTTGAGGTTACCATTATATTCCTTGGGTCCAAATTAGGTTAACCGCAAATTTTAAACCCAATCGGAGTTCATCTTGGCCCATATTGCATTTTAGCCCATAAGTTGCTATTTATTATGCAAATACCCCTACATTTGATGTTTTCATTACAAATGAGTTCCTACCTTCTTCTTCCTCGTGTCCTAAATTTAGCAGTAGCATTAGCTTTAAAAGAAACCCACTGCCGCCAAAGCTCAATCAACAAATTGATTGAGAAAATCCTAATCAAATCTCTATAAATCTGCCTGATCCATTAAGAACCCTCTCGAGCTCCAATTTGCTCGAATTAGATGCCAGCGAGCCAAGATTTCATGTTAAAAGATCAGTCAAATCACAAGCCAAAACTTGCAATTTTTGGCTCAATTGATGAGGGAATCACCTCTATTTAAAGGGACTAGCATTCGCAAGCATGAGTTCATGCTAAATTTTGATCAATTTTGGCCTAGCATTCACAAGCCAATAGTTTTTGGATTTTCGTTATTGACTTGCATTAGAATCTTTTGCAAAGTTTTGTTGATGGTTTGAAATCGTTCTCATGTGCTATCAATATATCAGTTGTCATCGTTAGGTTTTATGAATATTTTGAAAACCATCAATATCAAATTTTGCATTCAGTTTATGAAATTGTTTACCAATCTTTAGGGATGGTTTGATAAACTATCACCAAAAGTCCACACTAATGGTTTCAAACGATCGGCTAAAGATCACTTCACTTTGTGGAAAATCCTTTACCTAGGGTTCTAAAACCATTGAAAAACCTTTATTTTTTTAAAAAACTCTCTAAGTTTCTTAAAAAGTTTCTTAAGAAACCTGCTTAACTTGCATAACAAATTTCATAACTTAAGAAACTTGTTTAATCTACATAGCATATTTCAAAACCACAAAATAAACTATGGTGCATTTATTTTGATCATAATAGGAGCAATTTATTCCATCCATTTATTGGGTGAACAATTATACGAGGCGTCATGCATGCATGGAAACAATCATTTAAAATTTGATTTAAGAAAATGGTTCGATGCATGAAAAATAGGATAAGTAAGAATGAAGTAAACAACCTAAATTGGATCCACATAGGAAGAACTTTTTTTTCTTCTTGTGGGATCATTGCGATTATTGATAATATACCTTTTCTGGTAGCATAGCACAACACCCTATGTGTTGTGCCTTCATATATAAGTTCCAGTGCAACAAGACTTGCTTCTTCTTCGAAGGCTAGTAAGGCCCTTAACACTAAGAACACACAATGTCATGCATGTCGAAAACCCTTCATAAACATCAGAGTTGACCTTCACTTCCTCCTCCTAGAAACTCAATGAATAAGGTCTTTAAATCCACAGACAATACAGATTGGACTTCCAGTCAAGTTGTTCGACGTTTGATGATGACTGTTTGGACTTTTGATTATGTTAGAATTCTAATGAGGCCACTGGACTTCTGAAGAAGTTGTTAGACTTTCTGATCGAGATCCTGTAAGTCAGATGTCAAGCTTAGTCATCTAGAATTAGAAAGAGGAAGAACAAGATGGAAGTAACCCACCTTCCCTTTTCTCATGGATAAATGAATTTCTCACATACAAAATGACTTGGTTAGGGTTTGAAGCCTTGCCTTGGGATATATACATATGAAATCACCTTAATCCTAATATGGTGGGGATTGTTGGATCAAATTCATTGATTGGGAACTATTATTACTTGATTATTTATAAATTGGCCCTTCCATTACTTTACTCGATTGAGTTTTAGATCCTAAATTACAATTAATTTCTATCCAAACCCTTTTGACCCAATTAAATGCCAAATTATGATTTAACTCTCTAAATAATATTTGATTTATCTACAAGTTGGAGCCCAAAAAAATCATTATTGGATTCCTCACACCAATAATGAAGACTTTAGGATTCATAATTTATGGCACTATGTCTCCCTTAGGTATTCCCAATACACTTGAATCCTTCACATTAGAAGAATTTATTTAACCCATAGGTTAAAATCCTAAATCCACTATCCTTCCTACCAAGGGCTATAAATGTTCATATTTTCCTTATATCATTAGGATGAGAATTAAGATCAGCACCTTTTCAAACTGAATATCTTCTTTACTTTCATGTATGGGTTTAATTAGGACCCACACAACCATACATGAAATTTCATTCATCCTAATCACTATAGGAAACATGGTTTTGGTGACAACTTTTGGAGATAGATGTTATGATCCAAAATTTAAGTCTGAGCTCAAATCTAGACTAAGCATGTCAAGACAAACACGTCAACTCTTGTTAGTAGTGAATTAGGTTAGCATAGCCAGAAAGTGAAGAAGCGTAGGTTTCGATCAATCCTGGTTAACCCTCAGGTGAAATTTGCTTGGAATGTACCATATAGAACATCATTGAATTCCTCTCTTCATAAGCTTTCAAACGACATCAATTTCCTAGAAATCCAGGTTACATAGCACAATTTGAGTAAAAAATAGGCTACATGGGAATTTGGGTGTATGCAAAATGAAATTGAGGACACTTAAAGTCATTTCACATCTCCTTGAAACCCTACTACACTCCTTGAGAAATTGTAAAAGGCTTCTTGGGTGTCACGTTGTTGTTCCATTGCATGAAACCCCAAACCCATTGTAAGAGAGAAGGTTGATCGAGAAAAAAAGAGAGAGAGCATAGGGAAAGATAGGGAGATTTCCATTCCGTTCTCTTTCTCTTCTTCTTTACTCATGAAGATCAACACATTGCATAAGCATCTGATGGAAGCCTTGCGGTGGGCCACGTCTGATGCCAATGGCATGTATAGCCAATACCTCCACCGATCGCATGTTGACATGCGAGCAAGACCACTGAGAGAGAGAGAGAGAGCAATTGCGTACTGAGAACCGCATGATAGGAAAATTAGGGCTTTGGAGAACCCGTCATCATAGTTGTGAAATATCGATACCAGATAAAATTTATAACCAAAGCTTGAGGTGAGCCTCGGGTCAAACACAGGGAGGCGAATGTTTGGTTTTCAAAATCGCATTTCATTTTATTTCTTTTTAGTGTTTTTATCTTTTGTAATTTTTTGTATTTTAATAGGTAAGAGATGAGATCAACAAAATATTTTTCTAACTAATCTACTTGCAAAATAAGGGAGAAAGAGAGAGAGAGAGAATATTTCAAAGATCAAGTAATGTCTATTACAACTAATTAAAACTACAATAGGAAGGCAATAAAAGATAGAGAGAGGTGAAAGGAATCCCCCTCAACAATCGCTTGGAGGATGACTCGCTTTGATGACATTTGGATGAAGGTGGTGAGGAGTTGGAGGAAGGAGAATGACGTCGAAGGAAGGAGTATGAGGTAGGACGACACTGTGGCGAGGATCTACTTCCCGAATGTGGTGGGAGGATGGCTATAAGATGCTCCACGAAGGGGGTGAGAAGCGAGAAAAATATTCCTTGTGTACTCTAGAAGAGCATGTCGAGCTTGGGACAAGCTCTCTCTAGATGCTTGGAGGTGGTGAGGGAGAGAAAGGAAGAGATGAAGAAGAATGGGAGGGGTAGTGGTCCTCTTATAATGGAGGACAGGAGGCAAAATAAAATCACGGGGCAATAATAGCATTTACAATCGTCGCTAAAGCTCTGCCACAAGCATCACTAAAGCCCCAACTAATGCTCGCTTACAGTCGTGCTCATTGATGAATGGTTCCCTTATTTCAAAATTAACTTTTATATATTCATAACCTTAGCTAATTAACAAGGAAGATAAGTTAATTAGGGGTAATTAGAGATCATGATGAGTCTCTCATCAATTACCCGAGAAGCGACTCTGGGAGAGCAAGCCTAGGAGAGAAAAAGAAAGAGAGATCGCAGGCACAGGTACGGGTAGGTTTTGCTCTCTTGCTAGAGAAAGAAGAAGAAGAAGAAAGAGAAGAAGCTGAAGGGATGAAGAAAGAGAAAGAGAAAGAGAAGGAACTGAAGGCAGAAGAAAGAGGAGTCGCTAGTGGAGTAGGCAAGGACTGAAGAGGAAGAAGTTGAAGGCTGAAGGGCTGAAGAAAGTGAAAGAGAAGGAGAAGGAACTGAAGGTAGAAGAAAGAGGAGTTGCCAGAGAAAGAAGAAGAAGCAGAAAGATAAGGAGCTGAAGGAAGAAGAAAGAGGTTGCTGCCAAAGAAAGAAGTAGAAGAAGGAAAGAAGGAAGAAGAAGACAAAGGCCAGAGTAGCTAAAGGCAGAAAGGCACAGGCACGAGAATAGAAGAAAGAAGAGAAAGAAGGAAGGAAGCAACCAGAAATAGATCAGAGAAGAGAAATAGCACTGTAGCAATCACATATTTAAGACGTCTGATTCACAAAATCAAACGTCCATATTTTTTGTGCTATCTTGATATACATTGACATTTTGTGTTTTTGTGCTATAACTCTGATTTTCATTGCATATTATATTCAATTTTAAAGTTGTGCTCTTGATTTTTAAACCTTAATTTGCTCCCTGTGTTCGATCTCGGACTTAAACTTCAAGTAATAAAATTTATTTGTTTTCGAGCAATTTCAACTATACTACGACTCATCGATTATAAAACATTGATCTCGCTCGTTAAACATTTTGGCACCGTTGTCGGGGAGCAATGGGAGATTTAGAAATCCTGATCACAATTTCTGATCTGGTACTAACTTGATATATCTCTGTTGTTGTGATTGTTTCAAGGGAAAAGATTCAAAGGAAGACGGCCACACTTCATACACACTCGGGGCAGGTAATCTCTGATTATTCCTTTCCCTTAATCCCCTCATTCTAAGAAAGAAAAACAAAATAAAATCAATTAGGGCTGCCTACTTTCCATCTTTAGCTAATTCACCAAAGTTGCCTGATTTTGATTTCAACAAATATTGATTTGTGCATCCATTTAAGGTAACTAGGGCTACCACCTTCTTGATTGAGCCCTAGATACCATATTTTTGGCAACTAAATTGGACCAAAATTAGAGCCAAATTAAGGATTCCAATTTAGGGTTTTAGAGACACATCTTTCTAAGCAGGAATCAACTATTCAAAACTAGGTGTGCCTAAGCCTTGGTTAAAAAGACTTATTCAAGAGAAATCCTAAAATTCAGGCCCTTAATCTCACTTGAATCCTAAAAGAAAGGACCTAAAACTTCTTAAAGGATAAATAGGTAAAGTTGACCGCCTTGTTGGGTCAACCAACCTTGAAATTAGGTCACTTTTGCACTAAATACATCTAAAGTTCAAGTGAAATCTTAAGCACTGTTGCTCATAAAATAAAAGTGGTAGACTTAAGAGGTCAAAGTCCCTATTCTGGACTACCTGGAACCTCAGTGACAAGAGAGGTCGGGTGGGGGAAACCCTATAACCTGTGGGGGTGCTCTACCATATAGGGGTCTTTGTGGGACTCACCCTTTCTAGTTGCCCAGGTAATTTTCAAGTGGACAACTTTCTGATCCAGGTGTATCATCCGCCCCGAACCTCCATAGTCATCCAAACATCTTTGGGTGCCTTGATTGGGTCAACATCACATCCAGTCCCTCTTCCCTTCTCTATAGAGCACACACATAGATTTTCAGTGGGATTCTCTTTTAGATCAAATCACTTCATTCTAAGACTTGAATTCTGATTCTACATCTTGATTCCACCATCTGATTCAAATATGCAACCTGGTTACTTAGGAAAACTATTTAAGAAACCTGAATCACAAAGAACCATGAGAGATAGAATGATTAAGGATGCCCTTGAATTTTGTGAGATTGAATACAAAATCTCTAAACCAGTAGAAGACAATCAGGTTAGTGTACCAACAACAACAACCTTCATCATAAACTGTATCCAATTGTTATTAATAGAAGCTACAAAAGGATCAACCCGAGACATTCTCATAACAGGATACATTGAGATAGAAAAATTGTATAACTTTGAATACCTCTAATGCATGACAAATCTTGTACTTTGGGAAAAACACCATGATGATTTTGAGAAATGGGAAGAGATGATGAGATTGTTGAAACAAGTTATCGATCAGAAATACCTATACATGCCCCAAACAGATAATGAACCATCTTGGAATAGTATTGAGGACCAATCTGATTTCCCAAATCCTAGGTTTGAGGCATAAGGTTGTTGTGGATTCCCAACCCAGATGGAATATAACATGCCTCATCTAGAAGTAGGTTCGAAAGTCCCAATTGCAATAGAACACGATTTTGATCTAGACTAAGAAAACCAACACCTTGGTTCACCAAGCATACAATTTCGAAACTCCTATAATGATGAAATAGAACTTCTTGAGGGTGTAAATCCTACCCCTTATTCTAATAAGGTGACCCTCAAAGGTATTTTTGACCTAGATTCTAGTGATTCAAATAACATCCTCAGCCTAGAATCTGGATCTAAAACTTATTTAGAAGATTACAAGGCCCCATATGATGAAGATCAAAGTGTAAATGAAGAGTATGATTTTGGGCCTTTGTTTGATGAATATCCCACTCCAACATCCTCAGAAATACAGATTGATTTCTTGGAAGTCACGCAATCTACAATACAGAAACTGAGTTGGAAGAGTAGGGTTTTGATTGGGTCTTTCTTACAAGCCTAGAACTTGAGACTAGACTAGGTAAAGACACCTCTTTGAGCTCAGAATCAAAGAATAGGCTAGACCCAAGTCAGGCCGCTGAGCCTACATCGTATGATTTATTCTGTGGTGGAACCCCTGATCTCCATTCAAGCTCAGAACTTGATTTTCACAATTTCTCTAATAATTTCAAATCTTGCCATGGTTTCGGAGAACCTTTGTTTCTTGACTTCGACAAGCCAATCTACGACCTCAGCTCACATGATTCATTCTCCAACTCCAACTCTGAGGTCCCGGATCCCGAGATCACTGATTTAAATTCAGATTCCAGTGAGATCGATCATTTCCTTTCAATCCTTAAGAATCAAAACCAGAAAATGCTGAGAGACTGCAATCCAGAGTTCGAATCCTTTCTTGACTTAGATTTTCGTCATCCTATAAACACTCTTCAGGCATTCACTTTCGAATTTGATGGCTACTATGAGGACTCTGTAAATAAACCCACCTGTCATTCCTTTCGAGAAGAGCCCTCATACACAATTCTTATTGAAGCCACCTCCTCCGCATATATAGAACCTATCCAAACCCATTTTCAACCCTGACCTGCAACCGGACTCAATTTCTAGTCTGATTCCCCTCTTACTGAGCCAATTGCAGATGATTCGCCTCCACATCTACATCGGGTTTCAGACATTGATCAGACTGCAAACCATGCTCCATCATCCTCTGATCACTCCTATAGGGTTCCCACATTATCCACTGATTACTTTATGGATCCCTACTCTGACGAGGCTGATTTGACTCAGCCAAACCTTGAATTCACACTTCCACATCATTCCAAGATCCATAGTATATGGTGGGTTCCAAATCTCTTGATCTAAATTTATCAACCCAACAGATTGATTGGGTTTGGGCTGTATCATCAGCCTATGGATCTGAACAAGCACCTGGTTGGACCAACCAAGCTCTTGATCAAGGTGCTTGTTCTACAAAACTCAACTGATTTTACCACTCCCTCTCCATACCATTTCCTACTCGGTTGAAGGCATTAAATTTAGCGCTTAACGGGAGGCAACTCGTCATTCCGAAAACCCGAGATCCTTCTGATTATCCATCTGTACTTCACGTCTATTGCACCTTGAGTTTAGTCTTAGAACAGTCGATCCCACCTTTGGAACACGTGCCAGAGCTTGAAATCATCCACAACAGTCATTCCCGACTCGTTTGCCCACCCGATAAGTCCTTGAACCCAACACTATTTCATACCTTCCGTTTACATTGAGGACATTGCAAAACTTTGGCATGGGGGGGTGGTAAAGTGCAAACATATAGAAATCAAGATTCAGAAGGGTTCTCACAAAAAAATATCATAAGTCAAAAATACTAAAAAAAATAGAAAATGGTGGAAGAAGAACAAAAAATTGGAGGAGAAAAGAAAATTTTGAGGCCATACAAAACTTAAAGAGGAAAAGTGAAAAATGACAAAAAAGGAGCACAAAATGAAAAAAAAAGAAAAAAAAGAGTCATTAGTAAGAAATTAAGGGATTAACCAAGTTCTAGACCATATCAAGAAAAAGAAAATAAAAAAAAGTGCTAATGAGACACAAAAGAGATTAGTATGAATGCTGATCTTAGGCCTCTTCAGCTGGACTTGTAGGCTTAAAAATTCAAGTATCAACTAAGATCGGGATAGTCCTTAAGAAGTTGGGGAAATTGAGAAACTTAAGTATTAGGTCTAAGGCTTAGGGAGTATTCAGCCTCGTTAACTGACCTCTGGTTTGCGGGACTTGGTAAACTAAGCACCCCAATCCACACACAGTCTGGTTCAGTGTGCGTAATTATCAAAATGACGCAAAAGCATTTAAGTGTTCCGAAAAAGTGGCCTAGATTAGGAGCGGCCGATCAACACAAGTTTACTTGGATGAGTTCCCGACATGGAGAGGTGGGAAATTTCCCTTGAAGATGCGCAATAACATATCGTCCCCTCGGTGCTTGTCTCATAGGGTATTTACATATCCTACTGGGGGCATGTAAGCACCCTATGCTGGTTCAGATGCCATGGGCAGCATTATCATGAAATGTCGATTGCTAGGGTCTGAATTTAGCTATAGAACACCATGGGTGGGATTATCTCGAAAGCCAGGGTTCTGGGGGTTGCCTTGGGTAGGTGCAATCACGAAGCATCGATTGCTAGGGACCCTTCAAGGATTGATGATGGGGACGAGGAATCCGATACGTACCATGCTGAGAAGCCAATTCGAAGTTAGAAATAAAAAGAAAAGAGAGATAAAGCTCTCCAAACAAAGAAAATCCTCTGTCTCTCTCTTACAAAAAATGCACTGCAAACTGAATCGAGGCTAAAATACATTACAAGCACGGGTGCTTTAACCACGGAGTCCAACGAACCTTAGGATAGTTCTTGTAGGCCTTAAAAACCTTCGTAGAGGACTGAGGCTAGAGCTGGTCAGGACCGGATCTTGGTTCGTACTAGAGTGCCTCTAGGCCTACTATTGGTACTCTAACCTAATCAAAAAGAAAAAGCACTCATCATAATCTCTGAACATCAAGGAACTCATGGTCTAGAATAGAAGTTAAAACCTTAAAATCTTGCTAAGGGACTAGCAAAAGCTAGGCATGGGGGTATGATGGGAACACCATCATGAGTCATAACTAGCTCATTTTGACCCAGAAAAGAGAACAAAAGCTACAACATAATTTAACTGGAGGTCCTAATTCACTGGATAACCATTTTAAGAGAAAAGCAAGAAATAAGGGTAAAACTACAATTTTACCATTGCAGTACAACAATGGGTTTTGTCATGGGCTAAACACAGGTCAAATGGTCTTAACAAGATAAAAAGTGATTCAAACAGAAAAGAGTTCATGTGAATTCTGGGAATTAAATGACTTCTTGTAACATTAAAATAGACCCACCAGATTTAACAATGTTTTGGTTAGGATAAAATTCACCTAAATCCTCTGAAAATCATAGAAAAATATTCTCTAAGGTTTGGAACCTTCAATTTGGCTCTTAGAACCTATTTTGACCTAAATTGGGATCTCAGTCAAATATTTGCCTTAAATTGGGTTTTTGTATAAATTGCCCAGTCAAATGTGGTCAAACCTAAAATCCAACTTAACCATTGGATTCCTTAGGTCCAAATTAGGTTTATACCAAAATTTGGACCTAAGGGGAATTCACATTGACCTACTTTGTAAACAGGTCCAGCTCAATTACATTTCTACCCCTAACTTTTGAAAACTCCTGCAGAAACCATCCTATCTTTGCCTTCATTCTTTACAATTAGATCCCTCTGCCATTATAGCAGAGGGAGTCCTACTCCGGCAATGAATCAAAGGCAAGATCTCTCTGATTTCTCAAAGAATCCCCTTCAAAATTGAAAGGGAGATTCTCTAAGAAATCTCCTCCAGTTTGAACACAATCAGAGGCCCTATTTGGCACCCAATCTCTCATGCAAATGCATGAGATATTTGGATCTCATTCGACCTTCCATCTCTGGTGAGGTTGCCGTGTTTGGAAGCTATCTTCTAAGCACAAAACCTTCCTCCAGAGCCTATAAAAGCACGCCCAGATCATTCCGCACCTCCTAAGCTTTAAATTGGCCAGAGAAAGCTCTATTTCATCTCTTCCCCCTTTGTCCAGTGGCTTAGCAAGCTCCAACAACATCCCTTTCCTTCCCTCATTGCTCTACCACAATACCAGTGGTAGGGTTCTCTTTTTCCTCTTCGTCCGCGTCGTGCTGCAACTGCCGGCGCCTTTGCAGCCCCTTCATCGTCGCCATCATCCCCCCCACTGAGTGCTTCGTCTCCGGCAACACCAATACGAGCCAGCCGCCATCTCTGCCTGCCCCTTCATCTCTCTATATCCAGCTAAGTCCTCATTCTTTTCTGATCAATTTCCTCTCTTTATTTCTTCAAAACTAGCATTGATGCATGCTATCACCATCACCTTCACTCTGGGCAGAGCTCCAGCGAGGCGTTCCCGTCGGTCCACACCTCCATCCACCTTGCTTACCACGCTATAAGCATCGCCACACCTCATTGATCCTAAGCCCTCGCTCCACTCACCACGCCACGCCCCCAAAACACCCCCCAAACATACCCACTTTAATGCACATAAGGTGCCCTAGGCACCTACACTCCGGCCACCCCACGCCACGCCGACCCCCGCACTACCTTCACCGTGTCTCGGCGAAGCTCCTGGAGCTTTCTAACAAGGCTGCAATGCCATTTTCTTGTTGATAGTTGTAGGCGTATCCACTGCCATTGACGCATAGGAGGAGCTTGCTCGCAAGCCTCCTCTAGGTCTTCTCTGCTCCATGTGAATTGCCCCAAGTGTGCGAAATCCCTTCACACACAGCTCCAGCTGAGAGATTGGCTTCGAAGACCTGGTAGCTATTCAATCAAGGAAGCTCCTACTGCAGGCGTGCGCGAAGGAAGGAGGGACATTTAGTCCCACCTCGGAAAGTATTGAGTAGGCGTAGCATAATAAGAGGAAAAAGTGACATAGCCTCTTTGCCTCCTGACCATGTGGTGATGTCCCACTCACCTCTCACAGCCTCATCTGTGACCTGATCCTTGTGGACCTAGCCTGAACAGTATACCTGACCTACACTTCTCGCCCATCACCGTACGCCGGTGGGCCTAGTCCCGAGAGCGCACCTGACCCGATTACCTGAGAAGCGGCTCTAGGAGAGCGAGCCTAAGAGAGAAAAAGGAAGAGTGATCGTGGGCATGGGTAGGGGTAGGTTTTTCTCTCTTGCCAGAGAAAGAAGAAGAAGAAGAAAGAGAAGCTGAAGGCTGAAGGGTTGAAGAAAGAGAAAGAGTAAGAGAAGGAACTGAAGGTAGTAGAAAGGGGAGTCACCAGAGGAGAAGGCAAGGACTGAAGAGGAAGAAGCTGAAGGCTCAAGGGTTGAAGAAAGAGAAAGAGAAGGAGAAGGAACTGAAGGCAGAAGAAAGAGGAGCCGCCAGAGAAAGAAGAAGAAGGAAAGAAAGAAGAAGAAGATAAAGGCTAGAGCAGCTAAAGGCAGAAAGGCACAGGCACAAGAACAGAAGAAAGAAGAGAAAGAAGAAGGAAGGAAGCAACCAGAGATAGATCAGAGAAGAGAAATATCACTGTAGCAATCACATATTTAAGACATCTGATTCACAAAATCAGATGTCCATATTTTTTGTGCTCTCTTGATATACATTGATATTTTGTGTTTTTGCACTATAACTTTGATTTTCATTGCATATTATATTCAATTTTAAAGCTGCGCTCTTGATTTTTAAATGCCAATTTGCTCCCTATGTTCGACTTCGGACTTAAAACTTCAAGTAATAAAATTTATTTTCTTTTGAGCGATTTCAACTATACTACGACTCATTGATTTTAAAACATTGATATTGCCTGTTAAGCATTCACCTTCTTGGAGCTTCTCATAAATCACCATCGAGGAATCACTATTACTTTTAATATTATGACAAAAAGTAGAAAAGTACCAAGATAAGGTTGCATTCTATCTTCATGAAGTCTAGAATACTACTGATTTAGCGTAGAAATAGGCTTTAATCACAAAATAAGAATGTCTCGAGCAAATCCTTTAGGAATTAGAATTTGTGGCTAGACTGGCTCAAAAAAAATGCACACTTAAAGATATACTAATTTTGCAGTACCAAGTGGAGAATAGTCTTGAGGACCTTAGAGAACTTGAAGTGGTTGTGCTTGAGATTGTTATCGAGGATTCTTTGGGTCAAATACCCAAAGTGCATATTGCCAATGTCTAAAAAGGTGATTCAAAAACAAAAGATGATTCAAGGGATGAAACATCTAATGGGGACATGGGACACGATATTGGCATACCTGGAATGGATTCATTTGAAAGCCCCATCCTGGAAAGTGATGAGGAAAGGGTTGGCACACCCAAGACTAACTCTCAATCTAAAGACCTCAAATATTGGGAGACACCTTATGTTCATGGAATTAAATTTACATTGTCAAATAACCCTATTGAAATTGAGGAATAAGACTGACTTGAGGATCTAGATTCTAATGGAGGCCCTGAATTGCAAGCATTCCCTTATCTTGAGAGATCTGGGGGAATTTGTGCAAAGAAAGGATGAACAAGATGAAAATTATGGACAAATAGAAGAAATCCCCTAAGGAGATAGAGAGACTAATAACATTAACAACTCTAGTCAGGCACACCTGGGTAGTTGGAAGTGATTTTGTCTGAGGATTCTGATGGTCATATGTGCCAGGATGAATTAATTTCAATATCTGGATTTGATGCTACTGATCAATCTAAAACACTTCCCATAAGAAGTGAATCTGTTTTCACTTTTACATCATCTAATTCGAACCTTTCTCTTCCCACCTACCAGGGTCCTGAGGAGAACCCTGAGTCTGTACTCTCTACTCCTGACTTTGATCCCTAGTTTTTGGGGAAGACTTCTGCTAATTTACGTAAGAAAGTGGAAATGTCATCTGAATTTGGGAATTATGAGAAACTTGATCAGAAGAAAGAGATTGGAATGCAAAGCAGAGTAAATTGGGGACTAACATAAAATCTTAGTCAATCTAATGGATGGTTGGACTCTGAAATTAAATTAGATTCTAATGAGTATATTTCTGATGAGGATTTTAGTGAATTCTACACATAATTCCCAATCTCACAACCCTTACCTTGAGCCACCTCATATGACCCAGAGCCTGGACAAATCATGATTTTTTATGTCAATCACCATTACGAAGATCCTTATGATCCATACTCTAAAGTTGATTGGCATTTCAATTACAATATCAATCCATTGCCTCATTGAACTCTGGAACTGGATTAATGAGTAGGATTTGCATCATGAACCTCATTCTCATTATTCGTATCTTTCTGTCCCTATTCCACACTTTAGATTAGAAAAAATCTTTGGAGTAGGGATGCACCATCAGCTGGTTTGCTTTTGTGGACCACTGATTCTTGGAGCATATGACCATATCTTCCTATTGATCTCGACACTCTCTTCAGTAATCACTGATCCATCACATTAAGTTTTCGCCCAGCTGGAGGTATTAAACTCAGTATTTATAAATAATATTAGTTTTTATTTTATACATACCATATTTGTCATATTTCATAGGTGTTGGAATAAGCTGAACGAGAAATTTAGGAGCTATTCAAGGTGATTTCTACCCTTTTCCACCTCTTGTCCTTTAATTCTTTTTATACTGTTTATATTCATACATGAGGACATGCAAGAATTTAGGCATGGGGTTGTAGTACATATACACTGATAATTTTTTTTCCAACACCTAAGATTTTTAGTAAAATTTTCATTATTGCATTCGTATTTTGCATATTTTCGTAGTATTCCTTATGAATAAGCTTCTAGACAAGGAAAAAAAGGTATATATATATTTTTATATAGTTTATCTATACAAAAAAAGGTGTGTTTTTAGTGTTGTTTTTGGAATTTGAGTTAAAAGGAATCGAGAATTCTCGATTATGAGGATTTACCAATGTTAGGAAATGTGTAACAAAGTCTTTCTGCCTAGACTCTTCAGGTCCTTATCGACTTAATTTCTCAAGTATTTACCTAAATCTGGATTTATTTTCCCTAGACTTTGAAAGGAGTTTGAAAAAGCAAGAAGTATTAAGTCAAAGGAGTGATGAGTGAATGACTTATAGCTCCACCCTGTGGTTTGAATGGTCTTGGAGTTCCAAGCATCTTCACTTGCACATTGCACAACTCATCTTTTAGGTGATTTTGTTGAGCCTTAGTAGTCAATAAGATTTAGTCTTAGGCTTGTCGATCTAAATGACCATGCCATGTTTCTAACTCTTAGGATTGTTCCTGTTTGTAGGGAAAAACATTTAAACAGATGAAGGAGGGACACTCACCTAGAAAAATGAGTTGGAGAATATATATATATGTCTATATATTTAGCTGAAAAAATTATACAGAAAAAAAAAAAATGTTACCAAATAAAAGCATCTCACTACATGTAGATGCTATCCCTTTCCATTTTCGAATAAAAATACCTTGCTACAAATGGGTGTTTATTCTATAGAAAAAAAATATGGAGAGAAAAATTAGGAATAAGAGACCAATGGGTCCAGCCAGGGAGATATACACCTAATGTATTGACCTCAAGGTACAAAAGTGGTGAAAAGAAAGCTGCCAAATCTTAATATAGCATAACCGAAGACAAGATTATCTCAAAAATAGAATAGAAATATTCTAAGTTTTATTGAATGCTAGGAATCAACTTAGTTACCCGTCTGACGTGTCACATAACAATCACACATAAGATACTGGTTTCTTACATTCAATTCAAACTTTGGGTGGGCTGACTTAGTCAAAGAAAGCTTCATTGGTGACCTAAACTCTAAAGGCTAATAGGACTTTCGATTTGCTTTGGGAGGTCTAGATTTGAGTTAATACTCGAGAGTTGTTGGAGTCATGTCTTTAAGGATTTGTCTGTAATTTCTTTCCATTGGTGAAAAATCATAAGGAGATTTTTTATTCAAATTCACTTGATTCCTTAAGAACTTGTTTGGCAATAAAAGTTTATATATATATATATACATATATATACAAACAGTATATTTTATTTCCAAAAATAATTTTACGTATTTGATTTTCGCATCTTTTTCTGCAGGATTTTCATATGGTAGTTTTGCTAGAGACTAGCAAAATTTAGGCATGGGGTATGATTGCACAATAATCATTGGACATAATTAACTTGAATTATGTTAGAATCTAGCTTAACTTGTGAATAGTGCATTCATAAATTGCATATTATGCATTGCATTTCTTTACTTAGCTGTAATTGTTATAATACCACTTGTTCTATGCTAATTAGGGTTTATTCTTGTTTGTAGGACATTAGTAGATTAGAAGCTATTCTGGATGGAATAAAGTTGGATAGGAGAAAAAGCTATAGAAGAGCTGGAGCTGGATTTTGTGAATAAAGAATAATGACACCAGTTGGATAGAAGAAAGAAAGAAAGAACAAAGGATTGTCAGTCTAAGACAGGAGTAGAGGAAAAGAATGAGAAGACTTTGGATAACCCTATCCTCAAAACCCTAGGACAGCCCTATCCAGTACCTATCTCCAAACTAGCTCAAAGCTAGGATATCTAAGTTCAAAAGCCAAAAACATGGATAACATTATCCATGTCCCTATCCAACCTATCCCTAATTTACCTATCCTATACCCAATCCCCAACTTAAACATCTATTTAGGTCCATACCTTACCTAATTGACTCAATCTGAGTCAATTAGGCTACCCTGTAGCAAATTTGGTCCATGGGACCTGATTGGACTAAACCTAAGTGATTGGACTCAATTGAGTCTAATCATGCTGACCTAAACCTATTAGACCTAGCCACATTCAATTAGCTGCAGTACAACCTAATTGGATACAACCAACTCTGATTAGGTTCAGTTGGAACCTTATCAGGTCAACCTATTTAGACTTAATAAGTCTAATTGGACCTATCCCAAATCTAATTGGATGTGTTTACATCTAATTTGGTTTACATCTATCGAGATTAGGTCACCATAGATTCAATTAGGATCACTTCTACCGCACTTAGTTGAATTAGACTTGATTAGACTAGAACCTAACCCAACCTAAGGAAGAGGTATATCCTCTTATTGCAACAAATAAGGAAGATCCTATCTCGTTGATCTTTCTTGTTGAAAGATCAAAAGAGATAAGATCTTTTGATAACCAAAGACCACCTTAGTTACCCTTTGCTTTCAAAAATCAAAAATCACAAAAAGAAAATTGAAAAAGATAAATGGATGGTTGTTCTTGCCAGTATTAACGATTTGATCCTAGACCAAAACTCTCTCAATATTACGCATATAATCCGTGAGTCTTTTGACGAGTGCTACTTTTATATTTGCTACATTGTCGCACGTGTTTCGCATGTTTGAAATCAAGGATGTGAGTAACCCGTCATCGTAGTTGCAAAACACGTCGATCAAATTAAATTTATACCAAAACTCCAAGGGAGTCCGAAGTTGAACATAGGGAGGCGACGTTTACTTTAACTGAAAATCGCACTTCGATTTGTTTCTTTTTGGTATTTTAGGGTTTTGTTTTTTTCTGTATTTTTCTAAGAAAACAAGCAAACGAATCACAAGATAGAGATGGAATAAAAATGGTATAGATATCACTTCAATGTCTATTACAATCAACTATGAAAGCATAAAAAGAGAGGGGGGTTAGAGGAAATCTTCCGAATCTGCTGGTTAGTGAGATGACGGTGCCTGGTGGAAGCTTGGATGAAGGAGGAGAGGAGTAGGACGATGGAGGTGAGATGCAGGAGGATGTCGGGTAGAGGAAAGCTTCGGTGCGGCTTTGGAATGGAGGTGAGAAGACGGAGGTGATATGCTACTAGAATGGTGGTGGGAGGACAACTCCAAGGCAACCTACGAACTGGGATGGGAAGGTAGACGAATATTTGGTGAGGGAGAAGTTTGCTACACTAATATGAGCCTTGGGAGCTTGAGAACAAGCTCTAATGGAGCATTGGTAGGCTTGCTAGAGCTTAGGAGTAGGTGGGAGTAGAGTAGGTAGAGATGAAGAGGAATGGGGGGTGTAGGGTTGTTTATATAGTGGAGGGAAGGAGAGAGCCCTATGCATAGGCATTCAGTGACAGCTATAAGCGTCACTAAAGGCACGCTCTTCTGTCGTTGTAAAGTTTGCGTCCACCGCCCACACCTGCAGCTGTCATCGCGCATGCAGGTGTGGATGAATCCAGACCGTCGGATGAAAGATCGAACAACCAAGAGAAGATCGCGCCCTTTCGCCAAATTTGAATCACGTGCCTCGCCCTCAGCCATCGGATGCCGCACAAGTTAGATGGTGCATTCTCGATGTGCGTCGACACCCACATGCCGCATCCGCACTCCACGGTGCATCCACGTAGCCTCTTCCTTCGCCTCCCGACCTTCCATCGACGGCTCCATTTCCTTCCACCTTCGCTTCAGCGGATAAAATCAATGCGCAAGGGTTTGAACGCACGGCCTCGCGTTGAAAGTGGAGGCACAGACCACTGTGCTGAGGGTCATCTTGTGTCACATTTTTGAATTAAGCTCCTACACCCATGACCATTGGATGGAGATCAAATGGTTGTGGTGACTCCTCGCTTGATGAGGTGCTTCTTCAACTGTGGAGGGCACATCTTAGTTATTGGATTGAGATCCAATGGCTGGCATCTGATCTTGCGGTGGGCTTGGGGGCTCCTTCGCTCAGGTGGGGCGGTCTAGATGGTGTCACGTGGCGCTATCTGGGCCATCCACCTTCTTCTTCTTGCGGAGGGTGCTCTAGAGCTCAGATCTGGGTGATTCCCGCGTTGACGGATTGCGATCGTTGCTCTGAATCCATCCATACGGATAGATTCTTCATCCGAGGCCCATAAAGATGTCACACTGCCTCCTGGCCATGTAAAATGATGGAATTAATGTACATAATATACAACTATCCTAGATGCAATGCAATGGATGTTTATACAATATTTATATCATGATATGCAATGCTAAGCCTAGGAACTATAATAAATAAGCAATTTATCATATGAATCAATGTGTGTTTATCATACCACCATGCTTACTTTTTGCTTGTCCCTAGCAAAATTAACCTAGATACTATGTACAAAAGTAGAATCAGGATTCGATTATTTAGGCAAAATTCGTTGATTGCTTTTGAAAATCTCAACCCCGAGACCTAATTGCAAAAACTCAGCAGTGCCCAGGTGCCTACTAGAATCTAGACCGTCCGAGCCCTTGCCTTATTTGAGAAGAGAAGATACAATTTTTTTTTTCTTGTTTTTCTACTTTTCTAATTTTTTTTTACTTTTGGAGTTTGAGTGTTTCAGGATAACTTTCTACAGCTACCCGACTCACCCAAGACTTGGAAAGGACTCTGAGTGCTAAGCATCCTATGAAAATAGTGAAAGACTCACTAGATGACCGTTCAAACAGACTTCACGTTTGTACAACCCTAGGTGACCTTGCCTATAGGTTTATCTTTCCGATCAGTAGCTTTCTCCCTACCTTTATTTATGGGGTCAACACAAGGGGAAACAGAGTGTATATCTCCCCGATTTATTCTACTTCCCTACTTCTTCCCTAATTGTTTTGGGTGTTAATGTGAATTTGTTTGTGAGCTGGGTTCTAGACAATGGGATGATGAGGTATTGCCACCGACAGCTTGCTAGCCATACTTGTGCGGTGAAGTATGGTTTTGTTTATTTTTTTATTTTTTTCTTATTTTTCTATTTTTTTCTTTTCTCTCTTTTTTTTAAAGTAGGTGACTTACCTGATCTAAGATTTACCTAAAGCCAGTACAATGAAAATGATCTTGTGATTGGGCTCTGGACAACCGACCGATGAGTTGTTACCACCGACAACTTGCCAGCGATACCACCCTAGATAGTTCATTAGCTACCCAATTTCCGAAGAAACCGCCGAAAAGTGAGTCAGTGCAAAAAATGTGTGCTGATGCTTAGGCTTAAAGTCCCCCCAAATTAGAGGGTGGGTTGATAAGTCGCATACTTATCATCCCAATATATTAACGAAATTAAAAATGAATTTGAATTGACGAGGACTGGAGACTAAGTCCACATTCGAGTGGACACCTGATAAATGCCAGTTTATCATCATTCCTATGCATTAAAACAAACCTAGCTCTCAGGATTTTAATCCGCAAATGGGTTTTTGGGCTACATTTAGGCATTCACTAGGTTAGGCATGCATTGTATTTTCTTTTGTTATTTTAATAAGTTTTTGTGAGTGTTAGGGATGAACAGATATACAAATCCCTAAAACCCTAGCACTCAAGAAGGCAATTGGTGAAGAAGGAGTTCAGACCAGCTGGAACTCAGCCTAATCCAGCTCACCACAGCTAGAACCAAGCTCACTTGAACTAAGGTTAGCTCATCCCAACTCCATTCAGCAAATCTCAGCTGAATGGCAGCTCAAGAGTGTTCATCTTAGCTAACCCTAGCTCAAGTCAGCCCAGATCCAGCTCAACTTAGTTGAGTCTAGTTCATCTCAGCTCTCACTTGTCAATAGGGAGCTCTAGCTAGCTCAACTGAGTTGATGGGAGTTCACCCCAGCTCAGATCCAGCTACATCCAGCTCCACTCAACTCCAGCCAGCTGAAGAAGAACTCATCCCAGCTCAGGAAACTCAAGTCCAGCTCCCGGGGACTCAGCTTAGCTCAACTCAGTTGAGCTAAGTTACCTTAGCTGCCTCAACTAGCTTGATCCTCCCCAGGAGCACCAGACCTAGCTCACCTCAGCTCATTATGGTAGAAGCCAGCTCACTTTATCTTGGCTTAGCAGCTAGCAAAGAACTAGCAAGCTAGGCCAGCTAGAGTAGCTCCATGACAGCCTCTTCAGCTGCAGCCATCTCCTGTTTCAGCTCCAGACTTCTCCTCCTCAGCTCCTTCCTCCAAACCCTAGCTCCAACACCTCCTTCTCTAGTCCTCCATTAGCTAAGTTAGCTTAGCTAATGGAGGATTGCTTAGCTTAGCTTAGCTATGCTCCAACTTCCTTGGCATGTACCACCCAAAAACCCTATATAACAACTCCACCTACTTGGCGCCAGCCTAGCCTACTCACCACCTTCGAATGACACCTAAAAGTGGTGCCAAAACCACCCTAACTACCCCCTTGATGGCACCACTTTTCCCTCCAAAAATCCCCTTCATCTCCACCACACATCTCCCCTTAAACCCATCTCCACCCTCCACATAACCCCACCTTCTAGAAGCCTTAAAGTTGGCACCAACCCATGGTAACATTCCATGGTTGGAGCCACTTTTAGGTGCCTCTTGACCAACCCTAACTACCCCCTAGCACCCCTTAGGTGGCGCCAACCGTCCTTAACCCTAGGATCATCTAACCACCTCCATCCAACCATCTTAGCCCTCCATTTCAAGAGGCACCTTAGCCCCTCACCCTACCCTATAAAAAGACCACTACCCACCACCATTCAACCCATCCTTGGCTAGAAAATTCACTCTCATATTCTACCTAGAAGCCCACATCCAAGAGAGGAGAAGAAGAAGAAGATTAAGGGGATATTCTGTCCCCTTGGTGCCTTCCTCTCTTCCCTTCTCTCTTGAGTCACGCTAGCCAGAGGAGAAGCCAGGAAAGGAAGATCTTTGGAGGAGATCTTGAAGGTGGTCCACGCTACCTTGGAGGAGATTTTGAGGGTGGTGCACGCCCACCCATTGGAGGAGAGCATTGAAGGTGGTAGCTTCCACCTTGGAGGAGCTCTCAAGGAAGGAGAAGAAGGAGGCTCTCTTTTCAAGCCAAGGAGCAGCTGGGCTTGGAGCAAGAAGACTCCCTTCTTCACCACTTTTGCAAGAGGATTTGTGTTTCTTTTCTTTCTTTTAGATTTTTTTCATTTCAGTAGAAGCATTCCTCTACCTGTCTTGGAAAAAGATACCAAATTCTAGTTAATCAATTTGCCTTCTTTTACTTTCTATTGCAATTGTTCTTTTGGTTCTATCACTTGTTTCACCTCTTCTTCCTAATTACTCTAGGCCTCCACTTTCCTAGAGTGAGCTTAGGAAGAAGATATATCTATCTTTTAAGTTTTAGTTAAGCAATTATAGGTGTTAGTACTTTCCGCTACAATTCGCATTTTGCCCTCGTCTTTTCAAAACAAAAAAAAAATTACATATTTAAAATACCAAAAAGAAAGTTGAGATCTATTTGTAAGCAAGAGGATTAATTTTGCAAACATTTGGCCTCCTTGGATGACCGTAGATACTTCCCCTATCTAGGATATAAATTTAAAAGCGTATGCGAATTCGCATGTTACAACGACGTTAAAAAACCCGCTTATACAAATCACGTGTATTTCGTCATCACTTTTTGGCACCGTTGCCAGGGAGGTACGGCTTTGCATTAGTTAATTTTCTCTTTCTTGAAGTGGATCTCATCCCCTTCTCTTTCTTTCTTTCGTGTGTGCAGGAATTACAGCAGGAAGGCGGGAATTTGGAAGCGAAAGACAAAAGTTCCTTTTCTTCCCGTGGATTTCAGGTTGGTTCCCCATCACTTGTCACACTTAACCTAAAAAACTACCAAAATACACTAAACTTGACTTTTAGAACCATAAACAACTTAACTAGGTGGAGTGGTGCATTTTAAAATCCATTGTTTGCTTGAATGCTTCTTTAACACCACTCCATTGCAAGTATTGGTGTTCTATTTTTTGGGTCTAGATTTCTGTTCGGACTTGAAAAATTGATTCCTAACACCACAGACCTCCTAAAATCATAAAATTTCATACAGTGATTCCAAATTAAGTTAGGAACATCTGTTCCAAATTTCAGATCAATTAGATTTGTATTTAATTTTTAAAAATTCATGAACTGTAGACGGGTCACACCCTCTAATCTTCCTGTTTTGCTACTATCTGTGAATTTTTAGAATTTTTATACTCATCTAATCTTTATAAAATTTAGCTTCTTAGAATCCTTGTGAAATTTTACACCGTATAAAATCACAAAAATTTTCTGAGGTCGATGATAATACTGAAAAGTCCACAATACCCACGGTATCATTTCTAAACTTTGACACCGGTACAATTAAAAATTCAAAACAATTACCAAACAAATTCCTAAAATCCTACAAAAAATCTTTTCTAGAATCCTTGTTTGATTTCACTCAAGGTAGTGGTGTTGGTTGCATTGTTTGGACCACTATCTATTCAGAAAGCCTAAAAATAACTCATTGGTAGTTAAATTCCTGTTTTAGGGACAACTGGCTTAGGGTTTCCTTCTTTCTTTTTAGACACTCAATTTAAAGGAAATATACAATCACCCATACAACTTGTTTTTCCTTTGATTGTGGATTTTCAAACTTGTTTGAAAATTTAACTAGAGAAACCATAAAACACATTCAATTAAATTGAATCCTAAAAGACATAAATTCAAAAAAAATTGTGTGACAACTTGATTTTCATTGGAGCCACTCTCCAATTCCTACACACACACCAAAAATATTGAAATAACAGAGCAACAACCCAATTAATGCCCTCCACATTCCATGTGCACTGTAGTATCCTAGACCTAATTAAAACTTGTAGTAACTTGACCCCTTAGGCTTCATCAACTTAAGCTTGCTATCTAGGTCTTAAGTTTTCTTTAGTTAGTACCAATTCTGTCATCTATATCTGGTGTTCAGGCTGAGGGGCCGTGTCAAATGACCAGGCGTGGGTTTGTACAAGCACCTGGGGTTTTCCCTAGGAAATGTTTGGGCCCAAAGCTCCCCTTAAGCAACTTGGCTAGATTTGTTGATAGAACGGGTATTCACTATTGACTACTTATTTCCTACATAGACCAAGTCTTATGTTATTATTAGGGAGTCGCATTTAAGTTAGGTCTAGTTTTGTTTGTTTGAATTGTACACTTTCTCTCATCTCTTTCTCTTCTCCTCCCCTCCAATTCTTCCCAAGTAGTGCACGCACAGGCGACAGTCCCAAAAACCACACCTCGAGGAACCATCTGATTTCGCCCCTTGCAGTAGAAAATCATTGTTTTCTTCCCCCACCTCTTCTAAAAAAATGGAGAACCCAGGAAGCCGTCAAAAAAATTCTACTTCCACTTCTAGCCCATCAGTCGACCCACAAGCTGACTTCACCCTCCCCCACCTCCTTAACTTGGAGCAACCAAAAAGACCAGCAGGGCTAGGTGGCCCTCCAATTATAACCCAAAATACAAATCCCTTTGCATTAATGGTTGACCATTTGGCTTGACTACAACAAAATCAAGAAGATCTAGCTAGGACTATCACAAACCTAGCTAACCAAGGACAAAATCCACCACCCTGCCAACAGCCTATCGTTCCTCTTAAGGATTTCTATGATCCTTCCAATTATGAGGAAAGACCCGGGGTCGTCATACCACAAGGGGATTTTGAGATCAAACCAGCCATTCTCAACCTTATCAAGCATTTTCATCATCTTCCAAGAGAAGACCCTCTTTGTCATCTCAAGGAATTAACTGTCCTCGCTAAAACCACTCATTCCCACAATGTGCAAGAAGACGTGTGGTTAATGAGACTTTTTCCTCTCTCTCATAAAGAAAAAACATCTCATTGGTTTAGAATAGTTGGGCGCCCTATTACCACCTAGCCCCAATTAAAAAGCACTTTTCTTAAAAAAAATTTCCCGATCGGTCGAGCGAATGCATTAAGAAGATCCATAACGACCTTTCAACAAAAAATTGGTGAACCCCTCCACGAAGCCTCGGAAAGAATTTAGGAACTTCTAAGAAGTTGTCCCCACCATGAAATTGCACAATGGCAGTTAGTGCAGATCTTCTATCATGGATTAGAAGATCAATTGAATTGATTTGTGGATGCCTCATGTGGGGGCAATTTTCTTAACAAAGATGCCGAAAGTGCCTATCTTCTCTTTGAAGAAATGAGTGAAAACTCATTTAACATGACTTTAATGGACACTTTTGGCAGATCACAAAACCCCAGACATGGAGTCCTTGAAATTGACTCCAAATCCACCTCTATTCTAGTCACGCAAGATGATCTATATATGTTAGCTCAACGAGTGGACCAGGTGCAAATTCACCAAAAGAAAATGGAAGAAAATCTCATAAACAAACAAGCTCCACACTTCCACTCTCCACACACTAACCCCCCACACATTCTCCGAAGAGAAAATCTACACAATATTGATGCCACATCTGCTGGCCAGCAATTTTCAAGTGATTTTCCGCAAGATTTGACCGGGAATTTTGATCAAAATATTTTTGATCCCACCTCAAAAAATATTTATTCTCTCTAGGAGCAATTTAGAAACCCCTCCAACACTTCCAATCAAAACTGGAGGACTAACCCGAATCCGACTCCATTTCCCAAACAAAACTATTTTGGGAATTATGGGCAACCTATGTGTCAACCTGGACCATCCCAGGATGATATTAATAATCAAGTCATGAAAACTCTGCATGGAATGCAGACTCAAATGACAGAAGTAACCAGCATGATTACCAACTTGCAACACCAAGTTAAGGCTACTCCTGATCATCGACCTATTGGGAATTTACCTTCCCAACCCATGCCCAACCCAACTAATCAAAGGAATCAATTCCATGGTGGATATCCCAATCAACCCATTCAGCCAGCACCTCAGCATCCACCGGGTTTCAATAACAGCGAGGCCCCCATCCTCATCCTAGAAACAACCAGACTGTAAATGCAGTCACCTTGAGGAATGGGAAAGCCACTCACAATACCCTCCCTATTAAAGAAGCCTACTCTAATGACACACAGATTAACTCTTCCCCTCCTATTGTTCAGGAACCAATTCATGCAAAACAGGGAAACCCTACCCCATTTCCACAAGCCCTCCACTCTTCAAAAAAGAAAAAGATGAAATCCGAGCCCACTGAAATGGAATTAATGGATTTATTTGGGCAAGTAGAAATTAATATCCCTCTCCTAGTTGCCATTAAATATATTCCTGCCTATGCAAAATTCTTAAAAGATTTATGTACACTGGAAAGGCAACCTAGAAATTTATCAAAGGTAATTCTTCCAGAGACAGTCAACTCAGTTGTGCAGAGCCGACTGCCTCTTAAGAGAAAAGATCCTGGTGCCCCCCTAATCCAAGTTATCATTAATGATACCTCATTTGATCGTGCTTTGTTGGATCTTGGTGTCTCAATTAATCTTATCCCCACAGTTGTTTTTGAGGAATTTAAGATTGGTGAATTGAAGCCGGTTGAGGTTACTCTCCAATTAGCCGACCGATCTACGATTAAACCAAGGGGAATTGTTGAGGATGTTCTTGTCTGGGTCAAAAATTGTCTATTCGCAGTAGAATTTTTAGTCCTGAACATAGAGGTACCTGAAGCACTTAAGTTTGCCCCCATTATTCTTGGAAGACCATTCTTGGCCACCGCCCATGCCAATATTGATTATGATTCTGGAAAGATGAACATCATGTGTGGCGGTGAATCTGTAACCCTAGACATTTTTCAAGCTTCTAGGCAGTTCCAAGAACCAGATCTCTTTGATGATTCGGATTCAGAAATAGAAAACATTGTGGAGGAAACTTTGCAGATTTCCCAATTAGGTTCCTGAGCAATCCACTTTTTCTCACTCTTCCACCCCAACCACAAGTCCAGCTAACATTCCAGTTGACCCTTTCACTCTCACCTCACCTCTAACCCACAAAGCAGAAACTCTTTCGAAGTCTAGCCCACAATTGGAATTAAAACCTTTTCCCGACTCCCTTAAATATGTCTTCTTGGGTCCTAATCAGACCCTGCCCTTGATTATAAATTCTAGAATTACCGGGGCACAAGAGCACAAACTCCTCCAAGTTTTGAGTAAATATCAGAAAGCTATTGGCTGGACCCTTTCTGATCTTAAGGGTATTCATCCATCCTATTGTACGCATCATACATATTTAGAGGATGATTCTCGCCCCTCCTGCCAACCACAAAGGCGCTTGAATCCTATTATGCAGGAGGTGGTAAAAAAGGAGATTATTAAGTGGCTGGATGCTGATATCATCTACCCCATTTCTGACAGCTCCTGGGTTAGTCCAACACAACTTGTCCCCAAAAAGGCTGGACTAACAGTTGTCACTAATGATAATGGGGAAAATGTAGCCACTCGAACTGCCGCTTCTTGGCGTGTGTGTATCGATTACCGAAAATTAAACATCGCCATCAAGAAGGACCATTTCCCACTCCCTTTTATTGATCAAATCTTGGAGCGGTTAGCCGGATGGGATTTTTACTATTTTTTGGGTGGTTATTCCGGCTATAATCAGGTAGCGGTTCATCCTGAGGACCAGGACCCCTTCGGAACCTTTGCTTTCCGAAGGATGCCCTTCGCTCTTTGCAACGCACTGGGGACTTCTCAAAGGTGCATGCTTGCAATTTTTTCAGACCTGGTAGGTGAATGTTTAGAAGTCTTTATGGATGACTTCTCTGTTTTTGGAGATTCTTTTGACTATTGTCTCAAAAACCTGGAAAGAACTCTCCAAAAGTGCATAGAAGTTAATCTGGTCCTCAGCTGGGAAAAAAGTCATTTCATGGTCCAAGAAGGTTTTGTCTTGGGCCATGTTATTTCAAAACAAGGAATCGCAGTAGATAAAGCAAAAATAGATGCTATATCTAAGCTCCCACCGCCCACTACTGTCAAACAGATCAGAGCCTTTGTGGGTCATGTGGGTTTCTACCATTGATTCATACAAAATTTTTCCCAAATCTCCAAGCCCTTAAGTCAGCTTCTCACTAAGGACCAGCCATTTTTTTTTAATGATAAGTGCCTGGAGAGTTTTTTGAGGTTGAAGAAAGAGGTTACTGAGGCACCAATATTACAGGGACCTGATTGGAATAGTCCCTTTGAATTAATGCAGATGCCTCAGATTTTGCTGTAGGGGCCGTTCTAGGGCAAAGAATTGGCAAGAAGCCCGTTGTGATCTATTATGCAAGCAAAACCCTTGATGATGCACAACGGAATTATACGGTTACTGACAAGGAACTTCTTGCCATTGTATTTGCCATAGAAAAATTTAGATCTTATCTGTTGGGGTCACATGTTACTATTTATACCGACCACTCAGCAATTAAATATTTGCTAATAAAGAAAGATGAGAAACCACGCCTTATCCTTTGGATTCTGCTGCTCCAGGAAATTGACCTGGAAATCAAGGATAAGGTGGGATTACACAATGTAGTGGCTGACCATATCTCTCGTCTTATGACGAATGACATAATACCCTACCTGATCAGTTCCTCGATGAAAGCATTTTAGCTACTACAACCCACCCTTGGTTTACGCCCATCGCAAACTATTTAGCAACAGAACAAATCCCCGCTGATTGGCAAAAAACAAAATGGGATAAGTTCTTTGCTGATATTAAATATTATTTTTGGGAGGAGCCCAACCTTTTTCGCATTTGTGCCGATCAGGTCATTCGACGATGTGTCCCCGATTCTGAAATCCATGATATCTTAACACATTGTCACTCAATGGCCTATGGCGGACATTTTTCAGGCTCAATGTCCTGTGGCGGAAATTTTTCGGGTAAGAAAACTATAGCTAAAATCCTAAATGTGGGATTTTATTGGCCCAGCTTGCACAAAGATGCTCATGACTTTGTTCGGTCCTGTGTGCGTTGGCAGAGCATCGGCAACATGACTCGAAAGGAAATGATGCCCCTTAATCCTATTTTAGAGGTTGAAATTTTTTATGTTTGGGGCATCGACTTCATGGGACCATTAATTAACTCTGGTGGGTATTTGTATATATTAGTCGTAGTCGACTATGTTTCAAAATGGATAGAAGCAATACCCACCCGCAGTAGTGATCACAGTGTGGTTGTCAAATTTCTTAAGAAAAATATTTTCTTAAGATTCAGCATACCAAAAGTCATTATCAGTGACGGAGGCTCACATTTCACCCACTCACAATTCCGTCACCTTCTTTCTAAATATGGGGCTAATCATAAAATTTTCACACCTTATCACCCCCAAACAAATGGCCAGGCTAAGGTTTCTAATCGGGAAATTAAAAATATTTTACAAAAGACAGTTAGGCCCGATCGTAAAGATTAGTCCACCAAATCGGACGATGCTTTATGGGCCTACCGTACTACTTTTAAGACCCCACTTGGTCTGTCTCCCTTCCGTCTGATTTTTGGGAAGGCATGCCATCTCCCGGTAGAATTAGAACATAGGGCTTTTTGGGCAATAAAACAACTCAATATCGATTTACC
Source organism: Thalassia testudinum (assembly GCA_037157565.1). Classification (NCBI taxonomy): domain Eukaryota; kingdom Viridiplantae; phylum Streptophyta; class Magnoliopsida; order Alismatales; family Hydrocharitaceae; genus Thalassia; species Thalassia testudinum. The sequence continues at coordinate 9,849,331 of JAZHRO010000003.1, read as the reverse complement.
TGACGTCGATAACCATAGAAAATTACAATTAACTGAATTGGAAGAATTACGTAATTTTTCCTATGAAAATGCGAGGATTTATAACGATCGAACAAAGAAATTTCATGATAAATATATTGTTCGGAAACACTTTGACGTTAATCAATGCATTTGGCTTTTCGGTGCGAGATTACGTCTTTTTCCTGGCAAATTAAAATCTAAATGGACCGACCCCTTTATTGTCCATAAAACATATCCATATGGCGCTGTTGATCTCTTTGATCGAAAAACTAATTCGACATTTCAAGTCAATGGCAAACGTTTAAAGCCCTATTTTCATCATACGCCTAAAATTTCGACTGAATCTTTTAATTTTACTAAGCCATCCACCCTTGATCACTAATGCACATTACACCCAGCTGAATGGCATAAAAGATAGCACTGGATGCGAGGTAACCCATCATTTCTTCTTGCTTTCCTTTTCTTTTCTTCTTTTTCTAGGTTTTGATCATCCAAAACCCGACCGCTCTTCAATAAGGTGATCCCTTTTCCCTCCTAATGCATGAGGACATGGCATATCTTAAGCATGGGGGGTGTTTTTAAATTTTGATGATCGATTTATGATTTTCAAAACCTAAAAACATGCATTTTTCTTTAATTTATTTCCTGCTTGCATAGCAAAAAAAAAAAAGAAAAGTAAATCAAAATAAAAATAAAAATAAAAATAAAAAATGTTGAAAACATTTTAAGGAAAAATTTTAAATCTGGACTAAGGTCGAAAAATTCACTTTTGGTACAATGGGATTTAATCTTTAACAAACTAAGAATGAGGATATGAATCTGATCATTAGAATTTCAGGGTCTGTTTTTAGACTAGATCAGATATCCTTCTCTAAAATTCCACCTGAACTCATGAGAGTTCAGGTGACTTGATCCTATTTTGTAATACGAAAAGTATTTAACGTAGTTTCTGATTCAAAAACTTGCATGTCTTGAGAAACTTCTTGTGTCAAAATTTTCTCACACAAGCCAACACTTAAAAACAACTAAAAATTTGAAGAAACTCCCTTGTTTAGACTTAGTAAAAGTCTGAAGCAGATAATTGGTTTGAGTTCCCACCACTAAGAAGGAGGAAAATGCCTGCTTTGAGGACACGATGTCAACAAGTTACCACCTCGGCACTGTTCTATATCAATATTTCATATCCTTAGATGGAGCATTAACGCGCATTTTAGCAGCTCAAGTGTCTTGGACGGTGCTCTACCTATAGTGTCGGAGTAAGAGCTTGAGTTTGCTTGGAGCACCCTTTACACTGCATCGTGTTTTGGGGTTGTGAGCTCCTAGGTGGTGTCATGGACAGTGCTATCCCAAAGTACTGGTGCCAGAGCCCCCTCGAGGAATGGTAACGGGAATGATGATCCCGACACATCTATTGTAAGACTAAGCTAAAAATAAGCATGGGGGAGAGAAAAAAAAAAAGTAATAATAAATAAACATGCCCTTATAAATGTTGGCTTTTCACGAGCACAAACATAAGGTTTTAAAGGATTTTGCAAGTTGCGAATCAGATTCATGAGCTAGAAAAATCCTAAAAATAAAAATTTCAAGTCATCTGAATTATCAAGGGGTTAATTTGTGAATTTTCAGGAGGATATATTGATCCCGTTCTATCTAATGGTTGGATCCAAAAATAAATCCCGATGTTTATCTTTAACAAATCCCGTACCTCCTGTGTTTTGATCTACCAAGATCCCTTAATCTTTTTTCTCCTCATAAGTCAAAAATATTAGATTTCCAAAAATTCTGTTTTTAAAATTTTTTTTTGAAGTTTTGCTAAGAGACTAGCAAAAGATAAGAACGGGGGTGTGATAAACGCCAGTTCATCATCATTCTTATGCATTAAAATAAACCTAGCTCTTAAGATTTTACTCCGCAAACGGGTTTTTGGGCAACATTTAGGCATTCACTAAGTTAGGCATGCATTGCATTTTCTTTTGTTATTTTAATATGTTTTTGTGAGTGTTAGGGATGAACAGATATACAGATCCCTAAAACCCTAGCACTCAAGAAGGCAATTGGTGAAGGAGTTCTGACAAGCTGGAACTCAGCTTAATCCAACTCACCAAAGCTGGAACCAAGCTCACTTGAACTAAGGTTAGCTCATCCAAGCTCCATTCAGCTAATCTCAGCTGAATGGCAGCTCAAGAAAGTTCATCTTAGCTAACCCTAGCTCAAGTTAGCTTAGATCCAGCTCAACTTAACTGAGTCTAGCTCATCTCAACTCTCACTAGTCCACAGGGAGCTCTAGCTAGCTCAGCTGAGTTGATGGGAGTTCACCCCAGCCTAGATCCAGCTACATCCGGCTCCACTGAAGTCCAGCCAACTGAAGAACTCATCCTAGCTCAGGAAACTCAAGTCCAGCTCTCGGGGACTCAACTTAGCTCAACTCAGTTGAGCTAAGTTACCTTAGCTGCCTCAACCAGCTTGATCCACCCCAGGAGCACCAGACCTAGCTCACCTCAGCTCATTATGGTAGAAGCCAGCTCACTTTAGCTTGGCTTAGAAGCTAGCAAAGAACTAGCAAGCTAGGCTAGCTAGAGTAGCTCCATGCCAGCCTCTACAACAGCAGCCAGCTCATGTTTCAGATCCGGACTTCTCCTCAGCTCCTCCCTCCAAACCCTAGCTCCAACACCTCCTTCTCTAGTCCTCCATTAGCCAAGCTAGCTTAGCTTAGCTTAGCTTAGCTATGCTCCAACTTCCTTGGTTTGTACCACCCAAAAACCTTAAATAACAACTCCACCTACTAGCTCCACCTAAGCTCCACCTACTTCGCACCAACCTAGCCTACTCACTACCTTCAAAAGACACCTAAAAGTGACACCAAAACCACCCTAACTACCCCCTTGATGGTGCCACTTTTCCCTCCAAAAATCCCCTTCATCTCCACCACACATCTCCCCTTAAACCCATCTCCACCCTCCACATAACCCCACCTTCTAGAAGCCTTAAAGTTGGAGCCAACCCATGGCAACTTTCCATGGTTGGCGCCACTTTTAGGTGCCTCATGACCAACCCTAGCTACCCCCCTAGCACCCCTTAGGTGGCGCCAACCATCCTTAACCCTAGGATCATCTAACCACCTCCATCCAACCATCTTAGCCCTCCATTTCAAGAGGCACCTTAACCCGTCACCCTACCCTATAAAAAGACCACTACCCACCACCATTCAACCCATCCTTGGCTAGAAAATTCACTCTCATATTCTACCTAGAAGCCCACATCCAAGAGAGGAGAAGAAGAAGAAGATTAAGGGGATATTCTGTCCCCTTGGTGCCTTCCTCTCTTCCCTTCTCTCTTGAGTCACGCCAGCCAAAGGAGAAGCCAGGAAAGGAAGATCTTTGGAGGAGATCTTGAACGTGGTCCACGCTACCTTGGAGGAGATTTTGAGGGTGGTGCACGCCCACCCATTGGAGGAGAGCATTGAAGGTGGTAGCTTCCACCTTGGAGGAGCTCTCAAGGAAGGAGAAGAAGGAGGCTCTCTTTTCAAGCCAAGGAGCAGCTGGGCTTGGAGCAAGAAGACTCCCTTCTTCACCACTTTTGCAAGAGGATTTGTGTTTCTTTTCTTTCTTTTAGATTTTTTTCATTTCAGTAGAAGCATTCCTCTACCTGTCTTGGAAAAAGATACCAAATTCTAGTTAATCAATTTGCCTTCTTTTACTTTCTATTGCAATTGTTCTTTTGGTTCTATCACTTGTTTCACCTCTTCTTCCTAATTACTCTAGGCCTCCACTTTCCTAGAGTGAGCTTAGGAAGAAGATATATCTATCTTTTAAGTTTTAGTTAAGCAATTATAGGTGTTAGTACTTTCCGCTACAATTCGCATTTTGCCCTCGTCTTTTCAAAACAAAAAAAAATTACATATATAAAATACCAAAAAGAAAGTTGAGATCTATTTGTAAGCAAGAGGATTAATTTTGCAAACATTTGGCCTCCTTGGATGACCTTAGATACTTCCCTATCTAGGATATAAATTTAAAAGCGTATGCGAATTCGCGTGTTACAACAATGTTAAAAGACCTGCTTTTGCAAATCACGCGTATTTCGTTATCAACATCTGGGCTAATTAAGCCCGAAGACCTAAAGAGTCTAAGTGTTCAGGTCTAAAAGTATCAATTTCTAAAGTTTACAACTCCTAATGCCTATGTTCTCATCTCATAATTCTAATTTTATTATTGTTATTATTGTTTTTTCTGTTTTGAAAACAAAGGAATAAAAGAAAGTAGGAAGTTACTATTTCAGTTGACAAAATGATTATAAGATATTTCCACCCCCCATGCTTATCTATTTCAATGTCCTCATTGTTCAAAATGAAAGCATGTAGGAGAGTAGAAGTGGAAGAATAGCACCTGGTTTCCATGAGACTCTAGTCAACTTGAAACAATCTTTACATGTGCTGAGTTTAGTGTCTTCAACTGGGCGATGATCAGCCTGCGGTGGTTATGGCAAAGTAAGAGCAACCTTGTCCGAGATGGGTTCAGGGAGAACATGGTCAACAAAGGGTTTGAGAAGCTGTCCATTGACCTTGAAAATATTACCTGTCTTTGGGTCAAAGACGTCGATGGCCCCGTTAGGGAAAATCTGCTCAATAACGAATGGGTCGTCCCACTTAGACCTTAGTTTACTAGGGAAAGGTTTCAATCGAGTATCAAAAAGCCAGACCTTCTGGTTCGGCTCAAAGCTCTTACGTGAAATCATCTGGTCATGGAGAGCTTTGGTCCTTGCCTTATAGATTCTGGTGTTTTCATAAGCATCATTTCGAAGCTCCTCCAACTCAGATAGTTGGAGTTTCCTTATTTTCCTGGCCAACTCAAGGTCCACATTACATTTCTTTATGACCCAAAATGCTCGGTGTTCAAGTTCTATTAGTAAGTGACATGCCTTACCAAACACCAGATGGAACGGAGACATACCGATAGGCAATTTGTACACCGTATAGTAAGCCCAAAGAGCATCATCTAACTTTTGGGTCCAATCCTTCCTATTAGGCCTAACGGATTTCTGCAAAATGTTCTTGATCTCCCGATGGGTGACCTCGGCCTGTCTGTTTGTCTGAGGGTGGTAAGGAGTGGAAGTTTGACGATTCACCCTGTATTTCCCTAGTAAATTCTGAAACTGGGTATGAGTGAAATGTGTGCCACCATCATTGATAATTGCCCTAAGAACCTCAAACCGATTGAGGATATTTCTCTTCACAAAATCGATGACCACCTTGTGGTCATTGGTCTGGGTGGGAATTGCCTCAATCCAGTTGACATGTATTTAACAGCGACCAGAATATACTAGTGTCAAAATGAAGGAGGGAAGGTCTTGATGAGTCCATTTTAATGCACTATTGTTACACCTAAGTAATTCAATTCTAACATTGTATGTTTGTTAATAATTACATTAGGTCATTAAATGATTGCATATGTCATTATTTAAGTTTACATTTATTCTATTTCTTATTATGTAATTATTTTATATTTCATGTAGGTCCCACAATAGCACAGTTGTTACAGGCTAATAATCGGGAAGAAGAGGGAGGAGGATCAATTGTGGAAAAGAACAGGGGGGTGAAAAGATATTTTCCCCTCACAAATATCTCAACCTATGGCCGTCCTCCTTCAACAGAACCCAACAGCGCTGGACATGTTTAGTAATGGATTTTGAAAATCCCTTGACTCGCGGAAGGAGAGGAGATAAAGAGAGAAAGGCGGAGGGGCTTAAGGAAGGGAGACGATCGTGAAGTACTGCGTGCACTGTGGGGAGAGCGTGCACTGTGTGCACACCTTTCACTACCTATCCACCGTGCACCTTGCCACCAGCACCTTCACCAAGCCCTCGCCAGCCACCCACCATGTTAAGAACCCTTCCAAGCCTGCAGCCACATGCCATCGCCTGCCCACACCTGCGTGCCTTGCAAGTGCCGCACCAGTCTCCACCGCCTGCCCACCTGCCAGCCCTTGCAAGTGCGCCCCTGCAGGCGCTGCAATAGCCCCCACCGTGCCTACAAGCACCAACCCCCACAGCGCGCAATGCTCCAGTGCTCCCACCGCAAGCATGCCAGCCTGCCCCCGCGCTACTACCCTCATCGCGCCCTGCAAGCCATGCCCATAGGTGCTCACGCCAGCAGCCAGCCTTGTAGGCGCACCCTCGCCAGTGCCCGCAGGTAGCCAGCCAAGCCCGCAGGTCGCAGCCGGCCGTAGGCGACCCACGCCAGCAGCCACTCCCACGCGCACCCTAGCATGCCCTTGAGCGCGTGACCCCAATGCGCATCCAAGTTGGATGTAGCAACCGCTCTTCCTCCTCTCCACGCATGGTTCTCCTCCTCCAATAGAGCCAACAGGCCGGCGGCTATTCACCATCATTCGACTGCCGCGTCACCATCATTGCAAAGCACTCGTCCGGGTGCACCACCCCTCAACTCATTGCCAACCGTGCATGCCCATCCAAGTGAGGAAGAGAGAGGAGAAATCTTCTGTTTTCTCCTCAATTAAAATTTACATTGAATGCCATTGCCATTAGATATTATTATTTATTCAGGCCACATTGCATGGATGCACTTATAGTTTCTTGAATTTACTTCATTTCTGTTATGTCCATCATTCAACTTTGAAATTCAAATCAGATTTGCATGCAAGTTAAATTTACATGATATGCCATTACACATGCATCATATACATATTTTTGGGAGCTTAATTCCTGACGTGAAAATTGCATAAATAACCTTGAGCTTTTAAGGAAATTGCAAGCTCCATTTAGAATAGTATATTCCTTGCACTGAAGTTGCAAAGTTGTCTGCAAATAGCATCATCCTTTACTCATGAATTTATTGGTCTATTCCTCCTTGTAGATGCAACATTGTTATTGTGGTTAAATTTGATATTTAGTTTTGATTGAGAGATTTTCCACCACATAAAACATAATGACATATCATTCTATTGCTATCATAAATAAGCTAGAATCTCTACATCAAATGGCACCGTTGCTGGGGAGGCAATAGACGTAATAGATTCACTTTATTATTATTTTTTGAATATTCTAAGTCACATAATTATCTGATCATTTTCTTTATTGTGCGAGGAATTTGATGGGGCGACTAGGCGCAATAGAGTGACGACATCAACCAAGAGCTTAGCGACATGAGGAACAGTTGTAGGAGACCTGGATCTTGCTTTCACAAGGGATTCTTCGTTGTCACAAAATTTATTTCTGTCTTCTCGCCCTTGTAGTAATTGGGGCTGAATTTTTGAGGGTCTGTCCCAACATTCTTTAGCTACTAGGGTTTACATTTTTTCGCATGCATGATTCCATTTTCTGCTTGCTTGCCTTTAAAACCAACAAAAGAAAATATTGAGCTGCCTATTTAGAAGTTGCATGCCCTTAAGTGCTTGCATTTAGGGGTGATTGGGCAGCACATTAGATTTTATGAATGCATTGCAAGCATATTAGCATGAAGATTGCTGGAGATAGGTACATCCTTCTAACTTTTGCATCCAACTCCTGTTCATGCATTTGCATTCAAATTAAAATTCAAGACCACCAAATTGTTTGAATTTACTAATTCAGTGGTCGCATAACTAAAAGTAGGGCTGATAATTAGATTCAATTCTAAAATCAATTCACATTTGATAAATGGTGATGTTTGTGGGACTGATAATCATTGATGAATGGTCGAGATTGCGAGAAGATTGCACGTCAGATAGAGCATTCACTCCCGTGTGCATCCAACCGTTGGATCGTCGATGGAGGGTTGAGATCATGCATTGGAGCGTGTATGATTGCGCATTTCCTCGTGCGTCAAATCTTGCATTCGCACTATGCGCAACGTGGCTCGCATCAAAGCTGTCCATTCAAGATCACACTATTTAATCAATTCAGCACGTTAGTTGGGGGCATGGATCGAGACATGAACCAGCGACCACTTGTGCTCCATGTCCTCAACTGCTGCGCTACGTGGTCAAATGTACCATGCTTTTGAATTAATGGTTGAGCGCTCACGACCATTGGATCTTCATCCAACAGTTGCGAGCATGATAAAGCCTGGTGCCCTGTCTCCAACGGTGGAGAGGCGCACTTGAAGATCCTTCAACATGAGAGAGGGCAGCCTTTGAGCAGATTTGGGTGGCTGTGATGGCGCCACATGGCATCATCATGGTCGTCCATCTTTTTTGCTTTATAGGTGGTGCCACAGACGTCGAATTAGGTCGATTTTTGCATCGTTGAGCCACAATCATAGATCCAGATCCATCTGTGTAGTTGGATTTGTCATTTGAGATTCAGATTGGTGCCACTTTGTCCCTTGTCGTTTGATCTTCCTCAGACTGCATAAAGTGCTATGTTCGATTAAGACAATTTAGGAGGTGTTAGACTCTGCTTGTCGGCCTGATCATATCCATACAGTTGGATCGTCAATCCGAGGCCCCGTAATAAATCTCCTTCTCTCCTGGCCACAAAAGGATGCGAATTAACCCAAAATTATGCAAACTATTCTAAATGCAGAATGATGCATGCTATGCAATATTTATAACATGGAATGCATCTATATGCTTAGGAACATGCAAAAATAGGCATTTTAATCTAAATGGATGCGTATACATCAGTGGGCGAGAAGGTGGTACATGCATCAAATCTTGCGTGGGGCTCGATTAGTGGCAAGGAAAGTTCCATGTCTATTATTTCGGATGCGTGTATGGGAACGAATCCCCATGTAATACATGGTAAATGTAGTGGGTGGATCAAACTATCCAATCTAAGTAATAAACCATGTTGGTTAAGGGTGTGTGGTTGTGCTCTAGTAGTGTATGGGCTTATATCATGCGCCAATTTTGACAAACCACAAGTCCTTTAAATTGTCTTGACATGAAATTTACATTGGTGAGATCTCCAAGTCTCTATCAGAGCATGTAAATTATGATTTTACCTCTAGGAGCTCGTATAATTACATTTTATGCTCATTCCAACCTTGTTTGGTCTAGGGTAGACATCCGAAGAGTGTATAGGGTTCAAGGAGGCACTAGTGTTATCAGAAGCTTTAAATCTATTATCTTGGTTTCACCTTCGCCCTCCAATGACTTTACTAGTGATATGAAAATTTTCAACATAGTTAATTAAGGTTATTAATCTTAATTAAGTGTCAAAATGATGCTTAAGCTACCTTGCTTAATTAATTTGTTGTTGTTAATTATAATATAGTGTGCAAGATAACCTAACATTTAGAAATTTACTTTTAACTGGTTGAGTCCAGGTCGTACACTGGGAGACGTAATTAGCTTAATCAATCTCCATTTATTCTAAATTAATCTTTATTCTTAACTACTTAAGTTAATTACTACTCTCAATAACTTATTTACTTACTATACTACTATTACTTAACTAATATAGCTTCTTTTACTCTACAATATAGATTACTAGGCTAATATTTACTTAATTAGACTAAATACTTAATTAATGAGTTAATTGAGTAATAATTACTCAAATATGTCAACTGAATGGATAATTGCATCAAAATAGACAAAGAATAACAAACAATAATCCCATAAGCCAAAAAGAAATGATTTTCATTGAATTAAAAAGGAATTACATGAAAAAAAGAGTTGTTTTATAACAACTACAATTAAGCTCAATAATTATTACAAACATAGGCACATTTGATTTAACACTTAGCTCGTGCCTCCTTATTTAACCTTCAGGCTTCACACTTCACACTTCACAAGCCAACACTTGGCCAAATTTGCATAGGCCTCCTCAACACATAGGCATTTCAAAGCCTTAAGCTCTCCTCAACGCCGAGCAAAAATTTGTTATTGGCAAGCTGAGTAGTTCGTGGAATCAACAACCCAATGGGTAGATCGACCAATACTAAGTTGGGCCCATAGTTTTTATTTAAGTTTATTTGTGCATAGTTTTGGTCCTATTCAGGCCCACAAATCTCGCACAGCACAACTATACACGCACACATGCCATGATATGCTCAGATGTGCACCTTGCATTAACAACTAAATAGCCCATTTGTACAGTTCTTTACATATGTGTACGACACTTCATTCACGATGTGGGACTATGTATAGCCCCTTCTAGCTTTCCATAGCTCCAACACCAACTTCAATCATCGCTTCCTTATAGCCAAGATCTTTAATTTAAGCAAATAAGAGCTTGATTGATAGCTCTGAGGATCTACTTTTGATTGATAGCCTCAATTATATGAAAGGATCACAAGGGATCATTGAAATTAGGGCTCAAAATGTCCTGAAAACATGTCGATTCTTCTGCAGATCATCAAAACTGGAGTTCTTCGATTCACCTATTAGACTCCTTTAGTTCTTTAAATTGAAGGCTTAAACAATTACTTCTGACCATTCTACAGGGATTAGGATAAGTATTGTGGTCTAGGGAAGCTTAAGACAAGGTTAGACCTTTAGAACTTTAGATCATGAAACATGGACACTGAAATAGCTATGAATCACCCTGACAGTAAGATTAAAGTCTCTGCAACTAATCTGGATCAATTTAGGAGTTCAAATTGAATTCATCTGAACTAATTTGGACTTTAGATCTTGCTAAAATGGCTATGAACTCCACTGAAGCTCGTAAGGCACCCAAACTATGAATAAATTCAAATATATAGCAAATCTCAATAAAACACATCCAAATCAATTCCAATAGAATAGTATTGACCTCAAAAACTCATCATCTATTTAATCTCAATTTCAAGGTCTAAACCTCAAGAGACCCCTGGGTTGACCTTTATTGCCTGAAAGTTGACTTTCTAGTATAAAACTTCTTAGATCAAAATAACTACTCAGATAACTTAATTCAACCTCAACAACTCATTTATCACATCAAAATTATGTTTTGACTACTCAAGACATGTCCTTAGACCTCTTCACTTAAGATCAAAGGTGACTTTGTTCGGCAGAGAAAGGTTTTAGGACAAAACTAAGAGTATTTCCAGACTCCTTAAGATCTAATGGAGCTTCGTGACTTATTACTTAAGTCTAAAATATAACGGATAAGTCTCCTTAGCTCTGCCGGAGTTGAGGAAGATAGAGAGGAACAAGTTGATACAAGCATTAAAACACAAGTCTAATTAGTGGAAATTGATCATTAGATCACTAAATGGTGATATGGAGCTCTGCAGAGTGATTCAAAAGCTGTAGCCCATATTTGAACTCGTCAGAGCTCTGGTGAAGGTTGAAATTTAGTATTGGAAATCAAATCTCCATGGAAACTATTAAGAATTGACTCAAAAGTTTCCTGAGGTCACAAGGAACCTCAAGAATGCAACAATTAACTCAATTAAACATTAAGAACATAAATTGATCAAAGAATACTCAAGGAATCAAACTTGAGTTCGCAAGAACTTAGGGATAAACATTTTACTCAATTGAGTGAGGGGAAAGGTTTAGGAGATGATTGCAAAGGTGTATGAAGAAGGAATTAGGTGGGGAACTCCTCTGGAACTCCGCCACAGATAGTGTACTCCAGAGGTTGAACAATTTGAGCATTTTATGGGTAGATGATAATAGGTCTAATTAGGGACTCGAACAGGGCCCTATTAATGTGAATAGGTGGTGGAGTACCTCGAAGGAGTGTGTAAGCTACTTTGAGCCTCCACCATAGAAAGCAGAGGTACACAAGTGAGTGTGTCATGGACTAGTCATTTTAGGTGATTAAACAAGTAGATTAGAAGGTGAGATGAAGTTGTGGAGAGGCAAAGAAGGTGATTAAGTGATAAGAAAGGTGAGTGGAAGTCTAGCAAGCTGGAATTGGCTCATCGGAGTCGGAGAAGGAGGTGAGAAGTGTGAACTAATTACAACCTACTATAATCTTTAATGACCTAAATCTAATCTAGAGGCTAAACTAGAGATCGAGAGCTACTTACCTAATGAAGGAGATGAGGGAACTCACCTTTGGCAGGGCAAGAATAGGAAGAACTTCGATGTTAATCAGAGAAGGCTCCGGCAATGATCGAACAGTAGAAGAAGAGATGGCATGCTCCTTAGTTCTATCACAACCACTAGAGTAGAAGAGGTGGTGAGAGAGACAAGTTCTCCTTTGAAGAAGCTCTGAGAAGCGGAAGAAGAGTTATCAGAGAAGAAGAATAGCTTATTGTCAACCTTAGGTTTGGGAAGAGGGATAGGGGGTCAACCTTTGTAATCGGAGGGTAGGGGGCCTATTTATAGTTAGAGAGGGAAGTAAGGAGCTAGGAATCTGGACAAGAGATAGTCAAAGTTCATCATAACCTTCGACATTAGAGATGACGCCAGTGAGGTTATTCATCTTGACAAAATAGGATTCCAGGTTCATCCAAGCAAGGGATGAAGAGAAGGAGGTGAAAGGAACTTGAATGGCAGCTACAGTGGTTGGAGGACGTCGAAATGGAGGTGATCCTAGGTTATCATCATCGACCATCGTCAACCATTAACGAGGAAGAAGAGGTTAGGAAAGATGTTGTACATAGGGTCCTTAGTGCAAATAATGAAGGACCTAATTGATATAAAAGGACTCAGTTGACATAAAAGTTAAGGGCATAAATGCAAATAATGGATTTAATGGTTTATTTTAATTAATTTATCTTTTGAACTTTTTTTATATATTGTGATAAATAATGTAACTAACATGTTTATGCCATGAAATTGTATTTTTGCCCATTTTAGCTATACTTATTTAAGTACTTACATTATAAAATTAATTATTAACTATAAATATAAGTTATATATAAGGCATTATATGTAGCTTAATGGTATTATTTGAGTCCTATTTATTAATTAAGCTTAAGTTAACACTAATTAAACATTAATTTAGCTATTTTAGCTTATTTTCAGGGTCCTTGCTATTTTATCTTAATTGTATAATTAACCCTATATTAATGTTATTCACTGGTAATTAATTAGGGAAACTAGCTAATTATGGTAAATTAGGAACCATGATGAGTCTCTCATCAACTAGTCAACTATTTTCCTCTTATAATGTTTAATGCTACATAAATTAACTATTAGGCCAGGTTACCTTGTTCTATCGCATGTTTGATTGCGTAGCAATTATGAGACTTAAATGAACCTAAATAATGTTAGAACCTATCTATTTTCTATATTTAGCGTGCATATCATTCATATATTGCATCACATTATCTTGTTTAGCTACACATAGAATAATGATAGATTGTCCTACTATTTAATGTTTTATTTGTGTTTGCAGGTAAGAAGAAGATCAGGCAATGATCCTGATGCGGACATGTAATAAACTGTAGATGAAGAGGCTATTGATGATTCGATAGAAGAATAAGAAGCAAGGAATAAAGAGTAGAAGATGATAGGAAAGAGAGAGAGAATGACACATAATCAAGAAGAGGAGAGGAGAATAACCCTAGACCATTATCCCAAAACCCTAGGATAGGGTAACCCTGACTAGAATAACCTGCACCCTAGTTGACCAAATCCTATAAGCCAAAACTTGGATAGCACTATCCACATTATTGGACCACTATCCATTACCCTATCCCTACCCTCACACTATCGCAATTACGTAAGCCATATCCTAATTTCCTTTTTCCTATTCCAAGGGACTAATTTGATTCCATCTAGGTCAAGTAGAAGTCTAATTGGGCAAAGTTGTCCCCAATCTAGGCCAGCCTAACCTAACCAACCCAACATAAACCTAATTAGGCTAAGCCTTATTGTGGTCCAACACCTACCCTTAGGATGGTCCACCATTAACCTATCCTTAGGCTACACCTTAGGAACAACTTATCTAGAACCTAAGTCTATTAATTACCACCTAAACCCACCATTCAAACCCTTAGTCCCCCCTCCCCTCCCTTCCACCTTAAGGCTACTCACCACCATCACCTTCTTCCTCTATTGCCACTGCCCACCACCACCACCTTAGCCTGCAACCACCATCTCCTCCTCCTTTCAAAAGGTTGGTGGTGCCCCCTCCAAGGAGGAGTACCATTGCCGCCCCTCCCTTTCTCCCTTAGGCCCTTAGGACATCCTCCTCCTCCCCTTTATATTTGTTTGTGTGGCCCTCTCCCTATCTCCTTGATAATTGCAAGCTTTCCTATAACCTTGGGCGTAATCATCTCCCTTGCGATGTGTAGACGATGAACTCGAGGTCCTGGTCTAGTTGCCACCACCCCACAATAGCCGACGATCCCTTGTGACACTCCTGACGTGGTTGGATTTCTGATAGTTAGATTTAGTTTTATGTCATTTTTTTTAGAACAATGTTGATTGTGTTTTTCTTTATTGTTCTAAGCATTTATGTATGGATCTAGATTTGAATACATTTATGATCATGCTTGCAAGTAGTTCTTCATGAACATTTTTATTTGATTCCATTTTTGCCTCTTTAACGCAATCACCACCATCAAGTGGTGGTTGGCTAATGAAGGACTCATCATGTCTCCGAATTCACTTAAATAAACTAGTTTACTAATAAATACACATTTATTCATGATAAAATGTCTACTTGTGTGAGTTCCTAAGCTTAACATTGCATTTGACATAGTAAATACTGCATAACATTAATCATATTACATTTAGGATGACTTGTATAATTGTATAGTTATTTATGTATTATTGTGTCCAGGAGATAGGGTGATATATTTCAGAGTTTCAAATGAAGAATCCAACTGTACAGATGGATCTGGATCAACGATTGCAGCCCACCAACGTGAAATCAATCTGATCAGACATATGTAGCATCCCGTACAAGCATCTGAAGATAGACAACCTAGATGATGCCAGGTGGAATCATCTAGGATGCTTAAAGCAAACTAAAGTTGCCCCCTCTCCCATTGAAGAACTTTCATCGCTGCTTCTCCATCGTCGGATGTGGATTGCACGGTAGACAAAGCACCACGCCTCATTAAACTCATGGTTGTTTGATGAAGGTCCAATGGCCTTGAGCAAGTGTGCACGTGATCATCTGCATGACCATCCACAGCTATAGAATGGTTGAGAGAGCCTTCAACCAGTAATGACTGATGCACGATTGAAGCCCCACGTGCAGAATTAATTCGTTGTAGATTACGCACGGGTGAAATGCACCCATTGGATCTGATCGGTTAGTAGAGAAAGTGTCTACGAGGCGTGATGAATGCCGCACGATGTAGATGCTCGATCCAACGCCAAATTAGAAGCGACATCCGACATGCGCTTGAGATGTGATTCGTGGGCGCGATCCCTACAATATCTTAGCCATCTGTTTCCGATCCTACGACTGCCATTGGATTATGTGCACTCTCAACATGATTTCAAAGCGCAGATGCCAGCAGTGGTGCGTGATGGCTATAGTGACATTTTTAATGTTGTTGTTGACCCATACCCAATTTTGCCTTCATTATCTCCACTATAAAAGGACCACCACCCCTCCTATTCTTCTTCATCTCTTCCTCTTCTTTCCTTACCTCCTCCAAAGCTCTAAGGAGCTAGTCCTAAGCCCGGGATGCTCCTTAGAGTAGAAAAGCAAAAAGATTTTCCCGCTTCTCACCTTCTTTCGTGGAGTATCCTGTGGCCTTCCTCTCATGCCTATCCAGAAGTAGATTCTCGCCATGACGACATCTTGCTCTGTCCTCCTTACTTTGGGTCTGTCTTCCTTCATCCAGCCTTTCACCACCTTCGTCTAGGCACCGTCAAAGTGAGTCATCCTCCAAGCAGCTATCGAGGGGAATTCTTCTCACTTCTCTCTACCTTTTATCACTTTCTAGTGTAGGCTTATATTTTGAGATTAGTTGTAATAGACTCTGGTTAGATATATATTGATGTCTCTCTCTCTTATTTTGCAAGTAGATTAGTTAGATAAGGATTTTGTCGATCTAATCTCTTGCCTTATAGAAATACCAAAAAAATCATAAAAGATAAAAACACCTAAAAGAAATAAAAGCAAATGTAGATTTACAAAATCAGACGTGCGCCTCCCCGCGTTCGACCCGGGGCTCACCTCGAGATTTGGATATAAATTTTATTTGGTAGTGGATTTTTACATGCTACAACTATGTGTTTTTTACTCAAACTTTTTGTGTACAAAATCTTGCTAGTCATTTTGGTGTCGTTGCCAGGGAGGCAATGCTCTTTGGTTTTATTTCTCTTGCTTTTGACCTTACCTAACTTTTGTCTCACTTTTGTCCCATCTTGCTGTGATTGCAGGTACTCTTCTGTGGTGGGCCAGAGCGGTTAGATTGAAGAAAAGTGCTGATGAAGGTTCTGTAAGTCACTTCCACTTCATTGGTTCCATTCACGCCCACTTCCACTTAGCTAGCCACTCCACCTCCACGAGCTCATCACCACCATGGAGGACATCACGTCGGGATGTTGGATCACTCCTCCCACTCTCCAAGGGTCGGCTTAAGCTGCATTGGCCACCCCTCAATCTCCTCCCGACCACTCCAAGGTCATCGAGGACCACCTCTGAATGCCCTTTATTATGCTAGATTTAGTTTATGCTGTCCATAATTATTACTGCTTTTATTACTGCTTGGCAGCATAGTCTTAACTCCCCCCTCATTGATGCATGCAAAATCCCCCCATTGATTCTTGTATGCAGTCATTTTCTGGTAGATAGATTTGAAATCCAAGCATTTCTGTACAAGCTTTCATCTATAGTTCTGTTGCAAACAACTCTCTCACTGAATGAATGAAAAATGTTTTATATATATATATGTCTCCATGTTATGAAATCACAATGAGCTGACTGTTTGCTATCATATTTGCGTGATTTAAGTTGCCTGCTTTTTAATTGTCTATACAATTTGCAACTAAGCATGTCATTTCCTGAGGATATTGAAAATCTAATGATAGACGCTTTCTCCGTAAATAGTCACCATCTCACTAGAATCGTGCAGACAAAACTCACACGTTCACCTTTGTAATTTATTTGATGCACGCGCACGCAATCCGAGTCCATAATAGAAGTGGTGAAATCTTAATTAGGAGATTTGAAACCGGTGTGCATTTTTAAACGAAGTAGAGTAGAAAAAAGATGGATTTCTAGAGTAAAGTAAACGCCTTTTAGAGACGAACGACCTTGACTCAAGTCTTGTTATTTTTAGAAAATAATATCTTTGTTGGATCGTATTTCGCAACTATGCTACGACGCTTTTCCTATCAAAAATGCGATCTAGGAACTCCAAACAAATGGCGCCATTGCTGGGGAGGCAATGCCATTTTCTTTGATTTCGATCTTTAAGACTATCACTTACAAACTTCTCTCTACTTTGTTTTTGATGTGCAGGAAAAATGGAAGAAAAATGCAATCTGCGTACACAACGAGCACGGAAAACAATCTAGGTGCACATCAAAATTCTCTTTAGATTTGGTTTTACTTTCTGCAATTTCCTTTGAAAAACTCTTTGAAAAGAAAATTGATTTTACTCATTTTCGTGAAAAAAGAAAAAAAATCAAGAAAGAAAAATTTTGAAAAAAAAATTCTAGATTAGGTTTCCTTTCGAATCTAGGTTAGTTTGAAAAAAAAAAGAAAAAAGGAAGATATTTTGTTTGAATCTTTTGAAAAATTCTTTGCAAAAAAAAAAACATCTTGTTTTCGGTGGAAAGCTTAGATTTCAAGTTCAAACCTCTTTAAAAGCTTTTCTACCATCTCCTGATTTTTTGCCAGAATTCAAGTCTAATTTAAAAATTCAATTGTCGAAAAATTTGTAAGCAAAAAATTCTAAAATTCAAGCTAAACCTTCATTTTCAAATCACCCTTCAAATGCCATTGTTTTCTAAAAAATTCCAAGTATACAATTCTTAAAAATTCACGAAGTGCACAAGGTTAGACTGACCTAGAGTCAAAAATTTTCAAATTTCAAAAGGCGATTTTGAGCAATTCGCGAATCTGTTTTGACTAAAAATGGTGGGATTTAAAAGCTGATCTAATTGGTTTTATTTTCCAAATTTTTGAAAATCAATTGATACTGTTTCAAAATGAAAAACCGACCAGGAGTCAAAATTCCTGATCTGACCCCCTGACGTTCAAAATTTCGTAAAAATTCGGTTGAAATAGCAAAAATTCCAAAAAAGATATTCTGGGAAAAGCTAATTGAAAAAGAAATCTACTCACAAAATTTCAAGTTAATTAGTTTCCAATTATTTTTAGAGAACAAACATTACTTTTGTGGTCTGCTGAAACAGAGGAAAACCCTAGAAGTGCATGAAACTTAGGTTGAATCTTTAAGGTTACAAAAGGAGACCACAGTTTGAGATAACCAAGACTTAATCATGTCTAATTATCTGGTGAGCTTGGTCACCTTGTGGGCCACTCACCACAAACCCCACTGAAAAAAGTGGGTTAAAATTAATTTTAAAATATGAAATCAACCCGAGTTCGTTGTCATACTACTGGGTGTTTTTAACCACTCTTACGAAACCTGGTGACTAAGTCTGTGGGATAGTGTCAAACGACCACGGCTTAGGGGTTAACAGAATCGAAGGCGTAAGCCAAAGGTAGAACCTTCCCCTTAGTCCCCTTGTAACCAGATTGGCTGGGTTAGCTTGAGAGGTGGGAACCACTTTCAATCGGTTGAACGACGAACTTCTCTTCAGGAATTCAAACTTCTAATGAAAAATCTAGTCACCTGATCCATAAGGACCATTTGATTGACAGGGCCTTAGCCTTGTCCCACTTGGCTACACCAACCCAGGGGTTAGGTGGTGTATGCAAGGAAGGAGGTCACTTCGACCTCACTTGGTTGGACCTTGTGAGCCACTCCCAAGGAGGCGAGTCACCTCACCTGGACCATCTTCTCCCCCTATTTCTTCTACTTCCAGAGCCACCATGGCAAATCCTAGACCTTGACCTAGACCGGGTCAAGACATCGAGAATCTAGACCCGATGGCTCGTCTAGAAGCTCGGGTCGTCGAATCCGAGGAGCGACATCAGTAGAGCATGGATTGCATCTTGATAGGACTTGGCAAGATGCATCACCCGCTGTGAGGAGAACAACTACGGGATTTCTATGACCTAGCCACACAAATCGTCGCACCTCTAGTCAAAATTCCCGCAGGCGGAGACATGTTTGAGCTCAAGCCCAACGTGATTCGCTTGATCAACACTCATTTCTACGGGAACTCAAGCGAAGATCCGTTCCAGCACTTGGAGGACCTGAGTCGACTCACTGAAACGATTCGACCTAGGAATATTGATCTCGGGATTGTTCTAATGAAGCTTTTCCCATTCTCTCTGAGGGACAAAGCGTCATACTGGTTCAAGACTATTGGGAAGCCAATTGGAACCTGGCCGGAATTACGACGTGAATTCCTACAAAAGTTCTTCCCAATCGGTCGAACAATTGTAATGCGACGTGCAATCACGACTTTCTTCCAGGGAGCTGGGGAGAAGTTACACGAATCATGGGACATATTTCGTGACCTTTTCGAGAAATGCCCACATCATGGTATACCCAGATGGCACTTAGTTCAGATTTTTTACCATGGGCTGGATGACATACATCGGTATCTGGCCGATGCATTCAGCGGCGGGAATTTTCTCGAAAAAGATGAGAATAGCACATGTGAGCTATTCAAATCATTAGCGGAGAACTCGATGAATGCCGCATCTATGAACCGGTTCCAGCGGCTTGGTCAGTAGCGGGTTGGTATCCACGAGGCTCACACCGAGTCTATTCGAGCCAACATGGATATCATCATTAAGCAGTTGGATAGAATAAACTTAATCGAGAAAAAGATTAATAGATCAGTTAGGGACAATCTGACTCAAGCTCTGTCGCCGGAAGACCCTCCTACGCACCCCAAGCCCCACCTTCTCGAGTTAATCTACTCACTCGAGATGCGTCTTCTCCGTATTTACGAGATCCCACATATGAGGATCCCGTAAATAATCCAGATCTGGCACCCTACGCCCAGGGTTACGCACCACCAGAAGATTATAATGCATATCCCCTTGACGAATATACGTCTCAGACTTCTTTGTTCTACGAGGACATCAGCATTATCCAAGGATATGTGCGTAAGAACCTATATTCAGAGATGGATAAGCTTGGTTGGCACCAGCATCCCAACTTCTCCTGGTCTGGTAACTCACAGAAACCACATCAAGATCCAAATTACCAGACTAGGCAATACGGGAATGCAAAAAACACGTATCCTAGGTAGCAGCCATTCTCGTCTCAGTAGCAGCAACCCTGCTCTTTATACTAGCTGCTACACCAAGCTGCCAACCACCCTCCAAAGCAGGTTGACCCTTTGGAGGCACTGAAAGAGGAGCTGCAAGAATCGATGAGGAAGTCTACACAAGATAGCTTGTAGATTATGAAGGCAATGGCTGATCAGATACAGACCATACAAAACACACAGAACTAGCTGTTGTAGGAGCATAGGACTCAGGGAGCCCTGCCCTCCCAACCCATCCTAAATCCTCGATATGTGTAGAACCAGGGTTCCCCGCCTAGGTTTTAGGCACCGCAGGGATAGGCATACGCCATACTATAGGCACCTCCTGCACCACCCGGTTACGCGCAAGGCCAGCCGCCTTTGCAGAAACCCACGTATTCTGCCCCTTCCGCTCCACCACCACCTCACGGACAGCAAGCCGATGCACACGCTGTCTCTCTGTGGAGCGGAAGGAAGACATTCGACCCACCACTTAGGCAGGCGGGTCCTGGTTTTTCCCACCCTTCACCGCAAGCTGGTTTGACTCCATCATCTCAAGAGCCACCTGTGGTAGATAAGCGTAAGAAGCCACTTAACCCAGAAATTCCCGTCCCTTTTCCTGAGGATCTGACACGAAATACAGGATGGAAAAAGGACACGTGAAATTTTGAGGACTTGAAATCGATGTTTAAGTACATATTCAGGTCCCCCTCCTCGAGGCTATCAATCACATTCCCGCTGTCACTAGGTTCTTCAAGGACTATTGTACCCCAAAGTGACAACCGAGAATTGGATGATAGGTAGTACTGTCGAAAGAGGCTAGCACCGTGATTCTAACTGACTTACCACCAAAGAAGAAAGACCCTGGTACGCCACTCATATCCTGCTTTTTGCAGGACTGTCCATTTGATCGAGCCCTTCTAGATCTAGGTTCATCCATCAACCTAACTCCTACTGCCATATTTGATCGATTTCGATTTGGGGAGTTGAACCCCACCTTGGTCACAATTCAGCTAGCTGACAGATCAGTCAAAACACCGAGGGGGGTGGTTGAGAACATGATCATAAAAGTCCGCGGGTTCTGCTTTCCCGTAGATTTTTTTGTTCTTGATTTGGAAGTTCCTCCTAATCTTCGAGATGCACCAATTATTTTGGGTCGCCCAGTTCTGGCGACAGCCTGAGCGAACATCGATTGTGCATTCGGGTGTATGGAGATTGCCCTAGGCAACAAGTGACATCGACTGGACATATTCAGGGCAGCAGAGAACTTCGACTGTGGTCGAATAGAGGATAGTGAAGACAAAGATCCGGCATACTGTAGCAACGTTGGGCTCCTTTGTGATGACCCAATGTCTCATTCGTCTACACTATCATGGTTCTCGAACCCTGATCCACACGGGACTGAAACCACTGCATTACACATATCTCTCCGAGGATATGATTGTTTAGGGTGTGCTTCTGACCACAGCACCCCTGAATCCAGCTATCCTGATCCACACATTACTGATTCACCCTTATTATTACAGGAAGACGTGACCACAGCTAACGGGTTTCCCGTTAACACAGTCACAATCGATTATTCCACAGGGTGCGACTCAGTAGGGATTCACGTGCACATGGATCAGCAGATTTGCACCCTCGATTCTGCTCCTCCCACTCTCATTTCTAACTCTGACCCACCCATGATTGAACTGAAGCCCTTACCTGAATAACTCAAGTATGTGTTCTTGGACGAAAGTGAGACATACCCAGTCATTATCAATGCCCACTTAACCCAAGAATATGAGCATCAATTGATTTCTACACTTCAAGACCATAGGGCCGTTATTGGGTGGAGTATTGTTGATCTCCGCAGTATTCGCCCCTCATATTGCACTCATCACATTTACACGGATAAGGGGGTGAAACCTTCGAGACAACCTCAGAGACGGCTTAACCCGAATATGCTAGAGGTTGTTAAGAAGGAGATCATCAAATGGATAGATGTGGGCATTGTATATCCAATCTCAGACAGCTAGTGGGTGAGTCCGATCCAAATAGTGCCCAAGAAAGCAGGACTCACCATAATAAAGAATGATAAGGGCTAATCCATCCCGACCCTCACAGCGACATCTTGGCTGGTCCGCATCGACTACAGGAAACTGAACACAGCTACCCAGAAGGACCACTTCCCTTTGCCGTTCATTGATCAGATCTTGGAACGGTTAACTAGACGTAGTTTCTTCTACTTTCTGGATGGATACTCCGGGTATAATCAGGTAGCGATTAGCTCGGAAGATCAAGACAAGACCACATTCACATGCCCCTTTGGAACATTCGCCTTCACGCGGATGCCCTTTGGCCTCTACAACGCACCAGCAACATTCCAGCGTTGTATGATGGCCATCTTCTCTGACATGATCGGGGATTATGTGGAGGTGTTCATGGACGACTTCTCCATTTTCATAGATGATTTCGCATCTTGTCTTAATAACCTCACCAAGATCCTGAAATGGTGCATTGAGGTAAACCTAGTACTATCCTGGGAGAAAAGCCATCTCATGGTGAGGGATGGCATAGTACTAGGGCACAGCATCTCCAAAAATGGACTCAAGGTCGACCGGGCTAAATCAAAGATTATCTCCAACTTACCACCACCTAGCTAGGTCAAGCAGATCAGATCATTCTTGGGTCCCGTCAACTTCTATCAGAGATTTATATGCAATTTCTCAAAAATCAAACGGCCTTTGACGAATCTCCTACCTGTCGATGTCCCATTTGATTTCTACACCTCGTGTCTCAGTGCTTTCGAGACTTTACGAAGTGCTGTCTCTGATTCACCGATTCTCCAACCACCCAACTGGTCGCTTGATTTCAAAATGATGTGCGACATGTCTGATTTCGCCGTCGGTGTTGTTTTATGCCAGTGTCAGGAGAAACGGCCCTTCGTCATATACTATGCTAGCAAGATGCTGAATGAGGCTCAGCGCAATTGCACTGTCACCGAAAAGGAACT
The DNA here is from genome assembly GCA_037157565.1 of Thalassia testudinum. Taxonomy (NCBI): domain Eukaryota; kingdom Viridiplantae; phylum Streptophyta; class Magnoliopsida; order Alismatales; family Hydrocharitaceae; genus Thalassia; species Thalassia testudinum. The sequence continues at coordinate 9,826,207 of JAZHRO010000003.1, read as the reverse complement.
GCTAGCGGTAGTATTCGGGTTGGAGAAATTTAGATGATATTTATTAGGGTCGAAGGTCATCATTTTCACTGACCACTCCACCCTTCGGCATTTGTTGGCAAAGAAGGATGCCAAACCACGGCTCATTAGATGGATCCTTCTATTGCAGGAATTTGATATCGAAATCTGTGACAAAGCTGGAAAACAGAATGTTGTGGTGGATCACCTATCCAGATTAGACCCAGACCACATTCTTTATTCCCTACCTATCCATGAAGAATTTTCAGATGAATCCCTTTTGGCAGTTCATTCTGTTGAGTTCCTCTGGTATGCTGATTTCGCGAACTACCTTGCCATAGGCAAAATTCCCTTCGAACTTATCCATGGACCAGAAACTCAAATTCACTGCAGAGGCCAAATACTACCTCTGGGATGACACACTTCTCTTCTGCATTGGAGCAAATCAGATTATTCGCAAATGCATCCCAGACTCTGAGATCCCCAGTGTGTTATCTTTCTACCATAATTATGCATATGGTGGCCATTTCTCGGGACAGAAAATCGTTGCAAAAATTTTGCAGTCGGGATTTTTCTGGCCAACCATCTTCAGAGAAACACACGAATATGCCCAACACTGCAAACGATGCCAGTCAGTCGGTTCTACGACCAAGAGAGACATGATGCCACTCCAACCCATCGTGGTTGTAGAAGTGCTCGACGTCTGGGGCATCGATTTTATGGACCCTTTTCCGAACTCGCATGGCTTCGAGTACATATTGCTAGCCATTGACTATGTCCCAAAGTGGGTCGAGGCCATCTTGGTGAGACAGGCTGATCACAAGACTGTCATTTCTTTTGTACGGAAAAATATTTTTGCAAGATTCGGAATACCCCACGCTCTGATTGGTGACAGGGGAAGCCTTCATCCATGCCCATTTCAGGTTGTTATTAAAGAAATACGGGGTACATCACCGCATAGCCACCCCGTATCTCCCATAGACTAATGGGCAAGCTGAAGTGCCTAATAGTCAGATCAAGCTGATTCTCCAGAAGACGGTTAGACCAGACAGGAAGGATTGGTCCGACAAATTAGTTGACGCACTCTGTGCATATCGGACCGCATACAAGGCCCCACTCGGAATGTCACCATATCGCATGGTATATGGCGAGGCCTGTCACCTTCCTATAGAGTTGGAACACCATGCCTTTTGGGAGGTGCGAAAATGATACCTTGACCTCAATGTCAGAGGTCAAGAATTGAATCTCCAACTCAGCGAATTAGAAGAGATCCAACGGGAGGTCTATGAGAACTCAGTAATATACAAGGACAAGACTAAGGCCTTTCATGATCGCCACATCCGGAGGAAAGCATTCATGCCCAACCAACGAGTCTAGTTGTTTGATTCCTGGCTGAACCTATTCGCAGGGAAGCTCAAGTCCAAATGGACTGGTCCGTATATTGTTATTCATCCATATCCTAATGGGGCAGTCAAGATCAAGGACCCAAAATCTAGGCATATATCCACGGTTAATGGCTAGTGCCTCAAGCCATTTTTGGCCTAGGAACCTCCTCCACCTGACGAGATTATCCATCTTATTGAGGACGTGTGATTGAGTGCTCACCTAGTTGGAGGTATTAAACTCAGCACATATAGATACCATTTGCCCCACATTCCACCATCATTTATATATAGCCATTTTTTTATACATAGCATACTTTTCTTTTAGCATATTTTCTTTCTGCATAGTGCATGCTGACAGGTTGGCCGGTGTTGAATGTATATTTTCAGGAGCAATTCCAGGTGACTTCTACCCACTCATCCTCTGTCGAATTTATTTTCCTTTTTATTCATGCATGATGACATGCAAGAACTTAGGTATGGGGGGGAGATACAACAAAACTGAAAAATTTTATGCCAACATTTAGGAAAACCTTGGAGCTGCATGTAAAATGTACCTTAGGACCCTAAATAAAAGAACAACCAACTCCACCCCCATTGCTTGCATTGGAGCTAGAAAACATCCGCAATAGCCATTTCCGACACACCTGCTCACCTCTTGTTCTAAATTTAGGATTAAGCTGATTATAACCCAATACGGGAATTTCAAGAAGTACAAATTATATGAGGTTAATTGTTCATAGCATATATACATATTGCACTCATGAATAAGATTATTTTTTTAAGAGAATGCATTAGGGATTTTGTCCTCTAGTTGATTCCTATAATCTGGAATCCAGTACAACTTTTCACACACACATAGAATTTGCAATGGATTCATGGTGAAGGCTGATAAACATCTTCAATCCGTCGAGAAGAAGCAATGCTTCTTTTCCTGAACCCCTGGACAGTGTTTTGGGAGTTAGGCAGATTTTCCTCCAAAAATCCACCAAATATTGTAAGATGAGAGTAGTGTGTACTGGTGCTCTAAAATTAGTGCAAGGAATCTGGAATCCTAGATAATTAGGTGATGATACTCTAAGATTAGGCATAGTTTCCGCTCTCGGTTCCTGCGTATGCATTTTTGAGTGAATTTTGAGAGCCACCAAATAGGGCAAATATGCCGAGAGCGAGATTTTATAAAATTAGGTCTAAGGTGGATGGTTATGACCATTATTTGTGGAATCCTCGGCTAAAGGAGGGTATTGATGACAAGGTCAGAAATACATTGTCCTATTCGTCTCTCCCGGTGCCATGAGTAGGCACTTCCACCAAATAAGCCACCCAATGTCTCTTGAGTATCACCAATCCCTAATAATGCCTCCTCAGTAAAGTTCATGAATGTGTGCTAGTTGTGTTATGTTGAAAAAAGAAAAAATGAAAAAAAATATTAGAAAAAGAAGAAAAAGCAAAGAAAAAAAAGAGTGAATATTTAATCAAGTTGCATTGAGGCAAGACCACCAAATAAATTTGAGATCCACCAAATATAGCTTTAACCCACCTTCCTTGTGTTTCTGACTGCCCAAATACTAGCTGAGGAATTCCGACTTAGTGCTAGGGTTATGAGAACTCAATTAAAGTGTTAATGCCTAGTGAGACCACCAAATAATATGTGAATCTGGTAAGGTTGTGTGCTCTAAGAAAAAGAAAGAAAAGAGAAAGAATAAGAGAGAATAGATACAGAGGAATCAAAAGGGAGCATAGTTTTTCTCGTCTTTCTCTGAGTTGAGTTTCTTACTAATCCGAGAATCTAGATTCTGTAGTACTAGTCTCGATGTAGCACCAAGTGAGAGTGAGCCACCAAATATATAATCTTTTCCCTCAGAGATTTTCTACCTAAGCCTAAAGCTGGGATGGAATTCATAGAATATCCTGAATACCCCGAGGGAAGTTTGCCTATCCCGCTAGAATTTTTACTAGGGGTCAACTACAGGCTTTAGAGGTGTATCAGTTTTCACTCGAATCCATTGTAAAAGCTACATAGCTGCACCTTCACGATTGTTTGGATTTCTAGGGAATAGGATGAAAACAAAAAGGTGACAAATCCCTAGGCATACACTTCATAAAATAATCATTCCCTTAAGGACCTTCGCTGTAAATAATTTAGTCTTGCATTTGCTAGGGACTAGTAAGATTTAGGCATGGGGGTATGATTGCGCAACAATCATAGGTCATAACTGACCTAGATTAAGCTAGGACTTAGCATAAGTTAGCGTTATTCATGCATACATATGCATTATCTGGATCTTTACTGCACTTCTTTAGCTATGCATGAAATAATGTTATAATGTGCTGATTAAGTACATTATGTCAATTGCAGGCAATAACCTGATCAGGAGCTAGATCTAGAGTAGGATCTGAAGCTAGAACAGGAATAACAGGAGTTGCAGCAGAGCTAAGGCATAAGTCTTAGTTTAGATGTAGGAATAATAATGTAAGGGAGTTAAAGGTTTTCTATTCTATTAAGTAGGAATAAAGTAATAAAATGTGAAGAGCATAGGTCCATTTTAGCTCTAGGATAGCCTAGCGACTTCCCCAAGCCTTAGCCACCCTTAGATTTGGTCACTACACCATAGGAAGCCCTAAAACCCTAGTTCCAACCCTTATCTGGACATCCAGATAAGTTATAGGACGTCCAGGACCCTTAGTCATCTCCCACACACCTCAAACCCACTTCTGCACTGTTATTGGACGTCCAGACACTTTGTCAGACGTCCAATTTCTGTAGAATACCCAAAATAGAAACTTGATTTCCCCCTGACTCAGATTGGACATCCAGAACTGAAGTCCGGACTTCTGATTTTTGAGTATAAGTGGTCTGATCACATTATTGGACTTCTGATACTGGTCTCCTATCCCTATTTTGTGATTCAAGCCTTGATCTTGGATCTCTAGCTCCATAGGCCTAATCCCAACCCCATTGGAACCCAAATTAAGGTGTCCTAACCCTAGTACATCACCTCTAGACCTACCTACCTAATGACCTAATTAGGTCCTCACCAAACCCAATTGACTTAGATCGTAGTCAATTACCTTCACCTAAGTCAATTGGACTAATTGAGTCCAATTGATCTTAGATCTCAACCTACACAAGTTCAATTGGACTTAGTGAGAGTCCAATTGACCTAAACCTAACCTAATTGAGTTATTCCACTCTTAATTAGGTTCACACTCATCCAATTAAACTTAGGTTAAGTTTAATTGCATTTTCCCTTTAGTAACTAGGGTTTTTAACCCTAATTCATGACCTACACCTACCCAAACCCCTTAGGACCTAACATAAACCTCTTGGACACCTAGAGCATGACCACACACACACACACGCACACACTCATTCATGCACACACACTTCTCCAGAGTTCTCTAGAACTCTCTTGAAGTGGCACCACCTCTTTGTTGTCAAATTTAGCAACCAAGAGGCATTCAAATTGAGATCCAGAATTTTTAGATCTCAAAGACCACCTCTATCCTCATTTGGCTGGCCACTCTTGGATTCTCTCTAGAGAGTTCCACACCTCTCTAGAGAGAAGCCCTTGAGTCTACAAAAAGACCCCATGGGTAGCCAAGTGACCCCATTCACTTCCTTGGCAATTCATACTCTTGACACCACTCATTCCATTCACGCCCACTTCCACTTAGCTAGCCACTCCACCTCCACGAGCTCATCACCACCATGGAGGACATCATGCCGGGATGCTGGATCACTCCTCCCTCTCTCCAAGGGTTGGCCTAAACTGCATTGGCCGCCCCTCATTCTCCTCCCGACCACTCCAAGGCCATCAGGGACCACCCTTGAATGCCCATTATTTTGCTAGATTTAGTTTATGCTCTCCATAATCTTTACTGCTTTTATTGCTGCTCAGTAGCATAGTCCTAACTCGCCCCTCAATGATGCATGCAAAATCCGCCCATTGATTCTTGTATGCAGTCATTTTCTGGTAGATAGATTTGAATTCCAAGCATTTCTATATAAGCTTTCATCTATAGTTCTGGTGCAAACAACTCTCTCACTGAATGAATGAAAAATGTTTTATATATATATGTCTCCATGTTATGAAATCACAATGAGCTAACTGTTTGCTATCATATTTGCTTGATTCAAGTTGCCTGCTTTTTAATTGTCTATCCATTTTGCAACTAAGCATGTTGTTTCCCGAGGATATTGAAAATCTAACGATAGACGCTTTCTCCGTAAATAGTCACCACCTCACTAGAATCGTGCGCAAAGAAACTCACACGTTCACCTTCGAAGTTTATTTGATGCACACACATGTAATCCGAGTCCATAACATAAGTGGTGAAATCTTAATTAGGAGATTGGAAACCGGCGTGCATTTTTAAATGATGTAGAGTAGCAAAAAGATTGATTTCTAGAGTAAAGCAAATGCCTCCCAGAGACGAACGACCGGGACTCAAATCTCGTTATTTTCGGAAAATAATATCTTTGTTGGATCATATTTCGCAACTATAATACGATGCTTTTCCTATCAAAAACGTGATCTACGAACTGTAAACAAGCACCCATGCTTGTAACATATTTTAGTTTCAGTTCAGTTTGCAGTGCGTTTTTCTAAGAGACAGAGATAGAGGAATTTTCTTTGTTTGGAGAGTTTTCTCTCTCTTTTCTTTTTATTTCTAGCTTTGGATTGGCTTCTCAACATGTTATGTATCAGATTCCTAGTCCCCATCATCAATCCTCGAGGGGTCCTTGGAAATCGATGCTTCGGGATACCACCGCCCATGGCAAACGTCGAACCCTGGCTTTCGAGATTTCGAGATAATCCCACCCATGGCATTTTATAGCTAAATCTAGACCCTGGCAATCGACATTTTGGGATAATGCCACCCATGGCATCTGAACTAGCACAGGGTGCTTACATGCCCCCAGTAAGATATCTAAATATCCTAGGAGACAAGCATCGAGGAGACCATATCTTATTGCACATCTTCGAGGGGAATTTCCTGCCTCTCCGTGTCGGGAACTCATCCAAATTAACTTGTGTTGATCGCATGATCCTAATCTAGGCAACATTTTTAGAACAGTTTAAACGCATTTGTGTGATTTTTATACTTATGCGCATTGAACCAGTTTGTGTGTTGATTGGGGTGCTTAGGTTACCAAGTCCCACAAACCAGAGGTCAACTAACGAGGCTAAATACTCTCTAAGCCTTAGACTTACTACTTAAGCTTCGCATTTTCCCCAACTTCTTGAGGACTATCTAGATCTTAGCAAACACTTGAATTCGCAAGTTCTCATATGCGTCGTGGCATAATTCATCGATCTCATATGCGAAGCTTTCTATGGGTTTTTTGCCTTAGAAAGATCTAGGTTGCACGTTCATACTGCCCAATAGGCTTTGTGCTCCAATTCGACGAGGAGGTGACATGCCTTCCCGTACACCAATCTGAAGGGAGACATGCCTAATTGGGTTTTGTGGGTAGTCCTATAAGCCCACAAAGCTTCTGGAAGTCGAGATGACCAGTCTTTCCTGTCAGGTCGAACAGTAACCTGGAGGATTTTCTTGATCTCCCGATTTGATAACTCAGCTACACCATTAGTTCGGGGATGGTAAGGAGTAGAGATTCGGTGTGGCACCCTGTATTTGGTTATCAGTGACCTGAACTGAGCATTAGTGAAAAGGGTTCCTCCATCAAAGATTATAGCACATGGAATCCCGAATAGTCAAAAGATGTTTTGATGAATGAATTTGATAACCACCTTATGATCATTGGTTCGGGTCAGAATGGCTTCGATCAATTTGGACAAGTAGTTAACAGTGAGTAGAACGTACTCGAAGCCATCCAAGAGAGGAAAGGGTCCTATAAAATCAATCCCCTAGACGTCGAAGATTTTGCACATGAGAATCGGCTGTAAGGGCATCATATCATGGTGGCTCATGTTTCCTAAGGTCTGGCAACGAGTGCATGCCCTACAGTGATTGTATGTGTCTTTGAAAATTGTAGGCCAATAGAAGCTGCACTGGAGGACATTTGCTGCTATTTTATGACCTAAAAAGTGTCCACCGCAAGCCTGGTCATGGCAGAAGGACAAGATGTCCTGAATTTCTGCTCCTGCGACACATCGTCGAATGATTTGATCAGCACCGATGCGGAAAAGATACAGGTCTTCACAGAAGTAATACTTGGCATTGGAAAGCAATTTGTCCTTGGCCTTCGGCCAATCGGACGGGATCTGATGTGATGCTAGGTAGTTTACTAGATCAGCAAACCATGGAAGCCATGTACTGATAGTCAGGAGCTGCTCATCAGAAAAATGTTCTGTAATGGGTTCAGAAGGATCGATAACATCAGAAGGAAGGCGAGACAAGTGATCAGCTACCACATTCTGCTTTCCTGCTTTGTCACGAATCTCGAGGTCAAACTCTTGCAACAGTAAGGTCTAGTAGATTAGTTCAAGTTTCGCATCCTTCTTCGTAAGGAGATGCCTCACAGCTATGTGATTAGAGTAAATGATAACACAGGAGGCCAGAAGATATGATCTGAACTTTTCCAGGGCAAATACTACAGCTAGTACCTCCTTCTCGTTAACTGTGTAGTTATGCTGAGCCTCGTCAAGTGTCTTGCTAGCGTAGTAGATTACCACGAGTTTCCAATCAATTTTCTGCCCAAGTACCGCTCCTACAGTGAAATCTGATGGATTGTACATGATCTCAAAGGGTTGAGAGCTATCAGGGGACTGTAGGGTCGGAGCTTGGGTCACTCGATCACGAAGGATTTCAAATGCTTGAGTGCATTGCTTGGAGATTTCGAAAGTAACATCCTTATATAGTATAGTGGTCAGGGGGCGCACGATCTTTGAGAAATCGGGAATGAACTGATGGTAAAAACTAACATGGCCCAGAAAAGATTGGATGTCCTTGATCGAGCTAGGCATAGGGAGTTTGGAAATCAGATTCACCCTGACTTGATCGACCTAGATGCCTTTTTCTGATATGAGATGTCCTAGGACAATTCCTTCAGGCACCATGAAATGGCTCCTTTCCCAGGAAAGAACCAGATTCGCGTTAATGCACCGCCTGCAGATCTGTACCAAGTGCAAGAGGCAATCGACAAATGATTCACAAAATACTGAAAAGTCATCCATGAAGACTTCTAGATAATCACCTACCATATCTGAGAATATGGCAAGCATGCACCGTTGAAAGTAGCGGGTGCATTGCTGAGATCGAACGGCATCCTTTGGAATGCGTACGTCCCGAAGGTGCAGGTGAAAGTGGTATTTTCTTGGTCCTCAGGATGGATTTCCACCTGTTTATAATCGGAGTACCCGTCCAAAAAGAAGAAGAACCTATTTCCCACTAGTTTCTCGAGGATATGATCAATAAATTGTAGTGGGAAATGGTCCTTCTTTGTGGAGGTATTGAGTCTTATGTAGTCAATGCAGACTCTCCATGAATTTGCCACACGGGTCGGTATGATTTTTTCGATTTCAGTCGTGATTACAGTGACTCTTGTCTTCTTAGGCACAACCTAGATTGCACTCACCCACCGACTGTTGGAGATCAGGTAGATGATCCCAGCATCTAACCACTTGTTCATCTCCTTTTCCATGACCTCCTGCAGATTAGGATTCAGACGTCTTTACATTTCTCTGGAAGGTCGTGTGCCCTCTTCAGTGTAGATATAGTGTGTGCAGTATGGGGGCAGATGCTAGTCAAATCATCGAGGGTCCATCCAACGGCTCTTCGATGTTGCTGGAGAATAGTAATCAGACGGGATTCCTAATAAGGTGTGAGTCTGGAGTTGATAATCACAGGAAACATCTGATTGGAACCCAAAAAGATGTACTTTAGATGGTCGGGAAGAGGCTTGAGTTCCAAAACAAGGTTATTAGTAGCAGCTGTCGGTTCAGAGTGTGTCAATAGTAAGGGAAGGAGTTATGGGTGTGTCTAAGTCAAGTTTGGACTCCTCTAATTGCGGGTTTTGATCCTCTTGTAAGTAGTCAGGCTTTTCTCAATACATGGATCGTCAACCACAGCCTTGATATCACATATCTGTTCTATAACACCATAATTAATCCCTTGTTGGGTCTTAAAGATGTCAATCTTTAATGTTTAGTTCCCAAATTTTAGTTCAATTTGTCCCTCCTCACAATTTATGTTGGCCCTAGCAGTGGCCAGAAAGGGTCTCCCTAGTATAATTGGTGTATCCCTCGGATTTTCTGGAGCATCCATATCCAAGACTACAAAGTCCACCAAGAAATAGAATTCCTGAACCCTAACAATGACATCCTCAAGAACTCCTTTAGGTGACTTGATAGATCGATCAGCCAGCTATAATTTCATCTCTGCTGGTTTTAGCTCAGATTCCTCAAGATGGTCAAGTAGGGATGTAGGTATTAGGTTTATGGTGGCTCCTAGGTCTAATAAAGTTCTATCAAATTGGGTATCACCAATTGTACAGGAAATCAAGGGAGTACCTGGGTCTTTTGCCTTAGGTGGGAGTTTGCTCAAAATTACAGAGCTAGCTTGCTCTGACAATACGATTGGGCTCCCACTTTTGGTTCGCGGCTTGCGCTTAGGTGTACACATGTCTTTCAGAAATCGTGCGTAAGCTGATACATGGCAATCACATTCATCAAGGAGATGTTTATATGTACCTATTCACATAGCTTGACTAGATCCTCCTCAGGTGCCATGGGTTTGTATGTCCTCTTTCCCTTGGTCAAGGCCTCGAGAAATGGAACCTTGGATAGTTCCTCTAAAATAGGTCCAGGTTCTTGATCTGGGACAAGGGTATCCTAAATAACTATCCTAGGGGTTGGGTTAGCACTACCAGACTAAAAGTGACTTGGGTAAGGTAGGTCTTGTGTTGTTTTTCCACTACGAGTTGTTACTAAATTTAGTCCTGCCTGGCTTTGCTTCGGTGTCGGTAAAATAGGTGGTTGCTGCTGAAATCCCAAGTATGATGTCGAAGCTTCCATCCCGTCAGGTGATGGAACAGACGGGGCCTAATAAGTCATGTGGGCTTGGCCCAGATTTGGGTTCACAACTCGCCTCTGGTTTAGCACATTATTCAGATTCGATAGAGGTTGCAAAGGGAGTGTGCTAGGTTGGCGGGAATTTTCCATCTGGGCGAGTTGATTGCAAACCTTTGTGATCACATCTTTGTGCTGTTTTTGCATAGCCGCATTCTTCTTCTGAATGTCAGCCAGAGTCTGAAGGATAAGAGTCATTTGATCTCTCTGAGTTGGCCCAGATTGATAGGTAGGGTTGGGTCGAGGCTGAGGCAGCTGATATGGACGAGGGGCTTGTGGACGGGTTGATATGGTGGTCTCTGATTCTGATTATTTCCCGCCCACCAGAAATTGGGATAATTTTGCCATCCAGGGTTATAAGTGTTGGAGAATTGGTCATTCTGAATGGCTTTGAGGTCCTCATAGGTCTGAGGAACCTCAGAGAAATCAGAGTACGAGGGTTCAGAGTTCCCCCAACTAGAGTAAGCAGGGTCAGAGTTTCCTCCGATCCTAGAGTCAGACGGGGGTGGATACGGGTCCATCCCTTGAGAAGATCAATGATAGATATTATGCACAGCTTCCCTCTCAGAGGGCGGTTGTGCAAACGGGTTTTGCGTAGAGGTGGCTCGCTGTAGATGTTGAGTTAGCTCATCCACCTTCTTCTCAACGATAGAGACCTTGTCCAAATGACTGGCCATCAATTCCAAGTAGACTGATGTGGACAGGCCCTGCGTCTCATGTGATTTCCTTGGATTCATCAATGCACGGGCATTTGTCCAGTCGAATATGCCCATGGAGTCATTATTGATGGAGTTCTCGCACATATTCTTGAGAATCTCCCACACAGTGTCTTCGTGTTCACCCATATTTCCTCTGCAAGTTGCATTGACGAATAAATGGATATCTTCACGGAGTCCCTGGTAAAAAGACTGGACTTGTTCCCATTTAGGAACTCTGTGATGGGGCCACTTTTGCTTGAGATCCAGGAAACAGTCCCATGTTTCATGAAGGGATTCTCCAGACTGCTGGGGAAGGGTGTGATCTGGTGTCGTATGGCATTTGTCGAACCAACTGGGAACTATTATTTCAAAAACTTGGATTGTAGTTCAACCCATTTGCTGATTGGACGCGTTTGAGTCTGATACCAGTGAGCTGCTTTGTCCATGAGAGAGAAGGAGAACATCTTCATTAGAAGAATATCCCGATTTTGGACATCTGACCTGAAGGTCTGAGCCAGATGCTTGAGTTGTTTGATGTTCTAGAAGGGATCCTCGTAATTAAGCCCATAAAACTTTGGAATAGCATGAATCATGTTCGGCTTGAGTTCAGAATCAGGACCTCCAGCTGGGATTTGGACTCGAGGATCGATCGCCACCGCAGCAGGATTGTAGTGATCTCGCATCATGGGATGCAGTAGTGGGTTTATAAAGGCTTGGAATAAATCATTAAGGCACTGAAGATGGTTCTCAAGGTTATTCTCTTCTTCTGCGGGTTGTGCCATGATGATGGAAGAAGGAGAATTGGGTTCAGATGAATTAGAGGAGATGTCTATGTGGTGGGGTTGCTGCACAAACATGGAAGTCGAGGTCTACCCTCGACGGGAGTGAATCACTAAAGGAGGCCCAAAAGATGGTCTTAAGGACCTCCTACCAAACATGCACCGATGGTCTAGATGAGAGTAGAATGTGATGGACCCAATGAAGACACCCAAAAATTTGGATGACTATAGGGTCTAGGGCAGATGATACCCCTTAGTCAGAAAGCCATCAACCTGAGAAATACTTGGGCAGCCAGAGAGGGAGTGTCCCACAAAGACCCCTACATGGTAGAGCACCCTCACGAGTTACAGGGTTTCCCCCACTCGACCTCTCTTGTCACTGATGTTCTAGTTAGGACAGAATGGGGACTTGACCTCTTAAATCTACCAGTTTTATTAAAGTGCAAGGGTGCTTAAGATTTCACTTGAACTTTAGATGTATTGAGTGCAAAAAGTGACCTAATTTCAAGTTGGTTGACCCAACAAGGTGGTCAACTTCACCTATTTGTCCTTTGAGAAGTTTTAGGTCCCTTCTTTTAGGATTCAAGTGAGATTAGCAGCCTGAATTTTAGGGTTTTCTTGAATAAATCTCTTCAACCAAGGCTTAGGCACACCTCTTTTTGGAAAGTTAATTCTTGCTTATGAAGGTGTGTCTCTAAAACCCTAACTTGAAATCCTTAATTTGGCTCTAATCCTGGTCCAATTTAGTTTATCAAATGTGGTATCTAGGGCTCAATCAAGAAAGTGGTAGACCTAGTTACCTTAAATGGGTGCACAAATCAAATTTTTGTTGTTGAAATCAAATCAGGCAGCTTGATGAATTTAGCTAAGAATGTAAAGCAAGTAGCCCTAATTGATTTTATCTTTCTTTCCCTTTCATAATGAGGGACTTAAGAGAAAGTAATCAGAAATTACCTACCACTGGCGTGTTTGATGTGCTGTTGTCTTCCTTTGAATCTTCTCCCTGAAACGACCACAACAAAGAGATATAGCAAGTTAGTACCAAATTGGCAATTGTAATCAAGAATTCTAAATCGCCCATTGGTCCCCGGCAACGGCTACAAAATGTTTTGATCGCTGAATTGGGTTTTAATAATATCACGTTGTAATATAGCCGAAAAAGCATTCAAAACAAATATAATTTTATTACTCGAATTTAAAATCCGAGGTCGAGTACAAGGAGCAAATTGGTGTTTAGAAATCAAGATCATAATTCAGAATGTAATAATATCAATACCATAGTGCAAAAATATAGGAGTAAATGGAGAGCACAAAATACTAACCAAACTCAATATATATGAATTAAACTCAAAATTGGACATCTGATTTGTAAATCAGATGCCTTAAAATGATGATGCTATAGTGCACCTGACTTCTTTCTTTCTTCTGTTTCTGCTCCTTTTCTTCTTTCTCTTTCCCTGTCAACTGCCTTTGGCTTCAGTCTTCTTCTTCCTTAGCTTTTTCCTACCTTCTCTGCCTTGGCTTCAGCTTTCTTCTTCCTCTACAATCTTTCTATACCTCTCTTCTTTTGCCTCTCTATCTATTCCTCTTTCTTTCTCTTCTTCTTTAGCCTCGATCTTCCTTCAGCTTCTTTCTTCTCTTTCTTTCTCTGCCTTAGCTTCTCAACCTTAGCCTCTCTGCATCCTTGTCTTCTCCTTCTCCTTCTTCAGCTTTGCTTCTCCTCCTCTTCAGCCTACAGCAAAACCTACCCCGTACCAACGCACACTCTCCTCTCTTTTCTCTCTTAGGTTCCACTCTCCCAGAGCCACAAACTATCGGGTAATCGGGTCGGGTACGTACCTGAGACCAGGCCCACCGGCGTGCTGTGGTGGGCATCGGATCAGGTCAAACAAGTTCGCGGGGCGTGGTCGCGAATAAGGTTAGGTCGGTCGGGTGAGAAGGACCTCACCCCGTGATTCGGAGGTGAAAAGCTACTGGCTGGAATTCAATTTATACAGGTGTTGCACCTTAGAACTTTCCGAGGTGGGACTATCTGTCCACCTTCTTTCACGCATGCCCGCATCAGTGGTGTTCTCCAATTGCAGCAACTGTCATGACCCTTGACTTCAATTGATAGCCTAGAGTCGTGCGTGAGGGTGTTTTGTGCAACCTGGTACGGAGACTAGGAGCTAGCACGGCCTGGAGCTTGCTTCAAGCTCTGCACTAATGGCAGAGGATGTCTATACCTGAAATCACCCCAACGGCCTCACGGCCCCATTAAAACACTCAGGGAGCTTCGCCAAGGCACGACGAATATGCAACAGTGGTCAACGTGTAGTGGGGATGCCAGTGCAAGCGTGCCTAGGGAGCACTGTGTGCACATGTGTGGGTGTGTTTAGAGGTGCTTTTGGGAGAATGGCGGTGTGAATGAAGTTAGGGGTTGTGATTAGGTAGTTGAGGCAGAGGTCGTAGGGTGGTTGGCAAGGTGGATGGAGGTGCGAAGAGATGGGAGCACCTCGCCAGAGGTATTGCTAGAGGTGGAGGAGATGATGGTGGTGGAGTACGGCAGTAGTCGTTTTAGGGAAATAAAGAAGGGGAAAGAATGTAGAGGGTGAAAGGGACTTATCTAGGGTGATAGTGGATGAAGCGAAGTCAAGGGTGGCATCTGGCATGTATTGCCGGTGCCAGAGACGAAGGTGCTCAGGGAGGGACGATTGGCGAGGAGGAAGGGAAGACGGGGGCATCGGCGGGTGCTGCGTAATGGGGACGAATGCGAGGAAAAGGAACCTGCCATCGGTACTGTGGTCAGGCGACAAGGGAGATCAGGGAAGGTCACCAGAGCTTGATGAGCGAATCGGCCGGAGGAGAAGAGACGAATTTGAGGGGGTTTGCCGATCGATTTCAAGCTTGGAGGAGTCAATTGGATCTGGGACTCCTTAAATAGACCTCTGGAGGGGGATTTATGCTTAGAAGCTAAGCTTCCAAGAAAGGTAAGGTCGTTGGAGATGGCAACTCCAAAAGAGACCCAAATCTCTCGTGTGTTTGCATGAGAGATTGGGTAACAAGTAGGGTATCAAACAAGGTTCACATTGGAGGGATTTTCTCAAAGAATCTCCCTTCCAATTTTGAAGGGGATTATCTGAGAAATCAGGGAAAAATCATCTTCTAAAGCTTGTCGGAGTAGGATTCTTCTGCTATAATGGCGAAGGGACCTATTTGCGAGAATGATGAAGAAGCGAGGGTGGCTTTTGCAAAGGTTTTTGAAAGATAGGGGCACAAATATAATCAGGCTAGACCTACTTGCAAAGTGGGTCAAGATGAGTTCCCCTTAGGTCCAAATTTCTTTATAAACCTAATTTAAACCTAAGGAATCAAATGGTGAAGTTGTATTTTGGGTTTGACCACGTTTGACTGGGCAATGTTTACAAAAACCCAATTTAAGGCAAATATCTGTCTGAGACCCCATTCTAGGTCAAAATGGGTTCCAATGACCAAATTGAAAGTTCTAAACCCTCAATAATATTCCTCTATGATTTTTAGAGGATTTAGGTGAATTTTATCCTAACCAAAACCTTAGTTAATCAAGTGGGTCAGTTTTAGGGTTTCAAGAAGTCATTTAATTCACAGGGTACACGCAAACCCTATTTTGTCAAATCCAACCAACTTTTTACCTTTTAAGACCTTTTGACCTATGTTTAGCCCTTGAGAAAACCCGTTGTTGTACTGCAATGGTAAAATTGTAGTTTTACCCCTTGTTTCTTCCTTTTCTGTCAGAAAGGTTATTCAATGAATTTTTCTTTTCTGAAACATTGAGGAAAGCTATCATGAAACAATAGCAATCTGGAGGGCAATATATTTCAGATCAAACAAAACATTACAAAACAGATCCCCAACTGTGTATGAGGGACCAGCATTCATTTACAATTTTCTCACATCTAATCGGTCTTTCCTGAAAAAGCTTTTCATTTCGTGCCCTCCACACACACCACAGGGTGGCAGCCATACCCTTATACGGTCATCCAGGAGTAACGAACCTCTACCAAAGGGAATCCCAGGTGGGAAGAGGTTCTAGGAAAATTGTCCACCAAATCTTGTATGTGACCAGCCAAGAGGGAAAAATATGCGACGTACTGTCAGTATGTAAACCACATAGATGACAAGCATTCAAAGTAGTCCCCATTCTTATGTGTCTAAGATCACTAGTGATCAGGCCTTCCCATCTGGAAAGCCACAAGAAGATTTGAACCTTTAAGGGGATGTTTAATAGCCATACTTTCCTGTCAATTGGGTCACTCTCCATCTCAGTGTTTGACTTGATGATATTCTCATAGGCCTGCTGCACTGAAAATACTCCATTCCAGCCATAAGTATTAGCCACATTCAACCTAGGGTGCACCTGCTGTGGTGTAGCCATCAAGTTCTGCCTATCTTCCCATAAATGAGTGCCAGATTTGCATTGTTCCTATCCTTCCATCCTCCAGCACCCCTCTATAGCAGACCACAGACTGCTGACTTTAGCCTCCTTATCTGCAGCAGCAGCATAAGCCCTCGAATATGGATCTTTCAGAATCCCCAAACCTGACCAATGCTCGTTCCACAGACTGAAATCACTGCCATCTCCAAGTCTAGGCTGCAACAGATGCCAATTGTTGCTTATTGCAAGGGTAACTGATCGCCAAAAAGGGGAAGGTTTCACTGGTTGTAGCCTCTTCAGAGCATTATTAGATCCACCATAGCTATCTTTGATTAAGTCTGCCACCAAATTTTCCTTGTAATCTAGAATCTTGATGGCCCATTTAATCAGTAGGACATCATTGAACTCCTTGAGTGCCTTAATTCCCATACTACCTGTCTCCTTTGGCCTGTAAATCTTATTCCATCTGATGGGCTGCATAAAACCACCCTCATGGCCAGCTCCTTTCCAAAAAAATCTTTTCCTCATAACATCCAAACGTTTCCAAATAGACTTCGGGACCTTAAAAACGCTAAAGTAAAAGATCGGGATGGACATTATGATTGAGTTAAGGAGGATTAATCTCCTGCCCTTTGACAAGAATTTACTACTCCAGCCTTTCAACATGCCAGAGACCTTATCAAACAAGATATTCCAATCATTTTTCTTTAGCTTTGCAGCTCTCAAAGGCAATCCTAGGTACCTCATTGGTAGTTTAGCTCGAGGTGATCCCAATGTACTCTCCAACTCCTTCTGCTCCTGCTCATTCATGCCAAAACAAATCAAAGTAGACTTTTCCTTGTTCAATTTCAGTCTTGAAATGTCCCTAAAGATCTTTACCAACAGCCCCAGAGCATGTGCAGCAGGCTTGGTCCCTTCCACAAAGAAGATTGTGTCATCTGCATATTGCAAAATGGGGGCCAAGGTTCTCCTGTTGGACAGTGAATACCCTCTGAGTATCCCGACCTATGCCAATCTGCATGCATACCTTCCAAGCCCATCCACTGCAAGGTTAAAGATCAGGGGAGCTAGAGGGCATCCCTGTCTAACCCCACGCTGAGGTTGAATCCAAACACCGCATGGCTTCCCATTGACCAGTGGAGAAAAGGAGGTAGTTGTGATACAACGTTTCATCCATTGGATCCACACAGGAGGAAATCCTCTCCTTTTAAATACCTCCCAGAGATACGACTAGGAAATCAAATCATATTCTTTTTGAAAATCGACTTTCCACATGAATGCCTTGCACTTCCTTTTGTGCCATCCACTCACCATTTCCTGAGCCAAAATGAAGGACTCTTGGAGTGATCTATTGGCCAGAAAGGAAGATTG
Source organism: Thalassia testudinum (assembly GCA_037157565.1). Taxonomy (NCBI): domain Eukaryota; kingdom Viridiplantae; phylum Streptophyta; class Magnoliopsida; order Alismatales; family Hydrocharitaceae; genus Thalassia; species Thalassia testudinum. Next base: position 9,808,549 of record JAZHRO010000003.1, on the reverse strand, counting down.
CACCGAATGGATTAGGCTCTGTAGAACAGTTCTCAACCGGGTTATTCAGTGAATTATGACCTCCAGTTGGCTAGGTAGGAGCTTTTATTCTCTTCATTGTGTCAAAATGAGCTAGTTAGGGCTCATGATGGTATTCCCATCAGCGGGTGAGGAGTGGGAAAGTGCATGGGTGAGTGCATGCATAGGGGACCTCACCCCCTATGTGACTGAGGTAAACAACCTTGTGCATGAATTCAATTTATGTGCTGTAGTCACTCTGGTGATACATGATGTGGGACTATCCCCACTCTTCTTCCTCACATGTAGCTGTAGAGAGTTTGGATCTCAAATTGGAGTAGTCGATGCTGCTCTTCTCTTCGATTGACGTGGTAGGTAGGTTTGGGGGTTGAAGTCGCAGTTGTAGGGGTGACCTTAGAGTCAGTGGACAGCGATGAATGATGGATGGAGGTGGCATGAAGTGGAGATATGACGAACACTTGCAAACCAAAATACAAGCTCATGGCCCCAATTAATACGTTCACAAGCTTTGCCTAGGTTTAAAGAAGGTAATGGTGGTGCTAGTATGGCGATTGGAAACCTAGGGTGTCCAGAGGGTGGTGAGTAGCGATGGTGAAGATGGATTCATCTAGTCGAGTGAATGATGAATCAAAACCGTCAATTTATTGAGGGCTATTGTTCGTGAGATTATGGTGTGGCTTTTGGAGGTGGTGGTGAGCGATTTCATTTAGTGTAGTGGCTGTGCGACTTCGCTGGAGGCATCGCTAGCCGTGGAGAACACAGAGGGGGAGGAAGGTGAACGGTAATTGAATTGGATTGGGAATGAGTTGATTCTAACTAAAAGAAGGAGGAGAAGAGGAATAACTTAACTACTGATGAAAGGGAAGGAGATCCATGCTGCCTTTGATTGGCCGACGTCCAAGGAGAAGAAGGCTCTGGTGGTGAGAAGCGATGATGACGAAGGGGTAGATGGCAGTAGCTGATGTACACTAGACACAGAAGACTATGGGGAAGATCGTGGGCCATCCAAGTTGTCTGTTGGATGGTCGGAAGATGGTGATTGAGAAGGTCGCTAGAGTCGATGGAGCTCGTGGTTAGAGAGGAGGGAGGAAGGAGAGTTTTAGGATGGAATCGACTAAGGAGGTGCCTGGGACCTTGAGGACCCTTTATAGAGGTTGGATCCGAGCTCTAAGTAGGAAATTAGGTGCATGATTACGTTGCAATCATAGGTCTTAATTGACTTAGATTAAGCTAGAACCAGGCGTAAGTTAGGCTAATTCATGCATGCATACGCATTATTTGCATCTTTACCGCTTTTCTTTAGCTAGGTGTGAAATAATGTTATAATGTTCTGATTAAGTGCATTATGTCAATTGCAGGCAATAAGCTAATCAGGAGCTGGATCTGGAGCAGGATCTGAAGGTGGATCAGGAATAACCGGAGTTGCAGCAGAGCTAGAGCAGAAGGCTTAGATTAGATCTTGGAATAATAATGTAAGGGAGTTAAACGTTTTCTATTCTACTAAGTAGCAATAAAGTAGTAAAATGTGAAGAGCTTAGGTCCATCCTAGCCCCAGGAGAGCCTAGAGACTTCCCTAAGCCTTAGCCACCATTAGATTAGGTCACAACACCCTAGGAAGCCCTAAAACCCTTGTTCCAACCCTTATCTGGACGTCCAGATAAGTTATAGGATGTCCAGGACCCTTTACCAACTCCCGCACACCTCAAACCCACTTCTGCAGTGTTATTGGACGTCCAGACACTTTGTTAGACGTCCAATTTCTGCAGAATACCGAAAACAAAACCTTGATTTCCCCCTGACTCAGATTGGACGTCCAGAACTAAAGTCTGGACTTCTGATTTCTAAGTATAAGTCATCCGATCACCTTTTTGGACGTCTCATACTGGTCTCTGGTCCCTATTTTGAGATTCAAGCCTTGATATTGGATCTTTAGCTCCCTAGATGTAATCCCTACCCCATAGGAACCTAAATTAAGGGACCTAGCCCTAGTACATCACCTCTAGACCTACCTAAGGACCTAATTAGGTCATCACCAAACCTAATTGACTTAGATCAAAGTCAATTACCTTCACCTAAGTCAATTGGACTCATTGAGTCCAATTGAGCTTAAATCTCAACCCACACAAGTTCAATTGGACTTGGTGAGAGTCCAATTGACATAAACCCAACCTAATTTAGTTATTTCACTCTCAATTAGGTTCACACTCATTCAATTATACATAGGTTAAGTTTAATTGCATTTTCCCCCTTAGCAATTAGGGTTTGTAACCCTAATTCAAGACATGCACCTACTTAAACCCCTTAGGACCTAACCTAAACCACCTAGCCACATAAACCACGACCACACACACACACACCCATTCATGCACACACACTTCTCTAGAGTTCTCTAGAACTCTCTTGAAGTGGCACCACCTCTTAGTTGCCAAATTTAGCAACCAGGAGGCTTTCCAAGTGAGATCCACAATTTTTGGAACTCATAACCATATGGCCGGCCACTCTTGGACTCTTTCTAGAGAGTTCCACACATCTCTAGAGAGAAGCCTTTCTTCTATAAAAAGACCCCATGGACGGCCAAGTGCACCCATTCACATCCCTTGGTTTCTACTCACATTCTTGGCACCACTCACTTCATTGGCTCCATGCACGCCCACCTCCACTTAGGTTAGCCACTCCACCTCCATGAGCTCATCACCACCATGGAGGACATCAAGCCGGGATGCTGGATCACTTCTCCCACTTTGCAAGGTTCGCCCTAAGCTACATTGGATGCCCCTCATTCCCCTCTCGACCAATCCTAGGCCATCGAGGACCACCCCTGAATGCCCTTTTGTTCTGCTAGATTTAGTTTTTGCTCTTGATAGTTTTACTGCATTTTATTACTACTTGGTAGCGTGGCTCTGATTCTCCCCCAATGATGCATGAAAAATCCCCTTATCGATTCTTGTATGCAGTCATTTTCTGGTAGCTAGATTTAAATTCCAAGCATTTTTGTACAAGCTTTCCTTTAAAGTTTTTTGTTGTAAACAACTCTCCCACTGAATGAATGAAAAAAATACTTTTATATATATATATATCTCCATGTTGTGAAATCACCATGAACTTAATGATTACTATTATATTTGCATGATTCAAGTTGCCTATTTTTATTGTCTATCTGTTCTGCAACATGCACGTCGTTTTCTGAGAATATCGAAAACCTAACGATAGATGCATTCTCTATAAATAGTCACCACCTCACTAGAATCGTGAGCATAGAAACTCACACATTCACCTTTGTGATTTATTCAACGCACACGCACGTAATCCAAGTTCATAACAGAAGTGGTGAAATCTTAATTAGGAGATTTGAAACTGGCGTGCATTTTTAAACAAAGTAGAGCGGCAAAAAGATCGATTTCAAAAGTAAAACAAATGCCTCCCAGAGACAATTGACCGAGAGTCAAAGTCTCGTTATCATTTTTTTATAAATATATTTGTTTGATTGTATTATGCACTATACTACGATGTTTTCATATCAACACGCGCTCTACGCTTCCAAACAAATGGCGCCGTTGCCGGGGAGGCAACGTCATTTTTTTATTTCTATCTTTTAAACTATCACTGACAAATCTCTCTCTACGTTGTTTTTGATGTGCAGGACAACACAGAAGAAAAACGGGATCTGCATACACATCGAGCGCGGCAAAAAAAAAGTCAGGTGAACATCATCTCCCCTTAGATTAGGTTTTTTTTCTGAACCCTATGAGTAGATTTATTTTCTATAATTTCCTTTTAAAAATTCTTTGTGAAAAAAAAATATTTTATATATTTTTCGTGAAAAGGAAAAAAAGAATAAAAAAGAAAAATTTTGAAAAAAATCTAGATTAGGTTTCCTTTCGAATCTAGGTCAGTTTGAAAAAAAAAGAAAAAAAAATGATATTTTCTTTGAATATTTTATTTTTGAAAAAAAGAATAAAAAAGCATTTTTGGTGGAAAGCTTAGATTTCAAACTCAATCCTCTTTAAGGAGCTTTTCCACCATCTTGTGATTTTTGGCCAGTTTTCAAGTTTGATTTAAAAATTCGATTGCTGAAAAGTTAGTAAGCAAAAATTTTTGAAATTTGGGCTAAACCTTCATTTTCAAACCATCTTTCAAATACCACCATTCTTGTAAGAAAAATTCCAAGTGTATAATTTTTAAAAATTTGCGAAGTGCACAGGGGTCAGACTAACCCAGATTCAAGATTTTTCAAATTTCAAAAAGCAATTCCGAGCAATCCGCGAATTTGTTTTGACTAAAAATGGTGGGGTTTGAAAGATGATCTAATTGGTTTTATTTTCCATATTTATTCTAAATTTTTGAAGGCCAATTATATTGTTTCAAAGAGAAAAATCGACCAGGGGTCAAAATTCCAGATCTGACCCTTTGATATTCAAAATTCCCTAAAAATCTAGTTGAAATAGTAAAAATTTCAAAAAGATATTCTCTGGAAAGCTAACTGAAAAAGGAATATACTCGCAAAATTTAAAGTTAATTAGATTCCAATTATTGTCTAAGAGCAAACATTACTTTTGTGTCTATCAAAATAGCAAAAAAAACCTTAGAATTGCATGAACTTTAGGTTGAATCTTTAGGGTTACAACTTAGAGACCACACTTTGGGCTAACCTAGACTTAACCAAGTCTAGTTAGTCGGTGAGCTTGGTCACCTTGTGGCCACTCACCACAAACCCCACTGAAAAAAATGAGTTAAAATTAATTTTAAAACACGAAATCAACCGGAGTTCATTGTCAAACTACTAGGTGTTTCTAACCTCTCTTGCCAAACCTGGTGACTAAGTCTGCGAGGCGATGTCAAACAACAGCAGCTCGGGGGTTAACGGAACCAGAGTCGTAAGCCAAAGGAAGAACCTTCCCCTTAGTCCCCTCGTAACCAGACTGGCCGGGTTAACTTGAGAGGAAGGAATCACTTTCAGTTGGTTGAACGATGAACTTCTCTTCAGGAATTCAAACTTCTAACGAAAAATCTAGTCACCTGATCCATAAGGACCATTTTATTGACAAGGCCTTAGCCTTATCCTTCTTGGCAACACCAACCCAAGGGTTGGAAGGTGAATGCAAGGAAGGAGGTCACTTCGACCTTACTTGGTTGGACCTTGGGAGCCACTCCCAAGGAGGTGAGTCACCTCGCCTGGACCATCTTCTCCCACAGCCACCATGGCAAATCCTGGACCTGGACCTAGACCAGGTCAAGATATCAGGAATCTGGACCTGATGGCTCTTCAGGAAGCCCAGGTCGCCGAATCCGACGAGTGGCATCAGCAGAGCATGGATCGTGTTACGACCCGGTTCCTAAATCCCTACAGGACACGATAATCGGACCGACTCGACTGATTCCAAGACCCAGGTATCCAACGCGAAAGTAACCAAAAAGCAGTAAAATAAACCACATTCACCATGCAAGTAACTAATAGTAACAAAAGTACAGCAGTAAAGAAAAGAACTACTATAGTACATACCACCACAACAGTAGAGAATTAAAGTAGTTACAGAAATATGAAGATTTCAATAAAAGAGTGCAAGTGAAACAGAAGTACTCACTAGTATAGAAAATGGTACAACAAAGTATAACTATTAGGCTCTACAAGGCCCAGCACCCTCCGCAGCCGTAGGCTCTGGTTGCTCAACACCTGGTCCTGAAAAGGTGACAAAAGTGACACGTCAGCGAAATGCTGAGTAGAGTGACAACCAATTAGCTAAGAAAACAGTAAAGGTGGACGAGTAACTGTTATTTTTAATTTCTTTCTTTATTTCTCTATTTGCTCTTTCATGAATTATTTCTCATATCTTTCTCTTGATCTCGAATGTTCCTCATGGGAACGATCTTGATTGCAGTCTTTTCCAAAAAGTAGAAGTAGCACATGGTGCTCTCCTGTTCGGGAGAGTCCCCCGTAGTGGTCCTACCCTCAGTCAACCACCCCAAGGTCACTAACAGACGTAACGGTGACTATGGCAGATGCGATAAATGCACGGGTAGCTACCTCGCACTGGCACGCAATCAGTCATTTCCGTTAACGAGTGCACCCCAAAGCATAGCACGGAACCAGCATAGGGCAGAGCCCTCTCAGTAATAGGGGTCCAGCCCCTCCACAATAACCAAACAGGGGTCTTACCCCTCCACAGTCCACGCACCCTCGCCTGACTACCCTGGTTTGCCCAGTGGGCCTAACAAGTCGGTGTAGGACGGCTAGCTTTACCCCAGGGCCCATGGGGTGGCTAGCTCTCTCCCTACACTAGTAGCTCTCCCCGGTATTGTGTACACGAGGGTGAAAAGTTGGTACAAAGTGGCCAGACCTAACCCTAGGTCCCTGGGGTGGCTAGCTCCGCTCTGCACTAAAAAGGGGGATAGTCGCTCTCTTTGGTACTCTGTACTCAAGGGCTAGCTCACTTCCCCAATTCCATTCTATTTACCTTTCAGGAGCTCTACTCCTAATTCCCCGTAGGGTTCATGCTCTGGCTAAGCCATTTTAGGTTTCATCATTTCAGTTTTATTCTTATATAGCCTGTGTTTCCAACATTTAATATCAATTTATATACAAGCAGCTCAAATTTAGCTTTCAACAACAGGAAAGCAATTACTAGCTACAGTACTCTATATTTCACAGGCAATTATCAATATTCTATCTACTTTTCCAAGACTGCAATTCATGTATTCACGATGTTCATTTCATTGTTTCTATTCCAAGGATTCATGCCACACCCTAGGATCTATCATTTAATCGAGTTTTTAAGTCCTAGGATTCATGTCATACCCTAGGATCTACCATTCAATCTAGTTTTCAGATCCTAGGATTCATGCCATACCCTAGAATCTATTATTTATCTCAAGGATGCATTAATGTTGGTAAATAACTAAGGGGAGCCACTCTACCCGCAAATCCGGGAGTAATGGGGGCGCTTTCGGCAAGTCCACGTGCCTCCGCAATCCCCAGAGCCGCAATAGAACGAGGTCCTAACACAAGGATCAATCACAAGGAACCACTCAGAACAGGATAAAAGTATTTTAAACAAGTAGAAGAACAAATTCTGAGAAGAACAGAATCTCAAACGTGGAAATCGGACTTCGAACGGACCCTAAATGAGTCAAAAACGACAACTCCGAGTCAAATCAGACGTCTAGAACACCTTCCAGATGTCTTAAAAGGTGGTCTAGGTCATACCTCACTCTGAGCTATTCTTCAGACGTCCAGGATCCCACTGAACCATCTGGACCTAGTTCCAGACGTCCGACTATCACTCCGGATGTCTGGAGACTCTCTTCATCGTCTGGTGCCGTGCCCAGATGTCTGATCTATGCGCGAGGCCATGTCCTCATGCCTTCCCAAAGCGAAACCTGCATGCGTACGTGAACACTCCTCAACACGACACGTCTTAGAACTTTGGCGGATTGGCCTGCGTGGCCGTATCTGCAAAAAGGAGGAAGATGAGAAATATCGTACCTTTCAAACATCTGGATCTCTCCCCAGACGTCTCCCGTGTCATCTGGACGTAGGTCCAGACATCTGATTATAGGAAAGTTTCCCAGAATCTGGACCTCCTCGCCTTCTGCCTACTACGCACGGCTGCGCCGCGCCGTGCTCGCCTGCCTGCTGCCTAGGCTACAGTAGCACCCGGGTAACTTCCCTAGCACCATGCTCCCGCTGCGCACCTGTCGGCCGACCCTGCGTTGCTCCGACGAGCTCTTGTCTCTTCCTCATGCACTCTCCCTCTTCTCCCCTCTCACTGCACCTCTTTCTCCCCGCACGCACCAGGCAACAGCTGCTGCCCTCGCTCTCTCACTCTCACGCTCATGCTGGAAGAAGGAGGAGACAGTGGAGTGGTGGGTGAGGGAGAGGGAAGGGGGGAGAGGGTTATTTGAAGGTGGCGGGGGAGAGAAAAAGCACCTGTAGGTCGACGGGCTCAGTTTGCGTGCGCACGCGTGCAGACTCGCAATCGTACGCCACAAAAATTTATTTCCAGATGTCTGGGAAGGCGTCCTGACGTCTAACCTAACATCTGGACCAACTCCCAGACGTCTTAAAAAGTGTTTAATTCCTTGGGTTTTAACAGATCGCATCTTGACGGCACTTGATAGGATGTAGCCCCCGTCGCTAGGAGAACAACTATGGGATTTCTACGACCCAGACTCACAAATCGTCGCACCTCTAGTCAGAATTCTCGCAGGCGGAGATGCATTTGAGCTCAAGCGCAACGTGATTGGCTTGATCATCACTCATTTCTATTGGAACTCAAGTGAAGATCCATTCCAGCACCTTACGTACCTGAGTCGACTTGCTGAAATTATTCGACCTAGGAATATTGATCTTGGGATTGTTCAAATGAAGCTTTTCCCATTCTCTCTGAGGGACAAAGCTTCATACTGGTTCAAGACTATTGGGAAGCCAATGGGAGCCTGGCTGGAATTATGACGTGAATACCTGCAAAAGTTCTTCCCAATCGGTCGAACAAACGTAATGCAGCATGTAATCATGACTTTTTCCCAGGGAGTTGGGGAGAAGTTACATGAAGCATGGGACAAATTACACGACCTTCTCAGAAAATTCCTGCATCATGGTATACCCAGATGGCACTTAGCTCATATTTTTTACCATGGGCTGGATGACACACATCGGTATCTGACCGATGCATCTAGCGGCGGGAATTTCCTCTCAAAAGATGAGAATAGCGCATTTGATCTGTTCGAATCATTACCGGAGAACTCGATGAATGCCGCATCCATGAACTAGTTCCAGGGGCCTGGTCAGCAGTGGGTTGGTGTCCGTGAGGCTCACACTGAGTCTATTCGAGCCAACATGGATATAATCGTCAAGCAGCTGGATAGAATAAACTTAATCGAGAAAAAGATTGACCAGATCAGTCAAGGTCAATCTGACTCGAGCTCTGCTACTTCAAGATCCTCCTATGCACCCCGAGCCCCTCCTGCTCGAGTTAATCTACTCACTCGGGATGCATCATCTCCGTATTTATGAGATCCCGCATATCAGGATCCCGTAAACAATCCAGATCTGGCACTTTACCACCAGGGTTATGCATCACCTGCAGATTATAATGCATATCCCCTTGATGGATATACATCTCAGACATCTTCGGCATACGAGGACGTCAGTGCTATCCAAGGATAAGGGTGTAATAACCCGTATTCAGAGGCGTATAACCCTAGTTGGTGCCAACATCCGAACTTCTCTTAGTCTGGTAATTCACTGAGACCACATCAAGATCCACACTACCAGAACAGGCAATACGGGAGTGAGCAAAACACATACCCTAGGCAGCAGCCGTTCCTGTCTCAGCAGCAGCAACCCCACTCTTTATACCATCCACTGCATCAATCTACCAACCACCCTCCAAAGCGGGTTGACAGTTTGGTGGCATTGAAAGAGGGGCTGCAAGAATCAATGAGGAAATCAACACAAGATAGCTTGCAGATTATGAAGGTGATGGCTGATTAGATGCAGACCATACAGAACATGCAGGACCATAGGACTCAGGGAGCCTTGCCCTCCTATCCCATCCCGAACCTGCGATATGTGCAGAACCAGGGCACCTTGCCTAGGTTTCAAGCACCGTAGGGATAGGCACACGCCATACTACAGGTGCCTCCTGCACCACTTGGTTATGCGCAAGGCCAGCTGCCTTTGCAGAACCCCGCATATTCGGCCCCTTCCGCTCCCCCACCACCTCATGGACAGCAAACCGATGCACATGCTATCTCTTTGAGGAGCAGAAGTAAGACATTCAACCCACTACTTAGGCAAGCGGGTCCTGATTTTTCCCACCCTTCGCCACAGGCGGGATTGACACCTTCATCATCTCAGGAGCCACCTGCGGTAGATAAGGTTAAAAGGCAACTCGACCCTGACATTCTCGTCCCTTTTCCTGAGGCTCTGACATGAAATATAGAATGGAGAAAGGACACATGGAATTTTGAGGATTTGAAATCGATGTTTAAGGAAGTACATATTCAGGTCCCCCTACTTGAAGCAATTGATCACATGCCTGTTGTCGCTAGGTTCTTCAAGGGCTATTATACACTGAAGCGATAGCCGAGAATTGGACGACAGGCGATACTGTCGAAACAGGCTAGCGTCGTGATTCTAGCTAACTTACTGCCAAAGAAGAAAGACCCTAGTACCCCACTCATATCTTGCTTCTTGCAGGATTCTCCATTTGATCGGGCCCTTCTAGATCTGGGCTCGTCCATCAACCTAACTCCCACTGCTTTATTTGATCGATTTCGATTTGCAGAGTTGAAGCCCACCTCAGTCACAATTCAGCTGGCTGACAGATCAGTCAAAACATTGAGGGGGTGGTTGAGAATGTGATCATGAAAGTCCGCGGGTTTTGCTTTCCCACAAATTTTTTCATTCTCCATATGGAAGTTCCTCCTAATCTCCGAGATGCACCAATTATTTTGGGTCTCCCCTTTCTAGCGACAACCTGAGCGAACATTGATTGTGCATCCGAGTGTATGGAGATTGTCCTAGGCAATGAGTGACTTCGACATGACATATTCAAGGTAGCAAAGAACGTCGACTGTGATTGAATAGAGGAGGTTGGTGAAGATGAAGATTCGGCATACTATGGTAAGATTGGGGTCCTTTGTGACAACCCAATATCTCATTCGTCTACACTATCAGGGTTCTTGGACCTCGATCCACACAGGACTGAAACCACTGCACTACACATATCTCCCTGAGGATCTGACTGTTTAGGGTGTGCTTCTAACCACAGCACCCTTGAATCCAGCTATCCTGATCCGTACATTACTGAATCACCCCTGTTGTTGCAGGAAGACATGACCACAGCTAACGGGTTTCCCGTTAACATAGTCACAACTGATTATTCCACAGGGAGCAACTCAGCAGGAATTCACGTGCATATGGATTAGATGATTTCCACCTTTGATTCTGTTCCTCCCACTCTTATTTCTGATTCTGACCCACCCGTAATTGAATTGAAGCCCTTACCTGACTCACTCAAGTATGTGTTCTTGGGTGAAAGTGAGACATAACCAGTCATTATCAATGCCCACTTAACCCGAGAACAGGAGCATCAATTGATTTCTATGCTTCAAGAATATAGAGTTGCTATCGGGTGGAGTATTGTTGATCTTCGTGGTATTCGCCCCTCGTATTGCACTCATCACATTTACACGGAAGAGGGGGTGAAACCTTCGAGACAACCTCAAAGACGGCTTAACCCAAATATGCTAGAGGTTGTTAAGAAGGACATCATCAAATGGCTGGATGCAGGCATTGTATATCCAATCTCAGACAGCCAGTGGGTGAGTCTGATCCAAATAGTGCCCAAGAAAGAAGGACTTACCGTCATGAAAAATGACAAGGGCGAATTCATCCTGACCTGCACTGCAACATCTTGGCGGGTCTGCATCAACTATAGGAAACTGAACATGGCTACCCAGAAGGATCACTTTCCTTTGTTGTTCATTGATCAGATCTTGGAATGGTTATCCGGGCGCTGTTTCTTTTGCTTTCTAGATGGATACTCAGGGTACAATGAAGTAGCGATTAGCCCGGCAGATCAAGACAAGACCACATTCACATGCCTCTTCGGAACATTCGCTTTCAAGTGGATGCCCTTTGGCCTTTGCAATGCACCAGCGACATTTCAGAGTTGTATGATGGCCATCTTCTTTGAAATGATTGGGGACTATGTCGAGGTATTCATGGATGACTTCTCCATTTTCAGAGCGGATTTCGAATCTTACCTTGATAACCTCACCAAGATCCTAGACCAATGTATTGAGTTAAACCTACTACTATCCTGGGAGAAAAGCCATTTCATTGTGAGGGACGGCATAGTACTAGGGCATAGGATCTCCAAAAATGGACTCGAGGTCGACCGAGCTAAATCAGAGATTATCTCCCACTTACCACCACCTAGCTCGGTCAAGCAGATTAGATCATTCCTGGGTCACGTCGGCTTCTATTGGAGATTTATACGTGATTTCTCGAAAATCGCATGGCCTTTGACGAATCTCCTGGTTGCCGATGTCGCATTTGAATTTAAGACCTCGTGTCTCAGTGCCTTCGACACTTTACGAAGCGATGTCTCCAACTCCCCGATTCTCCAACCACCCAACTGGTCGCTTGATTACGAAATGATGTGTGACACTTCTGATTTTGCCGTCGGTGCTGTTTTAGGCCATCGTCAGGAGAAACAACCCTTCGTCATATACTATGCTAGCATGACGCTGAATGAGGCTCAGCACAACTATACTGCCACGGAAAAAGAACTGCTAGCTATAGTATTCAGGTTGGAGAAATTCAGATCTTACCTATTAGGGTCCAAGGTCATCATCTTCACTGACCACTTCGCCCTCCGGCACTTGTTGGCAAAGAATGATGCCAAACCACGGCTCCTTAGATGGATCCTTCTATTGTAGGAATTTGATATCGAAATCCGTGACAAAGCCAGAAAATAGAATGTTGTGGCAGATCACCTATCCAGGTTGGACCCAGACAAATTCCTTATTCCCTACCTATCCACGAGAAATTTTTGGATGAATCTCTTCTGGCAGTTCATTCCATTGAGTTCCCCTGGTACACAGATTTCACGAACTGCCTTGTCGTAGGCAAAATTCCCGTAAACCTATCCAAGGACCAGAAACTCAAATTAACTGCAGAGTCCAAATACTACCTCTGGGATGGCCCACTACTCTTCTGCATTGGAGCATATTAGATTATTCGTAGATGCATCCTAGATTCTAGGATCCCCAATGTGTTATCTTTTTGCCAAAACGATGCTTGTGGTGGCCATTTCTCGGGATGGAAAATCGCTGCAAAAATTTTGCAATTGGGATTTTTTTGGCCAACCATCTTTACAGATATACACGAGTATGCCCAACACTGCAAAAAATGCCAGTCGGTCTGTTCTATGACCATGAGAGACATGATGCCACTGCAGCTCATCATGGTCGTAGAAGTGTTCGATGTCTGGGGCATCGATTTTATGGGCCCTTTTCCGAACTCGCATAGCTTCAAGTACATATTATTAGCCGTCGACTATGTCTTGAAGTGGGTCGAGGCCATCCCGGTGAGATGGGTTGACCATAATGCCGTCAATTCTTTCGTACGGCAGAACATCTTCGTTAGATTCGGAATACCCCGAGCCTTGATTAGTGATGGGGGAAGCCACTTCATTCATGCCCATTTCAAGTCGTTATTAAAGAAATAAAGGGTACATCACCGTATGGCCACCCTGTATCACCCGCAGACCAATGGGCAGGCTGAGGTGTCTAACTGTCAGATCAAGCTGGTTCTCCAGAAGGCAGTTAGACTAGACAAGAAGGGCTGGTCTGACAAATTAATTGATGCACTCTGGGCATATTGGACTGCATACAAGGCCCCACTCGGAATGTCACCATATCGCATGGTATATGGCAATGCCTTTCACCTTCCTGTAGATCTGGAACACCGTGCCTTTTGGGCGGTGTGAAAATGTAACCTTGACCTCGATACAGGAGGTCAAGAATGGAAACTCCAGCTTAGCGAATTAATATACAAGGACAAGACTGTTTGCACCTCAAAACACGCCTGTAATAATGCCTTCTTATGCTATTTCCTAGCATTAACATTGCATATTAGGATCCTGTAGTTGCATTTGTAAAAACACTTCAAAACACTTGCATTCATGCATTTAATTGAGAAGAGAAGAGAATAAAACAATGGTTTGCATTTTTACATTTTTCTTCAAGTGTCTCTTTGCAAAAAGTCCCCTCTCCATATTTTATTCCCTCTTTCCATTTTCTTCTTCCCGCGGCTGCATTCTTCTTCCCGTGCCAACATGCACGCCATGCCTCCTGCAGCAGCCATTCCCTGCGACTGTCACTCCCACGCCATCCCCCTGCTGCAGCCATGCTTGCAGCCACACTCTCCTCCTCTGTTTAAAGCCACAACCTCTTCCTCGCGAACAGGACCGCACACGCAGTTGCTGCACCAAAACCCGCAGTCCACCTCCTTCCTCCACCGTTTTCCCCTCCCATACGTCGGCCCTCCTTCGAGGAGACACCCGGCGAGCAGGAGAACCCACTGTGGTGTTCACCACCACACTGGGAACACCACCGCCTAGCTCCTCAACGAGCCGGTGGGCACGGTGTCTTCTTTTCTTTTCGTTTTCATCTCCACACCATTGCTGCCACTTCAAGGTCCAAAGCTTGAAGCAGCAGCAGCAGCAGCCAAACCGCGGCGACGGTAGCAGCAGCAGCTCCCCTCGCTCATCCGCGACCTTCCCCGCAGGCGCTTAGCCCTCCGCACGCGCCTGCAGGGCACCTCTCCGCTCCGTCCTCTGCTCTGTCGCCTCTGCCCTTGCACCCGCGACCGGCCGCTGCGCGCACTACAGCGGCCGACCAGGCCCTCTCGCCGCCCCCTGCCAACCTCTGCAACCCTCCGCGACCGACTGCAGACTCCCCGCCGCCCTCTCCGAGCACGCCATCGCCAGCTCTCCTTCCTCGCACCCGGCCTGCAGATGCCTCACCTTCTCTGCGTGAAGATGCGCCTGCATCCGCGACCAACAAACGTCGGCAGCCATCTGCAGACGACTCGACCTCCAGACGTCGGGCACCGCCTACAGACGACGCGGCTCCAGACGTCTGCCGCCATCCACAGACGTCTTAACTCACGCCATCACCAGCTCTCTCTCCCGCTCTCTCTCTCTCTGGCGCGAGTACTCCCGCGCGTGTCTGCCCTCTCTCTCGCCCGCTCTCTCTCTCTCTCTTTTTTTTTACTCACAGCAACACACACACATTCACTGACGCACACACACCTATACCAACACATACACACACACTCACACACTTATTGTAACATATATATAAATATATATATACATACATATATCTATATATATATACATAGTATATCGATATAGTTATGTATACATACATATATATATATAATATACATACATATATATATAATATATATACATATATCTACTTATATATACATCTATGTACTTATACATATACTTATATATATATAGACTTATATACTTATATACATATATATATATACATATCTATATACATATATATATATATACATCTATATAGTAATATATATATATACTTATATACACATATAAATATCTATATACATATATATATACATATATATATATATCTATACACCTATATATATAAACACATATATATCTATATATATATCTATACATATATACCTATACATTTATATATATATATTGATATATTTACTTATATACATACATATGTACATTTATTTTTACGTTATTTACTATACGCTGTATCGCGGGAATATCTGCACCAGTTACTGATATTCCCTGATACACGCGTACAAAAAGCGTGGACCCATAATCATCCATCCTCCATCCACACTCCACGTGGCACCTAGTCGTGTTGGTTGCGTCTCTCTAGACGTCGACTGACTCGACATAGTGCTACACTCCATCGTCACCTCCACCCCCACCCCTTTATATATATACTACATATAAATATATATCTATAGCTACTAAATTTACTTTCTGTCTGTTAGCTTCCTTCTTAGTAAAAAGATAAAAAAAAGTATAAAAGTGAAAAGATAATCTTTGATTTGCAGGTACCCCATCTTGCGAGTAGCAAGGCATGTTTTGAAACTCTGTTTTGGCTAAAAGCCAAGGACACAATTTTGAGGGTGTGCCTCAAGAACAAGGATTACCAGAAAAAAACCTAAATAAGAAAAATACCAAAAACACAATAAACGAACGGAAGAGACGCATTTTAAGGAAAACGTAGAAACTTGACTTGAACCCCACTTCCCTGAGTTCGACCCTGGGCCTAAAAGAGACAAGATAAAATCAAGTAGGTTAGGTTAAAAATTTTGTAAAGAGATTGTTAGGTCTAAAATAGGTTAACCATTATACATATTTCAACGATAAAAATATCATATTAACAACCTATTCGGGCCGATCCATCATACTTTTCTGGTGTCGTTGCTAGGGAAGTGTACCTTCAAGTAAGTTTCTATTCAATTCCTTTCAATTTTTCTCTTCTCTCTTCACGGGTATTTTTGTTTTTGGTGTGCAGGTTAACCTGGTTGCAAGGAGAAGACAAGCAGACGAAGTCGGGAACGAGGGCAGATTCAAGGCGGGAACGAGAGCGTGAAGATGCCGACACCGCATTGGAGCTTCGCACACGTTTCCGAACAAGTAAGTTTTCCTTTTCTTAGCAAACTAGGATTAACATGCCACCTCAATAAAAATAAAAAAATTAAAAAAAAACTAGAAAAACTTCTTGGGATTTCTTGGGGCAAGTGGATTAAAATTCACTTGTTTGATTGGTTGTCTTCACTCCCACTGCCCTGGGATTTCCCGCCCTACTTCGCATAGCGAAAATCCGAGAATCTTGATTCTTGGATTTTTCGCCGTGAGAAGTATTCTTTGAGGCAAAGAAAAAGATTGCTTGTATCCCTCTTTTGCCTCACTTATCTTTAATTCAGGATCACATTTTTGGTGGGGAGACTTGGAATTGAGTTAATTCCAACCCCACCACGACTTTTCAAACTTGTCTGTGATTTGATCCTGAATACTTCAACCCCAACAATTTTATTTTCTTTATCTTTTGGTTGAAGCTTTGTGTGTGGAAATCATTTCTGGTGATTGGAAGCACTTGAATTGAAGTGCTTTGGCTCCCTTTCACATTGATATAAAATTGATTCGTGCATCCACACATAGAAATCTCCATTTAAGGTAGCCCATTACATTTTAGCATGCATTAACTAATTGATAATTGAAGAAGGGTTTTTTGGGTTTAGAAAGAAAACTTGTATTCTCACAAAAACCCGGAGATTGGTTGAATTGGTAATTCAGCAAAATCCTAAAATTCATACTACTTAAGGCTGAACTCTAAAAGACCATTCACCAATAAAAACTTCAATTCGGGGAGATTTCCCCGTTGCATGCTTGTTTTTACACACTCTGAAAATCAATCACTTGGGCATTACCCGTAAATAACACCCTTCACAATTCAAAAGCACTTGACCCTAAGCCTCTAATTAAAACTGGTAGTAACTTGACCCTTTTTAAGGATTCGAGGTCTAACTACCTGCGTGTAGCGACTACGTGCTGGTGAGAGTTCCCGCGTGCTATCGGGTGTCTAAGACTGGGGCAAACGGCCTTTCAATCTGGCCCGGTGGTTCCGCGGTGCTCGCATTCGGTTCTGTAGTTCGTGATAGTAGGTAACTTAGATCTTTAGATCTAAGGGCACACTGTAGAGGTTAGGAACTTGACTGTATTGATTTGTAATCAAGTGTACCTTTGCGGCATCATTTCTCTCATAGCTTTTCCCTTCTCATCTCCCCAACTCTTCCTACGGTAGTGCATGTTTGGGAGGAGGTCACAAAACCCTGAATTGTTTGAATTGACCGATAAATCTAGAAAAGGAGCCGAATCATCCTCCTCCTCCACAAACATGGCACACACTCCCACCTCACCACTTCGTCACAATTCCAATTCTTTCAACACCAGGCTTATCCAGAGAAACCCTGCAAGACCTTCCTTATCGAGTGTCGCACCAAGCGACTCGGTATGTCATGTGGAAATGGCTTCTGCGAGCCAGTATTTTAACACGGAGGACTAAGCCTCCGTGTGCTCGGACACATATGCGAACACGTCTTCTGGCATAGAAGACGCCTGCACCCTGGGGAACAACCCATTTTCTGCCACGTATAACCCAGGGTGGCACAATCATCCAAATTTTGCATGGTCCAACAACCCACAGCGCCAAAACCCCGCTAGTGGACCAATGCGATCATCCGCACCCGTCATCCCAAGGGCCCAGTCTAATCCTATGGCAAATCCGCCATTAGGCCCTTGCGTACCGCAAACCAAACACGCATCAAAGCCTCTTGATAAATTGATGCGAATGATGACGGAAATGTCAAAGCGCCATAAAGAGAACATGACCTCTCTTCAGCATTTGGCGTAGCAGAATGCTGAGATCAGTCAACTAGGCATGGCGACTCGATCTCAGGGCACTCTTCCCGCCCAACCTGTTCCAAACCCGCAAAACTTCGTACCCTGTGGTCCGCAACCACAGGTACAACCTTCTCAGGAACAGGTTCATCAAATTCTGCAAGCTCCGAGTATTCCTCCGGGATTTCAGGTTAATCCCGCTGCAGCACCGCACTCTCATGCTGATAGCGATTACATCGAGGATGACACGTCTGACGAGGACATGACTGTCAGTACGTGTATCGAACTTATTGGAGCCAATTTAGACTGCTGCGATGTTCCTGACGACTGCCTGTCTAACATAAACTGTGACATTCCCCAATCCCTTCGTATTCCTGTACCTTCTCCTGACCAGACTTCTGACGAGGTTTTCTCCGCTTCCCATACCTTCTGGTCTGAGTCATCACCGGGCTGCTCACCGTCGGTCCACACTCCTGACGATCGAATTGCCCTTTCTTCCCTGCCAAATCAGGCGGATTTGCAACTCCACACTGGGACCTTGAGCCCACATCTTACTCACCGGGGCTATTCCCTTTTGAATCCATCTATCCAAAAAGCCCCTCTTCTTGGCCAATCTAAGGGCCAACTTCCTCTTCCTGATCTATTTTCTGATCCGCCTGGGACACTCTCGTCCCAGAAAACGTCAAATCTCTCACCATCCACCATAACTTTTCACACCTCTATCGCAGTCACTTCACTTTTCTCTTCACCACCCACCATCCACCCACCCTTCCACCCTGATCTAGACCCTGAACCTCAGCACTTGTTACTCGATCTTTCATCCTTTCTCTGCCTTTCCCTGCATGCATATGAGGACATAGCATTGTTTGGCATGGGGGGGTGGATAGGCATCCATACGATCCAGGTATTTTATGGTATTAGACAATT
Source organism: Thalassia testudinum (assembly GCA_037157565.1). Classification (NCBI taxonomy): domain Eukaryota; kingdom Viridiplantae; phylum Streptophyta; class Magnoliopsida; order Alismatales; family Hydrocharitaceae; genus Thalassia; species Thalassia testudinum. The sequence goes on along the minus strand of JAZHRO010000003.1, from coordinate 9,789,614 downwards.
ACCACCTATTTATAAATATGAAATAAAAAGAAAAAAGAAGAAAAAAAAATATATATATAATAATAATAAATGGTGTTTAGTACTGATCTAAAAGCTGAAACAAAAAATACAATAAGTGTTTATGGATATTCAACCTCTGTTTTGAAGAATTTCCAGGCCACAGAAGCTTGATTCGCTCAGGCTCGGCTTAATTCACTTAAAGCATTGACGAAATAGATCAAAATCTCTCCTAACTAAGGACGTTTCTTGTACCTGAGACACCAGTACAGGATCCGTTGGTTTGCTTTTTCTTGAGAGCTTAAGTAAATTTGGTTCACACTACACATATCAGGAAAGACCAGGTGAACATAAGATCCTACCCTAGTGTTCATTAGGGAAGGTGGAGTCCTTACCTGTGCATGCAGGTAGACTTTTTATCCCAGGCTTTAGTCTTGTGTTTAGGAGTGACTCTTTCCACCAAAAAGAAACTCTCCCACCAAAAAGAAAAATAAGTGTGCTCCTTCAAAATGTGTTCTAAGAGATATACTGACAGGTGTTTCAAAAAAAAAAAAAAAACAAAAAAAAAAAAAAAGATGTTGCAAAAGAGTCGGTATATCTCATAAATGTCTGTATACTTTGTTTTTCGGTGAGCCACAAAAAAATCAGAAAATGGGAGTTGAGTTTTCCGTAATCATCTTAACGGTCAATCCAGAAACACGAGCTGAAACTGGGACCAACCTGTACTTAAAAATTCGTGAAACCCTGGGAGTGAGTCTTAAGGTTCATCTGGTCAGTCTTGTTCCTTCACTATACACAAATCATAACCTCTTGAGCTCTCGAGTATGGCAAAACCTCCTGGGTCCTGGAAATCGTACTTAAGGTTTAAATATCAAGAGTCCTGATTAGTAGAGAGATGATCTTTGTCATGTAAGACTTAAAGTACTGGTAATCTTCTCTACAATTGGTTCTCACAATACCCGATAATAAACACACCGATATCACCTCAGAAGAAAATCTTCAGCTTAAGATCATTTCTAAATACAGTTTTGCTAGGGACTAGCAAAAGATAGGAATGGGGGTATATGTTTGCACCTCAAAACACGCCTGTAATAATGTCTTCTTATGCTATTTCCTAGCATTAACATTGCATATTAGGATCCTGTAGTTGCATTTGTAAAAACACTTGAAAACACTTGCATTCATGCATTTAATTGAGAAGAGAAGAGAATAAAACAATGGTTTGCATCTTTACATTTTTCTTCAAGTGTCTCTTTGCAAAAAGTTCCCTCTCCATATTTTATTCCCTCTTTCCATTTTCTTCTTCCCGCGGCTGCATTCTTCTTCCCGGGCCCACATGCACGCCATGCCTCCTGCAGCAGCCATTCCCTGCGACTGCCACTCCCACGCCATCCCCCCTACTGCAGCCATGCTTGCAGCCACGCTCTCCTCCTCTATTTAAAGCCACAACCTCTTGCTCATGAACGGGACCACACACGCAGTTGCTGCACCAAAACCCGCAGTCCACCTCCTTCCTCCACCGTTTTCCCCTCCCATACGTCGGCCCTCCTTCGAGGAGACACCCGGCGAGCAAGAGAACCCACTGAGGTGCTCACCACCACAGTGGGAACACCACCGCCCAGCTCCTCAACGAGCCAGTGGGCGTGGTGTCTTCTTTTCTTTTCGTTTTCATCTCCACGCCATTGCTGCTACTTCAAGGTCCGAAGCTTGAAGTAGCAGCAGCAGCAGCCAAACCGCCGCGGCAGCAGCAGCAGCTCCCCTCGCTCCTCCGCGACCTTCCCCGCAGGCGCTCAGCCCTCCACGCGCGCCTGCAGGGCACTTCTCCGCTCCGTCCTATGCTCTGTCGCCTCTGCCCTTGCACCCACGATCGGCCGCTGCCCGCACTGCAGCGGCTGGCCAGGCCCTCTCGCCGCCCCCTGCCAACCTCTGCAACCCTTCGCGACAGACTGTAGACTCCCTGCCGCCCTCTCCGAGCACGCCATCGCCCGCCCTCCTTCCTCGCACCCGGCCTGCAGACGCCTCACCTTCTCTGCGCGAAGACGCGCCTGCATCCGCGACCAACAGACATCGGCAGCCATCTGCAGATGACTCGACCTCCAGACGTCGGGCACTGCCTACAGACGATGCGGCTGCAGACGTCTGCCGCCATCCACAGACGTCTTAACTCACGCCATCACCAGCTCTCTTGCCCGCTCTCTCTCTCTCTGGCGCGAGTACTCCCGTGCGTGTCCGCCCTCTCTCTCGCCCGCTCTCTCTCTCTCTCTCTCTTTTTTTACTCACAGCAACACACACACATTCGCCGACGCACACACACCTACACCAACACATACACACACACTCACACACTTATAGTAACATATATATAAATATATATATACATACATATATCTATATATATATATATACATAGTATATCTATATAGTTATGTATACATACATATATATATAATATACATACATATATATATAATATATATACATATATCTACTTATATATACATCTATATACTTATACATATACTTATATATATAAAGACATATATACTTATATACATATATATATATATACATATCTATATACATATATATATATATACATCTATATAGTAATATATATATATACTTATATACATATATAAATATCTATATACATATATATATACATATATATATATATATATCTATACACCTATATATATAAACACATATATATCTATATATATATATCTATACATATATACCTATACATTTATATATATATATAGATATATTTACTTATATACATACATATGTACATATATTTTTACGTTATTTACTATACGCTGTATCGCGGGAATATCTGCACCAGTTACTGATATTCCCTGATACACGCGTACAAAAAGCGTGGACCCATACATCATCCATCCTCCATCCACACTCCACGCGGCACCTAGTCGTGTTGGTTGCGTCTCTCTAGACGTCGACTGACTCGACATAGTGCTACACTCCATCATCACCTCCACCCCCACCCCTTTATATATATACTACATATAAATATATATCTATAGCTACCATATTTACTTTCTGTCTGTTAGCTTCCTTCTTAGTAAAAAGATAAAAAAAAGTATAAAAGTGAAAAGATAATCTTTGATTTGCAGGTACCCCATCTTGCGAGTAGCAAGGCGTGTTTTGAAACTCTGTTTTGGCTAAAAGCCAAGGACACAATTTTGAGGGTGTGCCTCAAGAACAAGGATTACTAGAAAAAAACCTAAATAAGAAAAATACCAAAAACACAATAAACGAACGGAAGAGACGCGTTTTAAGGAAAACGTAGAAACTCGACTTGAACCCCACTTCCCTGAGTTCGACCCTGGGCCTAAAAGCGACAAGATAAAATCAAGTAGGCCAGGTTAAAAATTTTGTAAAGAGATGGTTAGGTCAGAAATAGGTTAACCACTATACATATTTCAATGATAAAAATATCATATTAACAACCTATTCGGGCCGACCCATCAAAGCCTTTCATGACCGCCACATCTGGAGGAAAGCATTCACACCCAACCAGCGAGTATAGTTGTTTGATTCACGACTAAAATTGTTCGTAGGGATGCTCAAGTCCAAATGGACTGGCTCGTATATTGTGATCCATCCATATCCTAATGGGGCAGTCCAAATCAAGGACCCAAAATCTAGGCATATACCCATGATAAATGGCTAGCGCCTCAAGCCATTTTTGGTCCAGGAACCTCTACGTGACGAGATTGTTCATCTTATTGAGGACGTGTGATTGAGTGCTCGCTTAGCTGTAGGCATTAAACTCAGCACATATAGATAGCATATATCCCACATTTCACCATCATTTATACAGAACCATTTTGTACATAGCATATTTCCTTTTCATATATTGCATGCTAACAGGATGGCCGGTGTTGAATATATTTTCAGGAGCAATTCCAGGTTACTTCTACCCACTCATCCTCTGTCAAATTTATTTTCCTTCATATTCATGCATGAGGACATGCAAGAACTTAGGCATGGGGGGTAGATACAACAAAATTGAAAAAATTTTATGCCAACATTTAGGAAAACCTCGGAGCTGCATGTAAAAGGTACTTTAGGACCCTAAATAAAAGAACAACCGACCCCACCTCTAGTGCTCGAATTGGAGCTAGAAATCATCTGCAATAGCCATTTTTGACTCACTTGCTCACCTCTTATTCTAAATTTAAGGTTAAGCTGATTGTCACCCGATACGGGAATTTCATGAAGTATAAATTATACGAGGTTGCTTGTTTATAGCATATATACATATCGCATTCATGAGTAAGATTATTTTGTTAAGAGAATGCATTAGGGATTTTATCCTCTAGTTGATTCCTGTAATCTAGAATCCAGAATAACTTTTCACACACACATAGAATTTGCAATGGATTTACGGCGAAGGTTTATAAACATCTTCAGTTCATTGAGAAGAAGCAGTGTTTCTTTTCCTGAACCCCTGGACAGTGTTTTGAGAGTAAGGCAGATTTTCTTTCAAAAATCCACCAAATAGTGTGAGATGAGAGTAGAGTGTACTAGTGCTCTAAGATTAGTGCAAGGAATCTGGAATCCTGGATAATTAGGTGATGATACTCTGAGTTTAGGCATAGTTTTCACTCTCGATTCCTGCATATACATTTTTACATGAAATTTTGAGAGCCACTGAATAAGGCAAATACGCGGAGAGTGAGTTTTTATAAAACTAGGGCTAAGGTAGATGGTTATGACCATTCTTTATGGAATCCTCAGCTGAAGGAGGGTATTGATGTCAAGGTTAGAAATACACCTTCCTATCCATTTTTCCTGGTGTCGTGAGTAGGCACTTCCACCAAATAAGCCACCCAATGTCTCCTGAGTACCACCAATCCCTAATAATGCCTCCTCAATAAAGTTCATGGATGTATGCTAGTCATGTTATGTTTGAAAAAAAAAATGATGAAAAGAAAGAAAAATTGGAAAAATTAGAAAAATAAGAAAAAGGAAAGAGTGAATATTTAGTTCAGTTGCATTGAGGCAATGCCACCAAATAAATTGGAGATGCACCAAATATGGCCTTAACCCACCTTTCTTATGTTCCTGACCGCCTGAATATTGGCTGAGGAATTCTGACTTAGTGTTAGGATTATGAAACTCAATTAAAGTGTTAATGCCTAGTGACACTACCAAATACAGGTCATATATGTGAATCTGGGGAGGTTGTGAGCTCTAAGAAAAAGAAAGAAAAGAAAAAGAGAAAGAGAGGATGAATACAAAGGAATCGAAAGAGAGCATAGTTTTTTCTCATCTTTCTCTGAGTTGAGTTACTTAGTAATCTGGGAATCTGGATTCTATAGTACTAGTCTCTATGTAGCAGCAAGTGAGAGTGAGCCACCAAATATATAACCTTTTCCCTCAGAGATTCTCTACCTAAGCTTAAAGTCGGGGTGGAATTCATAGAATATCTTGAATACCCCGAGGGAAGAAGTCCGCCTATCTTGCTAGAATTTTTACTGGGGGTCAAGTACAAGCTTTAGAGGTGTATTAGTTTTTCACTCGAATCCGTTGCAAAAGCTACATAGCCGCACTTTCAAGATTGTCTGGATTTCTAGAGCATAGGATGAAATCAAAAAGGAGAAAATTCTCTATGCATACATTTGATGAAATAATCAGCCCCTTAAGGACCTTTGCTGTAAATAATCTTGTCTTGCATTTGCTAGGGACTAGCAAGATTTAGGCATAGGGGTATGATTGCGCAGCAATCATAGGTCTTAATTGACCGAGATTAAGCTAGAACTTAGCATAAGTTAGGGTAATTCGTGTATGCATACACATTACCTCCATCTTTACTGCCTTTCTTTAGCTAAGCATGAAATAATGTTATAATGTGCTGATTAAGTGCACACCCAATTGACTTAGATCAAAGTCAATTACCTTCACCTAAGTCAATTGGACTAATTGAGTCCAATTGAGCTTAAATCTCAACCCACACAAGTTCAATTGGACTTGGTGAGAGTCCAATTGACCTAAACCCAACCAGATTGAGTTATTTCACTCTCAATTAGGCTCACACATTCAATTAAACTTAGGTTAAGTTTAATTGCATTTTCCCCCTTAGTAATTAGGGTTTGTAACCCTAATTCAAGACATGCACCTACTTAAACCCCTTAGGACCTAACCTAAACCACCTAGCCACATAGAGCACGACCACACACACACCCATTCACGCACACACACTTCTCTAGAGTTCTCTAGAACTCTCTTGAAGTGGCACCACCTCTTGGTTGCCAAATTTAGCAACCAAGAGGCTTTCAAAATGAGACCCACAATTTTTGGATCTCATGGCCATATGGCCGGCCACTCTTGGACTATCTCTAGAGAGTTCCACACCTCTCTAGAGAGAAGCCCTTGAGTCTATAAAAAGACCCCATGGGTGGCCAAGTGCACCCATTCACATCCCTTGGTTTCTATTCACGTTCTTGGCATCACTCACTTCATTGGCTCCATGCACAGCCACCTCCACTTAGGTTAGCCACTCCACCTCCACGAGCTCATCACCACCATGGAGGACATCAAGCCGGGATGCTGGATCACTCCTCCCTCTCTCCAATGGTCGGCCTAAACTATATTGGTCGTCCCTTATTCTCCTCTCGACCAGTCCAAGGCCATCGAGGACCTCCCCTGAATGCCCTTTTGTTTTGCAAGATTTAGTTTATGCTCTTCATAGTTTTACTACATTTTATTATTGCTTAGTAGCGTAGTTTTGATTCTCCCCCAATGATGCATGCAAAATCCCCCCATCGATTCTTGTATGAAGTCATTTTCTGGTAGCTAGATTTAAATTCCAAGCATTATGTACAAGCTTTCCTCTACAGTTTTTGTTGCAAACAACTCTCCCAATGAATGAATGAAAAAAATGCCTTTATATATATATGTCTCCATGTTGTGAAATCACCATGAGCTTATTGATTACTATTATAATTGAATGATTCAAGTTGCCTGTTTTAATTATCTATCCATTTTGCAACAAGCATGTCATTTCCCGATAATATCAAAAACCTAACGATATATGCATTCTCTATAAATAATCACCACCTCACTAGAATCATGTGCATAGAAACTCACACGTTCACCTTTGTGATTTATTTAACGCATGCGCACGTAATCCGAGTTCATAACAAAAGTGGTGAAATCTTAATTAGGAGATTAGAAACCAATGTGCATTTTTAAACAAAGTAGAGCAGCAAAAAGATCAATTTCAAAAGTAAAACAAATGCCTCCTAGAGACAAATGACCGGGACTCAAAGTCTCGTTTTCATTTTTTTATAAATATATTTGTTTGATCTTATTGCGCACTATACTACGACGTTTTCAAATCAACATGCAGTCTACGCTTCCAAATAGTGCACTTGAGTCAATTTTGGGAACAAGGAATTCCCACGATTTATCATATTCGCTAGGGGCTTCTCGTGTGAGATTCAAGTCCCAAATCACGTTCATATGATTCTTTGTTGTGTGAACATCAATCCCACCAAATTGGGTGAGATTTGGTATAGTTTTGTTGCTGTTTTAGGTTGGTCAAAAGTCATTCATGCTAGAGTTGACCTAACAATGGCGGAAGAGGTGTTTTTGCAAAGATGACAACAAAGTTAGGGGCTTAAGTGTAGGAAATAGTGATTTAAGGAAGTAGATTGCAAACTAGGTCAAGATGGACTTTGATTGGGCCCAAATTCTTGTCTTAACCTAATTTAGACCTAAGGAATTTAGTAGTGAACTTGGATTTTAGTTTTGACCATGTTTGACTAGGAAAGTTGCACAGAAGCCCAAATTAGGGCAAAATCTCATCTGAAACACTATTCTAGGTCAAAATGAGTTCAGGTAGTTAAACCAAAGGTACCAAACCTCTTAGAATATTTTTATATGAATTTTAGAAGGTTTAGATGAATTTTATATTTCCAGAACCTCTTCAATTGAAGTGGGTTTGATAATTAGTGTTTTATGTAGTATCTTGGTTCTCAAAATGTGTGAAATCCTATTTCTGTCAGTGTTGACTCACTTCTTGGTGTTTAATGCTCATTTGACCCTTAATTAACCCCTGGGTGACCCCGTGGTTACTCTGCATTCATGATGTAATGTTAAAATCGTAGAATTAACCCTAATTTCTTATTCTCTCAAAACAGTTCTAAGTGGAATTATGGTCCTCAATCACTTATTCAAGAGCATTTATCTCTTGATTCTGACTAATTCAAGCTAGTTATGATGGATGATGGTGTTACCATCAGACACATCATAAAATAACCTTGTTTGAAAACCTTGGTTGTGCACACACACACACATTTTAATTAATCATTAAGGGTACAATCTATTACAAGGGCCCATTACATTCTAAGAGCACAATCATCCCAAGCCTAATTAAAACTAAGTAGACATTAACACACTAATTGGGACTCCAACTAAGTTTTTTTTTTTATTAATCTGCTTCTACTGATCCATCTGATGTCTAACCAAAAGAGTAGTGTTAAATGACTACGGTTGAGGGGTATCAAAGGAACCTGAGGCGATAGCCAAGGGAAGTACCTTCTCCCCAATCCCTCCCACTAACTGGTTGTATTGACTAGATAGAAGTTTTCCAAATTGTTTCTTTCACCTCAAGACAGGTTCCGAGAGTCTGTAGGTTTTTAGGCTACCTACCTAAAGATAGGTTTGGTTTGATTATACTGTAGGGCATCTTTCTCTCCTTTGTTTTCCCTCCTACTTTGCCATGGATCCTTCCACATCCTACTCACATTTCCACTCCTATCCTCCAACCACCACTTATCCCCAAGATGATTACTATCCTGACCCGACTTAAGACTACCCAACCCCTAGTTGGGATAACTTTGATTAGGGATTTGATTTCGAACGTCAATGTCTAGAGCCTAACCTAGACAACAAGTCTATGATTATTATCCTTCTCACGCCTATACTGAATATAGATCTCCACCATTTGATGATCAACCTAACCTGATCTACAATCAAGAAGGATATGCTAATTACAACTCTTACTCTCCCTAGGATTACATTGAATATAGGTCACCACCCCATTATGAACAACCCAAAGCGACTTATTATCAGGGAGGGCTCCAAGAACCTCAATTCCATGACTCCCCTGGATTAAACCAAAACACACTCAACCCTTAACCGAACCATTCTGTTTAGGTAAACCAGGTCCAAGGTAGGGTGTTGGCTAACATGAGGAGCACCATACAATCTTTGGAAACTCAACCAACACCTTGCTGATTGCACTGCAAAAATCCACCTGCAATTGTGTCATCTTGTGCCATTTCCTAGCATTACCAGTGCATATTAGGGTTCCATAGTCGCATTTGTGAAAATACATGCTTGCATGCATTTAATTGAGAAGGGAGGAGAGTAAATAAAATGGCCTTGCTTTTGACATTTTTCCTCAAGTGCATCTTTGCAAAATTCACCATCTTTTTATTTTTATTTCTAGTTAACATTGAATTCATCCTGCGGCTGCATGGATGGGTGGACCTTCCTCCTCGCACCATTCCCTGCTTAGGCCCTTCCTTGCAGCCGCTTGCCCTACACAGCCATGCTGAGGCATGCACCGCCAGGGCATGGCTGTGCATGCCTCTTTCTTCTTTATAAGGGCACGACTCCTCCTTTGCAAGGCAGCCTGGTCCTCTACTCCAAAAACCCAACACACAGCAATTCCACTTCTTCTCTAGGCCATCCCCTCCCCTCTCCTTCCATACGCAGGACCTCCTCCTCAGAGGAGCCACTCTACGGGCATGAGTCTTCACTGTGGTGCACACCCACCACCGTGAAACCACCACCACCCAGCTCATCAAGAGCCGGTGGGCGTGGTGGCCTTCTTCCTTGTTTCATTTTCCATGCCATTTCCGCCATTACACCAAAGCTTCAAGCTGTGAAGCTTAACCAGCCACCGCACTCCTTGCAGCAGCCGGCCAAGCCCCACAGCAGTAGCAGCAAGGTGGCAGCAGCGCACGCAGGCCTTCCGCACGCACCTGCAGGCGCCATTGCCCCCCGCTTCTTCGCTCTGCACTCGCCTTCCCGCCCGTAGACGGCCACCGCATGCCCTTGCCGCAGCCGACCAAGCTTCAACTTGCCCGCCAGCCAACACACGCAAGCACCGCGCAAGCAGCAGGTCGCCCTCGCCCTCCACCGCGCACGCCAACAGCCCCTCTCCACGTGCTCTGTCGAGATGTTTTGCCCACAATCCCCCAGCCAGCGTAACCCTTCCACGTGCGCACCGGCCCGCGCGCGCAAGTCGCAAGCCACCCGCACTCACAGCACCTACAACAAGCGGTCGCGCGGCTCGACCATGCACTGTAGCCACTATTCACGCCAGTCTGCGGAACACTGTGGCTACAGTGGGGTGACCGGTAAGCTTCTCACTTATCCGGTCACCCAGCGCACCGCAACCAGCCAACGCCCGTGCCCGCGTCCTGCACCGAGTCCACTCCACCGCCTACCTGCACGTTTGCGTGCGGTCCTATGCCAGCGCCCGCTCCCTTCGCCTACTCCCTTCGCCCGCGTGAGCCTGCCAGCGCCCGCTCCAGCCCTTCGCGTAGCGTGGGGCATTGCGTTCCTTCCTCCACGGCCACTCCCCTACATGCACAAGCTTCTCTGCGTGCATACGCACCGGCGCGTGAGCTTGAAGCATCAGACGACGCCCTGAGCGCACGAACGACTTAAACTCGCCTCCTTCACACAGCAGGCACTCTCTCTCCTGCTCTCTCTCTCTCTCTCTCTCACAACAGTCTCTCACTCTCTTTACCAACACTTACATACTTACACTCACACTTTCATGCACACACGCACACCTATACACTATTATATACATATATATATATACGTATACATATATATATTGATATATATACATATATTTATATACAAGTATATATACTTATATCTATATATATAGTAGTATTTATATGACTAAGTATTTGTATACATACATACATATATATATATATATACTTATATATATACATATACTTATATACATACATACATATATATATATATACACACACACACATCTATATACTTATATATATATATGCATATATATACACATATACTTATGCATACATATAGATATATATAAATATACATACATATAAACATATCTATCTACATATATCTATATACACATATTACTATATATATATATATATATATATATTTACATCTATATGGTTATATATACATACTTACATAAATATATATATATATCTATATTTATATCTATCCATACATATACTTATATATATATATACACATCTATATATACATATATAACTACATATATATACCTATATATTTATAACCATATATATATAGATATATTTACATATATACATATATATATATATATATATTTCTTTTCACATTACTTATCATACGTGGTATCACGGGAATATCTGCACCAGTTGCTGATATTCCCCGATACACGCGTACAAAAAGCGTGGTCACACACATCTTCCACCATCTATCCTACCCTCCATGTGGTACCTCATCTTGCTGGTTGCGTCTTTCTAGACAACGACCGACTAGACATCATGCTACACTCGATCTCTGCCTCCACCCCCACCCCTTTATACATATATAATGTATACCTATATATATACACTATATTTACTTTATTTCTGTTTCGCTTTCCTGTTAGTAAAAATATAAAAAATATTTATATAAAAGAGAAAAGATAATCTTTGACTTACAGGTACTCCACCTTGCGAATAGCATGGCTCAAAGCCAAGAACCTAATTTTGAGGGTGTGCCTTAAGGACAAAGATTATCAGAAAAAAATCTAAATAAAAAAACACCAAAAACACAATAAACGAACGGAAGAGATTCGTTGCAGGAAAGGCGTAGAAACTTGACTTATAACCCCACTTCCCTGAGTTTGACCCTGGGCCTAAAAGTGACCAAGATAAAATGAAGTAGGCCAGGTTAAAATTTTTTTGTAAATAGATGGTTAGGCTCGATTTAGGTTAACTACTATACACACTTCAACGATAAAATCACCATATTAACAACCTAATCGGGTTCGACCACCATCCTTTTCTGGAGCCATTGCCGGGGAAGTGCGCCTTCAAGTACGTTTCTATTCCATTGCTTTCATTTTTTTCTCCTCTCTCTTCACGAGTGTCTCTGTTTTTGGTGTGCAGGTAAACCTGTTGCAAGGAGAAGGCAGGCAGACGAAGTCAGAGATGTGGGTAGATCCAAGGCAGGAACGAGAGCGTGAAGATGTCGACACCGCACTAGAGCTCCACACACGTTGCTGCACAAGTAGGTCTTTCTTTCTTAACAACCTAGGTTAACTTGTCACCTTAATAAAAATAAAAAATAAAAAAACTAAAAAACTAAAAACTAGAAAAACTTCTTGGGATCTCTTGGGGCAAGTGGATTAAAATTCACTTGTTTGATTGATTGCCTATACTCCCACCACCCCGGGATTCCTACCTTACTTCGCATAGCAAAAATCCAAGAATCTTGATTCTTGATTTTTTTGCCGTGTGAAGTATTCTTTGAGGCAAACATAAAAAGATTGATTGCACCCCTCTTTGCCTCACTTATCTGCAAATTTGGGATCACATTTTTGGTGGGGAGACTTGGAATTGAGGTGATTCCAACCCCACCACGACTTTTCAACTTGCCTAAAATTTGATCCCGAATATTTCAACCCCAAAAAATTGATTTTCTTTATCTTTTGGTTGAGCCTTGTGTGTGGAAATCTTTCTAGTGATTGGGAGCACTTGAATTGAAGTGCTTTGGCTCCCTTTCACACTAATCTAAAACTGATTCGTGCATCCACACATAGAAATCTCCATTTAGGGAAGCCCATTGCATATTAGCATGCATTAACCAACTGACATTGAAGAAGGGTTTGTTGGGCATAGAAGAAAACTTGTATTCTTTCAAAACCCGGAGAATGGTTGAATTGGTAATCAAGAGAAATCCTAAAATCCATACTACTTAAGGTTGAACTCTAAAAACCATTCACCAATAAAAACTTCAATTCGGGGAGATTTCCCCATTGCATGATTGTTTTACATACTTTGAAAATCAATCACTTGGGCATTACCCATGAATAACGCCCTTCACATTCCAAAAGCACTTGATCCTAAGCCTCTAACTAAAATTGGTAGCAACTTGACCCTTATTAAGGATTGGAGGTCTAACTACTTGCGTGTAGTGCCTACGTGCTTGTGAGGGTTCCTACGTGCTATCGGGTGTCTAAGACTGGGGCAAACGGCCTTTCAATCTGGCCCGGTGGTTCCACGCTGCTCGCATTCGGTTCCGTAGTTCGTGATAGCAGGTAACTTAGATCTTTAGGTCAAAGGGCACAATGTAGAGGTTAGGAATTTGATTGAATTGATTTGTCATCAAGTGTACCTTTGCAGCATCATTTCTCTCATCTCTTTTCCCTTCTTATCCCCCCAATTCTTCCTGCGGTAGTGCATGTTTGGGAGGAGGTCACAAAACCTTGAATTGTTTGAATTGCCTGATAATTTTAGAAAAGGAGTCAAATCATCCTCCACCACAAACATGGCTGCACGCCCACCCCCAAATCTCGACGGAGGAAACCGCCCTCAAAACCCACCAGGTGGTGGAGCCTTAGATCCCATAACCCACCTCCAAGCCCAAATGGAAATGTATAGTGAGCAAATTGAAGCCATTCGGGAAACATTGGAGGAAATGCAGAACCCTCTCGAATGGGAGGAGCCTAGGTCTCTTAGCTCCTATCAGAATCCCACTACTACAAAGACCATAGGACAAATTCGGGTCCCCATGGGCGGGGACGACTTTGAACTGAAATATAACATAATTGGCATAATAAATTTTCACTTCATGGTCTTGCAAGTGAACATCCTTTTCTCCACTTGGAAGACCTAACCCGATTGGGTGAAACTGTTAAACCAAGAAATATTGGGTTACCAATAGTCCTCATGAAAATGTTCCCATTTTCATTGCGGGATAAAGCGTCGCAGTGGTTACGCACCCTTGGGAGAACCATCCACTCTTGGGAAGAGATGCGAACAGCGTTTCTCAAGAAATTCTTCCCAATCGGGCGAACCAATGTGCTTCGCTGTGCTATCACTTCATTTACACAACAAAACGGCGAACAATTTCATGAGGCATGGGAGAGATATAATGACCTCCTCAGGAAGTGTCCGTGATTGCGCAGCAATCATAGGTCTTAATTGACCTAAATTAGGCTAGGACCTAGCATAAGTTAGGGTTATCCATGCATGCATACGCATTATGTGCATCTTTACTGCTTTTCTTTAGCTATGCATAAAATAATGTTATAATGTGCTGATTAAGTGCATTATGTCGATTGCAGGGAATAAGCCGATCAGGAGCTGGATCTGAAGCTGGATCAGGAATAACGGGAGTTGTAGTAGAGCTGGAGCAGAAGGCCTAGTTTAGATATAGCAATAATAATGTAAGGGGGTTAAAGGTTTTCTATTCTATTAAGTAGAAATAAAGCAGTAAAATGTGAAGAGCTTAGGTCCATCCTAGCCCTACGATAGCCTAGAGACTTTCCCAAGCCTTAGCCACCCTTAGATTAGGTCACAACACCCTAGGAAGCCCTAAAACCCTAGTTCCAACCCTTCTCTGGACGTCCAGATAAGTTTTAAGACGTCCAGGACCCTTAGCCAACTCCCGCACACTTCAAACCCACTTCAGCAGTTTTATTGGACGTCCAGACACTTTGTCAGACGTCCAATTTCTGCAGAATACCCAAAATAGAACCCAAAATCCTTCCTGACTCTGATTGGACGTCCAGACAACAAGTCTGGACTTCTGATTTTTGAGTATAAGATGTCTTATTATTTAATTAGACGTCTGATACTGCTTTGCAATTCCTGTTTTGAGATTTAAGCCTTGATCTTGGATCTCTAGGTCCCTAAACCCAATTCCAACCCCATAGGAACCTAAATTAAGGTGCCCTAACCCTAGTACATCACCTCTTGACCTCCCTAAGGACCTAATTAGGTCCTCACTAAACCTAATTGACTTGGATCTTAGTCAATTTAATCATCCTATTCAATTGGACTCATTGAGTCCAATTGAGCCCTGATCTCAGCACACACTGTCCAATTGGACTCAGTGAGAGTCCAATTGACCTAGACCTGACTTAATTGAGTTGTTTTACTCTCAATTAAGTTTCCACACACCCAATTAAACTTGTATTTGTTGGTGCTAGAGCACCACGATCATTTGTTTTGATGATAACAAAACACGTGTTATTTAACATTTGCAATTTGAGTCCTAGATTTCAGGTCAATTGCAAATGAAGACGTGTTTAGATGGAACTCGAGCTCGCATCCAGGACGGATTGGAGGAGCTTGACGGAAAATAGAGGAGGTTCGCGTGGAGCGAAAGATTGGAGATGGAAGACAAGAAGAATAGGATAGATTCTTTTTTATCCTTTCATGTATCTCTTGTATTTATTTTCTTGCTCTTTATTTTCCTTAGACATTATGTTAAAGAGCCTCAAAGAACCCTAACAGTAGTCCTAGGAACACCTGCACAACCCTAGGATATGTAGGTTTTCTGTAGAACACTTAGAAAACCAATATAGGGTTAAAACTGACTTTCCAGACGTCTAATTCACGAATCAGACGTCTGATAAAGGATTTTAAGACGTCTGACTGTTGTTTCAGACGTCTGATAACTGTTAGGCTGATCTGTCCGATGAATTCAGACATCCAGACCTTATACCAGACGTCTTAGGAGACGTCTGATGACTTTGCCAGACATCCAGTTAGTGGACCGTTGGCTGGCTTAGAAGACACTCAAGAATATGACCGTTAGAGCCTTATCAGACGTCCATAGGACTTCACAGACGTCTGATAAATGACCGTTTTGCCTCGGCTGACCCAAAATCTCTTCTCAGAGATTTTCTAGCCGTTGCAACGTTTGGAAATCAATTCCCACGGTAAAAGTAGGTTTCCAGACGTCCAGACTTAGTGCCAGACGTCCTCTATGTCGTCTGATGGACTTGTACAAAAACCCTGTTTAGATCTGATTCAAGTCAGGGAGAAACACGCACAGAATCAGACGTCTGACCTTGGAATCAGACATCTTAAAGTGGCCTTCCAGACGTTTGATGCCAGAGTTAGACGTCTGATAACCCTGTGAAGTGTAATCATTGTCCTGATTTCGGCCTGATTCTCTTGGGTTTTGCACCCAACGGCTATGGAAGCTTTTCCAAGCCTTCCAAAGCCTTCCTAAGTCCTCTATAAATAGAGGGGAACCTTTGTAAACAAAGATACACAAGATACACACTAAGAGAAACAAGAGACACACCTAAGCAACTTAGTTCCACTCCTTTGTGTCCAATTGAGGCCCTTGCTCTCCAAGCTCTAGTTTCATTCTCTTGAGAGCATCAAACAGTTTGCGCGCCCGCTCTCCCGCTGTTGATAACGAGAGCGATGTAGCGCCATCGCGTGGCACACGCACCGCGTCATCGTCGACGCACTCCTTGCAAAGGGGAGTTTCCTATTTCCTATAGAAGCTAGGTTTAATTTTGTTGGCTCTATAGGACTGTTGTTTATTTTATCTTTGTATTCTGGTTGGGTATTCGCTTTGCGAATTCCCGTCTCCTTCTTGGGACAAAATCCTTCTCGTGGAGAGAAGGGGTTGAGGAACGCTACCCTCGTACTTGTAGCGTGGTTGTATTGAGGTTGAATCACCCTCGTTCAAAGTGATTCGGTTAGTGGATTTGACCAACTAGGTTGATCAGAAAATCCTAACTCGAGAGGGTTAGGTGGTGGTTTTCACCCGGTTTGGGTTTCCACCTAAAAATCTTTGTGTACATTTTGTGATTGCTTATTTTTGTGAGATTGTTTATATATTTTCAATTCCGCATTTTTTTTGTCACGCTGATCTCACCCCTCCTAGTAGAAGGGACGAATCTTTCAATTGGTATCAGAGCGGGTCTCGCATTTTCGGCGTTACAAACCGGCGAGGATCTAAACATGGAGGGAAGCTGTTCCACAAGTAGGATTTTCGAGGGGCAGTCCACAACCCGTCCGCCCTACTTTGACGGGAACAACTACAGCTACTGGAAGCTGAGGATGAAGACGTGGCTCCAAGCCACTGAATTCGAGGTATGGGGATGTTGCGAAACCCCATACGAGATCCCGAAGCGACCCCAAGGAGGCTACTCGCAAGTGCAGATTCTAGAGCTCTCACTCAACGCAAAGGCAATGAATGCCCTGTATTGCGCATTGAGTCCGGAAGAGTTCGAGAAAATCCAAGAGTGCACCACCGCCCACGAGATATGGAGGAGGTTGGAAGGCACTCATGAGGATTCCAGCTCGGAGGAAGAAGAAGAAGAAAAAGAAGAAGAAACCACTTGCTTTGGTTTCATGGCTAGAGGAACCAATAGCGACAGTGAAAGCGGAAGCGACTCCGACGAAGAGGTAAATTTTGATTTACAAGAAGCTTTTAATGAATTATTCGAGATTAGTAAATCACTAAAAATAGAAAACAAAAGCATGAAGAAGAACCTTAGTTTTCTTAAAAATGAAAATGATAGGTTAGAAAAACAACTTAAGGACATAGAAGCTAGTCCTAAGGATGATAACCTATTATTAGATAATCATAACCTCATCAATGAAAATACTAAATTGATTGAGGAAAATAATAGTCTAAAGTTAGAAATTTCTGATTTAAAGACTAAGATGGATATTATAGAAAAAGAAATCACATGTCTTAGGGAAAATTCTAACAAATTAATCAACAAAGTTGATAATTTTTATAGCCCTAAGGTTGAGAAAGGATCTCCATCAAGGAGACCTTCTAACAAATCCGGATCCAAGCCCACTTGGATACCGAAAAAGGAATTAGAATCGTGTTTTGTAGGGTTCAGGGATGACTACAACATAAAGGACTGGACCTACAAGCTCAAGGCTGGTCAACTTAAGTTGGGAGAACCAATGAGTAGACCAAGGAGGAGAAGAAGAAGACCGACGAGACGGCGAACAAACGACGGACCCGCCGCACGTCGACCACCAGATTGGAGACCGACGCCAATGCCCGGGCCTCCAAGCTACGGATGGGAGCCCCATCCGATGTGGCATCCACCACCACCATTCGGGCCATTTTATTGGCCATGGTAGGTGAGGTAAAATTCTTAACCCTATCCTTTTTATAAGCATTTAGATAGGGGGAGTTAAAAATGATGAGCTTATTGTCAATTTTTAAGGGGGAGATACAAGTTAGCTAAATTTCCTTTAGTAAGGGGGAGAAAAATAATAGCTATCTTGTTGTTATAAAAAGGGGGAGGACATTACCTTTGTTAAAAATAAATAGAAGAGCATGTTTTAAGGGGGAGTAATAGGAAATATAAAATCAATCAAACCTTTTTGATAATGTCAAAAAGGGGGAGGATTTTTATGCATTATTATTTACAGTTTTGTCATCATCAAAAAGGGGGAGATTGTTGGTGCTAGAGCACCACGATCATTTGTTTTGATGATAACAAAACACGTGTTATTTAACATTTGCAATTTGAGTCCTAGATTTCAGGTCAATTGCAAATGAAGACGTGTTTAGACGGAACTCGAGCTCGCATCCAGGACGGATTGGAGGAGCTTGACGGAAAATAGAGGAGGTTCGCGTGGAGCGAAAGATTGGAGATGGAAGACAAGAAGAATAGGATAGATTCTTTTTTATCCTTTCATGTATCTCTTGTATTTATTTTCTTGCTCTTTATTTTCCTTAGACATTATGTTAAAGAGCCTCAAAGAACCCTAACAGTAGTCCTAGGAACACCTGCACAACCCTAGGATACGTAGGTTTTCTGTAGAACACTTAGAAAACCAATATAGGGTTAAAACTGACTTTCCAGACGTCTAATTCACGAATCAGACGTCTGATAAAGGATTTTAAGACGTCTGACTGTTGTTTCAGACGTCTGATAACTGTTAGGCTGATCTGTCTGATGAATTCAGACGTCCAGACCTTATACCAGACGTCTTAGGAGACGTCTGATGACTTTGCCAGACATCCAGTTAGTGGACCGTTGGCTGGCTTAGAAGACACTCAAGAATATGACCGTTAGAGCCTTATCAGACGTCCATAGGACTTCACAGACGTCTGATAAATGACCGTTTTGCCTCGGCTGACCCAAAATCTCTTCTCAGAGATTTTCTAGCCGTTGCAACGTTTGAAAATCAATTCCCACGGTAAAAGTAGGTTTCCAGACGTCCAGACTTAGTGCCAGACATCCTCTATGTCGTCTGATGGACTTGTACAAAAACCCTGTTTAGATCTGATTCAAGTCAGGGGAAACCCGCACAGAATCAGACGTCTTATAGTGGCCTTCCAGACGTCTGATGCCAGAGTTAGACGTCTGATAACCCTGTGAAGTGTAATCATTGTCCTGATTTCGGCCTGATTCTCTTGGGTTTTGCACCCAACGGCTATGGAAGCTTTTCCAAGCCTTCCAAAGCCTTCCTAAGTCCTCTATAAATAGAGGGGAACCTTTGTAAACAAAGATACACAAGATACACACTAAGAGAAACAAGAGACACACCTAAGCAACTTAGTTCCACTCCTTTGTGTCCAATTGAGGCCCTTGCTCTCCAAGCTCTAGTTTCATTCTCTTGAGAGCATCAAACAGTTTGCGCGCCCGCTCTCCCGCTGTTGATAACGAGAGCGACGTAGCGCCATCGCGTGGCACACGCACCGCGTCATCGTCGACGCACTCCTTGCAAAGGGGAGTTTCCTATTTCCTATAGAAGCTAGGTTTAATTTTGTTGGCTCTATGGGACTGTTGTTTATTTGATCTTTGTATTCTAGTTGGGTATTCGCTTTGCGAATTCCCGTCTCCTTCGTGGGACAAAATCCTTCTCGTGGAGAGAAGGGGTTGAGGAACGCTACCCTCGTACTTGTAGCGTGGTTGTATTGAGGTTGAATCACCCTCGTTCAAAGTGATTCGGTTAGTGGATTTGATCAACTAGGTTGATCAGAAAATCCTAACTCGAGAGGGTTAGGTGGTGGTTTTCACCCGGTTTGGGTTTCCACCTAAAAATCTTTGTGTACATTTTGTGATTGCTTATTTTTGTGAGATTGTTTATATATTTTCAATTCCACATTTTTTTTGTCACGCTGATCTCACCCCTCCTAGTAGAAGGGACGAATCTTTCAGTATTAAGTTTAATTGCATTTTACCTTAGTGAATTAGGGTTTATAACCCTAATTTGAGACCTACGTTGACCTAAACCCACTAGAACCCAACCTAATCAACCTAGCCACCTAAGTTTTGACCCACACACACCCACACACACCATCCACACGAAAATATTCAGCCTAGAGTTCTCTAGAACTCTCTACCATGTGTGGTTGCCTTGGTTGCCAAAAATAGCAACCAAGAGCCATTCAATTTTTAGATCCACATTTGGTGGATCTAAAAACCACCATCCACCCTCTCTCACTCTCCCACGAGCTCCCACCATAGGCCTCTCTAGAGAATTCCATAATTCTCTAGAGAGCTTCCCTTAGGTCTATAAAAAGACCCCATGGGTGGCCATTTCCACCCATTCACTTCCTTGGCATCCATTCCACTTAGGCCAGCCACTTCCATCTCCACTCCACTTCCACAAGTTGAGCACCACCATGGAGGCCACCATCTCCACACCAGGAAGTTGGATCAGCTCCCCAACCTCTCTCCAAGGGCTAGCCTAAGTTCCATTGGTCGCCCCTCCTTCTTTCAACCACTCAAAGGCCATCGGGGACCACCCCTGAATGCCCTTCCATTATGCTAGATTTAGATTATGCTCTTCTTATATTTACTGCTTAGTAGCGTAGTCTTATTTCTCCCCCAATGATGCATGCGAAATTCCCCCATCGATTCTTGTATGCGATCATTTCTTGGTAGCTAGATTTAATTTTCAAGCATTTATGTACAAGCTTCCCTCTACGTTTTATGTTGCAAACGACTCTCTTGCTGAATGAATGAAAAATGCATTTATATATATATCTCTCTTTATGTGTTTGAAATCATCATGAGCTGAATGATTATTTTATTTGTGTGATTTAAGTGCCTGTTCTTTAACTGCCCATATATTGCGCACCAGAATACTAAGTAGAGCGGCTTTAAGATCGATTTCAAAAATAGAAACACGCCTCCCAGAGATGAACGATCGGGACTCAAGTCTCGTTATTTTACAACGCAATATTTTTGACGAACATTTTTGCTCGACTACACTACGATTTTTGACGACTTTCAAATGCGCGAAAATGGCTTTCCGTCAGTCCGCACCACGGCCTGCCTAAGTGGCATATAGCCCAGATTTTCTACTATGGGCTAAATGAGACTTTGAAGCAGAATGCAGATGCTTCCTGCGGAGGGAATTTTATGAATAAATACGAGAATGGAGCATTCGAATTATTTAAAAATATGAGCGAAAACTCAATGAACAATGCCCCCATTGTCACCTTTAATCATACCAACTAGCCCCGAAATGTCCACGAAGTTGACACGGGACCCTCCTATTCATCCACTGATATCAGCCTTATAGCACAGAAATTGGATGAAGTCTCCATCGTGCACAAGAAGCTGGACGAGCTTCTGGCCAACCCCTCCCATTCTATGGCAAACACCCCCACTTCACCACTTCGTCACAATCCCAATTCTTCCAACACCAGGCTTATCCCGAGAAACCCCGTAAGACCTTCCTTACCGAGTGTTGCACTGAGCGACTCGGTAGTCAAGTGTATCTAGCTTCTGTGGGCCAGTATTTCGACACGGAAAACCAAGCCTCCATGTGCTCGGATGCATATTTACATGCGAACACGTCTTCTGGCATAGAAGACGCTTGCGCCCTAGGGAACAACCCGTTCTCTACCACTTACAACCCAGGGTGGCGAAATCATCCAAATTTCGCATGGTCTGACAACCCACAGTGCCAAAACCTTGCGGGTGGACCAATGCAACCATCTGCACCTGTCATCCCAATGACCCAGTCTAATCCTATGGCAAATCCTCCATCAGGCCTTTGCATATCGCAAACCGAACCCGCATCAAGTCCTCTTGATAAATTGATGCGAATGATGACGGAAATGTCAAAGCGCCATGAAGAGAACATGACCTCTTTTCAGCACCAATTGGCGCAACAGAATGCTGAGATCAGTCAACTATGCATGACAACTAATTCTCAGGGCACTCTTCCCACCCAACCTATTCCAAACCCATGAAATTTCGTACCCCATGGTCCTCAACCGGGATTTCAGGGGTAGGTTAATCAGATTCTGCAAGCTTCGAGCATTCCACCGGGATGTCAGGCTAATCCCACTATAGCACCGCACTCTTATGTCCCCATTGCGAACCCTCCTCCACCGTATGATCCCACTAGACACGCATCGTCCAATGTTATCACTACGAGGAGCGGTAAGCAAACTGCCGATCTGCCTCGACCTGATCCTAGCCCATCTTCTTCATCACCCTCTCATTCGGGATGAGCACCACATTCGCGAGAGGACGATGCACCCAAATTGGTGCCAGAATTAGTTCCATTCCCTGAGGCTCTACTGTGGGAGCCAAAATGGAAAATGAAAGATATGCAGGCCTTTGATAACCTGCGTAATTTGTTCTAGGATGTAGAAATCAAGGTACCCCTACTCGAGGCTATCGACCACATACCTACTGTCGCCTGATTTTTCAAAGACTACACAACACCAAGGCGACAGTCAAAGAAAACTAAGAATCTGGTGGTTCTCTCACCTCATGCGAGTTGTGCTATACTGTCAAACCTACCACCGAAGTAGAAAGACTTGGGCACACCGCTGATTTCCTGTAGCATCCAAGGCTGCAGTTTTAACCTTGCCCTACTTGATCTAAGATCTTCCATAAATCTTATTCTGACCATCATTCTCGAAAAATTTTCCTTGGGAAATCTGAAACCCACCCCTGTCACGTTACAGTTGGCAAATCATTCTGTCAAAATCCCAAAATGTGTGGTGGAAGACCTGGTGGTTAGGGTCAACAGTCTCTGTTTTCCTGTTGACTTTCTTATTTTAGATATGGAAGTTCCTAGTTCACTTTCTGATAGTCCGATCATCCTTGGTCGACCTTTCTTGGACACAGCCCGTGCCCTTATCAAATGCGAGTCAGGCTGTATTGAGATTACCGTTGGATTTGAAAAGCTCAAGCTTAACATCTTCAAGGCAGCCAAGAACTTTGACTGTGATTGTATCGAGGATGACACGTCTGATGAGGACATGGCCATTAGCACGTATGTCAGACTAATTGGGACCCATTTGGATTGTTATGGATTACTTTTAAACACTGATGACTGCCTGATCAACACATACTGTGACGTTCCCCCATCCCTCCCTTGTTCCATACCGTCTTCTGACCAGACTTCTGACGAGGTTTTCTCTGCTTCCCATACCTCATGGTCTGTGTCATATCTAGGCTGCTCACTGCTGGTCCACACTCTTGAAGACCGGATTGCCCTTTCTTTCCTGCCAAACTAGGTAGATTTGCAACTCCACACTGGGACCTTGAGTCCATATACTTCTCACTAGGGCTATTCCTTTCTGGATCCATCTATCCAAAGAGCCCCTCTTCTTGGCCAATCTGAGGGCCAACTTCTTCCTCGTGACCTATTTTCTGATCCTCCTGGGACACTATTGTCCCAAGAAATGCTAGACCTTTCACCATCCACCGTCACTTTTCATGCCACTATCATGATCACTTCACTTTTCACTTTGCCGCCCACCATCCACCCACCCTACCACCCTGCTGTATACCCTGCACCTCAGCTCTCGTTACCGGATCTTTCATCCTTTCTCTACCTTTCCCTGCATGCATATGACATAGCATCATTTGGCATGGGGGGGTGGATAGGCATCCATAGGATCTCGGTATTTTATGGTATCATGTAGTTTCCATCTATTTATAAATATGCAAGAAAAAGAAAAAGAAAAAGAAAAAATATATATATATAATAATAATAATAATAAATGGTGTTTAGTAATGATCTGAAGGCTGAAATAAAAATATTCAACCTCTGTTTTGAAGACTTTCCAGGCCACAGAAGCTTGATTCGCTCAGGCTCGGCTTAATTCACTTGAGCATTGACAAGATAGATCGGAATCTCTACTAACTAAGGACGTATTCTTGTACCTGAGACACTAGTACAGGATCCGTTGGTTTGCTTTGATAGCGGATTACGCGTGATTTGTAAAAGCGAGCTTTCAATGTCGTTGTAACACGCGAATTGGCATACGCTTTTAAATTTATAAACCTAGATGGGGAGTATCTAGGGTCGTCCAAGGAGGAAAAAATTGCAATTCAATTCTCTTGCTAAAAACACATCTCAACTTTCTTTTTGGTATTTTAAATATGTATTTTCTTTTGTTTTGAAACGATGAGGGCAAAATGCGAATTGTAATGTAAAGTACTAACACCCACAATTGCTTAACTAAAATTAAAAGATAGATATATCTTCTTCCTAAGCTCACTCTAGGCAAGTGGAGGCCTAGAGTAATTAGGAAGGAGAGGTGAAACAAGTGCTAGAACTAAAAGTAACAATTGCAATAGAAAGCTAAAATAAGGCAATTTAGTTGACTAGAATGAGTGTTCTTGTCAATGACAAGTAGAGGAATGCTTCTACTAGAACTAAACAAATATAAAAGCAAGAAAAGAAACACAAATCCTCTTGCAAAAATGGTGAAGAAGGGAGTCTTCTTGCTCCAAGCCTAGCTGCTCCTTGGCTTGAAAAGTGGGCCTCCTTCTTCTCCTTCCTTGAGAGCTCCTCCAAGGTGGAAGCTTCCACCTTCAATGCTCTCTCCAAGGGGTGGGCGTGCACCACCCTCAAAATCTCCTCCAAGGTGGCATGGACCACCTTCAAGATCTCCTCCAAAGATCTTCCCTGCCTGGCTTCTCCTTTGGCTGGCGTGACCCAAGAGAGAAGGGAAGAGGGGAAGGCACCAAGGGGACAGAATATCCCCTTAATCTTCTTCTTCTTCTTCTCTCTTGGACGTGGGCTTCTAGGTGGAATATGAGAGTGAATTTGCTAGCCAAGGATGTCTTGAATGGTGGTGGGTAGTGGTCTTTTTATAGGGTAGGATGGGGGGTTAAGGTGCCCCTTGAAATGGAGGGCTAGGATGGAAGGATGGAGGTGGTTAGTGATCCTATGGACAAGGGTGTGTGGCGCCAACCCAAGGGTGTTAAAGGGGGTGGTTAGGGTGGCGTTGGTGTCCTTTTGTGGTGGAGAGACACCACCATTTTGGCGCCAACCTAGGGTCTTCTAGAAGGGGGATTAGGTGGATGGTGGAGATGGATTCAAGGGGAATTGTGTGGTGGAGATGAAGGGGAATTTTGGAGGGAAAAGTGGCGCCACCAAGGGGGTGGTTAGGGTGGTTTTGGTGCCACTTTTAGGTGTCTTTTGGAGGTTCTGGGTAGGCTAGGTTGGTGCCAAGTAGGTTAGCTTATGTGGTGCTTGGGTGGAGCTAGTTGGGTGGAGTAGTTAGGTGGGTTTTTGGGGTGGTACAAGCAAGGAAGTTGGAGCATAGCTAAGCTAAGCTAAGCTAAGCTAAGCTAGCTTAGCTAATGGAGGAGTAGAGGAGAAGGTGTTGGAGCTAGGGTTTGGAGGGAGGAGCTGAGGAGGAGAAGTCAGGCACTGAAACTGGAGCTGGCTGCTGCTGAAGAGGCTGGCATAGAGCTACTCTAGCTGGATTAGCTTGCTAGTTCTTTGCTAGCTGCTAAGCCAAGCTAAAGTGAGCTAGCTTCTACCATAATGAGCTAAGGTGAGCTAGGTCTGGTGCTCCCGGGGAGGGTCAAGCTGGTTGAGGCAGCTAAGGTAGCTTAGCTCAACTGAGTTAAGCTAAGCTGAGTCCCCGGGAGCTAGACTTGAGCTTTCTGAGCTGGGATGAGTTCTTCTTCAGCTGGCTGGAGTTGAGTGGTGCTGGATGTAGCTGGATCTGAGCTGGGGTGAACTCCTGTCAACTCAGTTGAGCTAGCTAGAGCTCCCTGTGGACTAGTTGGAGCTGAGATGAGCTAGACTTGGCTAAATTAAGCTGGATCTGAGCTGACTTGAGCTAGGGTGAGCTAAGATGAACTCTCTTGAGCTACCACTCAACTGAGATTAGCTGAATGGAGCTGGGATGAGCTAGCCCTAGTTCAAGTGAGCTAGGTTCCAACTGCGGTGAGCTGGATCAAGTTGAGGTGAGCTAGATCAAGTTGAGTTGCAGCTAGTCTAGGCTTCTCCTTCACCATTTTCCTTCTTGAGTGCTAGGGTTTTAGGGATCTAGATATCTGTACATCCCTAACACTCACAAAAACATATTAAAAAGACAATAAAAAATGCAATGCATGCCTAACCTAACTTATGCCTAAATGCAGCCCAAAAAACCCGTTTGCGGAGTAAAATACTAAGAGCTAGGTTTGTTTTAATGCATAAGAATGATGATAAACTGGTGTTTATCATGCTTCTACTTGATATCTTAAGTAAACTTGGTTCACACTACACATATTAGGAAAGACCAGGTGAACATAAGATCCAACCCTAGTGTTCATTAAGAAAGGTGGTGTCCTTACCTGTGCGTGCAGGTAGACTTTTTATCCCAGGTTTTGGTCTTGTGTTTAGGAGAGACTCTTTCCACCAGGAAAGAACTCTCCCACCAAAAAGAAAAGTGTGCTCCTCCAAATAATGTTGTAAGAGATATACAGACACGTGTTTCAAAAAAAAAAATGCAAATAAGTCAGTACATCTCGCAAATGTCTGTAAAGTCTCTACCCTAAAAAAGTTCTTCAGGGCAAGTCGCAAATACCCTGTTTTCCTGTGAGCCACAAATGTCAAAAAATCAGAGTTGAGTTTCCATCATCTTTTTAAGGGTCAATCCGAAGACATGAGTTGAAACTGGCACCAACCTATACTTAAAAATTCGTGAAACCCTGGGCTTGAGTCTTAATGTTCATCTGGTCAGTCTTGATTCTTCACTAAGCATAAGCCATAACCTCTTGAGCTCTCGAGTACGGCAAAAACCTCCTGGGTCCTGGAAATCATACTTAAGGTTTAAATATCAAGAGTCCTGGTTAGTTGAGAGATGATCTATGTCATGTGAGACTTAAAGTACTGATAGTCTTCTCTATAATTGGTTCTCACAATATCCAACAATAAACACACCTATGTTGCCTCAGGAGAAAATCTTCAGCTTAAAGATCATTTCTAAATACAACACAAAAAAAAAATGTCTTGCTAGGGACTATCAAAAGATAGGCATGGGGGTATGATTGCATCGCAAAAATACAACTGCAATTGTGTCGTCTTGTGCTATTTCCTAGAATTACCAGTGCATATTAGGGTTCCATAGTCGCATTTGTGAAAATACATGCATGCATGAATTTAATTGAGAGGGGAGGAGAGTAAATAAAATGGCCTTGCATTTAAAATTTTTCCTCAAGTGCATCTTTGCAAAATTCACCATCTTTTTATTTTTATTTCTACTTAACTTTGAATTCTTCCCGCGGTTGCAAGGATGGATGGACCTTCCTCCTCGCGCCATTCCCTACTTAGGCCCTTCCCTACGGCAGCTTGCCCTACATAGCCTTGCTGAGGCATGCACAGCCAATGCATGGCTGTGCATGCCTCTTTCTTCTTTATAAGGGCACGGCTCCTCCATTGCAAGGCAGCCTGGTCCTCCATGCCAAAAAACCAACACACAGCAGCTCCACTTCTTCTCCAGGCCGTCCCCTCCCCTCTCCCTCCATACGCAGGACCTCCTCCTCAGAGGAGCCACTCTGCGGGCAGCAGTCTTCACTATGGTGCACACCCACCACCTTGAAACCACCACTGCCTAGCTCATCAAGAGCTGGTGGGCGTGGTGGCCTTCTTCTCTGTTTCATTTTCCACGCCATTTCTGCCACTACACCAAAGCTTCAAGCTGTGAAGCTTAATTAGCCACCGCACTCCCTGTAGCAGCAAGGCGGCAGCATTGCACGCAGGCCTTCCACGTGTGCCTGCAGGTGCCACCGCCCCCCGCTTCTTTGCACTGCACTCACCTTCCCGCCAGCAGCCGGCCACCGCACGCCCCTGCCGCGGTTGGCCAAGCTTCAACGCACCCACCAGCCAACACCCGCAAGCACCGCGCAAGTAGCAGGTCACCCTCGCCCACCACAGCGCACGCCAGTAGCCCCTCTCCGCATACTCTGTCGCGACATTCAGCCCGCACTCACAGCACCTGCAGCAAGCGGTCGCGTGGCTCGGCCACAAACTGTAGCCACTGTTCACGCCAGTCTGCGGAACACTATGGCTACAGTGGGGTGACCGGTAATCTTCTCACTTATCCGGTCACCCGGCGTGCCGCAATCGGCCAGCACCCGTGCCTGCATCCCGCACCGAGTCCGCTCTAGTGCCCGCCCGCACGTCTGCGTGCGGTCTTTGCCAGCACCCACTCCCTTTGCTCGCTCCCTTTGCCCGCATGAGCCTTCCAGCACCCACTCCAGCCCTTCGTGCAGCGCGGGGCACTACGTTCCTTCCTCCGCGCCCACTCCCTTGTGTGCGCATGCTTCTCTGCACGCATACGCACCTACGCGCAAGCTTAAAGCATCAGACGATGCCTTGAGCGCACAGACGACTTAAACTTGCCTCCTTCACACAGCAGGCACTCTCTCTCTCCCCTCTCTCACAACACTCTCTCACTCTCTTTACCGACACTTACACACTTACACTCACACTTTCGTAGACACACACACACCTATTCACTATTATATACATATATATATATATATATATACGTATACATATATATATATTGATATATATGCATATATTTATATTCATAGATATATATATACTTATATCTATATATATAGTAGTATTTATATAACTAAGTATTAGTACACATACATACACATATATATATATACATATATCTATACCTATATTAGTACTTATATAACTATGTATTAGTCTATATACATACATATATCTGTATATATATATACATACATCTATATACTTATATATATATATATACATATATATACACATATACTTATACATACATACATATATATATATATACATATCTATCTACATATATCTATATACACATATTACTATATATATATATTTTTACATCTATATAGTTATATATACATACTTATATACAAATATATATATATATCTATACTTATATCTATCCATACATATACTTATATATATATATATATATACACATATATATATACATATATAACTACATAGATATACCTATATATTTATAAGCACATATATATAGATATATTTATGTATGTACATATATATATATATATTTTTTCACATTACTTATCATACGTGGTATCGCGGGAATATCTGCACCAGTTGCTGATATTCCTGATACACGTGTACAAAAGGCGTGGTCACACACATCTTCCACCATCCATCCTATACTCCACGTGGCACCTCGTCCTATTGGTTGCGTCTTTCTGGACAACAACCGACTCAACACCGTGCTACACTCCATCTTCGCCTCCACCCCCTCCCCTTTATACATATATAATATATACCTATATATATATATACTATATTTACTTTATTTCTATTTCGCTTTCCTATTAGTAAAAAGATAAAAAATATATATATAAAAGAGAAAAGATAATCTTTGACTTACAGGTACTCCATCTTGCGAATAGCAAGACCCATTTTGGAACCTTGATTTGGATCAAAGCCAAGAACCTAATTTTGAGGGTGTGCCTCAAGGACAAAGATTATTAGAAAAAAATCTAAATAGAAAAACACCAAAAACACAATAAGTGAGTGGAATAGATTCATTGTAGGAAAGGCGTAGAAACTTGACTTGTAACCCCACTTCCCTGAGTTCGACCCTAGGCCTAAAAGTGACTAAGAGAAAATCAAGTAGGCCAGGTTAAAAATTTCTTGTAAAGAGATGGTTAGCCTTGATTTAGGTTAACTACTATGCACACTTCAACGATAAAATCACGATATTAACAACCTAACCAGATCCGACCACCACTTGCACTGAAGCATTGGAGCCTATGATCAGAATGATTGATGAACTTAATAATTCTTTATTGGATTAACTCCAGGACGTTACGAATAAGGGCCTGGGTGAGTTTTTGCTTGGAAAATTATCGATATCGAGGAAGAAATTCATGGTTGCCCTAGTCAAATCTTGGGATGATTCTCAGGTTGAACCCCCTTCAAGAGAGCCAATGTCAGAAATTGCTCAAGTGCCTGTCAGGGGGGGCACCTTTAGGAGATCGGGGATGACCAGGTTGGTCTAGAGCAGCCTATTGAGGATGATGTGATCTTCTCACCCTAGATTCCTAAGTCGGGAAATGAGGAAAAATATGTCTCCATGGACCAGGGAATGATAGAAAATTTTGAGACATATAAATGAAGATCAGGAATTCTTTGACTGTAAGGGTGAAGAATATTTAGGTGAAGTCTCACTTGATCTTAAAGAACATGACTTTAGTGAGACAAACGGGCCAAAGGAACTTGATCAATCATTTGATGGCCCTATAATTGAAGAATTTGATTTAGTTGGGGCTAACTTAGTGGATAAAAATCTTGATTTAATGGAAGATTCAATTAGTAGCTGTTGGCTCAAAAATCATCGTAGTTTAGAAAAACACATCATACTATAGTGACGTAAATCGGATTGACATTTAAATTTGTAACGGTCGAAAAATAGTGAGTTCCAAGGTTGTTCGTAGGGAGCAAGTATAGCAATTCTATCCACCAATCATAATAATAAGTAATAATGATGCAAAGGATATTCAATCACAAATATGAGAATACAAAATTAATGCTCAAAATTGTATCTTAGAATAAAAATAAAAGAGAATAAAAATGGTGGTTGAAACCACCAATTATCCCCAATAATTAAGCATAAATCCCAACGTAGATCAACAGTAGTATCAACACTCTCAAACTACAATCAAAATCAATTTTGTTCTCGGATCAGGCATCCAGCCAAGGCCTTAGATGCCTTAAATGTCGAGCCTAAATCGCTTGAATTTGCCTAAGTATTAAGCATAGATCCCAAGAATCCACAGTGTAAAACCCCCCTCCTTCCCACAAAATTTCTCTTCTCTTCTATTCAGAACAGAGTCAAGGCTAATCAAGTAAATGGATTGCGGTCCAAACCTACCACCATGCGTGGAGGGCGAGGAGTGAGCAGGTGAGAGAGTGAGGGACCTCACCCCATGTTTGAGGCAATAGGGCAATACACAGAATGCAATTTGTACACTTTTTTTGTTTAGCCCTTTATGATGTGGGACTAAAAGTCCCAGCTTCTTTGCGTGTTGTTGCTGCAGTTACTCCACTTGATTATCATTGTTGATGGTATTCTCCCTCCAAATCAAAGATCTGGACGGCTTCCTAGGATCTATCTACATCTGCTAGAGTTGGTGAGGTGGTGGTTGATGGCCGGAGCACGGTGGACGATGGCGACGGTGATGACTTGAAGCAAGTACCATGGGTTGTAGGCCGCAATTAGATTGCTTAGAAGGATCACCAGAGCTTGTGGAGTGTGGTGGTGATGTGTATGTGATGAATGTATGTGTAGTGGTCGACCGAGGTCTATGTGGCAAAGATGGGGTGCAGTGTTTGACTGAAGGTTGGAGTGGTTGAAAGCCTAAATAGAGGGATTTTGCTTGTGGGGTTGTAGTGAAGGTTTTGGAGGTGGTGGCATTGTGTTTGGTGGAGTGTGGCACCAGCACGAGCTCGCCAAAGCTCACACTGGAGGCGGAGAAGACGAGGGCAGAGGGAGTGGTTTAGTGAGTGAAACCTAAGTCAAAAGGTGTAGCGAGAGTCTAGAGAAGGAGAGGAAGAGTTTAGGATGCCTAGGGAGGAGAGAGAGGGTGAGACGCATTCGACGTTGACCGACCAGACGCGAAAAGGTCGAGGAACTCTGGTGAGAGGGAATGGTGACGATGAAGGTAGAGGAAGCCCCTGCTGTGGTCCACAAGAAGTGAAAGTGTGGGAGGAAGAGTTTACACCGTCTAATTTGATTGTTGGTCAGCCAGAAGATGGAGGTTGTGGAGGTCTCCGGAGCACAAGTTGGAGGTGGCTGGAGGAAGAGGAGGAAGGTGCTTTTTGGCTGATTCTTGGCTGCTAATCGTAGTCCTTCGCGATGATTTTGTGTTTTAAATAGATATTCACTGTAGTATATTTGAAATCACAGTGAAAAATGATTGTCAGCTTTATTACTCGAAATTCAAAACTTCCGAGGGCAAACTCAGCAAGCAAATTGGTATTTTAGAAACACAAATCACAATTTCAAATTAATCAAAAGATAATGTGAATGCAATCCAATGTATATAAAAACTAGAGAGAGAGAAAGCAAAAATAAATGTCTTTCTTCTCTCTTTTTTTGTTTTCTTCCTGCTTCTTTCTCATCTCTCCTCTTCTTGGACATCTGATTTTGGGAATCAGACGCCTTAACTGACGGATGCTACTTTCCCTTTCTTTCTTCTGCTTCCTTAGGCTTTGACTATGGCTCCTTCTTCCTGTATTCTTCCTCTGACTTCAGCTGCTGCTCTTCTTCTCCTGCGACTTCCTCTTGGCTTCTTCTTCTTCTTTCTTCTGCTCCTACTTCACCTTTCTTCTACCCTTACTTTCTCTTTGGCTTCTTCTTCTTCTCTTCTCTGGCTGCACCTCCAAGTCCTTCCTTCTTCCTTAAGCTCTGTAGTCTCCTTCCTCTTTGCCTTCCTCTTTCTTCTTCTACAGCTGCTTGCTCTTCCCCGCAGCTGCTTCCTCTTCCTCCTTCTACCCTGCATAGCACAAAGAAGCAAAACCTGCACCCTACCCTCCCCTGCGTCTCTCTCTCTCTCTACTTCACTCTTAGGAATGCTCTCCTAGAGCCTTCTCTAGTTATCAGGTCGACTTTGCATGCCCAAGATCAGGTCCACCGGCATGCGGTAGTGGGCGAGGAGTGCACGGGTAGTCGGGTCAGGTAGCCAAGTCTACGTAGTGTGGGTTGCGAACGAGGTAGGTAAATAGGTGTGTGGGACCTCACCCCATGTCAGGAGGCAACGAGCTTATGTCACTTTTGCAATTTATATTGCTTCGTCTGCTCGTCAGCTTCCGAGGTGGGACTAAATGTCCCACCTTTCTTTGCAAGCACCCGCAGCAGAAATCCTTCTCTGATTGTAGCAGCTGCTGGGTCTTCAGTGCCAACTGCTTGGCTAGGGCTTTAAGCAAAGGGGTTCTGCGCTACCTGGGGCACTTCACCTAGAGCGGAGAGACCTGAAGGAGCTCCCAAGCAAGCTCCTTGCTGCATCAATGGCGGTGGAGACCCTCAACACCTGTAAACAGGCAAACAGCCTTGTGGCCTAATCAGAACACATGGGAAGATTTGCCAAGGTGCGCCAAGTGTGCTGCAGTGATCGGGGTGGCATGGGAACGCCTGTGTGAGTGTGCCTAGGGCTTACTGTGGTCGTGTAAGTGGGTGTGTTCGGGGGTACTTTTGGGGGCGTGTCGCGATGGATGGGAAGAGGGCTCATGGTCAGTGAGGAGTGGTGGAGGTCGTAGGCTGGTTGGCGAGGTGGATTGAGGCATGGAGCGGCAGGAACACCTCGCTAGTGATCTGGTCGGAGGTGGGAATGATGGTGGTGGTTATTGGCAGTCGAGCGGTCAAAAGTGTGAATTAAAAGTGGGGAGATGAAGAGGGGGAGAGGAGGAACTTATCTATGGGTCTCTGGACGAAGCGGGAAGGTGGAGGGTGAACGGCGCGTGTTTTTCGTCGCCAGAGACAAAAGCGTTGAGATGGAGAGGCAGCGACGATAAAGGGGTCGGAGAGGCTCGCGCGGGTACGGCATGGTGCGAAGGAGCATGGCAGAGAGGACATTGCCACTGGTATGGTGGTGACGAGAGGAGGGAGGAGAGAGTCGCTAGAGCCTGCGGGCAGATGGACAGAGGACGAGGAGATGAAATTCAAGAGAATTCTTCGACCAAAATAGGCTTGCCAGAAGCAGAGGGATCTGGGATTGCTTAAATAGGCTCGGGGAAAGGGAGAATCACAAGTAAGCGACCAGAAGTCATCGTCGGAGATATGGCCAGAGTGAGACCCATACCTCGCGAGCGTTCGCACATGAGGTATGGGGCGATTCTGGGCATGGGGAGCTGCTCGTGCGGTAAGGGGTTTCATAGAGAGCTCCCCTTTCAAATCTAGGAGCCATCCCCTGGGGAAATGAGGAGAAACATAGCCTCGAAACCTCACTGGAGGTATGGGTCCCTGCTGCAATGGTAGATGGACCTGAATGAAGAAAGTGATGAAAAGTTGAGGGGGTTTTTGCAGGGGCTTTCAAAAGTTAAGTGCTAAAATGTAATTGGGTGGACCATTTTGTAAAGTAGGCCAAGATGACCTTCCCTTAGGTCTAAATTTTGGTAAAAGCCTAATTTTGACCTATGGAATCCAATGGTGCAGTTGGATTTAAGGTTTGACCTTGTTTGCCTGGACATTTTGCATAAAAACCCAAATTAGGTGAAATATTGGGCTTGGTCCCCAATCTAGGTCAAAACAGGTTCCAAAGGCCAAATTGAAGGTTCTAAACCTTAGGGGGTATTTTTGATGAATTTTGGAGGATTTAGCTAATTTTTATCCTGCCTGAGACCTTGTGAATTTAAGTGGGTTTGTTTTAGTGTTAAAGAATGTCATTTAATTCTTAAATTTCATAATATCCTTTATCTGACAGAACCATCCCACTTTTTCTCTTATTAAGTCCAATTGGCCTATGTCTAGACCCTGGAAAATCCCATTGATGAGCTGCAGT
This sequence comes from Thalassia testudinum, assembly GCA_037157565.1. Lineage (NCBI taxonomy): Eukaryota > Viridiplantae > Streptophyta > Magnoliopsida > Alismatales > Hydrocharitaceae > Thalassia > Thalassia testudinum. Next base: position 9,754,813 of record JAZHRO010000003.1, on the reverse strand, counting down.
GGTAAAATTACAGTTTTAACATTTGTTTATTATTTTCTTCATAGATTAGTGATCCCTTGAATTAGTCCTTTCTCTTAGTTATGGTGGAGCTTTTGTTCACTTTATTAGGTCAAAATATGTTAGTTAGGGCTCATGATGAGGTTCTCATCATACCCCCATGCCTAGCTTTTGCTAATCTCTTAGCAAAAATTTAAGGTTTTAACCTCTGTTCTAGACCATGGATTTCTTTCACTAGTTGTGATAAGTGCTTTTTCTTCTGTGATTAGGTCAGAATGCCGACAATAGGCCTAGAGGTACTCTAGTACCAACCAAGATCCAGACCTGTCTAGCTTTAGCCTCAATCTTCCGCAAAGGTTTTTAAGGCCCGCAGGAACTACCCTAAGGTTTATTGGACTCCGTGGTTAAAGCACCCGTGTTTGAGACGTATTTTGCCTTGGTTCAGTTTGCAGTGTGTTTTTGTAAGAGAGAGACAGAGGATTTATTTGTTTGGAGAGTTTTCTCTCTCTTTTCTTTTTAATTCTAGCTTCGGATTGGCTTCTCAACACGATCTGTATCGGATTCCTCATCCCCATCATCAATCCTCAAAGGTCACTGGCAATCGATGCTTCGTGATAGCACCACCCATGGTAACCCCCAGAACCCTGGTTTTTGAGATTTTGTGATAATCCCACCCATGGCATTCTGTGGCCGAATTCAAACCCTGCTGATTGACATATTTTGATAATGCCACCCATGGTATCTGAACCAGCAGAGTGCTTACATGCCCCCGATAGGATATGTAAATATCGTAAGAGACAAGTACTGAGGAGACGATATGTCATTACACATCTTCGAGGGGAATTTTCCACCTCTCCACGTCGGGAACTCGTCCAAATCAACTTGTGTTGATCGGCCGCTCCTAATCAAGGCAACATTTTTAGAACATTAAAATGCTTTTTACGTGATTTTGATTGTTATGCGCATTAAACTATACCGTGTGTGGATTAGGGTGCTTAGGTTACCGAGTCCCGCAAATCGAAGGTCAGTTAACGAGGCTAAATACTCCCTAAGCCTTAGACCTAATACTTAAGCTTCGCATTTTCCTCAACCTCTTAAGGAATATCCAGATCTTAGCGAATACTAAGAGTCTAGCCAAAAAGGCCTAAGGTTAGCATTCCTACTCTTCTCTTTGTGTCGCTTTAGTGCCTTTTCTTTACTTTTCTTGATGTGGTCTATAACTTCGGTTAATCCCTTAATCTCTTACTAATGACTATCTCTTTGTTTTCATTTTATGCTCCGTTTTGTCTTTTTGCTCTTTCTCTTCTCCTGTTTTGTATAGCCCACAAAAATTTTGCTCTCCTTTTCACAATTTTTTTTTTAGATGATATGTGATTTTTTTGTTGAAACCATTTTTTGATATGAGTTTTCATACATTTTGCACTTTCATATCCCCCCATGCCTATGATTTGCAATGTCCCCATTGTAAATTAGGTGGGTTTGTATTCAGCTTGGTTCATTCATTAGGATAGGTGTTGGGTGAGTGAATGGGTTGAGGTGACTGTTGTGGACGATTTCTATACTCGGGTAGAGGTACTTGAGGTGGAGTCGGATGTCCTAATGGGTGAACCCTAAAGTGCAATATGACTTCAGCGTAGAAATGTCAGGAAGGGTTTCAGGTTTTTCAAAGAATGGCGGGTTGCCTCCCTTTAAGCACCGAGTTTTATGCCATCGGCTAGGTCCAATGAGTTCAGGGAGAATGGAGGATAAAGGATGACTTAGCCAAATCTGTATTGGTCATGTTAATGAATGGTTTAAGTCTCTGCCCGTTCACGACAAAGGGTTCAGAATCATGGTTGAGTGGACTGATCTCAACGGCTCCATTTCCAAAGATTCGTTGGACTAAATAAGGTTCGATCCACTTAGATCATAGCTTTCCTAGGAAAAATTTTACTCGGGCATCAAAGAGTAGGACCTTTTGACTAGGGTGAAAGAACTTTCTAGATATGTGCTTGTCTTGAAAGGCTTTAACCCACTCTTTCTAGATTCGTGAGTTATCATACGCATCAAGGCGTAATTCATCAATCTCTCTTATCTGAAGCTTTCTGTGGGTTCCAGCCTTAGAAAGATCTAAGTTGCAGTTTCGTACTACCCAATAAGCTTTATGCTCCAATTCGACAGGGAGGTGGCATGCCTTCCAGAACACCAGTCTGAAAGGAGACATGCCTAATTGGGTCTTGTGGGCGGTCCTATAAGTCTACAAAGCTTCCGAAAGTCGGGATGACCAATCCTTCCTACCAGGTTGAATAGTAACCTGGAGGATTTTCTTGATTTCCCGGTTTAATAGCTCAACTATACCATTAGTTTGGGGTGGTAAGGAGTAGAGATTCGATGTGACACCCCGTATTTGGTCATTAGTGTCCTGAACTGATCGTTTGTGAAATAGGTCCCTCCATAAATAATTGCATGTGGAATCCCAATCTATGAAAAGATGTTTTGGTGAGAACCTCATCATGAGCCCTAACTAGCATATTTTGACCTAATAAAGTGAACAAAAGCTCCTACATAACCAAGAGAAAGGCCTAATTCAAGGGATCACTAATCTGGGAAGAAAACAAGAAATAAGCGATAAAACTGTAATTTTACTAGTGCAGTTCATCAACGAGATTTTTCAGGGTCTAGGCTTAGGTTAATTAGACTTAATAAGAGAGAGTGGGATGGTTCAGTTAGATAAGGGTTATTGTGAAATTTAATAATTAAATGACATTCTGTAACCCTAAAACAAACCTACTTAATTTCACAAGGTTCCAGGCAGGATGAAAATCAACTAAACCCTCTAAAATTCATGGAAAAATATCCCCTAGGGTTTAGAACATTCAATTTGGCCTTTGGAACCTGTTTGACCTAGATTTGGCACTAAGCCTAATATTTGACCTAATTTGGGTTTTTATGCAAAATATCTAGTCAAACGAGGTCAAACCTTAAATCCAACTTCACCATTGGATTCCTTTGGCCAAATTAGGTTTGTACCAAATTTTGGACCTAAGGGAAGGTCATCTTGGCCTACTTTGCAAAATGGTCCACCCAATTACATTCTGACCCTTAACTTTTGAAAAGCCTTGCAAAAAACCCTTCAACTTTTCATGACTTTCTTCATTTAGGTCCCTCTTCCATTGCAGTAGGGACCCATACCTCCGGTGAGGTTTTGAGGCTATTTTTCTCCTCGTTTCCCTAGGGGGTAGCTCCTAAATTTGAAAGGGGAGCTCTTTGCGAAACCCCCTACCGCTTGAGTAGCTCCCCATGCCTTGAATCGCCCCATAGCACTCGTGTGAACGCTCAAGAGGTATATGTCTCACTCTGGCCATACCTCAGGCGATGACTTCTGGTTGCCTCCATGCGATTCTCCCCCTGCCCGTGCCTATTTAAGCAAGCCCAGATCCCTCTACTTTTGGCATGCCTGTTTTGGTTGAAGAATTCCCCTGAATTTCATCTCCTCCTTCGACCATCTGCCCACAGGCTCCGACCACTCTCTCCTCCCTCTTCTCGTCACTTTGCCACCATACCAGTGGTAGAGTCCTCTCCGCCGTGTGCCTCCGCGTTGCGTCGTACCCGCGCGAGCCTCTCTGACCCCTTTGTTGTCGCCGCCTCTCCATTTTCGGGCTTTCGTCCCAGGCAACGGCACCAAAAATAATCGTAGTCCTTCACGACAATTTTGTGTTTTAAAAAGATATTCGCTGTAGTATATTTGAAATCACCGTGAAAAATGATTATCAATTTTATTACTCGAAATTCAAAACTTCCGAGGTCGAACTCAGGAAGCAAATTGGTATTTTAGAAATAGAAATCACAATTTCAAATTGCTCAAAAGATAATGTAAATGCAATCCAATGTATATAAAAGCTAGAGAGAGAAAAAGCAAAAGTAAATGTCTTTCCTCTCTCTTTTTTGTTTTCTTCCTGCTTCTTTCTCTTCTCTCTTTCTCTTCTTGGAAATCTGATTCTAGGAATCAGACACCTTAATTAACGGATGCTACTTTCTCTTTCTTTCTTCTATTGCCTTGTGCTTTGGCTACGGCTCCTTCTTCCTGTCCTCTTCCTCTAACTTCAGCTACTCCTCTTCTTCTTTTGCAGCTTCCTCTTAGCTTCTTCTTCATCCTTCTTCCACTCCTGCTTCACCTTTCTTCTGCCCTTGCTTTCTCCTTGGCTTCTTCTTCTTCTCTTCTCTAGCTACACCTCCAAGTCCTTCCTTCTTCCTTGAGCTCTGCAGTCTCCTTCCTCTTTGCCTTCCTCTTTCTTCTTCTTCTACGGTTGCTTGCTTTTCCCTGCAGCTGCTTCCTCTTCCTCCTTCTTCCCTGCACAGCATAGAGAAGCAAAACCTACACCCTACCTTCCCCCGCATCTCTCTCTTTACTTTGCTCTTACGAATGCTCTACCAGAGCCTTCTCTGGTTATCAGGTCGAGTTTGCACACCCGAGACTAGGCCCACCAGCGTGCGATGGCATGCGAGGAGTGAACAGGTAGTCAGCCTAGGCAGCCAGGTCCGTGGAGTGTGGGTCGTGGACGAGGTGGGTAAACTAGCGACTGGGACATCACCCCGTGTTAGGAAGCAATGAGCCTATGGAACTTTTGCAATTTATATTGCTTTGCCTACTCATCAGTTTCCGAGGTGGGACTAAACGTCCCACCTTTCTTTGCAAGCGCCTGCAGCAGAAATCCTCCTCTGATTGCAGCAGCTACTAGGTAACAGGAACCGTTCTCGTGCATTTTGAAAGTCGTCGGAATCATAGTATAGTCATGCAAAAACGTTCGTCAAAAAATGATTTCTAAAGATAATGAGACTTTGAGTCCCGGTCGTTCATCTCTAGGAGGCATTTGTTTACCTTTTAAATCGATCTTCTATTGTCAACTTTGTTTAGAATCGCATGCCAGTTCGTGATTATTACGTAGTTAAGTATGACATGCTTAGTTGCGAGAATATTAGGAGTTAGAAGCAGGCAACTTGAATCACACAAATATAATATTAATCAATAAGCTCATGGTGATTTCAAACACAAAAAGATATATATATATATATATATAAATGCATTTTCATTCATTCATTAGGGAGTTGTTTGCATAAGGAATCTAGAGGAAAGCTGGTACATAAATGCTTGAAAATTAAACCTAGCTACGAGAAAATGATCGCATACAAGAATCGATGGGGGGATTTCGCATGCATCATTGGTGAAGTAAGACTACACTACTAAGTAGTAAATAAAAGAAATAAAATTATGAAGAGCATGAATTAAATCTAGAAGAATAAAAGGGCATTCAGGGGTGGTCCCCGATGGCCTTGGAGTGGTCGGGAGAAGAATGAGGGGCAGCCAATGTAGCTTAGGCTGACCCTTGGAGAGAGGTGGGGTTGATCCAACATCTCGGCATGGTGTCCTCCATGATGGTGGTGAGCTCGTGGAGGTGGAGTAGCTAACCTAAGTGAAGGTGGGCATGTATGGAGCTAAGGAGGTGAGTGGTGCCAATGAAGCCAAGGGATGTGAAAGGGTGCAAATAGCCACCACTTAGGTCTTTTCATAGACCTAAGCAAAGCTCTCTAGGGAATTATGGAATTCTCTAGAGAGGACTATGGTGGGAGCTCGTGGGAGAGTGAGAGAGAGAGGATGGATGGTGGTTTTTAGATCCACCAAATGTTGATCTAGAAATTGAATGGCTCTTGGTTGCTAATTTTGGCAACCAAGGCAACCACACATGGTAGAGAGTTCTAGAGAACTCTAGCCTAGGTATTCTCGTGTGGATGGTGTGTGTGGGTGTGTGTGGGTGTGTGTGGGTGTGCGTGGGTCGAAACTTAGGTGGCTAGGTTGATTTGGTTAGGTTCTAGTGGGTTTAGGTCAAGGTATGTCTCAAATTAGGGTTATAAACTGTAATTCACTAAGGTAAAGTGCAATTAAACTTAATACAAGTTTAGTTGGGTGTGTGGAAACTTAATTGAGAGTAAAACACCTCAATTAATTTAGGTCTAAGTCAATAGGACTCTCACTAAGTCCAATTGGACAATGTGCGCTGAGATTATGGCTCAATTGAACTCAATGAGTCCAATTGAATAGGCTGATGGAAGTGACTAAGATCCAAGTCAATTAGGTTTAGTGAGGACCTAATTAGGTCCTTAGGGAGGTCTAGAGGTGATGTACTAGGGTTAGGGCACCTTAATTTAGGTTCCTATGGGGTTGGAATTGGGTTTAGGGACCTAGAGATCCAAGATCAAGGCTTAAATCTCAAAATAGGAATTTGAGAGCAGTATTAGACGTCAAATAATAGTGTCAGATGTCTTATACTCAAAAATCAGAATTCCAGACTTGTTGTCTGGACGTCCAATTAGAGTCAGGGGGGATTTTGGGTCATGTTTTGGGTATTCTGCAGAAATTAGACATCTGAAAAAGTGTCTGGGCATCCAATAACACTGCAAAAGTGGGTTTGAAGTGTGCGAGAGATGGCTAAGGGTCTTGGGCATCCTATAAATTATCTGGACGTCAAGATAAGGGTTGGAAATAGGGTTATCGGGCTTCCTAGGGTGTTATGACCTAATATAAGGGTGGCTAAAGCTTGGGGAAGTCTCTAGGCTATCCTAGGGCTAGGATGGACCTATGCTCTTCACATTTTTCTTCTTTATTTCTACTTAATAGAAAAGAAAACCTTTAACCCCCTTACATTATTGTTCCTATATCTAAACTAAGCCTTCTACTCCAGCTCTGCTACAACTCCCGTTATTCTAGATCCAGCTTCAGATCTAGCTCTAGATCTACCTATTGCCTGTAATCGACATAATGTACTTAATTAGCACATTATAACATCATTTTATGCATAGCTAAAGTAAAGCAGTAAAGATGCAGATAATGCTTATGCATGCATGAATTTCCCTAACTTATGCTAAGTTCTATCTTAACCTAGGTCAATTAAGACCTATCATTGCTGCGCAATCATACCCCTATGCCTAAATCTTGCTAGTCCCTAGCAAATGCAAGACTAAATTATTTACACCAAGGATCCCTAAAGGACTGATTATTTTATCAAGTGTATGCATGGAGATTTTTCTCCTTTTTGTTTTCGTCCTATGCTCTGGAAATCCAGAAAATCGTGAAAGTGCAGCAATGTAGCTTTTGCAATGGATTCAAGTGAAGAACTGATTTACCTCTAAAGCCTGTACTTGACCCCTAGTAAAAATTCTAATGGGATAGGTGGACTTCTTACCTCGGGGCATTCAAAATATTCTATGAAACCCACCCCAGCTTTAGGCTTAGGTAGAGAATTTCTGAGGGAAAGGATTATATATTTGGTGGCTCATTCTCACTTGGTGCTACATAGAGACTAATACTGAAGAATCTTGATTCCTAGATTACTAAATAACTCAACTAAGAGAAAGACGAGGAAAACTATGCTCTCTTTTGATTCCTTTGTATTCACTCTCTCTTTTCTTTTTCTTAGAGTTAACTATCTCACCAGATTCACACATATGAATTGTATTTGGTGGTCTCACAAGGAATTAACACTCTAATTGAGTTCTCATAACCCTAACACTAAGTCAGGATTCCTCAGCAAGTATTTGGGCGATCAGAAACACAAAAAAAATAGGTTAAGGCCATATTTGGTGGAAATCAATTTTATTTAGCGGTATTGCCTCAATGCAATAGAAATAAACACTAAATATTCATGATTTTTTTTTTTCAATTTTTCTTTCTTTTCATAATTTTTTTTTCTTTTTCAACATCACACAACTAGCACACATCTATGAACTTTATTGAGGAGGCATTATTAGGGATTGGTGGTACTTAAGAGACATTGGGTGGCTTATTTGGTGGAAGTGCCTACTCACGGCACCGGAAGAGACGGATAGGATGGTGTATTTCTGACCTTGGCATCAATACCCTCCTTCTGCCGAGGATTCCATAAAGAATGGTCGTAACCATCCACCTTAGCCCTAGTTTTATGAAAACTCACTCTCCGCATATTTGGCTTGTTTGGTGGCTCTCAAAAATTCACACAACAATGTATATGCGGGAACCGAGAGCAAAAACTATGTCTAATCTCAGAGTATCATCACCTAATTATCTAGGATTCCAGATTCCTTACACTAATCTTAGAGCACCAATACACTCTACTCTCTCATACTATTTGGTGGATTTTTGTAGGAAAATCTAGCAGACTCCCAAAACACTATCTAGGGGCTTAGGAAAAGAAGCACTGCTTCTTCTCGACAGACTGACGACGTTTATCCGCCTTCACCATGAATCCATTACAAATTCTACAAGTGTGTGCAAAGTTGTACTGGATTCCAGATTACAGGAATCAAATAGAGGATAAAATCCCTAATGCATTCTCTTAATAAAATAATCTTATTCATGAATACAGTATGTATATATGCTATAAACAAGTAACCTCATATAATTTTTACTTCGTGAATTTCCCGTATCGGGTTACAATCTGCTTGACCCTAAATTTTGAACAAAAGGTGAGCGGGTGAGTCGGAAGTGGCTGTTGCAGATGATTTCTAGCTCCAATGTGAGCATTGGTGGTGGAGTCGGTTATTCTTTTATTTAGGGTCCTAAAGTATGTTTTACATGCAGCTCTGAGGTTTTCCTAAGTGTTGGCATAAATTTTTTTTCAGTTTTTGCTGTATCTACCCCCGCATGCCTAAGTTCTTGCATGTCCTCATGCATGAATATAAAAGAAAATAAATTCGACAGAGGATGAGTGGGTAGAAGTCGCCTGGAATTGCTCCTGAAACTATACATTCTGCACTGGCCAACCTGTTAGCGTGTAATATACAAAAAGGAAATATGCTACAAGAAAAATATGCTCTGTATAAAGCGAGTATGTATAAGCTGATGGATGATTGTGGGGTAGATGCTGAGTTTAAAGCCTCCAGCTGGGCTAAAACTCAATCAGATGTATCAATTCTTGCATAGGAGCCAGTCAAAATTAAGAGAAAGATGTGCTCGTATGCTCCTAGAATCAGTGGTCCGGAGATGCGGACCAGTTGATTGTGCACCCCTACTTCAAAAAGTGTAGCTATAAGAAAGTGTGGAGTGGGTACAGGCTTCAATTTGATCACGGGTGGGGCTGAGTCAAAAATGGGAGTTGGAGGAGAAAACTCGAAGGTGGGAATCTGCTGATCCGTGTGCACGTGAATTCCCACTGATTCGCTCCGCACGAAATAATCAGTTGTGACTACGTTAACGGGAAACCCATTGGCTATAGTCACGTCTTCCAGTAATAATCGGGGCGATTTAGTAATATATAGATCAAGATAGCTAGATTTAGGGGTGCTGTGGTCAGAAGCACACCCTAAACAGTCAGATCCTTGGGGAGATATGTGTAATGTAGTGGTTTCAGTCCCGTGTGGATCGAGGTCCGAGAACCCTGATAGTGTAGATGAAAGAGACATTCGGTCGTCACAAAGGAGCCCAATGTTACCACAGTAAGCCGAATCTTCATCATCACCATCCTCATCTATTCGATCACATTCGAAGTTCCTTGCTGCCCTGAATATGTCTAATCGAAGTCGCTCATTGCCTAGGGCAGTCTCCATATGCTCGGATGCACAATCGATGTTCACTCGGGTTGTCGCTAGACATGGGCGACCCAAAATAATTGGTGCATCTCGGAGATTAGGAGGAACTTCCATATTGAGAACGAAAAAATCTGCGGGAAAGCAGAACCCACGGACTTTCACAATCACATTGTCAACCACCCCCCTCGGTGTTTTGACTGATCTGTCAGCCAGCTGAATCGTAACCGAGGTGGGTTTCAACTCCCCAAATCGAAATCGATCAAATACGGCGGTGGGAGTTAAGTTGATGGACGAACCCAAGTCTAAAAGGGCCTGATCAAATGGAGAATCCTACAAGAAGTAGGATATGAGTGGGGTACCAGAGTCTTTCTTCTTCGATGGTAGGTTAGCTAGAATCACGACGCTAGCTTCTTTCAGCAGTACCGCCTACCGTCCAATTCTCGGCTGTCGCTTCGGGGTACAATAGTCCTTGAAGAACCTAGCGACAACGGGAATGTGATCGATAGCCTTGAGGAGTGGGACCTGAATATGTACTTCCTTAAACATTGACTTCAAGTCCTTGAAATTTCGTGTGTCCTTTTGCTGTACTGCATTTCGTGTCAGAGCCTCAGGAAAAGGGACGAGAATCTCAAGGTTGAGTGGCCTCTTACCCTTATCTGCCGCAGGTGGCTTTTGAGACAATGAAGTCGAATCATCCAACGGCGAAGGGTGGGAAATATCAGAACCCTCTTGCCTAGATGGTGAGTCGAATGTCTTCCTTTCGCTCCGCAATGAGACAGCGTGTGCATCGGCCTACTGTCCATGAGGTGGTGGGGCAGTGGAAGGGGCAAAATACGTAGGATTCTACAAAGGTGGATGGCCTTGCACATAACAAGGTGGTACAGGAGGCACCTGCAGTATGGCGTGTGCCTGTCTCTGCAGTGCCTGAAACCTAGGCGGGGCACCCTGGTTCTACACATATTGAGGGTTCGGGATGGGTTGGGAGGGCACGACTCCCTAAGTCCTATGCTCTTGCAACAGCTGGTTCTGCGTGTTCTATTTGGTCTGAATCTGATCAGCCATCACCTTCATAATCAAAAAGCTATCTTGTGTAGACTTCCTCATTGATTCTTGAAGCTCCTTTTTCAGTGCCTCCAAGGGTTAGCTTGCTTTGGAGGGTGGTTGGCAGCTTGGTGCAGTGGTTGGTATAACGAGCGGGGTTGCTGCTGAGGCAGGAATGGCTACTGCCTAGGGTACGTATTTTGCGCATTCCCGTATTGCCTGGTCTGGTAGTGTGGATGTTGATGTGGTCTCCGTGAATTACCAGACCAGGAAAAGTTCGAATGCTGGAGCCAACCACGGTTATACGCCTCTGAGTACAGGTTATTATGCCCGTATCCTTGGATAGCGCTGACGTCCTCGTAGGCCGAAGATGTCTGAGACGTATATCCATCAAGGGGATATGCATTATAATCTGCAGGTGGTGCGTAACCCTGGTCGAAGGTGCTAGATCAAGATTATTCACGGGATCCTGATATGAAGATGCATCCCGAGTGAGTAAATTAACTCGAGCAGGTGTGGCTCGGGGTGCATAGGAGGATCTTGCGGCGGTAGAGCTCGAGTCGAATTGACCTTGACTGATCTAGTCAATCTTCTTCTCGATTAAGTTTATTCTATCCAGCTGCTTGACGATGATATCCATGTCAGCTCGAATAGACTCGGTGTGAGCCTCGTGGACACCAACTCGCTACTGACCATGTCGCTGGAACTAGTTCATCGATGCGGCATTTATCGAGTTCTCTGCTAATGATTCGAACAGCTTAAATGTGCTGTTCTCGTCTTTTGCAAGAAAATTCCCGCTGCTAGATGCATCGACCAGATACCGATGTGTGTCATCTAGCCCATGGTAAAAAATCTGAGCTAAGTGCCATCTGGGTATACCATGATGTGGGCATTTTAGGAGAAGGTCATGAAATCTGTCCCATGCTTCCTGTAATTTCTCTCCAGCTCCTTGGGAGAAAGTAGTGATTGCACACCGCATTGCATTTTTTCGACCGATTGCGAAGAACTTTTGCGGGAATTCACGTCGTAATTCCAACCAGGTTCCAATTGGCTTCCCAATAGTCTTGAACTAGCATGAAACTTTGTCCCTCAGTGAGAAGGGGAAAAGCTTCATCAGAACAATCCCAAGATTGACATTCTTGGGTCGAATCGTTTCAGCGAGTCGACTCAGGTCCTCAAGGTGCTAGAATGGATCTTCGCTTGAGTTCCCGTAAAAATGAGTGCTGATCAACACAATTACATTGGGCTTGAGCTCGAACGCGTCTCCGCCTGTGGGAATTCTGACAAGAGGAGTGACGATTTGTGCGGCTGGGTCGTAGAAATCCCGCAGTTGCTCTCCTCGCGACAGGTGCTGCATCTTGTCAAGTGCCGTAAGAATGCGATCCATGCTCTGCTAATGCCGCTCCTCAGATTCGGCGACCCAGGCTTCCAGACGAGCCATCGTGTCCAGATTCTCAATGTCCTGACCCGGTCTAGGTCCAAGTCCAGGATTTGCCATGGTCGCTCTTGGAGTAGAAGAAATGGGGGGAGAAGATGGTCAGGGCAAGGTGACTCGCCTCCTCGGGAGTGGCTCCCAAGGTCCAACAAAGTGAGGTCGAAGTGACCTCCTTCCGTGCATACACCACCCAACCCCTGGGTTGGTGTAGCCACACAAGACAAGGCTAAGGCCCTATCAATCAAATGGTCCTTATAGATCAGGTGACAAGATTTTCCTTAAGGGATTTGAATTCCTGAAGATAAATTCGTCGTACAACCGACTAAAAGTGAATCCCGCCTCTCAAGCTAACACAGCCATTCTGGTTACGAGGTGGGAGCTCGTGGGACAGTGAGAGAGAGAGGATGGATGGTGGCTTTTAGATCCACCAAATGTGGATCTAAAAATTGAATGGCTCTTGGTTGCTAATTTTGGCAACCAAGGCAACCACACATGGTAGAGAGTTCTAGAGAACTCTAGCCTAGGTATTCTCGTGTGGATGGTGTGTGTGGGTGTGCGTGGGTCGAAACTTAGGTGGCTAGGTTGATTAGGTTAGGTTCTAGTGGGCTTAGGTCAAGGTATGTCTCAAATTAGGGTTATAAACCCTAATTCACTATGGTAAAGTGCAATTAAACTTAATACAAGTTTAGTTGGGTGTGTGGAAACTTAATTGAGAGTAAAACACCTCAATTAATTTAGGTCTAAGTCAATAGGACTCTCACTAAGTCCAATTGGACAATGTGTGCTGAGATTATGGCTCAATTGAACTCAATGAGTCCAATTGAATAGGCTGATGGAAATGACTAAGATTCAAGTCAATTAGGTTTAGTGAGGACCTAATTAGGTCCTTAGGGAGGTCTAGAGGTGATGTACTAGGGTTAGGGCACCTTAATTTAGGTTCCTATGGGGTTGGAATTGGGTTTAGGGACCTAGAGATCCAAGATCAAGGCTTAAATCTCAAAATAGGAATTTGAGAGCAGTATTAGACGTCAAATAATAGTGTCAGATGTCTTATACTCAAAAATCAGAAGTCCAGACTTGTTGTCTGGACGTCCAATTAGAGTCAGGAGGGATTTTGGGTTTCGTTTTAGGTATTCTGTAGAAATTAGACGTCTGACAAAGTGTCTGGACATCCAATAACACTGCAGAAGTGGGTTTGAAGTGTGCGAGAGATGGCTAACGGTCCTGGACATCCTATAACTTATCTGGACGTCCAGGTAAGGGTTGGAACTAGGGTTTTTGGGCTTCCTAGGGTGTTGTGACCTAATCTAAGGGTGGCTAAGGCTTGGGGAAGTCTCTAGGCTATCCTAGGGCTAGGATGGACCTATGCTCTTCACATTTTACTGCTTTATTTCCCTACTTAATAGAATAGAAAACCTTTAACCCCTTTACATTATTGTTCCTATATCTAAACTAATCCTTCTACTCCAGCTCTGCTACAACTCCCGTTATTTCAGATCCAGTTTCAGATCCTACTCTAGATCCAGCTCCAGATCTACTTATTGCATGCAATCGACATAATGTTCTTAATTAGCACATTATAACATCATTTTATGCAGAGCTAAACTAAAGTAGTAAAGATGCAGATAATGCTTATGCATGCATGAATTTCCCTAACTTATGCTAAGTTCTAGCTTAATCTAGGTCAATTAAGAGCTATGATTTCTATGCAATCAGTGTGTCTTCAGTGCCAATTGATTGGCCAAGGCTTTGCGCGAAGGGTTTCCGCACGTCTTAGGGCACTTCACCTGGAGCGGAGAGACCTGGAGGAGCTCCCAAGCAAGCTCCTTGCTATGTTAGTGGTGGTGGAGACCCTCAACACCTGTCAACAGGAAAATGGCCTTGCGGCCTCGTCGGAACACATGTGAAGCTTCGCCGAGGTGCGGCGAGTGTGCTGCAGTGGTCACGGTGGTGTGGGAACGCCTGTGTGAGCGTGGCTAGCGCTTACTGTGGGCGTGTAAGTGGGTGCGTTCGGGGGTACTTTTGGGGCGTGTCGCGATGAATGGGAAGAGGGTTTATGGTCATTGAGTCATGGCGGAGGTCATAGGGTGGTTGGCGAGGTGGATCGAGGCATGGAGCGGCGGGAACACCTCACCGGTGATCTGGTTGGAGGTGGGAACGATGGTGGTGGTTAATGGCAGTCGAGGGTTCGAAAGTATGAATTAAAAGAGGGGAAATGGAGAGGGGGAGGGAGGAACTTATCTATGGGTCTCTGGATGAAGGGGCAGGTGGAGGGTGAGAGACCCATGTATGTCGTCGCCGGAGATGGAGAGGCGGCGACGACGAAGGGGTCAGAGAGGCTCGCGCGAATACAGCGCAACGTGGAGGAGCACGGCGGAGAGGACTCTGCCATTGGTATGGTGGCAGAGTAACGAGAGGAGGGGGGAGAGAGTCACCAGAGCCTGTGGGCAGATGGCCAGAGGAGGAGGAGACAAAATTTTGGGGAATTCTTCAACCAAAACAGGCTTGCTAGAAGCGAAGGGATCTGGGCTTGCTTAATTAGGCACGGGTAGAGGGAGAATCGCAAGGAAGCAGCCAGAAGTCACCGCCGGAGGTATGGCTAGAGTGAGACCCATACCTCTAGAGCGTTTTCACGAGAGGTATGGGGTGATTCAGGGCATGGGGAGCTGCTCGTGCGGTAGGGGGTTTCGCAGAGAGCTCCCCTTTCAAATTTGAGAGTCGCCCCTTGGGGAAACGAGGAGAGAAATGACATCAAAACCTCGTCAAAGGTATGGGTCCCTGCTGCAATGGCAGAGGGACCTGAACGAAGAAAGTGATGAAAAGTTGAGGGGTTTTTGCAAGGATTTTGAAAAGTTAAGGGCCAAAATGTAAGTAGGTGGACCATTTTGCAAAGTTGGCCAAGATGACCTCCTTTAGTTTAAATTTTGATACAAACCTAATTTGGACCTAAGGAATCCAATGGTGAAGTTGGATTTAAGGTTTGACCTCGTTTGTTTGGACATTTTGCATAAAAACCCAAATTAGGTCAAATATTGGGCTTCGTCCCCAATCTTGGCCAAAACAGGTTCCAAAGGCCAAATTCGAAGTTCTAAGCCCTAGGGGATATTTTTCCATGAATCTTAGAGGGATTATTTGATTTTTATCCTGCCGGGAACCTTGTGAATTTAAGTGGGTTTGTTTTAGGGTTACAGAATGTCATTTAATTCTTAAATTTCATAATAACCCTTATCTGACTGAACCATCCCACTTTTTCTCTTATTAAGTCTAATTGACCTATGTCTAGACCGTGGAAAATCCCGTTGATGAACTGCACTGGTAAAATTACAGTTTTACCCTTTCTTTCTTATTTTATTCCCAGATTAGTGATCCCTTGAATTAAGACTTTCTCTTGGTTATGTAGGAGCTTTTGTTCACTTTATTAGGTCAAAATATGCTAGTTAGGGCTCATGATGAGGTTCTCATCAGCTGCCTTTGACATAGGAACATCCTAGGACTTATATAAGCAATGATTTGGATCACAAATTTAAGGAATTCGTGAGATTGATTAGCGATTTTGGCAACTTGAGATCTTTAAAATCTTGAGCTCACTACTAATCTCTGGTCAAAACTAGGATCTATGGCTTGGTTCATTTGATTAGGAAGCTTCTCAATATCAATCCCTCCAAATGTGGAGGGAATTGACTTAAGATTGAAGGAGAAATCCTCAATCAAAGTCTGGTAGTTTGGGTCTTGATCCTATTCAGATTGTTCGGGCGGTAGGGACATTTCTTGATCAGATGTGACATCCAACGCATGCTTGAGGTCTGATTTGTGAGCGCGATCCTTGCGCCATCTCAGCCATCCATTTTAGTTCCTACGATCGCCATTGGATAATGCACGTGCTCAGTGCGATTTCAAAGCGTGGATTCCAAGGGTGGTGTGTGATGGCTATAGCGACGACCAAGGTGGGTCTTCAGTGATGTTTTTAATATCACTATTGACCCATTCCCGATTTTGCTTTCATATCTCCTCTATGAAAGAACCACCACCCCTCCCATTCTTCTTCATCTCTTCCTCTTCTTCCCTCACCTCCTCCAAAGCTCTATGGAGCTGGTCCCAAGCTTGAGATGCTCCCAAGAGTAGAAAAGTAAACAAATTTTTCCACTTCTCACCCCCCTTCATGGAGCATCCTATGGCCATCCTCTTACACCAATCCGGAAGTAGATCCTTGCCGCAATGCCATCTTGCCCCATCCTCCTTCCTCCGGCTCCATCCTTCTTCGTCCAGCCTCTCAGCACCTTCATCTTGGGGCATCAAAGCGAGTCATCCTCTAAACTGCCATTGAGGGAGATTTTTCTAACCTCTATCTTTTATTGCTTTCTAGTGTAGTCATATATTTTTAGATTAGTTGTAATAAACATTGATTAGATATATATTGATATTCTCCCTCTTTCACTTTTATTTTGTAACCTGATTAGTTAGATAAAGATTTTGTCGATCTGATCTTTTCCCTTACAAAAATCACAAAAGGTAAAAGCATGGAAACCAAATAAAAGCAAACATGGATTTACAAAATCAAACATTTTCCTCCCCATGTTCAACCCAGGGCTCACCTCAAGCTACGGTTATAAATTTTATTTGATAGCAAATTTTTACGCACTACAACGATGGGTTTTTAACTCAAATCCTTTCGCGTTCAAATCTCATTTATCATTCACCTAGTTAATTAATTAGGAAGAACATAAAAATAATGTTAATTTATAACTAAGTTAATATTGTATAAGGACCTTAATTAATTGTAAAAATGGATTAATTATTACATAATAAGTATTCATCTATATTTAATTAATAAATAATCCTTAAATCTAAGCATTCAATTATTCATAATTAAGTTAATTAAAGTTATATGTATTACACAAAATAAGTTAATAAAGTAATAATATTCACCATCAAATTAAATAATGCAAAAGGGGCAAACATGTAATTTTAGGCCATTAATATATTACTCAATATATATAACCTATAATAAAAAGTTAGAAAAGAAATAAATTAATTTACATATTTAAATTAATGATTTACATTTTAGTACCTAGAATTTATTGCAATTAGGTCCCTTTTATACACATAGGTTCTCTTATATTTATATTTAGGTCAACTGAACACCTTCTTTCTTCTTCTCCTTCTACAGTCAACGACAACTAGTGTTTCTTGCCTTTGATGGCCAAATATCAGATGACGAATGACTCTTCCCATGGATGTGAAGTTACTTTCCAACAAACTCCATCCACCTGATGGCTTTGACGAGTCATTAACGACATCCTTCCATGTGTCAATGTCGCTGGTGACAGAGAAGAAGATCTCAGTTCCCATGAACCTAGACCATTTCGTGTCTAGATGCATGCATCTCCCTTGTCGCCGTCATCTATAAATACCTACCTCCACCTTCAATCATGGTTGTCGACTCCCTATCCCTCTTCTCTCACTATAGTCAACAATAGCCTATTCACTCCTTACTCTGGTGTCCCCTCAACCCCCTTCTCGGGCTCTCTACAGTAGAGATGCTGCCTATCTCATCCCCTCTACCTCTACTCTGACTGATGCACTATGGAGGAGCATCATCCCATCCACTAACCATTTTTGATCCCATGTTGGAGTTGCTACATTGCTTCCTTTGATTTCACTCTAGCTCCGATGAAGCCTCGGTGGAGTTCGTCTACCTCCTTCATCAAGGTAACAGCAAAATTAACCTTAGTTGGTGATGTAAATTATTCTTAGGTAGCTAATTAGGTAATTTATCATAGTTGAACACCCACTTATCTCATCACTATTTCCGATGTCGACCTTACTTGGTCTTCATTCATTAAATCAACTCATGATTCACTTTCCGCTTCTCCTTATTGTTGGAACCTAATTCCACTTCTCTTTTATGTTTTGGTGTTAACAAAACCATTTTAAACCTAATGAGTTTATGAAGTGCTATTTTCAGGAAATAACAGGACCTAAGGATGGATTAAAGAATTTATGAAGGCATGAAGATTAAAGACTATTTCTTTTTGTTCATATTTCTTGTAATCTAGATTGTGTATGTCTCCTAACAAGATAAATGACTTAGGAATTAAAATCAAAATAGAGATAACTAGGAATCATTCTTTCGTTTAGCTATTCGTTTGAAAATACATCATTTCATTGGTGTATTGATCCTGTATTTACACTCATATTCCACTTAGATTGCGATCAAAGCTCATTCTTGGTACTTGGCACAGGTTTAGGTTTTAGTCCCAAATTGTGAACAAGTACCGGTACTCCTCATGAGTACCAATATATGGGGCTCACAGTTTGAAGACTTGAGAAGTACCTGGACCTTACAAGTATCAGTACTCATGATGAGTACCGGTACATGTTGGTCATAGGACCCAAATCTGTGAGTCACAAGTACCGGTACTCATCATGAGTATCGGTACCTAGTGACTTAGTTGGTACTCAACCGTAAGCACTGAGTATCGATACCCATGATGAGTACCGGTACCTAAGCTTTGTTGGGCAAACCGCTGGTTATCTATGAGTAGTTAGTACCGGTACCACAACTTTAGTACTGGTACCAACAAACCATTGTGACCAATCTGAACGGCTATTTTGAAACTAATCATATCTTTAATCTTCCCAAATTGCCCCTAACTACTAGTAATCATAGAGAAGGTGTTTAGTGGCTTATATAAACACCTTGTGTGTGTCATTTGCAAACAACACAAGTAAAAATTGTCTCCTTGCTCCTAATTCCCAAATTTCACATCTCAAGCTACAAGGATTGTTATTGCATTCTTCTTCAAGGTGATAGTCTCTACAACAAACCTCTTTCAAGTGATCTCGTTCTTCATCGTATAATCTTTAGCTTTAGTGTGCTTTCATTAGATTAGTGTATAATCATTTTATTAAGCAAATTATTGTTGGAGACTTAGGAATTTAGTTGTAAGCGTTATTGTTGTTTGCTTACACCTATATGATTTTTGCTCTTATTCTATTTTGTAATTGGGTTGAGGTAACCCATTAATTACCTCCATTTATAGCAGATTGAGGGGAATCGGGTTAAAAATCGTAAGTTGGGAGACTTAGGTAGTGGAGTACTCAAGTGAGGGGAATCACTATATATCTGGTGTTGTTCTTTTTGTTATTTGCTTTGTTTGCATATTTTTATCTACCATACTATTCATCCCCCCTTCTAGTGTGCTTGTGCCTTTTAGATCCTACAGATGGTATTAGAGCGAGTTGTAAGAAGTAGTAAAAATCTTACTCGCTATGGCATCATCAACCAAGCGCATCGAAGGACTGTCATCCACATGTCCTCCCTACTTCGATGGGATGGACTATGGATATTGGAAGAGGAGAGGGCAAATCTTCCTCATGGCAATGGATGGGGAGTCGTGGACCCTCATTCAAGAGAACTACTTGGATCCCGAGCCTCAAGAAGTAGCTTGGATGGCGGATCAAAAGAGGAAAATAGCCAACAATGCAAAGGCAATGAACACACTTTATTATGCATTATCAAGGGAAGAATTCAACTGCATCTCAGCTTGCGAGTCTGCATACGAGATTTGGAACTCACTACAAGTCACCTATGAAGGTACTAGTAAAGTTAAAGAAGCACGCATATCTATTTTAACAGAAAGCTACGAGTGTTTCAGGATGGAAAAAGGTGAAACAATCAAGGCAATGTACACGAGATTTGGAGACATTATCAACCCTATGAAGAATCTAGGAGTGAAGTAAACTGAAGAGCAACTTGTAAGGAAGATCTTAAGATCCCTTAGAAGTTATTGGTCTCTGAAATCGATATCAATTCAAGTGGCAAAGGATCTTTCAGTCCTTTCTCTTGATGACTTGATTGGAAGACTCATGACGTATGAGGTCCAACTAGAGAACATGAAGAAGAACGAAGCAAAATCAACAAGTAAGAAGGAGCTTGCTTTCAAAGCTCTAAAGAAGGATTTGGACATTGATGATTCTAACATTGACGAAGAAGAGCTTGCTCTTCTAACAAGATGATTTCGATGGTTCATTCGAAATTAAGGTAAGAAGGTGAATAAATTTTCAAATGACATAGTATGTTTTGAATGCAAGAAAAAGGGACACGTACGAAAAGATTGTCCAATGATCAAGACGAAGAAGGAAGAAAAGAAGAAAGACAAAGTTGATCGGAAGAAGAAGATCTCAAGAAAGGCGTATAAAGCAACCTAGGATGACTGTGATTCCGGCACCGAATCATCTTTCGAAGAGTCAGAAGAAAGCAAAGTTGCACATCTATGTCTGATGGCAAACAATGATAGCTCGAAAAATGAGGTAGATTCTAAAGTCACTTTTAATGAGTTGCTACAAGCTCATGAAGACCTGTATCACAAAGCTAGGTTGATTAAAAAAGAAAATAAACTCTTGAATAATAGTTATAAGACTTTAGAGATAGGAAAATCATGTTTAGAAATAGAGTTAGACATAACAAAAGTTACTAGCTCACAAATGCATGCAAAGATAGTAGAATTAGAGGATATTTTTGAACATTTTGTGGAAACTTTAAATAATCTTAAAACAACAACTAGGTTAAATACATAATTGTGTAATAACTTAAAAGCAAAATTTCATAATAAAAAGAACACACAAAATAAATCACACGCACCTAGACATGTATGGCTTTATCAAAGGTCAACAATCCTAAGAATTATAGATCCAACACAAAAGTGATCTATAAATCTGAGGATTTGAAAGGAACTAACCATCAAGGACCCAAAAGAAAATGGGTACCTAAATCAGGTGTATTAAACTATTTTGTAGGTCAAGAAAGATAAGTGGATCCTAGATAGTGGGTGTTCCAAGCATATGACGGGACACTCCGACCTCTTTATCAAATGGATGAGAATACAAGATGGAGGATATGTCAAGTTGGGCGACAACAAACATTGTCACATTATTGGTGAAGGTAACATAGGTAATTCCTCTAAGCATGTACAAAATGTTCTTTTAGTATAAAATCTAAAACATAACATGCTTAGTGCTAGTCAAGTATGTGATAATAGATGTGATGTATTGTTCACTAAAATTGGTTTTAAAATACTAAAAGAAGGAACTAATGTAATTCTAATTGAAGGATTTAGATATGAAAATTATATGCTCTTCATTTTTCACAAGAGAAATTTGTAAAATGTCTGCTTGCCTCTCATGTAGAAGTAGATTTATGGCACCGTAGGTTAGGTCACATAAATCACAAAACCTAAATAAGCTAGCCAAAAAATGAGTTAGTAAAGGGCCTACCCAAACTAACTTACAAAAAAGATGCATTGTGCAAATCTTGTGAACTCGAAAAAATGCACAAAGCTTCTTTTAAACCAAAAGACTTACTCTCAACCACTTGTCCCTTAGAATTGTTACACCTTGATATATTTGGGCCAACACGATTTCAGAGTTTAAATGGATCAAAATTTTATCTAGTTATTGTTGATGACTTCTCAAGGTTCACTTGAGTCATCTTCCTGAAACATAAGGATGACTCATTTCACTCCTTCCTAAGTCTTGCTCGAAGACTTCAAAAGGAAAAATTATCTTCAATCCTAAGACTTAGGATTGGCCATGGGGTGAATTTGAAAATGAAAAGTTTTCAAGTTCTTGCGTCAATTCTAGCGTATCCCATGAATTTTCATTTCCTCGAGCTCCGTCTCAAAATGGAGTTGTATAGAGCAAGAATCACACTCTATAAGAATGTGCCTGAACCTTGCTCTTGGAGTCTAGGCTTCAACAATGTTTCTGGGCTGAAGCTATTAATATGGCGTGTTATGTTCTAAATAGAACTCTCTTAAGGCCTATTATTAAGAAAACTCCATATGAGCTTTATTTTGAGATGTATCCTAGGATTTCATACCATAGGGTGTTTGCAAGTCGATGTTATTTATTAAACACCCGAGATCGACTTGATAAGTTTGATGTTAAAAGTGATGAAGGTATTTTTATTGGATATTCAACAAGAAGCAAAGCTTATCGAGTATTTAATAGGACTTTTGTTGTTGAAGAATCCCTGCATGTTTCATTTGATGAAACAACATTAGGAGAACCAGAACCAAATCATCTAGATTCCGATAATGAATATACTCCATCGATGTATCAAAAATCAAAGATACACGAAATGTACATGATCTTCCAAAAGAATGGGTACACCACAAGGATCACCCTTAAGGTCAAATTATAGGTGATATTAAACGAGGTGTAAAATCCTGATCTCATTTTAGAGCCAATTTTATCCTTAATGCCTTTGTTTCTCAACTTGAACCCAAGAAAGTTGATGAGGCATAAAAGGATGAATCATGGGTTGTAGCTATGCAGGAGGATCTACTCCAATTTACAAGGAAGAATGCATGGAACTTGGTACCTGCTCCAAAGGGTAATTCCATTATTAGAACCAAGTGAGTGTTCCAAAATAGATTGGATGAATTTGGTTTAGTAATCAGGAATAAGGCCAGACTTGTAGGTCAAGGCTATAACCAACAAGAGGGGACTTTGTTGAGACATTTGCTCCTGTTGCTCGCTTGGAGTCTATACGGATGCTACTTGCTTTTGCAAGTGCAAAGGGATTCAAGTTACTTCAAATGGATGTCAAGAGTGTTTTCTTAATGGTTATATTAAGGAAGAAGTTTATGTTCATCAGCCTCCCGAGTTTGAGGACTCAGCACACCCAGAGCTTGTATTCAAGCTCAATAAGTCACTATATGGACTTAAACAAGCTCTCAGGGCCTGGTATGATAGACTTAGGTCCTTCCTTCTCCAGCATGGATATAGAATTGGAGTTATTGATTCAACTCTTTTTGTAAAGGAAGAAGGAAATGACATCGTGTTGGATTAAACATACGTCGACGATATTACATTTGGATCAACCAAAGAGTCCCTGTGTAAGCATTTTTGTGAGACTATGATGACTGAATTTGAAATGAGTATGATGGGTGAACTCAGATTCCTTTTAGGTCTCCGAATCCAACAATTAGACACTCGTATTTACATTAGTCAAACAAAATATATTCTTGAAATTCTGAAATAGTTTGACTTTGAAAAAGTAAATGGAAAAGTGTCTACAATTGCTCCATCTACTTCCCTTATTGAAGATCTATCTGACAAGAAGGTAGATGAAAAGAAATATCGAGCTATGATAGGATCACTACTATACCTTACAGCTTTTAGATCTGATATTCTTTTTGCTACATGTTTATGTGTAATATTCCAATCCGAATCCAAGGAATCTCATTCAAATGCAGTAAAAGGAATATTTAGATACCCAAATAGCACAAGAGATCTTGGTCTCTTTTACCCTAAAGCACATACCTTAGATTTATTATCCTATAGTGATGCAGATTATGCATGGAGTCAGATTGACCGAAAGAGCACTAGCAGCACCAGTCATTTTATTGGAGAATCTCTTATTTCATGGTCTCTAAAAAATAGACATGTGTTTCACTTTCCACGATCGGAGCCGAATATATTGCTGCTTCACTTGCTTGCTCTCTGGTAATTTGGATGAGATAGACTTTATCCGATTTTGGACTATCTTTTGCGCAATGTAAAATTCTATGTTATAGTACAAATGTAATAAATTTATCCAAAATTCCAATACATCATTCACATACCAAACATATAGATGTTCGACATCATTTTCTTAGAGACAATGTGCTACAAGGTGTCATTCAATTAGAATTTATAGATACACAAAACCAATTGGTAGACATCTATACAAAACCTCTTGCAGTAGAAAGATTCTATTTTATAAGAAGAAAATTAGGACTTTGTATAATTAAAGAAGTTCAAAATTAAAAGTTTGATTACTTTATAACTTGTTTCTAATTATACAAATCTCTGAGGGCCTAACTGTAGTTTACCCATTTTTGTTAAAAAGGGGTATATTGTAATATTTCCATATTTTTGGAAATATCAAGTATTGTTTACAGTATAATTGCTTAACTTAAGTCATTGACTACATTATTTTCAATAACTGTGTAGAACATTGAAATAATCTCTCAACCACTTAAGTGGTCATGTGACTAGCACATGACCCATCCCATATAAGAGAGGTCAAGTGCAAACACTTGCCCCATTTTGTTCTTTTCGAAACTAGTTCCCATTCTCTCTAAGACCATCTCCAAACCCTAGCCAAAGAGAAGAAGAAGGATCTCCTCCAAGACTCAACTATAAGTATTTTCTCATCCTCTTTATAGATCTTGGTTCTTTCTACAACTTGTTTTCTCTTTCCCCTAAATCAACCCTGCTACTGCATTCTATTTCTCGTCAGGTACCAGATGGTACCGATACCTATCACCAATACCAGTATTAGCTGGGTGCAGCAGAGCCTGCTTTTGACAGCAAGTACTGGTACTAATGATCAGTGCTGGTACTCGCTTGATTTTCTGGTTCGAACTGGAACCATCCAGTACAAGTACATGCAGGTTTAAGTGTGCTTTTGAATGCACACATCAAAGGAAATATTCTGATTTATTCATTGTTTCTCCTACTCTTGTTGCATGTTTTTCAGATGGCACCTAAATCTAAGAGTAAAGGAAAGGCACCTCAAGATGCATTTCACAAATTTTCCATCAATGAGGATGCAAAATCAAAGCTTGATCGGTAGAAGAGCCTAAAGCTTCACCATTGCAGGCCAGTTGTGTGGAAGGACTTCTCTTTACAACTCTTTAACTTCACCACTCGTTTATCTGAACAAAACCTCATGAATTTCTTTGATGAGTCATTTTTTGCAGATGTTCCTAGAGTTTATCTTGGTGTTAATTGTCTATTTTTTGCAAATCTCCAAGAAAAAGACAATCGAGGTCATCTTGTCTTAACATTAAACAGTTTTGGTCAAAAGATATCTGTTACACCCAAATTTCTATCCACTATAACCCAATGTCCTAATGAAGGTCATGCTTTTGATATTCTTAAGGAGAAATTTCCCACTTCAAAAAATCATGAAACACTCTTGCTTCCTAAATGTCAAGGAAAAGCTTTAGTTGCCCCAAACATGACCTTATTTGCTAGAGTTCTATTCATAATTTTAGCAAGGAACCTAAGGGCCAAATACTCGGGATTCCACAAAATCCCTGTAGACATTTTACCCTTAATCTATGCTATTATAACAAGTTTTCCAGTAAATTGGAACACAGTATTTATTCACTTCTTAAGACCTCATTACAGTGCTTCAGCTCTTCCTCTTGATATTCTTGTATCTCACATTTTTATCAAGAGTAAAATTGATCTCTCTAACTTTACTTAGAAAAGTGTACTTCAAGTAGTCCACTCTCCGGAAAATGGGAGTAAAATCGGGTAGAGAGGAATCTTCTTGTGAAGATGAAGAAGTTGATCCAAATGCTCAATCTTCTTCTTATCCACCTCATGAAGAATCCTCAGCTTTTGTCCTTATAAACTATCCATATCCAGAAGCTGAAACTCCTTGGGTAAATTTGTCTAATGTGTCTAGAATTGATCCCAATATGATTAACACTTTTAGTTATATTGGACAAAATTTGTCAAACCTCAACTTTGGTTTTCGTCATATGGAACACAAGTTTTATGATCTTTCACTTTCCGTTGAGTCCTCCCATTTTGCCTCTTCCTCTCAACATCCTAAACAAAGGAAGTGCACTCAACCAAATGTGCCCAAAGAATACAGTGAGAGACGCTAAAAGCATTTTCAAGACCCATCTCATGTCTCATCTCCAATGGCGGAAGAAGAACCTATTCTTCATGATGATGAAGCGGAAGAAGACAATGAAGATGAAGAAGAGGTTTCTTATGTTGAAAGTGATGATGAAGATGCTGAAGATGAAGATGATGATGAAGATGATGAAATAGATGATGGTAGTAGTACAAGTAGCAAACATGCTCTAAAGTCTATCAGAAAATGTCCTCGCAATTAGTTTTTTTTTTCTATACTTTCATGTCTTGAACATTCGAAAATGTTTTGCTTGGTTATTATGTCTCTTAATATTGTATGACTTCAATTATGATTGTTATGACTTTTAATATGCTTGTTTTCTTCTTATGATTGCTTTTGTACAATCATGTTTCATGCCTAGTCATTGTCTATGCTTAGTGATATATTCTTTTTGTTTGATTGACAAAAAGGGGGAGAAATGGTAAATACACTATATTTAAAATAAGGAAGCTTAGCTTGAGGGGGAGGTTTCACTCCTAGTGAAGTTTTTTGTGTTCCTTCTCTTATGAGGTTTCTATTATTTTAAATATAGGTATTTCTATTGTTTTGTCAACATCAAAAAGGGGGAGATTGTTGGAACCTAGTTCCACTTCTCTTTTATGTTTTGGGGTTAACAAAACCGTTTTAAATCTAATGAGTTTATGAAGTGTTATTTTAAGGAAATAATAGGATCTAAGGATGGATAAAAGAAGTTATGATGGTATGAAGATCAAAGACTATTTCTTTTTGTTCATATTTCTTGTAATCTAGATTGTATGACTCCTAAAAAGATAAATGACTTAGGAATTGAAATCAAAATAGAGATAATTAGGAATCATTCTTCCATTCAGCTATTCATTTGAAAATACATCGTTTCGTTGTCGTATTGATCATGTAATTGCTCTCATATTTCACTTAGATTGCGATCAAAGCTCGTTCTTGGTACCTGGCACATGTTTAGGTTTTAGTCCCAAACAGTGAACAATAAGTACCGGTACTCCTCATGAGTACCGATACAAGGTGCTCACAGTTTGAAGATTTGAGAAGTACCTAAACCTTACAAGTATTGGTGCTCATCATGTGTCCCGGTACATGTAGGTCACAGGACCCAAATCTATGAGTCATAAGTACCGGAACTCATCATGAGTACTAGTACCTAGTGACTTAGTTGGTACTCAACTGTAGGCATTGAGTATCGGTACCCATGATGAGTACCGTTACCCAGGCTTTGTTGGGCTGACTACTAGTTATCTGTGAGCAGTCAGTACCGGTACCACAACTTTAGTACCGGTACCAACTAACCATTGTGACCAATCTGAACGGCTATTTTACAATTAATCCTATCTTTAATCTTCCCAAAATGGCCCTAACGGCTAGTAATCATAGAGAAGGTGTTTAGTGGCTTATATAAACACCTTGTGTGTGTCATCTGCAGACAACACAAGCAAAAACTATCTTCTTGCTCATAATTCCCAAATTTCACATTTCAAGCTACAAGGCTTGTTGTTGCATTCTTCTTCAAGGCAATACTCTCTGCAACAAACCTCTTTCAAGCGATCTTGTTCTTCATCATAAAATCTTTTGCTTTAGTGTGCTTTCATTAGATTAGTGTATATCATTGTATTAAGAAAATTCCTGTTGGAGACTTGGGAATTTAATTGTAAGCGTTAATTTTGCTTGCTTACAGCTATATCATTTTTTCTCTTATTCTATCTTGTAATTGGGTTGAGGTAACCCATTAATTACCTCTATATATAGTAGATTGATTCCCTCTGGGTTGAGGGAATTGGATTAAAAATCATAAGTCTGGAGACCTAGGTAGTGGAGTACCCAAGTGAGGGGAACCACTATATATTTGGTGTTATTTTTTTTGTGGTTTGTTTTGCTTGCATATTTTTATCTACCACACTATTCACCCTCCTTCTAGTGTGCTTATGCCTTTTAGATCCTACAGGTGGTATCAGAGTGGGTTGCGAGAAGAAGTAAAAACCATGCTCGCTATGGCAACATCAACCAAGTGCATTGAAGGACAGTCATGCACATGTCCTCCCTACTTCGATGGGACGGACTATGGATACTGGAAGAGGAGAATGCAAATCTTCCTCAAGGCAATGGATGTGGAGTCGTGGACCCTCATTCAAGAGAAGTACTCGGATCCAGAGCTGCAAGAAGGAGTAGCATGGATGGCGGATCGAAAGAAGAAAATTGCCGGCAATGGGTCAATGTCCCATCGAGCCAATGAATGCCATATTAATGAACTCGATGAATGCCATATCAATGAACCAATTCTAGCGACCTAGACAGCAAGGAGTCAGTGTTCATGAGGGTCACGCCAAGTCTGCTCGAGCTGATATGGACATCATCACTAAGAATCTGGATAAGGTGGATCTGCTAGATAAGAAGCTCGATGAACTGATTTGAGCTAGACCTGAATTCTCTGGAAATTCTGTTGTATCTAGATCCTCCTATGCACCTTGAGCCCCTCCTGCTCGAGTTATTTTACTTACTTTGGATGCATCTTCTCCATATTCATGGGATCTCACATATCAGGACATCGTGAATAATCTCGATCTGGCACCGCATAATCAGGGTTATGCACCACATGATGATTTTAATGCGTATTCCCTTGATGAAAATACATCTCAAACGTCGTCGGCCTACGAAGACATTAATGCTATTCAGGGATACGGGTGTAACAACCCATACTCGGAGACGTATAACCCTAGTTGGCACCAGCATCCGAATTTCTCTTGCTCTAGGAACTCACAAAGACCACACCAAGATCCAAACTACCAGACTAGACAATACAGGAATGTGTAGAACATGTATCCAAGGTAGTAACCATTCTCATCCTAGCAACAGCAATCCCATTCCATATATCAGTCACGGCATCAAGTTGCTGGTCACCCTCCAAAATGGGTCAACCCTTTGGAGGCACTAAAGGAGGAACTACAAGAATCCATGAGGAAATCCACACAGGATAGCTTGCAGATCATGAAGGCAATGGCTAACTAGATACAGAGTATTCAAAATGCACAGAACCAACTATTGCAGGAGCATAAGACTTAGGGAGCCTTACCACTCCAACCTATCCCTAACCCACGATATGTGCAGAACCAAGGCGTCCTGCCTAGGTTTCAGGCACCACAGGGATAGGCGCATGCTATATTAAAGGTGCCTCTTGCACCATCCGGTTATGGCTAACCGCCTTTACTGCAGAACCCCACATATTCTGCCCCTTCTACTCCTCCACCACCTCACGGACAACATGCTGATGCAAAAGCTATTACATTGAGGAGTGGAAAGAAGACATATGACCCACCATTTAGGCAAGTGAGTCCTGATTTTTCGTGCCCTTCACTGCAGGATGGTTTGACTCCTTCCTCATCTCAGGAACCATCTACGGTAGATAAAGCAATAGACCAATTGACCCTGAGATTGCCATCCCTTTTCCTGAGGGTTTGACATGAGATATAGCATAGAAAAAAGGTGGAATTTCGAGGACCTGAAACTGAAGTTCAAGGAAGTTCATATTCAAGTCCCTCTCCTCGAGGCCATTGATCACATTCCAGCTTTTGCTAGGTTCTTTAAGGATATTGTACCTCGAAGCGACAACAAGAGAATGGATGACAGGCGGTACTGTCAAAGGAAGCTAGCATCATGATTCTACCCGATCTACCACCTAAGAAGAAAGACCCTGGTACCCCACTCATTTCCTACTTTTTGTAGGATTCTCCATTTCATCGGGCCCTTCTTGATCTGGGTTCGTCCATCAACCTGACTCCCATTGCGGTATATGACCATTTTCGATTTAGGGAGTTAAAACCCACCTCGGTTACTATTCAGCTGGCTGATCGATCAATGAAAACACCGAGGTGGTGGTTGAGAATGTGATTGTTAAGGTCCACGGATTCTGCTTTCTCACGGACATTTTCATTCTTGATATGGTGGTTCCTCCTAATCTCCGTGATGTACCAATCATTTTGGATCGCCCATTTCTGGAGATAGCCTGAGCGAACATTGATTGTGCATCCGAGTGTATGGAGATTGCCCTAGGAAATGAAAGACTTAGACTTGATATATTTAGGGCATTAAGGAACTTTGATTGTGATCACATTAAGGAGGACGGGGAAGACAAGGAATCAATTTTTTGTGGTAACATTTGTCTCCTTTGTCATGACCCAATTTCTTATTCATCTTCATTGTCAGGGTTTCTAAACCTCGATCCACACGAGACTGAGACCACCACAATACACATTTTCTCCCACAAATCTAATTTTTGGTGGTGTTCATCTGACCATGACACCCCTGATTCTAACTATCCTAATCCATAAATTACTGAATTGCCCATGCTAACATAGGAAGTTGTGACTACAACAAATGGGTTTCCCATTAATACAGTGATGATTGACTATTTAGCAGGTGGCAAATCAGTAAGAATCCCTGCATATCAGGATCATTAGATTCTCGCTATTGATTCTGCACCTCCTACTCACTTCTAATTCTGACCCACCGGTGATTGAACTAAATCCCTTACCCAACTCACTCAAATATGTGTTTTTGGGTGAAAGTGGGACATGCTAGATTGTTATTAGTTCTCACTTGACCCAGGAACAGGAACATCAATTAATTTTTGTTTTACTAGATCGTAGGGCTGCTATTGGGTGGAGTATTGCTGATCTCTGTGAGATTTACCCCTCATATTGCACTCAACACATTCACACGGATGAGGAGGTGAAACATTCGAGGCAACCTCAAAAATAGCTGAACTAGAATATGCTAGAGGTTGTTAAGAAGGAGATCATCAAATGGCCTGATGCAAGCATTATTTATCTGATTTCCAACAACCAATGGGAGAGTCCTATCCGAATCTTGCCTAAGAAAGCAAGACTCACCGTTATAAAGAATGACAAGCATGAGTCCATCCCAACCCACACCCCGACATCGTGGTGGGTTTGCATAGATTATAGAAAATTGAATGCAGCTACCCGGAAGGATCATTTTCCTTTACAATTCATTGATTAGATTTTGGAGCAATTAGTCGAGTGCAGTTTCTTTTGCTTTTTGGATGGATACTCTAGGTATAATCAGGTAGCAATTAGCCTAGAAGATCAAGACATGACCACTTTCACATGTCCCTTTAGAACATTCGCCTTTAAGTGAAAGCCCTTTGACCTCTGCAATGCACCAGCTACATTTCAGCATTATATGATGGCTACTTTCTTTGACATGATTGGGGATTATGTGGAAGTGTTTATGCACGATTTCTCCATTTTCAAAGATGACTTTTCATCTTCCCTTGATAACCTCACCAATATCCTGAAATGATGCATTGAAGTAAACCTAGTAATCTCATGGGAGAAAAGCCATTTCATGGTGTGGGATGGCATCGTACTAGAACACAAGATCCGATCCAATGGACTCGAGGTTGATCGAGCTAAATCAGAAATTATATCCCGATTACCTCCACCTAGCTCAAATAAACAAATTAGATCATTCTTGGGTCATGTTGGGTTTTACTGGAGATTTATACATGATTTCTTGAAAATCGGATCCCCCCTGACGAATCTTCTGGTAGCCGACACCCCATTTGATTTTAATGCCTCGTGTCTCAGCACCTTCGAGATTCGCAAAGCGTTGTTTCCAATTATCAGATTCCCCAACCACTCGATTGGTCCCTCGATTTCGAGATGATGTGTGACACCATCGATTTCACAATCAGAGTTGTTTTGGCCCAACATCGGGAGTGATAGCCTTTTGTAATATACTAAGCTACAAAGATATTGAGTGAGGCTCAACATAATTACATTGTCCCTAGAAAGGAATTGCTAGCTATAGTATTCAGGTTGGAGAAATTTTGATCATATTTGTTGGGGTCCAAAGTGATAATTTTCATAGTCCATTTCGACCTTCGGCATTTGTTGCCAAAGAAGGATGCCGAACCCCATCTTATCAGATGGATCCTTCTTTTGTAGCAATTCGATCTCAAAATACTTGACAAGGCCAGAGCACAAAATGTTGCAGCAGTTCACTTATCTAGATTAGATCTAGCCCACATCCCTTATTCCCTGGCCATTTCAGACCAATTTCTGGATGAGTCTCTTTTGGCAATCCATTCTGTTGAGTTTTCTTGGTATGCAAATATCATGAATTATCTTGTCTAGGCAATATTCTTGCAAATTTATCCAAGGACCAGAAATTCAAATTAATATCTGAGGCCAAATTCTATTTCTGGGATGACCCCTTAATCTTTCGCAATGGAGCCGATCAGATTATTAGGGGGTGCCTCCCAAACTCTGAGATCTTAAGTGTGTTATCTTTTTGCAACAATGAAGCCTATGGTGATCATTTTTCGTGTCGAAAAATTGCAGCAAAGATTTTGCAGTCAGGATTTTTCTAGTTGACCATTTTAAGAGATACACACAATTTTGCCAAGTACTGCAAACGATGCCAGTTGGTCAGTTCTATGACCAGAAGAGACATGATGCCACTCCAACCCATCATGGTCATAGAAGTGTTTGATGTATAGGGCATTGATTTCATGGGCCCTTTCCTGAATTCTCGTGGCTTCAAGTACATATTTCTCGCTGTTGACAATGTCTCGAAGTGGGTTAAAGCCATCCTAGTGAGGTGGGAAAATCATAAGATCATCAATTCTTTCATATGGGAATATATTTTTGCGAGATTCGATGTACCTCACGGTCTGATTAGTGATGGGCATAGTCACTTCATCCATGCCCAGTTCAGGTCATTATTAAAGAAATACAGGGTACATCATAGTATAGCTGTTGAATGGGATTTTCTACGTTGAGAGATTTGAGTTTGAAAACCATGTCATTGTAGTTGCATAAAAATCCATCAAATTGATAATTTAATTGAAACTTTGGTGAGCCTCGGGTCGAACATGGGAAAGCAAACGTTTGATCAAAAACCACATAGGAATTACTGTCACAAAAGTGCAATAACTGGTTGAAATTAATCTACTAACTATCCTACTTAAAGAATAATTAATAGAAGAGAGATAGAATTATACAAGAAAAGAAAAAATAGAGAGAGAATGTACAAGAATTTCGTAAATATAGAAAAATGTTTGTTACATCTATGTGCTAACTAGAAAGTAGGAAATCTACACTAGAAAGCGGTAAAAGAGAAGGAGATGAGATGTTATCCTCCTTGATGGCCAATTGGAGGATGAGCTGCGTTCATGGGGTGCTCGGACAAGAGCCATGAGATGTTGGACAAAAGAGGACGAAGACGGAGGATGGAGGACAGAGCAGGGCGACGTCACAACGGGATTCTCTTACTGAATGGTGGCAAGAGGACAACTGCAGGATGCTTTACAAAGGGGGTGAGAAGAAGGAAAAGTTATCTTTTTTTTTTTTGAAACTGAGAGGAAAGCTATCATGCTACGATAGCAATCCGGAGGGCATTTTATTTCATACTATTTAAATAGAAATATGGAGAACTACACATTGGATCCCCATCTATATATGAGGGACCAGCCTTCATTTACAATTTGCACATAACATACTGGTCTCTCGTGAAATAACTTCCCATTTGTTACCCTCCATACATGCCACAAAGTCACAGCCATACGTATATGTGGTCTTCCAGGTGTTGCAAACCTCTACCATAGGGACTCCCATGTGGGTAAAGGTTCCTGACATATTTTTCTCCATATCATATCTGTGACCAGGCATGAAGAGAATATGTAGGATAAGCTATCAGTGTGCAACCTGCATAGATAGCATTCATTTAATGTTGCCCCCATTCTTTTATTCTGAGATCTCCCGTGATCAAACCTTCTCTCCTGCACAACCATAAAAAAATTTATACTTTAAGTGGGATCTTCAATAGCCATATCTTCTTGTCAACAAGGTCCCTTTCCATACTCTTGCTAGATCTAATTATTTCTTTATATGCCCGCTGGGTAGTGTACCTACCATTCCAAATATATGTGTCCTCCACCCCAGGCCTTGGACTGAAGTTCTGCAAGGCTGAGATCAGGTTCTGCCTTTCCTCCCATAGTCGGGTACCCTCTCTGCTGGTTTCAGATTCGTTCAAAGTACAACAGTCGCTAGATTCAGACCACAAGCTGCCGACTAGAGCATCTTTGTCTATAGTAGCAGAGTATGCTCTTGGATAGGTGTCCTTCAGAATACCCAGCGATGACCATTGCTCATTCCAGAAGCTAAACTCGTGGTCATCTCCAAGTTTAGGCTGCACCAAATGCCAATTGCTTTTGATAGCTAGAATAACCGATCTCCAAAAAGGGGGATGGTCTGACTGGGAATAGCCTCTTCAACCTATTGTTTGAGTAGCCATAATAGTCCTTAACAAGTTCAGTCCATAGTTTTTCCTTGCCATCAAAAATCTTGATCGTGCATTTAATCAAAAGAGCCTCATTGAATTCTTTAAGAGCCTTGATCCCCAATCCACCCTCTTCCTTTGGCCGACAGATGTGTTCCCACTTCATAAGCTGCATGAATCTCCCCTTGTGTCGAGCCCCTTTCCAAAAGAACTTCTTTCACATTGCATCTACCCATTTCCAAATAGATTTCGGGGCTTTAAAGATAGAGAAGTAGAACACCGAGATAGAAGTAATAACTAAATTTAATAGGATCAGTCTACCACCTTTTGACAAAAATCTGCTGCTCCATCCTTCCAACTTAATAGAAATCTTGTCAAAAAGAATATTCCAGTCACTCTTCCTTAGTTTTGAGCACTGCAGTGGCAATCCAAGGTATTTAATTGGTACTTTTGAGCGAAGAATTCCCAGCGTAGCTAACAATGTTTCTTGCTCCTATTCATTCAGGCCAAAGCAGATCAAGATAGATTTCTCCCTATTTACTTTCAAACCTAATATGTCTCCAAAGATCTTCACCATGTGTCCTAGAGCATGAGCTGTAGTAGTTGTCCCCTCCACAAAGAAGACTGTGTCATCTGCATACTGTAAAATAGGGGCCATAGCCTTCTTATTGGATAGAGAATAACCTCTTATAACATCAACCTCTGTCAGTTTACATGCATATCTTGCGAGCCCATCAACCACAAGATTGAATATCAAAGATGCTAATGGGCATGCTTGTCTAACCCCACATTGAGGTTGAATCCAAGCTCCACATGGTTTCCCATTGATCAGTGGAGAGAAGGAAGCAATTGTAATACACCGCTTCATCCACTGGATCCAAATGAGAGGGAAACCTCTTCTTTCGAATACTTCCTAGATGTAAGGCCATGAAACCGAGTCATATGCCTTTTGGAAATACACTTTCCACATAAATGCCTTACACTTCCTTTTATGCCATCCACACACCATTTCCTGGGCCATGATGAACGATTCCTGAAGATATCTGTTAGGCAAGAAGGCTAATTATACATGGTGGATCAAGTATTGCAGAATAGTCCTCAGTCTATTAGCCAATATCTTGCTCACCACTAAGTAAATGGAGTTCAATAGAGCGATTGGTGTAAAATTAGAAATTTTCTCAACCCCCTGTATCTTTGGCAATAGAAAGAGAAAGGATTTATTGATCTTGTCAAAGCTTGCATTGCCCCTCTCAAACTCTCTAATAACATCCATCACCTCATTGCCAATCACACTCCACATTTCTTTATAGAAGAAGACTTGAATACCATCCGGTCTGGGGGAACCCTCATTGTTTAATTCTTTTATGGCATCTATAGTTTCTTTTTCAGTGATACTAGCCATCAGCTGGGAAGCCTGATCATCTAAGACTCTAGGAGCATCACTCGCAGCCATCCTCCAGTAGCCTCTCTCTACTGCCCGTGAAGAGTCCCTATAATACTTGATATCCTTCGCTCTAATTTCTTGCAATGTTGACAATCTATGCCCATCTTTGAGGATGGATGAAATAAAGTTAATCCTCCTACGAGAGCTGGCTGCGAGGTGGAAAAGTTTTGTGTTGGCATCCCCCTCCTTGAGCCATAGCTGTTTAGACCTCTCCCTACAGTCCATCTCCTATTTGAGGTCCTCCTCAGTTGCCACCCCTTGCCACATTCTTCTAGCTTCAAGATCATCATCAGATAGTGGACCTGCTGCCTCTTTAGGGTCAAAGATCTGGATTTTATTTAGAGCCTCCAAACTCCTCTACTGCCTTAGTGCAGACACCATAGCTCCATACTCTTTCATGACTGTGCATAGAGCAGACAGTTTGGAAGCAAGTCTAATAGTGGTTGAGCCCTCCATTTGTTTGGTGTTCCACCACGAACCAATCATCTCACGAAAACCAGGCTCTCTTAGCCTCGATCTTCTAAGCTTGAAGTAGGACCCTATTTGAACCTCTTCTCCACTATCCTAGACCAGTTGAGTGTGGTCTGAGAAGGGGCATTCTAGTCCAGCAACAGCAGAGAGCTGGAACCTATCGAGGAGGGTAGCATTCCCAAAGAATCTATCAATCTTCGACATAAGGCCATTGCCATTTCGCCAAGTGAATTCAACTACTGAGGATGGGTACTCGTTCAAACCAAGAAATTGGATCACTAGCTGAAATCCAATAGAAGTACTGTCCATGACCCCATTCGGCCTATCATTACCTATCAGTACATAGTTGAAGTCCCCACCTACTAGCCAAGCACCCCCTTGCACAAGTTCTGCAGCTGCTGCCCAATCATCCCAATGTTCCTGTCTCATCGAGGCAGTGCAAGGACCATATACACCGGTAATATATATGCTTGGAACTTACAAGTCGCCAGATGACGATCCTTTTGTACTTCTAAAAGATGCAACCAAGCCCTTCTCCACCATATAACAATGCCACCAGATCTGCCATGTGCATTAAGCATCACACACTTATTCACCTCCGTTGCCTTCATATCATTCCATACCCTATCAGACTCACTCTCAATATGAGGCTCTTGTATTATTGCACAATCGATCTCCCACTCTCTCAAATATATCATTAGAGAAGCCCTCCAGCTCTTATCGCGCAACCCACATACGTTTCACAAAAGGACTCATATTCCTTTTTGAGACCCCTCCCTCTTTTGGTTTTGACTCTTACTAACCTGCATAATCGTGGCTATTGTATTTTCATCCAGGATCAGGTCAGATTTCAGCCTCCTCTGTCTAAGCCTGTAGGGTGATTTGCCAACACAAACTTTGGTAGCTGGTCCAGTACCGAATTTTAGTCCTTCCACATCTTTTAAATTTGATTGGGTTCTCAAGGAATTATTCGAGATCTCTTTCAAGACTTGTACCACAGTTTTATCAGTCATTGGCTGTGAATCGGCCGCTGCCTCAATCGTGGGCATCAGTGCCACTTTCCTGATTGATTCCACCTACTCTACATCCATCATCTCCCCCATTTCCTCAAGGTGGTGGTCCTTACATTTTTGGTTGCTGGTGCATCATCTGGACAAAGCCTGCTTGGTACATGTGTATTCGTCCCTTCAACAACCTGCATTTAAGATGTCAAATCTTGCCCTTCTCCACAACATTATCACCCACTATGAATCTCAAGATCAGCAACCAAGAGCTACCCCCGCATCAAAGGATCAATCTATCGAGGATCGATCCTGCCTTGAAGACATCCACCATGACATTAAGGACCCGACCAATGGGACCAGTCATAGAGCATCCTTGGTGTGGGATCAATCTATCAAGGAAAAATTATCTTTATAACTCTAATGGAGCATACCGGGTATGGGACTAGTTCGCAGTGCTTTAGAGGAGGTCAGAGAAGAGAGAAAGGGATGAAGAATGTGGTCGTAGGGGTGTCCTTATAAAGTTGGAGAAGTAGGGCCATAGATGTCATTTTAAAACTTTACAAAATAAATATTGGGGTCTTTAGTGATGGATATAAACGTCACTAAAGATTGAGCATTGGTGAAGCTCGTGCATGCCCTCGCCCTTTCACCTTCAGCCACCACATGCATGCACATATCTTGCAATCTCGACCATTCGATTAAGAGATCAGATGGCTTAGTATCGCCAAAGCCTCTTCGCCTTCGAGCATTCAGCACACCCATGTCAGATCGCACGTGAACGTCCATGTCAAATCGTGCGAGCACGTCCGTGCTCATCCATGCCACCATGTAGCCGCATTCGAGTCACTCATTGTGCATCGGATGGTCCATTTCCGCCCATGTGCGATCGCCACATCAATTTGAGGCGAGGCAAGGCAGGGCTCGAACCCATGCCTTCTTCTCCACATGAAGGCATGCAACCAATGCGCTACATGGCTGTTTGAGGTGCGTTTTGGATTTAACGTTTGCGCACTCTCAACCGTTGGATCGAGATCCAATGGTTGAGATCGCATCTTGATCACACCTTCAGAGGTGGAGTGGGAGGCTTTGCCAGTGTTTGGTGGTTGGGATGGTGCCACATGGTGCCATTCGGGTCATCCATCTTGTTTAACATGTAGATGGTGCCACGGATGTCGGATTAGACTAATTTTCACATCATTAGCTGCGATCGTCGATCCAAACCCATCCATGTGGTTGGATTTGTTGTCTGAGGTATGGATTTACACCACCTTCGCCCTTAACCTCTAATGCTACAGAGTTCCGATCAGAGTGATTTTGGAGTCATTAAACTTCG
Organism: Thalassia testudinum; assembly: GCA_037157565.1. NCBI lineage: Eukaryota > Viridiplantae > Streptophyta > Magnoliopsida > Alismatales > Hydrocharitaceae > Thalassia > Thalassia testudinum. The sequence continues at coordinate 9,716,557 of JAZHRO010000003.1, read as the reverse complement.
ATCGTCACCTCGATCAAATCTATATAGTTGGATCTTCAATTCGAGGCCCTGAGAAATGTTGCCCTTTTCCCTAACCACAAAAAAGGAGAATTAACCATAAATTTGTACAATCTAGCCTACATTCGTGATGATGCTTGTTATGCAATATTTATAATGATGAAAGCTTCTATGACACTAGAAACATGCATAGATAGGCATTTTAGGTCAATTAGATGCATGCACATCACACCCCCATGCCTATCTTTTGCTAGTCCCTAGCAAAATTATATGCTATTTATAAAAGAATTGGGATCAGATTTCTTGTGCAAAAGTTATTTCTTAGCACTAGGAAATTTATACCAAGGACCTGAACTATAGAGACAAAATAGCACCTGGGTATCTGCTAAAATGCAGACCGCCTAAGCCCTTGCCCAATTCAAAAGCACAAGCATCTTTTCCTTTTTCTTCATTTTTTAATTTTTTTTATTTTTGAGTTTAAGGTTTCGAGGCAGCTTTCTACGACTACCCAACCCACCTAAGACTCAAAGAGAACTTTAAGTACTAAGTATCTTTTTATATGAATGTGACAGACTTACTGATTGGCAATCAAAATGGACTGAACTTCTACGTGCCTTGGTAACCTTAAAACTCTACCTAAAGGTGTATCTGTCCGACTGGTAGCATTTTCTCTACTTTTTATTTTTATAGGTTCAACACATGGGTGAACCTAGTGTATATTTCTCCGAATTATTCTACTTCTTCTCTTCTTCCTAAGTGTTTGGAATTATACGTGCATTTCTGTGAGTTAGGTTCTGGACAACCGGCCAATGGGCTGCTATCCATGATAACTTGCCAACCATACTCACGCAGTGAAGTGTGGTTTATTTCTTTCTTCTTTTATTCATTTCTATTTCTTTTTCTTTTCTGTTTGGATAATTTTTTTTTTCTAAGTAGGTGGCCTCATTGATCTAAGATTTACCTAAAGGTTGCAGGAAGAGAATGATTATGACCGACAACTTGCTAGCCATACTACCCTAGAAGGTTCATTAGCTACCCACTTTTCATTAAAATCGCCAAATAGTGAGTTAGTACAAAGAGTGTGTAGATGCTTAGACAATAAGTTCCTTCAAATCAGAGTGCAAGTTGATAAGTCGTGTACTTATCACCCAACTTTTTAACTAATTAGAAATAAATTAACAAATGGCGAGGACTTGAGAAACAAGTCCACATTTTAGTGGACACCCGGACTGATTAAGCCTGAAGACCTGAAGAATATATGTGTTTAGGTCCTATTTTATTATTTCTTCACATTGAAAAACTCTAATGCCTAAGACTTCTTTTCCTACTTCAACATTTTTTTTTTCAAATAAAGAGAAAATAAAAAGAATCTACACAGCTAACAAGATGATTTAGATAATGATATCCACTCCCCATGCTTATTTAATGCAATGTTCTCATTATATTAAAAAGACATGAAACAGAGTGAACTAAAGTAGAAACCACCTGAATTTCGTGATTAATAAGTCAACTTTGAGAGGACAAGTGACTATATATGTGCTAAATTTATTGTCTTCAGCAAGGCACACTACACAAATAAAGAAGAAATAAAGAATTCACAAGTGCAGGCCAAAATCAGAATAAAAAGATTCACCTCAGGACCTGCCAGCAGGTGTCCACAAATGTGCACTAGATTATGGTGCAGACCCATGCCCCAAGGTCTAGTGTATCTATGGTTCTGAGTAAGAATTACCCAGAATCGGAGATCGATATGAAAGTGGGGTCAGGCTTGCAATTTGTAAGGATGCAACCCAAGTCCAAAAGGTCTAACAATAGGAAAATCAAGGTCAAACAGATAATCAATGAATTTTTGCTTCGGTTGGACATCCTTGGAGTTGAAAATGTCATAAGGGTCCTGGTAGAAGGTTGGTGGTTTGAGATCTATAGGAACCCTTAGACTCAAATTTCTACTTCCCGTGGAATTGGCTTCCAAAATCTTCATTTCCCAACTCATATTGTCCATAATCATAATTTTCGGGTCCTCACAAATGTCATCATCCCCGTATAAAATATCCAAGTCCAAGATTTGTGGCTAAATCTGAATTGACTTGCATCTAGTGATCTCAAAAACCAAATCGTCATTATGCTCAATGAGTTGTGATTAAGGAATGGGGCTATGAGTTGAATCATCCATGAAATCAAGATTTGTATCTCTCAAGCTAGTCCCATCAGGATCAATTTCCTCAATTATAGGGCCATCAAATGATTCATCTAATTCCTCAGGCGCAGTCGTCTCACTGAAATTATCTTCATAAAACTCAAGTGAGACTTCACACAACGATACTTCACCTTCAGAATCAAACAATTCCGGATCCACATTTTTATATGTCCCAAAATCATTTATCATTTCCTGGTCCATGGAGACATACTTTTCTTCATATCCTGGCTTAGGTATCTTGGGTGAAGTAATCAATTCGTCATCAACTGGTTGCTTTAGACTAACCTAGTCATCCTTGGTCTCATAAAACGTATCCCCCCCCAACAGGTGCCTAAGCAGATTCTGACATTGGCTCTCGTGAAGGAGGTTCATCCTAGGAATCATCTCAAGATTGAAGTAAAGCAACAACAAATCTCATCCTCAATTTTGACAACTTCCCAAGTAAAAACTCACCTGGGTCCATATCCTTAACATCTTGGAGCTAATCCAGCAAATCCTCATTAAGATCATCAATCATTTCAATCAAAGGCTCCAATTCTTCAATGTAGGGTGTTCGCTGAGTTTCTAAAGATTGAATGGTATTCCTTAAGTGGGCCAACACTCGATCTTGGACCTAGTTCACCTAAGCTAAATAGTTTGATTTAGTGTTGGGCGAGTTCGGGTTCAGTCTAGAGGAGTCAAGGAAATGAGGTTCTTGATGCCCTCCTTGATAATAGGTCATTTCTGGTTGTTCAAAGAAGGATAGTGACCCATATGTAGTGTAATTTGGGGGAGGGTAAGAGTTGTAATTAGGATATCCTTCTTGATTGTAGATAGGGTTAAATTGATCATCAATGGGTGGAGATCTATAATCATTATAGCTCAGAGGAGGATAGAAATCACAATCATGATGTCCAGAGTTACACATGAACATGGAGGTCCAGAATTATATTCCCAGTCTGAGTTATCCCAACTAGTTGATGATTGATTACAACATCAGTGGGGATAATAATCATCATATTAGGGATAGGAAATATCTATAGGATGTGGAAGGATCCATGACAAATTGGGAGGAAGAAAGGTGCCCTGCAGTACAAACAATCAAATTTGTCCTTAAGTGAGATAGCCTAAAGATCTACTAACTCCCAGAAAGTATCTTAAAATGAAAAGAACAATTTGGTATATTTCTTTCCAATCAATACAACCATTTAGATGGAGGGAGTGGGGAGAAGGTTCTTCCCTTGTCTTTCACCTCAAGTTCCTTTGATACCCGCCAACCGCGATCGTTTGACTCTTCTCCCCTAGCTAGGCATCATATTGAATGGTAGAAGCAAATTATTTGAAAATAATCTTGATCAGGGCCCTGAAGAGCGAGTCCAATCCTTAAGGCCAATGCTTACTCTATTTTAATTAGGCTTAGGTTTGAATGTACTTTGGAATGTGATGGGCCCTTTATCTGGGTTGTGCCCTTAAAGATTGATTAAAATGTGTGTGCGTGCACAACCAGGGTTTTCAAACAAGCTTTATTGATGGTTTGCCTTTTAGTGTTCAACTTTGTTTAGTAGCTTTTAGGGTTAAACTTTAGGTGTATTCAATCAAGTTTAGTTGGCACACTAGGTTTTGAAAGTACAGGTGAAGATGTCCTTCTTTAAAACTTAAAAGAATGTGGAGTGCTTGGTTAATTAATAAAAGTTGAATTCTAAGAGGCAACTGCTTGATGAGTTATTTTCAAATGAAGTGGTGCGACCCAAACAGCTCAAATAATTGGCCAGATGCACCACTAAATTAGGCACAGAAGTGGTTACCTAATCTAATTTCCACTCAATTATATGTTGATGAGTGTACTGGCTCTAAAGATCGGGTTACCGGTTGAGTATGAAGAATCAAAAGAGGTTGTGTACCTCTGTCAATTTTATTTCATATATATTTTCTTTAAGAGGAGGGTGAGGTCGATGGAGGTGACAACCAAACTAAGCATAGGGTTTATGAAAGCTCCTAGGTTAATTAGGGATTGTGTTATTTATGTGATGGAATGAAATCTAAGGGGTAGGAGGTGTGCGGGAAAACTTACAGAACCTTCATCCGCACTTTCTCCAATCTAATTGCTCTGGCCCACCTCTAAAGAGTATCTACAATCACAGCAAGATCGAAGAAAAGTGAGATAAAAGTTAGGTATGGTGGAAAACACAGGAAATCAAAGAGCGTTGCCTCCCCGGCAACGATGCCAAATTATTGAATGAGATTTTCTATGCTAAGAGATTTGAGTTTGAAAATCCTGTCATTGCATCGTGCAAAAATCCGTCAAACAGATAATTTAATTGAAACTTTGGTGAGTCTCAGGTTGAACACAGGGATGTGAACGTTTGATCAAAAAATTGTGTAGGAATTATTGTCATGAAAATAGAATAACTGGTTAAAAATAATCTACTACCTATTCTACTTAAATAAAAATTAATAGAATTGAGATAGAATAATACAAAAAAAGAGAAAATAGAGAGAGAATGAACAAGAATTTCATAATTATAGAAACATGCTTATTACATCTATGTGCTATACTAGAAAGCATGAGATCTACACTTGAAACCGATAAAAGAGAAGGTAATGAGAAGTTATCCTCCTCGATAGTTGCTTGGAGGATAACCCGCATTGACGAGGCACCCGGACGAGAGTGGTGTGATGCTCAACAAAAGAGAACAAAGACGAAGGATGGAGGATATAGCAGGGTGACGTCACAATGGGATCCTCTTTCAGAATGACGGTGAGAGGGCAACCGTGGGATGCTCCATGAAGGGGTCAAGAAGATGGAAAAATTATCTTTATAACCTTAATGGAGCATCCTGGGTATGGTACCCGCCCGTAGAGCTTTAGAGGGGGTGAGGGAAGAGGGAAAGGGATGAAGAATGCGGTGGTAGGGGTTGCCATACATAGTTGTAGAAATAGGAGCATAGATGTCATTTTAACAATACAAAATAAATGCTGGGGTTTTTAGTGACTTATATAAGTGTCACTAAAGACTGAGCATTGGTGAAGCACGCACGCAACCTCGCCCTTTCACCTTCAGCCGCTACATGCGTGTACATGTGACGCAATCTTGGTCATCCGATTAAGAGATAGGATGGCTTAAAATCTAAGCCTCTTCACCTTCGAGTGTTTAGTGAACCCAAGTCAGATCGCGCATGCACATCCGCGTCAGATCTCTTGTGCACATCCGCACTCATTCGTGATGCCACGTAGCCACATCTGAGCCACTCATCATTCATCGGACAGTCCAATTCCACCCATGCGTAATTGCCACTACAATTCGAGGCGAGGTGGGGCTTGAACCCACACCTTCTTCTCCACATGAAGTCCTGCAACCAATGCACTACATGGTTGTTTGAGGCACGTTTTGGGTTTAACGGTCTCACACTCTCAGCAGTTGGATCTGATCCAATGGCTGAGATCGCATCTTGATCACGCTTTTAGAGGTGGAGCAGGATGCTTGGCCTGTGTTGGGCGGCTGGGATGGCACCACATGGCACCATCCTAGTTGTCCATCTTCTTTAATTTGTAGATGGTGCTACGAATGTCTGATTGGATCGATTTTTGCACTGTTGGGATGCGATCATCGATCCAAACCCATCTATGTGGTTGGATTTGTCATCTAAGGTATGGATTTACACCACCTTGGCCCTTGAACTCTGATCTTTCTCAGACATCATTTGATGCTACAAAGCTCCAATCGAGGCGATCTTAGAGTCGTTAAACTCCAATTGTCACTCTGATCAACGTGCAAGCATGTGATGCAATCTTTGTTAACTGATCAAGAGATCAGATGGCTTAAACTCACCTAAGTCTGTTCACCTTCGAGCATTTAGCGTACCCACGTCAGATCCCATGTGTACATCCGTGTTAGATCACGCATGCATGTCCATGCTCATCCGTGCCGCAACATAGCCACATCTGAGTCAGTTATCATGAATCGGACAATCTAATTTCATCAGCGCATGGTCATCGCTTCAATTTGAGGATGGTTGGGCTCAAACCCATGCCCTCTTCTCTTTGTGAAGGTGAAACCAACATGCTACACAACCGTTTGAGGTGCGTTTTGGATTTAACGTTCGTATGCTCTTAGCCGTTGGATTTCGATCCAATGGCTAAGATTGCATCTTGATTACACCTTTTAGAGGTGGATCAGGAGGCATGGCCAGTGTTGGGTGACTGGGATGGTGCCACGTGGGGCCATCCTAGCCATCCATCATCTCTAACTTGTAGATGGTGCCATAAATGTCGGATTGGATTGATTTTCACGCTGTTGGGTTGCGATCATTGATCTGAGCCCATCGGTGTGGCTGGATTTGTTGTCTGAGGTACGAATTTACACCAACTTGTTCCTTGACCTCTGATCTTTCTCGGACTGCATCTGATGCTACAGAGGTCCGATCGGGGCAAACTTGGAGTCATTAAACTCCAATTATCACCCTGATCAAATCCGTACAGTTGGATCTTCAATACGTGGCCGCAATAAATGTTGTCTGTTCTCTGACCACAAAACGGGAGAATTAACCTAAAATTTGTACAATCTAACCTAAATGCATGATGATGCATGTTATGCAATATTTATAATTATGAATGCTTCTATGACACTAGAAACATTCATAAATAGGCATTTTAGGTCAATTAAATGTATGCGCATCAATATCCACCCCATATCATCCGCATACCAATGGGCAGGTTGAAGTATCTAACCATCAAATCAAGTTGATCCCTCAAAAGACAGTTAGTCTAGATAGGAAGGACTGGTTCGATAGATTAGTTGATGCACTTTGGGTGTATTAGACTATGTACAAGGCCCTACTCAGAATGTCACCATATCGTAAGGTATATGAAAGGTCTATCACCTTCTTGTTGACCTGGAGCACCGTGGTTTTTTGGTGGTGCGAAATATAATTTTAACCTCGATGCGAGAGGTTATGGAAGGAAGCTCCAGCTCAGTGAATTAGAAGACATTCGATCGGAGGGCTATGAGAATGCAAATATCTATAAAGACAAGACGAAGGCCTTTCACGACTGCCACATCCGAAGGAAGGAATTCACACCTAACTAGTGAGTCTGGTTATTCGATTCGCATCTGAAATTTTTTGCAGGAAAACTCAAGTCCAAGTGTACTGGCCCCTACATTGTGATTCACCCCTATTCTAATAAGGTGGTCCAAATCATGGATCCGAAATCTAGGCATGTTTCTATGATAAATGGACAGCTCCTCAAGCCATTTATGGCCTAGGAACCTTCTCTTGAGAATGAAGTCATCAATCTTATTGAGGACGTGTGATTGAGTTTTGCCAAGTTGGAGGTATTAAACTCAGCTGCTTATACATATATACATACCTTTTTAAACATAGCATATTTTCTTTTAGCATATTTATCTGCATATTCCATATCATTAGGTTGGCTTATACTGAACGAAAAATTCAAGAATGATTTCAAGTGATTTCTACCCACTTACTCCCTGCCATAATTTATTTCCTTTATATTCATGCATAGGGACATGCAAGAACTTAGGCATGGGGAGGGAAAGGGGGTAGTATACATTAAACTGAAAATTTTTATGCCAACACTTAGGAAACCTCGGAGCAATATGATAATTGCACTTTAGGGTCCTTAATTTATGAACAACCAACTCCACCTCCAATGCTCGCATTGGAGCTAGAAATCGTTTGCAACAGCCACTTCTCACTTGTTCACTCACCTATTGTTATGAATTAAGGATTAAGCTGAATGTAACTTGATAAGGGAACAATATTAAGGTACAATCAAAAGAGATAATTGTATATAACATATATATATTGCATTCATGAATAAGATTTTTATTAAGAGGTTGCATTAGGGATTTTATCATCTAGTTGATTCCTGTAATCTGGAATCCAATACAATTTTCATAGTCACACGTAGATTTTGCAATAGATTCACTATGAAAACTAATATACACCTTTAGTTTGTCGAGAAGAAGTAGTGCTTCCTTTCCTGAACCCCTGGACAGTGGTTAGGGAGTCAGGAAAGCCTGCTTCTAGAAAATCCACCAAAGAATGTGAGATGAGAGTAGAGTGTTATTGGTGCTCTAAGATTAGTGCAAGGAATCAGGCATTCTGGATAATTAGGTAATGATACTCAGAGTTAGGCATAGTTTTGTTCTCGGTTCCCATGTATAAATCCTATGTGAATTTCTAAGATCCACCAAATAAGGCAAATACGTGGAGATTGAGTTATAATAAAACTAGGACTAAGGTAGATGGTTACAACCATTCTTTTTGGAATCCTCGACTAAATGAGGGTATTGATACCAAGTTCAGAAATTTGTTGTCCTGCCCATCTCTTTCCCAGTGCCGAGAGTAGGCAGTGCCACCAAATAAGCCACCCGGTATCCTTTTGAACATCACCAATCTCCAATAATGCCTTTAGGATAAAAGTCACGTACGTCGTGCTGAATTGTTATATATATATATAAGAAAAAGAGAGAGAGAGAGAAATATAGAAAAAAAAGAAAAAAATTAGAAAAAGAAAAAATAGAAAAAAATGACTTTTTAGCATTTATTTCAATTACATTGAAGCAACATTACCCACCACATTTGCGATCCACCAAATGTGGCCTTAACCCACCTTTTTGTATTTCTGACTGCTCGAATACTGGCTGAGAAATTTTGACTTAGTGTTAGGGTTATTGAAATTTTCTTAAAGTATTAATGCCATGTGAGACCACTAAATATGGATTATATGTGTAAATCTGGTGAGATTGTGAGCTCAAAAAAAGAATAAGAAAAGGAAGAAAAGAAGGAAAGAGAGGGAGTGAATACAAAGGGAATAAAGAGATCGTAGTTTTCCTCGCTTTTCTTTCAGTTGATTTACTTATTAATTTGGGAATCTAGATTCTATAGTACTAATATATATATAGCACTAAATGAGAGTGAGCCACCTAATACAAACCCACTTAACTAAAACATTCTCTACCTAAGCTAAAAGTTGGGGTAGAAATTACAGAATATCTTGTTATACCCCAAAGGAAAAAGCTTGCCTATCCCACTAAAATTTTATTATGGGTTGAGTATAGGCTTTAGAGGTGAATTGGCTTTTCACTCGAATCCATTGCATAAGCTACATAGCTGCACTTTCACAATTGTATGGATTTCTAGATTTTAGGATAAAAACAAAAAGGAAACGAATCTCTAGTCTTAAGCTTGATAAAAATAATCAATTCACTAGGGTCCACTTGTAGATAACTTAGTTTCACATTTGCTGACTAGGAAGATTTAGGCATGGGGGTATGATTGTGCAGCAATCGTAGGACTTACATGACCTAAATTAAGTTAGAACTTAGCATAATTGTAGTGTAATTCATGCATACATTGCATCTTTTCTGCTTTACTTAGATATGCATGAAATAATGTTATATGGTACTAGTTTGTGCAATATTTGGTATTTTAGGCAATAAGAAGCTCAAGAAATGGTCTGAAGCTGGAATTGAAGAAAGGAGAAAGCTAGATGCAACAGAGTTGGAGTAGAAGCCGTGGAATGAAGATGAAAACATAATTTAGGGATGATGTATACTACCTTACTAGTAGAATTTTAATGTAGGAATTAAACTATGAAGAACATAGGACCTCTCCTAGCCTTAGGATAGCCCTAGAGACCTTCGTAAACCCTAGCCACCCTTAGATTAGGTCACTGTAGCCTAGGATACCTCAAAACCCTTATTCCATCCCATATCTAGACGTCCAGGACCCTTAGACACCTCCTGCAGACCTAGAACCCAATTCTGCTAGAATATTGGACATCCAGACAAGGTGTCAAATGTCCAATTTCTGCAGAATTCCTAGAAAGAATCTAAACTTCACCCTAATTCAACTTTAGAGGTCCATACCAGGGTTTTGGACTTATGATTTTGAAGTATAAGAAGTCCGATTACTAAATCAAACTTCTGGAACCCATCCCCAATCACTGTCTTTGAAATCAAGCCTAGATCTTGATTTCCTAAGGCCCTAAACCCAACACTACACCCTAGAGAACCTAAAGTAAGGTGCCCCAAGCCTAGTACACTACCCCAAGACCCTCCTAAGAGCCTAACTAGGCTCTCACTAAACCTAATTGACTTGGATCTAAGTCAATTGCACTTCACTTAACCAATTGGACTCATAGAGTCTAATTGAGCTCAAACCTCAACCAACATCAGTCTAATTGGACTTAGTGAGAGTCCAATTTACTTAAGCTTGACCTAATTAGAAACTTTCTCTCCCAATTAGACACACATCCACTCAAATAAACTTTTAATAAGTTTTATTGCATTTATCACTTTAGTATTAGGGATTATAACCCTATCTCTAGAAACCTACCTAAAGCCAATCACCAAGACCTATAGGACTCAACCTAAACCACCTACCCACACCCACAAATTCATGCACACACACTGTTTAAGTGAATTCATCATTGTTTAAGAGGTGTGTCATAGTATAGGACAAAAATCGCTCAAATCATTTATATTTATAACTCAGAACCACAAGAGTCCGAGGTCAAACACAGGGAGTAATTAATGGCAATTCAATCTCACTAATCACAAGAAATATAAGCAATTATGATCAAAACATTATTTAGAACTATTCTAAATGATGTAGATATGAAATCTAGTAGCAAAGTACAAAATGAATGGGAAAATGGTGATTTGAACCACCAAATTAACCCCTTATATTAAGCTCAAGTACCTCAAATAATTGAACAATAACTTTCAACTAAATATTCAACATCAACCAAGTTAAATAAACCAACAATAGCTTCAGAACTAGTTGAACATAGCTACACAGAAGAGGCAAAGGCCTCCTCTCTCTTCTTCGTGCCTCAAGGAGGAGGCAAGCATAGCACCGAGGCAAAGTTCTCTTCAAATCAGCTAAGTATAGAGAGTAGAGGCACGAAGGGAAAAACCCCCTTCCCTTCTCTCTCTTCTTTCTCTCAGAGACCCGACCTTAATCAGGTAATCGGCCGAGTAATCAGGCGTGAACAGTGTACTAGGATTGCAAGTGTGGTCGCAAGCGAGGAGTGACCGGTTAGGTAAGCGAATGTGCGGGTGGTTGGGGATCCGACCCCCATGTCTTGGGCAAGGGGTTGGGGAGACAAAATCCCTTATGTGTAGTCGTGGGCACTGCGATTGTCAATGAGGGACTATCCACACGATCTTCCTCTCGTACAGCTATGGGTGGTGAAGGCTCCAATTGAAGCAGCATGCTGTAGATGAAGGCTTCGATCATGGACTTACAGATGCACCTGGGAGTAAACCACGAAGCCTGGGGGTGTTGCCTGGAGGTATTTTGGTCGGATGACTACTGATGATGTCAGCGAAGTCGAGGGCGATGACAAAGGTTCGGTGGTAACCTAAAACATAGAGAAAGACCTCATGGCCATGTCAAATAAGCTTAGGAGGATCGTCGTGTGATAGCAAATGCATTGGTGGGTGCGATGTTGCGTGCGGGTGAGTGTGGAGGTCAGCCGACCTCGAGGAAGGTGTGCACAGGTGAGGGACTTCAGTGGAGGTGTGTGGTGGTTGCATAAGAAAATGGAGATAGAGCTTTTGACAAGGGCGGTGAGGCGAAGCTCATGGAGGTGGCGACGAGGCATTTGGTGAAGTGTAGCAGGCTGCAGGCTACGCCGGAGCATCATTGGAGCAGAGGACGAAAGTGGTGTGGAGGGCGGTATAGTGGTCGTGAGTGTGTTGTGAGCATGGGGAAAGGAAGTAGAGAGAGAGAGGAAGAGATAGAGAAGCTTAGAGGGGAAGGAGGTGGACGAAGATGGCCGACGTTGGCGAGCTGGAGACGAGGAAGATGAAGTCGACGGTGAGTTGGAGTGACGAGGATGAGGAGGAAGGGAGCCCCTGCTATGGTTAGCGAGGAGCAGAAGTGATGGAGGAAGGTCGAGGGCCATCCAATTTGATTGTTGGATGGTTGGATGAGGAGAGTGGAGAGGGTCATCGGAGTAAGGTGTGAAGGTGGCTGGAGAGGGAAGGAGTTTCTCTTGCCAAAACTTGTTGAGGAGCACGGTTATGCATTGGGGAAGCTTTTATAGAGATTTAGGAAAGCTTCCAAGCTTGGAAACAATTTTTAGGAAGACGATCCTTGAAATCCAAGGATTCACACATGCTTCATGAGGGGATTTGGGGTCAAAATCTTGGTTTAGACAAATTAGGACTTCCTCAGGATCACCCCTACCAATATTGGAAGGGATTGGCCAAGCAATCAGGGAGGAATCCTTGATTGGAAGCACAAGTCTTTTGATTCACACCTGCCATGGAGGAAGGGACCCAGTTGAAGAAGATGAAGAGAAATTAGGGAGCAATTTGTAAGGATTTTGAAAGTTAGGGGCATGAATGAGAGAGAAAGAGTCAGATTGGACCAAAATGCAAACTAGGTAAAGATGGACTTTGATTAGGCCCAAATTTTTGTATAAACCTCATTTAGATCCAAGGAGTCTAATGGTGAAGTCAAATTTTAGTTTTGACCAAGTTTGACTAGTCAATTTGCGTAAAAACTTAGGTTAGGGCAGAACTGTGTCTGTGACACTATTTGTGGTCAATATGGGTTTCAAAGGTTAAATCAAGGGTACCAAACCATATGGTATATTATTATATGAATTTTAGAAGGTTTAGATGAACTTTATCTTGACTAGAACCTCAGTAATTTAAGCAAGTCTGAAATTAAAATTTTGGGTGCAGTATTATTTCTCGAAATGCGTAAAACCCTATTTCTATCTGGATAGACGTTAATTCCCATTTGACCTTTATTTCACCCCTAGCCAACCCCTTGGTTATTCTATGTTCATCATATGCTGTTAAAATTACATAATTAATCCGATTTCTTATTCTCTTCTCAAAACATAACGAGGAGATATAACCCTAAGATGAATATGTAGGAGCTTTTATCTTTTATTCCAGACTAAAATGGTCTAATTAGGGCTGATGTTGGTGCTCCCATCACACACCCATACACACACACCTAGCCGTCCACTCTAGAGACCTCTAGAACCTTCACCTAGTGGCGCCACCTTGAAGACTATTTTAGTTTTTAAAGGAGTCCACAACCACACCCACGAAATGTGGATTTAAGATGACCCATTTAAAATGGGCTAGACGGCCATGATGGCTAGAGAACTCCACACTTCTCCACAGGGTCTCTTTCTTAGTCTATTTAAAGACCTAAGGGGACGACCAAAAGACCACATCTAGATCTTTGATAGCACCTCCACTCATCACTCCATTGGTGAGCTCCATCATCTCCACTTCACTCCACTCCACTCCACATCCAAGAGCTAGAGCATCTCCACCACCTTCTCAGGAGGCTAGCCAACCACCTTGGCCATCCTTCTTTCCCTTCCCACAACCTCAGGCCACACAGCCATTGGAGACCACCTCCAATGCCTACTTTCTACTAGCTAGATCTAAAGTTCTTCATAGTTTTAATTTCGACATTATGTCCTGCTAGTAGTGTAGTAATCCTATACCTTAATGGATGCATGCATAATCTTCCATATATCCATGCATGCATCACTTTTCTATTAGCTAGAATCGGTGTTTATGCTTTCATGTACAAGCTTTCCTCTAAATGTGATAATAATAATGATACTTTGAAGAAATGAAATCGCCACTTGTCTGATTCATCTATGTATATTGATCATCAGTTTCTTGCTTTACATGCTTATCTTGATGCAACAAAATGTTGGTCCCCAAGGATGTTAATGAATTAGCAATCATTTCATTTTCTGCTAGTCACCATCGTATTATTAAAGTCGTGTGAATGCCAACACACACTTTCACATTCGTTATATATTTCACACATGCATGACAAGTCGAATTTTCACTTTCGAAAATTATGATTAAGAAGATTTATCACTATATTTCTAAGTGGTGGAAAATCGACTAATCAAAACAATTAGAATTAAAAATAAACCACTCATAGGAGAGTGGGTCGTGTCCATAGGGAGGCAATGACCTATTTAAAACTTGCACATGTCTAAAATAGATGTTCACGATTAATTTCACCTATAAATCGAATCAAAACCACCTTTAAATCAAGATAACAATGATTAGATGAGATGATATTACAACTCCTTTGGGAAGCTATTGCGCACACAAGAGGGTGTGGTCAGCCGTGAGGAGCTCACCAAAGCTTGTAGGCTCCGAGTTGCATCCGATGGTGGTGGCGTCGCTGGTCGAGGTGGCTGGAGCTGGCCAGACGGAGCTTTGGTGAGGGCGGGTTCTAGTGGAGCTATTGAAGGGCATTGGAGGACGCACGCTCTGCACGTGGGTGGGGTTGCTGAAAGGTGTTGGAGTAGCGTAAGCTCTGCATGCGAGCAAAGCGACTGGAGTAGCATGCGCTCTGCATGCACGGCTACAGGCGAGGGCCGGTGGTTGGTGGACATGCTATTGCTACTGGGGTAGCGCTTGGAGGTGCTGCAGGTAGAGGTGCAGCAAGGGAGGCATAGGCAAAGATGCAGTGCGCTCTACACGAGGGCGGGGTTGCTGTGAGGAGGATGTGGAGGCTACTATTGTGGGCAATGTGTGTGTGCGCGAATGTCAAGGAGGCACAGTGAGGGCGTGTGCTGCGTGCGAGCGGAGTGGTTGGAGTTGGAGGATGGTTGCGCGGGCTAGAGGAGCACGGGTGTGTGCAAGGGTACCCTGCTACACGTGGAGGAGAAGCAAGGTGCAAGAACTGAAGGTGGCATGGTTGGTGGCTGTGTGTGATGGCGCTGCGTGCGGCTGAAAGGTTGGGAATGTTGGGTTGTTCTTCAAATTACAGGTGAAGCATGTGGAAGATGCAGGGGAAAGGTGTTTCATGTGAGGCACGGTGGTGTAGGGACTCTAGTTGGTGGTGTGGGATGTAACACCACACACCCACGGTGGTGGAGTCGTGCTACTGCAGTTTGGGCTGATGGTGAGGAGGTGAAGCACAGTGTTGGGTCGGGATGGAGGCCTACTCTGAATGGCAGCCATTCCTCCTCCTTTGTAGCTGTGGCTGCAAGGATTTTGAAATTCAAACAGGCCACCGTCAAGTGAATGCTGGATGAGTGAATGCATAGGAGGAGGTGGAGACGGAGTGGTTACTTGCAAAATGGAGAAGAAGAATAATAAAATAATTAGGATTATTTATACACAAATCCTTAAGTTCTATGTTAATTAAAGCAATGCTTGTAATGCACCTAATTACGTGCCATTATAAGTCAATTCCGAATACCTTTAATTATGAATGCAATGCATGAATTATGTAATTAAATAAGCAATATAAATTAATCTATTTACATCCTAATGCATGCTAAATAAATGGATGTGTTACCTTAATATTTAAGCATTTATCCATTTAATTAGCTCAGAAATATGAGCTTATCAAATGCCCCCATGCCTAATTTTTGCTAGTCCCTAGCAAATCCAAGCAATAACCTAGCACTCCAAGTAGACTAGCCAACCCAATCGTTCTTCCATTAGAAACATGATAAGTTCAGACTTTAGACCTAAGCTTCCCAAGTAGTTGCTAAGTTACAGACTAGGTCAGCTAAAGACGAGTTGTAGGCACAGGTTTCCCTGATTTCTAACTCTACCTTAGGGTTTATTAGTTTCAGAGATTAAAGCATCCGTGCATGTGCATTGGTCTAAGTTATTTAAGGTTGGTATAATTGCCAACCTCGAGAGGGAAAAGGGTTTTTTTTGTAATATATATAATTTTGTTTGATTCCTCTAAGTCTAACCTTGAATCAACTATCAACACGGTCTGTGTCAGATTCATTGTTCCCATCGTCAAACCTTGAACGGTGACTGGCTTTCGTTGCTTCGACATAGCACCATCCATAGCAACCCCAAGAATTCTTGGCAATCAACACTTCGAGATAGTATCTTCCATGGATTTCCTAAGCAAGTTCAGGCCTGTGGCAATTGACACTTCGAGATAGGGTACCCATGGTACCTGAACCACACAATGTGCTTACATGCCCATAGTAGGATGGCTATCCTAAGAGACAAGCATGAAGGAGGTGACATGTTATCATCGCATCCTCAAGGTGAGTATGTACTCCACCTCTCCTATGGCTGGAACTCTTCCAATCAAATTGTGTTTTCAAGTTTCTCCTAAGTCAAAACTAAGAGAACCAACTTTTCTTTAAGAAATGAATTAGGGTTATCACTATTTACACAAGACGAAGTGTGTGTGAAATTTACACACTTAGAATCAACTTGGTCTAACCAAAAGTTTTGGTCTGCTTAAGAATGCAGGGCCGAGGCAGTTAAGATCAATAATAGAAAATATTTTTCTTCTTTTCTTTTCTTTTTTAAATGCAATATGCTTGAATGAATGCAAAATGTAGACATGCTAATAAAAGATGCCTCAGGTCCTCTTCCCCATGCCTGGTTCAAACAATGTCCTCATTAGAAACAAAACAGTTAAAGGAAGATATTACCTGAGGCAGATAATGGCAGGAGCTAAGGCTCCTCAAGAGTGACCTCGTCAACCAGATGGCGATCCAAAGTAATGTATGATTTTAACCATTGACCGTTGACGATAAAGGGAGTTGTTGAAGAGGAAGGGCTCTTAATCTCCACAGCTCCATGTGGAAACTCTTCAGTGATTATGTAAGGCCCATCCCAATGAGATTTTAATTTCCCTAGAAAATGCTTAAGTTTGGAATTGAAAAGCCAGACTTGTTGGTTGGGCTCAAAGGTATTTCTAAGGATATACTTATCATGCAAGACCTTAGTTCTCTCTTTATAAGCTTGAGAGGTGTCATAAGCATCATTCCTCAGCTCCTCAAGCTCACTTAATTCCAGAAGTCGTGCCTTACCTGCCTTTTGTAAATCCATGTTAACACTTTGAATAGCCCAAAGTGCCCTATGTTCTAACTCAGCGGGTAAATGGCATGTTTTTCTATAAAAAATCCAAAAGGGAGATGTACCCAAAGGGGTCTTGTAGGCCATTCGATACGACCACAAAGCATCATCGGGCTTTTGGGACCAGTCTTTCTTATCAGTTCTAACAGTCTTTTCTAAAATGTTCTTTATCTCCCTATTCGACACTTCAACTTGGCCACTCGTCTGAGGATGGTAAGGGGAAGCGACCTTGTGAGTCACTCCTAGACTCCTGAGTAGCCGATTGAAGTGGTGATTTCGGAAATGAGGTCCCCCATCACTTATAATGGTCTTGGGGTGGCCAAAACTAGATATGATATTGTCCTTCAGAAATTTCAAAGCCACAGAGTGGTCATTTGTGCACATAGGAATGGCCTCTATCCATTTAGAGACATAATCAATTGCCACCAAGATATATTCATAACCATGGGATGAAAGGAAGGGGCCCATAAAGTCAATTCCCCACACATCAACAATTTCAACAAATTGAATAGGGTGTTGAGGCATCTCATTCCTCTTCCCAATTGTTCCAGTCTGCTGAAATCTAATACAGGCCTTAACAAAATTATGAGAATCCTTAAATAATGAAGGCCACCAAAAACCAGACTGGAGAACCTTAAAAGTAGTTTTCTTAACACCAAAGTGCCATCCACAATGAAGTTCATGGCAAAAACTCAGCGCACTTTGTTGCTCCTCTTCAGGTACGCATCATCTCAATACTTGGTCTTGTCCAATTCTAGATAATTCAGGCTCTTCCCAATGAAAGTATCTAGCTTGGGAAATCAATCTCTTTCTTTTCTGCTCATCCCAAAAGCAAGGAGTTTCTCCAGTGACCATGTAATTTACAGTATCAGCAAACCAAGGTGAAGTTGTTGTTACTGCCATAAGGGTTTCATCAAAAAATGTCTCGCAGATGTCTCTAGATAAAGAGTCATTAAGTGGAAGGCGAGACAGGAGGTCAGCCACCACATTTTCTACTCCTTTCTTTTAATGTATCTCGAAGTCAAATTCTTGAAGGAGTAGGATCCACCTAATTAGACATGGCTTAGAATCTTTCTTAGCAATGAGATGTTTCACTGCTGCATGATTGGTGTTGGACCTGGATAGATTGTTAATATGGTGATCTTATCGTTGAAGTGTGTATAGTGGTTAACCTAAATCGGAGCTAACCATCTCTTTACAAAATTTTTAACTTGGACTACTTGATTTTATCTTGGTCACTTTTAGGCCCAGGGTCGAACTCAGGGAAGTGGGGTTACGAGTGAAGTTTCTACGCCCTTCCTATAACGAGTCTCTTCCGTTCGTTTATTTTGTTTTTGGTGTTTTTCTACTTAAGATTTTTTTCGGATAATATTGGTCCTAGAGGCACACCCTCAAAATTGGGTTCTTGGCTTTGAGTCAAAACAGGGTTCCAAAACGGGTCTTGCTACTCACAAGATGGAATACCTACAAGTCAAGGGTTATCTTTTCTCTTTTATATATTTTTTTATCTTTTTATTCTCATGCAAGAGAAATAGAAATAAAGTAAATATAGTATAGATATATATGTATATACTATATATGTATAAAGGGGTGGGGGTGGAGGCGGAGATGGAGTGTAGCACGGTGTCGAGTCGGTCGGCGTCTAGAAAGATGCAACCGACAGGACGAGGTGCCGCGTGGAGTGTAAGGTGGATAGCGGAAGATGTGTGCGACCACGCATTTTGTACACATGTATCGGGGAATATCAGCAACTGGTGCAGATATTCCTGCGATACCACGTATGGTAAATAATGTGAAAATATATATATACATGTATATATGTAAATATATCTATATATATATATGGTTATAAACATATAGGTATATATATGTAGTTATATATGTATGTATGTATATGTATATATATATAGGTATGTAAATACATATATATAAGTATATGTATAGATAGATATATGTATAGATCTATATATATATATATGTATATATTTATATGTATACGTATGTATATGATACTATATAGATGTGTATATATATATGTGTGTGTATATAGTAATACATGTATATATGTCTATGCATATAGGTATGTAAATATATATATAAGTATATGTATAGATAGATGTATGTAAATAAGTATATATATATATATGTATGTATATATAGCTATAGATATATATATGTATATATATGTATGTATATTTGTATATATATATATATAAGTATATGTGTATATATATGTATATATATATGTATACGTATAGAAGTATATGTATATATGTAGATAGATATGTATATATATATTTATATAAGTATATAGATATATATATATGTATGTATACTAATACTTAAGTATATAGATACTATTATATGTATAGATATAAGTGTATATATATATATGTATATAAATATATGTATATATATCAATATATATATATATGTATACGGATATATATATATATGAATATAATAGAGTAGAGGTGTGTGTGTGTGTATGGAAGTGTGAGTGTATGTGTGTGTAAGCATTGCTAAAGAGAGTGAGAGAGTGTTGTGAGAGAGAGAGAGAGAGAGCACTACCACTTGCTTCCTGTTGGAGTGGAGACGTGCAGGTTAAGACGTCCGCAGCCGTGGAGCGTTGTCTGGTGATTCAAGCTCATGCATAGGCCCACATGCGCACAAAGAAGCGCACACTGCAGGGCGATGGGCACGGAGAGAAGACCGTAGTGCACCGTGCTGCGCGAAGGGTTGGATCGGGTGCTGGCTGGCACGCGTGGGCGAAGAGAGTGGGCGACCCAAGCTGGTGCGGGGGCTAGCAGATGCGTGGGTAGGCACTCGCAGAATGCGAGGCGAGACGCACACACGAGCGAACAGCGGTTGCGACGCGTCGGGTGATTGGTAAAGTGAGAAAATCGCTAGTCACCCCACTGTAGCCACAGTGTTTTGCAGAAATGCGTGAACAGTGTCTACAGTGGCCGGGCGAGGTGCGCAACCACTTGCTGCAGGTGCTGTGAGTGTGGACAGCTAGGCGCGCGCGGTGGAGTGGCTCCGGCTGGTGGCTTGCGGGCGGAATGTCGCGACAGAGCGCATGGAGAGGGTTGTTAGCGTGCACGGTGGAGGGCGAGGGCGACCTGCTGCATGCGCGAAGGATTGCAGGTGCTATTGGGGTGCGCGGTGAGGCTAGGCCGTCCGCTGCAGTGGCGTGCAGTGGTCGGCTATGGGGGGAGGGAGAATGCAGTGTGAATGAACAGGAGGAAGGGCTGGGCGGCTACTGCTACATGCTGCTACTCCCACCTTGCTACTGTTGCTGCATGCGGAGCTTTGAGCTTCAAAGCTTGAAGCTCCGCTCCAATGGCTAGAATGGCTGGAAAGTGAAATAGGGAAGAAGGCCACCACGCCATCTGGCTCTTTGAAGTGCTGGACGGTGGTGGTCTCACTATGGTGGGTGTGCACCACAGTGAGGACTCCTGCCTGCAGGGTATCTCCTAAGAGGGGGAGGTCCTGCGTATGGAGGGAGAAGGGGAGGAGGCGGCGTGGAGAACACGGTGGTGCTGCTGTGTTGGGTCTTTTTTTGTGAGGACCAGGCTGTTTGAAGAAGAAGAAGATGCCTTGTTTTATAGAGGAAGAAGGCATGGCTGCACATGGCTTGCATGCGGTTGTAGGGAGTGGCTGCTGCGGCTGGCAGGGAGAGCTGTGAGCAGGGAATGGTTGAGCAGGATGAGGTGATGGAGAGCATGGCACGAGGCGGAAGAAGTCAATCCATGCAGCCGTGGGAAGCATTTCAAAATCAAGTAGAAATAAAAATAAAAAGATGGTGAATTTTGCAAAGATGCACTTGAGGAAAATGTTAATTGCAAGGCCACTTATTTCATTCTCCTCCCCTCTCAATTAAATGCATGCATGCGTCAATATTCACAAATGCGACTATGGAACCCCAATATGCATGGATAATGTTAGGAAATAGCACAAGACGGCACAATTGCAGGTGTATTTTTGTCGTGTAATCCTACCCCCATGCCTATCTTTTGCTAGTCCCTAGCAAAACATTTTTTTGTAATGTGTTTAGAAATGATCTTTAAGCTAAAGATTTTCTTCTGAGGCAACACAGGTGTGTTTATTGTTGGATATTGTGAGAACCAATTGTAGAGAAGACTACCGGTACTTTAAGTCTCATATGACATAGATCATCTCTCGACTAACCAGGACTCTTGATATTTAAACCTTAAGTACGATTTCTAGGACCAAGGAGGTTTTTGCCGTACTTGAGAGCTCAAGAGGTTATGGCTTGTGCTTAGTGAAGGATCAAGACTGACCAGATGAACATTAAGACTCAAGCCTAGGGTTTCATGAATCTTTAAGTACGAGTTGGTCCTAGTTTCAGCTCGTGATTTTGGATTAACCCTTAAGAAGATGACAGAAAACTCAACTCCAATTTTCTGATATTTGTGGTTGAAAGGAAAATAGGGTATTTGTTACTTGCCCTGAAGAACTTTTTTTTGGTAGAGACTTTACAGACATTTGTGAGATATACTGACTTATTTGCATTTTTTTTTTTTTGAAACACGTGTCAGTGTATCTCTTACAACATTAATTGGAGGAGCACACTTTTCTTTTTGGTGGGAGAGTTTTCTCTTGGTGGAAAGAGTCACTCCTAAACACAAGACTAAAGCCTGGGATAAAAAGTCTACCTACGCGCACAGGTAAGGACTCCACCTTCCCTAATGAACATTAGGGTTGGATCTTATGTTCACTTGGTCTTTCCTGATATGTGTAGTGTGAACCAAGTATACTTAAGCTCTCGAGTAAAAGCAAACCAATGGATCTTGTACTAGTGTCTCACGTACAAGAATACGTCCTTAGTTAGGAGAGATTCTGATCTATTTTGTCAATTCTCAAGTGAATTAAGCCCGAGCCTGAGAGAATCAAGCTTCTGTGGCCTGGAAAGTCTTCAGAATAGAGGTTGAATATCCATAAACACTTATTGTATTTTTGTTTCAGCTTTCAGGTCATTATTAAACACCATTTATTATTATTATTATTATTATATATTATATATATATATAAATATTTTTTTTTCTTGCATATTTATAAATAGGTGGGAACTGCATGATACCAAAAAACACCCAGATCCTATGGATGCCTATCCACCCCCCATGCCAAATGATGCTATGTCCACATATGCATGCAGGGAATGGTAGAGAAAGGACGAAAGATCGGGTAATGAGAGCTAAAGTGTAGGGTATACAACAGGGTGGTAGTGTGGGTTGATGGTGGGTGGCGAAGTGAAAAGTGAAGTGATCGTGACAATGAAGTGAAAGTGATGGTGGATGGTGAGTGTTGTTGCGGTGCCTCCCAATGAGTGCTGAATTTAATGTCCCCAGCTGGACTCAGAATGAGGCAAAGAATTAGTTACCCTTCAGTAGGGCAACGGTTTCTCCAACTGGGGCAGGTTCATGAGTCAGATAGGGTTTCAAATGCTGCCCGTTGACCGTAAATTTATGCCTAGATTTGGGATCTTCGATCTCGACGGACCCGTTGGGGAATGGTCATGAGACCAGGAAAGGACCGGTCCATTTGGACTTCAATTTCCCAGGAAAGAATTTGAGTCAGGCATTATAGAGCCAAACTTGCTAAGATGGCTCTAATTCTTTCCGCCAAATACGGCTATCGTGAAAAGCCTTAGTGCGTTGTTTGAAGGTTAAAGCAGAATCATAGGCTTCACGATGGAGCTCTTCCAGCTCCTGGAGTTGGACTTTCCTTTCTCGACCACACAGGTCTAGGTCGAGGTTACATTGGCGAACCGCCCAATAAGCGCGATGCTCCAACTCCACGGGCAAATGACAAGGCTTCCCATAAACGATTCTATACGAAGACATACTAAGGGGAGCCTTGAAGGTGGTCCGATACGCCCAAAGAGCATCAATCTACTTTTCGGACCAATCCTTACGGTCAGGCCGAACCGTTTTCTGGAGAATCTGTTTGATTTACTGGTTCGACACCTCTGCCTGGCCATTCGTCTGAGGATGATACGGGGATGCGATACGATGGTGGAGTCTGTATTTCTTTAGAAGTGCCTGAAAAGAAGCATGGGTAAAGTGGCTTCCTCCATCCGAGATAATGACTCAAGGGATCCCAAAGCATGCAAAGATGTGGTCTTTGACAAATTGGGTGGATATAACATGGTCAGCACGGTGCACGAGAATAGCCTCGATCCATTTCGAAACATAGTCAATGGCGATGAGGATGAATTCGAAGTCATTGGAAGGAGGAAAGGGACCCATGAAATCAATTCCCCAGATGTCGAAGATTTCTGCAGCTAGGATGGGTTGTAAGAGCATCATGTCACGACGTGACATTGACCCTAATGACTGGCACCTAGTGCAATGCTTGGCATAATTGTGTGCATCCTGGTGAAGGGAGGGCCAAAAGAAACCGCACTACAACACCTTGGCTGCAGTTTTCCTCCTAGAGAAATGGGCTCCGCAGGCCTGATCGTGGTAGAAGGATAGCACACTGGGGAACTCGCTGCCAGGAATACAGCGACGAATGATTTGATCAGCACCTATCCGAAAAAGAAGTGGATTATCCCAGAAATAATACTTTGCTTCTTCCATGAGACGCTCGCGCTTGTTTTTAGGCCAGCCACGTGAAAGGGATCCAGAAGCAACGTAATTAGCAATGTCGGCATACGACGGTCCACTTGCCACATTTATTGCCAGTAGGTGCTCATTAGGAAAAATTTTATTGATCGGCAGAGTAAGTCCAATATGGTCAGGGTCCAATCTGGAAAGGTGATCAGCCACAACATTCTGGGCTCCATCCTTATCGCAAATCTCAATGTCAAATTCCTGGAGCAGAAGGATCCAACGAATCAGTCTAGGCTTGGCATCCTTCTTATGCATGAGATGGCGAATGGTCGTGTGATCAGTGAAAACAATAATGTGAGAGCCCAGAAGGTAAGAACAGAATTTCTCCAGCCTAAAGACGACTGCCAATAGCTCTTTTTCAGTGGTAGTATAATTACGCTGGGCCTCGTCCAACGTCTTACTGGCGTAGTACACCATGAAGGGTGTTTATCGCGTCTTTGTCCCAGGATCGCTCCGACTGCAAGGTCAGAAGCATCACACATGAGTTCAAAGTCGAGGGACCAATCAGGCGGCTGGAGAGCAGGGGCCTTGGTGACAGTATTACGCAGCTGCGTGAATGCTTGTATACAGTCGGGGCCCATATCGAAGGGTACGTCGGTTGATAGGAGAAGAGTTAAGGGTCGAGAAATTTTGGAGAAGTCTTTGATGAATCTCCTATAGAAACCGACGTGTCCCAGGAAGGAGCAGATTTGTTTAACAGAGCCAGGAATAGGTAAATCAGCAATGACATCAAGCTTAGCTCTGTCAACCTCGATACCCCTATGGGAGATGATATGTCCGAGAACAATTCCCTCGTGCACCATAAAATAACTTTTTTCCCAGGAAAGCATGAGGTTTACATTAATACATCTCCTAAGGATACAAGTAAGGTTGGCAAGACATTCGTTGAAAGATGGTCCAAAGATCGAAAAGTCATCCATGAAGATCTCGAGAAAGTCACCCACCATTTCATGGAATACTGCCAGCATACATCTTTGGAAAGTTGCTGGCGCATTGCAAAGTCCGAACGTCATTCTTCTAAATGCAAAGGTGCCGAAGGGGCAGGTAAAAGTGGTTTCTTCTTTGTCTCAGGGGTCAATTGCCACCTGGTTATATCCTGAGAATCCATCTAGGAAACAGAAAAATTTATTTCCCGCTAACTGCTCCAAGATTTGGTCAATGAATGGTTGCGGAAAGTGATCTTTCTTGGTTGCGACATTGAGTTTCCTATAATCCACACACACTCTCCAAGATGTAGGAGTGCATGTAGGGATGGATTCACTCCTGTCATTGACATGGATGGTGAGTCTTGCCTTCTTGGGCACAACGTGAATCGGACTCAGCCAGGGGCTACGCTGATCAGGTAGATTATACCCGCATCCAGCCACTTCATGATTTCTTTCTTAATGACCTCTAGCATGTTAGGGTTGAGACGTGACTGCATCTCGCGGGAAGGTCGAGCCTCCTTCGTATATATACGGTGAGTGCAGTAGGAGGGGCTAATATCAGATAAGTCTGATAAGGACCATCCAATAGATGCCTTGTGTTCTATGAGGACCTTAGTTAGTTTGCACTCTTGCTCCATGGTCAATTTTGAACTGATGATTACAGGGAGCATTTCATTTGGTCCCAGGAAAACATACTTAAGTATATTAGGCAGCTCTTTCATCTCGGGAGTGGATGGTGAAAGGTCTAGCATTTCTTGGGACGAGAGTGCCCCAGGCGGGTTGGAGAACAAGTCAGGAGGAAGAAATTGGCCCTCAGATTGACCAAGAAGAGGGGCTTCTTGGATAGATGGATCCAAAAAGGAATAGCCCAGTGAGAAGTATATGGGATCAAGGTCCCAGTGTGGAGATGCAACTCCACCTAATTTGGTGGGAAAGAAAGGGCAATCCGATCTTCAGGAGTGTGGACCGGCGGTGAGTAGCCCGGATATGACTTAGACCACGAGGTATGGGAAGTGGAGAAAACCTCGTAAGAAGTCTGGTCAGGAGAAGGTACGGGACAAGGGAGGGATGGGGGAACATCACAGTATGTGCTGATCAGGCAATCGTCAGTGTTTATAGGTAACCCACAGCAGTCCGAATAGGTCCTAATTAATCTGATGCACGCACTGACGGCCATGTCCTCGTCAGATGTGTCATCCTCGATACAATCGCAATCAAAGTTCTTGGCTGCCTTGAAGATGTTAAGCTTGATCTTTTTAGATCCAACAGCAATCTCGATACAGCCTGACTCGCAGTCGATGTGGGCGTGGGCTGTGGCCAAGAAAGGTTGACCAAGGATGATCGGACAATCAGAAAGTGAGCTAGGAGCTTCCATATCTAAACCAAGAAACTCAACAGGAAAATAGAGACTGTTGACCCTTACCACCACGTCTTCCACCACACCCTTCGAGATTTTGACAGAACGATCGGCCAACTATAACGTGACAGGGGTGGGTTTCAGATTTCCCAAGGAAAATTTTTCGAGCATGATGGTTGGTATGAGATTTAAGGAAGATCCTAGATCAAGCAGGGCACAGTTAAAATTGCAGCCTCGGATGCATCAGGAAATTAGTGGTGTGCCCGGATCTTTCTGCTTCGGTGGTAAGTTTGATAGTATAGCACAACCCGCATGAGGTGAGAGAACCACCTAATTCCTAGTTTTCTTTTACTATCGCCTAGGTGTTGTGTAGTCTTTGAAAAATCGGGCTCCAGTAGGTATGTGGTCGATAGCCTCGAGCAGGGGTACCGTGATTTCTACATCCCTAAACAAATTATGCAAGTTATCAAAGGCCTGCGTATCTTTCTTCTTGCCTTTTGGCTCCCTCAGTAGAGCCTCAGGGAATGGGACTGATTCTCACACCAATTTGTGTGTATTGTCCTCTCGCGAATGCGGTGCTCATCCCGAATGAGAGGGCGACGAAGAAGAAGACAGGCCAGGATAAGGTCGAGGCGGATTGACGGTCTGCTTACCACTCCTCGTAGTGATAGCATTGGACGATGTGGGTCTAGTGGGATCATACGTCGGAGGAGGGTTTGCAATAGGGACATAAGAGTTTAGTGCTATAGCAGGATTAGCCTGAAATACCGGTGGAATGCTCGGAGCTTGCAGAATTTGATTAACCTACCCTTGAGAAGGTCGTACCTATGGTTGAGGACCACGGGGTATGAAGTTTCGCAGGTTTGGAACAGGCTGGGTGGGAAGAGTGCCCTGAGATCGAGTCGCCATGCGTAGTTGACTGATCTCAGCATTCTGCTGCACCAATTGGTGCTGAAGAGAGGTCATGTTTTCTTCATGGCGCTTTGACATCTCCGTCATCATTATCATCAATTTTTCAAGAGGACTTGATGCGTATTCATTTGCGGTGCGCAAGGGCCTGATGGCGGATTTCCAATAGGATTAGACTGGGCCCTTGGGATGATGGGTACGGATGGTTGCATTGGTCCACCCGCATGGTTTTGGCGCTACGGGTTGTTGGACCATGCGAAATTCGGATGATTTCGCCACCCTGGGTTATAAGTGGCAGGGAACAGGTTGTTCCCCAGGGCGCAAGCGTCTTCTATGCCAGAAGACGTGTCCGCGTGTAAATATGCATCCGAGCACACGGAGGCTTGGTCCTCCGTGTTGAAATACTGGCTAGTAGAAGCCAGTTCCACATGACTTACTGAGTCGCTTGGCACGACACTCAGTAAGGAAGGTCTTACGGGGTTTCTCGGGATAAGCCTGGTGTTGGAAGAATTGGAATTGTGACGAAGTGGTGAACTGGGGGTGTTTGCCATAGATCAGGTGGGGTTGGCCAGAAGCTCATCCAGCTTGTGCACGACGGAGACTTCATCCAATTTTTGTGCAATAAGGCTAAGATCAATGGATGAATAAGAGGGTCCCATGTCAACTTCGTGGACATTTCATGGCTGGCTGGTGCAATTAAAGGCGACAATGGAAGCATTGTTCATTGAGTTTTCACTCATATTTTCAAATAATTCGAATGCTCAATTCCCGTCTTTATTCATAAAATTCCCTCCACAAGAAGCATCTGCAATCTGCTTCAAAGTCTCATTTAGCCCATAGTAGAAAATCTAGGCTATATGACACTTAGGCAGACCGTGGTGTGGACACTTCCTGAGGAGGTCATTATACCACTCCCATGCCTCATGAAATTGTTTGCTGTTTTGTTGCGTAAATGAAGTGATAGCATGACGAAGTGCATTGGTTCGCCCGATTGAGAAGAACTTCTTGAGAAACGCTGTTCGCATCTCTTCCCAAGAGTGGATGGTTCTCCCAAGATTGTTTAGCCACTGCAATGCTTTATCCCGCAATGAAAACGGGAACATTTTCATGAGGACTATAGGTAACTCGACATTTCTTGGCTTAACAGTCTCAACCAATCGGGTTAAGTCTTCCAAGTGGAGAAAAGGATCTTCACTTGCATGACCATGGAAGTGAAAATTTATTAGGCCAATTATATTAGATTTTAGTTCAAAGTCGTCCCCGCCCTTGGGGACCCGAATTTGTCCTATGGTCTCTGCAGCAGCTGGATTCTGATAAGAGCTAAGAGACCTAGGCTCCACCCATTCGGGAGGGTTCTGCATTTCCTGCAATGTTTCCCGAATGGCTTCAATTCATTCATTATACATTTCCATTTGGGCTTGGAGGTGGGTTATGGCATCTAAGGCTCCACCACCTGATCGGTTCTGAGGGTGGTTTCCTCCCTCGGGATTTAGGGTGGGTGTGCAGCCATGTTTGTGGAGGAGGATGATTCGGCTTCTTTTCTAAATTTATCAGACAATTAAAATAGTTTAGGGTTTTGTGACCTCCTCCCAAACATGCACTACTGCAGGAAGAATTGGCGGGATATGAAGGGAAAAGAGATGAGAGAAATGACGCCACAAAGGTACACTTGATGACAAATCAATCCAATCAAATTCCTAACCTCTACAGTGTGCCCTTAGACCTAAAGATCTAATTTACCTACTATCACAAACTACAGAACCGAATGCGAGCATCGCGGAACCACCAGGCCAGATTGAAAGGTTGTTTGCCCTAGTCTTAGACACCCGATAGCACGCGGGAACCCTCACCAGCTCATAGTCGCTACACGCAGGTAGTTAGACCTCCAATCCTTAATATGGGTCAAGTTACTACCAATTTTAGTTAGAGGCTTAGGGTCAAGTGCTTTTGGAATGTGAAGGGTGTTGTTTACCGGTAATGCCCAAGTGATTGTTTTTCAGAGTGTGTAAAACAAGCATGCAACTAGGAAATCTCCCCAAATTGAAGTTTTTAATTGGTGAATGGTTCTTAGAGTTCCGTCTTAAGTAGTATGAATTTTAGGATTTCGCTGAAATACCAATTCAACCAATCTCCGGGTTTTGTAAGAATACAGGTTTTCTTCTAGGCCCAACAAACCCGTCTTCAATATCAATTGGTTAATGCATGCTCTAATGCAATGGGCTTCCCTAAATGGAGATTTCTATGTGTGGATGCATGAATCAGTTTAGATTAGTGTGAAAGGGAGCCAAAGCACTTCAATTCAAGTGCTCCCAATCACCAAAAAGATTTCCACACACAAGGCTCAATCAACAGATAAAGAAACTAAAATTGTTGGTGTTGAAATATTCGGGATCGAATTTTAGGCAGGATGAAAAAGTCATGGTGGGGTTGGAATCAACTCAATTCCAAGTCTCCCCACCAAAATGGTGATCCCGAATTGTAGGTAAATGAGGCAAAGAGGTGTGGCAATCAATCTTTTTATTTGCCTCAAAGAATACTTCACACAGCGAAAAATTCAAGAATCAACATTATTGGATTTTCGCTATGCGAAGTAGGGTGGGAAATCTCGGGTCAATGAGAGTAAGGGAAATCAATCAAACAAGTGAATTTTAATCCACTTTCCCCAAGAGATCCGAAGAAGTTTTTCTAGTTTTTTAGTATTTAGTTTTTTTTTTTTTTACAAGTTAACCTAGGTTGCTAAGAAAAGAAAACCTACTTGTTCGGCAACGTGTGCGAAGCTCCAATGCGGTATCGGCGACTTCATGCTCTCGTTCCCGCCTTGGATCTGCTCACGTCTCCGACTTCGTTTGCCTGCCTTCTCCTTACAACAGGTTCACCTGTACACCAAAGACAGAGACACCCGTGAAGAGAGAAGAAGAAAAATGAAAGGAGTAGAGTAAAAACTTAATTGAAGGCACACTTCCCTGGCAACGGTGCCAAAAAAGGTGTGGTGTCAGACCCGGATAGGTTGTTAATATGGTGATTTTATCATTGAAGTGTGTCTAGTGGTTAACCTAAATCGGACCTAACCATCTCTTTACAAAATTTTTAACTTGGCCTTCTTGATTTTATCTTGGTCACTTTTAGACCCAGGGTCGAACTCAGGGAAGTGGGGTTACGAGTCAAGTTTCTATGCCCTTCCTATAATGAGTCTCTTCCGTTCATTTATTGTGTTTTTGGTGTTTTTCTACTTAAGATTTTTTTCTGATAATCTTGGTCCTGGAGGCACACCCTCAAAATTGGGTTCTTGGCTTTGAGCCAAAATAGGGTTCCAAAACGAGTCTTGCTACTCGCATGACGGATTACCAGCAAGTCAAGGGTTGTCTTTTCTCTTTTATATATTTTTTTATCTTTTTATTGGCATGCAAGAGAAGTAGAAATAAAGTAAATATAGTATAGATATATATGTATATACTATATATGTATAAAGGGGTGGAGGTGGAGGCGGAGATGGAGTGTAGCACGGTGTCGAGTCGGTCATCGTCTAGAAGGACGCAACCGACAGGATGAGGTGCCGCGTGGAGTGTAAGGTGGGTAGCGGAAGATGTGTGGGACCATGCTTTTTGTACGGGTGTATCGAGGAATATCAGCAACTGGTGTAGATATTCCCATGATACCACGTATGGTAAATAATGTGAAAATATATATAAATACATGTATATATGTAAATATATCTATATATATATGGTTATCAACATATAGGTATATATATGTAGTTATATATGTATTTATGTATATGTATATATATATTGGTATGTAAATATATATATATAAGTATATGTATAGATAGATATATGTATAGATCTATATATATATATATGTATATATTTATATGTATATGTATGTATATGATACTATATAGATGTATATATATATATGTGTGTGTATATAGTAATATATGTATATATGTATATGTATATATATATAGGTATGTAAATATATATATATATATATATAAGTATATGTATAGATAGATATATGTAGATAAGTATATATATATATATGTATTTATATATAGTTATAGATATATATATGTATATATATGTATGTATATTTGTATATATATATATATAAGTACATGTGTATATATATGTATATATATATGTATACGTATACAAGTATATGTATATATGTAGATATATATGTATATATATTTATTTATATAAGTATATAGATATATATATATGTATGTATACTAAAACTTAAGTATATACATACTATTATATGTATAGATATAAGTGTTTATATATATATGTACATAAATATATGTATATATATCAATATATATATGTATACGTATATATATATTTGTATATAATAGAGTATTGGTGTGTGTGTGTGTATGGAAGTGTGAGTGTATGTGTGTGTAAGCGTTGGTAAAGAGAGTGAGAGCGATAGAGAGAGAGAGAGCGCTGCCGCCCGCTTCCTGCTGGAGTGAAGACGCACGGGTTAAGACGTCTGTAGCCATGGAGCGTCGTCTGGTGATTCAAGCTCGCGCACAGGCGTGCATGCGCGCAAAGAAGCACACGCTAAAGGGTAATGAGCGCGGAGAGAAGACCGCAGCGCATCGCGCTGCACGAAGGGCTAGAGTGGGTGCTGGTAGGCACACGTGGGAGAAGAGAGTGAGCGACGCAGGAGGGTGCGGGGGCTGGCAGACTTGCAGGCAGGCACTGGCAGAATGCTAGGCGAGACGTGCGCGCAGGTGAATAGCGGTTGCGGCTCGCCAGGTGACCGGTAAAGTGAGAAACTCACCGGTCACCCCACTGTAGCCATAGTGTTTCGCAGAAACGCATGAACAGTGGCTACAGTGGCCAGACGAGCTGCGCAACCACCTGCTGCAGGTGCTGTGACTGTGGACAACTCGACGCATGCGGTGGAGTGGCTCCGGCTGGTGGCTTGCGGGCGGAATGTTGTGATAGAGTGCGCGGAGAGGGCTGTTGGCATGAGCGATGGAGGGCGAGGGTGACCTGTTGCTTGCGCGGAGGCTTGCGAGTGCTCTTAGGTTGCGCGGAGAGGCTTGGCCGACCACTACATTGGCATGCGGTGACTGACTGTGGGAGGGAAGGCGAATGTAGTGCGAACGAGCGAGAGGCGAGTGCACTTGCAGGAGCGCACGGAAAGGCGAGGGCAGCCTGCAGGCTTGCGTGCAAAGGGCTGAGCGCCTGCTGCTGCGTACTGCTGCTGCTGCCTTGCTACTACTGCTGCATGCGGAGCTTTGAGCTTCAAAGCTTGAAGCTTTGCTCCAATGGCTGGAATGGCTGGA
Source organism: Thalassia testudinum (assembly GCA_037157565.1). Classification (NCBI taxonomy): domain Eukaryota; kingdom Viridiplantae; phylum Streptophyta; class Magnoliopsida; order Alismatales; family Hydrocharitaceae; genus Thalassia; species Thalassia testudinum. Next base: position 9,684,371 of record JAZHRO010000003.1, on the reverse strand, counting down.
AAGTGAAACAGGGAAGAAGGCCACCATGCCAACCGGCTCTTTGGAGAGCTGGGCGGTGGTGGTCTCACTGTTGTGGGTGTGCACCACAATGGGGACTCCTACCCGCATGGTGTCTCCTCAGAGGAGGAGGTCCTGCGTATGGAGGGAGAGGGGGAGGAGGCAACGTGGAGAAGAAGGTGGTGCTGCTGTGTTGGGTCTTTTTTTCGTGAGGACCAAGCCGTTTGAAGAAGAAGAAGACACCCTGTTTTATAGAAGAAGGCATGGCTGCACATGGCTTGCATGCGGCTGCAGGGAGTGGCTGCTGCGACTGGCAGGGAGAGCTGTGAGCAGGGAATGGCTGAGCAGGAAGAGGTGATGGAGAGCATGGCACGAGGAGGAAGAAGTCAATCCATGCAACTGCGGGAAGCATTTCAAAATCAAGTAGAAATAAAAATAAAAAGATGGTGAATTTTGCAAAGATGCACTTGAGGAAAAATGTTAATTGCAAGGCCACTTATTTCATTCTCCTCCACTCTCAATTAAATGCATGCATGCGTCAATATTCACAAATGCGACTATGGAACCCTAATATGCACCGATAATGCTAGGAAATAGCACAATTGCAGGTGTCTTTTTGCGGTGGAATCAATGATCAGTGAAAATAACCACCTTAGACCCAAGAAGATAAGACCTAAACTTCTCTAGAGCAAAAACTACAGCAAGTAATTCTTTTTCAGTGACGGTGTAGTTTTGCTGCGGTTCGGTTAAAGTCTTACTGGCATAATGCAGTACATGAGGTCTTCCCACAACCCTTTGTCCAAGGACTGCTCCCAATGCATAATTTGAAATATCACACATTAGCTCAAATGGTAGTGTCCAATCAGGAGTTTGGAGAATACGCGCAGAGATCAAGGCCTCCTTCAGAGCTTGAAACGCCTCGGCACACTTTGAATCAAAATTGAAGGAAGATTCCTTCGCCAATAGGTCACAAGATGGCCTAGAAATTTTACTGAAATTTTTAATAAAGTGCTTATAAAAGCTGGCATGCCCTAGAAAGGATCTAATCTATTTGACATTCGTGGGCAATGGGAATTTGGAAATAGGATCAATCTTGGCTTTACCTACTTCCAAGCCTCGCTCAAACACAACAAGCCCAAGTACAATTCCTTTCTGGACCATGAAGTAGCTTTTCTCCCAGCTGAGGACTAAACGAGTCTCCTTACATCGCTTCAACACATTCTCCAGATGCAAGGGACACTGGTCGAAAGATGAGCCGTAAATGGAGAAGTCATCCATAAACACTTCAACACACTCGTCGATCATATCTGAAAAAATTGACATCATGCACCGTTCGAAGGTTGTAGGGGCATTACATAATCCAAACGGCAAATGCCTAAATGCAAAGGTACCGTAAGGACAGGTGAACGTCGTCTTCCCCTGGTCATCAGGGAAGACTGCAACATGGTTGTACCCAAAATATCCATCGAGAAAGCAATAGTACTTATTCCCCACCAATTTCTTGAGAATTTGATCAATAAAAGGCAAGGGAAAGTGATCCTTCTGGGTAGCGAGGTTCAACTTGCGGTAATCAATAAATACCCTCCATCTAGTTGAGGGTCTAGTCACAACTTGTTCACCTTGGTCATTAAATTCCACAATAAAGCCTACCTTCTTTGGCACCACATGAATAGGACTTACCCATTTACTATCTGCAATGGGATATATGATCCCAGCGTCCAACCACTTCAGGATTTCCTTTTTAACCACCTCCCTCATATCAGGGTTCAGACATCTCTACATGTCCCTAAATGGCTTGATGGAATCATCAGTATGAATGTGGTGCATGCAGAGTGTAGAGTCTATACCCTTAATGTCAGCAATGCTCCAAGCAATAGCTTCCTTGTGCCTAGACAAGCATTCAATCAAAGCTCCCTCCTGAGCCTCGGATAGCACAGCTGAAATGATAACGGGGAGCGTATCATTAGCACTGAAGAAGATGTACTTGAGAGTGTCAGGGAGGGGTTTCAACTCAAGGTCGGGGGCTTGTATGGTTGAGGGTTTCATAATAGATGTCCCCATCTCAGGTAGCAGATCTACCTTGGGCAGAGACGATGGGGAAAGAGACTCAGTAGAAACACCTAGTAACTCCTCAAATTCTAGTATATCCCCTTCACATTCCTCCAAGAGATGGGAATTCTCATTTAGTATGACATGCTGAAGGGGATGATCACATAACATTGCAGGGGTTGTCTCTTCAATCAGGTCATCTATCACCTCTACTTGAGAACAATCCTCAAGCATGGCTTGTTTATAAACATCAAACAATTAAGTCGAATTTTTCTATTCCCAAAGCGCATTTTCAATGCCCTAGTATTGCAATTGATTGAAGCATGCAAAGTTGCAAGGAAGGGGCAACCCAAAATGATGGAGGGCTTGGTTGGCTTGTTGGTAGGGTCAGTGTCCAAAACTAAGAGGTCAACGGGAAAGAAGAAATCCTCCACTCTGACGAGGACATCTTCCAAAATTCCCCACAGTGTCTTAAGTGATCGATTAGCAACTTGGAGGATTACCGGGCTATGCTTCAGATTGCCTCCCCCAAGTTCTTCATACAAGTAGCTTGAAAGGATGTTCACCCCTGCACCCAGATAAAGTAGAGCCTCATCAATCTGTAAGTCACCAATAACCACTGGAATGTACAGGGATCCTAGGTCCTTAAGTTTTGGGGGTGTGTCATGTTGAACAATTGAGCTAACAGAATCAGGCAGGACAGCTTTTGATTGGACCTGTTTCTTAGATTGTCGCTTTTTCATGCACAGGTCCTTTAAGAAGCAGGCATAAGATGGAATTTGCGTGATAGCTTCAAGCAAAGCCAAGTTAATCTACACTTGCTTGAAAGTTTCCATGATCTCATCCGTTTTATCTTTAGCTCCAAATGAGCCAGCAGAAGTCTGCCCAGAGGTGGATAAGCGCTTTGGAAAGGGTACTCTTGATCTCTGGGTGGAAGGGTTGTCATGTCGAGTAAGGGGTGGAACGGGGGCGACTTCTTCCAGCGAGGTGATTTTAAGTGGAGGAGATTTGGGCAAGTCTTCTCCAGTGGGGGTGAAAGTTGAGGTGGATGGTTTTTCAGAGGGTAAGACTATAGGAGCATCAAGTTTGAAAATTTCTTTCCCACTCCTCAGAATAGTCACCGCCTGAGCATGCTCCCTAAAGACAATCCCCTTTCCTTTAGGATTATCCTCAGTAGCATTGGGAAGCTTCCCAATTTCCCTCTGTCTAACGGCCTCAACAAGGTGTCCTATGTACGATTTCGTTTCATGTATAGCCTTGTCATGAGATTGGATGATAGCACTTTGACTTTCTTGCATAGTTCTCAACAATGCCTTCAATTCATCCATCTCAGAGGTCTTAGGTTGGGCGAAGGTTTGAGGTTGGTTCATTTTTTGATTTTGAAAGGGTTGTGGATTATAATTCCCTGAATTTGAAACATTCCCTTATCTCTAGGAATAGTTTGGGTGATTCCTCCATCCCTCAATATAAGTGTTGGAGAAAGGGTCATTACGAGGTCTAGGACGGAACCCTTGAGCGGCATTCAGATCCGCCTGTACAAGCTTAGGGAATTGGGAGACCAAGTGGCAATCCATAGTGGCATGTGTATTACCTTGGAAAATGGAGCATTCAGAAGCTTGGGATGTGAAGGTGTTAGATACGAATTGGCCTAGGCTCGACATAAGCCTTCCCATGTTCTAATTCAACAATTGAATCTGATAGGGTAAATTCTGGGTGTCCCTTGACTCATTCACCTCCAACTTTCTTTGCATGAGAGTGGGTTTTCTATCCATGTAGGTAGAATTCAAGTGAATAGAATTCTCACTCAAAGTATCAAAAAGGTTCCAAGCTTCATCCTTAGTCTTAGATAGAAAGGTTCCTGCACAGGCACCATCCACAGTCTGCCTGTGTGAATCACTAAGTCCGGTGTAGAACCTTTCAACCAGTTGCCACTTAGGAACCTACTGATGTCGACAAAGTCTCAACAGGTCAATAAAGTGCTCTTACACATCATGGAAAGCTTCCCCATCCTTTTGAACAAACTCATAATTTCCCTCCTAAAGTGATTTGTTTTGCTCATGGGGAAGTACTTCAAAACATCCTTCTTCAAGGCATCCCAAGTGTTAATATCATCAAGGGTATGATCCAATACTTGGCTTTGTCCTTGAGGGAGAAAGGAAAGAGGGTCCGCATTTGAGCATCATCAGTAACGCCCTGTAGCTTCACTGTGGAACAGACCTCGGTGAATTCCTCTATATGCCTGTAAGGGTCTTCCCTAGCAGTACCATAAAAGGAGGGCAACAAGGATATGGTACTACTTTTGATCTCATAAGGATTGTCCCATCCAGGTCTACATAGTGCAGGGGCAGCTTGATTGTTTGGAATGAAATATTCCTTAGGGCTCCTTTGGCCAGCCATTTCTTCCCTTGGGAGGTTCTTTCTTAAGATTCTTTTAGGTTCAGGATCAAAAACAAGTTGTCTCCTAAGAGATCGCCTACCAAGCATGCACTACAAACATATTTCAAAATGACTTATTCGGTCTTTACAAATTTAGGCTTTTGACCTTAATTCAAATTGTAGGTGATGAAGCAAGTTGGCCAATCAACTACACGCCTATTGTTGACCTTCGAAATGCCAAAAAAGACCTAGTTGGAGCTTAGGTGTTCTTCCCTAAATCTCAAATGGTACAGCAACTCCAAAGATCAAAGATCGAGGGATGCAAGTAGGCCTAAGCCTTCCATTGAAGCTGTGCTTTCGCAGTGCTTCTTAACTACCCCCAAAAATCCATAACAAGGTATCCCCCTCTTTGGATTTACAAAACCTTTGATATCAAGTTCCGAACACTTCAGAATCCAACAGTAGGAGGGCTCTTGTCCTAGTAGTTCCAAGACCTAGGAGTGTCTAAATGTGTGCTGTGGTGCAAGAGATACAAGTGTTCATACACCATAAAAATTTTGAGCTTTGAATTTTGATCCGTAGCGCAATGTCTCAGTTCAAGTCCTTGCTTTTAGTGTTCCTCCTTAACTTAAAGTCCCTTTTCAAAAAATATTTTACCACTTGTTAGAACTTAGGTGATCTTGCAATTAAATACAAATGCACATGCGTGAACAATATAGAATGCAAAGAAAGAGGATGTACCTTTCCTCCAGCAATCAGCAATGCAAGATGGACACAAATGTAAACAAAATAAATCTAGAGGCCACTTATTCAGACCTAAATGGTCATCCTAAGGCAGGCAGCTCATTTCCTTTTTTTTTTTTTTGTTTAGCTACTTATGCATAAGCAAAGAAAATGATAAACAACCACAAAATAAAATAAAAACCTAGATCTAAAGAAAAGGGAACAGGCACCTGAAAATTATTACCGAACAAGGGCCTAAAACAAAATCGGGGAACAAACCCCTAAAAATGTACCCCAGAACAAGGGTCTCAAACCAAATGTCCAATGAAAATTAAGTTCTAAAACCTAAATTCTATCTACTGAAAAAAAATCAATGGAGATGAAGATGATCACTCCAAATGTCCTCCTTCGGTGGAGGAGACAAGGCCCACCACAGTGCGTTGAGCTCCTACCTTCAGAAATGGAGCTCCTAGTGTTCTCTAAGAAGTGGAAACAAGGTCCACCTCGATGTAGTTGAGGCTGGTGCAACAACTTGTCAAGTAGATATAAGTACCTTGCATCAAAAAGATCGAAGTTAAATACGACTCAAAAAATAATGTGTGAACTAATAAATAAATGAATGCAACTTTAACTGGCTCGTTGCCTCCCCGGTAAAGGTGGCATTTGACAGGTCAAATTTTCACTTTTGAAAATTATGATTAAGAAGATTTATCATTGTATTTCTAAGTGGTGGAAAATCGACTAATCAAAATAATTAGAAATAAAATTAAACCACTCACAGGAGAGCAGGTCATGTCCACAGGGAGGCAATGACATATTTAAAACTCGCACATGTCTAAAATAGATGGTCACGACTAATTTCATCTATAAATCGAATCAAAACCACCTTTAAATCAAGATAACAATGATTATATGAGATGATATTGCATTACTTGAAAGAGGAAGGGGGTTCTCACAAAATCATCGGATTAGAATAATGTTTAATCAAAATTCCAAATCTTCCAATGGTGTCGGGCGGCAGGCAGTGGTGGCGTGAAGCGGCTAGGGCTGAGGAACAGGGTGAATGGAAGACATGGAGGTTGAGGAACTGGAGGAGAAGGGAGAGGGTCTGGCAGGCGCGTGTTGGTAGGACGACCTATAACTACCCAAGAAGGCATTGGAGGAAAACTAATGGCGAGGTCTTGTGCTTCAGATGCAGACAAAGGGGGCACTTGGCTGTGATCTGCAGAAACCCTCTAATTTGTGAAGGACACAAACGTGATTCCTGCCCTAGGATGAAGCCGTCACAAACAAAGATGGCCTCTCTTCGTCCGGGATAGGAAATGAGGAAGGAGTCCTGACTGCCACCACCATTGATGCTTGGCAGATACTCAATTGAAGTGGAGATCCCGTTATCTGAGGAGATCCCTTCTGTGGAGATCATGTTGAGGGGTGCTTTGATTGGTGAGATTATGATAGGCAAACCCGCGATTGGGAGATTTCAAAATCTGGTATGTTCCGTACAACCTTTGTCTGTGGGCTGGAAGGTTGTAATGCTATCTCAATCTTGCTTTCTAGTCTTTGGTTTGGAGATGGTGGATGTGGAAAGGTTGAGATTTTGGTCGAGTTATTTTGAAGATATCAATGTGGTCTGGAGAATGGTGTCCCCCTTCAATGGGGCTCTCCCTGATCGACCTCCTCAAAGAATGGGTTCTAGGAGGGTGCTTCTTGAGATCAAGGGACTGCCTTTGCACTTAAGATCTAAGGGAGTTGTGGCCAAGATGGTTGCAGGCTTTGCATCCATCTGTGAAGGATCTGAAGTCATGATTGGAGAAGGGGATATTCGATCACTTAGAATTAAGGCTGATATCTTTAAGTCTGGTTCAATTCCTGATAGGGTTATGATCAGATGTGGGGGCTCCTCATGGCTTATTCGCCTTGCAGTGGATGGACAAGTGTCTGTGCATCCAGAGCAGGGGCATGTTAAGACATCTGTGGCTAGCTCTGAGAAGATGCAACAAGATGAAAGGGTGGGCCGCATTTCATCAGATGAAGCCCCTGAGTCAAAAATGGGGAAGAACTGTCATCAGGGCTATGTAGAGGACTTGATGCATATGGAAGGTGTTAATGCGTTAGCAGGTTGCTGCCAAGTCTTAGTGGCCAAAGGTGTTGGTTCTATGGATGATGCTAATGCCTTTGGGAGAGATTCAGAGGTTCCTAGCAGTATAGGGGAGGGGAAGCCAAGCATGGAAATTGTGCTTAGCAGTGACAATAGGGCCCTCAAGGAGGTGAACCCAGTGTAGTTCACTACCCCAGCTGATCTGAAATTTGGTAGTGGACCAAACCAGAAAAGGGGGGTGGGTTGATCCCATTACGTGCTCAGAAGGAGAAGGAAGGAGAACCTGACCCCCATTACAGAGCAGACCATTTCAAACTCGATCATGGTTGAGTATGTGGGTTGTTTGGCTCAAGGGGATCAACCAGGCAAGGAATGAGATTGTTGACTTGGAATGTGCATGGGCTATGCAATAAGGTGCGAAGGGCTTCCTTGTGTAGATACCTTTCTGAGTGGGAAATTGATTGTGCTCTCATTCAAGAGACACATGTGGAGGAGGAGAATGGCCAGGTATGGGACTTCTTTAGGCGGTCTGGATATGCAGATGTTGTGGTGAAGGGTGCAACTGGAAGGCCTGATGGAATGGCCATTTGGTGGAGAAAGTCCTATCTCATGGTAGCTGAAGTCTTCCGTGATAGGCATGTGCTTACTTGCAGATGCCAATCCCTCCAAGGAGATTTGGAATGGTATGTCTCGTGCATTTATGGCCCATGTGCTGCTGCAGATAGGGCAGGCCTGTGGGAGGAATTATTTGCAGTGCGTCAAAAAGTGCAGGAGGTACCTTGGCTTATAGGTGGCGACTTCAATTGTCATCTATCAAGTGATGATAGACCTAGGGGTAGGACTAACAGCTCAATGGCTGGCTTCCAGATGGCTGTGCAGAGTCTAGGTATCACAGAGTATCCTATTAGTGAAGTTGAATTCACTTGGAGAAATGACAGTGGACAGTCCTCTAGGTTGGATAGATTCTTTGGTAGTCCAAGCCTGCTGGAGAGAGATCAATTATCGGCAGTTATGAGCCTTGATAGGCCCTTTTCTGACCACACTCCACTTGTGTGGGACAGTGGGATGAATTCTGACATTGGGTCGTATTTCAAACTTAAGAAGTCTTGGTTTAGGGAGGAGAGCTTTATGGAGATGGTAATTAATTAGTGGCAGAACAAGGTAGTGCAGGGATCTGCCACACAACAGTTGGCTTCAGAGTTAGCAGGTCTACGTTCCATGTTGAAAGAATATGGACAGATAGTGGCACTGATCAGGGAATAAAGGAGGGTGGAGGCATTGGCAGTGACCAGAGAGCTGGACTTGAAGGAGTGTAGGTAGCCTTTGAGTCCTCAAGAACAGCAGCAAAGACAACAAATGCAGCATGCAGTTGGGGAGGAAGATTTGAAAAGAGAAGTGGACCGACGTGAAAGATCTAGACAACTGTGGCTCAAGAAAGGTGATGCTAACATGAAGTTCTTCCATCTAGCGACCAGTGCTAGGAGAAGGTTCAATCTAATCTCATCAATTAAAGTTGGTGAGAGAACTATTACTTTTATCAATGTAATCAGAAGTGAAGCTAGCAAATATTTCAAAGAACTTACCAAGCTACACCAAGGGGCTCTTGGAGGATGGCATCGGCTGATTTCCCAAGTGTCAATAGTGATCAGATGGCCATGTTAATTGCTCCTATTTATGAACAAGAAACATTGAAAGTAATTGAAGATTTGAATAATGAGGGGGCTCCTGAACTAGATGGGATTCAGGTATTCTTCTATAGAGAAATGTGGAGTGTTGTCAAAAGTGGATGTAATGAAGGTTATTCATGAATTTAAATTGGGCAACTCTGGGTTTGAAAGATTGAACAAGTCTTATTTGTTCTTGTTACTAAAAAAATCAAGTGTGGAGAACTTCTCATATTTTAGACCCATTACCTTGTCAAATTCTATTTATCTTATTATCAGCAAGATTACAGGCAGCAGATTGCGTGAGGAACTAAAGGATTTGATAATGCTGGCCCAGTCTGCCTTTCTTCCTGGGAGGTCACTACAAGAATCCTTCATTATGGCGCAAGAGATGGTGATGGGATGGCACAGGTGAAAGACCAAGTCCTTTCGATGGAAAGTCGACTTCTCCAAAGCTTATGATTCAGTCTCTTGGCCGTACTTGTGGGAAATCCTCAAAAGGAGAAAATATCCCCCTCAGCTGATACAGTGGGTGAAGAGGTGTATCACGACTACCTCCTTTTCCCCTTTGATAAATGAGAAACCATGTCGAACATGGATTCAACCGCAATGTGGGGTAAGGCAAGGGTGTCCACTTGCCCCTCTGATATTTAACCTCGCAGTGGATACATTGGCAAGATATGCTTGCAAACTAGCAACTGATGGATTAATAAGGGGGTATTCAATGTCTAATAACAGGGCTTTAGCTCCCATTCTCCAGTACATAGGTGACACTATTTCTTTTGTGGAAGGGGGGAAGAGGGAAGCGCAAGTGCTATTTTATATGGTAAAGATTTTTTGTGAGATTTCTGGTCTTAGACTTAATGGAAACAAATCTTCCTTGGTCTGCTTCGGTATGAATGGAATGATCCAGAATGACATTTCCACCATCTTGGGCAAGCCTGTGGTCACACTGCCTGTCAGATATCTTGGGTTGCCTTTGAAGTGCACTAAACTGAGGAAAGCAGACTGGTCCCTCCTATATGAAAAGGTGGCTACGAAATTAGAGGGTTGGAGTAGTCGCTACTTATCAAAAGGTGGGAGGTATATTTTACTGAACTCGGTCATTACATCGATTCCAGTTTTTTTCTTTTCTATTCTATTCTCAGAGCCCCAAAATCAATTTGGACAAAGGTCGATGTGATGCACAAGTGATTCTTCTGGAAAGGGGCCTCTCATCATGGGGCTTTCCTTCAACCAATAAAATGGGATTCAATCTGTAGGCCAAAAAAGACTGGTGGCATGGGAACTAGATCCCTCAAAGAATTTAATGATGCTTTGCTGTTGAAGTGGGTTGTTCGACTACTGCAAGGGGAAAAAAAAATGTGGACAGTGATCATTCAGGATAGCTATGGGGCTGCCAATGATGAGAAGAACTACCTAAATCCCCATAAACCCTCTCCCTTTTGGTCTTCTGTGATGCGTGCATTGGCGGATAATTGGAATTTGTTCAAATTTGTTTTAGGTGATGGAAAAAGCTTCAAATTATGGCTGGAGAATTGGTTGCCTAGGGGGGTGATCAAAGACAGGTACCCCCTTGCTTTTGCAGCTGCTTCTGATAAGAATGCTATGGTTTATGATTACTGGGGCACAACTTTTGAAAAGTGCTCTTTGAACAATGCGATGTGGAATAATCCTGAAATAAGAACACGAGCAGAAAATGACCGCCTCATGCAAGAACTTGTTGCCTTCAAGCCCACACCTGATGAATATGACACATACAAGTGGGAGGGTAAGTTTTCTTCAGCAGCTGCCTACGACAAGCTAGTTAACTCATCCAGGATGGTGGAAGTTGATGAGGTGGGGAAAAAGCTATGGAAATTGAAGGTACCACTGAAGATACAAATTTTTTTGTGGTTATGCAGAACGGATGGATTGATTACTGGAGATCTGAGGCACAGGAGAATGGGAACTCCTACACGGTTTTGCCATTTATGTGGGATGCATAATGATTCCAGCACACATATTTTTTCTTCGTGTGTGATCACAGATTATGTCTGGAGGAGAGTTTGTAGAGATTCTCCTCCCACGTGGGAGAATCTTTGGAGTTCTCTTGTGAGGGTGAATAAGCCATGTTTATCTACGATGGTTGTTTTATGGTCTATTTAGATGGCTAGAAATGAGTGTGTTTTTTAGGAGAGTCTAGTGAATGTGGTTATGATTGTCAATAGTTGCTGGAATCTCATACACCAATGGGGTTCGATCATTCAATTGTTTCATTATTTTTTATTAATAAAAGCTCTCCTAGTTTGCTATCGGTGATCCAATAGCATTCCTTTCCTTCTTAAAAAAAAGAACTCTTCCAATGGCAAGAAATGTAAATATTAATTCTCACAAAAATAAAGCAACTCCTTTGGGGAGCTATTGCACATACAAGAGGGTGCGATCGGTTGTGAGGAGCTCACTGGAGCTTGTCGGCTCCGAGCCGCATCCGATGGTGGTGGCGTCGCTGGTTGGGCTGGCCAGAGCCGGCTGGATGGAGCTTTGGTGAAGGTGGGTTCCGGCAGAGCCACTAAAGGGCATTGGAGTAGTGCACGCTCTGTGAAGGGGTGGAGCGGCCGGGGTAGCACATGCTCTATGCACATGGCTGGAGGTAAGAGTTGGTGGCTGGTGGACATGATGTTGCTGCTAGGGCAGTGCTTGGAGGTGTTGCGGGCTGAGGTGCAGCAAGGGAGGCATAGGCAGACGTGTAGCATGCTCTGAGCGCGGGAATGGCAAGGAACCGTAGTGACGGCGTGCACTGCTCACGGGCGGAGCGGCTGGAGTTGGAGGACGGTTGCATGGGCTAGAAGAGCATGGGTACGCATGAGGGTACCCTGCTATGCATGGAGGAGGAGCAAGGCATGAGCACTGATGGTGGCGTGGCTGGTGGCTGTGCATGATGGTGCTACGTGTGGATGAAAGGTTGGGAAATGTTGGGTTTGCAGGTGAAGCACGAGGAAGAAGATGCAGGGGAAAGGTGTTTCAAGTGAGGCACGGTGGTGCAGGGACTCTGGCTGCCGGTGTGGGCTGTCACACCACACAGCCACGGTGGTGGAGTTGCGCTGCCGCAGTTGAGCCATTGGTGAGGAGGGGAAGCACAGTATTGGGTCGGGATAGAGGCCTACTCTGAAATGGCAGCCATTCGTCCTCCTTTGTAGCTGTGGCTACAAGGATTTTGAAGTTCAAACAGGCCACCATTGAGTGAATCCTAGACGAGTCAATGTGTAGGAGGAGGTGCCAGAGATGGAGCGGTTACCTGCAAAAAGGGGAAGAAGAATAATAATAAAATAATTAGGTTTATTTATATACAAATCCTTGAGTTCTATGTTAATTAAAATAATGCATGTAATGCACCAAATTACATGCCATTCTAAGTTAATTCCCAATACCTTTAATTATGAATGCAATGAATGAATTATGTAATTAAATAAGAAATATAAATTAATCTATTTACATCCTAATGCATGCTAAATAAATGGATGCGTTACCTTAATGTTTAAGCATTTAGACATTTAATTAGCTCATAAATGTGAGCTTATCAATGCACACATTGTCCGTGTAAACAATGGGACTGGCACATCTCTAACTCGCACTTTTGAAATTAGGGTCCAATTTTAAGCAAGTATAAAATCAAAGCCAATTGCACTTCTTAAACACCTCCTTGAGGTCGACTGAGACTCACTATCTTATTATATAATTTTTGTTTGAGTTGTAATTTGCATTGTACTATGACAATTTTCTTAATCAAATACATGATTTCATGACTACAACAACTTTGCATACACATACTTAAGCATGACCATTATTTGATTGAAAAAGATTAAAAAGTGAGACATTTTATATTTATTTTCTAAAGAAGACATCTTCTATTAAAGAGGAAATTCTTAAGGAACTCATGACATATATTGTTTTCATGAACTTGTTTGTGGGTTTTTATCGCATATCTGTTGCTTGCTATTGTGCACATAGTGCAATCACTTGAGGTTACATAAGTCTTTTGCTTCTACCTCTCCTCTTTTCACCTCTTAGAGCCTTAGTTGAAGATCAACAAGTCTGTCTCACTACCTAAGCTCTGCGGAGCCAATAGTGTGCAATCTTGATCCTACACTTTGGACCTTCAAGCCTTTAGGGTTAAGCACTACTAACGCGCACAGAAAGCATTGGTTTAACTATGTCATTGTAGCATGTGCCCTCGTCGTCGATTTTAAATTAAGATATAGATTTGTGAGTCTAAGTGTCAGTCACAGGGAGGCATGAAATCAGATTAGTTTTAGTTGCTTCAGGTATCACAAAATGGTAGCTTGGTTTGCTTGCGAAAGTAAGAGTGAAAGAGAGAGAGAGAGACTAGGGTTAGAGCTTGCGTTTAAAACATGACAATCACTTAAGGAGATGTGAACTACGATATAAGAAGCAACATCAACATATAGCATGTAATTAGAGATCATTTACAAACACAACAATAGATGAAAGCTTAAAAAGGTGCAACATAAAACTAGAGTAAAAGAGAGTGCGAGGAGGCGAGGTGGTCATGACAATGGAGGAGGGCTCCATCGGCGGCTCAACAACTCCGAGAGCGGATATGGAGCATTTGGTGGAGCTAGGTGAGGACTAGTATTGTTTGGAGAGTGAATGGGAACTGAATGCCCTTGAATGGGGTGGTTGAGGAGGTTTATATATAGAAGAAGGGGTTTCCAAACTAGGTAAGGGTTTTAGTGATGTCCAGGACATCGCCAAACCTATTCCAGAAGTGTCGGTGAAGCCCCTCACCAGCTGGTCCTTAGAGGCGTGCATGTTTCCTCCTTCAATCTGCGCCCATGCGTCCTCAGCCGTATGATCCTAGGTGTGGATCACCATCAGATAGCTAAGGGCACACCACGCCACCCCCCCACACCTGCAGGAGTGTAAGCCTTCGTGTGATGGACATGCATCAACCGTTTGATCGGACTTCAACAACCATGATCACGTAAGAGGAGGTGCTTATAACGCACTTCGCATGCAGTGAGCGTGCGTGATTGTGCACGTAGGGGTGGGCTTGCATCTGAAGGTGCCACGTGGACTCCATCTACACCGTTTGCACCTGCATCGACGGTTGTAATCGACCACGCTTTCGGTCAAGCATGATTTGGCAGCACGTAGAGCTTCAAATGCTCGTCGCTGCTTGAGAGGCCGAGGTGCTACCAACTGTGCCATCTTCGTAGTTGTTGTGGAGTGAAGTCAAGTGGCGGCCAGTGTCGATCATTGGATGGAGATCCAGTGGTCATGATTTGAAGGTGCGATGGTGGACGCGATGCCGGGCATGAGATCGTGGCTCGTCAGCCACCTGATCCTTGGATTGGATGGCTCAAAGTGCTCCTTCGTGATGGGCGTGGCTACTACGTTGGTGAGGGTGCAACAGCTGGTGCCATGTGGCCACTTGTGGGCCGTTGATCTTCACATCAACGCCCAGAACTTCTTGGGCTAGTTGAGGGAGTTCCAGATGTTAGATTTGAGCGATTTTGAGTCTATTGGACTCCATTCATCATTCTAGATCCATCAGTGCGGTCTGATTGCTCATCTGAGGCCTGTTTCAACATGAACTTGTACACATAGCCACTCAACATTGATTTACAAGCAATCTTAATTCGCAATGCATGTAGTGCTCCCATGCCCATTATGTTATGTTGTTAGTGCACATATATCTTGAAGATGATCCCTTGTTTATGGAATTATCATCATCGAATCCAGAGTTATCATACCCCGATGCTCATCCCTTGCTAGTCCCTAGCAAGGTTTATCGTAGCCATTATTTTCAGTCGGAATTAGGAATTGATTACTTAGAGATATGTTGCTTGTCAGCAGGAGGAAACATAAACTAAGAGCCTAATCCATAGAGACTAAGTAGCGCCCGTGTGTCTGCCAAAATTCAAACTACCCAAGACCTCATTTTAAATTTAAGCACATATTTTTTTCCTTTTTCATCTTTTCTAATTTTTTGGATTTTTGGAGTTGAGAATGTGTAGGTAACTTTTTACAGCTACCCAACCCACCCATAACTCAAAAAAGACTCTAAGTGCTAAGCATCTTGGTGTGAAGATTGCGATAGACTCGCACAATGGTAATTAAAACAGACTACGTGTTTCTACGACCCTAAGTGACCGAAAAAGAAAATGCTTGCTTAAAGGTGTATCTGTTCAATCAGTAGCTTTCTCCCTATTTTGTGTGGGGTCAGCACAAGGGTGTTTCTAGTGTATATCTCCTGGGATTGCTCTATTTCCCCTGCTTCTTCCTTAAGCGCTTTGGGCATTTTCATGCATTTAGTGAGCTGTGTTCTAGATAACTAGTCGTTTAAATTCTCAACACAGTTAATTAAGTTAATTATGCTTAATTAAGTGTGTTGAGAATTTAAACGACCATTTTAATGGCATTGTTGTCGGGGAGGTAACTGTAGATTATATTTGCCATTACTATTTTTGTTTTATTTATTTTGTTTTGTACTAATTAGTTTTGTTTGTTCTATTTTCTGTCTTCTTTTAAGGGTTACCTTTGTGGGTATTCTCAGGAAAGGAGGCGAGTTCTCCTTTTCTATTTTTTTTTCTCTAGACATTATAAATACCATTGTGAGTATTTCTTTCTTATTCTCTAGTGTAGTTTTTATTTCTACATTTACTTAGTTTAAAAAATTAAAAGATACAAAAATACGCATACTTTCTTACTAGCAGTAGCATATTTTAGGCATACACTCCTAGGAGTGCATATACCTGCTCATTCTTGTTGCGATCTGACTCAGGAAAAGTTTTCTACTATTTTTCTCGCATCAATGGGAAAACATGCAAAAACCCGCGTAGATCCTTGTCTTGGAGATAATAAACAAGACCATGTTTTTGTTGAAAATACTTAAAAAAGTGATCACTTTACTTCTTTCTATCATATTTAAAAGAAAATTTAAGTAAAAAGAGGATAATAAAATTTGTGACTTAATCTATTTGAAGAATGCATGCGAGTTTTTTCGCTATCGTCTGTTGCATGCTATCGCGCACAAAACACGATCACTAGAGTTACACGAGTTTGAATTTTCTACCTCTCCTCTTTGCACTTCTTAGGGCTTTGGTCGAAGATCAACAAGTCAGTCTCACTACTAGAGCCCCGGGGAGCATGTAGTGAGCGGTCTCGATCCTTGACCTTAGACCTTTGAGCTTTAAGGATATGCACTTGCATAGACATTGGTTTAGGATGCGTATTTTGATACTGATATTATACTTGTTTGCATCCAAATTATTTTGCGTATTCTAGGACTCTTCTTTCCTTTGAAAGAAGAGAAAAACCCGCTTTTTCGCACTACTTTGCGGGTCTTGTTTGCTGCTGTTTTAGTGGCGTGAGTGTGCCTTTGCATAATTTTTTTGGTTTATGCATGGGAGGCGATTCCTAAAACCACCTCTTGTATCTCCGTTGATAGGTATACCTAGACCTGTTGCACTTAAGAAACCAATTAATTTCCCCTCTTATTCATCTATTTTTTCTTCATTTGATCCTATGGACCAATTGCAGAACCAAAATCCCGAGATCCCTTCTTCTCTGGTCAAGGGGAGATGTCGCCTTTTGATGTTCATTAGGTGCTCCTGAACTAGAATCTCCAAATGCTCGAGCAGAATAGCCAAATTAATATGTTGACGGCTACTCTCCATAATCTGCAAAATCTGTAAACCTGTCCTCCACCTCGACCTGAGGTAGGTTTTGATATCCCTGATTTGCCGATCCCCCGTCCTAGGCCTCTACTTCGAGACTATTATAATCCATCTAATGCATAAGTAGAGCCTAATGTTAGGATTCCCATGGGGGAAAATGACCCAGAATTAAAGGCAAATATTATAGTTCTAATCCCACATTTCCATTGATTTGCATCCGAGGATCCATTTCAACATATTGAAGATCTTAAAAATTTATCTCAAACTCTTGGACCTCGAAATCAAAATAGGGAAATCCTACTAATGAAAATGTTCTCATTTAGCGTTAAGGATAAAGCTGCATATTGGTATAGAACTATTGCAAGACCAATCTCAACTTGGGCTGAACTTAAATCTGCATTTTTGAAGAAATTCTTCCCTATTGGTCGCACCAATGCTTTAAGGAGAGCTATCACAACTTTTACTCAAAACCAAGGAGAACCAATTCATGAAGGGTGGGAACGCTTTCATGAATTACAAAGGAAATGCCCACATCACAGCATCCCTCGTTGACAACTAATGCACATCTTTTATTATGGATTGCAAGAGGGATTCGCAATCTAGTAGATGACTCTTGCGGAGGGAATTTTCTAACTCGCGGCGCAGAATCCGCCTCAGAACTATTTGAAGGGATGGCGGAAAACTCGATCAATAACGCATCTATGTCACAATTCATGCGGGACACTAATACATCACATCAAAATCCGCATAAGGGCATTCATGAGATCGAAAATCCATCCACTTCCAATGATTGAGATTATTGCAAAAAACTAGACAAAGTCGACATCGTAGCGAAGCATCTTGACGAGGTCTGAAACACAATGAAATCCCTTACACCTTTACTCACTACGCAAAATCCGGTGCATCTACCTATTTCGCAAATTCCCACAGGGAGGAAATTTGTGAATAATCTAGATTCTAGAGATCCATCTTCCTTGGGTTTTGTATCCGCTCCTACACCAACCCAAGGAGGGAACTTTGTCCCACAATCATTCCCACCTCTTTCCCCACTTCCTATTTTTGTGGAAAACACGCCTTATCCTTCAGATTTGAATGCCATTTAGGGATATGCACCAATATCAAACCCATATTATAATTCCTATAATCCTGGATGGTGTAATCACCCTAACTTCTCTTGGTCTAACCATTCACAAAGGCCTTCATATCCGACTCAGACTAGGCAAAACCTACCTACGTTGCCATTTCAGCAACCTAACGCGAGGCCATTTTACGCTGGTTCGTAGAACCTTGTAGGGCCAAATAGAGATTTGCAACTCGACCAGATTTTGTGAGCTGTGACTAAGAGCCAGCGACAAAATGCTGAGGCTCTTGTTGAAGTCCAACGGCAATGTTTGGCAAAATTGGCTGATCTTAGGGGCTAAATATGTACTTAGCTGAATCTCGTCAGCTAGGGGCCATTCCATCCTAGCCAATTCCAAACCCTAGGAATATCCAGTAGAGACCACACCTGGGAGTTCAAAATCTGAATCAGGGACATGTCCATTTTCTTTAATCAATTACCCCTGAATCAAAATCCGAATCAAAATCCACCCTCTGCTAATCATGATTACCAGTATCTTAATCAATAGCAATCATTTCTAAATCAAGGAAATCAGCCTTTACTTTCTAATCCATCTTTCCAGCATCAACAAGAATCTTCTTCATCAGCTTCCTCTTCACATGTGGGTATTAACTCTGTTACAACCCGTCGTGGAACTTCCACTAGGGATCCAATTTATCCAAGGAACCTATCCCAAGACCCTAGTACATCTAGAATGACCCCAGTTTATTCACCTGTAAGAGGTGCAGAACACGATCCCGCAATTCCTGCTAATTCGCAAGATCCAGGAAATACCTCACTAGAATAAGAAATCCAAGTCCCATTTCCTGAAGCTTTGAAGAAGACTAGGAAACAAAAACAACCTGTTACATTAGATGAGGATTTAATTAAAATTTTTGAGTAGGTACGCATTAATATCCCACTCCTAGATGCTATCAAACACATTTTGACTTACGCGAGATTTCTTAAGGAGTTGTGTATGTGATCTTTATAATCTCGAGTACGCTTCCTTTGAAAAAGAAAGGTCCAGGATCTCCATTTATTTCCTGTATAATTGGGGACTAGTGTTTTGATAGAGTCCTCCTAGATTTAGGAGCATCTATTAACCTCATTCCTTCATCTTTGGTGAAACATTTCCAAATAGGAAAACTTAAGTCTACAAATGCGACTTTACAATTAGCCAATAGATCTTTTAAGTCACCTAAAGGAATGTTGGAGGATAGAATTGTAAGAGTTTGGGACTTTTATTTTCCGGTAGATTTTATTGTACTTGATATGGAAGTACCCGAACACATTAGAGATACCCCAATTATTTTAGGGAGACCCTTTTTGGCCACTGCAAAGGCCAACATAGATTGTGAATCTGGAAAGATTGAGTTGAAATTTGGGGAGAAGACAATTAAATTGGATATATTTAGAACTTCTAGAGCATTGGATTGCAATTGGATTGAAGAAATTAGATCTATTTTAGTTTTTGAGGATGTCCTTAGTTCCTTAGAACTAAGAACACATCTTTTGGTATCTTATACCCTCAAAACGAAAAATTGTTATTAGAATATGAATCTCATGACTCATTTAATTCACTCTTTGCAGTCGAAAATCTCGTCCCAAATCCTGTTGTTGATTCTACTCCTATGTTAGAATTGAAACCATTGCATGATAATCTTAAATATGTTTATCTAGAACCTGATCAAACATATCCTGTAATCATTAACTCTCATCTTTTTGAATCACAAGAACCAAAATTGATCAAGGTTTTACGAGATCATAAGAAGGCAATTGGGTGGACTTTACACGATCTCATCAGGATTAGCCCAAATTTTTGTACTCATCGCATTTATATTGAAGATGGGGCATGACATTCAAGAGAACCTCAAAGACATCTAAATCCAAATTTAAAGAAGGTCGTAAAGAAAGAAATAATCAAGTGGCTAGATGCTAACATTATTTACCCTATATCTAATAGCTCTTGGGTGAGTCTAATTCAAGTGGTACCTAAAAAGGAAGGACTCACCATAATCACGACTGAATCTGGAGAAACCTTTCCCACACGAATTGTGAATTCGTGGCGGGTTTGTATCGACTATCGCAAGCACAACACGGTTATGAAGAAGGACCACTTCCCTTTGCCGTTCATTGATCAGATCCTTGAGAGATTAGCTGGTACTAGATTCTACTTTTTGGATGGTTACTCTGGATATAATCAGGTAGCAATTTATCCTGAAGTTCAAGAGTAAATGACTTTCACTGGCCCCTTCGGAACCTTTGCTTTCTGAAGAATGCCATTTGGGATTTGCAATGACCCGCGACATTTCAGCGTTGCATGTTAGCCATTTTTATCAAAATGATGGGTGAATATATGGAAGTTTTTATGGATGATTTTTCAGTCTTCGAGGAAACATTTGACATCTATCTAGATAATTTGTCGAAGATTCTCATGAGATGTATAGAAGTAAATCTTGTCATTAGTTGGGAGAAGAGCCATTTTATGATTCCAAAGGGCATTGTACTTGGCCACCTTGTGTCTGAGTGAGGTATCCAAGTAGATCGAGCTAAGATCAATCAAATTGCTAATCTTCCAATTCCTGACTCAATCAAAGGCATTAGATCTTTTCTTAGGCATGTGGGATTCAATAGAAGATTTATACTCGACTTTTCAAAGATTGCATGACCACTCACAAACCTCCTCACTAAGGATACGACTTTTGAGATGAGTGAGGAGTGTATATCTGCATTTGAAACATTGAGAGATAGAGTTACACAGGCTCCGATCTTGCAACCACCTAATTGGGATTTACTGTTTGAAATCATGTGTGATGCATCAGATTACGCAATTGGAGGTATTTTGGGATAGAAAATTGAGAAGAATCCTGTAGTGATTTACTACACTAGTAAAACTTTGAATGAGGCACAAAGGAATTGTACAGTTACGGAAAAGGAATTACTAGCGATAGTATTTGGATTAGAAAAGTTCAAATCTTATATACTTGGATCTCGAATCATTATGTACTCTGATCACTCAACCATTTGACACCTTCTATCTAAAAAGTACACGAAACCTAGGTTGATTAAATGGATCTTGCTTTTGCAAGAGTTTGACCTAGAAATTCATGATAAGGCAGGACAACAGAATGTTGTTGCCAACCATCTTTCCCACCTTCCTTTTGATACTATTGAATCATCTCCTCCACTCATTGAACACTTTCTTGATGAACATCTTTTGACTATATCCTCAGATCTTCCTTGGTATGTAGATATTGTTAGCTATTTGGTTACACATCAATTCCTGCCAGACTGGGATGGGAATCGTAAATCACGACTCAAATAAGAAGCGAAACACTATTTCTTGAAAGATCAGTATATTTTCCAACTCTGCAATGATCAAATCATCAGGCATTGTGTAACTTCTTCTGAGATTGATTCTATCCTTTCTTTTCATCATGACCAGGACTATGGTGGTCATTTTTCTAGTCGTATGGCTGCTACAAAAGTTCTGCAATGCGGGTTTTATTGGCCCACTTTATTTGTAAATTCACTGACATATTGTAAGGCATGTAGTCACTGCCAAACTCTTGGTAGCATGTCCCAAAAAGACATGAAGCCTCTGAATCCGATTATTGTATATGAAATCTTTGATATTTGGGGCATAGACTTTATGGGTCCATTTTCGTCCTCTTTTGCCTTCGAATATATTTTATTTGCCGTTGATTATGTTTCTCTTTGGATTGAAGCCATACCCACACGCACAAATGATCATCGAGTTGTCATTTCTTTTATTCAGAGTCGTATTATCGCTCGTTTTGGGGTACCTTGTGCTATCATTTCTGACGGCGGTTCCATTTTAATAATGCCCAGTTTAGGAATTTACTTGGAAAATATGGGGTTACACATCGTATTTCTACACCTTATCATCCCCAAACCAATGGGTAAACCGAGGTCTCTAATTGGGAGATCAAAAAGATCCTTCAAATGATAATCTGACCCAGTAGGAAGGATTGGTCTTCACATTTACATGAGGCTTTGTGGGCTTATAGGACTACCCACAAAACAACAATAGGCATGTCACCATACAGACTTGTTTACGGGAAACCCTACCATCTTCCCGTAGAAATTGAATACAAGGCCTATTGGGCAATTAAAGCCTGCAATTTAGACCTTGCGAAGGCTGGTGATCATCGTAGGTTGTAGCTTTGTGAACTTAAGGAATTGCATCATGATTCCTATGAGAGTTCAAAGCTGTATAAGGAAAAACTTAAACCCTTCCATGATAAACACATTTCCCACAAATCTTTTATACCTGGTCAGAAGGTGTTGCTTTTTGATGCCCGTTTGAAGCTCTTCCTTGGGAAACTTAGGTCTAAATGGTAAAGACCATTTATTGTTGTTAGAGTCTTCGACAACAAAGCTGTCAAAATCATCGAACCCAACAAGGATCAACCCTTCAAAGTTAATGGTCAACGCTTAAAACCTCTCTTGGAATCACATACTTTGGGTCTTGTTGGAGACTGTTACACGCTCCATTAGGGTTTGCCATCTATCCATCCACACCTTGTATATAGTTGTTTCCTATTTTCTACACTTTTCTCTTCCTATACACTTTATTATTTTAAGTGTCTCTTCCTTTACACTTGAACCCAACTGATTTTTCACTTCATTCTACACTGATTACATTCACTTAGTCCGACTGACCACTCTGACCTTTGGTCAAAATAGAAACCGTCCAACAGAGATCTTTGATCTCTTCTATCCAACTCCTTCCGTCACCCTACACTAAATGAAGTGCAATATATTTTTCATCCTTCTTACAATGAGGACATTGTAAAATCTTGGCTTGGGGGGTGCGAAGTGAAATTTTCACTTCAAGTGTATTTGTAGAGAATTATAAAGAAAAACACATAAAAATTAAATATCCACGAAATTTCAAAAAATTGAAATACCAAAAACTAAAATAAATTACAAAAAAAATACCATAAAAATTTGAAAATTTCATAAAATTTGGAAATTTTTATAAAAAATAAAAATAAAAATGTACAAATATAATAATTTGAAAATTACAAAATTATGAAAATAATAAAGGGGTTTTACATCTATAATAAAGAAAAGAAGAAAAAGAAGAAGATATAAATATATATATATATATATTTCCTTATATTATTAATTAAGAGCTTAACTTTTCTTTTAGGTCAGAAACCAAAAATAAAAATAAAAATTTATATTGTAAATAGTATTTTATAAGAGCATTAAATCCTTATTTAGATTTTTACATAAAACATTTTTCATAACACACTTTTGTTTTCAAAATTTTAAATGAGATTTTATTTAAGTTAGAATCTTTAAACCCTAAAGAATTTGTTTTTCTATTCTTTACCCTGAAATAAGGTAACTAAGGTGTATTAAGCTCAAAACTTAAGTTTTGGAATTAAATTGTAACTTTTTAATCAATTAGACTAAGTAATCCTTTTGCTTTTTGAATATTTCTTTTTATCACCAATTTAAGTAAAAAGGTCATATATTTAGAGTTAATTAAGTAAAGAGATAGTAGAATCTTTGTCTTAAGTTCTATCAGGCTATAGTTAGCTTAATCAACTAAGGACATTTGGCTAGACTTGGTGAGTTATGTCTTGATAGATCCTTTAGGAGGAAACTAAAAGTTTAAAGGACTTGAGAGGGAATGGCTTTGCTATCTAAGCTCTGGTTTGAGAGCTAAGTAACCTAAGCATCAAAAATTCACACACATAGAGTTGTATTGTTGGCATCTGAGACCACGAAAACACAGAGGTTAAGAGATCGATTCTAAATCCTCTTTAGTCCAAGTATTTTCATGGGGATACTCTTGAAAGGGTGAAGGATGCACCACTCACTTAGAAAATGATAGGATCGATGGAATATGTAATATATATGGCTATGTGCACAAATACTTAATCAAAATGTTAGCAATAACAAAAAGATTTGCACGATCAATTCAAACCACAAAGGATACAAAATATATAGTGCTTCCCCTCCCTTGGGTACTCCACTGCCTAAGCCTCCCAGCTTAGGGTTTTTAACCCGACTCTCTCAACCTCAAGATAATCAATTTACTAAATAGAGGTAATTAATGGGTTACCACAACCCAAGTATAATAACAGGTTTGTTACAACCCAACGAGCAACAAGCTCAAAATACAAATAATAACTGGTGTAAGAAAGAGAAATCTTACAATAAGAATTCCTATGCCTCCCAACAACAATTAAAATGAATACCAATTTGAGAGCCTAGGATGGACGTGAATCGCTTCGTAGATGCGTGAGAAAAGCACGTCGTTGAGCTTGAAAGAATGTAGAGAAAGTGAATGGCAAGCTTCTTCTTTCTCTCTTGAAAATATGGTTGAAATTTGAATTATAGCTCTAGAATTTTTCTTCTCTATTTCTTAGGTCTCTTGTATGCAAGCAAAGAGTCCTAGGGTCATTTTATAGAGTTTAGGACCTAGGATACTCATCTCCTAGACGTTGGGATATAATTCCCAATATTCACATAGCCTAAATAAATTTTCTAGCTAATCTATTTTGGGCCAACGGCTAGCTGGTACCGGTACTAAAGTACCTGTACTGGTACTAGCAGCTCACTGCCACCTGTACATGAGTCCTGGTACTGGTACTCATCATGGGTACCGGTACTTGTGACTCCCAGGTTTGGAATTCCTTAGGCACAACAACCTACCTGTACCAGTAGTTATCATGGGTACCTGTACTTGTAAGTTTCAGACCAGAATTAAGCCGTCAACTTGTGGCCAACATGTACCGGTACTCATGGTTAATACCGGTAGTTGTTGTTCACAGTTTGAGTTGAATTCTCAAACTTGTGCCTTGCAAATACTAGTACTGATGAACAATACCAGTACTTGCTTACAACTACCTATTTTAAGCATTTTAATCCATTACATACTTTGAAAATGAATGCCATATAAATCCTAATTTATCTCTAATTATTTTTATGATCTAAGTTATTCCCCTGTTAAGAGGCATACATTCTTTAAATAAAAAGTCTAAACTAAAAAACTAAAGGTCGAAGATGATCTTCTTCACTTTGACTCATCCTTGTTATCTTGCCTCATCCTTGTCATCATCTTCTCTTTCTCATCATCATGCCTCCATCACTTCCTATTTGCCTTGATCTTTACCTAAATCTGAAAAGCAGTCAATTGAAAACATTAATCCACAATAATTTTGTTAACACTAAAGTAAGATGTGGAACAAGGGTCCACCAATCTCCCCCTTTTTGGTGTTAACAAAATTATCTTGCAAATAGATGAAGTAATTTTTAGCAATGTTATATGAAGGAAAAAACTTTTAATTAAATCCTCCCACTAAATATATGCTCCCCCTAAAAATATTACTATTTGCCCTCTATCTTTCTCCCCCTTTTCATCAATCACAAAAAAATGAATAAATATCATACCATAAAATTTACCAACAGTAAAATGATGAATGTGGCTGCCAAGCTCCAGTTGGCGATCGTTCTTGGTCTTTATTCAACCTATAGAAGGGTTGAAATGTTCTTGTTGTGTGCCTTGAACACCCACTAATCTCTTTGATCTATTCCTACAAAATAATGTAAAATATCCTTCCTAAGTACCTGTTTTCTTGTGGGTCCTTTCAAGTTAGTACCTTTCAAACCTTGAGATTTATAGATCACTTTTGTGTTAGATCTATAACTCTTAGGATTTTTGGCCTTTTGGTACATCCATGCATGCCTATCTACATGTGATTTAGTATGTTTATTCTTTTTATTCTGAAATTTTGATTTTATAGTTTCACAAAATTCAGTATTTAACCTAGTTGTTGTTTTGAGATTATTTAAAGTACCTTCAAAGTGCTCATAAATATCTTATAATTCTACTATTTTTGCATGCAACTGAATGTTAATCTCTTTTGATATTTTTAATTTCATTTCTAAACATGATTTATCTACTTCTAATGTTTGATAATTATTCTTTAAAACCTTATTTTCCTTTTTAAATAACCTAGCTTTATTATATAGTTCTTCATAAGCTTCTAATAATTCTTCAAAAGAAAAATCAGGGTTTACCTCATTGTCTGTATCTTCCATAGTTGCTGCCAAACATAGATGAGCGATCTCATTGTCATCCAATCCGCTAGAGTCGATGTCCATGTCGGAGTCGCTATCATCCCATGTTGCTTTCAAAGCTCTCCTCTTCTTCTTCTTGACTTCTTTTTTGTCTTTCCTTTTGTCTTCCTTCTTCTTGTCAATAAGGCAATCCTTCCTCAAGTGCCCCTTTCTCTTGCACTCATAACAAATAACATTAGTTAATACTTTATTGATTTGCTTACCTTGTTTTTGAAGAAATCTCTGAAGCTTCCTTGTAAGTGTCTCCATCTCTTCATCTTCGGATTCTGAGGTTATTGAGTCTGAGTCCTCCTTAATTGCTTTGAAAGCAATGTTCTTCCTTTTGCTAGACATCTTCTCCTCCTTGTTCCTCTTCATGTTTTCTAGTTGGACTTCATAAGCCATAAGGCTACCAACTAGATCATCCAAGGGGAGAGTGGAGAGGTCCTTTGCCTCTTGGGTGGCTGTGGTTTTTGGAGACCAATCACTTGTAAGAGATCTTAAGATCTTCCTTGATTTAAGGAAGACTTGCACCCTCCTCTTCCAATACCTGTAGTCCATCCCATCGAAATAGGGAGGACAGGTTGACGATTGTCCTTTGGTGTGCCTTAAGGTTGATGCCATCGTGAGCAAGATTTTTTACTTCTTCTCGCTACCTACTCTGATACCAATTGATAAGATCGATGGAATATGTAATATATATAGCCACGTGCACAAATACTTAATCAAAATGTTAGTAATACCAAAAAGATTTGCACGATCAATTCAAACCACAAAGGACACAAAATGTATAGTGCTTCCACTCCATTGGGTGTTCCACTACGTAAGCCTCCCAGCTTAGGGTTTTTAACCCGATTCTCTCAACCCTGAGAGAATCAATTTACTAAATCGAGGTAATTAACGAGTTACCTCAACCCAAGTACAATAATGGGTTTGTTACAACCCAACGAGCAACAAGGTCAAAATACAAATAAGAACTGGAGTAAGAAAGAGAACTCCTACAACAAGAATACCTATACCTCCCAACAATAATTAAAATGAATACCAATTTAAGAACCTAGGATGGATGTGAATCACTTCGTAGATGCGTGAGAAAAATATGTCGTTTAGCTTGCAAGAATGTAGAGAAAGTGAATGGCAAGCTTCTTCTATCTCTCTTGAAAATATGGTGGAAATTTGAATTATAGCTCTATAATTTTTCTTCTCTCTTTCTTATGTCTCTTGTATGCAAACAAAGAGTCCTACGGTGATTTTATAGAGTTTAGGACCTAGGATACTTGTCTACTAGACGTTCGGATTTAATTCCCAATGTTCACATAGCCTAAATAAATTTTCTGGCCATTCTGTTTTGGACCAACGGCTAGCTGATACTGGTACTAAAGTACCTATACCAGTACTAGCAGCTCACTGCTACCAGTACATGAGTCCTGGTACCGGTACTCTTCATGGGTACCGGTACTTGTGACTCTCAAGTTTGGAATTCCTTGGGCACAGTAACCTGCTTGTACTGGTACTCATCATGGGTATCGATAATTGTAAGGTTCAGGCCAAAATTAAGCCTTCAACCTGTGGCCAACATGTACCGATACTCAGGGTTAGAACCAGTACTTGTTGTTCATAGTTTGAGATGAATTCTCAAACCTCTGCCTTGCAAATACCAATACTGATGACCAGTACCGGTACTAGCTTGCAAGTACCTGATGCGGATTTTACGCAGTTTGTTAATTACGTCGTTGTAACGCGCAAAATCGAACAACTCTTAAATTTATAAACCTACATAGTGGAGTATCTAGGGTCGTCCAAGGAGGCAATATGTTTGCAAAATTAATTCTCTTGCTTACAAAATAGATCTCAACTTTCTTTTCGGTCTTTTTCAATATATCAATTTTATGTTTTTGAAATAAAGGCAACATGCGAAATTGTTGGCGAGAAAGTGACTTGCACTCAATTCAATACACTACTTCTAAAGTGGCAAGTAGAGCCTCTCCCAAAGCTCACTCTAGGCAACTGGAGGCCTAGAATAATTAGGCAGAGGGAGTGAAGAATGCTAAAAACAAAGCAATTAAAAAAAATGCAACTAAAGAAATTGCAAAGAATACAACTAAATTAATGAAAAAGTGTTTTACAAAAAAGCCTAGTAGATGAATGCTTCTACTACAAGAAAAATTGCAATAAATAAAAGAAAACACTAATCCTCTAGATAGATGGTGAAGAAGAGGGCTCTTGCTCCAAGTTTGGTAGCTCCCAAGCTTGAAAAGAGTCCACCAACTCCTTCCTTGCTATGCTCTGCCAAGGTGATGTCCTCCAAAGCAAGCCCTAAGGGGGCGTGCCCTAAGCTTCTCTCCAAGGGTGGATGTCCACCCTAGGTCCTTCTCCTTTGCCTGGCCATCCTCCTTGAAGTAGAAAAGTCCTCCTCCTTGGCGTGGCCTAAGTTGAAGTGAGTGGGGAGAAGGCACCAAAGGGTCTGGTGATGTGCCCCCTTAATCTTCTTCTCTACTCCTCCTCCTTGGCAGTAGGTATAGGTGGATGTAGGTGGAATAATACACTAATGGAGGATGGGAATTATGTGGTGGTAGGGTAGGGTATTTATAGGATGGGAAGGGGGGTAGTTATGGTGTTTTTCTGGAGGGAAATGAAGGGGTGCTTGGATATTTTTGGAGGGAAAAATGGGAGGGAAATGAAGAGGTGCCTTCATTTTCCCTCCAAAACTACCTTCTAGAAGGCAATTTTGGAGGGAAAAATGGAGGGTGGAGATGGGTTTTGATGGTGGATGTAGGGTGGTGATGGAAGGGATAGTTGGCAACAAAATAAAGTAGGCATAGGTGGTCTTTTTGCTGGAGCTTAGGTAGTAGGGTAGTAGGTTTTGGTGCCATGGAGGTGGACTAGCTAACTTAAGTAGCTTAGCTAGCTTAGCTAGTAGGGAGTAGAGTTGGAGGCATTTGGAGCTAGGGTTTTCAGGGAGAAGAGCTGGAGGTAGTCATCTTGAGCTGCACTAGAGCTGGTGGTTGCTACATCGAGATGCAAGGAGCTACCTTAGCTGGCTTGGCTTGCTAGTTCTTTGCTAGCTACTAAGCCAAGCTAAAGCAAGCTGGCTTCTGCTGAAAGGAGCTGAGGTGAGCTGGGTCTAATGCTCCCGGGGAGGATCAAGCTGGGTGAGGCAGCTACGGTAGCTTAGCTCAACTGAGTTCAGCTAAGCTGAGTCCTCGAGAGCTAGACTTGAGCTTCCTAAGATCGAATGAAGTCATCTTCAGCTGGCCGGAGTTGAGTGGAGCTAGATGTAGTTGTACCTGAGCTGGGGTGAACTCCAGTCAAGTCAACTGAGCTAGCTAGAGCTCCCTGTGGACTAATAGGAGCTGAGATGAGGTAGACTCAGCTAAGTTGAGCTGGATCTGAGTTTACCTGAGCTAGGGTGAGCTAAGATGAGCTCTCTTGAGCTACCACACAGCTGAGATGAACTGAGTGGAGCTAAGATGAGCTAACCCTAGTTCAAGTGAGCTAGAATCTAGCTATGGTGAGCTGGATCAAGCTAAGTTCCAGTTAGTTTGAGCTTCTTCTTCACCAGTTGCCTTCCTGAGTGCTAGGGTTTTGGAGTTCTGATAATCTGCATATCCCTAACACTCACGAAAACACATAAAAAAGATAATAAAAAGTGCAATGCATGCCTAACCTAATTGATGCCTAAATGCATCCCAAAAACCCGTTTGTGGAGCAAAATTCTAAGAGCTAAGTTTTTTTTAATGCATAAAAATGATGATAAATTGGCATTTATTATACTCACATGCTTATCTTTTGCTAGTCTCTTAGCAAGACTTAAATTTTTACAAAACAGAATTTTTGGGAAATCTAATTTTTTTCTACTTTTGAGGTGAAATACATTAGGGGACCTTGGTTTATCTAAACACAAGAGGCACAGGATTTGTTAAAGATAAACATCGAGATTTGTTTTGGATCCAGCCATTAGATGAAACAGTATCAATATATCCTCCAGAAACTTCGCAAATTAACCCCTTGTTAATTTAGATGACTTGAAATTTTTTGTTTTTAGGATTTTTCTGGCTCATGAATTTGATTCGCAACTTGCAAAATCCTTTAAAACCTTGTGTCCGTGCCTGTGAAAAGCCAACATTTATAAGGGCATGTTAATTAATTAATTAAATTTTTTTTCTCCCCCATGCTTATTTTTAGCTTAGTCTTACAACAGATGTGTCGGGATCATCATTCCCATTACCATTCCTCAAGGGGGCACTGGCACCAGTACTTCGGGATAGCACTGTCCATGATACCACCCAAGGGCTCACAACCCCAAAACACGATGCGGTGTAAAGGGGTGCTCCAAGCAAACTCAAGCTCTTGCTCTGACACTATAGGTAGAGCATCGTCCAAGACACTTGAGCTTCTAAAATGCGCTTTAATGCTCTATCTAAAGATATGAAATATAGATATGGAGCAGTGCCGAGGCGATAACATGTTGACATCGCATCCTCAAAGGGGGCATTTTCCTCCTTCTCGGTGGTGGGAACTCAAACCAATGATCTGCTTCAGACTTTTACTAAGTCCAAACAAGGGAGTTTTTCAAATTTTTAGTTGTTTTTTAAGTGTTGGCTTGTGCGTGAAAATTGACACAAGAAGTTCCTCAAGACATGCAAGTTTTTTGAATCAGAAACTAAGCCAAATACTTTCCATATTACAAAATAGGATGAAGTCACCTGAACTATCATGAGTTCAAGTGGAATTTTAGAGAATGATATCTGATCTAGTCTAAAATAGGTCCTGAAATTCTAATGATCAGATCCACATCCTCATCCCTAGTTTGTTAAAGATTAAATCCAATTGTAGCAAAAGTGAGTTTGTCGACCATAGTCATGCTTTCAAAATTTTTCCTCAAAAAGTTCTCAACATTTTTATTTTTTTGGGTATGCAAGCAGGATAATAAAAATAACTAAAGAAAAATGCATGTTTTTAGGTTTTGAAAATCCTAAATCGATCGTCAAATTTTAAAAACACCCCCCCATGCTTAAGATATGCCATGCCCTCATGCATTAGGAGGGAAAAGGGATCACCTTAGTGAAGAATGGTGGGGTTTAGGATGATCAAAACCTGGAAAAAGAAGAAAAAGGGAAAACAGGAAAAGAAAAGATGGGTTACCTCCCATCCAGTGCTATCTTTTACGCCATTCAGCCGGGCGTAGTGTGCACGGAAGACGGAAAATCATGTAAAAAGTTGGACACTTGAATGTCTTTAATAAAAGTGTCTTCCTCAAGATCCCGAAAAAGATGAGTTGTAAAGATAAAGGGATCAAAATAAAATACAGAAATGGAAAAAGGACCTCGGTCTGGCCATGGTTTGAATTGATGATGAAAGCAAAACTTAGGTGGATCAAGTGGTAGGTCCAATAGAAAAGGGAGGGGAAAGGAGTTAGTGAGATGCAGGATGGGTGAAGTTAGTGTGTATATTTTTGGTGAAAAATCAGGAAGATGAAAAGGGGGAAAGTCAAACCCTAGTTGATCTGGAAAGTCTTGGACCACATAATTATCCTTAGAATAAGAATCAATAAAATCTAGATCAATAGTGGTCAAAGATGAATGAGATTGGATCAACATAGACTTCTCAAATACTACTTCCATTTTATTATCAGTGTCCTCAAAAATTTTGTGATCAATGGACCTCTTGGAGGCTTGAAATAAATCTAATGAGAAGGTCTGGTTACTGCAACTTATATTCATTTTCGTAGAATGAGAATTGATATTAGCTGCTGCCATAATCAGAAAAGGTCTTCCAAGGATGGCATTAATGAGAGCCTTAGGTACCTATATGTCAAGGACCAGAAAATTTACCGGAAATAGACAATTCCGGACCTTGATAATACTATCCTCAACAACTCCCCGCGGTTGAATGGTAGATCGGTCTTCTAATTGAAATTGAACCTTAGTAGGTTTTAAATCACTGAATCGAAATTCCTCAAATAAGACCGGGGGATGAGATTACTAGAGGTACCTAAGTCAAGAGGGGCACGAAAAAAAATGGTGTCAGTTATGACAACTGAGATGAGTGATTTGCCCTGGTCCTTTTTTGTGAAAGGTAGCTTGCTCTGAAAAACTAAGCTAGCTGTCTTTGAAAGGACCAACCTTTCTAGATTCTGATCATGCCCTTTTGAAATAAATTTTTTAGAGGCATGGGAAGAATCTAGGAAGGGAATATTCCTCTCGACTTGCTCAAATAATTCCAAAGGATTATGGTCAGAGGACTCTGGTTTTGGATTGTTGGATTGCAGTTTTCGAGAGTGGGAAATAGGGTTTGAATCAGGTGTCTTTGGGATTTCTTTTTCTTCTTCCTTATTGAGGTTAGGGGAGTCAATCTGCATTGGTTGAGAATCAGTTTCATCATTTGAATGTGAAGGCCTTAAATCCATGGTGGTTTCCTCACTTCTCAAAGTCTCTGCATACGTAGCTTGGTGATCACTGGGAGGAGGTGGGGGGGCCTGATTTTGATAGAAACTGGGTTGTTGCTATGATATTGGGTTAATAGGAAGTTGAACCATGTGGTTCTGAATTTGGTATCCACCCGGGTGTTGGTTCTAGATTTAATAAAGTTTGGTGTGGGTTGGGATGGTGAGTGTCCTGCAGGTCTTTGAGTCGGAATATCCCCAATTTGATCATTGAGATTGTTAATAAGACGGGCTGTTTCCTTTGTTTTTCTTTGTAACTCCTGCAGGGTTTTCATCGTATGGGCATTAATGTCTTCTTGAGATTGCCCAGATTGATAAGTATAATTTGAACCATACCCTCCAAACGGGTTCTGTTGTTGGTGTGGAACTGAATTGGTCCAGGAGTGAACCGGATAATTACCCCCATTAGAGGAATTTTTCAATTTCTCCTGTCAAGTAGGGACATTTTGGGTGGGGTGACGATTGGGATAAACATAATTCCCTGTTCCACCATAGAAAGCCTCAGAATAATAATTGTACTCAGCATGGGATTTATGCAGATTTTCTCTCTTGCTGGTGTTAAAAGGGGTGAGATGTGGAATGTGTGGAGCTTGGGCAGGTGTGGCAGGACTCCCTTGGTTTGCTAGGTTCGTTAAATCCTTATGCAACTGTTGTTGCTTAACTTGTAGCTGAGCCATGATAGAGTAGAGATTAGGTGGAGGGGCCTGATTAAGTAGCTCCTAGGTGGAAAAATAGGGGAAAGAAAAATTAGCATGCGGGTTAGAGGACCAATTTTGATTTTCCATTTTTAAAGAAGAGGAAGAATGCAGGAAAAGTCCTTTTTTGGGGAGGCAAAATCAAGTGGTCCCTCCAAGTGTGGAGTTTTGGATCGCCGCCTGTGCAAAATGGAAGAAATGGTAAGGGAGGAGAAGAGATGGGGATTAGAGAAGTGTGCACACAAGCAATCAAATTCTAGACCTAACTTAATTGTGACTCCCTAGAGTTTAACCTAAGACTTGGTCTACCTAGGAAATAAGTAATCAATAGTGAATATCTGTTCTGTCAACAAATCTAGCCAAGTTGCTTAAGGGGAGGTTTGGGCTCAAGCGTTTCCTAGGAAAATCCTCAAGTGCTTCTACAAACCCGCGCTTGGTCGTTTGACATGGCCCCTCAGCCTGAACACCAGATATAGGTGACAGAATTGGTATTAACTAGAGAAAACATAAG
The DNA here is from genome assembly GCA_037157565.1 of Thalassia testudinum. Classification (NCBI taxonomy): domain Eukaryota; kingdom Viridiplantae; phylum Streptophyta; class Magnoliopsida; order Alismatales; family Hydrocharitaceae; genus Thalassia; species Thalassia testudinum. The sequence continues at coordinate 9,650,926 of JAZHRO010000003.1, read as the reverse complement.
TCCTATATAGCAAGCCTAAATTGATGAAACCTTAGAGGTCAAATTGCTACAAATTTTAGTTAGGGCTAGGATATTATAGTGCACAAAAAATGTGGAGGGCGTTAATTTTGTTGTTGCCCTGTTATTTTAATTTTTTTAGTGTGTGCAGGAATTGGAAAGTGGTTCCAATGAAAAGCAAGTTGTCATACAATTATTGTATTTCTGTCTTTTAGGATTGGATTTAACTTAGTGTATTTTTAGGGTTTTCTTTTCAAGTTTTCAAACAAGTTTGAGATTCCACAAACAAGAGGAAATCAAGTTGTATGGGTGAAGATATGTTTCCTTTTGTTGTTTGTTTCTAAAAATGAAAAAAAGAAACCCTAATCAAATTGGTCCTAGGACAGAAATTTACTACCAATGAGTTATTTTTAGGCTTTCTGTATAAAGTATTGGTCCAAACAATTCAAAAAACACACTACCTTGAATAGAATCAAACAAGGATTCCAGAAAAGATTTTTGTAAGATTTTAGGAATTTGTTTGATAATTGTTTTGAATTTTTCCTCGTACTGGCGTCAAAGTCCAGAAATGGTACTTATGGGTATTTTGGACTTTTCAATATTACCACTGACCTTAAAAAATTTTGGTGATTTTATATGATATCTACAATTCAACAAGGACTCCAGAAAGCTAAATTTCACAAAAATTGGATGAGTATAAAAATGCTGAAAATTCATGGAAAGTAGCAAAATAGGAAGATTAGATGGTGTGACTCATCTGCAGTCCACGAATTTTTAAAAATTAAATACAACGCTAATTAATCTGAAATTTGGAACAGATTTTCCTAGCTTAATTTGGAATCAATGTATACAATTTTATGGTTTTAGGAGGCCTGTTGTGTTGGGGATTGATTTTTCAAGTCTAGATAGAAATCTGGAGCCGAAAAATAGAACACCAATACTAGGATTGGAGTGGTGTTTAGTGAAGCATACAAGCAAACAATGGATTTTTATGGGCACCACTAAACTTAGTTAAAGTGTTTAGGGTCCTAAAACCCAAGTTTAATATCCTTTTGGTAGTCTTTTAGCCTAAATCTGACAAGAAATGGGGAACCAACCTGAAATCGTGGAAAGAAAAGGAACATTAAGCTTTTGCTTCTCAATTCCCGCTTTCCCATTGCAGTTCCTGCACACACTAGAGAAAAGAAAGGGAAGGGAATGAGATCCACTTCAAGTAAGTGAAAACAAAATTAAGCAAGTTCGTGCCTCCCCTGCAACGGTGCCAAAAAGTGATGCGGATTTTACGCGGTTTGTTAATTACATCGTTGTAATGTGCAAAATCGATCAACTCTTAAATTTATAAACCTAGATAGTGGGGTATCTAGGGTCGTCCAAGGAGGCAATATGTTTGCAAAATTAATTCTCTTGCTTACAAAATAGATCTCAACTTTCTTTTTGGTCTTTTTCAATATATCATTTTTATGTTTTTGAAATAAAGGCAACATGCGAAATTGTTGGCGAGAAAGTGACTTGCACTCAATTCAATATACTACTTCTAAAGTGGCAAGTAGAGTCTCTCCCTAGGCTCACTCTAGGCAAGTGGAGGCCTAGAATAACTAGGCAGAGGGAGTGAAGAATGCTAAAAATAAAGCAATTAAAAAAAATGCAACTAAAGAAATTGCAAAGAAGGCAACTAGATTAATGAAAAAGTGTTTTACAAAAAAGCCTAGTAGATGAATGCTTCTACTACAAGAAAAATTGCAATAAATAAAAGAAAACATTAATCCTCTAGATAGATGGTGAAGAAGAGGGCTCTTGCTCCAAGTTTGGTAGCTCCCAAGCTTGAAAAGAGTCCACCAACTCCTTCCTTGCTATGCTCTGCCAAGGTGATGTCCTCCAAAGCAAGCCCTAAGGGGGCGTGCCCTAAGCTTCTCTCCAAGGGTGGATGTCCACCCTAGGTCCTTCTCCTTTGCCTGGCCATCCTCCTTGAAGTAGAAAAGTCCTCCTCCTTGGCGTGGCCTAAGTTGAAGTGAGTGGGGAGAAGGCACCAAAGGGTCTGGTGATGTGCCCCCTTAATCTTCTTCTCTACTCCTCCTCCTTGGCAGTAGGTATAGGTGGATGTAGGTGGAATAATACACTAATGGAGGATGGGAATTATGTGGTGGTAGGGTAGGGTATTTATAGGATGGGAAGGGGGGTAGTTATGGTGTTTTTCTGGAGGGAAATGAAGGGGTGCTTGGATATTTTTGGAGGGAAAAATGGGAGGGAAATGAAAAGGTGCCTAGGTTTTCCCTCCAAAATTACCTTCTAGGAGGCAATTTTGCAGGGAAAAAATGGACGGTGGAGATGGGTTTTGATGGTGGATGTAAGGTGGTGATGGAAGGAATAGTTGGCACCAAAATAAAGTAGGAGTAGGTGGTCTTTTTGCTAGAGCTTAGGTAGTAGGGTAGTAGGCTTTGGTGCCATGGAGGTGGACTAGCTATGTTAAGTAGCTTAGCTAGCTTAGCAAGTAGGGAGTATAGTTGGAGGCATTTGGAGCTAGGGTTTTCAGGGAGAAGAGCTGGAGGTAGTCATCTTGAGCTGCACTAGAGCTGGTGGTTGCTACAGAGAGATGCAAGGAGCTACCTTAGCTAGCTTGGCTTCCTAGTTCATTGCTAGCTACTAAGCCAAGCTAAAGCAAGCTGGCTTCTGCTGAAAGGAGCTGAGGTGAGCTGGGTCTAATTCTCTCGGGGAGGATCAAGCTGGGTGAGGCTGCTAAGGTAGTTTAACTCAATTGAGTTGAGCTAAGCTGAGTCCCCGAGAGCTGGACTTGAGCTTCTTAAGCTGGAATGAAGTCATCTTCAGCTGGTTGGAGTTGAGTGGAGCTGGATGTAGTTGGACCTGAGCTGGGGTGAACTCCAGTCAACTCAGTTGAGCTAGCTAGAGCTCCCTGTGGACTAATAGGAGATGAGATGAGCTAGACTCAGCTAAGTTGAGCTGGATCTGAGTTGACCTGAGCTAGGGTGAGCTGAGATGAGCTCTCTCGAGCTACCATTCAGCTGAGATGACTGAATGGAGCTAAGATGAGATAACCCTAGTTCAAGTGAGCTGGAATCCAGCTATGGTGAGCTGGATCAAGCTGAGTTCCAGTTAGTTTGAGCTTCTTCTTCACCTGTTGCCTTCCTGAGTGCTAGGGTTTTGGAGTTCTGACAATCTGCATATCCCTAACACTCACAAAAACACATAAAAACGATAATAAAAGGTGCAATGCATGTCTAACCTAATTGATGCCTAAATGCAGCCCAAAAACCCATTTGCGGAGCAAAATCCTAGGAGCTAGGTTTGTTTAATGCATAAAATTGATGATAAACTGGCATTTATCAGTACCTATTGTAAGCATTTTAATCCATTACGTACTTTGAAAATGAATGCCATATAAATCCTAATTTATCTCTAATTATTTTTACAATCTAAGTTATATTCCGTTGTTAAAAGGCATACGTTCTATAAATAAAAAGTCTAAACTAAAAAACTAAAGGTCGAAGATGATCTTCTTCACTTCAACTCATCCTTGTCATCTTACCTCCTCCTTGCCATCATCTTCTCTTTCTCATCATCATGCCTTCATCACTTCTTGTTTGCCTTGATCTTCACCTAAATCTGAAAAGCACTCAATTGAAAAATTAATCAATAATAATTTTGTTAACACCGAAACAAGATGTGGAACGATGTTCCAATAGAAAAAGCATTTGGAGTATAATGTTAGTAAGAAAAATGAGAAGGGGGAGAAAAAAAAAAGAGAAAAAAGAAATAAAAATAAAATAAAATGCCCTGTAGTTAAATACCTCATTACAAATTGGTACTTATGTAGTTTTTCCACCAAATAAAGCATCTCGGTACAAATGGATGCTACCCTTCCTTCCATCAAATAAAGGAACACCTCGCTCCATATGGGTGTTCCATCCTATAAGAAAAGTTGACAAAATTTGGAGATAAAAATTAGGAATAAGAGACCCAATGGTCGACCAGGGAGATGCACACAAAAAGTGCTGACCTCGAGATAGAAAACTGGTGAGGAGAAACCAAGCAAACCTAAGTAAGGCTAAGCCAAAGGCTTGAATTAGAATAACCTAGATTCTAAATTGATGTCTTAAGATCTGGATTTTTGCAAATTTGGATGCTTTTAGGACAATTCTCTTTGCAAGCATGGATGCTCTAAAGTCATAGCTGTTGAACCTTTATATTGGGCCGTGAAGCCTAAGAAATTGGGTTTTGAGGACTTGCAGTTGAGACCTAAAGGAGAAAGATTGACAACACCCTAGGTCTAGAAGTCTGTCCTTGGTGTTGTAGGTCGACAGGTTAAGGCTTTAATACTCTAAGTTTGGTTAATAATGAATATCTGGCTAATTTGCTAAAACTTAGATTGATAAAAATCAGATTTCATAACTTAAGGATTAACTTAAGTCTATTGAGCTTTTGATTTAAAATTTAATTTTCAACTCTTAAGCTTTGTTTTCTTAAAACACTTTGAATTCTGAGTTTCTAGGGTTTAGGATGATTACAAAGAGTAAGTGGTTTTTAGGATTCTAATTTTTGAAAAAATTCTCGTTAAAAACTCTATTTTTAATAGTGTTTTTTGAGAAGTTATTTGAGTTATAATTCTAAGTAAGGAGATTCTCATAGAATCCTCTATACATTTATGGATACTTATTTATATATACATAAAATCTAAAAAAAATTAATATTAAAAAATTCTAACCTAAGCATTCCTCTACTTAGTTTCTATTTATATTAATTTAAACCCAAGTGTTTAAATCATCATATTTCTAGTTAATTTTCCTAGAGACTAGCAAAACTTTGGCTTGAGGGTATGATGAGAAGCTCATCATGGCTTCTCATTACCCCTAATTAACTAGTCTTCCAAGTTAATTAGCTAGGAATATGTAAATATAAGAGTCAATTATAGAATAAGGGATAATAGATTAAAGGACCTTAAAATAAGTTTAAAATGCTATATTATTATCTAATTAATATTATTAATAATTTAATTAATAAAAGGACTCGAAATATCATCAACAATTTACCTAATTAATGTGTTAATGAACTTAAGTATAACATATACCTAAGTATGTAATAACTTAAGTAACTTTCCTTAATTAGATAAATAAGTTAAAAGGGTCAAAAATGTAAATCCAAAGTTTAAATATATTTTTTGTCTTATTTATAATCAAATATAAAATGTTGAAAAAGATTCAAATTAAAATAAACCTTGAAAACCTAAGCTTACGTTTTAGTCCTTAGGTTTTATATCAATCAAGTCTTCTTCTTCACTTAGGTCCTTAGTTTTCATTGCAGACAGGTCCCTGTGAACATCTTCTTCCTCTTCATTTCTTCTTCAGCCTCTTCAATGGTTGACGATAGGAGGTTTTCATACCCACCGATCACCATCCATCCGATGTCCGCCCTTACCTGGCAAGCTCCTAGAGCTTGTGCTCATGGTCCTCTTTTCATCCATCGGTCTGGATGATGCTTGAATCCTATTTAGGGCTTGAAGTTAACCTCACCAGCATCAGAGAAGATGTCGGTGGTTACTTCACTCCTAGACCTCTTTCCATCCAGATTCACTCCCCTTCTCAGTCACTGCAACCTATAAATACTCCTCCACCTCTCCGATTTCTAGAGGTTAGCTCCCTTCCCTCTTCACCCCACTGAGCTAGTAGATAAGCTAGTCACTCCAAAATACGGCGACCTTCCACCGCTTCCTTCGTCTTCCTCCGTTTGTCTTCATTTTCTCCTGATCTTTGCCATCATCCTCTGAGTCCTTTGATGCAGTGCCGACGTCGGGCTTCACCTCTGCACTTTGCCTACACCCACCAGACTTCTTCCTCTGCCCTCTGATTTCCTCCTTCATTAAGATCCTTCTACGAAGATCCTCTGCCCCCTTCGTCCAGGTAACAGTAGGTTATGTAAGCAGTGTAACTAGAGTAGTTAATTAGGTAGGTTAGTTAGATTTAATGTTAGATTTTCCATTGTCTTCCTTAGCTCTAGCAACCTCTTTGCACTTGACTGGAGCACTCTGTTGTCTTTTAACTTCACTGATCATCCTCCTTAATCCTCTATGATCACTTCTAACACTTCAATTCCCAGATTTGAAGACCTAATCGCCTAATCCATCTCCACCATCACCGGCTACTTTCGCTGTCCATGGTGGAAGTATTTGTGGGCAATTCACCTCCACTAGGGCCTTCCATCACTTAATTATCATCTTAGGGTCCCTATCCTCACTTTAATTTGATTAATAAGCATTCAGCAATAAAACTCCTAAAATACATTCAACCTCCTGAGCTCGTTGTCCAATAGGGATAAGCTTAATTTTAAATCTTTAGAAGCATCAGATGGATGCTATAATGTCAAATTTGAAGACCATTCATTCAGATAGGCCTTAGTTTGTTCTGTCGAACAAACTAATTTTAGAGCCTGAGTGACAGACCTGAAACCCTAGGTTTCTAGGTCAAAACTTCCTTTTGAGACCCTGAATCCATTCCTGAGATCAAATAGAGATGATTTGAAGTGTTAATTGCATCTGAGAATGCTTTATGATGAAAGTCAATTTTTAAGGTTCAGTGGTTAAAATTAGGTCTGATATGATGATTTAGGTTTCAATTCAAGAAATTGATGAATTCAAATTACTTCTGGGATGATTTTAAAAAGATTTAATTCAATTTGGATGAGTTTTGTTTAAGGTTTTAGAAGAATCCAACTTTTGTACAGTTTGGGCTCATTTGAACCCAATACTGACTTCAATGATTTTTTGATGAATTTCAATTACAAATGCTGTCTAAATAGTCCTAACAACCTTCATAGGTTGTTGAATTTGATATAGCTAACCTTAAGTTGTCTGTGAAGCTTTTCATAGCTTAATTTGAAGCTCTGAAGCTTCTGCTTGAAGCTTTTGAGTTTCTCCACCTTCCTGAAGCTTCCTGAACTTCCATCCCTTCACTTATAGGAGTGGAATTAGCTCCTAAATCTATTCAATACCTCATCTGTGGTCAAATAGCATTCCTACAGGTCCTTAGACCTATGTTACTCGCCTACTAGCCAAAATGGCTGTGGAAACTGTCGATCTTCGCCCTTCAAATTGAAGGGTAGAATCTATCCTCAGCATCAAATTGATGCTGCAATCCTATAAAACTAGTTTAGTTTGCTTGATTTGGAGCTCTGAGTCAGCCTGTGCCTCCAGCCAAAGTCGAGTCTAGAAGGGACAAGGTTAGTCCCACATCCGTAGGGACAGAATGCATGTCATGGGATAAAAGTAAAAAGTGTATAGGGTTGTTTAGTCATCAGCGCAGAGTGCATAAAGAGCATGTGTGTGTGTGTGGGTGCATGCGGTGCACATGCCCGGGTGTGTGCGCACCTGTGGGCGTGCGAATGTGGGCCTGTGAGTGGGCGTGTGCATGTGGGCCTAGGAGGCTGGAGACTGTGCATATATGTGATGATTAAATCAGAAATAAAACAAATGTAATAAACCAAGCTTGGATCCAGTAGGGTCTGGTCCCACCCGGAGAGGGGTGCTGCGTATCCCCAACCGATTCGAGCCACCAACCATAAACCAAATTTTTGGTTCGATTCAAATGCACGGTTGAAGAATAAAAAGGAAAATAAAGAGAAGTGAGGAGGATATGTGACTTAAGGAATTCAGGAGAAGAAAAGAAGAGCTCGAGAAAGCTTAAGGAAAAAAAAAAAGAAGAAAGATAAAGATAGAGAGAGGGAAAGTGATGGTAGAAGAACAAAAGAGAAAGAATGAATGCTGAAGAGAAAAGAAGACAAATAAAAGGAAAATTAATGTTTTAGATGTCTGATAGTTTAAAGCATATGTTTTGGACATCCAATTTTTGTATTTTACTTTAATATAATTTCCTTTGAGCCTAATTGATAAATAAGGCATTTGTACTGACATGCGCTTGTGCGTGTGTGTTAAGAAGTGTCGTTATAGTCGCACTTGCAACGTCGATTTTAAAGTAAATAAACGGAGGTGAGTCCGAGTGTCGGTCTCAGGAAGGAGTGAAAATCGGATTTTTCTTATCACTTGTCACAGAAAGCGTGGAGTTTTGCTTGCGGAGGTGCGGTTTGAAAAGCAAGATAGAGATAGAGAGAGAGAGATTAGGGTTAGAGTGCTTCTTGCTTGATCACACAACTTGAACAAAAATTAAAGTAAACAACTGAACAGAAAATAACTTCATTAACCATGCACTTTTAGTTCATAGCTTAGAACATTAAATACATGCTTAAACAAAAGTAATGGAAAGCTTAAAAGAGAGGGGGAGAGAGAGAGAGGAGGGAGAGCGACGAGGCAGCCACGGAGGTGGAGGAGGCTCCATCAGTGGCTTGTAGTCTCCGACGATTACAAGAGGGCCTAAAGATAGCAAAGAGAGGGGTGGAGTAGTTGCAAGGGAAGTGAATGCCTTGAATGAGTGGTTGGAGGGGGTTTAAATAGGGTTAAGGGCTTTCTAAAAGAAGAAGGGGCTTTAGCGACATCCGGGACATCACGAAAACCACTCCAAAAGCATCGGTGAAGCCCTCCAGCCCGCCGGTCAACTGCCCACACCGTTCTTCTTCGTGCTCAATCCGCAGCTGCTGCGTGAGAGCTGTCCGATCGAAGATCGGATGGCTGAGATCTCCCCTTGGATGCGCTCGGATCACACCTCCGGCATGCGTGTGCGTGGGCATCGACGCCCGGCGTTCACGGGCACATGGGCACTCGCGATCTGTGGGCACACCGCGTGGCGCAATCTCGGCCTCCCGCTGCTGATCGGGCAGCCCAGTTTCACCGCGCACTTCCTTCGCCTTCAATTTTACGCACCACGTGGCTCAAACCCACGTTTCGTGCGTGCAGGCGTGCACGCTAACCGTTGCACCACGCTCGCGCTTTGTTGCGGTGACTGCGGGTGGGCGTGTGGTTCTCGGCCGTCTGATCGAAGATCGAACGGCTGAGATCTGATCTCGGTTGAATGAAGAGGTGGCGTGTGGTGGAGCGGGGGTGACGTGGCGCAACGAGGGTCGTTGATCACCAGATCAACGGTCAGCACTTCTTGGGCCCATTGTAGGAGCTCCGGATGTCGGATTTGGCCGATCTTGAGTCCGTTGGGCTCCGTTCGTCGTTCTGAATCCATCCATGTGGTCCGATTGCTCATCTGAGGTCTGCTTTGACAAGTGCTTACACAAATGGCCATTAATACTATTTTATATGCAATCTTGGTACATGATGCATGCAATGCTCCCATTCTACTTATGTTGTGCCTTTTATTCTTAAGATGGGTCCTATTTAATATAATTATCACCCCCTTGTGCAGTGTTATCATACCCCCATGCTTACTCATTGCAAGTCCCTAGCAAGGTTTATTCTAGCCTTTATTTTCTTTCATAATTTTAGAAGTAATTGCTTAGACACTTTGTCACTTGTCAATAGGAGGAAATATATGAAGATCTTAATCTACAAAGACTAAGCAGTGCCTAGGTGTCTGCCAAAATACGAATCACCTGAATCTTTGCTTTAATGTATATAACTATACATATGTATATGTATATATATATATTTTTTTTTTTTTTTTGAATTTTTTTTAGAATTCAGTGTGTGTTGGTAACTTTTTACTGCTACCCAACCCACCCAAAACTCGGTCAAAACCCTAAGTGCTAAGCATCTTGGTGTCAAGATTATGATAGACTCACTTAACGGTAATTTAGACAAACTTCGGGTTTCTACGCCCCTAGGTGACAGGAGAAGAAAATATATTTACCTGAAGGTGTATTTGTTCGATTGGTAGCTTTCTCCCTACATTTGTTTTAAGTGGGGTCAACACAAGGATTTTTCCAGTGTATATCTCCCTGGCTTGTACTACTTCCCTGCTTCTTCCTTAATTGTTTTGGTTCTTTTTGTGCAATTATTGAGCTGGGCTCTGGACAACCGACCAATGGGCTATTACCCACGATCACTTGCCAGCCATACTTGTGCGGTGAAGTGTGGTTTATTTTCTTTTCTTCTCCTCTTTTTTTTTTTTCGTAGGTGGCTTTCCTGATCTCAAATGTACCTAAAGGCAATGAAGAAGAAATGGTCTGTGGCTGGGTTCTGGACAACTTGCCAATGGGCTATTACCCACGACAACTTGCCAGCCATACCACCCTAGAGAGTTCATTAGCTACCCAATTTCTGTCAAAGTCTCCGAGGAGTGAGTCTGTGCAAAAATGTGTGCAGATGCTTAGACTCAAAGTTTTTCTGAGTTAGAGGGTGAGTTGATAAGTCGTATACTTATCACCTTATTTAGTAGATGAATTAGAATAGCTTAAGGTTGCAAGGATTCGAAGCTAAATCCATATTTTAACGGACACCAAGGCTGATTAAGCATGAAGGCCTGAAAAGTCTAAGTGTTTAAGTTCTTTTTGTATTATTTCCCACTATTGACCAGTTTCTAATGCAAAAGTTTTCTTCCTAAATTCTTTTTATTATTATTATTATTATTATTATTATTCAGATTGATTAAATGAGCTTAGGATTATGCAATTTACCACCGCGCCATGCTTAAGTTGGACAATGTCCTCATTGGCAAGTACATGGATGCATAAGGGTTCAAAAAGATAGTACCTGAGTGGCGTAAAATACCAAATCAGTCTAAATCCTCTAGGTTGCCTCCCAAGAAGTGCTGAGTTTAACGCCTCCAGCTGGGGGGTGCTCCGTATCAGCCCTCAACGAGGGTGACACTCTCCTTTTGGGGGAACCTGGGCCAGGAAATGCTTCAATCTTTGACCATTAACTGTAAAAGCGTGCCCAATGCTAGGATCAACGATTTCAACCGCCCCTTTAGAGTAGGGTTTAACCACCCAAAATGGTCCTATCCCCGAGAAGAGTTTTAGGCGGGCGTCAAATAGCCAGACTTGCTGGTTAGGCTCAAAGGTTTTTCTATGAATGAGTCGATCGTGGATGGCTTTCATTTTCTCCTTATACAGTTGACTATTTTCAAAAGTGTCTCGACGAATTTCTTCGAGCTCAGATAATTGGAGCGTCCTCTGCGCACCAGCTAACTGGGGATCCAAGTTACATTGGTTGATAGCCCTATAAGCCCAGTGTTCCTATTCGACAGGAAGATGGCAGGCTTTGCCAAAGACCAGGCGATAAGGCAACATGGCTATCAGGGTCTTGAAAGTGATCCTGTATGACCACAGGGCATCATCAAGTAGTGTGGACCAGTCTTTCCTGTCAGGTCTCACAGTTTTCTATAAAATGTTCTTGATTTGTCTGTTTGTGACCTCGGTCTGCCCTTTTGTTTGGGGATGATACGGGGTAGCAATGCGGTGGTTCACCCCGTATTTTCTAAGTAGGGCACAGAATTGGGAATGAATAAAATGGCTTCCACCATCACTGATCATGGCCTTGGGTATTCCAAACCGGGAAAAGATGTTCTTCTTAACAAAGTCCATGACAGTCCTGTGATTGCATCGGCGGGTGGCGACAGCTTCAATCCATTTGGAAACATAGTCTACCAAGACCAAGATGTATTCGAAGCCGTTGGATGGTGGAAAGGGGCCCATAAAGTCGATACCCCAAATGTTGAAGATTTCGATGATCAAAATGGGCTGGAGGGGTATCATATCTTTCTTGGTCATGGTCCCCAACATTTGGCAGCATGAGCAAGTCTTGGCAAAGTTGTGTGCATCCTTAAATAGGGACGGCCAGTAAAATCCGGACTGCAGAACCTTTGCAGCCGTTTTCTTTCCGGAGAAGTGGTCGCCACAAGCTTGATCATTACAGAAGGAAAGCACACTCTGAACTTCATCTTCGGGGATACACCTCCTGATGATCTGGTCAACACAGAGGTGAAACAACATGGGATCATCCCAGAAATAGTGGTTGGCCTCAGCCAAGAACCTGTCCCATTGCTGTCAGGACCAGCTGTGCGGGGTTTGTCCTACAACTAGGTAGTTGACGTAGTCAGCATACCATGGCATTTTCTTGTCTTGCATAGCCAAGATGTGTTCATCAAGGAAGGTGTCAGATAGAGGTAGGGAGGGTCTAATGTGGTCTGGATGAAGTCTAGACAAGTGATCAGCCACCACACTTTTTGATCCGGCCTTGTCTCGAATTTCCAGGTCAAATTCCTGCAAAAGCAGGATCCATCTGATGAGCCTGGGCTTTGCATCCTTCTTGGCCAACAGGTGCCGGATGGCTGAATGGTCAGTGGAAATCATCACATGGGATCCCAGCAAGTATGATCGGAACTTTTCAAGTCCAAAGACTACAACGAGCAGCTCTTTCTCTGTGACCGTATAATTTCGTTGGGCCTCGTCCAACGTTTTGCTCGCGTAGTAGATCACCACGGGCTTATTATCTTGCCTTTGTCCCAGGACAGCACCTATGGCAAAATCTGATGCATCGTACATAATCTCAAAGTCCTGGGACCAGTCTGGGAGTTGAAGTATAGGTGCGGTGGAGACTAAGTCCCGAAGGGTGTGATAAGCCTGGATGCAATCAGAAGACATGTGGAATATGGCATCGTTGGCTAGAAGGTCGGTCAAGGGTTTGGAAAGCTTGGAAAAGTCTTTAATGAACCTTCGGTAGAAGCCAACATGTCCTAGGAATGAGCGAATCTGTTAGACTGAGCTAGGTGGAGGAAGTTTGGAAATCAAATCAACCTTAGCCTGATCTACCTCGATGTCCATATGTGATATGATGTGACTGAGGACAATTCCTTCTTGAACCATAAAATGGCTCTTTTCCCAACATAACACCAGGTTAACCTTGATACATCATTTCAGGATTTTCTCCAAGTTGCTCAGACAATGGTTGAATGAATTCCCGAATACAGAGAAATCATCCATAAAGACCTCTAAGTATTCAACCACCATTTCTGAAAAAATGGCTAGCATGCAACGATGGAAGGTCGTAGGTGCGTTGCATAACCCAAACGACATTCGACGAAATGAAAACGTGCCATACGGGCAAGTGAATGTGGTCTTTTCCTGATCTTCCGGAGCAATTGCGACTTCGTTATATCCTGAATATCCATCCAGGAAGCAAAAATACTTCTGCCCTGGCAATCCTTTAAGGATTTGGTCAATGAATGGCAAGGGGAAATGATCCTTCTTAGTGGCTTCATTGAGCTTCCTATAATCAATACACACCCGCCATGCTGTGGTGGTGCGGGTGGGGATGGATTCGCCACGATCATTGGTGACAACGGTGAGCCCAGCTTTCTTAGGAACCACTTGAGTGGGGCTCACCCAGGGGCTATCGGAGATAGGGTAGATGATATCGGTGTCAAGCCACTTGATAATTTCTTTCTTAACGACCTCCCACATGTTTGGGTTTAAATGTCTCTGCATCTGGCAGGAAGGTTGTGCCTCGTCTTCCAAGTAAATCTTATGGGTGCAATAGGTGGGGTAAATTCCTCTTAAGTCCAAAATGGTCCGACCAATGCTGGCCCGATGTTCTGAAAGGGTCGTAGTCAACCTGAGTTCCTGAACCTTGGTTAGATGAGAATTAATAATCACTGGAAAGGTCTGGTCAGGTCCCAAGAAGACATACTTGAGATTCTCAGGCATTGGCTTAAGTTCAGGTGTGGGTGGAACCACAGTCAATGGGAAGGGAAAGGGCGGGAGTTGATCAACATCGATCTCCTCAAATGATGTCATGTGATGGTACTCAACCTTACAGAGGTCCACGGGTATTGATGGTGATAGGTCAGAACAGTCATTACGGGTTTGGTGGTCTGATACAGAACTGAGGGTGAGGCATTCCTCGATCAGAGTTTCCACGGGATCATGTTCCTCAACACAATCGCAATAAAAAATCTTTGTCGCCCGGAAGATATCCAATTGCATTTTCCTATCCTCGAAGGTAATTTCCATACATCCTGTGTCAAAATCAATGTTTTCCTTAGCTGTAGCTAAGAAAGGTCTGCCTAAGATTACGGGTGCGTTCTATAATTTTTCAGGGACTTCCATGTTGAGCACCAAAAAGTTGACTGGGAAATAGAACTCCTTGACCCGTACAATCACTTCCTCGACAACCCCCTTCCGGATTTTCACTGATCTATCAGCCAGCAGGATGGTGACAAGGGTTCGTGTCAGCTCTCCAAAACCAAATTGGTGGTACAGGGTTGTTCGAATCAGATTGATAGAAGCACCTAAGTCTAGGAGTGCTCTATCAAACGTCATGTCCTCGATATTGCAGGAAATCAGGGGTGCTCCTGGATCAGTTCGCTTGAGTAGAAGGTTGCTTGATATTATGGAACTTTCTTGTTCAGAGAGCACAACCTTCCTAGGTGCTTGAGGTCTCGGCTTACGCTTGGGTGTACAGGCATCCTTTAAAAACTTGGCGTAAGCAGGGATGTGTTTGACTACTTCAAGGAGTGGAATATTAATCTGTACTTGCTTAAAGATTTCCAACAGCTCCTCAGTTTCTACAACATTCTTCTTTTTCTTGATTGTTTCCAAGGCCTCAGGGTAGGGTGTCTGAATGTGGATTGGTTCTATTTCTGGGTCTTTGGTTGGTGCCTCCTTTGAGTCAGGTATTTCAGCGGGTGAAGTCTCAGGGAGAGTCGGCCATTTGGTATCCTGGGTTTTAGTGCCGCTTCTCAAGGTCACCGCATTCGTAGAGGCATTGGGGCCATGGGTTGATCCTTGACAAGGCGAGGATGAAGAAGCACCAAACCTAGGAGGTGTTTGCAGGGCTAGCTGGACCATGTGAGCCTACCCGGGGTTGCTTTGGAACCCTTGCGAATTGGGGCCTCTGTTAATTATGTTTCACGGGTTCGGTTGTGGTTGGGAAGGTAGGGATCCTTGTTGTTTACAGTCCAAGAGTTGGCTTAACTGTCCCTTTACCAAGGCCATTTCCTCCTTATGTTTCTGGTTCATGTCAGCCATCATCTTTATTAGGGTATCCATTTGGTTTTGTGGGGGAGGGGCCACCCTATTCTGATTATATTGGGGTCTAACTGGTGGTCCTTGCTGATAGGAGGGCAAGTGTGGCTACTAGTTTGGCCTAGGCTGGTTCTGGAATTGCGGTGGTTTCTAGTTTGTCCAACCAAAGTTGGGGTGGTTACGCCAACCAGTGTTGTAAGTGTTGGAGAAAGGGTCCGATTTCGCATAACCTTGGATAGCTTGCACATCTTCAAGGATAGCCGATGTTGATGGAGAGGGAAGGGAGTAATCAAAGGTTGAGGGAGCAAAGGTCCCTCCCTGGAACATGGTCAAGGGTTGTTCTAGGTTCAGTTTGGTTAAGGGCTGGACCAGGTCAATATTATGCACTCCCTTTGCTAGGGAGAAAGTCTGTAAGGGGTTCCTGGTCTGGTTCAGTAGCTCATCAATTTTTTTGTCCACCAATTCCACTCGACCCAATTTCTTGGCAATGATGTCTATGTCAACCATTCCAGAATTTGCTTGTACCTCATAAATTCCACCATGGGGTTGACTGGACTTATTGAATTGGGTCATAGAGGCATTGTTGAGCACATTCTCGCTCATAGACTCAAATAGCTCTAACGCGCTCTCTTCATCTTTGTTCAGGAAGTTCCCCAGCATGAGGCATCGACGAAGTTCCATAGGTTGATATCCAGATTGTGGTAGAAAATCTGGGCCAATTGCCACCTTGGTACTTCGTGGTGTGGGCATTTCCTCAAGAGTTCATTAAATCTTTCCCACACCTCATGAAATTGTTCCCCACCCTGGAGTGTAAAGGTAGTGATAGCTCTTCTGAGGGCATTGGTCTTTCCTATGGGGAAGAATTTCTTTAAAAATGCATGCCTCAATTCTACCCAGGTGGTGATGGGTCTACCTAGGATTCTAAGCCAATGAGAAGCCTTGTCTCTTAATGAGAAGGGAAACATCTTGATTAGAACAATGTCATGGCTAATGTTCCTAGGTTTCACAGTTCATGCTATGCAGTCGAGATCCTCTAGATGCTAGAAGGGGTCCTCATTTGAGCTTCCATGAAAGTGGTTCTGGATTAGACTTAAGACATTCGGTTTCAGTTCGAAATCATCTCCCCCATCGGGAATCCTAAGGTGCGGCTCGACTCTAATAGCGGAGGGATTATAGAAATCGTGGAGGGGCCTCGGCTGATCCTGAAATGATGGTATATCAAGTGGTGGTTGCCCTAGTATGTCTTGGAAAAGTGGTGGTGGTTGTTGTTGTGGGTTCTGTAACCGTTGTATGGCTTGCATGACGGTGTGGATTTGTTGTTGTTGAAGCTGGTTGTTTGCATTAATTTGGGCTTGGATGATGGCCGTAGCGTCTGGTGGGGGTTGATCCTCAGCCTCATCTACCCTAGGTTCAGCCATGTTTCTAACAGAATTTCGTCACCTAGATTCCCACCCCGAAACACACAACTCGGGATGCAGTGAGTGTCTCCCGCGCATACACTAGAGAATAATAGGAGGGGATGCGGAGGGCGACAGATGTGCGAAATGTGTTTCAATCAAGCACACAAGCCTAGTCCTTATGGTGTATTCCTTAGGAGACCTAGAAATCTCACAAAGGGTGATTAAGTCCGTAAGCACTGGACTCCCCTTCCCAAGGCTAATCTGGCCAGGTTGATTATGAGTGGATTGCAGGGAAGGTTCTTCTTTTGGCTTGTGCCTCCGGTTCTGTAGACCCCACAACCGCAGTCATTTGACACTGTCCCGCAGCCTAGTCACCAGATTCTACCAAGGGAATGAAAGCCAAGTGCCTAGCAAACAAAACCTCACCTTTCGAGACTTAACTCAATCCTACCTAGGGCACGTCTACTCAGTTTTAAACGACTAGGATAGTGCTTGTGCGAGGGTTATGTGATGAGGCATTGATTGGGGTGGTGCCTCTTAATTTTCCACTTTCAAGGTGTGTGCTTCTGTCAAAACATGGTTTTCAAGCAAGTATTTTGAAGATGTGGTGTCTTTTAGTGTTTGATCCTTACTTTAGTACTTTTTAGGGTTGACATGTCTTAATGTTTTTAGACAAGTTTTAGTGGGGACGTCAAGTTCTGCACATAATTCGGTGAAAGTAGATTTCCTTCTATTCTGTAGAGGCTCTAAAACCCTAATGTACTCATCCTAATGATCATGCAGCTTCTATTAGATGAGTTGGTTTTAGGGTTGAGTGGTGCGGCCCAGGTCAACTCACGGTGGCTTCGCAAACACCACTCAAAAAAGAGAAAAAAACACGTCTACTCAGTTTTAAACGACTAGGATAGTGCTTGTGCGAGGGTTATGTGATGAGGCATTGATTGGGGTGGTGCCTCTTAATTTTCCACTTTCAAGGTGTGTGCTTCTGTCAAAACATGGTTTTCAAGCAAGTATTTTGAAGATGTGGTGTCTTTTAGTGTTTGATCCTTACTTTAGTACTTTTTAGGATTGACATGTCTTAATGTTTTTAGACAAGTTTTAGTGGGGACGTCAAGTTCTGCACATAATTCGGTGAAAGTAGATTTCCTTCTATTCTGTAGAGGCTCTAAAACCCTAATGTACTCATCCTAATGATCATGTAGCTTCTATTAGATGAGTTGGTTTTAGGGTTGAGTGGTGCGGCCCAGGTCAACTCACGGTGGCTTCGCAAACACCACTCAAAAAAGAGAAAAAAACACTCCAAGAATTTATTCAGAATGTTAGAGTGTACATTTTTTGTGGGGTGATGTGTTAAGGATGTGGGTCAAGCAATCATACATCACACCAATTTTTTTCAATTTTTACAATTTTTTTAGTTTTTTTTTACGCAAGCAAACAATCAAGAGCAGAGAATTACTCACTATCGGTCCTCGTAGCCCCTACTCCCTTGCTACCGTCGTGGGATGCGTCGCTTCGTCGTCCACACGCCGAATTCCTGCAACCATCAAGTAAAAAGGAAAATAGGGCATTAGATGATGTGAGAATGAATGTGGAATGGAGGTGACAAAACAACTGGCGT
Organism: Thalassia testudinum; assembly: GCA_037157565.1. Taxonomy (NCBI): domain Eukaryota; kingdom Viridiplantae; phylum Streptophyta; class Magnoliopsida; order Alismatales; family Hydrocharitaceae; genus Thalassia; species Thalassia testudinum. The sequence goes on along the minus strand of JAZHRO010000003.1, from coordinate 9,633,043 downwards.
ACGGTTGTGCGTGTGTGTTAAGAAGTGCTGTTATAGTCACACTTGCAGCGCCAATTTTAAAGTAAATAAATGCAGGTGAGTACAAGTGTCGGTCTCAGGAAGGCGTGAAAATTGGATTTTTCTTTTCACTTGTTATCACGGAAAGCGTGGAGTTTTGCTTGCAGAGGTGCGGTTTGAAAAGCGAGATAGAGATAGATAGAGAGAGAGATTAGGGTTAGAGTGTTTCTTGCTTGATCATGCAACTTAAACAAAAATTAAAGTAAACAACTGAATAGAAAATAACTTCATTAATCATGCACTTTTAGTTCATAGCTTACAGCATTAAAGACATGCTTAAACAAAAGTAATGGAAAGCTTAAAAGAGAGGGAGAGAGAGAGAGAAGGGAGAGAGACAAGGTAGCCACGGCGGTGGAGGAGGCTCCGTCGGTGGCTCGTCGTCTCCGGCAATTACAAGAGGGCCTAAAGCTAGCTAAGAGAGGGGTGGAGTAGTTGCAAGGGAAGTGAATGCCTTTAATGAGTGGTTGGAGGGGGTTTAAATAGGGTTAAGGGCTTTCTAAAAGAAGAAGGGGCTTTAGCGACATCCGGGACTTCGCTAAAACCACTCCTAAAGCATCAGTGAAGCCCTCCAGCCCGCCGGTCAACCACCCGCATCGTTCTTCTTCACGATCGATCCGCGGCTGCTACGTGAGAGCCATCCGATTGAAGATCGGACGATTGAGATCTCCCCTTGGATGCGCTCGAATCGTGCCTCGAGTGCACATGTGCGCTCGTGATCTTTGGGCACGTCGCGTGGCGTGATCTCGGCCACCCGCTGCTGATCGGGCGGCCCAATTTCGCCGCACACTTTCTTCGCCTTCAATTTCACGCACCGCGCGGCTCGAACCCACGTCGCGTGCATGCGGGCGTGCGCGCTAACCATTGCGCCACGCCCGCATTTTGTCGCGGCGACTGCGGGCGGGCGCGTGGTTCTTGGCCGTTCAATCAAAGATCAGACGGCTGAGATCTGATCTTGGCTAAATGAAGAGGTGGCGTGTGGTGGATCGGGGGTGACGTGGCACAATGAGGGCCATTGATCACCACATCAACGGTCAGAACTTCATGGGCGCATTGTAGGAGCTCTGGATGTTGGACTTGGCCGATCTTGAGTCCGTTGGACTCCGTTCGTCGTTCTGAATCCATCCATGCGGCCCGATTGCTCATCTGAGGCCTACTTTGACAAGTGCTTACACAAATGGCCATTAATATAGTTTTATAATCAATCTTGGTACGTGATGCATGCAATGCTCCCATTCTACTTATGTTGTGCCTTTTATTCTTAAGATGGGTCCTATTTAACATAATTATCACCCCCTTGTGTAGTGTTACCATGTACTTAATTACATTTCTCTTTCTTACCTTAAATCCTTTGTAGATGAAATGAAATTAGTAGAAATAAACATATTTACTTGTTTCTAAATATAGATCACATGTGTAAATATGTTTGTCTTATGGAATATTGCTTGTTTTTAATTAAATATCTTTTATGCAAGATTCATGATCTTAAAGTATTGTAATTATAATTCTAATGGATTAAGTAGTAATTAATGCTTAGGATTAAATGGTGAATTAAATTAAGTTATGCCTCCCAGTGAACTACCTGGACTCAACCTGTTAAACAAGAATTAAAATCTAAAATGTTAGATTAGCTTGACCATATAATACTCAATCGACATTAATTCAAGTTAACCTAAGGCACTTTCTCTTGCACTTAATTAAGCCTAATTAACTTAATTAACTATGTTGAGAATTTAAATGACCATTTAAATGCCGATCAATGAGCTGTTACCACCTTCCACTTGCCAACCATACTCGTGCGGAGAAGTGTGGCTTATTTATTATTTCTATTTTTTTACTCTTTTATTTTTTTTTCATTTTCTTCTCTTTCTATTTTTCTATTTCTCCTTTTTTCTTTCCTTTTTTCTTGTTATTTAGTAGGTGGCTTCCCTGATCTACGATTTGCCTAGAGGCAATATTAAAAGAGAATGGTCCTGTGGCAACCGGCCAATTGGTTGTTACCCAAGACAACTTACCAGCCATACCACCCTAGAAGCTTCATTAGCTACCCAATTTCTGTTAGAATCTCCGAGGAGTGAGTCAGTGCAAAAATGTGTGTAGATGCTTAGACTAAAAGTCCCTCCGAGTCGGAGGGTGGGTTGATATGTCATATACTTATCACCCTACTTTATTGATCAGATTAATGTAAATTAAGGTTGTAAGGATTCGAGGCTAAATCCACATTTTAGTGAACACCTGTGTTGATTAAGCATGAAGGCCTGAAAGGTCTAAGTGTTCGGGTTCTTCTCATATTATTTCCTACAGTTGACAAGCTCTCATGCCTAAGTTCGCCTTCCTAATTTTCTCTATTTTCTTTTAATATATATAATTCAAGCTGATAATATAAACTTAGAGAATGAGAATTACCACCCCCCCATGCTTAAGTTGGACAATGTCTTCATTAGCAAATAAATGTATGCAAGGGGGTACAGGAAGAAATCACCTGAGTGTCATCGTGTACCTGATTAGTCTGAATCTTCTTAGTTGCCTCCCAAAAAGTGCTGAGTTTATTGCCTCCAGCTGCGCGAAGCTTCGTGTCAACCCTTAATGAGGGTGACTACTTCCTTTGGGGGAACCTGGGAAAGAAAATGTTTTAATCTTTGGCTGTTTACTGCGAAGGTTTGCCCAGTGTTAGGATCTACAATTTCAACCGTCCCGTTGGGATAAGGTTTGACCACCTGATATGGTTCTGTCCACTTTGATCTAAACTTCCCAGGGAAAAGTTAAATTCTTGCATCAAAAAGCCAGACTTGCTGGTTGGGCTTGAAGGTTTTCCTATGAATGTGTCTGTCGTGGATGGCTTTCATCTTCCCTTTGTAAAGTCGATTATTCTCATAAGCATCCAAACAGATTTCCTCGAGCTCGGAGAGTTGGAGTGTCCTTTGTGCTTCAACCAACTGGGAATCCATATTGCATTGCTTAACAGCCCAGTATGCCCATTATTCCAACTCAACCGGAAGGTGGCAAGCCTTGCCAAAGACCAATCGATAAGGTGACATGCCTATTGGGGTCTTAAATGTGGTCATGTATTCCCAAAGGGCATCATCCAATCATGTGGACCAATCCCTCCGTTCAGGTCTCACGGTCTTTTGCAGAATATTCTTTATCTGCCTATTAGAGACCTCTGTTTGCCCATTTGTTTGCAAGTGATACAACGTGGCAATTGAAAGCGAAAATACGCGGTTTGTTAAAATACGTCGTTGTAACGCGTAAAATCGATCAACTCTTAAATTTATATTCCTAGATAGGGGAGTATCTAGGGTCGTCCAAGGAGGACAAATGTTTGCAATAGTGATTCTCTTGCTAGGAATATAAATCTCAACTTTCTTTTTGGTATTTTTCAATATATCATTTTTTTTTATTTTTAAACTAAGGCAACATGCGAACTGATGGCGGGAAAAGTGTTTACACTTCGAATTAAAATACTACTTTTATGTGACAAACAGAACCTCTCCCTAAGCTCACTCTAGGAAAGTGGAGGCCTAGAATAATTAGGGAGAGGGAGTGAAGAATGCTGAAAATAAGCTAATAGAAATGCAAACAAAAAAATTGCAAAGAAGGCAACTAGATAATTGATAAAGTGTTTTACAAAAGGCCTAGTAGAGGAAAGCTTGTACTACTAGAAAATTGCAAATAAGAAAATAAAACACAAATCCTCTAGATAGATGGTGAAGAAGAGGGCTTCTTGCTCCAAGGTTGGTGGCTCCCAAGCTTGAAAAGAATCCTTCAACTCCTTCCTTGCAGAACTTCGCCAAGGTGATGACCTCCAAGGCAAGCCCTAAGGGGGCGTGCCCTAAGTTTCTCTCTAAGGGTGGACGTCCACCCTAAGCTTTTCTCCTTTGCCTCGCCGTCCTCCTTGAAGTGGGAGAGTCCTCCTCCTTGGCGTGGCTCAAGTTGAAGAGAGTGGGGAGAAGAAGGCACCAAAAGGGCTGGTGATGTGCCCCTTTAATCTCCTTCTCTACTCCTTCTCCTTAGGCATAGGTATAGGTGGATGTAGGTAGAAAAATACACTAATGGAGGATGGGCCAAAATGGTGGTAGGTGGTGGCTTTTTATAGAATAGGATGGGGGGTTAAGGTGCCCCTTGAAATGGAGGGCTAGGATGGAAGGATGAGGGTGGTTGGTGATCCTATGGCTAGGGTGAGTTGGCGCCAACCCAAGGGGTGTTAAAGGGGGTGGTTATGGTGGTGTTGGTGTCTTTTGGTGGTGGAGAGACACCCCCATGTTGGCGCCAACATGGGGTCTTCTAGAAGGGGGTTAGGTGGATGGTGGAGATGGATTCAAGGGGGATTGTGTGGTGGAGATGAGGGGGGATTTTGGAGGGAAAAAGTGGTGCCACTAAGGGGTGGTTATGGGTAGTTTTTGGCGCCACTTTTAGGTGTCTTTTGGAGGTGGTGGGTAGGTTAGGTTGGTGCCAAGTAGGTTAGCTTATGTGGAGCTTAGGTGGAGCTAGTTGGGTGGAGTTGGTAGGTGGGTTTTTGGGGTGGTACAAGCCAAGGAAGTTGGAGCATAGTTAAGCTAAGCTAAGCTAAGCTAAGCTAGCTTAGCTAATGGAGGAGTAGAGGAGAAGGTGTTGGAGCTAGGGTTTGGAGGGAGGAGCTGAGGAGAAGTCTGGAGCTGAAATTTGGAGCTGGCTGCTGCTGAAGAGGCTGGCATGGAGCTATTCTAGCTGGCTTAGCTTGCTAGTTCTTTGCTAGCTACTAAGCCGAGCTAAGGTAAGCTAGCTTCTACCATACTGAGCTAAGGTGAGCTGGGTCTGGTGCTCCCGGGGAGAATCAAGCTGGTTGAGGCAGCTAAGGTAGCTTAGCTCAACTGAGTTGAGCTAAGCTGAGTCCCTGTGAGCTGGACTTGAGCTTCCTGAGCTGGGATGAATTCTTCTTCAGCTGGTTGGAGCTGAGTGGAGCTGGATGTAGCTGGATCTGAGCTGGGGTGAACTCCTGTCAACTTAGCCGAGCTAACTAGAGCTTCCTATGAACTAGTGGGAGCTGAGATGAGCTAGACTCAGCTAAGTTGAGCTGGATCTGAGCTGACTTGAGCTAGGGTGAGCTAAGGTGAACTCTCTTGAGCTGCCATCCAGCTGAGATTAGCTGAATGGAGCTGGGATGAGCTAACCCTAGTTCAAGTAAGCTAGGTTCCAGCTATGGTGAGCTGGATCAAGCTGGGTTCCAACTAGTCTGGGCTTCTCCTTCACCAATTGCCTTCTTGACTGCTAGGGTTTTAGGGATCTGTGAATCTGTACATCCCTAACACTCACAAAAACACATTAAAACAACAATAAGAAATGCAATGCATGCCTATCCTAATTTATGCCTAAATGCAGCCCAAAAATCCGTTTGCGGAGAAAAATCCTAAGAGCTAGGTTAGTTTTAAAGCATAAAAACGATGATAAACTGGTGTTTATCACACCCCCATGCTTATCTTTTGCTAGTCTCTTAGCAAAACATTAATTTTTTTGGAAAATGGAATTTTTGGGAAATCTAATTTTTTTTTTGACTTTTGAGGAGAAAAAGAGATTAAGGGACCTTGGTAGATTAAAACACAGGAGATACGGGATTTGTTGAAGATAAACATCAGGGTTTGTTTTTGGATCCAACCATTAGATAGAGCGGGATAAATATATCCTCAGAAAATTCATAAATTAACCCCTTGTTAATTCAGATGACTTGAAATGTTTGTTTTTCGGATTTTCTAGCTCGTGAATCTGATTCGCAACTTGCAAATTCCTTTAAAACCTTGTGTCTGTGCTTGTGAAAAGCCAACCTTTATAAGGATGTGTTATTATTATTATTATTTTTTTTTTTTTCTCTCCCCCATACTTATTTTTAGCTTAGTCTTACAACAGATGTGTCGGTATCATCATTCCCGTTACCATTCCTCGAGGGGGCTCTGGCGCCAGTACTTCGGGATAGCACTGTCCATGACACCACCCAGGAGCTCACAACCCCAAAACACGATGCGGTGACAAGGGGCGCTCCAAACAAACTCAAGCTCTTGCTCCGATGCTATTGGTAAAGCACCGTCCAAGACACTTGAGCTGCTGAAATGCGCTTTAATGCTCCGTCTAAAGATATGAAATATAGATATAGAGCAGTGCCGAGGCGGTAACATGTTGACATCGCGTCCTCAAAGAAGGTTTTTTCCTTCTTCTCGACGGTGGGAACTCAAACCAATGATTTGCTTCAGACTTTTACTAAATCCAAACAAGGGAGTTTTTCAAATTTTTAGTTATTTTTAAGTGTTGGCTTGTGTGTGAAAATTGACACAAGAAGTTTCTCAAGAACCGCAAGTTTTTGAATCAAAAACTAAGTCAAATACTTTCCATATTACAAAATAGGATCAAGTCACCTGAACTATCATGAGTTCAGGTGGAATTTTAGAGAAGGATATCTGATCTAGTCTAAAATAGACCCTGGAATTCTAATGATCAGATCCATATCCTCATCCTTAGTTTGTTAAAGATTAAATCCCATTGTACCAGAAGTGAATTTTTCGACCTTAGTCCTGATTTCAAAATTTTTCCTCAAAAAGTTTTCAATATATTTTTTTTTTCTTTTTGTTTTTTTGTTTTTGGGTATGCAAGCAGGAAATAAATTAAAGAAAAATGCATGTTTTTAGGTTTTAAACATCCTAAATCGATCGTAAAAATTTAAAAACAACCCCCATGCTTAAGATATGCCATGTCGTCATGCATTAGGAGGGAAAAGGAATCACCTTAGTGAAGAACGATCAGGTTTAGGATGAATAAAACCTGGAAAAAGAAGAAAAAAGGAAAGCAAGAAAATGATGGGTTACCTCCCATCCAGTGCTATCTTTTACGCCATTCAGCCGGGCGTGAAGGTATGCACGGAAGACGTAAGATCATGTAAATAATTGGACACTTGGATCCCCGCAAAAAAAGTGTCGTCTTCTAGATCCTTAAAAAATTGATTAGAAATAATATTGGGATCAAAGTTGGATGGAAAATGATAAGTGTAGCCTGAGTCTGGCCATGGGTTTAAATTAGGTTGGGTGCCAAACTCAGGCGGGGTTGGTGGCAGGTCCGTTAGAAAGGGGTCGGGGAAGGAATGGTGAGGATTGGGTGAAGTTAGTGTGGAAAAGTTAGGTGCGTGAATAGTGGGTGGGTTAAGGGGGGTATCAGGAATAAATTTGGGGTCAAGACAAGTTTCCGGATCACAGATCTCGCCGACCACTGAGTCTGAATCAGAGTCCTCAAAAAAACTGTGGTCGGTAAGGGTATCTATTAACATTGTCTCCTCCACCATATTAGAAATTTCAGTATCTGAGTCCTCAAAGAAGTTATCATCATGGAATCTCCTGGAGGATTTAAAAATATCTAAGGTGATAGTTTGGCCTGCACAGTTGATATCCATTTTGCCTGTGTGGCAATTGATATTTGCCTTTGCAGTAGCCAAAAAGGGGCGTCCAAGGATTATCGGGGAGTCCAGTAATGATTCGGGTGCCTCAATGTCAAGAACCAGAAAGTCTGCAGGGAAGACACAATTCTGGACCTTGACTAATACATCCTCGACAATCCCACAAGGTTTGATTGTAGATCGGTCGGCTAATTGCAGGGTAACCTCGACGGGTTTTAATTCACCGATCTGAAATTCTTCGAATAAACTTGTGGGAATAATATTTACAGAGGCACCAAGGTCAAGGAGGGCGCGATTAAATGTAGTGTCATCAATAATTACAGAAATTAAAGGCGCCCCCGGATCTTTCATCTTAGGAGGCAGCTTACTCTGTATGACAGAGCTTACTGTCTCCGAAAGATGCACCTGTCCTAGATTTTTGGCCTGCCTTTTAGGAGTACAAATCTCCTTTAAAAATTTAGCATAGGCAGGTATATATTTAATGGCATCTAGGAGAGGGATATTGATATGAACTTGCCCAAATAGCTCCATGAGTTCTTCTGTAGTGGGCTCAGATTTCTTTCTTTTGTTGGTGGTAGGGTAGAGAGCTTGTGGGAAAGGGATAGGAATCTTGTCTTGAGATTTTTGTTGTTCTTTTTCTTCCTGATGGGGAGGTGGGGAGTCAACTTGCACATGTATCTTACCAGGTTCGTGCGAAGGCTCGGGGTCAGTGGTGGTTTTCCCATTCCTCAAGGTAACTGCATGTGCAGTCGGATTATTATTTGGAGGAGGTGGGGGGCCTGTGATTGCAGGAACCTGGGAGGCTGCTGAGGTGGATTAGGAGGAGGCTGATTTGGGTAATGTGGATTTCTCCCCATATAATGGTTCCCTTGGTGATTGGGATTGGGTATGGGTTGGGACGGAAGATGTCCTACAGGTCTTTGTGTGGGAGCAACCCCAATCTGATTGTTCAGATTTGTGATGTTGCGGGTTACTTCCGTCATTTTTGTTTGCATATCCTGCAGGGTCCGTAGCATCTGGGCATTGATATCTTGTTGGGATGGCCCAGGATGGAAATTTGGATTCGACCCATACCCATTAAAATGATATGGTTGGGAGGAAACTTGATTATTCCAGGAGTAGCTCTGGTAATTTTTCCAATTGGAAGAATTTTTAAAGGGCTCCTGGATGGCAGAAATATTTTGGGTGGGGTTAAGATCTGGATAATTGAAATTCCCCAGTGAATCATGGGCAACCTCAGAATAATCAGCAGGAGTGGTGTTGAGATTGTGCAAATTTTCTCTTCGTGGAAAGTTAGGTTGGGTTAGATGTGGGCGTGGAGCTTGAATTGATGTGGCGAGTCTTTCCTCAATTTTCTTTTGATTAATATGCATCTGGTCGAGTTTCTGAGCGATCATTTGAAGATCGTCTTGGGTGACTGGGATAGATTGAGCGCCTATTTCATGAACACCAAACTGCGGGTTTTGGGTTCTGCAAAATGTGTTCATGGAAGCTTGGTTAAATGAGTTTTCACTCATTTCTTCAAATAGATCATAAGCACTTTCAGCATCTTTATTTAAGAAGTTGCCGCCACACGAGGCGTCGACAAACTGTCGGATTTGATCTTCTAATCCATGATAGAAGATTTGCACGAGCTGCCATAAAGGAATCTCGTGGTGCGGGCAACTTCTTAAAAGGTCTTGAAATCTTTCCCAAGAATCATGGAAAGTTTCACCAGATTTTTGGTGAAAGGTCGTAATAGATCTTCGTAAGGAATTGGTACGACCTATGGGAAAGAATTTCTTGAGGAAGGCACTCTTGAGTTGAGGCCATGTTGTAATGGGTCGGCCAATGGTCCTGAACCAATAAGCGGCCTTATCTTTAAGAGATAATGGAAAAAGCCGCATCAGCCATATGTCTTCTTGCACATTTCGGGAATGGGTTGTCTGTGCAAGAAGAGTTAGTTCTTCAAGGTGGCTGAAAGGGTCTTCCCTAGGAAGGCCATGAAAGTGTTTAATCAGGTTCAGGACGGCTGGCTTGATCTCAAAGTCCCCCTCCGGTATGACCACCCCTGGTCGTTCCTCATAATAAGACGGATCATAGAAATCTTTTAGAGGAACAACAGGCTGCTGACGGGGTGGTGGGTTTTGGGTGGAAGGGTTAGAATTAGGGTTAGAGGTGGGGTTAGAGGTAGACGTGGAAGGGTCAGTGGACCTATTTTGTTGTGTTTCCATTTTTTCAGGAGAAGACAGAAAAAGTGGTCTTTTTACGTGGGGGCGAAATCAAATGGTCCTTCCAAGTGCGGATTTTGAGACCGTCGCCCGTGCATAAAATGGAAGAACGGGGAAGGGAGGAGAAGAGAAAGAGATGAGAGAAAGTGTGCAATTCAAACAAACAAAAACTAGACCTAACTTAATTGTGACTCCCTAATAATAACCTAAGACTTGGTCTATATAGGAAATAAGTAGTGAATAGTGAATACCCGTTCTATCAACAAATCTAGCCAAGTTGCTTAAGGGGAGGTTTGGGCCCAAACGTTTCCCAGGGAAAACCCCAGGTGCTTGTACAAACCCGCGCCTGGTCGTTTGACACGGCCCCTCAGCCTGAACTCCAGATACAAATGACAGAATTGGTACTAACTAAAGAAAACTTAAGACCTAAATAGCAAGCCTAAGTTGATAAAGCCTTAGGGGTCAAGTTGCTACAAATTTTAATTAGGTCTAGGATTCTATAGTGCACACGGAATGTGGAGGGCGTTTATTGGGTTGTTGCCCCGTTATTTGATTTTTTTGTGTGTGTGCAGGAATTGGAGAGTGGCTCCAATGAAAATCAAGTTGTCATACAATTTTTTTATATTTTTGTCTTTTAGGATGTGATTTAATTAAATGAATTTTAGGGTTTTTCTCTTTAAGTTTTCAAACAAGTTTGAAATTTCACAATCAAAGGAAAGACAAGTTGTATGTGTGATTGTATATTTCCTTTTAATTGAGTCTCTAAAGAGAAAGAAGAAACCCTAAACCAATTATCCCTGAGACAGAAATTTAACTACCAATGAATTATTTTTAGCTTTCAGAATTAAGTAGTGGTCCAAACAAGTCAAAAAACACCACTACTTTGAAGAAAATCAAACAAGGATTCCAGAAAAGATTTTTGTAAGATTTTAGGAATTTGTTTGATAATATTTTTGAATTTTTAATTGTACTGGTGTCAAAGTCCAGAAATAATACCCGTGGGTATTATGGACTTTTCAGTATTACCACCGACCTCAGAAAATTTTTATGATTTTATATGATATATAAAATTTTACAAGGATTCCAACAAGCTCAATTTTCCAAAAATTGGATGAGTATAAAAATTCTGAAAATTCGCGGACAGTAGCAACACAGGAAGATAAGAGGGTATGACCTCTCTGCAATCCACGAATTTTTAAAAATTAAATACAAATCCAATTGATTTGAAATTTGAAACAGATGTTCCTAACTTAATTGGGAATCACTCTATGAAATTTTATAATTTTAGGAGGCCTAGGGTGTTAGGAATCGATTTTTCAAGTCCGGACAGAAATCTGGACCCGAAAAACAGAACACCAATACTTGCAATGGAGTGGTGTTAAAGAAGCATACAAGCAAACAATGGATTTTAAAATGCACCACTCCACTTAATTTAAGTGTTTAGGGTCCTGAAAGCCAAGTTTAATATATTTTTGGTAGTTTTAATTATTTATGTGACCAGAAAGAGGAACCAACCTGAATTTTCACGGGAAGAAAAGGACCTTTGAGCTCTCTCTTCCAGATTCCTGCCTTCCCGCTGTAGTTCCTGCACACACAAAAGAAAGAAAGAGAAGGGGATGAGATCCACTTCAAGCAAGAGAAAATGAGTTAATGCAAAGCCGTGCCTCCCCGGCAATGGCGCCAAAAAGTGAAAGCGAAAATACGCGGTTTGTTAAAATACGTCGTTGTAACGCGTAAAATCGATCAACTCTTAAATTTATATTCCTAGATAGGGGAGTATCTAGGGTCGTCCAAGGAGGCCAAATGTTTGCAATAGTGATTCTCTTGCTAGGAATATAAATCTCAACTTTCTTTTTGGTATTTTTCAATATATCATTTTTTTTATTTTTAAACTAAGGCAACATGCGAATTGATGGCGGGAAAAGTGTTTACACTTCGAATTAAAATACTACTTTTATGTGACAAGCAGAACCTCTCCCTAAGCTCACTCTAGGCAAGTGGAGGCCTAGAATAATTAGGGAGAGGGAGTGAAGAATGCTGAAAATAAGCTAATAGAAATGCAAACAAAAAAATTGCAAAGAAGGCAACTAGATAATTGATAAAGTGTTTTACAAAAGGCCTAGTAGAGGAAAGCTTGTACTACTAGAAAATTGCAAATAAGAAAATAAAACACAAATCCTCTAGATAGATGGTGAAGAAGAGGGCTTCTTGCTCCAAGGTTGGTGGCTCCCAAGCTTGAAAAGAATCCTTCAACTCCTTCCTTGCAGAACTTCGCCAAGGTGATGACCTCCAAGGCAAGCCCTAAGGGGGCGTGCCCTAAGTTTCTCTCCAAGGGTGGACGTCCACCCTAAGCTTTTCTCCTTTGCCTCGCCGTCCTCCTTGAAGTGGGAGAGTCCTCCTCCTTGGCGTGGCTCAAGTTGAAGAGAGTGGGGAGAAGAAGGCACCAAAAGGGCTGGTGATGTGCCCCTTTAATCTCCTTCTCTACTCCTTCTCCTTAGGCGTAGGTATAGGTGGATGTAGGTAGAAAAATACACTAATGGAGGATGGGCCAAAATGGTGGTAGGTGGTGGCTTTTTATAGAATAGGATGGGGGGTTAAGGTGCCCCTTGAAATGGAGGGCTAGGATGGAAGGATGAGGGTGGTTGGTGATCCTATGGCTAGGGTGAGTTGGCGCCAACCCAAGGGGTGTTAAAGGGGGTGGTTATGGTGGTGTTGGTGTCTTTTGGTGGTGGAGAGACACCCCCATGTTGGCGCCAACATGGGGTCTTCTAGAAGGGGAGTTAGGTGGATGGTGGAGATGGATTCAAGGGGGATTGTGTGGTGGAGATGAGGGGGGATTTTGGAGGGAAAAAGTGGTGCCACTAAGGGGTGGTTATGGGTAGTTTTTGGCGCCACTTTTAGGTGTCTTTTGGAGGTGGTGGGTAGGTTAGGTTGGTGCTAAGTAGGTTAGCTTATGTGGAGCTTAGGTGGAGCTAGTTGGGTGGAGTTGGTAGGTGGGTTTTTGGGGTGGTACAAGCCAAGGAAGTTGGAGCATAGTTAAGCTAAGCTAAGCTAAGCTAAGCTAGCTTAGCTAATGGAGGAGTAGAGGAGAAGGTGTTGGAGCTAGGGTTTGGAGGGAGGAGCTGAGGAGAAGTCTGGAGCTGAAATTTGGAGCTGGCTGCTGCTGAAGAGGCTGGCATGGAGCTATTCTAGCTGGCTTAGCTTGCTAGTTCTTTGCTAGCTACTAAGCCGAGCTAAGGTAAGCTAGCTTCTACCATACTAAGCTAAGGTGAGCTGGGTCTGGTGCTCCCGGGGAGAATCAAGCTGGTTGAGGCAGGTAAGGTAGCTTAGCTCAACTGAGTTGAGCTAAGCTGAGTCCCTGTGAGCAGGACTTGAGCTTCCTGAGCTGGGATGAATTCTTCTTCAGCTATTTGGAGCTGAGTGGAGCTGGATGTAGCTGGATCTGAGCTGGGGTGAACTCTTGTCAACTTAGCCAAGCTAACTAGAGCTCCCTGTGAACTAGTGGGAGCTGAGATGAGCTAGACTCAGCTAAGTTGAGCTGGATCTGAGCTGACTTGAGCTAGGGTGAGCTAAGGTGAACTCTCTTGAGCTGCCATCCAGCTGAGATTAGCTGAATGGAGCTAGGATGAGCTAACCCTAGTTCAAGTAAGCTAGGTTCCAGCTATGGTGAGTTGGATCAAGCTGGGTTCCAACTAGTCTGGGCTTCTCCTTCACCAATTGCCTTCTTGAGTGCTAGGGTTTTAGGGATCTGTGAATCTGTACATCCCTAACACTCACAAAAACACATTAAAACAACAATAAAAAATGCAATGCATGCCTATCCTAATTTATGCCTAAATGCAGCCCAAAAACCCGTTTGTGGAGAAAAATCCTAAGAGCTAGGTTAGTTTTAAAGCATAAAAATGATGATAAACTGGTGTTTATCATCAATGCGGTGAGTAACCCCATATTTTCTAAGTAAGGAACAAAATTGGGCATGAATAAAGTGACTCCCACCATCAATGATCATGGCATTCAGTATTCCAAATCGAGAGAAGATGTTTTGCTTAACAAAGTCCATGATAGACTTATGGTCACATCTTCGGGTGGCTACGGCTTCGACTCATTTTGAGGCATAGTCCATTGAGACTAATATGTACTCAAAGCCATTGGATTGTGGGAAGGGACCCAGAAAATCGATGCCCCAGACATCGAAAATTTTGACGATCAGAATGGCCTGTAGGGGCATCATATCCTTTCTGGTCATAGTCCCTAATGTCTGACACCGAGAGAAAGTCTTTGCAAAGCTATGTGCATCCTTGAATAAGGATGGTTAGTAGAATCCGGAATGCAAAACTTTTGCAGCCATCTGCTTCCTAGAGAAGTGGCCGCCATAAGCTTGGTCGTGACAAAAGGATAGCACACTTTGGACGTCCTCTTCAGGAATACACCTCCTAATGATCCGATTAGAATAGAGTCTAAACAACATAAAATCATCCTAGAAATAGTGCTTGGCTTCATCTAAGACCTTATCCTATTGCTCTCTAGACCAGTCATGCAAAGTCTAACCTACCGCCAGATAGTTGACTAAGTCTGCATACTAGGGTAGCCTCCTTCCTTGCATAGCTAGATGTTCATCAAGGAAGGTGTCGGTTAAGGGTAATGAGGGTCCAATGTGGTTCGGGTGAAGTCTGAACAAGTGGTCGGCTACAATGTTCTTGGACCCGACTTCGTCGCATATTTCTAGGTCAAATTCCTGCAAGAGCAAGATCCATCTGATGAGCCTGGGTTTAGCATCCTTTTTGGCCAACAAATGCCGGATAGCCAGGTGGTCGGTGTAAATCGTCACGTGGGATCCTGGAAGGTATGATCTGAACTTTTTTAACCCAAAGACTACGGCAAGCAGTTCTTTTTCTGTGACAGTGTAATTTCATTGAGCCTCATCCAATGTTTTGCTTGTGTAGTAGATCACCATGGGTTTCTTCCCTCTTCTTTGTCCTAGAATTGCGTCGACAACAAAATTTGATGCATCACACATTATCTCAAAGTCCTGGGACCAGTCTGGGGATTATAAAATAGGTGCAGTGGAGATTATTTCCATAAGGGTGTTGTAGGCCTTGATGCATCAGGTGTCATGTGAAAAAGTGCATCATTGGCTAGAAGGTCAATCAAGGGCTTGGAAAGTTTGGAAAAATCCTTAATGAACCTTCTATACAATACAACATGTCCTAGGAAAGATCAGATTTGCTTGACTAAGCTAGGGTGGAAGTTTGGAAATTAAAACAACCTTTGCTCGATCAACTTCAATGCCCATATGCGAGACGATGTAACCGAGTACAATCCCTTCCTGAACCATGAAATGGCTCTTTTCCCAGCTTAAAACTAGGTTGACCTCGATACCTCGCTTCAGGATCATCTCCAAGTTTCTAAGACAATGGTCGAATGAGTTCTCAAACACGGAGAAATCATCCATAAAGACCTTCAGGTACTCACCGACCATCTCTGAAAAGATGGCTAGCATGCAATGCTGAAAGGTAGCAGGTGCGTTGCATAACCCGAATGGCATACAATGAAATGCAAACGTGCCATACGGGCAAGTGAATGTGGTCTTCTCTTGATCCTCTGGTGCAATAACGACTTGGTTGTATCCTGAATATCCATCCAAGAAGCAAAAATATTTCTACCTTGCCAATCACTCAAGAATCTGGTCAATGAATGGCAGAGGGAAATGATTTTTCATAGTGGCCTCGTTAAGCTTCCTATAGTTGGTGCACACTCTCCATGTAGTAGTGGTGCGAGTGGGGATGTATTCTCCCTGGTCATTGGTGACCACGGTAAGCCCGTCTTTCTTGGGTACCACTTAAGTGGGGCTCACTCAAGGGATATCGGAAATTGGGTAAATGATCTCTGCGTCGAGCAACTTGATTATTTCTTTGTTAATGACCTCTCACATGTTCGGGTTCAATCGCTTTTGCATCTGGTGAGAAGGTCGAGTCCCATCTTCCAAATAGATCTTGTGAGTGCAATAGGTAGGGCTAATTCCCCTTAAGTCAGAAATTGTCCACCCAATGGCTGCTCGATGTTCATAGAGGGTTTTAGTCAACCTAAGTTCTTGATCCCTAGTTAAATGGTTATTGATAATCATAGGGAAGGTCTGGTCAGGTCCTAGGAAGACATACTTGAGATTATCAGGTAAAGGCTTTAGTTGGGGTGTAGGTGGGACAACATTTGACGGATAAGGGAGAGGCAGGAGTTGATCAACATCAATCTCCTCAAATGGAGGTTGCTGAAGGTAATCAGCTCTACAAAGGTCAACGTCCACAGGTTGGGGTGGGTCAAGGTAGTCATCAACTGGTTGAGTCAAATGGTCTGCTAAAGAGCTAAGAGTGAGGCATTCTTCCACCAGAGGTTCGACGAGATCGTGCTCCTCAACCTAGCCACAATCAAAAGACTTAGCTGCCTTGAGGATATCTATTTATTGTGTTGAATCAGTATTTAAGAGTATTGTGTTGTAGTACTGCCGAAATAGCGTTCAAAATAGATATAATTTTTTTACTCGAAAAGATTTCCGAGGTCAGACACAGGGAGCAAATTGGTATTTAGAAATCAAGATCACAACTTATACTGAAAGAAATTGCAATAATAATAGTATCAAAGTAAAAAAAATATGGGAGTAAAATGGTGATGTAGATCACCAAATACTCCTACAATATCACCAAATGATTCAATATATAAATATGCAATGGTGACTAGAATCTTTCATCTGATTCCTTAATCAGATGACTTGAAGTGCCCGAGTTCTTTTCTCCTTCTCTTCGCTGTCTTCTTCTTCCTTCTTCTTTGGCTTCTATCTGACTTCCTTTGCCTTCAAGATTCATCTCTTTCTCTTCTCTATCTCTCTTTCTACTTTGGCTTCTGCTCTTCTTCTTCTTCCTTTACATTTTCTTTTCTTCTCCTTCCTTCTTCTTCTTCCTTCTTCAGCTTCTGCGATTGCTTTTCCCTTGCTTCTGCCCTAGCTTCGACTCCTGCCATTGACCTTTCAGCTTTGGCCTTCTTCTTCAGCTTTCTCTTCTTCTTCCTTCTGGCTGTGGCTAAGTGTTGGCCTGCAGAACCCTATAGCAAAACCTACCCCCACCCACGTGCAACTCTCCTCTCTTTTCTCACTTAGGATACGCTCTCCTAAAGCCACATAGATAGCTGGGTAATCAGGTCGGGTGCTTACCTGGGACAAGGCCCAGAGGAGTGCGGTAGTGGGAGAGGAGTGCAATCAAGTTGGGTCAGGCCAGGTCCATGGGGAGTGATCGCGGACGAGATCGGGTTGGGTGAGTGGGACCTCACCACGTGGATCTGAGGCGACAAGGCTATGTCACTTTTTCCTCTTATGCAGGTTCGGGTGGTCTCTCACTTCCGAGGTGGGACTAAATGTCCCACCTTCCTTTTGTGTGCACCCGTAGATGTTTAGCACTCAATTGCAACTACTAGGAAGGCCTTCGACTCTAATCGATGGTCTGAGTGCATGCGCAAAGGGCTTTCACACACCTGGGACAGCTACACCTGGGGTTGCGGCAAGCTTTCTTCAAGCTCTGTAACAATGGCGGAGGGGCGAGGAACATGAAATGACAAGATTGGCCTTGCGGGCATGTCAAAATGTTTAGAGATGGTTGCCGGAGCACGGCAAAGATGTTGGGGGTGTTGGCATGGTGTGGCAGTGTCAATGCGTGTGTGCCTAGGGCACACTATGTGCGAGTGTGTGGGTGTGTTCGGTGAGGTGCATGAGTGAGTGGCATAGTGCATTGAGTATGGGGAAGTGTTCAATGGAGTGAGGGAAGCTTATGGGCTTGTCGACGAGGGTTGGGATGGCCTGTGGAGGTGGAGTAGCCTCGCTGGAGTTGGTGGTCAGGATGGAAGGGATGGAGGTGATGGAGGTCTGCAATGGTCGATTTTGAAGAATAAAGGGTGGAGAAGAAGCAGAGGGGAGAGGAAGCTTATCTGGGAGGTGAAGAGATGAAGGGGTGAGCGGAGCCGTCGTGTCTGGTGTTGTCGATGTCGGAGATGAAGGTGGCTCTGGTGAGTGAAGATCAGCGAGGAGGAAGAGAGGGAAGCGCCTACTGGTACGACGAGACGCGGACAAAGTCAAGGAGGAGGAATCCACTGCAGGTATGGTGGTTGGATGATGAGGAGGAGCAAGGGAGTTTGCTGGACGTCAAGGAACCTACGAGAGTGAAGGGAAGAGAGGAATTAGGGGTGTTTGTAGTCGAATTCGATCATGGAGTGTTCAGAGGGGTCGAACTCCTTTAGATAGAGCTTTGAAGGTCAGTTAGGGCTTGGGAAGCAGAAAGGTTCGCCGGAGAAGGAAGTCATTGAGATACCCATATCTCTCATGCATTCCCATGAGAGATTGGGAGGGAGTCAGATCTCAAATGAGGGTTTAGATGAGAGAGAATTTCTTAAAGAATCTCCCTTCAACTTTTGGAAGAGATTCTCTGAGCAATCAGGGTGAACTCTCCTTTCAAAGCTCGCTGGAGTAGGATTCCTCCGCTATAATGGTGAAGGAACCAACTTGTGAAAATGATGAAGAAGATAGGGGGCTATTTGTAAGGGTTTTTGAAAGATAGGGATAGAAATATAATCAGGCTGGACCTTTTTGCAAATTAGGTCAAGGCAAACTCATCTTGAGTTCAAATTTTGGTACAAACCTAATTTGGACCTAAGGAATTCAATGGTGAGGTTGGATTTTGGGTTTAACCACATTTAACTTAAAAATTTATGCAAAAATCCAATTTAGGGTAAATATCTGTCTGAGACCCCATTCTAGGTCAAGATTGGTTCTAATGGCCAAATTGAAGGTTCTAAACCATAAAGAATATTTTTATATGATTTTTAGAAGGTTTAGGTGAAGTTTACCCTGACTAAAACCTTGGTTAATTAAGTGGGTCTGTTTTAGGTTTCAACTCATTTAATTCACAGGATACACACAAACCCTTTTCTGTCTGATCCAACCCACTTATAATCTTATTAAGACCATTTGGCCTTCGTTTAGACCTTGAGAAAACTCGTGGTTGCACTGCATTGGTAAAATTGTAGTTTTAACACTAGTTTCTTATTTTCCTCTCAGAATGGTTGTGCAGTGAATTATGACCATCAGTTGGTTATGTAGGAGTATTTATTCTCTTCATTGGGTCAAAAGGACCTAGTTATGGCTCATGATGGTGTTCCCATCAATATCCAAATGCATCTTCTTGTCTCCAAAGGCAATTTCCATGCATCCCGTGTCACAATCAATGTTCACCTTAGTCGTAGCTAAGAAGGGTCTCCCCATGATGATGGGTGTGTTTTGTAGCTATTTGGGGACTTCCATGTCGAGGACCAAAAGGTTTTCATGGATCTATCAGCCAATTGGATAGTCACAGGTATGGGTTTCAATTCCCCATATCCAAATTGGTGATAAAGGGTAGTCAGGATTAGGCTAATTGAGGCACCTAAGTCCAAGCGCTCCATCAAATGTCATGTCCCCGATATTACAAGATATCAGGGGCACTCCTGGGTCAGTTCATTTGGGAGGTAGGCTACTCAATATCATTGAACTAGCTTGTTCTGAGAGCACTACCTTCCAAGGTGCTTAGTTTCTCAGCTTATGCTTTGGCGTATAGACATGCTTCAAGAACTTAGCGTAAGCTAAGATATGCTTGATTGCCTCAAAGAGAGGAATATTAATCTGAACTTGTTTGTAAATCTCTAACAACTCCTCATTCTCAACTACAGTTTTCTCTTTCTTCATTTTCTCCAAGGCCTCAGGGTATGGTCCTTGGGTTTGAATTTGTTTAGTCTCCTGGTCCTTGGGTTTCTCCCACTCATCCTCAGAATCAGGCATCTCAGGAAGCGAGGTCATGGGAGGGGTCAACCATTTGGGGTCTTGGGTTTTAGTGCCGCTTCTCAAGGTAACCACGTTGGTTGAGGTGTTGGGACCATGGGTAGATCCTTGATATGAAGAAGAAGAAGCACCAAACCCAGGGGGTGTCTATGGGGCTTGCTGGATCATGTGTGCATGCCCCAGATTGGCTTGAAACCCCTGAGGATTGGGTCCTCTGTTGATCACATTTCTCAGGTTTGGTTGTGGCTGAAAAGGAAGGGACCCCTGTTGTTTGCTATCCAACAGCTGGCTGAATTATCCCTTCACTAAATCCTTTTTCTCTTAATGTTTCTGATTCATATCAACCATCATTTTTATCATCATGTCCATTTGGTTTTCTGGGGGAGGGGCCACCCTATTCTAATTATAGGGTGGTCTAACCGATGGACCTTGATGATAGGAGGGAGGGTTTAGTTTGGGATGGTTTTGGAATTCGTTAGATTTTTGGTTTGTCTAGGAAAAATTCAGGTGATTACACCATCTGGTGTTGTAAGTGTTAGAGAAGGGGTTAGGTTTGGAGTAACGTTGGATGACCTGGACATCCTCAAAGATAGAAGGTGCCAAGGGGGAGGGGAGAGAATAATCAAGGTTTGAGGGATCAAAGGTCCCTCCCTGGAATATAGTCAGGGGTTGTTCCAGGCGCATTTGGTTCATGGGTTCACCAAATCTACATTGTAAGCTCCCTTTGTTAGGGAGAGGGTCTGTAGTCAGTTTCGGGTTTGGTTCAATAGTTCAGTAATCTTTTTGTCCAACTCAACTCGATCCAACTTTTTGGATATAATGTCCATGTCAACCATTCTAGAATTGGCTTGCACCTCATAGATCCCACCACGGGGTTGACTAGATTGATTAAACTGGGTCATGGAGGCAATGATGAGTGAATTCTCACCCATGGACTCAAAGTGTTTGAGCACACTCTCCTCATCTTTGTTCAAAAAGTTGTTCCATGAGGCGTCACTAAAGTTCTAAGGTTGCTGTCCAGAACATGGTAAAAGATCTGGGCCAATTGCCACCTTGGAACCTCATGGAGTCGGCATTTCATCAATAATTCATTAAATCTTTCCCACGCCTCATGGAATTGTTCCCCACCTTGTAGTGTGAATGTGGTAATGGCTCTTCTGAGGGCATTGGTTTCGCCTATGGGGAAAACTTTCTTCAGGAATGCTTGCCTCAGTTCCTCCTAGGTGGAAATGGGTCTCCTTAAGGTTCTAAGCTAGTGAGATGCTTTGTCTTTTAGGGAGAAAGGGAACAAATTAATTAAAATAGTATCCAAGCTTATGTTTCTTCGTTTTATAGTTCAGGCGATCCGATTTAGGTCCTCTAGGTGTTGGAAGGGGACCTCATTTGAGCTCCCATGAAAGTGGCCTTCAATTAAGCTCAGGACATTAGGTTTTAGCTCAAAATCATCTCCCCCTTCGAGGACCCTAAGATGTGGCTCGATCCAGATAACAGACAGATAGTAAAAATCATGGAGAGGCCTTGGTTGGCCCTCGAGAGGTTGTGGTAGGTTAGGTGGGGGTTGCCCTTGAGGGTTTTGCAATTGGTGTATGGCTTGCGTGATGCCTTGGATCTGTTGTTCTTGAAGTTTGTGGTTGGCAAAGATTTGAGCCCAAATGATGGCCATAACATCGGGTTGAGGTTGGTCCTCAATCTCATAAATTCTTGGGTCAACCATTTCTCTTGAAAAATCAAGTCTCCTCCTGATTGCCCTCTCTAAAGCAAGCAGCTCAGGTTGAAGTGATCGTCTCCCATGCATACACTAGAGAAGAACAGGGAGGGATGTAGAGAGAGACAGGTGAGAGAAGTGTATGCACAAACAAGCAAGCTAGTCTAGTCCTTATAGTGTATACTTAGGTGACCTAGAAGCCTTATAGGGAATGATCAAATCTGCAAGTACTTAATCTCCCTTACCGATGTTAATCTGGCCAGGTTGTTTACGAGGGGATTGAGGGGAAGGTTCTTCCTTTGGCTTGCGTTTCCAATTCCATAGACCTCACAACCGCAGTTGTTTGACACTTTCCCACAGCCTAGACACCAGATTTTACAAAGGGAATGAAGGCCAAGTGCCTAGCAAACCTAATCACAACTCCAAGACTTAGACTAGTCCTACCTAGTGCATGTCTACTTCAATTTAATGAGGGGCTAGGTTAGTGCTTGTGCTCAAGATTGTGATGAGGTGTTGTTTGCGGTTGTGCTCCTAGTTAACCGATTTTAGTGTGTGTGTGCACTTAACAAAACATGGTTCTCAAGCAAGAATTTTAGGATGTGGTGTCTTTTAATGATTTATCCTTGCTTAATGCTTTTTAGGGTTGGAGTTCCTTAATGTTTTCAAACAATGTTCAAGTGGGCACACAAGGTTTTGCATAGAACCGGCGAAAGTCAATTTCCTTCTGAATGATGTGGCCATAGAAAAATAACCCTAGTGTATTCACCCTAGTGTTCATGCAGTTCTACCAGGTGAGTTGATTTTATTTAAGGTGAGTGGTGCGGCCCAAGTCAAATCATGGTGGCTTCACAAACACCACTTAAAAGAAAGAAGAACACTCTAGAAAGATTTCAAGAACGTTAGAGTGTATTTTTTTGGTTGGGTGATGAATTAGGAATGTGGGTCAAGTAGCCATTCACCACGCCAATTTTAGACTTATATCTTTTTTGTATTTTTTCTTAAGCAAGCAAGCACTCAATGGGTGGAGTGATACTCACAACAGTCTTCACAGCACTCTACTCCTTGTCTACTATCTTGGATAGTGCTCCTCCATCGCCAAGGCGTCGAGTTCTTGCAACCAATTGGTAGAGAGAGTAAAAATGATTCAGAAGATGTGAATACTAATGCGGGATGAAAGAGACAAAAGAAATCCGTTTCCTCTCTGGCAACAGCACCAAAAACTGACGTGCGCAGAATGCGTTGGTTTAATTATGTCATTGTAGAATGCACTCGCATCGTCAATTTTGAATTAAGATATGGATTTGTGAGTCCAAGTGTCGATCTCAAGGAGGCGTGAAATCAAATTAGTTTTAGTCACTTTAGGTCTCACAAATTGGTAGCATGGTTTGCTTGTGAAAATGAAAGAGAGAGAGAGAGAGTATGATTAGAGCTTGTGTTTAAAACATAACAATCACTTAAAGAGATGTGAACTATGATATAAGAAGCAACATCAACATATAGCATGCAATTAGAGATTGTTTACAAACACAACAATAGATAAAAGCTTAAAATGGTGCAACATAAAGCTAGAGTAAAAGAGAGTGTGAGGAGGAGGCGAAGCGACCATGACGGTGGAGGGGGGCTCCATCAGCAGCTCAACAACTCTGGGAGTGGATATGGAGCGTTTGGTGGAGTTAGGAGAGGGCTAGTATTGCATGGAGAGTGAATGAGAATTGAATGCCCTTGCATGGGGTGGTTGAGGAGGTTTATATAGAGAAGAAGGGGTTTTCAAACTAGGTAAGGGTTTTAGCGACTTCCAGGACATCACTAAACCCATTCCAAAAGTGTTGGTGAAGCCCCTCGCCCACTGGTCCTTAGAGGCACATGTGTTTCCTCCTTCAATCCGCGCCCGCGCATCCTCAACCGTGGGATCCGAGGCATGGATCGCCATTGGAATGCTAAGGGCACGCCACTTCATCCCCCCGCGCCTGCAGGAGTGTAATCCTTCGCGTGATGGATGCGTGTCAACCGTTTGATCGTGCTTCAATGGTCACGATCGAGTGAGAGGAAGCCCTCAGATCGTGCTTCCATGCGGTGAGTGTGCATGATCATGCACGTCGAGGCGAGCTTTCATCTGGAGGTGCTGCGTGGACTCCATTTATGTTTTTCGTGCCTGCATCGACGGTTGTAATCGATCGTGCTTTCAGACGAGCATGATTTGGCAGCATGTGAAGCTTCGAACGCTCACCACTGCTTGTGAGACCGAGGCGCTACCCACTATGCCATCTTCGTAGTTGTTGTGGGGTGAAGTCGAGTGGCGGCCGATGTCAACCGTTGGATGCAGATCGAACGGTCACAATTTGAATGTGCGACGGAGGACGTGGTGCTAAGCGCAAGATCGTGGCTCCTCAGCCATCCAATCCTTGGATCAGATGGCTTAAATCGCTCATTCGTGATGAGCATGGCTGCTGCACTAGTGAGGGCACAGCGGCTAGTGCCACATGGCTGCTTGTGGGCCATTGATCATTAAATCAATGCCCAGAACTTCTTGTGTTGGTTGAGGGAGCTCCGAATGTTGGATTTGAGCGATTTAGAGTCTATTGGACTTCGTTTGTCGTTTTGGATCTATCTGTGCCGTCTGATTTCTCATCTGAGGCTTGTTTCAACATGAACTTGTACACAGGGCCATTAAACATTGATTTATAGGTAATCTTAATTCGCAATGCATGTAGTGTTCCCATGCCCATTATGGTATGTTATTAGTGCACATATATCCTCAAGATGATCCCTTATTGACGAAATTATCATCATCGAATCCAGAGTTATGGACTACATAGATAGTCAGGACATGTATTTTCAATTGTAGGATCTGTAGGGCACAAGCACACTAGAAGGGAGGGATGAATAGAGTGGTATATAAATAAAAATTGCAAGAATAAGTAGGCCACAAAAAGGACACAAGATGTATAGTGGTTCCCCTCACTCAGGTACTTCACTACCTAAGTCTCCCGACTTAGGATTTTTAACCCAATTCCCTCAACCTGGAGGGAATCAATTTACTAATAGCTTGAGGTAATTAATAGGTTACCTCAACCAAATTACAAGATAAAGGAATGAATAAAAGTACAGGTATAAGCAAGATATAACAAAGCTTAGAACTAAATTTTCTAAGTCTCCAACAAGTATATTGCTTAAAAAGTATATGAATTAATCTAACGAGAATATTAAATTGAAAGCGAACGATCTAACAATGAAGTAAATAATCACCCTTGAAGATTTGTTGCAAACAAATAGTGGCCTTGAGAAGAATGCAACAAATCAAGCTCCTTTGTAGCTATAAAATTGGGAAATGGAGGTGTAGGCAAGGAGAGTGTTTTTGGCTTGATGTTGTATACAAATGACACTCAAGGAGTCTTTATATACGCCACTAAACACCTTCCCTACGATTACTAGATGTTATGGGCAATTTGGGAAGATCTATATTAACATAAATTGCAATATAGCCATTCTAATTAGGCACAACGGCTAGTTGGTACTGGTACTGAATGCTTACAGTCAGCCCAACAATGGCTAGGGTACCGGTACTGATCATTGGTACCGGTACTCAGTGCATTCTGTTGAGTGCCAACAAAGTCACTTGGTACCGGTACTTGTGGCTCACAGGCTCCACCAACTGTGAACACTTAAAAACGATAATCATGATGAGTACCGGTACTTGTTCATAGTTTGGGACTTAGGCCCAAACCTGTGCCTAGCATGTACTAATACTTATGACTAGTATCAGTATTTGCTACAAGTACATTGTTTTACAAGTTTAAACCAAGTTTTACGGAAATTCTATCTTAGCTATATAATAATATTTCCAAAGAGTCGATCTTTAGTTTTAAAATGAATGATTGAACATGATTTTGATCCCTAATTATCTCTACTTTGATTTTAACTCCTAAGATATCTTTTCATTGTTAGGAGACATACAAAAGTTCTAAGATATAACAAACTAAACCACACTATAGTCTTCAATTTTCATGCCATCATTACTTCTTTCATCCATCCTTAGACCCTGTTACTTCCTAAAAATAACACTTCATAAACTCATTAGATTTAAAGCAATTTTGTTAACATGGAAACATAAAAGTTAAGTGGAGCTAGGTTCCAACAGTAGTTATCTAGTATCAGTTTATGTCCTAATTTTACACATACCCTAGGTCTTCTTTTTTAAAGAAAAGAGGAAAACCCACTTTTCTCACTACATTTTGGGTTTTCCTTGCCACAGCTTTACCGTTGTGGTGTTGAGTGTGCCTTTGCACATTATTTTCTATTTATGCACGGGAGATGATCTCTGCAACCATCTCTCATCCCTTGGTTGACAAGTGCTCCTAGGCCTACTGCTATTGTACCATACTCTATTTTTATTAGATCCACATCTACTATGATTGATCACATGGCAGATCAATCGTAGAATCCTTCTAAAAATCCTCTAGGTTAGGATGAGCTACATCCTTTCGATATCCACTGGGGTCTCTTGTCATAGAATCTACAGATGCTCGAGTAGAACTACCAGATCAATCTATTGATGGTTGCTCTACACAATCTTCAGGCTCGCCAACCTGAATCGAGACCTGTTAGACCACCTACTCCACTTAGGCCACCACTTTGAGATTATTATAATCCTACTCACGCCCAAGTCGAGCTGAATGTTAGGATTCCCGTTGGGGAAAACAATCCCAAGCTTAAACCAAATATCATTAGCTTGATCTTGCACTTTCACAGAAATGCTTCTGAGGGCCCGCTCCAACACATCGAAGATCTAAAGAATCTATCTCAAACCTTAGGTCCTAGAAATCAGAGCTGGGAAATCCTACTCATGAAGATGTTCACCTTCAGTCTTAAAGATAAAGCTGCTTACTAATATCACACCATTGCACGACCAAGCACTACTTGGGTTGAACTTGAAACTACATTTTTGATGAAATTCTTCCCTATAAGTCACACAAATGCCCTCAGGTGAGCTATCACTACCTTCTCATAGAATCAAGGAGAACTAATTCATGAAGCCTAGGAGCACTTTCATGAATTGTAAAGGAAATGCCTACATCACGACATTCCTCACTAGCAACTCATGCATATATTTTATTATGGATTACAAGGGAGTGTTCGAAATCTGGTTGATGCTTCTTGTGGAGGTAACTCTATAAATAGAGATGAAGAATCTGCCTTAGAACTTTTCGAGGGAATGGTAGAGAACTCGATCAATAATGCCTCCATGTCGCAGTTCAACCAAGGGAGCATACATTAGAATACACACACAAATAAAAGGGGCATTCACAAGATTGAAGACCAATCTAGTTCATGAGACTTGGATTTAATCATAGAAATGCTGGATAAGGTTAATATGATAGTAAAGAATCTCGATGCGGTTCGTAATACGGTGAAGAATCTTACACCTCTACTTGCTACGAATGTCGCACCTAGACCGATTTTGCAAATTCTTGTTGGGAGGAAATTTATGAATAATCTAGATTTATAAGATCCTTTTACCATGGCTTTCTATCAAACTCCCACTCAAACCCAAGGAGGGACCTTTATCCCACCTTTTCCCTCTATTTCCCCACTTTCTTCATCTGTAGAAAGCGCGATGAATTCTTACAATTTGTATGCCATCCAGGAACATGATTCATGATCTAAGTCCTCTTCAAACACCTACAACCTTGGATGGAGAAACACCCTAACTTTTCTTGGTCTGATCAGAGCCAAAGGTCACCTATTTATCAAAATCAAACCTTAGAAAACCCATTGTCATTTCCTTTTCAGCAACCACAAGTGATGCCCACCCAACAGAATACACAGATTTATTCAACGCCACAAAGAAATTCATAGGTAAATCAAATTTTAATAACTGTTAACGAGAGCTAGTGGAGAAATGTTGATGCTATCGCTGAAGTCCAAAGTCAAAGCTTGCTTGAGTTGGCTGATCTCAAAGGCCAAATCATGCAGTTGGCTAAGCACATGTAGCTAATCAATCCAATTCTTAAAACCTACCCTCTTCACCTCCTGAGATTGAGTTATCTTATTCATATCAGCAACCACCTTTACTACATCAAGCTAATCCACCTATTATTCTAAATCAAAGTTGATTTGCAGAATCTGTATAGAAAATTAAACTCAAACCTTTACCTATCTTTGCTTTATGTGTTGAAATGTTTACCCCCTTCAAAGTGAACGATCAATGTCTTAAACCTTTTCTTGAGACACACTCTTTGGGTCTTGTTGGAGACTTTATACACTCCACTAATCATTTCACTAGGTTTACACCTGGTTAAAGGCTTAAACCTTAGTGCTTGATCGACGCATGCTTTGCGAATTAAAATCCGGGGTTTGGAGGACCTATCGTCGTAGCTTGTAAAATGCATCTATCAAATAAAATTTATAACCGAAACTTGCAAAGTGAGTCCTGATTCGACATGGGGAGGCGAACATTTGGTTTTGAAAATTCGTGTTTCTCTTTTATTTCTTATTTGTCATTTTTATCTTTTCTAATTTTTTTTGGTATTTTTAGCAAGCAAGAGATCTGGTCGATGACTCTAACTAATCTACTTGCAACAATATAAGAGTGAGAGAGAAAGAGAGAGAAATAATCATCTATTTATAAACGAATGTTTGTTACACTACAAAAGCGGAAAATGTACACTACGAAAGCGTAAAAAGATAGAATGAGGTGAGAAAAATCCCCTTCGACGGTCGCTCAGAGGATGACTTGCTCTGATGTTGCCTGGAGGAAGGTGGTAAGGAACAGGACGAAGGAGGGCGGAGTGGAGGATGGTGCAGGACGGCGTCGCAGCGAGGATCCTCTTCCTGAAGGGCAGTGAGAGGATGGCTACGGGATGCTCCACGAATGGGGTTGAGGCAAGTGAAAACTATCTAATTTTCTACTCTAGAGGAGCATCCCAGGCTTCGGACAAGCTCTCTCTAAATCCTTGGAGGTGGCAAGAGGAAGAAAGGAAGAGATGAAGAAAAATGGGAGGGGTAAGGGTCCTTTTATAGTGGAGGAAAGAATTAAATTAGTATATAGGACATTTAGTGATGGTCATAAACGTTGCTGAAGATCCGTCGCAAACCACGCTGAAGACAGCCCACGCTACTGCTGCATTGCCATGCCCCTACAGGCACGCACTTTCGTGTGCTGCCGCTACGTGCACGCACACCTGCACTACTGTGCATGTGCAACGGCACGTGAATGCACATGGGTGGCCTGGGTTGCGCCACGTGGCACGATCTAGGCCGTCCATCTTCTTTTCGTTCTAGAGGCTACTACAGAGGTTGAATTGAGTCGATTTTCACGTCTTTGGGCTGCGATCGCCGACCCAAATCCATCAACGTGGTCAGATTTGTCATTTGAAGCTCTGAATTATGTCACCTAGTCCCTTGGTCGTTGATCTTCCTCGGACAGCATATGGTGCTACGGGACACCGATCGAGGTTATTTCGAAGGTGTTGGACTCCGATCATCGTCTTGATCAGATCCATACGGTCAGATCGTCAATCCAAGGCTTCAAAATAAATATTCTTCTCTCCTGATCACAAAAAGGACGTAATTAACCTAATTATATACAACTACTCTAAATGCAGAATAATGCATGCTATGGAACATTTATAACATTAAATGCAAATCTAAGCCTAGGAACATGCATGAATAGGCATTTTTCCCTAAATAATTTTGTCTACATCATACCCCCATGCCTATCTTTTGCTAGTCCCTAGCAAAATTAAATTGCAAGCTATGTGTACGAACACAATTAGGATTCGATCACTTAGGCCTAAGTCATTTATTAACAACAGAAAATTTCAACTAAGGTCCTAAACAACGAAAACTCAACAGTACCCATGTGTTTCCCAGAATGTAGACTACCCAAGTCCTTGCCTTATTTAAAAAGGGAAGTTACATATTTTTTATTTTTCTTCTTTTCTAATTTTTTTGTACTTTTGGAGCTTGAGAGTTCAAGGATAACTTTTTACGACTACCCAACCCACCCATGGCTTGAAAAGTACTCTAAGTTCTAAGCATCTAGTGAAAAGAGTGAAAGACTCACTAGATGGCTGTTAAAATGGATTTCGGGTTTCTACAACCCTAGGTGACCTTGCCTAGAGGTTTATCTTTTTGAATGGCAGCTTTCTCCGTACTTCTTTAATTTATGGGCTCAGCACAAGGTCTAACCCAGTATATATCTCCCTGGTTTATTCTACTTCCCCGCTTCTTCCGTTAGTGTTTTGGGAATTATTGTACATTTTTGTGAGCTAAGCTCTGGACAATCGGCCAATGGGATATTACCCATGGCAACTTACCAGCCATACTCGTTCAATGAAGTGTGGTTTTACTTGTTTATTTTTATTTTTATTTTTTTTCTCCTTTTCTATATTTTTTTTCTTTTTCTTCTTCTTTTTTTTTTTTTTTTAAATAGGTGGCTTTCCTGATCAAATATTTACCTAAAGGCAGTACAATGAAAATGGTCATGTGATTGAGCTCTGGACAACCGGCTAATGTGCTGTTACCACCGACAACATGCTAGCCATACCACCCTAGATGGTTCATTAGCTACCCAATTTCTGAAGAAACCGTCGAAAAGTGAGTCAATGCAAAAGGTGTGTAGATGTTTAGACTTAAAACCCCCTCGAATCAGAGGGTGGGTTGATAAGTCGCATACTTATCATCCTAAGTTATTTACTGGTCATGCTGTGTTTCGTGTGTTTAGAAATTGAGGTTACCAGTAACCTGTCGTCGTAGTTGCAAAACACGTCGATCAAATAAAATTTATACCGAAACTCCAAGGGAGTCTTGGGTCGAACACAGGGAGGCGACGTTTACTTTACTTGAAAATCACACTTCGATTCATTTCTTTTTGGTATTTTGGGGTTTTGTTATTTCTTTATGTTTTTGAAGTAAAAGAAAACAAGCAAATGTATCACAAGATAGAGGTGAAACAAATATGATATATATGTCAATTCAATGTCAATTACAATGAACTACAAAAGCATAAAAAGAGAGGGAGGTGAGAGGAAATCTCTTGAATCAGCTGTTCGGCAAGACGACGATGCCTAGCAGAAGCTTGGAGGAAGGAGGTGAGGAGCGGGATGATGGAGGTGAGATGCTGGAGGACGTCGTGTTGAGGAAAGCTTCGACATGGCTACGGAATGGAGGTGAGAAGACGGAGGTGATCTGGTACCGGAATGGAGGTGGGAGGATAGCTCCGAGGTGACCTATGAAGGGAGATGGGAAGTTGGAGCAATATTTGGTGGGGCAGAGGTTCGCTGCGCTAATAGGCATCTTTGGAGCTTGAGAACAAGCTCTAATGGAGCGTTGGTAGGCTTGCTAGAGCTTGGGAGTAGGTGGCAGTAGAGTAGGTAGAGATGGCTTCGAAAGGAGGGGGTGAAGGTCCTTTTATAGTGGTGGAGAAGAGGCTAAAAATGGATAGAGGACCTCTAGCGACCTCCAGACCGTCGCTGGAAATGTTACTGTGGACAGCTCACCTCCACCCACACCCATAGCTGGCTCTACAAGCTTTTAATGAAACAGTGACGGCTGTAAGCGTCGCTGTAGGTCAGTCTAGCTGTCGCTGACAGCTAGCGCCAATGCCCTTGCACCCACACCGCCTGCCCTGCTCATCACGTGCGCTGACTAATTAGCCCATAGTTGTGGGCTATTTAAGTATTTAAGTGCCTACACATTAGGTTAATTCTAACATTTATTTAGTATAAATTAGGATGCAAATAGATTAATTCATAGTTTTAATCTAATTACATAATCCATACATTGTATTCATATCTTAAGTGCATCTAGAATTAGTTTAAAATAGCATTCATCTAATTAGATAACCAATTAGGTATATTATTTTTATTAACATAGAAGTTGAGGGTCTATACATAAATAACCCTAATATTTTAATAATATTTTCTTTATTCGTCTCCTTTCAGAACGGCTGGCTGCCGCTCCAACGCCCGCGTGATGCAGTGAAGGAGCCATTCAAGGGGGAGAGGATACGGTGGATCTGGTCGGCCGCTGATTTCAAATTTATTCAGGCCACTACAAAAGGAGCACGGAGGTAGCCGAGCTCAGGAGGCCTCCGCCACCGACCCACCACTGTGCAGAGAGAACCTCTCTCTTCCACTCCACACTGCCGGCCTCTACCGTGGCGGCGAGTCTCCACCACCGTGGGCGTGTGGTGTGACAGGCCACACCGCCACCCGGAGCTCGCCCGCATTACCGTGAGCACCTTAGCGTGCAACTCCCTCGCCGTCATCGCCGACCACCGTCACCAACCTACTGATCAGCCACCCTCTCAGTAACTTAAGACGTCTGGGAAATTTCCCAGACGTCTGAAGTTACCCGCTCACTTCACCGCACACGCCTGAAGTCGCCTGCAGACCCCTTCCCGCACCTGCAGAACCTTCAGCGCACCCACGTCCGTCAACCTTCAGCTCAAACGCGCCTCAACTCTCCAACAGCCACGCCTCCGCTCAACAGCCTGCAGAACCTTCAGCGCACCCACGCCTGCGCCCTCCACCGCCCACGCACAACCGTGCGCCCTCTGCAGAACCTTCAGCGCACCCACGCACAACCGCCTGCAGTCCACGCCATTCACCACTGCGCCTGCAGAACCGCCAGCAACCGACCTCTGCAGACCCTCTGCCCACGCCAGCTTCCACCGCACACGCCAACCGCAGCTACCACCGCGCAAGCGCCCTCCTACAGACCACCGCCCACGCACAACCGTGCGCCCTCCTGCAGACCCTCCGCACACCCACGCACAACCGCCTGCAGACCGCCCAACCGACCACCGCGCACGCCAGCCGCACACGCCAGCCGCAGCAGCCAACCCCGCAGCAGCAGCAAGCGGCGGACTTCACGCCAACAGGCTGCGCAAGCTGCCAGCTGCAGCACCTCCGCCGGAGCTCGTCCGGCCACCTCCGACCGCCGCGCGACTTGCCGCCACCACCGATTCGAAGCCCTTGATCCAAGGGACCTCCTCCGAGCTTCCCGCGCCCGACCATCGGCTCCTCGTCGCGCAAGACAACGGGGAAAAATTCCCCTGTTTTGCTACAGTAAAACGTTAATTAAAATTTACATTTTCTGCCATTGCCACATTTTAATCATATTCTATTCACTCTGCATTGCGGAAAATATCCTGTAGTTTCTCATAATTTCCATTTCAGCATTGTTTCTTGCTTAAACCTTAATCTAAAGGCAATCTTGGCTTGGTTCTTGTCCAAATTGACTCCGAACAAACATTTTTAAGTGGCGCGAATTTAATACGTTATTGCCTCCCTGTGGATACGACCCGCTCCTCTGCGAGTGGTTATTTCTTATTAAAAATTGATTAGTCGATTTTTCCACCACATTAAACTACAAACGACTTAAAAGCGAAAGATCGACCGGTCAAATGGCACCGTTGCCGGGGAGGCAACAGACGTAATAATTTTGCCTAATTTTATTTTCATTATTTGTCAATTGCACAGAGATTTGACCATCTATTATTTTCTTTTCTGTGCGAGAAATTTTGTGCAAGAATCAGCCACTGTGAGAGGCGACCCTTGACGTCGCCAGACGAGAAGTGGACAAGCAATTTTGAAAGGAGGAGAAGGACGAGGACGCGACGGACACCATTGTATTTAATCTCTAATTTAATTAGAATAGAATTAAGACTGAAGACTTAATTTTTCATTACAGTTAGTTTGAAACCCTTGTTCTGGGGCAAATTTTGAGGGGTTTGTTCCCCGATTTTGTTTTGGACTCGTGTTGGGTAATTTTTGGGAGCCTGTTCCCTTTTCTTTAGATTTAGGTTTATTTATTTATTTTTTTTTTATTATTTCTTTTATTTGCTTGTGCATAAGTAGTTCTAAAAAAAATAGAAAAAGAAAAAAAACGAGCTGCCTGCTAGAAGTTTCCTGCCCTAGGACGAACCATTTAGGTCTATATGAGCAGCCTCTAGATTTTCTTTTCTGCATTGCGTGCATTTTTGCATCGAAGATCGCTGGAGGCAAGGTATGCATTCTCTTACTTTGCATCCTATTTTTGATCACGCATTGCATTTGGGATTTAATGCGAAGACCACCTAATCTGTACTGAATAAATCTAACAAGTGGTCACATTTTTTTTAGAAAAAGGACTAATTAAAGGAAGGACATTTTAAAAACCAAGGATTTCATTTTCAAACTTGGCGTGCGATTCAAAGTTCAAAATCTTTTACGGTGTATGCACACTTATTTCACTTGCACCACGGCACGCTTCTAGACACTCCTTAGGTTTGGAAATACTAGGACAAGAGCCCTCCTTTCGTTGGATTCTGAAGTGTTTGGAACTTGAGATCAAAGGTTTTGTAAATCCAAAGCGGGGGATACCCTGTCACGGATTTTTGGGGGTAGTTGAGGAGCACCGCGAAAGCACAGCTTCAAAGGAAGGCTTAGGCCTACTTGCATCCCTCGATCTTCCATCTTTGGATTTACTTGACCATTTGAGATTTAGGGAAGAACACCTAAGCTCCAACTAGGTCTTTTTAGGCGAGCCGTAGGTCGACAATAGGCGCGTAAATTGATTAAACAAATTGTATTGTCACCTGCAATCTGACTTAAAATCAAAAGCCTAAATTGGGAAAGACCTAAAAGGTCCTTTTTGAATTGTGTCTTGTTTGGGGAATTTTGATTGAAGTGTGAGTTAGAATGGACCACATTGATTTTCATCCTTTCACATCTTGCCCACACCCTCACCCCCACTCTACATCCTTCGATCCCAGACACCGAGATGGTCCATTCCTTGATGGACATAATGACAATCATTGGGATCCGTTTTACTCCTATTATAGGAGTATTGGCCTAGTTAAGCCCCAAATTAGTGAGCAGAACTCAGGAGAGGGATTTGCTTTGCCCAATATCCCACATACCAAAGAAATACCCAACCCACCCTCCCTGAAAACTTATAATGGTTGGACAAACACTCCTGGGTACTATAAGCCTGAGCCTGACTTCTCTTATGATAGAAATGACCTCTCCTCTTTGAAGATGGAAATACAGAAAATGCAAAATGAAATGAGTGAATTGTTAGGAGAATCTTTGAGAGCAGGCCAACAAGAAAGAGATGAAATTAGCCACCCAATCTGCCCCATTGACGATGACGTACACCCCTCTACAATAGATGCATCTCCCGTGGGAAAGCTACACTTTAAGTTGAAGGGAAATTCTGGGGAAAATAGCTACTTTTCGAGGATCGATTTTGAAACCTCCCCATTAGATGACACTTCCTTGAGAGATTTACACTTTAGGTGGGAGGAAAAAACACATGAAAGTAGCTATGCATTGGATGAAGAATGGTGGCAACCCGAGGAAGATGATGATAAGGTTGAGTATCCACCTGATTTATATTGGAGTCAAAAGAAGGGAATGATGGTACCATTGGAAGACCTCGACCCAGATGATAGTATTTTCGTGACATTTGATGAAGTGGGTCAAAGTCAAGTTGTTAATCCTACCCTCCCTTCTGATCATGATATGGAACTCAAACCCACCCTTAGGGAACCTAACCCTACAGAAATTGACCTATCTGAGGAGTCTGATGTAACCAATGTAAATAATTTACCTCAGATAGAGCACCCTAGGGGATCTGCTGAGATATTAAATGATTCTAGACCTCGGGTACATGATGAATTGTGTGATGAGGAGGAAGATGAATTATATGAGGAACCTACATTCAAGATTTGGAGTGACACTAAGGGTGATTATGTATTATTTGAAGAGTTAGCCCCTAAGGATGTCACAAATTTGACCAAATTAGGTTTCCTTGGCACACCCATTGATGATATTTCTCCTCATGATAAAATGATGGAAAATTTGGAAGCAATTTCTAAGATTTATGTGGATTCACATATAGACTCCGGGGAAGATTTGAGTAAAGAACAAAAACCTGGGGATGACATTGATAGGATAATCCCTAGATCTGTTGCTTCCAACCTACCTTCATTCACTTCGAAGTCACCCTCTGATTCGCTTATATCTGAAAGCGAAATTGTGACTCCTGATGAAGAGCAGGAAGATCCACATGATGGTGCAAGGAATGCTAGGGATGAAATTGAGGATTTAGAAAGAGTGTTTGGGATGGACACTAAGCTGATTAAACCCAACCTAGATCTTATGGCCATCCCACAACCTCGTAACTTGGACACCCTAGACGATCCTTGCCTTAGAGAATTGCTCATTTTTGTTCTGACTAGGGGGCTTAACAGACCAATATTTTCTGTAATGGAGTATCGGGTATGGATTGATGATTTCTTTATTCAGTCCATTACCCTGGGGGTTTATCTCTATACCATTCCTTCCCCATTCTTTTTGGAGGATCCTTGTCATCCTACCCCTACCCCTTTGGAGGTTATTTTAACTGTTTATCCTTTAGGACCTCTTCTGGTGACCTGGGAAGATTTCATTCCCATTTTAGTTGGGCGAGCATTTGCTATCGGGATTCATCATCAGCTCGCCAACATCCTAGGTTACCTATTTTCTAGGCCAACTTTGCTTTGCTCATTTTTAGGGCCTATTTCTGCAATTCTTGAACCTGATTTGTAGGTTCTTCGGCTATTCAGCCCAGCTTTGACCCAGGTAATATCCTTCTATGCAATGAGGACATTGCAGATTTTAGGCATGGGGGGGTGTACTTGGGGATATACATAGCATAATTGCATACATTTGTACATATAAAAAAAAAAAAAAAGTTTTGAGCTTAACTGGCTAAGTCTTGCAGTCTTAAGCAAATCAGAACTCTAGGGTATACTAAGTTAATTTTAGGGTCAAACTTTAGAAGCTAAATAAGCTACTAGCTTTAGACCTTTAGGGTCCTTTGTGGACTTAAAAACTTAAGTAGGAGTTAAGTTGCGGACCATTCTTCAAGAGGTTGAGGAAGGGAAGCTAGGGTTTGAGTTAAAAGGTGGGGTATTACCTGGAGTCTTATTCTACCTTTTGGTTTACGGGTCCTTGTAACCCAAGCATCCAAATTTTTCACACTTGGTCTGGTAATTAACTTAATTTCTGAAAAGAGATTTGGTTCTCTTAGTTTTGACTTAAGAAAGGCTTGAAAACACATTTTGATTGGAAGAGTTCCCGCCGCAGGAGAGGTGGAGTATATACTCACCTTGAGGATGCGATGGTAACATATTACCTCCTCGGCGCTTGTCTCTTAGGATATCCATCCTACTGGGGGCATGTAAGCGCATTGCGCGGTTCAGGTACCATGGGCGGCCCTATCTCGAAGTGCCGATTGCCATAGGCCTGAATTCGCTTAAGAAATCCATGGGCGATACTATCTCGAAGTGTCGATTGCCAGGAGTTCTTGGGGTCGTTATGGGCGGTGCTATCTCGAAGCATCGAAAGCCAGGCACCCTTCGAGGTATGGTAATGGGGACAATGAATCCGACACAGACCGTGTTGATAGCTGATCTGAGGTTAGACTTAGAAGAATCAAACAAAAAAAAAAAGTATATATATTAAAAAAAAAAAATTCCTTTAACTCAAATAACTCGGACCAATGCAAAAGCACGGATGCCTTAATCTCAGGGATCAATAAATTTTAGGGTAGAGTCAGAAATCAGGGAAACTTGTGCTTGCAACTCGTCTTTAGCCGACCTAGTCTGTAACTTAGCAACTACTTAGGAACCTTGGGTTTAGAACCTGAACTTAATATGCTTCTGAAGGAAGACTAAGTGAGTTGACTAGTCTACTTGGAGTGCTAGGTTTGGCTTAATTTTGCTAGGGACTAGCAAAAACTAGGCATGGGGGTATTTGATTAGCCCATAGTTGTGGGCTATTTAAGTATTTAAGTGCCTACACATTACTGACCGTCCGTGCCCAGCTGCATGTGCGTGTGCTGTGCGTTGACCCACACGTGTGCTACCGCTGCTGCTGTGCTGCGCTCCAAGTGCCGCCCAATTGCAAATTGGAGGTGCTGTGGGGAATCTAACCCACGCCCCTCCTTTGCAAACCTTTTCGTCAACCAGTGTGCCACGTCGCCCTTTGTGTCGCGAGGAAGAAATTAGTGCAGACGCTTCCCAGCCGTTGGATCTTGATCCAATGGCTAGGATTAATGGTGTAGATGACGAGGGAGAGTGGGCGGTGACTGCTGGCAGGGTTTGGGTGGCCTGGGTGGCGCCACGTGGTGCCATCTGGGCCATCCATCTTCTTCTTCTTGTTGAGGGTGCCACGGTGCTCAGATCGGGATGATTCCTGCGATGCTGGACTACGATCGTCGCTCTGGATCCATCCATATGGTCGAATTTTACATCTGAAACCCATATGGATGTCGCATTGCCCCCTGGCCGTTGATCTTCCTCAGGCTTCATGTGATGCTACAGGACTCCGATCTGGACGATTTCAGAGGCGTTAGACTTCAATCGTCGTATTAATCAGATCCGTATGGTATGATCGTCCATCCAAGGTCTTGAAATAAGTCCTCACCTCTCTTGACCATAAAAAGAACCTAATTAACCCAAAATATGTAGAACTACTCTAAATGCACACATGTTATGCAATATTTATAACATGAAATGCAAATCTAAGCCTAGGAACATGCATGAATAGGAATTTTAATCTAGATAGATGTGTCCATATCATACCCCTACGCCTATCTTTTGCTAGTCCCTAGCAAAATTAAACTACATGCTATGTATAAAATCAAAATTAGCATTAGATCGCTTATGCCTAAGTCCTTTACTAATAATAGAAAATTTCAACTAAGGTTCTAAACTATGAAGACTAAACAGTACCCGAGTGTCTACCAGAATGCAGGCCGCCCAAGTCCTCGCCTTATTTGAAAAGGGAGATACATTTTTTTTTTCTTCTTTTCTAATTTTTTTGTACTTTTGGAGTTTGAGAGTTCCAGGATAACTTTTTAAGGCTACTCGACCCACCTAAAACTCAAAAAGGACTCTAAGTACTAAGCATCTTTGTGAAAAAGTGATAGACTCACAAAACGGCCATTAAGACGGACTTCAGGTTTCTACGACCCTAGGTGACCTTGCCTAAAGGTTTATCTTTACGATCGGTAGCTTTCTCCCTACTTTTATTTATAGGGTTAACACAAGGGCGAACCCAGTGTATATCTCCCCGGTTTATTCTACTTCCCTGCTTCTTCCCTACGTGTTTTGGGAATTATTGTGCATTTTTATGAGCTGGGCTACAGACAATCGGCCAATGGGCTGTTACCCATGACCACTTGCCAGCTATACTCGTGTGGTGAAGTGTGGCTTTATTATTATTTTTTTTTATTTTCTCCTTTTTCTATTTTTTTATTTTTGGGTGTTTCTTTTTTTCTTTTTTAAGTAGGTGGCTTCCCTGATCTAAGATTTACCTAAAAGCAGTACAACGAAAATGGTCTTGTGGTTGGGCTCTGTTCAACCGGCCAATGAGTTGTTACCACCGACAACTTGCCTGCCATACCACCCAAGTCAGTCCATTAGCTACCCAATTTTCGTAAAAATCACTGGAAAGTGAGTCAGTGCGAATAGTGTGTAGATGCTTAGCCTTAAAATCCCCCGAAATCAGAGGGTGGGTTGATAAGTCGTATACTTATCATCCCAATTTATTTACCAACTTAAAATGAATTTTAATTGGCGAGGACTCGAGACTAAGTCCACATTCGAGTGGACACCTGGGCTAATTAAGCCCGAAGACCTGAAGAGTCTAAGTGTTTTTGTCCTCTTGTATCATTTCCTGAAGTTAATAACTTCCAAATGCTTAAGATCTCTTTTCCTAATTTCTTTCCTTTTTTTTTTAATTTTCAATTTTTTTTTAATTTTATAAGAAACTAAAAGAAATTCTACGGAGTTAGCATAATGATTTCAGGAATTGATTATCCACCCCCCAATGCCTAAATGATGCAATGTCCTCATTGTAAAAATAAAGACGTGAAAATGGTAGAGTAAACAGAACATCACCTGAGTGTCATGAAAATCTGGTCAGCTCCGCAGAGAGAAGGGTGTATACACACGTGCTAAGTTTAATATCTTCAGCTAGGCATAGCATACATACAAAGAAGAGATTGAGAATTCATAAGTACAATTCAGAATCAAAATCAAAATATTGATCCTGAAACCCGGTAGCAGAAAATGTCCATAGACGTGGATGAGATTATGGTGCAGACCCATGCCCCAAGGTCGAGTGGTTCCCAGGTTCTGGATGAAAATCACCCAGAACCGAAGGTTGTTGTGTCTGCAGGGCCAGGCCTACGGTTTAGTGGTGTGCAACCCAAGACCAAAGTGTCGGACAATGGGTAAAGATGGTTCAATAAGTGTGGTTGTCCACTTAACATCTAGCTCAGAAAAATAATAAGTTATTCCAGGCTTGGGTCGCACGTGAAAGATATCATAAGGGTCCGTATAGAAGATAGTGGTTTCAGGTCAATAAGAACCCTTATATCCAAACTTATTTTTCCCTCAAAATTATCCTCCCAAATTTTCATTTGAACAATTCCATCCTCCAACATCAAGGGCTCAGGCTTCGAGACCTCTAGCATATTATTAACCCCATATGATTCTCCCAAGTCTAGAAATCGTGGCTGAATCAAGATTGGCTTGGGCACAAAGATTTTAGAAGTCAGCTCTTCGGGGTGTAGATGAGGACTGGGGTTACTGATTGAATCATCAAGATTTGGATCCTCTAAGTTAACCCCAATCAAATCCAAATCTTCAATGAAAGGGCTATCAAATGGTTCAGCAGATTCCTCATGCCCGTTTGTCTCACTAAAATAATTTTCCTTATGTTCAAGTGAGACTTCACCTAAAGATTCTTCACCCTCAGAGTCAAAGAATTGATGATCCTCATTCATATATGTCTCAAAATCATATGTCATTTCATGGTCCGTGGAGACATATTTTTCCTCGCTCCCTGGCTCGGGGATCTAGGGTGAATCAATCGGTTCATCCTCAGATGGTTGCTCTAGCCCATCCTGGTCATCCTCAATCTCAGAAAATGTATCCCCTCTGACAGGCGCCTGAGCGGGTTCAGACATTGGCTCTCCTGAAGGGGGTTCATCTTGAGAATCATCCCAAGATTTGACTAGTGCAACCATAAATTTCATCCACAACCTCGACAATTTCCCAAGAAGGAACTCACCCAAGTCCCTATCCCTAATGCTCTAGAGCAAATCCAATAAAGAACTATTAAGTTCATCAATCCAATAAAGAACTATAGGCTCCAGTGCTTCAGTGCATGGTGTTGGCTGAGCTTCTAAAGATTGTATAGTCTTCCTCAAATTAGCCAACACCCTATCCTGGATCTGGTTCACCTGAACCAACTAGTTTGGTTCAGGGTTGTGTGGGTTCAGGTTAAATCTAGGGAAGTCAAGATGTCGAGGTTCTCGGGTCCCTCCCTGAAAGTAAGTCATTCTAGGTTGTTGAAAGGATGGTGGTGACCTATATTCAGTGGAATACTGGGGAGGGTAGGTGTTTTAATCATGATATCCTTCCTGATTGTAGATCAGGTTGGTTTGGTCATCAAAGGATGGAGATCCATAATTACTATAGCTCTGGGAAGGATAATAATCATAGTCTTGTCATCCAGGTTATTTCCTGGACACTGAGGTCCAGATTCATATCCCCAATCAAAGTCATCCCGGCTAGTGGATGGGTAATTACAAGTCAAGTTGGGATAGTAATCATCTTGGGGATAAGTGGTGGTAGGAGGATAGGATGCGAAATGTGTGTAGGATGTGGAAGTGTACATGGTTAAGTAAGGAGGGAAATCAGAAGAGAAAGGAGCCCTGCAATACAAAAATAAAAGCCTGTCCTTAGTTTGGGTAGCCTAA
The DNA here is from genome assembly GCA_037157565.1 of Thalassia testudinum. NCBI lineage: Eukaryota > Viridiplantae > Streptophyta > Magnoliopsida > Alismatales > Hydrocharitaceae > Thalassia > Thalassia testudinum. The sequence continues at coordinate 9,592,007 of JAZHRO010000003.1, read as the reverse complement.
AGGTCTACAGACTCTCAGAATCCATCCTAAGATTATAGACGATTTACTCTACTTATGTCCAGACAATCCAACCAGTTAGAAGGAGGGACTGGGGAGAAGGTTCTTCCTTTGGCTTGGGCCTCCGGTTCCTAGTGTACTCCCAAGCCGTGGTCGTTTGACTCTACTCCCCTAGCTAGACATCAGATTGACTAGTATAAGTAGGTTAATCATGAACAATCTCAATCTGGATCCCGACGAGCGAACCAGTCCTTAGGGCCAACGTCTAATCAATTTTAGTTAGGCTTGGGACAATTGTGCTTCAGGAATGTGATGGGCCTTTTAGATGGGTTGTGCCCTTAATGATCAGTTAAAATGTGTGTGTGTGCACAACCAGGGTTTGCAAACAAGGTTATTTGAGGATGTGTCTTTTAGAGTTCAACCTTGTTTAGTATCTTTTAGGGTTTAATCTTATGTATATTCAATCAAGTTTATGAAAACTCTCCAAGTTTTCCAAGCACTGGTGATGATATATTCCTTTAGAAATCAAAGAAAAAAAATGTGGAGTACTTGGTTCAGCCCTAAGAATCAACCCTAAGTGGCAAGCTACTTGATGAATCGCTTTTATCTTAAGTAGTGCGGATCAAACAGTTCAATCAATTGGCCTATTGCACCACTTAGTTAAGGCACACAGAAATTTTTGACCTATTCAGATTTCTACTCACTTATTTGTGTGTTGAATTAAGTGTACCGAGTCCATAGGTCAGATCTCGGTTAAGTGGTAGAATTGATGTGATTGTGCACCTTAGGGTGAGAAGTGTGGGTGTTAAGTGTGTAGCTTACAGAAAATCCCACAATCAGATAACACTTTGTTTATTTTTTTATTTTTAATTTTGTGGATGACAAGGTGAGTAGAGGTGGCAAACAAGCAACCAAATCTATCCTAGTGTTCATGAAAAGCACCAAAGTTGATTTGGGTTTGAGTTATTCGGTTATGGAATGAAAACTAAGGTGGGGGTGGTGTGGGGGACACTTACAAAACACTTTATCCTCATTTTACTTCGGTCTACTGCACTTGAATCTCTATGCTAAGGTACCTGCAAGACAGTAGATCAAAGACAAGTAGGGTTAATGCTATGTAAATGCAAAGAAATGCAATAAATAATAAAGTAAATTCCGTTGCCTCCCCAACAACGGTGCCAAAATGGTCGTGCCATGTTTCGTGTGTTTAGAAATCGAGGTTACAAGTAAATTGTCGTCGTAGTTACAAAATACGTCGATCAAATAAAATTTATATCGAAACTCCAAGGGAGTCCCAGGTCGAACACAGGGAGGCGACGTTTACTTTACTTGAAAATCACGATTCGATTCATTTCTTTTTGATATTTTGGGGTGTTGTTATTTTTTTGTGTTTTTGAAGTAAAAGAAAATAAGCAAATGTATCACAAGATAGAGGTGAAACAAATACGATATATATGTCAATTCAATGTTGATTACAATGAACTACAAAAGCATAAAAGGAGAGGGAGTTGAGAGGAAATCTCTCAAATCGGCTGTTCAGCGAAACGACGGTGCCTGGCGAAAGCTCAGAGGAAGGAGGTGAGGAGCGGGATGACGGAGGTGAGATGCTGGAGGATGTCGTGTTGAGGAAAGCTTCGGCATGGCTCGGGAATAGAGGTGAGAAGACGGAGGTGATCTGCTACCGGAATGGAGGTGGGAGGATAGCTCTGAGGTGACCTATGAAGGGAGATGGGAAGTTGGAGGAATATTTGGTGAGGCATAGGTTCGCTGCACTAATAGGCACCTTGGAAGCTTGAGAACATTCTCTAACGGAGCGTTGGTAGGCTTGCTATAGCTTGGGAGTAGGTGGGAGTAGCGTAGGTAGAGATGGCTTGGAAGGGAGGGGGTGAAGGTCCTTTTATAGTGGTGGAGAAGAGGCTAAAAATGGGTAAAAGACCTCTAGCGATCTCCAGACCATCGCTGGAAATGTTGCTGTAGACAGCTCACCTCCACCCACGCCCATAGCTGGCTCTGCTGGCTTGCAATGAAACAGGGACGACTGTAAGAGTCGCTGTAGGTTAGTCCAGCTGTCCTTGAAAGCTAGCGCCAACCACCCTCGTGCCCGCACAGCCTGCCTCACTCATCACGTGCGCCCAGCTATGTGCACGTGTGCTGTGCGCTAGCATGCGCACTTGCAATGCGCTGGCCTGCACGTGCGCGCGTGCGCTGTCGCTGCCACTGTGCTACGCTCCAAGTGTTGCCCAATTGCAAATTGGAGGGGCTGTGGGGAATCGAACCCGCACCCCTGCTTTGCAAATCGCCTCATCAACCAGTGCACCGCGTCACCCTTTGTGTTGCGAGGAAGAAATCGGTGCAGACGCATCCCAGCCGTTGGATCTTGATCCAATGGCTAGGATTAACGGTGTAGATGATGAGGGAGAGTGGGCGGTGGCTGCTAGCCGGGTTTGGGTGGCCTAGATGGCGCCACGTGGTGCCATCTGGGCCATCCGTCTTCTTCTTGTTGAGGGTGCCACAATGCTCAGATCGGGATGATTCCTGCAATGCCAGACTGCGATCGTTGCTCTGGATCCATCCGTACGGTTGGATTTTCCATTTGAAACCCATATGGATGTCGCATTGCCCCCTGGCCGTTGCTCTTCCTCAGGCTTTATGTGATGCTACGGCACTCCGATCTGGACGATTCAGAGGCGTTAGACTTCGATCATCGTAATAATCAGATCTGTATGGTCTGATCGTCCATCCAAGGCCTTGAAATAAATCCTCTCCTCTCCTGACCATAAAAAGAACCTAATTAACCCAAAATATATACAACTACTCTAAATGCACAATGATGCATGTTATGCAATATTTATAACATGAAATGCAAATCTAAGCCTAGGAACATGCATGAATAGGCATTTTAACCTAGATAGATGTGTCTATATCATTTACCGAATTAAAATAATATTGACATAGCGAGGACTCAAGACTAAGTCCACATTCAAGTGGACACTTGGGCTAATTAATCCCGAAGACCTGAAGAGTCTAAGCATTTAGGTCTCATGGTATCATTTCCTAAAGTTAATAACATCCAAATCACTAAGTTCTCTTCTCCTAATTCTTTTTTTTTTTTTGAAAGAAACTAAAAGAAATTCTACGGAGTTAACAAAATGATTTCAGGATAAAATATCCGCCCCCCATGTCAAAATGATGTAATGTCGTCATTGTAAAAACAAAGACATGAAAAGGGTAGAGTAAATATAATATCAGCTAAATTTCATGAAAATTTGGTCAACTTAGTAAAGAACATGGAATATACACACGTGCTAAATTTAATGCCATCAGCTAGGCATAACATACATACAATGAAGAAATTGAGAATTCATAAGTGCAGGTCAGAATCAACATAAGGATATTGATCCTCAGACCCACCAACAGAATATGTCCACAGCTGTGGATCAGGTTATGGTGCAGACCCATGCCCCAGGGTCGAGTGGTTCTAATGTTCTGGATGAAAATCACCCAAAATCGAAGATTGTTTTTCTTGTAGGGCCGGGCCTGTGGTTTGGTGATGTGCAACCCAAGGCTAAAGTGGCGAACAATGGGTAGTTTGTTTCATTAGGTTCAAATGTCCACTTAACATTCAACTCAGAAAAATAATCAATTATTTTGAGCTTGGGTTGCACGTGAAAGATATCGTAAGGGTCCTGGTAAAAAGTAGGTGGTTTCAGGTCAATAGATACCCTTAGATCCAAACTCAACGTCCCTCAAAATTACCCTCCCAAATTTTTATTTCAACAATTCTATCCGCCAACGTCATGGGCTCAGGCTCCAGGACCTCTAGCATATCATTCACCCCATATGATACTCCCAAGTCCAGAAATCATGGTTGAATCAAGATTGACTTGGGCACAATGATCTCAGAAGTCAGCTCTTTGGGGTGCAGATGAGGAATGGGGTCACTGATTCAATCATCAAGTAAATAAGGATTCAAATCCTCCAAGTTAGCCCCAAACGAATCAAAATCTTCAATGACTGGGTTATCAAATGGTTCATCATGCTCCTCGAGCCCATTTGTCTCACTAAAATCATCTTCCTTAAGCTCAAGTGAGACTTCACTAAGAGATTCCTCATCCTCAGAATCAAAGAATCCATGATCCTCATTTATATATGTCTCAAAATAATATGTCATTTCATGGTCCATGGAGAAATATTTTTTGTCATTCCCTGACTCTAAGATCTCAGGTGAAAAACTTGATTCATCCTCAAAGGGTTGCTCTAGCCCAACCTGGTCATCTCCAATCTCATAATATGTATCCCCCACGACAAGCGCTTGAGCGTGTTCAGACATTGGCTCTCTTGAAGGGGTTCATCTTGAGAATCATCCCAAGATTTGACTAGGGCAACCACAAATTTCATCCTCAACCATGACAACTTCCCAAGAAGAAACTCACCCAGGTCCCTATCCCTAACATTTTGGAGCAAATCCAATAAAGAGCTATTTAACTCATCAAACATTTTTATCATAAGCTCCAATGCTTCAGTGCATGGTGTTGGCTGAGCTTCTAAAGATTGTATAGTGTTCCTCAAATTAGCCAACACCCTATCCTGGATATGGTTCACCAGAACCGACTAGTTCGATTCAGGTTTTGGTGGGTTTGGGTTAAATCTAGGGGAGTCAAGATGTCGAGGTTCTTGGGTCCCTCCTTGAAAGTAGGTTGTTCTTGGTTGTTCAAAGGATGTTGGCAACCTATATTTAGTGGAATACTGGGGAGGGTAGGCGTTATATGCATTACATCCTTCCTGATTGTAGATCAGGTTGGTTTGGTCATCAAAGGATGGAGATCCATAATCATTATAGGTTTGGGAGGGATAGTAATCAAAATCTTGTTGTCCAGGGTTAGGCCCTGGACACTGAGGTCTGTATTCATATCCCCAATCAAAGTCATCCCAACTAGTGGATCGGTAATTACAAGTCATGTCGGAATTGTAATCATCTTGGGGATAAGTGGTGGTAGGAGGATAGGATGGGAAATGTGTGTAAGAAGTGCAAGGATACATGGTAGAATAGGAGGGAAAATAGAAGAAAGAAAGGTGCCCTGCAGTACAATCAATCAACCCTGTCCTTAGGTGGGTTAGCCTAAGTACCTACAGACTCCCAGGACCCATCTTGAGATTATAAATGATTTGGTCTGCATTTATCCGGTCAGTCCAACCAGTTAGGAGGGATTGGTGAGAAGGTTCTTCCATTGGCTTGCTCCTCTGGTTCCAAGTGTACCCCCCAGCTGTGGTTGTTTGATGCTACTCCCCTAGTTAGACATCAGATGGACCAGCAGAAGTAGATTAATCAAAAAAATCTTAGTCTAAGCCACGAAGAGCGAATCAATCCTTAAGGCCAACGTCTACTCGATTTTAATTAGGCTTGGGATGATTGTGCTCGTGGAATGTGATGGGCCCTTTAGATGGGTTATGTCCTTAATGATTGATTCAAATGTGTGTGCGTGCACAACCAGGGTTTGCAAATAAGGTTATTTGATGATGTGACTTTTAAGGTTTAACCTTGTCTAGTAGCTTTTAGGGTTTAATTCTTGGGTTGATTCAATCAAGGTTACGTAGACGATAAACGCTAGTTTATCATCATTCTTATGCATTAAAACAAACCTAGCTCTTAGGATTTTACTCCGCAAACGGGTTTTTGGGCTGCATTTAGGCATAAGATAGGTTAGGCTTGCATTGCATTTTTTATTGTCCTTTTAATATGTTTTTGTGAGTGTTAGGGATGTACAGATATATAGATCCCTAAAACCCTAGCACTCAAGAAGGCAAATGGTGAAGGAAAAGCCCAGACTAGCTGGAACTCACCTGATCCAGCTCACCTTAGTTTGATCCAGCTCACCTCAGCTTGATCCAGCTCACCGCAGCTGCAACCTAGCTTACTTGAACAAGGGTTAGCTCATCCTAGCTCCATTCAGCTAACCTCAGCTGGATGGTAGCTCAAGAGAGTTCACCTTAGCTCACCCAAGCTCAAGTTAGCTCAGATCCAGCTCAACTTAGCTTAGTCTAGCTCATCTCAGCTCCCACTAGTCCATAGGGAGCTCTAGCTAGCTCAGCTAAGTTGACAGGAGTTCACCCCAGCTAAGATCCAGCTACATCCAACTCCACTCAGCTCCAGCCAGCTGAAGAAGAACTCATCCCAGCACAGGAAGCTCAAGTCCAGCTCCCGGGGACTCAGCTTAGCTCAACTCAGTTGAGCTAAGCTACCTTAGCTGCCTCAACCAGCTTGATTCTCCCCGGGAGCACCAGACCTAGCTCACCTCAGCTCATTTTGGTAGAAGCCAGCTCAGTTTAGCTTGGCTTAGCAACTAGCAAAGAACTAACAAGCTAAGCCAACTAGAGTAGCCCCATGCCAGCCTCTTCAGCAGCAGCCGGCTCCAGCTCCAGCTCCAGACTTCTCCTCCTCAGCTCCTTCCTCCAAACCCTAGCTCCATTACCTTCTCCTCTCCTCCACCATTAGCTAAGCTATCTTAGCTTAGCTTAGCTTAGCTTAGCTTAGCTATGCCCCAACTTCCTTGGCTTGTACCACCCCAAAAACCCACCTAACAACTCCACCCAACTAGCTCCGCCTAAGCTCCACATAAGCTAACCTACTTGGCACCAACCTAACCTACCCACCACCTCCAAAATACACCTAAAAGTGGTGCCAAAAAGTGCCGCAACCACCCCCTTAATGGCGCCAATTTTCCCTCCAAAATCCCCCCTCATCTCCACCACACAATTTCCCTTGAATTCATCTCCACCATCCACCTAACCCCCCTTCTAGAAGACCCCATGTTGGCGCCAACATGGTGGTGTCTATCCACCACCAAAAGACACCAACACCACCATAACTACCCCCTTTAACACCCCTTGAGTTGGCGCCAACTCTCCTTAGCCATAGGATCACCAACCACCTCCATTCTTCCATCCTAGCCCTCCATTTCAAGGGGCACCTTAACCCCCCATCCTACTCTATTAAAAGACCACTACCCACCAGCATTCAAGTCATCCTTGGCTAGCAATTTCACTCTCATATTCCACCAAGAAGCCCACATCCAAGAGAGAAGAAGAAGAAGAAGATTAAGGGGATATTCTGTCCCCTTGGTGCCTTCCCCTCTTCCCTTCTCTCTTGGGTCACGCCAGCCAAAGGAGAAGCCAGGCAAGGAAGATCTTGGAGGAGATCTTGAAGGTGGTCATGCCACATTGGTGGAGTTTTTGAGGGTGGTGCACGCCCACCCCTTTGGAGAGAGCATTAAAGGTGGTAGCTTCCACCTTGTAGGAGCTCTCAAGGAAGGAGAAGGAAGCCCTCTTTTCAAGCCAAGGAGTAGCTAGGCTTGGAGCAAGAAGACAACCTTCTTCACCATTATTAGAAGAGGATTTGTGTTTCTTTTCTTGCTTTTAGATTGTTTAATTCTAGTAGAAGCATTCCTCTAGTTGTCCTTGAAAAGAACACTCATTCTACTCAATCAAAATTGCCTTCTTTTAGCTTTTTATTGCAGTTGTTTGTTTTGGTTCTAGCACTTAGTTCACCTCTTCTTCTTAATTACCTTAGGCCTCCACTTGCCTAGAGTGAGCTTAGGAAGAAGATATTTCTATCTTTTAGAGTTTAGTTAATCATTTGTAGGTGTTAGTTCTTTTAGCTACAATCTGCAGTTTGCCCTCGTCTTTCCAAAATACAAAAAAATTACATATTGAAAAATATCAAAAAGAAAGTTGAGATCTATTTGTAAGCAGGAGGATTAATTTTGCAATTTTTTCCTCCTTGGACGATGCTAGATACTCCCCTATCTAGGATATAAATTTAAAAGCGAAAGCAGATTCGCGTGTTACAACGACGTTAAAAACCCGCTTTTACAAATCACGCGTATTTCGCTTTCACTTTTTGGTGCCGTTGCCGGGGAGGCACGGCTTTGTATTAATTAATTTTCTCTTGCTTAAAGTGGATCTCATCCCCTTCTCTTTCATTCTTTTGTGTGTGCAGGAACTACAGCGGGAAGGCGGGAATCTGGAAGCGAGAGCTCAAAGTTCCTTTTCTTCTCGTGAAATTCAGGTTGATTCCTCTTTCTGGTCACATAATTAATTAAAACTACCAAAAATATATTAAACTTGGCTTTCAGGATCCCAAACAACTTAATTAAGTGGAGTGGTGCATTATAAAATCCATTGTTTGCTTGTATGCTTCTTTAACACCACAGTCTGGACTTGAAAAATCGATTCCTAACATCACAGGCCTCCTAAAATCACAAAATTTCATAGAGTGACTCCCAATTAAGTTTGGAACATCTGTTCCAAATTTCAAATCAATTGTATTTGTATTTAATTTTTAAAAATTCGTGGATTGCAGAGGGGTCACACCCTTTAATCTTCCTATTTTGCTACTATCCACGAATTTTTAGAATTTTTTACTCATCCAATTTTTGTAAATTTTAGTTGTCTGGAATCCTTGTGAAATTTTGCACATCATATAAAATCACAAAAATTTTCTGAGGTCGATGGTAATACTAAAAAGTCCACAATACGCACGGGTATCATTTCTGAACTTTGACACCAGTACAATTAAAAATTCAAAACAATTACCAAACAAATTCCTAAAATCGTACAAAAATCTTTTTTGGAATCTTTGTTTGATTTTATTCAAAGTAGTGATGTTGTTTGACTTGTTTGGACCACTACATAATTCAGAAAGCCAAAAATCAATTCACTGGTAGTAATTTTCTGTCTTAGGGATAATTGGCTTAGGGTTTCTTTCTTTCTCTTTAGAGATTCAATTAAAAAGGAAATATACAATCACACATACAACTTGTCTTTCCTTTGATTGTGACCTTTCAAACTTGTTTGAAAATTTAAAGAAAAAAACCCTAAAACTCATTTAATTAAATCAAATCCTAAAAGACAAAAATACAAAAAAATTGTGTGACAACTTGATTTACATTGGAGCCACTCTCCAATTCCTGCACACACAAAAAAAAAAATCAAATAATAGGGCAACAACCAAATAAACGCCCTCCACATTCCGTGTGCATTATAACATCCTAGACCTAATTAAAATTTGTAGCAACTTGACCCCTAAGGCTTTATCAACTTAGGCTTGCTATTTAGGTCTTAAGTTTTCTTTAGTTAGTACCAATTCTGTCATCTGTATCTGGTGTTCACACTGAGGGGCCGTGTCAAACAACCAGGCGCAGGTTTGTACAGGCACCTGTGGTTTTCTCTGGGAAACGTTTGGGCCCAAACCTCCCCATAAGTAACTTGTCTAGATTTGTTGATAGAACGTGTATTCACTATTGACTACTTATTTCCTATATAGACCAAGTCTTAGGTTATTATTAGGGAGTCACATTTAAGTTAGGTCTAGTTTTATTTGTTTGAATTACACACTTTCTCTCATCTCTTTCTCTTCTCCTCCCATCCCATTCTTCCATTTTATGCATGGGCGATGGTCTCAAAATCCGCACTTGGAAGGACCATTTGATTTCGCCCCCCACGCAAAAAGACCACTTTTTCTGTCTTCTTCTCCTGAAAAAATGGAAACACAACAAAATTGGTCCACTGACCCTTCCACGTCCACCTCTAACCCCACCACTAACCCTAATTCTAACCCTTCCACCCAAAACCCAACCACCAGTAACTTCCCACACTTGGAGCTCCCTAATCTTGAGTTGCCCCACACACAACATCAAGACCACCTACCTGATCTTTTAAAATTGATGGCCGATCAGATTAATAAATTAAATTCCAATCAACAAACATTGACTAGGAACATCCAAAACCTAGCCAATCCAAGGACAAACCCACCACCCCATCAGCAGCCTGTTGTTCCTCTAAAAGATTTCTATGATCCGTCTTATTATGAGGAACGACCAGGGGTGGCCATCCCGGAGGAGGACTTTGAGATCATGCCTGCGGTCTTGAACCTAATTAAACACTTTCATGGCCTTCCTATGGAAGACCCTTTCAGCCACCTTGAAGAGCTAACTCTTCTTGCATAAACAACTCGTTCCCGAAATGTGCAAGAAGACATATGGTTGATGCGGCTTTTTCCATTATCTCTTAAAGATAAGGCCACTTATTGGTTCAGGACCATTGGCCGACCCATCACAACATGGCCTCAACTCAAGAGTGCCTTCCTCAAGAAATTCTTTCCCATAGGTCGTATCAATTCCTTACGAAGATCTATTACGACCTTTCACCAAAAATCTGGTGAAACTTTCCATAATTCTTGGGAAAGATTTCAAGACCATTTAAGAAGTTGCCCGCACCACGAGATTCCTTTATGGCAGCTCATGCAAATCTTCTATCATGGATTAGAAGATCAAATCCGACATTTTGTCGATGCCTCGTGTGGCAGTAACTTTTTAAATAAAGATGCAGAAAGTGCCTATGACCTGTTCGAAGAAATGAGTGAAAACTCATTTAATCAAGCTTCCATGAACACATTTTGCAGAACCCAAAACCCACAGTTCGGTGTTCATGAAATAGGCACTCAACTTTCCCTGTCACCCAAGACGATCTTCAATTGATTACTCAAAAACTTGACCAGATGCATATTAATCAAAAGAAAATTGAGGAAAGACTGGCCACATCAACTCAAGCTCCACACCCACATCTAACCCAACCTAACTTTCCACGAAGAGAAAATTTGCACAATCTCAACACTACCCCTGTTGATTATTCTGAGGTTGCCCATGATTCACTGGGAAATTACAACTATCCAGATCTTAACCCCACTCAAAATATTTCTTCCATCCAGGAGCCCTTTAAAAATTCTTCCAATTGGAAAAATTACCCGAACTACTCCTGGAATAATCAAGTTCCTCCCAACCAAATCATTTTAATGGGTATGGGTCGAATCCAAACTTCCATCCTGGGCCATCCCAACAAGACATCAATGCCCAGATGATGCGAACCCTGCAGGATATGCAAACAAAAGTGATGGAAGTAACCCGCACCATCACAAATCTGAACAATCAGATTGGGGTTACTCCCACGCAAAGACCTGCAGGACATCTTCCGTCCCAACCCATGCCCAACCCAAATCACCTAGGAAACCATTATACAGGAAGAACTCCACACTATCCGAATCAGCCTCCTCCTAATCCACCACCTCAGCAGCCACCCAGGTTTCTGCAATCACAGGCCCCCCCACCTCCTCCAAATAATAATCCGACTGCACATGCAGTTACTTTGAGGAGTGGGAAAACCACCACTGACCCTGGGCCATCACACAAACCAGGTGAAATACCTGTGCAAATTGACTCCCCACCTCCCCATCAGGAAGAAAAAGAAAAACAAAAATCTCAAGACAAGATTCCTGTCCCTTTCCCACAAGCTCTCTACCCCACCACCAATAAAAAAAAGAAATCTGAGCCCACTATAGAAGAACTCATGGAGCTATTTGGGCAAGTTCATATCAATATTCCTCTCCTAGATGCCATTAAATATATACCTGCCTATGCTAAATTTTTGAAGAAGATTTGTACTCCTAAAAGGCATGCCAAAAACCTATGACAGGTGCATCTTTCGGAGATAGTAAGCTCTGTCATACAGAGTAAGCTGCCTCCTAAGATGAAAGATCCGGGGATGCATTTAATTTCTGTAATTATTGATGACACGACATTTAATCACGCCCTCCTTGGTCTTGGTGCCTCAGTTAATATTATTCCCATGAGTTTATTCGAAGAATTTCAGATCAGTGAATTAAAACCCATCGAGGTTACCCTGCAATTAGCCAACCAATCTACAGTCAAACCTCGTGGGATTGTCGAGGATGTTTTAGTCAAGGTCAAGAATTGTGTCTTCCCTGCAGACTTTCTGGTTCTTGACATTGAGGCACCCGAATCATTACTGGACTCCCCAATAATCCTTGGACGCCCCTTTTTGGCCACTGCAAAGGCAAATATCAATTGCCACACAGGCAAAATGGATATCAACTGTGCAGGCCAAACTATCACTTTAGATATTTTTAAATCCTCCAGGAGATTCCATGATGATAACTTCTTTGAGGACTCAGATACTGAAATTTCTAATATGGTGGAGACATGTTAATAGTACCCTTACCGACCATAATTTCTTTGAGGACTCTGATGCAGAATCAGTGGTCGGTGAAATCAGTGATCCTGGAGCTTGTCTTGACCCTAAATTTATTCCTGATAGCCCCCCTAAGCACCCTAACCCACCCATTATTCATGCACCTAACTTTTCCACACTAACTTCACCCAATCCTAACCATTCCTTCCCCGACCCCTTTCTTACGGACCTGCCACCAACCCCGCCCGTGTTTGGCACCCAACCTAATTTAAAACCATGGCTAGGCTCGGGCTACACTTATCATTTTCCATCCAACTTTGATCCCAATATTATTTCTAATCAAATTTCTAGGGATCTAGAAGAAGACACCTTTTTTGCGGGCATCCAAGTGTCCAATTATTTACGTGATCTTACATCTTCCATGCATACCTTCACGCCCGGCTGAATGGCGTAAAAGATAGCACTGGATGGGAGGTAACCCATCATTTTTCTTGCTTTCCCTTTCTTCTTCTTTGTCTAGGTTTTGTTCCTCCTAAACCTGACCGTTCTTCACTAAGGTGATCCCTTTTCCCTCCTAATGCATGAGGACATGGCATATCTTAAGCATGGGGGGTGTTTTTAAATTTTTACGATCGATTTAGGATGTTCAAAACCTAAAAACATACAATTTTCTTTATTTCCTGCTTGCATACCCAAAAAAATAAAAATGTTGAAAACTTTTTGAGGAAAAATTTTGAAATCGGGACTAAGGTCAAAAAATTCACTTTTGGTACAATGGGATTTAATCTTTAACAAACTAAGGATAAGGATATGGATCTGATCATTAGAATTCCATGGTCTATTTTAAACTAGATCAGATATCCTTCTCTAAAATTCCACCTGAACTCATGATAGTTCAGGTGACTTGATCCTATTTTGTAATACGGAAAGTATTTGACTTAGTTTCTGATTCAAAAACTTGCGTATCTTAAGAAACTTCTTGTGTCTATTTTCACACACAAGCCAACACTTAAAAATAATTAAAAAATTTTTGAAAAACTCCCGTGTTTGGATTTAGTAAAAGTCTGAAGCAAATCACTGGTTTGAGTTCCCACTGCCGAGAAGAAGGAAAATACCTTCTTTGAGGATGCGATGTCAACATGTTACCACCTCGATGCTGCTCTATCTATATTTCATATCTTTAGACGGAGCATTAAAGCGCATTTTAGCAGCTCAAGTGTCTTGGATAGTGCTCTACCTATAGCGTCGGAGCAAGAGCTTGAGTTTGCTTGGAGCGCCCCTTTTCACCGCATCGTGTTTTGGGGTTGTGAGCTCCTGGGTGGTGTCATGGACAGTGCTATCCCGAAGTACTGGTGCCAGAGTGCCCTCGAGGAATGGTAATGGGAATGATGATCCCGACACATCTGTTGTAAGACTAAGCTAAAAATAAGCATGGGGAAAAAAACAAAAAAAAAATATATATATATAATAAAAATTCATCCTTATAAATGTTCGCTTTTCACAATCACAGACACAAGGTTTTAAAGGATTTTGCAAGTTGAGAATCAGATTCATGAGCCAAAAAAATCCTAAAAACAAACATTTCAAGTCATCGGAATTAACAAGGGGTTAATTTGAGAATTTTCTGGAGGATATATTGATCATGTTCTGTCTAATGGTTGAATCCAAAAACAAATCCCGATGTTTAACTTTAACAAATCCCGTACCTTTAGTGTTTTAATCTACCAAGGTCCATTAATCGATTTTTCTCCTCAAAAGTCGAAAAAAATTAGATTTCCCAAAAATTTCGTTTTAAGTTTTGCTAAGAGACTAGCAAAAGATAAGCATGGGGTCGTGATAAACACCAGTTTATCATCATTCTAATGCATTAAAACAAACCAAGCTCTTAGGATTTTACTCCGTAAATGGGTTTTTGGGCTGCATTTTGGCATAAAATAGGTTAGGCATGCATTGCATTTTTTATTATCTTTTTCATATGTTTTTGTGAGTGTTAGAGATGTACAGATATATAGATCACTAAAACCCTAGCACTCAAGAAGGCAAATGGTAAAGGAAAAGCCCAGACTAGCTGGAACTCAGCCTGATCCAGCTCACCTTAGCTTGATCCAGCTCACCTCAGCTTGATCCAGCTCACCGCAGTTGGAACCTAGCTTACTTGAACTAGGGTTAGCTCATCCCAACTCCATTCAACTAATCTCAGCTAGATGGCAGCTCAAGAGAGTTCACCTTAGCTCACCCTAGCTCAAGTCAGCTCAGATCCAGCTCAACTTAGCTGAGCCTAGCTCATCTCAGCTCCCACTAGTCCATAGGGAGCTCTAGCTAGCTCAGCTAAGTTGACAGGAGTTCACCCCAGCTAAGATCCAGCTACATCCAACTCCACTCAGCTCCAACCAGCTGAAGAAGAACTCATCCCAGCTCAGGAAGCTCAAGTCCAGCTCCCGGGGACTCAGCTTAGCTCAACTCAGTTGAGCTAAGCTACCATAGCTGCCTCAACCAGCTTGATTCTCCCCGGGAGCACCAGACCTAGCTCACCTCAGCTCATTTTGGTAGAAGCTAGCTCAGTTTAGCTTGGCTTAGCAACTAGCAAAGAACTAGCAAGCTAAGCCAGCTAGAGTAGCCCCATGCCAGCCTCTTCAGCAGCAGCCGGCTCCAGCTCCAGCTCCAGACTTCTCCTCCTCAGCTCCTTCCTCCAAACCCTAGCTCCATTACCTTCTCCTATCCTCCACCATTAGCTAAGCTATCTTAGCTTAGCTTAGCTTAGCTATGCTCCAACTTCCTTCGCTTGTACCACCCCAAAAACCCACCTAACAACTCCACCCAACTAGCTCCACCTAAGCTCGACATAAGCTAACCTACTTGGCACCAACCTAACCTACCCACCACCTCCAAAAGACACCTAAAAGTGGTGCCAAAAAGTGCCGCAACCACCCCCTTAATGGCGCCAATTTTCCCTCCAAAATCCCCCCTCATCTCCACCACACAATTTCCCTTGAATTCATCTCCACCATCCACCTAACCCCCCTTCTAGAAGACCCCATGTTGGCGCCAACATGGTGGTGTCTATCCACCACCAAAAGACACCAACACCACCATAACTACCCCCTTTAACACCCCTTGAGTTGGCGCCAACTCTCCTTAGCCATAGTATCACCAACCACCTCCATTCTTCCATCCTAGCCCTCCATTTCAAGGGCACCTTAACCCCCCATCCTACTCTATAAAAAGACCACTACCCACCTCCATTCAAGTCATCCTTGGCTAGCAATTTCACTCTCATATTCCACCAAGAAGCCCACGTCCAAGAGAGAAGAAGAAGAAGAAGATTAAAGGGATATTCTGTCCCCTTAGTGCCTTCCCCTCTTCCCTTCTCTCTTGGGTCACGCCAGCCAAAGGAGAAGCCAGGCAAGGAAGATCTTGGAGGAGATCTTGAAGGTGGTCATGCCACATTGGTGGAGTTTTTGAGGGTGGTGCACGCCCACCCCTTTGGAGAGAGCATTAAAGGTGGTAGCTTCCACCTTGTAGGAGATCTCAAGGAAGAGAAGGAAGCCCTCTTTTCAGGCCAAGGAGCAGCTAGGCTTGGAGCAAGAAGACAATCTTCTTCACCATTATTACAAGAGGATTTGTGTTTCTTTTCTTGCTTTTAGATTGTTTAATTCTAGTAGAAGCATTCCTCTACTTGTCCTTGAAAAGAACACTCATTCTACTCAATCAAAATTGCCTTCTTTTAGCTTTTTATTGCAGTTGTTTGTTTTGGTTCTAGCACTTGTTTCACCTCTTCTTCTTAATTACCCTAGGCCTCCACTTGCCTAGAGTGAGCTTAGGAAGAAGATATTTCTATCTTTTAGATTTTAGTTAATCATTTGTAGGTGTTAGTTCTTTTAGCTACAATTTGCAGTTTGCCCTCGTCTTTTCAAAATACAAAAAAATTACATATTGAAAAATATCAAAAAGAAAGTTGAGATCCATCTGTAAGCAAGAGGATTAATTTTGCAATTTTTGCCTCCTTGGACGACCCTAGATACTCCCCTATCTAGGATATAAATTTAAAAGCGAAAGAGGATTCGGGTGTTACAACGACGTTAAAAACCCGCTTTTACAAATCATGCGTATTTTGCTATCAGTAGAACACTCCAAGCTTTGAAAACATGGGTGATGATATGTTCCTTTAGAAATAAAAAGTAATGTGGAGTGCCTGCTTCAGCCCTATGAGTGGCAAGCTACTTGATGAATCGATTTTCAATTGAGTAGTGTAGCCCAAACAGTTCAAGCAATTGGCCTATTGCACCACTTGACTAAGGAACACAAAAAGTCTTAACCTAATCAGATTTCTACTCACTTATTTATGTGTTGAGTTAAGTGTACCGGGTCCACAGGTCAGATCCCAATTAATGGTAGAATTGATGCAATTGTGCGCCTTAGGGTGAGAAGTTGTGAGTGTTAAGTGTGTAGCTTTTAGAAAATCCCACAAAAGAAGAGTATATTTTTTTCTTCTTTTTTTTATATATGCAAGGGTGAGATGAGTGGATGTGGCAAACAAACAACCAAATCTATCCTAGGGTTTATAAAAAACACCTAAGTTGATTTGGGTTTGAGTTATTAGTGTTGTGAAATGAACTAATGGGTGGGGGTGGTGGGGACAAACTTATAAAACCTTCATCTACACTTTTCTCCGATCTAACCACTTTGGCCTACCTTAGAAGAGTACCTGCAATCACAGTAAAATCATAGAAAAAGTGAGATAAAAGTTAGGTAAGGTGGAAAAAACATGAGAAAAACCAAAGAGCGTAGCCTCCCTGGCAACGACGCCAAAATGATCGACGCGTGTTTCATGAATTAAAATCAATGGTTTGGAGGTTTCATCGTCGCAGCTCACAAAATGCATCTATCAAATAAAATTTATAATCGAAACTCGAAAAGTGAATCCCAGGTCGAACACGGGGAGGCAAATGTTTGGTTTTGAAAATCCGCATTTCACTTTCATTTGTTTTTGGTCGTTTTTATCTTTTCTAATTTTTTTGGTATTTTTAGCAAGCAAGAGATTAGGACAATGACTTCTAACTAATCCACTTGCAACAATATAAAAGAGAGAGAGAGAGAAAAAATCATCTATTTATAAAGGAATGTTTATTACACTACGAAAGTGTAAAAAGATAGAATGAGGTGAGAGAAATCCCCCTCGACAGTCGCTCGGAGGATGACTCTCTCTGACATTGCTTGGAGGAAGGTGATAAGGAATAAGACGAAGGAGGGCAAACCCGGAGGATAGGGAAGGACTACGTTGCGGCGAGTCTTCTTC
The DNA here is from genome assembly GCA_037157565.1 of Thalassia testudinum. Classification (NCBI taxonomy): domain Eukaryota; kingdom Viridiplantae; phylum Streptophyta; class Magnoliopsida; order Alismatales; family Hydrocharitaceae; genus Thalassia; species Thalassia testudinum. The sequence continues at coordinate 9,574,672 of JAZHRO010000003.1, read as the reverse complement.
CTGAAGGGCAGTGAGAGGACGGCCACGGGCAGCACCACGAATGGGGTTGAGGGGAGCAAAAACTATTTGATTTTCTACTCTAGAGGAGCATCCCAAGCTTGGGAGAAGCTCTCTCTAGAGCCTTGAAGGTGGTGAGAGGAAGAAAGGAAGAGATGAAGAAAAATGGGAGGGGTAAGGGTCCTTTTATTGTGGAAGAAAGAATCAAATTCATATACAGGACATTTAGTGATGGTCATAAACGTCACTGAAGATCTGTAGCAAACGTTGCTAAAGACAACCCATGCGGCTACACTGCTGCTGCGCTGGCGCACATCGTGTGCCTTCGCGTGCATGCACTTACATGCGCTGCCACTGAGCACGCGTGCACCCACAATGCTGTGCGTGTGCGGTGGCACATGCGTGTGCATGGGTGGCTTGGGTTCTACCACGTGACGCGATCTGGGCCATCCATCTTCCTTTTGTTGTAGGGGTTGCTACAGAGGTCGGATTGAGTCGATATTTATGTCATTGGGCTGCGATCGTCGACCCGAATCCATCTGCACAGTCGGATTTGTCATTTGAAGCTTTGAATTATGTCACCTAGTCCCTTGGCCGTTGATTTTCCTCGGACAGCATATGGTGCTATGGGACTCCGGTCGAGGTGATTTTAGAGGTGTTGGACTCCGATCGTCATCTTGATCAGATCTGTACAGTCGAATCGTCAATTCGAGGCTCCAAAATAAATATTCTTCTCTCCGACCACAAAAAGGATGCAATTAACCTAAATTATATACAACTACTCTAAATGCTGAATGATGCATGCTATGCAATTTTATAACATGAAATGCAAATCTAAGCCTATGACATGCATGAATAGGCATTTTACCGTCAATAATTTTGTCTACATCAGTGCTCCTCGACAGGCAACCCAAATTTGTACATAGCTATTTTTTTATTTCTTTGTATTTATCTCATCTATGTCTAGTCATACACTTTGAGTTTAATCTTCGCAATCATTCACTTGTTTATTACCTATCCTTCGATTAGTCCGACTGTCCTCTCTGACTCTTGATAAAGTTGAAATTGTCCACCTAAGAACTTGGATTTCCTCTATCTGACTCCTTTTGTCACGTTATACTGAGTGAAGTGTAGAGTTTTGTTCCATCCCTTTCATATAAAGAGGGCATTGAATAATTTTGGCTTGGGGGGCAATAAAAAGTGAAGATCCTTTTACTTTAATTATATTAATGGACACATAATTCTAATTTACTATTAGAAATCATAAAAATTTTAAATTATATAAAAAAACATAAAATTTAAAAATTAAAACATATAAAAATACATGAAAGCAAAAATAACAAAAATATTCTTTGCGGAGGAATTTTTGTGAAGAGAATTAATATGGATAAGAATTTTTGAAGAAAATCTTTTTGAAAGGTCCTTATTTAATAAATTATATGTAAATTATTATGCATAAAGAGTTATGAATTTCTCAAATAATTTCAAGGTCAAAAAATTAAATATGTATATACATATATATATATTGCATATAGAAATGTTTGTAAAGATATGTAAGAGCATTAATCCATTTTAGAGACTTTTGTTGAATACCTTTCAAAACAAGTATTCATTTTTCGACCTTGAGATGGGATTTTTTTTTCAAGTCGAAATTTGAAACCTAACTATGTGATACAAGATTTACATGGTTTGTTAATTGATGTAATTATTATCATTGAGATACGTAAAATCCGATCAACTTTGAATATTTATATTCCTAGATAGTGGAAGTATCTAGGGTCATCTAAGGAGGACAATTTGTTAGTCAAATAAGTGATTATCTCTCTTGCCTCTCAAATCTACACCTTTCTTTTTGTATTTTTGGTTTTGCAAATTTTTACCGCTTTGAAACAATCGAGGCACGAAAGGATGAATTGACTACACCTAAGTGAATTGGAATCTACCTAGGTAAGGGTGCCTAGAGTAATTGGAACGGACATGTGGTGCACTAAGCTACTAACAAAAAGCTTGAATTCAAAGCACATAAAAAGGGAACCTAGATATGGAAAAGCACTTGAATTTAAAATGGAGTAGTTGAAATTACAAGGTACTTGGGGAGCTCAATTGTGTGAATGGCACTGCATAATTAGTTCCTAAGTAGAGGAATGCTTAAACTATACAGCAAAGATGACAAAAGAAAAAAAACAAGTAAGAAGATTCTCCTAAAATGCTTGAAGATATCCTCGCTCCAGACTTAACAGCTCCTAGGCCTGAAGAGGATCCTCCTTGCTCCTTGAATGTCTATCCTCTCAAAGTGGACACCCTCCACCCTAGATCCTCCCTGCCTGGACGTCCTCCTTAAGATGATAAGCTCTTTAGCATGGAACTAAGCAAGAGGATAGGACAAAGTGAACACCAAAGGGACATGGTAGGTGCTCCCTTTGATCACCTCTCTTCCCCTCCTCCTTGGACATGAATATGAAGTGGAAATATGGGAAGAATTTATGCTTGACAAAGATAAGTAGAATGGTAGGATGGGGGGTCTTTTTATAGGTTTGGCATGGGTGGTGGTTGGAGGGTGAAATGAACCTTCTGATTGTTGGTTGAGGGGGGAAGGGAACCTAGAGTTGGTGCCAAATTTGGGCTTCTAGAAGGTCTTATGTTGGCACCAAAGATGGGTGGACGGGATGGCTTCTTATGGTGGATGAATGGTGGAGATGAGGGCTTATTTTGGTGCCAAGATGGAGGCTTCTAGAATCCTTTAATGGACATCCATGAAGGGTTTCTTGATGGGGTCTTTTTGGTGCCAAGTGAAGGGTTGTTTGTGGTGGTGTTGGTACCATGGTGAAGAGATGCAAAGGAGGCTAAAATGGTGCCAAGTGAAGGGATGTGTAGAGGGGTAGTTTTGGAAGGCAATGGAGAAGTGGTTAAGAAGCATACTTGGTGCCACGGTGAAATGTTGTGTTGGAGGATATTTTGGCACCGAGGGGATGCATGTGATAAGTTGGTTTTCACTTTCGAATAATGTATTAAAATGATTTTTCGTTGTACGATCAAAGTGGTGGAAAATCGCTTAACAAAACAATTAAAATTAAAATTAAACCACTCACAAGAGAGCGGGTCGTGTCCACAGGGAGGTAATGACTTAGTTAAACTCGCAATTAGGTCGAAATCAAGTTTGCTGAACTATTCATCAGATCAAACAATGCCTATGTACCTCTGAAAGTAAACCTTAAATTTAATGACAAGTCAAGGGGTGTGAATGTAATTTCTACATCAGAAAATTATCCATGTGCAAGGGTATGCCATGTACTATTCACTTGCATGCATATGAAAATGTCATTCAAAATTAAATTCAATGCACATAGAGATGAATAACAAGGTTTAACAATTCCCTAGAAGCATGAACATGAAGGCATAAATTCACCACAACAAAATAATGATAAATCAAAATTCATTTTTGTGGCAATGGCATGAAATGTAGTTATTAATTCAGGAGGAAACAGGAGATTAGCCTCGAGTGGAGTTTATGCACAGATGAAGGAGAGATGGACGGCAAGTTGGCGACCAGTGGTAGCCCTCTTCAAGCTGCACCTGACAGTGGTGACGGCTCGATGGATGGTGGTCGGAGCCAGCCTGATGGAGGAAAGGTCGACGGTAGGTGCTGTTAGCTGCCGCTAGTTGCACGTGCTGCAAGCGTGAGGTGGGGTAGCATGTAGGCACTGAAAGCACTGCAGGCATGCGCAGGGCGTTGGCACATGGAGGGGCGGTGCTCTGCAGGCCGCACAGGTGCACGTGAGAGGTCTGTTGGTGTTGGCTGCAGGTGCTGCACGGAGGTGCTAGCAGGGGCTGAAGCGGGGGCACTGGGGTGTTGCAGGTGCTGCTGGAGGGTGCTCTGCAAGCCGCAAGGGCGGGCAGGCATGCTGGTTGGTGAAGGTGCGCAATGGGCAGGCGCACTAAGCGAGGGCGTGCCGGTGCTGGTGTGTTCGCTGGGGGTGAAGGTCCATGGGCCTGTTGGTGAGAGGAAGCGTGGGTACTGGGGGCGCTACATGGGTTGCTGGCTAAGGTGAGGTCTGCTGTGGCAGGCACGCTTGGCAGGGTGAGCTAGAGTTCAAGGTGCGTGGGGTCTGATGATGCGAAGAAGAGTGGGGGTTGGGGGCATTGCGTGGGTTGCTGGCTGAGGTGAGGGCGCATGGTGGCAGGCGTGCTTGGTAGGATGTGCTGGAGTGTGGGTGGACTGGAGATGAAGGTGTAGGCAGGGTCTGATGGCACGAGGCAGGAGGAGTTGCAGGGACACTTGGTGGTGTGGCCTATCACCCCACAAGCCCACGGTGGTGGTGTCGCACTGCTGTGGTGGGAGGCCGGTGCTATGGAATGGATGAGAAGTAAAGTTCTCAATGCACAGTGAGGAACAAAGGGGTGGTGGCCTCCTCTTGAACGGCAACTCTTCCTTCTCTTTTGTAGCCACAGCTACAAAGATTTCAAATTCAAAAGCCACCGTAGAATCAATGCTGTTGAGCAGGAGGAGGAGGCGGAGATGGAGGAGTTACCAGCAAAGGAGAAGAAGAAAAAGAGAATAAAATAATTAGGATTATTTATGCATAACTCCTTAACTTCTATGTTAATTATAATAGTGCACCAAATTAAATTTACGAAACCCTAGGTTAATTCTAAATGCATTAATTATGCACTTAAGCTAAAAATATGAATTAATTTGTTTACATCCTAATGTATGCTATCTAAATGTTAAAATTAACTTAATGTCTGGGCACTTAAATACTTAAATAGCCCACAAATATGGGCTAATCAAATACCCGCATGCCTAGTTTTTGCTAGCCCCTAGCAAATCCATGCAAAACCTAGCACTCCAAGTAGACTAACCAACCCAAACGTTCTTCCTTTAGAAACATGTTAAGTTAAAACTTTAGACCTAAGGTTCCTAAGTAGTTGCTAAGTAATAGACTATGTTGGCTAAAGATGAGTTGGAGGCACAAGTTTCCCTGATTTCTGACTCTACTCTAAGGTTTATTGATCCCTGAGATTAAAGCATCCGTGCATGTGCATTGGTCTGAGTTATTTGAGGTCGGTATGACTGCCAACCTAGAAAGGAAAAAGGATTTTCTTATTTATATATATATTTTTTGTTTGATTCCTCTAAGTCTAACCTCTGATCAGCTATCAACACGGTCTGTGTTGGATTCATTGTCCCCATCACCGTACCTCGAAGGGTGCCTAGCTTTCGATGCTTCAAGATAGCACCGCCCATAGCAACCCCAAGAACTCTTGGCAATCGACACTTTGAGATAGTATCACCCATGGATTTCTTAAGTGAATTCAGGCCTGTGGCAATCGACACTTCAAGGTAGGGCCGCCCATGGTACCTGAACTACACAATGCGCTTACATGCCCCTAGTAGGATGAATGTCCTAAGAGATAGGTGCCGAGGAGGTAATACGTTATCATCGCATCCTCAAAGTGAGTATATACTCCACCTCTCCTGCGGTAGGAACTCTTCCAGTCAAATTGTGTTTTCAAGCCTCTCCTAAGTCAAAACTAAGAGAACCAAATTTATTTTAAGCAAGGAATTAAGTTGATCACTTACTTACACAAGACCAACTGTATGAAATTTGGTTGCTTGGGTTATAAGGACCCGTAAACCAAAAGGTAGAATAAGACTCCAGGTACTACCCCACCTTTTAACTCAATCCCTAACTTTCCTTCCTTAACCTCTTGCGGAATGGTTCACAACTTAACTCGTACTTAAGTTTTTAAGTCAATAAAGGACCCTAAAGGTCGAAAGCTAGTACCTCATTTAGCTTCTAAAGTTTGACCCCAGAATCAACTTAGTCTAACCTAAAGTTCTGATCTTATGCCTAGGAATGCAGGGCCAACCAGTTAAGCTCAATAATACAAAATGTTTTTTTTTTTAATGCAAATGTATGCAATGCAGAATGCTTTAACTAAATGCATGAATGCACTATGTATAAATGCTATGTATATCCCCAAGTACCCCCCCTAAGCCTAAAATCTGTAATGTCCCCAATGCATAGAAGGATATTACCTGGGTTAGAGATGGGCTACCGCTAATTTGCTAGCAGCCAAGTAGCCAAAGAACCTGCAAATCAAGTTCAAGGATTGTAGAAATAGACCCTAAAAATGAGCAAAGTAATGTCGGCCTAGAAAACGGGTAACCTAGGATGTTGGCGAGCTGATGATGAATCCTAATAGCAAATGCTCACCCAACTAAGATGGGAATGAAATCTTCCCAGGTCACTAGAGGAGGTTCTAAAGGATAAACTGGGATAACAACCTCCAAAGTGGTAGGGGGAGGATGACAAGGATCCTCCAAAAAGAATGGGGAAGGAATGGTGCAGAGATAAACCCCCAGGGCAATGGACTGACTAAAGAAATAATCAATCCATACCCGATGCTCCATTACAGGAAATATTGGTTTGTTAAGCCCCTTCATCAGAACAAATGTGAGCATATCTCTAATCCAGGGATCGTCTTGGGTGTCCAAGTTTCGAGCCTGCGGGATGGCCACAAGATCTAGGTTGGGTTTAGTCAGCTCGGTGTCCATCCCTAACAATCTTTCCAAATCCTCAATTGCATCCCTAGCATTCCTTGTACTATCACAAGCATCTTCCTGCACTTCATCAGTAGTCAAAATTTCTCCTTCAGACATAAGTGAATTAGAGGGTGACTTCGAATCAAATGATGGTAGGTTGGAAGCAACAGATCTAGGGATTATCCTATCAATGTCATCCCCAGGTTCTTGTTCTTTACTCAAATCTTCCTCGGAGTCTATACGTGAATCCAAAAAAATCATAAAAGTTGCTTCCAAATTTTCCATCATTTCATCATGAGGAGAAATATCATCGATGGGTGTGCTAAGGAAACCTAATTTGGTCAAATTTGTGACATCCTCAGGGGCTAACTCTTCAAATAAGACATAATCACCCTTAGTGTCACTCCAAATCTTGAATGTGGGTTCCTCATATAATTTATCTTTCTCCTCATCATATGATTCATCATATACCCAAGGTCTAGAATCATCTAAAATCTCAGCAGATCCCCTAGGGTACTCTATCTGAGGTAAATGGTTTACACTGGTAACATCAGACTCCTCAAATATGTCAATTTCTTCAAGGTTAGGTTCCCTAAGGGTGGCCTTGAGTTCCATCTCGTGATCAGAAGAGAGGGTAGGATTAACAATTTCACTTCATCCCACTTCATCAAATGTCACAAAAATATTATCATCTGGGTCGAGGTCTTCCAATGGTGCCTTAATTCCCTTCTTTTGGCTCCAATATAATTTAGGTGGATACTCAACCTTATCATCATCTTCCTCGAGTTGCCACCTTTCTTCATCCAATGCATAGCTACTTTCATATGTATCTTCCTCCCACTTATGGCGTGGATCTTTCAAGGAAGTGTCATCTAACGGGGAGGTTTCAAAATCGATCCTTGAAAAGTAGCTATTCTCCCTTACATAATCCCCAAAATTTCCCTCCAACTTAAAGTGTAGCTCTCGCACGGGAGATGCATCTATTGTAGAGGGGTGTACGTCATCCTCAATGGGGTAGATTGGGTGGCTAATTTTATCTCTTTCTTGTTGGCTAGCTCTCGAAGATTCTCCTAACAATTCAATCATTTTGTCTTGCATTTTCTATATTTCCATCCTCAAGGAGGAAAGGTCATTTCTATCAAGAGAGAAGTCAGGCTCAAGCTTATAGTACCTAGGAGTGTCTATCCAACCATTATAATTATTCACGGAGGGTGGGTTGGGTATTTCTATACTGTGTAGGATATTGGGCAAAGTAAATCTCCCTTTTAGGTTCTGCTCACTGATTGGGGGCTTAACCAGGCCAATACTCCTATAATAGGAGTAAAATGTATCCCAATGATTGTCATTATGTCCATCAAAGTATAGACCATCTCGGTGTATGAGATCGAAGAGTGCAGAGTGGGGATAAGGGTTTGGGCAAGATGTAAAAGGATGAAAATCAATGTGGTCCATTGTAACTCACACCTCAATCAAAATTCTCCAAGCAAAACACAATTCAAAAAGGACTTTTTAGGTCTTTCCCAATTTGGGCTTTTAATTTTAAGTCAGATTGTAGGTGACAATAAAATTTGTTCAATCAATTTACGTGCTTATTGTCGACCTACGAATCGCTTAAGAAGGCCTAACTGGGACTTAGGTGATCCACCCTAAAGCCCAACAAGTTTATTCACCAACAAACATGGAAAAGAAGGATGCAAGTAGGGTTAAACCCTACCTTTGAAGCGTTGCTTTTACGGTGCCTCTTAACTACCCTGAATCTGCAAGGTTTGGAGGCAACTTCACCTGAGAACTTATGTTTGGGTCACTTCAGACCGTAGTAATAGGAGTCTCTAGTCCTAGCGGTTCCGAACCTAAGGAGTGTCTAAAGGCATGCCGTGGTGCAAGAGATATAAGTGCGCACACACCGCAAAAGATTTTGAATTTTGAATTGCATGCCAAGTTTGAAAATCAAATCCTTGGTTTTTAAATGTCCCTCCTTTAATTAGTCTTTTTTTCAGAAAATAAGTGACCATTTGTTAGATCTATTCAGTATAGATTAGGTGGTCATGAAATTAATCCAAATGCATTTGCATGATAGGTAGAAATGCAAATTTAGAAGTGCATACCTGATTGCAGCATTCTTCATGCAATATGCAAGACAGGAAATTAGATCTAGATGCTGCTCATTCAATCCTAAATGACTCGACGTAAGGGTAGGTAGCTTCCAACAGGTAGCTCATGTTTTTTTCTTTTTTAGCTACTTATGCACAAGCAAATTAAGGGCAAACAATGCACAAAATAAATTAAAAAACCTAAATCTAAAGAAAAGGGAACAGGCTCCCAAAAATTACCCAACATGGGCCTGAAACAAAATCGGGGAACAAAACCCTCAACTGTACCCCAGAACAAGGGTTTTCCAAATGAATGTACTAAAATAACTAGAAGAAAGAAAAATAAAATCTATATACAGCTAAATGATGATGTAGTCCTCCAGGTATCTCCTCCAACAGTGGAAACAAGGTCCACCAAGGCGTTGCTGAGGCAGGAGTGATGCTCCTTCTCCCAGTGTTGCAACTCCACCGACGATGTCATGAATCGCTTGATCTTTGAGGCTGGTGTGCCAAGATGTCTCCAAATACGTGTACCTGGCACCAAATAGAAAATCAAATTTAAATATGCCTCAAATAAAATTTGAACAAATAATTAAATAAATGCGAGTCTAATAGGCCCGTTACATCCCTGGCAACGGCAACATTTGATAAGTCGATTTTTGCTTTCGAATAATATATTAAGATGATTTGCCATTGTAGGATCAAAGTGGTGGAAAATCGCTTAACAAAATAATTAAAATTAAAATTAAACCACTTACAGGAGAGTGGGTCAAGTCCACAGGGAATCAGTGACTTAGTTAAACTCTCAATTAGGTCAAAATCAAGTTTGCTGAACTATTAGTCAGATCAAACAATGCCTTTATAGCCACGAAAGTAAACCTTAAATTTAATGACAAGTCATATGTGTGAATGTAATTTTTATGTCAGAAAATTATCCATGTGCAAGGGTATGCCATGTACTATTCACTTGCATGCATACAAAAATGTCATTCAAAATTAAATTCAATGCACATAGAGATGAATAACAAGGTTTAACAATTCTCTAGAAGCATGAGTATCAAGGCATAAATTCACCACAATAAAATAATGATAAATCCAAATTCATTTTTGTGTCAATGGCATGAAATGTAATTATTAATTGAGATGAAATAGGGGATTAGCTTCGTGTGGAGTTTGTGCATGGATGAAGGCGAGATGTATGGCGAGTTGGCGGCCAGAGGTAGCCCTCTTCGATCCGCACCTGACAGTGGTGGCGGCTCGATGGATGGTGGTCGGAGCCAGCCTGACGAGGAAAGGTCGACGGTGGGTGGCGTTAGCTGCCGCTGGCCGCACGTGCTGCAGGCACGAGGAGGGGTAGCACACGGGCACTGCAAGCACTGCAGGTGTGTGTGAAGGGCGTGGGCGCGTGTAGGGGCGGTGCTCTGCAGGCCGCACAAGCAGGCACGGGGGGTCTTTTGGCGCCGGCTGCAGGCGCTACAGGAAGGCACTAGCAGGGGCTGAAGCGGAGGAGCTGGGGCGTTGCAGGCTGATGAACACACATAAATTCATGATAAATAACTTATTTTTGATAATTCCTAGGCTTAGCATTGCATATCATGTTATAAATATTGCATAACATCCATTGCTTGGCATTTAGGATAGTTGTATACTTTGTATGTTAGTTCCTTCACTTTATATGGCCAGGGGGGCAATGCGACATCCATACGGGTTTCGGATGGAAAATACGACCATACGGATGGATTTGGAGCGACGATCGCAATTCGGCATCACGAGAATCATATCAATCTGAGCACCGTAGCACCCTCTACAAGAAGAAGAAGATGGATAGCCTAGATGGTACCATGTGGCACCATGTAGGCCACCCAACATCGACCAGCAGCACCGCTCAACTCCTTCTTCATCCACGCCCTTCAATCCTAGTTGTTGGATCAAGATCCAACGACTGGGAAGTGGTTGCACCAAATCGCTCCACATGACACAAGGGAAGGTTTGCCACAATGGTTGGAGAGCTGGTTTGCAAAGGGGGGGCATGGGTTCGAATCCCCGCAGCTCCTCCAATTCGCAATTAGGTGGGCGCATGGAGCGGCAGTGCCAGTGCAAGGCAGCGTGTGCATGCACACGCACGATAGCGCATGGCAAGCACGCACGCCAGCACATAGTAAGCATGCACACAACAGGGCACGCACGGTCAACACGCATGATGAGTGAGGCAGCGCGGTGCAGGTGCAAGGGCGGCTGGCACTAGCTTTCAGCAACAGCTGGGCTGACCTACAGTGACAGTTACAGCCGTCGCTATTTCATTGCAAGCAAGTAAAGCCAGCTAAGGGTATGAGTGGAGGTGAGCTGTCTACAGCAATGTTTCCAGTGACATTCTGGATGTCGCTAAAGGCCCTTTAATCCATTTTTAGCCTCTTCTCCTCCACTATAAAAGGACCTACACCCCCTCCCTTCCAAGCCATCTCTACCTAGTCTACTCCCACCTACTCCCAATCTCTAGCAGGCCTACCAACGCTCCATTAGAGCTTGTTCTCAAGCTCCCAAGGTGCCTATTAGCATAGCGAACCTCTACCCCACCAAATACTCCTACTTCCCATCTCCCTTCATAGGTCACCTTGGAGCAGTCGTCTCACCTCTATTCTGGTAGCAGATCACCTCCATTCCAGAGCCACGTCGAAGCTTTCCTCAACATGACGTCCTGCTGTATCTCACCTCCGTCATCCCGCTCCTCACCTCCTTCATCAGAGCTTTCGCCAGGCACCGTCATCTCACCGAAAAACCGATTCAGGAGATTTCCTCTCACCCCCCTCTCTTTTTATGCTTTCATAGTTCATTGTAATAGACATTGAATTGATATATATATCATATTTGATCCATTTCTATCTTGTGATTTATTTTTCTTGTCTCTTATTTCAAAAACACAAAAAAATATCAAAACCCTAAAATACCAAAAAGAAACAAAATGAAGCACGGTTTTCACGTAAAGTAAACGTCACCACCTTGTGTTCGATCTGGGACTCCCATGGAGTTTTGGTATAAATTTTATCTGATCGATGTGTTTTGCAACTACGACGATAGGTTACTTGTAACCTCGATTTCTAAGATGCGAAACATGCACGACCACAGGCACTGCTGGAGGGGGATCTACAAGCTGCAAGGGCGAGCGGGCATGCTAACTGGTGAAGGTGTGCGGTGGGCAGGCACGCTAGGCGAGTGTGTGCAGGTGCTGTCATGTACCCTGGGGGTGAAGGTGTGCTGCGTCTAATGGCGCAAGGAAGCGTGGGTGCTGTGGGCGCTACGTGGGTTGCTGGCTGAGGTGAGGGTGCACGGTGGCGGGTGCACTTGTCCGAGTGTGCTGGAGGTGAAGGTGCACGACGTTTGATGACACAAGGAAGCGTGGGTGCTGGCGACGCTGCATGGGTTGCTGGCTGAGGTGAGGGCGCGCGGTGGCAGGCGCACTTGGCAGGGTGCACTGGAGCGTGGGTGGATTGGAGATGAAGGTGCGGGCAAGTTCTAATGGTGTGAGGCAAGAGGAGTTGCAGGGACTCTTAGCAGTGTGGGCTGTCACCCCACACACCCACGTGGTGTAGTCGCACTGCCGCAGTGGGAGGTTGGTGGTATGGAATGGATGAGAAGAAAAGTTCTCTATGCATAGTGAGGAACAAAGGGGTGGTGGCCTCCTCTTGAGTGGCAGCCGTTCCTTCTCTTTTGTAGCCACGACTACAAAGATTTGAAATTCAAAAGCCACCATAGAATCATTGCTGATGCACAGGAGGAGGAGGCAGAGACGGAGGAGTTACCTAGAAAGGAGAAGAGGAAGAAAAAAAGAATAAATAATTAGGATTGTTTATGCATAACTCCTTAACTTCTATGTTAATTAAAATAGTGCACCTAATTAAATGTATGCAACCCTAAGTTAATTCTAAATGCATGAATTATGCACTTAAGCTAGAAATATGAATTAATTTGTTTACATCCGAATCTATGCTATCTAAATGTTAAAATTAACTTAATGTCTAGACACTTAAATACTTAAATAGCCCAAAAATATGGGCTAATCACCATGGCGGGTCTTTCTTGGAGCCAAATGAAGAGGTACCAAGGAGTGGTTTTAGGTGCCAATAGTTCGAGGATTTAGGCTATGGTGGACAGCCATGTGGTCAAAAGGGAGTAGGGTAGGAGCTGAAGTAGTGGAGGAGCTAGCTAAGCTAGCTAGTAGCTTAGCTGGGTAGAGGCGGAGCTTGAAGGAGCTTCTCTGAGCTGACATGAACTACCCCTGAGCTTAGTGAGATTGATGAAGAGTTGTCTACGAGCTTCACAACTAGCTTGGATAGCTGAGTTGAGCTTGGATTGAGTTGGACCCAGCTAAGTTTAGCTGGGATCCAGCTATGGCAGCTTCTGTCTTGCACTTGTGCTTGCCAAGGTTTATGTGATCTCCAAAGTATTCATTTCTGAGAATCAAATGGTAACTAAATAAGGTAATTGGTGAAGCGTGTTTTTGCAAGGTAAAATCAGGATTTTGGAGAACCCATCATCGTTGTCGCAAAAATCACTACCAGATAAAATTCATACCAAAACTCAAGTTGAGCTCCTAGGTCGAACACTGGAAGGCGAACATTTGGTTTTATGAAATCCATGCTCCAATTTTATTTGTTTTTGTTGTTTTTAACTTTTGCAATTTCTTTGATATTTTTATATGGCAAGTGATTAGATCGACAAAACTTTTTCTAAGTAATCTACTTGCAAAATAAGAGAGAGAGAAAGAGAAACAATCAATATATATATTCAAAGAAATTTTTCTACAGATAATCCATTAAAATAGAAAATAGTAAAAGATGGAAGTGAGAAGAGTCCCCCTTGACGGCTACTTGGAGGATGACTCACTCTAACGTCACTTGGATGAAGGTGGTGGGAAGCTAAGGAAGGAGAACAGCAGCAGAGGAAGGAGGATGAGGTAGGCAATGTCACGGCCAGGATCGACTTCCTAAAGTGGTGAGAGGATAGCCACGAGATGCTTGTTCGGCTGTGAAATCACGTTTTTGAATAATTCTATAGTAGTATAGCACAAAAACACGTCAAAGAAAATAAAATGTAACGAGATGTGAGTCCCAATCAAACTCAGGGAGCCAAAAAATGATTTGATCTTAAAACTAATTTAAAATTACTAACTAAATACCAATCACATTAAATAAAGCGAAGCAGGCAATTGGTTGATCATGAGTTTCAATTAGTATACAACTAAATAGTTAGAACTAGAACATGGATTGTTGGAATTAAAATAACTATCTAAACTACTAGAATAAGCACACCAAGGGTGGTCCTTGGTGATCTTTTGGAGAGGTTGGGGAGAGCAGCAACAGTACACCAAGGTGGTCTTAGTGGTTGCTTCAAAGGAAGAGGGAGCTAGAGGAGCTTGGTGGTGTCTGAAAGAGATGGAGGGGATGCTAGAGGAGATTGCTTCCTAATGGGGACCCTGGGGTCCTTTTTACAGTAAAAATTAGGGGCAAAGCCAGTATTTTGTCCTCCAACTCATGCAACAACCTCGGATTGATCAGATCCGTGGATCGGGACATCTACGGATCATATCGCATCCTCAAATCACCTCCAACATGCCTAATACGCTCGGATCACTTTTGGTGCTAACACGTGGCATGCCCAGCACCCTTGGATCATAGTTGCGCGGCTGTGGTTGCACTCTTCCCACACAACCTTCGTGCTTCCAACGCCTTCGCTGAAACCTCGCAAGCAGACATGCGCTTCATTCTTACTTGTCTGACCGCAAGATTGAATGGCTTAAAGTGAGCGCAACACTGCCTTTAAGTTTCCTCTCACATGCACATGTTAGGTTGCATGTCATCACATGCGTGTTGTTACAACGCACATCAGCACGCCTAGTGATTGCACCACAAAAATACACCTGCAATAGTGCCTTCTTGTGCTATTTCCTAACACTACCTATGCATATTAGGACTCCATAGTTGCATTTGTAAAAATACATGTATACATGCACCTAATTGGGAGGAAAGAAGAATGAAATAAGTGGCCTTGCATTTTACCTTTTTTCCTCAAGTGCCTCCTTGCAAAAATCCACCACCTCTATTTTTATTTCCACTTGATTTTTAATTTTCCGTAGGGCTACATGCATCTTCTCCTCGCGCCATGCTGCAGCAGCCCTTCCTTGCAACTTGCCATTCCCTGCCAAGCCATTCCAACCATTCCCTGCAGCCGCATGAGCCATGCACGGCCATGCCTTCCTCTTCTATTTAAAGACCGCAGCTCCTGCCATTGGGGAGGGCTGGTGCCGGCAGTAGCCAAAAACTCCCACTTGCAGCTCCATCACCACCACCGTCCTCTCCTCCCTCTACCTCCATACGCCGGCCCTCCTCGGAGATACCCGGTGGGCAGGAGCTCTCACTGTGGCATACACCACCATAGTGAGACCACCACCGCCCAGCTCTTCTAAGTGCCGGTGGGCATGGTGGCCCTTCTTTCATTTTTTTCCATTCAGCCATTCCTACCATTGGAGCTGCTTCAAGGTCTGAAGCTTCGCAGCTTGGCAGCAGCAGTAGCTAAGCGGCGGCAGTAGCAGCCCCAGAAACTTCCACGCTTCCCAGCAGGCACCCCAACCCTCCACGTGCGCCTGCAGGCCCTCTCCGCCTCCGCTTTCTCCGCTCTATCGCATGCACTGTCGCCCAAAATCGGCTGCTGCGTGCCTCTGCAGCGGCCGGCCAAGCGCCTCCCCGCCCCCTACGGCACCTGTAAGCTTCCGTCCAAGCTGCAGACGCCCTCGCCCTCCAGCCCCGCGCGCTCTGTCGTGAGCTCTCCGAGCTCGCAACCGGTCGGTGCAAGCATTCTCCTCTGCGCGAATATGCGCCCACGTGCGAAAGCCATCAGACAACGGCCTTCACATGCAGCGACTTAAAACGCCCTTCCTCTCCTCCAGCAGAGTGGCTGCACTCTCTCTGCCCGCTCTCTCTCTCTCTCTCACCACACTCACAGCACTCTCTCTACACCAACGCACACACACACCTATACTCTATTATAAACATATATATATGTATACTTATATATAGTGATATATATATATATACATATATTTATATACATATATATATATATAGATATATATATATATATTTATATATATATATATATGTATATACTTATATCTATACATATAGTAGTACCTATATACTTATGTATTATTATACATACATACATATATATATATATACCTATATATATACGTACATGTATACATATACATATATACATATACTACTATGCATATACATATATATATATATACTTGCATCTATATATATAGTAGTATTAGTATGCTTATAAACATATATATATATCTATATACTTATATATATACCTATATACATATATTATTATTATTATATTTATATATATATATATATATCTATACATATATATCTATAACTATATATACATACATATATATATACATATATATATATATACTTAGCTACATATATCTATATATACATATATTACTATATACTTAGTTATATATATATACACATACACATATTTATATACATATTTACATATATATATACATATAGATATATTTACATATATACATATATATATATTTTCACATTATTTGCCATAAGTTGTATCGCGGGAATATCTGCACCAGTTGCTGATATTCCCCAATACACGCGTACAAAAAGCATGGTTACTTACATCATCCACCATCCATCCCACACTCCATGTGGCACCTAGTCTTGTTGGTTGCATCTCTCTAGACGACGACCGACTCGACACTGTGCTACACTCCATCTCCGCCTCCACGCCCCCTTTATATACATAATATATACATATATATATACTGTATTCACTTTATTTCTGTTTCTCTTTCGTGTTAGTAAAAAGATAAAAAATATATATATAAAAGAGAAGATAATCTTTGACTTGTAGGTACCCCATCTTGCGAATAGCAAGATTCGTTTTGGAACCTTGTTTTGGCTCAAAGCCAAGAACACAATTTTGAGGGTGTGCCTCAAGGACAAAGATTACCAAAAAAAAATCTAAATAAGAAAAACACCAAAACACAATAAACGAATGGAAGAGACTCATTGTAGGAAAGGTGTATAAACTCGACTTGTACCCCACTTCCCTTAGTTCGACCCTTGGCCTAAAAGTGACAAGATAAAATCAAGTAGTCTAGGTTAAAAATTTTGTAAAAAGATGGTTTGGTCCGATTTAGGTTAACCACTATACACATTTCAACGATAAAATCATCATATTAACAACCTATCTGGGCTCGACCATACATCTTTTCTGGCGCCGTTGCCGGGGAAGTGCACCTTCAAGTAAGTTTCTATTCAATTCCTTTTAATTTTTCTCTTCTCTCTTCGCAGGTATTTCTATTTTTTTGGTGTGCAGGTGAACTTGGTGCAAGGAGACAGCAGGTAGACGAAGTCAAAGATGTGAGTAGATCCAAGGCGAGAACGAGAGCGTGAAGACGTCGACACCGCATTGGAACTTCGCACACGTTGCGGAACAAGTAGGTCTTCTTTTCTTAGCAACTAGGGTTAACTTGTCACCTTAAGAAAAAAAAATAAAAACTAAAAACTAGAAAAAACTTCTTGGGATCTCTTGGGGCAAGTGCATTAAAATTCACTTTTTTGGTTGATTGTGTTCACTCCCACCGCCCTGGGATTTCCCGCCCTACTTCGCATAGCGAAAATCCGAGAATCTTGATTCTTGAATTTTTCACCGTGGGAAGTATTCTTTGAGGCAAATAAAAAGATTGATTGCACCCCTCTTTGCCTCATTTACCTGCAAATTCGGGATCACATTTTTGGTGGGGAGACTTGGAATTGAGTTGATTCCAATCCCACCATGACTTTTCAACTTGCCTAAGATTCGATCCTGAACATTTCAACACCAACAATTTTAGTTTCTTTATCTGTTGGTTGAGCCTTGTGTGGACATCTTTTAGGTGATTGGGAGCACTTGAATTGAAGTGCTTTGGCTCCCTTTCACACTAATATAAAATTGACTCGTGCATCCACACATAGAAATCTCCATTTAGGGTAGCCCATTGCATTTTAGCATGCATTAACCAACTGATATTGAAGAAGGGTTTCTTGGGCTTAGAAAGAAAACTTGTATTCTCACAAAAACCTGGAGATTGGTTGAATTGGTAATTCAGGAAAATCTTAAAATTCATACTACTTAAGGCTGAACTCTAAAAACCATTCACCAATAAAAACTTCAATTCGGGGAGATTTCCCCGTTGCATGCTTGTTTTACACACTGACAATCAATCACTTGGGCATTACCCATAAACAATGCCCTTAACATTCCAAAAGCACTTGACCCCAAGCTTCTAATTAAAATTGGTAGTAAGTTGACCCTTACTAAGGATTAGAGGTCTAACTACCGGCGTGTAGCGTCTACATGCTGGTGAGATTTCCTGCGTACTATCGAGTGGCTAAGACTGGGGCAAACGGCCTTTCAATCTGGCCTGGTGGTTCCGTGGTGCTCGCATTCGGTTCCATAGTTCGTGATAGTAGGTAACTTAGATCTTTAGGTCTAAGGGCACACTGTAGAGGTTAGGAATTTGATTGAATTGATTTGTAATCAAGTGTACCTTTGCAGCATCATTTCTCTCATCTCTTTTCCCTTCTCATCTCCCCAACTCTTCCTACAGCAGTGCATGTTTGGGAGGAGGTCACAAAACCCTGAACTGTTTGAATTGACTGATAAATCTAGAAAACAAGCCGAATCCTCCTCCTCCTCCACAACCATGGCAAACACCCCCACCTCACCACTTCGTCACAATTCCAATTCTTCCAACCCCAGGCTTATCCCGAGAAACCCTCTAAGACCTCCCTTACCAAGTGTCGCGCTGAGCGACTCGGTAAGTCATGTGGATCTGTCTTCTGCAAGCCAGTATTTCGACATGGAGGACCAAGCCTCCGTGTGCTCGGATGCATACTTACATGCGAACGCGTCTTCTGCCATAGAAGACGCTTGCGCACTGGGGAACAACCCGTTCTCTGCCACATATAATCCAGGGAGGAGAAATCATCCAAATTTCCCATTGTCCAACAACCCGTAGTGCCAAAACCCTAGAGTGGACAATTGCGACCGTCCACACCCATCATACCAATGGCCCAGTCTAATCCTATGGCGAATCCACCATCAGGCCCTTGCGTACCACAAACAAAACATGCATCAAGTCCTCTTGATAAATTGATGTGAATGATGGCGAAAATGTCAAAGCGCCATAAAGAGAACATGACCTCTCTTCAGCACCATTTGGCACAGCAGAATGCTGAGATCAGTCAACTATGCATGGTGACTCGATCTCAGGGCACTCTTCCCACCCAACCTGTTCCAAACCCGTGAAACTTTGTACCCTGTGGCCCGCAACCACAGGTACAACCTTCTCAGGGACAGGTTCATCAAATTCTGCAAGCTCCCAGCATTCCACCGGGATTTCAGGCTAATCCCGCTGCAACACCGCACTCTTATGATGATTACGATTGCATCAAGGATGACACGTTTGACAAGGACATAACCGTCAGTGCGTGTATCGAACTAATTGGGACCTATTCAGACTGCTGCGGATTACCTGTAAACACGGAAGACTGCCTGATCAACACATACTGTGACGTTCCCCAATCCCTCCCAATTCCCATACCTTCTCCTGACCAGACTTCTGACAAGGTTTTCTCCGCTTCCCAAACCTCTTGGTCTGAGTCATATCTGGGCTGCTCACTGCCGATCCATACTCTTGAAGATCGGATTGCCCTTTCTTTCCTGCCAAATTAGGTGGATTTGCAACTCCACACTGGGACCTTGAGCCCACATCCTACTCACTGGGGCTATTCCCTTTTGGATCCATCTATCCAAAGAGCCCCTCTTCTTGGCCAATCTAAGCGCCAACTTCTTCCTCCTGATTTGTTTTCTGATCCGCCTGGGACACTCTCGTCCCAAGAAATGCCAAATCTCTCACCATCCACCATCACTTTTCACGCCACTATCATGATCACTTCACTTTTCACTTCACCACCCACCATCCACCCACCCAACCACCCTGCTGTATACCCTGTACTTCAGCTCTCGCTACCCGATCTTTCATCCTTTCTCTACCCTTCCCTGCATGCATATGAGGACATAGCATTGTTTGGCATGGGGTGGTGGATAGGCATCCATAGGATCTGGGTATTTTATGGTATCATATAGTTTCCACCTATTTATAAATATGCAAGAAAAAGAAAAAAATATATATATATATAATAATAAATGGTGTTTAGTAATGATCTGAAAGCTGAAACAAAAATACAATAAGTGTTTATGGATATTCAACCTCTGTTTTGAAGACGTTCCAGTCCATAGAAGCTTGATTCGCTTAGGCTCGGCTTAATTCACTTGAGCATTGACAAAATAGATCAGAATCTCTCCTAACTAAGGACGTATTCTTGTACCTGAGACACCAGTACAGGATTCGTCGGTTTGCTTCCACTTGAGAGATTAAGTAAACTTGGTTCACACTACACATTTCAAGAAAGACCAGGTGAACATAAGATCCAACCCTAGTGTTCATTAGGGAAGGTGGAGTCCTTACCAGTGCACGTAGGTAGACTTTTTATGCCAGGCATTAGTCTTGTGTTTAGGAGCAACTCTTTCCACCAAAAAGAAAAAAAAAAGTTGAAAAATAAGTCAGTATATCTCACAAATGTCTGTAAAGTCTTCGCCCTACAAGAAGTTCTTTAGGGCAGGTTACAAATACCTTATTCTCCTTTGAGCCACAAAAATCAGAAAATGGGAGTTGAGTTTTTTGTCATTTTCTTAAGGGTCAATCTGAAAACACGACCTGAAACTGGGACCAACCTTTACTTAAAAATTCGTGAAACCTTGATCTTGAGTCTTAATGTTCATTTGGTCAGTCTTGATCCTTCACTATACACAAACCATAACCTCTTGAGCTCTCAAGTACGGCAAAAACCTCCTGGGTTCTGGAAATCATACTTAAGGTTTAAATATCAAGAGTCCTGGTTAGTCGAGAGATGATCTTTGTCATGTGAGACTTAAAGAACTGGTAGTCTTCTCTAAAATTGGTTCTCACAATATCCAACAATAAACACACCTATAGCGCCTCAGAAGAAAATCTTCAACTCAAGATCATTTCTAAATACTGTTCCGCTAGGGACTAGCAAAAGATAGGCATGGGGGTATGATTGCACCGCAAAAATACACCTGCAATAGTGCCTTCTTGTGATATTTCCTAGTGCTACCTGTGCATATTAGGATTCCGCAGTTGCATTTGTAAAAATACATGTATACATGCACCTAATTGAGAGGAAAGAAGAATGAAATAAGTGGCCTTGCATTTTACCTTTTTTCCTCAAGTGCCTCTTTGCAAAAGTCCACCACCACTATTTTTATTTCCACTTGATTTTTAATTTTCCCAACGGCTGCATGCATCTTCTCCACACGCCATGCTGTAGCAGCCCTTCCCTGCAACTTGCCATTCCCTGCCAAGCCATTCCAACCATTCCCTGCAGCCGCATGAGCCATGCACAGCCATGCCTTCCTCTTCTATTTAAAGACCGTAGCTCCTGCCTTTGGGGAGCGCTGGTGCCGATAGAAGCCAAAATCTCCCACCTGCAGCTCCATCACCACCACCGTCGTCTCCTCCCTCTACCTCCATACGCCGGCCCTCCTCGGAGATACCCGACAGGTAGGAGCTCTCACTGTGGTGCACACCACCAGAATGAGACCACCACCGCCCAGCTCTTCTAAGAGCCGGTGGGCGTGGTGGCTCTTCTTTCATTTTTTTTTCCTTTCAGCCATTCCTGCCATTGGAGGTGATTCAAGGTCTGAAGCTTCGCAGCTTGGCGGCAATAGCAGCTAAGTGGCGGCGGCAGCAGCAGCAGCAGCCCCAGCAGCTTCCGCGCTTCCCTACAGGCGCCCTAGCCCTCTGCGTGTGCCTGCAGGCCTTCTCCGCCTCCGCTTTCTCCGCTCTGTCGCACGCACTGTTGCCCGCAACCAGTCGCTGCGCGCCTCTGCAGTGGCCTGCCAAGCGCCTCCCCGCCCCCTGCGGCTCCTGTAAGCTTCCACGCAAGCTGCAGGCACCCTCTCCCTCCAGCCCCGCGCGCTCTGTCGCGAGCTCTCCACGCTCACAACCAGTCGATGCAGGCATTCTCCTCTGCTCGAATACGCGCCTGCGCACGAAAGCCATCAGACGACGACCTTCACGTGCAGACGACTTAAAATGCCCTTCCTCGCCTCCAGCAGAGTGGCTGCGCTCTCTCTGCCCGCTCTCTCTCTCTCTCTCTCTCACCACACTCACAGCACTCTCTCTACACCGATGCACACACACACCTACAATAACACTTCCACACACACACCTATACTCGATTATAAACATATATATATATATACGTATACTTATATATAGTGATATATATATACGTATATACATATACTACTATGCATATAAATATATATATATATATACTTACATCTATATATATAGTAGTATTAGTATGCTTATATACATATATATATATCTATATACTTATATATATATAAATATATATATATATATACATATATATACATATCTAGATACATATACCTGTATACATATATTATTATTATTATATATATATATATGTACATCTACATAGTATTATATCCATACATACGTATATATATATACATCCAGACATATATATCTATAACTATATATACATACATACATATATATGTATATATATATATATACATACATACATATATATGTATATATATATATACATACACACACATATATATATATACACATATACACTTATATATATACATAGATATATATTTACATATATATATATACCTATACATTTCTAACTATATATAAATATACATATAGATATATTTACATATATACACATATATATATATTTTCACGTTATTTACCATACGCTGTATCGCGGGAATATCTGCACCAGTTGCTGATATTCCCCGATACACGCATACAAAAAGCGTGGTTACATCCATCATCCACCATCCATCCCACACTCCACGCGGCACCTAATCCTGTTGGTTGCATCTCTCTCGACGACGACCGACTCGACACCTTGCTACACTCCATCTCCACCTCCACCCCTACCCCTTTATATACATAATATATACATATATATATACTGTATTTACTTTATTTCTGTTTCGCTTTCCTGTTAGTAAAAAGATAAAAAATATACATATAAAAGAGAAAAGATAATCTTTGACTTGCAGGTACCCCATCTTGCGAGTAGCAAGATTTATTTTGGAACCTTGTTTTGGCTCAAAGCCAAGAACACAATTTTGAGGGTGTGCCTCAAGGACAAAGATTACCAGAAAAAAATCTAAATAAGAAAAACACCAAAAACACAATAAACGAACGGAAGAGACTCGTTGTAGGAAAGGCGTAGAAACTCGACTTATACCCCACTTCCTTGAGTTCGACCCTGGGCCTAAAAGTGACAAGATAAAGTCAAGTAGGCCTGGTTAAAAATTTTGTAAAGAGATGGTTAGGTCCGATTTAGGTTAACCGCTATGCACATTTCAACGATAAAATCATCATATTAACAACCTATCCGGGCTCGACCATACACCTAGCATCCACTCCAACGTCGTCCGATGGCCATCTAACGACTTAATTTCGCTTGCACTCACCGCTTATCTTGATTTTCTACCTCGAGTGTTTTGAACAGTCTCCACTTCCTTCTGTGCGAGTGTGCTAGCCCCTATGCTAGGCATGCAGACTACCTTGCTTCCATTTCTGCGTGCGGCTGCCGTAGCCATGGGATGATGATCCAATGGCTGAGCATGACTCTTCCTCGATGAGGCCCAGGTATAGCGACGACGTGGCACTCTTGTGGCCATTGGATGATAATCGAATGGCCCACATGGCGCAGGGGAACTCCTTCAGAAGATGGGGCGACTATCTCGGGTAGCTGTGATGGCGCCACATGGCACCATCATGGCCATCCATCTTCTTTGCTTTGTAGATGGTGTTGTAGGTCTCTGATTGAGATGATTTTTTGTGTCATTGGACTGCGATCGTTGAGCTAGATCCATCTGTGCAGTCGGATTTGGCATCTGAGGTCTGAATTTTGCCTTCTTGCCCCTTGGCCTTTACTCTTCTACGAACTCCATAGGATACTACGGGGGTCTAATCAAGACGATCACAGAAGTGTTGGACTCCTATCGTTATTCTATGCAGATCCATATGGTTGGATTTATCATCCGCAACCCCGAAATACCAGCAATTGTTAATACCTCTCAGTTAGAACATAATATAACATTATTATTCACAAAGTTAACAAATCAAATATGATGCAACTTATGCTGTTTTGTAGGATCTAACTTAATTTCGATAGATTAGGACCTATGATTGCTGTCCAATCATACCCCCATGCCTAAACCTTGCTAGTCCTATGCAAATGCAGGACTAAATGCATTCTATCAAGAGTTTGACTAGAGATCTATTTCTTTTGTTTTCATCTAAAAATTTAGAAATCCAGAAAATTGTGGAAGTGTAGGGTTGTAGCCTATGTAACGGATCCAAGTGAAAAGTCAATCCACGTTTAAAGCTCGTACTTGACCCTTAGTAAAACTCTATTCGAATAGGCAAACTTCTTCTCTCAAGGATATAAAATAATCTCCAATTTAGCCCTAGATTTTGGCTTAGGTAGAAGATGTCTGAGTTAAGTAGGTTTTGTATTTGGTGGCTCACACTCCTTTTGTGTTACAAAGAGACTAGTACTTTAGAATCTAGATTTCCAGACTATCAAATAAATCAACTTAGAGAAAGGCAGAAAAATTATGCTCTCATAAGTTCCTTGTACTCATTCTCTCTCTTTTCTTTTCTTTTTCTTTTCAAGCTCACATCTCACTAGATTTGTAAATATATTTGGCGGTCTCCCATGGCATTACACTTCAATTAAGCTCTGATAATCCTACAACTAAGTTAGAAATCCTCAGCCGATATTTAGGTGATTAGAAATACAGGAAAAGTAGGTCAAGGCTGTATTTTGTGGAATGTAAGGGTAGCAGGTATTATTGCCTCAATGTGCCTGTCATTAAATGAAATAAATGCAACTTACGCTTTTTTTATATACTTTTTCTTCTTTTTCTTCTCTATTTTTTTCTTTCATTTTTGCATATAAATCTACCAACACAATGCAATGCAACATGACATATGCACTTTTATTCACGAGGCATTAATCGGGAATGGTTATGTTCAAGAGGATATCGAGTGGCATATTTTGTGGAAGTGCCTATTCTCAGCACCAGGAAATAAATGGATAGGATAGTGATTGCACAGAAATCATAGGTCTTAATTGACCTAGATTAGGCTAGGACTTAGCATAAGTTAGGGTTAATCATGCATGCATGCGCATTATCTGCATCTTTACTGCTCTTCCTTAGCTATGCATAAAATAATGTTATAATGTGCTGATTAAGTGCATTATGTCGATTGCAGGTAATAAGCAGATTTGGAGCAGGATCTGAAGCAGGATCAGGAATAACGGGAGTTGCAGCAGGGTGGGAGCAGAAGGCTTAGTTTAGATATAGGAATAATAATGTAAGGGGGCTAAAGGTTTTCTATTCTATTAAGTAGAAATAAAGTAGTAAAATGTGAAGAGCATAGGTCCATCCTAGCCCTAGGATAGCCTAGAGACTTCCCCAAGCCTTAGCCACGCTTAGATTAGGTCACAACACCCTAGGAAGCCCTAAAACCCTAGTTTCAACCCTTATCTGGACGTCCAGATAAGTTATAGGATGTCCAGGACCCTTAGCCATCCCCCGCACGTCCAGATAAGTTATAGGATGTCCAGGACCCTTAGCCATCCCCCGCACACCTCAAAACCACTTCTGCAGTGTTATTGAACATCCAGACACTTCGTCAGACATCCAATTTCTGCAGAGTACCCAAAATAGAACCTTGATTTCCCCCTATCTCAAATTGGATGTCGAGAATTGAAGTCTGGACTTATGATTTTTGAGTGTAAGTCATCCAATTCTATTATTGGAT
The DNA here is from genome assembly GCA_037157565.1 of Thalassia testudinum. Classification (NCBI taxonomy): domain Eukaryota; kingdom Viridiplantae; phylum Streptophyta; class Magnoliopsida; order Alismatales; family Hydrocharitaceae; genus Thalassia; species Thalassia testudinum. The sequence continues at coordinate 9,548,964 of JAZHRO010000003.1, read as the reverse complement.
GTCTGATACTGGTCTTCAGTCCCTATTTTGAGATTCAAGTCTTGATCTTGGATCTCTAGCTCCCTAAACCTAATCCCAACCCCATAGGAACCTAAATTAAGGAGTCCTAACCCTAGTACATCACCTCTAGACCTACCTAAGGACCTAATTAGATCCTCACCAAACCCAATTGACTTAGATCAATGCCAATTACCCTCACCTAAGTCAATTGGACTGATTGAGTCCAATTGAGCTTAGATCTCAACACACACAAGTTTAATTGGACTTAGTGAGAGTCCAATTGACCTAAACCTAACATAATTGAGTTATGTCACCCTCAATTAGGCTCACACCAATTCAATTAAACTTAGGTTAAGTTCAATTGCATTTTCACCTTAGCAATTAGGGTTTGTAACCCTAAAATCATGACCTACACATACACAAACCCCTTAGGACCTACCCTAAGCCGCCTAGCCATGTAGAGCACGACCACACACACACACCCATTCACGCACACACTTCTCTAGAATTCTCTAGAGATCTCTTGAGATGGCGCCACCTCTTGGTTGCCAAATTTAGCAACCAAGAGGCATTCAATTTGAGATCCATAATTTTTGGATCTCAAAGACCACCTCCAACCCCATGTGGCCGGCCACTATTGGACTCTCTCTAGAGAGTTCAACACCTCTCTAGAGAGAAGCCATTGGGTCTATAAAAAGACCCCATGGGCGGCCAAACACCCCCATTCACTTCCTTGGCAAATTCACTCCTTTGGTGCCATTCACGTCCACTTCTACTTAGCTAGCCACTCCACCTCCACGAGCTCACTACCACCGCAATGGAGGGCATCATGCCTGGATGCTGGATCAATCCTCTCTCTCTCCAAGGGTCGACCTAAGCTACATTGGCCGCCCCTCATTCTTCTCCTGACCACTCCAAGGCCATCAGGGATCACCCCTGAATGCCCTTTATTCTGCTTGATTTAGTTTATGCTCTCCATGATTTATGATGCTTTTATTTACTACTTAGTAGTGTAGCCCCTATTCTCTGCCAATGATGCATACAAAATTCCCCCGTAGATTCTTGTATGCAATCATTTTCTAGTAGCTAGATTTACATTTTTAAGCATTCATGTACAAGCTTTCTTCTACCTTCCATGTTGCAAACACTCTCTTGAATGAATAGAAGATATATTTTTATATATATGTCTATGTGTTGAGAATCACCATTAGCTTATTATAATATCCTTTGTGTGATTAATGTTGCCTGTTTTTAATTCCTGATATACTTGCAACTAAGCATGTCGTACTTCAATACGTAATAATCATAAACCGACGTGTGATTTTAAACGAAGTGGAGCGATAAAAAGATAGATTTCAAAAGTAAAAGCAACGCCTCCCAAAGATGAATGACCGGGACTCAAGTCTTATTATTCTTACAAACATAATTTTTGACAAATGTTTTTGCACGACTATACTACAATTTTCAACAACTTTCAAAATGCATGAGAATGGCTCCCGTCAAATGTTAGATTACGCTTCTGATTTTGCCGTCGATGCTGTTTTAGGCCAGTGTCGGGAGAAAGAATCCTTTGTCATATACTATGCTAGCAAGACACTGAATGAGACTCAGCGCAATTACACTATCACTGAAAAGGAACTGCTAGCAGTAGTATTCGGGTTGGAGAAATTCATATCATATTTATTAGGGTCCAAGGTCATCATCTTCACTGGCCACTCCGCCCTCCAGCATTTGTTTGCAAAGAAGGATGCCAAACAACAGCTTATTAGATGGATCCTTCTATTGCAAAAATTTGATATCAAAATCCGTGACAAAGCCGGAAAATAAAATGTTGTGCTGGATCACCTATCCAGATTGGACCCAGACCACAGTCCTTATTCCCTGCCTATCCATGAACAATTTTCAGATGAATCTCTTTTGGCAATTCATTCTGTCGAGTTCCCCTGGTATGCGGAGTTCGCGAACTACCTTGCTGCAAGCAAAATTCCCGCGAACCTATCCAAGGACCAGAAACTGAAATTCATTGCAGAGGCCAAATACTACCTCTGGGATGACCCATTGCTCTTCCGCATTGGAGTGGATCAGATTATTCGTAGATGCATCCCAGACTCTGAGATCTTCAGTGTGTTATCTTTCTGCCACAATGATGCATGTGGTGGTCATTTCTTAGGATGGAAAATCACTGTAAAGTTTTTACAGTCAGGATTTTTCTAGCTAACAGTCTTCAGAGATACACACGATTACACCCAACACTGTAAACGATGTCAGTCGGACTATTCTATGACTAGGAGAGACATGATGCACTCCAACCCATCATGGTCGTAGAAGTGTTCGACGTCTGGGGCATCGATTTTATGGGCCCTTTTCCAAACTCGCATGGCCTTGAGTACATATTTTTCACCGTTGATTGTCTCAAAGTGGGTCAAGGCAATCCTGGCGAGATGGGCTGACCACAAGATCGTCATTTCTTTCTTACGGCAAAATATTTTCGCGAGATTCGAAATACCCCGCGCTCTAATTAGTGACGGGGGAAGGCACTTCATCCACGCCCGTTTTAGGTCGTTATTAAAGAAATACGAGGTACATCACTGCATAGCCACCTCGTATCACCCACAGACCAATGGGCAGGCTGAAGTGTCTAACCGTCAAATCAAGATGATTCTCCAGAACATGGTTAGACCAGACAGGAAGGACTGGTCCGACAAATTAATCGATGCACTCTGGGCATATCGGACTGCATACAAGGCCCTACATGGAATGTCACCATATCGCATGGTATATGGCAAGGCCTGTCACCTTCCTGTAGAGTTGGAACACTGCGCCTTTTGGGCGGTGCGAAAATGCAACCTTGACCTCGATGCTGGAGGTCGAGAATGGAAACTCCAGCTCAGCGAATTAGAAGAAATCCGGTGGGAGGCCTATGAGAATGCATTAATATACAAGGACGAGACCAAGGCCTTTCATGACCGCCACATCCGGAGGAAAGTATTCACACCGAACCAGCGAGTCTGGTTATTTGATTCATGGTTGAAACTATTTTTGGGGAAGCTTAAGTCCAAGTGGACTGGCCCATATGTTGTGATGCAGCCATATCCTAATGGGGCATTCCAGATCAAGGGCCTAAAATCTTGGCATATATTCATAGTAAATGGCCAGCACCTCAAGCCATTTTTGGCCCAAGAACATCCTCCACCTGACTAGACTATTCATCTTAGTGAGGATGTGTGATTGAGTGCTCGCTCATCTGGAGGCATTAAACTCAACACGTATAAATACCATTCACTCCACATTCCACCATCATTTATACATAACCACTTTTATACATAGCATATGTCCCTTTTATATAGTGCATGCTAATAGGCTGGCTGGTGCTGAATATAATTTCAGAAGCAATTACAGGTGACCTCTACCCACTCATCCTCTGTTAGATTTATTTTCTTTTATATTCATGCAAGAGGACATGCAAGAACTTGGGCATGGGGGGGTAGAGACAGCAGAAACTGAAAAATTTTTTGCCAACACTTAGGAAAACCTCGGAGCTGCATGCAAAATGTACATTAGGACCTTAAATAAAAGAACAATCGACTCTACCTCCAATGCTCGCATTGGAGCTAGAAATCATTCGCAATAGCCACTTCCGACTCACCTGCTCACCTTTTGTTCTAAATTTGGGGTCAAGTTGACTGTAACCCGATGCGGGAAATTCACGAAGTACAAATTATACAAGGTTAATTGTTCATAGCATATATACATATTGCACTCATGAATAAGAATATTTTATTAAGAGAATGCATTAGGGATTTTATCCTCTAGTTGATTCTTATAATCTGGAATCTAGTACAATTTTTTCACACACACGTATAATTTGCATGGATTCATAGTGAAGGCTGATAAACGTCTTCAGTCTGTCGAGAAGAAGCAATGCTTCTTTTCCTGAACCCTTGGACATTATTTTGGGAGTCAGGTAGATGTTCTTCCAAAAATCCACCAAATAGTGTGAGATGAGAGTAGAGTGTACTGGTGCTCTAAGATTAGCGCGAGGAATCTGCAATCCTAGATAATTAGGTGATGATACTCTGAGATTAGACATAGTTTTCACTCTTTGTTCCCGCGTATACATTTTTGTGCAAAATTTTAAGAGCCACCTAATAAGGTAAATACTCGGGGAGCGAGTTTCATAAAACTAGGGCTAAGGTGGATGGTTACAACCATTCTCTACGGAATCCTCAGCTAAAGGAGGGTATTGATGTCAAGGATAGAAATACGCCGTCCTATCCGTCTCTCTCGGTGTCGTGAGTAGGCACTTCCACCAAATAAGCCACCTAATGTCTCTTGAGTACCACCAATCCCTAATAATGCCTCCTCAATGAAGTTCATGGATGTATGTTAGTTGTGTTATGTTAAAAAAAAAAAAAGATGAAAAGACAGAAAAATTGAAAAAAATTAGAGAAAGAAGAAAAAGCAAACAAAAGAATGAATATTTAGTGTTTATTTCATTGAGGCAATACCACCAAATAAAAGTGAGCTACACCAAATATGGCCTTAACCTATTTTCGACCACCCGAATAGTAGCTGAGGAATTCCGACTTAGTGCTATGGTTATGAGAACTCAATTAAAGTGTTAAAGCCTAGTGAGACCACCAAATACAAATCATATGTGTGAATCTGGTGAGATAGTGAGCTCTAAGAAAAAGAAAAAGAGAGAATGAATACAAAAGAATCAATAGAGAGCATAGTTTTTCTCGTCTTTCTTTGGGTTGAGTTACTTAGTAATCCGGGAATCTAGATTCTATAGTACTAGTCTCTATGTAGCACCAAGTGAGAGTGAGCCACCAAATATATAATCCTTCCCCCTCAGAGATTCTCTACCTAAGCCTAAAGTCAAGGTGGAATTCATAGAATATTTTGAATACCACTAGGGAAGAAGTCTGCCTATCCCGCTAGAATTTTTACTAGGGTTCAAGAACAGGCTTTAGAGGTGAATCAGTTTTTCACTCGAATCTGTTGCAAAAGCTACATTGCTGCATTTTCAGGATTGTCTGGGTTTCTAGAGCATAGGATGAAAACAAAAAGGAGAAAAATCTCTATGCATACACTTGATAAAATAATCAGTCCCATAGGGACCCTTGTTGTAAATAATTTAGCCTTGCATTTGCTAGGGATTAGTAAGATTTAGGCTTGGGGGTATGATTGCGCAGCAATCATAAGTCTTAATTGACCTAGATTAGGCTAGGACTTATCATAAGTTAGGGTTATTCATGCATGCATACGCATTATCTGCATCTTTACTACTCTTCCTTATCTACGCATAAAATAATGTTATAATGTGCTGATTAAGTGCATTATGCCGATTGCAGGAAATAAGCAGATCTAGAGTAGGATCTGAAGATGGATCAGGAATAACGGGAGTTGCAGTAGAGCGGGAGCAGAAGGCTTAGTTTAGATATAGGAACAATAATGTAAGGGGTTAAAGGTTTTCTATTCTATTAAGTAGAAATAAAGCAGTAAAATGTGAAGAGCATAGGTCCATCCTAGCCCTAGGATAGCCTAGAGACTTCCCCAAGCCTTAGCCACCTTTAGATTAGGTCACAACACCCTAGCAAGCCCTAAAACCCTAGTTCCAACCCTTATTTGGACGTCTAGATAAGTTATAGGACGTCTAGGACCCTTAGCCATCTCCCGCACACCTCAAACCCACTTTTGCAGTGCTATTGGATGTCTAGACACTTTGTCAGATGTCCAATTTCTGCAAACTACCAAAAACAGAACCTTGATTTCCCCTGACCCAAATTGGACATCGAGAACTGAACTCTGGACATCTGATTTTTGAGTGTAAGTCATCTGATGCTATTATTGGACGTCTAATACTAGTCTCCAGTCCCTGTTTTGAGATTCAAGTCTTGATCTTGGATCTCTACCTCCCTAAACCTAATCCCAACCCCATAGGAACCTAAATTAAGGAGTCCTAACCCTAGTACATCACCTCTAGACCTACCTAAGGACCTAATTAGGTCCTCACCAAACCCAATTGACTTAGATCAAAGTCAATTACCCTCACCTAAGTCAATTGGACTGATTGAGTCCAATTGAGCTTAGATCTCAACCCACACAAGTTTAATTGGATTTAGTGAGAGTCCAATTGACCTAAACCTAACCTAATTGAGTTATGTCACCCTCAATTAGGCTCACACCAATTCAATTAAACTTAGGTTAAGTTCAATTGCATTTTCACCTTAGCAATTAGGGTTTGTAACCCTAAAATCATGACCTACACCTACACAAACCCCTTAGGAGCTACCCTAAGCCGCCTAGCCATGTAGAGCACGACCACACACACACACCCATTCACGCACACACTTCTCTAGAATTCACCAGAGATCTCTTGAGATGGCACCACCTCTTGGTTGCCAAATTTAGCAACCAAGAGGCATTCAATTTGAGATCCACAATTTTTGGATCTCAAAGACCACCTCCAACCCCATGTGGCCTGCCACTCTTGGACTCTCTCTAGAGAGTTCCACACCTCTCTAGAGAAAAGCCATTGGGTCTATAAAAAGACCCCATGGGTGGCCAAACACCCCCATTCAATTCCTTGGCAAATTCACTCCATTAGTGCCGTTCACGCCCACTTCTACTTAGCTAGCCACTCCACCTCCATGAGCTCACTACCACCACCTTGGAGGACATCATGCCTGGATGCTGGATCAATCCTCTCTCTCTCCAAGGGTCGACCTACGCTACATTGGCCGCCCCTCATTCTTCTCCTGACCACTCCAAGGCCATCAGGGATCACCCCTGAATGCCCTTTATTCTACTTGATTTAGTTTATCTCTCCATGATTTATGCTGCTTTTATTTACTACTTAGTACTGTAGCCCCTATTCTCTGCCAATGATGCATGCAAAATCCCCCCATAGATTCTTGTATGCAATCATTTTCTGGTAGCTAGATTTACATTTTTAAGCATTCATGTACAAGCTTTCTTCTACATTCCATGTTGCAAACACTCTCTTGAATGAATAGAAGATATATTTTTATATATATGTCTATGTGTTGAGAATCACCATTAGCTTTGTGTAATATCTTTCGGGTGATTAATGTTGCCTGTTTTTAATTCCTGATATACTTGAAACTAAGCATGTCGTACTTCAATACGTAATAATCATAAACAGACGTGTGATTTTAAACGAAGTGGAGTGGTAAAAAGATCGATTTCAAAAGTAAAAGCAACGCCTCCCAAAGACGAACGACCGGGACTCAAGTCTTATTATTTTTACAAACATAATTTTTGACGAATGTTTTTGCACGACTATACTACAATTTTCAATAACTTCCAAAATGCATGAGAATGGCTCCCGTCAGATAGCATAATTTTGACCTTGCCATTAACACCCTCCATAAGCTGAGGATTCCGTAAAGGACAGTCATGACCATCCATCTTAGTCCATGTTTTATTAAAACCTGCTCTCTGTGTATTTGCCTTATTTGGTGGCTCTCATGAAGATTTACACAAAGAATTTGTACGTAGGAACTGAGAGCGAAAACTAAGCCTAACTCCAAGTATCATTTTCAAATTAACCAGAAATTAATATTCCTCGCACTAAACTTAGAGCACCAGTAGACTCTCTACTCTCACCTCACAATTGTTACGTAGATCTACTAGAAGATGGTTTTCTTGACTCCTTAATTACTGTGCAAGGGCTCAGGAAAAGAAGCAATGCCTCTTCTCAACAAACTAAAGATGTCTATTGATCTTCACAGTGGATCCATTGCAAATGTTACGTGTAAGTGTGAAATTGTATTGGATTCTAAGTTCAAGAATCAACTAAAGAATAAATCCCTAATAAAATCTCTTGATAAAAGGATCTATTTCCTAAGGAGTTGGTAGAAAATTTTTCAGTTTATATGTACTACCCCCCATGCCTATGTCTTTGCATGTCCTCATTCGTAAGAGAAACTGAATTAAGATAGGGAGTACATGGATAGAAATCACCTAGAATTACCCCTGATTCATCATTCAGCGAATGCCAACCTACCATGATAATCACAATATGCAGATTAATATGCCAAAATGAAATATGCTATATATAGAAGGCTGATAAATGCTAAGTTTAACATCTCCAACTGGGAAAAACTCCATAAGATGGATCAATGATTGCAGGAGACGAAGTCAAGATGGTAAGCACATGGAGTTCCATCATCAACGGGCCAAAAATGTAGAGCAACTGCCCATGAATACTAAGTCCACATGGTTGGCAAAATAACAAATCAGGGCTTGGAATTGGTTGTAGCCAGGAGCTACAAGAGAAATAAATCGAGATGCCAAGGTGATAGGTAGCAAGTGCCAGCCTTGAAGAGTAGTGTATGAGTAATGCAAATGAGGTGGATAAAGAGTTGGGAGTGGGAAACAAGTCGTTCGGGTCCTAAAAGTGATGGAAAACAAAAGAAGGGACCCGAGTGGTGTAATCTGAAATGGTATAAGGAACCATTTCGTGATTGGATCTGGGTGTGGGTGGTTGAAGAGTAGGTGTGTGGAATAAGATTTGGTGTTCCATCCTAACAGCTCTAGATTCGCTCAATTCAGTGTCATCCCTGGGTTGATTAGAAATCTCGTACAAATTGCCCAAATTCTATTCATGGTGCGAATCCTCAAATGTAATGGGTGGCAATTCATTATCCCTAAGGTGTGGAAAATTAGAATCTAGATACAATAAATCCTCAAATTCTTTCACTTTTCATTCTGTGGCTTTTGTGAAATCCTCGATATCAGAATCCAAGAGCGAAGATGTAATAGATCCATCTGACCCTAAATCCAAAAATGCCTCAAGATTTTTCAGATTTTCCTCACAATCAAAAATGGGGCTTTCATCAGATTCTTCCTCAACTTTGATTGGATTCTTTGTCAATTTGAAATCAACCCCATGGATGTACAAAATCTTATGTAAATTGATGTATTTATCATCTGACTTTATCATTAGGTCTTTTTGCAATTCAACTCTGAATCTTTCATAATCCAAATCATGTGCCTCATAATTGCCTTTTGCTGATAAATGCTCACCATGCTGTCTGAATCATTATAACTAAAATCAATGAGCCCGACAGAAGCTGTGTGTGAAGTTAATTCACCAAGAAGTTTTATGTTCCCACAGTGCTCAGGTTCATCATCATCTGAGTCCACGATAAAATTACAATGTGGGTCCTTGTTTGCCCTGAAAATATCCAATCTAAGTTTTTCATCCCCAGGGTGATCTCCATACACCCAGATGCACAGTTAATGTTAGCCTGGGCGGGCACTAGAAACGGGTGGCCTAAAATAATAGGTGCATCACTGAGACTAGGAGGAATGCCCATATCCAAGAAGAAAAAATCCACTGGGAAGAAGAGCCCATGGATTTTTAGAATGACATTCTCAACCACACCTTGGGGCACTTTGAGTGATCGGTCAGCCAACTGGATAGTGACCGAAGTGGGTTTTAGCTCCCCAAATTGGAAGTGCTCAAAAATAGTAGTGGGGGCCAAATTAATGGTTGAACCCAAATCAAGCAAGGATTGGTGATAAATGCCAGTTTATCATCATTCTTGTGCATTAAAACAAACCTAGCTCTTAGGATTTTGCTCTGCAAATAGGTTTTTAGGTTGCATTCAGGCATCAATTAAGCTAGGCATGCATTGCATTTTTTATTGTACTTTTAATGCGTTTCTTAGTGTGTTAGGGTTAAAAAGATTGATAGATCCCTAAAACCCTAGCACTCTTCAAGGCAACTGGTGAAGAGGAAGTTCAATCAGGCTAGGACTTAGCTAATTCCATCTCATCATGGTTGGATACTAGCTCCCTTGGAATAGGGTTAGCTCCATTCAACTCCATTCAGCTCACCTTAGCTAAATGGTAGCTCAAAATAGCCCATCTTAGCTCAAGCCAACTCAAGCCAACTTAGATCCAGCTCAACTTAGTTGAGTCTAGCTCATCTCAGCTCCCATCGGTTCACTGGGAGCTCTAGCTTGCTTAACTAAGTTGACAGGAGTCCATCTCAGCTTAGCCTAAGCTCATTCCAACTCCACCCAGCTCATGGTAGTTGGTTTCCATGCTATCTAAGCTACTACTTGTCAACTAGTAGCTTGGCTAGCTCTAGAGTTCCCATCTGAGGTAGTTCTAGCTCAACCTAGCTACAGCTAAGTTGAGGCCAACTCAACTTAGCTCAACTACCCAACACTAGCTACTGGCATAAGAACTAGGTAGCTTAGCTAAGTAGTTGAGCTCCCCATGAAGTTGCCTCACCAGATCCAGCTCCAGATGCAACAACTATTAGCACCAAATTTATTTTATCCAGCTCCCTTCATAAAACCCTAGCTCCACCACCTCTACTGTACTAGCTAAGCTAGCTTGGCTAAGCTCCCTAGTAGCTCCACCACCATGGCCGTCCACCTTTTCCCCCTTAACCATAACTAGCCCTAACCTAACCCATTCCCTTTTGCTGCCAACCCACACCAACTACCACCCATCACACCCCTTCATGTTGGTGCCAAAAACACCACATGCATCCCTTCCTTTTGGTGCCAACATGTGCCTAAATCCTAGCCCTACACATCACCACCTAAAGCCATCCCAACCACCCACCTAACCCCTTCTAGAAACCCTCCTTTGGCACCAACCTTAACCTCCCTTTACTACCCTAAACTACACCTTAGTTGGCGCCAAAATACAACACCTACACCCCTTCATTTTGGTGCCATCTATATCTACCCTTAATCCCATAACCACCACCACATGGAGCCATCTTAAACCTTCCTAAAACCCATGCCACCTAACTAACCTAAACCCTCCTATAGTTGGTGCCAAAACACCTAGCCACCTACCCACATACCCCTTAAGTTGGCACCAACTAGCCCAAGCCATCCATCTCCTAACTGCCACCCTTTGATCTAATCCTAACCCTACAACACACTAACCTAAACTTAACCTAGGCTCTCACTTAGGGTTGGCGGCAACCGTCAAGCACCCATCCATTTTGGTGCCACCCCTCTCAACCCTAGGATCCTTTAACCACCGTCTACAACCCATCCTAGCCCTCCATCCATTAACTGCCCCTAACCCCCTTCCGTTCCTATAAAACGACCACCACCGACCCCCATTAAATCACCTTTGGCTACATATTTTCAACCTATATTCTACCCTATAGCCCACGGGCAAGAGAAGAAGAAGAAGATTATGGGGACACCCTATCCCCTTGGTGCCTTCCCCTCTTTTCTTCTGCCTTGTGCTTAAGACAGTCGAAGAAGAATCCAGGCAAGGAAGACCTTTAGAGGAGGTCTTAAGGGTGGTACACGCCCACCCTTGGAGGAGTTTTTGAAGTTGGAATTCCATCCACCTTGGAGGAGATCAAGCACTGATGTACGTATTTCGTGTGTCTAAAATAAAGGTTAAGAGTGACCCGACGTTGTAGTTGCAAAACTTGTTATCAAATAAAATTTTATTGAAACTCCAAGGGAGTCCTGGGTTGAACACAGGGAGGTGACGTTTACTTAATTCAAAAACTGTGCTTCATTTTATTTCTTTTTGGTATTGTGAAGTTTTGTTATTTTTTGATGTTTTGAAATATAGAGACAAGAAGAATAAATTCACAAATGAGATGGAATCAAATACAATATATTGCACAAATGTCTATTACAAAAATCTATGAAAGCATAAAAGAGAGGGGGTGAGAAGGAATCTCTCGAATCGGCTGTTCAACAAGACGATGGTGCCTGGTGGAAGCTTGGACGAAAGAGTTGAGAAGTGGGATGGTGGAGGTGAGATGCAGGAGGACGTTGATTGCACTGCAAAAATACACCTACAATTGTGCCATCTTGTGCTACTTCCTAGCATTACCAGTGCATATTAGGGTTCCATAGTTGCATTTGTAAAATGATATGCATGCATTTAATTTAGAGGAGAGGAGAATAAATAAGTGGCCTTGCAATTAACATTTTTTCCTCAAGTGCATCTCTACTAACTAACCATCTTTTTATTTTTTATTTCACTTGATTTTTAATCTTTCCCGCAGCTGCATCCATCTTCTTCTCCTCGTGCCATGCTTCCCTGCAGCAGCCCTCTCCTTGCCAGCCCTTCCCTTCGGCTGCCACTCCCTGCCGAGGCCATGCACAGCCAGGGCATGGCCATGCATGGCTTTCATCTTCTATATAAAGTGGGCGGCTTCTTCTTCAAAGCAGCCTGGTCCAACAAAAAGAACCCGTAGCTCCACTTCCTTCCAGGGCACCATCCTCTCCTCCATTTCCCTCCACACGTCATCCCTCCTCGGAGACACCCGGCAGACAGGAGCCCTCACTGTGGTGCACAGCCACACAGTGAGACCACCACCACCCAGCTCTTCAAAGAGCCAGTGGGCGTGGTGGCTCTTTTCTCATTTTTTTTACGTTTCCAGCACCTTCAACCATGGCCGCAAGCTTCAAGGTCTGAAGCTCGAAGATCGACGGCAGCAGCAACAGCAGCCCCAACCCCTTCCACGCATGCCTGTAGGTGTCGTCGCCCTCCACGTGCGCCTGCAGGCCTCTCCGCCTCCCGCTTCTTCGCTCTGTCGCACTTTCCCTTCTGCCTGCAACCGGCCATTGCGCTCCTCTACAGCGGCTGCCCAACCCTCACTACGTACCCCAGCAGCACCCGCGTCACCCTCGCCCTCCACCGTGCATGCCAGCAGCCTTCTCCACGCACTCTGCCACAACATTCTGCCCGCAAGCCACCAGCCGAAGCCACTCCGCCGTGCGCGCTGAGCCAGCCGCACTCACGACACCTGCAGCCCCCAGTCACGCGGCGCGGCCTTACACTGTAGCCACTGTTCACGCGAGTCTGTGCAACGCTGTGGCTACAGTGGGGTGATCGGTGAGCTTCTCACTTAACGGGTCACCCGACGTGCCGCTATCGCCGATAGCCCGCGTGCGCGTCTCACCCCGCGTCACCCACACTCGCCTGCACCCGTCTGCGTCGCCTGCTCCCTTCTCGCTCGCCTGCGAGCGCCCGCTCCAGCCTTCGCGCAGCACGGTGCGCTGGATCTCCTCTCCCCGAACCTCGCCCTCCAGCACGTGCTTGTCTACATGCATGCATGCCTGCACGTGTGCTTGAGGACCTCCAGACGATGCCCGCTGGTCGCAGATGACTTATCCCGCCTCTCTCACCTCCAGCAGCGTGGCTTCTCTCTCTCCCATTTTCTCTCTCTCACTCTCTCTCACAACACTCTCTTTACACCGATGCTTGCACACACATACACTCACACTTCCACACACACCTATACACTATTATATACGTATACATATATATATTGATATATGTATATACATATATTTATATACATATATATATACTTATATTTATACATATAGTAGAATCAATATACTTTTGTATTAGTATACATACATACATATATATATATATATCTATATACTTATATATATACATATATATATACATATATACATATACTTATATAAATATACATATATTACTATATACATATATATTTACATCTATATAGTTATATACACAAACTCAAACCTATATATATATATATATATATACATCTATACATATATCTATGTATACATATAGCTACATATACATATATACATATACTTATATATATACATATATTCATATATATATACACATACATATATATATACATATATATATACCTATATATAACAATATATATACATAGATATATTTACATATATACATATATAGATATATTTTCACATTATTTACCACATGTGGTATCGCGGGAATATCTACACCAGTTGCTGATATTCCCCAATACACGCGTACAAAAGGCGTGTTCGCATCCATCTTCCACCATCCATCCTACACCTTACACGCAGCACTTTGTCCTATCGGTTGCGTCTTTCTAGACGATGACCGACTCGACACCATACTACACTCCATCTCCGCCTTCACCCTCACCCCTTTATATACATAATATATACCTATATATATATACTATATTTACTTTATTTCTATTTTGCTTTCTTGTTAGTAAAAAGATAAAAAAATATATATATAAAAGAGAAAAGATAATCCTTGCTTGCAGGTAATCTGTCTTGCGAATAGCAAGACCAGTTTTGGAACCCTGTTTTGGCTCAAAGCTAAGAACTTAATTTTGAGGGTCTGCCTCAAGGAGAAATGATTACCAGAATAAAATCTAAATAGGAAAACAACAAAAGCACAATAAATGAACGGAAGAGACTCGTTGTAGGAAAGGCGTAGAAACATAACTTGTAACCCCACTTCCCTGAGTTCGACCCTGGGCCTAAAAGTGACAAGATAAAATCAAGTAGGCCAGGTTAAAAGTTTTGTAAAGAGATGGTTAGGTCCGATTTAGGTTAACCACTATACATACTTCAACGATAAAATCACCATATTAACAACTTATTCGTGTCTGACATCACAACCTTTCCTGGTGCCGTTGTCGGGGAAGTGCACCTTCAAGTAAGTTTCTATTCCATTCCTTTCAATTTTTCTCTTCTCTCTTCACGGGTATCTCTATTTTTGTTGTGTAGGTGAACCTGGTGCAAGGGGAAGGCAGCCAGACGAAGTCGAAGACGTGAGCAGATCCAAGGCGGAAACGAGAGCATGAAGACACCGACACCGCATTGGAGCTTCGCACACGTTGCCGAACAAGTAGGGCTTCTTTTCTTAGCAACTAGGGTTAACTTGTCACCTTAATAAAAAAATTAAAGTAAAAAAACTAAAAACTAAAAATTATAAAAACTTCTTGGGATCTCTTGGGGCAAGTGGACTAAAATTCACTTGTTTGATTGATTATCTTCACTCCCACCGCCCTGCGATTTCCGCCTTACTTCGCATAGTGAAAATCCAAGAATCGTGATTCTTGAATCTTTCACCGTGTGAAGTATTATTTGAGGTAAATAAAAAGATTGATTGCACCCATCTTTGCCTCGATTATCTGCAAATTTGGGATCACATTTTTCGTGGAGAGACTTGGAATTGAGTTAATTCCAACCCCACCATGACTTTTCAACTTGCCTAAGATTCGATCTCGAATATTTCAACCCCAATAAATTAATTTTCTTTATCTTTTGGTTGAGCCTTGTGTGGACATCTTTTTGGTGATTGGGAGCACTTGAATTGAAGTGCTTTGGCTTCCTTTCACACAAATCTAAAACTGATTCATGCATCCACACATAGAAATCTCCATTTAGGGTAGCCCATTTCATTTTAGCATGCATTAACCAATTGAAATTGAAGAAGGGTTTGTTGGGCATAGAAGAAAACTTGTATTCATGTAAAACCCAGAGATTGGTTGAATTGGTAATTTAGAGAAATCCTAAAATTCATACTACTTAAGGCTGAACTCTAAAAACCATTCACCAATTAAAAACTTCAATTTGGGGAGATTTCCCCGTTGCATGCTTGTTTTACACACTCTTAAAATCAATCACTTGGGCATTACTCGTAAACAACACCCTTCACATTCCTAAAGCACTTGATCCTAAGCCTCTAACTAAAACCGGTAGTAACTTGACCCTTATTAAGGATTGGAGGTCTAACTACCTGCATGTAGCAGCTACGTGCTGGTGAGAGTTCCCACATGCTATCGGGTGTCTAAGACTGGGGCAAATGGCCTTTCAATCTGGCCTGGTGGTTCCACGGTGCTCGCATTCGGTTCCGTAGTTCTTGATAGTAGGTAACATAGATCTTTTGGTCTAAGGGCACACTGTAGAGGTTAGGATTTTGATTGAATTGATTTGTCATCAAGTGTACCTTTGCGGCATCATTTCTCTTATCTCTTTTCCCTTCTCATCTCCCTAATTCTTCCTGCGATAGTGCATGTTTGTTGGAGGTCACAACACCCTGAACTGATTGAATTGCTTGACAAATCTAGAAAAGAAGCCGAATCATCCTCCTCCTCCAAAAACATGGCTGCACACCCACCCCCAAATCTCGAGGGAGGAAACTGCCCTCAGAACCCACCAGGTGGTGGAGCCTTAGATCCCATAACCCGCCTCCAAGCCCAAATGGAAATGTATAATGAATAAATTGAAGCTATTCGAGAAACATTGGAGGAAATGCAGAACCCTCCCAAATGGGAGGAGCCTAGGTCTCTTAGCTCCTATCAGAATCCCACTGCTACAGAGACCATAGGACAAATTCAAGTCCCCATGGGCGGGGATGACTTTGAATTGAAACCTAACATTATTGGCCTAATAAATTTCCACTTTCATGGTCTTGCAAGTGAAGATCCTTTTCTCCACTTGGAAGACCTAACTCGACTGGCTGAAACTATTAAACCAAGAAATGTCGAGTTACCTATAGTCCTCATGAAAATGTTCCCATTTTCATTGCAGGATAAAGCGTCGCAATGGCTACGCACCCTTGGGAGAACCATCCACTCTTGGGAAGAGATGCAAACAGCATTTCTCAAGAAGTTCTTCCCAATCGGGTGAACCAATGTGCTTCACCGTGCTATCACCTCTTTTACGTAACAAAATGGCGAACAATTTCATGAGGCATGGGAGTGTATAACGACCTTCTCAGGAAGTGTCCGCACCACAGTCTGCCTAAGTGGCATATAGCCCAAATTTTCTACTATGGGCTAAATGAGACTTTAAAGCAGATTGCAGACGCTTCCTGCGGAGGGAACTTTATGAATAAAGATGAGAATGGAGCATTTGAATTATTTGAAAATATGAGTGAAAACTCGATGAACAATGCTTCCATTGTCACCTTTAATCGTACCAGCCAGCCCTGAAATGTCCACGAAGTTGACACGGGACCCTCCCATTCATCCACTGATCTAAGCCTTATTGCACAAAAACTGGATGAAGTCTCCATCGTGCACAAGAAGCTGGACAAGCTTCTGGCCAACCCCGCCCGTTCTATGGCAAACACCCCCACTTCACCACTTCATCACAATCCCACTTCTTTCAACAGCAGGCTTATCCTGAGAAACCCTGTAAGACCTTCCTTATCGAGTGCCGCGCCAAGCGACTAGGTAAGTCATGTGGAACTGGCTTCTGCGAGCCAGTATTTCGACACGGAGGACCAAGCCTCCGTGTGCTCGAATGCATACTTACATGCGGACGCGTCTTCTGGCATAGAAGATGCTTACTCCCTGGGGAAGAACCCGTTTTCTGCCACGTATAACCCAGGGTGGCGCAATCATCCGAACTTCGCGTGGTCCAACAACCTGTAGCGCCAAAACCCTACGGGTGGACCAATGAGACCATCTGCACCCGTCATCCCAAGGGCCCAGTCTAATCCTATGGCGAATCCGCCATCAGGCCCTTGAGTACCACAAACGGAACACGCATCAAGTCCTCTTGACAACTTGATGCGAATGATGACAGAAATGTCAAAGTGCATGAAGAGAACATGACCTCTCTTCAGCACCAATTGGCGCAGCAGAATGCTGAGATCAGTCAACTACGCATGGCGACTCGATCTCAGGGCACTCTTCCCACCCAACCTATTCCAAACCCACAAAATTTCATACCCCGTGGTCCTCAACCACAGGTACGACCTTCTTAGGGGCAGGTTAATCAAATTCTACAAGCTCTGAGCATTCCACCGGGATTTCAGGCTAATCCCGCTGCAGCACCACACTCTTATGTCCCTATTGTGAACCCTCCTCCGTCGTATGATCCCACTGGACCCACATCGTCCAATGCTATCACTATGAGGAGCGATAAGTAGACCGTCGATCCACCTCGACCTGATCCTGGCCCGTCTTCTTCTTCATCACCCTCTCATTCTAGATGCACACCGCATTTGCGATAGGACGA
Organism: Thalassia testudinum; assembly: GCA_037157565.1. NCBI lineage: Eukaryota > Viridiplantae > Streptophyta > Magnoliopsida > Alismatales > Hydrocharitaceae > Thalassia > Thalassia testudinum. The sequence continues at coordinate 9,531,172 of JAZHRO010000003.1, read as the reverse complement.
TACACCCAAATTGGTGCCAGAATCAGTTCCATTCCTTGAGGCTCTACTGAGGGAGCCAAAAGGCAAAAAGAAAGATATGCAAGACCATGATAACCTGCATAAATTGTTCAGGGATGTAGAAATCAAATTACCCCTGCTCGAGGCTATCGACCACATACCAACTGTCTCCCGATTTTTCAAAGACTACACAACACCCAGCCGACAGTCAAAGAAAACTAAGAATCTGGTGGTTCTCTCACCTCATGCTGGTTGTGCTATACTATCAAATCTACCACCGAAGCAGAAAGATCCGGGCACACCGCTTATTTCCTGTAGCATCCAAGGCTACAATTTTAACCGTGCCCTGCTTGATCTAGGATCTTCCATAAATCTCGTATCGACCATCATGCTCGAAAAATTTTCCTTGGGAAATCTGAAACCCACCCCTGTCACGTTACAGTTGGCAGATCGTTCTGTCCAAATCCCAAAGGGTGTGGCGGAAGACATGGTGGTTAGGGTCAACAGTCTCTGTTTTCCTGTTGACTTTCTTATTTTAGATATGGAAGTTCCTCGCTCACTTTCTGATTGTCCGATCATCCTTGGTCGACCTTTCTTGGCCATAGCCCGAGCCCATATCTACTGCGAGTCGGGCTATATTGAGATTGCCGTTGGATCTGAAAAGCTCAAGCTTAACATCTTCAAGGCAGCCAAGAACTTTGATTGTGATTGCATCGAGGATGACACGTCTGATGAGGACACGGCCGTCAGCACGTGTTTCGGACTAATTGGGACCTATTCGGACTGCTGCGGATTACCTATAAACACTAATGACTTCCTAACCAACACATATTGTGACGTTCCCCCATCCCTCCCTTGTCCCGTACCATCTCCTGACCAGACTTCTGACGACGTTTTCTCCGCTTCCCATACCTCGTGGTCTGAGTCATATCCGGGCTACTCAATGTCGGTCCACACTCCTGAAGACTAGATTGCCTTTTTTCCTGCCAAATCAGGCGGAGTTGCATCTCCACACTAGGACCTTGATCCCATATGCTTCTAACTGGGGCTATACCTTTTTGGATCCATCTATCCAAGAAGCCCCTCTTCTTGGCCAATCTGAGGGCCCATTCCTTCCTCCTGACTTGTTCTTCAACCCACCTGGGACACTCTCGTCCCAAGAAATGCCAGATCTTTCACCATCCACTCCCGAGCTGAAGGAGCTGCCTAGTACACTTAAGTATGTCTTCCTAGGGCCAAATGAAATGCTCCCTGTAATCATCAGTTCAAAATAGGCCAGGGAGCAACAATGCAAACTAAGTAAGGTCCACATAGAACATAAGGCAGCCATTGGATGGTCCTTATCAGACTTATCTAGCATTAGCCCCTCCTACTGCACTCAGTGTATATATACGGAGGAGGAGGCTTGACCTTCACACGAGATGCAGCGACGTCTCAACCCTAACATGTAGGAGGTCGTTAAGAAAGAAATCATTAAGTTGCTGGATGCGGGTATAATCTACCCGATCAGCGATAGCCCCTGGGTGAGTCCGATTCACGTTGTGCCCAAAAAGGCAGGACTCACCATCCATGTCAATGACAGGGGTGAATCCATCCCTACACGCACTACTACATCTTGGAGAGTGTGTGTGGATTATAGGAAACTCAATGCTGCAACCAAGAAAGATCACTTTCTGCTACCATTCATTGACCAAATCCTATAGCAATTAGCGGGAAATAAATTTTTCTGTTTCCTGGATGGATTCTCAGGATATAACCAAGTGGCAATTGACCCCCGAGACTAAGAGAAAACCACTTTTACCTGCCCTTTCGGCATCTTCGCATTTAGAAGGATGCCGGTCAGACTTTGCAATGCGCCAGCAACTTTCCAGAGATGTATGTTGGCGATATTCCATGACATGGTGGGTGACTTTCTCGATGTTTTCATGGATGACTTTTCGATCTTTGGACCATCTTTCGACGAATGTCTTGCCAACCTGACTCGTATCCTTAGGATATGTATTGATGTAAACCTCGTGCTTTCCTGGGAAGAAAGTCATTTTATGGTGCACGAGGGAATTGTTCTCGGACATATCATCTCCGATAGGGGTATCGTCGTTGACAGAGCTAAGCTCGATGTCATTGCTGATTTACCTGTGCCTGGCTCTGTCAAACAAATCCGCTCCTTCCTGGAACACGTCGGTCTCTATAGGAGATTGATCAAAGACTTCTCCAAAATTTCTCGGCCCTTAACTCGTCTCCTATCAACCGACGTATCCTTCGATATGGGCCCTGACTGCATACAAGCATTCACGCAGCTACGTAATGCTATCACCAAGGCCCCTGTTTTCCAACCGCCTGATTGGTCCCTCGACTTTGAACTTATGTGTGATGCTTCCGACCTTGCAGTCGGAGCCATCCAAGGACAAAGACGCGATAGACACCCCTTCGTAGTGTACTACACCAGTAGGATGTTGGACAAGGCCCAGCGTAATTATACTACCACTGAAAAAGAACTACTGGTAGTCGTCTTTGGGCTGGAGAAATTCTGCTCTTACCTTCTTGGCTCTCATGTTACTGTTTTCACTGATCACGCGACCATTCACCATCTCATGCACAAGAAGGATGCCAAGCCTAGACTGATTCGTTGGATCCTTCTAGTCCTTGAATTTGACATTGAGATTCGCGATAAGGCCAGAGCCCGGAATGTTGTGGCTGATCACCTTTCCAGACTGGACCCTGACCATATTGTACTTACCCTGCCGATCAATGAAATTTTTCCTGATGAGCACCTATTGCCAATAAATGTGGTAAATGGACCGTGGTATGCCGACATTGCCAATTACCTTGTTTCTGGATCCCTTCCACGTGGTTGGCCTAAAAACCAGTGCAAGAGTCTCATGGTAGAAGCAAAGTACTATTTCTGGGATAATCCACTTCTTTTTCGGATAGGTGCTGATCAAATCATCCGTCGCTATATTCCTGACAGCGAGTTCCCCAGTGTGGTATCCTTCTGCCACGATCAGGCCTGCGGAGGCCATTTCTCTGGGAGGAAAACTGCAGCCAAGGTGTTGTAGTGTAGTTTCTTTTGGCCCTCCCTTCACCAGGATGCACACAATTATACCAAGCATTACACTAGGTGCCAGTCGTTAGGGTCAATGTCACATCATGACATAAATCCCTTACAACCCATCCTAGCTGCAGAAATCTTCGACATCTGGGGAATTGATTTCATGGGTCCCTTTCCTCCTTCCAACGGCTTCGAATTCATCCTTGTCGCCATTGACTATGTTTCAAAATGGATTGAGGCTATTCCCATGCGCTGTGCTGACCATGTTATTTCCACTCGCTTTGTCAAAGACCACATCTTTGAGTGCTTTGGGATCCCTTGAGCCATTATCTCGGAAGGAGAAAGCCACTTTACCCATGCTTCTTTTCGGGCACTTATGAGGAAATACAGAGTCCACCATCGTATCGCATCCCCGTATCATCCTCAGATGAATGGCTAGGCAGAGGTGTCGAACCGGCAAATCAAGCAAATTCTCCAGAAAACGGTTCGGCCTGACCACAAGGATTGGTCCGACAAGCTGATTGACGCACTTTGGGCATATCGGACCGCCTTCAAGGCTCCCCTTGGTATGTCTCTATATAGAATCATTTACGAGAAGCCTTGTCATTTGCCCGTGGAGTTGGAGCACCGCACTTATTGGGCGGTTCGCCAATGTAACCTCGACCTGGACCTGTGTGGTCGAGAAAGGAAACTCCAACTCCATGATCTGGAAGATCTTCGTCATGAAGCCTATGATTCTACTTTAACCTTCAAACAATGCACTAAGGCTTTTCACGACAGCCGTATTTGGTGGAATGAATTTGAGCCATCTCAGCAAGTTTGACTCTATAATGCCTGACTCAAATTCTTTCCTGGGAAATTGAAGTCCGAATGGATTGGTCCTTTCCTGGTCTCAAGACCATTCCCCAACGGGGCCGTCGAGATCGAAGATCCCAAATCTGGGCGTAAATTTACTGTCAACGGGCAGCATTTGAAACCCTATCTAACTACGAACCTGCCCCAATTGGAGAAACCGTCGCCCTGCTGGAAGGTAACTAATTCTTTGCCTCAATCTGAGTCCTGCTCGGGACGTTAAATTCAACGCTCGTTGGGAGGCACCCCAACAACACTCACCATCCTCCATCACTTTTCACTTCACTATCATGATCACTTCACTTTTCATTTCACCACCCACCATCCACCCACCTTACCACCTTGCTGTATACCCCGCACTTCAGCTCTCGTTACCCGATCTTTCGTCCTTTCACTACCCTTCCCTGCATGCATATGAGGACATAGCATCATTGGGCATGGGGGGGTGGATAGGCATCCTTAGGATCTGGGTATTTTAGGGTATTATGCAGTTTCTATATATATATAAAAGAAAAATGGTGTTTAGTAATGATCTAAAGGCTGAAACAAAAATACAATAAGTGTTTATGGATATTCAACCTCTATTTTGAAGACTTTCCAGGCCACAGAAGCTTAATTCGCTCTGGCTCAGCTTAATTCACTTGAGCATTGACAAAATAACTCAGAATCTCTCCTAACTAAGGATGTATTCTTGTACGTGAGACACCAGTATAGGATCCATTGGTTTTATTTTACTTGAGAGATTAAGTAAACTTGGTTCACACTACACATATCAGGAAAGACCAGGTGAACATAAGATCCAACCCTAGTGTTCATTAGGGAAGGTGGAGTCCTTACCTATGCACGCAGGTGGACTTTTTATCCTAGGTTTTAGTCTTGTGTTTAGGAGCGACTCTTTCCACCAAAAAAAAAAAAAGAAACTCTCCCACCAAAAAGAAAAGTGTGCTCCTCCAAATAATGTTGTAAGAGATATACTGACACGTGTTTCTATTAAAAAAAAAAAAGAGAAAGATGCAAATAAGTCAGTATATCTCGCAAATGTCTGTAAAGTCTCTACCCTAAGAAGTTCTTCACGGTAGGTTACAAATACCTTATTTTCCTGTGAGCCACAAATGTCAGAAAATGGGAGTTGAGTTTTCCATCATCTTCTTAAGGGTCAATCCGAAGACATGAGCTGAAACAGGGACCAACCTGTAGTTAAAAATTCGTGAAACCCTAGGCTTGAGTTTTAATGTTCATCTGGTCAGTCTTGATCCTTCACTATGCACAATCCATAACCTCTTGAGCTCTCGAGTACGGAAAAAACCTCCTAGGTCCTGGAAACCGTACTTAAGGTTTAAATATCAAGAGTCCTTGTTAGTCGAGAGATGATCTATGTCATGTGAGACTTAAAGTACCGGTAGTCTTCTCTACAATTGGTTCTCACAATATCCAACAATAAACACACCTATGCCACCTCAGAAGAAAATCTTCATCTTAAAGAACATTTCTAAATGCTGCAAAAAATGTTTTGCTAGGGACTAGCAAAGGATAGGCATTGGGGTATGATTGCACCACAAAAATACACCTGCAATTGTGCCATCTTGTGCTACTTCCTAGCATTACCAAAGCATATTAGGGTTCCATAGTTGCATTTGTAAAAAGACATGCAAGCATGCATTTAATTAAGAGGAGAGGAGAATAAACAAGTGGCCCTGCAATTAACATTTTTTCCTCAAGTTCATCTCTACTAATTCACCATCATTTTATTTTTTATTTCACTTGATATTTAATCTTTCCTGCGGCTGCATGCATCTTCTTCTCCTCGCGCCATGCTTCCCTGCAGTAGCCCTCTCCCTACCAGTCCTTCCCTGCAGCTGCCACTCCTTGCCGAGGCCATGCATGAGCCATGCACAGCCAGGGCATGGCCGTGCATAGCTTTCATCTTCTATATAAAGTGGGCGGCTTCTTCTTCAAAGCAACCTGGTCCAACAAAAACAACCCGCAGCTCCACTTCCTTCTAGGCCACCGTCCTCTCCTCCATTTCCCTCCACACGTCGGCCCTCCTCGGAGACACCCGGCGGACAGGAGCACTCACTATGGTGCACACCCACCACAGTGAGACCACCACCACCCAGCTCTTCAAAGAGCCTGTGGGCGTGGTGGCTCCTTTCTCATTTTTTTAACATTTCCAGCACCTTCAGCCATGGCCGCAAGCTTCATGGTTTGAAGGTCGAAGCCCGGTGGCAGTAGCAGCTGCAAGGCAGCAGCAGCAGCAGCCCCAGCCCCTTCCGTGCACGCCTGCAGGCACCCTCACCCTCCGCTCGTGCCTACAAGCCTCTCTGCCTCCCGCTTCCTCGCTCTGTCGCGTGCTCTCTTCCACCTGCAACTGGCCATTGCTCTCCTCTACAGCGGTCGGCCAACCCTCACCGCGCACCCCAGCAGCGCCCGCATTGCCCTCTCCCTCCACCGCGCACCCCAACAGCTCCCGAGTCGCCCTCGCCCTCCACCGCGCATGCCAGCAGCCTTCTCCGCACGCTCTGTCCCAACCTTCCGCCCACAAGCCACCAGTCGAAGCCATTCCACCGCGCGCGTCGAGCCGGCCGCACTCACGACACCTGCAGCTCCCGGTCACATGCCGCGGCCTTACACTATAGCCACCGTTCACGCGATTTTGCACGACACTGTGGCTACAGTGGGGTGACCTGTGAGCTTCTCACTTAACCGGTCAACCGGTGCGCTGGTACCGCCGATCGCCTGCGTGCACGTCTCGCTCCACGTCGCCCGCACTCGCCCACACCCGTCTGCATCGCCCGCTACCTTCGCGTGTGCCTGCGAGCACCCGCTCCAGCCTTCGTGCAGTACGGTGTGCTATGTCCCCTCCCTGCACCCCTCGCCCTCCAGCGTGCGCTTGTCTGCGTGCATGCGGGCCTACGCGTGCGCTTGAGGACCTCCAGACGACGCCTGCTAGTCGCAGACGACTTATCCTGCCTCTCCTACCTCCAGCAACGTGGCTTCTCTCTCTCCCATTTTCTCTCTCTCACTCTCTCTCACAACACTCTCTTTACATCGACGCTCGCATACACATGCACTCACACTTCCACACACACTCACACGCACCTATACACTAATATATACGTATACATATATATATTGATATATATATACATATATTTATATACATATATATATATATACACACATATATATATATACATATATTTATACATATAGTAGTATCTATATACTTATGTATTAATATACATACACACATATATATATATACATACATACATACATATATATACATATATCTATATATATATTAGCATTTATATAACTAAGTATTAGTATACATATATATATATACATATATCTATATATATATTATTACCTATATAGCTAAGTATAGATACATATATATATATATATATACCTATATACATACCTTATATATACATCCATATATACATATATGTATATCTAGCTACATATATCTATATATACATATATTACTATAGCTATACATATATCTATATATACATATTTACATATATATATACACATACGTATATATATACATATATGTATATCTAGCTACATATATCTATATATACATATATTACTATAGCTATACATATATCTATATATACATATTTACATATATATATACATATATATATACCTATATATAACAAAATATATATGTAGATATATTTACATATATACATATATAGATATATTTTCACATTATTTACCATATGTGGTATCACGGGAATATCTACACCAGTTGCTGATATTCCCCAATACACACGTACAAAAAGCGTGTTCGCATCGATCTTCCACCATCCATCCTACACCTTACACGCAGCACTTCATCCTGTCGGTTGCGTCTTTCTAGACGACAACCGACTCGACACCGTGCTACGCTCCATCTCCACCTCCACCCCCACCCCTTTACATACATAATATATACCTATATATATATATACTATATTTACTTTATTTCTATTTTGCTTTCCTGTTAGTAAAAAGATAAAAGAATATATATATAAAAGAGAAAAGATAATCCTTGACTTGCAGGTAATCCATTTTACAAATAGCAAGACCAGTTTTGGAACCCTATTTTGGCTCAAAGTTAAGAACTTAATTCTCTGGGTGTGCCTCAAGGTTAAAGATTACCAGAAAGAAATATAAATAGAAAAAATACCAAAAACACAATAAACGAACGGAAGAGACTCGTTGTAGGAAAGGCGTAGAAACTTAACTTGTAACCCCACTTCCCTGAGTTTGACCCTGGGCCTAAAAGTGACAAGATAAAATCAAGTAGGCCAGGTTAAAAATTTTGTAAAAAGATGGTTAGGTCCGATTTAGGTTAACCACTATACATACTTCAACAATAAAATCACCATATTAACTACCTATTCGGGTCCGACACCAGATGTCGGGTAGAGGAAAGCTTCATTGTGGCTCCGAAATGGAGGTGAGGAGGTGGAGATGATCTACTACAAGAATGGAGGTGGGAGGATGGCTACAAGGTGACCTATGAATGGTGATGGGAAGATGGAGGAATATTTGGTGGGGCAGAGGTTCGTTACACTAATACGAGCCTTAGGAGCTTGAGAGTAAGCTCTAACGGAGCGTTGGTAGGCTTTCTCTAGCTTAGGAGTAGGTGGGAGTAGAGTAGGTAGAGATGAAGAGGAATGGGAGTGTAAGGCTGTTTATATAGTGATGGGAGGCAAGAGCATCCTGAGCACAGACATTCAACGTTAGCTACAAGCATCACTAAAGGCCACTCGAGCTGTCACTGAAGATCTGCACCTCCTCATTGCCTTAGCTGGCACATGCACTACACAGGCCATATAGTGATAGGTCCAAGTGTCACTAAAGGGTCACTCTTCTGTCACTACAAATCCCATGCCCACCACTCACACCCGCCTGCTGTCGCTGAGGTTGGATGCGCCGTGACCGTTGGATTCAAAGGTGAACGACTGAGATGGTGCGGGGATCGTGCCTCTTGATTGCACGTGAGATGGTGCATTCTTGAGGAGTGTCAACGGCCGCGTGCAGCATCCTCGCTTAGCTGTGTATCCACGTAGCCTTATCTCGGCTGCTCATGCTTGATCGTGCAGTTGAATTTAAGGCGCTTCTCTTCTGCGGCTAATTGGTGGTGCTTGGGAGACTCGAACCCGTGCCCTTGCTTTGCGATGTAGCTACTCCACTGTTTGGCCAAGCTGATGGATTGTTGAGTGGAGGGCGATGCGGTCGCGTGTATCGACCTTTGGATGAAGATCTAACGGTCGAGATGAGGAGAGGTGCCTGAAGTCGGGTGAGGAGAGGTGCTTCTTCAATTGTGGAGAGCACATCTCAGCCGTTGGATTGTGATCCAACAGCTGGGATCTCATCTTGCGGTGGGCTTGGGGATGTATTGCCTCAGGTAGGGTAGCCTGGATGGCACCACGTGGCGCCATCTAGGTCGTTCATCTTCTTCTTGTGGAGGGTACTACAGAGCTCTGATCAGGGTGATTCTTACGTAGACGAACTGTGATCGATGCTTTGAATCCATCCATACAGTGAGATTCTTCATCTGAAGCCCGTAAAGATGTTGCACTACCTCCTGACCATGTAAAAAGATAGAATTAATGTACATAATATACAACTATCCTAAATGTAATGCAATGGATATTTATGCAATATTTATATCATGATATGTAATGGTAAGCCTAGGAACATGCATGAATAAGCATTCTACCCTCAATAATTGTGTCTACTTCATACCCCCATGCCTATCTTTTGCTTGTCCTCAGCAAAATTAAACTACACGCTATGTATAAAAATAGAATTAGGATTCGATCGCTTAGGCCTAAGTCGTTTATTAACAATAGAAAATTTTATCAAAGGTCCTAAATAATGAAAACTCAATAGTACCTGAGTGTTTGCCAGAATGCAGACCACCCAAGTCCTCGCCTTATTTGAAAAGGGAAGGTACATTTTTTTTATTTTTCTTCTTTTCTTATTTTTTTGGACTTTTTGAGTTTGAGTGTCGGGATAACTTTTTATGGCTACCTGACCTACCCAAGACTCGAAGAGGACTCTAATTGCTAAGAATCTAGTGAAAAGAGTGAAAGACGCACTAAGCGGCCGTTAAAATAGACTTCGGGTTTCTACGACCCTAGGTGACCTTGCCTAAAGGTTTTTCTTTTCGAACGGTAGCTTTCTCCCTAGTTTTATTTATTGGGTCAACACAAGGGTGAACCCAGTGTATATCTCCCCAGTTTATTTTACTTCCCCTCTTCTTCTCTAAGTGTTTTGCGAATTATTGTACATTTTTGTGAGCTAGGCTCTAGACAATTGGCCAATAGGCTGTTACCCATGACAACTTCCCAGCCATACTCATGCGGTGAAGTGTGATTTTATTTTTTTATTTCTTTAATTTTTTATTTTTTCCTTTTTCTATTTTTTTTCTATTTTTTTAAAGTAGGTGGCTTCCTTGATCTAAGATTTACCTAAAGGCAGAAAGAGAAAAATGGTCTTGTGGCTAGGCTCTGGACAATCGGCCAATGAGCTGTTACCACCAACTTCCTAGCCATACCATCCTAGACGGTTCATTAGCTACTCAACTTTCGAAGAAACCACAGAAAAGTGAGTCAGTGCAAAGAAAGTATGTAGATGCTTAGGCTTAATGTCCTCCCCAAATCAGAGGACAGGTTGATAAGTCATATACTTATCACCCCAATTTATTGATTAGTTAAAATAGAATTTCTTGGCGAGGATTCGAAACTAAGTCCACATTCGAATGGACACTCGGGCTAATTAAGCCTGAAGATCTGAAGAGTCTAACTATTCAGGTCCTAAAGTATCAATTCCTTATGGTTGCAACTCCTAATGCCTAAGTTTTCATCTCCTAATTTTTTATTCTTTTTTTAAGATGAATAACAGGAAATTACTGTTATGGCCGATAAACAGATTCATAAGAAATATCCACCCCACTATATTTAGCTAATGCAATGTCCTCATTGTTAAAATTGAAAGCATGAAGGAGAGTAGAAGTGGAAGAATAGCACCTGATTTCTGTGAGATTCATGTCAGCTTGGAACAGTATTTACACGTGCTGAGTTTAATGCCTTCAGCTAGGCGATGATCGATCCGCGGTAGTTAAGGTAAGGTTGGAGCAACCTTGTTCGAGACGGGTTCAGGGAGCACATGGTCAACAAAGGATTTGCGACACTGTTCGCTGACCTTGAAGAAATTACTCATCTTTGGGTCAGAGATTTCGATGGCCTTGTTAGGGAAAATCTGCTCAATAATGAACAAGCTATCCCACTTATTCCTAAGCTTACCAGGGAAGAGCTTTAGTCGAGAATTGAAAGGCAGACCTTCTGGTTCGGCTCAAAGCTCTTACGTGAAATCATCTGGTCATGGAAAGCTTTGGTCCTTGCCTTATAGATTCTGGCATTTTCATAAACATCATTTCTAAGCTCCTCCAACTCAGATAGTTGGAGATTCCTTGCCTTCTTGGATAACCCCAGGTCAAAATTACATTTTCTGATGGTCCACAATGCCCGGTGTTCAAGTTCTATGGGTAAGTGACAAGCCTTGCCAAACACCAGACGGAATGGAGACATACCGATAGGAATTTTGTATACTATACGGTTGGCCCAAAGAGCATCATCTAGCTTTTGGGTCCAATCCTTCCTATCATGCCTAATTATTTTTTGCAAAATATTTTTGATCTCCCAATTGGAGACCTCGGCCTGTCCGTTCATCTAAGGGTGGTATGATGTGGAAATCCGATGATTCACCCATATTTCCCTAGTAAATTTCAAAACTGGGCATGAGTGAAATGTGTGCCACCATCACTGATAAATGCCCGAGGAACCTCGAACCAACTGAAGATATTTTTCTTCACAAAATTGATGACCACCTTGTGGTCATTGGTCCAGGTGGGAATTGCCTCAATCCATTTGGACACATAATTCCCCCTTGGGCTTGCCAGGAGACCACACCACTGGAGGAGCTTTGCAAGGAGGAGAAGGAGCTCTTTTTGACTGTGGGAGCAACCGCAATTGGAGCAAGAGCATCTCTTCTTCACCATTCAGGGCATTAGTGTTTTGCATTCTCTTTATTTTTTTTATTCACTAGTAGGAAAAGCATTCCTCTACTAGGTTTTTTTGTAAAACACTTTTTCTATCAATCAAAGTTGCATTTTTTCTATTAGCTTTTGTTGCAAATCTTGTCACTTTTTCTTTAGTACAATTTCACTCTTTCTTTCAAATTACTCTCAGCCTCCATGTGCTTAGGGTGAGCTTAGAAAGAAATCAATTTTTGCCACTAGATTTTAGCTATTAGGTGTTAGTCTTTTCTGCCGTAAAAACCACATCACCTTATTATTTAAAAACCCTAAAAATTATATATTGAAAAATACTAAAAAGAAAGCTGATTTCCCACTTCAAGTAAGAGACATAATTTTGCAAACAAATTGCTTCTTTGGATGACCCTAGATAACCCACTATCTAGGTTTATAAATTTAAAAGTGAAAGTGGATTTACGCGTTGCAACGACACTAAATTGCTTAATTAACAAACCGCGTATTTTTGCTATCACCTTTTGGCGCCGTTGCCGGGTTGGCATGGCTTTGCATTCATTTATTTCTCACACTTGTTAAGTGGATCTCATCCCCCTTTCTCTCATTCTCTATTGTGTGCAGAGACTACAGGAAGAAGGTAGTACTTTGGGAGCGAGAGCTAAAAGTCCCTTTTCTTCCCTAAGATTTTAGGTTGGTTCCTTTTTTTTTGGTCACAGAAATCATTAAAACTACCACAAAAAATATTAAACTTAGCTTTCAGGATCCTAAACAACTTAATTAAGTCGAGTGGTGCAAATTGAAACCCATTATTTGCTTTGCACCATTTAACACCACTTCACTTCAACTGTTGGTGTTCTGATTTTTAGGTCCTAACTTCTTTTCAGACTTCAAAAATCAATTCCTAATAGCACAAGCCTCCTAAACTCTTAAAATTTCACCTAGTGATTCCAATTTAAGTAAGGAACATCTTTGCCAAATTTTAGATCAATTGGAACTGTATAAAATTTCTAAAAATTCGTGGACTGTAGAGGTGTCATCTCCTCTAATCTTCCTATTTTTCTACTATCCACAAATTTTAGGAATTTTTATACTCATCCAATTCTTGTCAAATTTAGCTTTATGGAATTCTTGTAAAATTATACACATTTTATAAAATAACAAAAATTTTCTGAGGGTAGTGGGGGTACTGAAAAGTCCAAAATACCTTTGGGTATCATTTCTAAACTTTGACACTAGCACAAAGAAAAATGCTAAAAAAATATCAAACAAATTCCTAAAATCTCAAAAAAATATGTTTTGGAATCCTTGTTTGACTTGCCTAATAGTAGTGGTGTTTGCATTGTTTGGACCACTACAAAAATTGAAAACAAACTCATTGGTAGTAAAATTTCTATATTAGGATTCAAGTGATTAGGGTTTTCTTTTCATTTCTAGAGACCAACAACTTAAAGGAAATTGATATTTTCCAACAAAACTTGTTTTTCCTTTGTTTGTTGAATCACAAACTTGTTTGAAAGCTTAGAAAGAAAATCCTAAAATACACTAAGCTAAATCAAATTCTAAATGCAGAAAAACAAACAAAAATTGTGTGACAACTTTTTTGTTATTGGAATCACTTCTCAATCCTGCACACACTAAAAAAATTGAAATAATAGGGCATTACCCAAATCAACGCCCTCCACATTCTGTGTGAACTCTAGTCTCCTAGACCTAACTAAAAATTGTAGTAATTTGACCCCTAAAGTTTCACCAACGTAGGCTTGCTATAAAGGTCTTAAGTTTTCTCTAGTTAATACCAATTCTATCATCTATAACATGTGTCAGGCTAAGGGGCCGTGTCAAACGACCAGGTGTGGGTTTGCACAAGCCCTTGGGGATTTTCTTGGGAAATGCTTGGGCCCAAACCTCCCCTTATGCAACTTGTCCAGATTTGTTAGTAGAACGGGTATTTACTATTGATTTCCTATTTCCTAGGTAGATCAAGTCTTAGGTTCTTTTTTTTAGGGAGTACATTTAAGTTAAGTCTAAAATTTAGTTGTTTGAATTGCACACTTTCTCTCATCTCTCTCTCTTCTCCTCCCCTCCAATTCTTCAAAAAAAGTGCATGCCTGGGTGAAGGTCCCAGAACCCCCATCTTGAGGGACCAACCGATTCTGCCCCCCACACCAAAAAATCTTTGTTTTCTTCTTCCTCTTTTAGCAATATGGAAATCCCAAGAAATCGGCAAAGAAATTCTTCTTCCGCTTCTAACCCATCAGCCAACCCAGAAGCTGACTTCTCCATCTCTAACCTCTCTCATCTAGAGCAACCAGAAAATTCTACAGGGCCAGGTGGCCCTTAAATCCAAAATCAAAATACAAACCCCTTTGCCTTTATGGTCAACCATTTGGTTTGACTTCAACAAAATCAAGAAAATTTGGCTAGGACTATGACGAAACAAGCCAACCAAGGGCAAAACCTGCCACCCTGTCAGTAGCCTGTCATTCCTCATAAGGATTTTTATGATCCTTCAAACTATGAGGAGAGACCTAGGGTGTTCATCCCACGAGGGGATTTTGAGATGAAACTAGCTATTCTAAACTTAATCAAGCATTTCCATGGTCTTCTTAGAGAGGACCATTTTTATCATCGTGAGGAATTAACTACCCTCACTCAAACCACTCATTCTTGCAATGTGGAGGAAGACGTGTGGTTAGTGATACTTTTTCCTCTCTCATTAAAAGATAAAGCTTCACACTAGTTTAGAACGGTTGGGTGCCCTGTCACCAACTAGCCCCAATTAAAAAGCGCTTTTCCTAAAAAAATTTTTCCAATAGATCGAACTAATGCTTTAAGAAGATCCATAATGACCTTTCGACAAAAAAATGGTGAACCCCTCCATGAATCTTGGGAAAGACTCCAAGAACTTCTTAGAAGTTATCCCCACCATGAATTTCCACAATGGTAGCTAGTGCAGATCTTCTATCATGGATTAGAAGATCAATTAAAGAGATTATGGATGCCTCATGTGGGGGCAATTTTGTTAACAAGGATGCCAAAACTGGCTACCTCCTTTTTGAAGAAATGAGTGAAAACTTATTTAATATGACTTCAATGGACACTTTCAGTAGAACTCAAAACCCTAGACACAGAGTTAATGAAATTGACTCCAAATCCACCTCTATTCCAGTCACTCAGGATGATTTATATGTTAGCTCAATGGCTAGACCAGATGCAAATTCACCAAAAAAAGATGGAAGAAAAGCTCACTCGGAAAGAAGTTCCACACCTTAATTCTCCACAATTTAACTCTCCACACACTAACACTCCACAACCACTCCGAAGAGAAAATCTACACAACATTGGTGCCACACCTATTGGTTAGCAGTTTTCTACTAATTTTACACAAGATTTGACTAGGAATTTTGATTATTTGAATCAGAATATTTTTTATCCCACCACTGAAAATATTTATGCTTACCAGGAGCAATTTATAAACCCCTCCAACACTTACAATCAAAACTGGAGGACCAACACGAATCACTCCTGGAAAGCCCTGAACCCGATTTAGTTTCCCAAATAAAATCAATTTTGGGAATTATGGGCAACTCGCATATCAACCTGGACCATCACAGGAAGATATTAATACCCAGGTCATGAAAGCTTTGCATGGTATGCATAATCAAATGATGGAAGCAACTCGCATGATAACTAACTTTCAACATCAAGTTAAGGTTACTCTTGATCATCGACCTACTAGGAATTTACCTTCCAAACCCATGCCCAACTCAAATAATCAAAGGAATCTGTTCCAAGGTGGAAATCCCGGTCAACCCATTCACCCAACACCTCTGCATCCCCCAGGTTTTAATAATAGTCAGGCTTCCCATCCTCATCCTAGAAACAACCATGCTGCAAATGTAGTTACTTTGAGGAACGAGAAAACCACTCAAGATCCCCTACCTGCTAAAGAAACCCGTTTTAATGAAAAATAGATCAACTCTTCTCCCTCTTCCTCTAACCCTGTTCAGGAACCTAATAATGCAAAATAGGAAAACCCTGTATCTTTTGCACAAGCCCTCAACTATTCACACACCAAAAGGAAGAAATCCAAGCTCACAGATAAGGAATTAATGGATCTTTTTGGGTAAGTAGAGATTAATATCCCTCTCCTAGACACCATAAAATATATTTTTACCTTTGCAAAATTTCTGAAAGATTTGTGTACTCCCAAAAGGTATCCCCGAAACCTAGGAAAGGTAATCCTTCCAGAGACAATTAGCTCAGCTGTGCAGGGCAAACTACCTCTTAAGAAGAAAGATCCAGGTGCACCCCTAATTCAAGTTGTCATTAATGATACTTCTTTTGATCGTGCTTTACTGGATCTCGATGCCTCGATTAATCTTATTCCCACAGTTGTTTTTGAGGAATTTAAGATCTGTGAATTAAAGCCTGTTGAGGTTACTCTTCAATTAGCAGACCGATCTACAATTAAACCAAGAGGAATTGTTGAGGATGTTCTTGTCCGGGTCAAAAATTATCTATTTGCAATAGACTTTTTAGTCCTGGACATAGAGGTACCGAAAGCTTTAAAGTTTGCCCCAATAATTCTTGTAAGAAAATTCTTAGCCACCGCTCGTGCTAATATTGATTGTGATTATGGCAAGATGAAGATCATGTGTGGCGGTGAATCTATTACCCTAGATATTTTCCAAGCATCTAGGCAATTCCAAGAACCTGATTTCTTTGATGATTTCGATTCAAAAATGGAAAATATAGCAGATGAAACATTGCAGATTTCACACTTGGGTTCCTGTTTGCCACTGACACAGTTCTTGAACAATCCACTTCATCCCACTCTCCCACCCTAGCACACATTCTTTAGCTAACACTTCAACTAACCCCTTCACTCTCACTTCACCACTAACTCCTAAAGTAGAAATTCTTTCAAAGCCCGGCCCACAACTGGAGTTAAAACCTTTGCCCGACTCCTTTAAATATGTTTTCTTGGGTTCAAATCAGACCCTAACCCTTATCATAAATTATGGACTTACTGGGGCACAAGAGGAAAAACTTCTCCAAGTTTTAAGTAAAAATTGAAAAGCTATTGGCTGGACCCTTTATGACCATAAGGCTATTCATCCGTCCTATTGCACTCATCGCATCTATCTAGAGGACGATTCTTGCCCCTACCGCCAACCACAAAGGCACTTGAACCCTACTATGCAAGAGGTGGTAAAAAAGGAGATTATCAAGTGGCTTGATGCTGATATCATCTACCCCATTTCTGACAACCCCTGGGTTAGTCCTACTCAAGTTGTTCCTAAAAAGGCTGGACTAACAGTTGTCACCAATGAAAATGGGGAAAACATAGCCAGTAGGACCGCTTCTTCTTGGTGCATGTGCATTGATTATAGAAAATTAAACACTGCCACCAAGAAGGACCATTTTCCACTCCCGTTTATTGATCAAATCTTGGAGTGGTAAGCTAGATGCGAATACTATTATTTTCTTGATGAGTATTCTGGCTATAATCAAGTAGCAGTCCACCTTGAGGACCAAGACAAAACTACATTCACCTACCCCTTCGAAACCTTTACTTTCCAAAGAATACCCTTCGGTCTCTGCATTGCACTGACAACTTTTCAATGGTGTATGCTTGCAGTATTTTCAGACTTGGTAGGTGAATGTCTGGAAATCTTTATGGATGACTTCTCTATTTTTGGAGATTCCTTTTACCTTTGTGTTTGGAATCTTGAAAGAACCCTCTAAATATGCATAGAAGTTAATCTCATCCTCAGTTGGGAAACAAGTCATTTCATGGTCTAAGAAGGTATTTTCCTAGGCCATGTTATTTCTAAATAAGGAATTGTGGTAAATTGAGCTAAAATTGATGCCATCTCTAAGCTCCCATCACCCACTACTGTGAAGCAGATTCTCTCCTTTTTAGGCCATGTGGGTTTCTACCACCATTTCATTAAAAAATTTTCCCAAATCTCCAAGCCCTTAAGTCAATTTCTTACTAAAGATCAGCCATTCAATTTCAATGCTAAATGTTTGGAGAGTTTTTGAGGTTGAAGAAGGATGTTACTGAGGCACCAATTTTACAAGGATCGAATTGGAATTGTCCCTTGAACGTATGACTGATGCCTCAGATTTTGCTGTGGGGGCTATTCTAAGGCAAAGAATTGACAAGAAGCTCGTTGTGATCTATTATGCTAGCAAAACTCTTGATGATGCACAACAGAATTGCACAGTTCTGAAAAAGAACTTCTTGCCATTGTATTTGCCCTAGAAAAATTTAGATCTTATCTTTTGGGGTCACATGTCACTGTATATAATGACCACTCAGCACTTAAATATTTGCTGACAAAAAAAAATGTGAATCTCCACCTTATCCATTGGATCCTGTTGCTCTAGGAATTTGACATGGAAATCAAGGATAACGCGGGATCGCAAAATGTAGTGGCCGACCATCTCTCTCATCTTATGACGAATGATATGATGATCCCCCCTGATCAATTCCCTAATCAAAGCATTTTAGCTGCCAATACCCTCCCTTGGTTTACACCCATTACAAACTATCTAGCAACAGAACGAATACCCCCTGATTGGCCAAAAACCAAAAGGGATAAGTTCGTTGTTGATATTAAATACTATTTTTGGGAGGATCCCCACATTTTTCGCATTTGTGACAATCAGGTCATCAGACGATGTGTCCCCGATTCAAAAATCCAAGATATTTTGACACATTGTCATTCAATGGCCTGTGGTGGACATTTTTCGGGCAAGAAAGCTGCAGCTAAGATAATTCTAGTTTCTTTTGGCCTAGCTTGCACAAAGATGATCATTCTTTCGTTCAGTCCTGTGTGCATTGCCAGAGCATCGGCAACATGACTCGGAAGGATATGATGCCCCTTAAACCAATTTTAGAGGTTGAAATTTTCGATGTATGGGGCATCGACTTCATGGGACAGTTCGTTAACTCTGGTGGGTATTTCTATATACTAGTCACAGTCGACTTTGTTTCTAAATGGATTGAAGCAATACCCACTTGCACCAATGATCACCGTGTGGTTGTCGAATTTATTAAGAAAAATATTTCTCAAGATTCATCATTAAAAGGGCCATTATCAGTGATGGAGGCTCACACTTCACTCACTCACAATTCTGTCACCTTTCTAAATATGAGGTTAATCACAAAATTTCTACCCCTTATCACCCCCAAACAAATGGCCAAGCAGAAGTTTTTAACCAGGAAATCAAAAATATTTTACAAAAGAAGGTTAGGCTCGATCGTAAAGACTAGTCTACCAAGTTGGATGATGCTTTATGGGCCTACCGTGCTATTTTCAAAACCCCACTCGGCTTGTCTCCCTAACATCTAATTTTTGGGAAGGCATGCCATCTATCAGTAGAACTTGAACATAGGGCTTTCTGGGCGATAAAGCAATTAAATATGGATTTATCTGATGCCGGTATCCACAGAAAATTACAATTGACTGAACTAGAAGAATTACGTAATTTTTCTTATGAAAACGTGCAGATTTATAAAGACAAATAAAGAAATTTTCTGATAAATACATTGTTCGGAAACATTTTGATGTCAATCAATGCATTTGCCTTTTTGATGCAAGATTATGGATTTTTCGTAAAAGTTAAAATCAAAATGTATCAGCCCCTTTATTGTCCTAAAAACATATCCTTACGATGATGTTGATCTTTTTGATCCCAAAACTAATACAAGTTCTCAAGTCACTGGCCAACATTTAAAGCCCTATTTTGATCATGGTCTAAATCTTCCTTCAGAATCTTTCGATTTAACCAAACTGACCATAGTTGATCACTGATGCCCACTATGCCCATATGAATGGCATAAAAGATAGTATTAGATGGCAGATAACCCATCATTTTTCTTGCTTTATTTTTCCCTTTCTTTTTCCAAGTTTAGACCATCCTAAACCCTAACTGCCTTTCACTAATGTGATCCCTTTTCCCTCCTAATGAATGATGACATTGCATATCATTAGCATAGGGGTGTTTTTAAATTATGACATCGATTTAGGATTTTCAAAACCTAAAAATGTGAAGTTTTCTTTTGTCATTTTGTTTCTTTGCCTTCATACCCAAAAATATAAAAATATTGAAAACTTTTTGAGGAAAATTTTCAAATCGGGACTAAGGTTTAAAACTCACTTTTGGTACAATGGGATTTTATCTTTAATAAACTAAGGATAAGGATATAGATCTGATCATTAGAATTTTAGGGTATATGTTAAGACTAGATCAAATATCCTTCTCCAAAATTTCACCTAAACTGATGATTCAGGTGACTTGATCCTCTTTTATAATATGGAAAGTATTTGGCTTAGTTTCTAATTCAAAAACTTGCATTTCATGCAAAACTTACTGTGTTAAATTTCGTACACAAGTCAACACCTAAAAACTACTAAAAATTAGAAAAACCCCCTTGTTTGCCCTTAGTAAAAGTCTAAAGTAGATCATTGGTTTGAGTTCCCACCACCAAGAAGGAGAAAACTGCCGCTTTGAGGATGCGATGTCAACATGCTACTTGGAGCGGTGTCTTGGATGATGCTCAAGCACATTTTTTGGGCACTCCAAGCACATTTTTGCAGCTCAAGTGTCTTAGACGGTGCTCTACCTATAGTGTTGGAGCAAGAGATTGAGTTTACTTGGAGCGCCCCTTTGCACCGCACTGTGTTTTGGGGTTATAAGCTCCTAGGTGGTGTCATGGACAATGCGATCTCGAAGTATTGGCACCAGAGCACCCTCGAGGATTGGTAACGGGAATGATGATCCCGACACATCTGTTGTAAGACTAAGCTGAAAATAAGCATGGGGGAGAGAAAAAAATGTTTTAAACCAAAAACACGCCCTTATAAATGTTGGCTTCTCACATGCACGACACAAGGTTTTAAAGGTTTTTACATGTTGCGAATCTGATTCAAGAGCCAGAAAAATCCTAAAAACGAAAATTTCAAGACATCTAAATTATCAAGGGGTTAACCTGTGAATTTTTTGGATGATATATTGATCCCATTTTTGTTTAATTTTTTGATCTAGAAACAAATCTCGATGTTTATCCTTAATAAATCTTGTACCTCTTGTGTTTGGATCAACCTATGTCTCGTAATCTCTTTCTCCTCAAAAGTCAAAAAAATTAGAATTCTCCAAAATTTCATTTTGTACAAATTAAAGTTTTGCTAAGAGACTAGGAAAAGATAAGCATGGGGGTGTGATAAATGCTAGTTTATCATCATTCTTGTACATTAAAATAAAGCCAGCTCTTAAGATTTTTCTCCGCAAATGGGTTTTTGGGTAACAATTAAGCATCAATTAGGTTAGGCATGCATTGCATTTTTTACTATATTTTTAATGTGTTTCATGGAGAGTTAGGGTTAAACATATTGACAGATCCCCTAAAACCCTAGCACTCTTGAAGGCAACTGGTGAAGAAGAAGCTCAATCAGGCTAGGACTCAGCTAATTCCAGCTCATCATTACTGGATACCAGCTTCCTTGGACTAGGATTAGCTCCATTCAGCTCATCTTAGCTGAACGGTAGCTCAAGGCAGCTCATCTCAGCTCAAGCCAACTCAAGCCAGCTTAGATCCAGCTCAACTAAGTTGAGTCTAGCTCATCTCAGCTCCCATCGGTTCACTGGGAGCTCTAGCTTGCTCAACTAAGTTGACAGGAGTTCATCTCAGCTTAGCCCTAGCTCATTCCAGCTCCACCTAGCTCATGGCAGCTGGTTTTCATGCTAGCTGAGCTACTACTTATCAACTAGTAGCTTAGCTAGCTCTAGAGTTCTCATCTGAGGTAGTTCCAGCTCAACCTAGCTCCATCTAAGTTGAGGCCAGCTCAACTTAGCTAACTACATAATCCTAGCTACTAGCATAAGAACTAGGCAGCATAGCTAAGTAGTTGAGCTCCCCATGAAGCTGCCTCACCAGATCCAGCTCCAGAACCAACAACTATCAGCTCCATATTTATTTTCTCAAGCTCCCTTCATAAAACCCTATCTCCACCACCTCTACTCTACTAGCTAAGCTAGCTTAGCTAAGCTCCCCACTAGCTCCACTTACATGGCCATCCACCATTTCCCCATAACCATAACTAACCCTAACCTATCCCATCCCCTTGTGGTGCCAACCCACACCAACTACCACCCATCACACCCCTTCATTTTCGCACCAAAAACACAACATGCATCCCTTCATTTTGGCGACATCATGTTCCTAAATCCTAGCCCTACACATCACCACCTAAAGCAATCCCAACCACCCAACGAACCCCTTCTAGAAACCCTCCTTTGGTGCCAACCTTAACCTCCCTTAACTACCCTAAACTACACTTTAGTTGGTGCCAAAATACACCACCTACACCCTTTCATTTTGGCACCACCTATATCTACCCTTAATCCCATAACCACCAACACATGGAGCCATCATAACCCTTCCTAAAACCCATGACACTTAACTAACCTAAACCCTCCTATAGTTGGCACCAAAACACTTAACCACCTACCCACATACCCCTTAAGTTGGTGCCAACTAACCATAACCATCCATGTCCTAATTACCATCCTATGTTCTAATCCTAGCCCTACAACACACTAACCTGAACTTAACCCAAGCTCTCACCTAGGGTTGGCACCAACCATAAAACACCCATCCATTTTGGTTCCACCCCTCTCGACACTAGGATCCTATAACTACCCTCTACAACCCATCCTAGCCCTCCATCCATTAACTACCCCTAACCCCCTTCCACTCCTATGAAAAGACCACCACCCACCACCATTAATTTAACTCTGGCTACATATTTTCTACCTATATTCTACCCTATAGCCCATGGCCAAGAGAAGAAGAAGAAGAAGATTAAGGGGACACTCTGTCCCATTGGTGCCTTCCCCTCTTCTCATCTCTCTTGTGCACAAGCCTGCCAGAGGAGAAGCGAGGCAAGGAAGACCTTTGGAGGAGGTCTTGAAGGTGGTACACACCCACCCTTGGAGGAGTTTTAGAAGGTGGAATTCCATCCACCTTGGAGGGGATCAAGCATGCCCCCCCTTGGGCTTTCCAGGAGACCACACCATTGGAGGAGCTTTGCAAGGAGAAAGAGAAGAAGGAGCTCTTTTTGACTGCAGGAGCAGCCACAATCAGAGCAAGAGCATCACTTCACCATTCAGAGGATTAGTGTTTTGCATTCTCTTTATTTTTTTTATTTGCTAGTAGTAGAAGCATTCTCCTACCAGGTTTTTTTGTAAAATACTTTTTCTATCAATCAAAGTTTCCTTTTTCTATTAGCTTTTGTTGCAAATCTTGTCACTTTTTCTTTAGTATATTTTCACTCTTCCATTCTAATTACCCTAGGCTTCCATGTGCCTAGGGTGAGCTTAGAAAGAAATCAATTTTTGCCACTAGATTTTAGCTATTAAGTGTTAGTCTTTTCCACCATCAAAATTGCATCTCCTTGTTATTTAAAAACCCTAAAAATTATATATTGAAAAACTCCAGAAAGAAAGCAGATTTTCGACTTCAAGTAAGAGACATAATTTTGCAAAGAAATTGCCTCTTTGGACAACCCTAGATATGCCACTATCTTGGTTTATAAATTTAAAAGTGAAAGGCGATTTACGTGTTGCATCAACACTAAATTGCTTAATTAACAAATCGCGTACTTTTGCTATCACCTGGTCAAAAGGAACATCTTGTAGCTAGCAGGAAATGAGTGTGGCTCCCGAGTCTTTCTTCTTTGGTGGCAAGTCAGACAAAATGACTACATTAGCTTCCTTGGATAATACCACCTTATTGGTTTTCCGCAGCTGTCGCTTGGGTGCACAATATTCTTTAAGGAATCTAGTGACAATAGGAATGTGATCAATGGCATCAAGTAGGGGAACCTTAATGTGAACATGTTTGAAGATTTCCTTTAAGTCCCCATTGCTTTTGATTCCCTTTATCTTTCCTTTAGGTTCATGCCTTAAGGCTCTAGGAAAGGGTAAAGGGATGTCGGTGATCTCAGTGATTGATTCCTTTTCCTTAGGTTGCTCCTTTGAAGGGATAGAATAGGAAGAGGAGCAAGCTTAAGAAGTATCATGACTCGCCTTCCTACATGGTGGGTCTTTCGTAGCTTTTCCAGTCCTTAGTGTGACAACATTTGCATCGGCATATTGTCTATGAGGTGCGTGTGGAGCAGAAGGGGTAGAATGGGTGGGATTCGATTATAAGGTTGGTTATCTTGAAACATAGGCAGGAGGTACAGGAGGTGCTTGTAATATTGCATGTGCTTGTCCCAGTGGTGCCTAGAACCTAGGCAGGGCACCCTGGTTCTATACATATCTTTGGTTAGGGACAGGTTGGGACGGCAAGGCTCCTTGCGATCTATGCTCTTGTAGAAGCTAATTCTACGTATTCTGAATGTTTTGAATCTGATTCGCCATCGTTTTCATGATTTTTGAATTGTCATAATTCGATTGATGCATAGATTCCTTCAATTGATCTCAATGCGTCGAAAGAGTCAGCCAGCCTTGGAGGGTGATTGGCAGCTTGATGCAGTGGTTGATAAGTAAAATGGGATTGCTACTGAGATAGGAATGGCTACTACCTCAGATATGTGTTTTGTGCATTCCCGTATTGTCGAGTTTGGTAGTGTGGATGCTGATTTGGTCTTTGTGAGTTACTAGACCAGGAAAAGTTAGGATGCTGGCGCCAATCAAGAGTATACGTCTCCAAATATGGGTTATTACACCCGTAACCGTAGATAGCATTGACATCTTTGTAAGTCAAAGATGCCTAAGATGCATATTCATCAAAAGAATATGCATTAAAATCGTCATGAGGTGTGTAACCCTGATTGTATGGTGCCAGATCCTGATTATTCACGGGTTCCTAATATGCAAGATCTTGAGAAGGTGGATAATTGGGACGTTGACTTCGAGAGATAACCGGGTTTTATTGTTATAGCGTTGTAGTATAGCCAGTTATTGCCAACATTTCAAATATAATTTTTTACTCGGAAAATAAAAGAGTTCCCGAGGTCGAACTCAGGGAGCAAGTTGTACTCTAGAGATATACATGTTTCTTTTACAAAAATAAAGAAAGAGAGAGGGAAAGAATTTGTTGTCTTCTTTTCTCTTTGTTTTCTCCTCGTCTCAGATCTTCTTCTTCTTTGTCTGCAGAGGTGATGTCTTTCTTCTGCAATGGTGATGCTCTTCTTCTTCTTCCAGCTGTTCCTACTCCTCCTTTTTCTTCTGTCTTTCTTCAGATCTTCTTCTTTCTTCTTTGTTTTTCTTCTTTCAGTTCTTCCCTTGTTCTTTTGTGTTCTCCTCTGCCTCGCCTTCTTCTGTTGTTCTTCAGATCTTCCTCTGTCTGTCTTCTTTTCCCTTCAGGACGTCGTCTGATTTCCAAATCAGACGACTTAAACTGCCTGTTGCTACAGTCAGCTTCCTTCTTCTTCCGCGGTTCTTCTTCTTCACCTGTGCCTGCACACTTCAGAGCTTACGTCAGAGAACAAAACCTACTCTACCCTTTCCCCCCCGCGTCTCTCTCTCTCTAAAACCACTCTTGGGAAAGCTCTCCCAGAGCTGCCGGGTAATCGGGTTCGGGTCACGCCCGGGTCCAGGCCCACCGGCGTGCGTGGTGGGCGAGGAGTGCAGGTCAGTCTAAGTCGGGTCGGGTTAGGTCCGCGGGGCGTGAGCGCGGACGAGATCGGGTAACCGGGCGGGTGAAAGGGGACCTCACCCCGTGTGCTGAGGCAGTAAGGCTAGTGCACAAAATCAATTTAAACAGTGGAAAGGGTGTGAGGCTTACCGATGTGGGACTAAACGCAGAGCTTTCCTCGCGTGCGCCTGCAGGGAGACCGCGGCCTGGCTTCTGCAGCTGCGGCTTCGATTTGCGTAGGTTGCTGGCTGGCTGCCTTCGCAAGACTCCCCGTACTCCGCAGCAGCTGGAGACCTGGAGTCCTCAAGCCTGGAGCACGGGAGAAGCTGCTTCAATGTGCGTTAATGGCGGTCGAACCTCAAAACCTGTCGGACACGAATATGGCCTCTCGGCCTGATCAAACCACTGGGGAACCTTCGCCATGGCACGGCGAAGGTGAGGAGCTACGCGGCAGGCCGCAAGGTGGTGTCTGGCGGCAGCCCTAGGTTGGACTGCAACCGGAGGAATGGCTTTGTTCGGGGGAGCGTTACGGAGGTGTGGAGTGGCAGTGGAGGGGTGGGGGGTGCTCAGTGTGATGAGGCGGAGGTTCGGTGAGGGTCGGCGAGGTGTGTGAGGCTGTGGAGCGATGGGAACATCTCGCCGGAGGGTGGCCGAAGTCGAAGGGGGTGACGATGGTCAGGGTCGGTCGAGGGCGTAATTGAACAAATTGGAACCGGGGAAAGAAAGAGGAGAAGAAGGGAAATAGTTCTAACTTACTTGCAGGGACGAAGGGGGAGCAGTAGGGCGACAGTCGTATCGACAGTCACCGGAGAAGAAGATGTTCAGGGAAGGAGGCGGCGGCGAGCAGAGAGCCGGAGAGGCGCCAGCTGGGTGCGGCGTGGCGCGGGAAGAGCAGGGGAGGAAGTCTCTGCTGCTGGTATTGCGGCAGAGCGAAGAGGAGGAGGGGGAGGAACCGTCGGAGCTGGTGAGCGTCTGCCGGAGAGAGAAGAGAGGAAAGTTGGGGATTTTCTCCGTCAGATCCGAGCTGCCCCGGCCTGTGGAGCAACGGGGGGTATTTATAGGGATCAAAACAGGGAGGGAGGCGGAGGGAGACAACGTGTCTCCCTCGCCGGAGGATGGCCGGAGACGAAAGCCCATACCGTCCGTGCGTTCGCACGGCCGGTATGGTGGGCTACAGCGACCAGGGGGGTGTCCCTGCGACGGCTGACAACGCAGGGCACCCCTGGTTTACTTGCCAGGCTTTCCCCCTCACCCTGCGCGGCGCCATGCTCCGCGCTAGGTCGCCGGAGCATGGTGCTGGCCGGTTTTGCAGGGGGGACCTGAATGCAAAGAACGAAGGAGAGTTAGGGGCCAAAATGCGACGGTTCAAAAGTTGAGGGCCAAAAAGTAAATATATGAGGACCAAAGTGTAAAGTCGGTCAAGGAGGTTTCTTCTTAGGCTCAAGTTTTTATACATGATTAATTAGGACCTAAGGAATCTGATGGTGAATTTTATTTCTACGTTAAACCTTGTCTGACCGGTCAATTTATGCGGAAACCCAGATTAAGTTATTAATTGGGCGTGGTTCTCAATGTAGGTCAACATGGGTTCTGAAGGCCAAATTGAAGGTTCTAAACCCTAGAGATTATTTTTCTTTGAATTTTAGAGGGTTTATTCTATTTTTACTTTGCCTCGAACCTCGTGAATTGAAGTGGGTTGTTTTAGGGTTACAGATTATCATTTAGTTCCTTGGAATTGCTGTAGCCCTTGCTAGATCATCTCATCCCACTTTTATTCTTATTAAGTTGCTTTGACCTATGTTTGGACCCTGAATTACCCTGTATGCAGATTATATTGGTAAAATTGCATTTTTACCCCTTATGACTTGTTTTCTCCTTAAACTCAGAATTCTCTGAGTTAAGCCTTTCCTTGAGTTATGTAGGAGCTTTTATCCTTTGTATTGGGTCAAAATGGGCTAGTTATGGCTCATGATGAGGTTCTCATCATACCCCCATGCCTAGCTTTTGCTAGTCCCTTAGCAAAAACTTAAGGTTTCAACCCTTGTTCTAGACCATGAAGTTCTTAATAGCTTTAGATAAGTGCTTTTTTATTTGAGCTTAGATTAGGTTAGAATGCTGACCATAGGCCTAAAAGGTACTCTAGTACCAATCAAGATCCAAATCTGTCTAGCCTTAGCCTCAGTCTCTAGCAAAGGTTTTTAAGGTCCACAAGAACTAACCTAAGGTTTATTGGACTTTGTGGTTAAAGCACCCGTGCTTGAAATGATTTTAGCCCTGGCTCAGTTCGCAGTGCGTTTGTAAGAGAGAGATAGAAAGTTTTTCTGTTTGGAGAGTTTTCTCTCTCTTTTTCTTTTTAGTTCTAGCCTAGGATTGGCTTTTCAACACGGTCTGTATCAGATTCCTTGCTCCCATCATCAATCCTCAAGGGTTCCTGGCGATCGATGCTTCGAGATAGCACCGCCCATGGCAACCCTCGGAACCCTGGCTATTGAGATTTCGAGATAATCCCATCCATGGTGTTCCGTGGCCGAATCCAGACCCTGGCAATTGACACTTCGAGATAATTCCATCCATGGAATCTGAACCAGCAGAGTGCTTACATGCCCCCAGTAGGATATGTAAATATCCTAAGAAACAAGCACCGAGGAGATGATATTTTGTTACGCATCTTCGAGGGGATTTCCCGCCTCTCCGCGCTGAGAACTCGTCCAAATCAACTTGTGTTGATCGGCCGCTCCTATTCTAGGTGTTCTTTTCAGAATTTTGCGATGCTTCTGCGTGATTCTGATTTTTACGCTTACTGAACCAGGCTGTGTGTGAGGTTAGGGTGCTTAGGTTACTGAGTCCCGTAAACCAAAAATTAGTTAACGAGGCCAAATACTCCCTAAGCCTTAGACCTAATACTTCAGCTTTTCATTTTCCTCAACCTCTTGAGGAGTGTCTCGATCTTAATGGGTACTAAGAGTCTATTCAAGAATGCCTAAGGTTTACGTTCTTACTAATCTCATTATGCACTTTTCAGTTATTTTCTTGAATGAGGTCTAGAACTTAGGTTAATTCCTTAGTTCCTTACTAATGACTATCACCTTTTCTCTTAATTTTTGTGCTCCTTTTTCATTTTGTTTCTTTTCTCCTTCACAAAATTTCCTTCTCCTCTTTTCCTCTTATTCTTTTTCGATTTTTTTTTTTTTTTTTTTTTATGGTGTTTTTGTCATATGTGAATTTTTTTTGTTTGAAACCTTTTCTTACAAGTTTTGCACTTCCATACCCCCCCATGCCTAAGATTTGCAATGTCCTCATTGTAACCTAGGGGGTTTTTATTTAACTTAGTTCATTCCTTAAGACAGAAATTTGGATGAGTGGATGGGTTGGGTTGAATTTTTGCGGACGATTTCTAATCCCAGATGCAAGCATCTGAGGTGGGGTCGGCTGTCTACAAGGGTGAACTTTGAGTGCAAAAAGGTGTCGGAACAAGTTTCAGGTTTTCAAAGAGAATGACGGGCTGCCTCCCGTTAAGCGCTGAGTTTTACGCCATCGGCTGGGCGCAATAAGCTCAAGGGGAAAGGAGGATATAAGATGCCTCAGCCAAATCAGTAGAAGTTACATCAATGAACGGCTTGAGTCTCTGACCGTTCACGATAAAAGGTTCAGAATCGTGGCTGAGTGGACTAATTTCGATTGCTCCATTTCCAAAAACCTGTCGGACCAAAAATGGTCCGACCCACTTGGATCTCAGTTTTCCTGGGAAGAGTTTTAGTCGGGCATCAAAGAGTAGGACCTTTTGACCAGGATGAAAGATCTTTCTCGAGATGTGTTTGTCGTGGAAGGCTTTAACCCGCTCCTTGTAGATTTGCGAGTTCTCGTACGCGTCTAGGCGTAATTCATCGATCTCGCTGATTTGGAGTTTTCTGTGGGTCCCAGCCTTGGAAAGATCGAGATTACAGTTCCGTACTGCCCAATAGGCTTTATGCTCCAGTTCTACGGGAAGGTGGCATGCCTTTCCGTACACCAGTCTAAAGGGAGACATGCCCAATTGGGTCTTGTGGGCGGTCCTATAGGCCCACAATGCTTCTGGAAGTCGGGACGACCAGTCCTTCCTATCAGGTCGAACAGTGACTTGCAGGATTTTCTTGATCTCCTGATTAGACAGCTCAACTAGACCATTAGTTTGGGGGTGGTAAGGAGTAGAGATTCGGTGAGACACCCCGTATTTGGTCATCAGTGACCTAAACTGAGCATTTGTGAAATGGGTCCCTCCATCAGAGATTATTGCACGAGGAATCCCGAACCTTGAGAAAATGTGTTGATGAATGAATGTGAGAACGATTTTGTGATCACAGGTTCGGGTCGGTATGGCTTCGATCCATTTGGACACGTAGTCCACAGCCAACAGAATGTATTCGAAACCATCCGAAACAGGAAAGGGGCCCATAAAATCAATCCCCCAAACATCAAAGATTTCGCATACTAGAATCGGTTGCATAGGCATCATGTCGCGATGGCTCATGTTGCCCAAAGTCTGGCAACGACTGCATGCCTTGCAGTGATTGTATGCGTCTTTGAATAGTGTGGGCCAGTAAAAGCCGCACTGGAGGACTTTTGATGCAGTTTTATGCCCGGCGAAATGGCCACCGCATGCCTGGTCATGGCAGAAAGAGAGGATATTGTTGAATTCCCCCTCCGGGACACATCTCCGGATGATCTGATCGGCACCTATGCGGAAGAGGTACAGGTCTTCCCAAATGTAATACTTGGCATTGGAGCGTAATTTGTCTTTCTTGGCCTTCGGCCAATCGGAGGGGATCTGATGAGATGCCAAGTAATTTACTACATTAGCAAACCATGGAAGGCTAGTACCAATAGTCAGTAGGTGCTCATCGGGAAAATGCTCAGTGATGGGTCCGGAAGGGTCAATTATTTCAGAAGGAAGACGGGACAAGTGATCAGCTACCACATTTTGCTTTCCCGCTTTGTCGTGAATCTCAAGGTCAAATTCTTGCAACAGCAAGATCCATCGGATTAATCGAGGTTTCGCGTCCTTCTTTGCAAGAAGATGCCTCACAGCTGTGTGATCCGAGTATATGATGACACGGGAACCCAGAAGGTACGATCTGAACTTTTCTAGGGCAAATACTACAGCTAGCAGCTCTTTCTCAGTAACCGTATAGTTACGCTGAGCCTCATCGAGTGTTTTGCTGGCGTAGTAAATGGCTACAGGTTTCCTGTCAATTTTCTGCCCCAAAACCGCTCCTACAGCGAAGTCGGATGCATCGCACATGATCTCAAAGGGTTGAGACCAATCAGGGGACTGTAGGATCGGGGCTTGGGTGACTCGGTCACGCAGGATTTCAAATGCTTGAGTGCATTCCTTGGAAATTTCAAAAGGAACATCCTTGGAGAGAAGAGTGGTCAGGGGGCGCGCGATTTTTGAAAAATCCAGGATAAATCGTCGATAAAAACCGACATGCCCTAAAAAGGAACGGATGTCCCTGATCGAGCTAGGAATAGGAAGGTGAGAAATCAGATTAACCTTAGCTCGATCCACTTGGATACCTTTCTCCGAAATCGAGTGTCCCAGGACAATTCCCTCAGGCACCATGAAATGGCTCTTTTCCCAGGAAAGAACCAAATTCACATCGATGCACCGCCTGAGTATCTGGACCAAGTGTTGGAGGCAATCGTCGAATGATGCTCCGAAAACTGAAAAGTCATCCATGAAGACTTCCAGATAATCACCTACCATATCTGAGAATACGGCAAGCATGCATCGCTGAAAAGTAGCGGGTGCATTGCAAAGACCGAAAGGCATCCTTCGGAAAGCGTATGTTCCGAAGGGGTAGGTGAACGTGGTCTTTTCTTGGTCCTCAGGATGGATTGCCACCTGGTTATAACTGGAGTACCCGTCAAGAAAGCAGAAGAACCTATTTCCCGCAAGTTTTTCGAGAATTTGATCAATGAAGGGTAGTGGGAAATGATCCTTCTTTGTGGAGGAATTTAGTCGGCGGTAATCTATACAGACTCTCCACGAGTTGGCTAATCGGGTAGGAATGATTTCTCCGGTCTCAGTCGTTATAGTGGTGAGTCCTGCCTTCTTGGGCACGACCTGAATTGGGCTCACCCAACGACTATCGGAGATCGGGTAGATGATCCCGGCATCTAACCACTTGATGATCTCCTTTTTCACGACCTCCTGCAGATTGGGGTTTAAGCGTCTTTGCATTTCACGAGAAGGTCGTGTGCCCTCTTCTGAATAGATATGATGAGTACAATAAGAGGGACTTATTCCAGTCAAATCATCGAGAGTCCATCCGATGGCTCTGCGATGTTGCTGGAGGACAACAATCAGACGGGATTCCTGTTCAGGACTGAGGTTGGAATTGATAATCACAGGAAGGGTCTGATTAGAACCCAAAAAGACATATTTCAAGTGAGCAGGAAGGGGTTTTAGTTCGAGGATGGGGTTTTCAGCAGCAGCGGGTGGTTCAGTATAGATGTGAGGTTCAAGGGTGGGAGTTACTGGGTTGTTCACATCTGGATTCGACTCCTCTGTTTGCGGGTCAAGATCCTTCTGTGGTTGATGAGGCATACTCGAGTCATTCTGGAGATGTGATTCATCAACCAAAGTCTTGATGTCACAAATTTGTTCGATGACGCTGCAATTAATTCCTTGTTGGGCCTTAAATATATCAATTTTCAGTGTTTGATCTCCAAACTTAAGCTCTATTTGGCCCTCCTCACAGCTGATGTTGGCTCTAGCAGTAGCCAAGAAAGGTCTCCCTAGAATGATTGGTGTATCCCTAGGGTTCTCAAGTGCATCCATATCTAAGACTATAAAGTCCACTGGAAAATAGAAATCCCGCACTCTTACAATAACATCCTCGAAAATCCCTTTTGGTGACTTTATAGATCGATCTGCTAATTGTAATGTCACCTCGGTTGGTTTTAGCTCAGATTCTTCTAGATGGTCAAGTAAGGATGTGGGTATCAGGTTTATGGATGCACCCAAGTCTAACAATGCTCTATCAAATTGGGTACCACCTATCTTACAGGAAATCAGGGGAGTCCCAGGATCTTTTGCCTTGGGTGGGAGTCTACTAAGGATTACAGAGCTGGCTTGCTCTGACAGAACAATTGGGCTCCCTCCCTTGGTTCGCAGCTTACGCTAGGGTGTACATATATTCTTTAGAAATCGTGCGTAAGCTGGTACGTGGCGGATTGCATCCATCAAGGGGATGTTTATGTGGACCTGCTCAAAGAGCTTGACCAGGTCCTCCTCAGGGGCCACGGGTTTGGTGGTCTTCTTTCCCTTGGTCAAGGCCTCGGGAAACGGGATCTTGGTTGGTTCTTCTAGGATAGGTCCAGGTTGTGGATCCGGAACAGCGGTATGTTGGATAACTATCCTAGGGTCATGGTTATCAGGCTTGGAGTGGTTTGGATAATGCGGGTCTTCAGTTGTTTTACCACTACGTGTTGTTACAGAATTTAATCCGGCCTGATTCTGGTTTGGGTTTGGTAAGAGGGGTGGCTGCTGCTGAAATCCCGCATAAGAAGTTGAGGCTTCCATCTCGTCTGGAGATGGAGCAGTAGGGGCCTGATAAATCCATTGAGCGTGGCCTAAATTTGGATTCATAACGCGCTTCTGGGTTGGCACGTTATTTGGGTTAGGAAGAGGTTGGGAAGGGAGTGTGCCTGGCTGGCGAGAATTTGCCAACTGGGCCAGTTGAGTTTTAACTTCAGTAAGCTCGTCCTTGTGCTGTTTTTGAATAGCCGCATTCATTTTTTGAATGTCAGCCAGAGTTTGAAGGATTAGGGACATTTGATCCTGATTTGGCCCTGATGGATAAGTAGGGTTGGGCCGAGGCTGAGGCGGCTGGTAATGACGAGGGGGCTGTGGGTGGGACTGAAAAGGTGGTGTTTGAGTTTGGGAATTTCCTGCCCACTGAAAATTGGGATGGTTTCGCCATCCAGGGTTGTAAGTGTTGGAGAATGGGTTGTTCTGGATGGCGTTGAGGTCCTCGCAGGTCTGAGGAACCTCCTGAGAGTCAGGGAAAGGGGGAATGGAGTTCCCCCGGCTGGTGTAGAAAGGATCGGATGGGGATGGATATGGATCCATCCCAGGGGAAGGTCGGTGGAGGATGTTTTGCACAGTTTCCTGTGTGGAGGGAGGTTGTGCAAAGGAGTTACGCGCGGAGGTGGCTTGCTGCAAGTGCTGAGTCAGCTCATCCACCTTCTTTTCAATGATTGAGACCTTGTCCAATCGACTGGCCATTAATTCCAGGTCGACTGATGCGGACAGGCCCTGCGTCTCATGTGCTCCCTTAAGATTCGTCGCTGCGCGGGTATTCGTCCTGTCGAATAATCCCATGGAGTCATTGTTGATGGAGTTCTCGCACATATTTTCGAGAATTTCCCATACGGTGTCTTCATGTTGACCCATGATGTTTCCTCCGCAAGTTGCATTGACGAAAAGGCGGATGTCCTCACGGAGTCCCTGGTAAAAAGATTGGACTTGTTCCCATTTAGGAACTCCGTGATGGGGGCACTTTCTCATGAGATCCTGAAAGTGATCCCATGCCTCATGGAGAGGTTCTCCTTATTGTTGAGTGAAGTGTGTAATCTGATGGCGCAAGGCGTTGGTCCGACCAACGGGAAAAAACTTTTTTAAAAATTCGGATTGAAGTTCTTCCCAAGTGTTGATCGGCCGGGTCTGAGTTTGATACCAATGGGCGGCCTTGTCCATAAGAGAAAAGGAGAACATCTTCATGAGAAGAATATCCCGATTTTGCGCATCTGATCCAAAAGTGTGGGCCAGATGCTTTAGCTGTTTGATGTGCTGGAAGGGATCTTCAGAATTAAGCCCATGAAATTTAGGTATAGCATGAATCATGTTGGGCTTTAATTCGGAATCAGGTCCTCCAGTCGGGATTCTGACTCGAGGCTCAATGGCCACTGCAGCAGGATTGTAGTGGTCCCGCATCATAGGACGCTGTGGTGGGTGCACGAAGTTTTGGAAGAGGTCATTGAGTCGCTGGAGCTGGTGTTCCAGATTATTTTCTTCCTCAACTGGCTGAGCCATGATGGGGGAAGAAGAACTTGGTTCTGAATCAGAAGAGAGAATAATGTGAGGGTGTTGCTGCACAAACACGGGCGTCGAGGCTTGGCCTTGACGAGAGTGAATTTCTAAAGGAGGTCTTAAGGGTGGTCTTAGGGACCTCCTTCCGTACATGCACTGTTGGAAGAGGTAAGTTTAGAAGGTGCTGGACCCAATCAAGACACCCAAAAATGTGTTGGGTGACTATAAAGGTGCGGGGCAGATGGACCCCTTGATCAGAAAGATCGTCCACCTGAGAATTACCTGGGCAGCCAGAGAGGGAGAGTCCCGCGAAGACCCCTACACGGTAGAGCGTCCCCACGGGTTACAGGGTTTCCCCCACCCGACCTCTCTTGTCACTGCGGTTCCAGGTAGACCAAAATGGGGATCTTGACCTCTTAAGTCTACTAATTTTAAGATCAGGGTGCTTAAGGTTTCACTTGAACTTTAGTCTTTTTAAGTGCAAAGAGTGACCTAATTTAAGGTTGGTTGACCCAAGGGGTCAACTTTACCTCTTGTTTTCTTTGAGAGCTTTCAGGTCTTGTCTTTTAGGGTTCAAGTGTTTAGAGAGAGCCAATTGTTTAGGATTTTTCTTGTTAATTATTTTCAATCAATGGCTTGGGCACACCTCTTTTGGATTTCCTCAATTCTTGATTAAGGGGTGTGTCTCTACTGAAATCCTAATGTTTGACCTTATGTTGGCTCTACTTGGTCCATTTAACTCTTTATTGGGCAATTAGGGCTCAAGCAAGAATGTGTTAGCCCTTAAATACCCTTAATAGTGTGCAGGAGTGATGAGTTGAAAACATGCAACTCTTTATGGTTACTAAGTATGGAAGACAGGTTAGCCCTATATTGCTTGTTCTTTTCTTTTCTTCCTCTTTAGAGTTTAGGGGTTAATAGCGAGAGGAAAAATTTACCTGTCTTCGGAGTGGTTGTCGTATGGTTGCTTGTCTTCTTGAGTTCCTGTAGCTGCACAAAAGAGAGGAGATTATCAGAAATTAAAAAAAAGAAACAGGAATGTTTACCTCTAGAATAGCCGTTGCTCCCCGGCAGCGGCGCCAAATAATTGAGACGTTGACTTCGAGAGATAACCGGGTTTTATTGTCATAGCGTTGTAGTATAGCCAGTTATTGCCAACATTTCAAATATAATTTTTTACTCGGAAAATAAAAGAGTTCCCGAGGTCGAACTCAGGGAGCAAGTTGTATTCTAGAGATATACATGTTTCTTTTACAAAAATAAAGAAAGAGAGAGGGAAAGAATTTGTTGTCTTCTTTTCTCTTTGT
This sequence comes from Thalassia testudinum, assembly GCA_037157565.1. NCBI lineage: Eukaryota > Viridiplantae > Streptophyta > Magnoliopsida > Alismatales > Hydrocharitaceae > Thalassia > Thalassia testudinum. Next base: position 9,495,169 of record JAZHRO010000003.1, on the reverse strand, counting down.
TTTCTCCTCGTCTCAGATCTTCTTCTTCTTTGTCTGCAGAGGTGATGTCTTTCTTCTGCAATGGTGATGCTCTTCTTCTTCTTCCAGCTGTTCCTGCTCCTCCTTTTTCTTCTGTCTTTCTTCAGATCTTCTTCTTTCTTCTTTGTTTTTCTTCTTTCAGTTCTTCCCTTGTTCTTTTGTGTTCTCCTCTGCCTCGCCTTCTTCTGTTGTTCTTCAGATCTTCCTCCGTCTGTCTTCTTTTCCCTTCAGGACGTCGTCTGATTTCCAAATCAGACGACTTAAGCTGCCTGTTGCTACAGTCAGCTTCCTTCTTCTTCCGCGGTTCTTCTTCTTCACCTGTGCCTGCACACTTCAGAGCTTACGTCAGAGAACAAAACCTACTCTACCCTTTCCCCCCCGCGTCTCTCTCTCTCTGAAACCACTCTTGGGAAAGCTCTCCCAGAGCTGCCGGGTAATCGGGTTCGGGTCACGCCCGGGTCCAGGCCCACCGGCGTGCGTGGTGGGCGAGGAGTGCAGGTCAGTCTAAGTCGGGTCGGGTCAGGTCCGCGGGGCGTGAGCGCGGACGAGACCGGGTAACCGGGCGGGTGAAAGGGGACCTCACCCCGTGTGCTGAGGCAATAAGGCTAGTGCACAAAATCAATTTAAACAGTGGAAAGGGTGTGAGGCTTACCGATGTGGGACTAAACGCAGACCTTTCCTCGCGTGCGCCTGCAGGGAGACCGCGGCCTGGCTTCTGCAGCTGCGGCTTCGATTTGCGTAGGTTGCTGGCTGGCTGCCTTCGCAAGACTCCCCGTACTCCGTAGCAGCTGGAGACCTGGAGTCCTCAAGCCTGGAGCGCGGGAGAAGTTGCTTCAATGTGCGTTAATGGCGGTCGAACTTCAAAACCTGTCAGACACGAATATGGCCTCTCGGCCTGATCAAACCACTGGGGAACCTTCGCCGTGGCACGGCGAAGGTGAGGAGCTGCGCGGCAGGCCGCAAGGTGGTGTCTGGCGGCAGTCCTAGGTTGGACTGCAACCGGAGGAATGGGTTTGTTCGGGGGAGCGTTACGGAGGTGTGGAGTGGTAGTGGAGGGGTGGGGGGTGCTCAGTGTGAGGAGGCGGAGGTTCGGTGAGGGTCGGCGAGGTGTGTGAGGCGGAGGGAGACGACGTGTCTCCCTCGCCGGAGGATGGCCGGAGACGAAAGCCCATACCGTCCGTGCGTTCGCACGGCCGGTATGGTGGGCTACAGCGACCAGGGGGGTGTCCCTGCGACGGCTGACAACGCAGGGCACCCCTGGTTTACTTGCCAGGCTTTCCCCCTCACCTTGCGCGGCGCCATGCTCCGCGCTAGGTCGCCGGAGCATGGTGCTGGCCGGTTTTGCAGGGGGGACCTGAATGCAAAGAACGAAGGAGAGTTAGGGGCCAAAATGCGACGGTTCAAAAGTTGAGGGCCAAAAAGTAAATATATGAGGACCAAAGTGTAAAGTCGGTCAAGGAGGTTTCTTCTTAGGCTCAAGTTTTTATACATGATTAATTAGGAACTAAGGAATCTGATGGTGAATTTTATTTCTACATTAAACCTTGTTTGACCGGTCAATTTATACGAAAACCCAGATTAAGTTATTAATTGGGCATGGTTCTCAATGTAGGTCAACATGGGTTCTGAAGGCCAAATTGAAGGTTCTAAACCCTAGAGATTATTTTTCTATGAATTTTAGAGGGTTTATTCTATTTTTACTTTGCCTCGAACCTCGTGAATTGAAGTGGGTTGTTTTAGGGTTACAGATTATCATTTAGTTCCTTGGAATTGCTATAGCCCTTGCTAGATCATCTCATCCCACTTTTATTCTTATTAAGTTGCTTTGACCTATGTTTGGACCCTGAATTACCCTGTATGCAGATTATATTGGTAAAATTGCATTTTTACCCCTTATGACTTATTTTCTCCTTAAACTCAGAATTCTCTGAGTTAAGCCTTTCCTTGAGTTATGTAGGAGCTTTTATCCTTTGTATTGGGTCAAAATGAGCTAGTTATGGCTCATGATGAGGTTCTCATCAGTGGAGAAGATGCACCTCGACTGAGCAAATGTACTCGAGCAGGAGGGGCTCGGGATGCAACAGAGGAGTGCGATGGAACTGGATTGCCAGGAAATCCATGTTGGGCTTGAATCACTTCGTCGAACTTCTTGTCAAGTAGATCCACCTTTTCCAGCTTCTCGGTGACAATGTCCATATCAGCTTGAGCAGATTTGGCGTAAGCTACATGAACACTAACTCGTTGTTGTCCAGGTCGCTAGAATTGGTTCATAGATGCGACATTCATTGAGTTGTTTACTAGGGACTCGAATAGTTTGAATGCGCTATTCTCGTTCTTTGGGAGGAAATTCTCACCACTAGATGCATCAGAAAGGAACCGATGTGTGCCATCCAGCCCATGGTAAAAGACTTGTGCTAGGTGCCATCGGTGTACACCATGGTGCAAGCATTTCTTGAGAAGGTCATGAAATCTGTCCTAGGCATCAAGCAAATTCTCCCCTAGGCAGTGGGAGAAAGTCGTAATTGCACGCCTCTTCGCATTTGTTAGACTGATCGGGAAGAACTTCTGGAGCAATTCACGATGTGATTCTGCTCAGGTTCCAATTGGCCACCTGATGGTCTTGAACCAATAAGAAGTTTTATCCCTGAGAGAAAAAGGAAAAAGCTTCTTGAGAACAATCCCTATATCAACATTTCTAGGTCGAACTAATTCTATAATTCGACTCAGATCCTCAACGTGCTCAAAGGGATCTTCATTCGAGTTTCCATGAAAATGAGTCTAAATCAGACTTATTATGTTGGGCTTCAACTTGAATGCATCTTTACCTGCGGGAATTCGAGCTTGTGGTGCCAAAATCATAATCGTCGGATCATAAAAGTCCTGCAGTTATTCTTTGCATGGTGGATGCTGCATCCTGCCCAATGTGGTGAGAACCTTGTGAATACTCTACTCATATCACTATTCTGATTCCTCAACCATGGCTTCCAGATGAGCCATTGGGTCTAGATTTTCTAGGCCCTAACCAAGTCCAAGACCAGGATTAGCCATCTCAGCTAATCGAGAGGAGGGTGAGAGTTGGGAAAAAGGGTCGGGTAAAAGTTGCCTTTGTCGCCTCGGGTTCGGTTCCCAAGGTCCAACAAGTTCAGCTCTTAACAACCTTCTTCCTTGCATACACCAACAACAAGGGTTGGTGTAGCCAAGCCAAACAAGGATAAGGCCTTGTTAATCAGCTTCATCCTTTAGAATCTGATGACCAGATTTTTCTTTCAGGTTTAAATTATTGAAGAAAATTTGTCGAGAGACCAACTGAAAATTATCCCCACCTCTTAAGCTAACTAGGCCAGTCCGTTTACGAGGGGGCTAAAAAGAAGGTTCTTTCTTCAGCTTTCACCTCCAGTTCCTTTGTACCCCTTAGATGCAGTCATTTGACACTACCTTGCAGTCTTATCCACTAGGTTTGGCAAAGAGGTTGAAACCACTCAATAGTCAAAGGAGAAATGTAGGTTATTTGATGTATTTTTGCAACTTTTAAGCTTTTCTTCAATTTTGTAAGTAGTGAGTGGCCCACAAGGTGACTCGACTCATCGACTTACCACTGGCCATGATTGAGTCTTGGCTAGTTCCATGTGATCCCAGGGCTCATGCACTTCTATGTTTTCCAGACCACAAGTCAAAGAAATAGTCTCAAATGAAATTGGAATCCAAATGATTTAAAAATTGGGAAGAAGATTCATTTCTCAATAGTCTTTCCATATAGTATTTTCCTAGAATTTTTACTATCTCAAATAAATATTTATGAATTTTTAACTAACAGGGGGTCAAATTTAAGATTTTGACCCCGTGTTGGTTTTTCTTTCTGAAATAGTATCAAATGTGATCCAAAACTTTGGGAAAAATATGAGAATGAAAGCTAACTTGATTACCTAACAAACGCCACAATTTTTTGGTCAATAAGATTTGTATGTTTATCAAAATCAATTTTTGAAGTTTAGAAAGATTCAATTTTTAGTCTATCTGACCCCTATGTCCTATAAGAATTTTAAAAATTCCACAAGTTGATTTTTTTTCTTAAAAATGGTGGCATTGGAAAGATAACTTGAACATATAGTTCTTTCCCGAATTTCAAAATTTTTCAATCGCTAAAAACATAGCAAATGAATTTTTAAATTCACATCCAATTTCTGGTCGAGTTTCTAAAAATAGTAATAGCAATTTTTTTCAAATATATATATTTTTTTAAGACAAAGAAACTCCTAACTACCTAAAAGAAAACTCCTAATTTTTCTTTTTTCAAATAACTCCTATCCTAATAAAACCCTAATCTAAAATCCTACTGAGATATTCACATGCACCTGATTGCCTTCACCTGTACTTGATGCGTGCATGGATCCTAACTTCATACCTTCACACCAAAGAGAAATACACTAAATCAGTTATAAAATCAAGAATCTCTACGCCTCCCTAGCAACGACGCCAATTTTTTCAACCATGAATCGCATTTTTGAATAATTTCATCGTAGTATCTCATGAAAACACATCGAAGCAAATAAAATATAAGGAGTTGTGAGTCCTGGTCGAACTCATGGAGGTAGAAAATGATTTGATCTTAAAAGTGATTTAGAATTACTAATTAAATATTAATCAAAATATATAAAGTGAAGAAGGCAATTGATTGATCATGAGTTGCAATTAGTTTACAACAAAATAGCTTGAACTACAACATGCATTTCTGGAATTAAAATAACTATCTAGACTACTAGAATAAGGGCAACAAGGTTGGTCCTTGGTGGCCTCTTGGTGCCCCTTGGTGGCCTTTTGGAGAGGTTGGGGAGAGTGGCAGCCATTCACCAAGGTGGTCTTGGTGGTCGCTTTAGAGGAAGAGGGAGACAAAGGAGCTTGGCGGTGTCCGGAAGAGATGGAGGAGGAGATTCTGGAGGAGATTGCTTCCTATGGGGACCCCTAGGGTCCTTTTTATAGTAAAAATGAGGGGTAAAGTTGGTATTTGGCCCACCAACTCATGCAACAACCTCAGATTGATCAGATCCATCGATTGGGAGATCAATGGATTACATCGCATCCTTAAATCACCTCCAATGTGCCTAATACGCTTGGATCACCTTTGGTGATGACACGTGGGACACCCATCACCCTTGGATCGCAATTGCGTGGCTGCGGTCGTGCACTTCCCCCAACACCTTCATGCTTCCAATGCCTTCATGGAAATCTTGTGAGTGCGTGTGCACTTGATTCTCAACCAAGTGAGTGCAGCACTGCCTTTAAGTTTCCTTGCCTACGTGTGTGTTTGGCTCCACGTCAATACGCAAGTGTTGATCCCATGCACATCAGTGTGGCATGCGTCCACTCCATCACCATCTTATGGCCATCTAACGGCTTAATTTCACTTGCACTCGCCGCCTATCTTTATTTTTCCTCTCTGCGTGTTTCGAGTGGTTGCCACTTTCCTCCATTCAAGTGTGCTAACCGCTATACTAGGCGCGTAGGCTACCTTGCTTCCGTTTCCATGCGAGGTTGCCCTCAGCCATTGGATGAAGATCCAACGGCTGAGCATGACTCTTCCTTAATGAGGCGTGGGTGTAGTGACGACGTGGCACTATTGCGGCCTTTAGATGATGATCCAAAGTCCCACAAGGCCAGGGGGAACTCCTTCAAGAGATGGAGCGACGATCTCGGGTGGCTGTGATGGCACCACGTGGTGCCATCGTGGTCGTCCATCTTCTTTGCTTTGTAAATGGTGTTCTAAATCTCTAATCAAGATGATTTTTTGTGCCATTGAATTGCCATCGTTGATCCAAATCCATCCGTGCAGTTGGATTCGTCATCTAAGGTACGAATTTCTGCCTCTTGGCCCCTTGGCCTTTTCTCTTCTACGAACTCCATAGGATACTACGGGAGTCTGATCAAGACAATCTTAGAGGCATTGGATTCCCGTTGTCATTCTGAGCAGATGATACGGTTGGATTTATCATCCGTAGCCACAAAAACCTGCAATTGTTAGTACCTCTGAATTAGAACATAATATAACATGATGCTAATTTTGTTGGTTGTGCATGCATTATTTCTAAGTTAAGCTAGGATTTAACTTAATTCAGGTAGATTAGGACCTATGATTGCTACGCAATGAATGCTCCATGAATGGGGATGATAGGAGGGAAAAATGTTTGATTTTCTACTTTAGAGGAGCATCCCGAGCTTGGGACAAGCTCTCTTTAGAGCCTTGGAAGTGGTAAGGAAGAGAAAGGAAGAGATGGGAGGGGTAGGGGTCCTTTCATAGTGGGGGAAATGAAGCATTTCATGCATGGACAATTAGTGATGTCCATAAACATCATTGAAGATCCATTGAAAGCATCAGTGAAGATCCAGCTCAACCACCCGTGCACAGTGCTGTTGGCACGCGCTCTACACGCCCGTGTCCCATGCACCCACTACTGCCTACTTGTGTGCTACACGTGCCTACGCTTTGCGTTGCATGCACTAATGCACGCACGGCTACTACCACCCTTGGGAAGGTTGGCTAGCGCCACTTCGCACGATCTAGGCTGTCTATCTTCTTTCCTTTGTTGATGGCACCACGGATGTTAGATAGGGTCGATTTCCATACTGTTGGGTTGTGATCGTCGATTTGGATCCATCCGTATGGTAGAATTTGTCGTTTGAAGCACTAAATTGCATCACCTAGTCCCTTAGCCATTGATCTTCCTTGGATTGCATAAGTTGCTACAAGATTCCGATTAGGACGATTTTGCAGGCATTGGACTTCGATCGTCGTCTTGATCAGATCTGTACGGTCAGATCGTCAATTCGAAGCCCCGAAATAAATATCCTTCTCTCCTAGACACAAAATGACACGAATTAACCTAAACTTTCCACAAACTATTGTAAATGTAGAATGATGCCTGCTATGCAATATTTATAATATGGAATGCATTTCTAAGCCTAAGAACATGCCGAAATAGGCATTTTAACCTAAATGGATGTGTCTACATCATACCCCCAAGCCTATCTTTTGCCAGTCCCTAGCAAAATCAAACTAAATGCTATGTATAAAAATAGAATTAGGACTCGATCACTTAAAGCATTAGTTATTTATTAACGAAAGGAAATTTCGACTAAGGTCCTAAACTACGAAGACTCAACAGTGCTCAGGTGCCTGGGAAAATGCAAACCGCCCAAGTCCTTGCCTTATTTTGAAAAGGGAAGATACATTTTTTAATGTTTTTTCTTCTTTTCTAATTTTTTTTGATGTTTGAGTTTAGAGTTTTGGGGTAGCTTTCTATGGCTACCCAACCCACCGAAGAGTCCAACAGAACTTCAAGTTCTAAGCATCTTGTGAAAAAGTGATAGACTCACCAGGCAACTGTTAAAATGGACTTCAGGTTTCTACGACCCTAGGTGACCTAAAGAGTTTCTGCCTAAAGGTTTATCTTTCCAATCGATAGCTTTCTCCATCTTATTTTTTAGTTTTCTATGGGGTCAATAAAAGGGCAAACCCAGTGTTTATCTCCCCATTTTATTCTACTTCCTCATTTCTTCCCTGTGTTTTGGGAATTACTTGTGCATTTTTGTGATCTAGGCTTTGGACAATAGGCCAATGGGCTATTACGCATGGCAACTGATAGCAAAATACACGTGATTTGTAAAAGCGGGTTTTTAGCGTCGTTGTAACATGCGAATCCGCTTTCGCTTTTAAATTTATATCCTAGATGGGGGAGTATCTAGGGTCGTCCAAGGAGGCAAAAAAAATGCAAAATTAATCCTCTTGCTTACAGATAGATCTCAACTTTCTTTTTGATATTTTTCAATATGTAATTTTTTTTGTATTTTGAAAAGACGAGGGCAAACTGTAGATTGTAGCTAAAAGAACTAACACCTACAAATGATTAACTAAAATCTAAAAGATAGAAATATCTTCTTCCTAAGCTCACTCCAGGCAAGTGGAGGCCTAGGGTAATTAGGAAGAAGAGGTGAAACAAGTGCTAGAACCAAAATAAACAACTGCAATAAAAAGCTAAAAGAAGGCAATTTTGATTGCGTAGAATGAGTGTTCCTTTCAAGGACAAGTAGAGGAATGCTTCTACTAGAATTAAACAATCTAAAAGAAAGAAAAGAAACACAAATACTCTTGTAACAATGGTGAATAAGGTTGTCTTCTTGCTCCAAGCCTAGCTACTCCTTGGCTTGAAAAGAGGGCTTCCTTCTCCTCCTTCCTTGAGAGCTCCTCCAAGATGGAAGCTACCACATTTAATGCTCTCTCCAAAGGGGTGGGCGTACACCACCCTCAAAAACTCCTCCAAGGTGGCGTGACCACCTTCAAGATCTCCTCCAAGATCTTCCTTGCCTGGCTTCTCCTTTGGCTGGCGTGACACAAGAGAGAAGGGAAGAGGGGAAGGCACCAAGGGGACTGAATATCCCCTTAATCTTCTTCTTCTTCTTCTCTCTTGGATGTGGGCTTCTTGGTGGAATATGAGAGTGAAATTGCTAGCCAAGGATGGCTTGAATGGTGGTGGGCAGTGGTCTTTTTATAGGGTAGGATGGGGGGTTAAGGTGCCCCTTGAAATGGAGGGCAAGGATGGAAGAATGGAGGTGGTTGGTGATCCTATGGCTAAGGAGAGTTGGCGCCAACCCAAGGGGTGTTAAAGGGGGTAGTTATGGTGGTGTTGGTGTCTTTTGGTGGTGGAGAGACACCTCCATGTTGGCGCCAACATGGGGTCTTCTAGAAGGGGGGTTAGGTGGATGGTGGAGATGAATTCAAGGGAAATTGTGTGGTGGAGATGAGGAGGGATTTTGGAGGGAAAAGTGGCACCATTAAGGGGGTGGTTGGGGTAGTTTTTGGCACCACTTTTAGGTGTCTTTTGGAGGTGATGGGTAGGTTAGGTTGGTGCCAAGTAGGTTAGCTTATGTGGAGCTTAGGTGGAGCTAGTTGGGTGTTGTTAGGTGGGTTTATGGGGTGGTACAAGCCAAGGAAGTTGGAGAATAGCTAAACTAAGCTAAGCTAAGCTAAGCTAAGCTAGCTTAGCTAATGGAGGAGTAGAGGAGAAGGTGTTGGAGCTAGAGTTTGGAGGGAGGAGCTGAGGAGGAGAAGTCTGGAGCTGAAATTTGGAGCTGGCTGCTGCTGAAGAGGCTGGCATGGAGCTATTCTAGCTGGCTTAGCTTGCTAGTTCTTTGCTAGCTACTAAGCCGAGCTAAGGTAAGCTAGCTTCTACCATAATGAGCTAAGGTGAGCTGGGTCTGGTGCTCCCGAGGAGAATCAAGCTGGTTAAGGCAGCTATGGTAGCTTAGCTCAACTGAGTTGAGATATGCTGAGTCCCTGAGAGCTGAACTTGAGCTTTCTGAGCTGGGATGAGTTCTTCAGCTGGCTAGAGCTGAGTGGAGCTGGATGTAGCTGGATCTGAGCTGGGGTGAACTCCTGTCAATTTAGCTGAGCTAGCTAGAGCTCGCTCTGGACTAGTGGGAGCTGAGATGAGCTAGACTCAGCTAAGTTGAGCTGGATCTGAGCTGACTTGAGCTAGGGTGAGCTAAGGTGAACTCTCTTGAGCTGCCATCCAGCTGAGATTAGCTGAATGGAGCTGGGATGAGCTAACCCTAGTTCAAGTAAGCTAGGTTCCAGCTGCGGTGAGCTGGATCAAGCTGAGGTGAGCTGGATCAAGTTGAGGTGAGCTGGATTAGGCTGAGTTCCAGCTAGTCTGGGCTTCTCCTTCACCATTTGCCTTCTTGAGTGCTAGGGTTTTAGGGATCTATATATCTGTACATCCCTAACACTCACAAAAACATATTAAAAAGATAATAAAAAATGCAATGCATGCCTAACCTATTTTATGCCTAAATGCAGCCCAAAAACCCATTTGCGGAGTAAAATCCTAAGAGCTAGGTTTGTTTTAATGCATAAGAATGATGATAAACTGGCGTTTATCACACCCCCATGCTTATCTTTTGCTAGTCTCTTAGCAAAACTTAAAACGGAATTTTTGGGAAATCTAATTTTTTCGACTTTTGAGGAGAAAAAGAGATTAATGGACCTTGGTAGATTAAAACACTGGAGGTACGGGATTTGTTGAAGATAAACATCAGGATTTATTTTAGGATCCAACCATTAGACCGAATGGGATCAATATATCTTCCAGAAAATTCACAAATTAACCCCTTGTTAATTCAGATGACTTGAAATGTTTGTTTTTAGGATTTTTCTGGCTCGTGAATCTGATTCGCAACTTGCAAAATCCTTTAAAACCTTATGTCTGTGCTTGTGAAAAGCCAACATTTATAAGAACGTGTTATTATTATTATATTTTTTTTTTTTTCTCCCCCATGCTTACTTTTAGCTTAGTCTTACAACAGATGTGTCGGGATCATCATTCCCATTACCATTCCTCGAGGGGGCTCTGGCACCAGTACTTCGGGATAGCACTATCCATGACACCACCCAGGAGCTCACAACCCCAAAACACGATGCGGTGAAAAGGGGCACTCCAAGCAAACTCAAGCTCTTGCTTTGACGCTATAGGTAGAGCACTGTCCATGACACTTGAGCTGCTAAAATGCGCTTTAATGCTCCGTCTAGAGATATGAAATATAGATATAGAGCAGCGCCAAGGTGGTAACATGTTGACATCGCTTCCTCAAAGAAGGTATTTTCCTTCTTCTCGACGGTGGGAACTCAAACCAATGATTTGCTTCAGACTTTTACTAAATCCAAACACGGGAGTTTTTCAAAAAAATTTTTAATTATTTTTAAGTGTTGGCTTGTGTGTGAAAATAGACATAAGAAGTTTCTTAAGATACGCAAGTTTTTGAATCAGAAACTAAGTCAAATACTTTCCATATTACAAAATAGGATTAAGTCACCTGAACTATCATGAGTTTAGGTGGAATTTTAGAGAAGGATATCTGATCTAGTCTAAAATAGACCCTGAAATTCTAATGATCAGATCTATATCCTTATCCCTAGTTTGTTAAAGATTAAATCCCATTGTACCAAAAATGAATTTTTCGACCTTAGTCCCGATTTCAAAATTTTTCCTCAAAAAGTTTTCAACATTTTTATTTTATTTTCTTTTTTTTTTTTTTTGGGTATGCAAGCAGGAAATAAAGAAAATTGTATTTTTTTTTTAGGTTTTGAACATCCTAAATCGATCGTAAAAATTTAAAAACACCCCCCATGCTTAAGAAATGCCATATCCTCATGCATTAGGAGAGAAAAGGGATCACCTTAGTGAAGAACGGTCGGGTTTAGGATGAACAAAACCTGAAAGAAGAAAAAGAAAGGAAAGCAAGAAAAAAATTGATGGTTACCTCCCATCCAATGCTATCTTTTACGCCATTCAGCCGGGCGTGATGCGCACTAGTGATCAAGAGTGGCTAGCTTAGTAAAATTAAAAGATTCAGATGGAATTCTAGGCGTATGGTCAAAATAGGGCTTTAAACGCTGGCCATTGACTTGAAATGTCGAATTACTTTTTGGATCAAAAAGGTCAACAGCGCCGTATGGATATGTTTTATGGACAATAAAGGGGCCGGTCCATTTAGATTTTAATTTGCCAGGAAAAAGACGTAATCTCGCATCGAAAACCCAAACACGTTGATTAACGTTAAAGTGTTTCCGAACAATATATTTATCGTGAAATTTCTTTGTTCGGTCTTTATAAATCCTCGCATTTTCATAGGAAAAATTACATAATTCTTCCAATTCAGTTAATTGTAATTTTCTATGGTTACCGTCGTCAGATAAATCCATATTGAGTTGTTTTATTGCCCAAAAAGCCCTATGTTCTAATTCTACCGGGAGATGGCATGCCTTCCCAAAAATCAGACGGAAGGGAGACATGCCAAGTAGAGTTTTAAAAGCGGTACGGTAGGCCCATAAAGCATCGTCCAATTTGGTGGACCAATCTTTACGATCGGGCCTAACCATCTTTTGTAAAATATTTTTAATTTCACGGTTTGAAACTTCAGCCTGGCCATTAGTTTGGGCGTGATATGGTGTGGAAATTTTATGATTAACCCCGTATTTAGAAAGGAGGTGATGGAATTGTGAGCGGGTGAAATGTGGGCCTCCGTCACTGATAATGGCTTTTGGTATGCCAAATCTTGAGAAAATATTTTTCTTAAGAAATTCGACAACCACACGGTGATCACTAGTGCGGGTGGGTATTGCTTCTATCCATTTAGAAACATAGTCGACTGCAACTAATATATACAAATACCCACCAGAGTTGATGAACGGTCCCATGAAGTCGATGCCCCAAACATCGAAAATTTCAACTTCTAAAATAGGATTAAGGGGCATCATATCCTTTCGAGTCATGTTGCCGATGCTCTGGCAACGCACACAGGACCGAACGAAGTCATGAGCATCTTTGTGCAAGCTGGGCCAATAAAATCCCGCATTAAGGATTTTAGCTGCAGTTTTCTTGCCCGAAAAATGTCCGCCATAGGCCATTGAGTGACAATGTGTTAAAATATCATGGATTTCAGAATCGGGGACACATCGTCGAATGACCTGATCAGCACAAATGCGGAAAAGGTCGGGCTCCTCCCAAAAATAATATTTAATATCAGCAAAGAACTTATCCCATTTTGTTTTTGGCCAATCAGCGGGGATTTGTTCTGTTGCTAAGTAGTTTGGGATGGGCGCAAACCAAGGGAGGGTTGTAGCAGCTAAAATACTTTCATCAGGGAACTAATCTGGCGGGGTCATTATGTCATTCATCATAAGACGAGAGAGATGGTCGGCCACTACATTGTGCAATCCCGCCTTATCCTTGATTTCCAGGTCAAATTCCTGGAGCAGCAGAATCCAACGGATAAGGTAGGGTTTCGCTTCTTTCTTTGTCAGCAAATATTTAATTGCTGAGTGGTCTGTATAAACAGTGACACGTGACCCCAACAGATAAGAGCTAAATTTTTCTAAGGCAAATACGATGGCAAGAAGCTCCTTTTCAGTAACCATGTAATTCCGTTGTGCATCATCAAGGGTTTTGCTAGCATAATAGATCACAACGGGCTTCTTGCCAATTCTTTGCCCTAGAACGGCCCTACAGCAAAATCTGAGGCATCTGTCATTAATTCAAAGGGACTATTCCAATCAGGTCCCTGCAATATTGGCGCCTCAGTAACCTCTTTCTTCAACCTTAAAAAACTCTCCAGGCACTTATTATTAAAATCAAATGGCTGGTCTTTAGTAAGAAGCTGACTTAAAGGCTTGGAGATTTGGGAAAAGTTTTGTATGAATCGACGGTAGAAACCAACATGACCCAAAAAGGATCTGATTTGTTTGACAGTAGTGGGTGGTGGGAGCTTAGATATAGCATCTATTTTTTCTTTATCTACCGCGATTCCCTGTTTAGAAATAACATGGCCCAAGACAATACCTTCTTGGACCATGAAATGACTTTTTTCCCAGCTGAGGACCATATTAACTTCTATGCACTTTTGGAGGGTTCTTTCAAGATTTTTGAGGCAATGGTCAAAAGAATCCCCAAAAACAGAGAAGTCTTCCATAAAAACTTCTAAACATTCACCTACCAAGTCTGAAAAAATTGCAAGCATGCACCTTTGAGAAGTCGCAGGTGCATTGCAAAGATCGAAGGGCATTCTTCGGAAGGCAAAGGTTTCGAAGGGGCAGGTGAAAGTTGTTTTGTCCTAGTCCTCAGGATGAACCGCCACTTGATTATAGCCAGAATAATCGTCCAAAAAATAGTAAACTTCCCGTCCGGCTAACCGCTCCAAGATTTGATCAATAAAAGGGAGCGGGAAATGATCCTTCTTGGTGGCAGTGTTTAATTTTCGGTAATGTATACACACGCGCCAAGAAGAAGCAGTTCGAGTGGCTATATTTTCCCCATTTTCATTGGTGACAACTGTTAGTCCAGCCTTTTTGGGGACAACTTCAGTTGGACTAACCCAGGAGCTGTCAGAAATGGGGTAGATGATATCAGCATCCAGCCACTTAATAATCTCCTTTTTTACCACCTCCTGCATACTAGGATTCAAGCTCCTTTGTGGTTGGCGGGAGGGGCGAGAATCGTCCTCTAAATATATACGATGCGTACAATAGGACGGATGAATGCCTTTAAGATCAGAAAGGGTCCAGCCAATAGCTTTTCGATATTTACTCAAAACCTGGAGAAGTTTGTGCTCTTGTGCCCTGATGAGTCCAGAATTTATAATCAGGGGCAGGGTCTGATTTGGACCCAGGAAGACATATTTAAGGGAATCGGGCAAAGGTTTTAATTCCAATTGTAGGCCCGGTTCCGAAAGAGTTTCTGCTTTGTGGGTTAGAGGTGAGGTGAGAGTGAAAGGGTCAGCTGGAATGTTAGTTGGTTGTGTGGTTGAGGTGGAAGGGTGAGAAAAAGTAGATTGTTCAGGAACCGTATTTACAGCAAAATAGGAATCTAATTGGGAAATTTGCAATGTTTCCTCCATAATGTTTTCTATTTCTAAATTCGAATCATCAAAGAAATCTGGTTCCTGGAACCGCCTAGAGGCTTGAAAAATGTCTAGGGTTATAGATTCACCGCCACACATGATCTTCATCTTTCCAGAATCACAATCAATATTGGCGCGGGCGGTGGCTAAGAATGGTCTTCCAAGAATAATGGGGGCAAACTTAAGTGCTTCAGGTACCTCTATGTCCAGGACTAAAAAAATCTACTGCGAATAGACAATCTTTGACCCAGACAAGAACATCTTCAACAATTCCCCTTGGTTTAATCGTAGATCGGTCGGCTAATTGGAGAGTAACCTCAACAGGCTTCAATTCACCGATCTTAAATTCCTCAAAAATAACTGTGGGCATAAGATTAATTGAGGCACCAAGATCCAACAGAGTGCGATCAAATGAGGTATCATTAATGATAACTTGGATTAGGGGTGCGCCGGGATCTTTTCTCTTAAGAGGCAGTCGACTCTGCACAACTGAGCTGACTGTCTCTAGAAGAATTACCTTTCCTAAATTCTTGGCCTACCTTTTTGGAGTACATAAATCTTTTAGGAATTTTGCATAGGCAGGGATATACTTAATGGCATCTAGGATAGGGATATTTATTTCTACTTACCCAAATAAATCCATTAATTCCTTCTCAGTGGGCTCGGATTTTGTCTTTTTCTTTTTTGAAGAGTGGAGGGCTTGTGGAAATGGGGCAGGGTTGCCCTGTTTTGCATGAATTGGTTCCTGAACAATAGGAGGGGAAGAGTTAATCTGTGTGTCATTAGAGCGGGTTTCTTCAACAGGCAGGGTATTGTGAGTGGTTTTCCTATTCCTCAAGGTAACTGCATTTGCAGTCTGGTTGTTTCTAGGATGAGGATGGGGGGCCTGGCTGTTATTGAAACCTGGCGGATACTGAGGTGCTGGCTGAATAGGTTGACTGTGATATCCACCTTGAAATTGATTCCTTTGATTATTTGGGTTGGGCATGGGTTGGGATGGTAAATTCCCAATAGGTCGATGATCAGGAGTAACCTTAACTTGGTGTTGTAAATTGGTAATCATGTGGGTTACTTCTGTCATTTGAGTCTGCATTCCTTGCAGAGTTTTCATGACCTGATTATTAATATCATCCTGGGATGGTCCAGGTTGATACAAAGGTTGCCCATAATTCCCAAAATAGTTTTGTTTGGGAAAAGGAATCGGATTCAGGTTTTTCCAGGAGTGATTCGGGTTAGTCCTCCAATTTTGATTGGAAGTGTTGGAGGGGTTTGTAAATTTCTCCTGGAGAGCATAAATATTTTCCGAGGTGGAATCAAAAATACTTTGGTCAAAATTCCCAGTTAAATCTTGCGGGAAATCAGCCGGAATTTGCTGGCCAGCAGATGTGGCATCGATATTTGTAGATTTTCTCTTCAGAGAATGTGTGGGGGGTTAGTGTGTGGAGAGTGGACATGTGGAGCTTGTTTGTTTGTGAGCTTTTCTTCCATTTTCTTTTGGTGAATTTGCATCTGGTCCAGTCGTTGAGCTAACATATATAAATCATCATGTGTGACTGGAACAGAGGTGGTTTTGGAGCCAATTTCATGGACTCCGTGTCTGGGGTTTTGTGATATGCCAAAAGTGTCCATTGAAGTCATGTTAAATGAGTTTTCACTCATTTCTTCAAAGAGAAGATAGGCACTTTCGGCGTCTTTGTTAAGAAAATTGCCCCCACATGAGGCATCCACAAATCGTTTTAATTGATCTTCTAATCCGTGATAGAAGATCTGCACTAGCTGCCATTGTGGAATTTCATAGTGGGGACAACTTCTTAGAAGTTCCTGAAATCTTTCCCAGGCTTCGTGGAGTGGTTCACCAATTTTTTGTTGAAAGGTCATTATAGATCTTCTTAATGCATTTGCTCAACCGATCGGAAAATTTTTTTTAAGAAAAGCACTTTTTAATTGGGGCCAAGTGGTAATAGGACGCCCAACTGTTCTAAACCAATGTGATGCTTTGTCTTTAAGAGAGAGAGGAAAGAGTCTCATTAACCACATGTCTTCCTACACATTGCGGGAACGAGTGGTTTAAGCGAGGACAGTTAATTCCTCAAGATGACAAAAAGGGTCCTCTCTTGGAAGACCATGAAAATGCTTGATAAGGTTTAGAATGACGGGTTTGATTTCGAAATCCCCTTGTGGTATGACCACCCCTGGTCTTTCCTCATAATTGGAAGGATCACAGAAATCCTTAAGAGGAATAACAGGTTGTTGGCGAGGTGGTGGATTTTGTCCTTGATTAGTTGGGTTCGTGACAGTCCTAGCTAGATCTTCTTGATTTTGTTGTAGTCGAGCCAAATGGTTGACCATTAATGCAAAGGGATTTGTATTATGGGTTATAATTGGAGGGCCACCTGGTCCTGCTGGTATTTCTGGTTGCTCCAAGTTAGGAAGGTCAGGGAGGGTGGAGTCGGCTTGTGGGTCAGCTGACGGGTTAGAAGTGGAAGCAGAATTTTTTTGATGGCTTCCTGGGTTTTCCATTTTTTTAGAAGACGAGGGGGAAGAAAACAATGATTTCTTACTGCGGGGGGCGAAATCTGATGGTCCCTCGTGGTGTGGCTTTTGGGACCGTCGCCTGTGCATGCACTACTTGGAAGACTTGGAGGGGAGGAGAAGAGATAGAGATGAAAGTATGCAAATCAAACAAACAAAACTAGACCTAACTTAAATGTGACTCCCTAATAACCTAAGACTTGGTCTATATAGGAAATAAGTAGTCAATAGTGAATACCCGTTCTGTCAACAAATCTAGCCAAGTTGCTTAAGGGGAGGTTTGGGCCCAAACCTTTCCCAGGGAAGACCCCAGGTGCTTGTACAAACCCACGCCTAGTCATTTGACACAGCCCCTCAGCCTGAACACCAGATACAGATGACAGAATTGGTATTAATTAAAGTGAACTTAAGACCTAAATAGCAAGCGTAAGCTAATCAAGCCTTACAGGTCAAGTTGCTATAAATTTTAATTAGGTCTAGGATGCTATAGTGCACACGAAATGTGGAGGGTGTTTATTGGGTTGTTGCCCTGTTATTTGATTTTTTTGTGTGTGTGCAGGAATTGGAGAGTGGCTCCAATGAAAATCAAGTTGTCACACAATTTTCTTGTATTTATGTCGTTTAGGATTCAATTTAATCAAATGTGATTTAGGGCTTTTCTAATTAAATTTTCAAACAAGTTTGAAGATCCACAATCAAAGGAAAATAAGTTGTATGGGTGATTGTATATTTCCTTTTAATTGAGTCTCTAAAAAGAAAGAAGAAACCCTAAGCCAATTTTCCCTAAGACAGAAATTTTACTACCAATGAATTATTTTTAGGCTTTCAGAATTAAGTAGTGGTCCAAACAAGTCAAACAACACCACTACTTTGAACAAAATAAAACAAGGATTCCAAAAAAGATTTTTGAAAGATTTTAAGAATTTTTTTGATAATTATTTTAAATTTTTAATTGTACTGGTGTCAAAGTCCAGAAATAATACCCGTGGGTATTGTGGACTTTTTAGTATTACCACCGACCTCAGAAAATTTTATGATTTTATATGATGTGTAAAATTAAACAAGGATTCCAGAAAACTAAAATTAACAAAAATTGGATGAGTATAAAAATTCTAAAAATTCGCAGACAGTAGCAAAATAGGAAGATTAAAGGGTGTGACCCCTCTGCAATCCACGAATTTTTAAAAATTAAATACAAATCCAATTGATCTGAAATTTGGAATAGATGTTTCAAACTTAATTTGGAATCACTCTATGAAAGTTTATGATTTTAGGAGGCCTGTGATGTTAGGAATCGATTTTTCAAGTCCGGATAGAAATCTGGACCCGAAAAATAGAACACCAATACTTCCAATGGAGTGGTGTTAAAGAAGCATACAAGCAAACAATGGATTTTATAATGCACCACTCCACTTAATTAAGTTTTTTGGGATCCTGAAAGCCAAGTTTAATATATTTTTGGTAGTTTTAAATAATTATGTGACCAGAAAGAGGAACCAACGTAAATTTCGCGGGGAACAAAAGGAACTTTGAGCTCTCCCTTCCAGATTCCCGCCTTCCCGCAGTAGTTCCTGCACACACAAAAGAAAGAAAGAGAAGGGGATGAGATCGACTTCAAGCAGGAGAAAATTAATTAATGCAAAGCCGTGCCTCCCCGGCAACGGCACCAAAAGGTGATAGCGAAATACGCGTGATTTGTAAAAGCGGGTTTTTAACGTCGTTGTAACACGCGAATTCGCTTTCGCTTTTAAATTTATATCCTAGATAGGGGAGTATCTAGGGTCATCCAAGGAGGCAAAAAAAATGCAAAATTAATCCTCTTGCTTGCAGATAGATCTCAACTTTCTTTTTGGTATTTTTCAATATGTAATTTTTTTTGTATTTTGAAAAGACGAGGGTAAACTGCAGATTGTAGCTAAAAGAACTAACACCTAGAAATGATTAACTAAAATCTAAAAGATCGAAATATCTTCCTCCTAAGCTCACTCTAGGAAAGTGGAGGCCAAGGGTAATTAGGAAGAAGAGGTGAAACAAGTGCTAGAACCAAAACAAACAACTGCAATAAAAAGCTAAAAGAAGGCAATTTGGATTGAGTAGAATGAGTGTTCCTTTCAAGGACAAGTAGAGGAATGCTTCTACTAGAATTAAACAATCTAAAAGAAAGAAAAGAAACACAAATCCTCTTGTAACAATGGTGAAGAAGGTTGTCTTCTTGCTCCAAGCCTAGCTGCTCCTTGGCTTGAAAAGAGGGCTTCCTTCTCCTCCTTTCTTGAGAGCTCCTCCAAGGTGGAAGCTACCACCTTTAATGCTCTCTCCAAAGGGGTCGGCGTGCACCACCCTCAAAAACTCCTCTAAGGTGGTGTGACCACCTTCAAGATCTCCTCCAAGATCTTCCTTGCCTGGCTTCTCCTTTGGCTGGCGTGACCCAAGAGAGAAGGGAAGAGGGGAAGGCACCAAGGGGACAGAATATCCCCTTAATCTTCTTCTTCTTCTTCTCTCTTGGACGTGGGCTTCTTGGTGGAATATGAGAGTGAAATTGCTAGCCAAGGATGGCTTGAATGGTGGTGGGTAGTGGTCGTTTTATAGGGTAGGATGGGGGGTTAAGGTGCCCCTTGAAATGGAGGGCTAGGATGGAAGAATGGAGGTGGTTGGTGATCCTATGGCTAAGGAGAGTTGGTGCCAACCCAAGTGTTGTTAAAGGGGGTAGTTATGGTGGTGTTGGTGTCTTTTGGTGGTGGAGAGACACCACCATGTTGGTGCCAACATGGGGTCTTCTAGAAGGGGGGTTAGGTGGATGGTTGAGATGAATTCAAGGGAAATTGTGTGGTGGAGATGAGGGGGGATTTTGGAGGGAAAAGTGGCGCCATTAAGGGGGTGGTTAGGGTAGTATTTGGCGCCACTTTTAGGTGTCTTTTGGAGGTGGTGGGTAGGTTAGGTTGGTGCCAAGTAGGTTAGCTTATGTGGAGCTTAGGTGGAGCTAGTTGGGTGGAGTTGTTAGGTGGGTTTTTGGGGTGGTACAAGCCAAGGAAGTTGGAGCATAGCTAAACTAAGCTAAGCTAAGCTAAGATAAGCTAGCTTAGCTAATTGAGGAGTAGAGGAGAAGGTGTTGGAGCTAGAGTTTGGAGGGAGGAGCTGAGGAGGAGAAGTCTGGAGCTGAAATTTGGAGCTGGCTGCTGCTGAAGAGGCTGGCATGGAGCTATTCTAGCTGGCTTATCTTGCTAGTTCTTTGCTAGCTACTAAGCCGAGCTAAGGTAAGCTAGCTTCTACCATAATGAGCTAAGCTGAGCTGGGTCTGGTGCTCCCGGGGAGAATCAAGCTAGTTGAGGCAGCTATGGTAGCTTAGCTCAACTGAGTTGAGATAAGCTGAGTCCCTGAGAGCTGGACTTGAGCTTCCTGAGCTGGGATGAGTTCTTCAGCTAGCTAGAGCTGAGTGGAGCTGGATGTAGCTAGATCTGAGCTGGGGTGAACTCCTGTCAATTTAGCTGAGCTAGCTAGAGCTCGCTGTGGACTAGTGGGAGCTGAGATGAGCTAGACTCAGCTAAGTTGAGCTGGATCTGAGCTGACTTGAGCTAGGGTGAGCTAAGGTGAACTCTCTTGAGCTGCCATCCAGCTGAGATTAGCTGAATGGAGCTGGGATGAGCTAACCCTAGTTCAAGTAAGCTAGGTTCCAGCTGCGGTGAGCTGGATCAAGCTGAGGTGAGCTGGATCAAGCTAAGGTGAGCTGGATTAGGCTGAGTTCCAGCTAGTCTGGGCTTCTCCTTCACCATTTTCCTTCTTGAGTGCTAGGGTTTTAGGGATCTATATATCTGTACATCCCTAACACTAACAAAAACATATTAAAAAGACAATAAAAAATGCAATGCATGCCTAACCTATTTTATGCCTAAATGCAGCCCAAAAACCCATTTGCGGAGTAAAATCCTAAGAGCTAGGTTTGTTTTAATGCATAAGAATGATGATAAACTGGCGTTTATCAGCAACTTGCCAGCCATACTCATGTGGTGAAGTGTGGTTTATTTATTTTTCTATTTTTATTCTTTTTTTTCGTTATATTTTCTATTTTTCTTTTTCTTTTTGAGTATCATTTTTTTATTTTCTGAGTAAGTGATGGGAACACCATCATGAGCCATAACTAGCTCATTTTTATCTAATTAAGTCAGTAAATGCTCATACATAGCTGTAGAGAACCAAAATTCACTGGAAATCCATTCTAAGGGAGAGACAAGAAACTAGGGTTAAAATTATAATTTTGCAATCGTAACTTGAACACATAACAACCATGGGTTTTCTCAGGGGTCAGTTAAGGTTCAAATGGTCTTAAAAAGATAAGTGGGTCAGAACAGACAGAAAAGGGTTTTCGCGTGTTTTGAGAATTAAATGACTTTCGAAATCGTAAAAAAAGATTTGCTTAATTAGCTGAGGTTCTGGTCAGGATAAAATTCACCTAAACCCTTTAAAAATCATATAAAAGTCTTCTCTAGGGCTTGGTACCTTCAAATTGACCATCAGAACCCCTTTTGGCCCAAAATAGGGTCTCAGACAGATATTTACCCTAATTTAGGTTTTTGCATAAATTACCCAATCAAACGTGGTCAAAATCAAAATCCAAATTCACCATTGGATTCCTTGCATCCAAATTAGATTTGTATCAAAATTTGGGCCCAATCTAATATTGTGTCTACCTAGTTTGCACTTTGGTCCAAGTCTGACTTTCCTTATCTCTAATAGCCCCTCAACTTTTGAACTAATTACAAAAATCCCCCAACTTCTTCGTATTCTTCACAGAAAGGCCCTTTCCATAGAGAAATCCTATTCCTAGAGCCTCGACGACAATCAACCAAGGATTTCTCCTTAATTGGTTGATGAAACTTCCCCAAATTTTAACCGAAGATCCCTCTTGAAATTCTCCTTCAATCAGACCAATTCTTGACCTTCAATTCTTTCTTGATCTCCCATGTGAATGCATGAGAGATTTTGGTATCAAAAAGTTTCCAACTCCGACAACCTTCTAAGTTTGGAAAGCTTGCTTCCCAAGCTCCAAGCACCCTTTAACGACCTATATATGACTCCCCAAAGCAGATCCTTTGGGGTAAGCTCAATTTCGATCGGATCTCCACAAAATTCCTCTCTCCTATCCTGACCAAAAGGCTCCTTGAGCTTCAGTGATTCCCTCCGACCTCCCTTGTTGTCTGTTTGCAATACTAGTGGTGGATTCATTTTCCTTACCTTCCTTCGTGCCATGCCGTACCGGTAGGCATCTCTCCCTCTGTCTTCCTCGTCGTTTCCTTCTCATCGGAGTCACCTTCTTCTCCAGTGTCGGCCATACCGCAATCGACAATGCTTCTACCTCTCTTCACTCACCAATCACCCAGATAAGTTTCATAGTTCCTCTACTCCCTTTGCACACCAATTGCGTTTCATTTCGATCGCCACATCACACTGACCAGCCTCTTCATCCTCCGCTCTGGCCACTCCTCCGATGAAGTCTTTCCATCGCTACGCACCTCCACCCAGCTTGCCGACAAGCCCAAAACATCCACCTCACATTCCTACACAAAACCCCTCTCCTATTTTACTCTCTCACTCATCCACACTCACACCCGAACAACCCACCTTTCCGTCATCATTCCTGACCTCGCCCGGCCACTACACCTACTCCCACGCTACAAAACCACCACCACTGTGTTCCTCATCCACTAATGATCCTCTAGAGTTTTTTAACTGGGGCTTTTAGCCCGTTTTCATGTTTTTAGGTACACAGGTCTCCGCCGCCATTACCGAAGCTTTGAGGGAAGCTTGGAGCTTGCTTCAGCACCATTAGCTCCAAGCATTGTCTCCAGTTCACGCAGAATCACTCCAGGAGTCTGAGTGAACCAGCAATTGGAGCCTTCTTCTGCCATCTTACGTGAATTGAACGAAGACACCGTAGTAGCTGCACTCACAGAGGAAGGCAGTGGGATAATCCCACATCGGGCGCTGACAAACGCGTAGAGGCGCATAAATTGAATTTGTGTCTGGGGCTTATTGCCTTAGACACAAGGAGTAGGGTCCCTCACACCCATCACGTGAGTCATCTGGAACCTCTCCTCCGTGGGCCTTGTACACCCGACCTGCTTAAGCCTTCACTCCTCGCTTACCACCCACAATCGATGAGTCTGGACCCAGGTGTGCTCTTGATCCGAATACCCGAATACCTGGTAGTATAGAAGGCTCTGGCAGAGCGTGACCCAGAGAGAGAAAGAGAGAGAGCGCATAGGGGGAAGGGGGATTTTGCTCTGAGAAGCTTTGGGCTAACACTTAGTTAAATTTGAGGTACCTTCCCCCTCTGTGTGAAAAAGAAGAGTTAAAGGAGAGTTGCAGAGAGAAGAAAGGCAAAAGGAGAAGGAAGGCCAAGGTAAGAAGAAGAGGAGAAGATCTGAGCCAGAAGAAGGCCTCAGAAGAAGGAAGAAGGGCTTAGAAGAAATAAGAAAGAGAAGAAAGAAAGAAGGAAGAAGAGAAAGAAAGCAGCAGAGAAATGAGACCCTTGAGTCTCTAGGAAGCACTGTAGCAACTGGCTATTAAAGTTGTTTGATAGAAGCCTAGATCTTCAGCTTGCATATATCTGAGGCATTTTTGATACTGTTGATTTAGTTGCTATTTGTGAGGAGTAATTGGTGATTCAAATCACCATTTTACTCGATTCTTTTTGCACATTGATACTTGACATTATTATTGTTGCAATCTCTTATATTTTTTATTCAAATTGTGATGTTGAGTTTGAAATTGCAATATTGCTCCCTATGTTCGACCTCGAACTTTCATTCGAGTAATAAATATTATTTGGTTTCAAAGCAATTTCAGCTATACTACAATGCAGTTTTTAAAACCTCGATTTCACTCGCGAACATTTTGGCACCGTTGCCGGGGAGCAATGCGTAATTTAGATCCCTTGATTGCAATATCAGGTTGAATTCTAACTTGCTACATCTCTTTTTATTGTGATCTATTTCAGGGGTATTCACTATAGGAAGATCAGTTGCGCATCAACCACTCCAGGGGCAGGTAAACTCCATCTACCTTCTTCAAAGCCCCTAAATCTAAAAAAGCTAGAAAAGAAAAAATCAATTAGGGCAACTTGCATTCTATTCTTAGACAAATCATCAAGTGCCTAATTTGATACATTCTATTTAGAGAACATCCAAATCCTGATCTGTGCACCCATTTAAAGCTAAGGTATCTAGGGCTATCACATTTTTGTTTAAGCCCTAGGTATCGCATTTTTGATAAATTAAATTGGACCAAATCAGAGCCAATTAAGGATTCCAATTTAAGGTTTTAGAGACACACTTAATCAAGAATTAATCTTTCCAAAATAATGTGTGCCTAAACCTTGATTGAATCGATCTATTCAAGAAAAACCCTAAGATCAGGCTCTTAAATTCATTTGAACACTAAAAGAGGGGCCTAAATATCTCAAATGGATAATATAGGTGAAGTTTACTCACCTTGTTGGGTTAACCAATCTTTAAATTAGGTCACTTTACACAAAAACATCTTAAAAGTTCAAGTGAAAACATAAACACCCTTGCTCTTAATTAAAACTGGTATACTTAAGAGGTCAAGTCCCCATTCTGGTCTACCTAGATCATCAGAGATAAGAGAGGTTGGGTAGGGGAAACCCTGTAACTCGTGGGGATGCTCTACTGTGTAGGGGTCGTTGCAGGACTCTCCCTCTCTAGCTGCCCAGGTAATTCTCAGGTGCACGGCTTTCTGACTAAGGGGTATCATCCACCCCGAACTTCTATAGTCATCCAAAATTTTTGGGTGCCTTGATTGGGTCCATCACATTCTTTCTCTCATCTAATCCATTGGTGCATGTTTGGGAGGAGGTCCTTAAGACCATCCTTGAGGACAGCATTAGATATTCAATCTCATTGAGGTCGAGCCTCGACTTCCGTGTTTGTGCAACAACCTAATCACATTGACATATCCTCTGTTTCAGAACCCACTTCCCCTTCATCAGCTATGGATCACCAAGAAGAACAACGTAATCTTGAGAAACAATTCCATAACATCAAAAATCGAATCAATGCCATCATCAACCCACCGCCGCATCCTCAAATGTGAGATCACTATAATCCTACAGCGGTGGAGATTGAACCCCGAATCAACATTCTCGTGGGAGGACCTAAGGTAGATCTCAAGCATAGCATGCTTCATATGACTGCAAAATTTCATGGCTTGAACTACGAGGATCCTTTCCAACACATCAAGAACCTAAAACATCTTGCCCACACCTTTGGGGCAGATGTATAGAATCGGGATGGATTACTCTTAAAACTCCTCTCATTCTCCTTGGCTGACAAAGCCACTCACTGGTTTCAGACTCAACCACACGCGATCAACACATGGGGAGAACTTCAAACCGTCTTCTTGCAAAAATTCTACCCCATCGGCCGTACCAACAAAATGTTGCACCAAATCACGCACTTCTCCGAAGGAACGAGAGAATCTCTACATGAAGCATGGGATCACTTTCTGGATCTCATGCGTAACTGCCCCCATCACGGAGTTCCGAAGTGGGAACGAGTCTGATCCTTTTACCATGAACTCCATGAGGATATCAAGCTCTTTGTTAATGCAACCTGTGGTGGTAGCCTCATGGGTCAGCCTGAAGACACGATCTGGGAAATTCTCGAAAACATATGTGAGAACTCCCTGAACAATGAGTCATTGGATGCATATGACCAGATGTCCACCCATGCATTGACAAATAATTGGGGGATACACGAATCCTGAGGCCTTTCCGTATCCATTGATCTGGAGTTGGTAGCCAGTCAATTGGACAAGGTCTCCATTATTGCTACGAAGGTGGACGACATCACTCATCATCTACAGAAATCCACCTCTGCACCTCAAGGCACATACACACACCTGCCCACGGGAAGGGAGGCTACGCACAACATCCAAAACTCCCTGGGGATGGATGCATATCCACGTCTGTCTGATTATGGCTTCGAAGGCAACTCTGGGTCAGGCCACCTTAGTCGGGGGAACTCTGAACTACCGTACCCTGATTATCTCAGGGCACCTTAGACCTGTGAGGAACTTCATGCCATCCAAAATAATCCTTTCTCCAACACTTACAACTCTGGATGGCGTAATCATCCTAACTTTTCATGGTTGGGTAATAACCCGAATTTAAGACCTCAATTCCAACCCCGACCACTAGCTCTGCAACCTTATCAGCCCACCCAACCAAGGCCCACTCAAAACTTGCAATCTAGACCACCTAAAGAAGATCATACATCTCTAATTCTCCAGACCTTGGCTGACATGCAAAAACAAAACAAAGAAGAGATCTTTGAGCTACGAATTCAACTGGCCCAGCTGGGAAGTGCTCGCCATCCTGGTGCACTTCCTTCTTAGCCTCTTCCTAATCCAAATAACGTGTCGAACTAGAGGTGCGTTATGAACCCAAATCAAGGCCAAGCTCACTTTTTTTATTAGGCCCCTTCTGTCCCATCACCTGATGAGATGGATGTTTCAACTTCATACTCGGGATTTCTACAGCAAACACCTATTTTGCCCAATCCAAACCAGAACTAGGCAGGACTGAATTTTGTTACTACTCGTACTAGCAAAGCAACACAGGACCCACCTTATCTAAGCCACTGCCAGCCTGGTAATACAAGCCCTAACCCTAGGATAGTCATCCAGGACACACCCACCCCAGATCAAGAGCCTGAGCCAATTCTAGAGGAATCGTTTAAGGTTCCATTTCCCGAGGCCTTGACCAAGGGAAAAAGGACAGCCAAACCTGTGGCACCTGTGGAGGACATGGTTAAGCTTTCTGAGCAGGTCCATATAAACATCCCCTTGATGGATGCGATACGCCATGTTCCGGCTTACGCATGATTTCTGAAAGATGTGTGTACACCTAAGCGTACGGCGCAAACTAAAGGTGGGAATCCGATCATACTATCAGAGAAAGCTAGCTCTGTCATTTTGAGCAAACTCCCACATAAGGCAAAAGACACAAGCACCCCTCTAATCTCCTGTGCAATCGATGATATACAATTTGACTGAGCCTTATTCGACTTAGGAACCTCCATAAATTTGATACCTGCATCTTTTCTAGACTACTTTGAGGAATCTAAGCTTAAAGCAACTAAAATGACTTTACGGCTAGCTGACTGATCAATTAAGTAACCAAAAGGAATTCTCGAGGATGTCATAGTTAGGGTACATGATTTCTATTTTCCAATGGATTTGATTGTCTTAGACATGGATGCTCCAGAGAATGTGAAAAATACATCGATCATACTAGGGAGACCCTTTCTGGCCACTGCTAGGGCAAATATTAATTGTCAGAAGGGCCAATTTGAATTAAAATTTGGGGGCAAGACACTAAAGATCGATATCTTTATGGCCTAACAAGGAATTAATTGTGGAGTTATAGAATAGATTTGAGATATCGAGGTTGTGGTTGATGACTTATGTATCGAGGAAAACCTGACTATTTCTGATCAACCACAAGATGATCAAAAACCATAATTAAAGGAGTCCAAACTCAACCTAGACACACCCATAGCTCCTTCCTTTGCTCTCGACACCCACCCTAAACCACCCGCTGCTACTGACAACCCGGTTATGGAATTAAAGCCTCTTCTCGATCATCTCAAATACATCTTTTTCGGTTCCAATCAAACGTTTCCTGTGATTATCAACTCCCGACTCACACCTGATCAGGAAACATGCCTTATTTCTGTTCTCCAGTAGCATCGGAGGGCCATTGGATGGACTCTCGATGATCTGATTGGCATCATCCCTTCATACTGCACACATCACATCTACACTGAAGAGGGCTCACGATAATCCCATGAAATGCAGAGATGCCTAAATCCAAATCTACAAGATGTTGTGAAAAAGGAGCTCATCAAGTGGTTAGATGTGAGGATCATCTATGCGATCTCTAATAGTCGGTGGGTGAGTCCAATCCAAGTTGTGCCTAGGAAGGCAGGGCTCACCATCATCACGACTGAAACTGGAGAAACCGTACCAACCCATATAGCAAACTTGTGGAGAGTCTGCATTGATTACAAAAGACCCAATTCCTCCACGAAGAAGGATCATTTCCCACTACCGTTCATTAATCACATTCTCGAGAAACTAATGGGAAATTGATTATTCTACCTTTTGGATGGGTACTCCAGGTACAATCAGGTCGCAATCCATCCTGAGGACCAAGAGAGGACCACCTTCACCTGCCCCTTCGGAGCATACACATTTCAAAGGATGCCGTTTGGTCTCTACAATGCACTCGCTACTTTTCAGCAGTGCATGCTTGCCATATTCTCAAATATGATAGGTGAATACCTTAAAGTCTTCATGGATGACTTCTCGGTATTTGGTGAATCATTTGATGATTGCCTCCTGCGCTTGGTCTAAATCCTCAGGAGGTACATCAACATGAACTTGGTTCTTTCCTAAGAAAAGAGCCACTTCATGGTACCTGAGGGAATTGTCCTGGGACATCTCATCTCTGAAGAAGGCATCCAGGTTGATCAGGCCAAGGTGAATTTGATTTCTAAACTCCCTATGCCTAGCTCGATCAAAGACATCCAATCTTTCCTCGGGTATGTCGATTTTTACCATCGATTCATTCCTGATTTCTAGAAAATTGCGTGCCCCCTAACTAATCTTCTATCTAAGGATGTCCCTTTTGAAATCTCCAAGGAGTGCACTTACTCATTTGAAATCCTACGTGATTGAGTTACCCAAGCACCTATCCTACAGTCTCCTAATTGGTATCAACCTTTTGAGATCATGTGTGATGCATCTAATTATGTTGTAGGGGCGGTACTTAGGCAAAAAATAGATGGGAAATTGGTGGTCATCTACTACGCTAGCAAGACACTCGATGAGGCTCAGCATAACTATATAGTTACTGAGAAAGAGTTGCTAGCCGTAGTATTTGCCCTGGAGAAATTCAGATCATATCTTTTGGGTTCCCATGTTATCATATACTCAGATCACACTACAGTGAGGCACCTCCTTATGAAGAAGGATGCAAAACCTCGACTAATCCGTTGGATCTTGTTGTTGCAAGAATTTGACCTTGAGATTCATTATAAAGTAGGAAAGCAGAATGTGTAGCTGACCACTTATCCCGCCTTCCTTCTGACAGTATCGACCCTTTCGGACCCATCATAGAACATTTTCCCGATGAACACCTCCTGACTATTAGTATGGAACTTCCTTGGTTTGCTAATTTAGTAAACTACTTGGCATCACATAAGATCCCATCCGATTGGCCGAAGGCCAAGAAAGATAAATTGCTTTCTGATGCCAAGTACTACATGTGGGAAGATCCGTACCTCTTCCGCATTGGCGCTGATCAGATCATTAGAGGGTGCATCCCAGAAGCTAAAATTTAGAACATTTTGTCCTTCTGCCATGACCAGGCCAGCGACAGACACCTTTCCAAAAATAAAATCGCAGCAAAAGTCCTCCAGTGCAGCTTTTATTAGCCCACGATTTTCAAAGATGCATACGATCACTGTAAGGCATGCACTCGTTGCCAGACGTTGGGCTGCATGAGCCACCGCGATATGATGCCTTTACAGTCGATTCTCGTATGCAAATTCTTCAACATTTGGGGGATTTATTTCATTGGACGCTTCTCTATTTCGGACGGCATCGAATACATTCTTCTTGCTGTTGACTACGTGTCCAAATGTATCAAGGCAGTTCCGACCTGAACCAACAGTCATAAGGTGGTAATCAAATTCATTTATCAGAACATCTTTTCTCAGTTTGAGATTCCACGTGCCATTATCTCTGATGGAGGGACCCATTTCACAAATGCTCAGTTCAGACCACTGATAACCAAATATGGGGTGTCGTGTCGAATCTCTACTCCTTATCACCCCAAAACCAATGGTCTAGCTGAGCTATCAAATTGGGAGATCAAGAAAATCCTTCAGGTCACTGTCTGACCTGACAGGAAGGATTGGTCGTCCCAACTTCCGGAAGCCTAATGGGCATATAGGACCACCCACAAAACCCAATTGGGCATGTCTCCTTTCATATTGGTGTACGAGAAGGCATGCCACCTCCCCATTGAGTTGGAGCACAAAGCCTATTGGGTTGTATGGAAGTGCAATTTAGATCTTTCTAAGGCAAGAACCCACAGAAAGCTTCAAATGAGTGATATCGATGAATTACGCAATGATGCGTATGAGAACTCATGAATTTACAAAGAGTGGGTTAAGGCCTTTCATGACAAACACATATCTAGAAAGATCTTTTACCCTGGTTAGAAAGTCATACTCTTTGATGCCAAACTCAAATTGTTCCTAGGAAAACTCAGATCAAAATGGATTGGACCATATCTTATCTAACAAATCTTAGAAATGGGGCCGTAGAAATTAGCCAATCCAACCTTGATTCAGAACCCTTTGTCGTGAACGGTCAACGACTTAAGCCATTCAATGAACTCACCAATACGAACATGGCTGAGGTATCTTTTGATCTCCATTCTCCCAAAGCTTATTGCGGTCGGCTGATGGCGTTAAACTCAGTGCTTAACGGGAGGCAATCCATCATCTTTTTGAAAAACCTAAAACCCCTCTTGACACATCTTATGCTGAACTCATATTGCACTTTAGGGTTCATCTATTAGAACAACTGACTCCACCTCTGGTACCCATACCCGAGCTTGAAATCGTTTGCAACAGTCATCCTAACCCATCCACCCATCCAAAACATATTCTAATGAATGATCTAAGTTGAACTCAAACCCACCTAATTTACAATGAGGACATTGCAAATTGTAGGCATGGGGGGGTATTAAAGTGCAAAATGCTATGAAAATCACTTCACAAGAAAGGGTTTCATCAAAAAAATCGCATATTCCAAAAACCCAAAAAATAAAAAATTGTAAAAAGAACAAAAATAGGAGAAGGGAGGAAATTTTAAGTGAATTGATTGCATATCATTTTTGAGGATAAAAGGGGAGGAGATAAAAATGTCAAAAAAAGGAGCACAAGTTGAAAAGAAAAGAAAAAGAGATGGTCATTAGTAAAAGATTAAGGAATTGACACAATTCTTGACCAAATAAAAAGGAAAGAAAATGAAAGACAAAAAGGGCTAAGAGATAAAAGAGATTAGGATGAACACTGATGTTAGGCTTCTTAGGCTATAATTCTAGGATTAAAAATTAAAGTATCCGCTAAGATCTGGATAGTCCTCAAGAGGTTGGGGAAAATGAGAAGCTTAAGTATTAGGTTTAAGGCTTCAGGATTATTTGACCTCGTTAACTGACCTCTGGTTTGAGAGACACAGTAACCTAAGCACCCTAATCCACACACAGTCTGGTTCAATGCACTTATGTATCAAAATAACACAAATGCATTAAATCTATTCTGAAAAAGTTACCTAGATTAGGAATGGCTGATCAACATAAGTTGATTTGGATGAGTTCCCAATGCGGAGAGGTGGGAAATTCCCCTTGAAGATGTGTAATAACATATCGTCTCCTTGATCCTCACCTCCTAAGATATCTAAATATCCTATCGGGGGCATGCAAGCACCTTATGCTAGTTCAGATGCCATGGGTGGCATTATCATGAAATGTCGATTGCCAGGGTCTTGATTTAGCTACAGAACGCCATGGGAGAGATTATCTCGAAATCTCGAAAGTCAGGGCTATGGGGGTTGCCATGGGTGGTGCCTTCTCGAAGCATCGATTGCCAAAGACCCTACGAGAATTGATGGTGGGAACTAGGAATCCGATATATACTATGTTGTAAAGCTAATTCGAGGCTAGAAATAAAAAGAAAAGAGAGAGAAAACTCTCCAAAAGTAAAGAAAAATTCTTCTCTCTCTTACAAAAATGCAATGCAAACTGAACCTAGGCTAAAACATGTTACAAGCATGGGTGCTTTAATCGTGGAGGTCAACGAACCTTAGGTTAGTTCCTATGGGCCTTAGAAGCTTTCGCGGTAGACTGAGGCTAGAGCTGGTCAGGTCTGGATCTTGGTTGATACTTGAGTACCTCTAGGCCTATTATTGGCATTCTGACTTAATCTATAAAAGAAAGCACACATCAGAGTTTTGAGCATAGAAAGGCATATGGTCTAGAATTAAAGGTAATTCCATGAGCTTTTGCTAAGGGACTAACATGAATTGATTTCAGACTACCTCCTCTCTTTGTTTTTTCTTAAAAAAGCAAACAACCAAGAGAAAGTGTGAGGAAAAATGACAAGAAGATATTGGAACATCCATTTGGAAGAGATGAGAAAAGTAGGAGCCCATATTCGTCATGGTATTAGGAATTGGAATCCTAAGGAAAAGCTAGGCATGGGGGTATGATGGGAACACCATCATGAGCCATAACTAGCTCATTTTTATCTAATTAAGTCAGTAATGCTCCTACATAACTGCTAGAGAGCCATAATTCACTGCAAATCCATTCTGAGGGAGAGACAAGAAACTAGGGTTAAAACTATAATCTTACCATCATAACTTGAATACAGTACAACCATGGGTTTTCTCAAGGGTTAATCAAAAGTCAAATGGTCTTAAAAGGATAACAAGTGGGTTAAAATAGGAAAAAAAGGGTTTTCACGTATTTTGAGAATTAAATGAATTTTGAAAACCTAAAGAAAGACCCGCTTCATTAACTGAGGTTATGGTCAAGATAAAATTCACCTAAACCCTCTAAAAATTATAGAAAAATATTCTCTAGGGTTTGGTGCCTTCAAATTAACCATCCGAACTCGTTTTGGCCCAAAATAATCTTAGATAGACATTTACACTAATTTAGGTTTTTGCATAAGTAACCAAGTCAAATGTGATCAAAACCAAGATCCAACTTCATGATTAGATTTCTTAGATCCAAATTAGATTTGTATCAAAATATGGGCCCAATCTGATATTGTTTCGACCTAGTTTGCACTTTGGTCCAAGTCTAACTTTCCTTATCTCCAATAGCCCATCAGCTTTTGAACTTCTTGCAAAAAGCTCCCCAACTTCTTCATGTTCTTCACAAAAAGGCCTTGCAGCAGAGAAATCCTATTCCTAAAGCTATGGCGATAATCAACCAAGGATTTCTCCTTGATTGATTTATGAAACTTCCTCAAATTTGAACTGGAGATCCCTCTTGAAATTCTCTTTCATTTAGACTGATTCTTGACTTTCAATTCCTTCCCAATCTCTCATGCGAATGCATGAGAGATTTGGTTATCAAAAAGTTTCTAACTCCGGCAACCTTCTAAGGAAGCTCTAAGCACCCTTTAACGGCCTATATAAGACTCCCCAGGGTAGACCATTCAGGGTAAGCTTGATTTCGATCGGATCTCCCCTGAATTCCTCTCTCCTAACCCAGCCGAAAGGCTCCTCGAGCTCCGACGATCCCCTCCGACCTCCCTCATTGTCCTTTCGCAATACCAGCGATGGATTCATTTTCCCTACCTTCCTCTGCGCCATGCCGTACCAGCAGCCATCTCTCCCTCCATCTTCCTTGCCATTTCCTTCTCATCGGAGTTACCTTCGTCTCCGGCGTCGGCCATACCATAACCGATGTTGCTTCTACCTCTCTTCACTTGCCAATCACCTAGATAAGTTCCATAGTTCCTCTACTCTCTTTACACACGAACTGCACTACATTTCGACTGCTGCATCACACTGACCACCCTCTTCATCCTCTGCTCTGGACACTCATCCGGTGAAGTGTTTCCACCACTACACACGTCCACCCATGTCGCCGACAAGCCCAAAACCTCCTCCTCACCTTCTCGAACAAAACCCCCCTCTTATTTTACCCTCTCGCTCATCCACACTCACCCCTGGATAACCCACCCTTCCGTCGTCATTCCTGACCTCGCCCAGCCACTACACCAACTCCCACCCTACAAAACCACCACCACCACCATGTTCCTCTTCCACCAACGATCCTCTAGAGCATTTTAACTGGGGCTTTTAGCCCATTTTCATGCTTTCAAGTACACAGGTCTCTGCCACCATTACCAAAGCTTCGAGTGAAGCTTGGAGGTTGATTCAGCACCTTAACTCCAGGCATTGTCCCCAGTTCACGTGGAATCACTCCAGGAGTCTGAGTGACCCAGCAATTGGAGCCTTCGTCCGCCATCTTGTGTGAATTGAACAAAGACACTACAGTAGTTGCATACGCAAAGGGAGGCGGTGGGATAGTCCCACATCAGGCACTGACAGACACATAGAGGCACATAAATTGAATTTGTGTCTGGGGCTTATCGCCTCAGACACAAGGGGTGAGGTCCCTCACACCCGTCACATGCCTCGTCCACGACCTCTCCTCGATGGACCTGGTACACTCGACCTGCCTAAGCTTTCACTCCTCGCTCACCACCCACTACCGGTGAGTCTGGACCCGAGTGTGCGCTTGATCCGAATACCCAAATACTCGGTATTGTAGAAGGCTCTGGGAGAGCGTGACCCAGAGAGAAAGAGAGTGAGCGCATGGGGGCAAGGGGGATTTTGCTCTAAGAAGGTTTGGGCTGACACTTAGTCAAATTTCTGGTACCTTCCCCCCCTACGTGAAGAAGAGTTAAAGAAGAAGGAGAGCTGCACAGAGAAGAAAGGCATAGGAAGAAGGAAGGCTAAGGCAAGAAGAAGAGGAGAAGACCTGAGCCTAAAGAAGGCCTTAGAAGAAGGAAGAAGGCCTTAGAAGAAAGAAGAAAGCAAAGAAAGAAAGAAGGAAGAAGAGAAAGAGTGCAACAGAGAAAAGAGACCCTTGAGTCTCTAGGAAGCACTGTAGCAACTAGCTGTTTGAGCCATCTGATAGAAGCCCAAATCATCTGATTGCATATATTTGAGGCATTTTTGATACTGTTGATTTAGTTGTTATTGGTGAGGAATAATTGGTGATTCAAATCACAATTTTACTCCATTCTTTTTGTACATTGATACCTGACATTATTATTGTTGTAATGTTTTATATTTCTTATTCAAATTGTGATGTTGAGTTTGAAATTGCCATATTGCTCCCTGTGTTCGACCTCAAACTTTCTTTCGAGTAATAAATATTATTTGTCTTCAAAGTGATTTCGACTATGCTACAACGCATTTTTTAAAACCTCAATTTCGCTCGCGAACATTTGTGACTTCCCTGATCTAAGATTTACCTAAAAGTAATAGAATGAGTATGGTCATGTAGCTACTCTCTGGACAACCGACCAATGGGATGTTACCCACGACAAATTGCCAGCTATACTACCCTAGAAAGTTCATTAGCTACCTAATTTTCGTAAAAACCATCAAAAAGTAAGTGCAAATAGCGTGTAAATGCTTTAGACTTAAAGTCCCCTCAAATCAAAAGGTGGGTTGATAAGTTGCATACTTCTCGCCATAATTTATTAGCCAAATTAAAGTAAAATTAGCATGGCAAGGACTCAAGAACATGTCCACATTTTAGTGGACACCCAGGCTGATTATGCCCGAAGACTTGAAAAGTCTAAGTGTTCAGGTCCTAAAGTATCATTCCTAAAGTTAACAGCTCCTTATGCTTAAGTTCTCTTCTCTCACTTCTTTTTTTTTATAATTCTTGAATTTTTAAATTTTTTTAAGAAAATAAAAGAAATTCATTGGAGCTAACAAAATAATTTCATAATTAACTATCTACCCCCCATGCCTAAATGATGCAATGTCATCATTGTAAAAATAAAAACATGAAAAGGGAGGAATAAACAAAATATCACCTGAATTTCGTGAAAATTCGGTCAGCTCAATAGAGAATGTGAAATATACACACATGCTAAGTTTATTGCCTTTAGCTAGGCATAATATAAAATAAAGAAGAAATTAAGAATTCACAGTGAGGGTCAGGATCAGAATTAAAAGATTAATCCTCAAACCTACTAGAAGAAGATGTCCACAAATGTGGACCAAATTGTAATGTAGAGCCATGCCCCAGGTCGAGTGGCTCCAAGATTCTAGATCAAAATTTCCCAGAATCGAAGATTATTATTTGCAGGGCTGGGCTTGTGGTTTTGTGGTGTCCCAAGTCTAAAATGGCGGACAATAGGTAGATCTAGTTCACTAGATTTGTGTGTCCACTTAGTGTCTAACTCAGAAAGATAGTCAATTATTCTGTACTTGGGTTGCTCGTCAAAAATATCATAAGGGTCCGGATAGAAGGTAGGTTGTTTCGAGTCAACAGGAACCCTTAAATCCAAAATCCTCTCTTCCTCGGAGTTAACTTCCCAAGTCTTAATTTCCAAATTCCTATCCTCCAAGATCAAGTGTTCGATTTCCGGGGCCTCATGATCGTTGTACACCCCATCAAAGATATCCAAGTCAAACAATTGTGGCTGAATAAGAATTGACTTGGATTCAATCATTTCTAAATCAAAATCAATCATCTCTTTGGTGTGTGTTTGAAGATTAGGGCTACTGATTGGATCATCTAATATGATAAGATCAAAATCCTCCATGTTAACCCAATCAGATCATAATCCTCAGTTATCGGGCTATCAAATGGTTCGTCATGCTCCCTGAGGATTACGGAATGGGGATGAGAGGCGGGAAAAATGTTTGATTTTCTACCCTAGAGGAGCATCCCGGGCATTGGATAACTCTCTCTAGAGCCTTGGAGGTGGTGAGGAAGAGAGAGGAAGAGATGAAGAAGAATGGGAGGGGTAGGGGTCCTTTTATAATGGAGGAAAGGAATCATTTCATGCATGGACAATTAGTGACGTCCATAAATGTCGCTGAAGATCCACCGCAAGCTTCACTGAAGGTCCAGCTCACGCACCCACACGTGGCACTGCTGGCATGCGCTCTGAGCCCGTGTCCCATGCACCCACTCACTCTCCACATGCTATGCACTGCTGCACGTGCCCACAGCTACGCGCTCATGTGCTATGACTGCCTACGCGATGCGTTACACACATTAGCACACGCATGGCTGCTGTTGCCTTTGGGTAGCTTGGATAGAGCCACTTAGCACAATCTAGGGCATCTATCTTCTTTCCTTTGTAAGTGGTACTGTGAATATCGGATTGGGTCGATTTCTACACTATTAAGCTACGATCCATTCGGTCTCTTGGCCGCTGATCTCCCTCGGACTGCATGACGTGCTATGGGATTCCGATCAAGATGATTTTAGAGGTGTTGAACTCCAATTGTCATCCTAATCAGATCTGTACGATCGGATCATCAACGCAAGGCCCCAAAATAAATATCCTTCTCTCCTAGCCACAAAAGTACATGAATTAACCAAAACTTTATACAAACTATTCTAAATGGAGAATGATGCATGCTATGTAATATTTATAATATGGAATGCATATCTAAGCCTTGGAACATGCGTAGATGGGAATTTTAACCTAAATGGATGTCTCTACATTAATAATGTAAAAGTAATGCTAATGCATGCTCTAAACCATAAATGCAAATGCAATGCGATAATGCAATGCAATTGTCAACATCCTAGGAACTAGATGTAAATGTTTATTAAGGATGATGATAAACTGATGTTTATCAGTATGCGATTTGTATTCCTGCTCTTTACTTTGAAAACTGAGTAAGATGTCATAATTCATATATAATACTTAATTTTTGAAATTAAATTGTAACTTTCTTGGTCAATAGGACTAGATTATGTCTATTTGTCTTTAAATTTCTATTTTCATCACTAAGATGAGTAAAAGTATAGATGCTAGAGTTAATCAGAAAAAGAAGTTAGTTTGGAACCTGAACCATAAGGCTTAATAGCATATAGATAGCTTAATCAGTCGAGGCTATTCTGCTAGACTTGTTTTGGTCTACATCTTGATAGATCCTACTTGCTGATACCAATGGTATAGGGGTCTGAAAGTATAGGGCTTTCCTATCCACTCACTGGTTTGTGAGCTAAGTAACCTAAGTGTCCATACTTCACACACAATAGAATTGACTACAAGTATCTGAGATCGTGAAAACACAAAAATCATTGGGACCGATCTCATATCCTTTTAACCCCAAGGATTTCCAGAAGGTAGTTTTTGAAAGGATGAAAGATGTGCCACTCACCTAGAAAAGGAATTTGGAGTTTTTCATATTAGTAAGAAAGATGATGAGTTCAAACAAAAAGAAAAATATATTAAACCCTACAATAGTGCACCTTGGTACAAATGGGTGCTTATGCTTATATCCACCAAATAAGGCATCTCGTTACAAATGGATGCTACCCTCCTCCATCCAATAAACAACACCTCAATAATAATGGGTATTTTTGCCTATAGAAAAAGGATTAGAAAAAATATGGAGATAAAAACTGGGAATAAGAGATCCAGTGGTCTAGCTGAGGAAATATACGTCTTGAGTGTTGACCTCAGGATAAAAATGGGTGAAGAGAAAGAAACCAAGCCAGTGTAAGCCCAATCCAAAGACTTGATTTGGGATGACCTAGATTGAGATTCTGATGCCTTGAGGTCAGGATTTTTGCAACTTCAAATACCAGTAGGACGAATCTACTTCACTTGCATAACACTTTAACCCCATAGCTACTAAATCTTGAGTAGGTAGTGGAGCTTAAGAATTCTAACTCTGAAAACTAGTGGTTGATGCCTAAAGGAGATAGATTAATAAAGCCCTGGGTATAGCTGTCTGTCCTTGATGCTGTGGGCTGGTTGGATTAACGGTCCTACCACTTTTTAAGTTTGGCTAATAAAGGGTGCCTAGTTAATTTAAAAAAACTTAATTAAAATCAAACTTCGCAAGATTAAGGGTTGACTTGTGTCTATTGAATTTTTTAGTTAGATTTTGATTTCCATACCCTGAGTCTTGTTGCATTTTCTATCTTGACCTCTTTGATTTTTGAAATTTTTCTTAGCGGTATACGTGTTATAGAAAAGGTATTAGATGTTCGCCTAACAAAATTCCCATTAAGAGTCTGCTTTTATTGAGTATCTACTTTGAGAAGTACCCTTGAGTTTTGAGTACTTTGTAAGTGGATTCCTGCTTAATGCTTTCAAAGGAAAATCATTCATAAACATTTACTTATTTGTTATCAATATAAAGATATAAAATGAGAAACAATTTTAAAAAATCTTCTGACCTAATCATTAACTTGATAATTCATAACTATAGTTTTAAAACCCTGATGTGTTTTAATTCATCATATTTAGTAGTTATTTTGTTAAGGACTAGCAATACTTAGGAAAGGGGGTGTGATGAGCGATACATCATGGCTCCAAAATTACCTAAAAGAGCTAGTTTACCTAGTTAATTAATTAGGAATAACATAAAAATAGGGTTAACTTAGAGCAAAGTTAATACTGCATAAGGACTTTAATTATATGTTAAAATGGCTTAATTATTGTATAATAAGCAATCATCTATGTTTAATTAATAAATAGGACTTAAATCTAGGCAATCAATTATTTATAATTAAGCTAATTAAGCATATACGTATTACATAACATAAGTTAATAATATAAGTAATAATATTAACAATTAAATTAAAAAATGCAAAATGGGCAAAAATGTAATTTCAAGCAATAAATATACAACTTAATAAATATATATAACCAATAATAAAAAGTTATAAAGGAAATAAACTAATTTACAGATTTAAATTAATGAATTACATTTCAGTCCCTGGAATTTATTGCAATTAAGTCATTTTTATTACACATAGGTCTCCTTATATTTACATTTAGGTCCACTGAGCACCTTCTTTCTTATTCTGCATCTATGGTCAGCAACGACTGGTGTTTCTTGCTTCTGATGACTGGATATTAGACAACGAATGACTCTTTCTGTGGACGTCAAGTTACTTCCCAACAAACCGCATTCATCTGATGACTCCAATGAGTCGTTAATGACTTCCATGTGTCAATGTCGTCAGTGACAAAGAAGAACTCCATTCTCGTGAACCTAGGCCATTTTGTGTCTAAATGCATGCATCTCCCTTATCGTCAGCATCTATAAATACCTGTCACCACCTCCAATCACGGTTGTCGGCTCCCTATCCCTCTTCTCCCACCATAGTCGACAATAGGCTATTCACTCTTGGTCGCCGTGTTTCGCGTGTTTAGAAATTGGGGTTACAAGTAACCCATCATCGTAGTTGCAAAACACGTCGATCAGATAAAATTTATATCGAAACTCCAAGAGAGTCCCGAGTCGAACACGGGGAGGTGATGTTTACTTTATTGAAAATCATGCTTCATTTTGTTTCTTTTTTGTATTTTGGCATTTTGTTATTTTTTTGTATTTTTTAAATAAAAGACAAGTAGAATGAATTACAAGATACAAATGGAACAAATATGATATATGAAGCGAGGGGGGTGAGAAGAAACCTCCTGAATCGGCTGTTCGGCTAGACGATGGTACCTGGCGGAAGCTCGGACGAAGGAGGTGAGGAGTGGGACGACGGAGGTGAGATGCTGGAGGACGTCGAGTTGAGGAAAGCTTCGGCATAGCTCCGGAATAGAGGTGAGAAGATGGAGTTGATCTGCTACCGGAATGGAGGTGAGAGGACGGCTCCAAGGTGACCAATGAAGGGAGATGGGAAGTTGGAGGAGTATTTGGTGGGGTAGAGGTTCGCTACACTAATAGGCACCTTGGGAGGTTGAGAACAAGCTTTAATGTAGCGTTGGTAGGCTTGCTAGAGCATGGGAGTAGGTGGGAGTGCTTGGAAGGAAGGGGGTGTAGTTCCCTTTATAGTGGTGGAGAGGCAAAAACCGTATCTGGGTCTTTATTGATGTCCACAAACATCATTGTAGCTGTCGCTAAAGATCCGCCCTTCAATTGCTCTTGCTGGCGTTCACGGGCCTTTAGTGACGTCCATAAATGTCGCTGCAGCTGTCGCTGAAGATCAGCCTTTCAAATCCTCTTGCTTGCTTGCGTAGACCATTAGTGACAACTGTAAGCGTCACTAAATTTGTGTCACTAAAGATCTGTGCCGACCCCGCTCGCACCCACCCCGCTGGCACTGCGTGCTTCACGCGCCCTTGCTCCCCGCGCCTTACGCACGTGCGCAGCATGCGTTGCACTGCTGCTATCCACGGTGTGCTGCGTGCAGCCGCAGCTATGTGCGTATGCTACATGCGGCTACGGCTGTGCACGTGTGCTACTGCTGCTGGTTGGCGTTGGGTGGCCTAGATGGCGCCACATGGCGGCACCTAGGCCGTCCATTCTTATTTCTTTTGTAGAGGGTGCCACGGTGCTTAGATCGGGATGATTCCCAGGATGCCGAACTGCGATCGTTGCTCCGGATGCATCCGTATGGTCAGATTTTCCATCCGAAACCTGTATGGATGTCGCATTGCCCCCTTGGCCGTTGATCTTCCTCAGGCTTCATGTGATGTTACGGGACTCTGATCTAAATCATTTCAGAGGCGTTAGACTCCGATCGTCGTATTAATCAGATCCGTATGGTCCGATCGTCCATCTGAGGCCTTGAAATAAATTCTCTCCTCTCCTGACCATAAAAAGAACCTAATTAACCCAAAATATATACAACTACTCTGAATGCATAATGATGCATGTTATGCAATATTTATAACATGAAATGCAAATCTAAGCCTAGGAACATGCATGAATAGGCATTTTAACCTAAATAGATGTGTCTATATCATAACCCCATGCCTATCTTTTGCTAATCCCTAGCAAAATTAAACTACATGCTATGTATAAAATCAAAATTAGGATTAGATCTCTTAGGCCTAAGTCGTTTATTAACAACAGAAAATTTCAACTAAGGTCCTAAACCACGGAGACTCAACAGCACCCGAGTGTCTGCTAGAATGCAGACCGCCCAAGTCTTTGCCTTAATTGAAAAGGGAAGATACATTTTTTTTTCTTCTTTTCTAATTTTTTTGTACTTTTGGAGTTTGAGAGTTATGGGATAACTTTTTACGGCTACCCGACCTGCCCAAGGCTTGAAAAGGACTCTAAGCACTAAGCATCTTTGTGAAAAAGTGATAGACTCACAAAATGGCCATTAAGATGAACTTCGGGTTTCTATGACCCTAGGTGACCTTGCCTAAAGGTTTATCTTTATGATCTGTAGCTTTCTCCCTACTTCTTTTATTTATGGGGTCAACACAAGCACAAACCCAATGTATATCTCCCCGGTTTATTCTACTTTCCTACTTCTACCCTAAGTGTTTTGGGAATTATTGCGCTTTTTTCTTTTTGTGAGCTGGGTTCTGGACAACCGGCTGATGAGCTGTTACCACTGACAACTTGCAAGCTATACTCGTGCAGTGAAGTGTGGCTTTATTTGTTTTTTTTTATTTTCTCCTTTTTCTTTTATTTTTTAAGTAGGTGGCTTCCCTAATCTAAGATTTACCTAAAGGCAATACAACGAAAATGGTCTTATGGCTAGGCTTTGGACAACCGGTTGATGAGTTGTTACCACCGACAACTTGCCAGCCATACCACCCAAGTCAGTCCATTAGCTACCCAATTTCCATAAAAATCGTTGGAAAGTGAGTCAGTGCAAAAAAATGTGTGTAGATGCTTAGGCTTAAAGTCCCCCCAAATCAGAGGGTGGGTTGATAAGTCGAATACTTATCATCGCAAATTATTTACCGAATTAAAGTAAACTTTAATTGGCGAAGACTCAAGACTAAGTCCACATTCGAGTGGACACCCAGGCTAATTAAGCTCGAAGACCTGAAGAGTCTAGGTGTTTAAGTCCTCTCAT
This sequence comes from Thalassia testudinum, assembly GCA_037157565.1. Lineage (NCBI taxonomy): Eukaryota > Viridiplantae > Streptophyta > Magnoliopsida > Alismatales > Hydrocharitaceae > Thalassia > Thalassia testudinum. Next base: position 9,452,514 of record JAZHRO010000003.1, on the reverse strand, counting down.
ATCATTTCCTAAAGTTAATAACTTCCAAATGCCTAAGTTCTTTTTTCCTAATTTATTTTTTTTATCTTTTTTCAAATTTTCAATTTTTTTTTATTTTATAAGAAACTAAAAGAAATTCTACGGAGTTAACATAATGATTTCAGGAATTATTATCCACCCCCCCTTGCCTAAATGATGCAATGTCCTCATTGTAAAAATAAAGACATGAAAAGGGTAGAGTAAACAGAACATCACCTGAGTGTCGTGAAAATCCAGTTAGCTCTGCAGAGAGAAGAGTGTATACACAAGTGCTAAGTTTAATGCCTTCAGCTAGGAAAAACATACATACAAAGAAGAAATTAAGAATTCACAAGTGCAGGTCAAAATCAAAATGAGAAGGTTGATCCTGAAACCCGCCTGCAGAAGATGTCCATAGACGTGGACGAGGTTATGGTGTAGACCCATGCCCCAGGGTCGAGTGGTTCTCAGGTTCTAGATGAAAATCACCTAGAACCGAAGGTTGTTGTGTTTGCGAGGCCGGGCCTGCGGTTTAGTGGTGTGCAACCCAAGACCAAAGTGTCGGACAACAGGTAAAGATGGTTCAATAGGTGTGGTTGTCCACTTAACATCTAGCTCAGAAAAATAATCAGCTATTTCGAGCTTGGGTTGCACATGAAAGATATCATAAGGGTCCAAGTAGAAAGTAGGTGATTTTAGGTCAATAGGTACCCTTAGATCCAAAATCAAACTTCCCACAGAATTAGTCTTCCAAATCTTTATTTCAACAATTCTATCCTCCAACATCAAGGGTTCAGGCTTCGAGACCTCTAGCATATTATTCACCCCATATGATTTTCCCGAGTCCAGAAATCGTGGCTGAATCAAGATTGACTTAGGCACAAAGATCTCAGAAGTCAGCTCTTCGGGGTGCAGATGAGGACTGGGGTCACTGATTGAATCATCAAGATTCAGATCCTCCAAGTTAACCCCAACCGAATCCAAATCTTTAATAATTGGGCTATCAACTTGTTTGTCAGATTCCTCAAGCCCATTTGTCTCACTAAAATCCTCTTCCTTAAGTTCAAGTGTGATTTCACCAAAAGATTCTTCACCCTCAGAGTCAAAGAATCCATGATCCTCATTTATATATGTCTCAAAATCATATGTCATTACATGGTCTATGGAGACATACTTTTCCTAGCTCCCTGGCTCGGGGATCTCAAGTGAATAATCGGTTCATCCTCAAATGGTTGCTCTAGCGCATTCTGGTCATCCCCAGTCTCAAAAAATGTATCCCCCCCGACAGGCGCCTGAGCGGGTTCAGACATTGGCTCTCCTGAAGCGGGTTCATCATGAGAATCATCCGAAGATTTGACTAGTGAAACCACAAATTTCATCCTCAACCTCGATAATTTCCCATGAAGAAACTCACCCAGGTCCCTATCCCTAACACTTTGGAGCAAATCCAATAGAGAACTATTAAGTTCATCAATCATTTTGATCATAGGCTCTAGTGCTTCAGTGCATGGTGTTGGCTGAGCTTCCAAAGATTGTATAGTGTTCCCAAAATAGCCAACACCCTATCCTGGATCTGGTTCACCTGAGCCGACTGGTTCGGTTCAGGTTTGGGTGGGTTCAGGTTAAATCTAGGGGAGTCAAGATGTCGAGGTTCTCAGCTCCCTCCCTAAAAGTAGGTCATTCTAGGTTGTTCGAAGGATGGTGGCGACCTATATTCAGTGGAATACTAGGGAGGGTAGGTGTTATAATCATGATATCCTTCCTTATTGTAGATCGTGTTGGTTTGGTCATCAAAGGTTGGAGATCCATAATCATTATAGCTCTGGGAAGGATAATAATCATAGTCTTGTTGTCCAGGGTTAGGCCCTGGACCCTAAGGTCTGAATTCATATCCCCAATCAAAGTCATCCCAGCTAGTGGATGGGTAATTACAAGTCAAGTTGGGATAGTAATCATCTTGGGGATAAGTGGTGGTAGGAGGATAGGATGTGAAATGTGTGCAGGATGTGGAAGGGTACATGGTGAAGTAAGGAGGGAAATCAGAAGAGAAAGGAGCCCTGCAATACAAAAGTATAAGCTTGTCCTTAGTTTGGGTAGCCTAAAGGTCTACAGACTCTCAGAATCCATCCTAAGATTACAGAAGATTTACTCCACTTATGTCCAGGCAATCCAACCAGTTAGAAGGAGGGATTGGGGAGAAGGTTCTTACTTTGGCTTGCGTCTCCGATTCCTAGTGTAATCCCCAGCCGTAGTCATTTGACGCTACTCCCCTAGCTAGACATCAGATTGACTAGTATAAGTAAGTTAATCGTAAACAATCTCAATCTGGATCTCGACAAGCGAACCAATCCTTAAGGCCAACGTCTAATCAATTTTAGTTAGGCTTAGGACAATGGTGGTTCAGGAATGTGATGGGCCCTTTAGATGGGTTGTGCCCTTAATGATCAATTAAAATGTGTGTGCGTGCACAACCATGGTTCCCAAACAAGGTTATTTGATGATGTGTCTTTTAGGGTTCAACCTTGTTTAGTAGCTTTTAGGGTTTAATTCTTAGGTTGGTTCAATTAAGGTTTAGTAGAATACTCCAAGTTTTGCAAGCATTGGTGATGATATATTCCTTTAGAAATCAAAGAAAAAAATATGGAGTGCCTGGTTCAACCCTAAGAATCAACCCTAAGTGGCAAGCTACTTGATGAATCGCTTTTATCTTAAGTGGTGCGGCCCAAATAGTTCAATCAATTAGCCTATTGTACCACTTAGTTAAGGCACACAGAAATTTTTAACCTATTCAGATTTCTACTCACTTCTTTGTGTGTTAAATTAAGTGTACCGGGTCCACAAGTCAGATCTCGGTTAAGTGGTAGAATCGATGTGATTGTGTGCCTTAGGGTGAGAAGTTGTGGGTGTTAAGTGTGTAGCTTACAGAAAATCCCACAATCAAATAACACTTTTATTTTCTATTTTTTATTTTTATTTATGTGGATGGCGAGGTGAGTTGAGGTGGCAAATAAACAACCAAATCTATCCTAGGGATCATAAAAAGCACCTAAGTTGATTTGGGTTTGAGTTATTCGGTTATGGAATGAAAACTAAGGTGCGGGTGGTGTAGGGGACACTTACTAAACACTCTACCCTCACTTTACTCCAGTCTACCACACTTAGATCTCCATGCTAGGGTACATGCAAGACAATAGATCAAAGACAAGTAGGGTTAGTGCTATGTAAATGCAAAGAAACGCAATAAACAATAAAGTAAATTCTATTGCTTCCTCGGCAACACCGCCAAAATGGTCACGCGTGTTTCACGTGTTTAGAAATCGGGGTTACAAGTAACCCATCATCGTAGTTGCAAAGCACATCGATCAGATAAAATTTATACCCTAACTCTAAGGGAGTCCCGGGTCGAACAAGGGGAGGCGACGTTTACTTTATCGAAAACTGTGCCTTGTTTCGTTTCTTTTTTGTATTTTGGGATTTTGTTATTTCCTTGTATTTTTGAAATAAAAGACAAGTAGAATGAATCACAAGATAGAAATGGAACAAATATGATATATATATCAAGCCAATGTCAATCACAATGAACTATAAAAGCATAAAAAGCGAGGGGGGTGAGAAGAAATCTCCCGAATCGGCTGTTCGGCGAGACGATGGTGCCTAGAGGAAGCTCAGACGAAGGAGGTGAGGAGCGGGACGATGGAGGTGAGATGTTGGAGGATGTCGGGTTGAGGAAAGCTTTGGCTTAGCTCCGGAATGGAGGTGAAAAGATGGAGTTGATCTGCTACCGGAATGGAGGTGAGAGGATGGCTCCAAGGTGGCCTATGAATGGAGATGGGAAGTTGGAGGACTATTTGGTGGGGCAGAGGTTTGCTACACTAATAGGCACCTTGGAAGCTTGAGAACAAGCTCTAATGGAGCATTGGTAGGCTTGCTAGAGCATAGGAGTAGGTGGGGGTGGAGTAGGTAGAGATGGCTTGGAAGGGAGGGGTTGTAGTTCCTTTTATAGTGGAAGAGGAGAGGCAGAAATCATTTTTGGGTCTTTACTGACGTCCACAAACGTCGTTGTAGCTGTTGCTGAAGATTTGCCCTTCAATTGCTCTCGCTGGCGCACATGGGCCTTTAGTGACGTCCATAAACGTCGCTGCAGCTGTCACTGAAGATCTGCCTTTAAATCCCCTTACTGGTGTGCGTAGACCATTAGTGATAGCTGCAAGCATCACTAAAGGTGCGTCGCTGAACATCCGCGCTCGCCTCGCTCATACTAGCCCCGTTGGCACTACGCGCTTCACGTGCCCTTGCTCCCCGCGCCTTGCACGCGCTCGCGGCATGCACTATGCTGCTGCCGCACGCGGTGTGTTGCGTGTGACTCTGGCTGTGCGCGTGCTCTACGCACGGCTGTGGCTGTGCGCGTGTGCTACTGCTTCTGGCTGGCGTTGGGCAGCCTGGATGGCGCCACATGGTGGCACCTGGGCCGTCCATTCTTCTTTCTTTTCTAAAGGGTGCCACGGTGCTTAGATCGAGATGATTCTCGCGAAGTCGAACTGCGATCGTCGCTCCGAGTCCATCCGTACGGTCGGATTTTCCATCTGAAACCCGTATGGATGTCACATTTCCCCTTGGTCGTTGATCTTCCTCGGGCTTCATGTGATGTTATGGGACTCTGATCTGGACGATTTTAAAGGCGTTAGACTCCGATCGTCATATTAATCAGATCTGTACGGTCCGATCGTCCATCCGAGGCCTTGAAATAAATCCTCTCCTCTCCTGACCATAAAAGGAACCTAATTAACCCAAAATATATTCAACTACTCTAAATGCATAATGATGCATGTTATACAATATTTATAATATGAAATGCAAATCTTAGCCTAGGAACATGGATGAATAGGCATTTTAACCTAAATAGATGTGTCTATATCAACTCCTTACTCTAGCATCTCCTCAACCGCCATCTCGAGCTCTCTCCAGCGGAGAAGCTACCTCTCTCATCCCCTCTTCCTCTGCTACGACCGGCACACGGTGAAGAAGCATCATCCTATCCTCTAACCACTTTCAATCCCATGCCAGAGTTGCTACCTTGCATCCTGTGATTTTACTGCAGCTCCGATGAAGCCTCGACAGAGTTCTTCCTCCATCGTCAGGTAACAATAAAATTAGCCTTAGTTAGTGATGTAGATTAGTTTTAGGTAGGTAATTAGGTAATTTAGCTTAGTTGAACATCAGTTTATCTCATCACCTTTTCCAATGTCAGCAAGACCAATTCTGACCTAGCTTGGCCTTCATTCATTAAATAAACTCATGATTCACCCTCCTCACCTCCTTACAACACACATCCACTTTCTCTGATCTCCGATTAGGCTATAGTCATGATTTGCCTAATTCACCTCAACCTCTTGACCTCTTTATCTATGGTGGTGCCTAGAGGAGTTAAACTACCTAATTGATCACTTCATCACTGCCGTATCAACATGTAGACTAGTTCACCTCACTTTCTTAAAGGATTGAATGAATCTATAGTTGTGGCAAACTCAAATTCCATTTTGAGTTAATTTGAGATTGTTACACTTCATCAAGTGTGTAAAGTATCAATTGTTGTATTTCTGATATGTGCATGAAGCTTAGGAAGCTTTTGAGTTTAATTTCAAATCATTTCACTAAGCTTAGAACTCTGGTGATTAATGTCATGAGTCATCGGAGCTCCAATAAGCTTTGGTGATGGGATTTTGAAAGAAAGTACTTGAATTTAATTTTGATGATCTAAAATCAGCTAAGAAGGATTTACTGATCATGTTCGAATCATCTACCATGAGTTTTATTGATCATATTGCCATGTGCTTCATCTTCTTCCTTAGCTCTAGCAAGATCAAGTAGAGATATTCTCTCAATCTTCGAGCTTCCAAATAGTTTCACTAACTTTAGTGTGGCCAATTGAATTGGTAGCAACCTTTGATTAGGTTATTAAACCTCTTATTCATTCTAACGATCATACCTCATTTGGAGTCAAGGCAGCAGATCTAGAATTAAGTGCTTCTTTGTTCAATTTCATAAACTGATGATTCCAATAAGTTCCTGAAGTGAATTAGAGTAGATTTGGACTTCTAATTTGATTTGAGAAGTTTTGGAATAGAAAGCCAACTCAAAGCCTATTGCGGTCAAATGCGAGTGCTATTAGTACTTAAAAACTCTTGAGCTTAATTCCGAAGGTCGCAAAGTGTTTCTTAGACTATTAGGAATCTGTTAGAGATAATTTTAGGAAGATTTGAAGTTATTTTAAGTTAGTTATTGAGTTCTGAGATTGATGGGTTCATAAGGTTCGTAAATGAACTTAAATGAGTTATGGGTGAAATTCTAATTCTTCCTGTACCAAATTAGGTTTGTTTCAACCTTCTGATGGTACTTTGGGTAAGTCTAGAAGCTTATAGCTGCAAGTTGAGTCGATTCAAACTCTAATCGCAAACCTCTATTAATCTAAGTTCACAAAGAAGATTCTAAGTAGTTATGAATTTAAGAAGCTTCCCTCTAGGCTTCTTTGTTGCTGAGAAGTGTTAAGCACTATGAGTATTTTTTGGGTTGAGTGAGAGAGAGATTAGGCTATAAGCATTAGGTTTGCAGGTTGATGAGTCCATTCTAATGGACTATTGTTATGCCTAAGTAATTCTCTTTTAACATTGTATGTTTGTTAATATCTACAGTAAGTTGTAGAACGATTGCATTCATCATTATTTAATTTTACATCTATTTTATCGCATTCTATAACATAGTATGTAATTAGTTTATGTTTCATGCAGGTCCTGCAACAGTGCACTCGTTACATCTTCTCCACTTAATCTATCCACCCGGCTAATAATCGAGAAGAAGAGGGAGGAGGATCAGTGGGAAAAAGAACAGGGGGAGAAAAGATATTTTACCCCACAAATTTCTCAACATATGGCCGGCCATCAACAATCTAACCAACAGCAACGGCCATATTTAGTAAGCGATTTGAAAATCCCTCAACTTGCGTCGGGGAGGAGATAAAAAGGAGGTGGAGAAAGGAGAGAGATCCATCCTTCCCCCATGCAAGGAAATGCATCAAGCATGCACATTGCACAACTTCCACCATCTTCTCAACTACCACCACGTGCGCACCAACCTCTCCAATGCCACCTCTGCCCACCAGCAGGTGCGTCCACCCTCCAGCGCCTCCTAGCAACGCGCCTCCACCGCCCACCTGCAGCTGCGCCCTAGCAAGTTTGTCGCACCGCACCGCACTGCACTGCAAACGACCCCACCCCGCAGGCGCACGCCCATCTGCAGGCTCCCCACCACGTGCCTACAGCCGCGCCCTAGCAAGCTGCCCTCGCCCCTGTAGGCACCTGCTTCAGCGCCTAGCACTCCCCGCAGGCACCCGCACGCCAAACCCCTCCTGCAAGCGCTTACGCGATCGCCCCTACTCCACCTACCTTCACCTGCCATGCCGTGCCATCTGTAGCGTTGCCCTTTCTAGCACCTAGTACTCCAGCGCTCACCAGCCACCGCCACGCCATAGCCGCAGCACCGCCCGCCGGTGCTCTCTCTCTCTCGCAAGGAGGTGAGAGAGCAAATGCTCTGTTTCCTCTGCAATTAAAAATTACAGAAAATGCCATTGTCAAAGTTAATGTTCATTTATTTTATGATTTAATATATTGCAGCAAAATTTGCATGGACACCCCTTGCTGAATTTGGAATTACATATAATTGATTTCTCCTTATGAATGAGATACAACATGAGATATTGATTATAGTACATTAGTGTCATTAGTTAGGAGATTAATATTAACATTGTTTGCTATTTCCAACGTCATTATTTATAATATTATATTGTGGTAATTTTGCATGTGCGCCTTCATCTTCTTGATTAATTATCTATATTGATAATTTATGCTGGAAATGAGAGCACTAGTTAGCATGCACCTCTATTAATATTCCTGATTCCTTTATGCATTATTATTCATTTTTTTAATAGGCTAATTCCTCCTTGTGGAGACAACCTAACTCTTCGTGGTTAGTTTTGAAAATTTAAATGTTTTGAAAAGCGATTTTCTACCACGCGATTAAATACAACGGCACATCATTTTTTGTTAAAGTTTTCAACGAAACCAACGATCGCTCTTTCAAATGGCACCATTGCCGGGGAGGAAAAGTGCCTGTTAACTTTATCAGGAATTTTATGTTATTTTTTTGCTATTTTGAAAGCTTTTTTGAATTACTAACTGTGGATTTTCTTCTGTGCAAAAACATGCGACGAATGCGACATGCGCGTACAACGGAGATGATCTTTTTGGTGGACCTTGAAGCCACCTAAATGATGGCAACAGGAACACGTGGGCCTTGATCCCACGCACAAAGGTTTACGGAGAAGCCTATTTCTGATTTAGTCAGTAGATTTTAGTTAGATTTAGTTAGATAGACATTAGAATTTAAATTCTATCTTTTAGACCCTTGTCGGGTATTTTTGGGAACGTGTTCCCAATGCTACTTTATTTCTTATCGCTCTTGTATGCGGGAGCATATTTTCGGGGGCATGTTCCCATTTATTTAGATTATAGGATTATTTAAACTGTTTGAACTGCATTTCGGTTAGTTAGTTACATTAGGTCTCTTTGTTATTATTATAAAAAATATATATATAAAAATTAAAAAAAATATTTGAATTGCCTTCTAGAAGCTTCATATCTATAAGACGACCATCTAGGACTGAATGAGCAGCATCTAGTTTATTTTTATTGGATTGCATTCATACATTGCATAAAGAAAGCTGGAGTAAGGTACGTCTTTTCTTGAGCATCAATTACCTGTCATATATATGCATTGAACCTAAATCTAAGACCACTAAAGTGCTTGAATCAAATTAATTCAGTGGTCACTTTAAAAATTGGGACTGCTAAGAGGTTGGACTTTAAAATCTGTGACTGAAAATTATGTGCAAAAGGATCCTGTTTGTGGAATTTCAAAAATCAAAACACGATCGTATGCTTGCACACTTAAGACACTGTGTACGTCACACATAAGGTCACTAAATAAATTTCTACCTCTCCTCTTTGCACCACAAGGGAAGTTAGTCGGAAATCAACAAGCCTATCCACCAAGTTACTTTAGTACCTCGTGTGTGGGCTCGATTCGAGACTTGCATCCCTTGCGAGTAGGTTATAGGCACCAGCGAAGGTTGGCCTAGGAAGCGTAATTCTTTGCAAAACTTGTTTGGCCACCAACTAAACATATAACTCTAAGACCTACAATCTACTAAAAATAGGTCCCTTTGAATTTGCGTTTGCTTTGACAATAGAACTCTCTAGGAAGTTTTCTGCTTATATTCTGAATTTTGCTAAATCCTAAGAGAGTTAAAATTGTTTTGCTTAAAGAAATGGATGACCCTTACTCCTATCAGTTAGATTATCAGAGTCAATACTTCCCATCTTTTAATCAGGATCCCATGCCCCAAGCGTATCCATCTTTTGACCGATACATTGACAATTCATAGGATCATTCTTATTCTTATCTTGGGAGTACTGGCTTGATAACTCCAACTTTTGAGCAGAGCCTAGGAGCGGGATTTCCCAACCTTGAAATCCCTAGTTCCATGCAAACACCCAACCCTCCCACCCTTCATGATTTTTCGTATCGAGGTTGGACCGATACCCCTAAGCAACCAGAGCCTGAAATTGACTATCCTCCCTAACCTGATAATAGTAGCCTCCCCTCTTTTATGATAGAAATGCAAAAATAGCAAAAGGAAATGATGGAATCAATCTGAGAGATGTTGAGGAATAGTCAACAGTTAAATGAAGAAATAAGACAACTTAGCTACATGCTTCCCAATAGTCCTGATCCCTACCCATACGATCATGATCATGAAAATAATTTTGAGGAACCTAATGATAATAGGGATCCAATTTTATGTAGCTATCACTTAGACTCTCCCAATGAGACACGGCCACTAAAGGATAGCGATCATAGTGATTATCCACTTGAACTATATTAGAGTCAAAAGCAAGGGAAGATGGTACTTTTTGAGGACCTTGACCCCAATGGCAGTATTCTCCTTACCCCTACCAATCCGGGTCAAGGTTATATTGTTCCTATCACTTCCCCTCTTGATTATTTGGTGAAATCCCATTCTACTCTTAGTGAGCCTACTCTTGACCCTCCACTTAGGGATTCAACACCTCCCATTCAGCATCCTAAGGATTTAAATGCACCCAATGAAGGTGACCCTAAGGGTATAGAGGATGATCAATTTTGGTCTCAGGGATATGAAGAGTCTATTTCAGAGGATGGGGAGGCCCCAATAGAGGAACTTGGACTGAAAATCTGAAGTGAACCACAGGGGAATTATTTATCATTTGAAGATTTACCTCTAGAGGATAGAAATAATATGATTCAATCCAGATTCCATCAAAAGAGGAATTTCTATTAAAGGAGGAAAAACAAAATAATGAGAAGTCTATGGAAGACTCTTGGGGACTAAACCCGTCAATTGAGGATCTATACCCCGAGAACAATAACGAATTCAATGATATAGGCTTGCTCCAAAATATTAAGACTGATCCTCCTTTAGAAATAATTGAGGATACTGATCCAACTACTAATGAGTCACATATACACCCCGACAAATATTTGAGTGAACCAAACGAATTTGGGGATGTGCCGAATGATAATGATTCTTACATTTTGACCCTGCCATCAAAGAGTTGTAATTTGGAGTCTACCCTTGATTCAAATATGTCTCCGATCATTAATGCTAGGCAGGGTAACTTGAAGTTGTCTACAACTATTAGGGAGTGTACACAATCTGAATCATTGTTGGAATTGGACCTAACACTAACTAAGCCCTCATTGGACTTAACCATTACCTTCCAACACTACAAACAACCCTTATACTCCCTAACTGATCATTGGCTCAGATCTCTGCTCATGTACATTATTTCTAGAGAACATATCAGGCCAGTACATCCTTGGATAGAATGTCAAGTATGGATTGATGCTTGTACTTTTACTCTCACCATTCAAGGGTTTGAACTAATAATGTGTATATCATTTAAAACCCATCCTACTTTGAAGGATCCTTGTTATCCTCCACTTAGTCCATTTTAGGAGGTCCCTTTTCATATTCCGTTTATTATTCCTAGACCTCCCCAGGTAGCCAACGAGATTTTCTGTTTTCATTTCTTCTGGTGAGCATTTGGAATTACATTGCATCATCTGCTCACCAACATCCATGGCTACCTATTTTTTGCTCCACCATTATTATGCATATTTTTAGGGCCTAACCTTGTCTGTTTGGAACCGGACTTATAGGTTTCTTCTAAGTCTAGCTGCTGACAGAAAATGCAGCGCTTGTTGGGAGGCAACCCAGCAGTCTAAATAACACCGTCTTTAGGTGAATTCTTTCCTTTCTCCTCCTATTTTAATTTTACAATGGGGACATTGTATAATTTAGGCATAGGGGAGTGCATTTGCATTTTAGGAAGTATTCATGCATTTAGGCTTGTATAAAAAAAAAAAAATTCTTTTCTTGAGCTGATTGGGTTAGCCCTAGCAAAATACCTTTGTCATTGGAGGCTTTTCTTCCAGAATTATTTCTTAAGTTTAAAATCCAGTACATTTATTTCATGTGCACGTAGACTTGGTAATGGATCCTTGCGAAAAACCAATGAGCATTTGTAGTCCATTGAAACCTTGGACAGTTCATAGGGAGTCAAGCATACTATCTTCTAGTAGATCCACCTCATATTTGTGAGAAGAAAGTAGAGAGATTACTGGTGTGCTAAGTCTAGTGCAAGGACTCATAAGTTTTGGATAATTGGATGATGATACTTCAGAGTTAGGCGTAGTTTTCACTCTCTGTTCCTGTGTGCGTACTTTGTGTGAATTCCTAAGAGTCACCAAATAAGGCAGATGCATAGAGATGGGGTCTTAATAAAGCTATGACTATGGTGGATGGTTACAACCGTCGTTCATAGAGTCCTTGGCCAAAGGAGGGTAATAGTGTCAAAGGTCAGAAATACTCCTGTCCTATCCATTCCTTCCCGGTGTCGAGAATAGGCACTTCCACCAAATAAGCCACACAATATCCTCTTGACCATCATCATCCCGAATAATGCCTCATAAATAAAAGTCTGTGTCGTATTATGTTGATTTATATTATATAAGAAAAAGGGGAGAAAAGAAAAGAAGAGAAAGAAGAAACAAAAAAAAAGAAGAAATATTTATATTTAAAAAAAAAAAAAGGAAAGGTCCAAGTTATAATGTAACATTATTTCTGAGGCATTTGAACACTTATCGCGTTCCACCAAATATGACCCATACCTACCTTTTAGTATTTATGATCTCCAAAATACTCGTTCAGGACTCTAACTTAGTTGTAGAGTTATTAGGACTTTATTGGAAGTGTGGATGCCATGTAAGGCCACCAAATAGTGAGTATAATTTCTAAATCTGGCGAGATTCATGATCTTAGAAAGAAAGAAAAGAAGGAGTGCTCAGGAACATCAAGAGAGCACAATTGTGTAGCCTCTCTTAGAGTTGACTTGTCTAAGAGTCTAGAGATCTTGAGTCTACAGTACTAGACTATATGTAGCACCAGATGAGTGTTTGCCACCAAATACAAATCCATTCAACTCAATATCTCCTACCTAAGCAAAATGTCGGGGTCAAATTACAGATTATCCTCTGCTTTATCCCCAAGGGAAGTAGTTGCCTATCCCGACAGCAATATTTACCAAGGGCGAAGTACAAACTCCTAATGCGAATTGGCTTTTTCACTTGGATCTGTTACTTAGGCTATCATCACTTCACATTTGTCAGGATCTCTAAAGTTTTGAAATGAGAAAAGAAGAAATCTTCTGATTACTTCTATTATTTTTCATCTTTGCTAGGGACTAGCAAATCTTTGGCATGGGGGTATTTGATGAGTCCATTCTAATGGACTATTGTTACGGCTAAGTAATTCTCTTTTAACATTGTTTGTTTGTTAATGTCTACATTAAGTTGTAGAATGATTGCATGCATCATTATTTAATTTTCCATCTATTTTATCGCATTATATAACATAGTATGTAATTAGTTTATGTTTCATGCAGGTCCAGCAACAGCACACTCGTTACATCTTCTCCACTTAATCTATCCATCCGACTAATAATTGAGAAGAAGAGGGAGGAGGATCAATGGGAAAAAGAACAGAGGGAGAAAAGATATTTTCCCCCACAAATTTCTCAACATATGGCCGGCCACAAACAACCTCACCAATAGCACCGGCCATATTTAGTAAGGGATTTTTAAATCCCTCAACTTGCGTTGGGGAGGAGATAAAAAGGAGGTGGAGAAAGGAGAGAAATCCATCTTTCCCCCCTGCGGGGAACTGCATCAAGTGTGCACTATGCACAACTTCCACCATCTTCTCCACTTCCACCACGCACGCTCCAACCTCTCCAACGCCACCTCTACCCGCACCCGCAATCACCAAGTTCTTCACCGCATCCTCCTTCCAGCGCCTATTGCTCCCAGCATGTGCGTACGCCAAGCATCCTCCAGCCATGCCCGCAGGCGCGTGCCTCAGCCTCCACTGCCAGCAGGTGCGTCCCTCAACTGCGTCCGCCCCTTCCAGATAGCACCCGCAAGCGTGCCCATCTCCACCCTGTTCTAGCACTCCTACAGGCGCGTCCCTCAACTGCGTCTGCCCCTCCTAGACTGCGCCCGTAGGCACGTCCACCCTCCAGCGCCTCCTTGCAGCGCACATCCACCGCTCGCCTCCAGGTGCGCCCTAGCAAGCTTCTCCCACTGCAGTCCACCGCAGACGACCCCACCGTGCAGGCGCACGCCCATCTGTAGGCTCCCCACCGCGTGCCTGCAGCTGTGCCTTAGAAAGCAGCCCTCACCCCTGCAGGCACCCGCTTCAGCGCCTAACGCTCCCCGCAGGTGCCTGCACGCCAAACCCCTCCTGCAGGCACTTGCGCCATCGGCTCTGCACCTCCCGCCTTCACCTGCCAGGTCGCGCCATCTGCAGTGCCCCCTTTCCAGTGCCTAGTACTCCAGCACTCACCGACCACCGCCACGCCACAGCTGTAGCAACACCCGCTGGTGCTCTCTCTCTCTCTCGCATGGAGGAGAGAGAGCAAATGCTCTATTTCCTCTGTAATTAAAAATTACGGAAAATGCCATTGTCAAAGTTACTGTTCATTTTTTTTCTGAATTAATATATTGCAGCAAAATTTGCATGGACACCCCTTGCTTAATTTGGAATTACATATAATTGATTTCTCCTTATAAATGACATACAACATGAGATATTGATTATAGTGCATTAGTGTCCTTAGTTAGGAGATTAATATTAACATTGTTTGCTATTACCAAGGTCATTATTTAGAATATTATATTGTGGTAATTTTGCATGTGCACCCTCATCTTCTTGATTAATTATCTATATTGAGAATTTATGCTGGAAATGAGAGCACTAGCTAGCATGCACCTCTATTAATATTCCTGATTCCTTTATGCATTATTACTCATTTTTTATAATAGGCTAATTCCTCCCTGTGGAGATGACCTAACTCTTCGTGGTTAGTTTTGAAAATTTAAATGTTTTGAAAAGCGATTTTCTACCATGCGATTAAATACAACGGCACATCATTTTATGCTAAAGTTTTCAACGAAAACGAAGATTTCTCTTTCACAGGTGATGTGCTATGAGCTATTGCTGGCACATAGCCATGGTGAGCAATCATGTTTAGTAGTCAATTTGAAGCAAATTTAAGGATCAAATCGAGCAATTAATTAAATGAATCAAAGAATTGAAGGATGCTATGATGATCTAAGCCTCTAATTGATGAAGAATCGGTTTGATTTCAAGACAATGAAAGAGTTGGAGCTGCATGTGCAAGTACGTGAAGGGTAGGAGACTTAATAGTCCCACATCAAAAAATGAGGACTACTTGAAACGGTATATTAAGAACCGTGCCTATAGCCCTCTCGTGAGCCTTTGGGCCAATGTGGGCAAGCGTGCCTATTACTTGATTCGTTGACCTTGCTTGACCATATTTGTGGCTTTGGGAGAGTGGCCTACGAGTGAGATTTAATGTTGTGGTGACACGTTATGCTAATGCTATTGTGTTCTGGCTCATTTGAGCTGTAGATTCAATATGGAGTGCCACGTGTCACCCAAAAACTATTTTTTCTTAATAAGTGCTATAGTTGTGCCTTTATTGTGTATAGAGTAAGTGTTCTCGTAACACTTGCATGAAATTTGTTAAGGCATTTGAGTTATTGAGGAGCGTTTGTGATTAAATAAACGTGACAAGTTTATATTGTCGATTCAAAACAATGTTTTCTTTTAAAGAATGACTGCCATTTTCATTTTTGGAATGTATGACTCTCATTTCAAATGAATTAGTTGTTGTGTTTAATGTTTATATCTCTTGCAATTAATTCATGTATCTAATATATTCTAATTATATAATAAATTAAGTAATTCAAATAATTATATAGTTTAGGTATTATAATTAAGCTAATTATCTATATAATGTTATGAGTTAACTAAATTAACTAAGTTACTAAGTGATTGCACAGCAATCATAGGCCTTAATTCGCCTGAATTAAAATAGAACTTAGTTTAACATGAACATTCTACCTGCATATGCATCGTAATCTGCATTGTAGTTGATATATGTGTTTTATGCATAAAACTGTACTATTTTAGAAGTATCACTCATTACAGGTGATTTGGGGCTGTAGATGACCGATCCAACCGCATGGATCTATTTATAACTTCTACGGGAGTCCAACGCTTCCAAAATTGCATCAATCAGACTCCTATAGCACCATAGGGAATTCATAGAAGATCAGGAGCCAAGGGGCAAATTAAAGTAGATCCAGACCTCAGATGACAAATCCAACTACATGGATGGATCCGAATCGATGTTCACAGCCCAACGACGCAAAAATCAGTTCAATCGGAGGCCTACATCACCAGATACAAGGAAAAGAAAATGAACGGCCATGATGGTGCCACGTGGCACCATCACAACTGCTCCCTCACCACCACCCCATCCAGGAAGGACACACTGCACGTTGTGGACTGTTCAATCTTCATCCAATGGCCACGAGCATCTCACATTGCCCGTCTAGATCGGATAAGGATAAATAGAAACAAACATGTATATATAACAAAAGGCTTACGCAGCGCGTTGGCTCACACGTGCGTGCATAAGCGAGGGATGCGGGTTTTAGCAGTGCACTGTGCAAAATTGATGTGGCATTGGCTGTGCGGCTGCGTGCAGGCACAATTGTGCGATCAAAGGGTAGAGGCGCGACCACGTGGCACGATCAGAGTGCATCGCGGGTGGACACGCGATTGAACGCATTTTGTGAGATTTGGAAGGCGAGGCAAGTGCACGTAAGCGGTCTGATTGTAAGATCGGACGATTAAGGTTGAAACACTCTGCAGAGGCGAGCAACAAAGGTGAAAATGCACGAAGGGAGCTCGCAGGCGATCTGCGGCCATGCGATGGAGGATCGACGCTCCACAGAGCGCCATGTGGCAGCATCAGAGCGAACTGAGGGAAAAGGAAGGATTTGGAGGGCTTTTGCACGAGATTAAGGGGGCCAAATGTCCCTTTTACCCCCCACAAAAGCTATAAAAAGAGCCTAAAAGGGCCCCCTTGGAGGGCATTCCCTTCAATCTCTTCTTCTTCCTCCTTCTTCAACCTTTCTTTCATCTTCTTCTTCCCATCTTCTCTGCATTTGGCTCTGCATCTTCATCTGAAGCGTCCATTGGGCCACCCCGATGGATTGTTGTTGCTCCTCCCAACCTCTCCAAAAGGCCACCATGAATCACTCGTGGTGTCCTTGTTCTGTTACAACAGTTGTTTGCTTATTTTATGTTTTATTCAAATACATATATCTAGTTTATGTTCAATCTCTTCTTGTGATATAAATATTGTGATTGACTTAGCTTTTATATTTGAAATAAACATATGAAATCATAAGTGCTTTCTACCACCCTATGATTGACCGATACTCAACAATTCTGTTAATTATTTGCTTGAGACATTTTTCGCACTATACTATAACACATTCATCTTTTACACGATGTACGCCGCAAACAAATTGGCGTTGTTGTCGGGGAGGTAAGGTGACTTTTTATTTTACCTCTAATACAATATTTTTGTGTGCAGGAACAATGACACGAAGCAGCGAATGAGGAAAAGCGGGCGTTGCGAAAATCAGGTGCACACATTCCAATTAGAAATTCGGCCAGAAAGTGTCATCTTTAAAATTCAATAGACGTGTTTCTAATGCTCCAAAAATCCTGAAATATGGACTGGTACTAGATCTTCAAATTATCTTTCCAAGGACACCTTTTTCAAAATGAAATTCCTTTGATGGAATTTTTAAAAATTCATGGAGTACATACTAGTTAGATTGCTTGAAAATAGCACTTTTACGAAATTTAAAAATTAATTTTGACTACCATACAAATTAAATTGACTTAAAATTTATGGGGTGTGAAAGATAATCAAATTAGCTTTCAATATCATATTTTTACAAAATTTTTGGAGCATATTTGATATAGTTTCCAACAGAAAAACCAACACGGGGTCTAAATCCTAGATTTGACCACTAGTTAGCTAAAAATTCATAACTAATTGTTGGAAATAGAAAAAATTTTCAAAATTACTCTCTGAAAAGATTATTGCAAAAGAAATCTTATTGCCAAGTTTCAAATCATTTAGATTCCATCTCACCTTAGAGTATACTTTGCAATTGTGGTGTACAATTTGAAAAAGAACTTAGAACTGCATGAGGCAATAGGACCACATTAACTAACCTGGACTCCGACAAGCCCAAAAGTTAGTTGGTGAGGTGAGCCACCTTGTGGATTGCCCACCATCTACTACATTGAATAAACAGGTTAAGAATTCATGAAAATACATCAAATAACCTGCATTTAGGTTGAAACTTCTGGGTAGTTCCAAACTCTCTTGCGAAACCTAGTGGCTAAGCCTGCGGGGTAGTGTCAAACGACCGCTGCTGCGGGGTAACGGAACCTGAGGTGAAAGCCGAAGGAAGAACCTTCCACATAGTCCCCTCGTAACTAGACTGGCTGGGTTAGCTTGAAAGGCTAGAATTCCTTACAGTTGGTCACTAGCCAAATTTTCAATAACACAAACTTAAATGAAAAATTAGGTCATCTAATCTAATGGACCACTCTGATTAACAAGACCTTAGCCTTATTCTGCTTGACGACACCAACCCTTTGAGTTGGTGTATACAAGGAAGAAGGTCATTAAGACCTAAACTTGCGGGACCTTAGGAGCCAAACCCAAGGCGGCAAAGGCGATTTTCACCCGACCTCTCTTCTCAACCTTCTTCCATTTGATTAGCTACGATGGCTAATCCCGATCCTTGGATTCATCAGGACCCTAGGAATCAGGACCCAATGGCTCATCTAGAAGCTAGGGTTGAGGAAACGAAACAAAAATATGAGCAGAGCATCAAATAGATTCTCACGACACTTAATAGGATGCAGCATCCACCACGCAGAGAACAACCGCTGGACTTCTATGATCCGGTGACAACAATCATAGCACCTCAGGTCTAGATTCCTGCAGGCAGAGATGCATTCGAGTTAATGTCGAATATCATAAGTCTAATTCAGACTCATTTCCATGGAAACTCGAATGAGGATCCCTTCCAACACCTCGAAGACCTCAGTCGGATTGTAAAGTTAGTTCGACCCAGGAATATAGATATTGGAATTGTTCTCATGAAGCTTTTTCCTTTTTCTCTCGAGGATAAAGCTACTTATTGGTTCAAGACCATCAGGAGGCTAATTGGAGCCTGGGAGGAATTATGCTGCAAATTCCTCCAATAGTTCTTCCTGATCGATTGAACAAATGCCATGAGGCGTGCAATCACGACTATTACTCAAGGCCCTGAAGAGAAGCTACATGATGCCTGGGACATATTCCATGATCTTCTCAGGAAGTGCCCACACCATGGTGTACCCAAATGGCACCTTGCGCAAGTATTTTAGCATGGGCTGGATGACACACATCGGTACTTGGCCGATGCATCTAGCGGTGGGAATTTTGTCGTGAAGGACAAGAAAAATGCATTTGAACTGTTCGAGTCCTTAGCAGAGAACTCCATGAACGCCACCTCAATGAACCAGTTCTAGTGACTTGGACAGCAATGTGTTAATTTTCATGAAGCTCAAGCCGAGTCTACCCGAGCCGACATGGACATTATCACCAAAAAGCTGTATAAGGTGGATCTGCTCGATAAGAAGCTCGATGAATTAATACGGGCGAGATCTAGATCTGTTTGCAGCACTGCTCCATCTTACTCCTCTCAAGCATCCCGAGTCCCCTCTACTCGTATATATCTGGTTACTCAGGATGTCTTCTCTCCATCTTCGTGGGATCCTGCATACCAGGAACCTATGAACAATATGGATCTGGCACCATATAATCAAGGTTACGCACCACATGATGATGCAAGTGCGTATTCTTTTGATGAATTTGCATTTGACATCGTCGGCTTATGAAGATGTCAATGCCATTTAGGGATACGAGTGTAACAACCCGTATTCTGAAACATATAACCCTGGTTGGCGCCAGCATCCCAATTTCTCCTGGTCTGGTAATCCACAGAGATCGAGTTAAGTTCCACACTACTAGACCAAACAATACGGGAATGCACAGAACCAGTATCCAAGGCAGCAGCCATTCCCTTCTCTGCAGCAATAGACACGCTCTATCTATCAGTTGCTGCCCCAAGCTGCCAACTACCCTCCAAAGCGTGCCGACCCTTTAGAGTCACTGAAGGAGGAATTGCAGGCATCAATTCAGAAATCTATTCATGACAACCTCCAAATAAAGAAGGCAATGGCTGACGAAATACAAAGCATATAGAGCACACAAAACCTGATGATGCAGGAGCATAGATCACATGGAGCTTTGCCCTCCCAACCTGTCCCAAACTGGAGATATGTGCAGAATCAAGGTGCCTCACCTAGATTCCAAGCACCACAGGGGCAGGCACACGCTATTATGCAAGCACCTCCTACACCTCCTAGTTATGGGCTCGATCAGCCACCTCTATTGCCAAACCCTATGTATCTTGACCAACCCGCTCCTCCACCGCTGCATGGATAGCACGTTGATGCAAAAGCTGTCACCTTAAGGAACAGAAAGACTACACAGGACCCGCTACCTAGGCAAGCGGGTAACAATTTTCCCAACGCTATACCATGAGATGATTCACAACCCTCTTCCTCTCACAAGCCATCTTCTTTAGATAAGGAAAAGAAGCCCCTAGACCCTAAAATTCCCATCCCTTTTCTGGTAGCCATAACATGAGATTCAACATGGAAAAAGGACATGCAAATTTTCAAGGACCTGAAATCCATGTTCAATGAAGTTCACATTCAGGTCCCTCTCCTTGAAGTGATAGATCACATCCCAACTGTTGCTAGTTTCTTAAGGACTATTGTACTCTGAAGCAGCAGCAGAGGATCGAACGACAAGTGGTATTATCTGAGGAAGCCAGTGCAGTTATTTTAGCTGACTTACCACCCAAGAAGAAGGACCTGGGCACACCATTGATTTCTTTCTTGTTGCAGGATTCCCCTTTTCATAGGGCCCTTCTTGACTTGGGGTCGTCCATCAACCTAACTCCCACCACAGTATTAGATTGATTTCGATTTGGGGAGTTAAAACCCACCTCAGTTACCATACAGTTGGCTGACCGATCTGTAAAAACACCAAGGGGGTGGTTGAAAATGTGATCGTAAAAGTCCAAGGATTCTGCTTTCCAACGGACTTTTTTGTTCTTGATATGGAGGTTCCTCCTAATCTTCATGATGCACCAATTCTAGGTCGCCTGTTTCTGGCATCCGCCCACGAAAACATCAACTGTGCATCAAGGTGCATGGAGATTGCCCTGGGAAACGAAAAGCTTAGACTGGGCATTTTCAGGGCATCAAAGAACTTTGATTGTGATTTGATCGAGGAAGATAGTGAAGACGAAGATTCAGCTTTCTGTGAGAAAACTATCACGGGTCTTTGAATGCAAACTACACGGGACTAAGACTAATGATATACACATTTCATCCCATGGATCTAGCTGTCATGGGGGCTCATCTACTCTTAACTCCCCTGATCCTTACTATCCTGTCCTATTGTTCTCAACGATTTTGTGCGGATTTAAAGCGTATTACGCTGTAGTATAACCAACAAAACGTTTAAACAAATATAAAGAATTTTATTACTCGAACAACTAGAGTATCCGAGGTCGAACACGGGGAGCAATCTTAGTACTTTGTAAAACCAAAGAATACAACTGTTAAATGCAAATATAATTGATTCAAAGAGAGAATTTTAAAAAGGATTTGTGAAAAAAAAAAGAATTGGACGTCTGATTTTTGTATCAGACATCTTAAATGTGATCTCTCTTTCTCTCTTCTTCTCCTTTCTGCTTCTGTATCTTCCTTCTTCTCCTGCCTTTCCTTTCTTCTTTCTTCTTCTTTTTCTTCTGATCTCTTTGCAGTCTTCACTTGGCCTCTTCTTTGTTCTTCTCTCTCTTCTGCCTTGTCTTCCTTCTTCTCCTTCTTCTTCTCGACGAAGACTTTCTCCTTTCACTGCTACACAGCCTCCTCTTTCTTCTCTTCCTGTTCTTCAGCTGCTAAGTGTTCGCTGCCTCGGTCACTTCTTCCTTCCTGCACACACCACACAGTAACAAAAACCTACCCCCGTCCCTCTACCCAAGCGTCTCTCTTTTTCTCAAGCAGTTCACTCAAGCACGCTCTCCCAGAGCCACACGGCTAGTCGGGTTGGATTCGCACCCGGGACCAGGCGCACCGGCAAGTGGTGATGCGCGAGGAGTGCGTAGGTTTAGGTCGGGTCGGATCCGCCAGATCCGCGAGATCAAGCTGCGGACGAGGCGTGTGGGGGCAGTGAGGGACCTCACCCCTATGCTTACGGAGGCAGTAAGAAGAAAACACAAAAACAATTTATAGGATACCTTAGTTTTGCAATCCGACGATGTAGGACTATCTGCTCAGTCTTGCCTTCACGCGTGCCCGCAGAGCTTTCATCACTCGATTGCCCAAGCTGATGGCTCCTCTATGCGACTGGCTGGCCTCGTTCGCTTCACGACCTTTGCGAGAGTCTGCTACACCTGCAGCCTGGGAAGCCTGATGCCTGAAGCTGCTCCAAGCTCCCTGCTGCTTCGCCTGTTAATGGCAGCCGGAGCGTACACGTGACATCCAACAGAATGGCCTATTGCCCCAATCAGAATAGCTGGAAACCTTCGCTGTAGCATGGCGAAGGCGGTGGACGATGCTACAGGTTGCAGGTTGGCCTAGGCATGCGTGCCTAGGTCAACCTGTGGCCGGAGATGGTGGGTTGGTCGGGGGGTGTTTGTGGAGGTCTGGAGTGGCAGTGATGGGGTGGAATGGGTTCCTGGTGGTGAGGCGAAGTTCACGAGGGGGTTGGCGAGCCGTGTGGAGAGGCAGAGTGGTGTGGGCAGCTCGTCGGAGGGCGGTCGGAGGCGAGAACGATGGAGGTGGTTAGGTACTGTCGAGGGGTAATCAAGTAAAATAGTAGGGGGAAAAGAGAGAGGAGAGGATGGAGAATGTATCTGGGGTTGTCTCGAAGGAAGGGAGGTGGTGGAGAGGACGGCTCGTAACTATCGTCGTCGGGGAAGAAAGACCCTGAGGGAGGAAGCGGCGATGAAGATGAGGTCAGGAGCACGCGCACAGGGTACAGCGCGACGCGGGAGGAAGAGGCGGAGAGGACTCTGCTGCTGGTATGGCAGCAGAGCGATGAGATTGAGGGGAGGAGGTCGCTGGAGCTTGCGGGTCGTTTGGCTGGAGATGGGAGAGAGGGAATTTGGAGGGGATCTCCGTCAAAATCAAGCTTGGGTCCTGCGGCAGGGTCTGGGGGGTGTTTTATAGGTGCTGGCCGCTCCTATCAGCGCGTGGATAGCGCGCAATTAGGTCTGCCGGCTTGCTGGAGTTGGAAGGAAGGTGGATACCCAAATCTCTCGTGCGTTCGCACGAGAGATTGGGTTTACACCAGCGATTGTAATTGGCTTTATAAGGAAGGGAATTCCTCAGAGAATCCCCCTTCCATTTCTGGGAGGAAATCTCTGAGGGATTAGAGAGCAATCCCTCTCTGAACCTCGCCGGAGCTCGGTTCTGCCCTAACAATGGCGGCAGGACCGGATTGCAAAGGGGGCGAAGAACTTGGGGGGGCTCTTTGCAAGGATATTCAAAAGATAGGGACCTATTTGTGATTTGGGTGTACTAAATTGCAAAGTTAGTCAAGATGACCTCCCCTTAGGTCCGAATTTTGGTATAAACCTAATTTGGACCTAAGGAATCCAATGGAGAAGTTGGATTTCAGGTTTGACCTTGTTTGACTGGACATTTCGCGTAAAAAGTCAAATTTGGTTAATTGAGGAGCTAGGACCCTAATCTAGGTCAGACTAGGTTCCAAAGGCCAAATTAAGTGTTATAAACCATAGAGGATATTTTTTCATGATTTTTAGAGGGTTTAATCGATTTTTATCCTGACCGAAACCTTGTTAATTTAAGCAGGTCTGTTTTTAGGGTTACCAAGTGTCATTTAATTCTTAGATTGCACATAAACCCATTTCTGATTGACTCAACCCTCCTTTTATCTTATTTGGACCATTTGACCTATGTTTAGCTTCTGAAAAATCCCGTTTATGTACTGCAATGGTGAAATTGCAGTTTTAACCTTTATTTCATGTTTTCTTCTCAGAGCACTTGTTCCTTCAGTTAAGCCTTCTTCTAGGTTATGTAGGAGCTTTTATCTTCTTTATTGGGTCAAAATGAGCTAGTTATGGCTCTTGATGAGGCTTTCATCACCTATCCAACATGGATATCTTAAGATAGGATTACATGACCACTGCAGGCGGATTCTTCATTAGTCAGGATCAGTAAATCCGTTATTCTTTGCTCCCCTCCCCTGCATAACCCTCCTCACCCTCCACTACTAGAGTTGCATCCCTTACTTGATTTGCTCAAATACGTGTTTCTAGGAGAAAGTGAGACATATCCGGTGATTATTAATGCTCACTTGACTCTGGATCAGGAACACTTGTTGATCTCCGTTCTGTAAGCACGTAGGGCTACTATCAGGTGGGGCATTGCTAATCTCCATGGAATTCTCCCCTCATATTGCACTCAACATACCAACACTAATGAAGGTGTGAGATCGTTGAGACAACCTCAGAGATGCATAAATCCAAATATGTTGGAGGTTGTCAAGAAGGAGATCATTAAATGGCTGAACACAAACATTATCTATCCAATTTTCGATAGCCAGTGGGTGAGTCTAATGAGAGCCTCATCATGAGCCCTAACTAGCTCAGTTTGACCTATGAAAGAGAATAAGAGCTCCAACGTTAAGTGGAGAAGGATCTAATTCAAGGAATTAATGTTTTGAGAAGAAAACATGAAACAAAGGTTAAAACTGTAATTTTACCATTGTAGTACATAAACGGGATTTCTCAGAGGCAAAACATATATCAAATGGTCTGAATAAGATAAAAAGTGGGTTGGTTCAGTCAGAAATGGGTTATTGTGCTATCTAAGAATTAAATGACATTCCGTAACCCTAAAATAGACCCGCTTAATTCAACAAGGTTTTGGTCAAGATAAAAATCAATTAAACCCACTAAAATTCATGGAAAAATATCCCCAAGGGTTTAGAACCATCAAATTGGCCTTTGGAACCTGTTTTGACCTAGATTGGGGTCCTAGCTCATTAATTGACCTAATTTGGGTTTTTATGCAAAATATCTAGTAAAACGTGGTCAAACCTAAAATCTATCTTCACCATTGGATTCCTTTGGTCTAAATTAGGTTTGTACCAAAAATTGGACCTAAGGGGAGGTCATCTTGACCTACTTTGCAAAGTAGTACACCCAATTACATTTTGGCCCCTATCTTTTAAAAATCATTACACAGACCCCCTAACTTCCTCTCCACTCTTACAATTAGGTCCCTCTACCATTAATGGGGAGAAATCCTATTCTGACGAGGAATGGAGGGGGAGTACTCCCTGATTCTTTAGAGATCTACACCCAGATTTGGAAGGGAGATTCTCTGAGGAATTCCCTTGCATCTGAACTCAATTGCAATCTCAGATTTGCACCCAATCTCTCATGCAAACGCATGAGAGATTTGGGTCTCCAACTAATTGCTTCTCTGGTGAGGACTCACACACTTGGAAGCTTGTCTTCCAAGCACAAGAGCCCCTGTTAGCATCTATAAAAGGATCGTCAACCCTGGCTGCACCTCTTTAGCTCAACTTGGCCAAAGATCCACCCCAATTTCATCTTCTTCTCCTCCGATCAGGAAGTCCAGCGAGCTCCAATGTGCCTCCCTCCTCTTTTTCGATGCTCTGCCACAATACCAGTTACAGAGCCACCCTCACCATCTTCCTCCTCATCGCGCAACACCCGCACAAGCACCTCTAGCCCCTTCGTCATCGCCGCTCTCCCTCCACTGGACGTCTTCTTCGCCGACGGCAGCAGGAATGGCCAGCCACCTCCTCTCTCCCTTTGTCCACATAGCTAAGTTAGAATTATTCCCCTCTCTCCCCTCTTCATTTCCCCTCTTTCTATTTCCATTTTCGACCCCTCGCAGCCGTAGGCCACCTCCATCTTCTCCATCTCCTGTCAACCACCGGCAAGGCGCTTCCAGCTCTCCGCACCTCCACACGCCTCGCCAGACACCTCATCACCTCCACCATCACCCACTAAGCATCATCCACTTTTCCATCGATCGCCAACACCTCCACACACGCCCACCGAACAAACCCATATTCAAGGTCACAGAGGGACCTAGGCACGCATGCCTAGGCCACCCTGCAGCCAGCCAACCACCGCCTCACCTTCGCCTTGACACGACGAAGCTCCTCAGGCGTTTTAATGGGGTCGCAAGGCCGTACTTTTGTGTTTCAACTCAGGCGACCCTTCTGTCATTGACGATGAAGCAAGCTTGCTTGAAAGCTTTGCTCCAGGTCGTGTGCTCCAAGCATTAGAGCCCCACAAGGCATGGGTTGAGTGTGCGAACTCATCGAGCCAAGAGATTGGCTTAGCGAGTGACCTAGCAGCGGCAATTGGTGAAGGTTTCCTGCAAGCATGCAAGCAAAAGCAGGTGGGACTTTAGTCCCACCTCGTAACCTCGTGAGTGCAATGCATCACTTAAATTGATTTTCTATTTTGATCTCTTCGCCTCCAGTACACGGGGTGAGGTCCTTCGCCCACATGCACCCACCTCATCCACGACCTTTGCCACATCGATCTAGCTGACCGACCCGATTACCCCTCACACTCCTCGCGCACTACACCACACTAGTGCACCTGGACCCAGGCACGCGAAACCTGACCCGATTACTCGGCTTTGGGAGAGCGTACCTAAGGGTGAAATAGAGAGAGAGACGCGGGGTAGGTTTTGCTCTTTAGTGTGTGTAGGGAAGAAGAAGGAAGTGGAAGGCATAGTTGAAGCTAAGGCAAGGTGAAGCTAGGCTAGGTAGGGAAGGAAGGACTTAGCTGCAGAAAGGAAGAAGAAGGAAGGAAGAAAGGAAAGAAGTAGAAGAAAGAGAAAGCAAAGAGGGTGCGACAAATAAGAGAAGTCAGAAGAGAAGGAAAGACAAGGCATAAGAAGAAGAGAAGTAGGAGTGGCTAAGGAAGAAAAAAGGCACTATGCAAAAGAGAAGGAAGAAAGCAAAAGCTAAGAAGGAAGAAGAGCGGCTGAAGAAGACAAGTAGAGACAGAAAGAGGAGAAAGGAGGAAGAAGAAAGACAGCAGAAAAGAGAAGACATAAGAAGGAGAAGGAAATAAAAGATTAAAGAGAAATATCCTTTTAAGACGTCTGATTCTACAATCAGATGTCCAATTTTTTTGCTACAATTTTGACTCTTACATTCGTACATTTATATTCTGAATTAAGTTTTGAGTAATTCTAAGTGTTCAATTACATTATTGAGATTAGTGAATAAATTTTGTTTGCTCCCTGTGTTCGACCTCGGGTACTTAGGTTTTCGAGTAATAAATTCCTATTCGTTATCAACGCTTGGTCACCTATACTACAACGCGACAGACTTAAAAATCCCGACAAAGCGTTGCAACATTTTGGCCAAGGTAGATCTGATACCAGAGATGGGGACATCTACTACGAAACCCTCAACCATACAAGGCCCCGACCTTGAGTTGAAACCCCTCCCTGACACTATCAAGTACGTCTTCCTGGGTGCCAATGATACACTCCCCATTATCATTTTGGCTGTGCTATCTGAGGCACAAGAGGGAGCCCTGATTGAATGCTTGTCTAAGCACAAGGAAGATATTGCTTGGAACATTGCTGACATGAAGGGTATACACTCTACACTCTGCATACACCACATTTATACTGAAGATTCGATGAAGCCATTTAGGGACATGCAGAGACGTCTAAACCCTAACATGAGGGAGGTGGTTAAAAAGGAAATCCTGAAGTGGTTGGACGCTAGGATCATATATCCCATTGCAGATAATAAATGGGTAAGTCCTATTCATGTGATGCCAAAGAAGGTAGTCTTTACTGTGGAATTTAATGACCAAGGTGAACAAGTTGTGACAAAACCCTCAACTAGATGGAGGGTCTGTATTGATTACCGCAAGCTGAACACTGCTACCCAGAAGGATCACTTCCCCTTGCCTTTTATTGATCAAATTCTTGAGAAATTGGTGGGGAATAAGTACTATTGCTTTCTCGATGGATATTCTGGGTACAACCAGGTTGCAGTCTTCCCTGATGACTAGGAGAAGATGTTCATGAGTCCTTATGGTACCTTTGCATTCAGGCGTATGCCGTTTGGATTACGTAATGCCCCTGCAACCTTCCAGCAGTGTATGATGTCCATTTTTTCTGACGTGATTGACAAGTGTGCGGAAGTGTTTATGGATGACTTCTCCATTTATGGATCTTCTTTCGACCAATGTCTCCTGCACCTGGAGAATGTGTTGAAGCAATGTAAGGAGACTGGTTTAGTCAGCTAGGAGAAAAGCCACTTCATGGTATAGAAAGGAATTGTACTTGGGCATGTTGTGTCTGAGTGAGGTTTGGAAGTAGATAAAGCCAAGATTGATTCTATTTCCAAACTCCCATTGCCCACGAATGTCAAATAGATTAGATCCTTTCTGGGCCATGCCGGCTTTATAGGTACTTTATTAAAAATTTCAGTAAAATTCCTAGGCCACTTTGTGACCTGTTGGCAAAGGAATTTTCCTTCAATTTTGTTTCAAAGTGTGCCGAGGCCTTTCAAACTCTGAAGGAGGCCTTGATCTCTGGCCTATTCTTCGAGCTCCTAATTGGACACTACCATTTGAGCTGATGTGTGATGTTTTGGATTACGTAGTGGTAGCAGTCCTTGGACTAAGGGTTGAGGGAAGACATCATGTGCTACATTATGCTAGCAAAAGTTTAGCTGAACCACAGCAAAAATACACCGTCACTGAAAAGGAATTACTTGCTGTAGTTTTTGCTCTAGAGAAGTTTAGGTCTTATCTTCTTGGGTCTAAGGTGATTATATTCACTGATCATGCGATAGTGAAACATCTCATTGCTAAGAAAGATTCTAAACCACATCAAATTAGGTGAATCCTACTCCTTCAAGAATTTGACTTGGAGACACGTGAAAAGAAAGGAGTAGAAACTGTTGTTACTGACCACCTGTCTCACCTTCCACTTAATGACTCTGCATCTGGAGACATCCGCGAGACATTTCCCGATGAAACCCTTATGGCGGTAACACCAACTTCACCTTGGTATGCCGATACTGTAAATTAGTTGGTCACTAGAGAAACTCCTGGCTCTTGGGAAGAGCAGAAAAGAAAGAGATTCATTTCCCAAGCTAGATACTTTCATTGTGAAGATCCTGAATTATTTAGAATTGGACAAGACCAAGTATTGAGATGATGTGTACCTAAAGAGGAACAACAAAGTGTGCTGAGTTTCTACCATGAACTTCATTATGGAGGACACTTTGGCGCTAAGAAAGCTGCTTTTAAGGTTCTCCAATCCAGTTTTGGTGGCCTTCATTATTTAAGGATTCTCAACATTTTGTTAAGGCTTGTATTAGATGTCAACGGACTGGAACAATTGGGAAGAGGAATGAGATGCCTCAACACCCTATTCAATCTATTGAAATTTTTGATGTGTGGGGAATTGACTCTATGGACCCCTTCCCTTCGTCCCTTGCTGGTGGCAGTTGATTGTCTCTAAATCGATAGAGGCCATTCCTACGTGCACAAATGACCACTCTGTGGTTTTGATATTTATGAAGGCCAATATCATATCTCATTTTGGCTACCCCAGGACCATTATAAGTGATGGGGGACCTCATTTCCGAAACCACCACTTCAATAGGCTACTCAGGAGTCTGGGAGTGACTCACAACGTCGCTACACCTTACCATCCTTAGATGAGTGGCCTAGTTGAAGTGTCGAATAGGGAGATAAAGCATATTTTAGAAAGACTGTTAGACCTGATAGGAAAGACTGGTCCCAAAAGCTCGATGATGCTTTGTGGGTGTATCGAACGGCCTATAAGACCCCTTTGGGTACATATCCCTTTCAGATTGTGTATGGGAAAGCATGCCATTTACCTGTTGAGCTAGAACATAGGGCACTTTGGGCTATTCGAAGTGTTAACATGGATTTAGAAAAGGCGGGTAAGGCATGACTTCTGGAATTAAGTGAGCTTGAGGAGCTGAGGAATGATGCTTATGAAACCTCTCAAGCTTATAAAGAGAGAACTAAGGTCTTGCATGATAAGTATATCCTTAGAAAGACCTTTGAGCCCAACCAACAAGTCTGGCTTTTCAATTCCAGACTTAAGCTTTTTCCAGGGAAATTAAAATCTCGTTGGGATGGGCCTTACATAATCACTAAAGTGTTTCCACATGGAGCTTTGGAGATTGAAAGCCCTTCCTCTTCACCAACTCCGTTTATCGTCAACGATCAATGGTTAAAACCATACATTACTTTGGATGGCCATCTGGTTGATGAGGTCACTCTTGAGGAGCCTTAGCTCCTGGCATTCTCCACCTCAGGTAATATCTTCCTTTAACTGTTTTGTTTCCAATGAGGATATTGTTTGAACCAGGCATGGAGGAGAGGACCTAAGGAATCTGTTTTCTACATTTTGCATTCATTCATGCATATTGCATTCAAAAAAAAAAAAAATTGTATTATTGAGCTTAACTGGCTAGGCCTTGCATTCTTAAGCAAATCAGAACTTTAGGTTAGACTAAGTTGATTCTTGGTCTCGAACTTTAGAAGCTAAGTGAGCTACTAACTTTTGACATTTAGGGTCCTTTGTGGACTTAAAAACTTAAGTAGGAGTTAAGTTGCAGACCATTCATCAAGAGGTTGAGGAAGGAAAGCTAGGGATTGAGTTAAAGGCGAGGTAGTACCTAGAGTCTTGTTCTAGCTTTTGGTTTACGGGTCCTTGTAACCCAAGCAACCAAATTTCACACACACTTGCTCTTGTGTAAGTGATCACCTTAATTCCTTTCTTAAAAGAAAATTTGGTTCTCTTACTTTCGGCTTAGAAGAAGCTTGAAAACACAATTTGATTGGAAGAGTTTCTACCATAGGAGAGGTGGAGTATATACTCACCTTAAGGATGCGATGATAACATGTTACCTCCTCAACGCTTGTCTCTTGGGATATCCATCCTACTGGGAGCATGTAAGGGTATTGTGCGATTTAGGTACCGTGGGCGACCCTATCTCGAAGTGCCGATTGCCACAGACCTGAATTCGCTTAAGAAATCCATGGGCGATACTATCTCAAAGTGTCGATTGCGAGGAGTTCTTGGGGTTGCTATGGGTGGTGCTATCTCGAAGCAACGAAAGCTAGGCACCCTTTCAGGTACAGTGACGAGGACAATCAATCCGACACAGACCGTGTTGATAGCTGATCCAAGGTTAGACTTAGAGGAATCAAACGAAAAATATATATATATATATTAAAAAAAATCCTATTTCCTCTCTAGGTTGGCAATCATACCAACCTCAAATAACCCATACCAGTGCACATGCATGGATGCTTTAATCTCAGGGATCAATAAACCCTAGAGTAGAGTTAGAAATTAGGGAAACTTGTACTTGCAACTTGTCTCTAGCTGACCTAGTCCGTAACTTAGCAACTACTTGGGAACCTTAGGTCCAAAGCTTGAAATCAGCATGCTTCTAAAGGAAGACCAATTGGGTTGGCTAGTCTACTTGGAGTGCTAGGTTATTGTGTAGATTTGCTAGGGACTAGCAAAAACTAGGCATGGGGGTATTTGATTAGCCCATATTTGTGGGCTATTTAAGTATTTAAGTGCTTAAACATTAAGTTAATTCTAACATTTATTTAGCATGCATTAGGATGTAAATAGATTAATTTATATTTCTGATGTAATTACATAATTTATGCTTTGCATTCATAATTAAAGGCATTTTGAATTGACTTAGAATGGCACTAGGTGCATTACATGCATTGTTTTAATTAACATAGAACTTAAGGATTTGTGTATAAATAATCTGAATATTTTATTTTAATAGTTCTTCTTCCCATAGGCAGCCGCTCCACTTCCTCCGCCTACGCATTCAATCTTCGCCAGCTGCCTGCACTGAAGACCCCATTCATGGAGGAGTAGGAGAGATGGATCTGGTCGAAGGTTGTTACGACTACAAGGGATAGGAGGAGGCAGCTATGCTCGGAAGGCCTCCACCCCGATTCAACACTTTGCAGAGAGTGTACCACTCTCATCCACTCCACCACCACCATCCTCAACAGTGGCAGCAAGCCTCCACCACCATGGGCATGTGGTGTAACAGGATGCATCGCCATTCGGACCTTGCTCGCATCATCGTCAATGAACACTGCTCCACCATAAGCACACATAGGCATGCATCTACCATCTTTACTGCCATCACCAGCATCCACCACCACAGCAGCCGCAACTTCACACCGTACATTGTCATCTCCCCCGTCCATTAAGACATCTGGGAACATACAGCACCACCTCTATCTTCTTCATTCTTCCTCTGTTTCTCTTCCACCTCAGCAAAATCCATCACTATTCATCTTCTTCCCCATCCTCTATTTTTCCTCCACTCCACCAAATAGAACCCAAAAACAAACTCAACGCACCTCCCTCCACCACATGCAGTAGCCACCCTGCCGCACCTTTACAAATGCACCCTTAGCTGCTGCAGCACACCCGTAGCAGCCGCGCCCCACTTCCAGCCCATGCGCACCTCCCTGTGTGCGTCCTTCAGTCCGTGCTCATTGCAGAACAACTGCAGCATCACCCAGCCACACGCTGCACCTCCTGCAGTACGCACCAGCGCACAACACCGCACTCCCCTCTCCGCCATGTGCAGCATCCATCCCACGTGCACGTGTTTAGCAACTCTACACTGCATATAGAAGAAGCAGGCCGATGCATGACCACCGGCCTCCCCACCTAAGAGTGCACACCTCTAGCCACCTTGTCACTCACTGCCACTACCATTGCGAAGCCCTCGCTCCACTTGACCTCCAGCGAGTTCCTCCCCTCCGGCCATCCCTTGCTCCATGGGCACACCTAAGGGAAAGGTTCTTCCCTATTTTACTACAGGAAACATTCAATTAATATTTACATTTTAATTCCATTGCCAAATTGTCATTTTTTATTTTAATATTTGATATATTGAGTAAAATTGCAACTTCATGCTAATGCTTTCTCATAATTGCTTGGCTTTTGTTATTCACAACTTTTGACATCGGTTTTAGATTAAGATGTACACAATTTCTCTTTAATACTTGCACTATTGGAAATTACGGAGATTGATCACATATTTATTGAATATTTCAGTGAGGAAAAATTGTGCATATAACCTTACATTCTCGAGTTATTGAGTGTCTCCTTTTCGTCGCATTTCTTGCCAAATTTAACTATGGATTTCGCACTCGATTGACCAAAAAAAAATATTTGTGAATTTATTGCATCATTGTCTCCTTGTGGACACGACCCACTGATGAGTGGCTACTCATCATAGCTAAAATGCTATAGTTAAGCTAGAAATTGGGTTAAACAATATCAAATTAACACATAAGAAGGGTTAAGTGTGGGAATCAAGGAAAAAGTGTTAAAACCTTAATTCGGTGTTAAAATTGCATAATAATGTCATAGAATGAGATATTCTTGAGAAAAATGTCAAATGATGATCTAAGTGTAAATTGAACATGCAAACAAGTTTAAAAATCCAAATCAAAAGAATAATTAACTTATTAAAAGTTTAACTAAGAACATGTGAAAATGTGAAGGCTTTTGGACATCATTAAGGCCATCAAACTTAGGCTTTACATTTAGGTCCTTTATGCATCAATTTCCTTGATTAGAAAACCTTCCCAGACCTTTTTGTAACCCGTAGGGACCTCTTTGAAAGCCCTTAAGGACCATTCAGTTATGATTTCTTACCACTTATGGGCTCGCCTATAAATTTCCTACCCCTTCGCAAGGGGCCTCTCCCTACAATTTTTCCAAAAGACCCCAGCAACTTGCAGATCCATGCGCGCACCGTGTGTGCAAAGAACATGAAGGATCTCGACCATCCATTCTCCCTTGATTTTGATCTGCGGCTCGATCTCAATTGAAGCTTTGCACGAAGCGGCGCGTGTGCTCACCCGACCCCCCAGATCCCATCTTACGGTCAGATTTTAACTTGGTAGCCCACGCGCTCCTCTCCTTTCATCCTTGCCATCGGTGCCCTCGTCGACTATCCTCACCCACGTGGTGAACTGAGCCACTGAGATTGCTACTTAGGCACCTCAGTGGTCGCACACGCAAAGGATCGCTCTCTCCTACCTTCTTAGCGATCATTCCTCCACTCCAGTCTCTTCTCCTCACAAATTCTCTGATTTCACAGCCACCAGCTGTGAAATCCCCAACTTCTCTCTGACTCTGCTCATCACTAAGGACCACATAGCACCTAAGGACGACCTAGAAGTCTCACTAGCAAACTTTTACCTCCGCTGGAGTTTTCCCCCTCCCTTCTTCCTCCATAGCCACCGACTAAGGACCTACGGGTTCCATTCTTTCTGTTGGAGTAGTTTTAAAGGTCTCTCAATTTGCTGTAGCATTAGGTAGATAGATTAGAGTAGATGAGAGTAGAATTAGATGTAAAATTAATAGTAGATCTACTGTTCTGATTAGTTTAGCTTTACAAGTAGTTTTTGCATAGCATGTTCTCCCCCTCACCTCCTCTGATCATCCCCGATCAGAGGGGAAGAAACTCACTTAATCATTATCCATTTTATTCTTCCTCTCCATGTTTTCATCCCATTTCTACTTTCCTTGATTTGTATTTCGCAATCCATCCACTCATAAGACCAAATTTCATATCTGAATGGTCTCCACTTCAGATATGAAATTTGCGTCAAAAATCATATGAGGGGCTTCTCACTCACTCCATCTTGTTCACAAAAGCCCCTGATCTAAGCTAAAACGTGAATCAGTTTGCCGGATTTTCCATGAATTTAGAATTTAAAGATTTTTACTCAATTGGGTTTTGAATGCCTTGATCTGGCAAACTGAAGAATTTGGATTTTTATTCACTAATTGGCAAAGAATCTGAGATGATTCATATGTTAGAATTCATCTCAGAAGAGCCATAATCTGATTTGTTATTTTTAAGGATTACAGCGTGTGGATGCCTTGTAGAGCCAAGGAAGATCAACCATATTGATTGAGGCTTTATTAGGGATTATAATCTGATTGGTTTTTTTGAGAGTTTGATTCTCTCTTAAGGGATTCTCAATATCCCTTAAGATGTGTAACATCCTGGGATTCAGTTCTTGAATTTCTTATGTTGATCCTAACTCTTTCTACATGCTGTCTATAGCATTAGAAAGAGTTAGATTAACAGTTTTTATGAATTGATTGGGTGTGATATTTATGACAAGGAAATTGGATTTTATGATGAACATCAGAGCAAGTTTTATTTTAAGTGAATTTAAAACCCTTGTCAGAAGTTGGTTTAGTGATTTGTATCTTTGTGTTGTTGAATCCCAGAATTAAAGTGCTGCCATAGCAGCTACATTTCCTCCTTTAATTCCAGTTAGTGTTCCCTGGTTAGCTCCTTTCAATCCCTAATCAGGTTGTCTTCAATCTGTTCTGGGATAGAAATGGTCAAATCAGGAAACACAAATTTGATTCAGTTTTGTTTCTACTGCAAACTTAACCTAATTGCAGATGGACTAACTGTAGCAGCAGTTAAGCCATCTGGAATTTGGTCTGATCTGCTACAGGGCTTGTGTTTAGAAGCTCATGCTACTGTTTGCAGCAGTTTTCTGGTAGTGTGATTGTTAGCTACAGATCTGAGATTGCTGTTGTTGTTCTAGTTATTCTGATTTTGTAGCAGCCATATCTGATCTTAAACCCTATGGACTATAGGCTTTAGATTTCAGTTCCGTAAATAGCTGACATGTTATTCATGTTGTATTCCTCGTATACAAGCTTTCCTGTATTGTAATTGATTTTTAATCATTTGAATGCTTGTTATCTTTCTTTTAAATGTTTGTCAACTAGCTATTTTTATGCCTAACTGTCCAAGCACATGAATTAAATGAAATCGCACCAAAAATTAAATTAAATCGATGCAATAATGATTTGTATTTGTGACATTTACTATAACAATGACAAATTTTTGATACGAACCGTGGTCAATTGATCGCCCTATCACATTATAATTTTTGGTTCCGTTGTCGGGGAGGCAACTCTCTATACGCCAAAATTTTTCTTTAATTCTTTGTTTGTATATAATTCTTGTTGTCATTTCATTCAAATTCATTGTTTGTACATAATTATTTTCTTTCAATGATTTATTCTTTTTTGTATATTCATTCTTTCATTCTTTTACTAATCATTTGTTGTTTTTCTACAACACTTGAGGAGTAGGGGGAGCAGCATCATCTCCAGGTGGAGGTCATCTTCCTAGCGTATCCGCTGCGCTTCTGACCCGACATCCAGGCAGAGTGTTCCCTCTGAGCAGCTGTAGGAGTAATAGTATAGAAGTAGTATAACATAGTTTAGTTAGATTTAGGTATACTACTTAGGACAATTTGTTAGTCATAAGTTGTGAGAGCTTGTTCTCACACATTATTGTAATAACTGTGGACTCTCTAGACCCTATTTTTGTATCTCTCAAACTCATCTCTAATCGACGTGATTTTCCGTTCATGATTTTCCATATCAATTTATTTTCTTGTTTTTGATTTTTGCATTATTCAAAATCCAAAAAAATTTAAAAATAAAAAATTTAAAAAGATCTCATCTTTATCTAGCAACACCATACCCTTAGGCATTCATCTTAGGTTACATATTCTACCTGCTAGATCTTTATTCCAAGCCAAATTTGCATATTGTAGATTGCTGGAGTCAGGTATGCATTCTTTACCTTTCTTAAACTGCTACCATAATTGGATCTGACTTAAAATCTAAGAAGGCCATCTCTTGTATTGAATTCATTAAAAAGCGAGACAAGCAGCCTAGAATTCATCTCATAATCACTTGAATCAAAAACAAAAGGAGACGTTAAAATCTGAGTGAAACCTTGACTGAGATTTTTACCACATAGTGTTGATTGCTATCATGCACACAGCACAATCACTTAAGATCACAATACACGAGTTTCTACCTCATCTCCTTCTGCAACCACAGGATCTGGATTTGCACGCCAGTCTTATCACGATTCCCAGTAGATTTTGGAGGTTTGCACATCGCTAGGTTTATTTTAGGATGCGTTCAATTGTTTGAAATAGTTGTTTGTGTACTATATCATTTTGCATAGCAGCCTCTAGGTAAAATTCGATTCTTCTCGCTTGCTTATTAGAATTGGTCTCTTGATTGATCGAGATTTGATTGGGATTTTCTGATTTCTATTAGATTAAACTAGATTAGTCCTTTCCATTGAGTTGTGACTGATTTTTAAAACTTGTTTCGAAAAATCGACTCAATGGAAGGTAGGAGATTCTAGAACCCATAGCTAGTACTCCCCATAGGTGCTGATGCCCAAGCAACTACTTCTACTTCTTTGCTTTCCACTTCCAATCCTTTACCTCCCGAGTCTCAAACTCCTCTTCACTATTCCACACATCAAGAGGATGATCATGATTCATCACAATTTGAGGATTTCGAAGAACTTCCTCCACATCTTATTGCACATCCTCCACCACCAATCCATAGGTTCCAACCTCCACCATATCCTAATTTTCCTAACCCAACCCCAGAGAGAGGACCTATGCCTCATCTTCATCACCTGTTTGAAACACAACTACAAATGAATACCCTAACCCAGCAGGTGCAACCGCTTGCACAAGCTGTTAATCTTTTAGCTAACCCCAACAACCGCCTCCACCTAGAGCCCTCAGGCACCACCTCAACCTCGTAGACGCCAACTATGTGATTACTATAATCCCGCAGTTGCCCAACCTATGCCTGTGATACGATATCCCGATCTGGGTCGTGCTGCTAGACTGAAGCCGAACATCATTGCACTTATACCTCACTTCCATGGGCTTGCTTCTGAGGACCCTTTTCAGCATTTAGAGGAGATGAAAAATCTTGCTCAAACCTTGGGTCTGCAAGGCCATGAACAACACACACTTTTAATGAAAATGTTCTCCTTTTCATTAAAAGATAAGGCTACCTTTTGGTTCAGAACCCTTGCACAGACTACACCTATAGACTCTTGGGCTTCTTTGGAACATGAGTTCCTAAAGAAGTACTTTCCAATAGGTCGCATGATGAGAACCTCATCATGAGCCATAACTAGCTCATTTTGACCCAATACAAAGGATAAAAGCTCCTACATAACTCAAGGAAAGGCTTAACTCAGAGAATTCTGAGTTTAAGGAGAAAACAAGTCATAAGGGGTAAAAATGCAATTTTACCAGTATAATCTGCATACAGGGTAATTCAGGGTCCAAACATAGGTCAAAGCAACCTAATAAGAATAAAAGTGGGATGAGATGATCTAGCAAGGGCTACAGCAATTCCAAGGAGCTAAATGATAATCTGTAACCCTAAAATAACCCACTTCAATTCACGAGGTTCGAGGCAAAGTAAAAATAGAATAAACCCTCTAAAATTCATAGAAAAATAACCTCTAGGGTTTAGAACCTTCAATTTGGCCTTCAGAACCCATTTTGACCTACATTGAGAACCATGCCCAATTAATAACTTAATCTGGGTTTTCGCATAAATTGACCGGTCAAACAAGGTTTAATATAGAAATGAAATTCACCATCAGATTCCTTAGGTCCTAATTAATCATGTATAAAAACTTGAGCCTAAGAAGAAACCTCCTTGACCGACTTTACACTTTGGTCCTCATATATTTACTTTTTGGCCCTCAACTTTTGAACCCTTGCATTTCAGCCCCTAACTCTCCTTCGTTCTTTGCGATCAGGTCCCCCCTGCAAAACCTGCCAGCACCATGCTCCGGCGACCTTGCGCGGAGCATGGCGCCGCGCAGGGTGAGGGGGAAAGCCTGGCAAGTAAACCGGGGGTGCCCTGCGTCGTCAACAGTCGCAGGGACACCCCCCTGGTCGCTGTAGCCCACCATACCGGCCGTGCGAACGCACGGACGGTATGGGTTTTTGTCTCCGGCCATCCTCCGGCGAGGGAGACACGTCGTCTCCCTCCGCCTCCCTCCCTGTTTTGATCCCTATAAATACCCCCCGTTGCTCCACCGACCGGGGCAGCTCGGATCTGACGGAGAAAACCCCCAACTTTCCTCTCTTCTCTCTCCAGCAGACGCTCACCAGCTCCGGCGGTTCCTCCCCCTCCTCCTCTTCGCTCTGACGCAATACCAGCAGCAGAGACTTCCTCCCCTGCTCTTCCCGCGCCACGCCGTACCCAGCTGGTGCCTCTCCGGCTCTCTGCTCGCCGCCGCCCCTTTCCCTGAGCATCTTCTTCTCCGGCGACAGTCGATATGACTGTCGCCCTACTGCTCCCCCTTCGTCCCTGCAAGTAAGTTAGAACTACTTCCCTTCCTCTCCTCTTTCTTTCCCCGATTTCAATTTGTTCAATTAAGCCCTCGACCGACCCTGACCATCGTCACCCCCTTCGTCTCCGGCCACCCTCCGGCAAGATGTTCCCATCGCTCCACAGCCTCACACACCTCGCCAACCCTCACCGAACCTCCGCCTCATCACACTGAGCACCCCCCACCCCTCCACTGCCACTCCACACCTCCGTAACGCTCCCCCGAACAAACCCATTCCTCCGGTTGCAGTCCAACCTAGGGCTGCCGCCAGACACCACCTTGCGGCTTGCCGCGCAGCTCCACACCTTCGCCGTGCCACGGCGAAGGTTCCCCAGTGGTTTGATCAGGCCGAGAGGCCATATTCGTGTCCGACAGGTTTTGAGGTTCAACCGCCATTAACGCACATTGAAGCAGCTTCTCCCGCGCTCCAGGCTTGAGGACTCCAGGTCTCCTGCTGCTGCGGATTACGGGGAGTCTTGCGAAGGCAGCCAGCCAGCAACCTATGCAAATCGAAGCCGCAGCTGCAGAAGCTAGGCCGCGGTCTCCCAGCAGGCGCACGCGAGGAGAGGTCTCTGTTTAGTCCCACATCGGTAAGCCTCACAACCTTTTCACTGTTTAAATTGATTTTGTGCATTAGCCTTACTGCCTCAGCACACGGGGTGAGGTCCCCTTCACCCGCCCGGTTACCCGGTCTCGTCCGCGCTCGCGCCGGTGGGCCTGGACCCGGGCGCGACCCGAACCCGATTACCCGGCAGCTCTGGGAGAGCTTTCCCAAGAGTGGTTTCAGAGAGAGAGAGACGCGGCGGGAGAGGGTAGAGTAGGTTTTGTCCTCTGACGTAAGCTCTGAAGTGTGCAGGCACAGGTGAAGAAGAAGGACCGCGGAAGAAGAAGGAAGCTGAGGGAGACACTGTAGCAACAGGCAGTTTAAGTCGTCTGATTTGGAAATCAGACGACGTCCTGAAGGGAAAAGAAGAAAGAAGGAGGGGCGACGTCCTGACTGGAAAAAGAAAAGAAGAAAGAAGGAGATCTGAAGAACAACAGAAGAAGGCGAGGCAGAGGAGAACACAAAAGAACAAGGGAAGAACTGAAAGAAGAAAAACAAAGAAGAAAGAAGAAGATCTGAAGAAAGACAGAAGAAAAAGGAAGCGCAGGAACAGCTGGAAGAAGAAGAAGAGCATCACCACTGCAGAAGAAGAACATCACCTCTGCAGACAAAGAAGAAGAAGTTCTGAGACGAGGAGAAAACAAAGAGAAAAGAAGACAACAAATTCTTTCTCTCTCTCTTTCTTTATTTTTGTAAAAGAAACATGTATATCTCTAGAATACAACTTGCTCCCTGAGTTCGACCTCGGGAACTCTTTTATTTTTCGAGTAAAAAATTTTATATTTGAAATGTTGGCAATAACTGGCTATACTACAACGCTATAACAATAAAACCCGGTTGCCTACCATCGTTTCATTTTTGGCGCCGCTGCCGGGGAGCAACGGCTATTCTAGAGGTAAACATTCCTGTTTCTTTTTAATTTCTGATAATCTCCTCTCTTTTGTGCAGAAAACTACAGGAAATCAAGAAGACAAGCAACCGCACGACAACCACTCCGAGGACAGGTAAATTTTTCCTCTTGCTATTAACCCCTAAACTCTAAAGAGGAAGAAAAGAAAAGAACAAGCAATATAGGGCTAACCTGTCTTCCATACTTAGTAACCATAAAGAGTTGCATGTTTTCAACTCATCACTCCTGCACACTATTAAGGGTATTTAAGGGCTAACACATTCTTGCTTGAGCCCTAATTACCCAACAAAGAGTTAAATGGACCAAGTAGAGCCAACATAAGGTCAAACATTAGGATTTCAGTAGAGACACACCCCTTAATCAAGAATTGAGGAAATCCAAAAGAGGTGTGTCCAAGCCATTGATTGAAAATAGTTAATAAGAAAAATCCTAAACAATTGGCTCTCTCTAAACACTTGAACCCTAAAACAAGGCCTAACTTCTGAAGGAAACCACTAGGTGAAGTTGACCCCTGGGGTCAACCAACCTTCAAACTAGGCCACTTTGTTCACAAAAACACCTAAAGTTCAAGTGAAACCTTAAGCA
The DNA here is from genome assembly GCA_037157565.1 of Thalassia testudinum. Classification (NCBI taxonomy): domain Eukaryota; kingdom Viridiplantae; phylum Streptophyta; class Magnoliopsida; order Alismatales; family Hydrocharitaceae; genus Thalassia; species Thalassia testudinum. The sequence continues at coordinate 9,411,299 of JAZHRO010000003.1, read as the reverse complement.
CCCTGATCTTAAAATTAGTAGACTTAAGAGGTCAAGATCCCCATTCTGGTCTACCTGGAACCGCAGTGACAAGAGAGGTCGGGTGGGGGAAACCCTGTAACCCGTGGGGACGCTCTACCGTGTAGGGGTCTTTGCGGGACTCTCCCTCTCTGGCTGCCCAGGTAATTCTCAGGTGGACGATCTTTCTGATCAAGGGGTCCATCTGCCCCGCACCTCTATAGTCACCCAACAAATTTTTGGGTGTCTTGATTGGGTCCAGCACCTGCTTATCTCATCCAGTCCTTCAGTATTTTTCAGGAGGTCCTTGAAACCTCCTATAGAAATTCACTCTCCCCGAGGCTAAGCCTCGGCTCCTTTTTTTTTTTTTTCTTTTTTCAAAAATCATTCACACAGCCCTTCTTTCCTCTGATTCTGAACAAAATCCCCTTCTTCCATCTTGATTCAAACCTTGAGTCTATATCTTGATTCCACCACCTGATTCAATTATGCAGACTAATTACCTAGCAAGACTACCATTCAAAAAACCTGAATATATGAGATCCATGAAAGATAAAATGATTGAGGATGCCCTTGAAATCTATGAAATCAAATATAAACCCTCAACACCAATAGGAAACATTCAGGTTGATGTTCCAACAACCACAGCTTTCATCATAAACTGTGCCCAAATTCTATTGACTGAAATTTCAAAAGGATCAACCCGAGATATGCTCATGACAGGATACATTGAGATGGAAAAATTACACCAATCTGAATACCTTCAATGCTTGACAAATCCTGTACTTTGGGAACAACACCAAGATGCCCTTATGAAACGGGTAGAATTATCAACCAGAAATACCCGTATATACCAGAAACAGAGGATGAACCATCTTGGAACAGTATTAAGGAACAATCCAGTTTCCCAGATCTCGGGAATGAGGCACAAGGTGGTTGTCGACTCCCAACCTAAATAGAAGATAGCATTAAAATAGGTTGGGAAGTTGCAGGAGAACACAATGCTGAACCAACCCTAGGCCATAAATCACCAAGCTTAGAACTCCAAGACTCCTGCAATAACAAGATTAGAATTGAACCTCTGGAGGGTATAAATTCCGCCCCTTGTTTTGATAAGGTAACCCTCGAAGGTTATTCGGACTTAGGTTCTAATAATTCTACCCACATCCTAAGCCTAGAACCTAGATCTGAAACTTATTGGGAAGATTATGAGGCCCCTTATGAGAAAGACCAAATTTTTACAGAATATGATTCCGGGCCTCTATTTGATGAATATCCCTCTCCAACATCCTCAGGAAATCTGATCGATTTTTCAGAAAACATGACAATTTATGATACAGAAACTGAGGAGTTGGATGAGCAAGGTTTTAGTGGGGTCTATCCTACCAGCTTAGAGCTTGAACAAAACATCTTTTTGAGCCCAGAAGTGACATATAGGCTAGAACCCAGTCAGGCTGCTGATTCCACATCTGATGATTTTTGTTGTGGTGGAATTCATGATCATTTTTGCCAACTCTCCGACAATTTCAGATCTGACTATAATTGCGGAGAGATTCCCCTTCCTGAACACGCCAGGCCTATCTACGACCTCAGTTCACATGACTCTGACTCTGACTCTGAGGTCCTGATTCCCGAGATCACTAATAACACAGAATCACTCCTTTTCGATCCTCAGGAACCAAAAATAGAAAATGCCAAGAGTGATTACAACCAAGAATCCAAATTTTTTCTCAAATCCGATTCCTTTCATCCTACAGACACTCTTCCGGCATTTGATAGTTACCCAGAGGACTCTCTACAGAAAACCACCTATCATCTGTTTCTAGAAGAGCCCTCATACACAATGGCCACCTCGGCCGCACACACAGAACGGATCAAAACCTCTCCCAAACCCCGACCCGCAACCGGACTCAAGTTCTATTCAGATTCACCTCTCACCGAGCCGATTGCATTTCCACATCGGGTTTCGAACATTGATCAGACTACATACCATGCTCTATCATTCTCTGATCACCCCTGTAGGGTTTCCGCGTCATTCATTGATTATTCTACGGGTCCCTACTCTGACCAGGCTGATTCGACTCAGCCAAACCCTGCGTTTACACTTCCACATCCATCTGAGCTTCATAGTTTATGGTGGGTTCCACACCTTTTTATTCACATCTATCAACCCACCAGATTGATTGGTTTTGGGCTGCATCATCAGCCTGTTGATCTGAACAAGCACCTGGTTGGACCAACCAGGCTCTTAATCAAGGTGCTTGTCTTACAAAACTCTGCTGATTTGACCATCCCCTCTCCATCGCATTTCCCGCTTGGCTGAAGGCATCAAATTTAGCGCTCAACGGGAGGCAGCCCGTCATTCTCTTTGAAAACCTGAAACTTGTTCTGACAGCTTTTTGCACCTGAAGTTCACACTTTAGGACAGCCGACTCCACCTCAGGTGCTTGCATCTGAGATTCATCAAAACAGCTATCCTAATGTATAAACTTAGTTGAATAAAAACCCCTAGGTTACAATGAGGACATTGCAAATCTTAGGCATGGGGGGGTAGGAAAGTACAAAAACTTGTAAGAAAAGGTTTCAAACAAAAAAATTCACATATGCCAAAAACACCATAAAAATTAAAAATTTTTCGAAAAAGAATAAGAGGAAAAGAGGAGAAGGAAATTTTGTGAAGGAGAAGAGAAACAAAATGAAAAAGGAGCACAAAATTATAAGAAAAGGTGATAGTCATTAGTAAGGAACTAAGGAATTAACCTAAGTTCTAGACCTCATTCAAGAAAATAACTGAAAAGTGCACAATGAGATTAGTAAGAATGCAAACCTTAGGCATTCTTGAATAGACTCTTAGTACCCATTAAGATCTGGACACTCCTCAAGAGGTTGAGGAAAATGAAAAGCTAAAGTATTAGGCCTAAGGCTTAGGGAGTATTTGGCCTCGTTAACTAATTTTTGGTTTACGGGACTCAGTAACCTAAGCACCCTAACCTCACACACAGCCTGGTTCAGTAAGCGTAAAAATCAGAATCACGCAGAAGCGTCGTAAAATTCTGAAAAGAACACCTAGAATAGGAGCGGCCGATCAACACAAGTTGATTTGGACGAGTTCCCAGCGCGGAGAGGCGGGAAATCCCCTCGAAGATGCGTAACAAAATATCATCTCCTCGGTGCTTGTTTCTTAGGATATTTACATACCCTACTGGGGGCATGTAAGCACTCTGCTGGTTCAGATCCCATGGATGGCATTATCTCAAAGTGTCAATTGCCAGGGTCTGGATTCGGTCACGGAACACCATGGATGGGATTATCTCGAAATCTCAATAGCCAGGGTTCCGGGGGTTGCCATGGGCGGTGCTATCTCGAAGCATCGATCGCCAGGAACCCTTGAGGATTGATGATGGGAGCAAGGAATCTGATACAGACCGTGTTGAAAAGCCAATCCTAGGCTAGAACTAAAAAGAAAAAGAGAGAGAAAACTCTCCAAATAGAAAAACTTTCTATCTCTCTCTTACAAACGCACTGCGAACTGAGCCAGGGCTAAAATCATTTCAAGCACGGGTGCTTTAACCACAAAGTCCAATAAACCTTAGGTTAGTTCTTGTGGACCTTAAAACCCTTTGCTAGAGACTGAGGCTAAGGCTAGACAGATTTGGATCTTGATTGGTACTAGAGTACCTTTTAGGCCTATGGTCAGCATTCTAACCTAATCTAAGCTCAAATAAAAAAGCACTTATCTAAAGCTATTAAGAACTTCATGGTCTAGAACAAGGGTTGAAACCTTAAGTTTTTGCTAAGGGACTAGCAAAAGCTAGGCATGGGGGTATGATGAGAACCTCATCATGAGCCATAACTAGCTCATTTTGACCCAATACAAAGGATAAAAGCTCCTACATAACTTAAGGAAAGGCTTAACTCAGAGAATTCTGAGTTTAAGGAGAAAACAAGTCATAAGGGGTAAAAATGCAATTTTACCAGTATAATCTGCATACAGGGTAATTCAGGGTCCAAACATAGGTCAAAGCAACTTAATAAGAATAAAAGTGGGATGAGATGATCTAGCAAGGGCTACAGCAATTCCAAGGAACTAAATGATAATCTGTAACCCTAAAACAACCCACTTCAATTCACGAGGTTCGAGGCAAAGTAAAAATATAATAAACCCTCTAAAATTCATAGAAAAATAATCTCTAGGGTTTAGAACCTTCAATTTGGCCTTCAGAACCCATTTTGACCTACATTGAGAACCATGCCCAATTAATAACTTAATCTGGGTTTTCGCATAAATTGACCGGTCAAACAAGGTCTAATATAGAAATGAAATTCACCATCAGATTCCTTAGGTCCTAATTAATCATGTATAAAAACTTGAGCCTAAGAAGAAACCTCTTTGACCGACTTTACACTTTGGTCCTCATATATTTACTTTTTGGCCCTCAACTTTTGAACCCTCGCATTCAGCCCCTAACTCTCCTTCGTTCTTTGCGATCAGGTCCCCCCTGCAAAACCTGCCAGCACCATGCTCCGGCGACCTTGCGCGGAGCGTGGCGCCGCGCAGGGTGAGGGGGAAAGCCTGGCAAGTAAACCGGGGGTGCCCTGCGTCGTCAGCCGTCGCAGGGACACCCCCCTGGTCGCTGTAGCCCACCATACCGGCCGTGCGAACGCACGGACGGTATGGGTTTTTGTCTCCGGCCATCCTCCGGCGAGGGAGACACGTCGTCTCCCTCCGCCTCCCTCCCTGTTTTGATCCCTATAAATACCCCCCGTTGCTCCACCGACCGGGGCAGCTCGGATCTGACGGAGAAAACCCCCAACTTTCCTCTCTTCTCTCTCCGGCAGACGCTCACCAGCTACGGCGGTTCCTCCCCCTCCTCCTCTTCGCTCTGACGCAATACCAGCAGCAGAGACTTCCTCCCCTGCTCTTCCCGCGCCACGCCGTACCCAGCTGGCGCCTCTCCGGCTCTCTGCTCGCCGCCGCCCCTTTCCCTGAGCATCTTCTTCTCCGGTGACAGTCGATACGACTGTCGCCCTACTGCTCCCCCTTCGTCCCTGCAAGTAAGTTAGAACTACTTCCCTTCCTCTCCTCTTTCTTTCCCCGGTTTCAATTTGTTCAATTAAGCCCTCGACCGACCCTGACCATCGTCACCCCCTTCGTCTCCGGCCACCCTCCGGCGAGATGTTCCCATCGCTCCACAGCCTCACACACCTCGCCGACCCTCACCGAACCTCCACCTCATCACACTGAGCACCCCCCACCCCTCCACTGCCACTCCACACCTCCGTAACGCTCCCCCGAACAAACCCATTCCTCCGGTTGCAGTCCAACCTAGGGCTGCCGCCAGACACCACCTTGCGGCTTGCCGCGCAGCTCCACACCTTCGCCGTACCACGGCGAAGGTTCCCCAGTGGTTTGATCAGGCCGAGAGGCCATATTCGTGTCCGACAGGTTTTGAGGTTCGACCGCCATTAACGCACATTGAAGCAGCTTCTCCCGCGCTCCAGGCTTGATGACTCCAGGTCTCCAGCTGCTGCGGATTACGGGGAGTCTTGCGAAGGCAGCCAGCCAGCAACCTACGCAAATCGAAGCCGCAGCTGCAGAAGCTAGGCCGCGGTCTCCCAGCAGGCACACGCGAGGAGAGGTCTCCGTTTAGTCCCACATCGGTAAGCCTCACAACCTTTTCACTGTTTAAATTGATTTTGTGCATTAGCCTTACTGCCTCAGCACACGGGGTGAGGTCCCCTTCACCTGCCCGGTTACCCGGTCTCGTCCGCGCTCACGCCCCGCGGACCTGACCCGACCCGACTTAGACTGACCTGCACTCCTCGCCCACCACGCACGCCGGTGGGCTTGGACCCGGGCGCGACCCGAACCCGATTACCCGGCAGCTCTGGGAGAGCTTTCCCAAGAGTGGTTTCAGAGAGAGAGAGACGCGGGGGGAGAGGGTAGAGTAGGTTTTGTCCTCTGACGTAAGCTCTGAAGTGTGCAGGCACAGGTGAAGAAGAAGGACCGCGGAAGAAGAAGGAAGCTGAGGGAGACACTGTAGCAACAGGCAGTTTAAGTCGTCTGATTTGGAAATCAGACGACGTCCTGAAGGGAAAAGAAGAAAGAAGGAGGGGCGACGTCCTGACTGGAAAAAGAAAAGAAGAAAGAAGGAGATCTGAAGAACAACAGAAGAAGGCGAGGCAGAGGAGAACACAAAAGAACAAGGGAAGAACTGAAAGAAGAAAAACAAAGAAGAAAGAAGAAGATCTGAAGAAAGACAGAAGAAAAAGGAAGAGCAGGAACAGCTGGAAGAAGAAGAGCATCACCACTGCAGAAGAAGAACATCACCTCTGCAGACAAAGAAGAAGAGGATCTGAGACGAGGAGAAAACAAAGAGAAAAGAAGACAACAAATTCTTTCTCTCTCTCTTTCTTTATTTTTGTAAAAGAAACATGTATATCTCTAGAATACAACTTGCTCCCTGAGTTCGACCTCGGGAACTCTTTTATTTTCCGAGTAAAAAATTTTATATTTGAAATGTTGGCAATAACTGGCTATACTACAACGCTATAACAATAAAACCCGGTTGCCTACCATCGTTTCACCGCACTAACGCCTTAAGGCGTGCTATCACCACATGAACCCAAAATTCAGGAGAACAAATGCATGAGGCTTGGGAGAGATTCAATGAGATTCTGAGAAAGTTTCCCAACCATGGTGTCCCACGTTGGCAACATGTCCAGATCTTCTACCATGGGTCCATGATGACACACGAAATTTTGTAGATGCCACTTGTGGAGGAAACTTCCTGTGTCAGGACGACGACTCAGCCTTTGAGCTCTTCGAAGGTATGGCTAAGAATTATATTAATAATGCTTCAATGAGAATGTTTAATAGAAAGTCCTCATAATCCCATTCGCATACGTGGGTACACGAAGCCCAATCCAGCAACAAAGACTTAGAGGTAGTGGCTAGTTAGCTGGATAAGGTGGGCTTAATCGAGAAGAAAGTAGATGAAGTATGGAAATTTCTCTCTAAACCTTCGTCATCTCCTTCTCAGTCACCTGCACAACACACTTCTTCCTAGTTTCCCACAGGAAGGGAAACTATGAATAACCTTTCTGTGACAATCTGCACTACCGGATTATTCATTTCCATATCCTTCACCGGTTGGAGGAACCTTTGTTCCCCCCTAAACTGACTTCCGTACACCTTACGGAGCTTCGTAGGAGCTCCACGCCATTCACAATGACCCATTTTAACAGACCTACAACCCTAGATGGAGTAATCATCCAAATTTCTCATGGTCGGGAAATTCACAGAGACCTCCTTTTCAACAACCATCTGCACTACCACAGCGCAACTCGATCCGAGCACCACCTCCACAATCACACGGATATCCACTGCGTGCCTACCAGCAACCCCAACCTGGGCCTGCCCAATACTCTCAACCTAGGCCTACACGAGATGATCAGTTGGGGTCTATCATGAAAACTCTCGCTGATATGCAACAACAAAATATTGCTATGCAATAGAGACAGGATACGGCATTAGCTGAGATGAGAGCCTAGCTATCACACTTGATGGAATCCCGTCAACCACATTCACTCCCATCTCAAGCACAACCCAACCTTAGGAACATATCTGCCCAGAGGTATGTTCAACCTAGACATGCAGTGCAAGGTCAAGCACATGTCATTTCACAACCCTTGCATGACACTGAATTCTACATTGATCCAAATTCTTCCCATCAACAAACCCAACCACCTCTGTTACCTAGTTTTGAATTACCGTCTACATCTAAGGCTGAATTGAATGCCATAGTCACTAGGAGTGGTAAAAGCACCGTTGATCCACCTATTTCTACTTCTACATCTTTTCCTGAACCTTCTACTTCCACTCCTCCATCTAATTTACTGTTTCCTACTTCTCCACCTAGGAATGACCCTCTTGTCACCACTTTTGTACCATTTCCAGAGGCTTTAAAGAAGAAAGGGAAAGGAAAGGAAAAGACCTGTGTGGCACCTGAGGAAGATTTACTTAAGCCCTTTGAGCAAGTCCACATAAACATCCCCTTATTGGATGCAATTCACCACATACCTCTTTACGCTAAGTTTTTAAAAGACTTATGTACACCTAAGCGTAAAGTAAGGATTCAAAAAGGGAGTAATCCAATCATCCTTTCGAAACAAGCAAGTTCCACTATATCCAGCACCCTCCCTACTAAGATGAAAGACCCAGGCACCCCTCTCTTATCTTGCATGATAGGAAACACCACATTTAACAGAGCATTACTTGACCTAGGCACTTCCATCAATCTTATCCCAACCTCTCTATTGACACATTTCGAGGTTGGCAATCTGAAGCCAACCAAGGTGTCCCTGCAATTAGCTGACAGGTCAGTTAGGAAACCTCAGGGAGTGTTGGAAGATGTTATAGTGCAGGTCAAGGATTTTTACTTTCCTATAGACTTTACAGTCCTTGACATGGATGTACCTGAGGATATCCAGAACACACCTATCATTTTAGGAAGACCTTTCTTGGCTACGGCCAAGGCAAACATTAATTGTGAGGTGGGCCTAATAGAATTGAAATTTAGAGATCAAAAGATAAAGATTGGTATTTTTCAGGCCCAAAGAGGACCGACAAGTAGTTTAATTGAGGAAATCTATTCCTTGGATTCTTTGGATCGGTTGGTTGAGGATACTTTGATTGACTCATTAAATTTAGAACCTCAACACTCTTTGGATTTTGACCTGACTTTCACTGAGACACCAGCTTTAGAGATTGAGGACTTACCTCCTATTCCATTAGTGTCTCTAGGATTTCCTAAAATCTCCACACCTGCTTCTTCATCTAATCCTATACCTATTGAGTTGAAACCTCTCCCTGATTCTCTTAAGTATATTTTCTTAAGACCTGATCAGACCTATCCTGTGATTGTCAACTCTTTCTTATCGTCTGATCAAGAATCATGACTCTTATGTGTCCTGAGAGCACATAGATAGGCTATAGGATGGAACCTCTCTGACTTAGCCGGCATTAGTCCTTCTTACTATACACATAGTATTTTCACTGAAGAAGGATCTAGACCTACTAGGCAGCCCTGGTGTAGATTGAACCCTACACTTCAAGAGGTGGTGAAAAATGAGATGATTAATTGGTTACACAACGGAATTATCTTTGCCATTTCTGACAGCAAGTGGGTAAGTCCTGTTCCAGTTGTGCCTAAGAAGGTCGAACTTACCATCATAACCACGATTCTGGAGAAGTCATCCCTATATGGATTACTAGTTCGTGGCGAGTATGTATTGATTATCGGAAACTCAACCAGGCTACGAAGAAAGATCATTTCCCATTGCCTTTCATTGATCAGATACTGGAAAGATTGGCTGGGAATCAATTATTTTGCTTTTTGGATGGCTATTCAGAATATAATCAGGTGGCAATTCACCCTGATGATCAGGAAAAAATGATGTTCACATGCCTCGACGGAACCTTTGCATTTCGTAGGATGCCTTTTGGATTGTGCTACGCACCTGCTACATTTCAGTTGTGTATGTTTGCAATCTTTTTTGACTTGGTAGGTGTTTGCTTAGAAGTCTTCATGGATGACTTCTCGGTCTTTGGGAGCACATTTGATGCATGCTTAGACCACTTGACTAAGTTCCTGCAAGGATGCATAAATGTGAATCTAGTACATTCCTGGGGGAAATCACATTTCATGGTACCAAGAGGGCTAGTATTAAGTCACCTTATCTCAGAGAAAGGAATAGAGGTTGATCGTGCAAAGGTAAAATTGATTTCTGAACTACCACTACCTTTGTCGGTTAAACATATTAGATCTTTTCTCAGGCATGTTAGTTTTTATCGTCGCTTTATAGAGGATTTCTCGAAAATAGCTTGACCTCTCACCAATCTCCTCTCTAAGGATTTAGACTTCCAGATCTCCGATGATTGTGTTCGTGCCTATATGACACTTCATGATCTGGTTACCAGGGCACCAATACTGCAACCCCCGGATTGGTCTCACCCTTTTGAGATCATGTGTGATGCCTCTGATTATGCAGTAGGAGCTGTCCTTGGTCAAAAACTAGATGGGAAACCCACAGTCATTTATTACACTAGCAAGACCTTAGATGAAGCTTAGAGGAATTACACCGTCATAGATAAGGAATTGCTAGCTATAGTATTTGCACTAGAAAAACTTAGACCTTATCTTTTAGGTTACCATATTATAGTCTACACACTGACCACACTGCAGTTCAACATCTTCTCGACAAGAAGGATGAGAAATCTTGCTTGATTAGATGGATTCTGCTTCTACAGGAATTTAATTTAGAGATTCCTGACAAGACTGGAAAGCAGAATGTGGTAGCTGACCACTTATCCCACCTTCCTTCTGAAGTGATTTCTTCTTCTTTGCCTAAGTCCAACCACTTCCTTGATGAGCAATTGCTGGTCATTCATTAACATCTTCCTTGGTATGCTGACATTGTCAACTACTTAGATTCTAGAATTCTTCCCACTGATTGGGTCCAACACCAAAAAGATAGACTTAGATCCAAAGCCAAGCACTATTACTAGGAAGAACCATGGCTTTTCAAGCATTGCGAAGACCAGATTCTTAGGAAGTGTGTCCCTGATAAGGAAATAGAAAGATCCTGTCGTTCTCCCATGACTAGGCGTGTGGCAGTCATTTCTCTGGCAAAAAGACTACTGCAAAGATTTTGCAGAGTGGTTTTTATTAGCCCACGATTTTCAAAGATGCACATAAATATATTAGGGCATGTTCATGCTGTTAGTCTCTCGGCAATATTGGCCGCTGAGACATGATTCCCTTGAATCTGATTGTAGTGTGTGAAATTTTTGACATTTGAGGTATTGATTTCATGGGACCTTTTCTGAAATCATATGGCTTCGAGTATATATTGTTAGCAGTTGAGTATGTTTCCAAATGGATAGAAGCCATCCCCTCGAGGACTAATGATCATAGAGTTGTGACACAATTTGTTCAAGATTTTATCTTCTTTAGATTTGGGGTACCAAACACCATCATTGGTGATGGAGGGTCTAACTTTAGAAACACACATTTTTAGTCCCTACTTCAAAAGTATGGGATGTCACATAGGATTGCTATGCCATATCACCCTCAAACCAATGGACTAGCTAAATTGTCCAACTGGGAGATCAAGAGGATTTTGCATACTACATTCGACCTGATAGAAAGGATTGATCTTCCCACCTTTCTGATGCATTGTGGGCATATAGGACAGCGTACAAAACCCCATTAGGCATGCCTCCTTTCAGACCTGTGTACGAGGAACACTACCATCTTCCCGTAGAACTTGAGCACAAAGCCTATTAGGCCATCAGAAAAATGTAATTTGAACCTAGAGAAGGCCGGTGATCACGGAAGATTACAAATTTTCGAGCTAGATGAGTTAAGGAATGAATCTTATGAGAGCTCGAGGATCTATAAAGATAAACTTAAGGCCTTCCATGACCATCACATTCATAGGAAATCATTTTACCCTGGTCAAAAAGTCCCTTTCGACTCTAGACTAAAACTCTTCCCAGGGAAACTAAGATCGAAATGGACTGGACCTCTCAAAATAATGAGAATCTTTGATAATGGTGCCATTGAGATCACTGTGATTGACAAATCTAAACCTTTTTCCATCAACGGACAAAGACTAAAACCTTTTATTGAGCCACATGATCTCAGACTTGTCAATTCTACCATTTCACTCCTAGATTTTGAATTACCGACTGGGTTTATGCCTAGCTGAAGGCATTAACCTTAGCAAAATCTATCCTTGTATAAAACTATTTTCACCTTTCTTATTTCTACCTTTATTTGCATTAGGTGTCTACCTTTGCAATTTTAGCATACATTCATTGACACATATGTCATGCATTTCACTTCCTAGCTTGACTTTCCACTCTGATCTTATATCAGACTTGAAATCATCCTCACAGAGATTTTATCTCCTCATTCTGACTTCATTCCGTCACCCAGACTAGGATAGTGAAAAGTAGAGCATGCATTTGCATCCACCCTATTCATTCAATGAGGACATTGCAATATTTAAGCATGGGAGGGTGTAAATGGTGAATCATTTACTGAAATGCAATTGTAGACACACCAATAGTATAGTATAAGTATTATCAAAAATAACAAAAAAAATGAGAAATTTTGAAAAAATTACAAAGCCAAAAATACAAAAAAGTGAAAAACTCAAAAACTCCAAAAATATAATAAGGGACATGCACTCTATTGTTAAGGGAGAACTCCAAAGAAATTTCTGAGGAGAGAAAAGAGCTTTAAAGGAAGAAAAAAAATAAGTGTTTAACTATGATCTTCTAGTTGAAAACAAAAATAGAATAAGTGTTTATGGATATTCAACCTTTGCTGGTTTGACTTTCTGGGCCACTGTAGCTTGACTCATTCAAGCTTTGGCATAATACACTTTGAGCTTTGACAAGATAGACCACAATCTCTCCTAACTTTACAACGTATGCTAGTACCTGAGTCACCAGTATAGGATTCGTTGGTTTGCTTTGACTTAGGAGTCTAAGTAACCTTGGCTTACACTACACATTGTCAGGAAAGACCATGTGAATCTAAAATTCAACCCTAGTGTTCATTAGGGAATGTGGAGTCCTTACCTATGCATGCAGGTAGACTCCTTGACCTAGTCTTTAGTATTATGTCTAGGAGAAGCTCTTTCCACCAAAAAACTCACCCACCAAATAAGGTGCGCTCTACCAAATAAAGTTGTCGGAGACATACTGACAGAAAAGGAAAAAAGAAAAAGAGAAAAGTTCATAAAGAAAGCTCTTTAGAATGAGTCAAGTATGCTCTCCAAGTCTGTAAATGCAAAAGTTCCAGTAAAAATGCTTTCAGGGTTCAATACAACTACCCTGTTATTCCACCAAATATTCTTTGAGCCACAAACACAATAAGAGTTGGGCTTGAGTATTCCTCGTTTCTTGAGAGTCATCCAAAAACATAAGCTGAAGCTAGGACCAACCTGGACTTAAAAAGAAGTGAAACCCCAGGATTGAGTTTTATAATTCACCTCGTTTGTCCTGACTTTTCACAAAGCACAACCATAACCTTGTAGCATTCTGAGTCTCTGTAAAACCCCCTGAGTCTTGGAATTCGAGAGATGGTCTATGTCAATTAAGTCTTGAGTTTTGGTTAGTTTTCTTCAGTAATATGGTTCTCACAATGTCCAGACATAAACACAGTTGGTTTATCGGGAAAATTCTTTCAGCTTAAAGATCATCTTCAAACACTTAAAACTTTGAGTAAAATGAAAAGAAGAAAAGATATCTCATCACACTTACCTTGCTGATACTTAAATTGCTTTGCACTTTAATGAATTGTTTGCTAAGGGACTAGCAAAATCTAAGCATGGGGGTATGATGAGTGGCTACTCATTATAGCTAAAAAGCTATAGTTAAGCCAGAAAGTGGGTTAAATAATATCAAATTAACACATAAAAGGGGTTAAGTGTGGGAATCAAAGAAAAAGACCTAAAACCATAATTCAGTGTCAAAATTGCAAAATTAGGTCATAGAATGTGATATTCTTGAGAAAAAGGCCAAGTGATGATCCAAGTGTAAATTGAACATGCAAACAAGTTTAAAAATCCAAATCAGAAGTACAATTGACTTCTTAAAAGTTCAATTAAGCACATATAAAAACTTGAAGGCTTTTGGAGATCATTAAGGCCTTGAAAATTAGATTTTACATTTAGGTCCTTTGTGCATCACATTTCCTTGATTAGAAAACCTTCCCGGACCTTTTTATAACTCGCAGGGACCTCTTTGAAAGCCTTTAAGGACCATTCAGTTATCATTTCTTACCACTTATGGGCTCACCTATAAATGTCCTACCCCTTCGCAAGGGGCCTCTCCCTGCAATTGTTCAAAAGACCCCAGCAACCTGCAACTCTGCACACGTACTGTGCGTGCAAAGAACACGGAGGATCTCGATCGTCCATTCTCCCTTGATCTTGATCTGCGGCTCGATCTCAATCGAAGCTTCGCACAAAGTGGCGCATGTGGTAACCTGACCACCTAGATCCCATCCTACGGTCAAATTTCAACTTGGCAGCCCACGCGCTCCTCTCCTCTTATCCTTGCCACAGGTGCCCTTGTCCACTATCCTCACCCACGTGGTGAATTGAGCCACTGAGATTGCTACTTAGGCACCTCGATGGTCGCGTGCGCAAAGGATCGCTCTCTCCTACCTTCTTAGTGATCATTCCTCCACTCCAGTCTCTTCTCCACACCAATTCCCGGATTTAACAACCACTGGCTGTGAAATCCCCGACTTCTCTCCGACTCTCCTCGTCGCTAAGGACCACATAGCACCTGAGGATGACCTAGAAGTCTCACTAGTAGACTTTTACCTCTGCTAGAGCTTGTCCCCCTCCCTTCTTCTTCCTTAGCCATCGGCTAAGGACCTACAAGTCCCATTCTTACTGTTAGAGTAGTTTTAATGTTTTCTAAATTTGCTGTAGCATTAGGTTGATAGATTAGAGCAGATGAGAGTAGAATTAGATGTAGAATTAATAGTCGATTTGCTATTCTGATTAGTTTAGCATTAGAAGTAGTTTTAGCATAGCAAGTTCTCCTCCTCGCCTCCTCTGAACATCCCAGATCAGATGGGAAGCAATTCACTTAATCATTGTCCATTTTATTCTTCCTCTCCATGTTTTCATCCCATTAATGCTTTCCTTGATTTGTATTTCGCAATCCAACCACTCATAAGACCAAATTTCATATCTGAGTGCTATCCACGTCAGATCTGAAATTTGTGTCAAAAGTCATATGAGGGGCTTCTCACTCACTCCATCTTGTTCACAAAAGCCCCTGATCTGAGCTAAAAAGTGAATCAGTTTTCCAGATTTTCCATGAATTCAGAATTTAAGGATTTTTGCGCAATTGGGCTTCGAATGCCTTGATCTTGAAAACTGAAGAATTTGGATTTTTATTCACTGATTGGTAGGGAATCTGAGATGATTCTAATGTTAGAATTCACCTCAGAAGAGCCATAATCTAATTCATCACTTTTTAGGATTCTAATGTGTGGATGCCTTGTAGAGCGAAGGAAGGTCAACCATGTTGATTAAGGCTTTATTAGGGATTCTAATATGATTGGTTTTTCTGATAGTTTGATTCCCTCTTAAGGGATTCTCAATATCCCTTATGATGTATAACACTCTGGGATTCAGTTATTGAATTTCTTGTGTTGATCCTAACTCTTTCTACATGCTGTCTATAGCATTAGAAAGAGCTAGATTAAAAGTTTTTATGAATTGATTGGGTGTGATATTTGTGACAAGGAACCTGGATTTTATGATGAACATATGAGCTTGTTTTCTGTTAAGTGAATTTAAAACCCTTGTCAAAAGTTGGTTTAGTGATTTGTATCTTTGTGTTGTTGAATCCCAGAATTAAAGTAAAGTGCTGCCATAGCAGCAACATTTCCTCCTTTAATTCGAGTTAGTGTTCCCTGATTAGCACATTTCAATCCCTATCAGGCTGTCTTGAATCTGATCTGGGATAGAAGTGGACAAATCAGGAAACACAAATTTGATTCTGTTTTGTTTCTGCTGCAAACTTAACCTAATTTCAGATGGACTAACTGCAGCAGTAGTTAAACCATCTGGAATTAGGTCTAGCCTGCTACAAGGCTTGTGTTTGGAAGCTCATGCTACTATTTCCAGTAGTTTTCTGAGAGTGCGAGTGTTAGCTGCAGATCTGAGATTGCTATTGTTGTTCTAGTTGTTCTGATTTTCTAGCAACCATATCTGATCTTAAACCCTGTGGACTATAGGCTTTTGATTTCAGTTTTGTAAATAGCTGACATGTTATTCATGTTGTATTCCTTGTATACAAGCTTTCCTGTATTGCAATTGATTTTTAATCCTTTGATGCTTGTTATCTTTCTTTTAAATGTTTGTCAACTAGTTATTTTTAAGCCTAACTATCCAAGCACATGAATTAAATGAAACCCGCTCTTGTGTGAGTGGTTTAATTTTTATTTTAATTATTTTGTTAAGCGATTTTCGACCACTTAGATACTAAAATGACAAATCATCTTAATCATATTATTCAAAAGCGAATATCAGTTTTTAAATTTTTAAAAGGAAAATACAATATTTTCCTCCTCTCTTCCTCTCTTAATTTGAGAGGCTTAGAGGCAAATGACGACCCAAAGGACCCAAGGGGGTCCTTTTATAGGTCGATGGGTTGTTGGAATTAGGATAAGTTTATTGAAATACCTAAAATACCCCTAGGGTTGGGTCCACCTTACATTTAGGTCCTTTTCAACTTGTTTTGGCCATAACTTAAGCTATACACCTCGGAATCTCATGAAATAAGCATCACGGGAAAGCTTGCAATGAGAGGAATCTAATGTTGCCACATATGCAATCTTTTGATAATGTTTGAGTAAGGGTTCACTCGAAATACACATTTTTTTGCAAATTAAGGAGGTATTGACCCCAACATTGAACCACAACCATGTTTCCAAGCTCAAATTGACCCGAAACACTTTGAAATGACTCAGAGTTTGGATTTTGTGTTGTTAAAGATATAAAAACCTTAAATGGAGTTTCAACCCCGAAACTCAACTGAACCTGTAAGTACAAAGAGAGTCATGCATGCAAGAAGTTCGTAGTAACCTTAAAAGGAAATAACAACCTTAAAGAGAACAAACTAGGGTGTTATGGGCTTACCAGTAAACACTTGGAATACATTTCCTGCATCTCAACTAGTCAAGAACTCTATTTTCTTGATAATAAATTAAAACAAAAATATAGAAGATTATTTCGAATGCATGTGGTTGCAAAGTAACTACAGGGTCCATGGACTAAAATGGCAGGTATGCAAAACAAAATCAACTAGTGTCAACAACATTAAAAAACTTTCATTTTCCAACCTCTACAACCAAATTTGCTAGTTTCAGGTAATTCATTAGCCTAGCTAGTTACTAACCAAAATATTAAAGTAAATTCAACCACTAGTATAAAAATGATTAACAAAAATCATTAACCACATACTTGCAATACATTAACTTTCCTATCCCACCCAAGTACTGCCTATCTCATTGTCAAACAAGAAGCCTTTTCAACTTACACAGAACTAAAAGTAGACTCAGGGATTAATAACAAAAGACTTATCTTAGATTTAGAAAACCATTAACTTAACTGCACATATGGTTTCCCTAAGAATGAATTAAATGACAACCTCATAAAAGAAAGCACATCGATTTAAGTTCCACTTCATTTAAGAGCAAAAATTTCATATAACAATTAGCAATACATTATTTATGACCCCACGGATGATAGGCTACACAAATCAAATGAGGTTAACGATCACACCATAATTTATGTGGTTCTAGGTAGATATTACATCATTTATCTTTCATGGAGTATACACGTATAATACATAATTAATGTTGAATCTAGGGATGCTACACTGAGTCAGGTGAAACCATTTCTCATAAATATGAACATATTAGCCAGATGATGCTATAAAAGTAGGCATCAATCATCAATTTCCTCATTTACAATTTCAATATCTTTATCAGAGTTCATTAATCGAAAAATGATTACCAACATTTTGTTTCAAAAATTTTTAATCGATTTAGCATCGCTATCATTTTATTGCCAATCCCAAAGCCACAATGGTTTCATTAATATTTGTCTAGAATTCACTTTAAGACTATAATAGACGTGCAGCTGCTAATGGACACCCTTGTGAGAAATCGGTAAGCTGTTAAAGGAATTTCTGTACAAAATGAATTGTGTGTTTATACAAACAAGAGAGAATTAAACAAAAACTTTGTTATCATCCTGTCTTAATTTTTCATCACTTGTTAACCATTAACGGGGCAAGTCAAAGAAGAATTTATGATTCCCAACAATCTATGGTGTCAACAACCAGAAAAGAAAATTTGAAACAGCCTACCCATAGATCCAATGACCAAGTTAATAATAAAGATAGTGGCAATTTAATAAACCTGGCTAAGGCAAAATTCATTGCATACGACACAATTTATGAGCAATTCATAATTTATAAGTATTACTTAATAACATAGGAAGATGCCTTCAAATCTGCAAAGAAATTTCAAGGTACAAAATACAATCTCTAAAAATTTTAGATAAATGCGGATGAAAAGATCCTGAATTCCAAACTTTAAAGCATGGAGCATCATGAAGAATTTTAAGTTCTAAGCACTTTCAAAGATCAAACTCAGGTTTCCAACGTAGAAAAAGATGTTCATAATTGGCAAGTAAAATGTAAGCTCTATATCGTAAGCAACTTTATGCTCCAATTCTTGGGAAGAATCACGGAAATATCACTTTCTAAGCTAATTAGAGTCTTATTTGGTCACTTAATTCAATAATCCATTCCATCATATTCACGTATTCCTTTATCACCAGGATACCCGTCAATTGACAATTTCAAGTACAACCTAATTTCACGATTTATCCTTTAATAACAAGAGTGATCATATATTCCTTGAAGCTAGCAAAAGTAGTGTATATCTCTTTTCGATTCATCAACTTTACACCTTTATTTCTTTTATAGACTTCCAAATCAAATTGTGCAACTTTATAATTTAATACTAAATCCATAAACGAGATATGAATTATTAGATCATTAATATCCTGAATGTATAAGCCGTTGATAAAATAGCTTTTGCAATGCAATAGTAACAATAGGCTAATAGATAAGAATTTTTCCATATTTATCCTATGCAAGTCGACCAAAAATAACACAGTAAGAATACATCAAAATTAGGAATTAGCGCAATATAAGTGGTGAAAATATATTTCTCCTATCCTTACAAAATATGTAATCAAACATGCATGCATGATACTATAAGAAATCTTCCTTTCCTTATAACAAACAGTAGGAACAACTATATTATTTACACTTTTATTCTAATTTATAACAAGTACAATTAATTGTGTCAGAGATTAAGGTAGGTATATTCATTCGATCATTATTAAATTAACAATAATCAATTAACTCCATGCTAATTGAATTTAATTTCATTCTAATCCAAAAAGGTAATAACTCAATTCCAGTCCAAATAAGATGGTTCATAAAACTAATCTCTACCAGATTTTAACACTACAAACAACATTAATTATCAACTGCGTTAGAAATCAAGGCAACCATCTCCCCACAAAGGCTATTAAAATAATAATTGACCATTTAAGAAGTAATGAGTCGTATATCCCTGACTCAATTCCTCGCATACTTTAAATATATATATTTGACATGTGAGGCATGTTACAAGTCAAATTCGTTGTGAAAAATGTTTACATATTTTATACTTACAAGGACAGAAAATGCGTCATGCAAGAATTAACTAAGACCAACAAATACTAACTATTGGCCTTGACCCCAATAAACTAACAATTAAAATTAATGGACGACAAAGTATGATAAAATTTCCACCAATTTTATTCTAAACAAATGGTTGTGGCTATTGCCATTCATAATGACTAATTACTTTCCATGTTGCCATAATATTTCTAAAGAAAACCCAAACTATCACATGGTTATCGTTAAATAATCATAAGTACATAAAATGCAGTATAGATGTGCAATATCACATGCTAGCTGAGAATAATCTACCCTTTTCAAAGTGATCAATGTTAGTTATATATTTCCCATTATTAAAAGAAGTACACTACTATAGAGCATCCCATAAACATTTGATGATCTGCACGTATATTTATAAAACAGTGGTTGGTTGATTCTACAAAAGGGATACACAACTAAGAAGTGTACGAATTAACGTGTTCATTGGGCTGGTAATCAAATTTACCACTATCAAAACAATAATCAAAACCACGAGAAAACTATATGATCACAGAAATGGTGACGAATGTTCTGCTTGTAAATCATGCTTTAAAAGTTGATTTAGTTGTAGTATAGTGCGAAACACGTCGACAAATAAATTTATAAATTTCGGTGAGTACTGGGTCGTTCACAGGGAGGCAATCACAATTTATTCATAAGCTTTTCAATAGAACTTGCTCTAAATAGATATTTATATATGTATATATGTATAGGAATCAGATATATAATCAGAATTGTATTGCATTCAGAAACAATCTTTTTCAAAATAGAGATTACTATGCTAAAAGTGTAAATAGATAAACAACAGATAGATAGAAAGGGAGAGAGAGAGATAGAGATAGAGATATAGAAGGAGGCAGAGAGACGACGTCGCTTGTAGGATGCTTGTGTGATATGCAGCAGCACCTCAGATCTAGAGTGCCAGCATGAAGGTCAGAGCGGAGTTGCAGAGGGAGAGCTTTGGTCTGGAGGAAGGTGGAAGAGTTGTATGTAGAGATGCCTTCAACTAGGGGGCCCTAGGCCTCTTTTTATAGCTTTCATGAGGGGCAACAAGGGCATTTTATCCCCCAAAACTGTGTAACAACTTCTGAACGATCAAATCCGTCGATTGGGAGATCAACAGACAAAATCATGCCTTAAAACATCCTCATTTGCACCTTCACCATGTGGATGGCTTCTTCGGCTGACACATGGCATGCCCACATCCCTTGGATTGCAATCTAACGGCCCTGCTTGCTCCTCGCACCCGCTTCAATGTCCGTAGTCCGCTTCTCTCTCCTCACGTGCCCTCATAAATTCAAATCATGCCCAACAATCTTAGCTGTCCGATCACTTAAACCAAGTGCACCACTGCCTTCACAAAAGGCACATGAGATTGCACATATAGTGCGCATTTGATAGTGCGTATAGCCTCGAAGCACTCTGGTCACACCATGCGTTCGTCTCCTAGCGCTCTGATCACCATCCAACGGTTAATCAAGCCCGCTCGCCACCTCCCTCCTAATTTCTCGCATAGCACTACTTGAACATGTGTCACGCACTTGCAGTTGAGCATGCTCACTGTTGCGCCACGCATCCAAATTATTGTGTTTTTGTTTTAAGGAAACTCATTCTCGACCATTGGATGAAGATCCAATGGTCGAGATCTATTCCTCATTGATGAGGCACGATAAGGGGAGTGACATTGCGTGCTCGTGGCTGTTGGATGGCCATCCAACGACCCACAATGTGCGAAGGGTGACCTCCCTATATGGGGCAGTGATGAGGGGGCAGCTTGAAAGAGAGATCTTCATTTCCATTGAAAACTTTAACATAAAATGACTTGTCGTTGTATTTAATCACGTGGTAGAAAATCACTTTTCAAAATATTTTAATTCTCAGAATCTAACCACGAAAATAGTTAGGTCATCTCCACAGGGAGGAATTAGCCTATTGAATTATTGAGTGGTGACTCGTTAATTCGGGAATCTCAATGGGTGCATCTATTCTCTAGTGTAACTTGTTACCCTCATGAATCTCATTTTAAGCAATTGATTAAGATTGTAGGTGTTTATATGCAAAATTACCATAATATAATATTCTATTAAACTATGATCTTGGTAATGGTAAACACTGTAAATACTAATTTCTAAAATATGGCTTGTTCACCATAATCCATGCATTATATTACTCATGAGAAATATTCATTTGCAAGTAATTTTGATTAAGTAGAAGGATGCCTATGCAATTTCACCTCAATAATTTAACTAATTAAATAAATGCATAGTATCTTTTGCAATGGCACAACCTATAATTAATAATGCGAGAGGAAACAGAGGTTTTTCCCTCTCTCCTCCTCACGCATGGGAAGGACGGTAGCTAGAGCTACTCTAAGGGAAGACACTTCTCGACGAGGGCTTCGTGATGATGGTGGGGGCACGGCCGGAGGTGGCCAGTGGCGGTCAGCCGGAGGAGTGGTCTTCGGTGGCGTGGAGGTCTTGCAAGTGGCGGTGATCTCTCTTGTGTGGAGGTGGAGGCTTCAACGGTGAGGGTGTGGTGAATGCCTAGGTAATGCTGGCATGAGTCAAGGTGGTTGGAAGAGGGTGGATGGCATGGAAGAAGGAACCTGCATTTTGGGTTCTTTTTTGTGAAGTTGCAATAGGATGAGAAAAGGACGAGGAAGAAGAAAACGAAGAAGATGAAGATGAGGAGGAGTGCGCAAGCGGCTGGAGCGCGAGTGAAGATGCGCGTGTTGGATGCTTGCTGTTGGCTGACGGGGAGGAAGAAGAGGATGAAGATGAAAAAAAAGTGGGATGTAGATGGGGTTGCTGTGGTGGTGGCCGCACGCTTTCACCATGCGACCGTCGAGAGGACGAAGGTAGGTGGCAGGTGCGTAGAGACCACGGTGCACGCTGAAGTCCATGATGTACACCTGTTGCACAGTGATGGAGGTGGAGAAGAAGTCCCCTCCAGGGGGAGCGGATGATCCCTCGATGGACGTGACTTTCTTTTTTAAACAAAACCCTCCTCGATTTCCTTTGGTCGCAAGTGCCTTTAACTACTCGCAACAATTGCGAGTGGTTGGAACGACAGATAAGCACGGGCGATTCTTCATCAGACGTCTAATTTGAGCATCAGACATCTTAAAAAAATGTAATGCCATGAATTTGTGATAGCAGTTCCAAATGTCCAATCAAAGCTCAAGACATCTGATAGAAGTAAAAATGAGCATTTGACTCTTGTACCCATCCTTCTTTCATCAAATAAATTATATTATCATAACATATGTTATTAAATGGAAAATTAAAGCATAAAATTAAATACCGGCCAAGGTGAATTGTCATATAACTCCAAATTAATTAACAACTAAGAGAAAATAATTAAATAGTACTTAGGCTAAATAATATTCCACAAAAGCGGACTTATCACGATTGTGATGGTGCCACGTGGCACCATCATGGTCGTCCATCTTATTTTCCTTGTATCTGTCGATGTAGATCTCCAATTGAGTTGATTTTTGTGCTGTTGGACTACGATCGTTGATCCGGATCCATCCATGTAGTTGGATTCTTATCTGAGGCTTGGATCTTTGTCCTTTGGCTCCATGATCTCTGTTCTTTCATAGACTGCACAAGATGCCCTGGTTGTCTGATAGAGACGATTTTGGAAGCGTAGGGCTCTCGTCGTCGTTTTGATTAGATCTATTCAATATAATCTGTCATCCGCAGCTTCTAATCATCTGTGATTAAAATCATCTCTCTTTTAGCTCTTAAAATGGCCATATTATCTATATGACTAACAAACTAGCTATTATGCAATTTATGATGCTTATGCATGCATTGTTCTTAGGTTATGCTAGAATCTAACTTAATTCAGGTAATTTAGGTTAGATGATTGCCGTGCAATCACACCCCCATGCCTAAATCTTACTAGTCCCTAGCAAATGTATGATTAAATGCGAAGTGGTCCTACATGACAGATTTCTATTAAGAGTTTGACTAGAGATTTATTTCTTTTGTTTTCATCCAAAACTTTAGAAATCCAGACAATCGTGAAAATATTTTATTGTAGCCTATGCAATGGGTTCAAGTGAAAAGTTAATCCACATCTAAAGCTTGTACTTGACCCATAGTAAAAATCTATTGGGATAGGCAAACTTCTTCCCTCATAATCTGTAAATTCAACCACGATTTCTGGCTTAGGTAGAAGATTTTTGAGTCAAGTAGATTTGTATTTGGTGGCTCACACTCATCTGGTGCTACATGTAGACTAATACTTTAGTACCTAGATTTCTAGATTATTAAATAATTCAACTTAAAGAGAGGCAGAGAAACTGTGCTCTCTTTAGTTCCATTATACTCATTCTCTCTTTTTTTCTCTTTGTTTTTCTTTTTCTTTTTCTTATCTTATCTTTTCTTATCTTTTTTCTTGAGCTCACAATCTCACCAGATTTATCAGTATATTTGGTGGTCTCTCCTAGTATTAATACTTTGATTAGTTTCTGATAACTCTAGGACTAAGTTAGAATTCTTCAGCCCGTATTCAAGCGGCTAGAAATACAGAAAAGTAGGTCAAGGTTGTATTTGGTAGATTGTGAGGGTGGTAGGTGTTGTTGCTTCATTTGAAATAAATTCTAAAAACACTTATAAACTCTTTGTTTTTTTTTTCTGCTCTTTCTTTTTTTCTAAATTTTTTTCTATGTATATATATATTTTTTTTTCTTTTCATTTTCCTCTATTTTTTCTATAAATGTATATATATTTTTTCTTTTCTCTTTCTCTTTTTTTTCTTTTTTCATTTTTTTTGCATCCAAATATCTACTGACGCAACGCAATATAGCATACAAACTTTTATTTACGAGGCATTATTCAGGATTAGGGGTGTTCAAGAGGATATCTAGTGGCTTATTTGGTGGAAGTGCCTATTCTTGACACCGGGAAGGGAATGGATATGACAATGTATTTCTGACCTTGACAATAATACCCTCCTTCAGTCAAGGATTTCGTAGAGGGTGGTCGTGACCATCCAGCTTAGTCCTAGTTTTATCAAAATCCACTTTCTACGTATTTGCCTTATTTAGTGGTTTTTAAGAGATTCGCACTAAGAATTTGTACGTAGAAACTGAGACAAAAAATTATGCCTAACTTCGAGTATTATTATCTTATTATCCAGAGTTTAAGATTCCTCATACAAGCCTTAGAGAACTAGTAGACTTTCTACTCTCACCTCGTACTTGTTTGGAGGATCTATTAGAAGATAGTTTGCCTAACTCCTTAATTACTATCCAAGGGCTTAGGAGAAGATGTTTATCAGTTTTCACAGAGGATCCATTGCAATTCTACGTGTAAGTGTGAAATTATACTGGATTCTAAACTCTATAATCAATCGTAAGAATAAATCCCTAATAAAACCTTAATAAAAATTCTTTATGCCTAAATGCTTTTTTTCTTTTTGACATAAAGATAAGACATGCAATGTCAACCCCCCATGCTTGTTCATTACAATGTCCTCATTGAAATGTATGCATGAAAATCAAAGTATAGTAAGAAAGAGGAGGGGATATCACCTAACTATGCTTGTTGATCTAGGTCAGCATGAATACAAAGGATGTAGAGCTACTTGTATAAAATACTGGGCTGCCTCCCAATCAACGCTAAGTTTAATGTCATTTGCCAGACTCAGTTCAGCTTTAAGAAGATTCCAGAAGGTTGATGTGACCATTAGGAATGAGAACATAGTTCTGTGTGATATAAGGCTTCAATCTCTAACCATTCACTTTTGTCTGATGGCCGATCTTGGGATCCTAGATAAGCATAGCTCCGTGAGGGTAGACTTTTCTTACAATGAAGGGATCTGTCCACTTTGATCTTAATTTTCCTGGAAAGAGCTTCAAGCATGCATCAAATAACCAAACCTTCTGATTAGGGCAAAGCTTTTTCTGGAGATGTACTTATCATGTAAAGCTTTTGTCCTATTCTTATAGATTCTCACGCTCTCATAAGCATCAATCCAGATTTCATCCAATTCAGTCAATTGGAGTTTTCTTTGTCGTCCAGATCGATCGAGATACAAGTTAAATATTCTGATTGCCCAATAAGCTTTATGTTCAAGCTCAACAGGTAGATGGTAAGACTTTTTGTAGACTGGACGGAATGGGGCCATTCCAATCGAAGTTTTATACGTAGTCCGGTAGGCCCAGAGAGCATCATCCAATTTGGTAGACCAATCCTTCCGATCCGAGCATACCATCTTTTGAAGGATCTTTTTAATTTCTTGAATGGAGATTTTAGCTTGTCCGTTGGTCCGTGGATGGTATGGAGTAGAGATTCTGTGAGTGACTCCATACCTACCTAGTAAGGTCCTGAATTGATTATGAGTGAAATGGGACCCGTCATCACTAATTAGAGCTTTGGGCACACCAAACCGATTAAAAATGTTCTTCATTACAAAATCCATGACCACTTTGTGATCATTGGTTCGGGTCGAGATGGCCTCAACGCATTTGTATACATAATCAACTGCCACCAAAATGTGCAGGTACCCAAATGAATTGTTGAAAGGTCCCATAAAATCAATGCCCCAAACATCAAAGATTTTGACTTCAAGGACTGGGTTTAGGGGCATCATGTCCTTCCTGGTCATGTTTCTTAAAGTTTGGCAATTGATACATGACTTATAGAAGTTATACGAGTCACGGAATAAAGGCAGCCAATACAATCCACTCTGTGGTACCTTGGCTGCAACCCTTTTTCCTAAGAAGTGACCTTCACAAGCAAAAGTGTGGCAGAATTCTAGTACACTTGTGATCTCCTCGTCTGGAATACAACGGTGGATAACCTGATCTACACAAACTTTGAATAGCTCTGGGTCTTCCCAAAAGTAGTATTTGCCATCGGAAATCAACTTATCCCACTTATGCGTAGGTCAATCCATGGGTAGTTTTCTGATGGCCAAGTAGTTGACAATATTTGCAAACCGAGGTAGTTTGCAAATGGCCAAGAGAGTGTCATTAGGGAAAGAATAACACAGTTGAGGAGTTGTAGAGTCTACAAGGATTCTGGAGAGATGATTTGCCACTACATTTTGGGTACCAAATTTTTCTTTGATTTCTAAATCAAATTCTTTCAGCAGAAGGATCCATCTGATTAATCTGGGTTTTGCATCCATTTTAGACATTAGCTGCCTTAGTGTAGTATGATCTGTGAAGATTGTGACATGAGATCCTAGTAGGTAAGGTCTAAACTACCCCAGAGCAAACACTACGGCAAGCAACTCTTTCTCTGTAGTGGTGTAGTTTCTTTGAGCCTCATCGAGAGTTTTACTAGAGTAGTAAATTACAGACAATTTCTTGTCTACCTTTTGTCCTGAGACTGCCCCGATTGCATACTCAAAGGCGTCGATCATGATTTTGAAAGAATGACCCCAATTAGGGGGTTGTAAGATGGGTGATTGTGTAATAGCCTCCTTCAACTGATTAAAAGCCTTTAAGAAATTTGAATCAAAATCTAAGGATTCATCTTTTACCAGCAAGTTGTTTAAGGGCCTCACCACCTTAGAAAAGTCCTTAATAAATCGACGGTAAAATCCCACATGTCCAAGAAATGATCTTACTTGCTTAACCATTGAAGGTGGTGGGAGTTTGATTATTTCATCCACCTTGGCTTTATCCACTTTGATTCCTTTTTCACACACAACATGGCCAAGGACTATGCCCTCCTTGACCATGAAGTGACTCTTTTCCCAAGATAGAATAAGATTCACCTCAATGCACTTTTATAAAGTCTTTTCAAGATTGATCAGACATGACTCAAAAGAGACCCCAAACATAGAAAAATCATCCATGAAGATTTCCATGAAATTGCCCACCATGTCTAAAAAGATTGCAAGCATGCACCTTTGAAAGGTTGCGGGTGCATTGCATAATCCAAAAGGCATTCTACGGAAGGCAAATGTTCTGTAGGGACATGTGAAGGTGTTTTCTCTTAATCCTCGGGGTGGATAGGTACTTGATTGTAGCCAGAATAGCCATACAAGAAATAGAAGAATTGTTGGCCGGCTAGTCTTTCCAGGATTTGATCAATGAATGGAAGTGGAAAGTGGTCTTTCTTGGTTGCACTATTCAACTTATTGTAGTCGATACAAACTCTCCAAGAGGAAGCATGCTGGTTGGAATCAATTCCCCATTATAATTAGTAATCACAGTCAGCCTGGCTTTCTTAGGAACCAGTTGTACAAGACTAATCCACGAGCTATCAGAGATTGGGTAGATTATTCCCATGTCTAACCAATTAATTATTTCATTTTTCACTACCTCCCGCATGTTAGGATTCAACCGTCTCTGCATTTCTCAGGAGGTTCTAGATCTGTCATCAGTGTAGATTCTGTGGGTGCAGTAAGTGGAACTGATTCCCTTCAGATCATCTAATGTCTAACCAATTGCTCTACTGTTTCTGCCCAACACTTGAATCAATTTCTTTTCTTGAGTTTGGGTTAGATGGGAGCTGATGAGAACCTCATCATGAGCCATAACTAGCTCATTTTGACCTAATACAAAGGATAAAAGCTCCTACATATCTCAAGGAAAGGCTTAACTCAGAGAATCCTGAGTTTGAGAAGAAAACAAGTCATAAGGGGTAAAAATGCAATTTTACCAGTATAATCTGCATACAGGGTAATTCAGGGCCCAAACATAGGTCAAAGCAGCTTAATAAGAATAAGAGTGGGATGAAATGATCTAGCAAGGGCTACAGCAATTCCAAGAAACTAAATGATAATCTGTAACCCTAAAACAACCCACTTCAATTCACAAGGTTCGAGGCAAAGTAAAAATAGAATAAACCCTCTAAAATTCATAGAAAAATAATCTCTAGGGTTTAGAACCTTCAATTTGGCCTTCAGAACCCATTTTGACCTACATTGAGAACCATGCCCAATTAATAACTTAATTTGGGTTTTTGCGTAAATTGACCGGTCAAACAAGGTTTAATATAGAAATGAAATTCACCATCAGATTCCTTAGGTCCTAATTAGTCATGTATAAAAACTTGAGCCTAAGAAGAAACCTCCTTGACCGACTTTACACTTTGGTCCTCATATATTTACTCTTTGGCCCTCAACTTTTGAACCCTCGCATTTTGGCCCCTAACTCTCCTTCGTTCTTTGCAATCAGGTCCCCCCTGCAAAACCTGCCAGCACCATGCTCCGGCGACCTTGCGCGGAGCATGGCGCCGCGCAGGGTGAGGTGGGGGACCTGGCAAGTAAACCGGGGGTGCCCTGCGTCGTCAGCCGTCGCAGGGACACCCCCCTGGTCGTTGTAACCCACCATACCGGCCGTGCGAACGCACGGACGGTATGGGTTCTTGTTTCCGGCCATCCTCCGGCGAGGGAGACACGTCGTCTCCCTCCGCCTTCCTCCCTGTTTGATCCCTATAAATACCCCCCGTTGCTCCACCGACCGGGGCAGCCTGGATCTGACGGAGAAAATCCTCAACTTTCCTCTCTTCTCCCTCCGGCAGACGCTCACCAGCTCCGGCGGTTTCCTCCCCCTCCACCTCTTCGCTCTGCCGCAATACCAGCAGCAGAGACTTCCTCCCCTGCTCTTCCCGCACCACGCCGCACCCAGCTGGCGCCTCTCCGGCTCTCTGCTCGCCGTCGCCCCTTTCCCTGAGCATCGTCTTCTCCGGCGACAGTCGATACGACTGTCGCCCTGTTCCTCCCCCTTTCATCCCTGCAAGTAAGCTAGAACTACTCCCCTTCTTCTCCTCTTTCTTTCCCCGCTTTCAATTTATTCAATTAAGCCCTCGACCGACCCTGACCATCGTCATCCCCTTCGTCTCCGGCCACCCTCCGGCGAGATGCTCCCATCGCTCCACAGCCTCACACACGTCGCCGACCTTCACCGCACCTCCGCCTCATCACACTGAGCTCCCCCCACCCCTTCACTGCCACTCCACACCTCCGTAACGCTTCCCCCAACGAACCCATCCTCCGACCCACAGTCTGACCTAGGGCAGCCCTTGCACGCCGCCCCGCGCCTCGCCACCACCCACACGAGCTCCGCCGCACCCTGGCGAAGCTCCTGGCACTTTCTGATTAGGCCGAGAGGCCGTTTTCTTGTGAACAGGCCACCCGACCTCCGCCGCCATTGCCGCGCAGGAGGAACTGCTTCTGCCTACAGCTACAGGCGCGCCACGTCCAGATTCAACTCCCAGGCCTTGCGAGACGTTTTGGCAAAACACCAGGCTCGCAGCTAAGGCAGAAAGCTTCGCGTGACGCCGCAATCTCCCGCTGATTTCCCCGCTGCGGGCGCGCAATTGAGGTGGGACATTTAGTCCCACCTCGGAAAAGCCTGAAGAGGCGCAGCGATATAAGATGCAAAAGTGCTGGAGGCTTACTGCCTCAGCACACGGGGTGAGGTCCCCTTCACCCGCCCGGTTACCCGGTCTCGTCCGCGCTCACGCCCCGCGGACCTGACCCGACCCGACCCAACTTAAGATTGACCTGCACTCCTCGCCCACCACGCACGCCGGTGGGCCTGGACCCGGGCCTGACCCGAACCCGGTTACCCGGTAGCTCTGGGAGAGCTTTCCCAAGAGTGGTTTCAGAGAGAGAGAGAGACGCGGGGGGGGGGGAGGGTAGAGTAGGTTTTGCCTCTGACGAAAAACTCTGAAGTGTGCAGGCACAGGCGAAGAAGAAGACCCGCGGAAGAAGAAGGAAGCTGACTGTAGCAACAGGTAGTTTAAGTCGTCTGATTTGGAAATCAGACGACGGCCTGAAGGGAAAAGAAGAAAGGAGGGGTGACGTCCCTGGCTGAAAAAGAAAAGAAGAAGCTGACACTTAGCCGCAGGGAGGAGAAACAAGAAGAAACTCTAAAGAAGAGGCTGAGCACGGCAGAAGAAGAGGAAAGGCTGCAGAGAAGAGGTACAGCAGAGCCGAGGAAGAAGAAACCTTCACAGAAGAGACTGTAGAAAAAGAAGAAGAGAGGCCAAGACAGAAACCAAGGAAGAAGAAGAAGGAGATCTGAAGAAAGAAAGAGGAGCATCACCTCTGCAGAACAAAGAAGGAGATCTGAAGAAAGAAAGAAAGAAGAACATCACAAGGAGAAAACAAACAGAACAACAAATTCTTTCCCTCTCTCTTTCTTTATTTTTTGTAAAAGAAACATGTATATCTCTAGAATACAACTTGCTCCCTGAGTTCGACCTCGGGAACTCTTTTATTTTCCGAGTAAAAAATTTATATATTTGAAATGTTGGTAATAACTGGCTATACTACAACGTTATAACAATAAAAACCGGTTGTCCCACAGCATTTCATTTTGGCGCCGCTGCCGGGGAGCAACGGCTATTCTAGAGGTAAACATTCCTGTTTCTTTTAATTTCTGATAATCTCCTCTCTTTTGTGCAGCTACAGGAACTCAAGAAGACAAGCAACCACACGACAACCACTCCGAAGACAGGTAAATTTTTCCTCTCACTATTAACCCCTAAACTCTAAAGAGGAAGAAAAGAAAAGAACAAGCAATATAGAGCTAACCTGTCTTCCATACTTAGTAACCATAAAGAGTTGCATGTTTTCAACTCATCACTCCTGCACACTATTAAGGGTATTTAAGGGCTAACACATTCTTGCTTGAGCCCTAATTGCCCAACAAAGAATTAAATGGACCAAGTAGAGCCAACATAAGGTCAAACATTAGGATTTCAGTAAAGACACACCCCTTAATCAAGAATTGAGGAAATCCAAAAGAGGTGTGCCCAAGCCATTGATTGAAAATAATTAACAAGAAAAATCCTAAACAATTGGCTCTCTCTAAACACTTGAACCCTAAAAGACAAGACCTGAAAGCTCTCAAAGAAAACAAGAGGTAAAGTTGACCCCTTTGGGTCAACCAACCTTAAATTAGGTCACTCTTTGCACTTAAAAAGACTAAAGTTCAAGTGAAACCTTAAGCACCCTGATCTTAAAATTGGTAGACTTAAGAGGTCAAGATCCCCATTCTGGTCTACCTGGAACCGCAGTGACAAGAGAGGTCGGGTGGGGGAAACCCTGTAACCCGTGGGGACGCTCTACCGTGTAGGGGTCTTCGCGGGACTCTCCCTCTCTGGCTGCCCAGGTAATTCTCAGGTGGACGATCTTTCTGATCAAGGGGTCCATCTGCCCCGCACCTCTATAGTCACCCAACACATTTTTGGGTGCCTTGATTGGGTCCAGCACCTTCTAAACTTACCTCTTCCAAACAGTGCATGTACGGAAGGAGGTCCCTAAGACCACCCTTAAGACCTCCATTAGAAATTCGCTCTCGTCAAGGCCAAGCCTCGACGCCCGTGTTTGTGCAGCAACACCCTCACATTATTCTCTCTTCTGATTCAGAACCAAGTTCTTCTTCTTCCCCCATCATGGCTCAGCCAGTTGAGGAAGAAAATAATCTGGAACACCAGCTCCAGCGACTCAATGACCTCTTCCAAAACTTCGTGCACTCACCACAGCATCCTATGATGCGGGACCACTACAATCCTGCTGCGGTGGCCATTGAACCTCGAGTCAGAATCCCGACTGGAGGACCTGATTCCGAATTAAAGCCCAACATGATTCATGCTATACCTAAATTCCATGGGCTTAATTCTGAAGATCCCTTCTAGCACATCAAACAGCTAAAGCATCTGGCCCACACTTTTGGATCAGATGCGCAAAATCGGGATATTCTTCTCATGAAGATGTTCTCCTTTTCTCTTATGGACAAGGCCGCCCATTGGTATCAAACTCAGACCCGGCCGATCAACACTTGGGAAGAACTTCAATCCGAATTTTTGAAAAAGTTTTTTCCTGTGGGTCGGACCAACGCCTTGCGCCATCAGATTACACACTTCACTCAACAATCAGGAGAACCTCTCCATGAGGCATGGGATCGTTTTCAGGGTCTCATGAGAAAGTGCCCCCATCACGGAGTTCCTAAATGGGAACAAGTCCAATCTTTTTACCAGGGACTCCGTGAGGACATCCGCCTTTTCGTCAATGCAACTTGCGGAGGAAACATCATGGGTCAACATGAAGACACCGTATGGGAGATTCTCGAAAACATGTGCGAGAACTCCATCAACAATGACTCCATGGGATTATTCGACAGGACGAATACCCGCGCAGCGACGAATCTTAACGGAGCACATGAGACGCAGGGCCTGTCCGCATCAGTCGACCTGGAATTAATGGCCAGTCGATTGGACAAGGTCTCAATCATTGAAAAGAAGGTGGATGAGCTGACTCAGCACTTGCAGCGAGCCACCTCCACACATAACTCCTTTGCACAACCTCCTTCCACACAGGAGACTGTGCAAAATATCCTCCACCGATCTTCCCCTGGGATGGATCCATATCCACCCCCATCTGATTCTTGGACTGGAAGATCATCCGATCCTTTCTACACCAGCCGGGGGAACTCCATTCCTCCTTTCCCTGATTCTCAGGAGGTTCCTCAGACCTGCGAGGACCTCAACGCCATCCAGAACGACCCATTCTCCAACACTTACAACCCTGGATGGCGAAACCATCCCAATTTTCAGTGGGCGGGAAATTCCCAAACCCAAAGACCACCTTTTCAGTCCCGCCCACAGCCCTCTCGTCACTACCAGCCGCCTCAGCCTCGGCCCAACCCTACTTATCCATCAGGGCCAAATCAAGATCAAATGTCCTTAATCCTTCAGACTCTGGCTGACATTCAAAAAACGAATGCGGCTATTCAAAAATAGCACAAGGACAAGCTTACTGAAGTTAAAACTCAACTGGCCCAGTTGGCAAATTCTCGCCAGCCAGGCACACTCCCTTCCCAACCCCTTCCTAACCCAAATAACGTGCCAACCCAGAAGCGCGTTATGAATCCAAATTTAGGCTACGCTCAATGGATTTATCAGGCCCCTACTGCTCCATCTCCAGACGAGATGGAAGCCTCAACTTCTTATGCGGGATTTCAGCAGCAGCCACCCCTCCTACCAAACCCAAACCAAAATCAGGCCGGATTAAATTCTGTAACAACACGTAGTGGTAAAACAACTCAAGACCCGCATTATCCAAACCACTCCAAGCCTGATAACCATGACCCTAGGATAGTTATCCAAGGTACCGCTGTTCCAGATCCACAACCTGGACCTATCCTAGAAGAACCAACCAAGATCCCGTTTCCCGAGGCCTTGACCAAGGGAAAGAAGACCACCAAACCCGTGGCCCCTGAGGAGGACCTGGTCAAGCTCTTTGAGCAGGTCCACATAAACATCCCCTTGATGGATGCAATCCGCCACGTACCAGCTTACGCACGATTTTTAAAGAATATATGTACACCCCAGCGTAAGCCGCGAACCAAGGGAGGGAGTCCAATTGTTCTGTCAGAACAAGCCAGCTCTGTAATCCTCAGTAGACTCCCACCCAAGGCAAAAGATCCTGGAACTCCCCTGATTTCCTGTAAGATAGGTGGTACCCAATTTGATAGAGCTTTGTTAGACTTGGGTGCATCCATAAACCTGATACCCACATCCTTACTCGACCATCTAGAAGAATCTGAGCTAAAACCAACCGAGGTGACATTACAATTAGCAGATCGATCTATAAAGTCACCAAAAGGGATTCTCGAGGATGTTATCGTGAGAGTGCGGGATTTCTATTTTCCAGTGGACTTTATAGTCTTAGATATGGATGCACCTGAGAA
The DNA here is from genome assembly GCA_037157565.1 of Thalassia testudinum. Taxonomy (NCBI): domain Eukaryota; kingdom Viridiplantae; phylum Streptophyta; class Magnoliopsida; order Alismatales; family Hydrocharitaceae; genus Thalassia; species Thalassia testudinum. The sequence goes on along the minus strand of JAZHRO010000003.1, from coordinate 9,377,241 downwards.
CCCTAGGGATACACCAATCATTCTAGGGAGACCTTTCTTGGCTACTGCTAGAGCCAACATCAGCTGTGAGGAGGGCCAAATAGAGCTTAAGTTTGGAGATCAAACACTGAAAATTGATATATTTAAGGCCCAACAAGGAATTAATTGCAGCGTCATCGAGCAAATTTGTGACATCAAGACATTGGTTGATGAATCACACCTCCAGAATGACTCGAGTATGCCTCATCAACCACAGAAGGATCTTGACCCGCAAACAGAGGAGTCAAATCTAGATGTGAACAACCCAGTAACTCCCACCCTTGAACCTCACATCTATACTGAACCACCCGCTGCTGCTGAAAACCCCATCCTCGAACTGAAACCCCTTCCTGCTCACTTAAAATACGTCTTTTTGGGGTCTAATCAGACCCTTCCTGTGATTATCAATTCCAACCTCAGTCCTGAACAGGAATCCCATCTGATTGTTGTCCTCCAGCAACATCGCAGAGCCATCGGATGGACTCTCGATGATTTGACTGGAATAAGTCCCTCTTATTGTACTCATCATATCTATTCAGAAGAGGGCACACGACCTTCTCGTGAAATGCAGAGACGCTTAAACCCTAATCTGCAGGAGGTCGTGAAAAAGGAGATCATCAAGTGGTTAGATGCCGGGATCATCTACCCGATCTCCGATAGTCGTTGGGTGAGCCCAATTCAGGTCGTGCCCAAGAAGGCAGGACTCACCACTATAACGACTGAGACCGGAGAAATCATTCCTACCCGATTAGCCAACTCGTGGAGAGTCTGTATAGATTACCGTCGACTCAATTCCTCCACGAAGAAGGATCATTTCCCACTACCCTTCATTGATCAAATTCTCGGAAAACTAGCGGGAAATAGGTTCTTCTGCTTTCTTGACGGGTACCCCGGTTATAACCAGGTGGCAATCCATCCTGAGGACCAAGAAAAGACCACGTTCACCTGCCCCTTCGGAACATACGCTTTCCGAAGGATGCCTTTCGGTCTTTGCAATGCACCCGCTACCTTTCAGCGATGCATGCTTGCCATATTCTCAGATATGGTAGGTGATTATCTGGAAGTCTTCATGGATGACTTTTCAGTTTTCGGAGCATCATTCGACGATTGCCTCCAACACTTGGTCCAGATACTCAGGCGGTGCATCGATGTGAATTTGGTTCTTTCCTGGGAAAAGAGCCATTTCATGGTGCCTGAGGGAATTGTCCTGGGACACTCAATTTCGGAGAAAGGTATCCAAGTGGATCGAGCTAAGGTTAATCTGATCTCTCACCTTCCTATGCCTAGCTCAATCAGGGACATCCGATCCTTTTTAGGGCATGTCGGTTTTTATCGACGATTTATCCCTGATTTTTCAGAAATCGCACGCCCCCTGACCACTCTTCTCTCCAAGGATGTTCCCTTCGAAATCTCCAAGGAATGCACTCAAGCATTTGAAATCCTGCGTGATCGAGTCACCCAAGCCCCGATCCTACAGTCCCCTGATTGGTCTCAACCCTTTGAGATCATGTGTGATGCATCCGACTTCGCTGTAGGAGCGGTTTTGGGACAGAAAAATGACAAGAAACCTGTGGTCATTTACTACGCTAGCAAAACACTCGATGAGGCTCAGCGTAACTATACAGTTACTGAGAAAGAGCTGCTAGTTGTAGTATTTGCCCTAGAAAAGTTCAGATCATACCTTCTGGGTTCCCGTGTCATCATATACTCGGATCACACAGCCGTGAGGCATCTCCTTGAAAAGAAGGACGCGAAACCTCGATTGATCCGATGGATCTTGCTGTTGCAAGAATTTGACCTTGAGATTCGCGACAAAGCGGGAAAGCAAAACGTGGTAGCTGATCACTTGTCCCGTCTTCCTTCTGAAATAATTGACCCTTCCGGACCCATCACTGAGCATTTTCCCGATTAGCACCTGCTGACTATTGGTACTAGCCTTCCATGGTTTGCTAATATAGTAAATTACTTGGCATCTCATCAGATCCCGTCCGATTGGCCGAAGGCCAAGAAAGACAAATTACGCTCCGATGCCAAGTATTACATCTGGGAAGACCCGTACCTCTTCCGCATAGGTGCCGATCAGATCATCCGAAGATGTGTCCCGGAAGGGGAAGTCAACAATATCCTCTCTTTCTGCCATGACCAGGCATGCGGTGGCCATTTTGCCGGGCATAAAACCGCATCAAAAGTCCTCCAGTGCGGCTTTTACTGGCCCACACTGTTCAAAGACGCATACAGTCATTGCAAGGCATGCAGTCGTTGCCAGACTTTGGGCAACATGAGCCATCGCGACATGATGCCTATGCAACCGATTCTAGTATGCGAAATCTTTGATGTTTGGGGGATTGATTTTATGGGCCCCTTTCCTGTTTCGGATGGTTTCGAATACATTCTGTTGGCTGTGGACTACGTGTCCAAATGGATCGAAGCCATACCGACCCGAACCTGTGATCACAAAATCATTCTCAAATTCATTCATCAACACATTTTCTCAAGGTTCGGGATTCCTCGTGCAATAATCTCTGATGGGGGGCCCATTTCACAAATGCTCAGTTTAGGTCACTGATGACCAAATACGGGGTGTCTCACCGAATCTCTACTCCTTACCACCCCCAAACTAATGGTCTAGCTGAGCTGTCTAATCGGGAGATCAAGAAAATCCTGCAAGTCACTGTTCGACCTGACAGGAAGGACTGGTCGTCCCGACTTCCGGAAGCATTGTGGGCCTATAGGACCGCCCACAAGACCCAATTGGGCATGTCCCCCTTTAGACTGGTGTACGGAAAGGCATGCCACCTTCCCGTAGAACTGGAGCATAAAGCCTATTGGGCAGTACGGAACTGTAATCTAGATCCTTCCAAGGCTGGGACCCACAGAAAACTCCAAATTAGCGAGATCGATGAATTACGCATAGACGCGTACGAGAACTCGCAAATCTACAAGGAGCGGGTTAAAGCCTTTCACGACAAACACATCTTGAGAAAGATCTTTCATCCTGGTCAAAAGGTCCTACTCTTTGATGCCCGACTCAAACTCTTCCCAGGAAAACTGAGATCTAAGTGGGTCGGACCATATTTGGTCCGACAGGTTTTTGGAAATGGAGCAATCGAAATCAGTCCACTCAGCCACGATTCTGAACCTTTCATTGTGAACGGTCAGAGACTCAAGCCGTTCATTGATGTAACTTCTACTGATTTGGCTGAGGCATCTTATATCCTCCTTTCCCCTTGAGCTTATTGCGCCCAGCCGATGGCGTAAAACTCAGCGCTTAACGGGAGGCAGCCCGTCATTCTCTTTGTAAACCTGAAACTTGTTCTGACACCTTTTAGCACTCGAAGCTCACCCTTGTAGACAGCCGACCCCAACTCAGATGTTTGCATCTGGGATTTGAAATCATCCGCAAAAATTCAACCCGACCCATCCACTCACCCAAATTTCTGTCTTAAGGAATGAACTAAGACCCCCTACGTTACAATGAGGACATTGCAAATCTTAGGCATGGGGGGGTATGAAAGTGCAAAACTTGTAAGAAAAGGTTTCAAACAAAAAATTCACATATGCCAAAAACTCCATAAAAAAAAAAAAAAAAATTTAAAAAAAAAAAAAAATTTTCGAAAAAGAATAAGAGGAAAAGAGGAGAAGAAAATTTTGCGAAGGAGAAAAGAAACAAAATGAAAAACGAGCACAAAATTATGAGAAAAAGTGATAGTCATTAGTAAGGAACTAAGGAATTAACCTAAGTTCTAGACCTCATTCAAGAAAAGTGCACAATAAGATTAGTAAAGAATGCAAACCTTAGGCATTCTTGAATAGACTCTTAGTACCCATTAAGATCTGGACACTCCTCAAGAGGTTGAGGAAAATGAAAAGCTGAAGTATTAGGTCTAAGGCTTAGGGAGTATTCGGACTCGTTAACTAATTTTTGGTTTACGGGACTCAGTAACCTAAGCACCCTAATCTCACACACAGCCTGGTTCAGTAAGCGTAAAAATCAGAATCACGCAGAAGCGTCGCAAAATTCTGAAAAGAACACCTAGAATAGGAGCGGCCGATCAACACAAGTTGATTTGGACGAGTTCCCAGCGCGGAGAGGCGGGAAATCCCCTCGAAGATGCGTAACAAAATATCATCTCCTCGGTGCTTGTCTCTTAGGATATTTACATATCCTACTGGGGCATGTAAGCACTCTGCTGGTTCAGATTCCATGGATGGCATTATCTCGAAGTGTCAATTGCCAGGGTCTGGATTCGGCCACGGAATACCATGGATGGGATTATCTCGAAATCTCAATAGCCAGGGTTCCAGGGGTTGCCATGGGCGGTGCTATCTCGAAGCATCGATCGCCAGGAACCCTTGAGGATTGATGATGGGAGCAAGGAATCTGATACAGACCGTGTTGAAAAGCCAATCCTAGGCTAGAACTAAAAAGAAAAAGAGAGAGAAAACTCTCCAAACAGAAAAACTTTCTATCTCTCTCTTACAAAACGCACTGCGAACTGAGCCAGGGCTAAAATCATTTCAAGCACGGGTGCTTTAACCACGAAGTCCAATAAACCTTAGGTTAGTTCTTGTGGACCTTAAAAACCTTTGCTAAAAGACTGAGGCTAAGGCTAGACAGATTTGGATCTTGATTAGTACTAGAGTACCTTTTAGGCCTATGGTCAGCATTCTAACCTAATCTATGCTCAAATAAAAAAGGCACTTATCTAAAACTATTAAAAACTTCATGGTCTAGAACAAGGGTTGAAACCTTAAGTTTTTGCTAAGGGACTAGCAAAAGCTAGGCATGGGGGTATGATGAGAACCTCATCATGAGCCATAACTAGCTCATTTTGACCTAATACAAAGGATAAAAGCTCCTACATATCTCAAGGAAAGGCTTAACTCAGAGAATCCTGAGTTTGAGAAGAAAATAAGTCATAAGGGGTAAAAATGCAATTTTACCAGTATAATCTGCATACAGGGTAATTCAGGGTCCAAACATAGGTCAAAGCAGCTTAATAAGAATAAGAGTGGGATGAAATGATCTAGCAAGGGCTACAGCAATTCCAAGAAACTAAATGATAATCTGTAACCCTAAAACAACCCACTTCAATTCACATGGTTCGAGGCAAAGTAAAAATAGAATAAACCCTCTAAAATTCATAGAAAAATAATCTCTAGGGTTTAGAACCTTCAATTTGGCCTTCAGAACCCATTTTGACCTACATTGAGAACCATGCCCAATTAATAACTTAATTTGGGTTTTTGCGTAAATTGACCGGTCAAACAAGGTTTAATATAGAAATGAAATTCACCATCAGATTCCTTAGGTCCTAATTAGTCATGTATAAAAACTTGAGCCTAAGAAGAAACCTCCTTGACCGACTTTACACTTTGGTCCTCATATATTTACTCTTTGGCCCTCAACTTTTGAACCCTCGCATTTTGGCCCCTAACTCTCCTTCGTTCTTTGCGATCAGGTCCCCCCTGCAAAACCTGCCAGCACCATGCTCCGGCGACCTTGCGCGGAGCATGGCGCCGCGCAGGGTGAGGTGGGGGACCTGGCAAGTAAACCGGGGGTGCCCTGCGTCGTCAGCCATCGCAGGGACACCCCCCTGGTCGTTGTAACCCACCATACCGGCCGTGCGAACGCACGGACGGTATGGGTTCTTGTTTCCGGCCATCCTCCGGCGAGGGAGACACGTCGTCTCCCTCCGCCTTCCTCCCTGTTTGATCCCTATAAATACCCCCCGTTGCTCCACCGACCGGGGCAGCCTGGATCTGACGGAGAAAATCCTCAACTTTCCTCTCTTCTCCCTCCGGCAGACGCTCACCAGCTCCGGCGGTTTCCTCCCCCTCCACCTCTTCGCTCTGCCGCAATACCAGCAGCAGAGACTTCCTCCCCTGCTCTTCCCGCGCCACGCCGCACCCAGCTGGCGCCTCTCCGGCTCTCTGCTCGCCGCCGCCCCTTTCCCTGAGCATCGTCTTCTCCGGCGACAGTCGATACGACTGTCGCCCTGTTCCTCCCCCTTTCGTCCCTGCAAGTAAGCTAGAACTACTCCCCTTCTTCTCCTCTTTCTTTCCCCGCTTTCAATTTATTCAATTAAGCCCTCGACCGACCCAGACCATCGTCATCCCCTTCGTCTCCGGCCACCCTCCGGCGAGATGCTCCCATCGCTCCACAGCCTCACACACCTCGCCGACCTTCACCGCACCTCCGCCTCATCACACTGAGCTCCCCCCACCCCTTCACTTCCACTCCACACCTCCGTAACGCTTCCCCCAACGAACCCATCCTCCGACCCACAGTCCGACCTAGGGCAGCCCTTGCACGCTGCCCCGCGCCTCGCCACCACCCACACGAGCTCCGCCGCACCCTGGCGAAGCTCCTGGCACTTTCTGATTAGGCCGAGAGGCCGTTTTCTTGTGAACAGGCCACCCGACCTCCGCCGCCATTGCCGCGTAGGAGGAACTGCTTCCGCCTGCAGCTACAGGCGCGCCACGCTCAGCGCCACGCCCAGATTCAACTCCCAGGCCTTGCGAGGCGTTTTGGCAAAACACCAGGCTCGCAGCCAAGGCAGAAAGCTTCGCGTGACGCCGCAATCTCCCGCTGATTTCCCCGCTGCGGGCGCGCAATTGAGGTGGGACATTTAGTCCCACCTCGGAAAAGCCTGAAGAGGCGCAGCGATATAAGATGCAAAAGTGCTGGAGGCTTACTGCCTCAGCACACGGGGTGAGGTCCCCTTCACCCGCCCGGTTACCTGGTCTCGTCCGCGCTCACGCCCCGCGGACCTGACCCGACCCGACCCGACTTAAGACTGACCTGCACTCCTCGCCCACCACGCATGCCGGTGGGCCTGGACCCGGGCCTGACCCGAACCCGGTTACCCGGCAGCTCTGGGAGAGCTTTCCCAAGAGTGGTTTCAGAGATAGAGAGAGACGCGGGGGGGGGAGGGTAGAGTAGGTTTTGCCTCTGACGAAAAACTCTGAAGTGTGCAGGCACAGGCGAAGAAGACCCGCGGAAGAAGAAGGAAGCTGACTGTAGCAACAGGTAGTTTAAGTCGTCTGATTTGGAAATCAGACGACGGAATGAAGGGAAAAGAAGAAAGGAGGGGTGACGTCCCTGGCTGAAAAAGAAAAGAAGAAGCTGACACTTAGCCGCAGGGAGGAGAAACAAGAAGAAACTCTAAAGAAGAGGCTGAGCAAGGCAGAAGAAGAGGAAAGGCTGCAGAGAAGAAGTACAGCAGAGCCGAGGAAGAAGAAACCTTCACAGAAGAGACTGCAGAAAAAGAAGAAGAGAGGCCAAGACAGAAACCAAGGAAGAAGAAGAAGGAGATCTGAAGAAAGAAAGAGGAGCATCACCTCTGCAGAACAAAGAAGGAGATCTGAAGAAAGAAAGAAAGAAGAACATCACGAGGAGAAAACAAAGAGAACAACAAATTCTTTCCCTCTCTCTTTCTTTATTTTTTGTAAAAGAAACATGTATATCTCTAGAATACAACTTGCTTCCTGAGTTCGACCTCGGGAACTCTTTTATTTTCCGAGTAAAAAATTTATATATTTGAAATGTTGGTAATAACTGGCTATACTACAACGTTATAACAATAAAACCCGGTTGTCCCACACCATTTCAGGAGCTAATGATTAAAGGGTAGGTCTGATCAGATCCCAAGAAAACATATTTTAGATGATCTAGAAGAGGTTTGAGTTTAGATTTGGGTCCTTGGGATAAAGGGTCCAGTGGTGGATCATAGTTACACTCAAGAGGTCTTGGAATCAAGTTAGTGATTGGTGGGTTGACCTCTTGATTGGTTTGGGTGTCAAGGCCTGTAGGATTAGATTGGTTTATTCCTAATTCCAAACAATATTCAACGATATTGTCCTCAGAGTATTCTATCATTCCACAATCCTAAAATTGTTTGATGGCCTTGAAGATGTTAATTTTTTTCTTCTTATCACCGAATTTGATTTCCATACTGCCAGATTCACAATCAATATTTACCTTCGCAGTAGCTAAAAATGGTCTTCCTAGAATTATCAGGGGGTTCTTCAAGTTCTCTGGTACATCCATGTCAAGGTCTAAGAAATCCATAGGAAAAAAAAAAGCATGGACCTTGACAATTATTTCCTCAACAATCCCTCGTGGTGTGGTCATAGATCAATCAACTAGTTGTAATGTGACCTCAGTAGGTTTTAGCTCTTCAAAGTTAAATTTTTCATATAACAAAGTAGGGATTAAATTTATGGAGTTACCTAAATCTAGTAGAGCCCTATCAAAAGTAGTATCTCCAATAACACATGAGATTAGAGGGGCTCCTGGGTCTTTGTATTTTCGAGGTAGGTTTCTAAGGATAACTATACTAGCCTGTTCGGGTAACACTACCCTTTTAGTTGATTTGGCCTACCGTTTAGCTGTGCACATTTCCTTTAAAAATTTCGCACAGGCTGGGATACTCTCAATAGCCTCAAGGAGTGGTATGTTCACCTAGACTTGTTTGAAAATATCAAGCCACTCCTTAGATGGAACAGTTTTGCTTTTCCTAAGTTTGTTCAAGGCTTTGGGAAAGGGAGCTTGAGAGAAATCATGAGTGCTTAGGTCCTGATCCTTGTCTTTTTGATCTCCTAGGTCAGATTCAGGCAACTCAAGATCTTGTTTAGATTTAGAGGGATAAGGATCTTGGATCTATCTCCCACTTGTCAAGGTTACTACACCAGCAAAAGTGTTAGGGCTAGAAGGTTGAGGTGGGATCTGCAAAATAGGTGGAGCCTGATTAGGGTTAGCAAAAATAGGTGGGTGATGGGGAGCAGGATGAATTATATGTGCATGTTGCTCCCTTATGTTGTGTTGGTTAACCCTATTGAAATTTCTTGGGTTTGGGACGGGTTGGGATGGCAGCATCCCGTGTTGTCTAGCATCTACTAGCTAGTCCAGTCGTCCCTTCAATTCTATCCTCAATTAATTCATTTCATCCTTATGCCTCAGATTCATATCTCTCATTTCTTTGAGGACTAGAGATTAAAGGGCTGGTTTTCCAGTGTAGGTTTTGGTTGATATGTGCATGGTTGTGTACGTATTAGGTTGCCCATAATTGTTTGGCTTAGTCAAGTTAAGACCCTCGGTGGGTTTCTGACTTGACCAAGCAAAGTTAGGATGGCTATGCCATCGAAGGTTGTAAGAGTTTGAATAAGGCTCATTTCTAGTGTAACCCTGGAGTGCATTCACATCCTCAAGATAACTAGGCATCCGGTGCCTAGTTCAAAATTCCAGGGCATCATGGTCCCTCCTTGGTACCCAGAAAGAGATGGGTCCAATTACGGTTGGCTCATAGGTGGAGTCATGGTTAGGTCCTTGATGTTGTGCACTGATTCCTGACCTAGAGGGTTGGGGAATTGGTTGTGGGTTACCATAAGCACTCCTTAGGTAGGCATAGGATTTAATTTGGATTATGTACCTAAGGAATTCCTGCCCTTTAGAAGGTTATCCAGCTTCTTATCCAAATTCTCCAAATTCTTTCCCGCGAGTTCCACCTTGTCTAATCGTTGTGCAATTACCTCTAAATCAACCAAGCTTAAATTATTGTTAACTTCATAAACTCTGCACCTTGGTTGATTAGTTCCGTTAAAGGCAGACATTGAGGCATTGTTGAGGGAATTTTCACTCATATTCTCGAGCAATTGGAAGGCTCCCTCAGCATCTCGACTTAGGAAATTGCCCCCACATGCCGCATCAACAAAATTCTTCAAATTATCACTCAACTCATAATAGAAAATATGGGCCAAGTGCCACTTCGGAATCCCATGATGGGGTAATTTCCTAGCTAAATCATTGAACCTCTCCCAAGCCTCATGTAATTGCTCCCCGGGGTTATGCTTAAAGGTTGTTATGGCACATCTAAGGGCATTAGTTTTTCCTATGGGGAATAATTTCTTTAGGAATGTGCTTCTCAGGTCTTCCCAAGTTACGATTGGTCTACCAATTTTTCTCAACCAATGTGCAGCTCTATCTATCAAGAAGAATGGGAACATCTTCATCATCAGGGTACCTTCATTCATGTTCCTAGGACCAAAGGTTCTTCCTATGTGTAGGAGCTCTTCAAGATGGTAGAAGGGGTCATCTGACTCACAGCCATGGAATTGGGGAATCAAGTTAATGATCTGAGGTTTGAGTTCAAAATCTTCCCCATCCTGAGGTACCCTAACAAAGGGTTCAGGTTGGGCATTAGGAGGGTTATAAAAGTCATAGAGGGGCCGATCTGCCCTTCTATTTTGGAGTCGAGTGATGGCCTGCACTATGACTTCCATCTGTCGATCATGATGCTGGCCTTGCTTAGTGATCTGCCATTGTAAGATAGTCATAGGTTCTAGATTTTGTTCATCAATCTCTTATTCCTCGTGGTGTGTAGCCATTGCAGAGGGTTTAGATTTAGATTCTGGATGGTTCAGTCTTCTCCTAGGAATTCTTTCTAATGGTGTTAACAAATCAGGATTTTGAGATCTTCTACCTTGCATACACTAGAAGAATGTCTGTAGATGAGAAGGAGAAGACATATGAGAGAAATCCCTACCCGCTCAATGCAAGCAATCAAACTGGTCCTTAGAGTGTCAACCCTAATTTGACCTAATCCTGGCTCCCCAAACATAACTAGGTTAGATCAACCCTTAAATTACTTGGTTGGCCAGAAGGGTGGGACCCCTTAGTAGACCCCGCATGGCAGGACATCACTAAGGGTTAACGCGGCTACCGCATCGACCTTTCTTATTAGCAGTGGGTCAAAGTAGACAAGGCCTTAACTTTAGCCCAATCTAGTTTCAAGCCCCCAAGTCTATTAGTCTTGCCTAGGATATGTATACTCAGTTTTAAGCTTGGGTTTGATGTGCTTTTGGAATTTTATGGGCGTTAGGGCGGTGTTTTCCCTTTAGATTCTTTCCAGATGTGAAGTGCATAGGCAAAAAGGGTTTATAATCAATTTTTTCTTAATGAAGTGAATTTTAAGATTCGAATGCTTGTGCTAATGTGTTTAAGGGTTCACTTGAGTTAATATTTTCATTCAAGTTTTTGATGAGGTACATAAGAGTTTTGCAAATCCCAATTTGTTTGATAGATTTCCTTTAAATATGGAAATGCAGGAGTGCTCTACCATTAATGTGAAACCCCACGCGTAGATAGTTCTAGATGTTCTTTTAAGTCAAAAACTAGATGAGTGGTCTGACCCAAGTAATCCAATCAATTAGTCTTCTTTCACCATTAACTACGCACTCAAAAAATATTTCTCAAGAATTTTTAATACACGTATTCTATTTTTTTCTGATTTAAAGTGTACTAGAGGTTTTGTAATCTATTTTGACCTTTGGTTTGTGATTAGGTAATCTGTGCAACCAAACGTGCAAGAAATATTTTTTTCAGATTTTTTCTAACTTTCTGATTATCTCAGAAATTTAGTGCTACAAATTTCAAGTCAATCTAAGTTGTTTAAAAATTCTAATAATATTTTGAATTCCGAAAAATCAGGTATAGTAACCAAATTGATAATTGATCAGTACGTTAATTTTCAAAATTTTTCTATAAATTTGATTTGTACAAAATTTTGATATGTTGTTCCTAGCTTTGAAGTACAAGTCCAATAAAAATTTGAGAATTTTTGGAAATGTAGATCTTCAGGAATTGAATTTTTAAGATAAAACTTTATTTCAACCAGAAAATCAAGAGAGAATTTTCTTTTTCAATAAGCAAACAAATTCTAATTAATCTTAAGGTTTAAGAAAATCCTAAATCTAACTAATCTAAACTATGAGTACTTACCTGAGGTTCAAACCTACAATTCTCGTTGTCGTGCTTCTTTCTAATTTCCTTGCTTTCCTACACATACGAAATCAACAAAAATAGCAAGTTAGAAATCTCAAATTCGCACAAAACAATAGCTTCAAAAATTTTTGTTGCCTCCTCGACAATGGTGCCAACTTGTTCATCATGTAAATTGCATTTTAAAAGTTGATTTAGTTGTACTATGGCACGAAATGTGTCAATAAATAAATTTTTAAACTTTGGTGAGTACCGAGTCACTCTCACGGAGGCAATCACAATTTATTCAGAAGCTTTTCAAAAGAACTTGCTCTCAATAGATATTTATATATGTATATATGTATAGGAATCAAATATATAACTAAAATTGTGTTGCATTCAGAAACAGTCTTTTTCAAGAAAGAGATTGCTATGCTAAAAGTAGAGACAGATAAATAGCAGATAAATAGAAAGACAGAGAGATAGAGATATAGATAGAGATATAGAAGGAGGCAGAGTGACGATGCCGCTTGTAGGATGCATGTGCGAGATGCAATAGTACATCAGATCCAGAGTGCTAGGACAAAGGTCGGAGAGGAGTTGCAGATGGAGAGCTTTGGTCTAGAGGAAGGTGGAAGAGTTGTATATAGAGATGCCTTCAACTGGGGGGCCCTAGGCCTCTTTCTATAGCTTTCATGAGGGGCAAAGAGGGCATTTTATCCTCCAAAATCATGTAACAACTCCTAAATGATCAGATCTGTCTATCGGGAGGTCAACAGACCAAATCATGTCTTAAAACACCTTCATTTGCACCTTTATCACTCGGATTGCTTCTCTGACCGGCCCGTGGCTCGCCCACGTCCCTTGGATCGCGATCTGATGGCCTTGCTTTCTCCTCGCACCCACTTCAACACCCGCAGCGTGCTTCTCTCTCTCCCCGCGCACACTTGCGAATTCAAATCGCACCCAGCGATCTTAGCCATCCGATCTCACGATCGAACGGCTTAAACCAAGTGCACCACTGCCTTCACAAAAGGCGGGTGAGATTGCATGTACAGTGCACGTTTGATACCACGTGTAGCCTTGGAGTGCTCCGGTCACTCCACGCGTTCGTCTCCCAGTGCTCCGACCACCATCCAACGGTTAATCAAGCCCGCTCGCCACAGCCTTCGTAATTTCTCATGCAACACCGCTTGAACACGCATCTCGCACTTGTGGTTGAGTGCACTCACCCTTGTGCCACGCATCCCAATTGTTGCATTTTTGTTTTAAGGAAACTTGTTCTCAGCCATTGGATGAAGATCCAACGGTCGAGATCTATTCCTCTTTGATGAGGCTCGGTGAGCCAGGCGACATGGCACGCTTGTGGCTGTTGGATGGCCATCCAACGGCCCATAACTTGCGAATGGTAGCCTTCATAGATGGGGCGGCAATTAGGGGGTGGCTGTGATGGCGCCACGTGGTGCCATCATGGCCGTCCATTTTCTTTTCCTTGTATTTGGTGATGTACATCTCCATTTGAGTTGATTTTTGCACCGTTGGACTGCGATTGTTGATCCAGATTCATCTGTGCAGTTGGATTCTTCATTTAAGGCTTGGATATTTATCCTTTTGCTCCATGATCTCTATTCTTTTATGGACTACACAAGATGGCTGGTTATCTAATCAAGATGATTTTGGAAGCGTTGGACTCCTGTCATCGTTCTGATCAAATTTGTCCTGTCTGATCTGTCATCTGTGGCTTCGAATCATCTATGAGTAAAATCATCTCTCTTTTCTGTCATAAAATGGCAATATTATCTTTATGACTAACAAACTAACTATTGTGCAAATTACGATGCATATGCATGCATTGTTCCTAGGTTATGCTAGAATCTAACTTAATTCAGGTTGCATGATTGCTATGCAATCAACGAACGAAGAAGTTACTCATTTACTTCTTGAGATCACATTCAGATCAAGCGATGTCCTAAGGAGGCCTCTAATCTGCTCAGCCTGATGACTAAAGGGAAGGCCATAGTGATGGGAAATGTAGGGAGACTAAATGGGATAGGGAAAGGATTGGAAATTAAGAAGAGAATCAGGTCAGAATACTATGGAAGATCAGGACTAGGGATACTACGTCACTATGCGGTCGAGTATCCCACCCGTGACACAATATCAATGTCTGTATGGCCTTTCCAGGAAATTTTATGGTTAGTGAGGTGACCTTGCTTTGATACCATTGTGACAACCCGAGTCCCACTAAGCAACGAAACCTAGGTTGTCGTGTGCTTACAAGTAGCACAATTAACCCTCAAGATCGCAATAACCCAACACATAATCATAAAATATAAACATCGCCAACAAACATATCATATTGCATAAATTAAATGAACATAAATGGATACTGACCAAACGATTTACTGCAGAACACAAGTATATAAGTCCAAGGAGATGCATAAATGAACTCACCTTTACGAATTGCCAAGTATACCTGAGTATCAAATCCAAAAATACATTAGTAAAAATTGAGTACAGCAGAAACAACAACAGCAAAGTGTAGTAGTAACCAAGAACAAGAGAAAATGGGTACTACAACTTTAATTAATTCATTTATTAAACATCTCATTACTCGATTTTGTTTCATATCTTGGAAGCTCAATTTAATAAAGTCCAAAATTTATCAATCGAGATCTTAGGCATGAGATGATTTTGTGTAACTTCCTGCAGCACAAGACTTGCATAAGTCACCCTCCTGGTCGAGAAGACTGCTTATTGATAAACTCTAGTTTATCATCATTCTTATGCATTAAAACAAACCTAGCTCCTAGGAATTTGCTCCGTAAATGGGTTTTTGGGTTGCATTTAGGCATCAATTAGGATAGGCATGCATTTTACATTTTATTATCATTTTAATATGTTTTTGTGTGTCCAAGGGATATATAGATTGATAGATCCCTAAAACCCTAGCACTCAGAAAGGCAACTAGTGAAGGAGAAGCCCAAACCAGTTGGAACTCAACTTGATCCAGCTCACCATAACTGGAATCCAACTCACTTGAACTAGGGTTAGCTCATCCTAGCTCCATTCATCTCATTTCAACTAAATGGCAGCTCAACAGAGCTCATCATAGCTCACCATAGCTCAAGTCAACTCAGATCCAGCTCAACTTAGCTGAGTCTTGCTCATCTTAGCTCCCATCAGTTCCTTGGGAGCTCTAGCTAGCTCAGCTAAGTTGATTGGAGTTCTACTCAGCTCAGGACCAGCTACATCCAGCTCCACTCAACTCTAGCCAACTAAAGATGACTTCATCTCAGCTCAAGAAGCTCAAGTCTAGCTCCTAGTGACTCAGCTTAGCTCAACTTAGTTAAGTTAAGCTACCTTAGCTACCTCAACTAAATAGGTCCTCCCCAGGAGCATCAAACTCAGCTCAGCTCAACTCATTTCAGTAGAAGCCAACTGGCTTTAGCTTGGCTTAGCAGCTAGCAAAGAACTAGCTAGCTAATCCAGCTAAAGTAGCTCCATGCCACCCTCCTTAGTAGCTGCCAGCTCCAGTTTAGCTCTAGACTTCTTCTGTCCAGCTCCTCCCCTCAAACCTTGGCTCCAATTGCTTCCTCCCCTACTTTGCTACTAGCTAAGCTTAGATTAGTTAAGCTTCAACTCCCTTGGTAATCCAATACCTTAAAAAGCCCTACCTAACTAGCTCCACCAACTAAACCCTACCTAAGCCCACCTAAGCTATGTCCACCCTACTCCAAGTTGGCGCCACCACCTTCACCACATTTCACCCCTCAACCAACCACCTAAAGACACCAAAAGTTGGCACCAAACCTAACCCTAACCACCTGCCTTTTGGAACCAACTTCATCCCCCATCTACATCCTACACCTACCCCCTCCAAGCCATCTCCACCATCCACCTCACCCCCATTCTAGAAGCGTTCCCTTTGGTGCCAAACCTAGGCTCCCCTTCATGGTTGGTGCCAACTCCTTGCATCCCATAGCCACCATAACTACCCCCTACAAGTCCCTTGAGTTGGCACCAAATGATCTCCACCATAAGATCCTTAACCACCATCCCAAATACCATACTAGCCATCCATTCCAAGATCCACTTATACCCGCCAACCTGCTCTATAAAATTATCCTTAACCAGCACCATTTCCCCTATCCTCCCTTAGTTTTAATTCCATCTACATCCACCCTTACTCATACCCAAGGAGAAGGAAGAGAGAAGAAGATTAAGGGGGAACATCACCTGCCCCCTTGGTGCCTTCTTCTCATTCCTTCACCTTGTGCCATGCAAAGGAGAAGGAGCATCCCATTCAAGGAGGACAGCCAGGCATTGGAGGAGGCCTGAAGGTGGTACCATCCACCTTGGAGGAGAATAGGGCATTACCCCTCTTTGTGGGCTTTCCTAGGAACACAACACCACCTTGAAGGAGCTATTGAAGGAAGGAGTCGGAGAGCCCCTTTTCAAGCCTAGGACCCATTGAGCTTGGAGCAAGGAGCCTCCCCTTTTCACTATTCTTTAGAGGATTAGTGTTTATTTATTTTGTACTTTAAATTCTAATAGTAGAAGCCTTCCTCTACTAGGATTTTGTGTAAAACACTTTTTGCTCATATATTAAAGTTGCCTTTTCTCATTAGCTTTTTTTTATTTGCTTTCCTTGTTCTTAGTATTTTTCACTCCCTTGCCTTAATTACTATAAGCCTCCACGTGCCTAGAGTCAGCATAGGGAGAGGTTATTTTTGTGATTATATGGTTAGCTTGTAGGTGTTAGTGTCTTTCCTGCCAATAATTCACCTATTCGCCATTATTTCAAAATATAAAAATCATCTATTGAAAAATCAACAAGAAAGGTGATTTCTATTTCTAAGCAAGCGACTCAATTTTGCAAGCATTTGACCTCCTTGGATGACCCTAGATACTTCCCTATCTAGGTTTAAAAATTTAAAAGTGACTCGATTTTTGTGCATTGCAATGATCTTAAAAACCCTAATTATAAACCGTGCAACAATTTGATCACTTATACCCATCGAGTTGCTACTTTCCATCACCCTCGTGTCATTGTGAAAAGGGGTGACGGCTACATCATCTAGTATGAACATGTACATGCGCTATATATGCTGAACCATAGAAAACCAATAACCCACCCACCAGCCGAGAAAGAAACTACTCCAACCCTCAAGATCTGCATTCCACTATCCCAACTAGCTGCTAGGCCTAATCAAAGAGTTGTAGGGAGGCTAGTAACTTCCTAAACTAGCCCCTAAAACTATTCTGAAAGACCAAACCTACAGCCAAAATCCAACGGGTAGCAAAGCTAAAACCAATTATCTAATTCCTTTAATTCCTGACAAATCCATCATACTGATTATTTAATCATTTCCAGATATCTATATCAATAGTATCCCTTAATTAAGTCGTAACTCCCATCATTTTAGACCATTGATCTAGAAAGCTCAGATCATATCACTTCAAGATTAATTATTAAATGAATTATTTTCCAACTTCTGATAGTAGTTCCAATCAAATTATTATTTAACCATCTTAATTCATTTCGCACTTGCAATAATAAAGCCATATCCAACAAGCTTAAATGCTTTATAAATCTTTTACTTCATGAAAATTATCAAATAAACTGTCATTAGCTCCTTTTAATCCAGTAGTTAACTATATCTCTTTGCTTTTTCACATTCCAAGTCAACAACTTGATTTTCATCATCAATATTTAAAATTTTAATATCCAAGATAGCAAGAAATACGCAAACGTGTTCGATCCTAGCAAGAGACAAGAACACACACTAAATGGTGCAAAACACAAAGAAAGTTATATTGCAGACAATCACATGGAAAAAGGGAGACACTACTCTACCTAATGTCACCAGAGAGTCACGACGACTCCGAACCGTGTACATAGGGCCTAGGGGCAGTTGTAACACCTGCCTTGAGATCCACATAGGCATCGGGGCTAGGATCACACAGACCAAAAAATAGGGTTGGAAACCACACTAACGCATAGCATGTGTCGATATGATTCCAACGGTACCTTATTTGTCGAAATTCGAGGTCGGGAAGGCCTCGAACCAATCGAAATAGCATGAGGGGGTCCTAAACCACTCCTGGATCTAGCCGGTTCACATGAACTGGCCCCACTCATATGCTGCCATGTGTCGCCTTGCAATTCACCGTCATAGTGCACTTATGGATCGCCTACATGTGCCTGCTCACCTAGTCGATCGATGCTTCCCATGCACGTTGGCAAGCACTTGCGCTCATCGTCACCACGCCATGTACCGTGCATCTATGCCCTGTAGCTAGATCAAGAGGCCTTAGCTCTCCGCCGCCGCCTCTGTAAAAATTGTGGTGGGAAGCTTGAAATTTTTGCTACTATGAAAAGGTCCCTGAATGAAAAAATTTTAATTTTTAAAAGGAAAATCCAAGATTTTCCTCCTCTCTTCCCATCTTAAATTGAGAGGCTTAGAGGTTAATGATGACCCAAAGGACCCAAGGGGTCCTTTTATAGGCCTAGGGGTTGTTAGAATTAGGATTGGTGGAGTGAAATACCAAAAATAACCCTAGGATTGAGTCCACCTTACATTTAGGTCCTTTTCAAGTTGTTTTGGCCATAACTTGAGCTATATACCTCGGAATCCAACGAAGTAAGCATTGTCGAAAAGCTTGCAATGAGAGTAATCCAATGGGCCACATATAGAACCCTTTTGATAATTTTTGAACAAGGGTTGACTCGAAATAAGTATCCTTGGCAAATTATGGAGGTGTGGACACCAACGCAAAACCACAACCAGGTTTCTAGGTTTCCAGGCTCAAATTGACCCAAATTGCTTTGAAATGACATAGAGTTTGGATTTTGGGCTATTACAGAGATGAGAAAATTATTGAAGTAGCCTAGGAGAGATTGTAAGATGATATCAGTAAGGTTTTTATCATCAATTTTTATCTCCAACCTTTTAAATTTTGAAATACATCCTTACATTTTCATGACGTGCTCCTTCACAAGAGTCCTTAATGTTTGCATGAAATCATCGATGTATAAGAAATGCATCGTAGTATATTTGACAAGATCGCTTAAAATGTTTAAATTTATAAAACTCAGTATCAAAAAGGAGTCCGAGGTCATTTGCAGGGAGCAAATATGGAATTTACTCACTAATCTCTATTTAGAATTAATGTGTAAAGTAAATTAAGCACAATAAAAAGATATGCAATAAATAAATTACTCAGATTGATATTCAAATGTATCTCAAAAGATCATGGGATAAAAATAATTAGAAAGACAAAATAATGGTGATTTAAATCACCAATTATTCATCTTAATTAAGCACATATCCCAAGCATTTAAATCATTCAAATAAATCAACAATATTCTCAATTAATCAACTCAGGTACTTAAATGATGTCACAGTAACCAGAATGCTTTAGACGACAAAACAAGGCATCAAATGCCTTATCAGAAGAGGCACAACACCAACAGAGCATAAGGCTCTCACAAGAGCCTCAGAGGTTCTAAGGCACGGCATAGCTCAAGGGCTTTTCTTCTTCAAACCTTCACAAGCATAGGGCATTTAACCGCGAAGCGAAACCCTCCCCCTTCCACTCACAAATATCTCCTCTTTCTCTTATTTGATAATAGGGTATATATTCTGTTAAGAAGGTGAATAATCGGATCATGAACAGTGGCCAGAACTGCAGGCGTGATCGCAGGCGAGGCATGCTCAAGGGCATGTGTGTGGAGGGACCCGACCCCTCATGTTCGTAGGCGGAAAGCAGAGATCACAAAATCATGATATACGCTGTTGGCACATTGAAATCCCACGATGTGGGACTATGTTATCGGCTTTCATTACATAGTAGAAGCAGGTGGAGATGTTTGGATTATGTGCTATTGCTAGGCTCTTCTACTCAATTATTGTAGCAGCTGGATACACAGATGTAACCCACGTCACTTGGAGGTGGTATTGATGATGATGATGGTCAGATGAGGCAAAACTACATCGAGGAAGATGGCAGCGGCGGCAGTGTCCGGCGGAGTACCTGAAACTCAAAACATGGCCTTGCGGCCACATCAAAGTAGCTCACAAGCTTTGTTGTGTGAAGGTGAGGTGATGGTGGTGATTTTAGGGTGTGTGGGGGCGTGTGGTGGCCTAACAAAGTCGAGGAGGTAGTATGAAGATGGGTTTATTCGGTGGAGGTTTTGAGGGTGTAATCCTTTCAATTTCTTGAGGGGGTTTTGGTCATGGAGGTGTGACAGAGGTTTTCGAGGTGACGTGATGTTTGGTGGTTTGTAGCATGCAGAAGGCTTTGCCAGAGCGTCGTCGGAGTGGAGGAAGATGGAGAGGGAGGTAGTGGATTGTCTGTTGAATTGGATAGGAAGGGTCCTAATGTAAGCTACGGAGAGAGAGGGAGATTCAGAACCTAATTAAGGATGAAAGGGGCAAGAGTGGTGTTGGCATTGATTTGCCATAACCGGAGATGGTGAAGCCTCCGGTGATGGAACGGCGAAGAAGATGGGGGCCTGGGAACTCTTGCTGTGGTTAGCAAGGAGCGGAGGAAGGAGCTAAAGATGGTCCCACTGCCTATGGTATGTGGCAGCGGGCGAGGAAGTTGTCACCGGAGCTGTGGTGGAGGTGGCCGGAGAAGGAGATTTTGTGAAGAGATGCAGGCAAACCAAGCTAAAAAGCAATGCCTCGCTATGGGGGACCTTTTAAAGGCCAAAGGGCAGCTTCCAAGATTGGAGACAACCTTGAGGAGTTCAAAATTTTAGGGAAGAAGATTCCTGATCTCGAGGAGATCGCACAAGCTTTTGGATGCGAATCAAGGTCCAAGACTTGGTTCAGATGATTAAGGATTTTTTCAAGATCATTTGTTCCAATTTTGGAAGGAACTGGTTGAGAAATTAGGGAGAAATCCCAGATTGAAGAATGGTGCTTTGGGTTCCTTCTGTCAAAGATGGCAGGGCCTATTTTGAAGACAATGGCAAGAAGTTAAGGGGCTATTTATAGTTATTTTGAAAGTTAAGGTCTTAATTGAGAGGAATAGAGTTTAAATGGACTAAAATGCAAACTAAGTCAAGATGGACTCTGCCTGGGCCCAAATTTTGGCCTTAGCATAATTTGGATCCAAAGAAACTAATAGTGAGGTCAGATTTTAGTTCTGACCGAGTTTGACTGGGGAATTTATGCAGAAATCTATCTGTAACCCTATTTAAGGTCAAAATAGGTTTAGATGGTGAAACCAAGGATACCAAACCTCAAGGAATATTTTTATATGAATTTTAGGAGATTTAGATGAATTTTATCCTAATCAGAACCTCTGTAATTCAAGCGAGTCTGAAATTAGGGTTTTGGGTATTGTATTGGTTCTCAAAATACATGAAACCCTGTTTCTGTCTATGTGGACCCACTTATTAGACTTTAATGCTCATTTAACCTTAGATTATCCCTGGCAAACCCTGCAGTTACCCTACTTTCAAAATGTGATGTTAAAACTGTAGAATTAACCATGATTTAATGTTCTCTCAAACTGGCTTTGTATGGAGTTATGGCTCTCAGGCAATTATGTTGGAGCATTTGTAACTTGATTATGACTAATTGAAGATATCTATGGCTCATGATGCTGTTACCATCACCTAACTTCATCTTGCATGAAAGCAACTCCCTGAGTATGTTCTAGTATTGAATGTGCTCATCTCCTCATGTTGCTTTGATGGGAACACCATCATGAGCCATAAATTTTCTAAATTTGATTTGATTAAGTCTTTAAATGCTCTTACATAACCGCCAGAGGACTTTAATTCATTGCATAATGTTTCTAATGAAAAGATAAGAAACCAGGGTTAAAACTGTAATTCTACCATCATATCTTAAATGCAGTACAACCACAGGTTTTCTAAGGGGTTATTAATAGTCAAATCATCCTAAAATACTAACAAGTGGGTTAAAACGGACAGAAAAGGGTTTGCGCAAGTTTTGAGAATTAAATGACTTTTGAAAACCTAAAAATCGAGCTGCTTAATTAACTAAGGTTCTGGTCAGGATAAAATTCACCTAAATCCTCTAAAATTCATAGAAAAATATTCTCTCTGGTTTCGTACCTTTAATTTAACCATCAAAACCTGTCTTGACCCAAAATAGAGTCTCAGAGTGACATTTACCCTAATTTTGGTTTTTGCATAAATTACCCAGCCAAACTTGGTCAAAACCCAAATCTAACTTCACCATTGGATTCCTTGGGTTCAAATTAGGTTTTTACCAAAAGTTGGACCCAATTCGAGATCAATTTGACCAAGTTTGCATTTTGGTCTAGTCAGACTCTTTCTATCTCATTCAGACCCCTAAGTTTTGAATTCCTTACAAAAAGGCCCCTATCATTGTCGTCACCCTTTGCAAATATGTCCAACTACCATTATCTCAGAGGAATCCTACTCCGGTGACCTTCGACTAGGGATTTCTCCCTGATTGATTGGCAAATCCCGTCTAAAATTGGAAGCGAGACTCCTGGGAGATTTCCCTACAATTTGAGCCGCATCTTGGGCTCCAATTCTTGCCCAAATCCAAATGTGAACTCGTGGAAGAAGCGGGTTTCCTACTCTAGCGAACCTTCCAAAGTTGAAAGCTTGGATTCCAAGCTTTAATCGCCCTCTACTACCTATATAAAGAACCACCAGACCTCGCTGAGTCTCTTAAGCTTGATTCTAGCTGTGAAACCCACTTTTCCTCCCTCTTCTGACCGCGTAGCTCCACAAGCTCCGATGACTCCTCCTAACCTCGTTCGACATCTGTTCACAAAACCAGCGGCTGGATTCTCTTTCTCTCTGTCGTCCGCTCTTGGTCGTACCAACAGGAGTGCTTCTATCTCCGTCGTTGTCGTTGTTCCCATCATCAGAGCACCTTCTTCCCCAACGTCAACCAACCAACGCTGGTGTTGTTCTCCCCCGTTCATCCGCTTAGATTAGGTTAGATTAAGTCACTTAGCTCTTGGGTTTAGTTTTATACCCAAAAACCTCAAAAATAGCCCTCGACACCATCGCTCACCTCCATCTTCCCCATCTCCGACCACTCCTCTAGCGAGGTGTATATACCACTACACTCCTTCATCCACCTCGCCAACCATCGCATAACCTCCGCTGCATCACACCCTGCTAAACCCCTCTCCCTATTTGCCTTCCCATCCACCCAAACACGCCCCTGAATAGACCCATTATCACTCACCAACTCCGTCATCGATCGGCCACCACAGACCACCATCTTCCATGAGACCACCTCCGCTACACTTGTTGTGGTCCGGGGAAGCTCCTGAGGTATTCTAACGTGGCCACGATGTGTTATTTCATGTTTCAGGTAGCCAGTCCTTCACTGCCATTGCTGAGCTTCTCCATGAGCTTCAGAGCATGTTTGTGCAAGGATCTGCCCAGGTGTTTGCTCCAAGCTCCATGGAATCCTTCCAGGAGTGCAACCAAGGATACAATTAGGCCCTTTGACTGGGCCTCTGACCGTAATTGTGAGAAGTAGCAGATACAGCTCCACGTAGAGAAAGGCGGTGGTATTTAGTCCCACATCGTGGATTAAGGAGCAGTTGAAGCCACATAAGTTGTTTTTGTCACATGAGCTTATCTCCTCAAGTGGCACACAAGGGTTAAGGTCCCCACACCCTCACGTACCTCATCTGCAACATTGCCCCTGCGGACCTAGCGCATACCTGATAACCTGTCTAAGCCTTGTACACTCCTCGGTTGTGACCCATGACTGTAGCCTTAGACCCGGGTGCGCGCTAGGTTCAATTACCTGAATACCTGGTACTATGCATGGCCTTGTGAAGGTGGAATAAAGGAGGAAACCCTAGAAGAGAAAGAGAGAGAGAGTGCGAGGTAGGGGGTTTTGCTCTAAAGAAGATTGGCTAACACTTAGCCAAAATCTAAAGACCCTTTCCCCTGTGCTTGAAGAAGAAAAGGAAGAGAGAAACAAAGAAGAAGGCTTGAAGAAGAGAAAGAAGAGAAAGCAGAGAAAAACTAAAGGAAGAACAGGGTCGTGGAAGAAGGGGAGGAGAAGAGAAGAGAAAGAAGAAGAAACAAAGAAGAAGGCACTGTTGCAGTTGAACATTTAAGGAGTCTGATCTCCAAAGTAGACGTTTGATTACTATAGCATTCAAGATACTATGCAGATATTTGATTGATTTGGTCTTGATTATTGTGGCGTTATTGATTACCTTAGTATACATATAACTATACTAAATAATTGGTGATCTAAATCCCCATTATTTTGTTATAAATCTCTTTTTATCTTTTCAAATTCTTGTTATACTCATGTTATCCATTGATTATCATTTCTGAGTAATTTATTTGGCTTGAATTCCTATTTGCTCCCTGTGTTCGACCTCGACCTTCAAATTAGAGTAATAAATTGTATTTGTTTTCAAAGCTATTTCAGCTAAACTACAATGCAGCATTTACAAACATCGATCTCGCTCTATTAACATGCTTCTAAAGCACATTAAAGAGCGAAGCTAGGATGTAACACTAGGCAAGAGTGCTATCCTTATGCTAATTTGTATTGTACTCCCTCTCTTAAGAGTTCCTTAGATTCTCATGCTGGTTCTCCATCACATATTCTATGTGATTAACAATAAGAACTAGCTCGAGGTTACTAATCCAATCGATATAGTTGGGGCCCATCAGTTGGTTCTTGATGTAGGCATATTTATTTAGGATAAAATTCCTATTATTTGGGTTCCTAAGCTGCTTAGATGCATTCAGCACTGTAAATATCGCATAACATGCATCGATGTGCATTTAGAGTAGGTTACATAATTTGCAGATTAATTTTCTTATTTTAATGCCTAGGGGACAAGGCAACATATTTTTGGGCTTTAGATTAAAGATCTAATCATATGAATATAATCAGGGTGATGATTGGAGTCCAACGCCTCTAAGATCGCCCCAATTGAACATCCATAGCATTCCCTACAAGCCATAGAAGATCTACAACCAGGGGACAAGATGATGCAAATTTTGGCCTTAAATGACAAATCCAATTGCACAGATAGATTTGGATCGACGATCATAGTCCATCAATACGAAAATTGATCTGATTGGACATCTGTGGCATCACCTGCAAAGAGAAGATGGATGGCCCTCATGGCACCACATGGTGCCATCCAGGCCACCCAAAACCACCCAATGCCACCGCTGCCTCGCTCTTCATCCACGCTATTGATTCTCAATCGTTGAATCTTCATCCAACATCTAGGCCACCCAAAACCACCCATTGCCACCACTGCCTCCCTCCTCATCCACACTATTGTTTCTCAGTCGTTGAATCTTCATCCAATGACTAAGAGGACCTTAAATTGTGCCTCAAGTTGTCTAAAGGTCATGGCCTTAATTGATATCCACCATTGGATTCCCATCCAACGGTTGGGATCTGGAGTGCTCACGGCCTTTAGATGGCCATCCGACATACACAGATGCGCCCAAAGTGTAATGGTGAGCATGCGCCACTCTCAAGAGAGAGGCATGGGTTCAAATCCTCAAGAGCAGTGCCACTTCGAGCCGGCAAATTTTTATTTTGGCTGCCCAATTGCAAGTGAACACTTGAGATTCGACCACGTGAACAACATCTCGTGCCTCACCTCCATAGCACACTTGAGGCATGTGATCAACACCACTTGATCAACATCAAGAGGTAAACGTATTGCCACGTGGCTACATAGATGCACACAGTCACAACGTGTGCAAGTTAAGTGCACGATAAGCACTCAACCAGGAGTGACAGATGAAGATCCTATAGCTGCAGATGCTCCTTGTCGCGACAACTACTGCTCCAAGCCCTACCAGCGCATGCACAAACATGCACATGGGGTGCATTGCATTGTGTCCAAGCTTTGTGAGCGGCAGCATGTCTCATGAACGTAGGGGCACTGTGATGTGGGTGGTTGTGTGCACACAAGGACCTTTTGACCCCTCCAAGAACCTATAAATAGCCTACACCCTTCCCTCTTTCCCCTGATCCCTTCTTTCACCTCTCTCACCCTCTCCAAAGCTCTAGACCTACTCTTGAGCTAGTCCTAAGCCAGAATGCTCCATTAGAGTAGAAAAATAATTTTTAATTCTCTCTCTATCATCCCCTTTATGGAGCTCCCATCGGCTGTCTTCTCATCCCCTTTCAAGGAGTGGATCCTCCCTGCATCATCCCTGGCCCATGCAACTTCATCCTCCTTCCTCCAGTATTTCAACACCTTCTTTCGGGCGTACCTTGTATCCCAAGTAGATGTCTGATGTAAACACATTTACACTACTTAAGATGTCTATTTATGCATGTTCGTAAGCATAGGATTGCATTTCATGATATAAACATTGCATAACATGCATCATCTTGCATTTAGAGTAGTTTGAATAAAATGGAGGTTAATTGTCTCCTTTTATGTGGTTGGACAGGGAAAACTTTTTATTGGGGCCTCGGATCGAAGATCCACCGTACGGATGTGATCAGGGCGACGATTGGAGTTCAATGACTCTAAGATGCCCTAATCAGGCATCCGTAGCATCAGATAGTGACCAGGGAATCCAAGAAGATAAAGGGCCAGGATGTTGTAAATCTGCACTTCAAATGACAAATCCGACCACATGGATGAATTCGGATCGACGATCGCAGCCTAACGACGAAAAAATCGAGTCAATCCGACACCTGTGGCACCATCTACAACATCCAGAAGTCGAACAGCCAAGATGGTGCCACGTGGTGCCATCTCGATCACCCAAACGGTCGCATGTATTCTATGAAGTCTCCACATCTACCCTCTCTCCGCCGTTGGATCTCGATCCAACGGCTGTGGATGCAGCTCTTTGAAATCGTCTGCACGACCTTTTGGGCAAGGCAGCGTAGCGGTCCAACACCTTATCGCGAGGCGCTAGCACGCGTTCGAGCCTCGCCACATGAGTTTTGAATTGAGCTGGTGTGCCGTTACCGACCGTCAGATCGCAATCCAACGGCCGCATGCACCTGATAGCATTCACGCGCTATTGCATGCGCGGTGTCACGTGGCATCGTACCCGCTGGGCGGGCACGTAGTAGCAGGCGAAGGCGCATCTTAAGTCGTCCGATCTCGCAATCGGACGGCTATGGACGGATGTACGTGCAACAGGCATTGAGAGTGGGCAGCTGAGGAGGCGCGCATGGGGAGCGCCCACTACACCCACGTTGGGGCTTTAGCGACGGTTTTATCCATCACTAAAGACTCCTTATTTAATGTTTTAAAGATGTAATGACTAATTTACCTCCACTCTTTGCAACTATAAAAGGAGACCCCCTCCACATGAAATTCTCATCCCTTCCATCTCTTCTCTACCTCTCCAAAGCTCAAGAGAAGCTTGTCCCACACCCGGGATGCTCCTTGTTGAAGCGCGTCACTCGATCGTGTTTTAACTGTTATTGCCTCGTAGTATAGGTGATCAAACGTCGTCAACAAATAAAAGTTTTTATTACTCGAAAATTGGAGTATCCGAGGTCGAACACACGGAGCAATCGAAATTTACTACAAATCTCAAATGTAATTGAACACTCTAATTTACTCAAAAGTTTAATTCAAATGCATTTAAAAAGTAATCCAGGCAAACGAGTAAAATTGGATGTCTGATCACAAGATCAGACATCTTAAAAGTGTTTTCCCTTCTTTGATTCTTCTTCTTCTTCTGATCTTGCTTTCTTTCTTCTGCAACCTTCACTTTGCTTCTTCTCTTCTGTCTTCTTCTTCTTCCTTGGTCTTCCGTCTTGGCCTTTCTTCTTCTTCTTCTTCTCTGCCTTGCTTAGCCTCTTCTTCAGAATTCTTCTGCTCCTCTTCTCCTTCCTGCAGCTAAGTCTCTTCCCTTCAACTCTCAGCCTGCCTGTAAAAGGAGCAAAACCTACCCCTTTCCTCTACCCGCACGTCTCTCTCTCTCTCTGCAAATCACTCACAGGATGCTCTCCCAGAGCCACGGGTAGTCGGGTCGGGTAGCGTACCCGGGACAAGGCGCACCAGCGTGAGGGTGATGCGCGAGGTGTGCTCAGATAGGGTCGGGTCTGATCCCGCCAGATCCGCGAGGTGAAACCGCGGACAAGGCTAGTGTGGGTGAGGTGAGGGACCTCACCCCTGTGCGATCGGAGGCAACGAGAAGATAACACAAATTCACCTTATACTACACTTGCGCCTCATAGATTTCTTATGTGGGACTATTAGTCCAGCCCTGCTCTCGTGCGCGCCCGCAGAACGCTCTTTGCACTCCGCTCAGTTGCAGCCTGAACTCTCTTCACTGGATAACTGGCTGCTCGCATGCAACTCACTCCACTCCACAGCAGCTGAAATCCTGAAGCCACGAAGCCTGAGCGTGCTTGGAAGCTGCTTCAACCGTTGTCAATGGCGGCTGCAGCTCCGATCCTGTCATGCATGAATACGACCTATTGGCCTAATCAAACCACCTACAGACCTTCGCCGTGGCACGGCGAAGGTGGTGCGACATGCAGCAGGTCGCGGGGTGGCCTAGGCGTGCGTGCCTAGGTCGTCCGGTGACCGGAGGTGTGGGTGTGTTCGGGGGGCTGTTGTGGAGGCGTAGAGGGATGGTGGATGGGCGAAGGTTGCTCGGTGAGGTGAGGCGGAGCCTCTGAGTTAGTCGGCGAGTCGTGCGGAAGTGTGGAGCGACGGGGGCGACTCACCGGAGGTTGGTCGGAGGCGAGGAAGATGGCGGTGGTCAGCGACGGTCGAGGGTCGATTGATGAAATAAGGTGAGGGGAATGAAAGAGGGGATAGAGGAGAATAGTTTAAACCTAACTATAGGGACGAAGGGGATGGAGAGGAGGATGGCTATACCTGCTGTCGCCAGAGAAGAAGATGCCCAGTGGGGGAGGACGACGACGACGACGGGTCTGAGGCAGCGTGCATGGGTATTGCGCGACTCGGAGGAGAATCAGGAAGAAGTCTCTGCCACTAGTTTTGTGGCAGAGCGAAGAGGAAAGGAAAGAAAGCTCTCCGAAGCTCGTTGGGTACCCTGGCCGGGAAGGAAGAGATGAATCTGAGGTGAAACCCCGGCCAGGTCGAGCTGAAAATGAGCGGCCGGGTTTGGGGGTTCTTTTATAGGCATTGGGCCGTGTTCAGAGCTTGGAGGGCACGTATCCGTCTCCGACGGCTTGACGGAGAAGGAAAGTGGGTAGATACCCACATCTCTCGTGCGTTCGCATGAGAGATTGGGTTCACACCAGGGATCAAGACTGGCCTCAGATGGAAGGGAATTCCTCAGAGAATCTCCCTTCCATTTCTGGGAGGGGATCTTTGAGGAATCAGAGAGTATTCCCTCTCTAATCCTCACTGGAGCAGGATTCTGCCCCAATAATGGTGGAAGGACCTGATTGCAAATGTGGCGAGGAAGTTAGGGGGCTCTCTGCGATGATTTTCAAAAGATAGGGACCAAATTGTGATTTAGGTGTACTGAATTGCAAAGTAGGTCAAGATGACCTCTCCTTAGGTCCAAATTTTGGTATAAACCTAATTTGGACCTAAGGAATCCAATGGTGAAGTTGGATTTTATGTTTTACTACGTTTGACTGGATATTTTGCGTAAAAACCTAAATTAGGTTAATTGATGAGCTAGGACCCTAATCTAGGTAAAACTGGGTTCCAAAGGACAATTTCAATGTTCTAAACCCTAGAGGATATTTTTCCATGATTTTTAGAGGGTTTACTTGATTTTTATCCTGACCGGAGCCTTATTGATTTAAGGGGGTCTGTTTTAGGGTTATCAAATGTCATTTAATTTCTGGATTGCACATAAACCCATTTCTGATTGATTCAACCCACTTTTTATCTTATTTAGACCATTTGACCTATGGTTTGCCTCTGAGAAATCCCGTTTATGTAATGTAATAGTGAAATTACAATTTTAACCTTTATTTCATGTTTTCTTCTTAGAGCACTTATTCCTTCATTTAGGCCTTCTACTAGGTTATGTAGGAGCTTTTATTCTCTTTATTGGGTCAAAATGAGCTAGTTATGGCTCATGATGAGGCTTTCATCATACCCCCATGCCTAGCTTTTGCTAGTCCCTTAGCAAAATTTCAAGGTTTTAACTTCCATTCTAGACCCTGATTGTAAGTGCTTTTCTTTTTCTTTTGTGATTAGGTAGGAATGCCAACAATAGGCCTAGAGGTATTCAAGTACCAACCAAAATCTGGACCTATTCCGCTTTAGCTTCAGTCCTCCGCAAAGGTTTCTAGGGCCCATAGAAAATAACCTAGGGTTTGTTGGACTCCGCAGTTAAAGCACC
The DNA here is from genome assembly GCA_037157565.1 of Thalassia testudinum. Lineage (NCBI taxonomy): Eukaryota > Viridiplantae > Streptophyta > Magnoliopsida > Alismatales > Hydrocharitaceae > Thalassia > Thalassia testudinum. Next base: position 9,347,170 of record JAZHRO010000003.1, on the reverse strand, counting down.
CATGCTTGTGACATTCTTAGCCTAAGTTCAGTTTGCAGTGCATTTTTGTAAGAGAGAGATAGAAGATTTATTTGTTTGGAGAGCTTTTCTCTCTCTTTTCTTTTTATTTCTAGCTTCGGATTAGCTTCTCAACATGGTTTGTATCGGATTCCTCATCCCCATCATCAATCCTCAAGGGTCCCTGGCTTTCAAGATTTTGAGATAATCCCGCCTATGGCAACCCCCAGAACCCTGGCTATTGAGATTTTGAGATAATCCCGCCCATGGCGTTCCATGGCCGAATTCAGACCCTGGCGATCGACATTTTGTGATAATGCCGCCGATGGTATCTGAACCAGCAGAGTGCTTACATGCCCCCAGTAGGATATTTAAATATCCTAAGAGACAAGCACCGAGGAGACGATATGTTGTTACGCATCTTCAAGGGGAATTTCCCACCTCTCCGCGCTGGGAACTTGTCCAAATCAACTTGTGTTGATTGGCTACTCCTAATCTAGGTGACTTTTGTAGAACATTAAACTCTTTTGTATGATTTGGATATTTATGTGCACTGAACCAGATTGTGTGTGAATTTAGGGTGCTTAGGTTACCGAATCCCACAAACCGGAGGTCAATTAACTAGGCTGAAAAGTTCCTAAGCCTTAGACCTAATACTTAAGCTTCGCATTTTCCCCAACCTCTTGAGGATTATCCAGATTTTAGCGGATACATGAATTTTTAAGCTAAAGAATCTAGCCCAAGAGGCCTAAGACCAGTGTTCCCGCTAATCTCTTGTTATATCTCCTTAGCACTTTTTCTTTTATTTCTTTTCTTGATCTGGTCTAGAACTTCAGTTAATTCCTTAATCTTTTACTAGTGACTATTTCATTTTATGCTCCTTTTTGTCATTTTACTCTTTTTCTCCTCCTTATGTTTATGTGGCTCACAAAATTTCCTCCCTCCCCCATTTTTTTTGTTCTTTTTCATAATTTTTCAATTTTTTTTTTAAGTTTTTGACATATGCAAAAATTTTTTTGTGTGTGAGACTCCTAACTTTTTCTTGGTTCTGTATGTATGCACTTTATCACCCCCCCCATGCCTAAGTTTTGCAATGTCCTCATTGTAAACAGAGGGTGTGAAATACTGTTGAGGTCAGGTACTTGGAACAGGATACATCAGGTGGGTGAATGGGTCAAAATTGACTGATGCGGATGATTTCAAGCTCAAATACGTGTACCAGAGGTGGGATCAACTGTTTAAGGCTGAACTCAAGGTGCAATAGACGTGGAGTACAGATGGATAATCAGAAGGGTTTCTATTTTTGGGATGACGAGTTGCCTCTCGTTAAACGCTAAATTCAATGCCTTCAGCCGAGCGAAAAATGGGGTGGAGAGGGAGTGGTCAAATCAGTGGAATTTTGTAAAACAAGCACCGTGATTAAGAGCCTGGTTGATCCAGCCAGGTGATTGTTAAGATCAGTAGGCTGATGATGCAGCCCAAACCAAATAAGTCTGGTGGGTTGATAGATGTAGATCAACAGATGCGGAACCCACCATATGTAGTGAAGTTCAAATGAATATGGAAGTGAAAACTCGGGTTTAGGCTGAGTCGACTCAGCCTAGTTGGAGTAGGGTTCCGAAAAATAATCAATGTAAGGTGTGGAATCCCTATAGGGGTGATCAAAGAATGTTGGCTCCTGTTTCTCGGTCTGATCAATGCCCGATACCCAATATAGATATGGAGTTGAATCATCTGCAAACGGCTCAGTGAGAGGTGAATCAGAATTTAAATTGAGTCCGGTTGCGGGTCGAGGTAGAGAACGGGTTTTGATTGGTTCTGTATATGTGGAGCAGGTGGCTTCAAAGAAAATTGGCTTATTATAATCAGGAAGTAGATTTTTTCCGATGTTATGGTCAGATTCGAAATCGTCGGAGAGTTTGAGAAAATCAAAATTTGAATGCGATTCAAGATCATGAGTTCCACCAAAGAATAAATCATATGTTGTATACTCAGCAACCTGACTGGGGTCTAGCCTAAATGTTAATTCTGAGCTTAAAAAGGTATCCTTATCTGGTAGAGGCTCAGGCTCTAAGCTAGTAGGGCAGACCCAATTGAAACCCCACTCGTCCAACTCCTCAATTTCTGTGTCGTAGATTGGCATGACTTCCAAAAAATCGGCTAGTTCCTCTAAGGATGTTGGCGAGGGATATTCATCAAATCGAGGCCCAAAGTCATATACTTCATTGAAAGATTGATCTTCTTCATATGGGGCCTTGAAATCTTCAAAATATGTTTCCGATCTAGGTTCTAGGCTTAGAATGTGGGTTGAATTACTAGAATCTAGGTCTGAATAACCTTCGAGGGTCACCTTATCAGAATAAGGGACGAAATTTATACCCTCGAGAGGTTCAGCTCTATCTTCATTATTGCAGGAGTCTTGGGATTCTAAAATGGGCTCAACATTGTATTTTCCTGCATTTGGAGCTTCCCAACCTTCTTCAATATCAGGCACATTATACTCCATCTGGGTTGGGAATCCACAACCATTTTGTGCCTCAAACCCGAGATCAGATTGATCCTCGATGTTGTCCCAAGATAGTTCCTCCTCTGTTTGTAGTATATACGGGTATTTCTGGTCAATAACTTGTTTTACTAATCTCATTATCTCTTCCCATTTTCCAAGACTATCTTGGTGTTGCTTCCAAAGTCGAGGATTTGTCATACATTGAAGGTATTCAATATTGTGCAGTTTTTCTATCTCAATGTATGCAGTAATGATCAAGTCACGGGTTGATCCTTTTGTGGCATCTATTAATAGTAGTTGGGCACAAGTTATGATAAAGGTTGTGGTTCTTTGGACATCACCCTGAATGTTTCCTACTGGTGTTGAGGTTTCTTCTTTTTCATAGAATTTCATGGCATCCTCAATCATTTTATCTCTCATGGATCTCTGATATTCATGTTTCTTGAATGGTAGTCCTAAGTGGTTTGGCTGCATATTTGGATCAGGTGGTGGAATCAAGATGTAGAATCAAAGTTTGAATCAAGATGTAGAATCAAGTTATGAAGCGATCAGATCTGAATAACGAGTCCCACTGAAAATGTGTATGTGTGCTCTAAAGAGAAAAGATGAGGGACTGGAGATGTTTTTGACCCAATCAAGACACCCAAAGACGTTTGGATGACTATGGAGGTTCGGGGTGGATGGACCCCTGGATCAGAAGATCGTCCACCTAAGAATTACCTAGGTAGCCAGAGAGGGAGAGTCCCACAAAGACCCCTACACGATAGAGAGTCCCCACGGGTTATAGGGTTTCCCCCACCCGACCTCTCTTGTCACTGAGATTCTAGGTAGACCAGAATGGGGACCTTGACCTCTTAAGTCTACCACTTTTATTTCAAAGGTGCTTTAGGGTTCTCACTTGAACTTTAGATGTTTTGATGTTGTGACCAAATTTAGAGGTTGGTTAACCCAAGGGGTCAACTTCACCTGACCTATCCTATAGATGGCAGAATGATTCTAGGTTTGGGCCTAGAGGTCACCCTGATTTGACTCCCAGGTTATTAGGTCCAAAAATTTTAAGATTCAAGTGATTTTAGAACTCAATTTTTCTTAGGGTTTGTCTTGTTTAGATCACTTCAATCAAGGTCTTGGGTGACACACTGATGCGGGAAGGTTTATTTCCATTTATGCAGGCATGTGTGACTAACACTCCAAGATCCTACTGTAGAAACCCTAATTTGGTTCTATTTCCAATCCTTTTTCTTTTTCACAAAAATTCTCTTTGGACTTGAAAGCAAGAAGTGTGTTGTCCGTAGAGATTAAGCGTTATTTCTATTAGGCACATGAGTTTGTGGGATAGAATCTAAAAAAATCGCTCCAACTTCAAGAAGAATTAAAAAATTTTTGCAAAATTAGGAAATGTTTGCCTTAAAGATGGTGATTACTATATAAGGAAGGCAATTGATTCCTAAATTGATTTTCTTCCTTTTGTCTTTTCAGGATTAGGGGATGGTTTAAGGAAGAAAAGAAATTACCTGCCTTGGAGTGGTTGACTTGCGGGAGGGATTTTCTCATGAAACACCTGCAAGATCAAAACAAAGCAAAGTAGGGCAAGTTAGTGTTCAATATGATAAAAAGAATGTAGAGACTAGTGATAAATTGCGCGTTGCTCCGCGGCAACAGAGCCATTTTGTTGACGCGCGTCACTAGATCGTGTTTTAACTGTTATTGCATCGTAGTATAGGTGATCAAGCGTCGTCAACAAATAAAAGTTTTCATTACTCGAAAATTGGAGTATCCTAGGTCGAACATAAGGAGCAATCGGAATTTACTACTAATCTCAAATGTAATTGAACACTCTAATTTACTCAAAAGTTTAATTCAAATGCATTTAAAAAGTAATCCAGGCAAAAGAGTAAAATTGGACGTCTGATCACAAGATCAGACGTCTTAAAAGTGTTTTCCCTTCTTTGATTATTCTTCTTCTTCTGATCTTGCTTTCTTTCTTCTGCAGCCTTCACTTTGCTTCTTCTCTTCTGTCTTCTTCTTCTTCCTTGGTCTTCTGTCTTGGCCTTTCTTCTTCTTCTTCTCTGCCTTGCTCAACCTCTTCTTCAGAGTTCTTCTGCTCCTCTTCTCCTTCCTGCGGCTAGGTCTCTTCTCTTCAACTCTCAGCCTACCTACACAAGGAGCAAAACCTACCCCTTTCCTCTACCCACACGTCTCTCTCTCTCTCTCTATAAATCACTCATGGGACGCTCTCCCAGAGCCGCGGGTAATCGGGTCAGGTAGCGCACCCGGGATCAAGCTCACCAGCGTGAGGGTGATGCGCGAGGTGTGCTTAGATAGGGTCGGGTCGGATCCTGCCAGATCTGCGAGGTGAAACTGCGGACGAGGCGAGCGTGGGTGAGGTGAGGGACCTCACCCCTGTGCGTTCGAAGGCAACGAGAAGATAACACAAATTCACTTTATACTACACCTGTGCCTCGCAAATTTCCGATGTGGGACTATTAGTCCCGCCCTGCTCTCGCGCGAGCCCGCAGAACGCTCTTTTCGCTCCACTCAGTTGCAGCCTCAACTCTCTTCACTGGATAACTGGCTGCTTGTACGCAACTCACTCCACTCCACAACAGCTGAAATCCTGAAGCCACGGAGCCTGAGCGTTCTTGGAAGCTGCTTCAACCATTGTCAGTGGCTGCTGCAGCTCCGATCCTATCATGCATGAATACAGCCTATTGGCCTAATCAAACCACTTGCAGACCTTTGCTGTGGCACGACGAAGGTGGTGCGACATGCAGCAGGTCGCGGGGCGGCCTAGGCATGCGTGCCTAGGTCGCCTTGTGACCGGAGGTGTGGGTGTGTTGCGGGGGCTATTGTGGAGGCGTAGAGGGATGGTGGATGGGCGGAGGTTGCTCGGTGAGGTGAGGCGGAGCCTCTGAGTTGGTCAGCGAGTCGTGCGGAAGTCTGGAGTGACGGGGGCGACTCGCCGGAGGTTGGTCAGAGTTAAGGAAGATGGCGGTGGTCAACGACGGTCGAGGGTCGATTGATGAAATAAGGTGAGGGGAATGAAAGAGGGGATAGAGGAGAATAGTTTAAACCTAACTATAGGGACGAAGGGGACGGAGTGGCGGACAGTTGTACCTGCTGTCGCTAGAGAAGAAGACGCCCAGTGGGGGAGGACGGCGGCGACGACGGGTCTGAGGCAGCGTGTGCGGATATTGCTTGACGCGGAGGAGAATTAGGAAGAAGTCTCTGCCACGGGTTTTGTGGCAGAGCGAAGAGGAAAGGAAAGAAAGCTCTCCGGAGCTCGCTGGGTACCCTGGCCAGGAAGGAAGAGATGAATCTGAGGTGAAACCCCAGCCAGGTCGAGCTGAAAATGAGCGGCCGGGTTTAGGTTTTCTTTTATAGGCATTGGGCCGTGTGTTCAGAGATTGGATGGCACGTATCCGTCTCCGACGGCTCGCCGGAGAAGGAAAGTGGGTAGATACCCACATCTCTTGTGCGTTCACATGAGAGATTGGGTTCACACCAGGGATCAAGACTGGCTTCAGATGGAAGGGAATTCCTCAGAGAATCTCCCTTCAATTTCTGGGAGGGGATCTCTAAGGAATCAGAGAGTATTCCCTCTTTAATCCTCGCCCGAGCAGATTCTGCCCCAATAATGGCGGAAGGACCTGATTGCAAAGGTGACGAGGAAGTTAGGGGCTCTCTGCGATGATTTTCAAAAGATAGGGTCCAAATTGTGATTTGGGTGTACTGAATTGCAAAGTAGGTCAAGATGACCTCCCCTTAGGTCCAAATATTGGTATAAAACTAATTTGGACCTAAGGAATCCAATGGTGAAGTTGGATTTTAGGTTTGACTACGTTTGACTGGAAATTTTGCGTAAAAACCCAAATTTGGTTAATTGATGAGCTAGGACCCTAATCTAGGTCAAACTGTGTTCCAAAGGCCAATTTGAATGTTCTAAACCCTAGAGGATATTTTTCCACGATTTTTAGAGGGTTTACTTGATTTTTATCCTGACCGGAACCTTGTTGATTTAAGCGGGTCTGTTTTAGGGTTATCAAATGTCATTTAATTCCCGGATTGCACATAAACCCATTTCTGATTGATTCAACCCATTTTTTATCTTATTTAGACCATTTGACCTATTTTTTGCCTCTGAGAAATCCTGTTTATATACTGCAATGATAAAATTGCAGTTTTAACCTTTATTTCATGTTTTCTTCTCAGAGCACTTATTCCTTCATTTAGGCCTTCTACTAGGTTATGTAGGAGCTTTTATTCTCTTTATTGGATCAAAATGAGCTAGTTACGGCTTATGATGTGGCTCTCATCACTCCTCACAAGATAAAGTCCAAATTTTCGTCCCCCTTCGGAAGCGGGTCCTGCGACGACGAGGCGTGGTGCTCCGTTCCCGTTCTTCTGCTTCGTCCTCCTTCACCCTGCTCCATCCTCCTTCGTTCTCTACCTCTCTAAAGCTCAAGAGAAGCTTGTCCCACACCTGGGATGCTCCTCGCGAGATAAAGTCTAAATTTTCGTCCCCCTTTGGATGTGGATCCCGCGACAACGACGGCGTGCAGCTCTATTCCCGTTCTTCTACTTCGTCCTCCTTCATCCTACTCCGTCCTCCTTCATTCAGGCGTCGTCCCGTCCAACTCGTCCTCCAAGCAATCATCGAGGAGGATAACTTCTCTCTCCCATTCTTCTTTACAGCTTTTCTAGTGTAAAATTTTCCTGCTTTCTAGTGTAGCCAATTTCCCACTTTTTAGTGTAATTTTTATTTTGTTTGATTGTATAAATATTTTGAAATATTGAATGCATGTTCTCTTTCTCTCTCTCTCTCTCTTCCTTTTAGTCTAATAGCTTCATTGTAATTATATCGCCTCGCTTTTCAAAAATTCTAAAAAAATATAATTGCGAATATAGATCGACGTAGCCACCCTGTGTTCGACCCAGAATTCAAATTTCAGTATAAATTTTATTTGTTGAACATGAATTCTTCGCTTTCAAGCTACAACGACAAGTTTTCCAAAACCAAACATGTTAGCGTAGCAATTCGAGAGTTCAACTTTTTGGCACCGTTGCCGGGGAGGCAACGATTTTCGATCTTTTCTTCACATTTCTTGCACTTTATTATTTTCTAACTTGCTTTCTCTTGTGTCTATTATTTTGCAGAGACCTCCATCAAGGAATCAACAAGCGGTAGACTGGAGTAAAGTGCAGTTGAAGACAACTGTAAGTGCTCCCCATTCTTTCCTCCTCCATAGATTTCATTTGCCACATTAAATCTAAATTCCAATTAACCTAGGTGTTTGCATAAATCCTAGGAATAGTTTGGTTGTTTGGATTTTCACTCACATTCATTCCACCCTCATTTATAAGAAAAAAATAATAAAAAGATAATCTTGTGGGGTAATTTTCATCAAACACACAACACACACCCACATTCAAGGCACTTAATCAGCTTGATTTGTTTCTACTCAACCGGGTTCTGATCTGTGGAACTGGTACACACAAAGCAACACATAATAGAGTAGAAATCATTCTAGGTTAACCATCTTTGAGTGCCTAACTTAGTGGTGCAATTGTGGCCAATTGTTTGAGTTGTTTAAGCCGCACCACTCTATTGAAAACCAACTCATCAAGTAGCTCCTCCTTAGGGTTTTCAATCTAGGTATATTCCAGGCACTCCACTTTCTTTCTGATTTTAAAGGAAAACAATTTTCACCCGTGTTTTACAACTTGGTTTGCCTAGAAACTTGATTGCAATTCACCTAATTTGAAACCCTAAAAGCTACTTAAGAAAGATTTGAACATTAAAATTCACGCATCATAAATAATCTTGCTTGAAAACTCTTGTTGTGCACGCATTTACTCAAATCTCAATCAATCATTAAGGGCACAACCCATTTTAAGGGCCCATCACATTCCATAAGCACCACAATCCCAGGCCTTAATAAAATTGAGTAGACATTGGCCTTAAGGTTTGATTCGCTCTTCAGGGCCTAGTCTGAGATTATTTTTGATTAACCTACTTGTACTGATTAAACTGATGTCTAGCTAGGGGAGTAGCGTCAAACGACCGCGGCAGGGGGGTACACTAGGAACCGGAGGCGAAAGCCGAAGGAAGAACCTTCTCCCCAATCCCTCCAAACTGGTTGGATTAAACAGACACAAGTAGAGTAAATCATTTACAGTCTTAAGGCAGGTTTTGGGAGTCAGTAGATCCTTAGGCTACCTCAATTAAGGATAGCCTTGTTTTGTTGTGCTGCAGGGTCCCTATCCCCAATCCTTCCAACCTTCTCCTAGTTTATGCTGGGAAGACGGTCATTGAATCCCCGATTGGAAGGGCCATTAGAACATTCTTGGAGGAACAAATTGGATTTTGGTCAATTTGATCCCATGGCCGAACAACAGCCTCCTTTGCTTGGAAATCCACAGGAAGAATTTAGAAGGCAGCTGGAACAAATGCAGAGAACGCAGGAATGGTTTCAGAGAATGCAGGGCGCTCAGCCCTTGAAGGATTTTTATGATCCTTCAAATTACAGGGAACGTCTCGGCATCCAGATTCCAGCCGGTGACGTAGAAATCAAGCCCCAGGTGTTAAGCCTGATTAAACATTATCGTGGCCTTGGCTCCGAAGATCTGTTTCAGCACTTGGAGGACTTGACCACTTTGGTCCAGACCACCAAGGCTCGAAACGTAAATGAGAAGCAAATGGTCATGAGGCTCTTCCCCCAATCTCTTAGGGATAAGGCCATGCATTGGTGTAGGACAATAGGAAGACTAATTACAACTTAGAATGAGTTGAAATCGGCCTTTCTGAAGAAATTCTTCCCAGTTGGTCATAGCAATGCTTTGAGACGGGCAATCACTACCTTTACCCAACGACCGGGGGAGCAGTTTCATGTGGCTTGGGAGTGATTCCAGGACTTATTGCGGAGGTGTCTACACCACGAGGTGCTGAAATGGCAACTCGTGCAGATCTTCTATCATGGGTTGACTTAGCAACTCAGAAATCATGTGGATGCTTCTTGCAGAGGCAATTTCCTCAATAAAGATGCAGATAGTGCACATGATTTATTTGAGGAAATGAGTGAGAATTCAATTAATCATGCCTCCATGGATACTTTTAACCGGTCCCAACAGCCCAGATCAAATGTCAATGAAGTCCCTGACTCTCGTTCATTTGATATGGAATTGATTTGTAACAAACTTGATAAGGTGGACTTGGTTGCTAAAAGAATGGAAGAGTGGATGGATGGCAATTCTGTAAACAACTCTCAATTCACTCAATCCCAAAATTCAGGATTCCATTCCTCACGAGCTCCTTCTGGATGGGAGTTCGTGAATCAACTCAATGCAGCTCGACCTGTGAGTCAGCATTTTTCGGAACCCCACGGGTTCCAAACTGGGGCATTTGATCCCAGTTTTTCTGATCCTTCCCTTTCTTTCTCTCCATCCTCACCTTATGAGGATGTCTGCGCTGTACAAGAGAATGTTAGATCCAACCCCTACTCGAATGCCTATAATCCAGGTTGGAGAAACCACCCTAACTTCTCTTGGAAAAATCCGGGGCAACAAACCCAATTCCGACCCAGCAATTATGCTCCGCAATGACCAATGGGTCAGGGTCAAGTATATACTCAGTTGCCTCCGAAATCAGGTCAATCAGCCAACTTGGAATGCCCGTCAACCCACAGGGCAGGCTGATTTGAACAGTCAAATGGTAGAGATGCAAGGATCTATGCCCCAGCTCATGCAGCAAATGAAAAACTCACTGGACAACTTGCAATCCAGGCTCAATGCTAACTCTCGTCAACCTGGATCTCTACCATCCCAACCCGTACCCAACCTGCAAAATATTATGAATTTGGGCAATCAAGCCCAAGGGTACAGAAATCAGAGGGACCCACAAGCACATGCTTAGGTGGTTGAGCAGGGTTCCTCGTCTTCTTCTTCTTCTGCAAATCAACAATTCATGGTCAATCAAGCCCCTCCAATCTTTCCTAACCCTCCCCAAGGCCCAAATTCTTACGCATCTGCAAATTCTATCACTTTAAGGAGTGGTAAGAAGACTTAGGATCCACAACCACACTATTCTGATCTTTTGAATCCTGAAGAACCTGAGGAGAGAATGGAGAATTCTAGAGGAGAAATCAAGGCTCAGGAACCTGATTCCAAAGATCTGACTCATGTTCCTTTTCCTGAAGCCTTAACCAAATCAAAGAAGAAGAAGTCTATTTATAGCAATGAGGAGCTTCTGAATCTATTTAAGAATGTTGAGATAAATATCCCACTCCTTGATGCTATCAAGCACATACTGGCTTACGCAAGATTTTTAAAGGAATTATGTACACAAAAGCATAAGTCGAGAGAATCTGTTTCGAGGAAGGTGGTACGCTCCGAGCAGGCTAGTTTTGTTATCCTGCACTACCTCCCTCAGGAAAAGAGAGATCCTGGTGCTCCATTGATTTCTTGCATTATCAGAGATTACACATTTGAAAGAGCACTTTTGGATCTCGGTGCATCCATCAACCTAATTTCAACTTCTCTCTACGAGAAGTTTATGTTAGGTGAACTTCGACCAACTTCAGTAACGATATAGTTAGCGGACCGTTCGGTCACAAACCCGCGAGGCGTTATTGAAGATGTTATAGTTAAGGTCAAGGATTTCTATTTTCCTATAGATTTCCTTGTCCTTGACATGGATGTACCTAATAATCTAAGGAACACGGCCATCATTCTGGGGCATCCGTTCCTGGCTACCGCAAAGGCCAACATTAATTGTGAAAGTGGTAGCATGGAAATCACCTTTGGGGACCAACGAATGAAATTGGATATTTTTAAGGCGATCAACAAATTTGAGGTTTGTGGATTTATTGAGGAACTTGATGAAGATAATGATAATATTGAAACTTGTTTGATAGTTTCTTCAATCGAAAGTTCCTCTTTGGATGATGAATTTGACCCGCAACCCTCTTTGACTGACCTGACATCTTCGGAAGAGGTTATTGATTTTGTTCGCTCACAACCTCTTCCTCTTGTTGAATCTTCAGCATCTATCGTAACATCAATCATCAACCCACCCCAGCTTGAATTGAAACCACTGCCCAAGAATTTGAAATATCAATTTTTAGGACCTCAGAATACGCTCCCTGTGATTATCAGTGCTAAATTGATAAAGGAAGCAAGAGATTAAATTGATCAAGGTCCTAAAGGAACATAAGGAGGCAATTGGTTGGACCATTCATGACCTCAGGGGAATTGAGCCATCTTACTGTAATCATAGAATATTTTTGGAAGATGGATCCCGCCCTTCTCGCCAGATGCAGAGAAGATTGTATCCAAATATGCGAGAAGTGCTCAAAAAGGAAATCATCAAGTGGCTCGATGCAGGAATTATTTATCCAATCTCTAACAGTCCCTGGGTAAGTCCCATTCAGATTGTTGCAAAGAAAGCAAGGATTACTGTTGTGACTAATGAGAGAGGAGAATCTATCACAACTCATTCAGCTTCCTCTTTGAGAGTTTGTATTGATTACAGGAAGCTGAACACAGCCACTAAAAAGGATAATTTTCCCCTACCCTTCATTGATCAAATCTTGGAAAAATTAGCCAGGCAGAAGTACTTCTGTTTTCTTGATGGCTACTCGGGATACAACCAAGTTCCTATCCATCTCGAGGATTAGGAAAAAACTACTTTCACCTGTCCCTACGGAACCTTTGCTTTTCGTAGGACGCCTTTCGGGTTATGCAATGCACCTGCGACTTTTCAAAGGTGTATGCTAGCCATATTTTTTGACATGGTGGGAGAGTTTATGGAAGTCTTCATGGATGATTTCTCTGTTTCCGGAGAATCATTTGACTCGTATTTGGCTAATTTGGAAATGATTCTTAAGTGATGTATCAAGACACGACTGGTCCTTAGCTGGGAAAAGAGTCATTTCATGACCCAAGAGGGCATCATTTTGGGTCATGTAATCTCTGAATGGGGAATTGAAGTCGACAAAGCTAAGGTTGATGCTATCGCTAAATTTCCTCCTCCCACATCTGTTAAACAAATCAGATCATTTCTTGGCCATGTGGGATTTTATCGAACATTTATCAAGGATTTCTCGAAAGTTGCTCGTCCTTTGAGCAATCTTCTTGCCAAAGAAACGCCGTTTGTTTTTGACAAATCATGCTGAAAGGCATTTGATATCCTGAAAATGGCAGTCACCTATTCTCCAATTTTGCAACCACCAATTTGGATAGCCCCTTTTGAGATCTTGACCGACGCTTCTGATTACGCGGTCGGGGCTGTCCTGGGTCAGAAAATTGATCGAAAGCCCTCTGTCATCTAGTATGCTAGTAAAACTCTAGATGAAGCTTAGAGGAATTACACTGTTACTGAGAAGGAATTACTAGCTGTAGTATTTGCTTTGGAAAAATTCAGGGCTTATCTCTTAGGATCTCATGTTATCATCTATACCGACCACTCGACCTTGCGACATCTCTTACCTAGAAAGGATGCTAAACCCTGGCTTATTCGTTGGATTCTTCTTCTTCAAGAATTTGATCTTGAAATCAAGGATAAAATCAGGGTACAAAATGTGGTGGTGGATCATTTGTTGAGACTCCTAGGTGATTCTTCTTGTCCAGACATTCCGATTGTTGACACTTTTCCAGACGAAACCATTGTTACAGTTTTAGGTGTCCACACCCCATGGTTTGTTGACATTGTTAACTATTTGGCCGTTGGTCAAATCCCCCAGGATTGGACCAAGCAACAGCGGGATAGACTCAAATCTGAGGCCAAATACTACTTCTGGGATGACCCTGAACTGTATCACATCAGCTCTGATCAGATTATTCACCGATGCATACCAGAGAATGAATTCAACAGTATACTCGAGTTCCGCCATGCATCTGGGTGTGGTGGACATTTCTCTGAGAAAAAGACAGCTGCAAAAATCTTGCAATCTGGCTTCTATTGGCCATCTTTATTCAAAGATGCCTAGGATTTTTCAAGGTCATGTTCCCGATGTCAGGCACTCGGGCGCATAACTGAGAGAGACATGATGCCCTAAACCCTATTCTTCCTGTCGAAATTTTCGATGTTTGGGGCATCGATTTCATGGGGCCCTTTATCCCTTCATTTGGACATCAGTACATTCTTGTTGCTGTTGATTATGTGTCCAAATGGATTGAGGCGATTCCCACCAGAACCAATGACCACAAGGTGGTTATCAATTTTGTCAAGAAAAATATCTTCAGTAGGTTCAGGATTCCGAGGGCTATCATCAGTGATGGTGGCACTCATTTTACTAATGCCCAATTCTAGAATTTATTGGCCAAATACGAGGTTAATCACCGAATTTCTACACCTTACCATCCCCAGATGAATGGACAAGCCGAGATCTCCAATCGAGAGATCAAGAACATTTTGCAAAAAATGGTTAGGCCTGATCGCAAGGATTGGACTCAAAAGCTTGAGGACGCTCTTTGAGCCTACTGTACGACGTATAAAATGCCCATCGGCATGTCTCCATTCCGTTTGGTGTATGGAAAGGTGTGCCATCTACCCGTAGAGATTGAACACAGGGCATTCTGGGCAATCAAACAATGCAATTTAGTTCTGAATCTAGCTGGGAAGACCAGGAAACTCCAACTATCTGAGTTGGAGGAGCTTAGAAATGATGCTTTTGAGAATGCCAAGATCTACAAGGCTCGGACCAAAGCTCTACATGATCAATTGATTTCTCGTAAGAGCTTTGAGCCAAACCAGAAGGTCTGGTTATTCGATTCTAAACTTAATCTCTTTCCTGGAAAACTTAGATCTAAATGGAATGGCCCATTCATAATTGATCAGATTTTTCCAAATGATGCCGTTCAGATTTCTGACCCAAAGATGGGTAACACCTTTAAAGTCAACGGTCAACGTCTGAAGCCTGTTGTTGACTGTATTCTTCCAGAACCCGTCTCAGACTCTATTGCTCTAGCCATTCTGTGACTTCTTTAGCTGGACTTCGCCTAGCTGACGGCATTAAACTCAGTAGTTGTACATATGACACAAGGCTGATACGAGCTTCATATTCAGGTGACATCTTTCATATTCTACCCTTTCTTTCATGTCTCTTTTTCAATGAGGACATTGCATCAACTAGGCATGGGGGGGTGGATTCATTTTTGAATTATTTGGTCAGCTTTGTGAAATTCGTTTAATTGTTTTTCTCTTCTTATTTATATATATAAAAAAAATCAAAATTAGGAAGGATTAGTTGGACATGAGGACTTTTCAATCCTAAGAAATTTGACATTAGGATCTGAACATAAAGACCTTTCAGGTCTTTGGACTTAATTAGCCCGTGTATCCACTAAAATGTGGATTTGTCTTTCAAGTCCTCGCCATCTTATTTCTATCATAATTGGAATAAAGAAGTTTGGGTGATAAGTACACGACTTATCAACCCACCCTCTGATTTGAGGGAATTTTTGAGTTTTAAGCATCTACACACTTTCTTTGCACTGACTCATTGTTCGGCTATTCTAACGGAAATTGGGTAGCTAATGAACCTTCTAGGGTGATATGGCTGGCAAGTTATCGTAGGTAACAGCCCATAGGTAGGTTGTCCAGAGCCCAGTCATTGGACCTTTCTCTTTTTGCTGCCTTTAGGTAAATCTTAGACCAGGGAAGCCACCTACTTAAAAAAAAAAAAAAAATCAAAAAGAAAAGGAGGAAAAAAAAAGAAATAAGCCACACTTCCCCGCACGAGTATGGCTGGCAAGTTGTCAGTGGTAACAGCTCATCGACCGGTTGTCCAGAACCCAGCACAGTAAATGCACTAAGAAAATTCCCAAAACACTTAGGAAGAAGTGGAGAAGTAGAATAAATCGGGAAGATATATACTGGATTAACCTTTGTGTTGACCCTGTAAAAAAATAAAAGTAGGGAGAAAGCTACCGGTTGTAAAGATACACCTTTAGGCAGAATTCTTTTTAGGTCACCTAGAGGCATAGAAATCCGAAGTCCTTTTAATTGCCGGTCGGCGAGTCTATCACAATCACAATAAGATGCTTAAAATTTAGTGTTCTCATTAAATCTTGGGTGAGTTGAATGGCCAAAGAAAGCCACTCTGAAACCCTAAAATTTGAAAATCAAAAAAATTAGAAAAGAGTAAAAAGAGAAAAAGAAATTTTTTCTTTGAATAAGGCGAGGGTTTGAGGAAGTCTTCATTTTGGCAGATACTCGGGCACTATTATGTCTTTGAAAGTTTAGATCCTAAGTAGATAATTTCTTAATGATTGAAAATAACTCATGCCCAAATAATTCAACCTAATTATTTTATAAATAGCATATAGTTTTTGCTAGGGACTAGCAAAAGATACGCATGGGGGTATGATGTAAACACATTTACACTACTTAAGATGTCTACTTATGCATGTTCTTAAGCATAGGATTGCATTTCATGATATAAATATTGCATAACATGCATCATCTTGCATTTAGAGTAGTTTGAATAAAATGGAGGTCAATTGTCTCCTTTTATGTGCTTGGACAAGGCAAACTTTTTATGGGAACCTCGGATTGAAGATCCAACGTTACGGATGTGATCAGGGCAACGATTGGAGTTCAACAACTCTAAGATCACCCTAATCAGGTATCCGTGGCATCAGATAGTGACTGGGGAATCCTAGAAGATCAAGGGCTAGGATGGTGTAAATCCATACTTCAAATAACAAATCCGACCGCACGGATGAATTCTGATCGACTATCACAGCCTAATGACGCAAAAATCGAGTCAATGCGACACCCGTGGCACCATCTACAACATCCAGAAGTTGGATGGCCAAGATGGCGCCACGTGGTGCCATCTCGGCCGCCCAAATGGCCGCATGCAATCTCTGAAGTCCCCGCATCCGCCCTCTCTCCACTGTTGGATCTCGATCCAACGACTGTGGATGCGGCTCATTGAAATCGTCCGCGCGACCTTTTGGGTGAGGCAGCGCAGCGGTCCAGTGCCTTATCACGAGGCGCTGGCGCACGTTCGAGCCTCGCCACATGAATTTTGAAGCGAGCCGGTGCGCCGTTATCGACCGTCAGATCGTAATCCAACGGCTGCACGCGGCCGATAGCGTTCACGCACTATTGCACGCGTGGCGTCACGTGGCATCGTACGTGCTGCGCGGGCGCACAGCAATGGGTGAAGGTGCATCTTAAGCCGTCCGATCTCACGATCGTACAGTTGTGGACGGATGAACGTGCGGCGGGCATTGAGAGTGGGCAGCTGAGGAGGCACGCGTAGGGAGCACCCTCTACACCCACGTTGGGGCTTTAGCGATGGTTTTATCCGTCAGTAAAGACTCCTTATTTAATGTTTTAACAATGTAATGACTAATTTGCCCCCACTCCTTGCAACTATAAAAGGAGACCCCCTCCACATGAAATTCTCATCCCTTCCTTCTCTTCTCTACCTCTCCAAATCTCAAGAGAAGCTTGTCCCACACCCGGGATGCTCCTTGCAAGATAAAGTCCAAATTTTCGTCCCCCTTCGGAAGTGGATCCCGCGACGACGACGGCGTGCTGCTCCGTTCCTGTTCCTCCGCTTCGTCCTCCTTCATCCTTCTCCGTCCTCCTTCATCTAGGCATCGTCCCGTCCAGCTCGTCCTCCAAGCAATCGTCGAGGAGGATAACTTCTCTCTCCCATTCTTCTTTACAACTTTTCTAGTGTAGAATTTTCCTACTTTCTAGTGTAGCCGATTTCCTGCTTTTTAGTGTAATTTTTATTTGGTTTGATTGTTTAAACATTTTGAAATATTGAATGCATGTTCTCTTTCTCTCTCTCTCTCTTCCTTTTAGTCTGATAGCTTCATTGTAATTATATCGCCTCACTTTTCAAAAATTATAAAAAAATATAATTGTGAATATAGATTGACGTAGCCTCCCTGTGTTTGATTCGGAATTTAAATTTTTGTATAAATTTTATTTGTTGAACACGAATTCTTCGCTTTCAAGCTACAACGACAGGTTTTCTGAAACCAAACACGTTAGTGTAGCATTTCGAGAGTTCAATAATGTCGTGGGGGATTCTTCTCTTTCTTCTCTTTTATTCACTTTCATAGTGTAGATTTTAATTCCTGCATTATTTACTGTAACGAACTCTTATTTAAGCATCTATCTAGAATTATTTTCTATATATATATATATCTTTCTCTCTCTCTCATTCTTCTCTTTAATTATTCACTTAGTAGATTGGTTAGCTTAGTATATAATTATCCTGACCTGATTTCTAGGTTATAAAAAGAGAAAAAAAATTACAAAATCACAAAACATGAAAAATAAATAAAACAAATGGGGATTTTTATAAATCAAATGCTCGCCTCCATGTGTTCGACCTGAGACTCACCATCTTGATTATAAATTTTTAGTTGATAGTCGAATTTTCCTGCGATTATGACGACTCGGGTTCGCGAAACCCTAAATGAGTTTGCCTTGCATGAATTTTCTACTCGTCATTTTAGCACCGTTGCCAAGGAGGCAACAGTCTTTTATTTTTTTCCCATGGTTTCCATCTTACTTAACTTTTATCTTACTCCTCTTTAATTTGCAGTGTGTGCAGGTACTCATTTGAGGTGAGCCAAAGAAAAAAACATCGGAGTGGAGTGCAGTTAAAGGTTTTGTAAGTATTCACCCACACACCTCCCACCCCTAGATTTCGTTCCATTACTTAAATAACTTAGTTTTGAATTGACGTAGGTGTTCGCATAAACCTTAGGTCAGATTGTGTGTTGTTTGTCATCTCCACCCACCTCACCTACCCACATATATTAACAAAAATACAAAAATATTCTTCTTCTTTGATTGTGGGATTTATTTAAAATTTACTCACATTAAGACCCACAATTTCTCAATCTAAGGTGCACCACTCTCATCTAATTCAATCACTAATTAGGAATCTAGCCTATGGACTCGGTATGCCTAAATCGATTATACACATTAGTGACTAGGATTATTTTTGTGCGCCTTAACTCGTGGTGCGAAAAGGCTAAGTGATTGATCTATTTGGGCCACACCACTTAAGTTAAAATTAATTCATCTAGTAGCTACTCTATAGGATTCAATTCTTAGAGTTGAAAGTCATCGTTAAAGTAAAACATCATAGTATAGTGACGAAAATCATAAGAACATTTAAATTTATAATCTTGACAACAAAAGTTAGTCCGAGGTTGTTTGAAGGGACCAATTTGATCAAGTCAATTCACTAATCACAATATCCAAAAATAATATACAAGTGAAATCAAAATGATAGTCAATGGATATATTAGAAGAGTATCTCAAAATGTTAGGTATCAAAATGCAAAAGAATGGGTTAAAAATGGTGGTTTGAACCACAAAATTTAACCCTACAATTAAGCTATAAATATCTCAAAGAATTCAACAGTACTTTCAACCAAATATCCACAA
Organism: Thalassia testudinum; assembly: GCA_037157565.1. Lineage (NCBI taxonomy): Eukaryota > Viridiplantae > Streptophyta > Magnoliopsida > Alismatales > Hydrocharitaceae > Thalassia > Thalassia testudinum. Next base: position 9,328,238 of record JAZHRO010000003.1, on the reverse strand, counting down.
AAATGTTTCCACAGTAACTAGTGAATAGCACCATAACAAGCACCAAGTCAGATGACAGTGTAAAGGCTTAGATACCTTAACTCATGCCTCAGCAGAAGGCTAAGGCACCGCACCACAGAAGAGAGGCGTAACAGCCTAACAGAATGGCTAAGTACTGAGTGAGGGGGAGGCACAAATATCAAGGTCACAACAATGCAAAACCCTTGCCCCTCCTCCACAGATTGTCTCTCTTCAGACCTAAGTCGGACCTAGGTAACCGGGAAAACAAATCCAGCCCAGACCCGTGGACATGATTACAGGTGAGGGCACGTAGGCGAGCACATATGGGTGTGTGGGCAAGCCCGTGTGAGTGCATACATAGGGGCATGGAAGTGGACCTCACCCCATGCATTCTAAAGTTAAGAGCTAATGGTAAGAATTCCTTTTATGCATCTTCGCGTACTCCAAGATTCACGATGTGGGACTAAAGTCCCTTCTTCTTTCGCATGTTGGCAGCCGATGAGATGTGCTCCAAGTGACGTGGTTGCTGCTGCTATACTGCTCAATTGCAGGTCTGGAAAGCTTCAAGAATTGCAGCTGCTTTATTTACGTGATGTAGCTGGTTGGATGGCAGTCCGATAAAGGTGAGAGACATTGTAGAAGATGGTGGCGATGGAAGTGCTCCAATCAGACATGAACACAAGAATATGGCCTCACGGGCCTGTCAAAGATGCTCAGAAGCCTCATCATACGAAGGCGAGTGCAATGGTGGTTGATTTAGGGCATAAGATGGTTGGCAGTGGGCTACCAGTAATGGAGAAGGCAAATGGAGGAGGTGGTGTTCAGTAGGGTGTTTGGGTGGTGTTGAAAGAAAATTGGTTGAGGGATTTTGAAGGTGGAGGTGTGGCGGATGTTTTGGGGGTGGTGCTATGAGTTTCGTGCAGTGGAGTGGCAACGTAGACTTGCCGAAGTCAGGTTGGAGTTTGGGAAGACGATGGGGCTGTGAGTGGTGTCACGGTCAAACCTAATGTCTAAGTAGGTAGAAAAGATGAAGAGAAGGAGAGAAAAAGGTTGAGGGAAATTAAGAGGTGAGACAAAGGAGGAGATGACCAGCTTTGATTGGCTGATGTTAGAGGAGATGAGGTCGATAGCGAAGTGCTCAATAAGGGAGAAGAGGCGGAGAGCAGCCGAACTTTGGCTGGTTGTAGTTGTGAAGAAGAGCAGAAGATAGAGGACCACCCAATTTGGTGGTTGGCTAGTTGGATAAGGGAGGCGAAGGGGCTCACCGGAGGCGAAGAAGATGTTGGCCAGAGAGAGGATGAAGAGGGTGTTCTGGTCAATTCTTGGCTAAAAGCACAATAAGATGTTGAGGGGTTTAAGTAAAGGTGTCTGGGTCCCTGGATAGCACGAAATTGGTGTAATTCCCTTGCAAAATTTGCAAGGAATTCGTACTGAGAAATGTGGGTTCACTAGGGTTTGACAAGGTGAATCAGGGTTTGGAATCAGGTCCAAGCGATTAGGCAACTCCTATAGAGCAATCCGTCAAAATTTGGAGGGATTTGGTTGAGGAATCACGGAGAAATCTTTGATTGATGGTCAGGTGGTTTGGTCTCACACTTCTAATGGTGGCAGGGACCTGTTTGAAGATAAAAACAAGAAGTTTGGGAACCAAACGCAATAAACTTTAAAGTTGAGGGGCTAATTGTGAGAAATAAAGTTTTGAAGGGCAAAAATGTGACTAAGTCAAGATGGACTCTGATTGGGCCCAAATTTAGATAGTAACCTAATTCTGACCCAAGGAATATAATGGTAAACTTGGATTTGAGTTTTGACCATGTTTGACTTGACAATTTGCATAGAAGCCCAAATTAGAGTAAATTCCCGTCTAAAATTCTATTCTAGGTCAAAATAGGTTCAGATGGTCAAACTAAGGATACCAAACCTTTTCAAATATTTTTCTATGAATTTTAGGAGGTTTATATTAATTTTATTTTGAACAAAGCCTCTTCAAATTAAGTGGGTTGATGATTAGGATTTTTGGTGCTATTTTCACCTTTGAAATGCATGAAACCCCATTTTGTCAGTGTTGACTTAAATTTTGGACTTTTAAGCTCATTTGACCTTTAATTAACCCTGAATGACCCTGTGGTTAATCTATGTTTGTGATGTGCTATTAAAATTACATAATTAACCTTGATATCTAATCTTCTCAAATCAAAATGATACAAAGTTGTGACCCTCAATGATTAGGTAAGAGCTTTTATCAATCAAACATGAGCAAATGTGGCTAGTTAGGGCCCATGATGGTGTTCCAATCAGGTTTAAACTAGTCACTCCACATTATTTTGATTTTTAAATGAATATATCCACACCCATGCTTTCAAAACATGGTTTGTCTCGCATAACCTGATTAAGTATACCTAAAGTTGAATCCTAAAAGCTACTAAGAAAGATTTGAACCCTAAAATACACGACATCCAAAATAATCTTTCTTGAAAACCCTGGTTGTGCACGCACACTCATTGAAATCAGTAATTAAGGGCACAACCCATTAAAAGGGCCCACCACATTCCAAAACACATTCAAACCTAAGCCTAATTAAAATCGAGTAGATGTTGGCCTTAAGGATTGGAATCGCTCTTCGGGGCTTAAATTGAGATTATTATTGATTAATCTACTTCTACCAATCCATCTGATGTCTAGCTAGGGGAGTACCATCAAACGATAGTAGTTGGAGGGATTAAAGGAACCCAAGGTCCAAGCCAATGGAAGAACCTTCTCCCCAATTCCTCCCTCTAACTTGTTGGATTGACCGAATTGGAGTAGTTTAAATCATCTGTAATCTTAAGACAAGTTCTGGGAGTCTATAGGTCTTTAGGCTACCTACTTAAGGATAGGTTTGAATTGCTTGTATTGCAGGGCACCTTTTTCTTCTCTGCTCTCCCTCTCTCATCTCTATGTATTCTTCCACTTCATACACATCCTTCCACTCCTACTCTCCAAGCACAACATATCCCCAAGTTTATTACTATCCCAACCCAACCTATACTTAACCATCTACTTGTTGGGATAACCCTGAATGGGGATATGATTCCATACCTCAATGTTTAGGGCCTAACACTAGACATCAAGACTTTGATTACTATCCTTCTCATGGCTACACTGATTATAGATCTTTTCCCTCCAATGAACAAACTAATACGATCTATAAACAAGAAGGATATGAGGAATACAACCCTTACCCTCCGTAGGGTTACACTAGATATATGTCACCACCCCTTATTGAATGACCTAAAATGAACAATTATCACAGAGGATCCCTAGAACCTCAATTTCTTGACCCACATAGTCTAAACCCAAACCTACCCAACCCTGAATTGAACTATTTGGTTCAAGTGAATCAGGTCCAATATAGGGTGCTGGCTAACTTGAGAAACACCATTTGATCTTTAAAAGCTCAGCCAACACCCTATAATGAAGCATTAGAGCCCCTGATTAAAATGATTGATGATCTTAAAAAGTATTTACTAAATTGTCTCTAAGACATTAAGGATAAAGACCCAGGTGAGTTATTACTTAGAAGGTTATCAAAATTGAGGATGAGATTCATGGTTGCTTTAGTCCAATCTTGGGATAATTTTCAGGGTGAATCCCTTTTAGGAGTGCCAATGTTAGAACCTGTTCAAGCACCTATAGGGGGGACACATTCTATGAGACCTGGGAGGATAAGGTTGATTTTGAGCAACCAATTGAGGATGGACTGATTTCTTCACTTCAGATCGGCGAACTGAGGAATAACATATGATCTCAAGACAAATATAAATGAGGATTAAGAATTCTTTGATATTAAGGGTGAAGAATCTCTAAGTGAAGTCTCATTAGAATTACTAGAGTTTAAGGAAAATAATTTTAGTGAGTCAAAGGGGCCTGAGGAATTTGAAGAATTATTTAAGGGCCCTTTAATGGAGGAATTTGATTCAATTAGGGCTAACATGGAGGATCCAAATTCTTATTTAATCAGTAACCCCATTCTGTAACAACAACTCTAATAGCATAATGATGATTTTATTTTTGAAATCATAGAACACAAGTTAATTCTGATTCAGTCACAATTTTTGGACTTGGGTATTTTAGATGGGGTTAGTGACACTATGGTGGTCTCAGAAACTGAAATTGTGGTTTTGGAGGATAGGAGTATGGAAATGAAAATCTTGGAAGCTAATTTCAGGGGAAGCAGAAGTTTAGATTTGAGGTTTCCTATATTTCCTTAAACCTCCAACTTTTTGCCAAGACCCTTATGTCATTTTTAATTCTGCAAGCATGCAACCCGAGTGCAGAGCAATGTATTATTCTTTTGAGTTGAATTCCACTTGCACAACCACACATATTGATTTAGACCTACCTATTATTCGACATTTTGGATTTGGACTCCATGCTCACAAACTGTAGGCCTGACCCCATAAGCAGAATGATCTTGGGTTATGGGTAATTTTCATGTATAACCTTAGATTCACTCAAAGATAAATCTGCTTATTCTAATTTTGACCTTCTTATCTGAGTTTTTAATCTCTTCTTTCTATTTGTATATTATGCCTAGCTGAAGGCACTAAACTTAGCATCTATGTATATTTGATTTTTAATTAGAGCTTACTAGGATCACCATGAAATTTAGGAACTTTCTTCTCTATTCTACCCTTTTCATGCCTTTATTGACAATGAGGACATTACATAAGCTAGGCATGGGGGGGTGGATTCATTTTTGAATAAATTTTTGTCTGCTCTGTAAAATTTTTCCATTTATTTCTCTCCAGAAAATATTCTAAAGGACCAAAAAATTGAGATTTAGGTAAAGAGAACTCAGGCATTAAGAGTTTTTCAACTTTAGGAAATGATGGAGTAGGACCTGAATACTTAGACTCTTTAGGTCCACGAGTTTAATTAGCCATGGTATCCATTAAAATGTGAACCTATTCTAGAGACCTTGCCAATTGTAAGTTATTTCAATTGGTTAAATAAGTTGGGGTGATAAGTGCATCACTTATCAACCTGGCCTTTGATCTGAGGGGACTTATAGTCTAAGCATTGTCGTGCATGTTTCGCGTGCTAGAAATCAGGGTTACAAGTAACCCATCATCGTAGTTGCAAAACACGTCGATCAGATAAAATTTATACCAAAACTCCAAGGGAGTCCCAGGTCGAACATAGGGAGGTGACGTTTACTTTACGTGAAAACCACGCTTCGATTCATTTCTTTTTGGTATTTTGGGGTTTTGTTATTTTTTTGTATTTTTGAAATAAAAGAAAACAAGCAAACGTATCAGAAGATAGAGATGTGGAACAAATATGATGTATATTACTTCCAATGTCAATTACAAGAAACTATGAAAGCATATAAAGAGAGGGAGGTGAGAGGAAATCTCCCGAATCGGCTGTTCGGCGAGACGACAATGCTTGGTGGAAGCTTGGATAAAGGAGGTGAGGAGTGAGATGATAGAGGTGAGATGCTGGAGGATGTCAGGTTGAGGAAAGATTCGACGTAGCTCTAGAATGGAGATGAGAAGATGGAGTTGATCTGCTACCAGAATGGAGGTGGGAGAATAGCTCCAAGGAGACCTATGAAGGGAGGAGGGAAGATGGAGGAGTATTTGGTAGGGCAGAGGCTCGCTACACTAATAGGCACCTTGGGAGCTTGAGAACAGGCTCTAAATGAGCGTTGGTAGGCTTGTTAGAGCTTGGGAGTAGGTGGGAGTAGAGTAGGTAGAGATGGCTTGGAAGGGAGGGGGTGTAGGTCCTTTTATAATGGAGGAGAAGAAGCAAAAATAGGTATGGGACCATTAGTGACATCCAGGCCGTTGCTGGAAACATCGCTGCAGGTAGCTCATGCCCACTGGCGCCCACAGCTGGCTTTGCTGCCATGTGATGAACTACCGACAACTATAAGTGTCGCTGTAAGTCTAGCTCATGCGTCGCTCTAGTCCACCTCACGCTACACAGGCGTCGCGCTCCTTCCTTGCCACGTGCTCACACGTGCCCATGCACTGGTGCTGTGCTGTGCGAATGTGCGCCTGCGCACCCGTGAGTGCACTTGTGCTACTGCACGCGTGCAGTGCTTCGTGTGCTGGCGGCCTGGGCTTCACCATGTGGTGCAGTCTGGGCCGTCCATCTTCATCTTGTTGTAGGGGCTGCTACAAAGGTCGGATTGAGTCGATTTTCTCGTCGTTAGGCTGTGATCGTCAGCCCAAATCCATCCACGCGGTCGGATTTATCATTTGAAGCTCCAAATTATGTCTCCTACTCCCTTGGCCACTGATCCTTCTCGGATTGCATATGGTGCTACGGGACTCCGATCGAGGCAATTTCAGAGGCATTGGACTCCGATCGTCATCTCGATCTGATCCGTACAGTTGGATCGTCATTCCGAGGTTTCGAAATAGCTATGCTTCTCTCCTAACCACAAAAAGGATGCAATTAACCTAAATTATATATAGCTACTCTAATTGCAGAATGATGCATGATATGCAATATTTATAACATGAAATGCAAATCTAAGCCTAGGAACATGCATGAATAGGCATTTTACCCTCAACAAATGTGTTTACATCATACACCCATGCCTATCTTTTGCTAGTCCCTAGAAAAATTAAACTATATGCTTTGTACAGAAGTAGAATTAGGATTAGATCAGTTATGCCTAAGTTATTTATTAACAATAGAAAATTTCAACTAAGGTCCTAAACTACGAAAACTCAACAGTACCCGGGTGTTTGCCAGAATACGAACCGCCCAAGTTCTCACCTTATTTGAGAAGGGAAGATATATATTTTTAATTTTCTTCTTTTCTAATTTTTTTGTACTTTTGGAGTTTGTGAGTTCTGGGATAACTTTTTATGGCTACCCGACCCGCCCAAGACTCGAAAAGGACTCTAAGTAGTAAGCATCTTTCTGAAAAAGTGATAGACTCACAAAACGACCGTTAAGACAGACTTTGAGTTTCTACGACCCTAGGTGACCTTGCCTAAAGTTTTATCTTTACGATCGATAGCTTTCTCCCTACTTCTTTTATTTATGGGGTCAACACAATGGCAAGCCCAGTGTTTATCTCCCCAGTTTATTCTACTTCCCCGCTTCTTCCCTATGTTTTTTGGGAATTATTATGCATTTATTTTTTGTGAGCTGGGTTCTGGACAATCGGTCGATGAGCTGTTACCACAGACAACTTGCCAGCCATACTCATGCAGTGAGGTGTAGTTTTATTTATTTTTTTATTTTCTCCTTTTTCTTTTTCTTTTTTTTTTTTGAGTGTTTCTTTTTTCTTCTTTTTTTCTAAGTAGGTGGCTTCCATGATCTAAGATTTACCTAAGGGTAGTACAATGAAAATGGTCTTGTAGTTGGGCTCTGGACAATCAACCGATGAGCTATTACCACCAACAACTTGCCAGCCATACCACCCAAGTTAGTCTATTAGCTACCCAATTTCCACAAAAACCACCGAAAAGTGAGCTAGTGGAAAAAAATGTGTGCAAATGTTTAGGCTTAAAGTCCCCCCAAATCAGACGAGAAGTTGATAAGTTGCATACTTATCATCCCAAATTATTTACCAAATTAAAATGAATTTTAATTGGTGAGGACTCGAGACTAAATCAACATTTGAGTGGACACCCGGGCTAATTATGCCCAAAGATCTGAAGAGTCTAAGTGATTAGGTCCTCTCGTATCATTTCCTAAAGTTAATAACTTCCAAATGCCTAAGCTCTTTTTTCCTAATTTCTTTCTTTTTTTATCTTTTTTTTTCAAATTTTCAAATTTTTTTTAAATTTTCTATGAAACTAAAAGAAATTCTACGGAGTTAACATCATGGTTTCAGGAATTGATTATCCACCTCCCCATGCCTAAATGATGCAATACCCTCATTGTAGAAATAAAGACATGAAAAGGGCAGAGTAAACAGAACATCACCTGAGTGTCATGAAAATCCTATCAGCTCCGCAGAGAGAAGAGTGTATACACACGTGCTAAGTTTAGTGCCTTCAGCTAGGCATAACATACAAACAAAGAAGAAATTGAGAATGCACAAGTGTGGGTCAAAATCAAAATCAAAAGGCTGATCCTAAAACCCATCCATGGAAGGTGTCCACAGATGTGGATGAGACTATGGTGTAGGCTCATGCCCCAGGGTCGAGTGGTTCTCAGGTTCTGGATGAAAATCACCCAGAACCGAAGGTTGTTGTGTTTGCAGGGTCGGGCCTGCTGTTTAGTGGTGTGCAACCCAAGACCAAGGTGTCGGACAGGAGGCAAAGATGGTTCAATAGGTGCGATTGTCCACTTAACATCTAGCTCAGAAAAATAATTAGTTATTTCGAGCTTGGGTTGCACGTGAAAGATATCATAACGGTCCGCATAGAAGATAGGTAGTTTCAGGTCAATAGGTACCCTTATATCCAAACTTGTTTTTCCCTCAAAATTAACCTCCCAAATTTTCATTTCAACAATCCTATCCTCCAACATCAGGTGTTCAGGTTTCAGGACCTCTAGCATATTATTCACCCCATATGATTCTCCCAAGCCTAGAAATCATGGTTGAATCAAGATTGACTTGGGCACAAAGACCTCAGAAGCCAGCTCTTCGAGGTGCAGATGAGGACTTGGATCACTGATTGAATCATCAAGATTCGGATCCTCTAAGTTAACCCTAACAGAATCCAAATCTTTAATGAACGGGCTATCAAATGGTTCATCAGATTCCTCATGCCCATTTATCTCACAAAAATCATTTTCCTTATGTTCATGTGAGACTTCACCTAAAGATTCTTCACCCTCAGAGTCAAAGAATTGATGATCCCATTTATATATGTCTCAAAATCATAAATCATTTCTTGATCCAAAGAGACATAAATTTCTTCATTTCCTGACTTGAGGATCTCGGGTGATCAATTGGTTCATCCTCAAATGGTTGCTCTAGCCTAACCTGGTCATCCCCAGTCTCAGAAAATGTATCCCCCTCAATAGGCGCCTGAGCAGGTTCAGACATTGGCTCATTTGAAGGGGATTCATCTTGAGAATCATCCCAAGAATTGACTAGGGCAACCACAAATTTCATCCTTAACCTCGACAACTTCCCAAGAAGAAACTCACCTAGGTACCTATCCATAACACTTTGGAACAAATCCAATAGAGAACTATTAAGTTCATCAATCATTTTGATCATAGGCTCCAATGCTTCAGTGCATGGTGTTGGCTGAGCTTCTAAAGATTGTATGGTGTTCCTCAAATTAGGCAACACTCTATCTTGGATTTGGTTCACCTGAACCGATTGGTTCGATTCAGGTTTGGGTGGGTTTGGGTTGAATCTAGGGGAGTCAAGATGTTGAGGTTCTCGAGTCCCTCCCTAAAAGTAGGTCATTTTAGGTTGTTCAAAGGATGGTGGCGACCAATATTCAGTGGAATACTGGGGAGGGTAGGTGTTATAATCATGACATTCTTCCTGATTGAAGATCGGGTTGGTTTGGTCATCAAAGGATGGAGATCCATAGTCATTATAGCTCTGGGAAGGATAATAATCAAAGTCTTATTGTCGAGGGTTAGGCCCTGGACACTGAGGTCCGAATTCATATCCCTAATCAAAGTCATCTCGACTAGTGGATGGGTAATTACAAGTCAAGTCGGGATAGTAATCATCTTGGGGATAAGTGGTGGTAGGAGGACAGGATGTCAAATTTGTGTAGGATGTGGAAGGGTACATGGTGAAGTAAGGAGGGAAATCAGAAGAGAAAGGAGCCCTGCAATACAAAAGTACAAGCCTGTCCTTACTTTGGGTAGCCTAAAGGTCTACAAACTCTCAGAATCTGTCCTAAGATTATAGATGATTTACTCTACTTATGTACAGGCAATCCAACCAGTTAGAAGGAGGGACTGGGGAGAAGGTTCTTCCTTTGGCTTGCGCCTCCAGTTCCTAGTGTACCCCCAGCCGTGGTCATTTGACGCTACTCCCCTAGCTAGACATCAAAGTGACTAGTATAAGCAGGTTAATTGTTAACAATCTCAATCTAGATCCCGACGAACGAACCAGTCCTCAGGGCCAACGTCTAATCAATTTTAGTTAGGCTTGGGACAATGGTACCTCAGGAATGTGATGGGCCCTTTAGATGGGTTGTTCCCTTAATGATCAGTTAAAATGTGTGTGCATGCACAACCAGGGTTTTCAAACAAGGTTATTTGATGATGTGCCTTTTAGGATTTAACCTTGTTTAGTACCTTTTAGGGTTTAATTCTTAGGTTGGTTCAATCAAGGTTTAGTAAAACACTCCAAGTTTTGAAAGCACGGGTGATGATATGTTCCTTTAAAGATAAAAAATAATGTAGAGTGCCTGGTTCAGCCTTAGGAATCAACCCTAAGTGGCAAGCTACTTGATGGATCAATTTTAGATTGAGTGGTGAGGCCCAAATAGCTCAATCAATTGGTTTATTGCACCACTTAGTTAAGGCACACAAGAATGCTTAACCTATTCAGATTTCTATTCACTTATGTGTATTTCGTTGAAGTGTACCGGGTCCACAAGTCAGATCCTGGTTAAGTGGTAGAATCAGAGTGATTGTGTGCCTTAGGATAAGAAGTTGTGGGTGTTAAGTGTGTAGCTTTCAGAAAATCCCACAACCAGATAACACCTGTTTATTTTTTTTATTTATGTTAATGGCGAGATGAGTGGAGGTGGAAAACAAACACCCAAATCTATCCTAGGGTTTATAAAAAGCAGCTAAGTTGATTTAGGTTTGAGTTATTAGGTTATGGAATGAAAACTAAGGCGGGGGTGGTGTGGGGGACACTTACAAAACACTTTACCAACACTTTACTCAAGTCTACTGCACTTGGATCTCCATGCTAGGGTACCTACAAGGCAGTAGATCAAAGACAAGTAGGGTTAGTGCTATGTAAATGCAAAGAAAGGCAATAAACAATAAAGTAAATTCCGTTGCCTCCCTGGCAACAGCGCCAAAATGGTCGTGCGTGTTTCTCATGTTAGAAATCGGGCTTACAAGTAACCCATCATTGTAGTTGCAAAACACGTCGATCAGATAAAATTTATACCAAAACTCCAAGGGAGTCCCAGGTCGAACATAGGGAGGCGACGTTTACTTTACGTGAAAATCGCACTTCAATTCGTTTCTTTTTGGTATTTTGGGGTTTTGTTATTTTTTTGTATTTTTGAAATAAAAGAAAATAAGAAAATGTATCACAAGATAGAGATGTGGAACAAATATGATGTATATTACTTCCAATGTCAATTACAAGAAACTATGAAAGCATATAAAGAGAGAGAGGTGAGAGGAAATCTCCCGAATCGGCTGTTCGGCGAGACGACGGTGCCTGGCGGAAGCTCCGATGAAAGAGGTGAGGAGCGGGATGACGAAGGTGAGATGTTGGAAGACATCAGGTTGAGGAGAGCTTCGGCATAGCTTCGGAATGGAGGTGAGAAGACGGAGTTGATCTACTACCAGAATGGTGGTGGGAGGACACCTCCAAGGAGACCTATGAAGGGAGGTGGGAAGATGGAGGAGCATTTGGTGGGGCAGAGACTCGCTACACTAATAGGCACCTTGGGAGCTTGAGAGCAAGCTCTAATGGAGCATTGGTAGGCTTGCTAGAGCTTGGGAATAGGTGGGAGTAGAGTAGGTAGAGATGGCTTCGAAGGGAGGGGGTGTAGGTCCTTTTATAGTGGAGGAGAAGAAGAAAAATAGGTATGGGACCATTAGTGACATCTAGGCCAACACTGGAAACGTCGCTGTAGGTATCTCACGCTCGTTGGCACCCATAACTGGCTTTGTTGGCATGCGATGAATTATCGATAGTTGTAAGCATCATTGTAAGTCCAGCTCATGCGTCGCTGTAGTCCACCTCACGCTGCGTTGGCGCCAGGCTTCTTCCTTGTCGCGCGTGCGCACCCACGTGCTGGCGCTGCATTGCGTACATGGCCTCCTGCACGCTCGTGCGCGCACCCGCATTGTTGCACGCGTGTAATGCTACGTGTGTTGGCGGCTTGGGCCTCGCCATGTGGTGTAGTCTGAGACGTCCATCTTCTTGTTGTAGGGGCTATTACAGAGGCCGGATTGAGTCGATTTTCTCACCGTTAGGTTGTGAACGTCAACCTGAATCCATCTGTGTGATTGGATTTATCATTTGCAGCTCTAAATTACGTCTCCTAGTTCCTTGGCCACTGATCTTCCTCGAACTGCATATGGTGCTACGGGACTCTGATCGAGACAATTTCAGAGGCGTTGGACTCCGATCATCGTCTCAATCAGATCTGTATGGTTGGATCGTCAATCTAAGGCTCCAAAATAAACATGCTTCTCTTCTAACCACAAAAAAGATGCAATTAACCTAAATTATACACAACTACTCTAAATGCAGAATGATGCATGCTATGCAATATTTATAACAAGAAATGCAAATCTAAGCCTAGGAACATGCATGAATAGGCATTTTGCCCTCAACAAATATTTTTACAACAAAGCATCAACACAGTTTTCGCATTGACTCACTTCCCAGGCGATTTTAATGGAAATTATGTAGCTAATAAACACACTAGGGTGGTATGGCTAGCATGTTGTTGTGAGTAACAGCTAATAGCTAGGTGTCCAAAGCCCAGTCACATGACCTAATCACTTTGACCATTGCCTTTTGGTAAATCTTAGCTCAGGGAAGCAACTTACTTAGGGAAAAAAAGAAAATAAAGAAAATACCCAGAAAAAAATTGAAAAAAATAAAAAGGAGAAAGGAATAAATAAGCCACATTTCATTGCATGGGTATGGCTGGCAAGTTAGCGTGGGTAGCCCCCCATTGCCGTTTGTCCAGAACCTAGCCTATAAAAATGTACAAATAATCCTGAAATCTTAGGAGAAACGGGGAAGTAGAATAAATCAAGGTGATATACATTGGGTTCACCATTATGTTGACCCCATAAAAATAAGAATAGGGAGAAAGCTACTAGTCTGAAAGATAAACTTTTTGGCAAAATTTTTCTTCAGGGTCACCTAAGGTTTGTAGATACCTAAGGTCCATTATGTTTCATATGTAGTGAGTCAATCACATTTACATAATAAAATGCTTAATACTTAGAGTTCTCTAGATTCTTGGGTGGGTTGGGTAGTTGTAGAAAGTTGCCCTAAAACTCTAAACTCAAAAAGTCCAAAAAGATTATTAAAAAAATGAAACGAAAAAAGCCATTCTCTTATTCGGAATAAGGCAAGGACTTGAGCAGTCTGCATTTTGGCAGACACCCAAGTACTATTGAGTCGTTGTAGTTTAGGTCCTTAGTACAAATTTCTTATTGTTGATAAATTACTTTTGCCTAAGTAATCGAATCTAATTTTGTTTATAAATAGCATTGAGTTTAGTTTTGCTAGGGACTAGAAAAAGATAGGCATAGCGCTGTGATATAGACATATTTATTTAGGATAAAATGGCTATTATGCGGGTTCCTAACCTGCTTAGATGCATTTAGCACTGTAAATATCACATAACATGCATCATCATGCATTTAGAGTAGCTTATATAATTTTCTTGATAAAAGTAGATTATACAATTTGCATATGAATTTTCTTATTTTAATGCCTAGGGGACAAGGTGACATACTTTTGGGGTTCAGATTAAAGATCTAACCATATGAATATGATCAAGGTAATGATCGAAGTCCAATGCCTCTGAGATCGCCTTGATCAAACATTCATAGCATTCCCTAGAAGACATAGAAGATCTACGGCCAAGGGATAGGATGCACAAATCCAGGCCTCAAACAACAAATCCAACCACACAGACGGATTCAGATCGATGATTACAATCCATCAACATTAAAATCGATCCGATCGAACATCTGTGGTGTCACCTATGAAGAGAAGAAGATGTACAGCCTAGATGGTGCCACGTGGCGCCATCCAGGTCGACCAAAATTGCTCAAGGCCACTGCTACATCCCTCCTCATCCACACTATTGATTCTCAACTATTGGATCTTCATCCAACTACTAATAGGAGCCTAAATCGCTCCTCAAGTTGTCTAAAGGCCTTGGCCTCAATGGATCTCCACTGTTGGATTCTCATCTACATTGGGATCTCGAGTGCCCGTGGCCCTTAGATGGCCATCCAACCAATGCAGATGCCCCCATAGCATAATGGAGAGCACATGTCTCTCTCAAGTAAGAGCCATGGGTTAGAATCCATAGGAGTAGCACTTCTCAATGTGAGTGAATTTTGATTTCAGCCACCCAAATGCAAGTGAATGCTTGAGATTCGACCACATTGACACCATCTCAGACCTCACCTCCTTAGCACATGTGAGGCACATGATCAAAATTGCCCGATCAACATCAATTGGCAGACACAGCACCATGTGGCTGCACAAATGCATGTGATTACGATTAGCGCTCAACTAAGAGAATCTGATAAAGATCATACGGCTACGGATGCTCCTTGCCGCGACAACTGCTGCTCCAAGCCATGCCAGTGCATGCTCGTGTGCACGTAGGGTACACTGTGCTATGCACGAGCATTGTGCATGGCAATGTGTCTCATTCACGTGGGTGCACCATGATGTGGGTGGTTGCATGCAAACAAGGCCCTTTTAACCCCTCCAAGCACCTATAAATAGCCTACACCCTTCCCCCTTTCTCTTGTCCCTTCCTTCACCTCTCTCATGCTCTTCAAAGCTCTAGAACTACTCTTAATCTAGCCCCAAGCCTAGGATGCTCCATTAGAGTACAAAAATAATTTTGCAATTCCCTCTCTCATCCCTATCATGGAGCTCCGGCTGACCGTTTTCTCATCCCTGTGCAAGGAAGTAGATCTGCCATGCCTCATCTCTATCTAGTTCTTCTCTGTCATCCTTTGTTCAGCATCTCATCACCTTCTTGCAAGCATACCTCGTGCCCCAAGCAGCTGTCAAGGGGAATTCTTCTCTCTCTTCTCTTTTATTTTCTTTTGTATTGTAGATTTCAATTCCCACATTATTTCTTGTAACAAACTCTTGCTTAAGCAATTATTTAGAATTATTTTCTCTCTCCATATATATATATATATCTTTCTTGTCCTTAATTATTCATTTAGTAGATTGGTTGGCTTAGTATATAGTTATTCTAACCTGACTTCTGTCTTATGAAAACACCAAGAAAATTACAAAATCACAAAACATAAAAAATAAATAAAACAAACTGGATTTTTATAAATCAAACATTCGCCTCCCAGTATTTGACCCGGGACTCATCGTCTCAGTTATAAATTTTTATCTGATAGTTAGATTTTCCTACGATTACAATGACTCGAGTTCACGAAACCCTAAAAGATTTTTCCTCGCATGAACTTTTGATTTGTTAGTTCTATTTGAGTAGCTTACATAGTAGGCTGAGGATCATTGTCTAAAAAGAATTAAATTTTGATTAAAACTAGCATATGAAAAATAATCTTTATTTTGGGATTTTGAAAACGAAGGTTTCTACTTTAAGTGAAGCTTGAATGTTACCCCTTTCTAATGCTCAAACTAAGAGGCATGTCAGCCTTAATGCCTCAAGTAAGGTTGGATTCTCTTCTTTAATGAGACAATGTATCTATGTTGGAAATCTACATAATCTCAATAAGAAAGGATGGAACTCCTTTTGCCATGCAAGTCAATCTTGAATATCTGTATCATTCAATCCTTTGATCTACCATACATTATGCCCGTCAACCGTCATTGAGCATGTGTGTGACTATGTACAAGAGCCCCATAGATGCACCTAATGTTTGGGCTAGGAACCACATCTATGTGAACAGATGTATGACCCATCCCTTTTAGGAAACAAGTAGACCCACTCTACGTGCATGCTACACTAGTGCCTTCCCTTTAGGGAGCATACTCACTATCACAGCCCCATGGTTATAGTTTTCGCACCCTAGCTGATGGTAACACCATCATTCACCATAACTAACTCATATTAGTTAGAATCAACAGATAAATGCTTCTAAATGATCGCTTGAGGACCATAATTCCACTCTAATTTGATTTAAGAATACAAGAAAATAGGGTTAATTCTATTGTTTTAATAGTACATCAATAATTCAGATTAACCACGGGGATACTCAAGGCTTAATTAAAGATTAAATGAAAAAAAATGACAAAGAAGTGGGCTCACATTGATAGAATCAGTATTTTATGCATTTCGAGGATGAAAATAGGACTAAAAACCCTAATTATAAGCCACACTTAAATTCGAAAGGTTTTGATTAGAATAAAATCTATTTGAATCTCTTAAAATTCATAGAAAAATATTTTGTGAGGTTTGGTACCTTTGTTTTGACTATCTGAACTCATATTGACCTATAACAGAGACTTAGACAAGAATTTGCCTTATTTTAGGCTTCTGTGCAATACCCAGTCAAACATGGTCAAAACTCAAATCTAAGTTTCCCATCAGATTCCTTGGGTCCAAATTAGGTTAACACCAAAATTTGGACCCAATCAATGTCCATCTTGACCTAGTTGGCATTTTAGCCCTTAGAAACTCTATTTCTTACACTCAAGCCCCTAGGTTTCAAGTTTCTCATAAAAAACCCCCTAACTTTCTCGTCATCTTTGCAATCCGATCCTTGCCACCATTGGAGGTGAGAATAGGACCTCAGACCTAAGAACACCATCTTCAATCAAGGATTTCTCCTTGATTTGTCAGCCAAATCCCTCCAAAATTAAAGGGATTGTCGAGCAGAAGATTGTCCACCTTCTAAACTCAATCACAAATCCCAAAACAAATCCTAGAGCCCTAGCAAACTTGCAAAATCAATGTGGATTTCTTGCAATTTTCATGAGGAATCCGCATGGATTTCGTGCAATTTAGGGTTGTTATATGCTCTATAAAATCTCCCCGAAGTTTTTTGGACCAATTTGAGTCTGGATTCTAGCCAAAATCACCCAATTCTTCTCTTCTTCGGCCACCTCTGCTATAGTTCTAGCAACCATCCTCCTCCATTTTCCTATGGCCTCCCAACGGCCAAATTGAGAGTGCCTCCATCTTCCTCACCTTCGTCCACTACTCACTAATCAAAGTGAGGGCCTCCTCCCCATCTCCATGTCATCATCTCACTTACCGAAGGGTTCATCCCTTCCACGTTTGCAAGCCATGACAATGTAGAACTCCGTCCCCTTCATCCAATAATTAGGCTCTATCCCTTCCTCTCCCTCTCTGGCTTCAATTTTGACCCTTAAGATCGCAATTCGACCATCGTACCACCTTCTCCCTCTCCGTCTTCTTCACAGCTGGTGAAGCTCCAGGGAGCTTCGTCCGATCGCTACGCTCTACCAAACGACACACGACCACCACCATAAGCTTCACCGCACCACGTAGGTCAAAAGCCCTCAACTTATTGCGAGCTTTGACCTACTTTCCACCCGGCCGAACACACCCACTCAAAACACCCTATACCATCATAGTCCAACCACCTCACTACACCAACCACCCAATCATTACAATCGTCACCCTCCTCACCTCACAGCAATGCGTAGGAGCCTTCTAATTTGGGCTTATATCCCATATTTCAGTGTTTTAGGTGTCACCGACGACCTCACTTCCTCCGCCTCCGTCCATCATCCTCTAGCTATCATTGCCGCCACGACCATCTGCAACGGATGTGGCTTAATGATGGCAACACCATCATCAGCCATAACTAGCTCAACTTGATCTGATAAAGTCATTAAATGCTCCTACATAACCGCCAGAGAGACATAATTCACTGCAAATCCATTTTTAGGGAAATACAGTAAAATAGGGGTAAAACTACAGGTTTAACAGTATATCTCAATTGCAGTACATCATGGGTTTTCTCAAGGGTTAATTAAGGGTTGAATTTTCTTAAAAGCCTAACAAGTGAGTAAGTATAGGTAGAAATGGGTTTTCACGTGTTTCAGGAATTAAATGACTTCCGAAACCCTAAAAGTAGATCTACTTAATTAACTGAGGTTCTAGTCAAGATAAAATTCACCAAAATCCTCTAAACTTTATATAAAAGTATTCTTTAGGGTTTGGTACCTTCAATTTGACCATCAGAATCCGTCTTGACCCAAAATAGAGTCTCAGATAGATATTTGCCCTAATTTGGGATTTTGCAAAAATTACCCAATCAAAATTGGTCAAAACTGAAATCCAACTTAACCATTTGATTCCTTAGGTCTAAATTAGGTTTGTACCAAAATTTGGGTCCAAGCTGAGATCATCTTGTCCTAGTTTGCAATTTGCTCCTGTCTGATTCTTTTATCTCACACTCATGCCCCTACCTTTTGAATTTCTTACAAATAGCCCCCCAACTTTACCATCTTCTTCATGAATAGTTCCCTGCTACCGTGAAATCCTATTCCTACAACTCTGATGACATTAATTTGGCAAGATCTTCATGATTTCTTAATGAATCCCTCTCAAAATTGAAAGGGAAACTCATCAAGTAATCATCTTCCCTTTTAGCCAGATCGAGAGCAATAGATCTCGCCCAAATCCTCATGTGATTCCTTCAATGGAGTGGGTCTCCTAGTCAGATGACATTCCAATCTTGGGAAGCTTGCTTCCTAAGCTCTAAACTACATCTATAGCCCTATAAAAGGACCTCCATGGCATTGCATATTTTTTCAGCTAGGTTTAAGGCCACAAAACCCTCCTCTTCCTCTCCTACGGTCGACTCAGACCTATGCGTCGATGAGCTTCCTTGACCCCGCTCTTCTAGCCCTCAGACGATCAAATTGAGTGGCCTATCTTCTTCCTTATCTTCCTCTACCTCTCATTGGCCAAAGTGAAGGTGTCCAGACCCCTTTCTTGGTCGTCGTCTCCTCCACCGAAGTCACCTTCATCTCCGACACTGGCCAATCAAAGTCGATCCCAATTCCTCATCCCCGTCATCCTTTAGTTAGGTTAACACCCTTCTCTCTCCTTCTACTCTATCTCCTACTCTTTATTCTCCAAACCCGACCACCGACGACACCGAACGCCTTCATCTCTTCCATCTCTGGCGACATCATTGACGAATGTTCCCGGCTGCTACACACAACCAGCCCCCTTGTCAACTAGTCCACAAGCTCTGCCAGCTCATTCCTTACAAAACCCCTATCTTATTCCACCCTATTGCCCATCCAAACACCCTTACGACTAGACCCTCCTTGACACACTGTACCTGACTCCTACCGGCCACCCCACACCCCAATCTGCCACGAAACCATTACCACTACCTTCGCCGTGCTTCGGCGAAGCTTAGGACTATTCTAATGTTGCAGTGAGGTCGTATTTTTGATTATTAGGTTTTGCCATCCTTCGCCATTGTCGCCACCTTCTCGGGCCAAAATCGCCCTCCTCCGACCTTATTCTTCATTGCTATGACTCCCAGTTCCCATAGACCATCTCCAGGACCCTTCTCAAGTTCTCAATCGAAGACCACAGGAGTAGCACCTACTGCAATTGAGCACCATCAGCAGACACATGCAAAGGAAGGAGGGGACATTTAGTTCCACCTCTGAAACAAGTAAAGAGATGCAGCGGCATAAATTGTTTTTGTGATTGGGGCATATCCCCTTCAACGACGAGGGTGAGGTCCTTACCCACGCATGCCTTAACTGCAACACCTACTCCGTGGGCTTGGTGCTCACTCAATTACCTACCTAAGCTAAGCACACATCGGTTGCCATTCATGACCTGTAGCCCTGGTCCCGAGTGCGCTCACCCATTTACCAGATAAACTGAACCTTGGCCTTGGGAAGGTGGAAAGGAGGAAACCCAAAGAGAAAGGAAAGAGAGCATGGGGGTATGGGGTTTTGCTCTCTGTGACACTTATTCATTGGAGGGATTGCCTCCCTCTGTGCATGAAAAAGAAAGAAGAGGAGGAAATGAAGAAGGCCTTGATAAAAGCCAAAGAGAGAAAGAAGAGCAGAAGCAGAAGGAAAGAAAGAAGAGAAGAGGGAGAAGAAGAACAATGCTTCACTAGCATTGTAGCACCTGTTGGTTAAGCTGTCTAATTAAATGCTTAGCCGTTAGATATTTGATTGAAAGGCTTTATTTGGTTGATACTATTGATATACTTAAGTACCTAAGTTTTAATGGTTGATGGCACTGTTTCATTATTTGAACTCAATGCGTATATGCTTAAATGAATAAACGGTGATCTAAATCACCATTGTTTTTGCTTTGAGATTCTTTTTGCCATTGTTAAACTCATGCCCTACATTGCATATTAGATTTTTGAGTAATTAACTGTGCTCATTTACTTCATATATTAAGATTAGCGTGTGAATTCCTATTTGCACCCTGTGTTCTACCTCGGACTTCCATTTGAGCATAAATCTTATTTGTTTTCAAGTGATTTTGGCCTATACTACGACACAGCTTTTATAACCTTGATTTCGTTACTTAACATTTTGGCACCATTGTCGGGGAGCAACATGCAATTCACCGCTATTCTCAGCATTATTTCATTATATTTGAGCACTGGCTTGCCCTATTTGCTTTCTTGTGATTTTGTGAGGTACTTCACGAGGAGATCTTCCACGTAAAGCAACCACTCCAGGGTAGGTAACTTCTCTATTCTTCCCTAATCAACCTCCTAATCTTTGGAAGACAAAAAAAGGAAACAATCAATTAGGAATCACTTACCTTATTTTTCATAGTAATGATCATTTAAAAGGAAAGTTTCTTGATTTTTAAAATTTTTCTTCAAATCTCATTGAAGTTGAAGTGATTTTGTTTAGAGATCCTACCCCAAATTTCTTATGCCTATCAAGGAGTACGCTTAATTTCTAATCTGCTTGGACTACACACTTCTTATTTAAAGTCCAAGGAGAACATTTTTGAAGATCAAATTGGATACAGAATAGAGCTAATTAGGGTTTCAATTTAAGGGTTTTCGAGTGCTAGTTCACACTTGCCTGCATAAAAGGAAACAAACCCACCAACATTTTTGTGCTACCCAAGCCCTTAGTTGAAAAAAATCTAATCAACAAAAAACCCTAAAAATCAGGCAAAAATTCACTTGAACCCTAAAATCCTTGGACCACATAACCTGAGAATCAATCAGGGTGATTTCTAGATCTTGACTCAGAACTGATTCTACCATCTTTAGGGTAGGTCAGGTGAAGTTGGTCTACACTGTAGGCCAACCAACCTCTAAATTAGGTCACAAGTTGAAATTAACTTCTAATCAAGTGAAATCAAAGGCACAAATGAGGACATAAAATTGGTAGACTTAAGGTCTTAAGTTCGTACATTTCAGTCTACCTGGACCCTTAGTGACAAGGAACGTTGAGTAGGGGAAACCCTGTAACCCGTGGGGATGCTCTACTATTTAGGGTCTTTGTGGCGCTCTCCCTTCCTGGCTACCCAGGTAATTCTTGGGTGTGCAAATTTCTGATTCAGAGGCATCATACACCTCAAAGCTGCCTTAGTCATTCAAAAATCTTTGGGTGCCTTGATTGGGTCAAATTTCACATCAAGTCCCTCATCCCTTCTACTTAGAGCACCTACACAGATTATCTTAGGGATTTCTTTTAGATCTGATCAACTTCAAATCTAATATTCAGTTTGACACTACATCTTGATTCCACCATTTGATTCAAAAATGTAGCTAGACTATAAGAAGACTATCTAGAAAACCTGAGTCCCGAATGAGCTTGAACGAAATGATACTTGAGAATGCCTATAAAAACCATGAAGAATATTATAAAAGGGACATTCAGGAAAAAATTGCAAAAGCAATGAACCACATTTTGGACCATATAACGATGATATGGATACAAACGAAACACGGTTCAACCCAAGATCACCTATTAGCAGAACATAGTGAATTGGTGAAATTACACAACAATGATTGTCTGGAATTCTAACATCCTTGTAAAGCCCAACCTAGATTCTAGTGATGCAAGCCATACCCTTAACCTAGAATTTGGATCTGAGCCATCTTGCAATGATTACAAGGCCATGTGTGATAAAAAGCAGATTTTGAATCTGGATTATGATTCTAGGCCTTTATTTAATGAATGCACCTCTCCAAACTCCTCAGAAACACAGATTGATTTTTTGGAAGTCATTGCAATCTACGATACTGAAACTGAGGAGTTGGAAGAGTCAGGTTTTGATTGTGTCTTCCCTATAAGCCAAGAATATAGGCCTATGCCTAATAGGGATAACTTTTTTAGCTCAGAATCTGAAACTATATTAGATCCAAGATAGGTTTCTCATTGTCTACATCTTGATTTATTCTGTGGTGGAACCTTTGATCCAGATTGAGACTCAGAACATGATTCTCACAAGTTCTCCGATGATTTCGAACCTTACTCTAATTTCAGAGAACCTTTATTTCCTGATGATTATGAGTCAATCTACGACCTTAGCATCCATGGCCCATCTTTTGATTTTGATGCTAAGGTCAATGATTTGAAAGAAAATGCCTCTTCTTCTACACATGCAGGACCCTCCCAAACCCGTTCTCAACCCTGACCCATAACCGAAATCAATTTCTACTTTGATTCTTCTCTCGATGGGCCGGTTGCACACGATTCTCCTCCACATTTTCATCGGGTTTCAGACATCGATCAGACTACAAATCACTCCACATCCTTCTCTGATCACTCTTGTAGGGTTCATACATCCTCCATCGACCCTTTTTCATTGAGGATCCCTACTCTGATTAGGCTTATTCGACTCAGCCAAACCCTAGCTGTACATGTCCACATCACTTTCAGCTCCACAGTATCTAGTGGGCACTACATCTTTTGATCAACATTCATCAACTTGCCAGATTGATTAGGTTTGGGTTGCATCATCAGCCTGTTAATCTAAATAAGCACCTGGTTGGACCAACCAGGCTACTGATGAGGTGCTTGTTCAACAAAACTTGTCGGATTTGACCACTCTTGCTTGGCTGAAGGCATTGAATCCAGCACTTAATGGGAGGCAACCCATCATTCCAAAAACTCTAGATCCTTCTAATTATCCTTTTATACTTCACGTTTATTGCACTCTGAGTTCGATTTTAGAACAGTCGATCCCACCTCTGGTACTCATACAGGGGATTGATATCGTCCGCAACAGTCATCCCGACACGTGCACTCACCTGTTTATCCTGTTCAAATTCCTGAACCCAAAACTATTTCATACCCTCCATTTCAATGAGGACATTGCAAAACTTAGGCATGAGGAGATGGTAAAGGGCAAAGACATAAAAATTTAAAGTTCGGAAGGGTTCTCACAAAAAAAAACATATTCTAGAAAAAAAAACCAAGAAAAAAATTGAAAAAGAACAAAAAAATTGGAGAGGGGAGGAAATTTTGAAAATTTTAATGCATATCTTGAGGAGAAGGGGAGGTGATTTAAATGTTAAAAAGGAGCAACAATTTGAAAGAAAAGTGATAGCCATTAGTAAAAGATTAAGGAATCTATTTGAGTTCTAGATCAAATCAAAAAGAAGAACTAAAAAAGACAAAAGTTCTAAGGGACAAAAGAGATTGGCATGAACATTGATCTTAGGCCTCTTGGGCTGTATTTAGGAGTAAAAATTCAAGTATTCGTTAAGATCTGGATAGTCCTCAAAAGGTTGAGGAAAATGCGAAGATTAAGTATTAGTGTTCGCGAGCCAAATAGAGGTTTTAAAAATTGCGTTGTAGTATAGCTAGAATTGCTTTGAAAATAAATAATATTTAATACTCAAATGAAAGTCCAAGGTCAAACACAGGGGGCAATATGGCATTTTCAAACTCAAGATCACAATTTGAATCAAAAATATAAGAGATTGCAACAATAATAATGCCAGGTATCAATGTGTAAAAAGAATGGAGTAAAATGGTGATTTGAATCACCAATTACTCCTCACAAATAGCAACTAAATCAATAGTATCAATAAAGCCTCAAATATATGCAATCAGATGATCTAGGCTTCTATCAGATGGATTAAATAGCTGGTTGCTACAGTGCTTCCTAGAGACTCAAAGGTCTCTTTTCTCTGCTGCTCTCTTTCTATTCTTCCTTCATTCTTTCTTTGCTTTCTTCTTTCTTCTGAGGCCTTCTTCCTTCTTCTGAGGCCTTCTTATGGCTTAGGTCTTGTCCTCTTCTTCTTGCCCTGGCCTTCCTTCTTCTGCCTTTCTTCTATGTGCAGCTCTCCTTCTTCTTTAGCTCTTCTTCACGCAGAGGGGGAAGGTTCCTCAAATTTGGCTAAGTGTCAGCCCAGACATTCTTAGAGCAAAACCCTCCTTGCCCCCGCATGCCCTCTCTCTTTCTCTCTCTAGGTCACACTCTCCCAGATCCTTCTATAGTACCTGGTATTCAGGTATTTGGATCAAGCGTGCACCCAGGTGCAGACTCACTGGCAATGGGTGGTGAGCGAGGAGTGAAGGCTTAGGCAGGTCGGGTGTACCAGGTCCATGACGGAGAGGTCATGGACGAGTCACATGATGGGCATGAGGGACATCACCCCTTGTGTCTGAGGCGATAAGCCCCAGACACAAATTCAAGTTTTGCGCCTTTATGCGTCTGTTGGAGCCCGATGTTGGACTATCACATTGCCTCCCTCTACTTGCATAGCTGTTGTGGTGTCTTCGTTCAATTCATGCAAGATGGCGGACGAAGGCTCCAATTGTTGGCTTACTCAGACTCCTGGAGTGATTATGCACAAACTGGGGACAATGCCTAAAGCTAAAGGTGTTGAAGCAAGCTCCAAGCTTCGCTCGAAGCTTCGGTAATGGCATCGGAGACCTGTATATCTGAAAGCACGAAAATAGGCTAAAAGCCCCAGTTAAAATGCTCTAGAGGATCATTGGTGGATGAGGAACACGATGGTGGTGGTTTTGTATCATGGGAGTAGGTGTAGTGGATGGGTGAGGTCGGGAATGACGACGAAAAGGTGGGTTGTTCAGGGGTGAGTGTGGATGAGCGAGAGGGTAAAATAGGAGACATGTTTTGTGCAGGAAGGTGAGGTGGAGATTTTGGGCTTGTTGGCGAGGTGGGTGGAGGTGCGTAGCAATGGAAACACTTCGCCAGAGGAGTGGCCAGAGCGGAGGATAAAGAGGGTGGTCAGTGTGATGCGGTGGTCAAAATGAAGTGCGGCTGGTGTGTAAAGGAATTAGAGGAACTATGGAACTTATCTAGGTGATTGGAGAGTGAAGAGAGGCAGAAGCAACGTCGGTTGTGGTATGGCTGATGCTAGAGGCAAAGGTGACTCTGGTGAGAAGGAAATGGCATGGAAGATGGAGGGAGAGATGCCTGCTGATTCAGCGTGGCGTAGAGGAAGGCAAGAAAATTGAATTCGCCGCAGGTATTTTGAACAGACGATGAGGGAGGTCGGAGGGGATCATCGGAGCTCGAGGAGCCTTTCGGCCAAGTTAGGAGGGAGGAATTTAGGTGAGATCCGATCAAAATTGATCTTACCTTGATCGGTCTTCCATGGGGAGTCTTATATAGGCTGTTAAAGGGTGCTTTCCAACTCTTGCTTCCCAAGCTTAGAAGGTTTCTAGAGTTGGAAACTTTTTGATACCCAAATATCTCATGAATTTGCATGAAAGATTGGCAAAGAATTGGAGGTCAAGAATCGGTTTGTTTGAAAGAGAATTTCAAGAGGGATCTCTGGTTCAAATTTGGGGAAGTTTCATCAATCAATCAAGGAGAAATACATGGTCAATTGTCGCCTAACCTTTAGGTATAGGATTTCTCTGCGGAGGGGGCCTTTTTGTGAAGAAGATGAAGTTGGGGGCTTTTTGTAAGAAGTTCAAAAGTTGAGGGACTATTGGAGAAAATGAAAGTCAGACTTGGACCAAAGTGCAAACTAGGTCGAACTAATATTAGATTGGGTCAAATTTTGATACAAATCTAATTTGGATCTAAGGAATCCAATGGTGAAGTTGGATTTTGATTTTGAGCTCGTTTGACTTAGTAATTTATGTAAAAACCCAAATTAGGGTAAATGTCTGTCTAAGACTATTTTGGGCCAAAATGGGTTCTGATGGTCAATTTGAAGGTACCAAACCCTAGAGAATATTTTTCTATGATTTTTAGAGGGTTTAGGTGAATTTTATCCTTACCAGAAACTTAGTTAATTAAGCGAGTCAATTTTTAGGTTTCAAAAGTCATTTAATTCTCAAAACACGTGCAAACCCTTTTCTGTCGGTTCTAACCCACTTATTATCCTTTAAGACCATTCAACTCTTAATTAACCCTTGAGAAAACTCGTGGTTGTACTATATTCAAGTTATGATGGTAAAATTATAGTTTTAACCTTGGTTTGTTATCTCTCCCTCAGAATGGATTTGCAATTAATTATGTCTCTCTAGCAATTATGTAGGAGCATTTACTGACTTAATTTGATCAAAATGAGTTAGTTATGGCTCATGATGGTGCTCCTATCATACCTTGATGCATAGCTTTTGCTAGTCCCTTAGCAAAATCTCATGGAATTACCTTTAGTTCTAGACCATATGCCCTTCTATGTTCAAAACTCTGATGTGTGCTTTCTTTTGAAGATTAGGTCAGAATGCCGAAAATAGACCTAGAGGTACTCAAGTATAAATCAAGATCCGAACCTGACTAGCTCTAGCCTCAGTTTGCCATGAAAGTTTCTAAGGCCCACAAGAACTAACCTAAGGTTCCTTCACCTCCGTGGTTAAAGCACCCATGCTTGTAACATGTTTTAGCCAAGATCAGTTTGCAGTGCATTTTTGTAAGAGAGACACAGAAGAATTTTTCTTTATTTTTGGAGAGTTTTCTCTCTTTTTCTTTTTATTTCTAGCCTCAGATTAGCTTTACAACTCGATCTATATCGATTCCTTGTTCCCACCATCAATCCTCATAGGGTCCTTAGTAATCAATACTTCGAGATAGCATCACCCTTGGTAACCCCTAGAACCCTGGCTTTCGAGATTTCAAGATAATCTTGCCCATGGCATTCTGTAGCTAAATTTAGACCCTGGCAATCGACATTTCGTGATAATGCAGCACATGGCATCTGAACTAGCATAAGGTGCTTACATGCCCTAGGTAGGATATTTAGATATCCTAGGAGACAAGCAGCAAGGGGATGATATGTTATTGCGCATCTTCGAGGGGAATTTCCCGCCTCTTCGCATCGGAAACTCGTCCAAATCAACTTGTGTTGATCAGCCATTCTTACTCTAGGTAACTTTTTCATAATAGATTTAATGCATTTTCATGATTTTCATACTTAAGTGGACTAAACCAGACTGTGTGTGGATTGGGGTGCTTAGGTTATCGAGTCCCACAAACCAGAGGTCAGTTAACGAGGTTGAATAATCCCTAAGCCTTAGACATAATGATTAGCTCATATTTGTGGGCTATTTAAGTATTTAAGCACTTAGACATTAAGTTAATTCTAACATTTATTTAGCATGCATTAGGATGTAAATAGATAATTCATATTTCTAATTTAATTACATAATTCATGCATTGCATTCATAACTAAAGGCATTTGAAATTGACTTAGAATGGCATTAGGTGCATTACATGCATTGTTTTAATTAACATAAAACTTAAGGATTTGTGTATAAATAATCAAAATATTTCATTTTATTAATTATTCTTCTTCCCACGAGCAATTGTTCCACTTCCTCTGCCTGCATTCAATCTTCGCCAGCTGCCTGCACTGAAGACCCCATTCATGGAGGAGCGGGTGCGTTGGATCTGGTCGGGGCAGCTGAGACTACAAGGGAGAGGAGGAGGCAGCCGAGCTCAGGGACGCCATCGTCCCATTTCACCATCGTGCAGCATTTCACCACTGTGGGCTTCCACGGCCAAACTCCGTCATACCGTGGGCCAGTGGGGTGACAGACCACCGTGCCAAGAGGATGGAGTTGGTCGCCACCGTGTACGAGCTCCTTGAAGCTCGCCTACCATGAGTGCATCTACTAATGCATGATTGCCATCACTTCATGAAACACCACTGCACGTGCCCTCACTTCATTTCCAGCCATCAGACCCTACCTATTGCAGGACAGCTGCTCACCGCGCCTTCGACTTCACCATGCTCGTGCCTCCTCACCTCCACCAGAATCTCCAGTGCCCCTGCACCGCACCTCCTCTCGCCCACAGCGCGCGCTCCACTCACCTTTACGCCCACACATGTTCCTCAGCGCCTCCTGCCCGCACTAGCCTGCGCACGTGTGCACTCTCACCCCCCCCGCACGCAGCACACAAGCAGTGTGCCTCCGGCACATCCTAAGCCCGCTGTTGTTGTGAGCGCATGCTACCCGTAGCAAAGTGCCCGTGCACCCAAGTGGCCTGCAATGCACTCAAGTGGCCTGCAGCACACTCAAGTGCTCGTGCGCCCAGCAGCAGCACTTGGCCTCACCACCAGCAGCGCACGCGTAGTGCTTCACTCCATTTGGCTCCTCCTTCTTATTCTTCTTCTTCTCTATTGACGAAGGTACCCAAAGCACCTGCAAATGTAGCCATCAAATCCAGGCTCGAAACTTCGCGTCGGGAACTCCACCAGACTCGCCTCGACAACCCGAGCACAACCACGCTTCTAGCCGCAGCAATCAACCACTCGACGGTCGACTGGAGAGCCTCATCGCCGGCGGCCTCTTCCACTCCGGCCGGCGACCACCGGCAGCTGTTCGGAGCACCACCACCACCATCAAATAGCTCTTGTCATGCTTATCCTTCTCCGAGCTTCCCACGAGTCGCCATCGCCTCTTCTTCGCGCACGCACAAGGGAACGAAATCCTCTATTTTTGGGTCAATTAATAATTACATTTGAATGCCATTGCTACCAAAATGAATTTTAGTTTATGATTATTTTATTATGGTGAAATTGTGACTTCATACTCTTGCTTTCTGATAATTGTGTGGCTATTGTTATTCACATGTTTTAACATTGGTTTTGGATTAAAATGTGCATAAATTTTCTCTAATACATGTCAATTGGAAATTACATAAAATCATCACATATTTATTGAATATTACAGTGAGGAAAAATTGCACATCTACCATCATATTTTTCAGTTATTGTGCATCCTCTTTCCATCGCACTTCATGTCAAATTTGACTATTGATTTCACACTTGGTTGAAAGAATACGAAATAATAGAGATTTTATTGCATCATTGCCTCCCTCTGGATATGACCCACTCTTCTGCAAGTGTTTTAATTTATAATTTTAATTATTTTGTTAAGAGGTTTTCCACCACTTTGATCCTACAACGATAAATCATCTTAATCACATTATTCGAAAGCAAAAACCGTCTTTACCAAATGGCACCGTTGCCGGGGAGGCAACAAGCTTAATTAAATCTCCTTCATTCATTCATTCGTTCATAGTGGTTTAAATTTTGAATCATATTTAACTCTGAATTTTTTTTCTGAGGCGAGTGCAACGATCTGCGACACACATTATACGACTTGCAATCACACCAGCCATCGTGAGAGGCGACCCTTGACATCGCTAGACGAGAAATTAATCAAGCTACCTTGCAAGGGAAGGGAAGGATGAGTATGTGACGATCATATCTGTACATTTAGTCGCTGATTTGATTATAGTAGGATTAAGACTTTAGACTTAATCTTTCATTGCACATTTGGTTTGAAACCCTTGTTCTGGGGTACAGTTTAGGGGTTTATTCCCCGATTTTGTTTTAGGCTCGTGTTGGGTAATTTTTGGGAGCCTGTTCCCTTTTCTTTAGATTTAGGTTTTTAATTTTTTTTGCGGATTGTTTGCCTTTAATTTGCTTGTGCATAAGTAGCTTTAAAAGACTAAAACTAAAAAAAAATGAGTTGCCTACTAGAAGTTACCTGCCATTAGGATGAACCATTTAGGTCTATATGAGCAGCCTCTAGATTTATTTCTCTGCATTGAGTGCATTCTCACATCATTGATTGCTGGAAGCAAGGTACGCATTCTTTTACTTTGCATCCTATTCTTGATCACGCATTGCATTTGGACTTAATTGGAAGACCACCTAATCTGTATTGAATAGATCTAACAAGTGGTCACATATTTTCTAGGAAAAGGACTTATTAAAGGAGGGACATTTTAAAAATCGAGGATTTGATTTTCAAACTTGGTGTGGGATTCAAAATTCAAAATCTTTTGCAGTGTATGAACACTTATATCTCTTGCACCATGGCACACTTTCAGACACTCCTTAGGTTTGGAAATACTAGGACAAGAGCCCTCCTACCATTGGATTCTGAAGTGTTCAGAACTTGTGATCAAAGGTTCTATAAATCCAAAGACGGGGATACCCTGTCACGGATTTTTGGGGGTAGTTGAGAAGCACTACAAAAGCACAACTTCAATGGAAGGCTTAGGCCTACTTGCATCCCTCGATCTTCCATCTTTGGAGTTGCTCTACCATTTGAGATTTAGGGAAGAACACCTAAGCTCCTACTAGGTCTTCTTAGGCGAGCTGTAAGTCGACAATAAGGACATAAATTGATTGAGCAAATTGTATTGTCACTTGCAATCTGACGTAAATCAAAAGCCTAAATTGGGAAAGACCTAAAAAGTCCTTTTTGAATTGTGTTTTGCTTAGGGAATTCTGATTAAGGTGTGAGTTAGAATGGACCACACTGATTTTCATCCTTTCACATCTTGCCCACACCCTCACCCCCACTCTACACTCTTCGATCCCATACGCCAAGATGGTCCATCCTTTGATGGACATAATGACAATCATTGGGATCCGTTTTACTCCTATTATAGGAGCATTGTCCTGGTTAAGCCCCAAATCAGTGAGCAGAACCTAGGAGCAGGATTTGCTTTGCCCAATATCCCACACACCATAGAAATACCCAACCAACCCCCCCTGAATAATTATAATGGTTGGACAGACACTCTTGGGTACTATAAGCCTGAGCTTGACTTCTCTCATGATAGAAATGACCTCTCCACCTTGAAAATGGAAATACAGAAAATGCAAGACGAAATGATTGAATTGTTAGGAGAATTGTCGAGAGCAGGCCAACAAGAAAGAGATGAAATTAGCCACCCAATCTACCCCATTGAGGATGACATACACCCATCTACAATTAATGCATCTCCCATGGGAGAGCTACACTTTAAATTGGAGGGAAATTTTGGGGATTATGTAAGGGAGAATAGGTACTTTTCGAGGATCGATTTTGAAACCTCCCCATTAGATGACACTTCCTTGAGAGATCCATGCCTTAAGTGGGAGGAAGATACATATGAAAGTAGCTATGCATTGGATGAAGAAAGGTGGCAACCCGAGGAAGATGGTGATAAGGTTGAGTATCCACATGAATTATATTGGAGTCAAAAGAAGGGAATGATGGTACCATTAGATGACCTTGACCCAAATGATAGTATTTTCGTGACATTTAATGAAGTGGGATGAAGTCAAGTTGTTAATCCTACCCTCCCTTCTGATCACGAGATGGAACTCAAGTCCACCCTTAGGGAACCTAACCCTCAAGAAATTGACCTATCTGAGGAGTCCGATGTTACCAGTGTAAATCATTTACCTCAGATAGAGTACCCTAGGGGATCTGCTAAGATATTAAATGATTCTAAACCTCGGGTATATGATGAATCATATGATAAGGAGAAAGACGAATTATATGAGCAACCTGCATTCAAGATTTGGAGTGACACTAAGGGTGATTATGTCCTATTTGAAGAGTTAGCCCCTGAGGATGTCACAACTTTGACCAAATTAGGTTTCCTTAGCACACCAATTGATGATATTTCTCCTCATGATGAAATGATGGAAAATTTGGAAGCAACTTCTAAGATTTATGTGGATTCACATCTAGACTCCAGGGAAGATTTGAGCAAAGAACAAGAACCCGAGGATGACATTGATAGGATAATCCCTAGATCTATTGCTTCCAACCTGCCTTCATTTGATTCAAAGTCACCCTCTGATTCACTTATGTCTAAAGGTGAAATTGTGACTCCTGATGAAGTGCAAGAAGATACATGTGATAGTGCAAGGAATGCTAGGGATGCAATTGCGGATTTGGAAAGATTGTTAGGAATGGACACCGAGCTAATTAAACCCAACCTAGATCTTATGGCCATCCCGCAACCTCGAAACTTGGACACCCTAGACGATCCTTGCCTTAGAGATTTGCTCACATTTGTTTTGAATGGGGGGCTTAACAAACCAATATTTCCTCTAATGGAGTATTGGGTATGGATTGATGATTTCTTTAGTTAGTCCATTGCCCTGGGGGTTTATCTCTGCACCATTCCTTCCCCATTCCTTTTGGAGGATCCTCGTCATCCTCTCCCTATCCCTTTGGAGGTTGTTATGCCAGTTTATCCTTTAGAACCTCCTCTGGTGACCTGGGAAGATTTCATTCCCATGTTAGTTGGGCGAGCATTTGCTATTGGGCTTCATCATCAGCTCGCCAACATCCTAGGTTACCTATTTTCTAGGCCGACATTACTTTGCTCATTTTTAGGGCCTATTTCTATGATCCTTGAACCTGATTTGTATGTTCTTTATCTACTAGGCTGCTAACAAAAGAATGGCAGCCCATCTCTGACCCAAGTAATATCCTTCTATGCAATGAGGACATTGCAGATTTTAGGCATGGGGGGGTGTACTTGGGGATATACATAGCAGAGTGCATTCATGCATTTAATTAAAGCATTCTACATTGCATACATTTGCATTAAAAAAAAAAAAATAATAATAATAATAAAAGTTTGAGCTTAATTGGCTAGGTCCTGCATTCTTAAGCAAATCAGAACTCTAGGTGAGACTAAGTTGGTTTTAGGGTCAAACCTTAGAAGCTAAATGAGCTACTAGATTTAGACCTTCAGGGTCCTTTGTGGACTAAAAAACTTAAGTAGGAGTTAAGTTGTAGACCATTCCTCAAGTGGTTGAGGAACGAAAGCTAGGGTTTGAGTTAAAAGGTGGGGTAGTACTTGGAGTCTTATTCTACCTCTTGGTTTACGGGTCCTTGTAACCCAAGCATCCAAATTTCACACACTTGGTCTGGTGTAATTAAGTAATCAACTTAATTCCTTTCTTAAAAAAGATTTGTTTCTCTTAGTTTTGACTTAGGAGAGGCTTGAAAACACAATTTGATTGGAAGAGTTCCCGCCGCAGGGGAGGTGGAGTATATACTCACCTTGAGGATGCGATGATAACATATTACCTCCTTGGCGCTTGTCTCTTAGGGTATTCATCCTACTGGGGGCATGTAAGCGCATTGTGCGGTTCATATACCATGGGTGGCCCTATCTCGAAGTGCTGATTGCCACAGGCCTAAATTTGCTTTAGAAATCCATGGGCGATACTATCTCAAAGTGTCGATTGCCAGGAGTTCTTGGGGTTGCTATGGGCGGTGCTATCTTGAAGCATCAAAAGCCAGGCAGCCTTCGAGGTACGGTGATTGGGATAATGAATCCGACACAGATCGTATTGATAGTTGATCCGAGGTTAGACTTAGAGGAATCAAATAAAAAAATATATATATTATTAAAAAAAAAATCTTTTTTCCTTCAACTCAAATAACTCAAACCAACGCACATGCATGGATGCTTTAATCTCAGGGATCAATAAACCTTAGGGTAGAATTAGAAATTAGGGAAACTTATGCTTGTAACTCGTCTTTAGCCTACCTAGTCTGTAACTTAATAACTACTTGGGAACCTTAGGTCTAAAGTCTGAACTTAACATGTTTCTAAAGGAAGACCGATTGGGTTGGCTAATCCACTTGGAGTGCGAGGTTTTGCTTCGATTTGCTAGGGACTAGCAAAAACTAGGCATGGGGGTATTTGATTAGCCCATATTTGTGAGCTATTTAAGTATTTAGGTGCTTAGACATTAAGTTAATTCTAACATTTATTTAGCATGCATTAGGATATAAATAGATTAATTCATATTTTTTATTTAATTACAAAATTCATGCATTTCATTCATAACTAAAGGCATTTGAAATTGACTTACAATGGCATTAGGTGCATTACATGCGTTGTTTTAATTAACATAAAAATTAAGGATTTGTGTATAAATAATCCAAATATTTCATTTTATTAATTATTCTTCTTCTTCCCGCAGGCAACCGTTCCGCTTCATCCGCCGGCATTCAATCTTCGCCAGCTGCCTGCACTCCAGACCCCATTCACGGAGGAGCGGGTGTATTGGATCTGGTTGGGGCATCTGAGACTACAAGGGAGAGGAGGAGGCAGTCGAGCTCAGGGAGGCCATCGTCCCATTTCACCACCATGGGCCTCCATGGCCAAACTTCGTCATACCGCGGGCTGGTGGGGTGACAAACAACCGCACCAAAAGGATGGAGTTGGTCGCCACCGTGTACGAGCTCCTTGAAGCTCGCCTATAGTGAGTGCATCTACTGATGCACGACTGCCACCACTTCATCAAACACCACCGCTCATGCCCTCACTTCATTTCCATCCATCAGACCCTGCCCACCGCAATCCAGCTGCTCACCGCACCTTCGCCTTCACCACGCTTGTGCCTCCTCACCTCCACCAGAATCTCCAACGCCCCTGCACTGCACCTCCGCTCACCCACAATGCACGCTCCACACGCCTTTACTCCCACGCATGTTCCTCAGTGCCTCCTGCCCACACTAGCCTATGCGAGCATTTGCTCTCACCCCTACCGCACGCAACGCACAAGCAGTGTGCCTCCAACACCTCCTATGCTCGTTGTTGTTGTGAGTGAACGCCACCCGCAGCAAAGCGCCCGCGCACCCAAGTGGCCTGCAGTGCACTCAAGCGCCCGCGTGCCCAGCAGCAGCACTTGGCTTCGCCACCAGCAGCACATGCATAGTGCTTCGCTTTAGCCGGCTCCTCCTCCTTCTTCTTCTTCTTCTCTATTGACCAAGGTACCCAAAGCACCCACAAACTTAGCCATCAAATCCGGCCTCGAAACTTCGTGTCGGGAACTCCATCGGACTAGCCCCAACTTCCTGAGCACAACTACTCTTTCGGCCGCACCAATCGATCACCCGACGGCTGGCCGGAGAGTCTCATCGTCGACGACCTCTTCCACTCTAGCCGACGACCATCGGCAACCGTTCGGAGCGCCACCACCACCATCGAATAGCTCTCGTTGTGCTTATCCTTCTCCGAGCTTCCTACGAGCCGCCATCGCCTCTTCTTCGCTCATGCACAAGGGAGCAAAATCCTCTGTTTTTGGGTCAATTAATAATTACATTTGATTGCCGTTGCCACCAAAATGAATTTTAGTTTATGATTATTTTATTGTGGTGAAATTGTGACTTTGTACTCATGCTTTTTGATAATTGTGTGGCTATTGTTATTCACATGTTTTAACATTGGTTTTGGAATAAAATGTGCATAAATTTTCTCTAATACAGGTCAATTGGAAATTACATAAAATCATCACATATTTTTTGAATATTCCAGTGAGGAAAAATTGCACATCTACCATCATATTTTTGAGTTATTATGCATCTTCTTTCCATCTCATTTCATGTCAGATTTGACTATGGATTTCACACTTAATTGAAAGAATACGAAGTAATAGAGATTTCATTGCATCATTGCCTCCCTATGGATACGACCCGCTCTTCTGCGAGTGGTTTAATTTTTAATTTTAATTATTTTGTTAAGCGATTTTCCACCACTTTGATCCTACAATGATAAATCATCTTAATCACATTATTCGAAAGTGAAAATCATCTTACCACCTAATGCTTAAGCTTTGCATTTTCCCTAACCTCTTGAGGACTATCCAGATCTTAGCGGATACTTGAATTTTTAAGCTTAGAATTATAGCCTAAGAGGCCTAAGATCAGTGTTCATACTAATCTCTTTTATCTCTTGGCACTTTTTGTCTTTCATTTTCTTTCCTGTTGATTTGGTCTAGAATTGAGTCAATTCCTTAATCTGTTACTAATGACCATCCCTTTTTCTTTTCTTTTCAAATTGTGCTCCTTTTTTGACATTTTTATCTCCTCCCCTTTTCTCCTAAAAAATGATATGCAATCAATTCACTCAAAATTTCCCCCGTTCTCCTATTTTTGTTCTTTTTTTCAATTTTTTTCTTTTTTTGGTTTTTGGAATATGTGATTTTTTGATGAAACCCTTTCTTGTGAAGCGATTTTCACATCGTTTTGCACTTTAATACCCCCCATGTGTACGATTTGTAATGTCCTCATTATAAATTAGGTGGGTTTGAGTTCAGATTAGATCATTCATTAGAATAGGTTTTTGATGGGTGGATGGGCCGGGATGACTGTTGTAGATGATTTCGAGCTCCGGTACAGGTACCAGAGGTGGAGTCGACTGTTCTAATGGATGAATCCTAAAGTGCAATATGAGTTCAGCATAAGATGTGTCAAGAAGGATTTCGAGTTTTCGAAAATGATGATAGGTTGCATCCCATTAAGTGCTGAGTTTAACGCCATCAGCTCGATGAAATAAGCTCAGGGAGAGTGGAGATCAAAAGATACCTCATCCATGTTCGTATCAGTGAGTTCAATGAACGGCTTAAGTCGCTGACTGCTCACGACAAAGGGTTCTGAATCAAGGTTGGGTTGGCTGATTTCTATGGCTCAATTTCTAAAGATTCGTTTGATAGGATATGGTCTAATCCATTTTGATCTAAGTTCTCCTAGGAACAATTTGGGTTTGGCATCAAAGAGTAGGACTTTCTGACCAGGGTAAAAGATCTTTCTAGATATGTGTTTGTCATGAAAAGCCTTAACCCTCTCTTTGTAAATTCACGAGTTCTCATACGCATCATTATGTAATTCATCAATCTCGCTCATTTGAAGCTTTCTATAGGCTCCTACCTTAGAAAGATCTAGATTACACTTCTGTATAGCCCAATAGGCTTTGTGCTCCAACTAGACAGGGAGGTGACATGACTTCCTATACACCAATATGAAAAGACACATGCCCAATTGGGTTTTGTGGGCGATCTTATTGGCCCACAAGGCTTTTGGAAGTTGGGACGATCAATCCTTCCTGTCTGGTTGTATAGTGACCTAAAGGATTTTCTTGACCTCCCCATTTGATAGCTCAACTAGACCGTTAGTTTGGGTGTGATAAGGAGTAGAGACTCAGAGCGACACCCCATATTTGGTCATCAGTGATTTGAACTGAGCATTTGTGAAATGGGTCCCTCCATCAGATATAATAGCATGTGGAATCCCGAACTGAGAAAAGATATTCTGATGAATGAATTTGATTACCACCTCATGATCATTGGTTTGGATCGGAACAGCTTCGATCCATTTCGACACGTAGTCAACAACAAGAAGAATGTATTCAAAGCCGTCCGAAATAGGGAAAGGTCCCATTAAATCAATCCAACAGATGTCAAAGATTTCGCATATGAGAATCGGTTGTAAAGCCATCATATCCCTGTGGCTCATGTTGCCCCAGTCTGGCAACTAGTGCATGCCTTATAGTGATCGTATGTGTCTTTGAAAATCGTGGGCCAATAAAAGCCTCACTGGAGGACTTGTGCTAAGGTTTTATGTCCAAAAAACTGTCTACCACAGGCCTAGTCATAGCAGAAGGACAAAATGTCCTGAATTTCCGCTTTCGGGATGCACCGTCTAATGATCTCATCAGCACCAATGCGGAAGAGGTTCAGATCTTCCCACATGTAGTACTTGGCATCGACAAGCAATTTGTCTTTCTTGGCCTTTGGCCAATCGGACAGGATCTGATGTGATGCCAAGTAGTTTACTAAATCAGTAAACCAAGGAAGTTTCGTACTAATAGTCACGAGGTGCTCATTGGGAAAATGTTCTGTGATGGGTCTAGAAGAGTCGATACTATCAGAAGGAAGGCAAGATTAGTGGTTAGCTACTATGTTCTGCTTTCCCATTTTATCGTGAATCTCAAGGTCAAATTCTTGCAACAGCAAGATCCAACGGATTAGTCGAGGTTTCGCATCCTTCTCAAGGGGGTGCCCCACTGCAGTGTGATCTGAGTATATGATAACACAGGAATCCAAAAGATATGAAATTTTTCCAAGGCAAATACTACGGCTAATAGCTCTTTCTCACTGACTGTATAGCTACGCTGAGCCTCGTCGAGTTTCTTATTAGTGTAGTAGATGACTACGGGTTTCCTGTCTATTTTTTTCCTGTACCGCCCCTACAGCATAATCAGATGCATTGCACATGATCTCAAAGGGTTGAGACCAATCAGGAGACTGCAGGATAGGTGCTTGGGTAACTCGATCACGCAGGATTTCAAATGCTTGAGTGCACTCGGAGATTTCAAAAGGGACATCGTTAGGTAGAAGATTAGTCAGGGGGTCTACGATTTTCAAAAAATTGGGAAAGAATCACTGGTAAAAATCGATGTGCCCCAGGAAGGATTAGTTTGGAAATCAAATTCACCTTGGCTCCATCAACCTGGATGCCTTTTCTAAGGATGAGATGTCCAAGGACAATTCCCTTAGTTACCATGAAGTGGCTCTTTTCCCAGGAAAGAACCAAGTTCACATCGATGCACCGCCTGAGGATTTGGACCAACTGCAGAAGGCAATCATCAAATGTTTCACCAAATACTGAGAAGTCATCCATGAAGACTTCAGGGTATTCACCTACCATTTTTGAGAATATGGCAAGCATTTACCACTGAAAAGTAGCAGGTGCATTGTAGAGACCAAACAACATCCTTCGAATGTGTATGTTCCGAAGGGGTAGGTGAAGGTGGTCATCTCTTGGTCCACGGGATGGATTGCGACCGGATTGTCCCCGGAGTTCCCGTTGAAAAAGTAGAAGAATTGATTTCCCACTAGTTTCATGAGAATCTAATCAATGAACAGTAGTGGGAAATGATCCTTCTTCGTGGAGGAATTGAGTCTTCTGTAATCAATGCAAACTCTCCACGAGTTTGCTATACAGGTCAGTATGGTTTCTCCGATTTCAGTCGTAATGACAGTGAGCCCTACCTTCTTAGGTACAACTTGGATTGGACTCACCCACTGACTGTTGGAGATTGGGTAGATGATCCCTGGATCTAACCACTTGATGATCTCCTTTTTCACAACGTCCTATAGATTTGGATTTAGGCATCTCTGCATTTCACGGGATGGTCGTGAGCCCTCCTCAGTGTAGATGTGATGTGTGCAGTATGAAGGGCTGATACTAGTCAGATCATCGAGAGTCCATCCAATGGCTCTCTGATGTTGCTAGAGAATAGAAATTAGGCATGTTTCCCGATCAGGTGTGAGTCAGGAGTTGATAATCACAAGAAACGTCCGATTGGAACCCAAAAAGACGTATTTGAGATGATCGTGAAGAGGCTTTAATTCCATAACTAGGTTGTCAGCAGGAGAGGGTCATTCAGGGTGGGTGTTGGGAGCAAAGGAAGGAGCTATGGGTGTGTTTAGGTTGAGTTTGGACTCCTTTAATTGCGGGTTTTAATCCTCTTGCGGGTCATAAAAAATAGTCGGGTTTTCCTCAATACAGAAGTTGTCAACCACAACCTCGTGATCGGAAATATGTTCCATAACTTCATAATTAATTCCTTGTTGGGCCTTAATGATGTCGATCTTTAGTGTCTTGCCCCCAAATTTTAATTCAATTTGGCCCTTCACACAATTGATATTGGCCCTAGCAGTGGCCAAAAAGTGTCTCCCTAGTATGATCAGTGCATTTTTCACATTCTCGGGAGCATCCATGTCTAAGACAATAAAATCCACTGGAAAATAGAAATCATGTACCCTAACTATGACATCCTGGAGAATTTCTTTTGGTGACTTAACTGATCGGTCAGCCAGCTGTAAAGTCATTTCAGTCGGTTTAAGCTCAGATTCCACGAAGTAGTCTAATAGGGATGTAGGTATCAAATTTATGAAGGCTCCTAAGTCCAATAAGGCTCGGTCAAATTGTACATCACCGATTGCATAGGAGATTAAATGGGTGCTTGGGTATTTTGCCTTAGGTGGGAGTTTGCTCAAAATGACGGAGCTGGCTTGCTCTGACAGTACGATCGGATTCACCCCTTTGGTTAGCGGCTTACGCTTAAGTGTACGCATGTCTTTCAGAAATTGTGCGTAAGCCGATACGTGCCATATCGCATCCATCAAGGGTTGTTTATATGGACCTGCTCAAAGAGCTTAACTATGTCCTCCTAAGGTGCCATGTGTTTGGCTGTCCTTTTTCCCTTGGTCAAGGCCTCGGGAAATGGAACCTTAGACGATTCCTCTAAAATTGGCTCAGGCTCTTGATCTGGGATGGGTGTGTCCTGGATGACTATCCTAGGGTTAGGGTTTGTGTTAGTAGGTTGGGAGGGGCTTGGATAAGGTGGGTCCTGTGTTGCTTTGCCAGTACGAGTAGTAACAGAATTCAATCTCGCCTAGTTCTAGTTTGGATTGGGCAAAATAGGTGTTTACTATTGAAAACCTAAGTATGAAGTTGAGGCATCCATCCCATCAGGTGATGGGGCAGAAGGGGCCTGATAAACAAAGTGAGCTTGCCCTGATTTGGGTTCATAACGCACCTCTCGTTCAACACGTTATTTGGATTTGGAAGAGGCTGCGAAGGAAGTGCACCAGGCAGGCGAGCACTTGCCAACTGGGCTAGTTGATTTTGTAGCTCAAAGATCACTTCTTTGTGTTGTTTCTACATGTCAACCAAGTTTTGGAGAATTAGATATGTATGATCTTCTTTAGGTTGTCCAAATGGGAAGTTTTGAGTGGGCCTTAGTTGGGTAGGCTAATAATGTCGCGAAGGCTATGGTCGAGGTTGGAATTGAGGTCTTAGATTCAGGTTATTACCCGACCATGAAATGTTAGGATGATTATACCATCCAGAGTTGTAAGTGTTGGAGAAAGGACTATTTTGGATGGTGTGAAGATCCTCGCAGGTCTGAGGAGCTCTGAGATAATCAAGGTATGGGGGTTCAGAGTTCCCCCAACTAAGGTGGCCTGACCCAGAGTTGCCACCGAAGCCATAATCAGACGGAGGTGTATATGCATCCATCCCCGGGGAGTGGTAGATGTTGTGCGTAGCCTCCCTTCTCGTGGGCGGGTGCACGTATGTCCTTGAGGTGCAGAGGTGGATTTGTGTAGATGACGAGTGATGTCGTCCACCTTTTCCTCAATAATAGAGACCTTGTCCAATTGAATGGCTACCAACTCCAGATCAACGTATGCGAAAAGGCCTAGGGATTCATGTACCCCCTAATTATTTGTCAATGTATGGGTGGACATCTGGTCGTACGCACTCAATGACTCATTGTTTAGGGAGTTCTCACACATGGTTTTGAGAATTTCCCAAATCGTGTCTTCATGTTGACCCATGATGCTACCACCACAGGTTGCATTGACAAAGAGCTTGATATCCTCATGGAGTCTATGGTAAAAGGATTGGACTTGTTCCCACATTGCAACTCCATGATGGGGGCACTTAAGCATGAGATCCAAAAAGCAATCCCATGCTTTGTGTAGAGATTCTCTTGGTCCTTGGGAGAAGTGTGTGATTTGGTGTCACATTGTGTTGGTACGACTGAGGGGGTAGAATTTTTGCAGGAAGGCGATTTGAAGTTCTCCCCATGTGTTGATCGCATGTTGTTGAGTATAAAATCAGTGAGCAACTTTGTCAGCCAAGGAGAATGAGAAGAGTTTTGAGATATTCCATCCCGATTCTGTACATCTGCCCCAAAGGTGTGGGACAGATGTTTTAGGTTCTTGATGTGCTGGAAAGGATCCTCGGAGTTCAAGCCATGAAATTTTGCAATCATATGTAGCATGCTAGGCTTGATATCTACCTCGGGTCCTCCCACAGGAATGCTCATTCAGGGTTTGATCTCCACCACTGCGAGATTATAGTGATCTTGCATTTGAGGACGTAGCGGTGGGTTGATGATGGCATTGATTCGATTTTAGAAGTCATGGAATTGTTGCTCAAGATTTGGTTGTTCTTCTTGGTGATCCATAGCTGATGAAGGGGAAGTTGGTTCTAAATCAGTGAATATGTCAATGTGATTAGGTTGTTGTACAAACACGGAAGTCGAGGCTTGACCTCGACTAGAGTGAATATCTAATGGAGGCCTCAAGGACGGTCATAAGGACCTCCTCCCAAACATGCACCAATGGATTAGATGAGAGAAAGAATGTGATGGACCCAATCAAGACACCGAAATATTTTGGATGACTATAGAGGTTCAGGGCAGATGATACCCCTTGGTCAGAAAGCCATCCACCTAAGAATTACCTAGGCAGCTAGACAGGGAGAGTCCCGCAAAGACCCTACATGGTAGAGTGTCCCCACGAGTTACACGATTTCCCCCACCCGACCTTACTCGTCACTGATGTTCCATGTAGACCAGAATGGGGACTTGACCTCTTAAGTCTACCAGTTTTAATTAACAGCAAGGGTGCTTATGATTTCACTTGAACTTTGAAGATGTTTTTGTGAAAAGTGACCTAATTTGAAGATTGGTTAACCCAACAATGTGGGTCAACTTCACCTGTATTGTCCTTTTGAGATATTTAGGTCCCTCTTTTAGTGTTCAAATTAATTTAAGAGCCTGATTATAGGGTTTTGCTCGAATAGATCAATTCAATCAAGGTTTAGGCACACATTATTTTGGAAAGATCAATTCCTGATTAAGCAACTGTGTCTCTAAAACCATAAACTGGAGTCCTTAATTGGCTCTGATTTGGTCCAATTTAATTTGTGAAAAATGTGGTACCTACGGCTCAAGCAAGAATGCGATAGCCCTAGATACCTTAGCTTCAAATGGGTGCACAGATCAAGATTTGGATGTTGTCTAAATAGAATATATCAAATCAGGCACTTGACGATTTGTCTAAGAATAGAATGTAAGTAGCCCTAATTGATTTTTTCTTTTTTAGCTTTTTCAGATTCTAGGGCTTAGAAGAGGGTAGATGGAGTTTACCTACCCTTGCAGTGGTTGATGCGTGGCTCAACTTCCTATAGTGAATCCCCCTAAAACAGATCACAAACAAAAGAGATGCAGCAAATTAGAATTCAACCTGATATTCCAATCAAGAGATTTGAATTGCGTGTTGCCCCCGGCAACGGCACCAAAATGTTCGCGAGCGAAATCAAGGTTTTAAAAACTTCCTTGTAGTATAGCCGAAATTGCTTTGAAAATAAATAATATTTATTACTCGAATGAAAGTTCGAGGATGAACATAGGGAGCAACATGGCAATTTCAAACTCAAGATCACAATTTCAATAAAAGATATAAGAGATTCCAACAATAACAATGTCTGGTATCAATGTCCAAAAAGAATGGAGTAAAATAGTGATTCGAATCACCAATTACAACTAACAAATAGTAACTAAATCAACAATATCATTAAAGCCTCAAATATATGCAATCAGATAATCTAGGCTTGTATTAGACAACTTAAACAGTCATTTGCTACAGTGCTTCCTAGAGACTCAAGTGTCACTTTTCTCTGCTGCTCTCTTTCTCTCCTTCCTTCTTTCTTTCTTTGCTTTCTTCTTTCTTCTGAGACCTTCTTCATTCTTCTGAGGCCTTCTTCTGCCTCAGGTCTTCTCCTCTTCTTCTTTCCTTGGCCTTCATTTTTCTTCTGCCTTTCTTCTTTGTGCAGCTCTCCTTCTTTAACTCTTCTTCTTCACGCAGAGGGGGAAGGTTCCTCAAATTTGGTTAACTGTCAGGCCAATCTTTCTTTGAGCAAAACCCCCTTGCGCCCACGTGCTCTCACTTTCTCTCTCTAGGTCACACTCTCCCAGAGCTTTCTACAGTACTGGGTATTTGGGTATTCGGATCAAGTGCGCACCCGGGTCCAAACTCACCAACAGTAGGTGGTGAGCAAGGATTGAAGGCTTAGGTGGGTTGGGTGTACCAGGTCAGTGGGGGAGACGTCACGAATGAGGCAAGTGATGGGTGCGAGGGACCTCGCCCCTTATGTCTGAGGCGATAAGCCCCAGACACAAATTCAATTTATGCACCTCTATGCATCCATCGGAGCCCGATGTGGGACAATCCCACTACCTCCCTTTGCCTGCGCAGCTACTGCAGTGCCTTCGTTCAATTCACGCAAGATGGTGGACAAAGCCTCCAATTGCTGGTTCACTCAGAGGCCTGGAGTGATTCTACGCGAACTGGGGACAATGCCTGGAGCTAAAGTTGTTGAAGCAAGCTCGAAGCTTTTGTAATGGTGACGGAGACGTGTATACCTGAAAGCATGAAAACAAGCTAAAAGCCCAAGTTAAAATGCTCTAGAGGATCGTTGGTGGATGATGAACACGATGGTGGTGGTTTTGTAGCATGGGAGTAGGTGTAGTGGTCGGGCAAGATCGGGAGCGACAACAGAAAGGTGGGTTGCTCGGGGGTGAGTGTTGATGAGCGAGAGGGTAAAATAGGAGACGGGTTTTGTGCAGGAAGGTGAGGCAGAGATTTTGGGGTTGTCAGTGAGGTGGGTGGAGATGCGTAGCGTTGGAAACACTTCACCGAAGGAGTGGCCGAAGCGAAGGATGGAGAGGGTGGTCAATGTGATGCGGCAGTCGAAATGAAGTGCGGTTAGTGTGTAAAGGGAGTAGGGGAACTATGGAACTTATTTAGGTGATTGGCAAGTGAAGAGAGGCAGAAGCAATGTCAGTTGTGGTATGGCCAATGCTAGAGACGAAGGTGACTCTGGTGAGAAGGAAACGGTGAGGAAGACAAAGGGGGAGATGCCCGCTAGTACGATGTGGTGCGGAGGAAGGCCAGGAAAATGAATCCACCCCTGGTATTGTGGATGGACGACATGGGAGGTCAGAGGGGATCACCAGAGCTCGAGGAGCCTTTTGGCTAGGTTAAGAGAGAGGAATTTAGGGGAGATTCGGTCAAAATCGAGCTTACCACGAACGGTCTACCCTAGGGAGTCTTATATAGGCCATTAAAGGGTGCCTAGAGCTTGGGAAGCAAGCTTCCCAAGCTTAGAAGGTTGCCGGAATTGGAAACATTTGGATACCCAAGTCTCTCATCTATTTGCATGAGAGA
Source organism: Thalassia testudinum (assembly GCA_037157565.1). NCBI lineage: Eukaryota > Viridiplantae > Streptophyta > Magnoliopsida > Alismatales > Hydrocharitaceae > Thalassia > Thalassia testudinum. Next base: position 9,283,352 of record JAZHRO010000003.1, on the reverse strand, counting down.
TTGGGAAAGAATTGAAGGTCAAGAATTAGTTTGATTGAAAGAGAATTTCAAGATGGATCTCCGGTTCAAATTTGGGGAAGTTTCATCAATCAATCGTGAAGAAATACTTAGTTGATTGTCGTCGAAGCTTTTGGAATAGGATTTCTTTGCAGTGGGGGCCATTTTGTGAAGAAGACGAAGAAGTTGGGGGGCATTTTGTAAGAAGTTTAAAAGTTGAGGGGCTATTGGAGATAAGGATAGTCAGAGTTGGACCAAAGTGCAAACTAGGTCAAAAGAATATCTGATTAGGCTCAAATTTTGATACAAATCTAATTTAGATCTAGGGAATCCAATGGTGAAGTTGGATTTTTTTTTTCACCCCATTTGACTTGATAATTTATGCAAAAACCCAAATTAGGGTAAATGTCTATCTGAGCATTGTTTTGGGCCAAAATGGGTTCTAATGGTCAATTTGAAGGTACCAAACCCTAGAGAATATTTTTCTATGATTTTTAGAGGGCTTAGGTGAATTTTATCTAGACCAGAAACTCAGTTAATTAAGCTGATCTATTTTTAGGATTTCAAAAGTCATTTAATTCTCAAAACATACGAAAACCCTTTTCTGTCTATTCTAACCCACTTGTTATTCTTTTAAGACCATTTGACCCTTAATTAACCCTTGAGAAAACCTATGGTTGTACTGTATTTAAGTTATGATGGTAAAATTATAGTTTTAACCCTGGTTTCTTATCTCTCCCTCAGAATGGATTTGCAGTGAATTATGGCTCTCTGGCAGTTATGTAGGAGCATTTAGTGACTTAATTAGATCAAAATGAGCTAGTTGTGGCTCATGATGGTGTTCCCATCAATTAGGTCTAAGGCTTAGGGATTATTTGGCCTCATTAACTAACTTCTGGCTTGCGGGTCTCGGTAACCTAAGCACCCTAATTCACACACAGTTTGGTTTAGTGCGGTTAATTATCAAAATCATGCAAAAGTGTTAATTATGTTCTGAAAATGCTACCTAGTTTAGGAGCAGCAAATCTACACAAGTTATTTGGAAAAGTTCCCGATGTGCAGAGGTGGGAAATTCCCCTCGAAGTTGCGCAATAACATACCGTCTGCTTGGCGCTTGTCTCCTGGGATATCTAAATATCCTACTGAGGGCATGTGAGCACTTTGTGCTAGCTCAGGTGCCATGGGCGGGACTATCCCAAAATGTCAATTACCAGGGCCTGAATTTAGCAGTAGAACGCCATGGGAAGCACTATCTCGAAGTGTCGAAAGCCAGGGTTCTGGGTGTTGCCATGGGCAGTGCTATCCCAAAGCATCGATTTCCAGGGACCCTGCAAGGATTGATGGTGGGAGCCCAAAATCCGATACAGACAGTGTTGTAAAACTAATCCGAAACTAGAAATTAAAAAAAAGAGTGAGAAAACTCTCTAAAAATGCAAAAAATCCTCAATCACTCTCTTACAAAAATGCACTGCAAACTGAACCTGGAATAACCATGTTTTAAGCATGGGTGCTTTAATTGTAGAGTTTAACGAACCTTAGGCTAGTTCCTGTGGGCCTTAGAAACATTCACGACAGACTGAGGCTAGAGGTAGTCAGGCCTGGATCTTGGTTGGTACTTGAGTACCTCTAGGCCTACTATTAGCATTCTGACCTATTCTACAAAAGAAGGCACACAGCAGAAATCTAAGCATAAAAAGGCATGTGGTCTAGCATTTAAGTTAATTCCATGAGATTTTGCTAAGGGACTAGCAAAAGCTAGGCATGGGGGTTATGATTGGAACACCATCATGAGCCATAACTAGCTCAATTTGATCTGATAAAGTTACTAAATGTTCCTACATAACCGCGAGAGAGACATAATTCATTGCAAATTCATTTTAAGGGAAATATAGTAAAATAGGTGTAAAACTGTAGTTTTAATAGTATAACTCAATTGTAGTACAATCATGGGTTTTCTCAGGGCTTAATTAAGGATCAAATGATCTTGAAAGTCTAACAAGTGGGTTAGTATAGATAGAAATGGGTTTCCGTGCATTTAAGGAATTAAATGATTTACGAATCCCAAAAAATTGACCTGCTTAATTAACTGAGGTTCTGGTCAAGATAAAATTCACCTAAACCCTCTAAAATTTATAGAAAATTATTCTCTTGGCTTTGGTACCTTCAATTTGACCATCAAAGCACATCTTGACCCAAAACAGTCTCTGACAGATATTTACCCTAATTTAGGATTTTGCATAAATTACCTAGTCAAACTAGGTCAAAACAAAAATCCAATTTCACCATTGGATTCCTTAGGTCGAAATTAGGTTTTTATCAAAATTTGGGCCCAATCTAAGATCATCTTGACCTAGTTTGCAATTTGGTCTTGTCTGATTCTTTTTTCTCACACTCATGAACCTAACTTCTAAATTTCTTGCAAATAGCTCCTCAACTTTGTCATCTTCTTCACAAATAGGTCCCTGCCACCATGAAATCTTATTCCTACAACTTTGGTGACCTTAATTTGGCAAGATCTCCATGATTTCTTGACGATTCCCTCTCAAAATTGAAAGGGAAACTCGTCAAGTAATTGTCTTCCTTTTCAGCCAGATCAAAAGCTCCAGATCTCGCCCAAATACTCATGCGAATCCTTCAAATGAGTGAGTCTCATATTTCAATGAGATTCCAAGCTTGGGACGCTTGCTTCCCAAGCTCTAAACTCCATCTAGAGGCCTATAAAAGGACCACCATGGCATTGTGCATTTTTTGAGCTAGGTTTAAGGCCACAAAACCCTCTTCTTCCTCTCCTACGGCCGGCTCTGACCGATGCTCTAGCGAGCTTCCTCGACCCCTTTCTTTCGACCCTCAGATGATCAAATCGAGTGGCCCATCTTCTTATCTTCCTCCGCCTGTTGCCGGCCAAAGTGATGGTGTCCAAACCCCTTTCTTCGCCGCTGTCTCCCCCCACCAGAGTCACCTTCATCTTCGGCGTCGGCCAATCAAAGCCGATGCCAATTCCTCATCCTCATCATACTTTAGTTAGGTTAACACCCTTCTCTGCCCTTCTACTATATCTCCTACTTTTTATTCTCCAAACCTGACCACCGACGACATTGAACGCCTTCATCTCCTCCATCTCCAGGCAACATCACCGGTGTGGTTTCTCACCCGCTACCCACAACCATCCCCCTTGCCAACTAGTCCACAAGCTCTGCTAGCTCACGCCCTACAAAATTCCTATCCTATTCCACCCTATTGCCCATCCAAACACCCCGACGACCAGACCCACCTTCACATGCTATACTCGACTCCGATCGGCCACCCCACACCCTAATCCACTACGAAACCACTGCCACTACCTTTGCTGTGCTTCGGTGAAGCTTACGAGCTATTCTAATGTGGTAATGAGGTCGTATTTTTTATTATCAGGTTTTGCCATCCTCTGCCATCGTCGCCACCTTCTCCAACGAAAACCACCCTCCTCCGACCTTGTTCTTCATTGCTGTGACAACCAGGCCACACAGGCCATCTCCAGCACCCTTCCTAGGTCCTCAATTGAAGACCACAGGAGCATCACCAGCTGCAATTAATTGCCATCAGCAGACGCACGTGTTGAATGTGCGAGTTGCTACGCTAATGTGTTTGATTTTAAAAAAAAACTTGTCGTCGTAGTATGAAAGCAAAGAACTCGTGTCTAACAAATAAAATTTATACCGGAATGGAAATCTCGGGTCGAACACAGGGAGGTGGATATTCGATTTAAAAACACGCATTTTTTTTATTTATCACGAAGTAATTTAATTATTTAGAACTAACTATTTACAATAAATATAAGAGAGAGAGTAAGAGGGAGACTATTATAAACAAAAACCAAAAAGAAATGTAGAATGAACAAGGAATTCATTATAAGAAGATTGTTCATTACACTAAACATTGTGACTAGAAAGCGAGAAAATGATTACACAAGAAAATAATAAATCTATTCTAAAAAGTAATAAATCTATTCTAGAAAGCAGTAAAAAGAATGGAGAGAGAAATATCCTCCTCAACGGTCGCTTGGAGGACGAGCCGGATGGGACGATGCCTGGACGAAGGAGGACGGAGCAGGATGAAGGAGGATGAAGCGGAAGAACGGGAATGGGGCAGCATGTTGTCGTCATCCCGGGATCTGCTTCTGAAAGGAGATGAAAAATTGACTTTATCTCGCGAGAAGCATCCCATGTATGGGACATGCTTCTCTTGAGCTTTGGAGGTAGAGAAGAGAAGAAAAAGATGAGAATTTCGTGTGGAGGGGGAGTCCTTTTATATTTGCAAGTAGTGAGGGCAATTTGGTCATTTTAATATGAAAATCACTAAATCAGGGGTCTTCAGTGACGGATAAAACCGTCGCTAAAGCCCCATCGTGGGCGTAGTGGGGCACCGCCCACGCGCGGCCGCTCGCCTCCTCGCGCATAACGCACGCTCCACATCCAGCTGATCTCACGATCGGACGGCTTAAGTTGCGCCTCCTCCAGCTCCTTAGTGCACCCAACCACGTGCGATCCCATGTGAGGTGCGGTGTGCAATAGCGTGTGGGCACTATCGAGCGGTCGTGGAGCCTGCTCTATCGTGCCCTTTCACCTGCGCATGTGGATCCGAACCTACGCTAGCACCTCGCAATAAGGCCTCCACCCACTACGCTACGGAGGCTTGTGTCGCGGAGACGAATTCAAGCGTGTGCATCCACAGCTGTTGGATGCGCATCCAATGGTGGAGAAGCGACAAAGAAGAGATGGTGCAGCGACTGCAGCGGCCGATTGGGCGGTTGAGATGGCACCACATGGCGCCATCTTGGCCGTCCATCTTCTTGATGATGTAGATGGTGCCACGGTTGTCGGATTGAGTTGATTTTCGCACCGTTAGGCTGCGATCATCGATCCAAATCCATCCGTGCGGTCAGATTTGTCATTTAAAGTGTGGATTCACACCATCTTGGCTCTTGTTCTTCTAGGGTTCCCCGGTCTCTATCTGATGCTACAGATGTCTGATTAGGGTGATCTTGGAGTCATTGAACTCTAATCGTCGCCCTGATCACATCTGTATGGTTGGATCTCCGATCCGAGACCCCAATAAAAGATTTGCTCTGTCCATGAATATAAAAGGAGACAATTAACCTCCATTTTATTCAAACTAATCTAAATGCAAGATGTTGCATGTTATGCAATATTTATAGTATGCAATGCAATCGTATGCTTAAGAACATGCATAAATAGGCATCTTAAGTAGTGTAAACAAGTTTACATCATACCCCCATGCCTATCTTTTGCTAGTCCCTAGCAAAAACTATATGCTATTTATAAAAGAATCAGGTTGGATTATTTGGGCATGAGTTATTTTCAATCACTAAGGAAATGTCTACTTAGGATCTAAACTGTCAAAGACACAACAGTGCCCGAGTATCTGCCAAAATGCAGACTGCCTCAAGCCCTCGCCTTATTCAAAGAAAATTTTCTTTTTCTCTTTTTTTTCTTTTCTAATTTTTTTGGAATTTCAAGTTTTAGGGCTTAAGAGTGGCTTTCTACAACCATTCAACTCACCCAAGATTTGATGAGAACCTTAAGTTCTAAGCATTTTATTGTGAATGTGATAGACTCGTTGACCGAAAGTAAAAATGGACTTTGGATTTCTACGCATCTTGGTGACCTTAAAAAGAGAATTCTGTCTAAAGCTGTATCTTTACAACCGGTAGCTTTTTCCCTACTTTTATTTTTACGGGGTCAACACAAGGGTGAATCCAGTGTATATCTCCCTGGTTTATTCTACTTCTCCGCTTCTTCCTAAGTGTTTTGGGATTTTTCAGTGCATTTATTGAGCTGGGTTCTGGACAACCGGTCGATGAGCTGTTACCATCGACAACTTGCCAGCCATACTTGTGCGGTGAAGTGTGGCTTCTTTTTTTTTTCTTTTTGATTTTCTTTTTCTCCTTTTAAGTAGGTGCCTTCCCTGGTCTAGGATTTACCTAAAGGCAACAAAAAGAGAAAGGTCCTGTGATTGGGCTCTGGACAACCTACCTATAGGTTGTTACCTGCGATAACTTGCCCGCCATATCACCCTAGAAGGTTCATTAGCTACCCAATTTATGTTAGCATCACCGAACAACGAGTCAGTGACAAGATAGTGTGTAGGTGCTTTAGGCTTAAAGTTCCCTTAAATTAGAGGATGGATTGATAAGTCGTGTACTTATCACCAAAACTTATTTACTCCAATTAAAGTAGAATTCAAGTTGGTGAGGACTCGAAAAAGAAATCCACATTTTAATGGATACACAGGCTGATTAAGTCTAAAGACCTGAAGGGTCTTTGTGTTCAAATCATAATGTAGTATTTCCTAAGATTGAAAATTTTCTTAAACCCATGTTCTCTTTCCTAATTCCACAAATTTTTTTTTTAAGAAAATAAAATAAATCTACGGAGCTGACGAATAAATTTAAAGATGAATATCCACCCCCCGATGCCTATCTAATGCAATGTCCTCATTGTATTAAAAAGACATAAAACATAGTGGAATAGAGTAGAAAGCACCTGAATTGCTTGAATGTCAGGTCCACTCCGAGATAAAAACTAAAAAGAACTATAAATGTGCTGAATTTAGTGCCTTCAGCTAGGCACACTATACAAAGAAGAAAAATAAAGAATTCACAAGTGTAGGTCAGAATCAGAATAAACATAAGAAACTTCTGACTTGTCAGCAAATGTCCACAGATGTGGACCAGATTGTGGTGTAGACCCATACCCCATAATCGAGAATATCTCAGGTTCTGGATAAAAATTACCCAAACCTAAAATCAATATGCAAGCGGGGCTAGGCCTACAATTTATGAGGATGCAACCCAAGATCAAAAAGTTGGGTTACAGAGAAATCAACCTCAAAAGGATAATCATTCAATGTGTGCTTGGGTTCGACATCCTCAGAAGAAATGTTGTAAGGGTCCTTGTTTGATGGCTTCAGCTTAATAGGAACCCTTCGACTTAGTCTTCTACTTCCTCCAGAACTTGCTTCCCAGATCAAAATTTCCTAGCTCTTGTCCTCCTCATTCAGAATGTTAAAATTTGGAACCTCCTGCATATTAATCACCCTGTCTGAAATTTTCAAGTCTAAAAGATGTGGCTAAATCAAAATTGACTTGGGTCTAGTTATCTCAAAAATAGAATCATCGATAAGCTCAATGGGGTGTAACTGACAATCAGGGCATTGGATTGAATCCTCCAGAAAATGCGATTCTGGATCTGTAATGTGAGCCCTAATAAGATCAGTTTCCTCAATTATTCAGTTATCAAATGATCTATCAGATTCCTTAAGCCCAATCGTCTCATAGTAATCATATTCTGTAAACTCGCGTGAGACTTCGCAACTTGAATCTTCACCATCAGAATCAAAGAAATCACAATCCGTATTATTGTATGTCTCAAAATCATCCATCACTTTTCGGTCCATGGAGACATACATTTCCTCGTACCCTGGCTCAGGGATCTCAGGTGAAGAAATTAGATCTTCCTTAATTGTTTACTCTAATTCAATCTAGTCGACCTTGTAACACGTGTCCCCCCAACAGGTGCCTGAACGGGTTCTGAATTGGCTCTCCTGAAGAGGGTTCATCCTAGGAATCATCCCACAATTGAATCAAAGCGACCACAAATCTCATCCTTAATTACACTAACTTCTCAAGTAGAAACTCACCTGGGTTCTTATCCTTAACATCCTGGAGCCAATCCAACAAATACTTATTCAAATCATCAATCATCTGAATCAGGGGCTCCAAACTTTCAATGCAAGGTGTTAGCTGAACGTCTAAAGTTTTTATGATATTCCTCAAGTTAGCCAGAACCTTATCTTGAACCTGGTTACCCTGAACCCAATGAGTTGGTTCAGGGTTGGGCGGGTTTGGGATCAGTGCAAAGGAGTTAACGAATTGAGATTCGTTATACCCTTCCTGATAATAGGTCATTTCAGATTGTTCAAAAGGTGGTGATGACCTAAAGGCAGTGTAATCAGAGGATGGGTAAGGATCAGTGTATCCTTCTTGATTGTAGATCTTATTAGGTTGTTCATGAAAGGTTGACGATCTATAATCAATGTGGCTCTAAGAAGGATAGAAATCACAATCTTAGTGTTCAAGGTTAGACCCTAAACACGGAGTTCCGGAATTGTATCCCCATTTCGAGTTATCCCAACTAACCGATGGTTGATTACAGTATGAGTTGGGATAATCGTCATGTTGAGAATAATTCAAAACAAGAGGGAAAGAGCGGAAATGTGTATAATATGTGGAAGGATTCATTAGAGACGGGAGGAAGAAAGGCACCCTGCAATACAAACAATCAAACCTATCCTTAAGTGGGCAAGCCTAAAGACCTATAGACTCCTAAAACCCATCATGAGATAAAGGAATGATTTGATCTACTTCTGTCTGTTCAATCCAACCAGTTGGGAGGGACTGGGGAGAAGGTTCTTCCTTTGGCTTGTACCTCCGGTTCCTAGTGTACCTCCCAACTGCGATCGTTTGATTTTGCTCCCCTTGCTAGACATCAGATTGAACAGTAAAAATAGACTAATCGAAAATAATCTCGTTTTGGGCCCTGAAGAGTGAGTTGAATCCTTAAGGCCAACGTCTACTCTGTTTTATTTAGGGCTAGGTTTGAATGTGCTTTGGAATGTGATGGGCCCTTTATATAGGTTGTGCCCTTAATAATTGATTGATTTGTGTGTGCGTGCACAATCAGTGATTTTCAAGCAAGATTATTTTTGATGTGGTGAATTTTAGGGTTCAAATCTTGCTTAGTAGCTTTTAGGATTCAACTTTAGGTATTTTCAAACAAGTTTTGTTGGCACACCAGGTTTTGAAAGCACAGGTGAAGATGTTTTCCTTTGAAGCTTAAAAAGAATGTGGAGTGCCTGGTAAATCCTGAATAGTTGAATCTAAGTGGCAGCTACTTGATGAGTTGATTTTAATTGAAGTGGTGCGGCCCAATCAACTCAAACAATTGGCCTGTTGCACCACTTTATTAGGCACACAAGTGATTACCTAATCTGATTTCTACTCAATTATGTGTTTGGATGTGTGTATTGGCTCCAAAGATCGATTTACCGGTTGAGTTTGAAAATCAGATGAGGTTGTGCACCTCTGTGAGATTTTTTTTTTAATTTTTTATTTTTTAATGTGGAGGTTGGGACGGGTGTAGGTGTCAAACAAAAAATAATCTAACCTTAGAGTTTATAAGAACACCTAGGTTGATTGACGTTTATGTTATTATGTGGTGGAATGAAAACTAATGGGTGGGAAGTAGGGGATAACTTACAAAACCTTCCACAACACTTTACTCCAATTTACTGCTTTTGCTCGTCTCAAAAGAGTACCTGCAATCACAATAAGAAAGGAGAGAAGTGAGGTAAATGATTTGTAAATTAGAAAATGCGAAGAAAAAATCAAAGAGCATCGCCTCCCCGGCAACAGCACCAAAATGTTGAACGTGCGAGTAGCTACGGTAACGTGTTTGCTTTTAAAAAAAAACCTGTCGTGGTAGTATGAAAGGGAAGAACTCGTGCCCAACAAATAAAATTTATACCGAAATGGAAATCCCGGGTCCAACACAGGGAGGCGGACGTTTGATTTAAAAACACGCATTTATTTTATTTGTCACGAAGTAATTTAATTATTTAGAGCTATCTAACTACTTACAATAAATATAAGAGAGAGAGTAAGAGAGAGAGAGAATATTACAAATAAAAACCAAAACGACATCTAGAATGAACAAGGAATTTATTATAAAAAGATTGTTCATTACACTAAACATTATGACTAGAAATTGGGAAAATGATTACACTAGAAAATAGTAAATCTATTCTAGAAAGTAGTAACTCTATTCTAGAAAGCAGTAAAAAGAATGGAGAGAGAAATATCCTCCTCGACGGTTGCTTGGAGGACGAGCCAGATGGAACGATGCCTGGATGGAGGACGGAGCAGGACAAAGGAGGACTAAGTGAAAGAATGGGAATGGGGCAGCACGTCGTCATCATCGCGGGATCCACTTCCAAAAGGGGATGAAAAATTGACTTTATCTCGCGAGAAGCATCCTGGGTGTGGGACAAGCTTCTCTTGAGCTTTCAAGAGGTAGAGAAGAGAAGGAAGGGATGAGAATTCGTGTGGAGGGGGTCTCCTTTTATAGTTGCAAGGAGTGAGGGCAATTTGGTCATTTTAATTTGAAAATCATTAAATCAGGGTCTTTAGTGACTGCCTCCGCCCGCTCCTCAGCGCACCCGCCCGCATGCGATCCTGCATAAGGTGCGGTGTGCAATAGCGTGTGGGTGCTATCAAGTACCCACAGCCGCTCGATCGCGATCGAGCGGTCGTCGAGCCCGCTCGCTCGCGTCGTTTTGCCTGCGCATGCAGATTCGAACCTACGCCAGTGCCTCACAAAAAGGCCTCCACCCGCTGTGCTACGGAGACGAATTCAGGCATGTGCATCCACAACCGTTGGATGCACATCCAACGGCAAACAAGCGATGAAGAAGAGATGGTGCGGCGAGTGCAGCGGCAGGTTGGGCGGCTGAGATGGTGCCACATGGTGCCATCTTGGCCGTCCATCTTCTGGATGATGTAGATGGTGCCACGGTTGTTGGATTGAGTCGATTTTCGCGTTGTTAGGCTACGATCATCGATCCGAATCCATCCGTGCAGTCAGATTTGTCATTTCAAGTGTGGATTCACACCATCTTGGCCCTAGCTCTTCTAAGGTTCCCTTATCTCTATCTAATGCTACATATATCTGATTAGGGCGATCTTGGAGTCGTTGAACTCCAATCGTCGCCCTAATCACATCTGTACGGTTGGATCTTCGATCAGCGGCCCCGATAAAAAATTTTCCCTATCCGTGAACATAAAAGGAGACAATTAACGTTCATTTTATTCAAACTACTCTAAATGCAAGATGATGCATGTTATGCAATATTTATAGTATGCAATGCAATCCTATGCTTATGAATATGCATAAATAGGCATCTTAAGTGGTGTAAACATGTTTACATCAGCACGTGAAGGAAGGAGGGGGACATTTAGTCCCATCTCAGAAACGAGTGATGAGACATAGCGACAAATTATTTTTGTGATTGGGGCTTATCGCCTCCAACAACCTGGGTGAGGTCCTCCTTACCCATGCACACCTCACCTGCGAAACCTATTCCGCGGGCCCGACGCTCATCCGATTATCAGCCTAAGCTAAGCACAACTCGGCTGCCATTCATGGTCAGCAGCCCTGGTCCCAGGTGCGCTCACCCATTTGCTTGATAACACAGACCTTGGCCTTGGGAAGGCGGGAAAGGAGGAAACCCAGAGAGAAAGAGAGTGTGGGGGCAGGGGGTTTTGCTCTCTGTGACACTTAGTCATTGGAGGGATTGCCTCCCTCTGTGCATGAAAAAGAAAGAAGAGGAGGAAAGGAAGAAGGCCTTGATAAAAGCCAAAGAGAGAAAGAAGAGCATAAGTAGAAGGAAAGAAAGAAGAGAAGAGGAAGAAGAATAGTGCTTCCCTACCATTATAGCACCTATTCGTTAAGCCACTTGATTAAATACTCAGCTGTCTGATACTTGATTGGGAGGCTTTATTTGGTTGATACTATTGATATATTTAAGTATCTATGTTTCAATGGTTGATGGCACTGTTGCATTATTTGAACTCAATACATAAATGCTTAAATTGAATAAATGGTGATCTAAATCACCATTATTTTTGCTTTCAGATTCTTTTTGCCATTGTTAAACTCATGCTCTACATTGCATATTAGATTTTTGAGTAATTAATTATGTTTATTTACATCATATATTGAGATTAGCACGTGAATTCCTATTTGCTCCCTGTGTTCGACCTCGGACTTCCATTCAAGTATAAATCTTATTTGTTTTCAAGTGATTTCGACCTATACTACGACACAACTTTTATAACCTGAATTTCACTAGTTAAAACTTAACACCTCGAAGACTCACGCAGCAGTAATCAAAATTTGAAGCACTTCATTCGGTCCAATTAGGAAGCTTCACTCCTCTGTAGTAAACGTGAGAAGGGCTTGGCATTACAGTCCCACATTATGGAAATGCATATTTAACACATTTGTGAATAGGTCATAATGCCTCAACACACAGGGGGTGAGGTCCCCACACGCTCACTTGACCCTTATTCCTTCTCGACCTGATAACTCGATTACCCTACTATCCTTTTCCCAGTCTGGATTTGAGGAAAGAGAAAGGGAGGGATTCTAAGGAGGGAGGGGGTGGTTTTTGCATTATTGTGCCTCGAGAAGCATGTCCACATGTTCAACACTTAGCTAAATTCTGAGATGGTTTGTGCTGAGGCTTGTTCCTTAGGGCACCTACCCCATGTTCCTGATGTCTAATCTTGGTTGAGACCATTGTGGAGATATTGAATGCTTTGCTGACATAGTTAAGTGGTTCGCAATTACTATTGAAACATTGAAACTACTGTTGACGTTGGAATTTATCCTTAATTGTGGGATTTAATTGGTGGTTCAAACCACCATTTTTTTAGCTCCTAACTATCTTTTTATCCCATTGATTCTGAGATATAATTTAATTATAATTCAATATCTTTTTGAGTAGATTATGTATTCATTGCATGTCTTTATTGTAATTGATTATTTCTAATACTTGACTAGTGTTTGAATTCTATATTTGCTCCCTACCATGACCTTCGAATTCACAATTTTTCAAGCATTATAAATTTAAATGTCGTATCGATTTTCGTCGCAACATTTTGCGTCATTGCCTGGGAGCAACGTGCAATTCACCCCTAGTCATATAATTATTAAGTTGTTTTCTAACTTGCCCTATTTTCTTTGTTTTATTGCTGCGAGGTACATCATGAGAAGATCTTCCATGCACTCAACCACTCTAAGGGTAGGTAAAATTTTGTTTCTTCCCTAAACACCTCCAAATCCTGGGAAGAGAAAAAGAAAACAAATCAATTAGGATCCGCTTGCCTTATTTTCCTAGTAATTATCATCTAAAGGCAAAGAGCTTCTTGATTTGCTAAATTGATTTAAATCATATTGAAGTTGATGAGATCTGATTAGAGATTTCCCATCTTGATTTCTTGAACCTCTTAGGGATTTGCACTAAAATCTCTTAATATCTTGGACTACTCACTTTCTTGTTTTAGTCCAATATGTGATATCTGGAATGAAATTGGACATGAAATAGAGCCAATCTATGGTTTTCACATTAGGGCTTTTGAAGTGTTAGTACACACTTTCCTGCAATTAAGGAAATTGATCTTCCCACATTTCTGTGCTACCTGAGCCCTTGTTTGAATAGATCTAACCAAGTGAACCCTAAAATCAAGGCTCTAAATTCTCTTGAATCATAAAATTTTGGGGCCTAATAACCTGAGAACCAATTTAGGGTGATTTGGGTTTTGACCCAAATTTCATCCTCAACCTTAGGACAGGTCAGGAGAAGTTGGTTCACCTTGTGAGTCAACCAACCTACAAATTAGGTCATAATTTGAGATAACTTCTAAATCAAGTGAAATTCAAGGCACAATTAGGGCTAAAATTGGTAGACTTAGGTCTCAATTCATATACTCCAATCTACTTGGAACCTCAGTGACAAAGAATGTTAAGTGGGGGAAACCATGTAACCCATGAGGGTGCTCTATTGTGTAGGAGTTATTGCGAGACTCTCCCATCCTAGCTACCCAAGTAATCCTCGGGTTTGTGGATTTTTTATCAAAGAGGCCCATTTTGCCTCAAATTGCCTTAGTCATCCAAAATTTTTTGGGTCCGTTGATTGGGTCCAATACATATCCAGTCCCTTATCTATTCTTTAGTGCACATACACATGAGAAGTCCCTAAGATTGGTCTAGAGGCCTCCATTAGAGTTGATCTTTTTGTGAAAATCTGATATGATCTGATTAATTCAATCTGGACTTGAATTTGATTCTACATCCTAATCCACCACTTGATTTGTAAATGCAACCTGACAACATTGGAAAAATGTTCAAGAAACCTAAATCCCGCAAGAGCATCAATGAGAAAATGATCGAGGCTGCTCTTAGACATAAGGAAGAATTTGACAAGAGCTCAGATCCATTTAGCAGAGTTCAGGTTAGTGTGTCAGAAACAATAAACCTCATTATGAACAGTGCTGGAGTGATGTTAACACAAATGATACATGGTTCAACCCGGGATGCTCTTTTATCATAATACATTGAATTGGGGAGATTACATAGCACTGAGTGTTTACAATGTCTTTCAAATCCCCCACGTTGGGAAATACATTAGAATCTCATTAAGAAATGTGGGAATATGATAAATCTGTTGCACGAAGCATCAATCAAAAATATCCCAATTCCCGCCTGGAACATTAGGATGAATATTGGAGAACTCTAAGGATCAATACAATTTCCCAGAGCCCTGGAACCAAAATAAAGGTTGTTATGGATCTCCAACATAAATGGAACCAAATTTTGATTTTGTACAGAATAACATACCTGATCAAGAAATGAGTTGGGTAGATCCAATTACAGATGCTCCCAATTATGAATGAAGCATAGGAAGTTGTGAAGCTGGTCCATCATGCCTAAATTTTCCAAACACCTGAGATAAATTAGACTCAGAATCTCTCGAGGATGTAACTTCCCACACCTAATCATGTTAAGGTAGTCCTCGAGAGTAATTATGACATCCCAATAGAACCAAGTCTGGATTCTAGTGACCCAATCCCTACACCAAACCTAGAGTCTAGATTTGAGCTTAGTTGGGATGATCTTGAGGCCGAATGCAAAAAAAACCAGATTTTAGATCTGAATTATGATTTTGGGCCAGTATTGGACGATTATACCTCTTTAGACTCCTCAAAAGAACAAATTGATTTCTCAAAAGTCATCGATTTACGATACCGAATCAGAAGAGTTGGAAGAGTTGGGATTTGATTGGTCTACCCAAATGCCCAAAACCTGAGCCTATACCCACTAAGAATATCCTTGTAAGCATGGAATTTGAGGCTAGGTTGGACTAATGTCAGGTTGATAATTCCATGCATCTTGATTTATTTTGTGGTGGAATCCCAATCCTGAATCATGTTCAGAAACTGATTGTCACAAATTGTTAGATGATGTTCGTGCGCTAAATCGGTGTTCTAAAATTGTCGCGTTGCAGTATAGCCAAAATAGTGCTGAAACAAACAAATTTATTTCTCGAAAAAGTTTCGAGGTCGAACATAGGGATCAATATGGAATTCAGTTCTCAAAATTGCAATTTAAGACAAGAAAGCTATGAAATTGTAAACAAAAACTATTTTAAAATAAAGTAACACGAGGATCAAGTGTTAGATTGTAAAAATAATGGAGTAAAATGGTGATTTAGATCACCAAGTACTCCTTACAATGATAGCTAATGAACTCAATGTACATATGAATGAAATGCAATCAAACCAGCCAATTGATTTACTAATCAAATGGCTTAAATTGTTCAAGCCTTTATCTATTCTTCTTTTCTCTTTCTCTTCTCTACCTTTCTTCTTCTTTCAGGCATGCCCCTTCCTCTTCTTTGTGCTCTTCTCTTACTTTCCTTCTCTGTCTCTGCAACTCTTCTTCCTTTAGCCCTTCTTTCTCTGGCTTTCTTCACATAGTAGGGGATGCTTCTGAATTTGGCTAAGTGTTAGCCGATTCTCACCAAGAACAAAACTCTCCCCCTACCCATGTAGGCTCCCATTCTCTCTTTCTCTCTTTAGGATCTGCTCTCCCAGAGCCACAGGGGTTATTGGGTTATTAGACCAAGAGCACCCAAGTTCAAGCTCATCGGCCGTGGGTGATGTGCGAGGAGTGACCTTAGGCAGGTTAACAAGTCAGGCCAGGTTTGTGAGCAGAGGTCAAGGATGAGGTGCAGGAGTGCGGGTGAGAGGGACCTCACCCGGTGTTTGGGGGCAATAAGCTCACTTGACAAATTCAACTTATGCGTGATCGCGTAAGCATCTGTTCACAATGTGGCACTAATGCCACGCTTGGTCTTTGCGTGAACAGCAGTAGCAGGTGGACTTCAATTGGCACCATTGGAGCGGTCATTGCTCCCAATTGACCACCTGGGAATGTCCCTGGATGTAGTCCGCACTGCCTGAGGGTGTTACCTCGGGACATCATGGTTAAAACACCACGAACATTGCTGTAGAAGACAATGTAGCGGTGGAGCTCCGGCCTGGAACATGAAATAGAGAATAAGGCCTTTCAGCCGCATCAGAACATCTTAGAAGGTTTGCTGTAGCACGACAAGTTCATGGAGGAGGTCGGCGTGGCGGATGGGTGTGGATAGTGGCTGGACGATCATAGGTTAGGTTGGAGATTATGGGTCTATTCGGGGTAGTGTTCGGATGGATGATGGATTGAACTGAGAGAGGGGAAATGAGTGGAGAGATGTGGCAGAGGTCTTCACGTAGTCAGCGAGGGGTTTGGTGGTGTGTGGAGCGAGATGTACCTCACTGGAGGTGTGGCTGGAGCTTTAGACGATGGAGTCGTGGAGGCATGGTTGGGGTCGAAATGACGTGTCAAAAGTCTTGGTGTGATGAGGAAGAGTTTAGGGAGTAGTTGAATGTAGTAACAGACGAAGTGGGACAGAGAAGGCGTCGGTTGTGGTGTTGCCAGTGCTAGAGAAGAGAACAGCTCCAGAGAGGGAAACGACGATGAAGGAGATTAGCACACTGGGTGGTACGGCTCGATGCGGGAAGAATCGAGGAAGATAACTCTGCTGTTGGTATTGCGAATGGAGGATGAAGAAGGATGGAGGAGCTCACCAGACATCGAGGAACTTTTGGCCATAAGAGAGAGAGGAATTGGGGGAAATCTTGGCCGATTTCGAGCGTAGGGAGAACTATCTGATCAGGTGGTTCTTTTATAGACTTCAGGAAGAAGTTTTGAGCTTTGGAAGCAGGCTTCCCAAGCTTGGAAAGCTTGCCAGAGTTAGGAAATTCCTTAATACCCAATTCTCTCATGCGACATTGGGAAGGTTTTGGGTCATGGGATTTGGCTCAAAAGGGAATTTCTTGACGAACTTCCCTTTCAAATTTGAAAGGAATTCCTCAAGAAATCAAGCCGTTCTTTCGAAATCAAGGTCTCTGGAGCAAGTAAGAATAGGTTTAATGGCGGCAGGGACCATTTTTTGAGAATGATGGCAAAGTTAGGGGCCTGTTTGTGAAGATTTTGAAAGTTAATGGAATAAATGTAATCTGACAGGACCAAGTTGCAAACTAGGCCGTGACAAACTCATCTTGGGTCCAAGTTTTGGTACAAACCCAATATGGACCTAAGGAATCCAATGGTCAAGTTGGATTTTGGTTTTGACCATGTTTGACTTAGTAATTTATGCAAAAACCCAAATTAGGGTAAATGTCTGTTTAAGACTACTCTGGGTCAAAACAAGTTCTGATGTTTAAATTGAAGGTTCCAAACCCTAGAGAATATTTTTCTATGAATTTTAGAAGGTTTAGGTGAATTTACCCTGACCGGAACCTCAGTTAATTGAGTAGGTCTGTTTTTAGGGTTTCAAAAGTCATTTAATTCTCAGAACACGTGCAAACCCTTTTTTGATTATTCTAACCCACTTGTTAGCCTTTTAGGACTATTTAACCCTTAATTAACCTTTAGGAAAGCCCGTGGTTGTACTGCACTCATGATATGATGGTAAAATTATGGTTTTAACCCTAATTTCTTATTTTTCCCTCATAATGATTATGCAGTGACTTATGGCTCTCTGGCAGTTATGTAGGAGCATTTACTGACTTAATTGGATCAAAATGAGCTAGTTACGGCTCATGATGGTGTTCCCATCATACCCCCATGGCTAGCTTTTGCTAGTCCCTTAGCAAAATTACAAGGTATTAACTTTGGTTCTAAACCATGTACCTTTCTGATGCTTAAAACTCTAATGTGTGCTTTCTTTCGTAGATTTGGTTAGAATGCTAATAGTAGTCCTAGAGGTACTCAAGTACCAACCAAGATCTGAACCTGACCATATCTAGCCTTAGTCTCCTGTGACGGTTTCTTAATCCTACAGGAACTAACCTAAGCTTCATTGAACTCTGCGGTTAAAGCACCCGTGCTTGTAACATGTTTTAGCCTAAGTTCAGTTTGTAGTGCATTTTTGTAAGAGAGAGACAGAAGAACTTTTCTTTGTTTTTGGAGAGTTTTCTCTATCTTTTCTTTTTATTTCTAGCCTCAGGTTAGCTTTACAACACGATCTGTATCGGGTTCTTAGTTTCCACCATCAATCCTCGCAGGGTCACTGGCAATCGCTGCTTCAAGATAGCACCACCAATGGCATCCCGTAGAACCCTGGCTTTCAAGATTTTGAGATAATCCTACCCATGTTGTTCTATAGCTAAATTCAGACCCTGGCAATTGACATTTCCTGATAATGCCACCCATAGTATTTGAACTAGCACAAGGTGCATACATGCCCTCGGTAGGATATTTAGATATCCTAAGAGACAAGCACCGAGGAGACGATATGTTATTGCGCATCTTCGAGGGAAATTTTCTGCCTCTCCACGTCGAGAACACATGCAAATCAACTTGTGTTGATCAGCCGCTCGTAATCTAGGTAACTTTTTCAAAACAGATTTAATGAATTTGCGTGATTTTGATACTTAGGTGCACTGAACCATACTCTGTGTGGATTGGGGTGCTTAGGTCACCGAGTCCCATAAACCAGTGGTCAGTTAACATGGTCGAATAATTCCTAAGCCTTAGACCTAATACTTAAGCTTCGCATTTTCCCCAACCTCTTAAGGACTATCCAGATCTTAGTGGATACTTGAATTTTTAAGTCTAGGATCATTACCTAAGAGGCCTAAGATCAATGTTCCTACTAATATCTTTTTGTTTCTTTAGCACTTTTTATCTTTCATTTTCTTTCTTTTCATTTGGTCTAGAACTAAGTCAATTCCTTAATCTTTTACAAATGCCTATCTCTTTTTCTTTTCAAATTATGCTCCTTTTTGACATTTTTATCTCCTCCCCTTTTTCCTCAAATAGTATTAATTCAAAATTTCCTCCCCTCTCCCATTTTTGTTCTTTTTGAATTCTTTTATTATTTTTTTGGTTTTTTGGAATATGTGATTTTTTTTTATGAAACCCTTTTCTTGTGAAGTGATTTTCACATCATTTTGCACTTTAATACCTCCCCATGCCTATGATTTGCAATGCCTTCATTATAAATTAGGTGGGTTTGAGTTCATCTTAGATCGTACATTAAAATAGGTTTTGGATGGGTGGGTGGGTCGGGGTGGCTGTTGCGAACAATTTCAAGCTCAAGTACGAGTACCAAAGGTGGAGCCAGCTGTTCTAATGAATGAACCCTCAAGTGCAATATGAGTTTAGCATAAGATGTGTTAAGAAGGGTTTTGGGTTTTTCAAAAAGACGGGTTGCCTCCCGTTAAGCGCTGAGCTTAATGTCATCAGTCAGGCGCAATGATCTAGAGAGATGTGATTGTCCTCATGAATGATATGATCTTGATGGATGAGAATTGGATGACCACAGAGAAGTATCAAAGCATGGTGGAGAATCATTCCAGAATGTCTCAGATGTAAGTCAGGGTGATTTATTTCTGGATGATCTTTCTTGAGTTTTGGCAGAGGGAACATTTAGAAGGTATAAAAATCATGGGATTTTGTAGTAGGGTTATGGTGTTTCCAAGGCTCAATAGAAATGGGTCTAGTTAGTATACCCCAGATGTGTGGTTCCTCTCGTGCTCTGTGACCTATCAAATTGATACCCGATGAGTCATTATGATTCTTTTCTTTTGGGTTTGAGATTGTTTCCACAGGAAATGACTCATAGATTGGGTCTTCAAATGAATTTTCACTATAATCTTCATCCTTAAATCATAAAACTTGAAATATGTAAAGAATTCATATTCTAGGTGAAGGACACTCTTAGTATCGTCCAATCCTGACTTCTGGTGTTCCTCGAGTCAAAAAGCCTCCATATCCATTGACTCTAAATCTGGTCTGTCACCATCTTTCCCGACTTTGCGAGGTATATCCTCAAGTTCAAAGGTGAAAGCCTCCACTGTACTCATGTCATTATGCTTGACTAGATCATCATTTTGGATGTGAAAGGTTTCTAGTTCAGGTTCTAGGTTTTCTATTAAGGATATGGTCATGAGGTTCTATATAAACCTAGTTGTTCTGTCAAGCATTTTCCTTTTGTTGCCTCAAAAATATTAATCTCAGTATGTTGATCTCCTGAGGCAATTGTCATATGCCCTGATTCACAATTGATTACGGCTCTTGCAGTGGCTAAGAATGGTCTTCCTAAAATCACGGGCATATCCTATAGCTGTTGTGGTGTCTCCATGTCAAGAATTAAGAAATCTACCAGGTAGCTGAAATCCTTATCTTTAATTACCACATCCTCTATCATCCCAAGTGATGTGATTAGGGTTCGGTCAGCTAGTTGCAAAGTGATATGAATGGGTTTTAGCTATCCAATTGGTAATTTTTCAAATAGGTTGGTAGGTATGAGGTTGACTGAGGCCCCCAAGTCTATCACAGCCCGCTTGAAGTTTGTATCATCGATATTGCAAGAAATTAGCGAGGTGCCTGGATCAGATTTCTTAGGAGGTAGACTGTTTTGGATTATGGTACTTATATTTTCAGATAGTACTACTTTCTCAGGTGTTTGTTCTTCCATCTCCTTCCTGGGTAAGTAAGGTGAGTTTGGGTTGAGAATGAGTATATCAAGTAGTGCAATAGTGACTTGTGCATTCTTCAAAGGTCCCGTTATATCAATTTCTAACAATCCTTTACTATTGAGGTAAGAAATGACCTGGGATAAGGGAGTAGATTGGCTATCTTTAAGGGTGGGTTTCATAACATTGAGCATAGCACAATCATGGTGGGGAGGTGGATGGGGAAAAGTCGAGCCTTGTTGTTGTTGTGTGGGTGGTGTTGGGTAAGTCATGGTGTGTTTTGGCTCAGCTGAGGTAGATGGAGAAAATGTGCAGGTACGAGTCGCTAGACCAGATTGGGTATAACATGTTTGACCTTGGATTTTGTTTACAACGTGCTTTTGGGTCAACATGTTGTTAGGATTTGGTTGAGGTTGCGAAGGAACTGCACTAGGTTGGCGGGGATTTTCCATCTGGGCGAGTTGATTGCAAACTTCTGTGATCCTGTCTTTGTGCTATTTTTGTATAGCTGCATTTGTCTTCTGAATGCCAGCCAGAGTCTGAAGGATAAGAGTCATTTGATCTGTATGAGTCAGTCCAGATTGATAAGTTGGGTTAGGCCGAGGCTAAGGCACTGATATGGACAAGGAGCTTGTGGTCAAGGCTGATATTGAAGTCTCTGATTTTGATTATTGACTGACCATGTGAAATTGGGATGATTATGTTATCCCGAGTTGTAAGTGTTTAAGAATGGATCATTCTGAAAGGCGTTGAGATCCTCGTAGGTCTGAGGAACCTCAGGAAAATTAGAATACAAGGGTTTAGAGTTCCCTCAACTAGAGTAGGTAGGTCCAGAGTTTCCTTCAGAACCAGAATCAGATGGGGGTGAATACGGATCCATCCCTTGAGAAGGTTGGTGATAAATTTTATGCATGGACTCCATGCCAAAGGGTGGTTGCGTGAACGGGTTTTGCGTAGAGGTGGCTTGCTGCAAATGTCGAGTTAGCTCATCCACTTTCTTCTTAATAATAGAGACCTTGTCCAGATGACTAGCCATCAGTTCCAAGTCGACAGAAGATGACAGGCCCTGCATCTCATGTGCACCCTTTGGATTCATCAATGCATGGCCATTCGTCCAGTCGAACATGCCCATGGATTCATTATTGATAGAGTTCTCGCAAATATTCTCAAGAATCTCCCGCACGGTTCTTCATGTTGACACATGATGTTTCCTCTACATGTCGCATTAACGAATAATCGAATATCCTCATGGAGTCCCTGGTAAAAAGATTGGACTTGTTCCCATTTAGGAACTTCGTGGTGGGGGCACTTTCGCATGAGATCCAGAAAATGATCCCATGCCTCGTGAAGTGGTTCTCTTACTTGTTGTGTGAAATGTGTGATATGGTGCCGTAAAGCATTTGTCCGACCAACAGGGAAGAACTTTCTCAAAAACTCGGATTGAAGTTCCTCTTAGGTGTTGATTGGATGCGTTTGGGTTTGGTACCAATGAGAAGCTTTATCCATGAGAGAGAAGGAGAACATTTTCATGAGTAGAACATCCCAATTTTGAGCTTCTGACCCAAAGGTCTGGGCCAGAAGCTTGAGTTGCTTGGTATACTGGAAAGGATCTTCGGAATTATGCCCATGGAATTTGGGAATGGCATGAATCATGTTGGGCTTGAGTTCAGTGTCAGAACCTCTGGCGAGGATTTGTACTTGAGGTTCGATTGCCACCGCAGTGGGATTGTAGTGATCTCGCATCATTGGACGCTGCGGTGGGTTTACAAAGGCTTAGAATAGATCATTGAGGCACTGAAGTTGATTTTCAAGATTATTTTCTTTTGCGAGTTGTGCCATGATGATGGATGAAGGAGAATCAGGTTTGAATGAATCTGAAGAGATATCAATAGGATTGTGTTGTTCCATAAATAAGGAGGTCGAGGCTTGGCCTCGATGTGAATGAGTAGCTAAAGTAGGCCTCAAGGATGGTCTTAGAGACCTCCTCCCGAACATGCACCGATGGAGTGGATAAGAGGTATAATGTGATGGACCCAATCAAGTCACCCAAAAATTTTGGATGGCTATAGAGGTTTGAGGCAGATGATACCCCTTAGTCAGAAAGCCATCCACCTGAGAATTACCTGGGTAGCCAGAGTGGGAGAGTCACGCAAAGACCCCTACACGGTAGAGCACCCCCACAGGTTATAGGGTTTCCCCCACCCAACCTCTGTTGTCACTAATGTTCCAAGTAGACCAGAATGGGGACTTGACCTCTTAAGTCTACCAGTTTTAATTAAGAGCAAGGGTGCTTATGATTTCACTTGAACTTTTAAGATGTTTTCGTGAAAAAGTGACCTAGTTTGAAGATTGGTTGACCCAACAAGGTGGGTCAACTTCACCAATTTGTCCTTTTGAGAATTTTAGGTCCCTCTTTTAATGTCCAATCAAGATGAATTTGAGAGCGTGATTTTTAGGTTTTTGCTTTAATAAATCACTTCAGTCAAGGTCTAGGCACACATTGTTTTGGAGAGATAATTTCTTGATTAAGCAAGTGTATCTCTAAAGCCCTAGACTAGAATCCTTAATTTGCTCTACTTGGTCCAATTTAATTTGTCAAAAATGTGGTACGTAGGGCTCAAACAATAATGTGATAGCCCTAGATACCTTAAGCTTCAAGTTGGTGCATAGATCAGGATTTGTTGTCTAAATAGAATGTATCAAATTAGGCAACTTGATGAATTATCTAAGGATAGAATGCAAGTAGCCCTAATTGATTTTTTTCCTTTTAACCTTTTCAGAATTAGGGGCTTAAGAGAGAGAGTAGTAATAACTTACCTGCCCCTCGTGTGTTTAATGTGAGGCTGATCTTCCTGGAATGTATCCCCCCTGAAACAAACTACAGCAAAAGAGATATAGCAAGTTAGAATCCAAATCACGATTTACAATCAAGAGTTTTAAATTGCCTGTTGCTCCCCGGCAACGGCGCCAAAATGTTCGTGCGCTAAATCAGTATTTTAATATTGTTGCGTTGCAGTATAGCCAAAATAGCACTCAAAAAAATACATTTATTTCTCAAAAATGTTTTAAGGTTGAACACAAGGAGCAATATGGAATTCAGTTGTCAAAATTGCAATTTAAGATAAGAAAACTATGAAATTATAAACAAAGACTATTTCAGAATAAAGTAGCACTAGGATCAAGTGTCAGACTACAAAAATAATGGAGTAAAATGGTGATTTAGATCACCAAGTGCTCCTTACAAAGATAGCTAATGAACTCAATGTATATATGAATGAAATGCAATCAAACCAATCATCTAATTTACTAATCAGATAGCTTAAACTGCTCAAGCCTTTCTCTGTTCTTCTTTTCTCTTTCTTGTCTTTTCCTTTCTTCTTCTTTTAGCTATGACCCTTCTCTTCTTTGTGTTCTTCTCTTACTTTCCATCTCTGTCCCTGCAACTCTTCTTCTTTCTTCAACCCTTCTTCTTTCTCAACTTTCTTCACACAGTAGGGGAAGCTTCTAAATTCAGCTAAGTGTTAGCCAGTTCCCACCAAGAGCAAAACCCTCTCCCTACTCGTGCTGGCTCTCCTTCCCTCTTTCTCTCTTTAGGATCCGCTCTCCTAGAGCCACAGGGGTAATTGGGTTATTGGACCTAGCGTACCCAGGTCCAAGCTCATCGGCAATAGGTGATGAGCGATGAGTGAGGGTTAGGTGGATTAACGGGTTAGACTAGGCCCTCGGGTAGAGGTCACGGATGAGGTGTAGGTGTCCGGGTGAGAGGGACCTCACGTCGTGTTTGGAGGCAATAAGCCCACTTGACAAATTCAACTTTTGCTTTGTCGCATAGGCATCTGTTCACGATGTGGCACTAATGCCACACTTGTTCTTCGCGCAAACGACAGTAGTAGGTGGCCTTCAATTAGCATCGTTGGAGTGGTCAATGCTCCCAATTGACCACCAAGGGATGTTCCTGGTGGTAGTCCGCACTGCTTGAGGGTGTCACCGAGGGACTTCTTGGTTAGAACACCACGAACACTGCCGAAGAAGACAATGCACGACGGAGCTCCAGCTTGGAATATGAAAAAGAGAATAAGTCCTTTCGGTCGCATTGAAACATCTCAGAAGGTTTGCCATAGCATGGCTAGTTAGTAGAGGAGGTCGGCGTGGCAGATGGGTGTGGATAGTGGTCGGACGGTCACGGGTTAGGTCGGAGATGATGGGTCTATTCAGGGTGGTGTTCGGGTGGATGATGGATCAAAATGAGAGAGGGGAAATGAGCAAAAAGGTGTGGCAGAGGTTTTGTGGTAGTCAGCGACGGGTTTGGTGGTGTGTGGAGCGAGATGTACCTTGCTGGAGGTGTGGTCGGAGCGGTAGACGATGGAGTCATGGAGGCATGGTCGAGGCCAAAACGGCATGTCGAAAGTGTTGGTGTGATGAGGAAGCATTTAGGGCGTAGTTGAATGTAGTAACGGACGAAGTGGGAGGGAGAACGCACCAGAGGAGAACAACTCTAGAGAGAGGGAAATGGCGAGGAAGGAGATTAGGGTGCCAGCTAGTACGGCTCGACATAGGAAGAATCAAGGAAGATAGCTTCACTGCTGATATTGCGAATGGAGGATGAAGAAGCAAGGAGGAGCTCGCCGAAGTTCGAGGAGCTTTCGACCAAGAAAGAGAAAGAGGAATTGGGGGGAATCTTGGCCGATTTCGAGTGTAGGGAGAACAGTCTGATCAGGAGGTTCTTTATAGACTTCAAGAAGAAGTTTTGAGCATGGGAAGCTTAGCTTAGAAAGCTTGTCGAAGTTGGGAAATTCCTTGATACCCAAATCTCTCATGCGTTCGCATGAGAGATTGGGAAGGTTTTGGGGAGTTGGATTTGGCTCAAAAGGAAGGGAATTTCTTGACGAACTTCCTTTTCAAATTTGAAAGGGATTCGTTAAGAAATCAAGGGGTTCTTTCCAAATCAAGGTCTCGGTAGCATGTGGGAATAGGTTTAATGGTGGTAGGGACATTTTTTTGAGAACGACGACAAAGTTAGGGGTATGTTTGAAAAGATTTCGAAAGTTAAGGGCATAAATGTAATCGACAGGACCAAGTTGCAAACTAGGTCAAGACAAACTCATCTTGGGTCCAAGTTTTGATACAAACCTAATTTGAACCTAAAGAATCCAATGGTGAAGTTGGATTTTGGTTTTGACCATGTTTGACTTGGTAATTTTTGTAAAAATCCAAATTAGGGCAAATGTCTATCTGAGACTCTATTCTCGATCAAAATAGGTTCTGATGGTCAAATTGAAGGTTTCAAACCCTAGAGAACATTTTTCTTTAATTTTAGAAGGTTTAGGTGAATTTTATCTTGACTAGAACCTCAATTAATTAAGCAAGTCTATTTTTACGGTTTCAAAAGTCATTTAATTCTCAGAACACGTGCAAACCCTTTTCTGATTATTCTTACCCACTTGTTAGCCTTTAGGATGATTTGACCTTTAATTAACCTCTAGAAAAACCCGTGGTTGTACTAAATTTATGATATGATGGTAAAATTACAGTTTGAACCCTAGTTTCCTCTTTTTCCCTCAAAATGATTATATAGTGACATATGGCTCTCTAGCAGTTATGTAAGAGCATTTACTGACTTATTTGGATCAAAATGAGCTAGTTATGGATCATGATGGTGTTCCCATCAGATGATTTCAAATCATGCTCTAATTTTGGAGAACCATTGTTTCCAGATGATTACGAACTATTTTATGACCTCAATATCCTTGATCCATTCTTTGATTTTAATTCTGAGGCCAATGATTTGGAGCTTGAAGTAGCTCTACCTACGAATCTCTAGCCAGATCCATTAAGAAATCAATCCCAACCTTGACCTACCACTGGAATCAGTTTCTATTATGACTCGCCTCTTTCTGATCGAGTCACATATGATTCACCACCTTATTTCAACAGGGAATCAGATATTGATCAAAACTGACAGCCACATCTTGTCCACCTTTGATACTACCAGTAGGGTACCTACATTCTCCAAGGAACCATTATCCTTTGAAGACCCCTACTCTGATCCAACTAAGCTGATACAGCCAAATCCCCGATTTGTATTTCCACATCTATTTGAGCCGCAAAGCATCTAGTGGGCTCTACACCAATTGATTCACATTTCTCAACCCACCTAATTGATTGGGTTTGGTCTGCATCATCAACACATCGATCTAAATAAGCACCTAGTTGGACCAACTCGACTACTCATCAAGGTGCTTGTTCTACAAAATTCCACCAATTTGACCACCCCTTCTCCTTAACCATCTTCTGCTCAATTGAAGGCATTGAATTTAGAACTTAATGGGAGGCAACCTGTCATTCTAAAAATCCACAACCATTTTGATCATCGCTTTGAGCTGCATTCCAATTGCACTTTAGGGTTCAATTTTGGAGCAACTGAGTCTACCTTTGATACTCATATCAGAGTTTGAAATCGTCCGTGATGCTTGTGTTTCGATAAACAGAAAGTTGCGGTTAGGGGAAACCTATTGTTGTAGCTGCAAAACACGTTATCAAATATAATTTTTTACTGAAACTCCAAGGGAGTCCCAGGTCGAACACAGGGAGGTGACCTTTGCTTTTGTTAAAATCCATGCTTCGCTTGTTTATTTTTGGGGTTTTTAGGTTTTGTTATTTTTTTATTTTTGTGGTAAAGAAATAAATAGGATAGCACACAAAGTGGAGAGAAGCAAATGTGATATAATGCAATGTCATTTACTACAGTAAATGGAAATATGACAAAAATAATAGAGATAGGGGTGAGAGGAAATCTCCCAAATCGGCTATTTAGCTAGACGACGGCGCTTGGTGGTAGCTTGAATGGAGGAGGTGAGAAGCTGGACGATGGGGATGAGATGTAGGAGGATGCTAGGTAGAGGAATGCTTCACCAAGGCATGGAATGGGGATTAGCAGGTGGAGGTAATCGACTTCCTGAACGGAGGTGAGGGGACAACCTCTAGGTCTCCTATGAAGGTGACGAGGAATAGGATGAATGTTAGATGGAGGGAAAGGGTTTTTGCAGTATTTGGTGGCCTAAGGCTTGAGATCGAGCTCCTGGGAGCTTAGGGGGCTGTTTGGAACCCTCGAGGGGGTGTGAGTAGCATAGGAAGTGATGAAGCTCGAAGGGAAGGTGTGTAGGTCTTTATATAGTGGATGAGAGGAGGCTAAAATAGGCATAAGAAAAGTAGCGACTTCCAGGACATTGCTGTAGGTCCAGCTCAAGTGTTGCTGTAGCCAGCTCACATGCGTGCTACGCTAGCCCTCCATCTTATGCATTGATCGCACTCAAGACTTGCTAGCCATCCATCTCGCATCACCAGCTGCCATCGCAGGTGTCCATCAAGCATTTGCTAGGGTCCGCTCGTGCATGTTGATCCGAGTGAAGTGAACCACCGCCCTTAGATGGCAGATGAACGGCTCTAAGCATGCAGGAGAGAATTCACTGGATCATGCTTCCACCCGATCAGATGGCAGAGATTACATCAGATGACTTAAATATCCACCCTTGGTGCACGTACGATCCCGCATTCGCCCAAGCATTGAATCTTGCATGTATGAATCTCGCACATCGGTGATGCCATGTAGCTGCTTTCTTCGCCGCTCGATCATCCATCGAAGGCTAAATTTCTCACCCTTGCACTTTCAATGGATAAAATCTTCACACGGGGCATCGGTCACCTGGCCATGTGTTGTGAGTTGAGGCATGAACCGCTGCACTGAGGTCATTTCTGTGCTTCATTTAGGAATTAAGGCTCGATGCCCACGACCATTGGATCTTTACCGAATGGTCATGATTGCATGAAGCCTTCTTTCTGTTTGGCTTAAGGTGGGTGGTGCGGTGCTTTGACAACCATTGGATTTGAATCCAATGGTTGAAACTTCACAAGTGTGGCTTAGGATGAGGAGCTGCAATGGTGCCACGTGGTGCCACCATGGCCATCCATATTCTTCTTCTTATACAGTGTGCAGCAAAACTCTTTGGAGTGATTTTTGCACTGATGGACTGCGATCGTCACTCTGGATCCATCTGTATGGTCAGATTCTTCATTTGAAGCCCATAAAGATGTCACACTGCCTCTTTGCCATATGAAATGTTGGAATTAATATACACTATACACAAACTATCCGAAATGCAATGTAATGAATGTTATGCAATATTTATACTATGAAGTGCAACGCTAGGACTAGGAACTATCAGAAATAAGCATTTTATCATGAATTCATGCATGTTTATCATACCCCAAGCTTACCTTTTTTTAGTCCCTAGCAAAATTAACCTAAATGCTATGTATAAAAGTAGAATCGGGGTTCTATTACTTAGGCATGATTTGTTGGTTTCTTTAGAAAATTTCAATCCAAGACCTAGTTACAAAAACTCGACAGTGCCTGGATGTTTGCCAGAATGCAAACCGCCCAAGTCCTTGCCTTATACGAAAATGGAAGGTACATTTTTTTTTCTTTTCAAATTTTTTTGTACTTTTGGAGTTTAAGAGTTTCGAGATAACTTTTTACGGCTATCCAACCGACCCAAGACTCGAAAAATACTCTAAGTGCTAAGCTTCTTGTGAAAAGAATGAAAGACTCACTAGGCGGCCGTTAAAATAGACTTTAGGTTTCTAAAACCCTAGGTGATCTTAAGAGTTTCTACTTAACGGTTTATCTTTCCGAACGGTAGCTTTCTATCTACTTTGTAATTTTTTATGTGGTCAACACAATGGCAAACCCATTGTATATCTTCCTAGTTTATTCAACTTCCCCACTTCTTCGCTAAGTGTTTTGGGAATTATTTGTGCATTTTTGTGAGCTGGGCTCTAGACAATCAGCCAATGGGCTGTTAACCATGGTAACTTGCCAACCATACTCGTGCGGTCAAGTGTGGTTTATTTTTTCCCCCTTTTCCTATTCTATTTTTTTTTCTCTTTTTATTTTTGAGTGTCATTTTTTTTTCTTTTTCTAAGTAGGTGGCTTCCCTGATCTAAGATTTACCTAAAAGTAGTAGAATGAGTATGGTCATGTAGTTGGGCTCTCGACAACCGGCTAATGGGTTGTTACCCACAACAACTTGCTAGCCATCCTACCCTAGAAAGTTCATTAGGTACCTAATTTCCGTAAA
Source organism: Thalassia testudinum (assembly GCA_037157565.1). NCBI lineage: Eukaryota > Viridiplantae > Streptophyta > Magnoliopsida > Alismatales > Hydrocharitaceae > Thalassia > Thalassia testudinum. Next base: position 9,253,511 of record JAZHRO010000003.1, on the reverse strand, counting down.
AACCGTCAAAAAGTGAATCAGTGCAAATAGTGTGTAAATGCTTGGGCTTAAAGTTCCCTTAAATAAGAGGGTGGGTTGATAAGTGATGTAATTATCACCCCAATTTATTTACCAAATTAAAATAAAATTTACTTGGCAAGGACTGGAGACTAAGTCCACATTTGAGTGGACACTTAGGCTAATTAAGCTCGAAGACCTGAAGAGACTAAGTATTCAAGTCCCAAAGTATCAGTCCTTAAAGTTCACAACTTCTACTGCCCAGCTTCTCTTCTCCTGATTCTATTTTTTTTCTTAATAAGAAGAAATTACTTGTTACGGGCTGACAAAATGATCTTTCATAAAATATCCACCCCCATGCTTAGCAAATGCAATGTTCTCATTGTAAAAATGAAAGCATACACGAGGGTAGAATTGGAAGAATAGCACCTGATTTTTGTGAGATTTTGGTCAGCTCTAAATAGTCTCTACATGTGCTGAGTTTAGTGCCTACAGCTAGGTGATGTTCGGCCAACAATGGTTAAGGCATAGTAAGAGCAACCTTGTCTGTGACTAGTTCAGGGAGCACATGGTCAACATAGGGTTTGAGGCGTTGTTCGTTGACCTTGAAGTAATTACCCATCTTTGGGTCAGAGATTTTAATAGCCCTATTAGGAAAAATCCTCTCAATAATGAATGGGTTGTTCCACTTAGACCAAAGCTTATCAGGGAAGAGATTCAGTCAAGAATCAAAAAGCTAGACCCTCTGGTTCGGCTCAAAGCTCTTATGTGAAATCATCTGGTCATGAAGAGCTTTGGTCTTTGCCTTATAGATTCTACCATTCTCATAGGAATCGTTTCAAAGCTCCTCCAACTTAGATAGTTGGAGTTTCCTGGTCTTCCCAGCTAACTCTAGGTCAAAATTGCATTTCCTGATGGTTCAAAATGTCTATGTTCCAACTCTATGGGTAAGTGACACGCCTTACCAAACACTAGATAGAATGGAGACATACCGATAGGCATTTTGTATGCTGTACGGTAGGCCTAAAGAGCATCATCTAGCTTTTAGGTTCAATCCTTCCTATTAGGCATTACGATTTTTTGCAAAATGTTTTTGATCTCCCGATTGGAGACCTCAGCTTGTTCGTTTGTCTAGGGGTGGTAAGGTGTGGAAATCTGATGATTCACCCTATATTTCACTAGTTAATTCCAAAACTGGGCATGAGTGAAGTCCGTGCCACCATCACTGATAATGGCCTGAGGAATCCAGAATCGACTGAAGATATTTCTCTTCACAAAATCGATGACCACCTTGTGGTTATTGGTCAAGGTGGAAATTGCCTCAATCCATTTGGACACATAATCAACAGCGACCGGAATATACTGGTGTCCAAATAAAGGAGGAAAGGGTCCCTTCAAATCGATGCCCCAAATGTCAAAAATTTCGACGGGAAGTATCCGGTTTAAAGGCATCATGTCTCTTTTGGCCATGTTCTCGAGTGTCTGGCATTGAGCACACGACCTTTAGAATTCTTGGGCATCGTTAAATAATGATGGCCAAAAGAATCCGAATTGCGAAATTTTTATCGCCGTCGTTTTCCATGAAAAGTGTCCACCACACGCAGATGCATGGAAAAACTTAAGTATACTATGGTGCTCATTTTTCAGGATTCATTGGCGTAAAATCTGGTCGATGTTGACGCAGTACAGCTCAGGATTGTCCCAAAAATAGTATTTGGCCTTGGACATAAATTTGTCTTGCTGTTGTTTGGTCCAATCTTGGGGGATTTGACTAGTGGCCAAATAATTGATGATATCCGCAAGCCAAGGGGATTAGATACCTATGACTGTAAGGATTGTCTCATCCGAAAAAGTTTCAGAGATAAGGATATCCAAAGGAGGAGATTCAATTAGGATTCTTGATAGGTGATCCACCACTACATTTTGTGCCCCAGCTTTGTCCCTGATTTCAAGGTCAAATTCTTTAAGTAACAGAATCCAGCGACTAAGCCAGGGCATGGCATCCTTTTTGGCCAAGAGATGTTTCAAGGTCGAGTGGTCGGTGTAAATAATAACGTGAGAACCTAAAAGATAAGCCCTGAATTTTTCTAAGATGAAGACTACGGTTAGCAACTCCTTTTCAGTAACGATGTAGTTCCTCTGGGCCTCATCCAGAGTCTTGCTAGCATAGTAGATCACAGAGGGCTTCTTATCTACTTTCTAACCCAACAGAGCCCCGACGGCATAATCAGATTTGTCAGCCATGATCTCAAATGGGGTTGTCCAGACCTATGGTTGCAACACTGGGGCACAGGTGACTACTATTTTCAATAAATCAAATGAATTACGGCAAGATTCATCAAACACGAAAGGCATGTCTTTGGCTAGAAGGTTACTCATGGGTCGAGCAACCTTTGAGAAGTCCTTGATAAATCTTCGATAAAAACCCAGATTCCCAAGGAATGATCGGATCTATTTCATGGATGTGGGTGGACGAAGCATAGAGATAGCATTCTCCTTAGCCTTATCAACTTCAATACCCCAATTAGAAACCACGTGACCCAAGACAATGCTTTCTTGTGTCATGAAGTGGCTCTTCTCCCAACTAAGGACCAACCGTGTCTTGATGCATCTCTGGAGGATCAATTCCAAGTTAGTTAGGCATGACTCGAAGGAATCTCTAAAAATGGAGAAATCATCCATGAACACCTCAAGACAATCTCCCACCATGTTTGAAAAGATGGCCAGCATGCACCTTTGAAAAGTTGCGGGTCATTGCAAAGCCCGAAGGACATTCTATGGGATAAAAAGGTTCCGTAAGGACATGTGAAAGTTGTCTTTTCCTAGTCTTCGAGATGTATAGGGACTTGGTTATATCCCAAATAATCATCCAGGAAGCCAATGTACTTTTGCCCAGCTAACCTTTCTAGGATTTGATCAATGAATGGTAAGGGGAAAAGATCCTTTTTGGTGGTTGAGTTCAACTTCCTATAGTCAATACAAACTCTCCAGGCAGAAGCTGAACGGGTGGTAAAGGATTCCCCTTTCTCGTTAGTCGTAACGGTTATTCCCACCATTTTGGGTATAATTTGAATGGGGCTAACCCACGGACTATTCGAGATCGGGTAAATAATGCCTACATCGAGCCACTTTATTATCTCCTTTCTGACCACTTCTCGCATATTTGGGTTTAATCTCCTTTCCATTTTGTGAGAAGGGCAGGATCCATCTTCTAAGAAAATATGGTGATTACAGTAAGATGGCTCGATCCCCTTAAGGTTGCGGAAGGTCTAAGCAATTGCCTCTTTATTGTTCTTAAGGACCTTAATCAATCTCAATTCTTGCTCCTTTGTCAAATCAACACTAATAATCACAGGGAGTGTATTCTTATGTCCTAAGAACTCATATTTTAAGCTTTCCGACAATGGTTTCAATTCCTACTAACATGGGCTCAGTAAAGAGGGTAAGGAGGATGCTGATGAAGACTCATCAGGATGGTCCAATGGAAGAGGTTGGGAATGAACAAAAGCAACAAACTCTTCCCAGTGTGGCGAGTCTGCCACAGAGGGTTGTGGGTTGGGTTCACTAAAGCTGATGGAGTCCTGGAGTACACTGATCGTCATACAGTTCTCAACATTAAAATCATGATCTTCGAGCTCCTCAATGAATCCACAATCCTCAAATCCTTTTATCACCTTGAAAATATCAAGAGTTAGCTTCCAATTCCCAAAGGCGATCTCCATATTATCGCTTTCACAATTTATGTTGGCCTTGGTGGTAGCTAGGAACAGATGCCCCAGAATGATGGACAAGTTCCTCAAGTCTTCAGGTACATCCATGTCAAGGACTAGGAAATCTATGAGAAAATAGAAGTCCTTGACCATGACAATAACATCCTCAATAACACCATTCGGTTTGGTGACCGAACGGTCTACCAACTGTAGCGTTACTGAGGTTGGCCTAAATTCACCCAACCTAAACCTTTCATAAAGAGAAGCCAAGATTAGGTTTATGGATGCACTTAGATCCAATAGTACCCTATCAAAAGTGTAATCTCTAATGACTCATGAAATCAAGGGGGCATCTGGATCTCTCTTCTTTGGAGGAAGGTGGTGCAGGATAGCAGAACTCACCTGCTCAGAGTGAACCACCTTCCTCTGGGTGGGTTCATTTGGCATACGCTTTTAGGTACATAGATCTTTTAGGAGTTTAGCATAAGCTGGGATGTGCTTAAAAGTTTCGAGGAGTGGGATATTGATCTCTACACTCTTAAATAAATTCGGGAGCCCCTCATTGCTATCTAGGGTTTTCTTCTTCCTGGTTTTCAATAAGCCTTCAGGGAATGGGATGTGGGTGGTGTCCTCAATTTTGGGTCCCTAGCCTTATTGTCTTCTTCAATCTCCTCCTTTTCTCTCTCGAGCTCCCTAAAGTTTTGGTGTCTAGAAGGTAATTCAGGATCCTGAGTTTGCTTCCTACTCGTCAAGGTGACGGAGTTTGCAAAGGCATATGGGTTTGGGTCTTGAGGCGGGGTAGGAAAGATTCAAGGGCTTTGATTAGTCAAATATCCAATAGCAAAAGAAGAGGAGGGACCCTGCTCAACCACCTGAGCATGTGCATGTGGGTCCCTTTGATTTCCATACCCTTGGGCTCTATTGCCTTGATTTTGCACATTGCATGGGTTGGGTATGGGTTGGGATGGTAGAGATCTGGGCTGTCGGCTGTTAGCAATAAGCTTAGATTGCATGTTGTCCAATGATGTCTTCATTTGCTGCATAAGTTGAAGCATGGACTGTTGCATTTCTACCATTTACTGATTTAGATTAGCCTACCCTATGGATTGTTGGGCATTCCAAGATGGCTGAGTAACCAGTTTCGAGGGCAACTGGTTGTATACTTGATCCTGACCCATAGGTCTTTGAGGTGCATAGTTGTTGGGTCGTGTTTGGGTTTGTTGTCCCTGAGTTTTCCAAGAGAAGTTAGGGTGGTTCCTCCAACCCAAGTTGTAAGTGTTAGAATACAGATTGGACCTAGCATTCTCCTATATTGTATACGCATCCTCCTAGGGAGAGGATGGAGGAAAAAAAGGATAAGAAAAGCTGGGATCAAAGGCCTCAGTTTGCAACCCATAAGGTTCCAAGAAATTCTGGCTCATAAGTTGAGTTGATTCTACCTGATTCACGAACTTCTGCCCCATGGAAGCTCATGACGAATGGAATCCAGCATTTTGGAATTGAGTGTGTGTAGAAGTGTTTCTTGAGTTTCCATCCATCCACTCTTCCATCTTTTTCGCAACCAAGTCCACCTTATCTAGTTTGTTGTAAATCAATTCCTTGTAAAATGAATGAGAATTCTGGATCTCATTAGCATTTGACCTGGGCTATTGGAACCGGTTGAAGGTATCCATGGAGACATGATTTATTGAATTCTCGCTCATTTCCTCGAGTAGGTCGTATGCACTATCTGCATCCCTATTAAGGAAATTACCTCTACAAGAGGCATCCATGTGATTATGGAGTTGTTCGACCAACCCGTGATAGAATATCTGCACGAGTTGCCATTTCGACACCTCATGGTGTGGACACTTCCTCAAAAGATCATGGAATTGCTCCTAGGCACCATGAAACGGTTCCCCCAGCCACTTGGTGAAAGTGGTAATCGCCCATTGCAAGGAACTGGTCCGTCTAATTTGGAAGAATTTCTTCAGGACGGTCGACTTAAGAGCAGCCCATGTTCCTATCGGCCTTCCAAAGGTCCAGTACTAATGTATAGCCTTATCCCTGAGACAGTGGGTTAAGGGACTGATGATCATCTGCTATTTGTTGACATTCCTAGCTTTGGTGGTCTGAACCAAAGTGGTTAGATCCTCCAAGTGCTGTAATGGGTCCTTGATGTAGACACATCTATTTAAGTTAAAATGCCTTTTCTTGCATGTTCCTAGGCTTAGATTTGCATTTCATGTTATAAATATTGCATAGCATGCATCATTCTACATTTAGAGTAGTTGTATGCATTTTAGGTTAATTTGGTCCCTTTTATGGTAAAGAGAGAAGAGGATGATTTATTTCAGGGCCTTGGATGGACCATCAGACCATATAGATCTGATCAGGATGATGATTAGAGTCTAAAGCCTCTGAAATCATCTAGATCGGAGACCCATAGCATCATATGAAGTCTGAGGAAGATCAATAGCCAGGGGGAAATGTAGCATCCCTAAGGGCTTCGAATGAAAAATCCGGCCGTATGGATGGATCCAGAGTGACGATATAGTCCAGCAGCTCAAGAATCATCTCGATCCAAGCACCGTGGCACCCTCCGCAATGAAAGGAAGATGGACGGTCTAGATGGCTCCACGAGGCACCATCCAGACAACCCAACATGAACCACGACCACCCCAGCCTTTGCATGGAGAGACCTAAGCCATTGGATCTCAATCCAACAGTTGAGGGTGCTCCATGTCGCCTCACCTTCACAGGAGAAGAGCTCAAGATTATATCGTGACTGTTGGATGAGAATCCAACAGCCACGATCGCACGATCAGCGAACGCCACCGCACTCTCCAGTCGACCATCCACCACTTTGGCACAACGGTGAGGCACCCACTTCTCAAAGGAGGGGCACAAGTTCAAAACCCACCAAGCCCCCTAATTGTTCTATTAAGGCACCAGCCAGTGCACGCGTGCGGATACATGAGCACCAGCCCGCGTGTAGTAGCACAATGCCAGCACACATGCACCCAACATGGCATGTGATGGGTGCGCAAGCACAACAGCAGTGGGCATGGGTTGGCATGGACTTTCAACGACAACCTAGGCAAACCTTTAGTGATGCTTATAGACATCACTAACTACTTGTAGGCACAAAGCCAGCAACAGACATGAGAGGTGGGGGCACGATCATCAGCGACAGCTGCATGGGGTCTTTAGTGATGCCTGCAGCTGTCACTATAGCCGTCTACACAAATTTCTTCTTCCGTTCACTATATAAACACCCCTACACCCCCATTCCTCTTCATCTCTACCTACTCTACTCCTACCTACTCCTAAGCTCTAACAAGCCTACCAACACTCCGTTAGAGCTTACTCTCAAACTCCCAAGGCTCCTATTAGTGTAGCGAAACTCTTCCCCACTAAATATTCCACCATCTTCCCATCCCCATTCATAAGTCACCTTGGAGCTGTCCTCTCACCTCCATTCTGGTAGCAAATAAACTCTACCTCTTCGCCTCCATTTCGGAGCCACATTGAAGCTTTCCTCTACCCAACGTCCTCCTGCATCTCACCTCCCTCATCCCGCTTCCCAACTCCTTCATCCGAGCTTCTGCCAAGCACTATCGTCTTAACAAATAGCCACTTCGGGAGATTTCTTCTCACCACTTTCTCTTTTATGCTCTCATAGTTTATTGTAATTGACATTCATGCAATACATCATATTTGATTCCATGTCTCTCTTGTGATTGCTTGTCATTTTATTTAAAAAATAAAAAAAATAACAAAACCCTAAAAGAAACAAATCGAAGTATGGTTTTCATACAAAGCGAATGTCGCCTCCCTATGTTCGACCTAGGACTCCCTTGGAGTTTCGGTATAAATTGTATTTTATTATGAGTTTCGTGACTGCGACGATTGGTTACTCTTAACCTTGATTTTCAAATGTATGAAACATGTTCGATCATTTTGGCACCATTGCCGGGGAGGCAACGAAATTTACTTTCTTGTCTTCTACCTTCTTTGCATTTACATAGCACTAACCCCACTTATCTTTGATCTATTGTCTTGTAGGTACCCTAGCATGGAGATCCAAGTGTGGTAGACTGGAATAATGTGCGGGTAAAGTTCCTTGTAAGTGTCCCCCACATTCCCCCACAATAGTTTCATTTTGCCACACTCATAATCAAGACCAAATCTACTTAGATGCTTGCATAAACCCTAAGATAGAATTATTTGCCCTGTTTGCCACCTCCACTTATTTCAACCCTACATTTTATAGAAAAAAAAATAAAAAGATGCTTTCTATGGGACGAATCAATTTACACACTTTATACACCCACATTTGAGGCACATAACCTAACTTGATTTTCATTTACTCAACTGGGATTCCGACCTGTGGAACTGATACACCAACTCAACACACAAATAAGTGAGTAGAAATCTAAATAGGTTAAGACTTTTTGTGTGCCGTAATCAATTGGTGCAATAGGCCAATTGCTTGAACTGTTTGGGCCGCACCACTCAATCTAATGCTGATGCATCAAGTAGCTTGCCACTTAGGGTTGATTCCTAGGGCCAAACCAGGAACTCCACATTATTTTTTATGTTTAAAGGAAAATATCATCACTCGTGTTTTCAAAACTTGGAGTGTTCTACTAAAACTTCATTGAGCCAACCTAAGAATTAAACCCTAAAATCTACTAAACAAGGTTAAACCCTAAAAGACACATCATGAAATAATGCTGTTTGCAAACCCTGGTTGTGCACGCACACACATTTCAATTGATCATTAAGGGCACAACGCATCTAAAGGGCCCATCACATTCCAAGAGCACAATCATCCCGAGCCTAATTAAAATTGAGTAGATGTTGGCCTTAAGGATTGATTCACTCTTCGAGGCTTAGACTGAGAATTTTTGCAATTAGTCTACTTTTGCTGGTCCGTCTAATGTCTAGCAAGGGGAGTAGCATCAAACGACCGTGGTTGGGGGGTACACTAGGAACCGGAGGCATAAGCCAAGGGAAGAACATTCTCCCCATTCTCTCCTTCTAACTGGTTGAATTGACCGGATAAAAGTAGATGAAATCCTTTATAATCTCAAGATGGGTCCTGGGAGTCTATAGGTCTTTAGGCTAACCCACCTAAGGACGGGGTTGATTGCTTGTATTGCAGGGCTCCTTTATCTCTTTTGATTTCCCTCCTATTCTACCATGTATCCTTCCACATCCTACACTCATTTTCTATCCTACCCCCCTACCAACACTTATCCCCAAGATGATTACTATCCCGACTTGACTTGTAATTACCCATCCACTAGCAGGGATGACTTTGATTGGGGATATGAATCTGGACCTTAATGTCCAGGGTCTAACCCTGGACAGCAAGAGTTTGATTACTATCCTTCCCAGAGCTACAAAGATTATAGATTTCCACCCATTGATGATCAACCTATCCAGATCTACAACCATGAAGGATATGTTGATTATAACACTTACCCTCCCTAGAATTACGTTGAATATAGGTCACCATTCTTTGAACAACCCGAGATGACCTACTATCAAGGAGGAACCCAACCTTGATATCTTGACTCCCCTAGATTTAACCCGAACCCACCCAAACCTGTACCAAACCATTCGGTTCATGTGAACCAGATCCAGGATAGGGTGTTGGCTATTTTGAGGAACACTATACAATCTATAGAAGCTCAGCCAACACCATGCAATGAAGCATTGGAGCAATTGATCAAATTGATTGATGAACTTAATAGTTCTCAATTGGATTTGCTCCAAAGTGTTAGGGATAGGGACTTGGGTGAGTTTATTCTTTGGAAATTATCGAGTTTGAGAATGAAATTTATGGTTGCCCTAGTGAAATCTTGGGATGATTCTCAAGATGAACCCTCCTCAAGAGAGCCAATGTCTTAACACGCTTAGGCACCTGTCAGGGGGAATCCATATTCTGGGATTAGAGATGACCAGATTGGCCTAGAGTAACCATTTGAGGATGAATCAATTGTTTAACCTGAGATCCCCAAGCTAGGAAATGGAGAATATGTCTCCATGGATCATGAAATGATACATGATTTTGAGACATATATAAATGAGGACCATGGATTCTTTGATTTTGAGGGTGAGGAATATCTTAGTGAAGTCTCACTTGAGCTTAAAGAAAATGATTTTAGTGAGACAAACGGGCTTCAAGAATCGGATAAATTATTTGATAGACTGACTATTGAAGATTCTCATTCGGTTGGGGTTAACTTGGAGGATCTGAATTTTGATGATTTAATCAGTGGCCCCATTCCTCATTTGCACCCCAAAAACCTGACTTCTGAGATCATTGTGCCCAAGTCAATCTTGATTCAACCATGATTTTTGGACTTGGGTAAATCATATGGGGTGAATGATATGCTAGAGGTCCCAGAGCCCGAACAATTGATGTTGGAGGATAGGAATTTGGAAGTGAAGATTTGGGAAGTTAACTTCAGGGAAAGCAGAGGTTTGGATTTAAGGGTTCCTATTGACCTAAAACCACCTAATTTTTACCAAGACCCTTACGATACCTTTGATGTGCAACCCAAGCCTAGAATAACTGATTATTTTCTTGAGCTGAACATTAATTGGACATCTAATTTTAATGAATCAAATCAATCCATTGTCTACCACTTTAGTCTTGGGTTGCGCACCACCAAACCACAGGCCATGCCCCGCAAACACAATAATCTTAGGTTCTAGGTGATTTTCATCCAGAACCTTAGAACCATTCGACCCTAGGGCATCGGTCTACACCAAAATCTGATCCATGTCTGTGGACATCTTCTGCTGGCAAGTCTGAGAATCAATATATTTATTCTGATTCTGATCCACACTTGTGAATTCTCCATTTCTTCCTTGTATGTATGTTATGCCTAGCTGAAGGCATTAAATTTAGCATGTCTCTATATTTCACATTCTCAGCGAAGCTGACCAAATTTCTCATGATGTTGAGGTGATATTCTGTTTGCTCCACCCTTTTCATGTCTTTGTTTTTACAATGAGGACATTGCATTATTTTTGCATGGGGTGGTGGATACTTTATCCTGAAATCATTTTGTTAACTCCATAGAATTTCTTTTAGTTTCTTAGAAAAAGAAAAATGAAAATTTGAAAAAGATAAAAGAAAAAAATTAGGAAAAGAGAATTTAGGCATTTGGAAGTTATTAACTTTAGAAAATGATACGAGAGGATCTAAGCACTTAGATTCTTCAGGTCTTCAGGCTTAATTAGCCTGGGTGTCCACTCGAATGTGGACTTAGTCTCGAGTCCTCGCCAAGTAACTCTACTTTAAATTGCTCAATAAATTAGGGTGATAAGTATACGACTTATCAACTTTCCCTCTAATTTGAGGGGACTTTAAGCTAAGCATCCGCACACATTTTGCACTGAATCACGTTTCGGTGGTTTCTTCGAAAATTGGGTAGCTAATGAACTATCTAGGGTGGTATGGTTGGCAAGTTGTCGGTGGTAACAGCTCATCGGCCAGTTGTCTAGAGGCTAGCCATAAGACCATTTTCTTTGTACTACCTTCAGGTAAATTTTAGATCAGGGAAGCCACCTACCTAGAAAAGAAAAGAAACACCAAAAAGGAAAAAAAATAGAAAAAGGAGAAAAAATAATAATAAATAAAACCACACTTCATCACACGAGTATGTCTGACAAGTTACCATGGGTAACAGCTTATTGACCGGTTATCTAGAGACCAACTCACAAAAATACACAATAATTCCCAAAACACATGGGATGAAGCAGGGAAGTAGAATAAACCAGGGAGATATACACTGGGTTCGCCCTTGTGTTGACCCCAAAAATAAAAGTAGGGAGAAAGCTACCAACCGAAAAGATAAACCTTTAAGCAACGTCACCTAGGGTCGTAGAAACTCGAAGTCTGTTTTAACGGCCGCCTGGTGAGTCTTTCACTCTTTTCGCTAGATGCTTAGCACTTAGAGTCCTTTTTGAGTCTTGGGTAGGTCAAGTCACCGTAAAAAGTAATCCTGACATTCTCAAACTCCAAAAGTCCAAAAAAATAAGAAAAGAAGAAAAACAAAAAAAAATGTATCTTCAAAAAAAATGTATCTTCTCTTTTTGAGTTTTTGTTGTTTAGGACCTTAGTAAAAATTTTCTATTGTTAATAAATAACTTAGGCTTAAGAGATTTAATCCTAATTTTGATTTTATACATAGTATGTAGTTTAATTTTGCTAGGAACTAGCAAAAGATAGGCATTAGGGGTATGATGTTGACACATCCATTTAGGTTAAAATGCCTATTCATGCATGTTCCTAGGCTTAGATTTGCATTTCCTGTTATAAATATTGCATATCATACATCATTCAGCATTTAGAGTAGTTGTATATAGTTTAGGTTAATTAGGTCCCTTTTATGGTCAGGAGAGAAAAGGATTTATTTAAGGGCCTCGGATGGACCATCGAACTATACGGATCTGATCAGGACGATGATCGGAGTCTAACACCTCTGAAATCATCAAGATCGGAGTCCCATAGCATCATACGAAGTCCGAGGAACATCAAGGGCTAGGGGGCAATGCAACATCCATATGGGCTTTGGATGAAAAATCCAATTGTATGGATGGATCCGAAGTAACGATCGCAGTCCGGCAGAGCGAGAATCATCTTGATCCGAGCACCGTGGCACCCTCCGCAACAGAAAGAAGATGGATGGTCCAAATGGTGCCACGTGGCACCATCCAGACCACCCAACATGAACCACGGCCACCCTAGCCTCACACATGGAGAGATCTCAGCCATTGGATCTCAATCCAATGGTTGAGGCACTCCACATCGCCTCACCTTCATAAGAGAAGAGCTCAATATTATATCATGACTATTGGATGAGAATCCAATGGCCACGATCGCACAATCAACGGATGCCACCACGCTCTCCACTCAACCATCCATTGCTTTCGTGCAAAGGTGTGGCACCTATTTCTTAAAGGAGGGGCATGATGGGGGTGCACCTCGCGAATTAAAAATCGAGGTTTGGAGGACCCGTCATTGTAGCTTGCAAAACATGTCTATCAGATAAAATTTATAACTGAAACTTGAAAAGTGAGTCCCAGGTCAAACATGGGGAGGCGAATGTTTGGTTTTGAAAATCCGCGTTTCTCTTTTATTTGTTTTTGGTCATTTTTATCTTTTCTAGCTTTTTTGGTATTTTAATAGTCAAGAGATCAGATTGATAGTTGCTTATCTAGCTAATCTACTTGCGTAAATATAAGAGAGAGAGGGAGAAAGAGAGACAGAGCGAAACAATCATCTATTCATAAGCAAGTGTTTGTTACAACTACGAAAGTAGAAAAATCCATACTATAAAAGCAAAAAAGATAAAAAGAGGTAAGAGAAATTCCCCTCGACAGTTGCTTGGAGGATGACTCGCTCTAACGTCACTTGGAAGGAGGTGAGGAGTGGGACGAACGGGGACGGAGCTAGAGGATGGAGGATGGGGTAGGATGGCATTGCGGCAAGGATCTTCTTCTCGAAGGGTGGTAATCGGACGGCCATGGGATGCTCCATGAAAGGGGATGAGTGGAGGGAAAACTAATTTATTTTGTACTCTAGAGGAGCATCCCGGGCTTGGGATAAGCTCTCTCTAGAGCCTTGGAAGTGGTGAGAGGAAGAAAGAAAGAGATGAAGAAAAATGAGAGGGGTAAGGCTCCCTCTATAGTGGAGGAAAGAATCAAATTCATAAATGGGACATTAAGTGACGGTCATAAACGTCACTAAAGATCCGCCGCAAACGTCGCTAAAGATAGCCACACACCCACGCTACTACAACGCTAGCGTGCGCTCCGTGCGTCGTGTTGCACGTACTCGTTGGGGTACGCTGTCGCTACGTGCATGCGTGCACCTGCATTGCTGTGCGCGTGTGGTGGCGTGTGCGTGCGCATGGATGGCTTGGGTTGTCCCACAAGGTGCGATCTGGGTCGTCCATCTTCTTTTCGTTGTAGGGGCTACTACAGAGGTTGGATTGAGTTGATTTTTACATCGTTAGGCTACCATCATCGACCTGAATCGATCCACGTAGTCATATTTGTCATTTGAAGCTTTCAATTATGTCACCTAGTTCCTTGGCTGTTGATCTTCCTTGGACTGCAAATGGTGCTATGGGACTCCGATCAAAGTAATTTCGGAGGCGTTGGACTCCGATCATCGTTCTAATCAGATCCGTACGGTCGGATCGTTCATCCGAGGGTTAGAAATAAATCTCCTTCTCTCCAGACCATAAAATGGATACAATTAGCCTAAAATATACATAACTACTCTAAATGCACAATGATTCATGCTATGCAATATTTATAATATGGAATGGAAATCTAAGCCTAGGAACATGCATAAATAGGCATTTTAACTGAAATAGATGTGTCTATATCATAACCCCATGACTATCTTTTGAGTCCCTAGCAAAATTAAACTACATGCTATGTATAAAATCAAATTAGGATTAGATCACTTAGGCCTAAGTCGTCTATTAACAATAGAAAATTTCAACTAAGGTCCTAAACAGCGAAAACTCAACAGTACCCAAGTGCCTGCCAGAATGCAGTTCGCCTAAGTCCTCACCTTATTTGAAAAGGGAAGATAATTTTTTTTTTTCTTCTTTTCTATTTTTTTTTTTGGACTTTTGGAGTTTAAGAGTTCTGGGATAACTTTTTACAGCTACCTGACCAGCCCAACACTCGAAAAGGACTCTAAATACTAAGCATCTAGTGAAAAGAGTGAAAGACTCACTAGGCAGCCGTTAAAACGGACTTCGATTTTCTATGACCCTAGGTGACCATGCCTAGAGGTTTATCTTTTCCAACAATAGCTTTCTCCCTATTTTTATTTATGGGGTCAACACAAGGGCGAACCCAATGTATATCTCCATGATTTATTCTACTTCCCCACTTCTTCCCTAAATGTTTTGGGAATTATTATGGAATTTTTTTGTCAGCTAGGTTCTAGACAACCGGCCAATGGGCTGTTACCCACGACAACTTGCCAACCATAACCGTGTGGTGAAGTGTGATTTTATTTATTTTTTTTCTCCTTTTCTCTTTTGTTTTTTTTTTAAATAGGTGGCTTTCCTCATCTAAGATTTACCTAAAGTCAATATAATGAAAATGATCTTGTGACTGGGCTCTGGACAACCGGCCGATGAGCTGTTTGCATCGACAACTTTCCAGCCATACCGCCATATATAGTTCATTAGCTACCTAATTTCTGAAGAAACCACCGAAAAGTTACTCAGTGCAAAAAAAGTGTGTAGATTCTTAGGTTTAAAGTCCCCCCAAATCAGAGGGTGGGTTGATAAGTCGCATACTTATCATCCCAACTTATTTACCAAATTAAAATGAATTTTAATTGGCGAGGACTCAAGATAAAGTCCACATTCGAGTGGACACCCAAGCTGATTAAGCTTGAAAACCTAAAAGTCTAAGTGTTTAGGTCCTCTCGTGTCATTTCTTAAAGTTAATAATGCCTGAAAGCCTAAGTTGTCTTCTCCTAATTCTATTTTCCTTTTTTTTTTTTAAGAAACTAAGAGAAATTCTACGGGGTTAACAAAATGATTTCAGGATAAAGTATCCACCCCCCATGCCTAATGATGCAATATCCTCATTGTAAAAACAGAGACATGAAAAGGGTGTAGTAAATAGAATATCACCTGAGTTTCGTGGCAACCCGATCAGCTCCGTAGAGAGAAGAGAGTATACACATGCGCTAAGTTTAATGCCTTCAGCTGGGCATAATATACATACAAAGAAGAAGTTGAGAATTCATAAGTGCGAGTCAGAATCAAAATCAAAAGGTTGATCCTAAAATCCGTCAGCAGAAGATGTCCACAGACATCGACCATATTATGATGCAGACCCATGCCCCAAGGTCGAGTGGTTCTGGATGAAAATCATCCAGAACCTAAGATAATTGTGTTTGCGGGGTGATGAGAGCCTCATCATGAGCCCTAACTAGCTCAATTTGACCTATGAAAGAGAATAAGAGCTCCTACATAACCTGGAGAAGGACCTAATTCAAGGAATTAATGTTCTGAGAAGAAAACATGAAACAAAGGTTAAAACTGTAATTTTACCATTGCAGTACTTAAACAAGATTTCTCAAAGGAGAAACATAGGTTAAATGGTCTGAATAAGATAAAGAGTAGGTTGGTTTAGTCAAAAATGGTTTATTATGTAATCTAAGAATTAAATGACATTCTATAGCCCTAAAGCAGACCTGCTTAATTCAACAAGGTTCTGGTTAGGATAAAAATCAACTAAACACTATAAAATTCATGGAAAAATATCCCTTAGGGTTTAGAACCTTCAATTCAGCCTATGGAACCTCTTTTGACCTAAATTGGGGTCTCATCTCATTATTTGACCTGATTTTGGTTTTTGTGTAAAATGTCTAGTTAAATGTGGTCAAGCCTAAAATCCAAATTCATCGTTGGATTCCTTAGGTTCAAATTAGGTTTGTACCAAAATTTGGACTTAAGGGGAGGTCATCTAAACCTACTTTGCAAAATAGTCCACCCAATTACATTCTGGCCCCTAACTTTCTCGCCACTCTTACAATCAAGTCCCTCCACCATTAATGGGGAGAAATCCTACTTCGGCGAGGAATGGAGGGGGAGTACTCCCTGATTCCTCAGAGATCTCCCTGATTCAGAAGGGAGATTCTCTAAGGAATTCCCTTCCATTTGAGAGTGATTTCAATCTTTGATTTGCACCCAATCTCTCGTGCGAAGGCTTGAGAAATTTGGGTATCCAATGGATTCCTTCTCCGGTGAGGACTCTCGTGCTTGAAAGCTTCTCTTCCAAGCACAAGAGCCCCTGTCAGCATCTATAAAAGGATCCTCAACCCCGGCCGCATCTCTTGAGCTAGACTTGGCCAGAGATCCACCCGAATTTCATCTTCTTCTCTGGTCAGGAAGTGTAGCGAGCTCCAGTGAGCCTCCCTCCTCTTTCTCGTCGCTCTGCCACACTACTAGCGGCAGAGTTGCCCTCACCATCTTCCTCCGCATCGTGCATCACCCACGTATGCACCTCTAGACCCTTCGTCGTCGACACTCTCCCTCCCCTAGACACTGTCTTCTCCGATGACAGTAGGTACAGCTAGTAGCCACCTCTCCCCCTTCATCCACTTAGTTAGGTTAGAATTACTCCTCTCTATCCCCTTTTAAATTCCCCTCTATTTTCCCTTTCGACCCCTCGCAGCCACTGTCCACTGCCAACTTCTCCATCTCCGACCGCCCACCAGTGAGGTGCCTCCACCGCTCCACACCTCCACACACCTCGACAGATAGCTCACTACCTCTGCCATAGTCCACTGATCACCTTCCGCCCACCATCGACCACCGTCACCTCCCCAAACGTCCCCTGATCAAATCCATAAGCATGGCCACAGGGTAACCTAGGCACACACGCTTAGGCCGACTCGCAACCTGCCACCCACTATCCCACCTTCGCCAAGACACGATGAAGTTCTTCAAGTGTTTTAATGGGGCCGACAGGCTGTATTAAGTGAAATGCAGGTCGACCTCCCTTCTGCCATTAACACTGAAGCAAGAAGGTTGGAAGGTCACTCTAGGCCACAACCATCCAGGTGTTGTGCCCCAAGACGTGCAGATTGGTCTTGCGCATCCATGCTGCTAGGCAATTGGCTGGAGAGCAACTGCAGCTGTGGCAATTGAAGGCGACACCCTGCGGGCGTGTGAGAGAAGTAAGTGGGATACTTTAGTCCCACCTCAAAAATCTTTAGTGCAGGTATGTAGTATAAATTGAATTTGTGTTTTTCGCTAGTTGCCTCAAGTCACACAGGGGTGAGGTCCCTTGCCCTCACACCTCATCTGTGACCTACCCCTGCGGATCTGGCACCCAACCCGTTTACCTAAACCTAGCACTCCTCACGCATCACACCCATGCCGGTGCACTTAGACCTAGGTGCACGATACCCAACCCGATTGTCCCACTCTAGGAGGGCGTACCGACGAGAGAAATAGAGAGAGAGAGACGTGGGGAGGGCAGGGGGTAGGTTTTGCTGCTCGGTGTGTTGTGTAGGGAAGAAGAGAATAAGGAAGAGGAAGGCGCAGCTGAGGTGAGGCTAAGCAGGGAAGGAAGGATACTTAGCCACAGAAAGGGAGAAGGAAGGAAGGCCAAAGAGAAGAAGAAAAAGAGGAGAGCTAAGGAAAAGGCTGAAGAAGGAAATGAAGGCAAGGAAGGAAAAGGAAGAAGAAAGGCAAAAGCCAAGGGAAGGAGTAGCATTGTAGCAGAGCTGCGGCTGAAGAAGCAAGAAAGAACAAGAGAAGTAAAAGAAGAATAAGATATTGGAACATAAGAAAGAGCAGAACTAAAGAGACGAAGAAGAAAAGTGAAGAAGAAAGAAACCAGAAATGAGAAGACTCAAGAAGGAGAAGGAAATAAGAGTTTAAAAAGAAATATCTTTTTAAGACGTCTGATTCCAATTTTTCTATTTTTTTTATAATTGATTCTTAAATTCTTGCATTTATTTTTTGAATTAAATTTTGAGTAACTCTAAGTGTTCAATTACATTATTGAGATTAGTGAGTAAATTCCATTTGCTCCCTATGTTCGACCTCGGGTACATAGGTTTTCGAGTAATAAATTCTTATTTGTTATCAACGCTTGGTCACCTATACTACAACGCGACTGACTTATACTCTTCAAAAAAGCCTGACAAAGCGTTATAACACGAGGCCAGGCCTGTGCTTTGGTGGTGTGCAACCGAAGACCAAAGTGTCAGGCAATGGGTAGATTTGTTTCACTAGGTTCAAATGTCCACTTAACATTCAGCTCAGAAAAATAACTAGTTATTTCAAGCTTGGGTTGCACGTGAAATATATCAAAAGGGTCCTCGTAGAAGGTAGGTAGTTTCTGGTCAATAGGAACCCTTAGATCCAAACTTGTTTTTCCCTCAAAATTAACCTCCCAAATTTTCATTTCATCATTTCTATCCTCCAACATCAAGTGCTCAGAATCCGAAACCTCTAGCATACCATTCACCCCATAAGATTTACCCAAGTCCAAAAATCGTAGCTGACTCATAATTGACTTGGGTACAATGATTTCCAAATCAAAATCAATCCCTTTGGGGTGTGGTTGAGGAATGTGGCTATTTATTGAATCTTCTAGTAAATGAGGATTTGACTCCAAATCTTCAATAATTGGGCTATCAAACGGTTCGTCAGATACCTCAAGCCCATTTTTCTCACTAAAATCATCTTCCTTAATGATGAGAGCCTCATCATGAGCCATAACTAGCTCATTTTGACCTAATAAAGAGAATAAAAGCTCCTACATAACCTAGAAGAAGGCCTAAATGAAGGAATAAGTGCTCTGAGAAGAAAACATGAATTAAAGGTTAAAACTGGCAATTTTATCATTGCAGTACATAAACGGGATTTCTCAGAGGCAAAACATAGGTCAAAAGGTCTAAATGAGATAAAAAGTGGGTTGAGTCGATCAGAAATGGGTTTATGTGCAATCCAGGAATTAAATGACATTTCGTAACCCTAAAATAGACCCGCTTAAATCAACAAGGTTTCGGTCAGGATAAAAATCACGTAAACCCTCAAAAAATCATGGACAAATATCCTCTAGGGTTTAGAACATTCAATTTGGCCTTTGGAACCCAGTTTGACCTAGATTATGGTCCTAGTTCATCAATTAACCTAATTTGGGTTTTTACACAAAATATCCAGTCAAACATGGTCAAACATAAAATCCAACCTCACCATTGGATTCCTTAGGTCCGAATTAGGTTTTTACCAAAATTTGGACCTAAGGGGAGGTCATCTTGACCTACTTTGCAATTCAGTACACCTAAATCATAATTTGGTCCCTATCTTTCGAAAATCATCGCAGAGAGCCCCTAACTTCCTCGCCACCTTTGTAATCAGGTCCTTCCACCATTATTGGGGCAGAATCCTTCTCCGATGAGGATTAGAGAGGGAATACTCTCTGATTCCTCAGAGATCCCCTCCAAGAAATGGAAGGGAGATTCTCTGAGGAATTCCCTTCCATCTAAGGCCAATCTTGATCCTTGGTGTGAACCCAATCTCTCATGCAAACGCACGAGGGATTTGGGTATCCACCCTCTTTCCTTCTCGGGTGAGCCGTCGGAGAGAAATGCGTGCCCTCCACGCTTTGAAAGCTTGATCCAGTGCCTATAAAAGAACCCCCAAACCCAGCCGCTCATTTTTAGCTCGACTTGGCTGGACTTCCACCTCAAATTCTTCTCTTTCTTCTCCGGCCAAGGGTCCAGCGAGCTCCGGCAAGCCCCCCTCCCCTCCCTCTTCGTTCTGCCACAAAACCAGTGGCAGAGTCATCTCCCTGATTCTCCTCCGCATCGCGCAACATCCGCGCACGTCGCCTCAGCCCCGTCGTCGCCGCCGTCTTCCTCCATTGGGCAGCTTCTTCTCCGATGACAGTAGGTACAGCTGTCCGACTCTCCGTCCCCCTTCATCCCTGTAGTTAGGCTTAGTACATTCTCCATCTTCCCCTCTCTCTTTTCCCCCTTTTATTTCATTTAATTGCCCCTCGACCGTCGCTGACCACCTCCATCTTCCTCGCCTCCGACCGACCTCCGGCGAGTCGCCCCCATCATTCCGCCCCTCCACACGGCTCGCCAACCATCTCATAAGCTCCGCCTCACCACAAGGAACAACCTCCACCCATCCACCATCCCTCTACGCCTCCACCACAGCCCCCCGAACACCCCCACACTCTGATTCTACATCTGGATTCCACCACCTGATCCAAATATGCAGCCAAACCACTTAGGGCTACCATTCAAGAGACCTGAATATCAGAGATCCATGAGAGATAAAATGATTGAGGATGCCATGGAATTTTATGAAAATGAGGAAACCTCAACACCAGTAGGAAACATTCAGATTGATGTCCCAACAACCACAACCTTGATCATAACTTGTGCCCAAGTACTATTAGCAGAAGCCACAAAAGGATCAACCCGTGACTTGCTCATTACTGGATACATTGAGATAGAAAAACTGCACAATATTGAATACCTTCATTGTATGACAAATCCTCGACTTTGGAAGCAACACCATGATAGTCTTGAAAAATGGGAAGAGATAATGAGATTAGTAAAACAAGTTATTAACCAGAAATACCCGTATATACCACAAATAGAGGAGGAACTATCATGGGACAACATCGAGGATAAATCTGATCTCGGGTTTGAGGCACAAAATGGTTGTGGATTCCCAACCCAAATAGAATACAATGTGCCTGATATTGAAGAAGGTTGGGAAGCTCCAAATGCAGGAAAGTACCATGATGAGCCCATTTCAGAATCCCAAAACTCCTGCAAGAATGAGAGTAGAACTGAACCTCTCGAGGGTGTAAATTTCATCCCTTATTCTGATAAGGTGACCCTCGAAGGTTATTCAGACCTAGATTCTAGTAATTCAACCCACATCCTAAGCCTAGAACCTAGATCTGAAACCTATTTTGAAGATTTCAAGGCCCCATATGAAGAAGATCAATCTTTCAATGAAGAATATGATTTTGGTCCTCGATTTGATGAATATCCCTCGCCAACATCCTCAGAGGAACGAATCGATTTTTCGAAAGTCATGCCAATCTATGACACAGAAACTGAGGAGTTGGATGAGCAGGGTTTCGATTGGGTCGATCCTATTAGCTTTGAACCTGAGCCTCTACCAGATAAGGATACCTTTTTAAGCTCAGAATTAACATTTAGGCTAGACCCCAGTCAGGCTGCTGAGTATACAACATATGATTTATTCTATGGTGGAACTCATGATCTTGAATCTCATTCAAATTTTGATTTTCGCAAACTCTCCGATGATTTCGAATCTGACCATAACATCGGAGAAGATCTGCTTCCTGATTATAATAAGCCAATTTTCTTTGAAGCCACCTGCTCCACATATACAGAACAAATCAAAACTCGTTCTCTATCCTGACTCGCAACCGGACTCAATTTCTATTCCGATTCACCTCTCACTGAGCCGATTGCAGATGATTCAACTCCATATCTATACCGGATATCGGGCATTGATCAGACCGAAAATCAGGAGCCAACATTCTGTGATCACCCCTGTAGGGATTCCACACCTTACATTGATTATTTTTCGGAACCCTACTTTGACCAGGCTGACTCAACTCAGCCTGAACCCAAGTTTTCACTTCCATATCCATCAGAACTTCATTGCATATGGTGGGTTCCACATTTGTTGATCTACATCTATCAACCCACTAGACTTATTGGGTTTGGGCTACATCATCAGCCCACTGATCTTAACAAGCACCTGGTTGGACCAACCAGGCTCTTAATCAAGGTGCTTGTTTTACAAAATTCCACTGATTTGACCACTCCCTCTCCACCCCATTTTCCGCTCGACTGAAGGCATTAAATTTAGCGCTTAACGGGAGGCAACCCGTCATCCCAAAAACAGAGACCCGTCTGATTATCCGTCCGTACTCCACGTCCAATACACCTTGAGTTCAGCCTTAGACATTTGATCCCACCTCTAGTACACGTATCAGAGCTTGAAATCATCCACATCAGTCATTCCCGACCCATTCACCCACCCGATGTATCCTGTTCTAAGTCCCTGACCTCAACACTATTTCACACCCTCTGTTTATAATGAGGACATTGTAAAACTTAGGCATGGGGGGGTCATAAAGTGCATACATACAGAACCAAGAAAAAAGTTAGGAGTCTCACACACAAAATTTTTTTGCATATGTTAAAAACACAAAAAAATTATGAAAAAGAAGAAAAAAATGGGGGAGGGAGGAAATTTTGTAAGCCACACAAACGTAAGGAGGAGAAAAAGAGCAAAAATGACAAAAGGAGCACAAAATGAGAAAGAAAAAGAAATAGTCATTAGTAAAAGATTAAGGAATTAACTGAAGTTCTAGACCAGATCAAGAAAAGAAATAAAAGAAAAAGTGCTAAGGAGACATAACAAGAGATTAGCGGGAACACTGATCTTAGGCCTCTTGGGCTAGATTCTTTAGCTTAAAAATTCACGTATTCGCTAAAATCTGGATAATCCTCAAGAGGTTGGGGAAAATGCGAAGCTTAAGTATTAGGTATAAGGCTTAGGAAGTATTCAGCCTCGTTAACTGACCTCCGGTTTGCGGGATTCGGTAACCTAAGCACCCCAAATTCACACACAGTCTGGTTCAGTGCGCATAAACATCTAAATCACACAAAAGCATTTAATGTTCTGAAAAAGTCGCCTAGATTAGGAGCGGCCAATCAACACAAGTTGATTTGGACGAGTTCCCAGTGCAGAGAGGCGGGAAATTCCCCTCGAAGATGCGTAACAACATATTGTCTCCTCGGTGCTTGTCTCTTAGGATATTTAAATATCCTACTGGGGGCATGTAAGCACTCTGCTGGTTCAGATACCATGGGCGGCATTATCACGAAATGTCGATCGCCAGGGTTTGAATTAGGCCAAGGAATGCCATGGGCGGGATTATCTCAAAATCTCGAAAGCCAGGGTTCTGGGGGTTGCCATGGGTGGGATTATCTCAAAATCTTGAGAGCCAAGGACCCTTGAGGATTGATGATGGGGACGAGGAATCCGATAGAGACCGTGTTGAGAAGCTAATCCGAAGCTAGAAATAAAAAGAAAAGAGAGAGAAAAGCTCTCCAAACAAATAAATCTTCTATCTCTCTCTTGCAAAAAATGCACTGCAAACTGAACTTAGGCTAAAAATGTCTCAAGCACGGGTGCTTTAACCGTGGAGTCCAACAAACCCTAGGTTAGTTTTTGTGGGTCGTAGAAACCTTTGCGGAGGATTGAGGCTAAAGAGGGTCAGGTCCGGATTTTGGTTGGTACTTGAATACCTCTAGGCCTATTGTCGACATTCCTACCTAATCACAAAAGAAAAGGAGAAGCACTTATCATGATTGTTGACAGACACTCAGGGTCTAGAACAGAAGTTAAAACCTTCAAATTTTGCTAAGGGACTAGCAAAAGTTAGGCATGGGGGTATGATGAGAGCCTCATCATGACCCATAACTAGCTCATTTTGACCTAATAAAGAGAATAAAAGCTCCTACATAACCTAGAAGAAGGCCTAAATGAAGGAATAAGTGCTCTGAGAAGAAAACATGAATTAAAGGTTAAAACTGCAATTTTACCATTGCAGTACATAAATGGAATTTCTCAGAGGCAAAACATAGGTCAAAAGGTCTAAATGAGATAAAAAGTGGGTTTAGTCGATCAGAAATGGGTTTATGTGCAATCCAGGAATTAAATGACATTTCGTAACCCTAAAATAGACCCGCTTAAATCAACAAGGTTTCGATCAGGATAAAAATCACGTAAACCCTCAAAAAATCATGGACAAATATCCTCTAGGGTTTAGAACATTCAATTTGGCCTTTGGAACCCAGTTTGACCTAGATTATGGTCCTAGTTCATCAATTAACCTAATTTGGGTTTTTACACAAAATATCCAGTCAAACATGGTCAAACATAAAATCCAACCTCACCATTGGATTCCTTAGGTCCGAATTAGGTTTTTACCAAAATTTGGACCTAAGGGGAGGTCATCTTGACCTACTTTGCAATTCAGTACACCCAAATCACAATTTGGTCCCTATCTTTTGAAAATCATCGCAGAGAGCCCCTAACTTCCTCGTCACCTTTGCAATCAGGTCCTTCTACCATTATTGGGGCAGAATCCTTTTCCGGCGAGGATTAGAAAGGGAATACTCTCTGATTCCTCAGAGATCCCCTCCCAGAAATGGAAGGGAGATTCTCTGAGGAATTCCCTACCATCTAAGGCCAATCTTGATCCCTGGTGTGAACCCAATCTCTCGTGCGAATGCACGAGGGATTTGGGTATCCACCCTCTTTCCTTCTCTGGCGAGCCGTCAGAGAGAAATGCGTGCCCTCCACGCTCTGAAAGCACGGCCTAGTGCCTATAAAAGAACCCCCAAACCCGGCCGCTCATTTTTAGCTCGACTTGGCCGAACTTCCACCTCAAATACTTCTCTTTCTTCTCCGGCCAAGGGTCCAGCGAGCTCCAGCGAGCCCCCCTCCCCTCCCTCTTCGCTCTGACACAAAACCAGTGGCAGAGTCATCTCCCTGATTCTCCTCCGCATCGCGCAACATCCGCGCACATCGCCTCAGCCCCGTCGTCGCCACTGTCTTCCTCCACTGGGCAGCTTCTTCTCCGGCGACAGCAGGTACAGCTGTCCGACTCTTCGTCCCCCTTCATCCCTGTAGTTAGGCTTAATACATTCTCCATCTTCCCCTCTCTCTTTTCCCCCTTTTATTTCATTTAATTGCCCCTCGACCGTCGCTGACCACCTCCATCTTCCTCGCCTCCGACCGACCTCGGGCGAGTCACCCCCATCATTCCGCCCCTCCACAAGGCTCACCAACCGTCTCATAAGCTCCGCCTCACCACAAGGAACAATCTCCGCCCATCCACCATCCCTCTACGCCTCCACCACAGCCCCCCGAACACCTCCACACTTCCGGTCACAAGATGACCTAGGCACGCATGCCTAGGCCATCCCACGACCTACTTCCCCGTGCCACGGCGAAGGTCCCCAGCTAGTCTGATTGAGCTGAGAGGCTTGTTCTGTGTGTGACAGTATCGAAGCCCCTGCCGCCATTGACGATGGTTGAAGAAGCTTCAAAGCAGCTCCAGGCTTTAGGTGCAGCGGACTCAGGCGAGCAGTGCGAAGTGATCTGGCTCAGCAAGGAGCGCAGCGACGTCCGCAGCCTTGGCAATCGAAGAAGAATCGTCTGCGGGCGCGAGAGAAAGAAGGTGGGACTTTAGTCCCACATCGTTGAAATACGAAGGGTAGGTGCGGTATAAATTGTTTTTGTGTTATATGGCATTCGCCTCCGAACACGCAGGGGTGAGGGCCCTCACCTAACCCACGCTTGCCTCGTCCCCGGTTTCACCTCGCGGATCTGGTGGGCTCCGACCTAACCCAATCTGAGCACACCTCGTGCATCACCCACCTACCGGTGCGCCTAGACCCAGTTGCGAAATCTGACTCGATTACTCGTGGCTCTAGGAGAGCGTCCTTTGAGTGAATTGCGCAGAGAGAGAGAGACGCACGGGTAGAGGGGCAGGGTAGGTTTTGCTCTGTGCAGGCAGGCTGAACATTGAGGAAGAGAGACTTAGCTGTGAGGAAGAAGAAGAGAAGAAGTAGAAGAAGAGGTTGAGCGAGGCAGAGATCTGAAGGAAGGAGAGACTGCTGAGAAGAAGAAGACAGAAGAGAAAGAAGCCTTTGTAGAGGAGAGAAGAGAAAGAAGAAGAGTGGCCAAGACAGAAGACGAAGAAGAAAAAGAGACTACAAAAGAAGAAAGAAAGCAAGATCAGAAGAAGAAGAATAATGAAAGAAAAAGGGAAAACACTTTTAAGACGTCTAATCACAAGATCAGACGTCCAATTTTAATCTTTTGTCCTAATTACTCTTTAACCGCATACATTCATATTTGAATTAAAGTTTTGAGTAAATTAGAGTGTTCAATTACATTTGAGATTTGTAGTAAATTCCAATTTCTCCCTGTGTTCGACCTCGGATACTCCGATTTTCAAGTAATAAAAAATCTTTATTTGTTGACGACGCTTGATCACCTATACTACGACGCAATAACAGTTAAAACATGATCGAGCAGTGTCGCGTCAGCACTTAAGCTTAAGTGAGACTTCACTAAAAGATTCTTCACCCTCATAGTCAAAGAATTCATGATCTGCATTTATATATATCTCAAAATCGATTGTCATTTCCTAGTTCAAAGTGACATATTTTTCCTCACAACTTTTCTTGGGGATCTCGAGTCAATTAATTGGTTGATCCTCAATGGGTTGCTCTAGACCAACCTGGTCATCGCTAATCTCAGAATATGTATCCCCCCCGACAGGCACCTGAGTAGGTTCTAACATTGGCTCTCTAGAAGGGGGTTCATCTTGAGAATCATCCTAAGATTTGACTAGGGCAACCACAAATTTCACCCTCAACCTCTATAATTTCACAAGAAGAAACTCACCCAGGTCCCTATCCCTAACATTTTGGAGCAAATCCAAAAGAGAACTATTAAGTTCATCAATCATTTTGATCATATGCTCCAATGCTTCAGTGCATGGTGTTGGCTGAGCTTCTAAAGATTGTATAGTGTTCCTCAAATTAGCCAACACCCAATCTTGGATCTGGTTCACCTGAACTAACTTGTTCGATTCAGTTTTGGGTGGGTTTGCGTTAAATCTAGGGGAGTCAAGATGTCGAGGTTCTTAGGTCCCTCCCTGATAATAAGTCATTTCAAGTTGTTCAAAGAATGGTGATGACCTATTTTCAATGGGATACTGAGGAGGGTAGGTATTATAATCAGCATATCCTTCCTGATTGTAGATCGGGTTGGTTTTGTCATCAGAGGATAGAGATCCATAATCATTATAGGTTTGGGAAGGATAGTAATCATAGTCTTGTTGTCCAGGGTTAGGCCCTAGATACTGAGGTTCGGATTCGTATCCCTAATCAAAGTTATCTTGGCTTTTGGATGAGTAATTACAAGTCAAGTCGGGATAGTAATAATCTTGGGGATAAGTGGTGGTAGGAGGATACGATGGGAAATGCACGTAAGAAGTGGAAGGATACATGGTAGAATAGGAGGGAGAACAAAAGTGAGAAAGGTGCCCTGTAGTACAATCAACCAAACCTATTGTTATGTGGGTAGCCTAAAGACCTACAGACTCAAGGACCTGTCCTGAGATTATAAATGATATGGTCTACTTTTATCCCATCAATGCAGCCAATTAGAAGGAGGGACTAGGGTGAAGGTTATTCCTTTGGCTTACGCCTCTGGTTCCTAGTGTACCCCCTAGCCATGGCAATGGCGCCAAAAAGATGGGGGCACACTTTGCAAATTAAAAATCAGCGTTTGGAGGACCCGTCGTTGTAGCTCGTAAGCTTCATCTTTCAGATAAAATTTATAATTGAAACTCAAAAAGTGAGTCCTGGGTTGAAAGATTATGGTGTAGACTCAGATAGGTTATGTTAATATGGTGATTTCATCGTTGAAGTGTGTATAGTGGTTAACCTAAATCGAGCCTAACCATCTCTTTACAAAATATTTTTTACCTGGCCTACTTAATTTTATCTTGGTCACTTTTACTCCTAGGGTCGAACTCAAGGAAGTGTGGTTAGAAGTCAAGTTTCTATGCCTTTCCTACAACGAATCTCTTTCGTTCGTTTATTGTGTTTTTGGTGTTTTTCTATTTAAGATTTTTTTTCTGATAATCATTGTCCTTGAGGCACACCCTCAAAATTAAGTTCTTCACTTTGAGCCAAATCAGGGTTCCAAAATGAGTCTTGCTATTCGCAAGACGGAGTACCTACAAGTCAATGATTATCTTTTTTCTTTTATATATTTTTTTATCTTTTTATTGGCAGGAAAGAGAAGCAGAAATAAAGTAAATATAGTATACATATATAGGTATATATTATATATGTATAAAGGGGTGCGGGTGGAGGTGGAGATGGAGTGTAGCACAATGTCGAGTTGGTCATCATCTAGAAAGACGCAACCAACAGGACGAGGTGCCACGTGGAGTGTAGGATGGATGGTGGAAGATGTGTGCGAACATGCTTTTTGTACGCATGTATTAGGGAATATCAGCAACTGGTGCAGATATTCCCGCGATACGACATATGGTAAGTAATATGAAAAAATATATATATGTATATATGTAAATATATCTATCTGTATATATATATGGTTATAAATATATAGGCATGTATATGTAGTTATATATGTATATATATATATATAACATATGTAAATATATCTATAGATAGATATATGTATAGATGTATATATATATATATATATGTATATGTATGTATATATTATTATATAGATGTATATATATGTATGTATATATATATAGTAATATAAGTATATAGATATATGTAGAAAGATATGTATATATATATATATGTATATAGATATATATATATATGTATGTATACTAATACTTAAGTATATAGATACTACTATCTGTATATATATATAAGTATATATATATATATATGTATATAAATATATATAGATATAAATATATATATGTATATATATATAAGTATATAATAGTGTATAGGTGAGAGTGTGTGTGTGCGAGAGTGTGAGTGTGTGCGTGTATGTGTATTTGCAGAGAGAGAGGGAGAGTGTGCTGTGAGAGAGAGAGAGAGAGAGCTGGAGTTAGCATGGTTAAGGCATTTGAAGCTTCAGGCCCGACGTCTAGAATCCACCCGTGCACGCGCAGGCGCGTAGGCACGCTGAGAGGCGCACGCTAGAGGGAAGTGGGTGCGGAGAGGACCGCAGCGCACAGCGCTACGCGGAGAGCTAGAGCGGGTGCACGCAAACGAACGTAGGCAAAGGGAGCAGGCGAAGACACAGGCGGGAACTGGTGCTGGTAGAGGACCGGATGCAGACGCACGTGCGATTGCTGAAGCGGGACGTGGGGCGGGACGTGCGCGCGTGCAAAGGCCAGTTGCGGCGCGCCGGGCAACCGGATAAGTGAGAAACTTACCGGTCACCCCACTGTAGACACAGTGTTCCGCTGAAACGAGTGAACAGTGGCTACAGTGGCGGAGCCAGTTGTGCAACCGGGTGCGGATGGTGCTGCGAGTGCGGCTGGCTTGCGGCTGGCGTGCGCGAGCTGGCACGCGCGTGGAAGGGATGCGTCGGCTGGTTGCAAGCGTGGAGAGGCAGGCGTAAGCAAAGAAGCTGCAGGCGAGGGTGCCTGCAGGCATGTGCTGGAGGCCTGCATGCGTTGCTGCCGCCTTGCTGGACTGCTGTCGGGCTTGGCCGGCTGCTACAGAGGCGTGCGGTGGCCAGTTGAGCTCCAAAGCTTGAAGCTTTGTGGTAATGGCGGAAATGGCCAGGAAAGTTGTAACGGGGAAGAGAAGACCACCACACCCACCGGCTCTTTGATGAGCTGGGCGGTGGTGGTCTAACGATGGTGGGTGTGACCACAGTGATGTACTCCTGCCTGCAGAGTGTCTCCTTAGAGGAGGAGGGCTTGAATATGGAGGGAGAGGGGGAGGAGGCAGCCTGGAGAAGAAGGGCTACGTTGGGTTGGCTTTTTTTTGTGAGGACAAGGCTCTCTTTTGTAAGAAGGAGCCGAGCTCTTTTTATAGAAGAAGAAAGCATGCACACCCATGCCTTGGCCGTGCATGGCTTGTGCATGGCCTGGCAGGGAGAGGCTGGGCATGCGGCTGTAGGTAAGGTGCGAAGAAGAAGAATCCATTCCTTGCAGCCACGGGAAGCATTTCAAAGTCAAATAAAATTAAAATAAAAAGATGGTCAATTTTGCAAAGCAGCACTTGAGAAAAAATGTTAATTGCAAGGCCATCTATTTCACTCACCTCCCCTCTCAATTAAATGCATGCATGCATGTATTTTCACAAATGCGACTATGGAAGCCTAATATGCACTGGTATGCTAGGAAATAGCACAAGATGGCACAATTGCTGGCGTATTTTTGCGGTGCAATCATACCCCCATGCCTATCCTTTGCTATTCCCTAGCAAAACATTTTTCTTTTGTATTGTATTTAAAAATGATCTTTAGCTGAAGATTTTCTCCTAAGGCAACATATGTGTGTTTATTGTTGGATATTGTGAGAACCAATTGCAGAGAAGACTACCAGTACTTTAAGTCTCACATGACAAAGATCATCTCTCGACTAACCAGGACTCTTGATATTTAAACCTTAAGTACGATTTCTAGGACCCAGGAGGTTTTTGCCGTACTCGAGAGCTCAAGAGATTATGGCTTGTGCATAGTGAATGATCAAGACTGACCAAATGAACATTAAGACTCAAGCCCAGGGTTTCACGAAATTTTAAGTAAAGGTTGGTCCCAATTTCAGCTCATGTCTTCGGATTGACCCTTAAAAAGATGTTGGAAAACTCAACTCCCATTTTCTGACATTTGTGGTTCAAAGAAAATAGGGTATTTGCCGTGAAGAACTTTTTTGTAGGAAGAAGACTTTACAGACATTTGTGAGATATACTGACTTATTTATATCTTTTTTTTTTTTTTCTTTGAAACACGTTTCAGTATATCTCTTACAACAATATTTGGAGGAGCACACTTTTCTTTTTGGTCGGAGGGTTCCTTTTTGGTGGAAAGAGCCTCTCCTAAACACAAGACTAAAGCCTGGGATAAGAAGTCTACCTACGCACACAGGTAAGGACTCCACCTTCCCTAATGAACACTAGGGTTGGATCTTACGTTCACCTGGTCTTTCCTGATATGTATAGTGTGAGCCAAGATTACTTAGGCTCTCAAGTAGAAGCAAACCAACGGATCCTGTATTGTGTCTTAGGTACAAGAATATGTCCTTAGTTAGGAGAGATTCCGATCTATCTTGTCATTGCTCAAGTGAATTAAGCTGAGCCTGAGTGAATCAAGCTTCTGTGGCCTGGAAAGTCTTCAAAACAGCGGTTGAATATCCATAAACACTTATTGTATTTTTGTTTCAACCTTCAGATCAATACTAAACACCATTTTATATATATATATATATAGATAGAAACTACATGATACAATAAAATATCCAAATCCTAAGGATGCCTATCCACCCCCCCATTCCAAATGATGCTATGTCCTCATATGCATGTAGGGTAGGGTAGAGAAAGGATGAAAGATCGGGTAGCGAGAGCTGTGGTGCAAGGTATTCAGCAGGGTGGTAGGGTGGGTGGATGGTGAAGTGAAAAGTGAAGTGAGTGTGACAGTGAAGTGAAAAGTGATGGTGGATAGTGAGTATTGTTGGGGTGCCTCCGAACGAGTGTTGAATTTAACGTCCCCAGCTGGACTTAGAATGAGGCAAAGAATTAGTTACCCTCCAGCAAGGCAATAGTTTCACCAACAGGGGCAGGTTCATGAGTAAGATAGGGTTTCAAACACTACCCTTTGACCGTAAATTTATTCCCAGATTTGGGATCTTCAATCTCGATGGCACTATTGGGAAATTGTCTTGAGACTAGGAAAGGACCAGCCATTTGGACTTTAGTTTCCTAGGAAAGAATTTGTGCCGGGATTATAGAGACAAACTTGCTGAGATGGCTCAAATTCTTTCCGTCGAATATGGCTGTCGTGAAAAGCCTTAGTTCATTGTTTGAAAGTTAAAGCAGAATCATAGGCTTCACGACAGAGCTCTTTCAGCTCCTTGAGTTGGAGTTTCCTTTCTCGACCACAGAGGTCTGGGTCAAGGTTACATTGGCGAACCACCCAATAAGCGCAGTGCTCCAACTCCACGGGCAAATGACAAGGCTTCCCGTAAACGAATCTATACGGAGACATACCAAGGGGAGCCTTGAAGGCGGTTCGATACACCCAAAGTGCATCAATCAGCTTGTCAGACCAGTCCTTACGGTTAGGCCGAACCATTTTTTGGAGAATCTGCTTCATTTGCCAGTTCGACACTTCTGCCTGGCTGTTCGTCTGAGGATGATATGGGGATGTAATACGATGGTGGACTCTGTATTTCCTCAGAAGTGCCCGAAAAGATGCATGGGTAAAGTGGCTTCCTCCATCTGAGATAATGGCTCGAGGGATCCCAAAACGTGCAAAGATGTGGTCTTTGACAAATCGGGTGGATATAACATGCTCAACACGGCACGTGGGAATATCCTCGATCCATTTCGAAACATAATCAACGGCCATGAGGATGAATTTGAAGTCATTGGAAGGAGGAAAGGGACCCATTAAATCAATTCCCCAAATGTCGAAGATTTTTGCAGCTAGGATGGGTTGCAAGGGCATCATGTCTCAATGTGACATTGACCCTAATAACTGGCACCTAGTGCAATGCTTGGCATAAGTGCGTGCATCCTGGTGAAGGGAGGGCCAAAAGAAACTGCACTGCAACACCTTGGCTGCAGTTTTCCTCCCAGAGAAATGGCCTCCGCAGGCCTGATCGTGGCAGAAGGATAGCACACTGGGGAATTCGCTGTCAGGAATATAGCGACAAATGATTTGATCAGCACCTATCAGAAAAAGAAGTGGATTATCCCAGAAATAATACTTTGCTTCTGCCACGAGATGCTCGCACTGGTTTTTAGGCTAGCCACGTGGAAGGGATCCAGAAGCAAGGTAATTGGCAATGTCGGCATACCAAGGTCCACTTGCCACATTAATTGCCAATAGGTGCTCATCAGGAAAAATCTCATTGATCGGCAGAGTAAGTCCATTATTGTCAGGGTCCAGTCTGGAAAGCTGATTAGCCACAACATTCTGGGCTCCGACCTTATTGTGGATCTCAATGTCAAATTCTTGGAGAAGGATCCAACGAATCAGTCTAGGCTTGGCATCCTTCTTGTGCATGAGATGGCGAATGGCTGCATGATTAGTGAAAACAATAACGTGTGAGCCCAGAAGGTAAGAGCGAAATTTCTCCAGCCCAAAGACGACTGGCAATAGTTCGTTTTCAATGGTAGTATAATTACGCTGGGCCTCGTCCAACATCTTACTAGTGTAGTACACCACGAAGGGGTGTCTATCGCATCTTTGTCCCAGGATGGCTCCGACTGCAAGGTCGGAAGCGTTGATGTAAACACATTTACACTACTTAAGATGTCTATTTATGCATGTTCTTAAGCATAGGATTGTATTTCATGATATAAATATTGCATAACATGCATCATCTTGCATTTAGAGTAGTTTGAATAAAATGGAGGTTTATTGTCTCCTTTTATGTGCTTGGATAGGGTAAACATTTTATAGGGGCCACGGATCGAAGATCCAACCATATGGATGTGATCAGGGCGACGATTGGAGTTCAACAACTCCAAGATCACCCTAATCAGGCTTTCGTAGAACCAGATAGTGACCAGGGAAGCCTAGAAGATCAAGGGCCAGATGGTGTAAATCCGCACTTCAAATGACAAATCCGACTGCACGGAAGGATTCAGATTGACGATCGCAGCCCAACGACGCAAAAATTAAGTCAATCCAACATCCGTGGCACCATCTACAACATCCAGAACATGGACGACCAAGATGGTGCCCCGTGGCACCATCTCAACCGCCCAAACTGTTGCATGCAATCTCTGAAGACCCCGCACCTGCTCCCTCTCCGCTGTTGGATCTTGATCCAACGGCTGTGGTCAGCCGCGCCTAAAAGCGCCCGCTCGACCATCCGCGCCTCGTAGCGCAGCGGTCGAGCGCGCTTACGCGAGCTGCGGGCGCGGGTTCGAACCGTAGCGAAGGGGAGGAGGAGCGGGCGGGCGTTGGATCTTGATCGGACGGCCGTCTGTGCTCAATTGAGATCACACGCGATTGAGCACGCGGCGTCACGTAGCATCACACGTGGCAGGCGGGTGCAGCAGCGGGCGGAGATCTGATGAACATGCGTAGGCATTGAGGAAGCGCGGGCAGCTGAGGAGGTGCGCGTGGGCGCGGGTGCTACGCCCATGTTGGGGCTTTAGTGACGGATTTATCCGTCACTAAAGACCCCTCATTTATTATTTTAAAGATGTAATGACCATTTTGCCTCCACTCCTTGCAACTATAAAAGGAGACCCCCTCCATACGAAATTCTCATCCCTTCCTTCTCTTCTCTACCTCTCCAAAGCTCAAGAGAAGCTTGTCCCACACCCGGGATGCTTCTCGTGAGATAAAGTCTAAATTTTCGTCCCCCTTCGGAAGTGGATCCCGTGACGATGACGGCGTGCTGCTCTGTTCCCGTTCTTCTGCTTCATCCTCCTTCGTCCTGCTTCGTCCAGGTGTCGTCCTGTCCGGCTCGTCCTCCAAGCGACCGTCGAGGAGGATTTCTCTCTCCCTATTCTTTTTACTGCTTTCTAGTATAGATTTAATGCTTTTTAGAGTAGTTCTGCTCGTCCTCCAAGCGATCGTCGAGGAGGACATTTCTCCCTCCATTCTTTTAATGCTTTCTAGAGTAAATTTATCGCTTTCTAGTGCAATTGTCTTATACTTTCTAGTTGTAATGAATAATCTCCTTAATGATAAATTCTTTGTTTATTCTATATCTCATTTTGATTTCTATGTGTAATATTCTCTCTCTCTCTCTTCTATTTATTGTAAATAATTAAATAGTTTGAAATTAAATTACTATATGACAAATAAAAAGAAACGCGTAGTTTTTAAATCAAACGTCTGCCTCCCTGTGTTCAACCCGGAATTTTCATTTCGGTATAAATTTTATTTGTTGAACATGAATTCTTCGCTTTCAAGCTACGACAGGTTTTCCAAAACCAAACACGTTAGCGAAGCGATTCGTACATTAACATTTTGGCATAGTTGCCGGGGTGGCAACGATCTTTGATTTCTCTTCGCATTTTGTAACTTACAAATCATTTACCTCACTTTTCTCCTTTCTTATTGTAATTACAGGTACTCTTTCGAGACAGGCAAAAGCGGTAGATCGGAGAAAAGTGCTGCGAAAGGTTCTGTAAGTTATCCCCCACCTCCCACCCATTAGATTTCATTCCAAAACATAATAATTCAAACATCAATCAACCTAGGTGTTTATATAAACTCAAAGGTTAGATTGTTTGTTGTTTGACACCCATACTCACCCCACACCTCACATTAAAAGAAAAAAGGAAAAAAAAAGAAAAATTAAAAAAATCTCACAGTGGTACACAACCTCATCTGATTTTCTAACTTAACAGGTAAATCGATCTTAGGAGCTGGTACACACATTCAAACACATAATTAAGTAGAAATCAGATTAGTGAATCATTTGTGTGCCTAATTAACTGGTGCATCAGGCCAATTGTTTGAGTTGATTGGGTCGCACCACTTCAATTAAAATCAACTCATCAAGTAGCTGCCAATTAGGTTCAACTCTTAGGGATTTACCAGGTACTTCACATTCTTTTTAAGCCTTAAAGGAAAACATCTTCACCTGTGCTTGTAAAACCTGGTGTGCCAACGAAACTTGTTTGAAAACACCTAAAGTTGAATCCTAAAAGCTACTAAGCAAGATTTGAACCTTAAAATTCACCACATCAGAAATAATCTTGCTTGAAAACAATTGGTTGTGCACGCACACACAAATCAATCAATCATTAAGGGCGCAACCCATTTAAAGGGCCCATCACATTCCAATGCACATTCAAACCTAGCCCTAAATAAAACAGAGTAGACGTTGGTCTTAAGGATTGGACTCGCTCTTCAGAACCCAGAACGAGATTATTTTCGATTAGTCTATTTCTATTGTTCAATCTGATGTCTAGCTTGGGGAGCAGAATTAAACGATCGCGGCTGGAGGGTACACTAGGAACCGGAGGTGCAAGCCGAAGGAAGAACCTTCTCCCCAATCCCTCCTTCTAACTAGTTGGATTGAATAGACAGAAGTAGATCAAATCGTTTCTTTATCTCATGATGGGTTTTCGGAGTCTGTTGGTCTGTAGGCTAACCCAATTAAGGACAGGTTTGATTGTTTGTATTGCAAGGCACCTTTATTCCTCCCGTGCCTCATGAATCCTTCCACATATTTCACGCATTCCCGCTCTTTCCTTCCTGTTGTCAATTATCCTCAACATGACGATTATCCCGACTCGTATTGTAATCAACCATCAGTTAGTTGGGATAATTTGGATTGGGGATACAGCTCCGGACCTCCGTGTTTAGGGTCTAACCCTGAACACTTTGATTATGATTTCTATCCTTCTCAGAGCTACATCGATTACAGATCGTCTTCCTTTCATGAACAACCTAATACGATCTACAATCAAGGAGGATACACCAATCTTTCCTCTGATTTCACTGCCTTTAGGTCATCACCATCTTTTGAACAATCTGAAATGACCTATTATCAGGAAGGGTATAACGAATCTCAATTCGTTAATTCCTCTGCATTGATGTCAAACCTGCCAACCCTGAACCAACTCATTTGGTTTAGGTTAACCAGGTTCAAGATAAGGCTCTGGCTAACTTGAGGAATATCATACAATCTTTAGAAGTTCAGCCAACACCTTGCATTGAGAGATTGGAGCCCCTGATTGAAATAATTGATGATTTAAACAAGTCTTTGTTGGATTGGCTCCAGGATGTTAAGGATAAGAACCTGGGTGAGTTTCTACTTGGGAAATTAGTGAAATTGAGGATGAGATTCGTGGTTGCTTTGATTCAATCATGGGATGATTCCCAGGATGAACCCTCTTCAGGAAAGCCAATGACAGAACCTGCTCAAGCACCTGTTGGGGGGGACACGTGTTATGAGGCTGACCAGATTGAATTAAAGCAACCAATTAAGGAAGATCTGATTTCTTCACCTGAGATCCCTGAGACAGGTTACGAGGAAACATATGTCTCCTGGGAACAGAAAGTGACAACTGATTTTGGGACAAACATTGATACGGATCCTAATTTCTTTGATGATGAAGATTCAAGTTGCGAAGTCTCATGCGAGTTTTCTGAATACGATTTCTGTGAGATGATTGGGCCTGAGGAATCTGATAGATCATTTGATAGCCCAATAATTGAGGAAACTGATCTTAGGGCACACATTACGGATCCAGAATTACATTTTCAGAAGGATTCAATTCAATGCTCTGATTGTCAGTTACACCTCGTTGAGCTTATCGATAATTCTGTTTATGAGATAATTAGACCCAAGTCAATTCTGATTCTACCACATCATTTAGACTTGGAGATTTCAAATGGGGTGATTAACATGCATGAGGTATCGGAATTTAACATTCGGAATGAGGAGGATAGGAGCTGGAAAGTTCTGATTTGGGAAGTTAATTTTGGAGGAAATGGAAGATTGAGTCGAAGGGTTCCTTTTAAGCTGAAACCATCAAATCAGAACCCTTACGACATTTGTTTCGAGGATGTCAAACTCAAACACACATTCAACGATTATCCTTTTGAGGTTCAATTCTCTATAACCCGACTTTTTGGTCTTAGGTTGCATCCTCATAAATCGCAGGCCCGACCCTGCTTGCATTCTGATTTTAGGTTTTGGGTAATTTTTATCCAGAACCTAAGATATTCTCGATTATGGGGTGTGGGTCTGCACCACAATCTGGTCCACATTTGTGGACCTCTGTTTATAGGTCAGA
Source organism: Thalassia testudinum (assembly GCA_037157565.1). NCBI lineage: Eukaryota > Viridiplantae > Streptophyta > Magnoliopsida > Alismatales > Hydrocharitaceae > Thalassia > Thalassia testudinum. The sequence goes on along the minus strand of JAZHRO010000003.1, from coordinate 9,215,693 downwards.
AGATTCTTCTGCTTATTCTAATTCTGACCGGCACTTGTGAATTCTTCATTTCTTTTCTTTGTATAGTGTGCCTAGCTGAAGGCACTAAACTCAGCACATATACAGTTTTTCTTAGTTTTCATCTCTGAGCGGACCTGACATTCACACAATTCAGGTGCTTTCTACGCTTTTCCACTCTGTTTTGTCTTTTTAATACAATGAGGACATTGCATTAGATAGGCATGGGGGGGTGGATATCTATCTCTAAATTCATTCGTCAGCTCCGTAGATTTGTTTTATTTTCTTTAAAAAAAAAAATTGAAATTAGGAAAGAGAATTTGGGTTTAAGAAAATTTTCAATCTTAGGAAATACTACATTATGATTTGAACACAAAGACCGTTCAGGTCTTTGGACTTAATCGCTTGTGTATCCACTAAAATGTGGATCTATTTTTTGAGTTCTCACCAACCTGAATTTTATTTTAATTGGAGTAAATAAATTTTGGGTGATAAGTACACGACTTATCAACCTGCCCTCTGATTTGAGGGAATTTTGAGTTTCTGGCATCTACACACTTTCTTTGCACTGACTCATTGTTCGACGATTTTAACGGAAATTGGGTAGCTAATGAACCTTCTAGGGTGATATGGTTGGCAATTTATCGTGGGTAACAGCCCATAGGTAGGTTGTCCAGAACCTAGTCACTGGATCTTTCTCTTTTTGCTACATTTAGGTAAATCTTAGACCAGGGAAGCCATCTACTTAACAAAAGAAAAAGAAAAAAAAAATCAAAAAGAAAAGGAGAAAAGAAAAAAAGAAATAAGCCACACTTCGCCGCACAAGTATGGCTGGCAAGTTGTCGGTGGTAACAACTCATCGACCGGTTGTCCAGAACTCAGCTCAGTAAATGCACTAAAAATTCCCAAAACACTTAGGAAGAAGCGGAGAAGTAGAATAAATCGGGGAGATATACACTGGATTCACCCTTGTGTTGACCCTGTAAAAAATAAAAGTAGCGAGAAAGCTTCCGGTTGTAAAGATACACCTTTAGGTAGAATTCTTTTTGAGGTCACCTAGAGGTGTAGAAATCCGAAGTCCGTTTTAACTACCGGTCAACGAGTCTATCACAATCAGAATAAGATGCTTAAAACTTAGGGTTCTCATCAAATCTTGGGTGGGTTGAATGGCCGTAGAAAGCCACTCCTAAACTCTAAAATTTGAAAATAAAAAAAAATTAGAAAAGAGTAAAAAGGGAAGAAGAAATTTTTCTTTGAATAAGGCAAGGGCTTGAGGCTGTCTGCATTTTGGCAGATACTCGAGCATTGTTGTGTCTTTGAAAGTTTAGTTCCTAAGTAGACAATTTCTTAATGATTGAGAATAACTCAGGTCCAAATAAACCAACCTAATTCATTTTTAAATAGCATACAGTTTTTGCTAGGGACTAGCAAAAGATAGGAATGGGGATATGATGTAAACACATTTACACTACTTAAGATGTCTATTTATGCATGTTCTTAAGCATAGGATTGCATTTCATGATATAAATATTGCATAACATGCACCATCTTGCATTTAGAGTAGTTTGAATAAAATGGAGGTTAATTGTCTCCTTTTATGCGCTTGGATAGGCCAAACAATTTATCGGGGCCTCAGATCGAAGATCCAACTGTATGCATATGATTAGGGCGACGATTGGAGTTCAACAACTCCAAGATCGCCCTAATCAGGCATCCGTAGCATCAGATAGTGACCGGGGAACCCTAGAAGATCAAGGGCCAGATGGTGTAAATCCTTACTTCAAATGACAAATCCGACCGCACGGATGGATTCGGATCGACGATCGCAGCCCAACGATGCAAAAATTAAGTCAATCCGACATCCGTGGCACCATCTACAACATCCAGAAGAACGACGGCCAAGATGGCGCCACGTGGTACCATCTCGGCCGCCCAAACGGCTGCATGCAATCTTTGAATAACCCGTACCCGCTCCCTCTCTGCTGTTGGATCTTGATCCAACAGTTGTGGTCAGCCACGCCTAAAAGCGCCCGCTCGACCATCAGCGCCTCGTAGCGTAGCGGTCGAGCCCGCTTACGCGAGCTGCGGGCGGGGGTTCGAACCGCAGCGAAGGGGAGGAGGCGCGGGCAGGCGTTGGATTTTGATCGGACAACCGTCTGCGCTCAATTGAGATCACACGCGATTGAACACGCGGCGTCACGCAGCATCACACGCGCCAAGCAGGCGCAACAGCGGACGGAGATGCATCTTAAGCTGTCCGATCGCACGATCGGACGGCTGAGATCTGATGAACGTGCGTAGGGGTTGAGGAAGCACGGGCAGCTCAGGAGGCGCACGTGGGAGCGGGTGCTAAGCCCACGTTGGGGCTATAGCGATGGATTTATCTGTCACTAAAGACCCCTCATTTATTATTTTAAAGATGTAATGACCATTTTTCCCCCACTCCTTGCAACTATAAAAGGAGACCCCCTCCATATGAAATTCTCATCCCTTCCTTCTCTTCTCTACCTCTCCAAAGCTCAAGAGAAGCTTGTCCCACACCCGGGATGCTTCTCGCGATATACAGTCCAAATTTTCGTCCCCCTTCGGAAGTGGATTCCATGACGACGACGGCGTGCTGCTCCGTTCCCATTCTTCTTCTTCATCCTCCTTCATCCTGCTTCATCCTCCTTCGTCCAAGTGTCGTCCTGTCAGGCTCGTCCTCCAAGCGACCGTCGAGGAGGATTTCTCTCTCCCTATTCCTTTTACTGCTTTCTAATATAGATTTACTGCTTTCTAGAGTAGTTCTGCTCATCCTCCAAGCGATCATTGAGGAGGACATTTCTCCCTCCATTCTTTTAATGCTTTCTAGAGTAAATTTATCGCTTTCTAGTGCAATTGTTTTATGCTTTCAAGTTGTAATGAACAATCTCCTTAATGATAAATTCTTTGTTTATTCTACATCTCATTTTGATTTCTATGTGCAATATTCTCTCTCTTACCCTCTCTCTCTCTTCTATTTATTGTAAATAATTAGATAGTTTTAAATTAAATTACTATGTGACAAATAAAAAGAAGCACATAGTTTTTAAATCAAACGTCCACCTCCCTGTGTTCGACCCGGAATTTTCATTTCGGTATAAATTTTATTTGTTGAACACAAATTCTTCGCTTTCAAGCTACAATGACAGGTTTTCAAAAAACAAACACGTTAGCGAAGCGATTCATACGTTTAACAAGCGTCACACATGTGTTCAAAGTCGAGGGACCAATCAGGTGGCTGGAGAATAAGGGCCTTGGTGATAGCATTACACAGCTGCGTGAATGCTCGTATGCAGTCGGGGCCCATATCGAAGGGTACGTCGGTCGATAGGAGATGAGTTAATGGTCGAGAAATCTTGGAGAAATCTTTGATAAATCTCCTATAGAAAATGACGTGTCCCAGGAAGGAGCGGATTTGTTTGACAGAGCCAGGCATAGGTAAATCAGCAATTACATCAAGCTCAGCTCTGTCAACCTCGATACCCCTATCAAAGATGATATGCCCGAGAAAGATTCCCTTGTGCACCATAAAATGACTTTTTTCCCAAGAAAGCACGAGGTTTACATCAATACATCTCCTAAGGATACGGGTCAGGTTGGCAAGACATTCATCAAAAGATGGTCTAAAGACCGAGAAGTCATCCATGAAGACCTCGAGAAAGTCACCCACCATGTCAAGGAATATCTCTAGAAAGTTGCTGGCGCGTTGCAAAGTCCGAACGGCACCCTTCTAAATGCAAAGGTGTCGAAGGGGCAGGTAAAAGTGGTTTTCTCTTGGTCTCGGGGGTCAATTGCCACCTGGTTATATCCTGAGAATCCATCCAAGAAATAGAAAAATTTATTTCCCGCTAACCGCTCCAGGATTTGGTCAACGAAAGGTAGCGGAAAGTGATCTTTCTTGGTTGCAGCATTGAGTTTCCTATAATCTACACACACTCTCCAAGATGTAGGAGTGCGTGTAGGGATGGATTTGCCCCTGTCATTAACACGGATGGTGAGTCCTGCCTTCTTGGGCACAACGTGAATCGGACTCACCCAGGGGCTATCGCTGATCGGGTAGATTATACCTGCATCCAGCCAATTAATGATTTCCTTCTTAATGACCTCCTGCATGTTAGGGTTGAGGCATCGCTGCATCTAGCGGGAAGGTCGAGCCTCCTCCGTATATATATGATGAGTGCAGTAGGAGGGGCTAATGCCAGATAAGTCTGATAACGACCATCCAATGGCTGCCTTGTGTTCTATAAGGACCTCAGTTAGTTTGCACTCTTGCTCCCTGCTCAATTTTGAACTGATGATTACAGGGAGCATTTCATTTGGTCCCAGGAAAACATACTTAAATGTACTAGGCAGCTCTTTCAGCTCGGGAGTGGATGGTAAAAGATTAGGCGGATCGAAGAACAAGTCGGGAAGAAAAAGTTGGCCCTCAGATTAGCCAAGAAGAGGGGCTTCTTGGCTAGATGGATCCAAAAAGGATAGCCCCAGTGAGAACTATATGGGCTCAAGGTCCCAGTGTGGATTTGCAACTCTACCTGATTTGGCGTGAAAGAAAGGGCAATCCGATCTTCACGAGTGTGGACCAGCGGTGAGTAGCCTAGATATGACTCAGACCACAAGGTATGGGAAGAGGAGAAAACTCTGTCAGAAGTCTGGCCAGGAGAAGGTACGGGACAAGGGAGGGATGGGGGAACGTCACAATATGTGTTGGTCAAGAATCATCAATGTTTATAGGTAATCCGCAGCAGTTAGAATAGGTCCCAATTAGTCTAATACACGTGCTGACGACCATGTCCTCATCAGACGTGTCATCCTCGATACAATCACAATCAAAGTTCTTGGCTGCCTTGAAGATGTTAAGCTTGAGCTTTTCAGATCCAACGACAATCTCAATACAGCCCAACTCGCAGTCGATATGGGCACAGGCTACGGCCAAGAAAGGTCGACCAAGGATGATCGGACAATCATAAAGTGAGCTAGGAACTTTCATATCTAAAATAAGAAAGTCAACAGGAAAACAGAGACTGTTGACCCTAACCACCACTTCTTCCACCACACCCTTTGGGATTTTGACAGAACTATCTGCCAACTGTAACGTGACAGGGGTGGGTTTCAGATTTCCCAAGGAAAATTTTTCGAGCATGATGGTTGGTATGAGATTAATGGAAGAACCTAGATCAAGCAGGGCATGGTTAAAATTGCAGCCTTGGATGCTACAGGAAATAAGCGGTGCGACCGGATCTTTCTACTTCGATGGTAGATTTGACAGAATAGCACAACTCGCATGAGGCGATAGAACCATCGGATTCTTAGTTTTCTTTGACTGTCTCTTGGGTGTTGTGTAGTCTTTGAAAAATCGGGCAACAGTAGGTATGTGGTCGATAGCCTCGAGCAGGGGTACCTTGATTTCTACATGCCTAAACAAATTATGTAGGTTATCAAAGGCCTACGTATCTTTCTTTTTGCCTTTTGTCTCCCTCAGTAGAGCCTCAGGGAATGGAACTGATTCTGGCACCAATTTGGGTGTACCGTCCTCTCACGAATGCGATACGTATCCCGAATGAGAGGGCGATGAAGGAGACGGGCCAGGATCAGGTCGAGGCTGATCGACGGTCTGCTTACCGCTCCTCGTAGTGATAGCATTGGATGATGCAGGTCCAGTGGGATCATATGGTGGAGGAGGGTTTGCAATAGGGACATAAGAGTGCGGTGCTGTAGCGGGATTAGCCTAAAATCCCTGTGGAATGCTCGGAGCTTGCAGAATCTGATTAACCTGCCCCTGAGAATGTCATACCGGTGGTTGAGGACCACAGGGTACGAAATTTCGCAGGTTTGGAACAAGTTGGGCGGGAAGAGTGCCCTGAGATCGAGTCGCCATGCGTGGTTGACTGATCTCAGCTTTCTGCTACGCCAATTGGTGTTGAAGAGAGGTCATGTTCTCTTCATGGTGCTTTGACATGTCTGTCATCATTTGCATCAATTTTTCAAGAGGACTTGATGCGGGTTCAATTTGTGGTACACAAGGACCTGATGGCGGATTCGCCATAGGATTAGACTGGGCCCTTGCGATGATGGGTGCGGATGGTCGCATTGGTCCACTCGCGGAGTTTTGGCACTGCAGGTTGTTGGACCATGCAAAATTTGGATGATTTCGCCACCCTGGGTTATAAGTGGCAGAGAACGGGTTGTTCCCCAGGGCGCCAGCATCTTCTATTCTAGAAGACGCATCTGCATGAAAATATGCATCCGAGCACATGGAGACTTGGTCCTCCATGTCAAAATACTGGCTCGCAGAAGCCAGATCCACATGAGTTATCGAGTCGCTCGGCGCGACACTCGGTAAGGAAGATCTTACGGGGTTTCTCAGGATAAGCCTGGTGTTGGAAGAATTGGGATTGTGACGAAGTGGTGAGGTGGGAGTGTTTGCCATAGAACAGGCGGGGTTGCCCAGAAGCTCGTCCAGCTTCTTGTGCACGACGGAGACTTCATCCAATTTTTGTGCGATAAGGCTGAGATCAGTGGATGAATGGGAGGGTCCCGTGTCAACTTCGTGGACATTTCAGGGCAAGCTGGTATGATTAAAGGCAACAATGGAAGCATTATTCATTGAGTTTTCACTCATATTTTCAAACAATTCGAATGCTCCATTCTTGTCTTTATTCATAAAATTTCCTTCATCGGAAGCATCTGCAATCTGCTTCAAAGTCTCATTTAGCCCATAGTAGAAAATCTGGGCTATATGCCACTTAGGCAGACCGTGGTGCGGACACTTCCTGAGGAGGTCATTATACCTCTCCCTTGCCTCATGAAATTGTTCGCCATTTTGTTGCATAAATGAAGTGATAGCACGGCAAAGCGCATTGGTTCGCCCGATTGGGAAGAACTTCTTGAGAAACGCTATTCGCATCTCTTCCCAAGAGTGGATGGTTCTCGCATGGGTGCGTAACCACTGTGACGCTTTATCCCGCAATGAAAACGGGAACATTTTCATGAGCACTATAGGTAACCTGATATTTCTAGGTTTAATGGTTTCAGCCAATCGGGTTAGGTCTTCCAAGTGGAGAAAAGGATCTTCACTTGCAAGACCATGGAAGTGAAAATTTATTGGGCCAATTATGTTAGGCTTCAATTCAAAGTCGTCCTCGCCCATGGGGACCCGAATTTGTCCTATGGTCTCTGTAGCAGTGGGATTCTGATAAGAGCTAAGAGACCTAGGCTCCTCCCGTTCGAGAGGGTTGTGCATTTCCTCCAATGTTTCCTGAATGGCTTCAATTTGTTCATTACACATTTCCATTTGGGCTTGGAGGCAGGTTATGGGATCTAAGGCTCCACCATTTAGTGGGTTCTGAGGGCGGTTTCCTCCCTCGAGATTTGGCGGTGGGCATGCAGCCATGTTTGTGGAGGAGGACGATTCAGCTTCTTTTCTAAATTTATCAGGCAATTCACACAGTTTAGGGTTTTGTGACCTCCTCCCAAACATGCACTACTGCAGAAAGAATTGGGGAGATAAGAAGGGAAAAGAGATGAGAGAAATGACGCTGCAAAGGTATACTTGATGACAAATCAATTCAATCAAATTCCTAACCTCTACAGTGTGCCCTTAGACCTAAAGATCTAAGTTACCTAGTATCATGAACTATGTAACAGAATGCGAGCATCGCGGAACCACCGAGCCATATTGAAAGGCCGTTTGCCTCGGTCTATGACACCCGATAGCATGCGGGAACCCTCACGTACACGTAGGTGCTACACGCAGGTAGTTAGACCTCCAATCCTTAATATGGGTCAAGTTGCTATCAATTTTAGTTAGAGGCTTAGGATCAAGTGCTTTTGGAATGTGAAGGGCGTTGTTTACGGGTAATGCGCAAGTGATTGATTTTTTCAAGTGTGTAAAACAAGCATGCAACGGGGAAATCTCCCCGAATTGAAGTTTTAATTGGTGAATGGTTTTTAGAGTTCAGCCTTATGTAGTATGGATTTTAGGATTTCGCTGAATTACCAATTCAACCAATCTTCGGGTTTTAAGAGAATACAAGTTTTCTTCTAAGCCCAACAAACCCTTGCAACAGGTTTACCTCCACACCAAAAACAAAAACACTCGTGAAGAGAGAAGAGAAAAAAAATGAAAGGAATGGAATAGAAACTTACTTGAAGGCACACTTCCCCGGCAACGGCACCATGCAAGATTATGGTGTAGACTCGGATAGGTTGTGTTAATATGGTGATTTTATTGTTGAAGTGTGTGTAGTGGTTAACCTAAATCGAGCCTAACCATCTCTTTACAAAATATTTTTTACCTGGCCTACTTAATTTTATCTTGGTCACTTTTTGGCCCAGGGTCGAACTCAGGGAAGTGGGGTAAGAAGTCAAGTTTCTACGCCTTTCCTACAATGAATCTCTTTCGCTCGTCTATTGTGTTTTTGGTGTTTTTCTATTTAAGTTTTTTTTTCTGATAATCTTTGTCCTTGAGGCACACCCTCAAAATTAAGTTCTTAGCTTTGAGCCAAATCAGGGTTCCAAAACGAGTCTTGCTATTCGCAAGACGGAGTACCTGCAAGTCAAGGATTATCTTTTCTCTTTTATATATTTTTTTATCTTTTTATTTGCAAGAAAGAGAAGTAGAAATAAAGTAAATATAGTATATATATATAGGTATGTATTATATATGTATAAGGGGTGGGGGTGGAGGCAAAGATGGAGTGTAGCACGGTGTCGAGTCGTCGTTGTCTAGAAAGATGCAACCAACAGGGCGAGGTACCGCGTGGAGTGTAGGATGGATGGTGGAAGATGTTTGCGAACATGCTTTTTGTACGCGTGTATCGGGGAATATCAGCAACTAGTGCAGATATTCCCGCGATACCACATATGGTAAGTATTATGAAAATATATATATATGTTTATATGTAAATATATCTATATGTATATAGATATATATGGTTATAAATATATAGGTATATATATGTAGTTATATATGTATATATATATGTGTATATATATATAAATATATGTATAGATAGATATATGTATAAATGTATATATATATATGTGTGTATGTATGTATATATAATTATATAGATGTATATATATGTATGTATATATATATATATGTATATAAGTATAAAGATATATATATATATATATGTATGTATACTAATACTTAAGTATATAGATACTACTATGTGTATATATATATAAGTATATATATATGTATATAAATATATATATGTATATATATATAAGTATATAATAGTGTATAGGTCAGAGTGTGCGTGTGCGAGACTGTGAGTGCGTGTGTGTATGCGTATTTACAGAGAGAGGGAGAGTGTGCTGTGAGAGAGAAAGAGAGAGCAAGAGTTGGCGCGGTTAAGGCGTCTGAAGCTTCAGGCCCAACGTCTGGAGTGCACGCGTGCACACGCAGGCGCGTAGGCGTGCTGAGAGGCATGCGCTGGAGGGAAGTGGGCACGGAGAGGACCGCAGCCCACAGCGCTGCATGGAGGGCTGGAGCGGGTGCACGCAGACGTACGCGGGCGAAGGGAGCAGGCGAAGATGCGGGTGGGAGCGGACACTGGCAGAGGACTGCATGTAGACGCGTGGGCGAGAGCTGGAGCGGGACGCAGGGCAGGATGCGCGCGCTGGCGAAGGCCAGTTGCGGTGCGCCTGGTGACTGAATAAGTGAGAAACTTACTAGTCATCCCACTGTAGCCACTGTGTTTCGCTGAAATGCGTGTATTGTGGTTATAGTGGCCGGGCGAGTGAAGTAAACACATTTACACTACTTAAGATGCCTATTTATGCATGTTCTTAAGCATAGGATTGCATTTCAAGATATAAATATTGGATAACATGCAACATCTTGCATTTAGAGTAGTTTGAATAAAATGGAGGTTAATTGTCTCCTTTTATGTGCTTGGACATGGCAAACATTTAATCGGGGCCTCGGATCAAAGATCCAACCGTGTGGATGTGATCAGGGTGACGATTGGAGTTCAACGACTCCAAGATTGCCCTAATCAGGCATCCGTAGCATTAGATAGTGACCGGGGAACCCTAGAAGATCAAGGTCTAGGATGGTGTAAATCCGCACTTCAAATGACAAATCCGACCGCACGGATGAATTCGGATCAACGATCGCAGCCCAACAATGCAAAACTCGAGTCAATCCAACATCCGTGGCACCATCTACAACATTCAAAATATCGACGGCCAAGATGGCGCCATGTGGCACCATCTCGGCCAACCAAATGGCCGCTTACATCTGGTGAAGCTTCCGCACCTGCTCCCTCTCCGCCGTTGGATCTCGATCAAACAGCTGTGGACAGCCGCGCCTAAAAGCCTCTGCTTGACCATCCGCGCCTCGTAGCGCAGCGGTCAAAGGCACTATTGCGAGCTGCGGATGCACGTTCGAGCCGCAGCGAGGAGGAGAAGGGCGCAGGCGAGCAGGCACGGGCGTGCATCAGATTTTCATCGGACGGTCGTCTGTGCTCGATAGCTTTCACGCGCTATTGCATGCATGGCGAGGATGCGCCATCGTACATGCTGGGGAGGGCACGCGGCAGCGGGCGATGGCACATCTTAAGCCGTCTGATCGCGTCTGATCTCGCGATCAGACGGCTGAGATCTGATGAATGTGGGTGGATGCGTTGAGCGTGGGCAGCTGAGGAGGTGCGGTGGGCGGTGGGTACTACACCCACGTTGGGGCTTTAGTGATGGTTTTATCCATCACTAAAGACCCCTGATTTATTGTTTTAAGGATGTAATGACCAATTTTCCCCCACTCCTTGCAACTATAAAAGGAGACCCCCTCCATACGAAATTCTGATCCCTTCCTTCTGTTCTCTACCTCTCCAAAGCTCAAGAGAAGCTTGTCCCACACCCGGGATGCTTCTCGCGAGATAAATTCCAAAATTTCGTCCCCCTTCAGAAGTGGATCCCGCGATGACGATGGCATGCTGCTCCGTTCCCGTTCTTCTGCTTCGTCATCCTTCGTCCTGCCTCGTCCTCCTTCGTCCAGGCATCGTCCCGTCTGGCTCATCCTCCAAGAGACCGTCGAGGAGGATTTCTCACTCCTTATTCTTTTTACTGCTTTCTAGAGTAGTTCTGCTAGTCCACCAAGCGATCGTCGCGGAGGACATTTCTCCCTCCATTCTTTTAATGCTTTCTAGAGTAAATTTATTACTTTCTAGTGCAATTGTGTTTTGCTTTCTAGTTGTAATGAACAATATCCTTAATGATAAATTCTCTATTTATTCTACATCTCATATTTTATTTCTATGTGTAATTTTCTCTCTCTCTTACCCTTTCTCTCTCTGTTCTATTTATTGTAAATAATTAGATAGTTTTAAATTGAATTACTTCGTGACAAATAAAAAGAAACGCGTAGTTTTTAAATCAAACGTATGCCTCCCTGTGTTCGACTCGGAATTTCAATTTCGGTATAAATTTTATTTGTTGAACATGAGTTCTTCACTTTCAAGCTACAACGACAGGTTTTCCAAAATTGAAAATGTTAGCGTAGCAATTAAAGTGTTCAACAACGAGCCGCGCAACCGGGCGCGGACGATGCTGTGAGTGCAGGTGGCTTGCGACTGGCGCACGTGAGTTGGCGCACGCATGGAAGGGATGCACCGGCTAGTTGTGGGCACGGAGAGGCGGGCATACGCGAAGAAGCTAGAGGCGAGGGTGCCTACAAGTGCGCGCTGGAGGCCTACGTGGGCTGTTGCAGCCTTGCTGCTGCAACTGTACGGCATGGCCGGCTGTTGTAGGGGCGTGCAGTGACCGATTGAGCTCCAAAGCTTGAGGCTTTATGGTAATGGCGGAAATGGAGTGGAAGGTTGAAACAGGGAAGACAAGACCACCATGCCCACCGGCTCTTTGATGAGCTGGGCGGTGGTGGTCTCACGGTGGTGGGTGTGCACCACAGTGATGTACTCCTACCTGCAGAGTGTCTCCTCAGAGGAGGAGGGCCTACGTATGGAGGGAGAGGGGGAGGAGGCGGCCTGGAGAAGAAGGGCTACATTGGGTTGGCTTTTTTTTGTGAGGACCAGGCTCTCTTTTGCAAGAAGGAGCCGAGCTCTTTCTATAGAAGAAGAAAGCATGCACAGCCATGCCCTGGCTGTGCATGGCTTGTGCATGGCTTGGAAGGGAGAGGCTGGGCTTGTGGCTGCAGGGCAAGGTGCGAAGAAGAAGAAGTCATTCCTTGCAGTCGCGGGAAGCATTTCAAAGTCAAATAAAATTAAAATAAAAAGATGGTGAATTTTGCAAAGCAGCACTTAAGAAAAAATGTTAATTGCAAGGCCATTTATTTCACTCTCCTCCCCTCTCAATTAAATGCCTGCATGCATGTATTTTCACAAATGCAACTATGGAAGCCTAATATGCACTGGTAATGCTAGGAAATATCACAAGACGACACAATTGCAGGTGTATTTTTTCATTGCAATCGTGGGTTGAACACGGGGAGGCGAATGTTTGGTTTTGAAAATCCGCGTTTCTCTTTTATTTGTTTTTGGTCATTTTTATCTTTTCTAATTTTTTTGGTATTTTAATAGGCAAGAGATCAGATCGATAATTGCTTATCTTGCTAATCAACTTGCGAAAATATAAGAGAGAGGGGGAGAAAGAGAGAGAGAGCGAAACAATCATCTTTTCGTAAGCAAGTGTTTGTTACAACTATGAAAGCAGGAAAATCTATACTACGAAAGCGAAAAAGATAGAAATAGGTGATAGAAATTCCCCTCGACGGTCGCTTGGAGGTCGACTCGCTCTAACATTGCCTGGAGAAAGGTGGTGAGGAGCAAGACGAACGGGGACGGAGTTGGAGGACGAAGGATGGGGTAGGACGGCACTGCAGCAAGGATCCTTTTCTCGAAAGGCAATGAGAGGACGACCACGGGATGCTCCATGAATGGGGATGAGAGGAGGGAAAACTATTTGATTTTCTACTCTAGAGGAGCAACCCAGGCTTGGGACAAGCTCTCGAGAGCCTTTGAGGTTGTGAGAGGAAGAGATGAAGAAAAATGGAGGGGTAAGGGTCCTTTTATAGCGGAGGAAAGAATCAAATTCGTAAATAGGACATTTAGTGATGGTCATAATTGTTGTTGATGATCAGCCACAAACGTCTCTAAAGATAGCCATAGGCGCCCATGCTATCGCTGAGCTGGCGCACGCTCCATGCGCTGTGTCGCGTGCCTCCACCTGCTACGTACCTCCGTGCGTGACCGTTGCACACGCGCATGCGCCCATGCTCGTGCGGTGGCACGTGCATGCACATGGGCGACCTTGGTTGCGCCACGTGGTGCGATCTGGGCCGTTAATCTTCTCTTCGTTGTAGGGGCTGCTATAGAGGTTAGATTGAGTCGATTTTCACGCCATTGGGCTAGGATCATCAACCTAAATCCATCTACGTGGCTAGATTTGTCATTTGAAGCTTCGAATTATGTCACGTAGTCCCTTAGTCGTTGATCTTCCTCGGATTGCATATGGTGCTACGGGACTCTGATCAAGGTAATTTCGGAGGTGTTGGACTCTAATCGTCGTCTTGATCAGATTCGTGTGGTCGGATCATCAATCCAAGGCTCTGAAATAAATCTCCTTATCTCCTAACCACAAAAAGGATGCAATTAGCCTAAAATATGCACTACTCTAAATGCAGAATGATGCATGCGATGCAATATTTATAACATGGAATGCAAATCTAAGCCTAGGAACATATATAAATAGGCATTTTAACGTAAATAGATGTGTCTATATTAGGGCGCAGGTTTGAAACCTGCCATGCCCCCCAATTGTTCAATTGGGGCACCGACCAGCATACACACGCGGATGCATGAGCAGCAGCCCGCACACCCGCATCGCAGCACCAGTGCAGCAGTGCAACACCAGTGCGCATGCATACGACATGCGTGATGGGTGTGCAACACAGCAGCAGTGGGCGTGGGTTGGCATGGACATTCAATGACAGCCTAGGTAGACCTTTAGTGATGCTTATAGCCGTCTCTAATTGCTCATAGGTGCAAGGCCAACTGCGGGCATGAGCGGTGTGGGTGTGATCTTCAACGACAATTGCATGGGGTCTTTAGTGACGCTTGTAGCTATCACTATAGCCCTCTACACGAATTTCTTCTTTTTCCCTCCACTATATAAACACCCTTACACCTTCCATTCCTCTTTATCTCTACCTACTCCTATGCTCTAGCAAGCCTACCAACTCTCCGTTGGAGCTTACTCTCAAGCTCCTAAGGCTGCTATTAGTGTAATGAAACTTTGCCCCACCAAATATTCCTCCATTTTCCCATCCCCATTCATAGGCTGCCTTGGAGCCATCCTCTCGCCTCCATTCCAGAAGCAGATCAACTCGGCCTCCTCACCTCCATTTCGGAGCCACGTTGAAGCTTTCCTCTACCTGACGTCCTCCTGCATCTCACCACCTTCGTCCCACTTCCAAACTCCTTTGTCTGAGCTTTTGCTAGGCGCCATCGTCTTACCGAACAATCGATTCGGGAGATTTCTTCTCACTCCTTTCTCTTTTATGCTTTCATAGTTTATTGTTATTGGCATTCATGCAATACCTGATATTTGATTCCATCTCTCTCTTGTGATTGCTTGTCATTTTATTTCAAAAACAAAAAGAAATAACAAAACCCTAAAGAAACAAATCGAAGTGCAATTTTCATACAAAGTGAACGTCACCTCCCTATGTTTACTCAGGACTCCCTTAGAGTTTTGTTTTAAATAGTATTTGATTATGAGTTTTGCAACTATGACGATGGGTTGCTCTTAACCCTGATTTTCAAATGTGTGAAACACATTCGATTAGTCCTCCGAGCCAAGCCCATGGAAATGCTTAATCAAACTTAAGACTTGGGGCTTGATTTCTATGTCTTTGGTTGGAATCATGACGCTGGGATGTTCCCCATAGTTTGAAGGATCATAGATATCCTTCAAGGCCGAGTGCCCTGATCATTCATTTGTTGGAACCAATGCTGCATCTGCTGTAATTCTTCCAACTGCCTCTGAATTAGCTCCTGCTGGTTCAAGGGTGGGGAAGGTGGTCATTGATCAACCATAGGATTTGCTTGGCTATAACTCAACCTCTGCCTCTGGGAATGGTCTAAAGGTCCTTCCAAACAAGCGTTCAATGACCTCCTTCGAAGCATACATTGGAAGGAAGTCAGAAGGATGGGGAAAATAAAGGAACCCTACAACACAAAAATGCAAGCCTGTCCTTAGGTTGGGTAGCCTAAAGATCTACAGACTCTCAGAATCCATCTTAAGATTATAAATGATTTACTCCACTTTTATCCTGTCAATCCAACCAATGAGAAGGAGTGGCTGGGGTGAAGGTTCTTCCTTTGGCTTGCGCCTCTGGTTCCTTTGATACACCCAACAGTGGTCATTTGACGCTACTCCCCTAGCTAGACATTAGATTGACCAGTATAAGCTGGTTAATCGAGAACAATCTTAATTTGGGCCCCGAAGAGCAAATCAATCCTTAAGGCCAACGTCTAATCAATTTTAGTTCGGCTTGGGATATTAGTGCTTCTGGAATGTGATGGGCCCTTAATGGGTTGTGCCCTTATTGATTCGTTTAAGAATGTGTGGATGTGCACAACCAAAAAGTTTTCAAGCAAGATTATTGAGGATGAAGTGAGTTTTAGGATTCAGATATTGCTTAGTAGCCTTTAGGATTCAAGTACTAGGTTTATTCAACCAAATGTTCGAGAGGCAAACCAAGTTTGAAAGGTTGTATTGAAGTATTTTCCTTTATAGACCAAGGAAATATGGAGTGCCTGGCTTGACCTAACTATTGAATCCTACGAGGCACCTAACAATTCGATCAACTGACCAAGATGCACCAGCAATTAAGGGACACAAAAGGTGATTAACCTAGTCTAATTTCTACTCCGTTATGTGTTCATTTGTATGTGTACTGGCTCCATAGGTCAGAATACCGGTTGAGTACATAAAATCACAAAAGGTTATGTGCCTCAATGTGGGTGTATGTAGTGTGTATGTTTGTTTATCCCACAATCAGAAGATAATTATATATATATATATATATATATGTGGTGGTGAGATGAGTGTAGGTGGCAAATAAGGCAAACAGATTCTATCCTAGTGTTTATGCAAACACCTAAGTAGATTAGGTCTTGGTTATTTATGTGGCAAAAGTGAAACTAGTGGTAGCAAAATGTGGGAGCACTTAAAAATTGCTATACCCACACTTCACTCTAATCTGCCTACTTGGATCTCCTTGCTAGGGTACTTGCAAGACAATAAGTAAGAGCCAAGAGGGATTAGTAATAAGCAAATGCAAAGAAACACAGAAAATAAGAAAGCAAATTCTGTTGTCTCCCTGGAAATGGCGCCAAAATGATGCACGTGTTTCGGTAAATAGAAAGTTGGGGTTAGGAGAAACCCGTTGCTATAGTCATAAAACACGTCATCAAATACAACATTTTACCTAAACTCCAAGGGAGACCCAGTGATGAGAACACCATCATGAGCCCTAACTAGCTCATTTTGACCCAATTGAGAGAATAAATGCTCCTACATAACCAACTGAAGGTTCTAATTCACTGCACAACCTTTCAGAGAGTAAAATAAGAAACTAGGGGAAAAACTATAATTTTACCATTGCGGTACAACAACGGGTTTTCTCATGGACTAAACAAAGGTCAAAGGGTCTTAATAAGATAATAAGTGGGTTGGATTTGATAGAAATGGGTTTGTGTGTATCCTTTGAATTAAATGACTTCTTGAAACCCTAAAATAGATCCACTTGATTAACCAAGGTTCTGGACAAGATAAAATTCACCTAAAGACTCTAAAAATCATATAAAAATATTCCCTAGGGTTTAGAACCTTTAATTTGGGCATTAGAACCCATCTTGAACAAGAATGGGGTCTCTGATAGATATTTGCCCAAAATTGGGTTTTTGCAAAAATTTTCCAGTCAAACATGGTTAAACCCAAAATCCAACTTCACCTTTGGGTTCATTAGATCCAAATTAGGTTTGTACCAAAATTGAGACCAAAGATGAATTTTCCTTGACCTAGTTTGCGAAAAGGTCCAGCCTGATTACATTTGTACCCCTATCTTTCAAAAACCCTTACAAACTGTCCCCTATCTTCTTCATCATTTTTGTAATTAGGTCCCTCCACCATTATAGCGGAGGAATCCTACTTCAGCGAGCTTTGGAAGGAGAGCTCTCCTTGATTGCTTAGAGGATCTCCTCCAAAATTGCAAAGGAGATTCTCTGAGAAAATCCCTCTAATCTGAACCCATCTTTGATCCTAGATTCTTTCCCAATCTCTCATCCGAACATAGGAGAGACATGGGTATCCTAATGGATTCCTTCTATGGCATGCTTTCCTAAGCACTAACCAACCTTCAGGGCTCTATTTAAAGAAGCCCAGATCGCCCTGACTCCTCCACGCTCGAATTCAGCCGTGAACACCCCTAATTCATCTCTTCTCCTCACGACCGTAGGTTCCTTGACGTCCGGTGACCTCCCTTACTCCTTCTCGTCGTCCGACTGCCACACCTCCGATGGATTCCTCCTCCCTGACTTTAGTCGCATCTCGTCGCACCAGTAGACACCCTTTCCCCCTTCTTCCTCGTCGTCCAACCCCCACCAAGGCCACTTTCATCTCCGATGTCGGCTACACCTCGACCGACGTCACCTATGCCCCGCTTTGTCTCCTAAAACCCTGGCTAAGTTCTCTCCACTCTACTTTCTTCTCCACTATCAATTCCCTAAAATCGACCACTGCCGACCTCCATCACCCTCATCTCCGACGAGGCCGCTCCACCTCCACAGGCCATCCCACCCCTCGCCGACAAGCCCATATGCTTCCCCTTTCTCCACTGAACACTTCACCTCACTTCACACACCACTCCACTCACTCACGCACCTCACCGAACACACCCACACCTTTGCACCCAATGCTCCCATGGCACACTCGCACAGGTGTCCCCACGCCATGCCAACCACCCCAGCACATTCGCCATGCTCCAGTGATGCTCCTTAAGCACTGTGATGAGGCTGCGAGGCCATTTTTGTGTTCCCAGTTTCCGACACCCATCTTCCATTATTACGAAGCTTGAAGCAAGCTTGAAGCCATGCCCAGGCCTTGTAGCTCCGGGTGCTACTATCCCAGGTGTGCGGAATTCCCTTGGGCACGTATCTAGGCTCTCAATTTCAGTCAAAGGCGTCCATAACTGTTGCTATTACGAAGACCATCTCAGCTACAGGCACGCAAGGAAAGGGTAGGTAGATTGTCCCACCTCAGAAGTGGAAGGGTGCCTTTGTGCACATAAATGGAAAAAGTGTTAGAGGCTTATCGCCTCCAACACTAAGGGTGATGTCCTCCTTCCCCTTATCACAGATTCGTCCACGGCACTGCCCACGCGGACCTTCACTCCTCGCCCACCACCGCATGCCGGTGGGCTTGGTTCCGGGTACACACTCGACCCGATTACTCAATTGACTATTTGGCTCTGGGAGAGCAGAATCTAAGAGAGAAAGAGGGGAGAGCTACGTGCAGGTAGGGGTAGGTTTTGCTACAGGCGAAAGCTGAAGAGGAAGAGAAGCTAAGGCAAAGGAAGAAGGAGATGCTAACGTAGGAGCTGAAGCCAAGGCTAGAAGAAGAAGAAGAGAAGGCAGACGGCAGAGAAGGATAAGAAGGAAGAAGCTAAAGGAAGAATAGAAAGAGAAGGAACTCAGAGAAGAAAGGGCAAAGGCGGAGAAAGAAGAAGAGTAGAAGCAAAGCAGAAGAAAGATCAGACTTTAAGTCGTCTGATCAAAGAATCAAATGATAGATTTTAGGTTCATTGCATATTGAGATATTGAATCATTTGGTGATATTGTAGGAGTATTTGGTGATCTACATCACCATTTTACTCCTATATTTTTGCCCTCTAATACTGCTACTATTACAATTCCTTTCAAGTTTAAATTGTGATCTTGATTTCTAAATACCAATTTGCTCCTTGTGTTCGACCTTGGAAATTCTTTGAGTAATAAAATTATATCTATTTTGAACGCTATTTCGGCTGTACTGCAGCGTCATACCTTTAAACACTGATTTAGCGCTCTAAACTTTTTGGCGCGATTGCCGGGGAGCAACGGGCAATTTAGAATTCTTGATTACAATTTCTAATTTGGTACTAACTTGCTACATCTCTTTTTGTTGTGGTTGTTTAAGGGAGAAGATTCAAAGAAAGATGGCCGCATATCTAACACGCCAGGGGCAAGTAACTTCTAATTACCTTCTCTCTTAAGCACCTCATTTTGAAAAAGAAAAAAAGATAAAATTAATTAGGGCTACTTGCTTTACATTCTTATCTAATTCATTAAGTTGCTTGATTTGATTCAACAACAAAACTGATTTGGGCACCCATTTAAGGTAATTAGGGCTACCACTTTCTTGTTTAGCCCTAGATACCACATTTGGCAAATTAAATTGGACCAAAATCAGAGTCAATTAAGGGTTTCAATATAGGGTTTTAAGGACACTTTAATAAGCAAGAATCAACTCTCTAAAAAGATGTGTGCCAAAGCCTTGGTTGAAGTGATTTATTCAAGAAAACCCTAAAATTGAGGTTCTTAATCTCACTTGAATCCTAAAAGAAGGGACCTAAAACTTCTCAAGGGACAAATAGGTGAAGTTGACCCACCTTGTTGCGTCAACCAACCTTGAAATTAAGTCACTTTTTACACTCAATACATCTAAAGTTCAAGTGAAATCTTAAGCACTCTTGCTCTTTAATAAAATTGGTAGACTTAAGAGGTCAAGTCCCCATTCTGGTCTACCTAGAACATCAGTGACAAGAGAGGTTGGGTAGGGGAAACCCTGTAACCCGTGGGGATGCTCTACCATGTAGGGGTCTTTGCGGGACTCTCCCTCTCTGGCTACCCAGGTATTTGTTTGGTGGACGACTTTCTGACTAAGGGGTATCATTCGCCCCAAACCTCTATAGTCATCCAATTTTTTTGGGTGTCTTGATTGGGTCCATCACATTCTACTCTCATCCAAACCATTGGTGCAGGTTCGGTAGGAGGTTCTTAAGGCCATCCTTGAGGCATCCTTTAGTTATTCACTCCTGTCGAGGTCAGGCCTTAGCAACCCCATCACATAGACATCTCCTCTGATTCATCTGAACCCAATTCTCCTGCTTCCATCATCATGGCACAACCAGTAGAAGAAGAGAATAATCTTAAGAACCAACTTCAGTGCCTTAATAATTTATTCCAAGCCTTTGTGAATCCACCACAGCATCCTATGATGCAAGATCATTACAACCCCATTGCGGTGGCGATCGAACCTCGAGTCTAAATCCTGGTTGGAGGCCCTGATTCGGAACTCAAGCCCAGCATGATTCATGCTATTCCAAAGTTTCATGGGCTCAATTCCAAGGATCCTTTCCAGCACATCAAACAACTCAAGCATCTGTGCTAGACCATCGGGTCAGATGTCCAAAATCAGGATATCCTTCTCATGAAGATGTTCTCCTTCTCTTTCATGGACAAAGTAGCTCACTGGTATCATATTCAAATGCATCCAATCAAAATGCGGGTTGAACTGGAATCTGAGCTTTTGAAAAAGTTCCTCCCAGTTGGTCAGATGAATGCTTTACGACACCAGATCACACACTTCACACAACAGCCTGGAGAACCACTTCATGAAGCATGGGACCGTTTCCTAGATCTCATGTGAAAGTGCCCCCATCACGGAGTTCCTAAATGGGAACAAGTCCAGTCTTTTTACTAGGGACTCTGTGAAGATATCCATTCATTTGTCAATGCAACATGCGGAGGAAATATCATGGGTCAACATGAAGATACTGCGTGGGTGATTCTCGAGAATTTTTGCGAGAATTCCATCAATAATGACTCCAGGGCTTATTCAATCGAACGAATGCCTTCACATCGACAAATCCAAGGGGAGCACACGAGACACAAGGCCTGTCCGTATCCATCGACTTGAAATTAATGGCCAGTCATTCGGACAAGGTCTCTATCATTGAGAAGAAGGTGGATGAGCTAACTCAACATCTGCAGCGAGCCACCTCTGCACAAAACCCGTTCGAACAGCCGCCTCTGGGAGGGAAGCTGTGCATAACATCTATCACTGATCTTCTCAGGGGATGGACCCGTATCCACCCTCGTCTGACTCTAGGATTGGAGGAAACTCCTATCCTGCCTACTCTAGTTGTGGGAACTCTGAACCCTCGTACTCTGATTTTTTTGAGGTTCCTCAGACCTGCGAGGACCTCAATGCCATCTAGAATGACCCATTCTCTAACACCTATAACCTTGGATGGAGGAATCATCCCAATTTCCTGTGGGCGGGAAATAATCAGAATTAGAGACCACCATATCAACCACGTCTACAAGCTTCGCATCCATTTTAGCTGCCTCAGCCTCGGGCCAACACCACCTATCAATCTGGGCCATCTCAGACAGATCAGATGACTCTCATCCTTCAGACTCTGGCTGACATGCAAAAGACTAATGCAGCTATGCAAAAGCAACACAAAGACAAGATCACAGAGGTTCGCAATCAACTCTCCCAGATGGTAAATTCCCACCAACCTAACACACTCCCTTTGCAACCTCTGCCGAATTCGAATAACATGACGAACAAGAGGTGCATTATGAACCCAAATCCGAGCCAAGCCCACATGATTTATCAGGCCCCTTTAGCTCCACCACCCGATGGGATGGAAGCTTCGACATCATACTCGGAATTTCAGCAATAGCCACCTATTTTACCAACACTAAACCAGAACCAAGCAGGATTGAATTCAATTACAACCCGTAGTGGCAAAGTAACACAAGACCCATCTTACCCAAGCCACTTTAAGCCTGGTAGTAACCCAAACCCTAAGATAGTCATCTAGGATACCCCTATCCCAGATCAAGAACTTGGACCTATTCTAGAGGAACCATCAAGGGTTCCATTTCCCGAGGCCTTGACCAAGGGAAAGCGGATAAAAAAACTTGTGGCACATGAGGATGACCTAGTCAAGCTCTTTGAACAGGTCCAAATAAACATCCCCTTGATGGATGTGATTCACCACGTATCGGCTTACGCACGATTTCTAGAAGACGTGTGTACACCTAAGCGTAAGACGCGAACCAAAAGTGGGAACCCAATCATATTGTCAGAGTAAGCCAACTCTATAATTTTAAGCAAACTCCCACCTAAGGCAAAAGACCCAGGTACTCCCCTGATTTCCTGTACAATTGGTGATATCCAATTTAATAGAACTTTATTGGATCTAGGATCCTCCATAAATCTAATACTTACATCCCTACATGACCATCTTGCGGAATCTGAGTTCAAACCCACAGAGGTGACATTACAGTTGGCTGATCGATCTATTAAGTCACCTGAAGGAGTTCTTAAGGATGTCATTGTTAGGGTTCGGGATTTCTATTTCCCGGTGGACTTCGTAGTCTTTGGTATGGATGCTCCAGAAAATCTGAGGAACACACCAATCACACTAGGGAGACCCTTTCTGGCCACTGCTAGGGCCAACATTAATTGTTAAGAGGGCCAAATTGAACTGAAATTTGGGAACCAAACATTAAAGATTGACATCTTTAAGGTCCAACAAGGAATTAATTGTAGTGTTATAGAACATATATGTGATATTAAGGCTGTGGTTGACAATCCATATATTGAGGAAAACCTGACTACTTCTGAGCAACCACAAGCAGATCAAAAACCAGCAATCAGAGGAGTCCAAACATGACCTAGACACACCCATAACTCCCTCCATTGCACCTGACACACACCCTGAACTACCCACTACTGCTGATAACCCTGTCCTGTAACTCAAGCCTCTTCCCGATCAACTAAATTATGTCTTTTTGGGTTCCAATCAAAAGTTTCCCGTGATTATCAATTCCAGACTCACACATGATCAGGAATCTCATCTGATTACTATTCTCCAGCAACATCAAAGAGCCATTGGATGGACTCTCAATGATTTGACTGGCATCAGCCTCGCTTACTGCACACACCGCATCTATACTGAAGAGGGCACACGACCTTCCCATGAAATGCAGAGACATCTGAATCCTAATCTGCAGGAGGTCATGAAAAAGGAGATCATTAAGTGGTTAGATGTTGGGATCATCTACCCGATCTCTAACAATTGGTGGGTAAGTCCAATCCAGGTTGTGCCTAAAAAGGCAGGATTCACCGTAATCACGACTGAAATCGACGAAATCATACCAACCCACGTGGCAAATTCATGGAGAGTCTACATTGATTACAGAAGACTCAATACCTCCACAAAGAAGGACCATGTCCCACTAACGTTTATTGATCAGATCCTCAAGAAACTAGGGGAAATAGATTCTTCTGCTTTTTGGATGGGTACTCTAGTTATAACCAGGTTGCAATCCATCCTGATGACCAAGAAAAGACTACTTTCACCTGCCCCTTCGGGGCATACGCGTTTCGAAGGATGCCTTCCAGTCTCTACAATGCACCCGCTACATTTCAGTGGTGCATGCTTGCCATATTTTCGGATATGGTAGGTGATTATCTGGAAGTCTTCATGGATGGCTTTTCAGTGCTTGGCGAATCATTTGACGATTGCTTCCTGCACTTGTTCCAGATCCTCAGGCGGTGCATTGATGTGAATCTGGTTCTTTCCTAGGAAAAGAGCCATTTCGTGTACCAGAAGGAATTGTCCTGGGACATTTTATATCAGAAAAAGGCATCCTGGTCGATCGAGCCAAGGTGAATATGACTTCCAAACTCCCTATGCCTAGCTCAATCAGGGACATCCGATCTCTTTTGGGGCAGGTCAATTTTCACCATCGATTCATTCCTAATTTCGCAAAGATCACATGCCCCTTGACTACTCTACTATTTAAGGAGGTTCCTTTTGAAATCTCCAAGGTATGCACTCAAGCATTTGAGATCCTCCGTGATCGAGTTACCCAAGCTCTGATCCTACAGTCCCCTAATTGGTCTCAACCCTTTGGGATCTTGTGAGATGCATCAGATTTCACTGTAGGAGTGGTACTTGGGTAGAAAATTAATAGGAAACCCGTGCTCATCTACTACGCCAGCAAGACATTTGATGAAGCTCAACGTAACTACACAGTTATTGAGAAAGAGCTGCTAGTTGTAGCATTTGCCGTGGAAAAGTTTAAATCATATCTTCTGGGTTCTCATCTTATCATTTACTCTGATCACACAGGTGTAAGGCATCTCCTTGTGAAGAAGGACTTAAAACCTCGATTAATCCACTGGATCTTGCTGTTGCAAGAGTTTGACCTCGAGGTTCATGACAAAGCGAGAAAACATAACGTGGTAACTGATCACTTGTCTCGCCTTCCTTCTGATATTATCGACCCTTCCGGACCCATTACAGAACACTTTCTGGATGAGCACCTCCTTATTATTAGTACAGGGCTTCCATGGTTTGCTAATTTAGTAAACTACCTGGCATCACATCAGATCCCATCCGATTGGCCGAAGGCCAAGAAGGACAAATTGCTTTTTGATGCCAAGTATTACTTCTAGGAAGACCTCTATCTTTTCCACATCGATGCTGATCAAATCATTCGATGATGTGTCTTGGAAGCGAAAATTCAGGGCATCTTGTCCTCCCATGACCAGGCATGTGGTGGACACTTCTCTGGTCATAAAATCGTAACTAAAGTCCTCCAGTGTGGCTTCTATTGGCCCATGATTTTCAAATACGCATACAATCACTATATGGCATGCACTCGTTGTCAGACCTCAGGCAACATGAGCCACCATGATATGATGCCCTTACAGCCCATTCTCATATGCGAAAGCTTCGATGTCTAGGGAATTGATTTTATGGGACCCTTCTTTGTTTCAGATGGCTTCGAGTACATTCTACTTACTGTTGACTACGTGTCCAAATGGATCGAAGCCATTCCGACCTGAGCCAATGATCATAAGGTGGTTATCAAATTCATTCATCAGAACATCTTTTCTCGATTCGGGATTCAACGTGCTATAATCTCTGATGGAGGGACCCATTTCACTAATGCTCAGTTCTGGTCACTGATGACCAAATAAGGGTTGTCGCACTGAATCACTACTCCTTATCACCCCCAAACTAACGGTCTAGCTGAGCTATCAAATCAGGAGATCAAGAAAATTTTCTGGGTCACTGTTCAACCTGACAGGAAAGACTGGTCATCCTGACTTTCGGAAACTTTGTGGGCTTATAGGACCGCTCACAAAACCCAATTAGGTATGTCTTCCTTTAGATTGGTGTACGGGAAGGCATGTCACCTCCTCGTCGAATTGGAGCATAAAGCCTATTGGGCAGTACGGACCTGCAACCGAGATCTTTCTAAGGCAGGAACCCACAGAAAGCTTCAAATGAGCGAGAATGATGAATTACGCCATGACACGTGTGAGAACTAGTGAATTTACAAAGAGCGGGTTAAGGCCTTTCATGATAAACACATATCCAGAAAGAACTTTCACTCTGGTCAAAAAGTCCTACTCTTTGATGCTAAACTCAAGCTGTTCCCAAGAAAACTCAGATCAAAATGGATCAGACCTTACCTCGTCCGACGAATCTTTGGAAATGGAGCCATCGAGATTAATCCACTTAGCCAAGATTCAGAACCTTTCGTCGTGAATGGTTAGAGACTCAAACCATTCATTGAACTTACCGATACAAATTTGGCTAAGGCATCCTTTACCCTCTATTCTCCCTGAGCTCATTGCACCCAGCCGATGGCGTAAAACTCAGTGCTTAATGGGAGGCAACCTGTCATTTTTGAAAAAACCTGAAACCCTTCTTGACATTCCTATACCGAATTCATGTTGCACTTTAGGGTTCATCCATTAGAATAGCCGACCCCACCTCAGGTACCTATACCTGAGCTTGAGATTGTCCGCAATAGTCATCTCGACCCGCCCGCCCACCTAGAGCCTATTCTAATGAATGATCAAACCTGAACTCGAACCCACATAATTTATATTGAGGACATTTCAAATCATAGGCATGGGGGGGTATGAAAGTGCAAAACACCGTGAAAATCATCACAAGAAAATGTTTCACTAAAAAAATCACATATTCCAAAAGTACCAAAAAAATGAAAAAATTCTTGAAAAAGAACAAAAAATTTGAGAGAGAAAATTTTGACGCCATACAAATCTTGAGGAGAAAAAAGGGAAAAGTGAAAATTGTCAAAAGGGAGCACAAGTTGAAAAAGAAAAAGAGATAGTCATTAGTAAGAAATTAAGGAATTAACTTAGTTCTCGACCATTAAAAGAAAATGAAAGGCAAAAAGTGCTAACGAAACACAGAAGAGATTAGTAGGAACGCTGACTTTAGGCCTCTTGGGCTATACTCCTAAGCTTAAAATGTCAAGTATCCACTATGAACTGGATAGTCCTCAAGAGGTTGGGAAAAATGCGAAGCTTAAGTATTAGGTCTAAGGCTTAGGGAGCATTCAGCCTCGTTAACTGGCCTCTGACTTGCGAGACTCGGTAACCTAAGCACCCCAATCCACACACAGTCTGGTTCAGTGTGCATAAGTATCAAAATCATGCAAATGCATTTAAATTATTCTAAAAAAGTCACCTAGATTAGGAGTGGCCGATCAACACAAGTTTATTTGGATGAGTTCCTGGCGTAGAGTGGCAAGAAATTTCCCTCGAAGGTGAGCAATAACATATCATCTCCTTAGTGCTTGTCTCCTAGGATATCAACATATCCTACTGGGGGCATGTAAGCACCCTGTGCTGGGTCAAATACTATGGGCAGCATTATCATGAAATGTCGATTGCCAGGGTCTGGATTTAGCTACAGAATGCCATGGGTGGGATTATCTCAAAATCACGAAAGCCAGGGTTCTGGGGGTTGCCATGGCCGGTGCTATCTCAAAGCATCGATTGCTAGAGACCCTTCGAGGATTGATGATGGGGACTAGGAATTCGATACAAACCATGTTAAGAAGCGAATTCGATGCTAGAAATAAAAAGAAAAGAGAGAGAAAACTCTCCAAAAAAGAAAATTCCTCTATCTCTCTCATACAAAAATGCACTACAAACTGAACCTAAGCCAAAATATGTTACAATCATGGGTGCTTTAACTGCGGAGTCCAATGAACCTTAGGATAGTTCCTGTGGGCCTTAAAAACATTCGTGGTAGACTGAGGCCAGAGTTGGTCAGGTCTGGATCTTGGTTGGTACTTGAGCACCTCTAGGCCTACTATCGGCATTCTAACCTAACCTACAAAAGAAAGCACACATCATAATTTTGAACTTCAAAAAGATTACATGGTCTAGAATCAAAGCTAAAACCTTAGAATTTTTGCTAAGGGACTAGGAAAAGCTAGGCATGGGGGTATGATGGGAACACCATCATGAGCCCTAACTCACTCATTTTGACCCAATTGAGAGAACAAATGCTCCAACATAACCAACTGATGGTCCTAATTCACTACATAACCTTTCAGAGAGTAAAATAAGAAACTCAGGGTAAAACTATAATTTTACCATTATAGTACAGCAACAGGTTTTCTCAAGGGCTAAACAATGGTCAAAGGGTCTTAATAAGATAATAAGTGGGTTGGATTTGATAGAAAAGGGTTTGTGTGTATCCTTTGAATTAAATGACTTCTTGAAACCCTAAAACAGAGCTACCAGATTAACCAAGGTTTTGGTCAGGATAAAATTCACCTAAACCCCTAAAAATCATATAAAAATATTTTCTAGCGTTTAGAACCTTTAATTTGTCCATTAGAACCCATCTTGACCTAGAGTGGGGTCTCAGACAGATATTTGCCTTAAATTAGATTTTTTCATAAATTTCCCAGTCAAACGTGGTCAAACCCAAAATCAAACTTCACCATTGGATTCCTTACATCCAAATTAGGTTTGTACCAAAATTTGGACCCAAGATGACTGATGAGAGCCTCATCATGAGCCATAACTAGCTCATTTTGACCCAATAAAGAAGATAAAAGCTCCTACATAACCTAGAAGAAGGCTTAACTAAAGGAACAAGTGCTCCGAGAAGAAAACATGAAATAAAGGTTAAAACTGCAATTTTACCATTGCAGTACATAAACGGGATTTTTCAGAGGCAAAACATAAGTCAAATGGTCTAAATTAGATAAAAAGTGGGTTGAGTCAATCGGAAATGGGTTTATGTGCAATCTAGGAATTAAATGACACTTGGTAACCCTAAAATAGACCCGCTTAAATTAACAAGGTTCCGATCAGGATAAAAATCAAGTAAACCCTCTAAAAATCATGGGAAAACATCCTCTAGGGATTGGAACACTTAATTTGGCCCTTGGAACCCAGTTTGACCTAGATTAAGGTCCGAGCTCTTCAAGTAATATAATTTGGGTTTTTATGCAAAATATCCAGTAAAACGAGGTCAAACCTAAAATCCAATTTCACCATTGGATTCCTTAGGTCCAAATTAGGTTTGTACCAAAATTTGGACCTAAGGGGAGGTCATCCTGGCCTACTTTGCAATTTAGTACAGCCAAATCACAATTTGGTCCCTATCTTTTGAATATCTTTGCAGAGAGCGCCCTAAGTTTCTCGCCACCTTTTCAATCAGGTCCTGCCGCCATTGTTAGGGCAGAACCAAGCTCCAGCGAGGTTTAGAGAGGGATTACTCTCTGATTCCTCAGAGATTCTCTCCTAGAAATGGAAGAGAGATTCTCTGAGGAATTCCCTTCCATCTACGGCCAATCACAATCTCTGGTGTGAACCGAATCTCTCGTTCGAACGCACGAGAGATTTGGGTATCTTAACCTCTTTCCATCTCCGGCGACCGACCTCAGGCGGTTGCGCGTGATAACGAAATGCGCGTGATTTGTAAAAGCGGGTTTTTAACGTCGTTGTAACACGCGAATCCGCTTACGCTTTTAAAATTTATATCCTAGATAGGGGAGCATCTAGGGTCGTCCAAGGAGGCAAAAATTGCAATAATGATTCTGTTGCTTGGAATATAATCTCAACTTTCTTTTTAATATTTTTCAAAAAATTTTTTTTTGTATTTTGAAAAGACGAGGGCAAACTGCAGATTGTAGTGAAAAGAACTAACACCTACAAATGATTAACTAAAATCTAAAAGATAGAAATATCTTCTTCCTAAGCTCACTCTAGGCAAATGGAGGCCTAGAGTAATTAGAAAGAAGAGATGAAACAAGTGCTAGAACCAAAACAAACAACTGCAATAAAAAAATCTAAAAGAAGGCAATTTTGATTGAGTAGAATGAGTGTTCTTTTCAAGGACAAGTAGAGGAATGATTCTACTAGAATTAAACAATCTAAAAGCAAGAAAAGAAACACAAATCCTCTTGTAACAATGGTGAAGAAGGTTGTCGTCTTGCTCCAAGCCTAGCTGCTCCTTGGCTTGAAAAGAGGGCCTCCTTCTTCTCCTTCCTTGAGAGCTCCTCCAAGGTGGAAGCTACCACCTTTAATGCTCTCTCCAAGGGGTGGGCGTGCACCACCCTCAAAAACTCCTTCAAGGTGGCGTGACCACCTTCAAGATCTCCTCCAAGATCTTCCTTGCCTGGCTTCTCCTTTGGCTGGCGTGACCCAAGAGAGAAGGGAAGAGGGGAAGGCACCAAGGGGACAGAATATCCCCTTAATCTTCTTCTTCTCTCTTGGACGTGGGATTCTTGGTGGAATATGAGAGTGAAATGGCTAGCCAAGGATGGCTTGAATGGTGGTGGGTAGTGGTCTTTTTATAGGGTAGGATGGGGGTTAAGGTGCCCCTTGAAATGGAGGGCTAGGATGGAAGAATGGAGGTGGTTGGTGATCCTATGGCTAAGTAGAGTTGGTGCCAACCCAAGAGGTGTTAAAGGGGGTAGTTATGGTGGTGTTGGTGTCTTTTGGTGGTGGAGAGACACCACCATGTTGGCACCAACATGGGGTCTTCTAGAAGGGGGGTTAGGTGGATGGTGGAGATGGGTTCAATGGGGATTGTGTGGTGGAGATGAGGGGAGATTTTGGAGGGAAAAGTGGCGCCATTAAGGGGTGGTTATGGGTAGTTTTTGTCACCACTTTTAGGTGTCTTTTGGAGGTGGTGGGTAGGTTAGGTTGGTGCCAAGTAGGTTAGCTTATGTGGAGCTTAGGTGGAGCTAGTTGGGTGGAGTTGGTAGGTGGGTTTTTGGGGTGGTATAAGCCAAGGAAGTTGGAGTATAGCTAAGCTAAGCTAAGCTAAGCTAAGCTAGCTTAGCTAATGGAGGAGTAGAGGAGAAGGTAATGGAGCTAGGGTTTAGAGGAAGGAGCTGAGGAGGAGAAGTCTGGAACTGAAATTTGGAGCTGGCTGTTGCTGAAGAGGCTGGCATGGAGCTATTCTAGCTGGCATAGCTTGCTAGTTCTTTGCTTGCTACTAAGCTGAGCTAAGGTAAGCTAGCTTCTACCATAATGAGCTAAGGTGAGCTGCGTCTGATGCTCCCGGGGAGAATCAAGCTGGTTGAGGCAGCTAAGGTAGCTTATCTCAACTGAGTTGAGCTAAGCTGAGTCCCCGGGAGCTGGACTTGAGCTTCCTGAGCTGGGATGAGTTCTTCTTCAGCTGGCTGGAGCTGAGTGGAGCTGGATGTAGCTGGATCTGAGCTGGGGTGAACTCCTGTCAACTTAGCTGAGCTAGCTAGAGCTCCCTATGAACTAGTGGGAGCTGAGATGAGCTAGACTCAACTAAGTTGAGCTGGATCTGAGCTGAGGTGAACTCCTATCAACTTAGCTGAGCTAGCTAGAGCTCCCTGTGAACTAGTGGGAGCTGAGATGAGCTAGACTCAGCTAAGTTGAGCTGGATCTGAGCTGACTTGAGCTAGGGTGAGCTAAGGTGAACTCTCTTGAACTGCCATCCAGCTGAGATTAGCTGAATGGAGCTGGGATGAGCTAACCCTAGTTCAAGTAAGCTAGGTTCCAGCTATGGTGAGCTGGATAAAGCTGGGTTCCAACTAGTCTAGGCTTCTCCTTCACCATTTGCCTTCTTGAGTGCTAGGGTTTTAGGGATCTGTGCATCTGTATATCCCTAACACTCACAAAAAGGCATTAAAACGACAATAAAAAATGCAATGCATTCCTATCCGAATTTATGCCTAAATGCAACCCAAAAACCCGTTTACGGAGTAAAATCCTAAGAGCTAGGTTAGTTTTAAAGCATAAAGATGATGATAAACTGGCGTTTATCACACCCCCATGCTTATCTTTTGCTAGTCTCTTAGCAAAACATTAATTTTTTGGAAAACTGAATTTTTGGGAAATCTAATTTTTTTGACTTTTGAGGAGAAAAAGAGATTAAGGGGCCTTGGTAGATTAAAACACAGGAGGTACGGGATTTGTTGAAGATAAACATCAGGATTTATTTTTGGATCCAACCATTAGACAGAACGTGATCAATATATCCTCCAGAAAATTCACAAATTAACTCCTCGTTAATTCAGATGACTTGAAATGTTTGTTTTTAGGATTTTTCTGGCTCATGAATCTGATTCGAAACTTGCAAAATCCTTAAAACCTTGTGTCTGTGCTTGTGAAAAGCCAACATTTATAAGGATGTGTTATTATTATTATTATTATTATTATTTTTTCCATGCTTATTTTTAGCTTAGTCTTGCAACAGATGTGTTGGGATCATCATTCCCGTTACCATTCCTCGAGGGGGCTCTGGCGCCAGTACTTCGGGATAGCACTGTCCATGACACCACCCAGGAGCTCACAACCCTAAAACACGATGCGGTGAAAAGGGGTGCTCCAAGCAAACTCAAGCTCTTGCTCCGACACTATAGGTAGAGCACCGTCCAAGATACTTGAGCTGCTAAAATGCGCTTTAATGCTCCGTCTAAAGATATGAAATAAAGATATAGAGCAGCACCGAGGAGGTAACATGTTGACATCGCGTCCTCAAAGAAGGTATTTTCCTTCTTCTCGGCGGTGGGAACTCAAACCAACGACCTGCTTCAGACTTTTACTAAATCCAAACAAGGGAGTTTTTCAAATTTTTAGTTGCTTTTAAGTGTTGGCTTGTGTGTGAAAATTGACACAATAAGTTTCTCATGAACCACAAGTTTTTGAGTCAAAAACTAAGTCAAATACTTTCCATATTACAAAATAGGATCAAGTCACCTAAACTATCATGAGTTCAGGTGGAATTTTAGAGAAGGATATCTGATCTAGTCTAAAATAGACCCTGGAATTCTAATGATCAGATCCATATCCTCATCCTTAGTTTGTTAAAGATTAAATCCCATTGTACCAGAAGTGAATTTTTCGACCTTAGTCCTGATTTCAAAATTTTTCCTCAAAAAGTTTTCAATATATATATATATATATATATATATATATATATATATATATTTTGGCTATGCAAGCAGGAAATAAATTAAAGAAAATTGCATGTTTTTAGGTTTTGAACATTAAAAACACCCCCCCATGCTTAAGATATGCCATGTCCTCATGCATTAGGAGGGAAAAGGAATCACCTTAGTGATGACGGTCAAGTTTAGGATGAACAAAACCTGGAAAAAGAAGAAAAAAAGGAAAGCAAGAAAATGATGGGTTACCTCCCATCCAGTGCTATCTTTTACGCCATTCAGCCGGGCGTGATGTGCACTAGTGATCAAGGGTGGCTGGCTCAGTAAAATTAAAAGATTCAGATGGAATTTTAGGCGTATGGTCAAAATAGGGCTTTAAACGCTTGCCATTGACTTGAAATATCAAATTAGTTTTTGGACCAAAAAGGTCAACAGCGCCGTATGGATATGTTTTATGGACAATAAAGGGGCCGATCCATTTAGATTTTAATTTGCCAGGAAAAAGGCGTAATCTCACATCAAAAAGCCAAACACGTTGATTAACGTCAAAGTGTTTCCGAACAATATATTTATCATGAAATTTCTTTGTTCGGTCTTTATAAATCCTCGCATTTTCATAGGAAAAATTACGTAATTCTTCCAATTCAGTTAATTGTAATTTTCTATGGTTACCGGTGTCAGATAAATCCATATTAAGTTATTTTATTGCCCAAAAAGCCCTATGTTCTAATTCTACCGGGAGATGGCATCCCTTCCCGAAAATCAGACAGAAGGGAGACATGCCAAGCAGAGTTTTAAAAGCGGTACGGTAGGCCCATAAAGCGTCGTCCAATTTGGTGGACCAATCTTTACGGTCGGGCCTAACCATCTTTTGTAGAATATTTTTAATTTCCCGGTTAGAAACTTCAGCCTGGCCATTAGTTTAGGGGTGATATGGTGTGGAAATTTTATGATTAACCCCGTATTTAGAAAGGAGGTGACGGAATTGTGAGTGGGTGAAATGTGAGCCTCCGTCACTGATAATGGCTTTTGGTATGTCGAATCTTGAGAAAATATTTTTCTTAAGAAATTCGACAACCACACAATGATCACTTGTGCGGGTGGGTATTGCTTCTATCCATTTAGAAACATAGTCGACTGCAACTAATATATACAAATACCCACTAGAGTTGATGAACGGTCCCATGAAGTCGATGCCCCAAACATCGAAAATTTCAACCTCTATAATAGGATTAAGGGGCATCATATCCTTTCGAGTCATGTTGCCGATGCTCTGGCAACGCACACAGGACCGAACGAAGTCATGAGCATCTTTGTGCAAGTTGGGCCAATAAAATCCCGCATTAAGGATTTTAGCTGCAGTTTTCTTGCCCGAAAAATGTCCGCCACAGGCCATTGAGTGACAATGTGTTAAGATATCATGGATTTCAGAATCGGGGACACATCGTCGAATGACCTGATCGGCACAAATGCGGAAAAGGTCGGGCTTCTCCCAAAAATAATATTTAATATCAGCAAAGAACTTATCCCGTTTTGTTTTTGGCCAGTCAGCGGGAATTTGTTCTATTGCTAAGTAGTTTGCGATGGGCGCAAACCAAGGGAGGGTTGTAGTAGCTAAAATACCTTCATCAGGGAACTGATCTGGTGGGGTCATTATGTCATTCGTCATAAGACGAGAGAGATGGTCGGCCACTACATTGTGCAATCCCGCCTTATCATTGATTTCCAGGTCAAATTCCTGGAGCAGTAGAATCCAATGGATAAGGCGGGGTTTTGCATCTTTCTTTGTCAGCAAATATTTAATTGCTGAGTGTTCTGTATAAACAGTGACATGTGACCCCAACAGATAAGATCTAAATTTTTCTAAGGCAAATACAATGGCAAGAAGTTCCTTTTCAGTAACCGTGTAATTCCGTTGTGCATCATCAAGGGTTTTGCTAGCATAATAGATCACAACGGGCTTCTTGCCATTTCATTGCCCTAGAACGGCCCCTACAGCAAAATCTGAGGCATCTGTCATTAATTCAAAAGGACTAGTCTCGTCAGGTCCCTGCAATATTGGCGCCTCAGTAACCTCTTTCTTCAACCTCAAAAAACTCTCCAGGCACTTCTTATTAAAATCAAATGGCTGGTCTTTAGTAAGAAGCTGACTTAAAGGCTTGGAGACTTGGGAAAAGTTTTGTATGAATCGACAATAGAAACCCACATGACCCAAAAAAGATCTGATTTGTTTGACAGTAGTGGGCGGTGGGAGCTTAGATATAGCATCTATTTTTGCTTTATCTACCGCGATTCCTTGTTTAGAAATAACATGGCCCAAGACAATACCTTCTTGGACCATGAAATGACTTTTTTCCTAGCTGAGGACCAGATTAACTTCTATGCACTTTTGGAGGGTTCTTTCAAGATTTTTG
This sequence comes from Thalassia testudinum, assembly GCA_037157565.1. Classification (NCBI taxonomy): domain Eukaryota; kingdom Viridiplantae; phylum Streptophyta; class Magnoliopsida; order Alismatales; family Hydrocharitaceae; genus Thalassia; species Thalassia testudinum. Next base: position 9,180,949 of record JAZHRO010000003.1, on the reverse strand, counting down.
AGGCAATGGTCAAAAGAATCTCCAAAAACAGAGAAGTCATCCATAAAAACTTCTAAACATTCACCTACCAGGTCTGAAAAAATTGCAAGCATGCACCTTTGAAAAGTCGCAGGTGCGTTGCAAAGACCGAAGGGCATTCTTCGGAAAGCAAAGGTTCCAAAGGGGCAGGTGAAAGTTGTTTTGTCATGGTCCTCAGGATGAACCGCTACTTGATTATAGCCGGAATAACCATCCAAAAAATAGTAAAATTCCCGTCCGGCTAACCGCTCCAAGATTTGATCAATAAAAGGGAGCGGGAAATGATCCTTCTTGGTGGTGGTGTTTAATTTTCGGTAATCTATACACACGCGCCAAGAAGAAGCGGTTCGAGTGGCTATATTTTCCCCATTTTCATTGGTGACAACTGTTAGTCTAGCCTTTTTGGGGACAACTTGAGTTGGACTAACCCAGGAGCTGTCAGAAATGGGGTAGATGATATCAGCATCCAGCCACTTAATAATCTCCTTTTTTACCACCTCCTGCATACTAGGATTCAAGCGCCTTTGTGGTTGGCGGGAGGGGCGAGAATTGTCCTCTAAATATATACGATGCGTACAATAGGACGGATGAATGCCTTTAAGATCAGAAAGGGTCCAGCCAATAGCTTTTCGATATTTACTCAAAACCTGGAGAAGTTTGTGCTCTTGTGCCCCGGTGAGTCCAGAATTTATAATCAGGGGCAGGGTCTGATTTGGACCCAGGAAAACATATTTAAGTGAATCGGGCAAAGGTTTTAAGTCCAATTGTAGGCCCGGTTCCGAAAGAGTTTCTGCTTTGTGGGTTAGAGGTGAGGTGAGAGTGAAAGGGTCAGCTGGAATGTTAGCTGGTCGTGTGGTTGAGGTGGAAGGGTGAGAAAAAATAGATTGTTCAGGAACCGTATTTACAGCAAAACAGGAACCTAATTGGGAAATCTGCAATGTTTCCTCCACAATGTTTTCTATTTCTAAATCCGAATCATCGAAGAAATCTGGTTCCTGGAATCACCTAGAGGCTTGAAAAATGTCTAGGGTTACAGATTCACCGCCACACATGATCTTCATCTTTCCAGAATCACAATCAATATTGGCGCGGGCGGTGGCTAAGAATGGTCTTCCAAGAATAATGGGGGCAAACTTAAGTGCTTCAGGTACCTCTATGTCCAGGACTAAAAAGTCTACTGCGAATAGACAATCTTTGACCCGGACAAGAACATCTTCAACAATTCCCCTTGGTTTAATCGTAGATCGGTCAGCTAATTGGAGAGTAACCTCAACAGGTTTCAATTCACCGATCTTAAATTCCTCAAAAATAACTGTGGGGATAAGATTAATAGAGGCACCAAGATCCAACAGAGCGCGATCAAATGAGGTATCATTAATGATAACTTGGATTAGGGGGGCGCCAGGATCTTTTCTCTTAAGAGGCAGTCGGCTCTGCACAACTGAGCTGACTGTCTCTGGGAGAATCACCTTTCCTAAATACTTGGGCTGCCTTTTTGGAGTACATAAATCTTTTAAGAATTTTGCATAGGCAGGGATATACTTAATGGCATCTAGGATAGGGATATTAATTTCTACTTGCCCAAATAAATCCATTAATTCCTTCTCAGTGGGCTCAGATTTTGTTTTTTTCTTTTTTGAAGAGTGGAGGGCTTGTGGAAATGGGGCATGGTTGCCCTGTTTTGCGTGAATTGGTTCCTGAACAATAGGAGGGGAAGAGTTAATCTGTGTGTCATTAGAGCGGGTTTCTTTAATAGGCAGGGTATTTTGAGTGGTTTTTCCATTCCTCCAGGTAACTGCATTTGCAGTCTGGTTGTTTCTAGGATGAGGACGGGGGGCCTGGCTGTTATTGAAACCCTGCGGATGCTGAGGTGCTGGCTGAATAGGTTGACTGTGATATCCACCTTGGAATTGATTCCTTTGATTGTTTGGGTTGGGCATGGGTTGGGATGGTAAATTCCCAATAGGTCGATGATCAGGAGTAACCTTAACTTGTTGTTGTAAATTGGTAACCATGCGGGTTACTTCTGTCATTTGAGTCTTCATTCCTTGCATACTTTTCATGACCTGATTATTAATATCATCCTGGGATGGTCCAGGTTGATACAAAGGTTGCCCATAATTCCCAAAATAGTTTTGTTTGGGAAAAGGAATCGGATTCGGGTTTTTCGAGGAGTGATTCGGGTTAGTCCTCCAATTTTGATTGGAAATGTTGGAGGGGTTTCTAAATTGCTCCTGGAGAGCATAAATATTTTCCGAGGTGGAATCAAAAATATTTTGGTCAAAATTCCTGGTTAAATCTTGCAGGAAATCAGCCGAAAATTGCTGGTCAGCAGATGTGGCATCGATATTGTGTAGATTCTCTCTTCGGAGAATGTGTGGGGGATTAGTGTGTGGAGAGTGGACTTGTGGAGCTTGTTTGTTTGTGAGCTTTTCTTCTATTTTCTTTTGGTGAATTTGCATCTGGTCCAGTCGTTGAGCTAACATATATAAATCATCTTGTGTGACTGGAACAGAGGTGGTTTTGGAGTCAATTTCATGGACTCCATGTCTAGGGTTTTGTGATCTGCCAAAAGTGTCCATTGAAGTCATGTTAAATGAGTTTTCACTCATTTCTTCAAAGAGAAGATAGGCACTTTCGGCATCTTTGTTAAGAAAATTGCCCCCACATGAGGCATCCACAAATCATTTTAATTGATCTTCTAATCTGTGATAGAAGATCTGCACTAGCTGCCATTGTGGAATTTCATGGTGGGGACAACTTCTTAGAAGTTCCTAAAATCTTTCCCAGGCTTCATGGAGGGGTTCACCAATTTTTTGTTGAAAGGTCGGTGTAGATCTTCTTAATGCATTTGTTCGACCAATCGGAAAAATTTTTTTAAGAAAAGCACTTTTTAATTGGGGCCAGGTGATAATGGGACGCCCAACTGTTCTAAACCAATGTGATGCTTTGTCTTTGAGAGAGAGAGGAAAGAGTCTCATTAACCACATGTCTTCCTGCACATTGCGGGAACGAGTGGTTTGAGCGAGGACAGTTAATTCCTCGAGATGACAAAAAGGGTCCTCTCTTGGAAGACCATGAAAATGCTTGATAAGGTTTAGAATAGTGGGTTTGATTTCGAAATCCCCTTGTGGTATGACCACCCCTGGTCTTTCTTCATAATTTGAAGGATCATAGAAATCCTTAAGAGGAATGACAGGCTGTTGGCGAGGTGGTGGATTTTGTCCTTGATTAGCTAGGTTCGTGACAGTCCTAGCTAGATCTTCTTGATTGTGTTGTAGTCGAGCCAAATGGTCGACCATTAATGCAAAGGGATTTGTATTATGGGTTATAATTGGAGGGCCACCTGGCCCTGCTGGTATTTCTGGTTGCTCCAAGTTAGGAAGGTGAGGGAGGGTGGAGTCAGCTTGTGGGTCGGCTGACGGGTTAGAAGTGGAAGCAGAATTTTTTTGACGGCTTCCTAGGTTTTCCATTTTTTTAGAAGACGAGGGGGAAGAAAACAATGATTTCTTGCTGCGGTGGGCGAAATCAGATGATCCCTCGAGGTGTGGCTTTTGGGACCGTTGCCCGTGCATGCACTACTTGGAAGAAATGGAGGGGAGGAGAAGAGATGGAGATGAGAGAAAGTATGCAAATCAAACAAACAAACTAGACCTAACTTAAATGTGACTCCCTAATAATAACCTCAGACTTGGTCTATATAGGAAATAAGTAGTCAATAGTGAATACCCGTTTTATCAACAAATCTAGCCAAGTTGCTTAAGGGGAGGTTTGGGCCCAAACGTTTCCCAGGGAAAACCCCAGGTGCTTGTACAAACCCACGCCTGGTCGTTTGACACGGCCCCTCAGCCTGAACACCAGATACAGATGATAGAATTGGTATCAACTAAAGAAAACTTAAGACCTAAATAGCAAGCATGAGTTGATAAAGCCTTAGGGGTCAAGTTGCTACAAATTTTAATTAGGTCTAGGATGCTATAGTGCACACGGAATGTGGAGGGCATTTATTGGGTTGTTGCCCTGTTATTTGATTTTTTTTTTTTGTGTGTGCAGGAATTGGAGAGTGGCTCCAATGAAAATCAAGTTGTCACACAATTTTTTTGTATTTTTGTCTTTTAGGATTTGATTTAATTGAATGTATTTTAGGGTTTCTTTAATTAAATTTTCAAACAGGTTTGAAAATCCACAATAAAAGAAAACAAGTTGTGTGGGTGATTGTATATTTCCTTTGAATTAAGTCTCAAAAGAGAAAGAAAGAAACCCTAAGCCAATTATCCCTAAGACAGAAATTTAACTACCAATGGGTTACTTTTTATGCTTTCAGAATTAAGTAGTGGTCCAAACAAGTCATACAACACCACTACTTTGAATAAAATCAAACAAGGATTCCAGAAAAGATTTTTGTAAGATTTTAGGAATTCGTTTGATAATTGTTTTGAATTTTTAATTGTACTGGTGTCAAAGTCCAGAAATAATACCTGTGGGTATTATGGACTTTTTAGTATTACCACCAACCTCAGAAAATTCTTGTGATTTTATGTGATCTGTAAAATTTCACAAGGATTCTAGAAAGATAAATTTCAAAAAAATTGGATGAGCATAAAAATTCTAAAAATTCACGGACAGTAACAAAATAGGAAGATTAGAGGGTGTGACCCCTCTGCAGTCCACGAATTTTTAAAAATTAAACACATCCAATTGTTCTGAAATTTGGAACAAATGTTCCTAACTTAATTGGGAATACCTCTATGAAATTTTATGATTTTAGAAGGCCTGTGGTGTCAGGAATCAATTTTTCAAGTCCGGACAGAAATCTGGACCCGAAAAATAGAACACCAATACTTGCAATGGAATGGTGCTAAAGAAGCATACAAGCAAACAATGGATTTTATAATGCACCACTCCACTTAATTAAAGTGTTTAGGGTCCTGAAAGCCAAGTTTAGTGTATGTTGGTAGTTTTTTTTTTTTTAACCTAAATGTGACAAGAAAGCGGAACCAACCTGAATTTCATGGGAAGAAACGGATCTTTGAGCTCTCGCTTCCAGATTCCCGCCTTCCAGCTGTAGTTCCTGCACACACAAAAGAAAGAAAGAGAAGGGGATGAGATCCACTTCAAGCAAGAGCAAATTAATTAATGCAAAGTCGTGCCTCCCCGGCAACGGCGCCAAAAAGTGATAATGAAATGCGCGTGATTTGTAAAAGCAAGTTTTTAACGTCGTTGTAACACACGAATCCGCTTACGCTTTTAAAATTTATATCCTAGATAGGGGAGTATCTAGGGTCGTCCAAGGAGGCAAAAATTGCAATAATGATTCTGTTGCTTGGAATATAATCTCAACTTTCTTTTTAATATTTTTCAAGAAATTTTTTTTTTGTATTTTGAAAAGACGAGGGCAAACTGTAGATTGTAGCGAAAAGAACTAAAACCTACAAATGATTAACTAAAATCTAAAAGATAGAAATATCTTCTTCCTAAGCTCACTCTAGGCAAGTGGAGGCCTAGATTAATTAGGAAGAAGAGATGAAACAAGTGCTAGAACCAAAACAAACAACTGCAATAAAAAGAACTAAAAGAAGGCAATTTTGATTGAGTAGAATGAGTGTTCTTTTCAAGGACAAGTAGAGGAATGCTTCTACTAGAATTAAACAATCTAAATGCAAGAAAAGAAACAAAAATCCTCTTGTAACAATAGTGAAGAAGGTTGCTGTCTTGCTCCAAGCCTAGCTGCTCCTTGGCTTGAAAAGAGGGCCTCCTTCTTCTCCTTCCTTGAGAGCTCCTCCAAGGTGGAAGCTACCACATTTAATGCTCTCTCCAAGGGGTGGGCGTGCACCACCCTCAAAAAGTCCTTCAAGGTGGCGTGACCACCTTCAAGATCTCCTCCAAGATCTTCCTTGCCTGGCTTCTCCTTTGGCTGGCGTGACCCAAGAGAGAAGGGAAGAGGGGAAGGCACCAAGGGGACAGAATATCCCCTTAATCTTCTTCTTCTTCTTCTCTCTTGGACGTGGGATTCTTGGTGGAATATGAGAGTGAAATGGCTAGCCAAGGATGGCTTGAATGGTGGTGGGTAGTGGTCTTTTTATAGGGTAGGATGGGGGGGTTAAGGTGCCCCTTGAAATGGAGGGCTAGGATGGAAGAATGGAGGTGGTTGGTGATCCTAAGGCTAAGTAGAGTTGGCGCCAACCAGAGAGGTGTTAAAGGGGGTAGCTGTGGTGGTGTTAGTGTCTTTTGGTGGTGGAGAGACACCACCATGTTGGCGCCAACATGGGGTCTTCTAGAAGGGGGGTTAGGTGGATGGTGGAGATGGGTTCAATGGGGATTGTGTGGTGGAGATGAGGGGAGATTTTGGAGGGAAAAGTGGTGCCATTAAGGGGTGGTTATGGGTAGTTTTTGGTGCCACTTTTAGGTGTCTTTTGGAGGTGGTGAGTAGGTTAGGTTGGTGCCAAGTAGGTTAGCTTATGTGGAGCTTAGGTGGAGCTAGTTGGGTGGAGCTGGTAGGTGGGTTTTTGGGGTGGTATAAGCCAAGGAAGTTGGAGTATAGCTAAGCTAAGCTAAGCTAAGCTAAGCTAGCTTAGCTAATGGAGGAGTAGAGGAGAAGGTAATGGAGCTAAGGTTTAGAGGAAGGAGCTGAGGAGGAGAAGTCTGGAACTGAAATTTGGAGCTGGCTGTTGCTGAAGAGGCTGGCATGGAGCTATTCTAGCTGGCATAGCTTGCTAGTTCTTTGCTTGCTACTAAGCTGAGCTAAGGTAAGCTAGCTTCTACCATAATGAGCTAAGGTGAGCTGCGTCTGATGCTCCCGGGGAGAATCAAGCTGGTTGAGGTAGCTAAGGTAGCTTATCTCAACTGAGTTGAGCTAAGCTGAGTCCCCGGGAGCTGGACTTGAGCTTCCTGAGCTGGGATGAGTTCTTCTTCAGCTGGCTGGAGCTGAGTGGAGCGGGATGTAGCTGGATCTGAGCTAGGGTGAACTCCTGTCAACTTAGCTGAGCTAGCTAGAGCTCCCTGTGAACTAGTGGGAGCTGAGATGAGCTAGACTCAGCTAAGTTGAGCTGGATCTGAGCTGAGGTGAACTCCTGTCAACTTAGCTGAGCTAGCTAGAGCTCCCTGTGAACTAGTGGGAGCTGAGATGAGCTAGACTCAGCTAAGTTGAGCTGGATCTGAGCTGACTTGAGCTAGGGTGAGCTAAGGTAAACTCTCTTGAACTGCCATCCAGCTGAGATTAGCTGAATGGAGCTGGGATGAGCTAACCCTAGTTCAAGTAAGCTAGGTTCCAGCTATGGTGAGCTGGATCAAGCTGGGTTCCAACTAGTCTAGGCTTCTCCTTCACCATTTGCCTTCTTAAGTGCTAGGGTTTTAGGGATCTGTACATCTGTATATCCCTAACACTCACAAAAGCACATTAAAACGACAATAAAAAATGCAATGCATGCCTATCCTAATTTATGCCTAAATGCAACCCAAAAACCCATTTACGGAGTAAAATCCTAAGAGCTAGGTTAGTTTTAAAGCATAAAGATGACGATAAACTGGCATTTATCAGCGCGCCCTCCACGCTTTAACAGCTCGGCCCAGTGCCTATAAAATAACCTCTAAGCCCAGCCATAGATCTTCAACTTGATTTGGCTGAGTTTCGACCTCCAATTCATCTCCTCCTGTCTGGCCAAAGTTCCCAGCAAGCTCCGGCGAGCCCCCCTCCCCTCCTTCTTCGCTCTGCCACAAAACCAGTGGCAGAGTTATCTTCCTGACTCTTCTCCGCGTCGCGTAGTACCCGCGCATGCCGCCTCAGCCCCATCATCGCCGCCGTTCTCCCCCACTGGGCAGCGTCTTCTTCGACGACAGTAGGCACAGCTGTCCGCCCTCCGTCCTCCTTCGTCCCTCCAATTAGGTTAGAACTATTCCCCGTAGTCCCCTCTCTCTTTTCCCCCTGGTATCTCATCTAATCGACCCTCGACCAACGTCGACCACCCTCATCTTCCACATCACCGACCGACCTCCGGCGAACCGCTCCCACCATTCTGCCCTTCCACACGGCTCGCCAACCATCTCGTAAGCTCCGCCTCACCACCAGGAACACATTCCACCCTTCCAATGCCACTCCGCACCTCCACAGTAGCCCCCCGAACAACCCCACACATCCGGCCACAGGTTGACCTAGGCATGCTCGCCTAGGCCATCCTACGGCCTGCAGCATGGCTCACCATCTTCGCCGTGCTACGGCGAAGGTCCCTAGCTGGTTTAATTGAGCCGAGAGGCTCGCTTTGTGTCTGACAAGATTTCAGCTCTTGTCGCCATTGACGGTGGAAGCAGCAAGCAGCTTCGCAGCAGCTCCAGGCATCAGCAGCTCCAGGCTTCAGGTGCTGCGTATTCGGGCAAGCGTCGCGAAGCCCTCGGGGCCAGCAAGAGAGCTCCCAGCCTTGGTCATAGCACGAAGAGAGCTTTGCAGGCGTGCATGAAATCAGGGCAGAACCTTTAGTTCCACATTGTGGAATTGCGAGGCGTGGGTATGCTCTAAGTTGTTTTTGTGATATAGCCTTAACGCCTCCGAAAGCACAGGGGTGAGGACCCTCACTTGCCCTCACGCCCGCCTCGTCCACGGTTTCATCTCGCGGATCTGGCGGGATCCGACATGACCCTAACCTGAGCACTTCTCGCGCATCACCACCTACAGGTGCACCTGGTCCCGGGTGCAAATCCGACCCGATTACCCATATGGCTCTGGGAGAGTGTCCCTGAGTGAACTACTGAAAGAGAGAGACGCACGGGTAGAGGGAAAGGGGTAGGTTTTGCTCTGTGTAGGCACAGGCTAAACGTTGAGGAAGAAAGACTTTGGTCGCAAGAAGGAAGAAGGAAAGGCAGGAAGAACAGAAGGACCAAAGAAAAGAAGGAAGGCAAGGCAGAAGAAGACTGCAGAGAGCGAAGAAAGGCCAAGTGAAGACTGCAAAGATCAGAAGAAGAAGAAGAAGAAAGAAGGAAGAGCAAGGCAGGAGAAGAAACAAAGGCAGGAAGAAGAAGCCTTCGCAAGAAAAGAAGCAAAGCAGAAAGAGAGAAGAGAAAGAAGAAGAGAAGCCAAGACAGAAGACGAAGAAGAAAAAGAGTCTGCAGAAGAAGAAAGAAAGCAAGATCAGAAGAAGAAGAATAATCAAGAGGAAAACGGGAAACACTTTTAAGACGTCTGATCTTGGGATCATACGTCCAATTTGACTCTTTTGCCTGAATTATTTTTTTTAAATACCTCTGAATTCTAGTTTTGAGTAAATTAGAGTGTTCAGTTACATTTTGATTAGTAGTAAATCCCTGTGTTCGACGTCGGATACTCCGATTTTCGATTAATAAAATTCTCTATTTGTTTGAACGCTTTGTCGGCTATACTACAACGTGTTATCTTTTAAAACCCCACAAAAGCGTTAAGAACAATGACTTTGCCTTAACCTAGTTCGCAAAAAGGTCTAGCCTGGCTACATTTGTACACCTATCTTTCAAAAGCGCACACAAACTACCCCTTAGCTTCTTCATCGTTTTCACAATTACATCCCTCTGCCATTATAGCGAAGGAATCCTACTCCGGTGAGCTTTGGAAGGAGAGTTCTCCTTGATTGCTCAGAGGATCTTGTCCAAAATTGGAAGGGAGATTCTCTAAGAAAATCCATCCAATCTGAACCCATCTTTGATCCCAGATTCTTTCCCAATCTCTCATGCAAATGCATGAGAGACATGGGTATCCTAACAAATTCATTCTCCGATGAGATTTCCCAAGCTTCCCAAGGCCTAATCAACCTTTAGGGCTCTATTTAAAGAAGCCCAGATCACCCCGACTCCTCCACACTCGAATTCGGCCGCGAACACCCCAGATTCATCTCTTCTCACGACGTAGGTTCCTCGACATTCAGTGACCTCCCTTACTCCTTCTCGTTGTTCGACCGCCACACCTGCGACAGATTCCTCCTCCCTGACTTCAGCCGCATCTCGCCGCACCAGCGGATGGCCTTTCCCCCTTCATCCTCGTCGTGCAACCCCCATCAGAGCCACTTTCATCTCCAGCATCGGCTACACCTTGACCGATGTCACATTTGCCCCCCTTCGTCTCCTAATACCCTAGCTAAGTTCTCTCTTTCCTCTACTTCTCCACTCTCTATTCCCCAAAATAGATGACTACTGACCTCCATCACCCTCATCTCGTTCATCTCCGGCCACCACCTCTGGCGAGGCTGCTCCACCTCCACAGGCCATCCCACCCCTCGCCGACAAGCCCATAACCTTCCCCTCACTCCACTGAACACTTCCTCTCACTTCACACACCACTCCACTCACTCACACACCTCACCGAACACACCCACAGCTTCTCACCAAGTGTACCCTAGGCACGCTCACATAGGTGTCCCCACGCCACGTTAACCACCCCAGCGCATTCGCCGTGCTTCGACAATGCTCCCTGAGTGCTCTGATGAGGCCACAAGGCTATTTTTATGTTCCCAGGTTCCGGCACACATCCGCCATTATTGCGGAGCTTGAAGCAAGCTTGAAGCAACGACCAGGCCTTGCTGCTCCTGGTGCTACTGTACCAGGTGTGCGGAATTCCCTCGTGCACGTATCGAGGCTCTCAATTCCAGTTGAAGGCCTCCACAACAGCTGCTATTGCGAAGACCATCTCAGCTACAGGCACGCAAGGAAAGGGTTGGCAGATAGTCCCACCTCAGAAGTGGAAGGGCACCCTTGTGCACATAAAAGGAAAAGGTGTTAGAGGCTTATCACCTCCAACACTAAGGATAAGGTCCTCCTTCCCCACTCTCATGGACTCATCCACGGCACTGCCCACGTGGACCTGGCCATGACCTGATTACCCGACTTGTTCACTCCTCTCACACCACAGCATGCTGGTGGGCCTGGTCTTGGGTACACACCCAACCCGATTACTCGATTGACTGTGTGGCTCTAGGAGAGCGGAACCTAAGAGAGAAAGAGAGTTGTGCTATGCATGGGTAGGGGTAGGTTTTGCTGCAGGAGAAAGCTGAAGAGGAAGAGAAGCTAAGGCAAAGGAAGAAGAAGGAGAAGCTAAGGCAAGAGCTGAAGCCAAGGCCAAAAGAAGAAGAAGAGAAGGCAGACAACAGAGAAAGAGAAGGAGGAAGCTAAAGGAAGAAGAGAAAGAGAAGGACCTCAGAGAAGAGGAAAAGGCAAAGGCAGAGAAAAAAGAAGAAGAGCAGAAGCAAAGTAGAAGAAAGAAGAAGCAAAGGCAGAGAAAGATCAAACTTTAAGTCGTCTGATCAAAGAATCAGATGATAGATTTTAGCTTCATTGCATATTGAGATATTGAATCATTTGGTGATATTGTAGGAGTATTTGGTGATCTACATCACCATTTTACTCCCGTATTTTTACACTCTAATACTGCTACTATTACAATTCCTTTCAAGTTTAAATTGTGATCTTGATTTCTAAATACCAATTTGCTCCCTATGTTCGTCCTCGAAAATTCTTCGAGTAATAAAATTATATCTGTTTTGAATGTTATTTCAGCTGTACTACAACACAATACCTTTAACCATCGATTTAGCACCCTCAACACCAAGGTTGAACATAGGGAGGTGACATTTGCTTTTGTTAAAATCCATGCTTCGCTTTGTTTGCTTTTCGGGTTTTTAGGTTTTGTTATTTCTTTTGTGTTTTTATGGTAAAGAAATAAACAAGATAGCACAAAAAGTGGAGAGAAGCAAATCTGATATAATGTAATGTCGTTTATTATAGTAAATGGAAATTGAGAGTAAGAGGATATCCTGTGGATCACAACGTATACTAGAGAGGGGTGAATAGTATCACCTTAAAAAATTATATGCGCAGATTGAAAATAAATCACAAAAGAATCGAGCACATAGTACACCTGATTTATAGTGGAAACCCAAACTGGGTGAAAAACCACTAAGTCTCTCAGCTTAGGATTTTTTCGACTAGTCCAAGCTAATCAATCCACTAACTGTACCACTTGAATGAGGGTGGCACAACCTCTTACAACCACTTCTCTTTTTATCTTGAAGAGAAGTAGAAATAACAACCATAAGTCTTCTTAACAATCTTGGGATCCGTAAATCAACAGAAATAACTTCTATGGAACCTTAATAAAAGATCATGCCAAATTTTTCGCAGAGGTTCGAGGTGTTGTGTTTTTGAAAAATGTGAAGAACGGGGTGTAGAAGCCATTGGAATAAGCACAAGAAGTTCTGCATTTTGAAGAGTATTTCATTTTGAAAGTTATGAAAAGATGGGTTGCATACGACCTCTATTTATACTAAAAGTTTTGTCTGAATAGGAAATTAAATTGGCCGATCAATTAAGGTTAATTGGTCAATCAAAAGGCAATTTGGTCGATCAATTAAGGTGGTTGGTCGATCACTAATTGATTGGTCAATTTAGTAGGTTGGTCAATTAAATGAATTTTTACCAACTTTATAAAATGGGTTGATTTGATCGGTTAATGAGGTTGGTTGGTCAATCAAGATATTTTGGTCGATCAATTAACTATTCTGGTCGATCAATAACCCTAAAAATTTGATTTTAAAAAGATATGCAAAAATCTATTTTTGAGTTTTATTTGAGGTTCCTTACAATAATGTCCTAAACTCAAATAAGGATAAAATGACACACATTAGCAACTATCTACACTTGGCTTGAAAGACGCTTCAATGCTTTAATCCGAGATAGCCCTGAAATGTTAGTCTAGCAATAAGCATAAATTTAGTGCATCAAAACAGAGGTGCTTACATTCTCCCCCTTTTTGATGACAGCAAAATTATAATTATGAAATTGAAAATAGTTTCGCATAATATCTCCCCCTTTTTATTTCAGTGGAATGAGCAGTGGTCAACTATGGGGATGTTAATAAATGCTTATCCAAGAGCACATGTTGTAGCTGCAGATAAAGAAGCCCCTGTTAGTAGCCTATGGTCTGTTGCAGCGAACTACTATAGGCTTGAAGGGTCTAAATTGTGCAGAACTGGTACACGACAGTGGGAGGATAGGCAGAACCTATTATCTGCATTGTAGCAGATCTATACCAGATAAGGTGCGACTGATACATATGACTGGAATGGGAAGTTTTCAGTGCAGCAGGCTTACAAAAGGATCATCAGGTCAAACACAAATGTGGAGATTGACCCAATTGATAAGAAAATTTGGCTATTAAAGATTCCACTGAAACTGCAAATTTTCTTGTGGCTTTGTAGGAGAGAAGGCTTGATCACGGGTGACTTTAGACATTAAAGAACGGGGACAACATTAAATGCCTGCTATCTCTGTGGATTACACACTTACAGTGTGTCTCATATTTTTTCCTCAAGCTTGGTCACAGAAAATATATGGAGGAAAATATGTCAAGAACCTCTATCTACCTGGGAATCCCTTTGGCAGAGGCTTACTACACCTGGACAACCATACAGGTGTATGGCTGCCTCCTTGTGGTGTGCATGGATGGCGAGAAATGAAAAGTTATTTCAGGAGAGACCAGTTTGGTGTGAGATAATTGTAAATGAGTGCTGATCCCTCATACGTCGATGGGGATCCAATATGTAACTTTTGTTTAATTTGAAGTAAATTGTCCTCCGGATTGCTATCATTTCACGATAGCTTTCCTCACAGTTTCAAAAAAGGAAAATGCTGCTCTTGATTAACATTTAACTCCCTCTTAAACATGTAATTTAAACAAGATAAACTTAAACATGCATTGACCAAGTGAGTAATATATAATTGAAAGAGAGAGAGAGAGAGAGGGCGAGAGAGTGACTGGCGTCGGGCAACAGGCGATGGTGTGGCGGAGCCATCTAGGGCTGGAGAAGGAGGCGAGTGGAGGACATGGAGATCGAGGGCTTGGAGGAGAAGGGAGCGGGTCTGGCAGGAGAGGTTTCGTAGGACATCTGAAAATGTTCCAAGAAAATCCTGGAGGAGGATGAACAGCGACATTCTTTATTGCAGATGCAGACAAAGGGGACATGTGGCGGCGATTTGCGAAAACCCTCTGATCTGCTTGGAGTGCAGGGGAGAAGGGCACAAACGCGAGTCATGCCCTGGGAGGTTCCTCTACAGTCAAAGAGGGTATTCTCACACCCTATCTGGAGGGTGAAGAAAGAAGCCCGACCGCTGCCGCCATCGGCTTTGGTCAGGTACTCAATCGAAGTTGAGATCCCTACTTCTGAGGAGATCTGACCTGTAGAGATCATGCTGAGGGGTGCTTTGATTGGCGAGATCATGGCTGGCAAACCATCGATAGATAGGCTTCAAAACCTTGTATGTTCCTTAAATCTCTTGTCTACGAGTTGGAAGGTAGCCATGCTATCCCATTCTCGGTTCCTGGTATATGGTTTAGGTATGAGGGATGTTGAACGACTGAGATTTCGTTCGAGCTCTTTTGAAGAATTTATTGTGATTCGGAGAATGGTGTCTCCCTTTGATGGGGCTCTCCCAGATCAGCCTCAGCAAAGAGTGGGCTCTAGGAGGATTCTTCTTGAGATTTCTGGCTTGCCGTTACATCTGAGATCAAAGGGGGTCATTTCTAAGATGGTAGCAGGCTTTGCATCCATCTGTGATGGGTCTGAAATTTTGATTGGAGAGGGGGACATCAGATCTCTTAGAATTGAGGCTGATGTCTTCAGTGCTGGCTCAATTCCTGATATGGTTACAATTAGATGTGGGAGCACTTCTTAGCTTATTCCGCTAGCAATTAGATAGGTGCCTGGGCAGGTTGAACAAGGGCAGGATAAGACATCTGGAGCAAGCATTGAAGTGAGGAAACAGAATGAGAGGCATGGCCGCATTCCTCCTGTTGATGCCCCTAAGTCTAAAAAGAGAAGGACTGTGTTCTCAATGATTTTGTGCGGATTTAAAGCGTATTACGTTGTAGTATAACCGACAAAACGTTTGAACAAATATAAAGAATTTTATTACTTGAACAACTAGAGTATCCGAGGTCGAACACGGGGAGCAATCCCAGTACTTTGTAAAACCAAAGAATACAACTGTTAAATGCAAATATAATTGATTCAAAGAGAGAATTTTAAAAAGGATTTGTGAAAAAAAAAGTAGAATTGGATGTCTGATTTCTGTATCAGACGTCTTAAATGTGATCTCTCTTTCTCTCTTCTTCTCCTTTCTGCTTCTGTATCTTCCTTCTTCTCCTACCTTGCCTTCCTTCTTTCTTCTTTTTCTTCTGATCTCTTTGCAGTCTCCACTTGTCCTCTTCTTTGTTCTTCTCTCTCTTCTGCCTTGTCTTCCTTCTTCTTCTCGGCGAAGACTTCTCCTTTCACTGCTACACAGCCTCTTCTTTCTTCTCTTCCTGTTCTTCAGCTGCTAAGTGTTCGCTGCGTCGGTCAGTTCTTCCTTCCTGCACACCACACAGTAGCAAAAACCTACCTCCGTCCCTCTACCCAAGCGTCTCTCTTTTTCTCAAGCAGTTCACTCAAGCATGCTCTCCCAGAGCCACACGGGTACTCGGGTTGGATTCGCACCCGAGACCAGGCGCACCGGCAAGTGCTGATGCGCGAGGAGTGCCTAGGTTTAGGTCGGGTCGGATCCGCCAGATCCGCGAGATCAAGCCGCGGACGAGGCGTGTGGAGGCAGTGAGGGACCTCACCCGTGTGCTTACGGAGGCAGTAAGAAGAAAACACAAAAATAATTTATATGATACCTGAGTTTTGCAATCCCACGATGTGGGACTATCTGGTCGGCCTTGCCTTCACGCGTGCCCGCAGAGCTTTCTTCACTCGATTGGCCAAGCTGATGGCTCCTCTATGCGACTGGCTGGCCTCGTTCGCTTCGCGACCTTCGCGAGAGTCTGCTGCACCTGCAGCATGGGAAGCCTGATGCCCGAAGCTGCTCCAAGCTCCCTGCTGCTTCGGCTGTTAATGGCGGCCGGAGCGTACACCTGACATCCAACAGAACGGCCTATTGGCCCAATCAGAATAGCTGGAAACCTTCGCCATAGCACGGCGAAGGCGGTGGGCGATGCTGCAGGTTGCAGGTCAACCTAGGCATGCGTGCCTATGTCAACCTGTGGCCGGAGATGGTGGGTTGGTCGGGGGGTGCTTGTGGAGGTCTGGAGTGGTAGTGATGGGGTGGAATGGGTTCCTGGTGGTGTGGCGAAGCTCACGAGGGGGTTGGTGAGCCGTGTGGAGGGGCGGAGTGGTGTGGGCAGCTCGCCGGAGGGCGGTCGGAGGCGAGAACGATTGAGGTGGTTAGGTACTGTCGAGAGGTAATCAAGTAAAATAGTAGGGGGAAAAGAGAGAGGAGAGGATGGAGAATGTATCTGGGATTGTCTGGAAGGAAGGGAGGCGGTGGAGAGGATGGCTCGTAACTACTGTCGTTGGGGAAGAAAGACCCTGAGGGAGGAAGCAGCGACAAAGATGAGGCCAGGAGCACGCGCGCGGGGTACAGCGCGACGCGGGAGGAAGAGGCGGAGAGGACTCTGCTGCTGGTATGGCAGCAGAGCGACGAGACGGAGGGGAGGAGCTCGCCGGAGCTTGCGGGTCGTTTGGCCGGAGATGGGAGAGAGGGAATTTGGAGGGGATCTCCGTCAAAATAAAGCTTGGGTGCTGCAGCAGGGTCTGGGGGGTGTTTTATAGGTGCTGGCCGCTCCTATCTGTGCGTGGAGAGCGTGCAATTAGGTCTGTCGGCTTGCCGGAGTTGGAAGGAAGGTGGATACCCAAATCTCTCGTGCGTTCGCACGAGAGATTGGGTTCACACCAGCGATTGTAATTGGTTTTATAAGGAAGGGAATTCCTCAGAGAATCCCCCTTCCATTTCTAGGAGGGAATCTCTGAGGGATTAGAGAGCAATCCCTCTCTGAACCTCGCCGGAGCTTGGTTCTGCCCTAACAATGGCGGTAGGACCGGATTGCAAAGGGGGCGAAGAACTTGGGGGGCTCTTTGCAAGGATATTCAAAAGATAGGGACCTATTTGTGATTCGGGTGTACTAAATTGCAAAGTAGGTCAAGATGACCTCCCCTTAGGTCCGAATTTTGGTATAAACCTAATTTGGACCTAAGGAATCCAATGGAAAAGTTGGATTTTAGGTTTGACCTTATTTGACTAGACATTTTGCGTAAAAACCCAAATTTAGTTAATTGAGGAGCTAGGACCCTAATCTAGGTCAGACTAGGTTCCAAAGGCCAAATTAAGTGTTCTAAACCCTAGAGGATGTTTTTCCATGATTATTAGAGGGTTTAATCGATTTTTATCCTGACCAAAACCTTGTTAATTTAAGCGAGTTTGTTTTTAGGGTTACCAAGTGTCATTTAATTCTTAGATTGCACATAAACCCATTTCTGATTGACTCAACCCTCTTTTTATCTTATTTGGACCATTTGACCTATGTTTTGCTTCTGAGAAATCCCGTTTATGTACTGCAATGGTAAAATTGCAGTTTTAACCTTTATTTCATGTTTTCTTCTCAGAGCACTGATGGGTCGGCCCGAATAGGTTGTTAATATGATATTTTTATCGTTGAAATGTGTATAGTGGTTAACCTAATTTGGACCTAACCATCTCTTTACAAAATTTTTAACCTGGCCTAATTGATTTTATCTTATCACTTTCAAGCCCAGGGTCGAACACAGGGAAGTGGGGTTAAAGTCAAGTTTCTACGTTTTCCTTAAAACGCGTCTCTTCCGTTCGTTTATTGTGTTTTTGGTGTTTTTCTTATTTAGGTTTTTTTATGGTAATCCTTATTCTTGAGGTACACCCTCAAAATTGTGTCCTTGGCTTTTAGCCAAACAGAGTCCCAAAACAAGTCTTGCTACTCGCAAGACGAGGTACCTGCAAGTCAAAGATTATCTTTTCTTTTTTTATGTATTTTTTTATCTTTTTACTAACAGAAAAGCAAATAGACAGAAAGTAAATATAGTATGTATATATATATGTAGTATATATATAAAGGGGTGGGGGTGGAGGTGGCAATGGAGTGTAGCACTATGTCGAGTCAGTCGACGACTAGAGAGACGCAACCAACACGACTAGGTGCCGCGTGGAGTGTGGATGGAGGATGGATGATGTATGGGACCACACTTTTTTTGTACGCGTGTATCAGGGAATATCAGCAACTGGTGCAGATATTCCCACGATACAGCGTATAATAAATAACATGAAAATATATGTACATATGTATGTATATAAGTAAATATATCTATATATATATATAAATGTATAGTTATATATGTATAGATATATATATAAAGATATATATGTGTATATATATGCATATAAGTATATATATATATATTACTATATATATGTATATAGATATGTATATATATATATGTATATAAGTATATATGTCTATATATATATAAGTATATAGATGTATATATAAGTAGATATATATATATATATGTTATATATATATGTATATATGTTATATATATGTGTATGTATACATAACTATATAGATATACTATGTATATATATATATATATATGTATGTATGTATGTATGTATATATATATTTATATATATATGGTACTATAAGTGTGTAAGTGTGTGTGTATGTGTTGGTATAGGTGTGTGTGCGTCGGTGAATGTGTGTGTGTGCGTTGCTGTGAGTGTGTGTCTGTTAGTGAGTAAAAAAGAGAGAGAGAGAGAGAGAGAATACGTGAGAGAGAGAGTGGGAGCGGGCGGGAGAGATCAGCAGAGAGAGAGAGCGGGCGAGTGAGCGATCGCGGACGCGCGAGTTAAGACGTCTGACGCCGCGTCGTCTGAAGGCAGAGGCAGACATCTGAAGACGGCGGGTGCGGGCGCGGCTTCGCGTAGGGTTCCTGCAGGCGTGCGCGAAGGCGACGGGTGGGCGAAGGCGTGGAGGAGAGAGCGTGGAGGAGGTCTGCAGGTGGTCGCGGAGGGTCGCGGAGGAGGGGGAGGGGGCGGCACGAGGCCATAGCTGGCCGCTGCAGTGCACGCAGCGGACGGCTACAGGTGCAACTGCGGGGACGTCAGGATGGAGGTTGAGCGGGGAATGGCCCTGCAGGCACGCGCGAAGTCGACGGGCGGCTGCGGGGACGGTCGCGGAGGAGCGGGAGGACCTGCTGCTGCTGCTGCGTGGCTGCTGCTGCCGTGGCTTCAAGCTTCGAAGCTTTGAGCGGCGGCAATGGCGTTAAAGAGAAAAAAAACAAAGAGAGGGAATGCACCACGCCCACCGGCTCGTCGAAGAGCTGGGCGGTGGTGCTCCCACTGTGGTGGTGTGCACCACAGTGGGTTCTCCTGCTCGCTGGGTGCCTCCTCGACGGAGGGCCGACGTATGGGAGGGGAAAGCGGTGGAGAAGATGGTTACGGGTTTGTTTCGTTGCTGCAGCCTCCCTTGCGAGGATGAAGCTGCAGCTTCTTATAGAGGAGGAGAGAGTGGCGTGCCGGCTGCAGCAGGGAGAGGGTGCACGAGTTGCAGCTATAGGGAGCGGCGTTGGTAGGGAGAAGTGACGTGGAGTAAATGCATGCGGCTGCTGCGGGAAGAAGTGCAGCCGCGGGAAGAAGAAAAGAAGAAATCAAGAGAGAAAAAAATGACAAGCGGTGGAATTTGCAAGGAGGCACTTGAGATAAAATGTAACTATGCAAGCCATTGTTTCACTCCTCTTCCTCTCTTTATTAAATGCTTGCATGCAAGCGTTTTTACAAATGCGATTACAGGATCCTATTATGCAATGTTAATGCTAGAAAATAGCACAAGAAGGCGTTATTACAGGCGTGTTTTGAGGTGCAAACATATACCCCCATGCCTATCTTTTGCTAGTCCCTAGCAAAATAGTATTTAGAAATAATCTTAAGCTGAAGATTTTCTTCTGAGGTGATATAGGTGTGTTTATTATCGAATATTGTGAGAACCAATTGTAAAGAAGACTACCAGTACTTTAAGTCTCACATGACATAGATCATCTCTCAACTAACCAGGACTCTTGATATTTAAACCTTAAGTATGATTTCCAGGACCCAGGAGGTTTTTGCCATACTCGAGAGCTCAAGAGGTTATGGTTTGTGCATAGTGAAGGATCAAGACTGACCAGATGAACATTAAGACTCAATCCCAGGGTTTCACGAATTTTTAAGTACAGGTTGGTCCCAGTTTCAGCTCATGTCTTCGAATTGACCCTTAAGATGATGATGGAAAACTCAACTCCCATTTTTTGTTTTTTTTTTTTTTGGCTCACCGAAAAACAAATTATACAGACATTTATGAGATATACTGACTCTTTTGCAACATCTTTTTTTTTTTTTTTGACAACTCTTTTTTTTCTCTTTTTTTTTTTTTTGAAACATATGTCAATATATCTCTTACAACACATTTTGAAAGAGCACACTTTTTTTCTTTTTGGTGGGAGAGTTTCTCTTTGGTGGAAAGAGTTGCTCCTAAACACAAGACTAAAGCCTGGGATAAAAAGTCTACCTGCGCGCACAGGTAAGGACTCCACCTTCCCTAATCAACACTAGGGTTGGATCTTATGTTCACCTGGTCTTTCCTGATATGTGTAGTGTGAACCAAGTTTACTTAAGCTCTCAAGTAAAAGTAAACCAACGAATCTTGTACTTGTGTCTCAGGTACAAGAATACATCCTTAGTTAGGAGAGATCTTGATCTATTTTGTCAATGCTTTAAGTGAATTAAGCCGAGCCTGAGCGAATCAAGCTTTTGTGGCCTGGAAAGTCTTCAAAACAGAGGTTGAATATCCATAAACACTTATTGCCTTTTTGTTTCAGCTTCAAGATCATTACTAAACACCATTTATTATAATATATATATATATATTTTTTTTCTTGCATATTTATAAATAAGTGGGAACTGTATGATACCATAACATACCCGGATCCTATGGATGCCTATCCACCCCCCATGCCAAACAATGCTATGTCCTCATATGCATGCAGGGAAAGGCAGAGGAAGGATGGAAGATCGGGTAACAAGAGCTGAGGTTCAGGGTATAGATCAGGGTGGAAGGGTGGGTGGACGGTGGGTGGTGAAGAGAAAAGTGAAGTGATTGCGAGAGAGGTGTGAAAAGTGATGGTAGATGGTGAGTGTTGTTAAGGTGCCTCCCAACAAGCGCCAAATTTAATGTCCCCAGCTGGACTCAGAATGAGGCAAAGAATTAGTTACCCTCCAGCAGGGCAACGATTTCTCCAACGGGGGCAGGTTCATGAGTCAGATAGGGTTTCAAACGCTACCCGTTGACCGTAAATTTACGCCCAGATTTGGGATCTTCGATCTCGACGGCCCCATTGGGGAATGGTCTTGAGACCAGGAAAGGACCAGTCCATTTGGACTTCAATTTCCCAGGAAAGAATTTGAGTCGGGCATTATAGAGCCAAACTTGTTGAGATGGCTCAAATTCCTTCCGCCGAACATGGCTGTCGTGAAAAGCCTTAGTGCGCTGTTTAAAGGTTAGAGCAGAATCATAGGCTTCACGACGGAGCTCTTCCAGCTCTTGGAGTTGGAGTTTCCTTTCTCGACCACACAAGTCTGGGTCGAGGTTACATTGGCGAACCGCCCAATAAGCGCGAAGTTCCAACTCCACGGGCAAATGACAAGGCTTCCCGTAAACGATTTTGTATGGAGACATACCAAGGGGAGCCTTGAAGGCGGTCCGATACGCCCAAAGTGCGTCAGTCAGCTTGTCGGACCAATCCTTACGGTCAGGCCGAACCATTTTCTGGAGAATCTGCTTGATTTGCCGGTTCGACACTTCCGCCTGGCCGTTCGTCTGAGGATGATACGGGGATGCGATACGATGGTGGACTTCGTACCTCCTCAGAAGTGCCCGAAAAGAAGCATGGGTAAAGTGGCTTCCTCCATCCGAGATAATGGCCCGAGGGATCCCAAAACGCGCAAAGATATGGTCCTTGACGAATCAGGTGGAGATAACATGGTCAGCACGGCGCGCGGGAATAGCCTCGATCCATTTCGAAACATAGTCGACGGCCACGAGGATGAATTCGAAGCCGTTGGATGGAGGAAAGGGACCCATGAAGTCAATTGCCCAAATGTCGAAGATTTTCGCAGCTAGGATGTGTTGCAAGGGCATCATGTCACGACGTGCCATTGACCCTAATGACTGGCACCTAGTGCAATGCTTGGCATAAGTATGTGCGTCCTGATGAAGGGAGGGCCAAAAGAAACCGCACTGCAACACCTTGGCTGCAGTTTTCCTCCTAGAGAAATGGCCTCCACAGGCCTGATCGTGGCAGAAGGATAGCACACTGGGGAACTCACTGTCAGGAATACAGCGACGGATGATTTGATCAGCACCTATCCGAAAAAGAAGTGGATTATCCCAGAAATAATACTTTGCTTCTGCCATGAGAAGCTCGCGCTGGTTTTTAGGCCAGCCATGTGGAAGAGATCCAGAAGCAAGGTAATTGGCAATGTCGGCATACCACAGTCTACTTGGCACATTTATTGCCAATAGGTGCTCATCAGGAAAAATTTCATTAATTGGCAGAGTAAGTCCAATATGGTCAGGGTCCAGTCTGGAAAGGTGATCAGCCACAACATTCTGGGCTCCGGCCTTATCACAAATCTCAATGTCAAATTCCTGGAGCAGAAGGATCCAACGAATCAGTCTAGGCTTGGCATCCTTCTTATGCATGAGATGGCGAATGGCCGCGTGATCAGTGAAAACAATAACGTGAGAGCCCAGAAGGTAAGAACGGAATTTTTCCAACCCAAAGACAACTGCCAGTAGTTCCTTTTCTGTGGTAGTATAATTACGCTGGGCCTCGTCCAACGTCTTACTGGCGTAGTATACCATGAAGGGGTGTCTATCGCGTCTTTGTCCCAGGATGGCTCCGACTGCAAGGTCTGAAGCGTCACACATAAGTTCAAAGTCGAGGGACCAATCAGGCGGCTGGAGAACAGGGGCCTTGGTGACAGCATTAAGCAGCTGCGTGAATGCTTGTATATAGTCAGGGCCCATGTTGAAGGGCACGTCGGTTGATAGGAGATGAGTTAAGGGTCGAGAAATTTTGGAGAAGTCTTTGATGAATCTCCTATAGAAACCGACGTGTCCCAAGAAGGAGCGAATTTGTTTGATAGAACCAGGCACAGGTAAATCAGCAATGACATCGAGCTTAGCTCTGTCAACCTCGATACCCCTATCGGAGATGATATGTCCAAGAATAATTCCCTCGTGCACCATAAAATGACTTTTTTCCCAGGAAAGCACGAGGTTTACATCAATACATCTCCTAAGGATGCGAGTCAGGTTGGCAAGACATTCGTCGAAAGATGGTCCAAAGACTGAAAAGTCATCCATGAAGACCTCGAGAAAGTCACCCACCATGTCATGAAATATCGCCAGCATGCATCTCTGGAAAGTTGCTGGCGTGTTACAAAGTCCGAACGGCATCCTTCTAAAGGTGAAGGTGCCGAAAGGGCAGGTAAAAGTGGTTTTCTCTTGGTCTCGGGGGTCTATTGCCACTTGGTTATATCCTGAGAATCCATCCAGGAGGCAGAAAAATTTATTTCCCGCTAACCGCTCCAGGATTTGGTCAATAAATGGTAGCGGGAAGTGATCTTTCTTGGTTGCAGCATTGAGTTTCCTATAATCTACACACACTCTCCAAGATGTAGGAGTGCGTGTAGGGATGGATTCGCCCCTGTCATTGACACGGATGGTGAGTCCTGCCTTTTTGGGCACAACGTGAATCGGACTCACCCAGGGGCTATCGCTGATCGGGTAGATTATACCCGCATCCAGCCACTTAATGATTTCATTCTTAACGACCTCCCGCATGTTAGGGTTGAGACGTCGCTGCATCTCGCGAGAAGGTCGAGCCTCCTCCTCCGTATATATACGATGAGTGCAGTAGGAGGGGCTAATACCAGATAAGTCTTATAAAGACCATCCAATAGCTGCCTTGTGTTCTAGGAGGACCTTAGTTAGTTTGCACTCCTGCTCCATGGTTAATTTTGAACTGATGATTACAGGGAGCGTTTCATTTGGTCCCAGGAAAACATACTTGAGTGTATTAGGCAGCACTTTTAGCTCGGGAGTGGATGGGGAAGGATCTGGCATTTCTTGGGACAAGAGTGTCCTAGACGGGTAGGAGAACAAGTTAGGAGGAAGAAACTGGCCTTCAGATTGGCCAAGAAGAGGGGCTTCTTGGATAGATGGATCCAAAAATGAATAGCCCCAGTGAGAAGTATATGGGTTTAAGGTCCCAGTGTGGATTTGTAAATCCGCCTGATTTGGCGGGGAAGAAAGGGCAATTCGGTCTTCATGAGTGTGGACCGACAGTGAGTAGCCCAGATATGACTCAGACCACGAGGTATGGGAAGCAGAGAAAACCTCGTCAGAAGTTTGGCCAGGAGAAGGTACTGGACAAGGGAGGGATTGGGGAACGTCACAGTATGTGTTGGTCAAGCAGTTATCAGTGTTTATAGGTAATCCGCAGCAGTCCGAGTAGGTCCCAATTAGTCCGATACACGCGCTGACGGCCATGTCCTCGTCAGGCGTGTCATCCTCAATGCAATCACAATCAAAGTTCTTGGCTGCCTTGAATATGTTAAGCTTGAGCTTCTCAGATCCAACGGCAATCTCAATACAGCCCGACTCGCAGTCGATGTGGACGCGGGCTGTGGCCAAGAAAGGTCGATCGAGGATGATCGGACAATCAGAAAGTGAACTAGGAACTTCCATATCTAAAATAAGAAAGTCAACAGGAAAACAGAGACTGTTGACCTTAACCACCACGTCTTCCACCACACCCTTCGGGATTTTGACAGAACGATCTGCCAACTGTAACGTGACAGGGGTGGGTTTCAGATTTCCCAAGGAAAATTTTTCGAGCATGATGGTCGGTATGAGATTGATGGAAGATCCTAGATCAAGCAAGGCACGGTTAAAACTGCAGCCTTGGATGCTACAGGAAATCAGTGGTGTGCCCGGATCTTTCTGCTTCGGTGGTAAGTTTGACAGTATAGCACAACTCGCATGAGGCGAGAGAACCACCGGATTCTTAGTCTTCTTTGACTATCGCCTGGGTGTTGTGTAGTCTTTGAAAAATCGAGCGACAGTTGGTATGTGGTCGATTGCCTCGAGCAAGGGTACCTTGATTTCTACATCCCTGAATAAATTACGTAGGTTGTCAAAGGCCTGCGTATTTTTCTTTTTGCCTTTTGGCTCCCTTAGTAGAGCCTCAGGGAATGGGACTGATTCTGGCACAAGTTTTGGTGCATCATCCTCTCCCGAATGCGGTATGCATCCCGAATGAGAGGGCGAAGAAGAAGACGGGCCAGGATCAGGTCGAGGAGGATCGACGGTCTGCTTACCGCTCCTCGTAGTGATAGCATTGGACGATGCGGGTCCAGTGGGATCATACGGTGGAGGAGGGTTTGCAATGGGGATATAAGAGTGTGGTGCTGCAGCAGGATTAGCCTGAAATCCCGGTGGAATGCTCGGAGCTTGCAAAACTTGATTAACCTGTCCCTGAGAAGGTCGTACCTGTGGTTGAGAACCACGGGGCACGAAATTTCGCGGGTTTGGAACAGGTTGGGCGGGAAGAGTGCCCTGAGATCGAGTCGCCATGCGTAGTTGACTGATCTCGGCGTTCTGCTGCGCTAATTGGTGCTGAAGAGAGGTCATGTTCTCTTCATGGCGCTTTGACATTTCCGTCATCATTCGCATCAATTTGTCAAGAGGGCTTGATGCGTGTTCAGTTTGTGGTACGCAAGGGCCTGATGGCGGATTTGCCATAGGATTAAACTGGACCCTTGGGATGACGGGTGCGGACGGTCGCATTGGTCCACCCGTGCGGTTTTGGCGCTGCGGGTTGTTGGACCATGCGATGTTCGGATGATTACGCCATCCTGGGTTATAAGTGGCAGAGAATGGGTTGTTCCCCAGGGCGCAAGCGTCTTCTATGCCAGAAGATGCATCCGCATGTAGATATGCGTCCGAGCACACGGAGGCTTGGTCCTCCGTGTCGAAATATTGGCTCGCAGAAGCCAGTTCCACATGACCTACTGAGTCGCTTGGCACGACACTCGGTAAGGAAGGTCTAACGGGGTTTCTCTGGATAAGCCTGGTATTAGAAGAACTTGGATTGTGACGAAGTGGTGAAGAGGTGGTGTTTGCCATAGATCGGGTGGGGTTGGCCAGAAGCTCGTCCAGCTTCTTGTGCGCGACGGAGACTTCATCCAGTTTTTGTGCAATAAGGCTTAGATCAGTGGATGAATGGGAGGGTCCCGTGTCAACTTCGTGGACATTTTGGGGCTGGCTGGTACGATTAAAGGCGATAATGGAAGCATTGTTCATCGAGTTTTCACTTATATTTTCAAACAGCTCGAATGCTCCATTCTCGTCTTTATTCATAAAGTTCCCTCCGCAGGAAGCGTCTGCAATCTGCTTCAAAGTCTCATTTAGCCCATAGTAGAAAATCTGGGCTATATGCCACTTAGGCAGACCGTGGTGCGGACACTTCCTGGGGAGGTCATTATACCTCTCCCATGCCTCATGAAATTGTTCGCCGTTTTGTTGCGTAAATGAAGTGATAGCATGGCGAAGCGCATTGGTCCGCCCGATTGGGAAGAACTTCTTGAGAAACGCTGTTCGCATATCTTCCCAAGAGTGGATGGTTCTCCCAAGGGTGCGTAACCATTGCGACGCTTTATCCCGTAATGAAAACGGGAACATCTTCATGAGGACTATAGATAACCCGACATTTCTTAGTTTAACGATTTCAGCAAGTCGGGTTAGGTCTTCCAAGTGGATAAATGGGTCTTCACTTGCATGACCATGAAAGTGAAAATTGATTAGGCGAATTATGTTTGGTTTTAATTCAAAGTCGTCCCCGCCCATGGGGACCCGAATTTGTCCTATGGTCTCTGTAGCAGTGGGATTCTGATAACAGCTAAGAGACCTAGGCTCCTCCCGTTCGGGAGGGTTCTGCATTTCCTCCAATGTTTCCCGAATGGCTTCGATTTGCTCATTATATATTTCCATTTGGGCTTGGAGGCGGGTTATGGGATCTAAGGCTCCACCACCTGGTGGGTTCTGAGGGCGGTTTCCTCCCTCGGGATTTGGGGGCGGGTGTGCAGCCATGTTTGTGGAGGAGGAGGACGATTCGACTTGTTTTCTAGATTTATCAGTCAATTCAAATAGTTCAGGGTTTTGTGACCTCCTCCCAAACATGCACTACCGCAGGAAGAATTGGGGAGATGAGAAGGGAAAAGGGATGAGAGAAATGATGCCGCAAAGGTACACTTGATTACAAATCAATACAGTCAAGTTCCTAACCTCTACAGTGTGCCCTTAGACCTAAAGATCTAAGTTACTGACTATCACGAACTACGGAACCGAATGAGAGCACCGCGGAACCACCGGGCCAGATTGAAAGGCCGTTTGCCCCAGTCTTAGACACCCGATAGCACGCGGGAACTCTCACCAGCACGTAGTCACTACACGCAGTTAGTTAGACCTCCAATCCTTAGTAAGGGTCAAGTTACTACCAGTTTTAATTAGAGGCTTAGGGTCAAGTGCTTTTGGAATGTGAAGGGCGTTGTTTACAGGTAATGCCCAAGTGATTGATTTTAAGAGTGTGTAAGAACAAGCATGCAACGGGGAAATCTCCCCGAATTGAAGTTTTTATTAGCGAATGGTTTTTAGTGTTCAGCCTTAAGTAGTATGAATTTTAGGGTTTTGCTGAATTACCAATTCAACCAATCTCCGGGTTTTTGCAAAAATACAGGTTTTCCTTCTAAAACCCAAGAAACCCTTCTTCAATTATCAATTAATTACTGCATGCTAAAATGCAATGGGATACCGTAAATGGAGATTTCTAAGTGTGGATGCACGAATCAGTTTTATATCAATGTGACAGGGAGCCCAAAGCACTTCAATTCAAGTGCTCCCAATCACCAGAAATGATTTCCACACACAAGGCTTCAACCAAAAGATAAAGAAAATAAAATTGTTGGGGTTGAAGTATTCAAGATCGAATCACAGGCAAGTTTGAAAAGTCATGGTGGGGTTGGAATCAACTCAATTCCAAGTCTCCCCACCAAAAATGTGATCCTGAATTAAAGATAAGTGAGGCAAAAGAGGGATATAAGCAATCTTTTTCTTTGCCTCAAAGAATACTTCCCTCGGCGAGAAATCCAAGAATCAAGATTCTCGGATTTTCGCTATGCGAAGTGTGGCGGGAAATCCCGGGGTAGTGGGAGTGAATACAACCAATCAAACAAGTGAATTTTAATCCACTTGCCCCAAGAAATCCCAAGAAGTTTTTCTAGTTTTTTTTTTTTTTTTTTGTGTGGCAAGCTAACCCTAGTTTGCTAAGAAAGAGAAAACCAACTAGTTTGGCAACGTGTGCGAAGCTCCAATGCGGTGTCGGCGTCTTCACGCTCTCGTTCCCGCCTTGGATCTGCCCTCGTTCCCGACTTCATCTGCTTTCCTTCTCCTTCCACCAAGTTCACCTGCACACCAAAAACAACAATACCCGTGAAGAGGGAAGAGAAAAATTGAAAGGATTTGGATAGAAACTTACTCGAAGGCACACCTTCCCGGCAACGGCGCCAGAAAAGTGTGATGGGTCGGCCTGAATAGGTTGTTAATATGATATTTTTATCGTTGAAATGTGTATAGTGGTTAACCTAATTTGGACCTAACCATCTCTTTACAAAATTTTTAACCTGGCCTAATTGATTTTATCTTATCACTTTCAAGCCCAGGGTCGAACACAGGGAAGTGGGGTTAAAGTCGAGTTTCTACGTTTTCCTTAAAACGCGTCTCTTCCGTTCGTTTATTGTGTTTTTGGTGTTTTTCTTATTTAGGTTTTTTTATGGTAATCCTTATTCTTGAGGCACACCCTCAAAATTGTGTCCTTGGCTTTTAGCCAAACAGAGTCCCAAAACAAGTCTTGATACTCGCAAGACGAGGTACCTGCAAGTCAAAGATTACCTTTTCTTTTTTATGTATTTTTTTTATCTTTTTACTAACAGAAAAGCAAATAGACAGAAAGTAAATATAGTATGTATATATATATGTAGTATATATATAAAGGGGTGGGGGTGGAGGTGGCGATGGAGTGTAGCACTATGTCGAGTTAGTCGACGTCTAGAGAGACGCAACCAACACGACTAGGTGCTGCATGGAGTGTGGATGGAGGATGGATGATGTATGGGACCACACTTTTTTTGTACGCGTGTATCAGGGAATATCAGCAACTGGTGTAGATATTCCCGCGATACAGCGTATAATAAATAACATGAAAATATATGTACATACGTATGTATATAAGTAAATATATCTATATATATATATAAATGTATAGTTATATATGTATAGATATATATATATAGATATATATGTGTATATATATGTATATAAGTATATATATATATTACTAAATATATGTATATATATATGTATATAGATATGTATATATATATATGTATATAAGTATATATGTCTATATATATATAAGTATAAGTATATAGATGTATATATAAGTAGATATATATATATATTATATATATATATATATGTATATATATTATATATATGTGTATGTATACATAACTATATAGAAATACTACGTATATATATATATGTATGTATGTATGTATATATATATTTATATATATATGGTACTATAAGTGTGTGAGTGTGTGTGTATGTGTTGGTATAGGTGTGTGTGCGCCGGTGAATGTGTGTGTATGTGCGTTGCTGTGAGTGTGTGTCTGTTAGTGAGTAAAAAAGAGAGAGAGAGAGAATACGTGAGAGAGAGAGCGGGAGCGGGCGGGAGAGATCAGCAGAGAGAGAGAGAGCGGGCGAGCGAGAGATCGCGGACGCGCGAGTTAAGACATCTGCCGCCTCCGGCGGACGTCTGACGCCGCGTCGTCTGAAGGCGGAGGCAGACGTATGAAGACGGCGGGTGCGGGCGCGGCTTCGCGTAGGGTTCCTGTAGGCGTGCGCGAAGGCGACGGGCGGGCGAAGGCGTGGAGGAGCGAGCGTGGAGGAGGTCTGCAGGTGGTCGTGGAGGATCGCGGAGGAGGGGGAGGGGGCGGCACGAGGCCGTAGCCGGCCGCTGCAGTGCGCGCGGCGGACGGCTACAGGTGCAACTGCGGGGACGTCAGGACGTAGGTTGAGCGGGGAATGGCTCTGCAGGCACGCGCGAAGTCGACGGGCGGCTGCGGGGACGGTCGCGGAGGAGCGGGAGGACCTGCTGCTGCTGCTGCTGCGTGGTTGCTACTACCGTGGCTTCAAGCTTCAAAGCTTGGAGCGGCGGCAATGGCGTTAAAGAGAAAAAAAACGAAGCGAGGGAATGCACCACGCCGACCGGCTCGTCGAAGAGCTGGGCGGTGGTGCTCCCACTGTGGTGGTGTGTACCACAGTGGGTTCTCCTGCTCGCCGGGTGCCTCCTCGACGGAGGGCCGACGTATGGGAGGGGAAAGCGGTGGAGAAGATGGTTACGGGTTTGTTTCGTTGTTGCAGCCTCCCTTGCGAGGATGAAGCTACAGCTTCTTATAGAGGAGGAGAGAGTGGCGTGCCGGCTGCAGCAGGGAGAGGGTGCGCGAGTTGCAGCTATAGGGAGCGGCGTTGGCAGGGAGAAGTGACATGGAGTAAATGCATGCAGCTGCTGCGGGAAGAAGTGCAGCCGCGGGAAGAAGAAAAGAAGAAATCAAGAGAGAAAAAAATGAAAAGAGGTGGAATTTGCAAGGAGGCACTTGAGATAAAATGTAACTATGCAAGCCATTGTTTCACTCCTCTTCCTCTCTTGATTAAATGCATGCATGCAATTGTTTTTACAAATGCGATTACAGGATCCTATTATGCAATGTTAATGCTAGAAAATAGTACAAGAAGGCATTATTACAGGCGTGTTTTGAGGTGCAAACAAGCACTTGTTCCTTCAGTTAAGCCTTCTTCTAGGTTATGTAGGAGCTTTTATCTTCTTTATTGGGTCAAAATGAGCTAGTTATGGCTCATGATGAGGCTCTCAT
Source organism: Thalassia testudinum (assembly GCA_037157565.1). Taxonomy (NCBI): domain Eukaryota; kingdom Viridiplantae; phylum Streptophyta; class Magnoliopsida; order Alismatales; family Hydrocharitaceae; genus Thalassia; species Thalassia testudinum. Next base: position 9,149,986 of record JAZHRO010000003.1, on the reverse strand, counting down.
CATACCCCCATGCCTAGCTTTTGCTAGTCCCTTAGCAAAATTTCAAGGTTTTAACTTCCGTTCTAGACCCTGATTGTCTGTCAATAACGATAAGTGATTCTTCTTTTGTGATTAGGTAGGAATGCCGACAATAGGCCTGGAGGTATTCAAGTACCAACCAAAATCAGGACTTGTTCTGCTTTAGCCTCAGTCCTCCGCAAAGGTTTCTACGGCCCACAGAAACTATCCTAGGGTTTGTTGGACTCCGTGGTTAAAGCACCCGTGCTTGAGACATTTTTAGCCTAAGTTCAGTTTGCAGTGCATTTTTTTTTGTAAGAGAGAGATAGAAGATTTATTTGTTTGGAGAGCTTTTCTCTCTTTTCTTTTTATTTCTAGCTTCGGATTAGCTTCTCAACATGGTCTGTATCGGATTCCTCGTCCCCATCATCAATCCTCAAGGGTCCCTGGCTTTCGAGATTTCGAGATAATCCCGCCCATGGCAACCCCCAGAACCCTGGCTTTCGAGATTTCGAGATAATCCCGCCCATGGCGTTCCGTGGCCGAATCCAGACCCTGGCGATCGACATTTCGTGATAATGCCACCCATGGTATCTGAACCAACAGAGTGCTTACATGCCCCCAGTAGGATATTTAAATATCCTAAGAGACAAGCACCGAGGAGACGATATGTTGTTACGCATCTTCGAGGGGAATTTCCCGCCTCTCTGCGCTGGGAACTCATCCAAATCAATTTGTGTTGATTGACCGCTCCAAATCTAGGTGACTTTTTTAGAACATTAAACGCTTTTCGCGTGATTTGGATGTTTATCCACACTGAACCAGACTGTGTGTGAATTTGGGTGCTTAGGTTATCGAATCCCGCAAACCGGAGGTCAGTTAACGAGGCCGAATACTTCCTAAGCCTTAGACCTAATACTTAAGTTTCGCATTTTCCTCAACCTCTTGAGGATTATCCCGATTTTAACAGATACGCAAATTTTTAAGCTAACAAATCTAGCCCAAGAGGCCTAGGACCAATGTTCCCGCTAATCTCTTGTTATGTCTCCTTTTTGTCATTTTTCTTTCTTTTCCTCCTCTCATTTGTATGACCCTGAATTGTTCCTCCCCTCTATCAAGTCTCTTTTTTTTTTTTTTTTTGTGAAACCCTTTCTTGATATGAATTTTCTGACATTTTGCACTTTCATATCCCCCCCATGCCTAAGATTTGCAATGTCCCCATTATAAATTAGGTGGGTTCGAATTCAGCTTAGTTCATGTATTAGGATAGGTGTGTGGTGAGTGAATGGGTCGAAGTGACTTGTTGTGAACGATTTCTAATCTCGGGTAGGTATAGATGAGGTGAAGTCGGCTGTTGTAATGGATGAACCCTAAAGTGCAATATGAGTTACATCTAGAGATGTCAGAAACGGTTTTAGGTTTTTCAAAGAATGACGGGTTGCCTCCCGTTAAGCGCTGAGTTTTACGCCATCGGCTGGGCACAATGAGCTCAAGAGGAATGGAGGGTAAAGGATGACTCAGCAAATCTATATCGGTCATGTCAATGAACGGCTTGAGTCTCTGACCGTTCACAACAAAGGGTTCAGAATCGTGGTTGAGTGGGCTGATTTCAATGGCTCCATTTCCGAAGATTTGCCGGACTAGGTAGGGTCCGATCCACTTGGATCTTAGCTTTCCTGGGAATAATTTGAGTCGGGCATCAAAGAGTAAAACTTTTTGACCAGGATGAAAGACCTTTCTAGAAATGTGTTTGTCGTGAAAAGCTTTAACCCGTTCTTTGTAAATTCGCGAGTTCTCATACGCGTCGTGGCGTAATTCATCGATCTCGCTTATTTGAAATCTTCTGTGGGTTCCAGCCTTAGAAAGGTCGACATTACAGGTCCGTACTGCCCAATAGGCTTTATACTCCAATTCGACGGGGAGGTGACATGCCTTCCCGTACACTAGTCTGAAGGGAGACATTCCTAATTGGGTCTTGTGGGCGGTCCTATAGGCCCACAATGCTTCCGGAAGCCGGGAAGACCAATCTTTTCTATCAGGTCCAACAGTAACCTGAAGGATCTTCTTGATCTCTCGGTTAGATAGCTCAGCTAGACCATTAGTTTGGGGGTGGTAAGGAGTAGAGATTCGGTGTGACACCCCGTATTTGGTCATCAGTGACCTGAACTGAGCGTTTGTAAAATGGGTCCCTCCGTCGGAAATTATAGCCCGCGGAATCCCGAACCTCGAGAAAATGTTTTGATGAAGGAATTTTATAACGACTTTATGATTGTTGGTTCGGGTCGGAATGGCTTCTATCCACTTGGAAACATAGTCAACTGCGAGTAAGATGTATTCGAAGCCATCCGAGTTCAGAAAGGGTCCCATGAAATCAATCCGCCAAATATCAAAAATTTCGCATACCAAGATCAGCTGTAGAGGCATCATGTCTCTATGGCTCATGTTACCCAGAGTCTGGCAACAGGAACATGCCTTACAGTGATCGTATGCATCCTTGAAAATTGTGGGCCAGTAAAAGCCACACTGGAGGACTTTCGATGCGGTTTTATGTCCAGAAAAATGTCCACCGCATGCCTGGTCATGGCAGAATGAGAGTATGTCTTTGATTTCCACTTCCGTGATGCATTGTCGGATTATCTGATCACCACCAATGCGAAATAGATACGGGTCTTCCCATAGGTAATACTTGGCATCGGAGCGTAATTTGTCCTTTTTGGCCTTCGGCCAATCGGGTGGAATCTGATGTGATGCTAGGTAATTAACTATATCGGCGAACCATGGAAGACTTGTACTGATGGTCAGGAGGTGCTCATCAGGGAAATGTTCTGTAATAGGTCCGGAAGGATCAATAATTTCAGAAGGAATGCGGGACAAGTGATCAGCTACCACATTGTGCTTTCCCGCCTTGTCGCGAATCTCGAGGTTAAATTCTTGCAACAGCAAGATATATCGGATTAATCAAGGTTTCGCATCCTTCTTTGCAAGGAGATGGCTCACAGCTGTGTGATCTGAGTATATGATAACACGGGAACCCAGAAGGTATGATCTGAATTTTTCCAGGGTAAATACTACGGCCAGTAGCTCTTTCTCAGTAACCGTATAGTTACGTTGAGCCTCATCCAGTGTTTTGCTGGCGTAGTAAATGACCACAGGTTTCCCGTCAATTTTCTGCCCCAAAACCACTCCTACAGCGAAGTCAGATGCATCGCACATGATCTCAAAGGGTTGAGACCAATCAGGGGACTGTAGGATTGGGTCTTGGGTGACTCGGTCACATAGGATCTTAAATGCTTGAGTGCATTCCTTGGAAATCTCGAAAGGCACATCCTTGGAGAGAAGATTGGTCAGGGGGCGCGCGATTTTTGAGAAATCAGGGATGAATCGACGGTAGAAACCGACGTGCCCCAAAAAAGATCGGATGTCCTTAATCGAGCTAGGCATAAGGAGCTTGGAAATCAGGTTAACCTTAGCTCGATCCACTTGGATGCCTTTCTCCGAGATTAAATGTCCCAGGACAATTCCCTCAGGCACCATGAAATGGCTCTTTTCCCAGGAAAGAACCAAATTCACCTCGATGCACCGCCTGAGTATATGGACCAAGTGTTGGAGGCAATCGTCAAATGATTGTCCAAAAACTGAAAAGTCATCCACGAAGACTTCCAGATACTCACCTACCATATATGAGAATATGGCAAGCATGCACCGCTGAAAAGTTGCAGGTGCATTGCAGAGACCGAATGGCATCCTTCGAAACGTGTACGTCCCAAAGGAGTAGGTGAATGTGGTCTTTTGTTGGTCCTCTGGATGGATTGCCACCTGATTGTAACCGGAGTACCCGTCCAGAAAGCAGAAGAATCTATTTCCCGCTAGTTTCTCAAGGATCTGATCAATAAACGGTAGTGGGAAATGATCCTTCTTCGTGGAGGAATTTAGTCTTCTGTAATCAATGCAGACTCTCCAGGAATTAGCTATTCGGGTAGGAATGACTTCTCCGATTTCAGTCGTGATGATTGTAAGTCCTGCCTTCTTGGGCACCACTTGTATTGGACTCACCCAACGACTGTCGGAGATCGGGTAGATGATCCCTGCATCTAACCACTTTATGATCTCCTTTTTCACGACCTCCTGTAGGTTAGGGTTTAGGCGTCTTTTCATTTCTCTTGAAGGTCTTGAGCCTTCTTCTGTGTAGATTCGATGTGCGCAGTATGAAGGGCTTATACCAGTCAAATCATCTAGAGTCCATCCAATGGCTCTACGATGTTGCTGGAGAACAGAAATCAAACGAAGTTCCTGATCAGGTGTGAGTCGAGAATTGATAATCACAAGAAACATCTGATTTGAATCCAAAAAGGCGTATTTCAAATGTTCGGGAAGGGGCTTGAGTTCCATGACAGGATTGTCAGCAGCAGCGGGTGGTTCGAGGTTTGTATCGGGAGCAATGGTAGGAGTCATAGGTGTGTCTAGATCATGTTCGCACTCCTCTGTTAGCGGTTTTTGATTCTCTAGTGATTGATCCGGAATAATCAGGTTGTCCTCTATATGCAGTTCATCAACCACGGCTTCGACATCACAAATTTCCTCTATAACCTACAATTAATCCCTTGTTGGGCCTTGAAAATGTCAATCTTCAGATTTTGATTCCCAAATTTTAATTCTATCTGGCCCTCTTCGCAATTTATATTGGCCCTAGCAGTGGCCAAAAAGGGTCTCCCTAATATGATTGGTGTGTCCCTTGGGTTCTTAGGTGCATCCATGTCCAGTACTATGAAGTCCACTGGAAATAAAAATCTTGTACCCTAACAATGACATCCTCGAGTATTCCTTTGGGTGACTTGATGGATCGATCGGCTAACTACAATGTCACTTCAGTGGGTTTAAGTTCAGATTCTTCAAGGTGGTCAAGGAGGGATGTAGGTATTAAATTTATGGAGGCACCTAGGTCTAGTAGGGCTCTATCAAGTTGGGTTTCACCAATTTTACAAGAAATCAAGGGAGTTCCTGGGTCTTTAGCCTTGGGTGGGAGTTTTCTCAAGATGACAAAGCTGGCTTGCTCTGACAGTACGATCGGATTCCCATCCTTGGTTCGCGGCTTACGTTTAGGTGTACATATGTCTTTCAATAATCTTGCGTAAGCAGTATGTGACGAATTGCATCCATCAACGGGATGTTTATCTGGACCTGTTCAAAGAGCTTAACCAGATCCTCCTCAGGAGCCACAGGTTTGGTTGTCCTTTTCCCTTTGGTCAAGGCCTCAGGAAATGGGATCCTAGTTTGTTCCTCTAGGATAGGTCCAGGTTCTTGATCTGGGACAGTAGTATCTTGGATGACTACCCTAGGATCTTGGCGATTATCAGGCTTGGAGTGGTTTAGATAATGTGGGTCTTGTGTTGTTTTACCACTACGTGTTGTTACGGAGTTTAATCCGGCCTGATTTTGGTTTGGGTTAGGTAGGAGGGGTGGCTGCTGCTGAAATCCTGCATAAGATGTTGAAGCCTCCATCCCATCTGATGATGGAGTAGCAGGGGCCTGATAAATCAAATGTGCATGGCTTGGATTTGGATTCATAACGAGCCTCTGGGTCGGCACGTTATTTGGGTTGGGCAAAGGTTGTGAAGGAAGGGTGCCAAGTTGGCAGGAATTTGCCATCTGGGCCAGTTGGTTGCGAACCTCTGTGATCTCGTCCTTGTGCTATTTTTGCATTGCCGCATTCGTCTTTTGAATGTTTGCCAGTGTTTGAAGGATAAGAGTCAGTTGATCCTGATTTTGCCCTGATTGGTAGGTGGGATTGGGCCAAGGCTGAGGCAGCTGATATGGACGAGGAGCTTGTGGACGGGGTTGATATGGTGGTCTTTGAGAATTTCCCACCCACTGAAAGTTATGATGATCTCGCTATCCAGGGTTGTAGCTATTGGAGTATGGGTCATTCTGGATGGCGTTGAGGTCCTCGCAGTTCTGAGGAACCTCAGGAAAGTCAGAATACGAGGGTTCAGAGTTCCCCCAACTCGAGTAGAAGGGATCGGAGGTCACTCCGGTCCAAGAGGCAGACGGGGGTGGATATGGGTCCATCCCCTTGGCAGGTTGGTGGTATATGTTTTGCACTATTTCCCTTGCCAGAGGCGGTCGTGCAAAAGAGTTTTGCGCAGAGGTGGCTTGCTGCAAATGTCGAGTTAGCTCGTCCACCTTCTTTTCTATAATAGAGACCTTGTCCAACCGACTGGCCATCAGTTCGAAGTCGACAGAAGTGGATAGGTCCTGCATCTCATGTGTCCCTCTTAGATTCGTCAATGCGCGGGCATTCGTCCTGTCGAATAAGCCCAAGGAGTCATTATTTATGGAGTTCTCGCATATGTTTTCGAGAATCTCCCACACCGTGTCCTCGTGTTGGCCCATAATGTTTCCTCCGCATGTTGCATTGACGAATAGACGAATATCCTCACGGAGTCCCTGGTAAAAAGACTGGGCTTGTTCCCACTTAGGAAATCCGTGATGGGGGCACTTTCGCATGAGATCTAGGAATCGATCCCAAGCTTTGTGAAGAGGTTCTCCCGGTTGTTGAGTGAAATGAGTGATCTGGTGGCGCAAGGCATTCGTTTGGCCAACAGGGAAGAATTTTTTCAAAAATTCGGACTGTAATTCCCCCCATGTGTTGATTGGGCGGGTCTGAGTCTGATACCAGTGTGCAGCCTTGTCCAAGAGGGAGAACAAAAACATTTTCATGAGTAGGATATCCTAGTTTTGTACATCTGACCCGAAGATCTGGGCCAGATGCTTGAGTTGTTTAATGTGTTGGAAGGGATCCTCAGAGTTAAGCCCATGGAACTTCAGTATGGCATGAATCATATTGGGCTTCAGTTCAGAGTCAGGTCCTCCAATTGGGATTCATACTCAGGGTTCGATTGCCACCGCAGCGGGATTATAGTGATCTCGCATCATAGGTCACTGCGGTGGGTTTACAAAGTTCTGAAAGAGATCGTTCAACCGTTGAAGTTGGTGTTCAAGGTTATTCTCCTCTTCAATGGGTTGTGCCATGATGGGAGAAGAAGGAGAATCAGGGTCTAAATCAGATGAAAGATTTATGTGGTGGGGTTGCTGCACAAACAAGGGCGTCGAGACTTGGCCTCGACGAGAATGAATTTATAAAGGAGGTCTTAAAGGTGGTCTTAGGGACCTCCTACCAAACATGCACCGAAAGATGTGATGTGATTAGAAGGTGCTGGACCTAATCAAGACACCCAAGAATTGTTGGGTGACTATAGAGGTTCGGGGCAGATGGACCCCTCGATCAGAAGATCGTCCACCTGAGAAATACCTGGGCAGCCAGAGAGGGAGTGTCCCGCAAAGACCCCTACACGGTAGAGCATCCCCACGGGTTACAGGGTTTCCCCCACCCGACCTCTCTTGTCACTGCGGTTCCATGTAGACCAGAATGGAGACCTTGACCTCTTAAGTCTACCTTTTTTTATTTTAAGATCAAGGTGCTTCACTTGAACTTTTAAGTATTTTGAGTGCAAAAGTGACCTAATATTAAGGTTGGTTGACCCAAGGGATCAACTTCACCTCTTGTTCCTTTGAGAGCTTTTAGGTCCTTCCTTTTATGGTTCAAATGGATTATCAGCCTGATTTGCTTAGGGTTCCTCTTGTATAAATCATTTCAAACACGGTTTAGGCACACCTCTTTTTGGAAAGTTTGTTTCTTTGTTTTAGAGAAGATGTGTCTCTAAAAACCCTAGCTTTGCAATCCCTAACTTGGCTCTAGTGGGTCCAATTTAGTTGCCTTAGAAATTAGCACCTAGGGCTCAATCAAGAAAGTTTTAGCCCTAGTTGCCTTAGTTGGATGAACAGAAAAAAATATGTTGAAATGAAAATCAGGCAACTTGATGAGTTACTAAATATGAAACAGGCAGCCCTAAGTTGATTTTTCTCTTTTTTTCCTTTTTAGATTGCGAGAGGGTTAAGGGAGAGGGCTTATGGAGATTACCTGTTCCTTGGAGAGTCTGTTGTGCAGTTCTTGTTCTTTCCTTTTTGTTTTGCTGTCCCTGCTTGAACAAAACAAAAGAGAGAAGTTAAGTCAGATATTAGATAGAAAAGTTGTAATCAAAAGCTTTAAAAGTGCCCGTTTCTCCCCGGCAACGGCGCCAAAATGTTCTCAACGATTTTGTGCGGATTTAAAGCGTATTACATTGTAGTATAACTGACAAAAAGTTTAAACAAATATAAAGAATTTTATTACTCGAACAACTAGAGTATCCGAGGTCAAACACGGGGAGCAATCTTAGTACTTTGTAAAACCAAAGAATACAACAGTTAAATGGAAATATAATTGATTCAAAAAGAGAATTTTAAAAAGGATTTGTGAAAAAAAAAGTAGAATTGGACGTCCGATTTCTGTATCAGACGTCTTAAATGTGATCTCTCTTTCTCACTTCTTCTCCTTTCTGCTTCTGTATCTTCCTTCTTCTCCTGCCTTGCCTTCCTTCTTTCTTCTTTTTCTTCTGATCTCTTTGCAGTCTTCACTTGGCCTCTTCTTTGCTCTTCTCTCTCTTCTGCCTTGTCTTCCTTCTTCTTCTTGGCGAAGACTTCTCCTTTCACTGCTACACAGCCCCTTCTTTCTTCTCTTCCTGTTCTTCAGCTGCTAAGTGTTCGCTGCCTCGGTCACTTCTTCCTTCCTACACACCACACAGTAGCAAAAACCTACCCCCGTCCCTCTACCCAAGCGTCTCTCTTTTTCTCAAGCAGTTCACTCAAGCACGCTCTCCCAGAGCCACACGGGTAGTCGGGTTGGATTCGCACCCGGGACCAGGTGCACCGGCAAGTGGTGATGCACGAGGAGTGCGTAGGTTTAGGTCGGGTTGGATCCGCTAGATCCGCGAGATCAAGCCGCGGATGAGGCGTGTGGAGGCAGTGAGGGACCTCACCCCTGTGCTTACGGAGGCAGTAAGAAGAAAACACAAAAACAATTTATATGATACCTGAGTTTTGCAATCCCGCGATGTGGGACTATCTGGTCGGTCTTGCCTTCACGCTCGCCCGTAGAGCTTTCGTCACTCGATTGCCCAAGCTGATGGCTCCTCTGTGCGAATGGCTGGCCTCGTTCGCTTCGCGACCTTCGCGAGAGTCTGCTGCACCTGCAGCCTGGGAAGCCTGATGCCCGAAGCTGCTCCAAGCTCCCTGCTGCTTCGGCTGTTAATGGCGGCCGGAGCGTACTCCTGACATCCAACAAAATGGCCTATTGGCCCAATCAGAATAGCTGGAAACCTTCGCCGTAGCGCGGCGAAGGTGGTGGGTGATGTTGCAGGTTGCAGGTCGGCCTAGGTGTGTGTGCCTAGGTCAACCTGTGGCCAGAGATGGTGGGTTGGTCGGGGGGTGCTTTTGGAGGTCTGGAGTGGCAGTGATGGGGTGGAATGGGTTCCTGGTGGTGAGGCGAAACTCACGAGGGGGTTGGCGAGCCGTGTGGAGGGGCGAAGTGGTGTGGGCAGCTCGCCGGAGGGCGGTCGGAGGCGAGAATGATGGAGGTGGTTAGGTACTGTCGAGGGGTAATCAAGTAAAATAGTAGGGGGAAAAGAGAGAGGAGAGGATGGAGAATGTATCTGGGGTTGTCTGGAAGGAAGGGAGGTGGTGGAGAGGACGGCTCGTAACTGCCGTCGTCGGGGAAGAAAGACCCTGAGGGAGGAAGCGGCGACGAAGATGAGGTCAGGAGCACGCGCGCGGGGTACAGCGCGACGCGGGAGGAAGAGGCAGGGAGGACTCTGCTGCTGGTATGGCAGTAGAGCGACGAGACGGAGGGGAGGAGGTCGCCGGAGCTTGCGGGTCGTTTGGCCGGAGATGGGAGAGAGTGAATTTGGAGGGGATCTCCATGAAAATCAAGCTTGGGTGCTACGGCAGGGTCTGGGGGGTGTTTTATAGGTGCTGGCCGCTCCTATCAGCGTGTGGAGAGTGCGCAATTAGGTCTGCCGGCTTGCCGAAGTTGGAAGGAAGGTGGATACCCAAATCTCTCGTGCGTTCGCACGAGAGATTGGGTTCACACCAGCGATTGTAATTGGTTTTATAAGGAAGGGAATTCCTCAGAGAATCCCCCTTCCATTTCTGGGAGGGAATCTTTGTGGGATTAGAGAGCAAACCCTCTCTGAACCTCGCCGGAGCTCGGTTCTTCCCTAACAATGGCGGCAGGACCAGATTGCAAAGGGGGCGAAGAACTTGGGGGGCTCTTTGCAAGGATATTAAAAAGATAGGGGCCTATTTGTGATTTGGGTGTACTAAATTCAAAGTAGGTCAGGATGACCTCCCCTTAGGTCCGAATTTTGGTATAAACCTAATTTCGACCTAAGGAATCCAATGGAGAAGTTGGATTTCAGGTTTGACCTTGTTTGACAGGCCATTTTGCGTAAAAACCCAAATTTGGTTAATTGAGGAGCTAGGACCCTAATCTAGGTCAGACTAGGTTCCAAAGGCCAAATTAAGTGTTATAAACCCTAGAGGATGCTTTTCCATGATTTTTAGAGGGTTTACTTGATTTTTATCCTGACCGGAACCTTGTTAATTTAAGCGGGTTTGTTTTTAGGGTTACCAAGTGTCATTTAATTCTTAGATTGCACATAAACCCATTTCTGATTGACTCAACCCTCTTTTTATCTTATTTGGACCATTCGACCTATGTTTTGCTTCTGAGAAATCCTGTTTATGTACTGCAATTTTAAAATTGTAGTTTTAACCTTTATTTCATGTTTTCTTCTCAGAGCACTTGTTCCTTCAGTTAAGCCTTCTTCTAGGTTATGTAGGTGCTTTTATCTTCTTTATTGGGTCAAAATGAGCTAGTTATGGCTCATGATGAGGCTCTCATCAGACTGCCACCAGGTCTATGCTGAGGAGGACCAGATGGAAGTGGTTGATATAGCTTGTGATTGTAGACAAGCCATGGTAGTCAAAGAGGATGGTTATCTGGAGGTTGCTGAGAATTCAGTGACAGATCAAAGATGCTTAGAAGTAAAGAGGAGGGAAGGATAGGAAGGGAACTAGTGCTCAAAAATGATAGAAGTGTGCTCAAAGAGGTAAACCAGATGCAGCTCTCAATTCATACTGATATGAAATATGGCAGTGGATCCAATCAGAAAAGAGGTGTGGGTAGATCTCCCTACATGCTGAGAAGGAGAAGGAAGGAGAACTTGCCCCCAATTGAGGAGTAGAATATTGCTAATTCTATTAAGGATGGCCAAAGGGAGCCATTCCAAAAAGGAATGAGAGTGATTACTTGGAATGTGCGTGGGTTGCGCAATAAGATGAGGACTTCCTTGTGTAGATATCTCTCTGAGTGGGAGATTGATTGTGCTCTCATTCAAGAGACACATTTGGAGATGGAGAATGGTCAGGAATGGGATTGCTTTAAGCAATCTGGTCACAGTGATGTTGTGGTTAAGGGTGCCTCTGGAAGGTCTGGTGGAATGGCCTTTTGGTGGAGAAAGTCTTGCCTCTCAGTAACTGAAGTTATTCTTGATAGGTACATGCTTTCTTACAGATGTCAGTCTCCCAAAGGAGATATGGAATGGTTTATGTCTTGCATTTATGGTCCTTGGGTGGCTGCAGATAGGGCTGGCTTGTGGGAGGAGCTCTCTGCAATGCATCAAAGAGTGCAAGAGGTCCCATGGCTGCTAGGGGTGATTTCAACTGTTATCTCCCAAGTGATGACTACCCAGATGGGAGAGTGGACAGCTCAATGGTAGGCTTTCAAATGACTGTGCAAAATAAGGGACTGACTGAATACCCCATCAGTGGTGTGGAGTTTACTTGGAGAAATGGCAGTGGATAGGTTTCCAAATTGGATAGGTTTTTTGGCAGTCCTAGCTTGTTGGAGAGGTATCAATTATCAGCAATTATGAGCCTTGATAGGCCTTTCTCTGATCACACTCTGCTTGTATGCGATTGTGGGATGAGTTCAGACGTTGGATCATACTTCAAACTCAAGAGATCTTGGTTTAGGGAAGACTATTTTTTGCAAATGGTGTCCCAGTGGTGGCAGAACAAGGTTGTGCAAGGTACTGCTACACAGCAGCTGGCTGCAAAATTGTTAGGCCTGCATGATGTGCTTAAAGAATATGGGCAGGCCGTGACTATGATTAGAGAATAGAAGATGAGGGAGGCTCTAGCAATAATCAGGGACTTGGATCTGAAAGAATGCAGGCAATCCTTGAACCACCAGGAACAACAGCTAAGGTAGCAGATGCAAGCTGCAGTGGGGGAAGAGGATTTGAAAATAGAAATGGACTGGCATGAAAGATCAAGACAGTTATGGCTCAAAGAGGGTAATGCGAACACGAAGTTTTTCCATCTTGCGGCCAGTGCTAGAAGGAGATTCAATCTTATCTCATCAGTTAAAGTGGAAGAGAAAACTGTTACCTCTGTTAGTGAAATCAGAACTGAAGCAGGTAAATATTTTAAAGAAATATCCAAGGCTGCTCCAAGAGGTTCTTGGCGGATGGCATCGGTGGATTTCCCTTGTGTTAGTGATGATCAGAGAGACATACTTGTCACCCCTATATCTGAACAAGAAGTACTAAAAGCTATTAAAGATTTAAATAATGAAGGTGCTCCTAGTCCAGATGGATTTCAGGTGTTCTTTTACAGAGAGCTGTGGAGTGTTGTTAAGGTGGATGTTTTAAAGGTTATTCATGAATTTGAACTGGGCAACTCTGGTTTTAAGAGGTTGAACAAATCCTATCTGTTTCTGCTTCCTAAGAAATCAGGTGCGGAGAGATTTTCTGATTACAGACCCATTGCACTATCTAATTCCATCTTATTATTAGTAAGGTTATAGCCAACAGATTGCGAGAGGTTTTAAAGGACTTGATAATGCCTGTTCAGTCAGCTTTTCTTCCTGGGAGATCATTACAAGAGTCCATTATTGCGTAGGAGATGGTAATGGGTTGGCATAGGAGAAAGACCAAGGCCTTTTTATGGAAAGTAGATTTTTCCAAGGCCTATGATTCAATCTCCTGGTCATACTTGTGGGAGATTTTTAAAAGAAGGAAGTTTCCACCTTTATTGATACAATGGGTGAAGAGGTGCATTACGACAGCCTCTTTTTCCCCATTGATAAATGGGAAACCATGCCGCTCTTGGATTCAGCCCCAGTGTGGAATTAGGCAAGGTTACCCAATTGCTCCTCTGATTTTCAACTTTGCTATGGATACTTTGGCAAGATACGCTTGCAAACTGGCAATGGATGGTTTTATAAGGGCGTATTCAACGTCTAATCATAGGGCTCTAGCCCCTATACTCCAATATGCAGATGATACTATTTTTTTTGTGGAAGGGGGAAGAGGGAAGCGCAAGCACTTATACATATGGTAAAGATTTTTGGAGAGATTTCTGGTCTCAGACTGAATGGAAATAAATCCTCCCTGGTCTGCTTTGGGATGAATAGTGTGTTACGGAATGACATCTCTACCATTCTGGGTACACCTATGGTTTCAATGCCTATTAAATATCTGGGTCTGCCTTTAAAATGTTCTAAGATGAAGAAATTGGTCTTTCCTTTATGAAAAGGTAGCTACGAAATTGGAGGGTTGGAGCAGTAGAAACCTATCAAAAGGGGGGAGGCATATATTACTGAATTCTATCGTCACTTCGATTCCAGTATTCTTCTTCTCTGTCCTTAAAGCCCTGAACTCAATCTGGAAAAAACTTGATGTGATGCGCAAAAGATTCTTCTGGAAAGGGGCCTCTCATCAAGGGGTTTTTTTTCAACCTTTGAAGTGGGACTCAATTTGCAAGCCAAAAAAGATGGGAGGTATGGGTGTTAGATCCCTTAAGGAATTCAATGAAGGTTTGCTATTGAAGTGGGTTGTTCGATTGCTGCAGGGAGAAAAAAAAATCTGGACAGAAATTATTCAGGACAGTTATGGGACTACCAATGATGAGAATAATCGTCTAAACCCCGGAAACCTTCCCCCTTTTGGACTTCAGTGGTGCGCACCCTGAGGGACAATTGGAATTTTTTCAAATATGTATTAGGTGTTGGGAAAAGCTTCAAGTTTTGGCTAGAAAATTAGGTACATGGGGGGTGTTTAAAGACAGGTTCCCCCTTGCTTACACAGCGGCTTTGGATAAAAATGCTGTGGTGTCCAATTATTGGGATGCGGAATTTGAGCAATGGTCTTTCAATAATGTTGGGTGGAATAATCATGAAACAAGAACACGAGTAGAGAATGAACGTCTCATTCAAGAACTTGCTACCTTCAAACCCATGCCTCATGAATATGACACATACAAATGGGAGGGTAAATTTTCTACTTCGGTTGCTTATGACAGATTGATAATGTCCTCCAGGATGGCGGAATTTGATGAGATGGGGAAGAAGCTATGGAATTTAAAAATGCCATTGTAGGTACAAATTTTTTTGTGGCTCTGCAGAAGGGATGGCTTGATTATTGGAGATCTGAGGCACAGGAAGATGGGTACCCCCACCCAGTTTTGTCACCTATGTGGGATGCATAATGATTCTAGCATTCATATCTTCTCCTCAAATATGATCACTGATTATGTATCGATGAGAGTATGTAATGAATCTCTACCCACATGGGAGAATCTGTGGCGTTGTCTTATGGATGGGAATAAGCCATGTTTACATATGGTGGCTGTGTTACGGGCCGTATGAAGGGCTAGAAATGAGTGTGTTTTTCAGGAGACCCTAGTGTATGTAGATAATATTGTAAATTTTTGGTGGAGTCTCAAACATCATTGGGGTTCAATCATGTAATTATTTCATTTTTATTAATAATAGCTCTCCTAGTTTGCTATCGGTGATTCGATAGCATTCCTTTCTGAGCGAGAGCATTCATGCATAAAGAGTCTGGATAAGCAATGCATAAAATATAAATGTTCGGAGAAAAATTAACTTATACATGCCAGAGTAAAGATAGAAACAAATATAACATCTAATCATCTAATGATGCCATCAAGGCAACCATCATGCTCTAAAGATCAGTGTCCAACTCGAGGTCCAGCGAATCTGATCTCTTAGAAGATGTAGGCTGACCAAGATAAAGGTGGTGCTGAGCTGATGACTTGGGTGTCGGCTGCCTAGATGTCCTGCGTGGTGTTGTAACCTGTTGATTTGCTGGTACTGCTGCTAAAGTAGTAGGTGGAGGAGAAGGTGCTGTAGAGGATGGAGACATGGTAGTAGATCGGTGAGGTCGAGGAGATTGGTGATGCTGCTGCTGGATGTCATGGACGAACTGTCCAAGTCTGTCCAAGAATTGGCTCTGTGCATTCAGGTAGTCTGATAGCTGATGCCTATGGCACAACATCGTCAAATCTATCTCCCTCTACCTATGCATCATCAATGAGATACCACTTGTCACATCCTGAATCTCACAAAGTCCCTGCATGAGAGTTGTTGGTCTAAGAGGCTCCAATCCTGGTTGTAGAAAGATGGAGATGGTCTCACTGAAGGAGGACATGTCTCAGTAAAGTGCTCATAAGGTGGGAAAGGAGGATGAACTACTGATGGTTCCTACTACTGCTGCTGCTCCTGGGCTGCTTCCTCACCATGGGCTCCATGTGCTTACTTCATCTTCGTATAAGTAAGCTTATCGAATATGGAGACACGAGTGATGAATTGTTTATGATTTATATCCATGGGAACACTAAGCATAGCAAGATATGGGAGAGAAGTGTCCCAAACTGGAAGGAGTTGGTGGGAGGCTTGCTCATGAGATATAGAATCAAGTGGTTCCAGTTGAACCGCTTTTTCTTAAGGAGTGAGTAAAGAGTAATGAGAATAATACCAGGGCAGTTTTCAAATTACGTAGATTTAGACATAAAATTCCATAGAAAAACTCGATTAAGAAAACATGGAAGATGACGAAAATAAGGTGACTTGGCTGGACAACCCAAGTCAAAGTGAGAGGGAGTGAGTAGGGTCTCCATAAAATGCCAAAAGTGTTTTGCTCTTATAAGGTTTTCCCGAAGATCTGGCTTAGGAGCGACTCAAAGAAACAAGTTGATTGGACAAGTTCCCAATGTAGAGTGGTGGAATGAAAAATACTCCCCTCAAAGATGCGTAATAACATATCATCTCCTTTGTGCTTGTCTCCTAGGATATCTAAATATCCTACGAGGGGCATGTAAGGACCTTGTGCTGATTCAGGTGCCATGGGCGAGATTGTCCCAAAATATCGATTGCCAAAGCCTGAATTTAGCCAGAGAATGCCATGGGCAATGCTATCCCGAATTTATGGTGGGGACAAGGAATCCGATGTTGGATTTAGGGGAACATAAAAGGAAAAGAGAGAAAACTTTGAAAATAAATATCTGTCCCTATCTCTCTTACCAAAAATCCATTGACAAACTGAACCTGGACTTTATTTCTCTATGCATAGGTGCTTTAACCGATGGGGTCAACGAACCTCTAGGCTATCTTTGTGGGCCTTAGAAACCTTCTTGGCAGACCCAAGACTGAGGTTTGTCAGGTTTGGATCTTGGCTGGTACTTTAGTACCTCTGGGCCAATTATTGGTAATCTGATCTAATTTCTAGAGAAAAGGCACAACAGGCATCTGAACATTAGAAATGTGGTCTAGATCTTTAGTTCTTTCAACAAGATGTTGCTAGGAACTAGCAAAAGTTAGGAATGGGTGTATGATGGCAACACCATCATTCACCATAACTAACTTATATTAGTCAGAATTAAGAGATAAATGCTCCTAAATGATCGCCTGAGGACATAATTCTACTCTAATCTAATTTAAGAAGAATACAAGAAAATAGGGTTAATTCTATTATTTTAACAACACATCACAAACGTAGATTAACCATGGGGATACTCAGGGGTTAATTAAAGGTCAAATGAACATAAAAGACCAAGAAACAGGCTCACACTAATAGAATCAGGGTTTCACACATTTCGAGGATGAAAACCTGACTGAAAACCCTAATTATCTGCCACACTCGAATTGAAAAGGTTTTGGTCAAAATAAAATTGAACTAAACCTCCTAAAATTCATGAAAAAATATGCTACGTGGCTTGGTACCTTTGGTTTGACCATCTAAACCAACTTTAGCCTAGGATAGAGATTCAGTTGGGAATTTACCGTGATTTGGGCATCTATGCAATTTACCTAGTCAAGCATGGCCAAAATTCAAATCTAAGTTCACCAATAGATTCCTTGGGTCTAATTTAGGATAACACCAAAATTTGGCCCCAATCAGAGTCCATCTTGGCTTAGTTTGCATTCTAGCCCTTAGAAACTCTATTTCTTCCACTCAAGCCCCTAGGTTTCAAGTTTCTGACAAAAAGCCCCTTAACTTTCTAGTCATCTTTGCAATATAATCCCAAGCGCCATTGGAGTTGTGAACAAGACCTCATACCCAAGAACAACCACTTCAATCAAGGATTTCTCCTTGATTTGTCAACCAATTCTCTCCAAATTTGGAGGGATTGTTGGGTAGAAGATCCTCCACCATCTGAACTCAATCACAAATCCCAAAACCAATCATAGATCCATAGTAAACTCGCAAAATCATTGTGGATTTCTTGCAATTTTTGCAAGGAATTTGCACATATTTCGTGCAATTTGGGGTTGCTACACGTTCTATAAAAGCTCCCCGAAGTTCTTAGGTCCAATTTGAGCTCGGATTTTGGCCAAAATCACCCAATTCTTCTCTTCTCTAGCCATCTCACCGCAGCTTCAGTGACCATCCTCCTCCGTCTTCCTACAGCCTCCCAACGGCTAAATTGGGAGTGTCCTGTTCTTCCTCACCTTCATCCACTACTCTCCAATCAAAGTGAGGGCTTCCTCCCCCTCTTGTTGTAACCGTCTCACTCGCCAGAGGGTTCATCACTTCCACATCCATTAATCCATGCAGGTGTGGAACTCTGCCTCCTTCAACCAATAGTTAGGCTCTCTCCCTTCCACTCCCTCTCTAGCTTCGATTTCAACCCGTAGGATCCTAATTCATGCACTATACCACCTTCTCCCTCTCTGTCTTCTTCACAGTCGGTGAAGCACCAGTGAGCTTAATCTGATCGCTATGCTCAACCAAGCTACACGCGACCACCACCATAAGCTTCACCACACCACATAGGTCAAAATCCCTCAACTTATTAAGAGTTGTGACCTACTTTCCGCCCAACCAGACACACCCATTCAAAACACCCTCCATTGTCACTATTTGGCCACCTCACTATGCAAACCACCAAATCACTACCATTGTCACCCTCCTCGCCTCACGACGATGCCTAGGAGCCTTCTAATTTGGGCTCATATCCTGTATTTCAGTGTTTCAGGTGTCACCAGCATCCTTACTTCCTCTGCCTCCGTTCGTCATCCTCTGCCCATCATCTCCACCATCACCACCTCTAATGGATGCAGCTTAACACCTCGAAGACTCACGCAGCAGCAATCGAATTTTGAAGCACATCATCAACTCCAATTAGGAAGCTTTACTCCTCTGTAGTGAATGCGAGAAGAGCATGGCGTTATAGTCCCACATCGTGCGGGAATAATTTGGAAATATGTATTTAACGCATTTGTGAATAGGCCTTAACGCCTCAACACATAGGGGGTGAGGTCCCCTTACTCTCTCCTGGCCCTCACTCCTCACCTGCTACACCACGTCAATGAGTCTGTACAATGTTCTCGACCCGATTACCTGACTGTCCTATACTCGATCCGAATTTGAGGAAAGAGAAAGGAAAGGATTCTGAGGAGGGAGCGGGTGCCTTTTGCACTGTTGTGCCTTGTGAAATGTGCCCACAAGCTCAACACTTAGCAAAATTCTGGGATGGTTTGTGCTGAGGCTTGTTGCTTAGGGTGCCTGCCCCACATGCCTGATATTTGATCATGGTTGAGACCACTATGGAGATATTGAATACTTTGCTGATGTGGTTAAGTGGTTTCGAATTACTGTTGAAACATTGAAACTACTATTGACCTTGGAATTTGTGCTTAATTGTGGGATTTAATTGGTGGTTCAAACTACCTTTTTTGTAGGTCCTACTATCTTCTAGTCCCATTGATTCTGAGATAGAATTTGATTATAATTGAATATCTTTTTTAGTAGATTATGTATTCATTACATATCTTTATTGTAATTTATTATTTCTAATACTTGACTAATTTTTGAATTCCATATTTGCTCCCTACGAATGACCTCAAAACTCATGATTTCTCGAGCATTATAAATTTAAATGTCGTATCGATTTTTGTCGCTACCCTACGAAGTGATATTTTCTTAAATAAAACGATTTTTTATCACAACACTAGCGAGTACCAAAAATCATCATCACCATGACTAATATATTGTTGCATTTGAAAATGAGGGAACTAGTCCGACTGAAAATTTGTCAAGGTATTGATTTGAGAAAATGTTCAATTTAGTCCCATTAAATTAACTTATTCTTGACCTAGTCTAGATTTGAATCAAATTCTAATCTTGTCCTATGACTCATGTTTGAGTTCACATCCCATGCATTCAAGCACATTCACATAAGACCATTCCATGCACAAAATTACGCCATATGTAAAGGCTCCCAAGTTATAAGGATCACATCCAAATAACGCAACCTATTTACAATCGCTCAACTCTGTATGCTTATGATTATATCATATCAACATTCCACAATCAAACTATCAAAATCTTAGAAAAACATGGCATATAGAAAAATACCCACCACAGCATTACATGTTGAGGGATGTGATTGTAAATTCTCTTATGATTACTAATTAATCAAGTGGGCATGGTTGGTTATTTTACTAGTAGTAATCCTAATTTAAGATTGTGTGGAAGGAGCAAGCATCCCATTGTTTCAAATCCCATAACCTAGGAAATAATAACATTAATTCTAAAATTAATTTTCCAAAAATAATGTTTTGGTTTGTTTTAATTGTAAAATACTAAGCATCTATCTCTATGGGATCATATCCATAAGAACAGGTAGTCAACCAAAATCAAAAGCAAATCCACAAGAGCCTCGGAAAAATAAATGAATATTCTCTAATATTGGTATCTGGTTTTTCCTTGATGGTCACATTAAATCCAATTTGATTTCGGGTCATAAAGACACTTAGAATCAAGGTTGCAACACTATCTAGATGTCTAATAACTCATATCAGATGTCTAGGTCATTAGTCCAACAAGTCCACAAGTAAGATCAACATTCTTCGGTAATTAGACATTTGACCAAAAGATGAGACATTTGATTTCACAAAATCAGTTGCCTAACACTTGATTAAGAGGGCCAATTTCTATACTTGGGCTAGGCAAAATTGGAACAATTTCTATTGTAGTATCAGATGCTTCATCTAACCATCTAACACCTAGTTTTGCGACGTAGGACCTCTGACACTACTATCAAATGACCCATAACCTTTTTTTCTTTTTTCATTTTCTGGCATCAAATGTCAAATGTTTGTAAAGCCCATAAGGTGTTTGATCTGATGATCAAACATCCTATACGTTACCCATTAGACATCTGACATCACTATCAATTTTTTATTGGGTGATCAGATTGAATTCCAAGTTATAATCTCCATATTTTAATCGACTAAATGTGTTTCAGACATGAATTCATGTGTTTTATTGCAAAACCTAGATCGACCAGGCTCTAATACAACTAAAGGGAATCGATTGAATTACTTTGTGGCATCATGGAAGAATGAAATTGAAAATTTTCAAATTTTCAAAACTATGATCCATTTGATATCCAAAATCGATCGTAATTGAATTTAAGAAACACCCTAGAATTGTAACCACATGGGAGAAACTAATTTTCTCCTGTTTTGATGTCCCATGACATAGAGGTATACCTTTGCGAGTGGCATAGTATAGCACCCAAAGAGTGGTGTCTCCTACTATATGTCTCGATATGGAGAAGACCCTTCTTCCCCCGACAGGTTGAGAAGAACTATTGCATCGACAACATTTCATTCTCGATCTCTACGAACCCCTTGACAAACCACAAGAAGGACCATCACCTTCTGCCTTGTTCTACATACTTAAGGGAGAGAAAAAAATTCCTCAACATTCAAAACACATAGTCGACCACCAAGAAGCACTAGCCTTCCAAGGATAATACAAATCAGGACATCCAAAAAAGGTGTTGGAAATTTGATGGCTCTCCTAAAAGTCCAAACAAATGTCTCGATGTCCAGAACAAAGGTGGGAAGAATGAGCACTGTTGCCTTGCTTCTTTCATTCTCTGCTATTGAAGTGGAATTATGTTTTGATCAAAATCAATTAGGTTTTTTATTCATTCGCTTTCGTCAAGGATAAATATGCTTTGTAATATAGAAACTAGAGCGACAGAAACATTTAAAATTTAAAATCTCGAAATGTGAGTTCTGAGGTCATCTCAGGGAGCAAGAAATCATAAATTCCACTAATCAATCGAATATAAAATAAACCACAGGAGTTTGATACGAACAAGAAAGTAATTACTCAATTAATTGTCCAAATCAAACTAAAAATGACATAAGAACTAAGGCAAAATAATGTGTTTAGATGTAGCCAAACCTCAACCAACACTTAGCCAAAAGTAGGCCCAAAGCATCTCTGACTAATCAGATCCAAAATCAAGTCAGAACTCGGACCTAAACGCACCGCATGTGTGCATGTAAGAAGATGTGGAGCCAACCCTCTAAGACTTGAGCGATTCAATAGGGTGCACATTCCCTTTTGTGATTACTTCAGGAACTCCATAAGGTAAGACTAAATGCCCCACCTTCTCATTCGTCTTCGTCCGCAAGCAGCTACTAGTGAATTGGGTGAGAAATTAACTATGGGATTTCAAATCCATGGCCTGGATGAAGACCCATAAAGCTTCCGTGGCGAATGGTTGTGGTCTTCTTATCAATGAAACATTGGATGAGCCAATTAGTGTTGGAGAAGGAAGCAACTCCAGTCAAAGTCGTACATGTAATAATATGACCTCTCAGCCTCAATTAGACACATCGAAAGCTCCAGCGAAGCATGTTAGAGCAAAGCCCTAAACTTATTGGGTGAAGGAGTGGGTGGATAATGGTAACGGTGAAGCTTTAAAGAAGCTCACCGGCGACGATGGTGAATGGTGATGGATGTGATGTGGGAGTTAATTAGCTTGGGTAAAAGCTTCGCGAGGATGAGGGGAAGCTTTTGCCCAGGTTAATTCGTCAATGGGAAGGCAGAGGAGATGAGACAATGAAGGTGGTAGTGGTTGTCGACGACAGAGGTCGGAAAAGAGGGTAGATTTGATGAATGGAGTTCTAGAGCTCCAGAAACCTAATTGGAGGGGAGAGAAGTGCAAGCTATATGTTAATTTAAAGAAAGGAAGAAGGGAGGAGCTCATCGGAGGTACCCCATAGAGGAGGAAGAAAATGAAGTCGTCGAAGTGGAGGAAGATGAATTGGGCCCAAAGCTTCGCAAGAAGCTCCATGGAAGGAAGAGGAAGGAAAGCCCTCTACCTATTGTACATGGAAGAGGGCGAGGAAGTGGGATGGTGGAGCTTTGAGGTGCTCGACAGTGCCAGAGAAGAAGAGAAAGAGGATGTTGGAACCTTGTTCTATATCTTATTTTGGTGTTCAAAAAATTATTCTAGATTAATGTTTGCAATTGAGTAATATTTCATATTTAGATGAAGATCAAAGTAAATAGAGAATAATGACAAGGAGGCATGACGACAATGAGGTGGCAATATGACAAGGAGGATTTGATGATAGAAGATCATCTGGAGTTTATTTTGTTTATTAGATTAGGTTTTTATTTTATTCTTACAATGTTTGCCACTTAACAAAGAAACATGAATTAGATCGTAAAATCATATAAGGTTAAATTAGGATAAAACATAACGATCATTCGATTTATTTCAAAGTACCTATTGTTTAAAAGGTAATTTTTTAATGTCTAAAGTATTTACAAAAAAGGGTTAGTAATCATGTTGTATTCATATTTAAAAAGGTACTTGTTAATCCATAAGTACCAGTAGTAAAGTTTAGTACTGGCATAAGTTACAGCTTTGGATTTTTTGAAAGAAACAAACCTATACCATGGGAGTACTAGTACTCATGATTAGTATTGGTGCTAGAGGCAACGAGTACCGATACTCATGATCAGTACCGATACAAGTGGATTACAGATTTTTGTTAAGTATTTAAAACCCAAATCTGGAAGAAACGAGTACCGGTACTCATGATTAGTGCCAGTACCCAATAGCTATTGTTTGTGACAAGTTTACTTAAAACACAAAATAGTATGTCACTAGTATTGGTACCAGTAAGCCATTGGTTCAAATCCGAATGGCTAGTAAATTAATTCTGAGAACATGAACATTGGGATTTAAACCCCAACATATAATAGACGTATTACTAAGGTCTTAACTCTATAAGAAAGCTCTTGGACTCTTAGTTTGCACACAAGACAGAGAAGGAAAAATTCTAGAGCTAACGTTTCATACCTCCACGATATTTTGAAGAGAAGAAATTGTGTTTGGTGCTCTCAATCTCTCTACAAATTTGCAAACTCAATGATGTGTTCGTTCACGCATTTACAAAGTGATTCACGTCTTTTCTAGGCTCTCTAATCGGTAATCTCATTTTAATTATTGTTGAGAGGCTTAGAAATCTTTGTTGTAAGATTTATTTTTTCTTACACCAATTCTTATTTGTATTGATCTTTTGCTCATCCTTTAGGTTGTAACAAATCTATTTCTTGTACTTTGGTTGAGGTAACTCATTAATTATCTCAGTTAGTGAATTGATTCCCTCAGGGTTGAGGGAATTGGGTTAAAAATCCTAAGCTAGGAGGCTTAGGTAGTGGAGTACCCAAATGAGTAGGGAACCACTATACATCTTGTGTCTATTTTGTGATTTGAATTGATTGTGCAAATATTTTTGTTATTGCTAATATCCGCTTGAGTGTTTATGTTCGCATAGCCATCTATACTAGATCCGAAGTTTCCTACAAGTGGTATCAGAGTAGGTTGCGAGAAGATGCAACAACTTGACTTGTAATGGCATCAACATCAAGGTGCACCGAAGGACAATCATTGACCCATCCTCCCTATTTCGATCGGACGAACTACGAGTATTGGAAGAGAAGGATGCAAGTCTTCCTAAAAGTGATGGATGAGGAATTGTGGAGCCTCATTCAAACAAAGTATTGAGATCCTAAGGAGGGAGAAGGAGTAGCGCTGACTATGGATCAAAAGAAGAAGATTGTCAGTAATGCAAAGGCCATGAATGCACTTTATTGCACATTATCGAAGGAAGAATTCAACCAAATTTCAGCATGCGAGTCTAGATACGAAATTTGGAACACTCTCAAGGTCACCTACCAAGGAACAAGTATGGTAAAAGAAACCCGTATTTCAATTCAAACTAAAAATATTGTTTGCTATGAGTGTAAGAAAAAGGGACACTTGAGAAAGGGTTGCCTTATGAACAAGAAGCAAGAAGACACAAAAGAAGTCAACAAGAAGAATAAAAAGAAAGCTTTCAAAGCATTGTGGGATGATAGCGACTCCGATATGGACACCGATTCCAATGAATCAGATGGCAACGAGGTTGCACATCTTTTCTTGGTTGCAACTTCAGAGGACACGAAAAATGAGGTAAATCCTGATTTCTTTCCTAAAGAATTGTTTGAAGCATATGAAGACTTATATCATAAGGCTATGATGTTTAAAAAGGAAAATAAGGTTTTAAAGAGTAATTATCAAACATTAGAAATAGACAAATTATGTTTAGAAATGGAGTTAGAAATGCCAAAACAAACTAATAATCAATTGTATGCAAAAATAGTAGAGTTACAAAATATCTATGAGAATTTTGAGGAGACTTTGAATAATCTTTAGATTGCTATCGTAGTATGGTAGCTTTCTTTTCAGTTTCAAAAAAATAATCTCAAAACAAGTAGGTTAAATATTGATTTTTGTGATGTTCTAAAATCCAAATTTCAAAGTAAAAAGAATACACATACAAGATCACATGCACCTAGGCATGCATAGATGTATCAAAAGACTAAAAATTCCAAAAATTATAGGTCTAACACAAAAGAGGTCTATAAATCTCAGGGTTTGAAAGGTCTAACCAAAAAGGACCTAAAAGAAAATGGGTACCTAGAAACGATATTTTACAATGTTTTGCAGGATTAGATCATTGGAATCAACATGATCAATGGGTGTTGAAGGCACAAAATGGAACACTCTGACAATTTTACAAATTACATGAAGATTAAGAAAGGTGGACTAGTGAAGCTTGGTATTCACAAACACCACTCTACTATCGGTAATTTTATGGCATGATATTTTTTACCCCTTCATTTTCTTATGATTGACAAAAAGGGGGAGAAAAATAAAGAGCAAAGAGTCTTAATTTTAGGGGGAGCATATATTGAGGGGGACCATTAACTGGTTAAAATTTCCTTCATATAAAATTGCTAAAAAAAAATTTTGCCTTATAATTACCTATTTGCAAGATAGTTTTGTCGAAACCAAAAAGGGGGATATTGTTGGAACCTTGTTGTACATCTTCTTTTGGTGTTAACAAAATTATACAAGATTATTGTGTGCAATTGAGTAATATTTCAGATTTAGATGAAGATCAAGGCAAACAGAGAATAATGATAAAGAGGCATGATGACAAGGAGGAGGCAAGACGACACAGAGGAGTTGATGGTAGAAGATCATCTAGAGTTTACTTTGTTTATTAGATTAGGTTTTTATTTCGTTTTTACACTGTTTGCGTCTTAACAAAGAAACATGAATTAGATCGTAAATATCCTATAGAGATAAATTAGGATAAAGCATTATGATCATTCTATTTATTTCAAAGTACATATTATTTAAATGGTACTTTTCTAATGTTTAAAGTATTTGCAAAAATAGGTTAGTATTCATGATGTATCCATGTTTAAAATGGTACCTGTTAACCAGCAAGTATCGGTATTAAACTTTACTATCGGTACAAGTGAGTTACAGGTTTGGGATTTTTTAAAGAAACAAACCTATACCTCGCGACTACTGGTACTCATGATTAGTACCAATACTGGAGGCAACGACTATCGATATGCATGATCAGTACCAATATAAGTGGATTACAGATTTGTGTTAAGTCTTTAAAACTTAAATCTGGAAGCAACGAGTACCAATACTCATGATTAGTACCGGTACCCAATAGGTACTATCTGTGACAAGTTTACTTAAAACAGAAAATAGTATGTCACTAGTATCAGTATGCATAATTTAGTACCGATACCAGTTAGCCGTTGATTCAAATCTGAATCGCTAGTAAATTAATTTTGAGACCATGAACGTTGGGATTAAAACCCCAATGTCTAGTAGACATATTACTAAGGTCCTAACTCTATAAAAAGACTCTTCGACTCTTAGTTAGACATAGGAAAGAGAAGGAAAAATTCGAGAGCTAACTTTTCATATTTCCACCATATTTTGATGAGAAGAAATTATGTTTGCTGCTCTCAATCTCTCTACGAATTTGCAAACTCAATGACGTGTTTCCTTCATGCATTTACAAAGTGATTCATGTCTTTTTTAGGCTCTCCAATTGGTAATCTCATTTTAATTATTGTTGAGAGTCTTAGGAATCTTTGTTGCAAGATTTATTTTGTCTTGCACCAATTCTTATTTGTATTAAGCTTTTGCTCATCCTTTTGATTATAACAAACCTATTTCTTGTACTTCGGTTGAGGTAACCCATTAATTACCTCGGTTAGTAAATTGATTCCCTCAGAGTTGAGGGAATCAAGTTAAAATTCCTAAGCTAGGAGGCTTAGGTAGTGGAGTAACCAAGTGAGTGGGGAACCACTATACATCTTGTCTCTATTTTGTGGTTTGAATAGATTGTGCAAATATTTTTGTTATTGCTAATATCTACTTGAGTGTTTGTGTGAGCGTAGCCTTCTATAGTAGATCCAAAGTTTCCTACAGAGGAGGGGAATTTCCAGCCAAATTTCACACGAAATGTGCATTGGAAGGTCCAAGCAATTATATAGGGAGAGTTCTGCACTAATTGAACAAAAAATTGCAAGTTTTGCTTGCGATTTTGTTAATATTGAGTCCATCAGATCTCAGCCAAAACAAGGAGCCTCGCTCCAAATTGGAGCTCGAGATCTGGATTGCCTGATAGGGCTTGATCTCGTGATCAATCCCACCAAATTTGGTGGGATTTGATTAAGGTTTGATGGCTCAAATCCTCAATCGAATCTCCAGCATTTTGTGTTGCTTTGCTACTGTGTGTTGCAACCTTTTGGAAGAAGATGACCGACTGATGTTATCGTGACGTCAGTTGAGGACTTAGATGCAAGAATATTCAAAATGTAGGGGGTTTATGTAGTAATCAGAGGCTGATGGGTTACAATGCAACCTTCGTAAAGATGGACTCTGATTAAGCTCAAAATTTAAGGGTAACTTAATTTGGACCCAAGAAATCTAATGGTGACCTCAAATTTGGGTTTTGATGAAATTTGACTAGATAAGTTACACTTTAACCCAAGATGTATCAATTTCCCACCTTGGTCTTTACTTTTAGTCAAAATGGGTTCCTTTTGTAAAAGTGAATGTTCCAAACCTCATAGAATATTTTTCATTCATTTATGGAAGGTTTAGATTACATTTATTTCCACCAAAACCCTTTCAATTCAGGTGAGGCTGTAATTAGGATTTTTATTCATAAATTAATCTTCAATTCTCAAAAAACCCTGATTCAATCAATTCAAGCCTACGTGGGAATTTAAGTTCATTTGACCTTTCATTAGGCATAGGCTTACCCTTTATTTAATCTACATTTGTCAGCATTCATTAAAACAACAAAATTAACTTAATTTCCTTTTTCTTCTCAAATTCAAGGAAAACTCGAATTATGCACTTTCTCTTATTATTAAGAAGCTTTTATTCTTGGAAATAACCTAAATTAGGGTAGTTATGAAAGATGATGGTGTTAGCATCATACATCCATGCCAAACTTTTGCTAGTTTCTAGCAAAATCCTATGGAACAGAACCAGATTTCTAGACCAGAATTTGTCGTCAGGATTCCTTATCGTGCCACACCTGTAGAGACTAGTTTGAAATACCAACCCTAGGCCTTAAGGTACTCAAGTACTGACCAAGATACAAACCTGATCAGCTTTAGCCTTGGGTCCTCAACAAAGGTTTCTGAGGCCCTAGAGCTTGCTTAGCGGTTCGTTGACCCCAACGATTAAAGCACCCGTGCATTCGTGCAAAAGGTCCAGGTTCAACTTGCCAATGCATTATTCAAAACAGAGAGGGAGATATTTTTGAGATTTTATATTTTGAATTTTTTTTTAACTCCTCTAAATCCAACATCAGATTGGCCCTCAACATGATCTGTATCAGATTCCATGTTCCCATCATCATTCCTCAAAGGGTCCCTGGCAATCGATGCTTCGGGATAATACTGCCCATGGCAACCCCCAGAACCTTGGTAATCGACACTTCGGGATAGTGCCACCCATGGCATTCTGTAGCTAATCTAGGCCCTGGCAATTAACATTTCAGGATACTGCTATCCATGGCACCTGAACAGCATAATGCGCTTACATGCCCTAGGTACGCTATTTAAATATCTCGAGAGATAAGTGCCAAGGAGATGATATGTTATAACATATCCTGAAGGGGAGTATTACTCCTCTCATGCAACTGGGACTCCTCTAATCAACTTGTGTTTTCGAGCCATTCCTATGTTAGATTTTTTAGAAACCATTTTTTTAGAATAGAGGACGTTTTTTGGCAATATTCTTCATTAAGATTGCTGAACCAGACCAATGTGTGAGATGTGGGTGCTTAGGTTACTGATGTAGCCACATCTATTTAGGTTAAAATGCCTAGTCATGCAAGTTCCTAGGCTTAGATTTGCATTTCATGTTATAAATATTGCATAGCATGCATCATTCTGCATTTAGAGTAGTTGTATATAATTTAAGTTAATTGCATCCATTTTTTGGTCAGGAGAGAAGATGATTTATTTCAGGGCCTCGAATGGATGATTAGACCATACAGAGCTGATCAGAATGATGATCAGAGGCTAACGCCTCCTAAATCATCTAGATTAGAGTCTCATTCCATCATATGAAGTTCGAGGAAGATCAATGCCTAGGAGGGCAATACAACACCCTTACAGGCTTAGGATGAAAAATCCAATCGTACAGATGGATCCGAAGCGACGATCGCAGTCTTGCAATGCAAAGATCAACTCGATTCGAGCACCGTGGCACCCTCTACAATAGAAAGAAGAATGGACGGCCTAGATGGCACCACGTGGTGCCATCCAGGCCACCCAACATCAGCCAGCATCATTCGCGACCTTCATTCCTAGCCATTGGATCTTGATCCAATGGATAAGAGGCTCTCCCCCACCGCAAGCATTAAAATGTCCGCTCGACAAAGCAAATGTCTTGGCACATTAGTTGCGGTGCGGGATCGAATCCTCGCAGCCCCCCCAATTGAGGAATTGAGTGCAGCAACTACAAGGAATGGGCTTGCACATGAGTGCATGGCGCAGCGTAGTGTGATAGCATTCAGCAGGGTGATAGCGCAGAACAGCCTGTGCAAGCACGTGCAGCGCCAGTGGAGTGGGTGTCAGCACAAGTATGCATGGATCTTCAGTGACGCGAGCCTTTAGTGATGCTTGCAGCTATCACTAATGGTCTGGATGTGCCAGCAAGAGGAAATGATGGACGGATCTTCAGTGGCAGCTGCAGGGATTTGTAGCGACGTCTATAGATGTTAGTAATTACCCAGATGCGAATTTGTTCTTCATCCTCCACTATAAAAGGACCTACCCACCACCATTCCAAACCATTTCTTCCTTTCCTCCTCTCACCACATCCAAGATTCTAGAGAGATGTTGTCCCAAGCCCCGGATGCTCCTCTAGGATAGAAAAAAAAATAGTTTTCCCACCTTTCAGCCCCATTCCTGGAGCATCACGTGGCCATCTCCTCACCTCCCTTCGGGAAGAAGATCCTCACCGCGATGCCGTCCTACCCCATTCTTCGTCCTCCAGCTCCATCCCCGTTCGTCCCGCTCCTCACCACCTTCCTCTTGGCGATGTTAGAGCGAGTCATCTTCCATGTGACCTTCGAAGGGGATTTCTCTCACCTCTTTCTTTCTTTTGCTTTCGTAGTATAGCTTTTCCACTTTCGTAGTTGTAATAAATAATTCTTTATAAATAGATGATTGTTTCTCTCTCTCTCTTTCTCCCTCTCTCTCTTAAATTTTTGCAAGTAGATAAAGTTTTCATCAACCTAATCTCTTGCTTGTTAAAAGTACAAAAAAATTAGAAAAGATAAAAACGAGAAAAGAAAATAAAAGTGAAGTGCGGATTTATAAAACCAAAAGTTTGCCTCCTCGTGTTCGACTCGAGATTCACTTTTATAGTTTCGGTTATAAATTTTATTTGATAGATGCATTTTGCGAGCTATGATGATGGGACCTTCAAATCCCTAATTTCAATTCGTGAAGTGCACCTCCATCATTTTGGCGCCATTACCGGGGAGGCAACACTCTTTTATTTTTTTTATCGCGTTTTCCCATATTACTTAGATATTTCTCTAACCTATCTTTCTTCTCTGATTTATTATCTTGCAGGAACCTGATCATGGAGCTGAGGGTGGTAGATTGGAGTAAAGTGCGAGTAGAGAATTCTGTAAGTTTCCCCCTACTTCCCTACCTACTAGTCCATTTCACTACACTAATAACTCAAACCTAAATCAACTTAGGTGCTTTTTATAAATTCTTGGATAGATCTGGTTGTTTGTTTGTCACCTCCACTAATCTCACCCCCGCATATATTAAAAAGGAAAAGAAAATACACTTTGATTCTACCACTTAACTGAGAACTGACCTATGGATCCGATACACCTTAGCTCAACATACACATAAGTGAGTAGAAATTTGATTAGGTTAAGACTTTTTGTGTCCCTTAATCAAGTGGTGCAATAGGCCAATTGCTTGAACTGTTTGAGCCACACCACTCAATCTAAAATTGATCCATCAGTAGCTTGCCACTTAGGGTTGATCTTTAGGGTTGAACCAAGCACTCCACATTATATTTTTGGTTTTTAAAGGAATCCATCAGCACTAGTGCTTTCAAAACTTGGAGTGTTCTACTAAACCTGATTGAACAAACTTAAAGATTAAACCCTAAAAGCTACTAAACAAGGTTAAACCCTAAAAGGCACATCATCAAATCACCTTATTTGTAAACCCTGGTTGTGCATGCACACACATTTGAATCAATCATTAAGGGTGCAACCCATCTAAAGGGTCCATCACATTCCAAGATTATAATCATCCCAAGCTTAATTAAAACTATGTAGACGTTGGCCTTGGGGATTGATTCGCTCTTCGGAGCTCAAACTGAGATTTTGTTCGACTAATATGCTTCTATTGGTCCATCTAATGTCTAGCTAGGGGAGTAGCATCAAACAACTACAGATGGGGGGTACACTAGGAACTGGAGTCGTAAGCCAAAGGAAGAACCTTCTCCCCAGTCCCTCCTAACTAATTGGATTGACCAGATAAAAGTAGACCAAATTGTTTATAATATCAAGATGGGTCCTGGGAGTCTATAGGTCTTTAGGCTAACCCACCTAAGGACAGGGTTGATTGCATATAATGCAGGGCTCCTTTCTCTCTTTTGATTTCCCTCCTGTTCTATCGTGTATCCTTCCACATCCTTCACACATTTCCAATCCTACCCTCCTACCAACACTTATCCCCAATATGATTACTATCCCAACTTGACTTGTAATTACCCATCCATTACATGGGATAACTGTGATTGGGGATATGAATCTGGACCTCAGTGTCCAGGGCTAACCCTGGACAACAAGACTATGATTACATTCCTTCCAGAGCTGTAATGATTATGGATCTTCATCCTTTGATGACCAAACCAACCCAATCAACAATAAGGAAGGATATGCTGATTATAACACCTACCCTCCCCAGTATACCACTGAACATAGGTCACCACCATTCGTTAAAGAACCTTAAATGACCTACTATCAAGGAGGGGCCTGAGAACCTCGATATCTTGAATCCCCTAGATTTAACCTGAACCCACCCAACCTTGAATCGAACAAGTTGGTTCAGGTGAACTAGATCCAGGATAAGGTGTTGGCTAATTTGAGGAACACTATAGAATTTTTAGATGCACATCCAACACCATGCACTGAAGCACTGGAGCCTATGATCAAAATGATTGATGAACTTAATAGTTCTCTATTGGATTTGCTCCAAAGTGTTAGGGATAGGGACTTAGGTGAGTTTCTTCTTGAGAAATTATCGAGGTTGAGGATGAAATTTGCGGTTGCTCTAGTTAAATCTTGGGATGATTCTCAAGATGAACCCCCTTCAAGAGAACCAATGTTCTAACCCACTCAGGCACCTGTCGGGGAGGATACATTTTCTTAAATCGGGGATGACTAGGATGGGCTAGAGCAACCCATTGAGGATGTACCAATTGAATCATCTGAGATCCCCGAGCCAGGGAGCGAGGAAAAATGTCTCTTTGAACCAGGACATGACAATCGATTTTGAGACATATATAAATGAGGATCATGAATTCTTTGACACTAAGGGTGAAGAATCTTTTGGTGAAGTCTCACTTGAACTTAAGGAAGAGGATTTTAGTGAGATAATCAGGCTCGAGGAGCATGATGAACTATTTGATAGCCTGATTATTCAAGATTTTGATTCTGTTAGAGCTAACTTGGAGGATTCAAATCCTCATTTACTAGAAGATTCAATCAGTAGTCCCATCCCTCATCCACACCTTAAAGAGATTGATTTTGATTTAGAAATCATTATGCCTAAGTCAATCATGGCTCAGCCCCAATTATTAGACATCGGTATTTTAGATGGGGTGTACAATGATTTCGAGGTCCCGGAAACATTGATTTCGGAGGATAGGAAGTTGGAATTAAAAATTTGGGAAGCTAATTCTGAGGGAACTTTGATTTTGGATCTAAGGGTATCTATTGACCTGAAACTACCTACTTTCTACTAGGACCCTTACGATATCTTTCACATGCAACCCAAGCTTGAAATAACTAATTATTTTTTTGAGCTGAATGTTAAGTGGACATTTGAACATTGTGAAACAAATCCACCCATTGTCTGCTACTTTAGTCTTGGGTTGCACACCACCAAACCACAGGCCCAGCACCGCAAACACAACAATCTTAGGTTCTAGGTGATTTTCATCTAGAACATTAGAACTACTCGACCCTGGGGCATGGGTCTACGCCATAATCTGGTCCACATCTATGGACATCCTCTGCTAGAGGGTTTGAGGATCAATATTTTTCTTTTGACTTTGACCCGCACAAGTAAATTCCTAATTTCTTTTTGTATGTATATTATGCCTAATTGAAGGCATTAAATTTAGCACGTGTCTATATCTCACATTCCCTGCAGAGCTGACCAGATTTCTTGCAATATTAAGGTGATATTCTGTTTACTCCTCCTTTTCGTATCTTTATTTGTACAATAAGGACATTGCATCATTTAGGCATGGGGGGTGGATATTTAATCCTGAAATCATTTTGTTAACTCCGTAGAAGTTCTTTTAGTTTCTTAAAAAAAATGAAAATTTGAAAAAGATAAAAAAAAAATTAGATAAGATAACTTAGGCTTTTGAAAGTAATTAACTTTAGGAAATGATACGATAGGACCTAGACACTTAGACTCTTCAGGTTTTCAGGCTTAACTAGCCCGGGTGTCCACTCGAATGTGGACTTAGTCTCGAGTCCTCTACAAATAATCTTATCTTAAAATGGTCAATAAATTGGGGTGATAAGTATACGACTTATCAACCTACCCTCTGATTTGAGGGGACTTTAAGCCTAAGCATCTACAAACTTTTTTGCACTGACTCACCTTTCGGCAGTTTCTTTGGAAATTGGGTAGCTAATGAACTATCTAGGGTGATATGGCTGGCAAGTTGTTTATGGTAACAGCTCATCGGCCGGTTATCTAGAGCCCAGCCACAAGACCATTTTCGTTGTACTACCTTTAGCTAAATCTTAGATCAGGGAAGCCACCAACTTAAAAAGAAGAAAAGAAAAAGAAAAAAAATAGAAAAGGGAGAAAAAAAAGGTAAAATTATACTTCACTACACAAGTACGGCTGGCAAGTTGTCCTGAGTAACAGCCCATTGGCCGATTGTCCAGAGCCCAACTCACAAAAAATGCACATTAATTCCCAAAACACTTAGGGAAGAAGAGGGGAAGTAGAATAAACCAGGGAGATATACACTGGGTTCACCCTTGTGTTCACTCCATAAACAAAAGAAGTAAGGAGAAAGCTACTGTTCGAAAGGATAAACGTCTAGGCAAGGTCACCTGGGGTCATAAAAACCCGAAGTCCAATTTTAATGGTCGCCTAGTGAGTCTTTCACTCTTTTCACTAGATGTTTAGCATTTAGAGTCCTTTTCAAGTCTTCAGCAGGTTGGGTAGTCGTAAAAAGTTATCCCTGAACTCTTAAACCCCAAAAGTCCAAAAAAATAAGAAAAGAAGAAAAATAAAAAAATGCAAGGCGAGGACTTGGTGGTCTGCATTCTGGTAGACACCCGGGTACTGTTGAGTTTTCGTTGTTTAGGCCCTTAGTTGAAATTTTCTATTATTAATAAACGAATTAGGCCATAGTAATCTAATCCTAGTTTTGATTTTATACATAGCATGTAGTTTAATTTTGCTAGGGACTAGCAAAAGATAGGCATGGGGGTATAATGTAGACACATCTATTTTGGTTAAAATGCCTATTCATGCATGTTCCTAGGCTTACATTTGCATTTCATGTTGTAAATATTGCATAGCATACATCATTCTACATTTAGAGTAGTTGTATATAATTTAGGTTAATTGCATCCTTTTTGTTGTTAGGAGAGAAGGGGATTTATTGCAGGGCCTTGGATGGACGATCGGATCGTCCAGAGCTGATCAGGATGACGATCGGAGGCTAACGCCAATGAAATCAGCTAGATCGGAGTCCCTACCATCATATGAAGTCTAAGGAAGATCAACGGTCATAAGGGCAATGCGACATCCTTTTGGGCATCGGATGAAAAATCCAACCATACGGATGGATCTAAAACAACGATCGCAGTTCGACAACGTGGAAATCAACTCGATCCAAGCATCGTGGCAACTTCTACAACAGAAAGAAGAATGGATGGCCTAGATGGCGCCACGTGGCACCATCCAGGCTGCCCAACATTGACCAGCATCATTCCCAACTGTTTGATCTTGATACAATAGATGAAAATCTCTCCCCCACCGCAAGCGTTAAAACGTCCGCTTGGCTAAGCAGACATCTTGGCGTATTGGTTGGGGCGCTAGACTTCGAAAGAGGGGCGAGGGTTCGAATCCCCGCAGCCCCCCCAATTGAAGAATTGAGCACAGCAGCAGTAAGGCATTTGCACGCATGGGCAGGGCGTAGCGTAGGCGACAGTGCGGACCAGCCTGTGCTACCACGTATGGCATGGGAGCATGGAGCGCAGCACTAGCGGAGTAGGTGCCAGCGAGGGTATGCTCAGATCTTCAATGACGAGGGCTTTTAGTGATGCTTACAACTATCACTAATGGTTTGCACACACCAGTAAGAGGAATTAAAGGGCGGATCTTCAGTGACAGCTGCAAGGATCTCTAACGATGTTTACAGACGTCATTAACGACCCAGATGCAAATTTGTTCCTCCTCCACTATAAAAGGACCTACCCACCACCATAGCAAACCATCTCTTCCTTTCTTCCTCTCACCACCTCCAAGGCTCTAGAGAGAGCTTGTCCCAAGCCCAGGATGCTCCATTAGAGTAGAAAAGAAAATGTTTTCCCACCTCTTATCCCCATTCGTGGAGCATCCCGTGGCCATCTCCTCACCTCCCTTCAAGAAAAAGATCCCCGCCGCGATGCCATCCTCCCCCATCCTCCATCCTCTGGCTCTATCCCCATTCATCCCACTTCTCACCACCTTCCTCTTGGTGACGTCAGAGCGAGTCATCCTCCAAGCAACCGTCGAGGGGGATTTCTCCCACCTCTTTCTATCTTTCTGTCGCTTTTGTAGTGTAGATTTTCTGCTTTCATAGTTGTAACAAAAAATTCATTATAAATAGATGGTTGTTTCTCTCTCTCTTTAATTTTTGCAAGTAGATAAGGTTTTCATCAATCTAATCTTTTGCTTGATAAAAATACAAAAAAATTAGAAAAGTTAAAACGACAAAAATAAGTAAAAGTGAAGTGTGGATTTATAAAACCAAACGTTTGCCTCCTTGTGTTTGACCTGGGACTCACTTTACGAGTTTCGATTATAAATTTTATCTGATAGACGCATTTTCCGAGCTACGTTGATGGGTCTTTCAAACCCTTAATTTCAATTTGTGAAGTGCGCCTCCATCAGTTACCAAGTTCCGCAAATAAAAGGACAAACAAAGAGGCTAGATACTCCCTAAGCCTTATACTTAATACATTAGCTTCTCAACTTCCTCAACCTCTTGTGGTATAGTCCATATCTTAACAAATACTCGAATTTTTATGCCAAATAGGCCCTAGATGCCTAAAGTCAGTATATCTTACTTATCCCCTAATGTTTAGCACCTCAGGTCATAATTCATCTTTTGTTCCAGCATAGAACTTAGGTAAACTATTCCACAATCAACTGTTGGACTACACAATTTTTTTCTTTGCTCCTTTTCCTTTCTGTATCGATCTCTTATTCCTCATCATAGATTTGCAATTCAATTCAATAGATTTCCTCTCCTTTCATATGATTTTTGTTCATTTTTTTTATGGGAACCCTTCAAAAGAAAATTGAATTTCCTATCATTTTGCACTTTAATACCCCCCCATGCCTATGTTTTGCAATGCCCTCGTTGCAAACAGGATGGGTTCCAATTTAGCATAGTTCATGTTTTAGAACAGGTTTGAAAGGGTGAGTGGCTGTGTTGGAATGGCTGTTGTGAATGATTTCAAGCTCCAATATGAATATTGGAGGTGGGGTTGACTATTCTAATGTATGAACCCTAAAGTACAGTAGGAATGTAGTTCAAGATGGATAAGGAAGGTCTCAGGTTTTCAAATGACTGGTTACCTTCTGTTAAGCATTAAGTTTATTGCCATCAGCTGGGTGTAATGCAGCTCAAGAGGAATGGAGATTGAAAGATTCTTCAGCCAAGTTCAAATCGATCAGCTTAAGGAATGGTTTTAGTCTTTGATCATTCACTATGGAAGGGTTCAAGTCTTGACTGAGTTCACTTATTTTGGCAGCTCCATTTGCAAAGATCCTCTAAACTAGAAAAGGTCCGATCCACTTCGAATTTAGCTTGCCTAGGAAGAACTTAAGTCAAGCATCAAAGAGTACTTTTTGACCAGGATGGAAAGCTTTTCGTGAAATGTGCTTGTCATGAAGAGCCTTAATCCACTCCTTGTAGATAAGCGAGTTCTTGTACGTATCATTGCGTAGTTCATCAATCTCGCTCATTTGCAAATGGCGGTGGATTCCAACCTTCCCGAGTCGAAATTGCACTTCTGTACTACCAAGTAGGCCTTGTGCTCCATTTCTACAGGAAGGTGACATGCCTTCCCGTAAACTAGTCTGAGTGGAGACATCCCTATTTGGGTTTTATAGGTGTTCCTATAGGACCATAATGCTTCCGAAAGTCGATTTGACCATTCTTTTCTATCAGGTCGGACAGTGACCTGAACAATTTTCTTGATCTCCCGATTGGAAAGCTCAGCCAATCCATTAGTCTGGGGGTGATAAGGATTCAAAATGAGATACGACACCCCATATTTCTTCAACAGGGACTGAAAGTGCACATTCACGGAGTAGGATCCCCCATCATAGATGATTGCTCGTGGGACACTGAATCGGGAAAAGATGTGCTCATGAATAAATTTGATAACCACTTTATGATTGTTAGTTTGGGTTGGAATGGCTTCTATCCATTTGGACATGTAGTCCACAACTAGAAGAATATATTCGAAACTGTTCGAAATTAGGAAAGGACCCAAGAAATCAATGCCTCATATTTTGAAAATCTCATACACTAGAATCAGGTTCAACGACATCATATCGAGATGGCTCATGTTGCCTAAGGTCTGGCAATGAGCGCATGCCCTATCATAATTGTGTGCATCCTTGAAGAGTGTAGGCCAATAAAAGCCGCACTAGAGGATTTTTGTTGTGGTTTTGTCCGCAAAGAAATGCCACCATAGGCCTGGTCATGGTAGAAAGAGAGTATATCATTGACCTCGGTATTCTAAATGCATCATTAGATGATTTGATCAACACCGATGTGGAAGAGATATGGATCTTCCTAGACATAATATTTGCCATTTGAAATCAATTTGTCTTTGTTGGCTTTTGGCCAACCAGACGAGATCTGGTTCGATACCAAATAATTGACAATATTAGCACACAAAGGAAGTCCAGCATCAATGCTCAGCACATGCTCATCCAGAAAATGTTCAGTAATAGGTCTGGAAGGGTTAATGAACGAAGAAGGAAGATGGGATAAATGGTCACCAACCACATTCTATTTTCTAGCCTTGTCATGTATCTCGAGATAAAATTCTTACAAGAGCAAGATCCATTGGATTAACCACAGTTTAGCATCCTTCTTCGCAAGTAAGTGCCTCACAGTAGTGTGATCTGAGTAGATAATGACATGGGAGCCAAAGAGGCACGAACCAAACTTCTCCAGACCAAATACTATGATCAACAACTCCTTCTCTATAATTGTATAATTACGCTGAGCCTTGTCTAGTGTCTTGTTGGCGCAATATATTAACACTGGTTTCCCATCAATCTTTTGCCCAAGTAACACTCCTACCACATAGTCAGATGCATCACACATGATCTCGAATGGCTGAGAACAGTCAGGAGATTATAGGATTGGAGCCTAGGTTACTTAGTCGTGCATGATTTCAAATGCAC
The DNA here is from genome assembly GCA_037157565.1 of Thalassia testudinum. Lineage (NCBI taxonomy): Eukaryota > Viridiplantae > Streptophyta > Magnoliopsida > Alismatales > Hydrocharitaceae > Thalassia > Thalassia testudinum. Next base: position 9,111,047 of record JAZHRO010000003.1, on the reverse strand, counting down.
AAACACACTCATCATCTCAATGGGAGTGTCCCTTGAGAGAAGATTAATCAAGTGGTGTGTGATGTAAACATGTTTACACTACTTAAGATGTCCATTTATGCATGTTCTTAAGCATAGGATTGCATTGCATACTATAAATATTGCATAACATGCATCATCTTGCATTTAGATTAGTTTAAATAAAATGGAGGTTAATTGTCTCCTTTTATGTTCAGGGATAAGGAAAACTTTTTATCGGGGCCTCAGATCGAAGATCAAACCTTACTGACGTGATCAGGGTGATGGTTGGAGTTCAACGACTCCAAGATCGTCCTAATCAAACATCTGTAGCATCAGATAGAGACTGGGGAACCCTAGAAGATCAAGGGCCAAGATGGTGTGAATCCACACTTAAAATGTCAAATTCGACTACATGGATGGATTTGGATCAACGATCGCAGCGTAACGACGTGAAAATCGACTCAATTTGACAACCGTGGAACCATCTACATCATCTAGAAGATGGACAGCCAAGATGGCACCACATGGCGCCATCTCAGCCGCCCAACCGGTCGCTACACTCACCACACCATCTCCTCTTCATCACTTCTCCTCCGTTGGATTCACATCCAATGGCTATGGATGCACGCACCTAAATTGTTCTCCGCAACCATCTCTCCTCTGTAGCGCAGCGGGTGAACACCTTATCGCGAGGCGTTGGCACGGGTTCGAAGCTGCATGCGCAGGCGAAAGGGCATAGGAGAGCGGGCTCCTCGACTTCTAGATGACGATCGAGCAGCTACGGGCACTCAATAGCGCCCACACGCTATTGCATGCCGTGCCTCACGCAGGATCGCACGTGGGCGGGCGCGTAGAAGAGGCCGGTGGAGGTGCGACTTAAGCCATCTAATCATGAGATCAGCTAGACGTGGTGTGCGCGTTACTCGAAAGGAGGCGAGCAGCTATGCCCGTGTGCCGCCCACTATGGCCAGGTTTTGGCTTTAGCAATGATTTTATTCGTCACTAAAGACCCCTGATTTAATTATTTTCAAATTAGAATGACCAAATTGCCCTCACTCCTTGCAACTATAAAAGGAGACCTCCTCCACATGAAATTCTCATCCCTTCCTTCTCTTCTGTCCCTCTCCAACGCTCAAGGGAAGCTTGTCCCACACCCGGGATGCTTCTCGCGAGATAAAGTCAATTTTTTGTCCCCTTTCGGAAGCGGATCCCGCGATGACGATGATGTGCTTCTCGTTCTTCCGCTTCGTCCTCCTTCGTCCAAGCGTCGTCCCATCCGGCTCGTCCTCCAAGCGACCGTCGAGGAGGATATCTCTCTCCCCATTCTTTTTATTGCTTTCTAGTGTAATCATTTTACCACTTTCTAGTCGTAATGTTTAGTGTAATGAATAATCTTTCGATAATGAATTCCTTAGTTATTCTACATCTATTTTTGGTTTTTGTTTTTAATATTCTTTCTCTCTCTTGTTATCTCTCTCTCTAATATTTATTGTAAATAGATTGATAGATAGTTTCCAATCAATTAATTTACTTCGTGACAAAGAAAACAAACGCGTGTTTTTAAATCAAACATCTGCCTTCCTGTGTTCGACCCGGGATTTTCATTTCGATAAAAATTTTATTTGTTGAACACGAGTTCTTCGCTTTCATACTACGACGACAGGTATTTCAAAACCAAACACATTAGCGTAGCAACCCGTGCATTCAACAATTTGGCGCCGTTGCTGGGGAGGCGACACTCTTTGACTTTCTACGCGTTTTTACAACTTACGAATCATTTACCTCACTTCTCTCCTATCTTATTGTAACTGCAGGTACTCTTTCACGATGAGCAAAAGTGGTAGATTAAAGAAAAATGCTGTTAAAGGTTCTGTGAGTTATCCCCCACCTTCCACCCATTAGATTTCATTTCACCACATAATAACATAAACATCAATCAACTTATGTGTTCTTATAAACTCTAAGGTTAGATTGTTTGTTGTTTGACACCTTCATCTGCCCCAACCTCCATATTTAAAAAGAAAAATAAAAAAAATCTCATAGAGGTACACAACCTCATCTGATTTTCAAACTCAATCGGTAAATCGATCTTTGGAGCCGATACACACATCCAAACACATAATTGAGTAGAAATCAGATTAGGTAATAACTTGTGTGCCTAATAAAGTGGTGCAACAGGCCAATTGCTTGAGTTGATTGGGCCGCACCACTTCAATTAAAATCAACTCATTTTGTAGCTGTCACTTAGGTTCAACTATTAGGGATTTACCAGGCACTCCACATTCTTTTAAGCTTCAAAGGCAAACATCTTCACCTGTGCTTTTAAAGCCTGGTGTGCCAACAAAACTTGTTTGAAAACACATAAAGTTGAATCCTAAAAGCTACTAAGAAAGATTTGAACCCTAAAATTCACCACATCAAAAGTAATTGAAAATGACAGATGTCCCGATAGAACCGTGGCTAGTCTTTGTTTGTTTTAGTGCTTATTACAGAAATATCGTTGTGCTATAGATAAAATAGCTACGGTTGTCGTTGCCATTACAATTTTTCTTACTCGGAAATAGTTTCTCGAGGTCGAACTCAGGGAGCTACTGGAATTCTAGAAGTACAATGTTTCTTTATTACAAAAATAAGAGAGAGAGAGAGGGAGAAGTAGATTTCTGTCTCTTGGCTTTTTCTTCTCTTCTTTCTCTCTTTGCTTGTCTTCTTCTTCTCTTCTTTCTCTTTTCTTCTTTACGGGTCTTCTTCTTTCTTCTCTTTATTTTCTTTCTATCTTCTTTGGAGCTTCATCTGTCGTCTGATATCTCAGTCAGACGGCTTAAACGGCGGTCTGCTACAGTGTTTCCCCTTTCTTCCTTCGCTGCTTCTCCTTTTTCTCTTCTTCTTCTCCCTTGGCCTTCTGCCTTGCTCAGCTGCAAGGCTTCTTCTTCTTCTGCTCCTCTTCTTCTTCTTCTTGCGGCCAAGTGTGAATCTTTTTCCTCGCACCCTGTCCCTGCACAAAGCAAAACCTAACCCTTCCCTCTACCCACACGTCTCTCTCTCTCTCTGCAAACTGCTCATAGGAAACTCACCCAGAGCTGGGTTATCGAGTCAGGTTGCATACCCGGGACCAGGCGTACCGTCGTGTATGGTACGTGAGGAGTGCACAGGTGGTGTCGGGTCGGGTCCGCCGGATCCGCATGGTGAACTCGCGGACCGGGCGGGTGAGTGGGGTGCGGGACCTCACCCTGTGTGTCTCGAGGTGCTTAAGAGAAAACACAAAATCAATTTAAGCCGGTGTAGCATTTCGAAATCCCACGATGTGCGAATAAACTCTGTCCCTTGCTCGCACGCACCTGCAGGAGAGCCACGACCTGGCCTCAGCAGCTGCATCCTCGCCTCTCATCGTAGACCTGCTTGTTGCCTTCGCCCAAGTCTCTACAGCTTGCCTCAGCTGGGATCCTGCTGCTGCAGGGCCTGGACCTCACGTGGAAGCTCCTTCAGTCATCGTCAATGGCAGCTGGGGCTCCGACCCTGTCAGACAGAAACACGGCCTCTTGGCCTAATCAGACAATAGGGTGACCTTCGCCGTGGCACGGCGAAGGCGATGCGGGGTGTAGCAGGTTGTGCGACGGTGTCTGGCGGCGAGGCTAGGTCAGACTACGATCGGAAAAATGGGTTTGATTGGGGGAGTGTTGTAGGGGTGTGGAGTGGCAGTGGAGGGGTGGAAGTGGTTCAGTGTGATGAGGCGGAGGTTTTGGGTCGGTCGACGAGTCGTGTGGAGTGGTGGAATGATGGGGGCGACTCGCCAGAGGTTGGCCGGTGGCGTGGAAGACGAGGGTGGTCAGGCGTTGTCGAGGGGCGGTCTAAATAAAAGGATGTGAGGGAAAGAGAGTGAGGAGTACAGGGAGTATCTAGAACTTAGCTGTAGGGATGAAGGGGGTCGGAGCAGGGTGGCTGTTGTGCCTACTGTCACCGGAGAAGAAATACCCAGAGGGGGAGGGCGGCGGCGAGGAAGAGAGCCGGAGGGCGCACGCTGGGTACAGCGAGATGTGGGAAGAGCAGGCGAAGGTGGCTCTACTGCTGGTATTGCAGCAGAGCGACGAGATTGAGGAGGAGGAGCCGCCGGAGCTGGTGGGTTTCTGCCGGAGTGGGAAGAGAGGAATGGTAGGGGTTTTCTCCGTCAGGACCAAGCTACCAGAGTCGGCTGGTGACGCTGGTCCTTATAAAGGCGGTGGCAGAGGGGTGGGTGCAGGGAAGTGACGTGCCTCCCTCGTCGGAGAATGGCCAGGATTTTGACCCATACTTTCCGCACGTTCACACGGAAGGTGTGGGCGAGGACAGACAGCATGGTGGTGTCCCTGCGACAGCAGACGTCGTAGGGAACACCCGGTTCATCCTGCAGGACGTCTCCCTTACCCTGCGTAGCGCCATGCTCCGCACAAAGTCGCCGGAGCATGGTGCTGCGCAGAGACTTGCAGGAGGAACATGTATGCAAAGAACGAAGAAGAACCTAGGGGCCAAAATGCAAGGTTTTCTAAAGTTGAGGGTCAAAAAGTAATAAATGAGGACCAAATTGCAAAGTTGGTCAAGAAGGTCTCTTCTTAGGCTCAAGTTTTTATGCATGACTAAATGGGACCTAAGGATTCTAATGGTGAATTTTATTTCTAGGCAAGACCTTGTTTGGCCAGCCAATTTACATAAAAACCCAAATTAAATCATTAATTGGGCATGGTTCTCAATGTAGCTCAAAATGGGCTCCCAAGGCCAAATTGAAGGTTCCAAACCCTAGAGATTATTTTTCTATGAATTTTAGAGGGTTTAGTCGATTTTTACCCTACCTCGAACCTCGTGAATTGAAGTGGGTTTTTTTTTTGGTTACAAAATGCCATTTAATTCCTTGGATTTACTGTAGCCCTTATTGGATTAGATCATCCTACTTTCCTTCTTATTAGGTTAATTTGACTATGTTTGGACCCTGAGTTACCCTGTTTACAGATTGTGTTGGTGAAATTGCATTTTTACCCCTTATGACTTATTTTCTTCTTAAACTTAGAATTCTCTGAGTCAAGCCTTTCAATGAGTTATGTAGGAGCTTTTTCTCGAATATCTAGGTTAGATTGTGCTAGTTACGGTTCATGATGAGGTTCTCATCATACCCCCATGCCTAGTTTTTGCTAGTCCCTTAGCAAAAACTTAAGGTTTTAACCTTTATTCTAAACCATGATTTTTTTAATAATTGCAGATAACTGCTTTTTCATTTGAACTTAGATTAGGTTAGAATGCTGACCATAGGCCTAAAAGGTACTCTAGTACCAACCAAGATCCAGATCTGTCTAGCCTCAGCCTCAGTCCTTAGCAAAGGTTTTTAAGGCCCACAAGAGCTAACCTAAGGTCTATTGGACTCTACGGTTAAAGCACCCGTGCTTGAAATGATTTTAGCCTTGGCATAATTCGCAGTGCGTTTTGTAAGAGAGAGAGATAGAGAATTTTTCTGTTTGGAGAGTTTTCTCTCTCTCTTTTTTTTCTTTTTAATTCTAGCTTAGGATTGGCTTTTCAACACGGTCTGTATCAGATTCCTTGCTCCCATCATCAATCCTCAAGGGTCCCTGGCAATCGATGCTTCGAGATAGCACCGCCCATGGCAACCCATGGAATCCTGGCTATTGAGATTTCAAGATAATCCCATCCATGGTGTTCCGTGGCCAAATCCAGACCCTGGCAATTGACACTTCGTGATAATGCCATCCATGGAATCTGAACCAGCATAGTGCTTACATGCCCCCAGTAGGATATGTAAATATCCTAAGAGACAAGCACCGAGGAGATGATATTTTGTTACGTATCTTTGAGGGGAATTTCCCACCTCTCTATGCTGGGAACTCGTCCAAATCAACTTGTGTTGATCGGCCGCTCCTACTCTAGGTGTACTTTTATGAATTTTGTGACGCTTCTACATGATTTTGATTTTTACGCTTACTGAACCAGGCTGTGTGTGAGGTTAGGGTGCTTAGGTTACTGAGTCCAGTAAACCAAAAGTTAGTTAATGAGGCCAAACACTCCTTAATCCTTGGACCTAATACTTAAGCTTTTCATTTTCCTCAACCTCTTGAGGAATGTCTAGATCTTAATGGGTACTAAGAGTCTGTCCAAGAATGCCTAAGGTTTGCGTTCTTACTAATCTCACCATGCACTTTTCATTTCTTTTCTTGAATGAGGTCTAGAACTTAGGTCAATTCCTTAGTTCCTTACTAATGACTATCACTCTTTTCTCACATTTTTGTGCTCCCTTTTCATTTTGTTTCTTTTCCTTCTCCCACAAAATTTTCTTTCCTCCCTCATTTTATTCTTCTTTTTCAAAATTTTTTTTAATTTTTATGGTGTTTTTGGTATATGTGAATTTCTTTGTTTGAAACCTTTTCTTACAAGTTTTGCACTTTCGTACCCCCCCATTCCTAAGATTTGCAATGTCCTCATTGTAACCTAGGGGATTTTTATTCAACTTAGTTCATTCCTTAGGATAGATGTTTTGATGAGTGAATGGGCCGGGGTGGTTGTTGCAGCTGATTTCTAATCTCAGATGCAAGTATCTGAGGTGGAGTCGACTGTCTTAAAGGGTGAACCTTAAGTGCACAAAGGTGTCAAAAAAGGTTTCAGGTTTTCAAGGAGAATGACGGGCTACCTCCCGTTGAGCACTAAATTTGATGCCTTCAGCCAAGCGGGAAATGAGATGGAGAGGGGATGGTCAAATCAGTAGAGTTTAATATAACAAGCACCTTGATTAAGAGCCTGGTTGGTCCAACCAGGTGCTTGTTAAGATCAACAGGCTGATGATGCAGTCCAAACCCAATCAATCTGGTGGGTTGATAGATGTAGATCAAAAGTTGTGGGACCCACCATATGCAATGTGGCTTAGATGGATGTGGAAGTGTGAATACAAGGTTTTGCTGAGTCAAATCAACCTGGTCAAAATAGGGACCTGCAGAGTAATGAGTGACTGACGCGGGAACCCTACAGGGGTGATCAGAGAATGATGGAGCATGGTATGTAGTCTGATCAGTGTTCCAAACCTGATGTTGAAATGCAATCGGCTCGGTGAGAGGTGAATCTGAATAGAAATTGAGTCCGGTTGCGGGTCGGGGTTGGGAAGAGGTTTTGATAAGTTCTATGTGTGCGGATGTGGTGGCAACTGTGTATGAGGGCTCTTCTAGAAATGAATGATAGGTGGTTTTTTGTAGAGAGTCCTCTGGGTAACTATCAAATGCCTGAAGAGTGTCTGTAGGATGAAAGAAATCTGATTCGAGAAAAGATTAGAATTCTGGGTTGTAATCACTCTTGGCATTTTCTATTTTTGGTTCCTGAGGATCGAAAAGGAATGATTCTGTGTTATCAGTGATCTCGGGAACCAGGACCTCAGAGTCGGAATCAGAGAATGAGTCATGTGAACTAAGGTCGTAGATGGGCTTGGTGTGTTCAGGAAGGAGAGTCTCTCAGCAATTATAGTGAGATCCGAAGTTGTCGGAGAGTTTACGAAAATGAGATTCATGATCATGAATTCCACCGCAGCATAAATCATCAGATGTCGAATCAGCAGCTTGACTGGGGTCTGGCCTATATGTCAATTCTGGACTTAAAAAGGTATTATGTTTAGGCTCAAGCTCCAAATTGGTAGGATAGACCCAATTGAAACCCCACTCATCCAACTCCTCAGTTTCTGTATCATAAATTGGCATGTTTTCTGAAAAATCGATCAAATTTCCTGAGGATGTTGGAGAGGGATAGTCATCAAATAGAGTCCCGGAATCATATTCTGTAAAAATTTGATCTTTATCATATGAGGCCTCATAATCTTCCCAATAAGTTTCAGATCTAGGATCTAGGTTTAGGATGTGGGTAGAATTACTAGAACCTAAGTCTGAATAACCTTCGAGGGCCACCTTATCAAAATAAGGGGTGGAATTTATACCCTCAAAAGGTTCAGTTCTGATCTCATTATTGCAGGAGTTTTGGAATTCTAAGCTTGGCAATTCATGGTCTAAGTTCGGCTCATCAGTGTGTTTTCTTGCAACTTCCCAACCTAACTCAATGTTATCTTCTATCTGAGTTGGGGATCCACAACCACTTTGTGCCTTAGTCCCGAGATCTAGGAAACTGGATTGATCCTTAATGCTGTTCCAAGATGGCTCATCCTCTGTTTCTGGTATATACTGGTATTTCTGGTTGATAATTTGTTATAGTGATCCCATCATTTCTACCTATTTTATAATGGCATCTTGGTGTTGTTCCCAAAGTACAGCATTTATCAAGCATTAAAGGTATTCAGATTGGTGTAATTTTTCTATCTCAATGTATCCTGTCATGAGCATGTCTCGGGTTGATCCTTTTGTAATTTCTGTCAACAGAATTTGGGCACAATTTATGATGAAAGTTGTGGTTGTTGGGACATCAACCTGAATGTTTTCTATTGGTGTTGAGGGTTTACATTTGATTTCATAGAATTCAAGGGCATCCTCAATCATCTTATCTTTCATGGATCTCTGTTATTCAGGTTTTTTGAATGGTAGTCTTAAATGGTGTGGCTGCATCTTTGTATCAGGTGGTGGAATCAAGATATAGAATCGGAGTTTGAATCAAGATGTAGAATCAAGTTACGCCAAGATGGAAGAAGGGGGCTTTGTTCAGAATCAGAGGAAAAAGGGGCTATCTGGAAGGTTTCTGCAAAAACAAGGGAGCCGAGGCTTAGCCTCTGGGAGAGTGAATTTCTAAAGGAGGTTTCAAGGACCTCCTACCAAACACTGAAGGACTGGATGAGATAAGTAGGTGCTGGACCCAATCAAGACACCCAAAATGTTGGGTGACTATAGAGGTGCGGGGCCGATGGACCCCTTGATTAAAAAGATCGTCCACTTGATAATTACCTGGGCAGCCAGAGAGGATGAGTCCCGCAAAGACCCCTACACGGTAAAGCGTCCCCACGGGTTACAGGGTTTCCCCCACCCGACCTCTCTTGTCACTGCGGTTCCAGGTAGACCAGGATGGGGATCTTGACCTCTTAAGTCTACCTCTTTTACTTTAAGATCAAGGTGCTTAAGGTTCCACTTGAACTCTTAGGTATTTTTGTGAAAAAGGTGACCTAATTTGAAGGTTGGTTGACCCTAAGGGTCAACTTCACCAAGTGATTTTGAGAACTTATTAGGTCTTGTTTTTTAGGGTTCAAGTGTTTAGAGAGCCAATTTGTTTAGGGTTTTTCCTAATAGGTATTTTCAACCAATGGCTTAGGCACACCTCTTTTTGGGAAGATTTTTTCTTTGTTAATGGAAGGTGTGTCTCTAGAAACCCTAGATTTTCAATCCTTGGATTCCCTCTAGTTGGTCCATTTTAGTTGCCTCAAAATGTTAGTATCTAGGGCTCAATCAAGAAGGTTTTAACCCTAGTTACCGTAGTTGGATAGATAGTTAAGCAAGTGTTGAAATGAAAATTAGGCAACTCTGATGAATTACTATGTATGATGCAATTAGCCCTAAGTTGAATTTTCTTTTTGTTCCTTTTCAGATTTTAAGGGAGTTAAGAAAGGGCCAATGAAGATTACCTGGTTGTTGGAGTGTCTGTTGTGCTGCTGCTCTTATTCTTTTACCTTCACAAGAGAGAGAAAAAGACTAACAATCTCTTAAAAGAAATTCAAAGCTTCTAGAATAGCCGTTGCTCCCCGGCAATGGTGCCAATGAAAATGGTGGATGTCCCGACAGAACCGTGGCTAGTCTTTGTTTGTTTCAGTGCTTATTACAGAAATATCATTATGGTATAGATAAAATAGCTACGGTTGTCGTTGCCATTACAATTTTTTTTACTCGGAAATAGTTTCCCGAGGTCGAACTCAGGGAGCTACTGGAATTCTAGAAGTACAATGTTTCTTTATTACAAAAATAAGAGAGAGAGGGAGAAGTACATTTCTGTCTCTTGGCTTTTTCTTCTTCTCTTCTTTCTCTCTTTGCTTGTCTTCTTCTCTTCTTTCTCTTTTCTTCTTTACGGGTCTTCTTCTTTCTTCTTCTCTTTATTTTCTTTCTATCTTCTTTGGAGCTTCATCCGTCGTCTGATATCTCAATCAGACGGCTTAAACGGCGGTCTGCTACAGTGCTTCCCCTTTCTTCCTTCGTTGCTTCTCCTTCTCTTCTTCTTCTTCTTTGGCTTTCTACCTTGCTCAGCTGCAAGGCTTCTTCTTCTTCTGCTCCTCTTCTTCTTCTTCTTGTGGCCAAGTGTGAATCTTTTTCCTCGCACCCTGTCCCTGCACAAAGCAAAACCTAATGCTTCCCTCTACCCGCACGTCTCTCTCTCCCTGCAAACCACTCATAGGAAGCTCTCCCAGAGTCAGGTTATCGGGTCAGGTTGCGTACCCGGGACCAGGCGTACTGACGTGTATGGTATGCGAGGAGTGCGCAGGTGGTGTCGGGTTGGGTCCGCCGGATCTACGTGGTGAACTCGTGGACCGGGCGGGTGAGTGGGGTGCGGGACCTCACCCCGTGTGTCTCGAGGCACCTAAAAGAAAACACAAAATCAATTTAAGCTGTGCGGCATTTCGAAATCCCACGATGTGGGACTAAACTCTGTCCCTTGCTCGTGCGCACCCGTAGGAGAGCCACGACCTGGCCTCAGAAGCTGCGTCCTCACCTCTCTTAGCAAACCTGCTAGTTGCCTTCGCCCAAGTCTCTGCAGCTTACCTCAGCTGGGATCCTGCTGCTGCAGGGCCTGGAGCTCGCGTGGAAGCTCCTTCAGTCGTCGTCAATGGCAGCTGGGGCTCTGACACTATCAGACAGAAACACGACCTCTTGGCCTAATCAGACTACAGGGTGACCTTCGCCGTGGCACGGCGAAGGTGATGCGGGGTGTAGCAGGTTGTGGGGCGGTGTCTGGCAGCAGGGCTAGGTCGGACTGCGATTGGAAAAATGGGTCAGATTGGGGGAGTGTTGTGGGGGTGTGGAGTGGCAGTGGAGGGGTGGAAGTGGTTCAGTGTGATGAGGCGGAGGTTTTGGGTCGGTCGGCGAGTCGTGTGGAGTGGTGGAATGATGGGGGCGACTCGCAGGAGGTTGGCCGGTGGCGTGGAAGACGAGGGTGGTCAGGCGTTGTGGAGGGGCGGTCTGAATAAAAAGATTTGAGGGAAAGAGAGAGAGGAGTACAGGGAGTATCTAGAACTTAGCTGTAGGGACGAAGGGGGCCGGAGCAGGGCGGCAGTCGTGCCGACTGTCACCGGAGAAGAAATACCCAGAGTGGGAGGGCGGCGGCGAGGAAGAGAGTCGGAGGGCACGCGCTGGGTCCGGCGCGACGCGGGAAGAGCAGGAGAAGGTGGCTTTGCTGCTGGTATTGTAGCAGAGCGATGAGACGGACGAGGAGGAGTCGTCAGAGCTGGTGGGTTTCCACCGGAGTGGATAGAGAAGAATGGTAGGGGTTTTCTCCATCAGGACCAAGCTACTAGAGTTGGCTGGTGACGTTGGTCCTTATAAAGGCGGTGGCGGAGGGGTGGGTGCGTGGAGGTGACGTGCCTCCCTCATCGGAGAATGGTCGGGATTTTGACCCATACCGTCCGCGCGTTTGCACGGAAGGTGTGGGCAAGGACAGACAGCATGGAGGTGTCCCTGCGACAGTAGACGTCGTAGGGAACACCAGGTTCATCCTGCAGGACGCCTCCCTCACCCTGTGCGGCGCCATGCTCCGCGTAAAGTCGCCGGAGCATGGCGCTACGCAGAGACTTGCAGGAGGGACCTGTATGCAAAGAACGACGAAGAACCTACGGGCCAAAATGCAAGGGTTTTGAAAGTTGAGGGTCAAAAAGAAATAGATGAGGACCAAATTCTAAAGTCGGTTAAGAAGGTCTCTTCTTAGGCTCAAGCTTTTATGCATGACTAAATGGGACCTAGGGATTCTAATGGTGAATTTTATTTCTAGGTAAGACCTTGTTTGACTAGCCAATTTGCGTAAAAACCCAAATTAAATCATTAATTGGGCATGGTTCTTAATGTAGGTCAAAATGGGTTCCCAAGGCCAAATTGAAGATTCCAAACCCTAGAGATTATTTTTCTATGAATTTTAGAGGATTTAGTCAATTTTTACCCTGCCTCGAACCTCGTGAATTGAAGTGGGTTTATTTTAGGGTTATAGAATGTCATTTAATTCCTTGGATTTGCTGTAGCCCTTGTTGGCTTTCCTTCTTATTAGGTTAGTTTAACCTATGTTTGGATCCTGAGTTACCCTATTTACAGATTGTGTTGGTGAAATTGCATTTTTACCCCTTATGGATTATTTTCTTCTTAAACTCAGAATTCTCTGAGTCAAGCCTTTCTATGAGTTATGTAGGAGCTTTTTCTCGAATATCTAGGTTAGATTGTGCTAGTTAGGGTTCATGATGAGGTTCTCATCAGTAATCTTGCTTGAAAACCATTTGTTGTGCACGCACACACAAATCAATCGATTATTAAGGGCACAACCTATATAAAGGGCCCATCACATTCCAAAGCACATTCAAACCTAGCCTTAAACAATACAGAGTATACGTTGGCCTTAAGGATTCGACTCACACTTCAGAGCCCAGAACGAGATTATTTTCGATTAGTCTATTTGTACTTTTCAATTTGATGTCTAGCTAAGGGAGCAGAATCAAACGATCCCGGCTGAGGGGTACACTAGGAACAAGAGGCGTAAGCCAAAGGAAGAACCTTCTCCCCAGTCCCTCCTTCTAACTGGTTGGATTGAAAAGACAGAAGTAGATCAAATCATTCCTTTATCTCAAGACGTGTTTTGGGAGTCTATAGGTCTTTAGGCTAGCCCACTTAAGGACTGGTTTGATTATTGTGTTGCAGGGCACCTTTCTTCCTCCCATCTCTCATGAATCCTTCCACATATTACACACGTTCATGCTCTTTCCCTCCTGTTTTGAATTATCCTCAACATGATGATTATTCCGACTCGTACTGTAATCAACCATCAGTTAGTTGGGATAACTCGGATTGGGGATACAGTTCCGGACCTCTGTATTTAGGGTCTAACCCTAAACACTTTGATTGTGATTTCTATCCTTCTCAGAGACACATCGATTATAGACTGTCAACCTTTCATGAACAACCTAATACGATCTTCAATCAAGAAGGATACACCAATCCTTACCCATCCTCTGATTACACTGCATTTAGGTCATCACCACCTTTCTAATAATCCGAAATGACCTATTATTAGGAAGGGTAGAACGAATCTCAATTCGTTAATTCCCCTGCATTGATCCCAAACTCGCCCAACCCTGAACCAACTCATTTGGTTCAGGGTAACTAGGTTCAAGATATGGTTTTGGCTAACTTGAGGAATATCATACAAACTTTAGAAGTTCAGCCAACACCTTCCATTGAAAGATTGGAGCCCCTGATTCAGATGATTGATGATTTGGGTATGTATTTGTTGGATTGGCTCCAGGATGTTAAGGATAAGAAATCGGGTGAGTTTCTACTTGGGAAGTTAGCGAAATTGAGGATGAGATTTGTGGTTGCTTTAGTTCAGTTGTGGGATGATTCCCAGGATGAACTCCCTTCAGGAGAGCCAATGTCAGAACCTACTCAGGCACCTATTGGAGGGGACACGTGTTACGAGGTTGACCAGATTGAATTAGAGCAACCAATTAAGGATGATCTGATTTCTTTACCTGAGATCCCTGAGCCAGGGTACGATGAAACGTATGTCTCCTTGGATCAGAAAGTGATAGATGATTTTAGGACATACATTTATACGGATCTTGATTTCTTTGATGGTGAAGATTCAAGTTACGAAGTCACACGTAAGTTTACAAAATATGATTTCTGTGAGACGATTGGGCCAGAGGAATCTGATAGACCATTTGATAGCCCAATAATTAAGGAAACGGATTTTATTAGGGCTCACATTACAGATCTAGAATCGCATTTTCTGAAGGATTCAATCAAATGCCCTGATTGTCAGTTACACCCCATTGAGCTTATCGATGATTCTGTTTTTGGGATAACTAGACCTAAGTCAATTCTGATTCGGCCACATCTTTTAGACTTGGAAATTTCAGACGGGGTGATTAATATGCAAGAGTTCTCGGAAATTAACATTTTGATTGAGGAAGATAGGAGTTGGGAAGTTCTGATTTGGGAAGCAATTTCTAGAGGAAGCAGAAGACTAAGTCAAAGGGTTCCTATTAAGGTGAAACCATCAAACGAGGTCCCTTACGACATTTGTTCTGAGGATGTCAAACCCAAGCACACATTCAATGATTATCCCTTTGAGCTTGATTTCTCTGTAACCCGACATTTTGGTCTCCGGTTGCATCCTCATAAATCTCAGGCTCGACCCCGTGTGCATAATGATTTAAGGTTTTGGGTAATTTTTATCCATAACCTAAGATATTCTCGATTATGGGGTATTGGTCTGCACCACAAATCTGGTCCACATTTGTGGACATCTGCTGGCAGGTCCGAGGTTTCATCTTTTTATTCTGATTCTGACCTGCACTTGTGAATTCTTTATTTCTCTTCTTTGTATAGTGTGTGTAGATGAAGGCACTAAATTCAGCTTGTATACAATTCTTTTTAGTTCCTATCTCGGAGCGGACCTGACATTCACGCAATTCAGGCGCTTTCTACTCTATTCCACTCTATTTTATGTCTTTTTAATACAATGAGGACATTGCATTAGATAGGCATGGGGGGGTGGATACTCATCTCTAAATTTATTCGTCAGCTTTGTAGGTTTATTTTATTTTCTTTAAAAAAAATGTAGAATTAGGAAAGAGAACTTGGGTTTAGGAGAATTTTAAATCTTAGGAAATAAGACATAATGATTTGAACACAAAGACCCTTCAGGTCTTCAGACTTAATCATCATGTGTATCCACTAAGATGTGGATTTGTTTTTTCGAGTCCTCGCCAACCTTAATTCTATTAAATAAGTTTGGGTGATAAGTACACGACTTATCAACCAGCCCTCTCATTTGAGGGAACTTTGAGCTTTAAGTATCTACACACTTTCTTTGCACTAACTTGTTGTTCGGCGATTTTAGCGAAAATTGGATAGCTAATTAATCTTCTAGGGTGATATGGCTGGCAAGTTATCATGGGTAACAGGCCATAGGTAGGTTGTCCAGAGCCCAGTCACTGGACCTTTCTCTTTTTGCTGCCTTTAGGTAAATCTTAGACCAGGGAACTCACCTACTTAAAAAAAAAAAAGAAAAGAAAGTCAAAAAAAAAAAAGAAAAGAGAAAAAAAGGAGAAAAGAAAAAAAGAAATAAGCCACACTTCACCACATGATTATGGCTAGCAAGTTGTCAATGGTAACAGCTCATCAACCGGTTGTCCAGAACCCAGATCAATAAATGTACTGAAAATTCCCAAAACACTTAGGAAGAAGTGGAGAAGTAGAATAAACCTAGGAGATATACACTGGATTCACCATTGTGTTGACCCTGTAAAAATTAAAAGTAGGGAGAAAGCTACCGGTTGTAAAGATACACTTATAGGCAGAATCTTTTTTCCTTAGGTCACCTAGAGGCATAGAAATCCGAAGTTCGTTTTTACTGTCGATCAATGAGTCTATCACATTCACAATAAGATGCTTGGAACTTAGGGTTTGCATCAAATCTTGGGTTACTTGAATGGCCATAGAAAGCCACTCTTAAACCCTAAAACTCAAAAATCCAAAAAAAAATAAAATAGAAAAGAGGAAAAAGAGAGAAAATTTTCTTTGAATAAGGCGAGGGCTTGACGCGGTCTGCAATTTGGCAGATACTCAGGCACTGTTGTGTCTTTGAAAGTTCAGATCATAAGTAAATATTTTATTAATGATTGGAAATAACTCAAGCCCAAATAATCCAACCTGATTCTTTTATAAATAGCATATAGTTTTTGCTAGGGACTAGCAAAAGATAGGCATGGGGGTATGATGTAAACATGTTTACACTCTTAACATGTCTATTTATGCATGTTCTTAAGCATAGGATTGCATTGCATACTATAAATATTGCGTAACAAGCATCATCTTGCATTTAGATTAGTTTAAATCAAATGGAGGTTAATTATCTTCTTTTATGTTCAGGGACAAGGCAAACATTTTATCGGGGCCTCGGATCGAAGATCCAACAATACAGATGTGATCAGGGTGACGATTGGAGTTCAACGACTCCAAGATCGCCCTAATCACACATCTGTAGCATCAGATAGAGACCAGGGAACCATAGAAGATCAAGGACCAAGATGGTGTGAATCCGCACTTCAAACGTCAAATCTGACTGCACGGATGGATTCAAATCGATGATCGCAGCATAACGACGTGAAAATCGACTCAATCCGACAATTGTGGCACCATCTACAACATCCAGAAGATGGATGGCCAAGATGACACCACGTGGCGCCATCACAGCTGCCCAACCAGCCGCTGCACTCGCTGCACCATCTCTTCTTCATCGCTTCTCTGCTGTTGGATGCGCATCCAACGGCTGTGGATGCACGCGCCTGAATTCGTCTCCGCGACCATCTCTCCTCCGTAGCGCAGCGGGTGAACGCCTTTTCGCAAGGCGCTGGTGCAGATTTGAATCCGCATGCGCAGGTGAAAGGGAGTGGCTGAGCGGGCTCCACAACCGCTCAATCGCGATCGAGCGGCTATGGGCGCTCGATAGCTCCCATGCGCTATTGCAAGCCGCGCCTCACGCGGGATTGCACGTGGGTGGGCGTGCAGAAGAGGTGGTTAGAGGTGCGACTTAAGCCGTCCGATCTAACGATCGGACGGCTGAGATCAGCTGGATGTGGAGCATGTGTTACGCATGAGGAGACAAGCAACTGCGTGCGCGCACTCCCCACTACGCCTATGTTGGAGCTTTAACGACGGTTTTATCCATCACTAAAGACACCTGATTTAATGATTTTCAAATTGAAATGGTCAAATTGCCCTCAATCCTTGCAACTATAAAAGGAGACCTCCTCCACACAAAATTCTCATCCCTTCCTTCTCTTCTCTCCATCTCCAAAGTTCAAGAGAAGCTTTTCCCACACCCCGGATGCTTCTCGCGAGATAAAGTCAAATTTTTGTCCCCTTTCAGAAGTTGATCCCGCGACGACGACGATGTGCTACCCCATTCCCGTTCTTCCGCTTCGTCCTCCTTTGTCCTGCTCTGTCCTCCTTTGTCCAGGCGTCGTCCCGTCCGGCTCATCCTCCAAGAGACCGTCGAAGAGGATATCTCTCTCCCCATTCTTTTTACTACTTTCTAAAATAGATTTATTGCTTTCTAGTGTAATCATTTTCTAGCTTTCTAGTTGTAATGTTTAGTGTAATGAATAATCTTCGTATAATGAATTCCTTGTTTAGTCTGCATCTCTTTTTGGATTTTGTTTGTAATATTCTCTCTCTCTTATTCTCTCTCTCTTCTATTTATTGTAAATAGATAGATAGTTTCCAATCAATTAATTTACTTCGTGACAAATAAAACAAATGCGTGTTTTTAAATCAAACGTCCGCTTCCCTATGTTCGACCCGGGATTTTCATTCCGGTATAAATTTTATTTGTTGAACACGAGTTCTTAACTTTCATACTACGACGATAGGTTTTTCAAAACCAAACACGTTAGCGTAGCAACTCGTGAGTTCAATAGTGTGCAATCTTAGAAAAATCAGATATGAAACTTTGATAAAATCCAACGCACCCCAGAAAAGATCAAATGACTTTAATCGAGGAAGGTAAAGGAAGTTTGGAAATCAAATTCACCTTTGCTTGGTCAACTTGGATACCGTTTTTAGAAACATAGCGTCCAAGTACGATGCCCTTTGGAACCATGAAGTGGTTCTTTTCCCAGGAAAGAACCAGGTTTACCTCAATGCATTGCTAGAGGATCTAAACCAAGTACAGAAGGCAATCACCAAATGTTTGACTGAAAATTGAGAAGTTGTCCATGAAAACTTCAAGGTACTTACCTACCATATCAAAAAATATGGCTAGCATGCACCGTTTAATAGTGGTAGGAGCATTGCATAGCCCAAATGGCATTCTTCAGAATGCATAAGTCCCATAGGTGTAGGTAAAAGTGATCTCCTCCTAATCTTTTGGATGAATTTTCACTTGGTTATATCTGGAGTACCCATCAAAAAAGCAGAATAACCAATTCTCCACCAGATTCTCAAGGATCTAGTGAATAAATGAGAGAGTGAAATGGTCTTTCTTCGTGGAGGTATTTAGTTTCCGATAGTCTATACAAACTCTCCACGAGTTTGCAATTAACGATCACTTGACATGTTTGCATAAAACCATTCATTGTAGTGCACTTGCAACGTCAATTTTAAATAAAGAATTGGAGGTGAGTCCGAATGTCAAACACGGGGAGGCAATAATTAGATCAAATATTCGCTTTCGTGTCACATAAATATGTCATTTGTTCTCTTGAAAATCAATTTGAGGAAAAGAGAAAGAAAGAGAGAGATAGAGAGAGGAGGGAGAGAAAAGGGTTAGAGAACCACGCTCAAGATATCATAAGATCAATGTATCAACAACCTCTTATCAAATGTGTAATCAACATAATGCTGATGAACCTGAATGACTGCCCTAAAGGACAAGTTCTAGATCGGGAAGGCTAGGAATCAGGGGTCTGCCTCTACATCTGAGATCGAAGGAGGTGGCGACCATAATTGTAGGATTTGCTACTCTAGTTGAAGATGTGGAGGTTGGTTTAATGGAAGGAGATGGGGGGGTTATGAGTGTCTTAGTGGATGTCTTCAAAGCAGGTTCTGTCCCAGAAAGGATAATTCTCCAATGTGGGGGGTGCTCCTGGCTTCTGGCAATAAGCTTCACAATGGGCGGTAGTGATGGGGAGAATTGTCAAGATAAGCCATCTTATGTGGAGGTGATTGGTGTGGATGCAGGGCAGCAGACGGGTAGGATGACCCCTGATGAGGCACCTATGCCCAAGAAGTGTAAGGATCATCACCATCCTGGGGAGAAGGAGGAAGCAATGGAGTTGGCACTAATGGAACCTGCCATGGCGGAGGATGGGGCAGCAACTCAACCTTTGTCAGATGTAGCGGAAGAGAGGATCCTACAAGAGATTTCAAATACTTCTTGGTGACCCAAATCCAAGTCAAATGCAATGGAAGGTCTGAAATTTGGAGCTGGGACAAATACTGAAGGAGGTGTGGGTAGATCTCCTTATAAATTTAGATAAAGAAGACCTACCATGGCTGTGAAAATTGATGAAAACTCGATGGCTACTATTATGAAGGTGGGCAGGGCCTAGGATGCAAAAAGGGGGGATTCCCTTGGAGGACAAACAGAGTCCTCACATGGAACGTGCGTGGGTTGCGTGACAAGAGCCAGAGGGTTTCCCTCTCAAGGTATCTGAGAGAGTGGGAGGTTGACTGTGCCATAATTCAAGAAACACACATTGAGAACGAAGAGGACAGGTCTGGATTGACTTAAATAATGCGGGGATGACTGAATTTGTGTCTATCAATGCATAAGGAAAATTAGGTGAGATCGCTATTAGGTGGAGAAAGGCTTCTCTTCAGTTGCTGGAGGTGCATAAAGCCTGGCATTTGGTGACATGTAAGTTCAAAAGATGTCAGGGGGAAGATGTGTATTTCATCACTGCTGGATATGGGCCATGTCTTGCATCGATGAGGCAGGAATTATGGGATGACTGGGATGCAATTGCAAAACTTATATGAGGGGTTGCTTGGTTGGTGGGGGGGATTTTAACTGTGTTAATAGAAAGAGACAAGCCAAATGGTGTAGTGGATAGTGCTTCCTTTGGATTCCAATTGTTGGTCCAAAATCTGGGTTTAAGTGAATACCCATCTTCTGGTGCTGAGTTTACGTGGAGAAATGGTAGTGGCCTTACGTCAAAGATTGACAGATTTTTTGGAAATGCCAATCTCGTTGAAATGCACCATCTATCAACAGTTTCTGGGCTGGAACGCCCTTTTTCAGACTACGCCCCCTGGTTTGGGATAGTGGGGAACAAATTCAGGCTAGCACTTATTTCAAATTTAAAAGGTCATGGATGCGTGAACTGGGTTTTGTTGAGATGATTGAGATGTGGAGGGCCAAACGAGTGGAAGGATCATCTATAGTCAAGTTTGCTTCTAAATTGGCTAATTTGCGCAAAATGTTTAAAGAATATGGGGTTGTGATATCTCCGTTGAGATAACAAA
Organism: Thalassia testudinum; assembly: GCA_037157565.1. NCBI lineage: Eukaryota > Viridiplantae > Streptophyta > Magnoliopsida > Alismatales > Hydrocharitaceae > Thalassia > Thalassia testudinum. The sequence continues at coordinate 9,090,885 of JAZHRO010000003.1, read as the reverse complement.
GATGTTTAGAGGCTTTAGAGAAGATCAAGGGCTTGGATTGGAAGAGGCAGCAAGACCTCTGTCTAACCAAGAACTTACTAATAGAAGAATGCGGCATGGAGTGGTGGTGGAGGAAGATTTAAAACAGGAGATGAATTGAAGGGAGAGATCAAGAAAACTTTGGCTGAAGGAGGGTGATGCCAACACTAAATACTTTCATCTTGTAGCCAGCTCTCGCAGAAGGATGAACATAATCTCTTCCATAGTCAAGAATGGTCAAAGAATCTCCTTTATGCAAGAGATTAGATTGGAAGCCATCAGATACTACTGGGATGCTTCGCGGGCTGCAGCTAGAGGCATGTGGAGGATGACGGTGAGCTATGCACCTAAACTTTATGAGGAACAGCTTCCAGATTGTTGGATACCATAACTGAGAAAGAAACTATGGATGCCATAAAAAAGTTAAACGGTGAGGGCTCCCCTAGACCTGATGGCATCCAAGTCTTCCTTTATAAGGAGTTGTGGAGCTTGGTTAGTAAGGAGGTGATGGAGGTCATCAAGGAATTTGAGAGAGGGAATTCGGGCTTTGATAAAATCAACCGATCCTTTCTTTTTCTTCTATCGAAGGTCCAAGGAGCAGAGAGTTTCTCTAATTTCAGGCCTATTTCACTCTCAAACTCAATTTACTTGGTGGTGAGCCAAATACTAGCAAATAGGTTGAGGTCATTCTTGCAGAATCTGATTCGTCCTATCCAATCAGCATTCCTCCCTAATAGATCCTTGCAGGAATCATTTATTATGGCTCAGAAGATGGTGTGTGGGTGGCACAGAAGGAAATGTAAAACTTTTATGTAGAAAGTTGATTTCCGGAAGGCTTATGACTCTATATCATAGCCATACCTCTAAGAGGTCCTTAAGAGAAGAGGGTTCCCGTCATTATGGATCCAATGGATGAAGCACCGTATCACAACCTCTTCTTTTTCTCCTTTCATCAATGGCAAACCATGTGGGGCATGGATTCAGCCACAATGTGGTGTTAGGCAAGGATGCCCATTAGCCCCGTTGGTCTTCAACCTTGTTGTGGATGGACTGGCCAGATATGCCTATAAACTAGCTGAGGCTGGTGTCATCAAAGGATACTCACTGTCTAATAGAAGAGCTATGGCCCCTGTAATTTAATACACAGACGACACAGTATTCTTTGTTGAGGGGACAACTGTTGCAGCCCAAGCATTACGACATTTGGTAAACACTTTAGGGATCTCTCTGGCCTGAGCTTAAACAAGGAGAAATTCACCTTGATATGTTTTGGCATGAATGAGCAAGAGCAATATGCACTTCAGCCATGTTGGGAACTCCTCTATCAAATCTGCCAATCAGATATTTGGGACTGTCATTGAGGTATTCAAAGCTACAGAAGAGTGATTGGAATGCCCTCTTTGATAAGATTTCTGTTAAGTTGGAAGGATGCAACAGTAAGTTTCGGTCTAAGGGTGGAAGGTAAATCTTGTTAAATTCTATTACAACCACCATTATGGTTTTCTACTTTTCCATCTTCAAAGCTCTGAAATCCATTTGGAAATGGTTGGATTTGATGCGAAAGAAATTCATTTGGAGAGGTGCACGACATGAGGGTAAGTTCATGCAACCACTGAAATGGGTGCATCTGTGTCACCCCAAGGAAGAAGGTGGACTGGGGATTAAAGCACTTAAAGAGTTTAATGAAGCCTTATTTATTAAATGGGCTATCAAAATTCTAAATGGGGAGGAAAGGTTATGGACTGAACTTATTAATGATGGCCATGGCTGCTCTAATAGTGCTCTGAATAGATTACACCCCTCTAAACCCTCCCCATTTTGGTGATCTGTCAGTCAAGCTATTAGAGATAATTGGCACTTATTGCAGCCGGTTCTGGGAGATGGCAGGCACTTCAGTTTTTGGAAGGAGCAGTGGACGTAATTGGGCACCCTACAAGAGGCTTATTTGAGGGTCTGCTCGGCTTCTACTGATAAGGATGGGGTGGTAAATAACTTTTGGTCTGAATCTAGCAGATGTTGGTAGCTAGCTGAATCGGAGGCATGTAGGGAGGGGACTAGATTGTGGGAAGAACAGTAGTGCCTGATTTTAGACCTGCAAACCAGCTGTCTAAGACCCAGTGTGGAGGATACTTATGCATGGGATGGCATCTATATGACTCAATGAGCCTATGAAAAAATTAGGAGTTCCAACAGTGGTATGGGAGGTGATTATATTGATAAGAAACTATGGCTATTGAAGGTCCCTCTCAAGGTACAAATATTCCTTTGGTTATGTAGAATGGATGGTCTAATAACTAGAGACCTTAGGCACCGAAGGATGGGGACAGCTCTACATGAATGCCATCTCTATGGGATGCACACTGACAGTTTGAATCATTTGTTCTCCTCTTCTTTGGTCACTAACACGATTTGGAGAAAAATGTGCAACGAGCTTCTTCCATCATGGGAATCTTTATGCATAGTTTTGGGATAACTGGGAAGCCACATTTATGCATGGCGGTGACTCTCTGGTGCATGTGGAGAGCGAGGAATGAGACTATTTCAGGAGAGACTAGTTTGTTGTGTACAATTGTAAATGACTGCTAGTCCCTCATAGATAGATAGGGATATAATTTGTAGACCTCTCTATATTTCTTATTATTAATAAATTGCTCTCCCGGATTGCTATCATAATACGATAGCTTTCTGTTTAGTTTCAGAAAAAAAATGTAATGTTGATGAATGTTCAACAAAATAGATGAACTACACTATAAACTGAAATAAAATTAAGAACAAGGATGAAGAACGCGTCGAGGTAGCCATGTTGGTGGAGGGGTTGTAGGATATGTAAAGCAAAATCACACTAGAAGGGGGGGATGAATAGTGTGGTAGGTAAAAAATTGCAGCAATAACAAACCAAAAAAACACAAGATATATAGTGGTTCCCCTCACTTTAGTACTCCACTACCTAAGTCTCTCGACCTAGGATTTTTAACCCGATTCCCTCAACCTAGAGGGAATCAATTTACTAATACCTGAGATAATTAATGGGTTACCTCAACCCAATTACAAGATATTAGAAAGAAATAAAGATACAGGTGTAAGCGAGATGCAAATAAAAGCTTGCAACAAATTCCTAAGTCTCCAAACAAGTGGATATCTTAATGCAAGATAATATACTAATCTAATGAAATCAGACTAAAATGAAAGACAATACGATAAAACACAAGATCGCATGAAAGATGTTTGTTGAGAGAGTGTCGCCTTGGAGTATGAAACAAAACAATAGACCTTGTAGCTAGAAATGTGAAATCTGGAATTAGGAGCAAGGAGACAATATTTTCTTGTTGTTGTGTGCAAATGACACACATGAGGTGTTTATATAAGCCACTAAACACCTTCCCTACGATTACTTGCTGTTAGGGGCAATTTGGGAAGATTAGAGATAGGTTTAATTGCAAAATAGCTATTCAGATTGGTCACAACGATTAGTTGGTACTGGTACTAACCTTTTGGTACAGGTACTGACTGACTACAATCAACCCAACTAAGTCACTAGGTACCGGTACTAATGATGAGTACCGGTACTTATGACTCACATATTTGGGTCCTATGACCTACATGTACCAGTACTTGTAAAGTCCAGGCAAAACCAAGTGCACAAACTATGACAACTTGGTACCGGTACTCACGATGAGTACCAGTACTTGTTCACAGTTTGGGACATAGGCCCAAACCTGTGCCTAGCACGTACCGGTACTTGCTATAAGTACCAAATATCATAAGTGTAAGTCAATTTTTTGAGTTATCCCATCTACTATATACGACTTTATTTTGAAAGAATCGAATTTGAGTTTTGAAACGAATGAATGCACGATATTCTGAACCCTAATTATCTCTAGTTTGATTTTAGCTCCTAGATTATGTTTTACTTGTTAAGAGACATACAAATATTCTAAAATACAATGAATACAACAAAAGCTATAGTCTTCTAGTCTTCTTCCTTCAAATGCTATCTTGTTGCTTGCATCCACAGATTCTTTTGACCTGTAATACTTCATAAACACATTAGATTTTAAAATGGTTTTGTTAACACCAAAACATAGAAGAGAGATGGAATTAAGTTCCAATAGGGGCTTCCGTTGGTGTCTCGTCGACTTCGGTAACTTGCTTAGAGCTCTAGAAGGTGGTGGTATCTCGTGGGGGAAAGCTTTCCAAAAGTGGAGGGGGGTAGGCCCTTTTATAATGAAGGGAGAAGGCCAAAAATCATCCTTGGATCAACAGCGACATTCAGAGGTATCGATGAAGACCCACCGCAAGTGTCGCTGTAGCCCCTACCCTCCCTCCTTCAACACTCTACGATGTGCCGCATGCCCCACGCACCGTTTTACGTGCACATACTGGCACATGCTGGGCATGTTGTTGCTGCCCCACGCGTGCTACTGCACTACTACGTACACTCCCATGCGTGCATGTGCACGCTGCTCGCTCTGTCGTGTGTCTTATGCTGCATGCGGATGTGCTGCTGCATGCCTTCCTCAAGTGCCCAATTGAGGGGGCAGCGGGTTTCGAACCCGTGCCCTCTCCTTTAGAGGTGCCTTCACAACCGATGAGCCAAGGCCAAGAGATGTTGTGGAGAGCATTCCATGCACATGCCTCTCCAGCCGTTGGACGAAGGATGGATGGCTAAGATGGAGCATGAGGTGTGATAGAGGGAACAGGCCATAGCTATTGGGACCATGAGGGGTGGCTTGGATGGAGCCACTTGCTGCCATCTGGGCCATCCATCTTATTTCTATTGTAGAGGGTGCCACAGTGCTTAGATCGAGATGATTCCCACATTGCCAAACTGCAATCGTCGCTCCGAATCCATTTGTATGGTCAGATTTTTCATTTGAGGCCCATAAGGATGTCACATTGCCCCCTGGCCGTTGATCTTTATCAGGCTTGTTGTGGAAGCTACGGAGCTGATTTGGAGTTTGTTGAACTTCATTCATCGATCGGGATCCATCTGTATGGTCCAATCACCCATTTGAGACCTTTCCAAAGTGGACTTGTGCACAAGATCATTAAGCATGCATTCTACGCGATTAAAATGTAAAGATCATGCAATATGCATGCATTGCTCCTAAGCCCATTATAATATGACATTATCGCACAAGTACCATTGAAATTGACTTTAATTGATGTTATTAACACTTATAATTGTAGAGTTATCATAACCCCTTGCCCACCCCTTGCTAGTCCCTAGCAAGGTTTGATCTAAATGTTATTTACAACTAAAATTAGCAATTGATCGCTTAGGTAGAAGTTGCTTATCAACTGGAGGAAATTTCTACTAAGAACCTAACTCGCTAAGACTTAACAGTGCTCGGGTTGCCTACCAAAATGCCGACCACCCGAGTTCTCACCTTATTCTATCCATAAGCAGCTATATATTTTTTTCTTCTTCATCTTTTCTATTTTTTTAGATTTTTGGACTTTAGGATTTCGGGATAACTTTTTACAGCTACCCAACCCACCCAAGACTCGAAAAGGATTCTTAGTACTAAGCATCTTATTATGAAAGTGATAGACTCATTCAATGACAATTAAAATGAACTTCGGGTATCTACGCCCCTAAGTGACCCGAAAGAGAAAATATTGCCTAAAGGTGTATCTATCTAACCGGTAGCTTTCTCCCTACTTTTTATTTTTGTAGGGTCAACACAAGGGCGAACCTAGTGTATATCTCCCTGAATTATGCTTCTTCCCCACTTCTTCCTTAAGTGTTTTGGAATTCTTGTGCATTTTATGAGTTGAGATTTGGAAAATCGACCAATGGGTTGTTACCCATGATAACTTGCGAGCCATACTCTAGCAGTGAAGTGTGACTTATTTCTTTTTTTTTATTTTCTCCTTTTTCAATTTTTCTCTCTTATATATATATTTTTAAGTAGGTGGCTTTCCTGATCTAAGATTTAGTTAAAGGCAGTAATAAAAGGGAATCGTCCTATGGCTGGGCTCTAGACAACTGGCCAATGGGCTATTACCAATTGTAACTTGCCAGCCATACCACCCTTGAGAGTTCATCAGCTACCTAATTTCCGTTAGAACTGCCGATGGGTGAGTCAGTACAAAATGTGTGTAGATTCTTAGACTAAAAGTTCTCCTAAATCAGAGGGCAGTTTAATAAGTCATATACATATCAACCTACTTTATTGACTAGATTAGTATGCAATAAGGTGGCAAGGACTCGAGACCAAGTCCAAATTTTAGTGGACACCCGGACTGATTAAGTTTGAAGACCTGAAGTATCTAAGCGGATAGGTCCCTAATGTATTATTTCCTAAAGTCGACAAGCTTCTAATACCCATATTTTTTTTTCTTAATTTTAATTTTTTTTTAGCGAAAAGAAATAAGATTAGTTCAAGCTGACAATTTGTACTCAGATCCTGAGAATTACCACTCCCCCATGCCTATGTTTGGTAATGTCATCATTGAAAAATAAATGTATGTAAGGGAGTAGGGAAACAAATCACTTGAGTTGTAATCGCGAATCCGGTCAGCTTGAAACCTCTGGGTTGCCTCCAAGGAAGCTCTGAGTTTTGTGCCTTCAGCTACGCATGATGCACAAACAAGACTGGTCTGGGTCAAGGAGGTGAAAACAAAATCAGCCAGACCCAAAGTCTGAAGTCCACAGATGCGAACTAGGTTGTGGTGGAGTCCCATCCCTAAAGGACGAGAACTCTACAAATGGTGTACCATGTATGCACATGTCTGTTCCTCTCTTAGTCTGCGAGCATGCAGAGAAATTGATTTGGAGGAGCACAACCCGAATCTAAAATGCCAGACACTAAAAACGTAGGTTTTCTAATTAGCTTCTGTCCCTTTAAAGTAGTAACCCCCCAAAGGTATATCAATTCCAATGCATTCGGGTTGCGAGATTTCAATTCTGATAGGGCACGTAACAAAATTAATAGTTTCAAAATAGACCCTATGTATGAGGGCACTCTGTAAATAAAAATCCATCCCTTCTTCAACTAGAGTTTCATTGCTTATTCCCTCCCTTTCTGTGACCCCAAGAATATTAGCTTCAACCTCTTTCATATCACACTAAATTTTTGAGGTTGTATTAGAGGTAGGGATAATTTCATCCTCTAACTCAAATTCTTTCCCTTGGTCCTCCTCTAAACTTGTGATTAATGATTCGAAATCGGTTATTTTGGAATTGTAATCCCACTCCCCATCTTCAATTTTGGATGTCTCTTCCACCAAATCACTTCCTTGGAAAGATTAAATTTGGATTCAAAGTCATCATCCCCTAAATTCTCAGTTTCCTCCTGTTGTTTGTCCTCAACTCTCCCCAAATCATGTTCTGAGGAATCGTTAACGACATTTTATATTGAGTTGTCCAACTCCTTAGGAGTATCAATGGTGGACTAGATCAATTTTGGGTAAATAGGTGTAGTCCAATCGATCACTGCAGGGCCTTGCTTCATGAATTCCGTAAACAGAGTTGTTTTCAACAGTTTTCTTTCGCACTCTTCCTCTAGTTGTTGGAACATATCAATCATGGCTTGTTGCCCTTCAATCAATTCTTGATTTAGTCTATGTAACTCCAACTAAAGGTTATCAAGAATTCATAGAGTGTCATTAGGTTTCCCTTGGATTTCCTCCTTAGCATTCAAATCAGGGTTAGGAGGGTATGGTTGAGGATGTGTGCTAGGGTCCACATTGGGGTTTAAGTTCTTAGGTGGGTCCTGATGAGCCCATATTTGTGGGCTATTTAGGTATTTCAATGCCTAGATATCAAGTTATCTTTAACATTTATTTAGCATGTATTAGGATGTAAATATGTTAGTTTACATTTTTAACTTAATTACATAATTCATGCATTGCATTAAAAATTAAATGCATTTAGAATTAAGTTAGAATAGCTTGTTAGTGCGTTACATGTATTGTTTAGTTTTAACATAGAAAGTAAGGGTTTGGATATAAATAACCCCTCATTTCTTTTCTTCATTTTATCTCCAATGGATCCATGCAAGAGAGTTGCACCAGCTATAATGCACAAGCAACAATCGTGGATCCCTATTCCCCACGATGTTCGTTGTTTCACCTCTTCTTCAACACACGTCTGCCTGCATGCCTCCTCCTACAACATAAAAGAAGACTAGCCGCACCATCACCAGCAGGCCCTCACCCCAAATCCACTACTGCCCAGAGAGTCAAGCTCTCTTCCATTCCACCACTACCAGCCTCAACTGCAAGCACGAGTCCACACCACTGCAGGCAAGCCAGGTGACAGACTGCTGCGCCACCATTGGCTTGTGCAAATAACCATGAGCACCTTAGCGTGCACTACCACCATCACCAACACCAGCAACCACCGACATAACCATGTGCCAGCAACCATCCCCACTCATCTAGGATGTCTAGGAATGTTCCCAGATGTCTGACCTCCGAACAGCCACCTGTTCATCTTTTTCCTCTTTTCTTTCTCTATTTCCATTCCACCGAAAAGAGCCCATCACCACCTACCGCTACCTGATTAGCCCATAGTTGTGGGTTATTTAAGTACTTAAGTGCCTACACATTAGGTTAATTCTAACATTTATTTAGTATAAATTAGGATATAAATAGATTAATTCATAGTTTTAATCTAATTACATAATCCATACATTGCATTCATATCTTAAGTGCATTTAGAATTAGCTTAGAATAGCATTCATCTAATTAGATAACCAATTAGGTATATTATTTTTATTAACATAGAAGTTGAGGGTCTATACATAAATAACCCTAATATTTTAATAATATTTTCTTTATTCGTCTTCTTTCAGAACGGCTGGCTGCCGCTCCAACGCCCGGCTACTGCAGTGATGAAGCCATTCAAGGGAGAGCGGATGTGGTGGATCTGGTCGGTGGCTGATTTCAAAATTGTTCAAGACACTATAAAAGGAGCACGGACACTGCCGGCTGCAGCAGGCCTCCGCCACCGACTCACCACTGTGCAGAGAGATCCTCTCTCTTCCATCCACACTGCCGGCCTCTACCGTGGCGGCGAGTCTCCACCACCGTGGGCGTGTGGTGTGACAGGCCACACCGCCATCCGGAGCTCGCCCGCATTACCGTGAGCACATCAGCGTGCATCTTCCTCGCCGTCGTCGCAGACCACCACGCAAGCTACTGATCAGCCACCCTCTCAGTAACTTAAGACGTCTGGGAAATTTCCCAGACGTCTGAAGTTACCCGCTCACCTCCACTTCCTCAGCCTGCACTCTCCAACCGGCCACCAAACCGCCTGCGCCCTCCACCGCTCACCGGCTGCTGACCTGTGCACGCCTGCAGATCAGCCCGCGCTCTCCTCCAACGCCTGCGACCAGCCTGCAGCATCCTCCAACAACCTCTGCAGCTTCCACCGCACACGCCAACCGCCTGCAGACCACCGCGCAAGCGCCCCCTCTGCAGCTTCCACCGCACAGCCATCTGCAAACCACCGCGCAAGCGCCCCCTCTGCAGCTTCCACCGCACACGCCAGCGCCCGCCTGCAGACCACCGCAGCCACGCCTCCGCGCGCCAGCGCCTTCCGCAGACCCTCCGCGCGCCCACGCACAGCCACCTGCAGAACCGCCAGCAACCGACCTCTGCAGCTACCACCGCAGCCACGCCTCCGCGCGCCAGCGCCTTCCGCAGACCCTCCGCGCGCCCACGCACAACCGCCTGCAGCACCTCCGCCGGAGCTCGTCCGGCCACCTCCGGCCGCCGCGCGACTCGCCGTCACCACCGATTCGAAGCCCTTGATCCAAGGGACCTCCGTCGAGCTTCCCGCGCCCAGCCATCGGCTCCTCGTCGCGCAAGACAACGGGGAAAAATTCCCCTGTTTTGCTACAGTAAAGCATTGATTAAAATTTACATTTTCTGCCATTGCCAGATTTTATTCATATTCTATTCAGTCTGCATTGCGGAAAATATCCTGTAGTTTATCATAATTGCCATTTCAGCATTATTTCTTGCTTAAACCTTAATCTAAAGGCAATCTTGGCTTGGTTCTTGTCCAAATTGACTCCGAACAAACATTTTTAAGTGGCGCGAATTTTAATACGTTATTGCCTCCCTGTGGAAACGACCCACTCCTCTGCGAGTGGTTATTTCTTATTAAAAATTGATTAGTCGATTTTTCCACCACATTAAACTACAAACGACTTAAAAGCGAAGGATCGACACGGTCACTACCTCCTTCCCACGCACGACACCCATCACTGCCATCCTTCCACGCACACCAGCAATGCCCCTTCGTGTGCAGCAGTGCACCACGCGTGTCCAAAGCACCTACCCCTTGCGCCTTCGCCTCACCCACACCTGCACACGCATGCACAGGCCATCACCCCCTCGCTGTGCCTCCGCGTGCATAGCAGCAGCGAGCAGCCATGCCCAGGCCGGCCCTCCAACGCACGTAGCCCCTTTGCTTGTGCCTCTGCCACTCCAACAGCATGCACCAGCGTGCAGCACCGTTTCCCCGCGTGCCCGTGTGACCTACAGGGTGCAGCAGCCAACATTCCGCGCGTGTGGCAATGATGAGAGCCTCATCATGAGCCATAACTAGCTCATTTTGACCTAATAAAGAAGACAAAAGCTCCTACATAACCTAGAAGAAGGCTTAACTAAAGGAACAAGTGCTCTGAGAAGAAAACATGAAATAAAGGTTAAAACTGCAATTTTACCATTGCAGTACATAAACGGGATTTCTCAGAAGCAAAACATAGGTCAAATAGTCCAAAGTGGGTTGAATTAATCAGAAATGGGTTTATGTGCAATCTAAGAATTAAATGACACTTGGTAACCCTAAAACAGACCCGCTTAAATTAACAAGGTTCCAGTCAGAATAAAAATCAAGCAAACCCTCTAAAAATCATAGAAAAACATCCTCTGGGGTTTAGAACACTTAATTTGGCCTTTGGAACCTAGTTTGACCTAGATTAGGGTCTTAGCTCTTCAATTAACCTAATTTGGGTTTTTACGCAAAATGTCCAGTCAAAAGAGGTCAAACCTAAAATCCAACTTCACCATTGGATTCTTTAGGGCCAAATTAGGTTTGTACCAAAATTTGGACCTAAGGGGAGGTCATCTTGACCTACTTTGCAAGTTAGTACACCCAAATCACAAAGAGGTCCCTATCTTTTGAATATCCTTGCAGAGAGCCCCCTAGGTTCCTCGCCTTCTTTGCAAACCGGTCCTGCCGCCATTGCTAGGGCAGAACCGAGCTCCGACGAAGTTTCGAGAGAGATGGCTCTCTAATTCCTCAGAGATTCTCTCCCAGAAATGGAAGGGAGATTCTCTGAGGAATTCCCTTCCTTCTAAAGCCAATCAAATTCGCTAGTGTGAACCCAATCTCTCGTGCGAACGCACGAGAGATGTGGGTATCTTTCTTCCTTCCAACTCCGGCGAACCGGCTGACCTAATTGCGCGTCTTTCACGCTCTGATAGGAGCGGCCAGCACCTATAAAACACCCCTCGGACCCGGCCACTCATCTTAAGCTTGATTTTGACGGAGATCCCCTCCAAATTTCTTCTCTCCCATCTCCGGCCAAACGACCCACAAGCTCCGGCGACCGCTTTCCCTCCTTCTCGTCACTCTGCTGCCATACCAGCAGCAGAGTCCTCTCCGCCTCTTCCTCCCGTGGCGCGCTGTACCCTGCGCGCAAGCTCCTGACCTCATCTTCGTCGCCGCTTCCTCCCCCAGGGTCTTTCTTCCCCGACGACGGCAGTCACGAGCCATCCTCTCCACTGCCTCCCTTCACTCCAGACAACCCCAGATACGTTCTCCATCCTCTCCTCTCTCTTTTCCCCCTGTTATCTCCCTTGATCGACCCTCGACAGACGCTAACCACCTCCATCGTCTTCGCCTCCGACCGCACTCCGGCGAGCTGCCCACACCACTCCAGCCCTCCACACGGCTCGCCAACCACCTCGGAAGCTCCGCCTCACCTCCAAGAACACACTCCACCCTCCCACTGCCACTCCAGCCCTCCACAACCACCCCCCGACCAACCCACCATCTCCGGCCATAGGTTGACCTAGGCACGCACGCCTAGGCCGACCTGCGGCCTGCTGCACTACCCACCGCCTTCGCCGTGCCACGGCGAAGGTCTCTATCTATTCTGATTTGGCCGAGAGGCGCGTTTTGTGTACGACAAGATTCGAGCTGCTACCGCCATGGACGACCTCTGATGAAGCTCCCGCGAAGCTCCAGGCACCCGGTCTTCCAGACTACAGGTGCTGCATACTAACGCAAGTGTCGCGAGGTGAACGAATCCAGCCGAGGAGCGCTAGCAGAGCCAGCAGCTGCGGGGCAATCGCACGACGAGGTTTCTGCAGGCGCGCGTGAAGGCGAGACCAGATAGTCCCACATCGTGGGATTGCAACCGGCAGGTACCGTATAAGTTGTTTTTACGTTTTATTCTTATCGCCTCAGTAAGCACAGGGGTGAGGTCCCTCACTGACCCCACCCGCCTCGTCCGCGGCCTGACCACGCGGACCTGGCGGATCCGACCCGACCTAGACCTACACACTCCTCGCGCATCACACACCTGCAGGTGCGCCTGGTCCCGGGTACGATCCGACCCGATTGAGACTGTGGCTCTGGTAGAGCGGTTAGAGTGAATTGCTTGAGAGAGAGACACGCGCGGGTAGAGGGAGAAGGGTTAGGTTTTGTTCCCTGTGCAGGCAGGCTGATTGCAGGAGAAGGACTTGGCCGCTGCAGAAGAAGGAGAAGCAAGACAAAGAAGAAGAAGAAGGCAACGAAGAAAGGAGAAGCAAGACAGAAGAAGAAGAAAGAAAGAAGTCTTTGCAGGAGAAGAAGGAAAGCAGAAAGGTTAGAAGTCTTCGCAGGAGAAGAAGAAGAAGGACAAGGGAAGATTGCAAAGAGATCCGAAAGGCAAAGCAGAAGAAGAAAAAGAGAAAGAAAGATCACATTTAAGACGTCTGACACATAAATCAGACGTCTAATTCTATTTTTTTACATCTTTCTTAAAAACTCTTTGAATCAATTATATTTGCATTTAACAGTTGTATTCTTGGGTTTTACAAAGTACTGAGTTTGCTCCCTGTGTTCGACCTCGGATACTCTAGTTGTTCGAGTAATAAAATTATTTGTTTAAACGTTTTGTCGGTTCTACTGCAACGTAATACGCCTTTAAATCCGCACAGAAACGTTGACACCAGGAAACCTCTTCCAACAGAAGCCGTGCGTGTAGCGGCTTCCTCTCCCACGCGCTGCACACATCCACGTGAGGTGCCTAGCTACCCACGCAGATGCAGCCACCACTGCTGTGCCTGCAGTGTGCAGCAACAGTAGCTACGCTCCGCCAGCTCCTCACCCCGTGTGGCCAGCAACAGCAGCAGCTACTTTGCCACCAACTCCAGTAGTCGTGCCTCCCTGCATGTGTGAGCGCACCTCTACAGCAACAACCAGCAACCACCACCAGAACCCACCTTCACCGTAGCTCCGTCCGGCCGGCTCCAGCCGCCTCGCACCTCGGCATAACCACCAACACGAAGCCCTCTGTCTAGAGATCTTCCTCTGAGCTTTGCACCCTCGACCTAGGTCTCCTCCTCATACACGGACAAGGGGAGCCCATTCCCTTATTTTGTTATAGTAAATGGGGTATTAGTTTTTACATTCAATGCCATTGTAAACTTTTATTTTTATTTTATTATTGTAAACATTGCATTGAGCTCTCTCTTGTTTGGTATAAATGCAATTTCAGATGATGCTCTCATTCAAACTCATTTCTAACTATGTTTTCGACATAATTTTTGGGGGAAATAATTCGTGAACATCTATTTTTAACCGATACGAGTTTTAATAGGCCATTACCCCCCTGTGGATATGACCCGCTCTCTCAAGTGGTTTATTTTCAATTTAATACTTTGATTAGTCGATTTTCCACCACTTAAAAATACGACAAATCCTTTTAATTATCTTAATCAAAAGCAAAAATTGACTCGCCAAATGACGCCGTTGCCAGGGAGGCAACATGCTTAATTAACTCACAATTATTCATTTGTTCATGTTGATTTAAATTGAGGCATATTTAACTTGTTTTATCTAATTTGGTGCGAGGTACGTATATTACATACGAGTTGTTGCATCGGCCTTAGCAACGCCATGGTGGACCTTGTTTCCACCAGTTGGAGGAGGGACTGAGCTTCGCATCTTGGTGGACCTTGCAGACACCTCTAAGATAACCACAGGAGCTTGTGAGTCATGACCCTACATGCATAGAGACGAACAGAGGACCATCTAGGAGGAGTCTTCCTCTTAGAATTTTGGTTCTGCATTTTAGAGTAGACTCTTTAGGTTTAGTTTAGTTGTTTGTTTTCTTGTCCTTGTACTCCAGGGCCAATTTTAGGGGTCTGTTCCCCGATTTTGTTTTAGGCCTGTGTTGGGTAATTTTTGGGAGTCAGTTCCCTCTTTCTTTAGATTTAGGTTTTTACTTTCTTTTATGGATTGATTTTATTTTTCTTGATTGTGCATAAGTAGCAAAAAATAAAAAATAAAAAAACAAAAACATGAGCTGCCTGCTAGAAGCTATCTACCCTTAGGACGAACCATTCAGGTCTGTATGAGCAGCCTCTAGATTTATTTCTCTACATTGTGTGCATTCTCACATCATTGATTGCTGGAAGCAAGGTACGCATTCACTTACTTTGCATCCATATTTTAATCACGCATTTGCATTTGGACTTAATTCCAAGATCACATAAGTTGTCTTGAAACGATTTAACAAGTGGTCACTTTTTCTGAAAAAAAGACTAATTAAATGAGGAACATATAAAGCCCAAGGAGTTGATTTGAGACATTGTGCTATGGTTAAAAAATTCAAACTTTTACGGCGAATGCACATGCACATGACGGGGCACTAAAACACGCAATTAGACACTCGTAGGTTTCGAGCTACTAGGAAAGAACTCTCCTACCATTGGATGCCAAAGTGCTTGAAACTTAAGCTCAAAAGTTTTGTAACTCCAAGGAGGGGGATACCTTGTCACAGATTTTTGAAGGTAGTTAAGAAGCACAACGAAAGCACAGCTGCAAAGGAAGGCTTAGGCCTACTTGCATCCCTCGATCTTCCATCCTTGGAGTACTTTACCAGTTGAACTTTGGGGCAGAGCACCTAATTTCCAATAAGGTCTTCATTAAGGCATTTCGTAGGTCGAAAATAGGCATGTAATTGATTGGGTAATTTGTATTGTCACCTACAACTAGACTAAAATCTCAAAGGCTTTAATTGATTAAAGACAAAAAAGTCCTTTGGAATTATGTTTGTTTGTGTATGCTTGGTAGGTGGTCTCTGAGGAGACAACTTGTGTTTAATTCAGAACCTGATAGAATCCTTAGGAGAGTCAGCAAAGAGAGAAGAGTGATGGCCAAGAAAGGTGAAAATGGAATTATGGAGAACCAACAATCTTTGAGAGATTATTTTATCCCTACCAACTAACATGGCCATACACTGAGAAGAACTAGGGGGAATAATCCATATGAAATCAAGAGCAGTACCATATCTCTGTTGCCTTCATTCTATGGTACTTCTAGGGAGGACCCCTACAGGCATTTGGAGGAATTCATTGAGATATGTTCCATTGTGAGATTGCAGGGTGTTACTGATGATGCCCAAATGCAAACTCTCTTTTTTTTCTCCCTCAAGGATAAGGCGAAGCATTGGTATCACACTCTAGATGGTATAGTGGATACTTGGGATGCCTTGAAGGGTGAGTTTTTGAAAAAATACTTCGCCATGAGCAAGATTAATCACTATAGGAGGGAAATCATAGGTTTTGCTCAACAAGATGGGGAATAATTTCATGATGCATGGGAGCGCTTCAAAGATTTGTTATACTTATGTCCACATCATCAAGTGCCAAGATGGCAACTTGTAGGAAGGTTCTACACTAGATTAAATGATAGGCACACAGACAAATAGTGGATGGTGTCTGTGTAGGAACCTTTCTCACAAAAACTGAAGATGAGGCTTGGGATCGTTTTGAAACCTTGGGTGAGAATTCTATCCACCTGAATTCTTCCTATTTGGATAGGAAACCCAGTCTTATGCAATGAAAGATTCAGGCAAATGAGGCTAGGGATACCCAGAACTTGGCCATCCAGATTCAATTGTTGAACTAAAACATGGACAATCTTATGACAAACCCTTGCCAACTCACACCAAATGCCTCTACCTCCCAAGCTTCTAAATGCTCCATTTGCAAAGGCAATACGCACACTATTGTGGATTGTCATTTGGCCTCCCAATTCCCTGACCTTGTACAGGCGGAACTGAATGTCGCCCAAGGGTTCCGTCCCAGACCTCGTAATGATCCTTTTTCAAACACCTATAACGAGGGATGGAGGAACCACCCCAATTTTTCATGGAGATAGGGGAATGTCTCTAATTCAGGGAATTACAGAATGCAACCCTTTTAGACTCAACAGTATAATCAACCTCCTATGCCCTCCCAACCATCCAAGACTTCTGAGATGGATAAGCTTAAAGCCATGCTGCAGGCCATGTAGGAGAATTAAAGCACGATCATCCAATCTCATGACAAGGTAATCAATGAGATGAAATCACAAATGGACACCTTATCGAGGCCATGTAGGAGAATTAAAGCCATGAGGTTGGGAAACTTCCCAGTTCATCTAAGGAGAACCCTAAATGGAAAGGGATTATCTTTAAAGAGCAAGCCTAGGCGATGACTATTCCGAGTGGGAAAGAAATTTCCAAACCTGATTCTCCTATAGTCCCACCTTCTGAAAAACCATCCACCCCGACTTTCGACCCCATCGGAGAAGAGCAGCCCAACTCTTCTCTGCTTGAAATCACCACACAGGAAGAGGTTGTCTACATTATCGTACTTACCTGACATGACAACCCTTCCACCTAGAGAACATGAGTGCCCTTTCCAGAGTGCTTATCTGACTCTTGGCAGACTTCTGCTGGCTCATCTGGAGCAAAAGATAGGATGGACAAAATCATGGAGTCTTTCACACAAGTGCAGATTAACTTGCCCTTGCTTGAAGCTATCTGGCAGATTCCGTCCTATGCCTACTTTCTAAAGGACCTGTGCACGAAAAAGTGTCAATTAGGAAACAGGCCCAATCAAAAGTTGTCCTACCTGATTCTGTTACTTAAGGAATCAAGAGCCACATACATCTCAGTGGTTGTTGGCGAGCTACATATAGATGAGGCTCTACTTGATCAGGATGTGGGGGTAAGCATCCTTCCAAGCTATGTATTTAAACAACTTGGAGGAGGCAATCTGAAGCCTTCCCCTATAATCCTCCAAGTGCAGACCGTTCTTTGAAGACACCACAGGGTCTGTTGGAAGATGTCCTCGTGAGAGTGGAGGATTTGTTCTTCCCTATTGACTTTCTAATACTAGACACTGACCCTACCAACAAACCAACCATGCCCTCCATCATCTTAGGCCACCCTTTTCTTGTGACTTTTAATTCTTCAATTAATTGTTACACTAGGGCATTAAAAATGGGCTTTGGGAACAAGAAAATTCAGCTTAATGTGTTTGATGCTTATAAACAAGACGGATTTGAGGATTGTTCCCAAGTTGAGGTGGTAGATGACCTGATTGAAGAGACAACTCCTGCAATTTTTTTTGATGACCCCCTTCAGCATGTCATGCTAAATGAGCATTACCATCTCTTGAAGGAATGTGAAGGGGATGTGCTAGAACTTGAGGAATTGCTTAGAGTTTCCACTGAGACTCTCTCCCCATCGTACCTGCCTAAGGTAGATCTGCTACTTGAGATGGGGACTTCTATTTTGAAACCCTCAACCATCCAAGCCCTCGACCTTGAACTAAAACCCCTCCCAGACTCACTCAAGTATGCACTCCTTGGGCCAAATGATACACTCCCTATAATCATCTCATTTGCACTATCTGAAGTGCAAGAGGGAGCCATGCTTGACTGTTTATCAAGGCACAAGGAAACCATAACTTGGACGATTGCTGACATTAAGGGTATAGACCTTATGCTCTGCATGCATCACATTTATACTGATGATTCCATCAAACCCTTTCAAGACATGTAGAGACGTCTTACCCCCAACATGAGGGAGGTGGTTAAAATGGAGATTCTAAAGTGGTTGGATGCTGGGATCATTTATCCCATCGCATATAGCAAATGGGTTAGTCCAATCCATGTGGTGCCAAAGAAGGCAGGCTTCACAGTAGAAACAAATGACCAGGGTGAACAAGTGGTGACCAGACCCTCAACTGGTTGGAGGGTCTACATTGACTACCGCAAATAGAACACTGCTACCCAGAAGAACCACTTTCCCATGCCCTTTATTAATGAGATCCTAGAGAGATTGGCAGGGAACAAGTATTTCTACTTTTTAGATGGATATTCTGGGTACAACCAGGTTGCAGTCTTCCTTGATGACAAGGATAAGACAACTTTCACTAGTCCTTACGACACTTTTTCATTTAGGCATATGTCGTTTGGATTATTTAGTGCACCAGCAACCTTCCAGCGGTGTATGATGTCCATTTTCTCGGACATGACTGATGAATGCATCAAGGTTTTTATGGATGACTTCTCCATTTACGGCTAGTCTTTCGACCAGTGTCTTCTACACTTATAGAATGTGCTGAAAAGATGCAAGGAGACTGGTTTAGTCCTCAGCTGGGAGAAAAGCCACTTCAAGGAACAGAAAGGCATTGTACTTGGGCATATTGTGTCTGAAAGAGGCTTGGAAGTAGA
Organism: Thalassia testudinum; assembly: GCA_037157565.1. NCBI lineage: Eukaryota > Viridiplantae > Streptophyta > Magnoliopsida > Alismatales > Hydrocharitaceae > Thalassia > Thalassia testudinum. The sequence goes on along the minus strand of JAZHRO010000003.1, from coordinate 9,072,122 downwards.
TAGAGCTAAAGTTGATTCTATTTCCAAGCTCCCATTGCCTATGAATGTCAAGCAGATTAGATCCTTTCTGGGCCATGCAGGCTTTTATCGGCGATTCATTAAGAATTTAACCAAAATTTCTAGGCCACTTTGCGACTTATTGGAGAAGGAATCCTCCTTTGATTTTGATTCAAAGTGTGCTGAGGCCTTTCATATGCTAAAGGAGGACTCTGTGCCTATTCTCCAAGCTCTTTATTGGACACTCCCATTTGAGCTGATGTGTGAAGCTTTGGATTATGCAGCGGGAGTCATTCTTGGACAAAGGGTTGAGGGAAGACCATATGTGCTACACTATGCTAGCAAGACTTTAACTGAATCACAACAAAACTACATAGTCACTGAAAAGGAATTACTTGCTGTTGTTTTTGCTCTGGAGAAGTTAAGGTCTTATCTTCTTGGATCCAAGGTGGTCATTTTTACTGATCACGGGGTAGTTAAACATCTCATTGCCAAGAAAGACTCTAAGCCATGTTTAATTAGTTGGATTCTACTCCTTCAAGAGTTTGACTTGGAGATTCTTGAAAAGAAAGGAGTGGAAAATGTAGTGGCTAACTACCTGGCTCACCTTCCCCTTGATGACTCTCCATCTGGAGACAGTCGCGAGATATTTCTCAATGAAACCCTTATGGCGGTAACACCAACTTCACCCTAGTATGCGGATACAATTAATTACTTAGTCATCAAAGATACCCATGGCTCTTGGGATGTGCAAAAATGGAAGCGATTCATTTCCCAAGCTAGATTCTTTCATTGGGAAGAGCCACAATTATTTAATATTGGACAAGACTAAGTTTGGAGACGATGTGTGCCTGAAGAAGAGCAATAGAGTGTGTTGAGATTTTGCCATGGGCTTCATTATGGAGGACACTTTGGTGCTAAGAAAATATCTTTTAAGGTTCTCTAGTCCAATTTTTGGTGGCTTACTTTATTTATGAATTCCCATAACTTTGTTAAGGCATGTCTCAGATGTCAATGGATTGGAACAATTAGGAAGTGGAATGAGATGCCTCAACACCCTATCCAACCTGTGGAAATTTTTGATGTTTGGGGGATAGACTTCTTGGGTCCCTTCCCTTCTTCCCATGGATTTGAGTATATCTTGGTGGCAGTGGATTACATCTCCAAGTGCATAGTGGCCATTCCTACGCACACAAATGACCACTCTATGGTCTTGAAATTTGTTAAGGCCAATATCATATCTCGCTTTGGCTGCCCCAAGATGATTATAAGTGATGGGTTGCCTCATTCTGGAACCATCACTTCAATCGGCTACTCAGGAGCCTGGGAGTAACATACAAGATTGCTACCCCTTATCATCCTCAAACAAGTGGCTAGGTTGAAGTGTTAAATAGGGAGCTCAAGAACATTTTAGAAAAGACTGTTAGGCCAAATAAGAAGGATTGGTCCTAAAAGCTCGATGACACTTTATGGGCTTACCGAATGGCCTACAAAACCCCTTTGGGTATGTCTCCCTTCTAGATTGTGTATGGGAAAGCATGCCACTTACCCATTGAATTTCAACATAGGACACTCCGGGCTATCCGAAGTGTCAACTTGGATTTAGAGCAAGCAGGTAAAGCATGTTTATTGGAGTTGACTAAGCTTAAGGAGCTGAGGAATTATGCTAATGACACCTCCCAAGCTTATAAATAGAGAACTAAGGTCTTGCATGATAAGTACATCCTTAGAAAGACCTTTGAGTCAAACCAACAAGTCTGGCTTTTCAATTCTATACTTAAGCTTTTTCCAGAGAAATTGAAATCACGTTGGGATGGGCCTTACATTATTACCAAAGTGTTTTCGCATGGGGCTGTGGAGATCAAGAGCCCTTCCTCTTCAGCGCCACCCTTTATCATCAACAGCCAACGATTAAAACCTTACATTACTTTGGATGGCCATCTGGTTGACGAGGTCACTCTTGAGGTGCCTTAGCTCCTTTCTTTCCCACCTCAAGTAACATCTTCCCTTGGTCATTTTATTTTCAATGAGGACATTGTTAGAACCAGGCATGGGGGGATAGGACCTAAGGCATCTGTACATAGCATTTATACATAGTGCATTCATGCATTTAGTTAAAACATTCTGCATTGCATACATTTGTATTACTAAAACAAAGAAAAATAGTTTGCATTATTGAGCTTAACTGGCTGGGCCCTGCATTCTTAGGCTGACCATAACTTTTGGTTACACTAAGTTGACTCTAGGGTTTGACTTAGAAGCTAAGTTGTGCTACTAGCTTTAGACCTTTAGGGTCCTTTGTGGACTTAAAAAACTCAAGTAGGAGTTAGGTTGCGAACCATTCCAAAAGATGTTGAGGAAGGAAAGTTAGGGATTGAGTTAAAGGCTGGGTAGTAGTTGATGTCTTTTTCTACCCTTTGGTTTACGGGCCCTCGTAACCTAAGCATCCACATTTCACACACTTGATCTTGTGTAAATAATGATAACCTTAATTCCTTTCTTGGAGAAAAAAAAATTTGGTTCTGTTAGTTCTAACTTAAGAGAAGCTTGAAAATACAAGTTGATTGGAAGAGTTCCTGCCGCAGGAGAGGTGGAGTATATACTCACCTTGAGGATGCGATGATAACATGTGACCTCCTCAACTCTTATCTCTTAGGATGTCCATCCTACTGGGGGCATGTAAGCGTATTGTGCGGTTCAAGTACCATGGGTGGTCCTATCTCGAACTGCCAATTGCCACAGACCTGAATTCGCTTTTGAAATCCATGGGTGATACTATTTCGAAGTGTCGATTGCCACGAGTTCTTGGGGTCACTATGGGTGGTGTTATCTCGAAGCATCGAAAGCCAGGCACCCTTCGAGATTCGATGATGGGGACAATGAATCCGACATAAACCATGTGGATAGCTAATCCAAGGTTAGACTTAGAAGAATCAAACAAAAAAATATATATGAGAGAAAAAAAATTTTCTTCTTTTTAGGTTGGCAATCATACCAGCCTCAAATAAATCAAACTATTGCACATGCATGGATGATTTAATCTCTGCGACTAATAGACCTTAGGGTAGAGTTAGAAATCAAGGAAACCTGTGCCTGCAACTCATTCTTAGCCAACATAGTTTCTAACATAGCAAATACTTGGGAACCTTAAGTCTAAAGTCTAAACTTAGCATGTTTCTAAAAGAAGATCGACTGGGTTGGCTAGTCCACCTGAAGAGCTGGGTTATTGTTTGAATTTGCTAGGGACAAGCAAAAGCTAGGCATGGAGACATTTGATGAGCCCATATTTGTGTGCTATTTAGGTATTTCAATGCCAAGATATTAAGTTATCTTTAACATTTATTTAGCATGTATTAGGATGTAAATATATTAGTTTATGTTTTTAACTTAATTACATAATTCATACATTGCATTCAAAATTAAATGCATTTAGAATTAAGTTAGAATAGCTTGTGAGTGCATTACATGTATTGTTTGGTTTTAACATAGAATGTAAGGGTTTTCATATAAAACCCCTCATTTCATTTCTTTATTTTATCTCCAACGGATGCATACATGAGAGTTGCACCAGCTATAATGCACAAGCAACAATCGTCGATCCCTACTCCCCACGATGTTCGTCGTTTCACCTCTTCTTCAACCAACGTTTGCCTACAGGCCTCCTCCTGCAACATAAAAGAAGGCTCCAGCTACACCATCACTACCAGGCCATCACCACCAATTTACTACTGCGGAGAGAGTCAAGCAACTACCAGCCTCAACTGCAAGCACGAGTCCACACCACCGCAGAAAAGCAGGGTGACAAACTGTTGCACCACCGTTGGCTTGTGTAGATAACCGTGAGCACCTTAGCATGCACTACCACCACCACCAACACCGGCAACCACCGACATAACCATGCGCCAGCAACCAACCCTGCTTATTTAAGACCTCTAGAAATGTTCCCAAATGTCTGACTTCCTAACAACCACATGTTCATGTTCTTCATCTTTTTCTTCTCTATTTCCTTTCCACCAAAAAGAACCCATCACAACCAGCCCCTACCTCCATCCCATGCACGACGCCTATCACTGCCATCCTTCCACACACACCAGTAGTGCCCATTCGTGCGCAGCAGTGCACCACACGTGTCTTGTGCACCTGCCCCTTACACCTACACCATGCCCACGCCAGCGCATGCATGCACAGGCCATCACCTACTCGCTGTACCTCCGTATGCACAACATTAGAGAGTAGCCATGCCCCGACCAGCCCTCCAGCATGCGCAGCCCCCTCACTTGCACCTCCGCCACTCCTGCAGCATGCACCAGTGCATAACACCATTTCCCCGTGCACCTGAGCGGCTTGCAGCGTGCAGCAGCCAATAGTCTGCACGTGCAGCGGCCTCTTCCAATCGACGCCGCACCGGTAGTGGCCTTTTCCAGTAGAAGACGTGCGTGCAACAGCTTCCTCTCCCAGGTGTTGCTCACATCCACGTGCGGTACCCAGCTACCCACGTAGACAGAGTATCCCCCGCCACCATGCTTGCAATGTGCAATGGCAACAGTTGTGCTCCGCCAGCTCCTTACACCATGTGGCCGGCAGCAACAGCAGCTGCGTTTGTCACCAGCTCTGGTAGTTGTGCCTCCCCATTTGCGTGCACGTGCCTCCACAGCAATAGCCAACAGCCACCATTGGAACCCGCTTTCACTGTAGCTCCATCCGGCCGGCTCCTGCCACCTCGCACTTCACCACGACCACCATTGCGAAGTCCTCAGTCTAGTGATCTTCCTCCCAGCTTCGCACTGTTGGCCTTGATTTCCTCCTCGTGCACAGACAAGTTGTTGACGTGGCTATATCGTGTTTTAACAGTTAATTACGTCATAGTATAGGTGATCAAGCATTGTCAACAAATAAAATTTTATTACTCAAAAACCTAAGTATTAAAGGTCGAACACAGGGAGCAATTGGAATTTACTACTAATCTCAAGAATGTAATTGAACACTTAATTACTCAAAACTTAATTCAAAATATATAAATGCATGAGTATGAAAATTAATTATGGTAAAAAGAAGAATTTGGACGTCTGATCATGGGATTAGATGTCTTAAAAATATGTTTCCCTTCTCTTATTCTTCTTCTTCTGATTTTGTTCCTTTCTTCTTCTTTGTGCTTCTTTCTTCTCTGTAGTTGCCTTGCTTCTTTCTCCTTATTTCCTCTGCAGTTTCTTTCTCTCTACGGGTCTTCTTCTTCCTTGGTTCTGCTTCCTAGGTTCTATTTTCCTTTGCCTTCAGTTCCTCTTCTTCTTCTGGTTGTCTTTACCTTTCTCTATCTCTTGTTTCTTCTTCAGTTCTTCTTCTCTTTTTCCTTCGCCTCTTCTTTCCTTCTCTTTTTCCTCTACAATGGCTTCCTTCCTTCTTCTTCTTTTCCTTTGCTAGCAGCAGCTAAGTGTTAGCTTCACTTCCTCCTTTTGCCATCCCTGCATAAACCAAAGGAAAGCAAAAACTATCCCTCCACCCACATACGTGCGTCTCTCTCTCTGTGTAAACCACTCTTCAACATGCTCTCCCAGAGCCAGGTAAACGGGTCGGATCGCGTGCCCGGGTCCAGGCGCACCGGCGTGAAGGTGGTGCACAAGGAGTGCTCAAGATACTGTTGGGTCGGGGCACCAGATCCATGTGGTGAACTCACGGACGAGGTGGTGGGAATAGGTAAGGGACCTCACCCCATGTGCGGTCGGAGGCAACGGGCTCATATCACAAAAACAATATAACTCACTCCAGTGCTTTGTGACTTAACGATGTGGGACTAATGCCCACCGCTTTCTCTTGCGCGCCCGCAGCAGACCATGCCTTCAATTGCCACAACTGCAGGCTCTGTGGCATCACTCGCTAGGTCGACTGTCTTCACGATGCCTACCCGAGCTAGCTGGACCTGGAATCCTACAGTCCTGCGACCTGGAGCAAGCAAGAAGCTTCCTCAAGTCACCGCTAATGGTGGTCGGGGCATGAAATCTGTCTGACACGAGAAGAGCCTTGCAACTTAATCAGATCACCGGGAGACCTTTGCCGTGTCATGGCGAAGGTGAGGAGCTAGGTGGCAGGCCACGGGGAGGCCTAGGCGTGCATGCCTAGGTCGCTCTGTGGCTGGAAGGATGAGTGTGTTCGTGGGATTATTGTGTCGGTGTAGAGGGACTGTGGATGAGCAGAGGTTATTCAGTGAGGTGAGTCGAAGGTTATGCGATGGTTGGTGAGACGTGTGTGGCTGCGGAGCGATGGGAGCATATTGCCGGAGGGTGGCCGGAGATGAGGAAGGTGGCGGTGGACAGGGACGGTCGAGGGGCAGTTGTGTGAAATAAAGTGAGGGAAATGAAAGAGGGGATAGAGAGGAACAGTTTTAACCTAACTAAAGGGATGAAGGGGGCAAGAAGGTGGCCAGCAGTACCTGCTATCGCTGGCGAAGAAGACATCCAGTGGGGGAAGACGGCGGAGACGATAGGGCTAGGGCTGCTCGCGTAGGTGTTGCGCCACGCGGAGGAGGATGAGGAGGATGGCTCTGCCACTGATTTTGTGTTAGAGCGATGAGGAAGAGGAGGGGGGCTTGCCGGAGCTCGCTGGACCCCTTAGCCGGAGAAGAAGAAGAGGAATTTGAGGTGGAATCCCGGCCAAGTCAAGCTGAGGAGGGGCGGCAGGAGTTGGGGTTTAATTTATAGGTGCAGGCCGTGCTTCTGGTGCATGGAGGGTACGCCTTCTGCCACCGATGTCTCACCGAAGATGGAAGGTAGTTAGATACCCAAATCTCTCGTGCGTTCGCATGAGAGATTGGGTGCAAATCTGGGATCATGATTGATTTCAGATTGAAGGGCATTCCTCAGAGAATCTCCCTTCCAAATCTGGGAGATCTATGAGGAATCAGTGAGTATCCCCCCTACCTTCCTCGCCGAAGAAGGATTCCTCCCCATTAATGGCGGAGGGACCTAATTGTAAGATTGGCAAGAAAGCTAGGGGGTTTCTGTGATGGTTTTCAAAAGATAGGGACTAAAATGTGATTTGGTGTACTAAATTGCAAAGTTGGTCAAGATGACCTCCCCTTTGGTCTAAATTTTGGCATAAACCTAATTTGGACCTAAGGAATCCAATGGTGAGGTTGGATTTTAGGTTTGACTACATTTGACTGGACATTTTGTGTAAAAACCCAAATTAGGTTAACTGATGAGCTAGGACCCTAATCTAGGTCAAACTAGGTTCAAAAGGCCAAATTGAATGTTCTAAACCTGAGGGGATATTTTTTCATGAATTTAGAGGGTTTACTTGATTTTTATCCTGACCGAAACCTTGTTAAATTAAGCGGGTTTGTTTTAGGGTTACCAGATGTCATTTAATTCCTGGATTGCACATGAACCCATTTCTGCTTGAATCAACCAACTTTTTATCTCATTTAGACAATTTGTCCTATGTTTTGTCTTTGAGAAATCCCATTTATGTATTGCAATGGTAAAATTACAGTTTTAACCTTTATTTCATATTTCCTTCTCAGAACACTTATTCCTTCAGTTAAGCCCTCTTCTAAGTTATGTAGGAGCTTTATTCTCTTTATTAGGTCAAAATGAGCTAGTTATGGCTCATGATGAGCCTCTCATCATACCCCCATGCCTAGTTTTTGCTAGTCCCTTAGCAAAATTTCAAGGTTTTAACTTCTATTTTCGACCTTGAGTGTCTGTCATCAATTATGATAAGTGCTTTTCTTTTGTGATTTGATCAGAATGCCGACAATAGGCCTAGAGGTACTGAAGTACCAACCAAAATTCAGACTTGACCTGCTTTAGCTTCAGTCCTCCGCAAAGGTTTTTAAGGCCCACAGAAACAAACCTAGGGTTTGTTGGACTCCATGGTTAAAGCACCCATGCTTGAGACATTTTTAGCTTGGGTTCAGTTTGTAGTGCATTTTTGTAAGAGAGAGACAGAAGATTTATTTGTTTGGAGAGCTTTCTCTCTCTTTTCTTTTTATTTCTAGCTTCGGATTAGCTTCTCAACATGATCTGTATCGGATTCCTCGTCCCCATCATCAATCCTCAAGGGTCCCTGGCTATCAATGCTTCGAGATAGCATCGCCCATGGCAACCCCCAGAACCCTGGCTTTCGAGATTTCAAGATAATCCCACCCATGGCATTTCGTGGCCAAATTCAGACCCTAGCGATCGACATTTCGTGATAATGCTGCCCATGGTATCTGAACCAACAGAGTGCTTACATGCCCCCAGTAGGATATTTAAATATCCTAAGAGACAAACACCGAGGAGATGATATGTTGTTACGCATCTTTGAGGGGAATTTCCTGCCTCTTCATGCTGGGAACTCGTCCAAATCAACTTGTGTCGATCGGCCGCTCCTAATCGAGGCAACTTTTCAAAACATTAAATGCTTCTGTGTGATTTTGATATCTAGGCGCATTGAACCAGCCTATGTGTTAATTGGGGTGCTTAGGTTACCGAATCCCGCAAATCGAAGGCCAGTTAATGAGGCTGAATACTTCCTAAGCCTTAGACCTAATACTTAACTTCGTATTGTCCCCAACCTCTTGATGATTATCCAGATTTTAGCGGATACATGAATTTTTAAGCTAAAGAATCTAGCCCAAGAGGCCTAAGACCAGCGTTCCCGATAATCTCTTGTTATGTCTCCTTAGCACTTTTCTTTTCATTTTTCTCTTTTCTTGATTTGGTCTAGAACTTCAGTTAATCCCTTAATCTCTTACTAATGACTACCTCTTTTTCTTTTTCATTTCGTGCTCCTTTTTTGGCATTTTACTCTTTTTCTCCTCCTTATGATTATGTGGCTCACAAAATTTCCTCCCTCTAATTTTTTCATAATTTTTCAATTTTTTTTGTGTTTTTGACATATGTGAATTTTTGTGAGAATCCTTCTAACTTTTTCTTGGTTCTGTATGTATGCACTTTATCACCCCCTCATGCCTAAGTTTTGCAATGTCCTCATTGTCAACGGAGGGTGTGAAATAGTGTTGAGGTCAGGGACTTAGAACAGGATACATTGGGTGGGTGAACGGGTCAGAAATGACTGACGCGAACGATTTCAAGCTCTGGTACATGTACCAGAGGTGGGATCAACTGTCTAAGGTTGAAGTCAAGGTGCAATGGACGTGGAGTACAGACAGATAATCAGACGAGTATCTATTTTTGGAATGACGGGTTGCCTCCCGTTTAGCGCTAAATTCAATGCCTTCAGCCGAGTGGAAAATGGGGTGGAGAGGGAGTGGTCAAATCAGTGGAATTTTGTAAAACAAGCACCTTGATTAAGAGTCTGGTTGGTCCAACCAGGTGCTTGTTAAGATCAGTAGGCTGATGATGCAGCCCAAACACAATAAGTCTGGTGGGTTAATAGATGTAGATCAATAGATGTGGAACCCACCATATGCAATGTGGCTCAAATGGATATGGAAGTGAAAACTCAGGTTTAGGATGAGTCAAATCAGCCTGGTCAGAGTAGGGTTCTGAAAAATAATCAATGTATAGTGAGGAAACCCTACAGGGGTGATCAAAGAATGATGGCTCCTGATTTTCGGTCTGATCAATACCCGATACCTGGTATAGATATGGAGTTGAATCATCTGCAAATGGCTCAGTGAGAGGTGAATCGGAATAGAAATTGAGTTTGGTTGCAGGTCAGGGTAGAGAACTGGTTTGGTTGGTTCTATATATGTGGGGTAGGTGGCTTCAAAGAGAATTTGCTTGTTATAATCAGGAAGTAGATTTTTTCCGATGTTATGGTTAGATTCGAAATCGTCGAAGAGTTTGCGAAAATCGAAATCTGAATGAGATTCAAGATCGTGAGTTCCACCATAGAATAAATCATATGTTGTAGATTTAGCAACCTGACTGGGGTCTAGCCTAGATGTTAACTCTGAGCTTAGAATGGTGTCCCTATCTGGTGGAAGCTCAGGTTCTAAGCTAGTATTGCAGACCCAATTGAATCCCCACTCGTCCAACTCCTCAGTTTCTGTATCGTAAATTGGCAAGACTTCCGAAAAATCGATTAGTTCCTCTAAGGATGTTGGTGAGGGATATTCATCAAATAGAGGCCCAAAATCATATTCTTCATTGCAAGACTGATCTTCTTCATATGGGACCTTGAAATCTTCAAAATAGGTTTCAGATATAGATTCTAGGCTTAGGGTGTGGGTTGAATTACTAGAATCTAGGTTCGAATAACCTTCGAGGGTCACCTTATCAGAATAAAGGACGGAATTTACACCCTCGAGAGGTTCTGTTCTACTCTCATTATTGCAGGAGTTTTGGGATTCTAAGCCTGGTGATTTATGGTCTAGAGTGGGCTCAACATGTTGTTTTCATACATTTGGAGCTTCCCAACCTTCTTCAATATCAAGCACATTGTATTCTATCTTTGTTGGGAATCCACAACCATTTTGTGCCTCAAACCCGAGATCAAATTGATCCTCGATGTTGTCCCAAGATGTTTCATCCTCTATTTGTGGTATATACGGGACCTTCTGGTCAATAATTTGTTTTACTAATCTCATTATCTCTTCCTGTTTTTCAAGACTATCTTGGTGTTACTTCCAAAGTAGAGGATTTGTCAAACATTGAAGGTATTAAAGATTGTGCAGTTTTTCTATCTCAATGTACCTAGTGATGAGCAAGTCACGGGTTGACCCTTTTGTGGCTTCTGCCAATAGTACTTGGGCACAAGTTATGATAAAGGTTGTGGTTGTTAGGAAATCAACCTCAATGTTTCCTACTAGTGTTGAGGTTTCTTCTTTTTCATAGAATTTCAGGGCATCCTCAATCATTCTATCACTCATGGATCTCCGATATTCAAGTTTTTGGAATGGTAGTCCTAAGTGGTTTGGCTGCATATTTGAATCAGGTGGTGGAATCAAGATGGAGAATCAGAGTTTGAATCAAGATGTAGAATCAAGTTATGAAGTGATTAGATCTGAATAATGAGTCCCACTGAAAATGTGTGTGTGTGCTCTAAAGAGAAAAGATGAGGGACTGGAGATGTTTCTGACCTAATCAAGACACCCAAAGATGTTTGGATGACTATGGAGGTTCGGGAAGGATGGTACCCCTGGATCAAAAGATCGTCCACCTAAGAATTACTTGGGTAGCCAGAGAGGGAGAGTCCCGCAAAGACCCTTACACGGTAGAGCGTCCCCACGGGTTATAGGGTTTCCCCCACCCGACCTCTCTTATCACTGAGATCCCAGGTAGGCCAGAATGGGGACCTTGACCTCTTAAGTCTATCATTTTTATTTCAAAGGTGCTTTAGGGTTCTCACTTGAACTTTACATAGTTTGATGTTGTGACCTAATTTAAAGGTTGGATGACCCAAGGGGTCAACTTCACCTGACCTGTCCTATAGATGGCAGAATGATTCTAAGCTTAGGGCCTAGCGATCACCCTGATTTGACTCCTAGGTTATTAGGTCCAAGATTTTAAGATTCAAGTGATTTTAGAGCTCAATTTTTCTTAGGGTTTGTCTTGTTTAGATCTCTTCAATCAAGGGCTTGGGTAGCACACTGATGCGGGAGGGTTCATTTCCTTTTATGCAGGCATGTGTGACTAGCACTCCAGGATCCTACTGTAGAAACCCAAATTTGGTTGTCCTATTTCCAATCCTCTTTTTCTTTTTGAAAAGGTTCTCTTTAGACTTCAAAACAAGAAGTGTGTTGTCCGCCGAGATTAAGCGTGATTTCTATTAGGCACATGAATTTGTGGGATAGAAAAATCGCTCCAACTTCAAGAAGATTTGAAAAATATTTTCGTAAAATCAGGAAACATTTGCCTTAAAGGTGGTTATTACTATGGAAAGAAGGCAATTGATTCCTAACTTAATTTCTTCTTTTTGTTTTTGAAAGCTTAGGGGATAGTTTAAGGAAGAAAAGAAAATTACCTGCCCTGGAGTGGTTGACTTGCGGGAGGAATCTTCTCGTGAAATACGTCTGCAAGATCACAACAAAGCAAAGTAGGGCAAGTTAGTGTTCAATATGATAAAAAGAATGTAGAGACCAATGATAAATTGCACGTTGCTCCCCGGCAATGGCGCCAAAATGTTGACATGGCTAGATCGTGTTTTCACATTAAATTACGTCATAGTATAGGTGATCAAGTGTTGTCAACAAATAAAAGTTCATTACTCGAAAACCTAAGTATCCGAGGTCGAACACAGGGAGCAATTGGAATTTACTACTAATCTCAAGAATGTAATTGAACACTTAATTACTCAAAACTTAATTCAAAATATATAAATGCATGAGTTTGAAAATTAATTGTGGCAAAAAGAAGAATTTGGACGTCTGATCATAGGATCAGATGTCTTAAAAATATGTTTCCCTTCTCATATTATTCTTCTTCTGATTTTCTTCCTTTCTTCTTTGTGCTTCTTTCTTCTCTACAGTTGCCTTGCTTCTTTGTCCTTCTTTTCTCTGCAGTTTCTCTCTCTACGGGTCTTCTTCTTCCTTGGCTCTGCTTCCTTGGTTCTGTTTTCCTTTGCCTTCAGTTCCTCTTCTTCTTCTGCTTGTCTTTACATTTCTCTATCACTTCTTTCTTCTTCAGTTCTTCTTATATTTTTCCTTCGCCTCTTCCTTTCCTTCTCTTTTTCCTCTTCAATGGCTTCCTTCCTTCTTCTTCTATTCCTTTGCTAGCAGCGGCTAAGTGTTAGCTTCACTTCTTCCTTCTACCTTCCCTACACAAACCAAAGAAAAGCAAAACCTATCCCTCTAACGACACCCGCATGTCTCTCTCTATGTAAACCACTCTTCAGCACGCTCTCCCAGAGCCAGGTAAACGGGTTGGATCGCACGCCCTGGTCCAAGCACACCGGCGTGACGGTGGTGTGCGAGGAGAGCTCAGGATAGTGTCGGGTTGTGGCGCCAGATTCTTGTGGTGAACTCACGGACGAGGCGGTGGGCATAGGTGAGGGACCTCACCCCATGTGCGTTCGAAGGCAACGAGCTCATATCACAAAAATAATATAACTCACTCCAGCGCTTTGTGACTTAACGATGTGGGACTAATGCCCATCGCTTTCTCTCTCATCCCGCAGCAGATCGTGCCTTCAATTCCCACAACTGCAGGCTCTGTGGTGTCACTCACTGGGTCGACTGTCCTTTCTATGCCTCCCCGAGCAAGTTGGACCTGGAATCCTGCAGTCCTGCCACCTGGAGCAAGCAAGAAGCTTCCTCGAGTCACCGCTAATGGCGGCCGAGCGTGAAATCTATCTGACACGAAAAGAGCCTTGCGGCTTAATCAGATCACCGGGGGATCTTTGCCGTGTCATGGCGAAGGTGAGGAGCTAGGTGGCAAGTCGCGGGTTGGCCTAGGTGTGCGTGCCTAGGTCGCTCTATGGCCGGATGGATGGGTGTGTTTGAGGGACTGTTGTGGTGGTGTAGAGGGACTGTGGATGAGCGAAGGTTATTCAGTGAGGTGATGCGGAGGTTATACGATGGTTGGTGAGGCGAGTGGGGCTGCGGAGCGATGGGAGCGTCTTGCTGGAGGGTAGCCAGAGATGAGGAAGGTGGCGATGGACAGGGACTATCGAGGGGCGGTTGTGTGAAATAAAGTGAGGGAAATGAAAGAGGGGATAGAGAGGAACAGTTTTAAACTAACTAAAGGGACGAAGGGGGTGAGAAGGCGACCGGCAGTACCTGCTGTCGCCGAAGAAGATGTCCAGTGGGGGAAGATGGCGGCGACAACGGGGCAAGGGCAGCTCGCACGGGTGTTGCGCGACGTGAAGGAGGATGGCTCTGCCACTTATTTTGTGGCAGAGCGACGAGGAAGAGGAGGGGGCTCGCCGGAGCTCACTGGACCCATTGGTCGTAGAGGAAGAAGATGAATTTGTGGTGGAATCCTGGCCAAGTCGAGCTGAGGAGGTATGGCCGGAGTTGGGGTTTAATTTATAGGTGCAGGTCGTGCTTCTGGTGCGTGGAGGGTATGCCTTCTGCCACTGACGTCTCGCTGGAGATGGAAGGTAGTTAGATACCCAAATCTCTCGAGCGTTCGCACAAGAGATTTGGTGCAAATCTAGGATCATGATTGATTTCAGATGGAAGGGCATTCCTTAGAGAATCTCCCTTCCAAATCTGGGAGATCTCTGAGGAATCAGAGAGTATCCCCCTGCCTTCCTCGCTGGAGAAGGATTCCTCCACATTAATGGAAGAGGGTCCTGATTGTAAGATTAGCGATAAAGCTAGGGGGGTTTATGTGATGGTTTTCAAAAGATAGGGACTAAAATGTGATTGGGTGTACTAAATTGCAAAGTAGGTCAAGATGCCCTTCCCTTAGGTTGAAATTTTGATACAAACCTAATTTGGACCTAACAAATCCAATGGTAAAGTTAGATTTTAGGTTTGACCATGTTTGACTAGACATTTTGTGTAAAAACCCAAATTAGATCAATTGATGAGCTAGGACCCTAATTTAGGTCAAACTAGGTTCAAAAGGCCAAATTGAATGTTCTAAACTCGAGGGGATATTTTTCATAAATGTTAGAGGGATTACTTGATTTTTATCCTGACCAAAGCCTTGTTAAATTAAGTGGGTCTATTTTAGGGTTACCAGATGTCATTTAATTCCTGGATTGCATATGAACCCATTTCTGATTGAATCAACTAACTTTTTATCTCATTTAGATCATTTGACCTATGTTTTGTCTTTGAGAAATCCCGTTTATGTACTGCAATGGTAAAATTGCAATTTTAACCTTTATTTCATGTTTTTTTCTCAGAACACTTATTCCGTCAATTAAGCCCTCTTCTAAGTTATGTAGGAGCTTTTATTCTCTATTAAGTCAAAATGAGCTAGTTATGGCTCATGATGAGGCTCTGATCATAATGGGAAGCCATTCTCCTATTTTGCTACAGTAAGCGGGGTATTATTTCTTACATTCAATGCCATTGCAAACTTCTATTTTTATTTTATTATTGTAAACATTACATTGAACTCCCTCTTGTTTGGTATAAATGCAATTTTAGATTATCCTCTCATTCAAACTCATATCTAACATGGTTTTCGACATAATTTTTGGGGGAAACAATTCGTGAATATCTATTTTTAACCCATATGAGTTTTAATAGGCCATTACCTCCCTGTGGATACAACCCGCTCTCTCAAGTTATTTATTTTCAATTTAATACTTTGATTAGTCGATTTTCCACCGCTTAAAAATACAATGACAAATCATCTTAATTACCTTATTTGAAAGTAAAAATCAACCTGCTAGTTCCTCTATTCTATCATTTTCGGGGTCCAACTCTTCAAGAGGCACCATTTTCTGTTTATTGCTGCTTCAGAATAATTGAGGTTCTAAGTCCTTCTCCCAGTTAGATTCTTCATCAGGGGTCCAAAGCAAGGTTTGATCATTCTTGATTTGCCTTAGTTTATGATCATCATTTGATTTCCATAGGTCAAGTAGGAGAGATCCTTGAATTCAGATGACCTATCTTGGTTATGGTCCTTGGATGGGTAGGGGTCATGGTGTTCTCCTAGAGTGTAGTTCTTATCAAATTGATTAGTGGGTGGGTGGGACCTAAAAGAAGAGGCATCAAAAGGATAATCAATGTAAGGATCCTCAAGGTTTGGATCATACCCCTGAGTGGGTGGGTTGGAAGTATCCCAATAGGACGTTGATGCATGTTGAGTAAAATTGGGATAGTTGGGATAAGGGAGGTATTTTGGGTACTCAAGTCCTGGATTAAGTCCCCGACTAGTTGGTTGGTTATCCCAAGTAAACTGTGGATACAACCCTCTTGGGTTAGCATACAAGTCATGTTGGGAATAGTTTGGAAATGAGGGATAGGCATTGAAATCCACGGTTTGGAACAAGTAGAGGGATAAGCGAATTAAGTATGCACACTCAAACATGCAAAACTAAGCCCTTTAGTGTAGACCTAGGTGACCTAGAAGTGTTAGAAGTAAGTGATCAAATCTACAAGCACATAAACCTCTTTTCCCAAAGTTAATCCGACCAGGTTGATTACGAGGGGATTGAAGGAAAGGTTCTTCCTTTGGCTTGCACCGCCGATTCCTTTGTACCTCACAACCATGATCATTTGACACTTCCCCGCAGCTTAGACACCAGATTTTACAAAGGGAATTAAGGCAAAGTGCCTAACAAACCTAGTCACACCTCCAAGACTTAGATTGATCCTACCTAGGGCACATCTAACCGATTTCAATTTTTGGCTAGGATCTAGAAGCACTTCGGAATTAAGTGAAGGATGTTAGGGTGGTTAATGCCCTTAAAATTCCAATTGAAATAGTGTGCACAATTGGGTGCAAGGACCCAATGCCAAAACAAGTGTTCCTACACAGGTAAGATTAAGATGTGTGATTTTTAGGATTTAAATCTTACTTTAATGGCTTTTAAAGTTCTCACTTGTTTACACCTTCAAACATGGCACAAATGTATGGGCACACGATTCGTGAAAATTGATTTTCTTTAAGCCATTTTGAGTCACTATATAAAATCAAAACTCCCTAGTATGGAAGATCCTAAGGTGTGTAGCCTCTATTCAATGAATCTTTTTTAGGATTTTGTCAAGAAGGGTCTAATCAAAATAAGCAATGACCCTATCCTCACCAAAATTGAATGAGCTTTTCAAGAAAATCAATTTTAGAATCTTTTGAGGATAGTAGAATACCCAAATTCACATTTTCCAAGAGGGGGTCAGTCTGTCCAGAACCTCTAGATCAGTGCACAAGTTTAATATCTTGATTAAAATAAGCACAAATAAAATTTAAATGAAAAAGTGTTATTCAGATGAAGTGTAACGAATTTCATGATCTTTCTAGAAATATAAATATCTCACAAATCTAGGCTACGTGGAATTTGCAGAAGTAATAACACCCTAGAGATCTCTAGAAATTAGGACAACCTTGCAGACTTTCAGTAGAGAATTTCTCACGGCCAAACCACATGGTGTTTGGCTCTAAAATTTGATGGGGAATTCGCCTACTGAAAGGGTCACCTCTGAGATTTCTCTCAAAATTTGTAGAGGTGTTTAGGGTCCTTAATTCATGTTCTCAATCCGAGTCTAGAAAATGGTTTTTTCGAAGTTAACGGGTTGAAGACTTAATGGTGGTGTTTTTCTTCGGCAAAGAAATGAGATGGATTTTTCTTATCACACCACCATTTTTCTTTGTCCCAAAAATGAGAAGTTACCTTTGGATCATGGGAAGTCAAGATCAAGCCTTCATGTCGATGGTGGTCTTCTTCTTGCGCTTCCTTTGATCCAACCTGAATTGTTCTCCTCCCGTTGCCAATGCATGAGGTACCTGCAACCATAAGAAGAGACAAGAGCAAGTTAGATAACACACGTTTAGATAATGACTAAGAAGATGAAAGTGAATAAGAAATCCGTTGCCTCCTTAGCAACAACACCAAAAACTGACGTTCGCTGGATGCATTTGTGTAATATCCATTTGTTGTAGCTTGTTTACGATGTCAATTTTAAATAAAGAATCAGATGTGAGTCCAACTGTCGAAGACAAGGAGACAATAATAGGAATCACTTAGTCACTTTCGTGTCACAGAAATATGTCATTTGTTCGCTTGAAAATCGATTAGAGAATGAGAAAGAGATAAAGGAAGAGAGAAAGATAGGGTTAGAAAACCATGCTCAAGATATCATAAGATTAATATATCAACAATCTCTTATCAAATGTATAATCAACATAATGTAGATGAATGCTTAACAAAATAGATGAACTACAATTATTGAAGAAAGCAAAATTAAGAACAAGAATGAAGAATGCGTTGAAGCAGCCACGATGGTGGAAGGACTTCAAGACCTTGCTTGGAGCTCTAGAAGATAGTGGTATCTCTTGGGCGTAAGCTTTACAAAAGTAGAGGGGGTAGGCCCTTTTATAATGGAGGGAGAAGGCCAAAAATCATCCTCAGGTCATCAACGACCTTCAAAGACATCGCTGAAGTCCCGCCGCAGGCATCGCTGTAGCCATTGCCCTTGCGACTTCAATGATTTGCACTGTACCGAATGCCCCACGCATCATGTTGTGGGCACATGCTAGTGCACGCTGGTCTCCACGTTGCTACTGCCACACACACACCCATGTGCGATGCACGAGCTGCTTGCTCTGCTGCGTGCCTTGTGCTTTGCGTGGATGTGCTGCTACGTGCCTTCCTCAAGCACCGAATTGAGGGGGCAATAAGTTTCAAACTTGCACCCTCTCTTTGAGAGGCGCCTTCACAACCGATAAGCCAAGGACAAGAGATGTTGTAAAGAGCATTCCTTGCACACTCCTCTCTAACCATTGGATGAAGGATGAATGGCTGAGAAGGAGCGTGAGGTGTGATGGATGGAAGAGGCCATGTCTAGACTGTCCATCTTCTTTCTATTGTAGAGGGTGCGATGGTGCTTAAATTGAGATGATTCTCATGTTGTCAAATTGCGATCATCGCTTTGGATCTATCAATATGGTCAAATTCTTCATCCGAGGCCCATAAGAATGTCACATTGCCCCCTGGCCGTTGATCTTTCTTGGGCTTGTTGTGGGAGCTATGGTGGTCAAATCAAAGTGATTTAGAGTTTGTTGGACTTCATTCGTCATTCCAGATCCATCTGTATGGTTCGATCTCTCATCTGAGACCTATTTCAAAATGAACTTGTGCACATGGTCATTAAACATTGACTCTAAGGGATTAAAATGTAAAGATCATGCAATATGCAAGTAATGCTCCTAAGCCCATTGTAATCTGACATTATGGCTCAAGTACCGTCGAAATTGGCTCTAATTAATGTTATTAACACTTGTAAATGTAGAGTCATCAGTAATCTAGGTAGGGATGGTTTCTCCAGATTCAGTAGTAATAACGGTGAGTCCCGCCATCTAAAGCACAACTTGAATGAGACTCACCCAATGCCTATTAGAGATGGGGTAGATGATTCCTGCATCGATCCACTGAATAATCTTCTTTTCCATGACATACTGGAGATTCGGGTTAAGTCTTCTATGCATCTCGCAAGAAGGTCATGAGCCCTATAAGACATAAATTCGATGAGTACATGATGTAGACACAATTATTGAGAGTAAAATGCCTCTTCATGCTTGTTCGTAGGCTTAGATTTGCATTTCATGTTATAAATATTACATAGCAAGCATTATTCTGCATTTAGAGTAGTTGTATATAATTTAGGTTAATTGCATCCTTTTTATGGTTAGGAGAGAAGGATATTTATTTTGGAGCCTTGGATTGATGATCCAACCATACGGATCTGATCAAGAAGATGATTGGATTCCAACGCCTCCAAAATCGCCTCGATCGGAGTCCTGTAGCACCGTATGCAGTTTGAGGAAGATCAACGACCAAGGGACTAGGTGGCATAATTTGGAGCTTCAAATGATAAATCCAACTATGCGGATGGATTCGAGTCAACGATTGCAGCCCAATGATGAGAAAATCCACTTAATCTGACCTCTGTAGCAGCCCCTACATTGAAAAGAGGATGGGTGGCCCAGATCACGCCACGTGGTGCAACCTAGGCTGCCCATGCACACTCATGCTCCACCGCACGTGCACAATAGCACAGGTGCACGTGCACGCAGCGGCAGTGCATGCAAGCGTGTAGCACGCGGAGGTGCGCGACACGGCTCTTAGAGCATTCCCCAATGTAGTGGCAATGTGGGCACGTAGGCTGTCTTCAGCGACATTTATGATGGATCTTCAGTGACATTTATGACCGTCACTAAATGACCTGTATACAAATTTAATTCTTTCCTCCACTATAAAAGGACCCCTACCCCTCCCATTTTTCTTCATCTCTTCATTTCTTCCTCTCACCAACTCCAAGGTTGTAGAGAGAGCTTGTCCTAAGCCCGGGATGCTCCTCTAGAGTAGAAAATCAAATAGTTTTCCATCCCCTCATCCCCATTTGTGGAGCATCCTCCGTCCTCCAGCTACGTCCTCCTTAGTACCGCTCCTCACCACCTTCCTCCAGGCGACGTCAGGGTGAGTCATCCTCCGAGCAACCATCGAGGGGGATTTCTCTCACCTCTTTCTATCTTTTTCGCTTTCGTAGTATAGATTTTTCCACTTTCATAGTTGTAACAAACACTTGCTTATGAATAGATGATTGTTTCTCTCTCTCTTTTTCTCCCTCTCTCTCTTATATTTTCGCAAGTAGATTAGCTAGATAAGCAATTGTCGATATAATCTCTTGCCTATTAAAATACAAAAAAAATTAGAAAACATAAAAATGACAAAAAGAAATAACGTGAAGTGCAAATTTTCATAAAACCAAACGTTTGCCTCCCCGTGTTCGACCCGGGACTCACTTTTCAAGTTTCGATTATAAATTTTATCTGATAGATGCATTTCGCGAGCTACGACGACGGGTCCTCCAAACCCTCATTTCAAACACGCGAAACACATTCGATCAGTACAATGTGAGGGGCTTATTCCAGTCATTCCATGTAGAGTCTAACCAATGGCTCTATGATATTGCTGGTGGATAGAAATCAGTTTCGTTTCCTGATCAGGAGTGAGTCAAGAATTAATAATCACCAGAAATGCTTGATTGCGACCCAAAAATACATACTTTAGATGGTTCGAGAGTGGCTTCAACTCCAGGACTGGTTTACCAGCAGCGGGTAGATGTTCGGGGTTGGCCTCAGAGGACAAGGTGGAAGCTAGGGATGGGTCTCAATCAGATTCAGGCTCCCTAGTTTGTGGGTGCAGGTTTTCTTGTGACTGAGGCCCTTGGAAAATTGGGTTCATCTCAGAAATCAGGTCCTCAACTAGAGAACCTATACCGCATACTTCCTCAATTACCCCATAGTTTATTCCTTTCAAGGCCTTAAAAATGTCTATCCTTAACATTTTATCTCCGAATTTCAACACTATCTTTCCCTCTTCGCAATTAATATTCACCCTAGCAATTGCTAGAAATGGTCTCCCTAAGATGATTAGCGTATCTTTTAGATTTTCAAGAGTATCCATTTCCAAAATATTGTAATCCATCGAGAAATAGAAATATTGCACCCTAACTAGATCATCCTCAAGAATTCCTCTTGGTGACTTAATCGATCTATCAGCCAATTGCAGTGTTACCTTGGTCAGTTTAAGCTCAGTTTGGTCAAAGTGGTCTAGCAGGGAGGTGGGAATCAAGTTTATGGATGCTCCTAAATCCAACAAAGCATGATCAAACTCTAAGTTTCCTATCTTATAGGAGTGTTATCACGCTGAAGTCAGGTTCAAAATTCATGTTATGATATAGTGACTAAAGTGATGAAAACACTTAAATTTGTATCTCTAATGTGAGTTTGAGGTTGTCTTAGGGAGAAAATTATCGCAATACAAATCACTAATCAAGCAATTAAAATGAAGTTCAAGAGATTGATATGATAAGAAACATATTTATTCAATATAATGCAATGTATCAAACCCCAAAAAAAAATAGAAATGATGTGTTTAAAGGAAAAAATTGGGTTTCAACTATATGTAAAGCCTCAACACTTAGTGAGAATTCAAACCCAATCAGACATCTTAAAGCAAGCCACAAAATCGCCCAATCCCTCTAGGCATCAATAACCAGATCCAAGTCTAGACCTAGGCCCACAATGACTGGAATCAAGCCCAAGCCACACACAAAGCATGGTAAAACCTGGTCTAGGCTTGCCTCCAAGCATGCACTTGCATGTGGGTGAGCATGTGCGCATGCATAGGGGCATGTGGGGAGGAGACCAACGCCCTGTGATCATACGCAACACAATGAGGCAGACAAATCAATTTATTGCCAAATATAGCAGCTCCTTTAACGAGGTGGCACTAAGAGTGACCCTCATCCTCTTCCTTCCAGTGTGGATTACAGGGGAGAACCAACTGCTCAATTGGAGGTCCAAGGTCATTGTACCTCGAATCCAATAGCCTAGGAAGCTTCATAGAGTTGTTCCGCAGCTAATAAGGGTGCTCCTTTGATGCCTACTCACCGGATGAAGGTCGACGACAACTGAGAAGATGCCAACATTGGTGGAGCATTTGAAACAAAAGTATGGGCTCTTGGCACAAATTAGATACCTAGGAAGCTTTGCTGCGATGCGACAAAGGTGGTAGTAGTGGTGGCAATTTAGTGTTTGGAGGCCTAGAGTGGCTTGCCGAATAAAGTGAAGGGGGTGGTGGATTGGGTTGTTCTACAAAGACCTTGGAGAGTCAAAAGTGCAAATCTCTTGAGGGCATTTGTTCTTCGAGGTCTCATGATGCTCGTAGGGTAGGTGGTTTGGTGTATCATGGCGTGAAGATACGGGTTGAACTCACTGGAGCTCTCACTAGTCATGACGAAGAAGAACAATGGCGAGGATAGGGGTTAAAACCTATGTCTAAATAGCCTAAATTAACATAGGAGAAGAGAGGAAGAAGAACAGCTACTTTAGTGGACAAGTAAAGGAGGGTTCATGTCCGGCATTCGCCGATCGGATGTAGGGAAGAAGGTAGCTCCGGTGAAGGGCACAGTGACGAAGGAGGGGAGGAGACCTAGTTATGATTGGCTAGTGTCAGAGGAAGATGAGGAAGAAGATGCCAATGCCAATTTGGTCATTCGACACATGGAAGAAGGTGGACGAGGAGGTCACTGGAGTCGTTGGAGCTTGGCCGATGAAAGGACGAAGGAGAGGAATTTTTCAGCCAATTTCGACTCCATTACAGTTGGGAACATGCCCAAGCTTTATATAGAGGGGGTTTTGACCTTCAATTGCATGGAATCTTCGTGAATTCGATGTGATTTTGGCAAGTTCATGGCCAAAATTTTTTAGCTTCGTTGGAACTCTATCCACCAAAATGAAGCATGAGATCTTGTGCAATTGGAAGAGGATCCTCTAGTGATCAATTCCTCAAATTTTGAGGGATTTGGTTCTAATTTGAGGGAGAAATCCTCCCTTGAATTTCAAAGGCTTGGGTCAAGCACATTGGTGCCTTCCTTCTTTGGGCGAGGAAGAAGGTGATGGTGGAAGACCTAGATGTAAGAAAAACTTGAAACTTAGGGGGATTACGTGATAAATAGGAGTAATTGGGCTAGATTGCAAACTATGTCATAATAGACTCTAATTGGGCTCAAAATTTAGGTTAACCTAATTTGGACCCAAGGAATCTAATGGTGACCTTAGATTTGGGTTTTGACTTAACTTGACTGGTTAATTTACACTGAAGCCAAAAAAAAAGTAAATTCCCGCACAAACTCTATTTTTGGTCAAAATAGGTTCCTTTTGTCAAACTGAAGGTTCCAAACCTCATATAAAATTTTTAAATGATTTTTAGAAGGTTTAGATCATTTTTATTTCCACCAGAACCCATTTAATTGAAGTGAGGCTATAATTAGGGATTTTATTAATAAAATAATCCTCAAAATGTAGAAAACCTTATTCCAGTTAGTTCGAGCCCACTTCTTGGAAATTTAAGTTCGTTTGTCGAATGATTAACCCCTCATTTATTCTACACTCGTGATTATATGTTAAAACAGCAAAATTAATGGGATTTCAAGTCTTCTCGGATTCAGTTTAGAATGGAATTACAGCCCTCAGATGCTTATTAAGGAGCATTTATTATTGCAATTTGGTTAATTTAAGCTAGCTGTGATGGATGATGGTGTTACCATCATACTCCCATGCCTAACTTTTGCTAGTCCCTGCCAAAATCCTATGGAACGAATAAGATCTCTAGACCAGATTTTAATCGTCAGGCTACCTACTCGTGCTACTTCTCTAGAAATTAGATCAAAATACCAACTCTAGTCCTAAAGATACTTAAGTACCAACCAAGATACAGACCTAGTCAGCCTCAGTCTTGGGTCCCCAATGAAGGTTTCTAAGGCCCCAAAAATTGCCTAAAGGTTCGTTGACCCCAGCAGTTAAACACCCTTGCGTATGTGCAGCAAGGTCCAGGTTCAATTTGCCAATGCATTTTCAAAAGATAGAGAGAAATTTTTGAGAATTTTTTTATCCTTTTCTAACTTTTTAGATTCCTTTAAATCCAACATTGGATTGACGCTAAACATGGTATGTATCAAATTCCTTGTCCTCATCATCAATCCTCGAAGAGTCCTTGGCATTCGATGCTTCAAGATAGCACCACCCATGGCAACCCCCAGAACCCTAGCATTCGACACTTCATGATAGTGCCACCCATGGCATTCTATAGCTAAATCTAGGCCCTGACAATCGACATTTCGACATAATGCCACCCATGGCACCTAAACCAGCACAAGGCACTTACATGCCCCTGGTAGAATATTTAAATATCCTAGGGGACAAGTGCCGAGGAGATAATATGTTATAGCGTGTCCTCAAGGGGAGTATTTACTCCTCTCTACGGTGGGAACTGATGCATCTTTTCTGAACACAGTTAATTAAGGTTATCAGTCTTAATTAATTGCATAAGGAATATACTTAGGTTAACTTGAATTGTTAAATCATTGTCGTTGATTGTAATATAAGGTCAAGCTAACCTAACATTTTTCATTTAATTCTTTTTTACTAGTTGAGTCTAGGTCAATCACTGGGAGGCATAATTGTAGTTCAATTCACCATTTTTATTCTAATGCATAATTAACTAATTACATGATTAATTAAATCAATAATTACAAAATATGTTAAGTACACAAATAATTTCATATAAAATTGAACATGAAAACGTGGAACTATTCCAATAATGAAAAGAAATGTACATGAATAATTTTCACAATGAAAATCATGAAATGACATTTATTACAAGTGCTTACAAAATGTAAAGCATAAAAGAATGTTTACAACTAAGTATAAATGCCTTGTATTACATCATAAGCTCAAACACTTAATTTCTCTCTTCTAATTTAGCTCAACCTTCAATCATACGTCTCTCAAGTTGATTAGATGACTTAAATGTTAAAATTTGACTTCTAATTAATCCATTAGACATTTGTTCTTTTCATTTCTCTTCAACTCTCTCTCATTTAGCCCAGCGCTTAAGTCATTCTCTCTGCTCGTGCTTCTCTCTTCCTCTTCTAATTCTCCTCGCTTTAACAGGAAATTCTTGTTCCACACTTAGTCAATTTCAATCCCTTAACCCACATGTTTTTTCTTAACCAAAAATTTGGTTAATTGATGGCCCGGGCCTCTTTTGATGATACATAGCTCCCACTAGGGTGGGACCCGACCCTATTCAAGGCCCAAGTCTAGTTAATTATTGGTGGATTTTACCATTTTACATTTGCACAGTACCTACCCCATTCAAGCCCGCAAGCTCACGCCTACACCCAGGCCCACGCACACGTAGGTGCACGTGCTCAAGAGGGAACAAATATGCTCATATAAGTACACCTAGCACTGACGATCTAGAATTCTCAGTGCCTTTTGCATTTTATACCCATGCAGGAACTCTCTCATTTATGAGGTGGGACAAAAGTAGCAACTCCCCCTCCTTCGTTTAGCATCTGCCGGCGTCAACTTCGAATGAGGATTGCGGCCAACTCCGGTCATCAAATTGAGCAATCAAGGGCTCGATGGAAAGCTCTTGAGTTACTCTCTCAATTGAGAGAGACAATTTAAAGATTGAATCAAGTTTGATCCCTGCAATCAAGTGAAGAACATAGCTCTGTTCTCATGTGTCTGTTCGTGCTTCAGAGAGGGTATTCAAGTCTATTGACCTGCAGATGATAATATACTCTCAATTGAGAGTCTTGGAATGCTCGCAAAGGTATTCCACATGGATAAGATGAGAAGTGAAGGTCAGATGATACTTTAGAAGCTCTTGAAGCTTCAGAGATCAACTCTCAGTACACAAGCACTGATTCAAACTTGAATAAACCTAATAAATTGATTAGAACCTAATCTAACAACCCAGATTGATTCAGTAGATCAGTTGAGACTAATCTAGGTTATATGGTTATATTTGGATTCAAATCTCAACTTGAACAAAATGAATAGCTATGAGTTCCAATTGAACCCAAATTGGGCAGATAATGGAATCATCCTTAAATCTTGATAAAAATCATTCAAATTAGTTTTAGAAGATCCTCAATTGTACTAGAAACTTATTCCAATCCATAAATCCAGAATTCAGTATCTGAAACACTAACATCAACTCAAGTTTTACTGACGAAGCTTAAGTGCTGACTTTCTAAACTTAAGAGTTTCAGATTAAATTGAGGGCTTGCTTAGAGTAAATTCGGCATAAGGAATTGATTCAGCACTTAAAAATCAAGTTTTGAGCACTCCAGCAGTGCTATCAGGTTTCATCGCCTAACTTCTAAAGATGGATTGTTAGTTAGAATAATTCAAATGCCCTCAAACCTAAATAAAACCTAGAATAGGATCCAGATAATCTTCTCAAGCCTTTTGACCCAATTGTATGCTTAAAACCTCAATAAACAAGTCTCTCCAACTCCATCGGAGTTGGAGAAGATGATGTTCAAAAGTGAGGAATCAACATTCAAACACTGATCGAAGTAGTTGAAAGTAATCCTCTAATCAAAGTAAATTAGTGTGGAGCTTCTCAGAAAGATCTGAAGGCTAAGGTTCATATTCAATTTGCCAGAGCTCGCCAGAGCTTCGGCGAATGCTGTTTTGGTATGCTGGAGACCAAGTCTCCACAAATCAGACCAAGAATGGTCTCTAACGCTTCCTGAGGTCACAGAGAACCTCAAGAACTCTACAATTGAATCAATTGAAGAATCGAAACAAAGATTTATCAAGATATATAGTATGAACATATCTTAGGTTCATGAGAGGGCAGAAGCTACTCTCCCTCTCAATTGGGTGAGGGGAACATCTCACGACAACAAAGAGATGGTGTATATGTGACTAATTAGGTGATTTAACTCTTCTAAACTCGCCATGTACAACAAGCTTAAAAGTTGATGTAAATTGGGCATTTTGTGTGTAGATGACTATAGAATAAATTAAAAGTGGGAACAAGTCCCTGTAGTGATGCAAAGGTGGTGGAGAGCCCCAAATGTGTGTGTAGATAGCTGGAGACCTCCACCAATGACAGTGGAGATGCTCCAGTGAATGTGGAACGAGTTAGGCGGATAGGTGATTAATCAAGTGCATGAGAAGGTGAAATGTAATCATGGAGAGAAGAGGAAAGTGATCAAGTGATTGATTAGGTGACTGAAGGACCAACGAGCTGGAATTGGCTTGCCAGGGATGGAGAAGAAAATGAAAGATTGAAGCTAATTATGCCTACTCCTACGATTACTCGCTTAATTCCTAACTAAAATCTACGCCTAAGGAATTAAACTACTTACCAGATGATGGACATGAGGGATCTCACCTTTGGCAGGGTGAGAATGGGATCAAAATTAGACGAGGTGAGAAGAGCAACTCCAATCAATCGATGTGGAAAGATTCATAGCTATGGGGTGCTCTAAAACCATTGGCAGGCCAGAGGAGAGGAAGAAGGGGTGAGAGAGCCAGTGCTCCTTGGCAGTAGCACTTGAGAATAGTGGTGAGAAGACGCTAGAGCTTAGACGAATATCCTATCGTCGAACTCAGTTGGGGGAAGGGGAAAGGGCGTCGACCCTTGTAGTCGAAGGGGTAGGGGGCATTTATAGGTGTAGATTAAGGTGGAGGTGAAGGTATATAGATGCATTCGCACCTACATACGTCGGATTAGGCACCTTCCTCTCTGGCGATGGTGAAGTCACCACGTCGGAGTTTGTTAGGAAAGGGAAGATCAAAGTAGTTGGATCTGGAGGAGAAGGTGAGCTTAATGCTAGCAGCAATGGTGAAGGCATTTGGATGTAGGATGGGCGGTGATCAAGAGGCACGGTCACCCGTCATCATCGGCCATTCAAAGGTTGAAGAAGAGGTTGAAGAAGATGACTCAACATAGCGGTATATTTGTAAGAAAAAAGACAAAAATAAAATAAAAGGACTCAATCGAAATAGAAGTTAAGGACCTAAACATAAATAGTAAATTTCAAAGCTTATTTTAATTTATTTCTTTTTCAAATTTTTAAATATACTTATAAATTATGTAAATATTATATTTACGCCTTAAAATTACATTTTTTCCCTTTTTAGATATATTTATTTAAATGATATAATTAAATAGGTTAATTGCATACTTAGGCCATATTATTAATTAAGTTAATTTAAATACTTAACATGTCGCTAAATGATTATTAATTGAATCTAAATAATTAATTAAATTATTATTAAGATTAATTAATATTTAAAATAGTTTTTTTAACTTATTTTGCAGGTCCTTAGTGTTTTAACCCCTAAAGTATAATTAACCATGTAATTAATGTATTATTAGTTAATTAACTAAGGAAACTAGTTAATTATTGATAATTAGGAGCCATGATGAGTCACTCATCACGAGCTCATCTAATCAACTTGTGTTTTCGAACTACTCTTAAGTCAAATTTTTGAAAAATTGTTCTATTCCAGAACATAACATTTTATGGCATTATTCTTCGTTAAGCTCACCGAACCAGACTAGTGTGTGAATTTTGGGCGCTTCGGCTACCAAGTCCCGCAAATCAAAGGGTAGGCAATGAGGCTGTATAATTCCTAAGCCTTAGACTTAATACATCAGCTTCGCAACTCCCTCAACCTCTTGAGGAATAGTCGAGATCTTAGTAAATACATGAAAGCTTAAGCCCAAAATGGTCCTAAGAGGCCTAAAATCGGTATGTGTTTATGGCCACTGAATCGGATTTTAAAAGTATTGCATTGTAGTACAGTTGAAATAGCATTAAAAAAATATATAATTTTATTACTCGAAAAGATTTCCAAGGTCAAACATAAGGAGCAAATTGGTATTTAGAAATCAAGATCACAACTTAAACTGAAAGAAATTGGAATAGTAGCAGTGTCAAAGTGAAAAATATGGGAGTAAAATGGTGATGTAGATCACCAAATACTCCTACAATATCACCAAATAATTCAATGAATGACTGTGTAATGAAAGTAATGATCTAGCATCTGATTTGTGAATTAAACAAATTAAAGTGTCTGATTTCCTTTCTCTTTCTCTTCTCCATCTTCTCCTTCCTTCTTCTTCTTCTTCTTTGGCTTCTATTCTACCTTCCTTTGTCTTTTCCTTCACAATTCTTCTCTTTCTCTTTATGCTTTGGCTTCTGCTCTTCTTCTTCTTCCTTTGCCTTCTACCTTTAGCTTTGGCCTTCTCTTCTTCTTTGACATAAGCCTTTCATCCTCTTCCTTTCTTCTTCTTCTGGCTTCCTCTTTTTCAGCTTCTTCTTCTGGCCTCCTCTTCTTCTTTAGACTGCAACTATGTGTCGGCCGGAGAACCCTGTAGCAAAACCCTACCCCTACCCACGCAACTCTCCTCACTTTCTTTCTTAAGATTCGCTCTCGCAGAGCCACACAAGTAGTCGGGTAATCTAGTTGGGTGCATACCTAGGATCAGGCCCATCGACGTGAGGTAGTGGGAGATGAATGCAGGTCGGGTCGGATCAGGCCAGGTCCGCGGGGCATGCTCGCGAACGAGACCGTGTTGGGTGAGTGGGACCTCACCTCATGGATCTGGGGCGAGCAACCTCTATCACTTTTTCACTTTATTTTGGTGTGGGCACATCCTTACTTCTGAGGTGGGACTAAATGTCCCACCTGTCTTCCGTTCACCTACAGCAGAGATGGTCTTTGTGATTACGGCAGTTGCAGAGTCTCTCAACTCCAATTGAAGGCCTTGATGAGTGCATAGACAACTTCCTTGCATCCTGAGACTGATGCCTAGGGGTAGCAAGACGTGGGCATCGCTTCAAGCTTGCTTCAAGCTTTACAACAATGGCGGATGGGTTCTTGAACCTAAGAACACAAGAATGGCCTCACAGCCATGTCAAAACATTCAGAGAGGGTCACAAGAGAACG
Source organism: Thalassia testudinum (assembly GCA_037157565.1). Taxonomy (NCBI): domain Eukaryota; kingdom Viridiplantae; phylum Streptophyta; class Magnoliopsida; order Alismatales; family Hydrocharitaceae; genus Thalassia; species Thalassia testudinum. The sequence goes on along the minus strand of JAZHRO010000003.1, from coordinate 9,042,285 downwards.
ACGAATATACTTAGGGTGTTGGAGTAGCTTGGGGGTGCCTATGAGTGTGTGCCTAGGGCGTATTGCGTACGAGTGAGTGGGTGTGTTCGGTGAGGGGCTTAGGTGAGTGGCGTGGTGCATGGAGTAAGGGGAAAGGATCTGTGAAGCGAGTTGGAGGTCGTGCGCTTGTCGGCGAGGGTTGTGGTGGCCTGTGGAGGTGTGATAGCCTCGCCAAAGTTGATGGTCGAAGATGGAAGGGATGGAGGTCGGCAGTGGTCTATTTTTGAGAATAAAGGGTGGAGAAGAAAATAGAGGGGAGAGGGAGCTTATGTGGGAGGTCAAGGGATGAAGGGGGCGAACGAAGGCATCGGGTCTGGTGCAGCTGATGTCAGAGACAAAGGTGGCTCCAGTGAGGTGGGATCGGTGAGGACGAAGAGAGGGAAGCACCTGCTGGTACGGCAAGATGTGGACGAAGTCAAGGAAGAAGGATTCACCGCCGGTATGGCGGTCGGACGATGAGGAGAAGCAGGGAATGTCACCGGACATCGAGGAGCCTATGGTCGTGAGGGGAAGAAAGGAATTAGGGGTAGTCACGACTGAAATCGAGCATGGAGAGATCAGAGAGGTCTGGGCTCCTTTAAATAGAGCTCTGGACATCGGTTAGGGCTTGGGAAGCAAGCTTCCCAAGCTTGGAAGGCTCACCAGAGAAGGAATTTGTTAGGATACCCATATCTCTCATGCGTTCGCATGAGAGATTGGGAGGGAATTAGATCTCAAGGTTGGGTTCAGACAAGAGAGAAATTCTTAGACGATCTCCCATCCAATTTTGGAGGAGATTCTCTGAGAAATCAAAGATATCTCCTCTGTCAAAGGTCATTGGATTAGGTTTCCTCTGCAATAATGGTGGAGGGACCTACTTGTGAACACGATGAGAAAGCTAGAGGCTGTTTGTAAGGATTTTTGAAAGTTAAGGGTAGAAATGTAATCAGGCTGGACAATTTTGCAAACTAGGTCAAGGCAAACTCATCTTGGGTCCAAATTTTGGTACAAACCTAATTTGGACCTAAGGAATCCAATGGTGAAGTTGGAGTTTGGGTTTGACCACGTATGACTGTTAAATTTATACAAAAACGTAATTTAGGGTAAATATTTGTCTGAGACCCCATTCTTGGTCAAGATGGGTTCTAATGGACAAATTAAAGATTCTAAACCCTAGAGAATATTTTTCTATGATTTTTAGAGGGTTTAAGTGAATTTTATCTTGACCAAAACCTTGGTTAATCAAGTTGGTCTATTTTTAGGGTTTCAAGAAGTCATTTAATTCACAAAACTTACACAAACCCTTTTCTGTCAAATACAACCAACTTGTTATCTTATTAAGACCATTTGACCATTGTTTAGCCCTTGAGAAAACCTTTGGTTGTACTGCATTGGTAAAATTACAGTTTTACCCCTAGTTTCTTATGTTTCTTTCAGAAAGGTTATGCAGTGAATTATGACCTTCAGTTGGTTATGTAGGAGCATTTATTCTCTTTATTGGGTTAAAATAAGCTATTTAGGGCTCATGATGGTGTTCCCATCATACCCCCATGACTAGCTTCTGCTAGTCCCTTAGCAAAATTTTAAGGTTTTTGACATTGACTCTAGACCATGAAATCCTTTGATGCTCAAAACTATGATGTGTGCTTTCTTCTGTAGATTAGGTTACAATGCCGATAGTAGGCCTAGAGGTACTAAAGTACCAACCAGGATCCGGACCTAACTAGATCTAGCCTTAGTCTACCGCGAAGGTTTTTAAGGCCCACAGGAACTATCCTAAGGTTCGTTGAACTTCGCGGTTAAGGCACCTGGGCTTGTAACATATTTTAACCTCAATTCAGTTTATAGTGCATTTTTGTAAGAGTGAGACAGAGGAATTTTATTTGTTTGGCGAGTTTTCACTCTCTTCTCTTTTTATTTCTAGATTTAGATTGGCTTCACAATGCGATCTATATTGGATTCTTAGTCCCCATCATCAATCCTCGAAGGGTCCTTGGCAATCGATGCTTCGAGATAACACCACCCATGGCAACCCCCAGAACCCTGGCTTTCGAGATTTCAAGATAATCCCTCCCATGGTATTCTGTAGGTAAATCCAGACCCTGGCAATTGACATTTCGGGATAATGCCGCCCATGGCATCTGAACCCGTACAGGGTGCTTACAGGATATGTAGATATCCTAGGAGACAAGCACCAAGGAGATGATATGTTATTGCGCATCTTTAAGGAGAATTTCCCGCATCTCCTCGTCGGGAACTCATCCAAATCAACTTGTGTTGATCGACCGCTCCTAATCTAGGTGACTTTTTCAGAATAATTTATATGCATTTGCTTGATTTTGATACTTATGTACACTGAACCAGACTGTGTGTGGATTGGCATGCTTAGCTTACTGAGTCCTGCAAACCAGAGGTTAGTTAACAAGGCCGAGTACTCCCTAAGCCCTAGATAAGTGCTTGTCGTGAAAGGCTTTAACCCACTCTTTGTAAATTCACGAGTTCTCATACTCATCGTGGCGCAATTCACTGATCTTGCTCATTTGAAGCTTTCTGTGGGTTCCTGGCTTAGAAAAATCAAGATTGCAGTTCCGTACTGCCCAATAGGCTTTGTGCTCCAATTCGACGGGGAGGTGAAATGCCTTCCCTACACTAATATGAAGGGAGATGTAACTAATTGGGTTTTGTGGGAGATCCTATAAGCCCACAAAGCTTCTGGAAGTCGCGATGACCAATCTTTCCTATCGGGTCGAACAGTGACCTGGAAGATTTTCTTGATCTCTCGATTTTATAGCTCAGCTAGACCATTAGTTTGGGGGTGATAGGAGTAGAGATTCGATGTGACACTCTGTACCTGGTCATCAGTGGCCTGAATTAAGCATTAGTGAAATGGGACCCTCCATCAGAGATTATAGCACGTGCAATCCCGAACCGAGAAAAGATGTTATGATGAATGAATTTGATAAGCACTTTATGATCATTGTTTCGAGTCAGAATGGCTTTGATCTATTTGGACACATAGTCAACAGCGAGTAGAATGTACTCGAAGCCGTCCAAAACAGGAAAGGGTCCCATAAAATCAACTCCCCAGACATCGAAGATTTCTCATATGAGAATTGACTATAAGGGCATCATATCACAGTGGCTCATGTTGCCTAAGGTCTAACAACGAGTGCATGCCTTACAATGATTGTATGTATCTTTGAAAATCGTGGGCCAATAGAAGTCGCACTGGAGAACTTTAGCTCTGGTTTTATGACCTGAGAAATGTCCACAGCATGCCTGGTCAAGGCAGAAGGATAAGATGCCCTGAGTTTTTGCTTCTGGGACACATCGTCAGATGATTTGACCAGCATCGATGCGGAATAGATACGGGTCCTCCCAAAAGTAGTACTTGGCATCGGAAAGCAATTTGTCCTTCTAGGCCTTCCTCCAATCAGATGGGATCTGATGTGATGCCAGGTAGTTTACTAGATCAGTAAACCATGGAAGCCCTATACTAATAGTCAGGAGGTGCTGATCAGGGAAATGTTCTGTAATGGGTACTGAAGGGTTGATAACGTCAGAAGGAAGGTGGGACAAGTGATCAGCTACCACGTTCTATTTTGTCGCCTTATCGCGAATCTCGAGGTCAAATTCTTGCAACAACAACATCCAGTGGATTAGTCAAGGTTTCCCATCCTCCTTCTCAAGGAGATGCCTCACAGTTGTGTGATTAGAGTAAATGATAACACGGGATTCGAGAAGATATGACCTGAACTTTTCTTGGGCAAATACTACAGCTAGCAACCCTTTCTTAGAAACTATGTAGTTACATTGAGCCTCATCAAGTGTCTTGCTAGTGTAGTAGATGACCACGGGTTTCCCGTCAATTTTCTGCCCAAGTACCACTTCTACAGTGAAATTAGATGCATCGCACATGATCTGAAAGGGTTGAGACCAATCAGGGGACAGTAGGATAGGAGCTTGGGTAACTCGATCTTGTAGGATCTCAAATGCTTGAGTGCATTCCTTGGATATTTCAAAAGGAACATCCTTAGATAGTAGAGTAGTCAGGGGGTGTAAGATCTTTGAGAAATTAGGAATGAATCGACAGTAAAAATAGATGTGCCTTAGGAAAGATCGGATGTCCTTAATCAAGCTTGGCATAGGGAGTTTGGAAATCATATTCACCTTGGCTTGATCAACCTGGATGCCTTTTTCTAAGATGAGATGTCCCAGGACAATTCCTTCAAGCACCACGAAATGGCCTTTTTCCTAGGAAAGAACCAGATTCACGTCAATGCATCACCTGAGGATCTAGATCAAGTGTAGGAGGCAATCGACAAATGATTCACCAAACACTAAGAAGTCATCCATGAAGACTTCCAGAAAATTGCCTACCATATCTGAGAATATTGCAAACTTGCATCGCTGAAAAGTAGCAAGTGCATTGCAGAGATCGAACGACATCCTTCAGAATGCGTATGTCCTGAAGGGACAGGTGAAAGTGCTCTTCTCTTGGTCCTTAAGATGTATTGCCACCTGGTTATAACCGGAGTACCCATCTAGAAAGTAGAAGAATTTATTTCCTGCTAGTTTCTCGAGGATCTGATCAATAAACGGTAGTGGGAAATGATCCTTCTTTGTGGAGGTATTCAGTCTTCTATAATTAATGCAGACTTTCCATGCATTCGCCACACAAGTCGATATGATCACAGTGGAGGTATTCTCCTATTTCAGTCATGATCACGGTGAGTCCTGCCTTCTTAGGCACAACCTGGATTGGACTCACCCACCGACTGTCAAAGATCGGGTAGATGATTCCAACATCTAACCACTTGATGATCTCATTTTTCATGACCTCCTGCAGATTAGGATTTAGACATCTCTGCATTTAACGAGAAGGTCGTGTGCCCTCTTTAGTATAGATGCAATGTGTGCACTAAGAGGGGCTGATACTAGTCAAATCATCAAGAGTCCTTCCAATGTCTCTTCAATGTTGCTGGAGAACAGTAATCCGGTAGGATTCCTGATCTGGTGTGAGTCTAGAATTAATAATCGTAGGAAATGTCTAACTGGACTCAAAAAGGCGTACCTCAGATGATCGAAAAGAGGCTTGAGTTAAAAAATAGGGTTATCAGCAGCAGCGGGTGGTTTAGGGTGTGTGCTAGGAGCAAGGGAAGGATTTATGGGTGTGTCTAGGTTTAGTTCGGACACCTCTGATTGTGGGTTTTCATCCTCTTGTGGTTGATTAGAAGTAGTCAGGTTTTCCTCAATATACGGATCATTAACCGCATCCTTGTTGTCACATATTTGTTCTATAACTCCACAATTAATCCCTTGTTGGGCCTTAAAGATGTCAATTTTTAATGTCTAGTTCCCAAATTTCTAATCAATTTGGCCCTCCTCACAATTTATGTTGGCCCTAGCAATGACCAAAAAGGGTCTCCCTATTATGATTAGTGTGTTCCTCGGATTTTCTGGAGCATCCATATCCAAGACTACGAAGTTACCGGCAAATAGAAATCCTGAACCCTAATAATGGCATTATCAAGAACTCCTTTAGGTGACTTAATAGATCGGTCTGCCAACTGTAATGTCACCTTTGTCAGTTTGAGCTCAGACTCCTCAAGATGATTGTGTAGGAATGTAGGTATTAGGTTTATGGAGGCTCTGAGATCCAATAATGCTCTATCAAATTAGATATCACCAATTATACAGGAAATCAGGGAGTACCTGGGTCTTTTGCCTTAGGTGGGAGTTTGCTCAAAATTACAAAGATGCCTTTCTCTGACAATACGATTAGGCACCCACTTTTGGTTCGTAGATTACGCTTAGGTGTACACATGTCTTTTAGGAATCGTGTGTAAGCTGGTACGTGGCAAATTGCATCCATCAAGGGGATGTTTATCTGGACCTGTTCAAAGAGCTTAACAAGGTCCTCCTCAGGTGCCACGGGTTTGGTTGTCCACCTTCCGTTGGTTAATGCCTCGGGAAATGGAACCTTGGATGGTTCCTCTAGAATAGGTCCAGGTTCTTGATCTAGAACAAGGGTATCCTGGATGACTATCCTAGGGCTTGGGTTAGCACCACCAGGCTGATCTTCTCTGGGACAGCGCCACCGCAGCGGGATTGTAATGATCTCACATCATAAGACACTGCGATGGTTTCACAAAGGATTGGAATAAATCATTAAGGTGCTGAAGTTGGTTCTCAAGGTTATTTTCTTCTTCTACGGGTTGTGCCATGATGATGGATGGAGAATTGGGTTCAGATGAATCAGAGGAGAAGTCTATGTGATGGGGTTACTGCACAAACACGGAAGTCGAGGCCTGGCCTCAATGGAAGTGAATGACTAAAGAAGGCCTCAAGGATGGTCTTAAGGACCACCTACCGAACATGCACCGATGGTCTGGATGAGAGAAGAATGTAATGGACCCAATCAAGACACCCAAAAAATTTTTGATGACTATAGAGGTTCGGGGTGGATGATGCCCCTTAGTCAGAAAGCCGTCCACTTGAGAAATACCTGGGCAACCAGAGAGTGAGAGTCCCGCAAAGACCCATACACAATAAAGTACCCCAATGGGTTACAGGGTTTCCCCCACCCTACCTCTTGTGTCACTGATGTTCCAGGTAGACCAAAATGGGGAGTTTGACCTCTTATGTCTACCAATTTTATTTAAGAGCAAGGGTGCTTAAGATTTCACTTGAACTTTAGATGTATTGAGTGCAAAAAGTGACCAAATTTTAAGGTTGGTTGATCCAACAATGTGGGTCAACTTCACGTATTTGTCCTTTAACAAATTTTAGGTCCCTCTTTTAGGATTGAAGTGAGATTAAGAGACTAATTTTTAGGGTTTTCTTGAATAAATCACTTCAACCAAGGCTTTGGCATAAATCGTTTTCGAAACTTGCTTCTTGTTTATGAAGCTGTATCTCTAAAGATCATAACTTGGAATCCTTAATTGGCTCTACTTTTGGTCCAATTCAATTTGCCAAATGTGGTATCTAGGGCTCAAACAAGAAAGTGATAGCCCTAGTTACCTTAAGTGGGTGCACAAACTATATTTTGTTATTGAAATCAAATCAGGCAACTTGATGAATTAGCTAAGGATGTAAAGCAAGTAGCCCTAATTGATTTTGCTCTTTTTTCCTTTTCAGAATGAGGGGCTTTTAAGAGAGAGAGTAATTAGAAGTTACCTACCCCTGGCGTGTTTGATGTGCGGCTGTCTTTCTTTGAATCTTCTCCCCTGAAATAACCACAACAAAAGAGATATAGCAAGTTAGTACAAAATCAGGAATTGTAATCAAGAATTCTAAATTGCCCATTACTCCCCGGCATTGACGCCAAAATGTTTATGGCTGCTGAATCAGGTTTTAATAGTATTGCGTTGTAGTACAGCTGAAATAATGTTCAAACAAATATAATTTTATTACTTAAAAAGATTTTTGAGGTCGAACATAGGGAGCAAATTGGTATTTAGAAATCAAGATCACAATTGAAACTGAAAGAAATTGTAGTAGTAGTAGTGTTAGAGTGCAAAAATATGGGAGTAAAATGGTGATGTGGATCACCAAATACTCCTACAATATCACCAAATAATTCAATGTATGACTATGAAATGAAAGTAATGATCTGGCATCTGATTTGTGAATCATATGACTTAAAGTGCCTAATTTCCTTTCTCTTTCCCATCTCTGTCTTCCCTTTCCTTCTTCTTCTTCTTCGGCTTCTGTTCTGCCTTCCTTTGTCTTTGCCTTCTACCTTTAGCTATGGCCTTCTCTTCTCTGACTTAAGCCTTTCGTCCTCTTCTTTCTTCTTCTGGCCCTTTATTTTTCAGCTTCTTCCTCTAGCCTCCTCTTCTTCTTCAGACTACAACTAAGTGTCGGCCGGAGAACCCTGTAGCAAAACCCTACCCCTACCCACATGACTCTCCTCACTTTCTCTCTTAGGATTCGCTCTCCCAAAGCCACACAGGTAGTTGGGTAATCGGGTCGGGTGCGTACCTGGGACCAGGCTCACCGACGTGCAGTAGTGGGCGAGGATTGCAAGTCGGTAGGGTCAGGCCAAGTCTGCAGGGCATGTTCGCAGACGAGGTTGGGTTGGGTGAGTGGGACCTCACCCCGTTGATCTAAGGTGAACAACCTCTATCACTTTTTCACTTTATTCAGGTGCGTGTGCTTATTCACTTCCGAGGTAGGACTAAATGTCCCACCTGTCTTCCACACACTTGCAGCAGTGATGGTCTTCGCGATTGCAGTAGCCGTAGAGTCTCTCGACTCCAATTGAAGGCCAGGGTGCATGCACAAACAACTTCCGCGCATCCTGGGACTAATGCCTGGGTGTAGCAAGACCTGGGCATGGCTTCAAGCTTGCTTCAAGCTCTGCAACAATGGCGGATGGGTGCCTGAACCTGAGAACACAAGAATGGCCTCGCGGCCACGTCAAAATGTTCAGAGAGGGTCGCCGGAGAACGACGAATATGCTGAGGGTGTTGGCGTAGCTCAGGGGTGCCTGTGAATGCGTGCCTAGGGTGTACTGTGTGTGAGTGAGTGGGTGTGTTCGGTGAGGTGCTTAGGTGAGTGTCGTGAGGCATTGAACGAGGGGAAAGGATTAGTGAAGCGAGCCAGAGGTCGTGGGCTTGTCGGCGAGGGTTGCGGTGGCCTGTGGAGGTGGGATGGCCTCATCAGAGTTGATGGTTAGTGATGGAAGGGATGGAGGTGATGGAGGTGATGGAGGTCGACAGTGGTTGGTTTTGGAGAATAAAGGGTGGAGAAGAAAATTAAGGGGAGAGGGAGCTTATCTGGGAGGTCAAGGGATGAAGGGGGCGAGTGAAGGCGTCGGGTATGGTGTGGCTGACACTGGAGACGAAGGTGGTTCCAGTGAGGTTGTATCGGTGAGGACGAAGAGAGGGAACTACCTACTGGTACGACAAGATGTGGACGAAGTCAGGGAAGAAGGATCTGCCATAGGTATGGTGGTCGGATGATGAGGAGAAGTAGGGAATGTTGTCAGAATCGGGCAGCCTACATCCATGAGGGGAAGAGAGGAATTAGGGGTAGTCACGACCGAAATCGAGTGTGGAGTGATCGGAGAGGTCTGGGCTCCTTTAAATAGAGCTCTGGAAGTCAGTTAGGGCTTGGGAAGTAAGCTTCCCAAGCTTGGAAGGCTTGTCGGAGAAGGAAGCCGTTAGGATACCCATATCTCTCAAGCGTTCGCATGAGAGATTGGGAGGGAATCAGATCTCATGGTTAGGTTCAGACGAGAGAGAATTTCTCAGAGGATATCCCTTCCAATTTTGGAGGATATTCTCTGAGAAATCAAAGAGATCTCCTTTGTGAAAGGTCGTCGAAGTAGGTTTCCTCCACGATAATGGATGAGGGACCTAATTATGAAGACAACGAGAAAGCTAGGGGCTGTTTGTAAGGGTTTCTGAAAGTTATGGGTAGAAATGTAATTAGGCTGGACCTTTTTGCAAACTCGGTCAAGGCAAACTCATCTTGGGTCCAAATTTTGGTACAAACCTAATTTGGACCTTAGGAATCCAATGGTGAAGTTTGATTTTTGGTTTGACCATGTTTTGCTAGGAAATTTTTGCAAAAACCCAATTTAGGGTAAATATCTGTCAGTGACCCCATTCTAGGTTAAGATGGGTTCTAATGGCAAAATTGAAGGTTATAAATCATAAAGAATATTTTTATATCATTTTTAGAGGGTTTAAGTGAATTTTATCCTGACCAAAACCTTGGTTAATCAAGTGAATCTATTTTTAGGGTTTCAAGAAGTCATTTAATTCACAGAACTCACACAAACCCTTTTCTGTCAAATCTAACCCACTTGTTATCTTATTAAGATAATTTGACCTTTGTTTATCCCTTAAGAAAACCCATGGTTGTACTGCATTGGTAAAATTATAGTTTTACCCCTAGTTTCTTGTGTTTCTCTCAGAAAGGTTATGCAGTGAATTATGACCTTTAGTTGGTTATGTAAGAGCATTTATTCTCTTTATTGGGTCAAAATGAGCTAGTTAGGGCTCATGATGGCATTCCCATCAGTATGCCTTACTTATCTCCTTTTCTCTAGCACCTCAAAACTTAGTTCATTATTTAATTTGGTCTAGAACTTAGATACGTTCCATAATCAACTGCTAAGACTAACACGATTTTTTTGTTTTTGCTCCCTTTTATTTCTATATTTCCATCCTATTTTTCTTCCTTAATGAAGATTTTTCAATTTAGCTCAAAAATTTTCCTCCCCTATCCTCCTTTCATTAATTTTTTTATGATAACCCTTCAAAAGAATTGAATTTTCATTTGTTTTACACTTTAATACCCCTTATGCCTAACTTTTGCAAAGCCCTCATTGCAAATTAGGTGTGTTCAAATTCAACTTAGTTTACTTTTTAGAACAGGTTATCAAGGGTGGGTGAATGGACCAGGATGACTGTTACGAATGATTTCAAGTTCCAATACAAATATCAGAGGTGGAGTTAGCTGTTCTAATGTTTGAACCTTAAGGTGTAATAGGAATGCAGCTCAAAAAGAAACAAAAGGGTCTCGAGTTTTTGAAATGACAAGTTGCCTCTCGTTAAATGCTAAATTCAATGGCTTTAGCTGACCAGAAGATTGTCAAAGAGAAAGGGTGATCAGATTGGCAGAGTTCTGTAGAACAAGCACCTTGATGATAAACCTGGTTGGTCCAACCAGGAGCTTGTTCAGATCGACTGGTAGATTATGCAGACCAAACCGAATTAGTATGGTGGACTGAGAAATGTGGATCAATAGGTGCAGGGTCCACCAGGTTGAATTCTAGGCCAAATAGATGGGAAATGAGAATTGAGGGTTTGGTTGTATTGGTTCAGCCAGATCAAAGTACGAATCCTCAAAATATAATAGAGTGGTGAAGAATGTAGGAAGCCTACTTATGGGGTCAAAGGTAAGTGGTAGAAGCCTGTCAATTTGATCAACGTCCCATTCATTGTCAAACTATGGTGGTAAATCATCCTTGACTAGATCGGAATGAGATGATTTGAAGTAGAAATGGATTCCGGTGGAGTAACATGGTGGGGGCCAGTTTCTGAAAGGCTTTGGCTTAGAATTAGGTGTTGTGGCTACTTTGAGCTCTAAATCAATGACCTTCAAATCAGAATCGAAGAATGGGTCATGGATATTAAGGTCATAAATTAGCTCATATTCATCTAGAAACAAAGATTTTCCTAAGTCAGAATATGAGTCAAACTCAGCATGGAAGAATTCTGGAGCATGATCTTCTGAGCCTAACTTGATATCGAGATTTCCACCATACAAAGAATCAAAAGTCTTAAAGTTATCAACTTGACTTTGGTCTAATCTAACTTTAGATTCCAAGTTATCAGGGATATCCTTATTAGGTATAGGCTCAGTTTCAAGGTATGTAGGGTAGATCCAATTCAGTCCCAACTCTCCAGCTTCCTCTCGTAAATTAGTTTTATTCCCGAGGAGTCTAAAGAGGTTTCTTCGTCAAACACAGGCTCAAAATCATATTTCAAATCTAAGATTTTATCCTCATCATGTCGAACCTCATAATTATCCCAAATAGGCTTAGATCTAAATCTATGGTAGGTGTAGGAATCGAGTCAGTAGAATCTAAATTTGGCTTAATTGGGATGTCAGAACTACCCTCGACAAATTCCTTACCAGGATAAGGTGTGGGAGTTACATCTTCGAGGAGTTCTGAATTGAAGTCATCATAGGTATTTTGAAATTTTGTTTGAGATGGAACAGCTTCAAAGTTTCCAATAGCTGGCTCAAAGTCAAGAACACCTGTAATGGAATCTGACCAACCCATGAATTGATCAGGTATTTCATTCTACACAAAATTATTATTTGGTTCAACTTGGGTTGGCGATTCAACATAGAAACCTCCATTTCCAAACCCAGGCTTGGGAAAATCGTATTGATCCTCTATATTACTCCAAGATTGATAATCGACTTTCGGGTGGGGGTCTGGGTATCTTTCAATAATCAATTCTTCTAGATGATCTAGCAAATCCACACATCGTTTAATAATATCCTAATACTTTTCCCAAAGTTGTAGATTTGACAAGTATTGTAAACCCTCATTCCTATGCAATCTTCTCATCGCAATAATCTATTCTAAGAGGGTTTCCTAGGTCGAACCACATTCTATCTATGTTGCAATCATCTGGATGTGGTCCATAATGAGGTTTGTCATCTTTGGTTCAATAACCTGAACTATATGAAAGGGGGTTGAGGCTCTGTAAAATTCCTCGTTGTATCTGATAACATCCTCAATCATTCGATCTTTCATGCTCTTACAGGGTTCAGGGCTAGTGGACATCTTTCCTACTTTGTCAGGTTGAATCTTCAAATCAGGTTGTGGATCAGGATGATAAATCAAATTTATGTTCAAATTCAAAATGATCTGATTAGATTAGATTTCACCCAAGAAGATTAGGGCTTCACCCTGATTTGGATCAAACTCTAATGGAGGCTTCTAGGTCAAACCTAGGGGCCTCTTCCTATGTTGGTGTACTAAAGAATAGATGAGGGATTGGATAAGAATTGGACCCACTCAAGTCACCCAAAAGAATCGGATGACTATGACAGTTCGAGGTAGACAGACCTCTAGATCAGAAATTTGCACACCCAAGAATTACTTGGGAAGCCAAGAAGGGAGAGCCCTGTAAAGACCACAACACAGCAGAGTGTCCCTACATGTTACAGGGTTTCCTCGCTTGACCTTCCTTGTCATCGTGGATCCAAGCAGACAGGTATGTGAGGATTAAGCCCTTAAGTCTACCAATTTTAAACCTAATTGGGCCTTGGATTTTCACTTGGTTTTAGAAGTTGATTCAAATTTTGACCTAATTTGAGGTTGGTTGATTCACAAAGTGAACCAACTTCTCCTGACCTACCCTAAAGTTGAGGATGGGATTCAGGTCAAGTCACCCGAACTACCCTGATTTCGTTCTCAATAGGTTATTAGGTCCAAACTTATATGATTCAAGTGAATTTAGAGCCTTGATTTTAGAGTTTTATTGATTAGATTAGTTCAACAAAGAGCTAGGGTGGCACACAAATGTAGGCATATTTGTTTCCTTTTTTAACAAGAAAATGTGTACTAGCATTTGAAACCCTAATGTAGAAATCCTAGTTGGCTCTAATTCCAAGTCCAATTAATAAGAAAGATGCCACCTTGGACTTAATCAAGAAAGTGAATAGGCCAAGGTGCTTTTATATTCCTAATAGCTGCAAGTCACTACGAATTGGGTATTTTGAACCAAATCAACTCAAATTAAATCTAATCGTAATCAATCATGATAAAACAAGAGAAATCTTGGCTGAAATGTTGTTACTAGAAAATTAAGGCAAAATTGAATCCTAATTTCCTTTTATGCTTTTGTTCCTTTTTTTACCTTCCCAATATGGAGAGCGGATTAGGGAAGTCAAAATGACTAACCTGACCCTGGTGTGGTTGCTCTGAGCAGACGATCTTGAGTGTGAATTCACCTCGAAACAATCAAACAGAGCAAGTTAGAAATCAGAATCTGGCAACAAAAATGATATGAATAGCGGTGAAATTGTGCGTTACTCCCAGACAACGACGCCAAAATGTTATCACACTAAGGTCTGGTTTAAAATACGCGTTATAGTATATCGACTAAAGCAACAAAAACATTTAAATTTGTATTTCGAATGTGAAAATAAGGTGTCTCAGGGAGCAAATTATCACAATATAAACCACTAATCAAGCAATTGAAATGAAGCTTAAGAGATTGATATGAAAGGAAACATATTTGTTCATTGTAATGCGTTATATCAAACTCCAAAAAAAAAAAAAAAAAACTAATTGTTTGAAGGAAAAAATTGGTTTTCAGCTATATGTAAATCCTTAACACTTAGCGAGAATTCAAGACCAATCGGACATCTTAAAGCAAGCCACAAAACCACCCAATCCCTCTGGGCTTCAATAATCAGATCGAAGTCTAGACCCCAACCCATGAAGATTGAAATCGGGCCCAAGCCACATGCAAATCGATGTAAAACCTAGCCTAAGCTCGCGTCCAGGTGCACACTCATGTATAGGCAAGAGTGTGAGCGTGCGTTAGGGCTTGTGGGGAGGGGACCTAACCCCCTGTGATCGTGGGCAACACTGTGAGTCACACAAATCAATTTATTGCCAAATCTAGTGCTTCCATAAACAAGGTGGCACTAAGAGTGCCCCTTACCCTCTTTGTTTTAGCATGGATTGCAGAAGAGAACTGACTACTCAATTGCAGGTCCAACGGCCTAGGAAGCTTCGCCGAGTTGTTCCACAACTGTTGAGGGTGTTCCCGAATGCTTGTTCACCAGGTGAAGGTCGACGGCAACGGAGAAGACATTGGTGATGATGGAGTACCTGAATCAAAAGTGTAGGGTCTTGACCCCAATTACATACCTAGGTATCTTTGCCGCAATGTGACAAAGGTGGTGGTGATGGTGGTTTAGTGTTTGGAGGCCTAGGGTGGCCGGCTGAACAAAGTGAAGGTGGAGGTGGAGTGGGTTGCTTGGCAGAGACCTTGGAGAGTCAAAAGCCCAAAACTCTTGAGGGATTTTGTTCTTCAAGGTCTAACGATGCTTATGGGGTTGGTGGTTTGCCGTATTATGATGTGTAGGGATGGATTGAACTCACCGGAGCTCTCACTAGTCATGAGGACGAAGAAGAACGATGAGGAATGGGGTTAAAACATAAGTCTAAATAGCCTAACCTAACCTAGGAGAAGAGAAGAAGAAGAGCTACTTTAGTGGATGAACGAAGGAGGGTTCACGTCCGATGTTGCTAGATTGGATGTGGGGGAGAAGGTGGCTTCAAAGAGGGGAATGATGATGAAGGAGGGGAAGAGACCTAGCTTTGGTTGGATAGTGTTAGAGGAAGATGAGGAAAAGGTTGGCGAAGTCAATTTGGCCGTTAGACACATGGAAGAAGGTGGACGAGGAGGTAACCAGAGTCACTAGAGCTTGGCCGATCAGAGGATGAAGGAGAGGGATTTTTCGGGCAATTTCAACTCTATTGCACTTGGGGACATGCCTAAGCCTTATACAGAAGAGGTTTTGGCATTCAATTGCGTGAAATCTTTGTGAATTCCATGTGATTTTGGCAAGTTCATGGTCGGAATTTTTGAGCTTTGTTGGAGCTCTATGCTCGAAATTGGAGCACGATATCTTGTACAATTAGAAGGGGATCCTCGTGTGATCAATCCCTCCAAATTTTGAGGGATTTGATTCTGATTTGAGGGAGAAATCCTTCATTGAATTTCGTGGGCTTGGGTCAAGCACGTTACTGCCTTCCTTCTTTAGATGAGGAAGAAGGTGATGGTGAAAGGACCTAGATGCAAGAAAAACATGAAACCTAGGGGGGATTGGGTAATAAATAGGAGTAAATGGGCTAAATTGCAAACTATGTCAAAATGGACATTGATTGGGCTCAAAATTTAGGGTTAAATTAATTTGGACACAAGGAATCTAATGGTGACCTTAGATTTGGGTTTTGATGTAGCTTGATTGGTTAATTTTAATTGAAGCCCAAAATTAAGTAAATTCCCACCTAAGTCTCTATTTTTGGTCAAAATGGGTTCCTTCGATCAAAGTGAAGGTTCCAAACATCCTATAATTATTTTAAATGATTTTTAGGAAGGTTAGATTGCATTTATTTCTACCAGACCCCATTTAATTGAAGTGAGATTATAATCAACATTTTTATTAATAAAATAATCCTCAAAATGAAGAAAACCTTTTTTAGTTAGTTTGAGCCCACTTCCTAGAAATTTAAGTTCATTCGACCATCGATTAACCCTCATTTATTCTGCACCAGTGATTATACATTAAAACCGTAGAATTAACGGGATTTCCTATCTTCTCGCATTCAGTTTAGAACAGAATTGCAACCCTCAGATACTGATTAAGGAGCATTTATTACTGGAATTTGGACAATTTAAGCTATTTATGACAGATGATGGTATTACCATCAAGGAGATCAAAGGAGTGCCAAGATCCACTTTCTACGGGAGTTTACTCAAAATTCTAGAGCTAGCTTGCTCTGACAATACAATCAGACTCCCGTCATTATTTCGTGGCAAAGGCTTTGGTGTACATAAACCCTTCAGAAATCGTGCATAAGCCAATATATAGTGAATCGTATCCATCAAGGGAATGCTTATCTGGACTTGCTCAAAGAGCTTGACCAAGTCCTCCGCAAGTGCCACAGGTTTGGATTTCCTATTTCCTTTGGTTGAGGCCTCGAGAAATGGAACATCTCTAGGTTTCTTCAAGATTGGTTCAGGCTCTGGGTCTGGAGTGAGTTTGTCCTTGATATCCATCCTAGATTTAAGTTTTGAACTACTCAGATTAGGTTGACTAGGATAAGGAGGGTCCTGAGTAGTTTTGTCACTACAAGTAGTGATAGAATTCAACACTACTTGGTTTGGGATTGGAGTTGGCAAGATAGGAGGTTGCTGCTGATTTCCCATGTATGAAGTTGAAACCTCTAACCCATCAAGTGGAGGTCCTGAAGGGGCCTGATAAATGAAGTGTGCTTGGCCCTGATTTGGGTTCACAATGTGTCTCTGGTTTGGCATGTTATTCGGGTTTGGTAATGGTCAAGAAGGAAGTGCACCAAGCTAGTGAGTCCTAGCCATCTGTACGAGTTGATTACGAACCACTATAATCTCTGCATTATGCTGTGTCTACATGGCAACATTGGTCTTCTACATATTAGCCAGGGTATGCAGAATCAGTCTCATCTAATCTTCCTTGTTAGGCTCAGTCAGGTTGGGCCTTGGATGAGCAGGCAAATATGAGCACGGATTTTGTGGTCGGGGTTGGAATTGAGGTGTGGAGCTCTGAGTATTCCTCAACCAAGAGAAATCAAGATGATTATGCCATCAAGGGTTGTAGGAGTTAGAGTAAGCATCATTTTGGATGTAATGGAGCTCCCAAAAGGGCTAGGTAGCTTTAGAGTAATAATGATACGGGAATTCAAAGATCCCCTATCAAGAGTAAGAGGGTTCGGAGTTTCCTCCAAAACTTGGATTAGATAGGGGTGGATAAGCATCCATCCCCAGAAAAGAGTCGTGGTGGTGAACATTATGCATGGCCTCCCTCCCTGTGGGCGGACGTGCATACGTGCTTTGTTGAGAAGAAGTGGCCCATTGGAGTTGGAAAGTCAAATCATCCAACTTCTTCTTGATGATAGCAGCCTTATCCAATCGACTGGCCATTAACTCCAAATCGATGGAAGCAGGTAGATCTCATGTTTCATATGTCCCTCGTATGTTTCTCAATGCATGGGTAGCCATCCGATCAAACATACCTAGAGACTCATTGTTTATGGAGTTCTCACACATATTCTCGAGAATCTGCCAAACGATGTCTTCATCTTTACCCATGAAGTTACCTCCACAAGCTGCATTGACAAAGAGTTTGATATCTTCATGAGTGCTCAATAAAAAGACTAGACCTGTTCCCATTTAGGAACTCCGTGGTAAGGGTATTTCTACATGAGATCCGTAAAGAGATCCCATGCCACATGAAGAGGTTCTCCTGCATTTTGCTTAAAATGCGTGATTTGGTGACTCAGGGCATTAGTGCACCCTACTGAGAAACATTTCTTAAGAAATTCAGCTTGCAACTCCTCCCAAGTATTGATTGGTTGAGTCAGAGAACGATACCAGTGGGCAGCCTTATAAATGAGAAGGGGAACATTTTCATGACCAGGGTGTTCCGATTCTGAACATTTAGACCGAGAGTCTGAGCCAGATGTTTCAATTCTTGAATATGCTAGAAAGGGTCATCAAAACCCAATCCTTTGAAGTGGGGGATCAAGTTAATAATATTCGGCTTTAACTTTGTATTAGGTCCCCCAGCGGAATGTGCACCTTGAGTTCGATAGCCATAGTTGCAGGATTATAGTGACCTCACATCTGTGGCCTCAGTCAGGGGTTGGCCAATGCATGAATCAAGTTGGTGAGAGTTTGCAACTAGTCCTGCAGGTGTTGAATATCACCCCCTTCTTGATCTGGGTTCTCCATGGAAATAGAGGATGGAGAACCAGGTACAAATGTAGATGGATTAGAAGAGATAGTGAGTGTATCAAAAGAGAACCCAAACAAGCAGGTCGAGGTTCGACCCCGACGAGTGTGACTCGCTAATGGAGGTCTTAAATTGGTCTTAAAGATCTCCTCTTGTACTTGCACTGCTGAAACAAATGAGGGACTAGAAATGTTCTAAACCCAATCAAGGCATCTAAAATAATTGGATGACTATGGCTGGTTTGAGGTAGATGGGCCTCTGGATCAAAAATTCACCTACCCAAGAATTACTTAAGCAACAAGAAGGGAGAGCCCCACAAAGACCCCTACACGGTAGAGAGTCCACATGAGTTATAGGGTTTCCCCCACTTGACCTTCCTTGTCACTACGGTTGCAAGTACAGAAGAATGTATGAATTAAGCCTTAAGTCATCGAATTTTAGGCCTACTTGTGCCTTGAATTATCACTTGATTAAGAAGTTGATTCAAATTCTAAACTAATTTTAGGTTGGTTGATTCACAATGTGAACCAACTTCACCTGACTTGCGCTATAGTTTATGATGAAATCCTAGTCAAGTGACCCAAACCACCCTATTTTGATTCTCAAATAGGTTATTAGGTCTCAATTTTTATAAGTTAAGTGATATTAGAGCCTTGTTTTGATTATAGGATCAATTCAACCAAGGGCTTAGGTAGCACACATATGCAGGAAGATTTTTTTTCCTTTACAATTGGCAAGTGTGCACTAGCACTTCAAACCCTAATGTTCAAAACCCTAATTGGCTCTATTCCATGTCCAATTTGATTCCAAATATTGCACCTTGGACTCAAATAAGAAGGTGATTAGCACAAGGTGTTCCAAGTCCCAAGTAGGCACAGGAAGTAAGGATTGGGTATTTCTAAACAAATCAAATTTAATTGATCGCAATCAAATTGAGAAAATCAGGAATTTCTTGTCGTGAATGATACTTCTAGGAAAATAAGGCAAGGATGGTGATGGGAACACCATCATAGGCCCTAACTAGCCGCTTTTAGTCAGGTTTGATGGATAAATGCTCCTACATAATCATCTGACGATCATAATTCCATGATATTCTGATTTGAGAAGAAAATTGGAAATCAGGCTTAATTCCGCAATTTTAACAGCATATCATGAACACAAAATGGCCATGGGGTTTGCCAAGGGTTAGTCGAAGGTCTAAGGATCATTAAAGTGCAATAAGAGGGGTCATACAGATAGAAACGGGGTTTCATACATTTCGAGAACCAAATCATAACAGAAATCCCTAATTTAGACCCGCTTGAATTAAAGAGCTTCCAGTTAGGATAAAATTCATCTAAACCTCCTACAATTCATAGAAAAACATTCTAAGAGGTTTGGTACTGATAAACACACATGTATTCATGATAAAATGGCTATTTATGATAGTTCGTATGCTTAGCAATGCATTACATAGTATAAACACTACATAACATTCATCATATTGCATTTAGTGTGATGTGTATAAATTGTACAGTAATTCATGCAATATTGTGGCCAGGGAATAGGGTGTGACATTTCATAGCTTCAAATGCAAAATTGGACTGAATGGATGAATATGAAATGATGATCGTAGTCTGGCAACATGGAAATCATCTCGATCTATGCACCATGGCTTCCTCTGCAAGCAAGGAAAGCTGGACGGTCCATATGGTGCCACATGGCACCATCCAGATCACCCAAGGTCACCCAGTGTCCCTCTAATGGCCTTCCAACATGTGATCTTAGCCGTCGGATGAAAATCCAACAGCTAAGAAGTCTTCTCCACTGTGCGCCCATTGTAGGTCTTCCCGACACATGTGCTAGAATGACACATTGGTTGAGGTGCGCACTCCCAAAGGAAGGGCGCGGGTTCGAGACCCGTAGACCCCCCCAATCCTTCAATTGGCAACGGAAGCGCACTGCACTAGCACACGCATGCAAGGATGCACAAAGCACATGCTATCACAGCAGCGTGCATAGCACAAGCACCCGCCAGTGAAACACACAGCTAGTGCACACATGTATAACAAGGCAGCGCATAGCATGCGCCAACAGCACCGCACGGATCTTCAACGATAGCTAGGGTAGATCTTTAGTGATGATTGTTGATGTCACTAATTGTCTATGCATGGAAGGCTCCTTCTCAACCACAATAAAAGACCACCTACACCACCCCATTTGCCCTTATCTCTACCCATGCTACTCCCACCTACTCCAAAGTCTAAGAAGCCTACAAAGCTCCTGAGAGCTCTATTCTCAAGCTCCAAAGGCTCCCTACTAGTGTAGAGTCCAATCCCTCCACCAAATACACAACCATCCTCTCACCACCTTCATAGGGAACCCTAGAGCTGTCCCCTCACCTCCATTCAACTAGATGATTACCTTCACCTCCTCATCCCCATTCCAAATTTGGTGAAGCTTTCCTCTACCTGGGTTCCTCTTGAGCCTCATCCCCAACATCCAGCATATCTCCTCCTCCATCCAAGCTGCTGCTAAGCATCCTTGTCTCGCCAAACATTCTCTTTGGGAGATTTCCTCTCACCCTCATCTCTTTTAGTTTGTTTAGTTTATTGTTATTGTAATAAACATTATTTCCCTTCAAGCAATCAAATTGTGGTTCATCTCTCTATTCTTTTTATTGTAAGTGATTCTACCATTTCCCTAAAATATCGAATAAACAACAAAACCTAAAAACACCAAAAAGAAACAAATTGAAACATGGATTTCATGAAACAAACGTCGCCTCCCTGTGTTCTACTCGAGGCTCCCTTTTGAGTTTCGGTAAATTTTATTTGATAGCAAGTTTTATGACTACGACGATGAGTTTCCCAAAACCCTAACTTTTCTTCGCAGAAACCCACTCATCAGGTACCCTTTGACCATCTGAACCTATTTTGACGTTGAACAAAGTCTTAAATGAAAGTTTACCCTAATTTGAGCTTTCATGCAAATTGCCCAGTAAACCTTGGCAAAACTGAAATCTGACTTCACCATTTGCTTCCTTGGCTCCAAATTAGGTTTGTATCAAAATTTGGACCCAGTCCAAATCTATCTTGACTTAGTTTGCAATTTATCCCTTTAAAACTCTATTTCTTACATTTAGCCCCTTAAGATTCAAAATCTTTGCATTTAGCCCCTAACCTCTCGTCGTTCTCTTCAAAATGATCCTTGCTACCATTAACAGTATGAACCCAAAGCATACGACCTTCAATCTGAGATTTCTCCCTTATTCTTAACCAAATCCGTCCAAAATTGGAGGGATTGATCCAGACAACCTTCCCAATCAATTGAACCACATCTTGGACCTTGATTTGAACCATAGAGTTCATGCAAACTCCATGAATTCAAGGATCTTCATCCTCGAAGCTTCGAGCTCTCCAAGCTTCTTCCCTTGTTTAGAGCTTGCCCTAAGGCCTTTAAAAGGTTCCCCCTCACAAGGCCTTGCTCCTTAGCAAGTTTTTAACCTCGAAAACCACTTCTTCCTCTACCACTTGCCAATTTCGAACTCGTCTCCGACGACCCTCTTCCTTTAACTTTCTTGCCCACTGCCATGTACAATAGGCAACGAGAAACACTGCCTCTCTTCATTTCGTGCCTCACCATACCTGGGAGGAGCTCTTCACCCCTTTCTTCGTCCCCATCCTCATCTCCAGAGTGTCTTCATCTCCAGTGCCGACCAATCATAGCGAACATCGCCTTCACTCTCTCCTCGTCCGCCACTACCACCCTTCGACTCCTATCCTTCCTCAGGCTCTTTCTATGTCGTTAGACATTAGGTTTGCACACTGCTACGCCCGCCCCACTGTTGCCTTCCCCATCACTGGAGTACCTCTAGCGAGCACGCACGCTCGCTCCACTACATCAACTACTCTACCAACACTGCCAAAACCTTCGCTTCACCACCCTCACCAAAACACTCAAGAAATTGAGGGTTCCACGCTCCCAAAACCTCTACCAAACTCCACCTCCTTCGTAAGCCATCTTCGCCCACAACACGCATGCATACGCCTCCTCACCGTACACAACACCCAACAAGACCTTCGACGTACTCAGGAGATCCTCTTGAGCTATTTTGATACGATCGAAGGGCCGTACTTTCTATTTTAGGTGTCTGTCAGAGCTCCGTCACTGCCTCCTTCTCGGGCTTCGTCTACAACCATCCGACTATGTTCATCTATGTCATTATCTCTAGCTACTGCGGAACACCTCCAAGTTTCCTCCCAGGCCATCAATTGAAACAGCCAGCACCTCTTTCGACCTCAATTGAAGACTCTAACACGTGCAGCTGCTATGCGGAGGAGAGGCCCCTCAACTTGTCCAACATCATAAGCGGGAGGGCTAGAAACAAAATACAAAAAGGAAAACTGACAGTGCCTTGTTGCCTCAGCACACACAGGGATGAGGACCCTTCAATCCCCTACGCATCCATGTTCACAAACGCTTGTCTACGCCCTCACTTGTGCTCACGCCTCTCGGGTTTAGGTAGTGGATCCGACTACCGGGGTCAGGTCTGAGGAAAGGGAAAGTGAATCAGAGAGAGTAGGGGGTGGGTTTTGCTTTACCTTGGGATTCGTGCCCTCCCTCTCTCTACACTTAGCTTTTAAGGTCCTTACGTCTTTATTGGGAGTTGATGATGGTGTGTTTTGCATGGTAGAAATTGGGGTTTGGACGAACCCGTCATCGTAGCTCAAAAAATGCATTGATCAGATAAAATTTATAACCAAAACTCGAAAAGTGAGTCTTGGGTCAAACATGGGGAGTCGAATGTCAGGTTTTGAAAAATCCACGTTTTGCTTTTATTTGTTGCTGTCATTTTTATCTTTTATAATTTTTTTGGAATTTTTTAGAAAGCAAGAGATCAGGTGACAATTGCTTATCTAGCTAATCTACTTGTGAAAATATAAGAGAGAGAGAAACAATCATGAATTTCTAATCAAATGTTTTTTTACAACTACAAAAGCAAGAAAGATTACACTATGAAAGCGAAAAGGATAGAAAGAGGTGAGAGAATCCCCCTCGACAGTTGCTCGGAGGACAACTCGCTCTGACGTCGCCTGAAGGAAGGTGGTGAGGAGTGGGACAAAGGCGGATGGAGTAGGAGGATGGAGGATGGGGTAGGACGACGTCGTAGGGAGGATCTTCTTCCCGAAGGGTGGTGAGAGGATGGCCACGAGATGCTCCATGATTGGGGATGAGATGTGGGATAACTATTTTCCTTTCTACTCTAGAGGAGAATCCTGGGCTTGGGACAAGCTCTCTTTAGAGACTTGGAGGTGGTGAGAGGAAGAAAGGAAGAGATGGTTTGGAATGGAGGGGGTAGGTCCTCTTATAATGGAGGAGGGACGAAAGTCGTCCATGGGCAATTAGTGATGGCTATAATCATCACTGAAGATCCACCCAACTGTCGTTGAAGATCTGTGCCCTTCAATTCCTTCGCTGGTGCATGCATAGCATAGGCCATTAGTGACAGCTACAAGCATCACTAAAGGCTCACCCAACTATTGTTGAGGACCGCACCCTCGCCGCTCACGCTCTGTTGGCACGCGCATTACGCTCTCCTTGTCATGCGCACGCTCGCGTGCTGGCGCGGAGCTTTGCTGCCCTACGCACTGCGCTACGCTTGTGCATGCGTGCCTCCACGCACTACGTTGCACTTGTGCTGCGTGCGCTCAATTGTCCAATTGGGGGGGCTACAGGGATTCGAACCCACGCCCCTCCCTTGAAGGTCAGGTACTTAACCACTATGCCAAGAAGTCCAACAGGTCGAGGGGACGACATAGCGCACGCGATGGAGGAGCATTCTCGGTCGTTGGATCTCGATCCAATGGCTAAAAACTAATGATGAAGATGATGAGGGCACCTTCCAGTTGCTGCTGGCTGGTGTTGGGCAGCCTAGATGGTGCCACCTGGTGCCATCTAGGTCGTCCATCTTTTGTCTGTTGCAGAGGGTGCCACGGTGCTTAGATCGAGATGATTCTCGCGTTGCCAGACTACGATTGTTTTTTCGGATCCATTCGTATGGTCAGATTTTTCATCTGAAGCCCATAAGGATGTCACATTGCCCTCCTAGTTGTTGATCTTCCTCGGACATCATATGATGCTATAAGACTCCGATCTTGACTATTTCGAAGTCGTTAGACTCTAATCGTCATCCTAATCACATCCGTACGGTCCGATCATTCATCCGAGGCATTGAAATATATCCTCATTTCTCCTGACCATAAAAATGACCTAATTAACGTAGAATACATACAACTACTCTAAATGCAGAATGATGCATGCTATGCAATATTTATAACGTGAAATGCAAATCTAAGCCTAGGAACATGCATGATTAGGCATTTTAACCTAAATAGATGTGTCTACATCGTGCCCCCATGCCTATCTTTTACTAGTCCTTAGCAAAATTGAACTACATGCTATGTATAAAAATAGAATTAGGACTCCATCACTTAGGCCTATGTTGTTTATTAATAATAGAAAATTTCAACTAAGGTCCTAAACTATTAAGACTCAACAATACCGGGGTGTCTGCCAGAATGCAGACCGCCCAAGTCCTCACCTTATTTGAAAAGGGAAGATACACCTTTTTTTGTTTTTCTTCTTTTCTAATTTTTTTTTGGACTTTTGTAGTTTGAGAGTTTCAGGATAACTTTTTATAGCTACTCGACCCGCCCATGACTCGAAAAGAACTCTAAGTGGTAAGCATCAAGTGAAACGAATGAAAGACTCACTAGGTGGCCGTTAAAACGGACTTCAGATTTCTATGACCCTAGGTGACCTTGCCTAGAGGTTTATCTTTTCGAACGGTAGCTTTCTCCCTACTTCTTTTATTTATGCGGTCAACACAAGGGTGAACCAGTGTATATCTCCCCGATTTATTCTTCTTCCCCGCTTCTTCCTTAAGTGTTTTGGGAATTATTGTGTATTTTTGTGAGCTGGGCTCTGGACAACAGGCCAATGGGTTGTTATCCATGACAACTTGATAGCCATACTCATGCAGTGAAGTGTGGTTTTCTTTAGTTTTTTTATTTTCTTCTTTTTCTATTCCATTTTTCTATTATTTTGTTTTCTTTTTCTTTTTCTTTTTTTCTCTAAGTAGGTGGCTTCCCTAATTTGAGATTTACTTAAATGTAGTACGATGAAAATGGTCTTGATGTTGGGCTCTGGACAACTGGCCAATAGGTTGTTACCTATGACAACTTGCCAACCATAACACCCTAGATAGTTTATTTGCTACCCAATTTCCAAAGAAATTACCGAAAGGTGAGTCAGTGCAAATAGTGTGTAGATGCTTAGGCTTAAAGTACCCTTAAATCAGAGGGTGGGTTGATAAGTCGTATACTTACCACCGTAATTTATTTACCAAATTAAAATAGAGAATTACTTGGCGAGGACTCGAGAGTAAGTCCACATTCGAGTGGACACCCAGGCTAATTAAGCCCAAAGACCTGAAGAGTCTAAGTGTTTAGGTCCTCTCGTATCATTTTCTAAAGTTAATAATTCCTAATGCCTAAGTTCTCCTCTCCTAATTCTACCTTTTTGTTTTTAAAGAAACAAAAGGAAATTCTATGGAGTTAGCAAAATTATTCTAGGATTTAGTATCCACCCCCCATGCCTAAATGATGCAATGCCCTCATTTTAAAAACAAAGACATGAAAAGGGCAGAATAGCAAAATATCACCTGAATGTCATGACAACCTGGTCAGTTCCATAGAGAGAAGAGAGTATACACATGCGTAAAGTTTAATGTCCTTAGCTAGGCATAAAATACATACAAGGAAGAAATGAGAATTCACAAATGTGGACAATAATCAAAATAAAAATATTGATCCTCAGACCCGCCAGTAGAAGATGTCCATAGACATGGACCAGATTATGGTGCAGACCCATGCCCCAGGGTCAAGTGGTTCTAAGGTTTTGGATGAAAATCACCCAGGACCTAAGATTATTGTGTTTTCGAGGTTGGTCCTATGGTTTTGTGGTGTGCAACCCAAGACTAAAGTGGCGGACAATGGGTAGATTTGTTTCACTAGGTTCAAATGTCAACTTAGAGTTCAGCTCAGAAAGATAGTTATTTTGAGCTTGGGTTGCATGTGAAAGATATCATAAGGGTTCTGGTAGAAAGCAGGTGGTTTTAGGTCAACAGGAACCCTTAAATCCAAACTCTTGCTTTTCCTGAAGTTAACTTCCTAGATCCTCAGTTCCAAATTCCTGTCCTCCAACATCAATTATTCGGGCTTTGGGACCTCTAGCATATCATTCAGCCCATATGATTTACCCAAGTATAGAAATTGTGGTTGACTTAGAATTAACTTAGGTATAATGATTTCCAAATCAAAATCAATTCCTTTGGGGTGCAGTTGAGGAATGGGGCTATTTATTGAATCTTCTAGTAAGTGAGGATTCGAATCCTCCAAGTTAGCCCCAACCGAATCCAAATCTTCAATTAATGGGCTATCAAATGGTTCATCAAATTCCTCAAGCCCATTTGTCTCACTAAAATCATCATCCCTATGCTCAAGTGAGACTTCACGAAGAGATTCTTCACCCCCAGAGTCAAAGAATTCATGATCCCCATTTATATATGTCTCAAAATTGACTGTCATTTCCTGGTTCAAAGGGACATATTTTTCCTCGCTCCCTGGCTTGGGGATCTTGAGTGAATCAATCAGTTCATCCTTAATGGGTTGCTCTAGCCCAACCTAGTCATTCCAGGTCTCAGAAAATGTATCCCCCGCAATAGGCCCCTGAGTGGATTCAAACATCGGTTCTCCTGAAGGGGGCTCATCTTGAGAATCATCCCAAGATTTGACTAGGGCAACCATAAATTTTATCCTCAACCTTGACAACTTCCATAGTAGAAACTCACCCAGGCCCCTATCCCTAACATTTTGGAGCAAATCCAACAAAGAGCTATTTAGCTCATCAATCATTTTTATCATAGGCTCCAATGCCTCAGTGCATGGTGTTGGTTGGGCTTCTAAAGATTGTTTGGTGTTCCTCAAGTAAGCCAACACCCTATCTTGGATCTGGTTCACCTGAACCGAATTGTTCGATTGAGGTTTGGGTGGGTTCGGGTTAAATCTAAGGGAGTCAATATATTGAGGTTCTCAGGTCCCTCCTTGATAGTAGGGCATTTCGGGTTGTTCAAAGAATGGAGGTGACCTATATTCAATGGAATCTAGGGAGGGTAGATGTTATAATCATCATATCCTTCTTGATTGTAGATCGGGTTGCTTTGATCATCAAAGGATGGAAATCTATAATCATTGTAGCTCTGGGAAGGATAGTAATCATAGTCTTGTTGTCCAAGGTTAGGCCTTGGATGCTAAGGTCCAGATTCATACCGCCAATCAAAGTTATCCAGGCTAGTGGATGGGTAATTCCAAGTCAAGTCAGGATAGTAATCATATTGGGGATAAGTGGTGGTAGGAGGATAGGATGTGGAAGGATACATGGTAGAATAAGAGGGAAATCAGAAGAGAGAAAGGAGCCCTAGAATACAAGCAATCAACCCTATCCTTAGGTGGGTTAGCCTAAAGACCTACAGACTCCCAGGACCAGTCTTGAGATTATAAACGATTTGGCCAACTTCTATCTAGTCAATCCAACCAGTTAGAGGGAGGGGTTGGGGAGAAGCTTCTTCCCTTGGCTTGCGCCTCTAGTTCCTAGTGTACCCACCAACCGTAATAGTTTGACACTACTACCCTAGCTAGACATCAGATGGATCAGCAGAAGCAGATTAATAAAAAAAAATCTCAGCCTGAGCCCCGAAGAGCAAATCAATTCTTAAGGCTAACATCTACTCAATTTTAATTAGCCTTAGGATGATTGTGCTCCTGGAATGTGATGAGCCCTTTAGATGGTTGTGCCCTTAACGATCAATTCAAATGTGTGTGCATGCACAACCAGGGTTTGCAGACAAGGTTATTTGATTATGTGTCTTTTAGGGTTCAACCTTGTTTTTTAGGTTTTAATCTTTAGGTGTATTCAATTAATGTTTAGTAGAACACTCCAAGTTTTGAAAGCACTGGTGATGATATATTCCTTTATAAATAAGAAAAAATGTAGAGTGCCTGGTTCAACCCTAAAAATAAACCCTAAGAGGCAAGCTACTTGATGGATCAGTTTTAAATTAAGTGGTGCGGCCCCAACAACTCAATCAATTAGCCTGTTGCACTACTTAGTTAAGGCAAACAAGAATGTTTAACCTATTCAAATTTCTACTCACTTATGTGTATTGAGTTGAAGTGTACCAGGTCCACAGGTCTGATCCCGGTTAAGTGGTAAAATCAAAGTGATTGTGCACCTTAGGATAAGAAGTTGTGGGTGTTAAGTGTGTAGCTTTCAGTTAAATCCCACAAGAGAAGAATATTTTTTTTATTTTTAATATATGCGATTGGGTGAGGTGAGTGGAGTGACAATCAAGCAACCAAAATCTACCCTAGGGTTTATGTAAGAACCTAAGTTGATTTGGGTTTGAGTTATTAGGTTATGGAATGAAAACTAAGGTAGGGGTGGTGCGGGTACACTTACAAAACCTTCATCCTCACTTTTCTGTGATCTAACTACTCTGGCCCACCTCGAATGAATACCTACAATCACAGTAAGATCAGAGAAAAAGTGTGATAAAAGTTAGGTAAGGTGGAAAAACATGGAAAAGAAGCAAAGAGCATTGCCTCGCCGGCAACGGTGCCAAAATGATGATGGTGTGTTTCGCGTGGTAGAAATCAGGGTTTGGAGGAACCCATCATCATAGCTCTCCAAATGCGTCGATCAGATAAAATTTATAATCGAAACTCGAAAAGTGAGTCCCTAATCAAACAAGAGGAGACGAATGTTTGGTTTTGAAAAATCCGCATTTTGCTTTTATTTAATTTTGTCATTTTATCTTTTATAATTTTTTGGGAATTTTCTAGAAAACAAGATATCAAATCAACAATTGCTTATCTAGCTAATCTACTTGCAGAATATAAGAAAGAGAGAGAAACAATCATGAATTTCTAATCAAATGTTTTTTTACAACTACGAAAGTGGGAAAGATTTCACTACTAAAGTGAAAAAGATAGAAAGAGGTGAGAGTATCCCCTTCAATGGTTGCTTGGGGGACAACTCGCTTGGACGTCGCCTGGAGGAAGGTGGTGAGGAGCAGGATGAAGGAGGATGGAGCCAAAGGATGGAGGATGGGGTAGGATAACGTCGCAGCGAGGATCTTCTTCCTGAAGGGTGGTGAGAGGATGGCCACGAGATGCTCCATAAATAGTGATGGGAGGTGGGAAAACTATTTTCTTTTCTACTCTAGTGGAGCATCCCTGGCTTGGGACAAACTCTCTTTAGAGCCTTGGAGGTGGTGAGAGGAAGAAAGGGAGAGATGGTTTGGAATGAAGGGGGGTGGGTCCTTTTACAATGGAGGAGGACAAAAATCGTCCATGAGCAATTAGTGATGGCTGTAATCATCACTTAAGATTCGCCCAACTGTTGCTAAAGATCCGTGCCCTTCAATTCCTTTGCTGGTGCACACATAGTGTAGGGCATTAATGACAGCTACAAGCCTCACTAAAAGCCTACCCAACTGTTGCTGAGGACCGCACCCCCGCCGCTCATGCTCCGCTGGCACGCGCATTGCGCGCTCCTTGTCACATGCACGCTCATGTGTTGGCACCATGCTGTGCTACCCAGTGCATTGCGTAGCGCTTGCACATGCGTGCCTCCAAGCGCTGCGCTATGCTTGCACGACGTGCACTTAATTGGCCAATTGGGGGACTTGCGGGGATTCGAACCTGCGCCCCTCCATTGAAGGTCGGGTGCTTAACCACTACGCCAAGACATCCAAAAGTTCGAGGGGATGACTTAGTGCACGTGGTGGAGGAGCGTTCTCAGCTGTTGGATCAAGATCCAACAGATGAAAATTGATGATGAAGATGATGAGGGTGCCTTCCAATTATTGCTGGCCAGTGTTGGGTGGCCTGGATGTTGCCACGTCGTGCCATCTATGCCATCCATCATCCGTCTGTTATACAGGGTGCCATGATGCTAAAATTGAGATGATTCCTATGCTACCGGACTACGATCATCGCTCCGGATCCATCTGTTCAGTCGAATTTTTCATCCAAAGCTCGTAAGGATGTTGCATTGCCCTCTTGGCTATTGATTTTCCTCGGACTTCATATGATGCTACGGGACTCCGATCTGGACGATTTCGAGGACGGCAGACTCCGGTCATTGTCCTGATCAGATCTGTACAGTCCGTTCGTCCATCCGAGGCCCTGAAATAAATCTTTTTCTCTCTTGACCATAAAAAGGACCTAATTAACCTAAAATATATACAACTACTCTAAATGTAGAATGATGCAGGCTATGCAATACTTATAACATGAAATGCAAATCTAAGCCTAGGAACATGCATGATTAGGCATTTTATCTTCAATAATTGTGTCTACATCTGGTGCTGCTACTCTTGCTCTTCTGTGGGGCCTAAAGTAAGGACCTACTGCTGGTTAAGGTGTCTGAGACCTTCTCTTGTCGTCTGATCTGTCATTTGAGTGGTTCTGGTTCTGATATTTCATTGAGCATACTATTCATTTATTTGAAATAATTGCGAGCTCAAACTTAAGGGTTAATTTGGTGATTCAAATCACCATTTTAACCTCATCTTTTTGCATTGACTCTTTATTCTTTATTGGAATATTATTTTAAGCTTCTCACTGGTTTCAATTGCATATTATATTTCCTATTATGATTAGTGAATTGAAATTGTCATAATTGCTCCCTACGAATAACCTCAGACTCCAATTTGATTTCGAGCTTTATAAATTTAAATGTTTTGTGCGATTTTGTCAACTATACTACAATGCATTTCCTAAAAAATGACAATTTAGTGTTAAACATTTTTGCATCGTTTCCAAGGAGCAACGCACAGTTTCATTTCACTGATTATAATTCTGATGTGATTCTGACTTACTCTTTCTGATTTATTGTGATTGTGTGAGGTGCACAAGAGAATATCAGCCACACAATAGCCACTCCAGGGGTAGGTAATCTTGTTTTTTTCTGCTTAAGCCCCTATTTCTGGAAGGAAATAAAAAAACAAAGAATCAATTAGGATCAACATGCATTCTTTCTTAGATGCAATCACTTGAGTTGCTTTATTTGATTTATTTTGACATCCTCATACAGATATCTCCACCTATTAGGGACTTAAGGTGCCTAGGGCTATTTACCTTCTTGATTGAGCCCTAGATGCCCAATTTGGAAAGAGTTGGAATTGGAAAAGAGCCAATTTGGGTTTCTATTTTATGATTTGACAGAAACACACTCTCCTGATATTAAAAGAGAATTGATTTCCAGCATTATGTGTGACCCAAGTCTTAATTGAATTGATCTAATCAAGAAGACCCTAAAAAGAAGGCTCCAACATTCACTTGAATACCTAAAATTTGAGACTTAATAACCTGCTTGCAAACCACTCAATGTGATTTTGGGTTCAATACCAAATTCATCCTAAACTTTAGGGCAGGATAGGTGAAGTTGACCCACCATGTGGGTTAAAAAACCTTAAAATTAGGTCATAAATCACAATCAATTCTAATGGTAACACCATCATGAGCCATAACCAGCTTGAATTAGTCAAAATCAAATAACAAATGCTCCTACATAGGTGCCTCAGAGTCAATTCCATACAAATCCATTCTGATAGAACATTAAAACATGGTTAATTATGGAGTTTTAACATCACATCATGAAAGTAGTGTAACCAGAGGGTTTTCCAAGGGTTAAGCTATGGTTAAATAAACATTAATGTCCAATGAGTCGGTCCATACAGACAGAAACGGGGTTTCGTGCATTTCGAGAACCAATACATCACCTAAAACCCTAATTTCAGACATGCTTGAATTACAGAGGTTCTACTTAGGATAAAATTCATATAAACCTCTTAAAATTCATATAAAAATATTCCTTGAGGTTTGGTATCCTTGAGTTAATCATTTGAACCAAGTTTGACCTTAAAAAGAGTCACTGACGGATTTTTGCCCTAATTTGGGTTTCTATGTAAATTTCCTAATTAAACTTGGCCAAAACTAAAATCCAACTTCACCATTGGAATCCTTAGGTCCAAATTAGGTCTGTACCAAAATTTGAGCCCAATCAGAATTCATCTTGACCTAGTTTACATTCTAGTTCCTTAAGACTCTATTCTTCACATCTAAGCCCCTAGCTTTTGAAATTTCTTGAGTTTAACCCCCAACTTTGTTGTATTCTTCATGATAAGCCCCCTGCTGCCATTAGCAGTGTGAACCCAAAGCACCAACCTTCAATCTAGAATTTCTCGACCAATCCCTTCAGAAATTGCAAGGGATGATCTTGAGGAAGTCCCCAATCACCTAAATCACATCTTGGACCTTAATTTGATCCATAGAGCTCGTTCTAACTCCTCAGTATTATGGATCTTATTTCCTTCAAATCCAAGCTCCTTGAGCTTATTTCCTTGTCTGGAGCTTACCTTGAGCTCTATAAAGGGTCCCCCATAACGAGGCCTTGCTCCGTAGTCAAGTTTAGGCCTTAAACCTCCAGTTCTTCCCTTCTTCGACTACCCACCAGCTCAACTCAGAAGACCCTCCTCAAGAGCTTCTTTGGGCCAGCCAACAACCAAATTGGCCTGACCCTGACCTTCCTCTCCTTCCTCCACCTCTCATCGACCAAAGTAGAGGCCATCTACCCGTTCGTCGTTGCTACTTCCCCTCAATAGAGTTCCCTTCGTCTCAGGTGCCAACCAACCAAAGACAGCACCAAATCCTTCCCCCTTCATCCCTAATTTAGGTCCCATAGCTTCCTCCCTCTCTTTACTTGATTTCTCTCCCTTTAGGTCTTAGGTTCGACTGCCAATACATCCTCTCCCTCACCGTCTTCTTCTGCTCCGACCACGCTCCGATGAGGTCGCCCCAACACCACAGCCCCCCAAACACCATCGTGCCACCTCCAAACCCCTCAAGAAATTGACAGGATTACCCACTCAAAACCTCCACTGAACTCACCCTCCACCTCACCTCTTCCCTGACTTCGCTAGACCACCACACGCACCAACACACCACACGGACATCGCTACCACCTTCGCCATCCTCCGACGATCCTCCTAGACCTTCTAATTGGGGATTTTGAACCTGTGTTCATGTTTACAGGTTTCTCTATCTTCGCCGATCACTGCCACCACCGAGCATAGCATTCCAGCCACTTTCGACCCTCTTCGACCTCGCTTCTACCTCTATGAGCTGCAAAGTGCATCCACAAAGAGCTCCAGGTTCCAAATTCAAAGAAGTAGCAACAACTGCCACACCAATTCAAGGGATTCACCTCCAGTTGCATCACGTGAAGGAAGAGTGGGACGTTTAGTCCCACATTGTAAGATGAGGTGCTCTCGACTAGGTATAAGTGGAATTTATGATTGCAGCTATTCGCCTAAGACATTGGGGGTTGTGTCCTTCATGCATTTCCCTGAGCATGCCTCACCTTCTATCATGCTCACGGGTCTAGCCACTAATCATGATTAGATAACCTACTTGTATACCTGATTAGCCCTAGTCTGAGCGAGAAGGAAGAGGATTTCTGACAGGAAGTGGGAGGGTTTTGCTCTGAATTCCTTGGGCACGTGCTGAAGAGGAGGCTAACACTTTAGCCTCTAAGTTGCCTTGTGCTATGCTTGAAGGCTTGAAGAAGGAGAAGGCTATGCTTGATTGAGAAACACCTTGAGAAAAGAGGAAGCCCTCTTATGTGCTTGTGAAGGCTTAAAGAAGAAAAGGCCTTGAGAGGCCGTTGACCTTGATCCTTTTGTGGGGCAGTGTTGTGAAGGTTAAGGCATCTGGTTCTGATAGGCAACATCTAATTAAGCCTTTGGTTCTGGTTACTGTAACATTATTTAAATACCTAAGTTGACTTGGATTAATCAATTGAAGTTACTACTAGATTATTTGAGTAATTTGAAAATCAGATGCAAGCTTGATTAAAGGGATCTAAATGGTGATCTAAATCACCACTTTTTAAGTTTCTTCTATTCTTTTTTGTCTCCACATTCTTTGAGATATATTGAATAGTAATCTAACAAGTTTTATTCATTGCATTTCTATTATTGTGCTTAATTTACTGTAGTCATTTATTTTGAATAAAAATTAATTCGTGAATTTCACATTTGCTCCCTGCGAATGACCTCAGACTCCAATTAGAATCTATGTTTATAAATTTAGGTGTTTTGTACGATTTAGGACTGTACTACAACGAATGCATATTAAAACTCCCTGATTTGCCTACAACAAATTCTAAAGTTTAAGTAAAATTCAAAGCACCATAATTCAGGACTAAAATTGGTAGACTTAAGTGGTCAAGTTGCTCATTCTGGTCTACCTAGATTCTTAGAGACAAGGAAGGTTAGGTGGGGGAAACCCTGTAGCCCATGGGGATGCTTTACCTTGTAGGGGTCTTTGCAAGACTCTCCCTTCCTGTCATCCCAAGTATTTCTCGGGTGAGTGGCTTTCTAATCAAGAGGTATCATCCGCCTTGAACCTCCTTAGTCATCCAAAGATTTTTGGGTGCCTCAATTAGGTCCACTACACATTCCGTTCCTCATCTGGCTCTTTAGTGCATGTTCGGGAGCAGGTCCTTAAGACCACCATTGAGACCTCCATTAGCAGTTCATTCTCATCGAGGCCAAGCCTCGACTCACTTGTTTGTGCTACCATCTGACCAAATTGATATCTCTTCCGTCTCTTCTGCCTATAAGTCTAGATCTCCATCTACATCCATGCAGAATCAAGAAGAATAACCCAACCTCCAAAATCAACTACAATGCCTCAATGATCTATTTCAAGCATTCATGAACCCACCGCAACATCCTTAGATGTGAGATCATTACAATCCTGTTACAGTAGCAATCGAACCCAGGGTGCAAATCTCGGTTGGAGGACCTGATACTAAACTCAAGCCCAATGTGCTCCATGCTATCCTTAGATTCCACGTGTTAAAATTTGAAGATCCTTTCCAGTACATCCAGTAGTGGAAACATTTGGCCGAGACCTTCGAGCAACCTGTTCAGAATCAGGATATCTTACTCATGAAGTTGTTCTTTTTCTCCTTTATGGATAAGGCAACCCACTGTTACCAAACTCTGACCTGTCCGATCAACACTTGGGCAGAACTCCAATCTGAATTCCTAAAGAAATTTTTCCCGATTGGTCGGACGAATGCTTGGATGCACCAGATCACTCACTTCATGCAAAATGAAAGAGAACCACTTCACGAGGCATGTGACCACTTTCCTGATCTCATGTGGAAATGCCCCCATCACGGAGTTCCTAAATGGGAACAGGTCCAGTCTTTTTACCATGGACTTTGTGAGGATATCATGCTCTTTATCAATGCAACCCATGGTGGCAACATCATGGGTCAGCATGAATATACCATTTGGGAGATTCTTGATAAAATGTGTGAGAACTCCATGTTAATCATGGCGAGATCGATGTTTTAAAAGATGTAATCGTCGTAGCAAGTTGAAATCACTTGAAAACATATAAAATTTATAACTCAGATTCTACAATGAAGTCTGAGGTCGAACACAGGGAGCAAATGCGGAATTCATAACATTAATCGCATTTAGAATTAATGAGCACAAGTAATTGAGCATTTAAATAGATATTCAATGAATAATAACTTGTCACATTAGTTATTCAATGAAATTCAATGTATCTAAAGACAAAAAGATTAGAGAATCTAAAAAGTGGTGATTTGAATCACTAATTAAATCCTCTAATTAAGCAGGCATCTCATAATCAATTTAACCTTAAGCATAGTACTTAAATAATGCAATAGTATCTCAAATAATGCTCAATCAGACGATAGGTTGGTAAATCAAATGACTTAAGTGAGTCAGGCACAAGGCTTCTTAAAGCCTTTTCACTTTATTTTTCTTCAGTTTCTCTTTCTTCTTTCTGTAGACCTCCGGCTTCTCTTCTCTCTTCTCCTCTTCTCAAGCCTTCTCCTTCTTCTTCTCACAAACCTTCCCTTCTTCAGAGGTACGAGCCTTCTTCCTCTTTTTCTCCTTCACAAGCACAAGGGAAGCAAGGCCTCAGCGACTAAGTGTTAGCCGCACACACAGAGGAGCAAAACCTTCCGTCGCTCTCTCACAAATTCCTTCCTCTCCTCTCAAGCCTAGACTCAGTGTAACCGAATCCAGATACTTGAGTATTCGAGTAGAGAGCATGGACTAGGGTCACTAGCCTGGGTGATGACCGAGGTGTGCTTAATAGGTTGGGTAATCGGGTGAAGGGGTGTGAGTGACCCGACCCCTTAGTGATTAGGCGAGTAGCTCAATTCACAAAATCATAATAAGCGCTGCATCTTCTCTATTCATGCATGATGTGGGACTATCCCACTCTTCCTCTCTTCGCATGCATAGTAGAGGTGGTTCTTCATCAAATTGATGAGTTTCTGGTGCTGAAGTCTTCAATTGGAACTGTAGTTATGTTCATGCTTTACTTCCTCAGCTCCTAGGAGAAGTGGTAGGGCGTATGGCAGCCGAAAAGAGGCGAACATTCATGGAGATGATGGCGGCAGCGGCGAAGTGTAGTGACGACCTAAAATATTAGATACGGCCTCTCGGCCACATTAAAACACTTCAGGAGGGTCGCACGGATGTGGTGGAAGTGATGGTGGAGGTTTCGTGAGGTGAGGAGGTATGTGGAGGTTGGGTGAACACGAAGAACATGGTCGGCGATGGGTGTGTTCGGTGGGGCATTGAAGTGGGTTTTCGATGTGTTTGAATGAGGGGTTTTGTGCAAATGGAGGTGGAGGTTTTGGAAATGGGTGGTGCCATTTGGTGTAGTGGAGTGTCAGGTAGGGCATAAGGAGGCACTCCAGACATGGGGAAGACGGAGAGGGAGAGGCGTGAATGGCAATCGAAACAAGGTTTTGAAAAGGGGGAAGGATAGTAGAGGGGAAGAGGAAGAGAGTTTACCTACTTACAGGACGAAGATGTGAAGATTCCCGCCAGCTTTGATTGGCCGGTCGTGAGGAAGACAAATTCTCCAGTGGGGGAGAACGGCAAGGATGAGGGAGGAAGATGGCGCCAGATGGTATTGTAAGACATGGATAATAACGAGGAAGGAGAATTGGTCGACTATGGTCTGTGGCGGCCGACGAAGAGGGTGGATGGAGAAGCTCGCCGGAGCTTGTAGAGAATTTGCCCGGAGAGAGGAGGAGGGTGGAATCCAATCCAAACCAAGCTTTGGAGTATGACCTTGCATCATGGGATCTTTTGTAGAGCTCAGAAGGGCATTCCAAGCTTGGAAACCAAGCTTTGTAGCTCGAAGATTTTGCACCTATGGGATACCCACATCTTCCATGCTTTCACATGGGAGATTGGGAAGGAAACAAGACTCATAGTTGATCTTATTTAGAAAAGAATTCCTCAAGGAATCTTTAGTTCAAATTTGGAATTGTTTGATTGAGAATTGAGTGAGAAATCCTCTTTCGAATCTCAACGGTGGGGTTTATGTTCACAGCAATGGTAGTAGGGACCTATTTGCAAAGATGACAAGAAACTTAGCGACCTATTCACAAGAATTTCAAAAGCTAGGGGCAGGTGTGAAATAGAAATGAGTCTGACTAGATTGAAATGCAAACTAAATTAAGATAATCTTTAATTGGGCCCAAATTTTGGCATAAACCTAGTTTGGGCCCAAGTAATCGAATGGTGAAGTCGTATTTGGTTTTAACCAAGTTTGACTGGGCAATTTACGCAAAATCTCAAATTAGGGCAACTTGCTATCTGAGACACTATTTTAGGTCAAAATGTGTTCTAATGGTCAAATCAAGGATACAAAACCTTATGGAATATTTTTCTATGATTTTTGGAAGGTTTAGATGAATTTTATCCTAAGGCCTATAAAAACAAGCCAAGATTTGTACTCAAGTATCAATCAAGATCGAAACCTAACCAACTTCAGTCTCTGTCAGTCCCGAAGGTTTCTAAGGCTTGTAAAAACTACTTGGAGGTTCGTTGAACCTAGCAGTCAAAGCACCCGTGTATAAATGTAACAAGTCCAAGTTCAGTTTACCAGTGCATTTTTGTAAGAAAGAGATAGAAAGGTTTTCATTTGGACAGTTTTCTCTCTTTTCATATTATTTTCCCCTAAATCTAGCCTCGAATTGGCCCTAAACATGGTTTGTATCGGATTCCTTGTCCCCGCCATCAATCCTTGAGGGATCCCTGGCTTTCAATCTTCAGGATAGCACCGCCCATGGCAACACCCACAACCTTAGCTTTTGACACTTCTAGATAGTGCCGCCCATGGCGTTCTATAGCTAAATTCAAGCCCTGGCAATCGACATTTCGAGATAATCCTGCCCATGCAACCTGAACCAGCACAAGGTTCTTACATGCCCCTAGTAGGATATTTAGATATCCTAGGAGACAAGCATAGCGGAGACGATATGTTATTACGTATCTTCGAGGGGAATTTCCCACCTCTCCGTGTCAGGAACTCGTCCAACCAACTTGTGTTGTCGAGCCACTCCTAAGCTAGATCATGAGATGGTTTTTCAAAATAGAACACTTTTGGAAGATTTTTCTTTATTAAGCACACTAAACCAGACTAAGTGTGATTTTGGGTGCTTAGGTTACCAAGTCCAGCAAACCAAAGGGTAGGCAACAAGGTTGAATAATCCTTAAGCCTTACACCTAATACATCAGCTTCGCACTTTCCTCAACCTCTTGAGGATTAATCCAGATCTTAACAAATACATGAATGTTTAAGCCCTAAAACAAGCCAAAGAGGCCTAAGATCATTACTCATAGTAATCTCTGTCTCTTTGTCTTTTCAGGACTTAATTTTTTTCTTTTGATTAGGTCTCGAACTTAAGTAATCTCGATAATCAAGTGCTAATGACTCTCATTTTTGTTCTTGAATATTGCTCCTTTTTGACATTTGAATTCTTCTCTTCATTTACTCCTCATGAATGATATTCAATCAGTTCTCAAACTTTTCCTCCCCTTTCTACATTTTTTGTTCTTTTTCAAATTTTTTATTTTTTATCAATTTTTGAATATGTATGTTTTTTGTGCGAACCCCTCATAGAATTGAATTACCATTTGTTTGCACTTTAGCACCCCCCCATTCATAAGTTTTGCAATGTTCTCATTGTAAACTGGAGGTTCTGAAATCAGCTTGGTTCATGGATTAGAACAAAATCAAAGGGTGGATGGACGGGTCAGGATGACTGCTGCAAATGATTTCAAGCTTTCATACAAGTATCAAAGGTGGAGTCCGCCGTTCCAAAGTTGAACTCAAAAGTGCAATAGGAGTGCAGCTCAAAAGATGATTAAAAGGGTCTCAAGTTGTTGGAACGATGGGTTGCCCCCCGTTAAGCACTAAATTCAATGCCTTCAGTCGAGCAAAAGGTGATCAAGGAGAAGGGGTGGTCAAATCAGAGGATTGTTGTAGACCAAGCACCTTAATCAATAGCCTCGTTAGTCCAACTAGGTTCTTATTCAGATCTATAGACTAATGATGCAACCCAAGCTCAATCAATCTGGTGGGTTGGTAGATGTGAATCAAAATATGAGGAACCCGCTGGATACTTTGAAGCTCAAATGGATATGGAAGTGAAAATTATGGGTTTGCCTGAGTCAGTTTAGCCAGGTCGGAGTAGGGATTGTCAAAAGAAAATAGAGCTGTAGAGGATATAGGAACCCTACTGGTAGGATCAAAAAAATATGGGAAGTGATTATCGATTTGATCACTTTCCAAAGCCCGATCAAAAGATGGCGTAGAATCACATGCGACCAGATTAGAGAAAGGTGAATTAGAGTAGAAGTTGATTCAGATGGTGGGTCAGGGTTGAGAACGGGTTTTAGAAGGCTCTGTATGCGGATCAGAAGGTGGGGCTACTTTGAGATTCAAATCATTGGCCTCAATATCAGAATCAAGGAATGGATCGTGGATGCTAAGGTTGTAAATTGGCTCGTAGTTATCAGGAAACAAAGGTTCTTCAAAATCAGAGTAAGATTTGAAATCATCAGAGAATTTGCAAAGATCATGTTCTGAACTGGATTCCAGATCATGAGTTCCACCACAGAATGAATCAAGATGTGTAGAATTAGCAACCTGACTAGGATCTAACCTGATTTCCAATTCTGAGCTCAAAGAAGTGTCCATATTAGCCATGGGCTTAGGTTCTTGGTTCCTAGGGTAGATCTAATCAATTTCTAGCTCATCCAACTCCGTGATTTCTATATCACATATTGGTGTGACTTTCGAGAAATCAATGTATATCTCTGAGGTGATTGGAGAGGTGTAATCATCAAATATAGACCCACAATCATAATCTAGATTCAAAATCTGATTCCCATCACATTGGGCCTCACGATTATCCCAAATAGACTTAAATCTAGATTCTAGGTTAAGGGTAAGGGTTGGATCACTAGAATCTTGACTAGGTTCTATTGGGATGTAAGAATCATTCTCGAGAACTACATTAACAGAATAAGGAGAGGAATTTACATTCTTGAGAGGTTCGAACTCAATCTCATCATCATAGGTGTCGGGGAAATCTAGGCTTGATGGGCTAGCTTCATGATTTTCTAAGGCAGGTTTGCAATCAGGAACACCTGCAATTGGATCCTTCCAACCCATCTCAAGATCTGGCATATCAATCTCCATATAATTCTAATCAGATTCCATCTGGGTTGGGGGTCCACAACAACCTTGATTCTCGAACTCGGAATTTGGGAAATCATTTTCATCCTCAATGTTGCTCCAAGGTTTTTCATCAATTTTGGAGGGTATGTATGGGTATTTTTGATTGATAGCATTATACACCGTATTCCATAATTTTCCACATTTCTCGATTAGACTTTGGTGTTTTTCCAAAAGTCTGGGATTTGACCAACATTGTAGATATTCATTGCCATGTAATTCCTTCAATTCAATATATTTTAACAAGAGATCATCCCAAGTTGAACCTTGTCTCATTTGTGTCAACATCATTCAAGCACAATTCATAATGTGGGTTGTTGTTTCTGGAACATTAACTAAAATACTGATAATTGAATTGAGGTTCAACACACAAAAATAGATTCGCTTTTAAATTTATATTTATAGATAGTGGGGTATCTAGGGTCGTCCAAGGAGGCAAGTTTGTAAAAATTAAATCTCTTGCTTGGAAAATAAATCTCAATTTTCTTTTTGGTCTTTTTGAATATATAGTTTTTATGACTTTTCAAATAAAGGCAACATGCAAGTTTTTGTTGAAAGCTAGAAAATAACAAATACCTAATTGAAGAAACCTACCCTAAGGTGGCAGGCAGAGCCTCTCCCTAAGCTCACCTTAGGCATGTGGAGGCCTAGAATAATTAGGGAGAGGGAGTGAAACAATTGGTAGGAAAAAATTGTAACAAGCTATGCAACAGAAATTGAAAGAAGGCAATTTGAATTAAAGCAAAATTGTGCACAAAAAACCTATAAAGGAATGCTTCTACTATACTTGAAAATAAAAGAAAAATAAAACACAAATCATTGACGAGCATGGAATGTCACGTATTTTGAAATCGTTGGAAATCATAGTATAGTCGCAAAAACCACTCGTCGAAGATATTTGTGATAACGAAACTCTCATAGATCTTTATTCTTTTTAGAACTTGAGTCCCGATCGTTTGTCTCTGGGAGGCATGAAAACGAATCGAGATTTGGATCGGCTTTTATAACGTAAATCTAACCTAAGCTACTATTTTTGTCTTTTTGTCTTTTTGATTTTTTAATTTCGAAAAGCGAATTGAAACCTAGATCTAGATAAACTAGCGAAAACCTAAGCGACTATGTGCATCTAAATGAGGCCATGGTGGCCGTGCATGGTGTGAACAAACCAAAGTGTTATAGAGGCAAGCAAACTTGAGGACAATCAATCACAGAAACATCATGAAATTATTTATGCATAAAAAATTATCACACATCATTTACACTAGAAAGCATATAAATAGAAGAAAATCCCTCACATTGGAAAGTTGCCACTAGGGCCATCGGCCTTGTGTGAGGGTGTAGGCTAGACCTTGGGTGTGCAAACCCGTCTACACGCCTACCAAAAGGGATGGCCGGACACAAGAGGCTATGGGTGAGCCTTCATGGCTGTCCAAGAAGAAGAAGATGGGGGCTAGTGCACCCAAGTGGAGAGAGGAGGGTGTTGCTCCCTTTCTCTACCAATGGCCGTCCTTGAAGCTTTGGAGAGAAGCTTCTCTAGCTAGCCGTCCATGGAGCCTTGGAGGATGATGAGGAGGACGGCCTCAAGGTTTTGGAGGGTGGAAGCAAGTTTAGAGTGGAGAGTATCGATGGGAGAGTGTATGGAGAGCGTCCAATTTCGTAGCTCTCTCTTTGCCCTTATGGAAGGCTCCATTTGGTTGCCACTTTTGGTGGCTCCAAAAATAGCCAATGCCACAATTTTTGGATCTAGGTTTGACACAAGTTGTTAGGGTTTCCAAGAGAGTGTGCATGGGTTTGGTGGGAGTAAAATGGGAAGGTGTGCGTGTGTGTGTGGGTGTGTGTTTTTCGTAGGGCTAGGTTGTGGGTTTTGGAAGGATTAGGTGCTAAATAGGTTGGGTCAATCTAGATTAAGTGGGTGTGGACCTAATTAGGCTTAGGAAAGTCTAATTGGGTAGGAGTGAACCTAATTAGGTCTAGGTCAAGTCTAATTAGATGTGTGCATGTGATTAGGCTAGGGTAACCCTAATAGGTATGAGTTAATTAGATCCTGGGTGGATCTAATTGGGCTTGGGTGCCTCCAATCAACTGTAGATGCACCCAATTAGGTATAGGATAGTTCAATTGGGTTAGGGATAGGAAAAGTAGGGCTATGGATAGTGGACTAGGCTTAAGAGGCCTCTACTTAGGTTTCCTAGGGTGTCCGGTGGGGTTCCTAGGTCAAAATAGGCAAGCTAGGGATTCCAACACCAAAATCAGGAACCAGACAGCAGTATCAGACGTCCAGGATAGTGGTCAGACGTCTTATACTAAAAAATTGGACATCTGGACACTAAATTAGACGTCCAATTCTGTGTTAGTATGAGTTTTGGCTTCTTAGATTGTTATTCTGCAGAAATCAGACGTCCAGCAGATGTCTGGATGTCCTAAAAGGTGCTGGAGAGTGGGTTTTATGTTTTCTAAGGTTGGTTTTGGTTCCTAAGTGTTTGGGAGAGGGATAGGAACATGGATAGTGCTATCCATGTT
Source organism: Thalassia testudinum (assembly GCA_037157565.1). NCBI lineage: Eukaryota > Viridiplantae > Streptophyta > Magnoliopsida > Alismatales > Hydrocharitaceae > Thalassia > Thalassia testudinum. The sequence continues at coordinate 8,998,933 of JAZHRO010000003.1, read as the reverse complement.
TGGGTTTTGAGGCTAAGGTGCCCTAATGGAGGTTGTTTTGTGTTTGGGAAGGCTGTCCTAGGGTTTCTAAGTGTAGGGATAAGGCTATCCTCCTCACTCCTTTTATCTGGATCAGTCTTCTTCTTCCTTTATTGCTTTATTCCACTATCTCCATCCTGGATCACTTTATTATCTGTAAATAGCAATAAAAGCCATTAACTAGCAGGATATCTTATCTTATTCTAAATAGACTGATGCAATGCATGATATGCAAGATATGAGTGCAATATCCACAATTTAGGATAGGTTCAGACATTATTTAGGTTGATTAGGACCCATGATTTCTGTGCAATCAATCATCTAGATAGATGGTGAAGAAGAGGGCTTCTTGCTCCAAGCCAAGTAGCTCCTTGACTTGGAAAGACAACTCCATCCCCTTGGCATGAGATGCTACTCCAAATGATGTCCATCAAGGTGGTAGCTACCACCTTTAATTCTCCTCCTCCAAGGGTGAACGTCCACCCTAGGTTCTTCTCCATTGCCTGGCCATCCTCCTTGAAGTAGAATGCTCCTCCTCCTTCGCGTGGCACAAGTTGAAGAAAGTGGGGAGAAGAAGGCACCAAAGGCACTGGTGATGTGCCCCCTTAATTTTCTTCTCTACTCCTTCTCGGCTGTAGGTGTAGGTGGATGTTGGTGGAATAATACACTAATGGAAGATGAAGAAAATGTGGCAAGATAGGTGGGTATATATAGTGTAGGAAGGCTGTCATAGGTGGCTCTTGGAATGGATGGCTAGGATGGGATATGGGGGGTAGTTGGGGATCCTAAGGGTAAGGGTGATTGGCGCCAACCCAAGGGGTACCTAGGTGGTGGTTATGGGTGGTGGCACACCTTAAAGTTGGCACCAAAATGTCTTCTAGAAGGGGGGCTTAGGTGGTGCTAAGTGGGGTTCTAGAAGGAGGGGTAGGTTAGTGGCTAGGATGGGTTGTAGGGTTATGTGTAGGGCCATGATGTGGGAGTATTGTTGGCGCCAAAAAGGGGGGTAGTTAGGGTTAGGTTTTGGTGCCTTTTGGTGGTGATGATGGGGTGAAGTGGTGGCTAGGTAGTGGCGCCAACTTGGAGTAGGATAGTTAGCTTAGGTAGGGCTTAAGTCGGTGGAGCTAGCCAGGGTTGAGCTGAAGGTGGTGGATGGCCAAGGAGCTGGTTGCTAGCTAAGCTAAGCTAAGCTAAGCTAGCTTAGCTAGCTATGGAGTAGTGGAGTACGTATTGGAGCAAGGGTTTGAAGAAAGGAGCTGGGGAGGAGAAGCCTGGAGCTTGAACTGGAGCTGACTGCTATTGAAGTGGGTGGCATTGAGCTACTCTAGCTAGCTTAGCTTGCTAGTTCTTTGCTAGCTACTAAGCCAAGCTAAAGTAAGTTGGCTTCTACCGTAATGAGTTGAGGTGAGCTGCGTCTGGTGCTCCCAGGGAGGATCAAGCTGGTTGAGACAACTAAAGTAGCTTAGCTCAACTAAGTTGAGCTAAGCTAAGTCCCCGGGAGCTGGAATGAATTCATCTTCAGCTAGCTGGAGTTGAGTGGACTGGATGTAGCTGGACCTGAGCTGAGGTGAACTCCAGTCAACTCAGCTGAGCTAGCTAAAGCTCCCTGTGGACTAATGGGAGCTGAGATGAGCTAGACTCAACTAAGTTAAAATGGATCTGATTTGACCTGAGCTAGGGTGAGCTAAGATGAGCTCTCTTGAGCTGACATTCAACTGAGACGAGCTGAATGGAGCTTGGATGAGCTAACCCTAATCTAAGTGAGCTAGATTCTTGCTATGGTGAGCTGGATCAAGCTGAGTCCCAGCAAGTGAGAGATTCTCCTTCACCAGTTGCCTTCCTGAGTGCTAAGGTACTAAGGATCTGGCAATCTTTTTATCCCTAACACTCAAAAAAACACATTGAAAACACATTAAGAAATGCAATGCATGCCTAACCTAATTAATGCCTAAATGCAGCCCAAAAACCCATTTGCGGAGTAAAATCCTAAGAGCTAGGTTTATTTTAATGCATAAGAATGATGATAAACGCCACCTCCATGCTTATCTTTTGCTAGTCTCTTAGCAAAACTTTAATTTTTTGGAAAATGGAAATTTTGGGAAATCTAATTTTTTCGACTTCTGAGGAGAAAAGGATTAAGAGACCTTAGCTGATCAAAACACAGGAGGCACGGGTTTGTTAAGGATAAACATTGTGATTTGTTTTTGGATCAAAAAATAAGGCAAAATGGGATCAATATATCCTCCAGAAAATTCACAAATTAACTCCTTATTAATCCAAATGACTTGAAATTTTTATTCTTAGGATTTTTCTGGCTCTTGAATCTGATTCACAACTTGCAATACCCTTTAAAACCTTGTGTCAGTGCTTGTGAAAAGCCAATATTTATAGGGGTGTGTTTTTGGTTTAAAACCTTTTTTTCTCTCCCCCATGCTTATTTTTAGCTTAGTCTTACAACAGATGTGTCGGGATCATCATTCCCGTTACCAATCCTCGAGGGGGCTCTGGTGCCAAAACTTCAGGATAGCACTGTCCATGACACCACCCAGGAGCTCACAACCCCAAAACATATTGTGGTGTAAAGGGGTGCTCCAAGCAAACTCAAGCTCTTACTCTGACACTATAGGTAGAGCACCATCTAAGACACTTGAGCTGCTAAAATGCACTTTAATGCTCCGTCTAAAGATATGAAATATAGATATGGTGCAATGCCGAGGTGGTAACATGTTGACATCGTGTCCTTAAAGGAGGCATTTTCCCCCTTCTCGGCGGTGGGAACTCAAACCAATGATCTACTTCAGACTTTTTACTAAGTATAAACAAGGGGGGCTTTTTTATTTTTAATAGATTTTATTTGTTGGCTTCTGTGTGAAATTTGACATAGGAAATTCCGCAAGAAATGCAAGTTTTTGAATAAGAAACTAAGCCAAATATTTTCCATATTACAAAAGAGGATCAAGTCACCTGAACTATCACGAGTTCAGGTGGAATTTTAGAGAATGATATCTGATCTAGTCTAAAAATAGTCCCTGAAATTCTAATGATCAGATCCACATCCTCATCCCTAGTTTGTTAAAGATTAAATCCCATTGTACCAAAAGTGAGTTTCTCGACCTTAGTCCCAATTTCAAAATTTTTCGTCAAAAAATTTTCAACATTTTTATATTTTTGGGTATGCAAGTAGGAAAATAAAATAACTAAAGAAAAATGCATGTTTTTAGGTTTTGAAAATCCTAAATCGATCGTCAAATTTTAAAACACCCCCACATGCTTAAGCATGCAATGTCCTCATGCATTTGGAGGAAAAAGGGATCACCTTAATGAAGAATGGTCGGGTTTAGGATGGTCAAAACCTGGAAAAAGAAAAAAGGAAAGTAGGAAAAAAATGATGGGTTACCTCCCATCCATTGCTATCTTTTACGCCATTCAGCCGAGCATGAAGGTATGCACCGAAGATGGAAAATCATGTAAATAGTTGGACACTTGGATGCCTGCAACAAATGTGCTTTCTTCTAGATCCCTAGAAAATTGATTAGAAGCAATGTTGGGATCAAAGTTGGATCGAAAATGATAAGTGTAGCCCAAGTCTGGCCGTGGTTTTAAATCAGGTTGGATGCCAAACTCTGGCGGGGCTGGTGGCAAGTCCATAAGAAAGGTGTCAGGGAAGGGATGGTGAGGATTGGGTGAAGTTAGTGTGGAAAGGTGGGGTGCGGGACGAGTGGGTGGGTTAGGGTGATTAGGGGGTTCATCAGGAATGGATTTTGGGTCAAGACAAGTCTCTAGATCACAGATTTCGCTGACCACTGATTCTGAATCAGAGTCCTCAAAAAAATTATGGTTGATAAGGGTATCTATCAACATCATCTCCTCCACCATATTGGAAATTTTCGTATCCGAGTCCTCAAAAAAGTTATCATCATGGAATCTCCAAGAGGATTTGAAAATATCTAAAGTGATAGTTTGGCCGGCACAAGTAATATCCATTTTGGCTATGTGGTAATTGATATTTGCCTTTGTAGTGGCCAAAAAAGGTGTCCAAGAATTATTGGGGAGTACAGTAATGATTCAGGTACCTCAATGTCAAGGACCAGAAAGTCTGTAGGGAAGACAAAATTCATGACCTTGACCAAAACATCCTTAACAATCCCACAAGATTTGATTGTAGATCAGTCGGCTAATTGCAGGGTAATCTCGACGGGTTTTAATCACCGATCTAAAATTATTCAAATAAAATCATGTGAATAATATTAACTGAGGTACCAAGATCAAGGAGGGCACGATTAAAGGTAGTATCATCAATAATTACTGAAATTAAGGTGCCCCCAAATCTTTCATCTTAGGAGGCAGCTTGCTCTGTATGATAGAGCTTACTGTCTCCGAAAGATGCACCTATCTTAGATTTTTGGCTTGCCTTTTAGGAGTACAGATCTCCTTCAAAAATTTGGCATAGGCAGGTATATATTTGATGGCATCTAGGAGAGGAATATTAATTTGAACTTGCCCAAATAGATCCATGAGTTCTTCTGTGGTGGGCTTAGATTTCTCTTTTTTGTTGGTGGTGCAGTGGATAGCTTGTGGGAAAGGGATAGGAATCGTGTCTTGATATTTTTGTATTTCTTTTTATTCCTGATAGGGAGGTGGGGAGTCAATTTGCACAGTAATGGAGATTTCACCAGGTTTGTGAGAAGGTCCAGGATCAGTGGTTGTTTTCCTACTCCTTAATGTAACTGCATGTGTAGTCGGATTATGATTTGGAGGAGGTTGGGGGGCCTGCGGTTGCGAAAACCTGGGAGGCTACTGAGGTGGTTGATTAGTAGGAGGCTGATTCGGGTAGTGTGGATTTCTGCCCGGATAGTTGTTCCTTTGGTGATTAGCGTTGGGCATGGGTTGGGATGGAAGATGTCCTGCAGGTCTTTGCGTGGGAGTAACCCCAATCTGATTGTTTAGATTTGTGATGGTACAGGTTACTTCTGTCATTTTTGTCTGCATTTCCTGCAGGGTTCGCATCATCTGGGCATTGATGTCTTGTTGGGATGGCCCAGGATGTAAGGTTGGATTTGACCCATACCCATTAAAATGGTCTGGTTGGGAAGGAACCTGATTATTCTAGTAGTTCGGGAAATTTTTCCAATTGGAAGAATTTTCAAAGGGCTCCTGGATGGTAGAAAAATTTTGAGTGGGGCTAAGAACTGAATAGTTGTAATTCCCTAGTGAATCATGGGAAACCTCAGAATACTGGTAATAATCAGCAGTAGTGTTGAGATTGCACAAATTTTCTCTTCGTGGAAAGTTAGGTTGGTTTAGATGTGGATTGTGTGGAGCTTGGGTTGATGTGGCTAGTCTTTCCTCAATTTTCTTTTCATTAATATGCATCTGGTAAAGTTTTTGAGCAATCATTTGAAGATTGTCTTGGGTAACTGGGATAGATTGAGTGCCTACTTCATGAACACCGAACTACGGGTTTTGAGTTCTGCAAAATGTGTTCATGGAAGCTTGATTAAATGAGTTTTGACTCATTTCTTCAAAAAGGTCATAGGCACTTTCAGCATCCTTATTTAAGAAGTTGCCGCCACACGAGGCATCGACGAAATGTTGGATTTGATCTTCTAATCCATGATAGAAGATTTGCACGAGCTGCCATAAAGGGATCTCGTGGTGCGGGCAACTTCTTAAGAGATCTTGAAATCTTTCCCAAGAATCAAGGAAAGTCTCACCAGATTTTTGTTGAAAGGTCGTAATAGAGCTTCGTAGGGAATTAGTACGACCTATGGGAAAGAATTTTTTGAGGAAGGCGCTCTTGAGTTGAGGCCAAATTGTGATGGGTCTGCCGATGGCCCTGAACCAATAAGCGACCTTATCTTTAAGAGATAATGGAAATAGCCGCATCAGCCATAGGTCTTCTTGCACATTTCGGGAATGTGTTGTTTGTACAAGAAGAGTCAACTCTTCAAGGTGGCTGAAAGGGTCTTCCCTAGGAAGGCCATGGAAGTGTTTAATTAGCTTCAGGATTGCAGGCTTGATCTTGAACTCCCCCTCTGGTATGACCACCCCTGGTCGTTCCTCATAATAAGATGGATCATAAAAATCTTTTAGAGGAATAATAGGCTGCTGACGGGGTGGTGGGTTTGGCCTTTGATTGGCTAAGTTTTGGACGTTCCTAGTCAATGTTTGTTGATTGGAATTTAATTTAGAAATCTGCTCAACCATCAATGTTAAAATATCAAGCAAGGGTTCTTGATGTTGTGATTGAGGCAATTCAAGATTAGGGAGCTCCAAGTGTGGGAAGTTAAAGGTGGGTGGGTTTTGGGTGGAAGGGTTAGAATTAGGGTTGATAGTTGGGTTAGAGGTAAGATTAGAGGTGGAGGTGGAAGGGTTAGTGGACCCATTTTGTTGATTTTCCATTTTTTTAGAAGAAGAAGAAGATAGAAAAAGTGGTCTTTTTGTGCAGGGGGCAAAATCAAATGGTCCTTCTAGGTGCAGATTTTGAGACCGTCGCCCGTGCATAAAATGGAAGAATGAGAGGGGAGGAGAAGAGATGGACATGAGGGAAGTGTGCACACAAGCAATCAAATTATAAACCTAACTTAAGTTTGACTCCCTAAAAATAAACCTAAGACTTGGTCTACTTAGGAGATAAGTAATTAATAGTGAATACCCATTCTGTCAACAAATCTAACCAAGTTGCCTAAGGGGAGGTTTGGACCCAAACGTTTCCCAGGAAAATTCACAGGTGCTTGTACAAACCTGCGTCTAGTCGTAGACACGGCCCCTCAGCTTGAACACTAGATATAGATGACAGAATTGGTATTAACTATAGAAAACTTAAGACCTATATAGCAAGCCTACATTGATGAAAACCTTAGGGGTAAATTGCTACCAATTTTAAAAAGGTCTAGGATACTAGTGTGCACATAGAATGTGGAGGGCGTTAATTGGGTTGTTGCCCTGTTATTTCAATTTTTATTGTGCGTGTAGGAATTGGAAAGTGGTTCCAATGAAAAGTAGGTTGTCACACAATTATCGTATTTCTATCTTTTAGGATTATATTTAACTTAGTGTATTTTTAGGGTTTTCTCTTTAAGTTTCAAAACAAGTTTGAGATTCCACAAACAACAGGAAATCAAGTTGTATAGGTGAATATATGTTTCCTTTTGTTATTTGTTTCCAAAAATGAAAAAAGAAACCCTAATCCAATTAGTCCTAGGACAGAAATTTAACTACCAATGAGGTATTTTTAGGCTTTCTGTATTTTGTAGTGGTCCAAAAAATTCAAACAATACCACTACTTTAAAGATAATCAAACAAGGCTTCCACAAAATATTTTTGTAAGATTTTTGGAATTTGTTTGATAATTATTTTGCATTTTTATTTGTACTGGTGTCAAAATCTAGAAATGATACCCGTGGGTATTTTGGACCTTTCAGTATTACCACCAACTCAGAAAATTTTGTTGATTTTATATGATATGTAAAATTTTGCAAGGATTCTAGAAAGATAAAGTTTACAAAAATTGGATGTGAATAAAAATTTTAAAAATTCAAGGACTATAGAAAAATACGAAGAGTAGATGGTGTGACCCCATTGTAGTCCATGAATTTTTAAAAATTAGATACAAAGCCAATTGATCTGAAATTTGGAAGGGATGTTCATAACTTAGTTTTAAATTACCATGTGAAATTTTATGATTTTAGAAGGCACTGTGGTGTTTGAATTTGATTTTTCAAGTTCGGATAGAAATCCGAACCTGAAAAATAGAAGACCAATACTTGAAATGGAGTGGTGTTGATGGTGCAAACAACTAATCAATGAGTTTTAGAATGCACCACTCCACTTAATTAATCCTTTTATGGTCCAAAAAGCCAAGTTTAGTGTATTTTGGTAGTCTTTTAGTTTAGGTGTGACAAGAAAGAAGAAACCAACCTGAAAATTCGCGGGACGACAAGGAACTTTGAGCTTTCGCTTTCAAATTCCAACTTTTAGCTGTAGTTCCTGCACACACTAGAGAAAAGAAAGAGAAGGGGATGAGATCCACTTCAAGCAAGCGCAAAATGATTAATGCAAATCTGTGCCTCCCCGGTAACGGTGCCAAAAAGTGATCGCGTTTTTGCACGGTTTGTTAATTTAGGGTTTTAAGTCGTTGCAATGCATAAAAATGGATTTGCTTTCAAATTTATATTCCTAGATAGCGGGGTATCTAGGGTCATCAAAGGAGACAAGTTTACAAAAATTAAATCTCTTACTTGGAAAATAAATCTCAACTTTCTTTTTGGTCTTTTTGAATATATAGTTTTTATGATTTTTGAAATAAAAGCAACATGCAAGTTTTTGCTGAAAGCTAGAAAACAACAACACCTAATTCAAGAAACTTACCCTAAGGTGATAGGTAGAGCCTCTCCCTAAGCTCACCCTAGGCACATGGAGGCCTAGAATAATTAGCAAGAGGGAGTGAAACAATTGCTAGGAAAAATTTGTAATAAGCTATGCAAGAGAAATTGAAAGAAGGAAATTTGAATTAAAGCAAAATTGTGCACAAAAAACCTATAGAGGAATGTTTCTACTCTACATGAAAATACGAGAAAAATAAAACACAAATCCTCTAGATACATGGTGAAGAAGAGGGCTTCTTGCTTCAAGCCAAGTAGCTCCTTGAGTTGAAAAGACAACTTCTCCTTGGCGTGAGATGCTCCTCCAAGTGATGTCCTCCAAGGTGGTAGCTACCACCTTTAATTCTCCTCCTCCAACGGTGGACGTCCACCCTATGTTCTTCTCCTTTGCCTGGCCGTCCTCCTTCAAGTAGAATGCTCATCCTCCTTGGAGTAGCACAAGTTGAAGAAAGTGGGGAGAAGGCACCAAAGGGGCTGGTGATGTGCGAACTTAATCTTTTTCTGTACTCCTTCTTCTTGGCCGTAGGTGTAGACGGATGTAGGTGGAATAATACACTAATGGAGGATGAAGAAAATGTGGGAAGATAGGTGGGTATATATAGTGTTGGAAGGGGGTCATAGGTAGCTCTTGGAATGGATGGCTAGGATAGGATATGGGGGGTAGTTGGGGATCGTAAGGCTAAGGGTGATTGGTGCCAACTCAGGGGGTACCTAGGTGGTGGTTATGGGCGGTGGCACCCCTTGAAGTTGGCACCAAAATGGCTTCTAGAAAGGGGGCTTAGGTGGTGCCAAGTATGGTTCTAGAAGGAGGGGTAGGTGGGAGGCTAGGATGGGTTGCAGGGTTACGTGTAGGGCCATGATGTGGAGGTGTTGTTGGCGCCAAAAAGGGGGTTAGTCAGGGTTAGGTTTTGGCACCAAAATTGGTTCATTTTGGTGGTGATGATGGGATGAAGAGGTGGCTAGGTAGTGGCACCAACTTGGAGTAGGATAGCTAGCTTAGGTAGGGCTTAAGTTGGTGGAGCTAGCTAGGGTTGAATTGAAGGTGGTGGATGGCCAAGGAGCTGGTTGCTAGCTAAGCTAAGCTAAGCTAGCTATGGAGCAGAGGAGGAGGTATTGAGCGAGGGTTTGAAGAGACAAGCTGAGGAGGAGAATCCTGGAGCTTGAACTAGAGTTTATAGCTACTGAAGAGGGTGGCATGGAGCTACTCTAGCTGGCTTAGCTTGCTAGTTCTTTGCTAGCAGCTAAGCCAAGCTAAAGTAAGTTGGCTTCTACCATAATGAGTTGATGTGAGCTGGGTTTGGTGCTCCCGGGGAGGATTAAGCTAGTTCTTTCAGCTAAGGTAGCTTAGCTCAACTAAATTGAGCTAAGCTAAGTCCCCAGGAGCAGGACTTGAGCTTCCTAAGCTGGAACGAATTCATCTTTTGCTGGCTGGAGTTGAGTGGAGCTGGATGTAGCTTGATCGGAGCTGAGGTGAACTCCAGTAAACTCAGTTGAGCAAGCTAAAGCTCCCTGTGAACTAATGGGAGCTGAGATGAGCTAGACTCAACTATGTTGAGCTGGATATGAGCTGACCTGAGCTAGGGTGAGCTAGGATGAGCTCTCTTGAGCTGACATTCAGCTGAGATGAGCTGAATGGAGCTAGGATGAGCTGACCCTAATCCAAGTGAGCTGGATTCCAGCTATGGTGAGCTAGATCAAGCTGAGTTCCAGCTAGTGAGAGCTTCTTATTCACCAGTTGCCTTCCAGAGTGTTAGTTTACTAGGGATCTGTCAGTTTGTTTATCGCTAACACTCACAAAAACACATTAAAAACACAATAAGAATTGCAATGCATGCTCAACCTAATTAATGCCTAAATGCAACCCAAAAACTCATTTGCGGAGTAAAATCCTAAGGGCTAGGTTTGTTTTAATGCATAAGAATGATGATAAACTGGCGTTTATCAATTACCAGGTTGCAATTTCAAATTAGTTGGTCGATCAGGATCTAGAATCAAATTCAGGTTCAGATTGAAGTAATCAGATCAGATCAAAAATCGCTATAGAAGATCTAATGAGGCCTCTTTGGTTAAAAACCTAAGGACCTTCCTGTGTGTGTGCTCTATAGAAAGGATGAGAGACTGGATGTGGATTGGACCAAATCAAGGCACCCAAAGATTTTTGGATGACTATGGTTGTTTCAAGGTGGATGATACCTCTGAATCAGAAATCCACACACCTGAGAATTACCTGCGTAGGTAGGAAGGGAGAGCTTCGCAAAGACCCCTACACGGTAGAGCGTCCCCACGAGTTACAGGGTTTCACCCACCCGACCATCCTTGTCACTACGATTCCAAGTAGATCGGTATGTGTGAATTGAGACCTTAAATCTACCAATTTTATTCCTAATTTGTGCCTTGGGTTTCAGTTGATTAGAAATTAATTCAATTTGTGACATAATTTGGAGGTTGATTGGCCTACAAAGTAGGTCAATTTCACCTGACCTGCCCTAAAAGATGCAGAATGAAATATGAGTCAAGATCCAAAGATCACCCTGAATTGACTCTCAGGATATTAGGTCCACAATTTTAGAATTCAAGTGAGATTTAGAGCCTGATTTTAGGGCTCTTCTTGATTAGATCCTTTCAATTAGGGGCATGGGTAGCACATAAATGTGGGAGGGTTAATTTCCTTTGATTCAGGCAAGTGTGAACTAACACTTCAAAGCCCCGACTCTGGGTAATTTCCATTAATTCAGGCAACAGTTAATTTCCTTTTGACCAAGTTTTGCTAGGTAATGTATGCAGAAACCCAAATTAGGGCAACTTGCTATCTGAGACACTGTTTTATGTCAAAATAGGTTCCAATGGTCAAATAAAGGATACCAAACCTTATGGAATATTTTTCTATGATTTTTGGAAGGTTTAGATGAATTTTATCTTCACCAAAACCTCTTTTATTTAAGTAGGTCTGAAATTAGGGTTTTAGGTGTCCGTTAATTCTTAAAATGCGTAAAAACCCATTTCTATCTACATGAACCCTCTTGTTAGTCATTAATGCTCATTTGATCTTCATTTAACCCCTGAGAAACCCCATGATTACTCTGCATTTATGATCTTCAATTAAAACTGCAGAATTAACCCTATCTTAATTCACTCTTCTCAAAAAGAATATTTAGTGAATTACGACTCTTCGGTGATTACGTAGGAGCAATTGTCAATTGATTTTGACTAACTAAAGCTAGTTATGGCTGATGATGACGTTATCATCACTCCATAAACAATGAATCTATGGGTGTGTTCAATCAGACGACCACCTGTGCATTAACAAACACGTGTGGGGTGCACGAGACTCAAGGCCTGTCTACAACCATCGATCTGGAATTAGTAGCTAGTTGCTTAGATAAGGTCTTAATCATTGAGAAGAAGGTGGTCGACTTGACTCGACATCTATAGAGAGCCATCGCAGCATAGCAGAACACATATGCCCAACAGCCCTCCAATAGGGAGGCTGTGCATAACATTTACCACCACTCTCATTAGGGGATGGACCCATATCCACCCTTACTTGATCGTAGTTTCAGAGGAAACTCTGGACCTACCTGCTCTATTTAGGGGAACTCTGAGCCCTCGTACTCTAACTTCTCTAGAGTTCCTTAGACTTGCGAAGATCTCCACACCAACTAGAATGATCTATTCTTGAACACTTATAACCCTAGATGGCACAATCATCCCAACTTTGCGTGGTTTGGGAATAATGAAAATCCAAGATCTTAATTCCAGCCTCATCCATAGGCTTCACGCCCATATCAGCCTACTCAGCACATGCCTAATCCAAATTACCAATCTGGGCCATCAAGGGAAGATCAAATGACTCTGATTCTACAAACCTTGGATGACATCCAAAAGACTAATGCGGCTATGTAGAAACAACACAAAGACACGATCATAGAGGCTCGAAATCAACTCACACAGATGGCAGAATATCGCCAACCTGGTGCACTTCCATCTCAACCTCTGCCGAATCCAAATAACATGTCGACCAGAGGTGCATTATGAACCCAAATCAGGGCCAAGCTCATTATGTTTATTAGGCCCCTTCTACTCCATCACCCGACGGGATGGAAGCTTCAACATCGTATTCGAGATATCAGTAGCAACCACCTATTTTGCCAACTCCAAACCAAAATCAGGTGGGTCTTAATTCTGTTACCACCCATGCTGGCAAATCGACCCAAAATCCTAGCCACCCGATGCCTGGTAGCTCAGATCCAAACCCTAGGATAGTTATCTAGGACACTCCTATCCCAGATCCTGAGCCTGAATCAATTCTACAGGAACCTACAGAGGTCCCACTTCCTGAGGCCTTAACCAAGGGAAAGAGGAAACCCAAACCCGTGGCACTTATGGAAGATACGGTCAAGCTCTTTGAGCATGTCCAGATAAAAATCCCCTTGATTGATGCGATCTGCCACATACTAGCTTACATGAAATTTTTGAAGTATTTATGTACACCAAAGCATAAGTCGTGAAATAAAGACGAGAGTCTGATCATGTTGTCTGAGTAAGTCAGCTCAATCATTTTGAGCAAACTCCTGCAAAAAGGAAAAGATCTTGCCACCCCTTTGATCTCCTGTAGAATCGGTGATTTAGAATTTGATCGAGAATTATTGCTTTTAGGAGTCTCCGTAAACTTGATCCCTACATCCCAAGTAGACCACTTCAAGGAAACTGAGCTCAGACCAACTGAGGTGACCTTGTAGTTAGCAGATAGATCAATCAAGTTACTTAGAGGAATTCTTAAGGATGTTCTAGTATGGATTCAAGATTTCTATTTCCTAGTGGACTCATTGTATTAGATATGGATACTCCAGAAAATTTAATGAACACACCGATCAACTTAGGGAGACCATTCTTGGCCACATCTAGGGCAAACGTCAACTTTGAAGAGGGCCAAATAGAGTTGAAATTTAGAAATAAGACATTAAGGATTGATATCTTTAAGGCCCAAAAAGGAATATAGTGTGGGGCAATTGAAGAAGTATGCGACATCAATTCTGTGGTAGATGACCCAATTACAAAAGAAAACTAGATCATCCCTGATATAGACACATACATTTAGGTTAAAATGCCTATTCGTGCATGTTCCTAGGCTTAGATTTGCATTTCATTTTATAAATATTGCATAGCATGCATCATTCTGCATTCAGAATAATTGTATATATTTTAGGTTAATTAGGTCCTTTTTATGGACAGGAAGGAAGGAAATTTATTTTAGGTCCTCGGATGGACAACCAGATCGTAAGAATTTGATCAAGATGACTATGAGAGTCTAACGCCTCCGAAATCGTCCAAATCGAAGTCCCGTAGCATCATTTGGAGCCCGAGCAAGATCAATGGCTAGGGAGCAATGCGACATCCTTTTGGGTTTCAGATGAAAAATCCAACCGTATGGATGGACCGGAGCAATGATCACAGTCCGGCAATGCGGAAATCAATTCAATCCGAGCACGATGGCACCCTTTGTAAAGGAATGAAGATGGATGGCCCAGGTCGCAGCACATGGTGCAACCCAGGCTGCCCACACACACACACATAGCCACGCACGCACAGTAGAGTGGGTGCACGTGTGCACGGAAGCACGAGAACACCCAAGAGCCACGGTGCGCGCAGCAGCATAGTGCGCATCGTGTACGTGCATGCAATAGCGGCGGCGGCAGCAGGCGCGACAGCGGGCGCGAGCATAGTTGGCGTGGGCGCATAACGTGTGAGCACATGCAACATGACTCGTAATGCGTGAGCCAGTGGGTGTATTGAGTGGCAAGGATCTTCAACGTCAGCTATAGAGAAGTTTATGGCCATTACTAATGACCCAGATAAGAATTTGATCTTCCTCCTCCACTACAAAGGACGTACCCACCACCATTCCAACCCATCTCTTCTTTTCTTCCTCTCACCACCTCCAAGGCTCTAGAGAGAGCTTGTCCCAAGCTCGAAATGCTCCTCTAGAGTAGAAAATCAAATAGTTTTTCCTCCCCTCATCAAAATTCATGTAGCATCCCATGGCTATCCTCTCACTGCCCTTCGGGAAGAAGTTCCTCTTCGCAACGCCGTCCTGCCCCATCCTCCGGCTCCATCCTCCTTCGTCCCACTCCTCACCACCTTCCCCTGGGCATTATTAGAGCGAGTCATCCTCCAAGCAACCGTCGAAGGGGATTTCTCTCACCTCATTCTATCTTTTTGCGCTTTCGTAGTGTAGATTTTTCACTTTCATTGTGTAAGAAACAATTCTTAATGAATGGAAGATTGTTTCTCTCTCTCCCTTTCGTATTTGCAAGTAAATTAGCTAGATAAGCACTTGTCGATCTGATCTCTTGCTTCCTAAAAATAGAAAAAAAAATTAGGAAAGATAAAAATGACCAAAAACAAATAAAATCGAAGCACTGTTTTCAATTAAAGTAAACGTCACCTCCCTGTGTTCGACCTAGGACTCCCATGGAGTTTCGGTATAAATTTTATTTGACCACGACTATTGCAACTACAACAATGGGTTACTTGCAACCCTGATTTCTAACATGTGAAACTCACCTGACCATTTTGGCGTCGTTGCCGGGGAGGCAACGGAATTTACTTTATTGTTTATTATGTTTCTTTGCATTTACATAGCACTAACCCTACTTGTCTTTGATCTATTGTCTTGCTGGTACACTAGCATGGAGATCCCAATGCGGTAGATTGGAGTAAAGTGTGGGTAGAGTACTCTGTAACTGTCCCCCACCCCACCCTTACTTTAGTTTTCATTCCATAACCTAATAACTCAAACCCAAATCAATCTCGATGCTTTTTATAAGCCGTAGGATAGATTTGGTTGTTTGTTTGCCACCTCCACTCACCTCGCCATCCACATTAAAAAAAAAGTGTTATCTGATTGTGGGATTTTCTGAAAGATACACACTTAACACCCACAACTTATTATCCTAAGGGGCACAATCACTTTGATTCTACCACTTAACCAGGATCTAACTTGTGGATCGGGTACACTTCAACTAAATACATATAAGTGAGTAGAAATCTAAATAGGTTAAGCATTCTTGTGTGCCTTAACTAAGTGATGCAATAGGCTAATTGATTGAGCTGTTTGGGCCGCACCACTCAATATAAAACTGATCCATCAAGTAGCTTGCCACATAGGGTTGATTTTTAGGACTGAACCAAACACTCCACATTTTATTTCTAACTTTTAATGGAATATATCTACACCAATTGACAAGCCAACTTTTCACTTTGCATTGTAGTATTTAAGTGGTGGAAAAATCGATGAATCAAAAATAATGAAAATAAGCACCCGCAGAAGAGCGGGTCATGTCCATAGGGAGGCAATTACACAATAAATTCTTAATTATTTAATATTATTTCAGCTAGTGCGAAATCCCAATTCAAATCTGACATAAATGCGAAGGAAAGTAGATTCTTAATAACTTAAAAAGATAAGGGTATATGTGCAGTTTTCCCTAATAGAAATCTTCATTAAATTTATGATGAATTTATGCAATTTTCACATGACATGTACTAGAGAAAATTAGTACATAAGTTAAGCCCAAAATCAATCTTGAAATAGATGAATATCAGGAATGTGCAATTGTTAGAGAATATAAGTGTGCATGCACAATATCGCCACAATATAATAATAAATAAAATCAACAATGGCAGTGAATGTAATTTTTAATGAATTTCAAAATAGAGCTTTTGCTCTCTTTCCTCCTCGCGATAGAGAGAAAGCACCGGCAGGGCTTTGGAGAGGCTAGGGAGGTCGGCGGGGACAAGGGCTCTCCGATAGCGACTGCGGTGTCAACGGAGGTGGCTGGAGGTGTTCAGTCGGCAGAGGAGAAGATGTCGACGTGAAGGTTCTGTTGAAGGATGATGGCGCGGGTGGTAGGCAGCATTTGGGCGTGCGTGCGCTTGCGGTGAGACGGGTCTGCAGAGGGGTGTGGGCACGGCTGCAGGCTTGATGCGCTAGAGGAAGGCGGGTGTGCTGTGGCGAGATGGCACTTTGCAGGGAGCGCTAGAGAGGTTGGCTGCGGTGAGACGTGCGGATGCGGTGCAGGCTGAAGGGAGGTGGGCACGCCTGCAGATGGCACGGGTGAGCGATGCTGCACTAGGGCACGGTGCAGGCTGAAGGGAGGTGGCGCTTGTGGGTGCTGGAAGGTGAGGGAGTGCGGTGAGATTTGAAGGTTGAGGCGGGCATGAGCGAGAGGGTGTGCAAGGCGGATGCCTATAGGGGCACTTTCAGGGGTGCTTGGTGGCTTGGCTGTGTAGATGGCAGCAGCACCTGCAGGCGCTGGAGAAGGGAGTGCCTTCGGGCACTTGCAGGTAGTGTGGTGCGGTGCAGAAGATGAGGTTTTTCCCCACAAGGGGGAAGATGATCCACAGTGCACGCTGGAGAAGATGGTGCCTGTTCTTCTCTTCCTGGATGTTTCCCCCTCTCCCTGGATCCACCTCTTCTTTTTAACTCCTCCTCGGTTGCGCCTGCGAGAGTTACGGGATTTTCAAATCCCTTAGCTATTTCTAGCTGGCGGCTGTTGAGGGTTACCGATAGAAAGGGAAAAGAGCATCCATCGGTCATTTGAAAGGGTAATTTACCCTTTCCTCCTAATTCTTTTGCCATTTATTTTTCCTGCACATAAAAAGCACATATTAAGTTATAGAATAGATGTAAACCTAAATCAAGATGCATGCAAACTTTCTATAACTTAATATAGTTATTAACAAGCCTAAATGATATAATTAAAGTTACTTAGGCGTAATATTGGTCCATTAAAATGGACTCATCAAATACCCCCATGCCTAAGATTTACTAGTGCCTAGCAAAAATGAAAAATAATAGAAGTAATCAGATGATTTCTTCTTTTCTTACTTCAAAACTTTAGAAATCCAGACAAATGTGAAGTGCTGATAGCCTAGGTAACAGATCCGAGTGAAAGAGCCAATTCGCATTGGGAGTTCGTACATCACCCTTGGCAAATATTTCTGTCGAGATAGGCAACTACTTCCCTCAGGGATAAAGCAGGCGATAATCTGTAATTTGACCCCGACGTTTGGCTTAGGTAGGAGATATCGAGTTGAATGGATTTGTATTTGGTGGCACACACTCATCTGGTGCTACATATAGTCTAGTACTGCAGACTTTAGATCTCTAGACTATTAGACAAGTCAACTCTAGGAGAGGCTACACAATTGTGCTCTCATGATGTTCCTGGGTACTCCCTCTTTTCTTTCTTGCTGAGATCACAAATCTCGCCAGAATTAGAAATTGTACTCACTATTTGGTGGCCTCACATGGCATCCACACTTCAATTAAAGTCCTAATAACTCTATAACTAAGTTAGAGTCCTCAACCAGTATTCGGGCGATCAGAAATACTAGAAGGTAGGTATGGGTCATATTTGGTGGAACGTGATAGGTGTTCTGTTGCATCAGAAACAGGGTTACAACATAAACTTGGACTTTTTTTTTTGTAATATAACTATTTCTTCTTTTTCTTCTTTCTATTTCTTCTTTTTCTTCTTCTTTTCTCTCTTTCTTTTTTTTTTGTTTCTTCTTGTTTTTATTTCTTTTTCAATCAACACTACACAACATGGAATTTTATTTACGAGGCATTATTAGGGATGATGATGGTCAAAAGGAAGTTGTGTGGCTTATTTGGTGGAACTGCCTATTCTCGGCACCGGGAAGGAATGGATAGGACAGGTGTATTTATGACCTTTGACATTATTACCCTCCTTCAGCCGAGGACTCTATGAAGGATGGTCGTAACCATCCACCATAGTTATAGCTTTATTAAGACTCAATCTCTGTATATCTGCCTTATTTGGTGACTCTCAGGAATTAATAGAAAATACGCACACAGGAATAAAGAGTGAAAACTACGCCTAACTCTGAAATATCATCATCTAATTATCCAAAACTTAAGAGTCCTTGCACTAGACTTAGCGCACCAGTAATCTCTCTACTTCTTCTCACAAATATGAGGTGGATCTACTAGAAGATAGTATGCCTGACTCCCTATGAACTGTCCAAGGGTTCAGTGGACTATAAATGCTTATTGGTTTTCCTCGAGTATCCATTACCAAGTCTATGTACACGTGAAATAAATGTACTGGATTCTAAAATTTAAAAATAATTCCGGAAAAAAATCCTCCAATAACAAATGTATTTTGCTAGGGACTAACCTAATCAGCTCAAAAAAAGAATTTTTTTTTTAATATATATGTATGAAAATATTTATAAATGCTATAAACACTATAAACATTCTCAGGTTATACCCCCCCATGCCTAAGACTGACAATGTCCTCATCAAAAAAATATAGACATAGAAGAATATCACCTGAGGAGAGTGGGAGGACCTAAGGCTCCTCAAGCCGTAGTGCGTTCAAAACCTAGCATCTGAAAGAGTAATACACGGTTTAAGTCGCTGCCCATTTACTTTAAAGCTCGCACCTAAAATAGGGTTCCTAATCTCTACAGCTCCATGAGGGAAAGTATTGATAACAACGTATGGCCCATCCCAGTGGGACTTGAGCTTTCCAGGAAATAATTTAAGTCTAGAACTGAAAAGCTAGACCCACTGGCTGGGCTCAAAAGTCTTTCTAATGATGTGCTTGTCATGGAAGACTTTTGTACGTTGCTTGTAAGCTTGAGAAGTTTCATAAGCTTCATTACGAAGCTCCTCAGGCTCACATAATTCTAACATGCATGCTTTTCTCGCTTTATCCAGATTTAAGTTAACGTTTTTAATAGCCCAATAAGCTTTATGTAGGATTTCAACGAAAAGGTGGCACGCTTTTCTGTAGACAAGATGGAAAGGAGACATGCCCAAGGGAGTCTTATACGCAGTTCTGTAGGCCCAAAGAGCATCATTTAGTTTTTTAGACCAATCCTTCCGATCATGCCTGACAGTTTTTTCTAAAATTCGCTTAATCTCCCTATTAGACACTTCAACTTGTCCACTCGTTTGGGGATGATAAGGTGTGGCTATCATGTGGTTGATTCCCAAATTTTGGAGTAGTCTTGTGAAGTGTACATTCTTAAAGTGAGGTCCTCCATCACTTGTGATCGTCCTTAGGCACCCATACCGAGAAATGATATTAGCCTTAACAAAGCCCAAGATCACAGAATGGTCATTTGTTCACGTGGGTATGGCTTCTATCCACTTTGATACATAGTCAATAGGCACAAGGATGTATTCATACCCGAAGGACACAGGAAAGGGACCCATGAAGTCAATGCCCCAAATATCAAAGATTTCAATAGGGAGGATAGGTTGTTGGGGCATCTCATCCCTTTTTCCAATGGTTCCCATCTGCTGGCAACGTAGACACGTGCCCACATACATATGTGCATCTTGGAATAATGTGGGCTACCAAAAACCAGACTGAAGAACCTTATGGGCAGTCTTCTTCCCACTAAAATGTCCCCCACAGTGGAGGTCATGGCAGAAACTCAAAACACTTCTTTGTTCCTCATCAGGAACGCAACGGTGAAATAGCTGGTTAGGGCCTATTCTAAAAAGCTCGGGTTCCTCCCAATGATAAAATTTAGTGTTGGCGAGAAACCTGTCTCGCTTCTGCTTGTCGAAAGTACTGGGAGTGATGCTCGTGACCAGATAGTTCACTATGTCAGCGAACCAAGGAGTTTTAGCTTCCATGGCCATTAGAGACTCATCAGGGAAAGTCTCTTGAATATCACCAGTAGGGTTTGATGCCTCAATAGGGATCCTAGACAAATGGTCTGCTACCACATTCTCAACTGCTTTCTTGTCTTTAATTTCCAGGTCAAATTCTTAAAGTAGCAGAATCCAACGAATTAGGTGAGGTTTGGTGTCCTTTTTAGCCAGAAGATGCTTCAGGGCTGAATGATCAGTGAACACCACAACCTTGGATCCCAAAAGATACGATCGAAACTTTTCCAAAGCAAATACCACAGCAAGTAATTCCTTTTTAGTGACCGTGTAGTTTTGCTGAGGATTTGTAAGGGTCTTGCTGGCATAATGCAGCACATGAGGTTTGCCATCAACCCTTTGACCTAAGACTGCTCCCACTGCAAAATCAGAAGCATCGGACATAAGCTCAAACGGGAGGGTCCAATCTGGTGCTTGGAGAATCGACGCGGTAATGAGGGCTTTCTTCAAAGCTTGGAAAGCCTCACCACATCTATCATCAAAATCGAAGGAGACATCCTTCACTAATAGGTCACAGAGTAGCTTAGAGATTTTACTGAAATCTCTAATGAAGCGCCTATAAAATCCAGCATGGCCAAGGAATGATCTAACCTGACAAACATTGGCGGGCAATGGAAGCTTAGAGATGGAATCAATTTTCGCAGTGTCCACCTCTAATCCTCTCTCGGAAACTATATGCCCTACTGGACCATAAAGTGGCTTTTCTCCCAGCTATGCACTAACTTTGCCTCATCGCAATGGGTTAAGACTTTATCAAGGTGCAAAAGGCATAGGTCAAACAATGAGCCATAAATGGAGAAGTCATCCATGAAAATTTCAACAAACTCGTCGATCATATAAGAAAAGATAGCCATCATACAACATTGGAAAGTGGCAGGAGTGTTACATAACCCTAATGGCATTCGACGGAATGCATAAGTGCCATATGGACTCGTGAAGGTGGTATGCTCCTGATCATCTAGAAAAATGACTATCTGATTGTACCCAGAGTACCCGTCAAGAAAATGAAAGTACTTGTTCCTCGCCAATCGTTCCAAAAATTGATCGATAAATGGTAAGGAGAAATGGTCTTTCTAGGTAGCCGTGTTTAAATAGAGGTAATCAATGCAGACCCTCCAACCAGTTGAGGGTTTAGTGGTCACCAATTCTCCTTGGTCATTCTCCTCCACAGTGATTCCTGCCTTTTTCAAAACTACATGAATAGGACTGACCCATTTACTATCTAAAATGGGATAGATAATCCCTGCATCTAGCCATTTCAGAATCTCCTTTTTAACAACCTCCCACATATTTGGATTGAGCCTTCTCTGCATTTCTCGGAAAGGCTTCACGGACTCGTCCGTGTATAAATGATGCATGCAAAGAGAGGGATCAACACCCTTAATATCAACTATTGTCTAGGAAATTGCTTCCTTGTGCCTTTGTAAACACTCAAGTAGAGCTCCCTCCAGCAATTCAGATAATGCAGACGAGATAATAACAGGGAGCGTGTTATTAGGGCCAAAAAAAGCATATTCCAATGTGCTCGGGAGGGGTTTCAACTCTAATTTAGGAGCCTTTTGGATTGAGGGTTTTAGTTGAGATGTCCCCGCCTCAGGCAGCGAATCTACCTTCACAGTCCAGGGTGGGGACAGAGACTCAGTGTGTACCCCCAGCAACTCTTCTAGTTCGGGCATTTTCCTTTCAGTTTCTTTAATAATCGAGGGATGGTCTTGATATATGACCTTCTGAAGGGGATCTCTACATAAGAGTGCTGGAGTAGTCTCTTCAATTATTTCATCAACGACCTCAATCTTAGAATAATCTTCAAGTCCGGGTTGCTTGTAAGTATCAAAAACATTCAACCGGATCTTCTTGTTCCCAAAGACCATTTTAAGTGGCCCAGATCTACAATTTATAGAGGCATTAGCTGTGGCCAAGAATGGGCATCCCAGAATAATGGATGGCTTAGTGGGCTTATTAGATGGGTCAGTATCAAGTACCAGAAAGTCAACGGGGAAGAAGAAATCCTCCACTCTCACAGGGACATCTTCCAACAATCCTCGCGGTGTCTTAAGTGATCTGTCTGCAACCTGGAGGATTACTGAACTAGGCTTCAGCTTTCCTCCTCCCAAAAGGTCATAGACAGATCTCGGTAGAATGTTTACCCCCGCACCCAAATTGAGCAGAGCCTCATCAATGTGTTGGTTACCTATAACCACTGAAATATATGGGGCCCCTGGGTCTTTCATTTTGGGGGGTGTTCCATGCTGAAGAACCGAGCTAACATGGTCAGGCAGGATGACCTTGGTTTGGTCCTATTTCCTAGATCGGTGCTTCTGGGTGCACAGGTCCACCAGAAACTTGGCATAGGACGGAATCTGTTTAATCGCTTCCAACAGAGGCAAGTTAATCTAGACTTGCCTAGAAGTATCCATAATCTCTTCCGTCCTATCCTTGGCTCCAGACGAGCCAACAGAAGATTCCCCAAGAGCAGATAAGTGCTCTGGATAGGGCACCCTCGACTTCTGGGTAGAGGGGTCGTCATGGCGGGAAAGGGGTGGTGGAAGGATGACATCCTCATTGTGGGTGATTTTTTGTGAGGGAGAGTGGTGTGGCTCTTCCTCGGGTGAGAGGTAAGTCAGGTCAGGTATGGAAGGGGAATTCTGAGATGTAACCGTAAGAGTGTTATCATGCTTGTCAATCTTTTTTCCACTCCTTAACACAGTCACTTCTTGGGCGTGCTCCCTGAATACAACCCCCTTGCCCTTAGGGTTCTCCTCAGAAGAGCTAGGCAGCTTCCCCGGATCACGTTGCCTAAGTGCCTCAGTAAGATGACCAATTTGGGATTGCATATCAGTAATCATCTTATTCTGAGATTGGATAACCATATTCTGATGCTCTTGCATTGCTTCCATCATGGCCTTTAGTTCATCCATCTCAGAGGGCTTATTCAGAAGAGGGTTTTCATAAGAAGGTTGGTATGTGGGCTAGGGAGGTAAGGGTCTTGTATTCCCTGAGTTAGAAGCATCAGCTTGCTTCCAAGAGAAGTCTGGACGGTTCCGCCACCCTGGATTATAAGTGTTGGAGTAAGGGTTATTGAGAGGGGGGCGGAAACCTTGGGCCGCGTTCAAGTTAGCCTGAATCAACTCAGGGAATTGGTTTACCTGATGGCACTTTGCAGTGGCTTGCGTTGTGCTTTGGCAAATGGAGCATTCTCTTGAAGCATGAAAAATAGAGGCTGCTTGCAGGTTCATGCTGGGGTTGGCTAAAAGCCTATCAAAGTTTTTATTCAATAGTTGAATCTGATAAGCCAAATCCTGAGAAGCCCCAACTTCATGGGCCTCTATCTTCCTCTGCAAGAATGATGGTTTTTTTTCTTGATAGGCAGAGGACAGATGTATGGAGTTGTCACTTAAAGTTTCAAATAATGCCTAGGCTTCATCCTTAGTTCTGGTCATGAAGGTTCCTGCACAGGCTGCATCAATGGTTTGCCTATGCCTTTCAGATAATCCATTATAGAACCTTTCGACCAACTGCCATCTTGGCACTTAATGGTGGGGGTATAACCTAAGAAGGTCATTAAAGCACTCCCAAGTCTCATGAAATTGCTCCCCTTCCTGTTGAGTAAAACCCATAATCTCTCTTCTGTAATGGTTGGTTTTACTCACAGGAAAATACTTTTTTAAAAATTCTCCCTTAAGGGTGTCCCAATCATTTACCCTTGGATCGAGGGTATGATACCAGTGCTTGGCCTTATCCTTTAGGGAGAAAGGAAATAGAGTCCTCATCAGGGCTTCATCAGTAAAGCACTAGAGCTTCACCGTGGAACAGACCACGGTGAATTCCTCCAAATGTCGGTAGGGGTCCTCCCTAGTAGTACCATAAAAGGAGGGCAATAAAGATATGGTACTACTCCTGATCTCATACGGATTATCCCCTGCCGGTCATTTTAGTGCTTGTGCAGGTTGGTTAGTAGGAATAAAATGGTCCCTTAGGGTCCTTTGTTGATTTGCACCTTGCTCAGCCATTCCTTCCTTTTCTTCTCCTAGGTGAGCTCCCCTAAGAATTCTCTCAGGCTCAGGATCAAACACTAGACTACCCTCAAGAGAGCATCTACCAAGCATACAAAACACAATTCAAATTTTTTTTATTGAGTAAGTCAAACCTCCACTCCAAAGATAACTCAAAAGATCAAGACTTATCCCTCCGTTCCCACGTAAGTGGTATAAGAGGGGTGTGGACTTGAAATCTTAACCTTCCTTATTTTGGATGTCGAATTAGTTAATATAAATGGCCAAACAAGTTTTTCACTGCAATTACGTGCCTTAATTCAACCTTCGAGTGCCCTAGGACCTATACTTTGCTTGGATGATACTCCCAGGTGATCAGGTGAGAAGTTACTCCAAGGACGAACAAAGGGATGCAAGTAGGGCGAACCCTTCCGTTGAGGTGATGCGTATGCAGTGCCCCTTAACTACTCTTTTGTTCCATTAAGGGGTGTCCCCCTCCGTGGAGTATCAAAACACTTAGTCAAAAGATAGTATCACCACCACCACAAAGCACAATAGAATGGTCTGCACCAATAAAGAGATCAGTGCTTATAGCCTTAAGGGATCGACCCTTAGTGCGGTGCCTAATGTGCATGCACAGTGTCAGAAGTGTGCAACACACCGCAAATCTTTGTAATTTCTTCTGAAATCGCAGACAAGTCCCTTAGAATCAGATCAAATGTGAATTACTTTTAGGGTTGAATTTGATTATTAGTTCCACTTTTAGTTATGTGACCACTGAATTAGTAAATTCAAACAACTTGGTGGTCTCGAATTTAAATTTGAATGCAAATGTGTGAGCAGGAGCAGGATGAAGAGTTAGAAAGATGTACCTGTCTCCAGCAATCTTCATGCTAATATGCTTCCAATGCAATAATAAGATCTAATGTGCTGCTCAATCACCCCTAAATGCGTGCACCTAAGGGCATGCAACTTCTAAATAGGCAGCTCGATATTTTCTTTATTGGTTTTTAAAAACAGGTAAGCAGAAAATATAATCACGCATGCACAAAAAATATTGTATGCCCTAGTAGCTAAAGAATGCGGGGACAAACCCCCAAAAATTTAGCCCTAATTACTACAAGGGTGAAAGGACATAATTAAATTTGTGACAACAAAGAATCCTTTGTGAAAATAGGATCTTGGTCTCCTTCGTCGTTTCCTCGTGTAGTTTAACTTGTGATTGCTGCTGCCGCTCTGTTGCGTCTCGTCGCCTCTTCAGATTCCTCGCACAATAGTAAAAATGATTAGATAATTTTGCAACTCAAAAGATTTAAAAACAATGAAGTAAATCTATTGCATCTGTTGCCTTCCCGGCAACAGCGCCAATTTTACGAGCCAACTTTTCACTTTGCATTGTAGCATTTAAGTGGAGGAAAAATCGACTAATCAAAAATAATGAAAATAACCACTTGCAGAAGAGTGGGTCATGTCCACAGGGAGGCAATTATGCAATAAATTCTTAATTATTTAATACTATTTCGGATAGTGCGAAATCCCTATTCAAATCTGACATAAAATGCGAGGGAAAGTAGATTCGTAATAACTTAAAAAGATAAGGGTATATGTGCAGTTTTCCCTCACAGAAATATTCAATAGATTTATGATGAATTTATGCAATTTTCACGTGACGTGTACTAGAGAAAATTAGTACTTAAGTTAAGCCCAAAATCAATCTAGAAATAGATGAATATCATGAATGTGCAATTATTAGAGAATATAAGTGTGCATGCGCAATATTGCCACAACATAATAATAAATAGAAATCAACAATGGCAGTGAATGTAATTTTTAATGAATTTGAAAATAGAGCTTTTGCTCTCTCTCCTCCTCGTGCGAGAGAGAGAGCATCGGTGGGGCGTTGGAGAGGTTAGGGATGTCGGCGAGGACGAGGGCTCCTCGATAGCGGCTGCGGCATTGACGGAGGTGGCCGGAGGTGGCCGGCTGGTGGAGGAGAAGATGCCGGCGTGAAGGTTCTGTTGAAGGATGAAGGTGCTAGTGGCAGGCGGCGTTTGGGCATGCGTGCGCTTGCGGTGAGGTGGGTCTGTAGAGGGGCAAGGGCACGGCTACAGGCTTGATGAGCTAGAGGAAGGCGGGCGTGCTGAGGCGAGATGGCGCTCTGCAGGGAGCGCTGGAGAGGTTGGCTGCGATGAGGTGTTTGGGCACTGTGCAGGCTGAAGGGAGGTAGGCATGCCTGTAGATGGCATGGGTGAGCGGTGCTGCTCTAGGGCGCGGTGCAGGCTAAAGGGAGGTGGCGCCTATGGGTGCTGGAAGGTGCAGGCGCGCGGTGAGATTTGAAGGTTGAGGCACGTGCGAGCAAGAGGGTGCGCAAGGCGGATGCCTGCAGGCGCGCTTGCAGGGGTACTTGGTGGCTTGGCGGTGTAGATGGCAGCAGCACCTGCGGACGTTGGAGAAGGGAGTGCCTGTGGGCACTTCCAGGAAGTGCGGTGCGGTGTAGAAGATGAGGTTTTTCTTCGCAAGGGGGAAGATGATCCAAAGTGCATGCTGGAGAAGATGGTGCCCGTTCTTCTCTTCTTGGATGATTCCCCCTCTCTCGCTGGATTCGCCTCTTCTTTTTAACTCCTACTCGGTTGTGCCTGCGAGAGTTAAGGGATTTTCAAATCCCTTAACTATTTCTGTCCAGTGGCTGTTGAGGGTTACCGATAGAAAGGGAAAAGAGCAGCCGCCGGTCATTTGAAAGGGTAATTTACCCTTTCCTCCTCATTCTTTTGCCACTTATTTTTCCTGCACATAAAAACACATATTAAGTTATAGAATAGATGTAAACCTAAATAAAGATGCATGCAAACATTCTATAACTTAATATAGTTATTAACAAACCTAAAAGACATAATTAAAGTTACTTAGGCGTAATATTAGTCCATTAAAATGGACTCATCACCAGTGCTTTCAAAAGTTGGAGTGTTTTACTAAACTTTGATTGAATATAACTAAAGATTAAACTATAAATGCTACTAAACAAGGTTAAACACTAAAAGACACAACATCAAATAACCTTGTCTGTAAACCCTGGTTATGCATGCACACACATTTTAACTAATCATTAAGTGAACAACCCATCTAAAAGGCCAATCACATTCCAAGAGCACAATCATCCCAAGCCTAATTAAAACTAAGTAGACGTTGGCCTTAAGGATTGATTCGCTCTTCGGGGCTCAGACTGAGATTTTTTGACATTAATCTGCTTCTGCTGGTCCATCTGATGTCTAACTAGGGGAGTAGTGTCAAACGACCGCGACTGGGGGGTACACTAGGAACCAGAGGCGCAAGCTAAAGGAAGAACCTTCTCCCCAGTCCCTCCTTCTAACAGGTTGGATTGACCGGATAAAAGTACACTAAATTGTTTATAATCTCAAGATGGGTCCAAGGAGTCTGTAGGTCTTTAGGCTACCCATATAAGGATAGGGTTGATTGATTGTACTGTAGGGCACCTTTCTCTCTTCTTATTTCCCTCCTTACTTCACCATGTATCCTTCCACTTCTTACATGCATTTCCCATCCTATCCTCCTACCACCACTTATCCCCAAGATGCTTACTATTCCGACTTGACTTGTAATTACCCATCCACTAGCTGGCATGACTTTGATTGGGGATATGAATTCGGACCTCAGTGTCTAGGGCCTAACCCTGGACAACAAGACCATGATTACTATCTTTCCCTGAGCTACAATGATTATAGATCTCCACCTTTGATGATCAACCTAACTAGATCTACAACCATGAAGGATATGCTGATTATAAGACGTACCCTCCCCAGAATTTTGCTGAATTTAGGTCACCACCAACCTTTAAACAACTTGAAATGACCTACTATCAAGGAGGGACTCGAGAACCTCGACATCTTGACTCCCCTAGATTTAACCCAAACCCACCCAAACCTGAATCGAACCAATTGGTTCAGGTGGACTAGATCTAGGATAGGGTGTTGGCTTATTTGAGGAACACTATACAATCGTTAGAAGCTTAGCCAACATCATGCATTGAAGCATTGGAGCCTATGATAAAAATGATTCATGAGCTGAATAGCTCTTTATTGGATTTGCTCCAAATGTTAGGGATAAGGACTTGGGTGAGTTTCTTCTTGGGAAGTTGTCAAGGTTGAGGATGAAATTTCTGGATGCCCTAGTCAAATCTTGGGATGATTGTCAAGATGAACCCCCTCTAGGAGAGCCAATGTCTGAACCTGCTCAGGTGCGTATCAGAGGGGGATACATATTCTGAGATTGGAGATGACCAAGTTGGGCTAGAGTAACCCTTTGAAGATAAATCAAGTTTTTCACCTGAGATCGTAGAGCCATGGAATGACGAAAAATTTGTCTCCGCGAACCATGAAATGACATATGATTTTGAGATATATATAAATGAGAATCATGGATCCTTTGATTCTGAGGGTAAGGAATCTCTTAGTGAAGTCACACTTGAGCTTAAGGAAGATGATTTTAGTGAGACAAATGAGCTTGAGGAGCATAACGAACCATTTGATAGCTCAGTCATTGAGGATTTCGATTTGGTTAGGGCTAACATGGAGGATTCGAATCTTCATTTACTTAATGATTCAATCAGTGACCCCATTCCTCATCTTGACCCCAAAGACCTAACTTCTGAGATCATTATGCCCAAGTCAATCTTGATTTAGCCACAATTTCTAGACTTAGGAGAATCATATAGGGTGAATGATATGCTAGAGGTCATGGAGCTTGAGTTCTTGATGTTGAAGGATAGAATTGTTGAAATAAAAATTTGGGAGGCTAATTCTGAGTGAACTTTGATTTTGGATCTAAGGGTACCTATTGACCTGAAACCGCCTATCTTTTATATGGACACTTATGATATCTTTCATATGCGATCCAAGGCTGGAATAACTGATTATTTTTCTGAGCTAGATGTTAAGTGGACAACCGCACCTATTGAACCATCTTTACTTGTTATCCAACACTTTGGTCTTAGGTTGCACACCACTAAACCGTAGGCCCGGCCCTACAAATGCAACAACCTTCAATTTTGGGTTATTTTCATCCAGAACCTGGGAACCACTCGACCCTGGGGCATGGGTCTGCATCATAATCTGGTCCACATCTGTGGACATCTTCTGTTGGTAGGTCTGAGAATCAATATTTTTATTTTGATTCTGACCTACACTTATGAATTCTCAATTTCTTCCTTGTATGTATTTTATGCCTAGCTGAAGGCATTAAATTTAGCACGTTTTTATATTTCACATTCTCTGCAAAGCTGATCGTATTTCTCACGATGTTAAGGTGATATTCTGTTTACTCCACCCTTTTCATGTCTTTATTTTTACAATGAGGACATTGCATCATTTAGGCATGGGGGGTTGGATACTTAATCCTGAAATCATTTTTTTAACTCTGTAGAATTTCTTTTAGTTTCTTTAAAGAAAAGAAAACGAAAGAAAAAAATTGAAAAATCAAAAAGGCAAAAAAAAAAAAGAAGAATTAGGAGAAGAAAACTTAGGCATTTGGAAGTTATTAACTTTAGGAAATGATACAATAGGACCTGAATAGTTAGACTCTTCAGGTCTTCAGGCTTAATTTGCCTGCGTGTCCTCTCGAATGTGGCCTTAGTCTCGAGTCCTTGCAAATTAAAATTCATTTTAATTTGGTAAATAAATTGGGATGATAAGTATACGACTTATCAACCTACCCTCTGATTTGGGGGGATTTTAAGGCTAAGCATCTACACACTATTCGCACTGACTCACTTTCCGGTGATTTTTACGGAAATTGGGTAGCTAATGGACCGACTTGGGTGGTATGGCTGGCAAGTTGTCGGTGGTAACAGCTTATCAGCCAGTTGTCCAAAGCTCAGCCACAAGACCATTTTCGTTGTACTACCTTTAGGTAAATCTTAGATCAGGGAAGCCACCTACTTAGAAAAAAAAGAAAAGAAGAAAAAAGAAACACCCAAAAAGAAAAGAAAAAAATAGAAAAAGAGAGAAAAATAAAAAATAAGCAAAACCACACTTCACCGCACAAGTATGGCTGGCAAGTTATCGATGGTAACAGCTCATCAGTTGGTTGACCATAACCAAACTGACAAAAAAATGCACAATAATTTTCAAACCACATAGGGAAGAAGCGGGGAAGTAGAATAAACCAGGGAGATATACACTGGGTTCACTCATGTGTTGACCCCATAAATAAAAGAAGTAGGGACAAAGCTACCGGTCGTAAAGATAAACCTTTAGGCAAGGTCACCTAGGGTTGTAGAAACTCGAAGTCCATCTTAACGGCTATTTTGTGAGTCTAACACTTTTTCACAAAGATGCTTAGTACTTAGAGTCCTTTTCGAGTCTTGAGTAGGTCGGGTAGCCGAAAAAAATTATCCCGGAACTCTCAAACTCCCAAAAGTATAGAAAAATTAGAAAAGAAGAAAAGAAAATAAAAAGTATCTTCCCTTTTCCAATAAGGCAAGGACTTGGGTGGTCTTCATTCTGGCAGAGACCCGGGTACTATTTAGTTTCCGTTGTTTAGGACCATAGTTGAAATTTTCTATTGTTAATAAACAACTTAGGCCTAAGCGATCAAGTCATAATTCTATTTTTATACATAGCAGGTAGTTTAATTTCGCTTCGGACTAGCAAAGGATAGGCATGGGGTTATGATATAAACACATCCATTTAGGTTAAAATGCCTATTCATGCATGTTCCTAGGCTTAGATTTGCATTACATGTTATAAATATCGCATAGCATGCATCATTTGGTATTTACAATAGTTGTATATATTTTAGGTTAATTAGGTCCTCTTATGGATAGGAATGAAGGAGATTTATTTTAGGAACTCGTATGGACGGTCAGGCCGTAAGGATCTAATCAGGATGACGATCAGAGTCTAACACCTCTGAAATCATCCAGATCGAAGTCCCGTAGCATCATATGAAGCCCAAGGAAGATCAACGGCCAGGGGGCAATGCGACATCCTTACAGGTTTCGGATGAAAAATCCGACCGTACGGACGAATACGGAGCAATGATCGCAGTCTGGCAACATAGAAATCAATTCGATCCGAGCACAATGGCACCCTCTACAAAGGAATGAAGATGGATGGCCCAAGTCGTGCCACGTGGCGCAACCCAGGCCACCTACGTACACACATGCACTACCGCGCATGCACAGCAGCATGGGCGCACACATGCGTGTGGAGGCACGCGTGCACCAAAGCGTCGTGGCATGCGTAGTAGCATAGTGCATAGTGCGTACGTGTGCGCAATAGTGGTAGCAGCAACAAGCGCAACTGCAGCGGGCGTGAGGGCAGCTGGCGTGGGCACATTTTGCGTGCACGCGTGCTACACGGCATGTGATGCACGAGCCAGCAGGAGTATTGAATGACACGGATCTTCAGCGACGGCTGTAGCGACGTTTACGATCGTCACTAATGACCTGGATAAGAATTTGTTCTTCCTCCTCCACTATAAAAGGACCTACCCACCACCATTTCAATCCATCTCTTCCTTTCTTCCTCTCAACACCTCCAAGGCTTTAGAGAGAGCTTATCCCAAGCTCGGGATCTCCTCTAGAGTAGAAAATCAAATAGTTTTCCCTCCCCTCATCCCCATTCGTGGAGTATCCCATGGCCGTCCTCTCACCACCCTTCAGGAAGAAGATCCTCACCGCGACGCCGTCCTACCCCATCCTCCATCCTCCGGCTCTGTCCTCCTTCATCTCGCTCCTCACCACGTTCCTCCAGGCAACGTCAGTGCGAGTCGTCCTCCAAGCAACCGTTGAGGGGGATTTCTCTCACCTCATTCTATCTTTTTACGCTTTCATAGTGTAGATTTTCCTCTTTCATAGTGTAACAAACAATTCTTCATGAATGGATGATTGTTTCTCTCTCTCTCTTTCTCTCTCTCTCTTTTATATTTGCCAGTAGATTTGCTAAATAAGCATTTGTCGATCTGATCTCTTGCTTCCTAAAAATAAAAAATAAAATTAGAAAAGATAAAAATGGCCAAAAACAAATAAAATCGAAGCGCGGTTTACAATTAAAGTAAACGTCGCCTCCCTATGTTTGACCTAGGACTCCCTTGGATTTCAATAAAAATTTTATTTGACCACTAGCTTTGCAACTACGACAACAGGTTACTTGTAACCCTGATTTCTAACATGTGAAACTTGCCCGACCAATCGCCGATCCTCAACCTCAAGAAGATCTTAACACACAGATAGAGGAGCCTAGAGCTGATCCTGATTCACCCATGGCTCCCACTTTATCTTCTAAGGCCCATCCTAAACCTCCACCTATTGTTGATAACTTGTTTATGTAACTGAAGCCCCTTCCAGATCATCTGAACTACGTCTTCTTAGGTTCCAATCAAATGTTTCCTATAATCATCAACTCCTGAATCACACCTGATCAAGAAACAAAGCTGATTTCTACTATATAGTAGCATCGAAGAGTCTTCGGATGGACACTTGACGATCTGACTAGTATAAGCCCATTGTATTGCACACACTGTATCTACACTGAAGAGGGCTCATGACCATCTTGAGAGATGCAGACATGACTCAATTCGAATTTGCAAGAGGTTGTGAAGAAAGAGATCATCAAGTGGTTGGATGCATGTATCATCTACCTGATCTTTGACAGTCGTTAGGTGAGCCCGATCCAAGTTGTGCCTAAGAAGGCAGGGCTCACCATGATTACGATTGAATCTGGGGAGACCATCGCGACAGGTATTGCAAATTCATGGAGAGTTTGCATAGACTATTAGAAATTGAATACCTCCATGAAGAAAGATCATTTCTCACTTTCGTTCGTTGACCATATTCTCAAGAAACTAGTAGGAAATCGATTTTTGTGCTTCCTGGATGGGTACTCTAGATATAATCAGGTGGCAATTTATCCTGAGGATCAGGAAAGGATCACCTTTACCTACCCGTTTGGTACATATGTGTTCCACAGATGCCATTTGGGCTATGCAATGCACCTGCCACTTTTCAACTATGCATGCTAGCCATATTCTAAGATATGGTAGGTAATTGCCTTGAGGTCTTCATGGACGACTTCTCAATATTCGGTGAATCTTTTGATGAATGCCTCTTCCATTTGGTCTAAATCCTTAAGAGATGTGATGAAAGCATATTTACATTGCATAAGATGTCTATTTATTCATGTTCTTAAGCATATAATCGCATTGCATATTGTAAATATTGCATAGCATGCATCATCTTGCATTTAGGTTAGTTTGAATAAAATGGAGGTTAATTGTCTCCTTTTATGTTCAGGAATAGTGAAAAATTCTTATCGAGGCCTCAGATCAAAGATCCAACCATACAGATTTAATCAGGGCGACGATTGGAGTTCAACGACCCCAAGATCGCCCTAATCAGACAACTGTAGCATCAGATAGAGATCGGGGAACCCTAGAAGATCAAGGGCCAAGATGGACGGATGGATTCGGATCGACGATCGTAGCCTAACGGTGTGAAAATAGACTCAATCCAACACCTGTGGCACCATCTACATCATCCAGAAGTTGGATGGCCAAGATGGCGCCGCGTGGCACCTTCTTGGCTGCCTAACCAGCCGCCCTCAACCATTGAAGCTTCTAGTGCCCACGAATCTCCACTGTTGGATCAAGATCCAACGGCTGAGATTGCATCCCAACCGGAGCGCCCATCCTCTGAAGCAGCACCTGAAGAGCCACCTTGACCATTGGATTGATCGCGCACGCAGGAAAACATCTTTGCGACATGAATACCTTTGTAGCATAGGAGGTGAACATGCTTACGTGATGCAGCGGCGTGCATTCGATTCCTCGTGAGAGGCTGCTGGCGCATGGGCAAGCGGGCTCCATGACTGCTCAATCACGACGAGCGGCTGCAGGCGCTCATTAAATCCCACGCGCTATTGCACGCTCACATGTAACACGAGATCGCACGCGGCAAGCGCGCACTGACAAGGTGCGGCGAGGAGCGCACTCAAAGATTGAACGGCCGAGATTTGAAGATCGTAGGCAGACGTTTGAAGAGTGGAGGCGAGCGGGCGTGCACGCGCTGCCCCACTGCGCCCACGTTCGGACCTTTAGCGATGATTTTATCCGTCACTAAAGGTCCAAAATTAATGCTTTTGAAATTAAAAAGACCAAATTGCCCTCACTCGCAACTA
This sequence comes from Thalassia testudinum, assembly GCA_037157565.1. NCBI lineage: Eukaryota > Viridiplantae > Streptophyta > Magnoliopsida > Alismatales > Hydrocharitaceae > Thalassia > Thalassia testudinum. Next base: position 8,964,639 of record JAZHRO010000003.1, on the reverse strand, counting down.
TAAAAGGAGACCCCCTCCATGCGAAATTCTCATCCCTTCTTTCTCTTCTCTCCCTCTCCAAAGCTCAAGAGAAGCTTGTCCCACACTCGGGATGCTTCTCAAGAGATAAAGTCCAATTTTCGTCCTCATTTTGGAAGTGGATCCCACGACGATGACGACGTGCAGTCCCGTTCCCATTCTTCTCGCTTCGTCCTCCTTCATCCTACTCCGTTACTCATCTTCCAGGCATCATCTCGTCTAGCTCGTCCTCCAAGCGACCGTCGAGGAGGATAATTCTCTCTCCATTCCTTTTAATGCTTTCTAGAGTAGATTTACTCCTTTCTAGTGTAATCGTTTTCTGCTTTCTAGTCGTAATGTTTAGTGTAACGAATAATCCCTTTGATAATGAATTCCATGTTCATTCTACATCTCTTTTTGGTTTTTGCTTGTAATATTCTCTCTCTCTCTCTCTCTTTCTCTTCTATTTGGTGTAAATAGATGGATAGTTTCTAGTCAATTAATTTACTTCGTGACAAATGAAACAAACGTGTATTTTTATCAAATGTCTGCCTCCCTCAGTTTGACCTATGATTTCTATTCTGGTATAAATTTTATTTATTGAACACGAGTTCTTCGCTTTCATACTATGACGATAGGTTTTCAAAACCAAATACTTTCACGTAGCAACCCATAGCTTCAACATTTTGGCGCCGTTGCCACGGAGGCGACGCTCTTTAATTTCTTTTTGCATTTTATAAGTTACAAAACATTTACCCCACTTCTCTCCTTTCTTATTGTGATTGCAGGTACTCTTTTGAGACAAGAAAAAGTGGTAGATTGGAGCAAAGTGCTGTTGAAGGTTCTGTAAGTTATCCCCCACCTCCCACTCATTAGTTTTCATTTCACCACATAATAACATAAACATCAATCAACATAGGTGTTCTTATAAACTCTAAGGTTAGTTTTGTTTATTTGTTTGACACGCACACCCGCCTCAACCTCCACATTTAAAAAGAAAAATAAAGAAAATCTCACAAAGGTACACAACCTCATCTGATTTTCAAACTCAACTGGTAAACCAACCTTTGGAGCTGGTACACACATCCAAACACATAATTCAGTAGAAATCAAATTAGGTTATCACTTGTGTGCCTAATTAAGTGGTGCAACAGGGCAATTGTTTGAGTTGATTGGGCTGCACCACTTCAATTAAAATCAATTCATCAAGTAGCTGCCGATTACGTTCAACTCTTAGGGATTTACCAGGCACTCCACATTCTTTTAAGTTTTAAAGGAAAACATCTTCACCTGTGCTTTGAAAAGCTGGTGTGCCAACAAAACTTGTTTGAAAATTCCTAAAGTCGAATCCTAAAAGCTACTAAGCAAGATTTGAACCCTAAAATTCACTGCATCAAAAATAATCTTACTTGAAACCCACTGGTTGTGCACACACACACACATCAATCAATCATTAAGGGCACAACCTAGATAAAGGGCACATCACATTCCAAAGCACATTCAAACCTAGCCCTAAAAAAAATAGAGTAGACGTTGGCCTTAAGGATTCAACTCGCCCATCAGAGCCAAGAACGAGATTATTTTCGATTAGTCTGTTTCTACTGTTCAATCTGATGTCTAGCTAGGGGAGCAAAATCAAATGATCGCGGTTGGGGGGTACACTAGGAATCGGAGGCACAAGCTGAAGGAAGAACCTTCTCCCCAGTCCCTCCTTCTAACTGGTTGGATTGAATAGACAGAAGCAGATCAAATCATTTCTCTATCTTAAGACAGGTTCTGGGAGTTTGTAGGTCTCCTGGCTAGCCCACTTAAGGACAGGTTTGATTGCTTGTATTGCAGGGCACCTTTCTTCCTTCTGTCTCTCATGAATCCTTCCACATATTATATGCATTCCCGCTCTTTCCCTCCTGTTTTGAATTATCCTTAACATGACAATTATCCCGATTCATACTGTAATCAACCATCAGTTAGTTGGGATAACTCAGATTGGGGATACACTTTCAGACCTCTGTGTTTAGGGTCTATCTCTGAACACTACAATTGTGATTTCTATCCTTCTCAGAGCCACATCGATTATAGATCATCAACCTTTCGTGGACAACCTAATACGATCTACAATCAAGAAGAATACAATGATCATTACCCATCCTCTGATTACACTGCCTTTAGGTCATCACCATCTTTTGAACAATCCGAAATGACCTATTATCAGGAAGGGTATAACGAATCTCAATTCGTTAACTCCTCTACACTGATACTAAACCCGCCCAACCCTGAACCAAGTCATTTGATTCAAGTTAACCAGGTTCAAGATAAGGTTTTGGCTAACTTGATGAATATCATACAATCTTTAGAAGTTCAGCTAATACCTTGCATTGAAAGATTGGAGCCCCTGATTGAAATGATTGATGATTTGAATAAGTACTTGTTAGATTGGCTCCAGGATGTCAAGAATAAGAACCCGGGTGAGTTTCTACTTGGGAAGTTAGTGAAATTGAGGATGAGATTTGTCGTTGCTTTGGTTCAATCTTGGGATAATTCCCAGGATGAACTCCCTTCAGCAGAGCCAATGTCAGAACCCACTTAGGCACCTGTTGGGGGGGACATGTGTTACGAGGGTGACCAGATTGAATTAGAGTAACCAATTAAGGATGATCTGATTTCTTCACCTGAGATCCCTGAGCCAGGGTATGAGGAAACATATGTCTTCATGGATCAGAAAGTGATAGATGATTTTGGGACATACATTAATATGGATCTTGATTTCTTCGATTCTGATGGTGAAGATTCAATTTGCGAAGTCTCACGCAATTTACAGAATATGATTTCTATGAGACAATTGGGCCTGAGGAATCTAATAGATCATTTGATAGCCCAATAACTGAGGAAACTAATCTTATTGGGGCTCACTTTACGGATCTAGAATCGCATTTTCTGGAGAATTCAATCAAATGCCTTGATTGTCAGTTACACCCCATTGAGCTTATTGATGATTCTATTTTTGAGATAACTAGACCCAAGTCAATTCTGATTCAGCCACATCTTTTAGACTTGGAGATTTCAGATAGGGTGATTAATATGCAAGAGGTCCTGAAACTTGACATTCTGAATGAGGAGAATAGAAGCTGGGAAGTTCTAATTTGGGAAGCAAACTTTGGAAGAAATAGAAGACTAAGGGTTCCAATTCATTTGAAATCATCAAACCAGGACCCTTACGACATCTGTTCTGTGGATGTCCAACCCACACACACAATCATTGATTATCCTTTGGAGCTTGAATTCTTTGTAACCTCACTTTTTGGTCTTAGGTTGCATCCTCATAAATCGTAGGCTCGACCCCGCTTTCATACTAATTTTTGGTTTTGGGTAATTTTTATCCAGAACCTTAGATATTCTTGATTATGGGATATGGGTCTGCACCACAATCTGGTCCACATCTGTGGACATCTACTGGTAAGTCAGAGGTTTCATCTTTTTATTTTGATTCTGACCTACACCTGTGAATTCTTTATTTCTCTTCTTTATATAGTGTGCCTAGCTGAAGGCACTAAATTCAGTACATATATAGTTCATATTAGTTTTTATCTTGGAGTGGACCCGACATTCATGTAATTCAGGTGCTTTCTACTCTATTTTATGTCTTTTTAATATAATTAGGACATTGCATTAGATAGGCATGGGGGGTGGATATTCATCTCTGAATTAATTCGTCTGCTCTGTAGATTTATTTTATTTTCTCTTATTTAGATTAAAAAAATTTTGTGGAATTAGGAAAGAGAACTTGGGTTTAAGAAAATTTTCAATCGTAGGAAATATTACATTAGGATTTGAACACAAAGACCCTTCAGGTCTTTAGACTTAATCAGCCTGTGCATCCATTAAAATGTGAGTTTTTTTTCGAGTCCTCGCCATCTTAATTCTATCGTAATTGGAGTAAATAAGTTTGGGTGATAAGTACATGACTTATCATCCCGCCCTTTGATTTAAGGGAATTTTGAGTTCTAAGCATCTACACACATTCTTTGCACTGACTCGTTGTTCAGTAAATTTTATGAAAATTGAGTAGCTAATGAACCTTCTAGGTTGATGTAGCTAGCAAGTTATCATGGGTAACAGCCCATAAGTTGGTTGTCCAGAGCCCAATCACTGGACCCTTCTCTTTTTGCTACCTTTAGGTAAATCTTAGACTAGGGAAGCCACCTACTAAAAAAAAAAAAAAAAAGAGAAAAAGAAAGTAAAAAAGAAAAGAAAAAGAAAGTAAAAAATAAAAGAAAACAAAAGAAATAAGTCACACTTAGCCGCACGAGTATGGCTAGAAAGTTGTCAGTGGTAATAGCTCATCGACCAGTTGTCTAGAACCTAGCTCAATAAATGCACTGAAAATTTCCAAAACACTTAGGAAGAAGCGGAGAAGTAGAATAAACCAAGGAGATATACACTGGATTCACCCTTGTGTTGACCCCGTAAAAATAAAAGTAGGGAGAAAGCTACCGGTTGTAAAGATACACCTTTAGGCAGAATTCTCTTTTTAAGGTCACCTAAAGGCGTAGAAACCCGAAGTCCGTTTTAACTGCCGATCAATGAGTCTATCACATTCACAATAAGATGCTTAGAACTTAGGGTTTTCATCAAATCTTGTGTGAGTTGAATGGCCATAGAAAGCCACTCTTAAACCCTAAAGCTCGAAAATCCAAAAAAAATCAGAAAAGAAGAAGAAGAGAAAAAGAAAATTTCCATTGAAGAAGGCAAGGGCTTGCGGTAGTCTGCATTTTGGCAGATACCCAGGCACTGTTGTGTCTTTGAAAGTTTAGATCCTAAGTAAACATTTTCTTAATGATTGAAAATAACTCATGCCCAAATAATCCAACCTGATTCTTTTATAAATAGCATATAGTTTTTGCTAGGGACTAGCAAAAGATAGGGATGGGGGTGTGATGTAAACTTGTTTATATTGTATAAGAAGTCTATTTATCCATGTTCTTAAGCATAGAATCGCATTGCATACTATAAATATTGCATTGCAATCATCATCTTGCATTTAGATTAGTTTGCGTAAAATGGAGGTTAATTATCTCCTTTTATGTTCAGGGACAGGGCAAAATTTTTATCGAGGCCTCGGATCGAAGATCCAACCATAAAGATTTGATCAGGGCACCGATTGGAGTTCAACGACTCCAAGATCACCCTAATCTGACATCTGTAGCATCAGATAGAGATCGGGGAACCCTAGAAGATCAAGGGCTAAGATGGTGTGAATTTGCACTTCAAACAACAAATCTGACTGCACGGATGGATTTAGATCGACGATCGTAGCCCAACGGTGCAAAAATTGACTCAATCCGACACCTGTGGCACCATCTACAACATCCAGAAGTTTGATGGCCAAGATGCCACCACGTGGCACCATCTCAGCCACCCAACCAGCCGCCCTCAACCGCTGAAGCTTCTACTGCCCACAAATCTCCATCGTTGGATCAAGATCCAATAGTTGAGATTACATCCCAACCGGCGTGCCCATCCTCTAAAGCAGCACCTGAAGAGCTGCCTTGACCGTTGGATCTGAATCCAACGGTCCTGATCGAGCGTGCACGAAATCTTCATGACATAAACGTCGCTGTAGCACAGGGGGTGAATGTGCATACGCGATTCAGTGGTACGTGCTTGATTCCTCGCGAGAGGCTGTTGGGGCGTAGGCAAGCGGCCTCCGTGACTGCTCGATCGCGATTGAGTGGCTACAGGCTCTCAATACAGCCCAAGCGCTATTGCACACTAGCGCGTAACGTGAGATCGCATGCGGTGAGCGCGCACTAAGGAGATACAGCGAGGAGCACTCTCAACCATTCGATCTCACGATCGAACGACCGAGAGTTGAATATCGTGGGCAAGCGTTTAAAGAGAGGAGGCGAGTAAGCACGCGTGTGCCGCCCCACTAAGCCCACGTTTGGACCTTTAGTGACAGTTTTATCCGTCACTAAAGGTATAGAATTAATGTTTTTCAAATTAAAAAGACAAAATTGCCCTCATTCCTTGAAACTATAAATGGAGACCCCCTCCATATGAAATTCTCATCCCTTCTTTCTCTTCTCTCCCTCTCCAAAGCTCAAGAGAAGCTTGTCCCACACCTGGGATGCTTCTCAAGAGATAAAGTCCAATTTTCATCCTCATTTCAGTGGTGGATCCCACGATGACAATGACGTGCTGCTCCATTCCCGTTCTTCCCACTTCGTCCTCCTTCATCCTGCTTCATTCCCCGTCTTCATGGCATCGTCATCCAAGCGACCGTCGAGGAGGATAATTCTCTCTCCATTCTTTTTAATGCTTTCTAGAGTAGATTTTCTGCTTTCTAGTGTAATCGTTTTTTGCCTTCCAATCGTAATGTTTTATGTAACGAACAATCTCTTTGATAATGAATTCCATGTTCATTGTGCATCTCTTTTCCATTTTTTTTGTAATATTCGCTCTCTCTCTTTCTCTTCTATTTAGTGTAAATAAATAGATAGCTTCTAGTCAATTAATTTACTTTGTGAAAAATAAAACAAATGCGTATTTTTAAATCAAACGTCCAACTCCCTGAGTTCGACCTGGGATTTCTATTCCTATATAAATTTTATTTGTTGAACATGAGTTCTTTGCTTTCATACTACAACGACAGATTTTCAAAGCCAAATACGTTAGCATAGCAACTCGTAGCTTCAATAAGATGCATCGAAGTGAACCTGGTTCTGTCTTCGGAATAAAGCCACTTCATGGCTCCTGAGGGCATCGTACTTGGACACCTCATCTCTAAGAGAGGTATCCAAGTCGACCGGGCCTAGGTAAATCTAATTTCCAAGCTACCTGTGCCTAACTTGGTCAAAGACATCAGATCATTCTTGGGGCATATTGTATTTTATCATTGATTCGTACCTGATTCCTCTAAGATCGTGTGCCCCTTGATCAATCTCCTTTCGAAGGACATGTCATTTGAGATATCTAGTGAGTGCATTCATGCATTTGAGATCCTTCGTGACCGAGTCAGCCAAGCACCAATCCTACAATCTCCTAACAGGTCTCAACCCTTCGACATCTTGTGAGATGCACCTGACTACTGATCAACTGGTTTTGGCAAAGAAAAAATAAGGTTTCAAGAACCTGTCGTCGTAGCTCGCAAAATACGTTATCAAATACAATTTTACTAAAGCTCCAAGGGAGTCCCAGGTCGAACATAGGGAGGCGACAATTACTTTTGTTGAAATCTACATTTTTTTCTTGTTTCTTTTTGGTGTTTTAGGGTTTTGTGATTTTTTTGGTGTTTTTGAAATAAAAAGACAAGTGAGATAACATCACAAGGTTAACTAATATGATATTTCACAATGGCATTCAATTGTCTATTCCATTATGCTAAAACATAAAAGAGATAGAGGTGAGAAGAAATCTCCCAAATCGGCTATTTGGTGAGACGATGGCTCTTGGTGACAACTTGGATGAAGAGGGTGAGGTGCTGGACAACATAGGTGAGATGCTGGAGGATGTTGGGTAGAGGAATGCTTCACCAAGGCTTCATAATGGGGTTGAGGAGATAGAGATGATCTTCTACCGAGATGGAGGTCAGAGGATGGCTCCAAGGCTTCTTATGCAGGTGGTGGAATATAGGAGCATTACACTAATAAGAGGCCTTTGGAGGTTGGGAATAGCTCTAATGCAGCTTTGGTAGGATAATAGAGCTTAGAGTAGGTAGAGATGGATAGGAAAGGGAGCTGTACAGGTCTTTATATAGTGGATGGGAAGGGACAAAAGATGGACACAGCGTAATTAGTGACCTCCAAGACATCACTGTAGGTCCAGCTAAAGCATTGCTATAACCAACTCACACCCACTCACATGCACGCTCTGTTGGCCTTCCAACATGTACGCAAATCACACTCGTTCCCTACTGGTGCGTGCTAGCATGTGCACTAGCATGCACCCAATTGACGAACTGGGGGTGCTCGGTGGGTCTTGAACCTGCGCCCCTCCCTTGCGATGAAGCGCCTCCACCGTTGCACCATGTCAACAAGTGTGTGGAGAAGATGTGCTGTAGCTGTGCGGTGAAGAAGGCACTCAACCCTTGGATTTTCATCCAACGGCTGAGATTGTTTGTTGGGTGGCCCTTAGAAGTACGACAGGTGACCTTGGGCACTGCAGATGGTGTCACATGGCACCATCTAGACCGTCCATCCTTCCCTGCTTGTAGAGGATGCCACGGTGCTCGGATCGAGGTGATTTCCACGTTGTCGAACTACGATCATCACTCCGGATCCATCAGTATGGTCGAATTTTTCATCCGAAGCCTGTAAAGATGCTGCACTGCCTCCTGGCCATAAAATGTTGAAATTACTAAACAATATACAGAAATTATCCTAAATGCAATGTTATGCACTATTTATACTTATGGAATGCAATGCTAGGCTTAGGAACTATCATAAATAAGCATTTTATCATAAATTTATGCATGTTTATCAAACCTCGATGCTTATCTTTTGCTAGTCCCTAGCAAAATTAACCTAAATGCTATGCATAAAAGTAGAATCAGGATTTGATTACTTATGCAAGATTTGTTGATTGCTTTAGAAAATTTCAACCCCAAGTCCTACTTACAAAAACTCGACAGTGCCCAGGTGTCTATCAGATTGCAATTCACCCAAGCCCTCGCCTTATTTGAAAAATATATATATACAATTTGTTTGCTTTTCCTTCTTTTCTAATCTTTTTGAATTTTTTTGACTTTGAGTTTCGGGATAAATTTTTATGGCTACCCAACCAACCCAAGACTCAAAAAGGATTCTAAGTGCTAAGCATCTCATGGAAAGAGTGGAATACTCATTAGGTGGCCGTTAAAATGGACTTCAGTTTTCTATGACCTTAGGTGACCTTAAGAGTTTCTGCTTAAAGGTTTATCTTTTCTAATGGTAGCTTTCTCCCTACTTTTTTTTAATGGAGTCAACATAAGGGCGAACCCAGTGTATACCTCCCTGGTTTATTCTACTTCCCCACTTCTTCCCTAAGTGTTTTAGGAATTATTGTGCATTTTTGTGAGCTAGGCTATAGACAACCGGCTAATGGGCTGTTACCCACGGTAACTTGCCAACCATACTCGTACGATGTAGTATGGCTTTATTTATTTTATTTTCTCCTTTTTCTATTTATAGTTAATTTTTTATTTTTTGAGCATCATTTTTTTTTCTTTTTCTAAGTAGGTGGCCTCCCTGATCTAAGATTTACCTAAAAGTAGTAGAATGAGTATGGTCATGTAGCTGGGCTATGGACAACCAGCTAATAGGCTGTTACCCATGACAACTTGCCAGGCATGCTACCCTAGAAAGTTAATTAGCTACCTAATTTTTGAAGAAATCGCCAAAAAGTGAGTCGGTGCAAATAGTGTGTAGATGCTTAGACTTAAAGTCTGCTCAAATTAGAGGGTTGGTTGATAAGTTGTGTACTTATCACCCCAATTTATTAGCCAAATTAGAATAAAATTATTTGGTGAGGACTCGAGGCTAAGTCCACATTCGAGTGGACACCTGAGCTAATTAAGCTCGAAGATCTGAAGAGTCTAAGTATTCAAGTCCCAAAGTATCAATTCCAAAAGTTTGCAACTCCTAATGCCTAAGTTCTCTTCTCCTACTTCTATATATATATTTTTTTAAATAAAATAACAAGAAATTGCTGTTACTATTGACAAAAAGATTATTTCATAAGATATCCAACCCCCATGCTTAGCTAATGCAATGTCGTCATTGTTAAAATGAAAGCATGCAGGAAAGCAAAAATGGAAGAATAGCACCTAGTTTCTGTGAGATTCTGGTTAGCTCGAAATAGCCTTTACACGTGTTGAGTTTAGTGCCTTCAACTAGGTGAGGTCTCCAATCAAAAATAACTATCATTGAGGTTGCAATAACATAGTTTCCGGGCCCCTAGATATGGGTCCCGGAGAGTAAAAATGGGCTTGCCAAAGAGTTGATCAATGAAAATGGCAAGCTGGTGGTGTAGGTGATTGCACAGCAAAAATGCACCAACAATTGTGCCGTCTTGTGCTATTTCCTAGCATTACCAGTGCATATTAGGTATCCATAGTCGCATTAATAAAAATACACGCATGCATGCATTTAATTGAGAGGGGAGGAGAGTGAAATGAATGGCCTTGCAATTAGCATTTTTCCTCAAGTGCTACTTTGCAAAATTCACCATCTTTTTATTTTTAATTTTACTTGACTTTGAATTCTTCCCGCGACTGAATGGCATGGCTGGACCTTCCTCCTCACGCCATGCTCTACAACAGCTCTCCCTACCAGCCGCATGCAAGCCTCTCCCTGTCAACCATGCAAAGCCACGCATAGCCAGGGCATGGCTATGCATGCTGTCTTCTTTAAAAAGAGCACGGCTCCTCAACAAGAAGAGCCTGGTCCACCAAAAAAAAAAAAAACCACACAGCAGCTCTTCCCTTCCAGGCCACCTCCTCCCCTCTCCCTCCATACGCAGCATCTCCCTCCACACAGCAGCAGTAAGGCGGCAGCAGCAGCGCAGGAGACCGCGCACCCCCACGTAGGCTACCGCGCGTGCCTGCAGGCTGCCATTGCCTTTCGCTTCTTCGTGTACGCATACCTCTCCAGGAAAGCCACCAGCCGGTGCACCCCTTCCACACGCGCGCCAGCTTGCGCTTCAACTCCCAGCACTCAAAGCATCGACCGGACCAGGTCACGCGGCTCGCCTCGGCACTATAGCCACTGTTCACTTGTTTCAGCGGAACACTATGGCTATAGTGCAGTGACCGGTAAGTTTCTCACTTAACCGATCACCCGACGTGCCGCAATAGGCTAGCTCATGTGCGCGTCCCGCCTCGAGTCCACTCCAGCGCCAGCCCATGCATCTGCGTGTGCCCGCCTCTGCCAGTGCCAGCACCCGCCTATGTGTTCACCCGCTCCCAGCGCCTGCCTTCGCCCGCTCCCTTCGCCTATCCACGCAGCGCTGTGTGCTACAGTCCTCTCCGCGCGCTCACTCCCACCCAGCGCGCACCTCTCCGCACGCCTACGCGCCTGCACGTACGCGCGTGGACACCAGACGATGCCCCACTACTGCAGACAGCTTAACCCTCCTTCACTCCAGTAGGAAGCGCTCTCTCTCTCTCTCTCTCACAACACTCTCTCACTCTCTCTGCCGACACAAACACACACACTCACACTCTCGCACACACACACTCTCACCTATACACTAATATATACTTATATATATATACATACATATATATATTTACATATATATTTATATTTATATACATATATATATATACTTATATATATACAAATAGTAGTACCTATATAACTAAAGTATTATTATACATATATACATATATATATATACACATATATATTTACATATATACATATGCTTATATACGCATACATATATATATACATATATGTACACATATACTTATATATATATATATACAAATATACATACACATATACATATATATCTATAACTATATATACATACATATATATATATATATCTACATATATCTATATATACATATAGTACTATATACATACACATATATATATATACTTCTATATAGTATTATATACATACATATACATATATGTATATCTATACATATATCTATCTATACATATATTTACATACCTATATATATATATATATATACATATATACATATATAAGTACACATATGCCTACTTAGTTACAACCATATATATATACATAAACATATAGATATATATATTTACATATATACATATATATTTTCATATCACACACCATTCGTGGTATCGCGGGAATATCTGCACCAGTTGCTGATATTCCCTGATACACGCGTACAAGAAGTGTGGTCTCACACATCTTCCTCCATCCACCTTACACTTCACGCAACACCTCATCCTGTTGGTTGCATCTTTTTAGACAACGACCGACTCGACACCATGCTACACGCCATCTCCATCTCCACCCCCACCCCTTTATGCATATATAATATATACATCTATATATACTATATTTACTTTATTTCTGTTTCTCTTTCATGCCAGTAAAAAGATAAAAAATATATAAAAGAGAAGATAAGTCTTGACTTGTAGGTACTTAGTCTTGCGAATAGGAAGACCAATTTTGGAACCCTAATTTGGCTCAAAGCGAAGAACCTAATTTTGAGGGTGTACCCAAGGACAATGATTATCAGAAAAAAATCTTAAATAGAAAAACACCAAAAACATAATAAACGAATGGAAGAGATTCGTTGTAGGAAAGGTATAGAAACTTGACTTGTAACCCCACTTCCCGGAGTTCGACCTTGGGCCTAAAAGTGACCAAGATAAAATCAAGTAGGCCAGGTAAAAAATTTTGTAAAGAGATGGTTAGGCTCGAATTAGGTTAACCACTATACACATTTCAAAAATAAAATCACCATATTAACGCACTTAACTGGGTCCCGACCATAATCTTTTCTGGCGCCATTGCCGGGGAAGTGCGCCTTCAAGTAAGTTTTTACTGCATTCCTGTAATTTTTCTCTTCTCACACCCTTCTCTTCATGGGTGTTTTTGTTTATTGCTGTGCAGGTGAACCTGTTGCAAGGAGAAGGCAGGCAGACGAAGTTGGAAACATGAGAAGATCCAAGGTGGGAGAGAGAGTGTGAAGACGTCGACACCGCACTGGAGCTTTGCGCACGTGGCTGAACAAGTAGGTCATTCTTTCCTAGCAACCTAGGTTAACTTGTCACATTAGTAAGAAAAAAACAAAAACTAAAAACTAGAAAAACTTCTTGGGATCTCATGGGACAAGTGGATTAAAATTCACTTGTTTGATTGTTTGCCTTTACTCCCTCCTCCCCAGGATTTCCTACCAGACTTCGCATAGCGAAGATCCAAGAATCTTAATTCTTGAATCTTTCTCCGTGGAAAGTATTCTTTGAGGCAAATAAAAAGATTGATTGCGCCCCTCTTTGCCTCATTTATCTGCAAATTCGGGATCACCTTTTTGGTGGGGGGACTTGGAATTGAGTTGATTCCAACCTCACCACGACTTTTCACTTGCCTAAGATTCGATCCCGAATACTTCAACCCCAACAATTTGATTCTCTTTATCTTTTAGTTGGGCCTTGTGTGTGGAAATCATTCTGGTGATTGGGAGCAGTTGAATTGCAGTGCTTTGGCTGCCTTTCACACTTATCTAAAACTGATTCGTGCATCCACACATAGAAATCTCCATTTAGGGATGCCCATTGCATTGTAGCATGCATTAACCAACTAACATTGAAGAAGGGTTTGTTTTACTTAGACAAAAACTTGTATTCTCTCAAAACCCAAGATTGGTTCAATTGGTAGTTTAGTGAAATCATAAAATCCATACTACTTAAGGCTGAATTCTAAAAACCATTCACCAATTAAAACTTCAATTCGGGGAGATTTCCTCGTTGCATGCTTGGTTTACACACTCTAAAAATCAATAACTTGGGCATTACCCGTAAATAACGCCCTTCACATTCCAGAAGCACTTGATCCCAAGCATCTAACTAAAATTGGTAGTAACTTGACCCTTATTAATGATTGGAGGTCTAACTACCTGCGTGTAGCACCTACGTGATGGTGAGGGTTCCCATGTGATATCAGGTGTCTAAGACCAGGGCAAACGGCCTTTCAATCTGGCCCGGTGGTTTCGCGATGCTCGCATTCGGTTCCGTAGTTTGTGATAGTGGGTAACTTAGATCTTTAGGTCTAAGGGCACACTATGGAGGTTAGGAATTTGATTGTATTTATTTGTCATCAAGTGTACCTTTGCGGCTTCATTTCTCTCATCTCTTTTTCCTTCGTATCCCCCCAATTCTTCCTGTGGTAGTGCATGTTTGGGAGGAGGTCACAAAACCCTGAACTGTGTGAATTATCTGATAATTTTAGAAAAGGAGCCGAATCGTCTTCCTCCTCCACATACATGGCTGCACGCCCACCCCCAAATCCCGAGGGAGGAAACTGCCCTGAAAACCACTAGGTGGTGGAGCCTTAGATCCCATAACCTGCCTCCATGCCCAAATGGAAATGCATAATGAACAAATTGAAGCCATTAGGGAAACTTTGGAGGAAATGCAGAACCCTCCCGAATGGGAGGAGCCTAGGTCTCTTAGCTCCTATCAGAATCCCGCTGCTACAGAGACCATAGGACAAATTTGGGTCCCCATGGGCAGGGACGACTTTGAATTAAAACCTAACATAATTGGCCTAATAAATTTTCACTCCATGGTCTTGCAAGTGAGGATCCTTTTCTCCACTTGGAAGACCTAACCTGATTAGCTGAAACTGTTAAACCTAGAAATATCGGGTTACCTATAGCCCTCATGAAAATGTTCCTATTTTCATTACAGGATAAAGCGTCACAGTGGTTATGCACCACGGGAGAACCATCAACTCTTAGGATGAGATGGGAACAACATTTCTCAAGAAGTTCTTCACAATCGGGCGAACCAATGTACTTCGCTGTGCTATCACTTCATTTATGCAACAAAACGGCGAAAAATTTCATGAGGCAAGGAAGAGGTATAATGACCTCCTTAGGAAGTGTCCGCACCACGGTCTGCCTAAGTGGCATATAGCCTAGATTTTCTACTATGGGCTAAATGAGACTTTGAAGCATATTGCAGACGCTTCCTGCGAAGGGAATTTTATGAATAAAGACTAGAATGTAGCATTCGAATTATTTGAAAATATGAGTGAAAACTCAATGAACAATGCTTCCGTTGTCGACTTTAATCATACCAGCCTGCCCCGTAATGTCCCCGAAGTTAACATGGGAGCCTCCCATTCATCCACAGATCTCAGCCTTATTGCACAGAAATTGGATGAAGTCTCCGTCGTGCACAAGAAGCTGGACGAGCTTCTGGCCAACCCCGCCCGTTCTATGGCAAACACCCCCACCTCACCACTTCATCACAATCCCAATTCTTCCAACACCAGGCTTATCCAGAGAAACCCCGTAAGACCTTTCTTACCGAGTGTTGCACCGAGCGACTCGGTAAGTCCTGTGGATCTGGCTTCTATGACCCAGTATTTCGACATGGAGGACCAAGCCTCCATGTGCTCGGACGCATATTTACATGTGGACAAATCATCTGGCAAAGAAGACGCTTGCGTCCTGGGGAACAACCCGTTCTCTGCCACTTATAACCTAGGGTGGTGTAATCATCATTACTTCAAATGGTCCAACAACCCGCAGCGCCAAAATCCTGCTGGTGGACCAATGAGACCGTCCGCACCCGTCATCCCAAGGGCCCAGTCTAATCCTATGGCAAATCCACCATCAGGCCCTTGCGTACTGCAAACTGAACACGCATCAAGTCCTCTTGATAAATTGATGTGAATGATGACAGAAATGTCAAAGTGCCATGAAGAGAACATGACCTCTCTTCAGCACCAATTGGCGCAGCAGAAGGTTGAGATCAGTCAACTATGAATGGCGACTCAATCTCAAGGCACTCTTCCCACCCAATCTATTCCAAACCCGCAAAATTTTGTACACCGTGGTCCTCAACCATGGTACGACCTTCTCAGGGGTAGGTTAATTAGATTCTGCAGGCTCCGAGCATTCCACAGGGATTTCAGGCTAATCCCGTTGCAGCACCGCTCTCTTATGTCCCTATTGCGAACCCTCCTCCGCCGTATGATCCCACTGGACCCGCATCATCCAATGCTATCACTATGAGGAGCGGTAAGCAGACCGTCGATCCACCTCGACCTGATCCTGGCCCATCTTCCCCATCGCCCTCTCATTCGGGATGCACACCGCATTCGCGAAAGGACGATACACCCAAATTGGTGCCAGAATTAGTTTCATTCCCTGAGTCTCTACTGAGGGAGCCAAAAGGCAAAAAGAAAGATACGCAGGCCTTTGATAACCTACGTAATTTTTTCACGGATGTAGAAATCAAGGTACCCCTACTCGAGGCTATCGACCATATACCTGATTTTTTAAGGACTACACAACACCCAGGAGAGAGTCAAAGAAAACTAAGAATCCAGTGGTTCTCTTGCCACATGTGAGTTGTGCTATACTGTCAAACCTACCACCGAAGCAGAAAGATCTGGGCACACCACTTATTTCCTGTAGCATCCAAGGCTGCAATTTTAATCGTGCCCTGCTTGATCTAGGATCTTCCATCAACCTTATACCAACCATCATGCTCGAAAAATATTCCTTGGGAAATCTGAAACCCACCCCTCTCACGTTACAGTTGGCAAATCGTTCTATCAAAATCATGAACGGTGTGATGGAAGATGTGGTGGTTAGGGTCAACAGTCTCTGTTTTCCTGTTGACTTTCTTGTTTTAGACATGGAAGTTCCTAGCTCACTTTCTGATTGTCCGATCATCCTTGGTCGACCTTTCTTGGCCACAACCCGCGCCCATATCGACTGCAAGTCAGGCTGTATTGAGATTGCCGTTGGATATGAAAAGCTCAAGCTTAACATCTTTAAGGCATCCAAGAACTTTGATTGCGATTGCATCGAGGATGATACGTCTGGTGAGGACATGGTCGTCAGTGCGTGTATTGGACTAATTGGGACCTATTCTGACTGCTGCAGATTACCTGTAAACACTGATGACTGCCTGACTAACACATATTGTGACATTCCCCCATCCCTCCCTTGTCCCGTACCTTCTCCTGGCCAGACTTATGATGACGTTTTCTCCGCTTCCCATACCTCGTGGTCTGAGTCATATCCGGGCTTCTCACCGCCGGTCCACACTCTTGAATACCAGATTGCCCTTTCTTTCCCTCAAAATTGGGCAGAGTTGCAAATCCATACTAGGACCTTGAGCCCACATGCTTCTCACTGGGGCTATTCCTTTTTGGATCCATCCATCCAAGAAGCCCCTCTTCTTGGCCAATCTGAAGGCCAATTTTTTCCTCCTGACTTGTTCTCCGACCCACCTGGGACACTCTCGTCCCAAGAAATGCCAGACCTTTCACCATCTACTCCCGAGCTGAAAGAGTTGACTAGTACACTTAAGTATGTTTTCCTAAGGCCAAATGAAATGCTCCCTGTAATCATCAGTTCAAAATTGACCAAGGAGCAAGAGTACAAACTAACTGAGGTCCTCATAGAGCACATGGCAGCCATTGGATGGTCTTTATCAGACTTATCTGACATTAGCCCCTTCTGCTGCACTCACCGCATATATACGGAGGAGGAGGCTCGACCTTCCCGTGAGATGCAGCGACGTCTCAACCCTAACATGCGGGAGGTCATTAAGAAAGAAATCATTAAGTGGCTAAATGTGGGTATAATCTACCCGATCAGTGATAGCCCCTGGGTGAGTCCAATTCACGTTGTGCCCAAAAAGGCGGGACTCATCATCCGTGTCAATGACAGGGGCGAGTCCATCCCTACACACACTCCTACATCTTGGATAGTGAGTGTAGATTATAGGAAACTCAATGTTGCAACTAAGAAAGATCCCTTTCCGCTACCTTTCATTGACCAAATCCTGGAGCAGTTAGCGGGAAGTAAAATTTTCTATTTCTTGGATGGATTCTCAGGATATAACCAGGTGGCAATTGACCCCCAGGACCAAGAGAAAACCACCTTTACCTGCCCCTTCGGCACCTTTGCATTTATAAGAATGCCGTTCGGACTTTGCAACGTGCCAGCAACTTTCCAAAGATGTATGCTGGCGATATTCCATGACATGGTGGGTGACTTTCTCAAGGTCATCATGGATGACTTTTCGATCTTTGGACCATCTTTTGATGACTGTCTTGCTAACCTGACCCGAATCCTTAGGAGATGTATTGATGTAAACCTCGTGCTTTCTTGGAAAAAGAGTCATTTTATGGTGCACGAGGGAATTGTTCTCGGACATATCATCTCCGGTAGGGGTATCGAGGTTGACAGAGCTAAGCTTGATGTGATTGCTGATTTTCTTGTGCCTGTCTCTATCAAGCAAATCCACTCCTTCCTGGGACACGTCAGTTTCTATAGGAGATTTATCAAAGATTTCTCCAAGATTTCTCGACCTTTAACTCATCTCCTATCAACCAACGTACCCTTCGATATGGGCCTCGACTGCATACGATCATTCACGCAGCTGCATAATGTTGTCACCAAGGCCCCTGTTCTCCAGCCACCTGATTGGTCCCTCGACTTTGAACTCATGTGTGACGCTTCTGACCTTGCAGTCGGAGACATCCTGGGACAAAGACGTGATAGACACCCCTTCGTGGTGTACTACGCCAATAAGATGTTGGACGAGGCTCAGCATAATTATACTACCACTGAAAAAGAACTACTGGCGGTCGTCTTTGGGCTGGAGAAATTCCGCTTTCACCTTTTGGGATCACATGTTATTGTTTTCACTAATCACATGGCCATTCGCCATCTCATGCACAAGAAGGATGGCAAGCCTAGACTGATTCGTTGGATCCTTCTGCTCCAAGAATTTGACATTGAGATTTGCGATAAGGCCGGAGCCCAGAATGCTGTGGCTGATCATCTTTCCAGACTGGACCCTAACCATATTGGACTTACTCTACCAATCAATGAAATTTTTCCCAATGAGCACCTATTGGCAATTAATGTGGCAAGTGGACCATGGTATGCCGACATTGCCAATTACCTTACTTCTGGATCCCTTCCACGTGGCTGGCCTAAAAACCAGTGCGAGCGTCTCATGGCAGAAGCAAAGTATTATTTCTGGGATAATCCACTTCTCTTTTGAATAGGTGCTGATCAAATCATCCGTCGCTGTATTCCTGACAGCGAATTCCCTAGTGTGCTATCCTTCTGCCATGATCAGGCCTGCGGAGGCCATTTCTCTGGGAGGAAAACTGCAGCCAAGGTGATGCAGTGCGATTTCTTTTGGCCCTCCCTTCACCAAGATGCACACAATTATGCCAAGCATTGCACTAGGTGCCAGTCATTATTGTCAATGTCACATCGTGACATGATGCCCTTGCAACCCATCCTAGCTGCAGAAATCTTCGACATTTGGGGAATTGATTTCATGGGTCCCTTTCCTCCTTCCAACGGCTTCGAATTTATCCTCGTGGCTATTGATTATGTTTCAAAATGGATCGAGGCTATTCCCACACGCCGTGCTGGCCATGTTATATCCACTCGATTTGTCAAAGACCACATCTTTGCGTGCTTTGGAATCCCTCGATCCATTATCTTGGATGGAGGAAGACACTTTACCCATGCTTCTTTTCGGGCACTTCTGAGGAAATACGAAGTCCACCATCGTATCACATCCCCGTATCATCCTTAGACGAACGGCCAAGCAGAGCTGTCGAACTGGCAAATCAAGTAGATTCTCCAGAAATCGGTTCGGCCTGACCGTAAGGATTGGTCCAACAAGCAGATTGACGCACTTTGGGCATATCAAACCGCCTTCAAGGCTCCCCTTGGTATGTCTCCATATAGAATCGTTTACGGGAAGCCTTGTCATTTGCCCATGGAGTTGGAGCACCGCGCTTATTGAGCGGTTCACCAATGTAACCTCGACCTAGACCGGTGTGTTCGAGAAAGGAAACTCCAACTCCAGGAGCTGGAAGAGCTCCATCGTGAAGCCTATGATTCTACTTTAACTTTCAAGCAAAGCACTAAGGCTTTTCACGACAGTTGTATTCAGAGGAAAGAATTTGAGCCATCTCAGCAAGTTTGGCTCTAGAATGCCTGGCTTAAATTCTTTCCTGGGAACTGAAGTTCAAATGGACTGGTCCTTTGCTGGTCTCAAGACCATTTCCCAACGGGGCCGTTGAGATTGAAGATCCCAAATCTGGGCATAAATTTACGGTCAATGGGCAGCATTTGAAACCCTATCTTACTCATGAACCTGCCCCCATTGGAGAAACTGTTGCCCTGCTGTAGGGTAACTAATTTTTTGCCTCATTCTGAGTCCAGTTGGGGACGTTAAATTTAGCGCTCGTTGGGAGGCACCCCACAACACTAGCCATCCACCATCACTTTTCACTTCACTATCATGCTCACTTCACCACCCACCATCCACGCACCCTACCACCCTACTGTATACCCTGCACCTCAGCTCTCGTTACCCGATCTTTCATCCTTTCTCTACCCTACCCTACATGCATATGAGGACATAGCATTGTTTGGCATGGAGGGGTGGATAGGCATCCGTAGTATCTGGGTATTTCAGGGTATCATACAGTTTTCATCCAATTATATATATATAAAAAGAATGGTGTTTGGTAATGATCTGAAGGCTGAAAGAAAAATACAATAAGTGTTTATGGATATTCAACCACTATTTTGAAGACATTCCAAGCCACAGAAGCTTGATTCGCTCAGGCTCGGCTTAATTCACTTAACCGTTGACAAGATAGATTGGAATCTCTCCTAACTAAGGACGTATTCTTGCACCTGAGACACCAGTATAGGATCCGTTGGTTTGCTTCTACTCTAGAGCCTAAGTAATCTTGGTCCACACTACACATATCAAGAAAGACTAGGTGAACATAAGATCCAACCCTAGTGTTCATTAGGGAAGGTGGAGTCCTTACCTGTGCGCGTAGGTAGACTTTTTATCCCAGGTTTTAGTCTTGTGTTTAGGAGAGATTCTTTCCACCAAGAAGAAACTCTCCCACCAAAAAGAAAAGTGTGCTCCTCCAAATAATGTTGTAAGAGATATACTGACACGTGTTTCAAAAAAAAAAAATGCAAATAAGTCAGTATATCTCACAAATGTCTGTAAAATCTTCCCCTTACAAAAAAAAAAGTTCTTCAGGGCAAATACCCTATTTTCTTTGAGCCACGAATGTCAGAAAATGGGAAATGAGTTTCAATCATCTTTTTAAGGGTCAATCCAAAGGCACGAGCTGAAACTGGGACCAACCTGTACCTAAAAAATTCATGAAACCCTGGGCTTGAGTCTTAATGTTCATCTGTCAATCTTGATCCTTCACTATGCACAAGCCATAATCTCTTGAGCACTCGAGTACGGCAAAAACCTCCTAGGTCCTAGAAATTGTACTTAAGGTTTAAATATCAAGAGTCCAGGTTAGTTGGGAGATGATCTATGTCTTGTGAGACTTAAAGTACTGGTACTCTTCTCTGCAATTGGTTCTCACAATATCCAACAATAAACAAACCTATGTCGCCTTCGAAGAAAACCTTCAGCTTAAAGATCATTACTAAATACAACACAAAAAAATGTTTTGCTAGGGACTAGCAAAAGATAGGCATGGGGGTATGATTGCACAGTAAAAATGCACCAACAATTGTGTCATCTTGTGCTATTTCCTAGCATTACCAGTGCATATTAGGTATCCATAGTCATATTTGTAAAAATACACGCATGCATGCATTTAATTGAGAGGGGAGGAGAGTGAAATAAATGGCCTTGCAATTAACATTTCTCCTCAAGTGTTGCGTTGCAAAATTAACCATCTTTTTATTTTTAATTTTACTTGACTTTGAATTCTTCCCGCGACTGCATGGCATGGCTGGACCTTCCTCCTTGCGCCATGCTCTGCAACAGCTCTCCCTGCCAGCTGCATGCAAGCCTCTCCCTGTCAGCCATGCACAGCCAGGGCATGGCTGTGCATGCTGTCTTCTTCTTTAAAAAGAGCATGGCTCCATCTTTCCAAGAAGAGCCTAGTCCACCAAAAAAAAAAAAACCACACAGCAGCTCTTCCCTTCCAGGCCGCCTCCTCCCCTCTCCCTCCATACGCAGCCTATCCTCTCTGAGAAGCCACTCTGCGGGCCGGAGTACCTCACGATGGTGCAGAACCACCACCGTGAGTCCACCACTGCCCAGCCCATCAAAGAGCCGGTGGGCATGGTGGTTCTATCCCTGTTTCTTCGCTTGAAGCACTTCCGCCATTGCCACAGAGCTTCAAGCTTTGAAGCTCAAAGCTCCGCAAAAGCAGCAGCAAGGCGGCAGCAGCAACGTAGGCCACCACGCACCTGCAGGCTGCCATCGCCTTCCGCTTCTTCACATACGCCCACCTCTCCGCGCAAGCCACCAGCCGGCGCACCCCTTCCACGCGCACGCCAGCTCGCGCTTCGGCTCCCAGCACTCACAACACTGGGCACACCCGGTCACGCGACTCGCCCCAGCACTGTAGCCACTGTTCACACGTTTCAGCGGAACACTGTGGCTACAGTGCGGTGACAGGTAAGTTTTTCACTCAACCGGTCACTCGGTGCGCCACAACCGCTCCTAGCCCACGCGCGCGTCCCGCCCCAAGTCCGCTGCAGTGCTCGCCCACGCATCTGCGTGCACCATCACCCGCCTGCGTGTTCACCTACTCCTAGTGCCTACCTTCTCCCGCTCCCTTCACCCCTCCGCGCAACATTGTGCACTGCGGTCCTCTCCACGCGCTCACTCCCTCCCAGCATGGGCCTCTCCGCGCGCCTGCGCGTGTTCTCGTGGACACCAGACAATGCCCCACTGCTGCAAATGGCTTAACCCTCCTTCACTCCAGCAGGAAGCACGCTCTCTCTCTCTCTCTCTCACACACAACACTCTCTCACTCTCTCTGACGACACATACACACACACACTCGCACTCTCGCACACACACACACTCACCTATACACTAATATATACTTATATATATATATACATACATATATTTATTTATATATATATATTTATTTATATACATATATATATATACTTATATCTATACATATAGTAGTACCGATATAAGTAGAGTACTATTATACATATATACATATATATATGTACATCTATATACTTATATATATATATATACACATATATATTTACATATATACATATACTTATATACATATACATATATATATATACATATATATGCACATATACTTATATATATATATACAAATATACATACATATATACATATATATCTATAACTATATACACATACATATATATATATATATCTATCTACATATATCTATATATACATATATTACTATATACATCTATATAGTATTATATGCATACGTATACATATATATATATATCTATACATATATCTATCTATACATATATTTACATACCTATATATATATATATATATATATATATATATACATATATAAGTACACATATACCTACATAGTTACAACCATATATATATATATATAGATATATATATTTACATATATACATATATATTTTCATATCACACACCATACGTGGTATCGCGGGAATATCTGCAACAGTTGCTGATATTCCCCAATACACGTGTACAAGAAGCATGGTTTTATACATCTTCCGCCATCCACCTTACACTCCATGCAGCACCTTGTCCTATTGGTTGCATCTTTCTAGACGATGACCGACTCGACACCATGCTACATGCCATCTCCATCTCCACCCCCGCCCCTTTATACATATATAATATATACATCTATATATACTTTATTTACTTTATTTCTGTTTCCCTTTCATGCCAGTAAAAAGATAAAAAAAATATATAAAAGAGAAAAGATAAGTCTTGACTTGCAAGTACTCAATCTTGCGAATAGCAAGACCAATTTTGGAACCCTAATTTGGCTTAAAGCCATGAACCTAATTTTGAGGGTGTACCTCAAGGACAAAGATTATCAGAAAAAAATCTTAAATAGAAAAACACCAAAAACATAATAAACAAATGGAAGAGATTCGTTGTAGGAATGGCGTAGAAACTTGACTTCTAACCCCACTTCCCTGAGTTCGACCCTAGGCCTAAAAGTGACCAAGATAAAATCAAGTAGGCCAGGTAAAAAATTTTGTAATGAGATGGTTAGGCTCGAATTAGGTTAACCACTATACACATTTCATCGATAAAATCACCATATTAACACACCTAACCAGGTCTCGATGAGTAGGGAGAGCCCAAATGATCTCCAATAGGAGTTTTGTTGATTTAGTATAGAGGAGTTGTGGATCGATATAGAAATTATGCAATGGTTGGGTGAACAAGGACAATGAGGGTTTTATGATGTGTCGGGGGTTTGTGGGTAGTCTAGAATATCTAACATTTTAAGAGTTTCTCCCCAACGATCAATTTCATCCTCACAATCAGGGTGCTTAATCCAACCTTCCTGATCCTCATGATTCCCACCCAAAAGTTGAACGTCAAACTCTAAAAATTCAAGATGACATTGTTATGTTTTAACATGATCATGTGAATCATCCAACAAATTTCCAAATTCATGAATATCTTCCTCATCCCAGGTTGCCACAGTTTGTTGATTGCCCTCAATTATCCCTGCAATCGTGTGATTTTCTTCTTGAGTTTGGGTAGAGTTGGCCCTTAAAAGGTTTTCTAAGGTATGTATGGCCATTACCTCCTCTATTTTGCCAAGTTCCTCCATCAAACCACACAATTTTATCCATCTTTGAGACCTCAAAAATATTTAATCTATGTGTTTTATTCACAGAGGCCATTTCTATATTTCCCAATTCACAATCAATTCTTACATAGGTAGTAGACAAGAATGGTCTTCCCAAAATAATTGGGGTATGGTTGAGCTATTTTGGTGCTTCCATGTCTAGGACCATAAAATGAGCAAGGTAATGCAAATCATTAACCTTGATTAAAACATCCTTCAAAATACCCCTTGGTTTTGTAATGTATCCATCGGGTAACTGCAAGGTTATGTCAGTGTGTTTCAGGTAGCCTAGACCCATTTCCATATGCAGTGAGGTGGGGATCACATTAATGGAAGCGCCCAAGTCAAGGAGGGCCTGGGCAGAAGTGATGTTTCTTATTGTGCAGGAAATCAATGGGACTCCCAAGTCCTACTTCTTAGGAGGTAGCTTTTTTATGATCAGTGTGCTTATGTTATCAGACAAAACCACTCTCCAAATATTTTCAGATTTCGCTCTACACTTTTCTTTATATGAATTTAGTAAACCTATGGCTTCGGTGGGGATTGATCTGATAGCTGCAAGGAGTAAAATGATTGTCAATTTGAAAGTCTAAAATAAGGACATCCTTTCCTCCAATTTCTCCTCCGACTTTTTCTGTTTGCCCATACAACAACAACATACTCCCAAATCGGACTTTGATGTTTTGTTGATCACATTCTTAGTTGGGAGTCTAGAATTCTTACTACGAGGCCTAATGGTGTTGCCTTGGGGTTGGGTAGGTCCCTTGTGTGTACTACCACTACTCAAGGTGATTGTATTTGCTGTGGTAAAATGTTGATGGTTAGTGCCTTTGGGAGGGTTGGCAAAATAGGAGGCTCCCGGTTGATTATGGTAGGAACTTGGTTTGCTCCAGGAGGGGCTGGGGTAGCCTGATAGATAGCTTGAGCTTGAGCATGCGACTCCCCATCATTACCAAACCCTTAAGGCCTAGAGCCTTTGTTCTGTACATTCCTTGGGTTTGGTAGAAGTTGTGATGGTAGAGATCTGGGCTATTGGTTGTATGCACCATGTTCAGATTGCAAGGTGTCCAGTGAAGTTTTCTTTTGTTGCATTAGCTGGAGCATTGACCCTTGCATTTCTACCATCTTCAGGTTTAAATCAGCTTACCCAGCGGGTTGTTGATCATTCCACACGGACTAATTAACCTGATTCAAGGGCAACTAAGTACATACATGGCCCTGATCCATTGGTTTTTGCAGTACATAGTTGCTGTGTCAATATTGGGTTTGCTGCCCCTAATCTTTCCGTGAGAAGGGTGATTTTTCCAACCAAGATTGTACGAATTCAAGTAAGGGTTGGGCCTAACATTCTCCTACACAGCATAAATGAAAAGATGGTTTTCGCTTTCCTTGTTTCGCACATAAAATGTCGTGTTGTATGCAGGTGGTGGAAAATCGCTAATCAAAATAATAAAAATTAACCACTCGAGAAAAGTGGGTCGTGTCCACAGGGAGGCAATGTCTATTAGAAACTCGCACAGGTCAAAAACAGATGTTCATGAATAATTTCGCAAAGAAATCAAATCAAAATCACCTTTCAATTAAGAAAATAGGATATGAATAAGCTGACACTGTGTTTTCATGAAAGATGGAGGGCATTAACACAAAATCAATAGACTAAAATATTATTAAAAAAAAATTTGACTCTTTCAATGGCAAAGAAATGTATATATTAATGCCACAAGAACCAGAGCATTTCGTGCTCGAGCACGCACGCACAAGGACGAGCTGGTGTTGACCGCGAGAAGGTCACCGGAGGTGGGCGAGGCCGGTGCACATGTGGTGGTGGTTGTGGTGTGGCAGATGGTGACCGAAGGTGGCAGAATACTGTAGAGAGGTGCGGCGGCGGTGGGTTGGTTGCTGCTGCTGTGACGAGGCTCAACGTGTGGCCTAGAGGTGAGGAGGCGCAGGGGGATACGCGCACATATTGGGTGGTTGTTGCTACGCACGCACGGTGCGGGAGAGCTATGCTTGCTGGAGATGTGCGCAAGCAGAGGCGCATTGAGTGAGTGAGTGCGGGCGGAGCTACTAGAGGACGTGCAGCCGCACGCGTGTTGCTATAGTTGCTGCTGCTGCATGGATAGGTGGTACCTGCGCATGCGAGGGGAGCTGTGGAGGTTGGGCGGGCATTCCTGTTGGGTGCGCGTAGACAAGGAGAAGGCGCGGCATGAAGTGCTACAGGTGGTGCTGCAAGTGGTTGGGTTCTCTTGAGGTCGAAGAGAAATAGGGGAGAAGGTGGTGCAGGATGTGGTGTTGGTGGTCAGGCGGTGGCACGGTGAGTTTGTAGTCCGGAGCTCTACGATGGTGGTGCGGGCTGTCATCCTGCATTCCTACAGTGGTGAAGCTCCACTACGGTTGAGGCCGGTGGTAGTGGAGCGGATGAGAAACTAGGTTCTCTACACAATGAGGAAAGGGGCAACTCTCCTCGTCCTTTGTAGCTGTGGCTGCAAGGATTTAAAATGGAGCATGTGCATTGAAAGCTCCAGATCCACTTATCACGGAGGAGGAATGCTTGCAGCTGTGGCTAGAGTGGATGGCCGTCGAGGGAGCAGAGCCATTCCTGCGGAAGAAGAATAACAATATAATAAAATATTAAGATTATTTATGCACAAATCCTTAACTTCTATGTTAATTAAAATAATATATGTAATGCACCTAATTGCATGCCATTCTAAGTCAATTCCAAACATATGAATTAAGTCAAAAATATAAATTAATCTATTACATCCTAATGCATGCTAAATAAAAGTTAATGAAAGCTTAATGTCTAGGCATTAAAAAATATAAATAGCCCACAAATATGGGCTAATCAAATGCCCCCATGCCTAGTTTTTGCTAGTCCCTAGCGAATTCAAGCATGACTTGACACTCCAAGTTATCCAAGCTAACTCAATTAACCTTTTCATAGAAATTAGGTTGAACCATCTAAACCTAGATCATAAGGTACCCAAATAGTTGTTGAGTTACAGACTAGGTCGGTTAAAGACGAGTTGTAAGCACAAGTTTCCCTGATTTCTAATTCTACCCTAGGGTTTATTGGTCCCAGAGATTAAAGCATCCGTGCATGTGCATTGGTCTAAGTTATTTAAGGTTGGTATGATTGCCAACCTAGAAAAGAGAGTAAGAAAGATTTTTCTTTTTTTTTTGTAATATATATAATTTTTTTGTTTTAGTTCTCTAAGTCTAACCTTGGATCAACTATCAACACGGTCTGTATCGGATTCATTGTCCCCATCATTGAACCTCGACGGTTGCCTGGCTTTCGATGCTTCGAGATAGCACTGCCCAAACCAACCCCAAGAACTCCTGGCAATCGACACTTCAAGATAGTATCACCCATGGATTTCTTAAGTGAATTCAAGCCTGTGGCAATTAGCACTTCGAGATATTGCCGCCTATGGTACTTGAACGGCACAATGTGCTTACATGCCCCCAGTAGGATGGTCATCCTAAGAGACAAGCGCCAAGGAGGTGACATGTTATCATCTCATCCTCAAGGTGAGTATATACTCCACCTCTCTTGTGGCAAGAACTCTTACAATCAAATTATGCTTTCAAGCTTCTCCTAAGTTAGAACTAAGAGAACCAAATTTTCTTCAAGAAATGAATTAGGGTGATCGCTATTTACACAAGACCAAGTGTCTGTGAAATGTGGATGCTTAAGTTACGAAGACCCATAAATCAAAAGGTAGAAAAAGACACCAAGTACTACCCACCCTTTAACTCAATTCTTTGATTTCCTTCCTCGACCTCTTGAGGAATGATCTGCAACTTAACTCCTACTTAAGTTTTTAAGTCCAAACGAACCCTAAAGTTTTAAAGTCAGTAGTTCAACCCTAGCTCTTATAAATAGATACCTAGAGTCAACTTAGGTAAACCTAATGTCTTGGTCACATGCCTAAAAATGCCAAGCCCAGTCGGTTAACCATAGCAACATTTTTCTTTTTATGTTCTTTTTTTTTGTTTTGAATGCAATATGCATGCATGAATGCAAAATGTAGACATGCTATAAACAAATGCCTCAGGTCCTATCCCCCCATGACTAGTTCAAACAATGTCTTCATTGGAAACAAAACAGTTAAGGGAAGATATTACCTGAGGCGGAGAATGACAGGAGCTAAGGCTCCTCAAGAGTGACCTCGTCAACCAAATGGCCATCCAAAGTAATGTATGGTTTTAACTGTTGGCCGTCGACGGTAAAGGGCATTGCTAAAGAGGAAGGGCTCTTGATCTCCACAGCCCCATGCGGAAACACTTTGGTGATTAAGTAAGGCCCATCCCATTGTGATTTCAATTTTCCTAGGAAAGGCTTAAGTCTGGAATTGAAAAGCCAGACTTGTTGGTTGGGCTTAAAGGTCTTTCTAAGGATATACTTATTATGCAAGACCTTAGTTCACTCGTTATAAGCTTGAGAGGTGTCATAAACATCATTCCTCAATTCCTCAAGCTCACTTAATCCCAGAAGTCGTGCCTCACCCACCTTTTCAAAATCCATGTTGACACTTTGGATAGCCCGAAGTGCCCTATTTCCAGCTCGATGAGTAAATGGCTTGCTTTCCCGTACATAATCCAGAAAGGAGATGTACCCAAAGGGGTCTTGTAGGCTATTCGATAAGCCCATAAAGCATAATCAAGCTTTTGGGACCAGTTGTTCCCATCAGGCCAAACAGTCTTTTATAAAATTTTCTTTATCTCCCTATTTGACACTTCAACCTGGCCACTCGTCTGAGGATGGTAAGGGGTAGAGACCTTGTGAGTCACTCCTAGACTCCTGAGTAGCCGATTGAAGTGGTGGTTCTGGAAATGAGGTCCCCCATCACTTATAATGGTCTTTGGGTAGCCAAAATGAGATATGATATTGGCCTTCACAAGTTTCAAGACCATAGAGTGGTCATTTATGCATGTAGGAATGGCCTCTATCCATTTAGAGACAATCAATTGCCACCAAGATATATTCATAACCATGGGATGAAGGGAAGGGGCCCATAAAGTCAATTCTCCAAACATCGAAAATTTCAACAGGTTGAATGGGGTGTTGAGGCATCTCATTCCTCTTCCCAATCGTTCCAGTCTGTTAACATCTAATACAAGCCTTAACAAAATTATGAGGATCCTTAAATAACGAAGGCCACCAAAAATTAGACTGGAGAACCTTGAAAGAAGTTTTCTTAGCACCAAAGTGTCCTCCACAATGAAGTTCATGGCAAAAACTCAGCACACTTTATTGGTTCTCTTTAGCCATGCATCGTCTCAATACTTGTTCATGTCCAATTCTAAATAATTCAGGCACTTCCCAATGAAAGTATTTAGCTTAGGAAATAAATCTTTTCCTTTTCTGCTCATCCCAAGAGCCAGGAGTATCTCCAGTGACCAAGTAATTGATAGTATTAGCATACCAAGGTAGAGTCTATGTTACCACCATAAGGGTTTCATCGAGAAATGTCTCGTGGATGTCTCCAGATGGAGAGTCATCAAGTGAAAGGCGAGACAGGTGGTTAGCCACTACATTTTGTACTCCTTTCTTTCCACATATCTCCAAGTCAAATTCTTGAAGGAGTAGGATTTTCCTAATCAAACGTGGCTTAGAATCCTTTTTGGCAATGAGATGTTTCACTAACGCATGATCAGTGAAAATAACCACCTTAGACGCTAGAAGATAGGACCTAAACTTCTCCAGAGCAGAAACTACAGCAAGTAATTCTTTTTTCAATGGCGATGAAGTTCTGTTGTGGTTCAGTTAAAGTCTTGCAGGCATAGTGCATCACATGTGGTCTTCCCTCAAGCCTTTGTCCAAGGATGGCTCCCACTGCATAATCCGAAGCATTGCACATCAACTCAAATGGGAGTGTCCAATTAGGAGCTCAGAGAATAGGTGTAGAGATCAAGGCCTCCTTCAGAGTTTGAAAGGCCTTGGCACACTTTGAATCAAAATTGAAGGAAGATTCCTTCACCAACAGATCGCAAAGTGGCCTAGAAATTTTACTGAAATTCTTAATAAAGCGCCTATAAAAGTCGACATGGCCTAGAAAGGATCTAATCTGTTTGACATTTGTGGGCAATGGAAGTTTGGAAATAGAATCATCGTTGGCATTATCTACTTCCAAGCCTCGCTCTGACACAACATGCCTAAGTACAATTCCTTTATATACCATGAACTGGCTTTTCTTCCAGTTGAGGACTAAACCAGTCTCCTTACATCGCTTTAGCACATTCTCAAGGTGCAGGAGACACTGGTCAAAAGATGAGCCATAAATGGAGAAGTCATCCATAAACACTTCAACATCAATTATGTCAGAGAAAATGGACATCATACATAACTGAAAGGTTGCCGGTGCATTACATAGTCCAAACGACATACGCCTGAATGCAAAGGTACCGTATGGACTCGTGAAAGTTATCTTCTCTTGGTCATTATGGAAGACTGCAACCTAGTTGTACCCAGAATATCCATCAAGAAAGCAATAGTACTTATTCCCTGCCAATTTTTTGAGAATTTGATCAATAAAAGGCAAGGGAAAGTGATCCTTCTGGGAAGCTGTGTTCAGCTTGTGGTAATCAATATAGACCTTCGATCCAATTAAGGGTCTAGTTACAACTTGCTCACCTTGGTCATTAAATTCCGCAGTAAAGCTTGCCTTCTTTGGCACTACATGAATAGGACTTTACCCATTTACTATCTACAATGGGATATATGATCCCAACGTCCAACCACTTCAGAATTTCCTTTTTAACCACCTCCCTCATATTAGTGTTAAGACATCTCTACATGTCCCTAAAGGGCTTGATGGAATCAGTAGTATAAATATGGTGCATGTAGAGTGTAGAGTCTATACCCTTAGTGTCAGCAATGCCCCAAGCAATAGCTTCCTTGTGCCTAGACAAGCATTCAATCAGCCTCCTGTTCCTCAGAAAGCATAGCCGAAATGATCATTGGAAGCGTATCATTGGCACCTAGGAAGACGTACTTGAGAGTGCTCAGGAGGGGTTTCAACTCAATGTTGGGGGCTTGTATGGCTGAGGGTTTCATAGCAAATGTCCCCATCTCAGGTAGCAGATCTACTTTAGGCAGAGATGAAGGGGAAAGAGACTCAGTAGAAACACCCAGCGACTCCTTATGTTTTAGTATATCCCCTTCACATTCCTTCAAGAGATGGGAATGCTCATTTAGCATGACATGCTGAAGGGGGTCATCACATAACATTGTAGGGGTTGTCTCTTCAATCAGGTCATCTATCACCTGAACTTGGGAACAATCCTCAAGCCCAACTTGTTTATAAGCATCAAACACACTAAGTCGAATTTTCCTATTCCCAAAGCCCATTTTTAGTGACCCAGTATTGCAATTGATTGAAGCATGCGAAGTTGCAAGGAAGGGGCAGCCCAAAATGATGGAGGGCTTGGTTGGCTTGTTGGTAGGGTCAGTGTCCAAAACTAAGAAGTCAACGGGGAAGAAGAATCTTCCACTCTCACGAGGACATCTTACAGAATTCCTTGAGGTGTCTTGAGTGATCGATTAGCAACTTGGAGGATTACCAGGATAGGCTTCAGATTGCCTCTCCCAAGTTGTTTATACACGCAACTTGGAAGGATGTTCACCTCCACACCCAGATCAAGTAGAGCCTCATCTATCTGTAAGTCACCAATGACCACCGAGATGTACGGGGCTCCTAGGTCCTTAAGTTTCATGTGTGTGCCATGTTGAACAATTGAGCTAACAAAATCAGGCAGGACAACTTTTGATCTGACCTTTTTTCTAGATTGCCACTTTTCATTCATAGGTCCTTTAAGAAGTAGGAATAAGACAAAATCTGCCTGATAGCCTCAAGCAAGGGCAAGTTAATCTACACTTGCTTGAAGGTTTCCATGATCTCATCCATCTTATCTTTGGCTCCAAATGAGCCAGCAAAAATCTATCTAGAGGTGGATAAGTGCTCTGGAAAGGGCACTCTCGGGCACTGGGTGGAAGGGTTATCATGTCAAGTAAGGGTGGAACGGGGGTAGCTCTTCTAGTGAGGTGATTTCGAGCTAAGGAGAGTTAGGCGTTTCTTTTCCGATGGGGGTGAATGTTGAGGTGGATGGGTTTTGAGAAGGTGAGACTATAGGAGCATTAGGTTTGGAAATTTCTTTCCCACTCCTCATAATAATCACTGGCTAGGCATGCTCCCTAAAAATAATCCCTTTTCCGTTATGACTCTCCTCGGCAGCACTGGGAAGCTTCCCAGTTTCCCTTTGTCTAATAGCCTCAACAAGGTATCCTATCTATGATTTCATTTCATGTATAGCCTTGTCATCAGATTGGATGATGGCACTTTGACTTTCTTGCATAGTTCTCAGCAATGCCTTCAATTCATCGATCTCAGAGGTTTTAGGTTGGGTAAAGGTTTGAGGTTGGTTCATTTAATGGTTTGGAAAGGGTTGCAGTTTATAATTCCTTGAATTTGAGACATTCCCC
The DNA here is from genome assembly GCA_037157565.1 of Thalassia testudinum. Taxonomy (NCBI): domain Eukaryota; kingdom Viridiplantae; phylum Streptophyta; class Magnoliopsida; order Alismatales; family Hydrocharitaceae; genus Thalassia; species Thalassia testudinum. The sequence goes on along the minus strand of JAZHRO010000003.1, from coordinate 8,931,797 downwards.
TATCTCAATGAAAAGCTTGGGTGATTCCTCCATCCCCCATTATAAGTGTTCGAAAAAGGGTTGTTACGAGGTCTAGGATGGAACCCTTGAGTGGCATTCAGGTCCACTTGTACAAGCTCAAGGAATTGGGAGGCCAAGTGGCAATCCATAGTGGCGTGTGTATTGCCTTGGCAAATGGAGCATTATAAAGCTTGGGATGTGGAGGTGCTAGATGTGAATTGGCCCGGGCTGGATATAAGCCTTTCCATATTTTGATTCAACAATTGAATCTGATAGGCTAAATTCTAGGTGTCCCTTGCCTCATTTGCCTCCAACTTTCTTTGCATTAGAGTGGGTTCTCTATCCATGTAGGCTGAATTCAAGTGAATAGAATTCTCACTCAAAGTATCAAAAAGGTTCCAAGCTTCATCCTCAGTCTTAGATAGAAAGGTTCTTGCATAGGCACCATCCACAGTCTTCTTGTGCGAATCATTAAGTCTGGTATAAAACCTTTCACTCAGTTGCCACTTGGGCACCTGGTGAAGTGGGCAAAGTCTTAACAAGTCATTAAAGTGCCCCCATGCATCATGGAAAGCTTCCCCATCCTTTTGAGAAAAACTCAAAATTTCCCTCCTAAAGTGATTAGTTTTGCTCATGGGGAAGTACTTTTTTAGAAACTCCTTCTTCAAGGCATCCCAAGTGTTAATATCATCTAGGGAATGATACCAATACTTAGCCTTGTCTTTAAGGGAGAAAGGAAAGAGGGTCCACATTTGGGTGTCATCAGTAACACCCTACAGCTTCATCATGGAATAGACCTCAGTGAATTCCTCTATATGCCTGTAAGGGTCTTCCATAGCAGTACCATAAAAGGAGGGTAGCAAGGATATGGTATTGCTTTTGATCTCATAAGGATTGCCCCCTCCAGGTCTAGTAGTGCAGAGCCAGTTTGATTGGTTGGAATGAAATATTCCTTAAGACTCCTTTGACCAGCCATTTCTTCCCTTGGGTGGTCCCTTCTTAGGATTCTTTCAGGTTCAAAATCAAACACAAGTTGTCTCCTAAGAGATCGCCTACCAAGCATGCGCTACAAACACAATTCAAAAGGACTTGTTAGGTCTTTACAAATTTAGGCTTTTGACTTTAATTCAAATTGTAGGTGACAAAGTGATGTAAACATGTTTATATTACATAAAATGTCTATTTATGTGTGTTCTTAAGCATAGAATTCCATTACATACTATAAATATTGCATAACATGCATCATCTTGCATTTAGATTAGTCTGAATAAAATGGAGCTTAATTGTCTCCTTTTATGATCAGGGATAGGGCAACATTTTATCAGGGCCTCAGATCGAAGATCTAACCATACAGATCCGATCAGGGTGACGATTGGAGTTCAGCAACTCCAAGATTGCCTTAATTGGATATCCATAGCATCAGATAGAGATCGAGGAAACTTAGAAGATCAAGGGCCAAGATGGTGTTGATCTACACTTCAGATGCCAAATCCAACCGCATGGGTGGATTCGGATCGACGATCGCAGCCTAACAGAGTGAAAATTGACTCAATCCGATACCCGTGGCACCATCTACACCACCCAGAAGATGGACAACCAAGATGGCGCCTCGTGGTGCCATCTCGACCGCCCAACCGGCCGCATGGATCCACTGAAGCAGCTCACGCCAACGCTCATCCGCCGTTGGATCAAGGTCCAACAGCTACGAGGTGCGTGTGCTTAAGTTAAGCACTCGACACAAACATGCCCATAGTGCATTGGTCAAGCACCATAATGCGATGTTGAGGCGCGGGATCGAGCCCCCCGCATGCCTCAATTGTAGTGTGCATGCAGGTGCGATCGATTGCACGATGAAGATCGAGCGACTGTGTACGCCCAATCGGTTGAACATGCCATCTGACGAGGCGAGGTAACGCAGGATCTCACACGTTGAGGCACACAGATGAGGTGCGGCGAGAAATGCTCTCAGTCGTTCGATCTCACAATCAAACGATCGAGATTTGAAGAACGTGGACGTGTGCTCTGGCAGGGGGAGGAGAGCGGGCACGTGCGAGCCGCCCAAGAAAGCCACGTTCAGACCTTTAGTGACGGATTTATCTGTCACTAAAGGTCTTGAATTAATGATTTTCAATATGTAATGACCAAATTGTCCTCACTCCTTGCAACTATAAATGGAGACCCCCTCCATACGAAATTCTCATCCCTTCCTTCTCTTCTCTCCCTCTCCAAAGCTCAAGAGAAGCTTGTCCCACGCCTGGGATGCTCCTCAAGAGATAAAGTCATTTTTTCACCCCCATTTTGGAAGCGGATCTCGCGACGATGATGACGTGCTGCCTCATTCCCATTCTTCCTACCTTGACCTTTTTCTTCTTGCTCCATTCTTTGTCTTCCAAGTGTCGTCCCGTCCTACTCGTCCTCCAAGCGATCGCCGAGAGGGATAACTTCTCTCTCCCATTCCTTTTTCTTACTTTCTAGAGTAGAATTTTCCTGCTTTCTAGTGTAATAGTTTTCTTGCTTTTTAGTGTAATTTCTCACTTGCTTAATTGTATAAACATTTTGAAGTATAAATTGAATGTTTTCTCTCTCGCTCTTATTCTAATTGTTTATAGTGCTTCATCGTAATACTTCGCTTTTCAACAAAAACACGAAAAAAATAAAATTGCGAATTTAGATCGACATAACCTTCTTGAGTTCAACCTGGGATTTCTATTCTGATATAAATTTTATTTGTCAAACCAAGTTTTTTGCTATTCAAACTACAACAACAGGTTTTCAAAATCGAATCCAATAGCATAGTACTTTGACGTTACAACATTTTGGTGCCGTTGCTGAGGAGGCAACGATTTTTCAATCTTCTTTTCGCATTTCACACACTTTATTGTCTTCTAACTTGCTTTCTCTTATGTCTATTGTTTTGCAGAGACCTCCATCAGGGAATCGTCAAGCGGTAGACCAGAGTAAAGTGCAATTGAAGACAATTGTAAGTGCTCCTCATTCTTCCCCTCCATAGATTTCATTTGTCACACTAAATTCAAATTCCAATTAACCTAGGTGTTTTCATAAATCCTAGGATTAGTTTGATTTTTTGGATTTCCACTCACACTCATTTCACCCTTGCTTATGTAAAAAAAAAATAAAAACATAATTTTGTTGGGTAATTTTCAACATACACACAACATACACCCACATTCAAGGCACTTAACCAACTTGATTTGCTTCTACTCAATCAGATTCTGATCTATGGAATCGGTACACACAAATCAACACATAAAAGAGTAGAAATCATTCTAGGTTAACCATTTCTGTGTGCCTAGCCTAGTGGTGCAGTTGTGGCCAGTTGTTTAAGTTGTTTGGGCCGCACCATTCAATCTAAAATCAACTCATCAAGTAGCTTCTTCTTAGGGTTTTCAATCTAGGTTCAGACCAGGCACTCCACTTTATTTCTGCTTTTAAAAGAAAGCAATCTTCACCTGTGCTTGAAAACTTTGTTTGCTTCAAACTTGGTTGAAATCAACCTAATTTTAAACCCTAAAAGCTACTTAAGCAAGATTTGAACATTAAAATCTATGCATCACAAATAATCTTGCTTGAAAACCCTGGTTATGCACGCACTTACACAATACTCAATCAATCATTAAGGGCACAACCCATTTTAAGGGCCCATCACATTCCATAAGCACTACAATCCCAAGTCTCAATAAAATCGAGTAGATGTTGGCCTTAAGGACTGATTCTCTCTTTGAGGCCTAGTTTGAGATTGTTCATTGTTAGCCTACTTGTACTGATTAATCTGATGTCTAGCTAGGGGAGTAGCATCAAACGACCGCAGCTGGGGGGTACACTAGGAACCAGAGGTGCAAGCCGAAGGAAGAACCTTCTCCCCAGTCCCTCCTAACTGGTTGATTGAGTAGACACAAGTAGAGTAAATCATTTATAATCTTAAGGCGGGTTTTGGGAGTCTGTAGATCCTTAGGCTACCCCACTTAAGGACTTGCTTGTTTTGTTGTTCTGCAGGGTCCTTATCCCCAGTCCTTCCGACCTTTTCCTAGTTTATGCTGGGGAGACGGTTAATGAATCCCCAATTGGAAGGACCACTTGAGTATTCTAGGAGGTGTAAATTGAATTTTGGTTAAATTGATCGCATGGCCGATCAACAACCTCCTCTTCCTTGGGATCCACAGGAGGAATTCCGAAGGCAGTTGGAACAAATGCAGAGAATGTAGGAATGGGTCCAGAGAATGCAGGGTGCTCAGCCCTTGAAGGATTTTTATGATCCTTCAAATTACGGGGAATGTCCCGACGTCCAAATTCCAGCTGGAGACATAGAAATCAAGCCCCAGGTGTTAAACCTAATCAAACATTACCATGGGCTTGGCTCCAAAGACCCGTTTCAGCACTTGGAGTACTTGACCACTTTGGTCCAGACCATTAAGGCACAAAACATGAATGAGGAGCAAATGATCATGAGGCTCTTCCCCCATTCTCTTAGGGATAAAGCTGCTCATTGGTATAGGACTATAGGAAGACTAATTGCAACTTGGAATGAGTTGAAATCGGCCTTTCTGAAGAAATTCTTCTCTGTCAAACGTATCAATGCTTTTAGATGGGAAATGACTACCTTTAACCAGAGGCTAGGGGAGCAGTTTCATGTGTCCTGGGAACGATTCCAGGACCTATTGCGGAGGTGTCCACACCACGTGGTGTTGAAATGGCAGCTCGTGCAGATCTTCTATCACAGGTTGACTGAGCAACCCAGAAATCACGTGGATGCTTCTTGCGGAGGCAATTTCCTAAACAAAGATGCAGATAGTGCACGCAATTTGTTTGAGGAAATGAGCTAGAATTCAATCAATCACGCCTCCATGGATAGTTTTAACCTGTCCCAGCAGCCCAGATCAAATGTTAATGAAGTCCATGACTCTCATTCATTCGATATGGAAATGATTTGTAACAAACTTGATAAGGTGGACTTGGTTGCTAAGAGAATGAAAGAGTGGATGGCTTGAAATTCAATGAACAAATCTCGATCCACTCAATCGTAGAATTCAGGATTCCATTCATCGCAAGCTCCTTCTGGATGGGAGTTTGTAAATAAAATCGATGTGGCTCAACCTGCGAGTCAGCACTATTCGGAACCCCGCGAGTTCCAAACTGGGGCCTTTGATCCCAGTTTTTCTGATCCTTCCCTTTCTTTCTCTCCATCCTCGCCCTATGAGGATGTCTGTGCTATACAGGAAAACATTAGATCCAACCCCTACTCTAATGCTTATAATCTAGGTTGGAGAAACCACCCTAACTTCTCCTGAAATAACTTGGGGCAATGGACCCAATTCTGACCTAGTAACTATGCTCTACAACGACCAATGGGTTAGGGTCATGTGTATACTCAGTTGTCCCCAAATCAGGTCAATCAGCCAGCTTGGAATTGTTGGAACCTTGTTCCACATCTTATTTTGGTGTTAAGAAAATTATTATGGATTAATGTTTGCATTAAGCGTTTTTCAGATTTAGGTGAAGGAGCAAGGCAATCAAGAAATGGAGGCATGATCATGTCATGGAGGATGACAAGGATGAGTCGAGAAGAAGAAGATCATCTTTGACCTTAGTTTCTGTAGTTTAGACATTATTTTCATAGATTGTATGCCTCTTAACAAGAGAACCTAACTTAGATCATAAAAATAACTAGACATAAATTAGGATTTATATTGCGATCATTTTCAAAGAAGGTAATGAATTAAAACACTTAAAATAGATACTTGTAAGCAAGTAACGGTATTGTTCATGAGTACTGGTATTTGAAAGGCACAGGTTTGAGAATTTGTCTCAAACTGTGAACAACAAGTACCGGTACTAACCATGAGTACCGGTACAGGTTAGCCACAGGTTGAAGGCTTAATTCTGGCCTGAACCTTACAAGTACCGGTACCCATGATGAGTACCGGTACTGGTAGGTTACTGTGCCCATGCAATCTCAAACCTGGGAGTCACAAGTACCGGTACCTATGATTAGTACTGGTATTGGGACTTAGGTATTGGTGGCAGTGAACAGCTAGTACCAGTACAGGTAGTTTAGTACTAGTACCAGGTAGCCATTGGCTCAAAACAAAATAGCTAGAAAATTAATTCCAATAATGTGAATGTTAGGAATTAATTCCCAACATCTAGTAGACGGGTATCCTAGGTCCTAAACTCTATAAAATGACCCTAGGACTCTTAGTTTGCATACAAGAAACACAAGAAAAGAAAAGAGTAAATCCAAGAGCTAGAATTTCAAATTCTGACCATATTCACAAGAGTGAAAGAAGAAGCTTGCCATCCACTCTCAAAGTATTCTTGCAAGATAAACGATGCTTTTTTCTATGCATCTACAATGCAAATCACGTTCTTTCTAGGCTCTCAAATCGGTAATGTTATTCTTTATATTGTTGAAAGGCTTAGGTTCTTGTTGTAAGAGTTTTATTTCTTACACTAATTTTCAGTTGTATTTTGAGCTTGTTGCTCATTGGGTTGTAACAAACCCATTGTTGTAATTAGGTTGAGGTAACCCATTAATTACCTTTGTTAGTAAATTGATTCTCTTGGGGTTGAGAGAATCAGGTTAAAAATCCTAAGCTTGGAGGCTTAGGTAGTGGAGTACTCAAGGGAGGGGAACCACTATACATCTTGTGCATTTTTTGTGGTTTGATTATTTATGCAAATTGTCTTATTATTACTGATTTTGTTCTTAAGTTTTTGTGCGCATATTCCATATATCCTTTTTCGATTGGGATCAGAGCAAGTTGCGAGAAGACGTAAAAATCAACTCACAATGGCATCTACAGCAAGGCGCATGGAAGGACAATCATCCGCCCGTCCTCCCTATTTCGATGGGACGGACTATGGGTATTGGAAGAGGAGGATGCAAGTCTTCCTCAAAGCCATGGATGAAGATTCATGGACTCTCATTCAAGAGAGATACATGGATCTGCAACCGCAAGGAGTGGCATGGATGGCAGATCAAAAGAAGAAGATCATGGCTAACTCGAGGGCAATGAATGCACTGTATTATGCGTTATCAAGGGAAGAATTCAACCTCATCTCAGCGTGCGAGTCAGCATATGAGATTTGGAATGCCCTCGAGGTCACCTATGAGGGTACAAACAAGGTAAAAGAAACCCGTATTTCTATTCTAACCGAGAATTATGAGTGTTTCAGGATGGAGAAAGGTGAAACGATCAAGGAGATATGCATAAGATTTCGAGAGATCGTGAATCCTCTGAAGAACCTAGGAGTCAAGCTGAAAGAAGAGTAGCTTGTAAGAAAGATTTTAAGATCACTTACAAATGATTGGTCTCCAAAGACCACAACCATCTAAGAGGTGAAAGACCTTCCTACTCTCTCCTTGGATGATATAATTAGAAGCCTCATGGCATATGAAGTCCAATTGGAGAATATGAAGAAGAATGAGGAGAAGGCGACAAGCAAGAAGAAGAGAATTGCTTTTAGAGCAATCAAGGAGGACTCAGATTCAAGCACCTCAGAATCGGAAGATGAAGAGATGCAGATACTCACAAGAAAGTTCTAGAAATTTCTTCAAAAGCAAGGTAAGAAAGTGAATAAAATTTCATCTGATATTGTTTGCTATGAATGCAAGAGAAAAGGTCACCTACGAAAGGATTCCCCCGTAAACAAGAAGAAGGAGGACAATAGGAAAGAAAAAAAGGAGCTCAAGAAGAAGAAGAAAAAGAAAGTGTTTAAAGTGACATGGGATGATAGCGACTCTGACATGGAAATCGACTCCAGCTAATCGGAATCCGAAGATGAGGTCGCACATCTTTGCTTGGTGGCAACTTCAGAAGATACGGACAACGTGGTAAATCCTGATTTTTCATTTGAAGAATTATTAGAAGCATATGAAGAGCTATATCATAAAGCAAGGTCATTTAAAAAAGAAAATAAGGTTTTAAAGAATAATTACCAAACATTAGAAACAGAAAAGTCATGTTTAGAAATAGAATTAAAAATGTCAAAAGAGACTAACTCACAATTACATGCAAAAATAGTAGAACTAGAGGACATTTATGAACATTTTGAGGGAACTTTAAATAATTTAAAAACAACTAGGTTAAATACAGAATTTTGTGATGATCTAAAATGAAGGTTTAAAATTAGAAAGAATACACAAAATAAATCACATGTACCTAGACATGCATGGATTTATCAAAATGTAGAGAATCCTAAGAATTATAGCTCTAACAATAAAGTGATCTATAAACCTAAGGATTTGAAAGGTACTAACCATCAAGGACCCAAAAGAAAATGAGTACCTAGAAAAGACATTTATTTTGCAGGAATAGATCAAAGAGATCAGTGGGTGTTCAAGGCACAGAACGGAATATTTCAACCTTTCTATAGGTTGAATGACGACCAAAAACGATGGCCTAAAGGAGCTTAGTACCCACATTCATCATTTTACTATTGGTAAACTTTATGGTATGATATTTCTTCATTTTTTTGTGATTGACAAAAAGGGAGAGAAAAATAAAAGGTAAAATAGTAATATTTTTAGGGGGAGCTTATATTGATGGGAGGATTAAAATGAAAATTTTTCCTTCATATAACATTGCTAATTTTTTTTTAATTATCTATTTGTAAGATAGTTTTGTCAACACCAAAAAGGAGGAGATTGTTGGAACCTTGTTCCACATCTTGTTTTGGTGTTAACAAAATTATTATGGATTAATGTTTGCATTAAGTGTTTTTCAGATTTAGGTGAAGGAGCAAGACAATCAAGAAATGATGGAGGCATGATCATGTCATGGAGGATGACAAGGATGAGTCGAGGAGAAGAACATCTTTGACCTTAGTTTCTATAGTTTAGACTTTATTTTCATAGATTGTATGCCTCTTAACAACAGAACTTAACTTAGATCATAAAAATAATTAGAGATAAACTAGGATTTATATTGCGATAATTTCGAAGAACGTAATGAATTAAAACACTTAAAACAGGTACTTGTAAGCAAGTACCGATACTGTTCATCAGTACTGGTATTTGCAAGGCGCAGGTTTGAGAATTCGTCTCAAACTGTGAACAACAAGTACCGGTACTAACCATGAGTACCGGTACAGGTTGGCTACAGGTTGAAGGCTTAATTTTGGCCTGAACCTTACAAGTACCGGTACCCATGATGAGTACCGATACTGCTAGGTTACTGTGCCTATGTAATCTCAAACCTGGGAGTCACAAGTACCAGCACGGGACTCAGGTACTGGCGGCAGTGAACAACTAGTACTGATACAGGTACTTTAGTACCAGTACCAGGTAGCCATTGGCTCAAAACAGAACGGCAAGAAAATTAATTCTAATAATGTGAACGTTGGGAATTAATTCCCAACGTCTAGTAGACGGGTATCCTAGGTCCTAACCTCTATTAAATGACCCTAGGACTCTTTGTTTGCATACAAGAAACACAAGAAAAGAAAAGAGTAAATCAAAGAGCTATAATTTCAAATTCCCACCATATTCACAAGAGTGAAAGAAGAAGCTTGCCATCCACTCTCATAGTATTCTTGCAAGCTCAAGGATGCATTTTTCTACGCATCTACGAAGTGAATCACATTCTTTCTAGGCTATCAAATCGGTAATATTATTCTATATATTGTTGAGAGGCTTAGGTTCTTGTCGTAAGAGTTTTCTTTCCTACACCAGATTTCACTTGTATTTTGAGCTTGTTGCCCATTGGGTTGTAACAAACCCGTTGTTGTAATTGGGTTGAGGTAACCCGTTAATTACCTCAGTTAGTAAATTGATCCTCTCGGGGTTGAGAGAATCAGGTTAAAAATCCTATGCTAGGAAGGAGGCTTAGGTAGTGGAGTACCCAAGAGAGGGGAACACTATACATCATGTGCATTTTTTGTGGTTTGATTATTTGTGCAAATTGTGTTGTTATTACTTATTTTGTTCTTAAGTTTTTGTGCACATATTCCATAGATCCTCTATCAGGAATGCCCGTCAACTCGTAGGGTAGGTAGATTTGAACCGATAAATGTTAGAGATGCAAGGATCCATGCTTCAACTCATGCAGCAAATGAAAACCTCGCTGGACAACTTGCAAATCAAGCTCATAGCTAACTCTCGTCAACCTGGACCTCTAACATCCCAACCCGTACTCAACCCACGAAATATCCTGAATCCAGGCAACGAAGCCTATGGGTACGAAAATCAGAGGGACCCACATGCACAAGCTTAGGTGGTTGAGTAGGGTCCTTCCTCTTCTTCTTCTTCTACACATCTACAATTCTTGGCTAATCAAGCCCCTCCAATCTTTACTAACCCTCCCCAAGACCCAAAGTCATATGCATCTGCAAATTCTGTTACTTTCAGGAGTGGTAAACAAACTCAGGATCCGCAACCACACTATTCTGATTTACCAAATCCTGAAGAACATGAGGAGAGAAAGGAGAATTCTGGAGAAGAAATGAAGGCTCAGGAATCTCATTCCAAAGATCTAACTCATGTTCCTTTTCCTGAAGCCTTATTTAGATCAAAGAAGTCTGTTGATAGCAATGAGGAGCTTCTAAATATTTTCAAGAATGTTGAGATCAATATCCTGCTCCTCGACTCTATGAAGCATATACCGGCTTACGCCAGATTTTTAAAGGATTTATGTATGCAAAAGCGTAAGTCGAGAGAATCTATAACGAGGAAGGTGGTACTCTTCGAGCAGGCTCGTTTTATTATCCTACACCACCTCCCTTAAAAAAAGAGAGATCCAGGAGCTCCGTTAATTTCTTGTGTCATCGGAGATTACACTTTTGATAGAGCACTTCTGGATCTGGGTGCATCCATCAACCTAATTTCAACTTCCCTTTACGAGAAGTTTGGATTAGGTGAACTTCAACCGACTTCAGTAACGCTGCAATTAGTGGATCGTTTAGTCACAAATCCGTGAGGCGTTATTGAAGATGTTATTGTTAAGTTTATGGCTTTCTATTTTCCTGTAGATTTCCTTGTCCTTGACATGGATGTACCCGAAATTCTGAGGAACACGCTGGTGGGGACCTGGATAGGTTGTGTTAGTATCATGAAATTATCATTGAAGTGAGTATAGTGGTTAACCTAAATCGAGCCTAACCATCTTTTTACAAATTTTTAACCTGGCCTACTTAATTTTATCTTTGTCACTTTTAGGCTCAGGGTCAAACTCAGGGAGGTGGGAATTAGAGGTGAATAAGTTTCTATGCCTTTCCTACAACGAATCTCTTCCGTGCGTTTATTATGTTTGTGGTTCTTTTCTATTTAAGATTTTTTTGCCGATAATTTTATCCTTGAGGTACACCCTCAAAATCAGGTCCTTGGCTTTGAGCCAAATTATTCTTGGCTTTGAGTCAATTTAGGGTTCCAAAAACTGGTCTTGCTATTTACAAGACCGAGTACCTGCAAGACAAGGATTATCTTTTCTCTTTTACAATTTTTTTTTATCTTTTTAATAGCAGGAAACAAACGAGAAATAGAGGTTGCTTGTAAAGAAATAAATATAGTCTATATATATACAGATATATATGTAATATCTATATAGGGGTGGGGGTGGAGGTGGAAATGGCGTGTAGCATGGTGTCGAGTTGGTCGACGTCTAGGAAGACGCATCCAATAGGACGAAGTGTCACGTGGAGTGTAGGACGGATGAGTGGAAGTGTGCACGGAGGCGCTTTCTCTACGCAAGTATCAGGGAATATCAGCAACTGGTGCAGATATTCCCACGATATAACACGTGGTAGGGGATATGAATGTAAATATATATATGTATATATGTAAATGTATATTTATTTATATGTATAGATAGGGTTGTAATTATATAGATGTATAGGTAGTTATATATACATATGTATATAGATTTGCAGATATGTAAATATATTTATAAGTATATATATATATTTATTTATAACTAGATATATATGTATATATATATAACTGTATAGATATATATATATATATAGTAATATATGTATATATATATAGATATATTAGTATAAGTATCTATGTATGTAGATATATATATATATGTATACATGTATGTATATACATATATATGTATAAATATGTGTATATATGTATACATATATGTATATATCTGTATGTATATATATTTATATTTAGTTGTATAGGTAATAATTTATATATATAAGTATATATATGTATAGGTGTGTATAAGTGGGTGTGAGTGTACAAGTGTGTGTGTGTACGAGTGTGGTGTGTGTATGAGTGAGGAGCGGGAAGGTTAAGGCGTCTGATGGGGCTACTGGCATCATCTGATGCGCGGGTGCACGCGCAGGAACACGCTGGCGCAGGCGCGCAAGGGTGCGCATGTGCGCTGGAGGGAGCAGGCGTGAGGGAGCGCAACGCAGCGTGCTGCATAGTGCAGCGCACCGCGCTACGGGCTGGAGCGGGAGTGGGACAGACGGGTGCAGGCGCTGAAGTGGAAGCAGGTGCAAACGCGGGCGCAGGCGTGGATGCGGCGATGGGCTGGAGGCGATAGCGACGTGGATAGAGAGTGCGCGATGACCGGATAAGTGAGAAACTTTCCGGTCACCGCACTGTAGCTACAGTGCCACGCAGAAACGCAAGAACAGTAGTGATGAGAACCTCGTCACAAACCCTAAACTAGCACCATTTAACCCTGATATGCAAGAAAAAGCTCCTACATAACTCTAGAAAGGCTTGGCTAAGAGAGATTCTGAGTTTGTAAAGAAAATAGAAACTTAGGGGTAAAAATGTAATTTCACCAATCCGATCTGAAATTAGGGTAACTCAAGGTCTAAACATAGGTCAAAACAACCTAATAAGAAGAAAAGTGGGATGAGATGACTCAAAAAGGGCTACAGCAACTCCAAGGAATTAAATGACATCCTGTAACCCTAAAAATAAACCCACTTCAATTCACGTGGTTCGAGGCAAGGTAAAAATCAACTAAACCCTCTAAAATTCATAGAAAAATACTCTCTAGGGCTTAGGACTTTAAATTTGGCCTTAGGAACCCATTTTGACCTACATTGAGAACCATGCCCAATTAACAACTTAATTTGGGTTTTTGCATAAATTGACCGGTCAAACAAGGTTTAATCTAGAAATAAAATTCACCGTCATAATCCTTAGGTCCTAATTAGTCATTTATAAAAACTTGGGCCTAAGAAGAAACCTTCTTGACCAACTTTACCCTTTGGTCCTCATAAATTTACTTTCTGGCCCTCAACTTTTGAACCCTCACATTTTCACCCCTAACTCTCCTTCGTTCGTTGCGTTTAGGTCCCTCCTGCAAAACCTGAGCAGCGCCATGCTCCGGCGACCTTGCGCGGAGCATGGCGCTGTGCAGGGTGAGGGAGGGGCCCTGGCAAGTCAATGGGGGGTACCCTGCGTCGTCAGCCACCGCAGGGACACCCCCCTGAGCACTGCACCCACCCATACCGACCGTACGAACGCACGGACGGTATGGGTATCCTTTCTCTGGCGTTCTCCGATGAGGGAGACACGTCGTCTCCCTCCGCCCTCCTCTCTGGTTCTGCCCCTATAAATACCCCCGTCGCTCCGCCGTTCTTCCGAGCTCGGATCTGACGGAGACACCCCCTCAATTCCTCCCTTCCCACTCCGACAGATGCCCCCTTGCTCCGGCGGCCTCTCCTCCTCCTCCTCGTCGCCCTGCCGCACTACCAGTAGTAGGGTTACCTTCCCTCGATCTTCCCGCGCCGCGCCGCACCCAGCGGGCGCCTCTCCGGCCCTCTCGTCGCCGCCGCCCTTCCTCTGGGCAATTTCTTCTCCGGCGACAGTCGATACGACTGTTGCCTGCGCCAAGCCCTCCTCGTCCAGCTTAGTAGGTAAAACTTCTCCTCTTCCTCCCCTCTTTCTTTTCCATACTAAAAACCCTTACTGTCGGCCTCGATTTCCCACCAATCACCCTCACCTTCTCCACCTCTGGCCAAACTCCGGCGGACCACTCCCATCACTCCAGCACCCACACGGCTCTCCGACCTGCATATAACCTCTGCCTCCTCACCCTGATGCATTTCCGCCCTTCCAATTCCCGCCACCCGACCTCTGCAGATCCACCGAACACACCCACTTCTCCGCCCGCAGTTTGACCTAGGGCGACCCTCATGCTCCGCCCCGCCGCCTGCTAGACCCCCAACCACCTTCGCTGTGCCACGGCGAAGGTTCTCCACGTATCTGATTAGGCCGAGAGGCCATTCCTCTATGGACAGGTATCTCGACCGCCATCGCCATTGCTGCGCTGAAGAAGCACCTTCAGCCTGCAGCTCCAGGTGCGCTTCGCCCAGGTCCGACTCCCAGGCTGCGTGGGGTGTCTTCGCGGAGTGCCAGGTTGCAGCTGAGGTGAAGTCCTCGCGCGAAGCCCTCGCATTGGCCCTCGACTGCTCGCTGCTTCCTCCGCGCAGGCAGCCAAATTGGGGTGGGACATTTAGTCCCACCTCGGAAGGCTCTGAAGCGGCGTGCCGATATAAATTGAAAATGTGTTGTAGGCTTATCGCCTCAGCACACGGGGTGAGGTCCCTCTCACACCGCTTCACCTGGCCCATCCGCGAGCTCATCACGCGGATCCGGCCGCCCCGACCCAACTTGACCGGCACTCCTCGCCCACCACGCACGTCGGTGGGCCTGGACCCGGGCGCGACCCGCGTACCCGATTACCCGGTTGCTCTGGGAGAGCAGTCCTAAGAGCGAATTCTGAGAGAGAAAGAGACGCGCTGGGGGGGGGGTAGAGTAGGTTTTGCCCTCTGACTTTGAACTCTTGAGCGTGCAGGCATAGGTGAAGAAGAAGGAAGCTAAGGGAGACACTGTAGCAACAAGCGGTTTGAGTCGTCTGATTTTCCAATCAGACGACGTCCTGAAGGCAAAGAAGAAGGAAGGCGAGGCAGAGGAAAGAGAGGAACACAAAGAGGCCAAGTGAAGACTCTGCAAAGATCAGAAGACAAAGAAGAAGAAAAGAAGAGAGAAGGAGCAGCCAAGTGAAGAAACAGAAAGCAGAAGAAGAAGAGAAGCAAGAAGCAAGAAGAAAAGAAGAAGAAGAGCACGGGAGGAAGATCTGAAGCAAGAAAAGAAGAAACAAAGAAAATAAAAAGAAGAAAAAGATAGGATCGTACAACCAAGAAATAGAGGAAGAACAGGAAGAACAAAAGCCAAAGAGGAGAGAAGACAAAGAGGAAGAAAGAAGAGAAGAAGAAGAAGCCAAACTTTCATCTCTCTCTCTCTCTTTATTTTTGTAATAAGAATTTGTACCCCTAGAATACGACTTGCTCCCTGAGTTCGACCTCGAGAGAACTTTATTTTCCGAGTAACAAATATTAGTAAATGATGGCAATAACTATCTGTACTACAACGACTTAACAAAAGCTAGTTGTCGCCACCATTTGCCAAGTAGCTATAGTGCCAGCGCGGCTTGAACAACCGGTTGAGGCCGGTTCTGCATGCGCGGCCACGCTGGAGTGAGCCTACGTGCACAGAAGGTGCTTGCACCGACTACTGGCTTCTGTGCGGGGGCTTGCGTGTTGCGTGGAGGCTGCTGGTGCCATGCTGTTGCTGAGCTTTGAAGCTTGGAGCTGCGGCAATGGCGTGAAGGGCTGAGCGATCGAAACAGAGAGTGGAATCCACCATGCCCACCTGCTCTTGGATGAGCTGGGCGGTGGTGGGACTCACAGTGGTGGGCGTAGGACCATTGTGAGCCTGCTCCTGCCTGCAACATATCACTTCAGTGGGAAGAGGTTCTACGTATGGAGGGGAGAAAGGGAGGAAGATGGCCTGACGAAGGTGGCTGCCGTGTCTCTATGTGCCAGGACCCCTGTGCAAGGAAGCGGGGAGGGCTTTCTAAAGGAGAAGGAGGCATGCACGGCCATGCCCTGGGTGTGCATGCCCAGCCATGCAGCTGGCAGGGCATGCGTTGGCAGAGAATGGCATGAAGAAGAAACCGCCCATGCCCTGAGCGACGTGGAGTAGAAGAAGTTCAAAGCAAAATAAAAAAAATATGAAGTTGGTGAAATTGCGGGGCAGCACTTGAAGAAGATGTTCTTTACATGGCCAATTATTCACTTTCCTCGCCTCTCAAATAAATGCATGCATGTGTCAATTTTTTCAAATGCAACTATGGCTAGCTAATATGCAATGGCAATGCTAGGAAATAACACAAGATGGCATTTTTATTGGTATACTTTTGCTGTGCAATCATACCCCCATGCCTATCTTTTGCTAGTCCCTAGCAAAACATTTTGTATTGTATTTAGAAATGATCTTAAGCAGAAGATTTTCTTTTGAGGCGTCATAGGTGTGTTTATTTGATTTTGTGAGAACCAATTGCAAAGAAGACTACCAGTACTTTAAGTCTTATGTGACATAGACCATCTCTCAACTAACCTGGACTCTTGATATTTAAACCTTAAGAACGATTTCCAGGACTCAGGAGGATTTTGCCGTACTCGAGAACTCAAGAGATTATGGCTTGTGCGTAGTGAAGGATCAAGATTAACCAGATGAACATTAAGACTCAAGCCCAGGGTTTCACGAATTTTAAGTGCAGGTTGGTCCCAATTTCAGCTCATGTCTTCGGATTGACCCTTAAAATGATGACGGAAAACTCAACCCTCATTTCTTTTTTATTTTGTGGCTCAAAGAATATATGGTAGAAATAAGGTATTTGTAACTTTTCCCTAAAACATTTTTTGAGGGAGACGAATTTATAGACATTTGCGAGACATACTGACTTATTTGCACGATTTTTTTTCTTTTTGAAACACGTGTCAACATATCTCTTACAACTTTATTTAGAGGAGCACACTTTTCTTTCGGTAGGAGAGTTCCTTTTATGGTGGAAAGAGTCTCTCCTAAATGCAAGACTAAAAGCTTGAGATAAAAAGTCTACCTGCGTGCATAGGTAAGGACTTCCCTAATGAACACTAGGGTTGGATCTTATGTTCACCTAGTCTTTCTTGATATGTGTAGTGTGAACCAAGATTACTTAGGTCCTTGAGTAGAAGCAAACCAACGGATCCTGTACTAGTGTCTCAGGTACAAGAATATGTCCTTAGTTAGGAGAGATTCCGATCTATCTTGTCAATGCTCAAGTTAATTAAGCCGAGACTGAGCGAATCAAGTTTCTCTAGCCTGGAAAATCTTCAAAACTGTGCTTGAATATCCATAAACACTTATTGTATTTTTTCTCAGCCTTCAGATCATTACTAAACACGTTTCTTTTTTTATGTACATATCTATAGATGGATGGAAGCTACATGATACCATATAATACCCAGATTATATAGATGCCTATCCACCCCCCCATGCTGAACGATGCTATGCCCTCATATGCATGCAGGGTAGGGTAGAGGAAGGACCAAAGATCGGGTAATGAGGCCTGAGGTGTAGGGTATTTAGTAGGGTGGTAGGGTGGGTGGATGGTGGGTGGTGAAGTGAAAAGGTGCGAAGTGAAGTGTTTGTGACAGTGGCGGAGTGTTGTTGGGGTGCCTCCCAACGAGCGTTGAATTTTAATGTCCCCAGCCGGACTCAGAATGAGGCACGACATTAGTTACCCTCCAGTAGGGCAACAGTTTCTCCAACGGAGGCAGGTTCATAAGTAAGATAAGGTTTTAAACGCTGCCCATTAACCATAAATTTATGCCCAGATTTGGGATCTTCAATTTCAATGGCCCTGTTGGGAAATGGTCTCGAGACCAGGAAAGGACCAGTCCATTTGGACTTCAATTTCCCAGGAAAGAATTTAAGCCGGGCATTGTAAAGCCAAACTTGCTGAGATGGCTCAAATTCCTTCCGCCGAATACAGCTGTCGTGAAAAGCCTTAGTGCGTTGCTTGAAAGTTAAGGCAAAATCATAGGATTCACAACGGAGCTCTTCCAGCTCTTGGAATTGGAGTTTCCTTTCTCGACCACACAGGTCTAGGTCAAGGTTACATTGGCGAACGGCCCAATAAGTGCGGTGCTCCAACTCCACGGGCAAAGGACAAGGCTTCCCGTAAATGATTCCCTAAGGAGACATACCAAGGGGAGCCTTGAAGGCGGTTCGATATGCTCAAAGTGCGTCAATCAGCTTGTCGGACTAATTCTTACGGTGTGGCCGAACCATTTTCTGGAGAATTTGCATGATTTGCCGGTTCGACACCACAGCCTGGCCATTCGTCTGAGGGTGATATGGCGATGCGATACAATGGTGGACTCCATATTTCCTCAGAAGTGCCTGAAAAGAAGCATGGGTAAAGTGGCTTCCTCCATCAGAGATAATTGCTCGAGGGATCCCAAAGCACGCAAAAATGTGATCATTGACGAATTGATTGGATACGACATGGTCAGCATGGCACGTGGAAATAGTCTCGATCCATTTTGGAACATAATCAACAGCTACGAGGATGTATTCGAAGCCATTAGAAGGCGGAAAGGGACCCATGAAATTAATTCCCCAAATGGCGAAGATTTCTGCAGTTCGGATGGGTTGCAAGGGCATCATGTCACGACGTGACATTGACCCTAATGACTGGCATCTAGTGCAATGTTTGGCATAATTGTGTGCATCCTTATGAAGGGAGGGCCAAAAAAACCCTCACTGCAACACCTTGGTTGCAGTTTTCCTCCCAGAGAAATGGCCTCCACAGTCTTGATCATGGCAGAAGGATAGCACACTAGGGAATTCACTATCAGGAATACAGCGACGGATGATTTGATCAGCACCTATTCGAAAAAGAATTGGATTATCCCAGAAATAATACTTCGCTTCTGCCATGAGACGCTCACGCTGGATTTTAGGCTAGCCACATGGAAGGGAACTAGAAGCAAGGTAATTAGCAATATCAGCATACTAAGGTCCACTTGCCACATTAATTGCCAATAGGTGCTCATCGGGAAAAATCTCATTGATCGGCAGGGTAAGTCCAATGTGGTCAGGGTCCAGTCTTGAGAGATGATTAGCAACAACATTCTGGGCTCCGGCCTTATCGTGGATCTTAATGTCAAATTCTTGGAGTAGAAGGTTCCAACGAATCAGTCTTGGCTTGGCATCCTTCTTATGCATGAGATGGTGAATGGCCACATGATCAGTGAAAACAATAACATGTGAGCCCAAAAGGTAAGAGCGGAATTTCTCCAGCCCAATGACGACTGCTAGTAGTTCTTTCTCAGTGGTAGTATAATTACGCTGGGCCTCGTCCAACGTCTTACTGGCGTAGTACACCACGAAGGGTTGTCTATCATGTCTTTATCCCAGGATGTGTCCGACTGCAAGGTCGGAAGCGTCACACATGAGTTCAAAGTCGAGGGACCAATCAGGTGCTGGAGAACAGGGGCCTTGGTGACAGCATCACGCAGCTACGTGAATGCTCTTATGCAGTCGTGGCCCATATCAAAGGGTACGTCGGTCGATAGGAGATGAGTTAAATGTCGAGAAATCTTGGAGAAGTCTTTGATGAATCTCCTATAGAAACCGACGTGTCCCAAGAAGGAGCGGATTTGTTTGACAGAGCCAGGCATAGGTAAATCAGTAATTACATCAAGCTTAGCTCTGTCAACCTCGATACCCCTATCGGAGATGATATGCCCGAGAACAATTCCCTCGTGTACCATAAAATGACTTTTTTCCCAGGAGAGCACGAGGTTCACATCAATACATCTCCTAAGGATATGGGTCAGGTTGGCAAGATAGTCATCAAAAGAGGATCCAAAGACTGGAAAGTCATCCATGAAAACCTCGAGAAAGTCACCCACCATGTCATGGAATATCGCCAGCATACATCTCTGGAAAGTTGCTGGCGCATTACAAAGTCCCAACGGCATCCTTCTAAATGCGATGCTGCCGAAGGGGCAGGTAAAGGTGGTTTTCTCTTGGTCCCAGGGGTCAATTGCCACCTGGTTATATCCTGAGAATCCATCCAGGAAACAGAAAAATTTATTTCCCGCTAACTGCTCCTGGATTTGGTCAATGAAAGGTAGCAAACAGTGATCTTTCTTAGTTGCAGCATTCAGTTTCCTATAATCTACACACACTCTCCAAGATGTAGGAGTGCGTGTAGGGATGGATTCGCCCCTATCATTGATATGGATGGTGAGTCCCGCCTTTTTGGGCACGACATGAATTGGACTCACCCAAGGGCTATCACTGATCGGGTAGATTATACCTGCATCCAACCACTTAATAATTTCCTTATTAATGACCTCCCGCATGTTGGGGTTGAGACGTCGCTGCATCTCACGGGAAGGTCGAGCCTCCTCCTCTCTATATATATGGCGAGTGTAGTAGGAGGGGGTAGTGCCAGTTAAGTCTGATAAAGACCATTCAATGACTGCCTTGTGTTCCATAAGGACCTTTGTTAGTTTGCACTCTTGCTCCCTGGTCAATTTTGAACAGATGATTACGGGGAGAGTTTCATTCGGTCCCAAGAAAACATACTTAAGCGTATCAGGCAGCTCTTTCATCTCAGGAGTGGATGGTGAAAGATCTGGCATTTCTTGGGATGAGAGTGTCAGAAATGGATCAAAATAAAATAATTAAGGAGGGAGAAGTTGGCCTTTAGATTGGCCAAGAAGCGGGGCATCTTGGATAGATGGATCCAAAAAGGGATAGCCCCAGTGAGTAGTATGTGGGCTCAAGGTCCCAGTGTGGAATTGCAAATCCACCTGATTTAGTGAAAAAGAAAGGACACTCCGATCTTCAAGAATGTGGATCGGCGGTGAGTAGCCCGAGTATGATTCAAACCATGAGGTACGGGAGGTGGAGAAAACCTTGTCAAAAGTTTGGTCAGGAGAAGGTACGGGAAAAGGGAAGGATGGGGGAATGTCACAGTATGTGTCGGTCAGGCAATCGTCAGTGTTTAAAGGCAATCCGTAGTAGTCAGAATAGGTCCCAATTATTTTGATACACACACTGACGGCCATGTCCTCATCAGACGTGTCATCCTTGATGCAATCGCAATCAAAGTTCTTGGCTACCTTGAAGATGTTAAGCTTGAGCTTCTCAGATCCAATAGTAATCTGAATATAGCCCAACTCGCAGTCAATATGGGCGTGGGCTGTGGCCAAGAAAGGTCGACCAAGGATGATCGGACAATCAGAAAGTGAGCTAGGAACTTCCATATCCAAAACAAGAAAGTCAATAGGAAAACAGAGACTATTGACCCTAACCACCACGTCTTCCACCACACCCTTTGGAATTTTGACAGAATGATCTGCCAATTATAACGTGACAGGGGTGGGTTTCAGATTTCCTAAGGAAAATTTCTCAAGCATGATGGTTGGTATAAGATTAATGGAAGATCCTAGATCAAGCAGGGCACAGTTAAAGCTGTAGCCTTGGATGCTACAGGAAATAAGCGGTGTGCCCGGGTCTTTCTGCTTCGGTGGTAGATTTGACAATATAGCACAACTCGCATGAGGCTAGAGAACCACCGGATTCTTTATTTTCTTTGACTGTCACCTGGGTGTAGTGTAGTCTTTGAAAAATCGGGCGACAGTAGGTATGTGGTCGATAGCCTCTAGCAGGGATACGTTGATTTCAACATCCCTGAATAAATTACGTAGGTTATCAAAGGCCTACGTATCCTTTTTCTTGCCTTTTGTCTCCCTCAGTAGAGCCTCGGGGAATGGGACTGATTCTGGCACCAGTTTGGGTGTATCCACTTCTCGCAAATGGGTGCGCATCTCGAATGAGAAGGCGATGAAGAAGATGGGCTAGGATCAGGTCGAGGCGGATCGACGGTCTGCTTACCGCTCCTCGTAGTAATCGCATTGGACATCGCGGGTCCAGTGGGATCATAAGGCGGAGGAGGGTTTTCTCTCTCTCTCTTATTTTGATTGTTTATAGTGCTTCATTGTAATTACTCCGCTCTTCAACAAAAACACAAAAAAAATATAATTGCGAATTTAAATCGACGTAGCCTCCCTAGGTTCGACCCGAGATTTTTATTCCAGTATAAATTTTATTTATTGAACCGAGTTATTTGCTATCCAAACTACAACGACAGGTTTTCGAAACTAAATCCGATAGCGTAGTACTTCGACATTGCAACACAAAGCAAGTTGTCCAATCAATTACGCATCTATTGTCAACCTATGAAATGCCTAGAAAGACTTAGTTGGAGCTTAAGTGCTCTTCCGTAATTCTCAAATGGTAGAGCAACTCCAAAGATGGAAGATCCAGTGATGCAAGTAGGCCTAAGCCTTCCTTTGAAGCTATGCTTTCACGGTGCTTCTTAACTACCCCCAAAAATCCGTGACAGGGTATCCCCCTCTTTGGAGTTACAAAACCTTTCATCTCAAGTTCTGAACACTTCAAAATCCAACGGTAGGAGGGCTCTTGTCCTAGTAGTTCCAGTACCTAGGAGTGTCTAAATGCATGCTTTGGTGCAAAGAGCAAACATGTGTGCATACACCGTAAAAGATTCGAGTTTGAATTTTGAAATGCACGACAAGTTTTCAGCTCAAGTTCTTGGTTTTTAGTGTTCCATCTTAAGTTAAAGTCCTTTTAAAATAAAATATGTGAGCACTTGTTAGATTTTTTTTAATTCAATTAAGTGGTGTTGCAATTAAATCCACATGCAAATGATGAAGATAGAATGCAAGAAAAAGAAAACATATGTTGCCTCCAGCAATATTCAATGAGTTGAATGCAAATGCAAGCAAAATAAATCTAGAGGTTGCTCATTCACACTTAAATGGTTGTCCTAAGACAGGCAGGTCATTTTTTCTTGTTTTTGCTATTTTTTAGCTACTTATGCACAAACAAATAAAGGATAAACAACTCACAAAAGAAAACCTAGATCTAGAGAAAAGGGAACATGCTCCCAAAAAATTACCTAACACGGGCCTAAAAGAAAGTTGTGGAACAAGCCACTAAAATGTACCCCAGAACAATGGTCCTAAATAATGAATGCAAGGAATCCTAAAGCCTAAGTTTATCTAAATTCAAAAGTAGAGAATAAAGACAATTTTTTTTTTCAAAATTCTTCTCTTTGGGGTGGTGGCATCAAGGGCCACCAAGATGCAAAGCTTAGTCTCTCCTCCAAGCGGTTGAAACATGGTCCACCACGACGTTGCTGGTGACGGCGTGATGTACCTCGCACTAAATTAGATAAAACAGGCTAAACATGCCCTAATTTAAATAAGTATGAACAAATGAATGAATGCTATTTTATTGAGCTTGTTGCCTCCCCAACAACGATGCCATTTGAAAGGATGGTTTTCGCTTTCCTTGTTTCACGCATAACATGTTGTGTTGTAATATGCAAGTGGTGGAAAATCGCTAATCAAATCAATAAAAATTAACCACTCAAGAAGTGCGGGTTATGTCCATAGGGAGGCAATGTCTATTACAAACTTGCACAGGTCAAAAACCAACGTTCATGATTAATTTCGCAAAGAAATCGAATCAAACTCCCTCTCAATTAAGAAAACAAGACATGAATAAGCTGATACTACATTTTCGTGAAAGATGGAGGGTGTTCTCAAAAAATCACTATTAAATAAAAAATTCCACTCTTCCAATGGCAAAGAAATGTAAATATTAATGCCACAAGAAATAGAGCATTTTGTGCTCGAGCACGCATGTGCAAGGAGGAGCTGGTGCAGACCGCGAGAAGCTCACTGGAGGTGGGAGAGGCCAATTCTCACCCGGTGGTGGTTACGACGTGGTGGATGGTCACCAGAAGTGGCGAAACGAAATAATGAGGGGTAGCAGCAGTGGGTTGGTTGCTGCTGTTGTGAAGCAGCTCGACAAGCAGGCTGGAAGCGAGGAGGCGCAAGGGGATGCGTGTGTGCATGGGATGGTTGAAATTTCCCTACTAGGAGGGGGTGATGTAATAATTGCGGAAATAAATATAAACAATCTCACAAAATAGACAATCACACAAGTACACAAGTATTTTTTAGGTGGAAACCCAAACCGGGTGAAAACCACCACCGAACCCTCTCGAGTTAGGATTTTCCAATCAACCAAGTTGATCAAAATCCACTGAACGAATCACTTTAAACGAGGGTGATTCAACCTCAAATACAACCACGCTACAAGTGCGAGGGTAGCGTTCTTCAACCCCTCTCTCCACGAGAAGGATTTTGTCCCACGAAGGAGACGGGAATTCGCAAAGTG
The DNA here is from genome assembly GCA_037157565.1 of Thalassia testudinum. Classification (NCBI taxonomy): domain Eukaryota; kingdom Viridiplantae; phylum Streptophyta; class Magnoliopsida; order Alismatales; family Hydrocharitaceae; genus Thalassia; species Thalassia testudinum. Next base: position 8,907,682 of record JAZHRO010000003.1, on the reverse strand, counting down.
AATACCCAACCAAATAACAAAAATAAAATAACAATAATCCTATAGAGCCAACAAAGTAATATTAAACCAAGGCTTCTATAGGAATTAGGATGCTTCCCTTTGAAAGGAGTGCATCGGCGACGATGACGCGGGTGCGTGAGCCACGCGACGGCGCAACGATGCTCTCTTGAACTATGTCGGGAGAGCGGGTGCGCAAAAGTTGATGCCCTCAAGATGTAGAACTTGAGCTTTGAGAGCAAGAGAGACACAAAATGGTAGAAAGTATGTTGCTTGGGTGTGTCTTGTGTTTCTAGGTGTGTGTTTGTGTGCAAGAGGTTCCCCTCTATTTATAGAGGCCTTAGGAAGGCTTTGGATGGCTTACGAAAGGCTCCATAGCCGTTGGGTGCAAAGCCCAAGTGAATCAACCCGAAATCAGGAACAATCATTGCACTAACAGGGTTATCAGACGTCTAATTCTAGCATCAGACGTCTGGAAGACCACTTTAAGAAGTCTGATTTCAAGGTCAGACGTCTGATTTCGTGCGGGTTCCTTCCTGACTTAAATCAGATCTAAACAGGGTTCTAGCGCAAGTCCATCAGACGACAGACAAGACGTCTGGCACTATGTCTGGATGTTTGGAAACCTACTTTTTCGTGGGAATGGATTTGCAACGGCCAGAAAATCTCTGAGAAGAGATTTTCGGGTCAGTCAATCCAAAACAGTCAATTATTAGACGTCTGGAAAGGCTTAAGGACGTCTGGAAAGGCTCTAACGGTCATATCCTCGAGTGTTTGCTAAGAGAGCCAATGGTCCACTAATTAGACGTCTGACAAAGTCATCTGACGTCTCCTAAGACGTCTGGTCTAAAGTCTGGACATCTGATTTCATCAGACAGAACTAACTTGTCTAGCCTAAATGTTATCAGACGTCTGAATAAACAGTCAGACGTCTTAAAACACTTTATCAGACGTCTGATTTGGGAATTAGACGTCTGGAAACTCTGTTTGAACCCTACATTCATTTTCTAAGTTCTCTACAGAAAACCTAAGTATCCTAGGGTTGTGCTGGTGTTCCTAGGACTACTGTTAGGGTACTTTGAGGCTCTTTAACATAATTTTCTAAGGAAATAAAGAGCAAGTAAATAAAGACAAAAGTACATGAAAGGAATAAATTGGAATTCTGTCCTATTCTTCTTGTCCTTCCATCTTCAATCTGTCGCTCCTCGCGAATCCCCTCTATTCTCCATCAAACTCCTCCAATCCTTCTTGGATGCAAGCTCGAATTCCGTCTAAACACGTTTACATTTGCAATTGACCTGAAATCTAAGACTCCAAGTGCAAATGTTAAATAACACCTGTTTTGTTATCATCAAAATAAATGATCGTGGTGCTCTAGCACCAACAATCTCCCCCTTTTTGATGATGACAAAACCATAAATAATAGTGCAGAAAATCCTCCCCCTTTTTGACATTATCAAAAAGGTTTAATTGATTTTACATTTCCTATAACTCCCCCTTAAAACATGCTTTTCTGTGAATTTTTTTTAAAAATAATGTCCTTCCCCTTTTTTGTAACAAAAAGATAGCTATTACTTTTCTCCCCCTTTCTAAAGGAAATTTAGCTACCTTATATTTCCCCCTTAAAAATTGACAATTAGCTTATAATTTTTTTCTCCCCCTATCTAAATGGTTATGATAAAAAGATAGGGTAAAGAATTTTTACCTCACCTACCATGGCCAATAAAATGGCCCAAATGGTGGTGGTGGATGCTACATCGGATGGGGCTCCCATCTGTAGCTTGGAGGCCCGGGAATTGGCGCCGGTCTCCAATCTGGCGGTCGACATGCGGCGGGTCCATCGTTTGTTCGCTATCTCGTCGGTCTTCTCGTTCTCCTCCTTGGTCTACTCCTTGGTTCTCCCAACTTGATTTGACCAGCCTTGAGTTTGCAGGTCCAGTCCTTCGTGTTGTAGTTATCCCTAAAACCTACAAAACAAGATTCCAATTCTTTTTTCGATACCAAGTGGGCTTGGATCCGGATCTGTTAGCGGGTCTCCTTGATGGAGATCCTTTCTCAATCTTAGGGCTATATAAATCATCTATTTTGTTGATTAATTTGTTAGAGTTTTCCCTAAGACATGCAATTTCTTTTTCTATAGTATGCATCTTAGTTTTTAAATCACAGATTTCTAACTTTAAATTATCATTTTTCTCAATCAATTTATTATTTTCATTTATGAGGTTATGATTTTCTAATAATAGGTTATCATTTTTGGGACTAGCTTCTAGATCCTTAAGTTTATTTTCTAATCTTTCATTTTCACTTCTAAGAAAACTAAGATTCTTTTTAATGCTTTTATTTTCTATCTTAAGTGCTTTACTAACTTCAAATAGTTCATTAAAAGCTTCTTGTAAATTGAGATTTACCTCGTTGTCGGAGTCGTCGCTGTCGTTGTCACTTTCTTCGATTGCCATGAAACCAAGGCACGCCGTTTCCTTCTCCCCGATATCTTCTTCCGAGCTCGTCCCCTCATGAGTGCCTTCCAACCTCCTCCATATCTCGTGGGCGGTGGTGCACTCTTGGATTTGTTCGAATTCCTTCGGACTCGATGCGTAGTATAAGGCATTCATTGCCTTTACGTTGAGTGAAAGCTCTCGAATCTGCAGTTGGGAGTAGCCTCCTTGGGGTCGCTTCGGGATCTCATATGGGGTTTCGCAACATCCCCATATCTCGAACTCAGTGGCTTGGAGCCACGTCTTCATCCTCAACTTCCAATATCCGAAGTCCCTCCCGTCGAAATAGGGTGGTCGGACGGTGGACTGCCCATCGGAGATTCTGATTGCGGCTATGCTTCCCTCCATGATCTTCTTGCCGGGTGTTACTCTGATCTTGCAAGAACCTGCTCTGATACCAAATGAAATTTCCCTACTAGGAGGGGGTGACGTAATAATTGCGGAAATAAATATAAACAATCTCACAAAATAGACAATCACACAAGTACACAAGTATTTTTTAGGTGGAAACCCAAACCGGGTGAAAACCACCACCTAACCCTCTCAAGTTAGGATTTCCCGATCAACCAAGTTGATCAAAATCCACTAAATGAATCACTTTAAACGAGGGTGATTTAACCTCAAATACAACCATGCTACAAGTGCGAGGGTAGCGTTCCTCAACCCCTTCTCTCCACGAGAAGGATTTTGTCCCACGAAGGAGACGGGAATTCGCAAAGCGAATACCCAACCAAATAACAAAGATAAAATAACAATAATCCTATAGAGCCAACAAAGTAATATTAAACCTAGGCTTCTATAGGAATTAGGATGCTTCCCTTTGAAAGGAGTGCGTCGGCGACGATGACGCGGGTGCGTGAGCCACGCGATGGCGCAACGACACTCTCGTGAACTATGGCGGGAGAGCGGGTGCGCAAAAGTTGATGCCCTCAAGATGTAGAACTTGAGCTTTGAGAGCAAGAGAGACACAAAATGGTAGAAAGTATGTTGCTTGGGTGTGTCTTGTGTTTCTAGGTGTGTGTTTATGTGCAAGAGGTTCCCCTCTATTTAAAGAGGCCTTAGGAAGGCTTTGGATGGCTTAGGAAAGGCTCCATAGCCATTGGGTGCAAAGCCCAAGTGAATCAACCCAAAATCAGGAACAATCAATGCACTGACAGGGTTATCAGACATCTAATTCTGGCATCAGACGTCTGGAAGACCACTTTAAGACGTCTGATTTCAAGGTCAGATGTCTGATTTCGTGCGGGTTCCTTCCTGACTTAAATCAGATCTAAACAGGGTTCTAGCGCAAGTCCATCATATGACAGACAGGACATCTGGCACTATGTCTGGACGTCTGGAAACCTACCTTTTCGTGGGAATGGATTTGCAACGGCTAGAAAATCTCTGAGAAGAGATTTTCGGGTCAGTCGAGGCAAAACAGTCAATTATCAGACGTCTGGAAAGGCTTAAGGACGTCTGGAAAGGCTCTAACGGTCATATCCTCGAGTGTTTGCTAAGAGAGCCAACGGTCCACTAATTGGACGTCTGGCAAAGTCATCAGACGTCTCCTAAGATGTTTGGTCTAAGGTCTGGACGTCTGATTTCATCAGACAAAACTAACTTGTCCAGCCTAAATGTTATCAGACGTCTGATTTTGGAATTAGACGTCTGGAAACTCTGTTTGAAACCTACATTGGTTTTCTAAGTTCTCTACAGAAAACCTAAGTATCCTAGGGTTGTGCCGGTGTTCCTAGGACTACTGTTAGGGCACTTTGAGGCTCTTTAACATAATTTTATAAGGAAATAAAGAGCAAGTAAATAAAGACAAAAGTACATGAAAGGAATAAAATGGAATTCTATCCTATTCTTCTTGTCCTTCCATCTTCAATCTATCGCTCCTCGCGAATCCCCTCTGTTCTCTATCAAGCTCCTCCAATCCGTCCTGGACGCGAGCTCGAATTCTGTCTAAGCACGTCTACATTTGCAATTACCTGAAATCTAAGACTCCAAGTGCAAATGTTAAATAACACGTGTTTTGTTATCATCAAAATAAATGATCGTGGTGCTCTAGCACCAACAATGGTTGCTGCTACGCATGCACAGCGTGGGAGGGATGTGTGTGCCGGAGATGTGCGCAAGCGGAGGCGTAGTGAGCAGTGACAGAAAGCCATTCTCGTGCATATGAAAGTCGTGGGAAATTGTAGTATAGTCACGCAAAAACATTCGTCAAAAATTAAGTTTGTAAAAATTACGAGACTTGAGTCCTGGTCATTCTTCTCTGGGAGGCGTTTGTTTTACTTTTGAAATCGATCTTTTTGCCGCTCTACTTTGTTTAGAAATTGCATGGCGGTTTATGATTGCTACGTATTTAGATACGACATGCTTTGTTGCAATAGATAATAACAAAAAGCAGGCAACTTTAATCACACCAAATATATTCCAATCGATCAACTTGTGGTGATTCTCAACACATGGACATATATATAAATATATATAGAAAAATTTCTTTCATTCATTCAGGAAGGTGTTCGCAACATGGAAGTAGAGGAATGCTTATAATGGAAAGCTTAAAATGGAAATCTAGCTACCAGAAAATGACTGCATACAAGAATCAATGGGGGGATTTCGCATGCATCATTAGGGGAGAAGTTAAGATTACACTACTAAGCAGTAATAAAAGCAGTAAAAATCATGGAGAGCATAAACTAAATCTAGCAGAATAGAGGGCATTCAAGGGTGGTCCCCGATGGCCTTGGAGTGGTTGGGAGGGGAATGAGGGGCGACCAATTTAGCTTTGGCCGATGCTTGGAGAGAGGGAGGAGTGATCTAGCATCCCAGGATGATGTCCTCCAGGGTGGTGGTAGTGAGCTCGTTGAGGTGGAGTGGCTAGCTATGTGGAAGTGGACATGAATGGCACCAATGGAGTGAATTTGCCAAGGAAGTGAATGGAAGCCACAGGATGTGAATGGGGTCAGTTGGCTGCCTATGGGGTCTTTTTATAGACCCAATGGATTCTCTCTAGAGAGGTGTGGAACTCTCTAGAGAAAGTCCAAGAGTGGCCGTCCACATGAGGGTAGAGGTCGTCTTTGAGATCCAAAAATTGTGGATCTCAATTTTAATGCCTCTTGGTTGCTAAATTTGGCAACCAAGAGGTGGCGCCACTTCAAGAGAGTTCTAGAGACCTCTAGAGAAGTGTGTGTGCGTGAATGGGTGTGTATGTGTGTGTGTGTGGTCGTGCTCTACGTGGCTAGGTGGTTTAGGTTAGGTCCTAAGGGGTTTGGGTAGGTGTAGGTCTTGAATTAGGGTTACAAACCCTAATTGCTAAGGGGAAAATGCAATTAAACTTAACCTAAGTTTAATTGAATGAGTGTGAACCTAATTGAGAGTGAAATAACTCAATTAAGTTGGGTTTAGGTCAACTGGACTCTCACCAAGTTTAATTGAACTTGTTTAGTTTGAGATCTAAGCTCAATTGGACTCAATGAGCCCAATTGACTTAGGTGAAGGTAATTCACTTTGACCTAAGTCAATTGGGTTTGGTGAGGACCTAATTAGGTCCTTAGGTAGGTCTAGAGGTGATGTACAAGGGTTAGGACACCTTAATTTAGGTTCCTATGGGGTTGGGATTAGGTCTAGGGAGCTAGAGATCCAAGATCAAGACTTGAATCTCAAAATAGGGGCTGGACACCAGTATCAGACGTCTGATAATGTGATCAGATGACTTATACTCAAAAATCAAAAGTCCAGACTTCAATTCTGGACGTCCTATTTGAGTCAGGGGAAATCAAGCTTCTGTTTTGGGTACTTTGCAGAAATTGGACGTCTAACAATGTGTCTGGATGTCCAATAATACTGCAGAAGTGGGTTTGAGGTGTGTGGGAGATGGCTAAGGGTCCTGGATGTCCTATAACTTATCTGGACGTATAGATGAGGTTTGGAACTAGGGTTTTAGGGCTTCCTAGGGTGTTGTGACCTAATCTAAGGGTGGCTAAGTCTTGGGGAAGTCTCTAGGCTATCCTAAGGCTAGGATGGACCTACGCTCTTCACATTTTACTGCTTTATTCCTACTTAATAGAATGGCAAACCTTAACCCCCTTAAATTATTGTTCCTATATCTAAACTAAGCTTTCTGCTCCAGCTCTGTTACAACTCCCATTATTCCTGATCCAGCTTCAGATCCTACTCCATATCTAGCTCCAGATCTGCTTATTGCCTGTAATTGACATAATGCACTTAATCAACACATTATAACATTATTTTATGCATAGCTAAAGAAAGGCAGTAAAGATGCATATAATGCGTATGCATGCATGAATTTCCCTAACTTGTGCTAAGTTCTAGCCTAATCTAGGTCAGTTACGACCTATGTTTGCAACGCAATCATACAGCCATGCCTAAATCTTACTAGTCCCTAGCAAATGTAAGACTAATTTATTTACAGAAAGGGTCCCTAAGGGACTGATTATTTTATCAAGTGTACGCATAGAGATTTTTTTCCTTTTTGTTTTCATCCTATGCTCTAGAAATCCAAACTATCTTGAAAGTGCGGCTATGTAGCTTTTGCAACTGATTCGAGTGAAAACTAATACATCTGTAAAGCCTATACTTGACCCATAGTAAAAATTGTAGCGGGATAGGCGGACTTCTTCCCTTGGGGTACTCAAGTTATTCTATGAATTTCACCTCAGCTTTAGGCTTAGGTAGAGAATCTCTGAGGGAAATGATTATATATTTGGTGGCTCATTCTCACTTGGTGCTACATAGAGACTAGTACTACAGAATCTAGATTCCCGGATTACTAAGTAACTCAACTTAGAGAAAGATGAGAAGAACTATGCTCTCTTTGATTCCTTTGTATTCATTCTCTCTTACTCTTTTTTTCCTTCTTTTTCTTAGAACTCACAACTTTACCAGATTCACGTATACGACCTGTATTTGGTGTTCTCACTAGGCATTAACACTTTAATTGAGTTCTCATAACCCTAACACTATGTCAGAATTCCTTAGCTAGTATTTAGGTCGTCAGAAACACAAGAAAAATAGGTTAGGGCCATATTTGGTGGATCTCAATTTTATTTGGTGGTATTGCCTTGATAAAATAAACACTAAATATTCATTCTTTTCTTTGCTTTTTCTTCTTTTTCTAATTTTTTTCAGTTTTTCTTTCTTTTCATCATTTTTTTTTCTTCTTTTTCTCTTTTTTTTTTTTTCAACATAACACAACTAGCATACATGCATGAACTTTATTGAGGAGGCATTATTAGCGATTGGTGGTACTCAAGAGATATTGGGTGGCTTATTTGGTCGAAGTTCCTACTCTTGACACCGGGAAAGATGGATAGGACGGTGTATTTCTGACCTTGACATCAATACCCTCCTTCAACTGAGGATTCCATAGAGAATGATTGTAACCATTCACCTTAGCCCTAGTTTTATGAAAACTCGCTCTCCGCGTATTTGCCTTATTCGGTGGCTCTCACAATTTCGCACAAAAATGTATACGTGGGAACCGAGAGTGAAAACTATGTCTAAACACAAAGTATCATCACCTAATTATCTAGGATTCGAGATTCCTCGCACTAATCTTGGAGCACCAGTACACTCTACTCTCATCTCACACTATTTGGTGGATTTTTGGAAGAAAATCTACCTAACTCCCAAAACACTATCCATGGGTTTAGGAAAAGAAGCACTGCTTCTTCTCGACAGACTGAAGATGTTTGTCATCCTTGACCATGAATCCATTGTAAATTCTACGTGTGTGGAAAAAGTTGTACTGGATTCTAGATTACAGGAATCAACTAGAGGATAAAATCCCTAATGCATTCTCTTAATAAAATAATCCTATTCATGAATGCATTATCTATATATGCTATAAACATGTAACCTCATATAATTTGTACTTCGTGAATTTCCCGTATTGGGTTACAATCAGTTTGACCCTAAATTTAGAACAAAAGGTGAGCGGGTGAGTCAGAAGTGGCTGTTGCAAACGATTTCTAGCTCCAATGAGAGCATTAGAGGTGGAGTCGGTTGTTCTTTTATTTAAGGTCCTAAAGTACGTTTTACATCCAGCTCCGAGGTTTTCCTAAGTGTTGGCATAAAATTTTTTTTCAATTTTTCTGTATCTACCCCCCCATGCCTAACTTCTTGCATGTCCTCAAGCATGAATATAAAAGAAAATAAATACTGTAGGGGGAGAATGGGTAGAAATCACCTATAATTACTCCTGAAATTATATTCAGCACCGGTCAACCGGTTAATATGCAATATACAAAAGGGAATATGCTAAAAGAAAAATATGCTATGTATAAAAATGGTTATATATAAATGATGGTGGAATGTGGAGTGAATGGTATCTATACGTGCTGAGTTTAACGCCTTCAGCTGGGCAAAAACTCAATCAGATGTGTCATTTCTAGCATAGGAGCCAGCTAAGATTAAGAGAAAGATATGCTCATATGCTCCCAGAATCAGTGGTCTAGAGATGCGAACTAGCTGATTGTGCACCCCTACTCTAAAAAGTCTAGCTATAAGAAAGTGTGGAGTGGTGGTGGAAAATAGAGGATAATCAGAGGAAGGATCATGATGTTGATTTAGTTGATTTATCATGTCCAACAATTTAGCAGGAAGTTGCTGAGGGAGTAGCTCAAAATGTATCTCAGAACCAGAATCTGAATCGTAGGGATCCTCATAATGATAATTGACATCAAAGATCATGCCCTCTCCAGGCTCTGGGTCATACAGGGGTATTCGTGAAAGTAGAAAATCTGTGGGGAAGTCATTGAAATCCTTATCAAAAATTACTTTGTCCTCATCAATATTCATCTCTGATTTATCAGAGATTGACTCTTCAGGCTCGGGGTCAAGCCATTGACTAGGATGGTAGGTGCATCCCCAGCTCATTCTACTCGAAGCTTCACCCTCATATGCATTGGGTTCCTCAGTAATTCTTGCCTTGGGTAGCATATTTATTTCTTCGTTCAAGTTATCCAGAGCTAATTCTGGTTTTCAAATGTCAGGATCAGAGATAGAAAGTGTCATCTCAGATTCTCTAACATCCGAATTAGGGATGTAGGTGAAAGAAGAAGAGTGTAGATCAAAAGATGTTGGCTCCAACATAGGTTCACCTATAATGGGAAGTGGCTTAGGCTGATCAGTAGTGTCGCATGTAATGCTTGCCTCAAGATCCATATCTTCAATTGGATCTACTTCCCTTGTCTCGATTGGGCTATCTAACCCGAGAGGTGTCTCCCAGAATTCAAGATAATCTGATTGCGGCTCAGTCCTGGAGATATCAATCCTTTCCTCCTCAATCTCAGATGAACCCATTCGGCATACTTCCTACTCTTATCTCATATCCATGCTAGATTCTTTTTCCCCTGAGTGATCTTCCAGTATCTGCTCCTAAGAATCTTCTGTGTGTCCTTCCAACGTAATCGTTTCGGATTCCTTGAGGTCTTCAAGGCTATTTTCCACTTGATATCTCAAAAGTAGCAGTTCTTGAGTTTCTCGATTTTTTCTCATTAGCCTTGTTATCTCTGCTGTTTCCCAAAGAAGCTCCATCGTAGCTTGTTGATGTGGAATCCAGCTTTGTCTTTGGTTCAGCTCAATGATAGCCTAGATTTCATGTAGATAGGATGCGGCCTTTTCTTTAGTGCTCGCTATAGCTCTCTGTATTCTATAATGAGGCTGTATATGCACCGGTAGCTCTTTAGGGGTTCTAGAGGGTGAATCAGGTCTACCCATATTCCATGGGTGAGAAGCAGGAGTCTGAAATCCATGTCCCGGGTTATAAGATGCGGTCCTTTGAGGGACCGACTGGTATGGGTTATAATATCCAGGCTTAGGATATGGGTTAACCATTTCGGTAACCTGAGAAGGATCAAGTGAAGCGAAAAGTCATCTTCGCCACCTTGGGTTCTGATCCTAAGGTTGAGCTGATTCAGTGACCCGGACTCTTAGGTAAGCTCATGGGTCCAGCTCTTCTAGATCCTGATTAGGTCCAAATCTATGGTTATCCATTGCGGCTAAGCAGATAGAAGTGACTCACCTCCTTGGGAGCAACTCCCAAGGTCCAATTAGTCGAGGTCTGAGTGACCTCCTTCCTTGCATGCACCACCCGACCCCTGGGTTGGTGTTGTTAAGTAGGACAAGGCTAAGGCCCTGTCAATCAAATGGTCCTTATGGATCAGGTGACCAAATTTTTCATTGGAAATCTGAATTCCTGAGGATAAGTTCAACGTTCAATCGATCGAAAGTGATTCCCGCCTCTCAAGCTAACCCATCCAGTCTAGTTATAGGGGGACTAAGGTGAAGGTTCTTCCTCTGGCTTACACCTCCAGTTCCGTTGACCCGCGAGCCGTAGTTGTTTGACACTACCCCACAGACTTAGTCACCAGGTTTGGCAAGAGAAATTAAAAACATCCAGTAGTATGACAATGAACTCGGGTTGATTTCATGTTTTAAAATTAATTTTTAACCCGTGTTCTTCAGTGGGGTTTGTGGTGAGTGGCCCACAAGGTGACCAAGCTCACCAGCTAACTAGACTTGATTAAGTCTACGTTAGCCCAAAGTGTGGTCTCTAGTTGTAACCCTAAAGAGTCAACCTAACTTGCATGCACTTCTAGGGTTTTTCTTTATTTCAGTAGACTACAAAAGTAATGTTGTTCTCTGATAATAATTGGAATCCAATTTATTTGAAATTTTGTGAGTATATTCCTTTCTCAATTCTCTTTCTATAGAATATTTTTTGGAATTTTTACTATTTCAACTGAATTTTTACGAAATTTTGAATATCAGGGGGTCAGATTTGGAATTTTGACCCCTAGTCGATTTTTTGCTCTGAAAAAGTAATAAATGACCATAAAAAATTCAGGAAAAATATGGAAAATAAAGCCAATGATATCAGCTTTCAAACCCAACCATTTTTTGTCAAAACAAACTCACAGATTGCTCAGAATTGCTTTTTGAAATTTTTAAAATTTTGAATCTGGGTCAATCTGACCCCCATGACCTTTGCGAATTTTTAAAAATAGTATACTTGAAATTTTTTCAAAATAACGGGGCATTTGAAAGATGGTTTGAAAATGAAGGTTTAGCTCAAATTTCAAAATTTTTTGCTCACTAATTTTTCGGCAATAAAATTTTTAAATCAAGCTTGAAAACTAGCCGAAAATCAGAAGATGTTGGAAATGCTCTTTGAGGTTTGAATTGAAATCTAAGCTTTCCACCAAAAAGATTTTTTCTTTTTCAAAACTTCTGCACGTTTTTTTTTCGAAAGGAAATTTTCAAAGGATTTAACGAAAATATCTTTTGTTTTTTCAAACTAACCTAGATTCGAAAGGAAACCTAATCTAGATTTTTTTCAAAATTTTCCTTTTTTTTATTTTTTTATGAAAATGAGTAAAATCTTTTTTTTTCACAAAGAATTCTTCAACGGAAATTGCAGAGAGTAAAACCTAATCTAAAAAAAAATGATGATGTGCACCTAGATTGTTTCTTTGCTGCACTCGATGTGTGCGCAGATCCCATTTTTCTTCCATTTCTCCAACACATCAAAAGAAAGTAGAGAGAAATGTGTCAGTGATGTTTTAAAAGATCAAAATCATAGAAAATGACGTTGCCTCCCCAGTAACGATGCCATTTGATGGAAAGCCATTCTTGCACATTTGAAAGTCGTCAGAAATTGTAGTATAGTCATGCAAAAACGTTCGTCAAAAATTAAGTTTGTAAAAATAACGAGACCTAAGTCCTGGTCGTTCGTATCTGGGATGTGCTTGTTTTACTTTTGAAATTGATCTTTTTGCCGCTCTACTTTGTTTAGAAATTGCATGGTTGTTTATGATTGTTACGTATTTAGATATGACGTGCTTAGTTGCAATAGATAATAATGAAAAGCAGGCAACTTTAATCACACCAAATATATTGCAGTGGATGAGCTCATGGTGATTCTCAACACATGGACATATATATATATAAAAAATTCTTTCATTCATTCAGGAAGGTGTTCGTAACATGGAAGTAGAGGAATTCTTATAATGGAAAGCTTAAAATGGAAATCTAGCTACTGGAAAATGACTGCATACGAGAATCAATGGGGGGATTTCTCATGCATCATTGGGGGAGAAGTTCAGACTACACTACTAAGCAGTAATAAAAGCAATAAAAATCATGGAGAGCATAAACTAAATATAGCGGAATAGAAGGCATTCAGGGGTGGTCCCCGATGGCCTTGGAGTGGTCGGGAGGAGAATGAGTGGTGGCCAATGTAGCTTAGGCCACCCCTTGGAGAGGGGGAGGTGTGAACCAGCATTCCCGGCTTGATGTCCTCCATGGTGGTGGTAGTGAGCTCGTGGAGGTGGAGTGGCTAGCTAAGTGGAAGTGGGTGTGAATGGCACCAATGGAGTGAATTTGCCAAGGATGTGAATGGAAGCTAAGGGATGTGAATGGGGTCATTTGGCCACCCATGGGGTCTTTTTATAGACCCAATGGCTTCTCTCTAGAGAGGTGTGGAACTCTGTAGAGAGAGTCCAAGAGTGGTCAGCCACATGAGGGTAGAGGTGGTCTTTGAGATCCAAAAATTGTTGATCTCAATTTGAATGCCTCTTGGTTGCTAAATTTGGCAACCAAGAATTGGCGCCACTTCAAGAGAGTTCTAGAGAACTCTAGAGAAGTGTGTGTGCATGAATGGGTGTGCGTGTGCATGTGTGTGGTCGTGCTCTATGTGGCTAGGTTGTTTAGGTTAGGTCCTAAGGGGTTTGGGTAGGTGTAGGTCTTGAATTAGGGTTACAAACCCTAATTGCTAAGGGGAAAATGCAATTAAACTTAACCTAAGTTTAATTGAATGAGTGTGAACCTAAATGAGAGTGAAATACCTCAATTAGGTTGGGTTTAGGTCAACTGGACTCTCACCAAGTCCAATTGAACTTGTGTGGGTTGGGATCTAAGCTCAATTGGACTCAACGAGTCCATTTGACTTAGGTGAAGGTAGTTGACTTTGATCTAAGTCAATTTGGTTTGGTGAGGACCTTATTAGGTCCTTATGTAGGTCTAGAGGTGATTTACTAGGGTTAGGACACCTTAATTTAGGTTCCTATGGGGTTGGGATTAGGTCTAGGGAGCTAGAGTTCCAAGATCAAGACTTGAATCTCAAAACAGGGGCTGGAGGCTAGTATCAGACGTCTAATAATGTGATTAGACGACTTATACTCAAAAATCAGAAGTCAAAACTTCAGTTCTAGATGTCCAATCTGGGTCAGGGGGAAATCAAGGTTCTATTTTGGGTATCCTATAGAAATTGGATGTCAGACAATGTGTCTAGATGTCCAATAACACTAGAGAAGTGGATTTAAGCTATTCAGGAGATGGCTAAGGGTCCTGGACGTCCTATAACTTATCTAGACATCCAGATAAGGGTTGGAACTAGGGTTTTAGGTCATCCTAGGGTGTTGTGACCTAATCTAAGGGTGGCTAAGGCTTGGGGAAGTCTCTAGGATATCCTAGGGCATGGATGGACGTAAGCTCTTCACATTTTATTGCCTTATTCCTACTTTATAGAATAACAAACCTTAACCCCTTTACCTTATTATTCCTATATCTAAACTAAGACTTCTGCTCCAACTCTGCTACAACTCCCGTTATTCCAGATCCAGCTTCAAATCTTGCTCCAGATCTAGCTCCAGATCTGCTTATTGCCTGCAATTGATATAATGCACTTAATCAGCACATTATAACATTATTTTATGCATAGCTAAAGCAAAGTAGTAAAGATGAGGATAATGCATATGCATGCATAAATTTCCCTAACTTATGCTAAGTTCTAGCCTAATCTAGGTCAATTAAGACCTATGATTGCTATGCAATCAAGGAGGCGTGCACGGGCAGAGCTGTAGAGGACGTACGGTCACGGGTGTGTTGCTGTAGCTACAGCTGTTTGGTAGACAGGTGATGCCTGCACATGCGAGGGGAGTTATGGAGGTTGGGCGGGCATTCCTGTTGGGTGCACAGTGACAAGGAGAAGGCGTGGCATGCTGCAGGAGGTGGAGGTTGCTGAAGGTGGTGATGTAGGTGGTTGGGTTCTCTTGAGGCGGAAGGGAAATAGAGGAGAAAGTGGTGGGGGATGTGGTGTTGGTGGTCAGGCGATGGCACGGTGAGTTTGTAGTCCGGAGCTCTGCTATGGTGATGCGGGCAGTCACCTCGCACACCCACTGTGGTGAAGCTCCGCCATGGTTGAGGCCGGTGGTAGTGGAGTGATGAGAAACTAGGTTCTCTGCATAGTGTGGAAAGGGGTGGTGGCCAACATGATGATGGAGACTCTCCTCCTCCTTTGTAGCTGTGCCTACAAGGATTTGAAATGGAGCGTGAGCATTAAAAGCTCCAGATCCACTTTTCACTGAGGAGGAATGCTTGCAGCTGTGGCTGGACTAAATGGCCACCGAGGAAGCAGAGCCGTTCCTACGGAAGAAGAAGAATAAAAATATAATAAAATATTAGGATTGTTTATGCACAAATCCTTAACTTCTATGTTAATTAAAATAATGTATGTAATGCACCTAATTGCATGCCATTCTAAGTCAATTCCAAATCCATGAATTAAGTCAAAAATATAAATTAATCTATTTACATCCTAATGCATGCTAAATAAATGTTAATGAAAGCTTAATGTCTAGGCATTAAAATATATAAATATCCCAGAAATATGGGCTAATCAATGAACATCCTCATAAGATGAGGATGAAGGAGGATCAGAAAAACTGGGATCAAAGGCCCCAATTTGGAACCCATAAGGTTCCGAGAAGAGTTGGCCTGAAGGTCGAGCCGACTCCAGCTAGTTCACAGACTCCCGTCTCGTAGGAGATTGCGAAGAATGGAATCCCGAGCCCTGGGATTAAGTGGATCTAGAAGAAAAAAAGGCCACCTCTACCAGCCCCTATGGTACATACGAATTCTACAGGATGCCATTTGGGCTATGCAACGCACCCACCACTTTTCAATGGTGCATGCTAGCCATATTCTCAGATATGGTAGGTAATTATCTTGAGGTCTTCATGGATGACTACTCAGTATTCGGTGAATCTTTTGATGAATGCCTCTTGCATTTGGTCCAGATCCTTAAGAGATGCATTGAAGTGAGACTGGTTCTCTCCTGGGAAAAGAACCACTTCATGGTTCCTGAGGTCATTGTACTTGGACACCTCGTCTCTAAGAGAGGTATCCAGGTCGACTAGGCCAAGGTAAATTTGGTTTCCAAGGTACCTTTGCCTAACTCGATCAAAGACATCAGATCATTCCCTGGGCATGTTGAATTTTATCATCGATTCATACCTGATTTCTTTATGATCGCATGACCCTTGACGAATCTCCTTTTGAAGGACATGCCATTTGAGATATCTAGCGAGTGCATTCACGCATTTGAGATCCTACATGACAGAGTCACCCAAGCACCAATCCTATAATCTTCTGACTAGTGTCAACCCTTTGAGATCATGTGCGATGCACCTGACTACGTGGTAGGCGGGGTGCTAGGTCAGAAAATCGATGGGAAATTGGTAGTCATATATTACCCTAGTAAGACTTTGGATGAGGCTCAACGTAATTACACCATTATGAAGAAAGAGCTATTGGTTGTAGTATTTGGCTTGGAAAAATTTAGGTTATACCTCCTTGGTTCCCACATCATCGTTTACTCGAATCACACTGCAGTGAGGCACTTGCTCATGAAGAAGGATGTGAAGCCTAAATTAATCCACTGGATCTTGCTGTTGTAAGAATTCGATCTTGAAATTTGCTACAAGGTAGGAAAGCAGATTGTAGTAGTTGACCACTTATCCCATATTCCTTCTTCAATCATTGACCCTTCTGGACCTATCATGGAGCATTTTCTGGATGAACACAGTCTGACAGTAGATACAGAACTTCCTTGGTATGCTAAATGGTGAACTATTTGGTATTGCATCATATTCTGTTTGGTTGGCCAAGGGCCAAAAAGGACAAATTAATTTCAGATGCCAAATACTTTATTTGGGATGATTCCTACCTATTCAACATTGGTGCTGATATAATCATTAGAAGATGTGCCTCGGAATAAAAGATCAATGGCATTTTGTCCTTCAACCACGACCAAGCCTACGGTGGTCACTTCTCTAGACATAAAACCGCAGCAAAAGTCCTCTAGTGCAGATTCTATTGGCTCATGTTTTTCGAAGATGCACATGACTATTGTAAGGCATGCACTCATTGACAAACCTTAGTTAACATGAGCCATCGTGACATGGTAACTTTATAGCTGATTCTTGTGTACAAGATCTTCGACATCTGGGGGATTGATTTCATGGATCCCTTCCCAAAATCTGCTTGTTTCAAGTACATTCTCCTAGCCGTGGACAACGTGTCCAAATGGATCGAAGTCATCCAGACCCGAACCAATGATCATAAAATCCTAATAAAATTCATTCCTCAACGCATCTTTTCTCAGTTCGGTATTACATGAGCTATCATCTCTAATGGAAGGACCCACTTTACGAATGTGCACTTCCAGTCCTTGATGAAAAAGTATAGTGTATCACATCATATTATTTTGACTCCATATCATCCCTAGACAAATGGATTGGTTGAACTGTCAAATCGAGAGATCAAGATCCTTCAGGTCACTATTCAGCTTGACACGTGTTGGAACCTAGTTCCATTTCTCTTTTATGTTTTGGTGTTAACAAAATTATTTTAAATCTAGTGAGTTTATGAAGTGTTATTTATAGGATTTAGGAAGTATGGACCATAACAAGGAAGAAGTGTGGATGAAATGAAGGATGAAGATTGTTTTTATGTTCATTTGTTGTATTATAGAATTTTGTATGTCTCCTAAACAAGAAAATTTGATTTAGTAAGTAAAATAAAAATAGAGATAATTAGGTATCAAACTCACGTTTTAATTGTTCATTTGAAAGATCAAAATCATTTCCTTGAAATATTAATCATGTAGTTAAGTTTGTTTAGCACTAAAATTGATTAAATCACTTAAAATAAGGTACTTGTTGCAAGTACAGTTACTATTCATAAGTACTAGTACATGCAAGGCATGGGTTTTGTTCCTAGTCTCAAACTGTGAACAAGTATCGGTACTAATCACTAGTACTAGTACATGTAGGTCACAGTTTTTTACTTGTTTCAAACCTGTGAGTCACAAGTACCAGTACTCATTATGGGTACCGGTACCTGTTGACTTAGTTGGTACTCAACTATAAGCATTGAGTACCGGTACCCGAGCTCTGATGGGCTGGCTATTGGATAACTATGAGCAGTTAGTACTAGTACCACAACTTTAGCACCTGTACCAACTAACCGTGTGCCTAATCTAAATGGCTATTTTACAATTAATCTTATTCCTAACCTTCTTATTTTGCCTCCAACAGCTAGAGGGTATGGAGGGGCTGATTACTAGCCTATAAAAACACTTTTTGAGTGTCAATTTCACACAACACAAGAATTTGAAAATAAAATTCCTTTTGCTCTAGATCAAATTTCTCTCATTTTAGCTTCAAGAGTGATAGACTTGTAGCATCCATCCTTCAAGGAGATCTTCATTTTGCAACAAGTTCTTTTCTTGTGTTTGTTTTGCTCTCGTAATATCATTTTCTACACTTTATTGTTTATCGCTAGATCTTTATATCAAATATCTGCTAAACTAATTCTTGTTGGAACTTAGGAATTGAGTTGTAAGCTATTTTATTTCTTGCTTACACCTGCATTAGTTTTCTTATATTTGCTCTTGTAATTGGGTTGACGTAACCCGTTAATTACCTCATCTTTTAGTAAATTGATTCCCTCCAAGTCGAGGGAATCGGGTTAAAAATCCTAAGTTAGGAGACTTAGGTAGTGGAGTACCCAAGTGAGGGGACCCACTATATATTTGGTGTACTTTTTTTGTCCTTTGTTTTGTTTACGATATTTTTTTACCACACTATTCATACCCCCATCTAGTGTGCCTGTGCCCTTTAGATCCTACAGGTGGTATCAGAGCGAGTTGCAAGGAAGATGTGACAAACCTCTTCGCTATGGCATCGTCAATAAAGCACACCGAAGGATAGTCATCTACCCATCCTCCTTATTTCGATGGGATGGACTATAGGTCCTGGAAGAGGAGGATGCAAATCTTCCTCAAGGCGATGGATGAAGAGTCTGTTGGTGCTAGAGCACCACGATCATTTGTTTTGATGATAACAAAACACGTGTTATTTAACATTTGCAATTTGAGTCCTAGATTTCAGGTCAATTGCAAATGAAGACGTGTTTAGATGGAACTCGAGCTTGCATCCAGGACGGATTGGAGGAGCTTGACGGAAAATAGAGGAGGTTCGCGTGGAGCGAAAGATTGGAGATGGAAGACAAGAAGAATAGGATAGATTCTTTTTTATCCTTTCATGTATCTCTTGTATTTATTTTCTTGCTCTTTATTTTCCTTAGACATTATGTTAAAGAGCCTCAAAGAACCCTAACAGTAGTCCTAGGAACACCTGCACAACCCTAGGATACGTAGGTTTTCTGTAGAACACTTAGAAAACCAATATAGGGTTAAAACTGACTTTGCAGACGTCTAATTCACGAATCAGACATCTGATAAAGGATTTTAAGACGTCTGACTGTTGTTTCAGACGTCTGATAACTGTTAGGCTGGACATAGTTAGTTCTGTCTGATGAATTCAGACGTCCAGACCTTATACCAGGCATCTGATGACTTTGCCAGACGTCCAGTTAGTGGACCGTTGGCTGGCTTAGAAGACACTCAAGAATATGACCGTTAGAGCCTTATCAGACGTCCATAGGACTTAACAGACGTCTGATAAATGACCGTTTTGCCTCGGCTGACCCAAAATCTCTTCTCAGAGATTTTCTAGCCGTTGCAACGTTTGGAAATCAATTCCCACAGTAAAAGTAGGTTTCCAGACGTCCATACTTAGTGCCAGACGTCCTGTATGTCGTCTGATGGACTTGCACAAAAACCCTGTTTAGATCTGATTCAAGTCAGGGAGAAACCCGCATAGAATCAGACGTCTGACCTTGGAATCAGACGTCTTAAAGTGGCCTTCCAGACGTCTGATGCCAGAGTTAGACGTCTGATAACCCTGTCAAATGCAATCATTGTCCTGATTTCGGCCTGATTCTCTTGGGCTTTGCACCCAACGGCTATGGAAGCTTTTCCAAGCCTTCCAAAGCCTTCCTAAGGCCTCTATAAATAGAGGGGAGCCTTTGCAACATAAAAACACAAGACATACACCTAGAGAGACATATACACACTAAGACACACACCTTGCAATACACTTTCAATCCTTTTGTGTCCAAAGAAAAGACTCTCTTGCTCTCCAAGCTCAAGCTCCATTTTCTTGAGAGCATCAACCGTTGCGCACCCGCTCTCCCGGCGTTGTTAACGAGAGCGACGTAGCGCCATCGCGTGGCACACGCACCGCGTCATCGTCGACGCACTCCTTGCAAAGGGGAGTTTCCTATTTCCTATAGAAGCTAGGTTTAATTACTTTTTTGGCTCTATAGGACTATTGTTTCTTTTATCTTTGTCTTTTGGTTGGGTATTCGCTTTGCGAATTCCCGTCTCCTTCGTGGGACAAAATCCTTCTCGTGGAGAGAAGGGGTTGAGGAACGTTACCCTCGTACTTGTAGCGTGGTTGTACTGAGGTTGAATCACCCTCGTTCAAAGTGATTCGTTTAGTGGATTTTGATCAACTTGGTTGATCGAAAAATCCTAACTCGAGAGGGTTAGGTGGTGGTTTTCACCCGATTTGGGTTTCCACCTTAAAATTACTTGTGTACATTTTGTGATTGCTTATTTTTGTGAGATTCTTTATATCTTTATTTCCGTAATTTTATTACGTCACCCCTCCTGGTAGGGACGAACCTTCAATTGGTATCAGAGCAGGTCTCGCATTTTCGGCGTTACAAACCGGCGAGGATCTAAACTTGGAGGGAAGCTGTTCCACAAGTAGGATTTCCGAGGGGCAGTCCACAACCCGTCCGCCCTACTTTGACGGGAACAACTACAGCTACTGGAAGCTGAGGATGAAGACGTGGCTCCAAGCCACTGAATTCGAGGTATGGGGATGTTGCGAAACCCCATACGAGATCCCGAAGCGACCCCAAGGAGGCTACTCGCAGGTGCAGATTCTAGAGCTCTCACTCAACGCAAAGGCAATGAATGCCCTGTATTGCACGTTGAGTCCGGAAGAGTTCGAGAAAATCCAAGAGTGCACCACCGCCCACGAGATATGGAGGAGGTTGGAAGGCACTCATGAGGATTCCAGCTCGGAGGAAGAAGAAGAAGAAAAAGAAGAAGAAACCACTTGCTTTGGTTTCATGGCTAGAGGAACCAATAGCGACAGTGAAAGCGGAAGCGACAGCGACAATGAGGTAAGTTATGATTTACAAGAAGCTTTTAATGAATTATTTGAGATTAGTAAATCACTAAAAATAGAAAACAAAAGCATTAAAAAGAACCTTAGTTTTCTTAGAAATGAAAATGATAGGTTAGAAAAATGACTTAAGGACATAGAAGCTAGTCCTAAGGATGATAACCTATTATTAGATAATCATAACCTCATCAATGAAAATAATAAATTGATTGAGGAAAATGTTAGTCTAAAATTAGAAATTTCAGATTTAAAGACTAAAATGAACATTATAGAAAAAGAAATTGCATGTCTTAGGGAAAATTCTAACAAATTAATCAACAAAGTTGATAATTTTTATAGCCCTAAAGTTGAGAAAGGATCTCCATCAAGGAGACCTTCTAACAAATCCGGATCCAAGCCCACTTGGATACCGAAAAAAGAATTAGAATCTTATTTTGTAGGATTCAGGGATAACTACAATACACAGGACTGGACCTACAAACTCAAGGCTGGTCAACTCGAATTGGGAGAACCAAGGAATAGACCAAGGAGGAGAACAAGAAGACCGACGAGACGGCGAACAATCGACGGACCCGCCGCACGTCGACCACCAGATTAGAGACCGGCGCCGATGCCCGGGCCTCCAAGCTACGGATGGGAGCCCCATCCGATGTGGCATCCACCACCACCATTCGGGCCATTTTATTGGCCATGGTAGGTGAGGTAAAATTCTTAACCCTATCCTTTTTATAAGCATTTAGATAGGGGGAGTTAAAAATGATGAGCTTATTGTCAATTTTTAAGGGGGAGATACAAGTTAGCTAAATTTCCTTTAGTAAGGGGGAGAAAAATAATAGCTATCTTGTTGTTATAAAAAGGGGGAGGACATTACCTTTGTTAAAAATAAATAGAAGAGCATGTTTTAAGGGGAGTAATAGGAAATATAAAATCAATCAAACCTTTTTGATAATGTCAAAAAGGGGGAGGATTTTTATGCATTATTATTTACGGTTTTGTCATCATCAAAAAGGGGGAGATTGTTGGTGCTAGAGCACCACGATCATTTGTTTTGATGATAACAAAAAACGTGTTATTTAACATTTGCAATTTGAGTCCTAGATTTCAGGTCAATTGCAAATGAAGACGTGTTTAGATGGAACTCGAGCTCGCATCCAGGACGGATTGGAGGAGCTTGACGGAAAATAGAGGATGTTCGCGTGGAGCGAAAGATTGGAGATGGACGACAAGAAGAATAGGATAGATTCTTTTTTATCCTTTCATGTATCTCTTGTATTTATTTTCTTGCTCTTTATTTTCCTTAGACATTATGTTAAAGAGCCTCAAAGAACCCTAACAGTAGTCCTAGGAACACCTGCACAACCCTAGGATACGTAGGTTTTCTGTAGAACACTTAGAAAACCAATATAGGGTTAAAACTGACTTTCCAGACGTCTAATTCATGAATCAGACGTCTGATAAAGGATTTTAAGACGTCTGACTGTTGTTTCAGACGTCTGATAACTGTTAGGCTGGACATAGTTAGTTCTGTCTGATGAATTCAGACGTCCAGACCTTATACCAGACGTCTGATGACTTTGCCAGACGTCCAGTTAGTGGACCGTTGGCTGGCTTAGAAGACACTCAAGAATATGACCGTTAGAGCCTTATCAGACGTCCATAGGACTTAACAGACGTCTGATAAATGACCGTTTTGCCTCGGCTGACCCAAAATCTCTTCTCAGAGATTTTCTAGCCATTGCAACGTTTGGAAATCAATTCCCACAGTAAAAGTAGGTTTCCAGACGTCCATACTTAGTGCCAGACGTCCTGTATGTCGTCTGATGGACTTGCACAAAAACCCTGTTTAGATCTGATTCAAGTCAGGGAGAAACCCGCATAGAATCAGACGTCTGACCTTGGAATCAGACGTCTTAAAGTGGCCTTCCAGACGTCTGATGCCAGAGTTAGACGTCTGATAACCCTGTCAAATGCAATCATTGTCCTGATTCGGCCTGATTCTCTTGGGCTTTGCACCCAACGGCTATGGAAGCTTTTCCAAGCCTTCCAAAGCCTTCCTAAGGCCTCTATAAATAGAGGGGAGCCTTTGCAACATAAAAACACAAGACATACACCTAGAGAGACATATACACACTAAGACACACACCTTGCAATACACTTTCAATCCTTTTGTGTCCAAAGAAAAGACTCTCTTGCTCTCCAAGCTCAAGCTCCATTTTCTTGAGAGCATCAACCGTTGCGCACCCGCTCTCCCGGCATTGTTAACGAGAGCGACGTAGCGCCATCGCGTGGCACACGCACCGCGTCATCGTCGACGCACTCCTTGCAAAGGGGAGTTTCCTATTTCCTATAGAAGCTAGGTTTAATTACTTTGTTGGCTCTATAGGACTATTGTTTCTTTATCTTTGTCTTTTGGTTGGGTATTCGCTTTGCGAATTCCCGTCTCCTTCGTGGGACAAAATCCTTCTCGTGGAGAGAAGGGGTTGAGGAACGCTACCCTCGTACTTGTAGCGTGGTTGTACTGAGGTTGAATCACCCTCGTTCAAAGTGATTCGTTTAGTGGATTTTGATCAACTTGGTTGATCGGAAAATCCTAACTCGAGAGGGTTAGGTGGTGGTTTTCACCCGGTTTGGGTTTCCACCTTAAAATTACTTGTGTACATTTTGTGATTGCTTATTTTTGTGAGATTCTTTATATCTTTATTTCCGCAATTTTATTACGTCACCCCTCCTGGTAGGGACGAACCCTCAGAGTCATGGATCCTCATTCAAGAAAAGTATTCAAATCTAGAGCCATAAGGAGGAGTAGCATGGATGGCGGATCAGAAGAAAAGGATCGTAAGTAACACAAAGGAGATGAACATATTATATTGTGCATTATCAATGGAGGAGTTCAATCATATCTCGGCTTGCAAGTCCGCATATGAGATATGGAACATGCTGCAAGTCACCTATAAAGGTACTAACACGGTAAAAGAAACATGCATATCTATTCTAACAGAAAGCTAAGTGTTTCAGGATGGAGAAAGGTGAAACCATCAAGGAGATGTACGCAAGGTTAGGGGAAATAGTTAGCCACATAACGAATTTAGGAGTGAAGTTGATGTAGACACAATTATTGAGGGTAAAATGCCAATTCATGCATGTTCTTAGGCTTATATTTGCATTTCATGTTATAAATATTGCATAGCATGCATCATTCTACATTTAGAGTAGTTGTATATAATTTAGGTTAACTATGTCCTTTTTGTGGTTAGGAGAGAAGGATAGTTATTTTGGAGCCTTGGATTGACGATCCAACCGTACGGATCTGATTAAGACGATGATTGAAGTCCAATGCCTTAGAAATTGCCTTGATTGGAGTCCCGTAGCACCATATGCAGTCTGAGGAAGATCAACGACCAAGGGACTAGGTGACATGATTTGGAGCTTCAAATGACAAATCCGACCACTCAGATGGATTCAGGTCGATGATCGCTGCCCAATGACTTGAAAATCAACTTAATCCGACCTATGTAGCTGCCCCTACAATGAAAAGAAGATGGATGGCCTTGATCGCACCATGTGGCACAACCCAAGCCACCCATGCGCATGCACGTGCCACCGCATGCACACAGCAGCATGGGTGTGCACATGTGCCCAGCAGCATTGCACGTAGGCGAGTAGCACGTGGAGGCTTGTGACTCGGCACGGAGAGCGCGCGCTAGTGCAGTGGCAGTGTGGGCTGTCACAGCGACGTTTGCGATGAATCTTCAGCGACGTTTATGACCATCACTAAATGTCCTGTATACAAATTTGATTCTTTCCTCCACTATAAAAGGACCCCTACCCCTCCCATTTTTCTTCATCTCTTCCTTTCTTCCTCTCACCACCTCTAATGCCCTAGAGAGAGCTTGTCCCAAGCCTGGGATACTCCTTTAGAGTAGGAAATCAAATATTTTCCCGCCTCTCATCCCCATTCATGGAGCATCCCATGGCCATCCTCTTACTGCCCTTCGGGAAGAAGGTCCTTGCCGCAACGTCGTCTTGCCCCACCTTATGTCCTCCAGCTCCATCCTCCTTTGTCCTGCTCCTCACCACCTTCCACTAGGCGATGTCAGAGTGAGTCATCCTTCGAGCAACCGTCAAGGGGGATTTTCTCATCTCCATTTATCTTTATTGCTTTCTAGTTTAGTTTTTCCCGCTTTCTTAGTTGTAGAAAATATTGGATTCAGAAATATATGTGATTGTTCTTCTCTCTCTCTCTTCTTTTTATTTTGCAAGTACATTAGCTTGATTTCATCGACTTGATCTCTTGCCCAATTAAAAATGCCAAAAAAGTTAAAAAAATAAAAATGACCAAAAACAAATAAAAGCGAAGCATGGATTTTTATAAACAAAATGTTTGCCTCCCCGTGTTTGACCCGGGACTCCCTTGTAGTTTCGATATAAATTTTATTTGATAGAAGCATTTTGCGAGCTACGATGATAGGTCCTCTAAACACCAATTTTTAATTTGCGAAGCACGCCCACATCAGAAGTTCACTGAAGAACAACTTCTAAGAAAGATCTTGAGATCTCCTGCAATTATCTAGTCTCCGAAGACAACAACGTTGCAAGAAGCAAAGGACCTTTTTGTCCTTTCTCTTGATGATCTGATTGGAAGCCTTATGTCCTATGTGGTCCAACTGATGAACATGAAGAAAAATGAGGAGAAATTGGTAAACAAGAAGAAGGAGCTTGATTTCAAATCTCTAAAGGAAGATTTAGATCTCGATGATTCCAACTCCGACGAAGTAGAAGAGCATGCTCTTTTAATAAGAAGATTTCGACGATTCATCCAAAAGTAAGGTAAAAGAGAAGAAATTTTCAAATGATATAGTTTGTTTTGAATGCAAGACAAAAGGACATGTATTGAAAGATTGCCTGATGATTAAGAAGAAAAAGGAAGAAAAGAAGAGAGACAAAGAAGTTCATCGGAAGAAGATCTTAAGAAAGCCGTGTAAAGCGACTTTGGATGACAGTGATTCCAACACGAAATCCTCCTCTGAAGAATCTGAGGAAGATGAAGTTGCCCATCTGTGTTTGATGGCAAACAACAACAACTCGAAAAACGAGATAGATTCTGAAATTACTTTTAATGAATTATTGCAAGCATATGAAGATTTGTATCACAAAGCTAAGTTAATTAAAAAAGAAAATAAAGTTTTGCATAATAACTATAAGACCTTGGAAAAAGAAAAATCATGTTTAGAAGTAGAGTTACATATGGCAAAAGACACTAATTCACAATTGCATGCAAAGATAGTAGAATTAGAGGATATTTATGAGCATTTTGAGGAAACATTAAACAATCTTAAAACAACTACTAGATTGAATATTGAATTTTGTAATGCTTTAAAAGTAAAATTTCATACTAAAAAGAGCACATATATACTGGTCGAATTAGATACTTAGGAAGCTTTGCCGCGATGCGACAAAGGTGGTGGTGGTGGTGGCGATTTGGTGTTTGGAGGACTAGAGTGGCTGGCCGAACAAGGTGATGGTGGCGGTGGAGTGGGTTGTTCTACAGAGACCTTGGAGAGTGAAAAGCCCAAATCTCTTGAGGGCATTTGTTCTCCAAGGTCTCACGATGCTTGTAGGGTAGGCGATTTGGCATATCGTGGCATGAAGGCACGGGTTGAACTTGCTGGAGTTCTCGTTGGCCGTGAGGAAGAAGAAGAAGAATGGCAAGGATAGGGGTTAAAACCTAAGTCTAAATAGCCTAAGCTAACCTAGGAGAAGAGAGGAAGAAGAAGAGCTACTTTAGTGGACAAACAAAGGAGGGTTCAAGTCCGGCGTTGGTCGACTAGATGTGGGGAAGAAGGTAGCTCCGGTAAGGGGGATAGCAACAAAGGAGGGAAAGAGACCTAGCTATGGTTGGCTAGTGTTAAAGGATGATGAGGAAGAAGATGCTGATGCCAATTTGGTCATTTGAAATTTGGAAGAAGGTTGACGAGGAGGTCGTTGGAGCTTGGACGGTCAGAGGACGAAGGAGAGGGATTTTTAGACCAATTTCCACTCCATTGTAGTTGGGAACATGCCTGAGCTTTATATAAAGGAGATTTTGGCCTTCAGTTGCATGAAATCTTCACAAATTCTATGCAATTTTGGAAAGTTCATGGCCAAAATTTTCGAGCTTCGTTTGAGCTCTATGCCCCAAATTGAAGCATGTGATCTTGTGCAATTGGAAGAGGATCCTCTTGTGATCAATGCCTTCAAATTTTGAGGATTTGGTTCTAATAAAAGGGAGAAATCCTCCCTTGAATTTTGAAGGCTTGGGTCAAGTGCATTGTTGCCTTCCATATTTGGACAAGGAAGAGGGTAATGGTGGAAGACCTAGATGCAAGAAAAAATTGAAACTTAGGGGGGATTAGGTAATAAATAGGAGTAAATGGGCTAAATTGCAAACTATGTCAAAATGGACTTTGGTTGGGCTAAAAATTTGGGGTTAACCTAATTTTTACCCAAGGAATCTAATAGTGAGCTTAGATTTTGGTTTTGAAGCGGCTTGAGTGCTTAATTTACACTAAAGCCCAAAATAAAGTAAATTCCTACCTTAAACTCTATTTTTGGTCAAAATGGGTTTCTTTGGTCAAAGTGAAAGTTCCAAACCTCATATAATATTTTTAAATGATTTTCAGGAGGTTTAGATTATATTTATTTCTTCCAAAACCCATTTAATTGAAGTGAGGCTATAATTAGGGGTTTTATTAATAAAATAATCCTTAAAATGCAAAAAACCCTATTTCAGCTAGTTCGAGCCGACTTCTTCGAAATTTAAGTTCATTTCACCATCAATTAACCCCTCATTTATTCTACACTCATCATTATACGTTAAAATGACAGAATTAATGGGATTTCCCATCTTCTTCTGGGATTGAATTCAGAATGGAATTACGAACCTCAGATGCCTTTTATGGAGCATTTATTACTGGAATTTGGTTAATTTAAGCTAGTTATGATGGTTGATGGTGTTACCATCATGCCCTCATGTCAAACTTTTGCTAGTCCCAAGCAAAATCCAATGGAACGAACTAGATCTCTAGACCAGATTTTAACAGTTAGGCAACCTGCTCGTGCCACTTCTCCAGAAAATAGATTGAAACACCAACTCTAGGCCTAGAGGTACTCAAGTACCAGCAAAGATACAAACCTAACTAGCCTCATCCTTGCATCTCCAACAAAGGTTTCTAAGGCCCCAAAATCTTCCTAGAGGTTTGTTGACCCCAGTAGTTAAAGCACCCATGCATACGTGCAGCAAGGTCTAGGTTTAATTTGCCAGTGTATTTTCATAAGAGTGATATTTTTGAGAATGTTTTTTCTCTTTTTCTAATTTTTTAGATTCCCTTAAATCCAACATTGGATTAAACCTAAACACTGTATGTATCAGATTCCTTGCCCTCATCATCAATCCTCTAAGGGTCCCTTGTAATCAATGCTTCAAGATAGCACTGCCTATGGAAACCACCAAAATCCTAGCATTTGACACTTTGTGATAGTGCCACCCATGGTGTTCTGTAGCTAAATCCTGGCCTTGCCAATCGACATTTCGGTATAATGCCACCCATGGCACCTAAACCAGCACAAGGCACTTACATGCCCCTGATAGAATATTTAAATATCCTAGGAGACAACCGCCAAGGAGATGATGTGTTATAATCAAGGGGAGTATTTACTGCTCTCTACGACGGGAACTGATGCATCTTTTCTCAACATAGTTAATTATGGTTATCAGTCTTAATTAATTGCATAATGAATAGAGTTAAGTTAACTTGAATTGTTAAATCATTGTCGTTGATTGTAGTATAGGATCAAACTAATCTAACATTTTAGATTTAATTCCTTTTTACTAGTTAATTCTAGGTCGTTCACTAGGAGCATAATTGTAGTTTAATTCACCATTTTTATTTTAATGCATAATTAACTGATTACTTAATTAATTAACTCATTCATTACAAAATATGTTAAGCACATGAATAATTGCATATAAAATTGAACATGAAAACATGCAACTATTCCATTAATGAAAAGAATCATACATGAATAATTTTTACAATGGAAAGCATGAAATGACATATTTATTACAAAGTGTTTACAAAATGTAAAGCATAAAAGAATGTTTACAACTAAGTACAACTGCCTTTTATTACAAGATAAGCTCAAACACTTAATTTCTCTCTTCTAATTCTACTCAGCCTTCAATTAGATGTCTCTCAAGATGATTAGATGACTTAAATGTTAAAATTGGACTGTTAATTAATCTATTAGATGTCTGTTCCTTTCATTTCTCTTCAACTCTCTCTCATTTAACTCAGCACTTAAGTCATTCTCTCTACTCATGCTTCTCTCTTCCTCTTCTAATTCTCCTCTCTTTAACTGTGCAACTCTTGATCCACACTTAGTCAATTTCAGTCCCTTAACCCACATGTTCTTCTTTACTTAACCAAAAATTTGGTTAAATGACGGCCTAGGCCTCTTTAAGGGATACACAGCGCCCACTAAGGGTAGGAGCAGACCCTACTTAAGGCCCGAGTCTAGTTAATTACTGGTGGATTTTAGCATTTTACATTTATACAGTACCAGCCCTAATTAGGCTTGCAAGCTCACGCCCACACATGAGCCCACAGACACACAAGTGCACATGCTCAAGAGGGATCAAATATGCCCATATAAATGCGCCCTGCACTAATGACCAAGTGGTCTCAGTGCCTTTTGCATTTTATACCAGTGTAGGCACTCTCTCATTTCTGATGTGGGACAAAAGTAGCAACTCCCCTCCTTCGTGCAACATCTACCAGTGTCAACTTCGAATGAAGATTGCGGCCAACTTTAGTCATCAAATCGAGTAATCAAGGGCTCGATGGAAAGCTCTGGAGTTACTCTCTCAATTCAGAGAGATGATTTGTAGATTGGATCAAGTTTGATCCATGCAATGAAGTCAAGAACATAGCTCTATTCTCATGTGCCTTTTTGTGCTTCAGAGAGGGTATTCAGCTCTATTGACTTGCAAATGATAATATACTCTCAATTGAGAGTCTTGGAATGCTCGCAAAGGTATTTCGCATGGATTAGATGAGAAGTAAAGGTCAGAAGATACTTCAGAAGCTCTTGAAGCTTCAGAGATCAACTCTTAGTGCACAAGCACTGATTCAAACTTGAATGAACTTAATAAATGGATTAGAACCTAATCTAACAAAGTAGATCAATTAAGGAGATCAATTGAGACTAATCTAGGTTATATGGTTATATTTGGATTCAAATCCCAACTTGAACATAATGAACAACTATGAGTTCCAGTTGAACCCAAAGTGTGTAGATAACGGAATCCTCCTCAAATCTTGATAAAAATCATTCAAATTAGTTTCGAAAGATCCTCAATCATACCAGAAACTTATTCCAATCCATGAATCTAAAATTTAGTATCTGAAACACTAAAATCAACTCAAGTTTGAATGATGAAGCTTAAGTGCTGACTTTCTAAAGTTAAGAGTTTTAGATCAAATTGAGGACTTGCTTAGACTAAATTCAGCATAAGGAATTGATTCAACACTTAAAAATCTACTTTTTAGCACTCCAATAATGCTATAATGTTTCGTCAACTCTGTTCTAAAGATGGATTATTCCTCAGAAGAATTCAAAAGGTCTCGAACCTAAATAAAACCTATAATAGGATCCAGATAATTTTCTCAAGCTTTTCGACCCAATTGTAGGCTTAAAACCTCAATAAACAAGTCTCTCCAACTCCACTGGAGTTGGAGAAGATGATGTTCAATAGAGAGGAATCGACATTCAAACACTGATCCAAGTAGTTGATACTAATCCTCTAATCAAAGTAAATCAATCTAGAACTTCTCACAAAGTTCTGAAGGCTGTGGTTCATATTCAATTTGCCGGAGCTTGTCGGAGCTCCGATGAACGTCGTTTCAGTATGCTAGAGACCAAGTCTCCACAAATCAGACCAAGAATGGTCTCTAAATCTTCCTGAGGTCGCAGAGAACCTTAAGAAATCTACAATTGATTCCATTGAGGAACTGAAACAGAATGAACATATCTTGAGTTCATGAGAGCTCAGGAGCTACCCTCCCTCTCAATTGGGTGAGGGGAACATCTCACGATAGCGAAGCGATGGTGTGTATGTGATTAATTAGGTGATTTATCTCTTTTAAACTCACCATGGACAGTAAGCTTAAAAGTTGATGTAAATTAGGTGTTTTGTGTGAAGATGACTCTAGAACAAATTAAAAGTGTGAATGAGGCCCTGTAGTGATTCAAAGGTGGTGGAGAGCCCCAAATGTGTGTGCAAATAGCCGGAGACCTCCATCATAAATAGCGGAGATACTCCGGTGAATGTGGAATGAGTTAGGGGGATAGGTGATTAATCAAGCGTGTGAGAAGATGAAATGTAATTGTGGAGAGGAGAGGAATGTGATCAACTGATTGATTAGGTGACTGAAGGTCCAATGAGTCGGAATTGGCTAATTGGAGATGGAGAAGAAAACAAAGGATTGAAGCTAATTATGCCTATTCCTATGATTACTCACTTAATTCCAAACTAAAATCTACGCCTAAGGAATTAACTACTTTCCTGACGAAGGAGGTGAGGGATCTCACTGTTGGCAGGGCGAGAATGGGATCGAAATCAGATGTGGTGAGAAGTGCAACTCCAGCCAATCAAAGCGGAGAGATTCACAGCTATGGGGTGCTCCAATACCATTGGTAGGGCATAGGAGAGGAAGAGGAGGTGAGAGTGGCAGTGCTTCTCAGCGGTAGCAGTTGAGAACGGTGGTGAGAAGACACTGGAGCTCAGACGAATAGCCTATCGTCGAACTCAGTTGGGGGAAGAGGAAAGGGAGTCGACCCTTGTAATTTGAGGGCTAGGGGGCATTTATAGGTGTAGATTGACGTGGAGGTGAAGGTATCTAGATGCAATAGTGTCTAGGTACGTCAGATTAGTGTTAATCGAGCTAAAATGGGGTTTTAAAATCACTTCATTGCAATATAGTTGAAGTAGTGCACTAACAAATATAATTTATAACTCGAATTCAAAAGAGTATCCGAGGTCAAATATAGGGAACAAGTATTGCAATTTTAATCTCAAAGATCACAATAGAATCACAAATATAAGCAATTTAAAATGAGAATTTCATTCAAAAATGATGTATAAGTGGAATGAAATAACAATATGCAAATAGAAGAGGGTAAAATGGTGATTTAAATCACCAAATTCTGCTAAATGTTAGGCTCACAAGTTATTCAAATATCAAAATCAAGCACAGCTCAAATTAAGAACCACAGAACCAATGTATCAGATGATAGAATAGTTAATTAGATGCCTTAATAGGAGAGGATCAAGGGTGTGTTCTCTCAAGTCACACACAGAGGCAAAGGCCTCTTTCCAACTAAGTGTTAATAGAGCATAGCTGAGGGCAAAAGCCACCCCACTCTCTTTCCTTCTCTTCTTTCTCTTAAAGACCTAGGGTTTGTCGAGTTATCGGGTAGGTAATTGGATCCTGAATGGGGCCAGAACTGCATGCGTGAGTGCAGCCAAGGCTTGAAGGCATGAGGAGGCACGTGAAGCAGGGACCCGACACCCGGTGACTTGGGTGACCAGATAATGGCAGGAAAATGACTTATACGCCCATTCCGCTCCTCAGTCCTTGATGTGGGACTAAGTTTCCCTTGTTCTTTGTGTGCAAGCAATAGCTGAGGATGCGGTAAATTGGAGTAGATGGAGTGCTCAATGCTCCAAATGGAGAGCCTGGATCTGCATCTGGGTGAATTCTGCAATGCCTGGAGGTCTTGCCTGGAGTAGCTAAGGCAAGAACATAGCTTCAAGGTCTCTTGAAGTTGCTCGTTAATGGCGGTGACAACCTGCAAACCTGAAACACAAAGCACAGCCTTGCGGCCTCACCAGACAAGCTCCAAAGAAGCGTAATGATGCGGTGAAGGTGATGGTGGCAGTGGCATGCTATGCAAGTGGTCGAAGATGGCTAGCAAAGACGATAAATTGTAGCGAAAGTTGGGTTGTTCAGGGGAACATTTCGGTGGCCAATCCCCTCAATTTCTTGAGGGGTTTTGGTTGCTAAAATGTGCTGATGGGTAAGGAGCGGTGGTGGCTGGTTCGGTGGAGTGTAGCAACCGTGCGAGCTCACCAGAGGTATGCCGACGAGGTGGAAGACGAAGGACATGCATACGAGTCAGTGGTTGAAGAGAAGTGTTGGTGGTTCCTTGGTGATGGGAAGAGGCGAGGGAGTCGAATGATCTAGCTATTGGACGAAGAGGGGTGAAGGCAGCTCCAGTTGCAGTATGGCCAATGCCAAAGGAGATGAAAGCTCCGGTGGGGTAGAACGGTGACGATGGAGGGTTAAGAGACACCACGCTGGTATTGAGAGGTGCAAAAAAGAAGAGAGTGTAGAAACCAATCGCCTATGGTTTGTGGTGACTTGCGAAGAAGGTGGGGGATGAAGGTCTCCGGATGAAAACTTGGAGTGAGCTAGAGGTAGAGGAAAGAAGAAGATTTTGTCTCAAAAGTTTGGTAAGGAGGTGAGGAAGGACATGGGCAGGTTTTATAGGCCATTAGGCGAGCCTTCAAGCTTGGAAACAAGCTTGAAGAGCTCAAAATCTTTAGGCTAGGTTTAGGAGTCTTCCAAGAGTTCGCACGAGCTCTTAGCAGGATTTGGAAGGTCGTGAAGAAGCCTAGATGGAAGAGGATCTCGTCAGGAGTCCTCCCATTTTTGGGAAAGACTCGCCATAGATTTAGGTAGAAATCCCTGATGGAAACCTTCCATCCAAAGATGGAAGGTTCCATCGACAGCAAAGATCATTTCGCGAAGAAGATGAAGAAGTTGCGAGGCCTTTTATAAGAATTTCAAAAGTTGAGGGGCTTTTTGTAAAAAAAAGAATCAGCATAGAATTAAAATGCAAACTCGGTCAAGATGATCTCAGATTGGGTAAGAATTTTGCTACAAACCTAATTTGGATCCAAGGAATCTAATGGAGAAGTTGAAATTTTGTTTTGGCAAGGTTTGATTGGGTAATTTATGTAAAAGCCCAAATTAGGGCAACTTCTCATCTGAGACTCTATTTTTGGTTAAAATACGTTCTGATGGTCAAATCAAAAGTACCAAACCTTATAAAATATTTTTATATGATTTTTAGAAGGTTTAGGTGAATTTTATATTGACCAGAACCTCTATCATTTAAGTAGATCTATTTTTAGGTTTTTCAGATGTCCATTAATTCTTGAAATGTGTGAAAACCTGTTTCATTCTACATGGACCCTCTTATTGGATATTAATGACCATTTGACCTTTAATTATATCTTGGAATACCCCATGGTTATTATGTATTTGTGGAATGCTATTAATTTTTCTGAAATAACCATTTATTCCTTTCATCTTTTCAAAATAGGATAATGTGCCCTTAGGACGTTATGATGGATATGTAAGAGCTTTTATCAACCTTATTAGACCAAATTGAGCTAGTTATATCTCACGATGGTGTTCCCATCAATTAAGCACCTTCATCTCCAGCAATGGTGAAGTCACCATGCCGAAGTTTGTTAGGATAGGAAAGATCGGAGCCATTGGATTTGGAGGAGAAGGTGAGCTTAGTGCTGGTGGCAACAGTGAAGGCATTTGGATGTAGGATGGGTGGTGATCACGAGGTACGGTCACCGATCATCGTAGACCATTCAGTGGTTGAAGAAGAGGTTGAAGAAGACGACTCAGCACAGGGGTATATTTGTAAGAAAAAGATCAAAATTAAATAAAAGAACTCAATCGAAATAAAAGTTAAGGACTTGAACATAAACAGTAAGTTTCAAAGCTTTTCTAATTTATTTCTTTTTCAAATTTTTAAATATGATTACAAATTAGGTAAATATTATATTTATGCCTTAAAATTACTTTTTTTCCCTTTTTAGATATACTTATTTAAATGATATAATTAAATAGGTTAATTACATACTTCGGCTATATTAGTAATTAAGTTAGTTTAAATACTAAATATGTAGCTAAATGATTATTAAATAAATTATTATTAAGATTAATTAATATTTAATTTAGTGTTTTTAACTTATTTTCAGGTCCTTAGTTTTTTAACCCCTATAGTATAATTAACCCTGTAATTAATATATTCTTAGTTAACTAACTAGGGAAACTAGTTAATTAATGATAATTAGGAGCCATGTTGAGTCTTTCATCAGGAACTCATCTAATCAACTTGTGTTTTCGAGCTGCACCTAAGTCAAATTTTCAAGAAATCACTCTTTTCCAGAACAAAACACTTTATGGCATTATTCTTCATTAAGCTCACTAAACTAGAACATTATGTGAATTTTGGGATCTTAGGTTAGCAAGTCCCGCAAATCAAAGGGTAGACAATGAGGTCGAATAATCCCTAAGCCTTAGACTTATTACATTAGCTTAGCAACTCCCTCAGATCTTAAGAAATACGTGAATGTTTAAGCCCGAAACAGGTCTAAGAGGCCTAAAATTGGTATGCGTTACTTATCTCCTTTTCTCTAGCACTTCAAGACTTAGTTCATTATTTGATTTAGTCTAGAACTTAGATATGTTCAATAATCAACTACTAGGATTGACACGATTTTTTTGTTTTTGCTCCTTTTTATTTCTGTATTTCCCTCCTCTTTTTCTTCCTTAATAAACATTTTTCAATTAAGCTCAAAAATTTTCCTCCCCTTTCCTCCTTTTATTTTTTTTTTGTGAGAACCCATTAAATGAATTGAATTTTCATTTGTTTTGTCACTTTAATACCCCTTATGCCTAACTTTTGCAATGCCTTCCTTGCAAACTAGGTGTGTTCTAATTCAGCTTTGTATATTTTTTAGAATAGGTTATCAAGGGTGGGTGTATGGGTCAGGATGACTGTTACAAATGATTTCAAGTTCCAATACGAATATCAGACGTGGAGTCAGCTGTTCTAAAGTTTGAACCCTAAAATGTAATAGGAATGCAACTCAAAAAGAGACAAAAGGGTCTCAGGTTTTTGAAATAATGGGTTGCCTCCCGTTAAGTGCTAAATTTAATGCCTTCAGCTAAGCAGAAGATGGTCAAAGAGAAAGGGTGATCAAATTGGTGGAGTTTTCTAAAACAGGCACCTTGGTGATAAACTTGGTTGGTCGAACCAGGCGCTTGTTCAGATCGACTGGTAGATTATGCAGACTAAACCGAATCAGTCAGGTGGACTGTGAAGTGTGGATCAATAGGTACAGGGCCCACTAGGTGAATTCTAGCTCAAATAGATGGGGAAATGAGAATTGAGGGTCTGGCTTTATTGGTTCAGCCAGATCAAAGTAGTGATCGTCAAAATATAATAGAGTGGTGAAGAATGTAGGAACCCTACTTATAAGATTAGAGGTAAGTGGTAGGTAGCTATCAGTTTGATCAACGACCCATTCATTGTCAAACTATGGTGGTAAATCAACTTCGACTATATCGGAATGAGATGATTCAGAGTAGAAATGGATTCTGGTGGAGTAACGTGGTAGAGGCCAATTTCTAAAAGGCTTCGACTTTGAATTTGGTGGTGTGGTTGCTTCGAGCTCTAAATCAATGACCTTAAAATCAGAATCGAAGAATGGGTCATGGATATCGAGATCATAAATTGGCTCATAGTCGTGTGTAAATAAAGATTCTCCTAAGTCAGAATATGAGTCAAACTCAACATGGAAGAATTCTAAATCATGATCTTCTGAACCAGACTCAAAATCGAAAGTTCTACCACACGAAGAATCAAAAGTCTTGAGGTTATCAACTTGACTTTGGTCTAACCTAATGATGAGAGCCCCATCATGAGCCATAACTAGCTCATTTTGACATAATAAAGAGAATAAAAGCTCCTACATAACTGAGAAGAAGGCTTAATTGAAGGAATAAGTGCTCTGAGAAGAAAACATGAAATAAAGGTTAAAACTGTAATTTTACCATTGCAGTACATAAATGGGATTTCTCAGACAAAACATAGGTCAAATGGTCTGAATAAGATAAAAAGTTGGTTGATTCAATCAGAAATGGGTTCATGTGCAATCCAGGAATTAAATGACATCTTTAACCCTAAAACAGACCTACTTAATTCAACAAGGTTTCGGTTAGGATAAAAATCAAGTAAACCCTCTACAATTCATGGAAAAATATCCCTTAGGGTTTAGAACATTTCATTTGGCCTTTGGAACCTAGTTTAACCTAGATTGGTGTCCTAGCTCATCAATTGACCTAATTTGCATTTTTATGCAAAATGTCCAGTCAAACGTGGTCAAACCAAAAATCCAACTTCACCATTGGATTTCTTAGGTCCAAATTAGGTTTATACCAAAATTTGGACCTAAGGGAAGGTCATCTTGACCTACTTTGCAAATTAGTACACCCAATTACATTTTGGTCCCTATCTTTCGAAAGCCATTGCATACGCCCCCTTAACTTCCTCACCACTCTTACAAGAAGGTCCCTCCGCCATTATTGGGGAGAGATCCTACTCTGGCAAGGAATAGAGAGGGAATACTCTCTGATTCCTTAGAGATCTCCTTCTAGATTTAGAAGGGAGATTCTTTGAGGAATTCCCCTACATCTGAAGTCAATCATGATTTTAGATTTGCACCCAATCTCTTGTGCGAATGCACGAGAGATTTGGGCACTTAGCTGTTTCCATCTCCGTTGACAATTCCCGTGCTTGGAAAGCACAGGAATCCCTGCCTATGCCGATAAATTAACCCCCAACTCCGGCCGCACCTCCTCAGCTCGACTTGGCCGGAATTCCACCTCGATTTCCTCTTCTTCCACTCCGGCCAAGGGGTCCAACGAGCTCCGACGAGCCCCCCTCATCTTCCTCTTCACTCTACCACAAAACCAGTGGCAGAGATATCCTCCTCATCCTCCTCCGCGTCGCGCAACACCTGCGCTAGCTGCCCTAGCCCCGTCGTCGCCGCCATCTTCCTCAACTGGATGCTTTCTTCTTCGACGATAGCAGGTACTGCCAGCCGCCCTCTCGCCCCCTTTCTCTCCTTAGTTAGGTTAGAACTTCTCTTCTCTATCCCCTCTTTCATTTCCCTCATCTTATTTCAGCGAACGCTCCTCGACCGTCACTATCCACCACCATCTTCTTCATCTCCAACCACCCTTCGACGAGATGCTCCCATCACTCCACAGCCCCACACGTCTCGCCAACCATTGCATAACCTCCACCATACTCCACTGAATATCCTCCACTCATCCACTGACCCTCTGCACCACCACAATTGTCCCCCGACTAAACCCATTCGACTAGCCACAGAGCGACCTAGGCACACACCCCTAGGTCACCCCATGGCTTGCCACCTAGCGCCTCACCTTCATTGTGACACGCCGAAGGTGCTCCTGTGGTCTGATTAAGCTACAAGGCTCTTTTTGTGTCAGGCAGGTTTCGAAATCCAACCGCCATTAGCAGTGACTTGAGGAGGTCGCAAGCTCGTCCCAGCCTGTAGTGCTCCAGGATCCCAGGTCCAGCTAACTAGGTGAGGCCTTGCAAAGTCATCTATTCCAGAGAGTGGCGTTGTGAAGCCTGCAGTGCTGCAATTGGAGGATGGACTCCTACGGGCATGTGAGAAAGAATGGTGGAACAATAGTCCCACCTCGGTAAGCTGTGAGGCACTGGAGGACTTTAAATTGAATTCATGTTATTGGTTCATTGCCTCCAATAACACTTGGGGTGAGGTCCCTCACCTAAACACCGCCTTGTCCGTGAGCTCATCACACGGATCTGGCGCGACTTGACTCGACACCCTCCTGAGCACTCCTCGTGCACCACACCCATGCCGGTGCGCCTGGATGCGGGCGCGCGACCTGACTCGTTTACCCAGCTCTTGGAGAGCGTGCTAAAGAGTCTTATAGAGAGATAGAGACGTGGGTGTGGGTAGAGGGGTAGGTTTTGCTCCTCTTCGGTTTGTGCAGGGAAGGAATTGAAGAAGGCAGTAGGGACTTAGCCATTGTAAGCGAAAGAAAAGAAGAAGGAAGGAAGCCATCGCAGAGGAAAAAGAGAAAGGCAAGGTAGAGGGAAGATGTGAAGGGAAAAGAGAAGAGGAACTGAGGAAGGAAGAAGAAATAAAGAAAGGGAATAAAAGCAGAAGAAGCAGAGAAGCTAAAGGCAGGGAAAGTAGAACTAAGAAACAAGAAGAAGACCCACAGAGAAAAGGAGAAAGAAAACTGTAGAAGAGAGGCAAGGCAGAAGACAGAGGAAAATAAGAAGAAAGAAGCAAGGAAAGAGAACTGCAGAGAAGAAACAAGGAAGGAGAAACACAAAGAAGAAAGGAAGAAATTCAGAAGAAGAACCAGAGAAAGCATCTTTTTAAGACGTCTGATTCGATGATCAGACATCCAAATTCCTTCTTTTTGCTACAATTAACTTTCAAACTCATGCATTTCTATATTGTGAATTATGTTTTGAGTAATTAAGTGTTCAATTACA
Source organism: Thalassia testudinum (assembly GCA_037157565.1). Classification (NCBI taxonomy): domain Eukaryota; kingdom Viridiplantae; phylum Streptophyta; class Magnoliopsida; order Alismatales; family Hydrocharitaceae; genus Thalassia; species Thalassia testudinum. The sequence goes on along the minus strand of JAZHRO010000003.1, from coordinate 8,868,315 downwards.
TTCTTGAGATTAGTAATAAATTCCAATTGCTCCCTGTGTTCGACCTCGGATACTTAGGTTTTCGAGTAGTAAATTTTTATTTGTTGACAACACTTGATCATCTATGCTACGACATAACTAACTGTTAAAACATGATCAAGATGCGTCAACATTTTGGCGCCGTTGCCGGGGAGCAACACGTAATTTGTCACTAGTCTCTACATTCTTTTTATCATATTGAACACTAACTTGCCCTACTTTGCTTTGTTGTGATCTTGTAGGTATTTCACAAGAAGATCCCTCTAGCAAGTCAACCATTCCTAGGTAGGTAATTTCTTTTCTTCCTTAAACTATCCCCTAAGCTTTGAAAGACAAAAGGAAGAAATTAATTTAGGAATCAATTGCCTTCTTTCTATAGTAATCACCATCTTTAAGGAAAACGTATCCTGATTTTGTGAAAAATTTTCAAATCTTCTTGAAGTTGGAGTGACTTTTTTTAAATTCTATCCGACAAAATTCATGTGCCTAATAAAAATCACGCTTAATCTCTGCGGACAACACACTTCTTGATTTTAAGTCCAAAGAGAACCTTTTCAAGAAGAAAAAGAGGATTGGAAATAGAACCAAATTAGGGTTTCTACAGTAGGGTTTTGGAGTGCTATTACACATGCCTGTATAAAAGAAAATTAACCCTCCCGCATCAGTGTGAGACCCAAGCTGTTGATTGAAGAGATCTAAACAAGACAAACCCTAAGAAAAATTGAGCACTAAAATCACTTGAATCTTAAAATTTTGGACCTAATAAACTGAGAGTCAAATCAGGGTGATCTCTAGGCCCCAAGCCTAGAATCATTCTGCCATCTATAGGACAGGTCAGGTGAAGTTGACCCCTTGGGTCAACCAACCTCCAAATTAGGTCACAACATCAAAACATCTAAAGTTCAAGTGAGAACCCTAAAGCACCTTCGAAATAAAAGTGGTAGACTTAAGAGCTCAAGGTCCCCATTCTGGTCTACCTGGAATCTCAGTGACAAGAGAGGTCGGGTGGGGGAAACCCTGTAACCCGTGGGGACGCTCTACCGTGTAGGGGTCTTTGCAGGACTCTCCTTCTCTGGTTGCCCAGGTAATTCTCAGGTGGACAATCTTCTGATCTGGGGGTATCATCTGCCCCGAACCTCCATAGTCATCCAAACATCTTTGGGTGTCTTGATTGGGTCAAAAGCATCTCTAGTCCCTCATCTTTTCTCTTTAGAGCACACACATCATTTTCAGTGGGACTTTTTATTCAGATTTAATCGCTTCATAACTTGATTCTACACCTTGATTCAATCTCCGATTCTACATCTTGATTCCACCACCTGATCCAAATATGCAGCCACACCATTTAGGACTATCATTCAAGAAACCTGAATATCAGAGATCCATGAGAGATAGGTGGTCGGGCTTAGATAGGTTGTGTAAATATGGTGATTTAATCATTGAAATGAGTATAGTGGTTAACCAAAATTGAGCCTAACCATCTTTTTACAAAATTTTTAACCTGGCCTACCTGATTTTATCTTGGTCACTTTTAGGCCCAGGGTCGAACTCAGGGAAGTGGGATTAGAGGTGAATAAGTTTCTACGCCTTTCCTACAACGAATCTCTTCCATTCGTTTATTATGTTTTTGGTGTTTTTCTATTTAAGATTTTTTTTGATAATTTTTGTCCTTGAGGCACACCCTCAAAATCAAGTTATTGGCTTTGAGCCAAATTAGGGTTTCAAAACTGGTCTTACTATTCGCAAGACTGAGTACCTGCAAGTCAAGGATTATCTTTTCTCTTTTGTATATATTTTTTTATCTTTTTAATGGCAGGAAAGAGAAATAGAAATAAGGTAAATATAGTATATATATGCATATATTATATATGTATATAGGGGTGGGGGTGGAGGTGGAAATGGCGTGTAGCATGGTGTCAATTTGATCGTCGTCTAGGAGGATGCAACCAACAGGACAAAGTGCCACGTGGAGTGTAGGATGGATGGGTGGAAGATGTGTGTGGAGACGCTTTCTGTACTCGTGTATTGGGGAATATCAGCAACTGGTGCAGATATTCACGCGATACAACGTGTGGTAGGTGATATGAAAAAATATATATATATATGTATATATATAAATATATATCTATATGTATATATATAGATATGGTTATAATTATATAGGTGTATATGTAGTTATATATGTATATATATATATGTATATATATATCGATATGTGAATATACATATAGATAGATGTATGTATATATATATATATTTATTTATAACTAGATATATATGTATGTATATATAACTATATATAGATATATATATTTATATAGTAATATATGTATATAGTTATATATATGTGTATATGTATATATATATATTAGTATAAGTATCTATGTATATAGGTATATGTACATAGATATATATATATATATGTATTTATAGTTATAGATATATATGTATATATGTATGTATGCATAAATATATGTGCATATATATGTATATATATATGTATATATACTTATACTTAGTTGTATAGGTAATAATATATGTATGCATATATATATATAAGTATACAGTCGTGTATAAGTGAGTGGGTGTGTGTACGAGAGTGTGTGTGTGTATGTGTCTGCGGGAGGGAGTGAGAGAGAGAGACAGCGTCTGCTGGAAGAAGAGAGCGCAGCGAGTTAAGTCGTCCGGAGGCTTCAGCCGACATCTGGTGGCCCATGAGCAGGTGCATAGGCGTGCGAAGATACGCACGCACGCTGGAGGGAGCAATGTGAGGGAGACTGCCGCGCAGCGCACTGCAGACCGCAGCGCACCGCGCTATGCGCTGAGGGAAACACGAGCGAAGAAGCGGGCGCTTGGAGAGACGTGGGCGCAGGCACTGGAGCGGGCGCAAGGAGAGACGCGGGTGCGGGCGTGCATGGATAGGCTGGCGACTGTAGCGATGTGAAGATAGAGCATGTGATGACCGGATAAGTGAGAAACTTTCCGGTCACCGCACTATAGCCACAGTGTCGCGCTCTCTAGCGTGAACAATAGCTACAGTGCACTCTCGACGCGGGCGACCAGTTGCACCCGGTTCTGCGTGTGCGAGTGCTGTGGAGCGGGTTGGCACGCATGCAGAAGGAGCTGCGTCGACTGCTGGTGTGCGCGATGGCCTACATGCGGGCGAGAGGTGGCCGGTGCCTTGCTACAGCTGCGATTGAGCTGCAAAGCTCAACTCTATGGCAATGGTAGAAATGGTTGGAACAACGAAATCAGAGAGGTGAACCACCACGCCCACCGGCTCTTTAATGAGCTGGGTGGTGGTGGGAGTCGCAGTGGTGGTTGTGTACCACGGTGAGCTGCTCCTGGCCGCAGCGTAGCTCTTCAGGAGGAAGAGAGGCTGCGTATGGAGGGGGAGAGGGGAGGAGACGGCTTAGAGAAGGGTTCTGTTTGTGTTGTGTGTACCAGAGCTTTGCAAAGAAGATGGTTGTGCCCTTTTTAAAGAGGAAGGAGGCAAGCACAGCCATGCCCTGAGCTGTGCATGGCTGTGAATGCGGCTGGCAGGGCAAACTGTTGCAGAGAATGGCGCGAAGAGCAAGCCATGCCCTGAGTCGCAGGAAGAAATTCAAAGCCAAATAAAAATAGAAATAAAGATGGTGAATTTGCGAGGCAGCACTTGAGGAATACATTAATGTCAAGGCCATTTATTCTCTCTCCTCCCCCCTCAAATAAATGCATGCATGCGTTTATTTTTGCAAATGCAACTATGGCTACCTAATATACAATGGCAATGCTAGGAAAAAGCATAAGATGGCACAATTGTTGGTGCATTTTTGTTGTGCAATCATACCCCCATGCCTATCTTTTGCTAGTCCCTAGCAAAACATTTTTGTATTGTATTTAGAAATGATCTTAAGCTGAAGATCTTCTTCAGAGGAGACATAGGTGTGTTTATTTGTTGGATATTGTGAGAACCAATTGCAGAGAAGACTACCAGTACTTTAAGTCTTATGTGACATAGACCATCTCTCGACTAACCAGGACTCTTGATATTTAAACCTTAAGTAAGATTTTCAGGACCGAGGAGGTTTTTGTCGTACTCGAGAGCTCAAGCGATTATAGCTTGTGCATAGTGAAGGATCAAGATTGACCAGATGAACATTAAGACTCAAGCCCAGGGTTTCACGAATTTTTAAGTGCAGGTTGGTCCTAGTTTCAGCTCGTGTCTTTGGATTGACCCTCAAAAAGATGGCAGAAAACTCAACTCTCATTTTATTACATTTGTGGCTCAAAGAAAATAAGGTATTTGTAACTTGCCCTGAAGAACTTTTGTAGGGTGAAGACTTTACAGACATCTGCGAGATATACTGACTTATTTGCATGGTTCTTTTTTTTTTTAAAAAACACGTGTCAGTATATCTCTTACAACATTATTTGGAGGAGCACACTTTTCTTTTGGTGGGAGAGTTCCTTGTTGGTGGAAAGAGTCTCTCCTAAACACAAGACTAAAGCCTGTGATAAAAAGTCTACCTGTGCTCACAGGTAAGGACTCCACCTTCCTAAATGAACACTAGGGTTGAATCTTATGTTCACCTGGTCTTTCTTGACATGTGTAGTGTGAACCAAGATTACTTAGGCTCTCGAGTAGAAGCAAACCAACGAATCCTGTACTGGTGTCTCAGGTACAAGAATACATCCTAAGTTAGGAGAGATTCCGATCTATTTTGTCAATGCTTAAGTGAATTAAGCCGAGCCTGAGCGAATCAAGCTTCTATGGCCTGGAAAGTCTTCAAAACAGTGGTTGAATATCCATAAACACTTATTGTATTTTTCTTTCGGCCTTCAGATCATTACTAAACACCATTTTTTTTTTTTAACATATTTATAGATAGATGGAGACTGCATGATACCCTAAAATACCCAGATCCTATGGATGCCTATCCACCCCCCCATGCCAAACAATGCTATGTCATATGCATGCAGGGTAGGGTAGAGGAAGGACCAAAGATCGGGTAACGAGAGCTGAGGTGTAGGGTATACAGCAGGGTGGTAGGGTGGGTGGATGGTGGGTGGTGAAGTGAAAAGTGAAGTGAGCGTGACAGTGGCGGAGTGTTGCTAGGTGCCTCCCAACGAGCACTGAATTTAACGTCCCCAACTGGACTTAGAATGAGGCACAACATTAGTTACCCTCAAGCAGGGCAATAGTTTCTCCAATGGGGGCAGGTTCATGAGTAAGATAGGGTTTCAAATGCTGCCCATTAATCCTAAATTTATGCCCAGATTTGGGATCTTCAATCTCAATGGCCCCGTTGGGAAATGGTCTCGAGACCAGAAAAGGACTAGTCCATTTGGACTTCAGTTTCCTGGGAAAGAATTTGAGCCGGGCATTGTAGAGCCAAATTTGCTGAGATGGCTTAAATTCCTTCCACCGAATATGGCTGTCGTGAAAAGCCTTAGTGCGTTGCTTGAAAGTTAAGGCAGAATCATAGGCTTCACGACGGAGCTCTTCCAACTCCAGGAGTTGGAGTTTCCTTTCTTGACCACACAGGTCTGGGTTAAGGTTACATTGGCGAACCGCCTAATAAGCGTGGTGCTCCAACTCCACGGGCAAATGACAAGGTTTCCCGTAAATAATTCTATAAGGAGACATACCAAGGGGAGCCTTGAAGGTCGTCTGATACGCCCAAAGTGCATCAATCAGCTTGTCGGACCAATCCATACGGTCAGGCCGAACCATTTTCTAGAGAATTTGCTTGATTTGTCGGTTCGACACCTCTGCCTGGCCATTCGTCTGAGGATGATATGGGGATGCGATACGATGGTGGACTCCGTATTTCCTTAGAAGTGCCCGAAAAGAAGCATGGGTAAAGTGGCTTCCTCCATCCAAGATAATGGCTCGAGGGATCCCAAAGCACGCAAAAATGTGGTCATTGATAAATCGAGTGGATATAATATGGTCAGCACGGCACGTGGGTATAGCCTCGATCCATTTCGAAACATAATCAGCAGCCACGAGGATAAATTCGAAGCCGTTGGAAGGAGGAAAGGGACCCATGAAATCAATTCCCCAAATGTCAAAGATTTCCGCAGCTATGATGGGTTGCAAGGGCATCATGTCATGACATGACACTGATCCTAACGACTGGCACCTAGTGCAATGTTTAGCATAATTGTGTGCATCCTGGTGAAGGGAGGGCCAAAAGAAATCGCACTACAACACCTTGGCTATAGTTTTCCTCCCAAAGAAATGGCCTCCGCAGGCCTGTTTGTTGTAGAAGGATAACACACTGGGAAATTCGCTATCAGGAATATAGCGACGGATGATTTGATCAGCACCTATTTGAAAAAGAAGTGGATTATCCTAGAAAGAATATTTTGCTTCTGCCATGAGACGCTTCACTGCTTTTTAGGCCAGCCACATGGAAGGGATCCAGAAGCAAGGTAATTGGCAATGTCAGCATACCAAGGTCCACTTGCCAAATTAATTGCCAATAGGTGCTCATCGGGAAAAATCTCACTGATCAGTAGAGTAAGTCCAATATGGTCAGGGTCCAGTCTAGAAAGATGATTAGCCACAACATTCTGGGCTCCAGCCTTATCGCGGATCTCAATGTCAAATTCTTGGAGTAGAAGGATCCAACGAATTAGTCTAGTCTTGGCATCCTTCTTCTGCATGAGATGGAGAATGGCTGCGTGATCAGTGAAAACAATAACGTGTGAGCCTAGAAGGTAAGACCGGAATTTCTCCAGCCCAAAGACGACCGCCAGTAGTTCTTTTTCAGTTGTAGTATAATTACGCTGGGCCTCGTCCAACGTCTTACTGGCGTAGTACACAATGAAGGGGTGTTTATCACGTCTTTGTCCCAGGACGGCTCCGACTGCAAGGTCAGAAGCGTCACACATGAGTTCAAAGTCGAGGGACCAATCAGGTGGCTGGAGAACCGGGGCCTTGGTGATAGCATTACGTAGCTGCGTGAATGCTCGTATGCAATTGGGGCCCATAACGAAGGGTATGTCGGTCGATAGGAGATGAGTCAAGGGTCGAGAAATCTTGGAGAAATCATTGATGAATCTCCTATAGAAACCGACGTGTCCCAAGAAGGAGTGGATTTGTTTGACAGAGCCAGGCATAGGTAAATCAGCAATTACATCAAGCTTAGCTCTCTCAACCTCGATACCCCTATTGGAGATGATATGTCAGAGAACAATTCCTTCGTGTACCATAAAATGACTTTTTTCCCAAGAAAGCATGAGGTTTACATCAATACATCTCCTAAGGATACGGGTCAGGTTGGCAAGACATTCACCGAAAGATGGTCCAAAGACCGAAATGTCATCCATGAAGACCTCGAGAAAGTCACCCACCATGTCATGGAATATTGCCAGCATACATCTCTGGAAAGTTGCTGGTGTGTTACAAAGTCCGAACGGCATTCTTCTAAATGCAAAGGTGCTGAAGGGGCAAGTAAAAATGGTTTTCTCTTGGTCTCAAGGGTCAATTTCCACCTGGTTATATCCTGAGAATCCATCCAGGAAACAGAAAAATTTATTTCCAGCTAACCGCTCCAGGATTTGGTCAATGAAAGGTAACGGAAAGTGACCTTTCTTAGTTGCAGCGTTGAGTTTCCTATAATCTACACACACTCTCCAGGATGTAGGAGTGCGTGTAGGGATGGATTCGCCCTTGTCATTGACACGGATGGTGAGTCCCGCCTTTTTGGGCATGAAGTGAATCGGACTAACCCAGGGGCTGTCGCTGATCGGGTAGATTATACCCGCATCCAGCCACTTAATAATTTCCTTTTTAATGACCTCCTGCATGTTAGGGTTGAGACGTCGCTACATCTTGCAAGAAGTTTGAGCCTCCTCCTCCGTATATATACGGTGAGTGCAGTTGGAGGGGCTAATGCCAGTTAAGTCAGATAATGACCATCCAATGGCTGCCTTGTGTTCCATAAGGACCTTCGTTAGTTTGCACTCTTACTCCCTGGTCAATTTTGAACTGATGATTACGGGAAGCTTTTCATTTGGTCCCAAGAAAACATACTTAAGTGTACTTGGTAGCTCTTTTAGCTCGGGAGTGGATGGCGAAAGATCTGGTATTTCTTGGGACGAGAGTGTCCCAGGCGGATCGGAGAACAAGTCAGGAGGAAGAAGTTGGCCCTCAGATTGGTGAAGAAGAGGGGCTTCTTGGATAGATGGATCCAAAAAGGAATAGCCCCAGTGAGTGGTATATGGGCTCAAGGTCCCAATGTGGAGTTCCAACTCCACCTAATTTGGCGGGAAAGAAAGGGCAATCCGGCCTTCAAGAGTGCAGACCGGTGGTGAGTAGCTCGGATATGACTAAGACCACGAGGTATGGGAAGTGGAGAAAACCTCGTCAGAAGTTTGGTCAGGAGAAGGTACGGGAATAGGGAGGGATGGGGGAACATCACAATATGTGTCGGTTAGGCAAGCGTCAGTGTTTAAAGGCAGTCCGCGGTAGTCAGAATAGGTCCCAATTAGTCTGATACATGTGTTGACAGCCATGTCCTCGTCAGACGTGTCATCCTCGTGCAATCACAATCAAAGTTCTTGGCTGCCTTGAAGATGTTAAGCTTAAGCTTCTCAGATCCAACGGCAATCTCAATACAGCCCGACTCACAGTTGATATGGGCGCGGGCTGTGGACAAGAAAGGTCGTCCAAGGATGATCGGACAATCAGAAAGTGAGCTAGGAACTTTCATATCTAAAATAAGAAATTCAATAGGAAAACAGAGACTGTTGACCCTCACCACCACGTCTTCCACCACACCCTTTGGAATTTTGACAGAACGATCTGCCAACTGTAACGTGATAGGGGTGGGTTTCAGATTTCCCACGGAAAATTTTTCGAGAATGATGGTTGGTATAAGATTGATGGAAGATCCTAGATCAAGCAGGGCACGGTTAAAATTGCAGCCTTGGATGCTACAGGAATTAAGTGGTGTGCCTGGATCTTTCTGCTTCGGTGGTAGGTTTGACAGTATAGCACAACTCGCATGAGGCGAGAGAACCACCAGATTCTTAGTTTTCTTTGACTGTCGCCTGGGTGTTGTGTAGTCTTTGAAAAATCGGGCGATAGTAGGTATGTGGTCGATAGCCTCGAGCAGGGGTACCTTGATTTTGGCATCCCTGAACGAATTACGTAGGTTATCAAAATCCTGCGTATCCTTCTTCTTGCCTTTTGCCTTCCTCAGTAGAGCCTCAGGGAATGGGACTGATTCTGGCACCGATTTGGGTGTATCATCCTCTCGCGAGTGCGACGCACATCCTAAATGAGAGGGCGATGAAGAAGATGGGCCAGGATCAGGTCAAGGCAGATTGACGGTCTGCGTACTGCTCCTCGTAGTGATCGCATTGGACGATGCGAGTCCAGTGCGATGATAAGGCGGAGGAGGGTTCGCAATAGGGACATAAGAGTGAGATGCTGCAGCGGGATTAGCCTGAAATTCTGGTGGAATGCTCGGAGCCTACAGAATCTAATGAACCTGTCCCTGAGAAGGTCAGACTTGTGGTTGAGGACCACGGGGTACGAAATTTCATGGGTTGGGAATAGGTTGGGGTGGGAGAGTGCCCTGAGATCGAGTCACCATGCGAAGTTGACTGATCTCAGCATTCTGCTGCGCCAATTGGTGCTGAAGAGAGGTCATGTTCTCTTCATGGCTCTTTGACATTTCCGTCATCATTCGCATCAATTTGTCAAGAGGACTTGATGCGTGTTCTATTTGCGGTATGCAAGGACCCGATGGCGGATTCGCCATAGGATTAGACTGGGCCCTTGGGATGACGGCTGCGGATGGTTGCATTGGTCCACCCGCGGGGTTTTGGCATTGCGGGTTGTTGGACCATGCGAAGTTCGGATGATTTCCCCACCCTGGGTTATAAGTGGCAAAGAACGGGTTGTTCCCCAGGGCGCAAGCGTCTTCTATGCCAGAAGGCGCATCTACATGTAAATACGCATCCGAGCACACGGAGGCTTGGTCCTCCGTGTCAAAATACTAGCTTGCAAAAGCCAGATCCACATGACTTACCGAATCGCTCAGCGTGACACTCGGTAAGGAAGGTATTACAGGGTTTCTAGGGATAAGCCTGGTGTTGGAAGAATTGGGATTGTGACGAAGTGGTGAGGTGGGGGTGTTTGCCATAAAACGGGCGGGGTTGGCTAGAAGGTCGTCCAGCTTCTTGTGCACGACGGAGACTTCATCCAATTTCTGTGCGATAAGGCTAAGATTTGTGGATGAATGGGAGGGTCCCGTGTCAACTTTGTGGACATTATGGGGAAGGCTGGTACGATTAAAGGCGACAATGGAGGCATTGTTCATTGACTTTTCGCTCATATTTTCAAATAATTCGAATGCTTCATTCTCGTCTTTATTCATGAAATTCCCTCGGCAAGAAGCGTCTGCAATCTGTTTCAAAGTCTCATTTAGCCCATAATAGAAAATATGGGCTATATGCCACTTAGGCAGACCGTGGTGCAGACACTTCCTGAGGAGGTCATTATATCTCTCCCATGCCTCATGAAACTTTTCGTCGTTTTGTTGTGTAAATGTGGTGATAGCACGGCGAAGCGCATTGGTTCGCCCGATTGGAAAGAACTTCTTGAGAAACACTGTTGGCATCTCTTCCCAAGAGTGGATGGTTTTGATACAGATTTTACGTGGTTTGTGAAATACGTCGTTGTAACACGCAAAACTGATCAACTCTTAAATTTATATTCCTAGATAGGGGAGTATCTAGGGTCGTCCAAGGAGGCCAAATGTTTGCAAAATTGATTCTCTTGCTTAGAATACAAATCTCAACTTTCTTTTTGGTATTTTAAATATGTAATTTTTTTGTTTGAAAAGACGAGGGCAAAATGCGAATTGTAACGGAAAGTACTAACACCTACAATTGGTTAACTAAATCATAAAAGATAGAAATATCTTCTTCCTAAGCTCACTCTAGGCAAGTGGAGGCCTAGAGTAATTAGGAAGAAGAGGTGAAACAAGTGCTAGAACCAAAAGTAACAATTGCAATAAAAAGCTAGAAGAAGGCAATTTAATTGACTAGAATTAGTGTTCTTTTCAAGGACAAGTAGATGAATGCTTCTACTAAAATAAAAAAAATCTAAAAGCAAGAAAAGAAACACAAATCCTCTTGCAAAAATGGTGAAGAAGGGAGTCTTCTTACTCCAAGCCTAGCAGCTCCTTGGCTTGAAAAGAGGGCCTCCTTCTTCTCCGTCCTTGAGAGCTCCTCCAAGGTGGAAGCTGCCACCTTCAATGCTCTCCTCCAAGGGGGGGGGGGGGCGTGCACCACCCTCAAGAGCTCCTCCAAGATGGTGTGGACCACCCTCAAAATCTCCTCCAAAGATCTTCCTTGCCTGGGTTCTCCTTTGGCTGGCGTGACCCAAGAGAGAAGGGAAGAGGGGAAGGCACCAAGGGGACAGAATATCCCCTTAATCTTCTTCTTCTTCTTTTCTCTTGGACGTGGGCTTCCAGGTGGAATACGAGAGTGAATTTGCTAGCCAAGGATGCCTTGAATGGTGGTGGGTAGTGGTCTTTTTATAGGGTAGGATGGGGGGTTAAGGTGCCCCTTGAAATGGAGGGCTAGGATGGAAGGATGGAGGTGGTTGATGATCCTATGGCCAAGGGTATTTGGCGCCAACCCAAGAGGTGTTAAAGGGGGTGGTTATGGTGGTGTTGGTGGCTTCTGGTGGTGGAGAGACGCCACCATTTTGGCGCCAACCTAGGGTCTTCTAGAAGGGGGGTTAGGTGGATGGTGGAGATGAAGGGAGTTTTTGGAGGGAAAAGTGGAGCCATCAAGGGGGTGGTTAAGGTGGTTTTGGCACCACTTTTAGGTGTCTTTTGGAGGTGGTGGGTAGGCTAGGTTGGTGCCAAGTAGGTTAGCTTATGTGGGGCTTAGGAGGAGCTAGTTGGGTGGAGTTGTTAGGTAGGTTTTTCGGGTGGTACAAGCCAAGGAAGTTGGAGCATAGCTAAGCTAAGCTAAGCTAATCTAGCTTAGCTAATGGAGGAGTGGAGGAGAAGGTGTTGGAGCTAGGGTTTGGAGGGAGGAGCTGAGGAGAAGAAGTCTGGAGCTGAAACTGGAGCTGGCTGCTGCTGAAGAGGCTGGCATGGAGCTACTCTAGTTGGCTTAGCTTGCTAGTTCTTTGCTAGCTGCTAAGCCAAGCTAAAGTGAGCTAGCTTCTACCATAATGAGCGGAGGTAAGCTAGGTCAGGTGCTCCTGGGGAGGATCAAGCTGGTTGAGGCAGTTAAGGTAGCTTAGCTCAACTGAGTTGAGCTAAGCTGAATCCCTGGGAGCTGGACTTGAGCTTCCTGAGCTGAGATTAGTTCTTCTTCATCTGGCTGGAGTTGAGTGGAGCTAGATGTAGCTGGGTCTGAGCTGGGGTGAACTCCTATCAACTCAGCTGAGCTAGCTAGAGCTCCCTATGGACTAGTGCGAGCTGAGATGAGCTGGACTCAGCTAGGTTGAGCTGGATCTGAGCTGACTTGAGTTAGGGTGAGCTAAGATGAACTCCCTTGAGCTGCCACTCAGTTGAGATTAGCTGAATGGAGCTGGGATGAGCTAACCCTAGTTCAAGTGAGCTAGGTTCCAGCTGTGGTGAGCTGGATCAAGATGAGTTCCAGCTAGTCTGAGCTTCTCCTTCACCATTTGCCTTCTTCAGTTCTAGGATTTTAGGGATCTGCATATCTGTTCATCCCTAACACTCGCAAAAACATATCAAAAAAGCGAATAAAAAATGCAATGCATGCCAAACCTAATTTATGCCTAAATGTAGCCCAAAAACTGCTTGCGGAGTAAAATCCTAAGAGCTATGTTTGTTTTAATGCATAAGAATGATGATAAACTGGCGTTTATCACACCCCGATGCTTATCTTTTGCTAGTCTCTTAGCAAAACTTCAATTTTTTGGAAAATGGAATTTTTGGGAAATCTAATTTTTTCGACTTTTGAGGAGAAAAAGAGATTAAGGGACCTTGGTAGATTAAAATGCAGGTGGTACGGGATTTATTAAAGATAAACATCGAGATTTGTTTTTGGATCCAACCATTAGACATAACGGGATCAATACATTCTCCAGAAAATTCACAAATTAACCCCTTGTTAATTCAGATGACTTGAAATGTTTATTTTTAGGATTTTTCTGACTCATGAATCCGATTTGCAACTTGCAAGATCCTTTAAAACCTTGTGTCTGTGCTTGTGAAAAGCCAACATTTATAAGGGCATGTTATTATTACTTTTTTTTTCTCCCCCATGCTTATTTCTAGCTTAGTCTTACAACAGATGTGTCGGGATCATCATTCCCATTACCATTCCTCGAGGGGGCTCTGGCGCTAGTACTTCGGGATAGCACTGTCCATGACACCACCCAGGAGCTCACAACCCCAAAACACAATGTGGTGTGAAGGGGCGCTCCAAGCAAACTCAAGCTCTTGCTCCGACACTATAGGTAGAGCACCGTCGAAGACACTTGAGTTGCTAAAATGCGCTTTAATGGTCTGTCTAAAGATATGAAATATAGATTGGAGCAGCACTGAGGCGGTAACATGTTGACATCGCGTCCTCAAAGGAGGCATGCTCCTCCTTCTCGGCGGTGGGAACTCAAACCAATGATCTGCTTCAGACTTTTACTAAGTCCAAACAAGGGAGTTTTTCAAATTTTTAGTTATTTTTAAGTGTTGGCTTCTGTGTGAAGAGTGACACAAGAAGTTTCTTAAGATATGCATGTTTTTGAATCAGAAGCTAAGTCAAATACTTTCCACATTACAAAATAGGATCAAGTCACCTGAACTATCATGAGTTCAGGTGAAATTTTAGAGAAGGATATCTGATCTAGTCTAAAATAGACCCTGAAATTCTAATGATTAGATCCGCATCCTTATCTCTAGTTTGTTAAAGATTAAATCCCATTGTACCAAAAGTGAGTTTTTCAACCTTAGTCCCGATTTCAAAAATTTTTCCTCAAAAAGTTTTTCATCATTTTTATTTTTTTTGGGTATGCAAGCAGGAAATAAATTAAAGAAAAATGCATGTTTTTAGGTTTTGAGCATCCTAAATCGATCATCAAAATTTAAAAACACCCTCCCCATGCTTAAGATATGCCTTATCCTCATGCATTAGGAGGGAAAAGGGATCACCTTAGTGAAGAATGGTTGGGTTTGGCATGATGTGCATGGCATTACCTCCCATCCAGTGCTATCTTTTACGCCATTCAGCCGGGCATGATGTGCATTAGTGATCAAGGGTGGCTGGCTCAGTAAAATTAAAAGATTCAGATGGAATTTTAGGCGTATGGTCAAAATAGGGCTTTAAACGTTGGCCATTGACTTAAAATGTCGAATTAGCTTTTGGATCAAAAAGGTCAACAGCGCCGTATAGATATGTTTTATGGACAATAAAGGGGCCGGTCCATTCAGATTTTAATTTGCCAGGAAAAAGATGTAATCTCGTATCGAAAAGCCAAATGCGTTAATTAACGTCAAAGTGTTTCCGAACAAAATATTTATCGTGAAATTTCTTTGTTCGGTCTTTATAAATCCTCACATTTTCATAGAAAAAATTACGTAATTCTTCCAATTTAGTTAATTGTAATTTTCTATGGTTACCAGCATCAGATAAATCCATATTGAGTTGCTTTATTGCCCAAAAAGTCCTATGTTCTAATTCTACCGGGAGATGGCATGCCATCCCAAAAATCAGACGGAAGGGAGACATGCCAAGTAGAGTTTTAAAAGCGGTACGGTACGCCCATAAAGCATGGTCCAATTTGGTGGACCAATGTTTACGGTCAGGCCTAACCGTCTTTTGTAAAATATTTTAATTTCCCAGTTAGAAACTTCAGCTTGGCCATTTGTTTGGGGGTGATAAGGTGTGGAAATTTTATGATTAACCCCATATTTAGAAAGAAGGTGATGGAATTGTGAGTGGGTGAAATGTGAGCCTCCGTCACTGATAATGGCTTTTGGTATGCTGAATCTTGAGAAAATATTTTTCTTATGAAATTCGACAACCACACGGTGATCACTAGTGCGGGTGGGTATTGCTTCTATCCATTTAGAAACATAGTCTACTGCGACTAATATATATAAATACTCACCAGAGTTGATGAACGGTCCCATGAAGTCGATGCCCCAAACATCAAAAATTTCAACCTCTAAAATAGGATTAAGGGGCACCATATCCTTCCGAGTCATGTTGCCGATGCTCTGGCAACGCACACAGGACCGAACGAAGTCATGAGCATCTTTGTGCAAGCTAGGCCAATAAAATCCGCATTAAGGATTTTAGCTGCAGTTTTCTTGCCCGAAAAATATCCACCACAGGCCATTGAGTGACAATGTGTCAAGATATCATGGATTTCAGAATCGGGGACACATCGTCGAATGACCTGATCAGCATAAATGCGGAAAAGGTCGGGCCACTCCCAAAAATACTATTTAATATCAGCAAAGAACATATCCCATTTTGTTTTTGGCCAATCAGCAGGGATTTGTTCTGTTGCTAAGTAGTTTGCAATGGGCGCAAACCAAGGGGGGTTGTAGCAGCTAAAATTCTTTCATCAAGGAACTGATCTGGCGGGGTCATTATGTCATTTGTCATAAGGCGAGAGAGATGATCAGCCACTACATTGTGTAATCCCGCCTTATCCTTGATTTCCAGGTCAAATTCCTAGAGCAGCAGAATCCAACGGATAAAGCAGGGTTTCGCATCTTTCTTTGTTAGCAAATATTTAATTGCTGAGTGGTCGATATAAACAGTGACATGTGACCCCAACAGATAAGATCTAAATTTTTCTAAGGCAAATACAATGGCAAGAAGTTCCTTTTTAGTAACTGTGTAATTCCATTGTGCATCATTAAGGGTTTTGCTAGCATAATAGAACACAACGGGCTTCTTGCCAATTCTTTGCCCTAGAACGGCCCTTATAGCAAAATCTGAGGCATCTGTCACTAATTTAAAGGGACTATTCCAATCAGGTCCCTGCAATATTGGTGCCTCAGTAACCTCTTTCTTCAACCTCAAAAAACTCTCCAGGCACTTATTATTAAAATCAAATGGCTGGTCTTTAGTGAGAAGCTAACTTAAGGGCTTGGAGATTTGGGAAAAATTTTGTATGAATCGACGGCAGAAACCCACATGACCCAAAAAGGATCTGATTTGTTTGACAATAGTGGGCGGTGGGAGCTTAGATATAGCATCTATTTTTGCTTTATCTACCGCGATTCCTTGTTTTGAAATAACATGGCCCAAGACAATACCTTCTTGGACCATGAAATGACTTTTTTCCCAACTGAGGACCAGATTAACTTCTATGCACTTTTGGAGAGTTCTTTCAAAATTTTTGAGACAATGGTCAAAAGAATCTCCAAAAACAAAGAAGTCATCCATAAAGACTTCTAAACATTCACCTACCAGGTCTGAAAAAATTGCAAGCATGCACCTTTGAAAAGTCGCAGATGCATTGCAAAGACCGAAAGGGCATTCTTCGGAAAGCAAAGGTTCCGAAGGGCAGGTGAAAGTTGTTTTATCCTGCTCTTCAGGATGAACCGCTACCTGATTATAGCCGGAATAACCGTCCAAAAAATAGTAAAAATCCCGTCCGGCTAACCACTCCAATATTTGATTAATAAAAGGGAGCGGGAAATGGCCCTTCTTTGTGGCGGTGTTTAATTTTTGGTAATCGATACACACACGCCAAGAAGAAGCGGTTCGAGTGGCTACATTTTCCCCATTATCATTATTGACAACTGTTAGTCCAGTCTTTTTGGGGACAACATGTGTTGGACTAACCCAGGAGCTGTCAAAAATCGGGTAGATGATATCAGCATCCAGCCACATAATAATCTCCTTTTTTACCACCTCCTGCATAATAGGATTCAAGCACCTTTGTGGTTGGTGGGAGGGGCGAGAATCATCCTCTAAATATATACGATGCGTACAATAGGACGGATGAATACCCTTAAGATCAGAAAGGGTCCAGCCAATAGCTTTCTGATAGTTACTCAAAACCTGGAGGAGTTTGTGCCCTTGTGCCCCGGTAAGTCTAGAATTTATAATCAGGGGTAGGGTCTGATTAGGACCTAGGAAGACGTATTTAAGGGAGTCGGGCAAAGGTTTTAATTCCAATTGTGGCCCCAGCTCCGAAAGAGTTTCTGCTTTGTGGGTTAAAGGTGGGGTGAGAGTGAAAGGGTCAACTGGAATGTTAGCTGGACGTGTGGTTGGGGTGGAGGGGTGAGAAAAAGTGGATTGTTCAGGAACCGTATTGACAGCAAAACAGGAACCTAAGTGGGAAATCTGCAAAGTTTCCTCCACAATGTTTTCTATTTCTGAATCCGAATCATCAAAGAAATCTGGTTCTTGGAACCGCCTAGAAGCTTGAAAAATGTCTAGGGTTACAGATTCACCGCCACAGATGATCTTTGTCTTTGCAGAATCACAATCAATATTGGTGTGGGCGGTGGCTAAGAATGGTCTTCCATGAATAATGGGGGCAAACTTAAGTGCTTCAGGTACCTCTATGTCTAGGACTAAAAGGTCTACTGCAAATAGACAATTTTTGACCCGGACAAGAACATCTTCAACAATTCCCCTTGGTTTAATTGTAGATCAATCGGCTAATTGGAGGGTAACCACAATAGGCTTCAATTCACTGATCTTAAATTCCTCAAAAATGACTATGGGGATAAGATTAATTGAGGGACCAAGATCCAACAAAGCGCAATCAAATGAGGTATCATTAATGATAACTTGGATTAGGGGGGCACCGGGATCTTTTCTCTTAAGAGGCAGTCAGCTCTGCACAACTAAGCTGACTGTCTCTGGAAGAATTACCTTTTCTAAATTTCTGGGCTGCCTTTTCGGAGTACATAAATCTTTTAAGAATTTTGCATTGGCAGGGATATATTTAATGGCATCTAGGAGAGGGATATTAATTTCTATTTGCCTAAATAAATCCATTAGTTCCTTCTCAGTGGGCTCGGATTTTGTCTTTTTCGTTTTTGAAGAGTGGAGGGCTTGTGGAAATGGGGTAGGGTTGCCCTGTTTTGCATGAATTGGTTCCTAAACAATAGGAGGGGAAGAGTTAATTTGTGTGTCATTAGAGTGGGTTTTTTAAAAGGCAGGGTATTGTGAGTGGTTTTCCCATTCCTCAAGGTAACTGCATTTATAGTCTGGTTGTTTCTAGGATGAGGACAGGGGGCCTGGCTGTTATTAAAACCCAACGGATGCTGAGGTGCTGGCTGAATGGGTTGACTGGGATATCCACCTTGGAATTGATTCCTTTGATTATTTGGGTTGGGCATGGGTTGGGAAGGTAAATTCCCAATAGGTCAATGATCAGGAGTAACCTTAACTTGGTGTTGCAAGTTGGTAATCATGCGGGTTACTTCTGTCATTTGAGTCTACGTTCCTTGCAGAGTTTTCATGACCTGATTATTAATATCATCCTGGGATGGTCCAGGTTGTACATAGGTTGCCCATAATTCCCAAAATAGTTTTGTTTGGGAAAAGGAATCGGATTCAGGTTTTTCCAGGAGTGACTCGGGTTAGTCCTCCAGTTTTGATTGGAAGTGTTAGAGGGTTTTCTAAATTGCTCCTGAAGAGCATAAATATTTTCCGAGGTGGGATCAAAAATATTTTCATCAAAATTCCCGATCAAATCTTGTGGGAAATCAGCCGGAAATTGCTGGCCAGCAAATGTGGCATCAATATTGTGTAGATTTTCTCTTCAGAGAATGTGTGGGGGGTTAGTGTGTGGAGAGTGGACATGTGGAGCTTGTTTTTTTATGAGCTTTTCTTCCATTTTCTTTTGGTGAATTTGCATCTGGTCCAGTCGTTGAGCTAACATATAGAGATCATCTTGCATGACTGGAACAGAGGTGGATTTGGAGTCAATTTCATGGACTCCATGTCTGGTGTTTTGTGATCTGCCAAAAGTGTCCATTGAAGTCATGTTAAATGAGTTTTCACTCATTTCTTCAAAGAGATGATAGGCACATTTGGCGTCTTTGTTAAGAAAATTGCCCTCACATGAGGCATCCACAAATCATTTCAATTGATCTTCTAATCCATGGTAGAAGATTTGCACTAACTACCATTGTGGAATTTCATGTTGGGGACAACTTCTTAGAAGTTCTTGAAATCTTTCCCAGGCTTTGTGGAGGGGTTCACCAATTTTTTGTTGAAAGGTCATTATGGATCTTCTTAATGCATTCGTTCGACCGATCGGAAAATTTTTTTTAAGAAAAGCACTTTTTAATTGGGGCCAGGTGGCAATAGGGCACCCAACCATTCTAAACCAATGTGATGCTTTGTCTTTAAGAGAGAGAGGAAAGAGTCTCATTAACCACACATCTTCCTGCACATTGCGGGAATGAGTGGTTTGAGCGAGGACAGTTAATTCCTCGAGATGACAAAAAGGGTCCTCTCTTGGAAGACCATGAAAATGCTTAATAAGGTTTAGAATGGCTGGTTTGATCTCGAAATCCCCTTGTGGTATCACCACCCCTGGTCTTTCCTCATAACTGGAAGGATCATAGAAATCCATAAGAGGAACGACAGGCTGTTGGCGGGGTGGTGGATTTTGTCCTTGATTAGCTAGGTTCGTGACAATCCTAGCTAGATCTTCTTGATTTTGTTGTGGTCGAGCCAAATGGTCGACCATTAATGCAAAGGGATTTGTATTTTGGGTTATAATTAGAGGGTCACCAGGCCCTGCTGGTATTTCTGGTTGCTCTAAGTTAGGAAGGTGAGGGAGGGTGAAGTCAGCTTGTGGGTCGGCTGGCGGGTTAGAAGTGGAAGCTGAATTTTTTTGACGGCTTCCTGGATTTTCCATTTTTTTAGAAGAGGAGGGGGAAGAAAACAATGATTTCCTGCTGCGGGGGGTGAAATCAGATGGTCCCTCGAGGTGTGGTTTTTGGGACCATCGCCCGTGCATGCACTACTTGGAAGAATTGGAGGGGAGGAGAAAAGAAAGAGATGAGAGAAAGTGTGTAATTCAAACAAAGAAAACTAGACCTAACTTAAATATGACTCCCTAATAATAAACCTAAGACTTGGTCTATGTAGGAAATAAGTAGTCAATAGTGAATACATGTTCTGTCAACAAATCTAGCCAAGTTGCTTAAGGGGAGGTTTGGGCCCGAATGTTTCCGAGGGAAAACCCCAAGTGCTTGTACAAACCCGCGCCTGGTCGTTTGACACAGTCCCTCAGCTTGAACACCAGATATAGATAACAGAATTGGTATAAACTAAAGAAAACTTAAGACCAAGATAACAAGCCTAAGTTGATGAAGCCTTAGGGGTAAAGTTGCTACAAATTTTAATTAGGTCTAGGATACTACATGGCACACGGAATATGGAGGGAGTTACTTGGGTTGTTGCCCTATTATTTCTATTCTTTTTTGTGTGTGTAGGAATTGGAGAGTGGCTCCAATGAAAATCAAGTTGTCACACAATTTTTTTTGGTATTTATGTCTTTTAGGATTCAATTTAGTTGAATGTGTTTTAGGGTTTCTCTAGTTAAATTTTCAAACAAGTTTGAAAATCCACAATCAAAGGAAAACAAGTTGCATGGGTGATTGTATATTTCCTTTAAATTGAGTCTCTAAAAAGAAAGAAGGAAACCCTAAGCCAATTGTCCTTAAGACAAAAATTTAACTACCAATGAGTTATTTTTAAGCTTTCTGAATAGATAGTGGCCTAATCAATGCAACCAACACCACTACCTTGAGTGAAAGCAAACAAGGATTCCAGAAATAATTTTTGCAAGATTTTAGGAATTTGTTTGATAATTGTTTTGAATTTTTAATTGTACTGGTGTCAAAGTCCAGAAATGATACCCGTGGTATTATGGACTTTCGAGTATTACCACCGACCTCAGAAAATTTTTGTGATTTTATTTTATGTGTAAAATTTCACAATAAATCTAGAAACCTAAATTTCACAAAAATTGGATGAGTATAAAAATTATAAAAATTCACGGACAGTAGCAAAATAGGAAGATTAGATGGTGTGACCCCTCTGCAATCCATGAATTTTCAAAAATTAAATACAAATCAAATTGTTATGAAATTTGGAAAAGATGTTCCTAACTTAATTGGGAATCACTGTATGAAATCTTATGATTTTAGGAGACTTGTGGTGTTAGGAATCAATTTCTCAAGTCCAGATAGAAATCTGGACCCGAAAAATAGAACACCAATACTTGCAATGGAGTGGTGCTAAAGAAGCATTCAAGCAAACAATGGATTTTAAAATGCACCACTCCACTTAATCAAGTTGTTTGGGATCCTGAAAGCCAAGTTTAATATGTTTTTGGTAGTTTTAATTAATTATGTGACCAGAAAGAGGAACCAACCAGAATTTCGTGGGAAGAAAAGGAACTTTGAGCTCTCGCTTCCAGATTCCTGCTTTCTTCCTACAATAGTTCCTGCACACACGAAAAAGAAGAAAGAGAAGAGGATGAGATCTACTTCAAGCAAGAGGAGAAAGAATAGCAAAGCCGTGCCTCCCCAACAATGGCGCCAAAAAGTGATACAGATTTTACGCGGTTTGTAAAATACGTCGTTGTAATGCATAAAACCGATCAACTCTTAAATTTATATTCCTAAATAGGGGAGTATCTAGGGTCATCCAAGGAGGCCAAATGTTTGCAAAATTGATTCTCTTGCTTAGAATACAAATCTCAACTTTCTTTTTGGTATTTTAAATATGTAATTTTTTTTGTTTTGAAAAGACAAGGGCAAAATGCGAATTGTTACGGAAAGTACTAATACCTACAATTGCTTAACTAAAACTTAAAAGATAGAAATATCTTCTTCCTAAGCTCACTCTAGGCAAGTGGAGGCCTAGAGTAATTAGGAAGAAGAGGTGAAACAAGTGCTAGAACCAAAAGTAACAATTGCAATAAAAAGCTAGAAGAAGGCAATTTAATTGACTAGAATTAGTGTTCTTTTTAAGGACAAGTAGAGGAATGCTTCTACTAAAATAAAAAAAATCTAAAAGCAAGAAAAGAAACACAAATCCTCTTGCAAAAATGGTGAAGAAGGGAGTCTTCTTGCTCCAAGCCTAGCAGCTCCTTGGCTTGAAAAGAGGGCCTCCTTCTTCTCCTTCCTTGAGAGCTCCTCCAAGGTGGAAGCTACCACCTTCAATGCTCTCCTCCAAGGGGGGGGGGCATGCACCACCCTCAAGAGCTTCTCCAAGATGGTGTGGACCACCTTCAAAATCTCCTCCAAAGATCTTCCTTGCCTGGGTTCTCCTTTGGCTGGCGTGACCCAAGAGAGAAGGGCAGAGGGGAAGGCACCAAGGGGACAGAATATCCCCTTAATCTTCTTCTTCTTCTCTCTTGGACGTGGGATTCTAGGTGGAATATGAGAGTTAATTTGCTAGCCAAGGATGCCTTGAATGGTGGTGGGTAGTGGTGATTTTATAGGGTAGGATGGGGGGTTAAGGTGCCCCTTGAAATGGAGGGCTAGGATGGAAGGATGGAGGTGGTTGGTGATCCTATGGCCAAGGCTATTTGGCGCCAACCGAAGAGGTCTTAAAGCGGGTGGTTTTGGTGGTGTTGGTGGCTTTTCGTGGTGGAGAGACACCACCATTTTGGCGTCAACCTAGGGTCATCTAGAAGGGGGGTTAGGTGGATGGTGGTGATGGATTTAAGGAGAGGTGTATGGTGTAGATGAAGGGAGTTTTTGGAGGGAAAAGTGGCACCATCAAGGGGTGGTTAGCGTGGCTTTGGCACCACCTTTAGGTGTCTTTTGGAGGTGGTGGGTAGGCTAGGTTGGTGCCAAGTAGGTTAGCTTATGTGGAGCTTAGGTGGAGCTAGTTGGGTGGAGTTGTTAGGTGGGTTTTTGGGGTGGTACAAGCCAAGGATGTTGGAGCATAGCTAAGCTAAGATAAGCTAAGATAAGCTTGCTTAGATAATGGTGGAGTAGTGGAGAAGGTGTTGGAGCTAGGGTTTGGAGGGAGGAGCTGAGGAGAAGAAGTCTGGAGCTGAAACTGGAGCTGGCTGTTGCTGAAGAGGCTGGCATGGAGCTACTCTAGCTGGCTTAGCTTGATAGTTCTTTGCTAGCTGCTAAGCCAAGCTAATGTGAGCTAGCTTCTACCATAATGAGCTGAGGTGAGCTAGGTCAGGTGCTCCCGAGGAGGATCAAGTTGGTTGAGGCAGTTAAGGTAGCTTAGCTCAACTGAGTTGAGCTAAGCTGAATCCCCAGGAGCTGGACTTGAGCTTCCTGAGCTGAGATGAGTTCTTCTTCATCTGGCTGGAGTTGAGTGGAGCTGGATGTAGCTGGGTCTGTGCTGGGGTGAACTCCTGTCAACTCAGCTAAGCTAGCTAGAGCTCCCTGTGGACTAGTGGGAGCTGAGATGAGTTAAACTCAGCTAAGTTGAGTTGGATCTGAGCTGACTTGAGCTAGGGTAAGCTAAGATGAACTCTCTTGAGCTACCATTCAGCTAAGATTAGCTGAATGGAGCTGTGATGAGCTAACCCTAGTTCAAGTGAGCTAGGTTCCAGCTATGGTGAGCTGGATCAAGTTGAGTTCCAGTTAGTCTGAGCTTCTCCTTCACGATTTGCCTTCTCGAGTGCTAGGGTTTTAGGGATCTGCATATCTGTTCATCACTAACACTCACAAAAACATATCAAAAAAGACAATAAAAAATGCAATGCATGCCTAACCTAATTTATGCCTAAATGCAACCCAAAAACCCATTTGCGGAGTAAAATCCTAAGAGCTACGTTTGTTTTAATGCATAAGAATGATGATAAACTGGCATTTATCAGGTTCTCCCAAGGTTGCGTAATGAGTGTGACGCTTTATCCCGCAATGAAAACGGGAACATTTTCATGAGGACTATAGGTAACCCGATATTTCTTGGTTTAATTGTTTCAGCCAATTGGGTTAGGTCTTCCAAGTGGAGAAAAGGATCTTCACTTGCAAGACCATGGAAGTGAAAATTTATCAGGCCAATTATGTTAGGTTTCAATTCAAAGTTATCCCCACCCATGGGGACTTGAATTTATCCTATGGTCTCTGTAGCAGTGGGATTCTGATAGGAGCTAAGAGACCTAGGCTCCTCCCATTCAGGTGGGTTCTGCATTTCCTCCAATGTTTCCCTAATGGCTTCAATTTTTTCATTATACATTTCTATTTGGGCTTGGAGGCGGGTTATGGGATCCAAGGCTCCACCACCTGGTGGGTTTTTAGGGTGGTTTCCTCCCTCGGGATTTGGGGGTGGGCGTGCAGCCATGTTTGCGGAGGAGGAGGACGATTTGGCTTCTTTTCTAAAATTATCAGACAATTCACACAGTTCAGGGTTTTGTGACCTCCTCCAAAACATGCACTACCGTAGGAAGAATTATGGGGATACAAAGGGAAAAGGAGATGAGAGAAATGATGCTGCAAAGGTACACTTGATGACAAATCAATGCAACGAAATTCCTAACCTCTACAGTGTGCCCTTAGACCTAAAGATCTAAGTTACCTACTTTCACGACCTACGGAACCGAATGCGAGCACCGCGGAACCACTGGGCTAGATTGAAAGGCCATTTGCCCCAATCTTAGACACCCAATAGCACGCGGGAACCCTCACCAGCACGTAGGCGCTACACGCAGGTAGTTAGACCTCCAATCCTTAATAAGGGTCAAGTTGCTACTAGTTTTAGTTAGAGGCTTAGGATCAAGTGCTTCTGGAATGTGAAGGACGTTGTTTACAGGTAATGCCCAAGTGGTTGATTTTTAGAGAGTGTGTAAACCAAGCATGCAACGGGAAAATCTCCCCGAATTGAAGTTTTAATTGGTGAATGGCTTTTAGAGTTTCAGCCTTAAGTAGTATGGATTTTAGGATTTCTCTGAATTACCAATTCAACCAATCTTCGGATTTTGAGAGAATACAAGTTTTCTTCTAAGCCCAACAAACCCTTCTTCAATGTTAGTTGGTTAATGCATGGTAAAATGCAATGGGCTTCCCCAGATGGAGATTTCTAAGTGTGGATGCATGAGTCAATTTTAGATTAGTGTGAAAGGGAGCCAAAGCACTTCAATTCAAGTGCTCCTAATCACCAAAATGATTTTCCACACACAAGGCTCAACCATAAGATAATGAAAATCAAATTGTTGGGGTTGAAGTATTCGGGACTGAATCTTAGGCACGTGAAAGTTCGTGGTGGGGTTGGAATCAACTCAATTCCAAGTCTCCCTACTAAAAATGTGATCCCAAATTGAAGATAAATGAGGCAAAGAGGGATGGCAATCAATCTTTTATTTTTGCCTCAAAGAATCCTTCACATGATGAAAGATTCAAGAATCACGATTCTTGGATTTTCGCTATGCGAAGTTTGGCGGGAAATCCCAGGGCGGTGGGAGTGCTGTCAAACAATCAAACAAGTGATTTTTTTTAAACCCACTTGCCCCAAGAGATCTGAAGAAGTGTTTTTTTTAGTTTGTTTTTTTTTTTTATTAAGGTGACAAGTTGACCTAAGTTGCTAAGAAAGAGAGACCTACCTGTTCAGCAACGTGGGTGAAGCTCCAGTGCGGTGCTGGCGACTTCGCGCTCTCGTTCCCGCCTTGGATCTGCCCACGTCTCCGACTTCATCTGCCTGCCTTCGCCTTGCAACTAGTTCACCTGCACACCAGCAAACAGAAACACCCGTGAAGAGAAGGGTGTGTGAAGAGAAAAATTAAAGGAATGGAGTAGAAACTTACCTGAATGCATACTTCCCTAGCAACGGCTCCAGAAAAAGTGTGGTCGGGCTCGAATAGGTCGTGTTAATATGGTGATTTATTTGTTGAAATGAGTATAGTGGTTAACCTAAATCGAGCCTAACCATCTTTTTAAAAAATTTTTAACCTAGCCTACTTGATTTTCTCTTAGTCAGTTTTAGGCCCAGGGTCAAACTCAGGAAAGCGGGATTAGAGGTGAATAAGTTTCTACGCCTTTCCTACAACGAATCTCTTCCATTCGTTTATTATGCTTTTGGCATTTTTCTATTTAAGATTTTTTTCTGATAATTTTTGTCCTTAAGGTACACCCTCAAAATCAGGTTCTTGGCTTTGAGCCAAATTAGGGTTTCAAAACTGATCTTGCTATTTGCAAGACTGAGTACCTGCAAGTCAAGAATTATCTTTTCTCTTCTGTATATTTTTTTATCGTTTTAATGGCAGGAAAGAGAAATAGAAATAAGGTAAATATAGTATATATATATATGTATATATTATATATGTATATAGGGGTGGGGGTGGAGGTGGAAATGGCATGTAGCACGGTGTCGAGTTGGTCGTCGTCTAGGAAGATGCAACCAACATGATGAAGTGCCGCGTGGAGTGTAGGATGGATGGGTGGAAGATGTGTGTGGAGACACTTTCTGTGCTCGTGTATCGGAGAATATCAGCAACTGGTGCAGATATTCCCTCGATACAACGTGTGGTAGGCGATGTGAAAATATATGTATATGTATATTTATAAATATATATCTATATGTATATATATAGATATGGTTATAATTATATAGGTTTTTATGCAGTTATATATGTATATATATATATATATGTATATATATATAGATATGTAAATATATATATAGCTAGATGTATGTACATATATATATATATATATTTATAAGTAGATATATATGTATGTATATATAACTATATAAAGATATAGATACATATATATATAGTAATATATATATATAGTTATATATATGTGTATATGTATATAGATATATTAGTATAAGTATTTATGTATATAGATATATGTAGATAGATATATATATGTATTTATAGTTATAGGTATATATGTGTATATGTATAAATATATGTGTATATATATGTATATATACTTATACTTAGTTGTATAGGTAATAATATATATATAGATATATGTATGTATATATATATATACGTATATAAATATATATATATGTAAATATATATAAGTATATAGTCGTGTATAAGTAAGTGGGTGTCTGTATGAGAGTGTGTGTGTGTGTATGTGTCTACGGGAGGGAGTGAGAGAGAGAGAGAGAGCATCTACTGGAAGAAGAGAGCGTAGCGAGTTAAGTCGTCCGGAGGCTTCAGCCGACGTCTGGTGGCCCATGTGCAAGCGCAGGCGCGTAGGTGTAGGAAGATGCACGTGCACACTGGAGGGAGTGGTGTGAGGGAGACTGTCGCGTAGCACGCTACGCACTGACGGAAACGCGAGCGCTGGGAGAGATGCGAGCGCAGGCGCTGGAGAGGGCGTAGGGAGAGACGCAGGCGCGGGCGTGCATGAACAGGCTGGTGATGGTAGCAGCGTGGAGAGAGAGCGCGCGGTGACCGGATAAGTGAGAAACTTTCCGGTCACCGCTCTGTAGCTACAGTGTCATGCTCTCTAGTGTGAACAGTAGCTACAGTGCGCTCTTGCCACAGGCGACCGACTGCGCCTAGTTCAGTGTGCGCAGGCATTGTGGAGCTGGCTGGCGCATGTGCGGAAGGAGTTGCACCAGCTGCTGGCGTGCGCGGTGGCCTAAGCGCGAGCGAGAGTTGGTTGGTGCCTTGCTGCAACTGCGATTGAGCTTCAAAGCTCGACTCTGTGGCAATGGCAGAAATGGCTGGAACCTGAAATCAGAGGGGTGAACCACCGCGCCCACCAGCTCTTTGATGAGCTGGGCGGTGGTGGGACTCACAGTGGTGGTTGTGTACCACTGTGAGTTGCTCCTACCCACAGCATATCTCTTCAGGAGGAAGAGAGGCTACATATGGAGGGGAGAGGGTAGGAGACGGCCTGGAGAAGGAAGGGTTCTGTCTGTGTTGTGTGTACCCAGCCTTCACAAAGAAGATGGCTGTGCCCTTTTTAAGGAGGAAGGAGGCAAGCATAGCCATGCCTTGAGCTTTGCATGGCTGTGCATGCGGCTGGCAGGGCAAGCTGTTGTAGAGAATGGCGCGAAGAGCAAGCCATGCCCTGAGCCACGCGGAGAAATTCAAAGCCAAATAAAACTAAAAATAAAGATGGTGAATTTGCAAGGCAGCACTTGAGGAATACGTTAATGTCAAGGCCATTTTATTCACTCTCCTCCCCTCTCAAATAAATCCATGCATGCATTTATTTTTGCAAATGCGACTATGGCTACCTAATATACAGTGGCAATGCTAGGAAATAGCACAAGATGGCACAATTGTTGGTGCATTTTTGCTGTGCAATCAATAGGATGATTGAGGATGCCCTGAAATTCTATGAAAAAGAAGACAAGACCTCAACACCAGTAGAAAACATTCAAGTTGATGTCCCAACAATCACAACCTTTATCATAACTTGTGTCCAAGTACTATTGGCAGAGGCCACAAAAGGATCAACCCGTGACTTGCTCATCACTGGGTACATTGAGATAGAAAAATTGCACAATCTTGAATACCTTCAATGTATGACAAATCCTCGACTTTGGAAGCAACACCAAGATGATCTTGAAAAATGGGAAGAGATAATGCGATTAGTAAAATAAATTATTGACCAGAAGTACCCATATATACCACAAACAGAGGATGAACCATCTTGGGACAACATCGAGGATCAATCTGATCTCGGGTTTGAGGCACAAAATGGTTGTGGATTCCCAACCCAGATGGAGTACAATGTGCCTGATATTGAAGAAGGTTGGGAAGCTCCAAATGCAGGAAAACATAATGTTGATCCCACTCTAGACCATGAATCACCAGGCTTAGATTCCCAAAACTCCTGCGATAATGACAGTAGAACTAAACCTCTTGAGGGTGTAAATTCCATCCCTTATTCTCGTAAGGTAACCCTCGAAGGTTATTCAGACCTAGATTCTAGTGATTCAACCCACATCCTAAGCCTAGAACCTAGATCTAAAACCTTTTGTGAAGATTTCAAGGCCTCATATAAGGAAGATCAATCTTTTAATGAAGAATATGATTTTGGGCCTCTATGTGATGAATATCCCTCGCCAACATCCTCAGAGGAACTAATCAATTTTTCGAAAGTCATGCCAATTTACGATACAGAAACTAAGGAGTTGGACGAGTGGGGTTTCAATTGGGTCTGTCCTACTAGCTTACAACCTGAGCTTCTATCAGATAAGGACACCTTTTTAAGCTTAGAATTAACATCTAGGCTAGACCCCGATTAAGCTGCTGAATCTACAGCATATGATTTATTCTATGGTGGAACTCACGATCTTGAATCTCATTCAGATTTTGATTTTCGCAAACTCTCCGTCGATTTTGAATCTGACCATAACATCGGAGAAAATCTACTTCCTAATTATAACAAGCCAATTCTCTTTGAAAACACTTGCTCCACATATATAGAACCAATCAAAACCCATTCTCTACCCCAACCTGCAATCGGACTCAATTTCTATTCTGATTCACCTCTCACTGAACCTTTTGCAGATGATTCAACTCCACATCTATACCATGTATCTGGTATTGATCAGACCGAAAAATAGGAGCCATCATTCTCTAATCACCCCTGTAGGGTTTCCACACCATGCACTGATTATTTTTCGGAGCCCTACTCTGACCAGGCTGATTTGACTCAGCCTAAACCCAAGTTTTCACTTCCCTATCCATCCGAGCCACATTGCATATGGTGGGTTCCGCATCTGTTGATCTGCATCTATCAACCCACCAGACTTATTGGGTTTGGGCTGCATCATCAGCCTACTGATCTTAACAAGCACCTGGTTGGACCAACCAGGCTCTTAATCAAGGTGCTTGTTTTACAAAATCTGTTGATTTGAATACTCCCTCTACACCCTATGTTCTGCTCGGCTGAAAGCATTAAATTTAGCGCTTTTCGGGAGGCAACCCGTCATTCCAAAAATAGAGACCCATCTAATTATCTGTCTGTACTCCACATCCATTGCACCTTGAGTTCAGCCTTAGACAATTGATCCCACCTCTGGTACACGTACTAGAGCTTGAAATCGTCTGCATCAGTCATTTCTAACCCGTTCACCCACCCGATGTATCCTGTTCTAAGTACCTGACCTCAACACTATTTCACACCCTTTGTTTACAATGAGGACATTACAAAACTTAGGCATGGGGAGGTGATAAAGTGCATACATATAGAACCAAGAAAAAGTCAGAAGGATTCTGACAAAAAAAAGAAAAAATTCATATATGGCAAAAACACAAAAAAAATTGAAAAATTATGAAAAAGAACAAAAAATGGAGGAGGGAGGAAATTTTCTGAGCCACATAATTATAAGGAGAAGAAAAAGAGCAAAAATGACAAAAAGGAGCACAAAATGAAAAAGAAGAGATAGTCATTAGTAAAAGATTAAGGAATTAACTGAAGATCTAGACCAGATCAAGAATAGAGAAAATGAAAAGTGCTAAGGAGACATAAAAAGAGACTAGCAAGAATGCCAGTCTTAGCCCTCTTGGGTCAGATTCCTTAGCTTAAAAATTCACGTATCCACTAAAATTTGGATAATCCTCAAGTGGTTGGGGAAAAATGTGAAGCTTAAGTATTAGGTCTAAGGCTTATGAAGTATTCGACCTCATAAACTGACCTTCGAATTGCAGGATTTGATAACCTAAGCACCCCAATTCACACACAGTTTGGTTTAGTGCGCATAAATGTCAAAATCATGCAAAAAGTGTTTCAATGTTCTAAAAAAGTCACCTAGATTAGGAGCGGCCGATCAACACAAGTTGATTTGGATGAGTTCCCAGTGCAGAGATGTGGGAAATTCCCCTCGAAGATGCGTAACAACAAATCATCTCTGCGGTGCTTGTCTCTTAGGATATTTAAATATCCTACTGGGGCATGTAAGCACTCTGCTGGTTCAGATACCATGGGTAGCATTATCACAAAATGTCGATCGCCAGGGTCTGAATTCAGCCACAGAATGGCATGGGTGGGATTATCTCAAAATCTCGAAAGTCATGGTTCTAGGTGTTGCCATGGGCAGTGCTATCTCGAAGCATCGATAGCCAGGGACCCTTGAGGATTGATGATGGGGACGAGGAATCCGATACAAACCATGTTAAGAAGCCAATTAGAGGCTAAAAATAAAAAGAAAAGAGAGAGAAAACTCTCCAAATAAATAAATCTTCTGTCTCTCTCTTACAAAAGAAAAAAAATGCACTGCAAACTGAACCTAGGCTAAAAATGTCTCAAGCACGAGTGCTTTAACCGTGGAGTCCAACAAACCCTAGGTTAGTTTCTACAGGCCTTAAAAACCTTTGCGGAAGATTGACGCTAAAGTGGGTCAGGTCTGAATTTTGGTTGGTACTTGAGTACCTCTAAGCCTATTGTTGGCATTCTAACCTAATCACAAAAGAAAAAGAAAAGCACTTATCATAAATAATGATAGACGCTCAGGGTCTAGAATAGAAGTTAAAACCTTGAAATTTTGCTAAGGGACTAGTAAAATCTAGGCATGGGGGTATGATGAGAGCCTCATCATGAGCCATAACTAGCTCATTTTGACCTAATAAAGAGAATAAAAGCTCCTACATAACTTAGAAGACGGCTTAATTGTAGGAATAAGTGTTCTGAGAAGAAAACATGAAATAAATGTTAAAACTACAATTTTACCATTGCAGTGCATAAACGGGATTTCTCAGAGACAAAACATAGGTCAAATGATCTGAATAAGATAAAAAGTGGGTTGATTCAATTAGAAATGGGTTCATGTATAATCCAGGAATTAAATGACATCTTTAACCTTAAAACAGACCTACTTAATTCAACAAGGTTTCAGTCAAGATAAAAATCAAGTAAACCCTCTAAAATTCATGGAAAAATATCCCCTAGGGATTAGAACAATCAATTTGGCCTTTGGAACCTAGTTTGACCTAGATTGGGTTTTTATGCAAAATATCCAGTCAAACAAGGTCAAACCTAAAATCCAACTTCACCATTAGATTCCTTAGGTCCACATTAGGTTTGTACCAAAATTTGGACCTAAGGGGAGGTCATCTTGACCTACTTTGCAAATTAGTACACCGAATTATATTTTGGTCCCTATCTTTCGAAAGCCATTGCATACACCCCCCTAACTTCCTTGCCACTCTTACAAGCAGGTTCCTCCGCCATTATTCGGGAGAGATCCTACTCTGGCGAGGAATAGAGAGGGAATACTCTATGATTCCTCAGAGATCTTCCAGATTTGGAAGGGAGATTCTCTGAGGAATTCCCTTCCATCTGAAGTCAATCTTGATTTTAGATTTGCACCCAATCTCTCGTGCGAACGCATGAGAGATTTGGGTACTTAACTGTTTCCATATGTCGCGAGGATTCCCGTGCTTGGAAGCTTGGCTTCCAAGCACAGGAGTCCCTGCCTGTGCCTATAAATTAACCCCCAACTCCGGCCGCACCTCCTCAACTCGACTTGGCCGGAATTCCACCTCGATTTCCTCTTATTCTCCTCCGACCAAGGGGTCCAACAAGCTCCGGCAAGCTCCCCTCCTCTTCCTCGTCGCTTTGCCACAAAACCAGTGGTAGAGCCGTCCTCCTCATCCTCCTCCGCATCGTGCAACACCCACGCGAGCTGCCCTAGCCCCGTCATCGCCGCCGTATTCCTCCACTGGATGCTTTCTTCTCTGGCGACAGCAGGTATTGCCAGCTTCCCTCTCGCCCCCTTCATCCCTTTAGTTAGGTTAGAACTACTCTTCTCTATCCCCTCTTTCATTTACCTCATCTTATTTCACCGAACGCTCCTCGACCGCCGCTGTCCACCACCTTCTTCATCTCTGGCCACCCTCCGGCGAGACTCTCCCATCACTCTGCACCCCCACACATCTCTCCAACCACCGCATAACCTCCGCCATACTCCACTGAATATCCTCCACTCATCCATTGACCCTCTACACCACCACAACTATCCCCCGACCAAACCCATCTGACCGGCCACAAAGCAACCTAGGCACGCACGCCTAGGCTGCCCCACGGCCTGCCACCTATTGCCTCACCTTTGCCGTGGCACGACGAAGGTGCTCCTGTGGTCTGATTAAGCCGCAAGGCTCTTTTTGTGTTAGGCAAGTTTCAAGCTCCAATCGCCATTAGCGTGACTCGAGGAGGTCGCAAGCTAATCCCATCCTGCAGTGCTCCAGGATCCCAGGTCCAGCTAACTCGGGGAGGCCTCGCAAAGTAATCTATTCCAGAGAGTGGCGCCGCGAAGCCTGCAGTGCTGCAATTGGAGGACGGACTCCTGCAGGTGCGCGAGAAAGAATGGTGGAACAATAATCCCACCTCTGTAAGCTGTGAGGTGCTGGGGGACTTTAAATTGAGTTCGTGCTATTGGTTCATTGCCTCCGATAACACTTGTGGTGAGGTCCCTCACCTAAACACCGCCTCGTCCGTGAGCT
Organism: Thalassia testudinum; assembly: GCA_037157565.1. Classification (NCBI taxonomy): domain Eukaryota; kingdom Viridiplantae; phylum Streptophyta; class Magnoliopsida; order Alismatales; family Hydrocharitaceae; genus Thalassia; species Thalassia testudinum. Next base: position 8,834,972 of record JAZHRO010000003.1, on the reverse strand, counting down.
CATCATACGGATCTGGCGTGACTCGACCCAACACCCTCCTAAGCACTCCTCGCGCACTACACCCATGCTGGTGAGCCTGGACCCAAGCGCGCGACCCGACCCATTTACCCGGCTCTGGGAGAGTATGCTGAAGAGTGATACAGAGAGACAGACGTAGTTGTGGTTAGAGGGGTAGGTTTTGCTCCTCTTTGGTTTGTGTAGGGAAGGAACTGAAGAAGGCAGCAGGGACTTAGCCGCTGCAAGCGAAGGAAAAGAAGAAGGAAGGAAGCCATCGTAGAGGGAAAAGAGAAAGGCAAGGCAGAGGGAAGAGGCGAAGGAAAAGGGGAAGAGGAACTGAAGAAGGAAGAAGAAATAAGGAAAGGGAAAGACAAAGCAGAAGAAGCAGAGAAGCTAAAGGCAAGGGAAGCAGAACCAAGAAGCAGGGAAGAAGAAGACCTGTAGAGAAAATGAGAAAGAAAACTGCAGAAGAGAGGCAAGGCAGAAGACAGATGAAAATAAGAAGAAAGAAGCAAGGCAAGAGAACTACAGAGAAGAAACAAGGAAGAAGAAGCACAAAGAAGAAAGGAAGAAATTCAGAAGAAGAACTAGAGAAAACATCTTTTTAAGACGTTTGATTCCATGATCAGATGTCCAAATTCCTTCTTTTTGCCGCAATTAACTTTCAAACTCATGCATTTCTATATTGCGAATTAAGTTTTGAGTAATTACATGTTCAATTACATTCCTGAGATTAGTAATAAATTCCAATTGCTCCTTGTGTTCGACCTCGGATACTTAGGTTTTCGAGTAATAAATTTTTATTTGTTAACAACAGTTGATCATCTATGCTACGACGTAGCTAGCTGTTAAGACACAATCAAGATGCGTCAACACCTAACTTTAGATTCCAAGTTATTAGAGATATCCTTGTTAGGTATAGGCTCAGTTTTAGGGTATCTAGGGTAGATCCAATTCAGTCCCAACTCTGCAGTTTCCTCTGGTTCTATTTCGTAAATCAATTTTATTTCAAATAAATCAATTTGCTCTTCCAAGGAGTCTGAAGAGGTTTCTTCTTCAAACACAGGCTCAAGATCATATTTCAAATCTAAGACATTATCCTCATCTTATCGATACTCATAATCATCCCCAATAGCATTAGATCTAAATTTTAGGTGTAGGAATCGAGTCACTAGAATTTGAATTTGGCTCATTTGGGATGTTAGAACTACCCTCAACAAATACCTTACCAGGATAAGGTGTGGGAGTTACATCCTTGAGGAGTTTGAATCGAAGTCATCATAGGTATTTTGAAATTCTGTTTGAGATGGACCAGCTTCAAAGTTTCCAATAGCTGGCTCACAGTCGAGAAAACCTGTAATGGAATCCGACCAACCCATGAACTGATCAGGTATTTCATTCTACACAAAACTATTGTCTAGTTAAATTTGGGTTGGCGATTCAACATAGAAACCTCAATTTTCAAACTCGGGGTTGGGAGAACCATATTGATCCTCGATATTGCTCCAAGATTAATAATCAACTTCTGGGTGGGGGTCTGGGTATCTTTTGATAATCAATTCATCCAGATCTAGCAAATCCCCACATCGTGTAATAATATCTTGATACTTTTCTCAAAGTGGTGGATTTTACAAGTATTGCAAACCCTAATTCCTATGCAATCTTCTCATTGCAATAATCTGTTCTAGGAGGGTTTCTCGGGTTGAACCACATGCTATCTGTGTTGCAATCATCTGAATGTGGTCCATAATGAGGTTTGTCATCCTTGGTTCACTAACCTGAACTCTGTGAAAGGGGGTTGAGGTTCTGTAAAATTCCTCATTGTATCTGATAGCATCGTCAGTCATTCGATCTTTCATTCTCTTGCAGGGTTCAGGGCTAGTGGACATCTTTCCTACTCTGTCGGGTTGAATCTCGAAATCAGGTGGTAGATCAGGATGATAAATCAAATTCAAGTTCAAATTCGAAAATATTAGATCAGATTCGATTTCACCCAAGAAGATCAGGGATTGACCCTGATTGCACAGCAATCATAGACCTTAATTAGCCTGAATTAAGCCAGAACTTTGCTTAACATGAACATTCTGCTTGCATACACATCGTATTTTGTATCATAGTTGATATATGTGTTTTATGTATTAAGCTATGTTATTTGAGAGGTATTAATGATTGCAGGTAATCTAGGGCTGCAGATGACCAATCCAACCTTATGGATCTATTCGGAATAATGACGAGAGTCCAACGCATCCAAGATCGCATCAATTAGACTCTCGTAGCACCCTAGGGAGTCTGTAGAAGTGCAAGAGCCAAGGGGTGAATTGAAGAAGATCTAGACCTCAAATGACAAATCCAACTACACGGATGGATCCGGATCGACGTTGGCAGTCCAACGGTACAGAAATTAACTTAACTGGAGCCCTACGTCATCAGATATAAAGAGAAGAAGAACGGATGGCCACGATGGTGCCACGTGGCACCATCGCAGTCGCCGCTCGGTACGTCCCCAACTCTTGAAGGCACCTCTCCTCGCAGTGTGGGCCATTGGATCTTCATCCAATGGCCACAAATGTGCCACATTGCCACCTAGATTCAATCAATATAAATGTAAATAAGCATGTATATATGATAAAAGCTTTACGCAATGCATTGGTTTGCAAGCTCGTGTGAGTATGCGTGGGACGTGGGTTCGAGCCCTGCGCTGTGTAAAAAATTAATGCGGTGTCGTGGGCAGGCATGTGCAGGAGGGTATGCACGATTGGAGGGCTGAGATGCGTCCATGTGGTGCGATCGTGCGGGTTGTTGCGAGATCAGGAAGGTTCATGAATCGTGCATAGGATTTGTGAAGGCGTAGTGCTGTGGTTGATGTTAAGGTGAGATTTGAAGCCATGCGACAAAAGAGAAAACGCGAAGGCACGGGAGAGTGGGAGCCATGTGATATGCATCCAAGGGTGCACAGATTGCCACATGGCCACACCAAAATAAACTGACTGGGGAAGGATCTGCATGAGAAGAAAGAAAGCTATAAAAGGACCTAAGGGCCTCCCCTTGGAGGGAACAACTCTCAACTCTCTCTTCATTCTTTTTCTTCTTCCTTCTTCTACCTCTCTCTCTTCTTCTTCTTCCCATCTTCTCTGCCTCCGTTTGAAAAATCTATTGGGCCACCCTGTCGGATTGTCGCTACTTCTCTCAACCACTCCGAAAGGCCACCACAATCTACCCATGGTGCCCTTGTTCTATTCCATAAGTAGTTTATATTCATGTTATCATTTAGTTTAGTTTCATGTATGAAATTCCTGTTCAAATGCTCTATGTGATATATATATCGTAATTCATTGTTTCTATTATTAGATTTAGAATAAGTGCATGAAATCAAAAACATTTTTCTGCCTCCCTGTGATCAACCGGGACTCCCAGTTCCATTAATTTTATTTGTCGAGACGTATTTCGCGCTATACTACAACATATTCATCTTTTACGTGATCTACGCACCGAACAGACCCTGATTTGGATCATACTCTAACGGAGGATTCTTGGTCAGACCTAGGGACCTCTTCCTATGTGTGTGTACTAGAGAATAGATAAGGGATTGGATATGAATTGGACCCACTCAAGGCACCCAAAAGAATTGGATGACTATGGCAGTTTGAGGCCTTTAGATCAGAAATTCACACACCAAAGAATTACCTGGGAAGCCAAGAAGGGAGAGCCCCACAAAGACCCATACACAGTAGAGCATCCCTAAAAGTTATAGGGTTTCCCTACTTGACCTTCCTTGTCTTCGTGGATCCAAGTAGACTAGTATGTGAGAATTAGGCCCTTAAGTCTACCAAGTTTAAACCTGATTGTGACTAGGATTTTCACTTGATTTTAGAAGTTGATTCAAATTTTAACCTAATTTGAGGTTGGTTGATTCACAAGGTGAACCAACTTCACCTGACCTATCCTAAAGTTGAGGATGGGATTTAGGTCAAGTCACCTGAACCACCCTAATTTGGTCCTCAATAGGTTATTAGGTCCCAACTTTTATGATTCAAGTGAATATAGAGCCCTAATTTTAGGGTTTTTCTGATTAGATCAGTTCAACAAAGAGCATGGGTGGCACACAAATGTAGGAATATCTGTTTCCTTTTTTAACAAGCAAATGTGTACTAGCACTTGAACCCTAATGTAGAAACCCTAATCGACTCTAATTCTAAGTCCAATTAATTCCAAAGATGGCCCCTTGGACTCAATCAAGAAGGTGAATAGGCCAAGGTGCTTTTGTGTCCGTAATAGGTGAATGTCATTGGAAATTGGGTGTTTTGAATCAAATCAACTCAAATCAAATCTAATTGTAATCAATCACAAAAAATCAAGAGAAATCTTGGCTAAAATGATGTTACTAGAAAAGTAAGGCAAGATTGAATCCTAATTTCTTTTTAGGCTTTTGTTCCTTTTTTTATCTTCCCAAGATGGAGAGGAGATTAGGGAAGTCAGAAAGACTAACCTGACCCTAGTGTGCTTGCTCCAAGCAGATCTTGAGTATGAATTCACCTCGAAACAATCAAATAGAGCAAGTTAGAAATCAGAATCAAACAACAAGAATGATATGAATAGTGGTGAAATTGCACAACACCCCCGACAATAATGCCAAAATGTTATCACACTAAAGTCGGGTTTAAAATACACGTTATAGTATAGCAACTAAAGTGACGAAAACACTTAAATTTGTATTTTGAATGTCAGATTGAGGTCCTCTTAGGGAGCAAATTATCACAACGTAAACCACTAATCAAGCAATTAAAATGAAGCTTAATAAATTGATATTAAAAGAAACATATTTATTCAATGTAATGCAATGTATCAAACTCCAAAAGGAAATATAAACTAATTGTTTGAAGCAAAAAATTGGTTTTCAACTATATGAAAAGCCTTAACACTTACTGAGAATTCAAGCCCAATAAGACTTCTTAAAGCAAGCCACAAAACCACCCATACCCTCTGTGCTTCAATAATCAGATCCAAGTCCAGACCCCAGCCCATGAAGACCAGAATCAGGCCCAAGCCACACGTAAACTGATGTAAAACCTGGCCTAGGCTTGCATCTAGGTGCGAGTTCATGTGTAGGTGAGAGTGTGAGCATGCGTCAGGGTGTGTTGGGAGGGGACCCGACCCCCTATGATCATGGGCAACACAATGAGTCACACAAATCAATTTATTGCCAAATCTAGTGCCTCCTTTAACGAGGGGACAAATCTAGTTCCTCCTTTAATGAGTCACCCCCTATGATGGATGATTGTGTTACAATTAAGGAGATAAAAGGAGTGCCAGGGTCCACTTTCTACAGGAGTTTACTCAAAATTATAGAGCTAGCTTGCTCTGACAATACAATCAGACTCCCATCATTATTTTGTTGCTTACACTTTGGTGTACATAAATCCTTCAGGAATCGTGCATAAGCCAGTTTGTGGCGAATCTTATCCATCAAGGGAATGCTTATCTGGACTTGCTTAAAGAGCTTGACCAAGTCCTCCTCAAGTGCCACGGGTTTGGATTTCCTATTTCCTTTAGTCAAGGCCTCGAGAAATGGAACATCTTTAGGTTTCTTCAAGATTGGTTCAGGCTCTGGGTCTAGAGTGGGTTTGTCCTTGATATCTGTCTTGGATTTAGGTTTTGAACTACTCAGATTAGGTTAACTTGGATGAGGTGGGTCCTGAGTAGTTTTGCTACTACAAGTAGTGACGGAATCCAGCCCTACCTGGCTTGGGTTTGGAGTTGGCAAGACTGGAGGTTGCTGCTCATATCCCATGTATGAAGTAGAAACCTCTAACCCATCTGGTGGAGGTGCGGAAGGGGATTGATAAATAAAGTGTGCTTGGCCCTGATTTTGGTTCATAATGTGCCTCTGGTTCAGCATGTTATTCGGGTTCAGCAGAGGTTAGGAAGGAAGTGCACTAGGTTGGCAAGTCCAAGTCATCTGTGCGAGTTGATTACGAAACTCTGTAATCTCTACATTATGTTGCCTCTGCTTGGCAACATTGTTCCACATATCAGCCAGGGTATGCAGAATCTATCTCATCTAATCTTCCTTGTTAGGCTCGGTCGGGTTGGGCCTTGGATGAGTAGGCTAATAAGAGCATGAATTTTGTGGTCGGGGTTGAAATTGAGGTGTGGAGTTCTACGTATTCCTCGACCAGGAGAAATTAGGATGATTATGCCATCTAGAGTTGTAGGAGTTAGATTAAGGATCATTTTGGATGGCATGGAGCTCTACACAGGGATAAGTAGCTCTAGACTAATCAGGATACAAGGGTTCAAAGATCCCCTATCTAGAGTAAGAGGGTTCAGAGTTTTCTCCAGAACTTGGATCAAGTAGGGGTGGATAAGCATCCATCTGCAGATAAGAGTGGTGGTGGTGAACATTATGGACGGCCTCCCTCCTTGTGGGCGGACGTGCATACATGCTTTGTTGAGAAGAGGTGGCCCATTGGAGTTGGTGTTCAAATCGTCAAACTTCTTCTCGATGATAGAGACCTTATCCAATTGACTCAGGGCATTAGTACGCCCTACTGGGAAGAATTTCTTAAGAAATTCAGCTTGCAACTCCTCCTAAGTATTGATTGGTCGAGTCAGAGACTGATACTAGTGGGCAGCCTTATCCTTCAATGACAAGGGGAACATTTTCATGAGTGGAGTGTTCCAATTTTGATATTTAGCTTGAGAGTCTAAGCACGATGTTTCAATTCTTGAATATGCTAGAAAGGGTCAACATAACCCAATCCATGGAAGTGGGGGTTCAAGTTAATAATATTCTGCTTTAACTCTATATTAGGTCCCTCAGCCAGAATCTGCACCCTGGGCTCGATAGCCACAACTGCGAGATTATAGTGATCTTACATCTGTGGCCTCGGTCAGGGGTTGGCTAGTGCATGAATCAAGTCAGTGAGAGTCTACAACTAGTCCTGTAGGTGCTGAATATCGCCCCCTTCTTGATCTGGGTTCTCCATGGAAATAGAGGGTGGAAAACCAAGTTCAGATGTAGATGGATCAGAAAAGATAACAAGTGGATCAAAAGAGAACTGAAACAAGCAAGTCGAGGTTTGACCCCGATGAGTGTGAATCGCTAATGAAGGTCTTAAATTGGTCTTAAAGATCTCCTCCCGTACATACACTACTGAAACAAATGAGGGACTAGAAATGTTCTAAATCCAATCAAGGCATCCAAAATAATTGGATGACTATGGTTGGTTCAAGGCAGATGGACCTCTGGATCAAAAATTCACCTACCCGATAATTACTTAGGTATCCAAGAAGGGAGAGCCTCGTAAAGACCCCTACATGGTAGAGAGTCCCCATGGGTTACAGGGTTTCCTCCACTTGACCTTCCTTGTCATTGCGGTTCCAAGTAGACAAGAATGTCTGAATTAAGCCTTAAGTCATCTAATTTTAGTCCTACTTGTGCCTTGAATTATCACTTGATTAAGAAGTTGATTCAAATTGTGACGTAATTTCTGGTTGGTTGATTCACAATGTGAACTAATTTCACCTGACTTGCCCTAAACTTTAGGATGAAATCTGGGTCAAGTCACCCAAACCACCCTATTTTGGTTCTCAAATAGGTTATTAGGTCTCAATTTTTATAATTCAAGTGATCTTAGAGCCTTGGTTTGATTATAAGATCAATTCAACCAAGGGCTTAGGTAGCACAAAAATGCAGGAAGATTTTTTTTCCATTATAATTGGCAAGTGTGTACTAGCACTTCAAACCCTAATGTTGAAAACCCTAATTGGCTCTGTTCCATGTCGAATTTGATTCCAACTATAGCAACTTTGGACTCAAATAAGAAGGTGATTAGTCCAAGGTGTTGCAAGTCCCTAATAGGCACAGGAAGCAAGGATTGGGTATTTCTAAACAAATCAAATCTGATCGATCGAAAACAAATCGAGAAAATCAGGAATTTCTTGTCGTGAGTGATACTTCTAGGAAAATGAGGCAAGGATGGTGATGGCAACACCATCATATGCCCTAATTGGCTAGTTTTAGTCAAGTTTGATGGATAAATGCTCCTGTATAATGATCTAAGGGTCATAATTCCATAATATTCTTGTTTGAGAAGAAAATAGGAAATCAGGGTTAATTCTGCAATTTTAAAAGGATATCATAAACACAGAATAACCACAAGATTTGCTAAGGGTTAGTTGAAGGTCTAGTGAGCATTGAAGTCCAATAAGAGGGTCCATATAGACATAAATGGGATTTCACAAGTTTTGAGAACCAAATCATAACACAAACCCTAATTTTAGACCCGCTTGAATAAAAGAGGTTCCAGTCAAGACAAAATTCAACTAAACCTCCTAAAATTTATAGAAAAATATTCTAAGAGATTTGATACTGGTAAACACGCATCTATTTACGATAAAATGCCACTTTTGATAGTCCCTAAGCTTAGCATTACATTACAAAGTATAAATATTGCATAACATTTATTATATTGCATTTACTGTGATGTGCATAAATTGTATAGTAATTCATGAATTACTGTGGCCACGGAATAGGGTGCGACATTTTGATGCTTCAAATGCAAAATTCGACTGTACAAATGAATCTAAAACGACGATCACAGTCCAACAACGTGAAAATAATCTTGATCTAAGTATCATGGCATCCTCTGCAAGCAAGGAAAGGTGGATGGTCCACAAGGCACCATGTGTCACCATCCGGATCACCCATGGTCACTTGGCATCCCTCCAAAGGCCTTCCAACATGCGATCTCAGCCATTGGATGAAAATCCAATGGCTGAGAAGCCTTCTTGTAGCAAGTTTTCTCGACACATACGCTTGCATGGCACATTATTTGAGGTGCGCACTCCTAAAGGAGGCACACACCGCACCAGTGCACGCATGCAAGGAAACGTGAAGTTGGTGGCAGCGCAACGCATAGCTAGCACACAAGCACACGACAAGGCAATGCATACCGTAGGCCAGCAGTGCCGCATGGATCTTCAGTGACAACTAGGGCAGATCTTTAGCAATGATTGCAGATGTCACTAATTGTCTATGCATGGACAGCTCCTTCTCTACCACTATATAAACCCACCTACACTTCGTCATTTGCCCTCATCTCTACCTATGCTACTCCCACCTACTCCAAAGCTCCAAAAAGCCTACAAAGCTCCCAAGAGCTCTATTCTCAAGCTCCAAAGGCTCCCCACAAGTGTAGAGTCCTATCCCTCCACCAAATACTGAACCATCCTCTCACCACCCTCACAGGGAACCCTAGAGCCATCCCTCACCTCCATTAAGGTAGGTGATCACCTCCACCTCCTCATCCCCATTCCCTGTTTGGTGAAGCTTTCCTCTACCTGGGTTCATCTTGCACCTCATCCCAGACGTCCAGCATCTCTCCGCCGTCCAAGATACCTCCAAGCACTGTCGCCTTGCCAAACATCCGCTTTAGGAGATTTCCTCTCACCCTCAACTCTTTCGTTTTGTTTAGTTTAATATTATTGTAATAAACATTATTTCACTTCAGGCAATCAAATTATGGTTCATCTCTTTATTCCTTTTATTGTAAGTGATTTTACTATTCTCCTAAAATACCAAAAAAACAAAAAAACCTAAAAACATGAGAAAGAAACAAATTGAAATACAGATTTCAAGAAATAAACATTGCCTCCCCGTGTTTAATGTGGGACTCCCTTTCAAGTTTCGGTAAATTTTATTTGATAGTGAGTTTTACAACTACAACGACGGGTTTCACAAAATCCTAACTTTTCTTTGTGAAAACCTACTCATCATGTATAGTTCTGGACATAAATCGTGCTTTAAAAGATTATTTAGTGGTAGAATAGCGTGAAAATATGTTGACAAATAAATTTATAAAACTCTGGTGAGTACCAGGTCATCCGCACGGAGGCAATCTCGATTTTTGCATATGCATTTCAATAAAACTTGCTCTAAATAGATATTTATATATGTATATTTGTATATGAATCAGATGTCATGCATTTAGAAGATCAGAATTTTATTGCTATTAAACAGAGCTTTCACAATAGAAAATGCTACTAGAATAGATAGATAGCAAGAGAAAGAGAGAGAGAGAGAAAATGGCAGAGAGATGATGCTGCTTGTAGGATGCTTGTGCGAGGTGTGACATCACCTTAGATCCAGAGCGCTGAGATGATGGTTTGAGAGGAGTTGCAGAGGGAGAACTTTGGTCTGGGTGAAGGTGGAAGAGTTGTAACTAGAGATTCCTTCAATTAAGGGCACTTTGGCCTTCTTTTATAGCTTTTATGGAGGGCAAAAAGGGTTTTTTCGCCCCCTATCTCGTGTAACAACCTTAGGATTAATCAGATCTGTCGATCGGGGGATCAACGGACATTATTAGGCATCAAAACACCCTCAAACTCGCCTCCATTGCACGGATTCAATCTCTGGCTAACACGTGGCTTGCCCATGTCCTTTGGATCTCCATCAAACAATCACGCTTCCTCCTCGCATGCACCCAACAATTCTTCTCTCTCTGCATGCGCCTGTGTGAATTCAAATCATGCCCAACAATCTTAGCCGTCTGATCTCATGATTGGATGGCTCACGTAGGCATGCATCTTGCCTTCATGCTTAAAAAATCACGTGGGATCACACGTTTGGTCGAGATCTACTCTCGACTCACCGCATGGTTGCATCGCCGCACTCCTCTCGACATCTGATAGCCAATAGCACTCGTGCCCAACACCACTTCAATTTCACGTGAGGCGGGGATCGAACGCATGCCACTTATTTCATCGTAGGCATATGAACCAACACGCTACGTGTGAGTCTTGTTACAGTTTCCTCTTTGGGTCTATTTGTCCAGAGCCTTTGGATGGAGATCCAACGGCTGAGGTTTCTTCTTTCCTTGTTGAGGTACGATTGGATGGGCGATGTGGCATGCTCATAGCCATTGGATGAAGATAAACTACCTACACCGTGCAAGGGTGGCCTTCCTAGATGGGGTGGCGATGAGGGGGCAGCTGTGATGGCGCTGCATGGTACCATCATGGCCTTCCATCTTCTTTTCATTGTATATGGTGTTGTAGACCTCCAATCGAGTTGATTTTTGTGTTGTTGGACTGCGATCATTGATCCAAATCTATCTGTGCAGTTGGATCCTTCATCTGAGGCTCAGATCTTTAACCTTTGGTTCCATGATCTCAATTATTTTATGGACTGCACACGATGCTCTAGTTTGTCTGATCGAGATGATTTCGGAAGCGTTGGACTCCTGTCGTCATTCTGATCAGATCTGTCTGGTTTGATATGACATCTGCAGCTTCATCTCATCTATGATTAAAATCATTTCTCATTAGTACATAAAATGATGATATTATCTATATGACTAATAAACTGGTTATTATGCAAATTACGACGCCTATGTATGCGTTACTTCTAGGTTATGCTAGGATCTAGCTTAATTAAGGTGATTTAGGTTGCATAATTTCTGTGCAATCGCACCCCCATGCCTAAATCTTGTTAGTCCCTAGCAAATGAAAAGTTAAATGAAAAGTGATCCTACATGACAGATTTCTATTAAGAGTTTGACTAGAGGTTTATGTCATTTGTTTTCTTCCGAAGCTTTAGTAATCCAGATAATCGTGAATATGTTTTGTAGTCTATGGAACGTATCCAAGTGAAAAGTCAATCCACATCTAAAGCTCATACTTGACACTTAGTAAAATTCTATTGGCATAGGCAAACTTCTTCCCTCGACGTTATAAGATAATTTGTAAATTCAACCCCGATTTTTGGCTTAGGTAGAAGATTTCTGAGTCAAGTAGATTTGTATTTGGTGATTCACACTCATCTGGTGCTACATATAGACTACTACTTTAGAACCTAGATTTTCAGATTATTAAATAATTCAACTCAAGGAGTGGCGGAGAAACTGTGCTATCTTTAGTTCCATTGTACTCATTCCCTCTCCTTCTTTCTCTTTCTTTCTCTTTTCCTTTTTCTTATATTTTCTTTTCTTTACTTTCTTTTTTAGCTCACAATCTGATGAGATTTATCAGTATATTTGGTGGTCTCTCCTAGCATTAAAACTTTGATTAGATTCTGTTAACTCTAAGACTAAGTCAGAATTCCTCAGCCGGTATTCAAGCAGCAAAAAATATAAAAAAGTAGGTCATGACTGTATTTGGTGGATCGTAAGGGTGGTAGGTGTTGTTTCCTCATTACACTTAAAATAAACTCTAACTCATAAACTCTTTTTTCCTGCTTTTTTCTTTTTCTAAATTTTTCTTTGTGTATATATATATTTTTTCTTTTATTTTTTTCTCTATTTTTTTCTATAAATATTTATTTTTATAGAAAAAATTGGAGAAAAAAAGAAAATAAAAAAAATATATATTTTCTTCTATAAAATATGTATTTTTTCTTTTTTTTCTTTTTCCTCTCTTTTTTTCTATATATATCTTTTTTTTTTCAAATATCTACTAACGCAATGAAGTATAGCATACATATTTTTTATTTACAAGGCAGTATTCGAGGTTAGGGATGTTCAGGAGGATATCGTGTGGCTTATTTGGTGGAAGTGCCTATTCTTAGCATCGGGAGGGAAATGGATAAGATAGTGTGTTTCTATCCTTAACATTAATACCCTCCTTCAGCCAATGATTCCGTAAAGGACGGTCATGACCTTCCACCTTAGTCCTACCTTTATCAGAACCCGCTCTATACGTTGTCTTATTTGGTGGCTCTCAAGAGATTCGCAGTAAGAATTTGTATGTAGAAACAGAGAGCGAAAACTTATGCCTAACTCTGAGTATCATTATTTCATTATCCATAGTTTAAGATTCCTTATACTAGCCTTCGAGCCCCAGTAGACTTTCTACTCACACCTCACATGTGTTTGGTGGATCTGTTAGAAGATAGTTTGCCTGACTCCCTAATTACTATCCAAAGGCTTAGGAGAAGAGGCACTGCTTCTTCTCAACAAACTACAGATGTTTATCAGTCTTCACAGAGGATCCATTGCGAATTCTATGTGTAAGTGTGAAATTGTATCGGATTCTAAACTCAAAAATCAACTTAAGAATAAATCCCTAATAAAACCTTAATAAAAATTCTTTATTCCTAAATGCAATTTTTTTTTTGATAAAAAATTTAGAAATGCAATGTCCACCCCCCATGCCTATTCATTACAATGTCCTCATTGAAACATATGCATGAAAATCAAAATATAATAAGCAAGAGGAGGCGATATCACCTACTATTTTTGTTGAGCCAGGTCAGCATGAATACAGAGGATACAGAGCTACTTGTAAAGAATACTGGGTTGCCTCCTTGCCAACGCTAAGTTTAACGTCATTTGTCAGACTTAAACCCAAAAATATGTAGTTTAATACTGTGGGTTAAGAGAAGAAGTAAAAACTATTGCAGGGAGATTTAATATTAGTAGAAAGATATGATCATTTGGTCCTAGAATGAGTGATCCATAAATGCGAACCAGTTGATGATGCTGCCCTATTCCAAAGAGTCTCTTTGATTTGGAATATGAAGTAGGGTCAGGTGGATGAGGTTCAAGATGTAGAGCTTGTTCGTTAATCCAGTTCCATAGATCAAGAAGAGGTGGTAGAGGGTCTGGATCGAGATCATGATTGCGATTTATATCTAGTTCCGAATTAGAATCGTAAGGATCCTCATATCAGTAGTTGATATCAAAAATCATGAGTTCTCCAGGCTCTGGGTCATATGAGGGCAAAGGTAAAGTTGTGCAGAATTCGTCAAAATCATTATCAGATATTACCTCTTCTTCATCCAAAGTTATTATCCCTCATATTCAAGCCATCCATTTGAATCGAATGGTTTATAAATTCTTCCCCAGTTCATTATCAGTTATTACCTCTTCCTCATCCAAAGTTATTTCTCCCTCATATTCAAGCCATCCATTTGAATCGAATGGTTTATAAATTCTTCCCCAGTTCATTATGTGTTGAACTTCTTCTGGGGTTATTTCCTGGTTCATGTCCTAAGGTTGTCCACTCTCTTGAACCCCCTCAGTCTTTAATAGTTCCTGGATCTCAGGGTGGGTGTAATGAGGATTCTTCACGTTATCATCTAACTCGTCATAAGTTACTCCCAAGAGTTTCTCAATCTCCTTAATGTCCTTTTCAATTTGGATTTCTATGGGAGGTGGTAGATCAGAATCATCCTCAAGTACATCCCCTTCTTGCCTTTTGTGCTGATCTTAAGCTTTGGCAGGTTTTGGATCATCTTTAGTGTGGATTGCCAAAACTTGTTCAATTGCTCCTACAACCTCAATGGAACCACAATTCACCTTATTGTTTTGGGAAGCTTTAAAGATATTGAGTTGACAATTTTTCCTTCCAGAGGTGATGTGCATAATCCTCATCTCAGAGTTTATTAGAGCCTTGGCAGTAGCCAAGAAATGTCTTCCTAAGATTATCGAGGTGTGGTTCAAGTTTTCTGATGCCCCCATATCTAAAACAAGGTAGTCCACAGGATTTTCAAAATCCCTCCCTTTTATAGTCACATTCTGTAGAAGGCCCTTGGGAATTTTGGTTGATCAATCAGCAAGCTGAAGGGTCACATCAACGTGTTGCAAGGGGCCTAAATCTAGCTCTTCATATAATTCTATGGGGATTAAGTTGATGGAGGCACCAAGGTCCAATAAGGCTTGATCCAGGATGAAGCCATCTATTTCACATGAGATTAACAAGATCCCTGGATCTTTCGTTTTAGTAAGGAGCTTATTTAAGATGATGGCACTGGCTTGTTTAGAAATTACGACCCTTTGTGATGATTTGGCGTGGCATTTCGGTGTGTATAATTCCTTTAGAAATTTCAGACAGGTCGGGATGTTCTCAATGGCCTCTAGGAGTGGTACATTTACCTGGACTTATTTTAGAATCTCAAGCAACTCCTTAGATTGGTTGGTTCCTAGGTTTGATAAAGGCTTCAGGAAAAGGTGGTTGAGAAAAATCATGAGTATTCAAATCCTGAGTCTTGTTTTCTAGATTAGTTTGGTCTCCCAGATTAGATTCAGGTTCCTCAAGATCTTTGAAAGATTTTGATGTAGAAGGATCTTGGATTTATTTCCCACTTCTTAAAGGGACAACATAAGCATGTGCATTAGGGTTAGAAGGGTAAGGTGGGTTTTGCAAAATAGGTTGAGCATAGATTGGGTTAGGGTTAACAAACCTTAGTGGTTGCTGGGGAGCAGGCTGAATTAGGTGTGCCTATTACTCCAGTGTGTTGTGCTAATTAACCCTATTGAAATTTCTTAGGTTTGGGATGGGTTGGGATGGCAGCATCTCGTGTTGTCTAGCATCTACTAGTTGGTCTAGTCGTTTCGTCAATTCTATCCTCAATTGATTCATTTCTTCTTTATGTCTTAGATTCATTTCTCACATTTCATTGAGGACTAGACTCAGATTAGAGGGTTGGTTTTCCTATGTAGGTTGTGGCTAATATGTGTGTGGTTGTGTGTACCTGCTAGGTTGCCCATAAGTGTTTGGCTTAGTCAAGTTAGGACCCTGGGCGGGTTTCCGACTTGACCAAGCAAAATTAGGATGGTTGCGCCATCAAGGGTTGTAAGTGTTTGAATAAGGCTCATTTCTACTGTAACCCTGTAGTGCATTCACATTCTCTGGATTGTAGGATCTGTAAAGCACAAGCACACTAGAAGGGGGGATGAATAGTGTGGTAGATAAAAATTTGCAGGAATAACAAACCACAAAAACACACAAGATACATAGTGGTTCCCCTCACTTGGGTACTCCACTACCTAAGTCTCCCAACTTAGGACTTTTAAGCTGATTCCCTCAACCTAGAGGGAATCAATTTACTAATACTTGAGGTAATTAACGGGTTGCCTCAACCCAATTACAAGATATCAAAAAGAAATAAAGATACAGCTGTAAGCAAGATGCAAATAAAATCTTACAACAAATTTCTAAGTCTCCAAGAAGTATATTGCTTAATAAGAGCATATAAATTAATCTAACGAGAATACTGAGGCGTAAACGAACGATTGAACAATGAAGAACACGATCACCTTTCATGACTTGTTGCAAATGGAGAGAGGCCTTGAGAGGAATGCAATAAATCAAGCTCCTTTGCAGCTAGAAAAATTGAGAATTGGAGGTTTAGGCAAGGATAGTAATTTTTTGGCTTCTTAGTTATGTGCAAAAGACACTCAAAGAGCGCTTATATAAGCCACTAAACACCTTTCCTACGAATACTAGCCGTTAGGGGCAATTTGAAAAGATTATAGATTGGTTTAATTGCAAAATAGCCATTTAGACTGGTCACAACAGTTAGTTGGTACCGGTACTGACTGCCTACAATCAGCCCAACTAAGTCACTAGCTACCTGTACTCATGATGAGTACCAGTACTTGTGACTCACAGATTTGGGTCCTGTGACCTACATGTTCCGGTACTCATGATGAGTACCAGTACTTGTGTGGTTCAGGAACTACATCATTCTAAAAACTGTGAGCACCTTGCATTGGTACTCATGATGAGTAAAGGCACTTGTTCTTCACAGTTTGGGACTAAAATCCCAAACCTGTGCCAAGTACCAAGAATGAATTTAAGTCAATTTTTAGAGTTATCCCATCTACTTTATACGACTTTATTTTTAAAGAATCGAATTTGAGTTTTGAAATGAATGAATGAATGACATTTTAAACCCTAATTATCTCTACTTTGATTTTAACTCCTAGATTATGTTTTACTTGTTAGGAGACATACAAAGACTCTAAAATATAATGAATACAACAAAAACTATAATCTTCTTCCTTCATATGCTATCTTGTCCCTTCAATGTGAAGGAGCTCTGATACCACTTGTAGGATCTAAAAATAGAGGAATATGGCTATCTACGTACACAAATACTTAAGCACAATGTCAGTAATAATAAAAAGATTTGCACGATCAATTCAAACCACAACGGACTCCCTTGGGTACTCCACTACCCAAACCTCTCAACTTGCGGTTTTTAACCCGATTCTCTCAACCCTGAGAGAATCAATTTACTAAATTGAGGCAATTAACAGGTTACCTCAACCCAAGTACAATAACAGGTTTGTTACAACCCAACGAGCAACAAGCTCAAAATACAAATAAGAACTGGTGTAAGAAAGAGAACTCCTATAACAAGAATTCCTATGCCTCCCAACAATAATTAAAATGAATACCAATTTGAGAGCCTAGGATGGACATGAATCGCTTCGTAGATGCATGAGAAAAACACGTCGTTGAGCTTGCAAGAATGTAGAGAAAGTGAATGGCAAGCTTCTTCTTTCTCTCTTGAAAATATAATGGAAATATGAATTATAGCTCCGGAATTTTTCTTCTCTATTTCTTATGTGCAAACTAAGGGTCCAATGGTTTATTTAGAGAGTTAGGACCTAGTTGGGATGTCTACTAGACATTGGGGTCTAAATCCCAATGTTCATATAGCCAAAATTAATTTTCTAGCCATTCAGTTTTGAGCCAATGGCTACCTGGTACCGGTACTCGTTGCTTCAAGATTTGGGTTTCAAACTCTTAACACAAATTTGTAACCACTTGTACCAGTACTCATGGTTAGTACTGGTACTTGTTACCTCCAGTACCGGTACTCGCTGGGTACAGGTTTGTTTCTTGACAAAACCCAAACTTGTAACTCACATGTACCAGTACTAAGCTTTAGTATTGGTATTTGTGGGTTAACAAGTACCTTCTTTAAGTGATTTAATCAATTACGTTCTTTGAAAACAATCGCAATATTAATCCTAATTTCTCTCTAATTATTTTTACGATCTAAGTTATATTCCCTTGTTAAGAGGCATACAATCTATAAATATAAAATCTAAACTAGAGAAACTAATGGTCGAAGATGATCTTCTCCTCCTTGATTCTTCCTTATCATCTTGCCTCCTTATCATGATCTTCTCCTTTTCATCAAGCCTCTATCATTTCCTGTTTGCCTTGATCTTCACCTAAATCTGAAAGAACTCAATTGCAAACATTAATCCATAATAATTTTGTTAACACTAAAACAAGATGTGGAACAAGGTTCCAACACAATGCTATTGTTGCTTGCATCCATAGATTCTTTTGTCATGTAATACTTCATAAACACATTAGACTTTAAAATGGTTTTGTTAACACCAAAACATAGAAGAAAGGTGAAACATGGTTCCAACAATGATAACTAGGCATCGGTCTGCCAAGTTCAAAATTCGAGGGCATCAAGGTCCCTCCTTGGTACCCAGAAAGAGATGGGTCCAAGTAATGTTGGCTCATAGGTGGATCCATGGTTAGGTCATTGATGTTGTGCACTGATTTTTGACCTAGAGGGTTGGGGAATTGGTTGCGGGTCAAGATATTCATTCCTTAGGTAGGTATAGGGTTTAATCTAGATTGTGTACCTAAGGAATTCCCACCCTTTAGAAGATGATCCAGCTTCTTATCCAAATTCTCTACATTCTTTCCCACAAGTTCCACCTTTTCTAATCGTTGTGCAATTAATTCTAAATCAACGAAGTCTAAATTATTGTTAACTTCATAAACTCCACTCCTTGGTTGATTAGCTCTATTAAAGGCGGACATTGAGGCACTATTGAGGGAATTTTCACTCATATTCTTGAACAATTGAAAGGCTTCCACAGCATCTCGACTCAGGAAATTGCCCCCACATGCCCCATCAACAAAATTCTTCATATTGTCTCTTAAGCCATAATAGAAAATATGAGCCAAGAGCCACATTAGAATCCCATGATGGGGGCATTTCCTAGCTAAATTGTTGAACCTCTCCCAGACCTCTTGTAGTTGTTCCCCAGGGTTCTGCTTAAAGGTTGTTATGGCACATCTAAGGGCATTAGTTTTTCCTAAGGGGAAGAATTTCTTTAGGAAGGTGCTTCTCAGGTCTTCACAAGTTAGGATTAGTCTACCAATTGTTCCCAACCAATGTGCAACTCTATCTTCCAAGGAGAATGGGAACATCTTCATCATCAGGGTACCTTCATTCATGTTCCTAGGGCCAAAGGTTCTTCCTATGTGTAGGAGCCCTTCAAGGTGGTTGAAGGGGTCATCTGACTCACAGCCATGAAAGTGGGGAATCAAGTTAATGATTTGAGGTTTGAGTTCAAAATCTTCCCCATCCTGAGGTACCCTAACAAAGGGTTCAGGTTGGGCATTAGGAGGGTTATAGAAGTCATGGAGGGGCTAGTCTTCCCTTCCATTTTGGAGTTGAGTGGTGGCCTGCACTATGACTTCCATTTGTCGGTCATGATGTTGGCCCTACTTAGTGATCTGCCTTTGTAAGAGAGTCATAGGATCTAGATTTTATTCATCAATCTCTTCTTCCTTGTGGTGATCAGCCATTGCAGAAGGTTTAGATTCAAATTCTGGATGATTCAGTCTTCTCCTAGGAATTCTTTCTAATGGTGGTATGATTGCACCGCAAAAATACACCTGCAATTACGCTGTCTTGTGCTATTTCCTATCATTACCAGTGCATATTAGGTTTCCATAGTCGCATTTGTAAAAATACATGCATGCATGCATTTAATTGAGTGGGAAGAGAGTAAATAAAATGGCCTTGCAATTCATGTTTACCTTAAGTGCTACTTCACAAAATTTCCATCTTCATTTTTTATTTTTTTTTATTTTTTAAAACTCTTCCCGCAGCTGCATGGAACAACCTCTTCTTCTTCGCGCCATGTCCTGCTCCCCCTCTCCCTGCCAGCCCTGCAGTCGCATGCACCACTCCCTGCCAAGCCATGCATGAGCCATGCACAGCCAGGGCATGGCTGTGCATGGCTTCATCTTCTTTAAAAAGACCACGGCTCCTTCTCTACAAACAGCCTGGTCCTCCACGCCAAAACCCCGCACAGCAGCTCACTTCCAGGCCATCTCCTCCCCTCTCCCTCCATACAAAGGCCTCCTCCTCAGAGGAGACACTCTGCAGGCATGAGTCCATCACTATGGCGCACACCCACCACAGTGAGACCACCACCGCCCAGCTCATCAAAGAGCCGGTGGGTGTGGTTGCCTTCTTTCCCTGTTTCAAGTTCAAGCCATTGCAGCCATTGGAGCAGGAGCTTCAAGCTTTGAAGCTCTCAAGCTTCGCACAGCAGTAGCAGCTCCACCATGCAGGCTAGCAGTGTGGTGGTCTTCTCTTCCCTGATTTCTTCATTTCCAACACTTTCGCCATTGCCACAGGCTTCAAGGTTTGAAGCTCCGCGGCAGTAGCAGCAGCAAGGCGGCAGCAGGCGCACAGGCCACCGCGTGTGCCTGCAGGCGCCCTTGCCTCCCTCTTCGCGTGCTCTGTCGTGAACTTCTCCGCCCGCGCAATCGGCCTGCGAAACCCTTCCTCGCGCGCGCCAGCCCCGAGCCGCCCACACTCACAGCACCTGCAGCAAGCGATTGCGTGGCTCGGCCACACATTGTAGCCATTGTTCACGCTAGTCTGCGGAACACTATGGCTACAGTGGGCTGACCGGTACGCTTCACACTTATTCGGTCACCCGGTGTGCCGCTACTGTTGTCTACCTACGCACGCTTTCAGTCCCGCGCCCGCTCCAACACCCGCCTGCGCGTCTCCGTGCGTCCACGTCGCCCACACCCGCCAGCTCCTTCACCCACTCCCTTTCGCCCGCGTATGCCTCTCAACACAGCGCTACGCATTGTGGTCCTTTGCGTGTGTCCACTCCCTCCAGCACGCTCCTCTCTGCGTGCATACGTGCCTATGCGCATGCGTGGAAGCCTCAGACGTCGGCCCTGAAGCTCAGATGGCTTAACCCACCCCTTCACTCCAGCAAGACCGATCTCTCTCTCTCTCTCTTTCTTACAGCACTCGCTTCCTATCTCGTTACCAACACTTACACACATACACACACACACACCTATACACTATTATATACATATATATATATACGTAGACATATATATATTGATATATATACATATATTTATATACATATATATATATACATATATATATATATATACTTATATTTATACATATAGTAGTACCTATATACTTAAGTATTATTATACATACATATATATATATACTTATATATATACATATATATATATATATTTACATATATACATATACTTATTTACGTATACATTTATATATATATATATATATACATATATCTATACATATATTAGTACTTACATAACTATGTATTAGTCTATATACATACATATATATATATATATACATATATATACACATATACTTATACATACACACACACACATATATATATATATATAAATATACATACAAATATACATATCTATCTATGTACCTATATATAGATATATATATATATATATATGTACATATCTTTCTACATATATCTATATACATATATTACTATATATATATATATATATATCTATACATATATCTATCTATGCATATACTTATATATATATATATACATATATATATACACATATATATATACATATATAACTACATATATATTCCAATATATTTATAACCATATATATATACATATACATATATTTACAAATATACATATATATATTTTTTTTTTCACATTACCTACCAAACGTTGTATCGTGGGAATATCTGCACCAGTTGCTGATATTCCCCGAAACACGTGTCCAAAAAGCATGGTCACACAAATCTTCCGCCATCCACGTTACACTACATGCGGCACCTCGTCCTATTGGTTGCATCTTTCTAGACGACGACCGTGCTACACTCCACCTCTGCCTCCACCCCCACCGCTTTATACATATATAGTATATAAATATATATCTATACTATATTTACTTTTTCTCTTACATCCCAATAAAAACATAAAAAAATATATGTAAAAGAGAAAAGATAATCTTTGACTTGCAGGTACTCCTTGCGAATAGCAAGACCCGTTTTGGAACCCTGTTTTGGCTCAAAGCCAAGAACTTAATTTTGAGGGTGTGCCTCAAGGACAAAGATTACCAGAAAAAAATCTAAATAGAAAAACACCCAAAACACAATAAACGAACGGAAGAGATTCATTGTAGGAAAGGCATAGAAACTTGACTTGTAACCCCACTTCCCTGAGTTCGACCCTAGGCCTAAAAGTGACCAAGATAAAATCAAGTAAGCCAGGTAAAAAAATTTTGTAAAGAGATGGTTAGGTCCGATTTAGGTTAACCACTATACTCATGTCAACGATAAAATCACCATATTAACAACCTAACTGGGTCTGACACTAGGTACACCCTCAAAATCTGGTTCTTGGCTTTGAGCCAAATTAGGGTTTCAAAGCTAGTCTTCGCAAGACTGAGTACCTGCAAGTCAAGGATTATATTTTCTCTTTTATATATATTTTTCATCTTTTAATTGCAGAAAAGGGAAATAGAAATAAGATAAATATAGTATATATATATGTATATATTATATATGTATATAGGGGTAGGGGTGGAGGTGGATATGGCATGTAGCACGGTGTCTAGTCGGTCATCGTCTAGGAAGATGCAACCAACAGGACGAAGTGCTGCGTGTCGTGTAAGATGGATGGGTGGAAGATGTGTGCGAAAACGCTTTCTGTATGCATGTATCGGGGAATATCAGCAACTGGTGCAGATATTCCCGCGATACAATGTATGGTAGGTGATATGAAAAAATATATATATATATATGTATATATGTGAATATATATCTATATGTATATATATATATGGTTATAATTATATAGGTATATGTGTACTTATATATGTATATATATATATATGTTTGTAACTATATGTATAGATAGATGTATGTATATGTATATATATATATATTTATAATTAGATATATATATGTATGTATATATCACTATATATAGATATAGATATATATATATAGTAATATATGTATATAGTTATATATATGTGTATATGTATATATATATATATATTAGTATAAGTACCTATGTATTTTATGTAGATCTATATATATATATATGTGTATTTATAATTATAGATATATGTATATAAGTATGTATTTTGTATATATATATATATGTATAAGTATATGTGTATATAGATGTATATATATTTATATACGTATGTATACTTATACTTAGTTATATAGGTAATAATATATGTATAGATATATATATATCTATATATATATATACGTATATAAATATATATATATGTAAATATATATATGTATATATATATGTATGTATGTGTATGTGTACAAGTGAGTGGGTGTGTGTACGAGAGTGTGTGTGTGTATCTGTCTGTAGGAAGGAGTGAGAGAGAGAGAGAGAGAGCGTCTGCTGAAGATGGGGTAGGAGTTAAGTCGTCTGGAGCAGCGGGCGATGTCCGATGGTGCACGCAGGAGCATGCACATGCACGCGTAGGCACGTAGGCAGGCAAAGACAAGTGCGCACGCAGGAGGGAGCAGGCGTGGAAGGAACTGCAGCGCACCGTGCTATGTGAAGAGGTAGGCGCTGAAGTAGGTGAAGACGCTATGCGCTGAAGCAAGTGGGTGCAGATGCGAGAGAGAGTGTTGGAGCGGGCGCGTGGAGAGACGCGAGCGCGGGCGTGCGCGGATGGGCTGGCACCGGTAGCGACGCAGAGAGAGAGCGTCGGGTGATCGGATAAGTGAGAAACTTACCGATCACAGCATTGTAGCCACAGTGTCGCGCTCTCTAGCGTGAACAGTGGCTATAGTGCACGCTCGGCTCGCGCGACCGCCTGCGCCCAGTTTAGTGTGTGCAGGCGCTGTGGGGCGACTGGCACGTGGGTGGAAGAGGCTATGCCGGCTGCTGGCTTGCACATAGAGAGGCGAGGGTGGCCTGCTGGTGCACGCAGAGGCTGCGGAACAGGCGCTTGAGGTGCGTAGAGGCCTGCGTGCGGGCGAGAGGTGGCTGACGCCTTGCTGTTGCTGCTGTGGAGCTTGAGCTTCAAAGCTTGAAGGTCCTATGGAAATGGCGGAAATGCTTTGAACAACGAACTCAGAGCGGGGAACCACCACGCCCACAGGCTCTTTGATGAGCTAAGCGGTGGTGGGACTCACAGTGGTGGTTGTGCACCACTGTGAGCTGCTCCTGCCCGCAGCGTGGCTCTTCAGGAAGAAGAGAGGCTACATATGGAGGGGAGAGGGGAGGAGACAGCCTGGATAAGAAAGCTGTTGTGTGTTCTGTGTGTGGACCAGGCTCTCTTGCAAAGAAGATAGCCGTGCCTTTTTAAAGAGGAAGAAGGCAAGCACAGCCATGCCCTGGCTGTGCATGGCTGTGCATGGCTGTGCATGGGCTGGCAGGGAGTGGCTGTGCAGGGCAAGCTTTGCAGAGCATGGTGCGAAGAAGAGCTACCATGCCTTGCAGCCGTGGAGAAGAAAGTCAAATAAAAATAAAAATAAAAAATAAAGATGGTAAATTTGCGAGGCAGCACTTAAAGAATTTGTTAATTATAAGGCCAATTTATTCACTCTCCTCCCCTCTCAAATAAATGCATGCATGTGTTTATTTTTACAAATATGACTAAGGTTACTTAATATACACTGGTAATGCATGGAAATAGCACAAGTTGGCACAATTGTTGGTGTATTTTTGCTGTGCAATCAGGAGCCTATGGTCGGCGTTGAAATTGAGGTCTTGGATTTGGGTTATTTCCCAACCACGAAAAGTAGGATGATTATGCCATCTAAAGTTGTAAGTGTTGGAGAAAGGATTATTCTTGATGGTGTGAAGATCCTCGCAGGTCTGAGGAGCTCTGAGATAATTAGGGTACAGGGGTTCAGAGTTCCCCAAACAGAGGTCGGCTGACCCGGAGTTGCCTTCAATGCCATAATCAGACGAGGGTGGATATGCATCCATCCCCGGGGAGTGGTAGATGTTGTCCGCAGCCTCCTTTCCAGTGGGCGAGTGCACGTATGTTCTTTAAGGTGCAAAGGTGGATTTGTGTAGATGACGATTGATGTCGTCCACCTTCTTCTCGATAATGGAGACCTTGTCCAATTGATTGGCTACCAACTCTAGAACAATGAATGCAAAAAGACCTTGGGATTCGTGTACCCCCTGATTATTTGTCAATGCATGGGTGGACGTCTGGTCATACGCATCCAATGACTCATTGTTCAGGGAGTTCTTGCACATGTTCTCGAGAATTTCCTAGATCGTGTTGTCATGTTGACCCATGATGCTACCACCACAGGTTGCATTGACAAAGAGCTTGATGTCATCACAAAGTCCGTGGTAAAAGGATTGGACTTGTGCCCACTTCGGAACTCCGTGATGGGGGCACTTACGCATGAGATCCTGAAAGTTATCCCATGCCTCGTGTAGAGATTCTTATACTCCTTGGGAGAAGTGCGTGATTTGGTGCCGCATCGTGTTTGTATGACCAATGGGGTAGAATTTTTGCAGGAAAGCGGTTTGAAGTTCTCCCCATGTGTTGATTGTGTGTGGTTGAGTTTGGAACCAGTGAGCAGCTTTGTCAGCAAGAGAGAATGAGAAGAGTTTCATGTGTAATTCATCCTGATTCTGTACATCTACCCCAAAAGTGTGGGCTAGATGTTTTATGTTTTTGATATGCTAGAAAGGATCCTCAGAGTTCAAGCCAAGAAATTTTGGGGTCATATGAAGCAAGCTAGGCTTGAGATCTACCTTGAGTCCTCCCACAGGAATGTTGATTCGGGGTTGGATCTCCACTACAGTGGAATTATTGTGATCTTACATTTGAGGATGCGGCGGTGGGTTGTTGATGGCATTGATTCGATTTCAGAAATCATGGAATTGTTGCTCAAGATTAGGTTGATCTTCTTGGTGATCCATAGCTAATAATGGGGAAGTAGGTTCTGAATCAGAGGATATGTCAATGTGATCAGGTTGTTGCACAAACATGAAAGTCGAGGCTCGACCTCGACAAGAGTGAGTAGCTAATGGAGGCCTCAAGGTTGGTCCTAAAGACCTCCACCCGAACATGCACTGATGGAGTAGATGAGGGATAGCAAGTGATGGACCTAATCGAAACACCCAAAAAAATTTTGGATGACTATAGAGGTTTGGGGCAGATGATACCCCTTAGTCAGAAAGCCGTCCACCTGAGAATTACCTGGGCAGCTAGAGAGGGAGAGTCCTATGAAGACCCCTAAACGGTAGAGCGCCCCCTCGAGTTATAAGGTTTCCCCCACTTGACCTCTCTTGCCACTGAGGATCCAGGTAGACCAAAATGGGGACTTGACCTCTTAAGTTTACCAGTTTTAAGTTAAGAGCAAAGGTGCTTATGATTTCACTTGAACTTTAAGATGTTTTTATGCAAAGTGAACTAATTTAAAGATTCGTTAACGCAACAAAGTGGGTCAACTTCACCTGCTTTGTCTTTTGAGAATTTTAGGTCCCTCTTTTAGTGTCCAAATGAAATTAAGAGCCTAATTTAGGGTTTGCTTGAATAAATCAACTCAACTAAGGCTTAGGCACACACTGTTTGGGAAGGTCAATTCTTAATTAAGCAAGTGTGTCTCTAAAACCCTAAACTGGAATCCCTAATTGGTTTTGATTAGTCCAATTTAATTTGTCCAAATGTGGTACCTATGGCTCAAGCAAGAATGTGATAGCCCGAGATACATTATGCCCTAAGTAGGTGCACAAATCATGGTTTGGATGTTTCCCTAGAATGTATCAAATTAGGCAACTTGATGATTAATCTAAGAATAGAATACAAGTAGCCCTAATTGATTTTTTTTTTCCTTCTTTTGTTTTTATCCTTTTAGAATCAGGGGCCTAGAAGAGGGTGGATGGAGTTTAGTTGCCCCTGGAGTGGTTGATGTGAGGCTGATCTTTCTCCAATGAATCCCTGAAACAGATCACAGTCAAAAGAGATTGAGTAGGTTAGTACCAAATCAGATATTGCAATCAAGAGATCAAATTTGCACGTTGCTCCCCGGCAACGGCTAATTAACCCATATTTATCGACTATTTAAGTATTTAAGTGCCTAGACATTAAGTTAATTTTAACATTTAGATAGCATACAATAGGATGTAAATAAATTAATTCATATTTTTAGCTTAAGTGCATAATTTAAGTGTGACATCCATATCTAAATGCATTTAGAATTAACCTAGAATTGCATGCATTTGATTAGTTAATTAATTAGGTGCATTACCTATATTATTTTAATTAGCTTAGAAGTTAAGGAGTTATGTATAAATAAACCGAACTATTTTTTTATTATTCTTTTCCTTCTGCAGGAATGGCTCCACCTCTCCTCCAGCCATACCTCAATGGCCGTGAGAAGCGGATCTGCTCTCGCCTCTCCATTTCAAACCCATGTGCACGGCTACAAAGGGAGGAGGAGATGACCATGCAACGTGAGACACCACCCCACTCCACCATTGTGCACTCCACTCCACCATTGTGGTCTCCAAGGTCGAGCTCCATTACACTGTAGGCTGGCAAGGTGACAACTTGCCGCACCAATCCGGTGAGCTTGGCCATCACCGTGCAACTACCAGATCACCCTCCTTGTCCACACACCACCAACACCATCTTTTCTTCTTCTTCTTCTTCTTCTTCTTCCTCTATTTTCAGAAGAAAACCATCCTCGTGTCCTCCTTGCTGCACCTCTACTCCACAATCGCAGCAACACGCAACCTCCCTTACGTGCTCCCTCTCCATCGCCATGCGATCGCCCTCCAGCTCCACTGCAGCAGCAATCGCACGCATAATGCACGTGCTACAGCAACGCTCCTCATGTGTGTAGCGCTCTCCCTTGCCATTCCAGACCACGCGTCCTTCAGCAGCTCCAGCCATGCACATCTCCAATGTGCGTAGCAGGTAGGACGTGCGCCCCTTGAAGAGCAGCCTCACCCGCACGCCCGCACCCTCTTCTGTCGCGCACACCATCTAGCATCAGCACCCGTCTTCTTCTTTTTCACCTTCTCCTGCAATAGACCAAACAAAACCCAAAGTTATCATGGTCCTCCTATGCGTAGCCGCCTCATTTAGCCTCGGAGCTTCACACCATGAACATCAATGAACTCGCCTCGACCTCAGGAACTCGGCCACACCCTCTAAAGGACAATAGTAGCCTGCTCGTGCCGGCGAGC
The DNA here is from genome assembly GCA_037157565.1 of Thalassia testudinum. Taxonomy (NCBI): domain Eukaryota; kingdom Viridiplantae; phylum Streptophyta; class Magnoliopsida; order Alismatales; family Hydrocharitaceae; genus Thalassia; species Thalassia testudinum. The sequence goes on along the minus strand of JAZHRO010000003.1, from coordinate 8,806,923 downwards.
CGCCACCACCATTGCCAACCTTCCTCGTCACCGATGAGACCACTGGCAGCCGTTCGACGCACCGTCACCGGCCACACGTAGCCCTCATCGTGGCCAACCACCTCCGAACTCCGCACACCCAACCGTGGCCTCCTCATCGTGCACGCACAAAGGGAGAAAATGCTTTATTTCTTATCATATTAATATTTACATTCACATGCCATTGCAACTTTTTTATTTTGAATTTACTAATTTAATATTGTGGCTAATTTATGCAAGTGACCTCGCTCTTTCTCATAAATGCCATTTCAGTATGATCTCTTGATGTTTTCTTAATCTGAGGGCAAATTTGGCTCAATTTCTCGACGAAATTAATCGTTAACAACTATTTTTAGACATGTGTGAGTTTTAAATAGGTCATTGTCTCCTTGTGGACATGACCTGCTCTCCTGTGAGTGGTTTAATTTTAATTCTAATTATTTTGATTAGTCGATTTTCTAGCACTTCGATATACAACGATAAATCTTCTTAATCATCATTTTGGAAGAAAAAAAATGACTCGTCATATGGCACCGTTACCGGGGTGGCAACGAGCCTGCTAAACTTGCATTCATTTATTTATTGGTTCACACATTATTTTTGAGGCATATTTAACTTCGATCTTTTTGGTGTGAGGTACTCATATCTGTTTGACGAGTTGTTGCACCAGTGCTAGCTACATCGAGGTGGACCTTGTTTCCACTTCTCAGAGGACATTGGGAGCTCCATTTCTGAAAGTAGGAGCTCGATGCACTTTGGTGGGCCTTGTCACCACCGAAGGAGGACAACAAGAGTGATCATCTTCATCTCCATCGATTTTCTTTTCTATAGATAGAATTTAGGTTTTAGAACTTAATTTTCATTGCACATTTAGTTTGAGACCCTTGTTCTGGGGTACATTTAAGGGTTTTGTTCCCTAACTTTCTTTTAAGCCAGTGTTGGGTAACTTTTTGGGAGTCTGTTCCCATTTACTAAGACTTAGATTTTTATTTTCTTTTGTGGATTAATTTTTCATTATTTGTGCATAGGTTGGTAAAAATAAAAAAACATGAGCTGCCTGCTAGAAGCTGCCCGTCCATAGGTTGAATTATTTAGGATTGAATGAGCAGCATCTAGATCTAATTTCCTGTCTTGCATATTGCATGAAGAATGCTGGCATCAAGTATGCACTTCTAACTTTGCATTTCTACCTATCATGCAAATGCATTTGGATTAATTTCAAGACCACCTATTCTGTATTGAATAGATCTAACAAGTGGTCACATTTAATTTTTTGTTTTAAAAAAAGGAACTAATTAAAGCAGGGACATTTAAAAACCAAGGATTTGATTTTCAAACTTGGCGTGCAATTCAAAATTTAATATCTTTTGCAGTGTATGCACACTTATATCTCTTGCACCACGGCACATTTTTAGGAACTCCTTAGGTTTGGAACTAATAGGACTAGCTCCTCCTATTACTAGGGTCTAAAGTCACCCGAACTTTAGTTCAGAGGTGAAGTTGCCTCCAAACAATGTGGATTGAGGGTAGTTAAGAAGCACCGTGAAAGCAATGCTTCAAAGGAAGGGTTTGACCCTACTTGCATCCCTCTTTGCCATGTTTGGTGGTGGCTAAACTTTTTTGGCCTTAAGGAGGATCACCTAAGTCCAATTTGGTCTTCTTAGGTGTATCGTAGGTCGACAAGTAGGTGCATAACTGTTTCGATAACTTGATTTGTCACCTACAAGTGGACTTAAAATCTCAAAAGCCTAACTAATTAAAGGCCTAAAAAATCCTCTAATTTGTGTTTGCTTAAGGAATCTGATTGTGGTGTGAGTTAGAATGGACCACGTTGACTTTCATCCTTTCACATCTTGCCCACACCCATACCCCCACTCTGCGATCTTCTATCCCATATGCTGAGATGGTCCAACCTTTGATGGAAATAATGACAGTCATTGGGATCCGTTTTACTGCTATTATAGGAGTATTGGCCTAGTTAAGCCCCAAATTAGTGAGTAGAACTTAGGAGTGGGATTTACCTTGCCCAATATCCCACACACCATAGAAATACCCAACCCACCCTCCCTGAATGATTACAATGGTTGGACAGAAACTCCTAGGTACTTTAAGCCTGAGCCTGACTTCTCTCCTGATAGTAATGATGATTTCTCTTCCTTGAGGATGGAAATTCAGAAAATGCAAGATGAAATGATTGAATTGTTAGGAGAATCTTCGAGAGTAGGCCAACAAGCAAAAGAAGACATTAGTCATCCAACCTATCCCACAGAGGATGGCGTGCACCCCTCTATGCTAGATGCATCCCCGATGGGAGAGCCACACCCTAAGTTGGAGGGAAATTTTAGGGATTATGTAAGGGAGAATAGCTACTTTTCGAGGATTGATTTTGAAACCTCCCCTCAAGATGACACTTCCTTGAGAAGTCCACGCCTTAAGCTGGAGGACGATATGTATGAAAGTAGCTACACATGGGATGAAGAAAGGTGGCAACCTGAGGAAGAAACTGATCAGGTTGAGTACCCACCTAAATTATATTGGAGTCAAAAGAAGGGAATGATGGTACCATTGGAAGACCTCGACCCCGGTGATAGCATTTTTGTGACATTTGATGAAGTGGTTCAAAGTCAAGTTGTTAATTCTGCCTTCCCTTCTGATCACGAGATGGAACTCAAGCTTGACTCGTCGATCTTTCGCTTTAAAGTCGTTTGCAGTTTAATGTGGTGGAAAAATCGACTAATCAATATTTAAGAAAAAATAACCTCGCAGAGGAGCGGGTTGAATCCACAGGGAGGCAATGACGTATTAAAATTCGCACCAGTTAAAAATGTTTGTTCGAAGTTAGTATGGACAAGAATCAAGCCAAAATTGTCTTCAGATTAAGGTTTAAGCAAGAAACAATGCTGAAATAGCAATTCTGAGAAACTAGAGGATATTTTCCAAAATGCAGAATCAATAAAATATGACTAAAAAGTGACAATGGCAGAAAATGTAATTTCTAATTAACGATTTACTGTAGCAAAATAGGGGAATTTTTCCCCTTTGTCTTGCGCGACAAGGAGCGGATGGCCAGGAGCGGGAAGCTCGGAGGAGGTCCCTTGGACCAAGGGCTTCGAATCGGTGGTGGCGGCGAGTCGCGTGGTAGCCGGAGGTGGCCGGATAAGCTCCGGCGGAGGTGCTGCAGCCGGTAAGCATGCGCAGCCTGTTGGCGTGAGAACTGCCGCACGCTGCTGCTGGCGGCTCTGTAGGCGCGGTTCGAGGAGGCTGCAGGCGCAGGAGTAGGTGCGCGGCTGTGCGGGTCTGCAGCGCGGGCGGAGGGCACTGCAGGCGGTTCTGCAAGTGGGGGCGGAGGGTGCTGCAGGAGCGGGAGCGGGTGCGGGTGAAGTTCTGCAGGCACGGTTGGACGGGTCTGCAGGCATGCGGAAGAGGGTTTGCGCTGGTCTGCAGGCGCGGGGAAGGGCGGTTGGAGTTCTGCAGCTGTGCGCAGGTGGTTTCTGCTGGTGGCGGGCGCGCGGGCGGAGGTGTGCGCTAGTCTGCAGGCGCGGGAGGATGGTGTGGGCTGTAGGCACATGGAGAGCGGGTGCGGTTGTAGAGTGCTGCAGGCTGAGCAGGGCGTGGCCTGTTGGAGGTGAGCGGCTGGCTCTGTAGGCGCGGGAAGAGGGCACTGCGTGGAGAGCGGTAGCGGGTAGCTTCAGATGTCCGGGAAATTTCCCGGACATCTTAAGTTACTAAAGGGTGGTTGAATCAGTAGCTGCGGTGGTGGTGGTTGGCGACGACGGTGAGGGAAATGCACGCTAAGGTGCTCACGGTGATGCGGACGAGCTCCGGATGGCGGTGTGGCCAGTCACGCCACACACCCACGGTGGTGGAGACTCGCCACCACAGTAGAGGCCGGCAGTATGGAGTGGAAGAGAAAAGGTCTCTCTGCACAGTGGTGGGTCGGTGGTGGAGGCCTCCCGAGCTCGGCTGCCTCCCTCCTCCTTTTGTAGTGGCCTGCACACATTTGAAATCATCCGCCCGACTAGATCCACCACATCCGCTCTCCCTTGAATGGGTTCTTCACTGCGGCCGTTCCGCGTTGGAGCGTCAGCCATCCGTTCCTGCAAGAAGAAGAATAAATAAAATAATGTTAAAATATTAGGGTCATTTATATACAGACCCTTAACTTTTATGTTAATAAAAATAATGTACCTAATTGGTTATCTAATTAGATAAATGTCATTCTAAGCTAATTCTAAATGCACTTAAAATATGAATGCAATGCATGGATTATGTAATTAAATTAAAACTATGAATTAATCTATTTACATCCTAATTTATGCTAAATAAATGTTAGAATTAACCTAATGTGTAGGCACTTAAATACTTAAATAGCCCACAACTATGGGCTAATCAAATACCCCCATGCCTAGTTTTTGCTAGTCCCTAGCAAAATTAAGCAAAATCTAGTACTCCAAGTAGACTAGTCAACTCACTTAGTCTTCCTTCAGAAGCATATTAAGTTCAGGCTCTAGACCCAAGGTTCCTAAGTAGTTGCTAAGTTACAGACTAGGTAGGCTAAAGACAGTTGCAGGCACAAGTTTCCCTAATTTTTGACTCTACCCTAAAGTTTATTGATCCCTGAGATTAAAGCATCCGTGCCTGTGTATTGGTCTGAGTTATTTGAGTTAAAGGATTTTTTTTTATATATATATATATACTTTTTTTTTTTTTTGATTCTTCTAAGTCTAACCTCAGATCAGCTATCAACACTGCCTGTGTCGGATTCATTGTCCCCATTACCATACCTCGAAGGGTGCCTGGCTTTTGATGCTTCGAGATAGCACTGCCCATAACGACCCCAAGAACTCCTGGAAATTGACACTTCGAGATAGTATCGCCCATGGATTTCTTAAGTGAATTCAGGCTTATGGCAATCGGCACTTCGAGATAGGGCCGCCCATGGTACCTGAACCGTGTAATGCGCTTAGATGCCCCCAGTAGGATGGATATCCTAAGAGACAAGCGCCGAGGAGGTAATATGTTATCATCGCATCGTCAAGGTGAGTATATACTCTACCTCTCCTGCGGCGGGAACTCTTCCAATCAAAATGTGTTTTCAAGCCTCTCTTAAGTCAAAACGAAGAGAACCAAATCTCTTTTCAGAAAGATAGAAATTAAGTTGATTACCAGAACAAGTGTGTGAAATTTGGATGCTTGGGTTACAAGGACCCGTAAACCAAAAGGTAGAATAAGGCTCCAGGTACTACCCCACCTTCTAACGCAAACACTAGCTTCCCTTCCTCAACCTCTTGTGGAATGGTCCGCAACTTAACTCCTACTTAAGTTTTTAAGTCCACAAAGGACCCTAAAAGTCTAACGCTAGCAGCTCATTTTGCTTCTAAAGTTTGACCCTAGAATTAATTAAATCTACCTTAGAGTTCTGATTTGCTTAAGAATGCAAGACTTAGCCAGTTAAGCTCAAAACTTTTTATTTATTTATTATTATTATTATTTTTTTTTCATTTTCTCTCTTTTTCTCTTTTTTTTATATGAATGCTATAAACAAAATGCCTCAGGTCCTCTCCCCCATGCCTGGTTCAAACAATGTCCTCATTGAAAACAAAAATAGCTAAAGGAAGATATTACCTGAGGCGGAGAATGGTAGGAGCTAAGGCTCCTCAAGAGTGACTTCGTGAACCAGATGGCCGTCTAAAGTTATGTACGGTTTTAACCGTTGACCATTGACGATAAAGGGAGTTGTTGAAGCGGAAGGATTTTGGATCTCCACAGCTCCATGCGGAAATACTTTGGTGATTATGTAAGGCCCATCCCAATGAGATTTTAACTTCCCAGGAAAAAGCTTAAGTCTGGAATTGAAAAGCCAAACTTGTTGGTTGGGCTCAAAGGTCTTTCGAAGAATAAACTTGTCATGCAAGACCTTAGTTCTTTCTTTATAAGCTTGAGAGGTGTCATATGCATCATTCCTCAGCTCCCCAAGCTCACTTAATTCTAGAAATCGTGCCTTACCTGCCTTCTCTAAATCCATGTTAACACTTCGAATGGCCCAAAGTGCTTTATGTTCCAACTCAACAGGTAAATGGCACGCTTTTTCATACACAATCCGAAAGGGAGAAGTGCACAAAGGGGTCTTATAGGCCGTTCGATAAGCCCACAAAGCATCATCGAGCTTTTGGGACCAATCTTTCCTATCAGGTCTAACGGTCTTTTCCAAAATATTTTTTATCTCCCTATTTGATACTTCAACCTGGCCACTTGTCTGAGGGTGGTAAGGGGTAGCAACCTTGTGAGTCACTCCCAAACTCTTAATTAACCAATTGAAGTGGTGGTTTCGGAAATGAGGTCCCCCATCACTTATAATAGTCTTGGGGCAGCCGAAATGGGATATGATATTGGCCTTCACAAATTTCAAAACCACAGAGTGGTCATTTGTTCACGTAGGAATGGCCTCTATCCATTTAGAGACATAATCAACTGCCACAAAGATATATTCAAAACCATGGGACGACGGGAAGGGGCCCATAAAGTCAATTCCCCACACATCAAAAATTTCAACAAGTTGAATAGGATGTTGAGGCATTTCATTCTTCTTCCCAATCGTTCCAGTCCGTTGACATCTAATACAGGACTTAACAAAATTATGAGAATCCTTAAATAAGGAAGGCCACCAAAAACTGGACTGGAGAACCTTAAAAGCAGTTTTCTTAGCACCAAAGTGTCCTCCACAATGAAGTTCATGGCAAAATGTCAGCACACTTTGTTATTCCTCTTCAGGCACACAACGTCTCAATACTTGGTCTTGTCCAATTCTAAATAATTCTGGCTCTTCCCAATGAAAATATCTTGCTTGAGAAATGAATCTCTTTCTTTTCTGCTCATCCCAAGAGCCAGGAGTTTGTCCAGTGACCAAGTAATTTACAATATCCGCATACCAAGGTAAAGTTGGTGTTACCGCCATCAGAGTTTCATTGGGAAATGTCTCGGGAATGTCTTCAGAAAGAGAGTCATTAAGAGGAAGGCGAGATAGGTGGTCAGCCACAACATTTTCTACTCGTTTCTTTTCACGTATTTCCAAGTCAAATTCTTGAAGGAGTAAGATCCACCTAATCAGACGTGGCTTAGAATCTTTCTTAGCAATGAGATGTTTCACTGTTGCATGATCAGTAAAAATAACCACCTTAGACCCAAGTAAATAAGACCTAAACTTCTCCAGAGGAAAAACTACAGTAAGTAATTCTTTTTCAGTGACAGTGTAGTTTTGCTGAGGTTCAGTTAAAGTCTTGCTTGCATAATGCAGCACATGAGGTCTTCCCTCAACCCTTTGTCCAAGGACTGCTCCCACTGCATAATCCGAAGCATCACACATAAGCTCAAATGGGAGTGTCTAATCAGGAGCTTGGAGAACAGGCACAGAGATCAAGGCCTCCTTTAGAGTTTGAAAGGCCTCGGCACACTTTGAATCAAAACTGAAGGAAGATTCCTTTGCCAACAAGTCACAAAGTGGCCTAGAAATCTTACTAAAATTTTTAATAAAGCGCCTGTAAAAGCCAGCATGGCCAAGAAAGGATCTAATCTGTTTGACATTCGTAGGAAATGGAAGTTTGGAAATAGAATCAATCTTGGCTTTATCTACTTCCAAACCTTGCTCGGATACAACATGCCCAAGTACAATTCCTTTTTGTACCATGAAGTGACTTTTCTCCCAACTGAGGACTAAACTAGTCTCCTTACATCGTTTCAACACATTCTCCAGGTGCAGGAGACACTAGTATAAAGACGAGCCATAAATGGAGAAGTCATCCATAAATATTTCGACACACTCCTCAATCATGTCCGAAAAGATTGACATCATACACCGTTGGAAAGTTGCAGGGGCATTACATAATCCAAACGGCATACGCCTGAATGCAAAAGTACCGTAAGGACTTGTGAATGTCGTCTTTTCCTGGTCATCAGGAAAGACTGCCACCTGATTGTACCTAGAATATCCATCGAGAAAGCAATAATACTAATTCCCTGCCAATTTTTTGAGAATTTGATCAATAAAAGGCAAAGGAAAGTGATCCTTCTGGGTCACAGTGTTCAGCTTGCGGTAATCAATACAGACCCTCCATCCAGTTGAGGGTCTAGTGACAACTTGTTCACCTTGGTCACTGAGTTCCACAATAAAGCCTGCCTTCTTTGGCACCACATGAATGGGACTGACCCATTTACTATCAGCAATGGGATATATGATCCCAGCGTCCAACCACTTTAGGATTTCCTTTTTCACAACCTCCCTCATATTAGGGTTCAGACGTCTCTGCATGTCCCTAAAAGGCTTGATGGAATCATCAGTATAAATGTGGTGCATGCAGAGTGTGGAGTCTATACCCTTAATGTCAGCAATGCTCCAAGCAATAGCTTCCTTGTGCCTAGACAAGCATTCAATCAAGGCTCCCTCCTGTGCCTCAGACAGCACAGCTGAAATGATAACGGGGAGCGTATCATTGGCACCTAGGAAAACATACTTGAGAGTGTCAGGGAGGGGTTTCAACTCAAGTTTGGGGGCTTGTATGGTTGAGGGTTTCATAATAGATGTCCCCATCTCAGGTAGCAAATCTACCTTCGGTGAAAATGATGGGGGAAGAGACTCAGCAAAAACTCCTAGCAATTCCTCTAGTTCTAGTATATCCCCTTCACATTCCTCCAAGAGATGGGAATGCTCATTTAGCATGACATGCTGAAGGGGGTCATCACATAACATTGCAGGCGTTGCCTCTTCAATCAGGTCATCTATCACCTCAACTTGAGAACAATCCTCAAGTCCAACTTGGTTGTAAGCATCAAACACATTAAGTCGGATTTTCCTATTCCCAAAGCCCATTTTCAATGCCCTAGTATTGCAATTAATTGAAGCATGGGAAGTTGCAAGGAAGGGGCAGCCCAAAATGATGGAGGGTTTGGTTGGCTTGTTGGTAGGGTCAGTGTCCAAAACTAAGAAGTCAATGGGAAAGAAGAAATCCTCCACTCTTACGAGGACATCTTCCAAAATTTCCCGTGGTGTCTTAAGTGATTGACCAGCAACTTGAAGGATTATAGGGCTAGGCTTCAGATTGCCTCCCCCAAGTTGTTCATAAACGTAGCTCGGAAGGATGTTCACCCCCGCACCCAGATCAAGTAGAGCCTCATCAATTTGTAAGTCACCAATAACTACAGAGATATATGGGGCTCCTGGGTCCTTAAGTTTCGGGGGTGTGCCATGTTGAACAATTGAGCTAACGGAATCTGGCAGGACAACTTTGATTGGACCTGTTTTCTAGATTGCCGCTTTTTCATGCAAAGGTCCTTTAAGAAGCAGGCATAAGACGGAATCTGCCTGATAGCTTCAAGCAAAGGTAGGTTAATCTGCACTTGCTTGAAAGTTTCAATAATCTCATCCGTCTTATCTTTGGCTCCAGATGAGCCAGCAGAAGTCTGCCCAGAGGTAGATAAGTGCTCTGGAAAAGGCACTCTCGATCTCTGGGTGGAAGGGTTGTCATGTCGAGTGACGGGTGGAACGGGGGCAACTTCTTCCGGTGAGGTGATTTCAAGTGGAGAAGATTTGGGCAAATCATCTTCGGTGGGGGTGAAAGTCGGGGTGGATGGTTTTTTAGGGGTGAGACTATAGGAGCATCAGGTTTGGAAATTTCTTTCCCACTCCTCAGAATAGTCACCGCCTGAGCATGCTCCCTAAAGGCAATCCCTTTTCCTTTAGGATTTTCCTCAGTAGCACTGGGAAACTTCCCAGTCTCCCTTTGTCTACCGGCCTCAACAAGGTGTCCAATTTGTGATTTCATCTCATGTATAGCCTTGTCAGGGATTGGATGATGGCACTTTGACTTTCTTGCATAGTTTTCAACATCGCCTTCAATTCATCCATCTCAGAGGTTTTAGGTTGGGCAAAGGTCTGAGGTTGGTTCATTTGATGGTTTTGAAAGGATTGTGGTTTGTAATTCCTTGAATTTGAGACATTTCCTTGTCTCCATGAAAAGTTTGGGTGGTTCCTCCATCCCTCATTATAAGTGTTGGAGAAAGGATCATTACGAGGTCTTGGACGGAACCCTTGAGCGGCATTCAAATCAGCTTATACAAGCTCAGGGAATTGGGAGGCCAAGTGGCAATCCACAGTGGCATGTGTATTGCCTTGACAAATTATGCATCCGGAAGCTTGGGATGTGGAGGTGTTAGGTACGAATGAACTCGGGTTCGACATAAGCCTTTCCATGTTTTGATTTAATAATTGAATTTGATAGGCTAAATTCTGGGTGTCCCTTGCTTCATTCGCCTCCAACTTTCTTTGCATGAGAGTGGGCTTTCTATCCATGTAGGCAGAATTCAAGTGAATAGAATTCTCACTCAAAGTATCAAATAAGTTCCAAGCTTCATCCTCAGTCTTAGATAGAAAGGTTCCTGCACAGACACCATCCACAGTTTGCCTATGCAAATCATTAAGTCCGGTGTAGAACCTTTCAACCAGTTGCCATTTAGGCACCTGGTGATGTGGGCAACGTCTCAGCAAATCGTTAAAGCGCTCCCACCCATCATGGAATGCTTCCCCATCCTTTTGAGCAAAACTCATAATTTCCCTCCTAAAGTGATTTGTTTTGCTCATGGGGAAGTACTTTTTCAAAAACTCCTTCTTCAGGGCATCCCAAGTATTTATATTATCAAGGGTGTGATACCAATACTTGGCTTTGTCCTTTAGGGAGAAGGGAAAGAGGGTCCGCATTTGAGCATCATTAGTAACGCCCTGCAGCTTACCATGGAACAGACCTCGGTGAATTCCTCAAAATGCCTGTAACGGTCTTCCCTAGTAGTACCATAAAAGGAGGGTAGCAAGGATATGGTACTACTTTTGATTTCATATGGATTGTCCCCTCCAGGTCTACGTAGTGCCGGGCCAGCTTGATTGGTTGGGATGAAATATTCCTTAAGGCTCCTTTGACCGGCCATTTCTACCCTTGGGAGGTCTTTTCCTAGGATTCTTTTAGGTTCAGGATCAAATACAAGTTGTCTCCTAAGAGAACGCCTACCAAGCATGCACTACAAACACAATTCAAATGAACTTGTTGGGTCTTTACAGATTTAGGCTTTTGACTTCAGTTCAAATTGTAGGTGACAAAACAAGTTGCCCAATCAATTACGTGCCTATTGTCAACCTACGGCTCGCCTAAGAAGACCTAGTTGGAACTTAGGTATTCTTCCCTAAATCTCAAATGGTCAAGTAAATCCAAAGATGGAAGATCGAGGGATGCAAGTAGGCCTAAGCCTTCCTTTGAAGTTGTGCTTTCCCGGTGCTTCTCAACTACCCCTAAAAATCCGTGACAGGGTATCCCCCTCTTTGGACTTGCAAAACCTTTGATCTCAAGTTCCAAACACTTCAGAATCCAACGAAAGGTGGGCTCTTGTCCTAGTATTTCCAAACCTAAGGAGTGTCTAGAAGCGTGCCGTGGTGCAAGTGAAATAAGTGTGCATACACCGTAAAAGATTTTGAACTTTGAATCGCACGCCAAGTTTGAAAATCAAATCCTTGGTTTTTAAAATGTCCTTCCTTTAATTAGTCCTTTTTCTAAACAAAATGTGACCACTTGTTAGATTTATTCAGTACAGATTAGGTGGTCTTCGCATTAAATCCCAAATGCAATGCGTGATCAAAAATAGGGTGCAAAGTAAGAGAATGAGTACCTTGCCTCTAGCGATCTACGATGCAAGAATGCACGCAATGCAGAGAAGTAAATCTATAGGTTGCTCATACAGACCTAAATGGTTCATCCTAGGGCAGGCAGCTTCTAGTAGGCAGCTCTTTTTTTTTTTAATTTTTTTTTAGAACTACTTATGCACAAGCAAATAAAAGTAATAAAAAAAATATAAATCTAAAGAAAAGGGAACAGAGTCCCAAAAATTACCCAACATGGGCCCAAAACAAAATCGGGGAACAGACCCCTCAAAAATTACCCAACACGGGACCAAAACAAGGGTTTCAAATTAACTGCAATGAAAAATTAAGTCTGCAGTCTTAATTCTAGTCTAATTAAACTAGTGACTAAATACAATGGTGTCTGTTGTGTCGTCGTCCTTCTCCTTCGTTTAAAAATTGCTCGTCCAATTCTCCTCTAGAGACGTCAAGGGTCGCCTCTCACAGTGGCTGATTCTTGTACAAATTTTCTCGCATAGAAAAGAAAATAATAAATGGTCAAATCACTGTGCAATTGACAAATAATCAAAATAAAATCAAGCAAAATTATTGCGTCTGTTGCCTCCCCAGCAACGGCGCCATTTGACTCGTCTATCTTTCGCTTTAAAGTCGTTTGCAGTTTAATGTGGTGGAAAAATCGACTAATCAATATTTAAGAAAAAATAACCATTCGCAGAGGAGCGGGTCTAATCCACAGGGAGGCAATGACGTATTAAAATTCACACCAGTTAAAAATGTTTGTTCGAAGTTAGTTTGGACAAGAATCAAGCCAAAATTGCCTTCAGATTAAGGTTTAAGCAAGAAACAATGCTGAAATACAATTCTAAGAAACTAGAGGATATTTTCCGCAATGCAGAATCAATAAAATATGAGTAAAAAGTGACAATGGCAGAAAATATAATTTCTAATTGACGGTTTACTGTAGCAAAATAGGGGAATTTTTCCCCTTTGTCTTGCGCGACGAGGAGCGGATGGCCGGGCGCGGGAAGCTCGGAGGAGGTCCCTTGGACCAAGGGCTTCGAATCGGTGGTGGTGGCGAGTCGCGCGGTGGCTGGAGGTGGCAGGACGAGCTCTGGCAGAGGTGCTGCAACCGGTGAGCATGCACGGCCTGTTGGCGTGAGAATTGCCATGCGCTGCTGTTGGCGGCTCTGCAGGCGCGGGCGGAGGAGGCTGTAGGCGTGGGAGTAGGTGCACGGTTGTGCGGTTCTGTAGCGCGGGCGGAGGGCACTGCTGGCGGTTCTGCAAGCGCGGGCGGAGGGTCCTGTAGGCGCGGGAGCGGGTGCGGGTGAAGTTCTGCCGGCACGGTTGGACGGGTTTGCAGGCGCGGGGAAGAGGGTTTGCGCTGGTCTGCAGGCGCGGGGAAGGGCGGTTGGAGTTCTACAGCTGTGGGTGGGTGGCTGCTGCTGGTGGCAGGCGCGCGGGCGAAGGTGTACGCTAGTCTGCAGGTTCAGGAGGATGGAGTGGGCTGCAGGCACGTGGAGAGCAGGTGCGGTTGGAGAGTGCTGCAGGCTGAGGAGGGCGTGGGCTGTTGGAGGTGAGCGGGTGGCTCTGCAGGCGCGGGAAGAGGGCGCTGCGTGGAGAGTGGTAGCGGGTAGCCTCAGACGTCCGAGAAATTTCCCGGACGTCTTAAGTTACTAAAGGGTGGTTTAATCAGGAGCTGCGGTGGTGGTGGTTGGCGACGACGGTGAGGGAGATGCACGCTAAGGTGCTCACAGTGATGCGGACGAGCTCCGGATAGCGGTGTGGCCTGTCACACCACACACCCACGGTGGTGGAGACTCGCCGCCACAGTAGAGGCCTGCAGTATGGAGTGGAAGAGAGAAGGTCTCTCTGCACAGTGGTGGGTCGATGGTGGAGGCCTCCCGAGCTCGACTGCCTCCCTCCTCCTTTTGTAGTGGCCTGCACACATTTGAAATCATCCGCCCGACCAGATCCACCACATCCGCTCTCCCTTGAATGGGTTCTTCACTGCGGCCGTTCCGCGTTGGAGCGTCAACCATCCGTTCTTGCAAGAAGAAGAATAAAGAAAATAATGTTAAAATATTAGGGTCATTTATATACAGACCCTCAACTTTTATGTTAATAAAAACTATGTACCTAATTGGTTATCTAATTAGATAAATGTCATTCTAAGCTAATTCTAAATGTACTTAAAATATGAATGCAATGCATGGATTATGTAATTAAATTAAAACTATGAATTAATCTATTTACATCCTAATTTATACTAAATAAATGTTAGAATTAACCTAATGTGTAGGCACTTAAATACTTAAATAGCCCACAACTATGGGCTAATCAAAGCCCACCCTTAGGAAACCTAACCCTGAAGAAATTCACCTATCTGAGGAGTCTAATGTTACCAGTGTAAACCATGTACCCCAGATAGAGTGCCCTAGGGGATCTACTGAGATTTTAGATGATTCTAGACCTCGGGTACATGATGAATCGTATGATGAGGAGAAGGATGAATTATATGGGGAATCTACATTCAAGATTTGGAGTGACACTAAGGGTGATTATGTTTTATTTGAAGAATTAACCCCCGATGATGTCGCAATGTTGTCCAAATTAGGTTTCCTGAGCACACCTATTGATGATATCTCTCCTCATCATGAAATAATGGAAAACATGGAAGCAACTTTTGAGATTTATGTGGATTCACATATAGACTCTGGGGAGGATTTGAGTAAAGAACAAGAACCCGGTGATGGTATTGATAGGATAATCCGTGGATCTATTGCTTCCAATCTGCCTTCATTTGATTCAAAGTCATCCTCTGATTTGCGTATGTTTGAAGGTGAAATGTTGACCCCATACATTGAAATAATCATTGGTGAAGTGCAAGCAGATACTTCTGATAGCGTAAGGAATGCTAAGGATGCAATTGAGGAATTTGAAAGATTTTTAGGGATGGACACTGAACCAACTAAGCCCAACTTAGATCTTATGGCCATCCCGCAACCTCGAAACATGGATACCTTAGATGATCCTTGGCTTAAAGACATGCTCACTACTATTTTGATTAGGGGGCTTAACAGACCAATATCTCTTGTAATGGAGTATCGGGTATGGATTGATGATTTCTTTGGTCAGTCCATTACCTTAGGGGTTTATCTCTGCACCATTCCATCCCCATTTCTTTTGGAGGATCCTTGTCATCCTCCCCTTACCCCTTTCGAGGTTGTTATGCTAGTTTATCCTTTAGAACCTCCTCTGGTGACCTGGGATGATTTCATTCCCATCCTGGTTGGGCGAGCATTTGCTATTGGGATTCATCATCAGCTCGCTAACATTCTAGGTTACCTGTTTTCTAGGCTAACATTACTTTGCTCATTGTTAGGGCCTATTTCTTTGGTTTTGGAACCTGACTTGCAGGTTCTTTGGTTACTCGGCTGCCACCAAAATAATGGTAGCCCAACTCTGACCCAGGTAATACTATTCAATGCAATTAGGACATTACAGATTTTAAGCATGGGGGAGTGTACGTGGGGACATACATAGCATTTATAAATATTGCATTCATGCATTTAGTTAAAGCATTCCGCATTGCATACATTTGCACCGAAAAAAAAAAAAAGAACAAAGGGAAAAACATTTTGTATTATTGAGCTTAACTGGCTGGGCCCTGCATTCTTAAGCAAACCAGTACTTTAGGTTAGACTAAGTTGATTCTAGGTGTTGAACTTTAGAAGCTAAGTAAGCTACTAACTTTATACCTTTAGGGTCCTTTATGGACTTTGAAACTTAAGTAGGAGTTAAGTTACGGACCATTCCTCAAGAGGTTGAGGATGGAAAGCTAGAGATTGAGTTAAAGGCTAGGTAGTACCTGGAGCCTTGTTCTACCTTTTGGTTTACGGGTCCTCGTAACCTAAGCATCCACATTTCGCACACACTTGGTCTTGTGTAAATAGTGATCACCTTAATTCATTTCTTAAAGAAAAGTTGGTTCTATCAGTTTTGACTTAGGAGAAGCTTGAAAATACAATTTGATCAAAAGAGTTCCTGCAGCAAGAGAGGTGGAGTACATACTCACCTTGAGGATGCGATGATAACAAGTCACCTCCTTGGTGCTTGTCTCTTAGGATATCCATCCTATTGGGGCCATGTAAGCGCATTGTGCGATTCAGGTACCATGGGTAGCCCTATCTCAAAGTGCTGATTGCCACAAGCCTGAATTCGCTTAAGAAATTCATGGGCGATACCATCTCGAAGTGTCAATTTTCAAGAATTGTTGAGGTCGCTATGGGTGGTGCTATCTCGAAGCATCGAAATCCAGGCACCCTTCGAGGTTCGGTGATGGGGAGAATGAATCCGACACAGACCGTGTTGATGGTTGACCCAAGGTTAGACTTAGAGGAATCAAACAAAAAAAAGAGAAAAAATATATATATATGTATAAAATCCTCTTACTCTTTTTCTAGGTTGGCAATCATAACCAACCACAAATAACTCAGACCAATGCACATGCACGGATGCTTTAATCTCTAGGACCAATAAACCTTAGGGTAGAGTTAGAAATCAAGGAAACCTGTTGAAAACGGTGGCGACAACTTATGACTAGGTTTATTATAGCGTTGTAGTATAGCCAGTTATTGCCATCATTTCAAATATATATATATATTTTTTACTCGAAAAATAAAGTTCTCCCGAGGTCGAACTCAGGGAGCAAGTCGTATTCTAGGAGTACAAAGTTCTTATTACAAAAATACAAAGAGAGAGAGAGATGAAAATTTGGCTTCTTCTTCTTCTTTCTTTCTCTGTCTTCTCCTCTTTGGCTCTTGAATCTTTTGTTCTTCCTGTGTTCTTCTTCTTCTTTGTTCTTCTTGTTCTTCTTCTGATCTCTGCAGAGTCTTCACTTGGCCTCTCTGTGTTCCTCTCTTTCCTCTGCCTCGCCTCCCTTCTTCTTCTTTGCCTTTAGGACGTCGTCTGATTGGAAAATCAGACGACTTAAACCGCTTGTTGCTACAGTGTCTCCCTTAGCTTCCTTCTTCTTCACCTAGGCCTACACACTCAAGAGTTCAGAGTCAGAGGGCAAAACCTACTCTACCCCCCCCCCACGCGTCTCTTTCTCTCTCAGAATTCGCTCTTAGGACAGCTCTCCCAGAGCAACCGTGTAGTCGGGTACGCGGGTCACGCTCGGGTCCAGGCCCACCAGCGTGTGTGGTGGGCGAGGAGTGCTGGTCAAGTCGGGTTGGGGCGGAGCATGAAGGTCGCCCTAGGTCAAACTGCGGGCGGAGAAGTGGTTGTGTTCGGTCGATCTACAGAGGTCGGGTGGTGGGAATTGGAAGGGCGGAAATGGATCAAGGTGAGGAGGCGGAGGTTATATGCAGGTCGGCGAGCCGTGTGGGGTGCTGGAGTGATGGGAGTGGTTCGCCGGAGTTTGGCCGGAGGTGGAGAAGGTGAGGGTGATTGGTGGGAAATCGGGGCCGACAGTAAGGGTTTTCAGTATGGAAAGGAAAGAGGGGAGGAAGAGGAGAAGTTTTACCTACTAAGCTGGATGAGGAGGGGTTGGCGCAGGCGACAGTCGTATCGACTGTCGCCGGAGAAGAAATTGCCCAGAGGAAGGGGCGGCGGCGAGGAGAGGGCCGGAGAGGCGCCCGCTTGGTGTGGCGTGACGCGGAAAGATCGAGGGAAGGTAACCTTGCTGCTGGTAGTGCGGCAGGGCGACGAGGAGGAGGAGGAGAGGCCGCCGGAGCAAGGGGGCATCTGTCGGAGTGGGAAGGGAGGAATTGAGGGTGTGTCTCCGTCAGATCCGAGCTGGGAAGAACGGCGGAGCGACGGGGGTATTTATAGGGGCAGAACCAGAGAGGAGGGCGGAGGGAGACGACGTGTCTCCCTCGCCGGAGAACGCCGGAGGAAGGATACCCATACCGTCCGTGCGTTCGCACGGCCGGTATGGGTGGGTGCAGTGCTCAAGGGGGTGTCCCTGCGGTGGCTGACGACGCAGGGTACCCCCCATTGACTTGCCAGGGCTCCTCCCTCACCCTGCGCGGCGCCATGCTCCGCGCAAGGTCGTCGGAGCATGGCGCTGCTCAGGTTTTGCAGGAGGGACCTAAGTGCAAAGAACGAAGGAGAGTTAGGGGCCAAAATGTGAGGGTTCAAAAGTTGAGGGCCAAAAAGTAAATATATGAGGACCAAAGTGTAAAGTTGATCAAGAAGGTTTCTTCTTAGGCCCAAGTTTTTATACATGACTAATTAGGACCTAAGGATTCTGATGGTGAATTTTATTTCTAGATTAAACCTTGTTTGGCCAGTCAATTTACGTAAAAACCCAAATTAAGTTATTAATTGGGCATGGTTCTCAATGTAGGTCAAAATGAGTTCCTAAGGCCAAATTGAAAGTCCTAAACCCTAGAGATTATTTTTCTATGAATTTTAGAGGGTTTAGTTGATTTTTACCTTGCCTCGAACCACGTGAATTGATGTGGGTTTGTTTTTAGGGTTACAGGATGTCATTTAATTCCTTGGAGTTGCTGTAGCCCTTATTGAGTCATCTCATCCCACTTTTCTTCTTATTAGGTTGTTTTGACCTATGTTGGGACCCTGAGTTACCCTATTTTCAGATCGGATTGGTGAAATTGCATTTTTACCCCTTAGTTTCTATTTTCTTTGCAAACTCAGAATCTCTCTGAGCCAAGCCTTTCTAGAGTTATGTAGGAGCTTTTTCTTGCATATCAGGGTTAAATGGTGCTAGTTTAGGGTTTGTGACGAGGTTCTCATCACACCCCCATGCCTAGCTTTTGCTAGTCCCTTAGCAAAAACCTAAGGTTTTAACCTTTGTTCTAGACCATGATATTCTTAAAAACTTCAGGTAAGTACCTTTTCTTTTGAACCTAGATTAGGTTAGAATGCTGACCATAGACTTAAAAGGTACTCTAGTACCAACCAAGATCCAGATCTGTCTTGCCTTAGCCTCAGTCTTTGGTAGAGGTTTTTAAGACCCACAAGAACTAACCTAAGGTTTATTGGACTTTGTGGTTAAAGCACCCCGTGCTTGAAACGATTTTTGCCCTGGTTCAGTTCGCAGTGCATTTTGTAAGAGAGAGAGGTAGAAAATTTTTCTGTTTTGGAGAGTTTTCTCTCTCTTTTTCTTTTTAATTCTAGCTTAGGATTGGCTTTTCAACACAGTCTGTATCAGATTCCTTGCCCCCATCATCAATCCTCAAGGGTTCCTGGCAATCGATGCTTCGAGATAGCACCACCCATGCCAACCCCAGAAACCCTGGCTATTGAGATTTCGAGATAATCCCATCCATGGTGTTCTGTGGCCGAGTCCAGACCCTGGCAATTGACACTTCGTGATAATGCCATCCATGGAATCTAAACCAGCAGAGTGCTTACATGCCCCCAGTAGGATATGTAAATATCCTAAGAGACAAGCACCGAGGAGATGATATTTTGTTACGCATCTTCGAGGGGATTTCCCGCCTCTCCGTGCTGGGAACTCGTCTAAATCAACTTGTGTTGATCGGCCGCTCCTACACTAGGTGTACTTTTCAGAATTTTTTCGACGCTTCTACGTGATTTTGATTTTTACGCTTGCTGAACCAGGCTGTGTGTGAGGTTAGGGTGCTTAGGTTACTTAGTCCCGTAAACCAGAAGTTAGTTAGCGAGGTCAAATACTCCCTAAGCCTTGGACCTAGTACTTAAGCTTTTCATTTTCCTCAACCTCTTGAGGATTGTCTAGATCTTAATGGGTACTAAGAGTCTGTCAAGAATGACTAAGGTTTGCGTTCTTACTAATCTTACCAAGCACTTTTCATTTCTTTTCTTGAAAAAAATGGTCTAGACTAAGGTTAATTCCTTAGCTTCTTACTAATGACTATTACTCTTTTCTTTCATCTTTTTGTGCTCCTTTTCATTTTGTTTCTTTTCCTTCTCCACAAAATTTCCTTTCTCCTCTTATTCTTTTTATTTTGAAAATTTTTTAATTTTTATGGTGTTTTTGGCATATGTGAATTTTTTGTTTAAAACCTTTTTTTCTACAAGTTTTGCACTTATACCCCCCCATGCCTAAAACTTGCAATGTCCTCATTGTGATTTAGGGGTTTTTATTTACTTAATTTATTCCTTAAGACAGATATTTTTGTGAGTGCATGGGTCAGGATGAATTCTGCGGACGATTTCTAATCTCAGATGCAAGCATCTGAGGTGGAGTCGGTTGTCTTAAAGGGTGAACCTTAAGTGCACAATGGTGTCAGAAAAAGGTTTTAGATTTTCAAGAAATGACGGGCTGCCTCCCGTTAAGCGCTGAGTTTTACGCCATCGGCCGGGCGCAGTAAGCTCAAAGGGAATGAAGGATGAGGGATGATTCAACCGAATCAGTGGAAGTCACATCAATGAATGGTTTGAGTCTCTGACCGTTCACGATGAAAGGTTCGGAATCATGGCTGAGTGGACTGATTTCAATTGCTCCATTTCCAAAAACCTGTCGAACTAAATACGGTCCGACCCACTTGGACCTCAGTTTCCCCGGGAAAAGTTTGAGTCGGGCATCAAAGAGTAGGACCTTTTGACCAGGATGAATGATCTTTCTCGAGATGTGCTTGTCGTGGAAGGCTTTAACCCGCTCCTTGTAGATTCGTGAGTTCTCGTACGCGTCTAGGCGTAATTCATCGATCTCACTGATTTGGAGTTTTCTGTGGGTTCCAGCCTTGGAAGGATCTAGATTACAGTTCCGTACTGCCCAATAGGCTTTATGCTCCAGTTGTACGGGAAGGTGACATGCCTTTCCGTACACCAGTCTAAAGGGAGACATGCCCAATTGGGTCTTGTAGGCGATCCTATAGGCCCACAATGCTTCCGGAAGTCAGGACGACCAGTCCTTCCTGTCAGGCCGAACAGTGACTTGCAGGATTTTCTTGATCTCCCGATTTGATAGCTCAGCTAGACCATTTGTTTGGGGGTGGTAAGGAGTATAGATTCGGTGAGACACCCCATATTTGGCCATCAGTGACCTAAACTGAGCATTTGTAAAATGGGCCCCCCATCAGAGATAATAGCACGGGGAATCCCGAACCTTGAGAAAATGTTTTGATGTATAAACTTAAGAACAATCTTGTGATTGCAGGTTCGGGTCGGTATGGCTTCGATCCATTTGGACACGTAGTCCACCGCAAGCAGAATGTACTCGAAACCATCGGAAACAGGAAAGGGGCCCATAAAATCAATCACCCATACATCGAAGATTTCGCATACGAGAATCGGCTGCAAAGGCATCATGTCGCGATGGTTCATGTTGCCCAAAGTTTGGCAACGACTGCATGCCTTGCAGTGACTGTATGCATCTTTGAAAAGTGTAGGCCAGTAGAAGCCACACTGGAGGACTTTGGATGCGGTTTTATGCCCTGAGAAATGGCCACCGCATGCCTGGTCATGGCAGAATGATAGGATATTGCTGATTTCCTCTTCCGGGACGCATCTCCGAATAATTTGAACAGCACCTATGCGGAAAAGGTACGGGTCTTCCCAAATGTAATACTTGGAATCAGAACGCAATTTGTCTTTCTTGGCCTTCGGCCAATCAGACGGTGTCTGATGAGATGCCAAGTAATTTACTATATCAGCAAACCATGGAAGTCTAGTACCAACAGAAAGCAGGTGCTCATCAGGAAAATGTTCCGTGATGGGTCCGGAAGGGTCGATGATCTCAGAAGAAAGACGGGACAGATGGTCGGCTACCACATTCTACCTTCCCGCCTTGTCGCTAATCTCAAGATCGAATTCTTGCAACAACAAGATCCAACGGATTAGTCGGGGCTTCACATCCTTCTTGGCAAGGAGATGCCTTACAGCCGTGTGATCCGAGTAAATGATGACATGGGAACCCAGAAGATACGATCGAAATTTTTCAAGGGCAAATACTACGGCTAGCAGCTCTTTTTCTGTAACCGTATAGTTACGCTGAGCCTTGTCAAGTGTCTTGCTAGAGTAGTAGATGACCATGGGTTTCCCGTCAGCTTTCAATCCCAGGACCGCTCCTACAGCGAAGTCAGACGCATCGCACATGATCTCAAAGGGTTGAGACCAGTCAGGGGATTGTAGGATAGGTGCCTGGGTGACTCGGTCACGCAGGTTTTCAAAGGTTAGCATGCATTCCTTTGAGATTTCAAAGGGTACATCCTTAGAGAGAAGAGAAGTCAAGGGGCGCACGATTTTCGAGAAATCTGGAATGAAACGACGGTAAAAACTGACGTGCCCTAAAAAGGAACGGATGTCCCTAATCGAGCTAGGTACTGGAAGGCGAGAAATCAGATCCACCTTAGCTCGATGCACCTGGATGCCCTTTTCTGAAATTAGATGTCCCAGGACAATTCCCTCAGGTACCATGAAATGGCTCTTTTCCCAGGAAAGAACCAAGTTCACCTCAATGCATCGCCTGAGTATCTGGACCAAGTGTTGGAGGCAATCATCAAAAGATTCTCCAAAGACTGAAAAGTCATCCATGAAGACTTCCAGGAAATCACCTACCATATCTGAGAATATGGCAAGCATGCACCGCTGAAAGGTAGCGGGTGCATTACAAAGACCGAAAGGCATCCTTTAGAAAGCGTACGTCCCGAAGGGGCAGGTGAATGTGGTCTTTTCTTGGTCCTCAGGATGGATTGCCACCTGGTTGTAACCGGAGTACCCGTCAAGAAAGTAGAAGAACCTATTTCCCGCTAGTTTCTCGAGAATTTGATCAATGAAGGGTAGTGGGAAATGGTCCTTCTTTGTGGAGGAATTGAGTCGGCGGTAATCTATAGAGACTCTACATGCATTGGCTAATCGGGTAGGAATGATTTCTCCGATTTCAGTCGTTATGGTGGTGAGTCCTGCCTTCTTAGGCACAACCTGAATTGGGCTCACCTAACGACTATCGGAGTCGGGAAGATGATCCCGGCATCTAACCACTTAATGATCTCCTTTTTCACGACCTCCTGCAGATTAGGGTTCAAACGTCTCTGCATTTCACGAGAAGGTCGTGTGTCCTCTTCTGAATAGATATGATGAGTATAATAAGAGGGGCTTATTCCAGTCAAATCATCGAGAGTCCACCCGATGGCTCTGCGATGTTGCTGGAGAACAGTAATCAGACGGGATTCCTGTTCGGGATTGAGGGTGGAATTTATAATCACAGGAAGGGTCTGATTCGAACCCAAAAAGATGTATTTCAAGTGAGCAGGAAGAGGCTTTAACTCGAGGATAGGGTTATCAGCAACAGCAGGTGGTTCAGTATAGATGTGAGGTTCAAGGGTAGGAGTTACTGGGTTGTTTCTATCTGGATTCAACTCCTCCGTTAGCGGGTCAAGATCCTTCTGTGGTTGATGAGGCATAATCGAGTCATTCTGGAGGTGTGACTCATCAACCAAAATCCTAACGTCACAAATCTGTTCGATGACACCGCAATTAATTCCTTGTTGGGCCTTTAATATATCAATTTTTAAGGTTTGATCTCCAAATTTAAGCTCTATTTGGCCTTCCTCACAGCTGATGTTGGCTCTAGCAGTAGCCATGAAAGGTCTCCCTAGAATGATTGGTGTATCCCTAGGATTTTTAGGCGCATCCATATCTAAGACTATAAAGTCCATTGGGAAATAGAAATCCCGCACTCTTACGATAACATCCCCGAGAATCCCTTTTGGTGACTTTATAGACCGATCTGCTAATTGTAATGTCACCTCAGTTGGTTTTAGCTCAGATTCTTCTAGATGGTCAAGTAAGGATGTGGGTATCATGTTTATGGATGCACCCAAGTCTAGCAGAGCCCTATCAAATTGGGTATCACCTATCTTGCAGGAGATCAGGGGAGTACTAGGATCTTTTGCCTTGGGTGGGAGTTTACTGAGGATTACAGAGCTAGCTTGCGCCCTTGGTTCACGGCTTACGCTGGGGTGTACATATATTCTTTAGAAATCGTGCATAAGCTGGTACGTGGCGGATTGCATCCATCAAGGGGATGTTTATGTGGACCTGCTCAAAGAGCTTGACCAGGTCCTCCTCAGGTGCCACGGGCTTGGTGGTCTTCTTTCCCTTGGTCAAGGCCTCGGGAAACGGGATCTTGATTGGTTCTTCTAGGATAGGTCCAGGTTGTCGATCTGGGATAGGGGTGGGGACATCCTGGATTGCTGTCCTAGGCTTGGGATCACTACCAGGCTTGGAGTGGTTCGGATGAGGTTGGTGTTGGGTTTCCTTACCACTACGGGTCGTTACGGAATTAAGTCCTACCTGGTTTTGGGTAGGATTGGGTAACATAGGTTGCTACTGGTAACCTGCAAAAGAAGTGGAGGCCTCTATCCCGTCAGGTGAAGGAACAGAGGGGGCCTGATAAATCATTTGGGCATGGCCCGGGTTTGGGTTCATAACGCGCCGCTAGGTTGGCACGTTATTAGGATTAGGAAGAGGTTGGGAAGGAAGAGTGCCTGGCTGGCGAGAGTTCGCCAACTGGGTCAATTGGTTTCGGACCTCTGTAAGTTTGTCCTTATGTTGTTTCTGGATAGCCGCATTCGTTCTTCGAATGTCAGCCAGGGTCTGAAGGATAAGGGACATTTGATCCTGATTTGGCCCAGATGGATAAGTAGGGTTGGGCCGAGGCTGAGGCGGCTGGTAAGGATGAGAAGGTTGTGGGCGGGGTTGGAAGGATGGTCTTTGGGTTTGGGAATTTCCCGCCCACTGAAAGTTAGGATGGTTTCGCTATCCAGGATTATAGGTGTTGGAGAACGGGTCGTTCTGGATGGCGTTGACATCCTCGCATGTCTGAGGAACCTCCAGAGGGTTAGAGAAAGAGGGAATGGAATTCCCCTGGCAGGTGTAGAAGGAATCGGAAGGACCTCCGGGCAAAGATTCGGATGATGGGTCCATCATAGGAGAAGATCGATGGAGAATGTTTTGCACAGTTTCCCTTGTGGAAGGAGGCTATGCGAAAGGGTTATGCGCAGAGGTGGCTCGCTGCAGATGCTGAGTCAGCTCATCCACCTTCTTTTCAATAATCGAGACCTTGTCCAATCGACTGGCCATTAACTCCAAGTCGATTGATGCGGACAGGCCCTGCATCTCGTGTGCTCCCCTGAGATTCATCGCTGCGCGAGTATTCGTCCTGTCGAATAATCCCATGGAGTCATTGTTGATGGAGTTCTCGCACATGTTTTCGAGAATCTCCCACACGGTGTCTTCATGTTGACCCATGATATTTCCTCCGCAGGTTGCATTGACGAAAAGACGGATGTCCTCACGGAGTCCCTGTTAAAAAGATTGGACCTGTTCCCATTTAGGAACTCCGTGATGGGGGCACTTTCTCATGAGATCCTGAAAACGATCCCATGCCTCATGGAGAGGTCCCCTGTTTGTTGGGTGAAATGTGTAATCTGATGGCGCAAGGCGTTTGTCCGTCCAACAGGGAAGAACTTTTTCAGGAACTCGGACTGAAGTTCTTCCCAATTGTTGATCGGCCGGGTCTGAGTTTGATACCAATGGGTGGCCTTGTCCATAAGAGAAAAGGAGAACATCTTCATGAGAAGAATATCCCAATTTTGCGCGTCTGACCCAAAAGTTTGGGCCAGATGCTTCAGCTGTTTGATGTGCTGGAAGGGATCTTCAGAATTAAGCCCATGGAATCTAGGTATAGCATGAATCATATTGGGCTTTAATTCAGAGTCAGGTCCTCCAGTCGGGATTCTGACTCGAGGCTCAACGGCCACCGCAGTAGGATTGTAGTGGTCCCGCATCATAGGACGCTGTGGTGGGTGCACGAAGTTTCGGAAGAGGTCATTGAGTCGCTGGAGCTGATGCTCCGATTGTTTTCTTCCTCAACTGGCTGAGCCATGATGGTGGAAGAAAAAGAACTTGGTTCTGAATCAGAAGAGAGAATAATGTGAGGGGTTGCTGCACAAACATGGGCATCGAGGCTTGGCCTTGACGAGAGTGAATTTATAAAGGAGGTCTTAAGGGTGGTCTTAAGGACCTCCTACCGTACATGCACTGTTGGAAGAGATGAGTTTAGAAGGTGCTGGACCCAATCAAGACACCCAAAAATGTGTTGGGTGACTATAGAGGTGCGAGGCAGATGGACCCCTTGATCAGAAAGATCGACCACCTGAGAATTACCTGGGCAGCCAGAGAGGGAGAGTCCCGCAAAGACCCCTACACGGTAGAGCGTCCCCACGGGTTACAGGGTTTCCCCCACCCGACCTCTCTTGTCACTGCGGTTCCAGGTAGACTAGAATGGGGATCTTGACCTCTTAAGTCTACCACTTTTAATTCAAGATCAAGGTGCTTAAGGTTCCACTTGAACTTTAGTCTTTTAAGTGTAAAGAGTGACCTAATTTGAAGGTTAGTTGACCCAAATGGTCAACTTTACCTGCTAGTTTTGCTTATTAGGTCTTGTCTTTTAGGGTTCAAGTGTTTAAAGAGCCAATCTTATTTTAGGGTTTCTTTGGATAGGTATTTTCAGATAATGGCTTGGGCACACTTCTTTTAAGGTTTCTCAATTCTTGTTTAAGAAGTGTGTCTCTAAATCCCTAATGTTGAATCTTATGTTGGCTCTACTTGGTCCAGTTAGTTCTTTGGTGGGTAATTAGGGCTCAAGCAAGAATGTGTTAGCCCCTAAATACCCTTAACAGTGTATAGGAATAATGGGTTGAAAACATGCAACTTCTTATGGTTTACTAAGTATAGAAGACAGGTTTGCCCTATATTGCTTGTTCTTTTCTTTTCTTCCTCTTTAGAGTTTAGGGGTTAATAGCGAGAGGAAAAAATTACCTATCCTCGGAGTGGTTGTCGTGCGGTTGCTTGTCTTCTTGATTTCCTGTAGCTGCACAAAAGAGAGGAGATTATTAGAACTAAAAAAGAAACAGGAATGTTTACCTCTAGAATAGCCGTTGCTCCCCGACAACGGCGCCAAAAAATGAAAATGGTGGCGACAACTTATGACTAGGTTTGTTATAGCATTGTAGTATAGCCAGTTATTGCCATCATTTCAAATATATATATTTTTTTACTCGGAAAATAAAGTTCTCCCGAGGTCGAACTCAGGGAGCAAGTCGTATTCTAGGAGTACAAAGTTCTTATTACAAAAATACAAAGAGAGAGAGAGATGAAAATTTGGCTTCTTCTTCTTCTTTCATTCTCTGTCTTCTCCTCTTTGGCTCTTGAATCTTTTGTTCTTCCTGTGTTCTTCTTCTTCTTTGTTCTTCTTGTTCTTCTTCTGATCTCTGCAGAGTCTTCACTTGGCCTCTCTGTGTTCCTCTCTTTCCTCTGCCTCTCCTCCCTTCTTCTTCTTTGCCTTCAGGACGTCGTCTGATTGGAAAATCAGACGACTTAAACCGCTTGTTGCTACAGTATCTCCCTTAGCTTCCTTCTTCTTCACCTGGGCCTGCACGCTCAAGAGTTCAGAGTCAGAGGGAAAAACCTACTCTACCCCCCCCCCCCCGCGCGTCTCTTTCTCTCTCAGAATTCGCTCTTAGGACAGCTCTCCCAGAGCAACCGAGTAGTCGGGTACGCGGGTCACGCTCGGGTCCAGGCCCACCGGCGTGCGTGATGGGCGAGGAGTGCCTGTCAAGTCGGGTCGGGGCGGAGCATGAGGGTCGCCCTAGGTCAAACTGCGGGCGGAGAAGTGGGTGTGTTCGGTGGATCTGCAGAGGTCGGGTGGTGGGAATTGGAAGGGCGGAAATGGATCAGGGTGAGGAGGCGGAGGTTATATGCAGGTCGGCGAGCCGTGTGGGGTGCTGGAGTGATGGGAGTGGTTCACCGGAGTTTGGCCGGAGGTGGAGAAGGTGAGGGTGATTGGTGGGAAATCGAGGCCGACAGTAAGGGTTTTCAGTATGGAAAAGAAAGAGGGGAGGAAGAGGAGAAGTTTTACCTACTAAGCTGGACGAGGAGGGGTTGGCGCAGGCGACAGTCGTATCGACTGTTGCCGGAGAAGAAATTGCCCAGAGGAAGGGGCGGCGGCGAGGAGAGGGCCGGAGAGGCGCCCACTGGGTGCGGCGTGACGCGGAAAGATCGAGGGAAGGTAACCCTGCTGCTGGTAGTGCAGCAGCGTGACGAGGAGGAGGAGGAGAGGCTGCCGGAGCAAGGGGGTGTCTGTTGGAGTGGGAAGGGAGGAATTGAGGGGGTGTCTCCGTCAGATCCGAGCTGGGAAGAACGGCGGAGTGATGGGGGTATTTATAAGGGCAGAACCAGAGAGGAGGGCGGAGGGAGACGACGTGTCTCCCTCTCCAGAGAACGCCGGAGGAAGGATACCCATACCGTCCGTGCGTTCGCACGGCCGGTATGGGTGGGTGCAGTGCTCAGGGGGGTGTCCCTACGGTGGCTGATGACGCAGGGTACCCCCCATTGACTTGCCAGGGCCCCTCCCTCACCCTGTGCGGTGCCATGCTCCGCGCAAGGTCGCCGGAGCATGGCGCTGCTCAGGTTTTGCAGGAGGGACCTAAATGCAAAGAACGAAGGAGAGTTAGGGGCCAAAATGTGAGGGTTCAAAAGTTAAGGGCCAAAAAGTAAATATATGAGGACCAAAGTGTAAAGTTGGTCAAGAAGGTTTCTTCTTAGGCCCAAGCTTTTATACATGACTAATTAGGACCTAAGGATTCTGATGGTGAATTTTATTTCTAGATTAAACCTTGTTTGACCAGTCAATTTACGCAAAAACCCAAATTAAGTTGTTAATTGGGCATGGTTCTCAATGTAGGTCAAAATGGTTTCCTAAGGCCAAATTGAAAGTCCTAAACCCTAGAGATTATTTTTCTATGAATTTTAGAGGGTTTAGTTGATTTCTACCTTGCCTCAAACCATGTGAATTGAAGTGGGTTTGTTTTTAGGGTTACAGGATGTCATTTAATTCCTTGGAGTTGCTGTAGCCCTTATTGAGTCATCTCATACCACTTTTCTTCTTATTAGGTTGTTTTGACCTATGTTTGGACCCTGAGTTACCCTATTTTCAGATCGGATTGGTGAAATTGAATTTTTACCCCTTAGTTTCTATTTTCTTTGCAAACTCAGAATCTCTCTGAGCCAAGCCTTTCTAGAGTTATGTAGGAGCTTTTTCTTGCATATCAGGGTTAAATGGTGCTAGTTTAGGGTTTGTGACGAGGTTCTCATCACCTGTGCCTACAATTCATCTTTAGTCGACCTAGTTTGTAACTTGGAAACTACTTGGGAACCTTAGGTCTAAAGTTTGAACTCAACATGTTACTAAAGTAAGACCGATTGGGTTGGCTAGTCCACTTGGAGAGCTGGGTTATTGCTTGAGTTTGCTAGGGACTAGCAAAAGCTAAGCTTGGGGGTATTTGATTAGCCTATATTTGCGGGCTATTTAAGTATTTAAGTGCCTAGACATTAGTTAATTTTAACATTTAAATAGCATACATTAGGATGTAAATAAATTAATTCATATTTTTAGCTTAAGTGCATAATTCATGTGTGGCATCCATATCTAAGTGCATTTAGAATTAAATTAGAATTGCATGCATTTGATTAGTTAATTAATTAGGTGCATTACCTATATTGTTTTAATTAACATAGAAGTTAAGGAGTTATGTATAAATAATCCTAATTATTTTTTTATTTTTCTTTTCCTTATGTAGGAATGGCTCTGCCTCTCCTCTACCAACCATGCCTCTTTAATGGCCATGAGAAATGGGTCTGCTACCGCTTCTCCATTTCAAACCCATGTGCACGGCTACAAAGGTTGGAGGAGACGACCACGCAACGTGAGACAACACCCCACTCCACCACCGTGGTCTCCAAGGCCGAGCTCCACCACACCATGGGCAGCAAGGTGACAGCTCGCCATGCCAATACAATGAACTTGGCCATCACCATGCAACTACCAGATCACCCTCCCTATCCACGCACCACCAACACCATCTTTTTCTTCTTCTTCCTCTCTTTTCAGAGCAAAACCATGCCCACATCCTCCTTGCTGCACCTCTGAGCCACACCCACAGCAATGCGTAACCTCTTCTGCCCGCTCCCTTGCCATCCTCAAGCTATTGCCCTCCTGCTCCACCGTAGTAGCAACTGTATGTCCTTGCTATGTACACTACCCACCAGCTCCACTGCAGTAGGCACACGCCCACCAATGCACCTTAACGCACCCACTTGCCTCCTGCGCACGCCCACACTCCTTGTAACGCGCCGTTGATGCTCGCAACAGCAGCGACCGCACGTCCTCCAGCCCATCGGCCCTCGCCCACACACGCAAAGCACATGCTACAACAGCCGCTCCGCTCGTGTGCAGTGTGCACTACCTCACCATTCCAAACCGCACGTTCTCCAGCACACCAGCCCTCGTCCGCGTACATGGAGCACGTCCTATAGCAGCTACATCGCCCACGCACAACGCATGCTCCCTCGCCATTCCAGACCACACGTCCTTCAGCAGCTCCAGTCACACACATCTCCAACACACGTAGCAGGTAGCGCATGCACCCCTTGCCGACCAGCCTCACTCGTGCGCCCGCGACCTCTTCTGCTGCGCACACCGTCTAGCATCAGCACCCATCTTCTTCTTCATCTTCTCCTCCAACAGACCGAACGAAACCAAAAGTTGTCATGGTCCTCCACCGTGCCGCTGCCTCATCTAACCTCGGAGCTTCGCACCATCAACATCAATCAACTAGCCTTGACCTCAGGAACTCAGGCACACCCTCTGAAGGACGGCAGCAGCCTGACCACACTGGCGAGCCACTGCCACCATTGCTGGCCTTCCTCATCGTCGGTGAGAACACAGGTGACCGTTCGGCGCACTGTCACTGCCCATGCATAGCCCTTGTCGTGGCCAACCACCTCCGAGCTCCGCACACCCTACCGTGGCCTCCTCATTGCTCACGCACAAAGGGAGCAGATGCTCTATTTCTTATCGTATTAATATTTACATTCACATGCCATTGCCACTCTTTTTATTTTAAATTTATTAACTAAATATTATGGCTAATTTATGCAAGTGACCTCCCTCTTTCTCATAAATGCCATTTCAACATGATCTCTTGATGTTTTCTTAATCTGAAGGTGGATTTGGCTTGATTTCTCGATGAAATTAATCATGAACATCTGTTCTTAACCTATGTAAGTTTAAATAGGTCATTGCCTCCCTGTGGACACGACCCGCTCTCCTGTGAGCGGTTTAATTTTAATTCTAATTATTTTGATTAGTCGATTTTCCACCACTTAGAAATACGACGATAAATCTTCTTAATCATCATTTTCAAAAGCAAAAAATTGACTCGTCAACAGTGCCAAAATGTTTACGAGCGAGATCAATGTTGCAAAAGCTGCATCGTAGTATAGGTCGAAATCACTTGAAAACAAATAGAATTTTATTACTAGAATGAAAGTCTGTGGTCGAACACAGGGAGCAATTGCCAAAACTGATTCTCAAGATTGCAATTCAACACAAATATATAAGAAATAGAATTCCAAGCAATAATAATATTAGTGATAGTGTATGTCAAAGAGTGCAAAAAGAATGGGTAAAATGGTGATTTGAATCACCAATTACCCCTCACAATTATATCAAATAACTCAATAGTACTAAGCAATAAAATGCCATGTAAGATAAGTGTATAGTGCACTTCTGTTGAATCTCAGATGTCAGTTCAGCCGGTCAGACAGCTTAAATCACTCAAAGGTACTGTTCTTCTTCTTCCTCCTCTTTAGCTCCTTCTTCGTTGCTTTCTTTTGTGCCTTCTTCTCCTTCTTCCTCTGGCTGTGCCTTCTTCTTCTTCTTTCTCTTCATGCACAAGGGAAGGTGCTCCTCAATTTGGCTAAGTGTTGTAGAGGGCAAAACCCCCCCACCCCACGTGCTTTCTCTCCTTCTCTCTTTGGGATTTTCCCTCCCAGGGCCTCGGGTTATCGGGTATTCGGGTAGAGTGCACCTGGGACTAGGCTCACCAGTAGTGTGTAGTGGGCAAGGTGTGAATAAGGCTTAGGCAGGGAATCGGATACACCAAACCTATGTGACTAGTGCCACGGGTAAGGTGCATGAGGGGCATGGGGACCTCACCCCCAGTGTGTTACTTTAGGCAGTAAGGAGGAAACAGGAAATCCATTTATGCGCCTTCTTCCGCTCCTCAGTCCACGATGTGGGACTAAATCCCACGGCTCATTCGTGTGTTACCAACTGCTAAAGATGTGGTCAATTAATGGTGAAGGAGCAGTCAAAGCTCCCAATCGAAGGCCTGGGCATCTTCCTAGAATTCTACCATTGTGCTTGGAGATGGAGCCTGAAGCAGCTGCCACAAGAACATGCTTCGAGCTCACTCAAAGTAGCTTCTTCAATGGCGGTGATGACCTGTGTACCTGAAAGCATGAAAATGTCCTAATGGCCTTGTTAAATAGGTTCAGGAGTTTCTCTGTAGGATGGTGAGTACGGTGGTTGGTGCGGTGTGGGGTGGGAGTGGCTATGGTGGCCAGATGGTGACGAAGTAGGTCAGCGAAGGTGGGTGTGTTTGGTGTGGCGACTAAGGGCGTAATAGGGCAAAATAGGATAGTGGTTTTGAGGAGGGTGGAGTGGCGAAGGTCGTGAGGTGGCCGGCGAGGCATTTGGAGTAGTGGAATGAGCTGGAAGCCTCACAGAGGTCTAGTCGGAATAGAGGAAGGTGAAGGTGGTCGGTGTGATACGACAGTCGAAATGATGTGTGGTTGGTGTGTAAATGAAGTAGAGGAGTTAAGGAACTTATCTAGGTGATTGGCATATGAAGAGGGGTAGAGGCGATGCCAGTTGCAGTATGGCCAGCTCCGAAGATGAAGGTGACTCCCGTGGGGGAGGAACAATGATGATGGAGATAGAAGCGCCTGCTGGTATGGTGTGACGAGGAGGAGGGTGAGGGAGGCAAATCCCTCGCCGGTATTGCGAACGGACGAGGAATGACGGCGGGAGGAGTTCCCGAAGCTCGAGGAACCTTTCGGCCAGAAGAGGAAGAAGGAATACGGGGAGTGTCCATCCAAAATTGAGCTTGGAATCTTCAGTCTGGTCTGGGGGTCCTTTTATAGGCCTCTGGATGGTGTTTCGGACTTGGGGAGCAAGCTTCACAAGCTAGGAAGACTCACCGAAGAAAGAAATTCTAAGCTATCCTAATCTCTCATGCATAAGCATGAGGGATTGGGAAGGTTTTAGGGCATGGGAATTGGCTCAAAAGGAAGGTAATTCCTCGACGAACTTCCCTTTCAAATCCGAGAGGGATTCGTCAAAGAATTAAAGAGAACATGCCATATTTAGGTCACCAGAATTTGTAGGAATAGGATTAATGGCGTAGGGACCTATTTGAAGAAAATGATGATAAAGATAGGAGGCTTTTTGTAAGAAATTCAAAAGCTATGGGCCCATGTGGAATATAGGAAATTAGGCTTGGACCAAAGTGCAAACTAGGTTGAAGCAATCTCAGATTGGGCCCAAGTTTTGATATAAACCTAATTTGGAACTAAGGAATCCAATGGTGAAGTTGAATTTTGGTTTTGACCTAGTCTGACTGGGTAATTTACATAATTCCCAAATTGGGGCAAATGTTTATCTCAAACTCTATTTTAGGTCAAGATGGGTTCTAATGGTCAAATTGAAGGTGCCAAATCATAGAGAATATTTTTCTATGATTTTTAGAGGGTTTAGGTGAATTTTATCCTAACCAAAACTTTAGTTGATTATGTGGGTCTGTTTTTAGGGTTTCAGATGTTTATTAATTCCTGTAACGTTTCTGTCTGTTCTAACCCACTTATTTGACTCTTAAGATCATTTTAACTTTGCTAAACCTCTGAGAAAATCCATGGTTATTCTATTCTTGTGATAGAATGGTAGCAGAAATAACCTTGTATTCTTATTTTTTTCTCAAATCAATGTTTGATGCCTTTAAGACCTTCTGATGGATATGTAGGAGCTTTTATTAACTTAATCAGATTAAACTGAGCTAGTTATGGCTCATGATGGTGTTTCCATCAGTGACAAAGTTGGGTCCAAGAATGTTGTAGCCGACCACTTATACAAACTTCACCCGGAACACATTGGACCCTTATTACCCTTAACCGACACATTCCCTGATGAATAACTTCTTACCATGCATGGAAGAAGTCTAGCCTGGTACTCGATCTTAGTAAACTATTTAGTGGTAGGGCAGACTCCTCATGGTTAGTCTAGACAGCAGTAGGATAAGTTCTTGGTTGAGGCCAAGCATTATTTTTGGGATGGTCCTAAGCTGTTTAGACTTTGTGTTGACCAAATCATTAGGAGGTGTAGTCCTGAAGAGGAAGTTCAAAGTGTGCTATCCTTCTATCATGACCAAGCCTGTGGTGGCCACTTCTATAGGAAGTAGATGGCTGCAAAGTTTTGTAGTGCAATTTTTACTAGCCATCACTTTTCAAGGATGCACATAACTTTGCAATGACTTGCACTAGATGGTAGACCTTAGGGCCGATGTCAAGGAAAGATATGATGCCTCTACAGCCCATCTTGATCATCAAAATTTTCAATGTCTGGGGCATCAATTTTATGGGTCTCTTCCCACCATCATACGGTTTTGAGTATATACTAGTCTCAGTGGACTACATCTCGAAATGGATCAAAGCTGTACCTACCCGAAATTGTGACCATAAGGCTATCATGGACTTTGTTAAGAAAAATATCTTTTCTCAATTTGGGATACCAAAAGCCGTGATCAGCGATGGTGGGAGTCACTTCATTAATGCCCAATTTTGTGCCATACTTAAGAAATACGTGGTCACTCACCACATTGCTACCATGTATCACTTGTAAACGAATGGGCAAACTGAGGTCGCAAATAGGCAGATTAAAAATATTCTACAAAAGACTGTGAAACCTGACTAGAAGGATTGGTCCACACGATTGGACAATGCCCTTTGGGCATACAGGATCGCCTTTAAGACCCTGATTGGCATGTCACCTTACCGATTGGTCTTTAGCAAAGCTTGCCACCTATCAGTCAAATTAGAGCATCGGGCATACTGGGCAATTAAGTAATGCAATATGGTTTCCCAGATGACTGGAACTCAAAGGAAGCTCCAACTCTCTAAGCTCGAGGAAATCCGTCAGGACTCTTACAAGAACAGTAGACTTTATAAGGAGAAGATGAAAGTTGTCCATTACAAACACATTAATAGAAAAACCTTCGAGCCAAATCAGCAAGTCTAGCTATTTGATGCAAGACTTAAACTCTTCCCTGGGAAACTGGGATCTAAGTGGACGAGACCATATCAAGTGGTCAGACCTTATCCGAATGGGGTGCTTGAAATTACCAATCCTAAGATTGGGCAATCCTTCACTGTTAATGGTCAATGATTAAAACACTTTCTTTCCCAGATTCCCCCGAAGGAAGTCGTGACCCTCATTGAGGGTTAAACTGGATTTTCACCCAGCTGAAGACACAAAACTCAGTGCTTCCTGGGAGGCAACCTAGAGATTTCAAGCTGACCGGATTCATGATTACAACTCAAGTGATTTCTTTCCCTACTCCCTTGCATACATTTAGTTTTCCAACGAGGACATTGTCCAACTTAGGCATGGGAGGGTGGTAATTCATAGGATCTGAGTGCAAAATTGTCAGCTTGAACTAATTTTATTTTATTTTTTATAAAACAAATTAAAATTAGGAAAAGAAAACTTAGGTATTAGAAGCTTATCAACTTTAGAAAATGATACGTTTGGGACCTAATCGTTACGACCCTTCAGGCCTTCGGACTTAATCAGTTCGGGTGTCCACTAAAATGTTGACTTGGTCTCGAGTCCTTGCCACCTCAATGTATATTAATTTGGTCAACAAAGTAGGGTGATAAGTATACGACTTATTAACCTGCCCTATGATTTAGGGGGATTTTTAGTCTAAGCAACAACACACATTTTGCACAAACTCACTCATCGACAGTTCTAATGGAAATTGGGTAGCTAATGAACCTTCTAGGGTGGTATATGATAAGTTGGTTCTCAGTTTTGAATAATGTGATTAAGATGATTTCTCATTTAGTAACAAAGTGGTGGAAAATCGCTTAACAAAATAATTACATTACCACTCATAGAAGAGTGGGTCGCGTCCACAAGGAGGCAATGATACAATAAAATCTCGATTATTTTGTATTATTTCAGTCAAGTGCAAAATCCATAATCAAATCCGACATGAAATGCTATGGAAAGAAGATGCACAATAACTCAAAAATGTAAGGGTATACGTGCAATTTTTCTTCACTGAAATATTCAATAAATATGTGATGATTTTATATAATTTCCAATTAACATGTATTAGAGAAAATTGGTGCACATTTTAATCACAAATCCAACGTTAAACATGTTAATATCAATAACCACGCAATTATCAAAAAGTATGACTATGCAGTCACAATTTCACCATAATAAAATAATCATAAATTAAAATTGATTTTGGTGGCAAGGGCTAATGGGGAAGGAAGTAGAGGATTTCTCCTCTCTCTTCCTCGTGTGTGCGGCCGTGCACAGTTGGTGGCGAGAGTCGATGGAGAGGTGCGCCTTGACAAGAGCTACGCAAAGGAAGTGACGCGATGACCAGAGGTGGTCGGCGGCTGTCGGACGGAGGAGGATGGCTGCCAGCCTATTGGAGGAGGAGGCTGCTACTGCAGCCCGCACGGCTGCGCGCTGGGTGCATATGCATGCTGGGCGCTGGTGTAGGTGTGCACAGGTGCAGCCTCGCTGCTTCCTGCTATGCAGCGCCTGCGGGTGCGAGTTAGAGAAGCGGTGGATGGTGGGTGTGGCGCTGAGCAATGGCATAGGTATGCGCGAGTGTGCGCCTACAGAGGAGTGGTGCAGCACCTGCTGGCTGGAGTGAGGTAGTGCCTGCGGGCGTATGGTGCTTGCAGTGAAGGGTGCTGGAGGGGGCATGCTTACAGGGAGCGGTGGTGGTGTAGGAGCACTGGTGGGGGGCGAGCGCCTGCAAAGGTTGCGTAAGGTAGGAATGTGCTGGTGGCAAGGGTGCACTGCAGGCGGTAGCATGCTGCAGGAGGGAGAGCTGGTTGGGGGCGCTTAAGGGGTGCAGGTGCCTGTAGAGGTCGCGCAAGGTGCTGGAGGGGGCTGTGCCTACGGGCAGTGGGTGCAGCACTTGATGGGCAGTGAGGATGGAAAGGTGTGAGCGCTTGTGGGCAGTGGGTGCAGCATTGGTTGGATGCAAGCGAGGGGCGTTGAGGCTGGAAAGGTTTGTGCGGCGTTGGTGTTGAGTGTTGGTTGGAGGCTTCGGGAGGCGGTGATGGTGGCTTCAGTGCATGCTTGGTTCACAGGGTCCGCCACCTCCACAGTGGAGAAGGTGGAGATAATTCCCCCGCTAGGGGGTGGAAGAAGTTCCTGAAGATGAAGATCATTTGCTCTGAAGTGCCTTTTTTATCTCCTCTCTCCGCCTCTCAAGGGATTTTCAAAAACCCTTTTCTAATTTTGGCCGACGACTGTTTGCATTTGTTGAGGGATGTGCTGAACCTGGCCGGAGGATGAGGAAGAGATTGAGCCAGCTGTTTGTTTGGGAAATTTATCCCCCCCTCCTTATTCTTTCCCAATATCATTCCTGTAACATAAAAACATAAAGTCATTACACATTAAGTTATAAAATGCGATAAAATAGATGTAAACTTAAATAATGAGGCATGCAAACATTCTATAACTTAATGTAGTTATTAACAAACCTAAAAGGTACAATCAATGTTAACTTAGGCGTAACATTAGTCCATTAAAATGGACTCATCAAATACCCCCATGGCTAAGATTTGCTAGTCCCTAGCAAAAAATGAAAAATAATTAAAGTAATCAGAAGATTTCTTCTTTTCTTATTTCAAAACTTTAGAGATCCAGACAAATTTGAAGTGATGATAGCCTAAGTAACAAATCAATGTGAAAAGCCAATTCGCATTGGGATTTCATAATTTACCCTTGGTAAATATTTCTGTCGGTGACTGGTCGATCTTTCGCTTTTAAGTCGGTTGCAGTTTAATGTGGTAGAAAAATCGACAGATCAATATTTAAGAAGAAATAACCACTCGCAGAGGAGCGAGTCGTATCCACAGGGAGGCAATGACGTATTAAAATTCGCACCAATTAAAAACGTTCGTTCGTAGTTACTTTGGACAAGAATCAAGCCAAGATTGCCTTTAGATTAAGGTTTAAGCAAGAAATAATGCTGAAATGGCAATTATGAGAAACTAGAGGATATTTTTCGCAATGCGGAATCAATAAAATATCATTAAAAAGTGACAATGGCAGAAAATGTAATTTCTAATTAGCAAAATAGGGGAATTTTTCCCCTTTGTCTTACGCGATGAGGAGCGGATGGCCGGGCGCGGGAAGCTTGGAGGAGGTCCCTTGGACCGAGGGCTTCGAATCGGTGGTGGCGGCGAGTTGCACGGTGGCTGGAGGTGACCGGAAGAGCTCCGGCGGAGGTGCTGCAGCCGGTGAGCATGCGCAACCTCCTGGCGTGAGATCTGCCGCGCGCTGCTGCTGGCAGCTCTGCAGGCGTGGGCGTGGCCGCTGCTGGTGGCGGGCGCGCGGGCGAAGGGATCTGCAGGCGTGGCGAGCACTGATCTGCAGGCGCAGGGAAGAGCGGTTGGCGTTATGCAGCTGTACGCTGATCTGCAGGCGCGGGGGTGGGAGCGGGTGAAGTTCTGCAGGTGTGGTTGGACGAGCCTGCAGGTGCGGGAGGATGGTTGCGCGGGTCTGCAGGCGCGTGGAGAGTGCTGCAGTCGGTGAGCGCGTGGAGATGGGCGCGGTTGAGGAGGACGTGCATGGTTGGAGGGTGCAGGCACGGTTGAGCTGAAGGTTGATGGGCGCGGGTTGAGCTGAAGGTTCTATAGGCGCGGGAGAGGGTTTGCAGGCAACTTCAGACGTGTGCGGTGGAAGTGAGCGGGTAGCTTCAGACGTCCGGGAAATTTCCTGGACGTCTTAAGTTACTGAAAAGGTGGCTGAAGGTTGTTGCAGTGGTGGTGGTTGGCGACGAAGGCGAGGGAGATGCACGCTAATGTGCTCACGGTGATACGGACGAGCTCCGAATGCGGTGTGGCCTGTCACACCACATGCCCACGGTGGTGGAGACTCTCCGCCACAGTAGAGGTCGGCAGTATGGAGTGGAAGAGAGAAGTTCTCTCTGCACATTGGTGGGTTGGTGGTGGAGGCCTCCCGAGCTCGGCTGCCTCCCTCCTCCTTTTGTAGTGGCCTGCACACATTTGAAATCATCCACCCAACCAGATCCAGCACATCCGCTATCCCTTGAATGGTTCTTCACTGCGGCCGTTCGACGTTGGAGCGGTAGCCAGCCGTTCCTGCAAGGAGAAGAATAAAGAAAATAGTGTTAAAATATTAGGGTCATTTATGTATAGACCCTCAACTTCTATGTTAATAAAAACAATGTACCTAATTGGTTGTCGAATTAAATGAATGCTATTCTAAGCTAATTATAAATGCATTCAAGATATGAATGCAATGTATGGATTATGTAATTAAATTAAAACTATGAATTAATCTATTTACATCCTAATTTATGCTAAATAAATGTTAGAATTATCCTAATGTGTAGGCACTTAAATACTTAAATAGCCCTCAACTATGGGCTAATCAAATACCCCCATGCCTAGTTTTTGCTAGTCCCTAGCAAAATTAAGCGAAACCTAGCACTCTAAGTAGACTAGTCAACTCACTTTGTCTTCCTTCAGAAGCATATTAAGTTCAGGCTCTAGACCCAAGGTTCCTAAGTAGTTGCTAAGTTACTGACTAGGTCGGCTAAAGACGAGTTGCAGGCACAAGTTTCCCTGATTTCTGACTCTACCCTAAAGTTTATTGATCCCTGAGATTAAAGCATCCGTGCCTGTGTATTGGTCTGAGTAATTTGAGTTAAAGCATTTTTTTTTTATTTACTTTTTTTTTTTGTTTGATTCTTCTAAGTCTAACCTTAGATCAGCTATCCACACGGTCTGTGTCGGATTCATTGTCCCCATTACCATACCTCGAAGGGTGCTTGGCTTTCGATGCTTCGAGATAGCACCGCCCATAACAACCCCAAGAACTCCTGGCAATCGACACTTCGAGATAGTATCGCCCATGGATTTCTTAAGCGAATTCAGGCCTATGGCAATCGGCACTTCGAGATAGGGCCGCCCATGGTACCTGAACCGTGCAATGCGCTTACATGCCCCCAGTAGGATGGATATCCTAAGAGACGAGCGTCGAGGAGGTAATATGTTATCATCGCATCCTCAAGGTGAGTATATACTCCACCTCTCCTACGGCAGGAACTCTTCTAATCAAAATGTGTTTTCAAGCCTCTCTTAAGTCAAAACTAAGAGAACCAAATCTCTTTTGAGAAAGACAGAAATTAAGTTGATTACCAGACCAAGTGTGTGAAATTTGGATGCTTGGGTTACAAGGACCCGTAAACCAAAAAGTAGAATAAGACTCCAGGTACTACCCCACCTTTTAACTCGAACCCTAGTTTCCCTTCCTCAACCTCTTGAGGAATGGTCCGCAACTTAACTCCTACTTAAGTTTTTAAGTCCATAAAGGACCCTAAAGGTCTAAAGCTAGTAGCTCATTTAGCTTCTAAAGTTTGACCCTAGAATTAACTTAGTCTACCCTAGAGTTCTGATTTGCTTAAGGCTGCAAGATCTAGCCAGTTAAGCTCAAAACCTTTTTTTTTTATATATATGTACAAATGTATGCAATTATGCTATGTATATCCCCAAGTACACCCCCCCATGCCAAAAATCTGCAATGTCCTCATTGCATAGAAGGATATTACCTGGGTTAGAGCTGGGATGAATAGCCAAAGAACTTGCAAATCAGGTTCAAGAATTGCAGAAATAGGCCCTAAAAATGAGCAAAGCAATGTTGGCCTAAAAATAGGTAACCTAGGATGTTGGCAAGCTGATGATGAATCCCGATAGCAAATGCTCGCCCAACTAAAATGGGAATGAAATCTTCCCAGGTCACCAGAAGAGGTTCTAAAGGATAAAAAGGTAAAATAACCTCCAAAGGGGTAGGGGGAGGATAAGATGGATCCTCCAAAAAGAATGGGGAAGGAATGGTGCACAGATAAACCCCCAGGGTAATGGACTGACTAAAGAAATCATCAATCCATACTCAATACTCCATTACAGGAAATATTGGTCTGTTAAGCCCGCTGGTCAGAACAAAAGTGAGTAATTTTCTAAGGCAAGGATTGTCTAGGGTGTCCAAGTTATGAGGTTGTGGGATGGCCATAAGATCTAGGTTGGGTTTAATCAGCTCGGTGTCCATCCCAAACACTCTTTCTAAATCCTCAATTTCATCCCTAGCATTCCTTGCACCATCAGATGTATCTTCCTGCTCTTCATCAGGAGTCACAATTTCACTTTCAGATATAAGCGAATCAGAGGGTGACTTCGAAGTGAATGAAGGTAGGTTGGAAACAATAGATCTAGGGATTATCCTATCAATGTCATCCCTGGGTTTTTGTTCTTTACTCAAATCTTCCCCAGAGTCTATATGTGAATCCACATAAATCTTAGAAATTGCTTCCAAATTTTCCATCATTTTATCATGAGGAGAAATATCATCAATGGGTGTGGTAAGGAAACCTAATTTGGTCAAATTTGTGACATCCTCAGGGGCTAACTCTTCAAATAATACATAATCACCCTTAGTGTCACTCCAAATCTTGGATGTAGGTTCCTCATATAATTCGTCTTCCTCCTCATCACACAATTCATCATGTACCCGAGGTCTAGAATCATTTAATATCTCAGCAGATCCCCTAGGGTGCTCTATCTGAGGTAAATGGTTTACACTGGTAACATCAGACTCCTCAGATAGGTCAATTTCTTTAGGGTTAGGTTCCCTATGGGTGGGTTTGAGTTCCATATCGTGATCAGAAGGGAGAGTAGGATTAACAACTTGACTTTGACCCACTTCATCAAATGTCACGAAAATACTATCATCTGGGTTGAGGTCTTCCAATGGTACCATCATTCCCTTCTTTCGACTCCAATATAAATCAGGTGGATACTCAACCTTATCATCATCTTCCTCGGGTTGCCACCTTTCTTCATCCAATGCATAGCTACTTTCATGTGTATTTTCCTCCCACCTAAAGTGTAGATCTCTCAAGGAAGTGTCATCTAATGGGGAGGTTTCAAAATCGATCCTCAAAAAGTAGCTATTCTCCCTAGAATTTCCCTCCAACTTAAAGTGCAGCTCTCCCACGGGAGATGCATCTATTGTAGAGGGGTGTACATCATCCTCAATAGGGTAGATTGGGTGGCTAATTTCATCTCTTTCTTGTTGGCCTGCTCTCAAAGATTCTCCCAACAATTCACTCATTTCGTTTTGTATTTTCTGTATTTCCATCTTCAAAGAGGAGAGGTCATTTCTATCATGAGAGAAGTCAGGCTCAGGCTTATAGTACCCAGGAGTGTTTGTCCAACCATAATACTTTTTCAGGGAGGGTGGGTTGGGTATTTCTTTGTTATGTGGGATATTGGGCAAAGCAAATCCCGC
Organism: Thalassia testudinum; assembly: GCA_037157565.1. NCBI lineage: Eukaryota > Viridiplantae > Streptophyta > Magnoliopsida > Alismatales > Hydrocharitaceae > Thalassia > Thalassia testudinum. Next base: position 8,764,744 of record JAZHRO010000003.1, on the reverse strand, counting down.
TCCTAGGCTCTGCTCACTGATTTGGGGCTTAACTAGGCCAATACTCCTATAATAGGAGTAAAATGGATCCCAATGATTATCATTATGTCCATCAAGGAATGGACCATCTCGGCATCTGGGATCGAAGGATGCAGAGTGGGGGTGAGGGTGTGGGCAATATGTGAAAGGATGAAAAGCAATGTGGTCCATTCTAACTCACACTTCAATCAGAATTCCCCAAGCAAAACACAATTCAAAAAGGACCTTTTAGGTCTTTCCCAATTTAGGCTTTTTATTTTAAGTCAGATTTGCAGGTGACAATACAATTTATTCAATCAATTTACGCACCTATTGTGGACCTACGGCTCGCCTAAGAAGACCTAGTTGGAGCTTAGGTGTTCTTCCCTAAATCTCAAATGGTCAAGTAAATCCAAAGATGGAAGATCGAGGGATGCAAGTAGGCCTAAGCCTTCCTTTGAAGCTGTGCTTTCGCAGTGCTTCTCAACTACCCCCAAAAATCTGTGATAGGGTATCCCCCTCTTTGGATTTACAAAACCTTTGATCTAAAGTTCCGAACACTTCAGAATCCAATGATAGGAGGGCCCTTGTCCTAGTATTTCCAAACCTAAGGAGTGTCTAGAAGCGTGTCGTGGTGTAAGTGAAATAAGTGTGCATACATCGTAAAAGATTTTGAACTTTGAATCGCGCTCCAAGTTTGAAAATCAAATCCTTGGTTTTTAAAATGTCCCTCCTTTAATTAGTCCTTTTTCTAAAAAAAATGTGACCACTTGTTAGATTTATTCAGTACAGACTTTGTGGTCTTTGAATTAAGTCCCAAATGCAATGTGTGATCAAGAATAGGATGCAAACTAAGAGAATGCGTACCTTGCTTCCAGCAATCAACGATGAAAGAATGCACGCAATGCAGAGAAGTAAATCTAGAGGCTGCTCATACAGACCTAAATGGTTCGTCCTAGGGCAGGTAGCTTCTAGCAGGCAGCTCATTTTTTTTTCTATTTTTTTTAGAACTACTTATGCACAAGCAAATAAAGTAATAATAAAAAAAAAAAATAAACCTAAATCTAAAGAAAAGGGAACAGACTCCCAAAAATTACCCAACATGGGCCCAAAACAAAATCGGGGAACAAACCTCTCAAAATATGCCCCAGAACAAGGGTTTCAAACTAACTGCAATGAAAAATTAATTCTATAGTCTTAATTCTATTCTAATTAAACTAGCAACTAAATACAATGGTGTCCGTCGCATCCTCGTCCTTCTCCTCCTTTCAAAATTGCTCCACTTCTCGTCTGGCGACGTCAAGGGTCGCCTCTCACACTGGCTGATTCTTGCATAATTTTTCTCGCACAGAAAAGAAAATAATAAATGGTCAAATCTCTATGCAATTGACAAATAATCAAAATAAAATTAGGCGAAATTATTGTCTGTTGCCTCCCCAGCAACGGCGCCATTTGACTAGTCGATCTTTCACTTTTAAGTCGGTTGCAGTTTAATGTGGTGGAAAAATCGACTGATCAATATTTAAGAAGAAATAACCACTCGCAAAGGAGCGGGTCGTATCCACAGGGAGGCAATGACGTATTAAAATTTCCACCAATTAAAAACGTTCGTTCGTAGTTAGTTTGGACAAGAATCAAGCCAAGATTGCCTTTAGATTAAGGTTTAAGCAAGAAACAATGCTGAAATGGCAATTATGAGAAACTAGAGGATATTTTCCGTAATGCAGAGTCAATAAAATATCATTAAAAAGTGACAATGGCAGAAAATGTAATTTCTAATTGACGGTTTACTATAGCAAAACAGGGGAATTTTTCCCCTTTGTCTTGCGCGATGAGGAGTGATGGCCGGGCGCGGGAAGCTTGGAGGAGGTCCCTTGGACCAAGGGCTTCAAATCGATGGTGGCGGCGAGTCGCGCGGTGGCCGGAGGTGGCCGGACGAGCTCCGACGGAGGTACTGCAGCCGGTGAGCGCGTGTGGCCTCCTGGCGTGAGATCTGCACCGCGCTGCTGCTGGCGGCTCTGCAGGCGCGGGCGGAGGGTGCTGCAGGCGCGAGAGTGGGTGCGTAAGCTGCAGGCGTGGGCGTGGCTGCTGCTGGTGGCGGGCGAGCGGGCGAAGGGATCTGCAGGCATGGTGAGAGCTGATCTGCAGGCGCGGGGAAGAGCGGTTGGCGTTCTGCAGCTGTGCGCTGATCTGCAGGCGCGGGGGTGGGAGAGGGTGAAGTTCTGCAGGTGCGGTTGGACGAGTCTGCAGGTGCGGGAGGATGGTTGTGCGGGTCTGCAGGCGCATGGAGAGCGCTGCAGCCGGTGAGCGCGTGGAGATGGGCGCAGTTGAGGAGGGCGTGCGTGGTTGGAGGGTGCAGGTGCAGTTGAGCTGAAGGTTGATGAGCGCGGGTTGAGCTGAAGGTTCTGCAGGGGCGGGAGAGGGTCTGCAGGCGACTTCAGACGTGTGCAGTGGAAGTGAGCGGGTAACTTCAGACGTCCGGGAAATTTCCCGGACGTCTTAAGTTACTGAAAAGGTGGCTGATGGTTGTTGCGGTGGTGGTGGTTGGCGACGACGGCGAGGGAGATGCACCCTAATGTGCTCACGGTGATACGGACGAGCTCCGGATGGCGGTGTGGCCTGTCACACCACACGCCCACGGTGGTGGAGACTCACCGCCACAATAGAGGCCAGCAGTATGGAGTGGAAGAGAGAAGTTCTCTCTACACAGTGGTGGGTCGATGGTGGAGGCCTCCCGAGCTCGGCTGCCTCCCTCCTCCTTTTGTAGTGGCCTGCACACATTTGAAATCATCCGCCCGACCAGATCCACCACATCCACTCTCCCTTGAATGGTTCTTCACTGCGGCCGTTCGACGTTGGAGCGGCAGCCAGCCGTTCCTGCAAGGAGAAGATTAAAGAAAATAATGTTAGAATATTAGGGTCATTTATATATAGACCCTCAACTTCTATGTTAATAAAAATAATGTACCTAATTGGTTGTCTAATTAGATGAATGCTATTCTAAGCTAATTCTAAATTCACTTAAGATATGAATGCAATGTATGGATTATGTAATTAAATTAAAACTATGAATTAATCTATTTACATCCTAATTTATGCTAAATAAATGTTAGAATTATCCTAATGTGTAGGCACTTAAAGACTTAAATAGCCCACAACTATGGGCTAATCAGTCGGTATAGGCAACTACTTCTCTCAGGGATAAAGCAGAAGATAATCTGTAATTGGGCCCTGGCTATTGGTTTAGGTAGGAGATATTGAGTAGAATAGATTTGTATTTGGTGGCACACACTCATCTGGTACTACATGTAGTATAGTACTACAGACTCTAAATTAATAGACTATTTGACAAGTCAACTCTGAGAGAGGCTACACAATTATTCTCTCTTGATGTTCTTGGGCGCTCACTCTTTTCTTTCTTTCTAAGATCACAAATCTCGCCAGATTCCGTAATTGTCCTCGCTGTTTGGTAGCCTTACATGACATCCACACTTCAATTAAAGTCCTAATAATTCGACAACTAAGTTAGAGTCCTCAACCAGTATTCGGGAGATCAGAAATACAAAAAGGTAGGTATGGGTTATATTTGATGGAACGCGATAGGTGTTCTATTGCCTTAGAAACGATGTTACATTATTAACTTTGACTTTTTTTCTCTCTTTTCTTCTTCTTCTCCCTTTTTCTATTATTTATATTTTTTTTTGTAATATAACTGTTTCTTCTTTTTCTTTTTTCTATTTCTTTTTTTTCTTCTTTTCTTTTCTCTTTTTTTTTTATAAATCAACATAATATGACACAGACTTTTATTTATGAGGCATTATTAGGGATGATGACGGTCAAGAGGATATTGTGTGGCTTATTTGGTGGAAGTACTTATTCTTGGCACCGGGAAGGAATGGATATGAGAGGCATATTTCTAACCTTTGACACTATTACCCTCCTTTAGCCGAGGACTCTATGAAGGATGATTGTAACCATCCACCATAGTCATAGCTTTATTAAGACTCCATCTCTGTGTATCTACCTTATTTGGTGACTCTCAGGAATTCACACAATGTACGCACATAGGAACAGAGAGTGAAAACTACGCCTAACTCTGAAGTGTCATCATCTAATTATCCAAAACATAAGAGTCCTTGCACTAGACTTAGCGCACCAGTAATCTCTCTACTTTCTTCTAACAAATATGAGGTGGATCTACTACAAGATAGTATACCTGACTCCCTATTAACTGTCCAAGGGTTTAGTAGACTACAAATGCTTATTGGTTTTCCTCACAGATCCATTACCAAATCTACGTGAATGTACTGGATTCTAAACTTGAGAAATAATTCAGGAAGAAAAACCTCCAATGACAAAGGTATTTTTCTAGGGACTAACCCATTCAGCTCAAGAAAAGAAATTTTTTCTTTTTTTTTGATATGCTAACCTAAATGCATTAATACTTCCTAAAATGCAAATGCACCCCCCCATGCCTAAATCCTACAATGTTCCCATTGTAAAATTAAAATAGGAGGGGAAAGGAAAGAAATCACCTGACAACGGTGTTATTCCAACCGCTGGGTTTCCTCCCAACAAGCGCTGCATTTTCTGTCAAGAGCCAGACTTAGAAAGAACCTGTAAGTCTGGTTCTAGTTAGAAAAGGTTAGGCCCTAAAAATATGCGTAACAGCACGGGCCTAGAAAACAGGTAGCCACGAATGTTGGTGAGCTGATGATGCAACGTAATACCAAATGCTCGCCAAAAGATATGAAAGCAAAGAACCTCGTTGGCTACCTTGGGAGGTCTAAGAATAATAAACAGAATATGAAAAGGGACCTCCCGAAATGGAATAAGTGGAGGATAACAAGGATCCTCCAGAGCAGGATGGGTTTTAAAAGATATAATCATTATTAGTTCAAACCCTTGAATGGAGAGAGTAAAAGTACAAGCATCAATCCACACTCGCCATTCTACCTGAGGATGTACTGGCCTGATATGTTCTCCAGAAAGAATGTACATGAGCAGAGATCTGAGTCACAGATCAGTTAGGGAGTATAAGGGTTGTTTGTAGTGTTGGAAGGTAATGGTTAAGTCCAATGAGGCCTTATTCGGTGTTAGGTCCAATTCCAATAATGATTCAGATTGTGTATGCTCCCCAACAGTTGTACACAACTTCAGGTTACTTGCCTAACATTAATGATTGGAGTCATATTTGAATCAAGGGTAGACTCCAAATTACAACTCTTTGATGGCTGGGTACAAATGTCAGAATCCTTATCATTAAGCTCATCCCCGAATTCGTTTGGTTCACTGAAATTTTTGTTAGGGTGTATATGTGATTCATTAAGAGTTGGATCAGTGTCTCAATTATTCCCAAAGGAGGATCAATCTTAATGTTTTGGAGCAAGCCTATATCACTGAATTTGTTATTCTTCTCAGGGTATAAATTCTCAATTGATGTGTTTTTTCCCCGAGAGTCTCCCACAGACTTCTCACTATTTTGTTTTTCCTCATCTAATAGCAACTCCTGTTTTGATGGAGGATGACTCTCAAAAGAAGAGAGGAATCTGGATTTCACCATATTATTTATATCCTCTAGAGGTAAATTATCAAATAATAAATAATTCCCTTGTGATTCACTCTAGATTTTCAGTCCAGGTTGCTCTATTGGGGCATCCTCATCCTCTGAAATAGACTCCTCATATCCCTGAGATGAAAATTGATCTAATTCATCCTCCATTCAATTAGGGTCACCTTCATTGGGTGCATTTAAATCCTCAGGATGCTAAATGGTAGGTGTTGATACCCTAAGTGGAGGGTCAGGAGTAGTCTCACTAAGGGTAGAATGGGATTCCACCAAATAATCAATAGGGAAAGTGATAGGAATAATACAACCTTGACCCGAGTTGGTAGGGGTAAGGAGAATACTTTCATTGGGGTCAAGGTCCTCAAGAGGTACCATCTTCCCTTGCTTTTAACTCCAATATAGTTTAGGTGGATAATCACTATGATCGTTCTTCTCTAGTGGTCGTGTCTCATTGGGAGAGTCTAAGTGATAGCTACATAAAATTGGATCCCTATTGTCATTGGGTTCCTCAGAATTATTTGCATGATTATGGTTATATAGGTAGGGATCTGAATTATTAGGAAGGTGTAGCTAAGCTGTCTTAGTTCTTCATTTAACTGTTGACTATTCCTCAACATCTCTCCCAGATTTCATCATTTCCTTTTCCTGTTTTTGCATTTCTATCATAAAAGAGGAGAGGCTACTATTACCAAGTTGGGGAGGATAGTCAATTTCAGGCTTTGGTTGCCTAGGGTATCGGTCCAACCTCGATACGGAAAATCATGAAGGGTGGGAGGGTTGGGTGTTTTCATGGATGTAGGGATTTTAGGGTTGGAAAATCCCTCTCCTAGGTTCTACTCAAAAGTGGGAGTTATCAAGCCAGTGCTCCCAAGATAAGAATAAGAATCATCCCATGAATTGTCAATGTACCCATCAAAGATGGATACGTTCAGGGCATGGGATCCTGATTAAAAGATGGAAAGTATTGACTCTGATAATCTAAATGATAGGAGTAAGGATGATCCATTTCTTTATGCAAAATAGTTTTCAACTCTCTTTGGGTTTAGAAGAATTCAGAACACGAGCAGAAATTTCCTAGAGAGTTCTACTGTCAAAGCAAAGACAAATTTAGTGGGATTAGTTTTTAGTAGATTGTAGGTCTTAGAATTAAATGTTCAATTGGTGGTCAAACAAGTTTTGCAAAAATTATGCTTCCTAGGCCAACCTTCGCTGGTGCCTATAACCTACTCGCAAGGGATGGAAGTCTCGTATCGAGCCCACACACGAGGAATCGAAGTAACTTGGTGGATAGGCTTGTTGATTTTCGACTAACTTCCCTTGTGGTGCAAAAGAGGAGAGGTAGAAATTTATCTAGTGACCTCATGTGTGAGGTGCACAATGTCTCAAGTGTGCAAACATACGATCGTGTTTTGATTTTTGAAATTTCTCAAACGGGATCCTTTTGCACATAATTTTCAGTCAGATTTTAAAGTCAAACCTCTTAGCAGTCCCAATTTTTAAATTGACCATTGAATTAATTTGATTCAAGCACTTTAGTGGTCTTAGATTTAAGTTCAATGCATATACATGACAGGTAATTGATGCTCAAGAGAAGACTTACCTCACTCTACCTTTCTCCGTGCAATAATGAATGCAATGCAATAAAAATAAACTAGATGCTGCTCATTCAGTCCTAGATGGTCATCCTATAGATATGCAGCTTCTAGCAGGTAGTTCAATTTTTTTTTTAATAATAATAATAAACAAACATACCTAATCTAACTAACTAAACGAAATGCAGTTCAAACAATTCATATAATCCTATAATCTAAATAAATGGGAACACGCTCTCGAAAATATGCCCCCGCATACAAGAGCGATAAGAAATAAAGAGGAACTGGGAACACGTTCCCAAAAATACCCGACAAGGGTCCAAAAGACAGAGATTAAATTCTAATGTCTATCTAAACTAAATCTAACTAAGATCTACTAACTAAATCAGAAATAAGCTTCTCCGTAAGCCTATGCACATGGAATCAAGGCCCACGTGTTCCTGTTGCTGGCCTCCAAGTGGCATCAAGGTCCACCAAAAAGATCGTCTCCGCCCTGCACGTCGTTTAGGTTCAATGTTGTCGCTCTGCTACGCCTGTCGCCCTGTCAGATTCCTCGCATAATAAAAAAAATGATCAGATGATTGTGCAACTCAGAATATTCAAAAATTAATAACGTGAATCTATTGCATTTGTTGCCTCCTGGGCAACGGTGCCATTTTGATAAGTCCATTCTCACTTTCGAATAATGTGATTAAGATAATCTATCATTTAGTAACAAAGTGGTGGAAAATCGCTTAACAAAATAATTACAATAAAAATTACCACTCACAGAAGAACGGGTCGTGTCCACAGGGAGGCAATGATGCAATAAAATCTCGATTCTTTCGTATTCTTTCAATCAAGTGCGAAATCCATAATCAAATCCGACATGAAATGCGATGGAAAGAAGATGCACAATAACACAAAAATATAAGGGTTTACGTGCAATTTTTCCTTACTGAAATATTCAATAAATATGTGATGATCTTAAGTAATTTCCAATTGACATGTATTATAGAAAATTGGTGCACATTTTAATCCCAAAACCAATGTCAAACATGTGAATATCAATAAGCATGCAATTATCAGAAAGTATAAGTATGTAGTCACAATTTCACCACAATAAAATAATCAAAAATTAAAATTGATTTTGGTGGCAATGGCATTGAATGTAATTATTAATGGGGACGGAAACAGAGGATTTCTCTTCTCTCTTCCTCGCGTGTGCATCCGTGCACGATTGGCGGCGAGAGTCGACGGAGAGGTGCACCTCAACGAAGGCTACATAACGGCGGTGACACGACGGCTAGAGGTGGCCGACAGTGGTTGAACAGAGGAGGATGGCCGCCAGCCTGTTGGAGGAGGAGGTCGCTGCTGCAGCCCGCACGGCTGCGCACTGGGCGTTGGCGTAGGTGCGTGCGGGTGCGGCCTTGCTGCTTCCTGCTGTGCTGCGCCTGCGGGCGCGGGTTGGAGGAAGCGGTGGACGGTGGGTGCGGCATTGGGCGATGGCGTAGGTACGTGCAGGTGAGCGCCTGCAGAGGAGCGGTGCAGCACCTACGGGCTGGCATGAGGCAGTGCCTGCAGGCGTATGGCACCTGCGGTGAAGGGTGGTGGAGGGGTCACACCTGCAGGGAGCGGTGGTGGCGTGGGAGCGCTGGTGGGGTGTAAGAGCCTACAGAGGTCGCGTGGTAGCGAGGGTGCATTGCAGGTGGTAGCGTGCTGCAGGCGAGTGCGCTGGTGGGGGGTGCTGAAGGGGTCCGGCCGCCAGCAGAGGTCGCGCAAGGCGCTGGAGGGGGTTGTACCTGTGGGCGGTGGGTGCAGTGCTTGATGGGCGGTGAGGCTGGAAAGGTGTGAGCACTTGCAGGCAGTTGGTGCAGCGTTGGTTGGACGCAGGCAAGGGGCGGTGAGCCTGGAAAGGTGTGCGCGGCGCTGGTGTTGAGTGTTGGTTGAGGGCGTCGGGAGGCAGTGATGGTCGCTTCAGTGCATGCTTGGTTCACTGGGTTCGCCCTCTCCACGGTGGAGAAGGTGGAGATAATTCCCCCGCCAGGGGGTGGAAGAAGATCCCGAAGATGAAGATCATCTCCTCTGCCTCTTTTATCTCCTCTCTCCACCTCTTAAGGGATTTTCAAAAACCCTTTTCTAATTTTGGCCTGCAACTGTTTGCATTTGTTAAGGGATGTGCTGAACCTAGCTAGAGGATGAGGAAGAGATTGAGCCAGCTATTTGTTGGGGAAATTTATCCCCCCCTCCTTATTCTTTCCCAATATCATTCCTGCAACATAAAAACATAAAATCATTACACATTAAGTTATAGAATGCGATAAAATAGATGTAAACTTAAATAATGATACATGCAAACATTCTATAACTTAATGTAGTTATTAACAAACCTAAAAGGTAAGATTAAAGTTAAGTTAGGTGTAACAATAGTCCATTAAAATGGACTCATCAGTATAGCTGGAAAGTTTTCATGGGTAACACCCCATTGGCAGGTTGTCTAGAGCCCAGCCACAGGACCATTCTCTTTCACTATTGCCTTTAGGTAAATCTTAGGTCAAGAAAGCCACCTACTTAAAAAAAAAATAAAATAGAAAAGGAGAAAAGAAAAAAAAAGAAATAAACCACACTTCACCGCACGAGTATGGCTAGCAAGTTGTTGTAGGTAATAGCCCATTGGTCAGTTGTCCATAACCCAGCTCATAAAATGCACAAAAATTCCTTAACACTTAAGGAAGAAGTTGGGAACTAGCATAATCCAGGGAGCTATACACTAGGTTCGACCTTGCATTGACCCCACAAAAATAAAAAGTAGGGAAAAAGCTATCGGTCAGATAGATACACCTTTAGGCAACATTTTATTCTTTTGGGCCACCTAGGGGCATAGAAACTTGAAGTCTGTTTTAATTTTTATTGAGTGAGTCTATCACTATCAGAATAAGATGCTTAGTACTAAGAATCCTTCTCAAATTTTGGGTGGATTGGGTAGCCATAAAAACTTATCCTGAAATCCTCAACACCAAAAATCCAAAAAAATTTGAAAAGATGAAAAATAAAAAAATATGTATTTGCTTCTATATAGAATAAGGCAAGGACTCCGGCGGTCGACATTTTGGCAGGCAACCCAGGCACTGTTGAGTTTTAGCAAGTTAGGTTCTTGGTAGAAATTTCCTCCAGTTGACAAGCAACTTCTACCTAAGCAATCAATTCCTGATTTTAGTTGGAAATAACATTTAGATGTTATTTGTTCAGTGTTGATATTATCAATTAGAGTCAATTTCGGGGACACTTGTGCGATAATGACATATTATAATGGGTTGGGTAGCATTGCATGCATATTGCTTGATCATTACATTTCTTTTTTTTTTTGAAACTGCGAGGAAGGCTATCATGCTATGATAGCAATCTAGAGGACATTTTATTTCGTGCTATTTAAGTAAAAATATTAAGAACTGCACATTGGATCCTCATCTATATATGAGGGACTAACACTCATTTACAATTTGCTCACAGCATAATGGTCTCTCCTGAAATAACTTCTAATTTCTCACCCTCCAAACACACCACAAAGTCATAGCCATACGCATATGTGGCCTTCCACGTGTTGCAAACCTCTTCCATAAGGACTCCCATGCAGGAAAAGGTTCCTGACATATTTTTCTCCATATCATATCTGTGACCAAGCATGAAGAGAATATGTGGGGTAAACTATCAGTGTGCAACCTACATAGATAGCATTCATTTAATGTTGTCCCCATTCTTTTGTGTCTAAGATCTCCTTTGATCAAACCTTCCCTCCTGCACAACCATAAAAAAATTTGTTCTTTGAGTGGGATCTTCAATAGCCATATCTTCTTGTCGACTAGGTCACTTTCCATACTCCTGCTGGATCTGATAATTTTTTCATATGCCCGCTATGTGTCCTCCATGCCAGGCCTTAGAGTAAAATTCTGCAAAGTTGAGATCAGGCTCTAGCTTTCCTCCCACAGCCAGGTACCCTCTCTACTGGTTTTAGACTCATCAAGAGTCCAGCACTCACCAGTTTCAGACCACAACCTGCTGATTGAGGCATCTTTATCAACAGTAGCTGAGTATGCACTTGGATAGGAGTCTTTCAAAACACCCAGCGGTGACCATTGTTCATTCCAGAAGGTAAACTCATGGCCATCTCCAAGCTTGGGCTGCATCAAATGCCAGTTGCTTTTGATAGCTAGAATGACTGATCTCCAAAAAGGGGGATGGTTTGACTGGGAGTAGTCTCTTTGACATACTATTTGAGCAACCATAACAATCCTTAATAAGTTCAGACCATAGCTCTTCCTTGCCATCAAAAATCTTGATCGCCCATTTAATCAAAAGGGCCTTACTGAATTCTTTAAGAGACCTGATCACCAATCCACTCGCTTCCTTTGGCTAGCATATGTGATCCCACTTCATAAGCTGCATGAACCTCCCCTCATGTCGAGCCCCTTTCCAAAAGAATTTCTTCCGCATTACATCTACATGTTTCAAAATAGATTTCGGGGCTTTGAAGATAGAGAAGTAGAACACCGGGATAGAAGTAATAACTGAATTTAGAAGGATCAATCTTCCACCTTTTGACAGAAATTTGCTGCTCCATCCTTCCAACTTGATAGAAATCTTGTCAAAAAGAATATTCCAATCACTCTTCCTTAGTTTCGAGCACTGCAGTGGTAGTCCTAGGTATTTAAGTGGCAGTTTTTAGTGAGGCGTTCCCAGCGTAGCTAACAGTGTTTCTTGCTCCTATTCATTCAGGCCAAAGTAGATCAAGATAGATTTCTCTTATTTAGTTTTAGACCTGATATGTCTCCGAAGTTCTTCACCATGTGTCCTAGAGCATGAGCTGCAGCAGTTGTCCCCTCCATAAAGAAGACCGTGTCGTCTACATATTGTAAAATAGGGGCCATAGCCCTCCTATTGGATAGGGAATAACCTCTTATAACTCCAGCCTCTGTCAGTTTACATGCATATCTAGCGAGTCTGTCAACTGCAAGATTAAAAATCAAAGGGGCTAATTGGCACCCTTGTCTAACCCCACATTGTGGTTGAATCCAAGCTCCACAAGGTTTTCCATTGATTAGTGGGGAGAAGGAAGTGGTTGTAATACACCACTTCATCCACTAGATCCAAATAGGAGGGAAACCTCTTCTTTTGAATACTTCCCAGGTGTAAGGCCATGAGACCAAATCATAGGCCTTTTGGAAATCCACTTTCCACATAAATGCTTTGCACTTCCTTCTATGCCACCCACACACCATTTCCTGGGCCATAATGAACGATTCCTGAAGAGATCTGTTAGGTAGAAAGGCAAATTGTATAGGGTGGATCAATTGCTGTAAAACAATCCTTAATCTATTAGCCAATATCTTGATCACCACTACGTGAATGGAATTCGGTAGAGCAATGGATCTAAAATTTGAAAATTTCTCAGCCCCTAGGTCTTTGGCAACAGAAAGAGAAAGGATTTATTGATCTTGTCAAAGCCTACAATAACCTTCTCAAACTCTCTTATAACATCCATCACCTTATTGCCAATCACACTCCACATTTATTTATAGAAGAAAACTTGAATAGCATCCGATCTGGGGGAGCCCTCATTGTTTAATTCTTTTATGGCATCTATAGTTTCCTTTTTAGTGATTGTAGCCGTCAACTTGGAAGCCTGATCATCTGAGACTCTAGGCACATCACTCGCAGCCATCCTCCAATCACCTCTCTTTGCTGGCCATGATGAGTCCCTGTAATACCTAACAACCTCTACTCATATTTCTTCCATAGATGATAGTCTTTGCCCATCTTTCAGGATGGATGAAATAAAGTTCACTCGTCTATGAGAGCTCACTGAGAGGTGAAAGAATTTTGTGTTGGCATCCCCCTCCTTGACCTATAGCTATCTAGACATCTCCCTCTAGTCCATCTCCTGCTTGAGGTCCTCCTCCGCTGCCACACCATGCCACATTCTTCTGGCCGCAAGATCCTCATCAGATAGTGAACTTGCTGCCTCCTTAGAATCCATGATCTGGATTTTATTTAGAGCCTCCAAACACCTCTGCTGCCAAAGTGCAAACACCGTAGCTCCATACTCTTTCAGGACTGTGCGCAAAGCAACCAGCTTGGAAGCAAGTCTGGTAGTGGTTGAGCCCTCCATCTATTTGGTTTTCCACCACGAACCAATCATCTCATGAAAACCAGGCTCTCTTAGCCATGATCTTCTAAGTTTGAAGTAGGAACCTATTTGAACCTCTTCCCCACTATCCCAGACCAAAGGAGTTTGGTCTAAGAAGGGGCATTCCAGTCCAACAACAGTAGAGAGCTGGAACCTATCAAGGATAGTAGCATTCCCAAAGAATCTATCAATTTCAACATAAGGCCATTGCCATTTTGCAAAGTAAATTCAACTCTTAAAGATGGGTACTCATTCAAACCAAGAGATTGGACCACCAGCTGAAATCCAATAGAAGTACTGTCCATGATCCCATTTTGCCTATCATTCCCCGTTAGTACATAGTTGAAGTCCCCTCCTACTAGCTAGGCATCCCCTTGCACAAGTTCTGCAGCTACTGCACAATCATCCCAAAGTTCCAGTCTTCATCGAGGCAACGCATGCACCATTAACACCGGTAATATAGATGTCATCTTGCCCTTGATTTCTTTGGAACTTACAGGTCACCAGGTGATGAGCTTTGTGTACTTCCAGAAGATGTAACCAAGCCCTTCTCCACCAATATAACAATGCCACCAAACCTGCCATATGCATTAAGCAACACACACTCATTCACCCCTGTAGCCTTCATATCATTGCGTACCCTATTAGATTCATTCTCAATGTGGGTCTCTTGTATTATCGCACAATCGATCTCCCACTGTCTCAAATATCTCTTCAGAGAAGCCCTCCGGCTCTTGTCGTGCAACCCATGCACATTCCACGTAACGACTCTCATCTTCCCTTTTGAGACCCCTCCCTCTTTTGGTTTTGACTCTTATTAACTTGCATAATCACGGCTACTGCATTTTCATCCAAGATCAGGTCTGATTTCAGCTTCCTTTGTCTAAGCCTGTAGGGCGATCTTCCCACAACAACCTTAGTAGTTGGTCCAGTATCAAACTTTAGGCCTTCCACATTTTTTAAATTCGATTGGGTCCTCAAGGAATTATTAGAGATCTCTTTCAAAACTTGTACCTCAGTTTTATCAATCATTGGTTGTGAATCACCCACTACCTCAATCGTGGGCATCAATGCCTCATTCCTGGCTGATTCCATCTGCTCTGCATCCATCATCTCCCCCATTTCCCCGAGGCGGTGGTCCTTATGTTTTTTGGTTACCAGTGCCTTATCTGGGGAAAGCCTACTCTGTGTATGTGCGTTCGTCTCTTCAACAACCTGCATATCAGACGTCTTATCCTGCCCCTTCTCCATATCATTACCTCCCACTATGAATCTCAAGATCAGCAGCCAAGAGCTACCCCCGCACCAAAGGATCAATCTATCATGGACAGATCCTGCCTTGAAGACATCCACCATGACATTAAGGACCCGACCATTTCCCTCAATCAAACCAACATCCGCATCTTCTGCCAATAAAGCAAACCTAGAAATCATGGTGGCCACCACCTCTCTTGATCTCAGGTGTAGCAGCAGACCTTTATTCTCTAGTCTCCCCGATCTAGAGCTTAACCTCTGGGGAGGCCTCTCCGGCAAAGCTCCATCAAAAGGAGAGACTAATATCCATAGCACCATCAATCCCTCAAAGGAACTCGACTGAAAGCACAGGTGTTCGACATCCATCATCCCCAAGCCAAAAAGCAGAAATAGTGTCGGGGATAGAAAAGCGATTTTCCAATCGTTTGTCGGCGGGGAAAACGAACTTACTAGTTTTTGGAGCTTCTCTAAGGATGGGTTTACAGTCATTACATCTCCGATCAGAGCCCCTCTTTTCACCAATTCTGCTGTTCTTATGTCCTCTATCATAGGGACTTCTACATTGATCGTATGACCCCCATATGTAGGAGGAGGCGGCAGTGGTGGCAGCGGTGCCCTAAAATTCGAACCTCCAGTGCACATATTAATCTGACCCTTCATCTGCCCACTATTGGCCTTACATAAGTCCTGCTTATTGACTGGTTGATTGTTCGCTTTAAAGTCGTTTGCAGTTTAATGTGATGGAAAAATTGACTAATCAATATTTAAGAAAAAAAAATAACCACTCGCAGAGGAGCGAGTCGTATCCACAGGGAGGCAATGACGTATTAAAATTTGCACCAGTTAAAAACCTTTGTTCGTAGCTAGTTTGGACAAGAATCAAGCCAAAATTTCCTTCAGATTAAGGTTGAAGCAAGAAACAATGCTGAAATAGCAATTCTGAGAAACTAGAGGATATTTTTCGTAATGCAGAATCAATAAAATATTATCAAAAAATGACAATGGCAGAAAATGTAATTTCTAATTGGTAGGTTACTATAGCAAAACAGGAGATTTTTTCCCCTTTGCCTTGCGCGATGAGGAGTGGATGGCCGGACGCGGGAAGCTCAGAGGAAGTCCCATGGACCGAGGGCTTCGCAGCGGTGGTGGCGGAGTGTCGTGCGGTGGCCGGATGAGCTCCGGGGAAGGTGCTGTAGCCGGTGCTGCAGCTGCTTTGGCGTGAGCGTGCACGGCCTATTGGCGGTGAAGACTACCGCGCGCTGCTGCTGCGTGCTGGCTGAAGGCGTGGGCGTGCACTGCAGCCGGTGTGCGCTCTGTTGGCGTGGAGAGCGGGTGCTGCTGGCGGTTCTGCAGGCACGGGATATTGCGGGTGACTTCAGGTGGGTGCTGCTGGCAGTTAGCAGAGGGCGCCGGTGCGGCTGGAGGTTCTGCAGGCATGGGGAATTTGCGGGTGCTGCTAGAGGTGACTGGGTGTGGGTGCAGCTGGAGGTGAGTGGGTGCGGCTAGAGGGCGTGGAGATGGCACTGGAGGTGAAGTGGTCGGATGTGGTTGTCCGGGTGCGGGTGGACTTCAGATGGGTGCGCAGGCTGTTAGCAGAGGGCGCGGGTGAGCGGTAAGGTGCAGGATTAAGGTGAGCAGGTGGCTTCACATGTCCGAGAAATTTCTCGGACGTCTTAAGTGACTGAAAGGGTGGTTGAATGGTAGCTGCGGCGGTGGTGGTTGGTGACGACGGCGAGGGAGATGCATGCTAAGCTGCTAAAGGTAATGCGGACAAGCTTCGGGTGGCGGTGTGGCTTGTCACACCACATTCCCACGGTGGTGGAGACTCGCCGCCACAATTGAGGCCGGAAGTATGGAATGGAAGAAAGGAGATCTCTCCTCTGCACAGTGGTGGTCGATGGTGGAGGCCTCCCGAGCTCGACTGCCTCCCTCCTCCTTTTGTAGTGGCCTACACAAATTTGAAATCAGCTGCCCGACCAGATCCAACACATCCGCTACTCCTTGAATGGGTTCTTCACTGCGGTAGCTGGTGGCGTTGGTGCGGCAACCAACCGTTCCTGCAAGAAGAAGAATAAAGAAAATAATGTTAAAATATTAGGGTCATTTATATACAGACCCTCAACTTTTATGTTAATGAAGACGATGTACCTAATTGGTTATCTAATTAGATGAATGCCATTCTAAGCTAATTCTAAATGCACTTAAAATATGAATGCAATGCATGGATTATGTGATTAAATTAAAAATATGAATTAATCTATTTACATCATAATTTATGCTAAATAAATGTTTGAATTAACCTAATGTCTAGGCACTTAAATACTTAAAAAGCC
Source organism: Thalassia testudinum (assembly GCA_037157565.1). NCBI lineage: Eukaryota > Viridiplantae > Streptophyta > Magnoliopsida > Alismatales > Hydrocharitaceae > Thalassia > Thalassia testudinum. The sequence goes on along the minus strand of JAZHRO010000003.1, from coordinate 8,747,836 downwards.
CACAACTGTGGGCTAATCAAATACCCCCATGCCTAGTTTTTGCTAGTCCCTAGCAAAATTAATCGAAACCTAGCACTCTAGGTAAGCTAATTAACTCACTTCGTCTTCCTTCAGAAGCATATTAAGTTCAGACTCCAGACCCAAGGTTCCTAAGTAGTTGCTAAGTTACAGACTAGGTTGGCTAAAGACGAGTTGGAGGCACAAGTTTCCCTGATTTCTGACTCTTCCCTAAAGTTTATTGATCCCTGAGATTAACGCATCCGTGCCTGTGCGTTGGTCTGAGTTATTTAAGTTAAAGGATTTTTTTTTTATATATATATATACTTTTTTTTTTTTGGTTCTTAGTCTAACCTCAGATCAGCTATCAACACGGTCTGTGTCAGATTCATTGTCCCCATTACCATACCTCAAAGGGTGCCTGGCTTTCGATGCTTCGAGATAGCATCGCCCATAACAACCCCAAGAACTCCTAGCAATCGACACTTCGAGATAGTATCGCCCATGGATTTCTTAAGCGAATTCAGGCCTATGGCAATAGGCACTTCGAGATAGGGCCGCCCATGGTACCTGAACCGTGCAATGCACTTACATGCCCCCAGTAGGATGGATATCCTAAGAGACAAGCGTCGAGGAGGTAATATGTTATCATCGCATCCTCAAGGTGAGTATATACTCCACCTCTCCTGCGGCAGGAACTCTTCCAATCAAAATGTGTTTTCAAGCCTCTCCTAAGTCAAAACTATGAGAACCAAATCACTTTTCAGAAAGATAGAAATTAAGTTAATTACCAGACCATGTGTGTGAAATTTGGATGCTTGGGTTACAAGGACCCGTAAACCAAAAGGAAGAATAAGACTCCAGGTACTACCCCACCTTTTAACTCAAACCCTAGCTTCCCTTCCTCAACCTCTTGAGGAATGGTCCGCAACTTAACTACTACTTAAGTTTTTACGTCCACAAAGGACCCTAAAGGTCTAAAGCTAGTAGCTCATTTAGCTTCTAAAGTTTGACCCTAGAATTAACTTAGTCTACCGTAGAGTTCTGATTTGCTTAAGACTGCAAGATCTACCCAGTTAAGCTCAAAACCCTTTTTTTTTTTCTCTTTCTCTTTTTTCTTATATATATGCATGCTATAAACAAAATGCCTCAAGTCCTCTCCCCCATGCCTGGTCCAAACAATGTCCTCATTGAAAACAAAAGTAGCTAAAGGAATATATTACCTGAGGCAGAGAATGGTAGGAGCTAAGGCTCCTCAAGAGTGACTTCGTCAACCAGATAGCCATCTAAAGTTATGTACGATTTTAACCATTGACCGTTGACGATAAAGGGAGTTGCTGAAGAGGAAGGATTTTTGATTTCCACAGCTCCTTGTGGAAATACTTTGGTGATTATGTAAGGCCCATCCCAACGAGATTTTAACTTCCCAGGAAAAAGCTTAAGTCTGGAATTGAAAATCCAGAATTGTTGGTTGGGCTCAAAGGTTTTTCGAAGAATAAACTTATCATGCAAGACCTTAGTTCTTTCTTTATAAGCTTGAGAGGTGTCATAAGCATCATTCCTCAGCTCCTCAAGCTCACTTAATTCTAGAAGTCGTGCCTTACCTGCCTTCTCTAAATCCATGTTAACACTTCGAATAGCCCAAAGTGCTTTATGTTCCAACTCAACAGGTAAATGGCAGCTTTTCCATACACAATCCGAAAGGGAGAAGTACCCAAAGGGGTCTTATTGGCCGTTCGATAAGCCCACAAAGCATCATGGAGCTTTTGGGACCAGCCTTTCCTATCAGGTCTAACGGTCTTTTCCAAAATGTTTCTTATCTCCCTATTTGATACTTCAACCTAGCCACTTGTCTGAGGGTGGTAAGGGGTAGCAACCTTGTGAGTCACTCCCAAACTCTTGATTAACTGATTAAAGTGGTGGTTTCGGAAATGAGGTCCCCCATCACTTATAATAGTCTTGGGGCAGCCGAAACGGGATATGATATTGGCCTTCACAAATTTCAAAACCACAGAGTAGTCATTTGTGCATGTAGGAATGACCTCTATCCATTTAGAGACATAATCAACTGCAACCAAGATATATTCAAAACCATGGGACGACGGGAAGGGGCCCATAAAGTCAATTCCCCACACATCAAAAATTTGAACAGATTGAATAGGATGTTGAGGCATTTCATTCTTCTTCCCAATCGTTCCAGTCGGTTGACATCTAATACAGGCCTTAACAAAATTATGAGAATCCTTAAATAAGGAAGGCTACCAAAAATCGGATTGGAGAACATTAAAAGCAATTTTCTTAGCACCAAAGTGTCCTCCACAATGAAGTTCATGGCAAAAACTCAGCACACTTTGTTCTTCCTCTTCAAACACACAATGTCTCAATACTTGGTCTTGTCCAATTCTAAATAATTCTGGCTCTTCCCAATGAAAATATCTTGCTTGAGAAATGAATCTATTTCTTTTTTGCCCATCCCAAGAGCCAGGAGTTTGTCCAGTGACCAAGTAATTTACAATGTCTGCATACCATGGTAAAGTTGGTGTTACCGCCATTAGAGTTTCATCGGGAAATGTCTCGTGAATGTCTTCAGAAATAGAGTCATTAAGAGGAAGGCGAGATAGGTGGTCAGCCACAACATTTTCTACTTTCTTTTCACATATTTCCAAGTCAAATTCTTGAAGGAGTATGATCCACCTAATCAGACGTGGCTTAGAATCTTTCTTAGCAATGAGATGTTTCATTGCTACATGATCAGTAAAAATAACCACCTTAGACCCAAGTAGATAAGACCTAAACTTCTCTAGAGCAAAAACTACAGCAAGTAATTCTTTTTCAGTGACGGTGTAGTTTTGCTAATGTTCGGTTAAAGTCTTGCTTGCATAATGCAGCACATGAGGTCTTCCCTCAACCCTTTGTCCAAGGACTACTCCCACTGCATAATCTGAAGCATCACACATAAACTCAAATGGGAGTGTCCAATCAGGAGCTTGGAGAACAGGCGCAGAGATCAAGGGCTCCTTTAGAGTTTGAAAGGCCTCGGCACACTTTGAGTCAAAACTAAAGGAAGATTCCTTCACCAACAAGTCACAAAGTGGCCTAGAAATCTTACTAAAATTTTTAATAAAGTGCTTGTAAAAGCCAGCATGGCCCAGAAAGGATCTAATATGTTTGACATTCGTAGGCAATGGAAGTTTGGAAATATAATCAATCTTGGCTTTATCTACTTCCAAATCTTGCTCGGATACAACATGACCAAGTACAATTCCTTTCTGTACCATGAAGTGACTTTTCTCCCAGCTGAGGAATAAACTAGTCTCCTTACATCATTTCAACACATTCTCCAGGTGCAGGAGACACTGGTCGAAAGACGAGCCATAAATGGAGAAGTCATCCACAAACACTTCAACACACTCGTCAATCATGTCCGGAAAGATAGACATCATACACCGCTGGAAAGTTGCAGGGGCATTACATAATCCAAACGGCATACGCCTGAATGCAAAAGTACTGTAAGGACTCATGAATGTCATCTTTTCCTGGTCATTAGGAAAGACCGCCACCTGATTGTACCCAGAATATCCATCGAGAAAGCAATAATACTTATTCCCTGCCAATTTTTCGAGAATTTGATCAATAAAAGGCAAAGGAAAGTGATCTTTCTGGGTAGCAATGTTCAGCTTACGGTAATCAATACAAACCCTCCATCCAGTTGAGGGTCTAGTGACAACTTGTTCACCTTGGTCGTTGAGTTCCACAGTAAAGCCTGCCTTCTTTGGCACCACATGAATGGGACTGACCCATTTACTATCAGCAATGGGATATATGATCCCAGCGTCCAACCACTTTAGGATTTCCTTTTTTACAACCTCCCTCATATTAGGGTTCAGACGTCTTTGCATGTCCCTAAAAGGCTTGATGGAATCATCAGTATAAATGTGGTGCATGCAGAGTGTAGAGTCTATACCCTTAATGTCAGCAATGCTCCAAGTAATAGCTTCCTTATGCCTAGACACACATTCAATCAAGGCTCCCTCCTGCGCCTCAGACAGCACAACGGAAATGATAACAGGGAGCATATCATTGGCACCTAGGAAAACATACTTGAGAGTGTTAGGGAGGGGTTTCAACTCAAGGTTGGGGGCTTGTATGGTTGAGGGTTTCATAATAGATGTCCCCATCTCAGGTAGCAAATCTACCTTCGGTGAAAATGATGGGGGAAGAGACTCAGCAGAAACTCCTAGCAATTCATCTAGTTCCAGTATATCCCCTTCACATTCCTCCAAGAGATGGGAATGCTCATTTAGCATGACATGCTGAAGGGGGTCATCACATAACATTGCAGGAGTTGCCTCTTCAATCAGGTCATCTATCACGTCAACTTGAGAACAATCCTCAAGTCTGGCTTGTTTGTAAGCATCAAACACATTAAGCCGGATTTTCCTGTTCCCAAAGCCCATTTTCAATGCCCCGGTATTGCAATTAATTGAAGCATGGGAAGTTGCAAGGAAGGGGAGGCCCAAAATGATGGAGGGTTTGGTTGGCTTGTTGGTAGGGTCAATGTCCAAAACAAAGAAGTCAACGGGAAAGAAGAAATCCTCCACTGTTACGAGGACATCTTCCAAAATTCCCCATGGTGTCTTAAGTGATCGATCAACAACTTGAAGGATTACAGGGCTAGGCTTTAGATTGCCTCCCCCAAGTTGTTCATACATGTAGCTCGGAAGGATGTTCACCCCCACACCCAGATCAAGTAGAGCCTCATCAATTTGTAAGTCACCAATAACTACAGAGATATATGGGGCTCCTCGGTCCTTAAGTTTCAGGGGTGTGCCATGTTGAACAATTAAGCTAATAGAATCAGGCAGGACAACTTTTGATTGGACCTGTTTTCTAGATTGCCGCTTTTTCATGCACAAGTCCTTTAAGAAGAGAGCATAAGACGGAATCTGCCTGATAGCTTCAAGCAAAGGCAGGTTAATCTGCACTTGCTTGAAAGTTTCCATAATCTCCTCCGTCTTATCTTTGGCTCTAGATGAGCCAGCAGAAGTCTGCCCAAAGGTGGATAAACGCTCTGGAAAAGGCACTCTCGATCTCTGGGTGGAAGGGTTGTCATGTCAAGTAAGGGGTGGAACAGGGGCAACTTCTTCTGGTGAGGTGATTTCAAGCGGAGAAGATTTGGGCAAATCTTCTCCGGTGGGGGTGAAAGTCGGGGTGGATGCTTTTTTAGGGGGTGAGACTATTGGAGCATCAGGTTTGGAAATTTCTTTCCCACTCCTTAGAATAGTCACCACCTAAGCATGCTCCCTAAAGACAATCCCTTTTCCCTTAGGATTTTCCTCAGCAGCACTGGGAAACTTCCCAGTCTCCCTCTGTCTAACGACCTCAACAAGGTGTCCAATTTGTGATTTCATCTCATGTATAGCTTGTCATGAGATTGGATGATGGCACTTTGACTTTCTTGCATAGTTTTCAACATCGCCTTCAATTCATCCATCTCAGAGGTTTTAGGTTGGGCAAAGGTCTGAGGTTGGTTCATTGATGGTTTTGAAAGGATTGTGGTTTGTAATTCCCTGAATTTGAGACATTTCCTTGTCTCCACGAAAAGTTTGGGTGGTTCCTCCATCCCTCATTATAAGTGTTGGAGAAAGGATCATTACGAGGTCTTGGACGGAACCCTTGAGCGGCATTCAAATCCGCTTGTACAAGCTTAGGGAATTGGGAGGCCAAGTGGCAATCCACAGTGGCGTGTGTATTGCCTTGACAAATTACACATTTGGAAGCTTGGGATGTGGAGGTGTTAAGTACGAATGAACTCGGGTTTGACATAAGCCTTTCCATGTTTTGATTCAATAATTGAATTTGATAGGCTAAATTCTGGGTGTCCCTTGCTTCATTCGCCTCCAACTTTCTTTGCATGAGAGTGGGCTTTCTATCCATGTAGGCAGAATTTAAGTGAATAGAATTCTCACTCAAAGTATCAAATAAGTTCCAAGCTTCATCCTCAGTCTTAGAAAGGTTCCTGCATGGGCACCATCCATAGTTTGCCTATGCGAATCATTAAGTCCGGTGTAGAACATTTCAACCAGTTGCCATTTAGGCACTTGGTGATGTGGGCAAAGTCTCAGCAAATCGTTAAAGCACTCCCATGCATCATGGAATGCTTCCCCATCCTTTTGAACAAAACTCATAATTTCCCTCCTAAAGTGATTTGTTTTGCTCATGGGGAAGTACTTCTTCAAAAACTCCTTCTTCAGGGCATCCCAAGTATTTATATTATCAAGGGTGTGATACCAATACTTGGCTTTGTCCTTTAGGGAGAAGGGAAAGAGGGTCCACATTTGAGCGTCATCAGTAACACCCTACAGCTTCACCGTGGAACTGACCTCGGTGAATTCCTCAATATGCCTGTAAGGGTCTTCCCTAGTAGTACCATAAAAGGAGGGTAGCAAGGATATGGTACTAGTTTTGATCTCATACGGATTGTCCCCTCCAGGTCTATGTAGTGCTGGGCCAGCTTGATTGGTTGGGATGAAATATTCCTTAAGGCTCCTTTGACCAGCCATTTCTACCCTTGGAAGGTCTCTTCTTAGGATTCTTTCAAGTTTAGGATCAAATACAAGTTGTCTCCTAAGAGAACGCCTACCAAGCATGCACTACAAACACTATTCAAAAGGACTTGTTTGGTCTTTATAGATTTAGGCTTTTGACTTTAGTTCAAATTGTAGGTGACAAAACAAGTTGCCCAATCAATTACGCGTCTATTGTCAACCTTCGAAATGCCTAAAAAGACCTATTTGGAACTTAGGTATTCTTCCCTAAATCTCAAATGGTCAAGTAAATCCAAAGACGGAAGATCGAGGGATGCAAGTAGGCCTAAGCCTTCCTTTGAAGCTGTGCTTTCGCGGTGCTTCTCAACTACCGCCAAAAATCTGTGACAAGGTATCCCCCTCTTTGGATTTACAAAACCTTTGATCTCAAGTTCCGAACACTTCAGAATCCAACGATAGGAGGGCTCTTGTCCTAGTCGTTTCAAGACTTAGGAGTGTCTAAATGAGTGCTGTGGTGCAATAGATATAAGTGTGCATTCACCGCAAAATGATTTTGAATTTTGAATCGCACACCATGTTTTACAATCAAGTCCTTGATTTTTAGATGTCCCTCCTTTAATTAGTCCTTATTTCGAATATATGTGACCACTTGTTAGCTCGCTTCAAGACAAACTTTGTGGTCTTTGAATTAAATCCCAAATGCAATGCGTGATCAAGAATAGGATGCAAAGTAAGAGAATGCGTACCTTGCCTCCAGCGATCTACGATGCAAGAATGCATGCAATGCAGAGAAGTAAATCTAGCGGCTTCTCATACAGACATAAATGGATCATCCTAAAGTAGGCAGCTAGTTTATTTTTTCTATTTTTTTTTAGAACTACTTATGCACAAGCAAATAAAAGTAATCAAAAAAAAAAAAACCTAAATCTAAAGAAAAGAGAACAGGCTCCCAAAAATTACCCAACACGAGCCCAAAACAAAATCGAGGAACAAACCCCTCAAAATATGCCCCAGAATAAAGGTTTCAAACTAACTACAATGTAAAATTAAATCTAAAGTCTTAATTCTATTATAATTAAACTAGCGACTAAATACAATAGTGTCTGTCTCGTCCTCCTCCTTCTCCGTTTAAAAATTGCTCGTCCAATTCTCCTCTGGCGAAGTCAAGAGTCGCCTCTCACAGTGGCTGATTCTTGCATAAATTTTCTCGCACAGAAAAGAAAATAATAAATGGTCAAACCACCGTGCAATTGACAAATAATCAAAATAAAATCAAGTGAAATTATTGCATCTGTTGCCTCCCCGACAACGGCGCCATTTGACTGGTCAATTGTTCGCTTTAAAGTCGTTTGCAGTTTAATGTGGTGGAAAAATCGACTAATCATTATTTAAAAATCGCAGAGGAGTGGGTCATATCCACAGGGAGGCAATGATGTATTAAAATTCGCACCAGTTAAAAACGTTTGTTCGTAGCTAGTTTGGAGAAGAAAAAGTGCCTTCAGATTAAGGTTGAAGCAAGAAACAATGTTGAAATAGCAATTCTGAGAAACTAGAGGATATTTTTCGCAATGCAGAATCAATAAAATATTATTAAAAAGTGACAATGGTAGAAAATGTAATTTTTAATTGGTAGGTTACTGTAGCAAAACAGGGGATTTTTTCCCCTTTGCCTTGCGCAACGAGGTGTGGATGGCCAGACGCGGGAAGCTCGAAGGAAGTCCCTTGGACCGAGGGCTTCACAGCGGTGGTGGCGGCGTGTCGTGCGGCGGTCGAAGGCAGCCGGACGAGCTCCGGCAGAGGCGCTGCAGCCGGTGCCGCAGCTGCTTTGGCGTGAGTGTGCGCGGCCTGTTGGCGATGAGGACTGCCACGCGCTGCTACTGCGTGCTGGCTGAAGGCGTGGGCGAGCACTGCAGCCGGTGCACGCTCTGCTGGCGTGGAGAGCGGGTGCTGCTGGCGGTTCTGCAGGAGCGGGATGTTGCAGGTGACTTCAGGCCGGTGCTGCTGGCGGTTAGCAGAGGGTGTGAGTGCGGCTGGGTGTTCTGCAGGCGTGGGGAAGTTGCGGGTGCTGCTGGAGGTGAGCAGGTGCGGGTGCGGATGGAGGTGAGCGGGTGCGGCTGGAGGGCATGGAGATGGCACTGGAGGTGAAGTGGTCGAGTGTGGTTGTGCAGGTGCGGGTGGACTTCAGACGGGTGCGCAGGGGGTTGGCAGAGGGTGCAAGTGAGCGGTAAGGTGCAAGCTGAAGGCGAGCGGGTGGATTCAGACGTCCAGGAAATTTCCCGGACATCTTAAGTGACTGAAAGGGTGGTTGAACGGTAGCTGCGGCAGTGGTGGTTGGTGATGACGGCTAGGGAGATGCACGCTAAGGTGCTCACGGTAATGCAGACAAGCTTTGGATGGTGGTGTGGCCTGTCACACCACATGCCCACGGTGGTGGAGACTCGCCGCCATGATTGAGGCCAGCAATATGGAATGGAAGAAAGGAGATCTCTCCTTTGCACAGTGGTGGTCGATGGTGGAGGCCTCCCGAGCTCGACTGCCTCCCTCTTCCTTTTGTTGTGGCCTGCACAAATTTGAAATCAGCTGCCCGACCAGATCCAACACATCCGCTCCTCCTTGAATGGGTTCTTCACTGTGGCAGCTGGTGGCGTTGGTACGGCAGCCAGCTGTTCCTACAAGAAGAAGAATAAAGAAAATAATGTTAAAATATTAGGGTCATTTATATATAGACCCTCAACTTTTATGTTAATGAAAACAATGTACCTAATTGGTTATCTAATTAGATGAATGCCATTCTAAGCTAATTCTAAATGCACTTAAAATATGAATTCAATGCATGGATTATGTAATTAAATTAAAAATATGAATTAATCTATTTACATTCTAATTTATGCTAAATAAATGTTTGAATTAACCTAATGTCTAGGCACTTAAATATTTAAATAGCCCACAACTATGGGCTAATCACTTATGGTCATGTCCTCCACACGCAATGCACACAAGGGGGAAGCGGCATACAGCTGCCATATGATCTTGATGCCGGCATATAAAGCAGATAATCTCCCTGTTGCCCCACGACCACCCCCTATCTGTCCTCCTCATACCCGCCTCCCTTCTGCCATTGGCCATGAGACCTCTCCTTTCCTTCCGTCTCGATGCCCTAGATCTCCTTGTAGTCCATCCCTCAGCATCATGGTTCCGCCCACCTGTCGCCCCATGATTGCCCTCCATCTCCCCCCCGGGTCTTTAGGTATTACTGTCCTGTTGGGTTGATCATTACATTTTAATCACTTAGAATCAATGTTTAATGACCATGTGCACAAGTCCATTTTGAAACAGGTCTCAAATAAGTGATCTAACCATATGGATGGATCCAAAGTGACGATCGTAGTCCGACAACGCGGGAATCATCGCGATCCAAGCACTGTGGCATCCTATAAAATAGAAAAGATGATGGATGGACCAGATGGTGCCATGTGGCACCATCTGGGCTACCCAACATCGGCCCTTCATCATCAAGTCATCTGCACCCTCCATTCTCAGCCGTTGGATCTTGATCCAATGGTTGTGTGTGCAAATGCCAGACGCAAAGGCAAGACCAATGTGTGGCATTAGCACATTGGTCAAGACTTCATGTCTCAACCACACGATGCAAGTTCGAATCTCGCTGCACCTTAATTTCTCAATTTAGGCATGGCACAGCAGGAGTAATGCGGTAGCGCAAGCAAGCAAGCACAAGCAGCAGCATGCGCGAGGTAGCATGAGGTAGCGAGGTAGCGCGTGTGTAGTAGGCATGCATGACACGATGCACGAGGCACACGGCATAGTGTGGCACAACGCAGTGCATTGAGGGTGCGAGGGCGAGGGTGGGGGCTTTGGCGATGCTTATGGCAGGTCTTCAACGACGTCCTTGAATGTCACTGTTGACCTGTGGAGGAATTTAAGCCCTCTCCTCAACTACAAAAAGGGACCTATCCCTCCCATTTGCATCCTTGTTCTACCTAAGCAACTCCACCACTCCTTAGAGCTTCAAGCAAGGTTGTGAGGATGTCAAGTTGCCAACAGAAACCCCTCCACCACTGTGGTTGTCTCATATCTCCACTTAGCTAATTTTTGGTTTATTATTTATGTTGGTTAAGCTTTCATCTACCATTGTAGTTGTAGAACTGAATCATTTATACAATATATTATCTATTCTATTACCAAAATTATCTCTTTCGTATGTAGACAATCTCACATCATCATAATTATTGTCTAACCCTATCTCTCTTCTCTCTTTCTCTCTCTCCCTCTCTCTCTCCCTCTCTCTCTCTTGCCCTTTCTTTCTCATTCTATTTGGTTTGCTGTTGGGATCGTAGAGCACGTATTTGATAAGAAATGCATCGTAGTATAGTTGCAAAATATGATCAACAAAACTAATTTCTAAGATAATGAGACTTGAGTCCCGATCGTTTATCTTTGGGAGGTGTTTTGGAAATGCAAATTCAAATTCGATCTCGTTCACTCAACTTGTTCAAAATTGCATGCCGATTTATACTAAATATGTATTGATACATGACATGCTGTTGCCAGAATATCAGAAATTGAAAGCATGCAACTTTAATCACACCAAAAGATGATAATCGGGCACATGGTGATTTTCAACATATAAATATATTTAAATATTTTCATTGAGGCATGATGGTGGTAACAGCACATGGAGCGGAATGCTTGTACAGGGAAATTTAAATCTAGCTAGCAGAAAATGACTTCGTACATGAATCTATGGGTGGATTATGCGTGCATCATTGGGGGAGAATATGGAACTACACTACTAAGCAGTAAATAAAGCATTAAATCTATAAAGAATTATAATCTAGTCTAGCAGAACTAATGGCATTCAGAGGTGGGCTTCGGTGGCCTTTGAATGGGTGAGAAGAGAAAGAGGGGCGACCAATGGTGCTTAGCCGACCCTTGGAGAGAGGTTGGAGAAGTTGATCCTGGTCTAAGCTTGGCGAGGAGGTGGTGGCATCATGGTGGAGCTCGTGAACATGGAGGTGGAGGTGGTGATGCCTTATGGAAGGTAGAGATATGCTAAAAGACCAATATGGACTAAATGGCCACCCCTTAGGTTTTTTTATAGACCTAAGGGAAGCTCTCTAGAGAATTATGGAATTCTCTAGAGAGGCCTATGCTGAGAGCTTATGGGAGAGTAAGAGAGAGGATGGATGGTGGTTTTTAGATCCACCAAATGTGGATCTAAAAATTGAATGGCTCTTGGTTGCTAATTTTAGCAACCAAGGCAACAACACATGGTAGAGAGTTCTAGAGAACTCTAGGCTAGGTATTTTTGTGTGGATGGCATGTGTGGGTGTGTGTGGGTCAAAACCTAGGTGGCTAGGTTTATTAGGTTAGGTTCTAGTGGGTTTAGGTCAAGGTAGGTCTCAAATTAGTGTTGTAAACCCTAATTCATTAAGGTAAAGTACAATTAAACTTAATACAAGTTTAATTGGGTGTGTGGAAACCTAATTGAGACTAAAATAACTCAATTAAGTCAAGTCTAGGTCAATTGGACTCTCACTGAGTCCAATTGGATAGTGTGTGCTGAGATCAGGGCTCAATTGGACTCAATGAGTCCAATTGAGTAGACTAAAGAGATTGACAACGATCCAAGTCAATTAGGTTTAGTGAGGACCTAATTAAGTCCTTAGGGAGGTCTAGAGGTGTGTACTAGGGTTAAGGCACCTTAATTTAGTTTCCTAGGAGGTTAGAATTGGGTTTAGGGAGCTAGAGATCCAAGATCAAGGCTTTAATCTCAAAATAGGATCTGGAGGGCAGTTTTGGATGTCCAATAAAGGTATTAGACATCTTACAATGAAAAATCAGAAGTCTAGACTTATTGTCTGGACATCCAATCAGTGTCAAGAGGGATTCTAGGATCTATCTTGGGTATTCTGCAAAAATTGGACATTTAACCAAGTGTCTGGACATCCAATAACACTGCAGAAGTAGGTTTAAGGTGTACGGGAGTTGGCTAAGGGTTTTGGACATCCTATAACTCATCTAGACAACTAGATGGACACTGAAATTATGGGTTTAAGGTTTCCTAGGGTGCAGTGACCTAATCTAAGGGTGGCTAAGGCTTGGGGAGGCTTTTAGCTGTCCCAAGGCTAGGATGGACCTAAGTTCTTCACAATTTATTGCTTTATTCCTACTTAATAGAATAACATACCTTAACTCCCTTACATTATTATCTACTATATCTAATCTAGGTCTTCCGCTCCAGCTCTATTGCGACACCAATTATTCTTTATTCCTCGGATCCAGCTTTAGATTCAGCTTCAGATCTAGCTTCTGATCAGCTTATTACCGACAATTGACATAATGCACCTAATGAGTACATTATAGCATTATTTTTTGCATAGCTAAAAGAAAGCAATAAAGGTGATAGTAATGCTTATGCGTGCATGAATCACCCTAAGTTTTTGTTAAGTCCTAGCCTAATTTAGGTCAGCTAAGACCTATGATTGCTGTGCAATCATACCCCCATGCCTAAATCTTGCTAGTCTCTAGCAAATGCGAGACTAAATTATTCACAGAAGGGTCCCTAAGGGATTGGTTATTTTATCAAGTGTTTGCGTAGAGATTTTTCTCCATTTTGTTTTCATCCTATGCTCTAGAAATCCAGACAATCGTGAAAGTATAGCTTTGTAGCTTTTGCAACGAATTCGAGTGAAAAGGTAATTCACCTCTAAAGCTTGTACTTGACCCCTAGTAAAAATTCTAGCGAGATAAGTGGACTTCTTCCCTTGGGGTATTCAAGATACTCTATGAATTCCACCCGGCTTCAAGCTTATATAGAGAATCTTAGAGGGAAAAGATTATATACTTGGTGGCTTACTCTCGACTGGTGCTACAGAGAGATTAGTACTATAGAATTTAGATTCCTAAATTATTACGTAGCTCAACTCAGAGAAAGACAAGAAGACTATGCTCTCTTTTGGTTTCTTTGTATTCATTCTCTCTTTTTCTTTTTCTTTTCTTTTCTTTCTTTTTCTTAGAGCTCACAATCTCACCAAATTCACACATATGACTTGTATTTGGTGGTCTCACATGGTATTAACACTTTAGTTAAGTTTCCATAACTTTAACACTAAGTCAAAATTCCTTAGCTAGTATTTAGTTGATCAGAAACACAAGAAAGGTGGGTTAAGGCCATATTTGGTTGATCCGAAATTTATTTGGTGATATTACCTTAATGCAAATGAAATAAATACTAAATATTCACTCTTTTTTTTCTTTTCTTTTTCTTCTTTTTTTAATTTTTTCAAAGTTTCTTTTTTTCATCTTTTCTTTTTAACACAACACAACTAGCATACATCCATGAACTTTATTGAGGAGGCATTATTAGGGATTGGTGGTACTCAAGAGACATTGGGTGGCTTATTTGGTGGAAGTGCCTGCTCAAGGCATCAGGAGAGATGGATAGGGCGGTGTGTTTCTAACCATGACATCATTACCCTCCTTCAGCTGAGGATTCAGTAAAGAATGGTCGTAACCATCCACCTTAGCCCTAGTTTTATGAAAACTCGCTCTCTGGGTATTTTCCTTATTTGGTGGCTCTCAAAATTCACATAAAATGTATACCAGGAACCGAGAGGGAAAACTATGCCTTATCTCTGAGTATCGTCACCTAATTATCTACGATTCCGGATTCCTTGCACTAATCTTAAAGCACCAATACACTCTACTCTCCTCTCACACTATTTGGTGGATTTTTGGAAGAAAATTTGCCTGACTCCCAAAACATTGTCCAAGGGTTCAAAAAAAGAAGCACTACTTCTCGACAGACTAAAGACGTTTATCAGCCTTCATATAGAATCCATTGTAAATTCTACGTGTGTGTGAGAAGTTGTACTGGATTCCAGATTACAGGAATCAACTAGAGGATAAAATTCCTAATTCATTCTCTTAATAAGATAATCATATTCATAAATGCACTATGTATATATGCTATAAGCAAGTAACCTCTTATATTCATACTTCATGAAATTTCCCTTTCGGGTTACATTCAACTTGACCATAAATTTAGAACAAAAGGTGTGAGAGTGAGTCGGAAGTGGCTTTTGCGGATGATTTTTAGCTCCAATGCGAACATTGGAGGTGGAGTCGGTTGACGTGCCTTCGTGCGTGTGTGTTAAGAGGTGTCGTTATAGTTGCACTTGATACGTCGGTTTTAAAAGAAGTAAACGGAGGTGAGTCCGAGTGTCGATCTCAGGGAGGCGTGGAAATCGGATTTTGTTTACCACTTGTTGTCACGAAAAAGGCGGAGTTTTGCTTGCGAAAGAAACGGTTTTGAAAAGCGAGAGATAGAGAGAGTTTAGGGTTAGAAAGCTCTTGGTTTTGATCATGCACTTTAAACAGAAATTAAAAAGGCAACTAAATGAAAAACAATTTCATTAAACATGCATTCATAGTTCATGGTTTACAATATTAAATACATGCTTCAACAAAAGTACATGAAAGCTTAAAAGAGAGAGAGAGAGGTAGAGAGAGAGTGGAGAGCGACGAGGCAGCCACGGCGGTGGAGGAGGCTCCGTCGGCGGCTCGTCGTCTCCGGCGATTACAAGAGTGCCTAAGACTAGCTAGGAGAGGAGTGGAGTAGTTGCAAGTGGGAGAGGATGCCTTGAATGGTGGTAGAAGGGGGTTTAAATAGAGTTAAGGGCTTCCTGAAAGAAGAATGTGCTTTAGCGACATCCAGAACGTCGCTAAAACCGCTTCCATATACGTCGGTGAAGGCCTTCTGCCGCCGGTCAGCCGCCCGCCCCTCTCTCTCTTCCGGCGCGATCCGTGGACGTCGAACGAGAGCCGTCTGATTGATGATCGGACGGCTGAGATCCTCCCGCGCCTGCGCTAGGA
Source organism: Thalassia testudinum (assembly GCA_037157565.1). Classification (NCBI taxonomy): domain Eukaryota; kingdom Viridiplantae; phylum Streptophyta; class Magnoliopsida; order Alismatales; family Hydrocharitaceae; genus Thalassia; species Thalassia testudinum. The sequence goes on along the minus strand of JAZHRO010000003.1, from coordinate 8,732,396 downwards.
TCGCGCTTCGGGCGTGCGTGCGCGCGCGCGTTTCCGCCCGGCGTGCGCGCGCGCGTGGGAGGTGGGGTGCTGTCGTCGCGCCGCGTGGCGCGATCCTAGCCGCTCGCTTCTGATCGCGCGGCTCAATTTTGCCGCGCCCTTCGCCCGCAAGTGATTTCCGCTCCGCGCGATTCGAACGCGCGTCGCCGCGACGCGGGCGTGCGCGTTAACCGTTGCGCCACGCCCGCGCTTTGTCGCGGCGACCGCGGGCGAGCGCGCGGATCTCGGCCGTTCGATCGAAGATCAACGGCCGAGATGCGTCCTTGGCTGGCTTGGGGGCGTGCGGGCGGCGGGGGCGGGGCGACGTGGCGCGTTCTAGGCCGTTGATCTCCAGATCAACGGTCAGGATTTCTTGGGTCCATTGTGGGAGCTCCGGATGTCGGATTTGGCCGATCTTGAGTCCGTTAGACTCCGTTCGTCGTCCTGAATCCATCCGTGCGGTCCGATTGCTCATCTGAGGCCTGCTTTGACAAATGCTTTACACAAATGGCCATTAATACAGTTTATAAGCAATCTTGGTACTTGATGCATGCAATGCTCCTATTCTACTTTATGTTGTGCCTTTTATTCTAAAGATGGGCCATATTCAACCTAATTACTACCCCCTTGCGTGGCGTTATCATACCCCCATGCTTACTCCTTGCTAGTCCCTAGCAAGGTTTATTCTAGCCTTTATTTCTTTGGCGAATTCAAGAAGTAATTGCTTAGGCACTTCGTTACTTGTTAATAAGAGGAATTATACGAAGATCTTAATCTACAAAGACTAAGCAGCGCCCGGGTGTCTGCCAAAATACGAATCGCCCAAATCCTTGCTTTGTATATATAACTATACTTATGTATACGTATATATCTATATATGTCTTTTTAGAATTTTTAGAATTCAGTGTGGGTTGGTAACTTTTTACGGCTACCCAACCCACCCAAAACTCGGTCAAAACCCTAAGTGCTAAGCATCTTGGTGTGAATGTTGTGATAGACTTACTTAACGGTAATTGAGACAGACTTCGAGTTTCTACGCCTCTAGGTGACCGGAAAAGAAAATAAATTTTTGCCTGAAGGTGTATTTGTTCGATTGGTAGCTTTCTCCCTGCGTTCATTTTACTTGGGGTCAACACAAGGATTTTCCAGTGTATATCTCCCCGGCTTGTACTACTTCCCCGCTTCTTCCTTAGGTGTTTTTGGTCTTCTTTTTTTGTGCAATTATTGAGCTGGGCTCTGGACAACCGACCAATGGGCTGTTACCCACGATCACTTGCCAGCCATACTTGTGCGGTGAAGTGTGGTTTATTTTCTTTTCTTCTTCTTCTTCTTTTTTTTTTTTTTTTTTTTTTTTTTTTACGTAGGTGGCTTCCCTAATCTCAAATGTACCTAGAGGCAGTGAAAAAGAAATGGCCTGTGGCTGGGTTCTGGACAACCTGCCAATGGGCTGTTACCCACGACAACTTGCCAGCCATACCACCCTAGAGAGTTCATTAGCTACCCAATTTCTGTCAAAATCTCCGAGAAGTGAGTATGTGCAGAAATGTGTGCAGATGCTTAGACTCAAAGTTTTCCTGAGTTAGAGGATGAGTTGGTAAGTCGTATACTTATCACCTTATTTATTAGGTGGATTAGAATAGCTTAAAGTTGCAAGGATTCGCCGCTAAATCCATATTTTAATGGACACTAGGGCTGATTAAGCCTGAAGGCCTGAAAAGTCTAAGCGTTTAAGTTCTTTTTGTATTATTTCCCACTATTGGCAAGTTTCTAATGCCTAAGTTTTTCTTCCTAAATTCAAAATTTTTTTTTTTTTTTTTTTTTAATCAATTAATTTATTCATTCAGACTGATTAATTAAACTCAGGATTATGCAATTTACCATCCCCCCCATGCTTAAGTTGGACAATGTCCTCATTGGCAGATGCATGGATGCAGAAGGGTTCAAAAAGATAGTACCTGAGTGACGTAAACTACCAGATCAGTCTGAATCCGCTGGGTTGCCTCCCAGGAAGCGCTGAGTTTAACGCCTCCAGCTGGGCGGTGCCTGGTGTCAGCCCTCAACAAGGGTGACACTCTCCTTGGGGGGTACCTGGGCCAGGAAATGCTTCAATCTTTGACCATTGACTGTAAAGGTGTGCCCGGTATTAAGATCGGCGATTTCGACTGCCCCATTGGAATAGGGCTTGACCACCCGAAATGGTCCTGTCCATTTGGACCTAAGTTTCCCTGGAAAGAGTTTCAGGCGTGCATCAAATAGCCAGACTTGTTGGTTTGGCTCAAAGGTTTTCCTATGAATGAGTCGGTCGTGGACGGCTTTCATTTTCTCCTTATATAGCCGACTATTGTCAAAGGCGTCCCGACGAATTTCTTCAAGCTCAGATAATTGAAGAGTCCTTTGCGCACCAGCTAACAGGGGATCCATGTTACATTGCTTAACAGCCCAGTAAGCCCGGTGTTCCAATTCGACAGGGAGATGGCAAGCTTTGCCAAAGACCAAGCGGTAAGGTGACATGCCTATCGGGGTCTTAAAAGCGGTCCTGTATGCCCACAGGGCATCATCAAGTCGTGTGGACCAGTCTTTCCTGTCAGGTCTCACAGTCTTCTGTAAAATGTTCTTGATTTGTCTGTTTGAGACCTCAGTCTGCCCATTTGTTTGTGGATGATACGGGGTGGCAATGCGGTGGTTTACCCCGTATTTTCTAAGTAGGGCACGGAACTGGGAATGGATAAAATGGCTTCCACCATCACTGATCATGGCCTTGGGTATTCCAAAATGGGAAAAGATGTTCTTCTTTACAAAGTCCATGACCGTCTTGTGATCGCATCGTCGGGTGGCGACGGCTTCAATCCATTTGGAAACATAGTCTACCGAGACCAAGATATACTCGAAGCCGTTGGATGGTGGAAAGGGGCCCATAAAATCGATACCCCAAACGTCAAAAATTTCGACAATCAAAATGGGCTGAAGAGGCATCATATCTTTCTTGGTCATTGTCCCTAGTGTTTGGCATCGTGAGCAAGTCTTGGCAAAGATGTGTGCATCCTTGAATAGGGACGGCCAATAAAATCCAGACTGCAAAACTTTTGCAGCTGTTTTCTTGCCAGAGAAATGGCCGCCACATGCTTGGTCATGACAAAAGGAAAGCACACTCTGAACCTCGTCTTCGGGGAGGCACCTCCTGATGATCTGATCAGCACAGAGGCGAAACAGCATGGGATCATCCCAGAAATAGTGCTTGGCCTCAGCCAAGAACCTGTCCCGTTGCTGTTTGGACCAGCTGTGCGGGGTTTGTCCTATAACCAGGTAGTTGACATAGTCAGCATACCATGGCATTTTCTTGTCTTGCACGGCTAGGATGTGTTCATCAGGGAAGGTATCAGATAGAGGTAGGGAGGGTCCAATGTGGTCTGGATGAAGTCTTGACAGGTGGTCAGCCACCACATTTTTCGATCCGGCCTTGTCTTGGATTTCCAGGTCAAATTCCTGTAAAAGCAGGATCCATCTGATGAGCCTGGGTTTTGCATTCTTTTTGGCCAACAGGTGCCGGATGGCTGAATGGTCGGTGTAGATAGTCACGTGGGATCCCAGCAAGTATGATCGGAATTTTTCCAGTCCAAAGACTACAGCAAGCAACTCTTTTTCTGTGACCGTATAATTACGCTGGGCCTCGTCCAACGTTTTGCTCGCGTAGTAGATCACCACGGGCTTCTTGTCTTGCCTTTGTCCCAGGACAGCGCCTATGGCAAAATCTGATGCGTCACACATAATCTCAAAACCCTGGGACCAGTCTGGGGGTTGAAGTACAGGTGCGGTGGAGACTAAGTCCCGGAGGGTATGATAAGCCTGGGTGCAATCAGGAGACATGTGGAAAGTTGCGTCGTTGGCTAGAAGGTCGGTCAAGGGTTTGGAAAGTTTGGAAAAGTCTTTGATGAACCTTCGGTAGAAGCCAACATGTCCTAGAAAAGAGCGAATCTGTCGGACCGAACTAGGTGGAGGAAGTTTGGAAATTAAATCAACCTTAGCTCGATCTACCTCAATGCCCTTATGCGAAACGATGTGTCCGAGGACAATTCCTTCTTGAACCATAAAATGGCTCTTTTCCCAACTTAACACCAAGTTAACCTCGATACATCGTTTCAGGATTTTCTCCAAGTTGCTCAAACAATGGTCGAATGAATTCCCGAATACAGAGAAATCATCCATAAAGACCTCCAAGTATTCACCCACCATTTCTGAAAAAATGGCTAGCATGCAACGCTGGAAGGTTGCGGGTGCGTTGCATAACCCGAACGGCATTCGACGGAATGCAAATGTGCCATACGGGCAAGTGAATGTGGTCTTTTCCTGATCTTCCGGAGCGATTGCGACTTGGTTATATCCTGAATATCCATCCAGGAAGCAAAAATACTTCTGCCCTGCCAATCTTTCAAGGATTTGGTCAATGAATGGCAAGGGGAAGTGGTCCTTCTTAGTGGCTTCGTTAAGCTTCCTATAATCAATACACACCCGCCATGCGGTGGTGGTGCGGGTGGGAATGGATTCGCCATGATCATTAGTGACAACGGTGAGCCCAGCCTTCTTTGGAACCACTTGAGTGGGGCTCACCCAGGGGCTATCAGAGATAGGGTAGATGATGTCGGCGTCGAGCCACTTGATAATTTCTTTTTTAACGACCTCCCGCATGTTAGGGTTTAGCCGTCTCTGCATCTGGCGGGAAGGTCGGGCCCCGTCTTCCAGGTAAATCTTGTGGGTGCAATAGGTGGGGCTAATTCCTCTTAGATCTGAGATGGTCCAACCAATGGCGGCCCGATGTTCTGAAAGAGTTGCAGTCAACCTTAGTTCCTGATCCTTGGTTAGATGGGAATTAATAATCACTGGGAAGGTCTGGCCAGGTCCCAAGAAGACGTACTTGAGATTCTCGGGCAATGGTTTAAGTTCAGGTGCGGGTGGGACCACAGTCGATGGGAATGGAAAGGGCGGTAGTTGATCAACATTGATTTCTTCAAATGGTGTCATGTGATGATACTCAGCCTTACAGAGGTCCATAGGTAATGATGGTGGCGAGTCAGAACTACGGGTTTGGTGGTCTGAGACAGAGTTGAGGGTAAGGCATTCCTCAATTAAAGTTTCCACGGGATCATGTTCCTCAATGTAATCACAATCAAAAGACTTTGTTGCTCGGAAGATATCTAATTGCATTTTCCTGTCTCCGAAGGCGATTTCCATACATCCCGTGTCGCAATCGATGTTTGCTTTAGCCGTGGCTAAGAAAGGTCTGCCTAAGATTATGGGTGCGTTCTGTAATTTTTCAGGGACTTCCATGTCGAGCACCAAAAAGTCGACTGGGAAATAGAAGTCCTTGACCCGTACAATCACGTCCTCGACAACCCCCTTCGGGGTTTTCACTGATCTATCCGCCAGCTGGATGGTGACAGGGGTTGGTGCCAGCTCCCCAAAACCAAATTGGTGGTACAAGGTTGTGGGAATTAGGTTGATAGAAGCACCTAGGTCCAGGAGCGCTCTATCAAATGTCATGTCCCCGATGTTGCAGGAAATCAGGGGTGCTCCTGGGTCAGTTCGTTTGAGTGGAAGGTTGCTTGATATCACGGAACTGGCTTGCTCAGAGAGTACAACCTTCCTAGGTGCTTGAGGTCTCGTCTTACGCTTGGGTGTACAGGCATCCTTTAAGAACTTGGCGTAAGCGGGGATGTGTTTGACAGCTTCTAGAAGCGGAATATTAATCTGTACTTGTTTAAAAATTTCCATCAGCTCCTCAGTTTCCACAGTATTCTTTTTTCTCTTGATTGTTTCCAAGGCCTCAGGATAGGGTGTCTGGATTGGTTCCATGTTTGGGTCCTTGGTTGGTGCTTCTTCTAAGTCGTGTAAAGTCTCGGGGAGAGTCGGCCATTTGGGATCCTGGGTTTTGGTGCCGCTTCTCAAGGTCACCGCATTCGCAGAGGCATTGGGGCCATGGGGTGATCCTTGAGAAGATGAGGATGAAGAGGCGCCAAACCCAGGAGGTGTTTGTGGAGCCGGTTGGACCATATGAGCCTGCCCGGGGTTGCCTTGGAACCCTTGCGAATTGGGGCCTCTGCTAATTATGTTTCGCGGGTTTGGTTGTGGTTGGGAAGGTAGAGATCCTTGCTATTTACAGTCCAAGAGTTGGCTTAACTGTCCCTTTACCAAGGCCATTTCTTCCTGATGTTTTTGGTTCATGTCAGCCATCATCTTTATTAGGGTGTCCATTTGGTTTTGTGGGGGAGGGGCCGCCCTATTTTGGTTATATTGGGGTCTAACTGGTGGTCCTTGCTGATAGGGGGGCAAGTGTGGCTGTTGGTTTGGCCTGGGCTGGTTTTGGAATTGCGGTAGTTTCTGGTTTGTCCAACCAAAGTTGGGGTGATTACGCCAGCCGGTGTTGTAAGTGTTGGAGAAAGGGTCAGGTTTTGCATATCCTTGGACGGCTTGCACATCTTCTAGAATAGCCGATGTTGATGAAGAAGGAAGGGAGTAATCAAGGGTCGAGGGAGCAAAGGTCCCTCCTTGGAACATGGTTGGGGGTTGTTCCAGGTTTAGTTGGGTGAAGGGTTGGACCAGGTCAACATTATGTGCTCCTTTTGCTAGGGTGAAAGTCTGCAAGGGGTTCCTGGTCTGGTTTAGAAGCTCATCAATCTTCTTGTCCACCAATTCCACTCGATCCAACTTTTTGGCAATAATGTCCATGTCAACCATTCCAGAATTTGCTTGTACCTCATAAATCCCACCACGGGGTTGACTGGATCTGTTAAACTGGTTCATGGAGGCATTGTTGAGCGAATTCTCGCTCATAGACTCAAAGAGCTCAAACGCGCTCTCCTCGTCTTTGTTTAGGAAGTTTCCCCCGCATGAGGCATCGACGAAGTTCCGTAGGTTGCTATCCAGACCGTGGTAGAAGATCTGGGCCAATTGCCACCTTGGAACTTCGTGGTGTGGGCATTTCCTCAAAAGTTCATTGAATCTTTCCCACGCCTCATGAAATTGTTCCCCACCCTGGAGTGTGAAGGTAGTGATAGCTCTTCTGAGGGCATTGGTCTTTCCTATGGGGAAGAATTTCTTTAAAAATGCATGCCTCAGTTCCTCCCAGGTGGTGATGGGTCTACCTAGGGTTCTAAGCCAATGAGAAGCCTTGTCTCTTAATGAGAAAGGGAACATCTTGATTAGAACAATATCAAGGCTAATGTTCCTAGGTTTTACTGTTCTTGCTATGCGGTCGAGATCTTCTAGGTGCTGAAAGGGGTCTTCATTTGAGCTTCCATGAAAGTGGCTCTGGATTAGACTTAATACATTAGGTTTTAGCTCAAAATCGTCTCCCCCTTCGGGGATCCTAAGGTGTGGCTCGACTCTAATGGCAGAAGGGTTATAGAAATCACGGAGGGGTCTTGGCTGGTTCTGAAACGGTGGTAAATCAAGTGGTGGTTGTCCTGGTATGTCATTGAAAGGTGGTGGTTGTTCTTGCGGGTTCTGTAACCGTTGTATGGCTTGCATGATGGTGTGGATTTGTCGTTGCTGAAGCCGATGGTTAGCATTGATTTGAGCCTGGACGACAGCCATAGCATCTGGTGGGGGTTGATCTTCAGCCTCATCTACCCTAGGTTCAGCCATGTTTTCAACAGAGTTACGTCGCCTAGATTCCTGCCCCAAAACACACAATTCGGGATGCAGTGAGCGCCTCCCGTGCATACACTAGAGAAGAACTGGAGGGGATGCGGAGGGCGACAGATGCGAGAAATGTGTTTCAATCAAGCACGCAAGCCTAATCCTTATGGTGTATTCCTTAGGAGACCTAGAAATCTCACAAAGGGTGATTAAGTCCGTAAGCACTGGACTTCCCTTCTCAAGGCTAATCTGGCCAGGTTGATTACGAGGGGATTGCAGGGATGGTTCTTCCTTTGGCTTACGCCTCCGGTTCCATAGACCCCACAACCGCGGTCGTTTGACACTGCCCCGCAGCCTAGCCACCAGATTCTACCAAGGGAATGAAAGCCAAGTGCCTAGCGAACAAAACCTCACCTTTTGAGACTTAACTCAGTCCTGCCTAGGGCACGTCTACTCAGTTTTAACGGGTTAGGATAGTGCTTGTGCTTAGGGTAATGTGATGAGGCGTTGATTGGGGTGGTGCCTCTTAATTTTCCACTTTTCAAGGTGTGTGCTTCTACAAAACAGGGTTTTAAAGCAAGAATTTTTAGGGTGTGGTGTCTTTTAATGTTTCATCCTTACTTTAGTGTTTTTTAGGGTCGACGTGTCTTAATGCTTTCAGACAAGTTTCAATGGGCACGTCAAGTTCTACACACAACTTGGTGAAAGTAGATTTCCTTTTTATCTTGTAGAGGCTCTAAAAACCCTAGTGTACTCATCCTAAAGATCGTGCAGCTACTATTAGATGAGTTAGTTTTTAGGGTTGAGTGATGCGGCCCAGGTCAACTCACGGTGGCTTCGCAAACACCACTCAAGAGAAAAAGAAAAGAACACTCCAAGAATTTATCCAGTATATTAGAGTGTACATTTTTTTGTAGGGTGGTGTGTTAAGAATGTGGGTCAAGCAATCATTCACCACGCCAATTTTTTCAGTTTTTATGATTTTTTTTTTTTAGATTTTTCACGCAAGCAAACAATGAGAGAGAGAGAGTACTCACTATCGGTCCTCGAGGCGTCTACTTCCTTGCTACCATAGTGGAATGCATCGCTTCGCCGTCCATGCGCCGAATTCCTGCATCCGTCAAGTAAAAAGGAAAATAGGGCATTAGACGATATGAGAATGAAGGTGGAGTGGAGGTGATAAAACAAATCCGTTGCCTCCCCGGCAACGGCGCCAAAAACTGACGTGCCTTCGTGCGTGTGTGTTAAGAGGTGTCGTTATAGTTGCACTTGATACGTCGGTTTTAAAAGAAGTAAACGGAGGTGAGTCCGAGTGTCGATCTCAGGGAGGCGTGGAAATCGGATTTTGTTTACCACTTGTTGTCACGAAAAAGGCGGAGTTTTGCTTGCGAAAGAAACGGTTTTGAAAAGCGAGAGATAGAGAGAGTTTAGGGTTAGAAAGCTCTTGGTTTTGATCATGCACTTTAAACAGAAATTAAAAAGGCAACTAAATGAAAAACAATTTCATTAAACATGCATTCATAGTTCATGGTTTACAATATTAAATACATGCTTCAACAAAAGTACATGAAAGCTTAAAAGAGAGAGAGAGAGGTAGAGAGAGAGTGGAGAGCGACGAGGCAGCCACGGCGGTGGAGGAGGCTCCGTCGGCGGCTCGTCGTCTCCGGCGATTACAATAGTGCCTAAGACTAGCTAGGAGAGGAGTGGAGTAGTTGCAAGTGGGAGAGGATGCCTTGAATGGTGGTAGAAGGGGGTTTAAATAGAGTTAAGGGCTTCCTAAAAGAAGAATGTGCTTTAGCGACATCCAGAACGTCGCTAAAACCGCTTCCATATACGTCGGTGAAGGCCTTCTGCCGCCGGTCAGCCGCCCGCCCCTCTCTCTCTTCCGGCGCGATCCGTGGACGTCGAACGAGAGCCGTCCGATTGATGATCGGACGGCTGAGATCCTCCCGCGCCTGCGCTAGGATCGCGCTTCGGGCGTGCGTGCGCGCGCGCGTTTCCGCCCGGCGTGCGCGCGCGCGTGGGAGGTGGGGTGCTGTCGTCGCGCCGCGTGGCGCGATCCTAGCCGCTCGCTTCTGATCGCGCGGCTCAATTTTGCCGCGCCCTTCGCCCGCAAGTGATTTCCGCTCCGCGCGATTCGAACGCGCGTCGCCGCGACGCGGGCGTGCGCGTTAACCGTTGCGCCACGCCCGCGCTTTGTCGCGGCGACCGCGGGCGAGCGCGCGGATCTCGGCCGTTCGATCGAAGATCAACGGCCGAGATGCGTCCTTGGCTGGCTTGGGGGCGTGCGGGCGGCGGGGCGGGGCGACGTGGCGCGTTCTAGGCCGTTGATCTCCAGATCAACGGTCAGGATTTCTTGGGTCCATTGTGGGAGCTCCGGATGTCGGATTTGGCCGATCTTGAGTCCGTTAGACTCCGTTCGTCGTCCTGAATCCATCCGTGCGGTCCGATTGCTCATCTGAGGCCTGCTTTGACAAATGCTTTACACAAATGGCCATTAATACAGTTTATAAGCAATCTTGGTACTTGATGCATGCAATGCTCCTATTCTACTTTATGTTGTGCCTTTTATTCTAAAGATGGGCCATATTCAACCTAATTACTACCCCCTTGCGTGGCGTTATCATCGGTTATTCTTTTATTTATGATCCTAAAGTACATTTCACATGCAGCTCTGGGGTTTTCCAAAATGTTGGCATAAAAATTTTCAATTTTATCTTATCTACCCCCCCCATGCCTAAGTTCTTACATGTCCTCATGCATGAATTTAAACAAAAATAAATACAGTAGGTAGTAAGTGGGTAGAGATCACCTGGAATTGCTCCTGAAATTTTAACGTTCAGAACCGGCCAACCTGATAGTATGCAATATGCCAGAGAAATATGCTTAAAACAAAAATATGCTATGTATAAAAATGGTTATGTATAGATGATGGTAGAATGCTATCTATACTTGCTGAGTTTAATGCCTCCAGCTGGGTGAGAACTTACTCAGATATCCTCGATAAGATGAATGAGTTCGTCAGCTGGAGGAGGTTCTTGGGCCGTGAATGGCATAAGGCATTGGTCTTTTATCGTTGATACATGCCCAGATTTTGGGTCCCAGATTTGGACCACCCCATTAGGATATGGGTGAATCACAACATTTGTGTGAGTCCACTTGGACTTGAGCTTCCCTGAAAAATGTTTCACTCGCCAATCAAACAACCAGACTTGCTGGTTGGGCGTGAATGCTTTCCTCTAGATGTGGCTGTCATGAAAGGCCTTGGTCTTGTCCTTGTATATCAATGCATTCTCATAGGCCTCCCGTCGGATCTCTTCTAATTTGCTGAGTTGGAGTTTCCATTCTTGACCTCCAGCATCGAGGTCAAGGTTACATTTTCGCACCGCCCAAAAGGTACGGTGTTCCAGCTCTACAGGAAGGTGACAAGTCTTGCCATATACCATACGATATGGTGACATTCCAGGTGGAGCCTTGTATGCGGTTCGATATGCCCAGAGTGCATCAACTAATTTATCGGACCAGTCCTTCCTATCTGGTCTAACCGTCTTCTAGAGAATCAGCTTATTCTGAAGGTTAGACACTTCAGCCTGGCCATTGGTCTGCGGGTGATACGGGGTGGCTATACAGTGATGTACCACATATTTCTTTAATAATGACCTGAAGTGGGCGTGGATGAAGTGGCTTCCCCCGTCGCTAATCAGAGAGTGGGGTATTCCAAATCTCATGAAGATGTATTCCCATACGAAAGAAATGACAGTCTTATGATCAACTTGTCTTACCAGGATGGCCTCGACCCACTTCGAGACATAGTCAACAGTTAGTAATATGTACTCAAAACCATGCGAGTTCGGAAAAGGGCTAATAAAATCTATGCCCCAGACGTCGAACACTTCTACAACCATGATAGGCTAGAGTGGCATCATGTCTCTCCTTGTCATAGAACCGACCGACTGGCATAGTTTATAGTGCTGGGCATATTTGTGTGTATCTCTGAAAATAGTTGGCCAGAAAAATCCCGACTGCAAAATTTTTTGCAGCGGTTTTCCATCCCGAGAAATGACCACCACAAGCATCATCGTTCCAAAAAGATAACACACTGGGGATCTCAGAATTTGGGATGCATCTTCAAATAATCCGATTCTCTCCAATGCGAGAGAGTAGTGGGTCATCCTAGAGGTAGAATTTGGCCTCCGTAGTAAATTTGAGGTTTTGGTCCTTGGATAGGTTTGTGGGAATCTTGCCTGCGGCAAGATAGTTTGCGATATCTGCGTACCAGCAGAACTCAACAAAGTGAACTGACAAAAGGGATTCATCCAATAATTGGTCATGGCTAGGCAGGGAATAGGGAATGTAGGCTGGGTCTAGTTTGGATAGGTGATCCACCACAACATTCTGCTTTCCGACTTTATCGCGGATTTCAATATCAAATTCTTGCAATAGAAGGATCCATCTGATTAGCCAGGGTTTGGCATCCTTCTTTGCCAACAAATGCCAGAGGTCGGAGTGGTCAGTGAAGATGATAACTTTGGACCCTAATAGATAAGATCTAAATTTCTCCAAACCGAATACTACTACTAGCAATTCTTTTTCGGTGATAGTATAATTATGCTTAGCCTCATTCTGCATCTTGCTAGCATAGTATATGACAAAAGGTCATTTCTCCCGACGTTGGCCTAAAACAGCACTGACAGCGAAATCAGAAGCATCGCACATCATCTCGAAATCAAGCGACCAGTCAGGTGGTTAGAGAATTGGGGAATCAGAGATAGCGCTTCGTAAAGTCTCAAAGGTGCTAAGACACGAGGTGTCGAATTTGAATTGGGCATCGGCAACAAGGAGATTCATCAAAGGTCATGCAATTTTTTAGAAATCACATATGAATCTCCGATAGAAGCTGATGTGACACAATAATGATCTAATCTGCTTGACTGAGCTGGGTGGCGGTAAGTGGGAAATAATCTCAGATTTAGCTCAATCAACCTCAAGTCCATTTTTAGAGATCATGTGCCCTAGTACTATGCCATCCCTCACCATGAAATGGCTTTTCTCCTAGGATAGTACTAGGTTTATCTCAATACACCGTTTCAGGATTTTGGTGAGGTTATTAAGACAAGATGCGAAATCATCTCTGAAAACGAAGAAGTCATCCATGAACACCTCCACATAGTCCCCAATCATGTCAGAGAAGATGGCCATCATACAACCCTGAAATGTTGCTGGTGCATTGTAGAGGCCAAAGGGCATCCGCTTGAAAGCGAATGTTCCAAAGGGGCATGTGAATGTTGATAGACGACTTTTCTCTTAGCGTTATAGTATTTAAGTGGTGGAAAAATCGACTACTAAAAAATAATGAAAATAACCACTGGCAGAAGAGCGGGTCGTGTCCACAGGGAGGCAATGATGCAATCAATACTTAATTATTTAATGTTATTTCGGGTAGTGTGAAATCCCTATTCAAATCTGACTTCAAATGTGAAGGAAAGTAGATTTGCAATAACTTGAAAAGATATGGGTATAAGTGCAGTTTTCCCTCACAGAAATCCTTAATAAATTTAGGATGAATTCATGCAATTTTCACATGATATGTACTAAAGACAATTAGTACTTAAGTTAAGCCCAAAATCAATCTTCAAACTAGTTAATATCAATACCATGCAATTATAAACAACTATGAGTGTTTGAACGCGATTCTGCCATAATATAATAATAATAATAATAAACAAATTGGTGGTAATGGCATTGAATGTAAATTTTAATTAATGGGAAAATAGGGCTTTTTTCCTCTCTCCTCCTTGCGAGAAAGGGAGAGCACCGCGGGGGTTGATGCGAGGCTCAAGAGGATGGCGAGGTCGAGAGCTCTCCGGTGGTGGCAGCGGCGGCGACGCAGGTGGCTGGAGGTGGCCGGAGCTCCGGCCTGTGGAGGAAGAAGGCGGAGGTGCTGCTGCAGTGCCTGTGGCTGTGCAAGCGTGTGCACGTGCACTGATGCGTGGGCAGGCGCTTGCAGGATGTGGTCTGCAATGGCTGGAGGGAGATGGTGCGCGGTTGAGAGCGCCTGCAGTGGCTGGAGATGGCGTGCGGGCAAAGAGTGCCTGCAGTAGGGAGGCGCTAGAGATGGCGTGTGGTTGAGAGCGCCTGCAGTGGCTGGAGATGGAGTGCGGGCAGAGAGCGCCTGTAGTGGCTGGAAAGAGAGGCACGCTGATTTGTAGGGGGCGCTGGTGCGGGCAGTTGGTGAGCGCCTGCAGCAAGGGAGAGGCGCACGGTTGGGTGCGGGCGCCTGCTGTGGCATGGGCAGAAGGTGATGAGGGGCGCTGGAGGGCTTGGTGTGCTAGAAGGCGCGCGGTTGCACGCTGCGTGTGGCTTCAGGGGCACGTGTGCACGTGCGGGATGGAGAACTGCCTGCAGCAGGGGGTGCTGGAGGGCTTGGTGTTGCGCCTGCGGGCTCTTAGGAGGGTGATGGCGCAGTGGTTTGGCTAGGGTAGGAGGAGGTGGTGCGCCTTCTCCACGGTGCGTACTCTCTCCACAGTGGAGAGGATGGATATCCCCCAAAAGGGAGGAAGAAGGTCCCGTCGATGAAGATGATTCTCCTCTACTCCCCTCATCTTCCTTTTAACTTCTCCGTTGCACCTCCGAGAGTTAAGGGACTTTCAAATCCCTTAACTATCTCTGGCTGATGGCTGTTGAGGGTTCCCCAGAGAATGGGGAAAAGAACAGCCGTCGGTGATTTGAAAAAGGATAATTTATCCTTTTCCCCTCCATCTTTTGCCAATTATTTTTCCTGCACAAAAAAAGAACCTATTAAGTTATAGAATAAATGTAAACCTAAATTATGATGCATGCAAACCTTCTATAACTTAATATAGTTTTTAACAAACCTAAAAGGATAATTAAAGTTACTTAGTCGTAATATTAGTCCATTAAAATGGACTCATCAAATACCCCAATGCCTAAGATTTGCTAGTCCCTAGCAAAAGTGAATAATAGAAGTAATCAGAAGACTTCTTATTTTCTTATTTCAAAACTTTAGAAATCCAGACAAGTGTGAAGTGCTGATAGCCTAGGTAACAGATCCAAGTGAAAGAGCCGTTTCGCATTAGGAGTTCGTACATCACCCTTGGCAAAAATTTCTGTTGAGATAGGCAACTACTTCCCTCCGGGATAAAGCAGACGATAATCTGTAATTTGACCCCGGTGTTTGCCTTAGGTAGGAGATAACAAGTTGAATGGGTTTGTATTTGGTGGCACACACTCAACTGGTGCTACATATAGTCTAGTACGGCAGACTCTAGCTCTCTAGACCATTAGACAAGTTAACTCTAAAGAGGCTACACAATTGTGCTCTCTTGATGTTCCTGGGAGCTCTCTCTTTTCTTTCTTTCTGAGATTACGAATCTCGCCAGATTTAGAAATTGTACTCACTATTTGGTGGCCTCACATGGCATCCACACTTCATTTAAAGGCCTAATAACTCTACAACTAAGTTAGAGTTCTCAACCAGCATTTAGGCGATCAGAAATACTAGAAGGTAGGTATGGGTCATATTTGGTGGAACGCGATAGATGTTTTGCTGCCTCAGAAATAGTGTTACATCATACACTTGGACCTTTTTTTTCTGTAATATAACTATTTTTTCTTTTTCTTCTTTCTATTTCTTCTTTTTCTTCATCTTTTCTCTCTCTTTTTTCTTTTTTCTTCTTGTTTTTGACTCTTTTCCAATCAACACAACACGATACGGACTTTTATTTACAAGGCATTATTAGGGATGATGATGGTCAAAAGGAAGTTGTGTGACTTATTTGGTGGAAGTGCTTATTCTCAGCACCGGGAATGAATGGATAGGATAGGCATATTTCTGACCTTTGACATTATTACCCTCCTTCAGCCGAGGACTCTATGAAGGACGGTCGTAACCATCCACCATAGTTATAGCTTTATTAAGACTCAATCTCTGTGTATCTGCCTTATTTGTTGACTCTCAGGAATTCACTCAAAGTACATACACAGGAACAGAGAGTGAAAACTATGCCTAACTCTGAAGTATCATCATCTACTTGTCCAAAAATTTAAGAGTCCTTGCACTAGACTTAGCGCACCAGTAATCTCTCTACTTTCTTCTCACAAATATGAGGTAGATCTATTAGAAGATAGTATGCCTGACTCCCTATGAACTATCCAAGGGTTCAGTAGACTTACAAATGCTCATTGATTTTTCTCAAGGATCTATTACCAAATCTACATGCACGTGAAATAAATGCACTGGATTCTAATCTTAAGAAATAATTCCAGAAGAAGAACCTCCAATAACAAAGGTATTTTGCTAAGGACTAACCCATTCAGCTCAAAATTTTTTTTTTTTTAAACTAACCTAAATGCATAAATACTTCCTAAAATGCAAATGCACTCCCCCATGCCTAAATCCTACAATGTCCCCATTGTAAATTTAAAATAGGAGGAAAAAGGAAAAATATCACCTGACATGGTCTGCTGGGTTGCCTCCCAACAAGCGCTGCCTTTTCTGTCAGTAGCCAGACTTATAAGGAACCTGTAAGTCAAGTTCCAAACATAAAAGGTTAGGCCCTAAGAAAAAGCGTAATAGTGCAGTCCTAGAAAATAGGTAACCACGGATGTTGGCGAGCTGATGATGCAATATAATTCCAAATGCTCGCTAGAAGAAATGAAAACAGAAAATCTCATTAGCTACGTTGGGAGGTCTAGGAATAAGAAACGAAATATGAAAAGAGACCTCCCGAAACGGAATAAGTGGAGGATAACAAGGATCCTCCAGAGCAAGATGGGTTTTAAAAGATATACACATAATTAGTTCAAACCCTTGAATGGCGAGAGTAAAAGTACAAGCATCAATCCATACTCGCCATTCTACCCTAGGATGTATTGGCCTAATATAGTTGCCAGAAAGAATGTACATGAGCAGAGATCAAAGACAAGGATCGGTTAAGGAGTATAAGGGTTGTTTGTAGTGTTGGAAGGTAATGGTTAAGTCCAATGAGGGCTTAGTAGGTATTATGTCCAATTCCAACAATGATTCGAATTGTGTACACTCCCTAACAGCAGTAGACAACTTCAAGTTATCCTGCCTAGCATTAATGATCAGAGTCATATTTGAATCAAGGATAGACTCCAAATTACAACTTTTTGATGGTAGGGTCAAAATGTAAGAATCATTATCATTCAGCTCATCCCCAGATTCGTTTGGTTGACTAAAACATTTGTCAGGGTGTGTATGTGATTCATTAAGAGTTGGATCAGTATCCTCAATTATTTCTAAAGGAGGATCAGTCTTAATATTTTGGAGGAAGCCTATATCATTGAATTAGTCATTCTTCTCGGGGTATAAATCCTTAATTGATGTGTTTTGTCCCCGAGAGTCTCCCATAGACTTCTCATTATTTTGTTCGTCCTCCTCTAATATCAACTCCTATTTTGATGGAGGATGACTCTTAAAAGAAAGGAGGAATCTGGATTTAATCATATTATTTCTACCCTCTGGAGGTAAATCCTCAAATGATAAATGTTATAACTGGGCATCAAGCATCCTTTAAGACATCTGGGAAGCAGTCAAGACGTCTGGTTAGACATCTGGAAGCCTTCCCAGACGTCTGGAATTAAATTTTTTCGACATACGGGTTCGCATCTACGCGCATGCGTGCGCAGACTGAACCCGCCACCCTCCTTCTTCTCTTTCCTCTCCCTCCCTACAGACGTAGCTTTTCTCACTCTCTCCCCGTGACTACCTTCAAATATGCCTCTCCCTCACCCTCACTCCACCACCTTCTTCTTCTTCTTCTCCCTGTCAGCGAGAGAGTGAGCAAGCGAGAGCGGCAGCAACGACTGCCACGAGTGTGTGGGGAGGAGGAGCTGTTGCGAGAGGAAGAGGGAGCTTGACCGCGAAGTCTTCTGCTTCCTTTGGTGTTGAGAGCGGGCGTGTGTGTGTGCAGGATTTGTTCGGGAAGGCACAAGGGCATGCCATCCCACATAGATTAGACGTCTGGGAACAGCACCAGACGACGGAGAGGGTCTCTAGATGTCCAAAGTGACAGTCAGACATCTGGAAAATAAGTCCAGACAGTTCAGCAGGATTCTGGACATCTGAAGAACCACGCAGATTAAGGTATGACCTGAGTTGTCATTTAAGACGTCTGGAAGTTCCAGACGTCTGATTTTTGGCAGACTAGTCATTTTTGACCCGTTTAGGGTCCGTTCGGAGTTCGTTTTCCACGTTTCAAGTTTCGTTCTTCTTATATTTAGTTCCTCTACCTGTTTACAGTAATCGTATGCTGTTCTGAGTAGCTCCTTGTCTTTGATCCTTGTGTTAGGACCCCATTCCGTTGTGGCTCTGGGGGTTGCGGAGGCACGTGGGCTTGCCGATTACACCTCCAGTACTCTCGGTTTCGCAGGTAGAGTGGCTCTTTAATTTATTTATCAAAGATTATACACTGGTGAAATAATTAATAGAGTCTAGGGCATTGCATAAACCCTAGGACTGAAAAATTAGATTGAATGATAGATCCTAGGGTATTGCATGAATCCTAGGACTGGAAAACTAGATTGAATGATAGATCCTAGGGTATGACATGAATCCTAGGACTGGAAAACTAGATTGAATATCTATACGTTGCAGTCTTGGAAAAGTAGAAAGGAAACGATAACTGCCTGTAAATTGGTTAATAGCTGCCTAATTATGAATGAATATTTACTGTTGAGAACATGGGTTATATGGATATAAAGCTGGAACGATGAAACCTAAATTGGCTGAGTTAAAAGAGCATGAACCCTACGGGGAATTAGGAGTAGAACTCCAGGAAAGTGAATGGAATAGAATTGGGGAAGTGAGCTGACCCTTGAGTATGGAGTACCAAGGAGAGTGACTGTCCTCCCCCTATTTAGTGCGAAGCAGAGCTAGCCACCCTAGGGACCTGGGGTTTGGTCTGGCCACTTTGTACCGACTTTGGCCCTCGTGTACACAGTACCGAGGAGAGCAACTAGTGTAGGGAGAGCACTAGCTACCCCACGGGCCCTGGGGTTCTACTAGCCCTCCTACACCGACTTGTTCGGCCCACTAGGCAAACAAGGGTAGTTAGGCAAGGGTGCGCGAACTGTGGAGAGGAAAGACCCCTTTTTGGTTACTGTGGAGGGGCTGGACCCCTGTTACTGAGAGGGCTTTGCCCTATACTGGTTCCGTGCTGTGCTTTGGGCGCACCCGTTAACGGAAACGACTGACAGCGTGCCAGTGCGGGGTAGCTACCCGTGTGTTTATCCCGCATGCCGTAGTCACTATTATGTCTGTCAGCGACCTTGGGGTGGTTGACTGAGGGTAGGACCACCACGGGGGACTCTCCCAGCCAGGAGAGCCCCACGTGCTACTTCTACTTTCCAGAAGAGACTGCCATCAAGATCGTTCCCACGAGGAACATTCAAGATCAAAAGAAGAATCTGAGGGATAATTCGATAATGAGTAAACGGAAAATATAAAGAAAGAAATTAAAAATATAACAGCTACGGTCCACCTTACTGTTTCTTAGCTTTTAGTTGCCACTCTACTCAGCATTTTGCTGACGTGTCACCTTTGTTACCTATTCAGGACCAGGTGTTGGGCAGCCAGAGACGGCGGCTGCAGAGGGCGCTAGGCCTAGTAGAGCCCAATAGTGTTACTGTGTAGTACGCACTGTACTTTTCTTCTTGTTGTAGTGAGTATTTTCTGTTACCTCTGTACTCTTTTCATTGTAAGCTCCATGTTTATGTACATGTTTATTTCTTTACTGTTGTGGTGGTGTATACTGTAGCATTTCTTTTCTTTACTGCTATATTTTGTTACTGCTAGTTATATACATGGTGAATGTGGTTTATTTTACTACTCTTTTGGTTACTTTCTTGTTGGACGACTGGGTCTTGGGATCAGTCGAGTCGGTCTGATTCTCATATCTCGTAGGGATTCGGGAACCGGGTCGTAACAAGATGGTATCAGAGCAAGGTCATTTCGAGAAGTGAACCAATTGATTGGAAAATAACCAATTCACGTGTCCGTAACTAGAGTATCCACCACAACATTTCTCTTCACATCAACTCTTAGACTTCTTCGTTAGATATCGTTTATATTGACGTGATTTCGTTCTGTTTTCGCGTCTCCTTGTAGGAGATGCCTCGACAAGGGACTAGCGAGGTGGGCCATAGGTGCGGCCGAGGATGAGGTCGACGAGGTGGGCGTGTTGCGGTCGACGTCCCAGTGGACCAGCTACTGCTCCCGGGCATTCAGGCCTAGGACCTCGCCCAGCTGATACGGGACATAGTGCGAGAAGAGATCCACCCGCCGCCACGAGTGCCTCTCCCTGGGCTGCGGAGGGGGAGTCCTCTGTGGGACCACACGACGGACGTGGCGCTAGATGCAGGGGAGGGGATGGGCCGCCACCACCCCCACCTTCCTCCGACACTTCTATGCATGAGGCTTCCTTACCTGGAGGTGCACCCGCATCTCCACCGCAGCGCCACTTCGAGCTTTTCGGGCAGTTTTGGAAGCTGAAGCCCCCTCCTTCAAGGGGGATGAGGACCCAACTGAGGCGGAGGACTGGCTTGAGAGGATCGAGAAGGTTTTTGACACCCTTCGCCCCTCAGTGGAGTGCCGCGTGGCCTTTGCCACGTACCAGCTGGAGAGTGCGGCACGCAGGTGGTGGAGGGCGGTCAGGGGACAGGAGAGGGACGAGCCGACCTGGGATCGGTTCGTCACCCTCTTCTGCGAGCAGTACTTTCCCAAGATGTGGCAGGACCAGAGGAGGCGGGAGTTCCACACTCTCCGCCAGGGGATGATGACCGTGAGCGCGTACCGCACGTGTTTTCTGGAGTTGTCCCGCTTTGTAGCGATAGTAGTAGCCACTGAGGAGGAGCGCCTTTGGAGGTTCACCGAGGGGCTCTGGCCTGCGATTCGGGGGTATGTCAAGCCCCTGAAGCTGCCTACATTCTCGAGGGTGGTGGAGGCAGCTATGACCTACGTGGAGACCAACCCGTCCGTGCGAGATACTGACAGCGGGCAGAAGAGGCCCTATCAGCCAAACTTTTCACAGGGCCAGCGAGACAGGAGACACGTGGCACCCACAGGAGTGCCATCATGTTTTGCAGGGCCATCAGTGGCCTTTGGGGGCCCTCGATAGGGGCCAGTTGCTAGCACCGAACCCCCGCCCAGCCGACAGCAGGGACCCACTGAGGGTGGGAGGCGGGTCCCCCTCTGCTACCATTGTGGCCAACCGGGCCACATCAGGAGGGACTGCCCATCTATGACAAGAGGTCAGCAGATGCTTCCCACGTCGAGCACTGGAGGGCGAGCAGGAGGCCACGGTTTCCAGGCACGAGGAGGAGGACAGCAGTCACGAGGAGCGTACCGACCAGCAGCTACCAGTCCGACGCAGAGTGTGGCTGCTTCGTCTACACCTAGGTCTGAGGTGCGTATCAACGCCCTGGCACATAGGGATGCCAAAGCTTCGGAATCAATGGTGGTAGGTGTGGTTTCAGTTTCCGGCAGACTCGTTTACACGCTTTTGGATTCCGGCGCTACGCACTCATTTGTCGCCGCCAGTTTCGTGGTTAATCTGGGGCAAGATTATGTGATGTTAGAGGATCAGTTCGTGATCAGAGGTCCGAGTGGTCAGCTATTTGTAGCTGAGGAGGTATACACGGGTTGCGAGGTTAGTGTTGGGGGACACAGCCTTTCCGCTGACCTGATTATGATACAGATGGAGGACTTTGGCGTAATTCTGGGGATGGACTGGCTGTCCGCTTACCACACCTTGGTGGACTATTTTGAGAGAAAGATCATCTTCTCCATACCGGAGTTTCCTTCTTTCAAGTTCCACGGGAAGCCAGTGGACAGAGGCTTTAGGTGCATTTCTGCACTTCGGGCGGCGAGACTTTTGAGCCAGGGGTGTGAGGGCTTCCTAACTTGTGTGGTGGCAGAGCCCAGCCCTGTGGCAGACTTCCAGAGAATCCCAGTGGTCAAAGAGTACCCCAACATGTTCCCAGACGAGTTTATAGGACTACCGCCCAAGCGTGAGATCGAGTTTGAGATCTCACTAATACCAGGTACCAGCCCCATCTTCACTGCACCATACAGGATGGCACCACTTGAGCTGTGAGAGCTCAAGTCTCAATTGCAGGATCTTTTGGAGAAGGGCTTTGTGAGGCCCAGTGCGTCTCCTTGGGGAGCCCCGGTACTGTTTGTAAAGAAGAAGGATGGTACCCTACGCCTTTATGTGGACTACCAACAGCTGAATAGGGTCACCATCAAGAACAGATATCCGCTACCAAGGATCGATGACTTGTTTGACCAGCTACGAGGTGCCATGGTATTCTCCAAGATCGACTTGAGGTCTGGATACCACCAGTTGAGGATCAAGGAGGCAGACGTCTCCAAGACAGCTTTCCGCACCCGGTACAGACACTACGAGTTTCTAGTCATGCCATTTGGGCTGACCAATGCCCCCGCTGCCTTCATGGACTTGATGAATCGGGTGTTTCGACCGTACTTGGATTAGTTTGTGGTGGTATTCATTGATTTTGTGCTCATATATTCTCAAGATCAGACGCAGCAGAGACAGCACTTGCGGATGGTTCTAGACACACTGAGACGACATAGGCTGTACACCAAATGCAGCAAGTGCGAGTTCTGGTTAAGGGAGGTGACCTTCCTAGGTCATGTGATCTCTGGAGATGGCTTGGCTGTGGACCTAGCCAAGGTCGAGGTAGTGCTCAGGTGGGAGAGACCATGTACGGTTACTGAGATTCACAGTTTCTTGGGACTGGCAGGCTACTACAGGCGGTTTATTAGGGACTTTTCACAGATTGCACGTCCTATGACATAGTTGACCTGGAAGGACGTGCCCTTCACTTGGACAGACGCCTGTGAGGCGTGTTTTCAGGAGTTGAAGGAGAGGCTGACTTCGGCTCCCTTGCTCACCAACCCAGACAGTAGTGGCGGGTTCGTTGTGTACACGGATGCCTCTTTGCAGGGGTTAGGGGGTGTGCTCATGCAGAGGGGTCATGTTGTCGCTTATGCTTCATGGCAACTGAAGCCCCATGAGCATAGCTACCCTACCCACAACCTGGAGTTGGCAGCTGTCGTCTTCGTGCTGAAGACCTGGAGGCACTACTTGTACGGTGAGACCTTCGAGATTTTCACAGACCACAAGAGCCTCTGATACCTGTTTGATCAGAAGGAGCTCAACATGAGACAGAGTCATTGGTTGGAGTTCCTGAAGGACTCTGACTGCAGCATTTCCTACCAGCCGGGAAAAGCCAACGTGGTGGCTGACTCCTTGAGCCAGAAGGTGCCTGCACACTTGGTCAGTTTACAGGTGCAGAGTTGGAGCCTTTTGGAGGAGATGAGTAGTTGGCAACCCCTAGAGTTATAGGGGCACTGTGGGCAATGACTGTGATGCGACAGACGAGGCCAGAGCTGATAGATCGCATCATCAAAGGATAGATGGCCGACCCGTACTTGCAGTCCTTGCGTGACAGAGTATTGTCAGGAAACCCTGGAGACTTCTCTTTTACAGACCAGGTGCTGCACATGAGGGGACGGCTGTGCGTTCCCAGAGACGAGGAGCTGTTGAGAGAGCTCCTGACTGAGGCACATGGTTCCAGAATCACCATACATCCCGGAAACACGAAGATGTACCATGACTTGAGATGCGACTTTTTTTGGAGGGGGATGAAGCGGGATGTGGGTGAATTCGTGCAGCAGTGCTTAGTGTGCCAGCAGGTGAAAGCCGAGCATCAGAGGACTACAGGGCTGCTATAGCCATTTCCAGTGCCAGAGTGGAAGTGGGAGAGCATCAGCATGGACTTGGTGGTGGGCTTACCTGTTACCCAGCGAGGACACGACGTAGTATGGGTAATCGTTGACAGATTGACGAAGACGACACGTTTCCTGCCGATCCGAGTCACCTTGGGACCAGCACAATTGGCAGAGAGGTATATCCGCGATGTGGTATGTCTACACGGAGTTCCGCGGGAGATTGTATCCAACCGAGATACTCGCTTTACATCCCAATTTTGGGCTGAGTTTCAGCAGGCCCTGGGGACACGGTTGAGGTTCAGTACAGCTTACCACACCCAGAAGGACGGACAGTCTAAGCGCACGATACAGACACTTGAGGACCTTTTGCATGCCTATGTACTGGACTGGAGGGACTCTTGGGAGGAACACTTGCCCCTGGCGGAGTTTGC
Organism: Thalassia testudinum; assembly: GCA_037157565.1. Classification (NCBI taxonomy): domain Eukaryota; kingdom Viridiplantae; phylum Streptophyta; class Magnoliopsida; order Alismatales; family Hydrocharitaceae; genus Thalassia; species Thalassia testudinum. Next base: position 8,708,516 of record JAZHRO010000003.1, on the reverse strand, counting down.
ATACAATAACAGTTATCACTCGAGCATCGACATGGCACCCTACGAAGCTCTGTGCGGATGGAGGTGTACGGCACCCTTGAGTTGGGTTGAGGTGGGGACCAAGTGGGAGGTTGGCCCTAGGCTGATCCGGTAGAGTCAGGAGGTAGTCGAGTAGATTCACAGGCAACTCCGCACTGTCAGGAGCAGGCAGAAGAACCATGCAGATCGAAAATTCAGAGAGGTGCAGTTTGAGGTTGGGGACCACGTCTTCCTTCGTGTTTCGCCCATGAAGGGCCTGTAGTGGTTTAGGGTGAGAGGGAAGCTCGCGTCGAGGTTCGTGGGGCCCTTTGAGGTCCTGGAGCGGGTTGGACCTGTTGCTTACAGGCTTGCCCTCCCTCAGCTTTCTGGTGTGCACGACGTGTTCTACATGTCCAACCTCAGGAAGTACGTCACCGATTCCAGTCACATCCTGAGTCACGAGAGCGTCGAGGTGGGAGACGACCTAACCTACCCTGAGCGGCCAGTGCAGATTCTCGACAGAGCCATCTGTAGTCTAAGATGGAAGCAAGTACCCCTGGTGAAGGTTTTGTGGAGCCAGCGGTACGAGGAGGCTCCCTGGGAGCCTGAGGCGGCGATGCGGGAGTGGTACCTGGAGCTTTTCGCAGGTACGTCCTTTCGGACTGACTTCGGTCCTCTTTGACTTTGTTATGCATATATCATTCTTTCCCGCACCCTAGTTAAAGCAAGTTTCAGGGACAAAACTTCCTTTAAGTTTGTTATATTGTTATAACCGGGCAACAAGCATTGTTTAAGATGTCTGGTCAGACGTCTGGAAGCCTTCCTGGACATATGGAATTAAATTTTTTCGGCATACGGGTTTGCGTCTGCACGCATGCGCGTGCAGACTGAACTGACGTGCCTTCGTGCGTGTGTGTTAAGAGGTGTCCTTATAGTTGCACTTGATACGTCGATTTTAAAAGAAGTAAACGGAGGTGAGTCCGAGTGTCGATCTCAGGGAGGCGTGGAAATCGGATTTTGTTTACCACTTGTTGTCACGAAAAAGGAGGAGTTTTGCTTGCGAAAGAGACGGTTTTGAAAAGTGAGAGATAGAGAGAGTTTAGGGTTAGAAAGCTCTTGGTTTTGATCATGCACTTTAAATAGAAATTAAAATGGCAACTAAATGGAAAATAATTTCATTAAACATGCATTCATAGTTCATGGTTTACAATATTAAATACATGCTTCAACAAAAGTAAATGAAAGCTTAAAAGAGAGAGAGAGAGAGGTAGAGAGAGAGTGGAGAGCGACGAGGCAGCCACGGCGGTGGAGGAGGCTCCGTCGGCGGCTCGTCGTCTCCGGCGATTACAAGAGTGCCTAAGATTAGCTAGGAGAGGAGTGGAGTAGTTGCAAGTGGGAGAGGATGCCTTGAATGGTGGTAGAAGGGGGTTTAAATAGAGTTAAGGGCTTCCTAAAAGAAGAATGTGCTTTAGCGACATCCAGAACGTCGCTAAAACCGCTTCCAGATACGTCGGTGAAGGCCTTCTGCCGCCGGTCAGCCGCCCGCCCCTCTCTCTCTTCAGGCGCGATCCGTGGATGTCGAACGAGAGCCGTCCGATTGATGATCGGACGGCTGAGATCCTCCCGCGCCTGCGCTAGGATCGCGCTTCGGGCGCGCGTGCGCGCGCGCGTTTCCACCCGGCGTGCGCGCGCGCGTGGGAGGTGGGGCGCTGTCGTCGCGCCCCGTGGCGCAATCCTAGCGGCTCGCTTCTGATCGCGCAGCTCAATTTTGCCGCGCCCTTCGCCCGCAAGTGATTTCCGCTCCGCGCGATTCGAACGCGTGTCGCCACGACTCGGGCGTGCGCGCTAACCGTTGCGCCACGCCCGCGCTTTGTCGCGGCGACCGCGGGCGAGCGCGCGGATCTCGGCCGTTCGATCGAAGATCAACGGCCGAGATGCGTCCTTGGCTGGCTTGGGGGCAGGCGAGCGGCGGGGGCGGGGCGACGTGGCGCGTTCTAGGCCGTTGATCTCCAGATCAACGGTCAGGATTTCTTGGGCCCATTGTGGGAGCTCCGGATGTCGGATTTGGCCGATCTTGAGTCCGTTAGACTCCGTTCGTCGTCCTGAATCCATCCGTGCAGTCCGATTGCTCATCTGAGGCCTACTTTGACAAATGCTTTACACAAATGGCCATTAATACAGTTTATAAGCAATCTTGGTACTTGATGCATGCAATGCTCCTATTCTACTTTATGTTGTGCCTTTTATTCTAAAGATGGGCCATATTCAACCTAATTACTACCCCCTTGCGTGGTGTTATCATACCCCCATGCTTACTCCTTGCTAGTCCCTAGCAAGGTTTATTCTGGCCTTTATTTCTTTGGGGAATTCAAGAAGTATTTGCTTCGGCACTTCGTTACTCGTCAATAAGAGGAAATATACGAAGATCTTAATCTACAAAGACTAACCAGCGCCCGGGTTTCTTCCAAAATACAAATCGCCCGAATCCTTGCTTTGTATATATAACTATACATATGTATACGTATATGTCTATATATGTCTTTTTAGAATTTTCGGAATTCAATGTGGGTTGGTAACTTTTTACGGCTACCCAACCCACCCAAAACTCGATCAAAACCCTAAGTGCTAAGCATCTTGGTGTGAATGTTGTGATAGACTCACTTAACGGTAATTGAGACAGATTTCGAGTTTCTACGCCTCTAGGTGTCCGGAAAAGAAAATAAATTTTTGCCTGAAGGTGTATTTGTTCGACTGGTAGCTTTCTCCCTACGTTCATTTTACTTGGGGTCAACACAAGGATTTTCCAGTGTATATCTCCCCGGCTTGTACTACTTCCCCGCTTCGTCCTTAGGTGTTTTGGTCTTTTTTGTGCAATTATTGAGCTGGGCTCTGGACAACCGACCAATGGGCTGTTACCCACGATCACTTGCCAGCCATACTTGTGCGGTGAAGTGTGGTTTATTTTCTTTTCTTCTTTTTTTTTTTTTTTTTTTTCGTAGGTGGCTTCCCTAATCTCAAATGTACCCAGAGGCAACGAAAAAGAAATGGCCTGTGGCTGGGTTCTGGACAACCTGCCAATGGGCTGTTACCCACGACAACTTGCCAGCCATACCACCCTAGAGAGTTCATTAGCTACCCAATTTCTGTCAAAATCTCCGAGAAGTGAGTCTGTGCAAAAATGTGTGTAGATGCTTAGACTCAAAGTTTTCCTGAGTTAGAGGGTGAGTTGATAAGTCGTATACTTATTACCTTATTTATTAGGTGGATTAGAATAGCAAGGATTCGCCGCTAAATCCATATTTTAATGGACACCAGGGCTAATTAAGCTTGAAGGCATGAAAAGTCTAAGTGTTTAAGTTCTTTTTGTATTATTTCCCACTATTGACAAGTTTCTAATGCCTAAGTTTTTCTTCCTAAATTCATTTCTTTTTTTTTTTTTTTTTTTTTAATCAATTAATTTATTCATTCAGACTGATTAATTAAGCTCAGGATTATGCAGTTTACCATCCCCCCCATGCTTAAGTTGGACAATGTCCTCATTGGCAGATGCATGGATGCAAAAGGGTTCAAAAAGATAGTACCTGAGTGACGTAAACTACCAGATCAGTCTGAATCCGCTGGGTTGCCTCCCAGGAAGCGCTGAGTTTAACGCCTCCAGCTGGGCGGTGCTTGGTGTCAGCCCTCAACAAGGGTGACACTTTCCTTGGGGGGTACCTGGGCCAGGAAATGCTTCAATCTTTGACCATTGACTGTAAAGGTGTGCCCGGTATTAAGATCGGCGATTTCGACTGCCCCATTGGAATAGGGCTTGACCACCCGAAATGGTCCTGTCCATTTGGACCTAAGTTTACCTGGAAAGAGTTTCAGGCGTGCATCAAATAGCCAGACTTGTTGGTTTGGCTCAAAGGTTTTCCTATGAATGAGTCGGTCGTGGACGGCTTTCATTTTCTCCTTATATAGCCGACTATTGTCAAAGGCGTCCCGACGAATTTCTTCAAGCTCAGATAATTGAAGAGTCCTTTACGCACCAGCTAACTGGGGATCCATGTTACATTGCTTAACAGCCCAGTAAGCCCAGTGTTCCAATTCGACAGGGAGATGGCAAGCTTTGCCAAAGACCAAGCGGTAAGGTGACATGCCTATCGGGGTCTTAAAAGCGGTCCTGTATGCCCACAGGGCATCATCAAGTCGTGTGGACCAGTCTTTCCTGTCAGGTCTCACAGTCTTATGTAAAATGTTCTTGATTTGTCTGTTTGAGACCTCAGTCTGCCCATTTGTTTGTGGATGATATGGGGTGGCAATGCGGTGGTTTACCCCGTATTTTCTAAGTAGGGCACGGAACTGGGAATGGATAAAATGGCTTCCACCATCACTGATCATGGCCTTGGGTATTCCAAACCGGGAAAAGATGTTCTTCTTTACAAAGTCCATGACCGTCTTGTGATCGCATCGTTGGGTGGCGACGGCTTCAATCCATTTGGAAACATAGTCTACCGAGACCAGGATATACTCGAAGCCGTTGGATGGTGGAAAGGGGCCCATAAAATCGATACCCCAAACGTCGAAAATTTCGACAATCAAAATGGGCTGAAGGGGCATCATATCTTTTTTGGTCATTGTCCCTAGTGTTTGGCATCGTGAGCAAGTCTTGGCAAAGATGTGTGCATCCTTGAATAGGGACGGCCAATAAAATCCAGACTGCAAAACTTTTGCAGCTGTTTTCTTGCCAGAGAAATGGCCGCCACATGCTTGGTCATGACAAAAGGAAAGCACACTCTGAACCTCGTCTTCGGGGAGGCACCTCCTGATGATCTGATCAGCACAGAGGCGAAACAGCATGGGATCATCCCAGAAATAGTGCTTGGCCTTAGCCAAGAACCTGTCCCGTTGCTGTCTGGACCAGCTGTGCGGGGTTTGTCCTATAACCAGGTAGTTGACATAGTCAGCATACCATGGCATTTTCTTGTCTTGCACGGCTAGGATGTGTTCATCAGGGAAGGTATCAGATAGAGGTAGGGAGGGTCCAATGTGGTCTGGATGAAGTCTTGACAGGTGGTCAGCCACCACATTTTTCGATCCGGCCTTGTCTTGGATTTCCAGGTCAAATTCCTGCAAAAGCAGGATCCATCTGATGAGCCTGGGTTTTGCGTCCTTTTTGGCGAACAGGTGCCGGATGGCTGAATGGTCGGTGTAGATAGTCACGTGGGATCCCAGCAAGTATGATCGGAATTTTTCCAGCCCAATGACTACAGCAAGCAACTCTTTTTCTGTGACCGTATAATTACGTTGGGCCTCGTCCAACGTTTTGCTCGCGTAGTAGATCACCACGGGCTTCTTGTCTTGCCTTTGTCCCAAGACAGCGCCTATGGCAAAATCTGATGCGTCACACATAATCTCAAAATCCTGGGACCAGTCTGGGGGTTGAAGTATAGGTGCGGTGGAGACTAAGTCCCGGAGGGTATGATAAGCTTGGGTGCAATCAGGAGACATGTGGAAAGTGGCCTCGTTGGCTAGAAGGTCGGTCAAGGGTTTGGAAAGTTTGGAAAAGTCTTTGATGAACCTTCGGTAGAAGCCAACATGTCCTAGGAAAGAGCGAATCTGTCGGACCGAACTAGGTGGAGGAAGTTTGGAAATTAAATCAACCTTAGCTCGATCTACCTCGATGCCCTTATGCGAAACGATGTGTCCGAGGACAATTCCTTCTTGAACCATAAAATGGCTCTTTTCCCAACTTAACACCAAGTTAACCTCGATACATCGTTTCAGGATTTTCTCCAAGTTGCTCAAACAATGGTCGAATGAATTCCCGAATACAGAGAAATCATCCATAAAGACCTCCAAGTATTCACCCACCATTTCTGAAAAAATGGCTAGCATGCAACGCTGGAAGGTCGCGGGTGCGTTGCATAACCCGAACGGCATTCGACGGAATGCAAACGTGCCATACGGGCAAGTGAATGTGGTCTTTTCCTGATCTTCCGGAGCAATTGCGACTTGGTTATATCCTGAATATCCATCCAGGAAGCAAAAATACTTCTGCCCTGCCAATCTTTCAAGGATTTGGTCAATGAATGGCAAGGGGAAGTGGTCCTTCTTAGTGGCTTTGTTAAGCTTCCTATAATCAATACACACCCGCCATGCGGTGGTGGTGCGGGTGGGAATGGATTCGCCATGATCATTAGTGACAACGGTGAGCCCAGCCTTCTTTGGAACCACTTGAGTGGGGCTCACCCAGGGGCTATCAGAGATAGGGTAGATGATGTCGGCGTCGAGCCACTTGATAATGTCTTTTTTAACGACCTCTCGCATGTTAGGGTTTAACCGTCTCTGCATCTGGTGGGAAGGTCGGGCCCCGTCTTCCAGGTAAATCTTGTGGGTGCAATAGGTGGGGCTAATTCCTCTTAGATCTGAGATGGTCCAACCAATGGCGGCCCGATGTTCTGAAAGAGTTGCAGTCAACCTTAGTTCCTGATCCTTGGTTAGATGGGAATTAATAATCACTGGGAAGGTCTGGCCAGGTCCCAAGAAGACGTACTTGAGATTCTCGGGCAATGGTTTAAGTTCAGGTGCGGGTGGGACCACAGTCGATGGGAATGGAAAGGGCGGTAGTTGATCAACATCGATTTCTTCAAATGGTGTCATGTGATGATACTCAGCCTTACAGAGGTCCACAGGTAATGATGGTGACGAGCCAGAACTACGGGTTTGGTGGTCTGAGACAGAATTGAGGGTAAGGCATTCCTCGATTAAAGTTTCCACGGGATCATGTTCCTCAATGTAATCACAATCAAAAGACTTTGTTGCCCGGAAGATATCTAATTGCATTTTCCTGTCTCCGAAGGCGATTTCCATACATCCCGTGTCACAATCGATGTTTGCTTTAGCCGTGGCTAAGAAAGGTCTGCCTAAGATTATGGGTGTGTTCTGCAATTTTTCAGGGACTTCCATGTCGAGCACCAAAAAGTCGACTGGGAAATAGAAGTCCTTGACCCGTACAATCACGTCCTCGACAACCCCCTTCGGGGTTTTCACTGATCTATCCGCCAGCTGGATGGTGACAGGGGTTGGTGCCAGCTCCCCAAAACCAAATTGGTGGTACAAGGTTGTGGGAATTAGGTTGATAGAAGCACCTAGGTCCAGGAGCGCTCTATCAAATGTCATGTCCCCGATGTTGTAGGAAATCAGGGGTGCTCCTGGGTCAGTTCGTTTGAGTGGAAGGTTGCTTGATATCACGGAACTGGCTTGCTCAGAGAGTACAACCTTCCTAGGTGCTTGAGGTCTCGGCTTACGCTTGGGTGTACAGGCATCCTTTAAGAACTTGGCGTAAGCGGGGATGTGTTTGACAGCTTCTAGAAGCGGAATATTAATCTGTACTTGTTTAAAAATTTCCATCAGCTCCTCAGTTTCCACAGTATTCTTTTTTCCCTTGATTGTTTCCAAGGCCTCAGGATAGGGTGTCTGAATTGGTTCCATGTTTGGGTCCTTGGTTGGTGTTTCTTCTAAGTCGGGTAAAGTCTCGGGGAGAGTCGGCCATTTGGGATCCTGGGTTTTGGTGCCGCTTCTCAAGGTCACCGCATTCGCAGAGGCATTGGGGCCATGGGGTGATCCTTGAGAAGATGAGGATGAAGAGGCACCAAACCCAGGAGGTGTTTGTGGAGCCGGTTGGACCATATGAGCCTGCCCGGGGTTGCCTTGGAACCCTTGCGAATTGGGGCCTCTGTTAATTATGTTTCGCGGGTTTGGTTGTGGTTGGGAAGGTAGAGATCCTTGCTGTTTACAGTCCAAGAGTTGGCTTAACTGTCCCTTTACCAAGGCCATTTCTTCCTGATGTTTTTGGTTCATGTCAGCCATCATCTTTATTAGGGTGTCCATTTGGTTTTGCGGGGGAGGGGCCGCCCTATTTTGGTTATATTGGGGTCTAACTGGTGGTCCTTGCTGATAGGGGGGCAAGTGTGGCTGTTGGTTTGGCCTGGGCTGGTTTTGGAATTGAGGTAGTTTCTGGTTTGTCCAACCAAAGTTGGGGTGATTACGCCAGCCGGTGTTGTAAGTGTTGGAGAAAGGGTCAGGTTTTGCATATCCTTGGATGGCTTGCACATCTTCTAGAATAGCCGATGTTGATGAAGAAGGAAGGGAGTAATCAAGGGTCGAGGGAGCAAAGGTCCCTCCTTGGAACATGGTTGGGGGTTGTTCCAGGTTCAGTTGGGTGAAGGGTTGGACCAGGTCAACATTATGTGCTCCTTTTGCTAGGGTGAAAGTCTGCAAGGGGTTCCTAGTCTGGTTTAGAAGCTCATCAATCTTCTTGTCCACCAATTCCACTCGATCCAACTTTTTGGCAATGATGTCCATGTCAACCATTCCAGAATTTGCTTGCACCTCATAAATCCCACCACGGGGTTGACTGGATCTGTTAAACTGGTTCATGGAGGCATTGTTGAGCGAATTCTCGCTCATAGACTCAAAGAGCTCAAACGCGCTCTCCTCGTCTTTGTTTAGGAAGTTTCCCCCGCATGAGGCATCGACGAAGTTCCGTAGGTTGCTATCCAGACTGTGGTAGAAGATCTGGGCCAATTGCCACCTTGGAACTTCGTGGTGTGGGCATTTCCTCAAAAGTTCATTGAATCTTTCCCACGCCTCATGAAATTGTTCCCCACCCTGGAGTGTGAAGGTAGTGATAGCTCTTCTGAGGGCATTGGTCTTTCCTATGGGGAAGAATTTCTTTAAAAATGCATGCCTCAGTTCCTCCCAGGTGGTGATGGGTCTACCTAGGGTTCTAAGCCAATGAGAAGCCTTGTCTCTTAATGAGAAAGGGAACATCATGATTAGAACAATGTCAAGGCTAATGTTCCTAGGTTTTACTGTTCTTGCTATGCGGTCGAGATCTTCTAGGTGCTGAAAGGGGTCTTCATTTGAGCTTCCATGAAAGTGGCTCTGGATTAGACTTAATACATTAGGTTTTAGCTCAAAATCGTCTCCCCCTTCGGAGATCCTAAGGTGCGGCTCGACTCTAATGGCAGAAGGGTTATAGAAATCACGGAGGGGTCTTGGCTGGTTCTGAAATGGTGGTAAATCAAGTGGTGGTTGTCCTGGTATGTCATTGAAAGGTGGTGGTTGTTCTTGCTGGTTCTGTAACCGTTGTATGGCTTGCATGATGGTGTGGATTTGTTGTTGCTGAAGCCGATGGTTAGCATTGATTTGAGCCTGGGCGACAGCCATAGCATCTAGTGGGGGTTGATCTTCAGCCTCATCTACCCTAGGTTCAGCCATGTTTTCAACAGAATTACGTCGCCTAGATTCCTGCCCCAAAACACACAATTCGGGATGCAGTGAGCGCCTCCTGTGCATACACTAGAGAAGAACAGGAGGGGATGCGGAGGGCGACAGATGCGAGAAATGTGTTTCAATCAAGCACGCAAGCCTAATCCTTATGGTGTATTCCTTAGGAGACCTAGAAATCTCACAAAGGGTGATTAAGTCCGTAAGCACTGGACTCCCCTTCTCAAGGCTAATCTGGCCAGGTTGATTACGAGGGGATTGCAGGGAAGGTTCTTCCTTTGGCTTGCGCCTCCGGTTCCATAGACCCCACAACCGCGGTCGTTTGACACTGCCCCGCAGCCTAGTCACCAGATTCTACCAAGGGAATGAAAGCCAAGTGCCTAGCAGACAAAACCTCACCTTTTGAGACTTAACTCAGTCCTGCCTAGGGCACGTCTACTCAGTTTTAAAGGGCTAGGATAGTGCTTGTGCTTAGGGTGATGTGATGAGGCGTTGATTGGGGTGGTGCCTCTTAATGTTCTACTTTCAAAGTGTGTGCTTCTAGCAAAACATGATTTTCAAGCAAGGATTTGTTAAGATATAGTGTCTTTTAGTGTTTCATCCTTACTTAAGTACTTTTTAGGGTTGACGTGTCTTAATATTTTCAAACAAGTTTCAGTGGGCACGTCAAGTTCTGCACACAACTTAGTGAAAGTAGATTTCCTTTTATTTTGTAGAGGCTCTAAAACCCTAGTGTACTCATCCTGATAATCATGCAGCTTCTATTAGATGAGTCAGTTTTAGGGTTGAGTGGTGCGGCCCAGGTCAACTCACGGTGGCTTCGCAAACACCACTCAAGAGAGAAAGAAAAGAACACTCCAAGAATTTGTCCAGTATATTAGAGTGTACATTTTTTTGTAGGGTGGTGTGTTAAGAATGTGGGTCAAGCAATCATTCGCCACGCCAATTTTTTTCAGTTTTTATGATTTTTTTTAGCTTTTTCATGCAAGCAAACAATGAGAGATAGAGTACTCACTATCGGTCCTCGAGGCGCCTACTTCCTTGCTACCATAGTGGAATGCGTCGCTTCGCCGTCCATGCGCCGAATTCCTGCAACCGTCAAGTAAAAAGGAAAATAGGGCATTAGACGATATGAGAATGAAGGTGGAATGGAGGTGATAAAACAAATCCGTTGCCTCCCCGGCAGCGGCACCAAAAACTGACGTGCCTTCGTGCATGTGTGTTAAGAGGTGCCGTTATAGTTGCACTTGATACGTCGGTTTTAAAAGAAGTAAACGGAGGTGAGTCCGAGTGTCGATCTCAGGGAGGCGTGGAAATCGGATTTTGTTTACCACTTGTTGTCACGAAAAAGGCGGAGTTTTGCTTGCGAAAGAGACGGTTTTGAAAAGTGAGAGATAGAGAGAGTTTAGGGTTAGAAAGCTCTTGGTTTTGATCATGCACTTTAAATAGAAATTAAAATGGCAACTAAATGGAAAATAATTTCATTAAACATGCATTCATAGTTCATGGTTTACAATATTAAATACATGCTTCAACAAAAGTAAATGAAAGCTTAAAAGAGAGAGAGAGAGAGGTAGAGAGAGAGTGGAGAGCGACGAGGCAGCCACGGCGGTGGAGGAGGCTCCGTCGGCGGCTCGTCGTCTCCGGCGATTACAAGAGTGCCTAAGATTAGCTAGGAGAGGAGTGGAGTAGTTGCAAGTGGGAGAGGATGCCTTGAATGGTGGTAGAAGGGGGTTTAAATAGAGTTAAGGGCTTCCTAAAAGAAGAATGTGCTTTAGCGACATCCAGAACGTCGCTAAAATCGCTTCCAGATACGTCGGTGAAGGCCTTCTACCGCCGGTCAGCCGCCCGCCCCTCTCTCTCTTCAGGCGCGATCCGTGGATGTCGAACGAGAGCCGTCCGATTGATGATCGGACGACTGAGATCCTCCCGCGCCTGCGCTAGGATCGCGCTTCGGGCGCGCGTGCACGCGCGCGTTTCCGCCCGACGTGCGCGCGCGCGTGGGAGGTGGGGTGCTGTCGTCGCGCCGCGTGGCGCAATCCTAGCCGCTCGCTTCTGATCGCGCGGCTCAATTTTGCCGCGCCCTTCGCCCGCAAGTGATTTCCGCTCCGCACGATTCGAACGCGCGTCGTCGCGACGCGGGCGTGCGCGCTAACCGTTGCGCCACGCCCGTGCTTTGTCGCGGCGACCGCGGGTGAGCGCGCGGATCTCGGCCGTTCGATCGAAGATCAACGGCCGAGATGCGTCCTTGGCTGGCTTGGGGGCGGGCGAGCGGCGGGGGCGGGGCGACGTGGCGCGTTCTAGGCCGTTGATCTCCAGATCAATGGTCAGGATTTCTTGGGCCCATTGTGGGAGCTCCGGATGTCGGATTTGGCCGATCTTGAGTCCGTTAGACTCCGTTCGTCGTCCTGAATCCATCCGTGCGATCCAATTGCTCATCTGAGGCCTGCTTTGACAAATGCTTTACACAAATGGCCATTAATACAGTTTATAAGCAATCTTGATACTTGATGCATGCAATGCTCCTATTCTACTTTATGTTGTGCCTTTTATTCTAAAGATGGGCCATATTCAACCTAATTACTACCCCCTTGCGTGGTGTTATAATGAACCTGCTACCATCCTTCTTCTCTTTCCTCTCCCTCCCTACAGACGCATGTTTTCTCTTTCTCTCTCCCCACGGCTGCCTTCAAATACGCCTCTCCCTCACCCTCACTCCACCGCCTTCTTCTTCTTCTCCCTATCAGCGAGAAAGCGAGCGGGCGAGAACGGCAGCAGCGACTGTCGCGAGTGTGTGGGGAGGAGGAGCTGTTGCGAGAGGAAGAGGGAGCTTGATCGTAAGGTTGCGAGCTCGTCGGAGCAGCCAGAGCCGACCGGCAGGTGCATAGCAAGCGTGTGGTGCCACGGAGAAGCTGCTGCAGCTCAGGCAGCAGGCGGGCGCGACGCGGCCCGACCGTGCGCTGCGGGAGGAGGGTGAGGAGGTCCTGATTCTGGGAAAATTTCCTGGAATCAGACGTCTGGACTTATGTCCAGACGACGAAGGAGACGTCTGGAGGAAGGTCTAGACGTTTGAAAGGTACGTTATTTTTTATCTTCTTCTTTCACATGTACGGCCATGCAGCCTTTTCCATCGAAGTCTTCTGCTTCCTTTGGTGGAGAGTGGGCGCATGTGTGTGCAGGATTTGTTTGGGAAGGCGCAAGGGCACGCCATCCCACATATATCAGACGTTTGGGAATAGCACCAAACGACGGAGAGGGTCTCCTAACGTCCGGAGTGATAGTCGGACATCTGGAAACTAAGTCCAGATGGTTCAGCGGGTTATTGGATGTCTGAAGAACCGCACAGATCAAGGTATGACCTCAGCTGTCATTTAAGATGTCTGGAAGAAGTTCCAGACATCTGATTTTGGGCAGACTCGTCATTTTTGACTCGTTTAGGGTCCGTTCGGAGTCCGTTTTGAAGTTTTTCCCTACCAGGAGGGGTGACGTAATAAAATGCGGAAATAAATATAAACAATATCACAGAATAGACAACCACACAAATACACAAAGATTTTTAGGTGGAAACCCAAATCGGGTGAAAACCACCACCTAACCCTCTCGAGTTAGGATTTTCCGATCAACCTAGTTGATCAAATCCACTAACCGAATCACTTTAAAACGAGGGTGATTCAACCTCAGTACAACCATGCTACAAGTACGAGGGTAGCGTTCCTCAACCCCTTCTCTCCAGTAGAAGGATTTTGTCCCACGAAGGAGACGGGAATTCGCAAAGCGAATACCCAACCAAAATACAAAGATAAAATAAACAACAAACCTATAGAGCCAACAAAGTAATTTAAACCTAGCTTCTATAGGAAATAGGAAACTCCCCTTTGCAAGGAGTGCGTCGAGGATGACGCGGGTGCGTGAGCCACGCGACGGCGCAACTTTGCTCTCATAGACAACGACGGGAGAGCGGGTGCGCAATGGTTTGATGCTCTCAAGATGTAGAACTGGAGCTTAGAGAGCAAGAGCTTCTTGGACACAAGAGTGTGAGAGTGTATAGCTAAGTGTGTCTTGTGTCTTTCTTAGTGTTTCTCTTGTGTATGTTGGTGTGAAAAGGCTCCCCTCTATTTATAGAGGCCTTAGGAAGGCTTTGGAAGGCTTAGAAAAGCTTCCATAGCCGTTGGGAACAAAGTCCAAGAGAATCAGGCCGAAATCAGGACAATGATTACATTTGACAGGGTTATCAGACGTCTAACTATGGCATCAGACGTCTGGAAGGCCACTTTAAGACGTCTGATTTCAAGGTCAGACGTCTGATTCTATGCGGGTTTCTCCCTGACTTGAATCAGATCTAAACAGGGTTCTTGTGCAAGTCGATCAGACGACATACAGGACGTCGGGCACTAAGTCTGGATGTCTGGAAACCTACTTTTACTGTGGGAATTGATTTCCAAACCTTGCAACGGCTAGAAAATCTCTGAGAAGAGATTTTGGGTCAGCCGAGGCAAAACGGTCATTTATCAGACGTCTGGAAAGACCTAAGGACGTCTGATAAGGCTCTAACGGTCATATTCTTGACTGTTTGCTAAGCCAGCCAACGGTCCACTAATTGGACGTCTGGCAAAGTCATCAGACGTCTGGACTAAGGTATGGACGTCTGATTTCATTAGACAGAATACTAACTTCAGCCTAATAGTTATCAGACGTCTGAAACAACAGTCAGACGTCTTAAAATGCTTTATCAGACGTCTGATTTGGGAATTAGATGTCGGGAAGTGCTGTTTGAGCCCTATATTGGTTTTCTAAGTATTCTACAGGAAACCTAATGAAACGTTGAGATAACCGGGTTTTATTGTTATAGCGTTGTAGTATAGCCAGTTATTGCCAACATTTCAAATATATAAATTTTTTACTCGGAAAATAGAAGAGTTCCCGAGGTCGAACTCAGGGAGCAAGTTGTATTCTAGTGATATACATGTTTCTTTTACAAAAATAAAGAGAGAGAAAGAATTTGTTGTCTTTTCTTCTTTTCTCTTTGCTTCTCCTCGTCTCAGATCTTCTGTTATCTTCTTCTTCTTTATCTGCAGTGGTGATGTTCTTCTTCTGCAGTGGTGATGTTCTTCTTCTTCTTTCAGCTGTTCCTGCTCTTCCTTTTTCTTCTGCAGAGCGGTCCTGTTCTTCTTCTTTTCCTTTCTTCAGATCTTCTTCTCGTGCTCTTCTTCTTTCAATTCTTCCCTGTGTTCTTTTGTGTTCTCCTCTGCCTCGCCTTCTTCTGTTGTTCTTCAGATCTCCTTCTTTCTTCTTTTCTTTTTCCTGTCAGGACGTCGTCTCTCCTTCTTTCTTCTTTTCCCTTCAGGATGTCGTCTGATTTTCCAATCAGACGACTTAAACTGCTTGTTGCTACAGTGTCTCCCTCAGCTTCCTTCTTCTTCCGCGGTCCTTCTTCTTCACCTGTGCCTGCACACTTCAGAGTTTACGTCAGAGGGAAAAACCTACTCTACCCCCCCGCCCCTCCGTCTCTCTCTCACAGAATCCGCTCATAGGATAGCTCTCCCAGAGCTGCCGGGTACGGGTCGCGCCCGGGTCCAGGCCCACCGGCGTGCGTGGTGGGCAAGGAGTGCAGATCAGTCTAAGTCGGGTCGGGTCAGATCCGCGGGGCGTGAGCGGGGACGAGACCGGGTAACCGGGCGGGTGAAGGGGACCTCACCCCATGTGCTGAGGCAGTAAGCCTCCAGCACTTTTTCGCTTTAAACCGCTGCACCTCTTCAGACTTTTCCGAGGTGGGACTAAATGTCCCACCTCAATTGAGCGCCCGCAGCAGAGAAAGCAGCGGGCGATCGCGGCTTCACGCGAAGCCTTCGCCCCAACTGCGAGCCTGATGTTTTGTGGAAATGCCTCGCAAGGCCTGGGAGTCGAATCTGGGCGTGGCGCGCCTGCAGCTGCAGGTGGAAGCAGCTCCTTCTGCACGGCAATGGCGGCGGAGGTCGGGTGGCCTGTTCACAGCAAAACGGCCTCTCGGCCTAATCAGAAGGTGCCGGGAGCTTCGCCAGAGTGCGGCGAAGCTCGTGGGGGTGGTGGCGAGGCGTGGGGCGGCGTGCAAGGGCTGCCCTAGGTCGGACTGTGGGTCGGAGGATGGGTTTGTTCGGTGGGGTTGCAGAGGGTGATGTGGGGGAAGTGGAAGGGCGGGGGTTGATCAGGGTGAGGAGGCGGAGGTTCTGCGGTGGTCGGCGAGCCGTGTGGGTTGCTGGGGTGATGGGGGGGTCTCGCCGGAGTTTGGCCGGAGACGAAGGGGGTGACGGTGGACAGGAGCGGTCGAGGGTTTAATCAAATAAAAGACAGTGAGGAAAAGAAAGAGGGGGAGATGGGGAGGAGTTCTGACCTAGCTACGGAGACGAAAGGGGCCGGAGCAGGGCGACAGTCGTATCGACTGTCGCCGGAGAAGAAGATGCCTAGGGAAAGGGGCGGCGGCGAGCAGAGAGCCTGAGAGGCACCAGCTGGGTGCGGCGTGGCGCGGGAAGAGCAGGGGAAGAAGTCTCTGCTGCTGGTATTGCGGTAGAGCGAAGAGGAGGAGGAGGAGGAACCGCCGGAGCTGGTGGGCGTCTACCGGAGTGAGAGGAGAGGAAAGTTGGGGGTTTTCTCCGTCAAATCCGAGCTCCAAAGAACGGTGGAGCGACGGGGGTATTTATAGGGACCGAATCAGGGAGGAAGGCGGAGGGAGACGACGTGTCTCCCTCGCCGGAGGACGCCGGAGATGGAAACCCATACCGTCCGTGCGTTCGCACGGCCGGTATGGCGGGTTACAGCGACCAGGGGGTGTCCCTGCGACGGCTGACGACGCAGGGCACCCCCGGTTTACCTGCCAGGCTCTCCCCCTCACCCTGTGCGGCGCCATGCTCCGCGCAAGGTCGCCGGAGCATGGTGCTGGCAGGTTTTGCAGGGGGGACCTGATCGCAAAGAACGAAGGAGAGTTAGGGGCCAAAATGCGAGGGTTCAAAAGTTGAGGGCCAAAAAGTAAATATATGAGGACCAAAGTGTAAAGTTGGTCGAGGTTTCTTCTTAGGCTCAAGTTTTTATACGTGACTAATTAGGACCTAAGGAATCTGATGGTGAATTTCATTTCTATATTAAACCTTGTTTGACCGGTCAATTTATGCGAAAACCCAAATTAAGTTATTAATTGGGCATGGTTCTCAATGTAGGTCAAAATGGGTTCTGAAGGCCAAATTGAAGGTTCTAAACCCTAGAGATTATTTTTCTATGAATTTTAGAGGGTTTATTCTATTTTTACTTTGCCTTGAATCTCGTGAATTGAAGTGGGTTGTTTTAGGGTTACAGATTATCATTTAGTTCCTTGGAATTGCTGTAGCCCTTTCTAGATCATCTCATCCCACTTTTATTCTTATTAAGTTGCTTTGACCTATGTTTGGACCCTGAATTACCCTGTATGCAAATTATACTGCTAAAATTGCATTTTTACCCCTTATGACTTGTTTTCTCCTTAAACTCAGAATTCTCTGAGTTAAGCCTTTCCTTGAGTTATGTAGGAGCTTTTATCCTTTGTATTAGGTCAAAATGAGCTAGTTATGGCTCATGATGAGGTTCTCATCATACCCCCATGCCTAGCTTTTGCTAGTCCCTTAGCAAAAACTTAAGGTTTCAACCCTTGTTCTAGACCATGAAGTTTTTAATAGTTTTAGATAAGTGCTTTTTATTTGAGCATAGATTAGGTTAGAATGCTGACCATAGGCCTAAAAGGTACTCTAGTACCAATCAAGATCCAAATCTGTCTAGCCTTAGCCTCAGTCTTTAGCAAAGGTTTTTAAGGTCCACAAGAACTAACCTAAGGTTTATTGGACTTTGTGGTTAAAGCACCCGTGCTTGAAATGATTTTAGCCCTGGCTCAGTTCGCAGTGCGTTTTGTAAGAGAGAGATAGAAAGTTTTTCTGTTTGGAGAGTTTTCTCTCTCTTTTTCTTTTAGTTCTAGCCTAGGATTGGCTTTTCAACACGGTCTGTATCAGATTCCTTGCTCCCATCATCAATCCTCAAGGGTTCCTGGCGATCGATGCTTCGAGATAGCACCACCCATGGCAACCCCCGGAACCCTGGCTATTGAGATTTCGAGATAATCCCATCCATGGTGTTCCGTGGCCGAATCCAGACCCTGGCAATTGACACTTCGAGATAATGCCATCCATGGAATCTGAACCAGCAGAGTGCTTACATGCCCCCAGTAGGATATGTAAATATCCTAAGAGACAAGCACCGAGGAGATGATATTTTGTTACGCATCTTCGAGGGGATTTCCCACTTCTCTGCGCTGGGAACTCGTCCAAATCAACTTGTGTTGATCGGCCGCTCCTATTCTAGGTGTTCTTTTCAGAATTTTGCGACGCTTCTGTGTGATTCTGATTTTTACGCTTACTGAACCAGGCTGTGTGTGAGGTTAGGGTGCTTACGTTACTGAGTCCCCTAAACCAAAAATTAGTTAACGAGGCCAAATACTCCCTAAGCCTTAGACCTAATACTTCAGCTTCTCATTTTCCTCAACCTCTTGAGGAGTGTCTAGATCTTAATGGGTACTAAGAGTCTATTCAAGAATGCCTAAGGTTTGCGTTCTTACTAATCTTATTATGCACTTTTCAGTTATTTTCTTGAATGAGGTCTAGAACTTGGGTTAATTCCTTAGTTCCTTACTAATGACTATCACCTTTT
Organism: Thalassia testudinum; assembly: GCA_037157565.1. Classification (NCBI taxonomy): domain Eukaryota; kingdom Viridiplantae; phylum Streptophyta; class Magnoliopsida; order Alismatales; family Hydrocharitaceae; genus Thalassia; species Thalassia testudinum. The sequence goes on along the minus strand of JAZHRO010000003.1, from coordinate 8,690,546 downwards.
CTTATAATTTTGTGCTCCTTTTTCTCCTTCTTCTTCACAAAATTTCCTTCTCTTTTCCTCTTATTCTTTTTCGAAAAATTTTTAATTTTTATGGTGTTTTTGGCATATGTGAATTTTTTTGTTTGAAACCTTTTCTTACAAGTTTTGCACTTTCATACCCCCCCCCATGCCTAAGATTTGCAATGTCCTCATTGTAACCTAGGGGGTTTTTATTTAACTTAGTTCATTCCTTAAGACAGAAATTTGGATGAGTGGATGGGTCGGGTTGAATTTTTTTTTTTTTTTTTTGCGGACGATTTCTAATCCCAGATGCAAGCATCTGAGGTGGGGTTGGCTGTCTACACGGGTGAACCTCAAGTGCAAAAAGGTGTCAGAACAAGTTTCAGGTTTTCAAAGAGAATGACGGGTTGCCTCCCGTTGAGCGCTAAATTTGATGCCTTCAGCCAAGCGGGAAATGCGATGGAGAGGGGATGGTCAAATCAGCAGAGTTTTGTAAGACAAGCACCTTGATTAAGAGCCTGGTTGGTCCAACCAGGTGCTTGTTCAGATCAACAGGCTGATGATGCAGCCCAAACCCAATCAATCTGGTGGGTTGATAGATGTGGATAAAAAGGTGTGGAACCCACCATAAACTATGAAGCTCAGATGGATGTGGAAGTGTAAACGCAGGGTTTGGCTGAGTCGAATCAGCCTGGTCAGAGTAGGGACCCGTAGAATAATCAATGAATGACGCGGAAGCCCTACAGGGGTGATCAGAGAATGATAGAGCATGGTATGTAGTCTGATCAATGTTCGAAACCCGATGTGGAAATGCAATCGGCTCGGTGAGAGGTGAATCTGAATAGAAATTGAGTCCGGTTGCGGGTCGGGGTTTGGGAGAGGTTTTGATCCGTTCTGTGTGTGCGGACGAGGTGGCCATTGTGTACGAGGGCTCTTCTAGAAACAGATGATAGGTGGTTTCCTGTAGAGAGTCCTCTGGGTAACTATCAAATGCCGGAAGAGTGTCTGTAGGATGAAAGGAATCGGATTCGAGAAAAAATTTGGATTCTTGGTTGTAATCACTCTTGGCATTTTCTATTTTTGGTTCCTGAGGATCGAAAAGGAATGATTCTGTGTTATTAGTGATCTCGGGAATCAGGACCTCAGAGTCAGAGTCAGAGTCATGTGAACTGAGGTCGTAGATAGGCCTGGCGTGTTCAGGAAGGGGAATCTCTCCGCAATTATAGTCAGATCTGAAATTGTCGGAGAGTTGGCGAAAATGATCATGAATTCCACCACAGCAAAAATCATCAGATGTGGAATCAGCAGCCTGACTGGGTTCTAGCCTATATGTCACTTCTGGGCTCAAAAAGATGTTCTGTTCAAGCTCTAAGCTGGTAGGATAGACCCCATTAAAACCTTGCTCATCCAACTCCTCAGTTTCTGTATCATAAATTGGCATGTTTTCTGAAAAATCGATCAGATTTCCTGAGGATGTTGGAGAGGGATATTCATCAAATAGAGGCCCGGAATCATATTCTGTAAAAATTTGATCTTTCTCATAAGGGGCCTCATAATCTTCCCAATAAGTTTCAGATCTAGGTCTAGGCTTAGGATGTGGGTAGAATTATTAGAACCTAAGTCCGAATAACCTTCGAGGGTTACCTTATCAAAACAAGGGGCGAAATTTATACCCTCCAGAGGTTCAATTCTAATCTTGTTATTGCAGGAGTCTTGGAGTTCTAAGCTTGGTGATTTATGGCCTAGGGTTGGCTCAGCATTGTGTTCTCCTGCAACTTCCCAACCTATTTTAATGCTATCTTCTATTTGGGTTGGGAGTCGACAACCACCTTGTGCCTCAGTCCCGAGGTCTGGGAAACTGGATTGATTTTTAGTACTGTTCCAAGATGACTCATCCTCTATTTCTGGTGTATACGGGTATTTTTGGTTGATAGTTTTTTCTAAAAGTCTCATCATCTCTACCCGTTTTTCAAGAGCATCTTGGTTTTGTTCCCAAAGTACAGGATTTGTCAAGCATTGAAGGTATTCAGATTTGTGTAATTTGTCTATCTCAATGTATCCTGTCATGAGCATATCTCGGGTTGATCCTTTTGAAATTTCAGTCAATAGGATTTGGGCACAGTTCATGATGAAAGCTGTGGTTGTTGGGACATCAACCTGAATGTTTTCTACTGGTGTTGAGGGTTTGATTTCATAGATTTTAAGGGCATCCTCAATCATCTTATCTTTCATGGATCTCATATATTCAGGTTTTTTGAATGGTAGTCTTGCTAGGTAATTAGGCTGCATAATTGGATCAGGTGGTGGAATCAAGATATAGAATCAAGGTTTGAATCAAGATGGAAGAAGGGGATTTTGTTCAGAATCAGAGGAAAGAAGGGCTGTGTGAATGATTTTTGCAAAAACAAAGGAGCCGAGGCTTAGCCTCGGGGAGAGTGAATTTCTATAGGAGGTTTCAAGGACCTCCTGAAAAATACTGAAGGACTGGATGAGATAAGCAGGTGCTGGACCCAATCAAGACACCCAAAAATTTGTTGGGTGACTATAGAGGTGCGGGGCAGATGGACCCCTTGATCAGAAAGATCGTCCACCTGAGAATTACCTGGGCAGCCAGAGAGGGAGAGTCCCGAAAAGACCCCTACACGGTAGAGCGTCCCCACGGGTTACAGGGTTTCCCCCACCCGACCTCTCTTGTCACTGCGGTTCCAGGTAGACCAGAATGGGGATCTTGACCTCTTAAGTCTACCTTTTTTTATGTTAAGATCAAGGTGCTTAGGTTTTCACTTGAACTTTAGGTGTTTTTGTGAACAAAGTGGCCTAGTTTGAAGGTTGGTTGACCCCAGGGGTCAACTTCACCTAGTGGTTTCCTTGAGAAGTTAGGCCTTGTTTTAGGGTTCAAGTGTTTAGAGAGAGCCAATTGTTTAGGATTTTTCTTTTCAATCAATGGCTTGGGCACACCTCTTTTGGATTTCCTCAATTCTTGATTAAGGGGTGTGTCTCTACTGAAATCCTAATGTTTGACCTTATGTTGGCTCTACTTGGTCCATTTAACTCTTTGTTGGGTAATTAGGGCTCAAGCAAGAATGTGTTAGCCCTTAAATACCCTTAATAGTGTGCAGGAGTGATGAGTTGAAAGCATGCAACTCTTTATGGTTACATAGTATGGAAGACAGGTTAGCCCTATATTGCTTGTTCTTTTCTTTTCTTCCTCTTTAGAGTTTAGGGGTTAATAGCGAGAGGAAAAATTTACCTGTCCTCGGAGTGGTTGTCGTGTGGTTGCTTGTCTTCTTGATTTCCTGTAGCTGCACAAAAGAGAGGAGATTATCAGAAATTAAAAAGAAACAGGAATGTTTACCTCTAGAATAGCCGTTGCTCCCCGGCAGCGGCGCCAAAATGAAACGTTGAGATAACCGGGTTTTATTGTTATAGCGTTGTAGTATAGCCAGTTATTGCCAACATTTCAAATATATAAATTTTTTACTCGGAAAATAAAAGAGTTCCCGAGGTCGAACTCAGGGAGCAAGTTGTATTCTAGAGATATACATGTTTCTTTTACAAAAATCAAGAAAGAGAGAGAAAGAATTTGTTGTCTTTTCTTCTTTTCTCTTTACTTCTCCTCGTCTCAGATCTTCTGTTATCTTCTTCTTCTTTATCTGCAGTGGTGATGTTCTTCTTCTGCAGTGGTGATGTTCTTCTTCTTCTTTCAGCTGTTCCTGCTCTTCCTTTTTCTTCTGCAGAGCGGTCCTGTTCTTCTTCTTTTCCTTTCTTCAGATCTTCTTCTCGTGCTCTTCTTCTTTCAGTTCTTCCCTGTGTTCTTTTGTGTTCTCCTCTGCCTCACCTTCTTCTGTTGTTCTTCAGATCTCCTTCTTTCTTCTTTTCTTTTTCCTGTCAGGACGTCGTCTCTCCTTCTTTCTTCTTTTCCCTTCAGGATGTCGTCTGATTTTCCAATCAGACGACTTAAACCGCTTGTTGCTACAGTGTCTCCCTCAGCTTCCTTCTTCTTCCGCGGTCCTTCTTCTTCACCTGTGCCTGCACACTTCAGAGTTTACGTCAGAGGGAAAAACCTACTCTACCCCCCCGCCCCTCCGTCTCTCTCTCACAGAATCCGCTCATAGGATAGCTCTCCCAGAGCTGCAGGGTAGCTGGGTACGGGTCGCGCCCGGGTCCAGGCCCACCGGCGTGCGTGGTGGGCGAGGAGTGCAGATCAGTCTAAGTCGGGTCGGGTCAGATCCGCGGGGCGTGAGCGCGGACGAGTCCGGGTAACCGGGCGGGTGAAGGGGACCTCACCCCGTGTGCTGAGGCAGTAAGCCTCCAGCACTTTTTCGCTTTAAACCGCTGCACCTCTTCAGACTTTTCCGAGGTGGGACTAAATGTCCCACCTCAATTGAGCGCCCGCAGCGGAGAAAGCAGCGGACGATCGCGGCTTCACGCGAAGCCTTCGCCCCAGCTGCGAGCCTGATGTTTTGTGGAAATGCCTCGCAAGGCCTGGGAGTCGAATCTGGGCGTGGCGCGCCTGCAGCTGCAGGCGGAAGCAGCTCCTTCTGCACGGCAATGGCGGCGGAGGTCGGGTGGCCTGTTCACAGCAAAACGGCCTCTCGGCCTAATCAGAAGGTGCCGGGAGCTTCGCCAGAGTGCGGCGAAGCTCGTGGGGGTGGTGGCGAGGCGTGGGGCGGCGTGCAAGGGCTGCCCTAGGTCGGACTGTGGGTCGGAGGATGGGTTTGTTCGGTGGGGTTGCAGAGGGTGATGTGGGGGAAGTGGAAGGGCGGGGGTTGATCAGGGTGAGGAGGCGGAGGTTCTGCAGTGGTCGGCGAGCCGTGTGGGTTGCTGGGGTGATGGGGGGGTCTCGCCGGAGTTTGGCCGGAGACGAAGGGGGTGACGGTGGACAGGAGCGGTCGAGGGTTTAATCAAATAAAAGACAGTGAGGAAAAGAAAGAGGGGGAGATGGGGAGGAGTTCTGACCTAGCTACGGAGACGAAAGGGGCCGGAGCAGGGCGACAGTCGTATCGACTGTCGCCGGAGAAGAAGATGCCTAGGGGAAGGGGCGGCGGCGAGCAGAGAGCAAGAGAGGCGCCAGCTGGGTGCGGCGTGGCGCGGGAAGAGCAGGGGAAGAAGTCTCTGCTGCTGGTATTGCGGCAGAGCGAAGAGGAGGAGGAGGAGGAACCGCCGGAGCTGGTGGGCGTCTGCCGGAGTGAGAGGAGAGGAAAGTTGGGGGTTTTCTCCGTCAGATCCGAGCTCCGAAGAACGGTGGAGCGACGGGGGTATTTATAGGGACCGAATCAGGGAGGAAGGCGGAGGGAGACGACGTGTCTCCCTCGCCGGAGGACGCCGGAGATGGAAACCCATACCGTCCGTGCGTTCGCACGGCCGGTATGGCGGGTTACAGCGACCAGGGGGTGTCCCTGCGACGGCTGACGACGCAGGGCACCCCCGGTTTACTTGCCAGGCTCTCCCCCTCACCCTATGCGGCGCCATGCTCCGCGCAAGGTCGCCGGAGCATGGTGCTGGCAGGTTTTGCAGGGGGGACCTGATCGCAAAGAACGAAGGAGAGTTAGGGGCCAAAATGCGGGGGTTCAAAAGTTGAGGGCCAAAAAGTAAATATATGAGGACCAAAGTGTAAAGTTGGTCAAGGAGGTTTCTTCTTAGGCTCAAGTTTTTATACGTGACTAATTAGGACCTAAGGAATCTGATGGTGAATTTCATTTCTATATTAAACCTTGTTTGACCGGTCAATTTATGCGAAAACCCAAATTAAGTTATTAATTGGGCATGGTTCTCAATGTAGGTCAAAATGGGTTCTGAAGGCCAAATTGAAGGTTCTAAACCCTAGAGATTATTTTTCTATGAATTTTAGAGGGTTTATTCTATTTTTACTTTGCCTTGAATCTCGTGAATTGAAGTGGGTTGTTTTAGGGTTATAGATTATCATTTAGTTCCTTGGAATTGCTGTAGCCCTTTCTAGATCATCTCATCCCACTTTTATTCTTATTAAGTTGCTTTGACCTATGTTTGGACCCCGAATTACCCTGTATGCAGATTATACTAGTAAAATTGCATTTTTACCCCTTATGACTTGTTTTCTCCTTAAACTCAGAATTCTCTGAGTTAAGCCTTTCCTTGAGTTATGTAGGAGCTTTTATCCTTTGTATTAGGTCAAAATGAGCTAGTTATGGCTCATGATGAGGTTCTCATCACCTAAGTATCCTAGGGTTGTGCCGGTGTTCCTAAGACTACTGTTAGGGTTCTTTGAGGCTCTTTAACATGAAATATCTAAGGAAATAAAGAGCAACAAAAGAAACGAAAAATACAACAAGTACAAAAGAAGGAAATCTATCCTATTCTTCATTTCCTTCCATCTTTAATCGGTCGCTCTACGCGAACCTCCTCTGTTTTCCGTCAAGCTCCTCCAATCTGTCCTGGATGCGAGCTCGAACTCCGTCTAAACACGTCCACATTTGCAATTGACCTGAAATCTAGGACTCAAATTGCAAATGTTAAATAACACGTGTTTTGTTATCATCAAAACAAATGATCGTGGTGCTCTAGCACCAACACGGCTAACCGTTCCAAGATCTGATCAATGAAAGGCAAAGGAAAGTGATCCTTCTGGGTAGCCATGTTCAGTTTCCTATAGTCGATGTAGACCCTCCATGATGTTGCAATGCAGGTCAGGATGGATTCGCCTTGATCATTTTTCACTATGGTACTATTTGAATCGGACTCACCCATTGGCTGTCAGAGATTGGGTATACAATACCTGCATCCAGCCATTTGATGATCTCCTTAACAACCTCTAGCATATTCGGGTTTAGCTGTCTTTGAGGTTGTCTCAAAGGTTTCATCCCCTCATCCGTGTAAATGTGATGGGTGCAATATGAGGGGCGAATACCGCGAAGATCAGCAATGCTCCACCCTATAGCAGCCCTATGGTCTTGTAAAATCGAAATCAGCTGATGCTCTTGTTCTTGGGTTAAGTGAGCACTAATAATGACCAGGTATGTCTCACTTTCACCCAAAAACACATACTTAAGTGAGTCAGGTAAGGGCTTCAATTCAATCATGGGTGGGTCAAAGTTAGAAATGGGAATAGGAGGAGCATACTTGAAGGTAGAAATCTAATGATCCAGATGTGTGTGAATTCCTGCTGATTCACTACATGTTAGATAATCGGCTGTGACTATGTTAACGAGAAACCCATTAGCTGTGGTCACGTCTTCCTGTAACAATAAGGGCGATCCAGTAGTGTTCAGATCAGGATAGCTAGATTCAAGGGTGTTGTGGTCAGGAACACACCCTAAACAAACGGATCCTTGGGGAGATATGTGCAGTGCAGTGGTCTCAGTCCTCTGTGGATTGAGGTCTAAGAACCCTGATAGTGCAGAAAAATGAGGCATTGGGTCGTCACAAAGGAGGCCAATGTTACCACAGTGTGCCAAATCTTCATCTTCACCGTCCTCCTCTATGCGATCACAGTCAAAATTCCTTATTGCCCTGAATATGTCAAGTCAAAGTCGCTCATTACCTAGGGCTATCTCCATACACCTGGATGCACAATCAATGTTTGCTCGGGCTGTCACTAGAAATGGGTGACCCAAAATGATTGGTGCATCTCGGAGATTAGGAGGAACTCCATATCGAGAAACAAAAAGTCTGTGGGAAAGCAAAATCTGTAGACTTTTACGATCACATTCTCAACCACCCCCTCGGTGTTTTTACTAATCTATCAACCAGCTGAATCGTGACCGAGGTTGGCTTTAATTCCCAAATCAAAATCGATCAAATACGACAGTAGGAGTAAGGTTGATGGACGAGCCAAGATCTAGAAGGGCCCAATCAAATGGAGAATCCTGCAAGAAGCAGGATATGAGTAGGGTACCAAGGTCTTTCTTTTTCAATGGTAAGCCAGCTAGAATCACGGTGCCAGCCTCTTTAGACAATACCGCCTGTCGTCGAATTCTAGGCTATCGCTTTAGGGTACAATAGTCCTTGAAGAACCTAGTGACAGAGGGGATGTGAACAATTGCCTCAAGGAGAGGGAGCTGAATATGTACTTCCTTGAACATTGACTTTAGGTCCTCAAAATTCCATGTGTCCTTCTATACTACATTTCACTTCAGAGCCTCGGGAAAAGGGACGGGAATCTCAGGGTCAAGTGGCCTCTTACTCTTATCTATGGTAGGTAGCTCCTGAGATGAAGTAGTCGAACCCGCCTGCGGCGAAGAATGAGAAAAATCAGGACCTGCCTGTTTATGTGGTGGGTCGAATGTCTTCCTTCAACTCCTCAATGAGATAGCAAATCGGCTTGTTATCCTTGAGGTGGTAGGGGAGTGGAATGGGCAGAGTATGCGGGGTTCTACATCAAAGGTGGCTAGCCTTGAGAGTAACCAGGTGGTGTAGGAGGCACCTGTAATATGGCGTGTGGCTGTCCCTATGGTGCCTAAAACCTAGGCGGGGTGCCTTGGTTCTACACATACCGAGGGTTCGAGACAAGTTGGGAGGGCAAGGCTCCCTGAGTCCAATGCTCCTGCAACAGCAGGTTTTGCATGTTCTGTATAGTCTGTGTCTGGTCAGCCATCACCTTTATTATCTGCAAGCTATCCTACATAGACTTCCTCATCGATTCTTGCAGCTCCTCTTTCAGTGCCTCCAAAGGGTTAGCCCGCTTTGGAGGGTGACTGGCAGCTTGGTGCAGCGGTTGGTATATAGAATGGGGTTGCTACAGCTGAGACGGGAATGGCTGCTACCTAAGGTATGTGTTCTGTGCATTCCCATATTGCTTGGTCTGGTAGTGTCAGTCTTGATGTGGTCTCTGTGAGTTGCCAAACTAGGAGGAGTTCGGATGCTAGTGCCAACTAGGGTTATACGTCTTTGCATATGGGTTATTATGCCTGTATCCTTGAACAACACTGACATCTTCGTAGGTCGAAGACGTCTGAGACGTATATCCATCAAGGGGTTATGTATTATAGCCAGTGGGTGGTGCGTAACCCTGGTCATATGGTGCAAGATTGGGATTGTTTACGGGATCCAGATATGTAGGATCTCATAAATAAGGAGAGGATGCATCCCGAGTGAGAAGATTAACTCGAGCAGGAGGGGTTCAGGGTGCATAGGAGGGTCTTGGAGCAGCAAAGTTCAGGTCAGATTAACCCTGACTAATTTGGTCAATCTTTTCTCGATCAGGGTCATCTATCTAGCTGCTTGACGATGATATCCATGTCTACTCGAATAGACTCGGTGTGAGCCTCACGGACACCAACCCATTGCTGACCAGGTCACCGAAACTGGTTCATGGACGCGGCATTCATCGAGTTCTCCGCCAAAGATTCGAACAACTCAAATGCATTGTTCTCATCTTTCACAGGGAAATTCCCACCACTAGATGCATCGGCCAGATACCGATGTGTGTCATCCAGCCCATGGTAAAAGATCTAAGCTAGGTGCCATCTTGGTACACCATGGTGCAGGCATTTCCAGAGAAGGTCAAGAAATCAGTCCCAGGCGTCATGCAACTTCTCCCTAGCTCCTTGGGAAAAAGTTGTGATCGCACACCTCATCGCATTCGTTCAACCGATTGGGAAGAACTTTTGCAGGAATTCACTTCGTAATTCTGGCCAGGTTCCAATTGGCTTCCCAATGGTCTTGAACTAGTACAAAGCTTTGTCCCTCAGAGAAAATGGGAAAAGCTTCATCAGAACAATTCCATGATCAACATTCTTGGGTTGAACCATTTCTACAAGTCAACTCAAGTCCTCTAAGTGCTGGAACGGATCTTCATTTGAGTTTCCATAGAAATGACTACTGATCAAACCAATCACATTAGGTTTGAGCTCAAATGCGTCTCCACCTACGGAGATTCGGACTAAGGGTGCAACGATCGATGTAGCTAGATCATATAAACCACGAATTTGTTCCCCTCACGGTGGATGCTGCATTCTATCAAGCATTTTCAAGATACAATCCATGCTCTGCTGATGCCGCTCCTCTGATTCAACAATCCAAGCTTCCAGATGAGCCATCGGGTCCAAATTACCTGCATCCTGACCAGGTCCAGGTCCAGGATTAGGGTTAGCCATCTCGGCTAAGGGAGTAGAAGAAGTGGGGGGAGAAGATGGTCCTGGTGAGGTGACTCGCCTCCTTAGGAGCGGCTCCCAAGGTCCAACCAGTCGAGGTATGAGTGACCTCCTTCCTTGCATACACCACCCAACCCCTGGGTTGGTGTACCCAAGCCAGACAAGGCTAAGGCCCTATCAATCAGATGGTCCTTACGATCGGATGACCAAATTTTTCGTTTTAAGTTCGAATTCCTGATGAAAAATTTGTCATGCAACTGACTGAAAGTGATTCCCGCCTCTCAAGCTAACCCAGCTTGTTTGGTTACAATGGGACTAAGGGGGATGTTCTTCCTTCGGCTCACGCCTCGGGTTCCATTACACCCGAGCCGCGGTCATTTGACACTACCCCGCAAACTTATTCACCAGGTTCGATAAGAGAGGTTGAAGCCACCCACTAGTATGATAATGAATTTGGGTTTGCTTACGTGTTTTAAAATTAATTTCAACCCGTTTTTCTTCAGTTGGGGATTTTGGTGAGTGGCCCACAATATGACCAAGCTCACCAGCTAAACATTAGACTTGACTAAGTCCAGATTAGCCTAAATGTGGTCTTTAGAATGCAATCCTAAAGGTATAACCTAGGGTTCATGTAATTCTAGGTTTTTTCTCTTTTCAGCAAACCACAAAATAAAAGTACTTCTCTGGTGAAATTCGAACCCAAATAAGTTGAAATTTGGCAAGTAGATTGCTTTTTCAATTGTCTTTTCAGAGAATATTTATTTTGTAATTTTTAGTATTTCAACCGAATTTTTAGAGAACTTTAAATGTCAGGGGGTCAGATCTGGAATTTTGACCCCAAGCTGATTTTCTACCTTGAAATTGTATCAAATGACCTTCAAAAATTCAGAAAAAATATCGAATTAAAGCCAATGAGATCCACTTTCAAACCCCATAGTTTTCCGTCAAAACAAATTTGCGGATTACTCGAAATTGCCTTTTGAATTTTGAAAATTTTCAAATTCAGGTTAGTCTGACCCACTTGCACTTTACGAATTTTTGAAAATTTTGTACTTGGAATTTTTTCAAATGAATGATGCTATTTGAAAGGTTGTTTAAAAAGGAAGGTCTAGCTCAAATTTTAGAATTTTTTACTCATTAATTTTTTGACAATTGAATTTTAAAATCAGAATTTGAAGCCTACCCGAAAATCAGAGGGTGGTAGAGAAGCTTTTGAAAAGGTGTTTTAATTTAAAATTCAAACTTTCCACCAAAATGATTTTTTCTTTAATAAAGAGTTCTTTTTTTTTGCAAAATATTTTCAAATTTTCTTTTTTTTTTCTTGCTTTTTTTCCAAAACTAACTAACTAATCCTAAGATTCAAAAAGGGAAACCAATTCCAACTACCTAATTTCTTTTTTTATTTTTTTTCACAAAAATAAATAAGCTTTTTTTTTCAAATGAAATTGCTAGAAGGAAATCTAACCTAAGGTTAAAGTCAAACATAGACTATGAAAGATATGACATGCACCTAGTATTTTTTTTCGCGCTCGTTGTGTACGTAGATCCCATTTTCCTTGTTTTCCTGCACATCAAAAGTCAAGCAGAGGAAGATTTATCAGTAATAATTCTAGAGATCAAAATAGAAAATGACGTTGCCTCCTCGGCAACGGTGCCATTTGTTGGGATCATAGAGTAAGTATTTGATCAGAAATGCGTCGTAGTACAATTGCGAAATACGATCAACAAAAATAATTTCTAAGATAACGAGACTTGAGTCCCAGTCGTTCGTCTATGAGAGGCATTTTGGAAATGCAAATTCAAATTCAATCCCACTAGCTCTACTCATTCAAAATCGCATGTCGATTTATACTAAATACATATTGATACACGACATGCAATTGCCAGAATATCAAAAATTGAAAGCATGCAACTTTAATCACACCAAAAGATGATAATCAGGCACATGGTGATTTTCAACATATAAATATATTTAAATATTTTCATTGAGGCATGATGGTGGTTAGAGCACAGGTAGCGGAATGCCTATATGGGGAAATTTAAATCTAGCTGGCAGAAAATGACGGTATACATGAATCTATGGGGGGATTATGCATGCATCAATGGGGGAGAATGTGGAGCTACACTACTAAGCAGTAAATAAAGAATTAAACCCACGAAGAACTATAATCTAGTCTAGCAGAACTAAGGGCATTCAGAGGTGGGATCCGATGTCCTTTGGATTGGTGAGAAGAGAAAGGGGGGTGGCCAATGGTGCTTAGGCTGGCCCTTGGAGAGAGGTTGGAGAAGTTGGTCTTGGTCTAGGCTTGGCGTGGAGGTGGTGGCGTCATGGTTGAGCTCGTGAACATGGAGGTGGAGGTGGTGATGGCTTATGGAAGGTGGAGCTATGCTAAAAGACCAAGATGGACTAAATGGCCACCCCTTAGGTCCTTTTATAGACCTAAGGGAAGCTCTCTAGAGAATTATGGAATTATATGGAGAGGCCTATGGCAGGAGCTCGTGGGAGAGTGAGAGAGAGGATGGATGGTGGTTTTTAGATCCACTAAATGTGGATCTAAGAATTGAATGTCTCTTGGTTGTTAATTTTAGCAACCAGGGCAACAACACATGGTAGAGATTTCTAGAGAACTCTAGGCTAGGTATTTCCATGTCGATGGTGTGTATGGGTGTGTGTGGGTCAAAACCTAGGTGGCTAGGTTGATTAGGTCAGGTTCTAGTAGGTTTAGGTTAAGGTAGGTCTCAAATTAGGGTTGGAAACCCTAATTCACTAAGGTACAGTGCAATTAAACTAAATACAAGTTTAATTGGGTGTGTGGAAACCTAATTGAGAGTAAAATAGCTCAATTAAGTCAGGTCTAGGTCAATTGGACTCTCACTGAGTCCAACTAGATAGTGTATGCTGAGATCAGGGCTCAATTGGACTCAATGAGTCCAATTGAATAGACTGAAGAGATTGACCATGATCCAAGTCAATTAGGTTTAATGAGGACCTAATTAGGTTCTTAGAGAGGTCTAGAGGTGATGTATTAGGGTTAGGGCACCTTAATTTAGGTTCCTAGGGGGTTAGAATTGGGTTTAGGAAGCTAGAGATCCAAGATCAAGGCTTTAATCCCAAAACAGGGTCTGGAGGGCAATTATGGACGTATAATAAAGTTAACAGATGTCTTATAATGAAAATCAGAAGTCCAGACTTATTTTTTGGACATCCAATCAGAGTCAGGAGGGATTCTAGGTTCTATCTTGGGTATTCTGCAGAAATTGGACATCTGACCAAGTGTCTGGACGTCCAATAACACTGCAGAAATGGGTTTAAGGTGTACGGGAGTTGGATAAGGGTTCTGGACATCCTATAACTCATCTGGATGTCCAGATAGATGCTGGAATTAGGGTTTTATGGTTTTCTAGGTTGTGGTGACCTAATCTAAGGGTGGCTAAGGCTTAGGGAAGCTTCTAGGCTGTTTTAGGGATAGGATGGACCTAAATTCTTCACAATTTATTGCTTTATTCCTACTTAATAGAATAGCATACCTTAACTCCCTTACATTATTATCTAGTGCATCTAATCTATGTCTTCCGCTTTAGCTCTACTGCAGCACCAGTTATTCTTTATTATTCAGATCCAACTTTAGATCCAGCTTCTAATCAGCTTATTACCTGCAATTCACATAATGCACCTCATTAGTACATTATAGAATTATTTTATGCATAGCTGAAAGAAAGTAGTAAAAGTGCTATTATTGCTTATGCATGCATGAATTACCCTAACTTATGCTAAGTCGTAGCCTAATTTAGGTCAATTAAGACCTACGATTGTTGTGTAATCATTTGCAAGAGAAACTGATGAGAGCCTCATCATGAGCACTAACTAGCTCATTTTGACCTAAGAAAGAGAATAAGAGCTCCTACATAACCCAGAGAAGGGCTTAATTCAAGGAATAAGTGTTCTAAGAAGAAAACATGAAATAAAGGTTAAAACTGCAATCTTACCATTGCAGTACATAAATGCAATTTCTCAGAGATAAAACATAGGTCAAATGATCTGAATAAGATAAAAAGTGGGTTGGTTCAATCAGAAATGGGTTTATGCGCAATCTAAGATTTAAATGACATTCTGTAAAGCTAAAATAGACCTGCTTAAGTCAACAAGGTTATGGTCAGGTTAAAAATTAGTTAAATCCTCTAAAATTTATGGAAAAATATCCCCTAGGGTTTAGAACCTTTAATTTGGCATTTGGAACCTATTTTGACAAAGATTGGGGTCCTAACTCAATAATTGGCCTAATTTGGGTTTTTGTGCAAAATGTCCAATCAAACATGGTCAAACCTAAAATCCAACTTCACCATTGGTTCCTTAGGTCCAAATTAGGTTTATACCAAAATTTGGACCTAAGAGGAGGTCATCTTGAACTACTTTGCATAATAGTACTCTCAATTGCATTTTGGCCCCTATCTTTTGAAAACCATTGCACAAACCCCCCTAACTTCCTCACCACTCTTACAAACCGGTCCCTCTGCCACTAATGCGGAGAAATCCTACTCCAGCATGGAATGGAGGGGGAGTACTCCCTGATTCCTTAGAGATCTCCTCCCAGATTTGGAAGGCAGATTCTCTAAGGAATTCCCTTCCATCTGAGCTCCATCCTAATCTCTAATTCGCACCCAATCTCTCGTGCGAACGCATGAGAGATTTGGGTCTCTAACTAATTCCATCTCCGGTGAGTATTCGCGCACTTGGAAGCTTGTCTTCCAAGCAAAGGAACCCCTGCCTGCATCTATAAAAGGATCCCCAACCCTGGCCACACCTCCTTAGCTCGACTTGGCTAGAGATTTGCCCCACTTTCATCTTCTTCTCCTCCGGTCAAGTGGTCAAGTGAGCTCTGGCAAGCCTCAACACCACTTTCATCCACATTACGCAAAACCCACGGAAGCACCTCTAGCCCTGTCGTTGTCACCGTCTCCCT
Source organism: Thalassia testudinum (assembly GCA_037157565.1). Taxonomy (NCBI): domain Eukaryota; kingdom Viridiplantae; phylum Streptophyta; class Magnoliopsida; order Alismatales; family Hydrocharitaceae; genus Thalassia; species Thalassia testudinum. Next base: position 8,675,515 of record JAZHRO010000003.1, on the reverse strand, counting down.
CCACTGGACGTCGTCTTCTCTGGCGACAGCAGGTACTGCCAATCGCCATCTCTCCCCCTTCGTCCACTTAGTTAGGTTAGAATCACTCATCTCTATCCCCTCTTCAATTTCCCTCAATTTATTTCACAAATTACCCCTCGATAGCCACTGTCCACCTCCATCTTCCCCATCTCCGGCCAACCTCCAACGAGATGCATCCATCGCTCCACACCTCCACACGTCTTGCCACCAACCTCACAACCTCCACCACAGTCCACTGAACATCATCCACCCACTCACAGATCGCCTACATTTCCGTAAATGCCCCCTGACCTACCCCATAAACCCGGCCATTGGGTGACCTATGCATGCATGCCTAGGCTGCCCCACGGCCTGCCACCTACCGTCCCACCTTCGCCTTCTCACGGCGAAGCTTCCCATGTATTTTATTGGGGCCACCAGACTATATTCATATATGGCAGATCTAAGCACCAGCCACCATTAGCGATGACTCGAGGAGGTCGCGAGCTTCATCCTAAGCTGCGCGCTCCAGGTGTCAGGGTCCCAAAGGAAGCAGACGCATGCGCGAACTCAGACAGCAGGGCAATTGGTTTGGTGAGGCCTCCCACTGCAGCAATTTGAAGAAGTCATCCACCTACAGGTGCCTGCAAAAGCAGGTGGGACAATAGTCCCACCTCGTGAATGTAGGAGTGAGGCGCGTCGCTTATATTGAATTTATGTTTCACTCTGATCGCCTCGAGACACACATGGGGTGAGGTCCCACACCTATCACACCTCATCCGCGACATTCTCCCCCGTGGACCTGGCACCCGATCCAACTAACCAACTAAGCACTCCTCGCGCACCACACCCACGCCGATGTGCTTGGACCCGGGCACACGACCGACCCGATTACCCAGCTCTATGAGAGCGTACCGAAGAGAGATACGCAGAGAGGGAGAGACACGCAGCGAGGGTAGGGGAATAGTTTTCGTTGTGTGGTGATTGTGCAGGAAGAGGAAGCTTAGGGATGAAGAGGCAAAACAAGAGAAGGAAAGGAAGGACTTAGCTGTAGCAAGAGAAGAAGAAGAAGAAGAGAGACACATTGTAGTAGAGGAGCGATAGACCAAGGGAAGAAAAAGAAGGAAAGACAAGGCAGAAGGAGAGGCAAAGCCAAAGAGAAGTGGAAGTCAGAGAGCTAAGGTCGAAGAAGGAAGAAGAAAGAAAGAAAGGAAAAGACAAGTAGAAGAAGAAGAAGAAGAAGAAAAGCTGAAGCCAAGGGAAGCAGAGCTAAGGAAAGAAGAAGACCTGCAGAGAAAAGGAGAAAGACATTGCAGAAGAGAAGTGACTGAAGCAGAGATAGAAAGAAGAAGAGAGCAGCAAGGTGAAGAATAAAGAGGCCATCATTTAAGACATCTGATCCTATGATCAGACGTCCAACTCTCTTATTTTTGTCACAATTGGATTTTAAACTCTTGCATTATATTCTGAATTAAGTTTTGAGTAATTTTAAGTGTTCAATTACATTATTGAGATTAGTGAATAAATTTCATTTGCTCCCTGTGTTCGACCTCGGATACTTAGGTTTTCGAGTAATAAATTTTTATTTGTTGACAACGCTTGGTCACCTATACTACGACGCAACTGACTTATAAAATACAATCAAGTGCTACCAACATTTTGGCACCGTTGCCGGGGAGCAACGAGCAATTTATCACTAATCTCTGCATTCTTTTTTTATCATATTGAGCACTAACTTGCCCTACACTACTTTGTTGTGATCTTGCAAGGTATTTCACGAGAAGATCCCTCCTGCAAGTCAACTACTCTAGGGCAGGTAATCTCTTTTCTTCCTTAAACCATCCCTAATCCTTGAAAGGCAAATGGAAGCAAATAATTTAGGAATCAGTTACCTTCTTTCTATAGTAATCACCATCTTTAAGCTAAACATTTCCTGATTTTGTGAAAATTTTTCATATCTTCTTGAAGTTGGAGTGATTTTTTTTAGATCCTATCCCATAAAATTCATGTGCCTAATAGAAATCATGTTTAATCTCCATGGACAACACACTTCTTATTTTTAAGTCGAAAGAGAACCTTTTTTTTCAAGAAGAAAAGAGGATTGGAGATAGAACCAAATTAGGGTTTCTACAGTAGGGTCTTGGAGTGCTAGTCACATGTGCCTGTATAAAAGGAAATGAACCTTCCCTCATCAGTGTGCTACCCAAGCCCTTGATTGAAGAGATCTAAACAAGACAAACCCTAAAAACTGAGCTATAACAGCACTTGAATCTTAAAAAATCTTAGACCTAATAAACTGGGAGTCAAATCAAGGTAGTCTCTAGGTCCCAAGCCTGGAATCATTCTGCTTCTTTAGGACAGGTCAGGTAAAGTTGACCCCATGGGTCAACCAACCTCCAAATTAGGTCACAACATCAAAACATCTAAAGTTCATGTGAGAACCCTAAAGCACCTTTGAAATAAAAGTGGTAGACTTAAGAGGTCAAGGTCCCTATTCTGGTCTACCTGGAATCTTAGTGACAAGAAAGGTCGGGTGGGGGAAACCCTGTAACCCGTGAGGACGCTCTACAGTGTAGGGCTCTTTGCGGGACTCTCCCTCTGTGGCTGCACAGGTAATTCTCAAGTGGACAATCTTCTGATCCTGGGGTATCATCCGCCCCGAACCTCAATAGTCATCCAACATTTTAGGTGTCTTGATTGGGCCAAAAACATCTCCAATCCCGCATCTTTTCCCTTTATAGCACACACATACATTGTCAGTGGGACTCTTTATTCAGATTTAATCGCTTCATAACTTGATTCTACATCCTGATTCAAACTCTGATTCTACATCTTGGTTCCACCAACTGATCCAAATATGCAGCCAAACCACTTAGCACTACCATTCAAGAAACCAGAATATCGGAGATCCATGAGTGATAGGATGATTGAGGATGCCCTGAAATTTTATGAAAAAGAAGGCAAAACCTCAACATCAGTAGAAACATTCAGGTTGATGTCCCAACAGCCACAACCTTTATCATAACTTGTGCCCAAGTACTATTGGTAGAAGCCACAAAGGGATCAACCCGAGACATGCTCATCACAGGATACATTGAGATAAAAAAATTGCATAATCTTGAATACTTTCAATGCATGACAAATCCTCGACTTTGGAAGCAACACCAAGATGATCTTGAAAAACAGGAAGAGATAATGAAATTATTAAAACAAATTATCAGCCATAAATACCCGTATATACCACAAACAGAGGATGAACCATCTTGGGATAACATCGAGGATCAATCTGGTCTCAGGTTTGAGGCACAAAATGGTTGTGGATTCCCAACCCAGATGGAGTACAATGTGCCTGATATTGAAGAAGGTTGGCAAGTTCCAATTGCAGGAGAACACAATGTTGATCCAACTCTAAACCATGAATCACCAAGCTTAGAATCTCGAAACTCCTGCAATAATGAAACTAGAACTAAACCTCTCGAGGGTGTAAATTCCACCCCTTATTCTGATAAGGTGACCCTCGAAGGTTATTCGGACCTAGATTCTAGTGATTCAACCCACATCCTAAGCCCAGAATCTAGATCTGAAACCTATTGGGAAGATTTTGAGGTTCCATATGAGGAAGATCAATTTTTCAATGAAGAATATGATTTTGGACCTCTATTTGATGAATATCCCTCGCCAACATCCTCAGAGGAACCAATCAATTTTTCGGAAGTCATGCCAATTTACAATACAAAAACTGAGGAGTTGGATGAGTGGGGTTTCAATTGGGTCTATCCTACCAGCTTAGAACCTGAGCCTCTACCAGATAAGGACACCTTTTTAAGCTCAGAATTGACATCTAGGCTAGTCCCCAGTCAGGCTACTGAATCTATAGCATATGATTTATTCTATGATGGAACTCATGATCTTGAATCTCATTCAGATTTTGATTTTCGCAAACTCTCCGACGATATTGAATCTGACCATAACATCGAAGAAAATCTACTTCCTGATTATAACAAGCCAATCTACGACCTCATCTCACATGACTCATTCTCCAACTTCGATTTTGAAAGTTACTATGAGGACTCTCTACATGAGACCACCTGTCATTCCATTCTAGAAGAGCCCTCACATACAATTCTCACTGAAGCCACCTCCTCCGCACATACAGAACCGATCAAAACCCGTTCTCTACCCTGACCAGCAACCGAACTCAATTTCTATTTTGATTCACCTCTCACTGAGCTATTTGCAGATGATTCAACTCCACATCTATACCAGGCATCGGGTAGCGATCAGACTGAGAAACATGATCCATCATTCTTTGATCACCCTTGTAGGGTTTCCACACCATGCACTGATTATTTTTCGGAAGCCTACCCTAACTAGGCTGATTCTACTCAGCCTAAACCCGAGTTCCACATCTGTTGATCTACATCTATCAACCCACCAGACTGATTGGGTTTAGGCTACATCATCGGCCTGTTGATCTTAACAAGCACCTGGTTGGACCAACCAGGCTCTTAATCAAGGTGCTTGTTTTACAAAATTCAACTGAGTTGACCACTCCCTCTCCACCCCATTTTCCGCTCGGCTGAAGGCGTAGAATTTAGCACTTAACGGGAGGCAACCCGTCATTCCAAAAATAGAGACTCGTCTGATTATCTGTTTGTACTCCATGTCCATTGTACCTTGAGTTCAACCTTAGACAGTTGATCCCACCTCTGGTATATTACCAGAGCTTGAAATCATTCGCATCAGTCATTTTCGACCTATTCACCCACCCGATGTATCCTGTTCTAAGTCCCTGACCTCAACACTATTTCACATCCTCTGTTTACAATGAGGACATTGCAAAACATAGGCATGGGGGTGTGATAAAGTGCATACATACAGAACCAAGAAAAAGTAAGAAGGATTCTCACAAAAAAAATTCACATATGCCAAAAGCACAAAAAAAAATTGAAAAATTATGAAAAAGAACAAAAAAATGGAGGGAGGAAATTTTGTGAGCCACATAATTATAAGGTGGAGAAAAAGAGAAAAAATGACAAAATGGAGCACAAAATGAAAAAGAAAAAGAGATAGTCATTAGTAAGAGATTAAGGAATTAACTGAAGTTCTAGACCACATCAAGAAAAGAGAAAAATGAAAGAAAAGTGCTAAGGAGACACAAAAAGCAATTAGCAGGAACGCTGATCTTAGGCCTTCTGGGCTAGACTCTTAGGCTTAAAAATTCACGTACTCGCTAAGATCTGGATAATCCTCAAGAGGTTGGGGAAAATGTGAAGCTTAAGTATTAGGTTTAAGGCTTAGGAAGTATTCGGCCTCATTAACTGATTTTCGATTTGTGGGATTCAGTAACCTAAGCACCTTAATCCACACACAATCTGGTTCATTGCGCATAACTATCAAAATCATGCAAAAGCGTTTCAATGTTCTGAAAAAGTTGCCTAGATTAGGAGCAGTCGATCAACACAAGTTGATTTGGATGAGTTCCCGACGTAGAGAGGTGGGAAATTCCCCTCGAAGACGCATAACAACATATCGTCTCCTCGGTGCTTGTCCTTAGGATATTTAAATATCCTACTAGGGGCATGTAAGCACTCTGCTGGTTCAGATACCATGGGCGGCATTATCTTGAAATGTCGATTGCCAGGGATTGAATTTGGCCACGGGATGCCATGGGCATGATTATCTCAAAATCTCGAAAGCTAAGGTTCTGGGGATTGCCGTGGGCGGTGATATCATGAAGCATTGATTGCCAGGGACCCTTGAGGATTGATGATAGAGACGAGGAATCAGATTCTGGCCGTGTTGAGAAGCCAATCAAAAGCTAGAAATAAAAAGAAAAGAGAGAGAAAACTCTCCAAACAAATAAATATTCTATCTCTCTCTTACAAAAAATGTACTGGAAACTGAACCTAGGCTAAAAACGTCTCTAGCATGGGTGCTTTAACCGCGGAGTCCAACAAACCCTAGGATAGTTTCTGCGGGCCTTAAAAACCTTTGCAGAAGACTGAGGCTAAAGCAGGTCATGTCTGAATTTTGGTTAGTGCTTGAGTACCTCTACGCCTATTGTCAGCATTCTTAACCTAATCAAAAGAAAAAGAAAAGCACTTATCATAACTAGTAACAGACACTCAGGGTCTAGAACAGAAGTTAAAACCTTGAAATTTTACTAAGGGACTAGCAAAAGCTAGCCATAGGGGTATGATGAGAGCCTCATCATGAGCCCTAACTAGCTCATTTTTACCTAGGAAAGAGAATAAGAGCTCCTACGTAACCCAGAGAAGGGCTTAATTTAAGGAATAATTGTTCCGAGAAGAAAATATGAAATAAAGGTTAAAACTACTATTTTACCATTGCAGTACATAAATGGGTTTTCTCAGAGACAAAACATAGGTCAAATGATCTGAATAAGATAAAAAGTGGGTTGGTTCAATCAGAAATGGGTTCATGTGCAATCCAAGAATTAAATGACATTCTGCAAGCTAAAACTTACCCACTTAATTCAACAAGGTTATGGTTAGGATAAAAATCAAGTAAACCCTCTGAAATTCTTGGAAAAATATCCCCTAGGGTTTAGAACCTTTAATTTGGCCTTTGGAACCTATTTTGACCCAAATTGGGGTCCTAGCTCATCAAATGACCTAATTTGGGTTTTTATGCAAAATGTCTACACTAACGTGGTCAAACCTAAAATCCAACTTCACAATTGGATTCCTTAGGTCCAAATTAGGTTTGTACCAAAATTTAGACCTAAGGGGAGGTCATCTTGACCTACTTTGTAAAATAGTACTCTCAATTGCAATTTGGCCCCTATCTTTTGAAAACCATTGCATAGACCCCCCTAACTTCCTTTCCACTCTTACAAATAGGTCCCTCCACCATTAATTGGGAGAAATCCTACTCTGACGAGGAACGGAGGGGGAGTACTCCCTGATTCCTCAAAGATCTCCTCCCAGATTTGGAAGGGAGATACTTTGAGGAATTCCCTTCCATCTGAGCCCGATCCTAATCTCTTATTTGCACCCAATCTCTCATGCGAACGCACGAGAGATTTGGGTCTCTAACTGATTCCATCTCCAGTGAGGGTTCATATGCTTGGAAGCTTGTTTTCCAAGCACAGGAACCCCTGCCAGCATCTATAAAAGGATCCTCAACCAAGGCTGCACCTCCGTAGCTCGACTTGGCCAGAGATTCACCCCACTTTCATCTTCTTCTCCTCTGGTCAAGTGGTCCAGCTAGCCTCCCTCCTCTTTCTAGCCGCTCTGCCACAATACCAGTGGTAGAGATATCCTCACCACCTTCCTCCGCATCACGCAAAACCCGCACGAGCACCTTTAGCCCTATTATCGCCGCCATCTCCCTCCACTAGACGCCGTCTTCTCCGGCGATAGCAGGTACTGCCAATCACCATCTCTTCCCCTTTGTCCACTTAGTTAGGTTAGAATCACTCGTCTCTATCCCCTCATCAATTCCTCTCATTTTATTTCACAAATTACCCCTCAACAGCAACTGTCCACTGCCATCTTCCCCATCTCCGGCCAACCTTCGGTGAGACTCATCCATTGCTCCACACGTCTCTCCACAAATCTCACAACCTCCGCCACAGTCAACTGAACATCATCCACCCACTCACAAACTGCCTACACCTCCTTAAACGCCCCCGACCTACCCCATAAACCTAGCCATTGGGTGACCTAGGCACGCACGCCTAGGCCACCCCGTGGCCTGCCACCTATTGCCCCACCTTCGCCTTCGCACGACGAAGCTTCCCATGTATTTTAATGGGGCCACCAGGTCGTATTCATGTATGGCAGATCTGAGCACCAGCCACCATTAGAGATGACTCAAGGAGGTCGCGAGCTTTATCCCAGACTATGCGCTCCAGTTGTTAGGGTCCCAGAGGAAGTAGATGCGTGCACGAACTCAGACAGCAGGGCAATTGGTTTGGCGAGGCCTCGAAGTACAGCAATTGGAAGAAGTCGTCTGCCTGCAGGTGCATGCAAAAATGGGTGGGACATTAGTCCCACCTCGTGAATGCAAGAGTGAGGCACGTCACTTATATTGAATTTGTGTTTTACGCTGATCACCTCAAGACGCACATGGGGTGAGGTCCCTCACCTATTACGCCACATCCACGACATTCTCCCCCGCGGACCTAGCACCCGACCCGACTAACCTACTGAGCACTCCTTGCGCACCACACCCACATCGGTGCGCCTGGACTTGGCCACATGATTGACCTGATTACTTGGCTCTAGAGAGCGTACTGAAGAGAAATACGGAGAGAGATAGAGAGACACACGGGGAGGGTAGGGGAATATGTTTTACTATGTGGTGATTGTGTGAGAAGTGGAAGCTAAGGGAGGAAGAGGTGCAGCAAGTGAAGGAGAGGAAGGACTTAGCCATACCAAGAGAAGAAGAAGAAGAAGAGAGACACACTGTAGCAGAGGAGCAGCGAACCAAGGGAAGAGAAAGAAGGAAAGACCAGGCAAAAGGAGTGGCAAAGCCAAAGAGAAGAGGAAGTCAGAGAGCTACGACCGAAGAAGGAAGAAGAAAGAAAGAAAGGAAAAGACAAGCAGAAGAAGAAGAAGAAGAAGAAGAAGAAGAAGAAGAAAAGCTGAAGCCAAGGGAAGTAGAGCTAAGGAAAGAAGAAGACTCGCAGAGAAAAGGAGAAAGACATTGCAGAAGAGAGGCAACTGAAGCAGAGATAGAAAGAAGAAGAGAGCTGCAAGGAGAAGAATAAAGAGGCCATCATTTAAGACGTCTGATCCTATGATCAGACGTCCAACTCTTTTATTTTTGTCACAATTGACTTTTAAGCTCTTCTATTTATATTCTGAATTAGGTTTTGAGTAATTTTAAGTGTTCAATTACATTATTGAGATTAGTGAATAAATTCCATTTGCTCCCTGTGTTCGACCTCAAATACTTAGGTTTTCGAGTAATAAATTCTTATTTGTTGTCAACGCTTGGTCACCTATGCTACAACACAACTCACTTAAAACACGATCAAGTGCTGCAAATAGAAACAAATGATGAATTTTTGTGACACAAAGCGAGTATTTGATCCAATTTCAAGCATCCCTGTGTTCGACACTCAAACTCACATCCATTTATTCTTATGTAAAATTGATGTCCTAAAAAGAGCTACAAGGAATGATTTTACACAAATGCATCTAGCGAACGTCACTCGCGACTGGGTATAAGTGGAATTGTGGTTGCAGCAATTCATCTAAGACACTGGGGGGTTGGATCCCCTGATGAGAGATTTGAGCGATTTGTAATTAAGGTTTTTAAGATTGTTGTAATGCACAAGAACTAATTTGCTTTTAAATTTTTATTCCTGGATAGGGATGTATCGAGGGCCATCCAAGGAGAATTTGTTTGCAAAATCGAGTCTCTTGCTTGGAAATAAAAATCAACTTTCTTTTTTGTATTTTTCAATATATAATTTTTTTGGTTTTGAAAAAAAGGGGAAATATGCAAAGTTCTTGGCAGAAAAGCAAAGTACACCTAATAGGCTAAAATCTAAGTGACAAAAATGACCTCTTTCTAAGCTCACCCTAGGCACATGGAGGCTTATGGTGTTGGGAATTGATTTTTGAAATCCAGACAAAAGTTTGGACTCGAAATTCAGAAATCAACACTTGAAGAGAAATGTTGTTAAATGCTGCAAACAAGCAAACAATGGGTTTTAATTATCACCACTTCACTTAATTAAGATGTTTAGGATCCTAAAAGCCAAGTTTAATATTAGCTTTTTAGGGATATGTGTGACTAGGAAGAGGAACCAACCTTAATTTTCATGGAAAGACAAGGAATTTCAAGTTCTTCCTTTCAGAATCCCACTTTCTTCCTATAGTTCACGAACACACAAGAGAGAATAGAGACAAGGGGATGAGATCCACTTATCAAGCAAGAGAACAACAAATACAAAGCTGTGCCTCCCTGACAATGGTGCCAAAAGGTGATGCGAGATTTGCGTAATTTGTAATTAGGGTTTTTAAGATCGTTGTAATGCACAAAAACCAATTCGCTTTTAAATTTTTAAACCTAGATAGGGACGTATCTAGGGTCGTCCAAGGAGGTAATTTCTTTGCAAAATCGAGTCTCTTGCTTGGAAATAAAACTCAACTTTCTTGTTGGTATTTTCCAATATATAATTTTTGTGGTTTTGAAATAAAGAGGAAATATGGGAGGTTGTTAGCGGAAAAGCAAAGTACACCTAATAAGCTAAAATCTAAGTGACAAAAATGACCTCTTTCTAAGCTCAGCCTAGGCACGTGGAGGCCGGTGGTGTTGGGAATTGCCTTTTGAAGTGCAGACAAAAGTCTGGAATCGAAAATCAAAAACCAACCCTTGAAGTGAAGTGGTGCTAAATGATGCAAACAAGCAAACAATTGGTTTTAATTATCACCACTTTACTTAATTAAGATGTTTAGGATCATGAAATCCAAGTTTAATAGTATCTTTTTAGGGATATGTGTGACTAGAAAGAGGAACCCGCCTGAATTTTCATGGCAAGACATGGCATTTCAAGTTCTTCCATCCAGATCTTGCTTTCTTCCTATAGTTCCTGCACACACAAGAGAGAATAGAGACAAGGGGATGAGATCCACTTATCAAGCAAGAGAACAACAAATCCAAAGTCATGCCTCCCTGGCAACGATGACAAAAAGTGATGCGAAATTTGCATGATTTGTAATTAGGGCTTTTAAGATCGTTGTAACGCACAAAAGATGATTCGCTTTTCAATTTTTAAACCTAGATAGGGATGTATCTAGGGTTATCTGATGAGAACCTCATCATGAGCCATAACTAGCTCATTTTGACCCAATACAAAGGATAAAAGCTCCTACATATCTCAAGGAAAGGCTTAACTCAGAGAATTCTGAGTTTGAGAAGAAAACCAGTCATAAGGGGTAAAAGTGCAATTTTACCAGTATAATCTGCATACAGGGTAATTCAGGGCCCAAACACAGGTCAAAACAGCTTAATAAGAATAAAAGTGGGATGAGATGATCTAGTAAGGGCTACAGCACTTCCAAGGAACCAAATGATAATCTGTAACCCTAAAACAACCCACTTCAATTCACAAGGTTTGAGGCAAAGTAAAAATAGAATAAACCCTCTAAAATTCATAGAAAAATAATCTCTAGGGTTTAGAACCTTCAATTTGGCCTTTAAAACCCATTTTGACCTACATTGAGAACCATGCGCAATTAATAACTTAATTTGGGTTTTTGCGCAAATTGACCGATCAAACAAGGTTTAATATGAAAATGAAATTCACCATCAGATTCCTTATGTCCTAATTAGTCATGTATAAAAACTTGAGCCTAAGAAGAAACCTCCTTGACCGACTTCACACTTTGGTCCTCATATATTTACTCTTTGGCCCTCAACTTTTGAACCCTTGCATTTTGGCCCCTAACTCTCCTTCGTTCTTTGCAATCAGGTCCCTCCTGCAAAACCCTGCCAGCACCATGCTCCGGCGACCTTGCGCGGAGCATGGCGCCGCGCAGGGTGAGGTCGCGGACCTGGCAAGTAAACCGGGGGTGCCCTGCGTCGTCAGCCGTCGCAGGGGCACCCCCCTGGTCATTGTAGCCCACCATACCGGCCGTGCGAACGCACGGACGGTATGGGTTCATGTTCCGACCATTCTCCGGCGAGGGAGACACGTCGTCTCCCTCCGCCTTCCTCCCTGTTTCATCCCTATAAATACCCCCCGCTGCTCCACCGACCAAGGCAGCCTGGATCTGACGGAGAAAACCCCCAGCTTTCTTCTCTTCTTCCTCCGGCAGACGCTCACCAGCTCCGGCGGCTTCCTCCCCCTCCACCTCTTCGCTCTGCCGCAATACCAGCAGCAGAGACTTCCTCCCCTGCTCTTCCCGCGCCACGCCGCACCCAGCTGGCGCCTCTCCGGCTCTCTGCTCGCCGCCGCCCCTCTCCCTGAGCATCGTCTTCTCCGGCGACAGTCGATACGACTGTCGCCCTGTTCCTCCCCCTTCGTCCCTGCAAGTAAGCTAGAGCTACTCCCCTTCTCCTCCTCTTTCTTTCCCCGCTTTCAATTTATTCAATTAAGCCCTCTACCGACCCTGACCACCTTCACCCCCTTCGCCTCCGCCCACCCTCCGGCGAGCCGTTCCCATCACCTCAGCGACCCACACGGCTCGCCGACCACCGCAGAACCTCCGCCTCCTCACCCAGATCCTCTTCCGCCCCTCCACTTCCCACCAAACACCCTCTGCAGATCCACCGAACACACCCACTTCTTCGCTCACAGTTTGACCTAGGATGACCTGTTGGCTCCATCACGCCCCCTGCAGACCCCCTGACCACCTTCGCCGTGCCACGGCGAAGGTCCCCCGCCTGTCTGATTTGGCCGAGAGGCCGTTCTTCTGTGACCAGGTGACTCGCCCGCCGTCGCCATTACTGAGCAGGCAGAGCTCCTTCACCTGCAGGTGCAGGCACGCCTTCGCCCAGGTTCGACTCCCAGGTTGCGCGGGGAGTCTCCGCGAAACGTCCCAGGCTCGCAGATGGGCCGAAGGCCGCGCGTGAAGACACGATCGCCCACTGCTCCCTCCGCGACGGGCGCTCAATTGGGGTGGGACATTTAGTCCCACCTCGGAACTTCTCGGAGGCACGCGGACTCATAAAGGCAAAAAGTGCCTTATGCTGTCTGCCTCCTGACCACGGGGTGAGGTCCCTCTCACCCGACCCGGCCTCGTCCGTGACCACGCTCCGCGGACCTGGCCCGACCCGATTAAACCGACTGCACTCCTCGCCCACCACGCACGCCGGTGGGCCTGGACCCGGGCCTGACCCGAACCCGATTACCCGGTAGCTCTGGGAGAGCTTTCCCAAGAGTGGTTTCAGAGAGAAAGAGAGACGCGGGGGGGGGAGGGTAGAGTAGGTTTTGCCTCTTGACGAAAAACTCTAAAGTGTGCAGGCCAAAGAAGAAGAAGAAGACCCGCGGAAGAAGAAGTGCAGGCGAAGAAGAAGGAGCTGCACTGTAGCAAATGCTCAGTTAAGTCGTCGAAGCACCGGGTCAGACGACGGAAAGTCAGCAGCCAGAGCAGGAAAGAAGGCAGGCTGAAGAAGAAGGAAGAGCAACGGCCGAAGCAGAAGAAGAAGAAGAGAGGTCAAGGCAGAAAACCAAAGAAGAAGAAGAACAAGGAGCTCTGAAGAAAGAAGAACATCACCAACGCAGGAACAGCAGGAAGAAGAAGAAGAGCATCACCATTGCAGAAGAAGAATATCACCTCTGCAGAACAGAGAAAAGAAGGAGATCTAAAGAAAGAGAGAAAGAAGAGCATCCCCCTCTGCAGAACAAAGAGAAAACAACAAATTCTTTCCCTCTCTCTTTCTTTTTGTAAAAGAAACATGTATATCTCTAGAATACGACTTGCTCCCTGAGTTCGACCTCGGGAACTCTTTCATTTTCCGAGTAAAAAAAAAAAAAAATTTATATATGAAATGTTGGTAATAACCGGCTTTACTACAACGTTATAACAAAACCCTCAAACCCGGTTGCCGCCGCGTTTTCATTATCTAAGGAGGAAATTTGTTTGCAAAATTGAGTCTCTTGCTTGGAAATAGAAATCAACTTTCTTTTTGGTATTTTTAATATATACTTTTTGTGGCTTTAAAATAATGAGGAAATATGCGAAGTTGATGAAAAAGTGAACTACACCTTATAGGTTAAAATCTAAGTGACAAAAATGACCTCTTTCTAAGCTCACCCTAGGCACATGGTGGCCTAGGGTAATTAGAAAGAGGGAGTGTACAAATACACTAAAGACAAAGCAAATTAAGGCAAAAGAATTGCAACAAGAAATTAAGGCAACTTTTTAACTAATGGAAGATAGTGTTTTACAAGTAGAGGAATGCTTCAAATAAATTGAAAACAACAATATAAAAACTCAATATCCTCTTGATGATGATGATGAGGATGGAAGGGTCGTTGCTCCAACTGTGGCTGCTCCCGTAGTTGAATAGGATTCCTCCTTCTCCTTCTTGAATTGCTCCTTCAAGGTGTGTCCTCCTCCTAGAAAGCCCTAGATGGGGTGTGCCTTAGCTCCTCCACAAGTGGATGGTTTCCACCTCAAAAGGTACTCCAAGGGTGGGTGTGCACCACCCTCAAGACCTCCTCCAAAGGTCTTCCTTGCTTGGCTTCTCCTTTGGATGGCTTGGGCACAAGAGAGAATAGAAGAGGGGAAGGCACCAAGGGGACAAAGTGTCCCCTTAATCTTCTTCTTCTTCTTCTTCTCCTTCTCTTGGTCGTGGGCTATAGGGTAGAATATTGGTGGAAAATAATGCAACCAAAGGCGATCTAATGGTGGTGGGTGGTGGTCTTTTTATAGGAGTAGAAAGGGCTTAAGGGTAGTTAGTGGATGGAGGGTTAAGATGGCTTGTAGAGGGTGGCTAGGCGATCCTAGGGTGGATAATGGGTGGTACCAAAATGGGGGGATGCATGGCATTTGGCACCAACCCTAGGTGGGGACTAGGGTTAAGGGTTGAAGGTGGTAGGGTTTGGTGGTGTGTAGGACAAGTGTAGGGTTAGAATGGTGTTGTATGTTGGTGGTTGGTGAATGGAGGGTGGACATAAGGTGGAGCCAAAAGAAGGGATGTACGGAGTGGTGGTTATGGTGGGTTTAAGTGAAGTTGGTGCCACTTTTTGTTGGTTACGGGAGAGGGTTAGGTGGCACCACTAGATGAAGGGGTAGGATAGGTTGGAGGGTGGTGTGTAGGGTGTAGATTGGAGGTGGTGTTGGCGCCAAATGAAGGGTTGTGGGAGGTGGTTTTTGGTTCCAACTAGGGTGTGGTTTAGGGTAGTTATGGGGGGTTAAGGTTGGCACCAAAGGATGGTTTCGAGAAGGGGTTAGGTGGGTGGAATGGATGGCTTTAGGTGGTGATGTGTAGGACTAGGAGTTAGGCACATGTTGGGACCAATATGAAGGGGTGCCTAAGGTGTTTTTGGCACCAACATGAAGGGGTGTGAGTGGTGGTGGTTAGTGTGGGTTGGCACCAAAAAAGAAGAGTTAGGTTAGGGCTAGTTATGGTTAAGGGGGAAGGGTGGATTACCATGGAGCTTGGGTGGCGTTGGGAGCTTAGCTAAGTTAGCTAACTAACTAGATAGTAGAGTAGAGGTGGTGGAGCTAGGGTTTCATGAAGGAGCTGGAGAAAATAATCTGGAGCTGGTGGCTGCTGCACTTGGAGCTGAATCTACTAAGGCAGCTTCATGGGGAGATTAACTACTTAGCTAAGCTACCTAGTTCTTATGCTAGTAGCTAGGCTTGGGTGGTTCAGCCAAGTTGAGCTAGTCTCATCCTTACTAGAGCTAGGTTGAGCTAGAACTGCCTCTGATGAGAACTCCAGGGCAAGCTAAGCTACTAGTTGACAAGTAGTAGCTCAGCTAGCATGTAGTTCAACTGCCATGAGCTGGGTGGAGCCAGAATGAGCTGGACCTGAGCTAAGACAGACTCCTGTCAACTCACTGGAGCTAGCTAGAGCTCCCATTGAACTGATAGGAGCAAAGATGAGCTAGACTCAACTAAGTTGAGCTAAATCTGAGCTGGCTTGATCTGGGTTGAGCTAAGATGAGCTGCCTTGAGCTACGATTCAGCTAAGATGAGTTGAATGGAGTTGAATGGAGCTAACTCTATTCCAATGGTGCTGGTATCCAGCCATGATGAGCTGGAATTGGTTGAGTCCAAGCTTGATTGTGCTTCCCCATCACCAGTTGCCATCAAGAGTGATAGGGTTTTAAAGATCTATCAATCTGTTTGTCCCTAACACTCCAACAAACACAATAAAATATGCAATGCATGCTTAAACTAATTGAAGCCTAAATGCAACTCGAAAACCCATTTGCGGAGTAAAATCTTAAGAGCTAGGTTTGTTTTAATGCATAAGAATGATGATAAACTTGCGTTTACCATCCCCTGCGCACTTGGTCGAGCATGCCCCGCCTGCGATCACACCCACGAGTCTAGCTACTATTCATGACCCGATAACCTGCTTGTATACCCGATTAGCCCTTGTCTAAGAGAGAAGGAAGAGGATTTGTGATAGGAATGGGGAAGGTTTTGCTATGAATTCCTTGGGCACATGCTGAAGAGGAGGCTAACACTTAGCCTTTAAGTTGCCCTGTGCTATGAATGAAGGCTTGAGGAAGGAGAAGGCTGTGCTTGATTGAGAAAGGTCTTAAGAAAAGAGGAAGCCCTCATGTGTGCTTATGAAGGCTTGAAGAAGAAAATGCCTTGAGCGGCTGATGCCCTTGTGCCTTCTGTGCAGCTATGCTATGAAGGTTAAGTCATCTAGTTCTGATAGGCAACGTCCAATTAAGCCTTTGGTTCTGGTTGCTGTGACATTATTTAAGTACCAATGTTGACTTTTATTAATCTATTGAAGTTTGAAAGAGTGATCTTCATTTTCGATAAAAACTTTAGCATGAAATGACATGTCGTTATAGTTCGTCGCGTGGTAGAAAATCACTTTTCAAAACATTTACTATTCAAAAACTAACCACAAAAATAGTTAGGTCATGTCCACAGGGAGGAAATAACCTAATGAATTAGTGAGTGGTGACTCATTTAGTCAGGAATCTCAATGGATGTGCCTATTCTTTAGTGGAACTCGTTGCCCACATGAATTCTCCTCCTAAGTAATTAATTAAGATTGTAGGTGCTTAAATGCAAAATCACCACAACATAATATTCTATTAACTAGTGATCTTGGCAATGGAAATCAATGTAAAGATTAATCTTCAATAAAAGATACCTAGCTTATTGTAATTAATATCCCAATCATGACATAAATGCAATCATTAGCAATTCGAATAAATTTGAGGGACATTGATGTAAATCTAACAGAATATAATAATAAGATAAATAAGTAAATAGTGATCTTCATTGGCATTTGATGGTAAATAGTAATAGGATGAGAAATAGAGGATTCACTCTCTCTCTTCGTCACGCACGGAGAGGAGGACGGTAGCTGGAGCTGCTCTTCGGGAAGACACTTCTCTACGAGGGCTACGTGATGATAGTGGAGGCACGGCAAGAGGTGGCTAGACGTGGTCAGACGATGGAGAATGCTGGCGACGGTGAAGCCCACGCAAGTTGCTGTGGCTACGTGTGCGGGCCATGTGTGGCTTTGATGCTTGACAGTGCTCAGCGGTGCTCAGCATCGAGCTTTGGTGGTTGGTGGAGGCTCGGCGTAGTGGCTGCGTGGAGGGGGGTGGTGAAGGCTCTGGGTTCTCTCTGAGGTTGTAGGCGGTTTGAAGAAGAAGGAGAAGAACAAGAAGAAGCTGGGCGCATGCACGCAAGCTGGAGCATAGGCATGTGGCTGTGCGGTTGTGGACGGGTGCGTGCACTTCGGCTGCGCACGCACACTGCTGGAGTGCGGGCTTTGGTTGCTGCTAGTGCATGTGGAAGGTGCTTGGAGAGTGGTCTACAGTGGTGGCATCGTGCAGCACGTGTGCGGCTAGAGCGTGATGGTGGCGCGATGACGCGCAAGGGAATGCGCTACTGCATACGTGCGTGGCCGGTGGTCTACAGTGGTGGTGTGCATGCGTGAAGCTAGCAGTTGGGTTCTTTTGAGGTTGAGGAAGGTGCTGGGTTGAAGACAACGGAGAGCAACTGTCACCATGCTTGCTACCACCTAGGAGGATGAAGAGGTGGCCATAGTGGAAGCTTGCAGTGATTCACAGTGTTTCACTCATTGCACGGTGGAGGCTGAGAGGGAGGTGATCCCCCGCTGAGAGAGAGGAGAAGATTCATTATCCCATGCAACTTTTATCTCCCCCCTTACATTCTTCTTCACCGATGCAATTCAAGGGATTTTAATTCCCTTACTGAAATTGGCCGTCATTAGCTATTTGGAGATTTGGGTGGCCGATTTGTTGAGGCCGACGAGAGCCAAGAGATCCCTGTGGTGGTGGTGAAATCTTTTCAAAAGACCCTATTTCTTCATAAATTTGTTCCTCCTCCTTTCCCATTTTCCCAGTTACTGTTAACTCTTAAAATAGCCTGATGGAGTGGATCAAGTGGAGGAGATGGAGAGGGTGCACTGTGTGCGTGACCTGCATGAGAGAGTGGCACGTTGAAATCTAATATAACATAAGTTATTCCTACAATAATGAAATATAAAATAGTTTTTTAAATATATAATAAGTGATAGAATGCAATAGAATATATGTAAACTTAAGTAATGATGCATGCAATCATTCTATGACCTATTGTAGTTATTAACAAACATAAAATATAAGAATAAAGTTAACTTAGGTGTAACAATAGTCCATTAAAATGGACTCATCAAATACCCCCTTGCCTAAGATTTGCTAGTCCCTAGCAAAAGTGAAAAATAATAGAAGTAATTAGAAGATTTATTCTTTCCTTATTCCAAAAATTTAGAGATCCAAACAAATGTGAAGTGATAGTAGCCTAGGTAACGGATCCAAGTGAGAAGCCAACTTACATTTGAAGTTCGTACTTAACCCTTGATAAAATTCTATCGAGATAGGCAATTACTTCCCTCAGGGATAAAGCAAAAAATAATGTGAAATTTGACCCTGGCTTTTTGGCTTAGGTAGGAGATACTAAGTTGATTGTTTTCATATTTGGTGGTACACACTCATCTGGTGCTACATGTAATCTAGTACTACAGACTTTAGATCTCTAGACTATTAAACAAGTCAACTTGGAGAGAGGCTAAACAACTGTGGTCCCTTTTCCTTCTTTTCTTTCTGAGATCACAAATCTTATCAGATTTAGTAAATGTACTCACTGTTTGGTGGCCTTTCATGGCATTCACACTTCAACTAAAGTCCTAATAACTCTATAACTAAGTTAGAGTCTTCAGCCGGTATTCGGGTGATCAGAAATACTGAAAGGTAGGTATGGGTCATATTTGGTGGATCGCGATGGATGTTTTTGTTGCCTTAGAAACAACGGCACGAAGATAAAATTATAAACTTGGACTTTTTTCTTTTCCTTTTCTCTCTCTCTTTTCTCTTTTTTTATTTTGTTTTTTTTCTAAATATAATTGTTTCTTTTTTCTTCCTTTTCTTTCTTTATAAATCAACATAACATGAAACAGACTTTTATTTATAAGAAATTATTAGGGATGATGATAGTCAAGAGGATATTGTGTGGCTTATTTGGTGGAAGTGCCTACTCTCAGCACCAGGAAGGAATGGATAGGACAAGCATATTTCTGACCTTTGACACTATTACCCTCCTTCGGTCGAGGACTCTATGAAGGACGGTTGTAACCATCCACCATAGTCATAGCTTTATTAACACTTAATCTCTATGAATCTACCTTATTTGGTGACTCTCAGGAATTCACACAATGTACGCACATAGGAACAGGGAGCAAAAACCATGTCTAACTCTAAGATATCATCATCTAATTATCCAAAACTTAAGAGTCCTTGCACTAGACTTTGTGCACCAGTAATCTCTCTACTTTCTTCTCATAAATATGAGATGGATCTACTAGAAGATAGTATGCCTGACTCCCTATTAACTGTCCAGGGGTTTAGTAGACTAAAAATGCTTATTAGTTTTCTTCAAAGATCCATTACCCAATCTACGTGCACGTGAAGTAAATGTACTAGATTCTAAACTTAAGAAACAATTTAAGAAGAAAAATCTTTAATGACACCTCCATGACAAAGATGTTTTGCTAGGGACTAACCAATTTAGCTCAAGAAAAGAAAATCTTATATATATATATATATATATGCTAACCTAAATGCATGAATACTTCCTAAAATGCCAAAATGCACCCCCCCATGCCTAAATACTGCAATGTCCTCATTGTAAAATTAAAATAGGGGGAGAAAGGTAGGAAATCACCTGATGATGGCGTTATTCAGAATGCTGGGTTGCCTCCCAACAAGGGCTGCATTTTCTGTCAGCAGCCAGACTTATAGGGAGCCTATCAGTTTGGTTCCAGACAGAAAAAGCTAGGCCCTAAAAATATCTATAATAGCTCGGTCTTAGAAAATAGGTAGCCACAGATGTTGGCGAGCTGGTGATGCAATGTTATCCCAAATGCTCGCCAGAAGACATGAAAGCAAATAACATCGCAGGCTACCTGGGGAGGTCTAGGGAAACAAAAGGAATATGGAAAGGGACCTCCTAAAATGGAATAAGTGGAGGATAACAAGGATCCTCCAAAGAAGGAAGGGTTTTAAAAAATATAAACATAATTATTTCAAACACTTGAATGGCGAGACTAAATGTACAAGCATCAATCCAAACTTTCCATTCTACCCGAGGATGTATTGGCCTGATATGCTTCCCAGAAAGAATGTATGTGAGCAGAGACCTGAGTCAAGGATCAGTCAGGGAGTGTAACGGTTGTTTGTGGTGTTGGGCGGTAATGGTTAAGTCCAAGGAGGGCTTAGTCGGTGTCAAGTCGAATTCCAATGACGATTCAAATTGTGTGTTCTCCCTAACAATTATTGCAGAAAAATTCAAGTCACCCTGTTTATCATTAATGATCGAAGTCATATTTTCACCTTCCAGTATATGTGAATCAATGGTAGACTCCAAATTAAATTTCCTTGATGGTAGGGTTGAAGCAACTGAATCATTATCATTAATCTCATCCTCGAATTCTTTTGGTTCACTCAAATTTTTGTCGAGGTGTATATGTGATTCATTAGTAAAGAAAGGAGTTGCTTCAGTATCATCAATTATTTCTAACGGAGGATCCATCTTAGTGTTTTGGAGTAAGCCTATATCACTCAACTCTTTGTTCTTCTTGGGACAAAAATCCTCAATTGACGTGTTTTATCCCAGAGAGTCTCCCCTAGGCTTCTAACTATTGTGTTTGTCCTCCTCTATTATCAACTCATAGTTTGGTGGAGGATGACTTTGGAAAGAAGGGAGGAGTTCGGATTTCACCAGATTATTTATATCCTTTGGGGGTAAGTCCTCAAATAACAAATAATCCTCCTGTGATTCACTCCAGATTTTCATTTCAGGTTCCTCCATTGGGTCATCCTCATCGTCGGAAATAGACTCTTTATATCCCTGAGACCAAATTGATCTAATTCATCCTCCATTCCCTTAGGGTCACCTTCATTGGGTGCATTTAAATCATCAAGATGCTTAATGGTAGGTGTTGATTCCCTAAGTAGAGGGTCAAGATTAGGCTCACTAAGAGTAGAATGGGATTCCACCAGATAATTAATAGGGGAAGTGATATGAACAATACGACCTTGACCCTAGTTATTAGGGGTAAAGAAAATACTGTTATTGAGGTCAAGGTCCTCAAGAGGTACCATCTTCCCTTTCTTTTGACTCCAATATAACTTGGGTGGATAATTACTAGGATCAATCTCTCTAGTGGCAGTGTCTCAATGGGAGAGTCTAAGTGATAGCTACGTAAAATAGGATCCCTATTGTCGTTGATTTCCTTAGAGTTATTTTCATGATTACGATCGTATGGGTAGGGATCAGAATTACTAGGAAGAGTGTAGCTAAGCTGTCTAATTTTTTTGTTCAATTGTTGACTATTCCTCAACACCTCTCCCATAGTCTCCATCATTTCTTTTTGTTGTTTTTGCATTTCTATCAAAACAGAGCAGATGCTACTACTATCAGATTGGGAAGGATAGTCAATTTCAGGCTCTAGTTGCCTAGGGGTATCGGTCCAACCTCGATATGGAAAATCATGAAGGGTAGGAGAGTTGGGTGTTTGCATAGTAGTAGGGATTGCAGGGTTGGAAAATCCCGCTCCTAGGCTCTGCTCAAAAGTGGGAGCTATCGGGCCAATACTCCCAGGATAGGAATATGAATAATCCCATGAATTGTCATTGTACCCATCAAAGGATGGATATGCTCGGGGCATGGGATCTTGCTTAAAATGATAGGAGTAAGGATAGTCCATTTCTTTCAATTAAGTGGTTTAACTCTCTTAGGAAATAGATAGATTAAAATAGAAAACTTCCTAAAGAACTCTATCACGCACACACCAAGCAAACACAAGGCAAGAGGTCTTTTGTTGAATTAAAATTCTTTAAGTCCTCTTCCATCTCTTTAGCTTGGCCAAATATAGTCAATGCAGTGTTTCTCTGTTCCTACGTAAGTGGCATAAGAGAAATGAGGCACTTGAAACTTCTGGTCAATGACTGTTAAGAAGGTTGAGGTTACCTTTACTCTTTTTTGGGTGATCAATCAAGTTAAGCAATTACGCACCCTAAATTGACTTTCGAGTGCCTTGAAGACGTACACTTTGTTGCGATGATATTCTCTAATGCTCAAGGAAAAAGGTACTCCAAGGATGAAACCAAGGGATGCAAGTAGGGTGAACCCTTCCTTTGAGGCATTGCGTTAGCGGTGCCTCTTAACTACCTTGAATTCCTTTAAGTGGTGTCCCCCTCCTTAGAGTATCAAGTCACTCAGGCAAAAGTTAATACTATTGTAACAAAGTGAGATATGAGGGTTTGCACCGATAAAGAGATCGATGCCTATAGCCTTAAGGGTCCAAGTCCTAGTGTAGTGCCTATAGTGCATGCTCAGTGTAGGAAGTGTGCATTACACCACAAAAAGTGATTTTTCCTTTTGAAAATCGCAGTCACGTTATTCAAACACTTTCTGTATACTTTTCTTTCTTTTCAAGAAGCAATGTGACCACTTGCTTAATATTTTCAAATCAGCTTTAATGGTCTTTTTTAATTACATCCAAAATGCAATGTGTGTGTAGATAACTGATGCACAAGAAAAGACGTACCTTACTCCAACTCTCTTCAATGTAGGATGTTTTCAATGCAAAAAGAGAAACTAGATGCTGCTCATTCAATCCTAGATGTTGCCCTATAGATATGTAGCTTATAGTAGGTAGTTCGAATATATATATATATATATTTATAATAATAAGCAAACAAACCTAATCTAACTAACTAACCAACATGCAGTTCAAACAATTCGAATAATCCTATAATCCAAATAAAATGGGAACACACTCCTAAAAATACGCTCCCGCATGCAAGAGCGATAAGAAATAAAGAAGCACTAGGAACACGTTCCAAAAAATGCCTGACAAGGGTCCAAATGACAGAAATTAAGTTCTAATGTCTATCTAAACTAAATCTATGCTAAGATCTAATGACTAAATCGGACAAAGGCTCCTCTATATGCCTACGTGTGTGGGATCAAGGCCCACAAGCACCCGTTGCTGGCCTCCAAGTGGCATCGAGGTCCACCGAAAATATCGCCTCCGTCGTGCGTGCCCGCCGCGTTCTTTTGTTGTTTTTACACAGAAAAAGATCCACAGTCATTAATTTAGAAAAGCTTTCAAAATAACATAAAAAAATAAAATTCCTGAAAAAACTAACAGCCATGTTTTCTCCCCAGCAATAATGCCATTTGAAAGAGTGATCTTCGTTTTTGATAAAAATTTTTGTATGAAATGATGTGCCATTATAGTTCATTGCGTGGTAGAAAATCGCTTTTCAAAACATTTAATATTCAAAAACTAACCAGGAAAATAGTTAGGTCATGTCCACACGGAGGAAATAACCTATTGAATTAGTGAGTGGTGACTCGTTTAAGTGGGAATCTCAATGGATGTGCCTATTCTTTAGTGCAACTCGTTGCCCTCATGAATTCTCTTCCAAGCAATTAATTAAGATTGTAGGTGCTTAAATGAAAAATCACCACAACATAATATTCTATTAACTAGTGATCTTGGCAATGGAAATTAACGTAAGGATTAATCTTCAATAAAAGATACCTAGTTTATTGTAATTAATATCCCAATCATGACATAAATGCAATTAATTGCAATTCGAATAAATTGGAGGGACATTCATGTAAATCTAACAGAGTATAATAACAAGATAAATAAGTAAATAGTCATCTTCAATGGAATTTGATGATAAATAGTAATAGGATGAGAAACAAAGGATTCACTCTCTCTCTTCGTCATGTACGGAGAGGCGGACGGCAGCTGGACCTACTCTGGGGGAAGATACTTCTCAACGAGGGCTACGTGGTGATGGTGGAGGCACGGCCGGAGGTGGCTGGACATGGCCAGACGGTGGAGGAGAATGCCGACGATGGTGAAGCCCACACGAGCTACTGTGGCTGTGTGCGTGGGCCGTGTGTGGCTTTGGTGCTTGGTGGTACTCGGCGGTACTCAACGTCGAGCTCTAGCGGATGGCAGAGGCTCAGTGAAGTGGCTACGTGGAAGGGGGGCGGTGAAGCCTTTGGGTTCTTTATAAGGTTTCAGGCGGGATGAAGAAGAAGATGGGTTCACGCACGGGGGCTGGAGCGCGGGAATGCGGATGCGCGGCTGTGGATGGGTGCATGCACATCGGCTGCACACGCACGCAGCTAGAGCGCGGGCTTCACTTGCTGCTGATGCGATGGAAGCTGCTTGGAGAGTGATCTGCAGTGGTGGTGTGCGCGCAGCGTGTTCGCGGTTGGAGCGTGATGGTGGTACGATGACGCGCAAGGGAATGCGCTGCTGCACATGCGTGTGGCCAGCGGTCTGCAGTGGTGGCGTGCACGCGTGAAGCTAGCAATTGCATTCTTTTGAGGTTGAGGAAGGTGGAGGGTTGAAGACAACAGCGAGCGGCTGTCAGCACGCTCGCTGCCGCCTAGGAGGTTGAAGAGGTGGCTGTAGTGGAAGCTCACAATGATTCACAATGTTCACTTGTTGCACAGTGTACGCCAGGAGCACGGTGGCAGTCTAATTCATGGTGCACTCTGTTGCATGATGGAGGCTGAGAGGGAGGTGATCCCTCGTCGAGAGAGAGGAGAAGATTCATTATCCCATGCGACTTTTATCTCCCCTCTTCCGTTCTTCTTCACCGGTGCAATTCAAGGGATTTTAAATCCCTTACTAAAATTGACTGCCATTAGCTATTTAGAGATCTGGGTGGCCGATTTGTTGAGGCCGGCGAGAGCCAGGAGATCCCCGTGGAGGGGTTGGAAATCTTTTCAAAAGGCCCTGGTTTCTTCACAAATTTGTTCCTCCTCCTCTCCCATTTTCTTGGTTACTGTTAACTCTTAAAATAGCCTGATGTAGTGGATCAAGTGGAGGAGATGGAGAAGGTGCGCTGTGTGCGTGACCTGCATGAGAGAGTGGCACGTTGAAATCTAATATAACATAAGTTATTCCTACAATAATGAAATATAAAATAATTATTTATATACATAAAAAGTTATAGAATGTAATAGAATATATGTAAACTTAAGTAATGATGCATGCAATCATTTTATGACTAATGTAGTTATTAAGAAACATAAAATGCAAGAATAAAGTTAACTTAGGCATAACAATAGTCCATTAAAATGGACTCATCAAAGTTACTGTTGGATTGTTTGAGTAATTTGAATATGAGATTCATGCTTAATTAAAGGGATCTAAATGGTGATCTAGATCATCACTTTTTAGGTATCTTTTATTCTTTTTTGTCTCCACATTCTTTGAGATACATTGAATAGCAATCTAACAAGTTTTATTCATTGCATATCTATTATTGTGCTTAATTTACTATGCTCATTTACTCTGAATGAAGATTAATGTGCGAATTCCACATTTGCTCCCTACGAATGACCTCAGACTCCAATTAGAATCTGAGTTTATAAATTTAAGTGTTTTGTGCGAGTTAGGAGTGTACTACAACAAACGCCTATTAAAACTCCCTAATTTGCCTGCAACAAATTCTAAAGTTCTAGTGAAATTCAAAGCACCATAATTCAGGATTAAAATTGGTAGACTTAAGTGGTCAAGTTGCTCATTTCGATCTAATTGGATTCTCAGTGACATGGAAGGTCAGGTAGGGGAAATCCTGTAACCCATGGGGATGCTTTATCATGTAGGGGTCTTTGCAGGGCTCTCCTTCCTGGATGCCAAGTATTTCTCAAGTGAGTGGTTTTCTGATAAAGAGGTATCATCCACCTCGAACCTCCTTTGTCATCCAAGGATTTTTAGGTGCCTCGATTGGGTCCATTACACATTTTGTTCCTCTTCTGGCTCTTCAGTGCATGTTCAGGAGGACGTCCTTAAGACCTCCATTCGCACTTTCTCATCGAGTCCAAGCCCCAACTCACTTGTTTGTGCTACCATCCGACTTGATTAATATCTCTTTTAACTCTTCTACCTCTGAGCCTAGATCTCCTTCCTCTACATCCATGGAGAATCAAGAAGAAGAACCCAATCTCCAAAATCAGCTATAGTGCCTCAATGATCTATTTTAGGCATTCATGAACCCACCATAGGCTCCTTAGATGGAAGATCATTACAATCCCGCTACGGTAGCAACTGAACCCAAAGTGCCAATCACTGCTAGAGGACCTGATAATGAACTCAAGCCCAATATGCTCCATGCTATCCCCAAATTCCATGGGCTAAACTCCGAAGATCCTTTCTAACACATCCAGCAGTTGAAACATCTGGCCCAGACCTTTGGGCCACCTGTTTAGAATCGGGATATCTTACTCATGATGATGTTCTCCTTCTTCCTCATGGATAAGGCAGCCTACTGGTACCAAACTCTGACCCATCCGATCAACACTTGGGTAGAAGTCCAATCCGAACTCTTGAAGAAATTTTTCTCGGTTGGTTGGACGAATGCTTTTAGGCACCAGATCATGCACTTCATGCAAAATGTAGGAGAACCACTTTGTGAGGCACGAAACCACTTTCTGGATCTCATGTGGAAATGCCCCCATCATGGAGTTCCTAAATGGTAACAAGTCCAATCTTTTTCTCAGGGACTCGGTGAGGATATCAGGCCCTTTGTCAATGCAACTTGTGGTGGCAACATCAAGGCTCAACATGAAGATACTGTTTGGGAGATTCTCGAGAACATGTGTAAGAACTCCATAAATAATGAATCTATGGGTGTGTTCGACCGGACGACTACCCGTGCATTGATAAACACGCGGGGGCACACGAGACTCAAGGCCTGTCCACAACCATTAATCTAGAATTATTAGCCAGTCACTTAGACAAGGTCTCAATCATTGAGAAGAAGGTGGATGACTTGACTCGACATCTGCAAAGAGCCACCGTAGCACAGCAGAACACGTATGCACAATTGCCCTCTAGTTGGGAGGCTATGTATAACATTTACCACCACTCTCATCAGGGGATGGACCCATATCCACCCTCATCTGATCTTGGTTACAGAGGAAACTCCGGACCTACCTGCTCTAGTTGGGGGAACTCTGAACCATCGTACTCTGGCTTCTCTGGAGTTCCTCAGACCTGTGAAGATCTCCACGCCATCCAGAATGATCCATTATCGAACATCTATAACCCTGGATGGCATAATCATCCCAACTTTGCGTGGTTAGGGAATAATCAAATTCTGAGATCCAAATTCCAACCCTGACCAAAGGCACCACATCGATATCAGCCCACTTAGCCCAAGCCTAATCCAAATTATTAATCCGGGTCATTAAGGGAAGATCAAATGACTCTGATTGTACAAACCTTGGTCGACATCTTGAAGACTAATTTGGCTATGCAAAAATTACACAAATACGAGATCATAGAGGTTCAAAATCAACTTGCATAGATGGCGGGATCTCACCAACCTGGTGCACTTCCATCTCAACCTCTGTTGAATCTGCATAACGTGTCAAACCCGAGGCACGTTATGAACCCAAATCAGGGCGAATCTCATTATGTTTATTAGGCCCCTTCTGTTCCATCACTCAATGGGATGGAGGCTTCGGCATCGTATTCGGGATATCAACAGCAACCACCTATTTTTCCAACTCCAAACCAAAACCAGGCAGGTCTTAATTCTGTTACCACCTATGGTGGCAAATCGACCCAAAATCCTAGCCACTAGATGCCTCTTGTTAGTTCAGATCATAACCCTAGGATAGTTATCCAGCACACTCCTATACCAGATCCTAAGCCTGAATCAATTCTAGAGGAACCTATAGAGGTTCCATTTCCTGAGGCCTTAACCAACGGAAAGAGGAAACCTAATCCCATGTCACCTAAGGAAGATCTGGTCAAGCTCTTTGAGCAAGTCCAGATAAACATCCACTTGATGGATGCGATCTGCCATGTACCAGCTTACACGAAATTTTTGAAGGATTTATGTACACCAAAGTGTAAGCCGCGAAATAATGATGGGAGTCAGATCATATTGTTGGAGTAAGTCAGCTTAATCATTTTGAGCAAACTCCTGCAAAAAGGAAAAGATACTGGCAACCCTTTGATCTCCTGTAGGATCGGTGATTTAGAATTCAATCGATTATTGTTGGATTTGGGAGCCTTAGCAAACCTAACACCTACATCCCTACTAGACCACTTTGAGGAAACTGAGCTCAAACCAACTGAGGTGACCTTATAGTTAGCAGACAGATCAATCAAGTCACCTAGAGGAGTTCTTAAGGATGTTCTAGTATGGATGCGAGATTTTCTATTTCTTGGTGGACTTCATTGTATCAGATATTGATACTCCTGAAAATTTGAGGAACACACCGATCATCTTTGGGAGACCATTCTTGGCCACAGCTAGGGCAAACATCAACTGTGAAGCAGGCTAGATCGAGTTTAAATTTGAAAATAAGAAATTATGGATTGATATCTTTAAGGCCCAAAAAGGAATAAACTGTGGGGCAATTGAAGAAGTATACGACATCAATTCTGTGGTAAAGGGCCCAATTACAGAAGAAAACCCGATCATCCCCGATCCTCAACCTCAAGAAGATCTTGACCCATAAATAGAGAAGCACAGAGCTGATCCTGATTCACCCAAAGCTCCCACTTTATCTTCTGAGGCCCATCCCGAACCTCCACCTCTTGCTGATAACCCAGTTATGGAACTGAAGCCCCTTCCAGAACATCTAAAGTACATCATTCCAATCAAACGTTTCCCATAATCATCAGCTCCCGACTCAAACCTGATCAGGAAACAAAGCTGATTTCTGCTATCCAGCATCATCGAAGAGCCATCAGATGGACTCTCGACGACCTGACTGATATAAGCCCCTCATATTGCACACACTGTATCTACACTAAAGAGGGCTTATGACCATCTCAAGAGATGTAGAGAAGACTCAATTCGAATCTGCAGGAGGTTGTGAAGAAAGAGATCATCAAGTGGTTAGATGATGGTATCATCTACCCGATCTCTGACAGTCACTGGGTGAGCCCGATCCAAGTTGTGCCTAGAAGGCAGGGCTCACCGTGATTACGACTGAATTTGGAGAGACCATCTCGACATGTATTGCAAATTTGTAGAGAGTTTGCATAGATTATCAGAAATTGAATGCCTCCACAAAGAAAGATCATTTCCCACTTCGGTTCAATGACCAGATTCTCGAGAAATTGGCGGGAAATAGATTTTTATGTTTCCAAGATGGGTACTCTAGATATAATCAAGTGGCAATTCATCCCGAGGTGTTCAGCACATAAATGGCATTTTAAAAGATGATTTAGTCATAGTATAGCGTGAAACATGTCGACAAATAAATTTGTAAAGATCAGGAGTACCGGGTCGTTCGCAGGGAGGCAATTTCGATTTTAACGAACGCTTTTCAATAAAACTAGTTCTAAATGGATATATATATGTATATCTGTATAGAGTAAATATCCAGAGAACCATAATTTTATTTCATTTAAATAGAGTTTCTCACAGTAGAAATTGCTATGCAAAAAGTAGAGACAGATAGATAACAGATAGATAGAAAGAGAGAGAGATATGCAGATAGATGATGCGGCTTGTGGGATTCTTATGTGGGGTGCGGTAGCACCTCAGATCCGAAGCGTCGGGATGAAGGTCAGAGCAGAGTTCTAGTGGGAGAGCCTGGTTTGGAGAGAGAGAGAGAGTTGTATCTAAGTTCTACCAAGTGTTGCTCTTCAATTGGGGGCCCTAGGCCTTCTTTTATGTCTTTGATGAGGGGAAAAAAGGGCATTTTAACCCTTAAAATCATGCAGCAGCCTTAGGCCAATTAGATATGTAGATCGAAAGATCAACGGCTCTGATTTGGCCTCAAAACACCTTCAAACGTGCGTTCATCACGTGGATTCAACCTGGTGGCAACAGGTGGTGACCTCTAAAGTGTTGGATTGCGATCTAACGGCCCCGCTGGCTACTCGCAAACCCCTAATTCCTCAACGCTTATCTCTCTCTCCTCTCGTGTGCCCGCAAGCCTCATTCAAGCACCTCATCCTCGGCCGTTCGATCTTACGATCGGATGGCCCAGATTTGCGCTTGAATTGCCTCTCTCTCATCGCAAGTGCTTCACATTCAAAATTCACGTGCCTTCACCTCAGCCATCTAATCTTACGAATGGATGGCTTACAGAACTCACCTGCACCGCCTTCAAAAGATCATCTATGATTATGCATTAGCACCACGCGTCAGATGGCACGTTCACCGTAGATGCCTCTGGTTGCGCCAAGCAATTGCATCCCTACACTCCGATGCAGATCCAACGAGAAATAACGCATACTCGTGATGTCGTCTCTAATTTAGCATTGAGTGCTCCTCGATCCTGCACCTCATGCTTGCAGTTGAGGGTGCTCACCACTGCGTTAAGCCTTCCCTTGTGTCATGTTTCCAAATCGTGCATAGTCGCTATCAGCCATTGGATGATGGTCCTACGGCTAATCTTTATTCCTCCTCGATAGGGCATGGACGTGATGGTGACATGGCACGCCTGTGGCCATTGGATGGTGATCGAACGACCCACAGCACACGGGGAGGATGCCTTCGAAGGGTGTGGCACGGCGAGGGGTAGCTGTGATGGCACCACATGGCACCATCGTGGCCATGTATCTTCCTTTCTTTGTAACTGGTGATGTACACCTTTGATTGAGATGATTTTTATGCCATTGGACCACGATCATTGATCTGGATCCATCCGTGCAGTTGGATCTTTCATCTGAGGCTTTAATCTTTGTCATTTGGCACTGTGGCCTCTATTCTTCTCTGGACTGCACAAGATGCTCTGGTTATCTGATCGAGATTATTTCGGAAGCATTGGACTCCCGTCATCATCCTGATCAGATCTGTACAGTATGATCTGTCATCTATGACTTCTAATCATCTGCAATTTATTTCATCTCTCTTTTAGTACATAAAATGACAATATTATCTTTATGACTAATAAACTAGCTATTATGCAGATTACGATGCTTATGGATGCATTGTTCCTAAGTTATGTTAGAGGCTAGCTTAATTCAAGTGATTTAGGTTGCATGATTGCTGTGCAATCACAACCCCATGCCTAAATCTTGGTAGTCCCTAGCAAATGCAAGACTCAATGCAAAGTGGTCCAACATGACATATTTCTATCAAGAGTTTGATTAGAGATTTGTTTCTTTTGTTTTCATCGAAAATTTTAGTAATCCAAATGATCTTGAATGTGTTTTGTTGTAGCCTATGCAACGAATCCAAGTGAAAGGCAAATCCACATCTAAAGCTTATACTTGACACTTAGTAAAACTCTATTGGGATAGGCAGACTTCTCCCCTTGGGGTTATAAGAAAATCTATAAATTCAGCCTGGATTTTTTGCTCAAGTAGAAGATAACTGAGTCAAGTAGATTTGTATTTGGTGGATCATCTAGTGCTGCATATAGACTAGTACTTTAGAACCTACAATTCCAAACTATTAAATAATTCAACTCAAAGAGCGACGGAGAAACTGTGCACTCTTTAGTTCCTTTGTACTTATTCTCTCTCTTTCTTTTTTCTTTCTTTTTCATTTTCTTTTTCCTCTTATCTTATCTTTTCTTTTCTTTTTTCTTGAGCTCACAATCTCACCAGTTTTATCAGTATATTTAGTGGTCTCTCCAGGCACAGATACTTTGATTAGGTTCTGATAACCCTATGACTAAGTCGGATTTCCTTAGCCTGTATTCAGGAGGCTAGAAATACAAAAAAGTAAGTCAAGGCTCTATTTGGTGGATGGTGAGGGTGGTAGGTGATTGCGCAGTAATCATAGGTCTTAATTGACCCAGATTAAGCTAGGACTTAGCATAAGTTAGGGAAATTCATGCACGCATACGCATTATCTGCATCTTTACTGCTTTACATTAGAATTGCATAAAATAATGTTATAATGTGCTGATTAAGTATATTATGCCTATTGCAGGGAATAAGCTGATCAGGAGCTGGATCTGAGGCTGGATCAGGAATAACGGGAGTTGCAGCAGAGCTGGAGCAGAAGGCCTAGTTTAGATGTAGGAATAATAATGTAAGGGGGTTAAAGGTTTTCTATTCTATTAAGTAGAAATAAAGCAGTAAAATGTGAAGAGCTTAGGTCCATCCTAGCCCTAGGATAGCTTAGAAACTTCCCCAAGCCTTAGCCACCCTTAGATTAGGTCACCGCACCCTAGGAAGCCTTAAAACCCTAGTTCCAACCCTTCTCTGGATGTCTAGATAAGTGTTAGGACGTCCAGGGCCCTTAGCCAACTCCCGCACACTTCAAACCCACTTATGCAGTGTTATTGGACGTCCAGCCACTTTGTCAGACGTCTAATTTCAGCAGAATACCCAAAGCAGAACCCGAAATCCTTCCTGACTCTAATTGGACGTCTAGACAACAAGTCTAGACTTCTGATTTTTTAGTATAAGACATCTGATTATATTATTAGATGTCTGATTATATTTTGAGATTTAAGCCTTGATCTTGGATCTCTAGGTCCCTAAACCCAATTCCAACCCCATAAGAACCTAAATTAAGGTCCCCTAATCCTAGTACATCACCTGTAGACCTCTCTAAGGACCTAATTTGGTCCTCACTAAACCTAATTGACTTGGATCTTAGTCAATTCCATCAGCCTATTCAATTGGACTCATTGAGTCCAATTAAGCCCTGATCTCAGCTCACACTGTCCAATTGGACTTAGTGAGAGTCCAATTGACCTAGACCTAAATTAGTTGAGTTGTTTTACACTTAATTAAGTTTACACACACCCAATTAAACTTGTATTATGTTTAATTGCACTTTACCTTAGTGAATTAGGGTTTATAACCCTAATTTGAGACATACCTTGATCTAAACCCACTAGAACCTAACCTAATCAACCTAACCACCTAAGTTTCGACCCACACAAACCCACACACACCATCCACACGAAATACCTATCCTAGAGTTCTCTAGAACTCTCTACCATGTGTGGTTGCCTTGGTTGCCAAAAATAGCAACCAAGAGCCATTCAATTTTTAGATCCACATTTGGTGGATCTAAAAACCACCATCCACCCTTTCTCTCTCACTCTCCCACGAGCTCCCACCATAGGCCTCTCTAGAGAATTCCATAATTCTCTAGAGAGCTTCCTTTAGGTCTATAAAAAGACCTAACGGGTGTCCATTTGCACCCATTCACTTCCTTGGCATTCATTCCACTTAGGCTAGCCACTCCCGTCTCCACTCCACCTCCACGAGTTCAGCACCACCATGGAGGCCACCATCTCCTCCCCAGGAGGCTAGATCAGCCCCAACCTCTCTCTAAGGGTCGGACTAAGCTCCATTGGCCACCCTTCCTTCTTCTCTCAGCCACTCAAAGGCCATCGGAGACCACCTCTGAATGCCCTTCCTTCTGCTAGATTAGTAGCTTAGCTTTTCGTATATTTACTCCTTTTATTACTGCTTAGTATCGTAGTCTTAACTTCTCCCCCAATGATGCATGCGAAATCCCCCCATTGATTCTTGTATGCAGTCATTTTCTGGTAGCTAAATTTCCATTTCAAGCATTTATGTATAAGCTTTCATCTATAGTTCTGTTGCAAACAACTCTCTCACTGAATGAATAAAAAAAATGTTTCATATATATATATCTATCTCCATGTTATGAAATCACAATGAGCTTATTGATTGCTATCTTATTTGCGTGATTCAAGTTGTCTGACTTAATTGTATATCCATTCTGCAACTAAGCATGTCGTACTTAAATACTTAATAATCATGAACCGATATGCAATTCTAAATAAAGTAAAGCTGGATAAGATCGATTTCAAAAGTAAAAGCAATGCCTCCCAGAGACGAACGATCGGGACTCAAAGTCTTGCTATTTTTACAAAATAATATCTTTGTTGGATCGTATTTCGCAATTATACTATGACGCTTTTATCAAAAACGCGAGATACAATTTCTCCAAACAAAATGGTGCCGTTGCCAGGGAGGCAATGTCATTTTTCTTGATTTCGATCTATCACTAACAAATCGGCCTCTACTTTATTTTTGATGTGCAGGACAACAAGGAACGAAAACAGGAGCTGTGCACTTGCTGAGCGCGGCGAAGAAAAATCAGGTGCACATCATCTCTCTTAGATTAGGTTTATTTTCTGAACCGTAGGATTAGATCTACTTTCTGCAATCTCTTTTGTCACAAAAAAAAAGAAGATTTTTCTCATTTTCATGAAAAATAAAAAAAAAAGAAAAATTTTGGAAAAAAATCTAGACTAGGTTTCCTTTCGAATCTAGGTTAGTTGAAAAGAAAAGAAAAGAAAGAAGAAAGATATTTTCTATGAATCTTTTGAAAAATTCTTTTCGAAAAAAAAAGAAAGGTACGAAAGTTTTGAAAAAGAAAAAAAAAATATTTTTGGTGGAAGGCTTGAATTTCAAGTTCAAACCTCTTTAAAAGCTTTTCCACCATCTTCTGATTTTCAGCTAGATTTCAAATCTAACTTAAAAATTCGATTCCCGAAAGATTCATCGGTGAAAAATTTTGAAATTTGGGTTGAACCTTCATTTTCAAACCACCTTTCAAATGCTTCCATTACTTTCAAAAAATTCCAGGTATAAAATTTTTAAAAGTTTGCGAAGTGCACAGGGGTCAAACTGACCCAGATTCAAAATTTTTCAAATTTCAAAAAGCGATTTCGAGCAATTGACGAATCTGTTTTGACTAAAAATGGTGGGGTTTGAAAGTTGATCTCGTTGGATTTATTTTTCATATTTTTTCCAAATTTTTGAAGGTCAATTGATACTGTTTTGAAATGAAAAATTGACCATAGGTCAAAATTCGAAATTTGATCCCCTAAATTTCAAAATTCCCTAAAAATTTGGTTGAAATAGTAAAAATTCCAAAAAAATATTCTTTGAAGAAATAATTGAAAAAGGGATCTACTCGCAAAATTTCAAATTAATTTGATTCCAATTATTGTCAGAAAATCAACATTATTTTTGTTGTCTGCTGAAATAGAGAAAAATCCTAGAAGTGCATGCAACTTAGGTTAAACATTTATGGTTACAACTAGAGACCACACATTGGGCTAACTTAGACTTAATCAATTCTAGTTAGCCGGTGAGCTTGGTCACCTTGTGGCCTACTCACCACAAACCCCACTGAAGAAAACGGGTTAAAATTAATTTTAAAACACGAAATCAACCCAAGTTCATTGTCATACTACTGGGTGATTTTAATCTCTCTTACCAAACTTGGTGACTAAGTCTGCGGGGTAGTGTCAAACGGCCGCGGCTCGGGGGTCAATGGAACCAGAGGCGTAAGCCAAAGGAAGAACCTTCCCCTTAGTCCCCTCGTAACCAGACTAGCTGGGTTAGCTTGAGAGGTGGGATTCACTTTCAGTCGGTTGTACGACGAACTTACCTTCAGGAATTCAAATCCCTAACAAAAAATTTGCTCACCTGATCTATAAGGACCATTTGATTGATAGGGCCTTAGCCTTGTCCTACTTGGCTACACCAACCTAGGGGTTGGGTGGTGTATGCAAGGAAGGAGGTCACTCAGACCTCAACTGATTGGACCTTGGGAGTCGCTCCCAAGGAGGCGAGTCACTTCTTCTATTTGCTAAGCCCAATGGCTAACCCTGGATCTGGACCTGTTGTCGCACTTTTTGTGCGGGTTTAAAGTATATCACGTTGTAGTATAGCCGACAAAGCGTTCAAACAAATAGAGAATTTTATTACTCGAAAACCAGGGTATCCGAGGTCAAACACAAGGAGCAAATGGAACTTACTACTAATCAAAATGTAATTGAACACTCTAATTTACTCAAAATGTTAATTCAAATATGAATGTATGCCATTAAAAGTAATTATGACAAAAAATATGAAATTGGACGTCTGATCTGGTGATCCGACGTCTTAAAGTATTTTCCCCTTTTTCTTCTTCTGATCTTCTTTCTCTTCTTTGCTTGCGAAGGCTTCTTCTTCCTACCTTTGTATCTTTTCTCTTGTTTCTTCTCCTGCCTTGCCTTCCTTCTTTCTTCTTCTTCTAATCTTTGTTGTCTTCACTCGACCTTTCTTTCGTTCTCTGGCTTGCTCCTGCCTTGCTCTTCCTTCTTCTCCTGTGAAGGCTTCTTTCCTCTTCTTCTTCTCTACCTTGGTCTCTCCTTCGCCCAGTTTCTTCTTCTGCTTCTTCTCTTCTCCTTGCGGCTAAGTCTCTCCATGCTCAGTCTGCCTGCACAGGAGCAAAACCTACCCATTTCCCTCTACCCGCGCATCTCTCTCTCTCAACAATTCACTCAGGGTCGCTCTCCCAGAGCCACACGGATATTTGGGTCGGATCGTACCCGGGACCAGGCGCACCTGCAGGTGGTGTGATGCGCGAGGAGTGCTCAAGGATTGGGTCGGTCGGATCTTGCCAGATCTGCGTGGTCAAGCCGCGGACGAGGCGTGCGTGGGGGGCAAGTAAGGGACCTCACCCCTGTGCTTACGAAGGCGTTAAGGTAATTTCACAAATTCAATTTATGTCGCAGCGGTGCCTCGTCTCTCCACGATGTGGGACTAAAGATTCTGCCCTGATTTCGCGCGCGCCTGCAGACTCACATGCCATCCTCACAGCTGCTGGCTCTGCTTGTGCTCCTTGCTGGACCAGGGCACTTCGCGACACTCGCACGACTACGCAGCACCTGCAGCCTGGGAGCCCTGGTGCCTGGAGCTGCTACGGAGCTTCTTCAAATGTCGTCCACGGTGGCAGGAGCATCAACACTGTTAGACACAAAACGAGCCTATTGGCCCAATCAGACCAGCTAGAGACCTTCGCCGTAGCATGGCGAAGGCGGTGGACGGTGCTGCACGCCGCAGGTCGGCCTAGGTGTGCGTGCCTAGGTCAACCTGAGGCCGGAGTTGTGGGGTTGGTCGGGGGGTTATTGTGGAGGTCTAGAGTGGCAGTGGAGGGGTGGAATGAGTTCCTAGTGGTGAGGAGGAGCTCACGAGGGTGTTGGCGAGCCGTGTGGAGGGGCAGAGTGGTGTGGGCGGCTCGCCGGAGGTCGGTCGGAGGCGAGGAAGATGGAGGTGTTCAGGCACTGTCGGGGGGTAAGTAGATAAAATAGCAAGGGAAAGAGAGAGAGGGGAATGTGGAGAAGGTATTTGGCCTAACTACAAGGATGAAGGGGGACGGAGAGGCGAACAGCAGTACCTGCTGTCGCCGGAGAAGATGCTACCCAGTGGGGGAGAACGGCGGCGACGACGGGGCTGAGGCGGCGTGCACGGGTGCTACGCGACGCGAAGGAGAGTCAGGAAGATAACTCTGCCGCTGGTTTTGTGGTAGAGCGAAGCGGGAGGGGAGGGGGGCTTGCCGGAGCTTGCTGGGAATTTTGGCCAGGTAGGAGGAGGTGAATTGGAGGTGGAAACTCGGCCAAATCAAGCTGAAGATGAGCGGCCGGAGGTGTGGGTTCTTATATAGGCACTGGGCCAGTCGTTCAAGGCGTGGAAGGCACACAATCATCTGAGGTCGGTCGCCAGAGATGGAAAGAGTTTAGATACCCAAATCCTTCGTGCGTTCGCACGAGAGATTGGGTTCACACCAGGGATCAAAATTGGCCTCAGATGGAAGGGAATTCCTCACAGAATCTCCCTTCCATTTCTGGGAGGGGATCTCTGAGGAATCAGAGAGGATTCCCTCTCAAATCCTCGCCAGAGTAGGATTCTGCCCTAATAATGGCGGCAGGACCTGATTGCAAAGGTGGCAAGGAAGTTAGGGGGCGTTCTGTTATGCTTTTCAAAAGATAGGGACCAAATAATGATTTGGGTGTACTAAATTGCAAAGTAGGTCAAGATGACCTCCCCTTAGGTCCAAATTTTGGTACAAACCTAATTTTGTCCTAAGGAATCCAATGGTGAAGTTGTATTTTAGGTTTGACCTCGTTTGACTAGTCATTTTACGTAAAAACCCAAATTAGGTTAATTGATGAACTAGGACCTTAATCTAGGTCAAACTGGGTTCCAAAGGCCAAATTAAGTGTTCTAAACCGTAGGGGATATTTTTCCATGATTTTTAGAGGGTTTAATTGATTTTTATCCTGACCGGAACCTTGTTGAATTAAGCGGGTCTGTTTTAGGTTTACAACATGTCATTTACTTCCTAGATTGCACATGAACCCATTTTTGATTGACTCAACCCACTTTTTATCTCATTTAGACCTTTTGATCTGTGTTTTGCCTCTGAGAAATCCCGTTTATGTACTACAATGGTAAAATTACAGTTTTAACCTTTAATTCATGTTTTCTTCTCAGAGCACTTATTCCTTCAGTTAAGCCTTCTTCTAGGTTATGTAGGAGCTTTTATATTCTTTATTGGGTCAAAATGAGCTAGTTATGGCTCATGATGAGGCTCTCATCATACCCCCATGCCTAGCTTTTGCTAGTCCCTTAGCAAAATTTCAAAGTTTTAACTTCCATTATAGACCCTGAGTGTCTGTCAACAATGATAAGTGCTTCTCCTTTTGTGATTAGGTAGGAATGCCAATAATAGGCCTAGAGGTACTCAAGTACCAACCAAAATCTGGACCTGTTTTGCTTTAGCCTTAGTCCTCTGCAAAGGTTTTTACGGCCCACAAAAACTAACCTAGGGTTTGTTGGACTCCGCGGTTAAAGCACCTGTGCTTGAGACATTTTTAGCCTAAGTTCAGTTTGTAGTGCATTTTTTTGTAAGAGAGAGATAGAAGATTTATTTGTTTGGAGAGCTTTTCTCTCTCTTTTCTTTTTGTTTCTAGCTTCGGATTAGCTTCTCAACACGGTCTGTATCGGATTCATCATCCCCATCATCAATTCTCAAGGGTTCCTGGCTTTCGAGATTTTGAGATAATCCCGCCCATGGCAACCCCCAGAACCCTGGCTTTGGAGATTTCGAGATAATCCCGCCCATGGCGTTCCCTGGCCGAATTCAGCCCCTGGCGATCGACATTTCGTGATAATGCTGCCCATGGTATCTGAACCAGCAGAGTGCTTACCTGCCCCTAGTAGGATATTTAAATATCCTAGGAGACAAGCACCGAGGAGACGATATGTTGTTACGCATCTTCGAGGGGAATTTCCCGCCTCTTCGCGCTGGGAACTCGTCCAAATCAACTTGTGTTGATTGGCCACTCCTAATCTAGGTGACTTTTGTAGAACATTAAACGCTCTTGTGTGATTTGGATGTTTATGCGCACTGAACCAGACTGTGTGTGAATTTGGGGTGCTTAGGTTTCCGAATCCCGCAAATCGGAGGTCAGTTAGCGAGGCTGAATACTTCCTAAGACTTAGACCTAATACTCAAACTTCGCATTTTCCTCAACCTCTTGAGGACTATCTAGATTTTAATGGATACGTGAATTTTTAAGCTAAAGATACTAGCCCAAAAGGCCTAAGACCAGCGTTCCCGCTAATCTCTTGTTATGTTTCCTTAGCACTTTTTCTTTTATTTCTTTTCTTGATCTGGTCTAGAACTTCAGTTAATTCCTTAATCTTTTACTAATGACTATTTCTTTTTCTTTTCCTTTTATGCTCCTTTCTTCATTTTTGCTCTTTTTCTACTCCTTATGCTTATGTGGCTCACAAAATTTCCTCCCTCCCCCCATTTTTTGTTCTTTTTCTTAATTTTTTTTTAATTTTTTTGTGTTTTTGACATATGCAAATTTTTTTGTATGTGAGACTCCTGATTTTTTTCTTGGTTTTGTATGTATGCACTTTATCACCCCCCCGTGCCTAAGTTTTGCAATGTCCTCATTGTAAACAGAGGGTGTGAATTAGTGTTGAGGTCAGGGACTTAGAACAGGATACACCAGGTGGGTGAATGGGTCGAAAATGACTGATGTGGATGATTTTAAGCTCTAATACGTGTACCAGAGGTGGGATCAACTGTCTAAGGCTGGACTCAAGGTGCAATAGACGTGGAGTACAGATGGATAATCAGACGGGTCTCTATTTTTAGGAATGACCGGTTGCCTCCCGTTAAGCGCTAAATTTAATGCCTTCAGCCGAGCAGAAAATGGGGTGGAGAGGGAGTGGTTAAATCAATGGAATTTTGGAAAACAAGCACCTTAATTAAGAGCCTAGTTGGTCCAACCAAGTGCTTGTTGAGATCAATGGCCTGATGATGCAGCCCGAAACAATAAGCCTGGTGGGTTGATAGATGTAGATCAGCAGATGCGGAACCCACCATATGCAGTGAAGTTCTGATGGATATGGAAGTCAAAACTTGGGTTCAGGCTGAGTTGAATCAGCCTGGTCAAAGTAGGGTTCCGAAAAATTATCCATGTAAGGTGTGGAATCCCTACAGGGGTGATCAAAGGATGGAGGCTCCTGATTTGTGGTCTGATCAGTGCCCGATACCCGGTCTAGATATGGAGTTGAATCATCTGCAAACGGCTCAGTGAGAGGTGAATCGGAATAGAAATTGAGTCCGGTTGCGAGTCGGGGTGGGGAACGGGTTTTGATTGGTTCTGTATATGTGGAGCAGGTGACCTCAAAGAAGATTGACATGTTATAATCAGGAGGCAGATTTTCTCCGATGTTATGGTCAGATTTGAGATCGTTGGAGAGTTTGTGAAAATCAAAATTTGAATGAGATTCTAGATCATGAGTTCCACCATAGAATAAATCATATGTTGTATATTCAGCAGCCTGACTGGGATCTAGCCTAAATGTTAATTCTGAGCTTAAAAGGGTATCCTTATCTGGTAGAGGCTCAGATTCTAAGCTAGTAGGGCAAACCCAATTGAAACCCTGCTCGTCCAACTCCTCGGTTTCTGTGTCGTAGATTGGCATGACTTCCACAAAATCGATTCGTTCCTCTGAGGAGGTTGACGAGGGATATTCATCAAATCGAGGCCCAAAATCATATTCTTCATTAAAAGGTTGATCTTCTTCATCTGGGGCCTTAAAATCTTCAAAATATGTTTCAGATCTAGGTTCGAGGCTTAGGATGTGGGTTGAATTACTAGAATTTAGGTCTGAATAACCTTCGAGGGTCACCTTATCAGAATAAGGGATGGAATTTACACCCTCGAGAGGTTCAGTTCTACTCTCATACTTGCAGGAGTCTTAGGATTCTAAAATGGGCTCATCATGGTCTTTTCCTGCATTTGGAGCTTCCCAACCTTCTTCAATATCAAGTGCATTATACTCCATCTGGGTTGGGAATCCACAACCATTTTGTGCCTCAAACCCAAGGTCAGATTTATCCTCGATGTTGTTCCAAGATAGCTCATCCTCTATTGGTGGTATGTATGGGTATTTCTAATCAATCACTTGTTTTATTAATCTCATTATCTCTTCCCATTTTTCAAGACTATCTTGGTGTTGCTTCCAAAGTCGAAGATTTGTCATACATTGAAGGTATTCACTATTGTGCAATTTTTCTATCTCAATGTATGCAGTAATGAGCAAGTCACGGGTTGATCCTTTGTTGGCTTCTGCTAATAGTACTTGGGCACAAGTTATGACAAAGGTTGTGGTTGTTGGGACATCAACCTGAATGTTTCCTACTGTTGTTGAGGTTTCTTCATTTTCATAAAATCTCATGGCATCCTCAATCATTTTATCTCTCATGGATCTCCGGTATTCAGGTTTCTTGAATGGCAGTCCTAGGTGGTTTGGCTGCCTATTTGGATCAGGTGGTGGAATCAAGATGTAGAATCAGAGTTTGAATCACGATGTGTTATGAAGCGATCAGATCTGAATAACGAGTCCCACTGAAAATGAGTGTGTGCGCTCTAAAGAGAAACGATGCAGGACTGGAGATGTTCTTGACCCAATCAAGACACCCAAAAGATGTTTGGATGACTATGGAGGTTCGGGGCGGATGGACCCCTAGATCCGAAGATCGTCCACTTGAGAATTACCTGGGCTGCCAGAGAGGGAGAGTCCCGCAAAGACCCCTACACGGTAGAGCGTCCCTACGGGTTACAGGGTTTCCCTCACCCGACCTCCCTTGTCAC
Source organism: Thalassia testudinum (assembly GCA_037157565.1). Taxonomy (NCBI): domain Eukaryota; kingdom Viridiplantae; phylum Streptophyta; class Magnoliopsida; order Alismatales; family Hydrocharitaceae; genus Thalassia; species Thalassia testudinum. The sequence continues at coordinate 8,633,402 of JAZHRO010000003.1, read as the reverse complement.
TGAGATTCCAGGTAGACTAGAATGGGGACCTTGACCTCTTAAGTCTATCACTTTTTATTTCAAAGGTGCTTTTAGGGTTCTCACTTGAACTTTAGATGTTTTTGGTATTGTGACCTAATTTAGAGGTTGGTTGACCTAAGGGGTCAACTTCACCTGACCTGTCCTATAGATGGTAGAATGATTCTAAGTTTGGAGCCTAGAGATCACCCTGATTTGACTCCCAGGTTATTAGGTCCAAAAATTTTAAGATTCAAGTGATTTTAGAGCTCAATTTTAGGGTTTCTCTTATTTAGCTCTCTTCAATCAAGGGCTTGGGTAGCACACTGATGCGGGAGGGTTTATTTCCTTTTATACAGGCATGTGTGACTAGCGCTTCAAGACCCTAATGTGGAAACCCTAATTTGGTTCTATTTCCAATCCTCCTTTTCTTTTTCAAAAGTTCTCTTTGGACTTATAAACAAGAAGTGTGTGGTTCGCCGAGATTAAGCGTTATTTCAATTAGGCACAAGAATTTGTGGGATGGAATCTAAAAAAAAAATCACTCGAACTTCAAGAATATTTGCAGAAATTTTCGCAAAATCAGGAAATGTTTTGCCTTAGAGAAGGTGATTACTATACAAAGAAGGCAATTGATTCCTAAATTGATTTTCTTCCTTTTGTCTTTCAAAGATTAGGGGATGATTAAGGAAGAAAAGAAATTACCTGCCCTGGAGTGGTTGACTTACGGGAGATATTTTCTCATGAAGTACCTGCAAGATCACATCAAAGCAAAGTAGGGCAAGTTAGTGCTCAATATGATAAAAAGAATGTAGAGACTAGTGGTAAATTGCGCATTGCTCCCCGGCAACGGCACCAAAATGTCGTCGCGCTTTTTGTGTGGGTTTAAAGTATATCACGTTGTAGTATAGCCAACAAAGCGTTCAAACAAATAGAGAATTTTATTACTTGAAAACCGGGGTATCCGAGGTCGAACACAGGGAGCAAATGGAATTTACTACTAATCAAAATGTAATTGAACACTCTAATTTACTCAAAATGTTAATTCAAATATGACTGTATGCCATTAAAAGTAATTATGACAAAAAATATGAAATTGGACGTCTGATCTGGTGATCAGACGTCTTAAAAGTATTTTCCCCTTTTTCTTCTTCTGATCTTCTTTCTCTTCTTTGCTTGCGAAGGCTTCTTCTTCCTGCCTTTGTATCTTTTCTCTTGTTTCTTCTCCTGCCTTGCCTTCCTTCTTTCTTCTTCTTCTGATCTTTGCTGTCTTCACTCAACCTTTCTTTCGTTCTCTGGCTTGCTCCTGCCTTGCTCTTCCTTCTTCTCCTGTGAAGGCTTCTTTCCTCTTCTTCTTCTCTGCCTTGGTCTCTCCTTCGCTCAGTTTCTTCTTCTGCTTCTTCTCTTCTCCTTGCGGCTAAGTCTCTCCATGCTCAGTCTGCCTGCATAGGAGCAAAACCTACCCATTTCCCTCTACCCGCGCATCTCTCTCTCTCAACAATTCACTCAGGGTCGCTCTCCCAGAGCCACACGGATATTCGGGTCGGATCGTACCCGGGACCAGGCGCACCTGCAGGTGGTGTGATGCGCGAGGAGTGCTCAAGGATTGGGTCGGTCGGATCCTGCCAGATCTGCGTGGTCAAGCCGCGGATGAGGCGTGCGTGGGGGGCAAGTGAGGGACCTCACCCCTGTGCTTACGGAGGCGTTAAGGTAATTTCACAAATTCAATTTATGTCGCAGCGGCGCCTCGTCTCTCCACGATGTGGGACTAAAGATTCGGCCCTGATTTCAAGCGTGCTCGCAGACTCGCGTGCCATCCTCACAGCTGCTGGCTCTGCTTGCGCTCCTTGCTGGACCAGGGCACTTCGCGACACTCGCACGACTACACAGCACCTGCAGCCTGGGAGCCTTGGCGCCTGGAGCTGCTACGGAGCTTCTTCAAATGTCGTCCATGGCGGCAGGAGCATCAACACTGTCAGACACAAAAGAGCCTCTCGGCCCAATCAGACCAGCTAGAGACCTTTGCCGTAGCAGCGCGAAGGCGGTGGATAGTGCTGCAGGCCGCAGGTCGGCCTAGGCGTGCATGCCTTGGTCAACCTGTGGCCGGAGTTGTGGGGTTGGTCGGGGGGTTATTGTGGAGGTCTGGAGTGGCAGTGGAGGGGTGGAATGAGTTCCTGGTGGTGAGGCAGAGCTCACGAGGGGGTTGGCGAGCCGTGTGGAGGGGCCGAGTGGTGTGGGCGGCTCGCCAGAGGTTGGTCGGAGGCGAGGAAGATGGAGGTGTTTAGGCACTGTCGGGGGGTAAGTAGATAAAATAGCAAGGGAAAAAGAGAGAGGGGAATGTGGAGAAGGTATTTGGCCTAACTACAGGGATGAAGGGGGACGGAGAGGCGAACAGTAGTACCTGCTGTCTCCAGAGAAGATGCTGCCCAGTAGGGGAGAACGGCGGTGATGAAGGGGCTGAGGCGGCGTGCGCGGGTGCTGCGCGACGCGGAGGAGAGTCAGGAAGATACTCTGCCACTGGTTTTGTGGCAGAGGAAAGAGGGAGGGGAGGGGGGCTTGCCGGAGCTTGTTGGGAATTTGGGCCGAGTAGGAGGAGATGAATTGGAGGTGGAAACTCGGCCAAATCAAGCTGAAGATGAGCGGCCGGAGGTGTGGGTTCTTATATAGGCACTGGGCCAGTCGTTCAAGGCGTGGAAGGCAGGCAATTGTCCGAGGTCGGTTGCCGGAGATGGAAGGAGTTTAGATACCCAAATCCCTCGTGCATTCGCACGAGAGATTGGGTTCTCACCAGGGATCAAGATTGGCCTCAGATGGAAGGGAATTCCTCAGAGATTCTCCCTTCCTTTTCTGGGAGGGGATCTCTGAGGAATCAGAGAGGATTCGCTCTAAAATCCTCGCCAGAGCAGGATTCTACCCTAATAATGGCGGCAGGACCTGATTGCAAAGGTGGCGAGGAAGTTAGGTGGCGTTCTGTTATGCTTTTCAAAAGATAGGGACCAAATTATGATTTGGGTGTACTAAATTGCAAAGTAGGTGAAGATGACCTCCTCTTAGGTCCAAATTTTGGTACAAACCTAATTTTGACATAAGGAATCCAATGGTGAAGTTGGATTTTAGGTTTGACCTCGTTTGACTAGACATTTTGCATAAAAACCCAAATTAGGTTAATTGATGAACTAGGACCCTAATCTTGGTCAAACTGGGTTCCAAAGGCCAAATTAAGTGTTCTAAACCCTAGGGGATATTTTTCCATGATTTTTAGAGGGTTTAATTGATTTTTATCATGACCGAAACCTTGTTGAATTAAGCGGGTCTATTTTAGGGTTACCACATGTCATTTAATTTCTCGATTGCACATGAACCCATTTCTGATTGACTGAACTAACTTTTTATCTCAGTTAGACCTTTTGACCTGTGTTTTGCCTCCGAGAAATCCCATTTATGTACTGCAATGGTAAAATTACAGTTTTAACCTTTAATTCATGTTTTCGTCTCAAAGCACTTATTCCTTCAGTTAAGCCTTCTTCTAGGTTATGTAGGAGCTTTTATCTTCTTTGTTGGGTCAAAATGAGCTAGTTATGGCTCATGATGAGGCTCTCATCAGGACCTAATCAGGATCCAGAAGAGCTGGACCCATGCACTTATCTGAGATCTCGGGTCACTGAATCAGCTCAACCTTGGGATCAGAACCCAAGGTGGCGAAGATGATTTTTTGCTTCGCCTGATCCTTCTCCTCGGTTTACCGAAATGGTTAACCCATATTTTAACCCTGGATATTATGACCAATACCGGTCGGTCCCTCAAAGGATCGCATCTTATAACCTAGGATATGGATTTCATACTCCTACTTCTCACCCATGGAATATGGGTAGACCTAATTCACCCCCTGGAACCCCTGAAGAGCTTCCGGTGCATGTGCGGCTGCATTACAGAATACAGAGAGCTATAACGAGTGCTAAGGAAAAGGCTGCATCCTATCTACACGAAATCCAGGCAATCATTGAGCCGAACCAAAGACAAAGTTGGATTCCGCATCAACAAGCTATGATGGAGCTTCTTTGGGAAACAACAGAGATAACAAGGCTAATGAAACAAAATCGGGAAACTCAAGAACAACTACTTTTGAGATATCAAGTGGAGAATAGCCTTGAAGACCTTGAGGAATCCGAAACGACCACGACGAAAGGACACACAGAAGATTCTCGGGAGCAGATGCTGGAAAATCACTCAGGGGAAAAAGAATCTAGCGTGGATATGAGATAAGAGTAGGAAGTATGCCAAATGGGTTCATCTAAAATTGAGGAGGAAAGGACAATATCTCCAGGACTGAGCCGCAATGAGATTATCCTGAATCCTGGGAGACACCTCTCGTGTTAGATAACCCAATCGAGACAAAGGAAGTAGATCCAATTGAGGATATGGATCTTGAGGCAAGCATTACATGCAACACTACTGATCAGCCTAAGCCACTTCCCATTGTAGGTGAACTTGTGCTAGAGCCAACATCTTCTGATCTACACTCTTCTTCTTTCACCTATATCCCTAATTCGGATGCTAGAGATTCTGAGACGACACTTCCTATCCTTGATCCTGACATCCGAAAGCCAGAAGTAGCTATGGATAACTTGAACGAAGAAATAAATATGCTACCCGAGGTAGAAATTACTAAGGAGCCCAATGCATATGAGGGTGAAGCTTTGAGCAGAATGAGCTGGGGACGCACCTATCATCCTAGTCAATCTAATAGATGGCTCGACCCTGAGCCTGAAGAGTCATCCTCCGATAAATCAGAGATGAATACTGATGAGGATGAAGTAATTTCCAACGAGGATTTCAGTGACCTCCCCACAGATCTTCTACTTTCATGGATACCCCCATATGACCCAGAGCCTGGAGAGGGCATGATCTTTGATGTCAATTATCATTATGAGGATCCCTACGACTCACGTTCTGGTTCTGAGATACATTTTGATCTACTTCCTCAACAACTTCCTGCTGAATTGTGGGACTTGATAAATCAGCTGAATCAGCATCATGATCCCCCCTCTGATTATCCTCTACTTTCTGCCACCAATCCACACTTTCTTTTAGCTAGACTTTTTGGAGAAGGGGTGCACAATCAGCTGGTTCGCATCTCCAAACCACTGATTCTGTGAGCATACGAGCATATCTTTCTCTTAATCTTAGCCGGCTCCTATACAAGAATTGATACATCTGATTGAGTGCTCGTCCAGCTGGAGGCGTTAAACTCAGCACATATAGATACCATTCGCCCCACATTCCACCATCATTTATATATAACCATTTTTATACATAGCATATTTTCCCTTTAGCATATTTCCTTTGCATAATGCATGCTGAGAGGTTGGCCAGTGCTGAATGTATAGTTTCAGGAGCAATTCCAGGTGACTTCTACCCACTCATCCTCTGTCAGATTTAATTTCTTTTATATTCATGCATGAGGACATGCAAGAACTTAGGCATGGGGGGGTAGATACAGAAAAACTGAAAAAAAAAAATTTATGCCAACACTTAGGAAAACCCTGAAGCTGCATGTAAAACATACTTTAGAACCTTAAATAAAAGAACAACCGACTCCACCTCCAATGCTCGCAGTAGAGCAAGAAATTGTCCGCAACAACCACTTCCGACTCACCCACTCACCTTTTGTTCTAAATTTAGGGTCAAGCTAATTGTAACCTGATATGGGAAATTCACGAAGTACAAATTATGTGAGGTTACATGTCTATAGCATATATACATATTACATTCATGAATAAGATTATTTTATTAAGAGAATGCATTAGGGATTTTATCCTTTAGTTGATTCCTGTAATCTGGAATCCAGTACAACTTTTCACATGCACATAGAATTTGCAATGGATTCATGGTGAAGGCTGATAAACGTCTTCAGTCTATCGAGAAGTAGCAGTGCTTGTTTTCCTGAACCCCTGGACAGTGTTTTGGGAGTCAGGCTAATTGTCTTCCAAAAATCCACCAAATAGTGTGAGATGAGACTAGAGTGTACTGGTGCTCTAAGATTAGTGTGAGGAATTTGGAATCCTAGATAATTAGGTGATGATACTTTGAGTTTAGACATAGCTTTCGCTCTCGGTTCCCGCGTATAGATTGTGCAAAATTTTGAGAGCCACCGAGTAAGGCAAATACACGGAGATCGAGTTTTCATAAAACTAGGGCTAAGGTGGATGGGTACGGCCATTCTTTACGGAATCCTCGGCTGAAGGAGGGTATTGATGTCAAGGTCAGAAATACATCGTCCTACCCATCTCTCCAGGTGCCGTGAGTAGGTACTTCCACCAAATAAGCCACCCAATGTCTCTTGAGTACCAATAATCCCTAATAATGCCTCCTCAATAAAGTCATGGATGTGTGATGTTAAAAACAAAAAAAAATAAAAAATAAAAAAAAAGAATGATGAAAAGAAAGAAAAAACTGAAAAAAAAAGAAGAAAAAGCGAAGAAAAGAATGAATATTTAGTGTTTATTTCATCGAGGCAATACCACCAAATATGGCCTTAACCTATTTTTCTTGTGTTTCTGACCGCCCGAATACTGACTGAGGAATTCCAACTTAGTGTTAGGGTTACGAGAACTCAATTAAAGTGTTAATGCCTAGTGAGACCACCAAATACAGAACATACGTGTGAATCTGGTGAGGTTGTGAGCTATAAGAAAAAGAAAAAGAAAGAGTAAGAGAGAATGAATACAAAGGAATCAAAAGGGAGCATAGTTTTTCTTGTTTTTCTCTGAGTTGAGCTACTTAGTAATCCAGGAATCTGGATTCTGTAGTACTAGTCTCTATGTAGCACCAAGTGAGAATGAGCCACCAAATATATAATCCTTTCCCTCAAAGATTCCCTACCCAAGCTTAAAGCCAGGGTGAAATTCACAGAATATCTTGAGTACGCCGAGGGAAGAAGTTCACCTATCCAGCTAGTATTTCTACTAGGGGTCAAGTACAGGCTTTAGAGGTGTATTTGTTTTCACTCGAATTTATTGCAAAAGCTACATAGCTGCACTTTCACGATTGTCTGGATTTCTAGAGCATAGGATGAAAACAAAAAGGAGAAAAATCTCTACGCATACACTTGTTAAAATAATCAGTCCCATAGGGCCCCTTGCTGTAAATAATTTAGTCTTGCATTTGCTAGGGACTAGCAAGATTTAGGCATGGGGGTATGACTGCACAGCAATCATAGGTCTTAATTGACCTAGATTAGGCTAGGACTTAGCATAAGTTAGGGAAATTCATGCACGCATACGCATTATCTGCATCTTTACTACTTTACTTCAACTATGCATAAAATAATGTTATAATGTGCTGATTAAGTTTATTCTGTCGATTGCCGGGAATAAGCTGATTAGGAGCTGGATTAGGAATAACGGGAGTTGCAGCAGAGCTGGAGCAGAAGGCCTAGTTTAGATGTAGGAATAATAATGTAAGGGGGTTAAAGGTTTTCTATTCTATTAAGTAGAAATAAAGCGGTAAAATGTGAAGAGCTTAGGTCCATCCTAGCCCTAGGATAGCCTATAAACTTCCCCAAGCCTTAGCCACCATTAGATTAGGTCACCGCACCCTAGGAAGCCCTAAAACCCTAGTTCCAACCCTTCTCTGGACGTCCAGATAAGTTTTAGGATGTTCGGGACCCTTAGCCAACTCCTGCACACTTCAAACCCACCTCTGCAGTGTTATTGGACGTCCAGACACTTTGTAAGACGTCCAATTTCTGCAGAATACCCAAAATAGAACCCAAAATCCTTCCTGACTCCGATTGGACGTCCAAACAGCAAGTCTGGACTTCTGATTTTTTAGTATAAGATGTCTGATTCTATTATTAGATGTCTGATACTGCTCTCCAATTCCTGTTTTGAGATTTAAGCCTTGATATTGGATCTCTAGGTCCCTAAACCCAATTCCAACCCCATAGGAACCTAAATTAAGGTGCCCTAACCCTAGTACATCACCTCTAGACCTCCCTAAGGACCTAATTTGTTCCTCACTAAACATAATTGACTTAGATCTTAGTTAATTCCATCAGCCTATTCAATTGGACTCATTGAGTCCAATTGAGCCCTTATCTCAGCTCACGCTGTCCAATTGGACTCAGTGAGAGTCCAATTGACCTAGACATAAATTAGTTGAGTTATTTTACTCTCAATTAAGTTTCCACACACCCAATTAAACTTGTATTAAGTTTAATTGCACTTTACCTTAGTTAATTAGGGTTTATAACCCTAATTTGAGACATACCTTGGCCTAAACCCACTAGAACCTAACCTAATCAACCTAACCAACTAAGTTTCGACCCACACACACCCACACACACCATCCACACGAAAATACCTATCCTAGAGTTCTCTAGAACTCTCTATCATGTGTGGTTGCGTTGGTTGCCAAAAATAGAAACCAAGAGCCATTCAATTTTTAGATCCACATTTGGTGGATCTAAAAACCACCATCTGCCCTCTCTCTCTCACTCTCCCACGAGCTCCCACCATAGGCCTCTCTAGAGAATTCCATAATTCTCTAGAGAGCTTCCCTTAGGTCTATAAAAAGACCTAAGGGGTGGACATTTGCACCCATTCACTTCCTTGGCATTCATTCCACTTAGGCTAGCCACTCCCATCTCCACTCCACTTCCATGATTTGAGCACCACCATGGAGGCCACCATCTCCATACTAGGAATCTAGATCGGCCCCGAAACCTCTCTCCAAGGGTAGGCCTAAGCTCCATTGGCTACCCCACCTTCTTCTCTCAGCCACTCAAAGGCCATCGGAGACCACCTCCGAATGCCCTTCCTTCTGCTAGATTAGTAGCTTAGCTTTTTGTAGATTTACTCCTTTTATTACTGCTTAGTAGCTTAGTCTTAACTTCTCCCCCAATGATGCATGCGAAATCCCCCATTGATTCTTGTATGCAGTCATTTTCTGGTAGCTAGATTTCCGTTTCAAGCATTTATGTATAAGCTTTCATCTATAGTTCTGTTGCAAACAACCCTATCACTGAATGAATGAAAAAAATGTCTTATATATATATATCTATCTCCAAGTTATGAAATCACAATGAGCTTATTGATTGCTATCTTATTTGCGTGATTCAATTTGTCTGACTTAATTGTATATCCATTCTGCAACTAAGCATGTCGTACTTAAATACCTAATAATCATGAACTGATATGCAATTCTAAATAAAGTAAAGCTGGATAAGATCGATTTCAAAAGTAAAACCAATGCCTCCCAGAGACGAACGACCGAGACTCAAAGTCGTTATTTTTTCAAAATAATATCTTTGTTCGATCGTATTTCACAACTATACTACGACGCTTTTATCAAAAACACGAGCTACGATTTATCCCAACAAAATGGATAGATACAGAAAAATTGAAAAAGAAAAAATTTATGCCAACACTTAGGAAAACCTCGGAGCTGCATGAAAAATGTACTTTAGGACCTTAAATAAAAGAACAACCAACTCCTCCTCCAGTGCTCGCATTGGAGCTAGAAATCATCCGCAACAGCCACTTACGACTTGCCCGCTCACCTTTTGTTCTAAATTTAGGGTCAAGCTGATTGTTACCTGATATGGGAAATTCATGAAATACAAATTATGCGAGGTTACATGTCTATAGCATATATACATATTGCATTCATGAATAAGATTATTTTATTAAGAGAATGCATTAGGGATTTTATCCTTTAGTTGATTCCTGTAATCTGGAATCCAGTACAACCTTTCACACGCACGTAGAATTTGCAATGGATTCACGGTGAAGGTTGATAAACATCGTCATTCTATCGAGAAGAAGCAGTGCTTCTTTTCCTGAACCCCTGAACAGTGTTTTGGGAGTCAGGCTGATTGTCTACCAAAAATCCACCAAATAGTGTGAGATGAGACTAGAGTGTACTGGTGCTCTAAGATTAGTGCGAGGAATTTGGAATCCAAGATAGTTAGGTCATGATACTTTGAGTTTAGACATAGTTTTCTCTCTCGGTTCCCACGTATACATTGTGCAAAATTTTGAGAGCACCGAGTAAGGCAAATACACGGAGAGCGAGTTTTCATAAAACTAGGACTAAGGTGGATGGGTATGACCATTCTTTACGGAATCCTAGCTGAAGGAGGGTATTGATGTCAAGGTCAGAAATACATCGTCCTATCCGTCTCTCCAGGTGCCGTGAGTAGGCACTTCCACCAAATAAGCCACCCAATGTCTCTTGAGTACCACCAATCCCTAATAATGCCTCCTCAATAAAGTATGGATGTGTTATGTTAAAAAATAAAAAATAAAAAGAAAAAAAAGAAAAAGAAAAAGAAGAAGAATGATGAAGAGAAAGAAAAAACTGAGAAAAAAAGAAGAAAAAGCAAAGAAAATAATGAATATTTAGTGTTTATTTCATTGAGGCAATACCACCAAATATGGCCTTAACCTATTTTTCTTGTGTTTCTAACCACCCGAATACTGGCTGAGGAATTCCAACTTAGTGTTAGGGTTATGAGAACACAATTAAAGTGTTAATGCCTAGTGAGACCACCAAATACAGAACATACGTGTGAATTTGGTGAGGTTGTGAGCTCTAAGAAAAAGAAAAAGAAAGAGTAAGAGAGAATTAATACAAAGGTATCGAAAGGGAGCATAGTTTTTCTTGTCTTTCTCTGAGTTGAGTTACTTAGTAATCTGGGAATCTGGATTTTGTAGTACTAGTCTCTATGTGGCACCAAGTGAGAATGAGCCACCAAATATATAATCCTTTCCCTCAGAGATTCTCTACCTAAGCTTAAAGCCAGGGTGAAATTCATAGAATATCTTGAGTACCCCGAGGGAAGAAGTTCGCTGATCCAGCTAGTATTTCTACTAGGGGTCAAGTACAGGCTTTAGAGGTGTATTAGCTTTCACTCGAATCCGTTGCAAAAGCTACATACCCGCAATTTCACGATTGTCTAGATTTCTTGAGCATAGGATGAAAACAAAAAGTAGAAAAATCTCTACGCATACACTTGATAAAATAATCAGTCCTGTAGGGACCCTTGCTATAAATAATTTAGTCGTGCATTTGCTAGGGACTAGCAAGATTTAGGCATGGGGGTATGATTGTGCAGCAATCATTGGTCTTAATTGACCTAGATTAAGCTAGGACTTAGCATAAGATAGGGAAATTCATGCACGCATACGCATTATCTGCATCTTTACTACTTTACTTTAGCTATGCATAAAATAATGTTATAATGTGCTGATTAAGTATATTATGTCGATTGCCGGGAATAAGCTGATCAGGAGCTGGATCAGGAATAACGGGAGTTGCAGTAGAGCTGGAGCAGAAGGCCTAGTTTAGATGTAGGAATAATAATGTAAGGGGGTTAAAGGTTTTCTATTCTATTAAGCAGAAATAAAGCAGTAAAATGTGAAGAGCTTAGGTCCATCCTAGCCCTTAGATAGCTTAGAAACTTCCCCAAGCCTTAGCCACCCTTAGATTAGGTCACCGCACCCTAGGAAGCCCTAGAACCCTAGTTCCAACCCTTCTCTGGATGTCCAGATAAGTTTTGGGATGTCCAGGACCCTTAGCCAACTCCCGCACACTTTAAACCCACTTCTACAGTGTTATTGGACATCCAGACACTTTGTCAGACATCCAATTTCTGCAGAATACCCAAATAGAACCCAAAATCCTTCCTGACTCTGATTGGATGTCCAGACAACAAGTCTGGACTTCTGATTTTTTAGTATAAGACATCTGATTCTATTATTAGACGTCTGATACTGCTCTCCAATTCCTGTTTTGAGATTTAATCCTTGATCTTGGATCTCTAGGTCCCTACACCCAATTCCAACCGCATAGGAACCTAAATTAAGGTGCCCTAACCCTAGTACATCACCTCTATACCTCCTGATGTAAACACATTTACACTACTTAAAATGTCTATTTATGCATGTTCTTATGCATAGGATTGCATTTCATGATATAAATATTGCATAACATGCATCATCTCGCATTTAGAGTAGTTTGAATAAAATGGAGGTTAATTGTCTCCTTTTATGTGCTTGGATAGGGCAAACATTTTATCGGGGCCTCGGATCAAAGATCCAACCATATGGATATGATCGGGGCGACGATTGGAGTTCAACGACTCCAAGATCGCCCAAATCAGGCATCCGTAGCATCAGATAGAGACCGGGGAGCCCTAGAATATCAAGGGCCAGGATGGTGTAAATCCACACTTCAGATGACAAATCCGACCACACGGATGAATTCGAATTGACGATCGCAGCCCAACGACACAAAAATTGAGTCAATCCGACATCCGTGGCACCATCTAAAACTTCCAGAAGATGGACGGCCAAGATGGCGCCACGTGGCGCCATCTCAGCCGCCCAAACGGCCGCTGGCATTTTGTGAAGGCCCCCGCCCGATCGCTCTCCGCCGTCAGATGGAGATCCAATGGCTGTGGCCGCCCGACGCTTAAAACATGCGCTCGACCATCCGCGCCCCACAGCGCAGCGGTCGAGCGCGCTTACGCGAGCGTGGGGCGCGGGTTCGAGCCGCGGCGAGGGGATTGGAGGTGTGGGTAATTGAGGCGCGTGGAGCGTCGGATGGAGATCGTGCGGTCGCGGGCGCCCGATAGCGCCGACGCGCGATTGGACACCCCACGTAACGCGCGATCGCACGCGTAGGCGGGCGGGTTGCAACGGGCGCGGACGCGTTTTAAGTCGTCCAATCTCGCGATATGATGGCTGAAAAGCGCTGGACATGCGCGAGCGTTGAGGAGCGGGCAGCCGAGGAGGCGCGCGTGGGTGCGGCGGCGACGGCCACGTCGGGGCTTTAGTGACGGATTTATCCGTCACTAAAGACCCCTTATTTATTATTTTGAAGATGTAATGTCCATTTTGCCCCCACTCCTTGCAACTATAAAAGGAGACCCCTTCCATACGAAATTCTCATCCCTTCTTTCTCTTCTCTACCCCTCCAAAGCTCAAGAGAAGCTTGTCCCACACCTGGGATGCTTCTCGCGAGATAAAGTCCAATTTTCGTTCCCCTTCGGATGTGGAACCGCGACAACGATGGCGTGCTACTCCGTTCCCGTTCTTTTGCTTCGTCCTCCTTCGTTCTCCTTCGTCCAGGCGTCGTCCCATCCGGCTCGTCCTCCAAGCAATCGTCGAGGAGGATAATTTCTCTCTCCCATTCTTATTTACAGCTTTTCTAGTGTAGAATTTTTTGCTTTATAGTGTAATTGATTTTCCGCATTCTAGTGTAACTTTTATAAACTATTGAAATATTGAATGCATGTTCTCTTTCTCTCTCTCTCTCTTTCTCTCTCTTTCTCTCTCTCTCTCTCTCATAGTTTGATAGCCCCATTGTAATTATAACGCCTTGCTTAAAGAAAATCCTAAAAAAAATATAATTGCGAAAATAGATCAACGTAGCCTCCCTGTGTTCGACCCGGAATTATTTTCGGTATAAATTTTATTTGTGAACATGAATTCTTCGCTTTAAAACTACAACGACAGGTTTTCTAAAACCAATCTCGTTAGCGTAGGTTTGTACACGTTCAACATTTTGGCACTGTTGCCGGGGAGGCAACGATTTTCGATCTTTTCTTCGCATTTCTTGCACTTTATTTGTTTTCTAACTAGCTTTCTCTTGTGTCTATTGTTTTGCAGAGACCTCCATCAAGGAATCAACAAGCGGTAGACTGGAGTAAACTGCAGTTGAAGACAACTGTAAGTGCTTCCCCATTCTTTCCCCCTCCATAGATTTCATTCGCCACATTAAATCCAAATTCCAATTAACCTAGGTGTTTGCATAAATCCTAGGAATAGTTTGGTTGTTTGGATTTCCACTCACATTCATTCCACCTTCATTCATAAAAAAAAATAATAACAAAAAGATAATCTTGTGGGGTAATTTCCAACAAACACACAATACACACCCACATTCAAGGCACTTGATCAACTTGATTTGTTTTCTACTCAACCAGGTTCTGATCTGTGGAATCGGTACACATAAAGCAACACATAATAGAGTAGAAATCATTCTAGGTTAACCATCTTTGAGTGCCTAACTTTGTGGTGCAATTGTGGCCAATTGTTTGAGTTGTTTGGGCCGCACCATTTTATTTAAAACCAACTCATCAAGTAGCTCCTCCTTAGGGTTTTCAATCTAGGTATACTCCAGGCACTCCACTTTCTTTTTGATTTTAAAGGAAAACTATCTTCACCCGTGTTTTACAACTTGGTTTGCCTAGAAACTTCATTGCAATTCACCTAATTTGAAACCCTAAAAGCTACTTAAGCAAGATTTGAACATTAAAATTCACGCATAATAAATAATCTTGCTTAAAAACCCTGGTTGTGCACGCACTTACACAAATCTCAATCAATCATTAAGGGCACAACCCATTGTAAGGGCCCATCACATTCCATAAGCACCACAATCCCAGGCCTTAATAAAATTGAGTAGACGTTGGCCTTAAGATTTGATTCGCTCTTCAGGGCCTAGTCTGAGATTATTTTTGATTAACCTACTTGTACTGATTAATCTGATGTCTAGCTAGGGGAGCAGAGTCAAACGATCGCGGCTGGGGGGTACACTAGGAACCGGAGGCGAAAGCCAAAGGAAGAACCTTCTCCCCAGTCCCTCCTTCTAACTGGTTGGATTAAACAGATGCAAGTAAATCACTTACAGTCTTAAGGCTGGTCTTGGGAGTCAGTAGATCCTTAGGCTACCACAATTAAGGACAGCCTTGTTTTGTTGTGCTGCAGGGTCCATATCCCCTGTCCTTCCGACCTTCTCCTAGTTTATGCTGGGAAGACGATCATTGAATCCCCGATTGGAAGGACCATTAGAACATTCTAGGAGGCACAAGTTAGATTTTGGTCAATTTGATCCCATGGCCGAACAATAGCCTCCTCTGCTTGAAAATCCACAGGAAGAATTTAGAAGGCAGCTGGAACAAATGCAGAGAATGCAAGAATGGTTCCAGAGAATGCAGGGCGCTCAGCCCTTGAAGGATTTTTATGATCCTTCGAATTACGGGGAACGTCTCGGCGTCCAGATTCCAGCCGGTGACGTAGAAATCAAGCCCCAGGTGTTAAGCCTGATTAAACATTATCATGGGCTTGGCTCCGAAGATCCGTTTCAGCACTTGGAGGATTTGACCACTTTGGTCCAGACCACCAAGGCTCGAAAAGTTAACGAGGAGCAAATGATCATGAGGCTCTTCCCCCACTCTCTTAGGGATAAAGCCGCGCATTGGTATAGGACAATAGGAAGACAAATTACAACTTGGAATGAGTTGAAATCGGCCTTTCTGAAGAAATTCTTCCCAGTCGATCGTACCAATGCTTTGAGACGGGCAATCACTACTTTTACCCAGCGGCCGGGGGAGAAGTTTCATGTGGCCTGGGAGCGATTCCAGGACTTATTGCGGAGGTATCCACACCACGAGGTGCCGAAATGGCAACTTGTGCAGATCTTCTATCATGGGTTGAATGAGCAACTCAGAAACCATGTGGATGCTTCTTGCGGAGGCAATTTCCTCAATAAAGATGCATATAGTGCACATGATTTATTTGAGGAAATAAGTGAGAATTCAATTAATCATGCCTCCATGGATACTTTTAACCGGTCCCAGCAACCCAGATCAAATGTCAATGAAGTCCAGGACTCTCATTCACTTGATATGGAATTGATTTGTAATAAACTTGATAAGGTGGACTTGGTTGCTAAAAGAATGGAAGAGTGGATGGCTGGCAATTCTATGAACAACTCTCAATCCACTCAATCCCAAAATTCGGGATTCCATTCCCCAGGAGCTCCTTCTGGACGGGAGTTCGTGAATCAACTCAATGTGACTCAATCTATGAGTCAGCATTTCTCGGAAGCCCATGGGTTCCCAACTGGGGCCTTTGATCCTAGTTTTTCTGATCATTCCCTTTCTTTCTCTCCATCCTCACCCTATGAGGATGTCTGTGCTGTACAAGAGAATGTTAGATCCAACCCCTACTCGAATGCCTATAATCCAGGTTGGAGAAACCACCCTAACTTCTCTTGGAAAAATCCGGGGCAACAGACCCAATTCCGACCCAGCAACTATGCTCCGCAACGTCCAATGGGTCAGGGTCAAGTATATACTCAGTTGCCTCCGAATCAGGTCAATCAGCCAACTTGGAATGCCTGTCAACCCGTAGGGCAGGCTGATTTGAACCGTCAAATGGTAGAGATGCAAGGATCTATGCTCCAGCTTATGCAGCAAATGAAAAACTCGCTGGACAACTTGCAATCCGGGCTCATTGCTAGCTCTTGTCAACCCGGATCTCTACCATCCCAACCCGTACCCAACCCACGAAACATTATAAATTCGGGCAATCAAGCCCAAGGGTATGGAAATCAGAGGGACCCGCACGCACATGCTCAGGTGGTTGAGCAGGGTTCTTCGTCTTCTTCTTCTGCTAATCAACAATTCATGATCAATCAAGCCCCTCCAATCTTTCCTAACCCTCCCCAAGACCCAAATTCTTACGCTTCTGCAAATTCTGTCACTTTGAGGAGTGGTAAGAAGACTCAGGATCCACAACCACACTATTCTGATCTTTTGAATCCTGAAGAATCTGAGGAGAGAGAGGAGAATTCTAGAGAAGAAATCAAGGCTCAGGAACCTGATTCCAAAGATCTGACTAATGTTCCTTTTCCTGAAGCCTTAGCCAAAGCAAAGAAGAAGAAGTCTATTGATAGCAATGAGGAGCTTCTGAATTTATTTAAGAATGTTGAGATCAATATTCTGCTCCTTGATGCTATCAAGCACATACCGGCTTACGCAAAATTTTTAAAGGAATTATGTACACAAAAGCGTAAGTCGAGAGAATCTGTTCCGAGGAAGGTGGTACTCTCTGAGTAGGCTAGCTCTATTATCCTGCACTACCTCCCTCAGAAAAAGAGAGATCCTGGTGCTCCTTTGATTTCTTGCGTTATCGGAGATTACACATTTGATAGAGTACTTTTGGATCTCGGTACATCCATCAACCTAATCCCGACTTCTCTTTATGAGAAGTTTGGGTTAGGTGAATTTCGGCCAACTTCAGTAACGCTACAGTTAGTGGACAGTTCAGTCACAAACCCGCGAGGCGTTATAGAAGATGTTATAGTTAAGGTCAAGGATTTCTATTTTCCTGTAGATTTCCTTGTCCTTGACATGGATGTACCAGATAATCTGAGGAACACGCCCATCATTCTGGGGCGTCTGTTCCTGGCTACCGCAAAGGCCAACATTAATTGTGAAAGAGGTAGCATGGAAATCGCCTTTGGGGACCAACGAATGAAATTGGATATTTTTAAGGCGATAAACAAATTTGAGGATTATAGATTTATTGAGGAACTTGATGAGGATAATGTTAATATTGAAACTTGTTTGACAGTTTCCTCAATTGAAAGTTCCTCTTTGGTTAATGAATTTAACCCGCAACCCTCTGAACTGACATCTTCGGAAGAGGTTACTGATTTTGTTCACTCAAAACCTCTTCCTCTTGTTGAATCTTCAGCATCTACCCTACCATCAATCATTACCCCACCCCAGCTTGAATTGAAACCATTGCCCGAGAATTTAAAATATCAATTTTTAGGACCGCAGAATACGCTCCCTGTGATTATTAGTGCTAAATTGACAAAGGAGCAAGAGATTAAATTGATTAAGGTCCTAAAGGAACATAAGGAGGCAATTGGTTGGACCATTCATGACCTCAGGGGGATCGAGCCATCTTACTGTAATCATAGAATATTTTTGGAAGATGGATTCCGCCCTTCTCGCCAGACGCAGAGGAGATTAAATCCAAATATGCGAGAAGTGGTCAAAAAGGAAATCATCAAGTGGCTCGATGCAGGAATTATTTATCCAATCTCTGCCAGTCCCTGGGTAAGTCCCGTTCAGATTGTTCCAAAGAAAGTCGGGATTACTGTTGTGACTAATGAGAGAGGTGAATCTGTCACAACTCGTTCAGCTTCCTCTTGGAGAGTTTGTATTGATTACAGGAAGTTGAACACAGCCACTAAAAAGGATCATTTTCCCCTACCCTTCATTGATCAAATCTTGGAAAAATTAGCTGGGCAGAAGTACTTCTGTTTTCTTGATGGCTACTTGGGATATAATCAAGTTCCTATCCATCCCGGGGATCAAGAAAAAACTACTTTCACCTATCCCTACGGAACCTTTGCTTTTCGTAGGATGCCTTTTGGGTTATGCAATGCACCTGCGACTTTTCAAAGGTGTATGCTAGCCATATTTTCCGACATGGTGGGAGAGTTTATGGAAGTCTTCATGGATGATTTCTCTGTTTTCGGAGAATCATTTGACTCTTGTTTGGCTAATTTAGAAATGTTTCTTAAGCGATGTATCGAGACACGACTGGTCCTTAGCTGGGAAAAGAGTCATTTCATGACCCAAGAAGGCATCGTTTTGGGTCATGTAATCTCTGAACGGGGAATTGAATTGGACAAAGCTAAGGTTGATGTTATCGCTAAACTTCCTCATCCCACATCTGTTAAACAAATCAGATCATTTCTTGGCCATGTGGGATTTTATCGAAGATTCATCAAGGATTTTTTGAAGGTGCTCGTCCTTTGAGCAATCTTCTTGCCAAAGAAACACCGTTTGTTCTTGACGAATCATGCCGAAAGGCATTTGATTTTCTGAAAACGGTAGTCACTTGTGCTCCAATTTTGCAACCACCAATTTGGATGGCCCCATTTGAGATCATGACCGACGCTTCTGATTACGCGGTCGGGGCTGTCCTGGGTCAGAAAATTGATCGAAAGCCCTCCGTCATTTACTACGCTAGTAAAACTCTGGATGAAGTCCAGAGGAATTATACTGTTACTGAAAAGGAATTACTAGCTGTAGTATTTGCTTTGGAAAAATTCAGGGCTTATCTCTTGGGGTCTCATGTTATTGTTTATACCGACCACTCGGCCTTGAGACATCTCTTGGCTAAAAAGGATGCTAAACCCCGGCTTATTCGTTGGATTCTTCTTCTTCAAGAATTTGATCTTGAAATCAAGGATAAAGCCGGGGTACAAAATGTGGTAGCGGATCATTTGTCGAGACCCCTAGGTGATTCTTCTTGTCTGGATATTCCGATTGCTGACACTTTTCCGGATGAAACCATTCTTACAGTTTTAGGTGTCCACTCCCCATGGTTTGCTGACATTGTTAACTATTTGGCCGTTGGTCAAATCCCCCAGGATTGGACCAAGCAACAACGAGATAGACTCAAATCTGAGGCCAAATACTACTTTTGGAAGGACCCTGAACTGTATCGCATCGGCTCTGATCAGATTATTCACCGGTGCATACCGGAGAATGAATTCAACAGTATACTCGAGTTTTGCCATGCATCTGGGTGTGGTGGACATTTCTCCGGAAGAAAGACGGCTGCAAAAATCTTGCAATCTGGCTTCTATTGGCCGTCTTTATTCAAGGATGCCCAGGATTTCTCAAGGTCATGTTCTCGATGTCAGACACTCAGGAGCATAACTAAGAGAGACATGATGCCCCTAAACCCTATTCTTCCTGTCGAAATTTTCGATGGTTGGGGCATCGATTTCATGGGACCCTTTATCCCTTCATTTGGACATCAGTACATTCTTGTTGCTATTGATTATGTGTCCAAATGGATTGAGGCAATTCCCACCCGAACCAATGACCACAAGGTGGTCATCAATTTTGTCAAGAAAAATATCTTCAGTAGGTTCGGGATTCCGAGGGATATCATCAGTGATGGTGGCACTCATTTTACTAATGCCCAATTCCGGAATTTATTGGCCAAATACGGGGTTAATCGTTGAATTTCCACACCTTACCATCCCCAAACGAATGGACAAGCCGAGATCTCCAATCGAGAGATCAAGAACATTCTGCAAAAAATGGTTAGGCCTGATCGCAAGGATTGGACTCAAAAGCTTGAGGACGCTCTTTGGGCCTACCGTACGGCGTATAAAACGCTCATCGGCATGTCTCCATTCCGTTTGGTGTATGGAAAGGCGTGTCATCTACCCATAGAGATTGAACACAGGGCATTCTGGGCAATCAAACAATGCAATCTAGATCTAAATCTAGCTGGGAAGACCAGGAAACTCCAACTATCTGAGTTGGAGGAGCTTAGAAATGATGCTTATGAGAACGCCAAGATCTACAAGGCTTGGACCAAAGCTCTACATGATCAAATGATTTCCCGCAAGAGCTTTGAGCCAAACCAGAAGGTCTGGTTATTCGATTTTAAACTTAAGCTCTTTCCTGGTAAACTTAGATCTAAATGGAATGGCCCATTCATAATTGATCAGAATTTTCTTAGTGGTGCCGTTCAGATTTCTGACCCAAAGACGAGTAACACCTTTAAAGTCAATGGTCAACGTCTAAAGCCTGTTGTTGACCGTAATCTTCCAGAACCCGTTTCAGACTCTGTTCCTCTAGCCATTCTGTGACTTCTTTGGCTGGACTTCGCCTAGCTGACAGCATTAAACTCAGCAATTGTAAATATGACACAAGGCTGATACGAGCTTCATATCCAGGTGACATCTTTCATATTCTACCCTCTCTTTCATGTGTCTTTTTCAATGAGGACATTGCATCAGCTAGGCATGGGGGGGTGGATTCATTCTTGAATTATTTGGTCAGCCTTGTGAAATCCATGTAAATTGTTTCTCTTCTTATAAAAAAAGAAAAAAAAAATTAGGAAGGATTAGTTGGACATTAGGACTTTTCAATCGTAAGAAATTTTACATTAGGATCTGAACACAAACTCCCCTCAGGTCTTTGGACTTAATTAGCCTGTGTATCCACTAAAATGTGGATTTGTCTTTGAGTCCTCACCATCTTAATTCTATTTTAATTGTAATAAATAAGTTTGGGTGATAAGTACACGACTTATCAACTCGCCCTCTGATTTGAGGGAATTTTGAGTTTTAAGCATCTACACACTTTCTTTGCACTGACTCGTTATTCGGTGATTCTAACGGAAATTGGGTAGCTAATGAACCTTCTAGGGTGATATGGCTGGCAAGTTATTGTGGGTAACAGCCCATAGGTAAGTTGTCCAGAGCCTAGTCACTGGACCTTCCTCTTTTTGCTGCCTTTAGGTAAATCGTAGACCAGGGAAGCCACCTACTTAAAAAAAAGACAACAAAAAAAAAAAAATCAAAAAGGAGAAAAGAACAAAAAGAAATAAGCCACACTTCGCCACACGAGTATGGCTGGCAAGTTGTCGGTGGTAATAGCCCATCGACCGGTTGTCCAGAACCCAGCTCAGAAAATGCACTAAAAATTCCCAAAACACTTAGGAAGAAGCGGAGAAGTAGAATAAACCGGGGAGATATACACTGGATTCACCCTTGTGTTGACCCCGTTAAAAAATAAAAGTGGGGAGAAAGCTACCGGTTGTAAAGATACACCTTTAGGCAGAATTCTTTTTAAGGTCACCTAGAGGCGTAGAAATCCAAAGTCCGTTCTAATTGCCAGCCAACGAGTCTATCACAATCACAATAAGATGCTTAAAACTTAGGGTTCTCATCAAATCTTGGGTGAGTTGAATGGCCGTAGAAAGCCACTCTTAAACCCTAAAATTTGAAAATCCAAAAAAAAAAAAAAAATTAGAAAAGAGTAAAAAGAAAAAGAAATTTTTCTTTGAATAAGGCGAGGGCTTGAGGCGGTCTGCATTTTGGTTGATACCCAGGCACTGTTGTGTATTTGAAAGTTCAGTTCCTAAGTAGACAATTTCTTAATGATTGAAAATAACTCAGGTCCAAATAATCTAACCTAATTCTTTTATAAATAGCATATAGTTTTTGCTAGGGACTAACAAAAGATAGGCATGGGGGTATGATGTAAACACATTTACACTACTTAAAATGTCTATTTATGCATGTTCTTAAGCATAGGATTGCATTTCACGATATAAATATTGCATAACATGCATCATCTCGCATTTAGAGTAGTTTGAATAAAAAGGAGGTTAATTGTCTCCTTTTATGTGCTTGGACAGGGCAAACATTTTATCGGGGCCTCGGATCAAAGATCCAACCGTATGGATATGATTAGGGCGGCGATTGGAGTTCAACGACTCCAAGATTGCCCTAATCAGGCATCCATAGCATCAGATAGAGATCAGGGAGCCCTAGAAGATCAAGTGCCAGGATGGTGTAAATCCTCACTTCAGATGACAAATCCGACCGCACGGATGAATTCGGATCGACGATCGCAGCCCAACGACACAAAAATTGAGTCAATCCGACATCCGTGGCACCATCTACAACTTCCAGAAGATGGATGGCCAAGATGGCGCGACTCAGCCACCCAAACGGCCGCTGGCATTTTGTGAAGGTGCCCGCCCGATCGCTCTCCGCCGTCAGATGGAGATCCAACGGCTGTGGCCGCCCGGCGCTTAAAACATGTGCTCGACCATCCGTGCCCCGCAGCGCAGCGGTCGAGCGCACTTACGCGAGCGTGGGGCGCGGGTTCGAGCCGCGGCAAGGGGATTGGAGGAGCGGGTAATTGAGGCACGTGGAGTGTCGGATGGAGATCGTGCGGTCGCGAGCACCCAATAGCGCCGACGCGTGATCGCACGCGCAGGCGGGTGGGTTGCAGTGGGCGCGGACGCGTTCTAAGCCGTCCGATCTCGCGATCGGACGGCTTAAAAGCATTGGAAGTGCGCGAGCATTGAGGAGCGGGCAGCCGAGGAGGCGCACGTGGGCGCGGCGGCGACGGCCACGTCGGGGCTTTAGTGACGGATTTATCCGTCACTAAAGACCCCTTATTTATTATTTTGAAGATGTAATGTCCATTTTGCCCCCACTCCTTGTAACTATAAAAGGAGACCCCCTCCATACGAAATTCTCATCCCTTCTTTCTCTTCTCTACCCCTCCAAAGCTCAAGAGAAGCTTGTCCCACACCCGGGATGCTTCTCGCGAGATAAAGTCCAATTTTCGTTCCCCTTCGGAAGTGGATCCTGCGACGACGACGGCGTGCTGCTCCATTCCCGTTCTTCTGCTTCGTCCTCCTTCGTCCTGCTTCGTTCTCCTTCGTCCAGGCGTCGTCCCGTCCGGCTCGTCCTCCAAGCAATCGTCAAGGAGGATAATTTCTCTCTCCTATTCTTATTTACAGCTTTTCTAGTGTAGAATTTTCTGCTTTATAGTGTAATCGATTTTCCACATTCTAGTGCAACTTTTATAAACTATTGAAATATTGAATGCATGTTGTCTTTCTCTCTCTCTCTTTCTCTCTCTTTCTCTCTCTCTCTCTCATAGTTTGATAGCCCCATTGTAATTATAATGCCTTGCTTAAAGAAAATCCTAAAAAAAATATAATTGCGAAAATAGATCAACGTAGCCTCCCCGTGTTCGACCCAGAATTATTTTCGGTATAAATTTTATTTGTGAACACGAATTCTTCGCTTTAGAACTACAACGACAGGTTTTCCAAAAGCAATCTCGTTAGCGTAGGTTCGTACGCGTTCAACACCTCCCTAAGGACCTAATTTGGTCTTCACTAAACCTAATTGACTTGGATCTTAGTCAATTCCATCAGCCTATTCAATTGGACTCATTGAGTCCAATTGAGCCCTGATCTCAGCTCACACTGTCCAATTGGACTTAGTGAGAGTCCAATTAACCTAGACCTAAATTAGTTGAGTTGTTTTACTCTTAATTAAGTTTCCACACACCTAATTAAACTTGTATTATGTTTAATTGCACTTTACCTTAGTGAATTAGGGTTTATAACCCTAATTTGAGACATACCTTGATCTAAACCCACTAGAACCTAACCTAATCAACCTAACCACCTAAGTTTCGACCCACACACACCCACACACACCATCCACACGAAAATACCTATCCTAGAGTTCTCTAGAACTCTCTACCATGTGTGGTTGCCTTGGTTGCCAAAAATAGCAACCAAGAGCCATTCAACTTTTAGATCCACATTTGGTGGATCTAAAAACCACCATCCACCCTCTCTCTCTCACTCTCCCACGAGCTCCCACCATAGGCCTCTCTAGAGAATTTCATAATTCTCTAGGGAGCTTCCTTTAGGTTTATAAAAAGACCTAAGGGGTGGCCATTTGCACCCATTCACTTCCTTGGCATTCATTCCACTAAGGCTAGCCACTCCCATCTCCACTCCACCTCCACGAGTTGAGCACCACCATGGAGGTCACCATCTCCACACCAGAAAGCTGGATCGGCCCCGCAACCTCTCTCCAAGGGCTGGCCTATTCTCCATTGGCCGCCCCACCTTCTTCTCTCAGCCACTCAAAGGCCATCAGAGACCACCTCCGAATGCCCTTCCTTCTGCTAGATTAGTAGCTTAGCTTTTCGTATATTTACTGCTTTTATTACTGCTTGGCAGCGTAGTCTTAACTTCTCCCCCAATGATGCATGCGAAATCCCCCCATTGATTCTTGTATGCAGTCATTTTTTGGTAGCTAGATTTCTGTTTCAAGCATTTATGTAAAAGCTTTCATCTATAGTTCTATTGCAAACAACCCTCTCACTGAATGAATGAAAAAAATGTTATATATATATATATATATCTGTCTCCATGTTATGAAATCACAATGAGCTTATTGATCGCTATGATATTTGCGTGATTCAAGTTGTCTGTCTTAATTGTATATCCATTCTGCAACTAAGCATGTCGTACTTAAATATGTAACAATCACGAACCGATATGCAATTCTAAATAAAGTAGAGCTGGAAAAGATCGATTTCAAAAGTGAAAGCAACGCCACCTAGAGACAAACGATCGGGACTGAAAGTCTCGTTATTTTTACAAAATAATATCTTTGTTGGATCGTATTTCGCAACTATACTACGACGCTTTTATCAAAAACGCGAGCTACGATTTCTCCCAACAAAATGGCTAGATACAGAAAAATTAAAAAAAAAAAATTATGCCAACACTTAGGAAAACCTCGGAGCTGCATGTAAAACATACTTTAGGACCTTAAATAAAAGAACAACCAACTCCACCTCCAGTGCTCACATTGGAGCTAGAAATCATCCGCAACAACCACTTCCGACTCACCCGCTCACCTTTTATTCTAAATTTAGGGTCAAGCAGATTGTTGCCCGATACGGGAAATTCACAAAGTACAAATTATACGAGGTTACATGTCTATAGCATATATACATATTGCATTCATGAATAAGATTATTTTAAGAGAATGTATTACGGATTTTATCCTTTAGTTGATTCCTGTAATCTGGAATCCAATACAACCTTTCACACGCACTTAGAATTTGCAATGGATTCACGGTGAAGGCTGATAAACGTCTTCAGTCTATCAAGAAGTAGCAGTGCTTCTTTTCCTGAACCCCTGGATAGTGTTTTGGGAGTCAGGCTGATTGTCTTCCAAAAATCCACCAAATAGTGTAAGATGAGAGTAGAGTGTACTGGTGCTCTAAGATTAGTGCGAGGAATTTGGAATCCTAGATAATTAGGTGATGATACTCTGAGTTTAGACATAGTTTTCACTCTTGGTTCCCGCATAAACATTGTGTAAAATTTTGAGAGCCACCGAATAAGGCAAATACACAGAGAGCGAGGTTTCATAAAACAGGGCAAAGGTGAATGGGTACGACCATTCTTTACGGAATCCTCGGCTGAAGAAGGGTATTGATGTCAAGGTCAGAAATACATCGTCCTATCTGTCTCTCCAAGTGCCGTGAGTAGGCACTTCCACCAAATAGGCCGCCCAATGTCTCTTGAGTACCACCAATCCCTAATAATGCCTCCTCAATAAAGTCATGGATGTGTTATGTTAAAAAGAAAAAGAAAAAGAAAAAAAGAAAAAGAAAAAGAAGAAGAATGATGAAAAGAAAGAAAAAACTGAAAAAAAAAAGAAGAAAAAGCAAAGAAAAGAATGAATATTTAGTGTTTATTTCATCGAGGCAATACCACGAAATATGGCCTTAACCTATTTTTCTTGTGTTTCTGACTGCCCGAATACTGGCTGAGGAATTCCAACTTAGTGTTAGGGTTATGAGAACTCAATTAAAGTGTTAATGCCTAGTGGGACCACAAAATACAGAACATACGTGTGAATTTGGTGAGGTTGTGAGCTCTAAGAAAAAAAAAAAGAGTAAGAGAGAATGAATACAAAGGAATCAAATGGGAGCATAGTTTTTCTCGTCTTTCTCTGAGTTGAGTTACTTAGCAATCCGGGAATTTGGATTCTGTAGTACTTGTCTCTATGTAGCACCAAGTGAGAATGAGCCACCAAATATATAATCCTTTCCCTCAGAGATTCTCTACCTAAGCTTAAAGCCGGGTGAAATTCATAGAACATCTTGAGTACCCCGAGGGAAGAAGTTCGCCTATCCCGCTAGAATTTCTTCTAGGGGTCAAGTACAGGCTTTAGAGGCGTATTAGTTTTCACTTGAATCCGTTGCAAAAGCTACATAGCTGCACTTTCACGATTGTCTGGATTTCTAGAGCATAGGATGAAAACAAAAAGGAGAAAAATCTCTACGCATACACTTGATAAAATAATCAGTCTCGTAGGGCCCCTTGCTGTAAATAATTTAGTCTTGCATATGCTAGGGACTAGCAAGATTTAGGCATGGGGGTATGATTGCATAGCAATCATTGGTCTTAATTGACCTAGATTAAGCTAGGACTTAGCATAAGTAAGGGAAATTCATGCACGCATATGCATTATCTGTATCTTTGCTGCTTTACTTTAGCTATGCATAAAATAATGTTATAATGTGCTGATTAAGTGTATTATGTCGATTGCAGGGAATAAGCTGATCAGGAGTTGGATCTGAAGCTGGATCAGGAATAACGAGAGTTGCAGTAGAGCTGGAGCAGAAGGCCTAGTTTAGATGTAGGAATAATAATGTAAGGGGGTTAAAGGTTTTCTATTCTATTAAGTAGAAATAAAGCAGTAAAATGTGAAGAGCTTAGGTCCATCCTAGCCCTTAGATAGCTTAGAAACTTCCCCAAGCCTTAGCCACCCTTAGATTAGGTCACCGCACCCTAGGAAGCCCTAGAACCCTAGTTCCAACCCTTCTTTGGATGTCCAGATAAGTTTTAGAATGTCCAGGACCCTTAGCCAACTCCCGCACACTTCAAACCCACTTCTGCAGTGTTATTGGACGTCTAGACACTTTGTCAGACGTCCAATTTCTGGAGAATACCCAAAATAGTACCCAAAATCCTTCCTAACTCTGATTGGACGTCCAGACAACAAGTCTGGACTTCTGATTTTTAAGTATAAGACATCTGATATTGCTCTCCAATTCCTATTTTGAGATTTAAGCCTTGCTCTTGGATCTCTAGGTCCCTAAACCCAATTCCAACCCCATAGGAACCTAAATTAAGGTGCCCTAACCCTAGTACATCATCTCTAGACTTCCCTAAGGACCTCATTAGGTCCTCACTAAACCTAATTGACTTGGATCTTAGTCAATTCCATTAGCCTATTCAATTGGACTCATTGAGTCCAATTGAGCCCTGATCTCAGCACACATTGTCCAATTGGACTCAGTGAGAGTCCAATTGACCTAGGCCTAAATTAATTGAGTTGTTTTACTCTCAATTAATTTTCCACAGACCCAATTTAACTTGTATTAAGTTTAATTGCACTTTACCTTAGTGAAATAGGGTTTATAACCTTAATTGGAGACATACCATGACCTAAACCCACTAGAAAATAACCTAATCAACCTAGCCACCTAAGTTTCGACCCACACACACCATCCACACAGAAATACCTAGCCTAGAGTTCTCTAGAACTCTCTACCATGTGTGGTTGCATTGGTTGTCAAAAATAGCAACCAAGAGCCATTCAATTTTTAGATCCACATTTGGTGGATCTAGAAACCACCATCCACCCTCTCTCTCTCACTCTCCCATGAGCTCCCACCATAGGCCTCTCTAGAGAATTCCTTAATTCTCTAGAGAGCTTCCCTTAGGTCTATAAGAAGACTTAAGGGGTGGCCATTTGCACCCATTCACTTCCTTGGCATTCATTCCACTTAGGTTAGCCACTCCCATCTCCACTCCACCTCCACGAGTTGAGCACCACCATGGAGGCCACCATCTCCACGCAAGGAAGTTGGATCAGCCCCCCAACCTCTCTCCAAGGGCCGGCCTAAGCTCCATTGGCCGCCCCTCCTTCTCTTAGCCACTCAAAGGCCATCGGAGACCACCTCCGAATGCCCTTCCTTCTGCTAGATTAGTAGCTTAACTTTTCGTATGTTTATTGCTTTTATTACTGCTTAGTAGTGTAGTCTTAACTTCTCCCCCAATGATGCGTGCGAAATCCCCCCATTGATTCTTGTATGCAGTCATTTTCTGGTAGCTAGATTTCTGTTTCAAGCATTTATGTATAAGCTTTCATCTGTAGTTCTGTTGCAAACAACTCTCTAACTGAATAAATAAAAAATACTTTTATATATATATTTGTCTGTATATGTTTGAAATCACCGTGAGCTTAATAATTGTCATTCTTTTTGTGTGATTCAAGTTGTCTGTTTCCAATTCCTAATATTCTTTCAACTAAGCATGTCATACCTAAATAGGTAATAATCACGAATTGGCATGTGATTCTAAACAAAGTAGAGTAAGATCGCTTTCAAAAGTAAAAGTAACGCCTCCTAAAGACGAACGACCGTGACTCAAAGTTTCATTATTTTTTACTAAATAATATCTTTGTTGGATCGTATTTTGCAACTATACTACGACGCTTTTATCAAAAATGCTATCTACGATTTTTCACCAACAGTAGGTGTTGTTGCCTCAATGCACTTGAAATAAATTCTAAACTTACAAACTCATTTTTTTCTGCTTCTTCTTCTTCTTCTTCTTCTTCTTCTTCTTCTTTTCTATATATATTTTTTTTCAAATTTTTTTCTAAGTATATATATTTTTTTCCTTTCTTTTCCTTTTTTTTTCTTCTTTTTTTTTCTACCACATCTAAATATCTAACGCAACGTAGTATAGCATATGAACTTTTATTTACGAGGCATTATTTGGGATTGAGGGTGTTCAAGAGGATATCGGGTGGCTTATTTGGTGGAAGTGTCTATTCTCAGCACCGGGAAAGGAATGGATAGGATAGTGTATTCTGGCCTTGACATTAATACCCTCCTTCAGCCGAGGATTCCGTAGAGGATAGTCGTGACCATCCACCTTATTCCTAGTTTTATCAGAACCTGCTTTCTGCGTATATGCCTTATTTGGTGGCTCTCAAAATATTTGCACTAAGAATTTGTATGTAGAAACCGAGAGTGAAAACTATGCCTAACTCTAGGTATCATTATCTAATTATCTTGAAGTTAAGATTCCTCACTAGCCTTAGAGCACCAGTAGAGTTTCTACTCTCACCTCACTCTTATTTGGTGGATCTGGTAGAAGATACTTTCCCTGACTCCCTAGTTACTGTCTAAGAGCTTAGGAGAAGAAACACTACTTCTCCACAAACTAAAGATGTTTATAGATCTTTACAGAGAATCCATTGCAAATTCTATGTGTAAGTGTGAAATTGTATTGGATTCTAAATTTAGGAATCAACTTAAGAATAAATCCTTTATAAGACCTTAATAAAAATTCTTTATGCCTAAATGCAATTTTTTTCTTTTCTAACATAAAGATAAGGCATGCAATGTCCACCCCCCCATTCCGATTCATTACAATGTCCTCATTGAAATGTATGCATTAAAATCAAAATATAATAAGCAAGAGGAAGGGATATCACCTGACTGAGCTTTTAATGTAGGTCAGTATGGATGCAAAACTACCTGTAACGAATACTGGATTACCTCCTAGGTAGCGCTAAGTCTAACATCATTTGCTGGACCTAAACCCAAAAGTGATTGATCAGATTAATGGGTTGAGTTAGGATTAAAATGAAGATATGATCATTTGGTCCAAGAATCAATGATCCACAAATGTGGACTAGTTGATGATGCACTCCTACTCCAAAGAGTCTTTCTGATTTGAAATATGGAATAGGGTCAGGTGGATGATGTTCAAGATGTAGAGCTCGTTCGTCAATCCTGTTCCACAAATCAAGAAGAGGTGCTAGAGGGTCTGGATTGAGATCATGATTGAAACTTAAGGCTGGTTCAGAATTAGAGTCAAAAGGGTCTTCACAATGGTATTTGATATCAAAAATCATGAGTTCACCAGGCTCTGAGTCATATGAGGGCAAAGGTAGAGTTGTGCTGAATTTGTCAAAACCTTCATCAGATATTACCTATTCCTCATCCAAAGTCATTTCTCCCTCAGATTCAAGCCATCCATTTGAACCTAGTTTATAAGTTCTTCCCCAGTCCATTATGTTTTGAACTACTTCTTCTGGGGTTATTTCCTAGTTCGTGTCTTCAGATTGTCCATTCTCTTGAACTCCCTCAAAATTTAGTAGTTACTAGATCTCGGGGTGAGTGTATTGAGGAGCCTTCACATTATCATCTAACTTGTCATAAGTTACTCCCAAGAGTTTCTCAATCTCCTTAATGTCCTTTTCAATTTGATTTTCTATGGGAGGTGGTAGATCAGAATCATCCTCAAGTACATCCCCTTCATGTCTTTCGTGCTGATCTTGATCTTTGGCAGGATTCGGATCATCTTTAGTGTGAATTGCCAAAACTTGTTCAATTGTTCCTACAACCTCGAAGGAACCACAATTCACCTTATTCTTTTGGGAATCTTTAAAGGTATTGAGTTGACAATTTTTCCTTACAGAGGTGATGTGCATAATCCCCATCTCACAGTTGATTAAAGCCTTGGTCGTGGCTAAGAAAGGTCTCCCTAAGATTATCATGGTGTGGCTCAGGTTTTTTGATGCCTCCATATCCAGCACAAAGAAGTCCACAAGGTACTCAAAATCCCATACTTTTATAATCATATTTTATACAAGGCCCTTTGGAATTTTGGTTGACCTATCAGCAAGCTAAAGGGTCACATTAGTGTGTTGCAAGGGGCCTAAATTCAACTCTTCATACAATTCTATGGGGATTAAGCTGATGGACACACCAAGGTCCAGTAAGGCTCAATCTAGGATGAAGCCATCTATTTCACATGAAATTAAGGGGGTCCCTGGATCTTTCTTTTTAAGAGGGAGATTATTTAGGATGATGGCACTAGCTTGTTCAAAAATTAAGACCCATTTTGATGATTTGGCCTGGCATTTCAGTGTGCATAATTCCATCAGAAATTTCACACAGGCCAGGATGTTCTCAATAGCCTCAAGGAGAGGTATGTTCACCTGGACTTGCTTTAAAATCTCAAGCCACTACTTAGATTGGTTGGTTTTCTTTTCCCTAGGTTTGTTCAAGGCTTCAGGAAAAGGTGCTTGAGAAAAATCATGAGTATTTGGGTCTTGATCCTTGGCTTTTTGATCTCCTAGGTCAGATTTGGGCTCCTGAAGAACTTGGTAAGATTTTGATGTAGAAGGATCTTGGATTTGTTTCCCACTTCTCAAAGTAATAGCATAGGCTTGTGGATTAGGGTTATAAGGGTAAGGTGGCTTTTGCTAAATGGGTTGAGCCTGGGTTAGGTTAGGGTTAACAAAACCAGGTGGGTGCTGGGGAGCAGGCTGAATTATGTGTGGTCGTTGCTCTTGTGTGTTATGCAGGTTAACACTATTAAAGTTCCTTGGGTTTAGTATGGGTTGGGATGGCAGCATTCCATGTTGTCTAGCATTAACTAGTTGGTCTAGTCGTCCCGTTAATTCTATCCTCAATTGATTTATCTCTTCCTTATGTATCAGATTCATCTCTCGCATTTCTTTGAGGACCAGACTAAGATCAGAGAGCTGGTTTTCCTGAGTAGGTTGTGGCTGATATGTGCGTGGTTGTGTGTACCTACTAGGTTGCCCGTAAGTGTTTGGCTTAGTCAAGTTAGGACCCTAGGTGGGTTTCTGACTTGACCAAGCAAAATTAGGATGGTTGCGCCATCGAGGGTTGTAAGTGTTTGAATAAGGCTCATTTCTAGTGTAACCCTGGAGTGCATCCACATCCTCAGGATAACTATGCATTGGGTTGCCCAGTTCAGAATTCGAGGGCATTAAAGTCCCTCCTTGGTACCTAGAAAGAGATGGGTCCAAGTATAGTTGGCACATAAGTGGAGCCATAGTTAGGTCATTGATGTTGTGCACTAATTCCTGATTTAGGGGGTTGGGGATTAGTTGTGGGTTAACATAGGCACTCCTTGGGTAGGTAGAGGATTTACTCTACATTGTGTCCCAAAGGAACTCCCGCCCTTCAGAAGATTATCCAGTTTCTTATCCAAATTTTCCACATTCTTTCCCACAAGTTCCACCTTGTCTAATCGTTGTGCAATTAATTCTAAATCAATCGAGTGTGAATTATTGTTAACTTCATAAACTCTACTTCTTGGCTGATTAGCTTTGGTAAAAGCAGACATTAAGGCATTGTTGAGGGAATTTTCGCTCATATTCTCAAATAATTGAAAGGTTCCCTTAGTGTCTCTACTTAGGAAATTGCCCCCACATGCTACATCAACAAAATTCTTCAGACTATCACTCAACCCATAATAGAAAATATGGGCCAAGTGCCACTTCGGAATCTCACAATGGGAGCATTTCCTAGCTAAATCATTGAACCTCTCCCAAGCCTCATGTAGTTGTTCCCCAGGGTTCTGCTTAAAGGTCATTATGGCACATCTAAGGGCATGGTTTTCCTATGGGAAAGATTTTCTTTAGGAATGTGCTCCTCAAATCATCCCAAGTTGAGATTGGTCTACTAATTGTTCTCAAATAATGAGTTGCTCTATCTTTCAAGGAGAATGGGAACATTTTCATCATCAAGGTACCTTCATTCATGTTTATGGGGCCAAAGGTCCTTCCTATTTGAGGCAGTTCTTTAAGGGGGTGGAAGGAGTCATCTGACTCACGGCCATGGAAGTGTGGAATCAAATTGATAATCTAAGGTTTGCGTTCAAAATCATCCCCATCCTGAGGTACCCTGACAAAGGGTTCAGCGTGGGCATTAGGAGGGTTGTAAATGTCACGGAGAGGTCAGTTTGCCCTTTCATTTTGCAGTTGAGTAATGACATGCACCATGACCTCCATTTGTCGGTCATGATGCTGGCCCTGCTTAGCGATTTGCCTTTGTAAGAGGGTCATAGGATCGAAATTTTCCTCTTCAATCTCTTCTTCCTCATGGTGACTAGCCATTGCAAAGGATTCAGATTCAGATTCTGGATATAAATAGGTCTTCTCCAAGGATTTCTTTCTAATGGTGGTAGCAAATTAGGATTTTGAGATCTTCTACCTTGTAAGAACCAAAAGAATGTCTATACATGAGAGGGAGAAGACAGATGAGAGAATACCTCACCCTTTAAATGCAAGCAATCAAACTGGTCCATAGAGTATTATCCCTAAATTGACCTAATCTTGGCTCCCCAAAACAAGACTAGGTTAGATCAACCCTTGAATTACGTGGCTGGCCAGAAGGGTGGGACCCCTTAGGACACACCGCATGGCGGGACACAAATAAGGGTTACGTGATTACTGCATCGACCTTTCTTATCATAGGTGGGTCCAAGTAGACAAGGCCTTAACCTTAGTCCAAAATAATTTCAAGTCCCTAAGACTATTAGTCCTGCCTAAGGCACACCTACGCAATTTTAGGCTTGGGTTTGATGTGCATTCAGAAAATGATGGGCGTTAGGAGGGTATTGATGTGTGGTTTTCACTCAACTCAGTAATTAAGTTAATTTCACTTAATTAAGAGTAGAAGAAATCAGTTAGGTTAACTCAAAGTTGTGTGAGATGTGTAGTATAGGGTCGAATTAACCTAACATTTTAGAAATTTTTACTGGTTGAGTCCAGGTCGTTCATTGGGAGGTATAATAATTTTCTCCAAATTCACCAATTTTCTTTTATCTCTTTAAGTTTAGGAGGTATAACTACTTTGATTTTCAAAACATGAATTTTGTCAAAATATTTAAACTATAAAGAATATACAAAATTCCAGATGAAACATATTTACTCAAAATGATCTACTTTATTAACAAGTAAACATGCTAGGTTTTCAATTGTATTTCATTCCAAGAAATTAAGGCAATTAAAACTTATCCTATTAAAACATGCATTTTTACAATTAAGAACAAAAACATAATGATGCAAGAAAAATTCATTTATTTTCATTTATCTCTTCAGCCTCTCATCTCCTTCTCTCTTATTTTCTTCTTTCTCTCGAGCTCTCTTTTCTTACCTTTCTTCTTTTCTTCCTGACTCTTATCCTCTTCCCTTAGTCTTCGCCTACCTTCTCTTCTTCCCATAGTTTCCTCCTTAACACTCCTTAGCCTCTTTTCCTTAGCACTCCTTAGCGCCTGTGCTTTCTTCTTTAGCTTTCGAACTTCAACACTTAACATACTTCAGCGGCTTCTCTTTTCCTTAAGTTCTTCAGCTGAACTAGGCTTTTTTTATTACTTTTTTAACCAAAAGTTATTTTATTTGCGATGAGGTCCTTTCGAGGGTACATAGCACCCTGAGACCAGGGTGGGACCAAACCCTACTCGGTCCTCACCTAATCTCAATTAGGTTCATTTTTGGTTCATTTTTATCGGTTCACATTTTCAAGCCTAATCAGCTCAACTCGGCCTCCCAGGCCACTCTCGCCCTCCCAGGGCACAATCTCATTCGTACGCCCCCAAGGGTGCACACCCGCAGGCATAAGCCCGCACACACTAACATGCAATGCTCAGATTAGATCAGATGGAATCGGTAACCGGTGCACCAGGCGCTGATGACTGCATAGCCAAAGAAATGAATTACTTTTATCCTCAGGCGCATGCTCATGAACAACCGAGGTGGGACTAACTTACCCCTCTCAGACTCGAATTCAAATGTTCATAACTTTCTATCCAGAGCTCCAAATTGAGTGATTTCAGGTTTGTTGGAAAGCTCTAAGGGTAATCTACACAATTTCAGGGTCAATTTAATGTTTTAATGATGTTTTCCTTTTCAATTTGAAAGATGAAATCAAGGGTTCCTATGGGGTTTTTACTAGCGTTGAAATGAAATTTATGTCAGGAGAGTCCTCAGATGGACTTCTCTCTTCTATTTAAATGTCTGTATAAGTGATATAAGTGATTCTGCATCTGTTAGAATAGTTTCTACGTTCTTAAGACCTTCAGAACCACTAGAGAAGCTTTTCACTTCTCTGAAAGCTTTAGAGTTTGATTTTTCAAACATCAATATGTGCAACACACACTTAAAAGTGTTTCTAATCAATTTAGATTAATTCTAAGGGTTATAACAGATCAATATGGATAGGTTTTAATTTTAAATTTCATCAGAACAGTACCCTATTGGTTTGGGTTCGAAAGTAACCCAAATTAGCAAAAACTAAATCTTCACTAAGTAAATCATCTGAGCTTACTTTAATCACTTTGAGATCAACAAATAAAATCTCAGAAATAGTTTTCACATCTCAAAATCTCAATTCAAGCTCAGAACTCTATTAATAAACTCATGTTCGACTGTGGAAGCTCGAAAATTGACTTTCTGTTTAAAGTCTTCACTCAAGAAATTAATGCCTCAAATAGAGTCTTCTCATCATCTAGAACTTATTCAGATCTTTAGGAAGTTGTTTCAACCTTGATTCCTAGGGTTTCAGGCTCACCGCCTGAACTTAAAAACTTGTTTGTTCGACAGAGTCTTGGGAAGATTGCTACAGTGTTCTGAGGGTTAAAATAGCTTCAGTGCTTTGCACTCAAGCTTCTAAGCTCTTTAATTGCTCTTCAGATCTTTCCTAATAGACTTCTCCAACTTGCCAGAGTTGTGGAAGATGAAGTCAAATTTATAGCTCCAATGGTTAAATCATCAAACAAATTTCTTCAAAACAATCAGTGATCTTTACTATACTATTCTGGAGCGACTTAGCAAGTTCTAGACACTGAAACTCAAGAATGGCTCGCTGAAGCTCGTCGGAGCTCCGATGAGTCCAGAAAATATAAAATTGTATGTACAGATTGACAAAACTAACCATTTTTTATTCAAAAAGGATCCTGAGGTTACAAGGAACCTCAGTATCACATTTAATTCCTCATTTGTTGATTAAAATGTAAGATTTGATAGTGAAATTACTTTCTTAAAAGATTTGAGTGGTTAAAACTCAGGACTTGTTTAACCACTCGATTGAGAGGTTAAATCAAGTCAACAGATGTTATTATTCATAAATATGTATTTAATTTATAGTTTGAACTATTCCTAAGCCGCCATGGACAACGAGCTCAGGAACTAAATTAAATTTGGGCGTTTAATTATAGATGATAATAATAGCTATTATAATGTCGATTAGGGTTCATAAGTGGTGATAAGTGATGAAAGAACCCAGTGAAGGTGGAATTAAATCAACTACTGTCACCATAGACAGTGTCAGTAGTCGGTGAAGGTGAGATATGAATTGGGCGATTAGGTGATTTAATTATTGATTAAGTGATTTAGAAGTGATCATTGAAGTTAACGGAAGGTGTACAGTGAGTAAAAAGACAAAATTAAAGCTCTGGCGAGCTCAAGGAACTTGTCGAAGTCGGAGGAGATGAAACTAAAATTCGGAAATTACTCTAACCTAACTAACTAAACTAGCTAACTAAGCTAGCCTACTCCTAATCTACTGTTACCTGGACGAAGGGGTCAATAGGGTTTCACCGAAGGTTCATAGCAGACGACGAAATCAGAGGGTGGAAGAAAGATCTCCAGTGGGCGGATTTGAGGTGGAGTAGAGGAATCCTAGTGTCAGCGCCTGTGTCAGAGGTGCAGAAGACCACGGCGGATCTCCTCGGCTGGTTAAGATGGATAGAGGAAGTCGGAAGATGGAATTGCAAATCGCCAGAGTTTTGGACGAATAGCCTATCGAAGTCGGCTATAGTGTTAGAAGAGGGAAGGGAGCCAACGTGAATAAAATCAGAGGTGTGAGGGGGTATTTATAGTAGTTTGAGACGAAGAGAGGGGCAGGGTCTGGTAGAAGGAGCTCGAGGAGCTTAACCTCCGTCGCCATCTCCAACGACGATGAGGTTATCTCCCACTGAAAAATAGGATTCTCGGTTAATCCAGACCGGTGGATCAAGTGGAGGTGGTGAGCGCAAGCTGCAAGAGCTTGGACAAAGGAGAATAATGTCGGCTGGGCGGTGATCGCACGATGGGGTGACTCTCTGCCGCCAGCCATTCGTTCGGCTGAAGAAGAAGATGTAGAGGGACATAAAAGTAATAAAACTTAAGGACCTATGTGAGAAATAAGGACCTGACTATAATGAATATTAAGGACTAAAATGTAAACCCAGGTTTTGAAGGTTTATTTTAATTTAGATCTTTTTCTACTTTTTATATATGTTAGTAAATAAGGTAAATATTTTATTTACACCTTGAATTTACATTTTTGACCTTTTTAGGTTAATTTATTAGATTAAGTAAAATCACTTAAGTTATATACTTAGGTATACATTAAATTTAAGTTACTTATCTTATTAATTAAGGAAATGATTAATAGGATTTCAAGTCCAATTATTATCTAAATTATTAATAATGTTAATTGAATGATAAAATGTCATTTTTAGCTTATTTTAAAGGTCCTTGACTAAATATCCCTTATTCTATAATTAACCCTTATATGTTCATAACCTTAGCTAATTAACTAGGAAGACTAGTTAATTAGGAGTAATTAGAGATCATGATGAGTGTCTCATCATACCACCAAGCCAAAGTTTTGCTAGTCCCTAGCAAAATTAACTAAGACTGTGATGATTTAAAGCACTTGGGTTTAAATTATTATAAATAGTAACTATGTAGAGGAAAGCTTAGGTCAGAAATTTTTAAATTTAATATAAATGATCAATGTATAGAGCATGTGTGAAAATTTTCTTACTTAGACTTATACTTATAACATTTTCAAAACACACTTAGAATAATTTGTGAACAAGAATTTTATTCAAAATTGAAATTCTTCAAAAATCTCTTAATCTTTGTAACTATTCTTAACTAAAATTAGAATACAAAGTGTTTTTAGAAAAACAAAACTTAAGGATTGAGAATTAAATTTTAACCCAAAATCTCAAATAGATTTAAGTTAATCCTTTGTTTATGATATTTGACTTTTATCAATATAAGTTTAAGCAAATTAACCAGATACTCATTATTAATCAAACTTAAACTAGTAATACTCTAATTTACTAGCCTACAACACTAAAGATTAACTTCTAGACCTAGGATTCTATCAATTCTTCTCCTTTAGGTCTCAACTTAAAATCTTCAAAACCCAATTTCTTAGGCTTCACTGCCCAATACCAAGGTTCAGTAGCTATGATTTTAAAACATCTATGCTTAGTGAAGAGAATTGTCCTAAAAAATCCAAAGTTGTAAAAATCCAGATCTTAAGACATCACTTTCCAATCCCAATTATTCTAATTCAAGCCTTTGGCTTGGCCTTACTCAGGTTTGGTTGCCTTCTCCTCACCAGTTTTTTATCCCGTGGTCAACACTTTTTGTATATATCTCCCCGGTGGACCACTGGGTCTCTTATTCCTAATATTTTTTCTCCATATTTTTTTTCGCTTTTTCTATAGGTTAGAACACCCATTTGTAGCGAGGTGTTCTTTTTATTTTTGTTGGAAGGAAGGGTAGCATCCATTTGTAATGAGATGCTTCTATTTATTTGTGGAAACCTGCATAAGCACCCATTTTTAATAAGGCACTTAACTGTAGGGTGGTTTATTTATTTTTTTCTTTTCTTTTCCCCCCTTCTCATTTTTCTTACTAACATTATTCTCCAAATCCATTTTTTAGGTGAGTGGCACATCCTTCACCCTTTCAAGAACTGCCCTGTGGAAATCCTTGGACTAAAGAGGATTCATAATTGATCTCTTAACCTCTGTGCTTTCGTGGTCTCAGATGTCAACAGGATAATTCTATGTGAGTGAATTTAGATGTTTAGGTTACTTAGCTCTCAAACCAAAGCTTGGACAACAAAGCCCTTTACTCTTAGGTTCTTCAAATTTTTAGTTTCCTCCTATAGGATTCGTCAAGACAAAATTTACCTAGTCTAGTTATTTTTCTCTAACTTGTAAGTTTTGTAAACTAAAATTCTACCAACTCTCTATTTAATTAACTCTGAATATCTGGCTTTTTACTTAACTTAATGATAAAATCAAATTTTCAAAAATCAAAAGGATTACTTAATCTAATTGATTAAAAAGTTATAATTCAACTCCAAAACTTAAGTTTAAAATCTTAACACACTTAGTTTCTTAATTCAAGTAAGAATAGAAAAATAAATCTTTAAAAGATTTAAAAGATTCCTAAATTCAAATAAAATCTTATTTTTCAAAATTTTAAACACAAAAATGTGTTTTTTACAAAATGTTTAAGTAAAAATCTAATTAAGAATTGAATGCTGTTAAATATTCTATATATATTCTATATACATTTTAAACTTTTGACCTAAAAGAAAATGAAGCTCTTAATTATAATATATATATATACATTCTTCTTCTTTTCTTCTTTATTAATAATGAATAAACCCCTCTTATTATTTTTATGAATTTTTCTTCTCAAATTTTTGTATTTATATAGTTTTATTTTTATGTATATAAGATTTTTTATGATTTTTTTCAAAAAATTTTCAAATTTTTATGAAATTTTTGAATTTTTAAAATTTTTATCATTTTTTATCACTTTTATTTTTTTTAAATTTCCTGGATATTTAATTTTTATGTGTTTTTATTTTTTAAACCAACACTTAAAGTGAAAATTTCACTTCAACACCCCCCAAAGCGAAAATTTTACAATGTCGTCATTGTAAGAAGGGTGAAAAATATTACACTTCATTTAATATAGGGTGATGGAAGGAGTCGAATAGAGGAGATTAAAAATCTCTGTGCAGACGATTTCAAGTCTGACCAAAAGTCAGAGTGGTCAGTCGAACTAAATGAAGGTAATCAATATGATATGAAGTGAAATTTTAAAAGTAAGTGTATAAGAAAATAAAAAAGGATGAAAACAGAAAACAACTATGTACAAGTGTGGTGGATGGATAGAAGAAAACACTCGTGGAGCCGGTAACGTTCTCCAACAATACCCAAAGGATGTGATTCCAAGAAAGGTTTAAGACGTTGACCATTGACTTTGAAGGGTTGATGCTTGTTGGGTTCAGTGATTTCGACAGCTTCGTTATCGAAGAATCCAATTACAATAAATGGTTCTTGCCATTTAGACCTAAGTTTACCCGGGAAGAGCTTCAAACGGGCATCAAATAACAACACCTTCTGACTAGGTGCAAAGGATTTGTGGGAAATGAATTTGTCATGGAAGGCTTTAAGTTTCTCCTTATACAGCTTTGAACTTTCATAGGAATCATGATGTAATTCCTCTAGTTCACTAAGCTTCAACCTACGATTTTCACCATCCTTCAAGAGGTCTAAATTACAGGCTTTAATTGCCCAATAGGCCTTGTGTTAAATTTCTACGGGAAGATGACAGGGTTTCCTGTAAACAAGTCTGTATGGTGACATGCCTATTGCTATTTTGTGGGTAGTCCTATAAGCCCACAAAGCCTCATCTAAACGAGAAGACCAATCCTTCCTATCGGATCGGATTGTCATTTGAAGGATCTTTTTCATCTCCCGATTAGAGACCTCGATTTTCCCATTAGTCTGGGGATGATAAGGTGTAGAAATATGATGTGTAACCCCATATTTTCTAAGTAAATGTTTCACTGGGCGTTAATAAAATGGGAACCGCCGTCTGAAATAATAGCACGAGATACCCCAAAACGAGCGAAAATGTGACTCTGTATAAAAGGAATGACAACTCGATGGTAGTTTGTGCGTGTGGGTATGGCTTCAATCCAACGAGAAACATAGTCGATAGCAAGTAAAATATAATGGAAGCCAAAAGAGGACCAAAA
This sequence comes from Thalassia testudinum, assembly GCA_037157565.1. NCBI lineage: Eukaryota > Viridiplantae > Streptophyta > Magnoliopsida > Alismatales > Hydrocharitaceae > Thalassia > Thalassia testudinum. The sequence continues at coordinate 8,592,466 of JAZHRO010000003.1, read as the reverse complement.
CAGACCCATAAAATCTATGCCCTAAATGTCAAAGATTTCACAGACTAGAATCGGGTTCAAAGGCATCATGTCTTTCCGAGACATGACACCAAGTGTTTGACAGCGACTACATGCCTTACAATAAGTCTGAGAATCAGCAAATAACGTGGGCCAATAAAACCCACATTACAAAACTTTTACAGTTGCCTTTCTACCAGAAAAGTGACCACCACAGGCCTGGTCATGACAAAAAGATAGGATAGAATCAATCTTAAAAGAGGTGACACAGCACCTGATGATTTGATCATTACAGAGTCTAAAAAGATATGGAACTTCCCAAAAATAGTATTTGGCTTCTACTTTGAGTTGTGATTTGCGATTCCCATCCCAATCTGGCGGGAATTGATGTGTAACCAAATAATTAACAATATCTGCATACTAAGGGAGATCTGTGGGTATAGTCAAAAGATGTTCATCAGGGAAGTGTTCTGTAATTGGTGGAGATGATTCGATTGTATCAGAAGGAAGATGGGAAAGATGATCTGCAACAACATTTTGCCTACTTGCCTTATCACAAATTTATAGGTCAAATTCTTGCAAAAATAAGATCCATCTGATTAACCTAGGTTTCGTGTCCTTCTTAGAAAGAAGGTGTCGAATAGCTAAGTGATCAGAGTACACTATGATTTGAGATCCGAGTATGTAAGATTTAAATTTTTCTAATCCAAATACTATTGCTAGTAACTCTTTCTCTGTAATTGTGCAATTCCTTTGTATCTCATTCAATGTTTTACTAGCATAGTAAATTACCACTGGATTCTTCTCAATTTTCTGTCCTAAAACAGCTCCTATTGCATAATCTGATGCATCACACATGATTTCAAATGGTAAATCCCAATTAGGTGGTTGCAAAATTGGAACCTGTGTAACTCTGTCTCTCAAAGTTTTAAATGCTAAAATACACTCCTCATCCATCTCAAAAATCGCATCCTTTGTGAGGAGGTTTGTGAGTGGTCGGGCAATTTTAATGATCTAATGCCTTTGATCGAGTCAGGAATTGGAAGATTTGGAATTTGATTGATCTTGTCTCAATCTAATTGGATACCCCGCTCAGATACGAGATGACCAAGTACTATGCCCTCAGGAATCATAAAATGGCTCTTCTCCCATCTAAGGACAAGGTTAACCTCAATACATCTTTTTAGAACCTTTGACAAATTATCCAAGCAAATATCAAATGTCTCCCCGAAGACTGAAAAATCATCTATAAAAACCTCCGTATATTCACCAACCATTTCGGTAAAAATGGCTAACATGCAACGTTGAAAAGTCGTTGGTGCAGTGCAAAGCCTAAATGGCATTCTTCGGAAAGCAAAGGTTCCGAAGGGGCAGGTGAAAGTCGTTTTCTCTTAATCTTCGGGATAAATTGCCACTTGATTATATCCAGAGTAACCATCTAAAAGGCAGAACCTATTACTATCTAATCTCTCAAGGATTTGATCAATGAATGGTAAAGGAAAATGGTCCTTCTTTGTAACAGAATTCAGTTTTCGATAATCTATACAAACCCACCACGAATTTGCAATTCGTGTGGGAATGGTTTCTCCAGATTCAGTTTTGATTATGGTGAGTCCTGCCTTTTTGGGTACCACTTGAATTGGACTCACCCAAGGGCTATCAGATATAGGATAAATAATATCAGCATCAAGCCACTTGATTATTTCTTTCTTAACGACCTCCTTTAGATTAGGATTTAGGCATCTTTGAGCTTCTCTTGAAGGTCGTGCCCCATCTTCAATATAGATGCGATGAGTACAAAAATTGGGGCTAATCTCGGTGAGATCATGTAAAGTCCACCCAATTGCCTTTTTGTGATTTCGAAGTACTTTGATCAATTTGGATTCTTGTGATTCAGAGAGATGAGAATTGATTATTACAGGATATGTTTGATCAGATTCGAGATATACATTTTTAAGATTATCAGGCAATGGTTTCAATTCAAGCATAGGAGTTGAATCAACAGCAGGATTTGGGGTGGGATTCTCAATTGTGAAAAGTGATTCAGATTCAGAGTCAAATTCAGGATTGAGTAGAGATTCCAATAATGTTTCATTGCTTTGAGGGTATAGGATATCAAAAGATGTGTCTTCTAAATCTAGAGAACTAATGTCATCCTCAAAAGCTTCTATTGATTTTTTTTCCTCAATCCATTCACAATCAAATCCACTAGAAGCTCTAAATATATCTAACTTAATTGTCTTCCCAAATTTCAATTCAATCTTTCCCAATTCACAATCAATGTTGGCTTTTGCAATAGCCAAAAATGGTCTCCCTAAGATAATTGGGGTGTCTTTAATGTGTTCGAGTACTTCCATATCAAGAACAATAAAATCTACAGGGAAATAAAAATCCTGAACTCTTACAATAATATCCTCTAACATTCCTTTTGGTGACTTAATGGATCTATCAGCTAATTGTAAAGTCACATTGGTAGACTTAAGGTTTTCTATTTGAAAATGTCTTACCAAAGAGAAAGGAATGAGGTTAATAGAAGCTCCTAAATCTAGGAGGACTCTATTAAAACACTGACCCCCAATTATACAGGAAATAAATGGAGATCCTGGGTCTTTCTTTTTTAAAGGAAGCATACTTGAAATAATAGAGCTCACATGCTTTGAAAGTACAACAGTGCTTCCTTTCCTTGACTTACGCTTAGGAGTACACAATTCCTTAAGAAATCTTGCGTAAGTCAGAATGTGTTTGATAGCTTCTAGGAGTGGGATATTAATATGTACCTGTTCAAAAATCTTAATCAAATCTTCATCTAATGTAACAGGTTGTTTTTGTTTCCTAGTCTTCTTCAAAGCTTTTGGGAATGGGACATGGGTTTCCTGTTCTACTGAGGTGTTATCCTGATCTTGCAAATTAGCAGGAATTGTGGGATCAGGTTCTCCACCTCTTCCAGATGTAGAAACAGGGGTTAATCTAGATGTACTAGGGTCTTGGGATAGGTTCTTTGGAAAAACTGGATCCCTAGTGGAAGTTCCACGGTGGGTTGTAACAGAGTTAATACCTACATGAGAAGAAGTAGCTAAAGAAGAAGATGCTTGTGAATTTTGGAAAGATAGATCATTAATTAATGGTTGATTCGCAACTGATTGCTATTGATTTAGATACTCAAAAACAAGATTAGAAATAGGTGGATTTAGATTTTGATTTTGATTTGGATTCAGGGGGTAATTGATTATGGAGATGGACATGTCCCTGATTCGGATTTTGAACTCCCGGGTGTTGTCTTTGCTGGATATTCTTAGGGTTTGGAATTGGCTGGGATGGAAGGGTCGCTAGCTGACGAGATTCAGCTAATTACGTGACTTGACCCCTAAGATCAGTGAATTCTGCCGAACAATGTCGTTGGACTTCAGCAAGAGCCTCAGCATTTTGTCATTGGCTCTCAGTCACAGCTCTTAAAATCTGGTCTAGCAGTGAATCTCTATTTGGCCCTATGGGGTTTTGCGAACCCACGTAAAATGGGTTTTGTCTGGTCTGAGTTGAATATGATGGTCTTTGTGTATGGTCAGACCAATAAAAATTAGGGTGATTACACCATCCAGGATTATAGGAATTTGAATATGGGTTTGATCTTGGTGTGTATCCCTGAATGGCATTTAAATCAAGAGGATATGGCATATTTTTTGCAATAGTAAAGGGTGGGGAAAAGGGTGGGTAAGATTGTGGGACAAAGGTCCCTCCTTGGGTTGGTGGAGTAGACAGAAAACCCAAGGAAGATGGATCTCTAGAATCCAGATTATTCACAAATTCCCTCCCCGAGGGAATTTGCGAAATAGGTAAATACGCGGGATTCGTAGCAAGTAGAGGCGTAAGAGTCTTCATTATATTTCTAACCTCATCGAGATGCTTTGCTACGATATCTACTTTGTCCAGTTTTTCTGCAATAATCTCTAAATCCTTTGAATTGGATGGATTACCGATCTCATGAATGCCCTTATGCGGATTTTGCTGATTCGTATTCGTGCCCCGCAAAAATTGCGACATTGATTCATTGTTGATCGAGTTTTCCACCATCCCTTCAAATAATTCTAAAGCGGATTCTGCGTTGCAATTTAGAAAATTCCCTCCACAAGAGGCATCGACTAGATTGCAAATGCCCTCTTGTAAACCATAATAAAAGATATGTATGAGTTGACAACGAGGGATGTCATGATGTGGGCATTTCCTTTGTAATTCATGAAAACGTTCCCACGCTTCATGAATTGGTTCTCCTTGATTTTGATTGAAAGTAGTAAAAGCTCGCCTTAAAGCATTGGTTCGACCAAATGGAAAGAATTTCTTCAAAAATGCAAATTCGAGTTCAGCCCAAGTTGAGATTGGCCTTGCTATAGTTCTATACCAATAAGCTGCTTTATCTTTAAGGCTAAAAGAGAACATTTTCATTAGTAGGGTTTCCCTATTTTGATTTCGAGGACCAGGAGTTTGGGATAAATTTTTAAGATCTTCAATGTTTTGAAATGGATCCTTGGATCCAAATCCGTGAAAGTGGGGGATTAAACCTATAATGTTTGGCTTTAATTCTGAATCATTTTCCCCAATAGGAATCCTAATATTAGGCTCTACTTGTGCATTAGATGGGTTATAATAATCTCTAAGTAGAGGCCTTGGATGATTGATCGGTAAATCAGGATTTTCAAAACCCGCCTCAGGTCGAGGTGAAGAACGAGTTTGAAGAGTTTGTAGATTATTTAAGGCTGCTGTTAATAAATTGATTTGTCTTGTTTACTCTAGCATTCTAAGATTCTGGTTAAGGAGCACCTCATGAACATCAAAAGCCGGCATCTCCCCCTGACCAGAAGAAGAAGGGATCTTGGGATTAAGATTCTGCATTGGATCCATAGAGGTAGATGGATCAAATGGGAAAACCATTGGTTGCTTATCTACAACCAGCCTAGGATCACCTGTCAATGGTTGTGCAAGAGATGGATGCAAGGATCGCCTCCTATCCATAAACGAAAAATAATGTGCAAAGGCACACGCACACCACTGACAAGAAAACAGCGGCACAAAAAGCTTGCAAAACAGCGCAAAAGATGCAGGTTTTACTCTTCTTTCAAAGGAAAGAAGAAATTCCTAAGATACGCAAAGTAATTTGACACAAACAAATAGAGTAACAGTATCAAAATACACGTCCTAATTCGTAACTACGCAGGTGCATACTTTAAAGCACAAAGGTCTAAGGTCTAGGATCAAGACCGCTCACTACTGGCTCCCTAGGGCTCTAGTAGTGAGACAGACTTGTTGATCTTCGCCAAAGCCCTAAGAGGTGCAAAGAGGAGAGATAGAAAAATTGACTCGTGTGACTCTAGTGATCGCGCTGTGTGCGCGATAGCATGCAACAGACGATATCGAAATAAAAACCCGCATGCATTCTACAAACAAATTTAAGTCACCAATTTTACTTCCTCTTTTTAGTTAATCTTTTTAAAAAATATATCAATTAAACTACAATGGCTGCTTTTTATATCTTTTCAAACAAAAATATGTGGTCTTTTTAACTCTCAAAGGACAGGGATCTACGCGGGTTTTCTCGTGTTTTCCCGCTGATGCGAGTTAAACAGTTTAAAAATTTCCCTAGTTAGATTGCTCTTAATACTAGCAGGAAATGCACTCGTAAGAGTGTATGCCTATGTTTATGCTGCTGCTAGTCAGGAAAGATGTATTTTTGCATTTTTTTATTTTTATTTATTAAATGCAAAAAAACAAAAGATTAAGAAATACTTACAAAACAAAAATAGCTAAATAGTTTCCTGCCTTCTCCTGAGATTACCTGCAAAGGTAAACCTGAAAGGAAGATAGAAAATAAAATAAAAATAAAACAAAACGCACTAATTAAAACAAAAGTTAGTAAAAACAAAAATAAATTTACAAAATACCTCCTAATTAAATAATTAATCCTTTTAAATTTTAGTGAATCAAAAAATTTCCCTCCCCGGCAATGGTGCCATTAAAATGATGCGTGGTTTTCACTCAACTCAGTAATTAAGTTAATTTCACTTAATTAAGAGTAGAAGAAATAACTTAGGTTAACTCAACGTTGTGTCGGTTGTGTAGTATAGGGTCAAATTAACCTAACATTTTAGAAATTTTTACTGGTTGAGTCCAGGTCGTTCACTGTGAGGTATAATAATTTTCTCCAAATTCACCAATTTTCTTTTATCTCTTTAGGTTTAGGAGGTATAACTAGTTTGATTTTCTGAACATGAATTTTGTCAAAATATTTAAACTATAAAGAGTATACAAAATTCCATATGAAACATATTTACTCAAAATGATCTACTTTATTAACAAGTAAACATGCTAGTTTTTCAATTGTATTTCATTCCAAGAAATTAAGGCAATTAAAACTTATCCTATTAAAACATGCATTTTTACAATTAAGAACAAAAAGATAATGATGCAAGAAAATTTCATTTATTTTCATTTATCTCTTCAGCCTCTCACTCCTCTCTTATTTTCTTCTTTTTCTTGAGCTCTCTTTTCTTAACTTTCTTCTTTTCTTCTTGACTCTTATCCTCTTCTGTTAGTGTTCTCCTGCCTTCTCTTCTTCCCTAAGTTTTCTACTTAACACTCCCTAGCCTCTTTTCCTTAACAGTCCTTAGCACATGTGCTTTCCTCTTTAGCTTTCGAACTTCAACACTTAACATCCTTCAGCGGCTTCTCTTTTCCTTAAGTTCTTCAGCTGAATCGATTTTTTTTTTACTTTTTTAACCAAAAGTTATTTTATTTGCAGCGAGGTCCTTTCGAGGATACACAGCACCCTGAGACCAGGGTAGGACCAGACCCTACTCGGTCCTCGCCTAATCTCAATTAGGTTCGCTTTCGGTTCATTTTTATCGATTCACGATTTCGAGCCTAATCAGCTCAACCTGGCCTCCCAAGCCACTCTCGCCCTCCCAGGGCACAATCTCATTTGCACGCCCCCAAGAGCGCACACCCGCAGGCATAAACCCGTACACACAGACAGGCAATGCTCAGCTCAGATTAGATGGAATCGGTAACCGGTGCACCGAGCGCTGACGACTGCATAGCCAAGGAAATGAATTACTTTTATCCTCAGGAGCGCACTCATGAACAACTGAGGTGGGACTAACTTACCCCTCTCAAACCCCAATTCAAATGTTCATAACTTTCTATCCAGAGCTCCAAATTGAGTGATTTCAAGTTTGTTGGAAAGCTCTAAGGGTAATCTACACAATTTCAAGGTTAATTTAATGTTTTAATGATGTTTTCCTTTTCAATTTGAAAGATGAAATCAGGGGTTCCTACGAGGTTTTTACTAGCCTGGAAATGAAATTTATGTCAGGAGAGTCCTCAGATGGACTTCTCTTTTCTATTTAAAGGTCTGTATAAGTGATATAAGTGTTTCCGCATCTGTTAGAATAGGTTTTAAGTTCTTAAGGCCTTCAGAACCACCAGAGAAGCTTTTCACTTCTCTGAAAGCTTTAGAGTTTGATTTTTCAGACATCAATATGTGCAACAGACACTTAAAAGTGTTTCTAATCAATTTAGATTAATTCTAAGGGTTATAATAGATCAATCTCAACAGGTTTTAAGTTTAAATTTCATCAGAACAGTACTCCTGTTGGTTTGGGTTCGAAAGTAACCTAAATTAGCAGAAACTAAATCTTCACTAAGTAAATCATCTGAGCTTACTTTAATCACTTTGAGATCATCAAATAAGTTCTCAGAAACAATTTTCACATCTCAAAATCTCAATTCGAGCTCATAACTCTATTAACAGACTCATGTTTGACTATGGAAGCTCAAAAATTGACTTTCTGTTTAAAGTCTTCACTCAAGAAGTTAATGCTTCAAATAGAGTCTTCTCATCATCTAGAACTTATTCAGATCTTCAGGAAGTTGTTTCAACCTTGATTCCTAGGGTTTCAGGCTCACCACCTGAACTTAAAAACATGTTTGCTCGACAGAGTCTTGGGAATATTGCTACAGTGTTCTGAGGGTTAAAATAGCTTCAGTGCTTTGCATTGAAGCTTCTGAGCTCATTAAATGCTCTTCAGATCTTTCCTAACAGAATTCTCCAACTCACCGGAGTTGGGGAAGATGAAGTCAAATCTATAGCTCCAGTGGTTAAATCCTCAAACAAATTTCTTCAAAATAATCAGTGTTCCTTACCATAGTATTCTGGAGCTACTTAGCAAGTTCTAGAGGATGAAACTCAAGAATGGCTCGCCAGAGCTCGTCGGAGCTCCGGTGAGTCCAAAAAATATAAAATTGTATGTACAGATTGACAAAACTAACCATTTTTTATTCAAAAAGGATCCTGAGGTTACAAGGAACCTCAGTATCACATTTAATTCCTCATTTGTTGATTAAAATGTAAGATTTGATAGTGAAATTACTTTCTTAAAAGATTTGAGTGGTTAAAGCTCAGGACTTGTGAAACGCTGTGGGCAACCGGGTTTTATTGTTATAGCGTTGTAGTATAGCCAGTTATTGCCAACATTTCAAATATAAAATTTTTTACTCGGAAAATAAAAGAGTTCCCGAGGTCGAACCGAGGGAGCAAGTTGTATTCTAGAGATATACATGTTTCTTTTACAAAAATAAAGAAAGAGAGAGAGAAAGAATTTGTTGTCTTCTTTTCTCTTTGTTTTCTCCTCGTCTCAAATCTTCTTCTTCTTTGTCTGCAGAGGTGATGTTCTTCTTCTGCAGTGGTGATGCTCTTCTTCTTCTAGCTGTTCCTGCTCTTCCTTTTTCTTCTGTCTTTCTTCAGATCTTCTTCTTTCTTCTTTGTTTTTCTTCTTTCAGTTCTTCCCTTGTTCTTTTGTGTTCTCCTCTGCCTCGCCTTCTTCTGTTGTTCTTCAGATCTCCTTCTTTCTTCTTTTCTTTTTCCAGTCAGGACGTCGCCCCTCCTTCTTTCTTCTTTTCCCTTCAGGACGTCGTCTGATTTCCAAATCAGACGACTTAAACTGCCTGTTGCTACAGTGTCTCCCTCAGCTTCCTTCTTCTTCCGCGGTCCTTCTTCTTCACCTGTGCCTGCACACTTCAGAGCTTACGTCAGAGGACAAAACCTACTCTACCCTCTCCCCACGCGTCTCTCTCTCTCTGAAACCACTCTTGGGAAAGCTCTCCCAGAGCTGCCGGGTAATCGGGTTCGGGTCGCGCCCGGGTCCAGGCCCACCGGCGTGCGTGGTGGGCGAGGAGTGCAGGTCAGTCTAAGTCGGGTCGGGTCAGGTCCGTGGGGCATGAGCGCGGACGAGACCGGGTAACCGGGCGGGTGAAGGGGACCTCACCCCGTGTGCTGAGGCAGTAAGGCTAATGCACAAAATCAATTTAAACAGTGAAAAGGTTGTGAGGCTTACCGATGTGGGACTAAACAGAGACCTCTCCTCGCGTGCGCCTGCTGGGAGACTGCGGCCTAGCTTCTGCCGCTGCGGCTTCGATTTGCGTAGGTTGCTGGCTGGCTGCCTTCGCAAGACTCCCCGTAATCCGCAGCAGCTGGAGACCTGGAGTCCTCAAGCCTGGAGCGCGGGAGAAGCTGCTTCAATGTGCGTTAATGGCGGTCGAACCTCAAAACCTGTCGGACACGAATATGGCCTCTCGGCCTGATCAAACCACTGGGGAACCTTCGCTGTGGCACGGCGAAGTTGTAGAGCTGCGCGGCAAGCCGCAAGGTGGTGTCTAGCGGCAGCCCTAGGTTGGACTGCAACCGGAGGAATGGGTTTGTTCGGGGGAGCATTACGGAGGTGTGGAGTGGCAGTGGAGGGGTGGGGGGTGCTCAGTGTGATGAGGCGGAGGTTCGGTGAGGGTCGGCGAGGTGTGTGAGGCTGTGGAGCGATGGGAACATCTCGCCGGAGGGTGGCCGGAGACGAAGGGGGTGACGATGGTCAGGGTCGGTCGAGGGCTTAATTGAACAAATTGAAACCGAGGAAAGAAAGAGGAGAGGAAGGGAAGTAGTTCTAACTTACTTGCAGGGACGAAGGGGGAGCAGTAGGGCGACAGTCGTATCGACTGTCGCCGGAGAAGAAGATGCTCAGGGAAAGGGGCGGCGGCGAGCAGAGAGCCGGAGAGGCGCCAGCTGGGTACGGCGTGGCGCGGGAAGAGCAGGGGAGGAAGTCTCTGCTGCTGGTATTGTGTCAGAGCGAAGAGGAGGAGGGGGAGGAACCGCCGGAGCTGGTGAGCGTCTGCCGGAGAGAGAAGAGAGGAAAGTTGGGGGTTTTCTCCGTCAGATCCGAGCTGCCCCGGTCGGTGGAGCAACGGGGGGTATTTATAGGGATCAAAACAGGGAGGGAGGCGGAGGGAGACGACGTGTCTCCCTCGCCGGAGGATGGCTGGAGACGAAAACCCATACCGTCCGTGCGTTCGCATGGCCGGTATGGTGGGCTACAGTGACCAGGGGGGTGTCCCTGCGACGGCTGACAACGCAGGGCACCCCCGGTTTACTTGCCAGGCTTTCCCCCTCACCCTGCGCGGCGCCATGCTCCGCGCAAGGTCGCCGGAGCATGGTGCTGGCCGGTTTTGCAGGGGGACCTGAATGCAAAGAACGAAGGAGAGTTAGGGGCCAAAATGCGACGGTTCAAAAGTTGAGGGCCAAAAAGTAAATATATGAGGACCAAAGTGTAAAGTCGGTCAAGGAGGTTTCTTCTTAGGCTCAAGTTTTTATACATGATTAATTAGGACCTAAGGAATCTGATGGTGAATTTCATTTCTATATTAAACCTTGTTTGACCGGTCAATTTATGCAAAAACCCAAATTAAGTTATTAATTGGGCATGATTCTCAATGTAGGTCAAAATGGGTTCTGAAGGCCAAATTGAAGGTTCTAAACCCTAGAGATTATTTTTCTATGAATTTTAGAGGGTTTATTCTATTTTTACTTTGCCTCGAACCTCGTGAATTGAAGTGGGTTGTTTTAGGGTTACAGATTATCACTTAGTTCCTTGGAATTGCTGTAGCCCTTGTCAGATCATCTCATCCCACTTTTATTCTTATTAGGTTGCTTTGACCTATGTTTGGACCTTGAATTACCCTGTATGCAGATTATACTGGTAAAATTGCATTTTTACCCCTTATGACTTGTTTTCTCCTTAAACTTAGAATTCTTTGAGTTAAGCCTTTCCTTGAGTTATGTAGGAGCTTTTATCCTTTGTATTGGGTCAAGATGAGCTAGTTATGGCTCATGATGAGGTTCTCATCAACTTGTTTAACCACTCGATTGAGAGGTTAAATCAAGTCAACAGATGTTATTATTCATAAATATGTATTTAATTTATAGTTTGAACTATTCCTGAGCTGCCATGGACAGCGAGCTCAGGAACTAAATTAAATTTGGGCGTTTAATTATAGATGATAATAATAGGTATTATAATGTCGATTAGGGTTCATAAGTGGTGATAAGTGATGAAAGAACCTAGTGAAGGTGGAATTAAATCGACTACTGTCACCATAGACAGTGTCAGTAGTCGGTGAAGGTGAGATATGAATTAGGTGATTAGGTGATTTAATTATTGATTAAGTGATTTAGAAGTGATCATGGAAGCTAAAAGAAGGTGTATAGTGAGTAAAAAGACAAAATTAAAGCTCTGGCGAGCTCAAGGAACTCGCCGGTGTTGGAGGAGATGAAACTAAAATTCTGAAATTACTCCAACCTAACTTACTAAAGTAACTAACTAAGCTAGCCTACTCCTACTCCCAATCTACTGTTACCTGGACGAAGGGGTCAATAGGGTTTTGCTGAAGGTTCATAGCGGGCGACGAAATCAGAGGGTGGAAGAAAGATCTCCGGCGGGCAGATTTGAGGTGGAGTAGAGGAATCCTAGGGTCGGCGCCTGTGTCAGAGGTGCGGAAGACCACGGCGGATCTCCTCGATTGCTTAAGATGGACGAAGGAAGTCGGAAGATGGAATTGCAAGTCGCTGGAGTTTTGTACGAATAGCCTATTGAAGTCGGCTACAGTGTTAGAAGAGGGAAGGGAGCCAACTTGAATAAAATTAGAGGTGTGAGGGGGTATTTATAGCAGTTTGCGGTGAAGAGAGTGGCAGGGTCTGGCTGAAGAAGGAGCTCGAGGAACTTAACCTCCGTCATCATCTCTGACGGCGGTGAGGTTATCTCCCACTGAAAAATAGGATTCTCAGCTAATCCAGACTGGTGGATCAAGTGGAGGTGGTGAGCGCAAGCTGCAAGAGCTTGGACAAAGGGGAATGTTGTTGGCAGGGCGGTGATCGCGCGATGGGGTGACTCTCTGCCGCCAGTCGTTCGTTCGGCTGAAGAAGAAGATGTAGAGGGACATAAAAGTAATAAAACTTAAGGACCTATGTGAGAAATAAGGACCCGACTGTAATGAATATTAAGGACTAAAATGTAAACCCAGGTTTTAAAGGTTTATTTTAATTTAGATCTTTTTCAACTTTTTATATATGTTAGTAAATAAGGAAAATATTATGTTTACACCTTGAATTTACATTTTTGACCTTTTTAGGTTAATTTATTAGATTAAGTAAAATCACTTAAGTTATTATATACTTAGGTATACATTATATTTAAGTTATCTTATTAATTAAGGAAATGATTAATTGGATTTCAAGTCCAATTATCATCTAAATTATTAATAGTGTTAATTGAATGATAAAATGTTATTTTTAACTTATTTTAAAGGTCCTTGACTAAATATTCCTTATTCTATAATTGACCCTTATATGTTCATAACCTTAGCTAATTAACTAGGAAGATTAGTTAATTAGGGGTAATTAGAGATCATGATGAGTGTCTCATCAGGTATTTGCCCTTAAAATTGATTTCAAATGTGTGAATGCATAGGTAAGGGGTTCACAAGCAATTTTTTTCCTGATGAAGTGAATTTTAGGATTTAAATGCTTGTGTTAGTGAATTTTATGGTTCACTTTATTTAATTTCTTCAATCATGGTTCTAATGAGGCACTCTAAACTTTTGTAGATCCTAGTTTGTTTGATAGATTTCCCTTAAGTATAGAAATGCAGGTTTGCTCTATCCTTAATGTAAAACCTTAGAAGTAGATATTTCTAGTTGATTCTTTTAAGTTCAAAATCTGATGAGTGGTGAGAGCCAAGCAATGAAATCAATTGGTCCTATTGCACCAATAACTAGGCACTCAGAAAATATTTTTCAAGAATTTATGATGCACGTTTTCTATTTTTTCTAGTTTAAAGTGTACTGGTGTTTTGTAGTCTATTTTCACTCCCAATTCGTGATTGAATAATTCATGCAATCAAATGTAAAAGAGATATTATTTTTAGATTTTTTCCTAAATTCATGATTATCTCAGAAATTGAGTGCCACAAACTTCAAGTAAATTGGAGTTGTATAAAAATTCATATTTTGAACTCCAAAAAATAAGGAATAGTAACCATTTTGATAATAGATTAGTGCATGAATTTGTAAATTTTTTCTATAACTTAGATTTATGTGAAGTTTGGATATTTTATTCCTGACTTAAAAACTCATATCCAATAAAAATTTTAGAATATTTAGACATGCAGATCTTCAGGAATTGAATTTTTAAGTTAAGAGTTTCTTTCACCCCGAAAATCACTAACAAGCGAGAATTTAGTTTTTTCAATAAGCAAACAACTTCTAACTAATCTTAAGGTTCAAGCAAATCCTATGGCTTTTGGATTTTTTTTTCTAAATCTAACTAATCTAACCTACGGGTACTTACTTGAGATTTGAACCTGCACTTTCTCTGTTGTCATGTCTGGTTCAGATTTCTTCATTTCCTTCACACACGAAATCAACGAAAAAATAGCAAGCGAGAAATCTCAAATACATACTAAAAAGCTTCAAAAATTTTCGTTGCCTCCCTGACAATGGTGCCAACTTGTTTGGCACATAAATCGTGTTTTAAAAGATGATTTAGTCGTAATATAGTGCAAAACACATGTACAAATAAATTTATAAAGACCAGGAGTACCAGGTCATTTGCAGGGAGGCAATCTCGATTTTAGTGAAAGCTTTTCAATAAAACTAGTTCTAAATAGATATATTTATATATATATATGTATATCTATATAGAGTAGATATCCAGAGAATCAGAATTTTATTGCATTTAAATTGAATTTTTCACAATTGAAATTGCTATGCAAAAAGTAAAAACAGTAGATAGAAAGGGATAGAAAGAGAGAGAGATGCAGACAGACAACGCTGCTTATGGGATTCTTGTGCGAGGTGCAGCAGCACCTCAGATCCAGAGCATCGGGAAGAAGGTCGAAGTAGAGTTACAGAGAGAGAGCCTGGTATAGAGAGAGAGAGTTGTATCTAAGTTCTAGCAGGAGTTGTTCTTCAATTGGGGGCCCTGGGCCTTCTTTTATAGTTCTGATGAGGGGCAAAGAGGGCATTTTAGCCCTTAAAACCATGCAACAACCTTAGGCCAATCAAAGCTGTCGATCAGAAGATCTAAGACTCCAATTTGGCCTCAAAACACATTCAAACGCACCTTCATTGCACGGACTCAACCTGGTGGCAACACGTGGTAGCCTCTAGAGCATTGGATCACGATCTGATGGCCTTACTCGCTCCTCGGACCCGCCTAACCCCTCAACACTTATCTCTCTCTCTTTGTGTGCACCCGCATGCATCATCTGAGCACCTCATCCTCGGCCGTTTGATCTTATGATCAGATAGGCCAGATTCACATCCACACTGCCTCTCTCTCCTCGCGTGTGCTTCACATTCAAAATTTGCACGCCTTCACCTCAGCAGTCCGATCTTACGATCAGATGGCTTAAAGAACTTGCCCACGCTACCTTCTGAAGAGCACATATGATTACGCGTTAGCACTGTGTGCTAGATGGTGCATTCACTGTGAACACCTCTAGTCACGCAACACGGCTGCATCCTCATGCTTCGATGCAGATCCGACGGGCAATAGCAACCGCTCATGATGCCTTCTCTGATTTCGCGCTGAGTGGTTCTCAATTCCACGCCCCATTTTTTTGGTTGAGGGCGCTTACTGCTGTGCTAAGCCCTCTTTTGTGCTGCATTTCCAAATTGTGCACAGCTGCTATCTGCCGTTGGATGATGATCCAATGGTTGATCGTTATTCCTCCACGATAAAGCGTGGACATTATGGCGATGTGGCATGCTCGTGGCTATTGGATGGCGATCCGATGATGCACAGCACACAAGGAAGATGACTTTAGAGGGTGTGGCATGGCAAGGGGTAGCTGTGATGGCTCCACATGGCACCATCGTGGCCATCCATCTTCCTTTCTTTGTAACTGGTAATGTAGGCCTTCTATTGGGATGATTTTTGCATCGTTGGACCACGATCGTTGATCTAGATCCATCCGTGCGATCAGATCTTTCATCTGAGGCTTTGATCTTTGTCATCTGGCTTCATGGGCTTTGTTCTTCTTTGGGCTACACAAGATGCTCTGGTTGTTTGATTGAGACAATTTAGGAAGTGTTGGACTCCCATCTTTGTCCTGATTAGATCTGTCATCTGCAGCTTTGAATCATGTGCAATTTATTTCATCTCTCTTTTAGTACATAAAATGACAATATTATCTATATGACTAATAAACTAGCTATTGTGCAAATTACAATGCTTATGAACACATTATTCCTAAGTTATGCTAGAATCTAGCTTAATTCAGGTGATATAGGTTGCATGATTGCTGTGCAATCACGAAGATCAGGAAAAGACCACCTTTACCTGCCCCTACAGTACATATGTGTTCCGTAGGATACCATTTGGGCTATGTAACGCACCTACCACTTCTCAACGATGCATGCTAGCCATATTCTAAGATATGGTAGGTAATTACCTTGAGGTCTTCATGGATGACTTCTTGGTATTCGGTGAATCTTTTGATGTATGCATCTTGCATTTGGCCCAGATCCTTAAGAGATGCATCAAAGTGAACCTAGTTCCCTCCTGGGAAAAGAGCCACTTCATGGTTCCTAAGGGCATCGTACTTGGGCACCTCGTCTCTGAGAGTGGTATCTAGGTTGACTGGGCTAAGGTAAATCTGATTTCCAAGATACATGTGCCTAACTCGGTCAAAGACATCAGATCATTCTTGGGGTTCATTGGGTTTTATCGTTGATTCATACATGATTTCTCTAAGATCGCGTGACCCTTGATGTATCTCCTTTTGAAGGACACGTCATTTGAGATATCTAGTGAGTGCATTCACGCATTTGAGATCCTACGTGACTGAGTCACCCAAGCACCAGTCCTACAATCTCGTAACTGGTCTCAATCCTTCGAGATCATTTGTGAGACATCTGACTACGCATAGGAGCGGTGCTGGGTCAAAAAATTGACGGAAAATCGGTAGTCATATATTATGCTAGCAAGACATTGAACGAGGCTCAGTGAAATTACACCATTACAGAGAAAGAGCTACTAGCTGTAGTATTTGGCTTGGAGAAATTCAGGTCATACCTCCTTGGTTCCCACGTCATCATTTACTCGGATCACACTATAGTGAGGCACTTACTCGTGAAGAAGGATACGAAGCCTAAATTAATCCGCTAGATCTTGCTATTGCAAGTATTCCATCTTGAAATTCGCAGCAAGACAGGAAAGAATAATGTGGTAGCTAAGCAATTATCTCATCTTCCTTCTTCAACCATTGACCCTTCCAGACCTATCATAGAGCATTTTGCAGATGAGCAACTCCTGACAGTCGATACAGAACTTCCATGGTATGCTGATATGGTGAACTATTTGGCATTGCATCAGATTCCATCTAATTGGCCAAGGGCCAAGAAAGACAAATTACTTTAAGATGCCTGATGAAGCGTGTTTCGCAAATTGAAATTAGGATTTGGAGGACCCATTTGTTGTAGCTCGCAAAACGCATCGATCAGATAAAATTTATAGCCAAAACTCGAGAAGTGAGTCCTAGGTCAAACACATAGAGGAAAACATTTGGTTTTGAAAAATTCGCCTTTTGCTTTTATTTATTTTCGTCGTTTTTATCTGTTATAATTTTTTTGGTATTTTTATCAGGCAAGAGATTAGGTCGATGGAAAATTTATCTACTTGCAAAAAATATAATAGAGAGAGAGAATCACATATTTCTGATTCCAATGTTTTCTATAACAAAGAAAGCAGAAAAAGCTACCCTATAAAGCAGTAAAGATAGATGGAGATGAGAAAATCACCCTCGATGGTTGCTTGGAGAATGACTCGCTCTGACGTCACTTGGAAGAAGGTGGTGAGGAGAGGGACGAATGAGGATGGAGCCGGAGGATGGAGGGTGAGGCAGGACGACGTCGCGGCAAGGATCTTCTTCCTGAAGGGAGGTGAGAAGATGGCCACGGGATGCTCCATTAAGGGGGATGAGGAGAAGGAAAAATCTTTGATTTCTACTCTATAGGAGCATTCTGGGCTTGGGACAAGCTCACTCTAGAGCCTTGGAGGTGGTGAGAGGAAGAAAGGAAAAGATGGTTTGGAATGGTGTTGGGTAGGTCCTTTTATAGTGGAGGAAGAACAAATTCACATGTGGGTCATTACTGACATCCGTAAACGTCGATACGGATCTACCCTTTCTATCGCTGAAAATCCACACCTTTGATTCCTTTGCTGGCACGCACGGGACATTAGTGACAGCTGCAAGTGTCACTAAAGGCCCACGTGTGTGTCACTGAAGATCCACCCTCGCACGCAGCACGCACGCACTCAGTAACTAGTGCAAGGTTGAAAGGGTGAGGGTCGTTGGATGCGCATTGGAGGGTCTTGAATGCATGGCTGAAGATCGCGCATTGAACGTTGCGCACCTGGTCCATTCAAAATGCACGGTCTGCATGCCTGCATGAAACCATTGGATCCTTAAGATCAGATCATCCGCAAGCCTTATCAAGGTCTCTCGATCAAGATCGTGCGGTCTTGATTGAAATTGGAAATGCACCTCTTAAATAAGGAAGCATGCAAGGACTCGAACGGTGGTCACCAGTTTGTGCTCCAAGTCTCCAACCAATGTGCCAAGTCATCGAATGCGTCGGGCAGATGTCTTATGGCTTGCAGTGGAGGAAGCTTCTCATCTATTGGATCAAGATCCAACGGCTGGGAATGAAAGTCATGGATGATGGAGAGATGGGAGCGAGCATTGCTGGCCGATGTTGGGTGACCTAGATGCCGCCACATGGAGCTAACTAGGCCATCCATTCTTCTTTCTATTACAGGGGGTGCCACGGTGCTCAGATCGAGAAGATTCCTGCATTGTCGAACTGCGATCGTGGCTCCAGATCCATCTGTATGGTCCAATTTTTCATCTGAAGCCTGTATGGATGTCACATTGCCCCCTGGATGTTGGTCTTCCTCAAACTTTGTATGATGCTACGAGACTCCGATCAAAATGATTTCGAAGGCGTTAGACTCCGATCGTTGTCCTGATCAGATCCGTACGGTTCGATTATCCATCTGAGGCCCTGAAATAAATCTTCTTCTCTCCTGACCAAGAAAAAGACCTAATTAACCTAAACTATATACAACTAATCTAAATGCAGAAAGATGCATGCTATGCAATATTTATAACATGAAATGCAAATCTAAGACTAAGAACAAGCATGAATAGGCATTTTAACCTAAATAGATGTGTCTACATCATTGCCAAATACTTCATTTGGGAAAATCCGTACCTATTCTGCCTTGGTGCTGATCAAATTATTAGAAGATGTGTTCTAGAATTAGAGATCAATGGCATTTTGTCCTTTTGCCACTACGAGACCTGCGATGGTCACTTCTTTGGATGTAAACCCACAGAAAAGTCCCCCACTGCGGATTCTATTGGCCACAATTTTCAAAGACGCACATGACTATTGCAAGGCATGCACTCGTTGCCAGAACTTAGGCAACACGAGCCATCATGACATGACGCATTTACAGCCGGTTCTCATGTGCGAGATCTTTGACATCTGGGGGATTGATTTCATGGGTCCCTTCCCAAAATCTGATGGTTTTGAGTACATTTCCCTAGCCGTGGACTACATGCCCAAATGGGTCGAATCCATCTAGACCCGAACCAATGATCATAAAGTCATGATAAAATTCATTCATCAACACATCCTTTCTCGGTTCAGTATTCCATGAGCTATCATCTCTGATGGAGAGACCTACTTTGCGAATGTGCACTGCTAGACCCTGATCAAAAAGTATGGCGTATCACATCATATTTCAACTCCATATCATCCCCAAACAAATGGATTGGCTGAACTGTCAAATCGGGAGATCAAGAAGATCATTCGGGTCACTGTTCAGCCTGACAGGCGGTGGAACCTAGTTTGACTTCTGTTTTATGTTTTGGTGTTAACAAAATTGTTTTAAATCTAGTGAGTTTATGAAGTGTTATTTGTAGGAAATCATAGGATTTAGGAAGTATGGATCATAACATGGAAGAAGTGTGGATGATATTAAGGACGAAGATCGTTTTTATGTTGTTCATTTCTTGTATTCCAGAATTTTGTATGTCTCCTAAACAAGAAAATTTGATTTAGGAAGTAAAATCAAAATAGTGATAATTTGTTATCAAAGTCACGTTTTAATCACTCGTTTGAAAAATCAAAAACATTTCTTAGAAATATTAATCGTGTAGTGAACTTTGTTTAGCACTAAAATTGATTAACAAGGTACTTGTTGCAAGTACCGGTACTATTCATAAGTACCAGTACATGCAAGGCATAGGTTTGAACCCTAGTCTCAAACTACGAACAACAAGTACCGGTACTCATCATGAGTACCAGTGTCAGGTGCTCACAGTTTGTGGACAGTAGTAGTGCCTCGACCTTACAAGTACCGATACTAATCACTAGTACGGGTACATGTAGGCCACAGTTTTTGACTTGTCTCAAACCTGTGAGTCACAAGTACTAGTACTCATTATGGGTACTAGTAGCTGTTGACTTAGTTGGTATTCAACTGTAAGCACTGAGTGCCGATACCCAGGCTCTGTTGGGCTGGCCACTAGATAATTGTCAGTAGTCAGTACCGATACCACAACTTTAGTGGTGACGACCTTCCTCTATAGTTCTATTATTTCGTCGTAGTATAGTATAGAGAAGTGATTACCAGTTTAATACAATTTGTTACTCGAAAATAAAAGAGTTCCCGAGGTCGAACTCAGGGAGCAAGTTGTATTCTAGAGATACAAATTCTTATTACAAAAAATATTACAAAAATAAAGAGAGGGAGAGAGATAAAAATTTGGTTTCTTCTTTCTTCCTCTTTGTTTTCTCTTCTCTTTGGCTTTTGGTTTTTCTTCTTTGTTTATCTCCTGGTGGTCTTCTTCTTCTGCCTTCTGTTCTTCAGATCTTCTTCTCGTGCTATCTTCTTCTGCTTTTGCTGTCAGGACGTCGTCTCTCCTTCTTTCTTCTTTTTCTTTTTATTTGCAGCAGTGGGTGATGTTCTTCTTCTTCTTTCAACTCTTGTTTCTGCTTGTCTCTTTCTTTTTCTTTTCCCTTGTGGTCCTGTTCTTCTTCCTCTTTTCTGCCTTCGGAGCGTCGTATGATTTTCCAATCAGACGACTTAAACCGCCGCTGCTACAGTGCTCCTCCTTCCTTCAGCTTTCGTCATCCTTCTTCTTTACCTGTGCCTGCACACTTCAATGCTCTCGTCAGCGGGCAAAAACCTACTCTACCCTCCCCCCCCCCGTGCGTTTCTCTCTCACAGAAGCCGCTCTTCGGAAAGCTCTCCCAGAGCTGTCGGGTACGGGTCGCGCCCGAGTCCAGGCCCACCGGCGTGCGTGGTGGGCGAGGAGTGCAGGTCAGGCTAAGTTGGGTCGGGCCAGGTCTGCGAGGCGTGCGTGCGGACGAGGCCGGGTAGTCGGGCGGGTGAAGGGGACCTCACCCCGTGAACTGAGGCGAACAGCTTAAGGCACTTTTTGCCTTTAAGCACCCATTCGCCTCAGTGGCTTTCCGAGGTGGGACTAAATGTCCCACCCCAATTTGGATGCCTGCGCGGAGGAAGCAGCGGTAGTCGAGGCGAAGCGCGGGGGCTTCGCGCGAGAGCTTCGACTCGACTGCAGCCTGGTACTTCGCGAAGACACCTCGCACTGCCTGGGAGCGTGACCTGGGCGTGGCGCACCTGGGGCAGCAGGTGAAGAAACTGCTTCGCTTCAACAATGGCGGCGGCGAGCGCAGGTACCTGCCCACAGAGAAACGGCCTCTCAGCCCAATCAGAAACGTGGAGGACCTTCGCCGTGGTGCGGCGAAGGTGGTCGGGGGGTCTGCAGGCGGCGGGGCGGAGCCTAAGGGCCGCCCTAGGTCAACCTGCAGGTTGGGAGATGGGTTTGTTCGGTGGAGTTGCAGAGGGTGATTTGGGGGAAGTGGAAGGGCGGAGGTTGATCAGGGTGAGGAGGCGGAGGTTATGCGGTGGTCGGCGAGCCGTGTGGGTTGCTGGAGTGATGGGAGCGGGTCGCCGGAGCAGGGGCCGGAGGTGGAGAAGGTGAGGGCGATTGGTCGGATCGGGGCAACAGTAAAGATGTAAAGTGAGGAAAAGGAAGAGGGGAGGAAGAGGAGGAGTTCTACCCACTTAGCAGGACGAGGAGGGGCCGGAGCAGGCAACAGTCGTATCGACTGTCGCCGGAGAAGAAGCTGCCCAGGGGAAGAAGCGGCGGCGAGGAAAGGGCCGGAGAGGCGCCAGCTGGGTGCGGCATGGCGCGGGAAGAGCGCGGGAGAGCAACCCTGTAGCTGGTAGTGCGGCAGAGCGACGAGGAGTAAGAGGGGAGGCCACCGGAGCTGGAGGGCTTCCTATCGGAGTGGGAAGAGAGGAAGTGGGGGTCTTTCTCCGTCAGGACCGAGCTCCTTTGAACGGTGGAGCGACGGGGGGTACTTATAGGGTAGAATCAGAGAGGAGGGCGGAGGGAGACGACGTGTCTCCCTCGCAGGAGGACGCCGGAGATGGAGACCCATGCCGTCCGTGCGTTCGCACGGCCGGTATGGTGGGTTGCAGCGACCAGGGGGGTGTTCCTGCGACGGCTGACGACGCAGGGCACCCCCGGTTTACTTGCCAGACCCTCCCCCTTACCCTGCGCGGCGCCATGCTCCGCGCAAGGTCGCCGGAGCATGGTGCTAGTCAGGTTTTGGCAGGAGGGACATGAATGCAAAGAACGAAGGAGAGTTAGGGGCGGAAATGTGAGGGTTGAAAGTTGAGGGCCAAAAAGTAAATAATTGAGGACCAAAGTGTAAAGTTGGTCAAGAAGGTTTCCTCTTAGGCTCAAGGTTTTATACATGACTAATTGGGGCCTAAGGATTATGATGGTGAATTTTATTTCCATATTAAACATTGTTTGACCGATCAATTTACGCAAAAACCCAAATTAAGTTGTTAATTGGGCATGGTTCTCAATGTAGGTCAAAATGGGTTCCTAAGGCCAAATTGAAGGTTCTAAACCCTAGAGATTATTTTTCTATGAATTTTAGAGGGTTTAGTTGATTTCTTTCTCTGCCTCGAACCTCGTGTTTTTAAGTGGGTTTATTTTTAGGGTTGCAGGATGTCATTTAATTCCTTGGAGTTGCTGTAGCCCTTATTGAATCATCTCATCCCACTTTTCCTCTTATTAGGTTTCTTTGACCTATGTTTGGACCCTGAGTTACCCTATTTTCAGATTGGATTGGTGAAATTGCATTTTTACCCCTTAGTTTCTATTTTCTTTGCGAACTCAGAATCTCTCTGAGTTAAGCCTTTCCTTGAGTTATGTAGGAGCTTTTATCCTTTGTATTAGGTCAAAATGAGCTAGTTATAGCT
This sequence comes from Thalassia testudinum, assembly GCA_037157565.1. Taxonomy (NCBI): domain Eukaryota; kingdom Viridiplantae; phylum Streptophyta; class Magnoliopsida; order Alismatales; family Hydrocharitaceae; genus Thalassia; species Thalassia testudinum. Next base: position 8,569,725 of record JAZHRO010000003.1, on the reverse strand, counting down.
CATGATGAGGTTCTCATCATACCCCCATGCCTAGCTTTTGCTAGTCCCTTAGCAAAAACTTAAGCTTTCAACCCCCGTTCTAGACCATGAAGTTCTTAATAGCTTCAGATAAGTGCTTTTTCATTTGAGCTTAGATTAGGTTAGAATGCTGACCATAGGCCTAAAAGGTACTCTAGTACCAATCAAGATCCAAATCTGTCTAGCCTCAGCCTTAGTCCTTAGCAAAGGTTTTTAAGGCCCACAAGAGCTAACCTAAGGTTTATTGGACTTTGTGGTTAAAGCACCCGTGCTTGAAATTATTTTAGCCCTGGCTCAGTTCGCAGTGCGTTTTGTAAGAGAGAGAGAGAAAATTTATCTGTTTGGAGAGTTCTCTCTCTTTTTCTTTTTAAATCTAGCTTAGGATTGGCTTTTCAACACGGTCTGTATCAGATTCATTGCTCCCATCATCAATCCTCAAGGGTTCCTGGCAATCGATGCTTCGAGATAGCACCGCCCATGGCAACCCCCGGAACCCTGGCTATTGAGATTTCGAGATAATCCCATCCATGGTGTTCCGTGGCTGAATCCAGACCCCGGCAATTGAGACTTCGAGATAATGCCATCCATGGAATCTGAATCAGCAGAGTGCTTACATGCCCCCAGTAGGATATGTGAATATCCTAAGAGACAAGCACCGAGGAGATGATATTTTGTTACGCATCTTCTAGGGGATTTTCCGCCTCTCCGCGCTGGGAACTCGTCCAAATCAACTTGTGTTGGTCGGCCGCTCCTACTCTTGGTGTACTTTTTAGAATTTTGCGACGCTTCTGCATGATTTTTATTTTTACGCTTACTTAACCAGGCTGTGTGTGAGGTTAGGGTGCTTAGGTTACTGAGTCCCGTAAACCAAAAATTAGTTAACGAGGCCAAGTACTCCCTAAGCCTTGGACCTAGTACTTAAGCTTTTCATTTTCCTCAACCTCTTGAGGATTGTCTGGATCTTAATGGGTACTAAGAGTCTATTCAAGAATGCCTAAGGTTTGCATTCTTACTAATCTCATTATGCACTTTTCAGTTATTTTCTTGAATGAGGTCTAGAACTTAGGTTAATTCCTTAGTTCCTTACTAATGACTATCACCATTTCTCATAATTTTGTGCTCCTTTTTCATTTTGTTTCTTTTCTCCTTCTCCTTCACAAAATTTCCTTCTCCTCTTTTCCTCTTATTCTTTTTCGAAAATTTTTAATTTTTATGGTGTTTTTGGCATATGTGAATTTTTGTTTGAAACCTTTTCTTATAAGTTTTGCACTTTCATACCCCCCCCCATGCCTAAGATTTGCAATGTCCTCATTGTAACCTAGGGGGTTTTTATTTAACTTAGTTCATTCCTTAAGACAGAAATTTGGATGAGTGAATGGGTCGGGTTGAATTTTTGCGGACGATTTCTAATCCCAGATGCAAGCATCTGAGGTGGGGTCAGCTGTCTACAAGGGTGAACCTTAAGTGCAAAATGGTGTCAGAAAAAGTTTTGGATTTTTAGGAAAATGACGGGTTGCCTCCCGTTAAGCACTGAGTTTTACGCCATCGGCTGGGCGCAATAAGCTCAAGGGGAATGGAGGATATAAGATGCTTCAGCCAAATCAGTAGAAGTTACATCAATGAACGGCTTGAGTCTCTGACCGTTCACGATGAAAGGTTCAGAATCGTGGCTAAGTGGACTGATTTCGATTGCTCCATTTCCAAAAACCTGTCGGACCAAATATGGTCCGACCCACTTGGACCTCAGCTTTCCCAGGAAAAGTTTGAGTCGGGCATCAAAGAGTAGGACCTTTTGACCAGGATGAAAGATCTTTCTCGAGATTTGTTTGTCGTGGAAGGCTTTAACCCGCTCCTTGTAGATTTGCGAGTTCTCGTACGCGTCTAGGCGTAATTCATCGATCTCGCTGATTTGGAGTTTTCTGTGGGTCCCAGCCTTGGAAAGATCTAGATTACAGTTCCGTACTGCCCAATAGACTTTATGCTCCAGTTCTACGGGAAGGTGGCATGCCTTTCCGTACACCAGTCTAAAGGGAGACATGCCCAATTGGGTCTTGTGGGTGGTCCTATAGGCCCACAATGCTTCCGGAAGTCGGGACGACCAGTCCTTCCTGTCAGGCCGAACAGTGACTTGCAGGATTTTCTTGATCTCCCGATTTGATAGCTCAGCTAGACCATTTGTTTGGGGGTGGTAAGGAGTAGAGATTCGATGAGACACCCCAAATTTGGCCATAAGTGACCTAAACTGAGCATTTGTAAAATCGGTCCCCCCATCAGAGATAATAGCACGGGGAATCCCGAACCTTGAGAAAATGTTTTGATGTATGAACTTAAGAACAATCTTGTGATCACAGGTTCGGGTCGGTATGGCTTCGATCCATTTGGACACGTAGTCCACCGCAAGCAGGATGTACTCGAAACCATCCGAAATAGGAAAGGGGCCCATAAAATCAATCCCCCAGACATCGAAGATTTCGCATACGAGAATTGGCTGTAAAGGCATCATGTCGCGACGGTTCATGTTGCCCAAAGTCTGGCAACGACTGCATGCCTTACAGTGGCTGTATGCGTCCTTGAATAGTGTAGGCCAGTAGAAGCCACACTGGAGGACTTTGGATGCGGTTTTATGGCCTGAGAAATGGCCACCGCATGCCTGGTCATGGCAGAAGGATAGGATATTGCTGATTTCCTCTTCCGGGACACATCTCCGAATGATCTGATCAGCACCTATGCGGAAGAGGTACGGGTCTTCCCAAATGTAATACTTGGCATTGGAGCATAATTTGTCCTTCTTGGCCTTCGGCCAATCGGACGGGATCTGATGAGATGCCAAGTAATTTACTACATTAGCAAACCATGGAAGGCTAGTACCGATAGTCAGCAGGTGCTCATCGGGAAAATGCTCAGTGATGGGTCCGGAAGGGCTAATGATCTCAGAAGGAAGGCGGGACAGATGTTCGGCCACCACATTCTGCCTTCCCGCCTTGTCGCGTATCTCAAGATAGAATTCTTGCAACAGCAAGATCGATCAAATTAATCGAGGTTTCACATCCTTCTTTGCAAGGAGATGCCTCACAGCTGTGTGATCCGAGTAGATGATGACATGGGAACCCAGAAGATACGATAGGAATTTTTCAAGGGCAAATACTACGGCTAGCAGCTCTTTCTCCGTAACCGTATAGTAACGCTGAGCCTCGTCAAGTGTCTTGCTAGCGTAGTAGATGACCACGGGTTTCCCGTCAGCTTTCTGCCCCAAAATCGCTCCTACAGCGAAGTCGGATGCATCGCACATGATCTCAAAGGGTTGAGACCAATCAGGGGACTGTAGGATCGGGGCTTGGGTGACTCGGTCATGCAGGATCTCAATTGCTTGAGTGCATTCCTTGGAAATTTTGAAAGGTACATCCTTGGAGAGAAGAGAAGTCAAGGGGCGCACGATTTTCGAGAAATCTGGAATGAAACGGCGGTAAAAATCGACGTGCCCTAAAAAGGAACGGATGTCCCTGATCGAGCTAGGCATAGGAAGGTGAGAAATCAGATCAACCTTAGCTCGGTCCACTTGGATGCCTTTTTCCGAAGTTGAGTGTCCCAGGACAATTCCCTCAGGCACCATGAAATGGCTCTTTTCCCAGGAAAGAACCAAATTCACATCGATGCACCGCCTGAGTATCTGGACCAAGTGTTGGAGGCAATCGTCGAATGATGCTCCGAAAACTGAAAAGTCATCCATGAAGACTTCTAGATAATCACCTACCATATCTGAGAATATGGCAAGCATGCATCGCTGAAAAGTAGCGGGTGCATTGTAAAGATCGAAAGGCATCCTTCGGAAAGCGTATGTTCTGAAGGGGCAGGTGAACGTGGTCTTTTCTTGGTCCTCAGGATGGATTGCCACCTGGTTATAACCGGAGTACCCGTCAAGAAAGCAAAAGAACCTATTTCCCGCAAGTTTTTCGAGAATTTGATCAATGAAGGGTAGTGGGAAATGATCCTTCTTCATGGAGGAATTGAGTCGGCGGTAATCTATACAGACTCTCCACGAGTTGGCTAGTCGGGTAGGAATGATTTCTCCGATCTCAGTCGTTATAGTGGTGAGTCCTGCCTTCTTGGGCACGACCTGAATTGGGCTCACCCAACGACTATCGGAGATCGGGTAGATAATTCCGGCATCTAACCACTTGATGATCTCCCTTTTCACGACCTCCTGCAGATTGGGGTTTAAGCGTCTCTGCATTTCACGAGAAGGTCGTGTGCCCTCTTCTGAATAGATATGATGAGTACAATAGGAGGGACTTATTCCAGTCAAATCATCGAGAGTCCACCCGATGGCTCTGCGATGTTGCTGGAGAATAGTAATCAGACGGGATTCCTGTTCGGGATTGAGGTTGGAATTGATAATCACAGTAAGGGTCTGATCGGAACCCAAAAAGATGTATTTCAAGTGAGTAGGAAGAGGCTTTAACTCGAGGACAGGGTTTTCAGCAGCAGCGGGTGGTTCAATGTAGATGTGAGGTTCAAGGGTGGGAGTTACTGGGTTGTGTATGTCTGGATTCGACTCCTCTGTTTGCGGGTCAAGACCCTTCTGTGGTTGATGAGGCATAATCGAGTCATTCTGTAAGTGTGATTCATCAACCAAAGTCCTGACGTCACAAATTTGTTCGATGACACCGCAATTAATTCCTTGTTGGGCCTTAAATATATCAATTTTCAGTGTTTGATCTCCAAACTTAAGCTCTATTTGGCCCTCCTCACAGCTGATGTTGGCTCTAGCAGTAGCCAAGAAAGGTCTCCCTAGAATGATTGGTGTAACCCTAGGGTTCTCAGGTGCGTCCATATCTAAGACTATAAAGTCCACTGGGAAATAGAAATCCCGCACTCTTATGATAACATCCTCGAGAATCAATTTTGGTGACTTTATAGATCGATCTGCTAATTGTAATGTCACCTCGGTTGGTTTTAGCTCAGATTCTTCTAGATGGTCAAGTAAGGATGTGGGTATCAGGTTTATGGATGCACCCAAGTCTAGCAATGCTCTATCAAATTGGGTACCACCTATCTTGCAGGAAATCAGGGGAGTACCAGGATCTTTTGCCTTGGGTGGGAGTCTACTGAGGATTACAGAGCTGGCTTGCTCTGACAGAACAATAGGGCTCCCTCCCTTGGTTCGCGGCTTACGCTGGGGTGTACATATATTCTTTAGAAATCGTGCGTAAGCTGGTACGTGGCGGATTGCATCCATCAAGGGGATGTTTATGTGGACCTGCTCAAAGAGCTTGACCAGGTCCTCCTCAGGGGCCACGGGTTTGGTAGTCTTCTTTCCCTTGGTCAAGGCCTCGGGAAACGGGACCTTAGGTGGTTCTTCTAGGATAGGTCCAGGTTGTGGATCCGGGACAGGGGTGGGGACGTCCTGGATTACTGTCCTAGGCTTGGGATCAATACCCGGCTTGGAGTGGTTCGGATGAGGTGGGTCTTGGGTTTCCTTACCACTACGGGTTGATACGGAATTAAGTCCTGCCTGGTTTTGGTTGGGATTGGGTAACATAGCTTGCTGCTGGTAACCTGCAAAAGAAGTGGAGGCCTCTATCCCGTCAGGTGAAGGAACAGTGGGGGCCTGATAAATCATATGGGCATGGCCCGGGTTTGGGTTCAAAACGCACTTCTGGGTCGGCACGTTATTTGGGTTAGGAAGGGGTTGGGAAGGGAGTGTGCCTGGCTGGCGAGAATTTACCAACTGGGCCAATTGAGTCCTAACCTCTGTAAGTTCGTCCTTATGTTGTTTTTGAATAGCCGCATTCGTTCTTTGAATGTCAGCTAGAGTCTGAAGGATTAGGGACATTTGATCCTGATTTGGCCCTGATGGATAAGTAGGGTTGGGCCGAGGCTGAGGCAGCTGGTAATGACGAGAGGGCTATGGGCGGGACTGAAAAGGTGGTCTTTGGATTTGGGAATTTCCTGCCCACTGAAAATTGGGATGGTTTCGCCATCCAGGGTTGTAGGCGTTGGAGAATGGGTCGTTCTGGATGGCGTTGAGGTCCTCGCAGGTCTCAGGAACCTCTAGAGAATCAGGGAAAGGGGGAATGGAATTTTCCGGGCTGGTATAGATAGGATCGGGTGATCCTCCAATCCGAGAATCCGATGGGGATGGATATGGATCCATCCTAGGGGAAGATCGGTGGAGAATGTTTTGCACAGTTTCCCTTGTGGAAGGAGGCTGTGCGAAAGGGTTATGCGCAGAGGTGGCTCGCTGCAAATGCTGAGTCAGCTCATCCACCTTCTTTTCGATAATTGAGACCTTGTCCAATCGACTGGCCATTAATTCCAGGTTGACTGATGCGGACAGGCCCTGCGTCTCATGTGCTCCCCTAAGATTCGTTGATGCGCGGGTATTCGTCCTGTCGAATAATCCCATGGAGTCATTGTTGATGGAGTTCTCGCACATGTTTTCGAGAATCTCCCACACGGTGTCTTCATGCTGACCCATGATATTTCCTCCGCAGGTTGCATTGACGAAAAGACGGATGTCCTCACGGAGTCCCTGGTAAAAAGACTGGACTTGTTCCCATTTAGGAACTCCGTGATGGGGGCACTTTCTCATGAGATCCTGGAAACGATCCCATGCCTCATGGAGAGGTTCTCCTGATTGTTGAGTGAAGTGCGTAATCTGATGGCGCAAGGCGTTGGTCCGACCAACGGGAAAAAACTTCTTCAAAAACTCGGATTGAAGTTCTTCCCAAGTGTTGATCGGCCGGGTCTGAGTTTGATACCAATGGGCGACCTTGTCCATAAGAGAAAAGGAGAACATCTTCATGAGAAGAATATCCCGATTTTGCGCATCTGACCCAAAAGTTTGGGCCAGATGCTTTAGCTGTTTGATGTGCTGGAAGGGATCTTCGGAATTAAGCCCATGGAATTTAGGTATAGCATGAATCATGTTGGGCTTCAATTCGGAATCAGGTCCTCCAGTCGGGATTCTGACTCGAGGCTCAATAGCCACCGCAGCAGGATTGTAGTGGTCCCGCATCATAGGATGCTGTGGTGGGTGCATGAAGTTTTGGAAGAGGTCATTGAGGCACTGGAGCTGGTGCTCCAGATTATTTTCTTCCTCAACTGGCAGAGCCATGATGGGGGAAGAAGAAGAACTTGGTTCTGAATCAGAAGAGAGAATAATGTGAGGGGGTTGCTGCACAAACATGGGTGTCGAGGCTTGGCCTTGATGAGAGTGAATTTCTAAAGGAGGTCTTAAGGGTGGTCTTAAGGACCTCCTACCGTACATGCACTGTTGGAAGAGATGAGTTTAGAAGGTGCTGGACCCAATCAAGACACCCAAAAATGTGTTGGGTGACTATAGAGGCGCGGGGCAGATGGACCCCTTGATTAGAAAGATCGTCCACCTGAGAATTACCTGGGCAGCCAGAGAGGGAGAGTCCCGCAAAGACCCCTACACGGTAGAGCGTCCCCACGGGTTACAGGGTTTCCCCCACCCGACCTCTCTTGTCACTGCGGTTCCAGGTAGACCAGAATGGGGATCTTGACCTCTTAAGTCTACCAATTTTAGGTTAAGATTAGGGTGCTTAAAGTTACACTTGAACTTTAGTTCTTTGAGTGCAAAGAGTGACCTAATTTAAGGTTGGTTGACCCAAGGGGGCAACTTTACCTCTTGTTTCCTTTGAGAGTTTTTGGGTCTTGTCTTTTAGGGTTCAAGTGTTTAGAGAGCCAATTGTTTTGGGTTTTTCTTTCAATAGGTATTTTCAGACAAGGGCTTGGGCACACTTCATTTGGTTTTCTCAATTCTTGCTTAAGGAGTGTCTCTAAATCCCTAGTGTTGGATCCTAGGTTGGCTCTTACTTGGTCCAGTTAGCTCTTTGTTGGGTAATTAGGGCTCAAGCAAGAATGTGTTAGCCCTTAAATACCCTTAATAGTGTGCAGTAATAATGGGTTGAAAACATGCAACTTTTGATGGTTTACTGAGTATAGAAGATAGGTTAGACCTATATTACTTGTTCTTTTCTTTTCTTCCTCTTTAGAGTTTAGGGATTGAGAGGATAGAATTTTACTTGTCCTTGGAGTGGTTGTCGTGCGGTTGCTTGTCTTCTCGATTTTCTTGTATTTTCCTGCACAATAAAGGGGAGATTGTTAGCAATGTAAAAACAGGAATTTGATTATCTCTAGAATAGCCGTTGCTCCCCGACAACGGCGCCAAAAACTAGTGACGACCTTCCTCAATAGTTCTATTATTTTGTCGTAGTATAGTATAGAGAAGTGATTACCAGTTTAATACAATTTGTTACTCGGAAATAAAAGAGTTCCCGAGGTCGAACTCAGGGAGCAAGTTATATTCTAGAGATACAAATTCTTATTACAAAAAATATTACAAAAATAAAAAGAGAGAGAGAGATAACAATTTGGTTTCTTCTTTCTTCCTCTTTGTTTTCTCTTCTCTTTGGCTTTTGGTTTCTCTTCTTTGTTTATCTCCTGGTGGTCTTCTTCTTCTGCCTTCTGTTCTTCAGATCTTCTTCTCGTGCTCTCTTCTTCTGCTTTTGCTGTCAGGACGTCGTCTCTCCTTCTTTCTTCTTTTTCTTTTTATCTGCAGCAGTGGGTGACATTCTTCTTCTTCTTTCAGCTCTTGTTTCTGCTTGTCTCTTTCTTTTTCTTTTCCCTTGCGGTCCTATTCTTCTTCCTCTTTCTTACCTTCGGAGCGTCATCTGATTTTCCAATCAGACGACTTAAACCGCCGCTGCTACAGTGCTCCTCCTTCCTTCAGCTTTCGTCGTCCTTCTTCTTCGCCTGTGCCTGTACACTTCAAAGCTCTCGTCAGCGGGCAAAAACCTACTCTACCCTCCCCCCCGCGCGTTTCTCTCTCACAGAAGCCACTCTTAGGAAAGCTCTCCCAGAGCTGTCAGTAGTCGGGTACGGGTCGCGCCCGGGTCCAGGCCCACCGGCGTGCTTGGTGGGCGAGGAGTGCAGGTCAGGCTAAGTTGGGTCAGGCCAGGTCCACGAGGCATGCGTGCGGACGAGGCCGGGTAGTCGGGCGGGTGAAGGGGACCTCACCCCGTGAACTGAGGCGAACAGCTTAAGGCACTTTTTGCCTTTAAGCGCCCGTTCGCCTCAGTGGCTTTCCGAGGTGGGACTAAATGTCCCACCCCAATTTGGATGCCTGCGCGGAGGAAGCAGCGGCAGTTGAGGTGAAGCGCGGGGGCTTCGCGCGAGAGCTTCGACTCGACTGCAGCCTGGTACTTCGCGAAGACGCCTCGCACTGCCTGGGAGCGTGACCTGGGCGTGGCGCACCTGGGGCAGCAGGTGAAGAAGCTGCTTCGCTTCAACAATGGCGACGGCGAGCGCAAGTACCTGCCCACAGAGAAACGGCCTCTCGGCCCAATCAGAAACATGGAGGACCTTCGCCGTGGTGCGGCGAAGGTGGTCGGGGGGTGTGCAGGCGGCGGGGCAGAGCCTAAGGGCCGCCCAAGGTCAACCTGCAGGTTGGGAGATGGGTTTGTTCGGTGGAGTTGCAGAGGGTGATTTGGGGGAAGTGGAAGGGTGGAGGTTGATCAAGGTGAGGAAGCAGAGGTTCTGCGGTGGTCGGCGAGCCGTGTGGGTTGCTGGAGTGATGGGAGCGTGTCGCCGGAGCAGGGGCCGGAGGTGGAGAAGGTGAGGGCGATTGGTCGGATCGGGGCAACAGTAAAGATGTAAAGTGAGGAAAAGGAAGAGGGGAGGAAGAGGAGTTCTACCTACTTAGCAGGATGAGGAGGGGCCGGAGCAGGCGACAGTCGTATCGACTGTCGTCGGAGAAGAAGCTACCCAGGGGAAGGGGCGGCGGCGAGGAGAGGGCCGGAGAGGCGCCAGCTGGGTGCGGCGTGGCGCGGGAAGAGCGAGGGAGAGCAACCCTGCAGCTGGTAGTGCGGCAGAGCGACGAGGAGGAAGAGGGGAGGCCGCCGGAGCTGGAGGGCTTCCTGTCGGAGTGGGAAGAGAGGAAGTGGGTGTCTTTCTCCGTCAGGACCGAGCTCCTTTGAACGGTGGAGTGACGGGGGGTACTTATAGGGTAGAATCAGAGAGGAGGGCGGAGGGAGACAACGTGTCTCCCTCGCCGGAGGACGTCGGAGATGGAGACCCATACCGTCTGTGCGTTCGCACGGCCGGTATGGTGGGTTGCAGCGACCAGGGGGGTGTTCCTGCGACGGCTGACGACGTAGGGTACCCCCGGTTTACTTGCCAGACCCTCCCCCTTACCCTGCGCGGCGCCATGCTCCGCGCAAGGTCGCCGGAGCATGGTGCTGGTCAGGTTTTGGCTGGAGGGACCTGAATGCAAAGAACGAAGGAGAGTTAGGGGCAGAAATGTGAGGGTTCAAAAGTTGAGGGCCAAAAAGTAAATAAATGAGGACCAAAGTGTAAAGTTGGTCAAGAAGGTTTCCTCTTTGGCTCAAGTTTTTATACATGACTAATTGGGGCCTAAGGATTATGATGGTGAATTTTATTTCCAGATTAAACCTTGTTTGACCGGTTAATTTACGTAAAAACCCAAATTAAGTTGTTAATTGGGCATGGTTCTCAATGTAGGTCAAAATGGGTTCCTAAGGCCAAATTTAAGGTTCTAAACCCTAGAGATTATTTTTCTATGAATTTTAGAGGGTTTAGTTGACTTCTTTCTCAACCTCGAACCTCGTGTTTTTAAGTGGGTTTGTTTTTAGGGTTACAGGATGTCATTTAATTCCTTGGAGTTGCTGTAGCCCTTATTGAATCATCTCATCCCACTTTTCCTCTTATTAGGTTTCTTTGACCTATGTTTGGACCCTGAGTTACCCTGTTTTCATATTGGATTGGTGAAATTGCATTTTTACCCCTTAGTTTCTGTTTTCTTTGCGAACTCAGAATCTCTCTGAGTTAAGCCTTTCCTTGAGTTATGTAGGAGCTTTTATCCTTTGTATTAGGTCAAAATGAGCTAGTTATGGCTCATGATGAGGTTCTCATCATTTAGTACCGATACCAACTAACCGTTGTGCCTAATCTAAATGGCTATTTTGCAATTAATCTTATTCCAAACCTTCTTATTTTGCCCCCAACGTCTACAAGGCATAGAGGGGCTGATTAGTGGCCTATAAAATCAACTTTTGTGTGTCATTTTCACACAAAACAAGAATAAAAAAAAAAATCCTCTTTGCTCCATATCATATTTCTCGTAATTTAGCTCTAAGAGTGGTAGACTTGTTGCATCCACCCTTCAAGGAGATCTTCATTTTGCTACAAGTTCTTTTGGTGTGCTTGTTTTGTTCTCATAATATCATTTTCTGCACTTTATTGTTTCACTAGATCTTTATATCAAATATCTGCTAAACTAATTCTTGTTGGAGACTTAGGAATTGAGTTGTAAGCTATTTTATTTCTTGCTTACACCTATATTAGTTTGCTTATATTTAACCTTGTAATTGGGTTGAGATAACCCGTTAATTACCTAATTTTTTAGTAAATTGATTCCCTTTAAGTTGAGGGAATCAGGTTAAAAATCCTAAGTCAACAGACTTAGGTAGTGGAGTACCCAAGTAAGGGGAACCACTATATATTTGGTGTACTTTTCTATGATTTATTTTATTTTCAATATTTTTTTTACCACACTATTCATCCCCCCTTCTAGTGTGCTTGTGCCCTTTAGATCCTACAGGTGGTATCAGAGCGAGTTGTGAAGAAGACGTGACAAAACACATTGCTATGGCATCATCAACAAAGAACACCAAAGGATAGTCATATACTCGTCCTCCCTATTTTGATGGGACGGACTATGGGTATTCGAAGAGGTGGATGCAAGTCTTCCTCGAGGTGATGGATGAAGAGTCATGGATCCTCATTCAAGAAAAGTATTCAGATCCAGAGCTACAAGGAGTAGTATGGACGGCAGATCAGAAGAAAAAGATTGTAAGCAACACAAAGGTGATGAATGCACTGTATTGTGCATTAGCAAAGGAGTTGAATCGTATCTTGGTTTGCGAGTCCACATATGACATATGGAACACGTTGCAAGTCACCTATGGAGGTACTAAGAAGGTAAAAGAAGCACACATATCTATTCTAAGAGAAAGCTATGGGTGTTTCAGGGTGGAGAAAGGTGAAACCATCAAGGCGATGTACACAAGGTTTGGGGAAATAGTCAACCCCATGAAGAATTTAGGAGTGAAGTTCACTAAAGAAGAGCCTGTAAGAAAGATCTTCAGATCTCTTACAAGTGACTGCTCTCCGAAAACAACAGTGTTCCAAGAGGCAAAGGACCATTCAGTCCTTTCTCTTGATGATCTGATTGGAAGCCTCATGGCCTATGAGGTCCAACTAGAGAACATGAAGAAATCAGTAAGCAAGAAGGAGCTTGCTTTCAAAGCTCTAAAGGAAAATTCAGATCTCAACAATTCCGATTCCGACAAAGAAGATTTCAACGATTCATCTGAAAGCAAGGTAAAAGAGTGAATAAATTTTCAAATGATATAGTTTGTTTTGTATGCAAGAAAAAGGGACATGTATGAAAAGATTGCCTAATGATTAAAAAGAAAAAGGAAGAAAAGAAGAGAGACGAAGAAGTTGATCGGAGAAAGATCTCAAGAAAGGTGTATAAAGTGACTTGGGATGACAACGATTCCAACACGGAATCCTCTTCTGAAGAATCCGAGGAAGATGTAGTTGCCCATCTGTGTTTGATGGAAAATGACAATAGCTCAGAAAGTGAGGTAGATTATGAAAATACTTTTAATGAATTGTTGCAAGCATATGAAGATTTGTATCACAAGGCTAGGTTAATTAAAAAAGAAAATAAAGTTTTGAATAATAACTATAAGACCTTGGAAATAGAAAATTCATGTTTAGAAATAGAGTTAGATATGGCAAAAGACACTAACTCACAATTGCATGGAAAGATAGTAGAATTAGAGAATATTTACGAGCATTTTGAGGAAACTTTAAATAATCTTGAAACAACTACTAGATTGAATACTGAATTTTGTAATGCTTTAAAAGTAAAATTTCATAGTAAAAAGAACACACAAAATAAATCACATGCACCTAGGCATGCATAGATTTACCAAAAGGTCAAAAATCCCAAGAATTATAGATCAAACACAAAAGAGATCTATAAATCTAAGGATTTGAAGGGAACTAACCATCAAGGACCTAAAAGAAAATGGATACCTAAATCAGATTTATTAAATTATTTTGTAGGTGAAGAAAGACAAGTAGATCCTAGACAGTAGGCGTTCCAAGCACATGATGGGACACTTCGACCTCTTTATCAAGTGAACGAGAATTCAAGATGGAGGACACGTCAAGTTGGGCGACAAAAAACATTGTCACATATTTTGTCAAGGTACAATAGGTAATTCATCTAAGTAGGTACAAAATATACCTTTAGTGGAAAATTTAAAGCATAACGGGTTTAATGTTAGTCAAATATGTGATAATGGACGTGATGTATTGTTTACAAAAACTGTGTTTCAATTATTAAAAGAAGGAACTAATACAATTTTAATTGAAGGTTTTAGATATGAAAATATCTATTCTCTTCATTTTTCACAAGAGAAATTTTTGAAATGTCTACTTACCACTCATGTTGAAGTGGATTAATGCAACCGTAGGCTAGGTCACATAAATAAAATGAATTAGTAAGGGGCCTACCCAAACTAACTTATAAAAAAAATGTATTGTGCAAATCTTATGAACTAGTAAAAAAGCACAAGGCTTCGTTTAAACAAAAAAGACTTAGTTTCAACAACATGCCCTTTAGAGTTCTTACACCTTGATCCATTTGGGCCAACACGATTTGAGAGCCTAAATGGATCAAAATTTTGCGTAGTTATTGGTGATGACTTCTCGCGGTTCACTTGGGTCCTTTACTTTTTTTAAAAAAGAAAAGGAAAGCTATCGAATCGCCGATAGCAATCTAGGAGAGCATTTATTGATTATATGAAAGAAATGGATTACAAGAATGAACCCCACATATGTATGAGATTCCAGCAATTGTTTACAATATTATCCACACTCACTGGTCTCTCTTGAAACAAATTATCATTTCTAGCTCTCCACACCAACCATAACACAGCCACCATGGGCACATATGGCTTATTCGAAATCAAAAAAGAACTCCATAGATTGCCCCAAGTGGGAATAGAATCCCTGTAGACCTTCCTCCAAACATAATCTATTATCTTGCACGTAGAGAAAATATGATGACTGGAATCATTGTGCATCCCACACAAGTGGCAAAATTGAGCAGGGGTGCCCATTCTCCTTTGCTGCATATCTCCCATTATCAAACCATCTCTTCTACACAGCCACAAAAAAAATTGCACCTTCAATGGTACCTTCAATTTCCATAACTTCTTCCCAACCTCATCCACCTCCACTGATCTGTAAGAGAGGATGAGTTTCTCATAAGCAGCCACTGATGAGAAGGTCCCATCCCATTTATATGTATCACACTCCTCTGGCATAGGTTTGAAAGCAGCAAATTCCTACAGGAGGCATTCCTTTTCTACCCATGTTCTTGTTGCATGGCCATTCCCCACCTCACTGTTTAACATCCAATTCTAAGAAGCCATGTCCCAATAATCACATACCAAAGCATTTCTATCAGTGGCAGCTGAAAATGCAAGAAGGTACCTATCCTTTATTACCCCACCAAGCAGCCATTTTTCCAACTAGAATTTAAAGCTTCTCCCGTCACCCAAGACTAATTTGAATAAATTCCAGTTATCAGCCAAGGCATGCACCACAGAGGTCCAGAAAGGAGATGGCTTATGAGGATTCAAACGACTCTTCTCATCATTTGCTGCCCCATAACTATCATGAATGATTTCTGTCCAAAGTTTTTGTTCCCATTGCAGAAGTCGAACTACCCATTTCAACAAGGCATCATTAAACTCTTTTAGAGATCTGATTCCCATGCCACCATACTTTTTAGGAGAACAAATTGAATCCCATTTAGTAGGATTGAAGAAGGTACCTTGGTGTGAAGCCCCTTTCCAGAAGAACCTTTTGCATATAACATCAAGTTTTTTCTGAATTGATTTTGGAGCTTGGAAGATAGAGAAGAAGAAAACTAGAATGGATGTGATAAATGAATTTAACAGGATAAACCTCCCCCCTTTCAATAAGTAATGGCTGCTCCAGCCTTCTACCTTCGTAGACACCTTCTCGAAGACAAAAGTGCAATCAGTTTTCTTCATTTTTGTACACTTCAGTGGCAACGCCTGATATTTGATTGGCAGTGACATCACAGGCGTGCCCAGAATGCTGGAAATGTCACATTGGTCTTTATCGTTCATACCAAAATAGACCAAGGAGGATTTACTTCCATTTAATTTCAGCCTAGAAATTTCACCAAATATGTTGACCATATAGTATAGCGCTTGAGCTTCCCTGTTCCCTCCTTCCACAAAAAAAATTGTTACCCACATACTAAAGAATTGGGGCCAAAGCCCTTCTATTTGTCATTGAATATCCCCTTATCATCCCATCTGCTACCATCTTGCAAGAATATCTTGCCAAAGTATCCACTGCGAAATTAAAGATCAATGGGGCTAAGGGGTAGCCTTGCTGCACCCCACATTGAGGCAAGATCCAGGCTCGACATGGCATCCCATTTATCGAAGGGTAATAGGAGGCAGTCGTGATGCATCGTTTCACCCATTGGATACAAAGAGGGGGGAATTTTCTACTTTCTAGAATTTCCCATAGATACAACCAGGAAATTGAGTTATAAGCTCTAGAAAAGTCTACCTACCATAGGAAGGCCTTGGATTTTCGCTTATGCCATCCCATCACCATTTCTTGAGCCATAATGAATGATTCCTGTAGTGACCCCCTAGGTAAGAAAGCAGATTGGATAGGCATAACCGGGTCTTGCAACACACCATGAATTCTATTAGCTAGAATTTTAATGATGATAAGATAGATGGAATTCAACAATGCAATAGGCTTGTAATCAGAAAAATTCTCTGCACCCAACTTCTTTGGTAACAAGAACAAGTAAGACTTGTTCAGTCTTTCAAATCCAGAGTTGCCCTTTTCAAACTCATGTATAACCTCCATCACATCCTTCTTAAGAACATTCCACATTTCCTTGTAGAAAAGAACTTGTACCCCATCTGGTCTTGGAGCTCCCTCATTATTCAAATCTTTGGTAGCTTCCATTGTTTCCTGTTCAACAACCAACATAGCAGCTTGTTCATTGCTGACACAAGGGAAAGCAGCTGAAGCCATCCTCCAGGAGCCTCTTGGTGCAACCTTAGTTGTTTCTTTAAAGTAACGGGCAGCTTCAATTCTTATCTCACGAGTGGAGGTAATGGTTCACTCACCCACTTTGATAGAGGAGATAAGGTTGAATCTTCTTCTAGCACTGGTAGCAAGATGAAAGAATTTCATGTTGGCATCCCCTTCCTTGAGCCACAGTTATCTAGACCTATCACGCCAATCCATCTCTTTCTTTAAATCCTTGTCACCAATGACCTGCTGCCAAAATTTCCTTAGCTCCTGCTCCTGGGCACTTAGAACCACCATGAATTCCTTCAAGTCAAGTATTTGGACCTCAGCCAGTGCCTTAGCTCTCTTCTGCTCCCTAATAGCCACCACTGTCTACCCATATTCCTTTAGCATTGTACGCATATCTGCTACCTTTAATGCAAGCTTCTATGTAGTTGAGCCTATCACAATCTTATTTTGCCACCAACTGGACAACATGTCTTTAAACCACTCTTCTCTGAACCATGACATTTTGAGTTTGAAATATGAACCAACATCCGCGTTCACCCTAGAATTCCACACAATTGGTGTGTGATCAGAGAATGGTCTATCAAGGCTCATGACAGAACACAAATGGAACCTCTCCAAGAGGCTGGGGTTGCCAAAAAACCTGTCCAACTTAGATAAGAGCCCACTGCTATTTCTCCAGGTAAATTCAACCCCACTGACAAGGCATTCAGTGATGCCACCAGTCAGTTGAAACCCTTCCATTGCATCATCAGTACCGCCACCAAGTCTATCCCCACTTGACAGGGAGCAATTAAAGTCTCCACTGACAAGCCATGGCACCTCTTGGACCTTTTGATGCACTACTGACAGGTCGTCCCACAACTCCACTTGCCCTACTACTGCACAAGGTCCATATACACATGAGATGAATCAATCTAGATCATGTGAAGATTCTGACATCTACAAGTAAGCACATGTTTGACAGGTGTATTTCAATACTTTAAGGCTGAACTTTTTCCACCATATTGCCATCCTAACAGATCTGCCATCTGCGACCAACCCCATAGAGTTTGCTCTCCTAGATTGCCTCAGAGAGTCCCAGACAAGGCAACTTTCATCATCCAAGTGTGTCTCTTGAATAAGAGCACAATCAGTCTCCCACTCCACAAGATATCTAATAAGGGAAGCCCTTCTCACTTTGTTGCGCAACCCATGCACATTCCACGTTAAGACTCTCATCCCTTACGTGGCTGATCCCCTTGAGCCAAATTTTCCACATATTCAACCATGATGGACTTTGCAATAGTATCCTCCTCCATGGGACTCAAGTTCTCCTTCCTTGGCCTCCTAAGCATGTAAGGAGAGCACCCAACACCCGTCTTTTGGCTGGTCCCTTTCCCAAATTTCAGATCATCAGGTGCAGGAAAAGGCATTTAATTCACATCACTAAGGACACTTCTTCCATTGCTGTCTTCTAATTCCTCCCTCGAATTCACCTCCTTACAATTGGTCGATTTGCCAGGGTCCTCATGTATTTTGTTAGCACTCCCCAAGCCAGTGTCATCGACCATAATCATCTGACCCCACTCTAATACATCCTTGTAGTATTCTTTCCTCTTCTTTGTCTCAGGTGCATCATTTGAGGGCTTACGACTCTCCAGTTCCTCCTGTTGTACCCCTTCATATCTATCAACAGATGTCTTATCCTAACCCAGTACTGGTAATATAAATTCCTACCCTACCACTAATAGGCGAATAAGCCATGAACAACTCCCACACCTGAGGATGATTTTATCAGGCAGTGACCCAATTCTAAAAAACTTAGCCTCAAATTGTAGTAGATGGGCATCACCTTCCCCAATTGTAATCTCAGTATCATCACTAATAGATACAAAACCAGCAATCAACTTGGAAACCACCCCTCTAGATCTCAAATGCAGAGGCAATCCCTTGATCGTAAGTGTCACTCTCTTGGTACCCTGTCTCTAAGGAGGGTGATCGGGGAGTGCCCCATCAAAGGGAGAGACCAACCTCCACAGCACACTATTGTTCTCAAAGGTACTTGAGCGAAAGCATAGCCTTTCCACATCTATCATCCCCAGACTAGAAATAAGAAAATGGGTCTGGGATAGCATAGTAATCTTCTAGCCCGACAAGACAACGGATAAGGAACTCACCTGTTGATGGAACCTTTCAACAAAAGGATTTCCAATCATAACTTCGCTGATCAAAGCAACCCTCAGCATCATCTCTGTAGAAAGAATATCCTCAGAGAAGGGGATCTCCACATCAATCGTGTGGCCAACTTGCGCCAACGGTGGAGGCAGCCAAGGCTCCTTCAGAACCTCTTGTTTCGGGCACAGAGGGTTCATCTTCATACGTTGTAACCTCACTCATGTGCACGAATCACGTTTGTGACCGTCTCCCCTACGCGCCAAACAAACAAGGGTATTTCTGCACATCGCCGCCATATGCCATCTTCGTCTGCACCTATAGCATAGAACCTCTCTGTTCGTCCTCCTTCAACCCTCGAAACAAATCTGGTTGCCCCACCCTCATAACTCTCCCATCTCCTCTCCCTCCTTCACCATTTTCTTGATCTCCATGTCTTCTAGTCACCCTCATCCCTAACCCTAGCCTCACCCTCACCTTCTTGTCTTGTTGCTTGTTGCCCATCGCCACTCTCTCGCCACCCTTTCCCTCCCCCTTCCACTTCCACTTGGGTGCTTTTCTTGAAACATAAGGATGACTCATTTGATTCCTTCCTAAGTCTTGCTCGACTTCCAAAGGAAGAATCATCTTCAATTCTTAGATTTATGACTGATCATGGGGGTGATTTTGAAAATGAAAAATTTTTATGTTTTTGTGTCAATTCTGGCATATCCCATGAATTTTTATTCCCTCGGGCACCATATCAAAATGGTGTTGTAGAGAGCAAGAATTGACTCTACAAGAATGCACTCGAACTTTGCTTTTAGAGTTTGGACATCAAAAATATTTCTAGGATGAAGCCATTAACGCAGCCTGTTATGTTCTTAATAGAACTCTTTTAAGGCCTATTATTATGAGAACTCCATATGAACTATATTACGAGAAGTCTCCTAGGATTTCATACTTTATGGTGCTTGGAAGTCTATGTTATTTATTAAACACCTGTGATCAACTTGATAAGTTTGATGCTAAAGGTGATGAAGGCATCTTTATTGGCAATTCAACTAGAAGCAAAGCTTATTGAGTCTCTAACAAAAGGACTTTCTTTGTAGTGGAATCCGTGCATGTTTCATTTGATGAAACAACATTAAGAGAAGTAGAACCAAATCAACTAGAGTTTGATGATGAGGATACCCCCTTCATCAATGTATCAAAAATGGAAGATACACAAAATATACATGATCTTCCAAAAGAATTGGTACATGATGGGTGCGGGATGTGTTGGTTTAATTGTGTGGTTATAGCATGCATTCACGACATTTATTTTAATTAAAGATTGGATTTGGTGAGTCCAAGTGTCAAACGTCAGGAGGCATGAAATTAAATTACTTTGTTGCTTTTAGTTGTCACAGGAAGTTTGGTTTGCTTGCGACATAACAAGAGAAAGAAAGAGAGAGAGGGAGAGAGAGTAGGGTTAGAGTTTGCCTTTAAATCACGACATTCATTCGAACAAGATGGGAGCTATATAAGAAACAACATCAACATTAACATTTAGCATACAACTTGGGTTTGTTTGCAAATACAACAATAGCTAAAAGCTTAAACAAAAGCAATATAAAACTAGGGTACAAAGAGAGAGAGGAGGAGGCAAGGCAGGCATGGTGGTGGAGGAGGGCTCTGTCAGTGGCTTGACAACTCCAAGGTGTATGTGGAATGCTTGGTGGAGCTAGGAGAAGGCTCGTGTTGTATGGAGAGGGTGTGTGAATTGAATGCCTTTGAATGGGGTGGTTGAAGGGGTTTAAATAGGAGAAAAGGGCTTCTAATTTAGGTAAGGGGGTTTAGCAATGTCTAGGACGTTGCTAAACCCCTTCCAAAAGCATCGCTGAAGCCCACTGGCTGTCGATCCATTTGAGGCGCACGGGCTTCATCTCCCACGATCTGTGTGATCGTGTTGTGAGTCGTCCGATTGAAGATCGGACGGTCGAGAGTTTGCATGGGCATGCATTGTGGATTGCACACATTCTTGCCCAGGAGCATCTGCATGCATCCATTGTGTCACGTGGCAGTATCCTCGCCATCGGTTTCCGCATCAGCAGTAGAATTTCATCCGCGCACGCTCCTACTGCCAATTTGAGCCTTGCCAAGGCTGGAATGAGCACTCTTTGCTCGCAGATGTGGCGCGGACCAACGCGCTGTGTGTGTTGGTTTAACGCAGCATGGGATTTTTGGCTACTGCTCCTTAGCCGTTAGATGGGAGATGTGCAGTTGTGATCATGCGATGAGGGTGTGCTGAAGAGAGGGTGTGGTCTGAGTTAGCGAGTCTACAGCCGTTTGATGACGATCGGAGGATCGAGATCTCATCTTGGTGTGATGGAGAGATGGTGCAAGCGAAGCATGTAGGTTCTCAGTAGTTCGATCCTTGGATCGAATGGCTTAAAGTACTTCTTTTCGTGGGTGCTGCGCGGCGAGGGTGCGATTTGAGCGCGACGTGGTTGCTTGGATGATCAATGGCAAAAACTTCTTAGGCTGGTCGAGGGAGCTCCAGATGTTGGATTTAACTGATTTTGAGTCCGTTGGACTCCATTCATCAATCTAAATCCATCTGTGTGGTCTGATTGCTCATCTGAGGCTTGTTTCAATATGCACTTGTACACATGGCCATTAAACATTGATTATAAGCAATCTTAATTCATCATGCTTGCAATGCTTCCGTGCTCATCATGGTATTTTATTAATGCATAAATATCCTCAAAATAAATGCTGGTTGATAGAATTATCATCATCGAATGTAGAGTTATCGTACCCCTATGCTCATCCCTTGCTAGTCCCTAGCAAGGTTTTTCCTAGCCGTTATTTTCAGTTGGAATTTGGAATTGATTGCTTAGACATTTGTTGCTTGTCAACAAGAGGAAATATACTAAGAGCCTAATCCACAGAGACTAAATAGTGCCCGTGTGTCTACCAAAATGCAGACTGCCCAAGTGCTTTCTTTCAAGCATATATATATATTTTTTCTTTTTCATCTTTCCTCATTATTTTGTATTTTTGGAGTTGAGAGTGTCTAGGTAACTTTTTACGGCTATCCAACCCACCCATAACTCTAAAAAGACTATGTGCTAAGCATCTTGGTGTGAAGATTGTGATAGACCCACTCAATGGTAATGAGAATAGACTTCGGGTTTCTACGCCCCTAGGTGATTGGAGAAGGAAATGCTTGCCCAATGGTGTATATATCCGATCGGTAGCTTCCTCCCTACTTTTTTATGTGGGGTCAACTGTTCGGGGCGTAGATCACGTAAGAGATGAATACATCATAGTGTAGCACGAAATACGTCTCGACAAATAAAATTAACGGAACTGGGAGTCTCGATCGATCACAGGGAGGCAGAAAAATGCTTTTGATTTCATGCACTTATTCTAAATTTAATTACTAAGTAGTAGAGACAATGAATTGCAATATATATCATGCAGAAAGTTTGAACATTAATTGTATATCATATGTGTATTTGAATGAAACATGAAGTAAATAAATTACTACTGTAACAGAACGAGGGCACCACGGGTGATCCATGGTGGCCTTTTGAAGAGGTTGAGAGGAGCAGTGGCAATCCAACAGGGTGGCCCAACGGATTTTGCGGATGGAATTGCAGAAACGACAGTAAGAGGGAGAAGAGAGAGAGGTAGAAGAAGGAAGAAGAAGAAGAGAATGAGAGAGTTGAGAGGGAGTTGTTTTTCAAGGGGGCCCTTAGGTCCTTTTATAAGCTTTTCAAATCCTTCTTCCCCGGTTCTATCCTATGTTGCCACGTGGTGCATTCTACATCCTCAGATCCGCATTGCACGGCTACCGCACACCCGCACCGCTTCTTCACATTTTCATCTTCAAATCCTGCCTCATCATCTCAGCCATCCGCTCTTGCAATCGGATGACTTAAAGGCGCGCTCATCAAACCATTCAAATCCAACTCGCGGTTCTCGCAACAACCCGTGCCATCGCGCCACGTGGATGCCTCTGGGCCCTCCAATCGGTTTTGCCTGCTTACCTATGCCCTCCTGTATACATGTGCATCAATTTTGCGTAGCACTGGGCTCGAACCCACTCCCCGCACAAATGCACGCGCATGCGAACCAACGTGTTGCACAAAGCCTTTATCATATGTACTTAATTATATTTATATTAATATGTTCACGGTGGTGATGTGGTGTGTTCGTGGCCATTGGATGAAGATCCAACGGCCCACGCTACGAGGTGAGGCACCTTCAGGGGTTGGGGGCATGACGAGGGGTGGCTACGATGGTGCCACGTGGTGCCATCGTGGTCATCTATTCTTCTCCTCTTTATATCTGATGATGTAGGCCTCCGATTAAGTTGATTTCTGCATCGTTGGTCTGTGAACGTCGATCCAGATCTATCCATGCAGTTGGATTTGTCATCTGAGGTTTGGATCTTCTTGAATTTACCCCTTCACTCTTGCTCTTCTGTGGAGTCCCTGGGGTGCTATGGAAGTCTAATTGATGCGATCTTGGATGCATTGGACTCCCATTGTTATTTCGAACAAATCCATAAGGTTGGATCGGTCATCTGCAACCCTAGATTACCTTCCATCATTAATACCTCTCAAATAACATAGTTTAATACATAAAGCACATCTATCAACTACTATGCAAAATACGATGCATATGCATGCAGAATGTTCATGTTAAGCTAAGTTCTAGCTTAATTCAGGCGAGTTAGGACCTATGATTGCTGTGCAATCATACCCCCATGCCTAAATCTTGCTAATCCCTAGCAAGTTTATGACTAAATGCATTTTATCAAGAGTTAAACTAGAGATTTGTTTCTTTTTGTTTCATCTAAAAATTCAGAATCCAGATAACTATGAATATATAATGTTGTACCTTCTGCAACGGATCCAAGCGAAGAGTAGATATACATTTAAAGCTTGTACTTGACCCCTAGTAAAATTCTGTCGAGATAGGCAAACCTCTTCTCTCGGGGTTATAAAATATTTTCTAATTTTGTCCTCGGTGTTTTGTTTGGGTAGGAGATGTCTGAGTTAACTGGATTGTATTTGGTGGCTCACTCTCTTCTGGTGCTTCTTAGAGACTAGTATTTCAGAATTTAAATTTCTAGATTATTGAATAAATCAATTTAGAGAAGGGCTGGAAAATCTGTGCTCTCTTTAATCTTTTGTATTCTTCTCTCTCCGTTTTCCCTTTCTTCCTGAGCTCACATCTCACCAGATTTGCAAATGTATTTGGTGGTCCCACAAGGCATGACACTTTAATTAGGTTCTGATAACCCTACAACTAAGTCAGGAGCCCTCAGCCCGTATTCAAGCAGTCAGAAAAACAGAAAAAGTAGGTTAAGGCTATATTTGGTGGTTCTTGAGGGTGGTAGGTGTTTTAGCCACAAAACATTTAACTTGACTCACATTACGCGACTGCTTCACATAATTTTTTTTTCCTTTTTTTTTGCTTCCTTTTCCTTTTTTTTTTGAAGCAAAGAAATCTTTTGTATGCAATTCTATAGGTACAATGCCACAACAAGACACTGCTGAATTGATCAGCACAACATAACATGACATACGTACTTTTATATGTGAGGCATTCTTGGGGATTTTTGGGATGACCAAGAGGATCTCAGGTGGCTTATTTGGTGGAAGTACCTATTCTCAGCACTGGGTAGGGAACGGATAGGACGACATATTTCTGACCTTGACATTAGTACCTCCTTCAGCTGAGGATTCCGTAGAGGATGGTCATGACCATCCACCTCAGTCCCAGTTTTATCATAACCCACTCTCTGTGTTTCTGCCTTATTTGGTGGCTCTCGTATGGAATTTCTCACAGATTAGCATGCAAGAACTGAGAGCAAAAACTATGCCCAACTCCAAGTGTCATTATTCAATTATTAAAGATTCCTTATACTAGCCTTAGAGCACCAGTAAACTCTCTAGTCTCACCTCACATATATTTTGGTGGAGCTACTAGAAGAGAGTTCACCTAACTCCCTGATTGCTGTCTAAGGGTTCAAGAGAAGAAGCATTTCTTCTTCTCGACAAATGAGAGATGTCTATCGATTTTTGCAGAGGATCCATTGCAAAATCTAAAAGAAAGTATGAAATTATACTGGTTTCTAAGTCTAGGAATCTACTAAAGAATAAATCTTTAAAAAAACCTCTTGATAAAATGATCTAATCCCCCTAATTGTTGGCAGAAAATTTTCAGTTTTTATGAACTACCCCCCTATGCCTAAGTATTTGCATGTCCTCATGCAAGAATAAAAGAAATTGGAATAAGGCTCTGTGTATGTGGATAGAAATCACCTAGAACTGCTTCCAAGTTATCATTCAGCTCATGCCATTGCTGCAATGCTATACATAATATGCAGAACAATATGCTATGCATATATGTATAAGTACAACTATGATGCCTAAATGCGAAGTCTAAATGCTATGCCTAACTACGATGTTGAGTTTAAC
This sequence comes from Thalassia testudinum, assembly GCA_037157565.1. Lineage (NCBI taxonomy): Eukaryota > Viridiplantae > Streptophyta > Magnoliopsida > Alismatales > Hydrocharitaceae > Thalassia > Thalassia testudinum. The sequence continues at coordinate 8,544,862 of JAZHRO010000003.1, read as the reverse complement.
GCCTCCAGCTTGGCAAAACTCATCAGATGGATCAATGACTGCAGGAGACAGACTAAAGATAGATAGGAAGATGTGTTCCACTATCATCAACAAGCCAAGAATGTGGAGTAGTTGCCCGTGAATACCAAGGCCACAAGGTCGGAAGAGTAGAATCACAAGGCCTGGAACAGGTTGTAACTAGGAGATACAAGAGAAATAAATCCAGGTGCCAGAGTTATAGGGAGCAAGTAGTTGCCATGAGGGATCCAGAGTGGGACACCAGTCATACGGGTCCTGAAAGTGGTGAAACAAGAATTGAGGGACCCATGTGGTGTAATAAAAAATGGTGTAAAGAACCATTTCATGCTTGGATTTGGGTGTTGGTGGTTGTAGAGTAGGTGTGTCGAATATGATTTTTTGTTCCATCCTAATAGTTTTATTTTCACCTAAATCATTCTCATCCTTGGGTTGATCAGGAATCTCGTATGGATCACCCAAATTCTGCTTGTGGTGTGAGTCTTCAAATGTACTGGGCGGCAATTTATTTTCCCCAAGGTGTGAAGAATCATAATACAGTAAAGCCTCAAATTCTTTCATTTTCTGCCCTGTGGCTTTAGTGAAATCCTTGATAACCAAAAGCGAAGATGTGAAAGAATCTGTGATAAATTCGTCTGACTCCAAATCTAAAAATTCCTCCAGATTTTCAGATTATCTTGACAATCGAAAATGGAGATTTTAGTATATTCTTTCTCAACTTCGATTGGATTCTCTGGTAATTCAAATTTACACTCATGGATTTCAATATATTTACCATCTAAGCTTGTCATGAGTGTTTTAGGCAATTCCACTCTAGATCTCTTATAATCCAAATCATGGGCCTCCTAAAGTGTATATACCCAAGTCTTAGAATGTACCAAGCCTTGGGTGTCATGATCCTACATATCTATCTCCCAAGATTCAGGATTTTTAGATTGAAAATCGATCATGGGACTTTCCTCACTATTTTCTAGACTAGGGCTCTCAACTAATTTCTTTTCAGATATGCCAAGAACATTTCCCTTAATTCCATCAGATATCTCATCTCTCACTTGAAAATCACCAACATCATCTACTTCAGGCATGTGAGTCGAAGAATCCTTAAAAGTCATCTTAATTTCCCTAAAATCCTCTAGGCTATTCTGAACTGGGTACCGCAAAAGGAGTATATCTAGAAGTGAGCGAGTTTGTTGTTTCATCCTAGCCACAGATTCTAATTCTTTAAGGGCTTCCATCAGAGATTCTTCGATTACAATCAAAGTCTGTCTCTGCTCTGGATCAGTAGTGATCTGGATTTGATGTAGATATCTCACAACTGTGTCCTTGTACTTTGCTATTGTTTGTTGCAGTCTGAGATGTAGTTGCGAGTCTATTGGTGTCTCCCTAGTGGTGGTTGGTGTGGATGTGGCCTCAGATGTGAGTCTCAGGGAAGATGGAGGGTTGTAATAGATTTGGTCTGGGGAATCAGAAGGGTGGTGGGTGGGTTTGGTGCAGTTATAGGTTGTGGTTGATTCCTTAACATTGAGTGGCTCACCATCCACCTGCGATACACTCTCTTTGAATTTAGGGCTCCTAGAGGTGATGTCTTGGGTTCTTTATCTTCCATCCTGAATTTCTTTTCTTAAGCCTTCATATTCCCTTTTTCTGACCTCCTTTGCTTCCTGGATTATTTAGATCAGTTCGGCAATTTGAGGGTTCTTGTGAGATGTAGGAGCCTGCCTTTGGTGGGACTGATAAAGATAATCAGTTATCATGATGAGATCTCTATCCCACATGGAGTGTTTGTAAGTGCTGCGAGATCTGTGTGGATGTCCAAGAGGTTGAGGTGGGTATGTCCCAGGCCTGAGGTGCACCCGTATAGGAATAATGAGGAGCAATCTCCCACCCATAAGAAGTTGGGATCATAGTTGAGTTGGGAGGAGAACCCACCACCTTATCACCCATCCTTGTCTAGCAAAATACCTCTTATATTCTACGTATAGCTCACGCCCAAGAGAGAAGATGAAGAAGAAGATTAAGGGGATACTTTGTCCCCTTGGTGCCTTCCCCTTCTCCCTTCTCTCTTGTGCCCATGCCAGCCAAAGGAGAAGCCAGACAAGGAAGACCTTTAGAGGGGGTCTTGAGGGTGGTATACTACCATCCTTGGAGGAGAGCTTAGAGGTGGTCCACACCACCTTCGAGGAAAGCCTTGCACGCCCCCTACTTCAGGGTTTGCCAAGGAAGCTACACCTTGAAGAATTTTGCAAGGAGAAGGAGGAGCTCTTTTTGATTGCGGGAGCAGCTGCAATTGGAGCAAGAGCCTCGCCATCTTCACCATCATTTCAGAGAATTTTTGTGTTTTCATTACATGCATTTTCAATTCTAGTAGTTTAAGCATTCTTGTTCTAGATTCTTGTTAAACAATTCCTCAATTTTATACAAGTTGCCTTTATTAGATTTGTTTGTCTTGATTGCAATTTAAATTTCCCTTTTGTGCACTCACTTCGCTCCCTCTCTAATTAACCTTGTCCTTCACGTGCCTAGGGTGAGCTTAGAAGGAAGGTAGCTCTTGTCACCTAGGGTTACTATTAGGAGTAGTTATCATTAATTTGAAATCCATGTTATTTCAGTTACAAAATAGAAAAAAAATGATATATTGAAAAAATCAGAAAGAAAGTTGAGATTTATTTTCTAAGCAAGAGATTTGATTGCAAGCATATTTCCTCCTTCGACGACCTTAGATACTCCCCTATTTAGGTCTTACAAATTTTAAAAACAAATCCGTTTCAATGCGTTGCAACGACTTAAGACCCTAATTTAACAAATCGTGCAAAAATGCGATCACTTTTTGGCACCGTTGCCGTGGAGGCACGGCTTCGCATTTTAATTGATTGTCTTGCTTGAAGTGGATCTCGTCCCCTTGTCTCTCTTTTCTCTAGCGTGTGAAGGAACTATAGGAAGAAAGCGAGAATTTGGACGCGAGAGCTCAAAGTTCCTTTTCTTCCCATGATTTGAGGTTGGTCCCCCATTTCTTGTCACATTTAGGCTGAAAGACTATCAAAAAAATATTAAACTTGGCTTTTAGGATCCTAAACATCCTGAATAATTGGAGTGGTGCCCATAAAAATCAATTGTTTGCTTGTATGCTTCATTAAACACCACTCCAATCCAAGTGTTCGTATTCTATTTTTCGGGTCCAGATTTTTGTGCAGATCTAAAAATCAATTCCCAACATCATAGGTCTCCTAAAATTATAAAATTTCACATAGTGATTTTAAATCAAGTTAGGAACGTTTGTTCCAAATTTCAACTCAATTGACTTTGTATTTAATTTTTAAAAATTCATCGACTACCGAGGGAACACACCCTCTAATCTTCTTGTTTTTATACTGTCCGTGAATTTTTAGAATTTTTATACTCATCCAATTTTTGTGAAATTTAGCTTTTCGGAATCCATATGAAATTATGCATCTCACATAAAATCACCAAATTTTTTTGAAGCCAGTAGTAGTACAGAAAGTCCAAAATACGCACGGGTATCATTTCTAGACTTTGACGCCAGCATAAGTAAAAGTTCAAAACAAATATTAAACAAGCTCCTAAAATCTTGAAAAAATCCTTTTTGGAATCCTTGTTTGATTTTACATAAAGTAGTGGTGTTGTTTGACTTGTTTAGACCACTAGTTAATACAGAAAGCCTAAAAATAATTCATTGGTAGTAATTCTCTATCTTAGGGACAATTGGATTAGGGTTTCTTTCTTTCTTTTTAGAGACTCACATTAAAGGAAATCAACCATCACCAATACAACTTGTTTTTTTTTTCCTTTGATTGTGGAGTTTCAAACTTGTTTGAAAATTTAACAAGAGAAACCCTAAAACACATTAAATTAAATTGATTACGAAAAGACAGAAATACAAAAATTGTGTGACAAATTATTTGAAATTTGAACCACTTTCCTACGCACACACACAAAATAGGGCAATAACCCAATTAACACCCTCCACATTTCGCTTGCACTTTAGTATCCTAGACCAAATTAAAATCTGTAGCAACTTGACCCATAAGGTTTCATCAATTTAGGCTTGCTATATAAGACTTAAGCTTTTTATAGTTAATACCAATTCTGTCATCTATATCTGGTGTTTAGGCTGAGGGGTCGTGTCAAACAACCAGGCGTGGGTTTATACATGCACTTGGAGATTTTCCTGGGAAATACTTGGGCCCAAACTCCCCTTAAGCAATTTGGCTAGATTTGTTAACAGAACGAGTATTCACTGTTGATTACTTCTTTCGTAGGTAAACCAAGTCTTAGGTTAATTTCTAGGGAATCACACTTAAGTTAGGTCTAGAATTTGTTGTTTGAATTGCAAACTTTCTCTAATCTCTTTCTCTTCTCATCCCCTCCAATTCTTCCAAAATAGTGCATGCATGGGCGAATGTTCCAAAAACCACATCTTGAGGGACCATCTGATTTTGCCAACCGCACCAGAAAATCTTTGTTCTCTTCTCCCTCCTCTTCAAAGAAAATGGAAAACCAAGGAAAACGACAAAAAGAATTTTGCTTCAGCTTCTAACCTGTCAATCGACCCACAAGCTGACTTCCCCCTGCCTCACCTCCCTCATCTGGAGCAACCAGAAATTGATGCAGGGCCAGGTGGCCTTCTAATCCTAACTCAAAATACAAACCCCTTTGCCTTGATGGTTGACCATTTGGTTCGGCTGCAACAAAATCAAGAAGATTTGGCTAGGACTATAACGAACCTTCCTAACTAAGGGCAAAACCCACCACCCTGCCAACAGCCTGTCGTTCCTCTTAAGGATTTCTATGATCCTTCCCATTATGAGGAAAGACCCGGGGTGGTCATACCACAAGGGGATTTTGAGATCAAACTAGCCATTCTAAATCTTATCAAGCATTTTCATGGTCTTCCAAGGAGGACCCTTTTTGAAATCTTGAGGAATTAACTGTCCTCGCTCAAACCACTCCTTCCCTCAATGTGCAGGAAGACATGTGGTTAATGAGACTTTTTCCTCTCTCTCTAAAAGATAAAGCTTCACATTGGTTTAGAACGGTTGGGCGCCTGATTACCACCTGGCCCCAATTAAAGAGCACTTTTCTAAAGAAATTTTTTCCGATTGGTCGAACTAATGCTTTAAAAAGATCCATAATGACCTTTCAACAAAAAATTGGTGAACCCCTCCATGAAGCCTGGGAAAGATTCCAAGAACTTTTAAGAAGTTGTCCCCACCATGAATTTCCGCAATGGTAGTTAGTGTAGATCTTCTATCATGGATTAGAATATCAATTGAAGCGATTTGTGGATGCCTCGTGTGGGGGAAATTTTCTTAATAAAGATGACGAAAGTGCCTATCTCCTCTTTGAAGAAATGGGTGAAAACTCATTTAATATGACTTCAATGGACACTTTTGGTAGAACACAAAACCCCAAATCCACCATTGTTCTAGTCACTCAGGATGATCTATATATGTTAGCTCAACAACTGGACCAGATGCAAATTCACTAGAAAAAAATGGAAGAGAAGCTTACAAACAAACAAGCTCCACACTTTAACTCTCCACACACTAACACTCCACAACTTTTCCGAAGAGAAAATATGCACAATATTGATGCCATACTTGCTGGTCAGCAATTTCTAGCTGATTTCCCACAAAAATTGACAGGGAATTTTGATCAAAATATTTTTAATCCCACCACGGAAAATATTTATGCTCTCTAGGAGCAATTTAGAAACCCCTCCAACACTTACAATCAAAACTGGTGGACCAACCCGAATCACTCCTGGAAAAACCCAAATCCAATTTCTTTTCCCAAATAAAATTATTTTGGGAATTATGGGCAACCTATATATCAACCTGGACCATCATAGGAAGATATTAATACTCAGGTCATGAAAACTCTGCAAGGTATGCCGAATCAAATGACAGAAGTAACCCGCATGATTACCAACTTGCAACACCAAGTTAAGGTTGCTCCTGATCATCGATCTATTGGGAATTTACCTTCCCAAACCATGCCCAACCCGAATAATCAAAGGAATTAGTTCCAAGGTGGATATCCCAGTCAACCCATTCAACTAGCACCTCAGCATCCCCAGGGATTTAATAACAATCAGGTTTCCCGTCCTCATCCTAGAAACAACCAAATTGCAAATGCAGTTACTTTGAGGAATGGGAAAACCACTCAAGACCCCCTACCTATTAAAGAAATTCATTTCAATGAAAAATAGATCAACTCTTCCCCATCTTCATCAAACATTGTTCAGGAACCTAATAATGCAAAATAGGGAAACCCTGTGATGGGTCGGCCCGAATAGGTTGTTAATATGATATTTTTATCGTTGAAATGTGTATAGTGGTTAACCTAATTTGGACCTAACCATCTCTTTACAAACTTTTTAACCTGGCCTAATTGATTTTATCTTGTCACTTTTAAGCCTAGGGTCGAACACAGGGAAGTGGGGTTAAAGTCGAGTTTCTACGTTTTCCTTAAAACGCGTCTCTTCCGTTCGTTTATTGTGTTTTTGGTGTTTTTCTTATTTAGGTTTTTTTTATGGTAATCCTTGTTCTTGAGGCACACCCTCAAAATTGTGTCCTTGGCTTTTAGCCAAACAGAGTCCCAAAACAAGTCTTGCTACTCGCAAGACGAGGTGCCTGCAAGTCAAAGATTATCTTTTCTTTTTTATGTATTTTTTTTTTATCTTTTTACTAACAGAAAAGCAAATAGACAGAAAGTAAATATAGTACGTATATATATATATGTAGTATATATATAAAGGGGTGGGGGTGGAGGTGACGATGGAGTGTAGCACTATGTCGAGTCAGTCGACGTCTAGAGAGACGCAACCAACACGACTAGGTGCCGCGTGGAGTGTGGATGGAGGATGGATGATGTATGGGGCCACGCTTTTTTTGTACGCGTGTATCAGGGAATATCAGCAACTGGTGCAGATATTCCCGCGATACAGCGTATAATAAATATCATGAAAATATATGTACATATGTATGTATATAAGTAAATATATCTATATATATATAAATGTATAGTTATATATGTATAGATATATATATATGTAGATATATATGTGTATATATATGTGTATAAGTATATATATATTACTATATATATGTATATATATATGTATATAGATATGTATATATATATACGTATATAAGTATATATGCCTATATATATATAAGTATATAGATGTATATATAAGTAGATATATATATATATATTATATATATGTATATATATATTATATATATGTGTATGTATACATAACTATATAGATATACTATGTATATATATATATATATATGTATGTATGTATATATATATTTATATATATATGGTACTATAAGTGTGTGAGTGTGTGTGTATGTGTTGGTATAGGTGTGTGTGCGTCGGTGAACGTGTGTGTGTGTGCGTTGCTGTGAGTGTGTGTCTGTTAGTGAGTAAAAGAGAGAGAGAGAGAGAATACGTGAGAGAGAGAGCGGGAGCGGGCGGGAGCGGGCGGGAGAGAGAGAGAGAGCGGGCGAGCGAGAGATCGCGGACGTGCGAGTTAAGACGTCTGCCGCCTCCGGCGGACGTCTGACGCCGCGTCGTCTGAAGGCGGAGGCAGACGTCTGAAGACGGCGAATGCGGGAGCGGCTTCGCGTAGGGTTCCTGCAGGCGTGCGCGAAGGCGACAGGCGGGCGAAGGCATGGAGGAGCGGGCGTGGAGGAGGTCTACAGGTGGTCGCGGAGGGTCGCGGAGGAGGGCAGGGGGCGGCGCGAGGCCGTAGCCGGCCGCTGCAGTGCGCGTAGCGGACGGCTACAGGTGCAACTGCGGGGACGTCAGGACGGAGGTTGAGCGAGGAATGGCCCTGCAGGCGCGCGCGAAGTCGACGGGCGGCTGCGGGGACGGTCGCGGAGGAGCGGGAGGACCTGCTGCTGCTGCTGCGTGGCTGCTGCTGCCGTGGCTTCAAGCTTCGAAGCTTGGAGCGGCGGCAATGGCGTTAAAAAAAAAAATGAAGCGAGGGAATGCACACCGCCCACCGGCTCATCGAAGAGCTAGGCGGTGGTGCTCCAACTGTGGTGGTGTGCACCACAGTGGGTTCTCCTGCTCGCCGGGTGCCTCCTCGAGAGAGGGCCGACGTATGGGAGGGGAAAGCGATGGAGAAGATGGCTGCGGGTTTTTGTTGCTGCAGCAGCCTCCGTTGCGAGGATGAAGCTGCAGCTACTTATAGAGGAGGAGAGAGTGGCGTGCTGGCTGCAGCAGGGAGAGGGTGCGCAAGTTGCAGCTATAGGGAGCGACGTTGGCAGGGAGAAGTGACGGGAAGAAGTGCTGCGTTGCATGCAGCTGCGGGAAGAGTGCAGCCGCGGGAAGGAGAGAAAAGAAGAAATCAAGAGGAAAAATAAAAAGAGGGTGATTTTGCAGGGAGGCACTTGAAGAAAAATGTAACAATGCAGGCGATTGTTTCACTCCTCTTCCTCTCTTGATTAAATGCATGCATGCAACCATTTTTACAAATGTGGCTATAGGATTATAATATACATAGTTAATGCTAGAAAATAGCATAAGAAGGCGTTATTATAGGCGTGTTTTAAGGTGCAAACATATACCCCCATGCCTATCTTTTGCTAGTCCCTAGCAAAACTGTATTTAGAAATGATCTTAAGCTAAAGATTTTCTTCTGAGGTGATATCGGTGTGTTTATTATCGGATATTGTGAGAACTAATTGTAGAGAAGATTACCAGTACTTTAAGTCTTACATGACAAAGATCATCTCTCAACTAGCCAGGACTCTTGATATTTAAACCCTAAATACGATTTCCAAGACCCAGGAGGTTTTGCCGTACTCGAGAGCTTAAGAGGTCATGGTTGTGCTTAGTGAAGGATCAAGACTGACCAGATGAACATTAAGACTCAATCCCAGGGTTTCACGAATTTTTAAGTACAGGTTGGTCCCAGTTTCAGCTCATGTCTTCGAATTGACCCTTAAGATGATGACGGAAAACTCAACTCCCATTTTCTGATTTTTTTTTTTTTGGCTCACCGAAAAACAAAGTATACAGACATTTATGAGATATACTGACTCCTTTGCAACATCTTTTTTTTTTTTTTTTTTTGACAACTCTTTTTTTCTCTTTCTTTTTTTTTTGTTTTTTTTTATTTTTTTCTTTTTTTTGAAACACATTTTGAAAGAGCACACTTTTTTTTCTTTTTGGTGGGAGAGTTTCTTTTTGGTGGAAAGAGTCGCTCCTAAACACAAGACTAAAGCCTGGGATAAAAAGTCTACCTGCGTGCACAGGTAAGGACTCCACCTTCCCTAATGAACACTAGGGTTGGATCTTATGTTCACCTGGCCTTTCCTGATATGTGTAGTGTGAACCACGTTTACTTAAGCTCTCAAGTAAAAGTAAACCAACGGATCTTGTACTTGTGTCTCAGGTACAAGAATACATCCTTAGTTACGAGCGATCTTGATCTATTTTGTCAATGCTTTAAGTGAATTAAGCCGAGCCTGAGCGAATCAAGCTTTTGTGGCCTGGAAAGTCTTCAAAACAGAGGTTGAATATCCATAAACACTTATTGCCTTTTTGTTTCAGCTTTCAAATCTTTACTAAACACCATTTATTATTATTATATATATGTATATTTTTTTTCTCTTCTTTTTTCTTTTTCTTGCATATTTATAAATAGGTGGTAATTATCTGATACCATAAAATACCCGGATCCTATGGATGCCTATCTACCCCCCCATGCCAAACAATGCTATGTCCTCATATGCATGCAGGGAAAGGCAGAGAACGGACGACAGATCGGGTAACAGGAGCTGAGGTTCAGGGTATAAATCAGGGTGGAAGGGTGGGTGGATGGTGGGTGGTGAAGAGAAAAGCGAAGTAATCGCGATAGAGGCGTGAAAAGTAATGGTGGATGGTGAGAGATTTGGCATTTTCTGGGACGACAGTGTCCCAGGCGGATCAGAAAACAGATCAGGAAGAGGAAGTTGGCCCTTAGATTGGCCAAGAAGGGGGGCTTTTTGGATAGATGGATCCAAAAGGGAATAGCCCCGGTGAGTAAGATGTGTACTCAAGGTCTCAGTGTGGATTTGCAAATCCGCCTGATTTAGCGGGAAAGAAAGGGCAATCCGGTCTTCCATAGTGTGGACCGGCGGTGAGCAGCCCGGCGATGACTCAGACCACAAGGTATGGGAAGCGGAAAAAACCTCGTCAGAAGTCTGGTCAGGAGAAGGTATAGGAATAGGGAGGGATTGGGGAACGTCACAGTTTGTGTTGGTCAGGCAGTCGTCAGGTAATTCGCAGCAGTCTGAATCGGCTCCAATTAGTTCGATACACGTACTGACAGTCACGTCCTCGTCAGACGTGTCATCCTTGATGTGATCACTATCAGCATAAGAGTGCGGTGCTGCAGCAGGATTAACCTGAAATCTCGGAGGAATACTCGGAGCTTGTAGAATTTGATGAACCTGTTCCTGAGAAGGTTGTACCTGTGGTTGCGGACCACAGGGTACAAAGTTTTGCGGGTTTGGAACAGGTTGGGCGGGAAAAGTGCCCTGAGATCGAGTCGCCATGCTTAGTTGACTGATCTCAGCATTCTGCTGTGCCAAATGCTGAAGAGAGGTCATGTTTTCTTTATGGCGCTTTGACATTTCCGTCATCATTCGCATCAATTTATTAAGAGGTTTTGATGCGTGTTTGGTTTTCTGCACACAAGGGCCTGATGGCAGATTTGCCATAGGATTAGACTGGGCCCTTGGGATGACGGGTGCGGACGATCGCATCGGTCCACCAGCGGGGTTTCGACGCTACGGGTTGTTGGACCATGCAAAATTGGGATGATTGTGCCACCCTGGGTTATACGTGGCAGAAAATGGGTTGTTCCCCAGGGTGCAGGCATCTTCTATGCCAGAAGACGTGTCCGGATATGTGTCCGAGTACACGGAGGCTTGGTCCTCCGTGTTGAAATACTGGCTCGCAGAAGCCAGTTCCACATGACTTACCGAGTTGCTTGGAGCGACACTCGATAAGGAAGGTCTTGCAGGTTTCTCGGGATAAGCCTGGTGTTGAAAGAATTGGAATTGTGATGAAGTGGTGAGGCGGGGGTGTGTGCCATGTTTGTGGAGGAGGAGGATGATTCGGCTCTTTTTCTAGATTTATCAGTCAATACAAGCAATTCAGGGTTTTGTGACCTCCTCCCAAACATGCACTACCGGAGGAAGAGTTGAGGAGATGAGTAGGGAAAAGAGATGAGAGAAATGATGCCGCAAAGGTACACTTGATTACAAATCAATACAATCAAGTTCCTAACCTCGACAGTGTTCCCTTAGACTTAAAGATCTAAGTTACCTACTATCACGAACTACGAAACCGAATGCGAGCACCGCGGAACCACCGAGCCAGATTGAAAGGCCGTTTGCCCCAGTCTTAGACACCCGATAGCACGCGGGAACTCTCACCAGCACGTAGCCGCTACACGTAGGTAGTTAGACCTCCAATCCTTACAAAGGGTCAAGTTACTACCAATTTTAATTAGAGGCTTAGGGTCAAGTGCTTTTGGAATGTGAAGGGCGTTGTTTACAGGTAATGCCCAAGTGATTGATTTTAAGAGTGTGTAAGAACAAGCATGCAATAGGGAAATCTCCCCGAATTGAAGTTTTAATTGGTGAATGGCTTTTAGAGTTCAACCTTAAGTAGTATGAATTTTAGGATTTTGCTGAATTACCAATTCAACCAATTTCCGGGTTTTGCAATAATACAGTTTTTTTTTTTTCTAAAGCCCAAGAAACCCTTCTTCAATTATCAGTTAGTTAATGCATGCTAAAATGCAATGGGCTACCCTAAATGGAGATTTCTATGTGTGGATCCGCGAATCAATTTTATACCAATGTGAAAGGGAGCCAAAGCACTTCAATTCAAGTGCTCCCAATCACCAGAAAGATATCGACACACAAGGCTTCAACCAACAGATAAGGAAACTAAAATTGTTGGGGTTGAAGTATTCAGGATCGAATCACAGGCAAGTTTGAAAAGTCGTGGTGGGGTTGGAATCAACTCAATTCCAAGTCTCCCCACCAAAAATGTGATCTTGAATTAAAGATAAGTGAGGCAAAAGAGGGATACAAGCAATCTTTTTCTTTGCCTCAAAGAATACTTCCCATGGCGAAAAATCTAAGAATCAAGATTCTCGAATTTTCGCTATGCGAAGTAAGGCGGGAAATCCCGGGGCAGTGGGAGTGAAGACAACCAATCAATCAAGTGAATTTTAATCCACTTTCCCTCAAGAAATCCCAAGAAGTTTTTCTAGTTTTTAGTTTTAAAATTTTTTTTTTTTTTTTATTGTGGTGGCAAGTTAACCCTAATTTGATGAGAAAAGAAAACCTACTTGTTCGACAACATGTGCGAAGCTCCAATGCGATGTCGGCGTCTTCACGCTCTCGTTCCCGCCTTGGATCTGCTTACGTCCTCGACTTCGTCAGCCTTCTTCTCCTTCCACCAGGTTCACCTGCACACCAAAAACAACAATACCCGTGAAGAGAGAAGAGACAAATTTAAAGGAATTGGATAGAAACTTACTCGAAAGCGCACCTCCCCGGCAACGGCGCCAGAAAAGTTATGATGGGTCGGCCCGAATAGGTTGTTAATATGATATTTTTATCGTTGAAATGTGTATAGCGGTTAACCTAATTTGGACCTAACCATCTCTTTACAAAATTTTTAACCTGGCCTAATTGATTTTATCTTGTCACTTTTAGGCCCAGGGTCGAACACAGGGAAGTGGGGTTAAAGTCGAGTTTCTACGTTTTCCTTAAAACGGGTCTCTTCCGTTCATTTATTGTGTTTTTGGTGTTTTTCTTATTTAGGTTTTTTTTTATGGTAATCCTTGTTCTTGAGGCACACCCTCAAAATTGTGTCCTTGGCTTTTAGCCAAACAGAGTCCCAAAACAAGTCTTGCTACTCGCAAGACGAGGTACCTGCAAGTCAAAGATTATCTTTTCTTTTTTATGTATTTTTTTTTTTTATCTTTTTACTAACAGAAAAGCAAATAGAGAGAAATTAAATATAGTATGTATATATATATATATATATGTAGTATATATATAAAGGGGTGGGGGTGGAGGTGGCGATGGAGTGTAGCACTATGTCGAGTCAGTCGACGTCTAGAGAGACGCAACCAACACGACTAGGTGCCGCGTGGAGTGTGGATGGAGGATGGATGACGTATGGGACCACGCTTTTTTTGTACGCGTGTATCAGGGAATATCAGCAACTGGTGCAGATATTCCCGCGATACAACGTATAATAAATATCATGAAAATATATGTACATATGTATGTATATAAGTAAATATATCTATATATATATATAAATGTATGGTTATATATGTATAGATATATATATATATAGATATATATGTGTATATATATGTATATAAGTATAAATATATATTACTATATATATGTATATATATATGTATATAGATATGTATATATATATACGTATATAAGTATATATGCCTATATATATATAAGTATATAGATGTATATATAAGTAGATATATATATATATTATATATATGTGTATGTATACATAACTATATAGATATACTATGTATACATATATATATATATTTATGTATGTATATATATATTTATATATATATGGTACTATAAGTGTGTGAGTGTGTGTGTATGTGTTGGTATAGGTGTGTGTGCGTCGGTGAACGTGTGTGTGTGTGCGTTGCTGTGAGTGTGTGTCTGTTAGTGAGTAAAAAAGAGAGAGAGAGAGAGAGAATACGTGAGAGAGAGCCGGAGCGGGTGGGAGCGGGCGGGAGAGAGAGAAAGAGTGGGCGAGCGAGAGATCGCGAACGCGCGAGTTAAGACGTCTGCCGCCTCCGGTGGACGTCTGACGCTGCGTCGTCTGAAGGTGGAGGCAGACGTCTGAAGACGGCGAATGCGGGCGCGGCTTCGCATAGGGTTCCTGCAGGCGTGCGCGAAGGCGACGGGCGGGCGAAGGCATGGAGGAGAGAGCGTGGAGGAGGTCTGCAGGTGGTCGCGGAGGGTCGCGGAGGAGGGCAGGGGGCGGCGCGAGGTCGTAGCCGGCCGCTGCAGTGCGCGTGGCGGACGGCTACAGGTGCAACTGCGGGGACGTCAGGACGGAGGTTGAGCAAGGAATGGCCCTGCAGGCGCGCGCGAAGTCGACGGGCGGCTGCGGGGACGGTCGCGGAGGAGCGGGAGGACCTGCTGCTACTGCTGCTGCTGCTGCCGTGGCTTCAAGCTTCGTAGCTTGGAGCGGCGGCAATGGCGTTAAAGAGAAAAAAAACGAAGCGAGGGAATGCACCACGCCCACCGGCTCGTCGAAGAGCTGGGCGGTGGTGCTCCCACTGTGGTGGTGTGCACCACAGTGGGTTCTCCTGCTCGACGGGTGCCTCCTCGACGGAGGGCCGACGTATGGGAGGGGAAAGCGGTGGAGAAGATGGCTGCGGGTTTTTGTTGCTGCAGCAGCCTCTGTTGCGAGGATGAAGCTGCAGCTACTTATAGAGGAGGAGAGAGTGGCGTGCCGGCTGCAGCAGGGAGAGGGTGTGCAAGTTGCAGCTATAGGGAGCGGCGTTGGCAGGGAGAAGTAACGGGAAGAAGTGCTGCGTTGCATGCAGCTGCGGGAAGAGTGCAGCCGCGGGAAGGAGAGAAAAGAAGAAATCAAGAGGAAAAATAAAAAGAGGGTGATTTTGCAAGGAGGCACTTGAAGAAAAATGTAACAATGCAAGCGATTGTTTCACTCCTCTTCCTCTCTTGATTAAATGCATGCATGCAACCGTTTTTACAAATGTGGCTATAGGATTATAATATACATAGTTAATGCTAGAAAATGGCATAAGAAGGCGTTATTATAGGCGTGTTTTGAGGTGCAAACACCCTGCACCATTTCCACAAGTCCTCCATTCTTCACAAAATAAGAAAAATAAGAAATTCAAGCCCATTGATAAGGAATTAAATTACTTATTTGGGCAATTTGAAATTAACATCCCTCTCCTAGATGCCAAAAAGTACATCCCTGCCTATGTAAAATTTCTAAAAGATTTACATACGCCAAAAAGGCAGCCTAGAAATTTAGGAAAGGTGATCCTTCCTAAGATAGTTAGCTCAGTTGTGCAGAGTCGACTGCCTCTTAAGAGAAAAGATCCAAGTGCCCCCTTGATTCAAGTTATCATTAATGATACTTCTTTTGATCATGCCTTGTTGGATCTCGGTGCCTCAATTAATCTTATCCCCACAATTGTTTTTGAGGAATTTAAGATCGGTGAATTAAAGCCTATTGAGGTTACTCTTCAATTAGCCTACCGATCTATAATTAAACCAAGGGGAATTGTTCAGGATGTCCTTGTCCGAGTCAAAAATTGTCTATTTGCAGAAGACCTTTTTGTCCTGGACATAGAGTACCTGAAGCACTAAAGTTTGCCCCTATAATTCTTGGAAGACCATTTTCAGCCACCACCCATGCAAATATTGATTGTGATTTTGGTAAAATGAAGATCATGTGTGGCAGTGAATCTGTAACCCTAGATATTTTCCAAGCTTCTAGGAGGTTCCAAGAACCTGATTTCTTTGATGACTCAGATTCAGAAATGGAAAATATCATGGAGGAAACTTTGCAGATTTCACATTTAGGTTCCTGTTTTGCCATTAACATGGTTCCTTAACAATCCACTTCTTCTCACCCTTCCACCCTAACCACACATTTAGCTAACACTCAAACTAACCCTTTCACTCTCACTTCACCACTAACACAAAAGGCAGAAATTCTTTCGGAGAAGGACCGACAATTGGAACTAAAACCCTTGCCTAGCTCCCTTAGATATGTTTTCCTGGGTTCAAATCTAACCCTACCCCTGCTTATAAATTCTGGACTTACTAGGGCACAAGAACACAAACTTCTCCAGGTTTTGAGTAAATATAGAAAAGCTATTGGTTGGACCCTTTCTGATCTTAAGGGTATTCATCCATCCTATTGTACACATCATATATATTTAGAGGACGATTCCCACCCCTCCCACCAACAACAAAGGCGCTTGAACCCTACTATGCAGGAGGTGGTAAAAAAGGAGATTATTAAGTGGCTTGATGCCAATATCATCTACCTCATTTCTGACAGCCCCTGGGTTAGTTCGACACAAGTTGTGCCCAAAAAGCCTAGACTAACAGTTGTCACCAATGACAATGGGAGAATATAGCCACTTGAACAACCTCTTCTTGGCGCATGTGTATTGATTACAGAAAATTAAACACCTCCACCAAGAAGGACCTTTTTCTGCTCGTTTTTATTGACCAAATCTTGGAGCGATTAGCCGAATGGAATTTTTACTTTTTTCTTGACGGTTATTCTGGCTATAATCGGGTAGCAGTTCATCCTAAGGACCAGGACAAAACAACTTTCACCTACCCCTTCGGAACCTTTGCTTTTCGAAGAATGCCCCTTGGTCTTTGCAACGCACTTGCGACTTTTCAAAGGTGCATGCTTGCAATATTTTTGGACCTGGTAGGTGAATGCTTAGAAGTCTTTATGGATAACTTCTCTATTTCTGGAGATTCTTTTGACCATTGTCTCAGGAACCTTGAATGAACGCTCGAAAAATGAATAGAAGTCAATCTGGTCCTCAGTTGGGAAAAAAGTCATTTCATGGTCTTGGAAGGTATTGTCTTGGGCCATGTTATTTCAAAACAAGGAATCATGGTAGATAAAGCCAAAATAGATGCTATATCTAAGCTCCCACAACCCACTACTGTCAAATAGATCAGATCCTTTTTGGGTCATTTGGGTTTCTACGGTGGATTCATACAAAATTTTTCCCAAATCTCCAGGCCCTTAAGTCAGTTGCTTACTAATGACCTGCCATTCACTTTTAATGATAAATGCCTGGAGTGTTTTTTGAGGTTGAAGAAGGAAGTTACCGAGGAACCAATTTTGCAGGGACCTAATTGGAATAGTCGCTTTGAATTATTGATAGATGCCTTAGATTTTGTTGTGGGGGCCGTTCTAGGGCAAAAGATTGGCAAGAAGCTCGTTGTGATTTACTATGCTAGCAAAACTCTTGATGATACACAATGGAATTACATGGTTACTGAAAAAGAACTTCTTGCCATTGTATTTGCCATAGAAAAATTTAGATCTTATCTTTTGGGGTCACATGCCACTGTATATACCGACCACTCAGCACTTAAATATTTGCTGACAAAAGAAGATTCGAAACCCCACCTTATCCGTTGGATTCAACTACTCAAGGAACTTCACCTGGAAATCAAGGATAAGGCGGGATCACATAATGTAGTGGCTGACCATCTCTCTCGTCTTATGATGAATGACCTGATGACCCCACCTAATCAATTCCCTGATGAAAGCATTTTAGCTGCCACTACCCTCCCCTGGTTTGTGCCCATCACAAACTATTTAGCAACAAAACGAATCCCCATTGATTGGCCAAAAACAAAATGGGATAAGTTCTTTGCTGACATTAAATTCTATTTTCGGGAGGAGCCCGACCTTTTCCGTATTTGTGCCGATCAGATCATTCAACGATGTGTCCCTGACTCTGAAATCCATGATATTCTGACACATTGTCATTCAATGGCCTGTTGTAGACATTTTTTGGGCAAGAAAATGCAGCTAAAATCCTGAACGTAGGATTCTTTTGGCCTATCTTGCACGAAGATGCTCATAATTTTGTTCGATCTTGTGTGCGTTGCCAGAGCATCGGCAACATAACTCAGAAGGATTTGATGCCCCATATGCCTATTTTAGAGGTTGAAATTTTTGATGTATGGGGCATCGACTTCATGGGACCGGTCATAAACTCTGGTGGGTATTTATATATACTAGTCACAGTCGACTATGTTTCGAAGGATAGAAGCAATACCCACCCGCACTAGTGATTACCGTGTGGTTATCGAATTTCTTAAGAAGAATATTTTCTCAAGATTCGGCATTCCAAAAGTCATTATCGGTAACAAAGGCTCACATTTCACTCATTCACAATTCTGTCACCTTTTTTCAAAATATGGGGTTAATCACAAAATTTCATACCTTATCATCCCCAAACAAATGGCCAGGTAGAAGTTTCTAACTGGGAAATCAAAAATATTTTACAAAAGATGGTTAGGCTCGACTGTAAAGATTGGTCCACCAAATTGGACAACGCTTTATGGGCCTACCGTACCACTTTTAAAACCCCGCTCGACATGTCTCCCTTCCGTTTAATTTTTGGGAAGGCATGCCATCTCCCGGTAGAACTCCAACATAGGGCTTTTTGGGCAATAAAATAACTAAATATGGATTTATCTGATGCCAGTATCCGCAGAAAACTACAATTAATCGAATTGGGAGAATTACATAATTTTTCCTATGAAAATGTGAGGATTTATAAGGACCGAACAAAGAAATTTCATGATAAATACATGTTTTGGAAACACTTTGATGTTAATCAACGCATTTGGCTTTCTGAAGCCAGATTACGTCCTTTTCCTAGCAAATTAAAATCCGAATGGACCGGCCCCTTTATTGTCCTCAAAACTTATCCTTACGATGCTATTGATCTTTTTGATCCTAAAACTAATACAACATTTCAAGTCAACGGCCAACGTTTAAAGCCCTATTTTGATCATACCTCGAATCTTCCATCTGAATCCTTTGATTTCACTGAACCAACCACCATTGATCACAATTGCAAACTATGCCCAGTTGAATGGTGTAAAAGATAGCATTGGATGGGAGGCAACCCATCATTGTCTTTCTACTTCCTTTTCTTTCTTTTCCCCAGGTTTTGCTTATCCTAAATTCGACTGCCTTTTACTACGGTAATCCCTCTCTCCCTCCTATTGCATGAGAACATTGCATCTCTTAATCATGGGGGGGTGTTTTTGAAATTTTGACAATCGATTAAGGATTTTCAAAAACTAAAAACATGTATTTTTCATTATTCATTTAATTTTCCTCTTTGCATACCCAGAAAAAATAAAAATGTTGAAAAATTTTTGAGGAAAAAAAATTTTCAAATTGGGACTAAGGTTGAAAAACTCACTTTTGGAACAATGGGATTTAATCTTTAACAAACTAGGGATGAGGACACGGATCTGATCATTAGAATTTCAGGGTCTATTTTTTGACTAGGTCATATATCCTTCTCTAAAATTCCACCTGAATTCATGATAATACAGGTGACTTGATCCTCTTTTGTAAAATGGAAATTATCTGGCTTAGTTTCTGATTCAAAAACTTGCATTTCTTGCAGAACTTCCTGTGTCAAATTTCACACACAAGCCAACAAATAAAAACTACTAAAAATTAGAAAAACCCCTTGTTTAGCCTTAGTAAAAGACTGAACTAGATCATTGGTTTGAGTTCCCACCACCGATAAGGAGGAAAATGCCTCCTTTGAGGACGCGATGTCAACATGTTACCGCCTCTACACAGCTCCATATCTATATTTCATATCTGTAGATGGAGCATTAAAGCGCATTTTAGCAGCTCAAGTGTCTTGAACGGTGCTCTACCTATAGTGTCGAAGCAAGAACTTGAGTTTGCTTGGAGCGCCCCTTTACACTGCATTATGTTTTGGGGTTCTGAGCTTTTGGGTGGTGTCATGGACAGTGCTATCTCGAAGTACAGGTGCCAGAGCCCCCACGAGGATTGGTAACGGGAATGATGAACCCAACACATCTGTTGTAAGATTAAGCTAGAAATAAGGATGGGTGACAAAAAAAAAAATTAAATCAAAAACATGCCCTTATAAATGTTGGCTTTTCACAAGCATAGACAAAATGTTTTAAAGGTTATTGCAAGTAGCAAATTAGATTCAAGAGCCAGAAAAATTCCAAAAACAAAAAATTCAAGTTATCTGAATTAACAAGAGGTTAATCTATGAATTTTTTAAAGGATATATTGATATCATTTTTGTCTAATTTTCAATCAAAAAATAAATCATGATATTTATCTTTAACAAATCCCGTGCCTTCGATGTTTAGATCAACCAAGGTCCCGTAATCTTTTTCCCTCAAAGTTCAAAAAAATTAGATTTCCCAAAAATTCTATTTTATAAATTAAATTTTTTATAAGAGACTAGCAAAAGATAAGCATGGGGGTGTGATAAATGTCAGTTTGTCATCATTCTTTTGCATTAAAACAATCCTAGCTCTTAGGGTTTTGCTTCACAAATGGATTTTTGGGTTGCATTTAGTCATAAATTAGGTTAGGCATGCATTGCATTTTTCTTGTCATTTTAATGTGTTTTTGTGAGTGTTAGGGATGAACAGATATACAGATCCCTAGAGCCCTAGTACTCAGGAAGGCAACAGGTGAAGGAGAAGCTCAAACTAGCTGGAACTCAGCTTGATCCAGCTCACCATGGCTGGAATCCAACTCACTTGTGCTAGGGTCAGCTCATCCTAGCTCCATTCAGCTCATCTCAGCTGAATGGCAGCTCAAAAGAGCTCATCTCAGCTCACCCTAGCTCAGGTCAACTCAGATCCAGCTCGACTTAGCTGAGACTAGCTCATCTCATCTCCCGTGAGTTCACATGGAGCTTTAGCAAGCTCAGTTGATTGACTGGAGCTCACCTCAGCTCAGGACCAGCATGATCCAGCTCCACTCAACTCTAGCCAACTGAAGATGAATTCATTCCAGCTCAGGAAGCTCAAGTCCAGCTTAGCTCAACTTAATTGAGCTAAGCTACCTTAGTTGTCTCAACGAACCTAATCCTCCCCGAGAGCACCAAACCCAGCTCACCTCAACTCCATTCAATCAGAGCCAGCACACTTTAGCATGGCTTAGCATCTAGCAAAGAACTAGCAATCTAAGCCAGCTAGAGCAGCCCCATGTTGACCTCCTCATTAGTTTCCAACTCTAATTTAGCTCCTGACTCTTCATATCCAGCTCCTCTCCTCAAAACCTAAGCTCCACATGCCTACTCCACCACTCCACTACTAGCTAATCTAGCTTAGCTTAGCTAAGCTTAGCTAGCATCTAGCTCCTTGGCCTTCTATCAGCCATAACTTAACCCTATCTAGCTCCATTTACTAAGTAAACTCATGTCCACCTAGCTAGCTCCACCTCTACCGAAGTTGGTGCCACCTTCTTCACGACCCTTCACCCCTCAATCACCACCAAAAGAAACCTAGATGTTGGCACCAAAACCACCCTAACCACCCCCCTTTTTGGCTCCAACTTCACCCCCCATATCCACCCTACACATAACCCCTCCAAGCCACATCCACCATCCACCTCAACCCCCTTCTAGAAGCCTAGAAGTTGGCACCAACCCATGGCACCTCTCCATGGTTGGCTCCAATTTTAGGTGTCTCTTGGCCGTCCATAACTACCCCCTTACATCCCTTAGGTGGTGCCAACTCCCCTTAGCCCTAGGATCACCTAACCACCTCTATCTTCCAATCTTAGCCATCCATCTCAAGAGTCACCTTAACCCTCTTATCTTATCCTATAAAAAGACCAACACCCACCACCTTATAACCCATCCTTGGCTTGCAAAATACCTCTTATATTCTTCCTATAGCTCACACCCAAGAGAGAAGTAGAAGAAGAAGATTAAAGGGATACTCTATCCCCTTGGTGCCTTCCCCTCTTCCCTTCTCTCTTATGCCCACACCAGCCAAAGGAGAAGCCAGGCAAGGAATACCTTTGGAGGAGGTCTTGAGGGTGGCATACAACCATCCTTGGAGGAAAGCTTAGAGGTGGTCCACGCCACCTTCGAGGAAAGCCTTGGCATGCCCCCTACTTCAAGGTTTCCCAAGGAAGCTACACCTTGAAGAATTTTGCAAGGAGGAGGAGCTCTTTTTAATTGCGGAAGCAGTCACAATTGGAGCAATAGCCTCACCATCTTCTCCTTCATTTCATTGGATTTTTGTGTTTTCATTACATGCATTTTCAATTCTAGTAGTTTAAGCATCCTTATACTAGATTCTTGTTAATTAATTCCTCAATTTTGTACAAGTTTCCTTCATTAGATTTGTTTGTCTTGATTGCAATTTAAATTTCCCTTTTGTGCAGTCACTTCCCTCCCTCTCTAATTACCCTAGGCCTTCATGTGCTTAGTGTGAGCTTAGAAGGAAGGTAGCTCTTGTCACCTAGGGTTGCTATTATGAGTAGTTATCATTAATTCGAAATCCTTGTTATTTAAATTACAAAATAGAAAAAAAATGATATATTGAAAAAATCAGAAAGAAAGTTGAGATTTATTTTCTGAGCAAGTGATTTGATTGCAAGCATATTGCCTCCTTGGGCGACACTAGATACTCCCCTATCGTGGTCTTACAAATTTTAAAAGCAAATCTATTTTTGTGCATTGCAATGACTTAAAACCCTAATTTAACAAATCGTGCAAAAAAGCGAACAACTACGAGGAAGGTTCTTCCTTTGGCTTTCACCTCCGGTTCCGTTACCTCGCAGCCATGGTCATTTGACACTACCCTGCAGCCTTAGACATGAGGTTTTGCAAGAGATGTTGAAACTCCTTAATAGTTTCAAGCCAAATGCAGGTTATTTGATGTGTTTTCATGAATTCTTAACCTATCTCTTCAATGTAGTAGATGGTGGGTGGTCCACAAGGTTACTCACCTCACCGACTAACTTTTGGGCTCGTTGGAGCCCAAGTTAGTCCAATGTGGTTCTACTGGCTCATGCGCTTCTAAGTTATTTCAAATTAAAGACTGCAAATCAAATATAAACTCTCAAATAAATATGGAATCTAAATGATTTGAAGCTTGGTAAGAAGATTCCTCTTGCAACAAGCTTTTCAGAGAGTATTTTTTTAGAATTTTTACTATTTCCAACGAATAGTTATGAATTTTTAGCAAGTGGTCTAATATGGGATTTAGACCCCATGTTGATTTTTCTGTTGGAAATGATATCAAATATGCCCTAAAGATTTTGTGAAAATATGATATTGAAAACTAATTTTATTATCTTTCTCACCCCACAAATTTTGAGTCAATCTATTTTGTATTTTGGTCAGAATTGATTTTCAAAGTTCATAACAATTCTATTTTCGAGCAATCTAACACATATGTACTCTATGAATTTTTAGAAATTCCACAGATGGAATTTTCTTTTTTGAATGGTGGCATTGGAAGGATAACTTGAAAATCCAGTTCCAGTTCAAATTTGAGTAGTTTTGGAGCATTAGAACATGGCTATTGAATTTTTAATATAACACTTATTTTTTGGCCGAATTTCCAATAGGAATGTGTGCACCTGATTTCCGCAGCACCTGCATCGATTCGTTGGCCACTTGTCTGATTAATTTTGCACACAAAAATAGTTTGTTAGAGA
Organism: Thalassia testudinum; assembly: GCA_037157565.1. Classification (NCBI taxonomy): domain Eukaryota; kingdom Viridiplantae; phylum Streptophyta; class Magnoliopsida; order Alismatales; family Hydrocharitaceae; genus Thalassia; species Thalassia testudinum. Next base: position 8,521,510 of record JAZHRO010000003.1, on the reverse strand, counting down.
TGAAATCAAAAGTTGCCTTGCCTCCCTAGCAATGGCGCCAATTTGTTCATGGTGTAGATCGTGTAAAAGATGAATACGTCATAGTATAGCACGAAATACGTCTCGACAAATAAAATTAATGGAACTGGGAGTCCTAGTCGATCACAGGGAGGTAGAAAAATGCTTTTGATTTCATGCACTTATTCTAAATTTAATTGCTAAGTAGTGGAGATAATGAATTGCACTATATTTCATGCAGAAAGTTTGAACATTAATTGCATATCATACATGTATTTGAATAAAACATAAAGTAAATAAACTACTACTGTAACAGAATGAGGGCACCACAGGTTATCCGTGGTGGCCTTTTGAAGAGGTTGAGAGGAGTAGTGGCAATATAACAGGGTGGCCCAACAGATTTTGCGAACGGAAATGCAGAAATGATGGGAAGAGGGACAAGAGAGAGAGGTAGAAGAAGGAAGAAGAAGAAGAGAATGAGAGAGTTATTTTCGAAGGGGGGCCCTTAGGTCCTTTTATAAGCTTTGGAAATACTTCTTCCTAGGTTCTTTCTTATGCTACCACGTGGCGCATTCTGCAACCTCAGATCCGCATCGCATGGCTCCCGTGCACTCGCACCGCTTCTTCATGTTTCCATCTTCAAATCCCACCTCATCATCTCAGCTGTCCGATCATGCAATCGGATAGCTTAAATGCGCACTCATCACACCATTCAAATTCTACGTGCGGTTCTCACAACAACCTGTGCCATCGTGCCATGTGGACCCCTCTGGGCCCTCTAATCGTGCTTGCTCGCCTGCCTGCGCCCACCCGCATACACGTGCATCAATTTTGCGCAGTGTCGAGCTCGAACTTACGCCCCGCACATACGCGTGCGTGCGTGAGCCAACGCATTGCGCAAAGCCTTTATCATATGTATTTAATTATATTTATATTAATCTGTTCTAGGTAGCGATGTGGCACGTTCGTGGCCATTAGATGAAGATCTAATGGCCCATACTGTGAGGAGAGGCACCTTCAAGGGTTGGGGGCGGGGCGAGGGTGGCTGTGATGGTGCCATGTGGCACCATCATGGTCGTCCATTCTTCTTCTCTTTTTATCTGATGATGTAGGCATCCGATTATGTTGATTTCTACACCATTAGACTGCGAATGTCGATTCGGATCCATCCGTGCGATTGGATTTGTCTCTGAGGTTCGTATCTTCTTCATTTCACCCCTTGGCTCTTGCTCTTCTGCGAACTCCCTGGAGTGCTACGGAAGTTTGATTGATGCAATTTTAGTTGCATTGGACTCTCGACATTATTCCGAACAAATCCATAAGTTTAGATCGATCATCTGTAGCCCTAGATTACCTGCCATCATTAATACCTCCCAAATAACAAAGTTTAATACATAAAACACATCTATCAAATACGATGTAGAATACGATGCATATGCATGCAGAATGTTCATGTTAAGCTAAGTTCTAGCTTAATTCAGGCGAGTTAGGGCCTATGATTGTTGTGCAATCATCAACACAAGGGTGTTTCCAGTGTATATCTCACTGGATTACTCTACTTCCCCACTTCTTTCTTAAGTGTTTTAGGCTTTTTTGCGCATTTAGTGAGCTAGGTTCTAGACAATCGGCCAATGAGCTATTATCCATGACCACTTGCCAGCCATACTCGTGCAATGAAGTGTGGCTTATTTATCTTTTTTTCCTTTTTCTTCTTTTTTCTATTTTTTTCTATTTCTCCCTTTTTCTTCTTTTTATTTTCCTTTTCTTTTATTGTTTAGTAGGTGACTTCCCTGATCTCAAATTTACCTAGAGGCAATAAAAGAAAGTGGTCTTATGGCTAGGCTTTGGACAACCGACCAATGAGCTGTTGCTTACAACAACTTGCCAGCCATACCACCCTAGAAGGTTCATTAGCTACCTAATTTTTGTTAGAATCTCTGAGGAGTGAGTAAGTGCAAAAATGTGTGCGGATGCTTAGAATAAAAGTCCCTCCGAGTCAGAGGGTGGGTTGATAAGTTGTATACTTATCACCCTACTTTATTGATCAGATTAATGTAAATAAGGTTGTGTGGATTCGAGGCTAAATCCACTTTTTTGCGGACACTTGGGCTGATTAAGCCTGAAGGCCTGAAAAGTCTAAGTGTTCTGGTTCTTCTCCTATTATTTCCTATGGTTGACAAACTCCTAATGCCTCAGTTCTCTTTCCTAATTCTTTCATATATATATATATAATTCAAGCTAATAATATGAACTCAAAGAATGTGAATTACCACCTCTCCCATGCTTATGTTGGACAATGTCCACATTGGCAAATAAATGTATGCAAGGGGGTACAGAAAGAAATCACCTCAGTGCAGCTGTGTACTTGAACAGCTTGAATCTTTTGGGTTGCCTCCCAAGAAGCTTTGAGTTTAGTGCCTTCAGTTGGGCATAATACACAAACACGAATTGTCGGGGTCAAGAAGCTGTAGACGAAATCAGCAAGACCCAAAATCAAAAGTCCACAGATGCGAACTAGGTTGTGGTGGAGGCCCATCCTGAAGTGGTGAGAACTCTATAACAAATGTAACATGCATGCCCGTGTTTGTTCCTCTCTTAGTCTGCAGGCATGTAGAGAAGTTGATGTGGATGAGCGCACCCTAAATCAAATGAGCTGTTACACTAAAGATGTAGGTTTTATACTTTGCTTGTGTCCCTATAAAATTGTAACTCCTCAAAGGTGTATCAATTCTGGTGCATTCGGGTTGCAGGATTTTTATTCTGGTAGGGCATGTAACAAAATCAAGAGCTTCAAAATGAGCCCTAAAATCAAGCATGAGGTCACTCTCTAAAGAAAAATCCATCTCTTCTTCAACTAGGGTTTCATGGCTTATTCCCTCCAAGTCCTTGACCCCAAGAGTATTCTTTGCAACCTCTTTCATATCAGACTCAATGTTTGAGGTTGCTTTAGAGGTAGGGTTGTTTTCATCCTCTAGCTCAGATTCCTTCTCTTGGCCCTCCTCTAAATTTGTGACGGGGGTTTCAACTGATTCAAAATCTATTATTTTAGATTGCAATCCCATTCCCCATCTCCAATGCTAGATGTCTTTTCCTCCGAATCACTTTCCTCAAGGAGATTAGATTTAGCTTCCACAACATTTCTCCCCAAATTCTCAATCTCCTCCTGATGTGTGTTCTCAACTCTCCCCAAATCATGTTCTGAGGAATCCTTAATGACATCTTCTATGGACTTGTCCAACTCCTGGGGAGTATCAATGGTGGATTGAACCAATTTTGGGTAAATAGGTGTAGTCTAATTGATCATAGTAGGGCCTTGCTTCACAAATTCCATAAACAGAGTTGTTTCCAACAATTTTCTTTGGCCCTCTTCCTCAAGTTGTTGGAATATATCCATCATGGCCTGTTGCCCTCTAATCAATTCTTGATTCTGTCTGTGTAATTCTAACTGGAGGTTATCAAGAATTGACTGGGTGTCATTCGGTCTCCATTGGATTTCCTCCTTCAAATTAGGGCTAGGAAGGTGTGGTTGAGGATGTGTACTAGAATCTGCATTAGGGTTTAAGTTCTTGGGTGGGTCCTCTATTCTATCATTTTCAGGGTCCAATTCTTCAAGAGGAACCATTCACTGTTTAGTTCTACTTTAGAATAATTGAGGTTCTAAGTCTTTCGCCCAATCGAATTCTTTATCAAGGGACCAAATCAAAGGTTGATCATTCTTGATTTGCCAAGGATTCTGATCATCTTTTGATTTCCATTTGAAGCCCTTCCAATCCAAAGGTCAAGTAGGAGAGATCCTTGAATTCAGATGACCTTTCTTAGTTATAGTCTCGGGAAGGGTAGGGATCTTGGTGTTCTCCTAGAGTGTAGGTCCCATCAAATTGGTTAGTGAGTGGGAGGGACCTAACTGGAGAGTTGTCATGAGGTGAATCGAGATAAGGATCCCCAAGGTTTGGATCATACTCGGGGTGGGTATGCTGGATGTATCCCAATAAGAGGTTGGTCATAATTGGGATAGTTAGGACAAGAGGGATATCACAGGTTATACCCCCCAACTCGGTGGTTGGTTATCCCAAGTAGACTGTGGATATGGTCTACTTAGGTTAGCATACCAATCATGTTGGTGGAAGTTTGGGTAAGATGGATAGGCATTGAAATCCATGGTTCAAAAGAAATGGAGGGATGAGGGAAGAGCAGATGAGAGAGCCATGTGTGTGCAACCAAGCAAACAAATCTAAGCCCTACAGTGTAGACCTAGGTGACCTAGAAGCCTCCAAGGGATTGATCAGATCCGCAGGTACTTAACCACCTTTCCCGATGTTAATCTGGCCAGGTTGATACGGGGGGATTGAGGGGAAGGTTCTTCCTCTGGCTTTTGCTGCCGGTTTCGTAGACCCCACAACCATGGTCGTTTGACACTTCCCCGTAGCCTAGACACCAGATTCTACAAAGGGAATGAAGGACAAGTGCCTAGCAAACCAAATCACACCTCCAAGACTTAAACCAGTCTTGCCTAGGGCACGTCTACTCCATTTTAATGAGCGGCTAGGCTAGAGCTTATGCTTAAGATATGTGATGCCGCATTCATTGGGGTTGTGGTTAACCAATTTGAGTGTAAGTGCACTTAACAAGACATGGTTCTCAAGCAAGGATTTTAAGATGTGGTGTCTTTTAATGATTTGTCCTTGCTTTAATGCTTTCTAGGGTTGAAGTGCCTTAATGTTTTCAAACAAGGTTTAAGTGGGCACATAAAGTTTTGCACAAAATGAACTAAAGTCGATTTCCTTTAGAGTGATGTGGCCTTAGAAAAGCAACCCTAATGAGTTCACCCTAACATTCATGCAGTTCTACCAGGTGAGTTGATTTTAGTTATGGTGAGTGGTGCAGCCCAAGTCAAATCATGGCGGCTTCGCAAACACCACTCAAAAGAAAGAACACTCAAAAAGATTTTCTCCTTAAGAATGTTAGGGTGCATTTTTTTTTGTTGGGTGATGAGTTTGGAATGTGGGTCAAGTAGTCATTCACCATGCCAATTTTTTATTTATATTTTTTGTATTTTTCTTTTTTTCTTAAGCACACAAACAACCAAACGGTGGAGTGAAACTCACAACTGGTCTTCGCCGCACTTTACTACATCTCTATCGTAGCCAATCGTGCTCCTTCACTACCCACATGTCAAGTTCCTGTAATCAATCAAGTAGAGGGAGAAAAATGAGTTAGACGATGTGAATATGAATGCAGGATGAAAGGAACAAAAGAAATCCGTTGCCTCCCCAGCACAGTGCCAAAAACTAGCAGGTGCGGGATGTGTTGGTTTAATTGTGTCGTTATAGCATGTGTTCGCGATGTCAATTTTAATTAAAGATCGGATTTGTTGACTCCACGTGTCCAACACGAGGAGGAGTGAAATCAGATTACTTTGTTGCTTTTAGTTATCACAGGAAGTTCAGTTTGCTTGCAAGAAAATGAGAAAGAGAGAGAGAGAGAGGAAGAGAGAGTAGGGTTAGAGTTTGTCTTTAAATCAGGACATTCATTTGAACAAGATGGGAGATAAATATGAAACAACATCAACATTAACATTTAGCATGCAACTTGAGTTTGTTCGCAAAAACAACAATAGCTAAATGCTTAAACAAAAGCAATATAAAACTAGGGTAAAGAGAGAGAGAGGAGGAGGCAAGGTGGCCATGGTGGTGGAGGAGGGCTTCATCGGTGGCTTGACAACACCAAGGTGTATGTGGAATGCTTGGTGGAGCAAGGAGAAGGCTAGTGTTATATGGAGAGGGTGTGTGAATTGAATGCCTTTGAATGGGGTGGTTGAAGGGGTTTAAATAGGAGAAAGGGGCTTCTAATTGAGGTAAGGGGGTTTAGCAACATCTAGGAATCGCTAAACCCCTTCTGAAAATGTCGCTAAAGCCCAATTGCCACCGATCCGTTTGAGGCATGCGTGCTTCCTTTCCCACGATCCGCATCATCGCACTGTGAGCCATCCAATCGAAGATCGGACGGTCGAGAGTTTGCAAGGGCACGTGTTATGGATTATGCACATTCTCGCCTGGGTGCATCCCTACACATCCGTTGCACCGTGTGGTGCAATCCTCGCCGTCAGCTTCTGCATTAGCGATTGAATTTCATCCGTACATGCTCCTCCTGCCAATTTGAGCCTTGACTGGGCTCGAACGGGAGCTCTTTGCTAGTGGATGAGCCACGTACCAATGCGCTGTGCGGGTTGGTTTGTCACAGCATGGGATTTCTGGCCGCTGCACCCCAACCATTAGATGGGAGATGTGCGGCTGAGATCATGAAATGAGGGTGTGCTGAAGAGAGGGTAAGGTCGAAGAGCGGTTGAGATCTCATCTTGGCGTGATGGAGAGATGGTGTGAGTGAAGCATGTAGGTTCTCAGCCATCTAATCCTTGGATTGGATGGCTTAAAGTACTTCTTCGCAAGGGCACTGTGCGGTGAGGGTACGATTTAAGTGTGACTTGGCTGCTTGTAGGCCGTTGATCTTATGATCAAAGGCCAAAACTTCTTGGGCTGGCCGAGGGAGCTCCGAATGTCAGATTTAAGCGATTTTGAGTCTGTTGGACTCCATTCGTCAATCTGAATCCACCTGTACGACCTGATTGCTCATCTGAGCCCTGTTTCAATATGCACTTGTACACATGGCCATTAAACATTGATTATAAGCAATCTTAATTCGTCATGCATGCAATGCTTCCATGCTCATCATGGAATGCTATTAATGCACAAATATCCTCAAGATAAACCCTGGTTGATGGAATTATCATCATCGAATGTAGAGTTATCAGTACACCACAAGGATCACCATCAAGATTAAATTATTGGTGATATTGAACAGGGTGTAAAAACCCGATCTCAATTAGGGGCTGACTTTGTCGTTAATGCCTTTGTTTCTCAACTTGAACCTAAGAAAGTTGATGAGGCATTATAGGATGAGTCTTGGCTTGTAGCTATGAAAGTGGAGCTACTCCAATTCATAAGGAACAATGTGTGAGACTTGGTACTGACTCTTGAAGATAATTCCAATATTGTACTAAGTGGGTGCTTCGAAATAAATTGGATGAATCTGGTACAGTAATTCGGAGTATGGCTAGACTTGTAGCATGAGGCTATAACCAATAGGAGGGAATTGACTTTGATGAGACATTTGCTCCTGTTGCTTGCTTGGAGTCCATTCGGATGCAACTTGCCTTTGCAAGTGCAAAGGGCTTCAAGTTATTTCAAATGGATGTCAAGAGCAATTTTCTTAATGGCTATATTAAGGAAGAAGCCTATGTTCATCAGCCTCTTGGGTTCGAGGACCCAGTACACCCAGAGCGTGTATTCATGCTCAATAAGGCTTTAAATGGACTTAAACAAGCTCTTAAGACCTACTATGATCGACTTAGGTCCTTCCTTCTCCAGCATGGATATTGAATTGGGGTGGTTGATTCAACTCTTTTTGTAAGGGAAGAAGGAAGTGACATCTTGTTGGTTCAAATATATGTTGATGATATCATATTTGGATCAACCAAGGAGTCCTTGTGTTAGCATTTTTGTGAGACTACGAAGACTTAGTTCGAAATGAGTGTGATGGCTGAACTCATGTTCTTTTTAGGCCTCCAAATCCAACAATTAGGCACAAGTATCTACATTAGTCAAACAAAGTATCTTCTTAAAATTCTCAAGAAGTTTGACTTTGAAAATGTAAATGGAAAAGTGACTCCAATTGCTCCATCACTTCTCTTGGTGAAGATTTATCCAGTAAGAAGGTAGATGAAAAGAAATATCAGGGTATGATAAGTTCACTACTATACCTTACAACCCCCAGACCTGATATTCTTTTTGCTACATGTTTATGTGCGAGATTCCAATCCGAACCCAAGGAATCTCATTTAAACACAGTAAAAAGAATATTTAGATAACTAAATAGCACAAGAGATCTTGGTCTCCTTTATCCCAAAGCATATACCTTAGGCTTATCATCCTATAGTGATGCAGATTATGTAGGGAGTCAGATAGATGGAAAAAGCATTAGTGGCACTTGTCATTTTATTGGAAAATCTCTAGTCTCATGGTTCTCTAAGAAACAGACATGTGTTTCACTTTGTACGAGCCAGGCAGAATATATTGCTGCTTCACTTGCTTGGTCTCAGGTCATTTTGATGAGACAGACTTTGTCTGATTTTGAATTGATTTTTGCACAATCTAAAATTTTATGTGATAGCACAAGCGTAATTAATTTATCTAAAAATCTAGTACATCATTCACGTACTAAGTACATAGACGTTCGACATCATTTTTCTAGAGATAATGTGCTTCAAGGAACCATTCAATTAGAATTCATAGATACACAAAACCAATTGGCTAACAATTTTACAAAACCTCTTACAGCAGAGAGATTCTGCATTATAAGAAGGAAATTGAAGCTTTGTATAATTAAAGAAATTCAAAATTAAATGATTGATTGCCTTATAACTTCTTCGTAATTATAAAAAGCCCTAAGTCTTAACTATATACCCACTTTAATTAAAAAGGGGTATAATATAATATTTTCATATTTCTGGAAATATCAAGGTGTTGTTTGCCATATGGTTGCTTAACTTAATGTATTTATTACATTATTCTTCAATAACTAAGTTTTTAAATTACATCTTTCTCAACCACTTAAGTGGTCATGTGACTTGCAAATGACCCATCCCATATTAAAGAGGGCAAGTGCAAACACTTGCCTCATTTTGCATGCACTTGCATCATTTTGCTCTCTTCAACCCTAGCTCTCATTCTCTCTAAGGCCTCCTCCAAACCCTAGTCAAAAAGAAGGATCTCTTCCTCTAAGGCTCTACTCAAGGATTCAAGGTATTCTCTTCGTCTCTAGTTCGATCTTCACCATCTTAGACCTAGTTTTCTTTATTCCACATCTCATTCTTATACACTACCTACTACTACATATCATTTTCCTTTGGGTACCAACTGGTACCGGTACCCATCATCGGTACCGGTACTCACTGGGTGCAGTAGAGCCTGCTATAGGCAGCAGGTACCCGTACTCATGATCTATGTTGGTATCCGTTCGATTTTTTGGTTGGTACTGGAACCAACCAGTACCAGTACTCACGACCAATACCAATACATGCAGGCTTATTTGTGTTTTAAATGCACGCATGAAAGGAAATATTCTTGCTCTCTCATTGGTTTTTCCTACTCTCTTTATTGTATGTTTACAGATGGCACCTAAATCCAAGAGTAAGGGAAAGGCACCTCAAGATGCATTCCACAAGTTTTGCATTAATGAGGATGCAAAATCCATGTTTGATTGGTATAAGGGCCTCAAGCTTCATCATGGCAGGCCTGTTGAGTGGAAAGACTTTTCCTTGCACCTATTTAATTTCACTGTTTATCTATTTGAACAACATCTAATGCATTTCTTTGATGAGTTATTTTTTGTTGATGTTCCTGGAGTCTACACTAACATTAATTGTCTACTTTTTGCAAACCTCCAAGAAAAAGAAAATAGAGGTCAACTAGTCTTAACCTCTAATATCTTTGGACAAAAAGTAATGGTCACACCAAAATTCCTTTATACTATAACACAATGTCCAAATGAAGGTCATGATTCAATACCCTTAAAGAAAAATTCACTAAAATTCATGAAACCCTTCTACTCCCAAACTGTCAAGGAAAAGCTTTGGTTGCACCTAACATGACCTTATTTGCAGGAGTCTTATTTAGAATTTTAGCATGGAATTTAAGGGCCAAATATTCAGGATTCCATAAAATTCTCATAGATATTTTATAGTTAACCTATGCTATCATTACCAGTTTCCCTGTTAATTGAAATATGGTATTCATTCATTTCCTTAGACCTCATTACCGTGCTTCTACTCTCCCTCTTGATATACTTGTTTCTTATATACTTATCAAGAGTAGAATTGATATCTCAAGCTTTACCCCTCTTAGAAAAGTGGTCCACTTTAAGTGGTTCACACTTCGCAAAGTGGGAGTAAAGACTGCTAGAGAAGAATCATCAACTGATGATGAAGAAGATGAAGTTGACCCTAATGCTCAACCTTTTTCTCATCAAGTTCCTGGCTCATCTTCTACACTTGTTTTTATGACCTATCCTTATTCTGAAGCTGAAATACCATGGGTAAACTTGTCTCATGTACTTGGAACCGACTCAAACATGTTTAACACCTTCAACTCTATAGGTCACAATCTTACCAACTAATTAGCGAGTTTTTCACGAAGAAAAGTTAGGGTTTTAGAAAACTCATCGCCGTAGTTGCAAAACTCACTATCAAATAAAATTTTACCGAAACTCGAAATGGAGTCCCGAGTCGAACATGAGGAGGCAAACATTTGGTTTTGAAATTCACGCTTTGATTTTATTTATTTTTGTTGCTTTTATCTTTTAGGATTTTTTTGGTTTTCTTATAAAGCAAGAGATCAGATCGATAGAACTTTATATAACTAATCTACTTGCGAAATAAGACGGAGGGAGAGAGAGAGAGAAGCAATCAATATATATATCTAAAGAGCTTGCTACAAATTGAAAAGTGGAAAACTACACTAGAAAGCAGTAAAAGATAGAGGTGAGAAGCGCCCCCACGATGGTTGCTTGGAAGATGACTCCCTTTGATGGGGCACAGACGAAGGTGGGGAGGAGTGAGATGATGGAGAATGGCGTCGAAGGATGGAAGATGAGATGGGATGACATTGTGGCAAGGATCTTCTTCCTGAAAAGTGGTAAGAGGATGACCACAGGATGCTCCACGAAGGGGGATGAGAGGTGGGAAAAAGATTTGGTTTTCCACTCTAGAGGAGCATCTCAGGCTTGGGACAAGCTCTCTCTAGATCCTTGGAGGTGGTGAGGGAAAGAAAGGAAGATATGATGCTAGATGGAGGGGTATGGGTCCTTTTATAGTGGAGGATGTAGGGCTTTGTCGCACATGGGTAATTAGTGACGTTCATAAATATCGCTAAAGATCCGCCCATCTGTCGCTGAAGATCCACACCAACTCACGCTAGCTTGCAGCTGTGCTCATGTGCTCATCACGATGTCATGTCGCTCGCATGCGTGCACTGGAACTTGCTCTGCGTGTATGTTGCGGTGCAGGTGCATGGGCTAGTGCACATGCGTCTGCCTGCATGCGCTGGCTGGTGCGCCCTCGGTGTCCAATTGGAGGATTGGGGGGGGGGCTTTGAGGGTTTCAAACTTGTACCCCTCCTTTGGGAATGCGCCTTAAGACCAATGCGCCAATCCCACAAGTTTCTCCCGAAGAGAAGCCAAGGGGGTGCAGTGGAGACGGCTTCTCAGCCGTTGGATCAAGATCCAATGGTTGGGAATGGATTATGCGGATGAAGTGGAAGCATTGGGTAGATTGTTGGTCAGTGTTAGGCAGCCTAGATGGCACCACGTGCTGCCATCTGGGCTGTCAATCTTCTTTCACTTGCAGAGGATACCATGGTGCTCGGATCAAGATGATTTCTGCATTACCATATTGTGACTTCCGCTCTAGATCCATCCATACTGTCGTACTTTTCATCTGAAGCCCGTAAGGATGTCACATTGCCCACTGGCTGTTGATCTTCTTCGAATTGCATACAGTGCTACGGCATTCCGATCTAGACGATTTTAGAGGCATTGGACTCCATTCGTCGTCGTGATCAAATTTGTATGATCAGATCGTCAATTGGAGGCCTTGAATTAAATCTCCTTCTCTCCTAGCCATAAAAGGTCGCAATTAACCTAACATATGTGCAAACTACTCTAAAAATAGAATGATGCATGCTATGAAATATTTATAACATGGAACTCATATCAAAGCCTATGAACATACATAAATAGGTATTTTAATGTAAATGGATATGTCTACATCATACCCCCATGCTTATCTTTTGCTAGTCCCTAGCAAAATCAAACTATATACTATGTATAAAAGGAAATTTCAACTGAGGGCCTAAACTATGAAGACTCAACAGTGCCCGGGTGCCTACCGAAATGCAAATCGCCCAAGTCCTCGCCTTATTTGAAAAGGGAAGATACATTTTTTTTCTTTTTCTTCTTTTGTAATTTTTTTGGACTTTTGGAGTTTGAGAGTTTCGAGATAGCTTTTTTACGACTACCCAATCCGCCCAAGACTCAAAAAGACTCTAAGTACTAAGTATCTTGTGAAAGGGTGAAAGACTCACTAGGTGGCCATTAAAATGGACTTCAGGTTTCTATGACCCTAGCTAACCTTAAGAGTTTTGCCTAAATGTTTAACTTTCCAATTGGTAGCTTTTTGATTGCGCATCAATTCACGTCTCTAATTAGGTCATCTTATGCTATTTTCTAACACTAAGCATTTATATTAGATAGCTATGCATGCATCATGTAAATATTCGCATTTGTGCATTTTATGGAAAGGAAGATACAGAGAGAAATTGAGCATCCATTCATCCAATTCATCCTTTCCATTTCCACCTTATTTCCATTCAAATCCCACCATTGCTTCCACCTAATAAGCGCCTAATTACAAGCCTACATTCATTTCCCTACAACCCAAGTACATCCCCATAATTAACCCAAATTTGTTCCCTCTAAAAAAATATCCCAAACCACCTACGACTACCTGCCACCCTCACCTTCACCTATAAAACACACACCTCCCTTCCATGCACAGAGGTCGACACCATCGTCCCAACCTCCACCTTCATCCAATCCCACCTCCATTAGACGAATACACACACACCACTAATCCAGCTGGCCATGCATTCCTTCTGCTGAGCTCTCCTCTCTCCCTCTCTTCCCCTCCTCATCCTTAGTATCCTCTCACAAGTTGTGAGGGACACTGAGTGCAAAGGAGACTCTCCCATGGTTGCAACCACAACGACGTGGGTACAACACCACCCAGCTTCCTCGCGAGTAGGTGGGTGTGGTGGATTCTATGTTTGATTTCTTTTGTTTTGTTATTTTGATTTTTGTTTTCCTTTTCTTCTCTCTATTCCATCTCCATTGCTAGAGCTATAAGCTCTGTAGCCCCTTCACCGCAACCTCTGCACATCCCAGCACCTCACCGCGCACCACACACACCTCATCCTCCCTTACTACGTGCTTTACGCACATTTCCAGTCGGTTCAGTGCTGGTCTGCACACCCTTCACCGCGCGTCTATGCACGCATTCAGCCAATTGAGTCTCGAAGGTAGCCGGTCACCTTTTGCCCTTGGCACTGTGGCCACGACCTCACGCAGCTGCAGTGCCCGACCGACTGACTTCTAACTTAACCAGAGACCACTGCCCTCCCTCTCCTCATGTCACTCGCTCCAACCGGTCACTGTGCCTCACTCTAGCTCCCCCGTGCACTGCCTTCTCTCTGTGCATGCTACATCTCCGCGTGTCTCTCTCAACACTGTGCGGTGCAGCCATCTCCCCCTGCACTAGCGTAGTTGCTTCTTCCATGCGTGTTGCATGTTTCAACCCCTCACACACACCCACTCTCTCACACATAGACTCACAAACACATTTTACACATACACACCTATACATACATAAATATCCATATTCACACACACATTCACACACATATACATATATATTTACATATATATATATTCACCCTCCCCCATCTATATACATACATTTATTTATTTATATATTTATATTTATATACATATATATAGATATATATACTTATATATATATAAATACACATATATATCCATATTTCCTTCGCACCTCATCCATATCTCCACTCACAATACCGCGCACCTACCCATCTACCACGCATCATATTGCGGGAATATTCACACCAGTTAAGTATATTTCCCGATATTTATGCATAGCAAGCCTTCTATCCACACTCACACACGTCCACTCCACACCGCATGCGGCACATAGCTAGGTTAATCCCGTCTTTCTAGATGACGGTTAACCTACCATTGTGCTACAGCCCTATTGAATCCTAGATTCAATATTCACTATTCTATTATATAGTTATATATATACTTATACTTTTATACATATATCTATATCTCTATCCTATATATATATATATTCTACATGTAAATAAGCTAAGTATTTCAATTCATTTTAATTTTCGCATTTCAATTTTGCATTTTTATTTTCTTCTATATTTGCTTGTATTTTATTTCTTAAAGAGAAGACAAAAAATATTTAAAATGGAAAAGATAATTCTTGACTTGTAAGTGCACAGTCTCACGTGTGGTGAGATCGGATTTTAGTATTTTGGCATGTAGCCAAGAACGATTTTTATGGTTTGCCTCAAGGACAAGATTATCTCCAAAAAAATCTAAAAATCAAGAAAACTAGAAATATAATTAGTGAAAGGAATTGATGGGAATCTAGGAAGTGTGTAGAAATTGAGTAATTCCACCCCTGCCTCCTTGAGTTCGACCCTATCCTAAAAGTGGCAATCTTAAAATCTGATTTAGCCAGGTTAAGAAATTTTCGATAAACGAGTGTAGATTCGCTTGTACATTAACCACTTCCACTATATACAATTTGACACTAATTTCACCTAATTAAATAACCCTACTCGCATTCTATCACTTTCTCCCTACTTTTTATATTTTTTTTATTGGGTCAACACAAGGGTGAACCCACTGTATATCTTCCCGATTTATTCTACTTCCCTACTTCTTCCCTAAGTGTTTTGGGGATATTTGTGCATTTTTGTGAGCTGGGCTGTGGACAACTGGCCAATGGGCTATTATCCACTGCAACTTGCCAGCCATACTCATGCGGTAAAGTGTGTTTTATTTTTCTACTTTTATTTTTCTCCTTTTTCTAGTTTTATATATATATATTTTTTTTAGTATCATTTTTTCTTTTTCTATGTAGCTACTTCCCTGATCTAAGATTTACCTAAAAGCAGCAGAATGAGTATAGTCATATAGCTAGACTTTGGACAACTGGCCAATAGACTATTACCCACAATAATTTGCCAGCCATACTATCATAGAAAGTTTATTAGCTACCAAATTTCTGTAAAACCTTGGACAACCGGCCAATAGACTATTACCCACAACAATTTGCTAGCCATACTACCATAGAAAGTTTATTAGCTACCAAATTTCTATAAAAACTGTCGAAAAGTGAGTCAGTGCAAAGAGTGTGTAGATACTTAGACTTAAAGTCCCCTCAAATTAGAGGGCAGGTTGATAAGTCGTGCACTTATCACCTCAATTTATTGGCCAAATTAGAACAAAATTACATGGCAAGGACTCAAGATTAAGTCCACATTCGAGTGGACACTCGAGCTGATTAAGCCCGAAGACCTAAATAGTCTAAGTGTTCAGCTCCTAAAGTATCGTTTCCTAAAGTTAACAACTCTTAATGCCTAAGCTCTCTTCTCCTAATTCTAGTTTTTTTTTTTAAATAACAGAAGATTACAATTACAGGCTGACAACATGATTAAATCATAAAATATCCACCCCCCATGACTAGCTAATGCAATGTCCTCATTGTAAAATAAAAGCACATAGGAGGGTGGAAATAGGAAGAATATCACCTAAATTCTGTGAGACTCCGATTGATGATAACATCATCATCAGCCATAACAGGCTTTAATTAGTCAGAATCAATTAACAAATGCTTCTACATATTCATTGGAGGGTCGTAATTCATTAAACATCCATTCTGAGAAGAGTGCATAAATTAGGGTTAATTCTGCAGTTTTAATAGAAGATCGTAAATGCAAAGTAGACACAGGCTTTTCTAGGGTTTAATTGAAGGTCAAATGTTCATTATTGACTAATAAGAAGGTCAGTACAGATAGAAACAGGTTTTCATGTGTTTCGAGACTCAAACTAGCACCCGAAACTCTAATTTCATACCAGCTTAATTAATAGAGGTTCTATTCAGAATAAAATTCACCTAAACCTTTCAAAATTCATATAAAAATATTCTATAAGGTTTGTTATCCTTGGTTTGAACATCTGAAGCTATTTTAACCTAGAATAGAGTCCTAGACAAAAAGTTTCCGTAATTTGGGTTTCTATGTAAATTGCCCAGCAAAACTTGGTCAAAACTAAAATCTGACTTCACCATCAGATTTCTTGGGTCCTAATTAGGTTTGCACCAAAATTTATGCCCAATCAAAGATCATCTTGACCTAGATTGAACTTTTGTTCAGTCAGACTATTTTTCTCTCAAATAGCTCCTCAGCTATCGAAATCTATTGCATTTAGCCCCCTATGTTTATCAACACCGTCACTAAGAGGCCCTTGCCACCATTACTGTGCGAACCCATCAATCACTGACCTTCCATTAGGAAAATCTCCCTGCTTTCACAGTTAATCCCTTCAAAAATTTTAAGGGAGGATCTTGAGACCTTCCTCTTCCATCTGAATGCAATCTCGAGCTCAGATTTGAGCAGAGATGCCCATGTGAACTCCTTGAAATCAAGAGTCCTAATCCCTAATTTCTTAAGCTTTCAAGCTTGTTTCCAAGCTTGGAAGCTCATCTAATGCCCTATAAACGACCTTCAGGGATCGCCTCACATCCGTAGCTTAGTTTTGGCTAGAGTCAACCCATCTTCCCCTCTGTTTGGAAAAATGGTCCATGAGCTTCGGCAACCTTCTCCATCTGACCTCTTCGCCCGCCGCCACAAACAATAGTCGGCCGAATCATCTTCCTCAAGTTCTTCCACCACTCGCAATACCAGCAAGGGTCTCCTTCCTCCATCGTCCTCATTGTTCCTCCTTCCCGAAGATTTCACCTTCCACAACATCGACCAATCAAAGCCGATGCTGCCCTATCCCTTTCGTCCAATTAGGTTAGCTTAGTTTGTCTCCCCTCTGCCCCTACAGTCTTTTCAACCCTTTAAACCCTCAATTCAACCTATGACTCCGCCGTTCACCCGTCATCATCTCCATCTTCGGCTGCAGCTTTGGCAAGTCCACACCACCACAGGCCACCGGTTGGCTTGCCAACATTTCCTACACCTTCGTCATGACCACGCGAGCAAAACCCCTCAAGAAATTGTGGGGATTGCTGCACCCATCACCTCCTCAAACACCTTTGCCTTTATACTCACATTCTGCCTTCTCTAGCCCACCACGACCACTCTTACAGCATGCCACTGCCACCACCACATTTGCAGCACTCGCATGAAGCTCTTGAGCTATTCTGATAGGGCTGAGAGGCCATTTTCTCCTTTTCAGGTGCTCACCGACTCTCCACCACTACTGGTCATCTTCCTCGACCACGGTCGCCGTGCTCTAGCTGTGTTCTTCATTGCCAACACCTCCAGGTGCTACAATTCTGCTCCAAGTGCGTGCCCAGGTCTCCAATTGATGGAGTCTACCTATCCTTCGACCGCAATTATAAGGTTCATTAGCAGCAGCTTTACGTGGAGAACTGCAGGGACTTTAGTCCCACATTGGCACCTGATGAGCCCTTCATGTAGGACAAATTGTTTTTGTGTCTTGAGCTTACTGCCTAAGACACTGAGGGGTTTGGTCCCTCTTCACTTACACCTACTCACTCCTCGACTCCTCTTACACCTGGTAGCCCTGGTCCCTATACCTAATTAACGACCTGATTACAGTGGGTCCGAGAGAAGAAAGATGAGGGAAATTGTGAGAGCAGGGGAGGGTTTTGCTCTCTGTCTTTGTGTGAGCGGCTTCACACTTAGCTGCTGAAGGATACTTGTGCTGTGCTGCGAAGGAGAAGATATTGAAGAAGGGAAGGCTCTATTTGAGGAGCCTTATGCTTGTGCCGGTTAAGCTGTCTGGGCTAATTTCTGGCATCTGATACTTGGCATTTGATTTGATTTTGATTACCATTCATATAATTGAATAATTATGAAGCTTGAACTTAAAGGGTAATTTGGTGATTCAAATCACCATTTTTCCCTAATCTTTTTGCACATTGGTATCTAGATTTATTGATAAATTATTTTTAATTTTTCTTCAGATACTAATTGCCTATATTTTGCTTAGAATTGTGATCTGTGAGAATGAATTGCCATTATTGCTCCCTGTGGTCGACTGTGGTCGACCTTGGACTCTTCTGTAGAATCTGAGCTATAAATTTTATCTATTTTGAAGCTATTTGTCAACTATACTACAATGCATTTCCTTAAAACTCGACAAAAGCTCAACGACACTGGTCAGCTCCAAACAGTCTATACACGTGCTGAGTTTAGTGCCTTTAGCTTGGCAATATCCGACCAACAGAGATTAGGTCCAGGTGAGAGAAACCTTGTCTGACATGGGTTCAAGGAGCACATGGTCAACATAGGGTTTGAGACATTACCTGCTGACCTTGAAGGAATTAACCGTCTTTGGGTTAGATATTTCGATGGCCCCATTAGAAAAAATCCACTCAATAATGAATAGGCCATTCCACTTATACCTAAGCTTCCGGCGGAAGATCTTAAGTAGAGAATCAAAAGCCAGACCCTCTAGTTTGGCTCAAAGCTCTTACGGGAAATCATCTAGTCATGAAGAGCTTTAGTCCTTGCCTTATAGATTCTGGCATTATTGTAGGCATCATTTCTAAGATCCTCCAACTAAGCTAGTTGGAGTTTCCAGGTCTTCCTGGCTAATTCTAGATCAAGATTGCATTTCTTGATGGCCCAAAATGCCCAGTGTTCTAATTCTACGGGTATGTGACACACCTTACCAAGCACTAGATGGAACAGAGACATACCGATAGGTGTTTTGTATGCCATACGTAAGCCTAAAGAGCATCATCCTTCTTTTCGATCCAATCCTTCCTATCAGGCCTGACCATTTTCTGCAAAATGTTCTTGATCTCCCAATTGGAGACCTCGGCCTATCTGTTCGTCTGGGGGTGGTAGTGCATGGAAATCTGATGATTCACCCCGTATTTAGCCAGTAAATCCCTGAACTGGGCATGAGTGAAATGAGTGCCACTATCATTGATAATGGTTCGAGGAATCCAAAACTGACTGAAGATATTTTTCTTCACAAAATCAATGACCACAAGGTGGTCATTGGTCCGAATGGGAATTGCCTCAATCCATTTGGACACATAATCCACAGCAACCAGAATATACTGGTGTCCAAATGAAGAAGGAAAGGGTCCCATGAAATCGATGCCCCAAATGTCAAAAATTTCAATGGGAAGTATTGGGTTTAGGGGCATCATGTCTCTCTTGGCCATGTTTCCGAATGTCTGGCATCAGGTGCACGACCTTGAGAATTCCTGGGCATCCCAAAGTCATGATGACCAATAGAATCCAGATTACAAAATTTTTGCCACTGTCTTTTTCCCAGAAGAGTGCCCACCACACATAGATGCATGGCAGAACTTCAGTATACTATGGAACTCATTTTCTGGCATGCATCGGCAAATAATCTGGTCGGCATCAATGTGGTACAACTCGAGAGCATCTCGGAAATAATATTTCACCTTGAACATAAGTCTATCCCCCTGTTGCTTGGTCCAATCCTAGGGGATCCAACCAATAGCCAAATAATTAACGATATCTGCAAATTAGGGTGTTCAAATACCCGAGATTGTAAGGATAGCCTCATCCAGAAAAGTGTTAGAGATAGGGATATTTGGATGAGGAGAATCAATCAGGATTCTCAAAAGGTGATCCGCCACTACATTTTGTGCCCCAGATTTGTCTATGATTCAAGATCAAATTCTTGAAGTAAAAGAATCCAGTGAATAACCTAGGGCTTGGCATCCTTTTTGGCCAAGAGATGTTTCAAGGCCGAGTGGTCGGTGTAGATGATAACACGAGAGCCTAAAAGATAAAACCTAAATTTTTCCAAAGAAAAAATTATAGCTAGAAACTCTTTTATAGTAACGGTGTAGTTCCTCTGATCCTCGTCTAGAATTTTGCTAGTGTAGTAGATAACAGAGGGCTTCTTATCTATTTTCTGACCTAAGATAGCCCCAACTGCATAATCAGATGCATCAGCCATAATCTCAAATGGGGTTGTCCAGACCGGTGGTTGCAACACCAGGGCACAGGTGACTGTCGTTTTCAATAAATCAAATGCCTTGCAGCATGATTCATCATACTCGAATGTCATGTCTTTGGCCGGAAGGTTACTCAAGGGTCGAGCAGCCTTCGAGAAGTCCTTGATGAATCTTCGATAAAAACACACATGACCTAGGAATGATCGAATTTGTTTCATAGATGTTGGTGGAGGAAGTTTAGAGATGGCATCCACCTTAGCCTTATCAACCTCAATTCCTCGATTAGAGACACATGACCCAAGACAGTTCCTTCTTGAGTCATAAAGTGGCTCTTTTCCCAGCTAAGGACTAGTTGTGTCTTGTTGCATCACTTGAGGATCAATTCCAAGTTAGCTAGGCATGACTCAAAGGAATCTCCGAAAATGGAGAGATCATCCATGAACACCTCAAGACATTCTCCCACCATGTCAAAAAAGATGGCCAGCATGCACCTTTGAAAAGTCATGGATGCATTGCAAAGCCCAACAAGCATCCTATGGAATGCAAAGGTTCGGTAGGGACATGTGAAAGTTGTCTTTTCCTGGTCTTCGAGATGGATAGGGATTTAGTTATATCCCGAATAATTGTCCAAGAAGCAAAAGTACTTTTGCCAGCTAGCCTTTCTAGGATTTGATCAATGAATGGCAAAGTAAAATGGTCCTTTTTGGTGGCTGTGCTTAGCTTCATATAATTAATACAAACTCTCCATGCAGAAGCTGAATGGGTAGTGAAAGATTCCCCTTTCTCATTAGTCATGATGGTTATCCCCGCCTTTTTGGGCATAATTTGAATAAGGCTAACCCACGGGATATTTGAGATCGGGTAAATAATGCCTGCATCGAGACACTTGATTATTTCCTTCTTGACCCCTCGCATGTTAGGGTTTTGTCTCCTTTGCTTCTCGCGAGAAGGGAAGGATCCATCTTCCTTTAAAATATGATGATTACAGTAAGATGGCTCAATCCCCCTAAGGTCATGGATGGTCCAACCAATTGCCTATTATTCTTCTTAAGGACCTTAATCAATCTCAATTCTTGCTCCTTAATCAAATCAGCACTAATAATCACAGTGAGCATATTCTTAGGTCCTAAGAACTCGTATTTTAAATTCTCATGCAATGGTTTCAATTCTAGCTAAGGTAGGTTCAGTATAGAGGGTAAGAAGGATGCTGATGAAGATTCATCAGGATGGTCTAGTGGAAGAGGTTGGGAGTGAACAAAATCAACAACCTCTTCAAGGTGTGGTGAGTCTACCACGGAGGGTTGTGGGTTAGGTTCATTAGTGCTAGTCGAGTCCTCGAGTACATTGATCGACATACACGTCTCAACATTGAAATCTTGGCCCTTGATCTCCTCAATAAATCCACAATCCTCAAATCCTTTTATCACCTTGAAAATATCAAGTGTCAATTTCCTATCTTCAAAGGTGATCTCCATGCTACCACTCTCACAATTGATGTTGGCCTTGGCGGTAGCTAGGAACAAGCACCCTAGAATGATGGGTGCGTTGCTCAAATCTTTTGGTACATCCTTGTCAAGGACTGGGAAATCCATAGGAAAATAGAAGACCTTGACATTGATAATAACATCCTCAATAACTCCTTTCAATGTGGTGACTGAACGGTCCACTAACTGTAGCGTTACTGAGGTTGGCTTGAGTTCACCTAACCCAAACATTTCATAAAGAGAGGTCAGGAATTGGTTGATGGATGGACCTAGATTCAATAGTGCCCTATCAAAAGTGTAATCACCAATGACACATGAAATCAAGGGGGCACCTGGATCTCTCTTCTTCTGAGGAAGGTGATGCAGGATAACAAAACTTGCCTGCTTAGAGAGAATCAACTTCCTCGGGGTGGCTTCCTTTGGCTTACGCTTTTGGGTACATAGATCTTTCAGGAATTTAGTGTAAGCTAGAATGTGCTTAATAGCATCGAGAAGCGGGATATTGATCTCTACACTCTTGAATAAATTCAAGAGGTCCTTGCTGCTATCTAGGGGTTTCTTCTTCCTAGATTTCAATAAGGCTTCAGGTAACGGGATATGGGTGGTGTCCTCAATTTCAGATCCCTAGGCCTTGTTTTCTTCTTCAACCTCCTCTTTTTCTCCCTCGAGCTCCCTAGGGTTTTGGTTGCTAGAAGGTAGTTCAGGGTCCTACGTTTGTTTCTCACTCCTCAATGTGATAGAGCTTGTTGATGAGTATGGGTTCGGGTCTTGTGGAGGGTTAAGAAAGATAGGAGGGGATTGATTAACATGATAACCAGGGTTAGAAGAAGAAGGAACCCACACAACCAACTGAGCATGTGCATATGGGTCCCTCTGATTCTTGTACCCTTGGGCTCTATTGCCTTGATTTTGTACATTATGAGTGTTGGGTACGAGTTGGCATGGTAGAGATCCGGATTGTCGGGTGTTGGCAATAAGTCTAGATTGCAAGTTGTCCAGTGATGCCTTCATTTGTTGCATAAGTAGGAGCATAGATCCTTACATTTCTACCATCTACCAGTTTAGATCAGCTTGCCCTGGGAGTTGTTGGGCATTTGAAGATCGCTGAGTGGCCAGTCTCGAGTGCAATTGGGTGTATACTTGACCTTGACCCATAGGTCTTTGAGGTGCATAGTTGCTGGGTCATGTTTGGGTCTGTTGCCCCTAATTTTTCCAAGAGAAGTTAGGGTGGTTCCTCCAACCAGGGTTATATGTGTTGGAATACGAGTTGGGCCTAGCATTCTCTTGTATCGCATATGCATCCTCATATGGCGAGCATGGAGAGAAGGAAGGATCAGAAAAGCTAGGATCAAAGGCCCCAGTTTGGAACCCATAAGGTTCCGAAAAATTTTGGCTCATTAGTTGAGCTAACTCTAGTTGGTTCACAAATTCCTGCTGGTCATGTGTGCTTCGTGTGTTTAGAAATCGAGGTTACAAGTAACATGTCGTTGTAGTTGCAAAACATGTCGATCAAATAAAATTTATACCGAAACTCCAAGGGAGTCCTGGGTCGAACACAGGGAGGCAACGTTTACTTTAGTTGAAAATCGCGCTTCGATTTTATTTGTTCTTGGTCATTTTTATCTTTTCTAATTTTTTTGGTATTTTTAGGAAGCAAGAGATCAGATTGACAAATGCTTATCTAGCTAATCTACTTGCGAATATAAAAAGATAAAGAGAGAGAGAGAAACAATCATCTATTCATCAATAATTGTTTGTTACACTACAAAAGCAGGAAAAATCTACACTATGAAAGCATAAAAAGATAGAATGAGGTGAGAGAAATCCCCCTCGACGATTGCTCGGAGGACGACTCACTCTGACGTCGCTTGGATGAAGGTGGTGAGGAGCGAGATGAAGGAGGACGGAACTAGAGGACAGAGGATGGGGTAGGACGACGTCACGGCGAGGATCTTCTTCCCGAAGGGCGGTGAGAGGACGGCCACGGGATGCTCCATGAAGGGGGGTGAGAGGACAGAAAACTGTTTGGTTTTACTCTAGGGAGCATGCCGGGCTTGGGATAAGCTCTCTCTAGAGCCTTGGAGGTGGTGAGAGGAAGAAAGGAAGAGATGGTTTCGAATGGAGGTGGGTAGGTCCTTTTATAGTGGAGGAAGAACAAATTCGCTTCTGGGTCATTACTGACGTCCATAAACGTCGCTACAGCTGTCGCTGAAGATCCGCCCTTCAAATCCACTTGCTGGTGTGCGCTGACCATTAGTGACAGCTACAAGTGTCACTAAAGGTGCGTCGCTGAAGATCCACGCCCGCCCCACCGGCACCCGCCCCACTGGCGTGCTCCGCTTGCGTGCATCACGCGCCTTGTGCGCATGTGCGTGGCATACGCTATGCTGCTGCTGCACACGGCTGTGGCTGTGCGCGTGCGCCATGCACGGCTGCGGCTGTGCGCGTGCACTGCTACTACTAGCCGACGTTGGGCGACCTGGATGGCACCACGTGGTGCCACCTGGGCCGCCCATTCTTCTTTCTTTCGTAGAGGGTGCCACGATGCTCATATCAGGATGATTCCCGCGTTGTCGGATTGCGATCATCGCTTTGGATCCATCCATACAGTCAGATTTTCCATTCGAAACACATATGGATGTCGCATTGCCCCTTGGTCATTGATCTTCCTCAAGCTTCATGTGATGCTACGGGACTCCGATCTAAACGATTTTAGAGGCGTTAGACTCCGATCGTCGTATTAATCAGATCTGTATGGTCTGATCATCCATCCGAGGCCCTGAAATAAATCCTCTTTTCTCCTGACCATGAAAAGGACCTAATTAACCAAAATATAAACAAGTACTCTAAATGCAGAATGATGCATGCTATGCGATATTTACATCATGATATGCAGTGCTAAGCTAAGGAACTATTACAAATAAGCATTTTACAATGAATTTATACATGTTTATCACCCGCCCCGTGGAATCTCGTGAGGGATGGAAATCCGAATTCTGGGATTGAGTGGGTGTAGAAGTGTTTCCTGAGTTTCCATCCATCCACTCTTCCATCCTTTGAGTAGCCAAGTCCACCTTATCCAATTTGTTGCAAATCAATTCCCTGTCAAATGAATGGGAGTTCTGAATCTCATTAACATTTAACCTAGCTTGTTGGAACTAGTTGAAAGTATCCATGAAGGCATGATTTATCGAATTTTGGCTCATTTCCTTGAACAGGTCATATGCGCTATCTGCATCCCTATTGAGGATATTACCTTTGTAAAGGCATCCACATGATTACAGAGTTATTTGACCAACCCATGATAAAATATCTACACGAGTTGCCATTTCGGCACTTTGTGGTGTGGACACTTCCTCAAAAGATCCTAGAATCGCTCCTAGGCAATATGAAACAGTTCCCCCAGCCACTGGGTGAAAGTGGTAATCACCCGTCGCAAAGCATTGGCCGGACCAATTGGGAAGAATTTCTTCAAGAAAGTCGATTTAATAGCAGCCCAAGTCTCCATTGGCCTTCTAATGGTCCGGTACCAATGTGCGACCTTATCCCTGAGAGAATGGGGGAAAGCCTCATGATCATTTGCTCTTCATTCACATTCCTAGCTTTGGTGATTTGAACTAGAGTTGTCAGATCCTCCAAGTGCACGAATGGATCCTCTGAGCCAAGCCCATGGAAATGTTTAATCAAACTTAAGACCTGGGGCTTGATTTCTATGTCTCTGGTGGGAATCATTATGCTGGGACATTCCCTGCAATTTGAAGGATCATAAAAATCCTTCAATGGTCGAGTGCCCCGACCATTCATTTGTTGGAACCTTTACTGCATTTGCTGCAATTCTTCCAACTGCCTCTGAAGCAGCTCCTGTTGGTTTGGGGTTGGGGGAGGTGGTTGTTGATCAGCCATGGGATGTACTTGGCTATAACTCAACCTCCGCCTCAAGGAATGGTTTAAAGGTCCTTCCAAATGAGGGTTCAATGACCTCCTTCCAAGCATGCACTGGAAGGAAGTCGGAAGGACAGGGGAAAAGATGGAACCCTGCAACACAAAAATGCAAGCCTGTCCTTAAATTGGGTTGCCTAAGGACTTATGCATCAGAAATAAACTGCAAGCACACCACTAATTTGGTGTTGTCCTTGCTCCCGAAGATGGTAAAGTTGGGCCGGTGAAGTAGGGGGAACGTGTCCCGAAGGCCTCTAATTATGACAAACCCCTACTTAAGTCGTTTGGCAATCGGGGCCCCCAACTTAGCACCTTTTGAAGTAAGCAAACGTCACTAATTCGAAGTGCGTTCAGGAGAGTACCCTGAAATGGACTTTGTGAATCCTAGGGCCAACGTCTACTCAATTTTAGTTAGGCTTGGGATAGTTGTGCTTTCGGAATGTGGTGGGCCCTGTTAATGGGTTGTGCCCTTAATAGTTCTTTTGAAAATGTGTGAATGTGCACAACCAAAAATTTTCAAGCAAGATTATTTAAGATGAAGTGAGTTTTAGGATTCGAATCATGCTTAGTAGCCTTTAGGATTCAAATATTAGGTGTATTCAACCATGTTTTGTGATGCAAACCAAGTTTGAAAGAATGAGTTCAAGTATTTTCCTTTATAAATCAAGAAAATATGGAGTGCCTGGCTTGACCTAATTATTTGAATCCTATGGAACAGCTACAAGATGATTCAATTTTAAATTGATTAGGTGGTGCGGCCCAAACAGCTTAAAAAAGTGACCCAGATGCACCACCAAATAAGCCACATAGAAGTGATTAACCTAGTCTGATTTCTACTATTTTATGTGTTGATTTGTGCGTGTACCGATTCCACAGGTCGGAATCCCGGTTGGGTAAAAATCAAAAGAGGTTAAGATCCCCAAGTGTGGGTGTGTATAGTATGTGTGTTACTTTCGTCCCACAATCAGATCAGATATATTCTTTTAATTTTCTTTTTATGTGAGGCTGAGATGAGTGGAGGTGGCAAACAAGACAAACAACTTCTATCCTAGGGTTCGTGAAAACACCTATGTAGATTAGGTCTTGATCATTAAGATGGCGAAATGAACTAGTGGGTGGGGAAGTGGGGGGAAACTTACAGAAATCTCTACCTGCACTTTACTCCAATCTACCACCTTCACCTCTTTGATTGGGGTTCCTGCAATATAGTAAATCGAAGAAGAAAGATAGGTTAGAAAAATATGCAAGTAATGCGGGGAAACATGGAAAGAACCAAGGAGCATTGCCTCCCTGGCAACGGTGCCAAAATGATTAGCGAGCTTTTCACGAAGAAAAGTGAGGGGTTTTTCCAAAACTTGTTGTCGTACTCGCAAAACTTGCTATCAAATAATATTTTACCAAAACTCGAAAGGGAGTCTTGGGTCGAACACGGGGTGATGAACGTTCAATTTTGAAATCCATGCTTCGATTTTATTTATTTTTGTTGTTTTTATCTTTTATCATTTTTTTGGTATTTTTATAAAGCATGAGATCAGATCGACAAAACTTTATCTAACTAATCTACTTGCAAAATAAGAGGGAGAGAGAGAGAGAGATAATCAATATATATATCTAAAGAGTTTGCTACAAATTGGAAAGTGAAAAACTGCACTAGAAAGTAGTAAAAGACAGATAGAGGTGAGAAGAGTCCCCCTCGATGGTCGCCTAGAGGACAAAACGCTTTGGTGGCTCCCGGACGAAGGTGGGGTGGAGTAGGATGGAGGAAAATGATGTTAGAGGATAGAGGATGGGATGGGATAGCATTGCAGTGAGGATCTTCTTCCCGAAAGGTGGTGAGAGGACGGCTATGGGATGCTCCACGAAAGGGGATGAGAGGTGGGAAAAGGATTTGGTTTTCTACTCTAGAGGAGCATCTTAAGCTTGGGACAAGCTCTCTCTAGAGCCTTGGAGGTGGTGAGGTAGAGAAAGGAAGAGATGATGGTGGATGGAGGGGTATGGGTCCTTTAATTGTGGAGGATGAAGGGCTTAGTCACACATGGGTAATTAGTGTTGCCCGTAAACATCACTATAGATCCACCCATCTATCGCTGAATATCCGTGCCAACTAATGCTCACTTGCAGCTATGCTCCTGTGCCCATCACGCGGTTGTGTCGCACGCAGGTGCATGGGCGCTTGCACTATGTGTGTGCTGCACTGCAAGTGCACAGGCTAGTGCGTGGGTGTCTGGACACATGCACTAGCTGGTGTGCCCTCGACATCCAATTGGATGATTGGGGGGACTTTGTGGGTTTCGAACCTGTGCCCCTCCTTTGGGAACACACCTCAAGACCAATGCGCCAAACCCACTAGTTTGTCCCAAGGAGGAGCCAAGGGCATGCTGCGGAGATGACTTCTTAGCTGTTGCATCAAGATCCAATAGCTAGGAATGGATGATGCGGATGGAAAGGAAGCATTGGGTAGACCACTGGCTAGTGTTGGGTGGCCTAGATGGCACCATGTGGTGCCATCTGGGCCATCCATCTTCTTTCGTTTGTAGAGGATGCCACGGTGCTAGGATTGAGACGATTTCCACATTGCTAGGATACGATCATTGCTCTAGATCCATCCGTATGGTCGAATTTTTCATCCGAAGACAATAAGGATGTTGCATTGTCCCCTGGCCATTGATCTTCTTTGGACTGCATACAATGCTACGAGATTCCGATCTAGATGATTTCGGAAGCATTGGGCTCCGATCATTGTCCTGATTAGATCCGTACGATTAGATCATCAAAATTCAAGGCTCTAAATTAAATCTCGTTCTCTCCTAGCCATAAAAGGATGCAATTAACCTAACATATATACAAATTACTCTAAATGCAGAATGATGCATGCTATGCAATGATTATTACATGGAATGCATATCTAAGCCTAGGATCATACATAAATAGACATTTTAACTTAAATGGATGTCTACATCACTAGTCTCAACTTTGGTTTCGTTACTTGGAATGCAAGTTTCATGAGCTTTCACTTTCTATTGAGTCCTCCCATTTTGCTTCTTCCACTCAACAACCTAAGCAATGGAAGCACACTCAACCAAAGGCACCCAAAGAATATAGTGAAAGTTGGAAAAAGCATTTTCAAGACCCATCTATTGTTTCCTCTCAAATGGAAGAAGAAGAACCTATCCTTCTTGGTGATGAAGAGGAAGAAGAAAATGAAGAAGATGAAGAAATCTCATATGCCAAAGGTGAAGATGAAGATATTGAAGAAACTGAAAATGAAGAAGATGATGAAGATGAAGAAGCTGATGATAATGATGATGACGACAATGATAGTAGAGATGATGACAATGGTAGTAGACTTGTTGCTCAAAAATATAAGAAACGAGCTCACAATTAGTTCAGTTTATGTTTTGTTGTATAAGACAATTGATTTTATTTGGTTGTTATGGTGTACGACTTTTAATAAGGTGATTAATGCTTTAGTTCATCTTTTATGTTCTTTATGATGTTGATTGAATGTCTATTTCTACATAATTTACCAATGCTTGATCCTTACCTATGCATATTGTTATTCATTTTGTTTGTTTGATAAAAAGGAGGAGAAATGGTAAATACTCATATTTAAAAGAAGGAAGCTTAGTTTGAGGGGGAGGTTTCACTCCTAGTGGAGCTTTTTTTATTCCTTCTCTTATGAGGTTTCTATTATTTTAAATATGGGTATTTCTTTTGTTTTGTCAACACCAAAAAGGGGGAGATTGTTGGAACCTAGTTCCCCTTCTCTTTTATATTTTGGTGTTAACAAAACTGTTTTAAATGTAATGTGTTTATGAAGTGTTATTCACAGGAAATCATAAGACTTATGAAGTATGGATCATAACAAGGAAGAAGTGTGATGATATTAAGGATGAAGATTGTTTTTATGTTGTTCATTTGTTGTATTCTAGAATTTTTTATGTCTCCTAAACAAGAAAAATTGGTTGAGGAAGTAAAATCAAAATAGAGAAAATTAGGTATCAAACTCACATTTTAATCATTGGTTTGAAAAATCAAAATAGTTTCTTAGAAATATTAATCATGTAGTTAAGTTTATTTAGCACTAAAATTGATTAAATCACACAAAACAAGGTACTTGTTGCAAGTACCGGTACTATTCATAAGTACCGGTACATGCAAGGCATAGGTTTGGGCCCTAGTCTCAAACAAGTACCAGTACTCAACATGAGTACTGATATCAGGTGTTCACAGTTTGTGGACAATAGCAGTGCCCGGACCTTGCAAGTACCGGTACTAAGCACTAGTATCGGTATATGTAGGTCACAGTTTTTGACTCGTCTCAAACCTATGAGTCACAAGTACCAGTACTCATTATGGGTACCGGTATCTGGTGACTTAGTTGGTAGTCAACTGCAAGCACTGAGTATCGACACCTAGGCTCTGTTAGGCTGGCTGCTGGATAACTGTGAGTAGTTAGTACCGGTACTAACTAACCATTGTGCCTGATCTAAACGGCTATTTTGCAATTAATCTTATTCCTAACCTTCTTATTTTTCCTCCAATGGCTAGTAGGCGCAGAGGGGCTGATTAGTGGCCTATAAAAACACCTTTTGAGTATCATTTTCACACAACACAAGAATAAAAAAAAAATCCTCTTTGCTCCAGATCATATTTCTCTCATTTTAGCTACAAGACTGATAGACTTGTTTCATCCATTCTTCAAGGAGATCTTCATTTCGCAACAAGTTCTTTTGGCGTGTTTGTTTTGTTATTGTAATATCATTTTTTGTGCTTTATTATTTATCGCTAGATCTTTATATGAAGTATCTACTAAACTAATTCTTGTTGGAGACATAGGAATTGAGTTGTAAGCTATTTAACTTCTTGCTTACACCTGTATTAGTTTTCTTATATTTGCTCTTGTAATTGGGTTGAGGTAACCCGTTAATCACCTCATTTTTTAGTAAATTGATTCCTCTGGGTTGAGGGAATTGGGTTAAAAATCCTAACTCGAGAAAATTAGGTAGTGGAGTACCCAAGTAAGGGGAACCACTATATATTTTGTGTACTTTTTCTGTGGTTTGTTTTATTTGCAATATTTTCTTTAGCACGTTATTTATCCTCCCTTCTAGTGTGCTTGTGCCCTTTAGATCCTACAATAGGAAGGATTGGTTTGCCCACCTTTGTGAAGCCTTCTGGGCCTATTGGACCACCCATAGGACCTAATTAGGAATGTCTCCCTTCAGACTCGTGTATAGGAAGACATGCCACCTCCTCGTAGAAGTGGAGCATAAAGCCTACTGGGCAGTACGGAAGTGCAATCTAGATCTTATGAAGGTTGGAATCCACTATCAGTTGCAAATGAGAAAGATTGAGGAACTATGCAATGACGCGTATGAGAACTCACAAATTTATAAAGAGGAGGTCAAAGCCTTCTATGACAGGGACATTTCACAAAAATCTTTCCATCCTGCTTAGAAAGTATTACGCTTTCATGCTAAACTCAAGCTTTTCCAAAGAAAACTCAGATCAAAATGGATTGGACCATTCCTTGTGAAACAAGTGTTCGGAAATGGCGCCATCAAAATCAGTAAATTCAGCCACGAATCAAAACCATTTGTCATGAACGGTCAAAGACTCAAAGCATTCTTTGAACTCACCAATTCAAATCTGGCTATAGTATCTTTTGAACAATCGACTCCACCTTTGATACCTGTATTAGAGCTAGAAATCGTCTGCAACAGCCATTCAGACTCGTTCACCACCCACCTGTTCTAATGTACGAAATGAGTGGAACTCGAACCCACCTAATTTACAATGACGACATTGCAAATCTTAGGCATAGGGTGGTATTAAAGTGCAAAGCATTGTGAAAATCAATGCATGGAAGGGCTTCATAAAAAAAAATTTAAAAAAAGGAGAAAAGAGGAATGGAGAGGTCAATTTGAATTGAATAAAAAATAATTGAGGAGAAGAAAAGAAAAGAGAAAAAAGGACCAAACAAAGGGAAAAGAATGAGATAATCCCTTAATATTGTGTATGGAACTTACCTAACTTCTAGGTTGGTTTGGATGATGAATTAAGACTTAGAAGGCTGAAACTTAGGAGATTAGCGACGAG
Source organism: Thalassia testudinum (assembly GCA_037157565.1). Taxonomy (NCBI): domain Eukaryota; kingdom Viridiplantae; phylum Streptophyta; class Magnoliopsida; order Alismatales; family Hydrocharitaceae; genus Thalassia; species Thalassia testudinum. Next base: position 8,490,079 of record JAZHRO010000003.1, on the reverse strand, counting down.
TACCAACCTTAGGCCTCTTGGACTTGTTTTTAGGCTTCAACACTTACGTATTCATTAAGATTCGAATTAATCCTCAAGAGGTTGAGGAAAGTGCGAGGCTAATGTAGTAGGTCTAAGGCTTAGGGATTATTCAACCCCATTGCCTACCCTTTGGTTTTCGAGACTTGGTAACCTAAGTGCCAAAAATCACACACTAGTCCAGTTCAGTGCGCTTAATAAAGAAATCATGCTAAAAAGTGTCCTATTCTGAAAAATAGTCTCGGAGATCTAGCTTAGGAGCAGCTTGAGAACACAAGTTGATTGGATGAGTTCCCAATCTAGAGAGGTGAAAAATTCCCCTCAAAGATGCATAATAACATATCGTCTCCTCAGTTCATTTCTCTTACGATATCTAAATATCCTATCGAGGGTATGTAAGCACCATATGCTGGTTCAGGTGCCATGGGCAACATTAACCCGAAATGTCGATTGCTAGGGCCTGACTTTAGCTACAAAACCCCATGGGCGGCACTATCCAGAAGTGTCAAAAGCCATGGTTCTGGGGTTGCCATGGGCAGTGCTATCCCAAAGCATCGAAAACCAAGGTTCCTTTGAGGATTGATGGTAGGGACAAGGAATCCGATACAGACCGTGTTTAGGGCTAATCCAAGGCTGGATCTATGAAAATATAAAAGAAAAAGAGAGAAAACTCTCAAAATGAAAAATTCGTCTCTATCTCTCTCTTACAAACTTGCACTGGCAAACTGAGCCTGGACATGTTACTTCTATGCACGGGTGGTTTAACAGTTGGGGTCAACGAACCTCTAAACAGTTTTTGCAGGCCTTTGAAACCTTCGTAGTAGGCTCGAAATAAAGCTGGTCAGGTCTGGATCTTGGTGGGTACTTGAGTACCCTAGGCCTATTATTTCTATTTTGACTTGATTTCTAGAGATGCAGCATAGTAGGGCATCCTTACGATGACATCTGACCTAAAGACCTAGTTTGATCCATAAGATTTTACTAAGGGACTTGCAAAAGCTAGTAATGGGGGTATGATGAGAACACCATCATAGGCCCTAACTAGCCACCTTTAGTCAAGTTTGATGGATAAATGCTCTAACAAAATCATCTGAGGGTCATAATTCCATAATTCTCTGATTTTAGAAGAAAATAGGAAATCAGGTTTAATTTTGCAATTTTAACAACATATCATGAACACAAAATAACCATGGGATTTGTCATGGGCTATTTAAAGGTCTAATGAGCATTAAAGTCCAATAAGAAGGTCCATACAGACAAAAATGGGATTTCACACATTTCGAGAAACAAATCATAACACAAAACCCTAATTTAAGACCTGCTTGAATTAAGGAGATTTCAGTGAGGATAAAATTCATTTAAACCTTCAAAAATTTATATAAAAATATTCTAAGAGGTTTGGTACCCTTGTTTTGACCATCTGAACCTATTTTGACCTTGAACAGAGTCTTAAATGGAAGTTTACCCTAATTTGGGTCTTTATGAAAATTGCCCAGTCAAACTTGGTCAAAACAAAAATCAAACTTCATCATAAGATTCCTTCAGTCCAAATTAGGCTTGCACCAATTTTGACCCAATCAGAATCCATCTTGACCTAGTTTGCAATTTAGCCCTTCAAAACTCTATTTCCAACATTTAACCCCTTAGGTTTCATAATCTTTGCATTTAGCCCCGTAAATTATTGTCGTTCTCTTCAAAACAGTCCTTGCCGCCATTGATAATGCGAGCCCAAAGCTTGCGACCTTCAACCTGGGATTTCTTCCTGATTTCTCGACCAAATCCCTCCAAAATTGAAGGGATTGATCTTGAGAATTTTCCCAATCAGTTGAACCACATCTTGGACCTTGATTTGGATCGTAGAGTTTGTGCAAACTCCACGAATTCAGCAATCTTCCTCCCCAAAGCTTTGAGCACTCCAAGCTTCTTCCCTTGTTTGGAGCTTGCCCCAAGTCCTTTAATATCGAATCTCTCTCCGATATTGTCTCTTTCTTTGATTCTCTCTCTTTCTCTATATATTGCAGGAAGGTAGACGACCTCCATCCATCTCTCCAGGAAGGGGAGATACCTCTCCCATTTCCTTCCCTACAGGAAACCACCATCTTCATCTTCTCTCCAACAGACCACCGCGAGCCACCGAAGATGACCGACCACCACCGCATCTCACCTATGCCACATCCATCACCGTAGTCGGTGGTTACAGCACCGACATCCGCAACTGCATCCGCTACTACATTCACAACTCGACTACGTCTCCAACTTCACCACCATGATCCACCACGACTGCATCCCCGACCACCACTACGAGCCACCATCAGAACCTTCAACCATGTGCCCCTCATTTAGTTAAGTCATCTATGAATCTTCCCGGACATCTGAAGATCTGAACGGCCTGTACATCACCACGCCTTCCCCTCTCCTCCCTACACCAACACCTCTACTGCATGCCTTCCTCCGCCAACTGTAGCAAGAGGATCCCCAATGCCCTTGTTCTTCTTCTCCTTCGTGCCCCTGCAACAAGGAGCCCATTCTCAACCTTAAGGCCCCTCCACGTTCATCCTCTTCATATCCCCCACTACCCCTCCACCCAATAGTGCCCACGACCATGAGCCACTGGAACTCTCCTTGCCATCGTGAGCATCTACTCCATGACCCACCACTCCCATCAAGAGGAGAAGCCTGACCTCCTCTCCTTCTTCTTCGTTCTTCACCCACTGCAACCACGGAGGAACCCAACACCATCGACTGCTCCCCTTCCTCCTTGGCAACAACAGAGACCCTCAAGTGCCTCCCATCTGCCACTGGAGCCAAAGTGCGTAGCTCCACCCTCACGCAATGCCTCCTCGACTGCACGCAACTCCAAACAGTGGCAGCAGCCACCACCGGCACCGCACCTCCTCCTCGTTGTTGGCGAGAGCTCTGGTCACCGTTCGATGCGCCATCACTACCCTACGTGGCTCTCGTCTGCCTCAACCTTCCTCGAGCTCCTCAGCCTCCGCCGTCGCTCCCTCTTCAAGTAGGCACAAGGGGAAGGAATCCCCTATTTTGGGTTCAATTTCAGTTTGCCAAAAATGCCATTGCCAATCACTATTCATTTATTGATGCATTAAATATATTGGGGTAAATTGCAACAATGCACATACATTTTCTTGAATTGGCTTGACTTATGTTATGTGCATCAGTTCATGTTGGATTTGGATTTGGATTTGAATAATTCCTTGCTAGCATATATACAACTGGAAAATATGTGAAATTCTGATCACATCTTTACTAAATTTTTTATTGAGGAAAAATTACACACATGATGTTACATTCTTAAATTATTGTGTGTCGTCTTATTTTCATCATGTTTTGCATCAGATTTAAGCATGAATCTCGTATTCGATTGGATGAGTACAAGGCAAAATTATTCATGATTTTATTAATCTGTTCGTCCTTGTGGATACGACCTAACTATTCGTGGTTAGTTTTATTGAATATTTTTGTTTGGGACTTTCCACAACTTGATTTTACTGTGACGACATACTTTTCTGTTACATTATTTCTGCAAGCAAAAATCTCCCTTTAAAATGGAGCCGTTACTGGTGAGGCAATAGACGCAATAGTTCACCTGACTTTATTTCTGATTATTCTGAATTGTGCATTTATTTGATCATTCTTTATCTTTTTGTACGAGGAATCCTAAACAGGCAGCAGAGCGGCGACGTCAACCTTGAGCGACGACCACATAAGCAGAGAAGAGGCAAAGAGAAGGAGACCTAGATCCTGCTTTCACAAGGGATTCTCCTTCGTCGCAAATTTTATTTCGATTCTATCTTCTTGCCCTCGTAGCAATTGGGGCTTATTTACTAGGGTTTGCCCCCACATTCTTTAGTGGCTAGGGGCTATATTTTTCTACATGTGTGATTCAATTTTTTGCCTGCTTACCTAAAAGGAAAAGACAAAAAAATATCGAGCTGCCTATTTAGGAGTTGCATGCCCTTAGGTGTGTACATTTATGGCTGATTGAGCAGCATACTAGATCTCTTCTCTGCATTGCATACATATTTGCATGAAGATTGCTAGAGACATGTATACCTTTATATCTTTGCATCCAGCTCCTATTCACGCATTTGCATTTGGATTAAATTTCAAGGCCACCAAAATTTATTGAAATGATCTAATTCAAAGGTCCCCTAACCAGAATTGGGACTGTTAATCAGATTTGACATTAAAACCAAATCACACTTGATCCGATAAAAAGGGACTTGTCTGCATTTCTTCTCAAAATCTAAATTGGTTTGAGGTGTGATGCGCACTTCTGACACTGAGCACGCACACTAGGCACCGCACTAAGACTCGGTCCCTTAAGGCTATAGGCACCGATCTCTTTATCAGTGTAGACCCTCCTATTTCACTTTGTGGTGGTGGTACTATCTTTTGACCCAATGTCTTGATATTTCAATGAGGGGGACACCCCTTAAAAGGACAATAGGGTAGTTAAGAGGCACCGCTTACGAATCACCTCAAAGGAAGGGTTCGCCCTACTTGCATCCCTTTGTTCATCCTTGAAATAACTTCTCCCTTGATCACCTGAGAGTATCATTGAAGCAACGTATAGGTCCTAGGCCACGCGAAGGTCTACTTAGGGCATGTAATTGATTGTGAAAGTTTTTTTGCCACCAAGAGAGAATGTAAACGACCTCTACTTTTCTCCAAAGAGCTTGTCAGGGATCTCAAGTCATAGCTCCCTCTTATACCACTAAAGTAGGAATGGATGGGTGCAAACTTGACCCCATTTGACAACATTAAGGAATAGGTTGGAGGTTAGCTCAAATCTGCTCTAAGAAAGAAAAGAGGGTCCCATTGCCTTGCTTTTGATTGGGGTTTTCAAATGGATTACAATAGCTACTACCCTTCTTACTTTCACCCCAGAACACCAAATCTCAATCCCATAACCTGCAGTTATCCTTCATCTGATGAGCGTTGGGATCCTGTCTACTCCTACTATAGGAGCATTGGCCAGATTAATCCCCAATCCAATGATGATGAGCAGAACCTAGGAGAAGGGTATCCTAGCCTTAGCTATCCCATGACTATACCCAACCCACCCACTCTTAATATTTTGCTTATCGAAGTTGGACCAATACTCTTAGGCAACTTTAACCTGAGATTGACTATCCCCCTCAATATGATGGTAGCCTCTCCTCTTTTATGATAGAAATGCAAATGCAATAGAAAAAAATGATGTATTCTATGGGAGAGATTTCGAGGAATGGTCAAAGATTAACTGAAGAGATTAGCCAACTTAGCAATCGTCCTACTGTCAATTCTGATCCTCTCCCCTATATCCATGATTACCAAGATAATTTCATTGAAAACAATAACAACAAAGATCCTATTTTGAGGAGTAGCTATCACTTAGAAGTCCCTCAAGAGATATGCCCACCAAAAGGCAATCCAGTTGACTTTGATGAACTCAACTCGAATGATTGTATCTTTGATACATTTGATGAAACGAGTCATAGTCAAATAGTCAACCCAACTCCCAGTATAAATTTTGAGGTGGAATCTGTACCCCATCCTAGGGATGATGAACATATACCTTATGAGGACCTTGCACCTCAGTTCGAGCACCCTGAGGATTGTGATTCAGAAGTTAACAAAGTCCAGGAGTCTTGGATGCCGAATGAAATTATATTGGAAGTGATAATAACCACACTCCTCTATCGTGGCTACCAACAACTGTAATTAACTATTCTAAGGATTCACAAGTCCCAAACACCAGTGACCATGAGAAAATTGAGACTGAATTGGAAGAACTGGATCAATATTGGTCACAGGGACACGAAGAGTTGATTTTTGAGGAAGCTCTTGACCCTAGTGTGAAATATTTTTTTGAGTCTATGGGAAGAAACATTGATGAGGATGATGATGACTTTGAAAGGACCAGACTTAGAGTATAGAGAGAATCTACGGGAGAATATGTTCTGTTCGAGGACTTACCCCCTGACGATATGAATGAATTAGCCTAATTGAGATTCCTACATGCCTTTGACTATGAAGATCATCCTCTCAAACATTCAGAAGAACTAGAAGCAATTACTACTCTTGATGAAGGAATCTATACACCCTAGGAAGAGGATCTTAGCATCAAACAAGAACCTAGGGATGTCATTATTGAGGACACTCACAACCCTATTGCTTCCAACCCACTTCTACAGGACGTGCACACCTGTAGGGGTTCAATTTGAAAGATGAACATTTGGGCCCATTCCAGGACATGCACACCAATGATATGCAGCATGAAAGGTAATTAGTAACTAAGGCTACTTTTGATGACATTTAGGAACTGGAATGGTTGTCGAGGAAGAATGCGAAACCTCTTAAGCCTTCTTTGATCCTCTTCCCTACCCTGCACCTAAGAGGCTTCAACTCCTGTAGAAATAGCTTCCTAAAATCTCTGCATGCATTCCTGCTTTACAGAGGGATAATGTTGAATGCTACGAGTTGCTACGCTAACGTGTTTGGCTTTGAAAACCTATCCTTGTAGTTTGAAAGTGAAGAACTTGTGTTCAACAAATAAAATTTATACCGGAATAGAAATCCCAGGTCGAACTCAGGGAGGTGGACATTTGATTTAAAAACACGCGTTTGATTTATTTGTCAGGAAGCAGAATAATTGATTAGAAACTATCTAACTATTTATAATAAATAGAAGAGAGAGATAATATTACAAACAAAAGTCGAAAAGAGATATAGAACGAACATGGAATTCATTATCAAAAAGATTGTTCATTACACTAAACATTATGACTAGAAAGCGGGAAAATGATTACACTAGAAAGCAGTAAAAAGAATGGGGAGAGAGATATCCTCCACGACGGTCGCTTGGAGGATGAGCCGGACAGGACGACACCTAGAAGACAGGGAATGGAGCAGGACGAAGGAGGACGAAGAAGGAAGAACGGGAATGAGGCAGCACGTCGTTGTCCTCGTGGGATCTGCTTCTGAAAGGGGGATGAAAAATTGACTTTATCTAGCGCGAAGCATCGTGGGTGTGGAACAAGCTTCTCTTGAGCTTTGGGGAGGGAGAGAAGAGAAGGCAGGGATGAGAATTTTGTGTGGAGGGGGTCTCCTTTTATAGTTGCAAGGAGTGAGGGCAATTTGGTCATTTAAATCTCAAAACATTAAATAAGGGGTCTTTAGTGATGGATAAAACCGTTGCTAAAGCCCCATCGTGGGCATAGTGGAGCGCCACCCACGCGGCTGCTCGCCTCCTCACGCGTAATGCGTGCTCCATGTTTAGCTGATCCTAGCCATCCGATCATGAGATCGGACGGCTTATCTCGCGCCTCCGCCCGCCTCCTCTGCTCGCTAGCCTGCATTTGATCTCTCGTGAGGTGTGGGCATGCGATAGCACATGGGAGCTATTGAGCACTCACGATCTCTCGATCACGATCGGATGCTCCTCGCGCCCGCTCACCCACTCGCCACGATTCGAACCTACACCAACGCCTCAATTAAGCACTCTCGCCAACTACGCTATGCGCATGAATGGGTGGGTGCTTAACTTAAGCGCAGATGCATCCCAGCCGTTGGATCTTGATCCAACAGCGGGGAAACGTTGATGCGGATGCCTTCAGCGGGTGTGTGCGGATGATTGGGTGGCCGAGATGGCACCTTGTTGTGCCATCTTGGCCATCCATCTTCTGGATGATGTAGATGGTGCCACAATTGTTGGATTGAGTCAATTTTCGTGCCGTTAGGCTGCGATCATTGATCCGAATCCATCCGTGCTGTCGAATTTGTCATTTGAAGTGCGAATTCACACCATCTTGGCCCTTGCTCTTTTAGGGTTCCCCGATCTCTATCTGTTGCTATAGATGTCTAATTAGGGCGATCTTGGAGTCGTTGAACTCCAATCATCGCCCTGATCACATTTGTATGTTTGAATCTTCGATCGGAGGCCCCGATAAAAAGTTTGCCCTGTCCATGAACACAAAAGGAGATAATTAACCTCCATTTTATTCAAACTAATCTAAATGCAAGATGATGCATGTTATGCAATATTTATACTATGCAATGCAATTCTATGCTTAAGAACATGCATAAATAGACATCTTATGCAATGTAAACATGTTTACATTAGATAACTAGACCAATACATCCTGTGGTAGAGTGGCGAGTTTGGATTGACGCTTTTCCTTGTCAACCCATCAGCCTTAGTGTATCCTTCTTCTCACCCTCTGCTACCCACACATATCTTCTTGAGGAGCCTTTGCCTCCTCATCGCACTCTTCCAGAGGTCACTTCCCATGTGTATTACGTAAATCCTCCAACCATAGCTCTGGAGTACCCTCTTTTTACTTGTATCTAGCGAGCATTTGGCATCGCTACCCATCACTAGCTGTCCAACATCTTGGGTTACTTGTCAGGATAGGTTTGTTACGTATCTTCTTTGGGTCTCCTTCTGCTTCCCTTCTAGAGCCAGATTTGCAAGATTTCCCAACTCGACCTTAGGTAATATCTTTCCTTGCTTTTACTTTCCAATGAGGACATTGTCAAATTTAGGCATGGGTGGGTATAACCTGAGGTTGTTTGTAGCATTTATACATATTCCGCATGCAACTAGGGCATCCATCTTACATTTAAAAAAAGGAGAAAAAATTAAGTAGAGAGAAAAAAGGGAGATGAAATCTTTGTAAGCTGAATTTCAAATAAGTCAAGAGAAAGCAAGAAAAGAAGAAGGTGACGCAAAGAGAAAATGTGCAAAAATTGTTTTAGTCCCAGCATTTGATTAAGGAAAAGTTACCTAAGTTCTAGGCTAGAATGAATGATCAATTAAATCTGGAAGTGCTATAGAAAAGGAGATAAGTGAGGGATACTGACTTTAGGCCTCTTGGGACTATTTTAGGGCTTAAACACTCACGTATTTGTTATGATCTGGACTATTCCTCAAGAGGTTGAGGGAGTTGTGTGGCCGATGTATTAAGTCTAAGGCTTAAGGAGTATTCAGCCCCGTTGCCTGCCCTTTGGTTTACGAGACCAGGTATCCTAAGCACCCAAAAATCACACTCTGTTCTGATTCAGTGAGAATAAATAAGAATAATGCCAAAAAGTGTCCGTTCTAAAAATGTTTTAACAAAAAGTTGACTTACGAGCAGCTCAAAGACACAAGTTGATTGGACGAGTTCCCAGTGTGGAGAGGAGGAATGTGAAAATAATCCCATCGAAGATGCACCATAACATATCGTCACTTCGATGCTTGTCTCCTACGATATCTAAATATCCTACTAGGATCACAGAAGCATCTCGTGCTAGTTCAGATTCCATGGGCGGTATTATCCTGAAATGTCGAAAGCCAGGGTCTAAATTTAGCTATAGAATGCCATGGGTAACACTATCCCGAATTGTCGAATGCCATGGTTGTAGGTGTTTCCATGGGCGGTGCTATCACGAAGATCAATTGATAGGGATCCTACATGGATTGATGTTGGGGATAAGGAATCCGATACGGATTGTGTTTAGGGCCAATCCGATGTTAAGTCTAGGGGAATTTAAAAAGAAAGAGTGAAAACCCTTTAATAATATTTCTCCCTCTCTCTCTTATTGAAAATGCACTGGCAAACTAAACCTAGACTTACTACACATATGCACGAGTACTTTAACCGCTGAGGTCAATGAACATTTGGGCAGTTTTTGCAAGCCTTAGAAACCTTCGTGGCAGGTCCAAGGCTGAGGCACGTAAGGATCGTATCTTGGCTGGTACTTGAGTACCTTTAGGCCTATAGTTGGTATTTCAATCTAATTTCTAGAGATGTGGCATGATGAGCCATCCTGACGGTAAAATCTGGCCTAAAGACCTGGCCTGTTTCGTATGATTTTTCTTGGTACTAGCAAAACTTAGGCAATGGGGTTATTTGATAAGTCCATGTTAGTGGACTAAATTAGAGCTTAAGTGCCTTATTGTTGAAATGTAAATATCATACGAATCATGCATTGCATTGAAAAAAATAATAAAACTGCACGATTATCATTACATGCATTGCATTAATTTTTATGTATTAATCAAGTAAATTAGGGTCATTATGGAAGGGGTAATATGGATGAATCGACTCTAAATTTAGAGTGCATCCTTAATGATTTAATTTGTCATATGGGAGAAAGTAAATTCGGGTCAATATGGAAAGAGATGTCTCTTTGCAAATTAGAGTCTTCCCATTTGGAGAATTGGGAAACCATGCGCAAGACAAAAGGAAAGAAAGAAAAGTAAATAAAGGACCTTCCTATTCTTTTCTCTCTCTCACCCTCGAATCACTCTCTGATATTGTCTCCTTCTCTGATTCTCTCCCTTTCTCTATATATTGTAGGAAGGTAGATGGCCTCCATCCATTTCTCCCGAAAGGAGAGATACCTCTCCCATCTCCTTCCCTACAGGCAACCACCATCTTCATCTTCTCTCCAACAGACCACCACGAGCCATCAAAGACCATCGACCACCACCACATCTCTCCTACACCAAATCCATCACCACAGTTGGTGGTGATAGCATTGACATCCGTAATCGCGTCCGCTACTATATTCTCAACTTGACTACGTCTCCAACTTCACCTCTGCGAACCACCACGACCGCGCCTCCGACCACCACTACGAGCCAGCATCAGAACCTTCAACCGCGTGCCCCCCATTTAGTTAATTCATCCGAGAATCTTCCTGGACGTCTGAAGATCTGAACTGCCTCTCCATCACCACGCCTTCCCCTCACCTCCATGCACCAACACCACTACTACGTGCCTTCCTCCGCCAACTGTAGTAGGAGGATCCCCAATGCCCTTGGTCTCCTTCTCCCTCGTGCCCCAATAGCAAGAAGCCCATCCTCAACCTCAAGGCCCCTCCACGTTCATCCTCTTCATCCCCCCCATTGACTCTCCAGCCAACAATGCCCACGACCGTGAACCACCATAACTCTCCTCGACACCGTGACCATCTGCTCCACGACCCACCACTCCATCCTTCGCGTGTGCCTCCACGTGCAGCCACCTACATTAAGGGGAGATGCCTAACCTCCTCTCCTTCTTCTTCGTTCTTCACCCACTGCAACTAAGGAGGAACCCAACATCATCAACCGCTCACCTTCCTCCTCGGTGTTAATAAAGACCCTCCAGCACCTCCGATCTGCCATTGGAGGCGATGTGAACAGCTCCACCCTCACACAATGCCTCCTCAATCGTGTGCAACTCTAAATAGTGGCAACAGCCACCACTACCGTCGCATCTCATCCTCGTCATCGACGAGAGCTCTGGTCACCGTTCAACGTGCCATCACTGCCCCGCATAGCTTTCGTCCACCTCGACCTTCCTTGAGCTCCTCAGCCTCCGCCATCGCTCCCTCTTTGCACACGCACAAGGGGAAGGAATGCCCTATTTTGGGTTCAATTTCTATTTACCAAAAATGACATTGCCAATCACTTTTCATTTATTTGATGCATTAAATATATTGAGGTAAATTGCAACAATGCACTTACATTTTCTTGAATTGGCTTGACTTATGTTATGTGCATCAGCTGATATTGTATTTGGATTCGAATTTGAATAATTCCTTGCTAGCACATATACAACTGGAAATTATGTCAAATACTGATCACATCTTTACTAAATATTTTATTGAGGAAAAATTACACACATAACCTTACGTTCCTAAATTATTGTATCTTCTTATTTTCGTCTCGTTTTGCATCAGATTTCAGCATGAATCTCGCATTTGATTGGATGAATACAAGGAAAAATTATTAATGATTTCATTGATCTGTCACTCCCTGTGGATACGACCTAACTCTTCGCGATTAGTTTTATTGAAATATTTTTGTTCAGGATTTTCCGCCACGTGATTTTACTACGACGGCATATTTTTCTAATACATTATTTCTGCGAGCGAAAATCTCTTGTTCAAAGTGTATCCCAACTCTAGCTCTCCCATGACTATACCAAACCCACCCACTCGTAACGATTTTGCTTATCGAGAATGGGTCGATACTCCTAGGCAACTTGAACCTAAGATTGATTATCCTCCCCAATCTGATAGTAGCCTATCCTCTTTTACGATAGAAATGCAAAAACAACAGAATGAAATGATGGATCTATGAGAGAGATTTTGAGGAATAGTCAAAGATTAACTGAAGAGATTTGCCAGCTTAGCGACCCTCCTATAGTCAATTTTGATCCCTACCTCTATACCCCCGATTACCAAGACAATTTCGAGGAAAACAATGGCAATAGGGATCTTGCTTGGAAGAGTAGCTATCACTTAGTCATCCCTCATGCGATATGCCCACTAGAAGGCAATCCTGATGATTGTCCACCTGATCTTAATTGGAAGGAGAAAATGGTCCCATTAGATGAACTCATCCCAAATGATATTATCTTTGTTACATTTGATGAAACAGATCGTAGTCAAATAGTCAACCCAACTCCCAATCTAGATTTTGAGGTGGAATCTATACCCCATGCTAGGGATGCTAAACCTATACTTTACACCTTTGAGGACCTTGCACCACAGTTAGATCTCCCTGAGGATTATGATTTTGAAGTTAACAAATTCCAGGAGTCTTGGATGTTAGAAAAAATCATATTAGAAGGAAGTGATAACAACCACTATCCACTATTTAGGGGACCAACATCTGTCATTGACCATTCTAAGGATTTACAAGTACCCAACACAGTTGACCCTGAGGGAATTGATACTGAATTGGAAGACTTGGATTAATATTGGTCCTAGGGACATGAAGATTTTATTTCTGAGGAGACAGACACCCTTGATCATGGCTTTGATGATTTTTCTGAGTCTTAGGGAAGAAGTTTAGATGAGGATGATGATGACTGTGAGGGGTTTGGACTCAAAGTATGGAGTGACTCGAGGGGGAAATATGTTTTGCTCAAGGAATTACCCCCTAAGGATCTTACTTATTTAGCCAAAATCAGATTCCTACCTAGTTTTGACTACAAAGATCATCCTCCCAAACATTGGGAAGAAAAGGAAGAAATTGATACTCTAGATAAAGAAATCTAAACACCCTAGGGTAGGATCTTAGAATCAAACAAGAACCTGGGGATGCCGTTGTTGAGGACACTCACACTCCTATTGCTTACAACCCACCATTACATTATAACGAAATGGGTGACACCCTTGATTGGTTCAACTTGGAAGATGAACATTTGGGCCCATTCCAAGATGTGCACACTAATGATATGCAGCCTGATAGTCAATCAGTAACTAAGGCTACTTCTGATGACATTCAAGAATGGGAATGGTGGTCAAGGATGAATGCTGAACCTCTTAAGCCCTCTTTGACCCTCATCCCTACCGACCAACTGGGAGACTTACACTCTTCCAGAAATAGCTTCCTAAAATCTCTGCTAACATTCCTGATTTACAGGGAGATAACCAGATCAATACATCCTATGGTAGAGTGGCGGGTATGGATTGACGCTTGTACATGTCTGCCGATCATCAACTTTATGTTGTCCTTCTTAGCACCCTCCTTTTCCCACACATATCTGCTTGAGGAGCCTTTGCCTCCTCACTACACACTCCTAGATGTCACTACTCATGTGTACTATGTGAAACCTCCAACAATAGCTCAGGGACCCCATTTTAAAAAATGCTTCTGGCGAGCATTTGCCATCACTATCCATCACAAGCATGCCAACATCTTAGGTTACTTACTCACTAGACCAAGTTTGTTACGTATCTATTTTGGGTCTCCTTCTGCTTCCCTTCTAGAGCCCAATTTGCGAGACATCACAACTCCACGTCAAGTAATATCTTTCCTTGCTTTTGCTTTCCAATAAGGACATTGTCAGATTTAGGCATGGCGAGGTATAACCTGAGGTTGTTCATAGCTGATAAATGCCACTTTATCATCATCCTTAGCATCGATTCACATCTAGTTCCTAAGATTTTGTCAACGGCATTGCATTATATCATTGCATCCATTCACATATAGTTCCTAAGATTTTGTTAATGGCATTGCATTATATCATTGCATTTAGCACGCATGTGCAATTAGGGTTTAGAGCATACATTAGCATTCATTTCACATTATCTCATGTAGTTTCCATTCGATTACCAGAGTTGAATGCTTTGGAAATCAAAGAAACCAAGGCAGTATGGAAGGCACTTGGAACATTTGTGAAGATAGAAGCTCTAGTAGTTGGACCCCAGCTCAACTCAACTGGATCCAACTCAAAACCAACTCCTACCCTACTCCCTCTCCACCTTATTGGCAGTCCACCTACAATAAAACCACCAACCATTGGTGCCAAAAAGACACTCCTTGGTACCCTTTCACATGGCACCAAGGAAGCCTCCTAACCATCCTCCTTGGCACCCTTGCATATGGCACTAAGGAGGCTTCCTAACTACCCTCCTTGGTAGCTTTTCACATGGCTCCAAGGAAGCTTCCTAACCGCCATCTTAACTAGCCTATAAAAAGACCCCCCATCCTATAAGTGCCGATGTTTTAATGCACCAAAATTATGCTTATTGATAGACTAACATTTCAGGACTATCTCAGATTAAAGCATCTTTCAAGCCAAGTGTAGATAGTTGATGATGTGTATGTTTGTATCTTTATTGAGTCTAGAACATTATTGTAAGGAATCTCAAATAAAACTCAAAAATGGATTTTCATGTATCTTTTCAAATCCATGTTTTTAAGGATATTGATCGACCAAATTAGTTATTTGATAGAACAAAATATTTTGATCGACCAACTAACTTCATTAACCAATCAAATCAACTCATTTTAGGAAGTTGATAAATAACATTTTAATCGGCCAACCAAGTAAATTGACTGATCAATTAGTGATCGACCAACCACCTTAATTGATCGACCAAATTGTATTTTGATCGACCAATTTAACTTCCTATTCAGGTAACACTTTTAGTATAAATAGAGGTTGTACGCAGCCCATCTACATACAACCTTTCAAGAGAAATAACTTTCAAAAAGTAGAGCTTCTGATGCTTCTTCCAAAGGCCTCCATGCCCCATTCTTCAAGTTCTTCAAAAGCACGACGCCTTGAACCTCTACGAAAAATTCAGCTTGATCTTTTATTGAGGTTCCATAGAAATTATTTCTATTATTGTATCTTGTTTCTTTGATTTACGGATCCGAAGATTGTTGGGAAGATCCGTTGTTGTTTTTGCTTCTCTTTAGGATAAAAAAAGAAGTGGTTGTAAGAGGTTGTGCTACGCTCATTCAAGTGGTACGGTTAGTGGATTGGCTAGCTTGGACTACTCAGAAAAATCTTAAGCTGGGAGGATTAGGTAGTGGTTTTCACCCAGTTTGGGTCCACTATAAATCAAGTGTACTCTGCGCTTGAATCTCATGTGATTTATTTTTTATCTGTGTATATATTTTCTAATTCAATACTATTTACCCCTCCCCTGTAGTATAAGTTGCGATCCGCAGGATGTCCTCCTACTCTCATTTGGTGTCAGAGCTTAATTGTGAAGGAGTCGTCACACCTTACCTTCACATAGCCGCAACAAGTTTTATGGAGGAAACATTATTTTTCCAACCACCACTATTTGACTAATCATATTATGATTATTGGAAAAGAAGAATGCAATTTTTTCTTGAAGCAATGGACCTTGAGATTTGGCATATCATCGAGTCCAAATATATGCCAGAGAATAAAGAACAAAAAGTGCTAATGAAGAAAGAGAAGAAAGTCAGAAAAGTGCCAAAGACATGAATGCACTATTTTGTGCATTAACAAGAGAGGAATTTCAAAAAGTTGCTTCATGCAAAAGTGCATATGAGATATGGGACCAACTCTCTATCATGCATGAAGAAAGCACTGACGAAAAAGTAACATGGGATGATTCCAACCAAAGTTCGGAATCAAATATTGAGCAACAAGGCCATGAAGATGGAATTACTCATCTCTATCTCATTGCACCAACAAAATAAAGTGAAGAAGAGGTAAATTCTGACCTTACTCTAAATGAATTATTAGTTGCATATCATGATTTATACAATTTAGCTAAAAGATTAAAGAAAGAAAATAAGGAACTTAAAGATAAGTGCACTATTTTTGAAAATGAAAAACTTAGTTTATCTTTAGATTTAGAAAATAAGAAAAGAGAACTAAATGTAACAAGAGTTGTGAATATAGAGTTCCATGAGAAAGTAGAAGATCTCGAGAAATAATATATTAACTTTAAAGACACACTTAATGACCATAAATATTCCACTAGAATATATGTAGAAAAATGTAAGGACATTTAAAAGAAGAATCAAAAGAAGATTAGGCATGCATTTTTATATCAAAAGGCCAAGAGAAGAGAGTCTAGTGGACCCTCTAACTTGAAAGGAATTAACAACCATGGACCCAAAAGAATATGGGTACCAAAAAATTTGTTGAAAATTATGTTGCAGGTTATGGGAAAGATCGGCATGGAAATTGCAATTGGAGAGGAAACCTTCAACAAGCCAACAGCCTTCAATTTGGCTATGAAAGATGGTGGAACCAACAATGTCAATGGATGCCAGATTTTTTGTGGAGATCCCCTCCACCTGGCTACTGTTATTAGGTATAACTCCTTAGACCTTAGCAGGTATGATTCCCAAAATTCAATCTTTATTACCTACTTAGTTATAAATAAGTTTTTAATATAAATTGACTAAGCATTGAATTAATTAATTTGGGATAGCAACTTGATAGAGGGAGAAGAATAAAGAGAATCAAACCTTGATAAGGGATCATTGTTTGAGGGGGAGAATCAAGATCAGTTTCTTAATATCATTTAGATAGCATATTTATCTATGTTGGACTGATAACTCTAATTTTTCTCTAGACTCTTTTTATATTGTTTTGCTATATTGTCTTCTTCTATACTCTTTTTATATGAAAATGAATGAAGATTAGCTCATTCAGTTCCATATTCCTCTTTAGCTCTCTCATACTACATGATATTTTTTATGCTTAAATTACATTTTTAAGGGGGAGTTAAATGTAAAATCAACAGCAACATGTTTCACTTTTTGCTAAAACAAAAAGGGGGAGATATTATGCAAAACCATTTTCAATTTCATAATTATAATTTTGTTATCATCAAAAAGGGGGAGAATGTAAGGACCTCTATTTCGATGCACCAAAATTATGCTTATTTCTAGACTAACATTTTAGGACTATCTTAGATTAAAGCATCTTTCAAGTCAAGTGAAGATAGTTGCTGATGTGTGTCTCTGTATCTTTATTTGAGTCTAAGACATTATTGTAAGGAACCTCAAATAAAACTCAAAAATGGATTTTCGCACATCATTTCAAAACCAAGTTTTTAGGGATGTTGATCGACCAAATTACCTTGATCAACCAACCAACTTCATTAACCAATCAAATCAACCCATTTTAGGAAGTTGATAAATGCCCTTTTGAACAACCAACCAAGTAAATTGACTGATCAATTAGTGATCGACCAACTACCTTAATTGATCAACTAAATTTCCTTTTGATCAACCAATTAACATTAATTGATCGACCAATTTAACTTCCTATTCAGGAAAAACTTTTAGTACAAATAGAGGTTGTACACAGCCCATCTACATACAACTTTTCAAGAGAAATACCTTTCAAAGGTTCTCATGCTTATTCCAATGGCCTCCATGCCCCGTTCTTCATGTTCTTCAAATGCACGACACCTCGAACCTCTACGAAAAATTCAATTTGATCTTTTATTGAGGTTCCACAAAAGTTATTTCTGTTATTTTATTTTGTTGATTTGATTTATGGATCCCAAGATTGTTGGAAAAATCCGTGGTTGTTTCTACTTCTCTTCAAGATAAAAATAGAAGTGGTTGTAAGAGGTTGTGCCACCCTCATTCAAGTGGTACGGTTAGTGGATTGACTAGATTGGACTAGTAGGAAAAATCCTAAGCTGGGAGACTTATTGATGGGAACACAATCACTGGCCATAACTAGCTCAATTTGGTTTTGAAAGGTTGATAAATGCTCCTACATATCCATCAGAAGGACCAAAGGGCATAATATCCGATTTTGAAAAGAAGAGAAAAATACAAGGTTATTTATGCAAAATTAACAGCATTCCACAAACACACAATAGCCATGGGGTATTTTAGGGGTTTATTAAAGGTCATATGGTCATTAATGTCTAATAAGTGGGTCCATGCAGAATGAAATGGGTTTTCAAGTATTTCAAGAATTAGTAGACATTTAAAACCCTAAAAATAGACCTGCTTAATTAACTGTGGTTCTCATCAGGATAAAATTCACCAAAAATTTCTAAAAATCATATAAAAATATTCCCTAAGGTTTGGTACCTTTGATTTAACCATTGGAATCCAATTTGACCTAAAATAGAGTCTTAGACATACAATTACCCTAATTTTTCTTTTTGCATAAATTACCTAGTCAAACTTAGTCAAAACTAAAATTCAACTTCACCATTAGATTCCTTGGGTCCACATTAGGTTTATACCAAAATTTGGGCTCAATCTGATGTTATCTTGACCTACTTTGCATTTTAATCCTATTCTGATTCTTCTTCTTACAAAAAGCCCCTCAACTTTCAAAAATCCTTGCGAACTACCCCCAACTTTATCTTCTCGTTCGCAGATGGGTCCTTGCTGCCATGGCTAGTGCGAACCCACACATCTGAGGTTTCAATCATGGATTCCTCGATTACATGATTAATCCCTTCCAAAATTGCAAGGGATGATCTTGAGGAAATCCCTGATCATCTAAGCCTACTTCTAGTTTCCAAATCCTCCCTTTTGGCTCGTGTGAATCCTTGGACCTTAAACATTCTCCAATTGAAAAAGAGAGCTTCTCAAGCATGTTTCCAAGCTTGGAAGCTCATTTGAAGGCCTATAAAGGACCTCCATGAAGAACCTCACCTCCATAGAGAGAATTTGAGCCAAAATAGACCCTTCTTCCTCCAACATTCGGCTCCCTCCACCTTGCTCAGATGACGCTACTCCTCTAGCTTCTTCACTAGCCGCCATGTAAAATAGGTGGCCGGATCTTCTTCCTCATTCTCTTTCGCACCTCGCAATATCGGCAAGGTGCCCTCCACCCCTTCGTTGTCGTCAATATCTCTCACCAGAGCACCCTTCGTCTCCGGCACTGGCCATACCAGACTTGGTGCTATCTCTGTTCCCCTTCGTCGGACTTCTACCTCAATCAATACTCCTTTAGCAACTGATCACCACAGTATCACTACTGCTCCAATTCGACCCTTCACGTGCCCGCACACCCGCCGTCTTCCACTTAGACAGTATACCTCCCGCGAGCCCTAGCAACCACCACACTCCACCAAATCGGTCACTTTCAACTCCCACACCTTTGCCTTATCCACACAAGCAAAATTGCTCAAGAAATTGAGGGGATTTCATGTTCTATCCTTTCACCAAACACAACCACCTTCACCTTAATTTTTCCCGTTCGCCAGCAATCTCTGACCCCTTCAACGGCATGCCACTACCACCAACACCTTTGCCACACCTGTGCGCTTCTACTAGGCTACACTGATGAGGCCATTAGGCCATTTTTGTGCTTTCAGGTACACAAGTCATCGCTGCCATTAACGAAGCTACTTTGAGCAAGCTTGAAGCATGTTCTTATGGCGGCTACTCCAAGCTCCATCTCCAGGCAAAGCAGAAGACTTCCAGGAAGACGCCCAGGGCTTCGATTGGGAGATTTGACTACTCCTTCATCTTCAATTGACCGCGTCTTCAGCAGCTGGTAACACACGAAGGAGCGTGGGATTTAGTCCCACATCATGGACTGAGGAGTAAAAGAAAGTGCATAAATTGATTTTCTGTTTCCTCCTTATCACCTCAAGACACAGGGTGAGGTCCCACACACCCACAAATACATCAGACTGCCTAAGCTATCACTGCTCGCCTATGATCACGGCCATAGGTCTACACCCGGATTTGGTTACTATTCCTACCCGATTACCCCGTTAACCCCAGGTCTTTGAGAGAAAGAAGAGAAGGAAAGAAAGGGAAAAAGAGAGAGAGAGGAGGGGGGTTTTTCCTTGCTCTCTAACTCTCTAACACTTGAAGATTTCAAAGAAGCCTTTGCCTCTGTGCATATCTTGAGAAGAAGAAAGAAGAGAAGAGGCCCTTGAGTTTCTTAACTGCACTGTAGCTAGGTGTTGGTTAAGCATTTGACTGCCTATTTTGTCATCTGATACCTTGGTTCTATGATTAACTTGAGATATGCTTGGCTTATATAATTATTATATTTGAGTAACTTGTGAGCTTAGCATTGTAGAGTAATTTGGTATTTTAAATCACCATTTTACTCTCTTCTTTTGCATAATGTTATCTGATTTTACTGATACATCATTTTTGAATGAAATTCTCATTACAAATTACTTATCTTTGTGGTTATATTGTGGTCTTTGAGCTTAAATTACAACACTTGCTCCCTACATTTGACCTCAGACTTTCTTGACGATCTTTCGAGTTTTAAATTATATTTATTTTCGTGTGATTTCTACTATGCTGCAATGTAACAATTTTAAAACATCGATTTCGTAGAAAGTGGCTCTGTTAGATAAGGCTCTGGCGAATGGCAGGCGGCCCTAGGGCGAATGGAGGGAGAAATCGCGATGGTGAAGGTTGGACAACCTAGAGGTCCAAGGCTTGGAGATGGAAGGAAAGAAGAGGAGCCGGGGATGCTGGAAGATGGGGAGCGAGTATGGGGAGTGCAAACAAGGGGAGGGAGGCACTAGGGCAACAAGGAGGTTTTGTGTTTCAGATGTTGACGCCGAGGGAACATGGCGGCGGTTTGCCGTCATCCAATCATATGCCTTGCGTGTGGAGGACATGGCCGTAAGCGAGATGCCTGTGTGTTCAATAGAGGGTAGGAGAGGGATGAGTTCAAACTGTATCCAGTGGCAGTAAACTTTCAGAGGCCACCACCGCCACCTCCTCCTACCTATGGGGATCATATGGTGGATGTTGAGGTACCCATGATGGAAGAAATCAAAATCACTAAACTGGTGCTGCGGGGGGATCTGGTAGGAGAGGTGATGACCGGCACTCCCTCCTTGGACAATATTCGTCAGTTGGCAAGGTCTCTATCTCTATCGACTGATGATTCGAAGGTTGCGTTCCTCTCACCCATACTGTTTGTGCTTTTTGATTTGGGGATGATGGATGTTGAATGTCTGCTTTTCTGATCAAGTTCTGCTAATGGACTAATGGTGATTTGGAGACTGGTCTCTCCTTTTGATGGATCCTTGCCTGAACGACCACCCAAAAGGACAGGTTCAAGATTGGGAAGGCTAGGAATCATGGGTCTGTCTTTACATCTGAGATCGAAAGAGGTGGTGGCAACCATGGTTGCAGGATTTGCTACTCTAGCTGAAGATGTGGAGGTTGGTTTAATGGAGGGAGATGGGCAGGTTATCAGTGTCTTGGTGGATGTCTTCAAAGCTGGTTCTGTCCCAGAACGGATAATTCTCCGATGCAGGGGGAGTTCCTGGCTTCTGGCAATAAGCTTCACAATGGGCAATAATGAGGGGGAGAATTATCAAGATAAGCCATCTTATGCGGAGGTGACTGGTGTGGATGCAAGGTAGCAAACGGTTTGGATGACCCCTGATGAGGCACCTATGCCAAAGAAGTGTAAGGATCACCGCCATCTTGGGGAGAAGGAGGAAGCAATGGAGTTGGCGCTAATATGGAACCTGCTATGGTGGAGGATGGGGTAGCAACTCAACCTTTGTTAGATGTAAGCGGAAGAGAGGATCCTGCAGGAGATTTCAAATACTTCTAGGCAACCCCAATCCAAGTCAAATGCAATGGAAGGTTTGAAATTTGGAGCTGGGACAAATGCCAAAGGAGGTGTGGGTAGATCTCCTTATAAACTTAGATAGAGAAAACCGACAAAGGCTATGAAAATTGATGAAAACTCGATGGTTCCTATTATGAAGGTGGGTAGGGCCCAGGATGCAAATAGGGGGGATTCCCTTGGACGACAATGAGAGTCCTCACATGGAACGTGCGTGGGTTGCACGATAAGAGCCGGAGGGCTTCCCACTCAAGGTATCTGAGAGAGTGGGAGGTTGATTGTGCCATAATTCAAGAAACACATTAAGAACGAAGAGGACAGGGCCTGGATTGACTTAAAGAATGTAGGGATGATTGAATGCGTGTCTATCAATGCGCACGACAGATCAGGTGGGATCGCTCTTTGGTGGAGAAAGGCTTCTCTTCAGATTCTAGTTGCGCATAAAGCCTGGCATTTGGTGACATCTAAGTTCAAAAGATGTCAGGGGGAAGATGTGTATTTCATCACTAGTATATATGGGCATGTCTTGCATTGATGAGGCAGAAATTATGGGATGACTTGATAGCAACTGCAGAACTTATATAAGGGGCTGCTTGGTTGGTGGGGGGAGATTTTAACTGTGTGTTAACAGAAAGAGACAGGCCAAATGGTGTAGTGGATAGTGCATCACTTTGATTCCAATTGTTGGTCCAAAATCTGGGTTTAAGTGAATACCCATCTTCTGGTGCTAAGTTTACTTGTAGAAATGGTAGTGGCCTTATGTCAAAGATTGACAGATTTTTTGAAAATGCCAATCTCCATGAAATGCACCATCTATCAACAGTTTCTGGGCTGGAACACCCTTTTTTAGATCACACCCCCTGGCTTGTGATAGTGGGGAACAAATTTAGGTTGGCTTTTATTTCAAATTTAAAAGGTCATGGATGCGTGAATCGGGTTTTGTTGAGATGATTGAGATGTGGTGGAGGGCCAAATGAGTGGAAGGATCAACTACTGCCAAGTTTGCTTCTAAACTGGTTGATTTGCACAAAATGCCTAAAGAATATGGGGCTGTGATATCTACGTTAAGACAACAAGGACGTTTGGAGGCTTTGGAGAAGATCAAGGGCTTGGATATAAAAGAGGCAGCAAGACCTTTATCTGACCAAGAACTTGCTGATAGAAGAATGTGGCAAGGAGTGACAGCGGAGGAAGATTTGAAACAAGAGAGGGATTGGAGGGAGAGATCAAGACAACTTTGGCTGAAGGAGGGTGATGCAACACTAAATATTTTCACCTCGTAGCTTGCTCTCGCAAAAGGATGAACATAATCTCTTCCATAGTCAGGATGGTCAAAGAATCTCCTCTATGCAAGAGATTAGATTGGAAGCCATCAGATACTACAGGGATGCTTCGCGGGCTGCAGCTAGAGGCATGTGGAGGATGGTAGGTAGTGATGCACCTAAACTTCCTGAGGAACAGCCTTCCAGATTGATGGATACCATAACTGAGAAAGAAACTATGGATGCCATAAAAGAGCTAAACAGTGAGGGCTCCCCTAGACCTGATGGCATCCAAGTCTTCTTTTTTATGGAGTTGTGGAGCTTGGTTGGTGGGGAGGTGATGGAGGCCATCAAGGAATTTGAGAGAGGGAATTCGAGCTTTGATAAGATCAACCAGTCCTTTCTTTTTCTGCTACCAAAGGTCTAAGGAGTAGAGAGTTTCCCTGATTTCAGGCCTATTTCACTCTCAAACTCAATTTATTTGGTGGTGAGGAAAATACTGGCAAACAGGTTGAGGTCGATCTTGCAGAATCTGATTCATCCTATTCAATCAGCATTCCTCCCTAATAGATCTTTGCAGGAATCGTTTATTATGGCTCAAGAGATGGTGTGTGGGTGGCATAGAAGGAAATGTAAAGCTTTTATGTGGAAAGTTGATTTCCGGAAGGCTTATGACTCTATCTCATGGCCGTATCTCTGGGAGGTCTTTAAGAGAAGAGGGTTCCTGTCATTATGGATCCAATGGATGAAATGCTGTATCACAACCTCTTCTTTTTCTCCTTTGATTAATGGCAAACCATGTGGGGCATGGATTCAGCCACAATGTGGTGTTAGGCAAGGATGCCCATTAGCCCCGCTGGTCTTCAACCTTGCTGTGGATGGACTGGCTAGATATGCATGTAAGCTAACTGAGGCTGGTGTCATCAAACGATACTCACTGTCTAACAGAAGAGCTATGGCCCCTATAATTCAATATGCAGACGACACAGGATTCTTTGTTGAGGGGACAACTGCTGCAACCCAAGCATTAGGACATATGGTGAGCATCTTTGCGGATCTGTCTGGCCTGAGATTAAATAGGGAGAAATCCACCCTGATATGTTTTGGCATGAATGAGCAGGAGCAACATGCACTGTCAGCCACGTTGGGAACCCCTCTATCCAATCTACCAATCAGATATTTGGGATTGTCACTGAGGTATTCAAAGATATGGAAGAGT
The DNA here is from genome assembly GCA_037157565.1 of Thalassia testudinum. Lineage (NCBI taxonomy): Eukaryota > Viridiplantae > Streptophyta > Magnoliopsida > Alismatales > Hydrocharitaceae > Thalassia > Thalassia testudinum. The sequence goes on along the minus strand of JAZHRO010000003.1, from coordinate 8,465,768 downwards.
GATTGGAATGCCCTCTTTTACAACAATTCTATTAAGCTGGAAGGATGGAACAGTAAGTTCCTATCTAAGGGTGGAAGGTTAATCTTGTTAAATTATGTTATCACTTCCATTCCAATTTTCTACTTTTCCATCTTCAAAGCTCCGAAATCCATTTGGAAACGGTTGGATTTGATGCGAAAGAAATTCTTTTGGAGAGGTGCACAACATGAGGGTAAGTTCATGCAACCACTGAAATGGGTGCATCTGTGTCACCCCAAGGAAGAAGGTGGACTGGGGATTAAAGCACTTAAAGAGTTTAATGAAGCCTTATTGATTAAATGGGCTATCAAAATTCTAAAAGGGGAGGAAAGGTTATGGACTGAACTTATTAATGATGGCTTTGGTTGCTCCAATAGTTCTCTGAATAGATTATACCCCTCCAAACCCTCCACATTTTGGCGATCTGTCAGTCAACCTATCAAAGATAATTGGCACTTATTGCAGCCGATTCTGGGAGATGGCAGGCACTTCAGTTTTTAGAAAGAGCAGTGGACGTCATTGAGCACCCTACAGGAGGCTTATCCAATGGTCTACTCGGCTTCTACTGATAAGGATGGGGTGGTAAATAACTTTTGGTCTAAATCTGCCAGATGTTGGTAGCTGGCTAAATCGGAGGCATGTAGGGAGGGGACCAAATTGTGGGAAGAACAGTAGCGCCTGATTTCAGACCTGCAAACCAGTTGTCTAAGACCTGGTGTGGAGGATACTTATGCATGGGATGGCATCTATGCAATGCAACGAGCCTATGGAAAAATTAGGAGTTCCAACAGTGGTATGGGAGGTGATTATATTGATAGGAAACTATGGCTATTGAAGGTCCCTCTCAAGGTATAAATATTCCTCTGGCTATGTAGAAGGGATGGTCTGATAACTAGAGACCTTAGGCACAGGAGGATGGGGACAGCTCTACATGAATGCCATCTCTGTGGGATGCACACTGACAGTTTGAATCATTTGTTTTTTTCTTGTTTGGTCACTGACACGATTTGGAGAAAAATGTGCAATGAGCCTCTTCCATGATGGGAATCTTTATGGCATGGTTTTGGGATAACTGGGAAGCCACATTTACGCATGGCGGTGACTCTCTGGTGTGTGTGGAGAGCGAGGAATGAGAGACTATTTCAGGAGAGACCAGTTTGCTGTGTACAAATTGTAAACAAGTGCTGGTTCCTCATACATAGATGGGGATCCAATTTGTAGACCTCTCTATATTTGTTATTATTAATAAATTTCTCTCCCAGATTGCTATCATAGTACGATAGCTTTCCTTTCAGTTTAAAAAAAAAAACATTGATTTTGCACATTGACATTTTGGTGCCGATGCTGGGGAGCAACATGGAATTTGATCATTCTAATTACAATTTCTCATCTAGTACTAACTTGATCTATCACCTTTGCTGTGATCTATGCAGGGGATTCATTCGAGGAGATCAACTACACATCAAACACTCCAGGGGCAGGTGATCTCATCTTCTTTTCCATTAAAACCCCTGATTCTGAGAGAAGCTAAAAGAGGAAGAAATCAATTAGGATCAACTTGCATTTTCTACTTAGAATTAATCATCAAGTTCCCTGATTTGATTAGAAAAATATCGAACCTTATTTTTGCACCTATTAGGGATTTAACACACATAGGGCTACTCACCTTCTTGATTGAGCCCTAGGTGCCAAATTTGAACAACAAAATGATTCGACCAATTAAAGCCAAAATTAGCATTTCCACTTTAGGGTCGAGGATCACACTTTCTTAAGAAGGAATTTACTTCCCCAAACTTTGTGTTTCCTAAGCCTTGGTTGAATTTATCTAATCAAGCAAACCCTAAAAGAAAGCTCTAAACATCCACTTGAATCCTAAAATCAAGGACCTAATAATTTCAAGGATAAGTCAGGTGAAGTTGACTCACCTTGTGGGGTCAACCAAACTTCAAATTAGTTCACCACTCATAATTTATTCTAAAGTTCCAGTGGAATCCTAAGCACGTCTTCTAAACTTAAAATTGGTAGACTTAAGAGGTCAAGTTATCCATTCTGATCTACCTAGATCCGTGGTGACAAGGAAGGTCTGGTGGGGGAAACCCTATAACCCGTGGGGATGTTCTACCATGTAGGGGTCTTTGCAGGGCTCTCCCTTCTTGGCTACCCAGGTATTTCTCTGGTGGATGACTTCGTGATTTAAAGGTATCATCTGCTTCAAACCTCTATAGTAACCCAAAAATCTTTTGGTATCTTGATTTAGTCCATCACACCTTCTGTCCCTCGTCTATTCCATTGGTGTATGTATGAGAGGAGGTCCTTAATACCACCCTTATGTCCTCCACTAGTTTTTCACTCTCGTCGAGGCTAAGCCTCAACTAGTTTATTTATGCAACTACCCGATCACATCGATATCTCTTCCAACTCCTCCAATTCTAAACTTGAATCTCCAGCCACAATCATGGATCATCAAGGAGAACAACCTAACTTTGAACCACAATAATTCTTTGATTTCAAAGATCGGATCAATGCCTACATCAACCCACCACCGCATCCTCAAATGCGAGATCACAACAAGCCCACTGCGGTGGAGATCAAACCTCGAATCAACATTCCTACGGGAGGACTCGAGGTGGAGCTCAAGCCTAGTATGCTTTACATGACCTCAAAATTTCATGGCTTGAACTCCGAGGATTCTTTCCAACACATCAAGAATCTAAAGCATCTGGCCCACACATTTAGGGCAAACTTACATAATCGAGATGGTCTACTGTTGAAAATATTCTCCATCTCTCTAGCTGACAAAGCCGCCAATTGGTTTCAGACATACTCTCACCAGATCAACATATGGGAAGAACTTTAGACTACTTTCTTACAAAAATTCTATCCCATTGGTCGAACTAATGCAATGCGGCACCAAATCATGCACTTTTCGCAAGGAGTGGGAGAATCACTATACAAGGCCTGGGATCATTTTCTGGATCTCAAGAGCAAATGCCCCCACCACGGAGTCCCAAAGTGGGAACAAGTCCAATCCTTTTACCATAGGCTCCATGACGGCATTAAGCTTTTTGTCAATGCAACCCATGGTGGCAGCATCATGGGTCAGCAAGAAGATAAGATTTGGGGAATTCTCCAAAATATGTGTGAGAACTCCCTAAATAATGAGTCACTGGGTGCATACGACCGAACGACCACCCACGCATAGAAAAATAATCGGGAGGTGCAAGAGACCTGAGGCCTTTCCACATCCGTCGATCTGGAGTTGTTAGCCAGTCGCTTGGATTAGGTCTCCGTTATTAATAAAAAGGTGGACGACATAACTCAACACGTACATAGAACCACCACTGCACCAAAGAATCCATATGTGCACCCGCCCTCTAGTAGGTAGGCTGCACACAACATCTACCACTCTCAGGGTATTGATGCCTATCTACCATCATCTGATCTCGTTCTTGAAGGACACTCCGGGCCAGCCTACCACAATTGGGGCAACTCTAAACCCTCATATCTTGATTACTCTGGAGTTTCTCAGACCTGCGAGGATCTCTACGTCGTCTAGAACAATCCTTTCTCTAATACCTACAACCCTGGATGGCGTAATCATCCCAACTTTGCATGGTCGGGAAATAACCTGAATTCGAGACCTCAATTCTAACCTCGACCACAAAACCCATGACCGTATCAGCCCACTCAACCAAGGCCCAATCAAAATTTCCAATCTGACCCACCTAAGGAGGACTAGACATCCCTGATTCTTCAGACCTTGGGAGATATACAGAAACTGTTAGTGCTAGAGCACCACAATCATTTATTTTGATGACAACAAAACACATGTATTTTAACATTTGCTTTTGAGTCCTAGTTTTTAGGTCAAATTGCAAATGGAGACAGGTGTTTAGATGGAGTTCGAGCTTGCATCCATGGCAGATTGGAGGAACCTGACAAGAGGTGGAGGAGCCTCGCGAGGAGCGAAAGCTTAAAGATGGAAGGACAAGAAGAATAGGATAGAATTCCTTTTATCTTGTTCTATGTACTTTCTTAGAACATCTATTAAAGAGCCTCAAAGAACCCTTAATGTAGCACTAAAAACACCGACACTATCCTAGGATACTTAATCTTTTTGTAAAGAACTTAGAAAACCAAAGTAGGGTTCAAATAGCCTTATTAGACATCCAATCTGGAAATCAGATGTCTGATAATGGCTTTTAAGACGTCCGACTATTTGATCAGACATCCAAAACATCTAGGTTGAACTTAATAGGATCTGTCTACCAGAATCAGTCGTCCAGACCTTAGTCCAAACATCTTAGGAGACGTCTAATGTTTTTGCCAGACGTCCATTTAGTAGAACGTTGGCTGCCTATGTAAACGTTGAGGAAATGACCATTAGCCTTATATTAGACGTCCGTAGAGGACCACAGACATCTAATATGTGACCGTTTTGCCTCGACTGACCCAAAATCTCCTTTATGAGATTTTCTAGCCATTGTGTTCCTTGCGAATCCATTTTCGTAGAACAAATAGGTTTCCAGACGTCCAGACATAGTGCCAAACGTTCTATATGTCGTTTGATAGCCATACGCTAGAACCCAGCTTAGGTCAAATTCAAGTCAGGAAGGAAACCCGCTTAGAATCAAATGTTTGACTTAGTTCCCAAACATCTTAAATAAGTTTTCTAGAGGTCTAATGCAAGGAGCAGACATCTGATGACCTTGTCAGAATCATAACTGATTCTGACAATGGCCTGATTTGCCTTGGAATTGCACCTGACGGCTATGGAAGCCTTCCAAGGCCTTCCAAAGCCATCCTAGGCCCTCTATAAATGGAGGAGAACCCTTGCCTTGTAAAAACACACCTCGCAAGAATATTTCTACTCATTTTGTGTCAAATTGAAATAGAAGAAGCACTTCCCCTCAAAGGCTAGTTTCACATCCTAGAGCCTCATCCAATTTGCGCACCCGATTTGCCTCTGCGATTAAGACAGCAACAAAGCACCATTGCGTGGTTCACTCACCCGCATCACCGATTCGACGCCCTCCCTTCATCAAAGGAAGTTTCTTTACCTATATAAGCTTAGTTTAAGAATTACTTTGTTGGCTCTATTGGACTATTCTTGTATCTTTTACTTTGTTATTTGATTGGGTATTCGTGTTGTGAATTCCCGTGTCCATCATGGGACAAAATCCTAATTCTGAAGGGGAGGAGTTGAGGAACGCTACCCTCGTACTTGTAGCATGGTTGTACTTGAGGTTGAACTACCCTCTTTTAAGTAGTTCATATAGTGGATTTGATCGGCTAGATCGATCGGGAAATCCTCACTCGAGAGGATTTGGTGGTGGTTTTCACCCGATTTGGGTTTCCTCCTAAAACTAATTGTGTACATTGTCTGATTGCTAATTTTGTGAGATTGTCTATCTCTATTCCGCATTTTATATTACGTCACGCACATCTCACCCCCTAAAAGTACGGAATTTCAATTGGTATCAGAGTAGGTTCTTGCGAGATTGGGGTAACATCCAGCAGGAAGATTATGGAGGGAAGCAGCTCTGCAAGCAGGATTTTCGAGGGGTATTCTACGACCCATCCGCCGTTCTTTGACGGGAGCAATTACCCGTATTGGAAGCTGCGAATGAAGACTTGGCATCAAGCCAATGACTTCACAATATGGGACCAATGAGAGACCCCCTTCGACATCCCGGAGAGACCTGCCACAAGATACTCTCAGCAGCAGATCCGGGAACTCTCACTCAATGCGAAAATGATGAACGCATTGTATTGCGCACTTAGCCTGGAGGAGTTCAATAGAATCTCGCAATGCGGCACTACATATGAGATCTGGCACACGCTCGAGGTAACTCACGAGAGTACCTCTAAGGTAAAGATTTCTAAAATCAATTTACTTTCTCAAGAATTTGAGTCTTTTTCAATGAAGTCTAACAAATCTCTAAGTGATATGAACACTAGGTTCACTCTCATTGTAAATAGTTTAAAAGATTTTGGTAAGACCTTCACCAAGGGGGAGCTTCAAGGAAAGCTACTCCGTTCCCTTGGATCGGAATGGGAGTAGAAGGTCACCGTGATCAAGGAGGCAAATGAAGTGGAGGAGCTCAACATGGAGGATCTGCTAGGAAATTTGATGGCCTACGAGACAAAGCTAAAGTAGAAGAAGAAGGATACACCAAAGCCAAAACTAAAGAAGACCATCGCATTGAAAGTCGCATCAAATAGCGAGGTAAGTTTCGATGACGAAGATTTTAAAATTTTACTTAAAAAATTTTCCAAGTTTTGTAGGGAATCAAAGAAAGAAAAGGAGAAGAAGGAAAAAGATAGCCCAAGACGTTGCTACAACTACAATGAAAAGGGTCATCTTCAACCTGAGTGCCCTCTTCTCAAGAAGGAGAAGAAGAAGGAGAAGGAGAAAAAGAAGAAGGCGTTCCAAGCAACGTGGGATGACTCAAGCTCGAATGAAAAAGAGGAGAATTTCGAGGAGGAAATCGCCTGCATGGGCTTCATGGCGACAGTAGGTGACAACGAAAGCAACTCTGATGATGAGGTAAACTCGGATTTAAAAGTAGCTTTTAATGAACTATTTAATGTTAGTCAATCATTAAAAGTAGAAAGCAAAAGCATGAAAAAGAAACTTAGCATGTTAAAATCTGAAAATGATAGGTTAGAAAAGCTACTTAAGGACCTAGAAACTAGTCTTAGAAATGATGACTTATTGTTAGAAAATCATAACATAATATTTGAAAATAATAAGTTGATTGAGGAAAATAATAGTTTAAAAGTAGAAATTTTTGATTTAAAAACTAAGATGCATGTTATAGAAGAGGAAATTGCATGTCTTAGGGAAAATTCTAACAACTTAATCAACATGGTAGATAACTTGTATAGCCCTAAGATTGAGAATGGATCTCCATCAAGGAGACCCGCTAACAGATCTGAATCCAAGCTCACTTGGATATCGAAAAAAGAATTGGAATCTTGTTTTGTAGGTTTCAAAGAAGATATCAACGTAAAGGATAGGACCTACAAGCTCAAGAATGGTCAACTCGAGTTGGGAGGACCAAGGAGTAGACCAAGGAGGAAAATAAGAAGATCGAAAAGATGATGAACAACCGAGCAACTCGCCGCATGTCGACCGCCCGATTGGAGATCGGCGCCAATGCCTGGACCTCCAGGCTATGGATGGGAGCCCCATCCGATGTGGCATCCACCACCACCGCTTGGGCAATTTTATTGGCCATGGAAGGTGAGGTAAAACCCTTAGCCCTATCTTTTCATCATTAACATATAGATACGGGGAGTTAAAATTTTGAGGTATTTATCAATTATTAAGTGGGAGATCTTGTTAAGTTAGCTATATTTCCTTTAGAAAGTTGGAGAAAAATAATAGCTATCTTGTTACAAGGGGGAGGACATTACTCTTGTTAAAAGAAATTCAACCCAATTATAGAAGAGCATGTGTTAAGGGGGAGTTATAGGAATTTTAAAATCGATTAAACCTTTTTGATAATGTCGAAAAGGGGGAGAATTTTATGCATTATGTATGGCTTTGTCATCATCAAAAAGTGGGAGATTGTTAGTGCTAGAGCACCATGATCGTTTATTTTGATGATAACAAAACACGTGTCTTTTAACATTTGATTTTTTTAGTCCAAGTTTTCAGGTGGTCGTGGGTGTTTCGCGTGTTAGAAATCGAGGTTAAAATTCAACTATCGTTGTAGTTGCAAAACATGTCAATTAGATAAAATTTATACTGAAACTCCAAGGGAGTCCCGAGTCGAACACAGGGAGGCGACGTTTACTTTACGTGAAAATCGTCCTTCAATTCGTTTCTTTTTGGTATTTTAGGGTTTTGTTATTTTTTTGTGCTTTTTGAAATAAAAGACAAGCAAATGAATCACAAGATAGAGATGAGGAATGAAAATGGTATATATATCAATCCAATGTTTATTACAATCTACTATGAAAGCATAAAAAGAGAGGGAGGTGAGAGGAAATCTCCCGAATCGGTTGTTCGGTAAGACGACAGTGCCTAGTGGAAGCTCGGATGAAGGAGGTTAGGAGAGGGATGGTGGAGGTGAGATGCAGAAGGACGTCATGTTGAGGAATGCTTTAGCGTGGCTCCGGAATGGAGGTGAGAAGACGGAGGCGATCTGCTACCGGAATGGAGGTGGGGTGATGGCTCCAAGGCAACCTAGGAAGGGAGATGGGAAGTTAGAGGAGTATTTGGTGGGGCAGAGGTTCGCTACACTAATAGGCACCTTGGGAGCTTGAGAACAAGCTCTAATGGAGCATTGGTAGGCTTGTTAGAGCTTCGGAGCAGGTAGGAGTAGAGTAGGTAGAGATCACTTGGAAGGGAGCGGGTGTAGGTCTTTTTATAGTGGTGGAGAAGAGGCAAAAATCGATATTGGACCATTAGTGACATCCAGGCTGTCGCTGGAAACATTGCTGTAGGCTACTCATGCACGTTGGTGCCCACGGCTGGCTTTGCTAACATGCGACGAATTACCGACGGCTGTATGCGTCGGTGTAAGTCCAGCTCATACGTCGTTGCAGTCCACCTCACGTTGCACTGGCGTCACTCCTGCCTTACCGCGTGCGCATGCGCGCCAATGCGCCGGCACTGCGGGCATGCGCGCTTGCGCGCCCGCACGTGCTCCTATGCTACTGCACGCGTGTGGTGCTACGTGCGTGCACTAGTGGCCTAGGCTACGCCACGTGGCGTAGTCTGGGCCGTCCACCTTCTTCTTGTTGTAGGGGCTGCTACAAAGGTCGGATTGAGTTGATTTTCATGCCATTAGGCTGCAATCGTCGACTCGAATCCATCCGTGTGGTCGGATTTATCATTTGAAGCGCCGAATTATGTCTACTAGTCCCTTGGCCATTGATCTTCCTCAGACTGCATATGGTGCTATGGAACTCCGAATGAGGCAATTTCAGAGGCGTTGGACTATGATCGTCGTCTTGATCAGATCTGTATGGTCGAATCATGAATCTAAGGCTCCAAAATAAATATCCTTCTCTCCTAACCATAAAATGGACGCAATTAACCTAAATTTTATACAGCTACTCTAAATGTAGAATGATGCATGCTATGCAATATTTATAACATGAAATGCAAATCTAAGCTTAGGAATATGCATGAATAGGCATTTTACCCACAGTAAATGTGTTTACATCATACCCCCATGCCTATCTTTTGCTAGTCTTAGAAAAATTAAACTATATGCTATGTATAAAAGCAGAATTAGGATTAGATCGCTTAAGCCTAAGTCATTTATTAACAATAGAAAATTTCAACTAAGGTCCTAAACTACGAAAACTTAACAGTACCTAGGTGTCTGCTAGAATGCAGACCGCCTAAGTTCTTGCCTTATTTGAGAAGGGAAGTGATATATATATTTTTTTTTCTTCTTTTCTAATTTTTTTGTACTTTTTGAGTTTGAGAGTTCCAAGATAACTTTTTACGGCTACCCGACCCGCCCAAGACTCGAAAAGGACTCTAAGTATTAAGCATCTTTGTGAAAAAGTGATAGACTCACAAAATAGCTGTTAAGATAGACTTTGGGTTTCTACGACCCTAGGTGACCTTGCCTAAAAGTTTATCTTTACGATCAGTAGCTTTCTCCCTACTTCTTTTATTTATGGGGTCAACATAAGGGTGAACCCAGTGTATATCTCCCCGGATTATTCTACTTCCCCGCTTCTTCCCTAAGTGTTTTGGGAATTATTGTCCATTTATTTTTTTGTGAGCTGGGTTCTGGACAATTAGCCGATGAGCTGTTACCATCGACAACTTGTGATGTGAAGTGTGGTTTTATTTATTTCTCCTTTTTCTTTTATTTTTTTTTAGTGTTTCTTTTTTTTTCTTTTTTTTTCTAAGTAGGTGGCTTCCCTGATCTAAGATTTACCTAAAGGCAGTACAACGAAAATGGTCTTGTTACTGGGCTCTGGACAATCAGCCGATAAGCTGTTACCACCGACAACTTGCCAGCCATACCACCAAAGTTGTTCCATTAGCTACCCAATTTTCATAAAAATCGTCGGAAAGTGAGTCAATGCAAAAAAATGTGTGGAGATGCTTAGGCTTAAAGTCCCTCCAAATTAGAGGACGGGTTGATAAGTCGCATACCTATCATCTTAAATTATTTACCAAATTAAAATAAATTTTAATTGGCGAGGACTCGAGACTATATCCACATTCGAGTGGACACCCGGGCTAATTAAGCCCAAAGACCTAAAAAGTCTAAGTGTTTAGGTCCTCTCGTATCATTTCCTAAAGTTAATAACTTCTAAATGCGTAAGTTCTCTTTTCCTAATTTCTTTCTTGTTTTCTAATTTTTTAAAAAAAATTTCAAATTTTTTTTTAATTTTATAAGAAACTAAAAGAAATTCTATGGAGTTAACATAATGATTTCAGGAATTGGTTATCCACCCCCCCATGGCTAAATGATGCAATGTCCTCATTGTAAAAATAAAGACATGAAAAGGGCAGAGTAAATAGAATAACACCTGAGTGTCATGAAAATCCGATCAGCTCCGCAGAGAGAAGTGTGTATACACACGTGCTAAGTTTAATGCCTTTTGCTAGGAATAACATTCATACAACAAAGAAATTGAGAATTCACAAGTGTGGGTCAGAATCAAAATAAAATGGTTGATCCTGAAACCCATCTACAGAAGATGTCCACAGACGTGGAGAGATTATGGTGCAGGCCCATGCCCCAAGGTCGAGTGGTTCTCAGGTTCTGGATGAAAATCACCCAGAACTGAAGGTTGTTGTGTTTACGGGGCCAAGCCTGTGGTTTAGTGGTGTGCAACCCAAGACCAAAGTGTCGGATAACAGGTAAAGATGGTTCAATAGGTGCGGTTGTCCACTTAACATCTAGCTCAGAAAAATAATCAGTTATTTCGAGCTTGGGTTGCACGTGAAAGATATCGTAAGGGTCCTGGTAGAAAGTAGGTGGTTTTTGGTCAATAGGTACCCTTAGATTCAAAATCAAATTTCCCTCAGAATTAGCCTCCAAAATCTTTATTTCAACAATTCTATCCTCCAACATCAAGGGCTTAGGCTTCGGGACCTCTAGCATATTATTCACCCCATATGATTCTCCCAAGTTCATAAATCATGGCTGAATCAAGATTGACTTGGGCACAAAGATCTCAGAAGTTAGCTCTTCGGGGTGCAGATGAGGACTGGGGTCACTGATTGAATCATCAAGATTCGGATCCTCCAAGTTAACCCCAACCGAATCCAAATCTTTAATGAACAGGCTATCAAATGGTTCATCAAATTCCTTATGCCCATTTGTCTCACTAAAATGATTTTCCTTATGTTCAAGTGAGGCTTCACCTAAAGATTCTTCACCCTCAGAGTCAAAGAATTGATGATCCTTATTTACATATGTCTCAAAATCATAAATCATTTCTTGATCCAAGGAGACATAATTTTCTTCGTTTCCTGACTTAGGGATCTCGGGTGAATCAAACGGTTCATCCTCAAATGGTTTCTCTAGCCCAACCTGGTCATCCCCGATCTCAAAAAATGTATCCTCCCCGACAGGCGCCTGAGCAGGTTCAAACATTGGCTCTCCTGAAGGGGGTTCATCTTCAGAATCATCCCAAGAATTGACTAGTGCAACCACAAATTTCATCCTCAACCTCGATAATTTCCTAAGAAGAAACTCACCCAAGTCCCTATCCCTAACACTTTGGAGCAAATCCAATAAAGAACTATTAAGTTCATCAATCATTTCGATCATATGCTCAAGTGCTTCAGTGCATGGTGTTGGCTGAGTTTCTAAAGATTGTATAGTGTTCCTCAAATTAGCCAACACCCTATCCTAGATCTAGTTCATCTGAAGCGACTGGTTCGGTTCAGGTTTGGGTGGGTTCAGTTTAAATCTAGGGGAGTCAAGATGTCGAGGTTCTCGGGTCCCTCCTTGAAAGTAGGTCATTCTAGGTTGTTCAAAGGATGGTGGCAACCTATATTCAATGGAATACTGGGGAGGGTAGGTGTTATAATCATGATATCCTTCTTAATTGTAGATCAGGTTGGTTTGGTCATCAAAGGATGGAGATTCATAATTATTATAGCTCTAGGAAGGATAATAATCATAGTCTTGTCGACCACGGTTAGGCCCCGGACATTGAGGTCCGGATTCATATCCCCAATCAAAGTCAACACGGCTAGTGGATGGGTAATTACAAGTCAAGTCGGGATAGTAATCATCTTGGGGATAAGTGGTGGTAGGAGGATAGGATGTGAAATGTGTGTAGGATGTGGAAGGGTACATGGTGAAGTAAGGAGGGAAATCAGAAGAGAAAGGAGCTTGGCAATACAAAAATACAAGCCTGCCCTTAGTTTGGGTAGCCTAAAGGTCTACAAACTATCAAAATCCATCCTAAGATTATAGACAATTTACTCTACTTATGTCTAGGCAATCCAACCAGTTAGAAGGAGGGACTGGGGAGAAGGTTCTTCCTTTGGCTTGCGCCTCCGGTTCCTAGTGCACCCCCCAGCCGTGGTCGTTTGACACTACTTCCCTAGCTAGACATAAGATTGACTAGTATAAGTAGGTTAATCATGAACAATCTCAATTTGGATCCCGACGAATGATCCAGTCCTTAGGGCCAATGTCTAATCAATTTTAGTTAAGCTTGGGACAATGGTGCTTCAGGAATGTGATGGGCCCTTTAGATGGGTTGTGCCCTTAATGATCAGTTAAAATGTGTGTGCGTGCACAACCAGGGTTCTCAAACAAGGTTATTTGATTATGTGTCTTTTAGGGTTCAACCTTGTATAGTTGCTTTTAGGGTTTAATTCTTAGGTTGGTCCAATCAAGGTTTAGTAGAACACTCCATGTTTTGAAAGCATGGGTGATGATATGTTCCTTTAAAAATCAAAAATAATGTGGAGTGTCTGGTTCAACCCTAAGAATCAACCCTAAGTGGCAAGCTACTTGATGGATTAGTTTTAGATTGAGTGGTGCAGCCCAAATAGCTTAATCAATTGGCCTATTCCACCACTTAGTTTAGGCACACAAGAATGCTTAACCTATTCAGAGTTCTACTCACTTATGTGTATTTAGTTGAAGTTTACAGGGTCCATAGGTCAGATCCTGGTTAAGTGGTAGAATTAAACTGATTGTGCGCCTTAGGATAAGATGTTGTGGGTGTTAAGTATGTAGCTTTCAAAAAATCCCACAATCAGATAACACTTTTTTTTATTTTTATTTTTTATTTATGTGATTGGCGAGGTGAGTGGAGGTGGCAAACAAACAACCAAATCTATCCTACGGTTCATAAAAAGCACCTAAGTTGACTTGGGTTTGAGTTATTCGGATATGGAATGAAAACTAAGGTGGGAGTGGTGTGGGGGACACTTGCAAAACACTCTATCCGCACTTTACTTTGATCTACCACACTTGGATCTCCATGCTAGGGTACCTGCAAGACAGTAGATCAAAGACAAGTAGGGGTAATGCTCTGTAAATGCAAAGAAATGCAATAAACAATAAAGTAAATTTCGTTGCCTCCTCGGCAATGGCACCAAAATGGTTGCACGTGTTTCGCGTGTTAGAAATTGAGGTTACAAGTAACCTGTCATTCTAGTAGAAAAACAAGTCGATCAGATAAAATTTATACTGAAACTCCAAGGGAGTCCCGGGTCGAACACAGGGAGGCGACGTTTACTTTACGTGAAAATCGTGCTTCGATTCGTTTCTTTTTGGAATTTTAGGGTTTTGTTATTTTTTTGTGCTTTTTGAAATAAAAGACAAGCAAATGAATCACAAGATAGAGATGAGGAATGAAAATGGTATATATATCAATCCAATGTTTATTACAATCTACTATGAAAGCATAAAAAGAGAGGGAGTTGAGAGGAAATCTCCCAAATCGGTTGTTCAGTGAGACGACGGTGCCTGGCGGAAGCTCAGACGAAGGAGGTGAGGAGCGGGATGGTGGAGGTGAGATGTAGGAGGACGTCATGTTGAGGAAAGCTTCGACGTGGCTCTGAAATGGAGGTAGGAAGACAGAGGTGATCTGCTACAGGAATGGAGGTGGGGGGATGGCTCCAACGTGACCTATGAAGGGAGATGGGAAGTTGGAGGAGTATTTGGCGGGGAAGAGGTTCGCTACACCAATAGGCACCTTGGGTGCTTGAGAATAAGCTCTAATGGAGCGTTGGTAGGCTTGCTAGAGCTTGGGAGTAGGTGAGAGAAGAGTAGGTAGAGATTGCTTGGAAGGGAGGGGGTGTAGGTCCTTTTATAGTGGATAAGAGGCAAAACTCGGTATGGGACCATTAGTGACATCTAGGTCGTCGCTGGAAACGTCACTGTAGGAAACTCATGCCCACTGGCGGCCACAGCTGGCTTTGTTGGCATGCGATGAATTACCGACGGCTGTAAGCGTCGTTGTAAGTCCAGCTCATGCATCGTTGTAGTCCACCTCACGCTGCGCTGGCGCCGCTCTTGCCTGGCTGTGCGCGCACACACGCCCATGCACTAGCACTACATGCATGCGTGCTTTTGCGCCCATGCACGCACCCGCGGTGTTGTGTGCGTGCACTGGCGACTTGGGCTATGCCACGTGGCACAGTCTAGGCCATCCGTCTTCTTCTTGTTGTAGGGGTTCTACAGAGGTCGAATTGAGTCGATTTTGACGCTGTTAGGATATGATCGTCGACTTGAATCCATTCGCATGGTTGGATTTATCATTTGAAGCTCTGAATTATGTCTCCTAATCCCTTGGCCATTAATCTTCCTCGGACTGCATATGGTGCTACGGAACTCTGATTGAGGCGATTTCAGAGGTGTTAGACTTCGATCGTCATCTTGATTAGATCTGTATGGTCGGATCATCAATCCGAGGCTCCAAAATAAATATCCTTCTCTCCTAACCACAAAAAGGATGCAATTAACCTAAATTATATACAACTACTCTAAATGTAGATGATGCATGCTATGCAATATTTATAACATGAAATTTAAATCTAAGCCTAGGAATATGCATGAATAGGCATTTTACCCTCAATAAATGTGTTTACATCAACAGGTCAAATTGCAAATGAAGATAGGTGTTTAGACGGAGTTTGAGTTTGCATCCATGGCGAATTGGAGGAACTTGACAAGTGGAGGAGGAGCTTCACGAGGAGCGAAAGCTTGAAGATGGAAGGACAAGAAGAATAGGATAGAATTCTTTTGATCTTGTTCTATGTACTTTTGTGTTTTTATTCTTGCTCTTTTATTTCTTAGAACATCTGTTAAAGAGCCTCAAAGAACCCTTAAAGTAGCCCTAGGAACACCTGCACTACCATTGGATACTTAGGTTTTCTATAAAGAACTTAGAAAAACAAAATAGGGTTTAGACAACCTCACCAGATGTCCAATCTGGAAATCAGACGTCTGATAATGACTTATAAGACATCTGACTGTTTGATCAGACATCCAAAAGATCTAGGTTGGACTTAATAGGATCTGTCTACCAGAATCAGTTGTCTGGACCTTAGTCCAGACGTCTGATGTTTTTGCCAGACGTCCAATTAGTGGAACGTTGGCTGCCTATGTAAACGTTGAAGAAATGACTATTAGACTTAAATCAGACGACCGTAGAGGACCCTAGATGTCTGATATGTGACCGTTTTTCCTTGACTGACAAGAAATCTCCTTTGTGAGATTTTCTAGCTGCTACATTCCTTGGGAATTAATTTCCGCAGAACAAATAGGTTTCCAGATGTCAAGATATAGTGCCAGACATCCTATATGTCGTCTGATAGCCATACACTAGAACATAGTTTAGGTCTGATTCAAGTCAAGAAGGAAACCTGCTTAGAATCAGACATCTGACTTAGTTCCCAGACCTCTTAAACAGGTTTTCCAAACATCTGATGCCATGACCAGCCATCTGATGACCCTGTCAGAATCATAATTGATTCTGACTATGGCCTGATTTGCCTTGGATTTGCACCCAACTGCTATGAAAGCCTTCCAAGGCCTTCTAAAGCCTTCCTAGGCCCTTTCTAAGTAGAGGAGAACCCTTGCCTTGTGGAAGCACACCTCACAAGAATATTTCCACTCATTTTGTGTCCAACTGAAGTAGAAGAAGCATTTGCTCTCAAAGGCTAGTTTCACATCCGAGAGCCTCATCCACTTTGCGCACCTGCTCTCCCTTTATGATTAAGAGAGCGACAAAGCACTGTTGCATGGTTCATGCACCCAGGTCACTGATTCGATGCACTCCCTTCATCAGTGGGAAGTTTCTTTACCTATAGAAGCTTAGTTTAAGAATTACTTTGTTTGCTCTATAGGACTATTCTTGTATCTTTTACTTTGTTATTTGATTGGGTATTCACGTTGTGTATTCGCATCTCCATCATGGGACAAAATCCTCCTTGTGAAGAGGAGGGGTTGAGGAATGCTACCCTCGTACTTGTAGCGTGGTTGTACTTGAGGTTGAACTACCCTCGTTCAAGTAGTTCGTATAGTGGATTTGATCGACTAGATTGATCGGGAAATCCTAACTCGAGAGGGTTAGGTGGTAGTTTTCACCTGGTTTGGGTTTTCACCCAAAAATAATTGTGTACATTGTGTGATTACTAATTTTGTGAGATTGCCTATTTTTATTCCGCATTTTATATTACGTCACGCACATCTCACCCCCTCCAAGTAGGGAATTTCAGAAACAACACAAAGAAGAGATCTCTGAACTGCACAATCAATTGGCCCAGCTGGCAAGTGCTCGCCAACCTAGTGCACCTCCTTCTCAGCCTCTTTCGAACCCAGAAAACATGACAAACCAGAGCCACGTTATGAACCCAAATCAGGGCTAAGCACATTATGTTTATCAGGCCCCTTTTGCTCCATCACTTGACAAGATGGACACTTCCACGTCATATTCTGGGTTTCAGCCGTAGACACCTATTTTGCCTAACCCAAATCGGAATCAGGTAGGATTAAATTCTGTCATCACCCGTAGTGCCAAAGCGACACAAGACCCACCACTTCCAAGCCACGACAAGCCTGATACTATAGATCCTAACCCTGTATTGGTCATCCAGGACACCCCTATCCCTGATAAAAAGCTTGAGCCAATTCTAGAGGAACCAACCAAGGTTCCATTTCCTGAGGCCTTCACCAAGCGAAAGAGGAAACCCAAAACTGTGGCACTTGAGGAGGACCTGGTCAAGCTCTTTGAGTAGGCCCAAATAAACATCCCCTTGTTGGATGCGACATGCCACGTATTGGCCTGCATGAGATTCCTGAAAGATGTATGTACACCTAAGCGTAAGCCATTAACCAAAGGTGGGAATCCGATCGTATTGTCGAAGCAAGCTAGCTCCATCGTTTTGAGCAAACTCCCACCTAAGGCAAAAGACCCAGGTACCCCTCTAGTCTTCTGTGTAATTGGTGATATATAGTTTGATAGAGCCTTATTGGATAGCTTCCATAAGCTTGATACTCACATCCCTATTAGACCACCTTGAAGAATCTGAGCTTAAACTGATAGAGATGACTTTTCAATTAGCAGATCAATCCATCAAGTCATCTAAAGGAATTGTCAAGGATGTTATAGTTTGGATCGGTGATTTTTATTTTCCCATGGACTTCATTGTGCTAGACATGGATGCTCCTGAGAAATTGAAAGATACAGCTATCATATTATGGAGACCATTTTTGGCCACAGCTAGGGCCAACATCAATTGCGAAGAGGGTCAGATTGAGTTAAAATTTGGGGACAAAACTTTGAAAATTGATATCTTTAAGGCCCAAAAAGGAATAAACTGTGGGGTTATCGAGCAGATCTGTGATATCGAGTCCGTGGTTGAAGATCCGTTTGTTGAGGAAATCCCGCTTATCCCTGATATTCAACCACAAGAGGATCAAGCCCCATAGTTAGAGGAGCTTAAACTAGACCCAGACACACCTACAGCTCCTGCCTTTGCCCCTAAACTCCACTCTAAACCGCCTGTTGCTGCTGGCAATCCCATCATGGAATTGAAACCCCTCCTTGATCATATAAAATACATCTTTTTGGGTTCTAATCACACGTTTCCTGTGATCATCAATTCTCAACTAACCTCTAATTAGGAAACACGTTTGATTTCTGTTCTCCAGTAGCATCAGAGAGCCATTGGTTGGACTCTCGATGACTTGACTGGTATTAGCCCTTCGTATTGCATGCACCGCTTCTACACTAAAGAGGGCTCACAGCAATCCCCTGAAATGTAGAGACATCTGAATCCAAACTTGCACGATGTCGTAAAAAAGGAGATGATTAAGTAGTTAGATGTTTGGATCATCTACCTGATCTCCAACAGTTGTTGGGTGAGTCCGATCTGCTCGATATTCAACCACAGACTCGATATCACAGATTATGATCATTGTGATTATGGCTAAAATCAGAGAATCCATTCCAACCCGTATCTCAAACTTGTGGAGAGTTTGCAATGATTAAAGAAGACTAAATGCCTCCATGAAAAATGATCATTTCCCACTGCCATTTATTGATCAGAAACTCAAGAAATTGGCATGAAATCGATTCTTTTGCTTCTTGGATGGGTACTCCGATTATAATCAGGTGTCATTCGATCCTGGGGACCAAGAGAAGACTACCTTCACCTGCCCCTACGAGATGTATGCATTCCGCAGGATGCCTTTCGAGCTTTGCAGTGCACCCATCACCTTTCAGCGATGCATGCTTCCCATATTCTCTAATATGGTAGGTGATTACCTTGGAAGTCTTCTTAGATGACTTCTCAGAATTTGGGGAATCTTTCGATGATTGCCTCCATCACTTGGTCCAAACCTTTAGGCGAAGCATTGACATGAATTTGTTTCTTTCATGGGAAAAGAGCCATTTCATGGTTCCTAAGGGAATTGTCCTGGGACATCTTATCTCTGAGAATGGCATCCAAGTTGATCGATCTAAGGTTAATTTGATTTCCAAACTACCTATGCCAAGCTTGGTCAATGACATCAGATCCTTTTTGGCGCATGTCGATTTTTGCCAACGATTCATTCCTGATTTCTTGAAGATCGCTCACCCCTGACTAATCTTCTAGCAAAAGATGTCCCCATCGAAATCATCGAGTGCACTAGTGCATTTGAAAGTCTACGTGACCGAGTCACCTAAGCACCTATCCTACAATCCCTAGATTGGTCTCAACCCTTCGAGATCACGTGTGATGCATCTAACTATGCAATAGGTGCAGTGGTAGGGAAGAAGGTAGACAAGAAACTCATAGACATCTACTACACTAGCACGACACTCGACAAGGCTCGGCATAACTATACGGTTACTAAGAAATAGCTACAAGCTGTAGTATTTGGCCAGGAAAAATTTTGCTTATCTCTTGGGTTCGCACATTATCATAAACTCGGATCACACCACAATAAGGAACCTTTTCATGAAAAAGGACGTGAAACCTCGACTAATCTGCTGGATCTTGCTATTGCAAGAATTGGACCTCGAGATTTGTGATAAGGCAGGAAAGTTGAATGTGGTAGCTAATCACTTGTCCCACCTTCCTTCTGCTATCATCGACTGTTCTAACCTGATCACAGAGCATTGTCCTAATGAACACCTCCTGACTATTGGTACGGGACTTCCATGCTACACTAATTTGGTTAATTACTTGGCATCTCATCAGATGCTGTCTGATTGGTCGAAGGCCAAGAAAGGCAAATTTCTTTCTGATGCCAAGTACTACATATGGGAAGACCCGTACCTCTTCCGCATTGGTGCAGATCTGATCATCAGATGATGCATTCCAGAAGCAAAAATTCAAGACATCTTTTCTTTCTACCATGACCATGCCTACAGCGGACACTTCTCTGGACATAAAATCGCAGCTAAAGTCCTCCAATGAGGCTTTTATTGGCCCATGATTTTCAAGGACGCACATGATTACTATAAGGCATTCACTCGTTGTCGGACCTTGGGCAACATGAGTCACCTTGATATGATGCCTTTATAGCCGATTCTCGTATTTGAAATATTCGCTATATGGGGGATTGATTTTATGGGCCCCTTCCCCAAATTGAAGTGTTGAAAGCCAGGGTTCTAGGGGTTGCCATGGACGGTGCTATCTCGAAGCATCGAATGCTAGGGACCTTGCGAGGATTGATGGTGCGAGCAAGGAATCCGATGCAGAACGTGTTTAGGGCTAATCCAAGGTTGGATCTAAGGAAAAATATAATGACATGAAAAAGAGAGAGAAAACTCTCCACAAATGAAAATCTTCTTCTATCACTCTCTTTTACAAAAAAAGCACAGGCAAACTGAACCTGGGCTAACCATGTTACAAAGCATAGGTGCTTTAACCGCTGGGTCCAATGAACCATAGGAGAGTTCCTACGAGCCTTAGAAACCTTCGCTGCAGAGTAAGGTGAAAGCTAGTTAGGTCTGGATCTGGGCTAGTATTTGAGTACCTCTAGGCCTATTGTTGGTATTAAGATCTGATTCCTAGAGTTGCAGCTTAGTAGGGCATCTTGATGATTACATCCGACCTAGATAACCGATTTGATCCATAAGGTTTTGCTAATGGACTACCAAAATCTAGGTATGGGGGTATGATGGGAACACCATTGATGAGAGACTCATCATGGCTTTTAAATACCCCAAATTAACTAGCTTTCCTACTTAATTAGTTAGAAATATGTCTATTTAGGGTTTAATTATAATATAAGGGACATTATATTAAAGGACCATAACATAAGTCAATAATACTAAGTTAAATATCAGTTAATGTTATTAATAATTTAAATAATAATTTGTACTCAAATTATAAATATTTAGCAACCCAATTAATATTTAATTTAACATTATAATACTTAACACTAAGCATGTAATAACTTAAGTAAATTAATTAATTGAATAAATAAAGCTAAAAAGGTCAAAAACGTAAATTCATGATATATATAATATTTATTTAATTTATAATCATATATAAAAAGTTGAAAAAGAATTAAATTAAAATAAGCCTTGAAAACCTCAGTTTACGTTTCAGTCCTTAGGCTTTTATTTCCACTGAGTCCTTTTATTTAGTTTAGGACCTTAGGAATTCTTACGTTTATGTCCCTATGTACACCGTCGTCTTCTTCCTATTCTTCTTCCTCGCATTGGATAGTTGAGAGCATCTGGCCACCACACTGCTCGATCACTGCCCATCCCTCGGCTGAACTCCTCCGCTGCTGCTCTAAAGCTTCTGCTCACTCTGTCCTTTCCATTCGATAGATCTGATGAAGCTCTAATACTATTTAGGGTCTGAAGTTAATTTCACTGGCGTTAAAGATGAGAAAGGTAGTTTCCTTCCACCTAGACTCTTTCCCGTCCGGATACATCCCCCTCTGCCTTCACCATCACCTATAAATAGCTATCCATCCCTCTGATTTGAGCAGTTAGCTCCCTATTTTCTTCCCCCAACTGTAGCTAACTGATAGTCTATTCCTTCCTACTCCAGTGACCTACCTCCGCTTCCATTCACTTTCTTTTGTCACTTCCACCATTTACCGAAATCCGCCATGCTCCACCGCATCTCTAGGCCAGGTAGCAATGGCGGACACTTCCTCCACACTCCGTGAATGCCAACCGGACTTCTTTCCCCTTCCCTCTGATTTCCTCCTCCATTATGATCGTCAACGTTGATATCTCTGCCTCTTTCGTCCTAGTAATAATAGGTTACGTAAGTTAGTTAGTTTAGTTAATTAGGCAGTTTAGTAAGTGATGAACACACATACATTCATGTTAAATTGCTTATTTTTGATAGTTCCTAGGCTTAGCATTGGATATCATATTATAAATATTGCATAACATCCATTACATGGCATTTAGGATAGTTGCATGTTTTGTATATTAATTCCTTCATTTTATATGGCTAGGGGGCAATGTGACATCCATACGGGTTTCGGATGAAAAATCCAACTGTACAGATGGATCCAAAGCGACGATCGCAGTTCGGCATCGTGGGAATCATCTTGATCTGAACACCGTGGCACCCACTACAAGAAGAAGAAGATGGACGGCCCAAATGGTGCCATGTGGCACCATCCAGGCCGCCCAACACCAGCCAGCTACACCGCTCAATTCCTTCTTCATCCATGCTCTTCAAACCTAGCCGTTGGATCAAGATCCAATGGCTGGAAAGCGGTTACACCAAGCCGTTCCTGACGACACAAGGGAAGGTCTAGCGCAAAGGTTGTAGTGCCAGTTTGGAAAAGGGGGGCGTGGGTTCGGATCCTTGCAACCCCTCCAATTTGTAATTGGGCGGGCGCATGGTAGCAACAGCGGCAGCGGAAGCAAAGTGCCAGCGCATGGCAGTGCGCACACGCACGCGCATGCCAATGCATAGCAAGCGCGCACATAGCTGGGCGTGCGTGGTCAGTGCACGTGATAAGTGAAGCAGCGCAGCGCGGGCACAAGTGTAGTTGGCGCTAGCTTCTAGCGACAGCTGGGCTGACCTACAGCTACGCTTACAGCCGTCGCTATTTCATTGCAAGCTAGCAGAGCCAACTAAGGGCGTGAGCGGAGGTGAGTTGTCTACAACAATGTTTCCAGCGACGGTCTTGAGGTCGCTAAAGGTCCTTTAATCCATTTTTAGCCTCTTCTCCTCCACAATAAAAGGACCTACACCCCCTCCCTTCCAAGCCATCTCTACCTTCTCTACTCCCACCTACTCCTAAGCTTTAGCAAGCCTACCAATGCTCCATTAGAGCTTGTTCTCATGCTCCCAAGGCTCCTATTAGTGTAGCAAACCTTTCCCCCACCAAATACTCCTCCATCTTCCCATCTCCCTTCATAGGTCACCTTGGAGGCGTCTTCCCACCTTTCCGGTTGCAAATCAACTCCATCTTCTCACCTCCATTCCAGAGCTATGCCAAAGCTTTCCTCAACCCAACATCTTCCTGCACCTCACCTCCGTCATCCCGCTCCTCACCTTCTTCATCCGAGCTTCCGCTAGGCACCGTCGTCTTATCGAACAGCCATTTCAGGAGATTTCCTCTCACCCCCTCTCTTTTTATGCTTTCATAGTAGATTGTAATAGACATTGGATTGATATATATACCATTTTCATTCCACATCTCTATCTTGTGATACGTTTGCTTGTTTCTTCTTACAAAAATACAAAAAAATAACAACCCTAAAATACCAAAAGGAAACGAATCGAAGCGCAATTTTCACATAAAGTAAACATCTCCCTGTGTTAGACCTGAGACTCCCTTGGAGTTTCGGTATAGATTTTATCTGATCGACATGTTTTGCAACTACGACGACGGGTTACTTGTGACCCCGATTTCTAACACGTGAAACATGCCCGACCATTTTGGCACTGTTTCCGGGGACAATATGTCCATTTTGGCATTGTTTATTGCATTTCTTTGCATTTACATAGCACTAACCCTACTTGTCTTTGATCTACTGTCTTGTAGGTACCCTAGCATAGAGATCCAAGTGTGATAGATCAGAGTAAATTACGGGTAGAGTACTCTATAAGTGTCTCCCACATTCCCCCCCCACTAGTTCATTTTGCCACAATCATAACCAAGACCTAATCTACTTAAATGTTTGCATAAACCCTAGGATAGACTTTGTTTGTCTTGTTTTCCATCTTCACCCATCTCACCCACATCTTATATGAGAAAACAAAAAGTTATTTTCTGTGGAACGAATCAATTTACACACTCTATACACCCACATTTGAGGCACATACTTGGACTTGATTTTCATCCACTCAACCAGGCTTCCGACTTGTGGACCTGGTAAACGAATTCAACACATAAAAGAGTAGAAATCGTATTAGGTTAACCACTTTTTTGTGCACCTTAATCGATGGTGCATTTGAGCCAATTGAGTGAATTGTTTGGGCCGCACCACCTAATCTAAAAGAGGTTCATTTTCTAGCTACCCCATAGGATTCAATAATTAGGTCAAGCCAGGCACTCCATATTTTTCTTGATTTCTAAAGGAAAATACTTGAACACGTGCTTTCAACAACAACCTTGGTTTGCCTCACAAAACTTAGTTGAAAACACCAAATATTTGAATCCTAAAAGCTATTAAGAAAGATTCGAATCCTAAAACTCACCTCATCATTATTAATCTTGCTTGAAAACCTCTTGGTTGTGCATAGTCACGTGTTCTAAAACAAAGCATTAAGGGCACAACCCATTAAGGGCCCATCACATTCCACAGCACCAATTTCCCAAGCCTAACTAAAATCAATTAGACGTTGGCCCTAAGGATTCATTCACTCATTGGGATCCAGATTGAGATTATTCTTGATTAACCTTCTTATACTAGTTAATCTAATGTCTAGCTAGGAGAGTAGCATTAAACGACCGCGGCTGGGGGGTACACTAGGAATTAGAGGTGCAAGCCAAAGGAAGAACCTTCTCCCCAGTCCCTCTTCTAACTTGTTGGATTGCCTGGACATAAGTAGAGTAAATCATCCATAATCTTAAGATGGATTTTGAGAATCAGTAGACCTTAGGCTACCCCATCTAAGGACATGCTTGTATTCTTGTGCTGCAGGGTTCCCTCCTTTCCTTATCCTTCTGACTTCCTTCCAGTGTATGCATGGGAGGAGGTCATTCAACCCTAGATTGGAAGGACCTTTAGACCATTCTAGGAGGCAGAGGTTGAGCTATAGCCAAGCAGATCCCATGCCTGATCAACAACTACCTCCCCCACTTCCAAACCAGCAGGAGCTGATTCAGAGGCAGTTGGAAGAATTGCAGCAGATGCAGCAATGGTTCCAACGCATGCATGGTCAGGGTGCTCAACCCTTGAAGGATTTTTATGATCCTTCAAACTATGGGGAACGTCCCAGCGTCATGATTCCTGCCGGAGACATTGAAATCAAGCCCCAATCTTAAGTTTAATTAAGCATTTCCATGGGCTTAGCTCGGAGGACCCATTCTAGCACCTGGAGGGTCTGACCACTTTGGTTCAAACCACCAGAGCAAGGAACGTGAATGAAGAGCAAATGATTATGGGGCTTTTCCCCTACTCTCTCAGGGATAAGGACGCACATTGGTACCGGAGTATAGGAAGGCCGATTGAAACTTGGGCTGCTCTTAAGTTGGCTTTCTTGAAGAAATTCCTCCCTATCGTAAGGACCAATGCCTTGCGAAAGGCAATTACCACTTTCTCCCAGTGGTTAGGGGAACCGTTTCATGGTGCTTGGGAGCAATTCCAGGAACTTTTGAGGAA
Organism: Thalassia testudinum; assembly: GCA_037157565.1. Classification (NCBI taxonomy): domain Eukaryota; kingdom Viridiplantae; phylum Streptophyta; class Magnoliopsida; order Alismatales; family Hydrocharitaceae; genus Thalassia; species Thalassia testudinum. The sequence continues at coordinate 8,440,535 of JAZHRO010000003.1, read as the reverse complement.
GTGTCCATACCACGAGGTGCCGAAATGGCAACTCATGCAGATTTTCTATTACAGGTTGGTTGAGCAACTCCGTAATCTCGTGGATGCCTCCTACGGAGGCAATTTCCTCAACAAGGATGCTGTTAGTGCATACGACCTGTTTGAGGAAATTAGTGAGAACTCAACTGATCATGCCTCCATGGATGCATTCAACCAGTCCCAACAACCGAGGTCAAGTGCTAATGAGATCCAGGATTCTCATTCATTTGACACGGAATTAATTTGTAATAAACTAGATAAAATGGACCTGCTTGCTAAGTGATGAGAGCCTCATCATGAGCCCTAACTATCTCATTTTGACCCAAGAAAGAGAATGAAAGCTCCTACATAACTTAGAAGAGGGCTTAATTGAAGGAATAAGTGTTCTGAGAAGAAAACATGAAATAAAGGTTAAAACTGCAATTTTACCATTGCAGTACATAAACGAGATTTCTCAGAGGTAGAACATAGGTTAAATGGTCTGAATAAGACAAAAAGTGGGTTAGTTTAATAAGAAATGGGTTTATGTGCAAACCAAGAATTAAATGACATCTTATAACCCTAAAATAGACTCGCTTAATTCAACAAGGTTTTAGTCAGGATAAAAATCATTTAAACCCTCTAATATTCATGGAAAAATATCCCATAGGGTTTAGAACATTCAATTTGGCCTTTGGAACCTAGTTTGACCTAGATTGGGGTCCTAGCTCATCAATTGACCTACTTTAGGTTTTTCCAGTCAAACATGGTCAAACCTAAAATATAACTTCACCATTGGATTCCTTATGTTAAAATTAGGTTTATACCAAAATTTAGACTTAAGTGGAGGTCATCTTTACCTACTTTGCAAATTAGTACACCCAATTACATCTTGGCCCCTATCTTTTGAAAATCATTACATAAACCCCCTAACTTCCCCGCCACTCTTACAAATAGGTCCCTCCACCATTAATGGGGAGAAATCCTACTCCGGTGAGGAATAGAGAGGGAATACTCCCTGATTCCTCAGAGATCTCCTCCTAGATTTGGAAGGGAGATTCTTTGAGGAATTCCCTTCCATCTGAGCTCGATCCTAATCCCTGATTTACACCCAATCTCTCGTGTGAACGCACAAGAGATTTGGGTACCTAACAGACTTCCACCCCTGGCAAGGATTCCCGCACTTGGAAGCTTGCCTTCCAAGCACAGGAGTCCCTACCAGTGCCTATAAATTGACCGCTAACTCCGGTCGCACCTCCTTAGGTCGACTTGGTCGGAATTCCATCTCAAATTCTTCTTCTCCTCCTACCAAGTGCTCCAACGAGCTCCGACGAGCCTCCCTCCTCTTTCTCATCGCTCTACCATAATACCAGTGGTAGAGCTGTCCTCCCCATCCTTCTCCACGTCATGCAACACCCACGTTCGCATCCTTAGCTCCTTTGTCGCCGCCGTCTTCCTCCACTGGACGCCTTCTTCTCCGGCGGCAGTAGGTACTGCTAGCCACCCTTTCTCCCCCTTTGTCCACTTAATTAGGTTAGAACTGTTCATCTTTATCCCCTCTTCAATTCCCCTCAACCTATTTCACAAAACGCCCCTCAACAGCCACGGTCCACCGCCATCTTCCACATCTCCTGCCACTCTCCGGCGAGATGCATCCGTCACTCCGCACCCCACACGTCTCACCACCCACCTCACAACCTCAGCCACACTCCACTAAACATCCTCCACTCATTCACAGACCACCGACACCACCACAATCGCCCCCCGACCTAACCCATCCATCCGGCCACAGAGCGACCTAGGCACGCATGCCTAGGCCACCCCGCAGTTGCCACCTACCGCCTCACCTTCGTCGTGACACGTTGAAGGTCCTCCTGTGGTCTGATAGAGCCACAAGGCCCTTTTTGTGTCGTGCAGGGTCTGTGCTCCAACCGCCATTAGCAACAGCTCGAGGAGGTTGAAAGCTTGCTCCAGGCAGAAGTGCTTCAGGGTCCCAGGTCCAGTATGTTCAAGGAAGTCTCGCGCATCCAGCTGTCCAAGCAGTTGGCGCTACGAGGCCTGGAGCTGCTGCAATTGGACGGAAGATCTCCTGTCGGTGTGCCAGCAACAGCGGATGGAACATTAGTCCCACCTCGTGAACCTGTGAGTGAGGTGCGCACAATAAAATGAGTTTTTGATATTTGTTGTTCACCTCAAAAACACATGGGGTGAGGTCCCTCACCTATACACGTGCCTCGTCCATGACTTCATCCTGCGGACCTGGTAACCCGACCCAACTACCCTCCTGAGCACTCCTTGGGCACCACACACATGCCGGTGCACCTGGACCTGGGCACGCGACCCGACCCGATTACCTGACTCTGCGAGAGCATACTTAAGAGGGATATATAGAGAGAATCGCGTGTGTGGGTAGAGGGGTAGGTTTTGTTCTCTTTGGTTTATGTAGGGAAGGAGAAGAACTGAAGATAACACTTAGTCACAGAGGAAAAAGAGAAGGAAAGACAAGGCAGAGGGAAGAGGCAAAGCCAAAGAGAAGAGGAACTGAAGGAAGAAGTAATAAAGAAAGGGAAAGACAAGCAGAAGAAGAAGAAAAGCTGAAGCCAAGGGAAGTAGAGCCAAGGAAGGAAGAAGAAGAAGACCCGCAGGGAAAAGGAGAAAGAAATTGTAGATGAGAGGCAAGGCAGAAGATAGAGGAAAGAAGAAGGGCAAGAGCAGAGAAAGGAGTTGCAGAGAAGAAACAAGGAAGAAGAAGCACATGGCCAAAGAAGAAAAGAAGAACAAAGGAAAGTCAGAAGTCAGAAGAAGAAGAACAAGAAGCAGACAGGAGAAAACATCTTTTTAAGATGTCTAATCGATGTCCAATTTCTCTATTTTTGCCACAATTAACTTTTGAACTCATGCAAATATATATTTTGAATTAAGTTTTGAGTAATTAAGTGTTCAATTACATTCCTGAGATTAGTAATAAATTCCAATTGCTCCCTATGTTCGACCTTGGATACTTAGGTTTTCGAGTAATAAATTTTTATTTGCTGACAATGCTTGGTCACCTATACGACGACGTAACTGACTGTTAAAACATGATCAAGCCGCACCAACAACAAGAAAATGGAAGAATGGATGTCGGGAATTCAGGAAACACTTCTTCACCCACTCAATCTCAGAATTCAGGATTCCATTCCTCACAAGCTCCCACGGGTAGGAATTCGTGAACCAACTCGATTCAGCTCAACCTGTGAGCCAGGATTTCTCGGAACCATATGGGTTCCAAACTGGGGCCTTAGATCCCAGTTTCTCTGATCCTTCCTTCTCTTCATCCTCGTTTTATAAGGATGCATACGCAATGTAGGAGAATGTTAAGTCCAGCCCGTATTTCAACACTTTTAACTCAGGATGGAGGAACCACCGTAACTTCTCCTGGAAAAATCAGGGGCAACAAACCAAATCTCGACCCAGCAACTATGCATCTCAAAAACCCATGCGTCAGGATCAAGTATACACCCAGTTTCTCCTAAGACCGGTTAATCAGCCATCTTGGAATGCCCAACAATCTACGGGGCAAGCTGATTTGAGCAGGCAGATGATGGAAATGCAAGGGTCCATGCTTCGGCTTATGCAACAAATGAAGACATCCTTGGATAGCTTGAAATCTGGGTTAATTGCAAACACCTAACAACCCGGATCCCTACCATCTCAACCCGTACCGAACCCGCGTAATGTGCAAAATTAGGGCAATAGAGCCCAAGGGTACATGAATCACAGTGACCCACATGCGCATGCTTAGGTGGTTGAGCAGGGTCCCTCTTCTTCTTCTTCTAGCTACATGACCAACCAAGGTCCTCCAATCTTCACTAATCCACCTCAAGACCTAAACCCTTATGCCTCTGCAAACTCTATCACCTTGAGAAGTGGGAAGCAGACCCAAGACCCAAAATTACCTTCTAGAAGTCAAAATCCTGGGCAGCTTTAGAAAGAGAAGGAGGAGGCTAAAGAGAAGGAGGAGGCTAAATTGAAAATTCCACCCATATCCCATTCCATGAGGCCCTATTGAAAACCAAGAAGAAGAAAACCCTAGGCAGCAACGAGGAGCTTTTGAATTTATTCAAGAGTGTAGAGATCAATATTCTACTCCTCAATGCTATTAAGCACATCCCTACTTATGCTAAATTCTTGAAAGAACTGTATACCCAAAAGTGTAAGTCGAGAGAACCCACTCCGAGGAAGGTGATACTCTCTGAGCAGGCAAGTTCTGTAATCCTACATCACCATCCTCAAAAGAAGAAAGATCCAGGTGCCCCCTTGATCTCATGCATTATTAGGGAATACACTTTTGATAGGGCACTATTGGACCTAGGTGCATCCATCAACCTAATCCCAACTTCTATTTATGAGAGGTTTGGGTAAGGTGAACTCAGGCCAACCTCAGTAACGCTACAATTAGCGGACTGATCAGTCACCACACCAAGAGGCGTTATTGAGGATGTAATTGTCAAGGTCAAGGATTTCTATTTTCCTGTAGATTTCCTCATCCTTGACATGGATGTACCTAATGATTTGAGGGACACGCCCATCATTTTGGGGCATCCGTTCCTAGCTACTGCCAAGGCCAACATAAACTGTGAAAGTGGTAGTACGGAGATCGCCTTTGGGGATAAGAAATTAACTCTGGATATTTCTAAGGCGATAAGAGGATTTGAGGATTGTGGATTCATTGAGGAACCTGAGGATCAGAATCTTGATACGTGTATGACAATCAATGCACTCAAGGACTCCATTAGCCATAGCGAACCCAACCCACAACCCTCCTCTGTGGTAGACCTGCCACATCCTGAACATGCTGTTGATTTTGTTCATTCCCAGCCCCTTCCACTGGATCATCCTGATGAATCTTCATCAGCATCCTCCCTTCCTTCTATTCTAAACTTACCCCAGCTGGAATTAAAACCATTGCCCAAAAATTTGAAATATGAGTTCTTAGGACTGGAAAACACGCTCCCCTTGATTATTAGTGCTGATTTGACTAAGGAACAAGAATTGAGGTTGACTAAGGTCCTTAAGAACAACAAGGAGGCAATTGGTTGGACCATCCACGACCTTAGGGGGATCGAGCCATCTTATTGTAATCATCATATTTTCATGGAAGATGGATCCTGCCCTTCTCGCGAAATGCAAAGGAGACTAAACTCGAATATGCGAGAAGTGGTCAAGAAGGAGATAATTAAGTGACTCAATGCTAGGATTATTTACCCAATCTCAGATAGTCCGTGGGTTAGCCCCGTTCAGATTGTACCCAAGGAGGGAATAACCGTTATGACTAATGAGAAGGGGGAAACCTTCACCTCTCGTTTAGCTTCTACTTGGAGAGTCTGTATTGACTATAGGAAGCTGAACACCACTAAAAAGGATCACTTTCCCTTGCCATTCATCGATCAAATCCTCGAAAGGTTAGCTGGGCAAAAGTATTTTTGCTTCCTGGATGGTTATTCGGGATATAACCAAGTCCCTATCCTTCCTGAAGTCCAGGAAAAGACAACTTTCACATGTCCCTACAGAACATTTGCATTCCGTAGAATGTTGTTCAGGCTTTGCAATGCGCCTACGACTTTTCAAAGGTGCATGATGGCCATCTTTTCTGACATGGCGGGATATTATCTTGAGGTGTTCATGGATGATTTCTCCATTTTTGAAGACTCTTTTGAGTCTTGCCTAGCCAACCTGGAATTGATCCTTCAGAGATGCATCAAAACACGGCTAGTCCTTAGCTGGGAAAAGAGCCACTTTATGACTCAAGAGGGCATCATCCTGGGTCACGTGGTCTCTAATTGGGGAATTGAAGTTGATAGAGCTAAGGTGGATGCTATCTCTAGACTTCCTCCACCCACATCCGTAAAATAGATTTTCTCTTTCTTTGGGCATGTGGGTTTTCATAGAAGATTCATTAAGGATTTCTCGAAGGTTGCTTAGCCCTTGAGTAACCTTTTGGCCAAAGGCGTGCCGTTCGAGTTTGATGAATCACGTCGTAAGGCATTTGATTTATTGAAAATGGCCGTCACCTGTGCCCTAGTATTGCAACCACCGGTCTGGACAACCCCATTTGAGATTATGGCTGACGCATCTGATTTTACCGTTGGGGCTATCTTGGGTCAAAAGATTGAGAAAAAGCTCTCTGTGATTTACTACGCTAGCAAAATTCTGGACGAGGCCCAGTGGAATTACACCATTACTGAAAAAGAATTGCTAGCTGTAGTTTTCGCTTTAGAAAAATTCAGGGCTTATCTGTTAGGTTCTCGCGTCATCATCTATACCAACCACTCAACCTTGAAACATCTCTTGGCCAAAAAGGATGCCAAATCCTGGCCTATTTGCTGGATTCTGCTGCTTCAAGAGTTCGATCTTGAAATCAGGGATAAAGCTGGGCACAAAATGTAGTGGCGGATCATCTCTTGAGAATCCTAATTGATTCTCCTCATCCAGATGTTCTGATCTCTGATACTTTTCTGGATGAAACTATCCTCACAGTCTCGGGTATTCGAACCCCCGTGTTTGTGGATATTGTCAATTATTTGGCCATTGGTCAAATCCCCTAGGATTGGACCAAACAGCAATGGGATAGACTTGTATCTGAGGCCAAATATTATTTTTGGGATGATCCTGAGCTATACCACATTGGCACAAATCAGATTATTCGCCTATGCATCCCGGAAGTCGAGTTCCATAGCATACTTGAGTTTTGTCGCACATCCGCGTGTGGTAGACACTTTTCCGGGAAAAAGACTGCCTCAAAAATTTTGCAATCCAGATTCTATTAACCATCATTATTTAAGGATGCCCAGGAATTCTCTAAGTCATGCACTCGATGCCAGACACTCAGGAACATGGCTAAGAAAGATATGATTCCCTTGAACCGAATTCTTTCCGTTGAAATTTTTGACATTTGGGGCATCGACTTTATGGGACCCTTCCCTCCTTCATTTGGACACCAGTATATTCTGGTCACTGTTGATTACGTGTCCAAGTGGATTGAGGCAATTCCCACCCGAATCAATGACCAATTTGTGAAGAGAAATATCATCAGTCAGTTTAGGGTTCTTAGGGCAATTATCAGTATGGCGGCACACATTTCACTCATGCCCAGTTTAAAAATTTGTTGGGGAAATATGGGGTGAGCCATCAAATTTCCACACCTTATCACCCTCAGACGAATGGACAGGCTGAGGTCTCCGATCGAGAGATCAAGAACATTTTGTAGAAAATCGTTAGGCTTGATAGGAAGCACTGGACCCAAAAGCTAGATGATGCCCCTTGGGCTTACTGTACGGCATACAAATTGCCTATCAGTATGTCTCCGTTCCATCTGGTGTTTGGGAAGGTGTGTTACTTACCTATAGAACTTGAACACTAGGCATTTTTGGCCATCAAGAAATGTAATGTGGACCTTGAGTTGGCCGGGAAAACCAGGAAACTCCAACTATCTGACTTGAGGAGTGATTAGCCCATAGTTGTGGGCTATTTAAGTATTTAAGTGCCTAGACATTAGGTTAATTCTAATATTTATTTAGCATAAATTAGGATGTAAATAGATTAATTCATATTTTCAATTTAATTACATAATCCATGCATTGCATTCATATTTTAAGTGCATTTAGAATTAGCTTAGAATGACATTCATCTAATTAGTTAACCAATTAAGTACACTATTTTCATTAACATAAAAGTTGAGGGTCTGTATATAAATGACCATAATATTTTAACTTTATTTTCTTTATTCTTCTTCTTGCAGGAACAGCTAGCTGCCGCTCCAACGCCACCAGTTGCCGCAGTGAAGAACCCATTCAAGGAGGAGCGGATTGTTGGATCTTGTCGGGCACCTGATTTCAAATTTGTGCAGGCTACTACAAAAGGAGGAGGGAGGCAGCCGAGCTCGGGAGGCCTCCACCACCGAGCCACCACTGTGTAGAGAGATCTCCTCTCTTCCATTCCACACCGCCGACCTCAACAGTGGCGGCGAGTCTCCACCGTCGTGGGCGTGTGGTGTGACAGGCCACACCGCCATCCGGAGCTCATTCGCATTACTGTGAGCACCTTAGCGTGCATCTCCCTCACCGTCGTCACCAACAACCACCACCGCAGCCACTCTGCAATCACCTTCTCAATTAGTTAAGACATCCGGGAAATTTCCTAGACGTCTGAAGCCTCCCACTCACCTCCAGCCACACGCAAGAACCCGGACTTCCTCCCGCTCTCACCGCCTGCACACCCACGCCCAACAGTCCACGCACACCCTCCTCCCACATCTGAAGCCACCCGCTCGCTCCTGCACCCGCGCCATCTCCACGCGCAACCGCCTGCACACCCATGCCAGCTGCAGCCACACCTGCAGAATCACTCCCGCGCCCGCAGCACCTTCCCCACACCCGCACACCTGCAGAACTTCACCCGTGACACTTCCAGCCTGCAGCAGAGCCAAACTAGCTATAGCAGCCACCCGCACAACCGCTCACGCCCTCCTCCCGCGCCTGCAACACCCGTACTTCGCCAACAACAGCACGCGCACTCGCACCCTCCAGCCAGCGCGTGCATCACTTCGCCAACAGCAGCTGCAGCATCGGCTGCAGCCACCTTCGCCGGAGCTCCGCCTGGCCGACTCCGACCACCGCTCGACGTGCGGTTGCCACCATCGCAACGGCCTCGCTTCATCCACCCACCTGTGCAAACCTCTCCTCGATTGAACCTCTCTCCTGATTGCGAGGAGGAGAGAGGTAAAATGCTCTGTTAATGGGTTAATTAGTTATTACATTTCATGCCATTGCCAGGAAAAAGAATTTTTGTTTATGAATATTTTATTGTGGTAAAATTTGCAACTTTAGACTAAAGTTCTTTTACAATTGCATAGCTTTTGTAATTAACATTGTTTTACATTGATTTTGGAATCTAAATGTGCATAAATTTTCTTTAATACATGTCAATGGAAAATTGCATAAAATCACCACATGTTTATTGAATATTTCAGTGAGGAAAAATTGCACATCTACCCTTATGTTTTCAAAATATTGTGAATCTTATTTTCGTCGCATTTCATGTCAGATTTAACTACGGATTTCTCACGAGACTAAACGAATACGAAATAATAGAGATATTATTGCCTCATTGCCTCCCTGTGGGTACGACCCGCTCCCCTGCGAGTGGTTATTTCTTTTTAAATATTGATTAGTCGATTTTTCCACCACATAAAACTGCAAACGACTTTAAAGCGAACAATCGACTCGTCAAATGGCGCCGTTGCCAGGGAGGCAATAGATGCAATAATTTCACCTGATTTTATTTTGATTATTTGTCAATTTCACAGTGATTTGACCATTTATTATTTTCTTTTCTGTGCGAGAAAATTTATGCAAGAATCAACCACTGTGAGAAGGCGACCCTTGACGTCGCCAGAGGAGAATTGGGCAAGCAATTTTGAAAGGAGGAGAAGGACGAGGACACGATGGACATCATTGTATATTTAGTCGCTAGTTAGAATAGAATTAAGACTTTAGATTTAATTTTTCATTGCATTTGGTTTGAAACCCTTGTTCTAGGGTATATTTTGAGGGGTTTGTTCCCCAATTTTGTTTTGGGCCCGTGTTGGGCAATTTTTGGGAGCATGTTCCCTTTTCTTTAGATTTAGGTTTTTAGTCTATTGATTACTTTTATTTGCTTGTGCATAGGTAGTTTAAAAATTAGAAAAAATAAAAAAAAAATGAGCTGCCTACTAGAAGCTGCTTACCCTAGGACAAACCATTTAGGTCTGTATGAGCAGCCTCTAAATTTATTTCTCTGCATTGCATGCATTCTTGCATCGTTGATTGCTGGAAGCAAGGTATGCATTTTCTTACTTTGCATCCTATTCTTGATCATGCATTGCATTAGGACTTAATGCAAAGACCACCTAATCTGTACTGAATAAATCTAACAAGTGGTCACATATTTTCTAGAAAAAGGACTAATTAAAGGAGGGACATTTTAAACCAAGGATTTGATTTTCAAACTTGACATGCGATTCAAAATTCAAAATCTTTTGCATTGTATGCACACTTATTTCGCTTGCACCACAACACGCTTCTAGACACTCCTTAGGTTTGGAAATACTTGGACAAGAGCCCTCCAATCGTTGGATTCTGAAGTGTTTGGAACTTGAGATCAAAGGTTTTGTAAATCCAAAGAGGGGGATACCCTGTCACTGATTTTTGGGGGTAGTTGAGATGCATCGCGAAAGCACTGCTTCAAAGGAAGGCTTAGGCCTACCTGCATCCCTCGATCTTCCATCTTTGGATTTACTTGACCATTTGAGATTTAGGGAAGAACACCTAAGCTCCAACTAGGTCTTCTTAGGCAAGCCATAGGTCGACAATAGGCACATAAATTGATTGAACAAATTGTATTGTCACCTGCAATCTGACTTAAAATCAAAAGCCTAAATTGGGAAAGACCTAAAAGGTCCTTTTTGAATTGTGCATTGCTTGGGGAATTCTGATTGAGGTGTGAGTTAGAATGGACCACATTGATTTTCATCCTTTCACATCTTGCCCACACCCTCACCCCCACTCTGCATCCTTCGACCCCAGATGCCGAGATGGTCCATTCCTTGATGGACATAATGACAATCATTGGGATCCGTTTTACTCCTATTATAGGAGTATTGGCCTGGTTAAGCCCCAAATCAGTGAGCATAACCTAAGAGCGGGATTTGCTTTTCCCAATATAGCACATACCATAGAAATACCCAACCCACCCTCCCGCAAAAATTATAATGGTTGGACAAACACTCCTGGGTACTATAAGGCTGAGCCTGACTTCTCTCATGATAGAAATGACCTCTCCTCTTTGAAGATGGAAATACAGAAAATGCAAAATGAAATGATTGAATTGTTAGGAGAATCTTCGAGAGCAGGCCAACAAGAAAGAGATGAAATTAGCCACCCAATCTACCCCATTGAGGATGACGTATACCCCTCTACAATAGATGCATCTCCCGTGGGAGAGCTACACTTTAAGTTGGAGGGAAATTCTGGGGAGAATAGCTACTTTTCGAGGATCGATTTTGAAACCTCCAGATTAGATGACACTTCCTTGAGAGATCCACACCTTAGGTGGGAGGAAGATACACATGAAAGTAGCTATGCATTGGATGAAGAAAGGTGGCAACCTGAGGAAGATGATGATAAGATTGAGTATCCACCTGAATTATATTGGAGTCAAAAGAAGGGAATGATTGTACCATTGGAAGACCTCGACCCAGATGATAGTATTTTCATGACATTTGATGAAGTGGGTCAAAGTCATGTTGTTAATGCTACCCTCCCTTCTTATCACGATATGGAACTCAAGCCCACCCTTAGGGAACCTAACCCTAAAGAAATTGACCTATCTGAGGAGTATGATGTTACCAGTGTAAACCATTTACCTCAGATAGAGCACCCTAGGGGATCTACCGAGATATTAAATGATTCTAGACCTCTGGTATATGATGAATTGTGTGATGAGGAGGAAGATGAATTATATGAGGAACCTACATTCAAGATTTGGAGTGACACTAAGGGTGATTATGTCTTATTTGAAGAGTTAGCCCCTGAGGATGTCACAAATTTGATCAAATTAAGTTTCCTTAGCACACCCATTGATGGTATTTCTCCTCATGATGAAATGATGGAAAATTTGGAAGCAATTTCTGAGATTTATGTGGATTCACATATTGACTCCGGGGAAGATTTGAGTAAAGAACAAAAACCCGAGGATGACATTGATAGGATAATCCCTAGATCTGTTGCTTCCAACCTACCTTCATTCATTTCGAAGTCACCCTTTGATTCGCTTATATCTGAAAGTGAAATTGTGATTCCTGATGAAGAGCAGGAAGATACATGTGATGGTGCAAGGAATGTTAGGGATGAAATTGAGGATTTAGAAAGAGTGTTAGGGATGGACACTGAGCTGATTAAACCCAACCTAGATCTTATGGCCATCCCGCAACCTCATAACTTGGACACCCTAGAAGATCCTTGACTTAGAGAATTGCTCACTTTTGTTCTGACCAGGGGGCTTAACAGACCAATATTTCTCGTAATGTAGTACCGGGTATGGATTGATGATTTCTTTAGTCAGTCCATTACCCTGGGGGTTTATCTTTGCACCATTCCTTCCCCATTCTTTTTGGAGGATCCATCTTATCCTCCCTCTACCCCTTTGGAGGTTGTTATACCTGTTTATCCTTTAGAACCTCTTCTGGTGACCTGGGAAGATTTCATTCCCATTTTAGTTGGGCGAGCATTTGCTATCGGGATTCATCATCAGCTCGCGAACATCCTTGGTTACCTATTTTCTAGGCCAACATTGCTTTGCTCATTTTTAGGGCCTATTTCTGTAATTCTTGAACCTGATTTGCAGGTTCTTTGGCCATTCAGCCCAGCTCTGACCCAGTTAATATCCTCCTATGTAATGAGGATATTGCAGAATTTAGGCATGGGGTGGTGTACTTGGGGATATACATAGCATAGTGCATTCATTGCATACATTTGCATAATAATAATAATAATAAATAAATAAAGCTTTGAGCTTAACTGGCTAGATCTTGCAATCTTAAGCAAATCAGAACTCTAGGGTAGATTAAATTAATTCTAGGGTCAAACTTTAGAAGCTAAATGAGCTGCTAGCTTTAGACCTTTAGGGTCCTTTGTGGACTTAAAAACTTTAGTAGGAGTTAAGTTGCGGACCATTCCTCAAGAGGTTGAGGAAGGGAAGCTAGGGTTTGAGTTAAAAGGTGGGGTAGTACCTGGAGTCTTATTCTAGATTTTGGTTTACGGGTCCTTGTAACCCAAGCATCCAAATTTCACACACATGGTCTTGTAATTAACTTAATTTTTGTTTTTCTAAAAAGAGATTTAGTTCTCTTAGTTTTGACTTAGGAGAGGCTTGAAAACACATTTTGATTGGGAGAGTTCCCAACGTAGGAGAGGTGGAGTATATACTCACCTTGAGGATGCGATGATAACATATTACCTCCTCGACGCTTGTCTCTTAGGATATCCATCCTACTAGGGGCATGTAAGTGCATTGTGCGGTTCAGGTACCATGGGCGGCCCTATCTCGAAGTGCGGATTTCCATAGGCCTGAATTCGCTTAAGAAATCCATGGGCAATACTATTTCAAAGGGTCAATTGCCAGGAGTTCTTGGGGTTGTTATGGGTAGTGCTATCTTGAAGCATCGAAAGCCAGGCACCCTTCGAGGTGTGGTAATGGGGACAATGAATCTGACACAGACCGTGCTGATAGCTGATCTGAGGTCAGACTTAGAAGAATCAAACAAATAAAATATATATATATATAAAATAAAAAAAACTTTTTCCTTTAACTTAAATAACTCAGACCAATGCACAAGCACGGATGCTTTAATCTCAGGGATCAATAAACTTTAGGGTAGAGTCAGAAATCAGGAAAACTTGTGCCTGCAACTCATCTTTAGCCGACCTAGTCTGTAACTTAGCAACTACTTAGGAACCTTAGGTCTAGAGTCTGAACTTAATATGATTCTGAAGGAAGACTAAGTGAGTTGACTAGTCTACTTGGAGTGCTAGGTTTCACTTAATTTTGCTAGGGACTAGCAAAAACTAGGATGGGGGTATTTGATTAACCCATAGTTGTGGCCTATTTAAGTATTTAAGTGCCTAGACATTAGGTTAATTCTAACATTTATTTAGCATAAATTAGGATCTAAATAGATTAATTCATATTATTAATTTAATTACATAATCCATGCATTGCATTCATATTTTAAGTGCATTTACAATTAGCTTAGAATGACATTCATCTAATTAGTTAACCAATTAGGTACATTGTTTTCATTAACATAAAAGTTGAGGGTCTGTATATAAATGACCATAATATTTTAACATTATTTCTTTATTCTTCTTCTTGCAGGAATGACTGGCTGCCGCTCCAACGCCACCAGCTGCCGCAGTGAAGAACCCATTCAAGGAGGAGCGGATGTGTTGGATCTGGTCAGGCAACTGATTTCAAATTTGTGTAGGCCACTACAAAAGGAGGAGGGAGGTAGCCGAGCTCGGGAGGCCTCCACCATCGACCCACCACTTTGCAGAGAGATCTCCTCTCTTCCATTCCACACCGCTGGCCTCAACCGTGGCGGCGAGTCTCCACCACCGTGGCCGTGCGGTGTGACAGGCCACACCGCCATCTGGAGCTCGTTTGCATTACCGTGAGCACCTTAGTGTGCATCTCCCTCGCCGTCATCACCAACAACCACCGGTGCAGCCACTCTACAATCACCTTCTTAATTAGTTATGACGTCTGGGAAATTTCCCGGACGTCTGAAGCCTCCCACTCACCTCCAGCCGCACGCAAGAACCCGCACTTCCTCCTGCTCTCACCGCCTGCACACCCACGCCCAACAATCCGCGCATGCCCTCCTCCCACGTCTGAAGCCACCCGCTCACTCCCGTACCCGCGCCATCTCCAGCCTGCACAGCCCCACCACCCACGCCGCAGCAGCCACCCGCTCATCTCCAGCCGCACGCAAGGTGTGCACAACCTCCAGCCCTCACGGCCGCTCACTCCACCTTCCCCGCGCCTGCAGCCTTCGCCACCTCCACGCGCAACCACCAGCTGCAGCCACACCTGCAGAATCACTCCCGCGCCGACAGCACCTTCCCCGCACTCGCATGCCTGCAGAACTTCACCCACGACACTTCCAGCAGCATAGCCAAACCAGCTGCAGCAGCCACCCGCACAACCGCGCACGCCCTCCTCCCGCGCTTGCAGCACCCGCACTTCGCCACCAACAGCGCGCGCACCCGCACCCTCCACCCAGCGCGTGCATCACTTTGGCAACAGCAGCTGCAGCACCGGCTGCAGCCACCTTCGCGGGAGCTCCGCCTGGCCGACTCCGACCACCGCTCGACATGCGGTTGCCACCATAGCGACGGCCTCGCTTCATCCACCCACATGTGCAAACCTCTCCTCGATTGAACCTCTCTCCCTATCGCGAGGAGAGAGGTAAAATGCTCGGTTAATGGGTTAATTAGTTATTACATTTCATGCCATTGCCAGGAAAAAGAATTTTTGTTTATGAATATTTTATTGTGGTAAAATTTGCAACTTTAGACTCAAGTTCTTTTACAATTGCATAGCTTTTGTAATTAACATTGTTTGACATTGATTTTGGAATCTAAATGTGCATAAATTTTCTTTAATACATGTCAATGGAAAATTGCATAAAATCATCACATGTTTACTAAATATTTCAGTGAGGAAAAATTGCACATCTACCCTTATGTTTTCAAGATATTGTGCATCTTATTTCCGTCGCATTTCGTGTCAGATTTAACTACGGATTTCCCACGAGACTGAACGAATACGAAATAATAGAGATATTATTGCCTCATTACCTCCCTATGGATACGACCCGCTCCCCTGCGAGTGGTTATTTCTTTTTAAATATTGATTAGTCGATTTTTCCACCACATAAAACTGCAAACGACTTTAAAGCGAACAATCGACTCGTCAAGGAGCCTCGAAATGATGCTTATGAAAATGCCAGAATCTATAAGGCAAGGACCAAAGCTCTCCATGACCAGATGATTTCACATAAGAGGTTTGAGCCAAACCAGAAGGTCTGGCTTTTCGATTTTCGATTGAAGCTTTTCCCGGGTAAACTCTGGTCTAAGTGGGGCGACCCGTCGTAATTGAGCGGATTTTCCCTAACGAGGCCGTCGAAATCTCTGACCCAAAGATGGGTAATATTTTGAAGGTCAATGGATAGTGTCTCAAACCCTTTGTTGACCATGTGCTCCTTCAACCCGTCTCGAAAAAGGTTGCTCTTACCTTGCCGTAACCACCGTGGGCTAATCATCGCCCAGCTGAAGGCACTAAACTCAGTAGATGTAAAGACTATTCCAAGCTGACTAGAGCCTCATGAAAACTAGGTGCTATTCTTCCACTTCTACTCTCCTGCATGCTTTCATTTTTTCACAATGACATTGCAATAACTAAGCATGGGGGGGTGGGCATATTTTATAACCATTTTATCAGCTGTAATGGTTATTTCCTGTAATATGATTCTTATTAAAAAATATTAAAAAAATAAAAAATAATAATAAATAAATAAATTGAAAATTTGAAAGGCTAAAAAAAAAAATAGAATTAGGAGACGAGAACTTAGGCATTAAGAGTTCTAAACATTAGGAATTGATTCTTTGAGACCTGAATACTTAGACTCTTCAGGTCATTGGGCTTAATTAGCCCAGGTGTTTACTCGAATGTGGATTTAGTCCCGAGTCCTTACCAATTAAAATTTATTTTAATTTGGTAAATAATTTGGGATGATAAGTATGCAACTTATCAACAAGCTCTCTGATTAGGGGGGACTTTAAGCCTAAGCATCTACACATATTTTTTTGCACTGACTTACTTTTCAATGGTTTTTACGGAAATTGGGTAGCAAATGAACCGACTTGGGTGGTATGGCTGGCAAGTTGTTGGTGGTAACAACTCATCAATCGGTTGTCCAGAGCCCAACCATAAGACCATTTTCATTGTATTACCTTTAGGTAAATCATAGATCAGGAAAGTCACCTACTTAAAAAAAAAGGGAGAAAGAAAAAAAATAAATGAGAGAAAAAAAAACAAATAAAACCACACTTCACTACACAACTATGGCTGGCAAGTTGTCAGTGGTAACAGCTCATCGACCGATTGCCCGGAACCTAGCTCACAAAAAAAAAATGCACAATAATTCTCAAAACACCTAGGGAAGAAGCGAGGAAGAAGAATAAATTAAGGAGATATAAACTGGGTTCACCATTGTATTGACCCCATATAAAAGAAAGTAGGGAGAAAGCTACCGATCGTAAAGATAAACCTTTAGGCAAGTCACCTAGGGTCGTAGAAATCTGAAGTCCATTTTAACGGCCGTCTAGTGAGTCTTTCACTATTTTTCACAAGATGCATAGCACTTAGAGTCCTTTTCGAGTCTTGGGCGGGTCAGGTAGCTGTTAAAAGTTATCCCATAACTCTCAAACTCAAAAAGTATAAAAAAATTAGAAAAGAAGAAAAACAAGAAAAAAAATTATCTTCTCTTCTCAAATAAGGTAAGGGCTTGGACGATCTGCAATCTGGCAGGCACCCGTGTACAGTTGAGTTTTTGTAATTAGATCTTGGGGTTGAGATTTTCTAAGGCAATCAATGAATTTTGCCTAATTACTCAAACCTTGATTCTACTTTTATACATAGCAATTAGGTTAATTTTGCTAGGGACTAGCAAAAAGTAAGCATGGGGGCATGATGAACACACACAAATTCATGATAAATTGCTTATTTTTGATAGTTCCTATGCTTAGCATTTCATATTATGTTATAAATATTGCATAACATCCATTGCATGGCATTTAGGATAGTTGTATGTTTTGTATATTAATTCCTTCATTTTATATGGCCAGGGGGCAATGTGACATCCATACGGGTTTTGGATGGAAAATCCGACCGTACGGATGGATCCACAGCGACGATCGCAGTTCGGCATCCTAGTAATCATCTTGGTCTAAGCATCATGGCACCATCTACCAGAAGAAGTAGATGGATGGGCCAGATGGCGCCATGTGGCGCCATCCAGGCCGCCCAACACCGACCAGTAGCACTGCTCAATTCCTTCTTCATCTGCGCCCTTCAATCCGAGCCATTGGATCAAGATCCAACAGCTGGGAAGCAGTTGCACCAAGCTGCTCCATGCGACACAAGGGAAAGTTTGGTGCAACGGTTGCAGTGCCAGTTTGCAAGGGGGGCATGGGTTCGAATCCCCGCAGCCCCTCCAATTCGTAATTGGGCAGGTGCATGGCAGCAGCAACGGCAGTGCATGGCAGCGCGTGCGCGCATGCACACGGCAGTGCATAGCAATCGCGCACACAGTAGGTACGCATAGTCAGCGCATGTGATAAGTGGAACAGCGCAGCGCGAGAACAAGTGCGGCTAGCACTAGCTTTTAGCGATAGCTGGGCTGACCTACAACAATGCTTACAGCCGTCGCTATTTCATTGCAAGCCAGCAAAGCCAGCTAAGGGCGTGAGTGGAGGTGAGCTGTCTACAGCAACATTTCCAGCGATGGTCTGGTGGTGGCTAAAGGTCCTTTATCCATTTTTAGCCTCTTCTCCTCCTCTATAAAAGGACCTACACCCCCTCCCTTCCAAGCCATCTCTACCTCCTATACTCCCACCTACTCCCAAGCTCTAGCAAGCCTACCAATGCTCCATCAGAGCTTATTCTCAAACTCCCAAGGCTCCTATTAGTGTAGCAAACCTCTGCCCCACCAAATACTCCTCCATCTTCCCATCTCCCTTCATAGGTCACCTTGGAGCCATCTTCCACCTCCTTTCCGGTAGCAGATCAACTCCATCTTCTCACCTCCATTTCGGAGCTACGCCGAAGCTTTCATCAACCCGACGTCCTCTTGCATCTTACCTCCATCTTCCTACTCCTCACCTCCTTCTTCTAAGCTTCTGCCAGGCGCCGTCATCTCACCAAACAGCTATTTCAGGAGATTTCCTCTCGCCCCCTCTCTTTTTATGCTTTCATAGTAGATTGTAATAGACATTGGATTGATATATATACCACTTTCATTTCACATCTCTATCTTGTGATACATTTGCTTATTTCTTAAAAAAATACAAACAAATATCAAAGCCCTAAAATAACAAAAAGAAATGAATCGAAGCATGGATTTCACATAATGTAAACGTCGCCTCCCTGTGTTCGACCCAGGACTCCCTTGGAGTTTCGGGATAAATTTTATCTGATTGACATGTTTTGCAACTGCAACGATGGGTTACTTGTAACCCCGATTTCTAACACGCAAAACACGCCCGACCAGTAAGGCTACATGTTAATTCTTATGTCATCTTCTTCAGCTCCGGTGAGCTCCTTGAGCTCGTCTGGAGCATTCTTTTGTCTCTTTAATTCTCTAAGCACCTTCCTCTTCATCTCATGATTCCATTTCTTGTCTTTTTTATTTACTTTTATCAGCTTGTGCGCCTAATTAACCTCGACCTTCATCGGTGACCTCCACTGTCCATGGCGGTGGTCAACAGCGTAATTCACACTCAATTGGGACCCTCCATGCCTTTTACATCACGTAAGGGCCCCATTCAACTTTTTAATTAGTTAAATAAACATCTATATCCAAAACACTAAATCACCTCAACCTCTTGAGCTCGTTGTCAATGGCGGCTCAGGAGGAGTTTTTCCATCTAATTAGTCACTTATTCACTATCACCACATCCTACCGAGTAGTTCCCCTCATCGAATTTTGAGGGAGATCAATTCCTAAGCTCTGCCAAACTCAAGTTGTAATTTCACTTAATTCTTGATTAATTCAGTGTCAAGTTCTTCGATTGATGCATTTGTTGTTTTCTTGAGGTTCCTTACAACCTCGAGAGGTTGTTTAGACCACTCACAGTTTGTTTTGTGGACAAACACTTCTTTTCTGAGTTCACTAGAGCACTAGCGACCTCTGGTAAGGCAGGAGCATGGCGTTAGCGCAGCGTGAGGTGGACTACAGCGACTCATGAGCTTGACTTACAGTGATGCTTACAGCCGTCGGTAATTCATCACATGCCAGCAAAGCCAGCTGTGGGCGCTAGCAGGCATGATCTGCCTATAGCGACGTTTGCAGTGACAGCCTGGATGTCACTAATGGTCCCATACCGATTTTTGCCTCTTCTTCACCACTATAAAAGGACCTACACCCCCTCCCTTCCAAGCCATCTCCACCTACTCTACTCCTACCTACTCCCAAGCTCTAGCAAGCCTACCAACGCTCCATTAGAGCTTGTTCTCAAGCTCCCAAGGTGCCTATTAGTGTAGCGAACCTCTGCCCCACCAAAAACTCCTCCAACTTCCCATCTCCCTTCATAGGTCACCTTGGAGCCGTCCTCCCACCTCCATTTGGGTAGCAGATCAACTCCATCTTCTCACCTCCATTCCGGAGCTACGTCGAAGCTTTCCTCAACTTGATGTCCTCTACCATCTCACCTCCGTCGTCCCGCTCCTCACCTCCATCGTCCGAGCTTCCGCCATGTGCCGTCATCTCACCAAACAGCCGATTTAGGAGATTTCCTCTCACCTCCCTCTCTTTTTATGTTTTCATAGTAGATTGTAATAAACATTGGATTGATATATATACCATTTTCGTTCCTCATCTTTATCTTGTGATTCATTTGCTTGTCTTTTATTTGAAAAACAAAAAAAATAACAAAACCTCAAAATACCAAAAACAAACGAATCGATGCGTCATTTTCAATAAAGTAAACGTCGCCTCCCTGTGTTCAACCCGGGACTCCCTTGGAGTTTTGGTATAAATTTTAACTAATCGATGTGTTTTGTGGCTATGACAACGGGTTACTTGTAACCTCGATTTCTAACAAGTGAAAAACGCCTGACCATTTTGGCACCATTGCCTAGGACAATTCAACCATTTTGGCACCGTTGCTGAGAAGGCAATGGAATTTACTTTATTGTTTATTGTGTTTTTTTGCATTTACATAGCATTAACCCTACTTGACTTTGCTCTACTGTCTTACAGGTACCCTAGCATGGATATCCAAGTGCGGTAGACCAGAGTAAAGTGCGGGTAGAGTGTTTTGTAAGTGTCCCCCACACCACCCCCACCTTAGTTTTCATTCCATAACCGAATAACTCAAGCCCAAATCAACTTAGGTGCATTTTATAAACCCTAGGATAGATTTTATTGTTTGCTTGCCACCTCCAGTCACCTCGCCATCCACATAAATTAAAAAAATTGAAAAGAAAAGTGTTATCTAATTGTGGGATTTTCTGAAAGTTACACACTTAACACCCACAACTTCTTATCCTAAGGTGCACAATCACTTTGATTCTATCACTTAAACAGGATCTTACTTGTGGCCTGGTACACTTCAACTAAATACACATAAGTGAGTAAAAATCTAAACAGGTTAAACATTCTTGTGTGCCTTAACTAAGTGCTGCAATAGGCCAATTGATTGAGCTGTTTGGGCATCACCACTCAATTTAAAACTGATCCATCAAGTAGCTTGCCACTTAGGGTTGATTCTTAGGGCTGAACCAGGCACTCCACATTATTTTTTATTTTTAAAGGAACATATCATCACCCATGCTTTCAAAACTTGGAGTGTTCTACTAAACCTTGATTGAACCAACCTAAGAATTAAACCCTAAAAGCTACTAAGTAAAGTTAAATCCTAAAAGACACATCATCAAATAACCTTGTTTGAAAACCCTGGTTGTGCACGTACACACATTTTAACTGATCATTAAGGGCACAACCTATCTAAAGGGCCCATCACATTCCTAAAGCACCATTGTCCCAAGCCTAACTAAAATTGATTAGACGTTGGCCCTAAGGACTAGTTTGCTCGTCAGGATCCAAATTGTGATTATTCACGATTCACCTACTTATACTAGTCAATCTGATGTCTAGCTAGGAGAGTAGCATAAAACGACTGCGGCTGGGGAGTACACTAGGAATCGGAGGCGCAAGCCAAAGGAAGAACCTTCTCCCTAGTCCCTCCTTCTAACTGGTTGGATTGGCTGGACGTAAGTAGAATAAATAGTCTATAGTCTTGGGACGGATTCTGAGCTTCTGTACACCTTTAGGCTACCCAAACTAAGGACAGGCTTGAATTGTTGTATTGCAGGGCTCCTTTCCCTTCTAAATTCCCTCCTTACTTCACCATGTACCCTTCTGATAACACTACACAAGGGGGTGATAATTATGTTGAATATGGCCCATCTTTAGAATAAAAGCCACAACATAAGTAGAATAGGAGCATTGCATGCATCATGTACCAAGATTGCTTATAAACTGCATTAATGGCCATTTGTGTAAGCATTTGTCAAAGCAAGCCTCAGATGAGCAATTGGACTGCATGGATGGATTCCGAATGATGAATGGAGTCCAATGGACTCAAGATCGGCCAAATCCGACATCCGAAGCTCCTACAATGGGCCCAAGAAGTTCTGACCGTTGATTTGGAGATCAACAGCCCATATTGTGCCACGTCAGCTCGCTCCACCATGCACCGCGCCTTCAGCCAGCCGAGATCAAATCTCGGCTGTCGATCTTCGATCGAACGGCCCAGACCCGCGCGCTTGCCCGTGGTCGCCGCAACAAACCGTGGGCGTGGCACAATGGTGAGTGCGCACGCTCGCACCCTCGCAACGCGGGTTCGAGCCGCACGGAGTGGAAATTGAAGATGGGTGACAGGCATAGAGAAATTAGTCCTCCCGATCAACAGCTGGCGGCCGGGATCTTGCCACGCGGCGTGACCGCAGCTCACGAGAGTCCATGCCCGTCACGCCTGGCGGAGACGTGCACACACACCCGCGCCTGAGGTGCGATCCCAGCGTAGGCGAGGAAGACTCTCAGATCGGACGGCTCTCGTTCAACAGCCACGGATCGCGCGAGGTGAAGAAACGAGGTGGGCAGCTGACTGGCGGCTGGAGGGCTTCACCGACATTTTTGGGAGTGGTTTTAGCGACGCTCTGGATGTCGCTAAAGCCCCTTCTTCTTTTAGGAAGCCCTTAACTCTATTTAAACCCCCTCCAGCCACCATTCAAGGATCCACTCCCCCTTGCAACTACTCCACCCCTCTCTTAGCTAGCTTTAGGCACTCTTGTAATTGCTGGAGACGATGAGCCACCGACGGAGCCTCCTTCACCGCCGTGGCTGCCTCGTCGCTCTCCACGCACTCTCTCTCTCTCTCGTTTAAGCTTTTTATTACTTTTGTTGAAGCATGTATTTAATGTTGTAAGTTATGAACTACAAGTGCATGTTTAATGAAGTTATTTTCCGTTCAATTGCCATTTTAATTTCTGTTCATGTTGCATGATCAAAACAAAGAGCTTTCTAACCCTAAACCTTCTCTCTCTCTCTATCTCTCTCTCTCGCTTTTCAAAATCGCATCTTTCGTAAGCAAAACTCTTCACTTTCCGTGACAACAAGTGAAGCAAAAATTTGATTTTCACGCCTCACTGAGGCTGACACTCGGACTCACCTCTATTTACTTATTTTAAAATCAACGCTGCAAGTGCGACTATAATGACACTCCTTAACACACACGCACAACAGCATGTCAGTTTTTGGTGCCGTTGCCGGGGAGGCAACGAATTTGTTTTATCACCTCCCTTCCACATTCATTCTCACATCGTCTAATGCCTTATTTTCCTTTTTACTTGATGGTTGCAGGAATTCGACGCATGGACGGCGAAGCGATGCATCCCACAACAGTAGCAAGGGAGTAGGCGCCACGAGGACCAATAGTGAGTAACCCCTCTCTCATTGTTTGCTTGCATGGAAAAGCTAAAAAAAAAAATTGTAAAAACTAAAAAAGTTGGCGTGGTGTATGATTTCTTGACCCACATCCTTAACAGATCACCCCACAAAAAAAATGTACACTCTAACATTCTGAATAAATTCTTGGAGTGTTCTTTTCTTTTTCTTGAGTGGTGTTTGCAAAGCCACCATGAGTTGACCTGGGCTGCACCACTCAACCCTAAAAATGACTCATCTAATAGAAGCTGCATGATCATTAGGATGAGTACATTAGGGTTTTAGATCCTCTACAGAATAAAAAGGAAATCTACTTTCACCAAGTTGTGTGCAGAACTTGACGTGCCCACTGAAACTTGTTTGAAAACATTAAGACACGTCCACCCTAAAATGTACTAAAGTAAGGATGAAACACTAAAAGACACCACATCGTAACAAATCCTTGCTTGAAAATCATGTTTTACTAGAAGCACACCCTTGAAAGTGGAAAATTAAGAGGCACCACCCCAATCAACGCCTCATCACATAACCCTAAGCACAAGCACTATCCTAGCCCTTTAAAACTAAGTAGACATGCCCTAGGCAGGACTGAGTTAAGTCTCAAAAGATGAAGTTTTGTTCGCTAGGCACTTGGCTTTCATTCCCTTGGAAGAATCTGGTGACTAGGCTGCGGGGTAGTGTCAAATGACCGCGGTTGTGGGGTCTACGGAACCGGAGGTGCATGCCAAAGGAAGAACCTTCCCTGCAATCCCCTCGTAATCAACCTGGCCAGATTAGCCTTGGGAAGGGGAGTCCAATGCTTACGGACTTAATCAACCTTTGTGAGATTTCTAGGTCTCCTAAGGAATACACCATAAGGACTAGGCTTGTTTGCTTGGTTGAGTACACAACTCTCTCTCATCTGTTCTTCCCGATCCCTCCATTTCTTCCAAACCATGGATTTTAATGCCTATCCATCTTACCCAAACTACCCCCAACAGGATTTCTATGCTAACCCAAGTGGACCATACCCACAACCTAGTTCTGCTAACCAACCACCAAGTTAGGGATACACTCTTGAATATCCCTCTTGGCCCAACTATGACCAAACCGCACCAACCTCTTATTGGAATACACCCAACATAGCTACCCAAGGGTACGATTCAAATCGTGGGGCTCCATATCTCGATTCTCCTCACGATGCCTCCTCATTTAGGTCCAACTTGCTCTACTTTGATAGGACCTACACTTTAGGAGAATACCAAGAGCCCTACCCTTCCCAGGATAATAACCAAGAAAGTTTATCTAAATTCAACAACCTTTCCCTACTTGACCTTTGGATTAGAAGGAGTTCTAGACAAATGGAAATCAGAAAATGATCAGAAGTCTAGGCAAGCCCAGGATCATCAACCTTTGATTTGGTCCCCTGATGAAGAATCTGACTGGGAGGAGAACTTAGAACCTCAACTATTCTGGAGTAGGACCAAACAGAGAATGGTTCCTCTTAATGAACTGGACCCTGAACATGATAGAATAGAGGACACACCCAAGAACCTAAACACCAGTGTGGGTTCTGATCCACAACCTCAACCATAGTCTCTTAACCTGGATTCCAAGGAGGAAATCCAAAGGACACCAAATGACACCATGTCAATTCTTGATAACCTCCAGTTAGAACTACACAGACAGAATCAAGAATTAGTTAAAGGGCAACAGGCCATGATGGATTTGTTCCAGCAATTTGGGGGAAGAAGGCCAGAGAAAGCTGTTGCACACAACTCCATTCATGGAATTCATAAAGCAAGGACCTACCATGATCAATTGGACTACACCTAGTCATCCTGATTTGGTTCAGTCCACCATTGATACCCCTCAGGAGTTGGACAGCTCAATGGATAAGGACAGTAAGGATTCATCGGAACACAATTTGGGGAGCATTGAGAACAAACATCAGGAGGAAACTAAGATTGTGAGGGGAGAGGCCTTGGAATCCGAATCTAATTGGCCCAAGAGAAGCAATCCGGTGGGAGCAGCAGCCAACATCATAAATGGAGAATGGAGTTACAATTTCAAAGAAATTGATTATGAATCGAGTGAAATCCCCATCACAAATTTGGAGGAGGGCCGAGAGAAAGAATATGATCTAGGGGATGAAATTGACCCTACCTCTAATGCAACCCCAAACAGTGAATCTGATACAAAGGAGGTTGAAGAAAATATTCTTGAGATCAAGGTCTTGGAGGGAATGAGCAATGAAACCATAGTTGCGGAAGAGATAGATTCGTCTTTGGAGAGAGGCCTCATGCTTGATTGTAGGGCTCATTATGAAACTCTTGACTTTATTACCTGCCCTACCAGAATAAAGATCCCGCAACCCGAATGCACTGGAATTGATACACTCTTGATAGATTACAAATTTATGGGGATACAGGCTGAGTATAAAACCTACATCTTTAGTGTCTGGCATGTTAGATTTGGGGTGCGTTATCCACAGCAACTTGTTTGCATGCCCATAGACTAAGAGAGGATGTGACACGGGCATGCATGATATAGAATTCCCGCCCCTTAGGAACGGGGCTCCACCACAACCTTGTTCGCATCTGTGGACTTCTGATTTTGGGTCTGGTTGATTTTGTACAGATCTCTTTGACCCAAGCCATTCATGTTTGTGCACCGCCCAACTGGAGGCGTTAAACTTAGTGCTTCCTGGGAGGCAACCCAGAGGATTCAGACTGATCTGGTAGTTTACGTCACTCAAGTACTATCTTTTTGAACCCTTTTGCATCCATGTATCTGCCAATGAGGACATTGTCCAACTTAAGCATGGGGGGTGGTAAATTGCATAATCCTTAGCTCAATTAATCAGTCTGAATGAATAAATAAATTAAAAAAAATAAAAAATAATAAAACAATAAAAATAAATAAAAAATTGAATTTAGGAAGAAAACTTAGGTATTAGAAACTTGTCAATAGTGGGAAATAATACAAAAATAACTTAAACACTTCGACTTTTCAGGCCTTCAGGCTTAATCAGCCCTGGTGTCCGTTAAAATATGGATTTAGTGGCGAATCCTTGCAACCTTAAGGTATTCTAATCCACCTACTAAATAAGGTAATAAGTATACGACTTATCAACTCACCCTCTAACTCAGAAAAACTTTGAGTCTAAGCATCTGCACACATTTTTGCACAGACTCACTTCTCAGAGATTTTGACAGAAATTGGGTAGCTAATGAACTCTCTAGGGTGGTATGGCTAGCAAGTTGTTGTGGGTAACAGCTCATTGGCAGGTTGTTCAGAACCCAGCCACAGGCCATTTCTTCTTCATTGCCTCTAGGTACATTTGATATCAGGGAAGCCACCTACGAAAAAAAAAAACAAGAAGAAAAGAAAATAAACCACACTTCACCGCACAAGTATGGCTGGCAAGTAATCGTGGGTAACAGCCCATTGGTCGATTGTCCAGAGCCCAGCTCAATAATTGCACAAAAAGACCAAAACACCAAAGGAAGAAGCGGGGAAGTAGTAAAAGCCAGGGAGATATACACTGGAAAAATCCTTGTGTTGACCCCCCAATTAAAACAAACGTAGGGAGAAAGCTACCAATCAAACAAATACACCTTCAGGCAAAATTTATTTTCTTTTCCGGTCACCTAGAGGCATAGAAACTCGAAGTCTATCTCAAATACCATTAAGTGAGTCTATCACAACATCCACACCAAGATGCTTAGCACTTAGGGTTTTGACCGAGTTTTAAGTGGATTGGGTAGCCGTAAAAAGTTACCAACCCACACTGAATTCCGAAAAAAATTCTAAAAAAAATATATATATATACGTATACATATATATACATCAAAGCAAGGATTCGGGCGATTCGTATTTTGGCAGACACCCGGGCGCTGCTTAGTCTTTGTAGATTAAGATCTTTGTATATTTCCTCTTATTGACAAGTAACGAAATGCCTAAGCAATTACTTCTTGAATTCTGCAAGGAAATAAAGACTAGAATAACCCTTGCTAGGGACTAGCAAGAAGTAAGCATGGGGGTATGATAACACTACACAAGGGAGTGATAATTATGTTGAATATGGCCCACCTTTAGAATAAAAGGCACAACATAAGTAGAATAGGATCATTGCATGCATCATGTACCAAGATTGCTTATAAACTGCATTAATGGCTGTTTGTGTAAGCATTTGTCAAAGCAAGCCTCAGATGAGCAATTGGACCGCATGGATGGATTCAGAACGACGAACGGAGTCCAATGGACTTAAGATCGGCCAAATCTGACATACGAAGCTCCTACAATGGGCCCAAGAAGTTTTGACCATTGATCTGGAGATCAACGGCCCATATTGTGCCATGTCAGCCTGCCCCACCACACGCCGCGCCTTCAGCCAGCCAAGATCAAATCTCGACCCTCGATCTTCGATAGAACGGCCGAGACCCGTGCACCTACCCGCGGTAGCCGCGACAAAGTGCAGGCGTGGCTCGACGGTGAGCTCGCACGCTCACACCCTCACGGCACGGGTTCGAGCCACACGAAGTGGAAATTGAAGACGGGCGATGGGCGCAGAGAAATTGGGCCACCCGATCAATAGCGGGCGGCTGGGATCTTGCCACGCGGCGTGGCCGTAGCTCACGAGCGTCCACGCGCCCGTGCACGTCGGGCGGAGACGCACGCGCACACGCGCGCCTGAGGCGCGATCCCAGCGCAGGTAAGGAAGACTCTCAGCCGTCCGATCTTTGATCGGACGGCTCTCGTTCAACAGCCATGGATCGCGCGAGGAGAAGAAACGAGGCGGGCGGCTGACTGGCGGCTGGAGGGCTTTACCGATGTTTTTGGGAGTGGTTTTAGCGATGCTCTGGATGTCGCTAAAGCCCCTTCTTCTTTTAGGAAGCCCTTAACTCTATTTAAACCCCCTCCAACCACCATTCAAGGATCCACTCCCCCTTGCAACTACTCCACCCCTCTCTTAGCTAGCTTTAGGCACTCTTGTAATCGCCGGAGACGACGAGCCACCGACGAAGCCTCCTCCACCGCCGTGGCTGCCTCGTCGCTCTCCACACGCACACTCTCTCTCTCTTTTAAGCTTTTTATTACTTTTGTTGAAGCATGTATTTAATGTTGTAAGTTATGAACTACAAGTGCATGTTTAATGAAGTTATTTTCCATTTAATTGCCATTTTAATTTCTATTCAAGTTGCATGATCAAAACAAAGAGCTTTCTAACCCTAAACCTTCTCTCTCTCTCTATCTCTCTCTCTTGCTTTTCAAAACCACATCTTTCGCAAGCAAAACTCTGCACTTTCTGTGACAACAACTGATAAGCAAAAATCCTATTTTCACGCCTCCCTGAGACCGACACTCGGACTCACCTTCGTTTACTTATTTTAAAATTGACATTGCAAGTGTGACTATAACGACACTCCTTAACACACACGCACAACAGCACGTCACCTTCCACATCCTACACGCATTTCACATCCTATCCTCCTACCACCACTTATCCACAAGATGGTTACTATCCTGACTTAACTTGCAATTTCCCATCCACTAGCTGGGATGACTTCGATTAGGGATATGAATGCGGACCTCAGTGTCCAGGGCCTAACCTTGGACGACAAGACTATGATTATTATCCTTCCCATAGCTATAATGATTATGGATCTCCATCCTTTGATGACCAAACCAACCCAATCTATAATCAGGAAGGATATCATGATTACAACACCTACCATCCCCAGTATTCCGCTGAATTTAGGTCACCACCAACCTTTAAACAACCTGAAACGACCTACTATCAAGGAGGGACCCGAGAACCTCGACACCTTGACTCCCATAGATTCAACCCAAACCCACCCAAACCTGAATCGAACCAGTCGATTCAGGTGAACCAGATCCAGGTTAGGGTGTTGGCTAATTTGAGGAACACTATACAATCTTTAAAAGCTTAGCCAACACCATGCACTGAAGCACTGGAGCCTATGATCAGAATTATTAATGAACTTAATAGTTCTCTATTGGATTTTCTCCAAAGTGCTAGGGATAGGGACCTGGGTGAGTTTCTTCTTGCGAAAATATCAAGGTTGAGGATGAAATTTGTGGTTGCACTAGTGAAATCTTAGGATGATTCCCAAGATGAACCTTCTTCAGGAGAGCCAATGTCTGAACCTGCTCAGGCGCCTATCAGGGGGTACACATATTCGGAGATTGGAGATGACCAAATTGGTCTAGAGCAACCATTTGACGATGAACAGATTGATTCACCCGAGATCCCTGAGCAAGGGAGCGAGGAAAAATATGTCTCCACGAACCATGGAATGACATATGATTTTGAGACATATATGAATGAGGATTATGGATTCTTTGACTCTGAGGGTGAAGAATCTTTTTGTGAAGTCTCACTTGAACTTAAGGAAGAGGATTTTAGTGAGACAAATGGGCTTGAGGAATCTGACAAACCAGTTGATAGCCTAATTATTGAAGATTTGGATTCGGTTGGGGTTAACTTGGAGGATCCAAATCTTAATGATTCAATCAGTGACCCTAGTCCTCATCTGCACCACGAAGAGCTAACTTCTGAGATCTTTGTGCCCAAGCCAATCTTGATTCAGCCACGATTTCTGGACTTAGGAGAATCATATGGGGTGAATAATATGCTAGAGGTCCCGAAGCCTGAGCACTTGATGTTGGAGGATAGAATTGTTGAAATAAAGATTTGGGAGGCTAATTCTGAGGGAAGTTTGATTTTGGATCTAAGGGTACCTATTAACCTAAAACAACCTACTTTCTACCAGGACCCTTACGATATCTTTCACGTGCAACCCAAGCTCAAAATAACTGATTATTTTTCTAAGCTTGATGTTAAGTGGACAACCGCACCTATTGAACCATCTTTACCCATTGTCCGACACTTTAGTCTTGGGTTGTACACCGCTAAACCGTTGGCCAAACCCTACAAACACAACAACCTTCAGTTATGGGTGATTTTCATCCATAACCTGAGAACCACTCGACCCTAGGGCATGGGTTTGCACCATAACCTGGTCCACGTTTGTGGACATATTCTATTGGCAGGCTTCAGGATCAATATTTTTATTTTGATTCTGACCCTCACTTGTGAATTCTCAATTTCTTCTTTATATGTATGTTATGCCTAGCTGAAGGCATTAAACTTAGCACGTGTGTATGCACTCTTCTCTCTGCGAAGCTGACCAGATTTTCATGACACTCAGGTGATGTTCTGTATATTTTACTTTTTTCATGTCTTTATTTTAACAATGAGGACATTGCATCATTTAGGCATGGGGGGATGGATAATCAATTCCTGAAATCATTATGTTAACTCCATAGAATTTCTTTTAGTTTCTTATAAAATTAAAAAAAAAATCAAAATTTGAAAAAAGATAAAAAAAGAAGGTAGGAAAAGTGAACTTAGGCATTTGGATGTTATTAACTTTAGGAAATGATATGAGAGGACCAAAACACCTAGACTCTTCAGGTCTTTGGGCTTAATTAGCCCAGGTGTCCACTCAAAAGTGGACTTAGTCTCGAGTCCTCGCCAATTAAAATTTATTTTAATTTGGTAAATAATTTGGGATGATAAGTATGTGACTTATCAACCTGCCCTCTGATTTGCAGGGACTTTAAGCCTAAGCATCTACACACATTCTTTTGCACTGACTCACTTTCTGGCGATTTTTACGGAAATTGGGTAGCTAATGGACCTACGTGGGTGGTATGGCTAGCAAGTTGCGGTGGTAACAGCTCATCGGTCGGTTGTCTAAAGCCCAGCCACAAGACCATTTTCATTGTACTGCCTTTAGGTAAATCTTAGATCAGGAAAGCCACCTACTTAAAAAAAAGGAAAAAAAAAGAAGAAAGGAGAAAATAAAAAAAATAAATAAATAAAATAAAACCACACTTCACCACACGAGTATGGCTGGCAAGTTATCGGTGGTAAGAACTCTTCGGCTGGTTGTCCAGAACCCAGCTCACAACAAAAAAATGCACAATAATTCCCAAATCACTTAGGGAAGAAGCAGGGAAGTAGAATAAATTGGGGAGATATACACTGGATTTGCCCTTGTGTTGACCCCATATAAAAGAAAGTAGGGAGAAAGCTATCTATCGTAAAGATAAACCATTAGGCAAGGTCACATAGGGTTGTAGAAACCCGAAGTCCATCTTAACGGTCGTTTTGTGAGTCTATCACCTTTTCACAAAGATGCTTAGTACTTAGAGTTCTTTTCGAGTCTTGGGTGGGTCGGGTAGCTGTAAAAGGTTATCCTAGAACTCTCAAACTCCAAAAGTACAAAAAAATTAGAAAAGAAGAAAAATAAAAAATATATATTTCTTCCCTTCTCAAATAAGGCGAGAACTTGGGTGGTCTACATTCTCGCAGACACCTAGGTACTGTTGAGTATTTGTAGTTTAGGACCTTAGTTGAAATTTTCTATTATTAATAAACAACTTAGACTTAAGTGATCTAATTCTAATTCTGCTTTTATACATAGTGTATAGTTTAATTTTGCCAGGGACTAGCAAAAGATAGGCATGGTGGTATGATGTAAACACATTTATTGAGGGTAAAATGCCTATTCATGCATGTTCCTAGGCCTAGATTTGCATTTCATGTTATAAATATTGCATAGCATGCATCATTCTACATTTAGAGTAGTTGTATATAATTTAGGTTAATTACATCCTTTTTATGGTTAGGAGAGAAGGATATTTACTTCGAAGCCTCGAATTGATGATCCGACCGTACGGATCTGATCAAGACGATGATTGGAGTCCAACGCCACTGAAATCACCTCAATCAGAATTCCACAGCAGCATATGCAATCCGAGGAAGATCAACGACCAAGAGACTAGGAGAGATAATTCAGAGCTTCAAATGATAAATCCAACCATGAGAATGGATTCGGGTCGACGATCGTAGCCAAACGATGCGAAAATCGACTCAATCCAACCGCTGTAGCAACCCCTACAACAAGAAGAAGATGGACGGCTCAGACTGCACCACGTGACGCAGCCCAGGCAGCCAGCACACGCAGCACCGCACGCGAGTAGCGCGTAGGTGTGCTTGCGGGCGTGCATGCGCGTAGCATAGTGCCTGCGCAGCGAAAGCGGATGGGCACGTGCTCGTGTGAGGTAAGGCAGGAGCGCGGCGCCAACGCAGCGTGAGGTGGACTACAGCGACGCATGAGCTGGACTTATAGCGACTCTTACAGCCGTCGGTAATTCATAACAAGCCAGCAAAGCCAGCTGTGGGTGCCAGTGGGCATGAGCAGCCTACAACGACGTTTCCAGCAACAGCCTGGATGTCACTAATGGTCCCATACCGATTTTTACCTCTTCACCACTATGAAAGGACCTACACCCCCTCCCTTCCAAGCCATCTCTACCTACTCTACTCCTACCTACTCCCAAGCTCTAGCAAGCCTACCAATGTTCCATTAGAGCCTCTTCTCAAGCTCCCAAGGTGCCTATTAGTGTAGCGAACCTCTACCCACCAAATACTCCAACTTCCCATCTCCTTTCATAGGTCGCCTTGTAGCTGTCCTCCCACCTCCATTCCTGTAGCAGATCAACTCCGTCTTCTCACCTCCATTCTAGAGCTACGTTGAAGCTTTCCTCAACCCGACGTCCTCCAGCATCTCACCTCTGTTGTCCCACTCCTCACCTCCTTCGTTCGAGCTCCCACCAGGAACCGTCGTCTCACTGAACAGCCGATTCGGGAGATTTCCTCTCTCCTCCCTCTCTTTTTATGCTTTCATGGCAGATTGTAATAAACATTAGATTGATATATATGACATTTTCGTTCCTCATCTCTATCTTGTGTGTAACGACCCGATTCCCAAATCCCTACGAGACACGAGAACCGGACCAACTCGACTAATCCCAAGACCTAGTCGTCCAACGAGGAAGTAACCAAAAGAGCAGTAAAATAAACCACATTCAACATGATTATAACTAATAGTAAGGTAATACAGCAGTAAGGAAAAGAACCACTACAGTATATATTACCACAACAGTAGAACAACATTCATAACATAATATGAACTGCAGGTAAAGAAAAGTACAGCGGAAACAAGAACTACTCACTATAACAGAACAAAAAGAGGTACAAGAGAACAGTGGTAACTCTACTGGACCATACTCGGCCCAGCGTCCTTTGCAGCCGCTGACCCTGGCTGCTCAACACCTGGTCCTGAAAGGTAACGAGTGTAACACGTCAGCAAAACGCTGAGTAGAGTGGCAGCTAAACTAAGGAAACAATAAAGTGTACAGTAGTAGTTTTAAATTTTCTTTCTTCCTTTATTTACGTTTTCCTATTGTTTCACAATTTATCTATTTCTCAGATCCTTCACTTGATCTCGAATGTTCCTCGTGCGAACGATCTTGATTGCAGTCTTTTCCGAACAGTAGAAGTAGAACGTGGTGCTCTCCTGGCTGGGAGAGTCCCCCGTGGTGATCCTACTCTCAGTCAACCACCCCAAGGTCACTGACAGACGTAACGGTGACTACGGCACGTGCGGTAAACGCACGGGTAGCTAACCCGCACTAGCACGCGATTAGTCGTTTCCGTTAACAGGTGCGCCCAAAGCACAGCACGGAACCAGTACAGGGCAGAGCCCTCTCAGTAACAGGGGTCCAACCCCTCCACAGTAACCAAACAGGGGCCTTGCCCCTCCACAGTCCACGCACCCTCGCCTGACTACCCTGGTTTGCCCCAGCGGGCCTAACAAGTCGGTGTGGGAGGCTAGCAGAACCCCGGGGCCCGTGGGGTAGCTAGTACCTCCCTACACTAGTAGCTCTCCTCGATACTACATACACGAGGGCCAGCAAGTCGATACAGAGTGGCCAGTCCTAACCCCGGGTCCCTGGGGCGGCTGGCTTCGCTCTGCACTAAACAGGGGGGACAGTCACTCTCCTTGGTACTCCGTACTCAGGGGCCAGCTCACTTCCCCAATTCTATTCCATTCACTTTCTAGGAGTTCTACTCCTAATTCCCCGTAGGGTTCCAGCTCTTTTAACTCAGAACATCCAGGTTTCACTTTCCAGTTTCACTTTCTTACAATCCATATTCTCAATCACGTTTATTTATTCATAACAGGCAGCTGTTAATTCAATTCACAGGTAGCTAGTATTTCCTTTCCACATTTTCCAAGACTGCAGTATTCATACATTCCACTAGTTTTCCCATCCTAGGATTCATGCCATATCCTAGGATCTATCATACAATCTAGTTTTCCAGCCCCAGGATTCATGCAACACCCTAGGAATCTACCATTCAATCTATTTCTAATTCCTAGGATTCATGCAATGTCCTAGGTTCTATTTATGGTTTCATAATTTAACATATTATACTTAAAGCCACTCTACCGGTTACAACAGGCGAACTAGGGGCGTGGTCGGGAATCCCACGTGCCTCCGCAACCCCCGAGACTGCAACGGAACGGGGTCCTATCACAAGGATCAACACAAGGAACTTCTCAAAATAGTATACAGCTACTGTAGACAGGTAGATGATGTAATTCCGAAAAGAACGCAACTCAAAACGCGGAAAACGGAGCCCGAACGGGCCCGAAATGGGTCGAAAATGACGAAATAGTGTAAAATCAGACGTCTGGAACTTCTTCCGGATGTCTTAAAAAGTGGATCAGGGAATTACCTCGCTCTGCGTGGGCTCTCAGACGTCCAAAAGCCTGCGAGGGCATCTGGCCTAGTTCCCAAACATCCGATGGTCACCCAGGACATCTGGAAGTCGTTCCCGCCGTCTGGCACTGGAGCCAGATGTCTGATTCGCATTGGATGGTGAATCACTGAACCTGCGTGTACCCATCTCTCTCTCTCAGTACTGTCAGTCGAAGAAAAGGAAGAAGACGGAAATAACTCACC
Source organism: Thalassia testudinum (assembly GCA_037157565.1). Classification (NCBI taxonomy): domain Eukaryota; kingdom Viridiplantae; phylum Streptophyta; class Magnoliopsida; order Alismatales; family Hydrocharitaceae; genus Thalassia; species Thalassia testudinum. Next base: position 8,405,281 of record JAZHRO010000003.1, on the reverse strand, counting down.
TTTCAGACGTCTGGACAGTCTTCCAGACGTCGTGCCCGTCGTCTGGCTATCAGCCCAGACGTCTGATTCTTGAAAAGTTTCCAGAACCAGGGCGCCACTCGCCCTCCGCTCGCGACACCCAACCACGTCGCGAGTACTCCGCCTGCTGCTCGAGGTGCAGCAGTCCTCCCGCGTCGCTCCACGCCCGCTGCGTCCCCCGTACCCGACGAGCTCGCCCTCACGGCCGAGCGCTTCCTCCCACGCGCAGCACCTCCTCCTGTACCCGTCGCGGCTGTCGCCGCAGCCGCTGCGCCCTCGCGCTCGCTCTCGCATACGCTCTCGCGCACTGGCTGAAGGAGAAGAGGAAGGAGGCGGAGGTGATGGGAGTGAGGGAGAGGCGTGGCCCTTTAAAGGCCGCGCGAGGAGAGAGAGGGAGCGGACAGCGCTGTGCCTGTGGTCGCAGGAGGAGAGAGGGAAAAAGAGAGAGGAAGATGGTTGCGGGTCTGCGTGTGCCTGCGTGCAGATGCAGTCCCACGTGCCACCGAAAATAGATCCCAGACGTCTGGAAGTGGTTCCAGACATCTGGGACACCTCCAAGACGTCTTAAAAAAAATGTCTTGGGTGCGTTCGTAACATTGTGATTCATTTGCTTGTCTTTTATTTCAAAAACACAAAAAATAACAAAACCTGAAAATACTAAAAAGAAACGAATCGAAGCATAGTTTTCAATAAAGTAAAATTCGCCTCCCTATGTTCGACCCAGGACTTCCTTGTAGTTTCAGTATAAATTTTATCTGATCGGTGTGTTTTGCAACTACGATGGCAGGTTACTTGTAACCTCGATTTCTAACACGCGAAACATGATCGACCACCCTTCTACACCTAACCTGACTTCCATCTCCACCGAGGAAGAGCCACACTGCTCTCCCTCGCTTGAAATCACCCACAATGAGGATGTTGTCCTTCCACCACCCCTCTCCCACCATGACGACCCCTCCAACCAGAAGCTAAGGGTGCCCTATCCAGAGCGCCTATTTGCTTCTGGGGAATCTTCAGTTGGCTCACCTGGAGCCAAGGATAGGACGGAGGAGATTATGGACACTTTTAGGCAAGTCCAAATCAACTTGCCTCTATTGGAAGCTATCAAATGGATCCCGTCCTATTCCAAGTTTCTAATGGACCTGTGCACCCAAAAGCGCCGATCTAGGAAAAAGGTCCAAACCAAGGTCATCCTTGCTTGACCATGTTAGCTCGATTCTCCAACATGGAACAACCCCAAAAATGAAAGACCTAGGGGCCCTGTATATTTAAGTAGTTATAGGTAACCAACACATTAACGAGGCTCTGCTTGATCTGGGTGCTGGGGTACACATTTTACCAAGCTCTGTCTGTGAGCTCTGTCTATGACCTTTTGGGAGGAGACAAGTTAAAGCCTAGTCCAGTCATCCTCCAGGTCGCAGACAGATCACTTAAGACACCATGGGGATTGCTGGAAGATGTCCTTGTGAGAGTGAAGGACTTCTTCTTCCCTGTTGACTTTCTGGTGCTAGGCATTGAGCACTTCTGGGATGCCCCTCCTTGGCCACAGGCAACGCCTCTATCAATTTTAGATCAGGGGCACTTAAAATGGGCTTTGGGAACAAGATGATCTGGTTGAATGTTTTTCATACTTACAAGCAATCTGGATTTGAAGATTGTTCTCAAATTTTGGTCGTTGATGAAATAATTGAAGAGACTACTCCAGCACTCCTATGTAGAGGTCCCCTTCAAAAGGTCATATCTATGGACCATCCTCTGATTATTAAAGAAACTGAAAGGGAAATACCAGAATTAGAAGAGTTGCTGGGGATACACATAGAGTCTTTGTCCCTACCATGGACCGTGAAGGTAGATCCGCTACCTAAGGTGGGGACATCTAAACTTAAACCCTCAATCCAAAAGGCTCCTAAGTTGGAGTTGAAACCCCTCTCGAGCACATTGAAATATGCTTTCCTTGGCCCAAATGATACATTCCCCATTATTATCTCATCTGCATTATCTGAATCACAGGAGGGAGCTCTGCTTGAGTGCTTACAAAGGCACAAGGAAGCAATTGCCTGGTCAATTGCTGATATTAAGGGTGTTGATCCCTCCCTTTGCATGCATCATATATACATGGACGAGTCCATGAAACCTTTCCAAGACATGTAGAGAATGCTCAACCCCAATATGCGGGAGGTTGTTAGAGAGGAGATTTTGAAATGGCTAGATGCAGGGGTTATTTATCCCATTTCAGATAGTAAATGGGTCAGTCCTATTCATGTGGCACCCAAAAAGGTAGGAATCACTGTGGAAGAAAATGACCAAGGAGAGTTGGTGACTACTAAACCCTCAATTGGTTGGAAGGTCTGCATTGATTACCGTTGTTTGAACATGGCTACCTAGAAAGACCACTTCCCCTTACCATTTATCGATCAGATTTTGGAACGACTAGTGGGGAACAAGTACTTATGTTTTCTTGATGGGTACTCTGGGTATAATCAGATAGTCATTTTTCCTAACGATCAGGAGCATACCACCTTCACGAGTCCGTATGGTACGTTTGCATTCCGTCGAATGCCATTCGGGTTATGTAATTCTCTTGCCACTTTCCAATGTTGTATGATGGCTATCTTTTCTGATATGATCGATGAGTTTGTTGAAATTTTCATGGATGACTTCTCAATTTACGGCTTGTTGTTTGACCTATTCCTTTCGCACCTTGATAAAGTCTTAACCCGTTGTGAAGAGGAAAAGCTCGTTCTTAGCTGGGAGAAAAGCAACTTTATGGTCTAGCAGGGTATTGTGTTAGGGCATATAGTTTCTGAGAGAGGATTAGAGGTGGACACCACAAAAATTGATTCTATCTCTAGGCTTCCATTACCTGCTAATGTTTGTCAAGTTACATCTTTCCTTGGCCACGCTGGATTTTATAGGCGCTTCATTAGAGATTTCAGTAAAATCTCTAAGCCACTCTGCGACCTATTAGTGAAGGATGTCTCCTTCGATTTTGATGATAGATGTGGTGAGGCTTTCCAAGTCTTAAAGAGAGCCCTTATTACCATGCCGATTCTCCAAGCACCAGATTAGACCCTCCCGTTTGAGCTAATGTGTGATGCTTCTAATTTTGCAGTGGGAGTGGTCTTAGGTCAAAGGGTTGATGGCAAACCTCATGTGCTGCATTATGCCAGCAAGACCCTTATGGATCCTCAGCAAAACTACACGGTCATTGAAAAGGAACTTCTTGTCGTAGTATTTGCTTTGGAAAAGTTTCGGTCCTATCTTTTGGGATCTAAGGTTGTGGTGTTCACTGATCATTCTGCCTTAAAGCATCTTCTTACTAAAAAGGACACCAAACCTCGCCTAATTCGTTGGATTCTGCTACTCTAGGAGTTTGACCTGGAAATTAAAGATAAGAAAGGAGTTGAGAATGTGGTAGCAGATCATCTGTCTAGGATCCCTATTGAGGCATCAAACCTTGCTGGCGGTATTTAAGACTTTCCCTGATGAGTCTCTAATGGCAGTGGAGGACAGAACTCCTTGGTTCGCTGACATGGTAAACTATTTGGTCACGGGCGTTACCCCCAGTACTTGGGACAAGCAGAAGCGAGACAGGTTTCTTACTAACGCTAAATTTTATCATTGGGAGGAACACAAGCTTTTTAGAGTAGGCCCTGACCAACTTTTCCACCTTTGCATCCCTGATGAAGAGTAAAGAATTGTTCTGAGTTTCTGCCATGACCTCCATTGTGGGGGACATTTTAGTGGGAAAAAGACTGTCCATAAGGTTCTTCAGTCTGGTTTTGGTGGCCCACATTATTCCGAGATGCACATACATATGTGGGCACATGTCTACATTGCCAGCAGACTAGAACCATTGGAAAAAGGGATGAGATGCCCTAGCAACCTATCCTCCCTGTTGAGATCTTTGATATTTGGGGCATCAACTTCATGGGTCCCTTTCCTATGTCCTTCAGATATGAGTACATCTTTGTGGCTATGGACTATGTATCGAAATGGATAGAAGACATACCCACACGAACCAATGAGCATTTTGTGGTCTTGGGCTTTGTTAAGGGTAATATCATTTCTCGATACTAGTGCCCAAGGGCGATCATAAGTGATGGAGGACCTCACTTTAAGAACGTACACTTCACAAGATTACTCCAAAATTTGGGAGTCAACCACAAGATAGCCACACCTTACCATCCCCAAATGAGTGGATAAGTTGAAGTGTCTAATAGGGAGATTAAGCAAATTTTAGAAAAAACTGTTAGGCCCGATCGTAAGGATTGGTCTAAAAAATTAAATGATGCTCTTTGGGCTTACAGAACCGTGTATAACACTCCCTTGGGCATGTCTCCTTTCCGTCTTGTCTATGGAAAGGCATGCCATCTTCCTATTGAAATCCAACATAAAGCCTATTGCGCTATTAAAAATGTTAACTTGAAGCTAGATAAAGTGGGAAAGGCACGTATATTAGAGTTAAGTGAGCTTGAGGAGCTTTGTAATGAAGCCTATGAGACTTCTCAAGCTTACAAGCAACGTACAAAGGTCTTCCATGATAAGCACATCATTAGAAAGACTTTTGAGCCCAACAATGGGTCTGGCTTCTCAATTCCAGACTTAAATTATTTCCAAGAAAGCTCAAGTCCCGCTGGGATGGGCCATACGTTGTTATCAATACTTTCCCTCATGGAGCTGTAGAAATTTGAAACCCTACTTCTTGTGCTAGCCTTAAGGTAAATGGCCAGCGACTTTAAACCTTATATTACTCTTTCAGATGGCTAGGTTTTGGATGCACTTCGACTTGAGGAGCCTTAGTTCCTCCCACTCTCCTCCTTAGGTGATATTCTTCTATGTCTGCATTTTTCCAATGAGAACATTGTCAATCTTAGGCATGGGGGGTATAACCTGAGAATGTTTATAGCATTTATAAATATTTGCATACATTTAGGATAGTTATAAAAAAAAATCTTTTATTTTCTTGAGCTGAATTGGTTAGTCCCTAGCAAAACATCCTTGTCATGGAGGTATCATTAAAGATTTTTCTTCTTTAAATTGTTTCTTAAGTTTAGAATCCAGTACATTTACTTCACTTGCACGTTGACTGGGTAATGGATCTTTGAAGAAAACCAGTAAGCATTTTTAGTCTACTGAACCCTTGGATAGTTAATAGGGAGTCAAGCATACTATCTTATATTAGATTCACCTCATCTTTGTGAGAAGAAAGTAGAGAGATTATTGGTGCGCTAAATCTAGTGCAAAGACTTAAGTTTTGAATAATTAGATAAGGATACGTCAGAGTTAGGCATAGTTTTCGCTCTTTATTCCAGTGTGCGTACATTGTGTGAATTCTTTAGAGTCACCAAATAAGGTTGAGACATAGAGATTGAGTCCTAATAAAGCTATGACTATGGTGGATGGTTAAGACCGTCCTTCATAGAGTCCTCGGTTGAAGGAGGGTAATAGTGTCAAAGGTCAGAAATATGCTTGTCCTATCCATTCCATCTCGGTGCAGAGAGTAGGCACTTCCACCAAATAAGCCACACAATATTCTCTTGTCCATCATCATCCCAAATAAAGCCTCATAAATGAAAGTCTACACCGTGTTATGTTGATTTATAAAGAAAGAAAAAGAAAAAAAAAGAAGAAACAATTATATTTTAAAAAATAAATTAAAATAAAATAAACAAAATAAAAGAAAACAAAAGAGAAAAGAGAGAGAGAGAGAAGAAAAAGAAAAGAATCCAAGTTTATAGTTTTATCATCGTGACATTGTTTCTGAGGCAACAAAAACACCCATCACGATCCACCAAATATGACCCATGCCTACCTTTCAGTATTTCTGATCGTCCGAATATTGGCTGATGACTCTAACTTAGTTGTAGAGTTATTAGGAATTTAATTGAAGTGTGAATGCCATGTGAGGCCACCAAATAGTGAGTACATTTACCAAATCTGGTGAGAATTGTGATCTCAGAAAGAAAAGGACAAGAGTGAGCACAAAGGAATATCAAGAGAGCACAGTTATTTAGCCTCTCTCCGAGTTGACTTGTTTAATAGTCTAGAGATCTAGAGCCTGTAGTACTAGATTACATGTAGCACCAGATGAGTGTGTGCCACCAAATACAAATCCATTCAACTCGATATCTTCTACCTAAGCTGAAAAGCTGGGGTTAAATTACAGATTATCTTCTGCTTTATCCTCGAGGGAAGTAGTTGCCTATCCCGATAGAAATATTTACCAAGGGTGAAGTATGAGCTCCCAATGCGAATTGGCTTTTTACTTGGATCTGTTGTCTACGCTATTATCACTTCACAGTTGTCTTGATCTATAAATGTTTGGAATAAGAAAAGAAGAAATCTTTTTCACTTCCATCACTTTTTACTTTTGCTAGGGACTAGCAAAACCTAGGCATGGGAGCATTAGTAAATGCTTAAATGCCAAATTATTAAATTAATATTTGCATATACATAGCATACTTCAATATATAAATAAATTAGTTTATAAATAAAGGCTTGCATGCATATTTATACATTCCATGCATATCATACATTATTTGAGATAAATTGTATAAATAACCCAATTTGTTTTTTTCCCCCTTCCCACAGAATGCGTGACTCCTCAACGCATCGCGTGCGCCTCTTTGCGCTCCCACCAATGGCCAACAGTGATCTCTTCAAACCACCGCATCTGTTGGAGAGGATCTCGGCAAAAGAAACAAACTCGAAGAGTTAAAAAGAGGCACAGCCGGCCCCAGGGGGGTGGTCTTCCCTTCCTTTCGACCGTGAAGAAGAGCCTACACCGTGGATGCCGCACGCACTGTGGCCCTCTCAGTGTGCATAGGGGTGCCACCGCGAACCCCCTCACCGCACAACCGCACCAGGCAGCATGTGCCTGCCTGCGTTCCATGCACTGCTCGCGTGTTCAGCAGTGCCGCTCAGCATGCAAACTCACCGCACCACCACGCTCGCCAGTGTTCCATGCGCTGCCTGCACGTTCAGCAGCGCCGCTAAGCGTGCAACCTCACTGCACAGCCGTGTGCATCTTCAGCCGCGCTCCAGCCGCTTACGCGCTCCACTCTCTCTTCCTTTTCCTCTCCTTCTTCCTCTTTTTCCCATGCCTCCCCTATTTGCAGCAAAGAACCCAAAATGCAGGTTCCTTCTCCTACGCCAGCCACCCTCTTCCAACCTCCTCGACTCATGCCGACCTTCCCTACGCACTCACCACACCCTCATCGTTGAAGCCCCCACCTCCACGTAAGGCCGCAGCCGCCCACGAGTGATCACCGTCGCTTGCAGGACCTCCACGCCGCCGAAGACCGTTCCTTCAACTGACTACCACCGGCCAGCTCCGGCCGTGCCTCCACCACCGTCACAACCGTCTCTCTCTCACGCACCACCACCAGGCTTCAGTAGGCCAGCCACCATGCCTCCACGAGTGAGAAGAGGAGAGAGGAAGTTTCCTATGTTTTTGAAGGAATTAAAATTTACATTTCTTGCCATTGTCTATTTAATAATTGGAATATTTTATTTCAGTGAAATTGCATGGGTGCACTTACAATTTCATGAATTTGCTTAACTTATGTTATGTGCATCATTTAACATTTAAATTTAATTCAGATTTGCATCTAATTCAAACTTACGTGATATGCCACTACACATGCATCACATACATACTTTTGGGAGCTTGATTTCTAACGTAAAATTTACATAAATAGTCCAGAACTTCTCATGAAATTATAAGTTCCATTTAGAGTAGCATATTCATTGAATTGATTTCGCGAAGGTGTCTGCGAACATGATGACTCTCTACTCGTGAATTTATTGGATCTATTCCTCCCTGTGGATACGACATCCTTTTTCTAGTTTAAATTGATATTTAGTTTAATCTTTGATTGAGAGATTTCCACCACTTAAATTACAATGACATATCATTCTATTATCTTCTTAATCAAGCAAAATTCTCTCCATCACCTAGGCTTGAAAAGGGCTCCTCCTCCTTCCTTGCTATGCTCCTCCATGGTGGAAGCTACCACCTTCAATGATCTCCTTCAAGGGTGGGCGTGCACCACCTTTGCTCCTCCTTTTCTAGCCGTCCTCCTAGTGGGGGAGTGCTCCTCCTCCTTGGCGTGCCACAAGGGAGAAGAAAAAGGGGAAGAAGGCACCAAGGGGGTGGGTAGGATACCCCATTAATCTTCTTCTCTTCTTCTTCTTCCTTGGCCATGGATATGGTGGTTGTAGGGTGGAATTATACTCAAGGGAGGATGAAGAAAATGGTGGTAGGTGATGGCTTTTTATAGAGTGGGATGAGAGTAGGGTTGGCGTGAATAGGTGGAGGGCTAGGATGGAGTTTGGTGGTGGTTGTGGGTGGTTATGTTAATCCTGGGGCCAGAGTTATGTGGTGCCACTTAAGGGGTGCTAAGGGGGGTAGTTAAGTGTTTGAAACTCGTAAAGCACGTATTTGATAGGGAAAAGTATCGTAGTATAGTGCGCAATACGATCCAATAAAGATATCTATAAAAAGATAACGAGACTTGATTCCCGGTCATTCGTCTCTGGGAGGCATTTGTTCTACTTTAGAATTCAATCTTATACCGCTCTACTCTATTTAAAATCGCACTCTGGTTTCCAATCTCCTGATTAAGATTTCACCACTTCTATTATGAACTCTGATTACGTGTGCAGGTGTTAAATAAATCACAAAGGCGAACGTGTGAGTTTTTGTGCGCACGATTCTAGTGAGGTGGTGACTGTTGATAGAAAATGCATCTGTTGTTAGGTTTTCTATATTTTCAGGAAATTACATGCTTGTTGCAGAATAGATAAACAATTGAAAACAGGCAACTTGAATCACATAGACAGGATGGAAATCAATAAGCTCACGGTGATTTCAAAACATAGATATATATATATGCATTTTTCATTCATTCCATTGGAGAGTTGTTTGCAGCAAGAACTATAGAGGAAAGCTTGTACAGAAATGCTTAAAATGGAAATCTAGCTACCAGAAAACGATCGCATACAAGAATCTACGGGGGGATTTTGCATGCATCATTCAGGGAGAATAAGGACTACACTACTGAGCAGTAATAAAAAGTAGTAAAACTATGAAGAGATTAAACTACTAATCTAGATCTAGCAGAACAAAAGGGCATTCGGAGGTGGTCTCCGATGGCCTTGGAGTGGTCAGGAGGAGAATGAGGGGTGGCCAATGGAGCTTAGGCTGACCCTTGGAGAGAGAGAGGAGTGATCCAGCATCTCGGCATGGTGTCCTTCATGGTGGTGGTGAACTCCTGAAGATGGAGTAGCTAGCCTAAGTCGAGGTGGACGTGAATGGAGCCAAGGAAGTGAATGGGTGCCAATGGCCACCGATTGGATCTTTTTATTGGCCTAAGGGCTTCTCTCTAGAGAGGTGTGTAACTCTCTAGAGAGAGTCCAAGAGTGGTCGGCCATATGGTTATGAGATCCAAAAAATGTGGATCTCATTTTGAATGCCTCTTGGTTGCTAAATTTGGCAACCAAGAGGTGGCACCACTTCAAGAGAGTTCTAGAGAATTCTAGAGAAGTGTGTGTGCATGAATGGGTGTGTGTGTGTGTGTGGTCGTGCTCTAGGTGTCTAAGAGGTTTAGGTTAGGTCCTAAGGGGTTTAGGTGGGTGTATGTCTTGAATTAGGGTTACAAACCCTAATTACTAAGGGGAATTTACAATTAAACTCAACCCAAGTTTAATTGAATGAGTGTGAACCTAATTGAGAGTGAAATAACTCAAATAGGTTGGGTTTAGGTCAATTGGACTCTCACTATGTCCAATTGAACTTGTGTGGGTTGAGATCTAAGCTCAATTAGACTCAATGAGTCAAATTGACTTAGGTGAAGGTAATTGACTTTGACCTAAGTCAATTGGGTTTGGTGAGGACCTAATTAGGTCCTTAGGTAGGTCTAGAGGTGATGTACTAGGGTTGGGACACCTTAATTTAGGTTCCTATGGGGTTGGGATTAGGTCTAGGGAGCTAGAGATACAAGATCAAGGCTTGAATCTCAAAACAGGGACTGGAGACCAGTATGAGATGTCCAAAAATATGATCAGACGACTTATACTCAAAAATCAGAAGTCCAGACTTCAATTATGGACATCCAATCTGAGCTAGGGGAAAATCTAGGTTCTATTTTAGGTATTCTGTAGAAATTGGACGTCTGACAGAGTCTGGACGTCCAATAACACTACAGAAGTGGGTTTGAGGTGTGCAGGAGTTGGCTATGGGTCCTGGACATCCTATAACTTATATGGACATCCAAATAAGGGTTGGAACTAGGGTTTTAGGGCTTCGTAGGATGCTGTGACCTAATCTAAGGGTGGCTAAGGCTTTGGGAGGTCTCTAGGCCATCTTAGGGCTAGGATGGACCTAAGCTCATCACATTTTACTGCTTTATTCCTACTTAATAGAATAGCAAACCTTTAACTTCCTTACATTATTATTCCTACATCTAATCTAAGCCTTCTGCTCTGGCTCTACTGCAACTCCAGTTATTCCAGATCCAACTTCAGATCCTACTCTATATCAGCTTATTGCCTGCAATCAACATAATGCACTTAATCAGCACATTATAACATTATTTTATGCAAAGCTAAAGGAAAGCAGTAAAGATGCAGATAATGCTTATGCATGCATGAATTACCCTGCTTATGCTAAGTTCTAGCCTAATTTAGTTCAATTAAGACCTATGATTGCTGCGCAATCATTAGGGCTGGTCAAAGGGCATCTAAAAGTGGCACCAACCATGGAAGGGTGCCATGGGTTGGTGCCAACTTGAAGGCTTCTAGAAGGAGGGTGATGTGTAGGGTGGATAGGGCTTGGAAGGGGTAAGTGTATGGTGTAGATGGGAGACCATTTTGGTGCCAAAAGGAGGGGGTTCTAGAAGGGTTAGTTGGTGCCAAAATAGGTGTCTCTTGGAAGGAGGTCAGGAGTGAAAAGGTGGCTAGGGTTGGCGCCAACTTTGGGGTGGACTAGGTTAGATAGTTGGACTTAAGGTTATGGTTGATTGGTGGAGCTAGTTAAGTGGGGTTTTAAGGTGGTAAGTGCCAAGGGAGCTGGAGCATACCTAAGCTAAGCTAAGCTAAGCTAGCTTAGCTAGTAATGGAGTAGATTAATAGGCAATGGGAGCTAAGGTTTAAGGAGAGGAGCTAGACAGAAGAAGTCTAGAGCTAAAATGGAGCTGGCAGCTACTGAAGAGGGTGGCATGGAGCTACTCTAGCTGGCTTAGCTTGATAGTTTTTTGCTACCTGCTAAGCCAAGCTAAAGGAAGCTAGCTTCTACCATAAGGAGTTGAGGTGAGCTAGGTCTGGTGCTCCAGGGGAGTATCTAGCTGGTTGAGGTAGCTAAGGTAGCTTAGATTAACTAAGTTAAGCTAAGCTGAATCCCCAGGAGCTGGACTTGAGCTTCCTGAGCTGAAATGAAGCCATCTTTAGCTGGTTGGAGTTGAGTGGAGCTGGATGTAGCTGGACCTGAGCTGGTGTGAACTCCTATCAACTCAGCTGCGGTAGCTAGATCTCCCTATGAACTAATGGGAGTTGAGATAAGCTAGATTCAGCTAAGTTGAGCAACATCTGAGCCGACTTGAGCTAGGGTGAGCTAATATGAGCTCTCTTAAGCTGCCATTCAGCTGAGATGAGCTGAATGGAGCTAAGATGAGCTAACCCTAGTCCAAGTGAGCTAAAATACAGCTATGGTGAGCTAGATCTAGCTGAGTTCCAGCTGGTTTGGGCTTCTCCTTTACCAGTTGCCTTCCTAAGTGCAAGGGTTATAAGGATCTGGCAATCTGCTTATCCCTAACACTCACAAAAACATATCAAAAAGATAATAAAAAGTAGAATGCTTGCCTTTCGTAATTTATGCCTAAATGCAGCCTAAAAATTCATTTGCGAAGCAAAATTCGAAGAGCTATGTTTGTTTCAATGCATAAGAATGGTGATAAATTGGCATTTATTAGTCATTGCATAGCTCCTCGATCTTGCTCAATTGCAACTGACGGTGTATTCTAGCCTTCATCAGATGGAGATTGCACTTCCATTCTGCCCAATAGGCCTTATGCTCCATCTCTACAGGAAGGTGACACACTTTTCTGTACACTAATCTCAAGGGAGACATGCCTAATTGGGTCTTGTGGGCGGTCCTATAGGCCCACAAAGCCTCCGAAAGATGAGTAGACCAACCCTTCCTATCAGGCCAAACAATGAACTTAAGGATCTTCTTTATCTCTTGATTTGACATTTCTACCAGTCTATTAGTCTGGGGGTGATAAGGAGTTGAGATAGGATGTGACACCCTGTACTTTTTTATCAGGGACTGGAAGTGCACATTATTGAAATGAGACCTGCCATCGCTGATGATGGGCTTAGGAACCCCAAATCTAGTAAAGATGTTCTCCTGGATAAATTGGAGGACAACTTTATGATTACTAGTTCTTGTGGGGATGGCTTGAATCCATTTGGAGACATAATCAATAGCGAGTAGAATGTATTACAAGCCGTTGGATTCGGGAAAGGGTCCCATGAAATCAATTCCCCATATGTCAAAGATTTCGCACACAATTATCGGGTTTAAGGGCATCATATCCTGTGGGCCCATGTTGTCGAGGGTCTGACAACAATCGCATGCCCTACAATACATTTGTAAGTCTTTGAACATCGTGGGTCAGAAGAACCCACACTGGAGAATTTTCGATGTGGTTTTACGCCCAATGAAATGGCCTCCACAGGCCTGATCATGGCTGAATGAGATCACGTCATTGACCTTGTCGTCAGGAATGCATCTCCAGATCACTTGATCGTTGCAAATGTGGAAGAGATACGGTTCCTCCCAAATATAGTACTTGGCCTAGGAAATCAGCTTGTCCCACCTGGAAGTTGCCCAATGTGGCAGGACTTTCCCCATAACTGAGTAGTTCAGTATATCAGCAAACCAGGGGAGATCGTGAATAGCTAGTAAATGCTCATCTGGAAAATGCTCGGTGATCGGACCAGACAAGTCAATGATTGAAGGAAGACATGACAAATGGTCAGCTCCATGTTCTGTTTTCCCACCTTGTCATGAATCTCGATATCAAATTCTTGCAATAGTAAGATCCAATGGATTAGTCGAGGTTTCGTGTCCTTCCTTGCGAGTAAGTGCCTTACAGCGGTGTGATCCTAGTAAATGATGACACGGGAATCCAGAAGATAAGATATGAATTTTTCTAGGTGAAATACTACAGCCAGCAGGTCTTTCTCAGTAACTATATTGTTATTGAGAATACTGAGCTTTGTCAAGTATCTTACTAGCGTAATAGATAACCACAGGTTTTCCATCTATTTTCTGCCCAAGTACCGCATCCACTGCGTAGTCAAACGCATCTCACATGATCTCAAAGGGTAAAGACCAGTCAGGGGACTGCAAGAATGGTGCTTGAGTAACTCGATCACGTAGGCTCTCAAATGCGTGAGTGCACTCCTCGGTGATCTCGAAGGGGACAACCTTAGAAAGCAGATTAGTTATAGGGTGTGCGATTTTTGAGAAATCTAGAATGAAATGACAGTAAAAACCAACATGCCCTAGAAAGGATCGGATTCCCTTGATTGAGCTAGGCATGGGTAGTTTAGAAATCAAATTAACCTTAGCTCGATCAACCTGGATGCCTTTTTCTAGAAATGAGGTGACCCAGGACAATTCCCTCAGGTGCCATGAAGTGGCTCTTTTCCCAGGAAAGAACCAGATTCACATCGATACAACGCCTGAGGATTTAGACCAAGTGCAGGAGGCAATCATAAAAAGATTCCCCAAATACCAAGTCTTCCATGAAGACTTCAAGGTATTCACCTACCATATCTGAGAATATGGTAAGCATGCATCACTGAAATGTAGCAGGTGCATTGCAGAGACCAAATGGCATCCTACGGAATGCGTACGTCTCGAAGGGGCAGGTGAAGGAGGTCTTCTCTTGGTCCTCAGGATAAATTACTGCCTACTTATAACTGGAGTACCCATCCAAGAAGCAAAAGAATCGATTTCCCACCAATTTTTTGAGTATCTGATAAATAAATGGTAGGAGGAAATGATCCTTTTCCATGGAGGCATTTAGTCTTCGGTAATCAATATAGACTCTCCATGAGTTAGCTATACGGGTTGGTGTAATCTCTCCGATTTCAGTCGTAATCACAGTGATTCCTGCCTTTCTGGGCACAACCTAGATTGGACTCACCCAACGATTCTCGGAGATTGGGTAGATGATACCAGCATCTAACTACTTTATGATCTCCTTTCTCATGACATCCTGGAGGTTTGGATTCAGGTGTCTCTACATTTCACAGGATGGTCGTGAGCCCTCTTCGGTATAGATGTGATGTGTGCAATATGAGGGGTTGATGCCAGTCAGATCATCGAGAGTCCATCCAATGGCTCTTCGATGCTACTGGAGGACAGTAATCAAGTGTGTTTCCTGATCAGATGTGAGTCAAGAATTGATAATCACAAGAAATGTTTGATTAGAACTCAAAAAGATGTATTTGAGATGGTCAGGAAGGCATTTCGATTCCATAACTAGATTATCAGCAGTGACAGGTGGTTCAAGGTGGGATTCAGGGGAAAAGGGAAGAGCTATAGGTGCATTTAGGTCTGGTTTAGGCTCCTCTAACTGTGGGGTTTGATCCTCTCGTGGTTGAATATTAGGGATAAGTGGGTTTTCCACAACAATGGGCTCTTCAACCACAGACTCGATATCGTAGATCTGCTCAATAACCCCACAATTAATTCCTCCTTGGGCCTTAAAGATATCATTCTTTAGTGTCTTGCTCCCAAATTTTAACTCAATTTGGCCCTCTTCGTAGTTGATAATGGCTCTAGCTGTGGAAAAAAAAGGTCTCCCTAAAATAATCAGTGTATTTTTCAAGTTCCCAGGAGCATCCATGTCTAAGACTATGAAATCCATGGGAAAGTAAAAATTGCGTACCCTAACTATGACATCCTCGGGTATTCCTTTTGGTGACTTAATAGATCGATTAGCTAATTGCAAAGTCATCTCTGTTAGTTTAAGTTTAGATTCCTCAAAGTGGTCTAGTATGGATGTGGGTATCAAATTTATGGAAGCTCCAAGGTCTAATAAGTCTCTATCAAATTGTATATCACCGATAGCACAGGAAATTAGAGGGGTACCTGGGTCTTTTACCTTAGGTGGGAGCTTGCTCAAGATGATGTATTTGGCTTACTCCGACAGTACGATCGAGTTCCTACCTTTCGTTAGTGGCTTACGCTTTAGTGTACATGCATCTTTTAGGAATCATGCATATGCCGGTATGTGGCATATCGTATCCATCAAAGAGATGTTTATTTGGACCTGCTAAAAGAGTTTGATCAAGTCCTCCTCAAGAGCCATGGGTTTGGTCTTCTTCTTTCCCTTGGTCAAGGCCTCAGGAAATGGAAGTTCAAATGGTTCCTCTAGAATTGGCTCAAGCACTTTATCAGGGATGGGTGTGTTATGGATAACCAAACTAGGGTTAGGGTCTATAGTCCTAGGCGAGTTGTGGCTAGGAAAAGGTGGGTCCTGTGTTGTTTTGCCACTACGGGTGGTGACGGAATTTAATCCTGCCTGATTTTGGTTTGGGTTAGGCAAAATAGCTATTTACTACTGAAATCCAGAGTATGAAGTTGAAGCATCCATCCTGTCAGGTGATGGAGCAGAAGGGATCTGATAAACAAAGTGAGCTTGGCCTTGATTTGGGTTCATAACACGCCTCTGGTTCGGCACATTATTCAAGTTTGGAAGAGGCTGAGAAGGGAGTGCACTAGGCTAGCGAGCATGTGCCAGTTGGGCCAATTGATTTTGTAGTTCAGAGATCTCCTTTGTGTTGCTTTTGCATATCAACCAAGTTCTGGAGAATCAAAGATGTCTAATCATCTTAGGTGGTCCAGATTTAAAATTTTGATTGGGCCTTGCTTGAGTGGGTTGATATGGTCGCTGGTTTTGTGGTTGGGGTTGGAATTGGGATCTCAGATTCAGGTTATCTCCTGACTGATGTAAACATGTTTATACTACTCAAGATGTCTATTTATGCATGTTCTTAAGCATAGGATTACATTGCATGCCATAAATATTGCATAACATGCATCATCTTGCATTTAGAGTAGTTTGAATAAAATGGAGGTTAATTATCTCCTTTTATGTTCATGGATAGGGTAAACTTTTTATTCAGGCCTCAAATCGAAGATCCAACCATACAGATGTGATCAGGGCGATGATTGGAGTTCAACGACTTCAAGAACGCCCTAATCAGGCATCTGTAGCATCAGATAGAGATCGGGGAACCCTAGAAGATCAAGGGACAAGATGGTGTGAATCTGCACTTCAACGACAAATCCAACCACGCAGATGGATTCAGATCGGCGATCAAAGCCTAACGACGCAAAAATCGACTCAATCCGACATCCGTGGCACCATCTACATCATCTAGAAGATGGACGACCAAGATGGCACCACGTGGCGCCATCTCAGCCATCTAACCGATCCTCAGGATCGCCGCTGCCTCTCCAAAGAAAATCCGACGCACGATCTGGGCCGTTGGATCTTGATCCAACGGCCATGAGCACGCACCACTTAAAATGTCTTCGCGACCATCTCTCCTCTGTACTGCAGTGGGTGAGCGCCTTATAGCAAGGCGCTGGTGCAGGTTCGAATCTGCAAGAGCGGGCGAGCTGTGTGGGCAAGCAGACACGATTGGCTGTTCGATCGCAATTGAATGGTCACGCATGCGCAATTGCACTCATGCCGTATCACACGCCTCGCCTCACGCGGAATCACACACGGGCGGACACGTAGAGGAGGCGGGCGAAGGCGCGATCTAAGCCGTCCGATCTCGCAATCGGACAGCTGAGATCAGCTGGATGTGCACGTGCATTACGCGAGAGGTGGTGAGCGGGCGTGCGCACGCCGCCCACAAAGGCCACATTCGAACCTTTAGCGATGGTTTTATCCATCACTAAAGGTCCTGAATTAATGTTTTTAGAGTTGTAATGAACAAATTTCCCCCTCCTTGCAATTATAAAAGGAGACCCCCTTCACACGAAATTCTCATCCCTTCCTTCTCTTCTCTACCTCTCCAAAGCTCAAGAGAAGCTTGTCCCACACTCGGGATGCTTCTCGCGAGATAAAGTCAATTTTTCATCCCCTTTCGGAAGCGGATCCCGCGACGATGATGACGTGCTACCTCATTCCCGTTCTTCCGCTTCATCCTCCGTCCTACTCCATCCTCCTTCATCCAGGCGTCGTCCCGTCCGGCTTGTTCTCCATGCGACCGTCGAGGAGGATATTTCTCTCTCCATTCTTTTAATGCTTTCTAGAGTAGATTTATTGCTTTCTAGTGTAATCATTTTCCCGCTTTCTAGTGTAATGAACAATCGTTCTGATAATGAAATTCCATGTTTATTCTACATCTCATTTTGGTTTTTGTTTGTAATATTCTCTCTCTCTCTTTTCTATTTATTGTAAATAGTTAGATAGTTCTAATCAATTGAATTTCTTCGTGACAAATAAAACAAATGCAAATTTTTTAAATCAAACGTCCGCCTCCTTGTGTTTGACGAGGGATTTTTATTCCAGTATAAATTTTATTTGTTGAACACAAGTTCTTCGCTTTCATACTATGACGACAGGTTTTTCAAAACCAAACACGTTAGCGTAGCAACTCGCACATTCAACATTTTGGCACCGTTGCCCGGGAGGCGATGCTCTTTGATTTTTTTTTTTTGTGTTTTTACAACTTACGAATCATTTACCTCACTTCTCTCCTTTCTTATTGTGATTGCAGGTACTCTTTCGAGACAAGCAAAAGCGGTAGATTGAAGTAAAGTGTTGTGGAAGGTTTTGTAAGTTATCCCCCACTTCCCACCCATTAGATTTCATTTAACCACATAATAACACAAACATCAATCAACCTAGGTGTTCTTATAAACTCTAAGGTTAGATTGTTTGTTGTTTGACACCCACACCTGCCCCAACCTCCACATTAAAAAAAAAGAAAAATAAGAAAAATCTCACAGAGGTACACAACCTCATCTGATTTTCAAACTCAACCGGTAAACCAACCTTTGGAGCCGGTACACACATCCAAGCACATAATTGAGTAGAAATCAGATTAGGTAATCATTTATGTGCCTAATTAAGTGGTGCAATAGGCCAATTGTTTGAGTTGATTGGGCTGCACCACTTCAATTAAAATCAAGTCATCAAGTAGCTGCCACTTAGGTTCAACTCTTACTGATTTACCAGGCACTCCACATTCTTTTTAGGCTTCAAAGGAAAACATCTTCACCTATGCTTTCAAAAACTGGTGTGCCAACAAACTTGTTTGAAGATACCTAAAGTTGAATCCTAAAAGCTAGTAAGCAAGATTTGAACCCTAAAATTCACCGCATCAAAAAAATAATCTTGCTTGAAAATCACTGGTTGTGCACGCACATACAAATCAATCAATCATTAAGGGCACAACCAATATAAAAGGCCCATCACATTCCAAAGCACATTCAAACCTAGCCCTAAATAAAACAGAGTAGATGCTGGCCTTAAGGATTCGACTCGCTCTTCAGAGCCCAGAACGAGATTATTTTCGATTAGTATATTTCTATTGTTCAATTTGATGTCTAGCTAGGGGAGCAGAATCAAATGATCGCGGCTAGGGGGTACACTAGGAACCGGAGGCACAAGCCGAAGGAATAACCTTCTCCCCAGCCTCTCCTAACTGGTTGGATTGAATAGACAGAAGTAGATCAAAATTGTCCCTTTATCTCAAGATGGGTTTTGGGAGTCTATAGGTCTTTAGGCTAGCCCACTTAAGGACAAGTTTGATTGTTTGTATTGCAGGGCACCTTTCTTCCTCCCGTCTCCCATGAATCCTTCCACATATTACACGCATTCCTGCTTTCCCTCCTATTTTGAATTATCCTCAACATGACGATTATCCTGACTCGTACTGTAATCAATCATCAGTTAGTTAAGATAACTCGGATTAGGGATACAGTTCTGGACCTCTGTGTTTAGTGTCTAACCTTGAACACTTTGATTGTGATTTCTATCCTTCTTAGAGCCACATCGATTATAGATCGTCACCCTTTCATGAATAACCTAATACAATCTATAATCGAGAAGAATACATTGATTCTTACCCATCCTCTGATTACATTGCCTTTAGGTCATCACCACCTTTT
This sequence comes from Thalassia testudinum, assembly GCA_037157565.1. Classification (NCBI taxonomy): domain Eukaryota; kingdom Viridiplantae; phylum Streptophyta; class Magnoliopsida; order Alismatales; family Hydrocharitaceae; genus Thalassia; species Thalassia testudinum. The sequence goes on along the minus strand of JAZHRO010000003.1, from coordinate 8,386,050 downwards.
GAACAATCTAAAATGACCTATTATCAGGAAGGGTATAACGAATCTCAATTCGTTAACTCCTCTGCACTGATCCCAAACCCACCCAACCCTGAACCAACTCATTTGGTTCAGGGTAACCAGGTTCAAGAAAAGGTTCTGGCTAACTTGAGAAATATCATACAATCTTTAGAAGTTCAGCCAATACCTTGCATTGAGAGATTGGAGACCCTGATTCAGATGATTGATGATTTGAGTAAGTATTTATTGGATTGGCTCCAGGATGTTAAGGATAAGAACCCGGGTGAGTTTCTACTTGGGAAGTTAGCGAAATTGAGGATGAGATTTGTGGTCACTTTGATTCAATCATGGGATGATTCCCAAGATGAACCCTCTTCAGGAGAGCCAATTTCAGAACCTGTACAGGCACCTATTTGGGGGGACACATGTTACGAGGCTGACCAGATTGAATTAGAGCAATCAATTAAGGAAGATCTGATTTCTTCACCTGAGATCCCTGAGCCGAGGTACGAGGAAACGTATGTCTCCTAGGAATAGAAAGTGACAAATGATTTTGGGACATACATTAATACGGGTCTTGATTTCTTTGATTTTGATGGTGAAGATTCACGTTGCGAAGTCTCACGCGAGTTTACAGAATATGATTTCTGTGAGACGATTAGGCTTGAGGAATCTGATAGATCATTTGATAGCCCATTAATTGAGGGGACAGATTTTATTAGGGCTCACATTACGAATCCAGAATCACATTTTCTAGAGTATTCAATTCAATGCCCTGATTATCAGTTACACCCCATTGAGCTTATTGATGATTCTGTTTCTGAGATAATTAGACCCAAGTCAATTCTAATTCAGCCACATCATTTAGACTTGGAGATTTCAGACGAGGTGATTAATATGCAAGAGCTCCCACAAATTGACATGCTGAATGAAGAGGATAGAAGCTGGGAAGTTCTGATCTGGGAAGCAAACTCTGGAGGAAGTAGAAGACTAAGTCTAAGGGTTCCAATTCATCTGAAACCATCAAACCAAAATCCTAATGACATCTATTCTGAGGATGTTCAACCCAAGCACACATTTAATGATTATCCTTTTCAGCTTGAATTCTCTGTAACCCGACTTTTTGGTCTTGGGTTACATCCTCATGAATAGCAGGCCAGACCCCACTTGCAGACCGATTTTAGGTTTTGGGTAATTTTTATCCAGAACCTGAGATATTCTCGATTATGGGGTATGGGTCTACACCACAATCTAGTCGACATTTGTGGACATCTACTGATAGGTTAGAGGATTCTTATGTTTATTCTAATTCTGACCTGCACCTGTGAATTCTTTATTTCTCTTCTTTGTATAGTGTGCCTAGCTGAAGCACTAAATTCAGCACGTATGCAGTTCTTTTTAGTTTTCATCTTGGAGCGGACTTGACATTCATGCAATGCAGGTGCTTTCTACACTATTCCACTCTGTTTTGTCTTTTTAATACAATGAGGACATTACATTAGATAGGCATGGGGGGGTGGATATTCATCTCTGAGTTTATTCGTCAGCTCTGTAGATTTGCTTTATTTTAAAAAAAAAAATGGAATTAGGAAAAAGAACTTGGGTTTAAGAAAATTTTCAATCTTAGGAAATAATAAATTATGATTTGAACACAAAGACCCTTCAGGTCTTTGGACTTAATCTGCCCATGTATCCACTAAAATGTGGATATGTTTTTGGAGTCCTTGCCAACCTAAATTCTATTTTAATTGGAGTAAATAAGTTTAGGTGATAAGTACACGACTTGTCAATCCACCCTCTGATTTGAGGGAACTTTGAGTTTCTAGCATCTGCATACTTTCTTCGCACTGACTCATTGTTCGGCGATTCTAACAGAAATTGGGTACGTAATGAACCCTCTAAGGTGATATGGCTGGCAAGTTATCGTGGGTAACAGCCCATAGGTAGGTTGTCCAGAGCCCAGTCACTGGATCTTTCTCTTTCTGCTGCCTTTAGGTAAATCTTAGATCAAAAACGCCACCTACTTAAAAAAAAGACAGACTCAAAAAAAAAAATCCAAAAGAAAAGGAGAAAAGAAAAAAGGAAGAAGCCACACTTCACCGCATGAGTATGGCTGGCAAGTTGTCGACGGTAATAGCTCATCGACCAGTTGTCCAGAACCCAGCTTAATAAATGCACTGAAAATTCCCAAAACACTTAGAAAGAAGCGGAGAAGTAGAATAAATCGGGGATATATACGCTGGATTCACCCTTTTGTTGACCCCGTAAAAAATAAAAGTAGGGAGAAAGCTACCGCTTGTAAAGATACACCTTTAGGCAGAATTCTCTTTTAGGTCACCGAGAGCCATAGAAATTCGAAGTCCATTTTTAACTACCGGTCAACGAGTCTATCACATTCACAATAAGATGCTTAGAACTTAGGGTTCTTATCAAATCTTGGGTGAGTTGAATGGCCGTAGAAAGCCACTCTTAAACCCTAAAACTTGAAAATCCAAAAAATTAGAAAAGAGGAAAAAGAGAAAAATAAATTTTTCTTTGAATAAGGCGAGGGCTTGAGGTGGTCTGCATTTTGGCAAATACTCGGGCACTATTGTGTCTTTGAAAGTTCAAATCCTAAGTAGACATTTTCTTAGTTATTGCAAATAACTCAAGCCCAAATAATCGAACCTGATTCTTTTATAAATAGCATATAGTTTTTGCTAGGGGCTAGCAAAAGATAGGCATGGGGGTATGATGTAAACATGTTTACACCACTTAAGATGTCTATTTATGCATGTTCTTAACTATAGGATTGCATTGCATGCTATAAATATTGCATAACATGTATCATCTTGCATTTAGAGTAGTTTGAATAAAATGGAGGTTAATTGTCGCCTTTTATGTTCATGGACAGAGCAAACTTTTTATCGAGGCCTCGGATCGAAGATCCAACCATACAGATGTGATCAATGCAACAATTGGAGTTCAACGAGTCCAAGATCGCCCTAATCAGGAATCTATAGCATCAGATAGAGATTGGGGAACCCTAGAAGACCAAGGGCCAAGATGGTGTGAATTTGCACTTTAAATGACAAATCTGACCGCACGGACGGATTCAGATCGATGATCACAGCCTAAGGGCACAAAAATCTACTCAATCCGACACTCGTGGCACCATCTACATCACCCAGAAGATGGACGGCCAAGATGGCACCACGTGGTGCCATCTCAACCATGTAACCGACCCTTAGGATCGCTGCTGCCTCTCCAAAGAAAATCCAACGTGTGATCTGGGCCATTAGAACTTGATCCAACAGCCATGAGCACACGTCGCTTAAAACATCTCTGCGACCATCTCCTCTCCGTAATGCAGTGGGTGAGCGCCTTATCGCAAGGCGCTAGCGCGGGTTCGAATCCTCACGAGTGGGCAAGTGGTGCGAGCAAGCGGGCGTGATTGGCCATTCGATCATGATCGAACGATCACACGCGTGTAATTGTGCTCACGCCGTATCGCGCGCTGTGCCTCACGCGAAATCACACGCGGGTGGGCGCACAGAGGAGGCGGGCAGAGGCACAATCTAAGCTGTCCGATCTCGCGATTGGACAGCTGAGATCAGCTGGACGTGCGCGTGTGTTACGAGTGAGGAGGTGAGCGGGTGCGCATGCACCGCCACGAAGGCCACGTTCGGACCTTTAGCGACGATTTTATCCATCACTAAGGGTCCTATATTAATGTTTTTAGAGTTGTAATGATGAAATTGCCCCCACTCCTTGCAACTATAAAAGGAGATCCCCTCCACATGAAATTCTCATCCCTTCCTTCTCTTCTCTCCCTCTCCAAAGCTCAAGAGAAGCTTGTCCCACACCCGGGATGCTTCTCGCGAGATAAAGTCAATTTTTCGTCCCCTTTCGGAAGTGGATCCCGCGACGACGACGACATGCTGCCTCGTTCCCGTTCTTCTGCTTCATCCTCCTTCATCCTGCTCCATCCTCCTTCTAGGTATCATCTCGTCCGGCTCGTCCTCCAACCGACCGTCGAGGAGGATATTTCTCTCTCCATTCTTTTAATGCTTTCTAGAGTAGATTTACTACTTTCTTGTGTAATGAACAATCATTCTGATGATGAAATTCCATGTTTATTCTACATCTCATTTTGATTTTTGTTTGTAATATTCTCTCTCTCTCTTATTCTCTCTCTCTTTTCTATTTATTGTAAATAGTTAGATAGTTCCAATCAATTGAATTACTACGTGACAAATAAATCAAATGCGAATTTTTTAAATCAAACGTCCGCCTCTCTGTGTTTGACCCGGGATTTTTATTACGATATAAATTTTCTTTGTTGAACACGAGTTCTTCGATTTCATACTACGACGATAGGTTTTTCAAAACCAAACACGTTAGCGTAGCAACTTGCACGTTCAACACCGACCATGAAAAGTTAGGATGATTATGCCATCCAAGATTATAGGTGTTGGAGAAAGGATTATTTTGGATGGTGTAGAGATCCTCGTAGGTCTAAGGAGCTCCAAGATAATCAGGGTATGGGGGTTTAGTGTTCCCCCAACTATGGTAGGCTAACTCGGAGTTGCCTTCGAAGCCATAATTAGATGGAGGTGGATATGCATCCATCCTCAGTGAGTGGTAGGTGTTGTGCGTAGCCTCCCTTCCCATGGGTTGGTGTGTGTATGTGCTTTAAGGCGTAGAGGTCTATTTGTGTAGATGACGAGTGATGTCATCCACCTTCTTTTCGATGATGGAGACCTTATTCAATTGACTGGCTACCAACTCTAGATCAACGAATGTGGAAAGGCCTTGGGATTCGTGTACCTATTTGAGCGAAAAACTATGCGAAATGGGATTGAGTTTTGAAAACTCGTCATAGTAGTATGATTTACGAAGAAATCCATTTTATACCAAAACTCTAAGAATTCCAAGTCAAACACAGGGAGGCAGACGTTTGATTACAAATACGTGTTTGTTTTGTTTGTCACGAAATAGATTAGCTGGTCGAAAACTAGCTATCTATTTAACAAATAATAAATTGAAGAGAAAGAGAGACAGAATATTACAAATAAAGACAAAAGAGAGGTAGAATAAACATGGATTTTGATTAGCCCATATTTGTGACTTATTTAAGAATCAAAATGTCTAGACATTAAGTTAATTTTAACATTTAGATAGCATACATTAGGATGTAAATAAATTAATTCATATTTTTAGCTTAAGTACATAATTCATGCATTTAGAATTAACCTAGGGTTGCATACATTTAATTAGTTAATTAATTAGGTGCACTATTTTAATTAACATAGAAGTTAAGGAGTTATGTATGAATAACCCTAATTATTTTATTCTTTTATTCTTCTTCTCCTTTTCATACGTAACTTCTCCAGCTCTGCCTCCTCCACCTGTGCATCACATTCATTTCATGGTGTTTTGAATTTCAAATCTGTGTGGCCGTGGCTACAAAAGGAGAAGGAAGAGCTGCCGTTGAGAGGAGGCCACCACCCTTTGTTCCTCACTGTGCTCAGAGGACCTTACTCCTCTTCCATTCCATACCACCGGCCTCCCACCGCGGCAGTATGACTCCACCACTGTGGGCATGTGGGGTGATAGCCCACAGCGCCAAAGAGTCTCTGCAACTCCTCCACACCACAACCAGCAACTCACGCTAGTCTCCGCGCATCCCACCTCCAACGCACCCAACTCCAGCGCACGCCCTCATCTCCAATCCACCCACGCACCAGCACTTGCACCACCGCACGCCCTCACTTCATCACCAGCAGCACCAACGCTCTCACCAGCCACTTGTGCTCATGCGCTCTCACCCCAGCGCCCACACCTCAGTCAGCGCACACCCGTGCCTCCTCACCTTCACCAAAACCTCCAGCGCCCCTGCACTTCCATCACCTTTGCTCACGCACAGCGCGCGTTCCTTAGCACCCACTGCCACACGCAACACGCAGAGCAATGCGCCCTCCAGCACCTCTCGCATCCGCTGCTACTATGTGCACATGCTGCATGCAGCAACTGTCTTGCACTCCCCGCAGCCCAAGCAATGCGCCCAGCAGCAGCAATCGGCCTCGCCTACCAGCAGTGCGCACAGAGCGTGCTCTACTCTAGCCGATGTCGTTGCCTGTTCACATGCCCGGCTCCTCCTCCTCCTTCTTCTTCTTCTTCTTTGCCATCGAAGGTACCCAAAGCCACCACAAACGTAGCCATCAAATCCAACCTCGAAACTTCGCATCGGGAACTCCATCGAACTCTCCCTGACTCCCTGAGCACAACCACGTTTCCTGCCACACCAATGAACCACCCGACGGCTGGTCGGAGAGCCTCACCGCCAGCAGCCTCTTCCACTCCAGCCGACGACCACCAACAACTGTTCGGAGTGCCTCCACCACCATAGGAAAGCTCTCATCATGCTTATCCTTCTCCGAGCTTCCTGCAAGCCACCATTGCCTCCTCTTCGCTCACGCACAAAGGAACCAAATCGTCTATTTTTGGGTTAATTAATATTTACATTTGAATGCCATTGCCAAACAATCTTTTTATTTTAATATTTGAAATATTGAGTGAAATTGCAACTTCATACTCATCTCTTCTCATAATTGCTTGGCTCTTGTTATTCACATCTTTTGACATTGGTTTTGGGTTCAGATATGCACAAATTCTCTCTAATGCTTGTCAATTAGAAACTACAGAGATTCATCACATATTTATTGAATATTTTAGTGAGGAAAAATTGCACATATAACCTTACATTTTTGAGTTATTATGTGTCTTCTTTTCGTCGCATTTCATGTTAGATTTGACTATGAATTTCACACTTGATTGAATGAATACGAGAAAAATATTCATGAATTTATTGCATCATTGTCTCCTTATGGACATGACCTGCTCTTCTGTAAGTGGTTAATTTTTATTGTAATTATTTTGTTAAGCAGTTTTCCACCACTTTGTTACTAAAACTACAAACCACCTTAATCACATTATTCGAAAGCGAAAACTGCCTTATCAAATGGTGCCCTTGCTGGGGAGGCAACAGACGCAATAATTTCGCCTGATTTCATTTCTAATTATTTCTAATTGCATAGTGATCTGACCATTTATTATTTTTATGGTTCGAGGAACTTGTACGAGGAATTTGAGCGAGGTGATAGGCACATCGGGGAGAAGACGTCGACCTTGAGCGACGCTTACATGCAAGAAAGACGAAGGAGACCTGGATTCCGCCTCTATAGGAGATTTTCTGTTTCATAAGTTTTATTTCTATTTTCTCACCCTTGTAGTAATTGGTGCTGATTTTTGGGAGCCTGTTCCCTTTTCTTTAGATTTAGGTTTTTAATTTATTTTGTGGATTGTTTACCCTTAATTTGCTTGTGCATAAGTAGCTAAAAAAAATAAGAGCTACCTTCTAGAAGCTTCCTGCCCTTAGGTCGAATCATTTAGGACTGAATGAGCAGCATCTAAATCTAATTCTTGTCTTGCATATTGCATGAAGAATGCTGGAATCAGGTATGCATTTCTAACTTCGCATTTCTACCTATCATGCAAATGCATTTGAATTAATTTTTAGACCACATAATCAGTCTTGAAGCAATCTAACCAGTGGTCACATATATTCTTGAAAAAGGACTAATTAAATAAGGGACATTTAAAAAAACCAAGAACTTGATTTTCAAACATGGCATGCGATTCAAAATTCAAAATCTTTTTGCGGTGTATGCACACTTATATCTTTTGCACCACGGCATGCATTTAGACACTCCTAAGTCTTGGAACGACTAGGACAAGAGCCCTCCTACCGTTGGATTCTGAAGTGTTCGGAACTTAGGATCAAAGGTTTGTAAATCAAAAGAGGGGGATACCCTGTCACGGATTTTTGGGGGTAGTTGAGAAGCACCGTGAAAGCACAACTTCAAAGGAAGGCTTAGGCCTACTTGCATCCCTCGATCTTCTGTCTTTGGATTTGCTCTACCCTTTGAGATTTAGGGAAGAACACCTAAGCTCCAACTAGGTCTTTTTAGGCATTTTGAAGGTTGACAATAGGCACGTAATTGATTGGGAAACTTGTTTTGTCACCTACAATTTGAACTAAAGTCAAAAGCCTAAATTTGTAAAGATCGAACAAGTCCTTTTGAATTGTGTTTGTAGTGCATGCTTGGTAGGCGTTCTCTTAGGAGACAACTTGTGTTTGATCCTAAACCTGAAAGAATCTTAAGAAGAAACCTTCCAAGGATAGAAATGGCCGGTCAAAGGAGCCTTAAGGAATATTCATTCCAACTAATCAAGCTGGCCCTGCACTACGTTGACCTGGAGGGGATAATCCTTATGAGATCAAAAGCAGTACCATATCCTTGTTGCCCTCCTTTTATGGTACTGCAAGGGAAGACACTTACAATCATATAGTGTAATTCACTGAGGTTTGTTCCACGGTGAAGCTGCAGGGCATTACTAATGACGCTCAAATGAGGACCCGCTTTCCCTTCTCCCTTAAGGACAAAGCCAAGTATTGGTATCACACCCTTGATGATATTAACACTTGGGATGCCCTGAAGAAGGAGTTTTTGAAGTACTTCCCCATGAGCAAAACCAATCACTTTAGGAGGGAAATTATGAGTTTTGTTCAAAAGGATGGGGAAGCTTTCCATGATGCGTGGGAGCACTTTGATGACTTGCTGAGACTTTGCCCACATCACCAGGTGCCTAAATGGAAATTGGTTGAAAGGTTCTATACCGGACTTAATGATTCGCATAGGCAAACTGTGGATGGTGCCTATGCGGGAACCTTTCTATCTAAGATTGAGGATGAAGCTTGGAACCTTTTTGATACTTTGAGTGAGAATTCTATTCACTTGAATTCTGCCTACATGGATAGAAAGCCCACTCTCATGCAAAGAAAGTTGGAGGCGAATAAGGCAAGGGACACCCAGAATTTAGCCTATCAGATTCAATTTTTGAATCAAAAAAGGGAAAGGCTTATGTTGAACCCGAGTCCATTCGTATCTAACACCTCCACATCCCAAGCTTCCAAATGCTCAATTTGCCAAGGCAATACACACGCCACTGTGGATTGCTACTTGGCCTCCCAATTCCCTGAGCTTGTACAAGCGGATCTGAATGCCGCTCAAGGGTTCCGTCTAAGACCTTGTAATGACCCTTTTTCCAACACTTATAATGAGGGATGGAGGAATCATCGAAACTTTTCATGGAGACAAGGAAATGTCTCAAATTTAGGGAATTATAAACCACAATCCTTTCAAAGCCATCAAATGAACCAACCTCGGACCTTTGCCCAACCTAAGACCTCTGAGATGGATGAATTGAAGGCAATGTTGAAAACAATGCAAGAATGTCAAAGTGCCATCATCCAATCTCATGACAAGGCTATACATGAGATGAAATCACAAATAGGACACCTTGTTGAGGCCATTAGAAAGAGGGAAACTGGGAAGCTCCCTAGTGCTGCTGTGAATCCTAAAGGAAAAGGTTTTGTCTTTAGGGAGCATGCTCAGGGGATGACTATTCTGGGGAGTAGGAAAGAAATTTCCAAACCCGATGCTCCTATAGTCTCACCCCCTAAAAAACCATCCACCCCGACTTTCACCCCCACCGGAGAAGACTTGCCCACATCTTCTCCGCTTGAAATCACCTCATCGGAAGAAGTTTCCCCCATTCCACCCCTTACTCTACATGAAAACCCTTCCACCCAGAGATCGAGAGTGCCCTTTCCAGAGCACTTATCCACCTCTGGGCAGACTTCTACTGGCTCATCTGGAGCCAAAGATAAGACGGATGAGATCTTGAAAACTTTCAAGCAAGTGCAGATTAACCTACCTTTGCTTGAAGCTATCAAACTGATTTCGTCTTATGCCATCTTCTTAAAGGACCTATGCATGAAAAAGCGGAAATCTAGGAAACAGGTCCAATCAAAAGTTGTCCTGCCTAATTTTGTTAGCTCAATTGTTCAACATGGTACACCCCCGAAACTTAAGGACCCAGGAGCCCTATACATCTCAGTGGTTATTGGTGACTTACAGATTGATGAGGCTCTACTTGATCTAGGTGCGGGGGTGAACATCCTTCTAAGCTACGTGTATGAACAACTTGGGGGAGGCAATTTGAAGCCTAGCCTTGTAATCCTTCAAGTTGCAGATGGATCACTTAAGACACCATGAGAAATTTTGGAAGATGTCCTCATAAGAGTGGAGGATTTCTTCTTTCCTGTTGACTGCTTAGTTTTGGACACTGACCCTACCAACAAGCCAACCAAACCCTCCATCATTTCGGGCTGCCCCTTCCTTGCAATTTCGCATGCTTCAATCAATTGCAATACTAGGGCATTGAAAATGGGCTTTGGGAATATGAAATCTGGCTTAATGTGTTTGATGCTTACAAACAAGCCGGACTTGAGGATTATTCTCAACTTGAGGTGATAGATGACCTGATTGAAGAGGGAACCCCTATAATGTTATGTGATGACCCCCTTCAGCATGTTATGCTAAATGAGCATTCCCATCTCTTGGAGGAATGTGAAGGGGATATACTTGAACTTGAGGAGTTGCTAGGTGTTTCTGCTGAGTCTCCTCCCCCATCATCTCTGCTTAAGGTAGATCTAGTACCTGAGATGGGGACATCTATTATGAAACCCTCAACCATACAAGCCCCCGACCTTGAGTTGTAGCCCCTCCCTAACACTCTCAAGTACAACTTCCTAGAAGCCAATGATACGCTCCCCATTATCATTTCAGCTATGCTATCTGAGGCATAGGAGGGAGCCCTGATTGAATGCTTGTCTAGGCACAAGGAAGCTATTGCTTGGAGCATTGCTAACATTAAGGGTGTAGACTCTACACTCTGCAAGCACCACATTTATACTGATGATTCCATCAAGCCATTTAAGGACATACATGGACATCTGAACCCTAATATGAGGGAGGTGGTTAAAAAGGAAATCCTGAAGTGGTTGGACACTGGGATCATATATCCCATTGCAGATAGTAAATGGGTAAGTCCTATTCATGTGGTGCCAAAGAAGGCAAGCTTTACTGTGGAATTCAACGACCAAGGTGAACAAGTTGTCACTAGACCCTCAACTGAATGGAGGGTCTGTATTGATTACTGCAGGCTGAACACTGCTACCTAGAAGGATCACTTTCCCTTGCTTTTTATTGATCAAATTCTCAAGAAATTGGCAAGGAATAAGTACTATTGCTTTCTTGATGGATATTCTGGATATAACCAGGTTGCAGTCTTCCCTGATGGCTAGGAGAAGATGACATTCATGAGTCCTTATGGTACTTTTGCATTCAGGCGTATGCCATTTGGATTATGTAATGCCCCTGCAACCTTCCAGTGGTGTATGATGTCTATTTTTTCGGACATGATTGACGAGTGTGTTGAATGTTTATGGATGATTTCTCCATTTATGGCTTGTCTTTCGACCAATTTCTCCTACACCTGGAGAATGTGTTGAAGTGATGTAAGGAGACTGGTTTAGTCCTCAGCTGGGAGAAAAGTCATTTCATGGTATAGAAAGGAATTGTACTTGGGCATGTTGTATCCGAGTGAGGTTTCGAAGTAGATAAAGCCAAGATTGATTCTATCTCCAAACTCCCATTGCCCATGAATGTCAAACAAATTTGATCCTTTCTGTGTCATGCCGGCTTTTATAGGTGCTTTATTAAAATTTTAGTAAAATTTCTATGCCACTTTGTGACTTGTTAGTGAAGGAATCTTCCTTCAATTTTGATTCAAAGTGTGCTGAGGCCTTTCAAACTCTGAAGGAGGCCTTGATCTCTGCGCCTATTCTCTGAGCTCCTGATTGGACACTCCCATTTGAGCTAATGTGTGATGCTTCGGATTATGCAGTGTGAGCAGTCCTTCGATAAAGGGTTGAGGGAACACCTCATGTGCTGCATTATGCCAGCAAGACTTTAACTAAACCTCAACAAAACTACATCGCCACTGAAAAAGAATTACTTGCTATAGTTTTTGCTCTGGAGAGGTTTAGGTCTTACCTTCTTGGGTCTAAGGTGGTTATTTTCACTGATCATGCGGCAGTGAAACATCTTATTGCTAAGAAAGATTCTAAGCCACGTCTGATTTGATGGATCCTACTCCTTCAAGAATTTGACTTGGAGATACGTGAAAAGAAAGGTGTAGAAAATGTTGTGGCTGACCACCTGTCTCACCTTCCACTTAATGACTCTCTTTCCAAAGACATCCACGAGACATTTCCCAATGAAACGTTGATGGCGGTAACACCAACTTTACCTTGGTATGCTGATACCGTAAATTACTTGGTCACTAGAGAAACTCCTGGCTCTTAGGATGGGCAGAAAAGAAAGAGATTCATTTCCCAACCAAGATATTTTCATTGGGAAGATCCTGAATTATTTAGAATTGGACATGACCAAGTATTGAGACATTATGTACCTGAAGAGGAACAACAAAGTGTGCTAAGTTTTTGCCATGAACTTCATTGTGGAGGACACTTTAGTGCTAAGAAAACTGCTTTTAAGGTTCCCCCGTCTGATTTTTGGTGGCCTTCATTATTTAAGGATTCTCATAATTTTGTTAAGGCCTATATTAGATGTCAACGGACTGGAATGATTATGAAGAGGAATGAAATGCCTCCACACCCTATTCAATCTGTTGAAATTTTTGATGTGTGGGGAATTGACTTTATGGGCCCCTTCCCATCATCCCATGGTTATGAATATATCTTGGTGGCAGTTGATTATGTCTTTAAATGGATAGAGGCCATTCCTACATGCACAAATGACCACTCTGTGGCTTTGAAATTTGTGAAGGCCAATATCATATCTCATTTTGGCTACCCCAAGACCATTATAAGTGATAGGGGACCTCATTTCCGAAACCACCACTTCAATCGGCTAATCAGGAGTCGAGTGACTCACAAGGTCGCTACCCCTTACCATCCTCAGACGAGTGGCCAGGTTGAAGTGTCAAATAGGGAGATAAAAAATATTTTAGAAAAGACCATTACACCTGATAGGAAAGACTAGTCCTAAAAGCTCGATGAAGCTTTGTGGGCGTATCAAATGGCCTTTAAGACCCCTTTGGGTACTTCTCCCTTTCGGATTATGTATGGGAAAGCGTTCCATTTACCTGTTGAGTTGGAACATAAGGCACTTTGGGCTATCTGAAGTGTTAACATGGATTTAGAGAAGGCGGGTAAGGCATGACTTCTGGAATTAAGTGAGCTTGAGGAGCAGAGGAATGATGCTTATGATACCTCTCAACCTTATAAAGAAAGAACTAAGGTCTTGCATGATAAATATATACTTTGAAAGACCTTTGAGCTCAACCAACAAGTCTGGCTTTTCAATTCCAGACTTAAGTTTCTTCCTGGGAAGTTGAAATCTCGTTGGGATGGGCCTTACATAATCACTAAAGTGTTTCCGCATGGAGCTATGGAGATTAAAAGCTTTTCCTCTTCAGCAACTCTCTTTATCATCAACGGTCAATGGTTAAAACCATACATTACTTTGGATGGCCATCTGGTTGATGAGGTCACTCTTGAGGAGCCTTAGCTCCTACCATTCTCTGCCTCAGGTAATATCTTCCTTTAACTGTTTTTGTTTCCAATGAGGGCATTGTTTGAACCAGGCATGGGGGAGAGGACCTGAGGCATTTTGTTTATATCACGTTTACATTTTGCATTCATTCATGCATATTGCATTTTAAAAATAAAAAAAAAGTTTTTAACTTAACTGGCTAGGCCCTGCATTCTTAAGCAAATCAGAACTATAGGTTAAACTAAGTTGATTCTAGGGTCCAACCTTAGAAGCTAAGTGAGCAACTAGCTTTAGACCTTTAGGGTCCTTTGTGGACTTAAAAACTTAACGAGTTAAGTTGCAGACCATTCCTCAAGAGGTTGAGGAAGGAAAGCTAAGGATTGAGTTAAAAGGTGGGATAGTACCTAGAGTCTTGTTCTACCTTTTGGTTGATGGGTCTTTGTAACCCAAGCATCCAAGTTTCACACACTTGGTCTTGTGTAAGTAATCACCTTAATTCATTTCTTAAAAGAAATTTGGTTCTCTTAGTTTTGACTTAGGAGAGGCTTGGAAACACAATTTGATTGGAAGAGTTCCTGCTGCAGGAGAGGTGGAGTATATACTCACCTTAAGGATGAGATGATAACATATTACCTCCTCAGCACTTGTCTCTTAGGATATCCATCCTACTGGAGGCATGTAAGCGCATTGTGTGGTTCAGGTACCTTGGGCGGCCCTATCTCGAAGTGCCGATTGCCACAGGCCTGAATTCGCTTAAGAAATCCATGGGTGATACTATCTCGAAGTGTCGATTACCAGGAGTTCTTGGGGTTGCTATGGGTGGTGCTATCTCGAAGCATCGAAAGCCAAGCACCCTTCGAGGCACAGTGATGGGGACAATGAATCTGACACAGACCATGTTGATAGCTGATCCAAGGTTAGACTTAGAGGAATCAAACAAAAAAATATATATATATATAATATATATATCCTTTTTCCTTTCTAGGTTGGCAGTTATACCAACCTCAAATAACTTAGACCAATGCACATGCACGGATGCTTTAATCTCAGGGATCAATAAACCTTAGGGTAGAGTTAGAAATCAGGGAAACTTGTGCCTGCAACTCGTCTTTAGCCGACCTAGTCTGTAAATTAGCAACTACTTGGGAACCTTAGGTCTAAAGCCTGAACATAATATGTTTCTAAAGGAAGACTGATTGGGTTGGCTAGTTTACTTGGAGTGCTAGGTTTTGCTTGCATTTGCTTGGGACTAGCAAAAACTAGGCATGGGGGTATTTGATTAGCCCATATTTGTGGGCTACTTAAGTATCTAAATGTCTAGACATTAAGTTAATTTTAACATTTAGATAGCAAGCATTAGGATGTAAATAAATTAATTCATATTTTTAGCTTAAGTACATAATTCATGCATTTAGAATTAACCTAGGGTTGCATACATTTAATTAGTTAATTAATTAGGTGCACTATTTTAATTAACAAAGAAGTTAAGGAGTTATGTATAAATAACCCTAATTATTTTATTCTTTTATCCTTCTTCTCCTTTGCACAGGTAACTCCTCCAGCTCCGCCTCCTTGGTCGTGCATGTTTCACATGTTAGAAATCGAGGTTACAAGTAACCCGTCATCGTAGTTGCAAAACACATCGATCGGATAAAATTTATACTGAAACTCTAAGGGAGTCCCAGGTCGAACACAGGGAGGCGACGTTTACTTTAGTTGAAAATCACGCTTCGATTTGTTTCTTTTTTGTATTTTAGGGTTTTGTTATTTTTTTGTGTTTTTGAAATAAAAGATAAGCAAATGATTCACAAGATAGAGATGTGGAACAAATATGATATATATATCAATTCAATGTCGATTACAGTGAACTACAAAAGCATAAAAAAAGAGGGAGGTGAGAGAAAATCTCCCAAATCGGCTGTTCGGTGAGACGACGGCACCTGGCAGAAGCTCAGATGAAGGAGGTGAGAGAGAGACGATGGAGGTGAGATGCTAGAGGATGTCGGATTGAGGAAAGGTTCGCTACACTAACAGGCACCTTGGGAGCTTGAGAACAAGCTCTAATGGAGCATTGGTAGGCTTGCTAGAGCTTGGGAGTAGGTGGCAGTAGAGTAGGTAGAGATGGCTAGGAATGGAGGGGGTGTAGGTCCTTTTATAGTGGAGGAGGAGAGGCAAAAATTGTATCTGGGTCTTTACTGACTTCCACATATGTCGCTGAAGATCCGCCCTTCAATTACTTTTGCTGGCACGCACGGGCCTTTAGTGATGTCCACGAACGTCGCTGCAGCTGTCGCTGAAGATTCGCCATTCAACTCCTCTTGCTAGCACGCGTGGGCCTTTAGTGACAATTGCAACTATCGCTAAAGGCCCTCATAAATGTTGCTGAAGATCCGCGCGACTCCCTACTGGCGTGCTCTCCACTGGCACTGCACACTTCGTGCACCCGTGTCGTGCATGCGCTGGCGTGCGCTGGCGTGCACTAGCATGCACGTGCACGTACGCTGCACTGCTGCTGCTACTGAGCGGCCGGCCAAATTGGAAATTGGAGGGGCTGTGGGGATTCAAACTCGCGCCCCACCCTTGAGAACCGCAGTCTGGACCATTGTGCCAAGTGTGTGGATGCATCGTAAGGAGGAGCTTGGTGCAAAGCTTCCCAGTCGTTGGATCTTGATCCAACGGCTAGGATTCAAGGGCACGGATGAAGAAGGAACTGGGTGATGTTCCTGGCAGGTGTTGGCGGCCTGGATGGTGCCACGTGGCGCCATCTGGAATGTCTGTCTTCTTCTTGTAGAGGGTGCCACAATGCTCAGATCGGGAAGGTTCTCGCGATGCCGGACTACAATCATTACTCTGAATCCATCCGTACGGTCGGATTATCCATCCGAAACCCATATGGATGTTGCATTGCCCCCTTGGCCGTTGATCTTCCTCGGGCTTAATGTGATGCTACGGGACTCCGATCTGGACGATTTCAGAGGCGTTAGTCTCCAATCATCGTCCCGATCAAATCTGTATGGTCTGATTGTCCATCTGAGGCCCTGAAATAAATCCTCTTTTCTCCTGACCATAAAAAGAACTTAATTAACCTAAATATAAACAACTACTCTAAATGCAGAATGATGCATGCTATGCAATATTTATATCTTGATATGCAGTGCTAAGCCTAGGAACTATCACAAATAAGCCTTTTACGATGAATTTGTACGTGTTTATCATACACCCATGCTTACTTTTTGCTAGTCCCTAGCAAAATTAACCTAGATACTATGTATAACAGTAGAATCAGGGTTCGAGTAATTAGGCAAAATTCATTGATTGCTTCAGAAAATCTCAACCCCAAGACCTAATTATGAAAACTCAACAGTGCCTGGGTGCCTGCCAGACTGCAGACCATCCAAGCCCTTGCCTTATTTGAGAAGATAAATTTTTTTTCGTTTCTAATTTTTTTTTGTACTTTTGCAGTTTGAGAGTTACGGGATAACTTTTTACAGCTACCCAACCCGCCCAAGACTCGAAAAGGACTTTAAGTGTTAAGCATCTTGCGAAAAATAGTGAAAGACTCACTAGACAGCCGTTAAAACGAACTTTGGATTTCTACGACCCTAGGTGACGTTGCCTAAATGTTTATCTTTAGGATCAGTAGCTTTCTCCCTACTTTTATTTATGGTGTCAACACAAGGGTGAATCCAGTGTATATCTCCCCAGTTTATTCAACTTCCCCGCTTCTTCCCTAAGTGTTTTACGAATCATTATGCATTTTCTTGTGAGCTGGGTTCTGGACAACCGGCTGATGAGCTATTACCACTGACAACTTGCCAGCCATACTCGTGCGGTGAAATGTGGTTTTATTCTTTTTTTTTATTTTCTCCTTTTTTTCCTTTTGTTTTGAGATTTTTTTTTTTAAGTAGGTGGCTTCCCTGATCTAAAATTTACCTAAAGGCAGTACAACGAAAATGGTCTTGTGGCTAGGCTCTGGACAATCGGCCGATGAGCTGTTACCACCAACAACTTGCCAACCATACCACCCAAGTCGATCCATTAGCTACCCAATTTCCGTAAAAACCGTCAGAAAGTGAGTTAGTGCGAATAGTGTGTAGATTCTTAGCCTTAAAATCCCCCCAAATCAGAGGGTGGGTTGATAAGTCATATACTTATTGTCCCAATTTATTTACCAACTTAAAATGAATTTTAATTGGCGAGGACTTGAGACTAAATCCACATTTGAGTGGACACCCAGGCTAATTAAGCTTGAAGACCTGAAGAGTCTGAGTATTCAGGTCTCAAAGTATTAATTCCTAAAGTTCACAACTCTTAATGCCTAAGTTCTCATCTCCTAAGTCTAAATCTTTTTTTAAGAAGAATCAAATAATAGAAAATTACTGTTATAGCTGACAAAAAGGTTATAAAATATGTCCACCCCCCCATGCTTAGCCTTTGTAATGTCTCCATTGTGAAAAAAAAATGAAAGCATGCAAGAGAGTAGAAGTGGAAGAATAACACCTGGTTTCCGTGCGGCACTGGTCAGCTTGGAATAGTCTTTACATGTGCTAAGTTTAGTGCCTTTAGGTAGGCGAGGTTCTCAATCAACAATAACTAAACATTGAGGCCACAACAACATAGTTTCCGGGCCCCCAAGTATGGGTCCCGAAGAGTGAAAATGGGCTTACCAAAGAGATGAACAATGAAAGTGGTAAGCTGGTGGTGCAGGGAGAGCCCAAATGGTCTCCAATAGGAGTTTTGTTGATTTATTACAGAGGAAGTGTAGTTGGGTATAGAATTTATGCAGTGGTTGGGTGAAAAAGGACGATGAGGGTTTTGTGATGTGCTGGGGATTTGTGGGTACTCTAGAATACCTAATGTTTGAAGAGTTCTTCCCCAATGTTCAATTTCATCCTCACACTCTAGGTTCTTAAACCAACCATCCCGATCCTCAGAATTCCCACCCACAAGTTAGACCTCAAACTCTAAGCATTCAGGATAAGGATATTGTTGGATTTTATCTTGATCACGTGAATCATCCAACAATTTTTCGATTTCATGTATATCTTCCTCATCCTGTGTTGCTACAATTGGTCGCATTTTTGCTTTGTCCTCAATTATTTAAGCAACTGTGTGATCTTCTTCCCGAGTTTGGGTTGAGTTGGCCATTAAAAGGTTGTCTAAGGTATATATAGCCATTACTTCCTCTATTCTACCAAGCTCCTCCATCGAACCACACTTCATTTTATTCTTCTTTGAGACCTCAAAAATATTGAATCAATTTGTCTTATCCCATGAGACCATTTCTATATTTCCCGATTCACAATCAATCCTCGCCTTGGCAGTAGCCAAGAAAGGTCTTCCGAAAATAATCGAGGTGTGGTTGAGCTATTTTGGGGCTTCCATGTCCAGGACCATGAAATCAGCAAGGTAATGTAAATCATTAACCTTGACTAAAACATCCTCCAAAATACCCCTTGGTTTTGTAATGGATCTATTGGCTAACTGCAAGGTTATGTTAGTGTGTTTTAGGTAGCCTAGACCCAATTCCATGTGCAGTGAGGTAGGGATCACTTTAATGGAAGCACCTAAGTCGAGGAGGGCCCAGTCAGAAGTAACGTTTCCTATTGTGCAAAAAATCAGTGGGGCTCCCGGGTCCTGCTTCCTAGGAGGTAGTTTGTTTATGATTAATGTGCTTATGTTATCGGACAAAACTACTCTCCTATTGATTTCAAATTTTCCTCTACGCCTTTCTTTATATGCATTTAGTAAACCTATGGTGTAGGTAGGGATTGATCCGATAGCCATGAGGAGTAAAATGATTGTTAATTTGAAAGCCTGAAGAAAGGACATCCTTTCCTCCAATTTCTCCTCTGACTTTTTCTATTTGCCAATACAACAACAACATACTCCTGAATCAGAACCTGATGTTTTGTTGATCACATTCTTAGTTGGGAGTTTGGAATTCTTGCTACGGGGCCTAATGGGGTTGACATGGGGTTGGGTAGGTCCCTTGTGTTTACTACCACTCCTTAAGGTGAGGGTGTTTGCCATAGCAAAATGCTGTTGGTTAGTGCCTTGGGGAGGGTTGGGCAAAACAGGAGACTCTCGGTTGATTATGGTATGAACTTGGTTAGCTCCGAGAGGGTCTGGGGTAGCCTGATAGAGAGTATGAGCTTAAGCATGCAACTCCCCATCATTACCAAACCCTTGAGGCCCAATGCCTCGGTTCTGAAGATTCCTTGGGTTTGGCATAGAATGTGATGGTAGAGATCTAGGCTACTAGTTGTTTGTACTAAGTTCGGATTGCAAGGTGTCCTGTGAAGTTTTCATCTATTGCATGAGCTGGAGCATTGACCCTTGCATTTCTACCATTTTCAGGTTCAAGTCAGCCTGCTCGGCAGGTTGTTGAGCATTCCACATGGGCTGATTAACCTGATTCAAGGGAAACTGAGTATATACATGACCTTGACCCATTGGTTTTTGCCGTACATAGTTGTTGGGTCGATATTGGGTCTGCTGCCCTTGATCTTTCCAAGAGAAGTTAGGATGATTTTTCCAACCAGAATTATAGGAATTCGAATAAGGGTTGGACCTAACATTCTCTTGCACAGCATGAACATCCTCATAAGATGAGGATGAAGAAGGATAAGAAAGACTGGGATCAAAGGCCCCAGTTTGGAACCCATAAGGTTCCGAGAAGAGTTGGCTCGAAGGTTGAGCCGTCTCTAGTTGGTTCACAAACTCCCGTCCTGTAAAAGTTTGCAAAGAATGGAATCCTGATCCCTGGGATTGAGCGGATCTAGAAAAATTAGAGTTTCCGGACATCCACTCTTCCATTCATTTAGTAACTAGATCTATCTTATCTAATCTATTGCAGATCAATTCCATATCAAATGTACGAGAATCTTGGACCTCATTGGCATTTGATCTAATTTGTTGGGATCGGTTGAAGGTTTCCATGGAGGCATGGTTTAAAGAATTTTCGGTCATTTCCTCAAACAAATCATATGCGCTATCTGCATCCTTGTTGAGGAAATTACCTCCGCAAGAAGAATCCACATGATTACGGAATTGATCACTCAACCCGTGATAAAAAATCTACACAAGCTGCCATTTAGGCACCTCATGGTGTGGACACTTTCGGAATAGATCCTGGAATCTCTCCCAGGCCTCATGAAATGGTTCCCCCTGCCATTAGGAAAAAGTGGTAATTGCTCGTCACAATGCATTGGTTCACCCAATTGGGAAGAATTTCTTCAGGAAGGTCGATTTTAAAGCTGTCCAAGTAGTAATCGGTCTTCCAATGGTACGATACCAATGTGCGGCCTTATCCCTGAGTGAATGGGGGAAAAGCCTCATGAGCATTTGTTCTTCATCCACATTCCGCGATTTAGTAGTCTAAACCAGAGTGATCAAGTCTTGCAAATGTTGGAATTGTGATCTGAGCCAAGCCCGTGAAAGTGTTTAATTAGACTCAAAACCTGGGGCTTGATCTCAACATCTCCGGCGGGGATCACAACGCCAGGACAATCCTCATAATTTGGAGGATCATAAAAATCCTTCAAGGGCCGAGTGCCCTGACCATTCATTCGTTAGAACCATTACTGCATTTGCTGCAATTCTTCCAACTGCCTCTAAATCAGCTCCTACTGGTTCGGAGGTAGGGGAGGTGGTTGTTGATTAGCCATGGGATCTACTTGGCTAAAGCTCAACCTCCGCCTCAGGGAATGGTCTAAAGGTCCTTCCAAACGAGGATTTAATGACCTCCTTCCAAGCATACACTGGAAGGAAGTCAGAAGGACGAGGAAGAGAAGGGACCCTGCAGCACAAAAAATACAAGCCTATCCTTAGGTTAGGTATCCTAAAGTTCTACAGACTCTCAAAATCTATCCTAAGATTATGGACGATTTACTCTACTTATGTCCAGGTAATCCAACCGGTTAGAAGGAGGGACAGGGGAGAAGGTTCTTCCTTTGGCTTGTGCCTCCAGTTCCAAGTGTACCCCCTAGCTGCAGTCGTTTGATGCTACTCCCCTAGTTAGAGATCAGATTGACTAGTATAAGTAGGTTAATCATGAATAATCTCAATCTGGATCCCATAGAGCGAACCAGTCCTTATGGCCAGCGTCTGCTCAATTTCAGTTAGGCCTGGGATATTGGTGCTTTTGGAATGTGATGGGCCCTTAATGGGTTGTGCCCTCAATGATTCGTTTGATAATGTGTGAATGTGCACAATGAAGAGGTTTTCAAGCAAGATTATTAATGATGAGGTTAGCTTTAGGATTCAAATCCTACTTAATAGCTTTTAGGATTCAAATATTAGGTGCTTTCAAACAAAGTTTGTGAGGCAATCCAAGTTTTGAAAGCACGAGTTCAAGTATTTTTCCTTTGTAAATCAAGAAAATATGGAGTGCCTGGCTTCACCTAAGTATTGAATCCTATGGGGTAGCTACACAATGAACCGCTTTTAGATTAGGTGGTGCAGCCCAAACAATTCATTCATTTGGCTCAAATGCACTAACAATTAAGGCACACAAAAAGGTGATTAACCTAATATGATTTCTACTCTTTTATGTGTTGAATTCGTGTACTAGGTCCACAGGTCGGAATCCCAGTTGAGTAGATAAAAATCAAGTCCGATTATGTGCCTCAAATGTGGGTGTATAGAATGTGTATATTGATTCATCCCACAGCAAGTATCTCTTTTTGTTTTTTTTTTTATATAAGATGTGGGTGAGATGGGTGAAGATGGCAAACAAGATAAACAAAGTCTATCCTAGGGTTTATGCAAACACCTAAGTAGATTAGGTCTTGGTTATGATTGTGGCAAAATGAACTAGTGGGGGGGAAAGTGGGGGACACTTATAGAGTACTCCACTCGCACTTTACTCCAATCTACCGTACTTGGATCTCCATGCTAAATAATGCGTGTCTTTCACTCAGCTCAGTAATTAAGTTAATTTCACTTAATTAAGAGTAGAAAAAGTCACTTAGGTTAACTCGAAATTGTGTCGGTTGTGTAGTATAGGGTTGAATTAACCTAACATTTTAGAAATTTTTACTGGTTGAGTCTAGGTCGTTCACTGTGAGGTATAATAATTTTTCAAATTCATCAATTTTCTTTTATTTCTCTATAAGTTTAGGAGGTATAACTAGGTTGATTTTAAAACATGCATTTTGCTAAAATATTTAAACTATAAAGATTATACAAAATTCTATATAAAAACATATTTACTCAAAATGATTTGCTTTATTAACAAGTAAACATGTTAGTTTTTCAATTTTATTTCAAAAGAAATTAAGGCAATAAGAATTACTCTTTTAAAACATGCTTTTTTAAAATTAAAACAAATTCAAAAACAAACTAAAACTTCATTTCTTCAGCCTCTCTCTTCCTCTTTTCTGTTCTTTCTATTCTTTTCCTTTATTTTTATTCTATCTCGAACTCTCTTTCTTACCTCTCTTCTTTTGTTCTTGCCTTTTTCTCTTCCTGTCTCTTATTCTCTTTCCCTTATTCTTCTCCTGCCTTCTTCTCTTCCCTTAGTGCCTGTTCTCTTAGTTCGTTTCGTTCCTATTCTTCTTTCTTTCCTTTGCTTTAGCTCTTCACTTAACCTTAACTTTCAACACTTAGCTTAACCTTAACCTTCAGCGGCTCCTCTTTCCTTAAGCCCTTCAGTTGAACCAGGTTTTTTTCACTTTTTTAACCAAAAATTATTTTATTTGTGACGAGGTCCTTTCGAGTCTACACAACACCCTGAGATCACGGTGGGACCAGACCCTACTCGGTCCTCACCTAATCTCAGTTAGATTCGATTTTGATTTATTTCATTTTGGTCCATAGTCTCGAGCCAATCCGGCTCAACCCAACCTCCCAGGCCTCGCCCTCCTAGAGCACACTCGCTCACACCCACAAGGGCTCACACCTGCAGGCACACAACCCTACACATACACATGCACATACTCAGAATGTTTAGAATGCTCAGATTGGTAACCGGTGCATCTAGCGTTAATGACTGAAGAGCCGGGGTAACAAATTCGTTTTATCCCCATGCACGGTCTCAGAAACTAACGATGTGGGACTATCATAACCCCTTCCAGACCCAACTTGAATCAATCGTAACTTCCAGCTCAGAGCTTCTTTTCAAATGATTTAAAGTTTGTTAGAAAGCTCTAAAGTTGATCTACACAATTGTAGCATCAATTTAAGGATTAGAGGATATTTTCCTCTTCAATTTGAAGAGTCAAATAAGGGGTTCCTATGGGTTATTTATTGCCTGGAAATGATTTTTAACTTCACAGAGTCCTCAGATGGGCTTTTCTCTCTCATTTAAAGGTCTGTACTGGTTATACAAATTATTCTTCATCTATTAGAGTAAGTTTTAAGCTCACAAGACCTTCAGATAGTGTACAGAAGGTTGAAACTTCTCTGAAAGCTTCAGAGTTCGAATTTCATATTGAAATAGGTGAAATAGACACTTAAGAATGTTTCTAATTAATTTAAACTAATTCTAAGTGTTATAACAGACTTATCTGGGCAGGATTCAAGTTCATATTTCAACAAAATACTTCTGTTGTTAGTTTTGGTTCGAAAGTAACCCAAATTGTCAGGGTTTGAATTTTCACATAATAAATCATTTGAGCTCACTTAATTCACTCTGAAACCATCCAACAAGATCCCAGAAACAGCTTAATCTCATCAATTTCTCAGATTGATCTCAGAAACAAAGTTTCCTCCTCAAGTTTGACTATAAAGGCTTAAAATTTGACTTTATGTTCAAAGCCTTCTCTCAAGAAATCAAAGCCTCGAATAGGATCTTCTTAACCTCAGAAACTCATTCAGATTCTCAGATAGGAACTCTAACCAAGATTTCTAGGGTTTCAGGCTCATCGCCTGAGGTTCAAAATGACTTTGGTCGTCAGAGGAAATTAGAGGTTGTTACAGTATTCTAAGGGTTTAAACAGCTTCAGTTCATTGCACTGAAGCTTCTAGGATCCTTAAATTCTTCTTATATCCTTTATCAGACTTCTCCAACTCCGCTGGAGTTGGAGAAGATGAACTTCAATCTTCGTCTCCAGACACTAAATCTTCAAACAAATATCCTCAAGACAATTAGTGATCCATATTACATCATTCTAGAGCTTCTCAATGAATTCTAAAGGCTGAAGTAAAAATTTGGCTCGTCGGAGCTCGCCAGAGCTCCGGTGAGTCCAGAAAATATGTAAACTATGTACAGATTGTAAAATTATGCCATTTTTAATCTAAAAGGATCTTGAGGTTGCAAGGAACCCCAGTATCACATTTAATTCCCATTTTGTCTCTTTATTTGTAAGATTTGATAGTGAATTCATTTATTTAAAAATCTGATTTGAATTAAGCTCAGGAATTATTTAACCACTCGATTGAGAGCTTACAACAAGTCAACAGATAATAGTAGTCATAATTATATAGTTAATTAATAGTTTGAACTGGTCCTGAGCCACCATTGACAAGGAGCTCAGGAGCTTAATTAAGATTGGGTGTTTAATTTATATGTGATATTTATATGTATTATGGTGTCGATTAGGGTTCATAAGTGGTGAATAGATGATGAAGAACCCAGTGGAGGTGAAATTAACTCGACTACTATCGCCATGGACAGTGATAGTAGTCGGTGGAGGTGAAATGTGAATTAGGTGATTAAGTGATCAATTAAATGAGTAAATGTGCTAGAAGTGATTGTGAGGGTTAAAGGAAGGTGGATAGTGAGTTAAAAAGACAAGATTAAAGCTCTGGCGAGCTCAAGGAGCTCGTCGGAGTTGGAGAAGATGAAACTGAAATTCTAAAAGTTACTCTAATCTAACTACCTAAACTAACTAAGCTTACCTACTCCTACTCCTACTCCTAATCTACTATTACCTTGACGAAGGGTCAATAGGATTCCGCCGAAGGTTCATAGCGGACGACGAAATCAGAGGGTGGAAGAAAGATCTCCAGTGAGTGGATTTGAGGTGGAGCGAAGGATTCCTTGGGTCGGTGCCTGTGTCAGAGACGCGACAGACCATGGTGGATCTCCACGGTTGATCAGAATGGATGGAGGAAGTCGAAAAGTGAAATGGAAAGTTGCCGGAGTTTTGGACAAATAGCCTATCGAAGTCGGCTACAGTGTTAGAAGAGGGAAGGGAGCCAACTTGAGCAAAATCTGAGGGGTGAAAGGGTATTTATAGTAGTTGGCGGCGAAGAGAATGGCGAGGTCTAGCCGAAGAAGGATCTTGAGGAGCTTAACCTCCAACTTTTCCTCCAACAACGGTGAGGTTATCTCCCACTGCAAAATAGGATTTCTGGTTAATCCAGACTGGTGGATGAAGAGGAGGTGGTGAGCGCAAGCTGCAAGAGCTTGGACAAAGAAGATTGGTGTCGGAAGGGCGGTAATCGTGCGGTGGCGTGACTCTCTACCGCCAGCCATTCATTCAGCTGAAGAAGAAGAAGAAGACGAAGAGGGACTTAAATGTATTGAATCTTAAGGACCTATGTGAGAAATAAGGATCGGATTGTAATAAGTTTTAAAGACCAAAATGTAAACTTAGGTTTTGAAGGTTTATTTTAACTTAGATTTTTGTCAACTTTTTATATATGTTAGTAAATAAGGTAAATATTATATTTTCTCCTTGAATTTACATTTTTAACCTTTGTATATTAATTTATTAGATTAAGTAAAATTACTTAAGTTATTATATACTTAAGTATACATTAAGTTTAAGTTACTTATCTTATTAATTAATGGAATGATTAAAAGGATTTCGAGTCCAATTATTAACTAAATTATTAATAATGTTAATTGAATGATAAAATGCCATTTTAAACTTATTTTAAGGTCCTTGACTATATATCCCTTATTCTATAATTAACCCTTATATATTCATAACCTTAGCTAATTAACTAGGAAGACTAGTTAAATAGGAGTAATTAGAGATCATGATGAGTGTCTCATCATACCCCCAAGCCAAAGTTTTGCTAGTCCCTAGCAAAATTAACTAAGACTATGATGATTTAAAGCACTTGGGTTTAAATTATTATAAATAGTAACTATGTAGAGGAAAGCTTAGGTCAGAAAATTTTTAAGTTTAATATAAATGATTAATGTATAGAGCTTGTGTGAAAATTTTCTTACTTAGACTTATACTTATAACATTTTCAAAACACACTTAAAACAATTTGTAAACAAGAATTTTACTCAGAATTAGAATTCTTCAAAAATCTCTTTATCTTTGTAACTATTCTTAACTTAAATTAGAATACAAAGTGTTTTAAGGAAAACAAAACTTAAGGATTGAGAATTAAATTTTAACTCAAAAACTCAAATAGATTTAAGTCAATCCCTTGTTTATGATATTTAACTTTTATTAATATAAGTTTAAGCAAATTAACCAGATACTCATTATTAATCAAACTTAGAGTAGTAAAACTCAAATTTACTAGCCTACAACACTAAAGAATAACTTCTAGACCTAGGATTCTGTCAATTCTTCTCCTTTAGGTCTCAACTTAAAATCTTCAAAACCCAATTTCTTAAGCTTCATTGCCCAATACCAATGTTCAGTAGCTATGATTATAAAACATCTGTGCTTAGTGAAGAAAGACATCCAAAGTTGCAAAAATCCAGATCATAAGACATCAATTTCCAATCCCAATTATTCCAATTCAAGCCTTTGGGTTGGCCTTACTCAGGTTTGGTTGCTTTCTCCTCACTAGTTTCTATCCCGAGGTCAACACCTTTTGTGTATATCTCCCCGGTGGACCACTGGGTCATTTATTTCTAATTTTTTTCTCCATATTTTTTTCTTTTTCTATAGGTTAGAACACCCATTTGTAGCATGGTGTTCTTTTTATTTGATGGAAGAAAGGGTAGCATCCATTTGTAATGAGATGCTTTATTTATTTTTGGAAAACTGGATAAGTACCCTTTTTTAACAAGGCACTTAACTGCAGGGTGTTTTATTTACTTTTTCCTTTCTTTTCCCCCCTTCTCATTTTTCTTACTAACTTTATTCTCCAAATCCTTTTTCTGGGTGAGTGGCACATCCTTCACCCTTTCAAGAACCGCCCCGCTGAAATCCTTAGACTAAAGAGGATTCAGAATTGATCTCTTAACCTCTGTGTTTTCGTGGTCTCAAATGCCAACAAGACAATTCTATGTGTGTGAATTTGGATGTTTAGGTTACTTAGCTCTCAAACCAGAGCTTGGACAACAAAGCCCTTCACTCTCAGGTTCTTCAAATTCTTAGCTTCCTAATATTTAATTGTTGTCCGTCAAGACAAAGCTATGTTGTCCGTCAAGACAAAATTTACCAAGTCTAGTTATTTATCTCTAGCTTGTAAGTTTTGTAAACTAAAATTCTACCAACTCTCTTTTTAATTAACTATGAATATCTAGTCTTCTACTTAACTTTATGATAAAATCAAATATTTTAAAAGTAAAAGGATTACTTAATCTAATTGATTAAAAAGTTATAATTTAATTCCAAAACTTAAGTTTAAATCTTACATACTTAGTTTCTTAATTCAAGATAAGAATAGAAAAATAAATCTTTAAAAGATTTAAAAGATTCCTAATTCAAATAAAATCTTGTTTTAAAAATTTAAACACAAAAGTGTGTTTTTACAAAATGTTTTAAAGTAAAAATCTAATTAGGAATTGAATGCTCTTAAATACTCTATATATATTCTATATACATTTTAAATTTCTGACCTAAAAGAAAATTAAGCTCTTAATTATAATATATATATTCTTCTTCTTTTCTTCTTTATTAAAAATGAATATTTCCCTCTTATTATTTTTATGAATTTTCTTTTGTCAAATTTTTGTATTTTTATATTTTCATTTTTGTGTCTATAAGATTTTCCAATTTTTATTAATTTTTTTCAAAAATTATTCAAATTTTTATGAAATTTTTTATATTTTAAAATTTTTATCATTTTATATTTTATTATTTTTTTAAATTTCGTGGATATTTAATTTTTATGTGTTTTTGTCTTTTAACCCACACTTAAAGTGAAAATTCACTTCAACACCCCCCTCAAGCCAAAATTTTACAATGTCCTCATTGTAAGAAGGGTGAAAATATATTACATTTCATTTCGTATAAGGTGATGGAAGAAGTCGAATAGAGGAGATTAAAAATCTCTGTGCGGACGATTTCAATTCTGAACAAAGGTCAGAGTGGTCAGTCGGACTAAATGAAGGTAATCAATATGATATGAAGTGAAATTTTAAAGTAAGTGTATAAGAAAATCAAAAAGGGTAGAAATAGGAAACAACTATGTACAAATGTGGTGGATGCATAGAAAAACCCTAGTGGAGCCTGTAACATTCTCCAACAAGACCCAAAGGATGTGATTCTAAGAAAGGTTTAAGACGTTGACCATTGACTTTGAAGGGTTGATCCTTGTTGGGTTGAGTGATTTTGACAGTGATTACGCAGCAATCATTGGTCTTAATTAGCCTAGATTAAGCTAGGACTTAGCATAAGTTAGGGTTATTCATGTATGCGTACACCTTATCTGCATCTTTACTGCTTTCCTTTAGCTATGCATAAAATAATGTTATAATGTGCTGATTAAGTGCATTATGTCGATTGCAGGGAATAAGCTGATCAGGAGCTGAATCTGAAGCTTGATCAGGAATAACAGGAGTTGTAGCAGAGCTGGAGCAGAAGGCCTAGTTTAGATGTAGGAATAATAATGTAAGGGGGTTAAAGGTTTTCTATTCTATTAAGTAGAAATAAAGCACTAAAATGTGAAGAGCATAGGTCCATCCTAGCCCTAAGATAGCCTAGAGACTTCCCCAAGCCTTAGCCACCCTTAGATTAGGTCACAATACCCTAGGAAGCCCTAAAACCCTAGTTCCAACCCTTATCTGGACGTCCAGATAAGTTTTAAGGCATCCAGGACCCTTAGCCAACTCGCACACACTTCAAACCCACTTCTGCAGTGTTATTGGACGTCCAGACACTTTGTCAGACGTCCAATTTCTGCAGAATACCCAGAACAGAACCCGAAATCCTTCCTGACTCTGATTGGACGTCCAGACAACAAGTCTAGACTTCTGATTTTTGAGTATAAGACGTCTGATTATATAATTGGACGTCTGATATTGCTCTCCAATTCCTGTTTTGAGATTTAAGCCTTGATCTTGGATCTCTAGGTACCTAAACCCAATTCCAACCCCATAGGAACCTAAATTAAGGTGCCCTAACCCTAGTACATCACCTCTAAACCTCCCTAAGGACATAATTAGGTCCTCACTAAACCTAATTGACTTGGATCTTAGTCAATTCCATCAGCCTATTGAATTAGACTCAATGAGTGCAATTGAGCCCTGATCTCAGTACACACTGTCCAATTGGACTCAGTGAGAGTCCAATTGACCTAGACCTGACTTAATTGAGTTGTTTTACTCTCAATTAAGTTTCCACAAACCCAATTAAACTTGTATTAAGTTTAATTGCACTTTACCTTAGTGAATTAGGGTTTATAACCCTAATTTGAGACCTACCTTGACCTAAACCCATTAGAACCCAACCTAATCAACCTAGCCACCTAAGTTTCGACCCACACACACCCACACACACCATCCACACAAAAATATCTAGCCTAGAGTTCTCTAGAACTCTCTACCATGCGTGGTTGCCTTGGTTGCCAAAAATAGCAACCAAGAACCATTCAATTTTTAGATCCACATTTGGTGGATCTAAAAACCACCATCCACCCTCTCTCTCACTCTCCCACGAGCACCCACCATAGGCCCCTCTAGAGAATTCCATAATTCTCTAGAGAGCTTCCCTTAAGTCTACAAAAAGACCCCTTGGGTGGCCATTTTCACCCATTCACTCCCTTGGCATTTGCTCTCCATTGGTGCCATTCATGCCAACTCCACTTAGCCACTCACTCCACCTCCACGAGCTCACTACCAACACCATGGAGGACACCATGCCGGGATGCTGAATCAACCCTACTTCTCTCCAAGGGTCGACTTAAGCTACATTGGCCGCCCCTCATTCTCCTCTCGACCACTCCAAGGCCATCGAGGACCACCCCTGAATGCCCTCTATTCTTCTAGCTCTAGATCATGCTCTTCATAATTTTTATTGCTTTCATTTACTGCTTAGTAGAGTAGTCTCACTTCTTCCCCAATGATGCATGTGAAATCTCCCCGTTGATTCTTGTATGCAATCGTTTTCTGGTAGTTAGATTTAATTTTAGATTTAATTTTAAGCATTCATGTATAAGCTTTCCTCTAGATTTCCTTGTGCAACAACTCCCCCACGATGAATGAAATTTCATTTTATATATATATCTCTTATGTGTTTGAAATCACCTTGAGCTAAATGATTATCTTATTTGTGTGATTTAAGTGCCTGTTCTTTAACCGCCTATATATTATGCACCAGCATGTAGTTTAAATAAAGTAGAGCAGCTTTAAGATCGATTTCAAAAACAAAAACGCCTCCCAGAGACGAACGACCGGGACTCAAGGTCTCGTTATTTTCAAAGCAATATCTTTGTTGGATCGTATTTCGCAACTATACTACGACGCTTTTATCAAAAATGCGATCTACGATTTCTCCCAACAAAATGGCACCGTTGCCTGGGAGGCAACGTCATTTTTCTTTATTTCGATCTTTTACTTATCGTTGACAAATCTGCCTCTACTTCAGTTTTTTTTTTATGTGCAGGATAACATGGAAGAAAAATGGGATCTGCGCACACACCGAGCGCGGCGAAGAAAAACCAGGTGTACATCATCTATCTTAGATTAGGTTTCTCTTTCTGAACCGTAGGAGTAGATTTACTTGTTGCAATTTCCTTTGAAAAATTCTTTGTAAAAAACAAAAAAATTTTCTCATTTTCATGAAAAAGAAAAAAAATCAAAAAGAAAAAAATTTTAAAAAAATCTAGATTAGGTTTTCTTTTGAATCTAGGTTAGAAAAAAAAAGATTTTCGTTGAATCTTTTGAAAACTTCTGTTAGAAAAAAAGAAAGTGCAAAAGATTAAAAAAAAAAGCATTTTTGGTGGAAGGCTTGAATTCAAACCTCTTTAAAAGCTTTTCCACCACCTTCTAATTTTCGGCCAGATTTCAAATCTCACTTAAAAATTCGATTGTCGAAAAATCCGTCAGCGAAAATTCTGAAATTCGGGAAAAAGCTTCATTTTCAAAGCTTCTTTCAAATGCCAGCATTACTTTGAGAAAACTCCAAGTATAAAAGTTTTAAAAATTTTTGAAGTGCACGGGGGTCAGATAGACCCAGATTCAAAAATTTTCAAAGTTCAAAAGCGATTTCGAGCAAACCGAGTATTTGTTTTGACTAAAATCGGTGGGGTTTGAAGGCTGATCTAATTGGATTTATTTTTCATATTTTTTCCTAATTTTTGAAGATCATTTGATACTGTTTCAAAGCGAAAAACCGTTCAGGGCTCAAAGTTCCAAATCTGACCCCCTGATATTTAAAATTTCCTAAAAATTTGATTGAAATAGTAAAAATTCAAAAAAAATATTCTCTGAAAAAATAATTGAAAAAGGAATCTACTCGCAAAATTTAAAATTAATTGGATTTCAATTACTATCAGAGAATCAACATTATTATTGTGGTTTGCTAAAATAGAGAAAAAAACCCTAGAACTGCATGCAACTTAGGTTGAACCTTTAGGGTCACAAATAGAGACCACACTTTTGTCTAACCTAGACTTAATCAAGTCTAGTTAGCCGTTGAGCTTGGTCACCTTGTGGGCCACTCACCACAAACCCCACTGAAGAAAACGGGTTAAAAACTAATTTTAAAACACGAAATCAACCCGAGTTCGTTGTTGTACTACTGGATGAGTTTAATCTCTCTTGCCAAACCTGGTGACTAAGTCTGCGGGGTAGTGTCAAACGACCACGGCTCGGGGGTCAACGGAACCGGAGGCATAAGCCAAAGGAAGAACCTTCCCTTTGGTCCCCTCGTAACCAGACTGGCTAGGTTAGCTTGAGAGGCGGGATTCACTTTCAGTCGGTTGTACGACGAACTTATCTTCAGGAATTCAAATCCCTAACGAAAAATATGGTCACCTGATTTATAAGGACCATTTGATTGACAGGGCCTTAGCCTTGTTATGCGTGGCTACACTAACCTAAGGGTTGGGCGGTGTATGCACGGAAGGAGGTCACTTCGACCTCACTTGGTTGGACCTTGGGAGCCACTCCCAAGGAGGCGAGTTACCTCACCTGGACCATCTTCTCACCCCATTTCTTCTATCTGCTGAGCCGCAATGGCTAACATTGGATCTGGACCTAATCAGGATCCAGAAGAGCTGGACCCACGAGCTTATCTGAGAGCTCAGGTCACTGAATCAGCTCAACCTTGGGATCAGAAACCAAGGTGGCGAAGATGACTTTTCGCTTCGCTTGATCCTTCTCCTAGGGTTACCGAAATGGTTAACCTATATCCTAACCCTGGATATTATGACCCATACCAGTCGGTCCCTCAAAGGATCGCATCTTATAACCCAGGATATGGATTTCATACTCCTGCTTCTCACCCATGGAACATGGGTAGACCTGATTCACCCCATGGAACCCCTGAAGAGCTACCGGTGCATATGCGGCCACATTATAGAATACAGAGAGCTATAGCGAGCGCTAAGGAAAAGGCCGCATCCTATCTACGTGAAATCGAGGCTATCATTGAGCCGAACCAAAGACAAAGTCGGATTCCGCATCAACAAGCCATGTTGGAGCTCCTTCAGGAAACAACAGAGATAACAAGGCGAATTGGACAAAATCGGGAAACTCAAGAACTATTGCTTTTGAGATATCAAGTGGAAAATAGCATTGAAGACCTCGAAGAATTTGAAACAACTATGCCGAAAGAACACACAGAAGATTCTCTGGAGCAGATGCCCGAAGATCACTCAAGGGAAAAGGAATCTAGCATGGATATGAGACAGGAGCAGGAACTATGCCGAATGGGTTCATCTGAAATTGAGGAGGAAAGGACTGATATCTCCAGGACTGAGCTGCAATCAGATTATCCTGAATCCTGGGAGACACCTTTTGGGTTAGATAACCCGATCGAGACAAGGGAAGTAGATCCAATTGAGGATATGGATCTTGAGGCAAACATTACATACGACACTACTGATCAATCTAGACCACTTCCCATTGTAGGTAAACCTGTGCTAAAGCCAGCATCTTCTGATCTGCACTCTTCTTCTTTCACCTACATCCCTAATTCGGATATTAGAGATTCTAAGATGACACTTTCTATCCTTGATCCTAACATCCGAAAACCAGAAGTAGCTATGGATAACTCGAACAAAGAAATAAATATGCTACCTGAGGTAGGAATTACTGAGGAGCCCACTGCATATAAGGGTGAAGCTTCGAGCAGAATGAGCTAGGGACGCACCTACCATCCTAGTCAATGGCTCGACCTCGAGCCTAAAGAGACAGCCTCTGATGAATCAGAGATGAGTACTGATGAGGACGAAGTAATTTCTGACGAGGATTTCAGTGACCTCCCCACAGATCTTCTACTTTCATGGATACCCCCATGTGACCCAGAGCCTGGAGAGAGCATGATCTTTGATGTCAATTATCATTATGAGGATCCCTATGACTCAGATTCTGGTTCTAAGATACATGTTGATCTACTCCCTCAGCAACTTCCTGCTGAATTGTGGGACATGATAAATCAGCTGAATCAACATCATGATCCCCCCTCTGATTGTCCTCTATTTTCCACCACCACTCCACACTTTCTTTTAGCTAGACTTTTTGGAGTAGGGGTGCACAATCAGCTGGTCCGCATCTTTGGACCACTGATTCTAGGAGCATACGAGCACATCTTTCTCTTAATTTTGACCGGCTCCTATGCAAGAATTGATACATCTCATTGAGCTTTCGCCCAACTGGAGGCGTTAAACTCATCACATATAGATACCATTCACCCCACATTCCACCATCATTTTTATACATAGCATAGTTTTGTTTTAGCATATTTCCCTTTTATATTGCATATTAACAGGTTGGCCGGTGCTGAATATAATTTCAGGAGCAATTACAGGTTATTTCTACCCATTCTCTCCCTGTAGCATTTATTTTCTTTTACATTCATGCATGAGGACATGCAAGAACTTAGGCATGGGGGGGAAGATACAGAAAAACTGAAAAAAATTTTTTGTACCAACACTTAGGAAAACCTCAGAGCTTCATGCAAAACATACTTTAGGACCTTAAACAAAAGAACAACCGACTCCACCTCCAATGCTCACATTGAAGCTAGAAATCGTTCGTAATAGCCACTTCCGACTCACCCGCCCACCTTTTGTTCTAAATTTAGGGTCAAGCTGATTGTAACCCGATACAGGAAATTCACGAAGCACAAATTATGCGAGGTTACATGTTTATAGCATATATAGATATTGCATTCATGAATAAGATTATTTTATTAAGAGAACGCATTAGGAATTTTATCCTTTAGTTGATTCCTGTAATCTGGAATCCAGTACAACTTTTCACACACACGTAGAATTTGCAATGGATTCATGGTGAAGGCTGATAAACATCTTCAGTTTGTCGAGAAGAAGCAGTGCTTCTTTTCCTGAACCCTTGAACGGTGTTTTGGGAGTCAGGCTGATTTTCTTCCAAAAATCCACCAAATAGTGTGAGATGAGAGTAGAATGTATTGGTGCTCTAAGATTAGTGCAAGGAATCTGGAATCCTAGATAATTAGGTAATGATACTCTGAGTTTAGACATAGTTTTTGCTCTCGATTCCCACGTATACATTTTTGGTGCAAAATTTTGAGAGCCACCGAATAAGGCAAATACATGGAGAGTGAGTTTTCATAAAACTAGGGCTAAGGTGGATGGTTATGACCATTCTTTACGGAATCCTCAGCTAAAGGAGGGTATTGATGTCAAGGTCAGAAATACACCGTCCTATCCGTCTCTCCCGATGCCATGAGTAGGCACTTCCACCAAATAAGCCACCCAATGTCTCTTGAGTATCACCAATCGCTAATAATGCCTCCTTAATAAAGTTCATGGATGTATGCCAGTTGCTCTATGCTGAAAAAAAGAAATGCTGAAAAGGAAGAAAAATTGAAAAAAAAAAAGAAAAAAAAAATTTTGGAAGAAGAAGAAAAAGAGTTTGTGAATATTTAGTATTTATTTTATTTGCATTGAGGAAATACCACCAAACAAAATTGAGCTCGACCAAATATGGCCTTAACCTATTTTTCTTGTGTTTCTGACGGCCTGAATAATGGCTGAGGAATTCCGACTTAGTGTTAGGGTTATGAGAACTCAATTAAAGTGTTAATGCCTAGTGAGACCACCAAATACAGAACATATGTGTAAATCTGGTGAGGTTGTGAGCTCTAAGAAAAAGAAAGAAAAAGAGCAAGAGAGAATGAATACAAAGGAATCAAAAGGGAGCATAGTTTTTCTCGTCTTTCTCTGAGTTGAGTTACTTAGTAATTCGGGAATCTGGATTTTGTAGTACTAGTTTCTATGTAGCACCAAGTGAGAATGAGCCACCAAATATACAATCCTTTCCCTCAAAGATTCTCTACCTAAGCCTAAGGCCAAGGTGGAATTCATAAAATATCTTGAATACCCTGAGGGAGGAAATCTGCCAATCCTGCTAGAATTTTTATTAGGGGTCAAGTACAGGCTTTAGAGGTGTATTAGTCTTCACTCGAATCTGTTGCAAAAGCTACATAGCTGCACCTTCACGATTGTTTGGATTTCTAGAGCATAGGATGAAAACAAAAGGGAGAAAAATCTCTATGAAAACACTTGATAAAATAACCAGTCCCTTAGGGACCCTTGTTGTAAATAATTTAGTCTTACATTTGCTAGGGTCTAGCAAGATTTAGGCATGGGGGTATGATTGCGCAGCAATCATAGGTCTTAATTGGCCTAGATTAAGCTAGGACTTAGCATAAGTTAGGGTTATTCATGCATGCATACACATTATCTGCATCTTTACTGCTTTCCTTTAGCTATGCATAAAATAATGTTATAATGTGCTGATTAAGTGCAATATGTCGATTGCAGGGAATAAGCTGATCAGGAGCTGGATCTGAAGCTGGATCAGGAATAATGGGAGTTGTAGCAAAGCTGGAGTAGAAGGCCTAGTTTAGATGTAGGAATAATAATGTAAGGGGATTATAGGTATTCTATTCTATTAAATAGAAATAAAGCAGTAAAATGTGAAGTGCTTAGGTCCATCCTAGCCCTAGGATAGCCTAGAGACTTTCCCAAGCCTTAGCCACCCTTAGATTAGGTCACAACACCCTAGGAAGCCCTAAAACCCTAGTTCCAACCCTTCTCTGGATGTCCAGATAAGTTTTAAGACGTCCAGGACACTTAGCCAACTCTCGCACACTTCAAACCCACTTCTGCAGTGTTATTGGATGTCCAAACACTTTGTTAGACGTCCAATTTCTGCAGAATACCCAAAACAGAACCCGAAATCCTTCCTGACTCTGATTGGATGTCTAGAAAACAAGTCTGGACTTCTGATTTTTGAGTATAAGATGTCTGATTATATAATTAGACGTCTGATACTGCTCTCCAATTCCTGTTTTGAGATTTAAGCCTTGATCTTGGATCTCTAGGTCCCTAAACCCAATTCCAACCCCATAGGAACCTAAATTAAGGTGCCCTAACCCTAGTACATCACCTCTCAACCTCCCTAAGGACCTAATTAGGTCCTCACTAAACCTAATTGACTTGGATCTTAGTCAATTCCATTAGCCTATTCAATTGGACTCATTGAGTGCAATTGAGCCCTGACCTCAGCACACACTATCCAATTGGACTCAGTGAGAGTCCAATTGACCTAGACCTGACTTAATTGAGTTGTTTTACTCTCAATTAAGTTTCCACACACCTAATTAAACTTGTATTAAGTTTAATTTCACTTTACCTTAGTGAATTATGGTTTATAACCATAATTTGAGACCAACCTTGACCTAAACCCACTAGAACCCATCCTAATCAACCTAGCCACCTAAATTTTGACCCACACACACCCACACACACCATCCACATGAAAATATCTAGCCTAGAGTTCTCTAAAACTCTCTACCATGTGTGGTTGCCTTGGTTGCCAAAAATATCAACCAAGAGCCATTGAATTTTTAGATCCACATTTGGTGGATCTAAAAACCACCATCCACCCTCTCTCTCACTCTCCCATGAGCTCCCACCGTAGGCCTCTCTAGAGAATTCCATAATTCTCTAGAGAGCTTCCCATAAGTCTATAAAAAGACCCCTTGGGTGGCCATTTTCACCCATTCACTCCCTTGGCAATTGCTCTCCATTGGTGCCATTCACGCCACCTCCACTTAGCCACTCACTCCACCTCCACGAGCTCACTACCACCACCATGGAGGACACCATGCCGGGATGCTGGATCAACCCTACTTCTCTCCAAGGGTTGGCCTAAGCTACATTGGCCACCCCTCATTCTCGTCTCGACTACTCCAAGGCCATCAGGGACCACCCCTGAATGCCCTCTATTCTTCTAGCTCTAGATCATGCTCTTCATAATTTTTGTTGCTTTCATTTACTGCTTAGTAGAGTAGTCTCACTTCTTCCCCAATGATGCATGCGAAATCCCCCCGCTGATTCTTGTATGCAATCGTTTTCTAGTAGTTAGATTTAATTTTAGATTTAATTTTAAGCATTCATGTATAAGCTTTCCTCTAGATTTCCTTGTGCAACAACTCTCCCACGATGAATGAAATTTCATTTTATATATATATATATCTCTTATTTGTTTGAAATCACCTTGAGTTAAATGATTATCATATTTGCGTGATATAAGTGCCTGTTCCTTAACCGCCTATATATTATGCACCAGCATGTCGTTTAAATAAAGTAGAGCGACTTTAAGATTGATTTCAAAAACAAAAACAACGCCTCCCAGAGACGAACGACCGGGACTCAAAGTCTCGTTATTTTCAAAATAATATCTTTGTTGGATCGTATTTCGCAACTATACTATGGCGCTTTTATCAAAAATGTGATCTACGATCTCCCAACATACAGCTCCATTGTCGAAGACTCTAACTACAATAAATGGCCCCTACCATTTAGACCTAAGCTTACCAGGGAAGAGCTTTAAAAGGGCATCAAATAACAACACCTTCTGACCAGCTGCAAGGGATTTGCGGGAAATGAATTTGTCATGGAAGGCTTTAAGTTTCTCCTTATACAGCTTTGAACTTTCATAGGAATCATGATGTAATTCCTCGAGTTCACTAAGATGCAACCTACAATTTTCACCAGCCTTCAAGATGTCTAAATTACAGGCTTTAATCGCCCAATAGGCCTTGTGTTCAATTTCTACGGAAAGATGACAGGGTTTCCCGTAAACAAGTCTGTATGGTGACATGCCTATTGGTGTCTTGTGGGAAATCCTATAAGACCACAAAGCCTCATCTAAACGAGAAGACCAATCCTTCCTATCGGGTCGGATTATCATTTGAAGGATCTTTTTAATCTCCGGATTAGAGACCTCGGTTAGCCAATTAGTCTGGGGATGGTAAGGTGTAGAAATACGATGTGTAACCCCATATTTTCTAAGTAAATGTTTACACTAGGCATTAATAAAATGGGAACCGCTGTCAAAATTAATAGCACGAGGTACCCTAAAATGAGTGAAAATGTGACTCTGTATAAAAGGAATGACAACTTGATGGTCGTTTGTGCGTGTGGGTATGGCTTCAATCCAACGAGAGACATAATCTCGAGCAAGTAAAATATAATGGAAGCCAAAAGAGGATGGAAATAGACCCATAAAT
Organism: Thalassia testudinum; assembly: GCA_037157565.1. NCBI lineage: Eukaryota > Viridiplantae > Streptophyta > Magnoliopsida > Alismatales > Hydrocharitaceae > Thalassia > Thalassia testudinum. The sequence continues at coordinate 8,346,707 of JAZHRO010000003.1, read as the reverse complement.
TCAATGCCCCAAATGTCAAAGATTTCACAGACTAGAAACGGGCTCAAAGGCATCATGTCTTTCCGAGACATGCCACCAAGTGTTTGGCAGCGACTACATGGCTTACAATAAGTCTGAGAATCAGCAAATAATGTGGGCCAATAAAACCCGCATTGCAAAACATTTGCAGCGGTCTTTCTACCAGAAAAGTAACAACCATTGGCCTGGTCGTGACAAAAAGATAGGATAGGATCAATCTCAGAAGAGGTGACACAACGCTTGATGATTTGATCATTACAGAGTCTAAAATGATATGGATCTTCCCAAAAATACTATTTGGCTTCTGCTTTGAGTCATGATTTGCGATTCCTGTCCTAGTCTGGCGGGAATTGATGTGTAACCAAATAATTAACAATATCTACATACCGAGGAAGATCTGTGGATATAGTCAAAAGATGTTCATCAGGGAAGTGTTCTATGATTGGTGGAGATGATTTGACTGTATCAGAAGGAAGACAGGAAAGATGATCTACCACAACATTTTGCCTACCTGCCTTATCACGAATTTCTAGGTCAAATTCTTGCAAAAGCAAGATCCATCTGATTAACCTAGGTTTCATGTCCTTCTTAGATAGAAGGTGTCGGATAGCTGAGTGATCAGAGTACACTATGATTTGAGATCCGAGTATATAAGATCTAAATTTCTCTAATCCAAGTACTATTGCTAGTAACTCTTTTTTTGTAACTGTATAATTCCTTTGTGTCTCATTCAATGTTTTACTAGCATAGTAAATTACCACCGGATTCTTCTCAATTTTCTGTCCTAAAATAGCTCCTATTGCATAATCTGATGCATCACACATGATTTCAAATGGTAAATCCCAATTAGGTGGTTCCAAAATTGGAGCCTGTGTAACTCTATCTCTCAAAGTTTTAAATGCTAAAATGCACTCCTCATTCATCTCAAAAATCGCATCATTTGTAAGGAGGTTTGTGAGTGGTCGGGCAATTTTTGAAAAATCAAGGATGAATCTTCTATAAAATCCCACATGCCCGAGAAATGATCTAATGCCTTTAATCGAGTTAGGGATTGGAAGATTTACAATTTGATTGATGTTGGCTCGATCTACTTAGATACCTCGCTCAGATACGAGGTGACCGAGTACTATGCCCTCAGGAATCATAAAATGGCTCTTCTCCCAACTAAGAAGAAGGTTAACCTCAATGCATCTTTTTAGAACCTTCGACAAATTATCCAAGCAAATATCAAATGACTCCCCGAAGATTGAAAAATCATCCATAAAAACCTCCATATAGTCACCCACCATTTCAGTAAAAATGGCTAACATGCAACGCTGAAAAGTTGTGGGTGCATTGCAAAGCCCAAATGGCATTCTTCAGAAAGCAAAGGTTTCGAAAGGGCAGGTGAAAGTCGTTTTCTCTTGATCTTTGGGATAAATTGCAACTTGATTATATCCAAAGTAACCATCTAAAAAGAAGAACCTATTACTAGCTAATCTCTCAAGGATATGATCAATGAATGGTAAAGGGAAATGGTCCTTCTTTGTAAAAGAATTCAGCTTTCGATAATCAATACAAACCCGCCATGAATTCGCAATTCGTGTGAGAATGGTTTCTCCAGATTCAGTTTTGATTATGATGAGTCCTGCCTTTTTGGGTACCACTTGAATTGGACTCACCCAAGGGCTATCAGATATAGGATAAATAATATCAACATCAAGCCACTTGATTATTTCTTTCTTAATGACCTCCTTTAGATTAGGGTTTAGGCATCTTTGAGCTTCTCTTGAAGGTCGTGCCCCATCTTCAATATAGATGTGATGAGTACAAAAATTGAGGCTAATCCTGGTGAGATCATGTAAAGTCCACCCAATTGCCTTCTTGTGATCTCGAAGTACTCTGATCAATTTGGATTCTTGTGATTCAGATAGATGAGAATTTATTATTACAGGATATGTTTGATCATATTCGAGATATACATATTTAAGATTATCAAGCAATGGTTTCAATTCAAGCATAAGAGTTGAATCAACGGCAGGATTTGGGGTGGGATTTTCAATTGTGAAAAGTGATTCAGATTCAGAGTCAAATTGGGGATTGAGTAGAGATTCCAATAACGTTTCATTGCTTTGAGGATATGGGATATCAAAAGATGTGCTTTCTAGTTCTAAAGAACTAATGTCATCCTCAAAAACTTCTATTCATTTTATTTCCTCAATCCATTCACAATCAAATCCACTAGAAGCTCTAAATATATCTTACTTAATTGTCTTCTCCCTAAATTTCAATTCAATCTTTCCTGATTCACAATCAATGTTGGCTTTTGTGGTAGCCAAAAAGGGTCTCCCTAAGATAATTGGGGTGTCTTTAATGTGTTCGGATACTTCCATATCAAGAATAATAAAATCTACAGGGAAGTAAAAATCCTGAACTCTTACAATAACATCCTCCAACATTCCTTTTGGTGACTTGATAGATCTATCAGCTAATTGTAAAGTCACATTGGTAGACTTAAGGTTTTCTATTTGAAAGTGTTTTACCAAAAAGAAAGGAATGAGGTTAATAGAAGCTCCTAAATCTAGGAGAACTCTATTAAAACACTGACCCCCAATTATAAAGGAAATAAATGGAGATCCTAGGTCTTTCTTTTCAAAGGAAGCATACTTGAAATAATAGAGCTCACATGCTCTGAAAGTACAACAGTTCTTCCTTTCTTCGACTTACGCTTAGGAGTACACAATTCCTTAAGAAATCTTCCGTAAGTCAGAATGTGTTTAATTGCATCTAGGAGTGGGATATTAATATGTACCTGTTCAAAATTCTTAATCAAATCTTCATCTAATTTAACAGGTTGTTTTTGTTTCCTAGTCTTCTTCAAAGCTTCTGGGAATGGGACATGGGTTTGCTGTTCTACTAAGGTGTTATCCTGACCTCGTGAATTAACGGGAATTGCGGGATCAGGTTCTGCATCTCTTCCAGGTCTAGAAACAGGGGTTAATCTAGATGTACTAGGGTCATGGGATAGGTTCCTTGGAAAAACTGGATCCCTAGTGGAAGTTCCACGGCGGGTTGTAACAAAGTTAATACTCACATGAGAAGTAGCTGAAGAAGAAGATGCTTGTGAATTTTGGAAAGATAGATCATTAATTAATGGTTGATTCGCAACTGATTGCTATTGATTTGGATATTCAAAATCAAGATTAGAAATAGGTGGATTCAGATTTTGATTTAGATTTGGATTCAGGGGTAACTGATTAAGAAGATGGACATGTTTGGATTTTGAACTCCAAGGTGTTGTCTTTGCTTGATATTCCTAGGGTTTGGAATTGGCTGGGATGGAAGGGTCCCTAGCTGACGAGATTCAGTTAATTGCATGATTTTGCCCCTATGATCAGCCAATTCTATCGAACATTGTCGTTGGACTTCAGCAAGAGCTTCAGCATTTTGTCGCTGGCTCTCAGTCACAGCTCTCAAAATCTGATCTAGCTGTGAATCTCTATTTGGACCTACAGGGTTTTGCCAACCTGCGTAAAATGGCCTCGCATTATGTTACTGAAATGACAATGTAGGCGGGTTTTGTCTGGCCTGAGTCGGATATGATGGTCTTTGCGTACGGTCAGACCAAGAAAAATTAGGGTGATTACGCCATCCAGGATTATAGGAATTTGTATATGGGTTTGATCTTGGTGTGTATCCTTGAATGGCGTTCAAGTCAATAGGATGAGGCGTGTTTTTTACAACAGGAAAGGGTGGGTAAGATTGTGGGACAAAGGTCCTTCCTTGGGTTGGTGGAGTAGATAGAAAACCCAAGGAAGATGGATCTCTAGAATCCAGATTATTCACAAATTCCCTCCCTGCGGGAATTTGTGAAACAAGTGAATACGCAAGATTCATAGCAAGTAGAGGCGTAAGAGTCTTCATTGTATTTCTGACCTTGTTGAGATGCTTTGCTATGATATCTACTTTGTCCAGTTTTTCTGTAGTAATCTGTAAATCCTTTGAATTGGATGGATTGCCGATCTCATGAATGCCCTTACGCGGATTTTAGTGATTCGTGTTTGCTCCGCGCGTGAATTGCAACATTGATGCATTATTAATAGAGTTTTCCACCATCCCCTCAAATAATTCTGAAGCGAATTCTACATCGCGATTTAGAAAATTCCCTCCACAAGAGGCATCGACTAGATTGCGAATGCCCTCTTGTAAGCCATAATAAAAGATATGCATGAGTTGCCAATGAGGGATCTCATGATGTGGGCATTTCCTTTGCAATTCATGAAAATGTTCCCACGCTTCATGAATTGGTTCTCCTTGGTTTTGATTGAAAGTGGTAATAGCTCGCCTTAAAGCATTGGTTCGACCAATTGGAAAGAATTTCTTCAAAAATGCAAATTCGAGTTCAGCCCAAGTTGAGATTGGTCTTGCTATAGTTCTATACCAATATGCTGCTTTATCTTTAAGGCTGAAAGAGAACATCTTCATTAGTAGGATTTCCCTATTTTGATTTCGAGGACCAAGAGTTTGGGATAAATTTTTAAGATCTTTTATATGTTGAAATGGATCCTTGGATGCAAATCCATGAAAGTTGGGGATTAAACCTATAATATTTGGCTTTAATTCTAGATCATTTTCCCTAATAGGAATCCTAACATTAGGCTCTACTTGTGCATTAGATGGGTTATAATAATCTCTAAGTAGAGGCCTTGGATGATGGATCGATAAATCAGGGTTTTCGAAACCTGCCTCAGGTCAAGGTGAAGGACGAGTTTGAAGAGTCTGTAAATTATTTAAGGCTGCTGTTAATAAATTGATTTGTCTAGTTTGCTCTAGCATCCTAAGATTCTGGTTCAGGAGTGCCTCATGAACATCAAAAGGTGGCATCTCCCCCTGACCAGAAGAAGAAGGGATCTCAGGATTAAGATTCTACATTGGATCCATGGAAGTAGATGGATCAGACGGGAAAACCATTGGTTGCTTATCTGCAACCGGCCTAGGATCACCTGTCAATGGTGGTGCAAGAGGCAGATGCAGGGATCACCTCCCATCCATAAATGGAAAATAATGTGCAAGTGCCTATGACACATGGATCGAGACTGCTCATTACTAGCTCCCCAGGGCTCTAGTAGTGAGACAAACTTGTTGATCTTCGGCCAAAGCCCTAAGAGGTGCAAAGAGGAGAGATAGAAAAATAGACTTGTGTGACTCTAGTGATCGCACTGTGTGAGTGATAGCATGCAACAGACGATAGCGATTGAAAAGCCCACATGCATTCTGCAAACAGATTTAAGTCACAATTTTTACTTTCTCTTTTTAGTTAGTCTTTTTCAAAAATATATCAAGTAAACTACAATGGCTGCTTTTTATATCTTTTCAAACAAAAATATGTTGTCTTTTTAATTCCTCAGAGGATAGGGATCTACACGGATTTTCTCGTGTTTTCCCGCTGATGCGAGAAAAATAATTTAAAAATTCCCGAGTCAGATCGGACTAATACTAGCAGAGAATGCACTCCTAAGAGTGTATGCCTATGATATGCTGCTGCTAGTCAGAAAAAGATGTACTTTTGTATTCTTTTAATTTTTAAAAGCGACAAAATAAAAGACTAAGAAATACTCGCAAAAACAGCAACAAAATCCTACCTTCTCCTGAGATTACCTGCAAAGGTAAACCTGAAAAGAAGACAGAAAATAAAAATAAAAAAAAACAAAACAAAACACACTAATTAGAATAGAAACAAAAATATATTTACAAAATATCTCCTAATTAGACAATTAAACCTTTGAAATTCTAGTGAATTAAGGGATTACCTCCCCGGCAACGTCGCCATTAAAATGATGCGTGCCTTTCACTCAACTCAGTAATTAAGTTAATTTCACTTAATTAAGAGTAGAAAAAGTCACTTAGGTTAACTCGAAATTTTGTCAGTTGTGTAGTATAGGGTCGAATTAACCTAACATTTTAGAAATTTTTACTGGTTGAGTCCAGGTCGTTCACTGTGACGTATAATAATTTTTCAAATTCGCCAATTTTCTTTTATTTCTCTATAAGTTTAGGTGGTATAACTAGGTTGATTTTGAAACATGAATTTTGCCAAAATATTTAAACTATAAAGATTATACAAAATTCCATATGAAAAATATATTTACTGAAAATGATTTACTTTATTAATAAGTAAACATGTTAGTTTTTCAATTTTATTTCAAAAGAAATTAAGGCAATAAGAATTGTCCTTTTAAAACATGCCTTTTTACAATTAAAACAAATTCAAAAAGAAATTAAAACTTCATTTCTTCAGCCTCTCGCTTCCTCTTTTCTGTTCTTTCTGTTCTTTTCCTTTTTTTTATTCTATCTCAAACTCTCTTTCTTACCTCTATTTCTGTTCCTGCCTTTTTCTCTTCCTGTCTCTTATTCTCTTTCCCTTAGTCTTCTCCTGCCTTCTTCTCTTCCCTTAGTGCCTGTTCCTCTTTTTTTCCTTTGCTTCATCTCTTCACATAACCTTAACTTTCAACACCTAGCTTAACCTTAACCTTCAGCGGCTCCTCTTTCCTTAAGCCCTTCAGCTGAACTGGGTTTTTTTCACTTTTTTAACCAAAAATTATTTTATTTGCGACGAGGTCCTTTCGAGGACACACAGCACCCTGAGATCAGGGTGGGACCAGACACTACTCGATCCTCGCTTAATCTCAGTTAGATTCGATTTCAATTTATTTCATTTTGGTCCATAGTCTCGAGGCAATCCAGCTCAACATAGCCTCAAGCCTCGCCCTCCCAAGGCACACTCGCTCACGCCCACAAGGGCACACACCCGCAGGCACACAAGCCCGCACACACACATGCAGATACTCAGAATGTTCAGAATGCTCAGATCGGTAACCGATGTGCCGAGCGTTGACGACTGAAGAGCCAGGGTAACAAATTCGTTTTATCCCCAAGCACGTGCTTAGAAACTGACGATGTGGGATTATCATAACCCCTTCCAGACCAAACTTCAATCAATCATAACTTCCAGCTCAAAGCTCCGTTTCAAGTGATTTAAAGTTTGTTAGAAAGCTCTAAAGTTGATCTACACAATTGCGAGGTCAATTTAAGGATTTGAGGATATTTTACTCTTCAAAATGAAGAGTGAAATAAGGGTTTCCTACGGGTTATTTATTGCCTGGAAATGATTTTTAACTTCAGAGTCCTCAGATGGACTTTTCTCTCTCATTTAAAGGTCTGTACAGGTTATACATATTATTCCGCATCTGTTAGAGTAAGTTTTAAGCTCACAAGACCTTCAGACAGTGTACAGAAGGTTGAAGCTTCTCTGAAAGCTTCAGAGTTCGAATTTCAGAATGAAATAGGTACAACAGACACTTAAGAATGTTTCTAATTGATTTAAACTAATTCTAAGGGTTATAACAGACTTATCTAGGCAGGATTCAAGTTCATATTTCAACAAAATACTTCAGCTGTTAGTTTGGGTTCGAAAGTAACCCAAATTGTCAGGGTTTGAATTTTCACATAATAAATCATCTGAGCTCACTTAATTCACTCTAAAACCATCAAACAAGATCCTAGAAACAACTTAATCTCATCAATTTCTCAGATTGAGCTCAGAAACAAAGTTTCCTCCTCAGATTTGACTATAAAGGCTTAAAATTTGACTTTATGTTCAAAGCCTTCTCTCAAGAAATCAAAGCCTCGAATAGGATCTTCTTAACATCAGAAACTCATTCAGATTCTCAGATAGGCACTCTGACCAAGATTTCTAGGGTTTCAGGCTTGCCGCCTGAGGTTCAAAATGACTTTGTTCGTCAGAGGAAATCAGAGGTTGTTACAGTATTCTAAGGGTTTAAACAGTTTCAGTGCATTGCACTGAAGCTTCTAGGATCCTTAAATTCTTCTTATATCTCTTTATCAGACTTCTCCAACTCCGGCGGAGTTGGAGAAGATGAACTTCAATCTTCAGCTCCAGACACTAAATCTTCAAACAAATATCCTCAAGACAATCAGTGATCCATATTACATCATTCTGGAGCTTCTCAACGAATTCTAAAGGCTGAAGTACAAATATGTAAACTGTGTACAGATTGTAAAATTATGCCATTTTTAATCTAAAAAGGATCCTGAGGTTGCAAGGAACCTCAGTATCACATTTAATTCCCATTTTCTCTTTATTTGTAAGATTGGATAGTGAATTCATTTATTTAAAAATCTAAATTGAATTAAGCTCAGGGCTTGTTTAACCACTCGATTGAGAGGCTACAACAAGTCAACAGATAATAGCAATCATAATTATATAGTTAATTAATAGTTTGAACTGCTCCTGAGCCGCCATTGACAGCGAGCTCAGGAGCTTAATTAAGATTGGGCATTTAATTTATATGTGATATTTATATGTATTATAGTGTCGATTAGGGTTCATAAGTGGTGAATAGATGATGAATGACTGATTGCACAGCAAAAATGCACCAACAATTATGCCATCTTGTGCTATTACCTAGCATTACCTGTGCATAATAGGTATCCATAGTCGCATTTGTGAAAATACACGCATGCATGCATTTAATTGAGAGGGGACGAGAGTGAAATAAATGGCCTTGTAATTGACAAATTCTTCAAGTGCTGCCTCATAAAATTTCCATCTTTATTTTTATTTCTATTTGATTTCAAAATTCTTCCCTACGGCTGCAAAGCATGGCATCTTCCTCCTTGCGCCATTCCCTGCTCAGCTTGCCCTACATAGCCACTCCCTGCCAAGCCGCATGCACAGCCATACATAGCCAGGGCATGGTTGTGCATGCCTTCTTCCTCTTTGAAAGAGCACGGCTTCTTCTTTGCAAAGGGAGCCTGGTCCACGCCAAAACACAGCACCTTCCTTCAACTCCAGGCTGTCTCCTCCCCTCTCCCCTCCATACGCAGCCTCTCCTCCTTCTGAGGAGCTACTCTGTGGGCAGGAGCTGCTCACAGTGGTGCACAACCACCACTGTGAGTCCCACCACCGCCCAGCTCATCAAAGAGCCAGTGGGCGTGGTGGTTCTCTCTCTGTTTCAACATTGAGCCATTTCTGCGATTGCCACAAGAGCTTCAAGCTTTGAAGCTCAAGCTCCGCAGCAGCAGCAGTAGCACAAGCCACCGCACGCCCGCGCCTGTAGGCCGCCCTAGCCCCTCTCCACGCACCTTGTCGCGAAGAGCCACCCGCAAGCCAGAAGTTGGCGTAGCTTCTCCACACACGCGCCAGCCACTCCACACCTCCCGCACTCACGAAACTGGGTGCAGGCGGTCACGCGAAGCCGAGTGGCACTGTAGCCACTATTCACGCTAGTCAGCGGAACACTATGGCTACAGTCCGGTGACCGGTAAGTTTCTCACTTATCCGGTCACCCGGCGCGCCGCAATCGGTCCCAACCCGCGCCCGCATCCCACCCCACGCTCTCTCCAGTGCCCGCTCGCGTGTTTACGTTTTCCCGCGTACGCCCACCTGCTTCAATGTCTGCGTACGCTCGCTCCAAGCGCCTGCGTCTGCTCGCACCCGCCTCACTGCGCAGTGCAGTGCGCTACGGCATCTCTCCCTCGCGCTCAGTCCCTCCGAGTGCATGCCTCTTTGTGCACCTAAGTGCCTACGCGTGCGCGTGGACACTAGATGTCAGCCCTGAAGCATCAGACGGCTTAACTCGCCTTTTCTTCGTAGCAGGCGCTCTTTCTCTATATATCTCTCTCTCTCACAGCACTCTCTCACTCTCCTACAGACACATACATACACACACACACTCTCATACACACACACCCACTCACTTATACCCTAATATATACTTATATAAATATATTCATGCATATATATTTATATATATATATATTTATATACATATATATATATACTTATATCTATACCAATAGTAGTACCTAAATAACTAGGTATTAGTATACATACATACATATATATATATATACATCTATATACTTATATATATATATACATATATATTTACATATATACATATACTTATATACGTATAAATATATATATATATATATCATTACCTATATAACTAGGTATAAGTATAGATACATATATATATATATATGCATATATATACACATATACTTATACACATATATATATATATACAAATATACATACATATATACATATATATCTATAACTATATATACATCGATATAGTTATATATACATACATATACATATATATATATATATCTATACATATATCTATCTATACATATATTTACAAACCTATGTATATATATACATATATATATATATACATATATAACTACACATATACCTATATAATTATAACCATATATATATATACATATAGATGTATATTTACATAGATACATATATATATATATTTTTTTTTCATATCACTTACCATATGTCGTATCGTGGGAATATCTACACCAGTTGCTGATATTCCCCGATACACGCATACAGAAAGCGTGTTCGCATTCATCTTCCACCAATCCACCTTACACTCCAAGCGGCACTTCGTCCTGTTGGTTGCATCTTCCTAGATGACGACCGACTCGACACCGTGCTACACGTCATCTCCACCTCCACCCCCACCCCTTTATACATATATAATATATACATATATATCTATACTATATTTACTTTATTTCTGTTTCTTTTTCATGCCAGTAAAATGATAAAAAAAATATATAAAAGAGAAAAGATAATTCTTGACTTGCAGGTACTCAATCTTACGAATAGCAAGACCAATTTTGAAACCTTGATTTGGCTCAAAGCCAAGAACCTGATTTTGTGGGTGTACCTCAAGGACAAAAATTATCAAAAAAAAATAGTAAATAGAAAAACACCAAAAATATAATAAATGAACGGAAGAGATTCGTTGTAGGAAAGGCGTAGAAACTTCTTCACTTCTAATCCCACTTCCCTGAGTTCGACCCTGGGCCTAAAAGTGACCAAGATAAAATCAAGTAGGCCAGGTAAAAAAAATTTTTGTAAAGAGATGGTTAGGCTCGAATTAGGTTAACCACTATACGTATTTCAACGATAAAATCACCATATTAACACAACCTATCTGGGTCCGACCACACACTTTTTCATGGCGCCGTTGCCGGGGAAGTGCACCTTCAAGTAAGTTTCTACTCCATTCCTTTAATTTTTCTCTTCTCACACCCTTCTCTTCACGGGTGTTTTTGTTTGTTGCTGTGTAGGTGAACCTGTTGCTAGGAGAAGGCAGGCAGACAAAGTCGGAGACGTGAGCAGATCCAAGGTGGGAAAGAGAGCATGAAGATGCTGACACTGCACTGGAGCTTCGCACACGTTGTTGAAAAAGTAGGTCTTCCTTTCTTAGCAACTTAGGTTAACTTGTCACCCAAATATAAAAAAAAATATATAAAAAAAAATAACTAAAAAAGAGAAACTAGAAAAACTTCTTGGGATCTCTTGGGGCAAGTGGATTAAAATTCACTTGATTGATTGTTTGCCTTTACTCCCACCACCTCGGGACTTCCCGCTAAACTTCGCATAGCGAAAATCCAAGAATCTTGATTCTTGATTTTTTCGTCCTGTGAAGTATTCTTTGAGGCAAATAAAAAGATTGATTGCCACCCCTCTTTGCCTCATTTACCTACAATTCGGGATCACCTTTTTGGTGGGGAGACTTGGAATTGAGTTGATTCCAACCCCACCATGACCTTTCATGTGCCTAAGATTCGATCCCGAACATTTCAACCCCAACAATTTGATTTTCTTTATCTTTTGGTTGAGCCTTGTGTGCGGAAATCATTTTGGTGATTGGGAGCACTTGAAATGAAGTGCTTTGGCTCCCTTACACACTAATCTAAAATTGATTCATGCATCCACACATAGAAATCTCCATCTAGGGAAGCCCATTGCATTTTAGCATGCATTAACCAACTGACATTGAAGAAGGGTTTGTTCGGCATAGAAGAAAACTTGTATTCTCTCAAAACCCGAAGATTGGTTGAATTGGTAATTCAGAGAAATCCTAAAATCCATACTACTTAAGGCTGAATTCTAAAAACCATTCACCAATTAAAAACTTCGATTCAGGGAGATTTCCTCGTTGCATGCTTGGTTTACACACTCTTAAAATCAATCACTTGGGCATTACCTGTAAATAATGCCCTTCACATTCCAGAAGCACTTGATCCTAAACCTCTAACTAAAATTGGTAGTAACTTGACCCTTATTAAGGATTGGAGGTCTAACTACCTGCATGTATCGCCTATGTGCTGGTGAGGGTTCTCGCATGCTATCGGGTGTCTAAGACTGGGGCAAACGGCCTTTCAATCTTGCCCGGTGGTTCCGCGGTGCTCGCATTCGGTTCCGTAGTTCGTGATAGTAGGTAACTTAGATCTTTAGGTCTAAGGGCACACTGTAGAGGTTAGGAATATTGATTGTATTGATTTTTCATCAAGTGTACCTTTGCGGCATCATTTCTCTCATCTCTTTTCCCTTCGTATCCCCCTAATTCTTCCTGTGGTAATGCATGTTTGGGAGGAGTTCACAAAACCCTGAACTGTGTGAATTGCCTGATAATTTTAGAAAAGAAGCCGAATCGTCCTCCTCCTCCATAAACATGGCTGCAAGCCCACCTCCAAATCCCGAACGAGAGGAGCCTAGGTCTCTTAGCTCCTATCAGAATCCTGCTGCTATAGAGACCATAGGACAAATTCGGGTCCCCATGGGCGGGGATGACTTTGAACTGAAACCTAACATAATTGGCCTGATAAATTTTCACTTCCATGGTCTTGCAAGTGAAGATCCTTTTCTCCACTTTGAAGACCTAACACGATTGGCTGAAATAGTTAAATCAAGAAATGTCGAGTTACCTATAGTCCTCATGAAAATGTTCCCGTTTTCATTGCGGGATAAAGCGTTGCAGTGGTTACGCACCCTTGGGAGAACCATCCATTCTTGGGAAGAGATGCGAACAACATTTCTCAAGAAGTTCTTCCCAATCGGGCGAACCAATGCGCTTCGCCGTGCTATCACCTCCTTTACGCGACAAAACGACAAACAGTTTCATGAGGCATGGGAGAGATATAATGACCTCCTCAGGAAGTGTCCGCACCACGGTCTGCCTAAGAGGCATTTAGCCCAGATTTTCTACTATGGACTAAATGAGACTTTGAAGTAGATTGCAGATGCTTCCTACGGAGGAAATTTTATGAATAAAGATGAGAATGGAGCATTTGAATTATTTGAAAATATGAGTGAAAACTCAATGAATAATGCCCTCATTGTCGCCTTTAATCGTACTAGCCTGCCTCGAAATGTCCACGAAGTTGACACGAGACCCTCCCATTCATCCACTAATCTCAGCCTTATCGCACAAAAATTGGATGAAGTCTCCGTCGTGCACAAGAAGCTGGACGAGCTTCTGGCCAACCCCGCCCATTCTATGGCAAACACCCCCACCACACCACTTCGTCACAATCCCAATTCTTCCAACACCAGGCTTATCCCGAGAAGCCCCGTAAGACCTTCCTTATCGAGTGTCGCACCAAGCGATTCGGGAAGTCATGTGGATCTGGCTTCTGCGAGCCAGTATTTCGACATGGAGGACCAAACCTCCGTGTGCTCGGATGCATATTTACATGCGAACACGTCTTCTAGCATAGAAGATGCTTGCGCCCTAGGAAACAACCCATTCTCTGCCACTTAGAACCCAGGGTGGCGAAATCATCCAAATTTCTCATGGTCCAACAACCTGCAGTGCCAAAACCCCACGGGTGGACCAATGCGACCATCCACACCCGTCATCCCAAGGGCCCAGTCTAATCCTATGGCGAATCCGCCATCGAGTCCTTGCATACCACAAGTAGAACACGCATCAAGTCCTCTTGACAAATTGATGCGAATGATGACGAAAATGTCAAAGTACCATGAAGAGAACATGACCTCTCTTCAGCACCAACTGGCGCAGCAGAATGCTGAGATCAGTCAACTATGCATGGCGACTCGATCTCAGGGCACTCTTCCTGCCCAACCTGTTCCCAACCTACGAAATTTCATACCCCGTGGTCCTCAACCACAGGTACGACCTTCTCATAGATAGGTTCATCAGATTCTGTAGGCTCCGAGCATTCCACTGGGATTTCAGGCTAATTCTGCTGCAGCACGTCACTCTTATGTCCCTATTGCAAACCCTCCTCCGCCGTATGATCCCACTGGACCCACATCATCCAATGCGATCACTACGAGGAGCAGTAAGCAGACCGTCAATCCACCTCAACCTGATCTTGGCCCATCTTCTTCATCGCCCTCTCATTTGGGATGTGCACCGCATCCACGAGAGGATGATACACCCAAATTGGTGCTAGAATCAGTCCCATTCCCTGAGGCTCTACTGAGGGAGCCAAAAGGCAAAAAGAAAGATACGCAGGCCTTTGATAACCTGCGTAATTTGTTCAGGGATGTTGAAATCAAGGTACCCCTGCTCGAGGCTATCGACCACATACCTACTGTCTCTCAATTTTTCAAAGACTACACAACACCCAGGCAACAGTCAAAGAAAACCAAGAATCCAGTGGTTCTCTCGCCTCATGCGAGTTGTGCTATACTGTCCAACCTACCACCGAAGCAAAAAGATCCAGGCACACCACTGATTTCCTGTAGCATCCAAGGCTGCAATTTTAACCGTGCCCTACTTGATCTAGGATCTTCCATCAATCTTATACTGTCCATCATGCTCGAAAAATTTTTCTTGGGAAATCTGAAACCCACCCCTGTCACGTTACAGTTGGCAGATCGTTCTATCAAAATCCCAAAGGGTGTGGTGGAAGACGTGGTGGTTAGGGTCAACAGTCTCTGTTTTCCTGTTGAATTTCTTGTTTTAGATATGGAAGTTCCTAGCTCACTTTCTAATTGTCCGAACATCCTTGGTCGACCTTTCTTGGCCACAGCCCACGCCCATATCGACTGCGAGTCGAGCTATATTGAGATTGTCGTTGGATCTGAAAAGCTCAAGCTTAACATCTTCAAGGCAACCAAGAACTTTGATTATGATTACATCGAGGATGACACCTCTGATGAGGACATGGCCGTCAGCGCATGTATCAGACTAACTGGGACCTATTCTGACTGCTGCGGATTACCTTTAAACACTGACGACTGCCTGACCGACACATATTGTGACGTTCCCCCATCCCTCCCTATTCCCATACCTTCTCCTAACCAGACTTCTAATGAGGTTTTCTCCGCTTCCCATACCTCATGGTCTGAGTTATATCTGGTCTACTCACCACCGGTCCACACTCTTGATGATCGGATTGCCCTTTCTTTCCCACCAAATCAGGCGGATGTGCAAATCCACATTGGGACCTTGAGCCCATATACTTCCCACTGGGGTTATTCCTTTTGGGATCCATCTATCCAAGAAGCCCCTCTTCTTGGACAATCTGAGGGCCAACTTCTTCCTCCTGATTTGTTTTCTAATCCTCCTGGGACACTCTCGTCCCAAGAAATGCCAGACCTTTCACCATCCACTCCCGAGCTGAAAGAGCTGCCTAGTACACTTAAATATGTTTTCTTGGGGCCAAATGAAATGCTCCCCATAATCATTAGTTCAAAATTGTCCAGGGAGCCAAAGTGCAAACTAACAAAGGTCCTCATAGAACACAAGGCAGCCATTGGATGGTCTTTAACAGACTTATCTGGCATTAGCCCCTCCTACTACACTCATCGTATATATACGGAGGAGGAGGCTCGACCTTCCCGCGAGATGCAGCGACGTCTCAACCCTAACTTGCGGGAGGTCGTCAACAAGGAAATTATTAAGTGGCTAGATGTGGGTACAATCTACCTGATCAGCAATAGCCCCTGGGTGAGTCTGATTCACATTATGCCCAAGAAGGTGGGACTCACCATCCATGTCAATGATAGGGGCGAATCCATCCCTACACGCACTCCTACATCTTGGAGAGTGTATGTAGATTATAGGAAACTCAATACTAAGAAAGATCACTTTTCGCTACCTTTCATTGACCAAATCCTGGAGCGGTTAGCGGGAAATAAATTTTTCTGTTCCCTGGATGGATTCTCAGGATATAACCAGGTGGCAATTGACCCCCAGGATCAAGAGAAAACCACCTTTACCTGCCCCTTCAGCACCTTTGCATTTAGAAGGATGTCGTTTGAACTTTGCAACGCGCCAGCAACTTTCCAGAGATATATGCTGGCGATATTCAATGACATGGTGGGTGACTTTCTCGAGGTCTTCTTGGATGACTTTTCGATCTTTGGACCATCTTTTGATGACTGTCTTGCCAACCTGACTCGTATCCTTAGGAGATGTATTGATGTAAACCTCGTGCTTTCCTGGGAAAGAAGTCATTTTATGGTGCATGAGGGAATTTTTCTCGGACACATCATCTCCGATAGGGGTATTGAGGTTGACATAGCTAAGCTTGATGCAATTGCTGATTTACCTGTGCCTGGCTCTATCAAACAAATCTGCTCCTTCCTGGGACATGTCGGTTTCTATAGGAGATTCATCAAAGATTTCTCCAAGATCTCTCGACCGTTAACTCATCTCTTATCGACCGACGTACCCTTTGATATGGGCCCCGACTGCATACGAGCATTCACGCAGCTGAGTAATGCTGTCACTAAGGCCCCTGTTCTCCACCCACCTGATTGGTCCCTCGACTTTGAAATCATATGTGACGCTTCCGACCTTGCAGTCGGAGCCATCCTAGAATAAGATGCGATAGACACCCCTTCGTGGTGTACTACGCCAATAAGACGTTGGATGAGACCCAGTGTAATTATACTACCACTGAGAAAGAACTACTGGCGGTCATCTTTGGGCTGGAGAAATTCCGCTCTTACCTTCTGGGCTCACATGTTATTGTTTTCACTGATCACATGGCCATTCGCCATCTCATGCATAAGAAGGATGCCAAGCCTAGACTGATTCGTTGGATCCTTCTGCTCCAAGAACTTGACATTGAGATCCGCGATAAGGTCGGAGCCCAGAATATTGTGGCTAATCACCTTTCTAGACTGGACCCTGACCATATTGGACTTACTCTACCAATCAATGAGATTTTTCCAGATAATCACCTACTGGCAATTAACGTGGCAAGTGGACAGTGGTATGTCGACATTGCCAATTACCTTGCCTCCGGATCCCTTCCACGTGGCTGGCCTAAAAACTAGCGCGAGCGTCTCATGGCAGAAGCAAAGTATTATTTCTGGGATAATCCACTTCTTTTTCGGATAGGTGCTGATCAAATCATCCATCACTGTGTTCCTAACCGTGAATTCCCCAGTGTGCTATCCTTCTGCCACGATCAGGCCTGCAGAGGCCATTTCTCTAGGAGGAAAACTGTAGCCAAGGCATTACATTGTGGTTTCTTTTGGCCCTCCCTTCACCAGGATGCACACAATTATGCCAAGCATTACACTAGGTGCCAGTCGTTAGGGTCAATGTCACGTCGTGACATGATGACCTTGCAACCCATCCTAGCTGCGAAAATCTTCAACATTTGGGGAATTGATTTCATGGGTCCCTTTCCTCCTTCCAATGGCTTCGAATTTATCCACGTGGCTGTTGATTATGTTTCGAAATGGATCGAGGCTATTCCCACGCGCCGTGCTAACCATGTTATATCCACTCGCTTTGTCAAAGACCACATCTTTGCGTGCTTTGGGATCCCTCATGCTATTATCTCGGATGGAGGAAGCCACTTTACCCATGGTTTTTTTCGAGCACTTCTGAGGAAATATGGAGTCCACCATCGTATCGCATCTTCGTATCATCCTCAGACGAACGGCCAGGCATAGGTGTTGAACCGGCAAATCAAGCAAATTCTCCAGAAAACAGTTTGGTCTGACCGTAAGGATTGGTCCGACAAGCTGATTGACGCACTTTCGGCGTATCAGACTGCCTTCAAGGCTCCCCTTGTTATGTCTCCTTATAGAATCGTTTACGAGAAGCCTTGTCATTTGCCTGTGGAGTTGGAGCACCGCGCTTATTGGTCGGTTCGCCAATGTAACCTTGACCCAGACCTGTGTGGTTAAGAAAGGAAACTCCGACTCCAGGAGTTGGAAGAGCTTCGTCGTGAAGCCTATGATTCTGCTTTAACTTTCAAACAATTCACTAAGGCTTTTCACGACAGTCGTATTCGGCGAAAAGAATTTGAGCCGTCTCGGCAAGTTTGGCTCTATAATGCCCGACTCAAATTCCTTCTTGGGAAACTAAAGTCCAAATGGACTGGTCCTTTCCTGGTCTCGAGACCATTTCCCAACAGGGCCGTTGAGATTGAAGATCCCAAATCTGGGCATAAATTTACGGTCAATGGGCAGCGTTTGAAACCCTATCTTACTCATGAGCCTGCCCCCGTTGGAGAAACTATTGCCCTGCTGGAGGGTAACTAATTTGTGCCTCATTTTGAGTCCAGCTGGGGACGTTAAATTCAACGCTCGTTGGGAAGCACCCCAACAACACTCGCTATCCACCATCACTTTTCACTTCACTATCACGCTCACTTCACTTTTCACTTCACCACCAACCATCCACCCACCCTACCACCCTGCTGTATACCCTGCACCTCAGCTCTCATTACCCAATCTTTCATCCTTTCTCTACCCAACCCTGCATGCATATGAGGACATAGCATCGTTTGGCATGGGGGGGTGGATAGGCATCCATAGGATCTGGGTATTTTAGGGCATCATGCAGTTTCCACTTATCTATAAATATGCACAAAAAAAAAGGTGTTTAGTAATGATCTAAAGGCTGAAATAAAAAAATACAATAAGTGTTTGTGGATATTCAGCCACTGTTTTGAAGACTTTCCAGGCCACAAAAGCTTGATTCGCTCAGGCTCGACTTAATTCACTTGAGCATTGACAAAATAGATCAGAATCTCTCCTAAGTAAGGACGTATTCTTGTACCCGAGATACTAGTACAAGATTCGTTGGGTTGCTTCTACTTGAGAGCCTAAGTAATCATGGTTCACACTACACATATCAAGAAAGACCAGGTGAACATAAGATCCAACCCTAGTGTTCATTAGGGAAGGTGGAGTCCTTACCTATGCACGCAGGTAGACTTTTTATCCCAGGCTTTAGTCTTATGTTTAGGAGAGACTCTTTCCACCAAAAAGGAACTCTCCCACCAAAAAGAAAAGTGTGCACCTCCAAATAATGTTGTAAGAGATATACTGACACGTGTTTCAAAAAAAAAAATGAGAGAGAAGAAGCAAATAAGTCAGTATATCTCACAAATGATTGTAAAATCTTCCCCTTACAAAAAGTTCTTCAAGGCAAATACCCTGTCTTATTTGAGCCACAAATGTCATAAAATGGGATATGAGTTTCCATCATCTTTTTAAGGGTCAATCCGAAGACATGAGCTGAAACTGGGACCAACCTGTACGTAAAAATTCCTGAAACCCTAGGCTTGAGTCCTAATATTCATCTGGTCAGTCTTGATCCTTCACTAAGCACAAGCCATAATCTCTTGAGCTCTCGAGTACAGCAAAAGCCTCCTGGGTCCTTGAAATCGTACTTAAGGTTTAAATATCAGGAGTCCTTGTTACTTGAGAGATGATCTATGTCATGTGAGACTTAAAGTACTGGTAGTCTTCCCTATAGCTGGTTCTCATAATATCCAACAATAAACACACCTAGGTCACCTCAGAAGAAAATCTTCAACTTAAAGATCATTTATAAATACAACAAAAATGTTTTGCTAGGGACTAGCAAAAGATAGGCATGGGGGTATGATTACACAGCAAAAATACACCAACAATTGTGCCATCTTGTGCTATTTCCTAGCATTACCTGTGCATATTAGGTATCCATAGTCGCATTTATGAAAATACACGCATGCATGCTTTTAATTGAGAGGGGATGAGAGTGAAATAAATGGCCTTGTAATTGACAAATTCTTCAAGTGCTGCAGTGCAAAATTTCCATCTTCATTTTTATTTCTATTTGATTTTGAAATTCTTCCCCGCGGTTGCAAAGCATGGCAGCTTCCTCCTTGCACCATTCCATGCTCAGCTTGCCCTGCACAGCCACTCCCTGACAAGCTGCATGCACAACCATGCACAGCTAGGGCATGGCTGTGCATGCCTTCTTCCTCTTTAAAAGAGCATGGCTTCTTCTTTGCAAAGGGAGCCTGGTCCATGCCAAAACACAGCACCTTCCTTCCTCTCTAGGCTGTCTCCTCCCCTCTCCCCTCCATACGCAGCCTCTCCTCCTTCTGAGGAGCTACTCTGCGAGCAAGAGCCGCTCACAATGGTGCACAACCACCACTATGAGTCCCACCACTGCCCAGCTCATCAAAGAGCCGATGGGCGTGGTGGTTCTCTCTCTGTTTCAATGTTGAGCCATTTCCGCCATTGCCACAGGAGCTTCAAGCTTTGAAGCTCAAGCTCCACAGCAGCAGCAGCAAGGTGATAGCAGCAGTGCAGGCCATCGTGCGCCCGCACGCAGGCCAACGCGCGCGCTTGCAGGTTGCCCTCGCCCCTCTCCACTTGCCTTGTCACGAAGCGCCACCAGCAAGCCAGCAGCCGGCGTAGCTACCCCGCTCACGCGCCAGCCGCTCCACACCTCCCGCACTCACGAAACTGACCGTAGGCGGTCGCTCGAAGCCGAGTGGCACTGTAGCCACTGTTCACGCTAGTCAGCGGAACACTGTGGCTACAGTGCGGTGACCGGTAAGTTTCTCACTTATCCGATCACCCGGTGCGCCACAACCGGTCCTAGCTTGCGCCCGCGTCCCGCCCCGTGCCCACTCCAGCACCCACCGGCGCATCTGCGTTCTCCCACGTACGCCCGCCCTCTTCAACGTCTGCGTGCGCCTACTCCCAGTGCCTGCGTCTGCTTGCAACCGCCCCACCACACAGCGCAGTGCACTGCGGCATCTATCCCTCTTGCTCACTTCCTTCACAGCACGCGCCTCTTCACGTGCCTACGAGCCTGCGCGTGGACACAAGACGTCAGCCCTGAAGCATCAGACGGCTGAACTCGCCTTTTCTCCACAGCAGGTGCTCTTTCTCTCTCTCTCTCTCACAGCACTCTCTCACTCTCCTACAGACACATACATACACACACACACTCTCGTACACACAAACCCACTCACTTATACCCTAATATATACTTATATATATATACACACACATATATTTATATATATATATATTTATATAGATATATATATATGTATATACTTATATCTATACATATAGTAGTACCTATATACCTAAGTATTAGTATACATACATACATATATATATATATATATATATACATCTATATACTTATATATATATGCATATATATACATATATATTTACATATATACATATACTTATATACGTATAAATATATATATATCATTACCTATATAACTAAGTATGAGTAGAGATACATATATATATTTACGTACATATATATACACATATACTTATACATATATATATATATGTATACAAATATACATACATATATACAAATATATCTATAATTATATATACATATATATATATACTTATATATATATACATACATATATATTTATATATATATATATATTAATATAGATATATATATATATATGTATATACTTATATCTATACATATAGTAGTACCTATATAACTAAGTATTAGTATACATATATACATATATATATATATACATCTATATACTTATATATATATATACATATATATACATATACTTATATACATATATACATATACTTATATATATATATATATATCATTACCTATATAACTAAGTATGAGTAGAGATACATATATATATTTACATAAATATATATACACATATACTTATACATATATATATATATACAAATATACATACATATATACAAATATATCTATAATTATATATACATATATATATATATATACATATCTATCTACATATATATATATACATCTATATAGTTATATATACATACATATACATATATATATATATCTATACATATATCTACCTATACATATCTTTACATACCTATATATATATACATATAGATGTATATTTACATATATACATATATATATATATATATATTTTTTTTTTTTTCATATCACTTACCATACGTTGTATCGCGGGAATATCTGCACCAGTTGCTGATATTCCCCGATACACACATATAGAAAGCGTGTTCGCACTGATCTTCCACCAATCCACCTTACACTCCATGCGGCACTTCGTCCTATTAGTTGCGTCTTCCTAGATGACGACCGACTTGACACCGTGCTACATGCCATCTCCACCTCCACCCCCACACCTTTATACATATATAATATATACATATATATCTATACTATATTTACTTAATTTCTATTTCTCTTTCATGCCAGTAAAAAGATAAAGAAAATATATAAAAGAGAAAAGATAATTCTTGACTTGCAGGTACTCAGTCTTGCAAATAGCAGGACCAGTTTTGAAACCCTAATTTTTCTCAAAGCCAAGAACCTGATTTTGATGGTGTACCTCAAGGACAAAAATTATCAGAACAAAATAGTAAATAGAAAAACACTAAAAACATAATAAACGAACGGAAGAGATTCGTTGTAGGAAAGGTGTAGAAACTTCTTCACTTCTATTCCCACTTCCCTGAGTTTAATCCTGGGCCTAAAAGTGACCAAGATAAAATCAAGTAGGCCAGGTTAAAAAAATTTTTGTAAAGAGATGGGTAGGCTCGAATTAGGTTAACCACTATATGCATTTCAACGATAAAATCACCATATTAACACAACCTATCCGGGTCCGACCACACACTCTTTTCAATGACCAAGTGGAGGTGAAATTAACTCGACTACTGCCGCCATCGACAGTGACAGTAGTCAGTGGAGGTGAAATGTGAATTAGCCAATTAAGTGATCAATTAAATGATTAAATGTGCTAGAAGTGATTGTGAGGGTTAAAGGAAGGTGGACAGTGAGTTAAAAAGACAAGATTAATGCTCTAGTGAGCTTAAGGAGCTCGCCGGAGTCGGAGAAGATGAAACTGAAATTCTAAAAATTACTCTAATCTAACTGCCTAAACTAACTAATTAAGCTAACCTACCCCTACTCCTACTCCTAATCTACTGTTACCTAGATGAAGGGGTCAATAGGGTTCCGTCGATGGTTCATAGCGGACGACAAAATCAGAGGGTGGAAGAAAGATCTCCAGCGGGCGGATTTGGGGTGGAGCGGAGGATTCCTTGGGTCAGCGCCTGTGTCAGAGACGCGGCGGACCATGGCTGATCTCCTCGACTGGTCAGAATGGATGGAGGAAGTCGGAAAGTGAAATGGAAAGTCATTAGACTTTTGGACGAATAGCCTATCGAAGTCGGCTACAGTGTTAGAAGAGGGAAGGGAGCCAACTTGTGTAAAATTTGGCAGAGAAGAGAATGGCGGGGTCTGGCCAAAGAAGGAGCTTGAGGAGCTTAACCTCCAGCGTCGTCATCGACGACGGTGAGGTTATCTCCCACTGAAAAATAGGATTTCCGGTTAATCCAGACCGGTGGATGAAGAGGAGGTGGTGAGCGCAAGCTGCAAGAGCTTGGACAAAGAATATTGATGTTGGTAGGGCGGTAATCGCACGGTGGCGTGACTCCCTGCCACTAGCCATTCATTTGGTTGAAGAAGAAGAAGAAGAAGACGAAGAGGGACTTACATGTAATGAATCTTAAGGACCTGTGTGAGAAATAAGGACCTGATTGTAATAAGTTTTAAGGACCAAAATGTAAACTCAGGTTTTGAAGGTTTATTTTAACTTAGATTCTTTCCAACTTTTTATATATGTTAGTAAATAGGGTAAATATTATATTTTCACCTTGAATTTACATTTTTAACCTTTTTAGATTAATTTATTAGATTAAGTAAAATTACTTAAGTTATTATATACTTAAGTATACATTAAGTTTAAGTTACTTATCTTATTAATTAAGGGAATGATTAATAGGATTTCGAGTCCAATTATTAACTAAATTATAAATAATGTTAATTGAATGATAAAATGCCATTTTTAACTTATTTTAAGGTCCTTGACTAAATATCCCATATTCTATAATTAACCCTTATATATTCATATCCTTAGCTAATTAACTAGGAAGACTAGTTAATTAGGAGTAATTAGAGATCATGATGAGTGTCTCATCAGGGTATCAGCAAGACAGCAGATCGAAGACAAGTAGGGTTAGTGCTATGTAAATGCAAAGAAATGCAATAAACAATAAAGTAAATTCTATTGCCTCCTCGGCAACGACGCCAAAATGGTCATGCGTGTTCGCGTGTTAGAAATCGAGATTACAAGTAACCCATCGTCCTAGTTGCAAAACACGTTGATCAGATAAAATTTATATTGAAACTTGAAGGGAGTCCCAGGTCAAACATAGGGAGGCAACGTTTACTTTAGTTGAAAATCGCGCTTCGATTCGTTTCTTTTGGTATTTTAGGGTTTTGCTTTTTTTTTGTTTTTGAAATAAAAGACAAGCAAATGATTCATAAGATAGAGATGTGGAACAAATATGATATATATATCAATTCAATGTCGATTACAATGAACTACAAAAGCATAAAAGGAGAGGGAGGTGAGAGGAAATCTCCTGAATCGGCTGTTTGGCGAGACGATGGCACCTGGCGGAAGCTCGAATGAAGGAGGTACGGAGCGGGACGATGGAGGAGAGGTGCTGGAGGACGTCGGGTTAAGGAAAGTTTCGGCGTAGCTCCGAAATGGAGGTGAGAAGATGGAGTTGATCTGCTACCGGAATGGAGGTGGGAGGACAGCTCCAAGGTGATTTATGAACGGAGATGGGAAGTTAGAGGAGTATTTGGTGGGGTAGAGGTTCGCTACACTAATAGGCACCTTGGGAGTTTGAGAACAAGCTCTAATGGAGCGTTGGTAGGCTTGCTAGAGCTTGGGAGTAGGTGGGAGTAGAGTAGGTAGAGATGGCTTGGAAGGGAGGGGGTGTAGGTCCTTTTATAGTGGAGGAGGAGATGCAAAAATCGTATCTAGGTCTTTACAAACATCCACAAACATCACTGCAGCTGTCGCTGAGGATCCGCCCTTCAATTGCTCTTGTTGGCTCACATGGGCGTTTGATGACGTCCACAAACGTTGCTGCAGCTGTCGCTGAAGATCTACCCTTCAATTTCTCTTGCTGGCACATGTGGGCCTTTAGTGACAGCTGCAAGTGTCGCTAAAGGCCCTCATAAATGTTGCTAAAGATCCGCACATCTCCCTGCCGGTGTGGGCTTCGCTTGCGCTATGCACTTCACGCACTCATGTCGCGCGCGTGCACATACGCTGTGCTACTGCTACTATGCGCTGTGCGGCTGCTGCTGAGCACCGACCAAATTGGAAATTAGGGGGGCTACGGGGATTCGAATGCACGCCCCACCGTTGAGAATTGCAGTCTAGACCATTGTACCAATTGTATGGATGCCTCGTGAGGAGGAGCTTGGTGCAAAGCTTCCCAACCGTTGGATCAAGATCCAACGGTTAGGATTCAAGGGTGCGGATGAAGAAGGAATTGGGTGGTGCTGCTGGCCGATGTTGGGTGGCCTAGATGGAGCCACGTGGCACCATCTGGATCGTCCATCTTCTTCATCTTATAGAGGGTGTCATGGTGCTCAGATCGGGATGGTTCCCGCAATGCTGGACTGCAATCGTTGCTTCGGATCCATCCGTACGGTCGGATTATCCATCCAAAACCCATATGGATGTCGCATTGCCCCCTTGGCTGTTGATCTTCCTCGGGCTTAATGTGATGCTACGGGACTCCGATCTAGATGATTTCAGAGGCGCTAGTCTCTAATCGGTCCATCTGAGGCCCTGAAATAAATCCTCTTTTCTCATGACCATAAAAATGACCTAATTAACCTAAAATATAAACAACTACTCTAAATGCAGAATGATGCATGCTATGTAATATTTTTATCGTGATATGCAGTGCTAAGCCTAGGAACTATAACAAATAAAAATTTTATGATGAATTTATACGTTTTTATCACTCCTCCTGCATATCACATTCATTCTACGGTGTTTTGAATTTCAAATTTATGTGCCCGTGGCTACAAAAGGAGAAGGAAGAGCTGCCATTGAGAGGAGGCCACCACCCTTTGTTCCTCACTGTGCTCAGAGGACCTTACTCCTCTTCCATTCCATACCACTGGCCTCCCATCGTGGTAGTACAACACCACTGTGGGCATGTGGGGTGACAGCCCATAATGCCAAAGAGTCTCTGCAACTCCTCCTCACCTCAGCCAACAACTCACACCATCCTTCGTGCATCCCACCTCCAGCGCACGTGTCTACCCCTGCTCGCCTTCATCTCCAATCCACCCACGCACCAGCACCTACACCACTGCATGCCCTCACTTCATCACCAGCAACACCAGCGCTCTCACCAGCCACCTATGCTCGCGTGCTCTCACCCTAGTGCCCTCACCTCAACCAGTGCACGCCCGTGCCTCCTCGCCTTCACCAAAACCTCCAGCGCCCAGTGCCCCCTGCCACATGCAGCACGCATAGTAGTGCACCCTCCAGCACCTCCCGCGCCTGCTGCCTGCAGCAACTGTCGTGTACTCTCCGCAGCCCAAGCCATGTGCCCAGTAGTAGCACCCGGCCTCGTCCACTAGCAACTCACGCATTGTGTCCTCTACTCCAGTCGATATCGTCGCCTATGCACATGCCCAGGTCCTCCTCCTCCTTCTTCTTCTTCTTTTCCGACGAAGGTACCCAAAGCTGCCAAAAATGCAGCCATCAAATCTAGCCTCAAAGCTTCACGTCAGGAACTCCATCGGACTCACCCCGACCCCTCGAGCACAACCACAGTTCAAGCCGCACCAATCGACCACCCGACGGCCGACCGGAGAGCTTCACCGCTGGTAGCCTCTTCCACTCCAGCCGATGACCATCGACAGCCGTTTGGAGTGCCCCCACCACCATCGGAAAGCTCTCATCGTGCTTATCCTTCTTCGAGCTTTTCGCGAGCCACCATCGCCTCCTCTTCGTGCACACACAAAGGAACCAAATCCTCTTTTTTTGGGTTAATTAATATTTACATTTGAATGCCATTGCCAAACTTTCTTTTTTATTTTAATATTTGAAATATTATGTGAAATTGCAACTTCATACTCATCTTTTCTCGTAATTGCTTGGCTTTTGTTATTCACATCTTTTGACATTGGTTTTGGGTTAAGATGTGCACAAATTCTCTCTAATGCTTGTCAATTGGAAACTACAAAGATTCATCACATATTTATTGCATATTTCAGTGAGAAAAAATTACACATATAACCTTACATTTTTGAGTTATTGTGTGTCTTCTTTTCATCGCATTTCATGTCAATTTTGACTATGGATTTCGCACGTGATTAAATGAATACGAGAAAAATATTCATGAATTTAATGCATCATTGTCTCCTTGTGGACACGACTCGTTCTTCTGTGAGTGGTTAATTTTTATTGTAATTATTTTGTTAAGCGATTTTCCACCACTTTTTTACTAAAATGACAAATCATCTTAATCACATTATTCGAAAATGAAAATCATCTTATCAGATTTCATCATCAAATGCTATTCATTACACTAGTCATTATAACTAGAAAGTAGGAAATCTATGCAATAAATCTAGTCCATAAAGTGGTAAAGAGAATGGAGAGAGAAGTATCCTACTTGACAATTGCTTGGAGGATGAGCCGGATGGGGTGACGCCTGGAAGACGGAGGACGAAGCGGGAAGGAGAACGAAGTGGGAAGAACCAAGGGTTAGGCAGGTCATCGTCGTCGCATGATCCACTTCCCGAATGTAGTGAGAGGACAACCGTGAGATGCTTCACAAAGGAGGGAGAAGGTGGAAAAATTCTAATTTTAACTCTAATGGAACATCCCTGGTTTGGGATAAGCTCTTAGAGCTTTACAGGGGTTGAGAGAAGAGAGGAAGTGATGGAGAAAGTGTAGGGGTCGTAGGCCTACATATAAGTGTAGATTAGAGGGGGCAAATAGGTCTTTACACTTTAAAACATTGAATTAGGGGTCTTTAGTGACGGATAAAACTTTCACTAAAGCCTATATCGTGGGCGTAGCAGCTGCACGTGTGTGGGCCTCTTCTTCTTCTCTATGCAAATGCTTCATCTTGTCCAAGCATTCCCGGTCGTCCGATTGTGAGATCGAATGGTTGAGATCGCTCCTAGCCTGCTTTAGCTTTAGCGTAACTGTGTGCCCATGCGTACAATGCAGCTTTCGAACTCGCATTAGATCGTGCGTAGGTGATCAGCGTGCTCTAGTGGTGCCACATCTCCTGCATCTACACCACCCGCCCACCATCCAACAGCTTGATTTAGTTGCTCCCATGCCTGCACCTTGATTTGAGGCACAGTAGGGATCGAACCCGTGCCTCTGCTTCATGGAGAGATGCTCGACCGCTATGCTATGCATGCGTTTGAGGCGCGTGCATGGTTTTTTTGCACACGAGTGACCATGGCCATTGGATCAAGATCCAACGACCCATATCTGATCGTGCGTGCGAGGAAAGAGAGGGGGCGGTGGGTCTTTGAGCCGGTTGGGTGATTGGGGTGATTGGGATGGCGCCATGTTGGCCATCCATCTTATATGTGTTGTAGATGGTGCCACGAATGTCAGATTGGACCAATTTTCATGCTGTTGGTCTGCGGTTGTTGATTAGAACACATCTGTGCGATCGGATTTATCATCTGAAGTGCGGATTTACACTATCTTGGCCCTTGATCTCTGACCTTAGATTATATCTGATATAATGGAAGTCTGATCAGGGTGATCTTGGAGTCATTGAACTCCGATCATCGCCCTGATCAAATCTGTATGGTTGGATCTTCAATCCGAGGCCCTGATTGAATATCACCCTGTTACTAGACCACAAAAAGGGAAAATTAACCTAAAATTTACACAACCTAACCTAAATGCAAGATGATGCATGTTATGTAGTATTTATAATGTATGATGCAACTCTACTCCTAAAAGCACTCATAAATAGATAATTTATGTGATATAAACGTGTTTACATCACACCTGTATGCCTATCTTTTGCTAATCCCTAGCAAAACTATAGGCTATTTATAAGAGAATTAGGTCGGATTTCTTGGGCAATAGTTATTTTTCAACACTTAAAGATTTCAATTGACCTGAGCTATAGAGATACAATAGCGCCCAGATGTCTGTCAAAATGTACACCGCCTCAAGCCATCGCCTTATTCAAAGGTGGAACTTTTTCTTCTTTTCTTCTTTTCAATTTCTTTTTCTGGGTTTTTGAGTTTAGGGTTCGGAGCAACTTTCTACGTCCACTCAACCCACCCAAGACACGAAAAGAACCCTAAGTTCTAAGCATCTTTGTGTGAAATGTGATAGACTCACTGATCGGCGATTATAATGGGCTTCGGGTTTCTACGCCCCTAGGTGACCTTGAAAAGAAATTCTTCCTAAAGGTGTATCTGTTCGACTGATAGCTCTCTCCCTACTTTTATTTTTATGGGCTCAACACAAGGGCAAACCCAATGTATATCTCCCCAGCTTATTCTACTTCTCCGCTTCTTCCTAAGTGTTTTGAAATTTTACGTGCATTTCTTGAGTTGGGTT
The DNA here is from genome assembly GCA_037157565.1 of Thalassia testudinum. NCBI lineage: Eukaryota > Viridiplantae > Streptophyta > Magnoliopsida > Alismatales > Hydrocharitaceae > Thalassia > Thalassia testudinum. The sequence continues at coordinate 8,317,109 of JAZHRO010000003.1, read as the reverse complement.
CTAGACAACCTGTCAATGTGCTGTTACCCATGATAACTTGCCAGCCATACTCGTGCGATGAAGTGTGGCTTATTTCTTTTTCTTTTCTTTTCTCCTTTTCAAATTTTTTCTTTTCTTTTTGGATTTTCTTTTTAAGTAGGTGGTTTCCATGATCTAAGATTTACCTAAAGGCAGTAGGAAAATAATGGTTGTGTGACTGGGCTCTAGATAACCTACCAATGGGATATTATCCACGATAACTTGCCAGCCATACCACTCTAAAAGGTTCATTAGCTACCCAATTTTTGTAAAAATCATCGAAAAGTGAGTCAGTGCAAATAGTGTGTTGATGCTTAGACTTAAAATCTCCTCAAATCAGAGGGCGAGTTGATAAGTCATGTACATATCACCCCAACTTATTTAAGCAACTAAAATATGAATTTATAATGGCGAGGACTCAAGAAATAAGTTCACATTTTAGTGGACACCCAGGCTGATTAAGCCTGAAGACTTGAAGGGTCTAAGTGTTCAGATCCAACTGTATTATTCCCTAAGGTTGAAAATTCCTAATGCCTAATTATTCCTTCCTAATTCAATTTTTTTTTTCATCATCATTTTTTTCTTTGTTTAAATAAATAAATAAAAAGAAAAAAAAAGAATCTACAGAGTTGACAAAATAATTCAGTGATGAATATCCAACCCCCTATACCTATCTAATGCATTGTCATTGTATTAAAAAGACATGAAACAGAGTAGAGTAAAGTAGAAAGCACCTGAATTGTGTGAATAATGGGTTCGCTCTGAGATGAAAAGAAACTGTATATGTGCTGAATTTAGTGCCTTCAGCTAGGCACACTATGCAACGAAGAAGAAATAAAGAATTCCTAGGTGCAAGTCAGAATTAGAATAAAAAGATTCACCTCAAAACCTGCCAACAAATGTCCACAGATGTGGACCAGATTGTGATGTAGACCCATACCCCATGGTCGAGTATATCTAAGGTTCTTGATAAAAATTATCCAAAACCTGAGCTCAGTATGCAAGCGGGGTCGGGCCTGTGATTTGTGAGGATGCAACCCAAGACCAAAAAGTTAGGTTACAGAAAGATCAATCTCAAAAGGATAATTAAAGAATGTACGCTTGGGTTAGACATCCTCTAAAAAGGTGTCATAAGGGTCCTGGTAGAAGGGTGGGAATTTTAAACAAATTGGAACCCTTAGACTCGGTCTTTTGCTTCCTCCAAAATTGACTTCCCAAATCAATATTTCCCAACTCTTATCCTCCTCACTCATACTTCAAATTCTGGGACCTCTTGTAGATTAATGACCCTATCTGAACTTTCCAAGTCTAAAAGATGTGACTGAATCAGAATGGGCTTGGGTTTAGTAACTTCAAAATCAAAATCTTTAGTAAGCTTAAATGGGTGCAATTGAGGAATGGGGCTTTGAATTGAATCCTTCATGAAATCAGGATCTGACTCTGCCATGTGAGCCCCAATAAGATCAGTTTCCTCAGTTATTAGGCCATTATATGATTCATCGAATTCCTTAGGCCTATTCATCTCACAGAAATCGTGTGCTATAAACTCTGGTGAGACTTCGCATAACGATTCTTCACCTTTAGAATCGAAGAAATCTGAATCTGCATTAATTTATGTCTCAAAATCATCAATCACTTTCCGATCCATGGAGACATACGTTTCCTCATACCCCAACTCAGGGATCTCAGGTGAAGAAATCAGTTCATCATTAATTGGTTGCTCTAGACCAATATGGTCGATCCCAGTGTCGTAACTCGTGTCCACCCTAATAGGTGCCTAAGCGGGTTCTGACATTACTCTCCTAAAGGGGGTTCATCCTGGGAATCATCCCAATATTGAACTAAAGCAACCATAAATTTCATCATCAATTTAGATAACTTCCCAAGTAAAAACTCACCTGGGCCCTTATCCTTAACGTCCTAGAGCCAATCCAACAGATACTTGTTAAGATCATCAATCATTTCAATCAGGGGCTCCAATTCTTCAGTGCAAGTTATTGGCTGAGCTTCTAAAGATTGTATGGTGTTCCTTAAGTTAGCTGATGAGAGACTCATCATGATCTCTAATTACCCCTAATTAACTAGTCTTCCTAGTTAAGTAGCTAAGGTTATGAACATATAAAGTTTAATTATTAAATAAGGGATATTTAGTAAAGGACCTTAAAATAAGTTAAAAATGACATTTTATCATTCAATTAACATTATTAATAATCTAGATAATAATTAGACTCGAAATCCAATTAATCATTCCCTTAATTAATAAGTTAAGTAACTTAAACATAATGTATACCTAAGTATATAATAACTTAAGTAATTTTACTTAATCTAATAAATTAACCAAAAAAGGTCAAAAATGTAAATTCAAGGTGAAAACATAATATTTGCATTATTCACTAACATATATAAAAAGTTGAAAAAGATCTAAGTTAAAATAAATCTTCAAAACCTGAGTTTACATTTTGGTCCTTAAAATTCATTGCAAGCAGGTCCTTAATTCTCACACAGGTCCTTAAGTTTTATTACATATAAGTCCCTTTCCTTCTTCTTCTTCTTCAGTCGAATGAACGGCTGGCGACAGAGAGTCACGCCACCGCTCGATCACCGCCCTGCCGACATCACTCTTCTTTGTCCAAGCTCTTGCAGCTTGCGCTCACCACCTCCTCTTCATCCATCGATCTGGATTAACCAAAAATCCTAATTTTCAATGGGAGATAACCTCACCATTTTCGGAGATGATGCCGGTGGTTAAGCTCCTCAAGCTCCTTCTTTGGCCAGACCCTGCCATTCTCTTCGCGGCCAACCACTATAAATACCCCCTCACCCTTTTAGATTTCACTCAAGTTGGCTCCCTTCCCTCTTCTAACACTACAGCCGACTTCGATAGGCTATTAGTCAAAAACTGCAGCGACTTTCCATCTCACTTTCTGACTTCCTCCATCCATTCTGATCAGCTGAGGAGATCCGCCATGGTCTGCCACATCTCTGGACACAGGCGTCGACCCAAGGAATCCTCTGCTTCACCTCACATCCGCTTGCCAGAGATATTGCCGAAACCCTCTGATTTCATCATCTGCTGTGAACCTTCGGCGGAACCCTATTGACCCCCTCCTCCAGGTAATAGTAGATTAGGAGTAGGAGTAGGAGTAGGTTAGCATAGTTAGTTAGATAGTTAGCTAGATTAGATGCAATTTTAGAATTTCAGTGTCATCTTCTTCAACTCCGGTGAGCTCCTTGAGCTCACCAGAGCCTTAATCTTGTCTTTTTAACTCACTGTCCACCTTCCTTTAACTCCCATAACCATTTCTAATCCACTTAAACACTTAATTGATCACCTAATCGCCTAGTTCACCTTTCACCTCCACCGACTACTGTCACTATCCATGGCGATAGTAGTTGGGCTTAGATTCACCTCCATTGGGTTCTCCATCATCTATTCATCACTTAAGAACCCTAATTGACACTATAATACATAGAATTACCACATATAAATTAAACGCCCAATTTTAATTAAGCTCCTGAGCTCGCTGTCAATGGCAGCTCAAGAGTAGTTAAAATCCTTAAGTATATATATATCAATGATCGTAATTACTTTTTGATTTGTTTTAACCACTCAACTGAGTGGTAAAACAAGTCTTGAGCTTAATCCACGTAGATCTTTTAAGAAATGAATTTTACTTGTAATCCTTAACTCTAATGAACAAAATGAGAATTAATCAAGTTCGTGAGGTTCCTTGCAACCTCAGGAACCTTTTTAGATTACAAACGGAAAGTTTAAAAAATCTATGCACACTTTTCACATTTTCTAGACTCACCGAAGCTCCGGCGAGCTCCAGTGAGTCAAATCTATTCTTCAGCCTATGAAACTTAGTGAAAAGCTCCAGAATGGTTCAATTCTGATCACTAATTAATTTGAGGATGTTTATTTGAAGATTTAGTGTCAGGAGCCGAAGATTGAAGTTCATCTTCTCCAACTCCAGTGGAGTTGGAGAAGTCTGATAGAGAAATCTAACAAGCATTTAAGGAACCTAGAAGCTTCAGTGTAATGCACTGAAGCTATTCATGTTTCCAAATCACTATCACAACTTTTAGATTCCTCTGACAAACAAACACATTTTGAAGCTCAGACGGCGAGCCTGAAACCCTAGAAATATTAGTTAAAACACCTATTTGAGAGGCTGAGAAAATTCCTGAGGTTGAGAAGATCCTATTCGAGGCTTTGATTTCTTGGGAGAAGGCTTTGAACAAAAAGTCAAATTTTTGTGCCTTCAGAATCAACTGTGTTTGATTATGGAGTTCTGAGCTCAATCTGAGGAATTGATGAGATTAAATTATTTCTAGGATCTTGATGAATGATATTAGAATGAATTAAGTGAGCTCAGACTTGATATTTAGTAAAAATTTGAACTCTGTCAGTTTGGGTTATTTTTGAACCCAAACTGATGGCAGTGTCATTTGGATCAGATTTGAACTTGAATCCTGCCCAGATCAGTTAGTTTTAATCCTTGGAACTTGTTGAAATTGATTAACAATGTCCTTAAGTGTCTGTTGCACATATCAGACTTAGAAATTACTTTCTCTAAAGCTTTCAAAGAAGTGTAGAGCTTTCATGCTATTCTTAAAGGTCTTGAGAGCTTGGAACTTACTCCTACAGCTGCGGAATAACCTGTAGAACCTATTCAGACCTTTAAATGAGAGAGAAAAGTCCATCTGAGGACTCTGTGAAGTTAATTCCCATTTCTAGGCATTTTTACCCATAGGAACCCTTTATTTCACTCTTTAAATTGACCCTGCAATCCTATAGAATAACCTTAGAGCTTTCCAATAAACTTTAAATCACTTGATTTGGATCTCTGAGTAGGGAGTTATGATCGATTGAAATCGGGTCTGGAAGGGGGGAACATAGTCCCACATCGGTAATTCATGAACGTGCGCATGGGAACAAAAGTGATTTGTTGCATAGTCCATTCAGTCGTTAGCGCTCGGTGCACCGGTTACCGATCTGAGCATTTGAACCTATCTGAGCATATGTGTGTGTGTGTGCAAGCATGTGTGCCTGCCGGTGTGCGCCCGAGTGGGTGTGAACGAGTGTGGCCCTAGGAGGGCGAGGCTTGGGAGGCCGGTTGAGCCAAATTGGCTTGAATGTATGAACCAAAAAATAAACCAAAATCGAACCTAATGAAATCAGGCGAGGATAGAGTAGGGTCTTGTCCCACCCTGGTCTCTAGGTGCTGTGTATCCTCGAAAGAACCTTGCTGCAAATAAAATAATTTCTGGTTAAAAAGGAAAATAAACCCGGTTCAGCTGAAGGATCAAAGGAAACATAGAGTTGATGGTTAAATGCTAAGTGTTGAACTGATGGCTAAAAGCTGAAGGCTAAGGAAAGAAAGGAGAACAGGCACTACTAAGGGAACTAAGAAAGAAGAAGAAAGCTAAGGGGAAAAGAATAAAAGCTAGGAAGAGAAGGAGAAGGCAGGAGCAGAAGAAGAGAGGTAAGGAAGAGAGCTCAAGATAGAGAATAAAAGGAAAAGAAAGAAAGAAAGGAAGGAAGAAGAAGAAAAGAGAGGTTGAAGAAATAAAGGAAAATTTATTTTTCTTGCATCATTTTAATTACTTTTTGTTCTCAATTGTTGTAATAAGGCATGTTTTGATTAAATAAACCCTTTCTTTCTTTAAATCATTTGAAATAAATAGAGGATTTACATGCTTTAAATATTGAAAATAAGTTTTCATATGGGATTTTGCATATTACTTCATTTCAATTAATATTTTGGCAAAATTCATGTTCTTAAAATCAACTTAATTATACCTCCTAAACTTATAAAGAAAATAAAAGATAATTGGTGAATTTAGAATGAATTATACCTCCCAGCGGATGACTTGGACTCAACTAGTAAAAATTTCTAAAATGTTAGGTTAATTTGACCCTATACAACACAACCGACACAATTTTGAGTTAACCTAAGTGACTTTTTCTACTCTTAATTAAGTAAAATTAACTTAATTACTGAGTTAAGTGAAGCCACCGATCATTTTAATACCCCCAAGCCAAAGTTTTGCTAGTCCCTAGCAAAATTAACTAAGACTATGATGATTTAAAGCACTTGGGTTTAAATTATTTTGAATAGCAACTATGTAGAGGAAAGCTTAGGTCAAAAATTTTTAAGTTTAATATAAATGATTAATGTATAGAGCACTTGTAAAAATTTTCTTACTTAGACTTATACTTATAGCATTTTTCAAAACACACTTAAAATAATTTGTTAACAAGAATTTTACTCTGAATTAGAATTCTTCAAAAATCTCTTAATCTTTGTAACTATTCTTAACTTAAATTAGAATACAAAGTGTTCTAAAAAAACAAAACCTAAGGATTGAGAATTAAATTTTAACTCAAAAACTCAAATAGATTTAAGTTGATCCTTTGTTTATGGCATTTGACTTTTATCAATATAAGTTTAAGCAAATTAACCAGATAGTCATTATTAATCAAACTTAGAGTAGTAAAACTCTAATTTACTAACCTACAATACTAAAGATTAACTTTTAGACCTAAGATTCTATCAATTCTTCTCCTCCCTTAGGTCTCAACTTAAAATCTTCAAAACCCAATTTCTTAGGCTTCACTGCCCAATACCAAGGTTCAGTAGTTATGATTTTAAAACATTTGTGCTTAGTGAAGAGAATTGTCCTAAAGGCATCCAAAGTTGCAAAAATCCAAATCTTAGGACATCATTTTCCAATCCCAATTATTCCATTTCAAGCCTTTGGCTTGGCCTTACTCAGGTTTGGTTGCTTTCTCCTCACCATTTTTCTATCCCGAGGTCAACACTTTTTGTGTAGACCTCCCCGATGGACCACTGGGTCTCTTATTCCTAATATTTTTATCTTCATATTTTTTTCTCTTTTTCTATAGGTTAGAGCACCCATTTGTAGCAAGGTGTTTTTTTATTTGATGGAAGGAAGGGTAGCATCCATTTGTAACGAGATGCTTTTATTTATTTGCAAAAAAACTACATAAGCACCCTTTTGTAACAAGGCACTTAACTGTAGGGTGTTTTATTTATTTTTCTTTTTCCTCTTTTTTTTTCTTTTCCCCCCTTCTCATTTTTCTTACTAACTTTATTCTCCAAATCCTTTTTCTAGGTGAGTGGCACATCCTTCACCCTTTCAAGAACCACCCTGCAGAAATCCTTGGACTAAAGAGGATTAAGAACTGATCTCTGAACCTCTGTGTTTTCACAGTTTCAGATGCCTACAAGACAATTCTATGTGTGCGAATTTAGATGTTTAGGTTACTTAGCTCTCAAACCAGAGCTTGGACAACAAAGCCCTTCACTCTCAGGTTCTTCAAATTCTTAGTTTCCTCCGATAGGATCTGTCAAGACAAAATTTACCAAGTCTAATTATTATCTTTAGCTTGTAAGTTTTATAAACTAAAATTCTACCAACTCTCTATTTAATTAACTCTAAATATCTGGCCTTTTTACTTAACTTTATGATAAAATCAAATTTTCAAAAAGCAACAGAATTACTTAATCTAATTGATTGAAAAGTTATAATTTAATTCCAAAACTTAATTTTCAATCTTAACACACTTAGTTTCTTAATTCAAGGTAAGAATAGAAAAATAAATCTTTAAAATATTTAAAAGATTCCTAATTCAAATAAAATGTTGTTAAAAATGTTAGACAAAAGTGTGTTTTTACAAAATGTTTAAAGTAAAAATCTAATTAAGAATTGAATGCTCTTAAATATTCTATATATATTCTATATACATTTTAAACTTTTGACCTAAAAGAAAATTAAGCTCTTAATTATAATATATATATATTTATGTTTTCTTCTTTTCTTCTTTATGAAAAATGAATATACCCCTCTTATTATTTTTATGAATTTTCTTTTCAAATTTTTGTATTTATATATTTTTATTTTTATGTATATAAGAATTTTCAATTTTTATGAATTTTTTCAAATATTTTTTGAATTTTTATGAAATTTTTGATTTTTTAAAATTTTTATCATTTTTTAAATTTTTATTTTTTTAATTGTCGTGGATATTCAATTTTTATGTGTTTTTATTTTTTTAACCTACACTAAAAGTGAAAATTTCACTTCAACACCCCCTTAAGTCAAAATTTTACAATGTCCTCATTGTAAGAAGGGTGAAAAGATATTACACTTCATTTAGTATAAGGTGATGGAAGGAGTCGGATAGAGGAGATTAAAAATCTCTGTGCGAGCGATGTCAGATCTGACCAAAGGTCAGAGTGGTCAGTCAGACTAAATGAAGGTAATTAATATGATATACGAAGTGAAATTTTGAAGTGTAGAAGAAAAATCAAAAAGATGAAAATAGCTATGTACAAGTGCTAAGTTTTATGCCTTTAGCTAGGCGTAAACCCTAGTAAAGAACTCCTGAAAAGAATAGGTATATGGTAAAATAGAGGAGTTATAAAAGAGCCGGATCAAAAATACAAAAATAGTTTAAACCATATGGTCAAAACTCATCTTGAAATTGCCTAGAATAAGTCTTGCATAACCCAAAATTAAATTCTCGTGAAAATCTCAGAAAGATTAGAGTGAATCTTATGAAAAATAGATCTGATTTAGGTTGAGATGTAGAATGTTAAAGATTAAGGCAATTTATAAACATTTCTACCAAGTTCAGAAGATCAGTAGAGTTAGTTTTGATTCTCAATAATATGTGGGTCATTTTGATATAATATAGGTTGCTGATGTAGGTTTGGTGGATTATTTTCAGGTAGTACGGAGGATGGGTTATGATTAGAATCAAAGGCCTGATTAAGGAAATGGACTTGGCCCTAATTTTTCCTAGGATTTGGCAGATTCCTAGGATTCAAAATTGGCTGAGATGGAAGGTACCTGGCTAACTAGACTCAGCCAAAAGCGTGATTTGATTTCGTAAATCAGCCAACTCTACCTTACATTGCCTATGGATCTCAGCAAGAGCTTTAGCATTTTGTCGCTGACTCTTTGACACAGCTCTTAAAATTTGGTCTAGCTGTGTATCTCTAATGGGCCTAGAGTAATTCTGCATACTCATCAGGTTAGGCCTTAAATTTGATTGTTGAGGAGGCAATGGAGGTGGGTTAAAATGGGTCTGATTCGAATAATTTGGTCTTTGATTTTGATTTTGATCAGCAGAAAGAAATTTGGGTGGCTTCTCCATCCAAGATTATTGGAATTTGAATAAGGGTTTGATCTTGGAATATTTTCCTGGATGGCGTGTAAACCTAAAAAGTACGACGTGTTTTCTGCAATAGCAAAAGGTGGGGAAAAGGGTGGGTAAGATTGTGGGACAAAGGTCCCTCCTTGGGTTGGTGAAGGAGTAGATAGAAAACCCAAGGAAGATGGATCTCTAGAATCCAGATTATTCATAAATTCCCTCCCTGCGGGAATTTGCGAAACAGGTGAATACGTGGGATTCATAGCAGAGGCGTAAGAGTCTTATTGTATTTCTAACCTTGTTGAGATGCTTTGCTACGATATCGACTTTGTCTAGTTTTTCCGCAATAATCTCTAAATTCTTTGAACTGGACGGATTACCGATCTCGTGAATGCCCTTATGCAGATTTTGATGATTCGTGTTCTCTCCCTGCATAAATTGCGACATTGATGCGTTGTTGATCGAGTTTTCCGCCATCCCTTCAAATAATTCTGAAGTGGATTCTGCGTCGCGATTTAAAAAATTCCCTCCACAAGAGGCATCGACTAGATTGAGAATGCCCTCTTGTAAACCATAATAGAAGATATGCATGAGTTGCCAATGAGGGATATCATGATGTGGCATTTCCTTTGCAATTCATGAAAATGTTCCTACGCTTCATGAATGGGTTCTCCTTGGTTTTGATTGAAAGTAGTAATAGCTCGCCATAAAGCATTGGTTCGACCAATTGGAAAAAATTTCTTCAAAAATGCGGATTCAAGTTCAGCCCAAGTTGAGATTGGTCTTGCTATAGTTCTATACCAATATGCTACTTTATCTTTACGACTAAAAGTGACCATTTTCATTAGTAGGATTTCCCTATTTTGATTTTGAGGACCAAGAGTTTGGGATAAATTTTTAAGATCTATATGTTGAAATGGATCCTCGGATGCGAATCCATGAAAGAGGGGGATTAGACTTATAATATTTGGCTTTAATTTAGGATCATTCTCCCTAATAGGAATCCTAACATTTGGCTCTACTTGTGCATTATATGGGTTATAATAATCTCTAAGTAGAGGCCTTGGATGATTGATCGGTAAATCAGGGTTTTCAAAACCTGCCTCAGGTTGAGGTGGAGGATGGGTTTGAAGAGTCTATAAATTGTTTAAGGCTGCTGTTAATAGATTGATTTGTCTTGTTTGCTCTAGCATCGTAAGATTCTGGTTCAGGAGCGCCTCATGAACACCAAAAGGCGGCATCTCCCCCTGACCAGAAGAAGGGATCTTAGGATTAAGATTATACTGATCCAAAGAAGAAGATGGATCAGACGGGAAAATCATTGGTTGCTTATCTACAACCGGCCTAGGATCACCTATTAACGGTGGTGCAAGAGGCAGATGCAAGGATCGCCTCCCATCCATAAATGAAAAATAATGTGCAAAGGCACACACACACCACCGATAAGAAAACAACAGCATAAAAAACCTACAAAACAGTGCAAAAGACGTAGGTTTTGCTCTTCTTTCAAAGGAAAGAAGAGATTCCTATGGTACGCAAAGTAATTTGATGCAAACAAATAGTAACAATATCAAAATACACGTCCTAATCCGTGTCTACGTAGGTGCGTACCTTAAAGCTCAAAGGTCTAAGGTCTAAGATCGAGATCACTCACTACTGGCTTCTCGGGGCTCTAGTAGTGAGACAGACTTGTTGATCTTCGACCAAAGCCCTAAGAGGTGCAAAGAGGAGAGATAGAAAAATAGACTCATGTGACTCTAATGATCACACCGTGTGCATGATAGCATGCAATAGAAAATAGCGATATAAAAAACTGAATGCATTTTGCAATCAAATTTAAGTCACAATTTTTACTTACTCGTTTTATTTAGTCCTTTCAAAAAAATATATCAAGTAAACTACAATGGCCGCTTTTTAAATCTTTTCAAACAAAAATTTGTGGTCTTTTTAATTCTCAGAGGACAGGGATCTACGTGGGTTTTCTTGTGTTTTTCTGCTGATGAGAGAAAAATAATTTAAAAATTCCCAAGTTAGATCATAGTAATTAGTAGCAGATAATGCACTCCTAAGAGTGTATGCCTATAATATGCTGCTGCTAGTCAGATAAAGATGTACTTTTGTATTTTTAAAATTTTTAAATGCAACAATACAAAAGACTAAGACTAGAAATACTCACAAAAAACAAAAACAGCAACACAGATTCCTGCCTTCTCCTGAGATCACCTGCAAAGGTAAACCTGAAAAGAAGACAGAAAATAAAAATAAAATAAAACAAAAACAAAATAAAATACAACTAATTAGAACAAAAACATTAAAAACAAAAATATATTTACAAAATACCTCCTAATTAGACAATTAAACCAACCAATTTTTTAGTGAAACAAAATATTACCTCCCCGGCAACGGCGCCATTAAAATGATGTTCAGATGAAGCAATGTCAGGAAATATTTTGATGAGTGAAATGAGGCAAAATATTAGCCAACACCTCTTTGACCTGGTTAACCTAAACCACTTGGTTTGGTTCTGTGTAGGGTGGGTTTGGGTTTAGTGCAGGGGAGTTAGCGAATTGAGGATCTTGATACCCTCCTTGATAATAGGTCATTTCAAGTTGTTCATAAGGTGATGATGACCTAAAGGCAGTGTGTTCAAGGGTGGGTTAACGATTAGTGTATCCTTCTTGATTGTAGATCATATTAGGTTGTCCAAATGAGGGTAATGATCTATAATCTGTGTAGCTCAGATAAGGATAAGAATCGAGATCATGGTGTCCACAGTTAAACCCTGAACACGGAGGTCCGAAACTGTATCCCCAATCAGGATTATCCCAACTAGAAGATGGATGAGAATAAGTCTGGTTGGAATAATAATCATTTTGAGAATAAGTAGTGATAGGAGGGTAGGAGTGGAAGTGCGAATAAGATGTGGAAGGTTCCATGACAGAACAGGAGGAAGAAAGGTGCCTTGCAATGCAAATAAACAAACCTATCCTTAAGTAGGCTAACCTAAAGACCTACAGACTCCCAGAACCTGTCTTGAGATAAAGAATCGATTTGATCTACTTTTCTCCGATCAATCCAACCTGTTAGAAGGAGGGGCTGGGGAGAAGGTTCTTCCTTTGGCTTGCACCTCAGGTTCGTAGTGTAACCCCAGCCCTGATCATTTGATTCTGCTACCTTAGCTAGACATCAGATTGAATGGTAGAAATAGACTAATCAAAACTAATCTTGGTCTGGGCTCCGAAGAGCGAGTCCAACCCTTAAGGCCAACGTCTACTCTATTTTAATTAGGGTTAGGTTTGAATGTGCTTTGGAATGTAATGGGCACTTTATCTGGGTTGTGCACTTAATGATTGATTGATATGTGTGTGTGTGCACAACCAATGGTTTTCAAGCAAGATTACTTTTGGATGTGGTTAATTTTAGGGTTTAAATCTCGCTTAGTAGCTTTTAGGATTCAACTTTAGGTGTATTCAATCAAGATTCGTTGGCACACCAAGTTTGAAAGCACAGGTGAAGATGTTTTCCTTTAAAGCTTAAAAGAATGTGGAGTGTCTGGTAAATCCCTAGAAGTTGAACCTATTTGGCAGCTACTTCATGAGTTGATTTTAATTGAAGTGGTGCGGCCCAAACAACTCAAACAATTGGCCTAATGCACCACTTAATTAGGCACACAAGTGTTTACCTAATCTGATTTCTACTCAATTATGTGTTGGTGTGTGTACTGGTTCCAACGATCGGGTTACCAGTTGAGTTTGAAAATCAGAAGAGGTTGTGTACCTCTATGAGATTTTCCAATTTTTCTTTTATATGTGGAGGGTGAAGCTGGTGAAGATGAGAAACAAACAATCAAAAACTAACCTTAGAGTTTATGTAAGCTTCTAGGTTTATTAGGGTTTGTGTTATTAGGTGAGGAATGAAATCTAGTGGGTGGGGAGGTGGGGGTAAACTTACAAACCCTTCAACAGCACTTTACACTAATCTACCGCTTTTGCTCACCTCGTAAGAGTACCTGCAATCACAATAACAAAGGAGAGAAATGAGGTCAAAGATATGTAAGGTGAAAAAATGCAAAAAATCAAAGAGCATCGCCTCCCCGGCAATGGGGCCAAAATGCTTGAGCGGAAAACTACGCAAAAAGGGATTGAGTTTTGAAAACTCATCATCGTAGTATGATTTGTGAATAAATCTGTCAACGGATAAATTTATTCCGAAACTCTAAGAATTCCAGGTCGAACACAGAGAGGCGTTCGATTACAAATACATGTTTGTTTTGTTTGTTACAAAATAGATTAGCTGGTCGAAAACTACCTATCTATTTAACAAATAATAAATAGAAGAGTAAGAGAGAGAGAATATTACAAATAAAGACAAAAGAGAGGTAGAATAAACATGGATTTCATCATCAAATGATGTTCATTACACTAATCATTATAACTATAAAGCAGGAAATCTATGCTTGAAGTAGTAAATCTACTCTATAAAGCGGTAAAGAGAATGGAGAGAGAAGTATCCTACTTGACGATTGCTTGGAGGACGAGTTGGACAGGGTGATGCCTGGAAGATGGAGAACGAAGCGGGAAGAAGGAGAACGAAGCGGGAAGAACCGAGGGCAAGGCAGGACTTCATCATCGCGAGATCCACTTCCCGATTGTAGTGAGAGGACAACCACGGAATGCTCCATGAAGAAGGGAGAAGGTGGAAAAATTCTAATTTTAACTCTAATGGAGCATCCTAGGTTTGGGACAAGCTCTTTGAGCTTCGGAGGGGGTGAAAGAAGAGAGGAAGGGATGAAGAAAGTGTGGGGGTCATAGGGCTATATATAGGTGTAGTTTGGAGGGGGCAAATAGGTCTTTACACTTTAAAACATTAAATTAGGGGTCTTTAGTGACAGATAAGAAAAGCCCATATCATGGGCGTAGCTGCCGCATGCGTGCGTGCCTCTTCTTCTTCTATGCTTAAACGCTTCATCACATCCAAACATTGTCAACCATCCGATCACGAGATCGAATGGCTGAGATCGCTCCTCACCCACTTCGGCTTCAACGTAACCACGCGCATGTGCGTGTGATGGAGAATTCGGACGTGCGCTAGATTGCATGTAGGTGATCCGCACGCTCTAGTGCTGCCACGTCTCCTGCATCTGCACCGCCCACTCGCCATCCAACAGCTTGATTTTGCCTCTCCCACGCCTGCACCTTGATTTGAGGTGTAGTGGGGATCAAACCCGTGCCTCTGCATTGTGGAGAGATGCTCGACGGCTGTGCTATGGATGCGTTTGAGGTGTGCAGATGGTTTTTTTGCGCACGAGCGACCATGGTTGTTGCATCAAGATCCAATAGCCTAGATCTAGTCGTATTTGTAAGGAGAGAAAGGGGGCAGTGGGTCCTTGGGCTGGTTGGATAGCTGGGATGGCACCTTGTGGCACCATCTTAGCCATCCATCTTTTTTGTGTTGTAGATGGTGCCACGGATGTCAGATAGGATCGATTTTTGAGCCGTTTGGCTGCGATCATCGATTCGAGCCCATCCTTGCAGTTGGATTTCTCATCTGAGGTGCAGATTTACACCATCTTGGCCCTTGATCTTTGACCTTCCTCAGATTATATCTGATGCTTCGAAGGTCCGATCGGGGCGATCTTGCAGTCGTTGAACTCCGATCGTCACCCTGATCAGATCCGTAGGGTTGGATCTTCGATCCGAGGCCCCGATTGAATATCACCTTGTTACCTGACCACAAAAAGGGAAAATTAACCTAAAATTGACACAATCTAAACTAAATGCAAGATTATGCATGTTATACAATATTTATATTTTGTCATGCAACTCTGTGCCTCAGAGCACGCATAAATAGGCAATTTATGTGATATAAGCATGTTTACATCAGTACCTGCGATTGTTCGTCAATGCGTGGGTGGATGTCCAGTCGTACGCACCCAATGACTCATTATTCAGGGAATTCTTGCACATGTTTTCAAGAATCTCCCAGATCATGTCGTCATGTTGACCCATGATGCTCCCACCACAGGTTACATTGACGAAAACCTTAATGTCATCACGGAGCCCGTGGTAAAAGGATTAGACTTGTTCCCACTTTGAAACTTCATGATAGGGGCACTTATGCATGAGATCCAGAAAGAGATCCCATGCCTCATGTAGAGATTCTCTCGCTCCTTGGGAGAAGTGCATGATTTGGTACCGCATAGTGTTTGTACGACTAATGGGGAAGAATTTTTGCAAGAAAGCAGTTTGAAGTTCTCCCCATGTGTTGATCATGTGTGGTTGAGTATGAAACCAGTGAGCTACTTTGTTGGCCGGAGAGAAGGAGAAGAGCTTTAAGAGTAGTCCGTCATGATTCTGTACATCTGCCCTGAAAGTGTGGGCCATGTGCTTCAAGTTCCTGATGTGCTAGAAAGGATCCTCGGAGTTCAGTCATTTGAAGCATACTAGGCTTGTCTCCACCTCGAGTCCTCCTGCGGGAATGTTGATTCAGGGTTCGATATCCATCGTAGCAGTATTATCGTGATCTTGCATTTGAGGATGCAGTGGTGGGCTGATGATGGCATTGATCTGATCTTTGAAATCAAAGAATTGTTGTGGTTCAAAGTGAGGTTATTCTAAATGATTCATGGTTGATGAGGGAGAGGTAGGGTCAGAATCAGAGGAAGTGCCAATATGATCAAGTTGTTGCATGATGGGAACACCATCATGAGCCATAACTAGTTCATTTTGACTCAATTAAGTTAGTAAATTCTCCTACAAAATCGCCAGAGAGTCACAAGTCACTGCATAGTCATCTTAAGGGAAAAATAAGAAACTAGGGCTAAAACTGCAATTTTACCAGCTTATCATGAATGCAGTACAACCACGAGTTTTCTCAGGGGTTGAATGAAGTTCAAACGGTCTTAAAAGATAACAAGTTGGTTAAGACAAACAGAAAAGGGTTTACACGTGTTCTGAGAATTAAATGACTTTCGAAACCTTAAAAACAGACTCGCTTAATTAACTGAGGTTTTGATCAAGATAAAATTCACCTAAACCCACTAAAATTCATAGAAAAATATTTTCTAGGGTTTGGAACCTTCAATTTGACCATCAGAACCTGTTTTGACCCAGAATAGAGACAAACAAACATTTACCCTAATTTAGGTTTTTTCATAGATTACCTAGTCAAATGTTGTCAAAACCGAAATCCAACTTCACCATTGGATTCCTTATATCCAAATTAAGTTTGTACCAAAATTTAGACCCAAGAGGAGCTTGACTTGACCTAATTTGCAAAGTGGTCATGTCAAATTACATTTTTACTCTTAACTTTCAAAATCCTTTCAAATAGGCCCCTCACTTTGCCGTCATTCTCACAAAAATGTCCCTATCACAATTAAACCTATTCCTACTTGCTCCGGCAACTTTAAAATGGAATGAACTCCTTGATTTCTTGATGAATCCCTTTCAAATTTGAAAGGGAAGTTCGTTAAGAAATTCCCTTCCTTTTGGACGCGATCCTAAACCCGAAAACCTACCCAATCTCTCATGCGAACGCATGAGAGATTTGGGTATCAAGGAATTCCCAAACTTTAGTGGTCTTTCTAAGCTTGGGAAGCTTTCTTCCCAAGCTCAAACCATCCTCCTGAGGTCTATAAAAGCACCCTCTGCTCATACTGAACCTCTAAAGCTTGAATTCGACTAGAGAAACCCTCAAATTCCTCTCTCCTCCGGCCGAATTACTCTTCAAGCTTTGGTGACCCTCCTTGCCTCACGTCGTTATGTGACTGCAATACCGGCGGTAGACTCTTCCTGCTTGCCTTCTTCCACATCAAGCAGCACTTGCCAGCACCTCTATCTCCTTCATTCTTGCTGTCCACCACTCATCGGAGCAGTTTCTTCCTCGATGCCGACCATACCGCAATCGGCGCCGCCTCGACTCCCCTTCGTCTACCAACTACCTAGATAAGCCCCTTACCTTCACTACTTCATTTTTCACCTCAACCACACTCAATTTTGACCACGCTACCGCCCGTTCACCATCATCCTTTCCGCGTCCGACCACTCCTCCGGCGAAGTGCTCCCATTGCTACACTGCTCCATACATCTCGCCAACACTCCCACGAGCTTCGCCTCATCCATCAGCATCGAACCCCCATCTTTATTTCCCATTCCCTCCACTCAATTGAACCCCCGAACAAACCCATCATCGACCACCTTCTTCGAGTCTGTCTGACCACCGCGCACCTTCATCCTCTACGAAACCACTACCATTGCATTCGCCAACGTGTAGCGAACCTTCTAAGGTGTTTTGACATGGCCGAAAGGCCTTATTCTCTATTTCAGGTTCCAAGTCGGAGCTCCGCTGTCGCATTGTCTTCTCTGACTGTGTTCGTGGTGCTCTAACTATGCGAGGTCCAGGTCTTAGCTCCAGGAGACACGGTTTCACTCTAGAACCTTCTCCAGGTCCTCAATCGGGGACTTCAAGGAGAGTTGCGATGCCAATTGGAAGATCCTCACAGCTGCAGACACACATGAAGAAAGTGGGACATTTAGTCCCACATCGTTCGTGGAAGAGCTAAGGCGCACACATATATTGAATTTCTGCCATCAGCTTTTCGCCTCAGCACGCACAGGGGTTGAGGTCTCCGCATGCATGCCTCACTGGCCTCGTCCGCGACTCTAAACCTGCAGACCTGGTGCACCCAATAACTCGCCTAACATAAGCACTCCTTGGCTACTACCCACTACATGTAGCCCTGGTCCCAGGTGCACGTATACCCGATAACCCGATTACCCAATGAGAGGCCCTGGGAGGGTAGAGCCTAAGAGAGAAAGAGAAGGTGAGATTGTGCGAGGTAGGGGGAGGGTTTTGCTCCTGGGGAGTTGGTTGACACTTAGCCAATTCAAGAAGCCCTCCCTATGTGTAGAGGCTAAACAGAGAAGGAAGAAGAACGAGAAGGCTTAAGCAGCAGAAGAAGAAAGAAAGACGAAAAGGAAGAAGAGAGGGAGTCGTAGTAGAAGAAATAGAGAAGAAAAGAAGAAAGGAAGAAGGAGAAGAAGCCACAAAAGAGAAGCAAAAGAAAAGAGAAAGAAGAACAAAAGCAAAGAAAGACCTTAGCACTGTAGCACAGGGCTACTTAAGATGTCTGATACTTTGATTGCATATATTCGAGACATTGATTTAACTATTATTTGTGAGGAGTATTTGGTGATTTAAATCACCATTTTACTCCATTCTTTTTGCATATTGATCCTGACATTATCTTTATTGCAATCTTTATTCTTGATTTAAATTGTGATCTTGAGCTTTAAATTCCATATTGCTCCCTGTGTTCAACTTCAGAACCTTTTCGAGTAATAAAATTTATTTGTTTGAGTGCTATTTTGGCTATACTACAACACGACAATCTTAAAACACCGATCTATCGTTTGAACATTGCACAAACAAGGAGGTCGAAGCCTTGCCTCGATGAGAGTAAATAACTAATGTAGGTTTTAAGGTTGGTCTTAAGGTCCTCCTCCCAAACTTACACCGATGGAAAAGATGAGAGATAGAATATCAAATGGACCCAATTGAGGCATCAAAAGATTTTTGGATGACTGTAGAGTTTTAGGGTGGATGATACCCTAGGATCAGAAAGTCATCCACCTACGAATTACCTAGGCAGCTAGGAAGGGACAGTCCCGCAAAGACCCCTACATGGTAGAGTGTCCCTACGAGTAGCAGGGTTTCCCTCACCCGACCATTCTTGTCACTGAGGGTCCAAGTAGACTAGAATGGTGACTTGACCTCTTAAGTCTACAAATTTTAAATTAAGAGCAAGGTGCTTATGATTACACTTGAACTTTAAGATACTTTTGTGCAAACCTAATTTGAAGGTTAGTTGACCCTACAAGGTGGGTCAACTTCACCTATTTGTCCTTTGAGAATATTACGTCCCGCTTTTAGGATTCAAGTGAGATTTAGAGACTGATTTTAGGGTTTGCTTGCTTAGGTAGACTCAATCAAGACTTAGGCACACATTATTTTGAGTGGTTGATTCTTCTTTTTAAGCAAATGTTTCTCAGAAACCTTGAGATGGAAACCCTAGTTGGCTCTAATTGATCGAATTAATTGATTCCAAATGTGGTACCTAGGGCTCAAGCAAGAAGGTGATAGCCCTAGATACCTTAAACCTTAGTAGGTGTAATAATTAGGGTTAGGGTTTGTTTACATAAAGAGTTAAATCAAATCAAATCAAGCAACTTGTGATGATTAATTCTAAGAATGGAATGCAAGTTGATCCTAATTGATTTTTCCTTTTCTTAGCTTTCTAGAATCAGGGGTTTGACAAGGATGGAAAATGAGATTACCTGCCCATAGAGTGGCTGTTGTGCGGTTGATCTTGCTCCTTGGCTAAATTCCCTACACAGATCATAGCAAAATAGATAGAGAAAGTTGGTATTAAATCAAATATTGCAATCAAGAGATTAAATTGCACGTTGCTCCCCGGCAACAATGCCAAAATGTTTACGCGATAAATCAGTATTTGTAAAGTCATTGCGTTGGAGTATAGCTGATAAATCATGAAAACAAATATAATTTATAACTCGAAAGAAATCTGAGGTCAAATGTAGGGAGTAAGTATTGCAATAAATCTCAAAATTGCAATTTGATCACAAGATAGCAATATATGACGAAATCTCTAAACTCAAATAATATGTATATAAGAAACAAAATTGATAGAGCAAAAAGACTAGGCTAAATTGGTGATTTGAATCACCAATTACCCTAATTACAATAATATCAAATATCTCAACAGCATCATCCAAGCTGCTCCATGTAGGATAACTGCAGAGTGCACTCAGAACCAGCAACACAGAGGTAAGGCCTCTCTTTCTCAAGCCTCAGGGAGAGTCACAGCAAAGCTCAGCACCAACACCAGCAAAGGCAAAGGCCTCCCTCAGGAATCACTAAGTGTTGAGAGTTAGAGAGCAAAGCAAAACCCCCTGCTCCTCTCTTTATTCATTTTCTTTTCCCTTCCTTTCTCTTCTCTCACTGACAATTGGATCAAGGTATATGGGTAAACGGTTTAGAGCCTAGACTCGTGTAGCGTGGCCGAGGGAGAGGGCCTATGCAGGCACGTACGAGGGGACAGATTGCGTAGCAATCATAGGCCCTAATTCACCTGAATTAAGGTAGAACCTAACTTAACATGGGCATTCTGCATGCATACACATCGTACTTTGCATCTTAGATGATTTATATGTTTTATACATAAAAATGTGCTATTTGAGAGGTATTGTTAATTGTAGGTAATCCACGGTTGCGGATGACCGTTCCAACCTTATGGATCTATCCGGAGTAACAACAAGAGTCCAGTGCTTCTAAGAGTGCATCAATTAGACTCCTGTAGCACCCTAGGGAGTCCGTAGAAGAAGTAGGAGCCAAGGGGAAATTAAAGAACATCCAAACCTTAGATGACAAATCCAACCACACAGATGGATCCGGATCGACGTTCGCAGTCCAACGGCGTAGAAATCAACTTAATCAGAGGCCTACATCATCAAATACAAGGAGAAGAAGATGGACAGCCATGATGGCACCACAAGGTACCAACGCAACCGCCCCTCACCATGCCCCAATCTAGAAAGGATAACCGCGGGACATTGGATCATCATCCAACGGTCGTGATGCAGCCACATCTCCGCCTCCAGCCGCCTCATCACGCATAGGAGAGATCTCGAATGTTGGATTCCCATCAAACAACCGAGGCTAGCAGCATAGGAAATGGAAGGCGTGACAATCCATGCGAGTAGCGCAGTGGAGAGGGTGCCTAATAGATAATGGGCGATGTGGGATGGAAGCACACCTAGTGTGAAATCATAGAAGCAACGAGTGCAGGAGTAATTTACCGCTGGATCTTATCGGGCGGCTCAGCAGCAGACGCATGGTAGGCGTGGAGGAGCTGGATTAAGAACACATGCAACGATGCATGTGGAGACACGCGTGTGAGCGCTTTAGGATTCAAAGGCGCACGTTTATGCCATCCGATCGTAAGATCGGACGATTGACGATCGAGCGCTCAAAAGTGACAAGCAGCAAAGGAGAGGAAATGAAGGCACATGCATGGAAGATCTACAGCCGTGCGATGGAGGATCGACGATAGACACACTGCCATGTGGCAGCACCAGATTAAACCGAGGATAAAAGAAGGATTTGAAAGGCTTAATCAGGGCCATTGATCTCATGATCAAGGGATCTGATTAATCTAAGGCATTTACATGGATTTAAGTGGCCAAATACCTTAATTGCCCTTCACTAAAGCTATAAAAAGAGGCCTAACGGCCCCCTTTGAAAGGCATTCTCTTATTTCTTCTTCTTCCTCCTTCTACACCTTCTCTCTCTTCTTCCTGTCTTCTCTGCATCCATCTCTGCACCTCCGTCTAAAGCATCTGTTGAGCCACCCCGACGGATTGTTGTTGCTCTTCCCAACCTCTCCAAAAGGCTACCATGAACCACCCATTGTGCCCTTATTATGTTACAGTAGTAGTTGTTTACATTCATGTTTTTAGTCTATTGCATATATATCAAATTCAATCTCCTTGTAATCTGAATACTGTGATTGATTGTTTCTGTTATTTAGTGATCTTTTTGAGAGCAAACAAATGAAATCCAAAGTCTTTCTGCCTCCCTGTGATCGACCGGGACTCACCAAGTTCCATTAATTTATTTGCTCGAGACGTATTTCGTGCTATACTACAACATGCTAATTTTCTATGCAATCTACGCCATGAGCAAATTGGTGCTGTTGCTGGGGAGGCATGACAACTTTTGATTTTATCTTTAATACAGTATTTCTGTGTGTAGGAACAACAACACAAGGGGACGAACGAGGAAAAGTGGGCACTACAGAAGTCAAGTGCACACATTCTTATTAGAAATTCAGCTAAAAAGCAAGTGTCACCTTTAAAATTCAACAGCTATGTTTGTAATGCTAAAAAAATCTTGAAAATTGGATTAAAACTAGATCTTCAAATTATCTTTCCAATGCTACCTTTCCCAGAAGGAAATTCCCTCTGTGGAATTTCTAAAAATTCGTGGAGTACATACTAGTTAGATTGATTGAAAATAGAACATTTATAAACTTTAGAAATTAGTTCTGACTAACATACAAAGCAGATTTATTCAAAACTTCTGGGGTACAAAATATAATCAAATTTTCTTTCAACATCATGTTTTTACAAAATTTTTGGAGCATATTTGATATTATTTCCAACAATAAACCAAAATAGGGTCTAAATTCCATACTTGACCCTGGTTAGTTAAAAATTCATAACTAATTGTTGGAAATAGAAAACAATTTTAAAAAATACTCTTTGAAAATCTTATTGAAAAAGAAATCTTCTTGCCATGTTTCAAATCATTTGGATTCCATCTTGCCTTAGAGGATACACTTGAATTGTCGTCTTCAATTTGAAAAAGAACTTTAAAGTGCATGAGCCAATAGGACCACATAGACTAACTTGGACTCCGACGAGCCCAAAAGTTAGTTGGCGAGGTGAGCTACCTTGTGGATCACTCACTATCTACTAAATTGAAGAAACATGTTAAAAATTCATGACAATACATCAAATAACCTGCATTTGGCTTGAAACTACTGGGTAGTTACAACCTCTCCTACAAAACCTGGTGACTAAGCCTACGGGGTAGCGTCAAATGACTGCAACTGTGGAATGGAACCAGAGGCAAAAGCTGAAGGAAGAACCTTCCTTGTAGTCCCCTCGTGCTAGACTAGGCGGGTTAGCCTGAGAGGCGAAAATTCCTTACTGTCGATCTCTCGTCGAATTTTTAATAACACAAACTTAAATGAAAAATTCGGTTAGCTGATCTAAAGGACCACTCTAATTAACATGGCCTTAGCCTTGTTCTGCTTGACTACACCAACCCTTTGACTTTTTGTATGAAAGGAAGAAGGTTGTTAAGACCTGAACTTGCGAGACCTTGGGAGCCAAACCCAAGGCGACAAAGGCGATTTTCGCCCGACCTCTCTTCTCAACCTTCTTCCACCCAATTAGCTGAGATGGCTAATCCTGGTCCTCAAGTTCATCAGGACCCTGAGAATTAGGAATCAAAATATGAGTAGAGCATTGACTGGATTCTCACAACACTCATCAAGATGCAACTCCACCACGTGGAGAATAACTGCAGGACTTCTACGATCCGATGGCAACCATCATGGCACCACAGGTCCAGATTCCCACAGGAGGAGATGCATTCATGTTAAAGACAAATATCATAAGTCTGATTCAGACTCATTTTCATGGAAACTCGAATATGAATCCCTTCCAATACATCTAAGACCTGAGTCGAATTGTAGAGTCAGTTTGACCTAAGAATATAGATATTGGAATTATTCTCATGAAGCTTTTTCCTTTTTTCTCTCAAGGATAAAGTTACTTATTGGTTCAAGACCATCGGGAGGCCAATTGGAACCTGGGAGGAATTACATCATGAATTCTCCAAAAGTTCTCCTTGATCGATCGAACAAATGCTATGAGGTGCGCGATCACGACCTTTGCCCAAGGCCCTGGAGAGAAGTTGCATGACACCTGAGATAGATTCCACGATCTTCTCAGGATGTGCCCACACCGTGGTGTACCCAAATGGCACCTCGCTCATGTATTTTACCATGGGCTGGATGACACAAATTGGTAGCTAGCCGATGCATCAAATGGTGGGAATTTTCTCAAGAAGGATGAGAATAGTGCATTTGAAATATTCGAGTCCTTAAGTATAGAACCCGATGAACGTCACCTCAATGAACCTGTTCCAGTGACCTAGACAGCAATGAGTTATTGTCCATGAATCTCAAGCCGAGTCTACTCAAGCCGACATGGACATTATCACCAAAAAGCTGGATAAGGTGGATCTGCTCGATAAGAATTTCGATGAATTAATGCTAGCAAGATGCGAATCTTCTGGCAGCACTGCTCCATCTTACTCCTCTCAAGCATCCCGAGCCCCCTCTGCTTGTACATATCCATTTACTCAGGGTGTTTTCTCTCCATCTTCGCAGGATCGTGCATACCAGGAACCCGTGAACAATATGGATCTGGCGCCATACAATCAGGGTTACGCACCATATGATGATGCAATTGCGTATTCTTTTGATGAATTCACATCTGAGATGTCTTCGGCTTACGAAGATGTCAATGCCATTTAGGGTTACGGGCGTAATAACTTGTATTCTAAAACATACAACCCTAGTTGACACTAGCATCACACTTTCTCCTGGTCTAGTAATCCACAGAGATCGAGTCAAGTTCCACACTACCAGACCAAACAATACGGAAATGCACAGAACATATATCCTAGGTAGCAACCATTGTCGTCTCAGTAGCAACAGACACACTCTATCCATTAGCCACTGCACCAAGCTGCCAACTACCCTCCAATGTGGGTTGACCCTTTGGAATCGCTGAAGGAGGAATTGCAGGCATCAATTCAAAAATCTACTCATGACAACCTGTAAATAATGTAGGCAATGGCTAACCAAATATAGAGCATACAAAACATGCAAAACCACATAATGCAGGAGCATAGATCAGAGGGAGCTTTGCCCTCCCCACCTGTCCCAAACCCGAGATATGTGCAGAATCAAGGCACCTTGCCTAGAATCCAAGCACCACAGGGGCAGGCACACACTATTCTGCAAGCACCTACCACACCACCTACTTATGGGCTTAGTCAGTCATCTCTGTTGCCAAACCCTGTGTATCCAGACCAACTTGCTCTTCTGCCCCTTCATGGACAGCACGCCGATGCAAGAGCTGTCACCTTAAGGAGCAGAAAGACTACACAAGCGGGTAATGATTTTTCCTATGCGGGTAATGATTTTTCCTATGCTCTACCACAAGATGGCTCACAACCCTCTTCCTCTCACAAGCCATCTTCATTAGATAACAGAAAGAAGCCCCTAGACCGTGAAATTCCCGTCACTTTCCCGCAGCCCTAATGCAAGATTCAGCATGGAAAAAGGACACCCACAATTTTGAGGACCTGAAATCTATGTTCAAGGAAGTTCACATTCAGGTCCCTCTCCTAAAAGCAATAGATCACATTGTAGCTGTTGCTAGGTTCTTTAAGGACTACTGTACTTTGAAGCAATAGCAGAGAATCAGACGACAAGAGGTATTATCTGAGGAAGCCAGTGCAGTTATTTTAGCTAACTTATCGCCCAAAAAGGACCCGGGCAGACCATTGATTTCCTGCTTGTTGCATAATTCCCCTTTTGATAGGGCCCTTCTTGATTTGTGGTCATCCATCAACCTAACTCCCACCGCAGTATTTGATCAATTTTGATTTGGGGAGTTGAAGCCCACCTCTGTTACCATACAATTGGTTGACCGATCTGTAAAAACGTCGAGGGGGGTGATTGAAAATGTGATCATAAAAGTCCAAGGAATCTACTTTCTAGCGGATTTTTTGTTCTCGATATGTAGGTTCCTCCTAATCTCTGTGATGCACCGATTATTCCTGGTTACCCATTTTTGGCAACTGCTCATGCAAGCATCAACTGTGCATTAGGGTGCATGGCGATTACCCTGGGGAATGAAAGGCTTAGATTAGACAATTTCAAGGCATCAAAGAACTTTAATTTCGATTTGATCGATGAGGATAGTGAAGATGAAGATTCAGCTTTCTAGGGGAACATTGGGCTCCTCTATAGTGACCCAACGGCACTTTCATCTTCACTATCAAGGGTCTTAGATTGTGATCCACATGAGACTAATACTATTGACATATACATTTCTTCCCATGGATCTGGTTGTCATGGGTGTTCATCTGCTCCTAATACCCCTGATCTTGACTATCTTGTCCTATCTGGCATTGATATCTTGAGAAAGGATATGTTCGCAACGTAGATCATGTAAAGATGAGAACGTTCTAGTATAGCGGGAAATACGTCTAGAGCAAATAATTAACGAAACTGGTGAGTCCAGATCGATCATAGGGAGGCAGAAAGCACTTTTGATTTCATACATTTGTTCTCAATATGATGGTAAATAATAGAAACAATCAATCACAATATCCACATTACAAAGAGATTGAATTTGATGTATATGCAATAGACTAAAAACACAAATGTAAACAACTACTACTGTAACAGAATAAGGGCATGACGGGTGGTTCGTGGTGGCCTTTTGAAGAGGTTGGGAAGAGCAGCAACAATCTGTCGGGGTGGCCCAACGGATGCTTCAGACAGAGGTGCAGAGACGAATGCACAGAAGACGGGAAGAAGAAGAGAGAGGTCGAAGAAGGTGGAAGAAGAAGAATTAAGAGAATTGCCTTTCAAAGGGGGCCCATAGGCCTCTTTTTATAGATTTAGTGAAGGGAAATTAAGGTATTTGGCCCCTCAAATCCATGCAAATGCTTTAGATTAATCAGATCCATTGATCGGGAGATCAACGACCCTGATTAAGCCTTCCAAATCCTTCTCTTATCCTTGGTTTAATCTGGTGCTACCACGAGGTAGCCTGTCGAGCATCAATCCTCCATCGCACGGTTGTAGATCTTCCTTACGCGTGCCTTCATTTCCTCTCCTTCGTTGCTTGCCACTTTTGAGCACCCAATCGTCTGCCGTCCAATCGTAAACATGCACCCTTGAATCCCAAAGCGCTCGCACGAGCATCTCCACACTCGTCATTGTGCGTGTTCTTGATCCAGTGCCTCTACTCCTGCCACACGTCTACCGCCAAGCTACCCAATGAGGATCTGATGGTTAATTGTGCCTGCGCTAGCTGCTTCTCTTGATTTCACATCGAGCATGCTTCGATCTCACGTCACACACTGTCTGTTAGGTGCCCTCTCCACTGTGCTATGCATGCGGATTATCGCGCCTTCCATTTCCTATGGGGTTGCTCCTAGCCATTGAATGGGAATCCAACGATCGAGATCTCTCCTGTGCGTGATGGAGTGGCTGGAGGTGGCGACGTGGCTGCATCCCGGCCATTGGATGACAATCCAACAGCCCACTGTTCTCCATTCCAAATTGCAGTGCGGTGAAGGGCAGCTGTGATGGCACCACGCCACGTGGCACCATCGTGGCCGTCCATCTTCTTCCCCATGTATATGATGCTGTAGGCCTCCGATTAAGTTGATTTCTATGCCATTGGACTACGAACGTCGAATCAGATCCATCCATGGGGTTGGATTTGTCATCTAAGGTTTGGATATTCTTCAAATTCCCCTTGGCTCCTGCTTCTTCTACGGACTCCCTAGGGTGCTACAGGAGTCTGATTGATGCACTCTTTGAAGTGTTGAACTCCTATTGTTATTCCGAGTAGATCCATAATGTTGGGTCGATCATCCGCAACCCTAGATTACCTGCAATTAATAATACCTCTCAAATAGTACATTATTTTGTATAAAACATATAAATTATCTAAGATGCAAAGTACGATGTATGCATGTAGAATGCCCAGGTTATGCTAGGTTCTACCTTAATTCAAGCGAATTAGGGCCTATGATTGCTGCACAATTATACCCCCCATGCCTAAACCTTGCTATTCCCTAGCAAGTGCAAGACTAAATGCATTTTATCAAGAGTTTAGTAAAGGTTTATTTCTTTTTGTTTCATCCAAAAATTTAGAACCCAAAGAACCATGAATATATAATGTTGTAGCTTCTGCAATGGATCCAAGTGAAGAGTCGATATACATTTAAAGCTTGTACTTGACCCCTAGTAAAATTATATTGGGATAGGAAAACCTCTTCTCTCGGGGATATAAACTATTCTCTGATTTTAGCCCCAGCTTTTGGCTTAGGTAGTAGATGTCTGAGTTAACTGGATTTGTATTTGGTGGCTCACTCTCTTCTCGTGCTACATGGAGACTAGTATTTCAGAATCAGATTGTTAGATTAATGAATAACTTAACTTAGAGAAGGGCTGGAAAACTATGCTCTCTTTAATCTTTTGTACTTTTTCTTTTCTCTCTGTCGCTCTCTCTCTTTTTCTTTTTCTTTTTCTTCCTGAGCTCACATCTTACTAGATTTGCAACTGTATTTGGTGGTCTTAAATTGCATTACACTTTAATTAGGTTTTAATAACCCAACGACTAAGTCAAACTCCTCAACCCATATTCAGGCCGTTAGAAATACAGAAAAATAGGTTAAGGCTGTATTTGGTGGTTTGTGGGGATGGTAGGTGTTTTTGGCTCAAAACATTTTGACCTACATAACTCAAACTTCTTAACATAACACTTTTTCTTTTCACAAATAAATTATCTCTTTTGTATACTTTTTTTTTATCAACATATATATCTACTGGCACAATGCCATTACCAGCATAACATAATTCAACAATTCAACACAACATACATACTTTTATTCATGAGACATTATTTGGGATTTTTGGGGATGACCAAGAGGATCTCAAGTTACTTATTTGGTGGAAGTGCCTACTCTCGGCACCAGGTAGGGAATGGATAGTACGATGTATTTGTGACCTTGACATCAGTACCCTCCTTCAGGCGAGGATTTCGTAGGGGATGGTCATGACCATACACCTCAGTCCTGGTTTACTTAGAACCCATTCTCTGTGTTTTTGCCTTATTTGGTGTCTCTCATACAGAATTTTTCACAAAACTAGTACGCAAGAACTAAGAGTGAAAACTATGCCCAACTCCGAGTGTCATTATTCAATTATTCACAATTAAATATTCCTTATACTAGCCTTAGAGCTCCAGTAGACTCTCTACTCTCACCTCACATATGTTTTGGTGGATCTACTAGAAGATAGTTCACCTAACTCCTTGATTGCTGTCCAAGGATTCAAAAGAAGAAGCGATGCTTCTTCTCGACAAACTAGAGATGTCTATCGATTTTCGTAGAGGATCCATTGCAAAATCTACATGCAAGTATGAAATTATACTGGATTCTATGTCTAGGAATCTACTAAAGAATAATTCTCTAATAAAACCTCTTGATAAAGTGATCTAATCCCCCAATTGTTGGTAGAAAATTTTTAGTTTTTATGGACTACCCCCCCCATGCCTAAGTGTTTGCATGTCCTCATGCATGAATAAAAGAAATTTGAATAAGGTAGGGTGTACGTGGATAGAAATCACCTAGAATTGCTTCTGAGTTGTTGTTCAGCTCATGCCAAAGCTGCAATGCCATACACAATACGCAAAAATGACATATGCTATGTATATATGTATAAGTGCAACTGTGATGCATAAATGCAAAGTCTAAATGCTATCTCTAACTACGATGCTGAGTTTAACGCCTCCAGCTACGCGAAACTCATCAGATGGATCAATGATTGTAGGAGACAAACTAAAGATAGGCAAGAAGATGGGTTCCACTACCATCAACAGGCCAAGAATGTAGAGTAGTTGCCCATGAATACTAAGGCCACAAGGTTGGCAGAATAGAATCGCATGGCCTAGAACAGGTTGTAGCCAGGTGCTACAAGAGAAATAAATCCAGGTGCCAGAGTGATAGGGAGCAAGTGGGCGCCGTGAAGGGTTAGGAGTGGGAAACCAGTCATACGGGTCTAGAAAGTGGTGAAATAGTAATGGAGGGACCCATGTGGTGTAATAAAAAATATTGTAAAGAACTATTTTGTGATTGGATCTGGGTGTTGGTGGTTGCAAAGTAGGTGTGTCGAATATGATTTTGTTCTCAACATCTCTGTGCTCACCTAAATCATTCTTCTCCCTGGGTTGATCAGAAATCTCACACAGATTGCCTAAATTCTGGTTGTGGTGTGGATCCTCAAATGTAATGGGTAACGCTTCACTTTTCCCAGGGGATGCAGAATCAAAATGTAAGTATAATAAAGCCTCAAATTCCTTCATTTTCTACTCTGTGGCTTCTGTGAAATCTTTGATGTCCAAGTGCAAAGAGGATGTAATAGACTTTTCTGACTCCAAATCCAAAAATGCCTCAAGATTTTTTAGATTTCTTTCATAATCGGAAATGTAGTTTTTATCAAATTCTTCATCAACGTTGCTTGGATTCTTTGACAATTCAAATTTAACCCCATGGATATATGTTATCTCATGTAAATCTATGTTTTGGATATATTTATCATCTAAGCTTATCACGGGGTTTTTATATAATACCACTCCAGACCTTTCAGAGTCCAAATCATGGGCCTCATTAAGTGTATATACCCAAGTCTTAGAATGTACCAAGTCTTGGGTGTCATGATCCTCCATCTCTATCTCCCCAGATTCAGGATTTTTAGATTGAAAATTGATCATGGGACTTTCCTCACTATCTTCTAGGCTAGGGCTCTCAACTGATTTCATTTCAGATATGCCAAGAACATTTCCCTTAATTTCATCTGATATCTCATCTCTCACTTGAAAATCACCTACATCATCTACTTCGGGCATGTGAGTCAAAGAATCCCTAAAAGTCATCTCAAGTTCCCTAAAATCCTCTAGGTTAGTCTGAACTTGGTACTGCAAAAGGAGTATATCTTCAAGTGTGCGAGTTTGTTGATTCATCCTGGCCACAGATTCTAGTTCTTTAATGGCTTCCATCAGAGATTCGTTGGTTACAATCAAAGTCTGTCTCTGCCCTGGATCAGTAGTGATCTAGATTTGATGTAGATATCTCACAACTGTGCCCTTGTACTTTGCCGTTGTTTGTTGTAGTCAGAGAAGTAGTTGCGAGTCTATTGGTGGCTCCCCAGTGGTGACCTATGTGGATGTGGCCTCAGATGAGGGTCTCAAGGAAGGTGGAGGGTTATAATAGTTTTGATCTGGGGAATCAGAAGGGTGGTGGGTGGGTTTAGTGCAGTTATTGGTTGTGATTGATTTCTTAACCTTGAGTGGCTCACCATCCACCTGCGGTACATTCTCTTTGAATTTAGGGCCCCTAGAGGTGATGTCTTGGGTTCTTTGTCTTTCATCCTGAATTGCTTTTCTTAAGTCTTCATATTCCCTTTTTCTGACCTCTTTTGCTTCTTGGACTATTTGGATCAGTTCGGCGATCTGAGAGTTCTTGTGAGATGTGGAAGCATGCCTTTGGTGGGACTGATCAAGATAATCAGTCATCATGATGAGATCTCGATCCCGCATGTTGAGTGTCTCTAAGTGTTGTGAGATCAATGTCGATGTCTAAGAGGTTGAGGTGGGTATGTCCCAGACCTGAGGTGCACGCGTATAGGAATAATGTGGAGTAATCTCCCACCCATAAGAAGTTGGAATCATAGTTGGGTTAGGAGGAGAACCCTGCTAATGGTATGATGAGAAAGAGTATGGGTCCATGATTAAGATGATCAAAGGACACCAGAAGGGTCCAAGTGACCTTACATCAGTTACAAGGGACTGGTGGCAAAACAAGGCAAGGGCCTTGTAATCACATTGGTCCTTAGAATCAGATGACCGGATTTTTCGTTTAAGTTCAAGTTATTGAAGAAAATTTGGTGAGAGACCGACTTAAAGGAATTCGCGCCTCTTATGCAAACCCAGCTAGTCTGGTTATGAGGGGACTACGACGAAGGTTCTTCCTTTGACTTTTGCCTCCAGTTTCGTTACCCTTAACTGTGACCATTTGACACTACCCCGCAGACTTAAACACTAGGTTTTACAGGAGAGGTTGAAACTACCCAGTAGTTTTTAGCCAAATGCAGGTTATTTGATGTGTTTTCGTGAATTTTTAACCTGTTTCTTTAATTTAATAGATCATGGGTGATCCACAAGGTGACTCGCCTCACCGACTAACTTTTGGGCTTGTCGGAGTCTAAGTTAGTCAATGTGCTCCTATTGGCTCATGCACTTCTAAGTTCCTTTTCATATTGAAGACCACAATTCAAATGCATATTCTAAGACAACTTCTAAGATTTCATTTTCAATGACCTTTTTAGAGAGTATTTTTTCAAAATTTTTTCCTATTTTCAACTATTAGTTATGAATTTTTAACAAGCTAGGGGCCAAATTTGGGATTTAGACCATATTTTCGTTTTCCTATTGGAAATGATATCAAATATGCTCTCGAAATTTTGTAAAAATATGCTATTGAAAGCTAATTTGATTACCTATCACACTACATAAATTTTGAATAAATATAATTTGTAAGTTAGTCAAGGCTGATTACTAAAGTTTATAAATGTTCTATTTTCAAGCAATCTGACTAGTATGTACCCCACGAATTTTTAAAAATTCTACATGAAGAATTTCATTTTGGGAAATGTGGCGTTGGAAAGATAATTTGAAGATCTAGTTTTAGTTCAAATTTCAATATTTTTGGAGCATCAGAAGCACGACTATTAAATTTTAAAGGTGAGACTTACTTTCTGGCCAAATTTCTAATAAGAATGTGTGCACCTGATTTTTGCAGCACCCGCTTTTCCTTGTTCGCCGCTTCGTGCTGTTGTTCCGACACACATAAATACTATATTAGAGATAAAATCAAAAGTCGTCGTGCCTCCCCGGCAACGGCGCAAATTTGTTCATGGCGTAGATCGCGTAAAAGATGAGCACGTTGTAGTATAGCGCGAAATACGTCTCGAGCAAAAAATTAACGAAGCCAGTGAGTCCCAATCAATCACAAGGAGGCAGAAAGCACTTTTGATTTCATACGTTTGTTCTCAATATGATCACTAAATAATAGAAACAATCAATCACAATATCCGCATTACAAAGAGATTGAATTTGATATATATGCAACAGACTAAAAACAGGAATGTAAACAACTACTAAAGTAATAGAATAATGGCACCACGGGTGGTTCGTGGTGGCCTTTTGGAGAGGTTGGGAAGAGCAGCAACAATCCGTCAGGGTGGCCCAACATATGCTTCAGACGGAGGTGCAGAGACGGATGCAGAGAAGATGAGAAGAAGAAGAGAGAGAGGTTGAAGGAGGAAGAAGAAGGATTAAGAGAATTGCCTTTCAAAGGGATCCCTTACGCCTCCTTTTATAGCTTTAGTGAAGGGCAATTAAGGTATTTGGCCTCTTAAATCCATGCAAATACTTTAGATTAATCAGATCCGTTGATTGGGAGATCAATGACCCCGATTAACCCTTCCAAATTCTTCTTTTATTCCTAGTTTAATCTAGTGCTGCCACGTGGCAGCCTATCAAGCATTGATCCTCCATCGCACAGTTGCAGAGCTTCCTCGTGCACACCTTCGTTTCCTCTCATTCACCGCTTACCGCTTTTGAGCACCTGATCGTCAGCCCTTCGATCTTATGATCGGATGACTTAAACACGCACCTTTGAATCCTAAAGCGCTCACACAGGTGTCTTCGCACACGTTGTCACATGCATTCTTGATCCAGCACCTTCCCGCCTGCCACGCATCTGTTGCCGAGCTGCACGGTGAAGATTCTACGGTTAATTGCCCTCGTGCTCACCACTTTTCCTAATTTCACACCGGACACGCTTCGATCCCTCGTCGCCCGCTGTCTATTAGGTGCCCTCTCCTCTACGCTACACGGGTGGATTATCGCTCCTTCCATTTCCTGTGCGGTTGCTTTTGGCCGTTTGTTGGGAATCCAACGGTCGAGATCTCTCCTGTTCGTGATGGGTTGCTGGAAGCGGTGATGTGGCTTCATCGCGGCCTTTAGATGATGATCCAATGACTCACGGTTATCCTCTCCAAATTGGGGCTTGGTGAGGGGCGGCTGTGAGGGCGCCATGCCACATGGCACCATCGTGGCCATCCATCTTCTTCTCCTTGTATCTAATGATGTAGGCTTCCGATTAAATTGATTTCTACGTTGTTGGACTACGAATGTCTATCTAGATCCATCCGTGCAGTTGGATTTGTCATCTGAGGTCCGGATATTCTTCAATGTCCCCTTGGCTCCTGGTTCTTCTATGGACCCCCTAGGGTGCTATGGGAGTCGGATTGATGCTCTCTTGGAAGCGCTGCACTCCCGTTGTTATTCCGAATAGATCCATAAGTTTGGGTCGATCATCCGTAGCCCTGGATTACCTGCAATTAATAATACCTCTAAAATAGCACATTATTATGTATAAAACATGTAAATTATCTAAGATGTAAAGTACGATGTGTATGCATGTAGAATGCCCATGTTAATCTAGGTTCTACCTTAATTCTGGCAAATTAGAGCCTATGATTGCTGTGCAATCAGATTACATGATAACTACAGACGGATTCTTCATTAGTTAGGATCAGCAAATTTTTACTATTGTTTCCTCTCCTCTCCTACATAACCCCCCTCCCCACCCTCCGCTACTAGAGTTAAAGCCCTTACCTGATTCCCTCAAGTACATGTTTCTAGGAGAAAGTAAGACATATCCCATTATTATCAATGCTCACTTGACTCCGGATCAGGAACACCAGTTGATCTCCATTCTGCAAGCACATAGGGCTGCTATCGAGTGGGGCATTGCTAATCTCCACGGGATTCACCCCTCATATTACACTCACCATATCTACACTAATGAAGGGGTGAGACCGTTGAGACAACCTCTGAGATGCCTAAATCCAAATATGTTGGAGGATGTCAAGAAGGAGATCATTAAATGGCTAGACGCGGGCATTATCTATCCTATTTCCGACAGCTAGTGGGTGAGTCCCATTCAGATGTGCCCAAAAAGGTGGGACTCACCATAATAAAAGATGAATTGGGCGAAACCATCTTGACCCACACGCAACTTCCTGGCAGGTCTGCATTGATTATAGGAAGCTAAACTCGGCTACCAAAAAGGATCATTTACCTTTACCCTTTATTGATCAGTTTCTAGAATGGCAAGCCGGGCATAGTTTCTTTTGCTTTCTGGATGGATACTCCAAGTGCAATCAAGTTGCAATCAACTTGAAAGATCAAGACAAGATAACTTTTACGTGTCCCTTTGGAACATTCGCTTTTAAGCGGATTCCTTTCGGCCTCTACAACACACCAGCTACTTTTCAGTGATGAATGATGGCCATCTTTTCAAACATGATCGGGGACTACGTGGAAGTGTTCATGGATGACTTCTCCATGTTTGGAGATGATTTCTCGTCTTGTCTTGATAACCTCACAAAGATTCTGAGGAGATGTATAGAGGTTAACCTAGTACTTTCATTGGAAAAAAGCCATTTTATGGTGAGGGAAGGCATCATACTAGGTCATAGGATCTCCTCTAATGGACTCGAGGTCAACCTACCTAAGTCTGAAATCATTTCGCAATTACCTCCACCTAGCTCGATTAGGCAAATCAGATCATTCTTAGGGCATGTCGGATTTTATCGAAGATTCATTCAAGATTTCTTGAAAGTTTCTCATCCATTAACGAATTTTCTAGTAACCGGCACTCCCTTTGATTTCGACTCCTTGTGTCTCAGCGCTTTCGAGACCTTGCGAAGCGTTGTATCCAGTGCACCTATTCTCAAACCCCTACTAGTCGTGCGACCTCAAGATGATGTGTGACACCTCTGACTTTGCTGTCAGAGCTGTTCATGGCTAGCGACGGGAGTGCCATCCATTTGTAAGATACTACGCTAGCAAAATGCTAAATGAGGCCCAGCAAAACTGTACAGTCACTGAGAAAGAATTGTCAGCCGTGGTATTCGGGTTGGGGAAATTTAGGTCATACTTACTCAGGTCCAAAGTTATTATCTACACTGACCATTCTGCCCTCCGGCATTTGTTGGCAAAGAAGGACGCCAAACCCTGCCTTATCAGGTGGATACTTCTTTTGCAGGAGTTTGATGTTGAAATCCATGACAAAGTCGGAGCACATAATCTTGTGGCGGATCACTTGTCACGGCTAGACCCTGACTACAATCCATACTCCCCGCCGATATCTGACCGATTTCTAGATGAGTCTTTGTTATTTATCAACTCTATTGAGTTTCCTTGGTATGCTGATATAGTAAACTATCTTGTTGCAGGAAAGCTACCTGCGAGATTATCCAAGGATCAAAGAGTCAAATTTATATCAGAGGCTAAATTCTATTTTTGGGATGACCCATTGCTCTTTCCATTGGGGTTGATTAGATCATCCATAGATGTGTCCTTGATTTGAAAATCTCTAGTGTGCTATCCTTCTACCACAGCGATGCTTGTGGAGGTCATTTCTCGGGCTGAAAGACCGCTGCAAAGATTTTGTAGTCGGGTTTCTTCTAGCCAACCATTTTTAGAGATACACACGAGATTGCCAAGTGATGTAAGCAATGCCAGGCAGTCGGTTCTATGACTCAGAGAGATATGATGCCTCTCCAATCTATTCTTGTCATAGAAGTGTTCGATGTCTGAGGCATCGACTTCATGGGCCCCTTCCCGATCTTGCATGGCTTTGAGTACATACTCCTCACAGTAGACTATCTCAAAGTGGGTAGAAGCTATCCTGGCAAGACGAGTTGATCATAACATTGTTATATCCTTCGTCCGAGAATTCATTTTTGAGAGATTCGGAATTCCCCGTGCCCTGATAAGCGATGGGGGAAGCTACTTCATCCATGCCCATTTCAGGTCATTATTGAAGAAATACGGGGTGCAGCACCGCATTGCTACCTTGTATCACCCACAAACCAATGGGCAGGCTGAAGTATCAAACCGTCAAATCGAGCTTATCCTTCAAAAGACGATTATACCTGATAGGAAGGATTGGACTGATCAGTTGATTGATGCACTATGGTCATATCAGACAGTGTACAAGGCCTCACACAGAATGTCACCATACCGCATGGTGTATGGAAAGCCCTGTCACCTTCCTGTGGAGCTGGAGCACTGTGCCTTTTGGGCGGTGCAGAAGTGTAATATTAACCTCGAGGCCGAAGGTTATGAAGGAAGCTCCAGCTCAGCGAGTTAAAAGAGATTAGACGGGAAGCCTACGAAAATGCAAAAATATATAAAGACAAGACAAATGCTTTCCATGATTGACACATCTGGAGGAAGGAGTTTGCACCTAACTAGCAGGTTTGGTTGTTTAACTCCCTACTCAAATTCTTCACGGGAATGCTCGAGTCCAAGTGGACTGGGCCATTTCTAGTGGTTCACCCATATCCTAACTGGGCAGTCCAAATTAGAGACTTGAAATCTGGGCATGTTCATGGTTAATGGCCAGCACCTCAAATCATTCTTTGCCCAGGAACCTCCTCCTACTGACGAAACGATACATCTTCTTGAGGAAGTGTGACTGATGAGTTGCCCAGCTGGAGGGATTTAACTCAGCATGTACACATATATACATACCATATATACGTAGCATATTTCATTTTCGCATATTGTTTCACATATTGGCTTTGCATATTATGTATGGCATTGCAGTGATGGAATGAGCTGAACGACAACTTTGAAGTAGTTTAAGGTGATTTCTAATCACATACACCCTACCTTATTTCTTTTAGTCATGCATGAGGACATGCAAACACTTAGGCAGTGGGGTAGTCAATAAAAACTAAAAATTTTCTGCCACCAAGTAGGGGATTAGATTGTTTTATCAAGAAGTTTTATTAAAGATTTATTCTTTAGTAGATTCCAAAGCTTAGAATCCAGTATAAGCTCACATCTGCATGTAGAATTTGCAATGGATCCACTATGAAAACCGATAGACATCTCTAGTTTGTTGAAAAGAAGCATTGCTTCTTCTCCTAAACACTTGGACAACAACCAGGGAG
Organism: Thalassia testudinum; assembly: GCA_037157565.1. Taxonomy (NCBI): domain Eukaryota; kingdom Viridiplantae; phylum Streptophyta; class Magnoliopsida; order Alismatales; family Hydrocharitaceae; genus Thalassia; species Thalassia testudinum. Next base: position 8,279,343 of record JAZHRO010000003.1, on the reverse strand, counting down.
TCAGGTGAACCATCTTCTAGTAGATCCACCAAAACATATGTGAGATGAGAGTCTACTGGTGCTTTATGGCTAGTGTAAGGAATCTTTAATCTTTAATAATTGAATAATGATACTCGGAGATGGGCATAGTTTTCGCTCTCTGTCCTTGCATACTAATTCTGTGAGAAATTCCATATGAGAGCCACCAAATAAGGCAAAAACACAGAGAGCAAGTTATGATATAACTAGGACTGAGGAGGATGGTCACGACCGTCCTCTACGGAATCCTCGACTGAAGGAGGGTACTGATGTCAAAGTCAGAAATACGTCATCCTATCCATTCCCTACCCGATGTCGAGAGTAGGCACTTCCACCAAATAAGCCACCCGAGATCCTCTTGGTCATCCCCAAAAGTCCCAAATAATGCCTCATGGGTAAAAGTATAAATGTCGTGTCGAACTGTTGCGTTATGTTATGTTGGTAACGGCATTGTGCCAGTAGACATATATATTGATAAAAAAAAAGAACAAAAAGCATGCAAAAGAGGTATTTGCCTAAAAAAAAAGGTGTTATGTTAAGAAGTTTGAATTATGTAAATCAAAATGTTTTGAGGGAAAAACACCTACCATCCCCACAAACCACCAAATACAGCCTAAACCTATTTTTTTGTATTTCTGACCGCCTGAATATGAGCCGAGGTGTCTGACTTAGTCGTTGGGTTATTAGAACCTAATTAAAGTGTAATGGCATGTAAGACCACTAAATACAGTTGCAAATCTGGTAAGATGTGAGCTTAGGAAGAAAAAGAAAAAGAAAAAGGGAGAGAGAGAAAGAGAGAAAAGAAAAAGTACAAAAGATTAAAGAGAGCACAGTTTTCCTGCCCTTCTCTAATTTAAGTTATTCAATAATCTCACAATCTAGATTCTAAAATACTAGTCTCCATGTAGCACCAGAAGAGAGTGAGCTACCAAATACAAATCCAGTTAACTTAGACATCTTCTACCTAAGCCAAAAGCCGAGGTTAAAATCTAAGAATAATTCATATCCCCAAGAGAAGAGGTTTGCCTATCCCTGCAGAATTTTACTAGGGGTCAACTACAAGCTTTAAATGTATATCGACTCTTCGCTTGGATCCGTTGCAAAAGTTACAACATTACCCATTCATGGTTATCTGGATTCTGAATTTTTGGATGAAAAAAAAAGAAATAAACATTTAGTTAAATTCTTGATAAAATGCATTTACTCTTGCACTTGCTAGGGACTAGTAAGATTCAGGCATGGGGGTATGATTGCGCAGCAATCATAGGCCCTAATTCACCTAAATTAAGGTAAAACCTAGCTTAACATGGGCATTCTACATGCATACACATCGTACTTTGCATCTTAGATGATTTATATGTTTTATACATAATAATGGGCTATTTGAGAGGTATTATTAATTATAGGTAATATAGGGTTGCAGTTGACCGATCCAACCTTATGGATCTATTCAGAATAACAATGGGAGTCCAACGTTTCCAAGAGTGCATCAATCTGACTCTCGTAGCACCCTAGGGAATCCACAGAAGAAGCCGAAGCCAAGAAGAAATTCAAGAATATCCAAGCCTTAGATGACAAATCCAACCACACGGATGGATCCGGATTGACGTTCGCAGTCCAATGGCGTAGAAATCAACTTAATCGGAGGCCTACATCATCAGATACAAGGAGAAGAAGATGGATGACCACAATGGCTCCATGTGGCACCATCGCAGCCGCCCCTCACCACGCCCCAATATGGAAAGGAGAACCGCGGGTTGTTGGATCATCATCCAATGGTCGCGATGCAGCCACATCGCTGCCTCTAGCTGCCTCATCACATAGAGGAGAGATCTTGCCCGTTGGATTCCCATCCAACGGTCGAGGAATGTAGCACAGGAAATGGAAGGCGTGACAATCCACATGTGTAGTGTAGTGGAGAGGGTGCTTGACAGATAGTGAGCGATGGAGGATTGAAGTTTGCCTGGTGTGAAATCAGGAGAAGTGACGAGTGTAAGCGTAATTAACCACTAGATCTTCATCGGGCGGCTCAGCAGTAGGCTCCAGGTTGGCGTGGAGGCACTAGATCATGACCGTGCGCGACGATGCATGCAAAGACGTGCATGCGAGCACTTTAGGATTCAAAGGCATGCATTCAAGCCATCCGATCGTAAGATCGGATGACTAATGATCGGGTGCTCAAAAGCGGCAAGCGGCGAAGGAGAGGAAACGAAGGCACACGTGAGGAAGATCTGCAGCCATGAGATGGAGGATCAACAATCGACAGGCTACCACATGGCAGCACCAGATTAAATCGAGGATAAAAGAAGGATTTTGAAGGCTTAATCAGGGTTGCTGATCTCCCAATCAACAGATCTGATTAATATGAAGCATTTGCATGGATTTAAGGGGCCAAATACCTTAATTGGCCTTCACTAAAGCTATAAAAAGTGGCATAAGGGCCCCCTTTGAAAGGCATTATCTTATTTCTTCTTCTTCCTGTCTTCTCTGCATTAGTCTCTGCACCTTCGTCTGAAGCATCCTTTGGGCCACCCTGATGGATTGTTGCTGCTCTTCCCAACCTCTCCAAAAGGCCACCACGAACAACCTATGGTGCCCATATTCTATTACAGTACTAGTTGTTTACATTAATGTTTTTAGTCTATTGCATATATATCAAATTCAATCTCTTCGTAATGTGGATATTGTGATTGATTGTTTCTATTATTTAGTGATCATATTGAGAGCAAACATATGAACTCAAAAGTGCTTTCTGCCTCCCTGTGATCGACCGAGACTTGCCAAGTTCCGTTAATTTATTTGCTCAAGAAGTATTTCGCGTTATACTACAACGTGCTAATTTTCTAGGTGATGTACAACACAAACAAGGACCCTACCGCATGCTTACTGAGGAAATGGGGATGAGGCACAAAATCCTCTTAAGTCACACGTGGGCTTTAGCAACCCACGATGTGGGACTAAAACCCCTGTTTCTTCCGCGTACAGCTTCAGTAGCTAATGCTTCCAATCGATGTCGAAGGGGCGGTTGATGACTCAAATTGGATGCCTAGAGATGAACCTGGGAGTCTTCTGCATCGCCTGGGCATGCAAGCGAGGAGGAAGTCGGCTGGAAGGCAACAATCAGAGTCGGAGAAGATGGTGCGGTAATGGAGCTCCGATGAAGGTACCTGAAATAGAAATACAGGCTATGAGCCGTAGTTAAAACACTTAGGAGGATCAAAGAGGACCAGCGAGTGCAACGATGGCATCGATTTGACGTGTAAGAGTGTGAGGAGGTCTGGTGGAGTCGGAACAGAGCTGCGGTGAGGGTGGTGTTTGGGGGACTCGTGGAGTGGCGAATCAAAGAAATAGACAGATGGCTTTTGTCCTTTGTGTGATGGTGGAGCTTGTGGTGGTGAGAGCAGCAAGAGTTGAACATTGTAGAGGCGTGTAGGCATCACCAGAGCATCACCGGAGCAGATGAAGATAAGGGCGTTGAGGGAGAGTCGGTGGTTGGTGAAATTGCACTAGAGGGGGGGGTGAATAGTGAAATTATATTGTATTGTAATGCAACAAATTCAATCACACAATATACTCAATTATTTTTAGGTGGAAACCCAAGATGGGTGAAAACCACCACCTAAGCCAATCTCTTGACTTAGGATTTTCGATCACAAGGTGATCAATCCACTAACCACACTACTTAAACGAGGGTAGTGTACCTCAATTACAATTCCCACCTCTGATCCCTAAACGGAGGTTTCTTTCTTCAAGATGAAGAGACGGGGACCCGACAGGCCGGATACCCAAAGTACAGAAATTAACAAGTAGAAATAACACCTATAGAGCACCCCAATAATTTAGTTGCCTTCTTATCTACTAAGCATGAAAAGAACTCCCTGATGATTTGCAGAACGGAGCGAGCCGGGAGTATGGATTTGCCCTTTGATCAGAGTATTAGCACAGCATAAGGGCAAGATGGAGCTTAGAGTAGTGAGCAAGAGATTTTTCTAATGGAATTGTATCTCAAGAGGTGTGTTTTGCCAAAGAAGAGTTGTAGTCTATTTATAGGCAAGTTTGGAACCTTCAAGAATACTTGGGAGAGCTCTTCTAGCCGTTGGAGACAAATCCCAAGAGTTTAGGACGAAATCCACACAAAATCAGGGCAATGATGATTCTGACAGCAACATCAGACGTCTAATTATAAGATCAGACGTCTTACAGGACGTCTTATTTTTACTATGGTCGTCTAATATTGCAGGATATCCTTAACGGACTCTATTGGATCAAAAGAAGGACGTCTGATATTATGTCATAAGACGTCTGATTATTTTACTGGACGTCTAATGAATGGTGCATTCGTTCCTGTTATCATCGGATCCAAACAGGGTTCTAGGTTTAGAGGATCAGACGTCATTACGGACGTCTGAGGACATTACCAGACGTCTGGAAACCTAAATACTCTTCCTTCCTGCTTCTGCCAAAAGATTATGTGGCCGTAGACAGATACGCACAGAAAATCATGGCCAACGGTTCAAAGGCAGACGTCTGTAAGTGTGTCAAGACGTCTAGAAATTATTTTTGCCGATAAAAAGTCTAACGGTTAGTATGAGGACGTCTGGGTAAAGAATCAGACGTCTGTGAACGGTTATCGACGTCTGAAAGTGAAGTCCTTCGACTGATGTTTATGAGGAGATGAACAAAGCCAGAAATATTTGAAATTAGACGTCTGATACATATGTCAGACGTCTTATGATGGAAAATCAGACGTCTGGACTTTTTAATGGACGTCTGATGAAAGTATAAGTGTTGGGTTTTTTGTTTCTAATTTATCCTAAGTGTAGAGAGCCTAAGTTAGCTATTTATAGGTTATGTTTGGGGGCTCTTTACAATATTTCTAGACTCAAATAAGATGAAAATTACAACCTTTGAAAGTTTACATGAAAAAAGCCTAAGACCTAATACTTTTGCTACTCGTCTTCACGCTTTTAATCTCCCGTCTTGGAAAGCTTTTTGAATTCCTGCAAATATGTTATTATAGAGAGAAAACAATATGGTACGCTTTATTTATTATTTCATTTTCTACATTTTGTAAAATCATCAAAATATTATATATGAGTAGTTGAACTAACAGTTGGAGGTGAGATGTGAGTGTAGGAAAAGGATGTAGAGAGATAGAGAGAGAGATAGAGATACTTGGAGATGAGGTAGAGAGGTGGAGATGGTTGATTGTGGAGATGATAGCGATTTCACGCAGTTTGTTAAAATACGTCGTTGTAATGCGTAAAACCGATCAACTCTTAAATTTATATTCCTAGATAGGGGAGTATCTAGGGTTGTCCAAGGAGTCCGAATGTTTGCAATAGTGATTCTCTTGCTTGGAATACAATCTCAACTTTCTTTTTGGTATTTTTCAATATATCATTTTTTTTATTTTAAATTAAGACAACATGCGGAATGGTGACGGGAAGGTGATTTACACTTCAATTTAAAATACTACTTCTAAGTGGCAAGTAGAGCCTCTCCCTAAGCTCACTCTAGGCAAGTAGACGCCTAGAATAATTAGGGAGAGGGAGTGAGGAATGCTAAAAACAAGCAAATAGAAATGCAAACAAGAAATTGCAAAGAAGGCAACTAGATAATTAAAAAAAAAGTGTTTAACAAAAATGCCTAGTAGAGGAATGCTTCTACTACTAGAAAATTGACATAAAGAAAGGAAAACACAAATCCTCTAGATAGATGGTGAAGAAGAGGGCTTCTTGCTCCAAGGTTTGTGGCTCCCAATCTTGAAAAGAGTCCTTCAACTCCTTCCTTACAGTGCTCCGCCAAGGTGATGTCCTTCAAGGCAAGCCCTAGGGGGGCGTGCCCTAAGTTCTCTCCAAGGGTGGACGTCCACCCTAAGTCCTTCTCCTTTGCCTGGCCGTCCTCCTTGAAGTGGAAGAGTCCTCCTCCTTGGCGTGGCTCAAGTTGAAGAGAGTGGGGAGAAGAAGGCACCAAAGGGGCTGGTGATGTGCCCCTTTAATCTCCTTCTCTACTCCTTCTTCTTAGCCGTAGGTATAGGTGGTTTAGGTAGAAAAATATACTAAGGGAGGATGGGAATTATGTGGTGGTAGGGTAGGGTATTTATAGGATGGGAAAGGGGGTGGTTATGGTGTTTTTTTTGAGGGAAATGAAGGGGTGCTTGGTTATTTTTGGAGGGAAAAATGGGAGGGAAATGAAGAGGTGCCTTGGTTTTCCCTCCAAAAATACCTTCTAGAAGGCAATTTTGGAGGGAAAAAAATGGAGGGTGGAGATGGGTTTTGATGGTGGATGTAGGGTGGTGATGGAAGGGATAGTTGGCACCAAAATAAAGTAGGAGTAGGTGGTCTTTTTGCTGGAGCTTAGGTAGTAGGGTAGTAGGGTAGTAGTTTTTGGTGCCATGGAGGTGAACTAGCTAAGTTAAACAGCTTAGCTAGCTTAGCTAGTAGGGAGTAGAGTTGGAGGCATTTGGAGCTAAGGTTTTCAGGGAGAAGAGTTGGAGGTATTTATCTTGAGCTGCACTAGAGCTGGTGGCTGCTGAAGAGAGCTGGAAGGAGCTACCTTAGCTAGCTTAGCTTGCTAGTTCTTTGCTAGCTACTAAGCCAAGCTAAAGCAAGCTGGCTTCTGCTAAAAGGAGCGGAGGTGAGCTGGGTCTAATGCTCCCGGGGAGGATCAAGCTGGGTGAGGCAGCTAAGGTATCTTAGCTCAATTGAGTTGAGCTAAGCTGAGTCCCCGGGAGCTGGACTTGAGCTTCCTAAGCTGGAATGAAGTCATCTTTAGCTGGCCGGAGTTGAGTAGAGCTGGATGTAGGTGGACCTGAGCTGGGGTGAACTCCAGTCAACTCAGCTGAGCTAGCTAGAGCTCCCTGTGGACTAATGGGAGCTGAGATGAGCTAGACTCAGCTAAGTTGAGCTGGATCTGAGCTGACCTGAGCTAGGGTGAGCTAAGATGAGCTCTCTTGAGCTGCCATTCAGCTGAGATGAGCTGAATGGAGCTAAGATGAGCTAACCCTAGTTCAAGTGAGCTGGAATCCAGCTATGGTGAGCTGGATCAAGCTGAGTTCCAGTTAGTTTGAGCTTCTTCATCACCAGTTGCCTTCCTGAGTGCTAGGTTTTGGAGTTCTGACAATCTGCATATCCCTAACACTCACAAAAACACATTAAAAAGATAATAAAAAGTGCAATGCATGCCTAACCTAATTGATGCCTAAATGCAGCCCAAAAACCCGTTTGCGTAGCAAAATCCTAAGAGCTAAGTTTGTTTTAATGCATAAAAATGATGATAAACTGGCATTTATCACACCCCCATGCTTATCTTTTGCTAGTCTCTTAGCAAAACTTAAATTTTTTTTAAAAAATGGAATTTTTGGGAAATCTAATTTTTTTCTACTTTTGAGGAGAAATAGATTAAGGGACCTTGGTTGATCTAAACACAAGAGGTACAGGATTTGTTAAAGATAAACATCGAGATTTGTTTTGGATCCAACCATTAGATGAAACGGGATCAATATATCCTCCAAAAACTTCGCAAATTAACTCCTTGTTAATTTAGATGACTTGAAATTTTTGTTTTTAGGATTTTTCTGGCTCATGAATCTGATTCGCAACTTGCAAAAATCCTTGTGATTGCGAAAAGCCAACATTTATAGGAGCATGTTAATTTATTTATTTATTCTTTTTTTTTTCTCTCCCCCATGCTTATTATCAGCTTAGTCTTACAACAGATGTGTCGGGATCATCATTCCCGTTACCAATCCTCGAGGGGCTCTGGCGCCAGTACTTCGGGATAGCACTGTCCATGACACCACCCAGGAGCTCACAACCCCAAAACACAATGCGGTGTAAAGGGGCGCTCCAAGCAAACTCAAGCTCTTGCTCCGACACTACAGGTAGAGCACCGTCCAAGACACTTGAGCTACTAAAATGTGCTTTAATGCTCCGTCTAAAGATATGAAATATAGATATGGAGCAGCACCGAGGTGGTAACATGTTGACATCGCACCCTCAAAGGAGGTATTTTCCTTCTTCTCGACGGTGGGAACTCAAACCAATGATCTGCTTCAGACTTTTACTAAGTCCAAACAAGGGAGTTTTTCAAATTTTTAATTGTTTCTAAGTGTTGGCTTGACACAAAAAGTTTCTCAAGACACGCAAGTTTTTGAATCAGAAGCTAAGTCAAATACTTTCCATATTACAAAATAGGATCAAGTCACCTGAACTATCATGAGTTCAGGTGGAGTTTTAGAGAATGATATATGATCTAATCTAAAATAGACCCTAGAATTCTAATGATCAGATCCATGTCCTCATCCTTAGTTTGTTAAAGATTAAATCCCATTGTACCAAAAGTGAATTTTTCGACCTTAGTTCCTATTTCAAAATTCTTCCTCAAAAAGTTTTCAACAATTTTATTTTTTTGGGTATGCAAGCAGGAAATAAATTAAAGAAAATTGCATTTTTTTTTTAGGTATGCAAGCAGGAAATAAATTAAACAAAAATGCATGTTTTTAGGTTTTGAACATCCTAAATCGATCGTCAAATTTAAAAACACCCCCCGATGCTTAAGATATGCCATGTCCTCATGCATTAGGAGGGAAAAGGGATCACCTTAGTGAAGAACGGTCGGGTTTAGGAGGAACAAAACATGGAAAAAAAAAAAAAGGAAAGCAAGAAAAATTGATGGGTTACCTCCCATCCAGTGTTATCTTTTACGCCATTCAGCCGGGCGTGAAGGTATGCACGGAAGACGGAAAATCATGTAAATAATTGGACACTTGAATGTCTTTAATAAAAGTGTCTTCCTCAAGATCCCTAAGAAGATGAGTGGTAAAGATAAAGGGATCAAAATAAAATAGAGAAATGGAAAAAGGACCCCGATCTGGCCATGGTTTGAATTGATGATGAAGGCCAAACTCAGGTGGATCAGGTGGTAGGTCCAATAGAAAAGGGAGGGGAAAGGAGTTAGTGATATGCAAGATGGGTGAAGTTAGTGTGGATATTTTTGGTGAAAAATCAGGAAGATGAAAAGGGGGAAAGCCAAACCCTAGTTGATCTGGAAAGTCTTGGACCACATAATTATCCTTAGAATAAGAATCAATAAAATCTAGATCAATAGTGGTCAAAGCTGAATGAGATTGGATCAACATATACTTTTCAAATACTGCTTCCATTTTATTATCAGTATCCTCAAAAATTTTATGATCACTGGACCTCTTGGAAGCTAGAAATAAATCTAATGAGAAGGTCTGCTTACTACAACTTATATTCATTTTCCCATAATGAGAATGGATATTAGATGTTGCGGTAATCAAAAGGGGTCTTCCAAGAATGGTATTAATGAGAGCCTTAGGTACCTCTATGTCAAGGACCAGAAAATTTACCGGAAATAAACAATTTCGGACCTTGATAATACTATCCTCAACAACTCCCCGCGGTTGAATGGTAGATCGATCTTCCGATTGAAATTGAACCTTAGGAGGTTTTAAATCACTGAATCGAAATTCCTCAAATAAGACTGGGGGGATGAGATTACTAGAGGTACCTAAGTTGAGAGGGGCGCGAGAAAAAATGGTGTCAGTTATGACAACTGAGATGAGTGATGTGCCCTGGTCCTTTTTGTGAAAGGCAGCATGCTCTGAAAAACTGAGCTGGCTGTCTTAGAAAGGACCAACCTTTCTAGATTCTGATCATGACTTTTTGAAGTAAATTTTTTAGAGGCATGGGGAGAATCTAGGAGGGGAATATTCCTCTTGACTTGCTCAAATAAGTCCAAAGGATTGTGGTCAGAGGGCTCTGATTTTGGATTGTTGGATTGCAGTTTTTGAGAGTGGGAAATAGGGTTTGAATCAGGTGTTTTTGGGATTTCTTTTTCTTCTTCCTTATTGAGGTTAGGGGAGTCAATCTGCATTGGTTGAGAATCAGTTTCATCATTTGAATGTGAAGGCCTTAAATCCATGTTGGTTTCCTCACTCCTCAAAGTCTCTGCATACGCAGCTTGATGGTCACTGGGAGGAGATGGGGGGGGCTGATTTTGATAGAAACTGGGTTGGTGCTGTGATATTGGGTTAATAGGAGGCTGAACCTTGTGGTTCTGATGTTGGTATCCACCTGGGTGTTGGTTCTTGGGATTAATAAAGTTTGGTGTGGGTTGGGATGGTGAGTGTCCTGCAGGTCTTTGAGTCGGAATATCCCCAATTTGATCATTGAGATTGTTAATAAGATGGGTTGTTTCCTTTGTTTTTCTTTGTAACTCCTACAGGGTTTTCATCATCTGGGCATTAATGTCTTCTTGAGATTGCCCAGATTGATAAGTCTGATTAGAATCATACCCTCCAAACAGGTTTTGTTGTTGGTGTGGAACCGGATTGGTCCAGGAGTGAGCTGGATAATTTCCCCTATTAGAGGAATTTTTCAATTTCTCCTGGAAAGTAGGGACATTTTGGGTGGGGTGATGATTGGGATAAACATAATTCCCTATTGAACCATAGAAAGCCTCAGAATAATAATTATACTCAGCACGAGATTTATGCAGATTTTCTCTGTTACGGGTGTTTAAAGGGGTGAGATGTGGAATGTGTGGAGCTTGGGTAGGTGTGGCAGGACTCCCTTGGTTGGCTAGGTTTGTTAAATCCATATGCAACTGTTGTTGCTTAACTTGTAGCTGAGCCATGATAGAGTGGAGATTAGGTGGAGGGGCCTAATTAAGTAGCTCCTGGGTGGCAAAATAGGGGAAAGAAAAATTAGCATGCGGGTTAGAGGACCAATTTTGATTTTCCATTTTGAGAGAAGAGGAAGAGTGCAGGAAAAGTCTTGTTTGGGGAGGCAAAATCAAGTGGTCCCTCCAAGTGTGGAGTTTTGGACTGCCGCCCGTGCAAAATGGAAGAAATGGCAGGGGAGGAGAAGAGATGGGGATGAGAGAAGTGTGCACACAAGTAATCAAATTCTAGACCTAACTTAATTGTGACTCCCTAGAATTTAACCTAAGACTTGGTCTACCTAGGAAACAAGTAATCAATAGTGAATACCCGTTCTGTCAACAAATCTACCCAAGTTGCTTAAGGGGAGGTTTGGGCCCAAGCGTTTCCTAGGAAAATCCTCAGGTGCTTGCAAAAACCCGCGCCTAGTCGTTTGACACAGCCTCTCAGCCTGAACACCAGATATAGATGACAGAATTGGTATTAACTAGAGAAAACTTAAATCCTATATAGCAAGCCTAAATTGATGAAACCTTAGGGGTCAAATTGCTACAAATTTTAGTTAGGTCTAGGATACTATAGTGCACATGGAATGTGGAGGGCGTTAATGGGATGTTGCCCTGTTATTTAGATTTTTGTGTGTGTGTGCAGGAATTGGAGAGTGGCTCCAATGAAAATCAAGTTGTCACACAATTTTTTTTGTATTTTTGTCTTTTAGGATTTAATTTAATTAAATGTGTTTTAGGGTTTTTCTCTTTAAATTTTCAAACAAGTTTGAAATCTCACAATCAAAGGGAAGACAAGTTATATTGGTGATTGTATATTTCCTTTTAATTGAGTCTCTAAAGAGAGAGAAAGAAACCCTAAGCCAATTATCCCTAAGACAAAAAATTACTACCAGTGAATTGATTTTTGGCTTTCTGAATTAAGTAGTGGTCCAAAAAAGTCAAACAACACCACTACTTTGAAAAAAATCAAACAAAGATTCCAGAAAATATTTTTGTACGATTTTAGGAATTTGTTTGATAATTTTTTTGAATTTTTAATTGTACTGGTGTCAAAGTCCAGAAATGATACCTGTGGGTATTGTGGACTTTTCAGTACTACCACCGACCTCAAAAAAATTTTGTGATTTTATATGATGTGTAAAATTCCACAAGGATTCCAGCAACATAAATTTCACAAAAATTGGATGAGTATAAAAATTATAAAAATTCACGGACATTAGTGAAACAGGAAGATTAAAGGGTGAGACCCCTCTGCAATCCATGAATTTTTAAAAATTAAATACAAATCCAATCGATCTGAAATTTGGAACAGATGTTCCAAAATTAATTGGGAATCACTCTATGAAACTTTATGATTTTAGGAGGCCTGTGGTATTAGGAATCGATTTTTCAAGTCCGGACAGAAATCTGAACCCGAAAAATAGAACACCAATACTTGCAATGGAGTGGTGTTAAAGAAGCATACAAGCAAACAATGGATTTTATAATGCACCACTCCACTTAATTAAGTTTTTTGGGATCCTGAAAGCCAATTTTAATATATTTTTGGTAGTTTTAATTAATTATGTGACCAGAAAGAGGAACCAACCTGAATTTCGTGGGAAGAAAAGGAACTTTGAGCTCTCGCTTCCAGATTCCCGCCTTCCCGCTATAGTTCCTGCACACACAAAAGAAAGAAAGAAGAAGGGGATGAGATCCACCTCAAGCAAGAGAAAAATAAGTTAATGCAAAGCCGTGCCTCCCCGGCAACGGCGCCAAAAAGTGATAGCGATTTCACGCGGTTTGTTAAAATACGTCGTTGTAACGCGTAAAACCGATCAACTCTTAAATTTATATTCCTAGATAGGGGAGTATCTAGGGTCGTCCAAGGAGGCCAAATGTTTGCAATAGTGATTCTCTTGCTTGGAATACAATCTCAACTTTCTTTTTGGTATTTTTCAATATATCATTTTTTTTGTTTTAAATTAAGACAACATGCGGAATGGTGACGGGAAGGTGATTTACACTTCAATTTAAAATACTACTTCTAAGTGGAAAGTAGAGCCTCTCCCTAAGCTCACTCTAGGCAAGTGGAGGCCTAGAATAATTAGGGAGAGGGAGTGAGGAATGCTAAAAACAAGCAAATAGAAATGCAAACAAGAAATTGCAAAGAAGGCAACTAGATAATTAAAAAAAAGTGTTTAACAAAAATGCCTAGTAGAGGAATGCTTCTACTACTAGAAAATTGACATAAAGAAAGGAAAACACAAATCCTCTAGATAGATTCTGAAGAAGAGGGCTTCTTGCTCCAAGGTTGGTGGCTCCCAATCTTGAAAAGAGTCCTTCAACTCCTTCCTTGCAGTGCTCCGCCAAGGTGATGTCCTTCAAGGCAAGCCCTAGGGGGGCGTGCCTTAAGTTCTCTCCAAGGGTGGACGTCCACCCTAAGTCCTTCTCCTTTGCCTGGCCGTCCTCCTTGAAGTGGAAGAGTCCTCCTCCTTGGCGTGGCTCAAGTTGAAGAGAGTGGGGAGAAGAAGGCACCAAAGGGGCTGGTGATGTGCCCCTTTAATCTCCTCTACTCCTTCTTCTTAGCCATAGGTATAGGTGGTTTAGGTAGGAAAATATACTAAGGGAGGATGGGAATTATGTGGTGGTAGGGTAGGGTATTTATAGGATGGGAAGGGGGGTGGTTATGGTGTTTTTTTGGAGGGAAATGAAGGGGTGCTTGGTTATTTTTGGAGGAAAAAATTGGAGGGAAATGAAGAGGTGCCTTGGTTTTCCCTCCAAAAATACCTTCTAGAAGGCAATTTTGGAGGGAAAAAAATGGAGGGTGGAGATGGGTTTTGATGGTGGATGTAGGGTGGTGATGGAAGGGATAGTTGGCACCAAAATAAAGTAGGAGTAGGTGGTCTTTTTGCTGGAGCTTATGTAGTAGGTTAGTAGGGTAGTAGGTTTTGGTGCCATGGAGGTGGACTAGCTAAGTTAAACAGCTTAGCAAGCTTAGCTAGTAGGGAGTAGAGTTGGAGGCATTTGGAGCTAAGGTTTTCAGGGAGAAGAGTTTGAGGTATTTATCTTGAGCTGCACTAGAGCTGGTGGCTGCTGAAGAGGGCTGGAAGGAGCTACCTTAGCTAGCTTAGCTTGCTAGTTCTTTGCTAGCTACTAAGCCAAGCTAAAGCAAGCTGGCTTCTGTTAAAAGGAGCTGAGGTGAGCTGGGTCTAATGCTCCTGGGGAGGATCAAGCTGGGTGAGGCAGCTAAGGTAACTTAGCTCAACTGAGTTGAGCTAAGCTGAGTCCCCGGGAGCTGGACTTGAGCTTCCTAAGCTGGAATGAAGTCATCTTTAGCTGGCCGGAGTTGAGTAGAGCTGGATGTAGCTGGACCTGAGCTGGGGTGAACTCCAGTCAACTCAGCTGAGCTAGCTAGAGCTCCCTGTGGACTAATGGGAGCTGAGATGAGCTAGACTCAGCTAAGTTAAGCTGGATCTGAGCTGACCTGAGCTTGGGTGAGCTAAGATGAGCTCTCTTGAGCTGCCATTCAGCTGAGATGAGCTGAATGGAGCTAAGATGAGCTAACCCTAGTTCAAGTGAGCCGGAATCCAGCTATGGTGAGCTGGATCAAGCTAAGTTCCAGTTAGTTTGAGCTTCTTCATCACCAGTTGCCTTCCTGAGTGCTAGGTTTTGGAGTTCTGACAATCTGCATATCCCTAACACTCACAAAAACACATTAAAAAGATAATAAAAAGTGCAATGCATGCCTAACCTAATTGATGCCTAAATGCAGCCCAAAAACCCGTTTGCGGAGCAAAATCCTAAGAGCTAAGTTTGTTTTAATGCATAAAAATGATGATAAACTGTCGTTTATCAGTAGACCGACGTCAGAGAAGGAAGAGAGATCGATGAAGCTGCAACGTTGATGGAGGCAGAGGCACGACCTCCCTTTGGTTGGGGAGGGTCGCGATGAAGAGGGAAGTCGAGAGAGCCAACCAATTTGGTTGTTGGATGGCCATTGGAGGAGGATCGAAGAAGGTCACTAGAGCAGTGGTCTCGAAGGCTGGAGGAAAGGGAATAGGGGGCTTTTAACTCTCCAAGACTTGCTAAGGAGCTCGGTTCTCGTCCCTACTCCTTTTATAGGCCATGGGAAGAGGTTTAAGGCTTGGAGACCAAGCTTCCAAGCTTGGTAAGTCGGCCAACGAAGGATGCCCACATCTCTCATGCATTCGCATGAGAGATTGGGAAACAATTGGTGCCCACGAATAGGTTTGATTTGAAGGCAATTACCTGACGAATCTCCCTTTCAATTTTGAGAGGGATTTGTCAAGTAATCGCCATGTTCTTGCCAATCAAAGCTCGCCAGAGTAGGATTCCTACTCGATAATGGTGGAGGGACCTTTTTGTAAAGAGTGAAGACAATGATAGGGGGTATTTTGTGAGGAATTCAAAAGATGAGGGGTTATTTGGGATAAAAAGAGTCAAACAGTCAAACTTGGACTAAATTGCAAACTAGTTCAAGGCAATCTCTGATTGGGTCCAAATTTTGCTACAAACCTAATTTGGATCTAAGAAATCCAATGGTGAAGTTGGATTTTGGTTTTGACCTAGTTTGACTGGGCAATTTATGCAAAAACCCAAATTTGGGCAATAGTCTATCTCTCACTCTATTTTAGGTTAAAATGGATTCTGATGGTCAATTCAAGGATGCCAAACCCTAAAAAATATTTTTATATGAATTTTAGAGGATTTATGTTACTTTTATATTGATAGTAACCTCGGTAAATTAAGCAGGTCTATTTTTAAGGTTTTAGATGTCCATTAATTCTTGAAATGCGTGAAAATCCATTTCTTTCTGCATGAACCCACTTATTAGACTTCAAGACTAAATGACCTTTATTAAACCCCTGGAATACCTCGTGGCTATTTTGTATTTGTGATGGCACAGTAAAATTACAGAAATAACCCTGTTTTCATCTTTTCTTCTCAAAGTAATTCATCCTGCTCTAATGACCTTCTGACTGATATGTAGGAGTTTTTATTGACTTTATAAGACCAAATTGAGCTAGTTATAGTTCATGATGGTGTTCCCATCACCAAGGAGACAATATGTTATTACGCATCTTCGAGGGGAATTTCCCACCTCTCTACGTCGGGAACTCGTCCAATCAACTTGTATTGTCAAGCCTCTCCTAAGCTAGATCTTCGAGATGATTCTTCAGAACATAACACTTTTGGAAGATTTTTCTTTACTAAGTGCACTAAACCAGACTAAGTGTGTTATTTTGGGAGCTTAGGTTACCAAGTCTCACAAGCCAAAGGGCAGGCAACAGGGCCGAATAATCCCTAAGCCTTAGACCTAATACATTTGCCTCGCACTTTCCACAACCTCTTGAGGACTAATCCGGATATTAATGGATACGTGAATGTTTAAGCCCTAAAATAAGCCCAAGAGGCCTAAGATCAGCACTCATGCTAATCGCCTTGTCTCTTTATTTTTTCAGGACTTAATTTTTCTTTTCTTTTTGATTAGGTCTAGGACTTAAGCAATTTTCATAATCAAGTGCTAATGATTGTCAATTTTGTTCTTGAATGTTTGCTCCTTTTTGACATTTAAACTCTCCTCTTTTCCTCGTTATCAATGATATGCAATCAATTCTCAAAATATTCCTCCCCTTTTCATTTTTTTGTTCTTTTTCATTTTCTTTTATAATTTTTTTTGGTTTTTTGAATATGTAATTTTTTGTGAGATTCCGTTAGAGAATTTTAATTTCCATGTGTTTGCACTTTGAGAACCCTCCGTGACAAAGTTTTGCAATGTTCTCATTGTAAACCGGAGGGTATGAAATCAACTTGGTTCATGGGTTAGAACAGGTTCAAAGGGGTAGGTGAATGAGTCTGGATGACTGTTGTGGATAATTTCAAGCTTTGATACAAATACCAAAGGTGAAGTCGGCTGTTCTAACTCTAAACTCTAAGTGTAGTAGGAGTGTTGATAGGTCCACTTTAGTGGGAAAAATTAGTGCCTAAGTACATGGTCAGTGAAATAAGAAATGAATTTAGAATGTCCTTTATATTAACAAAATTATGTAAGAGAAAAAATCATCATTTCATGCATTACATAATTTTGTTAGGAATCCTTCCAAAATTGGAATGCCATTGGAATTATCACATTCACTACTTTCTATGTGAAATATTTTTCTTCTAATGAGAATTATTTGCTTTAACAAAAAAATCTTTGTTTGGAAGTCGTATGCAAAAGAAACAAAGAAAAGGAAAGAAAGAAAATGAAAAAGAGAAAGCGGGACAATCGTCTGCCTTCCTCTTTTTCTCCTCCAATCTCTCTCTCCCTCATGAACATTCCCTCTCTATCTGATTATTCCTCTTCCTTCTTTGACACTCTCTTTCTCATTCTCTATTTTTGCCCTTATATAACAGGGACGGCAGGAGAAGAGGGGGATGGCCGAAGGAGGAAAATTCCTTCCTTGACACCTTCACCATGTGCCTTTCACCACCGCGAGCCACCACCTCACCGTGCAGCCCCAACATTCCCACGATCGTGTGCCTCCTCTCCACAACTGCGAGCCTTCGTCCACAACCATGCCTCCTAAACACCACAGCGAACCACCACAGCCCCACGCAACTGCAAGCCTCCTCCATCAGGATGACATCCGCGACACCACCACTGCGCTATGACAGCACCATCATACACCACCCCCTCATTTAAGACATCTGGAACCTTCTTGGACATCCAAAGACCATGCTACCACCATACGCATCTCCACAGAGGACCACCATCTTCAGCACCTTATCTTCGATATGCCTCCTTGCAACCACGACATCTACCTGCCCTTTTCTCCATGATACAACTCCTACAGCGTGCCCTCTCCACCGTGCGAACATCTACCTGCCCTTTCGTCCATGAGCCAAGTCCTACAGCGTGCCCTCTCCACTGTGCGAACATAGCCGTTCCCTCGTCGCGCACTGCACCTAACATGTAGCAGCCCCTGCACGCTTCAGCATTCACGTGCGCCTCCACACGTAGCCACCCGCATCAAGTGGAGACGCTCGACCTCCTATCCTTCTTCTTCCTTCTTCACCTGGTGCAACCAAGGGGGAACCCAACATCGTCGACCGCACGCCCCCCTCCTCATGTCAACGGCAACCCTCCACTACCATCCATCTACCACCGGAGGCAACATGCACAGCTCCATCCTTACGCGAGGCCTCCTCGACCGTGCTCAACTCCATACAGTGGCAGTAGCTACCACTGCCGCTGCACCTCCTCCTCGTTGCCTGCGGTAGCTCCGACCACCACGCGCTGCCGCACCACCGTCGGGGAGCTCCTCTCCTCCGACCCTACTCCTCTGACGAGCCACGTCGCCAGCCGTGGCTGCCCATGTTTGTGCAAGTGAGAAAATCCACCTCCCCTATTTTGTTACAGGAGAGGGGCAATTAGTTTAAATGATTATGGTTGAAGAGGTGGGATTTTTGGGAAATTATTTTATGTTGTGGGTAATTATTTCTCAGGCCCTCTGATTATCTATATTTTATGTTACTACTCATTCAAGTTACCCTCCCTTTGGTTTGATGCTACAACAAATATTTAAAGTTACTTTTTGCATCATGTTAAGCTTTGTATAACATACACTTGCACTACAAATATTGGCAAATTTATTGGTCTATCCTCCTTGTGGATACGACCTAAAGTATGGTATAATTTCAGTATATTTTAGTAACTTTGATTGAGGGTTTTCCACCACATTATTTACTACGACGCAGTATTTTTCTGATTCATTATTTCTGCAAGAGAAAAACATTCAACCAAGTGTAGCTCAAAAGGATGATCAGAAGGGTCTTGATTTTTTGGAATGATGGGTTACCTCCCGTTAAGTGCTAAATTCAATTCCTTCAACCAAGCAGAAGGTGATCAAGGAGAAGGGGTGGTCAAATTAGAGGTATGTTGTACAACAGGCACCTTGATCAATAGCCTGGTTGGTCCAACCAGTGCATGTTCAAATCTGTAAGCTAATGGTGCAACCCAAACCCAATCAGTTTGGTGGGTTGATAGATCTGAATCAAAAGATGTAGAGCCCACTATATACTTTGAAGCACAAACGGATATGGAAGTGAAAATTCAGGGTTTGGCTGAGTCAGTTTAGCCTGGTCAAAGTAGGGATCCTACAAAGAAAATGGATCTGAAAAGGATGTAGGAACCATATTGATCTGATCAGAAAAGGATAGGACGTGATTAGCAGTCTAATCCATGTTCAAAACCTAATCAAAAGATGGCATAGAATCATATGCAACATGGTCAAAAAGAGGTGAATCAGAATAGAAGTTGATTCGGGTGACGGGTCAGGATTGAGAATGAGTTTTTGAAGGCTCTGTATGCAGATCAGAAGGTGTGGCTTCTATGAGATTTAAATCATTGGCCTCAGCATCAGAATCAAACAACAGATCATGGATGCTGAGGTTGAAAACTGTCTCATAGTTATCAGGAAACAAAGGCTCTCCGAAATCAGAGTATGATTTGAAATCACTAGAGAATTTGTGAGAATCATTCTCTAAATCTGATTCTAGATCAGAAGTTCCACCACAGAATGAATCAAGATGTGTAGAATCAGCAACCTAACTTGGATCTAACCTAATTTCTGAATTTAAGCTCAAAAAGGTGTCCTTACTAGGCATGGGCTTAGGTTCTGGGTTCTTAGGATAGGCCTAATTGAATCCTTGCTCTTCCAACTCCTCAGTTTCTATATCATAGATCGGCATGAGTTTCGAAAAATCAATCTATATCTCTAAGGCGGTTGGAATGGTGTAATCATCAAATATTGGCCCACAATAATAATCTCAATTTAAAATATGATTCTCATCACATTGGGCCTCATCATTATCCCAAATAGTCTTGAATCTAGATTCTAGGTTAAGGGTAAGGGTTGGATCACTAGAATCTAGGTTGGGCTCTATTGGGATGTTAGAATCATTCTCGAGAATCACCTTATCAGAATAAGAAGCAGAATTTACATTCTCGAGAGGTTCTGACTCAATCTCATCATCACAAGTGTTGGGGAAATCTAGGCTTGATGGACCAACTTCATGATTTTCTAGGGCTGATTCAGAATTGAGAACACCTGCAATTGGATCCTCCCAACCCATCTCAAGATCAGGCGTATCAATCTGCACATTATTTGAATCAGATTCCATCTGGGTTGGGGGTCCACAACAACCTTGATTCTTGAACCCGGGATTTGAGAAATCATATTAATCCTCATTGTTGCTCCAAGGTTTTTCATCAATTTCTAAAGGAATGTATGGGTATCTTTAACCAATGGTTTTCTGTAATGTGTTTAGAATGTACCCATATTTCTCCATGAGACATTGGTACATCCCCCAAAGTTGTGGGTCAGATGCACAATGCAGATATTCATTGCCATGTAATTCCTTCAATTCAATATATTCTAACAAGAGATCATCCTGGGTTGAACCATGTGCCATTTGTGCCAACATCATCTGAACAAGATTCATAATGTGGGTTGTTATTTCTGAAACATTAATTGAAATCCCGCTAATTGGATTTGAGGTTCTCTCATGTTCTTCATAATATTTATGGGCATCCTTAGTCATTCTATCTTTCATGAACCTTCGAGATTTTTTAATTGGTCTTCCTAAATTGCCAGTATGCATTTTCAAATTAGGTGGTGGATCAGGGTGTAGAGTCAAATTCAAGTTCAGATTGAAGTAATCGGATCAGATCAGAAATCCCTATAGAATATCTAATGAGGTCTCTTAGGTTAAAAACCTAATGACCTTCCTGTGTCTGTGCTTTTAGAGAAAGGATGAGGGACTGGATGTTAATTGGACCCAATTAAGGCACCCAAAGATTTTTGGATGACTAAGGTTGTTTTAAGGTGGATGATACCTCTTAACCAGAAATTCACACACCCGAGAATTACCTAGGAAACCAAGAAGGGAGAGCCCTGCAAAGACCCCTACATGATAGAGCGTCCCCACGAGTTACAGGGTTTCCCCCACCTAACCTTCCTTGTCACTGCAGTTCCAAGTAGACCGGAATGTGCGAATTGAAACCTTAAGTCTACCAATTTTATTCCTAATTTGTGCCTTAGATTTCACTTGATTAGAAGTTGATTTAGTTTGTGACCTAATTTGTAGGTTGATTGGCCTACAAAGTAGACCAACTTCACCTGACCTGCCCTAAAAGATGCAGAATGAAATCTGAGTCACAACCCAAAGATCACCCTGAATTGACTCTCAGGTTATTAGGTCCACAATTTTTAAGGTTTAAGTGAAGTTAGAGCCTGATTTTAGGGTTTAAGTGATTAGTTCTTTTCAAGCAAAGGTTTCGGTGGCACACGAATGCAGGAGGGTCAATTTTCTTTAATTTAGGTGAGTGTGAACTAGCACTTCAAACCCTAAGTGGCTTTATTTCAAGTTCAATTTGATCTTAAAAATGTTTCACCTTAAACTTCAAATAAGAAGTGCATGGTCCAAGGCAATTAGAATTTAAGTGTAATCCCTAATAGGTACAAGAAATAGGGTAGGGATCTCTAATCAAAATCATCTTGACTTCAATCAGATATGAATTTTTCATTTGCAAATCAGGATGATGATTACTATGAAAATAAGGCAGGTGGTTCCTAATTGATTTGTTTCCTTTTTTATCTTCCAAAGATTAAGAGATGGCTTAGGGAAGAAAAGAGATTACCTACCCTGGGAGTGGCTGATTTGCACGGAAGATCACCTCATGATGTACCTCGCAAAATCACAAGAAAACAAATAGGGAAAGTTAGTGCTCAAATAGAATCAAGTAAAACAAGAATAGTGGTGAATTGTGCGTTGCTCCCCGGCAATGGTGCCAAAATGTTTGTTGCACTTTTCGTTGAGTTTAGGAAATGCGTTGTAGTATAGTTGACAAATAGCTCTCAAACAAATAAAATTTATAAACTCGAAATCAACACTGGTATCTGTGGTCGAACACAAGGGGGAAATATGGAATTCACACACTAATCTTTAATTACATATAAATGAGCACCATAATCAAAGCACAAAAGTAATATTCAAAGAATAATATCTACTCAAATTGATATTCGATTATAAGCATGAGTATTTAATAGATCACAATGATAAAAAGAAATCTAAGACAAAATAATGTGGATTTAAATCACCAATTATTAGCCTTAATTAAGCATGCATATTAGACATCTCAATTAAACCAAATAACCCAACAGTAGCTTGAACGTTACAATAATTAGATGTTGATTTCTCAAATCAGATGGCTTAAGTGTTCATCAGACACAAGGCTTCTTAAATCCTTTCTTCTTCTTTAGGTTCTCTCTCTCTTCTTCTTTAGAGACTCTTCTCCAGCTTCCTTCCTGCAGACCTTCCTTCTTCTTCTCATGACAAAGTGTTAGCCTTTCAGCACACAACACAGGAGACTAAGCTTTAGAGAGCAAACCCTCGCCCCTGCTCTCTCACAATTCTTCCTCCTCTTCCTCAGATAACTGGGTAGCTAATCGAGTAATCGAGGATCCAGGTTAAGTAGTATTGGGTCCAGGTCTACAGTTGTGGGGTTGCAAAAAAGGAGTGTAAGGTTGAGTGTATGGGGACCCGACCACCTATGCTTCGGCATATAACCTAAAGCACAAAAACAATATATGCGCACTCAAGCGCTCTCCCACTCCTGATGTGGGACTAAACCCACTGCATCTTCGCTTATGTGCAGCTGAGGTGAATCTTTTTCAATTGGAGATACTGTTGCTACTGGGATCCTCAATTGAGGACCTGGAAGACTTCCTTGGATGGGTCCACACGACCTGGAGCGAGTCTTGATGAGGAACACGTCTAGAGGACTATGTACGTTGTTGGAGATGGAGGCAGCAGTGGCAACAAACGGCGAACACTTGAAATGCAAGGTACGGCCTTACAGCCACATTAAATAACCTCAAAAGCATCACGTAGATGCGGCGAAGGTGGTGGTGGCGGTGGCATGTTGTGAAGGTGGTTGTAGAGGACTGGCGAAGGTGGAATAGGTGGTAAGATTGTGGTGTGTTCGGTGGAGCTGTAGATGGACAATCCCCTCAATTTTTTGAGGGGTTTTATTTGCGAGGGTGAGATAAAGCTTGTGAGGGTGTTGGCAAGGTGTTTGGTGGATTGTAGGGGTGCAAAGGCCTTGCCGAAGGTGTGGCCAGAGATGTGGAAGATGACATGTGGATGGTGGTAGTGTGGGTTGAATCGAGGGATAAAAGATGGAAACGAGAGTAGAGGGAGAGGAAAACCTAACTATGCTAACCTAATTGGACGAAAGGGTAGGATTGTCCTTGCTAGTGGTACGTCGTACTCGGCGAAGATGAAATCTCCAAGGGGAGAAGCACAGATGACGAGGGGAGGTAAGCAACGCTCATTAGTATTGCAACGTGCGGAAGAGCGATAGGAAGAAGAACCCACCAGCCATTGTTTGTGACGACGAGCAGAGAAGGAAATCGAAGAGGGTCATCGGAGTTGGTGGAGACGAAGGTCGGGTAGAAGAGAACAAGGGGATTCCAACGTCCAAACCAAGGTAAGTATGTAAGGGTTGCATCAGGGGGTCTTTTATAGGCCCAGGGGTCATTCCAAGCTTGGAAACCAAGCTTGGAAGCTTTGGCTACTTTGCGCACAAGGGATACCCAAATCTTCCATGTGTTCGCATGGGAGATTGGGAAAGACTTGGGGTCCAAGGCTAGATCCATTTGGAAGAGAATTCCTCAAGGAATCTCTAGTTCAATTTTGGGATAGTTTGATTGAGAATCGAGCAAGAAACCCTCGATCGAATCTCGATGGAGCTTGGTGTGTTCACACCAATGGAAGAAGGGACCTATTTACAAAGAATGATGAAAACCTAGGATCTTGATTGTAAACAATTCAAAAGCTGGGGGCTATTTGAGAGAAGAGTCAAACTGGACCAAAATGCAAACTAGTTTAAGATTATCTCCAATTGGACCCAAATTTTGGCACAAACCTAATTTGGACCTAAAGAATATGATGGTGAAGTCAGATTTTGGTTTTGACCAAGTCTGGCTGGGTACTTTATGCAGAAACCCAAATTAGGGCAACTTCCTATCTAAGACTCTATTTTAGGTCAAAATGGATTCCAATGGTCAAATAGAGGATACCAAATCTTATAGAATATTTTTCTATGAATTTTAGAAGGTTTAGGTGAATTTTATCCTAACCAAAACCTCTGTTAATTAAGTGAGTCTAAAATTAGGGTTTCAGTTGTCCGTTAATTCTCGAAATGCGTGAAAACCCATTTCTATCTACATAGACCATCTTATTATCCATTAATGCTCATTTGACCTTCATTTAACTCCTGGAAAACCCCATGATTACTTTGCATTTATGATCTATTAAAACTGCATATTTATCCCTATTTTAATGCATTCTTCTTAGAAAATGAATTATGACTCTCCAGCGGTTATGTAAGAGCATTTCTCTATTGATTCTGATTAATTAAATCTAGTTATGGCTGATGATGACATCATCATCAATTTTTCACATTGTAAACTAATATGGGGTTGCATTTAGGCATTTCTTAGTGTAGGCATGCATTGTATCGTTTTCTTCATATTTTATGCTTTGATACACTTCTTTTCATTATTAAGGATGATTACACAATGTAAACCACTTAAACCCTGGCAATGTGGAAGGCAGAAACCAAGAATAAGAAACTGGAACTTCATTCCAGCTGGATCTCAGCTCAATCCAACTCACCTCAACTGGATCCCAGCTCATTCCAGCTCATCTCAGTTGGATCCAGCTCATTCTCAACTCCACCTGTCTCATGGCAGCTCAACTTAGCATAGCTTAGCTACTAGTCCTCAATTAGCTAAGCTAAGTCAGCTAAAGAGTTATCAACCAGCCGATACATGCCAGTTTATCATCGTTCTTATGCCCTAAAACAAACCTAGCCCTTCGGATTTTAACTACGCAAATGGTTTTTGGGCTGCATTTAGGTATCATATAGGTTAGGCATGCACTACATTGTTTGGTTGTTTTTAACATATTTATTTGAGTGTTAGGGTTAAAATAGATAAGCAGAAACCTTAAACCTTGACACTCATGAAGGCAAATGATGAAGAAGTTCAATTCAACTGGAACTTAGGTAGATCTAGCTCCATATAGCTAAATACCAACTTACCTGGGTTAGGGTTAGCTCCATTTATCTCTATTCAGCTCATCTTGGCTGGATGGCAGCTCAGAGCAGCTCATCCTAGCTAAACCTAGCTCAAGTCAACTCAGATCTAGCTCAACTTGGATGAATCTGGTTCATCCCAGCTCCATTCAGTTCACTGGGAACTCTAACTAGCTCAACTAAGTTGACATCAGCTCAAGACCAGCTCTCTCCATCTCCACATAGCTCATTGCAGCTCAACTCTTTCTAGCTTAGCTACTACTTGTCAACTAGCAGCTAAGCTAGCTTAAGAGTCCCTATCTGAGGCAGCTCCAGCTCAACCTAGTTCCAGATAGGTTGAAATCAAAGCACACTAGCTCCACTACCTTAGCTTAGCTACTCCTGAAAAGTTGCTAGCTAGGCTAGTAGTTGAGTCTTCAAGAAGATTCGCTTAGCTCCAGTGCAGCTTCAGTCTAGCTCCATAATATTTTTTTCTAGCTCCTTCCTCAAACCATAGCTCCACCATCCTCTACCCTACTAGCTAAGCTAAGCTCCCAACCTACTCCAACTCCATAGTCGTCCACCCTTCCCATTAACCCTAACCTAGCCCACCTATTTTTGGCGCCAACCCTTACAAACCACCACCCCATCACACCTCCTCATGTTGGCGCCAAAACCACCCATACACACCCCTTCAAAATGGCTCCAACCCTCCTTGAATCTCCACCCTACACATAACCACATAAGGCCATCTCTACCTTACACATAAATGCCCTTCTAGAAGCCTTATGTGGTGCCAACTTTAACCACCTAACCCTACACCTAACCAACCCTAAATCACCCCTAGTTGGCACCAAAGAAAAAAAACTTCTACCCACACCACTTCATGTTGGCACCAACACCACCCTCAATCACCACCACAACCTATCCTAACCCTACATATATTTATGCACCTAACCCTCTCCCTTAACCATCCTAAAGTGGTGCCAAGACCACTTAACCCCACCATAACTACCACTCCATGCACCCCTCCTTTTGGTGTCACCATATATCTACCCTCCATTCACCAACCACCACCCTACAGCACCAACTTAACCCTACACATATCCTACACGCCACCTAACCCTAGCACCATCAATCCTTAACCCTAGTCCCCACCTAGGGTTGGCACCAAATACCAAGCATCCCCTCATTTTTGCTCCACCCATTATCAACCTTAGGATCTCCTAACTACCACCCATAAGCCATCATAACCCCCCATCCATTAACTACCCGTAACCCCCTTCCATTCCTATTAAAGGATCAACACCCACCACCATTAATTCACCTTTGGCTACCATTAATACACCATACTTCCACCTTTCATAGACGACCAAGAGAAGAAGAAGAAGAAGATTAAGGGGACACTCTGTCCACTTGGTGCCTTCCCCTCTTCTCTTCTCTCATGTGCCCACGCCAGCCAAAGGGAGAATACCTAGGGTACATGACTACCCTAGGAGGAGGATTTAAGGGTGGTCCACGCCCACCCTTGGAGGAGACATTGAGGTGGAAGACATCAAACTTTGGAGGAGTTTAGGCATGCCCCCCTTGGGCTTGCTAGGAAGAGACCACACTTTGGAGCAGCATATAAAATGAAGGAGAAGGAGGAGTTCATTTCAACTTTGGGAGCAACCGTAGTTGGGGCATGTTCACACAGCTAGATCATGTTTTAATAGATATCTCATTGTAATATAGATGAACTTTCCGCGAAAATAAATAAAAATTTATAACTCGAAAATCAGAGTATCCGAAGTCAAACACAGAGAGTCATCTGAGTATTCCAAAACTTGAGAACACAACTTTTAAATAAAAAGAAATGACTAGTTCAATAGAAGTGACATGATAATAATATGGAAAGAAAATTGCTCAAAAAGAATGGACGTCTGATATTGCATCAGACGTCTTAAAGTTATTTCTTAGATTCTTCTCTTCTGTTGGTGATTTGCTCTGCTGCAGCTCTGGTTGTTCCTTTTCTTTTTATTCCATAGTTGCTTCTGCTCCTCTTCTTTTTCCTTTACTTCTTGATTCTCTTATTGCGGCTAAGTCCTGCCTTTCTTCTTCTTAGGTTGCCTTCTTCTTTTTCTTCCTCTTCTTCCTCTGCTTTCCCCTTTGTCTACCCCTTGATCTGTCTCTTCTTCTTTCTCTTGGTCTGCCGCACCTCTGCTACAGGGTGTTCTTCTTCTCCTTCCTTGCTTGCAGTAGCTAAGTCCCTGCTTCCTCCTAAGCATCCTCTTCCTGTACACAAGCACCATGCAACAAAACCTACTCCCCTACCCTTCTCGCGCGTCTCTTTCTCTCTCTAAATCTCTCTTCGGTATGCTCTCCCAGAGTTGGGCTATCGGGTCATGTCGCGCGCTCGGGTCCAGGCGCACCAACGTGGGTGTGGTGTGCGAGGAGTGCTCAGGAGGGTACTCGGGTCGGGTCACCAGGTCCGCGGGATGAAGTCACGGACGAGGTGCGTGTATAGGTGAGGAGGGACCTCACCCCAGTGTATTGGAGGCAATCCAACGATATCACAAAATCAATTTAAAGTACTCAAAGAGGTCACTGCTTACCGAGGTGGGACTAATGTTCCACTACTTTTTCTCGCATGCCCGTAGGAGATTGTTCCTCCAATTGCAGCAGCATTAGGCCTCGAAGCGCCACTTGCTGAAACAGCTGACTTCGCGAGACCTCCTCGAATCTGCTGGACCTAGAATCCTGAAGTCCTTCAGCCTGGAACGAGCTTGCAACCTCCTCGAGTCACCACTAATGGTGGCTGGAGCTTAGACCCTGCTCAACACAAAAAGAAGCTTGCAGCTCTATCAGACCATAGGAAGACCTTCGTCGTGTCACGGCGAAGGTGAGGCGGTAGGTGGCAGGCTGTAGGGCGGCCTAGGAGTGCATGCCTAGGTCGCTCTATGGTCGGATGAATGGGTTAAGTTAGGGGGCAGTTGTGGTGGTGTAGGCGGTCTGTGGACGAGTGGAGGATGTTCAGTGGAGTGTGGCGGAGGTTGTGTAGTGGGTGGCGAGACGTGCGGAGTTGCGGAGTGATGGGAGCGTCTCGCCAGAGGGTGGCCGGAGATGGGGAAGATGCCGGAGGATAGTGGCGGTCGAGGGGTGTTGTGTGAAATAAAATGAGGAAAGTGAAAGAGTGGAAGACGGGGAGGTTATCTGGATTGTTGGGAGTGAAGGGGGGGCAGCGGAGACAGATGGCTCGTTTGTGCCATCGTCAGAGAAGATGGCCCTGAGGGAGATAACGGCGACAAGGAGGAGGATGGGAAGATGTGCGCTTGGTGCGACGCGACGTAGGAAGATGAGGTGGAGTGAACCCTACTGCTGGTATGGCAGTAGAGCGACGAGAAGGAGGAAGAAGAATCGCCGGAGCTTGCGGGCTACTTGGCTAGAGAGAGGGGAGATAAAATTTGGAGATTCTACGACCAAAACAAATCTGAGAGATTCGCAGAGGGTCGGAGGTCCTTTTATAAGCATTGGCGAGCTTCTGATGTGTGGAGGGCAAGCCTTCTGCCACCGACATCTCGCCGGAGAAGGAATGTAGTTGGGATTCCAAATCTCTCATGCGTTCGCATGAGAGATTGGATAGAAATCAAAGATTGTGATTGGGCTCAGATGGAAGGGGATTCCTGAGAGAATCTCCCTTCCAAATCTAGATCTCTGAGGGATCAGGGAGTATTCCCTCTCCCTTCCTCACCGGAGAAGGATTCCTCCCCATTAATGGTGGAGGGATCTGTTTGTAAGAGTGGCGAGGATGCTAGGGGGGTTTGTGTAATGGTTTTCAAAAGATAGGGGCCAAAATGTAATTGGGTGTACTAATTTGTAAAGTAGGTCAAGATGACCTCCCCTTAGGTCCAAATTTTGGTACAAACCCAATTTCGACCTAAGGAATCCAATGGTGAAGTTTGATTTTGGGTTTGACCATGTTTGACTAGACATTTTGCATAAAAACCCAAATTAGGTCAATTGATGAGCTAGGACCCCAATCTAGGTCAAACTAGGTTCCAAAGGCCAAATTGAATGTTCTAAACTCTATGGGATATTTTTCCATGAATTTTAGAGGATTTAATTGATTTTTATCCTGATCGAAACCTTGTTGAATTAAGCAGGTCTGTTTTAGGGTTACAAGATGTCATTTAATTCCTGGTTTGCACATAAACCCATTTCTGATTAAACCATCCCACTTTTTATCTTATTCTGACCATTTGACCTATGTTCTACCTCTGAGAAATCCCATTTATGTACTGCAATGGTAAAATTACAGTTTTAACCTTTATTTCATGTTTTCCTCTGAGAACACTTATTCCTTCCATTAAGCCCTTCTCTAGGTTATGTAGGAGCTTTTATTCTCTTTCTTGGGTCACAATGAGCTAGTTAGGGTTCATGATGAGGCTCTCATCATACCCCCATGCCTAGTTTTTGCTAGTCCCTTAGCAAAATTTCAAGGTTTTAACTTCTGTTCTAGACCCTGAGTGTATGTCATCAATTATGATAAGTGCTTTTCTTAGTGATTAGGTTAGAATGCCGACAATAGGCCTAGATGTACTCAAGTATCAACCAAAATCTGGACCTGACCCGCATTAGCCTCAGTCTTCCGCAAAGGTTTTTAAGGCCTGCAGAAACTATCCTAGGGTTTGTTGGACTCCGCGGTTAAAGCACCCGTGCGTGAGACATTTTCAGCCTAGGTTCAGTTTGCAATGCATTTTTTGTAAGAGAGAGACAGAAGATTTATTTATTTGGAGAGTTTTCTCTCTCTTTTCTTTTTATTTCTAGCTTCGGATTGGCTTCTCAACATGATCTGTATTGGATTCCTTGTCCCCATCATCAATCCTCAAGGGTCCCTGGCAATCGATGCTTTGAGATAGTACCGCCCATGGCAAACCCTAGAACCCTAGCTTTCGAGATTTTGAGATAATCCTGCCCATGGCATTCCGTCGCCGAATTCAGACCTTGGCGATTGACATTTCGTGATAATGCCGCCCATGATATCTGAACCAGCAGAGTGCTTACATGCCCCGGTAGGATATTTAAATATCCTAAGAGACAAGCACCGAGGAGATGATATGTTGTTACGCATCTTCAAGGGGAATCTCCCGCCTCTCCGCACCGGGAGCTCATCCAAATCAACTTGTGTTGATTGGCCGCTCTTAATCTAGGTGACTTTTTTAGAACATTGAAATGCTTTTTGCGTGATTTTGATATTTATGCACACTGAACCAGACTATGTGTGAATTAGGGTGCTTAGGTTACCGAATCTCGCAAATCGAAGGTCAGTTAACGAGGCCGAATACTTCCTAAGCCTTAGACCTAATACTTAAGCTTCGCATTTTCCTCAACCTCTTGAGGATTGTCCAGATTTTAGCGGATACATGAATTTTTAAGCTAAAGAATCTAGCCAAAGAGGCCTAAGACCAGCATTCCTACTAATCTCTTGTTATGTCTCCTTAGCACTTTTCTTTTATTTTTCTCTTTTCCTAGTCTGGTCTAGAACTTCAGTTAATCCCTTAATCTTTTACTAATGACTATCTCTTTTTCTTTTTCATTTTGTGCTCCTTTTTTGGCATTTTTCTCTTTTCCTCCTATCATTTTGTATGGCCCGAATTGTTTCTCCCCCCTCCTTATTTCTTTTTTTTCTTTCCCAAGATTTTTTTTTTTGAGTTGAAACCTTTTCTTGATATGAAATTTCCTGGCATTTTGCGCTTTCATACCCCCCCATGCCTAATATTTGCAATGTCTCCATTGTAAATTAGGTGGGTTCGATTTCAGCTTAGTTCATGCATTAGGATCGGTGTTGGGTGGGCGAACGGGTCAAAGTTATTTGTTGCAAATGATTTCTAATCTCGGGTAGGGGTACCTGAGGTGAAGTCGGCTGTTCTAATGGATGAACCCTAAAGTGTAATAAGAATTCCGTGTAGAAATGTCAGAAAAGGTTTCTGGTTTTTCAAAGAATGATGGGTTGCCTCTCCTTAAGCGCTGAGTTTTACGCCATCGGCTGGGCACAATGAGCTCAAGGAGAATGGAGGGTAAAGGATGACTCAGCCAAATTTGTATCGGTCATGTCAATGAACGGTTTGAGAGTCTGACCGTTCACAACAAAGGGATCGGAATCGTGGATGAGTGGGCTAATTTCAATGGCCCAATTACCAAAGATTTGTCGGACGAGGTAGGGTCCGACCCACTTAGATCGTAACTTTCCTGGGAATAATTTCAGTCGGCCATCAAAGAGTAAAACCTTTTGACCAGGATGAAAGATCTTTCTAGAAATGTGTTTGTCATGAAAGGCTTTAACCCGTTCTTTGTAAATTCATGAGTTCTCATACGTGTCGTGGCGTAATTCATCGATCTTGCTTATTTGAAGCCTTCTGTGGGTTCCAGCCTTAGAAAGATCTAAATTGCAATTTCGCACTGCCCAATAGGCTTTATGCTCCAATTCGACGGGGAGGTGACATGCCTTCCCATACACCAGTCTGAAGGGAGACATACCTAGTTGGGTCTTGTGGGCTATCCTATAGGCCCACAATGCTTCTGGAAGCCGAGAAGACCAATCTTTTCTTTCAGGTCGAACAGTAACCTGAAGGATTTTCTTTATCTCTCGGTTTGATAGCTCAGCTAGACCATTAGTTTAGGGGTGGTAGGGAGTAGACATTCTATGCGACGTCCCGTATTTGGTCATCAGTGACCTAAACTGAGTGTTTTTAAAATGGGTCCCTCCGTCGAAAATTATTGCTCATGGAATCCCGAACCTTGAGAAGATGATTTGATGAATAAATTTGATAACAACCTTATCATTATTGGTTCGGGTTGGAATGGCTTCTATCCACTTGGACACATAGTCAACGGCAAGTAAGATGCATTCGAAGCCATCCGAGATAGGGAAGGGTCCCATGAAATCGATCCCCCAGATGTCAAAAATTTCGCATACTAGGATCAGCTATAGAGGCATCATGTCTCGATGGCTCATGTTGCCCAAGGTCTGGCAACGGGTACATGCCTTACAATTATCGTATGCATCCTTGAAAATTGTGGGCCAGTAAAAGCCACACTAGAGGACTTTTGATGTGATTTTATGTCCTGAGAAATGTCCACTGCATTCCTGGTCATGGCAAAAGGAGAGTATGTCTTTGATTTCTACTTCCACGACACACCGTCGAATTATCTGATCAGCACCAATGCAGAATAGATACGGGTCTTCCCATAGGTAATACTTGGCATCAGAACACAATTTGTCCTTCTTAGCCTTCAGCCAATCGAACGGGATCTGATGTGATGCCAGGTAATTCACGATATCTGCGAACCATGGAAAGCCTGTATTGATAGTCAGGAGGTGCTCATCAGGAAAGTGTTCTGTGATGGGTCCGAAAGGGTCAACTATTTCAAAAGGAAGCTGGGATAAGTGATCAGCTACCATATTTTGTTTTCCTGCTTTGTCACAAATCTCGAGGTCAAATTCTTGCAACAGCAAGATCCATCGGATTAATTGATGTTTTGCATCCTTCTTTGCAAGGAGATGCCTCACAGATGTGTGATCCGAGTATATGATAACGTAGGAACCCAGAAGGTATGATCTGAATTTTTCTAGGGCAAATACTACAGCTAGCAGCTCTTTCTCAGTAACCGTGTAGTTACGTTGAGCCTCGTCCAGTGTTTTGCTACCGTAGTAAATGACCACAGGTTTCCCGTCAATTTTCTGCCCCAAAACCTCTCCTACAGCGAAGTCAAATGCATCGCACATGATATCAAAGGGTTGAGACCAATAAGGGGACTGTAGGATCGGGGCTTGGGTGACTCGGTCATGAAGGATCTCAAATGCTTGAGTGCATTCCTTGGAAATTTCGAAAGGCACATCCTTGGAGAGAAGAGTAGTCGGGGGGCGCGCGATTTTTGAAAAATCAAGGATAAATCAACCGTAAAAACTGATGTGCCCCAAAAAAGATCGGATGTCCTTAATCGAGCTAGGCATAGGGAGCTTAGAAATCACGTTAACCTTAGCTCGATCAACTTGTATGCCTTTCTCCGAGATTAGATGTCCCAGGACAATTCCCTCAGGCACCATGAAATGGGTCTTTTCCCCGGAAAGAACTAAATTCACATTGATGCATCGCCTAAGTATTTGGATGAAGTGTTGGAGGCAATCGTCAAATGATGCTCCAAAAATTGAAAAGTCATCCATGAAGACTTCCAGATAATCACCTACCATATCTGAGAATATAGCAAGCATGCACCGCTGAAAGGTTGCGGGTGCATTGCAGAGACCGAAAGGCATCCTTCGAAACGCGTACGTCCCGAAGGGGCAGGTGAATGTGGTCTTTTCTTGGTCTTCTGGATGGATTGCCACCTGGTTGTAACCGAAGTACCCATCAAGAAAGCAGAAGAACCTATTTCCTACTAGTTTCTCGAGGATCTGATCAATAAACGGTAGTGGGAAATGGTCCTTCTTTTTGGAGGAATTGAGTCTTCTGTAATCAATGCAGACTCTCCATGAGTTAGCTATTCAGGTAGGAATGACCTCTCTGATTTCAGTCGTGATGATGGTAAGTCCAACCTTTTTAGGCGCCACCTATATTGGACTCACCCAACGACTCTCGGAGATCGGGTAGATGATCCTTGCATCTAACCATTTTATGATCTCCTTTTTCACGACCTCCTGCAGGCTAGGGTTTAAACATCTCTACATTTCTCTTGAAGGTCGTGTGCCCTCTTCTGTGTAGATTCAATGTGTGTTGTACCAAGGGCTTATGCCAGTCAAGTCATCGAGAGTCCATCCAATGGCTCTACAATGTTGCTGGAGAACAGTAATCAAACAGAATTCCTGGTAAGGTGTGAGTCGAGAGTTGATAATCAGAGGAAACGTCTAATTGGAACCCAAAAAGACGTACTTCAGATGCTCAGGAAGGGGCTTGAGTTCCATGACAGGATTGTCAGTAGCAGCGGGTGGTTCGGGGTTTGTATCAGGAACAAGGGTCGGAATTATGGGCGTGTCTAGATCATGTTCGCACTCCTCTATTTGCGGGTTTTGATCTTTTAGTGGTTGATCAGGGATAATCAGGTTGTCTTCTGTATGCGATTCATCAACCACAGCTCTGATATCACATATTTGATCTATAACCCTGCAATTAATCCCTTGTTGGGCCCTAAAAGATGTCAATCTTCATAGTTTGATTCCCAAATTTTAATTCTATTTGGCCCTCTTCGCAATTTATGTTGACCCTAGCAGTGGCCAAAAAGGGTCACCTTAATATGATTGGTGTGTCCCTTGGGTTCTCAAGTACGTCCATGTCCAGAACTATGAAGTCCATCGAGAAGTAGAAATCCCATACCCTACCAATGACATCCTCGAGTATTCCTTTAGGTGACTTGATGGATCGATCGGCTAACTGCAATGTCACCTCAGTCGATTTAAGTTCGAACTCTTCAAGGTAGTCAAGGAGGGATGTAGGTATTAGATTTATGGAGGCACCTAGATCTAGTAAGGCTCTATCAAATTGGGTTTCACCAATTTTACAAGAAATCAGGGGAGTTCTTGGGTCTTTATCCTTGGGTGGGAGTTTACTCAAGATGACAGAGCTGGCTTGCTCTGACAGTACGATCGGATTCCCACCCTTGGTTCATGGCTTACGTTTAGGGGTACATACATCTTTCAGGAATCTTGCGTAAGCCTGTATGTGGCGAATTGCATCCATCAAGGGGTTGTTTATCTGGACCTGTTCAAAGAGCCTGACCAGATCCTCCTCGGGAGCCACGGGTTTGGTTATCCTTTTTCCTTTGGTCAAGGCCTCAGGAAATCGAATCCTAGTTGGTTCCTCTAGAATAGGTCTAGGTTCTTGATCTAGGACAAGGGTATCCTGGATAACTATCCTAGGGTTTTGGCTACTACCAGTCTTGGAGTGGTTCGGATAATGTGGGTCTTAGGTTGTTTCACCACTACATGTTGTTACAGAGTTTAATCTAGCCTAGTTTTGGTTTGGGTTTAGAGGGGTGGCTGCTGCTGAAATCTTGCATAAGATGTTGAAGCTTCCATCCCATCTGGTGATGGAGCAGCAGGGGCTTGATAAAGCAAATGTGCGTGGCCTAATTTGGGTTCATAATGTGCCTCTGGGTCGGCATGTTATTTGGGTTTAGCAGAGGTTGCAAAGGAATGGTGCCAGGTTGGTGGGAATTTTCCATTTGGACCAGTTGGTTGCGAAACTCTGTGATCTCTTCCTTGTGCTATTTTTGCATTACCGCATTCGTCTTTTGAATGTTAGCCAGTGTTTGAAGGATAAGAGTCATATGATCCTGGTTTGGCCCAGATTGGTAAGTGGGATTGGGCCGAGGCTGAGGCGGCTGATATGGATGAGGGGCTTGTGGACGGGGCTGATACGGTGGTCTTTGACTCTAAGAATTTCCCGACCACTGAAAATTGGGATTATTTCGCCATCCAGGGTTGTAGGTATTTGAGAATGGGTCATTCTGGATGGCGTTGAGGTCCTCACAAGTTTGAGGAACCTCAGGAAAGTCAGAATACGAGGGTTCAGAGTTCCCCCAACTCGAGTAGAATGGATCGGAGGTCACTCCCATCCGAGAGTCAGACGGCGGTGGATACGGGTCCATCCCCTTAGAAGATTGGTGGTAGATGTTTTGCACAGTTTCCCTCGCCAGAGGTGGTCATGCAAAAGAGTTCTGCATAGAGGTGGCTCGTTGCAGATGCCGAGTTAGCTCATCCACCTTCTTCTCTATGATAGAAACCTTGTCCAACCGACTGGCCATCAGTTCCAAGTCGACAGATATGGACAAGTCCTACGTCTCATGTGCCCCTCTCAAATTCGTCGATGCGCGGGCATTCGTCCTGTCGAATAAGCCCATGGAGTCATTATTGATGGAGTTCTCACACATGTTTTCGAGAATCTCCCATACTGTGTCCTCATGTTGACCCATGTTGTTTCCTCCGCACGTTGCATTGACGAATAATCGAATGTCTTCATGGAGTTCCTGGTAAAAAGACTGGACTTGTTTCCATTTAGGAACTCTGTGATGGGGGCACTTTCGCATGAGATCTAAGAATCGGTCCCATTCTTCGTGAAGAGGTTCTCCCGTTTGTTGAGTGAAATGGGTGATCTGGTGGCGCAAGGCATTCGTCCAGCCAACAGGAAAGAACTTTTTCAAGAATTCGGACTGAAGTTCCTCCCATGTGTTGATCAGACAGGTCTGAGTTTAATACCAATGGGCAACCTTGTCCAGGAGGGAGAAAGAAAACATTTTCATAAGTAGGATATCCTGATTTTGTGGATCTGACCCGAAGGTCTGGGCCAAATGCTTGAGTTGTTTAATGTGTTGGAATGGATCCTCAAAGTTAAGCCCATGAAACTTTGGTATGGCATGAACCATATTGGGCTTAAGTTTAGAATCAGGACCTCTAATCGGGATTCGGACTCGAGACTCGATCGCCACCGCAGCAGGATTATAGTGATCTCGCATCATTGGTCACTGCGGTGGGTTTACAAAGTTTTGGAAGAGATCATTCAGGCGTTGAAGCTAGTGCTCAAGGTTGTTCTCTTCTTCAATGGGTTGTGCCATGATGGAAGAAGGAGAACTTAGTTCTGAATCGGATGAAAGATTTTTGTGGTGAGGTTGCTGCACAAATAAGGGCGTCGAGACTTGGCTTCGACGAGAGTGAATTTCTAAAGGAGGTCATAAGGATGGTCTTAAGGACCTCCTACCGAACATGCATCGAAGGATGTGATGATATTAGAAGATGTTGGACCGAATCGCGACACCCAAAAATTATTGGGTGACTATAGAGGTTCGAGGTGGATGATACCCCTTAGTCAGAAAGGTCGTCCACTTGAGAAGTACCTGGGCAGCCAGAGAGGGAGAGTCCCGCAAAGACCCCTACACGGTAGAGCGTCCCCATGAGTTACAGGGTTTCTCCCACCCGACCTCTCTTGTCACTGAGATTCTAGGTAGACCAGAATGGGGACCTTGACCGCTTAAGTCTACCTTTTTTACTTTATGATCAAGGTGCTTAAGGTTCCACTTGAACTTTTAGGTATTTTGAGTGAAAAAGTGACCTAATTTTAAGGTTGGTTGACCCAAAGGATCAACTTCACCTCTTGTTCCTTTGAGAGCTTTTGGGTCCTTTCTTTTAGGGTTCAAATGGATTTAAAAGCCCGATTTGCTTAGGGTTTCTCTTGTATAGATCTTTTCAAAAAAGGTTTAGGCACACCTCTTTTTGGAAAAACTTTTTTCTTTGTTTAAGAGAAGATGTGTCTCCAAAAACCCTAGCTTTGCAATCGT
Source organism: Thalassia testudinum (assembly GCA_037157565.1). Taxonomy (NCBI): domain Eukaryota; kingdom Viridiplantae; phylum Streptophyta; class Magnoliopsida; order Alismatales; family Hydrocharitaceae; genus Thalassia; species Thalassia testudinum. The sequence continues at coordinate 8,242,193 of JAZHRO010000003.1, read as the reverse complement.
TAGGTTGGCTCTAGTTGGTCCAATTTAGTTGCCTCAAAAATTGGTATCAAGGGTTCAATCAAGAAAGTTTTAGCCCTAGTTACCTTAGTTGGATGAGCAGTTCAAGATGTGTGGAAATGAAAATCAGGCAACTTCCATGAATTACTAAGTATGAAACAGGTAGCCCTAGGTTGATTCTTCTTTGTTCATTTTCAGACTTTGAGGGGGTTAAGAGACAGGGCTAATGAAAGCTACCTGTTCTTTGGTGTGGCTATTGTGCAGTTGCTCCTCTTTTCTCTACTTTCCCTGAGACAAGTACAACAAAAGAGAGGAATTAAGTCAGTATTGGATCAGAAGTTGTCATCAAAAGCTTTAGAAGTGCCCTTTGCTCCCCAGCAACGGTGCCAAAATGTTCACGCGGCTAGATCATGTTTTAACAGATATCTCGTTGTAATATAGATGAACTTTCCGCGAAAACAAATAAAAATTTATAACTCGAAATTCAGAGTATCCGAGGTCGAACACAGGGAGCCATCTGAGTATTCCAAAACTTGAGAACACAACTTTTAAATAAAAAGAAATGACTAGTTCAATAGAAGTGACATGATAATGATATAGAAGGAAATTGGTCAAAAGGAATGGATGTCTGATATTGCATCAGATGTATTAAAGTTATTTCTCAAATTCTTCTCTTCTGTTGGTGATTTGCTCTACTGCAGCTCTGGTTGCTCCTTTTCTTTTTGTTCCTTAGCTGCTTCTGCTCCTCTTCTTTTTCCTTCTATTCTTTATTCTCTTCTTGCGGCTAAGTCCTGGCCTTCTTCTCTTTAGGTTACCTTCTTCCTTTTCTTCCGCTGCTTTCCCCTTTGTCTGCCCCTTGATCTCTCTCTTCTTCTTTCTCTTGGTCTGTCGCACCTCTGCTACAGGGTGTTCTTCTCCTTCTCCTTCCTCGCCTGCAGCGGCTAAGTCCCTACTTCCTCCTTAGCATCCTCTTCCTGCACACAAGCACCACGCAACAAAACCTACTCCCCTACCCTTCCTACGTGACTCTTTCTCTCTAAATCTCTCTTCGGTATGCTCTCCTAGAGCTCAGGTCGGGTCGCGCGCCTGGGTCCAGGCGCAACGGTGGGGGTGTGGTGCGCGAGGAGTGCTCAGGAGGGTAGTCAGGTTGGGTCAACATGGTCTACGGGATGAAGTCAAGGACGAGGTGCATGTATAGGTGAGGAGGGACCTCACCCCAGTGTATTGGAGGCAACCAAACAATATCACAAAATCAATTTAAAGTACTCAAAGAGGTCATTGCTTACTGAGGTGGGACTAATGTTCCACTGCTTTTTCTCACACGCCCACAGGAGATTATTCCTCCAATTGCAGCAGCTGCAGGCCTTACAGTGGCACTTGTTGAAACAGCTGACTTCCGGAGACCTCCTCGAATTTACTGGACCTAGAATCCTGAAGTCCTTCAGCCTGGAACGAGCTTGCAACCTCCTCGAGTCACCGCTAATGGCGGCTGGGGCTCAGATCCAGCTCAACACAAAAGAAGCTTGCAGCTCTATCAGACCACAGGAGGACCTTCGCCGTGTCACGGCGAAGGTGAGGTGGTAGGTGGTAGGCCACGAGGCAGCCAAGGAGTGCGTGCCTAGGTCGCTCTGTGGTTGGATGTATGGGTTAGGTCGGGGCCAGTTGTGGTGGTATAGGAGGTCTGTGGTTCAGTGTAGTGTGGTGGAGGTTGTGCGATGGGTGGCGAGACGTGTGGAGTTGCGGAGTGATGGGAGCATCTCGCCGGAGGGTGGCCGGAGATGGGGAAGATGTAGGTGGACAGTGGCAGTCGAGGGATGTTGTGTGAAATAAAATGAGGAAAATGAAAGAGTGGAAGACGGGGAGCTTATCTGGATTGTTGGGAGTGAAGGGGGGGCAGCGGAGACGGACGGCTCGTTTGTGCCATCGTCGGAGAGGATGGCCCTGAGGGAGATAACGGCGACGAGGAGGAGGATGGGAAGGTGTATGCTTGGTGCGGCGCTACGCGGGAAGGTGAGGTGGAGTGAACCCTGCTGCTTGTATGGCAGCGGAGTGATGAGAAGGAGGAGGAAGAATCGTGGGAGCTTGCAGGATACTTGGCCGGAGAGAGGGGAGATGAAATTTGGAGGATTGTACGGCCAAAACAAGTCTAAGAGATTCGCCGAGGGTTGGGGGTCCTTCTATAAGTGTTGGCAGGCTTCTGGTGCATGGAGGGCAAGCCTTCTGCCACCGACGTCTCACTAGAGAAGGAAGGTAGTTGGGATTCCAAATCTCTTGTGCGTTCGCACGAGAGATTAGATAGAGATCAAAGATTGTGATTGGGCTCAGATGGAAGGGGATTCCTCAAAGAATGTCCCATCCAAATCTGGGAGGAGATCTCTAAGGGATCAGGGAGTATTCCCCCTCCCTTCCTCGCCGAAGAAGGATTCCTCCCCATTAATGGCGGAGGGATCTGTTTGTAAGAGTGGCGAGGAAGCTAGGGGGGTTTGTGTAATGGCTTTCAAAAGATAGGGGCCAAAATGTAATTGGGTGTACTAATTTGCAAAGTAGGTCAAGATGACCTCCCCTTATGTCCAAATTTTGGTACAAACCTAATTTCGACCTAAGGAATCCAATGGTGAAGTTGAATTTTAGGTTTGACCACGTTTGACTGGACATTTTGAATAAAAATCCAAATTAGATCAATTTATGAGCTAGGACCCCAATCTAGGTCAAACTAGGTTCCAAAGGCCAAATTGAATGTTATAAACCCTAGGGGATACTTTTCCATGAATTTTAGAGGGTTTACTTGATTTTTATCCTAACCGGAGCGTTGTTGAATTAAGCGGCTCTATTTTAGGATTACAAGATGTCATTTAATTCCTGGTTGCACATAAACCCATTTCTGATTAAACCAACCCACTTTTTATCTTATTCAGACCATTTGACCTATGTTCTGCCTTTGAGAAATCTTGTTTATGTACTGCAATGGTAAAATTACAGTTTTAACCTTTATTTCATGTTTTCCTCTTAGAACACTTATTCCTTCCATTAAGTCCTTCTCTAGGTTATGTAGGAGCTTTTATTCTCTTTCTTGGGTCAAAATGAGCTATTTAGGACCCATGATGAGGCTCTCACCAGGCCAAGGGCTTCATCTTCTTCACCTCTATCATCATCTAAAGGATTTTGTGTTTTTTTCATTTTGTCTTTTCAAATTCTAGTAGAAGTATTACTCTACTTGTAAACAACATTTTCCTTTAGTAAAAAAATTTGCCTTCTTTAACTTCTTGTAAGAGTTCTTATAAGTTTTGTTGCTTTATTTTTTGTGCACTTACACTCCTCTTTCTAATTACCCTAGTCCTCCATGTGCCTAGGGTGAGCATAGAGAAGGGTCATTTTTGTCACCTAGGCATTAGTTTCTTAAGTGTTAATCGTTTCTCGCTTTCAGTTTCGCACTTGCCTTGTTATTTCAAAAACCCTAAAAGTCTTATATTCAAAAACCCAAAAAGAAAGGTGATTTTCGCATTCTCAAGTGAGAGATTTATAATTGCAAGAATTTGCCTCCTTAGACGACCCTAGATACTCCACTATCTAGGTTACAAATTTTAAAAGCGAATCGATTTTGCACGTAATAAAGACTCATAAAAATCACATTTTACAAACCATGTAAAAACTCTATCACCAGGTTAGGTCAGCTCATCTCTGGCTCATGAAGACTCAACTCAGCTAAACTCAGTTGAGCTTAGTTCGGGGCCTAAGCTATCTAGCTTAGCTAGCTTAGAAGTCTTCAAGCAGACCAACTCCAGCTCACCTGAACTCCAAACAAGTTGAGTCCAGCTAGCTCATCCTACTTAGCATAGCTACTAGCAAAGAACTAGTTAGCGAAGCTAGTAGCTGAGTTTACAAGAAGACCTACTCCATCTACAGTTCAGCTCCATGAAGCTCAAGACAACTCCTCCTAGCTCTTTACTCTACTACCCTACATTTCTAGCTAGCTAAGCTAGCGAAGCTAGTTCCACCTAGCTAGCTACCCTAGCTCCACTTCAATGGCCGACCACTCCTGGCAAAAACTCCACCAAAAAAACCACAACCTTCTCCTTTCCCTTTTGGCGCCAACTATCCCTTCCATTACCACGCTACATCCACCATCAAAATCCATCTCCACCCTTCATTTTTTCCCTCCAAAATCAACAACATCTAGAAGGTATTTTTGGAGGGAAAACCAAGGAACTACTTCATTTCCCTCCCATTTTTCCCTCCAAAAATATCCAAGCACCCCTTCATTTCCCACCAAAAACACCATAACCAACCCTTCCAATCTTAAAAATACCCTACCTTACCACCACATAATTCCCATCCTTGACTACATTAAACTTCCTAAACCATAGTCTACTTAATCGTCCAAAGGAGAGGAAAGAGGAAGATTATGAAGGCAAACCCTTGCTTCGTTGGTGCCTTCTTCTTCTTCCTTCTTCCTTAGACCACGCCATGGAGCACTTCACCATTGGGGGATAGCTAGCCAGAGGAGGAGCACAGGGTGGAGATGTCCACCATTGGAGGACTTCAAGGAGAAGCTTTCAAGGAGGAGGATGGACCCTTCAAGTTCAGGAGTTGCTAAGCTTGGAGCAGAGGCAACTTTGTCCTATGCAAAGATTCTTCTACCTTCTTCCATTTCTTTATTTTGTATTAAGTAGTGTAGAAGAAGCATTCCTCTACTTGGGGATTATTTGCGTGTTTCCCATCCACACAAGTGATCTCCCCAAGTAGTTACAGACTTTTCATGGCAATCAATCAAGTATCTTTCTCTATTGTGTGTGTTGTTTCTTGGGCTTTTAATTCTTAATTTTAGCTTTGTAAGCACCCACCCTATCTTTCCAATTACCCTAGGCTCACTTGCCTAGGCTGAGCGTGGAAGAGTAGGTTCACTTTAATTGTCACTTAGGCATAGTTTCATTTTCACGTGTTTCGCAATTTTGTGCTATCTCGATTATCTCCCAAAACCCTAAAAACAACAAAACAAAATGAAGAATTAAGTTTTGCAAGAGAAACATTTTTAAAAACACCAATTGCCTCCTTATATGACCCTAGATACTTCACCCTATCTAGGATTATAAATTTAGGAATTGGTTGGATTTTACACATCTCAACAACACTAATTACATCAATTATAAAACTGTGTATTTCTGTATCAAAGCCCCAAAGATTGGCAAGATGAAATTCAATCATTTACTAAGGCTGCTATTGATGACATTCAAGAACTAAAATAGTTGTTGGGAATGAATGCTGAACCTCTCAAGCCCTTTTTGACTCTCTTCACCAACCTGCAACTTAGAGACTTAAACTACTTTGAAACTAGCTTCCTTAAGTCTCTACTCACATTTCTTCTCTACAGAGGAATAATCAGATCGATCATCATATAGTTGAGTGGTAGGTAGGGATTACTGCTTGTCTGGGTCCATCCATCAACCTTTGGGTGTTCCTCATAGCACCCTTTCTTCCCCACACACCTCTGCCTGATGAGCCTTTACCTCCTCTCCCTACATTCTTGAAGGTCACTCCTCATGAATATCATATGAGACCTCCACAGGTGGCCAAGGAGTACCCAATTTTTACCTATATCTGGCAAGCATTTGAAATCACTCTCCACCACCATCTTGCAAACATCTTGGGTTTGTGTTCACTAGGTCCATTTTGTCAAGCATCTATTTTGAGTCACCCCCTGCATCCTTTCTAGACGCCGATTGTAAGACTTGCTCATTTGGCTCATTAGGAGGAAGCCCAACTCTTCTTTAGGTACTATCTACCCTTTTATATGCAATGAGGACATTGAAGACTTTTAGGCATGGGGGGTTAAAACGTAAGGTTGTATATAGCATTTATGCATACTTTGCAAGCATGTAGTTAGCTCATTGAAACAAAAAAAAATAAAGAAACAAAGAAAAACAAAGAAAAGAGAAAAAGAAAAAAAAGAAGAGAGAGATAGAGAGAAAAAAGAGTAAAATTGGGTTAGTCCTAGCATTGATTATGGAAGAGTCTACATAAGTTCTGGGCTGGAATGAATGATGAAATAAGACCTGAAGTTCCAAACCTTAGGAGATAAGTGAAATATAATGACTTTAGGCCTCTAGGGCCTGTTTGGCTCAAAAATTTGAGTACTTATTAAGATATGGATTATTCTTCAACTAATTGAGGAGTTGAGAAGCTGATGTATTAAGTCAAAGGCTTAGGGAGCATTTGGCCTCTTTGTTTACCCTTTGGTCTGCTGGTTCTTGGTAACTTAAGCATCCATATCTCACACACTGATCTAGTTTAATATGCTTAATGAAAAATAATCTCAGAAATTTCTATCTGAAAAATGGTTTCCTCGAGGATTTAACATTGGGAAGGCTCGAAAACACAAGCTGATTAGAAGGGTTCCCACTGCATGAGAGGAGTAAATGCTCCCCTTGAGAACACGTTATAACATGTCATCTCCTCGGTGCCTGTCTCTTAAGATATTTAAATATCCTACCGACGACATGTATGCGCATCGTGTTGTTCAGGTGCCATGGGTGGCATTATCATGAAATGTGGATTGCCAAGGCTTGGATTAGCTAAAGAATGCCATGGGCGGCACTATCACAACGTGTCGATTGCTAGGGTTCTTAGGGTTGCCATGGATGGTGCTATCCCAAAGCATCGAATGCCAGGGACCCTTCGAGGACCGATGATGGGAATGAGGAATCTGACACAGACCGTGTTGAGAGCCAATCTGAGGTTAGACTTAGAGAAATAACAAAAAAATTTATAAAAAGGAAAATCTCAAAAATATCTCTTTCATCGCAATTTCAAAAAAATGTGCCGACAAGCTGAACCCAGACCATTTGCACAAATGCACAGGTGCTTTAATCTATGGGGTCAACAAACCCTTCGGTAGGCATTGAGAGCCTAAGAAACCTTTGTTGGAGACCGAAAGCTGAAGCTGATCAGGTTTGTATCTTAATCGCTACTTAAGTACCTTATGGCCTAGGGATAGTATTTCAAGCTAGTCTCAAGAAGTGAGGCACGTTAAGGCATCCTGATGGCAAATTCTAGTCTAGAGATCTGGTCATCTCCATATGATTTTGCCTGGGACTAAATTAGGCATGAGGGCATTTGATAAGTCCATTTTACTGGACTAAATTAGAGCCAGAGTACATTCTTATTAGGACAGAAATTTAATTTAAAGCATGAATTGCGATGATAAAATTGAGTAAGCTCTAGATGTAATATTTCCTACATTTCATTAATTTTGATATAATTTGACTAATTATTTATTTTTTGATGCAGGATCATTTTAGGAAATACAATTTTTATAACTTCACATCAAACCTCAATCCTCTAACAAAACTGCTAAGGATCTCATGAGGGATTTTTTCTTGAGCTTTTGTTTTTGAAAGAGAGAAACACATTTTCAACTTCCTCATTTTTCCCTTCAATGATCTCTCTCTCTCTCGCTAAATCAAGGGAATGACTTACCTAATTCCTCTCAATCTCTTCCCCCTCTCATCATTTTGGTAAAGCGACCAGCGTCACCTTCCTATGTTTGGCTGACTACAGACATTATTGCTCAGAGATTGCAAATTCCCTGATATTTTTATCTCAAGACTTGCTCGATACTCATCTCCTTCATCTCTCTCTCCCTTTAGCATCAACCATGGGGAGCACCCCTCTTGATTTCGTTCCCACTCTTACGATCTCTCCACTGCTTTGCATGAGCACCCCCCTTCCCCCCTAAGTAATCTCTCTATACCTCTCACTCACACTGAAACACCCCCAGTGACCCCCTCTCACCCTTCTCATACCTACACTCACCGCACAACATCGCCAACCCCCCCAGCGCCAAACTCCACTCAGTCGATCTCACTCACAATCAGAACACACAACACCCCCTGCAGATCTCTCTCCCATACGACACCTTCAACCCAGCATGATCAAGAGACGGCTAGCCTCCTCACTCCAACACCCCCTCCTCGACTATGACAACCACGAACATCCACTTCGTTTGACCATGTGGTGACTGCACGTGGCTCCATACCGCATTTCTTTGATCAACGACCTTGCCACCATGACTCTGCATCGCCACGACTCCATCCTCATCGCCTCTGTTGGCATACACAATAATAGTGTGCATGCCCTGCACCATGTCCACAACCGCGTGCTCACCACAACTACGTTTGGTTTTGACTTCTCTATGTTTGCTTTAATTTTCATAGTTCATTTATTTTGATTTCACTAGCTATTGGAATTACTATTTATCATCCTTATATTCAATTACTAAACTTGTGTGCATACTTTCTCAATATGGAGATGACATTATTTTATTTGTGGTTATTTAATGTAATACATATTTGAGTTCATTACATCTTTGACACGAGCAAATTTGATGATTATTGAATTTGATATTGACTATATTTCTATGATTTAATTGATATTTGCATATCTAATTATTTGATCATCAGTTCATTAGAGCAGTTTTCCACCATGATTTATACTACGCGACATAATTTCATCAATTACCATTTTTTTGGTGAAAATGCTCTTATCAGCAATTATCAGGAATTTTAACTTCTCTAATTATCTTTTAGTCATCGATTGTAATTCCCAAAACCTACCATGAAGTCTTGCATTGACTGATTTCCATTTTATATATGCACGTTTTCCTGCATTTGCATTAATTTTGACTTTAGTTTTGTAAAATTTCTACACTCAATTCTAGGAGTCGACAAATCATCACTTTTTTTTTTGTTGTTAGGTATTCAAGTAGTGAAGATCCATACAAAATTTTAGAGTCTAAGTTTTAAATAAAAAAAGATAAAATTGGTGCACTGAGTGAGGGTTGTACTAAAATCAGAAGGTAAAACTTCTGACTTGTCCGATTTTTAGCAAATTATATACAAGTTCAATTTGTGCAAAATTTATGGCTATCTCTTCCTTATGAAGTCTAGTATCAAGATAAATTTGGTACATTTTCCCTTGGTACTTAGGTTTAGTGTTCAATCTGATTAGTGAGAGGGGCTAGAATACTCCTTCTAATCTGCTTAACTTAGAAAAATCCAGAAAAATCAAAAAATATTCCCATACTTACATGAACCCATAATTTTGATTTGAATTGGGTTGGCATGGGTTTATCAGTCGAGGATTGGAAAGATAAGAATAAGGTCCTCGATACCCTCCTTGTTTGTATGTCATTGATAAATGCTAGTTTATCATCAATTTTATGTCCTAAAACAGATCTAGCTCTTAGGGTTTTAACTTCGCAAATGGGTTTTTGGGATGCATTTAGGCATTTACTTAGGATAGGTGTGCATTGCATTTTATTATCTTTTTGATGAGTTTATTTAAGTGTCAAGGATAAGTAGAGAGTCTGATCCCACATTCTTTGGTACTCAAGAAGGTAGAAGATGAAGAAGAAGCTCCATTCAACTAGATCCCAGCTAGATCCAGCTCATCCCAGTTGGATCTTAGCTCATTCTAGCTGGATCAACTCATCCCTAGTTCCATTCAACTCATCTTAGTTGAATGGTAGCTCAAGCCAATTCACCTCAACTCCATTCAGCTCACCTCAGCTAGCTGGTAGCTCAAACTATCTCAAGATAGTTGATCTTAGCTCCATTATAGCTCCTCCAGCTCAGAAGAGTTCATTGGAAGCTCAACTTGACTACGACTTGCTACTGCCATCAACTAGCTAGGCCTAGTCAGCTAAAGAAGTCATCAACTAGCTCAAGCTAGCTCAAGTCCAGCTCCCAGAGTTCTAACTCAGCTCACCTTGGTTGAGCTAAGCTACTTGACCTAAGCTAGCTACTCCAGCTAGCTAGGTACTCTCTGGAAGACCAGATCCAACTCACCTCAGCTCAGATTAGCTTGGCTTAGCTACTAGCAAAGAACTGGCTAGCTAAGGTAGCTACTGAGCTCTACTTCAACTCCCTCCAGTAGACATCAACTCCAGTGCAACTCCTTCCAACCACCTCCAGTTCTTCTCCCTCTAAACCATAGCTCACTCCACCTCTCTACCCTACTCCCTACAAGCTAAGCTTGCTAAGCTAGCTTAGCTTAGCTAGTCATCTCCTTGGCCACAAAAAACTAACCCTAAAACACCACCTACTTAGTCCACCAATGTAAGCCACCTACCTACACCTACTCCTACTCCAACTTGGCACCACGACCACCACACCTCTTCATTGTATAACCACCACCAAGTGACACCAAAGTTGGTGCCAAAAAACACCTCCAACCACCACCCTTTTTGGTGCCATTTTTCCCTCCAAAAGCCCTCTCATCACAACCCTACACCTAAGCCCACAACTAATCCCAACCCTACACCTAATCCACCTTCTAGAAACCCCCAATTTGGCACCAAAGTGGAGGCATCTCTACACTCATGGACCTCCACCAAGGGGTGGAATCAACCCATAACCTCCCCCCTTGCATCCTTTAAAGTGGCTCCAACTAACCTACGCCATAGGATGCTGATTGGACAGCAAAAATGCACCAACAATTGTGCCATCTTGTGCTATTTCCAAGCATTGTCTGTGTATATTAGGTAGCCATAGTCGCATTTGTAAAAATAAACGCATGCATGCATTTATTTGAGAGGGGAGGAGAGTGAATAAAATGGCCTTGTAATTAACGTATTCCTCAAGTGCTGCCTCGCAAATTCACCATCTTTATTTTTATTTTTAATTTGGCTTTGAATTTCTCCGCGTGGTTGCAGGGCATGGTAGCTTCTCCTTCACTCCATTCTCTGCACCAGCTTGCCCTACCAGCCGCATGCATAGGCATGCACAGCCCAGGGCATGGCTGTGCTTGCCTCCATCCTCTTTAAAAAGGGCACGGATATCTTCTTTGCAGGGAGCCTGGTCCAAGAACACACACAGCAGCTTTCCCTCTCCAGGCCATCTCCTCCCCTCTCCCCTCCATACGCAGCCACTCTTCTTCCTGAAGAGCTATGCTGCGGGCAGGAGTAGCTCACAGTGGTACACAATCACCACTGTGAGTCCCACCACTGCCCAGCTCATCAAAGAGCCGGTGGGTGTGGTGTTTCTCCTCTCTGTTTTCATCATTCTATCCATTTCCGCCATTGCCACAGAGTCAAGCTTTGAAGATCAACTGCAGCTGCAGCAAGAAACCGGCCTCCCCACGCCGCACGTAGGCCACCGCATGCCCCTGCAGTAGCTGACACAGCTCTTTCCGCGCACGCGGGCTCGCTTCGCAGCACCCACACACGCAGAACCGCCAGCACCTGGTCACGCGAGTCGAGCGCGCACTGTAGCCACTGTTCACGCTAGAGAGCGTGACACTGTGGCTACAGTGCAGTGACCGAAAAGTTTATCACTGTAGCCACCGCTCACTCTCTCTCCGCACCACAACCGTCGCCAACTCGTCCGTGCGCCCGCATCTCTCCCCTCGCCCACTCCAGCGCCTGCACCTGTGTCTCTCCCAGTGCCCGCTTCTTCGCCGCGTTTCCCCTCAGCGCGCAGCGGGGTGCGCTATGGTCCGCAGCACGCTTCGCTGCAATCCCTCCCTCGCGCCCGCTCCCTCCAACATGCGCACGCGTCTTCGTGTGCCTATGCACCTACGCCTGCACGTGGACCACCAGACGTCGGCCGTTGCATCCAGACGGCTTAACTCACCGCGCCTCTTCCTCCAGCTGACGATCTCTCTCTCTCTCTCTCTCTCACAGCACTCTCTTACTCCCTCCTGCAGACACATACACACACACACACACACACACTCTCGTACACACACACTCTCACTTGTACACGCCTATATACACACTTATGTATATATATACCTATATATATTTATATATATATAGATATATACATATATGTATACATATATATATACGTACTTATATATATATACATATTAGTACCTATAAAATTATATATAAGTATATATACATATATACTTACATACATATATATATTAATACACGTATATATATATATATATGCATATATCTATACATATATTACTACCTATACAACTAAGTATAAGTATATATACATATATATACACATATATATACATAAATATACATACATATATACATATATATCTATAGATATAAATACATATATATATATATCTATCTACATATATCTATATACATAGATACTTATATTAATATATCTATATACATATATACATATATATAACTATATACATATATTAATATATATATATATCTATATAGCTATATATATATACATACATCTATCCATATATATATTTATATATCTTTATATACATACATACATATACATATATATATCTATATGTTTATATATATATTTATACATATATATATATACATACATCTATCTATATATATTTACATACCCTTATACATATATATATGTATATTTTCATATCATCTACTACACGTATCGCAGGAATATCTGCACCAGTTGCTGATATTCCCCGATACACTCGTGCAGAAAGCGTCTCCGTGCACACCTTCCACCCATCCATCCTACACTCCTCGTGGCACTTCGTCCTGTTGGTTGCGTCTTCCTAGACGACGATCAACTCAACACCGTGCTACACGCCATTTCCACCTCCACCCCCACGCCTATATACATTTATAATATATACATATATATATACTATACTTATCTTATTTCTATTTCTCTTTCCTACCATTAAAAAGATAAAAAAAAATATACAAAAGAGAAAAGATAATCCTTGACTTGTAGGTACTCAGTCTTGCGAATAGCATGACCAGTTTTGGAACCCTAATTTGGCTCAAAGCCAAGAACTTGATTTTGAGGGTGTACCTCAAGGACAAAAATTATCAAAAAAAAATCTTAAATAGAAAAACACCAAAAACATAATAAACAAATGGAAGAGATTCATTGTAGGAAGGGCGTAGAAATTTATTCACCTTTAATCCCACTTCCCTGAGTTTGACCCTGGGCCTAAAAGTGACCAAGATAAAATCAAGTAGGCCAGGTTAAAAATGTTGTAAAAAGATGGTTAGGCTCGATTTAGGTTAACTACTATACTCATTTCAACGATTAAATCACCATATTAACACAACCTATCGGGATCTACACCTCGCTTTTTCTGGCGCCGTTGCCGGGGAGGTGCGCATTCAGGTAAGTTTCTACTCCATTCCTTTAATTTCTCTCTTCTCACACCCTTCTCTTCACAAGTGTTTCTATTTGTTGGTGTGCAGGTGACCCAGTTGCAAGGAAAAGGCAGGTAGACGAAGTCGAAGACGTGGGCAGATCCAAGGCAGGAATGGGAGCGTGAAGTCACTGGCAACGCACTAGAGCTTCGCCCACATTGCTGAACAGGTAGGTCTTTCTTTCTTTGCAACTTAAGTCAACCTATCACCTTAATAAACAAACTAAAAAAAAAAAAAACTTCTTGGTATCTCTTGGGGCAAGTAAATTAAAAATCACTTGTTTGATTGTTTGTCATCACTCCCACTGCCCCATGATTTCCCACAAAACTTCACATAGAGAAGATCCAAGAATCTTGATTCTTGAATCTTTCATTGTGTGAAGTATTCTTGGAGGAAAAAATAAAAAGATTGATTGCCATCCCTCTTTGCCTCATTTATCAATGCTTCAGAATCACATTTTTGGTGGGGAGACTTGGAATTGAGTTTATTCCAAGCCCACCACGACCTTACACATGGCTAAGATTCGATCCCGAATACTTCAACCCCAACAATTTGATTTTCTTTATCTTATGGTTGAGCCTTGTGTGTGGAAATCATTTTGGTGATTGGGAGCACTTGAATTGAAGTGCTTTGGCTCCCTTTCACACTAATCTAAAATTGAATCATGCACCCACACATAGAAATCTCCATCTAGGGAAGCCCATTGCATTTTAGCATGCATTAACCAACTAACAATGAAGAAGGGTTTGTTGGGCTTAGAAGAAAACTTGTATTCTCTCAAAACTCGGAGATTGGTTGAATTGGTAATTCAGCGAATTCCTAAAATCCATACTACTTAAGGCTGAAACTCTAAAAATCATTCACCAATTAAAACTTCAATTCGGGGAGATTTCCCCGTTGCATGCTTGGTTTACACACTCTATAAAATCAACCACTTGGGCATTACCCGTAAATAACAGCCTTCACATTCCAGAAGCACTTGATCCTAAGCCTCTAACTAAAACTAGTAGCAATTTGACCCATATTAAGGATTGGAGGTCTAACTACCTGCGTGTAGCACCTACGTCCTGGTGAGGGTTCCCACGTGCTATCGGGTGTCTAAGACTGGGGCAAACGACCTTTCAATCTAGCCCGGTGGTTCCGCGATGCTCGTATTCGGTACCGTAGGTCATGATAGTAGGCAACTGAGATCTTTAGGTCTAAGGGCACACTGCAGAGGTTAGGAATTTGATTGTATTGATTTGTCATCAAGTGTACCTTTATGGTGTCATTTCTCTCATCTCCTTTTCCCTTCGTATCTGAAAGAGTGATCTCCGTTTTTGTTTAAAACTTTATCATAAAATGATGTATCGTTGTATTTAATCGCGTGGTAGAAAATCGCTTTTCAAAAACATTTTAATTGTTAGAATCTAACCACAAATTGTTAGGTCATCTCCACAGGGGGAAATTAGCCTATTTAATTTAATAAATAGTGTCACGTTTATTCAGGAAACTCAATAGATATGCATGCTACTTCGTGCTTTTCTTTTTCTCACATAAATTTGCAATATAGATATTTAATCAAGAAGATGAGGGTGCATATGCAAAATTACCATAATATAATATTCTAAATAATGACCTTGGTAATAATAAATAATGTTAATGTTAATCTCCTAACTAATAACACTATAATTAATATCTCAGATTGTATGCCACTCAGAAGGAGAAATCAATTATATGTAATTTTGAGTTAAGCAAGGGGTGTCCACGTAAATTGTGCAGCAATATATTAATTCAGAAAATAAATGAATAGTAACTTGACAATGGCATTTTCTGTAAATTATAATGGTGGAGAAAACAGAGCATTTGCAATCTCTCCTCCTCGCAAAAGAGAGAGAGCACCGGTGGGGCAGTTGCGAGGCTCAGGAGGACAGTGAGGATGGGGGCTCTCCGATGGTGGCAGCGGCGTCGACGGTGATGGCCGGAGGCAGCTGGCCGGCGGAGGGGATGAGGACCGGCGAAGGTTGCTGCAGTGGCCGCGGCTGTGGCGCGGGTCTGCTCGTGAGGGCGCGACGGTCTGTAGTTAGCGCCTGTGGGTGCGGTGCACAGGAGAGCATTGCCGCTCCTATTGATGGTCGTGCGGGCGCTGTGACCTACAGATGGGCGAAGTGGCCGCTGCAGGTGCGGTAGCGCCTATGGGTGTGGTGCGTGGGCTAGCGGTGCTGTGCCTACTGATGGGCGTGCGGGCACTTGCAGATGCGTGAGCTAAGGCGGCTGTGCAGGCGCTGTAGGGTGAAGGCGGGTAGGAAGGAGGAGGCACTGGTTCTGGAGAGGGCAGAGCGGGCAGAGGTGCTGCATGGCATGAGCACCTACAACGTTGGAGGAGAGTACTGATGGTGCTTGGCTTGCAGGTGCATGAGCGGGTAGGTGCAGGCACAGTGCACACGAGTTACACGGTGTCCACCCTCTTCCACAGTGAAGCAGTTCCCCGCAAGGGGGGAAAGATTACCTTCCTCTCTCCTCGCCTCCTCTCTTTAACTCCTCCCTTGCACGTGAGTTCAGGGATTTTCCCAAATCCCCGGTCACAGTTGTTGAGAAAGGCGGCGGAAGAGAAGATTACCCCAATGTCCAGCGGGGGAGGGGGAAATTTATCCCCCCACCCTTGCTCTTTGTGCATTTTATTACCTGCACATAAAAATAATAAAATCGTTAAGTTATAGAATGTTATAACTTAAATCATGAGGTGTACAATTATTCTATAACTTAATTGCCATTATTAACATACCTAAACTATGCGATTAAATATTCTTAGGCTTAATATTAGTCCATTTTAATGGACTCATCAAATACCCTCATGCCTAAGATTTGTTAGTCCCTAGCAAAAATGAATAATAGAAGTAATCAAAAGACTTCTTCTTTTCTTATTTCAAAACTTTAGAAATTCAGACAAATGTGAAGTGCTGATAGCCTAGGTAACAGATCCAAGTGAAAGAACCGATTCGCATTAGGAGTTCATACATCACCCTTGGCAAAAATTTCTGTCGAGATAGGCAACTACTTCCCTCGGGGATAAAGCAGATGATAATCTGTTATTTGATTCCGGTGTTTGGCTTAGGTAGGAGATAACAAGTTGAATGGATTTGTATTTGGTGGTACACACTCTACTGGTGCTACATATAGTCAAGTACTGCAGACTCTAGCTCTCTAGACTATTAGACAAGTCAACTCAAAGAGAGGCTACCCAACTATACTCTCTTGATGTTCCTGGGCACTCCCTCTTTTTTTTTTTTGAGATCACAAATCTTGCCAGATTTAGAAATTGTACTCACTATTTGGTGGCCTCACATGGCATCCACACTTCAATTAAAGTCCTAATAACTCTACAACTAAGTTAGAGTCCTCAACTAGTATTCAGGCGATCAGAAATACTAGAAGGTAGGTATGGGTCATATTTGGTGGAACACAATAGGTGTTTTGTTACCTTAGAAACATTAGAAACTTGGACTTTTTTTTCTTCTTTTTTTTTTTTTTGGTAATATAACTATTTCTTCTTTTTCTTCTTTCTATTTCTTCTTTCTCTTCTTCTTTTCTCTCTCTTTTTTTTTTAATTTATTTTATTTCTTCTTGTTTTTGTTTCTTTTTCAATCAGCACAACACGATACAGACTTTTATTTATGAGGCATTATTAGGGATGA
Source organism: Thalassia testudinum (assembly GCA_037157565.1). NCBI lineage: Eukaryota > Viridiplantae > Streptophyta > Magnoliopsida > Alismatales > Hydrocharitaceae > Thalassia > Thalassia testudinum. The sequence goes on along the minus strand of JAZHRO010000003.1, from coordinate 8,225,390 downwards.
TGACGGTCAAGAGGAAGTTGTGTGGCTTATTTGGTGGCAGTGCCTATTCTCGGCACCGAGAAAGAATGGATAGGACAGGCGTATTTCTAACCTTTGACACTATTACCCTCCTTCAGCTGAGGACTCTAAGAAGGACGGTCGTAACCATCCACCATAGTTATAGCTTTATTAAGACTCAATCTCTGTGTGTCTGCCTTATTTAGTGACTCTCAGGAATTCACTCAAAGTACACACCCAGGAAAAGAGAGTGAAAACTACGCCTAACTCTGAAGTATCATCATCTAATTATCCAGAACTTAAGAGTCCTTGCACTAGACTTAGCGCACTAGTAATCTCTCTACTTTTTCTCATAAATATGAGGTGGATTTACTAGAAGATAGTATGCCTGACTCTCTATGAACTGTCCAAGGGTTCAGTAGACTACAAATGCTCATTGGTTCTCCTCAAGGATCCATTACCAAGTCTACGTGCACGTGAAATAAATGTACTGGATTCTAAACTTAAGAAATAATTTAAGAAGAAAAACCTCCAATAACAAAGGTATTTTGCTAAGGACTAACCCATTCAGCTCATTTTTTTTTTACTAACCTAAATACATAAATATTTCCTAAAATGCAAATGCACTCCCCCACGCCTAAATCCTACAATGTCTCCATTGTAAAATTAAAATAGGAGGAGAAAGGACAAATATCACCTGACATAGTTTATTGGGTTGCCTCCCAACAAGCGCTGCATTTTCTGTCAGTAGCCAGACTTATAAGGAACCTGTAAGTTAGGTTCCAAACAGAAAAGGTTAGGCCCTAAGAATATGCGCAACAGTGCAGGCCTAGAAAATAGGTAACCACAGATGTTGGCGAGTTGATGATGTAATGTAATTCCAAGTGCTCGCCAGAAGAAATGAAAATACAAAGTCTCGTTGGCTACTTGGGGAGGTCTAGGAATAAGAAAGGGAATATGAAAAGAGGCCTCCCGAAATGGAATAAGTGGAGGATAAGAAGGATCCTCCAAAGCAGGATGGGTTTTAAAAGATATAATCATTATTAGTTCAAACCCTTGAATGGTGAGAGTAAAAGTACAAGCATCAATCCATACTCGTCATTCTACTCTAGGATGTACTGGCCTGATATAATCTCCAAAAAGAATGTACATGAGCAGAGATCTGAGCCACGGATCGGTTAGGGAGTATAAGGGTTGTTTGTAATGTTGGAAGGTAATGGTTAAGTCCAATGAGGGCTTAGTTGGGTTCAATTCCATTGATTCAGATTGTGTACACTCCCTAGTTGTAGACAACTTCAAGTTATCCTGCCTAGCATTAATGATCGGAGTCGTATTTGAATCAAGGGTAGACTCCAAATTACAACCTTTTGATGGCAGGGTCAAAATGTAAGAATCATTATCACTCAGCTCATCCCCAGATTCGTTTGGTTCACTCAAATATTTGTCAGGGTGTATATGTGATTCATTAGGAGTTGGATCAGTATCTTCAATTATTTCTAACGGAGGATCAATCTTAATATTTTGGAGGAAGCCTATATAATTGAATTTGTTATTATTCTCGGGGTATAAATCCTCAAATGACATGTTTTGTCCCCGAGAGTCTCCCATACACTTCTCATTTTGTTTGTCCTCCTCTAATATCAACTCCTGTTTTGATGGAGGATGACTCTCAAAAGAAAGGAGGAATCTGGATTTAATCATATTATTTCTATCCTCTAGAGCTAAATCCTCAAATGATAAATAATTCTCCTCTGATTCACTCCAGATTTTCAGTCCAGGTTCCTCTGTTCGGGCATCCTCATCCTCAGAATTAGACTCTTCATATCCCTGAGACCAGAATTGATCATCCTCCATTCCCTTAGGGTCACCTTTATTAGGTACATTTGAATCCTCAGGATATTGAATGATAGGTGTTGATTCCCTAAGTGGAGGGTCAGGAGTAGGATCACTAAGAGTAGAATGGGATTCCACCAAATAATCAAGAGGGGAAGTGATAGGAACAATAATCTTCTCTTGCTTTTGACTCCAATATAGTTCAGGTAGATAATCACTATGATTGTTGTCCTCTAGTGGCCACATTTCATTGGGAGAGTCTAAGTGATCGCTACATGAAATTGGATCCCTATTGTCATTAAGTACCTCAGAATTATTTTCATGATCATGTTCGAATGGGTAGGGATCAGGATTATTGGGAACCATGTAGCTAAGTTATCTTATTTCTTCACTTAATTGTTGACTATTCCCCAACATCTCTCCCATTGATTCCATTATTTCCTTTTGTTTTTTTTGCATTTCTATCATAAAAGAGGAGAGGCTACTATTATCAGGTTAGGGAGGATAATCAATTTCAGGCTCTAGTTACCAAGGGGTATCGGTCCAACCTCGATACGGAAAATCATGAAGGGTGGGAGGGTTGGGTGTTTGCATGGAAGTAGGGATTTCAGGATTGGAAAATCCCGCTCCTAGGCTCTGCTCAAAAGTGGGAGTTATCAAGCCAGTACTCCCAGGGTAAGAATGCGAATGATCCCATGAATTATCAATGTACCCATCAAAGGATGGATACGCTCGGAGCATGGGATCCTGATTAAAAGATGGGAAGTATTGACTCTGATAATCTGAATGATAGGAGTAAGAATAATCCATTTCTTTAAGAAAAACAATTTTAACTCTCTTAGGCTTTAGCAAAATTCAGAATATAAGCAGAAAACTTCCTTAAGAGTTCTATTGTCAAAGCAAACGCAAATTCAACGAGATCTATTTTTAGTAGATTGTAGGTCTTAGAGTTATATGTTTAGATGGTGGCCAAACAAGTTTTGCAAAAATTACGCTTCCTAGGCCAACCTTCGTTGGTGCCTATAACCTACTCGCAAGGGATGGAAGTCTCGAATCAAGCCCACACACGAGGAACCGAAGTAACTTGGTGGATAGGCTTGTTGATTTTCAACTAACTTTCCTTGTGGTGCAAAAGAGGAGAGGTAGAAATATATCTAGTGACCTTATGTGTGAGGTGCACAGTGTCTCAAGTGTGCAAGCATACGATCGTGTTTTGATTTTTTGAAATTCTACAAACAGGATCCTTTTGCACACAATTTTCAGTCACAGATTTTAATGTCCAACCTCTTAACAGTCCAAATTTTTTTTTAAAAGTGACCACTAAATTAATTTGATTCACGCACTTTTGTGGTCTTAGATTTAGGTTCAATGCATATGCATGATAAGTAATTAATGCTCAAGAGAAGACGTACCTTACTCCAGCTTTCTTCGTGCAGTGATGAATGCAATGCAATAAAAAAAATAAACTAGATGCTGCTCATTCAGTTCTAGATGATCGTCCTATAGATATGTAGCTTCTAGCAGGCAATTCGAATTTTTTTTTTAATAAGAATAACCAACAGACCTAACCTAACTAACTAACTGAAATGCGGTTCAAAATAGTTCAAATAATCCTATAATCTAAATAAATGGGAACACGCTCCCGAAAATACGCTCCCGCATACAAGAGTGATCAGAAATAAAATGGCACTGGGAACACGTTCCCAAAAATACCCAACATGGGCCCAAAAGACAGTAATTTAAATTCTAATGTCTATCTAACTAAATCTAACTAAGACCTACTGCCTAAATCAGAAATAGGCTCTCCATAAGCTATGTGCGTGGGATCAAGGCCCACATGTTCCTGTTGCCGTCTTCCAGGTGGCTTCAAGGTCCACGAAAAATATCGTCTCCACCGTACGCGCCAGTCGCATTCGCCGCGTGTTTTTGCACAGAAGAAAATCCACAGTTAATAATTTTGAAAAGCTTTCAAAATAGCATAAAAATAACATAAAATTCCTAAAAAATAAATAGGCATTTTTCCTTCCCGGCAACGGCACCATTTTGAAAGAGCGATCTCTATTTTCATTTAAAACTTTATCATAAAATGATGTATCGTTGTATTTAATCGAGTGGTAGAAAATCGCTTTTCAGAAACATTTTAATTGTCAGAATCTAACCACGAATAGTTAGGTCATCCCCACAGGGAGGAATTAGCCTATTTAATTGAATATATAGTGTTATGTTTATTCAGGAAACTCAATAGATATGCATGTTACTTCGTGCTTTTCTTTTTCTCACATAAATTTGCAATATAGATAATTAATCAAGAAGATGAGGGTGCATATGCAAAATTACCACAATATAATATTCTAAATAATGACCTTGGTAATAACAAACAACGTTACTGTTAATCTCCTAACTAATAACACTATAATTAATATCTCAGATTGTATGTCATTCAGAAGGAGAAATCAATTATATGTAATTTTGAATTAAGCAAGGGTGTCCACGTAAATTGTGTAGCAATATATTAATTTAGAAAATAAATGAATAGTAACTTGACAATGGAATTTTCTTTAAATTTTAATGATGGAGAAAACAAAGCATTTGCTCTCTCTCCTCCTCGCGAAAGAGAGAGAGTACCAGCAGGGTAGTTGCGAGGCTCAGGAGGACGGCGAGGACGGGGGCTCTCTGATGGTGGCAGCGGCGTCGACGGCGACGATCGGAGGCGGCCGGCCAACGGAGATGATGAGGATCGGAGAAGGTTGCTGCAGTGGCCGCGGCTGTGGCGCGGGTCTGCTCGTGCAGGCGCAGCGGTCTGCAGTTAGCGCCTGTGGGTGCGATGCACGGGCGAGCAATGCCGTGCCTGCTGATAGCCGTGCGGGTGCTATGACCTGCAGCTGGGCGAAGTGGCCGCTGTAGGTGCATAGTGCTTGTGGGTACGGTGCACGGCCGAGCGGTGCCGCGCCTGCTGATGGGCGTGCGAGCGCTTGCAGATGCGTGAGCTGAGGCAGCTGTGCGGGCGCTGTGGGGTGAAGGCGGGTAGAGAGTGCCTGCTGTTGAGGGTGCGTTGAACTGCAGGAAGAAGGAGGAGCTGGTTCTGGAGAGGGCGGAGCAGGCAGAGGCGCTGCTGGGCATGAGCGCCTACAGCGTTGGAGGAGAGCGCTGATGGTGCTTGGCTTGCAGGTGCATGAGCGGGTAGGTGCAGGCACAGTGCACACGAGTTACACGGTGTCCACCCTCCTCCACAGTGAAGCAGTTACCCGCAAGGGGGGAAAGATTACCTTCCTCTCTCCTTGCCTCCTCTCTTTAACTCCTCCCTTGCATGTGAGTTCATGGATTTTCCCAAATCCCCGGTCACAGTTGTTGAGAAAGGCGGTGGAAGAGAAGATTACCCCAATCTTCGGTGGTTGAGGGGGGAAAGAGTTGCGGCTGTTTGGGGAAATTTATCCCCCCACCCTTGCTCTTTATGCATTTTATTACCTGCACATAAAAACAATAAAATCGTTAAGTTATAGAATGTTATAACTTAAATCATGAGGTGTACAATTATTCTATAACTTAATTGTCATTATTAACATACCTAAACTATACGATTAAATATTCTTAGGCTTAATATTAGTCCATTTTAATGGACTCATCAGTATCCCCCCAATTCTTCCTGCAGTAGTGCATGCTTGGGAGGATGTCACAAAACCCTGAACTGTGTGAATTGACTGATAAATTTAGAAAAGAAGCCAAATCGTCCTCCTCCTCCACAAACATGGCTGCACGCCCACCCCCAAATCATGAGGGAGGAAACCGTCCTCAAAACCCACCAGGTGGTGGAGCCTTGGATCCCATAACCTGCCTCCAAGCCCAAATGGAAATGTATAATGAACAAATTGAAGTCATTAGGGAAACATTGGAGGAAATGCAGAACCCTCCCGAATGGGAGGAGCCTAGGTCTCTTAGCTCCTATCAGAATCCCACTGCTACAGAGACCATAGGACAAATTCGGGTCCCATGGGTGGGGACGACTTTGAATTGAAACCTAACATAATTGGCTTGATGAATTTTCACTTCCATGGTCTTGCAAGTGAAGATCCTTTTCTCCAGTTGGAAAACCTAACCCGATTGGCTGAAATAGTTAAACCAAGAAATATCGAGTTACCTATAGTCCTTATGAAAATGTTCCCGTTTTCATTGTGGGATAAAGCGTCGCAATGGTTACGCACCCTTGGGAGAACCATCCACTCTTGGGAAGAGATGCGAACAACGTTTCTCAAGAGGTTCTTCCCAATCGGGTGAACCAATTAGCTTCGCCGTGCTATCACTTCCTTTACGCAACAAAACGGTGAACAGTTTCATGAGGCATGGGAGAGATATAATGACCTCCTCAGGAAGTGTCCGCACCACGGTCTACCTAAGTGGCATATAGCCCAGATTTTCTACTATGGGCTAAATGAGACTTTGAAGCAGATTGCTGACGCTTCCTGCGGAGGGAATTTCATGAATAAAGATGAGAATGGAGCATTCGAATTATTTGAAAATATGAGCGAAAACTCAATGAAAAATGCCTCCATTGTCGCCTTTAATCATACCAGCCTGCCCCGTAATGTCCAGGAAGTTGACACGAGACCCTCCCATTCATCCACAGATCTCAGCCTTATCGCACGGAAATTGGATGAAGTCTCCGTCGTGCACAAGAAGCTGGACGAGCTTCTGGCCAACCCCGCCTGTTCTATGGCAAACACCCCCACCTCACCACTTCGTCACAATCCCAATTATTCCAACACAAGCCTTATCCCTAGAAACCCCGTAAGACCTTCCTTACCGAGTGTCGTGCTGAGCGATTTGGTAAGTCATGTTGATCTGCCTTCTGCGAGCCAGTATTTTGACATGGAGGACTAAGCCTCCGTGTGCTTGGATGAGTATTTACATGCGGACGCGTCTTCTGGCATAGAAGACACTTGTGCCCTGGGGAACAACCTGTTCTCTGCCACGTATAACCCAGGGTGGCGAAATCATCCAAACGTCACATGGTCCAACAACCCGCAGCGCCAAAACCCCGCAGGTGGACCGATGCGACTGTACGCACCAATCATCCTAAGGGCCTAGTCTAATCCTATGGTGAATTGCCATCGGGTCCTTGCGTATCGCAAACAGAACACGCATCAAGACCTCTTGACAAATAGATACGAATGATGACGGAAATGTCAAAGTGCCATGAAGAGAACATGACCTCTCTTCAGCACCAATTGGCGTAGCAGAATGCTGAGATCAGTCAACTACGCATGGTGACTCGATCTCAGGGCACTCTTCCACCCCAACCTGTTCCCAACCCGCGAAATTTCGTACCCCGTGGTCCTCAACAACAGGCACGACCTTCTTAGGGGCAGGTTCATCAGATTCTGCAGGCTCTGAGCATTCCTCCAGGATTTCAGGCTAATCTCACTGCAGCACCTCACTCTTATGTCCCTATTGCGAACTCTCCTCAGCCTTATGATCCCACTGGACCTGCATCATCCAATACGATCACTACGAGGCGCGGTAAGCAGACTGTCGATCCACCACGACCTGATCCTGGCCTGTCTTCTTCATCGCCCTCTCATTCAGGATGCGCACCACATTCGCAAGAGGACGATACACCCAAATTGGTGCCAGAATCAGTCCCATTCGCTGAGGCTCTACTAAGTGAGCCAAAAGGAAAGAAGAAGGATACACAGGCCTTTGATAACCTGCATAATTTGTTTAGGGATGTTGAAATCAAGGTACCCCTGCTCGAGGCTATCGACCACATACCTACTGTCGTCCGATTTTTCAAAGACTACACAACACCCAGGCAACAGTGAAAGAAAACTATGAATCCGGTGGTTCTCTCGCCTCATGCAAGTTGTGCTATACTGTCAAACCGACCACTGAAGCAGAAAGATCCGGGCACACCGCTTATTTCCTGTAGCATCCAAGGCTGCAATTTTAACCGTGCCCTGCTTGATCTAGGATCTTCCATCAATCTTATACCAACCATCATGCTCGAAAAATTTTCCTTGGGAAATCTGAAACCCACCCTTGTCACGTTACAGTTGGCAGATCGTTCTGTTAAAATTCCGAAGAGTGTGGTGGAAAAGGTGGTGGTTAGGGTCAATAGTCTCTATTTTCCTGTTGACTTTCTTGTTTTAGATATGGAAGTTCCTAGCTCACTTTCTGATTGTCCAATCATCCTTGGTCGAGCTTTCTTGGCCACAGCACGCGCCCATATCGATTGCGAGTTGGGCTATATTGAGATTGCCATTGGATCTGAAAAGCTCAAGCTTAACATCTTCAAGGCAACCAAGAACTTTGATTGCGATTGCATCAAGGATGACACGTCTGACGAGGACATGGCCGTCAGTGCGTGTATCGGACTAATTGGGACCTATTCTGATTGCTGCAGGCTGGCTTTAAACAATGACGATTACCTGACCGACACATATTGTGACATTTCCCCATCCCTCCCTATTCCCGTACATTCCCCTGACCAGACTTCTGACGAGGTTTTCTCCGCTTCCCATACCTCGTGGTCTGAGTCATATCCGGGCTACTCACCGCCAGTTCACACTCTTGAAGACCGAATTGCCTTTTCTTTCCTGCCAAATCAGGTGGAATTGCAACTCCACACTGGGACCTTGAGCCCATATACTACTCGCTGGGGCTATTCTTTTTTGGATCCATCTTTCCAAGAAGCCCCTCTTCTTGGCCAATCTGAGGGCCAATTTCTTCCTCCTGACTTGTTTTCAGATCTGCCTGGGACACTCTCATCCCAAGAAATGCCAGATCTTTCACCATCCACTCCCGAGTTGAAAGAACTACCTAGTACACTTAAGTATGTTTTCTTGGGACCAAATGAAACACTCCCCGTAATCATCAGTTCAAAATTGACCAGGGAGCAAGAGTGCAAACTAACGAAGGTCCTTATGGAACAGAAGGCAGCCATTGGATGGTCTTTATCAGACTTAACTGGCATTAGCCCCTCCTACTGCACTCACCGTATATATACGGAGGAGGAGGCTCGACCTTCCCGCAAGATGCAGCGACATCTCAACCCTAACATGCAGGAGGTCATTAAAAAGGAAATTATTAAGTGGTTGGATGCGGGTATAATCTACCCGATCAGCGATAGCCCCTAGGTTAGTTCGATTCACGTCGTACCCAAAAAAGCGAGATTCACCATTTGTGTCAATGACAGGGGCGAATCCATCCATACACGTACTCCTACATCTTGGAGAGTGTGTGTAGATTATAGGAAACTCAATGCTGCAACTAAGAAAGATCACTTTCCGCTACCTTTCATTGACCAAATCCTGGAGCAGTTAGTAGGAAATAAATTTTTCTGTTTCCTAGATGGATTCTTAGGATATAACCAGGTGGCAATTGACCCCCGAGACCAAGAGAAAACCACTTTTACCTGCCCCTTCGGTACCTTTGCATTTAGAAGGATGCCGTTCGGACTTTGTGACGCGGCAGCAACTTTCCAGAGATGTATGCTGGCGATATTTCATGACATGGTGGGTGACTTTCTCGAGGTCTTCATTGGACCATCTTTCGATGACTGTCTTGCCAACCTGACCCGTATCCTTAGGAGATGTATTGATGTAAACCTTGTGCTTTCTTGGGAAAAAAGTCATTTTATGGTACACGAGGCAATTGTTCTCGATCATATCATCTTCGATAGGGGTATCGAGGTTGACAGAGAAAAGCTTGATGTAATTGCTGATTTACCTGTGCCTGGCTCTGTCAAACAAATCCGCTCCTTCCTGGGACACGTCGATTTCTATAGGAGATTCATCAAAGATTTCTCCAAGATTTCTCGACCTTTAACTCATCTCCTATCGACCGACGTACTATTCGATATGGGCCCCGACTACATACGAGCATTCACGCAGCTACATAATGCTGTCACCAAGGCCGCTATTCTCCAGCCAGCTGATTGGTCCCTCGACTTTGAACTCATGTGTGACGCTTCCGACCTTACAATCAGAGCCATCCTGGGACAAAGACACGATAGACACCCCTTCGTGCTATACTATGCAAGTGAGACGTTGGACGAGGACCAGCGTAATTATACTATCACTGAAAAAGAACTACTGGCGGTCATCTTTGGGCAAGAGAAATTTCGCTCTTACCTTCTGGGCTCACACGTTATTGTTTTCACTAATCACGCGGCCATTCGCCATCTCATGCACAAGAAGGATGCTAAGCCTAGACTGATTCGTTGGATCCTTCTGCTCCAAGAATTTGACATTGCGATCCACGATAAGGCCAGAGCCCAGAATGTTGTGGCTGATCATCTTTCTAGACTTGACCCTGACCATATTGGACTTACTCTGCCATTTAATGAGATTTTTCCTAATGAGCACCTATTGGCAATTAATGTGGCAAGTGGACCTTGGTATGCCAACATTGCCAATTACCTTGCTTCTGGATCCCTTCCACGTGGCTGGCCTAAAAACCAGTGCGAGCGCCTCATGGCAGAAGCAAAGTATTATTTCTGGGATAATCCACTACTTTTTCAAATAGGTGTTGATCAAATCATCCGTCGCTGCCTTCCTGACAGCGAATTCCCCAGTGTGCTATCCTTCTGCCACGATCAGGCCTGCAGAGGCCATTTCTCTGGGAGGAAAACTGTAGCCAAGGTGTTGTAGTCGGGTTTCTTTTGGCCCTCCCTTCACTTGGATGCACACAATTATGCCAAACATTGCACTAGGTGCCAGTCATTAGGGTCAATGTCACATCGTGACATGATGCCCTTACAACCCATCCTAGCAGCGAAAATCTTCGACATTTGGGGAATTGATTTCATGGGTCCCTTTCCTCCGTCCAACGACTTCGAATTCATTCTCGTGGCTGTTGACTATGTTTCGAAAAGGATCGAGGCTATTCCCACACGCCGTGCTGACCATGTTATATCCACTCGATTTGTCAAAGGCAACATTTTTGCGTGCTTTAGGATCCCTCGAGCCATTATCTCAAATGGAGGAAGCCACTTTACCCATGCTTCTTTTCGGGCACTTCTGAGGAAATACGGAGTCCACCATCGTATCGCATCCTCGTATCATCCTCAGACAAACGGCCAGGAAGAGGTGTCGAACCGGCAAATCAAGCAAATTCTCCAGAAAATGGTTCGACCTGACCATAAGGATTGGTCCGACAAGCTGATTGACGCACTTTGGGCATATCAGACCGCCTTCAAGGATCCCCTTGGTATGTCTCCTTATAGAATTGTTTACGAGAAGCCTTGTCATTTGCCCGTGGAGTTGGAGCACCGCGCTTATTGGGCGGTTCGCCAATGTAACCTCGACCCAGACCTGTGTGGCCGAGAAAGGAATCTCCAACTCCAGGAGCTGGAAGAGCTCCATCGTGAAGCCTATGATTCTGCCTTAACTTTCAAGCAACGTACTAAGGCTTTTCACGACACCGTATTCGACGGAAGGAATCTGAGCCATCTCAGCAAGTTTGGCTCTACAATGCCCGGCTCAAATTCTTTCCTAGGAAAGTGAAGTCCAAATGGACTAGTCCTTTTTCTGGTCTCGAGACCATTTCCCAACAGGGCCGTTGAGATTGAAGATCCCAAATCTGGGCATAAATTTACGATCAATGGGCAGTGTTTGAAACCCTATCTTACTCATGAACTTGCCCCCGTTGGAGAAACTATTGCCCTGCTAGAGGGTAACTAATGTTGTGCCTCATTCTAAGTCCAGCTGGGGACATTAAATTCAGCGCTCGTTGGGAGGCACCCCAACAACACATCGCCACTATCACGATCACTTCACTTTTCACTTCACCACCCACCACCACCTTGCTGTATACCCTGCACCTCAGCTCTCGTTACCGGATATTTCATCCTTCCTCTACCCTACCCTGCATGCATATGAGGACATAGCATCGTTTGGCATGGGGGGGTGGATAGGCATCCATAGGATTTGAGTATTTTATGGTATCGTACAGTCTCCATCTATCTATAAATATGTTAAAAAAAAAAGGTGTTTAGTAATGATCTGAAGGCTGAAACAAAAATACAATAAGTGTTTATGGATATTCAACCACTGTTTTGAAGACTTTCTAGGCCACAGAAGCTTGATTCGCTCAGGCTCAATTTAATTCACTTGAGCATTGACAAGATAGATTGGAATCTCTCCAAACTAAGGACATATTCATTTACCTGAGACACTAGTACAGGATTCGTTGGTTTGCTTCTACTCGAGAGCTTAAGTAATCTTGGTTCACACAACACATATCAAGAAAGACCAGGTGAACATCAGATCCAACCCTAGTGTTCATTACGGAAGGTGGAGTCCTTACCCGTGCGCCCAAGTAGACTTTTTATCCCAAGCTTTAGTCTTGTGTTTAGGAGAGACTCTTTCCACCAAAAAGAAACTATCCCACCAAAAGAAAAGTGTGCTCCTCCAAATAAAGTTGTAAGAGATATACTGACACGTGTTAAAAAAAAAAAAGGATGCAAATAAGTCAGTATATCTCGCAAATGTTGTAAAGTCTTCCCCCTACAAAAGTTCTTCAGGGCAAGTTACAAATTCCCTGCTTTCTTTGAGCCACAAATGTCATAAAATGGGAGTTAAGTTTTCCGTCATCTTTTTAAGGGTCAATCAGAAGACATGAGCTAAAATTGGGACCAACCTGCACTTAAAAATTAGTGGAACCCTGGGCTTGAGTCTTAATGTTCATCTGGTCAGTCTTGATCCTTCACTACGCATAAGCCATAATCTCTTGAGCTCTCGAGTACAGCAAAAACCTCTTGGGTCCTGGAAATCGTACTTAAGATTTAAATATCAAGAGTCCAGGTTAATTGAGAGATGGTCTACATCAAGTAAGACTTAAAGTACTGGTAGTCTTCTCTGCAATTGGTTCTCATAATATCCAACAAATAAACACACCTATGTCGCCACAGAAGAAAATCTTCAGCTTAAGATCATTTCTAAATACAATACAAAAATGTTTTGCTAGGGACTAGCAAAAGATAGGCAAGGGGGTATGATTGCACAGCAAAAATGCACCAAAAATTGTGCCATCTTGTGCTATTTCCAAGCATTGTCTGTGTATATTAGATAGCCATAGTCACATTTATAAAAATAAACGCATGCAAGAATTTATTTGAGAGGGGAGGAGAGTGAATAAAATGGCCATGAAATTAACGTATTCCTCAAGTGCTGCCTCGCAAATTCACCACCTTTATTTTTATCTTTATTTTGGCTTTGAATTTCTCCATGCGGCTGCAGGGCATGGTAGCTTCTTCTTCGCACCATTCTCTGCACCAGCTTGCCCTGCTAGCCGCATGCATAGCCATGCACAGTCCAGGGCATGGCTGTGCTTGCCTCCATCCTCTTTAGAAAGGGCACGGCTATCTTCTTTGCAGGAAGCCTGGTCCAGGAACACACGCAGCAGCTTTCCCTCTCCAGGCCGTCTCCTACCCTCTCCCCTCCATACGTAGCCTCTCTTCTTCCTGAAGAGCTACGCTGCGGGCAAGAGTAGCTCACAGTGGTACACAATCACAACTGTGAGTCCCACCACTGGCCAGCTCATCAAGAGCCGGCGGGCGTGGTGGTTGTCCTCTCTATTTTCGTCATTCCATCCATTTCCGCCATTGCCACAGAGTCAAGCTTTGAAGCTCAATCGTAGCTGCAGCAAGGAACCAGCCTCCCCACGCCGTGCGTAGGCCACCGCACGCCCTTGCAGCAACCGGCGCAGCTCTTTCCACACGCGCAAGCTCGCTCCGTAGTGCTTGCCCACGCAGAACCTCCAGCACCCGGTCGCACGAGCTGAGCGCACACTGTAGGCATTATTCATGCTAGAGAGCACGACACTATGGCTACAGTGCGGTGACCAGAAAGCTTCTCACTTATCCAGTCACCGCACGCTCTCTCCCCGTGCCGCAACCATCGCCAGCCCATCCACACACCTACGTCTCTCCCAGTGCCCGCTTCTTCGCTTGCGTTTCCCCTTAGCGCGCAGCGGGGTGTGTTGCAGTCTGCAGCGTGCTTCGCTGCGGTCCCTCCCTCACGCCCGCTCCGTCCAGTGTGCACGTGCATCTTCGTGCGCCTGTGCGTGGACCACCAGACGTCGGCCGTTGCTTCCAGATGTCTTAACTCACCGCGCCTCTTCCACCAGCAAACGATCTCTCTCTCTCTCTCTCTCTCTCTCACAGCACTCTCTCACTCCCTCTCGCAAACACATACACACACACTCTCACTTGTACATGCCTATATACACACTTATGTATATATATACCTATATATATTTATATATACATACATATATACGTATATATATACATATATATATATACTTATATATATATGTATATATATATACATATTAGTACCTATACAATTATATATAAGTATATATACATATATACATACATACATATATATATATATATACTTATATATATTCACATATACATATATATAATAAAACACGTATATGTATATATACATATATCTATACATATATTATTACCTATACAACTAAGTATAAGTATATATACATATATATATATATTTACATATATATACACATATATATACATAAATATACATACATATATACATATATATCTATAGATATAAATACATATATATATATATATATATTACTATATATATATATCTATATCTATATAGTCATATATATATATACATATATATCTAATTTCAAATATACAAATATATATATACATACATCTATCTATATATATATCTATATATACATACATACATATACAGATATATATCTATATATTTATATATATATATATATTTATACATATATATATATATAGATACATCTATTTATATATATTTACATACCTTTATACATATATATATACATATATATATATATTTTCATATCACCTACCACACGTTGTATCGCGGGAATATCTGCACCAATTGCTGATATTCCCCGATGCACGCGTAGAGAAAGCGTCTCCACGCACACCTTCCACCCATCCATCCTACACTCCACGCGGCACTTCGTCCTATTGGTTGCATCTTCCTAGACGACGATCAACTCGACACCGTGCTACATGCCATTTCCACCACCACCCCCACCCTATATACATTTTTAATATATACATATATATATACTATACTTATCTTATTTCTATTTCTCTTTCCTTCCATTAAAATGATAAAAAATATATATATACAAAAGAGAAAAGATAATCCTTGATTTGCAGGTACTTAGTCTTGCAAATAGCAAGACCAGTTTTGGAACCCTAATTTGGCTCAAAGCCAAGAACCTGATTTTGAGGGTGTACCTCAAGGACAAAAATTATCAGAAAAAAATATTAAATAGAAAACACCAAAAACATAATAAACGAATGGAAGAGATTTGTTATAGGAAGGATGTAGAAACTTATTCACCTCTAATCCCGCTTCCCTGAGTTCGACCCTAGGCCTAAAAGTGACCAAGATAAAATCAAGTAGGCCAGGTCAAAAATTTTGTAAAAAGATGGTTAGGCTCGATTTAGGTTAACCACTGTACTCATTTCAACAATTAGATCACTGTATTAACACAACCTATCCGGGTCTACACCAGATCCCCATTACCACCTATAACCTCCCTTAGAATCAATCCTAGCCCTACACATGTCCATGCCAACCATCTCCCTCTCCACTTCTATATATACACTCCCTAACCACTACCTAAATACCATCTCTTCCATTAATGTAGTTCCACCCATATCACCCATATTCTATGCCAAGGAAGAAGAGAAGAAGATCAAGGGGGAAACCTACCCTCCACCTTGGTGACTTCTTCCTCTCCTTCTTCTCCCTTGTGCCATGCCAAGGAGGAGATCTTCTACATAAAGGGGACGACCAGGAAGGAGGAGGAACAATGTGGTTGATGACCACCTTGATGAGAGAGCTTGGAGGATGACTACATTTAGAAGTGAAGGAGCACCCCTTTTTAAGTGTGGGGCATCCACACTTGGAGCAAGGGCTATCCAAGCTTCTACAAAGGTTCTCCCAGTCTTTATCTTATTTTCGTATTAGCTAGTAGTTTATATTTTTTCTTGTAGAAGCATTCCTCTTGCTGTAATCAACTTACTAGTAATGAAAAAATTCAATTGCCTTCCAATTTCTATTTTCTAGTTAGTGTCTATTTCATGCTTGTATTTAATTAGTAGAGAACACTCTTCTCTTCTAATTACCATAGGCACACTTGCCTAGGGTGACTTTAGAAGAGAAAACTTCTTGTCACTTAGGCTTAGTGATAAGTGTAGTCGTTAGCGTATTCTCGCACTCCGTTGCCCGATTGTTTTGAAAAGCATAAAAACAACAAAATGAAAAAATACAAAAATATATGTGTTGATTTGAGAGGTGAGAGAGAGAACCATTTCATGTGACTAACAAATTAGCCTCCTTTGATGACCCTAGATACTCCACTGTCTAGGATTTATAAATTGTTAAAGCTGCTTGTGGATTTATGCGTACAATGACACTATTTTCCATAATTAACAAACCGCATATTTCCTATATCAGTCATATTAGAATAGTCATCTAATTAAGGGTGGTGACCTATGTTGAGAATTGTTTTGAGGAGGATAAGAGGTTAGACCTTGATATCCCCAACTAGTTGTAGAGTTATCCCAATTAGGAGATAGATGAGATTGATTTGAATTGGGAACAAAATTAGAATCAATTTAGGGAAATGGAATAGAGTTTCCCAATTAAAAGATGGATACAATTGGTTTAAATTTGGATAGGAGCTAAAATCATTTAGGGGATAAGAGTAGATTGGAGGATAAGCATTGGAGTCTTTGTGTGCATTGAAGGAATGATGATGTGACGTATCATTTTCAATGACACCAATGTAAGGACAATGTTCAATCTTGATGTGTTGTTATGGATTTGAGATGGTTGATTCAATCATATGTGCATTGATTTGAATAATAGTATGACGGGTAGTATTCAACCTTTGACTTTGGTTTCTTTTGATCATTTTGAATGATGGACAATATTCAATCTTAGGTTTGCTTTGACATGCCATCCCAAAGTAATCAATTAAACACAAGACAAGATGATTTTTTCCTTTTGATTTTTGATTTTTTTTTTCAGAAGGTGACCAAACAAGTTGTCAAACAATTTATGCATCTTAGTCTAACCGACAGAGTGCCTTACGAGGACCTACTATCAAAAAGTAAAAGGTCTCGAGTCAAGCCTACTCACACTATACTCCTCGAGGTATGAGTAAGATGGACTTGTTGACTTCTGACCTACTTCCTTTTAATATGCAAAAGAGATGAGGTAGAAGTGCTAGTTATCCTTAAATGCATGGTTATGAGTGCCACGCCAATGTTTCATGCAACACAATTGGTAGAAAATGCAAGCAAGGTCCTTTAGAAAACATGATAATGTATCGATTATAAGCAACTGAATCAAATGTCAACCATCAAGAACATGTACCCATTGCCTCGAATAGATGACCTTTTCAATCACCTTTAGGGAGAGAGTTACTTCTCAAACATCAATCTCAAGTCTAAATACCACCAGCTGATGATCAAGGTCACTGACGTCCTATAGACTACATTTAGGACTCAATATGGGCATTATGAGTTTTTGGTAATGGCATTTGGCTTGACGAATGTCCCCATAGCCTTCATGGATCTGATGAACCAAGTATTCTTACCATATTTGGACTAGTTTATAGTTGTGTTCATTGATGACATGCTGATTTACTCTAGGAGTGTAAAGCAACACAAAACACACTTGCGATTGGCTTTAGATACCTTCAGAGTACATATGTTGTGTGCCAAATTCAATGAGTGTGAGTTCTGGTTGCCCAAAGTGACATTCTTAGGACATGTTGACACTCACAATAGTATCTCGGTGGACCCAACATAGAGTGAGGCCCTAGTGAAATGGGAGAGGCTGAAGTCTGTTGCTAAGCTCTCAAGCTTCCACAAATTAGCAGGCTATTGTTGAAGGTTCATACAAGAGTTTTCAAAGATTACAATTCCATTTACAGGTTTGACTAAGAAGGACATCAAGTATGTATGGATCGACTATTGCAAGAGGAGCTTCGAGAAGCTAAAGCAAAGGTTTACGTCTGTGCCAATCTTGGTGATCCCTGCCAATAGTGGAGGATTCATTGTGTACAACGACGCTTCACACTTGCGACTTGGATGTGTGCTGATGTAGGATGGCTAGGTGGTGTCCTATGCATTTTGACTGCTTCACACTCATGAGAAGAATTATCCCACCGATGATTTGGAGCTTGCTGCCATTGTGTTTGCCTTAAAGATCTAGAGACATTATCTATATGGTGAGAAGTTTGATGTCTTTACTGATCACAAGAGTCTCAAGTATCTATTCACGTAGATGAGGCTAACATGAGATAGCGAAGGTGGATGGACTTGCTTAAGGATTATGATTGTCGAATCCTATATCATCCTAGTAAATAGCGTGGTTGCTAATGCACTAAGCTGAAATCCCTAACTCTCACTAGCCAGGATGGAAGTCATGGAATGAGATTGGTTGTTAAAGATCAAAGCTTGGAGCCCAAAGATGACAGAAGCATGTGTGAACATCTTGATGCTGTCAAGGCAGGTACAGTCAAAACTGCTTCACAAATTGCACAGGCCTAGTTCAGTGATCCCAAGTTGATAAGGATCAAAGAGAGGATGCTTCAGGGGGATGTGCATAGCTTTTCTTTAGAGAATGGGGTGCTATGGTTCCAAAGCTGGTTGTTTGTACCCAGGGATGAGTATTAAGAGGGAGCAACTCTTGAAGGCACATTTTACAAGGTTGCCCATACACCTTGGCAGCACCAAGATGTACAAGGATATGAAACAGGGTTTTTCATGGAAAGGAATGAAGTGGGATGTAGCAAGGTTTGTGAGTTGTTGTGTGAAGTACTAACAGGTCATGGCTAAGCATCGAAGCCCAGTGAGATTATTACAGCTACTTCCAATTCTCGAATCAAAGTAGGAGAGCATAATGATGGACTTATGACAGGGTTACCCCTGATGACAAAGAGTTGTAATGCAATTTAGGTGATCGTGGACAAGTTTACTCTGGGCGATGTGCATGCATGGTTCCTGTTTCGCATTTCATTCATTTAAGGATCAAACAACATCTGCTTTTCATGTTCCAAGACTCGTTGGAATTGTCTTTTATGAACTACACATTGGTGAATCTTAGACTTAATTTTGAAAATTATTTTGCATGTGAAATTTACAGAAAATCCCTTCTCATGATTTTAACCTATTCCTCTATGTGTCTCAACATAGAGTCAATCCCTGGTGCATGCACGAAGCACACGAGTCCCCACAGAAGTAGCAAGGGACAAGGGAGATTGGGCATGCATTTCGAAGTCAACAAGACCCTTCGGTAACATTAAATAGAGTAGTCATGTCCCTTTCCTTATGTAAGTTATGAATATGCCCTCTTTCATGAAAATTATTGCTTAGTGTGTATTCCTCTCCTTTTGCTGAGTTCCAAACTTTAAATATTTAGTTAATTGATTATTTCCTGCCTGCAATATTAAAAGCATACAATAACTAAAAAGGATGTTAAATTATTTAGCTTGCTGCAATCTAAATTAAATATTGATCTCTAAGTTGCTTAATTATAAAATGAACAAATACTTGTGATGATTAGCTCCTAAATGAAATGAATATGGGAAAATTGTTTAGTTGAATTAAACCACTTCGCTATATTCTTTGAATTAATGGACTAAAATTTGGAATGGATGGTTAAAGAATTCCTTAGATAATGAATGAGACATATTGATTTACTTATAATTAAAGCATAAATGGATGTTATAAGAAATGATCGGTTATTCATCATTGGTTATGTGCAAATAAAATGATCATGATAAAATATATAAATGAATATGGATAGTTGGAGGGTTTTGATAAACCGGTTTGGTTGAGCTTTGTTGGTGGACCAGGGAGTAGGCTACCCTCCCTATGAATCTGTGATAGGCCTAATGGTTAATCAGGCAGCGAGGTATGGGTATGTTAGCAGATATATTTATATGATATTTTGGTTGGGGTACATGCTAAAGTCATTGAGAGGCTATCTATGAGCCAACATAGGCAACATCTACGTCTATAACTCATGGTATGTAGGCACCACACTACCTACTCTAGGACCCCAGAGTGATAGAATGAGAAGTTGGGTGATTACGTTGGATAAGCACACGAAAAGGGTTCGAGTTTGGAAACTCATCATCGTAGTTTGATTCGCGAGAAAATCCATCGATCAAATAAAATTTATAACCGAAACTCGAAAAGTGAGTCCCGGGTCGAACACGGGAAGGCAAACGTTTGGTTTTGAAAACTATAAATTTCGCTTTATTTGTTTTCATCATTTTTGTCTTTTCTATTTTTTTTGATATTTTTAGCAAGCAAGAGATTAGGTCAATGAGTCCTTATCTAACTAATCTACTTGCAAAATATGAGAGAGAGAGTGAGAGAAACAATCACATATATCTCAAAAAGTGTTTCTACAACTGTGAAAGGGGGAAAAAACACTACACTAGAAAGCAGCAAAGATAGATGGAGATGAGAAGAATCCCCCTCGACGGTCTCTTAGAGGATGACTTGCTCTGACGATGCCTAGACAAAGGTGGTGAGGAGTAGGACGAAGGAGAACAGTAGCAGAGGAAGGAGAATGGGATGGGACATCATCGCGGCGAGGATCTACTTCTGGAAGTAAGTGAGAAGACAACCATGGGATGCTCCACAAAGGGGGATGAGAGGTAGGAACAAATGTTTGTTTTCTACTCTAGAGGAGCATCCTAGGCTTGGGACAAGCTCTCTCTAGAGCCTTGGAGGTGGTAAAGAGAAGAAAGGAAGAGATGAAGAAGAATGGAGGTGTAGGGGTCCTTTTATAATGGATAAAAGAGGAAATCTATCCAATGTTAACAGCGACATCAAAGACGTCGTTGTAGCCTTGCCACAAACATTGCTGAAGCCATTACTGCCCCACGCGCAGTGCTCACTCACATAGCAGCTGGTGTAAGGTTGAAGGCCGTTGGATGGCATCAGAAGTTCCTAATTGCATGGCTGAAGATCGTGCATCCAACGTTGTGTGCCTATTCTTTCCAAATCGCGCAGTCTGTGCACCTGCTGGTAGCCGTTGGATCTCTCAGACTAGATCGTCCACACACCTCATCAGGGTTTCCCGATCATGATCGTACGGTCTTGATTAAAATTGGATATGCACCTTTGAAATAATGAGGCATGTGGACTCGAACGATATTCGCTGATTTGTGCTCCAAGTCTCCAACCAATACGCCAAGTCACCATATGTGTCGAGAGGACGTCTTATGGCATGCGGTGGAGGTGGCTTCTCTACCATTGGATCAAGAACCAACGGCTAGGAATGGAGGTTGCAGATAAGGAGTGGTGTGGGCAGGCGCTACTAGCCAATGTTGGGTGGCCAAGATGGCTCCACATGGATCCATCTGAGCCATCCATCTTCTTTCTATTGTAGAGGGTGCCACAGTGCTTGGATTGAGGTGATTTTCATGGTATCAAATAGAGATCGTTGCTCTAGATCCATCCATACGGTTTGATTTTTCATCCAAAGCCTGTAAGGATGTCAGATTGCCTCCGTGGCCACTAATCTTCCTCGAACGACATAAGGTACTATAGGATTCCGATCTCAATGATTTCAAAGGTGTTAGACTCCGATCATCATCCTGATCAGATCCGTATGGTTAGACATCAATCTGAGGTCTTGAAATAGTTCTCCTTCTCTCCTGACCACAAAAAGGACACAATTAACTTAGAATATACACAACTACTCTATATGCACCATGATGCATGTTATGCAATATTTATAATATGGAATTCAAATCTAAGACTAGGAACAAGCATAAATAGGCATTTTAAACTAAATGGTTGTGTCCACATCATACCCCCATGCCTATCTTTTGCTAGTCTCTTGCAAAATTATATTACATGCTATGTATAAAGAAAGAATCTGGACTCGATCGCTTAGGCATAAGTTGTTTATTAACAATAGAAAATTTCAACTAAGGTACTAACTACGAAAACTCAATAGTACCCTCGGTGTCTGCTAGAATGCAAACCGCCCAAGTCCTCGCCTTTTTTGAAAAGGGAAGATACATTTTTTTGTTTCTCTTCTTTTCTAATTTTTTTGGACTTTTGGAGTTTGAGAGTTTCGAGATAACTTTTTACGGCTACCCGACCTACCCAAGACTCGAAAAGGACTCTAAGTGCTAAGCATCTTATGAAATGGTGATAGACTCACTTAGTGGCCGTTAAAATAGACATTAGGTTTCTACGACCTTAGGTGACCCTAAGAGTTTCTGCCTAAAGATTTATCTTTGCAATCAGTAGCTTTCTCCATACTCTTTTTTATTTCTTATGGGGTCAACACAAGGGCGAACCTAGTGTATATCCCCTCAGTTTATTCTATTCCCCTGCTTCTTCCCTATGTGTTTTGGGAATTATTGTTCATTTTTGTGAGCTAGGCTCTAGACAACCGACCAATGGGATGTTATCCACAGCAACTTGCCAGCCATACCGTACGGTGAAGTGTGATTTTATTATTATTTTTTTCTCCTGTTTCTATTTTTTTCTTTTGATTCTAAGTATTTCTTTTTTCCTATCTTTTCTAAGTAGGTGGCTTCCCTGATCTAAGATATACCTAAAAGGAGTAGAATGAGTTTGGTCATGTAGCTAAGCTCTAGACAACTGGCCAATGGGTTGTTACCCACGACTACTTGTCAGCCATACTACCCTAGATAGTTCATTAGCTACCCAATTTCTGTAAAAACTATTGAAATGTGAGTCAATGCAAACAGTGTGTAGATACTTAGACTTAAAGTCCCCTCAAATCAGAGGGCAGGTTGATAAGTCGTGTACTTATCACCCCAGTTTATTCACCAAATTAAAATAAAATTACTTGGTGAGGACTCGAGACTAAGTCCACATTCAAGTGGACACCCGGGCTAGTTATGCTAGAAGACTTGAAGAGTCGAAGTGTTCAGGACCTATCGTATCATTTCCTAAAGTTAATCACGCATAATGCCTAAGTTCTCTTCTCCTAATTCTATTTTTTTCTTTTGAATTTTCATTTTTTTAAAAGAAAATAAAAGAAATTCTACAGAGCAAATGAAATAATTTTAGGATTAGGTACCCACCCCCATGCCTAAATGATGCAATGTCCTCATTGTAGAAGTAAAGACATGAAATAAGAGGAATAACATAATATCACTTGAGTTTCGTGATAATCTAGTTAGCTCCGCAGAGAAAAGTTTACACATGCGCTAAGTTTAATGCTTTTGGTTAGGCACAGTATCATACAAAGAAGAATTTGAAAATTGACAAGTGTGGGTCAGAATCAAAATCAAAAGATTAATCCTCAGACCAACCAGCAAAAGATGTCCACAGATGTGGACCAAGTTGTGGTGTAGACTGATGGGAACACCATCATGAGCCTTAACTAGCTAAATTTGGTCTAATAAAGTTGATAAAAGCTCATACATAACCATCAGAGGGTCATATAAGCATAATGTTCTATTTTGAGAGGAAGATAAGAAACCTGGGTTATTTCTGTAATTTTAACAACATTTCACAACTACAGAATAACCACGTAATATTTCAAAGGTTTATTAAAGGTCATATGGTCATTAATGTGTAATAAGTGGGTCCATGCAGAACGAAACGAGTTTTCTTGCATTTCAAGAATTAATGAACATCTAAAACCATAAAAATAGACCTGCTTAATTAGCTAAGGTTCTAGTCAGGATAAAATTCATCGAAACCCTCTAAAATTCATAGAAAAATATTCTATAGGGTTTGGTATCTTTGATTTGACCATCAGAAACTATTTTGACCAGAAATAAAGTCACAGATAGGAAGTTACCCTAATTTAGGTTTCTACATAATTTTCCCAGTCAAACTTTGTCAAAACCAAAATCCGACTTCATCATTAGATTCCTTTGGTCCAAATTAGGTTTATACCAAAATTTGGGCCCAATTTGAGATCATTTTGACCTAGTTTTCATTTTGGTCTAAGTTTGACTCTTTTTCTTATAAAAAGTACCTCAACTTTCAAAAATTCTTGCGAACTGCCCCTCAACTTTGTCTTCTTCGTAGATGGGTCCCTGCCGCCATGGCAGGTGTGAACCCACACACTCAAGGTTTCAATCAAAGATTCCTCTGTTACTTGACCAATCCCTTCCAAAATTGGAAGGGATGATCCTAAGGAAATCCCTGATCATCTAAACCTATTTTTGGTCTCCAAATACTCCCTTGTGACTCATACGAATCCTTGAACCTCAAGCCTTCTTTCCCTAAAAATCTAAGCTCTCCAAGCTTGTTTCCAAGCTCGGAGATTCACCCAATGGCCTATAAAAGACCCTCATGGACAACCTCGCCTCCCTAGTAAGCTTTTGAGCCAAAATCCCTCTTCTTTTCCTACCTCTTACTCGCTCCAAGCTTGACACCGACGACCCTCCTACCTCTGGCCTCTTCGCCAGCCACCACATACCATAGGCAATCAGTTCCAACTCCCCTCGTCTTTCCACACCTCGCCATACCAGCGAGGCACTTCCTAACCCTTCATCGTTGCCGTTCCCTCTCACTAGAGCATTCATCTCCTCCGATGCAGACCATACCAAACCCGGCACCTCCTTCACCCCTCGTCGTTCGCTAGCTAGCCTCATTGATTCTACTCCATCTACGCATCATCACCATGCTACTACAACTCCGCTTCGACTCTGCATTCACCCGAACACCCCCCATCTTTCACCTTGCCAGCATAACTCCAGTGAGGCATTCGCGCTACCACAGACTGCCAAATGCCACGCAACCGCATTAGTGAGCATCTCCTTCCATCACTAAGTAAAAACACCAAATAAATTTGGGGTTTAGCTCTATCTATCACCTCACCCAACAACTCTCACCTCGCACCACCTTCCTGAGGTCAGTAGACCTCCATGCCTTCCCAATCGACATGCCACAATGATGTGCATACATCGAAATAGCCAAAAATTTACATTAATGCAGGCTCTTCGTGTCATATTAGCATCATACACTGTAAATATTGCATAACATGCATAATCATGCATTTAGATCAAGTTGTAAAAATTTGTATAGTAATTGTCTCCTTTTTTGGTCAGGGATAGGGCGACTTTTAATCAGGGCCTCAGATCAAAGATCCAATCATACAGATCTGATTAGGGCGACGATGGGAGTTCAACAACTCCAAGATCGCCCTGATCGAACATCCATAGCACCAGATAGAGATCGAGGAAGCCTAAAGATCAAGGGTTCTGATGGTGCCAATTCATACTTTAAATGACAAATCCGACCACACGGATGGGTTCGGATCGATGATCGCAGCCTAACGGTGCGAAAATCGATCCAATCCGACATTCGTGGCACCATCTACAACACACCAAAGATGGACGGCCAAGATGGTGCCACTGCATCTCCAAAGGATCTCCATCACTTGATCCTAGCCATTGGATCTTGATCCAAAGGCCAGGAATGACCTAGATGCACTGCTCACATTCTTTTAAGGCATAAGGCGTTGGTGATCTGGGCTGTTGGATCTTGATCCAACGACCGTGAGCATGCGTGCCTAAAAACAAAAGCGCGACACAAAGTCGACCATAGTGCAGCGGGCGGGTGATCTTTCGTGAGCGTGAGGTGCACGTTCGAAATGCAACACGCCTTAAATCGGACGTGGGAGCGGGCACAATCCAGCCGTCAGATGGTGATCGGGCGGGCGAGGGGTGGAGACGTGGCGCATGGAGTAGCCTTGGGTCACCACGTGTACGATGACATGCTTGCGCACACCCGATTGCACGCAGGCACTCGGATAAGCACTGATGAAGGCCCGCGCGAGGAGAAATCTGAGCCGTCCGATCTCATGATCGGATGGCTAAGATTTGAAGGATGTGAGCATGCATTTTGTGCGCAGCAGGCAAGGAGGCATGCGCGGCGTGCGCACGTCAGCCACGATCAGACCTTGAGTGACAGATAAATCCGTCACGAAAGACCTGATTTTAATACTTTAAGCTTGAAATGACAATTTTGCCCTCAATTCCTACAGCTATAAAAGGAGACCCGACCTCCACTTCTTCAACCCTTCCATCATTTCTCTTCCTCCCCAAAGCTTAAGAGAAGCTTG
Organism: Thalassia testudinum; assembly: GCA_037157565.1. Taxonomy (NCBI): domain Eukaryota; kingdom Viridiplantae; phylum Streptophyta; class Magnoliopsida; order Alismatales; family Hydrocharitaceae; genus Thalassia; species Thalassia testudinum. The sequence goes on along the minus strand of JAZHRO010000003.1, from coordinate 8,199,414 downwards.
TCCCACACCCGAGATGCTATTCTAGAGCTAAATCCAATTTTCTTGCCCCTGTTCCGGAAGTGGATCCCGCGAAGATGACGACATGCTGCCTCGTTCCCGCTTCTTCCTTCTTCGTCCTCCTTCCCGCTCCATCCTCTGTCTTCTAGGCGTCTCTCTGTTCGGCTTGTCCTCCAAGCATTCGTCGAGGAGGATAACATCACTCACCCTTCTTTTTAATCTCTTTCTAGAATAGAATTTTCTACTTTCTAGTTGTAATCATTTCCCACTTTGTAGTTGTAAAAACATTTTGATTATATCAAGTGATTATTCTCTCTCTCTCCCTCTCTTATTGTTTATATCAATTACATTGTAATTATTTCATTTTCAAAGCAAAAACATACAAAAAATATAATCATTGATTTTAGATCGACGTAGCCTCCCTAAGTTCGACCAGAAACTTTTAGAGTTTTGATATAAATTTATCTGTTGACGGATTTATTTGCAAATCGAACTAAAATGATGGGTTTTTCGAAACCAATTTCGATAGCATAGTTTTCTGCTATCAACATACGGCCACCGCTGCCCTCACCGTGCTCCGATGAATCTTCTGAACATATTTGATAGGGTCGATAGGCCATATTGTTCTTTTAAGGTACTCACCATCGCTCCATCACCACCCTTGAGTTCTCCAACCACGCACTACTTTCGCCGGCCGCATTAGCTCTAGGTCTTGGTCCCAGGAGCCACAGCTTCATTCCAAGAAGGCCTCTAGGTCTTCAATTGAGGACTCCATCAACTGCAGCTCATCCAATTGGCAAGACCTCAACAGTTGCATGCTTGTGAAGGAAGGAGGACTTGATTAGTTCCACATCGTTCATGGAAAGAGACTTGCATGAGCATAAGTTGATTTTGTGTTTACAACTTATCTCCTCAACACTCAGGGGTGAGGTCGTTCACCCTACATGATCCAACCTAACCTACGCCCTCATTCCTCGACTGCTACCCACTATCGGTAGCCCTAGACCTAATACTACTTGTACTTGAATACTCGATTGGATACCCAGTTATCTAAGAGAGAAGAGGAGGAATTTGTGAGTGGGGGCGGTGTTGCACTTCAAAGAGGAAACCCAACACTTAGCCACTGTGAAGATTGGGAAGCCCCTTGTGCATGAAGAAGAGAAAGAAGAGAAGAGCCGAAGAGAAAAAGAAGGACTGAAGAGGAAGAGAAGAAGAAAGATCAATGCGAAAGCACTGTAGCAAGGCTTAACTTAAGCCATCTAATATTGTGATCTGTCATCTGATATCTCTGACATCATGCACTGTGGCTACAGTGTTTACTTGCATTATGTCGAATATTTGATTAATAAGCACTGTGCATTTATTTCAAATAATTGTATGGGGTAACTGGCGATATAAATCACCATTTTATCCCATTCTTTTTGCACCTTGACATTGATCTTCATATTTATATCATTCTTACTTTCTAATATTTATGGAGATATTATGATCTTTGAGATTAATTGCGACATTTTACTCTTAGTGTTCGACCTCAGATTTCATTCGACTTATAAATTTTATTTGCCTTCGAGTGATTTTGACTATGCAGCAACGCAATGATTTTAAACATCGATTTCATGTGGTAAACATTTTGGCACTGTTATCGGGGAGCAACGTGCAATTTGATCTCACATTGCCCCTTGGCTGCTGATCTTCCTCAAACCACCTAAGGTACTACGGGATTCTGATCTCAATGATTTTGGTCGTGTTAGACTCTGATCATTATCCTGATCAAATCTGTACGGTCAGATCGTCCATCCGAGGCCCTAAAATAAATCTCCTCTCCTGACCACAAAAAAAATTCAATTAACCTAGAATATACACAACTACTCTTTATGCAGCATGATGCATACTATGCAATATTTATAATATGGAATTCAAATCTAAGCCTAGGAACATGCATAAATAGGCATTTTAACATAAATGGATGTGTCTATATCATACCCCCGTGCCTATTTTTTGCTAGTCCCATGCAAAATTAAATTACATGCTATGCATAAAAGAAGAATTTGGACTCGATCGCTTAGGCATAAGTTGTTTATTAACAATAGAAAATTTCAACTAAGATCCTAACTACGAAAACTCAATAGTACCTAGGTGTCTACCAAAATGCAAACCACCTAAGTCCTCGCCTTATTTGAAAAGGGAAGGTACATTTTTTTGTTTTTCTTCTTTTCTAATTTTTTTGGACTTTTGGAGTTTGAGAGTTTCGGGATAAATTTTTACGACTACCCAACCCACCCAAGACTCAAAAAGGACTCTAAGTGCTAAGCATCTTGTGAAAGGGTGATAGACTCACTGAACGGCCGTTAAAATAGACTTTAGGTTTCTACGACCCTATGTGACCTAAAGAGTTTCTGCCTAAAGGTTTATCTTTTCGATCGATAGCTTTCTCCCTACTTTGTTTTATTTTTTTATGGGGTCAATAGAAGGGCGAACCCAACGTATATCTCCCCAGTTTATTCTACTCTCCTGCTTCTTCCCAATGTGTTTTGGGAATTATTGTGCATTTTTGTGAGTTGGGCTCTAGACAACCGGCCAATGGCCCATTACCCACGGCAACTTGTCAGCCATACTCATGCGGTGAAGTGTGGTTTTATTTTTTTTTTCACCTTTTTCTATTTTTTTCTTTTTTTCTAAGTTGGTGGCTTCCCTAATCTAAGATTTACCTAAAAGTAGTAGAATGAGTATGGTCATGTAGCTAAACTCTAGACAACTGGCCAATGGGCTATTACCCATGACAACTTGCTAGCCACACTACCGTAGACAGTTCATTAGCAACCAAATTTTCATAAAAACTTCCGACAAGTAAGTAAGTGCAAACAGTGTGTAGAGAGTCCCCTAAAATTACAGGGCGGGTTGATAAGTTGTGTACTTATCAACCCAATTTATTGTCTAAATTAAAATAAAATTAATTGGCGAGGACCCGAGACTAAGTCCACATTCGAGTGGACACTCGGGCTAGTTAAGCCTGATGACCTAAAGAGGCTAAGTGTTTAGGTCCCATCGTATCATTTCTTAAAGTTAATAATGCCTAATGCCTAAGTTCTCTTCCCCTAATTCTATTTTTTTCTTTTTTTTCCTTTTCCATTTTTAAATTTTTTTAAAGAAAATAAAAGAAATTCTACAAAGCTAACGAAATAATTTCAGTATTTGGTATCCACCCCCCTATGCCTAAATGATGCAATGTCCACATTGTAGAAATAAAGACATGAGTTTATTGCCTGATTTTCGTGACAATTCGGTCAGCTCAGCAGAGAGACAACAGTATACACACATGCGAGGTTTATTGCCTTCAGCTAGGCATAATATACATGCAAAAAAGAATTTGAAAATTAACAAGTGCAAGTTAGAATCAAAATCAAAAGATTAATCCTTAGACCCACCAGCAGAAGATGTCGACAGATATGGACCAAGTTCTAGTGCAAACCCATGCCCCAAGGTCGAGTAGTTCTATCGTTTTGGATGAAAAACACCTACAACAGAAGATTATTATGCTTGTAGCACCGGGCCTGCAGTTTGGAGGTGTGCAACTAATGGGAACACCATCATAAGCCCTAACTAGCTTTTTTGATCAAATTAAGTCAGTAAATGATCTCACATAACCAACTGAAGGTCATAATTCATTGCATAAGCATTCTAAGGGAAAAATAAGAAATTAGGGTTAAAAATGTAATTTTACCAGCTTATCATGAATGCAGTACAACCATAGATTTTCTCAAGGGCTGAATAAAGGTCAAATGATCTTAATAAGATAACAAGTGGGTTAGATCAGATAGAAAAGGATTTACATATGTTTTGAGAATTAAATGATTTTTGAAACCCTAAAGACAGACCCACTTAATTAACCAAGGTTCTGGTCAGGTTAGAATTCACATAAACCCTTTAAAAATCGTAGAAAAATATTCTCTATGGTTTAGTGCCTTTAATTTGGCTATCAGAACCCATCTTGACCTAAAATGGAGTCTTAGACAGATATTTATCCTAATTTATGTTTTCACACAAATTACCCAGTCAAACGTGGTCAAAACCAAAATCCAACTTCACCATTGGATTTCTTAGGTCCAAATTAGGTTTATACCAAAGTTTGGACCTAAGATGAGCTTGTCTTAACCTAGTTTGCAAAATATTCCTATCTAATTATAATTATAACCCCAACTTTCACAAACCCTTGTATTCAGCCCCCTAACTTCTTCGTCGCCTTCACAATTATGTCCCTCCGCCATTATTGTGGAGGAAACCTACTTTGATGATCTTTGACAGGAGATTTCTCCTTGATTGCTTGGCGAATCGCTTTCAAAATTGGAAGGGAGATTCTTTGAGAAATCCTCTCCAATATGAACCCGTCCATGTGCTCTGAATCTTTCCCAATCTCTCATGCGAATGCATGAGAGATTTGGGTCTCAGGAAATACCCAAATTCATTGACCTTCTAAGCTTGGGAAGCTTGCTTCCCAAGCTCTAACCACCCCCTAGAAGCCTTTATAAGGACCCAGAGAGCTCGCCGATCTCCTTATGCTCAAAATTGACTGTGAAATCCCCACAATTCCTCTCTCTCTTTCACGGTAGAAGGCTCCTCGACGTCCGACAATTCCCCTCCGCCTTTTCTCATCATCCTTCCACAGTACCAGTGGTGGATTCCTCTTGCTCGCCTTCGTTCGTGTCTCGCCGTACCAGCAAACACCTTTTCCTCCTTCATCCTCACCGTTTCAACATCACGGGAGCCGCTTTCGTCTCCGACGTCGGCAACACCACATCCGATGCCATCACTGCCCCACTTTGTCGACCTACCTCCTAGCTAAGTCCCTTGCCTTCTTTACTTTATTTTTGCACTCACCCCACCTCAAATTGACCACCGACGCTTCTTCGCGACTCCATCGTCTACATCTCCGACCATCCCCTCTAGCGAGACCATCCCACCTCCACAAACCACCAAATCCCTTGCCGACAAGCCCATGACCACCGCCTCACCTCTCAACTCAATTCCCTTCTCTTTATTCACCTCTCCATTCACTTACACGCACCCCTGAACACACCTACTCTCATGCACACAGTCTGACCTAACCACACACTCACAGACATCCACACGCCACACAAACACCCCATCACATTCACCGTGCTCTGGTGACCCTCCTTGAGCATTCTGACATGGTCAAGAGGCTGTTTCATTGATTTTAGGTGTTCACCTTGTCTGCCATTGAGGAGCAAGCTTCGAGCTTGCTTGAAGCTCGCTCCAGGTGACGCTATCCCAGGTTAAAGCCCCAAGTCATGTGGAAACATCTCATGCACACAACCAGGCAGTCAATTGGGCACCTCTGCCCAGTAGCTGCTGCAATAGAAAATGAGACCCCCTACTGCGGACACGTGAAGAAGAAGCGTGTAGATAGTCCCACATCGAATTGTGTTGAGGCCAAGTGCCCGCATAAATTGAATTTGTGTTGGTAGCTATTCACCTTAGTTCACGGGGTGAGGTCCCTCTCACCAGCTCACCCGGCATCGTCTGCAACACATACCTGTGAACTTGGTTCGACCCGATAACCTGACCTGCATTCCTCGCTCACCACCGCACGCCGGTGAACCTGGACCCAACTACGTGCCTGAATCTGATAACCTAAATACTATGGCTCTAGGAGAGTGGATCCTAAGGGAGAAAGAGAGAGGAGAGTGGCGCGAGTGGGGGGTGGGTTTTTCTACAAGGAACTTCGGCTGACACTTAACCGGATTCAGAAGAGGAAAGCTAGAGAAGAAAGAAGAGAAGAAGAAGAAGAAGAGGAGGATCATAGAGCTAAAGGTAGAAGAAGAAGAAGTGAAGGCCTGAGTAGAAGCTAAATAAGAAGAATCTGCAGCTCAGAAAGTAGAGAAAGAAGGAGAGGAAAGTTTGAGGAGGAATAGGCTGTAGAAGAAAAGATGAGTCAGAGAAAGAAAGAACATCAGACTTTAAGTTGTCTGATTTCCAAATCAGACGACAAATTTGAGCTTTCATTTCATACATATACATTGAGTTCCTTAGTTGTTATTGTAGGAGTATTTGGCGATCTTAATCACCATTTTACTCCCATCTTTTTACGCATTGATACTGATATTATTGCAAATTCTTTTAGTTTGAATTGCGATCTTGATTTCTCAATCCCATATTGCCCCCTGTGTTCGACCTCAGAATCTTTTCAGGTAATAAAAATTGTATTTGTTTTCAAAGCGATTTCGACTAGATTAGAATGCTTTATTTTAAGCTCAATTTTGCCGCGTTAAACATATTGGCGCCATTGCAGGGAAGCAATGGGCAATTTAGAACTCATGATTACAATTCCTGATCTGGATTCTAACTTGCTATATCTCTTTTGCTGTGTTTGTTTTAGGGAGAAGATACATTCAAGGAAGATCAACTGCACAACAAACACACCAGGGCAAGTAAATTCTAATTACTCTCTCTCTTAAGCCCCTAAATCTGAAAAGGTTAAAAAGGAAAAAATCAATTAGGGCTACTTGCTTTCCATTCTTAGATAATTCATCAAGTTGTCTGATTTGATTCAAACAAAAAAACCTGATTTGTGCACCCACTTAAGGTAACTAGGGCTATCACATTCTTGTTTGAGCCCTAGATACCACATTTGACAAACTAAATTGGACTAAAACAAGAGCTAAGTAAGGATTCCAAGTTAGGGTTGTAGAGACACACTCACATAATCAAGAATTGATCTTTCCCAAACAATGTGTGCCTAAGCGTTTGTTGAACTGATTTATTCAAGCAAACCCTAAAATTAGGCTCTTAATCTCACTTAAATCCTAAAAGAGGGACCTAAAATTTCTCAAAGGACAAACAAGTGAAGTTGACCCACCTTGTTGGATCAACCAATCTTCAAATTTGGTCACTCTTGCACTCAATACATCTTAAAAGTTCAAGCGAAATTCTAAGCACCCTTGTTCTTAATTAAAATTGGTAGACTTAAGAGTTCAAGTACCCATTCTGGTCTACCTGGAACATCAGTGGCAAGAGAGGTCGGGTGGGGGAAACCCTGTAACCTGTGGGGGCTCTTGCCGTGTAGGGGTCTTCGTGGGGCTCTCCTTCTCTGGCTGCCCAGGTAATTCATAGGTGGACGATTTTTTCACTAAGGGGTATCATCCACCCCGAACCTTTATAGTCATCCAAAATCTTTAGGTGTCTTGATTGGGTCCATCACATTCTATTCTCATTCAATCCATCAGTGCATGTTTGATAGGAGGTCCTTAAGACCACCCTTGAGGCCTCCGTTAGTTATTCACTCCTGCCGTGGCCAGGCCTCGACTTCCGTGCTTGTGCAGCAACCCCATCACATAGACATCTCTTTCGATTCATCTGAGCCTAATTCCACTTCATCCATCATCATGGTACAACCCGCAGAAGAAGAGAATAACATCGAGAATCAACTTCAGCACCTTAATGATTTATTCCAAGCCTTTGTGAATCCACTGCAGTATCCTATGATGCGAGATCATTACAATCCCATCGTGGTGGCGATCGAACCTCAAGTCCAAATCCCAACTGGAGGTCCTGATACTGAACTCAAGCCCAACATGATTCATGCTATTTTGAAATTTGATGGGCTCAATTCCGAGGATCCTTTCCAGTACTATAAACAACTTAAGCATCTGGCCCAGACCTTTGGGTCAGATGTTCAGAATCAGGATATTCTTCTCATGAAAACATTCTCCTTCTCTCTCATGGACAAAGTAGCTTACTGGTATCAAACTCAAACTCGTCCAATCAACACATGGGTTGAAATACAATCCGAGTTTTTGAAAAAGTTCTTCCTAGTTGGTTGGACGAATGCTTTACGACACCAGATCACGCACTTCACACAACAGCTTGGTGAACCACTTCACGAAGCATGGGATCGTTTCCTGGATCTCATGCGAAAGTGCCCCCATCATGGAGTTACTAAATGGGAACAAGTCCAGTCTTTTTACCAGGGACTTCGTGAAGATATCCGATTATTCGTCAATGCAACTTGTGGAGTAAATATCAGGGATCAACACGATGACACTGTGTAGGAGATTCTCGAGAATATGTGTGAGAACTCCATCAATAATGACTCCATGGGCATATTCGACTGAACGAATGCCCGTGCATTGACGAATCCAAGGGGAGCACATGAGACGCAGGGCCTTTCCTCTTCTGTCGACTTGGAACTGATGGCTACTCATTTGGACAAGGTCTCTATTATTGAGAAGAAGGTGGATGAGCTAACTCGTCATCTGCAGTGAGCCACAACTATGCAAAACCCATTCGCACAGCTGCCCTCTAGGAGGGAAACCGTGCATAATATCTATGTTACAAGGCTTTGTCGGGCTTTTCAGATGAGTATAGGTCAGTCACGTTGTAGAATAGGTGACCAAGCGTTGATAACAAATAAGAATTTATTACTCGAAAACCTAAGTATCCGAGGTCGAACACAGGGAGCAAATGGAATTTATTCACTAATCTCAATAATGTAATTGAACATTTAGAATTACTCAAAACATAATTCAGAATATAAATGCAAGAATGTAAGAGTCAAAATTGTAGTGAAATAGAATTGGACAACTGATTATAGAATCAGACGTCTTAAAAAGATATTTCTCTTTAAGCTTTTATTTCCTTCTCCTTCTTAAGTCTTCTCTTTTCTACTATCTTTCTTCTTCTTTCTTTCTCCTCTATCTTCTGCTTTTGCCTTTCTCCTTCTCTTTCTATCTCTACTTGTCTTCTTCTTCAGCCACTCTTCTTCCTTCTCTTCCTTCTTCTTCCTTTTCCTTCCTTGGCTTCTGCCTTGATTTCCTTCAGCCTTAGCTCTCCTCTGACTTTCTCTTCTCTTTGGCCTTCCGTTTTCTTCCTTTTTGTGGCTAAGTGTCTTAGCTTCGCCTTGCCTTAGCTATGCCTTCCTCCACTTTCTTCTCTACTTCTTCCCTGAGCAAGTACACACAGAAGCAAAACCTACCCCCTATCCTCCCTGCGTCTCTCTCTCTATTTCTCTCTTCGGTATGCTCTCCCAGAGTCGGGCAATCGAGTTGGGTATCACATGCCCAGGTACAGGCGCACCGACGTGGATGTGATGTGCGAGGAGTGCTAGGTTTAGGTAAATGGGTCAGGTGCCAGATCCACGGGGGCAGGTCGCGGATGAGGTATGGGCGAGTGAGGGTAAGGAACCTCACCCTTGTGTACTGGAGCCAATGAGAAGAAAGCACAAAATCAATTTATCCTATGCGCTGCGCTCTTGCATTCACAAGGTGGGACTAAATGTCCCACCTAGTTCTACACTCGCATCCGCAGGGGTGTCGCACTCAAATGCTGCTGCTGCAGAGTGCTGCGACATCAATTGCTAGGCGTGAGGGTTCGCGAAGGGAGCCCATGCACCTAGGACCCTGCTTCCTGAAGCCTGGGGTAGTAGGTGAAGGTTGCGAGCTGCTTCAAGCCTGCTCCAATGGTGGCTGAGGTTTGATCCTGTTCTCAAGTAAAACAGCCTTGCATCCTTGTTAAATCACACAGGGGACTTTGCCGTGGCATGGTGAACGTAAGACAGTTGGTGGCAGGCCGCGGGGCGGCCTGGGCGTGCGTGCTTATGTTGTCCTATGGCCATGGAGACGGGTTTGTTCGGGGGAAGAGTGTGGAACGTGTGGTGGTCGATAGAGAGGGGGAAAATGATCAGTGGAAGGTGGCAGAGCTTCTAAGGTGTTTGGCGAGGTGGATGGGTGTGTGGAATGATGGAAGCACCTCACCGGTGGTCTACTGGAGGTGGAGAAGATGGCGGTGGATAGTGGCTACGAGGGGTCGAAAGGGAAAATAGAGAGACGGAAATTTAAGAGGGGATAGAGAGGAGTAAGTCTAACCTAACTAAGTGGACTAAGGGGGAGAGGTGGCAGCTGGCTGTACCTGCTGTCGCCGAGGAAGACATTGTTAATGGAGGGAGACGGAGACGATGACGTGGTTAGAGGTGCTCACGCGGGTGTTGCGCGATGAGGAGGAAGATGGTGAGGGCAGCTCTGCCACTGTATGGTAGCAGAGTGACGAGAAAGAGTAGGGGGGCTCACTGGAGTTCATTGGACTCCTGACCAGAGGAGAAGAAGATGAAATTGGGGTGATTCTCCGGCCAAGTCGAGCTGAATAGATGCGGCCAGGGTTGAAGATCCTTTTATAGATGTTGGAAGGAGTTCTTATGCTTGGAAGAAAAGCTTCCAAGCATGCGAGTCCTCGCCGGAGATGGAATCAGTTGGAGACCCAAATCTCTCGTGCATTCACATGAGAGATTCGGTGCAAATCAGAGATCGTAATCAAGTTCAAATGTATGGGAATTCCTCAGAGAATCTTCCTTCCAAATCTGGAAGGAGATCTCTGAGGGAATGGGGAGTAATCCCCCTCCATTCCTCGCCGGAGTAGGATTTCCCCCCATTAATGGTGGTGGGACCTATTTGTAATGGTGGTGAGGAAGTTAGGGGGGTCTATGCAATGATATTCAAAAGATAGGGGCCAAAATGTACTTGGGTGTACTATTTTACAAAGTAGGTCAAGATGACCTCCTCTTAGGTCCAAATTTTGGTACATACCTATTTGGACCTAAGGAATCCAATGGTGAAGTTGGATTTTTGGTTTGACCACATTTGACTAGACATTTTGCACAAAAATCCAAATTAGGTCAATTAATGAGCTAGGACCCCAATCTTGGTCAAACCAGGTTCCAAATGCCAATTTGAAGGTTATAAACCCTTGGGAATATTTTTCCATGAATTTTAGAGGGTTTACTTGATTTTTATCCTGACCAGAACCTTGTTGAATTAAGTAGGTTTATTTTAGGGTTACAGAATGTCATTTAATTCTTGGATTGCACAATAACCCATTTCTGACTGCAGCAACCCACTCTTTATCTTATTCAGACCATTTGACCTATGTTTTGCCTCTGAGAAATCCCGTTTATGTACTGCAATGGTAAAATTGCAGTTTTAACCTTTGTTTCATGTTTTCTTCTCAGAACATTAATTCCTTGAATTAAGTCCTTCTCCAGGTTATGTAGGAGCTCTTATTCTCTTTCATAGGTCAAACTGAGCTAGTTAGGCCTCATGATGAGGCTCTCATCATACCCCCATGCCTAGCTTTTGATAGTCCCTTAGCAAAATTTTAAGGTTTTAACTTTTGTTCTAAACCCTGAGTGTCTGTTACCAGTTATGATAAGTGCTTTTCTTCTTCTTTTGATTAGGTTAAGAATGCTGATAATAGGCCTAGAGGTACTCAAGTATCAACCAAAATCCGTACTTGACTCGCTTTAGCCTCAGGCCTCTACAAAGGTTTTTAATGCCCGTAAAAACTATCCTATGGTTCGTTGGACTTCGCGGTCAAAGCACCTATGCTTGAGACATTTTTAGCCTAGGTTCAGATTGCCATGCATTTTTGTAAGAGAGAGACATAGGATTTATTTTTTTGGAGAGTCTTTTCTCTCTTTTCTTTTTATTTCTAGCTTCGGATTAGCTTCTCAACACGGTCTGTATCGGATTCCTCATCCCCATCATCAATCCTGAAAGGTCCCTGGCAATCGATGCTTCGTGATAGCACCACCTATGGCAACCCCCAGAACCCTAGCTTTCGAGATTTTGAGATAATCTCGTCCATGGCATTCCGTGGTCGAATCCAAACCTTGGTAATTGACATTCCGTGATAATGTTGCCCATGGTATTTGAACCAGCAGAGTGCTTTCATGCCCCCGGTAGGAATTTTAAATATCCTAAGAGACAAGCACCGAGGAGACCATATGTTGTTATGCATCTTTGAGGGGAACTTCCTACCTCTCCGCGTTAGGAACTCATCCAAATTAACTTGTGTTGATCGGCCGCTCCTAATCTAGGTAACTTTTTCAGAGCATTAAAACGCTTTTGCGTGATTTTGATAGTCATGCACACTGAACCAGACTGTGTGTAGATTGGGGTGCTTAGGTTACCGAATCCCATAAACCGAAGGTCAGTTAACAAGGTCGAATACTTCCTAAGCCTTAGACCTAATACTTAAGCTTCGCATTTTCCCAACCTCTTGAGGATTATCCAAATCTTACCAGGTATGTGAATTTTTAAGCTTAAGAGTCTAGCCCAGAAGGCCTAAGATCAGCGTTCCTGCTAATTTCTTTCAATGTCACTTTAGCACTTTTCTCTCAATTTTTTCTTGATGTGGTCTAGAACTTCGGTTAATTCCTTAATCTTTTACTAATGACTATCTCTTTTTCATTTTATGCTTCTTTTTGTCATTTTGCTCTTTTTCTTCTCCTCATGATTATGTGGCTCACAAAATTTCCACCCTCCCTTTTTTTTCATAATTTTTCAATTTTTTTTAATGTTTTTGACATATGTGAAAATTTTTTTTGTGAGAATCCTTCTAACTTTTTCTTCGTTCTATATGTATGCACTTTATCACCCCCCCATGCCTAAGTTTTGCAATGTCCTCATTGTAAACAGAGGGTGTGAAATAGTCTTGAGGTCAGGGACTTAGAACAAGATACATCAGGTGGGTGAATGGGTCGGGAAGTGACTAATGCGGATGATTTCAAGCTCTGGTATGTGTACCAGAGGGTGGATCAACTGTCTAAGGCTGAACTCAAGGTGCAATGGACGTGGAGCACAAACAGATAATCAGATGGGTCTCTGTTTTTGGAATGACGGGTTGCCTCCCGTTAAGCACTAAATTCAACGCCTTCAGCCAAGCGGAACATGGGGTGGAGAGGGAGTGGCCAACTTAGCAGAATTTTGTAAAACAAGCACCCTGATTAAGAGCTTGGTTAGTCCAACCAGGTGCTTGTTAAGATCAGTGGGCTAATGATGCAGCCCAAACCCAATCAGTATGGTGGGTTGATAGATGTACATCAATAGATGCGGAACCCACCATATGCAATGTGGCTCGGATGGATACAAAAGTGAAAACTCAGGTTTAGGCTGAGTCAAATCAGCCTGGTCAGAGTAGGGTTCCGAAAAATAATCAATGAATGGTGTGGAAACCCTACAGGGGTGATTAGAGAAAGATGGATCATGTTTTTCAGTCTCATCGATACCCGATGCCCGGTATAGATGTGGAGTTCAATCATCTGCAAACGGCTCAGTGAGAGGTGAATCAGAATAGAAATTGAGTCCGATTGCTGGTCGGGGTAGAGAACAGGTTTTGATCAGTTCTTTATGTGTGGAAGAGGTGGCTTCAATGAGAATTGTGTATAAGGGCTCTTCTAGAAAGGAATGACAGGTGGTCTCATGTAGAGAGTCCTCATAGTAACTTTCAAAATCAAAAGCGAATGCCTGGAGAGTGTGTGTGGGATACTAGAAATCAGAGTCGAGAAAATATTTGTATTTGCGGTCGCAATCACTCTCAGCATTTGCTGGTTCAGATTCCTAAGGATCGTAAAGAAATGATTCCATGTTACTGGAACCTGAACTGAAATCAGTGATCGTGGGAACCGAGACCTCAGAATCGGAGTTAGAGAATGAGTCATGTGAGCTGAGGTCGTAGATTAGCTTGTTATAATCAGGAAGCGGATTTTCTCCGATGTTGTGGTCAAATTCGAAATCGTCGGAGAGTTTGCGAAAATCAAAATCTGAATGAGATTCAAGATCATGAGTTCCACCATAGAATAAATCATATGCTGCAGATTCAGTAGCCTGACTGGTGTCTAGCCTAGATGTCATTTCTGAGCTTAAAAAGGTGTCCTTATTTGGTAGAGGCTCAGGTTCCAAGATGGTAGGATAGACCCAATTGAAACCCCACTCGTCCAACTCCTCAATTTTTGTATCATAAATTGGCATGACTTTTGAAAAATCGATTGGTTTCTCTGAGGATGTTGGTGAGGGATATTCATCAAATAGAGGCCCAAAATCATATTCTTCATTGAAAAATTGATCTTCCTCATATGGGGCCTCAAAATCTTCCTAATAGGTTTCAGATCTAGATTCTAGGCTTAGGATGTGGGTTGAATCACTAGAATCTAGGTCCGAATAACCTTCGAGGGTCACCTTATCAGAATAAGGGGCGAAATTTACACCCTCGAGACGTTCAGTTCTAATCTCATGATTGCACGAGTTTTGGAATTCTACCCCTGGTGATTCATGGTCTAGGGTTGGCTCAACATTGTGTTCTCCTGCAATTGCAAATTCCCAACCTTCTTCAATATCAGGCACATTGTACTCCATCTGGGTTGGGAATCCACAACCATTTTGTGCCTCAAACTCGAGATCAGATTGATCCTCGATGTTGTCCCAAGATGGTTCATCCTCTGTTTGTGGCATATACGGGTATTTCTGGTCGATAATTTGTTTAATAATCTCATTATCTCTTCCTATTTTTCAAGATCATCTTGGTGTTGCTCCCAAAGTGTAGGATTTGTCATGCATTGAAGGTATTCAAGATTGTGCAATTTTTCTATCTCAATGTATCTTGTGATGAGCATGTCTCGGGTTGATCCTTTTGTGGCTTCTGCCAATAGCGCTTAGGCATAAGTTACGATGAAGGTTGTGGTTGTTGGGACATCAACCAGAATGTTTTCTACTGGTGTTGAGGTTTTGTCTTCTTTTTCATAGAATTTCATGGCATCTTCAATCATCCTATCTCTCATGGATCTCCAATATTTAGGTTTCTTGAATGGTAGTCCTAAGTGGTTTGGCTGCATATTTGGATCAGGTGGTGGAATCAAGATGTAGAATCGGAGTTTGAATCAAGATGTGGAATCAAGTTATGAAGCAATTAAATCTGAATAAAGAGTCCCACTGAAAATGTATGTGTGTGCTCTAAAGAGAAAAGATGAGGGATTGGAGATGTTTTTGACCCAATCAAGGCACCCAAAGACGTTTGGATGACTATGGAGGTTCGGGGTGGATGATACCCTTGGATTAGAAGGTCGCACCTGAGAATTACCTAGCCAGCCAGAGAGGAAGAGTCCCGCAAAGACCCTACACGATAGAGCATCCCCATGGGTTACAGGGTTTCCCCCACCCGACCTCTCTTGTCATTGAGATCCCAGGTAGACTAGAATGGGGACCTTGACCTCATAAGTCTACCACTTTTATTTCAAAGGTGCTTTAGGGTTTTCACTTGAACTTTAGATGTTTTGACATTGTGACCTAATTTGGAGGTTGGTTGACCCAAGGGGTCAACTTTACTTAACCTGTCCTAAAGATGGCAGAATGATTCTAGGCTTGGGACCTAGAGATCACCTTGATTTGACTCCCAGTTTATTAGGTCCAAGATTTTTTATGATTCAACTGCTGTTAGAGCTCAATTTTTAGGATTTGTCTTGTTTAGATATCTTCAATCAAGGGCTTGGGTGGCACATTAATGCTGGAGGGTTCATTTCCTTTTATACAGGCATGTGTGACTAGTACTCCAAAAACCCTACTGTTGAAACCCTAATTTAGTTCTATTTCCAATCCTGTTTTTCACAAAAATTCTCTTTGGACTCAAAAACAAGAAGTGTGTTGTTCCCATCGATTAAGCGTGATTTCTATTGGGCACAGGAATTTTGTGGGATAGGATCTCTAAGAAATCACTTCCACTTCAATAGGTTTTTAAAAGTTTTTGCAAAATCAGGAAACCTTTGCCTTAAATATGGTAATTACTATAAAAAGAAGGCAATTGATTCCTAAGTTGGTTTCTTCCTTTTGTCTTTCAAGGGTTAGGTGATGGATTTTAGAGAAGAAGAGAGGTTACCTGCCCGGGAGAGGTTAACTTGCATGGGATATTTCTTCTCTTGGAACACCTGCCTTGCATAGGAGATTTCTTCTCTTGAAACACCTAGCAAGATCACAATAAAATAAATAGGGCAAGTTAATGTCCAATATAGTCAGAAAGAATGTAGAGATTAGTGATAAATTGCGCGTTGCTCCCCAGCAATAGCACCAAAACGTTAGAATGCTTTGTCAGGCTTTTTAGATGAGTATAAGTCAATCACGTTGTAGTATAGGTGAACAAGCATTGATAACAGATAAGAATTTATTACTCAAAATCCTAAGTATCCGAGGTCGAACATAGGGAGCAAATAGAATTTATTCGCTAATCGCAATAATGTAAGAATTACTAAAACTTAATTCAGAATATAAATGCAAGAATGTAAGAGTCAAAATTGTAGCAAAATAGAATTGGACGTCAGATTATAGAATCAAACATCTTAAAATGATATTTCTCTTTAAACTTTTATTTCCTTCTCCTTCTTAAGTCTTCTCTTTTCTGTTGTCTTTCTTCTTTCTTTCACCTCTGTCTTCTGCTTTTGCCTTTCTCCTCTTTCTATCTCTGCTTATCTTCTTCTTCAGCTGCTCTTCTTCCTTCTTAGCTTTGGCTTTCTTCCTTCTCTTCTTCTTCCTTTTCCTTCCTTGACTTCAGCCTTGATTTCCTTCAGCCTTAGCTCTCCTCTGACTTTCGCTTCTCTTTGGTCTTCCATCCTCTTCATTTCTGCGGCTAAGTGTCTTAGCTTCACCTTGCCTTAGCTATGCCTTCCTCTTCTTTCTTCTTTGCTTCTTCCCTACGCATGTACACATAGAAGCAAAACCTACCCCCTACCCTCCCCACGTCTCTCTCTATTTCTCTCTTTGGTATGCTCTCCCAGAGCCGGGAAATCGGGTCAGGTATCGCGTGTCCAGGTCCAGGCGCACCAACATGGGTGTGATGTGCGAGGAGTGCTAGATTTAGGTAAGCGGGTCGGGTGCCAAATCCGCAGGGGTAGTCGCAGATGAGGCATGGGGGAGTGAGGGTGAGGGACCTCACCCCTATGTACTGGAGGCAACGAGAAGAAAGCACAAAATAAATTTATCCTATGTGCCATGCTCTTACGTTCACAAGGTAGGACTAAATGTCCCAGCCGCTTCTGCGCTCTCGTTCGTAGGGGTGTCACCCTCAAATGCTGATGCTGCAGAGTAATGGGACTTCAATTGCTAGGTGTGAGGGGTTCGGGAAGGGAACCCATGCACCTAGGACCCTGCTTCCTGAAGCCTGGGGTAGTAGGTGAAGGTTGCGAGCTGTTTCAAGCCTGCTCCAATGGCGGTTGAGGTCTAATCCTGTTCTGAAGCAAAATGGACTTGCGGCCTCATTAAATCACACAGGGGACTTCGCCATGGCATGGCAAAGGTAAGGCAGTTGGTGGCAGGCCGCGAGGTGGCCTAGGCGTGAGTGCCTAGGTCGTCCTGTGGCCATGGAGATGGGTTTATTCTAGGGAAGAGTGTGGAACGTGTGGCAGTCAATAGAGAGGGGGAAAATGATCAGTGGAAGGTGGCAGAGCTTCTAAGGTGTTTGGCAAGGTGGATGGGTGCGTGGAATGATGGACGCACCTCGCTGGTGGTCTGCCGGAGGTGGAGAAGATGGCGGTGGACAGTGGTTGCGAGGGGTCGAATGGGAAAATAGAGAGAGGGGAATTTAAGAGGGGATAGAGAGGAGTAATTCTAACCTAACTAAGTGGACGAAGGGGGAGAGGTGGCAGCTGGCTGTACCTGTTGTCGCCGGAGAAGACGGTGTCCAATGGTGGGAGAGGGCGATGACGACGGGGTTAGAGGTGCTCGCGTGGGTGTTGCGTGATGCAGAGGAAGATGGTGAGGGTGGCTCTCCCAGTGGTATGTTGGCAGAGTGATGACAAAGAGGAGGGGGGCTCGCTAGAGGTCGCTGGACTCCTGACCGGAGGAGAAGAAGACGAAATTGGGGTGAATCTCCAGCCAAGTCAAGCTGAAGAGATGCGGCGGGGTTGGGGATCTTTTTATAGATGCTGGCAAGGGCTCTTGTGCTTGGAAGACAAGCTTCCAAGCCTGTGAGTCCTTGTCGGAGAAGGAATCAGTTGGAGACCCAAATCTCTCGTGCGTTCGCACGAGAGATTGGGTGCAAATCAGAGATTGCAATCGAGCTCAGATGGAAGGGAATTCCTTAGAGAATCTCCCTTCCAAATCTGGGAGGAGATCTTTGAGGGAATGGGGAGTACCCCCTTCCATTCCTTGCCGAAGTAGGATTTCTCCCCATTAACGATAGAGGGAGCTATTTGTAAGAGTGGAGAGGAAGTTAGGGGGGTCTGTGAAATGATTTTCAAAAGATAGGGGCCAAAATGTAATTAGGTGTACTATTTTGCAAAGTAGGACAAGATGACCTCCACTTAGGTCCAAATTTTGGTACAAACCTATTTTAACCTAAGTAATCCAATGGTGAAGTTGGATTTTAGGTTTGACCATGTTTGACTAGACATTTTGCATAAAAATCCAAATTAGGTCAATTAATGAGCTAAGACCCCAATCTTGGTCAAAATAGGTTCCAAAGGCCAGTTTGAAGGTTCTAAACCCTTGGGGATATTTTTCCATGAATTTTAGAGAGTTTACTTGATTTTTATCTTGACCAAAACCTTGTTGAATTAAGCGGGTCTGTTTTAGGGTTACAAAATGTCATTTAATTCTTGGATTGCACAATAACCCATTTCTGACTGAACCAACCCACTCTTTATCTTATTCAGACCATTTGACCTATGTTTTGCCTCTGAGAAATCCCGTTTATGTACTGCAATGGTAAAATTGAAGTTTTAACTTTTATTTCATGTTTTCTTCTCAGAACATTAATTCCTTGAGTTAGGTCCTTTATGTAGGAGCTCATATTCTCTTTCATTGGTCAAACTGAGCTAGTTAGGGCTCATGATGAGGCTCTCATCAATCTACCACCAATCTTCTCAGGGGTTGCACCCATATCCACCCCCATCTAACTCTAGGGTCGTAGGAAACTCTGGACCCGCCTATTCTTGTTGGGGGAACTCTAAACCCTCCTATTCTAACTTTTCTGATGTTCCTCAGACCTACGAGGACCTCAACGCCATCTAGAATGACCCATTCTCTAATACCTATAACCCTAGATGGTGAAATCATCCTAACTTCACATGGGCGGGAAACAATCAGAATTAAAAACTACTATATCAACCCCATCCACAAGCTTCTCATCCATATCAGCCACCTCAGCCTCGGCCCAACCCCACCTATCAATCGGGGCCAACTCAAGGAGATCAAATGACTCTTATCCTTCAAACTCTGGCTGACATTCAAAAAATGAATGTGGCTATGCAGAATAACACAAAGACGAGATCACAGAGGTTCACAATCAACTCACCTAGATGGCAAATTCCCGCCAACCTAGTATACTCCCTTCGCAACCTCTACCTAATCCAAATAATGTGCTAAACCAGAGGCATGTTATAAACCCAAATCAAGGCCAAGCACATATGGTTTATCAGGCTCTTTCTGCTCCATCACCCAATGGGATGGAAGCTTCGACATCATACTCGGGATTTCATTACCAGCCACCTATTTTACCAACACTTAATTAGAACTAGGCAGGACTGAATTCAGTTAGACCCATAGTGGCAATGCAACATAGGACCCACCTTATGCAAGCCACTTTCAGCCTGGTAGTGCTAACCCAAACCCTAGGATAGTCATCTAGGATACCCCTATCCCAGATCAAGAACCTAGACCTATTCCAGAGGAACCATCTAAGGTTCCATTTCCTGAGGCCTTGACTAAGGGAAAGAGGACAACCAAAACCGTGGCACCTGAAGAGGACTTGGTAAAGCTCTTTGAACAAGTCCATATAAACATCCCCTTGATGGATGCAATTCTCCACTTACCGGCTTATGCACAATTTCTGAAAGACATGTGTACACCTAAGTGTAAGCCACAAACCAAAAGTGGGAGCCCAATTGTATTGTCAGAGCAAGTTAGCTCCATTATCTTGGGTAGGCTCCCACATAAGGCAAAAGACCCAGGTACTCCCCTGATTTCCTGTACAATTGGTGACATCCAATTCGATAGAGCTTTATTAGATCTAGGAACCTCCATAAACCTAATACCTACATCCCTACTTGACCATCTTGAGGAATCTGTGCTCAAACCAACAGAGGTGACATTATAGTTGGAAGATCGATCTATTAAGTCACCTAAAGGATTTCTTGAGGATGTCATTGTTAGGGTTCGGGATTTCTATTTCCAGGTGGATTTCATAGTCTTGGATATGGATGCTACAGAAAATTCGAGAAACACACCGATCATACTAGGGAAACCCTTTTTGGCCACTGTTAGGGCCAACATTAGTTGTGACAAGGGCCAAATTGAACTAAAATTTGGGAACCAGATACTAAAGATCAACATCTTTAAGGCCCAACAAGTGATTAATTGCAGGGTTATAGAACAAATATGTGATATCGAGGTTGTGGTTGACGATCAGTATATCGAGGAAAACCTAAATACTTCTAATCAACCACAAGAGGATCAAAACCCGCAATTAGAGGAGTCTAAACTCAAGCTAGACACACCCATAACTCCTTCCCTTGCTCCTAACACCCACCCTGAACCACCCATTGCTGCTGATAACCCTATTTTAGAACTAAAGCCTCTGCCCAATCATCTAAAGTATACCCTTTTGGGTTCCAATCAGACGTTTCCTGTGATTATCAACTCCAAACTCACACCTGCTCAGGAATCCTGTCTGATTTCAGTTCTCCATTGGATGGACTCTCGGAGATTTGACTAGTATTAGCCCCTTTTACTGCACACATCGCATCTATACTGAAGAGGGCACTTGACCTTCACTTGAAATGTAGAGACGTCTGAATCCTAATCTACAGGAGGTCATGAAAAAGGAGATCATTAAGTGGTTAGATGCTGGGATCATCTACCCGATCTCTGACAGTCGGTGGGTGAGTCCAATACAGGTTGTGCCTAAGAAGGTAGGACTCACCGTGATCATGACTGAGATCAAAGAAATCATACCGACCCATGTAGCAAATTCGTGGAGAGTCTGCATTGATTACAGAAGACTCAATACCTCCACAAAGATGGATCATTTCCCACTACCATTTATTAATCAGATCCTCAAAAAAATAGCGGGAAATAGATTCTTCTGCTTTTTGGACGAGTACTCCGACTATAACCAAGTGGCAATCCATCCTGAAGACTAACAAAAGACCACTTTCATCTGCCCCTTCGGGACGTACGCATTCCAAAGGATGCCTTCCGGTCTCTGCAATGCACCTACTACTTTTAAGCGGTGCATGCTTGCCATATTCTCAGATATGGTAGGTGAATATCTGGAAGTCTTGATGGATGACTTTTCAATTTTTGGTGAATCATTTGACGATTACCTCCTGCACTTGGTCCATATCCTCAGGTGGTGCATTGATGCGAATCTGGTTCTTTCCTAGGAAAAGAGCCACTTCATGGTTCCTGAAGGAATTGTCCTAGGACATCACATCTACGAAAAAGTCATCCAGGTTGATCGAGACAAGGTAAATTTGATTTCCAAACTCCCTAGGCCTTGCTCTATCAAAGACATCCGATCCTTCTTGGGGTACGTCAATTTTTACCGTCGATTCATTCCAGATTTCTCGAAAGATAGCCCACCCCCTGACTAATCTATTATCTAAGGATGTCCCATTTGAAATCACCAAGGAATGCACTCAAGCATTTGAGATCCTACATGATTGAGTTACCCAAGCTCTGATCCTACAGTCCCCTGATTGTTCTCAACCCTTTGAGATCATGTGCGATGCATCTAATTACGCTGTAGGTGCAGTACTTAGGCGAAAAATTGATGGGAAACCCATGGTCATATACAACGCTAGCAAGACACTTGATGAGGCCCAGCATAACTACATAATTACTAAGAAAGAGCTGTTAGCCATAGTATTTGCCCTGGAAAAGTTTAGATCACATCTTCTGAGTTCCTGTGTTATCATTTACTCTGATCACACAGCTGTGAGGCACCTCCTTCCGAAGAAGGACGCGAAATCTCAACTAATCCACTAGATCTTGTTATTGCAAGAGTTTGACCTCGAGATTCATGACAAGGTGGGAAAATAGAACGTGGTAGCTGATCACTTGTCCTGCCTTTTTTCTGACATTATTGACCCTTCTGGACCCATTACAGAACATTTTCCCGTTGAGCACCTCCTGACTATCAATACAGGCCTTCCATGGTATGCTGATCTAGTAAACTACCTGGCATCACATCAGATTCCGTCTGATTGGCCGAAGGCCAAGAAAGACAAATTACTTTCCGATGCCAAGTACTACTTTTGGTGAGACCCATATCGCTTTCGCATTGGTGCTGATCAAATCATCTGACGATGTGTCCCGGAAGCAGAAATTTAGGACATCTTGTCCATCTGCCATGACTAGGCATATGGTGGACACTTCTCTGGTCATAAAACCACAGCAAAAGTCCTCCAGTGCGGCTTCTATTGGCCCACGATTTTCAAAGATGCATACAATCACTGTAAGGCATGCACTCATTGCTAGACCTTAGGCAACATGAGCCACCGTGATATGATGTCCGTACAGCCGATTCTCATATGTGAAATCTTCGAAGTCTGGAGGATTGATTTTATGGGACCCTTTCTTGTTTCGGATGGCTTCAAGTACGTTCTGCTCACTGTTGACTACGTGTCCAAATGGATCGAAGCCATTCCGACCCGAACCAATGGTCATAAGGTAGTAATCAAATTCATTCATTAGAGCATCTTTTCACGGTTCAGGATTCCACGTGCCATAATCTCTAATGGAGGGACCCATTTCACTAATGCTCAGTTCATATCACTAATGACCAAATATGGGGCGTCACACCGAATCTCTAGTTCTTATCACCCTGAAACCAACGGTCTAGCTGAGCTATCGAATAGGGAGATCAAGAAAATTTTCCTGGTCACTGTTCAACCTGACAGGAAAGACTAGTCATCCTGACTTCTGGAAGCTTTGTGGGCTTATAGGACGCCCACAAAACCCAATTAGGCATGTCTCCCTTCAGATTGGTGTACGGGAAGGCATGCAACCTCCTTGTTGAATTGGATCACAAAGCCTATTGGGCAATACGGAACTGCAAACTCGATCTTTCTAAGGCAAGAACCCACAAAAAGCTTCAAATGAGCAAGATCGAAGAATTACACCACGACGCATATGAGAACTCGCGAATTTACAAAGAGCAGGTTAAGGCCTTTCACGACAAGAACATATCCAGAAAGATCTTTTTCCCTAGTCAAAAAGTCCTACTCTTTGATGCCAAACTCAAACTATTCCCAGGAAAACTCAGATCAAAATGGATTGGACCATACCTTGTCTGACGAATCTTTGGAAATGGAGCCATTGAAATGAGTCAATTGAGCCACGATTGAGAACCTTTTGTCGTGAATGGTCAGAGACTCAAACCGTTCATTGAACTTACTGATACAAACTTGGCTGTGACATCTTTTACCCTCCATTCTCCCTGAACTCATTGTGCCTAGACGATGGCGTTAAACTCAGTGCTTAACGGGAGGCAACCCATCATTTTTAAAAAACCTAAAACCTTTCTTGACACATCCTATGCTGAACTCATATTGCACTTTAGGGTTCATCCATTAGAACAACCAACTCCACCTCTAGTACACGTACCCGAGCTTGAAATCATCCGCAATAGTCATCCCGACCCATTCACCCACCCATCATCTATTCTAATGAATGATCTAAGCTGAACACAACCCACCTAATTTACAATGAGGACATTGCAAATCGTAGGCATGGGGGATATTAAAGTCCAAAACATCATGTAAATCACTTCACAAGAAAGGGTTTAATCAAGAAAATCACATATTCTAAAAATACCAAAAAAAAAAAAGAAGAAAAAATTCTTGAAAAAGAACAAAAATATGAGAGGAGTGGAAATTTTGATGGCATGTTAGATTTTGAGGAGAAAAAGGGAGGAGATAAAAATGTCAAAAAGCAGCACAATTTGAAAAGAAAAGAGTAAGAGGTAGTCATTAGTAAAAGATAAAGGAATTGACTTAGTTCTAGACCATATGAAAAGAAAGAAAGGCAAAAAGTGCTAATGAAATAGAGAAGTGATTAGTAGGAATGCTGATTTTAGGCCTTTTGGGCTATAATCCTAGGCTTAAAAATTCAAGGACCCGCTAAGATCTGGATAATCCTCAAGAGGTTGGGGAAAATGCGAAGCTTAAGTATTAGGTCTAAGGCTTAGGGAGTATTCGACCTCATTAATTGACCTTTTGTTTGCAAGACTCGGTAACCTAAGCACCCCAATCCACACGCAGTCTGGTTCAATGCGCCTAAGTATCAAAATTACGCAAATGCATTTCAATTGTTATGAAAAGTCACCTAGATAAGGAGCGGCTGATCAACATAAGTTGATTTGGATGAGTTCCCAGCGTGGAAAGGTGGGAAATTTCCCTCGAAGATGTACAATAACATATCCTCTCCTCGATGCTTGTCTCCTAGGATATCTACATATCCTACTGATGAAAGCCATTTTCACACATTTTAAAGTCATTGAAAATCATAGTATAGTCATGCAAAAACGTTCGTTAAAAAATGATTTCGCAAAAATAATGAGACTTTGAGTCCCGGTCGTTCATCTCTGGGAGGCATTTATGCAAGTTTGAAATCAATCTTTTATCTCTCCACTTGGTTAAAAATCACATGGCAGTTTATGGTTATTACATATTTAAGCACGACATGCTTAGTTCCAAGAATATCAGAAAGTAAAAGCAGGCAACTTTACTCACACAAAATATATTGCAACAAGCTCCTGGTGATACTCAACACATAGACATATATATATAGAAAAATTTCTTTCATTCATTCATGAGAGTGTTTGCAACATGAAACTAGAGGAAAGCTTATAGAGGAAAGCTTAAAAACATCAATCTAGCTAACAGAAAATGATCGCATACAGGAATCTATGGGGGGATTTTGCATGCATCATTAGGGGAGAGTAAAGAGCTACACTACTAAGCAGTAATAAAAGCATGTAAATATGAAGTAAGCTACTAATCTAGAAGAAATAAGGGCATTCAGAGGTGGGCGCCGATGGCCTTTGAATGGTTGAGAGGAGAAGGAGGGGTGGCCAATGGTGCTTAGGCCGACCCTTGGAGAGAGGTTGGAGAGGTGATCCAGCATCCTGGCATGGAGATGGTAGTGGCCATGGTGAAACAACTCGTGGAGGTCGAGGTGAATGTAGCTAACCTAAGTGTGAATGAATGCCAAGAATGGGATGGGTGCAAATGGCCACCCCTTGGGTCTTTTTATAGACCTAAGGGAAGCTCTCTAGAGAATTATGGAATTCTCTAGAGAGGCCTATGGTGGGAGCTCGTGGGAGAGTGAGAGAGAGAGGATGGATGGTGGTTTTTATATCCACCAAATGTGGATCTAAAAATCAAATGGCTCTTGGTTGCTGATTTTAGCAACCAAGGCAACAACACATGGTAGAGAGTCCTAGAGAACTATAGGCTAGGTATTTTTGTGTGGATGGTGTGTGTAGGTGGTAACTTAGGTGGCTAGGTTGATTAGGTTAGGTTTTAGTGGGTTTAGGTCAAGGTAGGTCTCAAATTAGGGTTGTAAACCCTAATTCACTAAGGTAATGTACAATTAAAATTAATACAAGTTTAATTGGGTGTGTGGAAACCTAATTGAGAGTAAAATAACTCAATTAAGTTACGTCTAGGTCAATTGGACTCTCACTGAGTCCAATTGGACAGTGTGTGCTGAGATCAGGGATCAATTGAACTCAATGAGTCCAATTGAATAGACTAAAGAGATGGACCTTGATGCAAGTCAATTAGGTTTAGTGATGACCTAATTGGGTCCTTAGGGAGGTCTAGAGGTGATGTACTAGGGTTAGGGCACCTTAATTTAGGTTCCTATGGGGTTTGAATTGGGTTTAGGGTGCTAGAGATCCAAGATCAAGGCTTGAATTCCAAAATCGGAATTGGAGGACAGTATCAGACGTCTAATAATAGTGTCAGGTGTCTTATAATGAAAAATTAGAAGTACAAACTTATTGTCTGGACATCCAATCAGAGTCAGGAGGGATTTTGGGTTCTGTTTTGGGTATTCTATAGAAATTGGACATCTGACCAAGTGTCTGGACGTCCAATAATACTGCAGAAGTGGGTTTCAGGTGTGCGGGAGTTGGCTAAGGGTTTTGGATGTTTTGTAACTTATCTGGATGTCCAGATAGAGGTTGGAATTAGGGTTTTAAGGTTTCCTAGGTTGTGGTGACCTAGTCTAAGGGTAGCTAAGGCTTGGGGAGGCCTCTAGGCTGTCCTAAGGCTAGGATGGACCTAAGTTCTTCATACTTTACTACTTTATTCCTACTCAATAGAATATCATACCTTAGTTCCCTTACATTATTATCTACTACATCTAATCTAAGTCTTCCACTCCAATTCTGCTGCAACACCAATTATCCTTTATTCTTCTGATCCAACTTTAGATCCAACTTCAGATCTCCCTTCTGATCGGCTTATTACCTGTAATTGACATAATGCACCTAATCAACACATTATAGCATTATTTTATGAATATCTAAGAGAAAGCAGTAAAGATGTAAATAATGCTTATGCATGCATGAATTACCCAATCTTATGCTTAGTCCTAGCCTAATTTAGGTCAATTAAGACCTATGATTGCTGCATAATCATAGCCCCATGCCTAAATCTTGCTAGTCCCTAGCAAATGCGAGACTAAATTATTCACAGAAGGGTCCCTAAGGGATTGATTATTTTATCAAGTGTATGCCTAGAGATTTTTCTCCTTTTTATTTTCATCCTATGCTCTAGAAATCCAGACAATCGTGAAAGTGTAGCTATGTTGCTTCTGCAATGGATTCGAGTGAAAAACTATTTCACCTCTAAAGCCTGTACTTGACCCTTAGTAAAATTCTAGCAGGATAGGCAGACTTCTTCCCTTGGGGTATTCAAGATATTCTATGAATTTCACCTGGCTTTAAGCTTAGGTAGAGAATCCTAGAGGGAAAATATTATATATTTGGTG
Organism: Thalassia testudinum; assembly: GCA_037157565.1. Classification (NCBI taxonomy): domain Eukaryota; kingdom Viridiplantae; phylum Streptophyta; class Magnoliopsida; order Alismatales; family Hydrocharitaceae; genus Thalassia; species Thalassia testudinum. The sequence continues at coordinate 8,172,589 of JAZHRO010000003.1, read as the reverse complement.
GCTCACTCTCACTTGGTGCAACATAGAGATTAGTATTATAGAATCTAGATTCCCAAATTATCAAGTAACTCAACTCAGAGAAAGACGAGAAAAACTATGCTCTCTTCTGGTTTTCTTGTATTCATTCTCTCTTTCCCTTTTTTTTCTTTTTCTTCTTTTTCCTTTCTTTTTCTTAGAGCTCACAATCTCACCAGATTCTCACGCATGATCCGTATTTGGTGGTCTCACTTGGCATTAACACTTTAATTGAGTTTCCATAACCTTAACACTAAGTCAGAATTTCTCAAACAACATTCGGGCGGTCAGAAACATAGAAAAATAGGTTAAGGTCATATTTGGTGGATCTCAAATTTATTCAGTGGTATTGCCTCAATGCAAATGAAATAAACACACTCTTTTTTTTCTTTCTTTTTTTTTTCTCATTTTTCTTTCTTTTCATCATTTTTCTTTCTTTTCTTTTCTTTTTTTTTCAACATAACATAACTAGCACACTTCCATGAACTTTATTAAGGAGGCATTATTAATGATTGGTGGTACTCAAGAGACATTGGGTGGCTTATTGGGTGGAAGTGCCTACTCACGACACCAGGAAAGATGGATAGGATGGTGTATTCCTGACCTTGACATCAATACCCTCCTTCAGTTGAGGATTCCGTAAAGAATGGTATTAACCATCCACCGTAGCCCTAGTTTTATGAAAACTTGCTCTTCGCATATTTTCCTTATTTGGTGGCTCTCAAAATTCAGGCAAAATTTATACATAGGAACCGCGAGCGAAAACTATGCCTTAACTCTGAGTATCATCACCTAATTATCTAGGATTCCAGATTCCTTGCACTAATCGTAGAGCACCAGTACAGTCTACTCTCATCTCACACTATTTTGTGGATTTTTGGAGGAAAATGTGCCTAGCTCCCAAAACACTGTCCAACCATTCAGGAAAAGAAGCACTGCTTCTTCTCGACAGGATAAAGACGTTATCAGCCTTCACCATGAATCCATTGCAAAATGTACATGCGTGAAAAAATGTACTGGATTCCAGATTACAGGAATCAACTAGAGGATAAAATTCCTAATGCATTCTCTACATAAAAATCTTATTCATGAATGTAATATGTAAATATTCTATAAACAAGTAACCTCGTATATTTGTACTTCATGAAATTTCCCTTTCGGGTTACATTTAGCTTCACCCTAAATTTAGAACAAAAGGTGAGCGGGTGAGTCAGAAATGGCTGTTGCAGACAATTTTTAGCTCCAATGCGAGCTTTGGAGGTGGAGTCGGTTGTTCTTTTATTTAGGGTCCTAAAGTACATTTTATATGTAGCTCCAAGGTTTTCCTAAATGTTGGCATAAAAATTTTCAGTTTTGTCGTATCTACCCCCCATGCCTAAGTTGCATGTCCTCATGCATGAATATAAAAGAAAATAAATGCAGCAGGGAGTAAGTGGGTAGAGATCACCTGTAATTCTCCTGAAGTTATACATTCAACATCGGCCAACCTGACAATATGCAATATGCAGAAAGGAAATATGCTAAAAGAAAAATATGCTATATATAAAAATGAATATGTATAGGGTGATGGATGACGAGTACATGCTGGGTTTAACACCTCCAGCTGGGTGAAAACTCAATCAAATGTATCAGTTCTAGCATAGGAGTCGGTCAAGATTAAGAGAATGATGTGCTCGTATGCTCCCAGAATCAATGGTTCGGAGATGCAAACTAGCTGACTATGCACCCCTACTTGTCTAGCTATAAGAAAGTGTGGAGTGGTGGTGGAAAATAGAGGATAATCAGAGGGGGGATCATGGTGTTGATTCAACTGATTTATCATGTCCCACAAGTCAGCAGGAAGTTGCTAAGGGAGTATATCAAAATGTATCTCAAAACCAAAATCAGAGTCATAGGGATCCTCATGACGATAATTGACATCAAAGATCATGCCCTTTCCAGGCTCTGGATCATATGGGGGTATCCGTGAAAGTAGAAGATTTGTGGGGAGGTCATTGAAATCCTCGTCAGAAATTACTTCATCCTCACCGGTATTTATTTATGATTCATGAGGCTCGGAGTCGAGCCATCCATTAGATTGACTAGGATGGTAGGTGCATCCCTAACTCATTCTGCTCAAAGCTTCACCCTCATATGCACTGAGCTCCTCAGTAATTCCTACCTCAGGTATCATATCTATTTCTTAGTTGAAGTCATCCATAGCTACTTCTGGTCTTCGAATGTCAGGATCAGGAATAGAAAGTGTCATCTCAGAATCTCTAGCATTCGAATTAGGGATGTAGGTGAAAGAAGAAGAGTGCAGATCAGAAGATGTTAGCTCTAGCATAGGTTCACCTACAATGGAAAGTGGCCTAGGCTGATCAGTAGTATCACATGTAATGTTTGACTCAAGATCCATATCCTCAAATGGATCTACTTCCCTTATCACTATTGGGTTATCTAACCCAAGAGGTATCTCCCAGGATTTAGGATAATCCGATTGTGGATCAGTCCTGGAGATATCAGTCCTTTCCTCCTCAATTTCCTAAATGGAGTGCTTAGACGAACCCATTCGGAATACTTCTTGCTCCTATCTCATATCCAAGTTAGATTCTTCTTCCCCTGAATCAATTTCCAGCATTTGCTCTTGAGAATCTCCTGTGTGTCTGTCTGGCATAGTCGCTTCAGATTCTTCAAGGTCTTCAAGGCTATTTTCCACTTAATATCTCAAAAGCATTAGTTCTTGAGTTTCCCAATTTTGTCCAATTAGCCTTGTTATCCCTGTTGTTCCCTGAAGGAGCTCCATCACAGCTTGTTGATATGGAATCTAGCAATGTCTTTGGTTTGGCTCAGTGATAGCTTGGATTTCTTGTAGATAGGATGTGGCCTTGTCCTTAGCACTAGCTATAGCTCTTTGTATTCTGTAATGCGGTCGCATATCCACGGGTAGCTCTTCGAGGGTTCCAGGGGGTGAATCCGGTCTACTCATATTCCATTGGTGAGAAGCAGGAGTATGAAATCCATATCCTAGGTTATAAGATGCGTTCCTTTGAGGGATCGACTAGTATGGGTCATAATATCCACGGTTAGGATATGGGTTAACCATTTTGGTAACTCGAGGAGAAGGATCAGGCAAAGCGAAAAGTCATCTTCGCCACCTCGGGTTTTGATCACAAGGTTGAGCTGATTCAGTGACCCGAGCTCTCAGATAAGCTCGTGGGTCCAGCTCTTCTGGATCCTGGTTAGGTTCAGATCCAGAGTTAGCCATTGTGGCTAAGCAGATAGAAGAAGAGGGTGGGGGAGAAGATGATCCGTGCGAAGTGATTCACCTCCTTGGGAGCGATTCCCAAGGTTCAACCAGTTGAGGTCTGAGTGACCTCCTTCCTTGCATACACCACCCAACCCCTAGGTTGGTGTAGCCAAGCCAGACAAGGCTAAGGCCTTGCAATTAGATGGTCCTTATGATCGGGTGACCAGATTTTTCATTTTAAGTTTGAATTCCTGAAGAAAAATTCATCATACAACTGACTGAAAGTGATTCCCGCCTCTCAAGCTAGCCCAGCCAATAGGTTGAAAGCACCCAATAATATGACAACAAATTTGGGTTGATTTCGTGTTTTAGAATTGATTTTAGCCCATTTGTCTTCAGTTGGGGTTTGTGGTGAGTAGCCCACAAGGTGACCAAGCTCACCGGCTAAGCACTAGACTTGATTAAGTCTAGTCTAGCCCAAATGTGGTCTATAGATTGCAACCCTAAAGAAGTAACCTAGGGTTAATGCAATTCTAGGGGGGAAATTTGGGAACCCTAGGTTGGAAAATTCGGGAAAAATTTTCAAAAATTCAGGAAAAATATGGAAATTAAAGCCAATGAGATTAGCTTTGAAACCTCACCATTTTAGTCAAAATAGATTCAGTGATTGCTTGGAATTGCTTCTGGAATTTTGAAAAATCTCAAATCTGGGTCAATCTGACCCCCTTGCACTTCACGAATTTTTAAAAATTTTATGCTTGGAATTTTTGCAAATGAATGGTGCTATTCGAAAGATGGTTTGAAAATGAAAGTCTAACCCAAATTTCTGAATTTTTCACTCATTAATTTTTCGGTAATTGAATTTTTAATACGGACTTCAAATTCTGGCCGAAAATAAGATAAAGGTGGAAAAGCTTTTAAAAGGTATTTGAGTTTAAAATTCAAACTTTCCACCAAAGTAAAAAATTTTAAAATTTTTTCAAAAAGAATTTTTTTTTCTTTTTCAAAGGTTTTTCAAAAGCTTTTCTCTTTTTTTCTTTTTGCTTTTTCAAAACTAACCTAGGATTTAAAAAGAAACCTAATCTAACTACCTAAATTTTTTTTCTTTCCTTTCCATGAAAATGAATAAACTTTTTTTTTTTCCAAATGAAATTGCTAGAAGCAAATCTAACCTAGGGTTAAAAAAAACCTAATCTAATGTAGATATGATGTGCACCTGGAAATTTTTTTCCCACGCTCGTGTATGCAGATCCTATTTTTTCTTATTTTTCCTGCACATCCAAGGACAAGCAGCGGAAGATTTGTCAGTGCTAGCTCAAAAGATCGAAATCAAAGAAAAATGTCATTGCCTCCTCGGCAACGGTGCCATTTGACGGAAGCCATTTTCGTGCATTTTAAAGTCGTCAGAAATCATAGTATAGTCACACAAAAATGTTCATCAAAAAATGATTTGGTAAAAATAATGAGACTTTGAGTCCTGGTCGTTTCTCTCTGGGAGGCATTTATGCAAATTTGAAATCGATCTTTTATTGCTCCACTTGCTTAAAAATTGCATGACAGTTTATGGTTATTACGTATTTAAGCACGACATTCTTAGTTGCAAGAATATCAGAAAGTAAAAGCAGGCAACTTTACTCACACAAAATATATTGCAACAAGCTCTTGGTGATTCTCAACACATAGACATATATATATAGAAAATTTTCTTTCATTCATTCAAGAGAGTGTTTGCGACATGGAACTAGAGGAAAGCTTATAGAGGAAAGCTTAAAAACATCAACCTAGCTAACACAAAATGATCACATATAGGAATCTATGGGGGGATTTTGCATGCATCATTGGAGGAGAGTAAAGTGCTACACTACTAAGCAGTAATAAAAGCATGTAAATATGAAGAACTAAGCTACTAATCCAACAGAAATAAGGGCATTCGGATGTGGGCTCCGATGGCCTTTGAATGGTTGAGAGGAGGAGGGGCAGCCAATGGTGCTCAGGCTGACCCTTGGAGAGAGGTTGGAGAGGTGATCCAGCATCCTGGCATGGAGATGGTAGTGGCCATGGTGAAACAGCTCGTGGAGGTGGAGGTGAATGTAGCTAACCTAAGTGTGAATGAATGCCAAGAATGGGATGGGTGTAAATGGCCACCCCTTGGGTCTTTTTATAGACCTAAGAGAAGGAATTCTCTAGAGAGGCCTATGGTGGGAGCTCATGGGAGAGTGAGAGAGAGAGGATGGATGGTGGTTTTTATATCCACCAAATGTGGATCTAAAAATCGAATGGCTCTTGGTTGCTAATTTTAGCAACTAAGGCTACAACACATGTTTTAGAGTTCTAGAGAGCTCTAGGCTAGGTATTTTCGTGTGGATGGTGTGTGTGGGTGTGTGTGGGTTGAAACTTAGGCTGCTAGGTTGATTAGGTTAGCTTCTAGTGGGTTTAGGTCAAGGTAGGTCTCAAATTAGGGTTGTAAACCCTAATTCACTAAGGTAAAGTGCAATTAAACTTAATGCAAGTTTAATTGGGTGTGTGGAAACCTAACTGAGAGTAAAATAACTCAATTAATTTAGGTCGAGGTCAATTGGACTCTTACTGAGTCCAATTAGACAGTGTATGCTGAGATCAGGGCTTAATTGGACTCAATGAGTCCAATTGAATAGACTGATGAGATGGATCATGATCCAAGTCAATTAGGTTTAGTGAGGACCTAATTAGCTCCTTAGGGAGGTCTAGAGGTGATGTACTAGGATTAAGGCACCTTAATTTAGGTTTCTATGGGGATAGAATTGGGTTTAGGGGGCTAGAGATTCAAGAACGAGGCTTGAATTCCAAAATTGGAATTGGAGGATAGTATCAGACGTTTAGTAATAGCATCAGACATATTATAATAAAAAATTAGAAGTCTAAACTTATTGTCTAGATGTCCAATCAGAGTCAAGAGGGATTTTAGATTCTGTTTTGTGTATTCTGCAGAAATTGGACATCTGACCAAGTGTCTGGACGTCCAGGAACACTGTAGAAGTGAGTTTAAGGTGTGCGGGAGTTGGCTAAGGGTTTTGGACATCCTATAACTCATCTAGATGTCCAGATAGAGGATGGAATTAGGATTTTAAGGTTTTCTAGGGTGTGGTGACCAAGTCTAAGGGTGGCTAAGGCTTGGGAAGGGTTCTAGGCTGTCCTAGGGCTAAGATGAACCTAAGCTCTTCACACGTTACTGCTTTATTCCTACTTAATAGAATAGCATACCTTAATTCCCTTACATTATTATCTACTACATCTAATCTACGTCTTCTGCTTCAGCTCTGCTGCAACACCAATTATCCTTTATTCTTCTGATCCAGCTTTAGATCCAACTTCAGATCTACCCTCTGATCAGTTTATTACCTATAATTGACATAATGCTCGTAATCAGCACATTATAGCATTATTTTATGCATAGCAAAGAGAAAGCAGTAAAGATGCAAATAATGCTTATGCATGTATGAATTACCCTAACTTATGCTAAGTCCTAGCCTAATTTAGGTTAATTAAGACTTATGATTGCTGTGCAATCACCTACCGGGGGCATGTAAGCACCCTGTGCTAGTTCAGATGCCATGGGTGGCATTATCTCGAAATGTTGATTACTAGGGTCTGGATTTACCTACAGAACGCCATGGGCGGGATTATCTCGAAAGCCAGGGTTCTGGGGGTTGCCATGGGCGTTGATATCTCGAAGCATCGATTGCCTGGGACCCTGTGAGGATTGATGATGGGGACTAGGAATCTAATACATACTATGTTGTAAAGTCAATCCAAAGCTAGAAATAAAAAGAAAAGAGAGAAAACTCTCGAAAAATAAAGAAAATTTCCTCTTTCTCTCTTTGAAAAAAACTCATTACAAACTGAACCGAGGCTAAAACATGTTACAAGCACGGGTGCTTTATCCGTGGAGTTCAACGAATCTTAGGTTAGTTCCTGTATGCCTTAGAAACCTTTGCAGTAGACTGAGGTTAGAGCTGGTCAGGTCTGGATCTTGGTTAACACTTGAGTACCTCTAGGCCTATTATCAAAATTCTGACCTAATCTACAAAAGCAAGCACACATCGAAGTTTTTAAGCATCAAAAGATTTTATGGCCTAGAATTAAAGTTAATACCTTTAAATTTTGCTAAGGGACTAGCAAAAGCTAAGCATGAGGGTATGATTGGAATATCATCATGAGCCTTAACTAGCTCTTTTTGATCCAATTAAGTCAGTAAATGCTCCTACATAACCAACTAAGGGTCATAATTCATTGCATAAACATTTTGAGGGAAAAATAAGAACCTAGGGTTAAAATTGTAATTTTACCAGCTTATCATGATTGCAGTGCAACAATAGGTTTTCTCAAGGGATGAATAATGGTCAAATGGTCTAAATAAGATAACAAGTGGGTTAGATCAGACAGAAAAGGGTTTGCATATGTTTTGAGAATTAAATGACTTTTGAAATCCTAAAAGCAGGCCTACTTAATTAACCAAGGTTCTGGTTAGGATAAAATTCACATAAACCCTCTAAAAATCATAGAAAAATATTCTCTATGGTTTAGTACCTTTAATTTGGCCATCAGAACCCATCTTGAACCAAAATGGAGTCTCAGGCAAATATTTACCCTAATTTAGGTTTTTGCATAAATTACCTAGTCAAACGTGGTGAAAACAAAAATCCAACTTTCCCATTGAATTTCTTAGGTTCAAATTAGGTTTATACCAAACTTTGGACCCAAGATGAGCTTGTCCTGACCTAGTTTGCAAAATGATCTTTGATAGGAGATTTCTCCTTGATTGCTTGGCGAATCTCTTCCAAAATTGGAAGGGAGATTCTTTGAGAAATCCTCTCCAATATGAACCCATCCATGTGCTCTAAATCTTTCTTAATCTCTCATGCAAACGCATGAGGGATTTGGGTCTCAAGAAATACCCAAATCCGACGACCTTCCAAGCTTGGAAAGCTTGCTTCCCAAGCTCTAACCTCACCCTAGAACCCTTTATAAGGGCCCTTGAGCTCACCGATCACCTCACGCTGAAAATTGGCTGTGATATCCCCACAATTCCTCTCTCTTTCACGATCGAAAGCTCCCCGATGTCTAACAACTCCCCTCTGCCTTTTCTCATCATCCTTCCACAATACCAATGATGGATTCCTCTTCCTCACCTCTGTTCGTGTCTCGTTGTACCAGCAAATGCCCCTTCCTCCTTCGTCCTCACCATTTCTACCTCAGCAGAGCTGCTTTCGTCTCCAGCATCGGCAACACCACATCCAATGCCATCTCTACCCCACTTCGTCCACCTACCTCTTAGCTAAGTTCCTTACCTTCTTTACTTTATTTTCGCACTCACCCCACCTCAAATCGACCACCGATGCTTCTTCGCGACTCCATCATCTCAATCTCCATCCATCCCCTCCGGTGAGACCATCCCACCTCCATAGACTACTAAATCCCTCACCGACAAGCCCACGACCATCTCCTCACCTCTCCACTCATTTCCCCTCTCTTTATTCAATTCTCCACTTGCTCACACGCACCCTCGAACACACCCACTCACACGCACACAGTCTGACCTAACCGTGCACTCACAGACATCCACATGCCACACAAACACCCCCATCATGTTCGCCATGCACCGGTGACCCTCCCTGAGCGTTCTGACGTGGCCGAGAGGCAATTTCATTGATTTCAGGTGTTCGCCTTGTCAGCCATTGATGAGCAAGTTTTGAGCTTGCTTAAAGCTCGCTCCACATGACCCTGTCCCAGGTTAAAGCCCCAGGTCATGCGGAAACACCTCACGCACGCAACCAGGCAGTTAATTGGGCACCTCTACCCAACAGCTGCTGCAATTGCAAAGGAGACCCTGTACTGCGGACACGGGAAGAAGAAGGGCGCAGATAGTCCAACATCGGAAAGTGTTGAAGCTGAGCGCCCACATAAATTGAATTTGTGTTGGTAGCTGCTCACCTTAGTTCATGGGTAAGGTCTCTCTCACCCGCTCACCAGGCCTTGTCTGCGGCACATACCTGTGGACCTAGTTCGACTCGATAACCCAACCTACACTCCTCTCTCACCACTGCACACCGGTGAGCCTGGACCCAGGTACGTGCCTGAATCCGATAACCCAAATACCTATGGCTCTGGGAGAGCAGATCATAAGAGAGAAAGAGAGAGGGAAGTCATGTGGGTAGGTGGAGGGTTTTGCTACAGGGAACATCGGTTGACACTTAGCCGGATTCAGAAGAGGAAAGCAAGAGAAGGAAGAAGAGAAGAAGAAGAGGAGGATCGCAGGGCTAAAGGGAGAAGAAGAAGAAGAAGTGAAGGACTATGTAGAAGCTGAAGAAAAAGAATCTAGAGTTGAGAAAGTAGAGAAAGAAGAAGAGGAAGGTTTGAAGAGGAATAGGCTGCAGAAGAAAAGAAGAGTCGGAGAAAGAAAGAACATCAGACTTTAAGTCATCTGGTTTCCAAATCAAACGACAGATTTGAGCTTTCATTTCTTACATATACGTTGAGTTCCTTAGTTGATATTGTAGGAGTATTTGGTGATCTAAATAACCATTTTACTCCCATATTTTTGCACATTGATACTGATATTATTACAAATTCTTTTAGTTTGAATTGTGATATTGATTTCTAAATCCCATATTGCTCCCTATGTTCAACCTCGGAATCTTTTTGAGTAATAAAAATTGTATTTGTTTTCAAAGCGATTTCGACTATATTACAACACTTTATTTTAAACTCGATTTCACTATGTTAAACAGTAACCCAAGACTAAAGTGTCAGACAAAAGGTAGAATTGATTCACTAGGTTCAAATGTCCATTTAAAGTTTAGCTCAGAAAGATAGTTATTCCAAGCTTGGGTCAAACTTCAAAGATATCATAAGGGTCCTGGTAAAAAGTTGGTGATTTTAGGTCAACAGGAACCCTTAGATTCAAAATTGTGTTTCCCTCAGAATTAGCCACCCAGATTTTCATTTCCACATTTCTATTCTCCAAAATCAATGTTTCCAAGACATCCAGATCATTGCACACCCCTTCTAAAATACCCAAGTCCAACAATTGTGGCTGAATCAAGACTTACTTGGGTCTGGTGATCTCAAGAATATCATAACCTAGCTCTTCAGGGTGTGGTTGAAAAATGGGGTTACTGATTGAATCATCAAGATTTGGATCATCCAAGTTAGCCCTATCATGATCATAAACTTCAATAATCGGGCTAAATGCTTTGTCATACTCCTTGAGCCTATTTGTCTCACTAAAATCATTTTCCTTAACTTCAAGTGAGACAACACCTAAAGATTCTTCACCCTTAGAGTCAAAGAATTCTTGATCCTCATTTGCATATGTCTCAAAATCGTATATCATTTCCTGGTCCATAGAGACATATTTCTTCGCACTCCCTGGCTTAGGGATCTTGGGTCAAGCAATCAATTCATCCTCAATGGGTTACTCTAGACCAACTTGGTCATCTCCGATCTCAAAACATGTATCCTCCCCGACAAGCGCCTGAGTGGGTTCAGACATTGGCTCTCCTGAAGGGGGTTCATTTTGAGAGTCATCCCAAGATTGGACTAGGGAAACCACAAATTTCATCCTCACCCTCAACAATTTCCCAAGTAGAAACTCACCCAGGTCCCTATCCCTGACATGTTGGAGCAAATCCAATAAAGAGCTATTTAGCTCATCAATAATTTTTATCATAGGCTCCAATGCTTCAATGCATGGTATTGGCTGAGCTTCTAAGGATTGGATGGTGTTCCTTAAGTTATCGCCAACACCCTGTCGTTGACGTGGTTCACCTGAGCTGAATGGTTCAGTTCAGGTTAGTGTGGGTTTTGGTTAAATCTAGGGGAGTCAAGATATTGAGGTTCTCGGGACGCTCCCTAATATTAGGTCGTTTCAGGTTGTTCAAAGAATGGTGGCGGCCTATATTTCGTGGAATACTGAGGAGGGTAAGTGTTGTAATCAATATATCCTTCTTGATTGTAGATTAGGTTGGTTCAATCATCAAAGGGTGGAGATCTATAATCATTGTAGCTATGGGAAGGTTAGTAATCATAGTCTTGTTGTCCAGGGTTAGGCCCTGGACACTACGGTCCGGATTCATATCCCCAATCAAAGTTGTCCCAACTAGGAGATGGCTAGTCATAAGTCAAGTTAGGATAGTAATCATCTTGGGGATAAGTGTTGGTAGGAGGGTAGGTTGGGAAATGCGTGTAAGATGTGGAAGGATACATGGTAAAATAGGAGGGAAATCAGAAAAAAGAAAAGAACCCTACAATACAAGCAATCAACCCTGTCCTTAGGTGGGTTAGCCTAAAGACCTATAGACTCCTAGGACCCGTCTCGAGATTATAAATGATTTGGTCTACTTCTATCCAATCAATCCAACCAGTTAGAGGGAAGGGCTAGGGAGAAGGTTCTTCCTTTGGCTTGCACCTCCAGTTCCTAGTGTACCCCTTAGTTGCGGTCGTTTGATGCTACTCCCCTAGCTAGACATTAGATGGATCAGTAGAAGGAGATTTATCGAAAAAAAAATCTTAAATTGAGCCCCGAAGATCGAATCAATCCTTAAGGCCAACGTCTACTCAGTTTTAATTAGGCCTGGGATGATTGTGGTCTTGGAATGTGATGGGCCCTTTAGATGGGTTGTGCCCTTAATGATTGATTCAAATGTGTGTGCGTGCACAACCAAGGTTTGCAAACAAGGTTATTTGATGATGTGTCTTTTAGGGTTGAACCATGTTTAGTAGCTTTTAGGATTTAATCTTTAGGTTCATTCAATTAGGATTAGTAGAACACTCCATGTTTTGAAAGCATTGGTGATGATATATTCCTTTAGAAATCAAAAGAAATGTGGAGTGCCTTGTTCAGCCCTAAAAATCAACCCTAAGTGGCAAGCTACTGATGGATCACTTTTAATTTGAGTGGTGCGGTCCAAACAGTTCAATCAATTGGCCTATTGCACCATTTAGTTAAGGCACACAAAAATGTTTGACCTATTCAGATTTCTACTCACTTATTTGTGTGTTAAATGTACCGAATCCACAGGTCAGATTCTAGCTATGTGATAGAATCGATGTGATTGTGCGCCTTAGGGTGTGTAGTTGTGGGTATTAAGTGTGTAGCCTTCAATTAAATCCCACATGAGAAGAGTATTTTTTTATTTTTTTTTAATATATGCTGGTGGGTAAGGTGAGGCGAAGTGACAATTAAATAATCAAATCTATCCTAGGGTTTATGCAAGCACCTAAGTTGATTTGAGTTTGATTTATTAGGTTATGAAATGGAAATCTAGTGGGTGGGTGGGGGGTATAAACTTGCAATGTCTCTACATGACTTTACTCCAATCTACAGCCTCCGACTCCTCGATCGGGTTCCAGCAAGACAATAAATCGAAAAAGAAAGATCGGTTAGAAAAATATGTAAGTAATGCGTTAAAACACAGAAAGAACCAAAGAGTGTTGCCTCCCCGGCAACGGCACCAAAATGATTGTAGTGGATTCGCATGTGGAAAGGGTTCGAGTTTGGAAATCCGTTGTCGTAGTTCGATTTGTGAGAAACTCTGTCAATCATATAAAATTTATTACCGAAACTTGAAAAGTGAGTCCCAGGTCGAACATGGGGAGGCAAACGTTTGGTTTTGAAAAATACACTTTTCGCTTTATTTGTTTTTGTCGTTTTTGCCTTTTTTTAATTTTTTTGGTATTTTTAGCAAGCAAGAGATTAGGTCGGTGAATTCTTATCTAACTAATCTACTTGCAAAACATAAGAGAGAGAGAGAAACAACCACATATATCTCAACAAGTGTTTCTACAACTATGCAAGCGACAAAAAAAAGTACACTAGAAAGCGGTAAACATAGATGGAGAGGAGAAGAATCCCCATCGATGGTCGCTTGGAGGATGACTCACTTTGATGATGCTCAGATGAAGGTAGTGAGGAGTGGGACAAAGGAGAACGGCGGCGGAGGAAGGAGGTCAGGACGGGATGTCGCCGCGGCGAGGATCTACTTCTCGAAGTAGGTGAGAAGATGACCACGAGATGCTCCATGAAGAGGGATGAGAGGTTGGAACAAATGTTTGTTTTCTACTCTAGAGGAGCATCCCATGCTTAGGACAAGATCTCTCTAGAGCCTTGGAGGTGGTGAGGAGAAGAAAAGAAGAGATAAAGAAGAATGGAGGTGTAAGGGTCCTTTTATAGTCAAGAGAAGAAGAGGAAATCCGTCCAAGGTCAATAGTGACATCAAAGAAGTCGTTGCAGTCTCGCTGCAAACATTGCTCAAGCCATTACACCCCTGCATGTGGCACTCAAACATGTAGCAAATGGCGCAAGGTTGAAGGGTTGAGGGCTGTTGGATGAGCATCGGAAGTTCCTGACTGTGTGGCTGAAGATTGCGCATCCAACATTGTGTGCCTGCTCAATTCAAATTGCACGGTCTGCATGCTTGCTGGCAGCCGTTGGATTACTCAAACCAAATCACCTGCATGCCTCATCAGTGCTACCCGATCAAGATCATGCAGTCTTGATTCAAATTGGATATATGCCTCTGAAATTAGGAGGCATGTGGGGACTCAAATGGTGGTCGCCAGTTTGCGCTCCAAGTCTACAACCAATGTGCCAAGTCACCATATGTGTCGAGAAGATGTCTTATGGCATGCGGTGGAGGAGGCTTCTCTACCATTAGATCAAGATCCAACGGCTCGGAATGGAGGTCGCAGTTGAGGAGCAGTGCGTGCAGGTGCTACTAGCCGATGTTGGGTGGCCTAAATGGCACCACGTGGCACCATCTGGGCCGTCCATCTTCTTTTTGTTGCAGAGGGTGCCACGGAGCTTGGATCGAGGTGATCTCTGCACTGCCAGTCTACGATTGTTGCTCCAGATCCATCCATATGGTCAGAGGTTTCATCCGAAGCCCGTTAAGATGTCGCATTGCCCCCTAGCTTTTGATCTTCCTCAGACAACATAAGGTGCTACAGGATTCCGATCTCAACGATTTTAGAGGCGTTAGACTCCGATCATCGTTCTGATCATATTCGTATGGTTAGATTGTCTATCCGAGGCCCTAGAATAAATCTCCTCTCCTAACCACAAAAAGGACACAATTAACCTAGAATATAGACAACTACTCTTAATGCAGAATGATGCATGCTATGTAATATTTATAATATGGAATGCAAAATCTAAGCCTGGGAACATGCATAGATAGGCATTTTAACCTAAATGGATATGTCTACATCATTGGGTAACTGCAGAATTTCCTCCTGGGCAAGAAGATGCTATGTAATTATCATACTTCTTAGGATATTGAAGTCAAATCTCCTCGTGCCTTCCTAGGAACTGATATAGGATAAGATATGGCCGTAATACTGAAGGCGACACACTCGTAGAGGTAAACTGGAAATTAACTGTGCTATGAATCAATAAAGAATATTTATAAGGATAAGTTAGTACCCTCTTCTTATGTTAATTCTTTTCCTGCTTTTCACTTGTACTACTTTACTTAGCATTTGGTGATGTATTTTTGGACTTTGTACATAGATGCATTCTGATAGTTAATGTTAGTAACTACTTTTAGGGCTCATCCGTACTTACGTAATTACAATCTACATTGCAAACTCTTATCAATAATATGTTCATTTATTTAATTAATGCCTTATGAATTATTTGTTGGCAATATTTATGTTTTATTATTTTTTGCTAGGTGACTTCGATTCTATTTGAGTTTATTTACTATACCCAATGACTCGGATACCGCTGGGTTAATCTGGATGGTGTGGTTTAGGTTGCCACATACGTCCCCATGGAGATCATTTCCAACAGAGGCACTCATTTTACTTCCCAGTTTTGGAAAGGATTCCAACAATCCTTGGGGAGTCAACTACACTTTAATACGACATATCACTTGCAGAGCAATGACCAAATAGAGCGAACAATACAAAAATTGGAAAATTTGCTATGGGTGATCATCCTAGAGTGGATGGGCTTTTGAGAGGATCATCTACCCCTACTCGAGTTTACTTATAATAATAGCTATATCATGCAATTGTTGATATAGCCCCGTAGAAGGTGTTCTACATCAAGAAGTGCATCCCTCCTCTTTGCTATGCAGAGGTTGGAGAAAAAAGGGAAGTGGGTTTCAGGCTTTTCCATTAGAGCAAAGAAATAGTTGAGCAGAAAAGCTTATTGATATTTCTATATATTTCCATTAATTATGCCTAACTAATGCTAATCTGAGGGTTGATTAAGGTAGAATGCATTTAGTTAGGTCAATTTGGTCATATAGGTGCATTTTGTAAATATTGCATAATTTTGAGTTTTTCTGCAATTTATCCCAAACTTATATTTGGTACCTTGAAGTCTTTATTAAATTATGTGTAGGTACCAGGTTAAGAGAAATTTTGATCCTTGGAGACTGTTGAAGTAGAAAATCATCGCAAAAAGATTGAGTTTGGAAAACCCACCGTTGTAGCGTAATTTGCAAGAAAATCCATCAACAAATAAATTTACTGAAACTCAAAAGGAATTTTGGTTCGAACATAGAGAGGCTACGTTGATTCACAATCTGCAATTATATAACTTTTTTGTAATTTTGGTTTTAAGATGGGATAATCACAATGAATCGAAAATATACTAAAGAGAGAGAGAAAGAGGGAGGGAGAGAGAGAACAAAACACTTTTATAGTAGAGAAATTATTTTTACAACTAGAAATCGATAAATCTACTCTAGAAAGTAGTAAAGAGAAGGGAGGTCAGAAATTATCCACCTCAACAGGTGCTTGGAGGAAGAGCTAGAATGGGCGATGTTTGGAAGACATAGAGTAGAGACAAAAGACGAAGAACAAAGCGGGAAGAACCGACGCCGAGGTAGGATGTCATCGTCGTGGAATCTACTTCCGAAATGGGGGTGAGAAAACGACCACGAGAGCTCTATGAACAAGATGAGAAGTGGACAAAATTTTGATTTTAACTCTAGAGGAGAATCTCGAATTTGGGACAAGCTTCTTTAGAGCTTTGGATAGGGAGAGAGGCGAAGGAAGGGATGAGAAATTCTAGTAGGGCTATCCTTTTATAGATGTGAGAGTTGAGGGCAAAAGAGGCATTTCACTCTTTTAAACATTAATGCACAGGTCATTAGTGACAGATTTAAATGTCACTAAAGACATGAACGTGGGCTTAGGTCGTGCGCTCTCCTACTGCTTCTTCTCCTTTGGCTTCAATGCATATGCACGTTCGCGCGCTCTCAGCGGTTTGATCGAGAGATCGGACGGCTTAAAGATGCGTGTGCTCACTCTACTTCAACATGGCCAATGCCCTCGAGATCTTGGCCGTCCATCCTCGTATCCTGATGTGCATACATCTGATTAACCTAAAATGTCTATTAATGCATGTTCTTAGTGTCACATTAGCATTATACATTTTAAATAGTGCATAACATGCATCATTTTGCATTTAGGCTAGTCTGAATGAAATGTAGGTTAATTCTCTTTTTAAGGCCAGGGATAGGGAAATTTGTTAATCGAGGCCTCGGATAAAAAATCCAACTATACGAATCTAATCAGGGCGACAATTGGAGTTCAACAACTCCAAGATCGCCCTGATCGGACACTTATAGCACCAGATAGAGACCGAGGACCCATAAAGAGCAAGGACCAAGTTGGTGTTAGTCCACACCTCAGACGACAAATTCGACTGCATGGATGGGTTTAGATTGATAATCGCATCTTAACGACGTGAAAATCTGTCCAATCCGACACCCGTGGCACCATCTAAAACACTTAAAAGATGGATGGCTTAGATGGCGCCAATGGCGCCATCATAGCTGCCTAGCACCAGCCGTAGCTCTTCTCTTCTTCAACTGCTCGATGCATCTACACTGTTGGATGCTCATCCAACGGCCGATCGCACGTGTGCATAAAATATTCAACGCACCTCAACCGCATGCATAGCGTAGTGGTTAAGGCACTGCGTAGGCAGGAGGCATGGGTTCGAGTCGCAAGCGCAGTGCCCCTCTTCACATGTGGGCATGCTATCATAGCCGTGTGATGGGCATCCAGTGGTGAGGATTAGCCGATAGCGCCCACGCGCGATTAGATGTGCAGCACAAACGCTCGATCGCATGCTGGCACGCAGCACTGGCGGGGGCAGTTTAAGCCGTCCGAGCTGTTGATCAGACGGCTGAGCATGCATGGTCGTGCGTAAGCACTGACACAGCGAAGGCAAGGGGGTGCGCACGCGACGCACACACGTCGGCCATGTTCAGGACTTTAGTGACGAATTTATCCGTCACTAAAGGTCTTGAATTAATGTTTTTAATGTTGTAATGACCAAAATGCCCCAACTCCTTGCAACTATAAAAGGAAACCCCTACCATGCAAATTTCTCATCCCTTCCTTCTCTTCTCTCCCTCTCTAAAGCTTAAGAGAAGCTTGTCCCACACCCAGGATGCTCCTCAAGAGCTAAAATCAAGTTTTCACCCCCATTCTGCAAGTGGATCCCGCGATGACGACGATGTGTTGCTTCATTCCCATTCCTCCTACCTCGTCCTCCTTCCCACTCCATTCCACATCTTCCAGGCATTGTCCTATCTGACTCGTCCTCCAAGTGATCGTCAAGGAGGAGAACTCTCTCCCATTCTTTTTACTTCTTTCTAGTTGTAACAATTTCCCACTTTCTAGTGTAATTATTTCATGCTTTCTTAGTTGAAAAAGCATTATTCAATATCAAGTGATTGTTCTTTCTCTCTCTCTCTCTTATTGTCTATATTGTTTCCATTGTGATTATTTCACCCTTTAAACAAAAATACAAAAAAATATAATTATGAATTTTGATTGACGTAGCCTCCCTGTGTTCGACCTGAAATTTCTTTACATATTTTTTGGTATAAATTTTATTTGTTGAATGGATTTCTTCGCGACTCGAACTGCAACGACGAGTTTTCAAATCCAATTTCGATAGCGTAGTCATCCGCAACCAACATTTTGGCACCGTTGCCGGGGAGGCAACGATTTTTCGATCTTCTTTTCGCATTTCGCACACTTTACTATTTTCTAACTTCCTTTATCTCGTGTCTATTGTTTTGCAGATACCTCTATCAGGGAATCGTCAAGTGGTAGATCAAAGTAAAGTGTAGCTGACGACAACTGTAAGTGCTCCCCATTCTTCCCCCTCCATAGATTTCATTTCATCACATTAATTCAAATTCCAATTAACCTAGGTGTTTGCATAAATCTTAGGATTAGTTTGGTTGTTTGGATTTCAACTCACATTTATTTCACCCTCGCATAAAAAAAAATAAAAAGATATTTTTGTGGGGTAATTCAACATACACACAGCATACACCCACATTCAAGGCACTTAACCTAATTGATTTTCTTCTTCTCAACCAAATTATGATATGTGGAATTGGTACACATAAATCAACACATAAAAGAGTAGAAATCAGTCTAGGTTAATCATTTTGTGTGCCTAACTTAGTGGTGCAATTGTGGCCAATTGTTTGAGTTGTTTGGGCTGCACCACTCAACCTAAAATCAACTCACCATGTAGCTTCCTCTTAAGGTTTTCAATCTAGGTTCATTCTAGGCACTCCACTTTATTTTCTATTTCAAAAGAAAAGTGATCTTCACTCATGCTTGAAAACCTGGTTTGCCTCAAACTTGATTGAATTAAACCTAATTCTAAACCCTAAAAGCTACTTAAGAAAGATTTGAACTCTAAAACCTACTCATCACAAATAATCTTGCTTGAAAACCCTGGTTGTGCATGCACTTACACATACTTAATTGATCATTAAGGGCACAACCCATTTTTAGGGCCCACCACATTCCGTAAGCAATAGAATCCCAAGCCTAAATAAAATCAAGTAGACGTTGGCCTTAAGGATTGATTCGCTCTTCGGGGTCCAATTTGAGATTGTTTACGATTAACCTGCTTGTACTAATCAATCTGATGTCTAGTTAGGGGATTAGTGTCAAACGACTGCGACTGGGGGTACACTAGGAACCGGAGGTGCAAGTCGAAGGAAGAACCTTCTCCCCAGTCCCTCCTCCTAACTGGTTGGATTGAGCTGATGCAAGTAGAGTAAATTATCTATAATCTTAAGGTGGGTTCTGAGAGTCTGTAGATCCTTAGGCTGCCCCACTTAATGACAGGCTTATTTTGTTGTGCTACAGGGTTCTTAACCCCAGTCCTTCCGACCTTTTCCTAGTTTTTGCTGGTAAGAAGGTCATTGAATCCTAGATTGGAAGGTGCTGAATGGTGGATGGCTACGCTATCGGAATTGGTTTTGAAAACCCGTCGTTGTAGTTCGAGTTACGAAGAAATCCATTCAACAAATAAAATTTATATCGAAAAATCTGTAAAGAAATTCCTGGTCGAGCATAGGGAGGCTACATCAATCAAAATTCGCATATATATTTTTTTTGTGTTTTTGCTTAAAAGGCAAAATAATCACAATGGAAGCAATATAGACAATAAGAGAGAGAGAGAGAAAGAACAATCATTTGATATCATGTAATGTTTTTACAACTAAGAAAGCAAGAAATGATTACACTAGAAAGCGAGAAATTATTACAACTGGAAAGCAGGAAAATTCTACTCTAGAAAACAGTAAAAAGAATGGGAGAGAGAAGTTATCCTCCTCGATGATCGCTTGGTGGACAAGTTCGATGGGACAATGCCTGGAAGATGAGGAACGGAGCGGGAAGAAGGAGGATGAAGCAAGAGGAACGGGAACGAAGCAGTATGTCGTCGTCGTCGCGGGATCCGCTTCCAAAATGGGGGCGAAAACTCGATTTTAGCTTTTGAGGAGAATCCCGGGTGTAGGACAAGCTTCTCTTAAGCTTTAGAGAGGGAGAAAGGAGAAGGAAGGGATGAGAAATCTGTTTGGTAGGGGTCTCCTTTTATAGTTGCAAGGAGTGGGGGCATTTTGGATATTACAACATGAAAAACATTAATTCAGGACCTTTAGTGATGGATTTATCCGTCACTAAAGGCCTCAACATGGCCAATGTGCTTGTGCCCCTTCGCCTTCGCGCTCTCAACGCCTTCACACGACTTCGCATGCTCAGCCATTTGATCAGGAGATCGGATGACTTAAATTGTCCTCGTTGGCGCCACGCACCCGTGTGCAATCAGGCGTTTGGGCTGTACGTCTGATCGCACGTGGGCGCTATAGATCGATCTGCATCGCTCAATGCGAATCATGCTGCTACAATTGCTCGCATACGCGCGGTAGTTGCAGGATCGAACATGCATTGTGCGCACACACAACGTGCATGACCACTGTGATATGTGTGGGCTTGTGTCGCATGGATGATTTTGAGAATGCGTGCTTGCGATCATTAGATCAAGATCCAACGGCCCAGATCGTGTTGTTGGAGACTCTTTGGAGAGGTAGCAGTGGTCCTTAGGGTTGGTTAGGTGGCTGAAATGGTGCCATGTGGCGCCATCTTGGACGTCCATCTTCTGAGTGTTGTAGACGATGCCATGGGTGTTGGATTGGACTGATTTTCATGCCGTTAGGCTGTGATCGTCGATCCGAATCCATCTGTGCAGTCGGATCTATTGTTTGAGGTGCAGATTAACACCATCTTAGCCCTTGATCTTTAGGGTTCCTTAATCTGTATTTGGTGCTACGGATGTCCAATCAGGTTGATCATGGAGTTGTTGAACTCCAATCGTCACCCTAATCGGATTTGTATGATTGGATCTTCGATCCAAGGCCTCGGTTAAAAGTCACCCTGTCCCTGACTATAAAAGGAGACAATTACTATACACTTTATACAACTTGACCTAAATGCATGATTATGCATGTTATGCACTATTTACAAAGTATAATGCTAATGTGACACTAAGAACATGTATTAATAGACATTTTAGGTTAATCAAATGTTTCCACAGCACACCCCCATGCCTATCTTTTGGTAGTCCCTAGCAAAAACTACATGCTATTTATAAAAGAATTAGGTTGGATTACTTAGGCAAAAAACATTTTTAACATCAAGAAATTTTTACTTAGAACTTGAACTTTCAAAGACACAACAGTACCCGGGTATCTGCCAAAATGCAGACCGCCTCAAGCCCTCGCCTTATTCAAAGAAAGATCTCTTTTTCTCATTTTCTTCTTTTCTAATTTTTTTTGGATTTTTGAGTTTAGGGTTACAGAGTGGCTTTCTACGGCCACTCAACCCACCCAAGATTTGATGATAACCCTAAGTTCTAAGCATCCTTTTGTGAATGTGATAGACTCATTGATAGGTAATCAGAATGGACTTCGGGTTTCTATGCCCCTAGGTGGCCTTAAAAAGAGAGTTCTGAGTGATTCTTCTTGTCTGAACATTTCGATTGCTGATACTTTTTCAAACGAAACCATTCTTATAGTTTCAGGTGTCCAAACCCCGTGGTTTGATGACATCGTTAATTGTTTGGCAGTTGGTCAAATCCCCCAGGATTGGACCATGCAAAAATGGGATAGGCTCAAATCTGAGACCAAATATTACTTCTAAGAGGACCCTGAACTGTACTGCATCGGCTATGATCAGATCATTTGCTGATGTGTTCCAGAGAATGAATTCAAGAGTATACTAGAGTTCTACCATGCATCTGTGTTTGGTAGACACTTCTCCGAAAAAAGGATGGCTGCAAAAATTTTGCAATCTAGATTCTATTGGCTGTCTTCATTCAAGGATGCCCAGGAATTCTCGAGGTCATGTTGCTGATGCCAGACACTTGGGAGCATGACTAAGAGAGATGTGATGCCTCTAAACCCGATTCTTCCCATCGAGATCTTCAACGTTTGGGGCATCGATTTCATGGGACCCTTCCTCCCTTCATTTGGACATTAGTACATTCTTGTCACTATTGATTACATGTCCAAATGGATCGAGGTGATTCCCACCCAAACCAGTGACCACAAGGTGGTCATAGATTTCATCAAGAAGAACATTTTCAGTCGGTTTGGGATTCCGAGGGCCATCATCAGTGATGGTGGCACTCATTTCAGTAAATGCCCAGTTCCATAATTTGCTGGCAAAATACGGGGTTAATCACAGAATCTCCACACCTTACCATCCCTAGACGAATGGATAGGCTGAGATCTCCAATCAGGAGATCAAGAATATTCTACAGAAAACGGTTAGGCCTAATCACAAAGACTAGACTTAAAAGCTTGAGGTCGCTCTTTGGGCCTACCGTACGGCATATAAAATGCCCATCGGCATGTCTCCATTTCGTCTGGTGTATGGAAAGGCATGCCATTTACTCATAGAAATTGAACATAGGACATTCTAGGCAATCAAGTAGTGCGATCTAGAATTGAGTTTAGCCAGGAAGACTAGGAAACTCCAACTATTTGAGTTGGAGGAGCTTAGGAATGACACATACGAGAATGCCAAGATCTACAAGGCTCAGACCAAAGCTCTTCATGACCAATTATTTTCCCGCAAGAGCTTTGAGCTGAAATAGAAGGTTAGGCTCTTCGATTCTCGACTTAAGCTCTTTCCCAGCAAACTTAGGTCAAAATGGAACGGCCTGTTCTTTATTGATCAGATATTTCCAAATGGAGCTGTTTAAATCTCTAACCTGAAGTTGGGTAATTCATTCAAAGTCAACGGTCAATGTCAGAAACTTGTTATTGATCTTACTATTCCAGAACCCGTCTCAAACACGGTTCCTCTAGCCATGATGTGACTTCTTTGGGTGGACTTCACCTAGCTGACGGCATTAAACTCAGCAATTGTACAGTCTGACTCAGAGCTGACTCGAGCTTCAAATTCAGGTGATATCTTCTGCATTCTACCCTTCCTTTCATGTCTTTTATTTTCAATGTGAACATTGCATCAGCTAGGCATGGGGGAGTAGATTCATTTCTGAATCATTTTGACAGCTTTGTGAAATTCTTGTAAATTTTGTAAATTCTATTTGTCATCTTATATATACATAAAAAAAATGAATTAGGAAGGAATACTTGGACATTAGGACCTTTCAATCTTACGAAATATTATAGTAGGATCTTAACACTAAGACCATTTAGGCCTTTAGGCTTAATCAGCCCGGGTATCCACTAAAATGTGGATCTGTATTTTGAGTCATCGCCATCCTGAATTCTATCATAATTTGATTAAATAAGTTTGGGTGATAAGTACATGACTTATCAACTCACCCTCTGATTTGAGGAAACTTTAAGTCTAAGCAACTATGATGAGAGCCTCATCATGAGCCATAACTAGCCCATTTTAACCTAATAAAGAGAATCAAAGCTCCTACATAACCTAGAAGAGGGCCTAATTGGAGGAATAAGTGTTCTGAGAAGAAAATATGAAATAAAGGTTAAAACTGTAATTTTACCATTGCAGGACATAAAGGATATTTCTTAGAGATAGAGCATTGGTCAACTGGTCAAAATGAGATAAAAAGTGGGATGAATCAATCAGAAATGGGCTCATGTGCAATCCAGGAATTAAATGACATCTTGTAACCCTAAAATAGACCTGCTTAATTCAACAAGGTTTTAGTCAGGATAAAAATCAAGTAAACCCTCTAAAAATCATGGAAAAATATCCCCTAGGGTTTAAAACATTCAATTTGGCCTTTGGAACCTAGTCTGACCTAGATTAGGGTCCTAGCTCATCAATTGACCTAAATTGGGTTTTTACGTAAAATGTCCAGTCAAACGTGGTCAAAATTAAAATCCAATTTCACCATTGGATTCCTTAGGTCAAAATTAGGTTTTTAAAAAAATTTGGACCTAAGGGGAGGTCATCTTGACTTACTTTGCAATTTAGTACACTCAATCACATTTTGGTCCCTATCTTTTGAAAACCATCACATAAACCCCCCTAGCTTCCTCGCCAATCTTACAATCAGGTCCCTCCACCATTATTGGGGTGAGAATCCTTCTCGAGAGAGGATTAGAGAGGGAATGCTCTCAGATTCCTCAGAGATCTCCTCCCAGAATTGGAATGGAGATTCTCTGAGGAATCCCCTTCCATCTGAGCCCAATCACAACCCCTGATTTGCACCCAATCTCTCGTGCGAACGCACGAGAGATTTGGGTATCTAACTACCTTCCATCTCCGGCGTGACGTCGGTGGCAGAAGACGTGCCCTCCATGCACCAGAAGCACGGCCAACACCTATAAATTAAAACCCAACTCCGGCCGCACCTTCTCAGCTTGACATGGCCGGGATTCCACCCCAAATTCATCTTCTTCTTTTCCGGCCAAGGGGTCAAGCGAGCTCCAGCGAGCCCCCTTCCTCTTCCGCTTCGCTCTACCACAAAACCAGTGGCAGAGTCATCTTCCTCATCCTCCTCCGCGTCGTGCAACAACCGTGCAAGCTGCCCTAGCCCCGTCGTCGTCGCAGTCTTCCTCCACTGGACATCTTCTTCTCCGGCAACAGTAGGTACTACTGTTCGCCCCCTCATCCCCTTTGTCCCTTTAGTTGGGTTAAAACTATTCTCCTCTATCCCCTCTTTCATCTCCCTCATTTTATTTCATCAAACATCCCTCGACTGCCACTGTTCACCACCACCTTCCTCATCTCCGGCCACCATCCGGTGAGACGCTCCCATTGCTCCGCAGCCCCACACGCCTCGCCGACCATCGCATAACCTTCGGCTCACCTCACTGAATAACCTCCGCCCATCCATAGGCCCGCTACACCACCACAACAGTCCCCCAAACACACCCATCCATCTGGCCACAGGGTGACCTAGGCACGCACGCCTAGGTCACCCCGCGGCCTACCACCTAGCTCTTCACCTTCGCCGTGATACGGCGAAGGTCCCCCGGTGATCTGATTAGTCCACGAGGCTATTTTTGTGTCAGACAGATTTCAAGCTGTTGCCGCCATTGACGGCAACTCGAACGCAGCTCCATGCTTGATCCAGGTCATAGAACTGCAGATTTCCAGGTGCTGCCAACTTGGGAAGGTCTTGCGAAGGTAGTTGACCCAGCAAGCGAAGCCAACAGAGCCTGCAGTTGAGGGAATTGAAGGCACGGTCTGCTGCGGGCGCGCGAGGGAAAGTAGTGGGCTTTAGTCCCACATCGGTAAGTCACGACGCGTGCGTATCCTTTATATTATTTTTGTCATATGGGCTCGTTGCCTCCGAACGCACTTGGGGTGAGGTCCCTCACCCATCCTCAACACCTCGTCCGTGATTTCACCACACGAATCTGGCGACCCGACCCGACACTGCCCTGAGCACTCCTCGTGCACCACCCTCATGCCTGTGCACCTGGACTCGGGTGCGAGATCCGATCGGTTTACCCGACTCTGGGAGAGCGTGCTAAGAGTGGTTTACACAAAGGGAGAGAGACGCACGGGTGTGGGTAGAGGGATAGGTTTTGCTTTGGTGTGGTTTGTGCAGGGAAGGAAGGAAGGAAGAAGTCAACACTTAGCCGCTAAGGAGAAGAAGCAGAAGGAAGGAAGCCTTTGCAGAGGAAAAAGAGAAGAAAAGGAAGAGGCGAAGGAAAAAGGAAGAAAAATCAGAAGAAGAATAAAAGAAGGGAAACATATTTTTAAGACGTCTGATCCCAGGATCAGACGTCCAATTTCTTCTTTTTGCCACAATTACTTTTCAAACTCATGCATTTATATTTGAATTATGTTTTGAGTAATTAAGTGTTCAATTACATTCTTGAGATTAGTAGTAAATTCCAATTGCTCCCTGCGATCGACCTCGGATACTTAGGTTTTCGAGTAATAAAACTTCTATTTGTTGATGACGCTTGATCACCTATACTACGACGTAACTAACTGTTAAAAGACGATCGAGACCACGTCAACATTTTGGCACCGTTGCCGGGGAGCAACGCATAATTTATCACTAGTCTCTACATTCTTTTTATCATATTGGACACTAACTTGCCCTACTTTGCTTTGTTGTGATCTTGCAGTATTTCATGAGAAAATCTCTCTCGCAAGTCAACCACTCCAGGGCAAGTAATTTCTTTTCTTCCTTAAACTATCCCTTAAGCTTTGAAAGACAAAAGGAAGAAAATTAATTTAGGAATCAATTGCCTTCTTTCTATAGTAATGACCATCTTTAAGGCAAACATTTCCTGATTTTGCAAAAATTTTTTCAGATCTTCTTGAAGTTGGAGTGATTTTTTTTTTTTAGATTCTATCCCATAAATTCATGTGCCTAATAGAAATCACGCTTAATCTCGGTGGACAACACACTTCTTGCTTTTAAAGTGAAAAGAGAATTTTTGTGAAAAAGAGGATTGGAAATAGAACCAAATTAGGGTTTCTATAGTAGGATCTTGGAGTGTTAGTCACACATGCCTACATAAAAGGAAATAAACCCTCCCGCATCAGTGTGCTACCCAAGCCCTTGAGTGAAGAGATCTAAACAAGACAAACCCTAAGAAAAATTAAAGTTCTAAAATCACTTGAATCTTAAAATCTTGGACCTAATAACCTAGGAGTCAAATCAGGGTGATCACTAGGCTCCAAACCTAGAATCATTCTGCCATCTATAGGACAGGTCAGGTGAAGTTGACCCCTTGGGTCAACCAACCTCTAAATTAGGTCACAACATCAAACCATCTAAAGTTCAAGTGAGAACCCTAAAGCACCTTTAAAATAAAAGTGGTAGACTTAAGAGGTCAATGTCCCATTCAGGTCCACCTGGAATCTCAGTGACAAGAGAGGTCGGGTGGGGGAAACCCTGTAACCCGTGGGGACGATCTACCATGTAGGGGTCTTTGCGGGACTCTCCCTCTCTGGCTGCCCAGGTAATTCTCAGGTGGACGATCTTCTGATCTATGGGTACCATCCGCCCCGAACCTCCATAGTCATCCAAACGTCTTTGGGTGTCTTGATTGGGTCAAAAACATCTCTAGTCCTTCATCTTTTCTCTTTAGAGCACACACACATTTTCAGTGGGTCTCATTATTCAGATCTAATTGCTTCATAACTTGATTCTACATCTTGATTCAAACTCTGATTCTACATCTTGATTCCACAACCTGATCAAAATATGCAGCCAAACCACTTAGGACTACCATTCAAGAAACTTGAATATCAGAGATCCATGAGAGATAGAATGATTGAGGATGGCATGAAATTCTATGAAAAAGAAGAATCCTCAACACCAGTAGGAAACATTCAAGTTGATGTCCCAATAACCACAACCTTTATCATAACTTGTGCCCAAGTACTATTGGCAGAAGCCACAAAAGGTTCAACCTGTGACTTGCTCATTACTGGATACATTGAGATAGAAAAATTGCATAATCTTGAATACCTTCAATGTATGACAAATCCTCGACTTTGGAAGCAACACCAAGATAGTCTTGAAAAATGGGAAGAGATAATGAGATTAGTAAAACAAATTATTGACCAGAAGTACCCGTATATACCACAAATAGAAGATGAACCATCTAGGGACAACATCGAGGATCAACCTGATCTCGGGTTTGAGGCACAAAATGGCTGTGGATTCCTAATCCAGATGGAGTACAATGTGCCTGATATTAAAGAAGGTTGGGAAGCTCCAAATGCAGGAAAACATAATGTTGAGCTTACTCTAGACCATGAATCACCAAGCTTAGAATCCCAAAACTCCTGCAATAATGAGAGTAGAACTGAACCTCTTGAAGGTGTAAATCCCTTCCCTTATTTTGATAAGGTGACCCTTGAAGGTTATTCAGACCTAGATTCTAGTGATTCAACCCACATCCTAAGCCTAGAACCTAGATCTAAAATCTATTTTGAAGATTTCAAGGCCCCATATGAGGAAGATCAATCTTTTAATGAAGAATATGATTTTGGGCCTATAATTGATGAATATCTCTCGCCAACATCCTCAGAGGAACTAATCAATTTTTCGGAAGTCATGCCAATCTACGATACAGAAACTGAGGAGTTGGATGAGTAGGGATGTAATTGGGTTTGCCCTACTAGCTTAGAACCTGAGCCTCTACCAGATAGGGACACCTTTTTAAGCTTAGAATTAACATTTAGGTGAGACCCCAGGCAGGCTGCTGAATCTACAACATATGGTGGTGGAACTCATGATCTTGAATCTCATTCAGATTTTGATTTTCGCAAACTCTCCGACAATTTTGAATCTGACCATAACATCGGGGAAAATCTGCTTCCTAATTATAGCAAGCCAATTCTCTTTGAAGCCACCTGCTTCACATATACAGAACCAAGCAAAATCTGTTCTCTACCTCAACCTGCAACTGGACTCAATTTCTATTCTGATTCACCTCTCACTGAGCCGTTTGTAGATGATTCAACACCATATCTATACCAGGTATCGGGTATTGATTAGACCGAAAAGCAAGAGCCATCATTCTTTGATCACCCCTGTAGGTTTTCCACACCACACATTGATTATTTTTCGGAATCCTACTCTGACCAGGCTAATTCGACTCAGCCTAAACCCGAGTTTTCACTTCCATATCCATCAGAACTTCATTACATATGGTGGGTTCCGCATCTATTGATCTACGTCTATCAACCCACCAGACTTATTGGGTTTCGACTGCATCATCAGCCTACTGATCTTAACAAGCACCTGGTTGGACCAACCAGGCTCTTAATCAAGGTGCTTGTTTTACAAAATTCCACTGATTTGACCACTCCCTCTCCACCTCATTTTCTGCTCGGCTGAAGGCATTGAATTTAGTGCTTAACGGGAGGCAACCCATCATTCCAAAAATAGAGACCCGTCTGATTATCCGTCTGTACTCCACGTCCATTGCACCTTGAATTCAGCCTTAGACAGTTGATCCCACCTCTGGTACACATACCAGAGCTTGAAATCGTTCGCATTAGTCATTTCCAACTCGTTCACCCACCCGATGTATCCTATTCTAAGTCCCTGACCTCAACACTATTTCACACCCTCTGTTTATAATGAGGACATTGCAAAACTTAGGCATGGGGGGTGATAAAGTGCATACATACAGAACCAAGAAAAAAATCAGAAGGATTCTCACACAAAAAAATTCACATATGTCAAAAACACAAAAAATTGAAAAATTATGAAAAATAACAAAAAATGGGGGAGGGAGGAAATTTTGTGAGCCACATATTCATAAGGAGGAGAAAAAGAGCAAAAATAACAAAAGGAGCACAAGATGAAAAAGTAAAAGAGGTAGTCATTAGTAAAAGATTAAGGATAAAGAAATAAAAGAAAAGTGCTAAGGAGACATAACAAGAGATTAGCGGGAACACTGGTCTTAGGCCTCTTGGGCTAGATTCTTTAGCTTAATAATTCACGTATCCGCTAAGATCTGGATAATCCTCAAGAGGTTGGGGAAAATGTGAAGCTCAAGTATTAGGTCTAAGGCTTAGGAAGTATTCGGCCTCGTTAACTGACCTTTGGTTTGCGGGATTCGGTAACCTAAGAACCCCAAATCACACACAGTTTGGTTCAGCGCGCATAAATATCCAAATCACGCAAAAGCGTTTAATGTTCTAAAAAAGTCACCTAGATTAGGAGTGGCTAATCAACACAAGTTGATTTGGATGAGTTCACGATGCGGAGAGGCGGGAAATTTCCCTCGAAGATGCGTAACAACATAACATCTCCTCGGTGCTTGTCTCTTAGGATATTCAAATATCCTACTAGGGGCATGTAAGCACTCTGTTGGTTCAGATACCATGGGCGGCATTATCATGAAATGTCGATCGTCAGGGTCTGAATTCGGCCACGGAATGCCATGGGCGGGATTATCTCGAAATCTCGAAAGCCAGGGTTCTGGGGGTTGCCATGGGCGAGATTTTCTCGAAATCTCGATAGCTAGGGACCCTTGAGGATTGATGATGGGGACGAGGAATTCAATACAGACCGTGTTGAGAAGCCAATCCGAAGCTAGAAATAAAAAGAAAAGAGAGAGAAAGCTCTCCAAACAAATAAATCTTCTATCTCTCTTACGAAAACACACTGCAAACTGAACCTAGGGTAAAAATGTCTCAAGCACGGGTGCTTTAACCGTGGAGTCCAACAAACCCTAGGTTAGTTTCGTGGGCATTAAAAACCTTTGTGGAGGACTGAGGCTAAAGCGAGTCAGGTCGAGATTTTGGTTGGTACTTGAGTACATCTAGGCCTATTGTCGGCATTTTGACCTAATCACAAAAGAAAAAGAGAAGCACTTATCATAATTGTTGATAGACACTCAGGGTCTAGAATAGAAGTTAAAACCTTGAAATTTTGCTAAGGGACTAGCAAAAGCTAGGCATGGGGGTTTGATGAGAGCCTCATCATGAGTCATAACTAGCACATTTTAACCTAATAAAGAGAATAAAAGCTCCTACATGACTTAGAAGAGGGCCTAATTGAAGGAATAAGTGTTCTGAGAAGAAAACATGAAATAAAGGTTAAAATTGCATTTTTACCATTGCAGTGCATAAACGGGATTTCTCAGAGGTAAAACATAGATCAAATGGTCTAAATGAGATAAAAAGTGAGTTGATTCAATCAGAAATGGGTTCTTGTGCAATCTAGGAATTAAATGACATCTTGTAACCCAAAAACAGACCCGCTTAATTCAACAAGGTTTC
Source organism: Thalassia testudinum (assembly GCA_037157565.1). Classification (NCBI taxonomy): domain Eukaryota; kingdom Viridiplantae; phylum Streptophyta; class Magnoliopsida; order Alismatales; family Hydrocharitaceae; genus Thalassia; species Thalassia testudinum. The sequence continues at coordinate 8,141,811 of JAZHRO010000003.1, read as the reverse complement.
AGTCAAGATAAAAATCAAGTAACCCTCTAAAAATCATGGAAAAATATCCCTTAGGGTTTGGAACATTCAATTTGGCCTTTGGAACCTAGTTTGACCTAGATTAGGGTCCTAGCTCATTAATTGACCTAATTTGGGTTTTTACGCAAAATATCCAACCAAATGTGGTCAAACCTAAAATCCAACTTCACCGTTGGATTACTTAGGTCCAAATTAGGTTTGTACCAAAATTTGGACCTAAGGGGAGGTGATCTTGACCTACTTTGCAATTTAGTACACCCAATCACATTTTGGTCCCTATCTTTTGAAAATCATCACATAAACCCCCGTAGCTTTCTCGCCAATCTTACAATCAGGTCCCTCCACCATTATTGGGGAGAGAATCCTTCTCCGGCAAGGATTAGAGAGGGAATACTCTCAGATCCCTTAGAGATCTCCTCCCAGAATTGGAAGGGAGATTCTCTGAGGAATCCCCTTCCATCTGAGCCCGATCACAACCCCTGATTTGCACCTAATCTCTCGTGCGAATGCACGAGAGATTTGGATATCTGACTACCTTCCATCTCTGGTGAGATGTCGGTGGCAGAAGACGTGCCCTCCACGCACCAGAAGCACGGCCAACACCTATAAATTAAAACCCAACTCCGGCCACACCTCCTCAGCTCGACTTGGCCGGGATTCCACCCCAAATTCATCTTCTTCTTCTCCAGCCAAGGGGTCCAGCGAGCTCTGGCGAGCCTCCTTCCTCTTCCTCTTCGCTTTGCCACAAAACCAGTGGCAGAGTCGTCTTCCTCATCCTCCTCCGCATCGTGCAACAGCCGCACGAGCTGCCCTAGCCCCGTCGTCGCCGCCGTCTTCCTCCACTGGACATCTTCTTCTCCGACGACAGCTGGTACTGTCATTCGCCCCCTCGTCCCTTTCGTCCCTTTAGTTAGGTTAAAACTATTCTCCTCTATCCGCTCTTTCATCTCCCTCATTTTATTTCATCAAACATCCCTCGACCGTCGCTGTTCACCACCACCTTCCTCATCTCCGACCGCCCTCCGGCGAGACGCTCCCATCGCTCCGCAGGCCCACATGCCTCGCCGACCATCTCATAACCTCCGCCTCACCTCACTGAATAACCTCCACCCGTCCATAGGCCCGCTACACCACCACAACAGTCCCCCGAACACACCCATCCACCTGGCCATAGGCCGACCTAGGCACGCACGCCTAGGCCACCCCACGGCCTGCCACCTAGCTCTTCACCTTCGCCGTGACATGGCGAAGGTCCCCCGGTGATCTGATTAGGCCGCGAGGCTATTTTTGTGTCAGACAGATTTCAAGCTCTAGCAGGCATTGACGGCAACTCGAAGGAAGCTCCACACTTGATCCAGGTCGCAGAACTACAGATTTCCAGGTGCTGCCAACTTGGGAAGGTCTTGCGAAGGTAGTTGACCCAGCAAGTGAAGCCAATAGAGCCTGCAGTTGAGGGAATTCAAGGCACGGTCTGCTGCGGGCACGCGAGGGAAAGCAGTGGGCTTTAGTCCCACATCAGCAAGTCATGATGCACACATATCCTTTATATTGTTTTTGTCATATGGGCTCGTTGCCTCTGAATGCACATGGGGTGAGGTCCCTCACCCATCCTCACCGCCTCATCCATGATTTCACCACACAAATCTGGCGACCTGACCTAACACTGCCTTGAGCACTCCTCGTGCACCACCCTCACGCCGGTGCACCTGGACCCGGGCGCGAGATCTGATCGGTTTACTCGACTCCGGGAGAGCATGCTGAGAGTGGTTTACACAGTGAGAGAGACACGCGGGTGTGGGTAGAGGGATAGGTTTTGCTTTGCTGTGGTTTATGCAGGGATGGAAGGAAGAAGCCAACACTTAGCTGCTATGGAGAAGAAGCAGAAGGAAGGAAGCCTTCGCAGAGGAAAAAGAGAAGAAAAGGAAGAGGCGAAGGAGAAAGGAAGAAAAATCAAAAGAAGAATAAAAGAAGGGAAACATATTTTTAAGACGTCTGATCCTAGTATCAGACGTCCAATTTCTTCTTTTTTCCACAATTACTTTTCAAACTCATGCATTTATATTTGAATTACGTTTTGAGTAATTAAGTGTTCAATTACATTCTTGAGATTAGTAGTAAATTCCAATTGCTCCCTGTGTTCGACCTCAGATACTTAGGTTTTCGAGTAATAAAACTTCTATTTGTTGACGATGCTTGATCACCTATACTACGACTTAACTAACTATTAAAACACGATCGAGACCACGTCAACCCACCCGATGTATCCTGTTCTATGTCCCTGACCTCAACACTATTTCACACCCTCCGTTTACAATGGGGGCATTGCAAAACTTAAGCAAGGGGGGGTGATAAAGTGCATACATACAGAACCAAGAAAAAGTCAGAAGGATTCTCACAAAAAAAAAATTCACAAATGTCAGAAACATAAAAAAAATTGAAAAATTATGAAAAATAACAAAAAAATGGGGGAAGGAGGAAATTTTGTGAGCCACATAATTAGAAGGAGGAGAAAAAGCGCAAAAATGACAAAAAGGAGCACAAAAAGAAAAAGAGGTAGTCATTAGTAAGAGATTAAGGGATTAACTAAAGTTCTAGACCAGATCAAGAAAAGAGAAAAATGAAAAGTGCTAAGGAGACATAACAAGAGATTAGCGGGGACGCTAGTCTTAGGCCTCTTGGGTTAGATTCTTTAGCTTAATAATTCACGTATCCGCTAAGATCTGGATATTCCTCAAGAGGTTGGGGAAAATGCGAAGCTTAAGTATTAGGTCTAAGGCTTAGAAACTATTCGACCTCGTTAACTGACTTTCGGTTTGCGGGATTCGGTAACCTAAGCACCCCAAATTCACAAAAAGTCTGGTTCAGTGCACCTAAATATCAAAATCACGCAAAAAGCGTTTAATGTTCTAAAAAAGTTGCCTTGAATAGGAGAGGCCAATCAACGCAAGTTGATTTGGACGAGTTCCTGGTGCGGAGAGGTGGGAAATTCCCCTCGAAGATGCGTAACAACATATCATCTCCTCGGTGATTGTCTCTTAGGATATTTAAATATACTACTTGGGGCATGTAAGCACTCTGCTGGTTCAAATACCACGGGCAGCATTATCACGAAATGTCGATCGCTAGGGTTTGAATTCAGCCAGGGAATGCCATGGGCGGGATTATCTTGAAATCTCGAAAGCCAGGGTTCTGGGGGTTGCCATGGGTGGGATTATCTCGAAATCTCGATAGCCAGGGACCCTTGAGGATTGATGATGGGGACGAGGAATCCGATACAGACCGTGTTGAGAAGCTAATCCGAAGCTAGAAATAAAAAAGAAAAGCGAGAAAAAGATTTCCAAACAAATAAATCCTCTGTCTCTCTTACAAAAATGCACTACAAATTGAACCTAGGCTAAAAATGTCTCAAGCACGGGTGCTTCAACCGCGGAGTCCAACAAACCCTAGGTTAGTTTCTGTGGGACTTAAAAACCATTGCGGAGGACTAAGGCTAAAGCGGGTCAAGTCTAGATTTTGGTTGGTACTTGAGTACCTCTAGGCCTATTGTCGGCATTCTAACCTAATCACAAAAGAAAAAGAGAAGCACTTATCATAATTGTTAACAGACACTCAGGGTCTAGAACAAAAGTTAAAACCTTGAAATTTTGCTAAGGGACTAGCAAAATCTAGGCATGGGGGTATGATGAGAGCCTCATCATGAGCCATAACTAGCCCATTTTAACCTAATAAAGAGAATAAAAGCTCCTACATGACTTAGGAGAGGGCCTAATTGAATGAATAAGTGTTCTAAGAAGAAAACATGAAATAAAGGTTAAAACTGCAATGTTACTGTTGCAGTACATAAACAGGATTTCTCAGAGGCAAAACATAGGTCAAATGGTCTAAATGAGATAAAAAGTGGGTTGATTCAATCAGAAATGGATTCATGTGCAATCCAGGAATTAAATGACATCTTGTAACCCTAAAACAGACCTGCTTAATTCAGCAAGGTTTTGGTCAGGATAAAAATCAAGTAAACCCTCAAAAAATCATGGAAGAATATCCCCTAGGGTTTAGAACATTCAATTTGGCCTTTAGAACCTAGTTTGACCTAGATTAGGATCCTAGCTCATCAATTGACCTAATTTGGGTCTTTAGGCAAAATGTCCAATCAAATGTGGTCAAGCCTAAAATCCAACTTCACCATTGGATTCCTTAGGTCCAAATTAGGTTTGTACCAAAATTTGGAAAAAAGGGGAGGTCAGCTTGACCTACTTTGCAATTTAGTAAACCCAATCACATTTTGGTCCCTATCTTTTGAAAACCATCACATAAACCCCCCTAGCTTCCTCGCCAATCTTACAATCATGTCCCTCTACCATTATTGGGGATAGAATCCTTCTCCGGAGAGCATTAAAGAGGGAATACTCTCAGATCCCTCAGAGATCTCCTCCCAGAATTGGAAGGGAGATTCTCTGAGGAATCCCCTTCCATCTGAGCCCGATCACAACCCCTGATTTGCACCCAATCTCTCATGTGAATGCAGGAGAGATTTGGGTATCTAACTACCTTCCATCTCTGGCGAGACGTCGGTGCCATAAGATGTGCCCTCCACGCACCAAAAGCACGGCCAACAATGATAAATTAAAACTGAACTCCGGCCGCACCTCCTTAACTCGACTTGGTCGGGATTCCACCCCAAATTCATCTTCTTCTTCTCCGGCCAAGGGGTCCAGCGAGCTCCGGTGAGCCCCCTCCTCTTCCTCGTCGCTCTGCCACAAAACCACTGGCAGAGCCATCTTCCTCATCTTCCTCCGCATCGCGCAACACCTACGCGAGCTGCCCTAGCCCCGTTGTCACCACCATCTTCCCCCACTAGAGGTCTTCTTCTCCGACGACAGCAGGTACTGCCATCCACCTCCTCGTCCCCTTCATCCCTTTAGTTAGGTTAAAACTATTCTTCTCTATCACCTCTTTCATCACCCTCATTCTATTTCATCAAACATCCCTCGACTGTCGCTGTTCACCACCACCTCCCTCATCTTCGGCCACCCTCTGGTGAGATGCTCCCATCGCTCCGCAGCCCCACATACCTCACAAACCATCACATAACCTCTGCCTCACCACACTGAATAACCTTCGCCCGTCCGTTGACCCTCTACACCTACCCAACAGTCCTCGAACACAACCATCATCCGGCCACAGGGCGACCTAGGCACGCACGCCTAGGCCAGCTCGCGGCCTGCCACATAGCGTTTCACCTTCGCCGTGACACGGCGAAGGTCCCCCGGTTATCTGATTAAGCCGCGAGGCTCTTTTCGTGTCTGGTAGGTTTCACACCCTGGCCGCCATTGACGACAACTCGAGGAAGCTCCACGCTTGCTCCAGGCCACAGGACTGCAGGGCTTTAGGTGCAGCTAACTCGGGGAGGTATTGCGAAGACTTCTGCACCAGCAAGAGGCGTTGCAAGGTCAGCAGCAGTGGAAATTGAAGGATGGACTCCTGCAGGCACGTGCGAGAGAAGGCAGTGGGTATTAGTCCCACATCGTTAACTCACAAAGCGATGGAGTGATTTATAATGTTTTTGTGTTATGAGCTTGTTGCCTCAGAACGCACTTGGGGTGAGGTCCCTCACCTATCTTCACCGCCTCATCCATGACACAGATCTGGCGACCCGACACTACCCTGAGCACTCCTCGTGCACCACCCTCACGTTGATGCACCTGGACCCGGGCGTGAGATCCAACTTGTTTACCCAACTCCGGGAGAGCGTGCAGAGAGTGGTTTACACAGAGAGAGATGCGCAGGTGTGGGTAGAGGGATAGGTTTTGCTCTGTGGTTTGTGCAGGGAAGGCAGACAGGAAGGAAGAAGCCAACACTTAGCTGCTAAGAGAAGAAGCAGAAGGAAGGAAGCCTTTGCAGAGGAAAAAGAGAAGAAAGGAAGAGGTAAAGGAAAAAGAGAAGAAGAACTGAAGAAGAAGAAGATGATGAACTAAAGGCAAACAGAACCAAGGAAGGAAGTAGAGCCAAGGAAGAAGAAGAAGACCCGTAGAGAGAAAGTAACTGCAGAAGAAAATAGGAAGAAAGAAGCAAGGCACTACAGAAAAGAAAGAAGAAGCTCAAAGAGAAGAAAGGAAGAAAATCAGAAGAAGAAAAATAAGAGAAGGGAAACACATTTTTAAGACGTCTGATCCCATGATGAGAAGTTCAAATTCTTCTTTTTACCATAATTACTTTTCAAACTCATGCATTTATATTTGAATTACATTTTGAGTAATTAAGTGTTCAATTACATTCTTGAGATTAGTAATAAATTCCAATTGTTCCCTGTGTTCGACCTTGGATACTTAGGTTTCCGAGTAATAAAACTTTTATTTGTTGACAACGCTTGATCACCTATACTACGACGTAACTAACTGTTAAAACACGATCGAGAACAACGTCAACAATCTACACACTATTCGTCACTGACTCGTTGTTTGGCAGATTTAACAAAAATTGGGTAGCTAATGAATCTTCTAGGGTGATATGGCTAGCAAGTTATCGTGGGTAACAGCCCATAAGTAGGCTGTCTAGAACCCTGTCACTGGACCACTCTCTTCTTGCTGCCTTTAGGTAAATCTTAGACCAGGGAAGCCACCTACTTAGAAAGAGAAAGAAAGTCAAAAAGAAAAGAAAAAGAAAAATAAAATGGAGAAAAGAAATAAAAAGAAACAAAAAGAAATAAGCCACACTTCGCCACACGAGTATGGCTGGCAAGTTGTCGGTGAAAATAGCTCATCGACTGGTTATCCAGAACCCAGCTGAAGAAATGCACTAAAAATTCCCAAAACAGTTTGGAAGAAGCGGAGAAGTAGAATAAGCCGGGGAGATATACACTGGACTCACCCTTGTGTTGACCCCATTAAAAGTAAAAGTAGGGAGAAAGCTATCAGTTGTAAAGATACACCTTTAGGCAGAACTATCTTTTTAAGGTCACCAAGAGGCATAGAAACACAAAGTCCATTCTGATTGCCGATCAACAAGTCTATCACATTCACAAAAAGATGCTTAGAACTTAGGGTTCTCATCAAATCTTGGGTGGGTTGAGTGGCCGTAGAAAGCCACTCTGCAACACTAAACTCAAAAATCCAAAAAAAATTAGAAAAGAAGAAAAAGAGAAAAAGATATCTTTCTTTGAATAAGGCGAGGGCTTAAGGCGGTCTGCATTTTGGCAGATACCCAGGCGCTGTTGTGTCTTTGAAAGTTCAGCTCCTAAGTAAAAATTTCTTAATGTTGAAAATGATTTGTGCCAGAGTAATTAAACCTAATTCCTTGATAAATAGCATGTAGTTTTTGCTAGGGACTAGTAAAAAATAGGCATGGCAATGTAATGTGCATACATCTAATTAACCTAAAATGTCTATTAATGCATGTTCTTAGTGTCACACTAGCATTATACATTGTAAATAGTGCATAGCATGCATCATCTTAAATTTAGGTTAGTTTTAATAAAATGTAGGTTAATTGTCACCTTTTATGGCCAAGGACAGGGAAATTTGTTAATTGAGGCCTCGAATCAAAGATCCAACTGTATGGATGTGATTAGGGCAACAATTGGAGTTCAACGATTCCAAGATCGCCCTGATCGAACATCCATAGCACCAGATAGAGACTGAGGAACCCTAAAGAGAAAGGGTGAAGATGGTGTTAATCCACACCTCAGACGACAAATTCGATCGCACGGATGGGTTTGGATCGACAATCGTAGCCTAACGGTGCAAAAAAATCAGTCCAATCCGACACCCGTGGTCAGAAGATGGATGGCCTAGATGGTGCCACGTGGTGCCATCATAGCCACCCAGCACTAGCCATATCTCTTCTCTTCTTCAATCGCTCAACGCATCTACGTCGTTGGATGCTTATCCAACGGCCGATCGCACGTGTAGCGCAGCGATTAAGGCACTACGTAGGCGAGTGGCGTGAGTTCGAGTTGCAAGCGTAGCACCCCTACTCGTGTGTGTGTGCACTATAATGGCCATGTGATGGGCATCCAGTGGCGCGGATCAGCCGATAGCACCAACACGCGATCAGACGCACAGCACAAACGCCCGATCGCACATAGGCACACGGCACTGGCAAGGGTGATTGAAGCCGTACGATCTCATGATCGGACAGCTGAACACGCGTAGCCATCTATAAGCATTGAGGCAGCGAAGGCGAGGGGGTGTGCATGCAACGCACGCACATTGGCCATGTTCATGCCTTTAGTGACGGATTTATCCGTCACTAAAGGTCCTGAATTAATGTTTTTAATGTTGTAATAACCAAAATGCCCCCACTCATTTTAACTATAAAAGGAGACCCCTACCATACAAATTTCTCATCCCTTCCTTCTCCTCTCTCCCTCTCTAAACCTTGAGAGAAGCTTGTCCCACACCCGGGATGCTCCTCAAGAGCTAAAATCAAGTTTTTGACCCCATTCCGGACGTGGATCCTGCAACAACGACAACATGCTGCTTCGTTCCTGTTCCTCCAGCTTCGTCCTCCTTCTTCCCACTCCATTCCTCTTCTTCTAGGCATTGTCTCGTCCAGCTTGTCCTCCAAGCGATTGTCGAGGAGGATAACTTCTCTCTCCAATTCTTTTTGCTGCTTTCTAGAGTAGAATTTTCTTGCTTTCTAGTTGTAACAATTTCCCACTTTCTAGTGTAATTATTTCTTGCTTTCTTAGTTGTAAAAACATTATTCAATATCAAGTGATTGTTCTTTCTCTCTTTCTCTTATTGTCTATATTGTTTCCATTGTGATTATTTCACCCTTTAAACAAAAATATAAAAAAATATAATTGCAATTTTTGATTGACGTAGCCTCCCTGTGTTTGACCCGGAATTTCTTTACAGATATTTCGATATAAATTTTATTTATTAAATGGATTTCTTCGCAACTCGAACTATAATGACGGGTTTTCAAATCCAATTCCGATAGCGTAGTCATCCGTAGTCAACACATCTGACGACTCAGATCACGTTTGCCTCTTCTCCTTCTAACGTTAAGAGGGAATGTGGCCTCTTCATGATCATTGGATCAAGGATCAACTGCCCACAATGCATGATCGTGCGCCTTCAAAACTCGTGCTTCCCCTGCGTATGATTGGGCATGAGATCAGGCGTCATGTTGTACGTCTAGCCAGTTAGATCATATGTGCCATTGATGGCCAATCAAATGACTTGATTTCTCGCTTACATGCGAGGAGGAGGATGCAGTGCGGTGGCTCGAATGCGCCCCTCTTGCGTGAACAGTGCCTCGACCGCTGTGCTATGTGCCTCCTTAAGGTGAATTCATGAATTCCTCCACGTGCTCTCTTGGCTGTTGGATTTCAATCCAACGGTCAAGATTTGATGATTGGCTGAAGAGAGAGAGCAACGACAGGCTTTAATGGCTAGTGTGGGTGGCTGAGATGGCACCACGTGGTTCCATCAGGGCTGTCTATCTTCTATGTCTTGTAGATGGTGCCATGGATGTCGGATTGATTCGATTTTCGCGTCATTGGGCTGCTATCATTGATCCAAACCCATCCGTGTGGTCGGATTTGTCATCTGAAATACAAATTTACACCACCTGGCCTCTTGACCTCTGATCTTTCTCGGACTGCTTTTGATGCTACGGAAGTCCGATTAGGGCGATCTTGGAGTTATTGAACTCCGATCATTGCCCTAATTAGATTCGTACAGTTGGATCTTCAATCCTAGGCACCGATAAAATATCCACTATACCCAGACCACAAAAAGAGAAAATTAACCTAAACTTCATACAATCTAAACTAATTGCAAGATGATGCATGTTATGCAATATTTATAATGTATGATGCAACTATATGACTAAGAACATGCATAAATAGATGGTTTATGTGATACAAACATGCTTGCATCACACCGCCATGGCTACCTTTTGTTGGCCCCTAGCAAAGCTACATTCTATTTATTAGAGAATTAGAATTAGATTTCTTAGGCAGAAGTAATTTTTCAACACTTAGGGATTTCAACTGAGATCTGAACTGCAAAGACACAATAGCACCCGAGTGTCTACTAAAATGCAAATTGCCTGAACCCCTCACCTTATTCAAAGAAGGATCTTTTTCTTTTTCTTCTTTTCTAATTTTTTTGGATTTTTGAGCTTAGTGTTTTGGAGTAGCTTTCTACGGCCACTCAACCCACACAAGACTCGAAGAGAACTCTAAGCTCTAAGCATCTTTTCGTGTAAAGCATTAGACTTACAGATCGGTGATTAGAACGGACTTCAGGTTTCTACTCCCCTAGGTGACCTTAAAAAGAAATTCTACCTAAAGGTGTATCTATACAACCAGTAGCTTTCTCCCTACTTTTATTTTTATGGGGTCAACATAAGGGAGAACCTAGTGTATATCTCCCCAGCTTATTCTACTTCTCCACTTCTTCCCAAGTGTTTAGGAATTATACGTGCATTTCTTGAGTTGGGATTTGGACAACCGGCTGATGAGGTGTTACCACTTGCAACTTGCCAGCCATACTCGTGTGGTGAAATGTGGCTTATTTCTTTTTATTTCTTTTCTTTTCTCCATTTCTATTTCTTTTTCTTTTCTTTTTGTATATTTTTCTATTGTCTTTCTATAAATAGGTGGCTTCCCTGATATAAGATTGACCTAAAGGCAGCACAAAAAGACTGGCCATGTGACTGGGCTCTGAACAATCGATGATATAGACACATTTATTTAGGTTAAAATGCCTATTCATGCATGTTCGTAGGCTTAGATTTGCATTTCATGTTATAAATATTGCATAGTATGCATCATTCTACACTTAGAGTAGTATATATTTTAGGTTAATTAGGTCCTTTTTTTGGTCAAAAGAGAAGAAGACTTATTTCAGGGCCTCAAAAGGATGATCGGACCGTACGGATCTGATTAGGATGACAATCGAAGTCTAACAACTCTGAAATTGTCTAGATCGGAGAACCGTAGCATTATACGAAGTTCGAGGAAGATCAATGGCCAGGGGAAATACGACATCCATGGGTTTTGGATGGAAAATTTGACCTTACGGCTGGATTCGGAGCGACAATCGCAGTCCATCAGCACGAAAATCATCTCGATCTGAGCACCGTGGCACCCTCTACAAAAGAAAGAAGAATGGACGGCCCAGATGGCACCACATGGTGACATCTTGGCCGCCCAACGCTGGCCAGTAGCAACGCACGCGCACAGCTGCAGCTGCACGTAGCACACCACGCACAGCCATTGCCACAGCAGCGCACAGCCACAGCCACACACAGCAGCAGTGCAACGCATGCTAGTGCCCACACGCACGGCGCGGGGAGCATGGGCGCGTGAAGCACGCAACACGCGATGCACGCACCAGCGGAGCGGATCTTTAGCGACGCAGGCCTTTAACCGATGCTTACAGCTGTCACTAATGGTCTGCACGCACCAGCAAGAGGAATTGAAGGGTGGATCTTCAGTAACAACTACAGCAACATTTATGGACATTAGTAATGACCCAGATGTGAATTTGTTCTTCCTCCACTATAAAAGGACCTACCCACCACCATTCCAAACCATCTCTTCCTTTCTTCCTCTCACCACCTCCAAGGCTCTAGAGAGAGCTTGTCCCAAACTCGAGATGCTCCTCTAGAGTAGAAAATCAAATAGTTTTCCCTCCCCTCACCCCTATTCGTGGAGCATCCCGTGGCCATTCTCTCACTGCCCTTTAGGAAGAAGATCCTCACCGCGACGCAGTCCTGCCCCATCCTCCATCCTCTGGCTCCATCCTCCTTCATCTCGCTCCTCACCACCTTCATCCAGTCGACGTCAGAGCGAGTCATCCTCCGAGCAACCGTTGAGGGGGATTTCTCTCACCTCTTTCTATCTTTTTATGCTTTCGTAGTGTAGTTTTCCTGCTTTCGTAGTTGTAACAAACAATTCTTAATAAATAGATGATTGTTTCTCTCTCTCTTTCTCCCTCTCTCTCTTATATTTTTGCAAGTAGATAAAGTTTTCATCGACCTCTTCTCTTACTTGTTAAAAATACCAAAAAAATTAGAAAAGATGAAAACGACCAGAAAGAAATATAAGTGAAGTGCGGATTTCATAAAACCAAATGTTCGCCTCCCCATGTTTGACCCAGGACTCACTTTTCGAGTTTCGATTATAAATTTTATTTGACCACGCATTTTGCAACTATGATGACGGGTTATTTGTAACCCTGATTTCAAATCGCGAAACACGTGCGATCATTTTGGCGCCATTGCCGCAGAGGCAATGCTCTTTGGTTTTTTTTCCCATTTTTTTCACCTTACCTAACTTTTATCTCACTTTTTCTCTGATCTTACTGTGATTGCAGGTACTCTTCTGAGGCGGACCAAAGCAGTTAGATCGGAGAAAAGTGCAGATGATGGTTCTATAAGTGTCTCTTACACCACCCCCACCTTAGTTTTCATTCGATAACCTAGTAACTCAAACCCAAATCAAACTTAGGTGCTTTTTATAAACCCTAGGATAGATTTTGTTGTTTGTTTGCCACCTCCACTCACCTCGCCATCCACATAAATTAAAAAAAAATAAAAAAAAGTGTTATCTAATTGTGGGATTTTCTGAAAGAGACACACCTTAATACCCACAACTCTCGACTTAAGGCGCACCACTCAACTTTGATTCTACCACTTAACTGGGATCTAACTTGTAGACTGTTGGCAGCGCTTGATCGTGTTTTAAGTCAGTTGTGTTGTAGTATAGGTGACCAAGCGTTGACAACAAATAAGAATTTATTACTCGAAAACCTAAGTATCCGAGGTCGAACATAGGGAGCAAATGGAATTTTTTCACTAATCTCAATGATGTAATTGAACACTTAGACTTACTCAAAACTTAATCCAGTATAAATGCAAGAGTTTATGAATTAAATTTATCGCAAACATAAAAGAGTTGGACGTCTAATCATAGGATCAGATGTCTTAAATGATGGCCTCTTTATTCTTCTCCTTGCAGCTCTCTTCTTCTTCCTTTCTTTCTCTAATTGTCCTCTTTCCTTAGCTCTTTTTCTTCTGTTCTTTGGCCGTCTACTTCTTCTTGCTTGTTTTTTCTCTGTAGCTCCTTTCTAGCTTTTCCATTCTTCTTATTCTCCTCTGTCTTTTGCCTTTCCTTCTTAAGACTTCCCTTTTCTGCTATCTATCTGTGGCTAAGTGTCATCTTCACCTTCTTCCTCTGCGAGCCTTCTTCTTTCTTGCTTTTTCCTCCTTAGCTTCCTTCACTCTACTTCCCTTGGCTTCAACCTTAGCTTTCCTTTGATGTTCGCTTCTCTTTGGATTCTTGCCTTCTTCCCTGCACACACAACACCGAAGAGCAAAACCTACCCCTCTACCCACCCCTACATCTCTCCCTCTTTATATATCACTCTTCGGTACGCTCTCGAAGAGCCAGGTAATCGGGTCGGGTCACGTGCCCGGGTCCAGGCGCACCGGTGTGGGTATGGTGTGCGAGGAGTGCTCGGTAGCTAGTTCGGTCAGGTGCCAAGTCCGCGAGGGAGGTGTCGTGGACGAGGCATGATAGGTGAGGGACCTCACCCCATGTGTGTCTCGAGGCTAACAGAGTAAAACACAAATTCAATATAAGTGATGCGCCTCACTCTTGATTTTCCAAGGTGGGACTAATGTCCCACCTGCTTTTGCGCATTCACCCGCAGGCGGATGACTTCTTCCAATTGCTGCAGCTGGAGGCCTTGCCAAACCAATTGCCCTGCTATCTAAGTTCACGCACGCGTTTGCTTCCTCTGGGACCCTGACACCTGGAGCGTGTAGCCTGGGATGAAGCTCACGACCTCCTCGCTGTGTGCGTCAATGGCAGCAGGTGATGAAATCTGTCACACACAATCATGGCCTTGCGACCCCATTAAAATACATGGGAAGCTTCACCGTGTCAAGGCGAAGGTGAGACAGTAGGTGGCAGGCCACGGGGCGGCCTAGGCGTGCGTGCCTAGGTCTCTCTATGGCCGGGTTTATGGGTTAGGTCGGGGGGTGTTTATGGTGGTGTTGGCGGTCTGTGAGTGGGTGGATGATGTTTAGTGGACTGTGGCGTAGGTGAAGAGGTTGGTGGCAAGACATGTGGAGGTGTGGAGCGATGGATGCATCTCGCCGGAGGTTGGCCAGAGATGGGGAAGATGGCAGTGGACAATGGCAGTCGAGGAGTAATTCGTGAAATAGATTGATGGGAATTGAAGAGGGGATAAAGAGGAGTAAGTATAACTTAATTAAGTGGACAAAGGGGGAGAGATGGCGACTGGTAGTACCCGCTGTCGTCAGAGAAGACGGCGTCGAGTGGAGGGAGACGACGGCGACGATGGGGCTAAAGATGCTCGTGCAGGTGTTGCGCGATGCGGAGGATGATGGTGAGGATAGCTCTGCCACTGGTATTGCAGTAGAGCGACTAGAAAGAGGAGGGAGGCTCACCGGAGCTCGCTGGACCACTTGACTAGAGGAGAACAGGATGAAATTGGGGTGAATCTCTGGCCAAGTCGAGCTAAAGAGGTGCGGTCGGAGATGGTGGTCATTTTATAGTCGCTGGCAGGGACTCCTATGCTCCTATGCTTGGAAGACAAGCCTCCGAGCATAAGAGACCTCGCCGAAGATGGAATTCTATGGGATACCCAAATCTCTCGTGCATTCGCACGAGAGATTGGGTGTGAATCAGGGATTAGGACCACGCTCAGATGGAAGTCAATTCCTCAGAGACTCTCCCTTCCAAATCTGGGAGGAGATCTCTAAGGAATCAGGGAGTATTCCCCCTCCATTCCTCGTTGGAGTAAGATTTCTCCCCATTAATGGCGGATGGACCTGGTTGTAAGAGTGGTGAGGAAGTTAGGGGGGACTGTGCAATGGTTTTCAAAAGAAAGGTGCCAAAATGTAATTGGGTGTACTAATTTGCAAAGTAGGTCAAGATGACCTCCCCTCAAGTCCAAATTTTGGTACAAACCTAATTTGGACCTAAGAAATCCAATGGTGAAGTTCGATTTTAGGTTTGACCACGTTTGACTTGTCAATTTGCACAAAAACCCAAATTAGGTTAATTGATGACCTAAGTCCCCAATCTAGGTCAAAATATGTTCCAAAGGCCAATCTGAAGGTTCTAAATCCTAGGGATATTTTTACATGAATTTTAGAGGGTTTATTTGATTTTTATTCTGACCAGAACCTTGTTGAATTAAGCGGGTCTATTTTAGGGTTATAAGATGTCATTTAATTCCTGGATTGCACATGAACCCATTTCTGATTGAACCAACCCACTTTTTATCTTATTCAGACCATTTAACCTATGTTTTGCCTTTGAGAAATCCCATTTATGTACTGTAATGGTAAAATTACAGTTGTAACCTTTATTTCATGTTTTCTTCTCAGAACACTTATTCCTTGAATTAAGCTCTTCTCTAGGTTATGTAGGAGCTCTTATTCTCTTTCTTTGGTCAAAATGAGCTAGTTAGGGCTCATGATGAGGCTCTCATCATGGACCCAATACACTTCAAGTAAAAAAAAAAAAGTGAGTAGAAATATGATTAGGCTAAGACATTATGTGCCTTAATCTGTGGTGCGGATAGGCTAGTTGATTGATTTGTTTGGGTCGTACCACTCAAATTAAAAGCGATTCATCAAGTATTTTGCCACTTTGGGTTGATTCTTAGGGCTGAACCAGACACTCCACATTTTTTTTCTGATTTCTAAAGGAATATATCATCACCAGTGCTTGCAAAACTTGGAGTGTTCTCCTAAACTTGATTGAATATACCTAAGATTAAACCCTAAAAGCTACTAAAACAGGTTAAATCCTAAAAGACACATTATTAAATAACCTTGTTTGCAAACCTTGGTTGTGCACACACACACATTTTAACTAACCATTAAGGGCACAACCCATCTAAAGGTGCCATCACATTCCAAGAGCACAATCATTCCAAGCCTAGTTAAAATTAAGTAGATGTTGGCCTTAATGATTGATTCACTCTTCGGGGCTCAGACTGAGATTTTTTTCGATTAATCTGCTTCTACTAACCCATCTAATGTCTAGCTAGGGGAGTAGCATCTAATGACCGCAGTTGGGGGGTACACTTGGAACCAGAGGCATAAGCCAAAGGAAGAACCTTCTCCCCAATCCCCCCTTCTAACTGGTTGAATTGACTAGATAAAAGTAGATCGAATGATTTATAATCTCAAGATGGGTCCAGGGAGTCTGTAGGTCTTTAGGCTAGCCCACTTAATGATAGGGTTGATTGATTGTACTGCAGGGCACCTTTCTCTCTTCTGATTTCCCTCCTTACTTCCCCATGTACCCTTCCACATCCTACACACATTTCACATCCTATCCTCCAACCACCACTTATCCCCAAGATGATTACTATCCTGACTTGACTTGTAATTACCTATCAACTAGCCGGGACAACTTTGATTGGGGATACGAATCTGTACCTCAATGTCCAGGGCCAAACCCTAGACAACAAGACTATGATTGCTATCCTTCTCAAACCTACAATGATTATGGATCTCTATCCTTTGATGACCAAACCAACCCGATCTACAATCAGGAAGGATATAATAATTATAACACCTACCCTCCCCAGTATTCCACTAAATATAGGTTGCCACCATCCTCTGAACAACCTAGAATGACCTACTTTCAAGGAGGGACCTGAGAACCTTGACATCTTGACTCCCCTAGATTTAACCCAAACCCACTAAAACCTGAATCGAACCAATTGCTTCAGATGAACCAGATCCAGGATAGGGTGTTGGCTAACTTGAGGAACACCATTCAATCTTTTGAAGCTCAGCCAACACCATGCACTGAAGCATTGGAGCCTATGATCAAAATGACTAATGAGCTGAATAGCTCTTTATTGGATTTGCTCCAAAGTGTTAAGGATAGGGACCTGGGTGAGTTACTTCTTGGGAAATTGTCGAGGTTGAGGATGAAATTTGTGGTTGCACTAGTCAAATCTTGGGATGATTCTCAAGATGAACCTTCCTTAGGAGAGCCATTGTCTGAACCCGCTTAGGTGCCTATCAGGGGGGATACATATTCTGAGACTGGAGATGACTAGATTGGTCTAGAGCAACCATTTGAGGATGAACCGGTTGATTCACCCAAGATCCCCAAGTCAGGAAATGAAGAAAATTATGCCTCCTTGGATCATGAAATAATTTATGATTTTGAGACATATATAAATGAGGATCATCAATTCTTTGATCTGAGGGTGAAGAATCTTTAGGTGAAGTCTCACTTGAGCATGAGGAAAATGATTCTAGTGAGACAAACAGGCATGAGGAATCTGATGAACCATTTGACAGCCCGATAAGAGAGGAATTTGATTCGATTGGGGTTAGCTTGGAGGATCCGAATCTTGATGATCCAATCAGTGGCCCCATTCCTCATCCGCACCCCGAAGAGCTGACTTCTGAGATCATTGTGCCAAAGTCAATCTTGATTCAGCCACGATTTCTGGACTTGGGTGAATCATATGGGGTGAATGATATGGTAGAGGTCCCGAAGCCTGAGTTCTTGATGTTGGAGGATAGAATTGTCGAAATAAAAATTTGGAGGCAAATTCTGAGGGAATTTTTATTTTGAATCTAAGGGTACATATGGACCCGAAACAACCTGCTTTCTACCAGGACCCTTACAATATCTTTCACGTGAAACCTATGCTTGAAATAACTGATTATTTTTTTGAGCAGAACGTCAAGTGGACATTCAAACCTATTCAACCATCTTTACCCGTTGTTTGACACTTTGGTCTTAGGTTGCACACCACTAAACCGCAGGCCCGACCCCGCAAACTTAACAACCTTCGATTCTGGGTGATTTTCATCCAGAACCTTAGAACCACTCGACCCTAGGGCATGGGTCTACACCATAATCTGGTCCACGTCTGTGGACATCTTCTGCTGGTGGGTTTCAGGATCAGTATTTTTATTTTGATCCTGACCATACTTGTGAATTCTCAATTTCTTCTTTGTATGTACATTATGCCTAGCTGAAGGCATTAAATTTAGCACGTGTTTATATTTCATGTTATCTACGGAGCTGACTGGATTTCTCATGGTATTCAGGTGATATTCTATTTACTCTGCCCTTTTCATGTCTTTGCTTTTACAATGAAGACATTGCATCATTTAGGCATTGGTGGGTGGGTAATCAATTCCTGAAATCATTTTGTTAACTTCGTAGAATTTCTTTTAATTTCTTATAAAATAAAAAAATTTGAAAATTTGAAAAAGATAAAAAAAGAAAGAAATTAGGAAAAGAGAACTTGGGCATTTGGAAGTTATTAACTTTAGGAAATGATACGAGAAGACCTAAATAGTTAGACTCTTCAGGTCTTCGAGCTTAATTAGCCTGGGTGTCCACTCAAATGTGGACTTAGTCTTGTGTCCTCACCAATTAAAATTCATTTTAAGTTGGTAAATAAATTGGGATGATAAGTATGCGACTTATCAACCCGCCTTTTGATTTCGGGGAACTTTAAGCCTAAGCATCTACACACTTTTTTTTGTACTGACTCACTTTTTGGTGGTTTCTTCGAAAATTGTGTAGCTAGTGAACTATCTAGGGTGGTATGGCTAGCAAGTTGTGGGTGGTAACAGCTCATCGACCGGTTGTCCAGAGCCCAATCACAAGACCATTTTCATTGTACTGCCTTTAGGTAAATTTTAGATCAGGGAAGCCACCTACTTAAAGAAAAAAAAATAAACAAACAAGAAGAAAAAGAAAAAAAAATTAAAAAAGGAGAGAAAAATAAAAAATAAACAAAACCACAACTCACTGCATGAGTATGGCTGGCAAGTTACCCTGGGTAACATCCCATTGGCCAGTTGTCCAGAACCCAACTCAAAAGAAATGCACAATATTTCCCAAAACACTTAGGGAAGAAGCAGGGAAGTAGAATAAGCCGAGGAGATATACACTGGGTTCACCCTTGTGTTGACCCCATAAATGAAAGTAGGGAGAAAGCAACCTGTCAAAAAGATAAACATTTAGGCACAATCACCTAGGGTCGTAGAAACCCGAAGTCCATTTTAACGATCGCCTAGTGAGTCTTTGACTATTTTCATAAGATGCTTAGCACTTAGAGTCCTTTTTGAGTCTTGGTCGGGTCGGGTAGCCATAGAATGTAATCTCGGAACTCTTAAACTCCAAAAGTACAAAAAAAATTAGAAAAGAAGAAAAATAAAAAAAATGTATCTTCCCTTTTCAAATAAGGCGAGGACTTGGGCGGTCTGCATTCTGGCAGGCACCCGGGTACTATTGAGTGCGCACCCGGGTCTGCATTCTGGCAGGCACCCCATGCCAGTGCACGCGCTTGCATGGTGCGGGGAGCATGGGCACATGAAGTGCGTAGTGCACAATGTGCATGCCAGCGGAGTGGATCTACAGCGACGCGAGCCTTTAGTGATGCTTGTAGCTGTCACTAATGATATGCATGTGCCAGCAAGAGGAATTGAAGGCCGAATCTTCAACGACAGCTACAGTGACATTTATGGATGTTGGTAATGACCCAAATGCGAATTTGTTCTTCCTTCAGTATAAAAGGACCTACCAACTGCCATTCCAAACCATCTCTTCCTTTCTTCCTCTCACCACCTCCAAGGCTCTAGATAGAGCTTGTCCCAAGCCCGGGATGCTCCTCCAGAGTAGAAAAACAAATAGCTTTCCCTCCCCTCACCCCCATTCGTGTAGCATCCCGTGGCTGTCCTTTCACCGCCCATCGAGAAGAAGATTCTCGCCGCGACACCGTCCTACCACATCTTCCGTCCTCCAGCTCCATCCTCCTTCGTCCCACTCCTCACCACCTTCCTCCAAGCGACGTCAGAGCGAGTCGTCCTCCGAGCAACTGTCGAGGGGGATTTCTCTCACCTCTTTCAATCTTTTTACGCTTTTGTAGTGTAGTTTTCCTACTTTCGTAGTTGTAACAAACAATTCCTGATAAATAGATGATTGTTTCTCTCTCTCTCTCCCTCTCTCTCTTATATTTTTGTAAGTAGATAAAGTTTTCATCGACCTAATCTCTTGCTTTTTAAAAATACCAAAAAAATTATAAAAGATAAAAATGACCAAAAAGAAATAAAAGTGAGGCATGGATTTCATAAAACCAAGCGTTTGCCTCCCCATGCTCGACCCGAGACTCACTTTTCAAGTTTCAGTTATAAATTTTATTTGACCATTCATTTTTCAACTACAACGATGGGTTACTTGTAACCCTGATTTCAAACTCGCGAAGCACGTGCGATCAATCGACCAATGGGCTGTTACCCATGATAACCTGCCAATCATATCACCCTAGAAGCTTTTTTAGCTGTCTAATTTCCGTTAAAATTGTCGAAAAATGAGTCGCAAATAGTGTAGATGCTTAGACTTACAGTCCCCTCAAATAAGAGGGCGGGTTGATAAGTCGTGTACTTATCATCCTAATTTATTTACCAATTAAAAATTGAATTCAAAATGGCGAGGACTCGATAAATATTTCAACATTTTAGTGGACACTCAGGCTGGATAAGCCTGAAGACCTAAAGGGTTTAAGTGTTTAGGTCATATCGTATCATTCCAATGGTTGACAAATTTCTAGAGCCCAAGATTTTTTTCTTTTTTTAAATAAAAAGAAAATAAAAAGAATCTAGGATCTAACAAAATGATTCAGAGGTGAATATCCACCTCCCATGCCTATTTAATGCAATGTTCTCATTGTACTAAAAAGTCATGACAAAGTGCGGAGTAGAAAAGAAAACACCTGAATTTCGTGATTACCCGGTCAGCTTCGAGATCAAAGTAGACCGTATACATGCTAAATTTAGTGCCTTCAGCTAGGCACACTACAAATAAAGAAGAAATAAAGAATTCACAGGAGCAGGTTAGAATTAGAATAAGAAAATCTAATTTTAGATGTGCCAAGAGAAGATGTCCATACATGCGGACCAGATTGTGGTGTTGACCCATACCCCATGGTCTAGTATATCTAAGATTTTGGATAAAAATTATCCAAAACCTAAGATTAGCATGCAAGCTAGGATGGACTTGCATTTTGTAAGGATGTAATCTAAGACCAAAAAGTTGGATTATAGAGAAATTAAGCTCAAAAGGATAATCAATGAATTTGCACTTGGGCTATGCATCCATAGAAAGAATGTCATAAGAGTCCTGGTAGAAGGCTGGAGGTTTCAAGCAAATAGGAACCCTTAGACTTGGTTTTCTACTTCCTCCGAAATTGGCTTCCCAAATCATCATTTCCCACTTCCTATCCTCCATAATCAAAATTTCAAATTCTTGGACCTCCTGCATATTAATCACCCCATTTGAAATTTGCAAGTCTAAAAGTTGTGACTAAATCAGAATTGACTTAGGTCGAATGATCTCAAGAATAGAATCCTCATTATGGTCAACGGGGTGTGATTGAGGAAGGGGGCTTTGAATTGAATCCCTCATGAAATGAGGATCTGAATCCACCATGCAAGCCCCAATAGGATCAAGTTCCTCAATTTTAGGGCCATCAAATGTTTCATCGAATTCCTCAGTCCTAATCATCTCAATGAAATCATTTGTTGTAAACTCAGGTGACACTTCGCATAATGATTCTTCACATTTACAGTCAAAGAATTCTAAATCCACATTAATGTATGTCTCAAAATCAACAATCACTTTCTAATCCATGGAGACGTGCGTTTCCCCATACCCCAACTTAGGGATCTCAGGTGAAGAAATCAATTCATCCTTATTTGATTGCTCTAGAGCAACCTAGTCAACCCTGGTCTCGTAAAACACGTCTCCCCCTACAGGTGCCTGAGTGGATTCAGACATTAGCTCTCCTACTAGGGGTTCATCCTGGGAATCCTCCTAAGATTGGACTAGAGCAATCACAAATCTCATCCTCAATTTCAATAACTTCCCAAGTAAAAACTCACTTGGGTCCATATCCTTAACATCCTAAAGGCAATCCAACAAATACTTGTTAAGATTGTTAATCATTTCAATCAGAGGCTCCAATTTTTCAGTACAAGGCGTTGGCTAAGCTTCTAAAGATTGTATGGTATTCCTTATGTTAGCCATCACCTTATCTTGGACCTGGTTAGCCTAAACCAAATGGTTTGGTTGAGGGTTGGGCAGGTTTGGGTTTAGTCTAGGGGAGTCAACAAATTGAGGTTCTTGATACCCTCCCTAATAATAGGTCATTTCAGGTTGTCCATAAAGAGGTGATGCCCTATATGCAGTGTTATATGGGGAAGGGTAAGGATTAGCGTATCCTTCTTGATTGTAGATCATATTAGGTTGTCCATATAAGGGCAGTGATCTATAATCGATGTTGCTCAGAGAAGGATAGGAATCAAGATCATGGTATCCAGGGTTAAACCCTAAACATGGAGGTCTGGAACTGTATCCCCAATCAGGATTATCCCAAATAGAAGATGAATAAGAATAAATCAGGTTAGAGTAATAATCACTTTGGGAATAAGTAGTGCTTGGAGGGTAAGAGTGGATGTGCGAATAGGATGTGGAAGGATCCATGATAGAATGGGAGGAAGAAATGTTCCCTAATGATCGAGGCGCGCTTCGTGTATTAAAATCGAGGTTCAGAAGACCTGTCGTAGTAGCTCGCAAAATGCATCTATCAGATAAAATTTATAATCGAAACTCGAAAAGTGAGTCCCAGGTCAAACACAGAAAGGTGAACATTTGGTTTAGAAAAAATTAGCACTTCACTTTATTTCTTTTTGTCGATTTTATCTTTTCTAATTCTTTTTGGTATTTTAATAGGGAAAAAGATTAGATTGACAATTGCTTATTGTTGAACGTTGGAGGACTACGCTATCGGAGTTGGTTTTGAAAACCTGTCATTGTAGTTTGAATAGCAAAGATCTCGGGTTCAACAAATAAAATTTATACCAGAAAAGAAATCCCGAGTTGAACTCAGGGAGGCTACGTTGATCAAAATTCACAATTATTTTTTTTGTATTTTTGTTTAAAGAGCAGAGTAATTACAATGTAATGCAATCAATATAAACAATAAGAGAGAGAGAGAGAAAACATCCACTTGAAGTTGCAAAATATTTGTACATCTAAGAAAGTAAGAAATTACACTTAAAAGCAAGAAAACTATTACAACTAGAAATTAGGAAAATTCTACTCTAGAAAGCAGGAAAAAGGAATGGGAGAGAGAAGCTATCCTCCTCGACGATCGCTTGGAGGACGAGACGGACAAGACAATGCCTGGAAGATGAGGAACAGAGCGTAATGAAGGAGGTCGAAGTAGGAGGAACGGGAACAAGGCAGCACGTCATTGTCGTCGCGGGATTCGCTTCCAGAATGGGGGCGAAAAATTGATTTTATCTCTTGAGGAGAATACTGGGTATGGGACAAGCTTCTCTTGAGCTTTGG
Organism: Thalassia testudinum; assembly: GCA_037157565.1. Taxonomy (NCBI): domain Eukaryota; kingdom Viridiplantae; phylum Streptophyta; class Magnoliopsida; order Alismatales; family Hydrocharitaceae; genus Thalassia; species Thalassia testudinum. Next base: position 8,118,398 of record JAZHRO010000003.1, on the reverse strand, counting down.
AGAGGGAGAGAAGAGAAGGGATGAGAAATTTGTATGGAGGGGGTCTCCTTTTATAGTTGCAAGGAGTGGGGGCATTTTGGACATTACAATTTGAAAAACGTTAATTCAAGACTTTTAGTGATGGATAAATCCATCACTAAAGGCCTGAACATGGCCTTCGTGCCTGCCGCTCATGCGCCTCCTCACTTCTGCATCCTTCAACGCACGCGCAGGTCCGCGTGCTCATAGCCTTTCGATCAAGAGATCAGATGGCTTTAGATAGCTTACCCTTGCACCGTGTGCTCGCATGTGATCACGCGTCAGTGCCGCACGTCTGATAGCTGATCGCGTTTTTGCACGGTTTGTAAATTTAGGGTTTCAAGTCGTTGCAACGCACAAAAACAGTTTCGCTTTTAAATTTATATTCCTAGATAGTGGGGTATCAAGGGTTGTCCAAGGAGACAAGTTTACAAAAATTAAATCTCTTGCTTGGAAAATATATCTCAACTTTCTTTTTGGTCTTTTTGAAAATATAGTTTCTATGATTTTTGAAATAAAGGCAACATGCAAATTTTATTGAAAGCTAGAAAATAACTAATACCTAATTCAAGAAACCTACATTAAGGTGACAGGTAGAGCCTCTCCCTAATCTCACCCTAGGCACGTGGAGGCCTTGAATCATTAGGGAGAGGGAGTGAAACAATTGCTAGGCAAAATTTGTAACAAGCTATGCAACGAAAATTGAAAGAAGTCAATTTGAATTAAAGAAAAATTTTGAACGAAAAATCTATATAGGAATGCTTCTACTCTATTTGAAAATGCAAGAAAAATAAAACATAAATCCTCTAGATAAATGGTGAAGAAGAGGGCTTCTTGCTCCAAGCCAAGTAGCTCCTTGACTTGAAAAGACAACTCCTCCTTGGCGTGAGATGCTCCTCCAAATGATGTCCTCCAAGGTGGTAGCTACCACCTTTAATTCTCCTACTCCAAGGCTGGATGTACACCCTAGGTTATTCTCCTTTTCCTAGCCATCCTCCTTGAAGTTGAATGCTCCTCCTCATTGGCATGGCACAAGTTGAAGAAAGTGGGGAGAAGAAGGCACCAAAGGGGCTGGTGATGTTCCCCCTTAATCTTCTTCTCTACTCCTTCTTGGCCGTAAGTGTAGGTGGATGTAGGTCGAATAATACACTATTGGAGGATGCTCTAAAATGGTGGTAGGTGGTGGGTTTATATAGAGTAGGAAGGGGGCATAGGTGGCTCTTGGAATGGATGGCTAGGATAGGATATGGGGGGTAGTTGGGGATCCTATGGCTAAGGGTGATTGGCACCAACCCAAGGGGCACCTACGTGGTGGTCATGGGTGGTGGCACCCCTTAAAGTTGGTGCCAAAATGGTTTCTAGAAGGGGGGCTTAGGTGGCTCCAAGTAAGGTTCTAGAAGGAGGGGTAGGTGGGTGGCTAGGATGGGTTGTAGGGTTATGTGTATGGTGGATATGGGGGTGGATGTTGGTGCCAAAAAGGGGGGTAGTTAGGGTTAGGTTTTGGTGCCAAAATTGGTGCCTTTTGGTGGTGATGATGGGGTGAAGAGGTGTCTAGGTGGTGGCGCCAACTTGTAGTAGGATAGTAAGCTTAAGTTGGGCTTAAGTTGGTTGAGCTAGGTAGGGTTGAGTTGAAGGTGGTGGATGGCCAAGGAGCTAGTTGCTAGCTAAGCTAGCTTAGCTAGCTATGGAGTAGTGGAGGAGGTATTGGAGCTAGGGTTTGAAGAGAGGAGCTAAGGCGGACAAGCCTAGAGCTTGAACTGGAGCTGGTAGCTATTGAAGAGGGTGGCATGGAGCTACTCTAGTTGGCTTAGCTTGCTAGTTCTTTGCTAGCTACTAAGCCAAGCTAAAGTAAGCTTGCTTTTGCCATAATGAAAGGAGGTGACCTAAGTCTGGTGCTCCCATGGAGGATCAAGCTGGTTGAGGTAGCTAAGGTAGCTTAGCTCAACTAAGTTGAGCTAAGCTGAGTCCTCGGGAGCTGGACTTGAGCTTCCTGAGCTGGGATGAATTCATCTTCAGCTAGCTGGAGTTTAGTGGAGCTGGATGTAGCTGGACCTGAGCTGGGGTGAACTCTAGTCAACTCAGCAGAGATAGCTAGAGCTCCCTGTTGACTAAAGGGAGCTGAGATGAGCTAGACTCAGCTAAGTTGAGCTAGATCTGAGCTGACCTGAGCTAGGGTGAGCTAAGATGAGCTCTCTTGAGCTGTCATTCTACTGAGATGAGGTGAATGGAGCTAGGATGAGTTGACCCTAATCTAAGTGAGCGAGATTGTAGCTTTGGTGAGTTGGATCAAGCTGAGGTCCAACTAGTTTGTGCTTCTCCTTCACCTGTTGCCTTCCTGAGTGCTAGGGTTCTAAGGATCTGTTAATCTGTTTATCCCTAACACTCACAAAAACAAATTAAAAAGACAATAAAAAATGCAATGCATGCCTAACCTAATCAATGCCTAAATGCAGCCCAAAAACCCATTTGCGGAGTAAAATCCTAAGAGCTAGGTTTGTTTTAGTGCATAAGAATAATGATAAACTGGCATTTATCAATAGCGTGTGGGCGCTATTGCTTGCCTAGCATTGTCAGATCCTCATCACGTGGCCTCTCTCGCTAGCGCACCACCTCTCCCGCTCTTCAATTTGAGGCACAACGGGCTCGAATGCTTGCCTGCTCTTACCGCGTAGGTGCTAGACCAACGTGCTGCAGGCGGCTTTGCGTCGTGCGATTGTTTTGTTTGTGCGGTCTTGCAGCCATTGGATAAGCATCCAACAGTGGAGAATCGTCGATTGGATGAAGAGGAAAGGCAGAGGCAGGTTCTTGGGGCCGGTTGGGTGGCTGAGATGGCGCAACATGATGCCATCTTGGCCGTCGATCTTCTGAGTTTTGTAGATGGTGCCACAATCATCAGATTAGACCAAGTTTTCATCGTTAGGTTGCGATCGTCAATCCAAATCCATCTGCGCAGTTGGATTTGTCGTCTAAGGTGCGGATTAACACCATCTTGGCCCTTGATCTTTAGGGTTCCTCACTCTCTATCCGGTGCTATGGATGTCCGATTAGGGCGATCTTGGAGTCGTTGAATTCCAATCATTGCCCTGATCAGATCCGTATGGTTGGATCTTCGATCCGAGGTCCTGATAAAAGGTTGCCCTGTCCCTGACCATAAAAAGGAGACATTTACTATACAATTTATACAACTTGATCTAAATGCATGATTATGCATGTTATGTACTATTTACAATGTATTATGCTAATGTGACACTAAGAACAAGTATTAATAGACATTTTAGGTTAATCCGACGTATGCACATCACACCTCTATGCCTATCTTTTGCTAGTCCCTAGCAAAAACTACATGCTATTTATAAAAGAATTAGGTTGGATTACTTAGGCATAAGTTATTTTCAACGTTAAGAAATTTTTTTACTCAGGATCTGAACTTTAAAAGACACAATAGCACCCGGGTATTTGCCAAAATGCAGACCACTTCAAGCCCTTTGATGAGTCGACTTTCCACTTTGCGTTGTAGTATTTAAGTGGTGGAAAAATCGACTAATCAAAAAAATAAAAATAACCACTCATAGAAGAGCGGGTCATGTCCACAGGGAGGCAATTATGCAATAAACTCTCGATTATTTTATATTCTTTCAGTAAATTGTGAAATCCCTATTCAAATCTGACATAAAATGCGATGGAAAGTAGATTTACAATAACTTAAAAAGATAAGGGTATGTGCAATTTTCCCTCACTGAAATATTCAATAAATATACGATGATTTTATGTAATTTTCACGTGACATATACTAGAGAAAATTAGTGCATAGGTTAAGCTCAAAACCAATCTTGAAATAGGTGAATATCATTAATGTGCAATTATCAGAGAATATGAGTGTGCATGCGCAATTTTGCCATAATATAATAATAATAAATAAAAATCAAATTCCGGTGGCAATGGTAGGGAATGTAATTTTTATTATCAGAGAAAACAGAGCATTTGCTCTCTCTCCTCCTCGTGAGAGAGAGAGAACTCCAGCGGGCGGTGGATACGCTAGGGAGGTCGACGAGGATGAGGCCTATCAGAAGGAGGCCGCGGCGTCGACGGAAATGGCCGGAAGTGGCTGGCCGGTGGAGCAGAAAGCTACAGCCACAGCCGCTATCTGCTGTGAAGGCGTTGCTTGAGAGGGGATGCACGCTGCAGATGGCGCACGCCAGCGGGCGGTGCTGTGCTGGCGCACGTGCTGTAGATGGTGCGCACTTGCGGGTGTGGCAAGAGGTGCAGATGGCGTGCTTGCGGGTTGAAGACGCTGGCAGAGGAAGGGAAGGCGGGCGCTGGCGGTTGAGGCACGCGTCTGTGGGCGTGCAAGGTGGAGAAGGAGTGGGCGCTGCAGAGGGTTGAAGCAAGCGCCTGCAGGAGGGGGCACGCATGCTTGTTGGCTGGTTGGAGGGCGTGGCAGTGGTGAACTGGGAGCGGTGACTGCAGAGGTGCACGGAGGTAGGCGCGGTGGGGCGTCTACGGGTGCGCCTACAGGAGTGCAGGTGCGGTCTGGCTGCGGTGGCCAGTGAGCGGGTGCCTGCAGGGGCACAGGTGAGGGCATGCGGTGCAGGAGCAGGTGCCAGGTTGTGCGCCTGAAGGCAGTGAGGCTGAGGTGCACGCCTGCAGGAGCACTAGAGGTACTTGGCTTGCTTGCCTGCTGGGAGAGCTAGGTAGTGAAGAACTTGGTGATGGCGGGTGCGAGTAGAGGTGGCGTTGGAGAGGTTGGAGTGCGCGTGGTGGCAGTGGAGAAGATGGTGGAAATTGTGCACAGTGCACGCTTGATGCAGTTCCTTGTAGGGGGGAAGATGCCTCCCTTCTCATTTCCCTGCCTTGCCTTTTTAACTCCTGGTTTTCGCATGTGAGAGTTAAGGGATTTTCAAATCCCTTAACTATTTCTAGCCAGCAGCTGTTGAGGGTGCCCGAAGGATGGGGAAAAGAATAGCCGCCGGTTATTTGAAAGGGTAATTTACCCTTTCCTCCTCATTCTTTGACCAATTATTTTTCCTGCACATAAGAAGAACATATTAAGTTATAGAATAGATGTAAACCTAAATCATGATGCATGCAAACATTCTATAACTTAATATAGTTATTAACAAACCTGAAAGATACAATTAAAGTTACTTAGGCGTAATATTAGTCCATTAAAATGGACTCATCAAATACCCCCATGCCTAAGATTTGCTAGTCCCTAGCGAAAATGAAAAATAATAGAAGTAATCAGAAGATTTCATCTTTTCTTACTTTAAAACTTTAGAAATCTAGACAAATGTGAAGTGCTGATAGCCTAGGTAACAATCCAAGTGAAAGAGCCAATTCGCATTGGAATTTCGTACTTCACCCTTGGTGAATATTGCGTCAGGATAGGCAACTACTTCCCTCGGGGATAAAGCAGAGGATAATCTGTAATTTGACCCCGGCATTTAGCTTTGGTAGGAGATATCGAGTTGAATGGATTTAAATTTGATGGCACACACTCATCTGGTGTTACAAAAAGTCTAGTACTGCAAACTCTAGATCTCTAGACTATCAGACAAGTCAACTCTGAGAGAGGCTACACAATTGTGCTCTCTTGATGTTCCTAGGAACTCCCTCTTTTCTTCCTTTCTGAGATCACGAATCTTGCCAGATTTAGAAATTGTACTCACTATTTGGTGGCCTCACATGGCATCTACACTTCAATTAAAGTCCTAATAACTCTAGAACTAAGTTAGGTCCTCAACCAGTATTCGAGCGATCAAAAATACTAAAAGGTAGGTATGGGTCATATTTGGTGGAACGTGATAGGTGTTCTATTGCCTCAGAAACAATGTTACATTATAACTTGGATTTTTTTTTTTTTATATAACTATTTCTTCTTTTTGTTCTTTCTGTTTCTTCTTTTTTCTTTCTCTCTTCCTTTTTTCTTTTTATTATTTCTTCTTATTTTTGTTTCTTTTTCAATCAACACAACACGATACGGACTTTTATTTAAGAGTCATTATTAGGGATGATGATGGTTAAGAAGATATTGTGTGGCTTATTTGGTGGAAGTGCCTCTTCTCGGCACAGGGATGGAATGGATAGGACAAGTGTATTTCTGACCTTTGACACTATTACCCTCCTTCAGCCGAGGACTCTATGAAGGACGGTCGTAACCATCCACCATAGTTATAGCTTTTTTAATACTCAATCTTTGTGTATCTACCTTATTTGGTAACTCTCAGGAACTCACACAAAATACGCACACAGGAACAGAGAGTGAAAACTACACCTATCTCTAAAGTATCATCATCTAATTATCCAAAACTTAAGAGTCCTTGCACTAGACTTAGTGCACCAGTAATCTCTCCATTTTCTTCTTACAAATATGAGGTGGATCTACTAGAAGATAGTATGCTTGACTCCCTATGAACTATCCAAGGGTTCAGTGGACCACAAATGCTTATTGGTTTTCCCTGATGATCCATTACCCAGTCTACGTGCACACAAAATAAATGTATTGGATTCTAAACTTAAGAAATAATTCCAGAAGAAAAACCTCCAATGACAAAGGTATTTTGCTAGGGCTAACCCAATCAGCTCAAGAAAATAATTTTTTTTTTATATATATACTAACCTAAATGCATGAATACTTCCTAAAATGCAAATGCACCCCCCATGCCTAAATCCTACAATGTCCCCATTCTAAAATTAAAACAGGAGGACAAAGGAAAAGCATCACCTGTCACAATGTTATTTCGACCGCTGGGTTGCCTCCCAACAAGCGCTGCATTTTCTGTCAGTAGCCAGACTTAGAAGGAACATATAAGTCTGGTTCCAAACAGACAAGGTTAGGCCCTAAATATATGTGTAACAGTGCAAGCCTAGAAAACAGGTAGCCACGGATGTTGGAGAGCTGATGATGCAATGTAATTCCAAATGCTCTCCAGAAGAAATGAAAACATAAAATCTCATTGGCTACCTAGGGAGGTTTAGGAATAATAAACGGAATATGAAAAGGGACCTCCCGAAACGGAATAAGTGGAGGATAACAAGGATCCTCTAAAGCAAGTTGGGTTTTAAAAGATATACACATTATTAGTTCAAACCCTTGAATGGCAAGAGTAAAAATACAAGCATCAATCCATACTCGCCATTCTATCCAAGGATGTACTGGCCTGATATGTTCTCTAGAAACAATGTACATGAGTAGATATCTGAGCCAAGGATCGGTTAGGGAGTATAAGGGTTGTTTGTAGTGTTGGAAGGTAATGGTTAAGTCCAATGAGGGCTTAGTTGGTGTTAGGTCCAATTCCAACAATGATTCAGATTGTGTACACTCCCTAACAGTTGTAGACAACTTCATGTTACCCTGCCTAGCATTAATGATCGGAGTCATATTTGAATCAAGGGTAGACTCCAAATTACAACTCTTTGATGGCAGGGTCAAAATGTAGGAATCATTATCATTCAGCTCATCCCCAAATTCGCTTGGTTCACTCAAATATTTGTCGGGGTGTAAATGTGACTCATTAGGAGTTGGATCAGTTTCGTCAATTATCTCTAAAGGAGGATCAGTCTTAATATTTTGGAGCAAGCCTATATCATTGAATTTGTTATTATTCCTGGGGTATAAATCCTTAATTGACATGTTTATTCCCCGAGAGTCTTCCATAGACTTCACATTATTTTGTTTATCCTCCTCTAATATCAACTCCTATTTTGATGGAGGATGACTCTGAAAAGAAAGGAGGAATCTGGATTTAGTCGTATTATTTCTATCCTCTAGAGGTAAATCCTCAAATGATAAATAATTCCCCTGTGGTTCACTCCAGACTTTCAGTCCAGTTTCCTCTATTGGGGCATCCCCATCCTTTGAAATAGACTCTTCGTATCCCTGAGATGAAAATTGATCATCCTCTATTCCCTTAGGGTCACCTTCATTGGGTGCATTTAAATCCTCAGGATGCTGAATGGTAGGTGTTGATTCCCTAAGTGGAGGGTTAGGAGTAGGCTCACTAAGACTAGAATGGGATTCCACCAAATAATTAAGAGGGGAAATGATACGAACAATATAACCTTGACTCAGGTTGGTAGGGGTAAGGAGAATACTGTCATTAGGGTCAAGGTCCTCAAGAGGTACCATCTTCACTTGCTTTTGACTCCAATATAGTTTAGGTGGATAATCACTATGATCGATGTCCTCTAGTGGCCGTGTCTCATAGGGAGAGTCTAAGTGATAGCTACATGAAATTGGATCCCTATTGTCATTAAGTTCCTCAAAATTATCTTCATGATCATGATCGGATGGGTAGGATCAGGATTATTGGGAAGCATGTAGCTAAGTTGTCTTATTTCTTCATTTAACTATTGAATATTCCTCAACATCTTTCCCATTGATTCCATCATTTCCTTTTGCTATTTTTGCATTTCTATCATAAAAGAGGAGAGGCTACTTTTATCAAGTTGGGGAGGATAGTCAATTTCAGGCTCTAGTTGCCTAGGGGTATCGATCCAACCTCGATACGGAAAATCATGAAGGGTGGGAGGGTTGGGTGTTTGCATGGAAGTAGGGATTTCAGGGTTGGGAAATCCCGCTCCTAGGCTCTGCTCAAAAGTGGGAGTTATCAAGCCAGTACTCTCAGGATAATAATAAGAATGATCCCAGGAATTGTCAATGTACCCATTAAAGGATGGATACGCTCGGGGCATGGGATCCTGATTAAAAGATGGGAAGTATTGACTCTGATAATCTAACTGATAGGAGTAAGGGTAATCCATTTCTTTAAGCAAAACAGTTTTAACTCTCTTAGGATTTAAAAGAATTCAGAATACAAGCAGAAACTTCTTAGAGAGTTCTACTGTCAAAGCAACTGCAAATTCAGTGGGATCTGTTTTTAGTAGATTGAAGGTCTTAGAATTAAATGTTCAATTGATGGCCAAACAAGTTTTGCAAAAAATTACGCTTCCTCGGCCAACCTTCGCTGGTGCTTATAACCTACTCGCAAGGGATGGAAGTCTCGAATCGAGCCCACACACGAGGAACCGAAGTAACTTGGTGGATAAGCTTGTTGATTTCCGACTAACTTCCCTTGTGGTACAAAAGAGGAGAGGTAGAAATTTATGTAGTGACCTTTTGTGTGAGGTGCATAGTGTCTCAAGTGTGCAAACAAATGATCGTGTTTTTTATTTTTGAAATTTCGCAAACAAGATCCTTTTGCACACAACTTTCAGTCACAGATTTTAAAGTCCAACCTCTTAGCAGTCCTAATTTTTAAAGTGACCACTGAATTAATTTGATTCAAGCAGTTTAGTGGTCTTAGATTTAGGTTCAATGCTTATGCATGACAAGTAATTGATGCTCAAGAAAAGACATACCTTACTCCAGCTTTCTTCATGCAATAATGAATGCAATGCAATAAAAATAAACTAGATGCTGCTCATTCAGTCCTAGATGGTCATCCTATAGATATGCAGCTTCTTGCAGGCAGTTCGAATTTTTTTTTAATAATAAATAAATAGACCTAATCTAACTAACTAACCAATATTCAGTTCAAACAATTCAAATAATCCTATAATCTAAATAAATGGGAACATGCTCCTGAAAATACGCTCCCATGTACAAGAGCGATAAGAAATAAAGTAGCACTAGGAACACGGTCCCAAAAATACCCAACAAGGGTTCGAAAGATAGAAATTAAATTCTAATGTCTATCTAACTAAATCTAACTAAGATCTCCTGTCTAAATCAGAAATAGGCTTCTTCGTAAGCCTATTTGCATGGGATCAAGGCCCACATGTTCCTATTAACGTCCTCCAGGTGGCGTCAAGGTTCACCAAAAAGATCATCTCCACCGTGTGCATTGTTCAAGTTCAATGTCATCACTCTACTACTGTGTCAGATTCCTTGCACAGTAAAAAAAATTGATCAGATAACTTCACAACTCAAAATATTCAAGAAAAATGAAGTAAATCTATTACGTCTGTTGCCCCCCGGCAACGGTGCCAAGTCAACTTTCCACGTTGCGTTTTAGTATTTAAGTGGCAGAAAATTGAATAATTAAAAAAATAAAAATAACCACTCATAGAAGAGTGAGCCATGTCCATAGGGAGGCAATTATGTAATAAACTCTCGATTATTTTATATTCTTTCGGTAAATTGTGAAATCCCTATTCAAATATGACATAAAATGCGATGGAAAGTAGATTCACAATAACTTAAAAAGATAAGGGTATACATGCAGTGTTCCCTCACTGAAATCTTCAATAAATATACGATGATTTTATGTAATTTTCACGTGACATATACTAGAGAAAATTAGTGCATAGGTTATGCTCGAACCAATCTTGAAATAGGTGAATATCATTAATGTGCAATTATCAGAGAATATGAGTGTGCATGTGTAATTTCGACATAATATAATAATAATAATAATAATCAAATTCTGGTGGAAATGGCAGTGAATGTAAATTTTATTATCAGAGAAAACAGAGCATCTGCTCTCTCTCCACCTCGCGAGAGAGAGAGCATCGGCGGGCGGTGGACACGCTAGGGTAGTCGGCAAGGATGAGGCCTACCAGATGGAGGCCACGACGTCGACGGAGATGGCCGGAGGTGGCCGGCCGGCGGAAGAGAAAGCTACAGCCACAACCACTGTCTGCTGTGAAGGCACTGCTTGAGAGGGACGCACGCTGCAGATGGCGCATGCCAGCGAGCGGTGCTGTGCTACCGCGCATGCTGCAGATGGTGCGCGCTTGCAGGTATGGATGGAGGTGCAGATGGCGCGCTTGCAGGTTGAAGGCACTGGCGAAGGAAGGGAAGGCGGGTGCTGGAGGTTGAGGCGTGCGCCTGCGGGCATGCAATATTGAGAAGGAGTGGATGCTGCAGAGGGTTGAAGCAAGTGCCTGCAGGGGGGCGCGCACGCCTGCTGGCCGGTTGGAGGGTGCGGCAGTGGTGAAGTGGGAGAGGTACCTGTAGGGGTGCGTGGAGGTAGGCACAGTGGGGTGTCTGCGGGTGCGGTCTGGCTGCGGTGGCCGGTGAGCGGGCGCTTGCAGCGCTTGCGAGTGCCTACAGGGGCGTGGGTGAGGGTAGTGCGATGCAGGAGAGGGTGCCAGGTGGTGCGCCTGAAGGCGGTGAGGCTGAGGCGCGCGCCTGCGTGAGTGCTGGAGGTACTTGTCTTGCGCACCTGCTGGGAGCACTAGGCGGTGAAGAACTTGGTGATGGCGGGTGCGGGCAGAGGTGGCGTTGGAGAGGTTGGAGTGCGCGTGGTGGCAGTGGAGAAGATGGTGGAAGTTGTGCACAGTGCACGCTTGATGCAGTTCCCTGTAGGTGGTAAGATGCCTCCCTTCTCCTTTCTCCGACTTGCCTTTTTAACTCCTCCTGGTTTGCGCCTACGAGAGTTAAGGGATTTTCAAATCCCTTAACTATTTCTGGCCGGCGGCTGTTGAGGGTGCCCGGAGGATGGGGAAAAGAACAGCTGCAGGTTATTTGAAAGGGTAATTTACCCTTTCCTCCTCATTCTTTTGCCAATTATTTTTCCTACACATAAAAAGAACATATTAAGTTATAGAATAGATGTAAACCTAAATCATGATGCATGCAAACATTCTATAACTTAATATAGTTATTAACAAACCTAAAAGATACAATTAAAGTTACTTAGGTGTAATATTAGTCCATTAAAATGGACTCATCACCCTTGCCATAGTCAAAGAAAAGTTTCTTTTTCTCTTTTTCTTCTTTTCTAATTTTTTTGGATTTTTCAGTTTAGGGTTAAAGTGTGGCTTTCTACGGCCATTCAACCCACCCAAGATTTGATGATAACCCTAAGTTATAAGCATCTTATTGTGACTATGATAGACTCGTTGATCGGCAATTAGAACGGACTTCAAGTTTCTACGCCTCTAGGTGACCTTAAAAAGAGAGTTCTGCCTAAAGGTGTATCTTTATGACCGATAGCTTTCTCCGTACTTTTATTTTTATGAGGTCAACACAAGGGTGAATCCAATGTATATCGCCTCGGCTTATTCTACTTCACTTCTTCCTAAGTGTTTTGGGAATTTTTAGTGCATTTCTTGAGCTGGGTTCTGGACAACCAGTCAATGAGTTGTTACCACCGACAACTTGCCAGCCATACTCGTGCGGTGAAGTGTGGCTTATTTCTTTGTTTTCTTTTTTTCTTTCTTTTCTCCTTTTCCTTTTCTTTTCTTTTTTACTTTATTTTTTTTCCTTTTTTTTTTTTTTTAAGTAGGTGGCTTCCCTGGTCTAAGATTTATCTAAAGGCAGTAAGAAGAGAATGGTCCAATGACTGGGTTTTGGATAACCTACCTATGGGCTATTACCCACCATAACTTGTCAGCCATATCACCCTAGAAGGTTCATTAGCTACCCAATTTCCATTAAAACCACTGAACAATGAGTCAGTAACAAGACAGTGTGTACATGCATAGACTTAAAGTTCCCTCAAATCAGAGGGTGGGTTGATAAGTCGTGTACTTATCACCCAAACTTATTTAATCAAATTACAATAGAATTCAAGATGGTGAGGACTCGAAAAACAAATCCACATTTTAGTGGATACCTGATGGGTTTTTTTGTTGGCTTGTAATGTGTGGTTTTTGTGTTTGAAATTGGTAATAATTGTTGATTATGTCGTTGTAGTACAGGGTGTACAATATAACATTAAGGATGTCGTATAGTGGTGAGTATGGGTGAGTTCCAGTCATTACAACCATTATTATCATTTGCTTATTTATCTAATTTTTACTGGTTTTGTTCCAGGTCGTTCTCTGGGAGGCAATTTATTGAATTTAATTCGGTCACTCTTTGATTATCTCCAAAATTTACATTTTATTAAAGAATGAATGAATGTGTGTTTTATTTACCTAATTACTAAGAAATGCTTGCAAAAATACTAACTATGAACAAGCATCAAACAATCTATTATTATACTCTAAACTATGTATTTACAAGTTATCCTATTAATACTATCATAATAGTATATAATACATTAGAATGCACTGGTGTAGAAATTTAACTTATTAGTCTGTTATGTACATTAACATATACAGCAGTTTCAGTGACAGATATAAGCATCGCTAAATCTCAGAAAACACTATACAACCTAAAGAGGCAAAACTGAGATCTTTAGCGACGTTTATAGTGTCGCTTTATTCTGTTAGTAATTATATAGATTTACTTATACGTATGTATACTAGTTATTCTTTGTTTCTCTTTCTTTCTTCATTAAGTCTCTGTTCTTCTTGTGTTCATATTTCTGTTTTAAGTATTCATCTTCTTCTCTCTTTTTATTACTATTGTTCTTTTCTCTGTTGTTCTTGTACTCTTTGCTTTTTTTCTCTCGTGTTAAAACTCTTTGTTCTTCTCTTTGTTAACTCTTCTATCTTAGCATATTTCAGAGGCTGCGGTGGGGAGGGGATTAGGCTAATATCATTAGTTAAAACGTGTTTAGTTTGCGGGCACGCTTTTCGAGGGATACACAGCACCCTAAGGGTGGGACCAGACCTCTACTAAGCGCGCCCTAATCTCAGATTAGGTGGCTTAATTATGTCTTTAATCTCAGCGCCAGGCCTCAGCCCAACGCCATATGCTCGCACACGCTCGGGCTCCCAGCCCCACACAGGAATCACGCATTCAGTATTCAGCACATATCAGAATCGGGTTATCGGATCAGACGGGGCAGGTGAAGTTTCGGGCGCCCGGCGCCATGACGACTGGTAAGGTTATAACATAAATTATATTTATATGCTGCGTTTCGTTTGCAGCCCACGATGTGGCGCTATTCCAGCGCCACATCGTGCGCTGGAAACCAAACGCAGCTGCGTCTGTGCGCGTTTTTGGCCCTCGATTTGGGGGCCATAAATTATTAAAAAAAATAAAATAAAATATGGTAAATAAAATATTTACATAATACTACATAATTGATTAATTAATTTTGAATTTTAATTATGTTTACTATACAAATAAATTCTCTAAACTAGGCTGATTATACAGGTTGATTTAGGTGATTAAATAGTTAATTACTTATAAAATAGTTAGTAAATGGTCTAATTGACCTTATACAGTTTTAACTTACATACTTAAGTATTTAATACATATTTTTATTGTATTTTTACGAATTTATTTATGTTTTATTTAGGCTAAAATAGCAATTCTGTGTAGTTTATAATTATAACTAAGTTACAGTAAACTATACTAGGTATAATTGTACTTTAACTAACTTAAATTACTTACTATATATGTTAACCTAAGTCTATAGATTTATTTACTTAATTATAGCTCTAAATTATTAATTTAGCTAATTTATTCTACAATATAGCTACTGAATATGTACATATGAATCTGTATATATACATATACATATATCAGTAAATACATACATAATAGTTCAGTATTTATACATATATTTACATAGATTACATATGTATATAGATTTATGTACAAGTTTATACAGTATTTACAGTATAACTATGTATCTAACTGATATGCTATAGTTATAGTTATAATACTATGAATGGGTGTATTTACAGTTTTAAAATAAGTCTATGCCATTAGGCTTTTGTATAAAGTTAGGGAATTAGAGTTGATTGATTTTTTTTATTTGAGTTTAGGCAGCAGCTTCAGCTACTGTCAGAGGAGATGGAGAAGAGAACAATGTGTTGTTTTAGTGTTATTTACAGTGGCAGTGGCTTAAGCCACTGTCAAATGGCTAACTGCTGCTGCAGTTAGTCCACTTGAAGAGGGGGGAAGTATTCTACAGAGAAGAGGGAAATTTAGAGAAGAAGGGAATGTTGCTGCAGTTTGCAGCATTTTACTGTATAACTGGGAATAAGAGAAAATTCAGAACAAACTAAAAATTAAAGAGTTGAAATCCAAATCTGATAAGGGTATAGATCTCACGAAAATCACATAAGAATTCAGTTCAAATACCCACAAGGAAAAGCCCTTATCAAAAGCATCATTTCAGATCAAAACACAAATGGCATTGAGTTAGTCTTCCTAATGCCATAGACAGCATGAAGGAAGACTTAACTCAATCAATTAAAACCAAAAACATACAATCCCAGTTTCTTGCAACCTCAAGGAGTATGGAAAACTCCTTAGGTTAGAGAATCACCATACAAAAATAATTATCAAACAGGTGGTGTATGGCAGTTCTGAAATGACAAATCAGAAAAAGAATGCATTAAAGGAATTTATAAAAGCTAGCAAATGCATTCAGATCAAGGCAGAAGCAAATTCATGAAAGGCTCTTCTGATTTGTTCTCTGTCACCAGAGAACTTCTCAGAATCCTTGCCCTCAAGGAAAACCAAAATCCCTTCAATTTGTCAAATCTGTCAAGACATTTCAGAAAGCAAAATCTCTTCAAAACCCATGTTAAAGTGAATCTGACAAACTGAGGCAATCAATCTAAAATAAAAAGGGCTTTTGTGAACACAAATGGGGTGAGTGAGAAGCCCCAAATGGTGCTTGTGACGCCAATTTCAGATCTGAGGCAGTACACCATCAGATCTGGAATTGGGTCCAGATGTGTGGGTGACAGATGAAAGATTCGTCGTTAAAAGGAACATAAATCAGAATTGGATGGTGGAGAAACAAAACATGAAGAGGGAGATAAATTGATTAATGAACAGATGATTCTTCCCCTCTGATCTGGACTGATCAGAGGAGGTGAGGGAGGGGATCTAATACTAATTCTACTCCTAAGACTAATCTAACTACAGCTAACATTAAACACTAACAATTAAAACTAAATCTATTCTAAACTACTGTAAACTAAATCTAACACTACTTGTGCCGAATTAAAAACTAAACTAACAGGAAGAATGGGACCTATGGGTCCTTAGCCGGCGGCTAAGGAGGAAGAAAGGAGGAGGGTGACTCCAGCGGAGGGAAGAGTCTGCTAGTGAGACTCCAGGGTCGTCCTCAGGTGCTACGAGGTCCTTAGCGACGAGGAGGGTCGAGAGCAGGCGATGATTCCACAGCCGGTGGCTGTGAAATCAGGGTCTAGGTGAGGAGGAGAGACTGGAGTGGAAGAATTGATCGCTAAGAGATGTAGGAGGGAGCGATCCTCCGCGCGCGACACCACTGAGGTGCTTAAATAGCAGCTCAGTGACTGAGATCACCGCAAGGGTGAGGTTAATCAGAATCAGGTCGGCGGTGAGGATGAGATGGGTAGAGTGCGCGGCGAGTCAAGAGAGAGATCTGACCGTCAGATGAGATCTGGGAAGAGAGGTAAACGCACGCACCGAATCGCGCGAAGGTTCCATTTGAATCCAGCCGCAGATCGAGATCAAAAGTGCGATGGACGGTCGAGAATGGCTGTGTTCTTCGCGCGCTACAGTGCGCGTGAAGAACACAGGCTTCTCTTTGAAATAAAGGGGAAATTTGCAGACGGACCCTTAGAAGAAGGGGTAGAACATTTGCATGCAGGCCCATAAGCGAGAAGAATAGCAGCTGGAAGGGCCCTGCAGTCTTATAAAAGGGTCCCTGCGGCTTGCAAATAGGTCCAAGAAGGAGTTTTGAAGGGTAGAAATGTAATGCATGAAGGACCTAATTGTAATCTATTTATTTCTAAGCCTAAATGATGTCCAATTGCTTTCAAATTTTTACATGTGCTTAATTGAACATTTACGACATTGATTTTACTTCTGATTTGACTTTTCAAACTTGTTTATGTGTTCAATTTATGCATGGATCATCATTTATTCTTTAATTTTCAGAATATCTTATTTTTGTGACCTAATTAGGAGATTTTAACACACATTAAAAGTTTTAGGTCTTTTCTTTAATTCCCACACTTAACCCTTTTTATGTGTTAATTTGATATTGTTTTGCTTAGTATCTAGCTTAATTTCGGCCTTTTAGCTATGATGAGTAGCCACTCATCATACCCCCATGCTTACGTTTTGCTAGTCCCTTAGCAAACAATCTGTTGAAGTGTAAGGCAATTTAAGTATCAGCAAGGTAAGTGTGTAAAGATATCTTTTTCTTCTTTCAAAAATTTTTAAGTGTTTATGATGATGATCTTTAAGCTGAAACATTTTCCAATACCGACTGTGTTTTTGGACATTGTGAGAACCTGGTTACTGAGGATAACCTACCAGAACTCGAGGCTTAAATGACATAGACCATCTCTCAACCAACAAGGACTCTTGATATTTAAACCTTAAGTCGAATTCCAGGACTCAGGAGGTTTTTACAGAGACTCAGAATGCTATGAAGTTATGGCTGTGCTTTGTGATAAGTCAGGACTAACCAGGTGAATTCTAAGGCTCAATCCCGGGGTTTCACTTCTTTTTAAGTCCAGGTTGGTCCTAACTTCAGCTCATGTTTTCGGATGACTCTCAAAAATTGATGGTATTCAAACCCAACCCTTATTGTATTTGTGGCTCAGAGAAGATTTTTTTTTGGTGGAAAAATAGGGTATTTATTTTGAACCCTGAAAACATTTTTGGTGGAAGAGTTGTTTTTCAGACATTTTGGAGAACATACTTAACTTCTTTTTTTTTTTTTTTTTTTTTTTTTTTTTTTTTTTATTTTTTATTTTTTGAACAGTATGTCTCCAAAACTTATTTGGTAGAGCTCACTGTATTTGGTGGGTGGATTTCTTTTGTGGAAAGAGCTTCTCCTAGACACAAAACTAAAGATTAGGACAAAGAGTCTACCTGCACGCACAGGTAAGGACTCCACCTTCCCTAATGAACACAAGGGTTGAGGTTTAGGTTCAAGTGGTCTTTCCTGACATTGTGTAGTGTAAGCCAAGGTTACTTAGACTCCTAAGTCAAAGCAAACCAACGAATCCTGTACTGGTGACTCAGGTACAAGAATTGTCCTAAAGTTAGGAGAGACTGTGGTCTATCTTGTCAAGGCTCGAAGTGTATTAAGCCTAAGCTTGTATCAAGCTCCTATGGCCCGGTAGGTCAAACCAGTAATGGTTGAATGTCCATAGACACTTATTCTATTTTTTTGTTTTCAGCTATAAGATCACTTATCTTTTCTTTTTTTCTTTTTCTCCCTCCTCTCTTGAAATGAATATCTTCCTTTGACAAATAAAGTACATGTCCCTTATTGTATTTTTTTGGAATTTTTCTGATTTGTTATTTTTTTTTGTATTTTTAGCTTTGTAATTTTTTTTTAAAAAATTTTTTCAAAATTTTTCAATTTTTTTGAAGTATATAAATTTTTTGATAATACTATATGTACTATAGTTGTGTCTACAATTGCATTTTGGTTTAAATGTTTTACCCTTTACACCCCCCCCATGCTTAAATGTTTCAATGTCCTCATTGAATGAAAGGGTGGATGCAAATGCATGCTCTGCTTTTCACTATCCTAGGCTGGGTGATGGAAGGAAGTCGGAATGAGGAGATAAAATCTCTGTGCGGACGATTTTAAGTCTGATCTAGGATCAGAGTGAACAGTCGGGCTAGGAAGTGAAATGCATGACATGTGTGTCAATGAATGTATGCTCAGAATGCAAGGGTAGACACTAAATGTAAGTAAAGGTAAGAGTAAGAAAAGTGTAAAACAGCTATATACAAGGGTAGGTGTTGCTAAGTTTAACGCCTTCAGCTAGGCGAAAACTTACATGGTAATTCAAAATGTAGGAGCGAAATGGTGGAATTGACAAGTCTGAGATCCTGCGGCTCAATGAAAGGTTTCAGTCTTTGTCCATTAACAATAAAGGGTTCAGATTTGTCAAGTTCAGTGATCTCAACGGCTCCATTATCAAATAATCTCAAGATTTTGAAAGGTCCAATCCATTTTGATCTTAACTTCCCAGGAAAGAGTTTCAGTCTAGAGTCGAAGAGAAGGACTTTTTTACCAGGGTGAAAAGATTTCCTAAGAATGTGACGGTCATGGAAGGCCTTAAGTTTGTCCTTATACATCCTTGAGCTTTCATAAGATTCATTCCTTAATTCATCGAGCTCAGACATTTGTAATTTCCTAAGATCACCGGCCTTCTCTAAGTCTAAGTTACACTTTCTGATGGCCCAATAGGCTTTGTGCTCTAATTCGACAGGAAGATGACAGTGTTTCCCGTACACAAGTCTAAAAGGAGACATGCCTAAAGGGGTTTTGTGGGCTGTCCTATATGCCCACAACGCATCAGAAAGGCGGGAAGACCAATCCTTTCTATCAGGTCGGATGGTAGTCTGTAAAATCTTTTTGATCTCCCGATTAGATAATTCAGCAAGTCCATTGGTTTGAGGGTGATAAGATGTAGCAATCCTATGTGACACCCCATACTTTTGCAGTAGGGACTGAAAATGTGTGTTTCTAAAATGAGACCCTCCATCACTAATGATGGCTTTAGGTACCCCGAATCTAGAGAAGATGAAATCTTGAACAAATTGTGTCACAACTCTATGATCATTAGTCCTTGAGGGGATGGCTTCAATCCATTTGGAAACATACTCAACTGCCAACAATATGTACTCGAAGCCATAAGATTTAGGAAAAGGTCCCATGAAGTCAATGCCCCAAATGTCAAAGATTTCGCACACCATGATCGGATTCAAGGGCATCATGTCTCGGCGGCCAATACTACCGAGAGACTGACAGCGTGAACATGCCCTGCTATATTCGTGTGCATCCTTGAAGATTGTGGGCCAATAGAAACCACTCTGCAAAATCTTTGCAGCGGTCTTTTTGCCAGAGAAGTGACCGCCGCACGCCTGGTCGTGGCAGAATGATAAGATGCTTCTAATCTCCTTATCAGGGACGCACTTCCTAAAGATCTGGTCTTTACAATGCTTGAAAAGCCAAGGTTCTTCCCAGTAATAGTGCTTGGCCTCGGATCTAAGTCTGTCTTTTTGATGTCGGACCCAATTAGTGGGGATGAGTCCAGAAGCCAGGTAGTTGACAATGTCAGCATACCAGGGAAGATCAGAATGAATGACCAGCAATTGCTCGTCAGGGAAGTGGTCAGAGATGGGTAAAGAAGGAGAAATCGCTTCAGAATGAAGGCGGGATAAGTGGTCAGCTACCACATTCTGCTTTCCAGCCTTATCACGAATCTCTAAATCAAATTCCTGTAAAAGTAGGATCCATCTAATCAGACGAGATTTCGCGTCCTTCTTGGCGAGAAGATATCGAATTGCCGTGTGGTCAGTGTAGACTATAATGTGGGAACCTAAAAGATAAGGTCTGAATTTTTCCAGTGCATATACTACAGCTAGCAATTCCTTTTCCGTGACGGTGTAATTCCTCTGAGCTTCATCCAAGGTCTTGCTAGCGTAATAGATGACTGTGGGTTTCCCGTCCAATTTTTGACCAAGGACAGCTCCTACTGCATAATTAGAGGCATCACACATGATCTCAAAAGGGTGAGACCAATTTGGGGGTTGCAGTATGGGTGCCTTGGTAATCAGATCACGAAGTGTCGTATAGGCACGAACACAATCGTCAGAGATCTGGAAGTCTACGTCTTTAGAGAGGAGAGTAGTGAGAGGTCGGGCTATTTTCGAGAAATCCGCTATAAAGCGGCGATAAAAACCAACATGCCCAAGGAAAGATCGAATTTGTTTAACCGACGAAGGTAGTGGTAAATCAGAAATCAACTTTACCTTCGCGCGGTCAACCTCAATTCCTCTCTCAGAAATAAGGTGACCTAATACAAGTCCTTCAGTTACCATGAAATGAGATTTCTCCCAGGAAAGTACCAGATTCACATTAATGCATCTTTGCAGGACCTTGGTCAGGTGGTCTAGACATGCATCAAATGTGCTCCCGAAGACCGAGAAGTCATCCATGAAGACTTCTAAACAATCGCCTACTAAGTCAGAAAAGATTGCAAACATACACCGCTGGAATGTAGCAGGTGCGTTGCACAATCCAAAAGGCATCCTACGGAATGCAAAGGTTCCGTAGGTGCAGGTGAATGTTGTTTTCTCCTGATCATCGGGGTGAATTGCCACCTGATTATATCCTGAATAGCCATCCAAAAAGCAGAAAAATCTATTCCCTGCCACTCTTTCCAGTATTTGATCAATGAAGGGCAAAGGGAAATGATCTTTCTTCGTGGCTTGGTTGAGTTTTCGGTAATCTATACATACTCGCCACGAACTAGCAATGCGTGTAGGGATGACTTCTCCAGAATCAGTGGTGATGATGGTAAGTCCGGCCTTTTTTGGCACAACCTGAACAGGACTTACCCATCTACTGTCAGAAATTGGGTAGATAATTCCATTGTCCAGCCATTTAATCATTTCACTTTTTATCACCTCTTGTAATGTAGGATTTAATCTACGCTGGGGCTGTCTAGTAGGTCTAGATCCTTCTTCAGTGAAAATCCTATGTGTGCAATAAGAAGGACTGATGCCAGTAAGGTCAGAAAGGCTCCATCCTATAGCCTGCCTATGTGCTCTTAGGACAGATAAGAGTCGTGACTCTTGATTAGAAGAAAGGGAAGAGTTAACAATCACCGGATAGGTCTGATCAGGTCCTAAGAAAACATATTTGAGAGAGTCAGGAAGAGGTTTGAGTTCAACAGGCACAGGATCAGAAGGAGCAGGTGTGAAAGTTTCAGGAGATCCTAGAGATACTAATGGAATGGGAGGAAGGTCCTCAGTCTCTAAATTTGGTATCTCAGTGGAAGTCACGTCAGAGTCCAAAGAGTGTTGAGGTTCTAAATTTAATGAATTGATCAAGGTGTCCTCAACCAATTGATCCAATGAATCCAGGGAGAAGATTTCTTCAATTAAACTACAGGTCGGTCCTCTTTGGGCCTGAAAAATATCAATTTTTATTTTCTGATCTCCAAACTTTAATTCTATAAGGCCCTCCTCACAATTGATGTTTGCCTTGGCCGTAGCCAAGAAAGGTCTTCCTAAAATGATAGGTGTATTCTGGATATCTTCAGGTACTTCCATGTCAAGGACTATAAAGTCTACAGGGAAGTAAAAATCCTTGACCCGCACTATGACATCTTCCAACACTCCCTGAGGTGTCTTAACTGATCTGTCAGCTAATTGCAGGGACACCTTGGTTGGCTTCAAATTGCCAACCTCAAAATGTGTCAGTAGAGAGGTTGGGATAAGATTGATGGAAGCACCTAGGTCAAGTAGTGCTCTATTGAATGTGGTGTTACCAATCATGCAGGATAAGAGAGGGGTGCCTGGGTCTTTCATCTTAGTTGGGAGGGTACTAGAGATGATGGAACTAGCTTGTTCCGAGAGAATGATTGGACTACTCCCTTTTTGAATTCTTGCTTTACGCTTAGGTGTACATAGGTCTTTTAAAAACTTAGCGTAAAGAGGGATGTGGCGGATTGCATCCAACAAGGGGATGTTTATGTGGACTTGCTCAAAGAGCTTAAGCAAATCCTCCTCAGGTGCCACACAGGTCTTTTTCTTTCCTTTCTCCTTCTTCTTTAAAGCTTCAGGAAAAGGTACTGGAGTTGTGAGAGGTTCAGTTATAGGTAGAGGAGAAGTAGGAAGTGGAGGAGCAGAACTAGAAGTGGTAGGTGTTGGAAGAGGTGGATCTAGTGTGCATTTACCACTCCTAGTGACTATGGCATTTAGTTCAGCTCTAGAGGTAGATGGTAAATCATTGTTAGGTAGCAGAGGTGGTTGCGTTTGTGCAAGAGAGGAATTTGAGTCAGTGAAGAATTCAGTGTTGTGCACTGCTTGTGAAATGTCATGTGTTTGGTTTTGCAGTGTTGGTCTAGGTTGGACATACCTTTGAGCAGGTATGTTCCTAGGGTTGGGTTGTGCTTGGGATGGGAGTGAATGTGGTTGACGGGACTCCGTCAAGTGTGATAGCTGGGCTCTCATCTCAGCTAAGGCCGCGTCCTGTCTCTGCTGCATAGCAATATTCTGTTGTTGCATATCAGCAAGAGCTTTCATGATAGACCCCAACTGGTCATCTCGTGTAGGCCCAGATTGAGAGTATTGGGTGGGCCTGGGTTGGGGTTGCTGGTGGGTACGCGGTGGATATCCGTGTGATTGTGGAGGTGGTGCTCGGATCGGGTTGTGCAATGGTGGTGCAGAAGGTTGTTGAAAAGGAGGTCTTTGTGAATTTCCCGACCACGAGAAATTTGGATGATTACGCCATCCAGGGTTATAGGTTTGTGTGAAAGGATCATTGTGAATGGCATGAAGCTCCTCCGAAGCTCCAGAAGGTGCAGGGAAGTCAGTGAAGGGAGGAACAAGGGTTCCTCCAACCGGTGAAGGATATGGGAATGGAAAATCCGGTAATGCAGTTTGTGTCACAGAAAGGTTATTCACAGTTTCCCTCCCTGTGGGAAACTGAGAAGAAGTGTTTTGTGCTGGTGACTGAGAAGAAGAAGATGGGTGTTTTGAGAGAAATTTCCATACTTCATCTACTTTCTTCTCGATTAAGCCCACTTTATCCAGTTGACTAGCCACTATCTCTAAGTCTTTGCTACTGGATTGGGCTTCATGTACCCCCGTGTGTGAGTGGGAATGTGAGGACTTTCTATTAAACACGCTCATTGAAGCATTGTTAATAGAGTTTTCGGCCATGCCTTCAAAGAGCTCAAAGGCTGAGTCCTCGTCCCGACACAGGAAATTGCCTCCACAAGCGGCATCTACAAAATTCCGTGTGTCATCATGGAGCCCATGGTAGAAGATCTGGACCTGTTGCCAGCGTGGGACACCATGGTGGGGACATTTTCTCAAAAGCTCATGGAATCTCTCCCAAGCCTCGTGCATAGGTTCTCCTAAATTCTGGGTGAAGGTGGTGATGGCACGCCTTAAGGCATTAGTGCGGCCTACAGGAAAGTACTTCTTTAAGAACTCATGTTCTAAAGAAGCCCAGGAATCTATAGGTGTAGTCCGTGCAAGTGTTCTAAACCAAAAGGCTGCCTTATCTTTTAATGAAAAGGAGAACATTTTCATCAAAAGCGTGTGCTGATCATGTCCTTGCGGACCCAAAGTTTGGACAAGATTCTTCAGCTCCTCTAAATGCTGAAAAGGGTCCTCAGAAGCAAGTCCATGGAAGTGAGGAATGAGTGCTATAATGTTCGGCTTCAGTTCAGCAGCACGACCCCCATTGGGATAACGTACCACAGGCATTGGTTGGGCAACTGCGGGATTATAGTAATCTCGTAGTTGAGGTCTACGGGGTTGGGGTGGTGCCTGAGGATTTCTAAGTTGAAGTGGTTGTGGTTGGGGGTTAGCTAATAGATTTACAGCTTGAGCAAGCTGTTGCACCTGTTGGGTTAAGGTATTCATTTGTAGTTGTGTATCGAAAAGGTGCTGAAGATGAGGCATAGGTCCTCTCTCCGGGGGTGGATTAGGATGATTAGGATAAGGTGGAGGTTGGAACCTAGGGATAGGTGGTTGCTGTGGTAGAGGATGTGCAACTGAGTCTGGAGGAAGTTCTTCAAAATCCTCAAAGTGTGAAGAATCAAGATCATCCTCTTGGCGAGGGGGATTGTGGAAAGTATTTTGAGACTCAGGAGGTAAGGGATTAGAAGTGGAAGGCAAAGAAGATGATGCAGTAGCTTGGGTAGCAGTACCCAAGGGGAGTACAAGTTCTGGGTTTTGGGATCTCCTACCTTCCATTGAGTTGATTTTTTTTGAATTCCCGTTTACTCTAATTCGATCCAACTCAATGGAAAAAAAAATTTTTAACGTTCACAATAAAACAGAAGAATCCCAACAAAATCTCAATTCAAGAAGACCAATCAATCGAAATGAATCGGAGAAAATTTTTCCTAGAGGCTGCTACGCAAAGTATGTTATACGCAAACAATTGTTTCAAGCAATTGTACGTATCCTAAGATAAACCTAGCGAAGTGCAGACCTCTAAAATCCACTGGGAATCTGGATAAGACTGAGCGTGCGGATCCAGATCCTGTGGTTGCAGAAAGATGAGGTAGAAACCTGTGTATTGTGGCCTTAAGTGATCGTGCTGTGTGCACGATAACATTCAACACAAGGCGATTAAAATCTCAAACATGGTTTCACCCAATTTTTGCTATCTCCTTTTTGATTTAATTAAAGTGATTAAAATATGTTTTCTATGCTGCTCATTTCACTTTTTACTAAATTCAGAACAAGTAGTGGTCTTCTTTAATTTTAAGTCAAATGCAAATATGGCAGGAGTTAGAGTTAGATAAGAAATGCGTACCTGACTCCAGCAATCTTCTAATGCAGATTTGACTTGAATTAAAATCTAGCAAGAATGAAATGCAATCCTAAAAATGGATGCCTGAGGTTATGCTGCTGCTAGATAAGTATGAGGTCTTTTTGATTTTTTTTTTCTTTTTTTTTCTTTTTTTTCTTTCTTTTTGAAAAAAATTTTATATGCAATTCAAAAGTAAGGAAAGAAATTAAGAAGAGAAAGAAATAGAGTCCAGATAGTCCAGAATTATTACAAAAATTGTGTGAGAACAAGCTCTCACAACTTATGACTAACAATTGCTCCTAATCAATAAACCTAAAACTATCTATACTAAAACTAATACTAAAATCCTACAGCGACTTCGAGGCAAAACTCCACCAGGAAGACGGATCTGGAGCGCAGCGACTCCACTAGGAAGACGACACTCCTCCTCAAGTGCTATGGAAAAAAAACAAATGATTAGTAAAAGAATAAAGGAATGTATACACAATTACTTCAATGGAAAATAAAAGCAATTATAATGAATGAATGAAGAATTTCTATATACAAAAGAATGAAAAGAAAATTTTGGTGCAAAGAGCGTTGCCTCCCCGGCAACGGCGCCAAAAATAATGATGGGTTTTTTTGTTGGCTTGTAATGTGTGGTTTTTGTGTTTGAAATTGGTAATAATTGTTGATTATGTCGTTGTAGTACAGGGTGTACAATATAACATTAAGGATGTCGTATAGTGGTGAGTATGGGTGAGTTCCAGTCATTACAACCATTATTATCATTTGCTTATTTATCTAATTTTTACTGGTTTTGTTCCAGGTCGTTCTCTGGGAGGCAATTTATTGAATTTAATTCGGTCACTCTTTGATTATCTCCAAAATTTACATTTTATTAAAGAATGAATGAATGTGTGTTTTATTTACCTAATTACTAAGAAATGCTTGCAAAAATACTAACTATGAACAAGCATCAAACAATCTATTATTATACTCTAAACTATGTATTTACAAGTTATCCTATTAATACTATCATAATAGTATATAATACATTAGAATGCACTGGTGTAGAAATTTAACTTATTAGTCTGTTATGTACAGTAACATATACAGCAGTTTCAGTGACAGATATAAGCATCGCTAAATCTCAGAAAACACTATACAACCTAAAGAGGCAAAACTGAGATCTTTAGCGACGTTTATAGTGTCGCTTTATTCTGTTAGTAATTATATAGATTTACTTATACGTATGTATACTAGTTATTCTTTGTTTCTCTTTCTTTCTTCATTAAGTCTCTGTTCTTCTTGTGTTCATATTTCTGTTTTAAGTATTCATCTTCTTCTCTCTTTTTATTACTATTGTTCTTTTCTCTGTTGTTCTTGTACTCTTTGCTTTTTTTCTCTCGTGTTAAAACTCTTTGTTCTTCTCTTTGTTAACTCTTCTATCTTAGCATATTTCAGAGGCTGCGGTGGGGAGGGGATTAGGCTAATATCATTAGTTAAAACGTGTTTAGTTTGCGGGCACGCTTTTCGAGGGATACACAGCACCCTAAGGGTGGGACCAGACCTCTACTAAGCGCGCCCTAATCTCAGATTAGGTGGCTTAATTATGTCTTTAATCTCAGCGCCAGGCCTCAGCCCAACGCCATATGCTCGCACACGCTCGGGCTCCCAGCCCCACACAGGAATCACGCATTCAGTATTCAGCACATATCAGAATCGGGTTATCGGATCAGACGGGGCAGGTGAAGTTTCGGGCGCCCGGCGCCATGACGACTGGTAAGGTTATAACATAAATTATATTTATATGCTGCGTTTCGTTTGCAGCCCACGATGTGGCGCTATTCCAGCGCCACATCGTGCGCTGGAAACCAAACGCAGCTGCGTCTGTGCGCGTTTTTGGCCCTCGATTTGGGGGCCATAAATTATTAAAAAAAATAAAATAAAATATGGTAAATAAAATATTTACATAATACTACATAATTGATTAATTAATTTTGAATTTTAATTATGTTTACTATACAAATAAATTCTCTAAACTAGGCTGATTATACAGGTTGATTTAGGTGATTAAATAGTTAATTACTTATAAAATAGTTAGTAAATGGTCTAATTGACCTTATACAGTTTTAACTTACATACTTAAGTATTTAATACATATTTTTATTGTATTTTTACGAATTTATTTATGTTTTATTTAGGCTAAAATAGCAATTCTGTGTAGTTTATAATTATAACTAAGTTACAGTAAACTATACTAGGTATAATTGTACTTTAACTAACTTAAATTACTTACTATATATGTTAACCTAAGTCTATAGATTTATTTACTTAATTATAGCTCTAAATTATTAATTTAGCTAATTTATTCTACAATATAGCTACTGAATATGTACATATGAATCTGTATATATACATATACATATATCAGTAAATACATACATAATAGTTCAGTATTTATACATATATTTACATAGATTACATATGTATATAGATTTATGTACAAGTTTATACAGTATTTACAGTATAACTATGTATCTAACTGATATGCTATAGTTATAGTTATAATACTATGAATGGGTGTATTTACAGTTTTAAAATAAGTCTATGCCATTAGGCTTTTGTATAAAGTTAGGGAATTAGAGTTGATTGATTTTTTTTATTTGAGTTTAGGCAGCAGCTTCAGCTACTGTCAGAGGAGATGGAGAAGAGAACAATGTGTTGTTTTAGTGTTATTTACAGTGGCAGTGGCTTAAGCCACTGTCAAATGGCTAACTGCTGCTGCAGTTAGTCCACTTGAAGAGGGGGGAAGTATTCTACAGAGAAGAGGGAAATTTAGAGAAGAAGGGAATGTTGCTGCAGTTTGCAGCATTTTACTGTATAACTGGGAATAAGAGAAAATTCAGAACAAACTAAAAATTAAAGAGTTGAAATCCAAATCTGATAAGGGTATAGATCTCACGAAAATCACATAAGAATTCAGTTCAAATACCCACAAGGAAAAGCCCTTATCAAAAGCATCATTTCAGATCAAAACACAAATGGCATTGAGTTAGTCTTCCTAATGCCATAGACAGCATGAAGGAAGACTTAACTCAATCAATTAAAACCAAAAACATACAATCCCAGTTTCTTGCAACCTCAAGGAGTATGGAAAACTCCTTAGGTTAGAGAATCACCATACAAAAATAATTATCAAACAGGTGGTGTATGGCAGTTCTGAAATGACAAATCAGAAAAAGAATGCATTAAAGGAATTTATAAAAGCTAGCAAATGCATTCAGATCAAGGCAGAAGCAAATTCATGAAAGGCTCTTCTGATTTGTTCTCTGTCACCAGAGAACTTCTCAGAATCCTTGCCCTCAAGGAAAACCAAAATCCCTTCAATTTGTCAAATCTGTCAAGACATTTCAGAAAGCAAAATCTCTTCAAAACCCATGTTAAAGTGAATCTGACAAACTGAGGCAATCAATCTAAAATAAAAAGGGCTTTTGTGAACACAAATGGGGTGAGTGAGAAGCCCCAAATGGTGCTTGTGACGCCAATTTCAGATCTGAGGCAGTACACCATCAGATCTGGAATTGGGTCCAGATGTGTGGGTGACAGATGAAAGATTCGTCGTTAAAAGGAACATAAATCAGAATTGGATGGTGGAGAAACAAAACATGAAGAGGGAGATAAATTGATTAATGAACAGATGATTCTTCCCCTCTGATCTGGACTGATCAGAGGAGGTGAGGGAGGGGATCTAATACTAATTCTACTCCTAAGACTAATCTAACTACAGCTAACATTAAACACTAACAATTAAAACTAAATCTATTCTAAACTACTGTAAACTAAATCTAACACTACTTGTGCCGAATTAAAAACTAAACTAACAGGAAGAATGGGACCTATGGGTCCTTAGCCGGCGGCTAAGGAGGAAGAAAGGAGGAGGGTGACTCCAGCGGAGGGAAGAGTCTGCTAGTGAGACTCCAGGGTCGTCCTCAGGTGCTACGAGGTCCTTAGCGACGAGGAGGGTCGAGAGCAGGCGATGATTCCACAGCCGGTGGCTGTGAAATCAGGGTCTAGGTGAGGAGGAGAGACTGGAGTGGAAGAATTGATCGCTAAGAGATGTAGGAGGGAGCGATCCTCCGCGCGCGACACCACTGAGGTGCTTAAATAGCAGCTCAGTGACTGAGATCACCGCAAGGGTGAGGTTAATCAGAATCAGGTCGGCGGTGAGGATGAGATGGGTAGAGTGCGCGGCGAGTCAAGAGAGAGATCTGACCGTCAGATGAGATCTGGGAAGAGAGGTAAACGCACGCACCGAATCGCGCGAAGGTTCCATTTGAATCCAGCCGCAGATCGAGATCAAAAGTGCGATGGACGGTCGAGAATGGCTGTGTTCTTCGCGCGCTACAGTGCGCGTGAAGAACACAGGCTTCTCTTTGAAATAAAGGGGAAATTTGCAGACGGACCCTTAGAAGAAGGGGTAGAACATTTGCATGCAGGCCCATAAGCGAGAAGAATAGCAGCTGGAAGGGCCCTGCAGTCTTATAAAAGGGTCCCTGCGGCTTGCAAATAGGTCCAAGAAGGAGTTTTGAAGGGTAGAAATGTAATGCATGAAGGACCTAATTGTAATCTATTTATTTCTAAGCCTAAATGATGTCCAATTGCTTTCAAATTTTTACATGTGCTTAATTGAACATTTACGACATTGATTTTACTTCTGATTTGACTTTTCAAACTTGTTTATGTGTTCAATTTATGCATGGATCATCATTTATTCTTTAATTTTCAGAATATCTTATTTTTGTGACCTAATTAGGAGATTTTAACACACATTAAAAGTTTTAGGTCTTTTCTTTAATTCCCACACTTAACCCTTTTTATGTGTTAATTTGATATTGTTTTGCTTAGTATCTAGCTTAATTTCGGCCTTTTAGCTATGATGAGTAGCCACTCATCAATACCCGAGCTAATTAAGCCCAAAGACCTAAAGGGTCTTAGTGTTCAAATCCTAATGTAATATTTCCTAAGACTGAAAAGTCCTAATGTCCAAGTATTCCTTCCTAATTCTTTTTTTTTTTTATTATGTATATATAAGAAGAGAAATAGAATTTACAAGAATTTCACAGAGTTGACAAAATGATTCAAAAATGAATCCACCCCGCCATGCCTAGCTGATGCAATGTCCACATTAAGAAAAAGACACATGAAAGGAAGGGTAGAGTACGGAAGATATCACCTGAATTTGAAGCTCAAGTCAACTTTGAGTCATATGTACAACTGCTGAGTTTAATGCCGTCAGCTAGGTGAAGTCCAGCCAAAGAAGTCACAACATGGCTAGAGCAACCGTGTCTGAGATGGGTTCCTGAAGAGTTTAGTCAATAACAGGTTTCAGACGTTGACCGTTGACTTTGAATGAATTAGCCATCTTCGGGTTAGAGATCTGAATAGCTCAATTCGGAAAAATTTGCTCGATAATGAATGGGCCATTCCATTTCGACCTAAGTTTTTTTTATATATATAAATAAAAGAAAGTAAAATGAATCTACGAAGATGACGAAATAATTCAGAGATGAATATCCACCCCCTCATGCCTATTTAATGCAATGTCCTCATTGTATTAAAAAGGCATAAAACAGAGTGGAGTAGAGTACAAAGCACCTGAATTGTGTGAATGATGGTTCCGCTCCGAGATAAACAAAAACTATATAAGTGCTGAATTTAGTGCCTTCAACTAAGCACACTATACAAAGAAGAGAAGTAAAGAATTCAGAAGTGTAGGTCAGAATTAGAATAAAAGGATTCACTTTAGGACCTACCAGTAGATGTCCATAGATGTGGATCAGATTATGGTGTAGACCCATATCCCATGATCGAGAATATCTAAGGTTTTGGATAAAAATTACCTAGAACCTAAAATCAGTATACAAGAAGGGTTGGGTCTGCGATTTATAAGGATGCAACCCAAGACCAAAAAGTCGAGTTACAGAGAATTTGATGTCAAAAGGATAATCAATAAATGTGTGCTTGGGTTGGACATCCTTAGAACAAATGTCGTAAGGGTCTTGGTTTGATGGTTTCAATTTAATTGGAACCCTTAGACTTGGTCTTCTACTTCCTCCGGAGTTTGCTTCCCAAATCAAAATTTTCCAGCTTCTATTCTCCTCATTCAAAATGTCAAATTCTGGGACCTCTTGCATATTAATCACCCCATCTGAAATTTCCAAGTCTAAAAAATGTGGCTGAATCAGAATTGACTTGGGTCTAATTATCTCAGAAACAGAATCGTCAGTAAGCTCAATAGGGTATAACTGACAATCGAAGCATTGATTGAATCCTCCAGGAAATGAGATTCTGGATCAGTCATGTGAGCCCTAATAAGATCAATTTCCTCAGTTATAGGGCTATCAAATGATTTAACAAATTCTGCAGGCCCAATCGTCTCACAGAAATCATGTTCTGTAAACTCACTTGAGACATCGCAAATTGAATCTTCACCCTCAGAATCAAAGAAATCAAAATTCGTATTAATGTACGTCCCAAAATCATCCGTCACTTTCTGATCCATGGAGACATCCATTTCCTCGTACCCCAACTCAAGGATCTCAGGTGAGGAAATCGGATCATCCTTAATTAGTTGCTCTAATTCAATCTGGTCAACCTCGTAACACATGTCCCCCCCAACAGGTGCCTGAGTGGGTTCTAACATTGGCTCTCCTAAAGGGGGTTCATATTGGGGATCATCCCATGATTGAACTAAAGCAACCATAAATCTCATTCTCAATTTCGCTAACTTCCCAGGTAGGAACTCACTCGGGTTCTTATCCTTAATATCCTGGAGCCAATCCAACAAATACTTGTTCAGATCATCAACCATTTCAATCAGGGGCTCCAATTCTTCATTGCAAGGTATTGGCTGAGCTTCTAAAGATTGTATAGCATTTCTCAAGTTAGCCAAAACTTTATGTTGAACCTGGTTAACCTGAACCAAATTACTTGGTTCAGGGTTGGGCAGGTTTAAGATCAATGCAGAGGAGTTAACGAATTGAGATTCGTGATACCCTTCCTGATAATAGGTCATTTCGGATTGTTCAAAAGGTGGTGATGACCTAAAGGAAGCGTATTCAGTGGATGAGTAAGGATCAGTGTATCCATCTTGATTGTAGATCGTATTAGGTTGTCCATGAAAGGGTGGCGATCTATAATCGATGTGGCTCGAAGAAGGATAGCAATCACAATTATGGTGTTTAAGGTTTGACAGCGAACATGGAGGTCTGGAACTGTATCCCCAATCTGAATTATCCCAACTAAGAGATGGTTGATTACAGTACAAGTCAGGATAATCATCATGTTGAGGATAAGTCATAATAGGAGGGAAAGAGCAGGACTACATATGAAATGTGGAAGGATTCATGATAGACAGGAGGAAGAAAGGTGCCCTACAATACAAACAATGAAATCTGTCCTTAAGTGGGCTAGCCTAAAGAACTACAGACTGCCAGAACCTATCTTGAGATAAATAAATGATTTGATCTACTTCTGTCTGTTCAATCCAACCAGTTAGAGGGAGGGACTGGGGAGAAGGTTCTTCCTTTGGCTTGTGCCTCCATTCCTAGTGTACCCCCCAGCCACGATTGTTTGATTCCACTCCCTAGCTAGACATCAGATTGAATAGTAGAAATAGACTGGTAAAAAATAATATTGTTCTGGGCTCCGATGAGCGAGTCCAATCCTTAATGCCAACATCTACTCTGCTTTATTTAGGGTTAGGTTTGAATGTGCTTTGAAATGTGATGGGCCCTTTATCTGGGTTGTGCCCTTAATAATTGATTGATGTGTGTGTGCATGCACAACCAGTGGTTTTCAAGGAGGATTATTTGTGATGAGTAGATTTTAATGTTCAAATCTTACTTAAGTAGCTTTTAGGGTTTAGAATTATGTTGATTTCAATCAAGTTTGAGGAAAATTAGGTTTTCAAGTACGGGTGAAGATTGCTTTCCTTTTAAAATAAAAAATAAAGTGGAGTTCCTGGTATGAACCTAGATTAAAAACCCTAAGAGGAAGCTACTTGGTAAGTTGATTTTAGGTTGAGTGGTGCGGCCCAAATAACTCAAACAATTGGCCACAATTGCACCATTAGGTTAGGCAGACAGAAATGATTAACCTAGAATGATTTCTACTCTTTTATGTGTTTATTCGTGTGTACCGGTTCCACAGATTAGAATCCGATTGAGTAGAAGAAAATCAATTAGGTTAAGTGCCTAGAATGTAGGTGTATGTTGTGTGTATGTTGAATTACCACACAAAATTATCTTTTTGTTTTTTTTTTTTAATATGCGAGGGTGAAATATGAGTGTGAGTGGAAATCCAAACAACCAAACTAATCCTAGGATTTATGCAAACACCTAGGTTAATTGGAATTTGAATTTAATGTGATGAAATGAAATCTATAGAGGGGGAAGAATGGGGAGCACTTACAGCCATCTTCAACTGCACTTTACTCTGATCTACTGCTTGACGATTACTTGATAGAGGTATTTGCAAAACAATAGACATTAAATAAAGCAAGTTAGAAGATAGTAAAGTGCATGAAATGCGAAAAGAAGATTGGAAAATCATTGCCTCCCCGGCAACGGTGCCAAAATATTGAACATCGGAGGACTATGCTATCGGAGTTAGTTTTGAAAACCTGTCATTGTAGTTTGAATAGCGAAGAACTCAGGTTCAACAAATAAAATTTATACTGGAAAAGAAATCCCAGGTCGAACTCAGGGAGGCTATGTCGATCAAAATTCACAATTATATTTTTTTTGTTTTTTTGTTTAAAGAGTAGAGCAATTACAATGTAATGGAATCCATATAAACAATAAGAGAGAGAGAGAACATCCACTTGAAGTTGCAAAATGTTTATACATCTAAGAAAGTGAGAAATTACACAAGAAAGCAGGAAAACTATTATAACTAGAAAGCAAGAAAATTCTACTCTAGAAAGCTGGAAAAAGGAATGGGAGAGAGAAGCTATCCTCCTGAACTATCGCTTGGAGGATGTGCCAGACGAGACAATGCCTGGAAGACAAGGAACATAGGTAAAGAAGGAGGTCGAAGCAGGAGGAATGGGAATGAGGCAGCATGTCATCGTCGTCGCGGGATCCACCTCCGGAATTGGGGCAAAATATTGATTTTATCTCTTGAGGAGCATCCTGGGTGTGGGACAAGCTTCTCTTAGGCTTTGGAGAGGGAGAGAAGAGAAGGGATGAGAAATTCAGATGGAAGGGATCTCCTTTTAAAGTTGCAAGCAGTGGGGGCATTTTGGACATTATAATTTGAAAAACATTAATTCAGGACCTTTAGTGACGAATAAATCCGTCACTAAAGGCCTAAACGTGGCCTTCGTGCCCGCCGCTCGCACGTTGCCTCGCCTCCACGTCCTTCAATGCACGTACATGTCCGTGCACTCACAGCCGTCCGATCAAGAGATCGGATGTCTTAAGATCACCTACGCTTGCGCTAGGCACCCGCGTGTGATCCTACGTCAGTGCAGCCCGTCTAATCGCGTGTGGGCACTATCGCTTGCTCAGCACCGTTCGATCCTCATCGTGCGGCCTTCCTCGCTCACGCACCCCCTCACTCGCTCTTGAATTTGAGGCACAGCGGGCTCAAACGTGCACCCGCACTTCTCGCGAAGGCGCTCGACCAACGTGCTGCGGGCGGCTTTGTGTCACGCGGTTGTTCTGTGCATGCGGTCTTGCAGCCGTTGGATGAGCATCCAATGGTGGAGAATCGTCGATTAGATGAAGAGGAAAGGTAGAGGCAGGTTCTTGGGGCCAGTTGGGCGGTTGAGATGGTGCCACGTGGTGCCATCTTGGCCGTCCATCTTTTGAGTTTTGTAGACGGTGCCACGGTTGTCGAATTGGATAGATTTTCATGCCGATAGGCTACGATTGTCGATCTGAATCCATTCGTGTGGTCGGATTTTTCGTCTAAGGTAAGGATTAACACCATCTTGGCCCTTGACCTTTAGGGTTCCTCGATCTCTATCTGGTGCTACAGATGTCCGATTAGGGCGGTCTTGGAGTCGTTGAACTCCAATCATCACCTTGATCAGATCTGTATAGTTGGATCTTCAATCCGAGGTCCTGATAAAAAGTTTCCCTGTCCCTAACCATAAAAAGGAGACAATTACTATACAATTTATACAACTTGATCTAAATGCATGATTATGCATGTTATGCACTATTTACAATGTATGATGCTAATGTGACACTAAGAACATGCATTAATAGACATTTTAGGTTAATTAGATGTATGCACATCACTTATCTAGCAAATCTACTTGTGAAAATATATGAGATAGGGAGAGAAAGAGAGAGATAAAGAGAGAAACAATCATCTATTCATAAGCAAGTGTTTGTTACAACTATGAAAGTAGAGAAATCTATACTACAAAAGCAAAAAAGATAGAAAGAGGTGAGAGAAATCCCCCTCGACGGCCGCTCGTAGGATGACTCACTCTAACGTCGCCTGGAGGAAGGTGGTGAAGAGTGGGACGAAGGAGGATGGAGCTAGAGGACGGAGGATGGGGCAGGATGGCATCGCGGCGATGATCTTCTTCCTAAAGGGTGGTGAGAGGACAGCCATGGGATGCTCCACGAAGGGGGATGAGAGGCGGGAAAATGTTTGGTTCTACTATAGTGGAGTAAACTGGGCTTGGGACAAGCTCTCTCTAGAGCCTTGGAGGTGGTGAGAGGAAGAAAGGTAGAGATGGTTTGGAATGGTTGTGGGTAGGTCCTTTTATAGTGGAGGAGGAAGAACAAATTCGAATCTAGGTCATTACTGATGTCCGTAAACGTCCCTACAGATCCCTACAGCTATTGCTGAAGATCCGCCCTTCAATTCCTCTTACTGGTGTGCACGGGCCATTAGTGATAGCTACAAGTTTCACTATAGGCTCGTGTCGCTGAAGATCGACCCTCGCTCCTCATGCCCTGTTGGCACGCGCATCGCAGGCTCCTTATCACAGGCGCATGTTGGCATGCATTGGCTACTGCTATGCACAGCTGCGTTGCCTTGCGCTACCGCTTTGCTACGCTCCCATGCACGGACGTGCATACCTTGCTACTACGTCGTGCCTCAAGCGTCCATTTTAGGGGCTAGCAAGTTTTGAACCTGCACCCTCAATTTGAGAAGAGCCTTAAGAACCAATGCGCTATGGCCAAGAGATGTTGTGAAGATGTTTTAGGGGCGTGCGGTGGAGATGAATCCTCAGCCGTTGGATCAACATCCAATGGCTAAGAATGGGTGATGCCTTGATGAAAAGCAAGTGTTGGCCGGTGTTGGGTGGCCTGGATGGCGCTATGTTGCGCCATTTGGGCCGTCCATCTTCTTTCTGTTGGAGAGGGTGCTGCGGTGCTCAAATCAAGATGATTCCCACGTTGCTGGACTGCGATCGTCGCTTCAGATCCATCTGTTTGGTTAGATTTTCCATCCGAAACCTGTATAGATGTTGCATTGCCCCTAGCCATTGATCTTCCTCGAATGTTGTATGATGCTACGGGACTCTGTTCTAGATGATTTTAGAGGCATTGGACTTCGATCGTCATCCTGATCAGATCCGTACAGTCCGATTGTCCATCCGAGGCCCTGAAATAAATCTTCTTCTCTCTTGACCGTAAAAATGACCTAAATAACCTAAAATATATACAACTACTCTGAATGCAGAATGATCCATGCTATCCAATACTTATAACATAAAATGCAAATATAAGTCTAGGAACATGCATGAATAGGCATTTTACCCTCAATAATTGTGGCTACATCATACCCCCATGCCTATCTTTTGCTAGTCCCTAGCAAAATTAAATTACATGGTATGTATAAAAATAAAATTAAGATTAGATCACTTAGGCCTAAGTCATTTATTAGAAATAGAAAATTTCAACTAAGGTCCTAAACAATGAAAACTCAACAGTACCTGGGTGTCTACCAGAATGCAGATCGCCCAAGTCCTTGCCTTATTTCAAAAGGGAAGATACATTTCTTTATTTTTCTTTCTTTCTAATTTTTTTGTACTTTTAGAGTTTGAGAGTTCCAGGATAACTTTTTATAGCTACCCGACTCGCCCAAGACTAGAAAAGGACTCTAAGTGGTAAGCCTCTAGAGAAAAGAGTGAAAGACTCACTAGGCAGCTGTTAAAACTGACTTCAGGTTTTTACGACCCTAGGTGACCTTGCCTAAAGGCTTATCTTTTCGAATGGTAGCTTTCTCCCTACTTCTTTTATTTATGGGTCAACACAAAAGCGAACCCAGTGTATATCTACCCGATTTATTCTACTTCCCCACTTTTTCCCTAAGTGTTTTGGGAATTATTGTGCATTTTTGTGAGCTGGGCTCTGGATAACCGGCCAGTGGGTTATTACCCATGACAACTTGCCAACCATACTCATGCGATAAAGTGTAGTTTTGTTTATTTTTATTATTTTTATTTTCTCCTTTCTTTTCTTCTTTTTTTTTTCAAGTAGGTAGCTTCCATGATCTAAGATTTTCCTAAAGGCAGTACGACGAAAATGGTCATGTGGCTAGGCTCTGGACAACCAGCCAATGAGCTGTTACCACCGACAACTTGCCAGCCATACTACCCTAGATAGTTCATTAGCTACCCAATTTCGGAAGAAACCACCGAAAAGTGAGTCAGTGCAAAAAGTGTGTAGATGCTTAGACTTAAAATCCCCTCAAATCAGAGGGTGGGTTGATAAGTCGCATACTTATCATCCCAAATTATTTATCGAATTAAAATAAGATTGACTTAGCGAGGACTTGAGACTAAGTCCACATTTGAGTGGACACCTATGCTAATTAAGCCCGAAGACCTGAAGAGTCTAAGTGTTTAGGTCCTCTCGTGTCATTTCCTAATGTTAATAACGCCAAATGCCTAAGTTCTCTTCTCTTAATTCTATATATATATATTTTTATATTTTTGAAATTTTAATATTTTTTTAAATAAACTAAAAGAAATTCTATGGAGTTAACAAAATGATTTTAGGATTAAGTATCAACCCCCCATGCCTAAATGATGTAATGTCCTCATTGTAAGAATAAAGACATGAAAAGGACAGAGTAAGCAGAATATCACTTAAGTATCGTGAAAATTCGGTCAGCTCCGTGAAGAAAAGAGAGTATACACACATGCTAAGTTTAATGCCTTCAGTTAGGCATAACATACATACAAAGAAGAAATTGAGAATTCACAAGTGCAGATCATAATCAAAAATAAAAATATTGCTCCTCAGACCTTCCAGCAAAAGATGTCCACAGACATGGACTAGATTATGATGCAGACCCATGCCCTAGGGTCGAGTGGTTCTCAAGTTCTGGATGAAAATCATCCAGAATTGAAGATTGCTGAGCTTGCGGGGTTGGGCCTGTAGTTTTATGGTGTGCAACCCAAGACCAAAGTGTCATACAATGGGTAGATTTGTTTCATTAGGTTCAAATGTCCACTTAACGTTCAGCTCAGAAAAATAATCAGTTATTTCGAGCTTGGGTTGCATGTGAAAGATATCGTAACGGTTCTGGTAGAAAGTAGGTGGTTTTAGGTCAATAGGTACCCTTAGATCCAAAATCAATGCTCCCTCAGAATTAGCCACCCAAATTTTTAATTCAATAATTCTATCCTCCACCATTAAGAGCTCAGGCTCAGGGACCTCTAGCATATCATTCACCCCATATGATTCTCCCAAGACCAGAAATCGTAGTTGAATCAAGATTGACTTGGGCATAATGATCTCAAAAGTCAGCTCTTTGGGGTGCGAATGAGGAAT
Organism: Thalassia testudinum; assembly: GCA_037157565.1. Taxonomy (NCBI): domain Eukaryota; kingdom Viridiplantae; phylum Streptophyta; class Magnoliopsida; order Alismatales; family Hydrocharitaceae; genus Thalassia; species Thalassia testudinum. Next base: position 8,079,481 of record JAZHRO010000003.1, on the reverse strand, counting down.
GGGGCAATTGATTGAATCTTCTAGTAAATGAGGATTTGAATCCTCCAAGTTAGCCCCAACCGAATCCAAAACTTCAATAATTGGGCTATCAACTGGTTCGTCAGATTCCTCATGCCCATTTGTCTCACTAAAATCATCTTCCTTAAGATCAAGTGAAACTTCACCAAAAGATTCTTCACCCACAAAGTCAAAAAATTCATGATCCTCACTTATATGTCTCAAAATCGATTGTCATTTCCAGGTTCAAAGAGACAAATTTTTCCTCGATCCCTGGCTCAGGGATCTCGAGTGAATCAATTGGTTCATTCTCAATGGGTTGTTCTTGCCCAACCTGGTCATCCTCGGTCTCAGAAAATGTATCCCCCCTGACAGGCGCCTAAGCGGGTTTAGACATTGGCTCTCCTGAAGGGGGTTTATCTTGAGAATCATCCCAAGATTTGACTAGGGCAACCACAAATTTCATCCTCAACCTTGACAATTTCCCAAGAAGAAACTCACCCAGGTCCCTATCCCTAACATTTTGGAGCAAATCCAATAGAGAACTATTAAGTTCATCAATCATTTTGATCATAGGATCCAATGCTTTAGTGCATGGTGTTGGCTGAGCTTCTAAAGATTGTATAGTGTTCCTCAAATTAGCCAACACCCTATCCTGGATCTGGTTCACCAGAATCGACTTGTTCGGTTCGGGGTTGGGTGGGTTTGGGTTCAATCAAGGGGAGTCAAGATATCGAGGTTCTCGGGTCCCTCCCTAATAGTAGGTCATTTTAGGTTGTTTAAAGGATGGTGGTGACCTATATTCAGTGGAATACTGGGGAGGGTAGGTGTTATAATCATTATATCCTTCCTGACTGTAGATCAGGTTGGTTTGATCATCAAAGGATCGAGATCTATAATCATTGAAGCTGTTGGAAGGATAGTAATCATAGTCTTGTTGTCCAGGGTTAGGCTTTGGACACTGAGGTCCAGATTCATATCCCCAGTCAAAGTTATCCCGGCTAGTGGATGGGTGATCATAAGTCGAGTTAGGATAGTAATCATCTTGAGGATACATGTGTGAAAGATGTGGAAGGATACATTATGGAGTAGGAGGGAAATTAGAAGAAAGAAAGGAGCCCTACAATACAATCAACGAAGCCTATCCTTATATGGGTGGCCTAAAGAACTACAGACTCCCAGGACCCATCTTGAGATTATAAACGATTTAGTCTACTTTTATCCCGTCAATCCAACAAGTTAAAAGGAGGGATTGGGGAGAAGGTTGTTCCTTTGGCTTGTGCCTCCGGTTCCTAGTGTACCACCCAATTGTGGTCGTTTGATGCTACTCCTATAGCTGGACATCAAATGGACCAGCAGATGCAAATTGATCAAAAAAAATCTCAGTCTAAGCCCCGAAGAGAGAATCAATCCTTAAGGCAAATGTCTACTCAGTTTTAGTTAAGCTTGGGATGATTGTGCTCTTGGAATGTGATGGGCCCTTTAGATGGCTTGTTCCCTTAATGATCAGTTAAAATGTGTGTGCATGCACAACCAGGGTTTTCAAACATGGTTATTTGATGATGTGCCTTTTAGGATTCAACCTTGTTTAGTAGCTTTTAGGGTTTAATTCTTAGGTTGGTTCAATCAAGGTTTAGTAGAACACTCTAAGTTTTTAAAACAAGGGTGATGATATGTTACTTTCAAAATAAAAAATAATGTGGAGTGCCCGGTTCAGCCTTAAGAATCAACCCTAGGTGGCAAGCTACTTGATGGATCAGTTTTAGATTGAGTGGTGCAACCCAAACAGTTCAAGCAATTGGCCTATTGTACCACTTGATTAAGGCACACAAAAAGTCTTAACCTAATCAAATTTCTACTCACTTATGTGTGTGTTGAGTTAAGGTGTACCGGATCCACAGGTCGGATCTCAGTTAAGTGGTAGAATCAAAGTGGAGTGGTGTGCCTTAAGTTGAGAGTTGTGGGTGTTAATGTGTGTATTTTTTAGAAAATCTCACAAGAGGAGTATTTTTTTTTTAATATATGCGGGGGTGAGATGAGTGGAGGTGACAAACAAACAACCAGAACTATCCTAGGGTTTATAAAAAGCACCTAAGTCGATTTGGGTGTGAGTTATTAGTGTAGTGAAATGAACTAGTGGGTGGGGGTGGTGGAGATAAACTTACAAAACCTTCATCCGCACTTTTCCCCAATCTAACCACTTTTTCCTGCGTCGGATGAGTACCTGCAATCACAGTAAGATCAGAGAAAAAGTGTGATAAAAGTTAGGTAAGGTGGAAAAACATAGAAAAAAAACCAAAGAGCGTTGCCTCCCCAGCAATGGCGCCAAAATGATCGAGGCACGCTTCGCGTATTAAAATCGGGGTTCAAAGGACCCATTGTCGTAGCTTGCAAAACACGTCTATCAGATAAAATTTATAATCGAAATACGAAAAGTGAGTCTTGGGTCGAACACGAGGAGGCAAACATTTCATTTTGAAAAAATCCACACTTCACTTTATTTCTTTTTGTCATTTTTATCTTTTCTAATTTTTTTGGTATTTTAATAGGGCAAGAGATTAGATCGACAATTGCTTATCTAGCTAATCTACTTGTGAAAATATAATAGAGAGAGGGAGAAAGAGAGAGAGAGAGAAACACTCATCTATTCATAAGCAAGTGTTTGTTACAACTACGAAAGAGGAAAAATCTATACTATGAAAGAGAAAAAAGATAGAGAGAGGTGAGAGAAATCCCCCTCGACGGTCGCTCGAAGGATGAATTGCTCTGACATCTCCTGGAGGAAGGTGGTGAGGAGTGGGACGAAGGAGAAGGGAGCTGGAGGACGGAGGATGGGGCAGGATGGCATCGCGGCGAGGATCTTCTTCCTGAAGGGTGGTGAGAGGACAGCCACGGGATGCTCCATGAATAGGGATGAGAGGTGGGAAAACTATTTTCTTTTCTATTCTAGAGGAGCATCCCGAGCTTGGGACAAGCTCTCTCTAGAGCCTTGGAGATGGTGAGAGGAAGAAAGGAAGAGATGGTTTGGAATGGTGGTGGGTAGGTCCTTTTATAGTGGAGGAAGAATAAATTTGCATCTGCATCATTACTAACGTCCGTAAATGTCGCTATAGATCCCTTCAGCTATTGCTTAAGATCCACACTTCAATTCCTCTTGTTGGCGCGCACGGGCTATTAGTGACAGCCGCAAGTGTCACTAAAGGCCCGTGTCGCTGAAGATCCGCCTTCGCTCCTCATGCCTTGCTGGCACGTGCATCACGCGCTCCTTATTGCGTGTGCATGCTGGCAAGCATTGGCTGCTGCTACGTGCAACTGCGCTGGCTTGCACTGCCACTTTACTGTGCTCCCACGCACACGCATGCCTACCTTGCTACTGCGCCGCACCTCAAGCATCCAATTGAGGGGCAATAGGTTTCGAACTCGCAGCCTCTCTTGAAGAGGGGCCTTCACAACCAATGCACTGCGGCCAAGAGATGTTGTGAAGATGTTTTATCGGTGTGTGGTGGAGATGAATCCTCAGCCATTGGATCACGACCCAACGGTTGAGAATGGGTGATGCCTTGATGAAGACTGGGTGCTGGCTAGTGTTGGGTAGCCTGGATGGTGCCTCGTGAAGCCATCTGAGTTGTCCATCTTCTTTCTGTTGCAAAGGTTGCCACGGTGCTCAGATTGAGATGATTCCCGCATTGCCGGACTACAATCATCGCTCCAAATGTATCTGTACGATCAGATTTTCCATCCAAAACCCATATGGATATCGCATTGCCCCCTGGCCATTGATCTTCGTCGGACCTAGTATGATGTACGGGACTCCAATCTAGACGATTACAAAGGCATTAGACCCCAATCATCATCTTGATCAATCTGTATGGTCTGATCGTCCATCCGAGGCCCTGAAATAAATCTTCTTCTCTCCTGACCATAAAAAGAACCTAATTAACCTAAAATATATACAACTACTCTAAACGCAGAATGATGCATGCTATGCAATATTATAACATGAAATGCAAATCTAAACCTAGGAACATGTATGTATAGGCATTTTACCCTCAATAATTGTGGCTACATCACCTGCAATATAAATAATCAAACCTGTCCTTAAGTGGGCTAGCCTAAAGACCTATAAACTGTCAGAACCCATCTTGAGATGAAGAAATGATTTAATCTACTTCTTTCCAGTCAATCCAACCACTTAGAGGGAGGGGATGGGGAGAAGGTTCTTCCCTTGGCTTTCGTCTCAAGTTCCTTTGATACCCCCTAACCGCGATCGTTTGATTCTGCTCCCCTAGCTAGGCATCAGATTGAATGATAGAGGCAAACTAATCGAAAATAATCTCGATCTAGGCTCCAAAGAGCAAGTCCAATCCTTAAGGCCAACGTCTACTCTGTTATAATTAGGGTTAGGTTTGAAGGTGCTTTGGAATGTGATGGGCCCTTTATATGGGTTGTACCCTTAATGATTAATTGATATGTGTGTGCGTGCACAATCAGTGGTTTTCAAGCAAAATTATTTTTGGATGAAGTGAATTTTAGGGTTTAAATCTTGTTTAGTTGCTTTCAGGATTCAGCTTCAATCATATTCAATCAAGTTCAGTTGGCACACCAGGTTTTGTACTTTATTTTTGCTCTTTATTTCTTAGATCTTATGTTAGAGAGCCTCAAAGAACCCTTAAAGTAGTCCTAGGAATACTCGCACAACCCTAAGATACTTAGTTTTTCTGTAGAGAACTTAGAAAACTAAAATAGGGTTCTGACAGCCTAATCATACGTTTAATCTGAAAATCAGACGTCTGATAGTAACTTTCAAGATGTCTAAATGTTGAGTCAGACATCCAATAACTTAGGCTGGACTTCGTAGGTTATGTCTGATTAAATCAGACATCCTGACCTTAGTCCAAACATCTTAGAAGGCATTTGATGGTTGTGCCAGACGTCCAATTAGTGGAACGTTGGATAACAAAGTAGACATTGAGTAAAATAACCGTTAGGCTTCTATTAGACATCCTTAGAGGACCCCAGACGTCTGATAAGTGACCGTTGAGCCTCGTCGTGAACCAAAATCACCTTCTTCTGATTATTCTAGCCATTAACCTATCTTAGGAATCCACTCCCGCAGTACAATAGGTTTCCAGACATCCACACCTAGTGCCAGACATCCTGTACGTTGTCTGATAGTTCTACACTAGAACCTTGTTTAGGTCTGATGATTGACAGGAAGGAAACCCGCTTAGAATCAGACGTCTAACATAGTTCCCAGATGTCTTAAACTAATTTTCCAGACATCTGATACATGGACCATACATCTGATGTCCCTGTCAAAATCATAAATGATTTTGATTACGACCTTGTTTTCCCTTGGGTTCAACCCCAATGGCTATGGAAGCCTTTTAAGGCCTTCCAAAGCCTTCATCGGTCCTCTATAAATAGAGGACCCTTGCCTTGTGAGGACACCTTGTAAGAATATTTCCCCATATTGTATCAATTCACTCTAGAAGAAGCTCTAGCTCTCAAAGCCTAGTTCCACATCAAGAGAGCTTCATCGCCATCGTGCACCCGCTCTCCCTCCACGTTACGAGAGGGCTATTGTGCCATCGCATGGATTATGCACCCATGTCAACCAGACATACTTCCAAGCAAAGGGAAGTTTCTTTACCTATAGTAGCTATGTTTATTTTGTGGCTCTATAGGTTGTAATTTTTACTTTATTATTTGGTTGGGTATTTAATGTGCATACCTCAAATTAACCTAAAGTCTATTAATGCATGTTCTTAGTACCATATTAGCATCATGCATTGTAAATATTGCATAACATGCATAATCATGCATGTAGGAGAAATTGTACAAATTGTATAGTAATTATCTCCTTTTATGGTTAGGGACAAGGCAACTTTTTAATCAGGGCTTTAAACCAAGGATCCAACCAAACGGATCTGATCATGGTGATGATGGGAGTTCAATGACTCCAAGATCACCTTGATGAGACATCCGTAGCACCAGATAGAGATCTAGGAAGCCTAAAGATCAAGGGTTAAGATAGTGCCAATCCACACTTTTGACGAGAAATCCAACTCCACAGACGGATTCAGATCGACGATCGCAGCCCAATGGCACAAAAATCGATCCTATCCGACATTTGTGGCACCATCTGCAACTCACAGAAGATGGACGACCAAGATGGTGCCACATGGTGCCATCTCAACCACCCAAACAAGCCCAACAAAATTAGCAAGGACCGCTGCACCCTCTCTCTCTCCTCACCCATGCGATGGATCTGGGCCATTGGATCACCATCCAACAGCCACGATCGCCTGTGCACAAAATCCTCAACTCGCCTCAAGTGGAAGCGCAACGCAGCAGGCGAGTGCCTCTTCACGAGCGAAGGGTGCAAGTTTGATCTGCGCTCTACTTCAAATCAAGCAGGACGCGGGTGCGAGCTCAATTGAGCTGTTAGATTGTGACCGAGCAGCGTGCCCAGATGCGAGGAATGTGAACGCACCATCTGATGAGGGAGGCATGAATGTGAAGGACTCACAAGAGCACAATTTGAGCCTTGGATCTTCGATCCAATGGTAGCGAACGAGGCTGCATCACCTCTTGAAAAGGCACACTTAATGGCCGAAGCAAGAGCAGCATGGATGATTTTTTAGCCGTCCGATCAGCTGAGGGCATGCATATGTGCATTGGCATTCAGGCATACGGAAGGAGAGAAGACGCAGGCGAATGGCACCTACGCCCACGTTCAGGGGGCTTTAGCGACATTTAAATTCCTCACTAAAGGCCCCGAATTAATGATTTGAGATGAAGTGACCCATTTGCCCCCTCCAATCTACACCTATATATAGCCCTCTGACCTCTACTTCTTCGTCATCCCTTCCTTCTCCTCTCTTCCTCTCCAAAGCTTAAGAGAAGCTTGTCCCACACCTGGGGTGCTCCTCAAGAGCTAAATCCAAGCTTTCGCCCCTGTTTCGGAAGTGGATCCCACGACGACGATGATGTGCTGCCTCGTTCTCGTTCTTCCGACTTCCTCCTCCTTCTTCCTACCTCGTCCTCCATCTTCCAAGTGTCACCTCCGTCCGGCTCGTACTCCAAGTATTCATTGAGGAGGATAACATCTCTCTCCCTTCTTTTATCACTTTCAAGAGTAGAATTTCCTGCTTTCTAGTTGTAACAGCTTTCCACTTTCTAGTGTAATCATTCCACACTTTCTTAGTTGTAAAAACATTATTCAAATACCAAGTGATTGTTCTCTCCCTCTCTCCCGCTCTTATTGTTTATATCGATTCCATTATGATTATTTCACCATATAAAAAAATACAAAAAGAATATAATTGCAGATTTTGAGATCGACGTAGCCTTCCTGTGTTCAACCCAAAACTTCTTTACAAATTTTCGGTATAAATTTTATTTGTTGAACGGATTTCTTTGCAACTCGAACTACGACGATGGGTTTTTGAATCCAATTACGAACACGTAGATTTCCGCTCTCAGCAGTATTCGCGTTGCGAATTCTCATCTCCATCGAGGGACAAAATACTCCTTGTGAAGATCGGTGGTTTTAAGGTATGCTACCCTCAGGTATTAAGTAGCGTGGTTGTACTGAGGTTGAACTACCCTCGTTTTAAGTAGTTCGTTTAGTGGATTTGATCAGCATTATCGATTTGGAAATCCTAACTCAAAAGGGTTAGGTGGTGGTTTTTACCCAGTTTGGGTTTCCACCTAAAAATCACTTGTATCGTTGTGTGATTGCTTTTATGAGACTGCTATTTATTTTAATTATGCATTTTTACGTCACGCATATCTCACCTCCCTCTCGTAGGGAATTACATTTGGTATTAGAGCAGGTTCTTACTTTTTGGCGTAACAACCAGGCAAGAAGATCATGGAGGGAGGCAGCTCTATAGCGAGAATTCTAGACTGCCATTCTTTGACAAGAACAACTACCCGTACCAGAAGCTACGAATGAAGACATGGCTTCAAGCCAACGACTTCACAATCTGGGCCTGATGCGAGACCCCCTTCGACATCCTGGAGAGACCCGCCGCAGGATACTCATAGTAGTAGATTTGGGAGCTATCTTTGAATGCAAAAACCTTGAATGCCTTCTACTGCATGCTCAGCCTAGAGGAGTTCAACAGAATCTCGCAATGCGCCACAGCATACGAGATCTGGCACACACTTGAGGTAACTCATGAGGGTACCTCTAGGGTAAAGTCTTCTAAGATTAATATTTTACCACAAGATTTTGAATCTTTTTCTATGAGGCCTAACGAATATTTGAGTGAGATGAAAACTAAGTTCACTCTCATTGTAAATGGGTTAAAAGCATTAGCGAAGACCTTTGTCAAAGGAGGGCATCAAGGAAAGCTTCTTCGCTCCCTTGGACTGGAATGAGAGCATAAGGTTACTACCATCAAGGAGGTGAATGAGGAGGAGGAGCTCAACATGGAGGATCTCCTAGGCAATCTAATGGCCTACGAGACAAAGCTGAAGCAAAAGAAGAAGGATACACCAGATCCAAAATCAAAGAAGATGCTCGCATTTAGAGCCACGTCAGATAGCGAGGTAAGTTCTGATAATGAAGATTTTAAATTTTTACTTAAAAGTTTTCCAAGTTTTGCAGGGAATCAAAGAAAGAAAGGGAGAAGAAGGAAAAAGCTAGCCCATGACGTTGCTACCACTGCAATGAAAAGGGTCATCTTCGACCCGAGTGCCCTCTTCTCAAGAAGAAGAAGAAGGAAAACGAGAAGAAATACAAGAAGAAGGTGTTCTAAGCAACTTGGGATGACTCAAGCTTGGAGGAAGAAGACGAGAATCCCGAGGACGAAATTGCTTGCATGGGTTTCATGGCCACAGCAAGTAATAGAGAAAGCGACTCCGACGACGAGGTAAACTCGAATTTACAAGATGCATTTGATGAGATATTTGAAATTAGTAAATCACTTAAGGTAGAGAATAAAAACTTTAAAAAGAATCTTAGTTTCCTTAAATCAAAAAATGAAAGATCAGAATTGAATCTTAAGGACCAAGAAAGTAGTTCTAGTCGTAAAAATGATTTGTTATTAGAAAATCATAACCTAATCAATGAGAATAGTAAATTGATTGAGGAAAATGCTAGTTTAAAATTGAAAATCTCTTATTTAAAGACTAAGATGTATGTTGTAGAAAAAGAGCTTGCATGTCTCAAGGAAGAACCTAACAAATTAATGAAAAAATTTGATAACTTTTCTAATGATAATGTTAGTCTTAGCTCTAAGGTTGAGAAAGGATCTCTATCAAGGAGACCTACTAACAAAACTAGATCCAAATTAATATGGATACCGATGAAAGAACTAGAATCTTATTTTGTAGGTCATAAAGATTCCAACACAAAGGACTGGACCTACAAGCTCAAAAATGGTCAGCTCAAGTTGGGAGGACCAAGGAGTAGACCAAGGAGGAGGATGAGAAGACTGACGAGATGGCAAACAAATGATCAAATCGCCACACATCGATTGCCTGATTGGAGACCAGTGCCAATGCCCAAGCCTCCAAGCTACGGATGGGAACCCCATTCGATTTGGCATCCACCACCATTTGGGCCATTCTACTGGCCATGGTAGGTGAGGTAACCCTTAACCCTATCTTTTTATCATTAGCATAAAGATAGGGGGAGTTAAAATAAATGAGCTATTTGTCCATCCTTCAGAGGGAGGTTTTAAAAATGACATAGCTATATTTCCTTCAGAAAGATGAGATAATCGTAGCTATCCTGCTTTTATGTAAAAGATGAAATTAGAAGAGCATGTTTTAAGGGAGAGTTATAGGAAAATTAAAATTTGTAATACCTTTTTGATAATGTCAAAAAGGGTGAGGATTTTATGCATCATTATTTATAGTTTTGTCATCATTAAAAAGGGGGAGATTCTTGGTGCTAAAGCACCACGATCATTTATTTTGATGATAGCAAAATATGTGTTATTTAACATTTGCATTTTAAGTCTTAGATTTCAGGATATTTGCAAATGGAGACATGTATAGATGGAGTTCGAGCTCGCAACCATGGCGGATTGGAAGAGCTTAACGGAGGAGAAGGAGCTTCGCGAGGAGAGAAAGCTTGAAGAAGGAAGGAGTTGAAGAATATGATAGATTTCCTTCATTATATTTTGTACTTTGTTTTTGCTCTTTATTTCTTAAATCTTATGTTAAAGAGCCTCAAAGAACTCTTAAAGCAGTCTTAGGAACACTTGCACAACCCTAGGATACTTAGGTTTTCTGTATAGAAATTAGAAAACCAAAATAGGATTTTGACAGCCAAATCTGATGTCTAATCTGGAAATCAGACATCTGATAGTAACTTTTAAGACGTTTGACTGTTGACTCAGATGTCCAATAACTTAGGCTGGACTTCGTAGGTTCTGTCTGATTAAATTAGACATCTAGACCTTGGTCCAGACATCTTAGAAGATGTCTAATTGTTGTGCCAGATGTCCAATTAGTGGAACGTTGGCTAAGAAAGTAGCTGTTGAGCAAAATAACTGTTAGGCTTCTATCAGACATCCATAGAGGACCCCAGATGTCTGATATGTGACCATTGAGCCTCATCGTGGGCCAAAATCACCTTTGTCAGATTATTCTAGTCGTTAACTGATTGCACCGCAAAAATACACCTGCAATTGTGCCATCTTGTGCTATTTCCTAGCATTACCAATGCATATTAGGGTTCCATAGTCGCATTTATGAAAATACATGCATGCATACACTTAATTGAGAGGGGAGGAGAGTGAATAAAATGGCCTCGCAATTTACATTTTCTCCAAGTGCTGCTTTGCAAAATTTCCATATTTATTTTTATTTCTATTTGATTTTTGAAATCTTCCCCGCAGTTGCAAAGCTTGACTTCTTCTTCGCACCTTGCCCTACAGCCGCATGCCCAGCCTCTCCTTGCCATGAGCCATGCACAGCCAGGGCATGGCTGTGCATGCTTTCCTCTTCTTTAAAAAGAGGGCGGCTTCTTCCTTTGCAGCAGCCTGGTCCTCCACGCCAAAAACCCAACACACAGCAGCTTCTTCTCCTTCCAGGCCACCGTCCCTCCCCTCTCCCTCCATACGTAGGCCCTCCTCCTCTGAGGACACTCTGCGGGCAGGAGTAACTCACGGTGGTGCACACCCACCACCGTGAGACCACCACCGCCCAGCTCATCAAAGAGCCGATGGGCGTGGTGGTATCCCCTGTTTTTTTTCGTTTGAAGCCACTTCAGCCAGTGTAGCAGGAGCTTCAAGCTTTGAAGCTCAAAGCTCCGCACGCAGTAGCAGCAGCAGCGCAGCAGCAGCTGCCCAGCCCTTTCCGCATACGCCTGCAGGCTACCCTTGCCTCCAACGCGTGCTTGCAGGCGTCCTCGCCTCCCGCTTCTTTGCACTGCACTCGCCTGTCCACCAGCAACTGACCACCGTGCGCTCCTACAGTAGCTGGCCAAGCCTCACCACGCACCCCAGCCAACACCCGCTAGCCACCGCGGAAGCAACAAGTCACCCTCTCCCTCCACCGTGCACACCAGCAGCCCTCTCTACATGCTCTGTCGCGAACCACCTCGGTGCAAGCCAGCAGTGGCACCACTCTTCCACGCGTGGGTCGAGCCGTCCGCACTCATAGCACCTACGGCAAGTGGTCGCGTGGCTCGACGATACACTATAGCCACTGTTCAAGCCAATCTGCAGAACACTGTGGCTACAGTGGGGTGACCGATAAGCTTCTCACTTATCCGGTCACTCGGCGCGCCGCAAACCGGCCAGCACCCTCGCTCGCATCTCGCACCGAGTCCGCTCCACCGCCCACCCGCGCGCCAGCGTGCGGTCCTCTGCCAGTGCCCGCTCCCTTTGCCTGCTCCCTTTGCTCACTCCCTTCGCCCGCGTGCCTCTGCATGCTCCCACTCTAGCCCTTCGCGTAGTGTGGTGTGCTGCTGTCCTCTCCGCGCCCATTGCCCTCCAGCGCGTGCCTCTTTACATGCATACGCACCTACGCGTGCGCATGAAGCTACCAGACATCGACCCTGAGCGCACGGACGACTTAAACCTACCAGCCTCTTCCTCTGCAGGCGCTCTCTCTCTCTCTCTCACAGCACTCTCTCACTCTGCACACACACATACACACACACTCACAATCTCACACACACACAGTCTCACTTATATAGTATTATATACTTATATATATATACGTATACATATATATATTGATATATATACATATATTTATATACATAAATATATACTTATTTATATATATATATACTTATATTTGTACATATAGTAGTACCTATATACTTAAGTATTAGTTTACATACATACATATATATATATATCTATGTACTTATATATATATATATATTTACATATACTTATACACATATATATATATACATATATCTATACATATATTAGTACTTATATAACTATGTACTAGTCTATATACGTACATAAATATATATATATATATATATATACTTATATATATATATACACACATATTTATTTACATATATACATATATTTATATACATATATATATATATATACATATAACTATATATATATAAATACATATATACACACCTACTTATACATATATATATATATACAAATATACATACATATATACATAGATATCTATATAACTATATATACATATATATATATATAGACATATCTATCTACATATATCTATATACATATATTACTATACATATATATACATACATATATAAACATCTATATAGTTATATAAACATACATATACATATATATATATATCTATACATATATCTATCTATACATATATTTGTATCTTTATATATATATATACATATATGTATATATAACTACATATATACCTATATATTTATAACCATATATACATATAGATATATTTACATATATACATATATATATATATTCACACTACTTACCATACGTTGTCTCACGGGAATATCTGCACCAGTTGCTAATATTCCCCGATACACATGTACAAAAAGCGTGGTCACACATATCTTCCACCATCCATCCTACACACCACGCGGCACCTCGTCCTGTTGGTTGCATCTTTCTAGACGACAACCGACTCGACACCGTGCTACACTCCATCTCCACCTCACCCCCATCCCTTTATACATATATATATACATATATATATACTATATTTACTTTATTTCTACTTCTCTTTCCTGCCAACAAAAAATAGAAAAAATATATAAAAGAGAAAAGATAATCCTTGACTTGCTGGTAATCCGTCTTGCGAATAGCAAGACCCATTTTGGAACCTTGATTTGGCTCAAAGCCAAGAACCTAATTTTGTGGGTGTGCCTTAGGGACCAAGATTATCAGAAAAAAATCTAAATAGAAAAATACCAAAAACACAATAAACGAACATAAGAGATTCATTGTAGGAAAGGCGTAGAAAATTGACTTGTTACCCCATTTCCCTGTGTTCGACCCTGGGCCTAAAACTGACCAAGATAAAATCAAGTAGGCCAGGTTAAAAATTTTGTAAAGAGATGGTTAGGTCCAATTTAGGTTAACCACTATACACATTTCAACGATAAAATCACCATATTAACACACCTATCCGGACCCGACCACCATCTTTTTCTACCGTCGTTGCCTGGGAAGTGCGCCTTCAAGTAAGTTTCTATTCCATTCCTTTCATTTTTTCTCTTCTCTCTTCACGAGTGTCTCTGTTTTTGGTGTGCAGGTAAACCTGTTGCAAGGAGAAGGCAGGCAGGCGAAGTCAGAGATGTGGGCAGATCCAAGGCAGGAACGAGAGCGTGAAGACGTCGACACCGCATTGGAACTCTGCACACGTTGCTGCACAAGTAGGTCTTTCTTTCTTAGCAACCTAGGTTAACTTGTCACCTTAATAAAAAAATAAAAAAAAAGAGCTAGAAACTAGAAAACTTCTTGGGATCTCTTGGGGCAAGTGAATTAAAATTCACTTATTTGATTGATTGTCTTTACTCCCACCGCCCCGGGATTTCCCGCCTTACTTCGCATAGCGAAAATCCAAGAATCTTGATTCTTAAATTTTTCATCATGGGAAGTATTCTTTGAGGCAAACATAAAAACATTGATTGCACCCCTCTTTGCCTCACTTATCTGCAAATTCGGGATCACATTTTTTGGTGGGGAGACTTGGAATTGAGTTGATTCCAACCCCACCATCACTTTTCAACTTGCCTAAGATTTGATCCCGAATACTTCAACCCTAACAATTTGATTTTCCTTATCTTTTGGTTGAGCCTTGTGTGGAAATCTTTCTGGTGATTAGGAGCACTTGAATTGAAGGGCTTTGGCTCCCTTTCACACGAATCTAAAATTGATTCATGCATCCACACATAGAAATCTCCAATTAGGGAAGCCCATTGCATTGTAGCAAGCATTAACCAATTGACATTGAAGAAGGGTTTGTTGGGCTTAGAAGAAAACTTGTATTCTTGCAAAACCAGAAGATTGGCTGAATTGGTATTTCAGCGAAATCCTAAAATCCAAACTACTTTAAGGTTGAATTCTAAAAACCATTCACCAATTAAAAACTTCAATTTGGGGAGATTTCCCCATTGCATGCTTGTTTTACACACTTGAAAAATCAATCACTTGGGCATTACCCGTAAACAACGCCCTTCACATTCAAAAAGCACTTGATCCTAAACCTCTAACTAAAACTGGTAACAACTTGACCCTTATTAAGGATTGGAGGTCTAACTAACTGCGTGTAGCGTCTACGTGCTGGTGAGGGTTCCTGCGTGCTATCGGGTGTCTAAGACTGGGGCAAACGGCCTTTTAATATGGCCCGGTGGTTCTGCGGTGCTCACATTTGGTTCCGTAGTTCGTGATAGTAGGTAACTTAGATCTTTAGGTCTAAGGGCACACTGTAGAGGTTAGGAATTTGATTGTACTAATTTGTCATCAAGTGTACCTTTGCGGCGTCATTTCTCTCATCTCTTTTCCCTTCTTAGCCCCCCAATTCTTCCTGCGGTAGTGCATGTTTGGGAGGAGGTCACAAAATCCTGAACTGCTTGAATTGCCTGATAAATTTAGAAAAGAAGCCGAATCGTCCTCCTCCTCCACAAACATGGCTGCACGCCCACCCCCAAATCCCGAGGGAGGAAACCGCCCTCAAAACCCACCAGGTGGTGGAGCCTTAGATCCCATAACCCTCCTCCAAGAGCAAATGGAAATGTATAATGAGCAAATTGAAGCCATTCCAGAAACATTGGAGGAAATGCAGAACCCTCCCGAATGGGAGGAGCCTAGGTCTCTTAGCTCCTATCAGAATCCCGCTGCTACAGAGACTATAGGACAAATTTGGGTCCCCATGGGTGGGGACGACTTTGAACTAAAACCTAACATAATTGGCCTAATAAATTTTCACTTCCATGGTCTTGCAAGTGAAGACCCTTTTCTCCACTTGCAAGACCTAACCTGATTAGCTGAATCTATTAGACCAAGAAATATCGGGTTACCTATAGTCCTCATGAAAATGTTCCCGTTTTCATTGCGGGATAAAGCGTCGCAGTGGTTACGCACCCTTGGGAGAACCATCCACTCTTGGGAAGAGATGCGAACAGCGTTTCCCAAGAAGTTCCTCCCAATCAGGCGAACCAATGCGCTTCGCTGTGCTATCACCTCCTTTACGCAACAAAACGGTGAACAATTTCATGAGGCATGGGAGAGGTATAATGACCTCCTCGGGAAGTGTCCACACCATGGTCTGCCTAAGTGCCATATAGCCCAGATTTTCTACAATGGGCTAAATGAGACTTTGAAGCAGATTGCAGATGCTTCCTGCGGAGGAAATTTTATGAATAAAGACGAGAATGGAGCATTCGAATTATTTGAAAATATGAGTGAAAACTCAATGAACAATGCCTCCATTGTCGCCTTTAATCGTACCAGCCTGCCCCGAAATGTCCACGAAGTTGACATGGGACCCTCCCATTCATCCACTGATCTCAGCCTTATCTCAAAAAACTGGATGAAGTCTCCGTCGTGCACAAGAAGCTGGACGAGCTTCTAGACAACCCTACCCGTTCTATGGCAAACACCCCCACTTCACCACTTCGTCACAATCCACATTCTTCAAACACCAGGCTTATCCTGAGAAACCCTGTAAGACATTCCTTACTGGATGTCACACCAAGCAACTCGGTAAGTCATGTGGATCTGGCTTCTGCAAGCCAATATTTCGACATGGAGGACCAAGCCACCGTGTGCTAGGATGCATATTTACATGCGGACACATCTTCTAGCGTAGAAGATTCTTGTGCCCTGGGGAAAAACCCATTCTCTGCCACTTATAACCCAGGGTGGCGAAATCATCCAAATTTCACATGGTTTAACAACCCGCAGCGCCAAAACCCCATGGGTGGACCAATGCGACCGTCCGCACCCATCATCCCAAGGGCCCAGTCTAATCCTATGGCGAATTCGCCATCAGGCCCTTGCGTACCCCAAGCAGAACACACATCAAGTCCTCTTGACAAATTGATGCGAATGATGACGAAAATGTCAAAACACCATGAAGAGAACATGACCACTCTTCAGCACTAATTGGCGTAGCAGAATGCTGAGATCAATAACTACACACAGTGACTCGATCTCAGGGCACTCTTCCTGCCCAACCTGTTCTACACCCACGAAATTTCGTACCCCATGGTCCTCAACCACAGGTAAGACCTCCTCAGGGGCAGGTTAATCAGATTCTGCAGGCTCTGAGCATTCCACTGGGATTTCAGGCCAATCCCGCTGCAGCATCGCACTCTTATGTCCCTATTGCGAACCCTCCTCTGCCGTATGATCCCACTGGACCCGCATCATCCAATGCTATCACTACGAGGAGCGATAAGCAGATCGTTGATCTCCCTCGACCTGATCCTGGCCTGTCTTCTTCATTGCCCTATCACTCGGGATGCGCACTGCATTCATGAGAGGACGATACACCCAAATTGGTGCCAAAATCAGTTCCATTCCCTGAAGCTCTACTGAGGGAGCCAAAAGGCAAAAAGAAAGATACGCAAGCCTTTGATAACCTGCGTAATTTGTTCAGGGATGTAGAAATCAAGGTACCCTTGCTCGAGGCTATCGACCACATACCTACTGTCGCCCAATTTTTCAAAGACTACAAAACACCCAGGCGACAGTCAAAGAAAACCAAGAATCCAGTGTTCTCTCGCCTCATGTGAGTTGTGCTATACTGTCAAACTTACCATCGAAGTAGAAAGATCCAGGCACACCACTAATTTCCTGTAGCATCCAAGGCTGCAATTTTAACCGTGCCCTACTTGATCTAGGATCTTCCATAAATCTTATACCAACCATCATGCTCGAAAAATTTTCCTTGGGAAATTTGAAACCCACCCCTGTCACGTTACAATTGGCAGATCGTTCTGTCAAAATTCTGAAGGGTGTGGTGGAAGATGTGGTGGTTAGGGTCAATAGTCTCTGTTTTCCTGTTGACTTTCTTGTTTTAGATATGGAAGTTCCTAGCTCACTTTCTGATTGTCCGATCATCCTCGGTCGACCTTTCTTGGCCACAGCTCGCGCCCATATCGACTGCGAGTCGGGCTATATTGAGATTACCATTGGATCTGAAAAGCTCAAGCTTAACATCTTCACGGCAGCCAAGAACTTTGATTGCGATTGTATCAAGGATGACACGTTTGATGTGGACATGGCCGTCAGTGCATGTATCGGACTAATTGGGACCCATTCAGACTGCTGCGGATTACTTGTAAACACTGACGACTGCCTGATCAACACATATTGTGACGTTCCCCCATCCCTCCCTTGTCCCATACCTTCTCCTAGCCAGACTTCTGACGAGGTTTTCTCTGCTTCCCATACCTCGTGGCCTGAGTCATATCCAGGCTACTCACCGTCGGTCCACCGTCTTGAAGACCTGATTGTCCTTTCTTTCCTGCCAAATCAGGCGGATTTGCAAATCCGCACTACGACCTTGAGCCCACATCCTGCTCACTGGGGCTATTCCTTTTTGGATCTATCTATCCAAGAAGTCCCTCTTCTTGGCCAATCTGAGGGCCAATTTCTTCCTCCTGACCTGTTCTCCAACCCACCTGGGACACTCTCGTCCTAAGAAATGGCAGACCTTTCACCATCCACCCGTAAGCTAAAAGAGTTGCCTAGTACACTTAAGTATGTTTTCCTATGGCCAAATGAAACGCTCCCTGTAATCATCAGTTCAAAATTGACCAGGGAGCAAGAGTGCAAACTAACTGAGGTCCTCATAGAACACAAGGCAGCCTTTGGATGGTCCTTATCAGACTTATCTGGCATTAGCTCCTCCTACTACACTCACCGTATATATACGGAGGAGGAGGTTCGACCTTCCCACGAGATGTAGCGACATCTCAACCCTAACATGCAGGAGGTCGTTAAGAAAGAAATCATTAAGTGGCTGGATGCGGGTATAATCTATCCAATCAGCGACAGCCCCTGGGTGAGTCCGATTCACATGGTACCCAAAAAGGCAGGACTCACCATCCGTGTCAATGACAGGGGCGAATCCATCCCTACACACACTCCTACATCTTGGAGAGTATGTGTGGATTATAGGAAACTCAATGCTACAATTAAGAAAGATCATTTTCTGCTACCATTCATTGACCAAATCCTGGAGCGGTTAGCGGGAAATAAATTTTTCTATTTCCTGGATGGATTCTCAGGATATAACCAGGTGGCAATTGACCCTCAGGACCAAGAGAAAGCCACTTTTACCTACCCCTTTGACACCCTTGCATTTAGAAGGAAGCCATTTGGACTTTGTAACGCGCCAGCAACATTCCAGAGATGTATGCTGGCAATATTTCATGACATGATAGGTGACTTTCTCGAGGTCGTCATGGATGACTTCTCGATATTTGGACCATCTTTCAATGACTGTCTTGCCAGCCTGACTCATATCCTTAGGAGATGTATTGATGTAAACCTCATGCTTTCCTGGGAAAAAAGTCCTTTTATGGTGCACAAGGGAATTGTTCTCAGACATATCATCTCCGATAGGGGTATCGAGGTTGACAGAGCTAAGCTTGACGTAATTGCTGATTTACCTATGCCTAGCTCTGTCAAACAAATCCACTCCTTCCTGGGACACGTCAGTTTCTATAGGAGATTTATCAAGGACTTCTCCAAAATTTCTCGACCCTTAACTCATCTCCTATCAACCGATGTACCCTCTGATATGGGCCCCGACTGCATACAAGCATTCACTCAGCTGCGTAATGCTGTCACCAAGGCCCCTATTCTCCAGTTGCCTGATTGGCCCCTCGACTTTGAACTCTTGTGTGACGCTTCCGACCATGCAGTTGGAGCCATCCTGGGACAAAGATGCGATAGACACCCCTTCATGGTGTACTACAGCAGTAAGACGTTGAACGAGGCCCAGCGTAATTATACTACCACTGAAGAAGAACTACTGGTGGTCATCTTTAGGCTGGAGAAATTCCGCTCTTATCTTCTGGGCTCACACGTTATTGCTTTCACTAATCACGAGGCCATTCGTCATCTCATGCACAAGAAGGATGCCAAGCCTAGACTGATTCGTTGCATCCTTCTACTCTAGGAATTTGACATTGAGATTCGCGATAAGGCCGGAGCCCAGAATGTTGTGGCTGATCAACTTTCCAGACTGGACCCTAACCATATTGGACTTACTCTGTCGATCAATGAAATTTTTCCTGATGAGCACTTATTGGCAATTAATGTGGCAAGTGGACCATGGTATGCCGACATTGACAATTACCTTACTTCTGGATCCCTTCCACGTGGCTTGCCTAAAAACCAGCGTGAGCGTCTCATGGCTGAAGCAAAGTATTATTTTTGGGATAATCCACTTTTTTTTTGTATAGGTGCAGATCAAATCATCTGTCACTGTGTTCCTGACAGCGAATTCCCCAGTGTGCTATCCTTCTACCATGGTCAAGCTTGCGGAGGCCATTTCTCTGGGAGGAAAACTGCAGCCAAGGTGTTGCAATGCAGTTTCTTTTGGCCCTCCCTTCACCAGGATGCACACAATTATGCCAAGCATTGCACTAGGTGCCAGTCGTTAGGGTCAATGTCACGTCATGACATGATGCCCTTGCAACCCATCCTAGCTACGAAAATCTTCGACATTTGGGGAATTGATTTCATGGGTCCCTTTCCTCCTTCCAACGGTTTTGAATTCATCCTCGTTGCCGTTGACTATGTTTTGAAATGGATCGAGGCTATTCCCATGCACCGTGCTGACCATATTATATCCACCCGATTTGTCAAAGACCACATCTTTGCATGCTATGGGATCCCTCGAGCCATTATCTCGGATGGAGGAAGCCACTTTACCCATGCTTTTCTTCGAGCACTTCTAAGGAAATATGGAGTCCACCATCGTATTGCATCCCCGTATCATCCTCGGACGAACGGATAGGCAGAGGTGTCAAACCGGCAAATCAAGCAAATTCTCTAGAAAATGGTTCGGCCTGACCGCGAGGATTGGTCCGACAAGCTAATTGACGCTCTTTGGGCATATCAGACTGCCTTCAAGGCTCCCCTTGGTATGTCTCCGTATAGAATCATTTACAGGAAGCCTTGTCATTTGCCCGTGGAGTTGGAGCACCGCGCTTATTGGGAGGTTCGCCAATGTAACCTCGACCCAGACCTGTGTGGTCGAGAAAGGAAACTCCAACTCCAGGAGTTGGAAGAGCTCCGTAGTGAAGCCTATGATTCTGCTTTAACTTTCAAACAATGCACTAAGGCTTTTCACGACAGCCATATTCGATGGAAAGAATTTGAGCCATCTCAGCAAGTTTGGCTCTATAATGCCCGACTCAAATTCTTTCCTGGGAAACTGAAGTCCAAATGGACTGGTCCTTTCCTGTCTCGAGACCATTTCCCAACAGGGCCGTTGAGATCGAAGATCCCAAATCTGGGCATAAATTTATGGTCAACGGGCAGCGTTTGAAACCCTATCTGACTCATGAACCTGCCCCCATTGGAGAAACCGTTGCCCTACTGGAGGGTAACTAATTCTTTACCTCATTCTGAGTCTAGCTGGGGACGTTCAATTCAACGCTCATTGGGAAGCACCCCAACAACACTCACTATCCACCATCACTTTTCACTTCACTATCACGATCACTTCACTTTTCACTTCACCACCCACCATCCACCCACCCTACCACCCTATTGTATACCCTACACCTCAGCTCTCATTCCCTGATCTTTCATCATTTCTCTACCTTTCCCTGCATGCATATGAGGACATAGCATCGTTTGGAAAAGGGTGGATAGGCATCCTTAGAATCTGAGTATTTTAGGGTACCATGCAGTTTGTATATATATATATACATATATATATATATACATATATATATATATAAAATGATGTTTAGTAATGATCTGAAGGCTGAAGCAAAAATATAATAAGTGTTTATGGATATTCAACCACTATTTTGAAGACTTTCCAGGCCACAAAAGCTTAATTCGCTCAGGCTCAGCTTAATTCACTTGAGCATTGACAAGATAGATCGGAATCTCTCCTAACTAAGGACGTATTCTTGTACCTAGGACACCAGTACAGGATGCATTGGTTTGCTTCTACTCGAGAGCTTAGGTAAACTTGGTTCACACTACACATATCAGGAAAGACCAAGTGAACATAAAATCCAACCCTAGTGTTCATTAGGGAAGGCGGAGTCCTTACCTGTGCTCAAAGGTAGACTTTTTATCCCAAGTTTTAGTCTTGTGTTTAGGAGAAACTCTTTCCACCAAAAAGAAAAGTGTGCTCCTCCAAATAATGTTGTAAGAGATATACTGACATGTGCTTCAGAAAAAAAAATAAACAGAGAGAAAGATGCAAATAAGTCAGTATATCTCACAAATGTCTGTAAAGTCTTTGCCCTACAAGAAGTTCTTCACGGCAGGTTTGATGTAACACATTTACACTACTTAAAATGTCTATTTATGCATGTTCTTAAGCATAGGATTGCATTTCATGATATAAATATTGCATAACATGCATCATCTCGCATTTAGAGTAGTTTGAATAAAATGGAGGTTAATTGTCTCCTTTTATGCGCTTGGACAGGGCAAACATTTTATCGAAACCTCGGATCAAAGATCCAACCGTATGGATATGATCAGGGCGACGATTGGAGTTCAACGACTCCAAGATCGCCCTAATCAGGCATCCGTACCATCGGATAGAGACCGGGGAACCCTAGAAGATCAAGGGCCAGGATGGTGTAAATTCACACTTCAGATGACAAATCTGAACTCACGGATGAATTCGGATCGACGATCGCAGCCTAAAGACACAAAAATCGAGTCAATCCGACATCCGTGGCACCATCTACAACTTCCAGAAGATGGACGGCCAAGATGGCGCCACGTGGCGCCATCTCAGCCGCCCAAACGGCCGCTGGCATTTTGTGAAGGTCCCTGCCCGATCGCTCTCCACCGTCAGATGGAGATCCAACGACTGTGGCCGCCCGGCGCTTAAAACGTGCGCTCGACCATCCACGCCCCGCAGCGCAACGGTCGAGCGCGCTTACGCCAGCACGGGGTGCGGGTTCGAGCCGTGGTGAGGGGATTGAAGGCGCGGGCAATTGAGGCGCGTGGAGCGTCAGATGGAGATCGTGCGGTCGCATGCGTCCGATAGCGCCGACGCGTGATTGGACGCCCCGCGTAACGCGCAATCGCAAGCACAGGCGGGCGGGTTGCAGTGGGCGCAGACGCGATTTAAGCCGTCCGATGGCGCGCTGGACGTGCGCGAGCGTTGAGGAGCGGGCAGCCGAGGAGGTACGTGTGGGCGCGGCAGCGACGGCCACGTTGGGGCTTTAGTGATGGATTTCTCCGTCACTAAAGACCCCTTATTTATTATTTTGAAGATGTAATGACCATTTTGCCCCCACTCCTTGCAACTATAAAAGGAGACCCCCTCCATACGAAATTCTCATCCCTTCTTTCTCCTCTTTACCCCTCTAAAGCTCAAGAGAAGCTTGTCCCACACCCGAGATGCTTCTCACGAGATAAAGTCCAATTTTCGTTCCCCTTCGGAAGTGGATCCCGCGACGACGACGACGTGCTGCTTCGTTCCCGTTCTTCTGCTTCGTCCTCCTTCGTCCCGCTTCGTTCTCCTTCGTCCAGGCATCGTCCCATCTAGCTCATCCTCCAAGCAACCGTCGAGGAGGATTTCTCTCTCCCTATTCTTTTTACCGCTTTCTAGTATAGATTTACTACTTTCTAGATTAATCTACTCGTCCTCCAAGCGACCGTCGAGGAGGACATTTCTCCCTCCATTCTTTTAATGCTTTCTAGAGTAAATTTATCGCTTTCTAGAGTAATTATTTTATGCTTTCTAGTTGTAATGAACAATCTCTTCAATGCAAAAATTCCTTATTTATCCTACATCTCATTTTGATTCCTCTGTGTAATATTCTTTTTCTCTCCTACTCTCTCTCTCTTCTATTTATTGTAAATAATTAGATAGTTCTAAATTGAATTATTCTGTAACAAATAAAAAGAAACGCATAGTTTTTAAATCAAACGTCCGCCTCCCTGTGTTTGACCTGGAATTTTAATTTTGGCATAAATTTTATTTGTTGAACACGAATTCTTCGCTTTCAAACTACAACGACAGGTTTTTCAAAATCGAACACGTTAGCGTAGGTTCGTACACGTTCAACATTTTGGCACCGTTGCTGGGGAGGCAATGATCTTTGATTTCTCTTCGCGTTTTGTAACTTACAAATCATTTACCTCACTTTTCTCCTTTCTTATTGTAATTGCAGGTACTCTTTTCAGGCAAGCAAAAGCGGTAGATTGGAGTAAAGTGCTGTGGAAGGTTTTGTAAGTTATCCCCCATTCTTTCCCCCTCCATAGATTTCATTCCCCACATTGAATCCAAATTCCAATTAACCTAGGTATTTGCATAAATCCTAGGAATAGTTTGGTTGTTTGGATTCTCACTCACATTCATTCCACCTTCATTTATATAAAAAAAAGCAAAAAGATAATTTTGTGGGGCAGTTTTCAACAAATACACAATGTACACCCACATTTAAAGGCACTTAACCGAATTGATTTGTTTCTACTCAACCGGGTTCTGATCTTTGGAACCGGTACACATAAAGAAACACATAAAAGAGTAGAAATCATTCTAGGTTAACCATCTTTGTGTGCCTAACTTAGTGGTGCATTTGTGGCCAATTGTTTGAGTTGATTGGGCCGCACCACTTCAAATAAAATCAACTCATCAAGTAGCTGCCAATTAGGTTCAACTCTTAGGGATTTACCAGGCACTCCACATTCTTTTTAAGCTTTCAAGGAAAACATCTTCACCTGTGCTTGTAAAACTTGGTGTGCCAGCGAAACTTGATTGAAAACACCCAAAGTTGAATCCTAAAAGCTACTAAGTAAGATTTGAATCTTAAATTCACCACATCAAAAATAATCTTGCTTGAAAACTACTGGTTGTCCACTCACACACGAATCAATCAATCATTAAGGGCACAACCCATTTAAAGGGCCCATCACATTCCAAAGCACATTCAAACCTAGCCCTAAATAAAACAGAGTAGACGTTGGCCTTAAGGATTGGACTCGCTCTTCAGAACCTAGAATGAGATTATTTTCGATTAGTCTGTTTCTACTGTTCAATCTGATGTCAAGCTAGGGGAGTAGAGTCAAACGATCGTGGCTAGGGGGTACACTAGGAACCGGAGGTGCAAGCCGAAGGAAGAACCTTCTCCCCAGTCCCTCCTACTAACTGGTTGGATTGAACAGACGGAAGTAGATCAAATCATTCCTTTATCTCAAGACGGGTTTTGAGAGTCTGTAGGTCTTTAGGCTATCCTATTTAAGGAAAGGTTTGATTGTTTGTATTGCAGGGCACCTTTCTTCCTCTCGTGTATCATGAATCCTTCCACATATTTCACGCATTCCTGCTCTTTCCCTCCTGTTGTAAATTATCCTCAACATGACGATTATCCCAACTCGTATTGTAATCGACCATCAGTTAGTTGGGATAATTCAGATTGGGGATACAATTCCAGACCCTCGTGTTTAGGGTCTAACTCTGAACACTTTGATTCTGATTTTTATCCTTCTCAGAGCTACATTGATTATAGATCGTCTTCCTTTCATGAACAGCATAATACGATCTACAATCAAGAAGGATACACCGATCCTTACCCATCCTCTGATTTCACTACCTTTTGGTCATCACCATCTTTTCAACAATCTGAAATGACCTATTATCAGGAAGGGTATAACGAATCTCAATTCGTTAATTCCCCTGCATTGAGTCCAAACCTGCCCAACCCTGAACCAACTCATTTGGTTCAGGTTAACCAGGTTCAAGATAAGGTTCTGGCTAACTTGAGGAATATTATTCAATCTTTAGAAGTTCATCCAATACCTTGCATTGAGAGATTGGAGCCCCTGATTGAAATGATTGATGATTTAAACAAGTCTTTGTTGGATTGGCTCCAGGATGTTAAGGATAAGAACCCGGGTGAGTTTCTACTTGGGAAATTAGCAAAATTGAGGATGAGATTCATGGTTGCTTTGATTCAATCTTGGAATAATTCCCAGGAAGAACCCTCTTCAGGAAAGCTAATGATAGAACCCGCTCAGGCACTTGTTGGGGGGGACACGTGTTACGAGGCTAACCAGATTGAATTAAAGCAACCAATTAAAGATGATCAGATTTCTTCACCTGAGATCCTTGAGCCGGGTTACGAGGAAACGTATGTCTCCTTGGAACACAAAGTGACAAATGATTTTGGGACATACATTGATACGGATCCTGATGGTGAAGATTCAAGTTGCGAAGTCTCACACGAGTTTTCTGAACACGATTTCTGTGAGACGATTGGGCTTGAGGAATCTGATAGATCAATTGATAGCCCAATAACTGAGAACACTGATATTATTAGGGCACACATTACGGATCCAGAATCGCATTTTCTGGAAGAATCAATTCAATGCCCTGATTATCAGTTACACCCTGTTGAGCTTATTGATGATTCTAATTCTGAGATAATTAGACCGAAGTCAATTTTGATTCTGCCACATCATTTAGACTTGGAGATTTCAGATGGGGTGATGAATATACAAGAGGTCCTAGAATTTGATATGCTGAATGAGGAGGATAGGAGCTGGGAAGTGTTGATTTGGGAAGTTAATTTTGGAGGAAATGGAAGATTGAGTCGAAGGGTTCCTTTTAAGCTGAAACTCTTAAATCAGAACCCTTACGACATTTGTTTCGAGGATGTCAAACCCAAGCACACATTCAACGATTATCCTTTTGAGCTTCAATTCTCTATAACCCGACTTTTTGGTCTTGGGTTGCATCCTCATAAATTGCAGGCCCGACCCTGGTTGTATTCTGATTTTAGGTTTTGGGTAATTTTTATCCAGAACCTAAGATATTCTCGATTATGGGGGATGGGTCTATACCACAATCTGGTCCACATCTGTGGACCGCTGTTGATAGGTCGGAGGATTCTTCTGTTTATATTAATTCTGACCTGCACTTGTGAATTCTTCATTTCTTTTCTTTGTATAGTGTGCCAAGCTGAAGGCACTAAACTCAACACTTATACAGTTCTTTTTCATTTTCTTCTTGGAGCAAACCTGATATTCACGCAATTCAGGTGCTTTCTTCGCTTTTCCACTCTATTTTGTCTTTTTAATACAATGAGGACATTGCATTAGATAGGCATGGGGGGGGGTAAATATTTATCTCTGAATTCATTCGTCAGCTACGTAGATTTGTTTTATTTTGATTAACAAAAAGAAAAATCAAAATTAGGAAAGAGAATTTGGGTTTAAGAAAATTTTCAATCTTAGGAAAAACTATATTAAGATCTGAACACAAAGACCCTTCAGGTCGTTGAACTTAATCAGC
The DNA here is from genome assembly GCA_037157565.1 of Thalassia testudinum. Classification (NCBI taxonomy): domain Eukaryota; kingdom Viridiplantae; phylum Streptophyta; class Magnoliopsida; order Alismatales; family Hydrocharitaceae; genus Thalassia; species Thalassia testudinum. The sequence continues at coordinate 8,052,553 of JAZHRO010000003.1, read as the reverse complement.
CTGTGTATCCACTAAAATGTGGATTTTTTTTTCAAGTTCTCGCCAACTTGAATTTTATTTTAATTGGAGTAAATAAGTTTGGGTGATAAGTACACGACTTATCAACCCACCCTCTGATTTGAGGGAATTTCGAGTCTTACGCATCTACACACGTCCTTTGCACTGTCTCGTTGTTCGGCGATTTTTACGGAAATTGGATAGCTAATGAACCTTCTAGGGTGATATGGCTGGCAAGTTATCGTGGGTAACAGCCCATAGGTAGGTTGTCAAGAGCCCAGTCACTGGACCTTTCTCTTTTTCCTGCCCTTAGGTAAATCTTAGACCAGGGAAGCCACCTATTTAAAAAAAAAAAAATCAAAAAGAAAAGGGAGAAAAGAATAAAAGGAAAAAAGCCACACTTCCCCACATGAGTATGGCTGGCAAGTTGTCGGTGGTAACAGCTCATCGACCGATTGTCCAGAACCTAGCTCAGAAAACGCACTAAAAATTCCCAAAACACTTACGAAGAAACGAAGAAGTAGAATAAACCAGGGAGATATACACTGGATTCACCCTTGTGTTGACCCCGTAAAAAATTAAAAGTAGGGAGAAAGCTACCGGTTGTAAAGATACACCATTAGGCAGAATTCTTTTTGAGGTCACCTAGAGGCGTAGAAATCCGAAGTCCGTCCTAATTGCCGATCAACGAGTCTATCACAAATCACAATAAGATGCTTAAAGCTTAGGGTTCTCATCAAATCTTGGGTGAGTTGAATGGCCGTAGAAAGCCACTCTTAAACCCTAAAATTTGAAAATCCAAAAAAAGTTAGAAAAGAGTAAAAAGAAAAAGAAATTTTTCTTTGAATAAGGCGAGGGCTTGAGGCGGTCTGCATTTTGGTTGATACCCAGGCACTGTTGCGTCTTTGAAAGTTCAGTTCCTAAGTAGACAATTTCTTAATGATTGAAAATAACTCAGGTCCAAATAATCTAACCTAATTCTTTTATAAATAGCATATAGTTGTTGCTAGGGACTAGCAAAAGATAGGCATGGGGGTATGATGTAAACACATTTACACTACTTAAAATGTCTATTTATGCATGTTCTTAAGCATAGGATTGCATTTCATGATATAAATATTGCATAACATGCATCATCTCGCATTTAGAGTAGTTTGAATAAAATGGAGGTTAATTGTCTCCTTTTATGTGCTTGGACAGGGCAAAATTTTATCGGGGCCTCGGATCAAAGATCCAACCGTATGGATATGATCAGGGCGACGATTGGAGTTCAACGACTCCAAGATCGCCCTAATCAGGCATCCGTAGCATCAGATAGAGATCGGGGAATCCTAGAAGATTAAGGGCTAGGATGGTGTAAATCCGCACTTCAGATGACAAATCCGACTGCACGGATGAATTCGGATCGACAATCACAGCCTAACGACACAAAAATCGAGTCAATCCGACATCCGTGGCACCATCTACAACTTCCATAAGATGGACGGCCAAGATGGTGCCACGTGGCGCCATCTCAGCCACCCAAACGGCTGCTGACATTGTGTGAAGGTCCCCGTCCGATCGCTCTCCGCCGTCAGATGGAGATCCAACGGCTGTGGCCTCCCGGCACTTAAAACGTGCGCTCGACCATCCGCGCCCCGCAGCGCAGCGGTCAAGCGCGCTTACGCTAGCGCGACGCGCGGGTTCGAGCCGCGGTGAGGGGATTGAAGGCGCGGGTAATTGAGGCGCATGGAGCGTCGGATGGAGATCATGCGGTCGTGGGCGCCCGATAGCGCCGACGCGCGATTGGATGCCCTGCGTAATGCACGATCGCAAGCGCAGGCGGGCGGGTTGCGGCAAGCGCGGACGCGATTTAAGCCGTCCGATCTCGCGATCGGACGGCTGAAAAGCGCTGGACGTGCGCGGGCATTGAGGAGCGGGTAGCAGAGGAGGCGCGTGTGGGCGCGAAGGCGATGGCCACGTCGGGGCTTTAGTGGTGGATTTATCCGTCACTAAAGACCCCTTATTTGTTATTTTGAAGATGTAATGACCATTTTTCCCCCACTCCTTGCAACTATAAAAGGAGACCCCCTCCATACAAAATTCTCATCCCTTCTTTCTCCTCTCTGCCCCTCCAAAGCTCAAGAGAAGCTTGTCCCACACCCGGGATGCTTCTCGCGAGATAAAGTCCGATTTTCATTCCCCTTCGGAAGTGGACCCCGCGATGACGACGGCGTGCTGCTTCGTTCCCGTTCTTCTGCTTCGTCCTCCTTCGTCCCACTTCATTCTCCTTCGTCCAGGCGTCGTCCCATCCAGCTCGTCCTCCAAGCAACCGTCGAGGAGGATTTCTCTCTCCCTATTCTTTTTACCGCTTTCTAGTATAGATTTACTGCTTTCTAGATTAATCTACTCGTCCTCCAAGCGACCGTCGAGGAGGTCATTTCTCCCTCCATTCTTTTAATGCTTTCTAGACTAATTATTTTATGCTTTCTAGTTGTAATGAACAATCTCTTCAATGCAAAAATTCCTTGTTTATTCTACATCTCATTTTGATTCCTCTGTGTAATATTCTTTTTCTCTCTTACTCTCTCTCTCTTTTCTATTTATTGTAAATAATTAGATAGTTCTAAATTAATTATTCTGTAACAAATAAAAAGAAACGTGTAGTTTTTAAATCAAACGTCTGCCTCCCTGTGTTCTACCCGGAATTTTAATTTCAGTATAAATTTTATTTGTTGAACACGAATTCTTCGCTTTCGAACTACAACGACAGGTTTTTCAAAACCGAACACGTTAGCGTAGGTTCGTACACATTCAACAAGGTTACAAATACCTTATTTTCTTTGAGCCACAAATGTCAGAAAATGGGAGTTGAGTTTCCATCACCTTTTTAAGGGTCAATCCGAAGACATGAGCTGAAACTAGGACCAACATGAATTTAAAATTCGTGAAACCCTGGACTTGTGTCTTAATGTTCATCTGGTCAGTCTTGATTCTTCACTAAGCATAAGCCGTAACCTCTTGAGCTCTCAAGTACGGCAAAAACCTCCTGGGTCATGGAAATCGTACTTAAGGTTTAAATATCAAGAGTCCTGGTTAGTCGAGAGATGATCTATGTCATGTGAGACTTAAAGTACTGGTAGTCTTCTCTGCAATTGGTTCTCACAATATCCAACAATAAACACACCCATGTCACCTCAGAAGAAAATCATCAGCTTAAAGATCATTTCTAAATACAACAAAAAAATGTTTTGCTAGGGACTAGCAAAAGATAGGCATGGGGGTATGATTGCACCGCAAAAATACACTTGCAATTGTGCCGTATTGTGTTATTTCCTAGCATTACCAGTGCATATTAGGGTTCCATAGTCGCATTTGTGAAAATACATGCATGCATGCATTTAATTGAGAGGGGAGGAGAGTGAATAAAATGGCCACGCAATTTACATTTTCTCCAAGTGCTGCTTCACAAAATTTCCATCTTTATTTTTATTTCTACTTGATTTTTGAAATCTTCCCCGTGGCTGCAAAGCTTGACTTCTTCACACCTTGCCCTGCAGCTGCATGCCCAGCCTCTCCCTGCCATGAGCCAAGCATGAGCCATGCATAGCCAGGCCATGGCTGTGCATGCTTTCCTCTTCTTTAAAAAGAGGGCGGCTTCTTCCTTTGCAGCAGCCTGGTCCTCCATGCCAAAAACCCAATGCACAGTAGCTTCTTCCCCTTCTAGGCCACCGTCCCCTCCCCTCTCCCTCCATACGCAAGCCCTCCTCCTCTGAGGAGACACTCTGCGGGCAGTAGTACCTCACGGTGGTGCACACCCACCATCGTGAGACCACCACCGCCCAACTCATCAAAGAGTCGGTGGGCGTGGTGGTATTCCATGTTTTTTTTCGTTTGAAGCCACTTCAGCCATTGGAGTAGGAGCTTCAAGCTTTGAAGCTCAAAGCTCTGCACGTAGCAGTAGCCGCCCAGCCCTTTCCATGCACGCCTGCAGGCCGCCCTCGCCTCCAGCGCACGCCTGCAAGCATCCTCGCCTCCCGCTTCTTCGCACTGCACTCTCCTATCCACCCACAACCGGCCACCACGCACCCCTGTAGCTGCTGGCCAAGCCTCACCGCGCACCCCAACCAACACCCGTTAGCCACCGTGCAAGCCGCAGGTCACCCTGGCCCTCCAGCGCGCACGCCAGCAGCCCTCTCTACGTGCTCTATCGTGAACCACCTCGCAGCATGACAGCAGCGATGCCACTCTTTCGCGCGTGCACCAAGTCATCCGCACTCACAGCACCTGCAGCAAGTGGTCGCGTGGCTCGGTCATACACTGTAGCCACTTTTCACACCAGTCTGCGGAGCACTGTGGCTACAGTGGGGTGACCGGTAAGCTTCTCACTTATCCGGTCACCCGGCGCGCCGCAACTGGCCAGCTCCCGTGCCCGCGTCCCGCACCGTGTCCGCTCTAGCGCTCACCTGCACGTCTGCGTGTGGTCCTCTGCCAGCGCCTGGTCCCTTCACCCGCTCCCTTCGCCCTCGTTCCTCCGCGTGAGCCTGCTACAGCCCTTCGCGCAGCGCAGTGCGCTGCGGTCCTCTCCGAGCCCATCGCCCTCCAGCGCGAGCCTCTTTGCGTGCATAAGCACCTGCGCATGCGCATGAAGCCACCAAACGTCAACCCTAAGTGTGCCGATGACTTAAACCCTCCAGCCTCTTCCTCTGCAGGCGCTCTCTCTCACAGCACTCTCTCACTCTGCACACACACATACACACACACTCTCACTTATATAGTATTATATACTTATGTATATATACGTATACATATATATATTGATATATATACATATATTTATACTTATTTATATATATATATATATATATACTTATATTTATACATGTAGTAGTACCTATATACTTAAGTATTAGTATACATACATACATATATATATATATATACTTATATATACATATATATTTACATATACTTATACACACACACACATATATATATATATACATATATCTATACATATATTAGTACTTAAATAACTATGTACTAGTCTACATACATACATACATATATATGTATATCTATATACTTATATATATATATACACACATATATACTTACATATATACATATATTTATTTACATATATATATATACATTTATCTATATATATATTATTACCTATATAGCTAAGTACAAGTATAGATATATATATATATATATATATATGTATATACATATATACACACCTACTTATACATATATATATATACAAATGCACATACATATATACATATATACATATATAACCACATATATACCTATATATTTATAACCATATATACATATAGATATATTTACATTTATATATATATATATTTTTTTTTTTCACATTACTTACCATACGTTGTATCGCGGGAATATCTCCACCAGTTGCTGATATTCCCCGATACACGCATACAGAAAGAGTGGTCACCCACATCTTCCACCATCCATCCTACACTCCACATGGCACCTCGTCGTGTTGGTTGCGTCTTTCTAGACGATGACCGACTCGACACCATGCTACACTCCATCTCCGCCTCCAACCCCATCCCTTTATACATATATATGTACATATATATATACTATATTTACTTTATTTCTGCTTCTCTTTCTTGCCAATAAAAAGATAAAAAATATATATAAAAGAGAAAAGATAATCCTTGACTTGCAGGTAATCCATTTTACGAATAGCAAGACCCGTTTTGGAACCCTGATTTGGCTCAAAGCCAAGAAGCTAATTTTGGGGGTGTGCCTCAAGGTCCAAGATTATCAGAGAAAAATCTAAATAGAAAAATACCAAAAACACAATAAACGAATGGAAGAGATTCGTTGTAGGAAAAGCGTAGAAACTTGAATTGTAACCCCACTTCCCTGAGTTCGACCCTGGGCCTAAAAGTGACCAAGATAAAATCAAGTGGACCAGGTTAAAAATTTTGTAAAGAGATGGTTAGGTCCGATTTAGGTTAACCACTATACATATTTCAATGATAAAATCACCATATTAACACACCTATCCGGACCCGACCACCATTAACCTATCTTGGGAATCCATTATTGCAATACAGTAGGTTTCCGGACATCCAGACCTAGTGCCAGACATCCTGTACATCGTCTGATAGCTACACACTAGAACCCTATTTAGATCTGGTGAAAGATAGGAAGGAAACCTGCCTAGCATCAGATGTCTGACATAGTTCTCAAATGTCTTAAACTAGTTTTCCAGATGTCTGATACCTGGACCAGATGTCTGATGTCCCTGTCAGAATCATAAATGATTCTGATTATGGCCTATTTTGCCTTGCGTCCAACCCCAACGGCTATGGAAGCCTTCCTGGGCCCTCTATAAATAGAGGAGGACCCATGCCATGTGAAGACACCTTGCAAGAATATTTCCACCCATATTGTTCAATTCACTCTAGATGCTCTAGCTCTCAAAGCCTAGTTCCACATCAAGAGAGCTTCATCGCCATCGTGCACCTACTCTCCCTTCGCGTTACGAAAGAGATATTGTGCCATCGTGTGGATCACGCACCCACGTCAAACCGACACACTTCCAAGCAAATGGAAGTTTCTTTGCCAATAGTAGCTAGGTTTATTTTGTGGCTCTATAGGTTGTTGTAATTTTTACTTTATTCTTTGGTTGGGTATTCACGTTGCAAATTCCCGTCTCCATCGAGGGACAAAATACTCCTTGTGAAGAGGGGTGATTTTCAGGTATGCTACCCTCGAGTATTAAGTAGCGTTGTTGTACTGAGGTTGAACTACCCTCATTTTAAGTAGTTCCTATAGTGGATTTGATCAACTTTGTCGATTAGGAAATCCTAACTCAAAAGGGTTAGGTGGTGGTTTTTACCCGGTTTGAGTTTCCACCTAAAAATCACTTGTGCCTATGTGTGATTGCTTTTGTGAGATTGCTATTTATTTTAATTCCACATTTTTTACGTCACGCATATCTCACCTCCCTCCTGTAGGGAATTACACCCTCCTACTTTATCGTGGAGGAACTCCTACTCTAGCAACCTTCAATCAGAGATTTCTCTCTGATTTCTTGACAAATTCCTTCCAAAATTGGAAGGAGAATTCCTTACGAAATCCACTTCCATCTGAGCCGCACATTGGGCTCCGATTCCTACTCAAAGGCTCATGCAAGCCATTTGAAGGATCAGGTCTCCTATTTCGCAAAGCTTCGAAGCTTTCCAATCTTGGTTTCCAAGCTTGGAAAGCTCCATAGAGGCCAAAAAATGGACCCCTGAGGACAAACCATCCTCTTTAACTTGGTTTGGGGCCAAAACCCTCTTCAAATCCCTACCTTCAGCCCTTCTCCAGCCTAGCCTCGGCGGCCCTTCTTCCACGTCTTCCTCGGGACGACCAATGGCCAAATTGGCCCATCAATCATCTTCACCAACTTCCTCCACACCTCGCCAGTCACAGTAGGCACCGTCTTCCCCTCTCCTTGCCATCATCCCCCTCGATAGAGAATTTGTCTTCCCCACGTCCAACAATCACACTGACATGGGAATCTCCCTCATTTCTTCCTTAAATTAGGTCCTGCAGTTTCCTCTTCGTCTCTACTTAAAATTCCCCTCATTATCCTTTCATTTCGACCACTGTCCACCTCTCCCCCTCCATCTTCTCATGCTCTGGCCGAACTTCGACGAGGTTGCGAGATCGATATAGACCACCATCCACTCCACCACAATTCCCAAAACCTACACCAGCTTACGCCCACCAAAACCCCTCTCACTATTGGCATTTCCAACCACTCCACATCGCCACCAGACAACCCATCAAACCTTCATCCTTGTCAACTCCATCCAGCAAACACGAAGCTCCAAACACCTCACCACCACCGTTACCAACTTCCTCACCTCACGGTGATCATCTTGCACTAGTTTAATTGGGCGAAGAGGCCATATTTTGACTTGCAGGTGTTCGTCGCAGTTTGTCATCTCCGCCTTCACCGCTGTCTTCTCCAGCCAAGTCTGCCCTCCTCCAGCCTTGTTCTTCATTGCTATTACTCCTATGCCTCACAAACCACCTTCAGGACCTTTCCCAGGTCCTCAATCAAAGACCACAGAGCTAGCAGCTGCTTCAATTGAAGGCTCCATCAGTGTTGCTGCATGCAAAGAGTTTCATGGGAATAATCCCACATCGTAAGTTGACGAAGAGGCAATAGTGTGTAAATTGTTTTCATGTCTTAGCCCCATTGCCTCACACACCTGGGGTGAGGTCCCGTTACACCACCCCTAGTGAGCCTAGACTCGATATTGTATGAACCCATACTTGGATCTGAATACCCGATTAGCCCCCTGGGTTCGTGAGAGGGAGGAACTTGTGAGAGGTGCAGGGGTTGTTTTGCTCCATGATGCTTAACCATGTCCAACACTTAGCCATGAGAGCTTGAAAGAAGAAGGGCCTTGTGCTATGAAGGCTCAAGAGAAAGCCTTAAGAAAAGGCTTGTGAAAGAAGTGCTTTGTGCTATGGCGTAAAGCTGAAGAAAGAAAGAAGAAGAAGGAAGGGCTTTGAGAAAGAAAGAAGGGAAAGCCTTTGAGAAGGCTATGTCCACTTATGTCATCTAATTTGCATAGGCGACATATGATTTGGGTTTGATGCTGATACTATTGGAACATCTAAGTACCTAAGTTGCACGGTTGAAAATACTGTAGCATTATTTGAGTAATTGATATATATGTGTTTAAATTAATAATTGGTGATTTAAATAACTATTATTTTGTCCTAGATATCTTTCTATCCTTTTAAACTCTTAAAGGACTCATGTTTATCATCAAATATCAAATTTGAGTAATTATTATGCATTAAATATCATTTTGTGCTTAAATTCTTGTGCTCATTTATATATTCATCTTGATTAGCACGTGAATTGTAGTACTTGCTCACTATGTTTGACCTCGGACTTTATTTTAGATATTCGAGTTATAAATTGGATCTGTTATCGAGTGATTGAGGCTTTACTACAACAAAACAATTTTAAAACACTGATTTTACGCGTTAACACTATCCACGTAAATCCTATGATTAACTAAGGGACTTTTGTTTTGACCCACACCCAACACCCACCCTCTCTAGTTTAGAAATTAGTGCACAACATAAACCTGGCCATGGCTCAAACCATGAGCTAGCTGTACTTGGACCCTTCTCTTCCTAGGTACTAAGGAGGGACCTTGATGCCTTCACATCCTGAATTAGGTAGCCCGATGCTTAATTAATCTGAGGATGTGATAAGTCTATAACATTTCATGATAAACATCCATTTATGCACATTCCTAATCTAGTAAAATGTATCGAGTAGTGTAAATAATGCATAATAGAATCATCATGCATTTAGAGTAGATTGTATAAATTGTATACTAATTCTCTGATTTCAATGGCTAGAGCATAGGGTCACATGAATCCGAGCTTTAAATGACAAATCCAACTGTACGGATGGATTTAGATCAACGATCATAGTCCAACGACATGAAAATCACTCCAGTCGGATATCTGTAGCATCCCCAACAAGTATTTGAAGATGGATAGCCCAGATGGGGACACCATCTTAGCCTCCTACAGCTGGCTGTTCAAATTTAGGAGCACCTTCAGCACCCAATCTTAGTCATTGGATCTCAATCCAACAGCTGAGCACACATTCCACCATCTTTCTTAGCTCAACAATCCGCCATGCGTAGCGTAGTGGTTGCCTTCTCTCTCTCAACACGAGGTGCACACCAATTCCGCAACTGCGGGCATCACCTGATTAGGACCTTTGGATCAACATCAAGTAGGTGCAAGCACAGACAAGTGGTGCACTGGGTGCACGTGATGTGTCGACTTGCGATCTTACGCAGGATCACATGCGCTATCTAAGGTGTGATTGGCACGTGTTCTAGAGCATACAATCGTGATCCAATAGTGGTCATTTTTTCCTCTCTGTTCACGACGTAGATCACGTATAAAATTAACACGTTGCAGTATAGCACAAAATACATTTCGGGCAAATGAATTAACAGAACTTGGTGAGTTTTGGTCGATCACAGGGAGCCAGAAAGCACTTTTCATTTCATACACTTGTTCTCAAGATGATTACTATCGAATAGAAATAATCAATAACATTCACATTACAAAGAGATTGAATCTGATATAAATGTAATAGAATGAAAACATGAAAGTAAACTACTACTAATCTAACAGAACAAGGGCACCACGGGTAGTTCATGGTGGCCTTCCGAAGAGGTTGAGAAGAGCAGTAACAATTTGTCGATGTAGCCCAATAGATGCTTCAGACGAAGGTGAGAGACGGATGCAGAGAAGATAGGAAGAAGAAGAAGAAGAAAGAAAGGTTGAAGAAGGAGGAAGAAGAAGAGAATTATGAGAAGTGCCTTCAAAGGGGGGCCCTTTGGCCTCCTTTTATAGCTTTGGTGGGGGGCAAAGAAGGCATTTGGCCCCTTAAATCCATGCAAATGCCTTGGATTAATCAGATCCATTGATCGAGAGATCAACAGCCCTAATTAAGCTTTCCAAATCCTTCTTTTATCCCTAGTTGAATCTGGTGCTGCCACGTGGTAACCTGAGAGCCCTCGGATGAAGATCGTGTAGCTCCCGCTCGCACATGCTCGCCCTTTGCTGCTCGCCTCTTCTGAGCACCCGAACCTTAGCCGTCTGATCCTAAACGCGTGCTCGATCATGCTTTGAAAATCCTAAAGTGCACTCTCATGCATTTCTACATGTGTCATCGTGCACATCTACATTCAATGCTCCCACTCTCGCCATGCATTCGCTGCCGAGCAGCTCGATGGAGATCTGATGGTTGAATTCCCGCTGCGCTCGCCACTTCTCCTAATTCCACATCGAGCGTGCTTCAATCCCGCACCGCCCATCTCGTGGAGAGAGCACTATCCAATGCACTACTCCCACGAGTTGGTTGCATTTAAGTTTTGTTGGCGCACATTCTCTGCTGTTGGATGGGAATCCAATGGTTGAGATCTCGTCTCATCTGATGATGTGGCAAAGGGTAGGTGCATGGCTGCGATCGCAACCGTTGGATGATGATCCAACGGCCCGCGGTTCTCCCTCCAAATTGTGGTGCGGTGAGGGGCGAGTACGATGGCACCACGTGGTGCCATCATGGCAATCAATCTTCTTCTTGTATCTGATGACGTAGTCCTCCGATTAAGTTGATTTCTACACCGTTGGACTGCGAACATCAATTCGGATCCATCCGTGCAGTTGGATTTGTCATCCGAGGTTCGGATATTCTTTATTTCCCCATCACTCCTACTTCTTCTACGAACTCCTTAAGGTGCTATGGGAGTCTGATTGATGCACTCTTGGATGCGTTGGACTCCTGTCAATATTGCAAATTGATCCATAAGGATGGATTGCTCAACCCTGGATTACCTGCAATTAATAATACCTCTCAAATAGTACATTATTATGTATAAAACATATAACTCAAGCAAGATGCGAAGTACGATGTGTATGCATGCAGAATGCCCATGTTAAGCTAGGTTCTACCTTAATTCAGGCGAATTAGGGTTTATTATTACTGTGCAATCATATCCCCATGCCTAAATCTTGCTAGTCCCTAGCAAGTGCTAGACTAAATGCATTGTATCAAGAGTTTACTAAAGGTTTATTTCTTTTTGTTTCATCCAAACATTCAGAATCTAGATAGCCATGAATATATAATGTTGTAGCTTCTGCAACGGATCCAAGCGAAGAGTCGATACACATTGAAAGTTTGTACTTGACCCCTAGTAAAATTCTATTGGGATAGGAAAGCCTCTTCTCTCGGGGATATAAACTATTCTTTGATTTTAGCACCATCTTTTGTCTTAGGTAGCAGATGTCTAAGTCAAATGGATTTGTATTTGGTGGCTCACTCTCTTCTGGTGCTACATGGAGACTTGTATTTCAGAATCTAGATTATTAGATTATTGAATAACTTAACTTAGAGAAGGGTAGGAAAACTGTGCTCTCTTTAATCCTTTGTACTTTTTCTTTTCTCTCTTTCTCTCTCTCTTTTTCTTCCTGAGCTCAAATCTTACTAGATTTGCAGCTGTATTTGGTGGTCTTTCATGGCATTACACTTTAATTAGGTTTTGATAACCCTATGACTAAGTCAGACTCCTAAGCCCTTATTTAGGAGATCAGAAATATAGAAAAATAGGTTAAGGCTGTATTTGGTGATTTGTTAGAAATGGTAGGTCTTTTTGCCTCAAAACATTTGAAATTACATAACTCAAACTTCTTAACCTAACACTTTTTTTAAAAAAAATGCAAATATCTCTTTGGTATGCTTTTTTTTTCAATATATATCTATTGGCACAATGCCGCTACCGACATAACATAATGCAACAATTCAACACGACATATATACTTTTATTGATGAGGCATCATTTGAGATTTTTGGGGATGACCAAGAGATCTTTGGTGGCTTATTTGCTCGAATAGCCTACTCTCAACACTGGGTAGGGAATGGATAGGACAACGTATTTTTGACCTTGACATCAATACCCTCCATCAGTCGAGGATTCCATCATCCAAACATTCAGAATCCAGAAAACCATGAATATATAATGTTGTAGCTTCTACAACGGATCCAAGCGAAGTGTCGATACACATTTAAAGTTTATACTTGACCCTTAGTAAAATTCTATTGGGATAGGCAAACCTCTTCTCTCGGGGATATAAACTATTCTTTGATTTTGGAATCAGCTTTTGGCTTAGGTAGTAGATCTCTAAGTTAACTAGTATTGTATTTGGTGGCTCACTCTCTTCTGGTGCTACATGGAGACTAGTATTTCAAAATCTAGATTATTAGATTATTGAATAACTTAACTTAGATAAGGGATGGAAAACTGTGCTCTCTTTAATCTTTTGTATGTTTTCTTTTCTCTCTTTCTCTCTCTCTTTTTCTTCTTCTTTTTTCTTCCTAAGCTCACATCTTACCAGATTTGTAGCTGTATTTGGTAGTCTTACATGGCATTACACTTTAATTAGGTTCTGATAGCCCTGCAACTAGGTCAGACTACTCAGCCCATATTCAGGCGGTCAGAAATACAGAAAAATAGATTAAACCTATATATGGTGGTTTGTTGGGGATGGTAGATGTTTTTGCCTTTGAATATTTGAACTTACATAACTCAAACTTCTTAACATAACACCTTTTTTTCTTCAAAAGCAAATATCTCTTTGGTATGATTTTTTTTTCTTTTTTTTCAACATATATATCTATTGCCACAATGCCGTTACCAACATAACATAATGCAACAATTCAACATGGCATACATACTTTTATTCATGACGCATCATTTGCGATTTTTGGGGATGACCAAGAGGATCTCGGGTGACTTATTTGCTGGAAGTGCCTATTCTCAGCATCGGGTAGGGAATAGATAGGACGATGTATTCTGACCTTGACATCAACACCCTCCTTCTGCCGAGGATTCTGTAGAGGACGGTCATGACCATCCACCTCAGTCCTAGTTTTATCAGAACCCTCTCTCTGTGTTTTTGCCTTATTTGGTGGCTCTCATATGGAATTTCTCACAGATTTAGTACGAAAGAACTGAGAGCGAAAACTATGCCCATCTCCGAGTATCATTATTCAATTATTAAATATTAAAGATTCCTTACACTAACCTTCGAGCACCAGTAGACTCTTTACTCTTATCTCACATATGTTTTGGTGGATCTACTAGAAGATGGTTCACCTGACTCCCTAATTGTTGTTCAAGGGTTCAGGAGAAGAAGCAATGCTTCTTCTCGACAAACTAGAGATGTCTATCAGTTTTCATAGTGGATCCATTGCAAATTCTACATGCAGATGTGAAATTATATTGGATTCTAAGTCTAGGAATCTACAAAAGAATAATTCTTTAATAAAACCACTTAATAAAATGATCTAATCCCCCAATTGTTGGCAGAAAATTTTCAATTTTTATGGACTATCCCCCCCCCTGCCTAAGTGTTTGCATGTCCTCATGCATGATTAAAAGAAATAAGGCAGGGGTATGTGGGTAGAAATCACCTGAAACTGCTTTTGAGTTGTCATTTAGCTCATGCCATCACTGCAATGCCATACACAATATGAAAAACATTATGCGAAAATGAAATATGCTTTGTATATATGGTATGTATATATGTATGTGTTGAGTTTAACGCCTCCAGCTGGGCAACTCATCAGTCATACATCCTCAAGAAGATGTATCGTTTCGTCAGCAGGAGGAGGTTCCTGGGCAAAGAATGGTTTGAGGCACTGGCCATTAACTGTAAAAACATGCCCAGATTTCAAGTCTCTAATTTGGATAGCCCCGTTAGGATACGGGTGGACCACCAAAAATAGTCCAGTCTACTTGGACTTGAGCTTTCCCACAAAGAATTTGAGTCAAAAGTCAAACAACCAAACCTGCTGGTTAGGTCCGAACTCCTTCCACTAGATGTCTCAATCATGGAAAACTTTTATCTTGTCCTTGTATATTTTTGCATTCTCATATGCTTCTCACCTAATCCCCTCTAACTCACTGAGCTGGAGCTTTCTTTCATAACCTCCGACCTCGAGCTTAAAATTACACTTCTGCACTACCAAAATGGCATGGTGCTCTAGCTCCATAGGAAGGTGACAGGCACTTCCTTACACCAAGCGGTATGGCAACATTCCAAGCAGGGCCTTGTACGTGGTTTGATATGCCCATAGTGCATCAATCGATCAGACCAATTCTTCCTACCAGGTCTAACCGTCTTTTGAAGGATAAGCTTGATTTGATGGTTTGATACTTCAGCCTGCCCATTGGTCTGTGGGTGATACAAGGTAGAAATGTACTGTTGCACCCTGTATTTCATCAATAATGACTTGAAATGGGAATGGATGAAGTGGCTTCCCCCATTGCTTATCAGGGCATGGGGAACTCCGAATCTCACAGAAATAAATTCCAGAACGAAGGATATAATAGTCTTATGATCAGCTCGTCATGCTGGGATAACTTCTACCCACTTTGAGACATAGTCTACAATGAGAACTATGTACTCAAAGCCATGCGAGTTTGGGAAGGGGCCTATAAAGTCGATGCCCCAGATGTCAAACACTTCTATGACCAGAATGGATAGGAGAGGCATCATATCTCTATGGGTCATAGAGCCAACTATTTGGCATCGCTTACAGCACTTGGCAGACTCGTGTGTATCTCTGAAAATGGTCGGCCAGAAAAATCCCGACTGTAAAATCTTTGCAACGATTTTTTGGCCTGAGAAATGGCCCCTACAAGCATCGCTGCGGCAGAAGGATAGCACACTAGAGATTTCCAAATCAGGGACACATCTACGAATGATGTGATCAGTCCCAATGCGAAAGAGCAATGGGTCATCCCAAAAATAGAATTTACCCTCTGTTATAAATTTGTGCTTTTGATCCTTGGATAATCCTACAAGTAGCCTACCTATGACAAGATAGTTTGCTATATCAGCATACCAAGGAAACTCAATAGAGTTGATGGATAGTAGAGACTCATCTAGAAATCAGTCTGATATCGGTGGGAAGTATGGAATGTAGTCTAGGTCTAGCTGAGACAAGTGGTCCGCCACAACATTATGTGCTTCAACTTTGTCGTGGATTTTGACATCAAACTCCTGCAAAAGAAGGATCCATCGGATAAGGTAGGGTTTGGTGTCCTTCTTTGCCAACAAATATTGGATAGTGGAATGGTCAATGTAGATGATAACTTTGGACCCGAGTAAGTATGACATAAATTTCTCCAATGCGAATACTGTGGCTAGCAATTCTTTGTCAATGACTATATAGTTACGCTGAGCCTCTTTCAGTGTTTTGCTAGCATAGTGTATTACAAATGGACGGCACTCCTGACACTGGCCAAGAATGGCTCTGATAGCAAAGTCAGAGGCACCACACATCATCTCAAAGTTGATTGACCAGTCGGGGATTGGAGAATAGGTGCACTAGAGATAGCGCTCCGCAAGGTCTCGAAAGCACTGAGACATGAGGATTCGAACTCAAAGGGCATGTCAGTTACTTGAAGATTTGTTAATGGACGTGCAATTTTCAAGAAATCTCGAATGAATCTTCGATAAAATCCGACATGCCCTAAGAATGATCTGATTTGCTTAACCGAGCTAGGTGGAGGTAATCGTGAAATGATTTCAGACTTAGCTTAGTCGACCTCGAGTCCATTAGAGGAGATTCTATGACCTAGTACGATGCCATCCCTCACCATAAAATGGCTTTTCTCCCATGAAAGTACTAGGTTAACCTCTACAAATCTCCTCAGAATCTTTGTGAGGTTATCGAGATAAGATGAGAAACCATCTCCAAACATGGAGAAGTCATCCATGAACACTTCTACGCAATTCCCGATCATGTCTGAAAAGGTGGTCATCATGCATTGCTGAAAAGTAGCTAGTGCATTCCAAAGGGGCACGTAAAAGTTCTCTTGTCTTGGTCTTCTGAGTTGATTGCAACTTGATTGTACCCAGAGTATCCTTCCAGAAAGCAGAAGAAACTACGCCTGGCTAGCCATTCTAGAATCATATCAATAAAGGGCAAAGGAAAATGATCCTCTTTGGTAGCCAAGTTAAGCTTCCTATAGTCAATGCAGACCTGCCAAGAAGTCATGGTGCAGGTTGGGATGGATTCGCCCAATTCATTTCTGATTAGGGTGAGTCCCACCTTTTTGGGCACTATCTGAATAGGACTCACCCACTGGCTGTCGGAAATTGGATAGATAATGTCCACGTCTAGCCATTTAATGATCTCCTTCTTGTCAACCTCCAACATATTTGGATTTAGGTGTCTCTGAGGTTGTCTCGTCGGTCTCACCCCTTCATCAATGTAGATATGGTAAGTGCAATATGAGGGGCGAATTCCATAGAGATCAACAATGCCCCACCCGATAGCAGCCCTATGTGCTTGAAGAGTGGAGATCAACTGGTGTTCCTGATCCAGAGTCAAGTGAGCATTGATAATCACAAGATATGTCTCACTTTCTCCCAAAAACACGTATTTGAGCGAATCAGGTAAGAGCTGTAACTCTAGTGGAGGAGGGTGGGAAGGAGGGTTATGCAAGGGAGGAATGGAAACAATAGCGAAAATTTGCTAACCTTGACTAATGTAGAATCCACCTGCAATGGTCATGTAATCCTGTCTTAAGATATCAATGTTGGATAGGACAGGATAGTTAGGATCAGGGGTGTTAGGAGCAGATAAACACCCATGACAACCAGATCCATAGGACGAAATGTGTCTATCATTAGTCTCAATCCCATGTGGATTACGATCAAAGACCCTTGATTGTAAGGATGAATGTGCCATTGGGTCACTGTAGAGGAGACCAATGTTCCCACAGAAAGCTAAATCTTCATCTTCACTATCCTCCTTGATCAACTCACAATCAAAGTTCTTTGATGCCCTAAAAATGTCCAATCTAAGATTTTCATTTCCTAGGGCAATCTCCATGCACCCTAATGCACAATCGATGTTTACGCGGGCGGTTGTCAAAAACGAGCGACCTAGAATAATCGGTGCATCATGAAGATTAGGAGGAACCTCGATATCAAGAACAAGAAAGTCTGCTGGAAAGCAGAATCCTTGGACTTTTACGATCACATTTTCAACCACCCCACTTGGTGTTTCTATAGATCGATCAACCAACTATATGGTAATCGAGGTGGGCTTTAACTCCCCAAATCAAAATCGATCAAATGCTGTGGTGGGAGTTAGGTTGATGGATGACCCTAAATAAAGAAGGGCCCTATCAAAAGGGGACTCCAACAAAAAGTAGGAAATTAGTGGTGTGCCCGGGTCCTTTTTGGGCAGTAAGTCCGTTAAAATGACTGCGCTGGCTTCCTCAGATAATACCACTTATCGTCTGATCCTTTACTGCCGCATCGGAGTACAGTAGTCCTTAAAGAACCTAGCAACAGTTGGGATGTGATCTATTGCTTCAAGGAGGGGGACCTAAATGAGAACTTCTTTGAACATAGATTTCAGGTCCTCAAAATTCCGTGTGTCCTTTTTCTGTGCTGAATCTCATGTTAGGGCCGCGGGAAAAGTGACAGGAATTTCAGGGTCTAGGGGCTTCTTTCCTTTATCTAATGAAGATGGCTTGTAGGAGGAAGAGGGTTGTGAGCCATCTCATGGCATAGCGCAGTAAAAATCATTACCCGCTTGGCTAGGTAGTGGGTCCTGTGTAGTCTTTCCGCTCCTTATAGTGACAACTTTTGCATCGGTGTGCTGTTCATGCAAGGGCAGAGGAGATGGTTGGTTTGGATACACAAGGTTTGGTAATAGAGGTGGCTGACTGAGCCCATAACCCAGAGGTGCGAAAGGTGATTGCCTAATAGTTTGTGCCTATCCCTGTGGTGCTTGAAATCTAGGCAGGGTGCCCTGATTCTACACATATCTTGGGTTTGGGACAGGTTGGTAGGGTAAAGCTCCTTGTGATCTATGCTCTTGCATCATTTGGTTTTGCATGTTCTGTATGTTCTGTATTTGGTCAGCCATTGCCTTCATTATTTGGAGGTTGTCATGAGTAGATTTTTGAATTGATGCCTTCAATTCCTCCTTTAGCAACTCCAAAGGGTTGGCTTGCTTTGGAGGATAGTTGGCAGCTTGGTGCAGCAGTTGATAAATAGAGCATGTCTGTTGCTGCTGAGACGGGAATGGCTACTGCATAGTATACGTGTTATGCACATTCTCGTATTGTCTGGTCTCGTAATGTGAACTTGACTCATTCTCTGTGGGTTACCAGACCAGGCAAAATTAGGATGCTGGTGCCAACCAGGGTTATATGTTTCAGAATATGGGTTGTTACACCCGTATCCCTGAATTGCATTGACATCTTCGTAAGCCAAAGACGTCTCAGATGAAAATTCATCAAAAGAATATGCACTTGCATCATCATGTGGTGCGTAAGCCTAATTGTACGGTGCCAGATCCATATTGTTCACGGGTTCCTAGTATGCAGGATCCCATGAAGATGGAGAGAAAACATCTCGAGTAACTGGATATGTACGAGCAGAGGGGGCTCAGGATGCTTGAGGGGAGTAAGATGGAGCAGTGCTGCCAGAAGATCCAGATCTCGCTTGCATTAATTCATCGAGCTTCTTATCGAGCAGATCCACCTTATCTGACTTTTTGGTGATAATGTCCATGTCAGCTCGAGCAGACTTGGCTTGAGCTTCGTGGACACTAACTCATCGTTGTCCATGTCGCTAGAACTGGTTCATTGAGGTGGTGTTCATCGAGTTCTCTACTAAGGACTCAAACAGTTCAAATGCGCTGCTCTCGTCCTTCGCAAGAAAATTCCCACCACTAGATGCATCGACCAGGTTCCAATGTGTGTCATCTAGCCCATTGTAAAATACTTGCGCGAGGTGCCATTTGGGTACACCATGGTGTGGGCACTTCTTGATAAGATTGCGGAATCTATCCCAGGTGTCATGTAGCTTCTCTCCAGGGCCTTGAGCAAAGGTCATGATTGTGCGCCTCATGGCATTTGTTCGACTGATCGGGAAGAACTTTTGGAGGAATTCACGACGTAATTCCACCCAGGTTCCAATTGGCCTCCCGATGGTCTTGAACCAATAAGTAGCTTTATCCTTGAAAGAAAAAGGAAAAAGCTTCATGAGAACAATTCCAATATCTATATTCTTAGGTCGAGCTGACTCTGCAATCTGACTCAGGTCTTTAAGGTGCTAGAAGGGATCCTCATTCAAGTTTCCATGGAAATGAGTCTAAATTAGACTTATGATATTCGACTTTAACTCGAATGCATCTCCTCCTACAGGAATCCGAACCTGAGGTGCTATGATTGTTACCGCCGGATCATAGAAATCTCACAGTTGTTCTCCACGTGGTGGATGTTGCATCCTATCGAGTGTCGTGAGAATCCAGTCGATGCTCTACCCATATTTCTATTCCGTTTCCTCAACCCTGGCTTCCAGACGAGCCATTAGGTCCTGATTCTCAGGGTCCTGACGAACTCGAGGACCAGGATTAGCCATCTCAGCTAATTGGGTGTAAAATGGTTGAGAAGAGAGCTCAGGCGAAAATCACCTTTGCTGCCTTGGGTTTGGCTCCCAAGGTCCTGCAAGTTCAGGTCTTAATGACCTTCTTCCTTGCATACACCAACTCAAAGGGTTGGCACAATCAAGCAGGACAACGCTAAGGCCTTGTTAATCATAGTGGTCCTTTAGATCAGATGACCTGATTTTTTGTTTAAGTTTGTGTTATTGAAAATTCGGTGAGAGACCAACTATAAGGAATTCCTTCCTCTTAGGCTAACCTGGCTAGTCAGGTTATGAGGGGACTACAGGGAAGGTTTTTCCTTACGCTTTTGCCTTCGATTCCATTACCCCATAGCCATGGTCATTTGACACTACCCTGCAGGCTTAGTCACCAGGTTTTGCAAGAGAGGTTGGGACTACCCAGTAGTTTTAAGCCAAATGCAAGCTATTTGATGTACTTTCATGAATTCTTAACCTATTTCTTCAATGTAGTAGATGGTGGGCGATCCACATGGTGACTCACCTCACAGACTAACTTTTAGGCTTGTCAGAGTCCAAGTTAGTCAATGTTGTCCTAGTGGCTCATGCACTTCTAAGTTCTTTATCAAATTGAAGACCACAATTGAAAAGTATAGTCGAAGGTAAGATGGAATCCAAACGATTTGAAACTTGGCTAGAAGATTCCTTTTGTAATAAGCTTTTCGGGGAATATTTTTCCAAAATTATTTTCTATTCCAACAATTAGTTATGAATTTTTAGCTAACCAAAGGTCAAATTTGGGATTTAGACCCCATGTTGGTTTCTCTGTTAGAAACTATACCATATATGGTCAAAGAATTTTGTAAAAATATGATATTGAAAGATAATTTGATTATCTTTCACACTCCATAGATTTTGAGTAAATCTAATTTGTATGTTAGTCCGAATTGATTTCTAAAGTTCATAAAAGTTCTATTGTCAATCAATTTGATCAGTATATACTCCATGAATTTTTGCAAATTCTAAAAAAAGAATTTTTTTTGGGAAAGGTGGCGTTGGAAAGATAACTTGATGGTCTAGTTCCAGTCCAAATTTTAGGATTTTTGGAGCATTAGAAACACAACTATTGAATTTTAAAAATAACACTTATTTTCCAGCTGAATTTCTGATAGGAGTGTACGCACCTGATTTTCGTAGCGCTCGCTTTTCCTCGTTTGTCGCTTCGTGTCGCTGTTCCTACACACAAAAGTACTATATTAGAGATAAAATCAAAAGTCACCTTGCCTCCTGAAATGCGTGTGGGACAACCGGGTTTTATTGTTATAACGTTGTAGTATAGCCAGTTATTACCAACATTTCAAATATATAAATTTTTTACTCGGAAAATAAAAGAGTTCCCAAGGTCGAACTCAGGGAGCAAGTTGTATTCTAGAGATATACATGTTTCTTTTACAAAAAAAAATAAAGAAAGAGAGAGGGAAAGAATTTGTTGTTCTCTTTGTTTTCTCCTCGTGATGTTCTTCTTTCTTTCTTTCTTCAGATCTCCTTCTTCTTCTTTGTTCTGCAGAGGTGATGCTCCTCTTTCTTTCTTCAGATCTCCTTCTTCTTCTTCCTTGGTTTCTGTCTTGGCCTCTCTTCTTCTTTTTCTGCAGTCTCTTCTGTGAAGGTTTCTTCTTCCTTGGCTTCTACTGTACTTCTTCTCTGCAGCCTTTCCTCTTCTTCTGCCTTGCTCAGCCTCTTCTTTAGAGTTTCTTCTTGTTTCTCCTCCCTGCGGCTAAGTGTCAGCTTCTTCTTTTCTTTTTCAGCCAGGGACGTCACCCCTCCTTTCTTCTTTTCCCTTCAGGCCATCGTCTGATTTCCAAATCAGACGACTTAAACTACCTGTTGCTACAGTCAGCTTCCTTCTTCTTCCGCGGGTCTTCTTCTTCGCCTGTGCCTGCACACTTCAGAGTTTTTCGTCAGAGGCAAAACCTACTCTACCCTCCCCCCCCCGCGTCTCTCTCTCTCTCTGAAACCACTCTTGGGAAAGCTCTCCCAGAGCTGCCGGGTAACCGGGTTCGGGTCAGGCCCGGGTCCAGGCCCACCGGCGTGCGTGGTGGGCGAGGAGTGCAGGTCAGTCTTAAGTCGGGTCGGGTCGGGTCAGGTCCGCGGGGCGTGAGCGCGGACGAGACCGGGTAACCGGGCGGGTGAAGGGGACCTCACCCCGTGTGCTGAGGCAGTAAGCCTCCAGCACTTTTGCATCTTATATCGCTGCGCCTCTTCAGGCTTTTCCGAGGTGGGACTAAATGTCCCACCTCAATTGCGCGCCCGCAGCGGGGAAATCAGTGGGAGATTGCGGCGTCACGCGAAGCTTTCTGCCTTAGCTGCGAGCCTGGTGTTTTGCCAAAACGCGTCGCAAGGCCTGGGAGTTGAATCTGGGCGTGGCGCTGAGCGTGGCGCACCTGTAGCTGCAGGCGGAAGCAGTTCCTCCTGCGCGGCAATGGCGGCGGAGGTCGGGTGGCCTGTTCACAAGAAAACGGCCTCTCGGCCTAATCAGAAAGTGCCAGGAGCTTCTCCAGGGTGCGGCGGAGCTCGTGTGGGTGGTGGCGAGGCGCGGGGCGGCGTGCAAGGGCTGCCCTAGGTCAGACTGTGGGTCGGAGGATGGGTTCGTTGGGGGAAGCGTTACGGAGGTGTGGAGTGGCAGTGAAGGGGTGGGGGGAGCTCAGTGTGATGAGGTGGAGGTGCGGTGAAGGTCGGCGAGGTGTGTGAGGCTGTGGAGAGATGGGAGCATCTCGCCGGAGGGTGGCCGGAGACGAAGGGGATGACGATGGTTAGGGTCGGTCGAGGGCTTAATTGAATAAATTGAAAGCGGGGAAAGAAAGAGGAGAAGAAGGGGGGTAGCTCTAGCTTACTTGCAGGGACGAAGGGGGAGGAACAGGGCGACAGTCGTATCGACTGTCGCCGGAGAAGACGATGCTCAGGGAAGGGGCGGCGGCGAGCAGAGAGCCGGAGAGGCGCCAGCTGGGTGCGGCGTGGTGCGGGAAGAGCAGGGGAGGAAGTCTCTGCTGCTGGTATTGCGGCAGAGCGGAGAGGTGGAGGGGGAGGAACCGCCGGAGCTGGTGAGCGTCTGCCGGAGAGAGAAGAGAGGAAAGTTGGGGATTTTCTCCGTCAGATCCAGGCTGCCCCGGTCGGTGGAGCAACGGGGGGTATTTATAGGGATCAAACAGGGAGGAAGGCGGAGGGAGACGACGTGTCTCCCTCGCCGGAGGATGGCCGGAAACAAGAACCCATACCGTCCGTGCGTTCGCACGGCCGGTATGGTGGGTTACAACGACCAGGGGGGTGTCCCTGCGACGGCTGACGACGCAGGGCACCCCCGTTTACTTGCCAGGTCCCCCACCTCACCCTGCGCGGCGCCATGCTCCGCGCAAGGTCGCCGGAGCATGGTGCTGGCAGGTTTTGCAGGGGGGACCTGATCGCAAAGAACGAAGGAGAGTTAGGGGCCAAAATGCGAGGGTTCAAAAGTTGAGGGCCAAAGAGTAAATATATGAGGACCAAAGTGTAAAGTCGGTCAAGGAGGTTTCTTCTTAGGCTCAAGTTTTTATACATGACTAATTAGGACCTAAGGAATCTGATGGTGAATTTCATTTCTATATTAAACCTTGTTTGACCGGTCAATTTACGCAAAAACCCAAATTAAGTTATTAATTGGGCATGGTTCTCAATGTAGGTCAAAATGGGTTCTGAAGGCCAAATTGAAGGTTCTAAACCCTAGAGATTATTTTTCTATGAATTTTAGAGGGTTTATTCTATTTTTACTTTGCCACGAACCTTGTCAATTGAAGTGGGTTGTTTTAGGGTTACAGATTATCATTTAGTTTCTTGGAATTGCTGTAGCCCTTGCTAGATCATTTCATCCCACTCTTATTCTTATTAAGCTGCTTTGACCTATGTTTGGGCCCTGAATTATCCTGTATGCAGATTATACTGGTAAAATTGCATTTTTACCCCTTATGACTTGTTTTCTTCTCAAACTCAGGATTCTCTGAGTTAAGCCTTTCCTTGAGATATGTAGGAGCTTTTATCCTTTGTATTAGGTCAAAATGAGCTAGTTATGGCTCATGATGAGGTTCTCATCATACCCCCATGCCTAGCTTTTGCTAGTCCCTTAGCAAAAACTTAAGGTTTCAACCCTTGTTCTAGACCATGAAGTTTTTAATAGTTTTAGATAAGTGCCTTTTTTATTTGAGCATAGATTAGGTTAGAATGCTGACCATAGGCCTAAAAGGTACTCTAGTACCAATCAAGATCCAAATCTGTCTATCCTTAGCCTCAGTCTTTTAGCAAAGGTTTTTAAGGTCCACAAGAACTAACCTAAGGTTTATTGGACTTCATGGTTAAAGCACCCGTGCTTGAAATGATTTTAGCCCTGGCTCAGTTCGCAGTGCGTTTTGTAAGAGAGAGATAGAAAGTTTTTCTGTTTGGAGAGTTTTCTCTCTCTTTTTCTTTTTAGTTCTAGCCTAGGATTGGCTTTTCAACACGGTCTGTATCAGATTCCTTGCTCCCATCATCAATCCTCAAGGGTTCCTGGCGATCGATGCTTCGAGATAGCACCGCCCATGGCAACCCCCGGAACCCTGGCTATTGAGATTTCGAGATAATCCCATCCATGGTATTCCGTGGCCGAATCCAGACCCTGGCAATTGACACTTCGAGATAATGCCATCCATGGAATCTGAACCAGCAGAGTGCTTACATGCCCCCAGTAGGATATGTAAATATCCTAAGAGACAAGCACCGAGGAGATGATATTTTGTTACGCATCTTCGAGGGGATTTCCCGCCTCTCCGCGCTGGGAACTCGTCCAAATCAACTTGTGTTGATCGGCCGCTCCTATTCTAGGTGATCTTTTCAGATTTTTGCGACGCTTCTGCGTGATTCTGATTTTTACGCTTACTGAACCAGGCTGTGTGTGAGGTTAGGGTGCTTAGGTTACTGAGTCCTGTAAACCAAAAATTAGTTAACGAGGCCGAATACTCCCTAAGCCTTGGACCTAATACTTCAGCTTTTCATTTTCCTCAACCTCTTGAGGAGTGTCCAGATCTTAATGGGTACTAAGAGTCTATTCAAGAATGCCTAAGGTTTGCATTCTTTACTAATCTTATTGTGCACTTTTCTTGAATGAGGTCTAGAACTTAGGTTAATTCCTTAGTTCCTTACTAATGACTATCACTTTTTCTCATAATTTTGTGCTCCTTTTTCATTTTGTTTCTTTTCTCCTTCACAAAATTTCCTTCTCCTCTTTTCCTCTTATTCTTTTTCGAAAAATTTTTTAATTTTTATGGTGTTTTTGGCATATGTGAATTTTTTGTTTGAAACCTTTTCTTACAAGTTTTGCACTTTCATACCCCCCCATGCCTAAGATTTGCAATGTCCTCATTGTAACCTAGGGGGTCTTAGTTCATTCCTTAAGATAGAAATTTGGGTGAGTGGATGGGTCGGGTTGAATTTTTTTTTTTTTTTTTTTTTTGCGGACGATTTCAAATCCCAGATGCAAACATCTGAGTTGGGGTTGGCTGTCTACAAGGGTGAACTTCGAGTGCTAAAAGGTGTCAGAACAAGTTTCAGGTTTACAAAGAGAATGACGGGCTGCCTCCCGTTAAGCGCTGAGTTTTACGCCATCGGCTGGGCGTAATAAGTTCAAGGGGAAAGGAGGATATAAGATGCCTCAGCCAAATCAGTAGAAGTTACATCAATGAACGGCTTGAGTCTCTGACCGTTCACGATGAAAGGTTCAGAATCGTGGCTGAGTGGACTGATTTCGATTGCTCCATTTCCAAAAACCTGTCGGACCAAATATGGTCCGACCCACTTAGATCTCAGTTTTCCTGGGAAGAGTTTGAGTCGGGCATCAAAGAGTAGGACCTTTTGACCAGGATGAAAGATCTTTCTCGAGATGTGTTTGTCGTGGAAGGCTTTAACCCGCTTCTTGTAGATTTGCGAGTTCTCGTACGCGTCTATGCGTAATTCATCGATCTCGCTGATTTGGAGTTTTCTGTGGGTCCCAGCCTTGGAAAGATCTAGATTACAGTTCCGTACTGCCCAATAGGCTTTATGCTCCAGTTCTACGGGAAGGTGGCATGCCTTTCCGTACACCAGTCTAAAGGGGGACATGCCCAATTGGGTCTTGTGGGCGGTCCTATAGGCCCACAATGCTTCCGGAAGTCGGGACGACCAGTCCTTCCTGTCAGGTCAAACAGTGACTTGCAGGATTTTCTTGATCTCCCGATTAGACAGCTCAGCTAGACCATTAGTTTGGGGGTGGTAAGGAGTAGAGATTCGGTGAGACACCCCGTATTTGGTCATCAGTGACCTAAACTCAGCATTTGTGAAATGGGTCCCTCCATCAGAGATTATTGCACGAGGAATCCTGAACCTTGAGAAAATGTGTTGATGAATGAATTTGAGAACGATTTTGTGATCACAGGTTCGGGTTGGTATGGCTTCGATCCATTTGGACACGTAGTCCACAGCCAATAGAATGTATTCGAAACCATCCGAAACAGGAAAGGGGCCCATAAAATCAATCCCCCAAACATCAAAGATTTCGCATACTAGAATCGGTTGCATAGGCATCATGTCGCGATGGCTCATGTTGCCCAAAGTCTGGCAACGACTGCATGCCTTGCAATGACTGTATGCGTCTTTGAACAGTGTGGGCCAGTAAAAGCCGCACTGGAGGACTTTTGAAGCGGTTTTATGCCCGGCAAAATGGCCACCGCATGCCTGGTCATGGCAGAAAGAGAGGATATTGTTGACTTCCCCTTCCGGGACACATCTCCGGATGATCTGATCGGCACCTATGCGGAAGAGGTACGGGTCTTCCCAAATGTAATACTTGGCATCGGAGCGTAATTTGTCTTTCTTGGCCTTCGGCCAATCGGACGGGGTCTGATGAGATGCCAAGTAATTTACTATATTAGCAAACCATGGAAGGCTAGTACCAATAGTCAGCAGGTGCTCATCGGGAAAATGCTCAGTGATGGGTCCGGAAGGGTCAATTATTTCAGAAGGAAGACGGGACAAGTGATCAGCTACCACGTTTTGCTTTCCCGCTTTGTCGCGAATCTCAAGGTCAAATTCTTGCAACAGCAAGATCCATCGGATTAATCGAGGTTTCGCGTCCTTCTTCGCAAGGAGATGCCTCACAGCTGTGTGATCCGAGTATATGATGACATGGGAACCCAGAAGGTACGATCTGAACTTTTCTAGGGCAAATACTACAGCTAGCAGCTCTTTCTCAGTAACCGTATAGTTACGCTGAGCCTCATCGAGTGTTTTGCTGGCATAGTAAATGACCACAGGTTTCTTGTCATTTTTCTGTCCCAAAACCGCTCCTACAGCGAAGTCGGATGCATCACACATGATCTCAAAGGGTTGAGACCAATCAGGGGACTGTAGGATCGGGGCTTGGGTGACTCGGTCACGCAGGATTTCAAATGCTTGAGTGCATTCCTTGGAGATTTCGAAGGGAACATCCTTGGAGAGAAGAGTGGTCAGGGGGCGTGCGATTTTTGAAAAATCAGGGATAAATCATCGATAAAAATCGACATGCCCTAAAAAGGATCGGATGTCCCTGATTGAGCTAGGCATAGGAAGGTGAGAGATCAGATTAACCTTAGCTCGATCCACTTGGATACCTTTCTCCGAAATTGAGTGTCCCAGGACAATTCCCTCAGGCACCATGAAATGGCTCTTTTCCCAGGAAAGAACCAAATTCACATCGATGCACCGCCTGAGTATCTGGACCAAGTGTTGGAGGCAATCGTCGAATGATGCTCCGAAAACTGAAAAGTCATCCATGAAGACTTCCAGATAATCACCTACCATATCTGAGAATATGGCAAGCATGCATCGCTGAAAAGTAGCGGGTGCATTGCAAAGACCGAAAGGCATCCTTCGGAAAGCGTATGTTCCGAAGGGGCAGGTGAACGTGGTCTTTTCTTGGTCCTCAGGATGGATTGCCACTTGGTTATAACCGGAGTACCCGTCAAGAAAGCAGAAGAACCTATTTCCCGCTAGTTTTTCGAGAATTTGATCAATGAAGGGTAGTGGGAAATGATCCTTCTTCGTGGAGGAATTGAGTCGACGGTAATCTATACAGACTCTCCACGAGTTGGCTAATCGGGTAGGAATGATTTCTCTGATCTCAGTCGTTATAGTGGTGAGTCCTGCCTTCTTGGGCACGACCTGAATTGGGCTCACCCAACGACTATCGGAGATCGGGTAGATGATCCCAGCATCTAACCACTTGATGATCTCCTTTTTCACGACCTCCTGCAGATTGGGGTTTAAGCGTCTCTGCATTTCACGAGATGGTCGTGTGCCCTCTTCTGAATAGATATGATGAGTACAATAAGAGGGACTTATTCCAGTCAAATCATCGAGAGTCCATCCGATGGCTCTGCGATGTTGCTGGAGGACAACAATCAGACGGGATTCCTGTTCAGGACTGAGGTTGGAATTGATAATCACAGGAAGGGTCTGATTAGACCCCAAAAAGACGTATTTTAAGTGAGCAGGAAGGGGTTTCAGTTCGAGGATGGGGTTTTCAGCAGCAGCGGGTGGTTCAGTATAGATGTGAGGTCCAAGGGTGGGAGTTACTGGGTTGTTCACATCTGGATTTGACTCCTCTGTTTGCGGGTCAAGATCCTTCTGTGGTTGATGAGGCATACTCGAGTCATTCTGGAGGTGTGATTCATCAACCAACGTCTTGATGTCACAAATTTGCTCAATGACGCCGCAATTAATTCTTTGTTGGGCCTTAAATATATCAATTTTCAGTGTTTGATCTCCAAACTTAAGCTCTATTTGGCCCTCCTCACAGCTGATGTTGGCTCTAGCAGTAGCCAAGAAAGGTCTCCCTAGAATGATTGGTGTATCCCTAGGGTTCTCAGGTGCATCCATATCTAAGACTATAAAGTCCACTGGAAAATAGAAATCCCGCACTCTCACGATGACATCCTCGAGAATCCCTTTTGGTGACTTTATAGATCGATCTGCTAATTGTAATGTCACCTCGGTTGGTTTTAGCTCAGATTCTTCTAGATGGTCGAGTAAGGATGTGGGTATCAGGTTTATGGATGCACCCAAGTCTAACAAAGCTCTATCAAATTGGGTACCACCTATCTTACAGGAAATCAGGGGAGTTCCAGGATCTTTTGCCTTGGGTGGGAGTCTACTGAGGATTACAGAGCTGGCTTGTTCTGACAGAACAATTGGACTCCCTCCCTTGGTTCGCGGCTTACGCTGGGGTGTACATATACTCTTTAAAAATCATGCGTAAGCTGGTACGTGGCGGATTGCATCCATCAAGGGGATGTTTATGTGGACCTGCTCAAAGAGCTTGACCAGGTCCTCCTCAGGGGCCACGGGTTTGGTGGTCTTCTTTCCCTTGGTCAAGGCCTCGGGAAACGGGATCTTGGTTGGTTCTTCTAGGATAGGTCCAGGTTGTGGATCTGGAACAGCGGTACCTTGGATAACTATCCTAGGGTCATGGTTATCAGGCTTGGAGTGGTTTGGATAATGCGGGTCTTGAGTTGTTTTACCACTACGTGTTGTTACAGAATTTAATCCGGCCTGATTTTGGTTTGGGTTTGGTAGGAGGGGTGGCTGCTGCTGAAATCCCGCATAAGAAGTTGAGGCTTCCATCTCGTCTGGAGATGGAGCAGTAGGGGCCTGATAAATCCATTGAGCGTGGCCTAAATTTGGATTCATAACGCGCTTCTGGGTTGGCACGTTATTTGGGTTAGGAAGGGGTTGGGAAGGGAGTGTGCCTGGCTGGCGAGAATTTGCCAACTGGGCCAGTTGAGTTTTAACTTCAGTAAGCTCGTCCTTGTGCTGTTTTTGAATAGCCGCATTCATTTTTTGAATGTCAGCCAGAGTCTGAAGGATTAAGGACATTTGATCTTGATTTGGCCCTGATGGATAAGTAGGGTTGGGCCAAGGCTGAGGCGGCTGGTAGTGACGAGAGGGCTGTGGGCGGGACTGAAAAGGTGGTCTTTGGGTTTGGGAATTTCCCGCCCACTGAAAATTGGGATGGTTTCGCCATCCAGGGTTGTAAGTTTTGGAGAATGGGTCGTTCTGGATGGCGTTGAGGTCCTCGCAGGTCTGAGGAACCTCCTGAGAATCAGGGAAAGGAGGAATGGAGTTCCCCCGGCTGGTGTAGAAAGGATCGGATGATCTTCCAGTCCAAGAATCAGATGGGGGTGGATATGGATCCATCCCAGGGGAAGATCGGTGGAGGATATTTTGCACAGTCTCCTGTGTGGAAGGAGGTTGTGCAAAGGAGTTATGTGTGGAGGTGGCTCGCTGCAAGTGCTGAGTCAGCTCATCCACCTTCTTTTCAATGATTGAGACCTTGTCCAATCGACTGGCCATTAATTCCAGGTCGACTGATGCGGACAGGCCCTGCGTCTCATGTGCTCCCTTAAGATTCGTCACTGTGCGGGTATTCGTCCTGTCGAATAATCCCATGGAGTCATTGTTGATGGAGTTCTCGCACATGTTTTCGAGAATCTCCCATACGGTGTCTTCATGTTGACCCATGATGTTTCCTCCGCAAGTTGCATTGACGAAAAGGCGGATGTCCTCACGGAGTCCCTGGTAAAAAGATTGGACTTGTTCCCATTTAGGAACTCCGTGATGGGGGAACTTTCTCATGAGATCCTGAAAACGATCCCATGCCTCATGGAGAGGTTCTCCTGATTGTTGAGTGAAGTGTGTAATCTGATGGCGCAAGGCGTTGGTCCGACCCACGGGAAAAAACTTTTTCAAAAATTCGGATTGAAGTTCTTCCCAAGTGTTGATCGGCCGGGTCTGAGTTTGATACCAATGGGCGGCCTTGTCCATAAGAGAAAAGGAGAACATCTTCATGAGAAGAATATCCCGATTTTGCGCATCTGATCCAAAAGTGTGGGCCAGATGCTTTAGCTGTTTGATGTGCTGGAAGGGATCTTCAGAATTAAGCCCATGGAATTTAGGTATAGCATGAATCATGTTGGGCTTTAATTCGGAATCAGGTCCTCCAGTCGGGATTCTGACTCGAGGCTCAATGGCCACCGCAGCAGGATTGTAGTGGTCCCGCATCATAGGACGCTGTGGTGGGTGCACGAAGTTTTGGAAGAGGTCATTGAGTCGTTGGAGCTGGTGTTCCAGATTATTTTCTTCCTCAACTGGCTGAGCCATGATGGGGGAAGAAGAAGAACTTGGTTCTGAATCAGAAGAGAGAATAATGTGAGGGTGTTGCTGCACAAACACGGGCGTCGAGGCTTGGCCTTGATGAGAGCGAATTTCTAATGGAGGTCTTAAGGGTGGTCTTAGGGACCTCCTTCCGTACATGCACTGTTTGGAAGAGGTAAGTTTAGAAGGTGCTGGACCCAATCAAGACACCCAAAAATGTGTTGGGTGACTATAGAGGTGCGGGGCAGATGGACCCCTTGATCAGAAAGATCGTCCACCTGAGAATTACCTGGGCAGCCAGAGAGGGAGAGTCCCGCGAAGACCCCTACACGGTAGAGCGTCCCCACGGGTTACAGGGTTTCCCCCACCCGACCTCTCTTGTCACTGCGGTTCCAGGTAGACCAGAATGGGGATCTTGACCTCTTAAGTCTACCAATTTTAAGATCAGGCTGCTTAAGGTTTCACTTGAACTTTAGTCTTTTTAAGTGCAAAGAGTGACCTAATTTAAGGTTGGTTGACCCAAAGGGGTCAACTTTACCTCTTGTTTTCTTTGAGAGCTTTCAGGTCTTGTCTTTTAGGGTTCAAGTGTTTAAAGAGAGAGCCAATTGTTTAGGATTTTTCTTGTTAATTATTTTCAATCAATGGCTTGGGCACACCTCTTTTGGATTTCCTAAATTCTTGATTAAGGGGTGTGTCTCTACTGAAATCCTAATGTTTAACCTTATGTTGGCTCTACTTGGTCCATTTAACTCTTTGTTGGGCAATTAGGGCTCAAGCAAGAATGTGTTAGCCCTTAAGTACCCTTAATAGTGTGC
Organism: Thalassia testudinum; assembly: GCA_037157565.1. Classification (NCBI taxonomy): domain Eukaryota; kingdom Viridiplantae; phylum Streptophyta; class Magnoliopsida; order Alismatales; family Hydrocharitaceae; genus Thalassia; species Thalassia testudinum. Next base: position 8,020,505 of record JAZHRO010000003.1, on the reverse strand, counting down.
AGGAGTGATGAGTTGAAAACATGCAACTCTTTATGGTTAGTAAGTATGGAAGACAGGTTAGCCCTATATTGCTTGTTATTTTCTTTTCTTCCTCTTTAGAGTTTAGGGGTTAATAGTGAGAGGAAAAATTTACCTGTCTTCGGAGTGGTTGTCGTGTGGTTGCTTGTCTTCTTGAGTTCCTGTAGCTGCACAAAAGAGAGGAGATTATCAGAAATTAAAAGAAACAGGAATGTTTACCTCTAGAATAGCCGTTGCTCCCCGGCAACGGCGCCAAAATGAAATGCGTGTGGGACAACCGGGTTTTATTGTTATAACGTTGTAGTATAGCCAGTTATTACCAACATTTCAAATATATAAATTTTTTACTCGGAAAATAAAAGAGTTCCCGAGGTCGAACTCAAGGAGCAACTTGTATTCTAGAGATATACATGTTTCTTTTACAAAAAAAAATAAAGAAAGAGAGAGGGAAAGAATTTGTTGTTCTCTTTGTTTTCTCCTCGTGATGTTCTTCTTTCTTTCTTTCTTCAGATCTCCTTCTTCTTCTTTGTTCTGCAGAGGTGATGCTCCTCTTTCTTTCTTCAGATCTCCTTCTTCTTCTTCCTTGGTTTCTGTCTTGGCCTCTCTTCTTCTTTTTCTGCAGTCTCTTCTGTGAAGGTTTCTTCTTCCTTGGCTTCTGCTGTACTTCTTCTCTGCAGCCTTTCCTCTTCTTCTGCCTTGCTCAGCCTCTTCTTTAGAGTTTCTTCTTGTTTCTCCTCCCTGCGGCTAAGTGTCAGCTTCTTCTTTTCTTTTTCAGCCAGGGACGTCACCCCTCCTTTCTTCTTTTCCCTTCAGGCCGTCGTCTGATTTCCAAATCAGACGACTTAAACTACCTGTTGCTACAGTCAGCTTCCTTCTTCTTCCGCGGGTCTTCTTCTTCGCCTGTGCCTGCACACTTCAGAGTTTTTCGTCAGAGGCAAAACCTACTCTACCCTCCCCCCCCCCGCGTCTCTCTCTCTCTCTGAAACCACTCTTGGGAAAGCTCTCCCAGAGCTGCCGGGTAACCGGGTTCGGGTTAGGCCTGGGTCCAGGCCCACCGGCGTGCGTGGTGGGCGAGGAGTGCAGGTCAGTCTTAAGTCGGGTCGGGTCGGGTCAGGTCCGCGGGGCGTGAGCGCGGACGAGACCGGGTAACCGGGCGGGTGAAGGGGACCTCACCCCGTGTGCTGAGGCAGTAAGCCTCCAGCACTTTTGCATCTTATATCGCTGCGCCTCTTCAGGCTTTTCCGAGGTGGGACTAAATGTCCCACCTCAATTGCGCGCCCGCAGCGGGGAAATCAGCGGGAGATTGCGGCGTCACGCGAAGCTTTCTGCCTTAGCTGCGAGCCTGGTGTTTTGCCAAAACGCCTCGCAAGGCCTGGGAGTTGAATCTGGGCGTGGCGCTGAGCGTGGCGCGCCTGTAGCTGCAGGCGGAAGCAGTTCCTCCTGCGCGGCAATGGCGGCGGAGGTCGGGTGGCCTGTTCACAAGAAAACGGCCTCTCGGCCTAATCAGAAAGTGCCAGGAGCTTCGCCAGGGTGCGGCGGAGCTCGTGTGGGTGGTGGCGAGGCGCGGGGCGGCGTGCAAGGGCTGCCCTAGGTCAGACTGTAGGTCGGAGGATGGGTTCGTTGGGGGAAGCGTTACGGAGGTGTGGAGTGGCAGTGAAGGGGTGGGGGGAGCTCAGTGTGATGAGGCGGAGGTGCGGTGAAGGTCGGCGAGGTGTGTGAGGCTGTGGAGCGATGGGAGCATCTCGCCGGAGGGTGGCCGGAGACGAAGGGGATGACGATGGTCAGGGTCGGTCGAGGGCTTAATTGAATAAATTGAAAGCGGGGAAAGAAAGAGGAGAAGAAGGGGGGTAGCTCTAGCTTACTTGTAGGGACGAAGGGGGAGGAACAGGGCGACAGTCGTATCGACTGTCGCCGGAGAAGACGATGCTCAGGGAAGGGGCGGCGGCGAGCAGAGAGCCGGAGAGGCGCCAGCTGGGTGCGGCGTGGCGCGGGAAGAGCAGGGGAGGAAGTCTCTGCTACTGGTATTGCGGCAGAGCGGAGAGGTGGAGGGGGAGGAACCGCCGGAGCTGGTGAGCGTCTGTCGGAGAGAGAAGAGAGGAAAGTTGGGGATTTTCTCCGTCAGATCCAGGCTGCCCCGGTCGGTGGAGCAACGGGGGGTATTTATAGGGATCAAACAGGGAGGAAGGCGGAGGGAGACGACGTGTCTCCCTCGCCGGAGGATGGCCGGAAACAAGAACCCATACCGTCCGTGCGTTCGCACGGCCGGTATGGTGGGTTACAACGACCATGGGGGTGTCCCTGCGACGGCTGACGACGCAGGGCACCCCCGGTTTACTTGCCAGGTCCCCCACCTCACCCTGCGCGGCGCCATGCTCCGCGCAAGGTCGCCGGAGCATGGTGCTGGCAGGTTTTGCAGGGGGGACCTGATCGCAAAGAACGAAGGAGAGTTAGGGGCCAAAATACGAGGGTTCAAAAGTTGAGGGCCAAATAGTAAATATATGAGGACCAAAGTGTAAAGTCGGTCAAGGAGGTTTCTTCTTAGGCTCAAGTTTTTATACATGACTAATTAGGACCTAAGGAATCTGATGGTGAATTTCATTTCTATATTAAACCTTGTTTGACCAGTCAATTTACGTAAAAACCCAAATTAAGTTATTAATTGGGCATGGTTCTCAATGTAGGTCAAAATGGGTTCTGAAGGCCAAATTGAAGGTTCTAAACCCTAGAGATTATTTTTCTATGAATTTTAGAGGGTTTATTCTATTTTTACTTTGCCTCGAACCTTGTCAATTGAAGTGGGTTGTTTTAGGGTTACAGATTATCATTTAGTTTCTTGGAATTGCTGTAGCCCTTGCTAGATCATTTCATCCCACTCTTATTCTTATTAAGCTGCTTTGACCTATGTTTGGGCCCTGAATTACCCTGTATGCAGATTATACTGGTAAAATTGCATTTTTACCCCTTATGACTTGTTTTCTTCTCAAACTCAGGATTCTCTGAGTTAAGCCTTTCCTTGAGATATGTAGGAGCTTTTATCCTTTGTATTAGGTCAAAATGAGCTAGTTATGGCTCATGATGAGGTTCTCATCACCTCCCCAGCATCAGCACCAATTTATTCACGTCGTAGATCGCGTAGAAAATTAATGGAACTTGGTGAGTCCCGGTTGATCATAGGGAGGTAGAAAGCAGTTTTGATTTCATACAGTTGTTCTCAAGATGATTACTAAAGAATAGAAACAATCAATAACATTCACATTACAAAGAGATTGTATCTAATATATATGTAATAGAATGAAAACATGAAAGTAAACTACTACCAATCTAACAGAATGAGGGCACCATGGGTAGTTCAAGGTGGCCTTCCGAAGAGGTTGAGAAGAGCAGTAACAATTTGTCGATGTAGCCCAATAGATGCTTCAGACGAAGGTGAGAGACGGATGCAGAGAAGATGGGAAGAAGAAGAAGAAAGAAAGGTTGAAGAAGGAGGAAGAAGAAGAGAATTATGAGAAGTGCCTTCAAAGGGGACCCTTTGGCCTCTTTTTATAGCTTTGGTGGGGGGCAAAGAAGGCATTTGGCCCCTTAAATCCATGCAAATGCCTTGGATTAATTAGATCCGTTGGATCAACATCCCTGATTAAACCTTCCAAATCCTTCTTTCATCCCCGGTTGAATCTAGTGCTACCACATGGCAGCCTGAGAGCCCCACAAATGAAGATCGCGCGGCTCCCGCTTGCCCGTGCTCGCCCTTTGCCTTCTCTCCTTCGCCACTCACCTCTTTTGAGCATCTGAACCTCAAATCAGACGGCTTAAACGTGCACTCGATCATGCCTTGAAAATCCTAAAGCGTGCTCTCACGCGTTTCCACACACATCATCGCGCACGTCTGCATCCAACGACCTCGCTCCCGCTCTCGCCACGAGTTCGTTGCCGAGTCGCTCGATGGAGATCCGATAGTTGAATTCCCTCTACGCTCGCCGCTTCTCCTAATTCCACACTGGGTGTACTTCGATCCCGTTTCGCCTGTCTCGTGAAGAGAGAGCTATTCAATGCACTACTCCAACGAGTTGGTTGCGTTTAAGTTTTGTTGGCTCACATTCTCAACCGTTGGATGGAAATCCAACTGTTGAGATCTCGTCTCATTTGATCTCGTCTCAACAAGTTGGATGTGCTGAGGATGGGCACGTGGCTATGATCGTGACTATTGGATGATGATCCAATGGCCCGTGGTTCTCCTTCCAAATTGAGGCATGGTGAGGGGCGGCTGCTATGCCGCCACGTGGTGCCATCGTGGACATCCATCTTCTTCTTCTTGTATCTGATGATGAAGACCTCAGATTAAGTTGATTTCTACACCGTTGGACTGCGAACGTCGATCCGAATCCATCAACATTGTTGGATTTGTCATCTGAGGTCCAAATATTCTTTAATTTCCCCTTGGCTCCTGCTTCTTTTGCGAACTCCCTAGGGTGCTATGGGAGTCTGATTGATGTGCTCTTGGATGCGCTGGACTCCCATCATTATTCCGAATAAATCCATAAGGTTGGATCACTCATCCGCAGCCTTGGATTACCTGCAGTTAATAATACCTCTCAAATAGCACATTATTATGTATAAAACATATAACTCATGCAAGATGTGAAGTGCAATTTGTATGTATGCAGAATGCCCATGTTATGCTAGGTTCTACCATAATTTAGGTGAACTAGTGTTTATGATTGATGTGAAATCTCTCTCTGCGCTCGCGTAGAGTCTATACCGAGATCTCCATGCATTATAGACCATCCGATCATCATCTGACGGCTGAGGGATCTCCAACCAAGCTCCAACGGTTGCCGACACACCCGCATGTGCTGTGTGTAGGCTGTGCGTAGCTATGCACGTGCACAATGCGCATGGAGCGTAATTTCTATGTGCATTGAAGGCTGCTTGTAGTAAATGATTTTCCACGAGCCTATAAATAGGCCTACACCCTCCCGCCCTCATCTTCATCTCTTCCTACTCTTTCCACACCCTCTCCAAAGCTCTACATGGTTGTCCAAAGCCCAAGATGCTCCACTAGAGTCCAAAAATAATTTTTATTCCCTTTCGCCCATCCACATTCATGGAGCACCTGTGCCCATCCTCTCACCCCATTCAGGAAGTAGATCCTATAGCGATGTCATCCTACTTCATCCTCAATTCATCTAGACCCATCCTGCTTCACCCCATTCCTCATCACCTTCTTCCAAGAATCACATCAACGTGGCTCATCCTCCAAGCAACCATCGAGGGGAATTCTTCTACCTCCTCTTTTACAACTTTCAAACTGTAGATTTAATTTTCTGTACTTAGTTTTTGTAATAAACATTTGATTTCCTTATAAAATAGTTCTCTCTCTCTCTTTCATTTATTTTGCAATAGTAGATAATTCTCTGGCCTGATTTCCTATTATATAAAATACCAAGAAAATATAAAATCATAAAATACCAAAGGCAGATAAAAGCAATGCAGATTTCTTTTAAATCAAATGTTCACCACCCCATGTTCAACTTGGGACTCATCGAGTCTCGGTTATTTTTATTTGATAAGAGGATTTTTGTGACTGCAATGACCATATTTTCAAAAACACAATTTTTCTCGTGCAAAATCTCATTAATCATTTTGGTGTCGTTGCCAAGGAGGCAACACTCTTTGATTTCCCATATTTTCCACCTTACTTATCTTTTACCTCACTTGTCTTCATTCTTATTGTGATTGTAGGTACTTTCTCGAGGTGGGAAAAAGCAGTAAGATTGGAGCAAAGTGTTTTTGGAGGTTTTGTAAGTTTACCCTGACCCCCCTACTAGATTTCATTTTGCCGCAATAATAAGTCAAATCTAAATCAACTTCGATGTTCACATCAACCTAGGTTAGATTCTGTATGATTGTCACTCCACTTACCTCACCCACAAACATAAAAATACAAAAAAATATTTCTGATCTAATTGTGGGACACAATTGAAATTTACACACATTGAACACTCACAACTCATGACCTAAGGCGCACCACTCTACTTTAATTCAGCCACTTAGCCGAGATCTTACCTGTGGACCTAGTGATAAATGGCAGTTTATCATCATTGTTATGTCCTAAAACAAACCTAGCTCATAGGATTTTAACTCTGCAAATGGGTTTTTCGGCTGCATTTAGGCATCAATTAGGTTAGGCATGCATTGCATGTTTTTTTGTGTTTTTGACATATTTATTTGAGGGTTAGGGATGAACAGATAGACAGATCCTTAAAACCTTGACACTCAAGAAGGCAACTGGTGAAGGGGAAGCTCAATCCAATTGGGATTCAGCCAGATCCACCACATCATAGCTAGATGCTATCCCACATGGGTTAGGGTTAGCATGATTTAGCTCCAATCAGCACATCTTAACTAAATGGTAGCTCAGGGCAACTCATCTTAGCTGAACCTAACTTAAGTCAGCTTAGATCTAGCTCAACATAGTTGAGTCTAGTTCATCTCAGCTCTAATCAATTCGCTGGGAGCTCCAGCTAGCTCAATTACGTTAACAAGAGTCCACCTCAACTTAGGTCCAGCTCTCCCTAGCTCCACTCAGCTAATGGTAGCTAAACTCCCTCCAGCATAGCTACTACTTGTCAACTAGTAGCTAAGCTAGCTCTGGAGTTCCCATCAAAGGCAGTTCCAACCCAACCAAGCTTCAGTTAGGTTGAAACAAGCTCAACTTAGCTCAACTACCCAAGCTTAGCTTCTAGCATAAGAACTGGCTAGCTAAGCTGAGTAGTTGACTCCTCATGAAGGCCTCTTTAGCATTCCAGCTCCAATGCAGTTTCATTCCAGCTCCAGACAATTTTTCCTCAGCTCCTCTTCCCTAAACCCTAGCTCCATCCTACCCGTCCTCTACACTACTAGCTAAGCTAGCTTAGCTAATCAAAACTAGCTCCACCTCCATGGCCATCCACCACCTACTTAAAACCCTAACCTAGCTCCACCTCAACTTAACTACTAGCTCCACCTAAAAACACCTCCCCCTCTAATTAAGCATCTGAATCGCACGCAGAAAGGTTCAGACTTGGAAAACCCATCGTCATAGTTTGATTCGCTAGAAAATCTGTCTATCAAATAAAATTTATAACCGAAACTCAAAAAGTGAGTCACGGGTCGAACACGGGGAGGCAAATGTTTGGTTTTATAAAAATCCTCACTTAACTTTATTTCCTTTTGTCATTTTTATCTTTTCTAATTTTTTTTGTATTTTTATCAAGCAAGAGATTAGGTCGATGAAAACTTCATCTACTTGCAAAAATATAAGAGAGAGAGGGAGAAAGAGAAAGAGAGAGAAACAATTATCTATTCATGAACAACTGTTTCTTACAACTACGAAAGTAATAAAATCTACACTACAAAAGCTAGAGAAAGATAGAAAGAGGTGAGAGAAATCCCCCTCAACGGTTACTTGGAGGATGACTCACTCTGACGTCGCTTGGAGAAAGGTGGTGAGGAGTGGGATGAACGGGGATGGAGCCAGAGGATGGAGGAGGGGGTAGGAAGGCATCACGGCAAGGATCTTCTTCCCGAAGGGTGATGAGAGGATGGCCACGGGATGCTCCATGAAGGGGGATGAGAGGCGGGAAAATGTTTGGTTCTACTCTAGAGGAGAATCCCGGGCTTGGGACAACTCTCTTTAGAGCCTTGGAGGTGGTTAAAGGTAGAAAGGAGGAGAAGGTTTGGAATGGTGGTGGGTAGGTCCTTTTATAGTTGACGAAGAATAAATTCGCATCTAGGCCATTACTGATGTCCGTAAGCGTCGCTAGAGATTCCTGCAGCTGTCGTTGAAGATCTCCCCTTCAATTCCTCCTGCTGGCATGCACGGGCCATTAGTGACAGCTGCAATTGTTAATAAAGGCCCGTGTCGCTGAAGATCCGCCCTCACTCCTCATGCCCCGCTGGCGTGCGCATCATGCGCCCCTTGTCGTGTGCACAAGTTAGCATGCATTGGCTATTGCTGCACACAGCTGCGCTACCGCTTTGCTGTGCTCCCGCATAGGTGCGTGCGTGCCTTGCTGCTGTACCACGCCACAAGCATCCAATTGAGAGGGCTACGGGTTTCGAACCCACGCCCTTTCTTTGAGAGGGGCCTTCACAACCAATGCGATGCAGCCAAGAGATGTTATGAAGATGTTTTAAGGGTGCACGGTGGTGCCATTTGGGCCGTCCATCTTCTTTCTGTTGCAGAGGGTGCCACGGTGCTTAGATCAAAATGATTCCTATGTTGTCGGACTGCGATCATCGCTTCAGATCCATCTATACAGTCAAATTTTCCATTCGAAACCCGTATGGATGTGGCATTGCCCCCTGGCCGTTGATCTTCCTCAGACTTTGTGTGATGCTTTGGGACTCCGATCTAGATGATTTCGGAGGCGTCAGACTCCGATCGTTGTCATGATCAGATTCGTACTGTCTGGTCGTCCATCCAAGGCCCTAAAATAAATCCTCTTCTCTCCTGACCATAAAAAGGATCGAATTAACCTAAAATATATACAACTACTCTAAAAGCAGAATGATGCATGCTATGCAATATTTATAACATGAAATGCAAATCTAAGCCTACGAACATGGATGATTAGTCATTTTAGCCTAAATAGTTGTGTCTATATCATACCCCCATGCCTATCTTTTTCTAGTCCCTAGCAAAATTAAACTATATGCTATGTATAAAAATAGAATTAGGATTCGATCGCTTTAGCCTATGTTGTTTATTAACAATAGCAATTATCAACTAAGGTCCTAAACTACGTAGACTCAATAGTACCCAGGTGTCTACCAGAATGCAGGCTACCCAACTCCTCACCTTATTTGAAAAGGGAAGATACATTTTTTTTTTGTTTTTCTTCTTTTCTAATTTTTTTGTACTTTTGGAGTTTGAGAGTTCTTGGATAACTTTTTACGGCTACCTGACCTGCCCAAGACTCGAAAAGGACTCTAAGTACTAAGCATCTAGTGAAAAGAGTGAAAGAATGACTAGGCGGCATTTAAAACGAACTTCAGGTTTCTACAACACTAGGTAACCTTGCCTCGAGGTTTATCTTTTCGAATGGTAGCTTTCTCCCTACTTTTATTTATGGGGTCACACAAGGGCGAACCCAATGTATATCTCCCTAGTTTATTCTACTTCCCTGCTTCTTCCCTAAGTGCTTTGTGAATTATTATGCAATTTTGTGAGCTGGGCTCTGGACACCTGGCCAACGGGCTATTACCCATGACAACTTGACAACCACAGTTGTGCGATGAAGTGTGGTTTTGTTTATACATTTATTTTTATTTTCTCCTTTTTCTATTTTTTTTCTTTTCTTTTATTATTATTTTTTAAGTAGGTGGCTTCTCTGATCTAAGATTTACCTAAAGGCAATACGACGAAAATGGTCTTGTGGTTGGGCTCTGAACAACCTACCGATGAGCTTTTACCACCAACTTACTAGCCATACCACCCTAGATGGTTCATTAGCTACCCAATTTCGGAAGAAACTACCAAAAAGTGAGTCAGTGCAAAAAGTGTGCAGATGCTTAGGCTTAAAGTCCCCTCAAATTAGAGGGTGGGTTAATAAGTTGTGTACTTATCATCCCAATTTATTTACTAGATTAAAGATGAATTTGAATTGGCGAGGACTCGAGACTAAGTCCACATTCGAGTGGACACTTGCGCTAATTAAGCCTGAAGACTTGAAGAGTCTAAGTATTTAGGTCTCAGCGTATCACTTCCTAAAGTTAATAACTTCCAAATACCTAAGTTCACTTCTCCTAATTCTTCTATTTTTTTTATCCTTTTGAAATTTCAATTTTTTTTAAGGAAACGAAAAGAAATTCTATAGAGTTAACAAAATGATTTTAGGATAAAGTTTCCACCCCCCATGCCTAAATGATGCAATGTCCTCATTGTAAAAATAAAGACATGAAAAGAGCGAAGTAAACAAAATATCACCAGAATTTCATGACAACCCGGTCAGCTCTGCAGAGAGAAGAGAGCATACACATGTGCTAAGTTTAATGCCCTCAGCTAGGCATAATATACATACAAAGAAGAAATTAGGAGTTCACAAGTGCGGGTTAGAGTCAAAATAAATATATTGATCCTCCAACCCGCTAACAGAAGATGTCCACAGATGTGGACCATGTTGTGGTGCAGGCCCATGCCCAAAGGTCGAGTGGTTCTAAGGTTCTGGATGAAAATCACCCCGAACCAAAGGTTGTTAAGTTTGCAGAGCCAGTCCTACGGTTTTGTGGTGTGCAACCCAAGACCAAAGTGTTGAACAATGGGTTACTTTGATTCACTAAAATCGGATGTCCACTTATAGTTCAGCTTAAGAAGATAGTCAATTATTCTAGGCTTAGGTCACATGTGAAAGATATCATAAGGGTCTTGATAGAAGATAGGTGGTTTCAGGTCAAAAGGAACCCTCAGATGCAAAATTGTAGTTCCCTCTGAATTAGCCTCCCAGATTTTCATTGTCAAAATCCTATCCTCCAAAATCAATATTTCTGGGGCCTCCAAATCGTTGTACACCCCATCTAAAGTACCCAAGTCCAACAATTGTGGCCCAATCAAGATTGACTTGGGTCTGATAATCTCAAGAATATCATAGTTTAGCTCTTCAGGGTGTGGTTGAACAATGGGAGTACTGATTAAATCATCAGGATTCAGATCTCCAAGTTAGCCCCAACCGAATTAGAATCTTCAATGGTCGAGCTATCAAATGGTTTGTCATACTCCTCGAGCCCATTTGTCTCACTAAAATTGTTTTCCTTAACTTCAAGTGAGACGTCACTCAGAGATTCCTCACCCTCAGAATAAAAGAATTCTTGATCCTCATTTATATATGTCTCAAAATCAAATGTTATTTCTTGGTCCTTGGAGACATATTTTTCGTCGTTCCCTGGGTCGGGGATCTTGGTGAATTTATTGGTTCATCATCCTCAATTGGTTGCTCTAGCGCAACCTAGTAATCCCCAGTCTCAGAAAATGTATCCCCCCTGGCAGGCGCCTGAGCAGGTTCAGACATTGGCTCTCCTGAAGGGGGTTCATCTTGAGAATCATCCAAAGATTTGACTAGGGCAACCAAAAATTTTATCCTCAACCTCGACAATTTCCCAAGAAGAAACTCACTCTGGTCCCTATCCCTAACACATTGGAGCAAATCCAATAAAGAACTATTAAGTTAATAAATCATTTTGATCATATGCTCCAGAGCTTCAGTTCATGGTGTTGGCTAAGTTTCTAAAGATTGAATAGTGTTCCTCAAATTAGCCAACACCCTATCCTGGATCTGGTTCACCTGAACCGACTGGTTCTATTTAAGTTTGGGTGGGTTTGGGTTAAATCTAAGGGAGTCAAGTTGTCGAGGTTCTCGGGTCCCTCCACGAAAGTTGGTCGTTCTAGGTTGTTCAAAGGATGGTGGCGACCTATATTCAGTGGAATACTGGGGAGGTGATGGGAACACCATCATGAGTCATAACTAGCTCATTTTGACACAATTAAGTTAGCAAATGCTCCTACATAACCTCCAGAGAGTCACAAGTCACAGCATAATCATCCTGAGGGAAAAAGCAAGAAACTAGGGTTAAAACTATAATTTTACCAGCTTATCATGAATTCTATACAACCACAGGTTTTCTCAGGGGTTGAATGAAGGTCAATTGGTCTTAAAAAGATAACAAGTGGATTAGAACAATCAGAAAAGGGTTTGCACGTGTTTTGAGAATTAAATGACTTTTTTGAAAAGGATGAGGAATGCTACCGAGAGACGGTAGCAAACCGAAAATCTTTTATTTATTTAAAAGCCAGAGTATTACATGAAGTTCTCCTAAACTCTCACATGCCCCCAACAATTCCTTACAATACTTCCCACATTGACTGAAACTCCTCTAAACAAACGCTCATTATCAGCACACCACACATTCCACAGAACCATGACCTTCTTCACTTGCATATTCTATGCGTCCATAAGTTCCTCTAGAGCTCCTCCCACGTGGGCAGGGGTTCCCCACAAACTCCCCTCCAAATTTGGTCGATCACCAAACATGACGTAAATAGATGCTCCCTGTTATCAGTAGGAAGGTTGCAAAGTGGGCAATCCTGTAACTGGGCACCTAGTCTTTCGCTCCTCATTTCCCCTGTAATGAGTCTGTCTCTTCTACATAGCCATATAAAGATCTTGATTCTAAAAGGAACTTTCAGTTTCCAGATTTTGCTCCAGATCTAATTTTTAGAAGTGCAGCCCGGCTCCTCAGCATCTATCAGAACCTTGTATGCCCTAGATGAGGTAAATAGGCCTTGTTTCCATCTGAATCTATTCATACCCTCAATTGGTTGAAAAGCATTCAGATCTGCAATCAGCCTGTCAAGTTCCTATTGTGTGCGTCCTCCCTCATGTAAGCCTGCTGCAAGAACACATCAGCTCCTACTCTCAACTTCCCAGCAGTCTTGAACAGATGCGTTATTGCCTAAAGCTGCACCAAAGACTCTTCGATAATTCATGGATAGCACTCCCAGTTCAGACCATTTGTCCAACCAGAATCTAAACTGTCTACCGTTTCCCAACTCTGGAACAAAGTCCGATCGATGGTCCTGGATCGCTTTCCTGACCGGCATCCAAAATGGACATGGCTTTCTTGGCTGCTTCATCCATAGCTGCACTAAATTGGGACCGTAAATTTTTGTAACAAGTTGAGCCCACATCTTCCCCTCATCTGTGGTTAGTTTAATTGCCCATTTCAGTAACAGCGAGTCATTGAAATCTTTGAGGGATCTAATGCACAGCCCTCCCTTTGAGCGAGGTCTGCAGATCTACCCTCACTTCATCGGATGTAGGAATCTACCCTTAGCCTTCTCTCCTTTCCAAAAGAACCTCTTCCTTTTGACATCCATCCTTTTCTATACAGCTTTCGGTGGTCTAAAAATCAAAAAGAAGACCGAAAATGAAGTTATAACTGAATTGAGCAGAATTAGTCTTCCACCCTTAGAAAGAAATCTGCTACTCCAGTATTCCAGCTTAGTTATCACTCTCTTAAACAAGGAAACCCAATCACTCTTCTTGAGTTTCTTATCTGTTAATGGTAATCCTAGATATCTCATGGGGAAGGTTGTGACAGGCGAGTGCATTGTGGCAGCCAATGTCTTCCTATCCTGTGCAGACATACCGAAGCATACTAAAGATGACTTTGCCCCATTCAGCCTCAAGCCAGTAATCTCGCCAAAAATATTGACCAAAGAGAACAGGATTTCAGCTTCCTGCTGTCCACCTTCAACGAAAAACACCATATCATCTACATATTGGAGTATAGGCGCCAAGACTCCTGAACTCGACAGTGAATACCCCTTAGTCATTCCTACTTCTGCTAGGCTGCATGAAAAGTGAGCCAAGGTGTCCACTGCCAAGTTAAAAATAAGAGGAGCCAGGGCGTATCCTTGTCTCACCCCTCGTTGAGGTTGAATCCACACCCCACACGACCTCCCATTGATGAGAGGGGAGAAAGAGGATGCGACAATGCACCTCTTCATCCATTGTATCCATATGGGCAAAAAACCTCTCCTCTTCATGATCTCCCAAAGGTAAGACCATTTAATCGAGTCATAGGTTCTACTAAAGTCTACCTTCCACATGAAAGATTTGCTTTTCTCCTGCTCCACCCTGCAACCACCTCTTGCGCCACAATGAAAGATTCTTGTAGTGATCTATTTGGGAGGAACACTGATTGCATCGGGCTAATTAAGTCAGCAAGAACACCATCTAGCCGATTAGCCAGCACCTTGCTAATGATTAGGTAAATAAAATTTGTAAGTACAATGGGCCTAAAATCATGCAGGGTCTCTGCCCCACTTCACTTTGGCAATAGAAATAAATAAGACTTGTTAATTCTCTCCACTCCAGAATTACTCCTCTAGAATTCTACAAGCACCTCCATGACCTCTCCTTTGACCACACTCCAAAACTCCTTATAGAATAGTACCTGAAATCCATCTGGCCCAGTGAGCCCTCTGCATTCTGCCCTGCCATAGCATCCAAAACTTCCTACTCTGAGATAGAATCATTCATTTTAGCAACTGCTGCAGTGTCCACCCGAGAGAGATTGGATGTTGTCATCTTCCATGCACCATTCTCATTCAATCTTGAGACTTCTCTGAAGTGTCTAGCCATCTCCTTTCTAATCTCATCAGGTGAGGTCAAGATCGAGTCTCCTATCTTTAAAGAGAAAATGAAATTCACTCTCCTTTTGGAGCTCGCAGCCATGTGGAAAAATTTTGTGTTTGCATCGCCCTCTTTCAGCCAAAGTTGCCTTGATTTTTCACGCCAGTCCATTTCCCTTGCCAAATCCTCAATTTGAACCACTCCTTGCCAATGTTTCCATTGTGCTATCTCCCCCTCAGTCAAATTACCTCCATTCTCTTTCTCATCCAGCATTTGCACCATGGAGAGAGCTTCATAACGTCGCTGACTCCTCACCGTTTCCACTATGCGTTTATATTCCTTCAGCATAACTCTCAACTCTTTCAATTTTCTGGCCAGACGACAGGTGGCTGAACTATCCACCTACTGGTGCTCCCACCACTGACCAACCATCTCCTTAAATCCCTCTTCCTGCAACCATGATTTCTTGAATTTAAAATATGTGCCAACAAAGGAATCCTCCTCACTGTCCCACAGCAAATGCGTATGATCAGAAAAGGGGTGAGCGAGACCCATGACTGACGAGAGTTGGAATCTTTCCAGCATCTCCACACTCCTGAAAAATCTGTCTAGCATTGAGACCAGTCCATTCCCTCCCCTCCAAGTGAATTCCGCCCCTGTTGCTGGATATTCATTCAGGCCAATTTCTGAAACAACCAGCTGGAAGGAAAGTGATGACTTGTCTACCCTCCCATTTCTTCGGTCGTTCACTGATGTGGTACTGTTAAAGTCGCCACCAACAAGCCATGGCACTTCGTTGGTATTTCTCGCCATCTCACGTAGTTCCTGCCACAACTCACTCCTCTGACTGTCAGCACAAGGGCCGTATACACAAGATAGGATCAACTCCAGATCGTCTCCTTGACATCTGAATCTGCACGAGAGCATGAAGTGGCCCCTCCACTCTCGTAGAACCAGCATGGATGTCTTCCACCACATCACAATTCCTCCAGCCCTTCCCCGCGCATCCATTGCTCTGAAATCTACTTGGCCCCCTTGAAGAAGAGTCTGCCATGCAGTGTCATCCCCATCTTCTAGGTGTGTCTCTTGAATTAGAGCGCAATCTACCTCCCATTCACGGAGATATCTAGTTAGTGATGCTCTCCGCAATCGATCGCACAACCCATTGACGTTCCATGTGATCACCTTCATTCCTTGGACATAGGGGTCCTCTGTGGTTCCCCAGACCTCCTCTCAACATTCAGAATGGCTGCCACTCTCTCTTCAGTGGATCTCTGGTCGCCACCACCTCTTCTTTCCCTCAATTTATAAGGAGAATGCACAGCTTTCCCCATAGATGAAGACCCCACTCCATACTTCAGAACTCTAGACACCGTAAAGGAGAATTTATCTGGATTCTCCAGTGTGTGCTCACACTCCTCTAGTTGTCTCATTTGATCAATAGGAACAATCATGCGTTCTCTATTCCCAACATCATCTTGTATCATCACCTCCTTCGCCTGTGGTTGAGCGATCCCATTCATTTCGACATCCTGGATCACCGAACAGTGAAATTCTTTCCTCTTCTTCACCTCATGTTTTTCAGTACCCTTCAAAACACCTTCCTGAGCATTGTCTTGCTAGGTCTTCCCCTCTGCCCACCCCAAAGGAGGTTTCACTTGCTGTTCCTCCCCATTAAGGAGACTGAATTTCATTCTGAGAAGCCAAGAACTCCCGCCACTCCTGAGGATGATTTTGTCAGGAATTAGTCCTCCCCTTGTCACCTTCACCTCAACTCTAATGGATCTCCCATCCCCTTCACAAAGACCCACCTTAGCATTCTCAGCTAGTGACGCAAAGTTAGCCACCACACCTTTCACCATCCCATTCAACATTAGATGCAAAGGCAGTCCCCATATCTCCAACATTCCCCTTCTAACCTCAGCTCTTTGAGGAGGGCGAACTCAGAGAGCTCCATCAGAAGGCGAGAGTAATCTCCACATCACCATAAGTCCCTCTAAGATACTAGTGCAAAATCAGAGCCCTTTCACATCCATGATACCCAAATCAAACAGCACAAACCTTCCTCCCCAAGTGCACCACCTTCCACCCTTAAGAGGACAGAAACAGAGATCTTACTAGAGATAGGACCCGCTCACGTTCATATCTTCCCACCATGATCTCACCGATGAGAGCCCCTCAAACCGCTATCTCCGCAGCCCTAATCTCCTTTAATTGTTGGACTTCCACGTTGTACATCTGATCGGGATCTATCGGGGGAGGAAGTGGTACACCACCACTTGCTACCTGAGCCCTAGCTTGTCCGCCATTTCGTTGTGTCGCACTTCACTTCTTTTTGTACTCTGCTTTCTTATGCCCCCAGCTGCTGCAGGCCAAGCGCAGGGTCGGTGATCTACACACTGCCGCCTTGTGTCCTCTTCTTCTACATCGAAAGCACATGATGTCCGTGTTCCCCCCTCTCTTGCTTCTCTAGAACCCACCCACTCCTAGTGTCGCATGCTGCTCAGGCCCTCCTGCTTCCATCCTCTTTGCCGTCGTCGTCGAGACTACCAGACCCTCTACCCGTCATCTCCTTCCCTAACCCTAGAAAACCCTATCCTCTCCATCGATTAGTTAATCTCAATAGGCCAAGCCAGAATTAAATGACTTTTGAAATCCTAAAAATAGACCCGCTTAATAAACTGAGGTTCTAATTAGGATAAAATTCACCTAAACCCTCTAAAATTCATAGAAAAATATTCTCTAGGGTTTGGAACCTTCAATTTGACCGTCAGAACCCGTTTTACCCAGAACAGAGTCACAGACAGACATTTGCCCTAATTTAGGTTTTTGCATAAATTACCTAGTCAAACATGGTAAAAACCAAAATTCAACTTTTCCATTGGATTCATTAGGTCCAAATTAGGTTTGTACCAAAATTTTGATCCAAGATGAGTTTGTCTTGGCCTATTTTGCAAATTAATCCTGTCTAATTACATTTTTGCCCTTAACTTTCAAAAACTTTTCAAATAGGCCCCTAACTTTGTCGTCATTCTAGCAAAGGTCCCCACCACAAAGAACTCCTAATCCTACAACTCCGACGATAATCAATCGAGGATTTCTCTTAGATTGATTGATGAAACCTCCTCAAAATTAAACTGGAGATTCCTCTTGAAATTCTCTTTCAATCAGACCGATTCTTATGCTTCAAATCTTTCCCAATTTCTCATGCGAACGCATGAGAAATTTGGGTTCCAACTTCGGCGACCTTCCATGCTTGAAAGCTTGGCTTCCAAGCGCTAATCGACCCCTTGATACCTATATAAAGACTCCCAAGGCCTACTCGATCTGGCCAAGCTTGAATTTGACTAGAGAAACCCCCAATTTTCGTCCCTCCTCCTATGGCTGAATTGCTCTTGAAGCTCCGGTGACTCTCCCAGCCTCACCTCATCATCTGACCGCAATACCAGTGGCAGACTCTTCCTCCTTGCTTTCTTTCGTGTCGAGCAGCACCCACTGGTGCTCCTATCTCATTCATCCTTGTCATCCACCCCTCATCGGAGCAGTTTCGTCCCCGATGCCGACCACATCGCAATCGGCATGACCTCGATTCCCCTTCATCCACCAATTACCTAGATAAGCCCTTTACCTCCTTTACTTTAATTTTCATCTTAACTCCACCCACCTTCGACCATGCTACCACCCGTTCACCGTTGTCCCTTCAGCTTCCGGCCACTCCTTCGACAAACTGCTCCCATCGCTACACCGTGCCATATGTTTGATGCAAAAAGTCACGTGATTTGTAAAAGGAAGTTTTTAATGTCGTTGTAACACACGAATTTGCATATGCTTTTAAATTTGTATCCTAGATACGGGAGTATCTAGGGACATCCAAGGAGGCAAATTTACAAATCAATTCTCTTCTTAAAAATAAATCTCAACTTTTTTTTTGGTATTTTAAATATATATATTTTTTTGTGTTTTGAAATAATATGGGCAAAGTGCAAATTGTGATGAAAAAGTGCTAACACCTAAAATGCTAAGCTAAAACTTAAGAGATTAAAATGTCCACTACCTAAGCTCACTCTAGGCAAGTGGAGGCCTAGAGTAATTAGGGAGTGGTGGTAGAACAAGTGCTATAACAAAAGTAACAATTGCAACAGGAAATTAAAAAGAAGGCAATTTGATTAAGTAGAATTTGTGTTCTCTTACAAAATCAAGTAGAGGAATGCTTCTACTAGAAATGTAAAATATAAAAATAATAGAAGAAACACAAATCCTCTTGTAGAATCTGGTGAAGAAGGGAGTCTTCTTGCTCCAAGCCTAGCTGCTCCTTGGCTTGAAAAGAGGGCCTCCTTCTTCTCCTTCCTTGAGAGCTCCTCCAAGGTGGATGCTACCACCTTCAATGCTCTCCTCCAAGGGTGGGGGTGCACCACCCTCAAGTTCTCCTCCAAGGTGGCGTGGACCACCTTCAAGATCTCCTGCAAAGATCTTCCTTGCCTGGATCCTCCTTTGGCTGGCGTGGTTTCAAGAGAGAAGGGAAGAGGGGAAGGCACCAAAGGGACAGAATATCCCCTTAATCTTCTTCTTCTTCTTCTTCTCTCTTGGGCGTAGGCTCTAGGTAGAGTATGAGAGTGAATTTTCTAGCCAAGGATGGTTTGAATGGTGGTGGGTAGTGGTCTTTTTATAGGGTAGGATGAGGGGTTAAGGTGACTCTTAAAATGGAGGGCTAAGATGGGAGGATGGAGGTGGTTAGGTGATCCTAGGGTTAAGGATGGTTGGCGCCACCTAAGGGGTGTAAGGGGGGTAGTTATGGGTGGCCAAGGGACACCTAAAAGTGGCACCAACCATACAGAGGTGCCATGGGTTGGTGCCAACTTTGAGGCTTCTAGAAGGTGGGATTATGTGGATGGTCTAGATGGGTTTAAGGGGAGATGTGTGGTGGAGATTAAGGGGGTTTTTGGAGGGAAAAGTTGTACCAACACGGGGGTAGTTAGGGTGGTTTTGGCACCACTTTTTGGTGCCTTATGGAGGTAGTGGGTAGGCTAGGTTGGCACCAAGTAGGGTTAGCTTATGTGGAGCTTAGGTGGAGCTAGTTGGTGGAGTTGTTAGGTAGGGCTTTTGGGAAGTAAAAACCAAGGAAGCTGGAGCATAGCTAAGCTAAGCTAAGATAAGCTAGCTTAGCTAATGGTGGAGTAGAGGAGGAGGTGTTGGAGCTAGGGTTTGGAGGGAGGAGCTGGCTCTGAAGAATCTGGAGCTGAAGTGGTGCTGGCAGCTACTGAAGAGGTCAACATGGGGCTACTCCAGCTGGCTTAGCTTGCTAGTTCTTCGCTAGCTACTAAGCCAAGCTAATGTGAGCTGGCTTCTATTGAATGGAGCTAAGATGAGCTGGGTCTGGTGCTCCTAGGGAGGATTGTGTTGGTTGAGAGAGCTAAGGTAGCTTAGCTCAACCAAGTTGAGCTAAACTGAGTCCCCAGGAGCTGGACTTGAGCTTCTTGAGCTGGGATGAGTTCTTCTTCAGCTGGCTGGAGTTGAGTGGAGCTGGATGTAGCTGGGTCTAAGCTGAGGCGAACTCCAGTCAACTCAGCTGATCTAGCTAGAGCTCCCTATTGACTAGTAGGAGCTAAGATGAGCTAGACTCAACTAGGTTGAGTTGGATTTGAGCTGACCTAAGCTAGGGTGAGCTAAGATGAGCTCTCTTGAGATGCCATTCAGTTGAGATTAACTGAATGGAGCTAGGATGAGCTAACCCTAGTCCAAGTGAGCTAGGTTCCAACTGTGGCGAGCTGGATCAAGCTGAGTTCCTGTTAGTCTGAGCTCCTCCTTCACCATTTTCCTTCTTGAGTGCTAGTGTTTTAGGGATCTATATATCTATTCATCCCTAACACTCACAAAAACATATTAAAAAAATAAAAGAAAATGCAATGCATGCCTATCCTAGTTAATGCCTAAATGCAGCCCAAAAACCCATTTACGGAGCAAAACTCTAAGAGCTAGGTTTGTTTTAATGCATAAGAATGATGATAAACTGTCGTTTATCACACTCCCATGCTTATCTTTTGCTAGTCTCTCAGCAAAACTTTAATTATTTTTTTTTTTGGAAAATGGAATTTTTAGGAAATCTAATTTTTTCAACTTTTGAGGAGAAAAAGATTGAGGGACCTTGGTTGATCTAAACACAGGAGGCACGGGATTTGTTAAGGATAAACATCGGGATTTATTTTTGGATCTAACCATTAGAGAAAACGGGATCAATATATCCTCCAAAAAATTCACAAATTAACCCCTTGTTAATTCAAATGACTTGAAATTTTTATTTTTAGGATTTTTCTGGCTCATGAATTTGATTCGCAACTTGTAAAATCCTTTAAAATCTTGTGTCTGTGCTTGTGAAAGCCAACATTTATAAGGGCATGTTAATTAATTAATTTATTTATTTATTTATATATTTTTTTCTCCCCCATGCTTATTTTTAGCTTAGTCTTACAACAAATGTGTTGGGATCATCATTCCCGTTACCAATCCTCGAGGGGGCTCTGGCACCAGTACTTCGGGATAGCACTGTCCATGACACCACTCAGGAGCTCACAACCCCAAAACACGATGCGGTGTAAAGGGGCACTACAAGCAAACTCAAGCTCTTGCTCCGACACTATAGGTAGAGCACTGATGAGAACCTCATCATGAGCCATAACTAGCTCATTTTGACCTAATACAAAGGATAAAAGCTCCTACATAACTCAAGGAAAGGCTTAACTCAGAGAATTCTGAGTTTAAGGAGAAAACAAGTCATAAGGGGTAAAAATGCAATTTTACCAGTATAATCTGCATACAGGGTAATTCAGGGCCCAAACATAGGTCAAAGCAACTTAATAAGAATAAAAGTGGGATGAGATGATCTAGCAAGGGCTACAGCAATTCCAAGAAACTAAATGATAATCTGTAACCCTAAAACAACCCACTTCAATTCACGAGGTTCGAGGCAAAGTAAAAATAGAATAAACCCTCTAAAATTCATAGAAAAATAATCTCTAGGGTTTAGAACCTTCAATTTGGCCTTCAGAACCCATTTTGACCTACATTGAGAACCATGCCCAATTAATAACTTAATTTGGGTTTTCGCATAAATTGACCGGTCAAACAAGGTTTAATATAGAAATGAAATTCACCATCAGATTCCTTAGGTCCTAATTAATCATGTATAAAAACTTGAGCCTAAGAAGAAACCTCCTTGACCGACTTTACACTTTGGTCCTCATATATTTACTTTTTGGCCCTCAACTTTTGAACCCTCGCATTTTGGCCCCTAACTCTCCTTCGTTCTTTGCGTTCAGGTCCCCCCTGCAAAACCTGCCAGCACCATGTTCCGGCGACCTTGCGCGGAGCATGGCGCCGCGCAGGGTGAGGGGGAGAGCCTGGCAAGTAAACCAGGGGTGCCCTGCGTCGTCAGCCGTCGCAGGGACACCCCCCTGGTCGCTGTAACCCACCATACCGGCCGTGCGAACGCACGGACGGTATGGGTCTCCATCTCCGACGTCCTCCGGCGAGGGAGACACGTCGTCTCCCTCCACCTTCCTCCCTGATTCGGTCCCTATAAATACCCCCGTCGCTCCACCGTTCTTCCGAGCTCGGATCTGACGGAGAAAACCCCCAACTTTCCTCTCCTCTCACTCCGACAGACGCCCACCAGCTCCGGCGGTTCCTCCTCCTCCTCCTCTTCGCTCTGCCGCAATACCAGCAGTAGAGATTTCTTCCCCTGCTCTTCCCGTGCCACGCCGTACCCAGCTGGCGCCTCTCCGGCTCTCTGCTCGTCGCCGCCCCTTCCCCTGGGCATCTTCTTCTCCGGCGACAGTCGATACGACTGTCGCACTACTGCTTCCCCTTTCATCCCCGTAGTTAGGTCAGAACACCTCCCCATCTCCCCCTCTTTCTTTTCCTCACTGTCTTTTATTTGATTAAGCCCTCGACCGACCCTGACCATCGTCACCCCCTTCGTCTCCGGCCACCCTCCGGCGAGATGCCCCCATCGCTCCACAGCCTCACATGCCTCGCCGACCCTCACCGAACCTCCGCCTCATCACACTGAGCACCCCCCACCCCTCCACTGCCACTCCACACCTCCGTAACGCTCCCCCAAACAAACCCATTTCCCCGGTTGCAGTCCAACCTAGGGCTGCCGCCAGACACCACCTTGCGGCTTGCCGCACAGCTCCACACCTTCGCCGTGCCACGGCGAAGGTTCCCCAGTAGTTTGATCAGGCCGAGAGGCCATATTCGTGTCCGACAGGTTCTGAGGCTCGACCGCCATTAACGCCACATTGAAGCAGCTTCTCCCGCGCTCCAGGCTTGAGGACTCCAGCTCTCCAGCTGCTGCAGATTACGGGGATTCCTGCGAAGGCAGCCAGCCAGCAACCGACGCAAATCGAAGCTGCAGCTGCAGAAGCAAGGCCGCGGTCTTCCAGCAGGCGCACGCAAGGAGAGGCCTCCGTTTAGTCCCACATCGGCACAGGTGAAGAAGAAGGACCGCGGAAGAAGAAGGAAGCTGAGGGAGACACTGTAGCAACAAGCAGTTTAAGTCGTCTGATTGAAAAATCAGACGACGTCCTGACAGGAAAAAGAAAAGAAGAAAGAAGGAGATCTGAAGAACAACAGAAGAAGGCGAGGCAGAAGAGAACACAAAAGAACAAGGGAAGAACTGAAAGAAGAGAAGCACGAGAAGAAGATCTGAAGAAAGGAAAAGAAGAAGAACATCACCACTACAGAAGAAGAACATAACCACTGCAGATAAAGAAGAAGAGGATAACAGAAGATCTGAGACGAGGAGAAGCAAAGAGAAACGAAGAAAAGACAACAAATTCTTTCTCTCTCTTTCTTTATTTTTTGTAAAAGAAACATGTATATCTCTAGAATACAACTTGCTCCCTGAGTTCGACCTCGGGAACTCTTTTATTTTCCGAGTAAAAAATTTATATATTTGAAATGTTGGCAATAACTGGCTATACTACAACGCTATAACAATAAAACCCGGTTGCCATCAGCGTTTCAAGCACCATCCAAGACACTTGAGCTGCTAAAATGCGTTTTAATGCTCCATCTAAAGATATGAAATATAGATATGGAGTAGCGCCGAGGCTGTAACATGTTGACATTGCATCCTCAAAGGAGGAATTTTCCTCCTTCTCAATGGTGGGAACTCAAACCAATGATCTGCTTCAGACTTTTACTAAGTCCAAACAAAGGAGTTTTTCTAATTTTTAGTTATTTTTAAGTGTTGGCTTGTGTGTGAAAATTGACACAAGAAGTTCCTCAAGACATGCAAGTTTTTGAATCAGAAACTAAGCCAAATACTTTCCACATTACAAAATAGGATCAAGTCACCTGAACTATCATGAGTTCAGGTGGAATTTTTAGAGAAGGATATCTGATCTAGTATAAAATAGGCCCCGAAATTCTAATGATCAGATCTGTATCCTCATCCCTAGTTTGTTAAAGATTAAATCCCATTATGCCAAAAGTGAGTTTTTCAACCCTAGTCTCGATTTCAAAATTTTTCCTCAAAAGGTTTTCAACATTTATATATATTTTTTGGGTATGCAAGCAAGAAAATAAAATAACTAAAGAAAAATACATGTTTTTAGGTTTTGAAAATCCTAAATCGATCGTCAAATTTAAAAACATCCCCCATGCTTAAGATATGCAATGTCCTCATGCATTAGTAGGGAAAAGGGATCACCTTAGTGAAGGGCGGTCGATTTCAGGATGGTCAAAACCTTAAAGAAGAAGAAAAAAGGAAAGTAGGAAAAGAAATGATGGGTTACCTCCCATCTAGTATTATCTTTTATGTCATTCAGCCAGGCATAGTGTGCATTAGTGATTAAAGGTGGCTGGCTCAGTAAAATTAAAAGATTCAGACGGAACATTAGGCGTATGATCGAAACAGGGCTTTAAATGTTGGCCATTGACTTGAAAGGTCGAATTAGTTTTTGGATCAAAAGATCAACAGCACCGTATGGGGATGTTTTATGGACAATAAAGGGGTCGGTCCATTTAGATTTTAATTTGCTAGGAAAAAGATGTAATCTAGCATCAAAAAGCCAAATGCGTTGATTAACCCCAAAGTGTTTCCGAATAATGTATTTATCATGAAATTTCTTTGTACGGTCTTTATAAATCCTTGCGTTTTCATAGGAAAAATTACGTAATTCTTTCAATTCAGTTAATTGTAATTTTCTATGGATACTGGTGTTAGATAAATCCATGTTGAGTTGTTTTATTGCCCAAAAAGCCCTATGTTCTAGCTCTACCGGGAGATGGCACGCCTTCCCAAAAATCAGACGGAAGGGAAGCATGCCGAGCGGGGTTTCAAAAGTGGTATGGTAGGCCAATAAAGCGTTGTCCAATTTGGTGGACCAATCTTTTCAGTCAGGCCTAACCATCTTTTGTAAAATATTTTTAATTTCTAGGTTAGAAACTTCAGCCTTGCCATTTGTTTGGGGGTAATAAGGTGCACAAATTTTATGATTAACCCCATATTTAGAAAGAAGGTGATGGAATTTTGAGTGGGTGAAATGTGAACCTCCATTACTGATAATGGCTTTTGGAATGCCGAATCTTGAGAAAATATTTTTCTTCAAAAATTCAACAACCATACGGTGATCACTAATGTGGGTGGGTATTGCTTCTATCCATTTTGAAACATAGTCACCTACGACTAATATATATAACCCACTAGAGTTGATGAACGGTCCCATGAAGTCGATGCCCCAAACATCAAAATTTTCAACCTCTAAAATTGGATTAAGGGGCATCATATCCTTCCGAGTCATGTTGCTGATGCTCTGGCAATGCACATAGGACCGAACAATGTCATGAGCATCTTTTTGCAAGCTAGGCCAATAAAATCCTGCATTAAGGATTTTAGCTGCAGTTTTCTTACCCGAAAAATGTCCACCACAGGCCATTGAGTGACAATGTGTCAAAATATCATGGATTTCATAATTGGGTACAAGTCATCGAATGACCTGATCGGCACAAATGTGGAAAAGGTTGGGCTCCCCCCAAAAATAATATTAAATATCAGCAAAGAACTTATCCCATTTAGTTTTTGGCCAATCAGCAGGGATTCGTTCTGCTGCTAAATAGTTTGCAATGGGTGCAAACCAAGGGAGGGTTGTAGCAGCTAAAATGCTTTCATCAGGGAACTGATCAGGTGGGGTCATTATGTCATTCGTCGTAAGACGAGAGAGATGGTCGACCACTACATTATGCAATCCCGCCTTATCCTTGATTTCCAGGGCAAATTCCTAGAGCAGCAAAATCCAATGGATAAGGCGAGGTTTCGCATCTTTCTTTGTCAGAAAATATTTAATTGTTGAGTGGTCGGTATATATAGTGACATGTGACCCCAAAAGAAAAGATCTAAATTTTTCTAAGGCAAATACAATGGCAAGAAGTTCTTTTTCAGTAACCATGTAATTCCATTGTGCATCATCAAGATTTTTGCTAGCATAATAGATCACAACGGGCTTCTTGCCAATTCTTTGCCCTAGAACGACCCCTACAGGAAAATCTAAGGCATCTGTCATTAATTCAAAGGGATTATTCCAATTAGGTCCTTGCAAAATTGGTGCCTCAGCAACCTCTTTCTTCAACCTCAAAAAACTCCTTAGGCATTTATCACTAAAATCAAATGGCTAGTCTTTAGTGAGAAGCTGACTTAAGGGCTTGGAGATTTGGGAAAAATTTTGTATAAATTGACGGTAGAAACCACATGACCCAAAAAGGATCTGATCTGTTTCACAGTAGTGGGTGGTGGGAGCTTAGATATAGCATCTATGTTTGCTTTATCTACTGCGATTCCTTGTTTTGAAATAACATGGCCCAAGACAATGCCTTCCTCGACCATAAATGACTTTTTTCCTAATTGAGGACCAAATTGACTTCTATGCATTTTTGGAGAGTTCTTTCAAGGCTTTTGAGACAATGATCAAAAGAATCTCCAAAAATGGAGAAGTCATTCATAAAGACTTCTAAACATTCACCAACCAGGGTTGAAAATATTGCAAGTATACACCTTTGAAAAGTCACAAGTGCGTTGCAAAGATCAAAGGGCATCCTTTGGAAAGCAAAAGTTCCAGAGGGGTAGGTGAAAGTTGTTTTGTCCTGGTCCTCAGGATGAATCGCTACCTGATTATAGCTAGAATAACCGTCCAAAAAATAGTAAAAATCTCATCCGGCTAACCACTCCAAGATTTGATCAATAAAGGGGAGCGGGAAATGGTCCTTCTTGGTGGCGGTGTTTAATTTTCGGTACTCAATACACACGTGCCAAGAAGAGGTGGTTCGAGTGTCTACATTCTCCCCATTATCATTAGTGAGAACTGTTAGTCCAACCTTTTTGGGCACAACTTGTGCTGGACTAACCCAGGAGCTGTCAAAAATGGGGTAGATGATATCAACATTCAGCCACTAAATAATCTCCTTTTTTACCACCTCCTGCATAATAGGGTCCTATATACGATGTGTACAATAGGACAGATGAATACCCTTAAAATCAGAAAGGGTCAAACCAATAGCTTTTCGATATTTACTCAAAACCTAGAAAAGTTTGTGCTCTTGTGCCCTAGTAAGTCCAGAATTTATAATCAAGGGCAGGGTCTGATTAGGACCCAAGAAGACATATTTAAGGGAGTTGGGCAAAGCTTTTAATTCCAATTGTGGGTCTGGCTTTGAAAGAATTTCTACTTTGTGGGTTAGTGGTGAGGTGAGAGTGAAAGGGTCAGCTGGAGGGTTAACTGGACATGTGGTTAGGGTGGAAGGGTGAGAAGTGGTGGATTGTTCAGGAACCGTATTGATGGAAAAATAGGAACCTAAATGGGAAATCTACAAAGTTTCCTCCACAATGTTTTCTATTTTCGAATCCGAATCATCAAAGAAATCTGGTTCTTGGAACTGCCTAGAAGCTTGAAAAATGCCTAGGGTTATAGATTCACTGCCACACATGATCTTCATCTTTCCAGAATCACAATTAATATTCGCACGGGCGATGGCTAAGAATGGTCTTCCAAGAATAATGGGGGCAAGCTTTAGTGCTTCTGGTACCTCTATGTTCAGGACTAAAAAGTCTACTACAAATAGACAATTTTTGACCTGGACAAGAACATCCTCAACAATTCCCCTTGGTGTAATTGTAGATCGGTCAGCTAATTGGAGAGTAACCTCAACAGGCTTTAATTCACCGATTCCTCAAAAAAAATTGTGGGGATAAGATTAATTGAGGCACCAAGATCAAACAAAGCACGATGAAATGAGGTATCATTAATGATAACTTGAATTAGGGGGCACCAGGATCTTTTCTGTTAAGAGGCAGTCGACTCTGCACAACTAAGCTGACTGTCTCTGGAAGGATCACCTTTCCTAAATTTTGGGGCTGCCTTTTCGGAGTACACAAATCTTTTAGGAATTTTGTATAGGCAGGGATGTATTTAATGCCATCTAGGAGAGGGATGTTAATTTCTACTTGCCCAAATAAACCCATTAATTCCTTCTCAGTGGGGTCAGATTTCTTCTTTTTCTTATTTGAAAAGTGGAGGGCTTGTGGAAATGAAGAAGGGTTTCCTTGTTTTACATTAATTGGTTCCTGAACAATATGAGAGGGAGATGGGGAAGAGTTAATCTGTGTTTCATTAAAGCAGGTTTCTTTAACAAGTAGGGGATTGTGAGTGGTTTTCCCATTCCTCAAAGTAATTGCGTTTGCAGTCTAGTTGTTTCTAGGATGAGGACGGGAAGCCTGACTGTTATTGAAACCCAGTGGATGTTGAGGTGATGGTTGAATGGGTTGACTGGGATATCCACCTTGGAACTGATTCCTTTGATTATTTGGGTTGGGCATGGGTTGGGAAGGTAAATTCCCAATAGGTTGATGATCAGGAGTAACCTTAACTTGGTGTTGCAAGTTGGTAATCATGCGGGTTACTTCTGTCATTTGAGTATGCATTCCTTGCACAGTTTTCATGACCTGATTATTAATATCGTCTTGGGATGGTCCAGGTTGATACATAGGTTGCCATAATTACCAAAATAGTTTTGTTTAGGAAAAGGAATCGGGTTTGGGTTTTTCCAGGAGTGATTCAGGTTAGTCCTCCAGTTTTGATTGGAAGTGTTGGAGGGGTTTCTAAATTGTTCCTAGAGAGCATAAATATTTTCTGTGGGATCAAAAATATTTTGATCAAAATTCCCAGTCAAATCTTACGAGAAATTAGTCCGAAATTGCTGATTAGCAGATGTGGCATCAATGTTGTGCAGATTTTCTCTTCGAAGAATGTGTGGAGGGTTAGTGTGTGGAGAGTGAACATGTTGTAATTTCCCTACTTGGAGGGGTGAGATCAGCGTGACAAAAAAAATGCGGAATTGAAAATATATAAAGCAATCTCACAAAATAGGCAATCACAAAATGTACACAAGTAATTTTTAGGTGGAAACCCAAACCGGGTAAAAACCACCACCTAACCCTCTCGAGTTAGGATTTTCCGATCAACCTAGTTGATCAAATCCACTAAACCGAATCACTTAAAACGAGGGTGATTCAACCTCAATACAACCACGCTACAAGTACGAGGGTAGCGTTCCTCAACCCCTTCTCTCCAGGAGAAGGATTTTGTCCCACGAAGGAGACGGGAATTCACAAAGCGAATACCCAACCAAATAACAAAGATGAAATAAACAATAGTCCTATAGAGCCAACAAAAGAATAAACCTAAGCTTCTATAGGAAATAGGAAACTCCCCTTTGCAAGGGGTGCGTCGACGATGACGCGGTGCGTGTGCCACGCGATGGCGCTACGTCGCTCTCGTTAACAACGCCGGGAGAGCGGGTGCGCAACGCTTGATGCTCTCAAGAGAATGGAGTTTGAGCTTGGAGAGCAAGAGAGTCTTTTCTTTGGACACAAAAGGTTTGAAAGTGTATTGCAAGGTGTGTGTCTTAGTGTATGTGTTACAAAGGTTCCCCTCTATTTATAGAGGCCTTAGGAAGGCTTTGGAAGGCTTGGAAAAGCTTCCATAGCCGTTGGGTGCAAAGCCCAAGAGAATCAGGCCGAAATCAGGACAATGATTACATTTGACAGGGTTATCAAACGTCTAACTCTGGCATCAGACGTCTGGAAGGCCACTTTAAGACGTCTGATTCCAAGGTCAGACGTCTGATTCTATGCGGGTTTCTCCCTGACTTGAATCAGATCTAAACAGGGTTTTTGTGCAAGTCCATCAGACGACATACAGGACGTCTGGAACTAAGTATGGACGTCTGGAAACCTACTTTTACGGTGGGAATTGATTTCCAAACGTTGCAACGGCTAGAAAATCTCTGAGAAGAGATTTTGGGTCAGCCGAGGCAAAACGATCATTTATCAGACGTCTGTAAAGTCCTATGGACGTCTGATAAGGCTCTAACGGTCATAATCTTGAGTGTTTTCTAAGCCAGCCAACGGTCCACTAATTGGACGTCTGGCAAAGTCATCAGACATCTCCTAAGACGTCTGGTCTAAGGTCTGGACGTCTGAATTCATCAGACAGAACTAACTATGTCCAGCCTAACAGTTATCAGACGTCTGAAACAATAGTCAGACGTCTTAAAATGCTTTATCAGACGTCTGATTTGGGAATTAGACGTCTGGAAGTGCTGTTTGAACCCTATATTGGTTTTCTAAGTATTCTACAGAAAACCTAAGTATCCTAGGGTTGTGCCGGTGTTCCTAGGACTACTGTTAGGGTTCTTTGAGGCTCTTTAACATAATTTCTAAGGAAAATAAAGAGCAAGAAAAATAAAGATAAAAGTACATGAAAGGATTAAAAAGAATCTATCCTATTCTTCTTGTCTTCTATCTTCAATCTGTCGCTCCACGCGAACCTCCTCTGTTTTCCGTCAAGCTCCTCCAATCCGTCCTGGATGCGAGCTCGAGTTCCATCTAAACACGTCTTCATTTGCAATTGACCTGAAATCTAGGACTCAAATTGCAAATGTTAAATAACACGTGTTTTGTTATCATCAAAACAAATGATCGTGGTGTTCTAGCACCAACACATGTGGAGCTTGTTTATTTGTGAGCTTTTCTTCCATTTTCTTTTGGTGAATTTGCATCTGGTCCAGTCGTTGAGCTAGCATATTTAGATCATCTTGAGTAACTAGAACAGAGGTAGATTTGGAGTCAATTTCATGGAATCCATGTCTGGGGTTTTGTGATATGCCAAAAGTGTCCATTGAAGTCATGTTAAATGAGTTTTCACTCATTTCTTCAAAGAGGAGATAGGCACTTTCGGCATCTTTGTTAAGAAAATTGCCCCCACATGAGGCATCCACAAATCATTTCAATTGATCTTCTAATCAATGATAGAAGATCTGCACTAACTACCATTGTGGAATTTCATGGTGGGGACAACTTCTTAGAAGTTCCTGAAATCTTTCCCAAGCTTCGTGGAGGGGTTCACCAATTTTCTGTTGAAAGGTCGTTATGGATCTTCTTAATGCATTCATTCGACTGATCGGAAAAATTTCTTTTAGAAAAGAGCTTTTTAATTGGGGCCAGGTGGTAATAGGGTGCCCAATTGTTCTAAACCAATGAGATGCTTTATCTTTAAGAGAGACAAGAAAAAGTCTCATTAACCACATGTCTTCTTGCACATTGCTGGAATGAGTGGTTTGAGCGAGGATAGTTAATTCCTCGAGATGACAAAATGGGTCCTCTCTTGGAAGACGATGAAAATGTTTGATAAGGTTTAGAATGGTTGGTTTGATCTCAAAATCCCCTTGTGGTATGACCACCCTTGGTGGCTATTCCTCTGCTCTCTCGTCTATTGTTCTAATATTTCGTCGTAGTATAGTATAGAGAAACGGTTACCAGTTTAATACAATTTGTTACTCGGAAATAAAACTTTTCCCAAGGTCGAACTCAGGGAGCAAATTGTATTCTAGAAGTACAATGTTTCTATTAGAAAAAAATGAGAGAGAGAAAGAGATTTGTCTTGTTGGCTTTTTCTTCTTCTCTTCTCTTCTCTTCAGTTCCTCAGTCTTCTCTCTTCTTCTTGTTTCTCTTCTGTTCTTTTTCTTCCTTTTCTTTCTTTTGCTTCCAAGCTTTTCTTCTCTCTTCGTGTTCTGCTTCTCTCTTCTTTCTCCTTCAACTCTTTGTCTTCTTCTTTCTTTCTTCTTTGCGGTGCCTGCTCTTCTTTCCTTCTTCTTTTTCTTCTCTGCAGAGCATCATCTGATTTTTCAATCAGACGACTTAAGTAGCCTCTACTACAGTGCATCCTCCTTTCTTCTTTCTTTCTTCTTCTTCTTCTCGCAGTCCTTCTTCTTCTGCTTTGCTTCAAGTAGCCACGGCGTTGGCTGTGCTTCTTCCTTCTTTCTCTTCTTCTCTGCTTTTTGCCTTCACACTCACAGATTGGTCAGAGGGCAAAACCTAATCCTACCCTCCCCCGCATCTCTCTCTCTCAGATTTCACTCGTAGGATAGCTCTCCCAGAGGCCAGGCCCACCGGTGTGCGGTGGTGGGTGAGGAGTGCAGGTAGAGTAAACGGGTCGGGCCAGGTCCGCGGGGGGTGGTCGTGGACGAGGCCAGGTAAGTGGGTCAGAGGGACCTCACCCCGTGTGTTGAGGCGATAAGCCTACAGCACTTTTACAATTTATGCAGGTGTGCGGCTTCAGAATCTACCGAGGTGGGACTAAATGTCCCACCCCAATTCGGCGCCTGCAGTTGAGAAAGCTGCAGGCAATCGCGGCTGCTGCGAGGCGTTCACCCCAGCTGCAGGCCTGGGCAGGTGCGTGGGGGCGAAGTGCGCGTCCTGGAGAGTCAAGCCTAGGCGGGGCGACCCTGCAGCTGCAGGTGGAAGAAGCTCCACCTGCCCAGCAATGGCGGCGGAGGACGAGGAACTTGTTCACAAAAATACGGCCTCTCGGCCTAGTCAGAAGGTGTAGGGAGCTTCGCCAGAGTGCGGCGAAGCTCGTGCGGGTGGAGGCGAGGCGTGGGGCGGCGTGCAGGGGCTGCCCTAGGTCGGACTGTGGCTGGGAGAATGGGTTTGTTCGGGGGGTCTTTAGGTAGCGTATGGCAGGGAATGAAGGGGCGAAAGTGGTTCAGCGTGAAGAGGCGGAGGTTTTGGGTCTGTCGGCGAGTCATGTGGAGTGGTGGAATGATGGGAGCGAGTTGCTGGAGGTTGGCCGGAGATGGAGAAGGTGAGGGCGATCAGGCACGGTCGAAGGGTGGTTGAGCAAATTGAAGTAGGGAAAAGAAAGAGGGGAGGAAAGGAAAGAACTGTACCTACTTGGAGGAACGAGGGGGGAATGGAGCAGGGCGGCAGTCGTATCGACTGTCTCCGGAGAAGAAGGTGCCCAGAGAGAGGGGGAGAGCGGGAGAGCGCACGCTGGGTACGGCGTGACGCGGGAAGAGCGGGCGAAGGCGGCTCTGCTGCTGGTATTACGACAGAGCGACGAGAAGGAGGAGGAAGAGCCGTCAGAGCTGGAGGGCTTCTGCCAGAGTGGGAAGAGAGGAAGGAGGGGGGTGTTTCTCCGTCAGAACCGAGCTACTGAGTGTGGCAGACAGAGGCGGCTTTTATAGAGGTGAAATCAGAGAGGAGGGCGGAGGGAGGCGACGTGCCTCCCTCACCGGAGGACGGTCAGAGATGGAGACCCATACCTTTTTTTCATTCGCACGGGAGGTTTGGGCATCCGCAGAGACCATGGAGGTGTCCTTGCAACAGCAGACGTCGCAGGGAACCCCCGGTTGTCTTGGTAGAGGGTCTCCCTCACCCTGCGTGGCGCCATGCTCCGCGCAAAGTCGCCGGAGCATGGCGCTGCTCAGGGTTTTGTAGGGAGGATCCAAATGCAAGGAACGAGGAAGACTTAGGGGCCAAAATGCGAGGGTTTCAAAAGTTGATGGTCAAAAAGTAATGGATGAGGACCAAAATATAAAGTCGATCAAGAAGGTCTTTCCATAGGCTCAAGTTTTTATACAAGACTAACTAGGATCTAAGGATTCTAATGGTGAATTTTATTTCTAGTTCAGGCCTTGTTTGCCCAATTAATTTGCATAAAAACCCAAATTATGTCATTAATTGGGTATGGTTCTCAATGTAGGTCAAAATGGGTTCCTAAGGCCAAATTGAAAGTTCTAAACCCTAGAGATTATTTTTCTACGAATTTTAGAGGGTTATTTTTCCTTTACCTCAAACCTCGTGAATTGAAGTGGGTTTATTTTTAGGGTTATAGGATGTCATTTAATTCCTTGGAGTTGTTGTAGCCCTTATTGGATCAACTCATCCCACTTTTCTTCTTATTAGGTTAGTTTGACCTATGTTTGGACCCTGAGTTACCCTATTTTCAGATTGAGTTGGTGAAATTGCATTTTTACCCCTTAGTTCCTATTTTCTTCACAAACTCAGAATTTCTCTGAGTCAAGCCTTTCTATGGTTATGTAGGAGCTTTTTCTTGCAAATCTAGGTTAGATGGTGCTAGTTTAGGGTTTATGATGAGGTTCTCATCATACCCCCATGCCTAGCTTTTGCTAGTCCCTTAGCAAAAGCCTAAGGTTTTAACCTTTATTCTAGACCACGATGTTTTTAACAACTTAAGATAAGTGCTTTTTCATTTGAACTTAGATTAGGTCAGAATGCTGACCATAGGCCTAAAAGGTACTCTAGTACCAATCAAGATCCAGATCTGTCTAGCCTCAGCCTCAGTCTTTAGCAAAGGTTTTTAAGGCCCACAAGAACTAACCTAAGGTCTATTGGACTTTGTGGTTAAAGCACCCGTGCTTGAAATGATTGTAGCCCTGGTTCAGTTCACAGTGCATTTTTGTAAGAGAGAGGGATATAAAGTTTTACTGTTTGGAGAGTTTTTCTCTCTCTTTTTCTTTTTATTTCTAGCCTAGGATTGGTTTTTCAACACGGTATGTATCAGATTCCTTGCTCCCATCATCAATCCTCAAAGGTTCCTGGCAATCGATGCTTCGAGATAGCACCGCCCATGGCAACCCCCGGAACCCTGGCTATTGAGATTTCGAGATAATCCCATCCATGGTGTTCCGTGGCCGAATCCAGACCCTGGCAATTGACACTTCGTGATAATGCCATCCATGGAATCTGAACCAGCAGAGTACTTACATGCCCCTAGTAGGATATGTAAATATCCTAAGAGACTAGCACCGAGGAGATGATATTTTGTTATGCATCTTCGACGGGGTTTCCCGCCTCTCCGCGTTGGGAACTCGTCCAAATCAACTTGTGCTGATCGGCCGCTCCTATTCTAGGTGTATTTTTCAGAATTTTGTGACGCTTCTGCGTGATTTTGATTTTTATGCTTACTGAACCAGGCTGTGCGTGAGGTTGGGGTG
The DNA here is from genome assembly GCA_037157565.1 of Thalassia testudinum. NCBI lineage: Eukaryota > Viridiplantae > Streptophyta > Magnoliopsida > Alismatales > Hydrocharitaceae > Thalassia > Thalassia testudinum. The sequence goes on along the minus strand of JAZHRO010000003.1, from coordinate 7,985,964 downwards.
CTTAGGTTACTGAGTCCCGTAAACCATAAGTTAGTTAATGAGGTCAAATACTCCCTAAGCCTTGGACCTAATACTTAGGCTTTTCATTTTCCTCAACCTCTTGAGGATTGTCTAGATCTTAATGGGTACTAAGAGTCTATCCAAGAATGCCTAAAGTTTGCGTTCTTACTAATCTCACCATGCACTTTTCATTTCTTTTCTTGAATAAGGTCTAGAACATAGGTCAATTCCTTAGTTTCTTACTAAGGACTATCACTCCTTTCTTTCATTTTTTGTGCTCCTTTTCATTTTGTTTCTTTTCCCTTCTCCCACAAAATTTCCTTTCTCCTCTTATTCTTCTTTTTTTTTTTTTTGAAAATTTTTTAATTTTTATGGTGTTTTTGGCATATGTGAATTTTTTTATTTTAAAACCCCTTTTTACAAGTTTTGCACTTTTATACCCCCCCATGCCTAAGGTTTGCAATGTCCTCATTGTGACTTATGGGTTTTTATTTACTTAGTTCATTCCTTAAGACAGATGTTTTAATGAGTGAATGGGTCGGGATGAATTCTGCGGACGATTTCTAATCTCAGATGCACGCATCTGAGGTGGAGTCGGCTGTCTATAAGGGTGAACTTTAAGTGCACAAAAGTGTGAAAAGGGTTTTAGATTTTTAGAAAATGACGGGCTGCCTCCCGTTAAGCGCTGAGTTTTATGCCATCGGCTGGGTGCAATAAGCTCAAGGGGAATGGAGGATAAGAGATGATTCAGCCAAATCAGTAGAAGTTACATCAATGAACGGCTTGAGTCTCTGACCGTTCACGATGAAAGGTTCGGAATCGTGGCTGAGCAGACTGATTTCGATAGCTCCATTACCAAAAACCTGTCGGACTAAATATGGTTCGACCCACTTGGATCGCAGCTTTCCCGGGAAAAGTTTGAGTTGGGCATCAAAGAGTAGGACCTTCTGACCAGGATGAAAGATCCTTCTCGAGATATGCTTGTCATGTAAGGCTTTAACCCGCTTCTTGTAGATTCTCGAGTTCTCATACGCGTCTAGGAGTATTCTGTGGGTGCCAGCCTTTGAAAGATCTAGATTACAGTTCCGTACTGTCCAATAGGCTTTATGTTCCAGTTCTACGGGAAGGTGACATGCCTTTCCGTACACCAGTCTAAAGGGAGACATGCCTAATTGGGTTTTATGGGCGGTCCTATAGGCCCACAATGCTTCCGGAAGTTAGGACAACCAATCCTTCCTGTCAGGCCAAACAGTGACCTGCAGGATCTTCTTGATCTCCCGATTTGACAGCTCAGCTAGACCATTAGTCTGGGGGTGGTAAGGAGTAGGGATTTGGTGAGACACCCCGTATTTGGTCATCAGTGACCTAAACTGAGCATTTGTAAAATGGGTCCCCCCATCAGAGATTATAGCACGGGGAATTCTAAACCTTGAGAAATGTTTTGATGAATGAATTTGAGAACAATTTTGTGATCACAGGTTCAGGTCGGTATGGCTTCAATCCATTTGGACACATAGTCCACAGCAAGCAGAATGTACTCAAAACCATCTGAAACAGGAAAGGGGCCCATAAAATCAATCCCCCAAACATCAAAGATTTCGCATATGAGAATCGGCTGCAAAGGCATCATGTCGTGACGGCTCATGTTGCCCAAGGTTTGGCAACGACTGCATGCCTTGCAGTGACTGTATGCATCTTTGAATATTGTAGGCCAGTAGAAGCCACACTGGTGGACTTTTGTTGTGGTTTTATGCCCAGAGAAATGGCCACCGCATGCCTGGTCATGGCAGAAAGAGAGGATATTGTTGAATTCATCCTCCAGGACACATCTCTGGATGATTTTATCAGTACCTATGCGGAAAAGGTACGGATCTTCCCAGATGTAATACTTGGTATCAGAACGCAATTTGTCTTTCTTGGCCTTCGGCCAATTAGACGGGGTCTGATGAGATGCCAAGTAGTTTACTATATCAGCAAACCAGGGAAGCCTAGTACCAACAGTAAGCAGGTGCTCATCAGGAAAGTGTTCCATGATGGGTCCGGAAGGGTTGATAATCTCAGAAGGAAGACGGGACATATGGTCGGCTACCACATTCTGTCTTCCCGCTTTGTCACGAATCTCAAGATCAAATTCTTGCAACAGCAAGATCCAACGGATTAGTGGGGGCTTCGCGTCCTTCTTGGCAAGGAGATACCTTACAGTCGTGTGATCCAAGTAAATGATGACATGGGAACCCAGAAGATACGACTGGAACTTTTCAAGGGCAAATACTACGGCTAGCAGCTCTTTCTCCGTAACTGTATAGTTACGCTGAGCCTCGTCAAGTGTCTTGCTAGCGTAGTAGATGACCATGGGTTTCCCGTCAACTTTCTGCCCCAGGACTGCTCCTATAGTGAAATCAGATGCATCGCACATGATCTCAAAGGGTTAAGACCAGTCAGGGGATTGTAGGATAGGTGCCTGGGTGGCTTGGTCACGCAGGTTTTCAAAGGCTAGTGTGCATTCCTTGGAGATTTCAAAGGGTACATCCTTAGAGAGAAGAGAAGTCAAGGGGCGCACGATTTTTGAGAAATCTGGAATGAAACGACGGTAAAAATCGACATGCCCTAGAAAAGAACGGATGTCCTTGATCGAGCTAGGCATAGGAAGGCGAGATATCAGATCAACCTTAGCTCGATCCACTTGGATGCCTTTTTCTGAAATTAAGTGTCCCAGGACAATTCCCTCAGGCACCATGAAATGGCTCTTTTCCCAGGAAAGAACCAAATTCACCTCGATGCACCGCCTGAGTATTTGGACCAAGTGTTGGAGGCAATCGTCAAATGATTCTCCAAAAACTGAAAAGTCATCCATGAAGACTTCCAGGAAATCACCTACCATATCTAAGAATATGGCAAGCATGCACCGCTGAAAGGTAGCGGGTGCATTGCAAAGACCGAAAGGCATCCTTCAAAAAGCGTATGTTCCGAAGGGGCAGGTGAACGTGGTCTTTTCTTGGTCCTCAGGATGGATTGCCACCTGGTTGTAACCGGAGTACCCATCAAGAAAGCAAAAGAACCTATTTCCCGCTAGCTTCTCGAGAATTTAATCAATGAAAGGTAGTGGGAAATGATCCTTCTTCGTGGAGGAATTGAGTCGGCGGTAATCTATATAGACTCTCCACGCGTTGGCTAATCGGGTAGGAATGATTTCTCCGGTCTCGGTCGTTATAGTGGTGAGTCCTGCCTTCTTAGGCACAACTTGAATCGGGCTCACCCAACGACTATCGGAGATCGAGTAGATGATTCCGGCATCTAACCACTTGATGATCTCCTTCTTCACGACCTCCTGCAGATTAGGGTTCAAACGTCTTTGCATCTCACAAGAAGGTCGTGCGCCCTCTTCTGAATAGATATGATGAGTACAATAAGAGGGACTTATTCCAGTCAAATCATCGAGAGTCCATCCGATGGCTCTGCATTGTTGCTGGAGGACAGTAATCAGACGGGATTCCTGTTCGAGATTGAGGTTGGAATTGATAATCACAGGGAGGGTCTGATTAGAACCCAGAAAGATGTATTTTAAGTGAGCAGGAAGAGGCTTCAACTTGAGGATAGGGTTATCAGCAGCAGCGGGTGGTTCAGTATAGAGGTGAGGTTCAAGGGTAGGAGTTATTGGGTTGCTTATATCTGGATTCGACTCCTCTGTTTGCGGGTCAAGATCTTTCTGTGGTTGATGAGGCATAATCAGGTCATTCTGGAAGTGTGTTTCATCAACCAAAGCCCAAATGTCACAAATCTGTTCGATGACACCGCAATTGATTCCTTGTTGGGCCTTAAATATATCAATTTTCAAGGTTTGATTCCCAAATTTGAGCTCTATTTGGCCCTCCTCACAGCTAATGTTGGCTCGAACAGTAGCCAAGAAAGGTCTCCCTAAAATGATTGGTGTATCCCTAGGGTTCTCAGGTGCGTCCATATCTAAGACTATGAAGTCCACGGGGAAATAGAAATCCCGCACTCTTACGATAACATCCTCGAGAATCCCTTTTAGTGACTTTATAGATCGATCTGCTAATTGTAATGTCACCTCGGTTGGTTTTAGCTCAGATTCTTCTAGATGATCAAGTAAGGATGTGGGTATCAGATTTATGGATGCCCCAAGTCTAGCAAAGCTCTATCTAATTGGGTATCACCTATCTTGCAGGAAATCAAGGGAGTACCAGGATCTTTAGCCTTGTGTAGGAGTCAACTGAGGATTACAGAGCTGGCTTGCTCTGACAGAACAATTGGACTCCCACCCTTGGTTCGCGGCTTACGCTGGGGTGTACACACATTCTTTAAAAATCGTGTGTAAGCCGGTACGTGGCGGATTACATCCATCAAGGGGATGTTTATGTGGACCTACTCAAAGAGCTTGACCAGGTCCTCCTCAGGTGCCACAGGCTTGGTGGTCTTCTTTCCCTTGGTCAAGGCCTCGGGAAACGGGATCTTGGTTGGTTCTTCTAGGATACGTCTAGGTCTTGGATCTGGGATAGGGGTAGGAACGTCCTGGATTACTGTCCTAGGCTTGGGATCACTACCAGGCTTGGAGTGGTTTAGATGAGGTGGGTCTTGGGTTTCCTTACCACTACGGGTTGTTACGGAATTAAGTCCTGCCTAGTTTTGGTTGGGATTGGACAAGATAGGTTGCTACTGGTAACCTGCAAAAGAAGTGGAAGCCTCTATCCCGTCGGATGAAGGAACAGAGGGGGCCTGATAAATCATATGGGCTTGGCCCGGTTTTGGGTTCATAACACGCCGTTGGGTTGGCACGTTATTTGGATTAGGAAGAGGTTGGGAAGGAAGAGTGCCTGGCTGGCGAGAGTTTGCCAACTGAGCCAATTGGTTTCGGACATCTGTAAGTTCGTCCTTGTGTTGCTTTTGAATAGCCGCATTCGTTCTTTGAATGTCAGCCAGGGTCTGAAGGATAAGGGACATTTGATCCTGATTTGGCCCTGATGGATAAGTAGGGTTGGGCCGAGGCTGAGGCGGCTGGTAAGGACGAGGGGGTTGTGGGCAGGGCTGAAAGGGTGGTCTTTGGGTGTGGGAATTTCCCACCCACTGAAAGTTGGGATGGTTTCGCTATCCAGGGTTATAGGTGTTGGAGAACGGGTCATTCTGGATGGCGTTGAGGTCCTCGCAGGTCTGAGGAACCTCCATAGAGTCAGAGAAAGAAGGGATGGAATTCCCTGGGCTGGTGTAGAAAGAATCGGAAGGACCTCCGGTCAAAGATTCGGATGATGGATCCATCCTAGGAGAAGATCGACGAAGAATGTTTTGCACAGTTTCCCTTGTGGAAGGAGGCTGTGCAAAGGGGTTATGCACAGAGGTGGCTCGTTGCAGGTGCTGAGTCAACTCATCCACCTTCTTTTCAATAATCGAGACCTTGTCCAATCGACTGGCCATTAATTCCAGGTCGACTGATGCGGACAGGCCCTGCGTCTCATGTGCTCCCCTAAGATTCGTCGATGCGTAGGTATTCATCCTGTCGAATAATCCCATGGAGTCATTGTTGATGGAGTTCTCGCACATGTTTTTGAGAATCTCCGACACAATGTCCTCATGTTGACCCATGATATTTCCTCCGCAGGTTGCATTGACGAAAAGACGGATATCCTCATGGAGCCCCTAGTAAAAAGATTGGACCTGTTCCCATTTAGGAACTCCATGATGGGGGCACTTTCTCATGAGATCCTGAAAACAATCCCATGCCTCATGGAGAGGTTCCCCTGTTTGTTGAGTGAAGTGAGTAATCTGATGGTGCAAGGCATTGGTCCGACCAATGGGGAAGAACTTTTTCAAAAACTCAGACTGAAGTTCTTCCCAAGTGTTGATCGGCCGGGTCTGAGTTTGATACCAATGAGCGGCCTTGTCCATAAGAGAGAAGGAGAACATCTTCATGAGAAGAATATCCTGATTTTGTGCGTCTAACCCAAAAGTTTAGGCTAGATGCTTTAGCTGTTTGATGTGCTGGAAGGGATCTTCGGAATTAAGCCCATGGAATTTAGGTATGGCATGAATCATGTTTGTCTTCAATTCGAAATCAGGTCCTCCAATCGGGATTCTGACTCGAGGCTCGATGGCCACCGCAGTAGGATTATAATGGTCCCGCATCATAGGACGTTGCGGTGGGTGCACAAAGTTTTGGAAGAGGTCATTGAGTTGCTGTAGTTGGTGCTCCAAATTGTTTTCTTCCTCAACTGGCTGAGCCATGATGGGGGAAGAAGAAGAGCTTGATTCAGAATCAGATGAGAGAATGATGGGGTAAGGTTGCTGTTCAAACACGGGAGTCGAGGCTTGGCCTTAACGAGAGTCGAACACAGCTGAGTTCTAGTTAGTCTAAGCTCCTCCTTCACCATTTGCCTTCTTGAGTGCTAGGGTTTTGGGGATCTGTATATCTATTCATCCCTGATGTAAACACATTTACACTACTTAAAATGTCTATTTATGCATGTTCTTAAGCATAGGATTGCATTTCATGATATAAATATTGCATAACATGCATCATCTTGCATTTAGAGTAGTTTGAATAAAATGGAGGTTAATTGTCTCCTTTTATGTGCTTGGACAGGGCAAACATTTTATCAGGGCCTCGGATCAAAGATCCAACCGTATGGATGTCATCAGGGCGACGATTGGAGTTCAACAGCTCCAAGATCGCCCTAATCAGGCATCCGTAGCATCAGATAGAGATCGGGGAACCCTAGAAGATCAAGGGCCAGGATGGTGTAAATCCTCACTTCAGATGACAAATTCGACCACACGGATGAATTCGGATCGACGATCGCAGCCCAACGACACAAAAATTGAGTCAATCCGACATCCGTGGCACCATCTACAACTTCCAGAAGATGGACGGCCAAGATGACGCCACATGGCGCCATCTCAGCCGCCCAAACGGCCGCTTGCATCTTGTGAAGACCGTGCACCTGTCTCCTCTCCGCCGTTGGATCTCGATCCAACAGCTACGATGCACCCGCACAGAAGTCAAGCACTCGACACAAACGCGACCGCGGCGCAGCGGCCGAGCGCTCTAACGCGAAGCAGGGACGCGCGTTCGAGCCGCGCCCCGCAGAAATTGGAGCAGTGGCGCGCCTCCAATCGACCGCACGATCGTGATCCAACGGCCACGTGCACCCAATAGCGCCGACGCGCGATTGGACGCGCTCTTGAATGCGCGATCGCACGCACAGGCGGGCGGGCGGCAGCGGTGAAGGCACGATTTTAAGCCGTCCGATCTCGCGATCGGACGGCTGAGACATCGCGGACGTGCGAAGCCATTGAGGGCACGAGCAAGCGAGGAGGCGCGTGCGAGCCGCACACGTCACCCCTCATTTACTATTTTCAACTTGTAATGTCCATTTTGCCCTCACTCCTTGCAACTATAAAAGGAGACCCCCCCAAACGAAATTTTCATCCCTTCTTTCTCCTCTCTACCCCTCCAAAGCTCAAGAGAAGCTTGTCCCACACCCGGGATGCTTCTCGCGAGATAAAGTCCCATTTTCGTTCCCCTTCGGAAGTTGATCCCGCGACGACGACGACGTGCTGCTTCGTTCCCGTTCCTCTGATTCGTCCTCCTTCATCCCGCTTCGTTCTCCTTCGTCCAAGCGTCGTCCCGTCCGGCTCGTCCTGCAAGCAATCGTCGAGGAGGATAACATTTCTCTCCCCATTCTTATTTACAGCTTTTCTAGTGTAGAATTTTCTGCTTTATAGTGTAATTGATTTTCCGCATTCTAGTGTAACTTTTATAAACTATTGAAATATTGAATGCATGTTCGCTTTCTCTCTCTCTCTTTCTCTCTCTCTCTCTCATAGTTTGATAGCCCCATTGTAATTATAACGCCTTGCTTAAAGAAAATCTTAAAAAAATATATAATTGCGAAAATAGATCAACGTAGCCTCCCTGTGTTCGACTCAGAATTATTTACGGTATAAATTTTATTTGTTGAACACGAATTCTTCGCTTTCGAACTACAACGACAGGTTTTCCAAAACCAATCTCGTTAGCGTAGGTTCGTAAACGTTCAACATTTTGGCGCCGTTGCCGGGGAGGCAACGATCTTTCATTTCTCTTCGCATTTTGTAACTTACAAATCATTTACCTCACTTTTCTCCTTTCTTATTGTAATTGCAGGTACTCTTTCGAGGTAGGCAAAAGTGGTAGATTGGAGTAAAGTGCTGTAGAAGGTTTTGTGAGTTACCTCCCCACCTCCCACCCATTAGATTTCATTTCATCACATAATAACTCAAACATTAATCAACCTAGGTGTTTTTATAAACTCTAAGGTTAGATTGTTTGTTGTTTGACACCAATACTCACCCCAACCCCCACATTAAAAAGAAAAAAAAAGAAATCTCACAGAGGTACACAACCTCATCTGATTTTCAAACTCAACTGGTAATCCAATCTTAGGAGTCGGTACACACATCCAAACACATAATTGAGTAGAAATCAGATTAGGTAATCATTTGTGTGCCTAATTAAGTGGTGCAACAGGCCAATTATTTGAGTTGATTGGGCCGCACCACTTCAAATAAAATCAACTCATCAAGTAGCTGCCAATTAGGTTCAACTCTTAGGGATTTACCAGGCACTCCACATTCTTTTTAAACTTTAAAGGAAAACATCTTCACCTGTGCTTGTAAAACTTGGTGTGCCAACAAAACTTGATTGAAAACACCTAAAGTTGAATCCTAAAAGCTACTAAGCAAGATTTGAATCTTAAAATTCACCTCATCAAAAACAATCTTACTTGAAAACCACTGGTTGTGTACTCACATACAAATCAATCAATCATTAAGGGCACAACCCATTTAAAGGGCCCATCACATTCCAAAGCACATTCAAACCTAGCCCTAAATAAAACAAAGTAGACGTTGGCCTTAAGGATTGGACTCACTCTTCAGAACCCAGAACGAGATTATTTTCGATTAGTCTGTTTCTACTCTTCAATCTGATGTCTAGCTAGGGGAGTAGAGTCAAACGATCGTGGCTGGGGGGTACACTAGGAACCGGAGGCGCAAGCCGAAGGAAGAACCTTCTCCCCAGTCCCTCCTTCTAACTGGTTGGATTGAATAGACGGAAGTAGATCAAATCATTCCTTTATCTCAAGACGGGTTTTGAGAGTCTGTAGGTCTTTAGGCTAACCTATTTAAGGACAGGTTTGATTGTTTGTACTGCAGGGCACCTTTCATCCTCTCGTGTATCATGAATCCTTCCACATATTTCACGCATTCCCGCTCTTTCCCTCCTGTTGTAAATTATCCTCAAGATGACGATTATCCCAACTCGTATTGTAATCGACCATCAGTTAGTTGGGATAATTCGGATTGGGGATACAATTCCGGACCCCCGTGTTTAGCGTCTAACCCTGAACACTTTGATTCTGATTTCTATCCTTCTCAGAGTTACATCGATTATAGATCATCCTCCTTTCATGAACAACCTAATACGATCTACAATCAAGAAGGATACACTGATCCTTACCCATCCTCTGATTTCACTGCCTTTAGGTCATCACCATCTTTTGAACAATCTGAAATGACCTATTATTAGAATGGGTATAACGAATCTCAATTCGTTAATTCCTCTACATTGATGTCAAACCCGCCCAACCCTGAACCAACTCATTTGGTTTAGGTTAATCAGGTTTAAGATAAGGTTCTGGCTAACTTGAGGAATATCATTCAATCTTTAGAAGTTCAGCCAATACCTTGCATTGAGAGATTGGAGCCCTTGATTGAAATGATTGATGATTTAAACAAGTCTTTGTTGGATTGGCTCCAGGATGTTAAGGATAAGAACCCGGGTGAGTTTCTACTTGGGAAATTAGCGAAATTGAGGATGAGATTCGTGGTTGCTTTGATTCAATCTTGGAATAATTCCCAAGATGAACTCTCTTCAGGAAAGCCAATGACAGAACCTACTCAGGCACCTGTTGGGGGGGACACTTGTTACGAGGCTGACCAGATTGAATTAAAGCAACCAATTAAGGATGACCTGATTTCTTCACCTGAGATCCCTGAGCCGGGTTACGAGAAAACGTATGTCTCCTGGGAACACAAAATGACAACTGATTTTGGGACATACATTGATACGGATCCTGATTTCTTTGATGGTGAAGATTCAAGTTGCGAAGTCTCACACGAGTTTTCATATCACGATTTTTGTGAGACGATTGGGCCTGAGGAATCTGATAGATCATTTGATAGCCCAATAACTGAGGAAACTGATCTTATTAGGGCACACGATACGGATCCAGAATCGCATTTTCTGGAGGAATCAATTCAATGCCCTGATTATCAGTTACACCCTGTTGAGCTTATTGATGATTCTAATTCTGAGATAATTAGACCCAGGTCAATTTTGATTCTGCCACATCATTTAGACTTGGAGATTCCAGATGGAGTGATGAATATACAAGAGGTCTTGGAATTTGAAACACTTAATGAGGAGGATAGGAGCGGGGAAGTTCTGATTTGGGAAGTTAATTTTGGAGGAAATGGAAGATTGAGTCGAAGGGTTCGTTTTAAGCTGAAACCATCAAATCAGAACCCTTATGACATTTGTTTCAAGGATGTTCAACTCAAGCACACATTCAACGATTATCCTTTTGAGCTTCAATTTTCTGTAACCTGACTTTTTGGTCTTGGGTTGCATCCTCAAAAATCGCAGGCCCAATCCCACTTACATTCTGATTTTAGGTTTTGGGTAATTTTATCCAGAACCTAAGATATTCTCGATTATGGGGTGTGGGTCTGCACCACAATCTGGTCCACATCTGTGGACCTCTGCTGACAGGTCAGAGGATTCTTCTATTCATTCTAATTCTGACCTGCACATGTGAATTCTTCATTTCTTTTCTTTGTATAGTGTGCCTAGCTGAAGGCACTAAACTCAGCACTTATACAGTTCTTTCTCGTTTTCATCTTGGAGTGGACCTGATATTCACGCAATTCAGGTGCTTTCTACACTTTTCCACTCTGTTTTATGTCTTTTTAATACAATAAGGACATTGCATTAGATAGGCATGGGGGGGTGGATATTCATCTCTGAATTCATTCGTCAGCTCCGTAGATTTGTTTTATACAAAAAAAAAATCAAAATTAGGAAAGAGAATTTGGGTTTAAGAAATACTACATTAAGATCTAAACACAAAGACCCTTCAGGTCTTTGAACTTAATCAGCCCGTGTATCCACTAAAATGTGGATTTGTTTTTCGAGTTCTCGCCAACTTGAATTTTATTTTAATAGGAGTAAATAAGTTTCGGTGATAAGTACACTACTTATCAGCCCGCCCTCTGATGTGAGGGAATTTTGAGTCTTAAGCATCTACACACTTTCTTTGCACTGACTTGTTGTTCGGCGATTTTAACGGAAATTGGGTAGCTAATGAACCTTCTAGGGTGATATGGCTCGCAAGTTATCGCGGGTAACAGCCCATAGGTAGGTTGTCCAAAGCCCAGTCACTAGAGCTTTCTCTTTTTGCTGCCTTTAGGTAAATCATAGACCAGGAAAGCCACCTACTTAAAAAAAAAAAAAAGAGAGAAAAAAAAAATCAAAAAGGAGAAAAGAACAAAAAGAAATAAGCCACACTTCGCCGCACGAGTATGGCTGGCAAGTTGTCGGTGGTAACAGCTCATCGACCGGTTGTCCAGAACCCAGCTCAGAAAATGCACTAAAAATTCCCAAAACACTTAGGAAGAAGCGGAGAAGTAGAATAAACCGGGGAGATATACACTGGATTCACCCTTGTGTTGACCCTGTTAAAAAAATAAAAGTAGGGAGAAAGCTACCGGTTGTAAAGATACACCTTTAGGTAGAATTCTTTTTGAGGTCACCTAGAGGCGTAGAAATCCAAAGTCCGTTTTAATTGCCGGTCAACGAGTCTATCACAATCACAATAAGATGCTTAAAGCTTAGGGTTCTCATCAAATCTTGGGTGAGTTGAATGGCCGTAGAAAGCCACTCTTAAACCCTAAAATTTGAAAATCCAAAAAAATTAGAAAAGAGTAAAAAGAGAAAAAGAAATTTTTCTTTGAATAAGGCGAGGGCTTGAGGCGGTCTGCATTTTGGTTGATACTCGGGCGCTGTTGTGTCTTTGAGAGTTTAGTTCATAAGTAGACAATTTTTTTTAATGATTGAAAATAACTCAGGTCCAAATAATCTAACTTAATTCTTTTATAAAAAGCATATAGTTTTTGCTAGGGACTAGCAAAAGATAGGCATGGGGGTATGATGTAAACACATTTACACTACTTAAAATGTCTATTTATGCATGTTCTTAAGCATAGGATTGCATTTCATGATATAAATATTGCATAACATGCATCATCTTGCATTTAGAGTAGTTTGAATAAAATGGAGGTTAATTGTCTCCTTTTATGTGCTTGGATAGGGCAAACATTTTATCAGGGCCTCGGATCAAAGATCCAACCGTATGGATGTCATCAGGGCGACGATTGGAGTTCAATGGCTCCAAGATCGCCCTAATCAGGCATCCGTAGCATCAGATAGAGATCGGGGAACCCTAGAAGATCAAGGGCCAGGATGGTGTAAATCCGCACTTCAGATGACAAATCTGACCGCACAGATGAATTCGGATCGACGATCGCAGCCCAACGACACAAAAATCGAGTCAATCCGACATCCGTGGCACCATCTACAACTTCCAGAAGATGGACGGCCAAGATGACGCCACGTGGTGCCATCTCAGCCGCCCAAACGGCCGCTTGCATCTTGTGAAGATTGCGCACCCGTCTCCTCTCTGCGACGTGCCCGCGCTGAAGTGAAGCGCTCGACACAAACGCGACCGCAGCGCAGCGGTCGAGCGCTCTAACGCGAAGCAGGGACGCGCGTTCGGGCTGTGCTCCATAGAAATTGGAGCGCTGGCGCACCTCCAATCGACCGCACGATTGCGATCCAATGGCTGCGCACGCCCGATAGCGCCGACGCGCGATTGGACGCGCGCTTGAACGCACGATCGCACGCACAGGCGGGCGGGTGGCAGCGGTGAAGGCACAATTTTAAGCCGTCCGATCTCGCTATCGGACGGCTGAGACTTCGCGGACGTGCGAAGCCGTTGAGGGCGCGAGCAAGCGAGGAGGCGCGCGCGAGCCGCCCACGTCGCCCACGTTAGGGGCTTTAGTGACGGATTTATCCGTCACTAAAGACCCCTCGTTTACTATTTTCAACTTGTAATGTCCATTTTGCCCTCACTCCTTGCAACTATAAAAGGAGACCCCCTCCATACAAAATTTTCATCCCTTCTTTCTCCTCTCTACCCCTCCAAAGCTCAAGAGAAGCTTGTCCCACACCCGGGATACTTCTCGCGAGATAAAGTCGAATTTTCGTTCCCCTTCAGAAGTGGATCCCGCGACGACGACGACGTGCTGCTTCGTTCCCGTTCTTTTGATTCATCCTCCTTCGTCCCGCTTCGTTCTCCTTCGTCCAGGCGTCGTCCCGTCCGGCTCATCCTCCAAGCAATCATCGAGGAGGATAACATTTCTCTCCCCATTCTTATTTACAACTTTTCTAGTGTAGAATTTTCTGCTTTATAGTGTAATTGATTTTCTGCATTCTAGTGTAACTTTTATAAACTATTGAAATATTGAATGCATGTTCCCTTTCTCTCTCTCTCTCTCTTTCTCTCTCTCTCTCTCTCATAGTTTGATAGCCCCATTGTAATTATAACGCCTTGCTTAAAGAAAATCTTAAAAAAAAATATAATTGCAAAAATAGATCAACGTAGCCTCCCTGTGTTCGACCCGAAATTATTTTCAGTATAAATTTTATTTATTGAACACGAATTCTTCGCTTTCGAACTACAACGGCAGGTTTTCCAAAACCAATCTCGTTAGCGTAGGTTCGTAAACGTTCAACAATCCCTAACACTCACAAAAACACATTAAAACAAAAAAAGAAAATGCAATGCATGCCTGTCCTAGTTAATGCCTAAATGCATCCCAAAAACCTATTTGTAGAGCAAAACTCTAAGAGCTTGGTTTATTTTAATGCATAAGAATGTTGATAAACTGTCGTTTATCAACGCTTTGCCAACACTCCCATGAGCTCTGCCTTATCCATCTGCACCGAATCCCCATCTTTATTTCCCATTCCCTCCACTCAAACGACCTCCTGAACAAACCAATCACCAACCACCTTCTCCGAGTCCATCCAACCACCACGCACCTTCATCCTTCGCAAAACCACTGCCATTGCATTCGCCAATGTCCAGCGAACCTTCTGAGGTGTGTTGACATGGCAGAAAGGCCTTATTTTCAATTTCAGGTTCCAGGCTGGAGCTTCGCTGTCACGTTGTCTTCTCCAACCAAGTTCGTGGTGTTCTAGCTACGCAAGGCCCAGGTCTTAGCTCCTGGAGACACGGTTTCACTCCAAGACCCACTCTAGTTCCACAATTGGGGACTTCAAGGAGAGTTGCGACGCCAATTGGAAGATCCTCATAGCTGCAAGCGCACACAAAGAGGATGGACATTTTGTCCCACATCGTTCGTGGAAGAACGCCCACCATCGCATAAATTGAATTTCTGCTGTAGGCTTATTGCCTTAGACATAAGGGGTGAGGTCCCTCAGACCCCTCACACGCCTCATCTGTGACCTTTCCTCCGCAGACCTAGTACACCCAACCCACCTAAAACCCACACCTCGGCTACCACCCATGCCAGTAGCCCGAGTCCCAGGTGCGCTCTATGTCCGAAACTCGATTACCCGGTACTGTGGAAGGCTCTCAAAGAGTGTGACCTAGAGAGAGAAAGAAAGATAGCACATGGGGGCAGGGGGTTTTGCTGTAGAGAGTATTGGCTAACACTTAGCTAATTCAAGAAGCCCCTCCCCAGTGTGAAGAGGCTGAACAAACAAGAAGGAGAAGGCAAAGAAAGTAGAAGAAAAGAAGAAGAGAAGAGAAGCAGCCACACATTGAAGAAGAAAAGAAGAAGAAGAGAGATTGAATAGATACAGAGAAGAGAAAGAAGAAGAAAAATCTTAGCACTATAGCACAAGGCTAGTTAAACGTTTGACATTTTACTAGCATATTTTTGATACATTGATTTAAGTGTTATTTTTGAGGAGTAATTGGTGATTCAAATCACTATTTTACTCCATTCTTTTTGCATATTGATTCTTACATTACTCTTATTACAATATTTATTCTTGATTTAAATTATGATCTTGAGCTTTAAATTCTATATTGCTCCTTGTGTTCAACCTTGGAACCTTTTCGAGTAATAAAATTTATTTGTTTAAGTGCTATTTTGGCTATAGTACAACACGATAATCTTAAACACTGATTTAGTGCACAAGCAGTAGGGTAGGTGTTGTAATCATTATATCCTTCCTGATTGTAGATTGGGTTGGTTTGATCATCAAAGGATGAAGATCTATAATCATTGTAGCTCTGGGAAGGATAGCAATCATAGTCTTGTTGTCCAGGGTTAAACCCTGGACACTGAGGTCTAGATTCGTATCCCCAATCAAATTTATCCTGGCTAGTGGATGGGTAATTACAAGTCAAGTTGGGATAGTAATCATCTTGGAGATAAGTGGTGGTAGGAGGATAGGATGGGAAATGCATGTAAGAAGTGGAAGGATACATGGTAGAATAGGAGGGAAGATAGAAGAGAGAAAGGTACCCTGCAGTACAATCAACCAAACTTGTCCTTATGTGGGTACCCTAAAGACCTACAAACTCCCAGGACCCGTCTTGAAATTATAAATGATTTAGTCTACTTTTATCCAATCAATCTAACTAGTTAGAAGGAGGGACTGGGGAGAAGTTTCTTCCTTTGGCTTGCACCTCTGGTTCCTAGTGCACCCCCCAACCGCAGTCGTTTGACGCTACTCCCCTTGCTGGACATCAGATGCACTAGCAGAAGTAGATTAATCGAAAAATATCTCAGTCTAAGCCCCGAAGAGCAAATCAATCCTTGAGGCCAACATCTACTCAGTTTTAGTTTGGCTTGGGATGATTATGCTCCTGGAATGTGATGGGCCCTTAAGATGTGTTGTGCCCTTAATGATCAGTTAAAATGTGTGTGTGTGCACAAGCAGGGTTTTCAAACAAGGTTATTTGATGATGTGTCTTTTAGGGTTTAACCTTGTTTAGTAGCTTTTAGGATTTAATCTTTAGGTTTGTTCAATCAGGGTTCAGTAGAACACTCCAAGTCTTACAAACACTGGTGTTGATGTATTCCTTTATAAATAAAAAAATGTGGAGTGCCTGGTTCAACCCTAAAAATCAACCCTAAGTGGCAAGCCACTAATGAATCGCTTTTAATTTGAGTGGTGTGACCCAAACAAATCAATCAATTGGCCTATCCGCACCATAGATTAAGGCACACAATGTCTTAGCCTAATCATATTTCTACTCACTTAAGCATTGTGAGTTGAAGTGTACTGAGTCCGCAGCTTAGATCCCAGTTAAGTGGTAGAATAAAAGTGGAGTGGTGTGCCTTAAGTTGAGAGTTGTGGGTGTTAAGGTGTGTCTCTTCCAGAAAATCCCACAATCAGGTAACTTTTTTTTATTTTCTTATTTATGCGGATGGTGAGGTGAGTATAGGTGGCAAAAAAACAACCAAATCTATCCTAGGGTTTATGAAAAGCACCTAAGTTGATTTGGGTTTGAGCTATTAGGTTATGGAATGAAAACTAAGGTGGGAGTGGTGGGGGTACACCTACAAAACCTTTATCCGCACTTTTCTCCGATCTAACCACTTTGGCCTACCTCAGATGAGTACCTGCAATCACAATAAGATTAGAGAAAAAGTGAGATAAAAGTTAGGTAAGGCGAAAAAACATGGGAAAAAAAAACCAAAGAGCATTGCCTCCCAAGCAATGGTGCCAAATGATGGAGGTGCGCTTCACCAATTAGAATTAGGGGTTTGGTTGACTAGTCGTCGTAGCTCGCAAAACATGTCTATCAGATAAAATTTATAACCAAAACTCGTAAAGTGAGTCCTAGGTCAAACACGGGAAGGTGAACGTTTGGTTTTATAAAAATCCGTGCTTCACTTTATCTCTTTATGTTGTTTTTATCTTTTCTAATTTTTTTTGTAGTTTTATGAAGCAAGAGATTAGGTTGAAGAAAACTTTATCTACTTACAAAAATATAAGAGAGAGAGGGAGAAAGAGAGAGAGAGAGAAACAATCATCTATTCATGAACAACTATTTGTTACAACTACGAAAGTAGGAAAATCCATACTACGAAAGTGAATGAAAGATAGAAAGAGGTGAGAGAAATCCCCCACGACGGTCACTTGGAGGATGACTCGCTCTGACGTCACCTGGAGGAAGGTGGTGAGGAGTGGGATGAACGAGGATGGAGCCAGAGGATAGAGGATGGGGAAGGACGGCATCATGGCGAGGATCTTCTTCCCAAAAGGCGATGAGAGGATGGCCATGGGATGCTCCATGAAGGGGGATGAGAAGCAGGAAAATGTTTGGTTCTACTCTAGAGGAGCATCCCGTGCTTGGGACAAGCTCTCTTTAGAGCCTTGGAGGTGGTCAGAGGAAGAAGGAACAGATGGTTTGGAATGATGGTGGGTAGGTCCTTTTATAGTGGAGGAAGAACAAATTCCCATCTGGGCCATTACTGATGTCCGTAAACGTCGCTACAGGTCCTTGCAGTTGTCGCTGAAGATCTGGCCTTCAATTCCTCTTGCTGGTGTGCACGAGCCATTAGTGATAGCTGTAATTGTGACTTAAGGCCCGTGTCGCTGAAGATCTGCCCTCGCTCCTCATGCCCTGCTGGCGCATGCATCGCACGCTCCTTATCGCGCATGCATGCTGACATGTGTTGGCTGCTGCTGCGTGCAGCTACGCTACCACTTTGCTGTGCTCCCATGCACGTGCCTGCGTGCCTTGCTGTTGCGCCATGCCTCAACCGTCCAATTAAGGGGGCAACGGGTCTCGAACCCGCACCCTCTCTTTGAGAGGGGCCTTCACAACCAATGCGCTACGGCTAAGAGATGTTGTGAAGATGTTTTAAGGGCATGTGGTGGAGATGAATCCTTAGCCATTCGATCAAGATCCAACGGTTGACAATGGGTGATGCCTTGATGAAGAGTGCATGCTGGTTGGTGTTGGGCAGCTTGGATGGTACCACGTGGTTCCATTTGGGCCGTCCATCTTCTTTCTGTTGCCGAGGGTGCCACGATGCTTAAATCGACATGATTTCTACGTTGTCGGACTGCGATCATCGCTCCTGATCCATCCGTATGGTTTGATTTTCCATCCGAAACCTGTATGGATGTCACATTGCCCCCTGGCCATTGAACTTCCTCGGACTTCATGTGATGCTACGGGACTCCGATCTAGATGATTTCGGAGGTGTCAGACTTTGATCGTCTCCAGATCAGATCTGTACAGTTCGATCGACCATCCGAGGCCTTGAAATAAATCCTCCTCTCCTGACCATAAAAAGGACCTAATTAAGCTAAAATATATACAACTACTCTAAATGTAGAACGATGCATGTTATACAGTATTTATAACATGAAATGCAGATCTAAGCCTAGGAACATGCATGATTAGTCATTTTAACCTAAATAGATCTGTCTATATCAAGCACCTTATTGGATCTCGATGCCTAAATTAATCTCATCCCCACTATCATGTTCTAGGAATTCAAGATCAGTGAATTAAATCCTATCGTGGTAACACTTCAACTAGCAGACTGGTCAACAATTAAAGTAAAGGGGATTGTTGAGGATGTCATAGTCCGGGTTAAAAACTGTATATTTGCAGTAGATTTTTTCTTCCTGGATATAGAGATACTAAAAGCTTTAAAGAATACCCCCATAATTCTTAGAAGACCATTCTTAGCCACCGCCAAAGTAAATATTGATTGTGATTCTAGAAAGATGAAGATCATGTGCGACGGTGAATCTGTTACCCTAGATATTTTCCAAGCTTTTAGGCTTTTCCAAGAACCAGATTTCATTGATGAATTAGATTCGGAGATTGAAAATTTAGTGGAGGAAACAACGCAGATTTCACTCATGGGTTCCTTCTTTGCAGTCAACACAGTTCCTGAACAATCCATTTTGTACCCTCCCACCCTAACTGCTCCTTCTCCATCTAACTCTTCCTTTGACCCCTTCCCTCTCACTTCACCCCTAACTCCAAAAGAAAAAATCATTTCAAAGCTAGGCCCTCAAATAGAGTTAAAACCTTTGCCCGACTCCCTTAAATATGTTTTCCTAGGTCCAAACCAGACCATGCCCCCGATTATCAATTCCCGACTTACTGGGGCACAAGAGGAAAAACTTCTCCAGGTATTGATTAAGAATAGAAAATCTATTGGCTGGACCCTTTCTGATCTTAAGGGTATTAATCCATCCTACTACACCCATCGAATTTATCTTGAGGACAACTCTCGCCCCTCCAGCCAACCACAAAGGAGCTTGAACCCTAATATGCAGGAGGTGGTTAAAATAGAGATTATACATTAGCTTGATTTTGATATCATCTACCCCATTTCTGATAGCTCCTGTGTTAGTCCCACACAAGTAGTTCCAGAAAAAGTTTGACTAACAGTTGTGACTAATGAACATGGGGAAAATATAACCAGTAAGATCACTTCTTGACGCGTGTGCATTGATTACAAAAAATTGAACACCGCCACTAAGAAGGACCATTTTCCGCTCCCTTTCGTTGATCAAATCTTGGAGTTATTAGCTGGACGTGATAACTACTATTTTCTAAACGGTTATTCCGACTATAATCAAGTTGCGCTCCATCCTGAGGATCGAGACAAAACTACATTCACCTAAACCTTCAGAACCTTTGCTTTCCAAAGGATGCCTTTCAGTCTTTGCAACGCACCTACGACTTTTCAACGTTGTATGCTTGCAAATTTTTTAAACCTAGTAGGTGAATGTCTGAAAGTCTTTATGGATGACTTCTCTGTATTTAGAGATTCTTTTTATCTGTGGCTTGAAAATCTAGAAAGAACTCTCAAAAAATCCATAGAAGTTAACCTGGTCCTCAGTTGGAAACAAAGCCATTTCATGGTTTAGGAAAGAATTTTCCTGGGCCATGTTATTTCCAAAAGGGGAATTGCAGTAGATCGAGCTAAAATTGATGTTATCTCCAAGCTCCCCCCGCCCACTACTGTGAAATAGATCCTCTCTTTCTTGGGGCACATGGGTTTCTATCACCGTTTCATTAAGAAATTTTCCCAAATCTCCAAGCCCAAGTCAATTACTTACCAAAGACTAGCCTTTTGACTTCAATGACCAACGCTTGGAGAGTTTCAATCAGCTGAAGTGGGATGTCACAGAGGCACCAATTTTACAAGGACCTGACTGGAATTGTCCCTTTGAGTTAATGATTGATCCCTCTGATTTTACTGTGGGGGCCGTTATAGGGTGAAGAATTGATAAGAAGCTCATTGTGATCTACTATGCTAGCAAAACTCTTGATGATGCATAACAGAATTGCACAATTACTAAAACAGAACTTCTTGCCATTGTCTTTGCCAAAGAAAAGTTTTCCTCTTATCTATTGGGGTCACATGTCACTGTATACACCGACCACTCAACACTTAAATATCTACTGAACAAGATGGATGTAAAACCTCACCTTATCCGTTGGATCCTACTGCTCCAGGAATTTGACTTGGAAATCAAGGATAAGGCGATAAGTACGGTGGAGTCTCATCCGTAAAGGGTTCGGGTTTGTAAAACCCATCGTTGTAGTTTGATTCGCAAGAAAATCTGTTGATCAGATAATATTTATAATCGAAACTCAAAAGGGAGTCTCGGGTCGAACACGGTGAGGCGAACATTTGGTTTGAAAAATCCACATTTCACTTTTTATTTATTTTTGTTATATTTTATCTTTTATAATTTTTTTGTATTTTTATCAAGCAAGAGATTAAGTCAACGAAAACTTTACCTACTTGAAAAAATATAAGAGAGAGAGAGAACCATATATATTTTTGAAGCAAATGTTTTCTACAACTAAGAAATTGGGAAAGATTACACTACAAAAGCAAAAAGAAAGATAAAGGTGAGAGAATCCCCCTCGACGGTTACTTAGAGGACAACTCACTCTGACGTCGCCTGTAGCAAGGTGGTGAGGAGTGGGATGAACGAGGATGGAGTTAGACGACAGAGGGCAGGACAGGACGGTGTCACGGCAAGGATCTACTTCCCGTAGTAGGTGAGAAGACAGGCATGGGATGCTCCACAAATGGGGATGAGGGGAGGGAAAAATATTCAATTTTCTACTCTAGAGGAGCATCCCAGGCTTGGGACAAGCTCTCTTTAGAGCCTTGGAGGTGGTGAGAGGAAGAAAGGAAGAGATGGTGAAGAATAAGGGGGTAGGTCATTTTATAGTGGAAGGAAGAGGAGGAATTCGTGCATAGGGCATTAGTGATAGCTGCAATCATCGCTGAAGATCGCCCAACTGTTGTTGAAGATCCATCCCAACCCCCGTCCCCTCTATCGCACGCATCACGCGGCTGTGCCCCTTGCAACATGTTGCGCATGCGTGCATTGGCATGCGCTACGTGCAACAGTGGCTGTGCGTGCTGCTTGTGCGAAGTTGAGTCGAAAATTCTATGCAAAAGGGTTGAGTTTTGGAAACCCATCTTTGTAGTGCGATTTGCGAGGAAATCCATCAACAAATAAATTTTACCAAAACTCAAAAGGAATTCTTGGTCGAACACTAAGAGACTATGTCGATTTGAAATCCAAGATTATATTTTTTTTGTAATTTTTGTTTAAAGGTGAGATAATCACAATGAATCGATACTATACTAGAGAGAGAGAGAGAACAAAACACTTTATAATATGGATATTGTTTTACAACTAGAAAGCAGGAAATATTACAACTAGAAAGTAGTAAAGAGAAGGGAGGTAAGAAATTATCCTCCTCCTTGGCTACAGGGAGGACGAGCCAAAATGGGTGATGCTTGGAAGATAGAGAGCTAAGATGGAAGATGGAGAAGAAAGCTGGAAGAACTGGGGGCGAGGCAGGACATCATCATCATGGGATCCACTTCCGGAATGGGGGCAAGAAGACGACCATGGGAGCTCCACGAACAGGATGAGATGTGGACAAAATTTTTGCTTTTAACCCTAGAGGACCATCCTTGGTTTGGGACAAGCTTTTTGGAGCTTTGGAGAGGGAGAGAGGTGAAGGAAGGTATAAGAAATTCGAGTGGTAGGGGTTTCCTTTTATAGTTGTAGGGATTGAGGGCAATTTGCTCAGTTCATGATTAAAAACATTAATTTAGGGTCCTTAGTGATGGATTTAAGCGTCACTAATGACCCCAAATGTGGGCTTAATGCGCATGCACCCGCTACCTCCTCACCTTCATGTGCGCTCAACGCATAGCAACAATCTCGTGATCTAAGTCATCCGATCGCGAAATTGGATGGTGATAAACATGTATAAATTCATCGTAAAATGCTTATTTGTCATAGTTCCTAGGCTTAGCATTGCATATCATGATATAAATATCGCACAACATGCATCATTTTGCATTTAGAGTAGTTGTTTATATTTCTGCTTAATTAGGTCCTTTTTATGGTCAGGAGAAGAGAGGATTTATCTCAGGGCCTCAGATGGACGATCAGACCATACAGATCTGATCGGGACGACGATCGGAGATTAACGCCTCTGAAATTGTCCAGATCGGAGTCCCGTAGCATCACATTAAGCTCGAGGAAGATCAACGGTCAGGGGGCAATGTGATATCCATACGGGCTTCGGATGGAAAATCCAATCGTACGGATGGATCCGGAGCGACGATTGCAGTCCGGCATAGCAAAAATCATCCTGATCTAAGCACCGTGGCACCCTTTGCAAGAAGAAGAAGATGGATGGCCCAGATGGGGCCACGTGGCACCATCGAAGCTGCCCAAACCCAGCCAGCAGCCACCGCCCACTCTCCCTCATCATCTGCATAATTAATCCTAGCCGTTGGATCAAGATCCAACGGCTGGGAAGCGTGTGCACCGATTTCTTCCTCGCAACACAAAGGGCGACGTGGCGCACTGGTTGATGCAGCGGTTTGCAAAGGAGGGGCACGGGTTCGATTCCCCACGGCCCCTCCAATTTCCAATTGGGCGGGCACTTGGAGCTCAGCGCAGCGGCAGTGGCAACGCGCACGCGCGGGCCAGCGCATTGCAAGCGCGCATGCCAGCGCACAGCACATGCGCACACAGTTGGGCGCGCAGTCAGCCCGCTTGAAGAGTGGGGCCGGCGGCGTGGGTGCAAGGGGCGGTTGGCACCAGCTTTCAGCGAAAGCTAGACTCACCTACAGCGACGCTTACAGCCGTCGCTATTTCATTGCAAGCGAGCAGAGCCAGCTATGGGCGTGGGTGGAGGTGAGCTGTCTACAGCAACGTTTCCAGCGACGGTCTAGATGTCGCTAGAGGTCCTTTATCCATTTTTAGCCTCTTCTCCACCACTATAAAAGGGTCTTCACCCTCTCCCTTCCAAGCCATCTATACCTACTCTACTCCCACCTACTCCCAAGCTCTAGCAAGCCTACCAACGCTCCATTAGAACTTGTTCTCGAGCTCCCAAGGTGCCTATTAGTGTAGCGAAACTCTGCCCCACCAAATACTCCTCCAACTTCCCATCTCCCTTCATAGGTCACCTTGGAGCTGTCCTCCCACCTCCATTCCGGTAGCAGATCACCTCCGTCTTCTCACCTCCATTCCGGAGCTACGCCGAAGCTTTCCTCAACCCGACGTCCTCCAACATCTCACCTCCGTCATCCCGCTCCTCACCTCCTTCATCCGAGCTTCCGCCAGGCGCCGTCGTCTTGCCGAACAACCGATTCAGGAGATTTCCTCTCACCTCCCTCTTTTTATATGCTTTCATAGTTTGTTGTAATTGACATTAGAAGTAATATATATCGGATTTGTTCTAGATCTCTATCTTGTGATACATTTGCTTGATTTCTTTTATTACAAAAATACAAAAAAAAAAAATATCAAAACCTTAAAATACCAAAAAGAAACGAAATGAAGCATGATTTTCAATAAAGTAAACGTCGCCTCCCTGTGTTCGACCTGGGACTCCCTTGGAGTTTCGGTATAAATTTTATTTGATCGACGTGTTTTGCAACTACGACGATAGGTTACTTGTAACCCCTATTTCTAACACGCGAAGCACGCCCGACCATTTTGGCGCCGTTGTCGGGGAGGCAACGAAATTTACTTTATTGTTTATGGTGTTTCTTTGCATTTACATAGCACTAACCCCACTTGTCTTTGATCTACTGTCGTGCAGGTACCCTAGCATGGAGATCCAAGTGCGGTAGATCGGAGTAAAGTGCGGGTAGAGTACTTTGTAAGTGTCCCCTACTTTCCCCCCAACTAGTTCATTTCGCCACAATCATAACCGAGACCTAATCTACTTAGTTGTTTGCATAAGCCCTAGGATAGAATTGTTTGTCTTGTTTTCCACCTTCACCCATCTCACCCACATCTCATAAAAAAAAAACAAAAAGATATTTCTGTGGGACAAGTCAATTTACACACTCTATACACCCACATTTGAGGCACATAATCGGATTTGATTTTTCATCGACTCAACCGAGTTTCCGACCTGTGGACCTGGTACACGAATTCAACACCTAAAAGAGTAGAAATCATATTAGGTTAACCAAATTTCTGTGTGCCTTAACTAAGTGGTGCAGTAGGCTAATTGATTGAACTGTTTGGGCCGCACCACTTAAGATAAAAGCGATTCATCAAGTAGCTTGCCACTTAGGGTTGATTCTTAGGGCTGAACCAGGCACTCCACTTTTTTTTTTTTTGATTTCTAAAGGAATATATCATCGCCAGTGCTTGCAAAACTTGGAGTGTTTTCCTAAACTTGATTGAATATACCTAAGATTAAACCCTAAAAGCTACTAAACAAGGTTGAACTCTAAAAGACACATCATTAAATAACCTTGTTTGCAAACCCTGGTTGTGCACACACACACATTTTAACTGATCATTAAGGCAACAACCCATCTAAAGGGCCCATCACATTCCTGAAGCACAATTTTCCCAAGCCTAACTAAAATTGATTAGATGCTGGCCCTAAGGACTGGTTCGCTCGTCGGGATCCAGATTGAGATCGTTCACGATTAACCTACTTATACTAGTCAATCTGATGTCTAGCTAGGGGAGTAGCATCAAACGACCGCGGCTGGGGGGTACACTAGGATCCGGAGGTGCAAGCCAAAGGAAGAACCTTCTCCCCAGTCCCTCCTTCTAACTGGTTGGATTGCCTGGACATAAGTAAAGTAAATCGTCGATAATCTTAGGATGGATTCTGGGAGTCTGTAGACCTTTAGGCTACCGAAACTAAGGACAGGCTTTTATTTTTGTATTGCAGGGCTCCTTTCTCTTCTGATTTCCCTCCTTACTTCACCATGTACACTTCCACATCCTACACACATTTCACACCCTATCCTCCTACCACCACTTATCCCCAAGATGATTACTATCCCGACTTGACTTATAATTATCCATCCACTAGCCGGGATGACTTTGATTGGGGATATGAATCCGGACCTCAGTGCCCAGGGCCTAACCCTGGACAACAAGACTATGATTATTATCCTTCCCAGAGCTATAATGATTATGGATCTTCATCCTTTGATGACCAAACCAACCAGATCTACAATCAGGAAGGATATAATGATTATAACACCTACCCTCCCTAGTATTCCATTGAAAATAGGTCATCACCCTTCTTTGAACAATCCATGACGACCTACTACCAGGGAGGAACCCGAGAACCTCGACATCTTGACTCCCCTAGATTTAATCTGAGCCCACCCAAACCTGAACCGAACCAGTCGGTTCAGGTGAACCAGATCCAGGATAGGGTGTTGGCTAATTTGAAGAACACTATATAATCTTTAGAAGCTCAGCCAACACCATGCACTGAAGCACTGGAGCCTATGATCAAAATGATTGATGAACTTAATAGTTATCTATTGGATTTGCTCTAAAGTGTTAGGGATAGGGACTTGGGTGAGTTCTTTCTTGGGAAATTGTCGAGGTTGAGGATGAAATTTGTGGTTGCACTAGTCAAATCTTGGGTTGATTCTCAAGATGAACCCCCTTCAGGAGAGCCAATGTTTGAACCCGCTCAGGCACCTGTCGAGAGGGATACATTTTCTGAGACTGCGGCTGACAAGGATGGGCTAAAGCAACCATTCGAGGATGAACCAATTGATTCACTCGAGATCCCCGAGCCAGGGAGCGAGGAAAAATATGTCTTCACGGACCATGAAATGACATATGATTTTGAGACATATATAAATGAGGATCATCAATTCTTTGACTCTGAGGGTGAAGAATCTTTGGCGAAGTCTCACTTGAACTTAAGGAAGAGGATTTTAGTGAGACAAATGGGCTTGAGGAATCTGACAAACCAGTTGATAGCCCAATTATTGAAGATTTGCATTTAGTTGGGGTTAACTTGGAGGATTCGAATCTTGATGATTCAATCAGTGACCCCAGTCCTCATCTGCACCCTAAAGAGATGACTTCTGAGATCTTTGTGCCCAAGTCAATCTTGCTTCAGCCACGATTTCTGGACTTGGGAGAATCATATGGGTGAATAATATGCTAGAGGTCCCGAAGCCTGAGCCCTTGATGTTGGAGGATAGAATGGTTGAAATAAAGGTTTGGGAGGCTAATTCTGAGGGAAGTTTGATTTTGGATCTAAGGGTACCTATTTACTTAAAACCACTTACTTTCTACCAGGACCCTTACGATATCTTTCACGTGCAACCCAAGCTCAAAATAACTGATTATTTTTCTGAGCTAGACGTTAAGTGGACAACTGCACCTATTGAAGCATCTTTACCCATTTTCCGACACTTTGGTCTTGGGTTGCATTCCACTAAATTGCAAGCCCAGCCCTGCAAACACAACAACCTTCGGTTCTAGGTGATTTTCATCTAGAACCTGAGAACCACTCGACCCTGGGGCATGGGTCTGCACCTTAATTTCGTCCACATCTGTGGACATCTTCTGCTGGCAGGTTTCAGGATCAATATTTTGATTTTGATTCTGAACTGCACTTGTGAATTCTCAATCTCTTCTATGTATGTATGCTATGCCTAGCTGAAGGCATTAAACTTAGCACGTGTGTATACACCCTTCTCTCTGCGGAGCTAACCAGATTTTCACGACACTCAGGTGATGTTCTATTTACTTTACCCTTTTCATGTCTTTATTTTTACAATTAGGACATTGCATCATTTAGGCATGGGGGGGTGGATAATCAATTCCTGAAATCATTATGTTAACTGCGAAGAATTTCTTTTACTTTCTTATAAAATTAAAAAAAGTGAAAATTAAAAAAAAAAGAAAGAAATTAGGAAAAGATAACTTAGGCATTTGGAAGTTATTAACTTTAGGAAATGATACGATAGGACTTAAACACTTAGACTCTTCAGGTCTTCGGGCTTAAATTAGCCCGGGTGTCCACTCGAATGTGGACTTAGTCTCGAGTCCTCGCCAATTAAAATTCATTTTAAGTTGGTAAATAAATTGGGATGATAAGTATAAGACTTATCAACCCACCCTCTGATTTGGGAGGATTTTAAGGCTAAGCATCTACACACTATTCGCACTGACTCACTTTCCGACAGTTTTTACGGAAATTGGGTAGCTAATGGACCGACTTGGGTGGTATGGCTGGCAAGTTGTCAGTGGTAACAGCTCATCGGTCGATTGTCCAGAGCCCAGCCACAAGACCATTTTCGTTGTACTGCCTTTAGGTAAATCTTAGATCAAGGAAGCCACCTACTTATTAAAAAAAAAAAAAAAGAGAAACAAGCAAAAAGAAAAGAAAAAAAAAAGAGAAAAAGAAAAGGAAAACAAATACAAATACCACACTTCACCGCACGAGTATGGCTGGTAAGTTATCGGTGGTAACAGCTCATCGGCCGGTTGTCCAGAACCCAGCTCACAAAAAAAAAAAATGCACAATAATTTCCAAAACACATAGGGAAGAAGCGGGGAAGTAGAATAAACCGGGGAGATATACACTGGATTCACCCTTGTGTTGACCCTATAAGTAAAAGTAGGGAGAAAGCTACCAATCGTAAAGATAAACCTTTAGGCAAGGTCACCTAGGGTCGTAGAAACCTGAAGTCCGTCTTAATAGCCGTTTTCTGAGTCTATCACTTTTTCACAAAGATGCTTAGTACTTAGAATCCTTTTCGAGTCTTGGGCTGGTCGGGTAGTCGTAAAAAGTTATCCCGTAACTCTCAAACTCCAAAAGTACAAAAAAATTAGGAAAGAAGAAAAATAAAAATATATATATATTTCTTCCCTTCTCAAATAAGGCGAGAACTTGGGTGGTCTGCATTCTGCCAGACACCCGGGTACAGTTGAGTCTTCGTAGTTTAGAACCTTAGTTGAAATTTTCTATTGTTAGTAAACAACTTAGGCCTAAGCGATCTAATCCTAATTTTGATTTTATACATAGCATGTAGTTTAATTTTGCTAGGGACTAGCAAAAGATAAGCATGGGGGTATGATAAACATGTATAAATTCATCATAAAATGCTTATTTGTGATAGTTCCTAAGCTTAGCTTTTCATATCATGATATAAATATCGCACAGCATGCATCATTTTGCATTTAGAGTAGTTGTTTATATTTTTGCTTAATTAGGTCCTTTTTATGGTCAGGAGAAGAGAGGATTTATCTCAGGGCCTCAGATGGACAATCAGACCATACAGATCTGATTGGGATGACGATCGGAGATTAACGCCTCTGAAATCGTCCAGATCGGAGTCCCGTAGCACCACATTAAGCTCGAGGAAGATCAATGGCCAGGGGGCAATGCGACATCCATATGGGCTTCGGATGGAAAATCCGACCGTACGGATGGATCTGGAGCGATGATTGCAGTTTGGCATCGCAAAAATCATCCCGATTTGAGCATCGTGGCACCCTCTGCAAGAAGAAGAAGATGGATGGCCCAGATGGCGCCACGTGGAGCCATCCAGGCTGCCCAAACCCAGCCAGCAGCCACCGCCCACTCTCCCTCATCATCTGCATCATTGATCCTAGAAGCGTCTGCACCGATTTCTTCCTCACGACATAAAGGGTGATGTGGCGCATTGGTTGATGCAGCGGTTTCCAAAGGAGGAGCACGGGTTCAATTCCCCACGGCCCCTCCAATTTGCAATTGGCCAAGCACTTGGAGCTCAGCGTAGCGACAGCGGCAATGGCAGCGTGCGCGTGCATGCACGAGCCAGCGCATTGCAAGCGCGCATGCCAGCGCACAGCACACGCGCACACACGCACACAGTTGGGCGTGAGGTCAGTGCTCGTGAAGAGTGGGGCAGGCGGTGCGGGCGCAAGGGGCAGTTGGCGCCAGCTTTCAGCGATAGCTAAACTCACCTACAGCGACGCTTACAGCTGTCATTGTTTCATTGCAAGCGAGCAGAGCCAGCTATGGGCGTGGGTGGAGGTGAGCTATCTACAACAACGTTTCCAACGACGGTCTGGAGGTCACTGGAGGTCCTTTACCCATTTTTAGCCTCTTCTCCACCACTATAAAACGGCCTTCACCCCTTCCCTTCCAAGCCATCTTTACCTACTCTACTCCCACCTACTCCCAAGCTCTAGCAAGCCTACCAACGCTCCATTAGAGCTTGTTCTCGAGCTCCCAAGGTGCCTATTAGTGTAGCGAAACTCTACCCCACCAAATACTCCTCCAACTTCCCATCTCCCTTCATAGGTCACCTTGGAGTTGTCCTCCCACCTCCATTCCGGTAGCAGATCACCTCCGTCTTCTCATCTCCATTCCGAAGCTACGTCGAAGCTTTCCTCAACCCGACGTCCTCCAACATCTCACCTCCATCGTCCCACTCCTCACCTCCTTCATCCGAGCTTCTACCATGCACCGTCGTCTCGCCGAATAGCCGATTCGGGAGATTTCCTCTCACCTCCCTCTTTTTATATGCTTTCATAGTTTCTTGTAATTGGCATTAGAAGTAATATATATCAGATTTGTTCTAGATCTCTATCTTGTGATACATTTGCTTGATTTCTTTTATTACAAAAATAAAAAAAAAAGATCAAAACCTTAAAATACCGAAAAGAAACGAAATGAAGCGTGATTTTCAATAAAATAAATGTCGCCTCCCTGTGTTCAACCTGGGACTCCCTTGGAGTTTCGGTATAAATTTTATTTGATCGACGTGTTTTGCAACTACGATGATAGGTTACTTGTAACCCCTGTTTCTAACACGCGAAGCACGCCCGACCAGATGGCTAAAATGCACTACGCTTCATCGTGTGCCTACGTGCGATCGGGTGTTCAAACGCTCATC
This sequence comes from Thalassia testudinum, assembly GCA_037157565.1. Lineage (NCBI taxonomy): Eukaryota > Viridiplantae > Streptophyta > Magnoliopsida > Alismatales > Hydrocharitaceae > Thalassia > Thalassia testudinum. The sequence continues at coordinate 7,955,601 of JAZHRO010000003.1, read as the reverse complement.
CGATCACGCATGAGTGATCCGCGCGGACTGGTGATGCCACATCACTGCTCCTTCCCTACACGATCACCATCTGACGGTCGAATCGAGTTGCTCCTATGCCCGTGCCTTGGTTTGAGGTGCGTGGGGGCATGAACCTGCACCCTCTTCTTTGTGGATTTCTCGCTTAGGCAACCTTGGCCATTGGATCTTCATCCAACAGCCAAGATCTCTCAACCCAAATGCCCTTCAGGAGTTGAGAAGAGATGCCGTGGCCAGTTTGGGGGGCAGTGATGGCACCACGTGGCGCCATCATGGTCGTCCATCTTTTGTGTCTTACAGATGGTGCCACAAATGTCGAATTGGATCGATTATTGTGTTGTTGGGCTGCGATCGTCGATCTGAATCCATCTGTGCAGTTAGATTTGTCATTTGAGGTATGAATTTACACTATCTTGGCCCTTTGATCTCAGATCTTTCTCAGACTGTATTTGATGCTACAAAAGTCCGATCAGGGCGATCTTGAAGTTGTTGAACTCCGATCGTCACCCTGATCAGATCTGTACGGTTGGATCTTCAATCTGAGGCTCTAATAAGATATTGCCCTATTTCTTGATCATAAAAAGAGATAATTAACCTAAATTTTATATAATCTAACCTAAATGCAAGATGATGCATATTATACAATATTTATAATGTATGATACAACTATATGCCTAAGAACACGCATAAATAGACTATTTATGTGATATAAACGTGTTTACATCATGCGCCCAGCCGGTGCACCTCCAATCCTCAATTTGGGGGGCTACGGGGATTCAAACCCATACCCCTCCCTTGGAGGCAACATCCCAACCAATGTGCTGCAGTCGGGGATTGTCACAAGGGGGAGTTCTTGAGGCCGCGGCGTGGAGGCTTCCTAACTGTTGGATGATGATCCAACGGTTAGGATTTGAAGGTGAAGATGATGAGAGGGTGCCAATAGTCATTGATGGCCAGTGTTTGGCGGTCTAGATGGCGCCACGTGGCACCATCTAGATCATCCATCTTCTTTCTATTGTAGAGGGTGCCACGGTGCTTGGATCGAGGTGATTTCCGTGGTGCCAGACTACGATCGTCGCTCTGGATCCATCTGTACTGATGGATTTTTCATCCAATGCTCATAAGGATGTTGCATTGCCCCCTAGCAGTTGATCTTCCTTAGACCGCATAAGGTTTTACAGAATTCCGATCTCAATAATTTTGGATTCATTAGACTGCCATCATCGTCCTAATCAGATTTGTACAGTTAGATCACCAATTCGAGGCCCTGAAATAAATCTCCTTCCCTCCTAGCCATAAAAAGGACGTAATTAACCTAAAATATACACAACTACTATAAATTCAGAATGATGCATGCTATGCAAAATTTATAACATGAAATGCAAAACTAAGCCTAAGAACATGCATGAGTAGGCATTTTATCCTCAATAATTATGTCAATATCAGACCCCCATGCTTATCTTTTGCTAGTTCCTAGCAAAATTAAACTACATGCTATGTATAAAAATAGAATTAGGACTCGATCACTTAGGCCTAAATTGTTTATTTACAATAGAAAATTTCAACTAAGGTCATAAACTACGAAAACTCAACAATACCAGAGTGTTTGCCAGAATGCAGACTGCCCAAGTCCTCACCTTATTTGGAAAGGGAAGATACATTTGTTTTTTGTTTTTCTTATTTTCTTATTTTTTTGGACTTTTGGAGTTTGAGAGTGTTGGGATAACTTTTTAAGGCTACCCAACCCGTCCAAGACTTGAAAAGGACTCTAAGTGCTAAGCATCTTGTGAAAGAGTGAAAGACTCACTAGGCAACCATTAAAACGGACTTCAAATTTCTACGACCCTAGGTGACCTTAAGAGTTTCTGCTTAAAGGCTTATCTTTTTGATCGGTAGCTTTCTCCCTACCTTTTTTTAATTTTTTTATGGGGTCAACACATGGGCGTACCCAATGTATATCTCCTCGGTTTATTGTACTTTCTTGCTTCTTCACTAAGTATTTTGGGAATTATTTGTGCATTTTTGTGAGTTGGGCATTGTACAACAGACCAATGAGCTATTATCCACAGCAACTTACCAGCCATACTCCTGTGGTGAAGTGTGGTTTGTTTTTCTATTTTTATTTTATTCCTTCTTCTATTTTTCTTCTTGTTTTTTCTTTCTAGTTTTTAGCATCATTTTTTCTTTTTCTAAGTGGGTGGCTTCCATAATTTAAGATTTACCAAAAAGCAGTAGAATGAGTATGGTCATGTAGCTGGACTCTGGACAACTAGCCAATGAGCTATTACCCATGACAATTTGCCAGCCATACTACCTTAGAAAGTTCATTAGCTATCCAATTTTCGAAGAAATCGTCGAAAAGTGAGTCAGTGCAAATAGCATGTAAATGCTTAGAGTTTATAGTCCCCTCAAATCAGAGGCGGGTTGGCAAGCCATGTACTTATCACCCCAATTTATTAGTCAAATTTTAATAAAATTACTTAGAGAGGACTTGAGATTAAGTCCACATTCGAGTGGACACCCAATCCTAAAGTATCATTTCCTAAAGTTAATAACTTCCAAAAGCCTAAGTTCTCTTCTCCTAATTCTATTTTTTTTCTCTTTTTGAATTTTCAATTTTTTTAAAAGAAAATAAAAGAAACTCTATTGAGCAAACGAAATAATTTTAAGATTAAGTATCCACCTCCCCATGCCTAAATGATGCAATGTCCTCATTGCAGAAATAAAGACATGAAAAGTGAGGAGTAAACAGAATATCACCTGAATATCATAAAAATCTGATCAGCTCCATAGAGAATGTTGAATATACACACGTGCTAAATTTATTGCCTTCAGCTAGGCACGGTTAATAAATAAAGAAGACAATAAAAGTTCAGAAATATAGGACAAAATCAAAATCAAAGATTAATTCTCAAACCCACCAGCAGAAGATGTCCACAGACATGGACCAGATTATGGTACAGACCCGTGCCCCAGGGTGAGTGGTTCTAAGGTTCTGGATGAAAATCACCCAGAACCAAAGATTATTGAGCTTACAGGGCCAAGCCTGTGGTTTGGTGGTGTGCAACCCAAGAGTAAAGTGTCAGACGAAAGGTAGATTTGATTCACTAGGTTCAGATGTCCATTTAAAGTTTATCAAAAAAATAGTCAATTATGCCAAGCTTGGATTGCACGTTAAAGATAGCGTAAGGGTCCTGGTAAAAAGTTGATGGTTATAGGACAATAGGAGACCTTCGATCCAAAATTATGTTTCCCTTAGAATTAGCCTCCTAGATTTTCATTTCCATACTTCTATTCTCCAAAATCAATGTTTCTAGGACCTCCAGATCGTTGCACACCCCTTCTAAAATACACAGGTCCAACAATTGTGGCTGAATCAAGATTGACTTGGGTCTTGTGATCTCAAAAATATCATAATTCAGCTCTTTAGGGTGTGGTTGAGTAGTAGGGCTACTAATTGAATCATCTAGATTTGAATCACCCAAGTTAGCCCCAATATGATCATTATCTTCTATAATCAGGCAATCAAAATGTTCATCATGCTCCTCAAGCTTGTTTGTCTCATCAAAATCATCTTCCTTAAGCTCAAGTGAGACTTCACCTAAAGATTCTTCACCCTCAAAGTCAAAGAATTCTTGATCCTCATTTATATATGTCTCAAATCATATGTCCTTTCAAGGTCCATGGAGACATATTTTTTGTCGTTCCCTGACTCAGGGATCTTGGGTGAAGCAATCGGTTCATCCTGAATCGGTTGTGCTAGACCAACTTGGTCATCTCTGATCTTAGAATATGTGTCCCCCCCGACAGACACCTAAGTGGGTTTAGACATTGGATCTCCTGAAGGGGGTTCATCTTGAGAATCAGCCCAAGATTAGACTAGGGCAAGCACAAATTTCATCCTCAATCTTGATAATTTCCCAACTAAAAACTCACCCAAGCCCCTATCCCTAACGTCTTGGAGCAAATCCAATAGAGAACCCTTAAGTTCATCAATCATTTTGATCATAGGCTCCAATGCTTCAATGCATGGTGTTTGTTGAGCCTCTAAAGATTGTATGGTGTTCCTCAAGTTAGCCAAAACCTTGTCTTCAACTTGGTTGACCTGAACCAAATGGTCTAATTCAAGGTTGGGTGGGTTTGGGTTCATTCTAGAGGAGCTAAGATATTAAGGTTTTTGGGTCCCTTCCTAATTGTAGGTCATTTCAGATTGCTCAAAGAATGGTGGTGACCTATATTTAGTGGAATACTGGGGAGAGTTGGTGTTGTAATCATCATATCCTTCCAAATTGTAGATCGTGTTGGTTTGGTCATTAAAGGGTGGAGATCTATAATCATTGTAGCTCTGAGAAGGAAAGTAATCATAGTCTTGTTGTCCAGGGTTAAGACCTGGACACTAAGGTCTGGATTCATATCCCTAATCAAAGTTATCCTGGCTAGTGGATGGCTAATTATAAGTCAAGTCGGGATAGTAATCATCTTGGGGATAAGTGGTGATAGAAGGATGGGATGGGAAATGCATGTAGGATGTGGAAGGATACATGGCAGAATAGGAGGGAAGTCAGAAGAGAAAGGAGCCCTGCAATACAAGCAATCAACCCTGTCCTTAGGTGGGTTAGCCTAATGAACTTCAGACTCCTAGGACCCGTCCTGAGATTATAAACAATTTGGTCTACTTCTATCCAGCTAATTGTTGAAATGTTTTTTGCGAATCGCTACGCTTACGTGTTTGGTTTTGGAAAACCTGTCGTTGTAGTTCGAAAGCGAAGAATTCGTGTTCAACAAATAAAATTTATACCGAAATGAAAATTCCGGGTCGAACACAGGGAGGCGGACGTTTGATTTAAAAACTTCGCGTTTCTTTTTATTTGTCACGAAGTAAATCAATTTAAACTATCTAATTATTTACAATTAATAAAAGAGAGAGAGAGGGTAAGAGAGAGAGAGAGTATTACACATGGAAATCAAAATGAGATGTAGAATAAACAAAGAATTTATCATAGAAGAGACTGTTCATTACAATTAGAATGCATAAAACAATTACACTAGAAAGCATTAAAAGAATGGAGGGAGAAATGTCCTCCTCGACGGTCGCTTGGAGGACGAGTAGATTAATCTAGAAAATAGTAAACCTATACTAGAAAGCAGTAAAAAGAATAGGGAGAGAGAAATCCTCCTCGACGGTTGCTTGGAGGACAAGCCGGACGGGACGACACCTAGACGAAGGAGAACGAAGCAGGATGAAGGAGGACGAAGCAGAAGAACGGGAACGAAGCAGCATGCCGTCGTCGTCGCGGGATCCACTTCCGAAGGGGAACGAAAATTGGACTTTATCTCACGAGAAGCATCCCGTGTGTGGGACAAGCTTCTCTTGAGCATTGGAGGGGTAGAGAGGAGAAAGAAGGGATGAGAATTTCATATGGAGGGGGTCTCCTTTTATAGTTGCAAGGAGTGGGGTGATGGGTCAGCCTGGATAGGTTGTTAATATGATGTTTTTATCGTTGAAATATGTATAGTGGTTAACCTAATTCAGACCTAACCATCTCTTTACAAAATTTTTAACCTGGCCTAATTGATTTTATCTTGTCACTTTTAGGCCCAGGGTCGAACTCAGGGAAGTGGGGTTAAAGTCGAGTTTCTACGTTTTCCTTAAAATGCATCTCTTCCATTCGTTTATTGTGTTTTTGGTATTTTTCTTATTTAGGTTTTTTTTCTGGTAATCCTTGTTCTTGAGGCACACCCTCAAAATTGTGTCCTTGGCTTTTAGCCAAAACAAAGTTCCAAAACGCGCCTTGCTACTCGCAAGACGGGGTACCTGCAAATCAAAGATTATCTTTTCACTTTTATACCTTTTTTTTTATCTTTTTACTAAGAAGGAAGCTAACAGATAGAAAGTAAATATAGTAGCTATAGATATATATTTCTATGTAGTATATATATAAAGGGGTGGGGGTGGAGGTGACGATGGAGTGTAGCACTATGTCGAGTCAGTTGACGTCTAGAGAGACGCAACCAACACGACTATGTGCCGCGTGGAGTGTGGATGGAGGATGGATGATGTATGGGACCACGCTTTTTTTGTACGCGTGTATCAGGGAATATCAGCAACTGGTGCAGATATCCCCGTGATACAGCGTATAGTAAATAACGTGAAAATATATGTACATATGTATGTATATGAGTAAATATATCTATATGTATATAAATGTATAAGTATATATGTATAGATATATATAGATATATATATGTATATATAGGTGTATATATATATATATATATATATATATATGTATGTATATATGTATATAGCTATGTATATATATGTATATAAGTATATATATATAATACTATATAGATATATATATATATATGTATTTAGATATATGTATATATATATGTGTATATGTATAAGTATATAGATATGTATATATATATATATGTATATGAGTATGTGTATATATATATATATATATATTATATATGTATATGTATATTATATTATATGTATGTATACATAACTATATAGGTATACTATGTATATATAACTATATATATATAGATATATGTATATATATATATATATATATATATATATATATGTATGTATATAAGTTACTATTAGTGTGCGTGTGTGTGTGTCGGTGAATGGGTGTGTGTGTGTTGCTGTAAGTGAAAAAAAAGAGAGAGAGAGAGAGAGAGAGATAGAGAATACGTGAGAGAGAGAGAGCGGGAGACAGAGAGGGAGCGGGCGGGAGAGATCGCGAAGAGAGAGAGAGCGCCAGAGAGAGAAAGAGCGGGCGGGAGAGATCGCGAGCGCGGACGATGGCAGCGAGTTAAGACGTCTGCTCGCGGCGGCGGACGTCTGATGCCGCGTCGTCTGAAGGCGGAGGCGGACGTCTGAAGATCGCGGATGCAGGCGCGTCTTCGCGCGGAGAAGGTGACGCGTCTGCAGGCCGGGTGCGAGGAAGGAGAGCGGGCGATGGCGTGCTCGGAGAGGGCGGCGGGGAGTCTGCAGTCGGTCGCGGAGGGTTGCAGAGGTCCGCGGGGGTCGGCGCGAGGCCGTAGCCGGCCGCTGCAGTGCGCGCAGCGGCCTGTCGCGGGTGGAATTGCAGAGGCGACAAAGCAGAGGCGGAGACGGGGAACGGGCCTGCAGGCGCACGCGGAGGGTTGCGCGCCTGCGGGGAAGGTCGCGGAGGAGGCGGGGGTGCTGCTGCTGCTGCTGTCGCCGCTGGGCTGCTGCTGCTGCTGCTGCTTCAAGCTTCGGACCTTGAAGCGGCAGCAATGGCGTGGAGATGAAAACGAAGAGAAAAGAAAACACCACGCCCACCTGCTCGTTGAAGAGCTGGGCGGTGGTGTTCCCACTGTGGTGGTGAGCACCACAGTGGGTTCTCCTGCTCGTCGGGTGCCTCCTCGACGGAGGGCCGGCGTATGGGAGGGGAGAACGGGTGAGGAATGTGGCTGCGAGTTTTTTTCAGCAGCTGCAACCGCTTCGTCGCGAGGATGAAGCTGCAGCTACTTATAGAGGAGGGGAGAGGGGCGTGTTGGCTGCAGCAGGGAGAGGGCGTGCTAGTTGCAGCTGTAGGGAGCGGCGTTGGCAGGGAGACGTGACGGGAAGAGGTGCTGCGTGGCTGCTGCATGCAGCTGCGGGAAGAGTGCAGCCGCGGGAAGGACGCAGCCGCGGGAAGAAGAGAAAAGCCGTGGGAAGAAGAAAGAAAGATGAAAATAAAATATGGAGAGGGGACTTTTGCAAAGAGACACTTGAAGAAAAATGTAAAAATGCAAGCCATTTATTCCATTCTCTTCTCCTCTCAATTAAATGCATGCATGCAAGCGTTTTTACAAATGCAACTACAGGATTATAATATACATAGTTAATGCTAGAAAATAGCATAAGAAGGCGTTCTTATAGGCGTGTTTTGAGGTGCAAACATATACCCCCATGCCTATCTTTTGCTAGTCCCTAGCAAAACCGTATTTAGAAATGATCTTAAGCTGAAAATTTTCTTCTGAGGTGATATAGGTGTGTTTATTATCGAATATTGTGAGAACCAATTGTAAAGAAGACTACCAGTACTTTAAGTCTCACATGACATAGATCATCTCTCAACTAACCAGGACTCTTGATATTTAAACCTTAAGTACGATTTCCAGGACCCAGGAGGTTTTTGCCGTACTCGAGAGCTCAAGAAATTATGGTTTGTGCATAGTGAAGGATCAAGACTGACCAGATGAACATTAAGACTCAATCCTAGGGTTTCACGAATTTTTAAGTACAGGTTGGTCCCAGTTTCAGCTCATGTCTTCGAATTGACCCTTAAGATGATGACGGAAAACTCAACTCCCATTTTCTGATTTTTTTTTTTTCTTTTCTTTTTTTTTTTTTTTTTTTTTGAAACACGTGTCAGTATATCTCTTGCAACACATTTTGAAACACACATCTTTTTTTTTTTTTTTTGGTGGGAGAGTTTCTTTTTGGTGGAAAGAGTCGCTCCTAAACACAAGACTAAAGCCTGGGATGAAAAGTCTACCTGCGCACACAGGTAAGGACTCCACCTTCCCTAATGAACACTAGGGTTGGATCTTATGTTCACCTGGTCTTTCCTGATATGTGTAGTGTGAACCAAGTTTACTTAAGCTCTCAAGAAAAAGCAAACCAACGGACCCTGTACTGGTGTCTCAGGTACAAGAATACATCCTTAGTTAGGAGAGATCTTGATCTATTTTGTCAATGCTTTAAGTGAATTAAGCCGAGCCTGAGCGAATCAAGCTTCTGTGGCCTGGAAATTCTTCAAAACAGAGGTTGAATATCCATAAACACTTATTGTATTTTTTGTTTCAGCTTTTAGATCATTACTAAACACCATTTATTACTAATATATATATATATATTTTTTTTTTTTTCTTTTCTTTTTTCTTTTTCTTGCATATTTATAAATAGGTGGTAATTGTCTGATACCATAAAATACCCGGATCCTATGGATGCCTATCCACCCCCCCATGCCAAACAATGCTATGTCCTCATATGCATGCAGGGAAAGGCAGAGAACGGACGACAGATCGGGTAACAGGAGCTGAGGTTCAGGGTATAAATCAGGGTGGAAGGGTGGGTGGATGGTGGGTGGTGAAGAGAAAAGCGAAGTAATCGCGATAGAGGCGTGAAAAGTAATGGTGGATGGTGAGAGATTTGGCATTTTCTGGGACGAGAGTGTCCCAGGCGGATCAGAAAACAGATCAGGAAGAGGAAGTTGGCCCTTAGATTGGCCAAGAAGGGGGGCTTTTTGGATAGATGGATCCAAAAGGGAATAGCCCCGGTGAGTAAGATATCGGCTCAAGGTCCCAGTGTGGGTTTGCAAATCCGCCTGATTTAGCGGGAAAGAAAGGGCAATCCGGTCTTCCATAGTGTGGACCGGCGGTGAGCAGCCCGGCAATGACTCAGACCACGAGGTATGGGAAGTGGAGAAAACCTCGTCAGAAGTCTGGTCAGGAGAAGGTACAGGAATAGGGAGGGATTGGGGAACGTCACAGTTTGTGTTGGTCAGGCAGTCGTCAGGTAATTCGCAGCAGTCAGAATCGGCTCCAATTAGTTCGATACACGTACTGACAGTCACGTCCTCGTCAGACGTGTCATCCTTGATGTCATTACTATCATCATAAGAGTGCGGTGCTGCAGCGGGATTAACCTGAAATCCCGAAGGAATACTCGGAGCTTGCAGAATTTGATGAACCTGTTCCTGAGAAGGTTGTACCTGTGGTTGCGGACCACAGGGTACAAAGTTTTGCGGGTTTGGAACAGGTTGGGCGGGAAAAGTGCCCTGAGATCGAGTCGCCATGCTTAGTTGATTGATCTCAGCATTCTGCTGCGCCAAATGCTGAAGAGAGGTCATGTTTTCTTTATGGCGCTTTGACATTTCCGTCATCATTCGCATCAATTTATCAAGAGGTTTTGATGCGTGTTTGGTTTTCTATACACAAGGGCCTGATGGCAGATTTGCCATAGGATTAGACTGGGCCCTTGGGATGATGGGTGCGGACGATCGCATTGGTCCACCAGCGGGGTTTCGACACTGCGGGTTGTTGGACCATGCAAAGTTGGGATGATTATGCCACCCTGGGTTATACGTGGCAGAAAACGGGTTATTCCCCAGGGTGCAGGCATCTTCTATGCCAGAAGACGTGTCCGCATATGTGTCCGAGTACACGGAGGCTTGGTCCTCCGTGTTGAAATATTGGCTTACAGAAGCCAGTTCCACATGACTTACCGAGTCGCTTGGCGCGACACTCGATAAGGAAGGTCTTACAGGGTTTCTCGGGATAAGCCTGGTGTTGAAAGAATTGAAATTGTGACGAAGTGGTGAGGCGGGGGTGTGTGCCATGTTTGTGGAGGAGGAGGATGATTCGGCTCTTTTTCTAGATTTATCAGTCAATTCAAACAATTCAGGGTTTTGTGACCTCCTCCCAAACATGCACTACCGCAAGAAGAATTGGGGAGATGAGAAGAGAAAAGGGATGAGAGAAATGACGCCGCAAAGGTACACTTGATTACAAATCAATACAGTCAAGTTCCTAACCTCTACAGTGTGCCCTTAGACCTAAAGATCTAAGTTACCTACTATCACGAACTACGGAACCGAATGTGAGCACCACGGAACCACCGGGCCAGATTGAAAGGCCGTTTGCCCCAGTCTTAGACACCCGATAGCACGCGGGAACTCTCACCAGCACGTAGCCGCTACACGTAGGTAGTTAGACCTCTAATCCTTAAAAGGGTCAAGTTACTACCAGTTTTAATTAGAGGCTTAGGGTCAAGTGCTTTTGGAATGTGAAGGGCGTTGTTTACGGGTAATGCCCAAGTGATTGATTTTAAGAGTGTGCAAGAACAAGCATGCAACGGGGAAATCTCCCCGAATTGAAGTTTTTATTGGCGAATGGTTTTTAGAGTTCAGCCTTAAGTAGTATGAATTTTAGGGTTTTGCTGAATTACCAATTCAACCAATCTCCGGGTTTTTGCAAAAATACAGGTTTTCCTTCTAAAGCCCAAGAAACCCTTCTTCAATTATCAGTTAGTTAATGCATGCTAAAATGCAATGGGCTACCCTAAATGGAGATTTCTATGTGTGGATGCGCGAATCAATTTTATACCAATGTGAAAGGGAGCCAAAGCACTTCAATTCAAGTGCTCCCAATCACCAGAAAGATATCCACACACAAGGCTTCAACCAACAGATAAAGAAACTAAAACTGTTGGGGTTGAAGTATTCAGGATCGAATCACAGGCAAGTTTGAAAAGTCGTGGTGGGGTTGGAATCAACTCAATTCCAAGTCTCCCCACCAAAAATGTGATCCTGAATTAAAGATAAGTGAGGCAAAAGAGGGATACAAGCAATCTTTTTCTTTGCCTCAAAGAAACTTCCCACGGCGAAAAATCTAAGAATCAAGATTCTCGGATTTTTGCTATGCGAAGTAAGGCGGGAAATCCCGGGGCAGTGGGAGTGAAGACAACCAATCAATCAAGTTAATTTTAATCCACTTGCCCTCAAGAAATCCCAAGAAGTTTTTCTAGTTTTTAGTTTAAAATTTTTTTTTTTTTTTTTTATTGTGGTGGCAAGTTAACCCTAATTTGATGAGAAAGAAAACCTACTTGTTCGGCAATGTGTGCGGAGCTCCAATGCGATGTCGGCGTCTTCACGCTCTCATTCCCGCCTTAGATCCGCTCTCGTTCCCGACTTCGTCTGCTTTCCTTCTCCTTCCACCAAGTTCACCTGCACACCAAAAAACAACAATACCCGTGAAGAGAGAAGAGACAAATTTAAAGGAATTGGATAGAAACTTACTCGAAAGCGCACCTCCCCGGCAACGGCGCCAGAAAAGTCATGATGGGTCAGCCTGGATAGGTTGTTAATATGATGTTTTTATCGTTGAAATATGTATAGTGGTTAACCTAATTCAGACCTAACCATCTCTTTACAAAATTTTTAACCTGGCCTAATCGATTTTATCTTGTCACTTTTAGGCCCAGGGTCGAACTCAGGGAAGTGGGGTTAAAGTCGAGTTTCTACGTTTTCCTTAAAATGCATCTCTTCCATTCGTTTATTGTGTATTTGGTATTTTTCTTTTTTAGGTTTTTTTTCTGGTAATCCTTGTTCTTGAGGCACACCCTCAAAATTGTGTCCTTGGCTTTTAGCCAAAACAAAGTTCCAAAACGCGCCTTGCTACTCGCAAGACGGGGTACCTGCAAATCAAAGATTATCTTTTCACTTTTATACCTTTTTTTTTATCTTTTTACTAAGAAGGAAGCTAACAGATAGAAAGTAAATATAGTAGCTATAGATATATATTTCTATGTAGTATATATATAAAGGGGTGGGGGTGGAGGTGACGATGGAGTGTAGCACTATGTCGAGTCAGTTGACGTCTAGAGAGACGCAACCAACACGACTATGTGCCGCGTGGAGTGTGGATGGAGGATGGATGATGTATGGGACCACGCTTTTTTTGTATGCGTGTATCAGGGAATATCAGCAACTGGTGCAGATATCCCCGTGATACAGCGTATAGTAAATAACGTGAAAATATATGTACATATGTATGTATATGAGTAAATATATCTATATGTATAGATATATATAGATATATATATGTATATATAGGTGTATATATATATATATATATATATGTATGTATATATGTATATAGCTATGTATATATATGTATATAAGTATATATATATAATACTATATAGATATATATATATATATGTATATAAGTATATATGTATTTAGATATATGTATATATATATGTGTATATGCATAAGTATATAGATATGTATATATATATATATGTATATGAGTATGTGTGTATATATATATATATATATATATTATATATGTATATGTATATTATATTATATGTATGTATACATAACTATATAGGTATACTATGTATATATAAGTATATATATATAGATATATGTATATGTATATATATATATATATATATATGTATGTATATAAGTTACTATTAGTGTGTGTGTGTGTGTGTCGGTGAATGGGTGTGTGTGTGTTGCTGTAAGTGAAAAAAAAGAGAGAGAGAGAGAGAGAGAGAGAGATAGAGAATACGTGAGAGAGAGAGAGCAGGAGACAGAGAGGGAGCGGGCGGGAGAGATCGCAAAGAGAGAGAGAGCGCCAGAGAGAGAAAGAGCGGGCGGGAGAGATCGCGAGCGCGGACGATGGCAGCGAGTTAAGACATCTGCTCGTGGCGGCGGACGTCTGACGCCGCGTCGTCTGAAGGCGGAGGCGGACGTCTGAAGATCGCGGATGCAGGCGCGTCTTCGCGCGGAGAAGGTGACGCGTCTGCAGGCCGAGTGCGAGGAAGGAGAGCTGGCGATGGCGTGCTCGGAGAGGGCGGCGGGGAGTCTGCAGTCGGTCGCGGAGGGTTGCAGAGGTTCGCGGGGGTCGGCGCGAGGCCGTAGCCGGCCGCTGCAGTGCGCGCAGCGGCCTGTCGCGGGTGGAATTGCAGAGGCGACAGAGCAGAGGCGGAGACGGGGAACGGGCCTGCAGGCGCGCGCGGAGGGTTGCGCGCCTGCGGGGAAGGTCGCGGAGGAGGCGGGGGTGCTGCTGCTGCTGCTGCTTCAAGCTTCGGACCTTGAAGCGGCAGCAATGGCGTGGAGATGAAAACGAAGAGAAAAGAAAACACCACGCCCACCTGCTTGTTGAAGAGCTGGGCGGTGGTGTTCCCACTGTGGTGGTGAGCACCACAGTGGGTTCTCCTGCTCGTCGGGTGCCTCCTCGACGGAGGGCCGGCGTATGGGAGGGGAGAACGGGCGAGGAAGGTGGCTGCGAGTTTTTTTCAGCAGCTGCAACCGCTTCGTCGCGAGGATGAAGCTGCAGCTACTTATAGAGGAGGGGAGAGGGGCGTGTTGGCTGCAGCAGGGAGAGGGCGTGCTAGTTGCAGCTGTAGGGAGCGGCGTTGGCAGGGAGACGTGACGGGAAGAGGTGCTGCGTGGCTGCTGCATGCAGCTGCGGGAAGAGTGCAGCCGCGGGAAGGACGCAGCCGCGGGAAGAAGAGAAAAGCCGTGGGAAGAAGAAAGAAAGATGAAAATAAAATATGGAGAGGGGACTTTTGCAAAGAGACACTTGAAGAAAAATGTAAAAATGCAAGCCATTTATTCCATTCTCTTCTCCTCTCAATTAAATGCATGCATGCAAGCGTTTTTACAAATGCAACTACAGGATTATAATATACATAGTTAATGCTAGAAAATAGCATAAGAAGGCGTTCTTATAGGCGTGTTTTGAGGTGCAAACATGGGGGCAAAATGGACATTACAACTTCAAAACAATAAATAAGGGGTCTTTAGTGACGGATAAATCCGTCACTAAAGCCCCAACGTGGGCGTAGCTTCCGCGCCCACGCGCGCCTCCTCGGCTGCCCGCTAATCAACGTCCACGCACGTCCAGCGCTTCTCAGTCGTCCGATCGCGAGATCGGACGGTTTAAGATGCGTCCGCGCCCGCTGCGTTGCGCGCCCCCCCGCGCGTCTGATTTCGCGTCCAATTGCGCGTTTAATCGCGCGTCGATGCTACCGGGCGCACGCGGCCGTCCGATCTCCATCTGATGCTCCACCTGAGCCCAATCGCCGCACCTTCTAGCCCCCTCTCCACGGCTCGAACTCGCGCTCCGTGCTCGCGATAGCGCGCTCGACCACTGCGCTATGGGGCGCGGATGTTCGAGCGGACGCTTTTAAAAGCGAGCGCCCACAGCCGTTGGATTAAGATCCAATGGCGGAGAGTGATCGGGCGTGGGGCTTTCACAAGATGAAGCGGCCGCTTGGGCGACTGAGATGGTGCCACGTGGTGCTATCTTGGCCATCCATCTTCTGGAAGTTGTAGATGGTGCCACGGATGTCGGATTGACTCGATTTTTATGTCGTTGGGCTACGATCGTCGATCCGAATTCATCCGTGCGGTCAGATTTGTCATCTAAAGTGTGAATTTTTACCATCCTGGCCCTTGATCTTCTAGGGTTCATCGATCACTATCTGATGCTACAGATGCCTGATTAGGGCGATCTTGGAGTCATTGAACTCCAACCGTCACTCTGATCACATCCATATGGTTGGATCTTTGATTCGAGGTCCTGACAAAATGTTTGCCCTGTCCAAGCACATAAAAGGAGACAATTAACCTCCATTTTATTCAAACTACTCTAAATGCAAGATGATGCATGTAATGTAATATTTATATCATGAAATGCAATCCTATGCTTAAGAACATGCATAAATAGACATTTTAAGTAGTGTAAATGTGTTTACATCACTAATCCAACCAGTTAGAGCGAGGGGCTGAGGAGAAGGTTCTTACTTTCCCTTGCACCTCCAGTTCCTAGTGTACCCCCCAACCATGGTCATTTGACGCTACTCCCCTAGCTAGACATCATATGGACCAATAGAATGAGATTAATTGAAAAAAAATCTCAATCTGAGCCCTAAAGAGTGAATCAATCCTTAAGGCCAACATCTACTGAGTTTGAATTAGGCTTGGGATGATTGGTCTCTTGGAATGTGATGGGCCCTTTAGATGGGTTGTGCCATTAAAGATTGATTTAAATGTGTGTGCGTGCACAAATAAGGTTTACAAACAAGGTTATTTGATGATGTCTTTTAGGGTTGAACCTTGTTTAGTAGCTTTTAAGATTTAATCTTTAGGTTCATTCAATTAGGTTTAGTAGAACACTCCAAGTTTTGAAAGCACTGGTGATGATATATTCCTTTAGAAATCAAAAAAAATGTGGAGTGCCTGGGTCAGCCCTAAAAATCAACCCTATGTGGCAAGCTACTTGATGAATCACTTTTAATTTGAGTGGTGCGGCCCAAATAGTTCAAATAATTGGCCTGTTGCACTACTTAGTTAAGGCACACAAAAATGTTTGACCTATTCAAATTTCTACTCACTTTTGTGTGTGTTGAGTTAAGTGTACCGGATCCACAGGTTAGATTATGATAAAGTGATAAAATCAATGTGATTGTGCGCCTTAGGGTGAGAAGTTGTGGGTGTTAAGTGTGTAGCCTTCAATTAAATCCCACAAGAGGATAGTTTTTTTTAATTTTTTAATATATGCTAGTAGGTGAGGTGAGGCGAAGTGGCAATCAAACAATCAAATCTATCCTACGATTTATGTAAGCACCTAAGTTGATTTGAGTTTGAGTTATTAGGTTGTGGAATGGAAATCTAATGGGTAGGTGGGGGGATAAACTTACAAATGTCTCTGCCTACACTTTACTCCAATCTACTGCCTTCGGCTCCTTGATTGGGTTCTTGCAAGACAACAAATCAAAGAAGAAAGATAGGTTAGAAAAATATGCAAGTAATGTAGGAAAACACGAAAAAAACCAAAGAGCGTTGCCTCCCAAGCAATCGGGCGAAAATGATTATGGTGGAGTTGCACGTGTAAAGGGTTCGGGTTTCTAAACCCATTGTTGTAGTTCAATTCACAAGAAAATCCACCGATCAGATAATATTTATAATCAAAACTCGAAAGGCAATCCCAGGTCGAACACCGGGAGGCAAACGTTTGGTTTGAAAAATCCACATTTTGCTTTTTATTTGTTTTTGTCATTTTTTATCTTTTATAAGTTTTTTGTATTTTTATCAAGAGATTAGGTCGATGAAAACTTTATCTACTTGCAAAAATATAAGAGAGAGAGAGAGTTACTTATATTTCTGAAGCAAATATTTTCTACAACTAAGAAAGCGGGAAAGATTACACTACAAGAGCAAAGAGAAAGATAGAGGTGAGAGAATCCCCCTCGACGGTTGCTCGAAGGATGACTCGCTCTGACATCGCCTGGAGCAAGGTGGTGAGGAGTGGGACGAACGAGGACAGAGCCGGAGGATGAAGGGCAGGGTAGGACGACATCGCAGCAATGATCTACTTCCCAAAGTAGGTGAGAAGATGGCCACGGGATGCACCACGACTAGGGATGAGTGGAGGGGAAAATATTTGGTTTTCTTCTTTAGAGGAGCATCCCAGGCTTGGGACATGATCTCTCTGGAGCCTTGGAGGTGGTGAGAGGAAGAAAGGAAGAGATGGTGAAGAATGATGGGGGGTAGGTCCTTTTATAGTGCAAGGAAGAGGAGGAATTCATGGATAGGGTATTAGTGATAGTTGCAATCATCACTGAAGATCCGCACCAACCCACACCCCCGCTGGTGCACGCATCACGCACTCGTGCCCCTAGCACTGGGTCGCACGTGCGTATGCTGGCATGTGCTACTTGCGGCTATGGCTGTGTGCGGTGCTTGTGCGCCTGGCCGATGTGCCTCCAGTCCTCAATTTGGGGTGCTGCGGTGATTCAAACCTGTGCCACTCCCTTAGAGGCCAACATCCCAACAAATGTGCTGCAGCCGGGGACTGTCACATGGAGGAGTTCTTGAGGCCACGGCATGGAGGCTTCCTAACAGTTGGATGATGATCCAATAGTTAGCATTCGAAGGTGAAGATGACGAGGGGGTGCCAGTAGTCATTGATGGCTAGTGTTGGACTGTTGAGATGGCACCATGTCGTGCCATCTAGGCTGTCCATCTTCTTTCTATTGCAGAGGGTGCCACAGTGCTTGGATCGAGGTGATTTCCATGCTATCGGACTAAGATCGTCGCTTCGGATCCATCTGTATAGTCAGATCTTTTATCCAAAGTCGGTAAGGATGTCGCATTGCTCCCTAGCCGGTGATCTTCCTCGAATCGCATAAGGTTTTCGGGGATTCCGATCTCAATGATTTCAGAGCCATTAGACTCCGATCGTCGTCCTAATCAAATCTGTACTGTTAAATCATCCATCCAAGGCCCTGAAATAAATGTCCTTCCCTCCTGACCATAAAAAGGCCGTAATTAACCTAAAATATACACAACTACTCTAAATGTAGAATGATGCATGCTATGCAAATTGATAACATGAAATGCAAATCTAAGCCTAGAAACATGCATGAATAGGCATTTTGTCCTCAATAATTGTCTACATCAGGCATGATCACAAAATGTAGTGGCAAATCATCTCTCATCTTATGACGAATGATATGTTGACCACTCTAATATATTTCCTGATGAGGCAATCTTAGCTACCAATACCCTCCCTTGGTTTGCACTTATTGCAAACTACTTAGTAGCAGAACAAATCCCCTCTGATTGGCCAAAAACCAAAAGGGATATGTTCTTTGTTGACATTAAATATTATTTCTCCAAGGAGCCTGACCTTTTCCGCATCTGTGCCGATCAGGTCATTTGACGATGTGTCCCCGACTCAGAAATTCATGATATTCTGACACATTGTCACTCAATGGTCTGTGGTGGGCATTTCTCAAGCAAGAGAATTGTACGTGATGAGAGCCTCATCTTGAGCCCTAACTAGCTCATTTTGACCTAAGAAAGAGAATAAGAGCTCCTACATAACCTAGAGAAGGTCCTAATTCAAGGAATAAGTGTTCTAAGAAGAAGACATGAAATAAAGGTTAAAACTGTAATTTTACCATTGCAGTACATGAACGGGATTTCTCAGAGGCAAAACATAGGTCAAATGGGCCTGAATAAGATGAAAAGTGGGTTGATTCAATCAGAAATGAGTTAATCTGCAATCTAAGAATTAAATGATATTCTGTAACCCTAAAAAAGACCTGCTTAATTCAACAAGGTTCCAGTCAGAATAAAAATCAAGTAAACCCTCTAAAATTCTTGGAAAGAAATCCCCTAGGGTTTAGAACCTTCAAATTGGCCTTTGGAACCTATTTTGACGCAGATTGGGGTCCCAACTCATCAATTGACCTAATTTGGGTTTTTATGCAAAATATCTAGTCAAACATGGTCAAACCTAAAATCCAAGTTCACCATTGGATTCCTTAGGTCCAAATTAGGTTTGTATCAAAACTTGGACCTAATGGGAGGTCATCTTGACCAAC
This sequence comes from Thalassia testudinum, assembly GCA_037157565.1. NCBI lineage: Eukaryota > Viridiplantae > Streptophyta > Magnoliopsida > Alismatales > Hydrocharitaceae > Thalassia > Thalassia testudinum. The sequence continues at coordinate 7,936,637 of JAZHRO010000003.1, read as the reverse complement.
TTTTTAAATTAGTACACCCAATTACATTTTGGCTCCTATCTTTTGAAAAACATTGCACAGGCCCCCCTAACTTCCTCGCCACTCTTACAAGCAGGTCCCTCCACCATTAATGGGGAGAAATCCTACTCCGACGAGGAATGGAGGGGGAATACTCCCTGATTTCTCAGAGATCTCCCAGATTTGGAAGGGAGATTCTCTGAGGAATTCCCTTCCATCTAAGCGTGATCTTGATCTCTGATTTGCACCCAATCTCTCGTGTGAACTCATGAGAGATTTGGGTCTCTTAACTGATTCCATCACTGGTGAGGACTCTCGCACTTGGAAGCGTGTCTTCCAAGCACAGGAGCCATTGCCAGTGCCTATAAAATGACCACCAACCCTGGCCGCACCTCCTCAGCTCGACTTGGTCGGAATTCCATCTCAATTTCTTCTTCTTCTCCTCTGGCCAAGTGGTCCAGAGAGCTCTGGCGAGCCTCCCTCCTCTTTCTAGTTGCTCTGCCATAATACCAGTGGCAGAGCTGCCTTCACCATCCTCCTCTGCATCACGCAACACCCGCGCGAGCATCCCTCGCCCCATCATCGCCGCCATCTTCCTCCACTGGACGCCCTGCGGCCTGCCACCTACTGCCTCACCTTCGCCGTGACACGGCGAAGGTCCTCCTGTCGTTTGATAGAGTCGCAAGGCCCCTTTTGTGTCGTGCAGGATCTGAGCACCAGTCGCCATTAGCAACGGCTCGAGAAGGTCACAAGGTTGCGCCAGGCTGAAGCGCTTATGGGTCCCAGATCCAGAAGGCTTGGGGTGGTCTCGCGCATCCAGCTGTCCAGGCACTTAGCGCTGCAGCAATTGGAAGGAAGAGCTGCTACGGGCGTGCGAGCAATAGTGGGTGGGACATTAGTCCCACCTCATAAATGTCTCAGTGAGGCACGTGCAATAAATTGGATTTGTGCTATTAGTTGTTCGCCTCGAAATCACATGGGGTGAGGTCCTTCACCTATACACGCCTCGTCTGTGAATTCATCTCGCGGACCTGGCAACCCGACCCGATTATCCTACCAAGCACTCCTCATGCACTACACCCACGTCGGTGTGCCTAGACCTGGGCACGCGACCCAACCCGATTTCCCGACTCTGGGAGAACGTACTGAGGAGTGATATACAGAGAGAGAGACATGGGTGTGGGTAGAGGGGTAGGTTTTGCTCTCCTCGGTTTGTGCAAGGAAGAAGGAGAAGGGAGGTACAGCTGAAGTGAAGCTGACACTTAGCTGCAAAAGGAAGAAGAAGGAAGGCTAAAGAAAGAAGGAAGACTTGCAGAGGAAAAAGAGAAGGAAAGACAAGGCAGAAGGAAGAGGTGAAGCGAAAGAGAAGAGGAAGTCAGAGAGCTAAGGTTGAAGAAGGAAGAAGAAAGAGAGAAAAGGAAAGACAAGCAGAATTAGAAGAAGAAAAGCTGAAGCCAAGGGAAGTAGAGCCAAGGAAAGAAGAAGAAGACTCACAAGGAAAAGAAAGAGAAAGACACTGAAGAAGAAAGGCAAGAGCAGAGAAAGGAGCTGCAGAGAAGAAACAAGGAAGAAGCACACGGCCAAAGAAGAATAGAAGAAAAAGCGGAAAATCAGAGAAAGAAAGTCAGAAGAAGAAGAGAAAGTAGACATGAAAAGAAATAAGAGAGAAAATATCCTTTTAAGACGTCTGATCCCATGATCGGACGTCCAATTCCTCTATTTTTGCCACAATTAACTTTTAAACTCATGCATATATATATTCTGAATTATGTTTTGAGTAATTAAGTGTTCAATTACATTGTTGAGATTAGTGAATAAATTCCAATTGCTCCCTGTGTTCGATCTCGGATACTTAGGTTTTCGAGTAATAAATTTTTACTTGTTAACAACGCTTGGTCACCTATACTATGACATAACTGACTGTTAAAACATGATCTAGCCGTGTCAACAGCAGCCAAGGTCCTCAATTCTGGATTCTTTTGGGCCAACATGCACAAAGATGCTCATTCCTTTGTTCAGTCCTGTGTGCATTGCCAAAGCATCAGCAACATGACTCAGAAGGATATGATGCCCCTAATTCCAATCTTAGATGTTGAAATTTTTTATGTATGGGACATCGACTTCATGGGACCGTTCATTAACTCTTGTGGGTATCTATATATATTAGTTGCAGTCAACTCTGTATCAAAATGGATCGAAGCAATACCCACACGCACCAATGATCATAAAGTGGCAGTTGAATTTATCAAGAAAAACATGTTCTTGAGATTCAGTATTCTTAAGGCCATTATTAGTGACGAGGATCACATTTACTCACTCCTAATTCTGTCACCTTTTATCAAAATATGGGGTTAATCATAAAATTTCCACTCCCTATCGCCCTCAAACAAATGGCCAAGCTGAAGTTTATAATTGGGAGATAAAATATAATTTACAAAAGACAATTAGCCCGATCGTAAGAACTGGTCAAATAAATTGGGTGATGCGTTATGGGCCTACCATACTGCTTTTAAAACCCCTCTCAGCATGTCTCCTTTTCATCTGATTTTTGGAAAGGCATGCCATCTTCTGGTAGAACTCGAACATAGGGATTTTTGGGCAATAAAATAATTAAATATGGATTTATCTGAAGTTGGTACCCATAGAAATTGCAATTAACTGAATTGGAAGAATTACGTAATTTCTCCTATGAAAACTTGCGGATTTATAAAGACTGAACAAAAAAGTTCCATGATAAATATATCGTTTCGAAACATTTTGACGTCAATCAGCGCATTTGGCTTTTTGATGCTAGATTATGAATTTTTCTTGGAAATTAAAATCCAAATGGATCGATGTGAACGGGTTTTGGTGAAGTAAAATGAGGGTAATGAGAAACCCATTGTCGTAGTTCGCAAATCATGTTGTCAAATACAATTTTTAACCGAAACCCCAAGGACTCCTGGGTTGAACACAGGGAGGCGACGTTTACTTTCATTGAAATCTATGTTTCATGTTGTCTCTTTTTGGTGTTTTAAGGTTTTGTGATTTTCTTGGTGTTTTTTCAATAAAGAGGCAAGTAGAATAATTTCACAAAGTAGGGAAACAAATATGATATATCACAATGTCACTCAAACATCTACTACAATATGCTAAAATATAAAAGAGATAGGGGTGAGAAGAAATCTCCCAAATTGACTGTTTGGCAAGACGACGGCGCTTGGTGGCAGCTTGGACGAAGAGGGTGAGGTGTTGGACATCGGAGGTGAGATGAAGGAGGACGCCAGGTAGAAAAGTGCTTCACCAAGGCTTTAGAATGGGGATGAGGAGCTGGAGATGATCTTCTACCGGAATGGAGGTGGGAGGATGGCTGCAAGGCTTCTTTTGAAGTTGGTGGGATGGACGACGAATATTTGGTGGGATATAAGAGCATTACATTAATAAGAGGCTTTTGGAGCTTGGGAATAAGCTCTAGGGGAGCTTTGGTAGGCTACTAGAGCTTAGGAGTAGATGGGAGTAGAGTAGGCAGAGATGAAGCTCGAATGGAAGGTGTGTAGGTCATTAAATAGCGGAAGGGAGGAGGGTAAAAATGGTCATAGGGTAATTAGCGACTTCCAGAATGTCGCTGTAGGTATAGCTCAAGCGTCGTTGTAGCCAACTCATGCCTGCTCACACACGCCCTCCGCTAGCCCTCCATCAAGCACACAAATCACACTCATGCCTTGATAGTGCGCGCTGCTGGTGCATTCTGGCATGCGCCTAATTGGTGAATTAGCGGGGTCTGTGGGTTTCGAACCCACGCCCCTCCCTTAGGATCAAGCACCTCCACCATTGCACCATGCCAATGAGATTCTCGAGAGGATGTGTTGTGGGCATGCGGTGGAAGAGGGCTCTCAGCCATTGGATTTTCATCCAACGGCTAAGATAGCTTGTTGGGTGGCCCTTCAAGTATGTCAGATGTCCTTGGGTGATCTAGATGGTGCCACGTGGCACCATCCAGACTGTCCATCTTTCCTTGCTTACAGAGGGTGACATAGTGCTTGGATCGAGGTGATTTCCATGTTGTTGGATTGCGATTGTCGCTCGGGATCCATCCGTATGGCTGGATTCTTCATCCAAAGCCCGTAAAAATGTTGCATTACCTCTTGGCCATAAAATGTCAGAATTATTATACAATATACACAAATTATCCTAAATGCAATGTAATGCATATTATGCACTGTTTATACTTATGGAATGTAATGCTAGGCTTAGGAACTATCATAAATAAGCATTTTATCATAATTTATGTCAGTTTATCAACTGGCCCATTTATTGTCCTAAAAACGTATCCATATGGTGCTGTTGATCTTTTCGATCCTAAGACAAACACTACTTTTGAAGTCAACGGCCAACATCTAAAGCCCTATCTAGATAATACTTTGAATCATCCATCTGACAAACTTGACTTAACTGACCTACCCGCTAATGATCATTGATGCAATTCACGCTCGGCTGAATGGCGTAAAAGATAGCATTGGATGGAAGGTAACCCATCGTCTTCCCACTTTTCGTTTTTACTTTTTTTTCAAAAGTTTTGACCATCCTATTTTCGACCTCCTTCACCAAGGTGAACTCTTTTCCCCTTCCTATTGCATGCAGACATGCCACATCTTAAGCATGGGGGGTGTTTTTAAATTTTGATGATCAAATCAGGATTTTCAAAACCTAAAAACATTCATAAGTTTTGTTTCTTTTTCTGCATGCATACCAAAATAGTAATAATAATAAAAAATTAGAAAAATAAAAATATTGAAAACTTTTAGAGGAAATTTTAAGATCGAGACTAAATTTGAAGATTCACTTTTGGGTACAATGTGATTTAATCTTTAACAAACTAGGGATAAGAATATGGATCTGATTATTAGAATTACTGGTTCTACCTTTAGACTAGATCAAGTATCCTTCTTCAAAATTCCACCTAAACTCATGATAGTTCAAGTGACTTGATCTCCCTTAGTGACCTGGATAATTTTTGGCTTAGCTTCTGAATCAAAAACTTGCATCTCTTGCAAAATTTCCAATGTCAAAATTCACACACAAGACAAAACCTCAAAAATAGTTAGAAATTAGAAAAACCCTTTGTTTGGCCCTTGTAAAGTCCAAAGCAGATCATTGGTTTGAGTTCCTACCACCAAGAAGGAGAAAAATGGCTCCTTTAAGGATGCGATGTCAACATGTTACCGCTTCAGCGCTACTCTTTATCTATATTCTATATCTTTAGACGGGGCATTAAGTGAAAATTCTAATAGATAGATTGGCTATGTGCACAAACACTCAAACACAATATCAGTAATAACAAGAAAGATTTACACAAATTACAATCACAGAAATTGGCACAAGATATATAGTGGTTTCCCACTTGGGTACTCCACTACTTAAGCCTCCCAGCTTAGGATTTATAACTTGATTCCCTCAACCTCGAGGAAATCAATTTACTAAACAAGGTAATTAATGGGTTACCTCAACCCAACTACAAGAGACGGGTTTGTTACATCCCAATGAACAAATGCTCAAGAACAAATATAGCACTAGTGTAAGACAAATAAAATCTTACAACAAAATACCTAAGCCTCTCAACAATAATATAAAATTAATGCCAATTTGAGAGCCTAGAATCAACGTGAATGCCTTGACAATGCATGAAGAAATCACATCGACGTGCTTGTAAATCAGTAGAGAGATTAAGAGCAGCAAACTATTCCTTCTCTTGAAAATATTGTGAAAATATGAAACATAGCTCTAGAATTTTTCTTCTCTATTTCTTGTGTGCAAACTAAGAGTCCAAGGGTTTATTTTGAGAGTTAGGACCTTAGTGGGTCGTCTACTAGTTGTTGGGGTTTAAATCCCAATGTTCATATTACCTAAAATAATTTTCTAGCCATTCATCTTTGAGCGAATGCCTAACTAGTACCAGTACTAAAGTATGGGTACTAGTACTCGTTGCTTCTAGATTTTGGTTTAAAACACTTAACACAAATCTGCAACCCACTTGTACCGGTACTGATCATGAGTATTGTTACTTGTTACCTCCAATACCGGTACTGATCATGAACACTGGTACTCGTGGGGTACAAGTTTGTTTCTTTGAAGAAACCTAAACCTGTAAGTCACATGCACTGGTACTAGACTTTAGTACTGATACTTGTAGGTTAACAAGTACCTTTTTTAAGTGAATTATTCAATTACGTGCTTTGAAAATGATAGAAGTATAAATCCTAGTTTATCTCTAATTTATTTTATGATCTAAGTTGATTCTTTGTTAAGAGACATACATTCTATAAATTAGAAAAACCTAAACTAAAAACAAAAGGATGAAGATGATCTTCTCCTCCTCGATTCTTCTCTATCATCTTGCCTCCTGATGAGAACCTCATCATGAGCCATAACTAGCTCATTTTGACCCAATACAAAGGATAAAAGCTCCTACATAACTCAAGGAAAGGCTTAACTCAGAGAATTCTGAGTTTAAGGAGAAAATAAGTCATAAGGGGTAAAAATGCAATTTTACCAGTATAATCTTCATACAGGGTAATTCAGGGTCCAAACATAGGTCAAAGCAACTTAATAAGAATAAAAGTGGGATGAGATGATCTAGCAAGGGCTACAGCAATTCCAATGAACTAAATGATAATCTGTAACCCTAAAACAACCCACTTCAATTCATGAGGTTCGAGGCAAAGTAAAAATAGAATAAACCCTCTAAAATTCATAGAAAAATAATCTCTAGGGTTTAGAACCTTCAATTTGGCCTTCAGAACCCATTTTGACCTACATTGAGAACCATGCCCAATTAATAACTTAATCTGGGTTTTCGCATAAATTGACCGGTCAAACAAGGTTTAATATAGAAATAAAATTCACCATCAGATTCCTTAGGTCCTAATTAATCATGTATAAAAACATGAGCCTAAGAAGAAACCTCCTTGACCGACTTTACACTTTGGTCCTCATATGTTTACTTATTGGCCCTCAACTTTTGAACCGTCGCATTTTGGCCCCTAACTCTCCTTCGTTCTTTGCATTCAGGTCCCCCCTGCAAAACCGGCCAGCACCATGTTCCAGGGACCTTGCGCGGAGCATGGCGCCGCGCAGGGTGAGGGGGAAAGCCTGGCAAGTAAACCGGGGGTGCCCTGCGTTGTCAGCCGTCGCAGGGACACCCCCTTGGTCGCTGTAGCCCACCATACCGGCCGTGCGAACGCACGGACGGTATGGGTTTTCGTCTCCGGCCATCCTCCGGCGAGGGAGACACGTCGTCTCCCTCCGCCTCCCTCCCTGTCTTGATCCCTATAAATACACCCCGTTGCTCCACAGACCGGGGCAGCTCGGATCTGACGGAGAAGACCCCCAACTTTCCTCTCTTCTCTCTCCGGCAGACACTCACCAGCTCCGGCGGTTCCTCCCCCTCTTCCTCTTCGCTCTGCCGCAATACCAGCAGCAGAGACTTCCTCCCCTGCTCTTCCCGCGCCACGCCGCACCCAGCTGGCGCCTCTCCGGCTCTCTGCTCGCCGCCGCCCCTTTCCCTGAGCATCTTCTTCTCCGGCGACAGTCGATACGACTGTCGCCCTACTGCTCCCCCTTCGTCCCTGCAAGTAAGTTAGAACTACTTCCCTTCCTCTCCTCTTTCTTTCCCCGATTCCAATTTGTTCAATTAAGCCCTCGACCGACCCTGACCATCGTCACCCCCTTCGTCTCCGGCCACCCTCCGGCGAGATGTTCCCATCGCTCCACAGCCTCACACACCTCGCCGACCCTCACCGAACCTCCGCCTCATCACACTGAGCACCCCCCACCCCTCCACTGCCACTCCACACCTCCGTAACGCCTCCCTGAACAAACCCATTCCTCCGGTTGCAGTCCAACCTAGGGCTATCGCCAGACACCACCTTGCGGCTTGCCGCGCAGCTCCACACCTTCGCCGTGCCACGGCGAAGGTTCCCCAGTGGTTTGATCAGGCCGATAGGCCATGTTCGTGTCCGATAGGTTTTGAGGTTCGATCGCCATTAACGCACATTGAAGCAGCTTCTCCCGCGCTCCAGGCTTGAGGACTCCAGGTCTCCAGCTGCTGCGGATCACGGGGAGTCTTGCGAAGGCAGCCAGCCAGCAACCTACGCAAATCGAAGCCGCAGCTGCAGAAGCTAGGCCGCGGTCTCCCAGCAGGCGCACGCGAGGAGAGATCTCCGTTTAGTCCCACATCGGTAAGCCTCACAACCTTTCCACTGTTTAAATTGATTTTGTGCATTAGCCTTACTGCCTCAACACACGGGGTGAGGTCCCCTTCACCCGCCCGGTTACCCGGTCTCGTCCGCGCTCACGCCCCGCGGACCTGACCTGACCCGACTTAGACTGACCTGCACTCCTCGCCCACCACGCACGCCGGTGGGCCTGGACCTGGGCGCGACCCGAACCCGATTACCCAGCAGCTCTGGGAGAGCATTCCCAAGAGTGGTTTCAGAGAGAGAGAGACGCGGGGGGAGAGGGTAGAGTAGGTTTTGTCCTCTGACGTAAGCTCTGAAGTGTGCAGGCATAGGTGAAGAAGGACCGCGGAAGTAGAAGGAAGCTGAGGGAGACACTGTAGCAACAGGCAGTTTAAGTCGTCTGATTTGGAAATCAGCCGACGTCCTGAAGGGAAAAGAAGAAAGAAGGAGGGGCGACGTCCTGACTGGAAAAAGAAAATCTGAAGGACAACAGAAGAAGGCGAGGCAGAGGAGAACACAAAAGAACAAGGGAAGAACTGAAAGAAGAAAAACAAAGAACCGAAAGAAGAAAAACAAAGAAGAAAGAAGAAGATCTGAAGAAAGACAGAAGAAAAAGGAAGAGCAGGAACAGCTGGAAGAAGAAGAAGAGCATCACCACTGCAGAAGAAGAACATCACCTCTACAGACAAAGAAGAAGAAGATCTGAGACGAGGAGAAAACAAAGAGAAAAGAAGACAACAAATTCTTTCTCTCTCTCTTTCTTTTTGTAAAAGAAACATGTATATCTCTAGAATACAATTTGCTCCCTGAGTTCGACTTCGGGAACTCTTTTATTTTCCGAGTAAAAAAAATTTTTTATTTGAAATGTTGGCAATAACTGGCTATACTACAATGCTATAACAATAAAACCCGGTTGCCTACCATCGTTTCATTTTTGGCGCCGCTGCCGGGGAGCAAAGGCTATTCTAGAGGTAAACATTCCTGTTTCTTTTTAATTTCTGATAATCTCCTCTCTTTTGTGCAGCTACAGGAAATCAAGAAGACAAGCAACCACATGACAACCACTCCGAGGACAAGTAAATTTTTCCTCTCGCTATTAACCCCTAAACTCTAAAGAGGAAGAAAAGAAAAGAACAAGCAATATAGGGCTAACCTGTCTTCCATACTTAGTAACCATAAAGAGTTGCATGTTTTCAACTCATTAGTCCTGCACACTATTAAGGGTATTTAAGGGCTAACACATTCTTACTTGAGCCCTAATTACCCAACAAAGAACTAACTGGACCAAGTAGAGCCAACATAAGATTCAACATTAGGGTTTTAGAGACACACTACTTAAATCAAGAATGGAGAAAATCCAAAAGAAGTGTGCCTAAACCATTGATTGAAAATACCTATTCAAAAGAAAACCTAAACAATTGGCTCTCTAAACACTTGAACCCTAAAAGACAAGACCTGAAAGCTCTCAAAGAAAACAAGAGGTAAAGTTGACCCCTTGGGTCAACCAACCTTAAATTAGGTCACTCTTTGCACTTAAAAAGACTAAAGTTCAAGTGAAACCTTAAGCACCCTGATCTTAAAATTGGTAGACTAAAGAGGTCAAGATCCCCATTCTGGCCTACCTGGAACCGCAGTGACAAGAGAGGTCGGGTGGGGGAAACCCTGTAACCCGTGGGGACGCTCTACCGTGTAGGGGTCTTCGCGGGACTCTCCCTCTCTGGCTGCCCAGGTAATTCTCAGGTGGACGATCTTTCTGATCAAGGGGTCCATCTGCCCCGCACCTCTATAGTCACCCAACACATTTTTGGGTGTCTTGATTGGGTCCAGCACCTTCTAAACTTACCTCTTCCAACAGTGCATGTACGGAAGGAGGTCCCTAAGACCACCCTTAAGACCTCCTTTAGAAATTCGCTCTCGTCAAGGCCAAGCCTCGACGCCCGTGTTTGTGCAGCAACACCCTCACATTATTCTCTCTTCTGATTCAGAACCAAGTTCTTCTTCCCCCATCATGGCTCAGCCAGTTGAGGAAGAAAATAATCTGGAACACCAGCTCCAGCGACTCAATGACCTCTTCCAAAACTTCGTGCACCCACCACAGCGTCCTATGATGCGGGACCACTACAATCCTGCTGCGGTGGCCATTGAGCCTCGAGTCAGAATCCCGACTGGAGGACCTGATTCCGAATTAAAGCCCAACATGATTCATGCTATACCTAAATTCCATGGGCTTAATTCCGAAGATCCCTTCCAGCACATCAAACAGCTAAAGCATCTGGCCCACACTTTTGGATCAGATGCGCAAAATCAGGATATTCTTCTCATGAAGATGTTCTCCTTTTCTCTTATGGACAAGGCCGCCCATTGGTATCAAACTCAGACCCGGCCGATCAACACTTGGGAAGAACTTCAATCCGAATTTTTGAAAAAGTTTTTTCCCGTTGGTCGGACCAACTCCTTGCGCCATCAGATTACACACTTCACTCAACAATCAGGAGAACCTCTCCATGAGGCATGGGATCGCTTTCAGGATCTCATGAGAAAGTGCCCCCATCACGGAGTTCCTAAATGGGAACAAGTCCAATCTTTTTACCAGGGACTCCGTGAGGACATCCGCCTTTTCGTCAATGCAACTTGCGGAGGAAACATCATGGGTCAACATGAAGACACCGTATGGGAGATTCTCGAAAACATGTGCGAGAACTCCATCAACAATGACTCCATGGGATTATTCGACAGGACGAATACCCGCGCAGCGACGAATCTTAAAGGAGCACATGAGATGCAGGGCCTGTCCGCATCAGTCGACCTGGAATTAATGGCCAGTTGATTGGACAAGGTCTCAATCATTGAAAAGAAGGTGGATGAGCTGACTCAGCACTTGCAGCGAGCCACCTCCGCGCGTAACTCCTTTGCACAACCTCCTTCCACACAGGAAACTGTGCAAAACATCCTCCACTGACCTTCCCCTGGGATGGATCCATATCCATCCCCATCTGATTCTTGGATCGGAGGATCATCCGATCCTTTCTACACCAGCCGGGGGAACTCCATTCCCCCTTTCCCTGATTCTCAAGAGGTTCCTCAGACCTGCGAGGACCTCAATGCCATCCAGAACGACCCATTCTCCAACACTTACAACCCTGGATGGCGAAACCATCCCAATTTTCAGTGGGCAGGAAATTCCCAAACCCAAAGACCACCTTTTCAGTCTCGCCCACAGCCCTCTCGTCATTACCAGCCGCCTCAGCCTCGGCCCAACCCTACTTATCCATCAGGGCCAAATCAGGATCAAATGTCCCTAATCCTTCAGACTCTGGCTGACATTCAAAAAACGAATGCGGCTATTCAAAAACAGCACAAGGACGAGCTTACTGAAGTTAAAACTCAACTGGCCCAGTTGGCAAATTCTCGCCAGCCAGGCACACTCCCTTCCCAACCTCTTCCTAACCCAAATAACGTGCCAACCCAGAAGCGCGTTATGAATCCAAATTTAGGCCACGCTCAATGGATTTATCAGGCCCCTACTGCTCCATCTCCAGACGAGATGGAAGCCTCAACTTCTTATGCGGGATTTCAGCAGCAGCCACCCCTCTTACCAAACCCAAACCAGAATCAGGCCGGATTAAATTCTGTAACAACACGTAGTGGTAAAACAACTCAAGACCCGCATTATCCAAACCACTCCAAGCCTGATAACCATGACCCTAGGATAGTTATCCAAGATACCGCTGTTCCGGATCCACAACCTGGGCCTATCCTAGAAGAACCAACCAAGATCCCGTTTCCCGAGGCCTTGACCAAGGGAAAGAAGACCACCAAACCTGTGGCCCCTGAGGAGGACCTGGTCAAGCTCTTTGAGCAGGTCCACATAAACATCCCCTTGATGGATGCAATCTGCCACGTACCAGCTTACGCACGATTTCTAAAGAATATATGTACACCCCAGCGTAAGCCGCGAACCAAGGGAGGGAGCCCAATTGTTCTGTCAGAGCAAGCCAGCTTTGTAATCCTTAGTAGACTCCCACCCAAGGCAAAAGATCCTGGGACTCCCCTGATTTCCTGTAAGATAGGTGGTACCCAATTTGATAGAGCATTGTTAGACTTGGGTGCATCCATAAATCTGATACCCACATCCTTACTTGACCATCTAGAAGAATCTGAGCTAAAACCAACCGAGGTGACATTACAATTAGCAGATCGATCTATAAAGTCACCAAAAGGGATTCTCGAGGATGTTATTGTAAGAGTGCGGGATTTCTATTTTCCAGTGGACTTTATAGTCTTAGATATGGATGCACCTGAGAACCCTAGGGATACACCAATCATTCTAGGGAGACCTTTCTTGGCTACTGCTAGAGCCAACATCAGCTGTGAGGAGGGCCAAATAGAGCTTAAGTTTGGAGATCAAATACTGAAAATTGATATATTTAAGGCCCAACAAGGAATTAATTGCGGCGTCATCGAACAAATTTGTGACATCAAGACTTTGGTTGATGAATCACACCTCCAGAATGACTCGAGTATGCCTCATCAACCACAGAAGGATCTTGACCCGCAAACAGAGGAGTCGAATCCAGATATGAACAACCCAGTAACTCCCACCCTTGAACCTCACATCTATACTGAACCACTCGCTGCTGCTGAAAACCCCATCCTCGAACTGAAACCCCTTCCTGCTCACTTGAAATACGTCTTTTTGGGTTCTAATCAGACCCTTCCTGTGATTATCAATTCCAACCTCAGTCCTGAGTAGGAATCCCGTCTGATTGTTGTCCTCCAGCAACATCGCAGAGCCATCGGATGGACTCTCGATGATTTGACTGGAATAAGTCCCTCTTATTGTACTCATCATATCTATTCAGAAGAGGGCACACGACCTTCTCGTGAAATGCAGAGACGCTTAAACCCCAATCTGCAGGAGGTCGTGAAAAAGGAGATCATCAAGTGGTTAGATGCCGGGATCATCTACCCGATCTCCGATAGTCGTTGGGTGAGCCCAATTCAGGTCGTGCCCAAGAAGGCAGGACTCACCACTATAACGACTGAGACCGGAGAAATCATTCCTACTCGATTAGCCAACTCGTGGAGAGTCTGTATAGATTACCGCCGACTAAATTCCTCCACAAAGAAGGATCATTTCCCACTACCCTTCATTGATCAAATTCTCGAAAAACTTGCGGGAAATAGGTTCTTCTGCTTTCTTGACGGGTACTCCGGTTATAACCAGGTGGCAATCCATCCTGAGGACCAAGAAAAGACCACGTTCACCTGCCCCTTCGGAACGTACGCTTTCCGAAGGATGCCTTTCGATCTTTGCAATGCACCCGCTACTTTTCAGCGATGCATGCTTGCCATATTCTCATATATGGTAGGTGATTATCTGGAAGTCTTCATGGATGACTTTTCAGTTTTCCGAGCATCATTCGACGATTGCCTCCAACACTTGGTCCAGATACTCAGGCGGTGCATCGATGTAAATTTGGTTCTTTCCTGGGAAAAGAGCCATTTCATGGTGCCTGAGGGAATTGTCCTGGGACACTCAATTTCGGAGAAAGGTATCCAAGTAGATCGAGCTAAGGTTAATCTGATTTCTCACCTTCCTATGCCTAGCTCGATCAGGGACATCCGTTCCTTTTTAGGGCATGTCGATTTTTATCGACGATTTATCCTTGATTTTTCAAAAATCGCGCGCCCCCTGACCACTCTTCTCTCCAAGGATGTTCCTTTTGAAATTTCCAAGGAATGCACTCAAGCATTTGAAATCCTGCGTGACCGAGTCACCCAAGCCCCGATCCTACAGTCCCCTGATTGGTCTCAACCCTTTGAGATCATGTGCGATGCGTCCGACTTCGCTGTAGGAGCGGTTTTGGGGCAGAAAATTGACAGGAAACCTGTAGCCATTTACTACGCCAGCAAAACACTCGATGAGGCTCAGCGTAACTATACGGTTACTGAGAAAGAGCTGCTAGCTGTAGTATTTGCCCTAGCAAAGTTCAGATCGTACCTTCTGGGTTCCCATGTCATCATATACTCGGATCACACAGCTGTGAGGCATCTCCTTGCAAAGAAGGACGCGAAACCTCGATTAATCCGATGGATCTTGCTGTTGCAAGAATTTGACCTTGAGATTCGCGACAAAGCGGGAAAGCAAAATGTGGTAGCTGATCACTTGTCCCGTCTTCCTTCTGAAATAATTGACCCTTCCTGACCCATCACTGAGCATTTTCCCGATGAGCACCTGCTGACTATTGGTACTAGCCTTCCATGGTTTGCTAATGTAGTAAATTACTTGGCATCTCATCAGATCCCCTCCGATTGGCCGAAGGCCAAGAAAGACAAACTACGCTCCGATGCCAAGTATTACATTTGGGAAGACCCATACCTCTTCCGCATAGGTGCCGATCAGATCATCCGGAGATGTGTCCCGGAAGGGGAATTCAACAATATCCTATCTTTCTGCCATGACTAGGCATGCGGTGGCAATTTCGCCGGGCATAAAACCGCATCGAAAGTCCTCCAGTGCGGCTTTTACTGGCCCACACTGTTCAAAGACGCATACAATCACTGCAAGGCATGCAGTCGTTGCCAGACTTTGGGCAACATGAGCCATCGCGACATGATGCCTATGCAACCGATTCTAGTATGCGAAATCTTTGATGTTTGGGGGATTGATTTTATGGGCCCCTTTCCTGTTTCGGATGGTTTCGAATACATTCTGTTGGCTGTGGACTACGTGTCCAAATGGATCGAAGCCATACCGACCCGAACCTGTGATCACAAAATCGTTCTCAAATTCATTCATCAACACATTTTCTCAAGGTTCGGGATTCCTCGTGCAATAATCTCTGATGGAGGGACCCATTTCACAAATGCTCAGTTTAGGTCACTGATGACCAAATACGGGGTGTCTCACCGAATCTCTACTCCTTACCACCCCCAAACTAATGGTCTAGCTGAGCTGTCTAATCGGGAGATCAAGAAAATCCTGCAAGTCACTGTTCGACCTGACAGGAAGGACTGGTCGTCCCGACTTCCGAAAGCATTGTGGGCCTATAGGACCGCCCACAAGACCCAATTGGGCATGTCTCCCTTTAGACTGGTGTACGGAAAGGCATGCCACCTTCCCGTAGAACTGGAGCATAAAGCCTATTGGGCAGTACGGAACTGTAATCTAGATCTTTCCAAGGCTGGGACCCACAGAAAACTCCAAATCAGCGAGATCGATGAATTACGTCTAGACGCGTACGAGAACTCGCAAATCTACACGGAGCGGGTTAAAGCCTTCCACGACAAACACATCTCGAGAAAGATCTTTCATCCTGGTCAAAAGGTCCTACTCTTTGATGCCCGACTAAAACTCTTCCCAGGAAAACTGAGATCCAAGTGGGTCAGACCATTTTTGGTCCGACAGGTTTTTGGAAATGGAGCAATCGAAATCAGTCCACTCAGCCACGATTCTGAACCTTTCATCGTGAACGGTCAGAGACTCAAGCCGTTCATTGATGTAACTTCTACTGATTTGGCTGAGGCATCTTATATCCTCCTTTCCCCTTGAGCTTATTGCGCCCAGCCGATGGCGTAAAACTCAGCGCTTAACGGGAGGCAGCCCGTCATTCTCTTTGAAAACATGAAACTTGTTCTGACACCTTTTTGCACTCAAAGTTCACCCTTGTAGACAGCCGACCCCACCTCAGATGCTTGCATCTGGGATTAGAAATCGTCCGCAAAAATTCAACCCGACCCATCCACTCATCCAAATTTCTGTCTTAAGGAATGAACTAAGTTAAATAAAAACCCCCTAGGTTAGAATGAGGACATTGCAAATCTTAGGCATGGGGGGGTATGGAAGTGCAAAACTTGTAAGAAAAGGTTTCAAACAAAAAAATTCACATATGCCAAAAACACCATAAAAATTAAAAATTTTTCAAAAAAGAATAAGAGGAAAAGAGGAGAAGGAAATTTTGTGAAGGAGAAAAGAAACAAAATGAAAAAGGAGCACAAAAATTATAAGAAAAGGTGATAGTCATTAGTAAGGAACTAAGGAATTAACCTAAGTTCTAGACCTCATTCAAGAAAATAACTGAAAAGTGCATAATGAGATTAGTAAGAACGCAAACCTTAGGCATTCTTGAATAGACTCTTAGTACCCATTAAGATCTAGACACTTCTCAAGAGGTTGAGGAAAATGAAAAGCTGAAGTATTAGGTCTAAGGCTTAGGGAGTATTTGGCCTCATTAACTAATTTTTGGTTTACGGGACTCAGTAACCTAAGCACCCTAACCTCACACACAGCCTGGTTCAGTAAGCGTAAAAATCAGAATCACGCAGAAGCATACCAAAATTCTGAAAAGAACACCTAGAATAGGAGCGGCCGATCAACACAAGTTGATTTGGACGAGTTCCCAGCGCGGAGAGGCGGGAAATCCCCTCGAAGATGCGTAACAAAATATCATCTCCTCGGTGCTTGTCTCTTAGGATATCTACATATCCTACTGGGGGCATGTAAGCACTCTGCTGGTTCAGATTCCATGGATGGCATTATCTCGAAGTGTCAATTTCCAGGGTCTGGATTTGGCCACGGAACACCATGGATGGGATTATCACGAAATCTCAATAGCCAGGGTTCCGGGGGTTGCCATGGGCGGTGCTATCTCGAAGCATCGATCGCTAGGAACCCTTGAGGATTGATGATGGGAGCAAGGAATCTGATACAGACCGTGTTGAAAAGCCAATCCTAGGCTAGAACTAAAAAGAAAAAGAGAGAGAAAACTCTCCAAACAGAAAAACTTTCTATCTCTCTCTTACAAACGCACTGCGAACTGAGCCAGGGCTAAAATCATTTCAAGCACGGGTGCTTTAACCACAAAGTCCAATAAACCTTAGGTTAGTTCTTGTGGACCTTAAAAACCTTTGCTAGAGACTGAGGCTAAGGCTAGACAGATTTGGATCTTGATTGGTACTAGAGTACCTTTTAGGCCTATGGTCAGCATTCTAACCTAATCTAAGCTCAAATAAAAAAGCACTTATCTAAAGCTATTAAGAACTTCATGGTCTAGAACAAGGGTTGAAACCTTAAGTTTTTGCTAAGGGACTAGCAAAAGCTAGGCATGGGGGTATGATGAGAACCTCATCATGAGCCATAACTAGCTCATTTTGACCTAATACAAAGGATAAAAGCTCCTACATAACTCAAGGAAAGGCTTAACTCAGAGAATTCTGAGTTTAAGGAGAAAACAAGTCATAAGGGGTAAAAATGCAATTTTACCAATATAATCTGCATACAGGGTAATTCAGGGTCCAAACATAGGTCAAAGCAACTTAATAAGAATAAAAGTGGGATGAGATGATCTAGCAAGGGCTACAGCAATTCCAAGGAACTAAATGATAATCTGTAACCCTAAAACAACCCACTTCAATTCACGAGGTTCGAGGCAAA
Source organism: Thalassia testudinum (assembly GCA_037157565.1). Classification (NCBI taxonomy): domain Eukaryota; kingdom Viridiplantae; phylum Streptophyta; class Magnoliopsida; order Alismatales; family Hydrocharitaceae; genus Thalassia; species Thalassia testudinum. The sequence continues at coordinate 7,918,988 of JAZHRO010000003.1, read as the reverse complement.
GTAAAAATAGAATAAACCCTCTAAAATTCATAGAAAAATAATCTCTAGGGTTTAGAACCTTCAATTTGGCCTTCAGAACCCATTTTGACCTACATTGAGAACCATGCCCAATTAATAACTTAATCTGGGTTTTCGCATAAATTGATCGGTCAAACAAGGTTTAATATAGAAATAAAATTCACCATCAGATTCCTTAGGTCCTAATTAATCATGTATAAAAACTTGAGCCTAAGAAGAAACCTCCTTGACCGACTTTACACTTTGGTCCTCACATGTTTACTTTTTGGCCCTCAACTTTTGAACCGTCGCATTTTGGCCCCTAACTCTCCTTCGTTCTTTGCATTCAGGTCCCCCCTGCAAAACCGGCCAGCACCATGCTCCGGCGACCTTGCGCGGAGCATGGCGCCGCGCAGGGTGAGGGGGAAAGCCTGGCAAGTAAACCGGGGGTGCCCTACGTTGTCAGCCGTCGCAGGGACACCCCCTGGTCGCTGTAGCCCACCATACCGGCCGTGCGAACGCACGGACGGTATGGGTTTTCGTCTCCGGCCATCCTCCGGCGAGGGAGACACGTCGTCTCCCTCCGCCTCCCTCCCTGTCTTGATCCCTATAAACACCCCCCGTTGCTCCACAGACCGGGGCAGCTCGGATCTGACGGAGAAGACCCCCAACTTTCCTCTCTTCTCTCTCCGGCAGACGCTCACTAGCTCCGGCGGTTCCTCCCCCTCTTCCTCTTCGCTCTGCCGCAATACCAGCAGCAGAGACTTCCTCCCCTGCTCTTCCCGCGCCACGCCGCACCCAGCTGGCGCCTCTCCGGCTCTCTGCTCGCCGCCGCCCCTTTCCCTGAGCATCTTCTTCTCCGGCGACAGTCGATACGACTGTCGCCCTACTGCTCCCCCTTCGTCCCTGCAAGTAAGTTAGAACTACTTCCCTTCCTCTCCTCTTTCTTTCCCCGATTCCAATTTGTTCAATTAAGCCCTCGACCGACCCTGACCATCGTCACCCCCTTCGTCTCCGGCCACCCTCCGGCGAGATGTTCCCATCGCTCCACAGCCTCACACACCTCGCCGACCCTCACCGAACCTCCGCCTCATCACACTGAGCACCCCCCACCCCTCCACTGCCACTCCACACCTCCGTAACGCCTCCCCGAACAAACCCATTCCTCCGGTTGCAGTCCAACCTAGGGCTACCGCCAGACACCACCTTGCGGCTTTCCGCGCAGCTCCACACCTTCGCCGTGCCACGGCGAAGGTTCCCCAGTGGTTTGATCAGGCCGATAGGCCATGTTCGTGTCCGACAGGTTTTGAGGTTCGACCGCCATTAACGCACATTGAAGCAGCTTCTCCCGCGCTCCAGGCTTGAGGACTCCAGGTCTCCAGCTGCTGCGGATCACGGGGAGTGTTGCGAAGGCAGCCAGCTAGCAACCTACGCAAATCGAAGCCGCAGCTGCAGAAGCTAGGCCGCGGTCTCCCAGCAGGCGCACGCGAGGAGAGATCTCTGTTTAGTCCCACATCGGTAAGCCTCACAACCTTTCCACTGTTTAAATTGATTTTGTGCATTAGCCTTACTGCCTCAACACACGGGGTGAGGTCCCCTTCACCCGCCCGGTTACCCGGTCTCGTCCGCGCTCACGCCCCGCGGACCTGACCCGACCCGACTTAGACTGACCTGCACTCCTCGCCCACCACGCACGCCGGTGGGCCTGGACCTGGGCGCGACCCGAACCCGATTACCCGGCAGCTCTGGGAGAGCTTTCCCAAGAGTGGTTTCAGAGAGAGAGAGACGCGGGGGGAGAGGGTAGAGTAGGTTTTGTCCTCTGACGTAAGCTCTGAAGTGTGCAGGCACAGGTGAAGAAGGACCGCGGAAGAAGAAGGAAGCTGAGGGAGACACTGTAGCAACAGGCAGTTTAAGTCGTCTGATTTGGAAATCAGCCGACGTCCTGAAGGGAAAAGAAGAAAGAAGGAGGGGCGACGTCCTGACTGGAAAAAGAAAATCTGAAGGACAACAGAAGAAGGCGAGGCAGAGGAGAACACAAAAGAACAAGGGAAGAACTGAAAGAAGAAAAACAAAGAACTGAAAGAAGAAAAACAAAGAAGAAAGAAGAAGATCTGAAGAAAGACAGAAGAAAAAGGAAGAGCAGGAACAGCTGGAAGAAGAAGAAAAGCATCACCACTGCAGAAGAAGAACATCACCTCTGCAGACAAAGAAGAAGAAGATCTGAGACGAGGAGAAAACAAAGAGAAAAGAAGACAACAAATTCTTTCTCTCTCTCTTTCTTTTTGTAAAAGAAACATGTATATCTCTAGAATACAACTTGCTCCCTGAGTTCGACCTCGGGAACTCTTTTATTTTCCGAGTAAAAAAAATTTTTTATTTGAAATGTTGGCAATAACTGGCTATACTACAATGCTATAACAATAAAACCCGGTTGCCTACCATCGTTTCACCTCCTTCATGTCATGATCTTCTCCTTCTCATCATCATGCCTCAATCATTTCTTATTTGCCTTAATCTTCACCTAAATATGAAAATCACTCAATTGCAAACATTAATCCATAATAATTTTGTTAACACCAAAACAAGATGTGAAACAAGGTTCCAACAATCTCCCCCTTTTTGGTGTTGACAAAACTATCTTACAAATAGATAATAAATAATTTTTAGCAATGTTATTTGAAGGAAAAAGTATTTAATTTAATTCTCTCCCTCAATACATGCTCCCCCTAAAAATATCACTATTTGCCCTTTATTTTTCTCCCCCGTTTTGTCAATCACAAAAAAAAATGAAGGGGTAAGGAAAATCATACCATAAAATTACCAATAATAGAATGGTGCTTGTGGATACCAAGATCCACCAGTCCACCTTTCTTGAACTTCATGTAGTTTGCAGAATGGTCGGAGTATTCCATTTTGTGCCTTGAACACCCACTAATCACTTTGATCCCATTGATCTACTCCTGCAAAACAATGTAAAATGTCTTTCCTAGGTACTCATTTTCTTGTGGGTCCTTTCAGGTTAGCACCTTTCAAACCCTAAGATTTATAGAACTCTCTTGTGTTAGATCTATAATTCTTAGGACTTTTGGCCTTTTGGTACATCAATGCATGCCTAGGTTCATGTGATTTATTTTGTGTATTCTTTTTACTCTTAAATTTTGATTTTAAAGAATCACAAAATTCAGTGTTTAGCATAATAGTTGTTTTGAGATTATTTAAAGTCTCCTCAAAATGCTCATAAATATCTTCTAGCCCTACTATCCTTGAATGCAACTGATTATTAGTCTCTTTTGATATTTGTAATTCTATTTCCAAACATGATTTGTTTACTTCTAATGTTTGATAATTATTCTTTAAAACTTTATTTTCCTTTTTAAACAACCTAGCTTTATGATATAATTCTTCATAAGCCTTAAGTAATTCTTCAAAAGAAAAGTCAGGATTTATCTCATCTTCTATCTCTTCTGAAGTTACAACCAAATAAAGGTGTGCGACCTCGTCATCTTTCGATTTACTGGAGTCGGTGTCCATGTCGGAGCCATTATCACTCCACGCTGCTTTAAGAGTTTTCTTCTTCTTCTTCGCTTCTTTTGTGTCTTCCTTCTTGTTTATAGGGCAATCCTTTCTCAAGTGTCTCTTTTTCTTGCACTCATAACAAATAATATTAGATGAAATTTTATTCACTTGCTTACCTTGCTTTCGGAGAAATATCTGAAATTTTCTTGTGAGCATCTTCATTTTTTTATCATCTTTGGATTCTGAGGTGCTTCAATCAGTGTCCTTAATTGCTCTAAAGGCAATACTCTTCTTCTTGCTGATTACACAGCAATCATAGGTCTGAATTGACCTAGATTAAGCTAGGACTTATCATAAGTTAGGGCTATTCATGCATGCAAACGTATTATCTACATCTTTACTGCTCTTCTTTAGCTATGCATGAAATAATGTTATAATGTGCTGATTAAGTACATTATGTCAATTGCAGAGAATAAGCTGATCAGGAGATGGATCTGGAGCAAGATCTGAAGCTGGATCAGGAATAACGGGAGTTGTAGCAGAGCTGGAGTAGAAGGCTTAGTTTAGATGTAGGAATAATAATGTAAGGGAGTTAAAGGTTTACTATTCTATTAAGTAGGAATAAAGCAGAAAAATGTGAGGAGCTTAGATCCATCCTAGCCTTAGGATAGCCTAGAGGCCTCCCCAAGCCTTAGCCACCCTTAGATTAGGTCACAATACCCTAGGAAGCCCTAAAACCCTAGTTCCAACACTTATCTGGACGTCTAGATAAGTTATAGGATGTCCAGGACCCTTAGCCATCTCCCTCACACCTCAAACCCACTTCTGCAATGTTATTGGACATCTAGACACTTTGTCAGACATCCAATTTCTGCACAATACCCAAAACAAAACCTTGATTTCCCCCTAACTCAGATTGGACATCCAGAACTGAAGTCTGGACTTCTGATTTTTGAGTATAAGTCATCTGATCATATTATTGGACGTCTGATACTGGTCTCTAGTCCCGATTTTGAGATTCAAGTCTTGATCTTGGATCTCTAGCTCCCTAGACCTAATCCCAACCACATAGGAACCTAAATTAAGGTGTCCTAACCCTATTACATCACCTCTAGACCTACCTAAGGACCTAATTAGGTCCTCACCAAACCCAATTGATTTAGATCAAAGTCAATTACCTTCACCTAAGTCAATTGGACTCATTGAGTCCAATTGAGCTTAGATCTCAACCCACACAAGTTCAATTGGACTTAGTGAGAGTCTAATTGACCTAAACCCAACCTAATTGAGTTATTTCACTCTCAATTATGTTCACACTCATTCAATTAAACTTAGGTTAAGTTTAATTGCATTTTCCCCTTAGCAATTAGGGTTTGTAACCATAATTCAAGACCTACACCTACCCAAACCCCTTAGGACCTAACCTAAGCCACCTAGCCACATAGAGCACGACCACACACACACACTCATTCATGCACACACACTTCTCTAGAGTTCTCTAGAACTCTCTTGAAGTGGTGCCACCTCTTGGTTGCCAAATTTAGCAACCAAGAGGCATTCAAATTGAGATCCATAATTTTTGGATCTCAAAGACTACTTCTATCCTCATGTGGTCGGCCACTCTTGGGCTCTCTCTAGAGAGTTACACACCTCTCTAGAGAAAAGCCCTTGGGTCTATAAAAAGACCCTAAGGGTGGCCAAGTGACCCCATTCACTTCCTTGGCAATTTACACTCTTGGCTCCATTGGTTCCATTCATGCCCACTTCCACTTAGCTAGCCAATCCACCTCCACGAGCTCATCACCACCATGGAGGTCATCATGCCGGGATGCTGGATCAATCCTCCCTCTCTCAAAGGGTCGGCCTAAGCTGCATTGGCCACCCCTCATTCTCCTCCTGACCATTCCAAGGCCATCGGGGACCACCCCTGAATGCCCTTTATTCTGCTAGATTTAGTTATGCTTTCCATAAATTTTACTGCTTTTAATACTGCTTAGTAGCGTAGTCTCAACTCCCCCCTCATTGATGCATGCAAAATCCCCCCATTGATTCTTGTATGCAGTCATTTTCTGGTAGATAGATTTAAATTCCAAGCATTTCTGTACAAGCTTTCATCTATAGTTCTGTTGCAAACAACTCGCTCACTGAATGGATAAAAGAATGTTTTATATATATATATGTCTCCTTGTTATGAAATCATAATGAGCTTATTGTTTGCCATCATATTTGCGTGATTTAAGTTGCCTGCTTTTTAATTGTCTATCCATTTTGCAACTAAGCTTGTCATTTCCTGAGGATATTGAAAATCTAACGATAGATGCTTTCTTCGTAAATAGTCACCACCTCACTAGAATCGTGCTCATAGAAACTCACACGTTCACCTTCGTAATTTATTTGACGCACGTGCACGTAATCCAAGTCCATAACAAAAGTGGTGAAATCCTAGTTACGAAATTGGAAACCGACGTGCATTTTTAAACGAAGTAGAGTGGCAAAAAGATCGATTTCTAGGGTAAAGCAAACACCTCCCAGAGACGAACTACCGGGACTCAAAGTCTCATTATTTTTAGAAAATAATATCTTTGTTGGATCGTATTTCGCAACTATACTACGACACTTTCTCTATCAAAAACACGATCTATGACCTCTCAACACTTGCTTGACATCTTCTCCTCATTTTTCTTCATGTTCTCTAGTTGAACCTCATAGGCCATGAGGCTTCCAATTTGATCATCCAAGGGGAGAGTGGAGAGGTCCTTCGCCTCTTGGATGGCTGTGGTCTTTGGACCCCAATCACTTCTAAGAGATCTTAGGATCTTGCTTACAAGTTGATCTTCCGTGTACTTCACTCCAAGGTTCTTTAAGGGGTTAACTATTTCCCCAAACCTTGTGTACATGTCTTTGAGTATTTCACCTTTTGTTATCCTGAAACACTCATATTCTTCGATTAGAATAGAAATACGAATTTCTTTTACCTCGTTAGTACCTTCGTAGGTGATTTCAAGTGTGTTTCATATCTCAAATGCTAACTCGCATGCTGAGATACAGTTGAATTCTTCCCTTGATAACGCACAATAAAGTACGTTCATCGCCCTAGCATTGCCGGTAATTTTCTTCTTTTGATTCGTCATACATGCTACTCCTTGCGGCTCTGAATCTGAGTGCTTCCCTTGAATGAGTGTCCACAACTCCTCCTCCATTGCCTTGAGGAAGACTTGCATCCTCCTCTTCCAATGCTTGTAGTTCGTCCCATCAAAATAGGGAGGACTAGTTGACGATTGTCCTTTAGTGCGACTTGACGTTGATGCCATTGCGAGTCGAGTTGTTACGTCTTCTCACAACTTGCTCTGATACCACTTGAAGGATCCTATAGATAGATTGGGTACACGCACAAACACTCAAACACAATATCAGTAATAACACGAAAGATTTACACAAATTACAATCACAAAAATTGGCACAAGATATATAGTGCTTCCCCACTCACTTGCATACTCCACTACCTAAGCCTCCCAGCTTAGGGTTTTTAATTCGATTCCCTCAAACCTGAGGAAATCAATTTACTAAATGAGGTAATTAACAGGTTACCTCAACCCAAGTACAAGAGACGGGTTTGTTACAACCCAACGAGCAAATGCTTAATAACAAATATAGCACTGGTGTAAGACAAATAAAATCATACAACAAAGCCTAAGCCTCTCAATAATAATATAAAATCAATACCAATTTGAGAGCCTATAATCAACGTGAATGCCTTGACAATGCATGAAGAAATCATGTCGATGTGCTTGCAAATCCGTAGAGAGATTGAGACTAGCAAACTATTCCTTCTATTGAAAATATTGTGAAAATATGAAATATAGCTCTAGAATTTTCCTTCTCTATTTCTTGTGTGCAAACTATGAGTCCAAGGGTTTATTTATAAAGTTAGGACCTTAGTGGGTCATCCACTAGACATTGGGGTTTAAATCCCAACATTCATATTGCCTAAATTAATTTTCTAGCTATTTTGTTTTGAGCCAACGGCTATCTAATACCAGTACTAAAGTATGGGTATTGGTACTCTTTGCTTCCAGATTTGGGTTTCAAATGCTTAACACAAATCTGTAACCAACTTGTACCAATACTAATCATGAGTACCGATACTCGTTACCTTCAATACCGGTACTGAACATGAGTATCGATACTCGTGAGGTACAGGTTTATTTCTTTGAAAAATCCTAAACCTGTAACTCACATGTACCTACTATACTTTAGTACCGGTACTTATCGGTTAACAATTACCTTTTTCAAGAGAATTATTCAATTACGTTGTTTGAAAATGATCAAAGTATAAATCCTAGTTTATCTCTAATTTATTTTACGTTCTAAGTTGATTCTTTGCTAAGAGGCATATATTCTATAAATTAGAAAAACCTAAACTAAAAAATAAAGGATGAAGATGATCTTCTCCTCCTCGATTCTTCGATGTCATCTTGCCTCCTTCATGTCATGATCTTCTTCTTCCATCATCATGCCTCCATCATTTCTTATTTGCCTTGATCTTCACCTAAATCTCAAAAGCACTCAATTGCAAACATTAATCCATAATAATTTTGTTAACACCAAAACAAGATGCGAAACAAGGTTCCAACATTAAGGTGCAAGTTTGCTACTCAAGTGTCTTCCATTGTGCTCTACCCATAGTGTCGAAGCAAGAGCTTGAGTTTGCTTGGAGTGCCCCATTACACTGCATTGTATTTTTGGGTTATGGGCTCCTGGGTGGTGTCTTCGACAGTACTATCTTGAAGTGCTGGCGCCAGAGCCCCCTTGAGGATTGGTAACGGAAATGATGATCCTGACACATATGTTGTAGGATTATGCTAAGAATAAGCATGCGGGAGATTAAAAAAAAAGGTTTTAAACCAAAACCATGACCTAATAAATGTTGGCATTTCACAAGCACAGACACAAGGTTTTAAAGGATTATGCAAGTTGCGAATCGGATTCAAGAGCCGAAGAAATACTAACTATAAAAATTTCGAGTCATTTGAATTAACAAGGGGTTAATTGTGAATTTTTTGAGGATATATTGATCCGGATTCATCTAATTTTTTGGATCCAAAAATGAATCCCAATGTTTTCCTATAACAAATCCCATACCGCTAGTGTTTTAACCAACCAAGGTCCAGTGATATCCTCCTCAAAAAGTTGAAAAAATTAGTTTTTTGAAAGAATCCATTTTGTAAAAATTTGTTTTGCTAGGAGAGTAGCAAAAGATAAGCATGGGGGTGTGATAAACACCAATTTATCATCATTCTTATGCCTTAAAACAAACCTAGCTCTTAGAATTTTAACTCCACAAATGGGTTTTTGGGCTACATTTAGGCATCAATTAGGTTAGGCATGCATTGCAACTTTCATTATGTTTTTCACACATTTATTTGAGTGTTAGGGATGAACAGATAGACAAATCCCTAAAAACCTGATACTCAAGAAGGCAAGTGGTGAATAGGAAGCTCAATCCAACTGGGATTCAGCCAGATCCAGCTCAACCTAGTTGAGTCTAGCTCATCTCAGCCCCAATCAGTTCACTGGGAGCTCTAGCTAGCTCAAATAAGTTGACAAGAGTCCACATCAGCTCTAGTCTAGCTCTCCCTAGCTCCACCCAACTCATGGTAGCTGAACTCCCTCTAGCTTACTTACTACTTGTCAACTAGTAGCTAAGCTAGCTCGGGAGTTCTCATCAGAGGTAGTTCCAACCCAACCTAGCTTCAATTAGGTTGAAACCAGCTCAACTTAGGTCAACTACCCAAGCTTAGCTGCTAGCAGAAGAACTGGCTAGCTAAGCTGAGCAGTTGACTCTTCATGAAGGGCTCTTCAGCATTCCACCTCCAATGTAGTTTCATTCCAGTTCTTGACAATTTTTCTTCATCTCCTCTTCCTTAAACCCTAGCTCCATCCTACTCAACCTCTACTCTACTAGCTAAGCTAGCTTATCTAGCTTAGCTAATCAAAACCAGCTCCACCTCCATGGCCGTCCACCACCTACCTAAAACCCTAACCTAGCTCCACCTCAACTTAACTACTAGCTCCACCTAGAAACACCTCTACCTCCTTCCCTTTTTAGCACCAACCACCAACTTCCACATCTCTTCACACTACCATCTCCAAAAGGCACCAAGTTAGCGCCAATACCTTCCCTCCGAAAATCCCCCTTATCTCCACCTTACACCTAAGCTACCTAGCCATCCTAACCCTACACCTAACCCCCTTCTAGAAACCTACACTTGGTACCACCTAACACCACCCTAAGCACCTTATAACCACCATATAAATGGTGCCCCTTCAACTTGGTTAGGTGGTGCCATTTACATCCACCCTTGATCCTACAAACACCGCCACATGGCATTTACATCCCACGCCACTTAACCCACCTAAACCCACCTAAAGTTGGTGCCAAGCCCCCTTAACCAAACCTCTGCACATCCCTTAAATTGGCACTAACCTACCATAGTCACTCATCTCCTAACCACCACCTTATAACCTAATCCTAGCCATAAAACATATCAACCAACCCCTTAACCCTAACCCAAATAGAGTTGGCGCCAACTCTACTCCACCCACCATAACCACCACCTAATGCATCCTTCCACATCCATGCCAACCCTAATCTACCATCCATCAAACAACTTCCATATCCTATCCATCCACAACACCACCCTTTCCTTAGCCCTAGTCAACACCAACCTCCACCCCCTCCACTCTATGAAAAGACCTATAACCGCCACCATTTCCAACACCTTTGGCTTGATTAATTCCACCATCTTCCACCCCCCATAGCCAGCCAAGAGAAGAAGGAGAAGAAGAAGATTAAGGGACACTTTGTCCCCTTTGTGCCTTCCCCTCTTCCCTTCTCTCATATTCCCCCACTAGCTAAAGGACCAGCCAGGCAAGGAGGATGTCCAAGAGGAGGTTCTTAAGGGTGGTGCACGCCCACCCTAGGAGTTCTTGTGGGTGGAATTTTTCCACCCTTGGAGGAGCAAGGGCATGCCCTATCTAGGGTTTTCCAGGAGAAGGATCTCACCACCTTGGAGGAGCATTTCAAGGAAGGAGAGGAAGGAGAAACCCATTTTAAGTACTGGAGCAGCCACAGTTGGAGCAAGGATCTTCTTCTTTTCATAATCATCACAGGAGGTTTAGTGTTTCTTTTTCAATTTTTTGTATTTTGAATTCTAGTAGTAGAAGCATTCCTCTACTAGTGTTTTTGTAAACATTTTCTCCATATATAAAGTTTCCTCTTCTAAAATTCTTGTTTCATTTTAATTATTGGTTTTACCATAGTGTACTGTTAGCGAAAATACACAGTTTGTTAATTAGGTAATTTAATGTCTTTGCAACGTGTAAATCCACTTTTGCTTTTAAATTTATATCTTAGATAGGGGAGTATCTAGGGTCATCCAAGGAGGCAAAAATTGAAATTCAATTCTCTTGCTAAAAACACATCTCAACTTTCTTTTTGGTATTCTAATTATATATATTTTTTTGTGTTTTGAAATAATACGGGTAAGGTGCAAATTGTGACAAAAGAGTGCTAACACCTAAAATGCTAAGCTAAAACTTAAGAGATTAAAAAGTCCACTACCTAAGGTCACTCTAGGCAAGTGGAGGCCTAGAGTAATTAGGGAGTGGAAGTAGAATAAGTGCTAGAACAACAGTAACAATTGCAACAAAAAGCTAAAAGAAGGAAATTTAATTAACTGGAATCTGTGTTTTTTTCAAGGACAAATAGAGGAATGCTTCTACTAGAACTAAACAAATTTAAAAGCAATAAAAGAAACACTAATCCTCTTGCAAAATTTGGTGAAGAAGGGAGTCTTCTTGCTGCAAGCCTAGCTGCTCCTTGGCTTGAAAAGAGGGCCTCCTTCTTCTCTTTCCTTGAGAGCTCCTCCAAGGTGGAAGCTATCACCTTCAATGCTCTCCTCCAAGGGGTGGGCGTGCAACACAGTCAAAAGCTCCTCCAAGGTGGCGTGGACCACCTTCAAGATCTCCTCCAAAGATATTCCTTGCCTGGCTTCTCCTTTTACTAGCGTGACTCAAGAGAGAAGGGAAGAGGGGAAGGCACCAAGGGGACAGAATATCCCCTTAATCTTCTTCTTCTTCTCTCTTGGACATGGGCTTCTAGGTGGAATATGAGAGTGAATTTGCTAGCTAAGGATGGGTTGAATGGTGGTGGGTAGTGGTCTTTTTATAAGGTAGGGTGAGGGGTTAAGGTGCCTCTTGAAATGGAGGGCTAAGATGGTTCGATGGAGGTGGTTAGATGATCCTTGGGTTAAGGATGGTTGGCGCCACCTAAGGGGTGCTAGGGGGGTAGTTAGGGTTGGTCAAGAGGCACCTAAAAGTGGCGTCAATAAGGGGGTAGTTAAGGTGGTTTTGGCACCAATTTTAGGTGTCTTTTGGAGGTGGTGGGTAGGCTAGGTTGGCACCAAGTAGGTTAGCTTATGTGGAGCTTAGGTTGAGCTAGTTGAGTGGAGTTGTTAGGTGGGTTTTTGGGGTTGTATAAGCCAAGGAAGTTGGAGCATAGCTAAGCTAAGCTAAGCTAAGCTTAGCAAGCTTAGTTAATGGAGGAGTAGAGGAGGAGGTGTTGGAGCTAGGGTTTGGAGAGGGGAGCTGAGGGGGAGAAGTCTGGAGCTGAAACTGGAGCTGGCTGCTGCTGAAGAGGCTGGCATGGAGCTACTTTAGCTGGCCTAGCTTGCTAGTTCTTTGCTAGCTACTAAGCCAAGCTAAAGTGAGCTGGCTTCTACCATAATGAGCTAAGGTGAGATAGGTCTGGTGCTCCCGGGGAGGATCAAGCTGGTTGAGGCATCTAAAGTAGCTTAGCTCAATTGAGTTGAGCCAAGCTGAGTCCCTGGGTGCTGGACTTGAGCTTCCTAAGCTGGGATGAGTTTTTATTTAGCTGGTTGGAGTTGTGTGAAGCTGGATGTAGCTGGGTCTAAGCTGGGGTGAACTCCCGTCAACTCAGCTGAGCTAGCTAGAGCTCCCCGTGGACTAGTAGGAGCTGAGATGAGCTAGACTTAGCTATGTTGAGCTAGATCTGAGCTGACTTGAGCTAGGGTGAGCTAAGATGAACTCTCTTGAGCTGCCATTCAACTGAGATTAGCTGAATGGAGCTGGGATAAGCTAACCCTAGTTCAAGTGAGCTAGGTTCCAGTTATGGTGAGCTGGATCAAGGTGAGTTCCAGCTAGTCTGAACTCCTTCTTCACCAATTGCCTTCTTGAGTGCTAGGGTTTTAGGGATCTATATATCTGTTCATCCCTAACACTCACAAAAACACATTAAAATAACAAAAGAAAATGCAATGCATGCCTAACCTAGTGAATTCCTAAATGCAGCCCAAAAACCCATTTGCAGAGTAAAATCCTAAGAGCTAGGTTTGTTTTAGTGCATAAGAATGATGATAAACTGGCGTTTATCATGTACTCACACTCTCTAGTTATCCTAGGTCTTCACATACCTAGGGTAAGCTTAGAGAGTAGAATTGCTTGTCACTTAGGTTTTAGTTTCAACAAGTTTGGTGTAGTTCTTTTTCCACTTCCAATTTCATGATTGCCCATCATTTGAAAATCCAAAAAAATCTAATATTCAAAAATTAAAAAAGAAAGTTGATTTCCTTATTGTCAAGTGAGAGTACATAAAGTGCATTGTTGCCTCCTTGGATGACCCTTGATACAATCGCTATCTAGGTTTATAAATTGTAAAAGTGATTACAAAATGGCATGTTACAATGATTTAAAAAACCCTAATTACAAATCGTGCCTTTCTCGCCATCACCCAGTACACTCTAACTTAAGACACAAATAAGTGAGTAGAAATTTCAGTATGCTGATCATTGTGTGTGCCTTAATTAAGTGGTGCTACAAGCCAATTGAATGAATTGCTTAGGTCACACTACTCTATATAAAATTGATTCATCAAGTAGTTTCCCCTTAAGATTCAATTGTTATGACTTAACCAGGTACTCCACATTATTAAATGAATGTACACATACTGGTGTTTTCAAAATCTAGTGTGCCTCACTAAACCCTGACTAAACATACCTAACGAGTGAATCCTAAAAAATGCTAAACAAGGTTAAACCTTAACAGACAAATCATCAAATAACCATGTTTGAAAAGCCTGGTTGTGCACGCACGCACAAATTAATTGATCTTTAAGGACACAACCCAGATAAAGGGTCCATCACATTCTCGAGCACATTCAAACTTAGCTAAGGCAAATTAAAATTGAGTAGTCATTGGCCTTAAGGATTGACTTTCTCCTCAGGGCTCAGACTAAGATTATTTCCATTTAATCTGCTTCTACTAGTCCATCTGATGTTGTCTAGCTAGGGGAGTATCATCAAACAACAATAGTTGGGGAGTATCAAAGGAACCTAAGGTGCAAGCCAAAGGGAGAATCTTCGCCTTAATTCCTCCCTCTAACTGGTTGGATTGACCAAATAGAAGAAGATCAAATCGTTTATAATCTTAAGACAGGTTCTGGGAGTTTGTAGGTATTTACACCACACCCCTAAGTATTGGTTTGAATTGCCTGTATTGTATGGCACCTTCCTCTTTCCAATTCTCCATCTCACTTTAACATGTATCCTTCCACTTCTTATACACACTTCCACCCCTGCCATCCTACCAACACTCATCCCCAAGATGATTATTATCCCTACTCGACCAATGACCATCCTTCCACTAGTTGGGATAATCCTGATTGGGAATATAATTCTGAACCTCAATGTCCAAGGTGTTGAAGTGAAAATCATCATAGTTTAATGAAATAGCATCATAGTATAGTGACGAAAATTGAATCGATATTTAAATTTATAAGTTCTCGAAAAATGCATATGTTCCAAGGTCATTCATAGGGAGCAAAATTGGAATTCAATCCACTAATCAAAATAATAGAAATGAGCACAATAATCAATCAAAAAAATAATGATATGCAATGAATAATCAATCACAAAATATATTCGATAAAGAGCCAAATTGTATCTCAAGGGTCAATAACAAAAAGATAATATAGAGCAAAAAGTGGTGGTTGAAACCACCAATTAATCTCAACACTTAGGCTCAATTCCCAACTCAATATCAATTTCTCAAAGCCCTCAATTAACCATTTAATTCAAACCCAACAATCAGCTCAATCGATTAATTCCTTCAAACTTCCAAGCTAAGCCTCAAATGACTTAAGTCTCAACTCCAAAGCCCTTCACAAATTAGCCTAAGTCCTTAGGAAATTATGCGTAGAGCAAAACCCCCTACTACTCTCTTAAATTCTTCTCTTTCTCTCTCCTAATTAGGTAAACGGGTAATCGGATCCAGACTGGGGACCAGGCCCACATGCATGTGGGCACAGGCGAGGTGTGCAGTGGCATGTGTAAAGGGGACCCAACCCCCGAGTCTTGGGCGAGGAGTCTATGCACATGAAACATTATGAATGAGTTTCCAAATTAGATGTCCACGATGTGGGACTATATTTGGTGTACTCCTTCGCACGTTGCAGCTGGGAAGCTTTGTTTGGTTGAAGCTACTACGAATGTTGTTCCTCTCAATTGAGGTCCCAGAGGGCTTCGTGGTGGTCTTCCGCAGTTCTGGGAGGTGGAAGTAAGGCTGACGGTCTACGGGTGGCAACATACAGTGGCGGCAATGAAGTCGATGATGACGAGAAAATGTGCATCAAAATACAAGCAAAAAGCCCTAATTAAAACACTCAAAATGTTCACCGTTAGGCATGGAGTATGGTGGAGGTTTTAGTTGGGTGAGCAAAGGTGTGAGGTGGTCAGGCAGAGATGGCAGATGTAGTGGAGTGATGGGTTATTTGATGGAGGTGTGGAGTGGGTGAAAGTCCTAATAGGGTTCTGGCTTTTGCTTAGTAGGAGGTGAGGAAGCTTTTGGCTGTGGTAGCGAGTTGGTTGGTAGCATAAAACGTAGTGGCAGCCTTGCCAGAGTCATGGCTGAAGACGTAGAAGAAAGAGGGGGAGAAGGTGAGTTTGAGGTCTAAACTAGGTCTAAGGGGCCTAATCCTATTCTAGAGGAGAGGAAAAGAAAGAACCTAATTAATTGGACGAAGGGGAAGGAAATCCATGGTGGCTTGCTTCGCCAACGCCATGGATGATGAGGTCTCCGGTGATGAGAAGCGACAACAACGAAGGAGATAGGGGCTCCTGCTTTGTCTGGTGAGGAGTGGAGAAGATGAGGAAGGTATTGGACCACCCAATTTGGCCTTTGGGTGGTGTTGAAGCGGAAAATTGTTGCAAAAGGATTGAGTTTTGAAATCTCATCATTGTAGTATGATTTACGAAGAAATATGTCAACAAATAAATTTTACCGAAACTTGAAAAGAATTCCAGGTCGAAAATAGGGAGGCTATGTCGATTTGAAATCCACGATTATATTTTTTTAACTTTTGTTATTTTTGTTTAGGAAGCGCGATAATCACAACGAATTTGATATTAACAATAAGAGAGAGAGCAAACACTTTATAATATGGATAATTTTTTTATAACTAGAAAGCGGGAAATATTACAACTAGAAAGCAACAAAATCTACTCTAGAAAGAAGTAAAGAGAAAGGAGGTGAGAAGTTATCCCCCAAGATGGTTGCTTGGAAGACAAGCTGGATGGGGCGATGCCTGGAAGACGGAGGGCGAAGATGGAAGATGAAGAACGAAGCGGGAAGAACAGGGGGCGAGGCAGGGCATTGTCGTCGTGGGATCCACTTCTAGAATGGTGGCGAGAAAACTTTGATTTTAACTCTAGAGGAGCATCCTAGGTTTGGGGCAAGGTTCTTTAGAGCTTTGGAGAGGGAGAGAGGTGAAGGAAGGGATGAATGAAATGTGGGGGGCATAGGCCTTTTTTATAGGTGCAGAGGTTGGGGGCAAAAAGGTCATTTCAAGTTAAAAACATTAATGTAGGGGACTTAGCTCGCGTGTACCCACTGGCTCTTCCTTTCCCACACTAAAAAATGCCCACACGCGTCCAAACAACCTTAGCCGTCTGATCTTGCGATCGACGGCTGAGAATGCATTGCATCCATGTTGTCAAAACGCCCACCGCATTGGATCACACTTGCAGAGGCACGTCTGATCGCATGTGCGGGGCTCCTTGCATCTGGGTGCACCACGTGGCGCTCCTACTACCGCCACCTGATGTGCATCGCATAGTTGAAATCAACCGTTCCCCTCGTTCAGCTAATTTGAGGTGCTTGCAGGGCCTCGAACGTGAGGCCTTCGCATTGCCGGTGGCTTTGAGAGCGCTACGCCATCCTCGCCGATGGTGGCAGTTATGAATTAAGGCACAAGGGTCTATGGCAGTTGGATCAAGATCCAACAGCCTAGATCTGATCGCATGGTTGGGGAGAGATAGAGTGGGTGCCTATGGTTAGTGTGGGTAGCTGAGATGGCATGGACGGACAAGATGGCACCACGTGGCACCATCTTGGCCATCCATCTTGTGTGTCTTGTAGATGGTGCTAGAGATGTCGGATTGGACCAATTTTCACGTTGTTGGGCTCTGATCGTCGATTCGAACCCATTCGTGCAGTCAAATTTCTCATCTGATGTATGGATTTACAACATATTGGCCCATTAATCTTTGATCTTACTTGGATTATATCTATGCTACAGATGTTCGATCAAGGCAATCTTGGAGGCATTGAACTCCGATTGTTGCCCTAATCAGATTCGTGCGATTGGATCTTTAATCTGAGGCCTCGATTAAATTTTGTCTGTCCCTGACCACCAAAATGAGTAAATTATTATATAATTTATACACTTTGTCCTAAATGCATGATGATACATGTTATGTAATATTTACAATATATGATGCTTCTATGACTATAAGAACATGCATAAATAGGTATTTTAGCCTATTCAGATGCATACACATCACACCCCTATGCCTATCTTTTGCTAGTACCTAGCAAAAACTATATGATATTTATAAAAGAATTAGGTAGGATTTCTTGGGCAAAAGTTATTCTTCAATGCTAGGAGATTTTTACTAAGGACCTGAACTACAAAGACAAAACAACACCTAGGTGTCTGCCAAAATGCAGACTGCCTCAAGACCTCGCCTTATTCAAAGAAGGATCTTTTTCTTCTTTTCTTCTTTTCTAATTTTTTTTTTCAATTTCTCAGTTTAGGATTTCTAAGCAGCTTTTTACGGCCACTCAACCCACCCAAGACTCAAAGAGAACCCTAAGTTCTAAGCATTTTTATATGTGAAATGTGATAGACTCACTGGTCGACGATTAGAATGGACTTCGGGTTTGTATGCCCCTAGGTGACCTTAAAAAGAAATTCTGCCTAAAGGTGTATCTATTCGGCCGATAGCTTTCTCCCTATTTTTATTTTTATGCGGTCAACAGAAGGGCGAACCCAGTGTATATCTCCTTAGCTTATTCTATTTCTCTGCTTCTTCCTAACTTGCCAGCCATACTCATGTGGTGAAGTATGGCTTTTTTTTTTTTCCTCCTTTTCTATTTTTTTTTATTTTCTTTCTGGATATTTTTCTTTTCTCCTTTCTTTCTTTAAGTAGGTGGCTTCCCTGATCTAACATTTACCTAAAGGCAGTAGGAAAAGAATGGTCGTGTGACTAGGCTCCGGAAAACCTACCAATGGGCTGTTACCCATGCTAACTTTCCAGCCATACAACCTAAGAAGGTTCATTAGCTACCCAATTTCCGTTAAAATCACTGAAAAGCAAGTCAGTGTAAATAGTGTGTAGATGCTTAGACTTAAAAATCTCCTCAAATTAGAGGGTGGGTTGATAAGTCGTGTACTTATCACCCCAACTTATTTAATCAAATTGAAGCAAATTCAGAATGACAAGGACTCGATAAACAAATCCACATTTTAGTGGACACCCGAGCTGATTACGCTCGAAGACTTGAAGGGTCTAAGTGTTCAGATTCTATTGTATTATTCCACAAGGTTGAAAAATCCTAATGCCTAATTATTCTTTCCTAATTCAATTTTTTTTTAATAAAGAGAAAAATAAGTAGAATTCACAAGAATTCCACAGAGCTGACAAAATGATTCAAAAATGAATCCATCTCCCCATGCCTAGCTGATGCAATGTCCTCATTGAAAATAAAGTGCATGACAAGCAAGGTAGAAAGAGGAAAATATCACCTGTATTCCATGATGCTCAGGTCAGCTCTAAGTCAAACTGTACAAGTGCTGAGTTTAATGCCATCAACTAGGCGAAGTCCAGCCAAAGAAGTCACATTAAGGTTAAAGCAACCTTAACGGAGATGGGTTCTGGAATAACATGGTCAACATAAGGTTTCAGATGTTGTTCGTTGATCTTAAAATAATTACCCATCTTTGGGTTAGAGATCTTAACAGCTCCATTGTGAAATATTTGATCGATGATGAAAAGGCCATCCCACTTTGACCTAAGCTTGCTGAGAAAGAGCTTAAGTCAAGAATCAAAGAGCCAGACCTTCTGGTTTGGCTCAAAGCTCTTGCAAGAAATCAGATGATCATGAAGAGCTTTTGTCCAAGCCTTATAGATCTTGGAATTCTCATACGCATCATTTCTAAGCTCCTCCAACTCAAATAGTTGGAGCTTCCTAGTCTTTTCGGCTAAACGTAGATCAAAGTTGCATTTCTTGATCGCCCAGAATGCCCAATGTTCAATCTCTACTGGTAAATGGCATGCCTTTCCATACACCAGATGAAACAGTGACATGCCGATAGGCATTTTGTAGACTGTATGGTAGGCCCAAAGTGCATCCTCAAGCTTTTGAGTCCAATCTTTTCGATTAGGCCTAACTGTCTTCTACAGGATGTTCTTGATCTCCCGATTGGAGATCTCGGCCTATCCGTTCATTTGAGAGTGATATGGTATGGAGATTCTGTGATTTACCTCATATTTTGTCTGTAAACTATGGAATTGGACATTTATGAAGTGAGTACCACCATCGCTGATGATGGCCCTTGGAATCCTGAACCGACTGAAGATGTTTTTTTTGACGAAATAGATGACCACTTTTTGGTCATTGGTTCAGGTGGGAATAGCCTCGATCCACTGGGACACGTAATCAATAGCAACAAGAGTGTATTGGTGTCTAAATGAAGGGAGGAAGGGAGCCATGAAATCGATGTCCCAAACATCAAAGATTTCGACGGGAAGGATTGGGTTTAGAGGCATCATATCTCTCTTAGTTATGCTCCCAAGTGCCTGGCATTGGGAACATGACCTCGAGAATTCCTGGGCATCCTTGAATAAAGACAACCAATAGAATCCAGATTGCAATATTTTTGCAACCATCCTTTTCCCCAGAAATGTCCACCACACGCAGATGCATGGCAGAACTTAAGTATGCTTTGAAACTCATTCTCCAGTACACATCAGCGAATAATTTGATCAGAGCTGATGAGATACAGTTCAGGGTCATCCCAAAAGTAATATTTGGCTTCATATTTAAGTCTATCGTGTTGTTGCTTGGCCCAATCTTGAGGGATTTGACCAATAGCTGATAGCCCATATTTGTGGGCTATTTAAGTATTTAAGTGCCTAGACATTTGGTTAATTCTAACATTTATTTAGCATAAATTAGGATGTAAATAGATTAATTCATATTTCTAATTTAATTGCATAATTCATGCATCTTATTCATATTTAAATGCATTTAGAATTAACTTAGAATTGCATTAGTTAATTAGGTACATTTCATGCATTAATTTAGGTTAACAAAAAGGTTGAGGGTTTGTATATAAATAACCATAATATTTTATCATTATTTTTTTTATTATTCTTCTATGTGCAATAGCTGCATTTCTTCCTCCAGCTGCCATAGTGAAGAACCCAATCAAGGAGGAGTGGATGTATTGGATCTGGTCGGGCAGCTGATTTCGAAAGTGAGGAGGAGGCAGCCAAGCTCAGAAGGCCTCCACCCCCAACCCACCACTGTGCAGAGAGTTTATCTCTCTTCCATTCCACACTGCCGGCCTCGACCGTGGCGACGAGTCTCCACCACCGTGGGCGTGTGGTGTGACAGGCCACACCGCCATCCGGAGCTCGTCCGCATTACCGTGAGCACCTCAGCGTGCACCTCCCTCGCCGTCGTCACCAACAACCACCGCCGTAGCCACTGCAATTTCACTCCTCAGTCAGTTAAGATGTTTTGGAAGTTTCCCGGATGTCTGAAGCTTCGATCCACACTCTAGCAGCAACTGGCTACTCACTCCACACCCGCGCCCCTCCGGGAGCACACTTGAACAACCTCCTGCAGCAAACACTCCAGCACTAACCACCAGCCCATGCATGCCTCTTCATCATCTCCAGCCTGCAGCAGCAACCACCCTTGCTGCACTTCACCTCCAGCGCCAACCGCCAGCCCTCGCCCGCATCACCTCCAGCACCGACAGCCAGCCCACGCACGCGCATCACCTCTAGCTTCTAACGCATGCCTGCCAGTACCCTACACCTCCACTTCACACCCACACCAACCGCGCACGTACGCACCTCCTACAAAAGCACGCCCCTACGGCTGCAGCACCCGCCTGCTCGCCTGCAGTAGAGTCGCACCTCTTGCAGCATTCCCCCGCACGCCCTCCAGCCGCGGCAAGGCGGGCATGGCCAGCAGCAGCTGCAGCCTTCCTGCACCCCACGCACCCGCCAGCGTGCAGCACCAGCTACCAGTTCCTCACCCGCACGCCTGTAGTAGAGCCGCCCTCCTCCAGCGCACCTCCACTACACTGCAGAACGCACGCCACCTCCGTGTGCACCCTACAGCAGCAGCAGCCGCATACACCAACAGTGCCACCTCCACAGGATGGTGATGCAGGATGGTGATGCAGGATAACAGAACTAGCCTGCTCAGAGAGTATCATCTTCCTTGGAACAGATTCCCTCAGCTTACGCTTCTGGGTGCATAAATCATTTAAGAATTTAGCATAACCCGGTATGTGTTTGATAGCATCAAGGATGGGGATATTGATTTCAACATTATTGAATATATTCAAGAGCTCCTCGTTACTATCAACAAGCTTCTTCTTCCTAGGTTTAATTAAGGCCTCAGGAAAGGGAGCGAGTCAGATCTTCGGAATCAGGTTCCTAAGCCTTGATTTCTTCTTCAGAATTCTTCTTTCTTTCCTTAGGCTCACTAGGATTTTCTTGACTAGAGCAGGGTAGGTGTGGGTCCTGGGTTTACCTTCCACTCATCAAAGTAATGGAATTGGCAGATGCGTACGGGTTTGGGTCTTGAGGAGGGTTAGGAAAGATCACAGGGGCATGATTAGCCAAAAAGCCTAGATTTGATGAAGAAGTAGAAGAGGAAGGACCCTACTCAACCACTTGAGCATGTGCATGTGGGTTGCTCTGATTCCTATACCCTTGGGCATGATTGCCCAAATTCTGTATGTTCTGCAGGTTGGGTACAGGTTGAAATGGCAAAGATCCGGGCAGACGAGTGTTAGCAATGAGCTCGGTTTGCAAGTTGTCCAGTGAGGTTTCCATTTTTTGCATGAGCTGTAGCATAGATCCTTGCATCTCTACCATCTGACGATTCAAATTAGCCTGCCCTATGGGTTGACGAGCATTCCAAACTGGCAAATTTTGGGGGCAGCTAAGTATAAACATGACCCTGACCCATTGGTCTTTGTGGAGCTTAATTGCTAGGTCAGAATTGGGTCGGCTGCCCTGAATTTTTCCAGGAGAAGTAAGGGTGGTTTTCCCAACCTGGATTATAAGCATTGGAATATGGCTTGGACCTAACATTCTCTTGTACAACATAGACATCCTCATAGGGCGAGGATGGAGAAAAGAAAGGAAGGGATCAGAGAAACTCGGATCAAAGGCCCCAGTTTGGAACCCATGGGGTTCTGAGCAATGCTGATTCAAAAGTTGAGCCACATCCAGTTGATTCACGAACTCTCGTCTAGAAGGAGCTCACGAAGAATGGAATCCTGAATTCTGGGATTGAGTGGATTCAAAATTGTTTGCAAAGTTTCCCGCCATTCACTCCAACCTTTTGGTAACCAGGTCCACCTTGTCTAGTTTATTACAAATCCATTCCATAAAGAATGAATTAGAGTCATGGACCTCATTAACATTCGATCTGGGTTGTTGGTACCGATTTAATGTATCCATGGAGGTATGATTGATTGAATTCTCACTCATTTTCTCAAGCAAATCATGTGCACTATCTGCGTCTTTGTTGAGGAAATTGCCTCCGCAAGAAGCGTCCATGTGATTTCTGAGTTGCTCAATCAACCTGTAGTAAAAGATCTACACAAGTTGCCATTTCAGCACCATATGGTGTGTTCACTTCCGCAATAAGTCCTGGAATCGCGCCCAGGAAACATGAAACTGCTCCCCCAGCCACTGGGCAAAAGTAGTAATCACCCACCTTAGTGCATTGGTACACCCGACTGGAAAGAATTTCATTAAGAAAGATAATTTAAGATCGTTCCAAGTTGTTATCGGCCTTCCTATGGTCCTGTACCAATGAGTAACCTTATCCCTAAGAGAGTGGGGAAAGAACCTCATGATCATTTGCTCTTCACTCACGTTTCAAGCTTTGGTGGTTTGGACCAAAGTGGTCAAGTCCTCCAAATGCTGAAATGGGTCTTCAAAGCCAAGCCCATGAAAATGTGTGATCAGGCTTAACACCTGGGGCTTGATTTCTATGTCTCTGGTAGGAATCTGGATGCTGGGACATTCCCCATAATTTAAAGGATCATAAAAGTCCTTCAAGGGCTGAGCACCTTAGATTCTCTGGAACTATTCTTGCATTCTTTGCATTTGTTCCAACTGCCTTTGAAACATCTCTTATTGATTCAGAGATAGAGGAGGTTGTTGATCGGCCATGGGATCAAGTTGGCCAAAATTCAATCTATGCCTCCTAGAATAATCTAATGGTCCTTCCAATCGGGGATTTAATGACCTCCTTCCAAGCATAAACTAGGAAGAGGTCGGAAGTGTTGGTGCTAAAGCACCATGATCGTTTATTTTGATGATAACAAAAATACTTGTTATTTAACATTTGCTTTTGAGTCTGAGCTTTTAGGTCAAATTGCAAATGGATACAAGTGTGAAGGACCTCAGAGCTCGCGTCCATGGTGGATTGGAGGAGCTCATTGGAGGAGAAGGAGCTTCGCGAGGAACGAAAGCTTGAAGAGGGCATGAAGAGAAGAATAAAATAGATACTCTTTTCATGTATTCTTTGTAATTCTTTGGTTCTTTATTCTTTGTGTCTAGATATATGTTAAAGAGCCTCAAAGGATCTAAACAGTAGTTCTAGGAACACCTACCAGACCCTAGGATACTTAGGTTTTCTTATAGAACTTAGAAAACAAAGATAGGTTTCAGACAGCCTGATCAGACGTCCAATCTGGAAATCAGACGTCGGATATTGACTTTTAAGACATTTGACTGTTGACTCTGACGTCCATTAATTTAGGCTGGACTTTGTAGGTTCTGTCTATTGAAATCAGACATCCAGACCTTAGTCAAAACTTCTTAGAAGACGTCTGATGGTTGTGCCAGACATCCAACTAGTGGAACATTGGCTAACAAAGTAACCATTGAGGGAAATGACCTGTAGGCATATATCAGATGTTTGTAGAGGATCCCAGACATCTGATATGTGACCGTTGAGCCTCGACTGAGCCGAAATCACTTATCCTGAGGATTATAGCCGTTTAGGTTCTTGGGAATCCATTCCTACACTTAATTAGGTTTCCAGACGTCCAGACCTAGTGCCAGATGTCCTGTATGTCATCTGATGGTTTTACACTAGAACCCTATTTAGGTCTGAAACAAGTCAATAAAGGAACCCGTCTAGAATTAGATGTCTGACTTAGTTCCCAAACATCTTAAGATTAACTTCCAGACGTCGGATCTTTTTCCTAGACATCTGATGACCCTGTCAGAATCATTAACGATTATAATTTCGGCATATTCTACCTTGGGATAATTCCCAACGGCTATGGAAGGCTTCCAAGGTCTTCCAAAGACTTCCTATAACCTCTATAAATAGAGGTGTACCCTTGCCTTACAAAGGCACACCAAACAACACATTTCCACATCTTTAGTGTTCATTTAATCTTGCGAAGAAGCCCTAGCTCTCCAAGCTTTTGTTCCACTTCAAGAAAGCTTCATCGTTGTTGCGCACCCGCTCTCCCTCCGCAATTACGAGAGCGACGAAGTGCCGTAGAGTGATTCACGCACCTGCGTCATCAAACTGACACACTTCTAGCAAAGGGAAGTAATCTTTACCTATAGTAGCTAAGTTTAGGATTCAAACTTTGTGGCTTTATAGGGTTGCTTTGTAATCTTTCCTTGTTATTTGATTGGGTATTCGCATTGCAAATTCCCATCTCCATCGAGGGACAAAATCCTTCTAATAAAGAGAAGGGGTCTTAGGAACACTACCCTCGTACTTGTAGCATGGTTGTAATAGAGGTTGAACTACCCTTGTTAAAGTAGTTCATTAGTGGATTTGGTCGACTTTGTCTATCGGAAAATCCTAACTCGAGAGGGTTAGGTGGTGGTTTTTATCCAGTTTGGGTTTCCACCTAAAAATCTCTTGTGCATTTTGTGCGATTGTTCCTTTTGTGAGATTGTGATATTTATTTCCTCGTCGATTTTATATTCCGCAAATCTCACCCGCTCCTGTAGGAATCTACAGGAAGGACTGGGGAGAAGAACCCTACAACACAACAAAATAAGTTTGTCCTTAATTTGGGTAGCATAAGGACATACAGACTCTCAGAATCCATCTTAAGATTATAGATGATTTACTCTACTTGTATCCAGTCAATCCAACCTGTTAGAAGGTTGGGTTGGGGAGAAGGTTATTCCTTCGGCTTGCACCTCCGGTTCCTAGTGAATCCCCCAACTGCGGTTGTTTGACGCTACTCCCCTAGCTAGACAACAGATTGACTAGTACAAGCAGGTTAATCATGAACAATCTCAATCTGGGCCCCGAAGAGTGAATTAGTCCTTAAGGCCAACATCTAATCAGTTTTAACTTAGGCTTAGGATTGTAGTGCTTTTGGAATGTGATGGGCCCTTAAAATGGGTTGTGCCCTTAAAGATTGATTGAATATGTGTGAGTGAGTGCACAACTAGGGTTTTCAAGCAAGATTAATTGGATGAGTGGATTTTACGGTTCAAATCTTGGTTAAATAGCATTTAGGGTTTAGAATTAGGTAAATTCAATCAAATTCAAGAGGCAAACCAGATTTTCAAAACATGGGTGAACATCTTTTCCTTTTGAAATCAAAAGTAAAGTGGAGTGCCTGGTATTGACCCAAATTGTAAACCCTAAGGGGAAGCTACTTGATGAGTTAATTTTAGATGGAGTGATGCTACCTAAACGACTCAAACAATTGGCCTTAATACACCACTGAGTTAGGCACACAAGTGGATACCTATTCTAATTTCTACTCGATTATGTGTTTGGGTGTGTGTACCGATTCCACAGGTTGGAATCTCGGTTGAGTAAATAAAAATCAAGTTAGGGTATGTGCCTCGAATGTAGGTGTATGTAGTCTGTATGTTAATTTGTCCCACAAGAAGTATCGTTTTGTTTGTTTGTTTTTTTTACAAGGGGAGATGAGTGGGGGTGGAAATCAAAGCATCCAAACTAATCCTAGGGTTTATGTGAACACCTACGTTAGTCAGGGTTTGAATTAGGATTGTGGAATGAAAAATATGGATGGGGGAAGAATGGGGAGCACTTACAATTGTCGTCAACTGCACTTTACTCCTTTCTACTACTTGAAGATTCCCTGTTGAGGTACCTGCAAAACAATTGAGGAGAAATAAAGGTAAGTTAGAAAATAATTTAGTGCGTAAAATGCGGAAAGAAAATCGAGATTCATTGCCTCCCCGGAAATGATGCAAAAATGTTGAAGTGGAAAATCATCACAAAAAGGTTGAGTTTTGAATACCTGTCATTGTAGTATGATTTGCGAAGAAATTCATGAATAAATAAATTTTACCAAAACTCGAAAAGATTTCCAGGTCGAACACAAGGAGGCTACATCGATTTGAAATCCACGATTATATCTTTTTTTAATTTTTGTTGTTTTTGTTTAAAAAGCGAGATAATCACAATGAATTCGATATTAACAATAAAAGAGAGAGAGAGAGAACAAGCACTTTATAATATGGATAACATTTTTACAACTAGAAAGTGGGAAATATTATAGCAAAAAAGCAGGAAATATTACAACTAGAAAGTAGTAAAACCTACTCTAGACAGCAGCAAAGAGAAAGGAGGTGAGAAGTTATCCTCCTCGACAGCTGCTTCGAGGACGAGTGATAAATGGTAGTCTATCATCATTCTTATGCCTTAAAACAAACCTAGCTCCTTTGATTTTGCTCCGCAAATGGGTTTTTGGGCTGCATTTAGGCATTAATTAGGTTAGGCATGCATTGCACTTTTTGTTATCCTTTTAATGTTTTTTGTGAGTGTTAGGGATATACAGATTGCTAGATCCCTAGAACCCTAGCACTCGGGAAACTGGTGAAGGAGAAGCTCTCACAAGCTAGAACTCAGCTTGATCCAGCTCACCATAGCTGGAATTCAGCTCACCTGAACTAGGGTTAGCTCATCCTAGCTCCATTCAGCACATCTCAACTGAATGGTAGCTCAAGAGAGCTCATCTTAGCTCACCTTAGCTCAAGTCAACTATGATCCAGCTCAACTTAGCTGAGTCTAGCTCATCTCAGCTCCCATTAGTCCATAAGGAGCTCTAGTTTGCTCAGCTGAGTTGACTGAAGTTTACCCCATCTCAGTTCCAGCTACATCCAGCTCCACTCAACTCCAGCCAGCTAAAGATGACTTCATTTCAGCTCAAGAAGCTCAAATCTAGCACCAGGGGACTTAGCTTAGCTCAACTCAGTTGCGCTAAGCTACTTTAGTTGCCTCAACCAGCTTGATCCTCCTCGGGAGCACCAGAACCAGCTCACCTCAGCTTATTATGGTAGAAGCCAGCTGACTTTAGCTTAGCTTAGAAACTAGCAAAGAACTAGCAAGCTAAGCTAGCTAAAGTAGCTCCATGCCACCCTCTTCAGCTGCTGCTAGCTCCAGTTCAAGCTCCAGACTTCTCATCCTCAGCTCCTCTCTTCAAACCCTAGCTCACATTACCTAATCTTCTACAATATTACTAGCTAAGATAGCTTAGCTTAGCTAGGCTCCAACTCCCATGGCATCTACAACCTTAAAACCTCACCTAACTAGCTCCACCAATCAACCCTAACCCTAAGTCCACCTAGCTAACCTAGTCCACCCATAAGTGGGCACCAAACCTAGCCACCTTTTTACCCCTCACCTCCTTCCAAAAGACACCTATTTTGGTGCCACTAAGCCTTCTAGAACCCCCTCTTTTTGGGGCCAAAATAGCCCCCCATCTACACCCTACACCTACCCTTTCCAAGCCCTATCCACCCTACACCTCACCCTCCTTCTAGAAACCTTCAAGTTGGCACCAACCCATGGCACCCTTCCATGGTTCGTGCCACTTTTAGGTGCCCCTTGGCAGCCCTAACTACCCCCCTTAGCACCTCTAAGGTGGTGCCACTTAACCCTAGCCCTAGGATTAACTTAACCATCCATAACCACCACCAAACTCCATCCTAGCCCTCCACCTATTCACGCAAACCCTACCTCCATCCCACTCTACAAAAACCCATCACCTACCTCCATTCTCTTCATCCTCCCATTAGATAATTTCTACCCTATACCCACCTCATACCTATGGCCAAGAAGAAGGAGTAGAGAAGAAGATAAAGGGGGTACATCACCCACCCCCTTGGTGCCTTCTTCTCTCCATTCCTTCCCTTTCTGCCATGCCAAGAAGGAGGAGGATCTTCACCACCAGGAGGACGACTAGGAAAGGAGGTGAAAGGGTGGTGCATGCCCACCCTTAAAGGAGATCATTGAAGGTGGTAGCTTCTACCTTGGAGGACATCTTTTGGAGGAGCATCTTGACAAGATGATTTTCGCTTTCGAATAATATGATTAAGATGATTTGTCATTTTAGTATTAAAGTGGTGGAATAATATGACAAAACAATTACAATTAAAATTAAACCACCAACAGGAGAGCGGGTCATGTCCACAGGGAGGCAATGACCTTTTTAAACTCACAATTTGGTGGAAATCAAGTTCGTTGAAATATTCGTCAAATCAAACAATGCCTATGTAGCTCTGAATGTAAACCTCAAATTTATGGAGAAGTCAAGGGTTCTTGACGAAATTTTCATGTAAGAAAATTATCCATGTGCAAGGGTATGCCATGTACTTTTCACTTGCATGCATACTAAAATGTAATTCAAAATTAAATGTAATGCATATAGAGATGAATCAATAAGGCTTAACAATTACCTAGAAGAATAAGCATAAAGCTGTAAGTTCCCCACAATTTAATTAATATGAAAAACAAGAAAATAATTCTTGACAATGGCAATTTCTGTAAATAATAATACACACTAAAATTGAGGATTATACCTCTCTCCTCCTCGCGCATGGGAGAGAGGCTCATTCAAGGAGCTACTCTGAGAAAAGGTTAGCTAGAGCGAGGCCTTCACGGTGGTGGCAGCGGCGTGTCGTGAGATGGCCTGGGTCGGCTAGATGGAGGAGAGAACTGACAGCAGCAGCAGTTATCGCTACTGCTCTTGCCCACGGGTAGAGCTGCTGGAGTAGCGCGCGCTCTGCACCCGCAGTTGGAGGCGAGGGACGGTGGCTGCCAGGAGCGCGTGCTCTGCTACTAGAGGGTGCACGGCAGGTGCTGAGAGGAGCGCACGCTCTACTGCTGGAGGGCGCGCGGCAAAGGCTGCAGGTAAAGGTGCAGCAAGGGAGGTGCACGCGAAGGTGCGAACACATGCAGGGAGGTGCACGTGGGTTGGAAGTGCGGTGCGCTCTTTGTGTGGGCAGAGCGGCTGGAGGGCACGTGGGCGGAGGTGCGGGATGACATGCACTGCACTGCTGGTGGGAGGTGCCTACGCTTGGTGCGTGCTGCAGGAGGTGCCTACGCTTGGTAAGGGATGTGTGCGAGGATGGTGCTGGTGGTTGAGGAGCTGATGAAGAAGAAGCACGGTGATGCAAGGACTCTGATTGGCGATGTGGGCTGTCACACCACACGCCCACAGTGGTGGAGTCGCGCTGCCACAGTTGAGGCCGATGGTGAGGAGCGGATGAGAAACTAGGTTCTCTACACAGTAAGGAAAGGGGTGGTGGTCTCTTCTAAACGACAGCCATTAATCCTCCTTTGTAGCCACAGCTACAAGGATTTTGAAATTAAAATAGGCCACTGTCGAGTGAAGTGAATGTGCAGGAGGAGGAGGTGGAGATGGGGCAGTTACCTGCAAAAACGAGAAGAAGAATAATAATAAAGTAATTAGGATTATTTATACATAACTCCTTAACTTCTATGTTAATTAAAACAATGTATGTAATGCACCGAATTAATTAACTAATCAAATATATGCAATCCTAGGTTAATTCTAAATGCATTTAGATATGGATACCACACATGAATTATACACTTAAGCTAAAAATATGAATTAATTTAATTACATCCTAGTGTATGCTATCTAAATGTTAAAATTAAGTTAATGTCAAGGCACTTAAATACTTAAATGGCCTACAAATATGGGCTAATCAAATACCCTCATGCCTAGTTTTTTTTAGTCCTTAGTAAATCTAAGCAATAACCTAGCACTCCAAATAGACTAGCCAACCCAATCGGTCTTCCTTTAGAAAAATTTTAAGTTCAAACTTTAGACCTAAGGTTCTCAAGTAGTTGCTAAGTTACAGACTAGGTCAGCTAAAGACGAGTTGCGGGCACAGGTTTCCCTAATTTCTAACTCCACCCAAGGGTTTATTGATCCCTGAGATTAAGGCATCCGTGCATGTGTATTGGTCTGAGTTATTTGTGGTTGGTATGATTGCCAACCTAGAGAGGAAAAAGGATTATTTTTCTTTTAATATATATATTTTTGTTTGATTCTTCTAATTCTAACCTTGGATCAGCTATCAACACAGTCTATGTCGGATTCATTGTCCCCATTACCGTACCTCGAAGGATGCCTAGATTTTGATGCTTCGAGATGGAACCACCCATAGCAACCCCAAGAACTCCTAGCAACCGACACTTCGAGATAGTATCGCCCATGGATTTCTTAAGCAAATTCAGGACTATGGCAATCGGCACTTCGAGATAGGGCCACCCATGGTACCTGAACCGCACAATTCGCTTACATTCCCCTAGTAGGATGGATATCCTACGAGACAAGCGCCGAGGAGGTAACATGTTATCATCGCATCCTCAAGGTGAGTATATACTCCACCTCTCCTGCGGCAGGAACTCTTCCAATCAAATTTTGTTTTCAAGCTTCTCCTAAGTCAACACTAAGAGAACCAACTTTTCTTAAAGAAATGAATTAGGGTGATCACTTACTTACACAAGACCAAGTGTGTGTGAAATTTGGATGCTTAGGTTACAAGGACTTGTAAATCAAAAGGTAGAATAAGACTCCAGGTACTACCCAGCCTTTAACTCAGTCCCTAGCTTTCCTTGCTCAACCTCTTGAGAAATGGTCTGCAACTTAACTCCTAGTTAAGTTTTTAAGTCCACAATGGACACTAAAGGTCTAAATCCAGTAGCTCACTTAGCTTCTAAAGTTCGACACCTAGAATCAACTTAGTCTAACCTAAAGTTCTTCTCTGCTTAAGAATGCAAGACCCAGCTAGTTAAGCTCAATAATACAATTTTGTTTTTTGAATGCAATATGCATGAATAAATGCAAAATGTAGACATGCTCTAAATAGGTGCCTCAGGTCCTCTCCCGTATGCCTAGTTCTAATAATGTTCTCATTTGAAACAAAATAGCTAAAGGTGGATATTACCTGAGGTGGAGAATGGTAGGAGCTAAGGCTCCTAGAGAGTGACCTCGTCAACCTGATGGCCATCCAATGTAATGTATGGTTTTAACCGATGACCGTTGATGATAAAGGGAGTTGCTGAAGAGGAAGGGCTTTTAATCTTCGTAGCTCCATGTGGAAATACTTTAGTGATTATATAAGGCCCATCCCAATGAGATTTTAATTTCCCTGGAAAAAGCTTAAGTGTGGAATTGAAAAGCCAGACTTGTTGGTTGGGCTCAAAGGTCTTTCTAAGGATATACTTATCACGCAAGACCTTAGTTCTCTCTTTATAAGCTTGAGAGGTGTCATAAGTATTATTCCTCAGCTCCTCAAGCTCACTTAATTCCAAAAGTCGTGCATTACCCGCCTTTTCTAAATCCATGTTAACACTTTGAATAGCCCAAATTGCCATATGTTCTAGCTCAACGGGTAAATGGAACACTTTCCCATACACAATCTGAAAGGGAGATGTACTCAAAGGGATCTTATAGGCCGTTCGATACGCCCACAAAGCATCATCGAGCTTTTGGGACCAATCTTTCCTATAAGGTCTAACGGTCTTTTCTAAAATATTCTTTATCTCCCTATTCGACACTTCAGCCTGGCCACTCGTCAAATCCAGACTTCTGTCTAGATTTGAAAAATCAATTATGAACACCATTGACCTCTTAAAATCTTGAAATTTCATCCAGAGATTCCAAATCAAGTTGGGAACATCTGTTCCAAATTTTAGAGTAATTGGATTTGTAATTAATTTTTAAAAATTAGTGAACTACAGAGGGGTCACACCCTTTATTCTTCCTATTTTGTTACTATCCATGAATTTTTAGATTTTTCTACTTAGCCAAATTTTATAAAATTTAGCTTTCTTGAATCCTTGTAAAATTTCACACATCATATAAAATCACAAAAATTTTTGAGGCTAGTGGTGGTACATAAAGTCCAAAATACCCATGGGTATCTTTTTTAGACATTGACACTAGCATAAATAAAAACTTAAAACAATTTCTAAAATCTTAAAAAAAAAATTTTTGGAATCTTTGTTTGATTTTCTTTAAAGTAGTGGTGTTGTTCGACTTGTTTGGACCACTACTTAATACAAAAAGCCTAAAAACAACTCATTGGTAGTAATTTTCTACCTTAGGATCAAATTGCATTAGGGTTTTCCTTTGTATTTCTAGAAAACCACTTTTAAAGGAAATTAACCATCACTAATACAACTTGTTTTCCTTTGATTGTGGAAGTTTCAAACTTGTTTGAACATTTAAAAAGAGAAACCCTAAAACACATTAAATTAAATTGAATCCTAAAAGACAGAAATACAAAAATTGTGTGATAACTTGTTTTTCATTGGAATCAACTTCCAATTCTTGCACACACACACAAAAACAAAAAAAAATTGAAATAACAGGGCAGTACCCAAATCAGTGCCCTCCACATTCCGTTTGCACATTAGTATCCAAGACCTAATTAAAATTTGTAGCAATTTGACCCCTAAGGTTTCATCAACTTAGGCTTACTATCTAGGTCTTAAGTTCTCTTTAGTTGATATCAATTCTGTCAACTATATCTAGTGTTCAGGATGAGGGGTCGTGTCAAACTACTAGGGGCGGGTTTGTACAAGCACCTAGGATTTTCTTAGGAAATGCTTGGGCCCAAGCCTCCCCTTAAACAACTTGGTTGGATTTGTTGACAGAATGGATATTTACTATTGATTACTTATTTCCTAGGTAGACCAAGTCTTAGGCCAATTTCTAGGGAGTCATAATTAAGTTAGGTCTAGAATTTGATTGCATGTGTGAACACTTTCTCTCATCTCCATCTCTCCTCCCCTCCCATTCTTCCACTTTATGCACAGGCAACGGTCTCAAAATCTGCACTTGGAGGGACCTCTTGATTTCGCCCCACACATAAAAAGACTGCTTTTTCCTTCTTATTCTAAAATGGGAAATCAACAAAACAGGTCCACTAACCCTTCCACTTCCACGTCTAATCCCATTACTAACCCTAAATCTGACCCTTCCACCCAAAACTACCCCACCTTTGATTTTCCACACATGGAGCCCCCCAATGTTGATTTGCCTCAATCACAACATCATGCCCCATCGCCTGATATATTGACAATGATGGCTGGGCAAATTGCTCAACTGAATGACAATCAACAAACATTGACTAGGAACATCCAAAACCTAGCCAACCAAAGACCAAACCCACCACCCCATCAGCAGCCTGTTATTCCTCTAAAAGATTTTTATGATCCTTCTTATTGTGAGAAATGACCAGGGGTGGTCATACCAGAGGGGGACTTTGAAATCAAGCCGGCAGTTCTGAACCTGATTAAACACTTCCATGGCCTTCCTAAGGAAGACCCATTCAGCCACCTTGAAGAGCTAACTCTTCTTGCACAAACAACCCATTCCCGAAATGTGCAAGAAGACTTATGGCTAATGTGGCTATTTCTATTATCTCTTAAAGATAAGGCTGCTTATTGGTTCAGGACCATTAGCCGACCCATCACAACTTGGCCTTAGCTCAAGAGCACCTTCCTCAAGAAATTCTTTCCCATAGGTCATACTAATTCCCTGCGAAGATCTATTACGACCTTTCAACAGAAATCTGGTGAGACTTTTCATGATTCTTGTGAAAGATTTCAAGATCTCCTAAGAAGTTGCCCGCACCACAAGATTACTGTATGGCAGCTCATGTAGATCTTTTATCATGGATTAGAAGATCAAATCAGACATTTCGTCGATGACTCGTGTGGAGGCAACTTCTTAAATAAGGATGCTAAGAGTGCCTATGACCTTTTTGAAGAAATGAGTGAAAACTCATTTAATCAAGCTTCCATGAACACATTTTGCAGAACTTCAAACCTGCAGTTTGGTGTTTATGAAGTAGGCACTCAATCTATTCCTGTAACCCAAGATGATCTTCAAATGATTGCACAAAAACTCGACTAGATGCACATTAATCAAAAGAAGATTGAGGAAAGACTTGCCACATCAACCCAAGCTCCACATAGTCCACATCTAACCCAACCTAACTTTCCACGAAGAGAAAATTTGCATAATCTCAACACTACTCCTACTGATTATTACCAGTATTCTGAGGTTGCCCATGATTCACTGGGGAATTACAACTATCCAGATCTTAACCCTACTCAAAATATTTTGCCATCTAGGAGCCATTTAAAAATTCTTCCAATTGGAAGAATTACCTGAACTACTCCTAGAATAATCAGGTTCCTCCCCAACTAAATTAGTTTAATGGGTATGGATCTAATCCGACCTTTCATCCTGGGCCATCCTAATAAGACATCAATGCCCAGATGATGTGAACCCTGCAGGACATGCATACAAAGATGACAAAAGTAACCCACACCATCACAAATATGAATAATCAGATCGGGGTTACTCCCACTCAAACACCTGCAGGACATCTTCCCTCCCAACCCATGCCCAACCTTAATCACCAAAGGAACCAATATCCAGGTAGAAATCCACATTACCCAAATCAGCCTCCTACTAATCCACCACCTCGGCAGCCTCGCAGGTTTCCACAACCATAGGCCCCCCCCCACCTCCTCCAAATAATAATCTGACTGCACATACAGTTATGTTGAGGAGTGGGAAAATGACCACTGATCCCGGGTCACCACAAAAACCTAGTGAAATCCCCATCCCTGTGCAAATTGACTCCCCACTACCCCATCAGGAAGAAAAAGGAATACAAAAATCTCAAGACATGACCCCTATCCCTTTTCCACAAGCTCTCCACCCCACCACCAATAGAAAAAAGAAATTTAAGCCCACCACAGAAGAACTCATGGATCTATTTGGGCAAGTTCAAATCAATATTCCTCTCCTAGATG
Source organism: Thalassia testudinum (assembly GCA_037157565.1). Taxonomy (NCBI): domain Eukaryota; kingdom Viridiplantae; phylum Streptophyta; class Magnoliopsida; order Alismatales; family Hydrocharitaceae; genus Thalassia; species Thalassia testudinum. The sequence goes on along the minus strand of JAZHRO010000003.1, from coordinate 7,883,684 downwards.
CTATCAAATATATACCTGCCTACACCAAATTTTTGAAGGAGATCTGTACTCTTAAAAGGAAAGCCAAAAATCTAGGGCAGGTACATCTTTCGGAGATAATAAGCTCTTTCATACAGAGTAAGCTGCCTCCTAAGATGAAAGATCCGGGGGCGCCATTAATTTCAATGATTATCGATGATAGTACATTTGATTGCGCCCTCCTTGATCTTGGTGCCTCAGTTAATACCATTCCCACAATTTTATTTGAAGAGTTTCAGATCGATGAATTAAAACCCGTTGAGGTTACCCTGCAATTAGCCGACCGGTCTATAATTAAACCTCATGGGATTGTTGAGGATGTTTTGGTCAAGGTCCAGAATTGTGTCTTCCCTACAGACCTTTTGGTCCTTGACATTGTGGTATTCGAATCTTTATTGAATGCTCCAATAATCCTTAGACGACCCTTTTTGGCTACTGCAAAGGCAAATATCAATTGCCACACACCCAAAATGGATATCACCTGTGCAGGCTAAACATTACTCTAGATATTTTCAAATCCTCCAAGAGATTCCATGATGATAACTTTTTTGAGGACTCAAATAGTAAAATTTCAAATATGGTGGAGGAGACAATGGTGATAGATACCCTTACCGACCACAATATTTTTGAGGAATCAGATTCAGAATCAGTGGTCGGCGAAATCTGTGATTTAGAGACTTGTCTTGACCAGCAATCCATTCCTGGTGATCCCCCTAACCCACCCACTCTTCTCTCAACCCACCCTTCTACTCTAATTTCACCCACCCTTCACCCATTTTCCCCCGACCCCTTTCCTACGGACCTGCCACCAGACTCGCCCAAGTTTGGCATTCAACCTGATTTAAAACCGTGGCCAGACTTGGGCTACAATTATCATTTTCCATCCAACTTTGATCCCTATCTTTCCTCTCATCAATTTTCTAAGGATCCAGAAGAAGGCACATTTTATGCGAGCATCCAAGTGTCCAACTACTTACATGATTTTTCATCTTTCGTGCATACCTTCACGCCCGGCTGAATGGCATAAAAGATAGCACTGGATGGGAGGTAACCCATCATTTGTCCTGCTTTCCTTTTTCCTTTCTTTTTCCAGGTTTTGACTATCCTAAATCCGATCGCCTTTTACTAAGGTAATCCCTCTTTCCCCCATAATGCATAAGGACATTGCATATCTTAAGCATGGGGGGTGTTTTTAAAATTTTAACGATCGATTTAGGACTTTCAAAACCTAAAAACATGCATTTTTCTTTAGTCATTTTATTTTCCCACTTGCATAACCAAAAAAATAAAAATGTTGAAAACTTTTTGAGGAAAAATATTAAAATCGGGACTAAGGTTGAAAACTCACGTTTGATACAATGGGATTTTATCTTTAACAAACTAAAGATGAGGATACGGATCTGATCATTAGAATTTCAGGGTCTATTTTTAGACTAGATCAGATATCCTTCTCTAAAATTCCACCTGAACTCATGATAGTTCAGGTGACTTGATCCTCTTTTGTAATATGGAAAGTATTTGGCTTAGTTTCTAATTCAAAAACTACACAAGCCAACACTTAAAAAACTACTAACAATTAGAAAAACCCCCTTGTTTGAACTTAGTAAAAGTCTGAAGCAGATCATTGGTTTGAGTTCATACAGCCAAGAAGGATGAAAATACCTCCTTTTAGGATGCGACGTCAACATGTTACCACCTTGGCACTGCTCCATATCTATATTTCATATCTTTAGATGAAGCATTAAAGTGCATTTTAGCAGCTCAAGTGTCTTGGATGGTGCTCTACCTATAGTGTCGGAGCAAGAGCTTGAGTTTGCTTGGAGCACCCTTTTACACCGCATTGTGTTTTCGGGTTGTGAGCTCCTGGATGGTGTCATGGACAGTGCTATCCCGAAGTACTGGTGCCAGAGCCTCCTCGAGGATTGGTGACAAGAATGATGATCCCAACACATCTGTTGTAAGACTAAGTTAGAAATAAGCATGGGCGATAGAAAAAAAAAGCTTTAAACAAAAAACGTGCCCTTATAAATGTTGGCTTTTCACAAGCATGGACACAAGGTTTTAAAGGTTATAGCAAGTTGCAAATCAAATTCAAGAGTCAGAAAAATCCTAAAAATAGAAATTTCAAGTAATCTGATTTAACAAGGGGTTAATCCATGAATTTTCTAGAAGATATATTGATCCGATTTTGTCTAATTTTTTGATCCAAAAAATAATCCTAATGTTTATCTTTAATAAATCCTGTACCTCCAGAGTTTAAACCAACCAAGGCCCCATATTCTTCTTTTCCTCAAAAGTAAAAAAAAATAGATTTCCCAAAAATTCCATTTTGTAAAAAATAAAGTTTTACTAGGACACTAGCAAAAGATAATCACGGGGGTGTGATAAATGCCATTTTATCATTATTCTTATGCATTAAAACAAACCTAGCTCTTAGGATTTTGCTCCGCAAATAGGTTTTTGGGCAGCATTTAGGCATTAATTTGGTTGGGCATGCATTGCACTTTTTGTTATCTTTTCAATGTGTTTTTGTCAGTGTTAGGGATATACAGATTGCCAGATCCCTAGAACCCTAGCACTCAGGAAGGCAACTGGTGAAGGAGAAGCTCTCACCAGCTAGAACTCAACTTGATCGAGCACACCATAGCTGGAATTCAGCTCACCTGAATGAGGGTTGGCTCATCCTAGCTCCATTCAGCTCATCTCAGCTGAATGGTAGCTCAAGAAACCTCATCTTAGCTCACCCTAGCACAGGTCAGCTCAGATCCAGATCAACTTAGCTGAGTCTAGCTCATCTCAGCTCCCATTAGTCCACAAGGAGCTCTAGCTAGCTCAGCTGAGTTTACTGAAGTTCACCCCAGCTCATTTACAGCCACATCCAGCTCCACTCAACTCCAGCCAGCTGAAGATGACTTCATTTCAACTCAGGAAGCTCAAGTCCAGCTCTCGGGGACTCAGCTTAGCTCAATTAAGTTGAGCTAAGCTACCTTAGCTGTCTCAACCAACTTGATCCTCCCTGGGAGCACCAGACCCAGCCCACCTCAGCTTATTATGGTGGAAGCCAGCTCATTTAGCTTGACTTAGCAACTAGCAAAGAACTAGCAAGCTAAGCCAGCTTGAGTAGCTCCATGCCACCCTCTTCAGCTGCTACCAGCTCCAATTCAAGTCTAAACTTCTTCTCCCCAGCTCCTCTCTTCAAACCCTACCTCACATTACCTACTCCTCTACTCTATTACTAGCTGAGCTAGCTTAGCTTAGCTTAGCTAGGCTCCAACTCCCTTGGCATCTACAACCTTAAAACCTCACCTAACTAGCTCCACCAATCATCCTTAACCCTAAGTTCACCTAGCTAACCTAGTCCACCCCTAAGTTGGGGCCAAACCTAGCCACCTTTTCACCACTCACCTCTTTCCAAAAGACACCTATTTTGGCACCAACTAAGCCTTCTAGAACCCTATCCTTTTGGTGCCAAAATAACCCCCCATCTACACCCTACACCCACCCCTTCCAAGCCTTATCCACCCTACACCTCACCCTCCTTCTAGAAGCCTTCAAGCTGGAGCCAACCCATGGAACAATTCCATGGTTGGCGCCACTTTTGGGTGCCCCTTGGCCAGCCCTAACTACCCCCCTTAGCACCCCTTAGGTGGCGCCAAATAACCCTAGCCCTAGGATTAACTTAACCACCCATAACCACCACCAAACTCCATCCTAAACCTCCGCATATTCACGCCAACCCTACCGCCATCCCACTCTATAAAAACCCATCACCTACCATCATTCTCTTCATCCTCCCATTAGATTATTTCCACCCTGTACCCACCTCACACCTACGGCCGAGAAGAATGAGTAGATAAGAAGATAAAGGGGGTACATCACCCTCCCCTTGGTACCTTTTCCCCATTCCTTCCCATTGTGCCATGCCAAGAAGGAGGAGGATCTTCACCATCAGGGGGATGGCCAAGAAAGGAGGAGAAAGGGTGGTGCATTCCTACCCTTGAAGGAGATCATTGAAGGTGGTAGCTTCCACCTTGGAGGACATCATTTGGAGGAGCATCTCAAGGAAGGAGAAGGAGTTGTCTTTTCAAGTCAATGAGCCACTTGGCTTGGAGCAAGAAGCCCTCTTCTTCACTATTTTTATCTAGAGGATTTGTGTTTTATTTTTCTTGTATTTTCAAGTAGAGTAGAAGCATTCCTCTATAGGTTTTGTGTAGACAATTTTCATTAAATCAAATCTCCTCTTAATTTTTGTTGCATAGTTTTTTACAAGTTTTGCTTAGCATTTGTTTCACTCCCTCTCCCTAATTACTCTAGGCCTCCACATGGCTACGGTGATATTGTGGAGAGGCTCTACCTATCACCTTAGGGTTAGATTTATTAAAATAGGTATTAGTTGTTTTCTCACTATCAAAAAACATGTGTGTTTCCCTTTATTTCAAAACCTTAAAAAATATATATTTTAAAAGACCAAAAAGAAAGGTGATTTCTATTTCCAAGCATGGGATTTGATTTGCAAATAATTTTTGCCTCCTTGGATGAACCTAGATACCCCACTATCTAAGTCTTACAAATTTTAAAAGCAAATCCAATTTTGTGCATTGCAACTTAAAACCCTAATTTAACAAACCACGCAAAAATGCGATCAACAAGCCAGACGGGGCGATGCTTGGAAGATAGAGGGAGAACACGGAAGATAGAGAATGAAGTGGGAAGAACCAGGGGTGAGGCATGGTGTCGTCGTCGTAGGATCCACTTCTAGAATGGGGGCGAGAAAACATTGATTTTAACTCTAGAGGAGCATCCTCGGTTTTCGACAAGCTTCTTTAGAGCTTTGGAGAGGGAGAGTGGTGAATGAAGGGATGAATGAAATGTGGGGGGCGTAGGCCTTTTTATAGTTGTAGAGGTTTGGGGCAAAAAGGTCATTTCTAGTTAAAAAATTAATGTAGGGGCCTTTAGTGATGGATTTAAGCATCACTAAATACCTTGAACGTGGCCTTAGCTTGCATGCACCCGCCGCCTCTTCCTCTCTCACGCTCAAAAAAGCCCATGCACATCAGGAGAAACTCAGTCGTCCGATCTTTCGTTCGACAGTTGAGAATGCATCGTGCCCATGTCTTCCAAACACCCCCCGCATGCGATCGCGTGTGCAGAGGCACGTCTGATCGCACGTGAGGGGCTCCTTGCATCTGGGCACACCATGTGGCACTCTTACCACTGCCTGATGTGCATCGCAAGGCTGAAATCGACCGCGCCCCTCGTTCAACTAATTTGAGGAGCTTACAGGGGCTCGAATGTGCAACCTCCGCGTCGCTGTGGCTTCAAGATCGCTGCACCATCCTCACAGATGGTTGCGATTATGAATTAAGGCATGAGTGCCCATGTCTATTGGATCAAGATCCAAAGGCCTAGATCCAATTGCACAGTTGAGGAGAGAGAGGGAGCAGGTGCCTTTGGCTAGTGTGGGCGGTTGAGATGGCACCACATGGTGCCATCTTTGCCATCTATCTTTTGTGTCTTGTAGATGGTGCCATGGAAGTCAGATTGGACTAATTTTCATCCTGTTGGGCTGCGATTGTCGATCCGAACCCATCCGTGCAGTCAAATTTGTCATCTGATGTGCGAATTTACACCATCTTTCCCCCTTGATCTATGATATTCCTTGGATTATATCTGATGCTATGGAAGTTCGATCAGGGCGATCTTGGAGTCATTGAACTCTGATCATTGCCTTGATCAGATTTGAATGGTTAGATCTTCAATCTGAGGCCCCGATTAAATATTGCCTATCCCTGACCACCAAAAAGAGTAAATTACTATATAATTTATACACTTTGACCTAAATGCATGATCATGCATGTTACGCAATATTCACAGTGTATGCTACCTCTACGACACTAAGAGCATGCATAAATAGACATTTTAGGCTATTCAAATACATACACATCAGGTGGCTAGATGACAGGGAACCCTTTCAATTTAAGTGCAGTAGATAATTGGGGTTTTTAGTGCTATTTTAGTCCTTGAAATATGCAAAACCTTGATTCAGTCAATATGAACCCACTTCCTAGTTATTTAAGTTCATTTGACCTTGAATTAACCCTTAATCAACCACTTGGTTAATCTACATTTGTGATTGGATGTTAAAATAGCATAATTAACCCCATTTTCTTTTCTTCTTCTTAGATCAGTTCGATATGGAATTATGATCCTTAGACGATCATTTAGGAGCATTTATCATTTGATTCTAACTAATTTAAGTTAGTTATGACAAATGATGATGTTACCGTAATACCCCGATGCCTAACTTTTGCTAGTCCCTAGCAAAATCCTATGGAAAAAATAGATCTCTAGACCATATTTTTGATGTTCAGATGCCTGTTGGTGCCACTTCTATAGAAATCAGATTATAATACCAACAATAGGCCTCGAGATACTCAAGTACCTTTAAGATCCACACATGACTAGCATTACCCTTGGGTCCGCTACAAAGGTTTCTAAGGCCCGCAAAAACTACCCAGAGCTTCATTAGCCTTAGCAGTTAAAGCACCCATGCGTATACGTACCAAGTCTAGGTTTAGTTTGCTAGTGCATTTTTTATAAGAGAGATAGAGATGAATGCTTATTTTGAGAGCTTTCTCTTTTTTTTTTAACCTCCCGTAAATCCAGCATCGGATTGGCCCTAAACACAATTTGTATTGGATTCCTTGTCCCCACCATCAATCCTCTAAAGGACCCTGGCTTTCAATGCTTCGAGATAGCACCACCCATGGCAGCCCCGAGACACTCCTAGATTTCGACACTTTGGGATAGTGCTACCCATGGTATTCTGTAGCTAAATTTAGGCCCTAGTAATCAACATTTCGCAATTATCCTACGCATGGCACTTGAACTAGCACAAGGTGCTTACGTACCCTTGGTAGGATATTTAGATATCCTAGGAGGAAAGCACCAAGGAGACGATATGTTATAACATATCTTTGAAGGGGGTATCTTTCATTCCTTCTCTCTGCATCGAGAACTCATCCAATCAACTTGTGTCATCTAGCCACTACTAATCCTGATCTTCAAAAAAACATTATTCAAAATAAAAGACTTTTGGCATTATACTTCATTATGAGCACTAAACCAAACAAGTGTGTGATTTTTGGGTACCTACGTTACAAGTGTCGCAAACCAAAGCACAGGCAATGGGGTTGAATAATCCCTAAGCCTTAGATTAATACATCAGCCTCGCAACCACCACAACCTCTCAAGGAATAGTCTAGATCTCAACAAATATGTGTGTGTTTAAAACGTAGAATAGGCCCAAGAGGCCTAAGGTCGGTACTCTTTACTTATCTACTTGTCTCTAGCAATTCAAGACTTAATCCTTATTTTGATTTGGTCTAGAACTTAAGTTGGATTCATAATCAATTGCTAGGATTATCAATTATTTCTAATTTTCAACCTTTGACATTCTTTTTGTATTTCCTCCTCTTTTTCCCCCTCGAGAAAGCTTTTTTCAATCAGCTTGCAACATTTTCCTCCCATTTTCTCCTTTTTTTATTTTTTTATCTTTTTGTGTGAGAACCATTCGAAGAATTGAATTTCCCCATTTGTTTTGTACTTTAATACCCCCCATGCCTAAGTTTTGCAATGTCCTCAGTGTAGACCAGGTGGGTTCTAATTCATCTTAGTTCATAGTTTAGAATAGGGTCAAAGGGTGGGTGAACAGGTTAGGATGACTATTGTGAATGATTTAAAGTTCTGATACAAGTATCAAAGGTGGAGTCAACTGTTCTAAAGTTTGAACCCTAAAGTACAATATGAATGCAACTCTAAAAGAATCGGAAGGGTCTCGAGTTTTTGAAATGACAAGTTACCTCCCGTTAGGCACTAAATTCAGTGACTTTAGTTGAGCTGAAGGTGGTCAAGGAGAAGGGGTGGTAAGATTAGAAGAACTTTGTAGAACATGCACCTTGATGATTAGCCTAGTTAGTCCAACTAGGTGCTTGTTCAGATAAATTGGCTGATGATGCAGACCAAACCCAATCGGTCTAGTGGGTTGAGGAATGTGAATCAATAGGTGTAGAGCCCACCAGATGCTTTGTGGCTAAAATAAGTATGGAAATGCAAATATGGGCTTTGGTTGAATCGACTCATCTAGATCAGAGAAGCGGTCCTCAAAAGATAATGGATTGTTGACAAATGTAAGAGCCCTATTGGTGGGATCAAAGAGGGACAAAAGATAACTGCCGGTCTGATCAGTGTCCCATTCCCTGCAAGATTAAGGTGGTGAATAGTGTGCAACCAGATTAGAAAGAGGTGAGTCAGAATAGAAATTGATTCCGGTGGTGGGTCGAGGTTGGGATTGATTTCTGAACCACTCTGGTTCAAGAGTAGGTGGTAGGGCTACTTTGATGTCTAGGTGCAGTGTCAGTTCCTCAAGAAATAACTCAAAGATTAGTTCATCCAAAGAGTCTTTTCCATGATGTTCATCCTAATCAAATGCAACTGCCTCGAGAATACTTATAGGATCATGGAAACTTGAGTCGGTAAAAGATTTAAACTCTGTACTTTAGACAACCTTGGCACATGCTGTGTTTGATTCTTGTAGATCATAATAGAATGTTTCTAGTTCTATGGAATATGATTTTGAATCAGTGATCTTAGGATCAGTGACCTTAGAATCAAAATCAAGGAATGGATCATAAAAACTGAGGTCATAAATAGGTTTTTAATCATATGGAAACAATGATTCTCCTAAATCAGAGTATGCTTCAAAATCATCAGAGAATTTGTGAAAATCAGCTTCTAAACCTAACTCAAGATTGAGATTTCCACCATAGAATAAATCAGGATGCATGGAGTTATCAACCTGACATTGGTCTAACCTAGTCACAAATTCCAAGCTTAGAGGGATGTCCTTATTAGGCATATGCTCGGGTTCAGGGCATTTAGGGTAAATCCAATCAAATCCCAACTCTTCCAACTCTAATTTTGTATCATAAATTGATTTAACTTTTGATAAATTAATTCATCTTCTGAAGAATCTAGAGAGGTATAATCATCAAATATAGGCCCAAGATCATAGTTCAAATCAAAAATCTTGTTATCATCGCATTAGGCCTCACGATCATCCCAACTAGCTTAAATCAAGATTCGAGGTTAGGTGTAGGGATTGGGTCACTAGAATCTGCACTTGGTTCAATTAGGATGTCAGAATTACTCTCAAGGAATACCTTAACAAGATAAGCTGCGAGGGTTACATCCTCAAGAGGTTCTGAATTGAACTCATCATAGGTGTTTTGAACATCTAGGCGTGATAGACCAGCTTCACAGCTTCCCATGGCTGGCTCATAATCGAGAACACTTGTAACTGGATCTACCCAACCCATATCATGATAAAGTATTTCATTATGCACAAAATCAACATTTGGTTCCATTTGGGTTAGGTGTCCATAATAATCTCCCTTTTCGTACCCGAGCACTGGAAAATTGTATTGATCCTCAAAATTGCTCCAAGATGCATCATTAGTTTCTAGGTGGGAGTCTAGGTATCTCTCGATAATCGCATTTTCCAACTGATTTATTCTCATATCATCAAAGTCATCTTGGTACTTTTCCCAAAGTTGCGATTTTGACACAAACTGTAAACTCTTGGTGTAATGCATCTCTTCAATGCATCAAATGATCACAAAAGGGTCTCCCTAATCGCATTTTCCAACTGATTTATTATCTCCCCATATCATCCAAAGTCATCTTGGTAGTTTCCCCAAAGTTGCAGCTTCAACACAAATCGTAAACTCAGTGTAATGCATCTCTTCAATGCATCAAATGATCATAAAAGGGTCTCCCTAGTTGAACCACATGCTAATTGAGTTGCAATCATCTCAATGTGGTCTGAAATGGGGTTTGTCATTTTTGTTTCACTAACCTGAATTTTGCTAAAGGGATCTCAGGTTCTATCAAATTCTTTCCTATGCCTAAGAGCAGCCTCAATCATTTTCTCTTTTATGCTTATACGGGATTCAGGTTTATTGAACATCTTTCATATGTTGTCAGGTTGCATCTCCAAATCGGGTGGTGGATCAGGATGAAGAATCAAATTCAGGTCCAGATTGAATTGATCAGATCAGATCAAATTTCACCTGCAAGATTAACTCTACTGGAGGCCTCTAGGTCATACCTAACGACCTCTTCTTGTGTTTGTGCACTAAAGAATAGATTAGGGATTGGATGTGTATTGGACCCAATCAATGCACCTAAAAATTTTGGATGACTAAGGCTATTTGAGGCAAATGGGCCTCTAGATCAAAAATCCACACACCCGAGAATTACTTGGGCAGTTAGGAAGGAAGAGTCCTGCAAGGACCCCTACATCATAGAGCATCCCCATGGGTTACAGGGTTTCCCTCACCTGACCTTCCTTACCATTGCGGTTCCAAGTAGACCAGAATGTGCAAATTGAGACCTAAGTCTACCAATTTTAGCACAAATTATGCCTTGAATTTCACTTGAGTTAGAAGTTATTTCAAATTGCGACCTAATTTGTAGGTTGATTCATTCACAAAGTGAACCAACTTCACCTGACCTATCCTAAGGTTGAGGATGAAATTTGGGTTAGAGCACCCAAACCACCCTAAATTGGTTCTCAACAGGTTGTTAGGTCTCAAATTTTATGATTCAAGTGAATTTGAAGCCCTAATTTAAGGGTCCACTTGATTAAATTGATTCAAGCAAGGGCTTAGGTAACACACAATGCAAAAATATATTTCCTTTTCAAGCAGGCAAGTGTGTACTCCTGGAAACCCTAATGTGGAAACCTTATATTGCCTCTATCTTCACGTCCAATTCTTCAAAAAGATGGTATCTTGGGCTCAATCAAGTTGGTGAATAGCCCAAGGGACCTTATATCCCTAATAGATGCAAGTATCAGGATGGGGATCTGTAGTCAAATCAATCAAATCAAATTAGGAAACTTGAATGATGGTTACTACGTAAACAAAGCAAGTTGATCCTAATTGATTTCTCTTTCAATCTTTCCAAGAGAAGAGGGCCTTAAAGAAGAAGGAATGTGATTACCTACCCTTCGTGTGGTTGCCCGAGCAATCGATCTTCAAGTTTACCTACAATAGCACAACAAAGAAAATGTAGCAAGTTAGAATTAGATCAAAAAGTGTGATTAGTGACTGAAATGCACATTGCTCCCTAGCAACAATGCCAAAATGTTGAAGCAGAAATCATCGTAGTTTAATGAAATAGCATCGTAGTTTAGCAATAAAAATTGAATTGACATTTAAATTTATAAGTGCTTGAAAAACGTATGAGTTCTGAGGTCGTTCACAGGGAGAAAAATTGGAATTCAATCCATTAATCAAAATAATAGAAATAAGCACAATAATCAATCAAAAGAATAATGATATGCAATGAATAATGTATCACAAGACATATTCGATAAAGAGCCAAATTGTATCTCAAGGGTCAATAACAAAAAGATAATATAGAGCAAAAAGTTATGGTTTAAACCACCAATTAATCTCAACAGTTAGGCTCAATTCCTAGCGCAATATCAACTTCTCAAAGCCCTCAGTTAACCATTTAATTCAAATTCAAAAATTACCTTAATCGATTAATTCCTGCAGACTTCCCAACTAAGCCTCAGATGGCTTAAGTCTCAACTCCAAAGCCCTTCACAAATTTGCCTAAGTCCTTAGGAAATTATGCACAGTGCAAAACCCCTACCTCTTTCTCTCTCCTAATTGGGTAAATGGGTAATCGGATCTAGATCGGGGACCAGAACCATGTGCGTGTGTGCATAGGCAAGGTCTCTAGAGGCATTTGTAAAGGGGACCCGACCCTCGAGTCTTGGCCGAGGAGTCTTAGCATGTGAAATGTTATGAATGGGTTCCCAAATTAAATGCCCACGATGTGGGACTATACTTGGTGTACTCCTTCCCACGATGCAGCTAAGAAGCTTTGTCTGATTGAAGCTACTACAAATGTTGTTCTTCTCAATTGAGGTCCCAGAGGGATTCGTGGTGGTCTTCTGCAGTTCTGGGAGGTGGAAGTGAGGTGGACGGTCTACGAGCGGCAACGTACAGTGGCGGCGATGAATCCGAAGATGGAAAAAAAATGTGCATCAAAATACATGCTAAAAGCCCCAATTAAAACACTCAAAAGGTTCTCCATGAGGTGTGGAGTATGGTGCAGGTGTTAATTGGGTGAGTGGAGGTGTGAGGTGGTCGGGCAGAGGTAGCAGCATGATGGGTTGTTCAACGGAGGTGTGGAGTGGGTGAAAGTCCCAATAGGGTTGGGGCTTTTGCTTAGTAGGAGGTGAGCAAGCTTTTGGCAGTGATGGTGAGTTGGTTGGTGGCATAAAGCGTAGTGGCGACCTCGGCTTCGGAGAAGAAAGAGGGGGAGAAGGTGAGTTTGAGGTCTAAACTAGGTATAAGGGGCCTAATCCTATTCTAGAGAAAGAGAGGAAGAGAGAGAACCTAATTAATTGGATGAAGGGGAAGGAAATCCATGGTGGCTTGCTTCGCTGGTGTCATGGACGATGAGGTCTCCGGTGATGAGAAGCAACAACGACAAAGGAGATAGGGTCTCCTACATGGTCGAAGGAGGAGCGGAAGAAGTTGAGGAAGGTATTGGGTCACCCAATTTGGCCTCTGGGTGGCCAGACGATGAGGAAGAAGAGGGTCACCGAAGTCATTGGAGATCACGGTTGAAGAGGGGGAAGGAGAGAATCTTGCGTAGAATCAACCGGGAACCACGTTGGAAGTTCCCAGAGCTTATATAGACATGGATTTGAGCTCAAAATAGGAAGAATTCACGAATTAGGATCAAGGTTTTGGTAACTGAGATCCTTAAAGATCTCAACTTCGCTGGCATTCTCCTCTTCATGATAGGAGGAATGATAAGGACCAATGGGAAGGGGATCATCTAGCAATCATTCCCTCCAATTTTGGAGGGATTTGATTGATAGATCAGAGAGAAATCCCTAGTCAAGGGTGAGCATTCTTTGGGTTTGACCCTGCATAGGAGTTGCAAACAGCAGGGGCTTTCTTGCAAAGAAGATAAAGAAGTTAGGGGCATAGATGCAAGGAAACATGAAAGTTATGGGTTTAATTGAAATGATAGAGATCACGAGACTAAATTGCAAACTAGGTCAAGATGGACTTTGATTGGTTCCAAATTTTGGCGTAAACCTAGTTTGGACACAAGGAATCTAATGGTGAACTTGTATTTGAGTTTTGACCACATTTGACTAGGAAAATTACATAGAAGCCCAAAATTAGCGTAAATTCCCATCTAAATCTCTATTTTGGTAAAAATGGATTTAGATGGTCAAACCAAAGGTACCAAGCCTCTTAGAATGTTTTTCAATGATTGTTAGGAGCTTTAGATTGAATTTATCACGACTAGAACCATTTCAATTTAAGTACGGCTAATAATTAGGGTTTTCAATCCTATTTTAGTCATCGAAATATGTAAAACCCTAATTCAGTCAATGTAATCCCACTTGTTGGATATTTAAGTTCTTTTAACCATGAATTAACCCCTAATAAACCCTTGGTTAATCTACATTTGTGATTGGATGTTAAAATAATAGAATTAATCGCATTTTCTTGTCTTCTTCATAGATCAGTTCGATAAGGAATTATGATCCTCAGATGAACATTTATGAGCATTTATCATTTGATTCTGACTAATTTAGGTTAGTTATGAAGAATGACAGTGTTACCATCATAGGGCCTAACCTTGGACACCAAGACTTTGATTATTATCATTCTTAGAGCTGCACGGATTATAGATCTCTATCTTCCTACAAACAATCTGATTTGATCTATAGTCAAGAAGGATATGATGATTCCAACACCTACCCTCTCTAGGATTACACTTCATATAGGTAACTACCCCTTAATGAAAAGCCTGAGATGACCTATTATCAGGGAGGACCCCAAGAACCTCAATTCATTGACCCTCATAGGCTAAACCCAAACCTACCCAACCTTGAACCGAACTATTAAGCTCAGGTAGACTAGGTTTAAGACAGGGTGCTAGCTAACTTGAGGAACATCGTTTGATCTTTAGAAGCTCAGCCAACACCCTACACTGAAGATTTGGAGCCCTTGATTAAAATGATTAATGATCTGAATAAGTCCATATTAGATTGGCCCCAAGATGTTGAGTACAAGGACATGGGTGAGTTTTTACTTAGGAGGTTGTCAAAATTGACAATGAGATTCATGGTTGCTTTACTCAAATCTTGGGATTATTCTCAAGATGAAACCCCTTCAGGAGAGAAAATGCCAGAATCCACTCAGGCATCTGTAGGGGGGAACACATTTTATGAGATCTGGGATGACAAGGTTGAATTAGAGAAACAAAGGGATGATATATCAATTTCTTCACCTGAGTTTCCCAAGCCATGGTACAAGGAAGAATATGTCTCTATGGACCATGGAACATTTTATGATTTTGAGACATATATTAATGAGGGTCACGATTTCTTTGATGCTAAGGGTGAGGGATCTATAAATGAAGTCTCATTGGAGTTAACTGATTTTGAGGAAAAACTTAACAAGATGCACCCCAAAGAGAAAATTGAAAATTCTATTGCTAAAATTATAGAATCTACATCAATCCTGATTCAGCCAAATTGTTAAACTTGGATATTTTAGATGGGGTGAATAACATACTGAAAACCCCAGAAATTGAAATTATGATTTTGCAGGATACGAATATGGAAGTGAAAATTTGGGAAGTTAATTTCAAGGGAAACAAAATTATTGATCTAAAGGTACCTATTTGCCTAAAACCACTAGCCATTTACTAGGAACCTTATGATATTTTTTATTTTCAGGATAGTAAAAGCAAGTATAGAATAATGGATTATCCTTTTCAGCCGAATCTCAATGGACAACCACACCTATTGATTCAAACTGGCCTATTGTCTGACACTTTAGACTTAGGCTACACGAGAACAAACTGCAGGGCCAACCACATAAGTTGAAAAGTCTTCGAGTTTGGGTATGTATCATTCAAAACCTTAGATTCACCCAACCCTAGCCATGGGCCTACATCACACTCTGTCCACATCTGCGGACATACTCTCCTAGTGGGTCAGAAGGTCAATCTTTTTCTTCGGATCTTGAGCTGCCACTCTGATTCATTTATTCTTTCCATTTGTTTGTATACTATGCCTAGCTAAAGGCACTAAACTCAGCACTTGTAGAGTCTTTTTATCTCAGAACTAACTGGATCATCATAGAATTTAGGTGGTTTCCTGTTTGCACCGCTCCATTTCATGCTATTATTTTTAGAATGAGGACACTACGTCATCTAGGCCTGGGTAGTGGATATTCATATCTTAATTTTTTTGTCAGTTCCATAGATTACATTTACTTATTTTCTCTTTATTTAATATATATATATATATATTGAGAATTAGGAAAAGAGAACTTAGGTAGGAGTTTTTCAACTTTAGGAAATAATACAATAAGGCCTGAACACTTAGACTCTTCAGGCCTACTGATGGTAGGGCCATCAATTGTCATAACTAACTTAATTTAGCTAGAATCAAGTGACAAATGCTCCTACATGATTGCTTGAGGACCGTAATTCCATCTGAGTTGAATGTGAGAAGACAAGAAAAAATGGTTAATTCTGCCATTTTAACATCCGACCACAAATGCAGATTGACTAAGGGGTTTATAAAGGGTTAATATAATATCAAATGAACTTAAAAGACCAAGAAGTGGGCTCACACTAACTAAATTAGGGTTTCACGCATTTCGAGGATCAAAATATCATTGAAAACACTAACTATCAACCTCACTTAAATTGAAAGGCTTTTGGTTGAGATAAATTCAATCTAAACAACTTAAAAATCATTTAAAAATATTATAATAGGTTTGGTTCCTTCACTTTGGCCATTTGAACTCAATTTGACCGAGAAGAGAGATTCAAACGGGAATTTATCCTAATTTGGGCTCCTATGCAATTTACCCACTTAAACATGGTAAAAACTCAAATCCAAGTTCACCATTAGATTTCTTAGGTCTAAACTAGGTTTATTCCAAAATTAGAGCCCAATCAGAGTCCATCTAAATCTAGTTTTCATTTTTACCCTCAAAATCCCTATTCCTTACATCCAGGCCCCTAGGTTTCAAGTTCGTTACAAATCGCCCCTAATTTCTTTCCATCTTTGCAGAAATGTCCCTACTGCCATTTTGTTCTATATAACATCTTCAGACCCAATGACCACCAATTTCATCTGAGGAAATCTCCTCCAATCCATGACCAAATCCCTTCAAACTTGAAGGGATTGATCACCTGAGGATCTCCTACTGTTTGAACATATCCATGGATCCCAATTTGGACCAAATCAGCTCTAGTGAGCCAAAAAAATCAGGGTCATTTAGTTTTCCAAATTTGCAAAGAAAACTTCATGAATCTTGGCAATTTTAGGCCTAGAACACCTTGATATAAGCTCCCCGATACTTCAATGGGGTAGTCAACTAAGAATTAACCAGAACTTCCTCTCTTCCTCCTTCGGCCACCTTCATCTTTGGCTCTGCTGAGCTCCTCCACCCACCCTCTTCCAGCCAATCAACTGCCAACTTGGAAGGCCTAACCTCTCCCTCTCTTCTTTGTGCAACTTGTCGGCCAAAGCAAGAGTACCTCCTACCTTTTCTTCCTCGTCAATTCCATCATTGGACTTCATCGCCTTCCTCGCATCCGATCGACCAAAATTGGATGCTCCTCACCTCCTCTTCAGTCAATAAGACTCCTCACTTCTTCCTCTCCCTCTCTAGTGATTAGCCCATATTTTTGGGCTATTTAAGTATACGAATGCCAAGACATTAAGATATCTTTAACACTTAGATAGTATACATTAGGATGTAAATAAATTAATTCATATTTTTAGCTTAATTACATAATTCATGCATTGCATTCATATCTAAATGCATTTAGAATTAACTTAGAATTGCATGCATTTGATCAATTAACCAATTAGGTGCATTACATACATTGTTTTAATTTAACATAGAAGTTAAAGGTTTGTGCATAAATAATCCTAATATCTTATTATTTTATTACTATTCTTCTTCCACAGGTAATGGCTCTGCTTCATCCTCCTATGCCCATTCACTCCTCACAGCTGCCAGCATTCATTTCATGGGAAGAGTGGATCTGCTCCCTCCTCTTTGCAATTCAAATCCGTTGGCTACAACTACAAGAGAGAGGAGACGACTGTCCTACGGCAGGCCACCACCTCACTCTACTGTGTAGTGAGTGCAACTCTCCTCCACTCCACCATCGCTGGCCTCAACTATGTACACAAGTCCACACCACTACGGGGTGACGGGGCAACAGACCGCCATGCCACGAGTGGCCTTTTTAGCTTACCATGAGTTCCTCACCACCACCATCAACACCACCGCAACCTCCACACACCACCTTCACCTTCATCTTCCCCTCCGAATAAGACATCCAAGAAGTTTCCTCGACGTCTGAAGCCCCTCCCCATCTCCACACCTCATCACCTTCCTCTTCATTTTCTTCTCCTTTATTCTCTCCCACTCCACTATTCATCTTCAACACGAAGGACCCAACATTCCCAACCTCACAACCGCTTGCATCGTCGACTCCTGCGCCCATGCCATAAGAGACCATCACCAGCACCTCCGACCTGACCTCGCACGCTATTTGCTAGACCTCATGCACCCTCTGCCAGCTCCACCACGTGCTGACATGCCTTGTGCACATGGCTAGCACGCCATTAGCATTGTGCGAGACCCCAACTGCATGTGTGCGTGCCTCCGTGCACACCTCCAGCAATAGTGCATGCCTCTCCTCTCCACTCCCTCATCTCCAGCAATAGTAGGAGGATCTTCATTGTCATCCATCCAAACGCTCGGCCACCATCTTCGGCCATCATTCGCCACTTACATACTACTTTGACGAGTCATTTTCTGTGCGAAACAATGAAAGTGAAAATCATCTTTTCAAATGGCACCATTGCTGGGGGGCAATGGGCCTAATAAACTCGCATTCGTTCATTTAATCATGCTGATTTAAATTGAGGCATATTTAATCTATTCTATCTGATTTGGTGTAAGGTACACATATTACAAACATGTTGGACCGTTTCCAACAACACCATGGTGGACCTTGTTTCCACCGCTTGGAGGAGAGACTGAGCTTCGTGTCTACGAGGAGGATCTTGAACATTGGTGAACCTTGTTGCCACCAACTGGAGGAGGTCATCCGGAGTGATCATCTTCATCTCCATCAAATTTTCAGTAGATAGAATTTAGGTTTTAGAACTTTATTTTTCTTTATTTATTTTCTTGCACATTCATTCATTTGAAGACCCTTATTCTAGGGCACATTTTAGGGGTTTGTTCCCCACCATTGTTTTAGGCCCCTGTGCACGTAACTTTTTAGGAGTCCATTCCCATTTCTTTAGACTTAGGTTGTTCTTCCCTTTCATGGATTGATTTTTTTTTCTTTGTTTGTGCATAAGTAGGTAGATATAAAAAAAAATAAAATGAACTACTTGTATCTAGAAGCTGTATGCCATTAGGGCGATCATTTAGGATTTCTTGAACAACCTCTAGAAATCATTTCCTGCATGTGCGTGAATATCATTGCTGATTGCAGGAGGCAAGGTACGTTTTCTTGACTTGGCATCCATATTTGTTCACGCATTGCATGTGGACCTTAATTTCAAAGACCACCAAGATTGATTTGAATTAATTTAACAAGTGGTCACCTTTAAATTCAATGGACTTAACTAAAGGAGGGACATTAAAACCAAGGACTTGAATTGATAATCTCACATGTGTTTAAAAAATTCAAAAACATTTTTTTCGATGTATGCACACTTTTCTATTTTGTTGCACTGAAGCACACAAATAAACACTTTTAGGTCTTGGAACCACTTGGACAAGAACCCTCCTACTGTTGGATTCTGAAGTGTTCAGAACTTGAGATCAAAGGTTTTGTAACTCCAAGGAGGGGGATACCCTGTCATGGATTTTTGAGGGTAGTTAAGAAGCACCATGAAAGCACAACTTCAAAGGAAGGTTTAGGCCTACTTGCATCCCTCGATCTTCCATCCTTGGAGTAACCTACCACTTGAACTTTAGGGAAGAGCACCTAAGTTCCAACTAGGTCCTTTTAGGCATTTCGTGGGTTGACAATAGGCACGTAAATTGATTGAACAAATCATATCATCATCTACAATCTGACTTAAAACCAAATGCTTAAATGGGTAAAGACCTAAAAAGTCCTTTGATTTGTGTTTATATTGGGAAGAATTTAACTTGGTGTGAGTTAGAATGGACCAATTTGATCACCACACTTTCACCTCTTACCCACACCCTTACCCCCACTCTGTAATCTTCGATCCCATTTGCTGAGATGGTCCATTCTTTGATGCACATAATGACAGTAATTGGGATCCTTTTCACTCCTACTATAGGAGTATTGGCCTGGTTAAGCCCCAAATTAGTGAGCAAAACCTAGGAGCGGGATTTGCCTTGCCCAATATCCCATACAACATAGAAATACCCAACCCACCCACCCTAAATGATTGCAATGGTTGGATAGAAACTCCTTGGTACTATAAGCCTAAGCCTGACCTCTCTCCTAATAGAAATGATGACCTTTCATCCTTGAAGATGGAAATACAGAAAATGCAAGATGAAATGATTGAATTATTAGGAGAATCTTTGAGAGTAGGCCAACAAGAAAAATAAGAAATTAGCCACCCAATGCACCCCATTGAGGATGATGTGCACCCCTCTATGCTCTATGCATCTCCTGTGGGAGAGCCACACCCTAAGTTGGAGGGGAATATTTGGGATTATGTATGGAAGAATAACTACATTTCAAGGATTGATTTTGAAACCTCCTTGCTAGATGATACTTCCTTTAGTGGTCCACGCCTTAAGTGGGAGGAGGATATGAGTGAAAGTAGCCATGCATTGGATGAAGAAAGGTGGAAACTCGAGGAAGATGATGATCAAGTTGAGTATCCACCTGAATTATGTTGGAGTCAAAAGAAGGGAATGATGGTTGATGAGAGCCTCATCATGAGCCATAACTAGCTCATTTTGACCCAATAAAGAAGATAAAAGCTCCTACATAACCTAGAAGAAGGCCTAAATGAAGGAATAAGTGCTCTGAGAAGAAAACATGAATTAAAGGTTAAAACTGCAATTTTATGATTGCAGTGCATAAACGGGATTTATCAGAGGCAAAACATAGGTTAAATGGTCTAAATAAGATAAAAAGTGGGTTGAGTCAATCAGAAATGGGTTCATGTGCAATTTAGGAATTAAATGACATTTGGTTACCCTAAAACAGACCTGCTTAAGTCAACAAGGTTTTGATCAGGATAAAAATCAATTAAACCCTCTAAAAATCATGTAAAAATATCCCCTAGGGTTTAGAACACTTAAATTTGGCCTTTGGAACCTAGTTTGACCTAAATTAGGGTCCTAGCTCATCAATTAACCTAATTTGGGTTTTTATGCAAAATGTCCAGTCAAACGTGGTCAAACCTAAAATACAACTTTACCATTGGATTCCTTATGTCAAAATTAGGTTTGTACCAAAATTTGGACCTAAGGGGAGGTCATCATGACCTACTTTGCAAATTAGTACACCCAAATCACAAGTTGGTCCCTATCTTTTGAAAATCATTGCAGAGAGTCCCCTAATTTCCTCGCCAACTTTCCAATCAGGTCCTGCCGTGATTGTTAGGGCAGAGTCGACCTCCGGTGAGGATTAGAGAGGGAATACTCTCTGATTCCTCAGAGATCCCCTCCCAGAAATGGAAGGGAGATTCTCTGAGGAATTCCCTTCCATCTAAGGCCAATCACGATCCCTGGTGTGACCCCAATCTCTCGTGAGAACGCACGAGGGATTTGGGTATCTACCCACTTTCCTTCTCCGGTGAGCCATCGGAGACAATGGTGTGCCCTCCATGCTCTGAAAGCACGGCCCAGGGCCTATAAAAGAACCTCCAACCGGCTGCTCATTTTTAGCTTGACTTGGCCGGAGTTCCACCTCCAATTCGTCTCTTCTTTCCCGACCAAGAACCCAGAAAGCTCCGGCGTGCCCCCCTCCCCTCCCTCTTCGCTCTGTCACAAAAACAGTGGTAGAGACATCTTCCTGATTCTCCTTTGCGTCGCGCAATACCCACGCATGCCGCCTCAGCCCTGTCGTCGCCGCCGTCCTCCCCCATTGGGCAGCTTCTTCTCCGGCGACAGTAGCTACAGTTGTTCGCCTCTCCGTCCCCCTTCATCCCTATAGTTAGGCTTAATACATTCTCCATCTTCCCCTCTCTCTTTTCCCCCTTTTATTTCATTTAATTGCCCCTCGACCGTCGCTGACCACCTCTATCTTCCTCGCCTCCGACCGACCTCCGACGAGTCGCCCCCATCATTCCGCCCCTCCACACAGCTCGCCAACCATCTCATAAGCTCCGCCTCACCACAAGGAACAATCTCCGCCCATCCACCATCCCTCTACGCCTCAACCACAGCCCCTCGAACACCCCCACACTTTCGGTCACAGGACGACCTAGGCACACATGCCTAGGCCGTCCCACGACCTGCTTCACCGTGCACGACCTTCGCCGTGCCATGGCGAAGGTGCCTAGCTGGTTTGATTAAGCGAGAGGCTTGTTTTGTGTGTGACAGTATCGAAGCCCCTGCCGCCATTGACGACGGTTGAAGAAGTTTCAAAGTAGCTCCATGCGTCAAAAGCTCCAGGCTTCAGGTGCAGCGGACTCGGGCGAGCAGTGCAAAGTGATCTGGCTCAGCAAGGAGTGCAGCGATGTCCGCAGCCTTGGCAATCGAAGAAGAATCGTCTACAGGCGCGAGCGAAAGAAGCCGGGACTTTAGTCCCACATCGTTGAAATACGAAGTGCAGGTGCGGTATAAATTATTTTTGTGCTATACACTCTTCGCCTCCAAACGCATAGGGGTGAGGTCCCTCACATTACCCACGCTTGCCTCGTCTGCGGTTTCACCTCACGGATCTGGCGGGCTCCGACCCAACCCATTCTGAGCACACCTCGCACATCACCCACCGGCCGGTGCGCCTGGTCCCGGGTGCGAAATCCGACCTGAATACCCATGGCTCTGGGAGAGTGTCCTTGAGTGAATTGCAGAGAGAGAGAGACGTGCTGGTAGAGGGAAAGGGGCAGGTTTTGCTCTTTCTGCAGGCAGGCTGGTTGAAGAAGAGAGACTTAGCTACAAAGAGAAAAAGCAGAAGAAGAAGCTGAGCGAAGAAGAGAAGAGAAGGAAGAAAGGGAGACTGCAGAGAGAAAGGACTGCAAGAAAAGGAGCAAAGGCAGGAAGAAGACCTGTAGATATGAAGGAAGAAGTAGAGACTGCTGAGAAGAAGAAGACAGAAGAGAAAAGAAGCCTTCGCAGAAAGAGAAGAGAAAGAAGAAGAAGACAGAAGAGAGAAGAAGCAAAGGCAAGGAAGAAGAAGAAGTCTTCGCAGAAGAGAGAAAGAAGAAGAAAGGAAGAGAGACTGCAGAGAAAGAAGAAGAAAGCAAAAGAAAAAGGGAAAACACTTTTAAGACATCTGATCACAAGATCAGATGTCCAATTTCTCTTTTGTCTTAATTACTTTTTAAATCTCATACATTCATATTTGAATTCAAGTTTTGAGTAAATTAGAGTGTTCAATTACTTTTGAGATTAGTAGTAAATTTCGATTGCTCCCTGTGTTCGACCTCGGATACTCCGGTTTTCGAGTAATAAAAACTCTTTATTTGTTTTGAACGCTTTTTCGGCTATACTACAACGTGACATTCTTTAAAACCCGATTGAGAGCGTTCCAACATTTTGGCGTCGTTGCCGGGGAGCAACGCGCAATTTATCACTAGTCTCTACATTCTTTCGATCATATTGAACACAAACTTGCCCTACTTTGCTTTGATCTTGCAGGTATTTCACGAGAAAATCCATCCCGCAAGTCAACCACTCCAGGGCAGGTAATTTCTTTTCTTCCTTAATCATCCCATAATTCTGAAAAGACAAAAGGAAGAAAATCAATTTAGGAATCAATTGCCTTCTTTATATAGTAATCACCATCTTTAAGGCAAACGTTTCCTAATTTTGCGAAAATTTTTTCAAATGTTCTTGAAGTTGGAGCAAAGTTTTTTAGATTCTATCCCACAAATTCATGTGCCTAATAGAAATAACGCTTAATCTCTGTGGACAACACAGTTCTTGCTTTTAAAGTCCAAAGAGAATTTCTGTGAAAAAGAGAAAAGAACCAAATTAGAGTTTCTACAGTAGGATCTTGGAGTGTTAGTCACACATGCCTGCATAAAAGGAAATAAACCTTCCCGCATCAGTGTGCCGCCCAAGACCTTGATTGAAGAGATCTAAACAAGACAAACCCTAAGAAAAGAAGAAGCTCTAAAATCACTTGAATCTTAAAATTTTTGGACCTAATAACCTGGGAGTCAAATCAGGGTGATCTCTAGGCTCCAAACCTAGAATCATTCTGCCATCTATAGGACAAGTCAGGTGAAGTTGACCCCTTGGGTCAACCAACCTCTAAATTAGGTCACAATATCAAAACATCTAAATTTCAAGTGAGAACCCTAAAGCACCTTTGAAATAAAAGTGGTAGACTTAAGAGGTCAAGGTCCCCATTCTTGTCTACCTGGAATCTCAGTGACAAGAGAGATCGGGTGGGGGAAACCCTGTAACCCGTGGGGATGCTCTACCGTGTAGGGGTCTTTGTGGGACTCTCCCTCTCTGGCTGCCCAGGTAATTCTCAGGTGGACGATCTTCTGATCCAGGGGTCCATCTGCCCCGAACCTCCATAGTCATCAAAACATCTTTGGGTGTCTTGATTGGGTCAAAAACATCTCCAGTCCCTCATCTTTTCTCTTTAGAGCACACATACACATTTTCAGTGGGACTCGTTATTCAGATCTGAATGCTTCATAACTTGATTCTACATCGTGATTCAAACTCTGATTCTACATCTTGATTCCACCACCTGATCCAAATATGCAGCCAAACCACCTAGGACTACCATTTGAGAAACCTGAATATCAGAGATCCATGAGAGATAAAATGATTGAGGATGCCATGAAATTCTATGAAAATGAAGAAACATCAACAACAGTAGGAAACATTCAGGTTGATGTCCCAACAACCACAACCTTTGTCATAACTTGTGCCCAAGTACTATTAGCAGAAGCCAACAAAGGATCAACCCGTGACTTGCTCATTACTGCATACATTGAGATAGAAAAACTGCACAATATTGAATACCTTCAATGTATGACAAATCCTCGACTTTGGAAGCAACACCAAGATAGTCCTGAAAAATGGGAAGAGATAATGAGATTAGTAAAACAAGTTATTGACCATAAATACCCGTATATACGATAAACAGAGGAGGAACTATCTTGGGACAACATCGAGGATAAATCTGATCTTGGGTTTGAAGCACAAAATGGTTGTGGATTCCCAACCCAAATAAAATACAATGTGCCTGATATTGACGAAGGTTGGGAAGCTCCAAATGCAGGAAAAGACCATGATGAGCCCATTCTAGAATCCCAAAACTCCTACAAGTATGAGAGTAGAACTGAACCTCTCGAGGGTATAAATTCCGTCCCTTATTCTGATAAGGTGACCCTCGAAGGTTATTCAGACCTAGATTCTAGTTATTCAACCTACATCCTAAGCCTAGAACCTAGATCTGAAACCTATTTTGAAGATTTCAAGGCCCCATATGAAGAAGATCAATCTTTTAATGAAGAATATGATTTTGGGCCTCGATTTGATGAATATCCCTCGCCAACCTCCTCAGAGGAATGAATCAATTTTTTGGAAATCATTCCAATCTACGACATAGAAATCGAGGAGTTGGACGAGCTAGGTTTCGATTGGGTCTGCCCTACTAACTTTGAACCTGAGCCTCTACCAAATAAGGATACCTTTTTAAGCTCAGAATTCACATTTAGGATAGACCCCAGTCAGGCTGCTGAATCTACAACATATGATCTATTCTATGGTGGAACTCATGATCTTGAATCTCATTCAAATTTTGATTTTCGCAAACTCTCCGACAATTTCGAATCTGATCATAACATCGGAGAAAATCTGCTTCCTAATTATAACAAGCCAATTTTCTTTGAAGCCACCTGCTCCACATATACAGAACCAATCAAAACCCGTTCTCTACCCCGACCCGCAACCAGACTCAATTTCTATTCCGATTCACCTCTCACTGAGCTGATTGCAGATGATTCAACTCCATATCTATATTGGGTATCGGGCACTGATCAGACCAAAAATCAGGAGCCTCCATTCTTTGATCACCCCTGTAGGGATTCCACACCTTACATTGATTATTTTTCGGAACCCTACTTTGACCAGGCTGATTCGACTCAGCCTAAACCCGAGTTTTCACTTCCATATCCATCAGAACTTCACTGCATATGGTGGGTTCCGCATTTGTTAATCTACATCTATCAACCCACCAGACTCATTGGGTTTGGGCTGCATCATCAGCCCACTGATCTAAACAAGCACCTGGTGGGACCAACCAGACTCTTAATCAAGGTGCTTGTTTTACAAAATTCCACTGATTTGACCACTCCCTCTCCACCCCATTTTCTGCTCGGCTGAAGGCATTAAATTTAGCACGTAACGGGCGGCAACTCATCATCCCAAAAATAGAGACCCGCCTGATTATCCGTCTGTACTCCACGTCCATTGCACCTTGAGTTCAGCCTTAGACAGTTGATCCCACCTCTGCTACACGTACCAGAGCTTGAAATCATCCGCATCATTCATTTTCGACCCATTCACCTACCCAATGTATCCTATTCTAAGCCACTGACCTCAACACTAATTCATACCCTCCGTTTACAATGAGGACATTGCAAAACTTAGGCATGGGGGGGTGATAAAGTGCATACATACAGAACCAAGAAAAAGGTCAGGAGTCTTACACAAAAAAAATTTTCGCATGTCAAAAACACAAAAAATTGAAAAATTATGAAAAAGAACAAAAAATTGGTGGAGGGAGGAAATTTTGTGAGCCACATATACATAAGGAGAAAAAGAGCAAAAATGGCAAAAAGGAGCACAAAATGAGAAAAAGAAACAGTCATTAGTAAAAGATTAAGGAATTAACTAAGTTCTAGACCAGATCAAGAAAAGAAATAAAAGAAAAGTGCTAAGGAGACATAACAAGAGATTAGCGGGAACGCTGATCTTAGGCCTCTTGGGCTCGACTCTTTAGCTTCAAAATTCACGTATCCGTTAAAATCTAGATAATCCTCAAGAGGTTGAGGAAAATGCGAAGCTTAAGTATTAGGTCTAAGGCTTAGGAAGTATTCGGCCTCGTTAACTGACCTCCGGTTTGCGAGATTCGGTAACCTAAGCACCCCAAATTCACACACAGTCTGGTTCAGTGCGCCTAAATATCCAAATCACGCAAAAGCATTTAATATTCTGAAAAAGTCACCTAGATTAGGAGCGGCCAATCAACACAAGTTGATTTGGATGAGTTCCCGGCGTGGTGAGGTGGGAAAATCCCCTTGAAGATGCGTAACAACATATCGTCTCCTCGGTGCTTGTCTCTTAGGATATTTAAATATCCTACTGGGGGCATGTAAGCACTCTGCTGGTTCAGATACCATGGGCGGCATTATCACGAAATGTCGATCACCAGGGTCTAAATTCGGCCACGGAACGTCATGGGTGGGATTATCTCGAAATCTCGAAAGCTAGGGACCCTTGAGGATTGATGATGGGGACGAGGAATCCGATACAGACCGTGTCGAGAAGCTAATCCGAAGCTAGAAATAAAAAGAAAAGAGAGAGAAAAGCTCTCCAAACAAATAAATCTTCTATCTCTCTCTTACAAAAAATGCACTGCAAACGGAACTTAGGCTAAAACTGTCTCAAGCACGGGTGCTTTAACTGTGGAGTCCAACAAACCCTAGGTTAGTTTTTGTGGGCCGTAGAAACCTTTGCGGAGGACTGAGGCTAAAGCGGGTCTGGTCCGGATTTTGGTTGGTATTTGAATACCTCTAGGCCTATTGTCGGCATTCCTACCTAATCACAAAAGAAAAAGAAAAGCACTTACACTCAAGGTCTAGAACAGAAGTTAAAACCTTGAAATTTTGCTAAGGGACTAGCAAAAGCTAGGCATGGGGGTATGATGAGAGCCTCATCATGAGCCATAACTAGCTCATTTTGACCCAATAAAGAAGATAAAAGCTCCTACATAACCTAGAAGAAGGCCTAAATGAAGGAATAAGTGGTCTGAGAAGAAAACATGAATTAAAGGTTAAAACTGTAATTTTACCATTACAGTGCATAAATGGGATTTCTCAGAGGCAAAACATAGGTCAAATAGTCTAAAGAAGATAAAAAGTGGGTTGAGTCAATCACAAATGGATTCATGTGCAATTTAGGAATTAAATGACATTTGGTAACCCTAAAACAGACCTGCTTAAATCAACAAGGTTCCGGTCAGGATAAAAATCAATTAAACCCTCTAAAAATCATGGAAAAATATCCCCTATGGTTTAGAACACTTAATTTGGCCTTTGGAACCAAGTTTGACCTAGATTAGGGTCCTAACTCATCAATTAACCTAATTTGGGTTTTTACGCAAAATATCCAATCAAACGTGGTCAAACCTAAAATCCAACTTTACCATTTGATTACTTAGGTCCAAATTAGGTTTCTACCAAAATTTGGACCTAAGGGGAGGTCATCTTGACCTACTTTGCAAATTAGTACACTCAAATCACAAGTTGGTCCCTATCTTTTGAAAATCATTGTAGAGAGCCCCCTAATTTCCTCTCCAACTTTGCAATCAGGTCCTACCGCCATTATTACGGTAGAGTCGACCTCCGACGAGGATTAGAGAGGGAATACTCTCTGATTCCTCAGAGATCCCCTCTCAGAAATGGAAGGGAGATTCTCTGAGGAATTCCCTTCCATCTAAGGCCAATCACGATCCCTGGTGTGAACCCAATCTCTCGTGCGAACGCACGAGGGATTTGGGTATCTACCCACTTTCCTTCTCCAGCGAGCCATCAGAGACAATGGCATGCCCTCCACGCTCTGAAAGCACAGCCCAGCGCCTACAAAAGAACCTCCAACCTAGCCGCTCATTTTCAGCTTGACTTGGCCGGAGTTCCACCTCCAATTCGTCTCTTCTTTCTCGGCCAAGAACCTAGCGAGCTCCAGTGAGCCCCCCTCCCCTCCCTCTTCGCTCTGCCACAAAACAAGTGGCAGAGACATCTTCCTGATTCTCCTCCGCGTCGTGCAATACCCGCACATGCCGCCTCAGCCCTGTCGTCGCCGCCGTCCTCCCCAACTAGGCAGCTTCTTCTCCAGCGACAACAGGTACAGCTGTCCGCCTCTCCATCCCCCTTCATCCCTGTAGTTAGGCTTAATACATTCTCCATCTTCCCCTCTCTCTTTTCCCCATTTTATTTCATTTAATTGCCCCTCGACCGTCGTTGACCACCTCCATCTTCCTCGCCTCCGACCAACCTCTGGCGAGTCGCCCCCATCATTCCGCCCCTCCACACAGCTTGCCAACCATCTCATAAGCTCCGCCTCACCACAAGGAACAATCTCCGCCTGTCCACCATCCCTCTACGCCTCAACCACAGCCCCCCAAACACCCCCACACTTCCGGTCACAGGACAACCTAGGCACGCACGCCTAGGCCATCCCACGACCTGCTTCACCGTGCACGACCTTCGCCGTGCCACGGAGAAGGTTCCCAGATGGTCTAATTGAGCCGAGAGGCTTGTTTTGTGTGTGACAGAATCGAAGTCCCTGCCACCATTGACGACGGTTGAAGAAGCTTCAAAGCAGCTCCAGGCATCAAAAGCTCCAAGCTTCAGGTGCAGCGGACTCGGGCGAGTAGTGCGAAGTGATATGGCTCAGCAAGGAGTGCAGCGACGTCCGCAGCCTTGGCAATCGAAGAAGAATCGTCTGCGGGAACAAGCGAATGAAGGCGGGACTTTAGTCCCACATCGTTGAAATACGAAGTGCAGGTGCGGTATAAATTGTTTTTGTGTTATACACTCTTCTTCTCCGAACGCACAGGGGTGAGATCCCTCACCTTACCCACGCTTGCCTCGTCCGCGGTTTCACCTCGCGGATCTGGCGGGCTCCGGCCCGACCCATTCTGAGCACACCTCGCGCATCACCCACCTTCCGGTGCGCCTGGTCCCGGGTGCGAAATCCTACCCGAATACCCGTGGCTCTGGGAGAGCGTCCTTGAGTGAATTGCAGAGAGAGAGACGTGCAGGTAGAGGGAAAGGGGTAGGTTTTTCTCTCTGTGCAGGTAGGCTAGTTGAAGAAGAGAGACTTAGCTACAAAGAGAAAAAGCAGAAGAAGAAGCTGAGCGAAGAAGAGAAGAGAAGGAAGAAAGAGAGACTATAGAGAGAAAGGACTGCAAGAAAAGGAGCAAAGGCAGGAAGAAGATCAAGGCAGGAAGAAGACCTGTAGATCTGAAGGAAGAAGTAGAGACTGTTGAGAACAAGAAGACAGAAGAGAAAAGAAGCCTTCGCAGAAAGAGAAGAGAAAGAAGAAGAAGACAGAAGAGAGAAGAAGCAAAGGCAAGGAAGAAGAAGAAGTCTTCGCAGAAGAGAGAAAGAAGAAAGGAAGAGAGACTGCAGAGAAAGAAGAAGAAAGTAAAAGAAAAAGGAAAAACACTTTTAAGACGTCTGATCACAAGATCAGATGTCCAATTTTACTCTTTTGTCTTAATTACTTTTTAAATCGCATACATTCATATTTGAATTCAAGTTTTGAGTAAATTAGAGTGTTCAATTACTTTTGAGATTAGTAGTAAATTCCGATTGCTCCCTGTGTTCGACCTCGGATACTCCAGTTTTATAGTAATAAAAACTCTTTATTTGTTTTGAATGCTTTTTCGGCTATACTACAATGTGACATTCTTTAAAACCCGATTGAGAGCGTTCCAACAATGGCACCATTGGAAGACCTTGACCCAGATGACAGTATTTTCGTGACATTTGATGAAGTGGGTAAAAGTCAATTTGTTGATCCCACCCTCCCTTCTTATCACGAGATGGAACTCAAGCCCACCCTTAGGGAACCTAACCCTGAAGAAATTCACCTATTTGAGGAGTCTGATGTTACCAGTGTGAACCATTTACCCTAGATAGAATTCCCTACAGGACCTGCCGAGATTTTAGATTATTCTAGACCTCGGGTACCTGATGAATTGTATGATGAGGAGAAGGATGAATTATATGAGGAACCTACATTCATGATTTGGAGTGACACTAAGGGTGATTATGTCTTATTTGAAGAAATAGCCCCCGAGGATGTCACAAATTTGATCAACTTAGGTTTCCTCTGTGCTCCTACTGATGATATCCTTCCTCATGTTGAAATATTGGAAAATGTGGAAGCAACTTCTGAGATTTATGTGGATTCACATATAGACTCCAAGGAGGATTTGAGAAAAGAACAAGAACCCAAGGATGAGATGATAGGGTAATTCCTAAATCTGTTGCTTCCAACCTACTTTCATTTTATTCTGAGTCACCCTCTGATTCGCCTATGTCTGAAGGCAAAATTTTGGCTCCATACCTTGAAATGATCACTGATGAAGTGCAGGTAGATACTTGTGATAGTACAAGGAATGCTAGGGATGCGATTGAGGAATTAGGAAGGCTGTTAGGAATGGACACTAAGCCGATTAGACCCAACCTAGATCTTATGGCCATCCAGCAACCTTGAAACTTGGACACCCTCGACAATTCTTGGATTAGAGATCTTCTCACTTCTATTCTGACCAGGGGGCTTAGCGAACCAATATCTTTTGTAATGGGGTACCGGGTATGGATTGATGCTTTCTTTGGTCAGTCCATCACCCTAGGGGTTTATCTTTGCAGCATCCCTTCCCCATCTCTTTTGGAGGGTCCTTGTCATCCTCCCCCTACCCCTTTGGAGGTCGCTATTCCAGCCTTTCATTTAGAACCTCCTTTGGTGACCTAGAACAATTTCATTAACATCCTGGTTAGGCGAGCATTTGCTATTGGGATTCATCATCAACTCGCCAACATCCTAGGTTATCTATTTTCTTGGCCTATGTTACTTTGCTCATTTTTATGGCCTATTTCCTTGGTTTCTGAACCTGATTTGCAAATTTTTTTGGTTACTCGGCTACTAACAAAATAATGGTAGCCCAACTCTGACCCAGGTAATACCCTTCTTTGCAATGGGGGCATTGCAGATTTTAGGCATGGGGGGTGTACTTAGGGTATATACATAGCACTTATACATAGTGCATTCATGCATTTAGTTAGAACATTTTGCATTGCATATATTTGCATTGATTTTAAAAAAAGAAAACTACATTTAGTCCTACAATAGAATTGAGCTTAATTGGCTGGGCCTAGCATTTTTAGGCATAAGACCAGAACTTTAGGTTAGACTAAGTTGACTCTTGGTGTCTGAATTTAAAAGCTAAGTTGAGCTACTAGCTTTAGACCTTTAGGGTCCTTTGGGGACTTTAAAACTTAAGTAGAAGTTAAGTTGCAGACCATTCCTCAAGAGGTTGAGGAAGGAAAACTAGGGATTGAGTTAAAAGTATAGGCAGTACCTGGTGGGTTTTTCTACCTTTTGGTTTGTGGGTCCTCGTAACCTAAGCATCCACATTTCACATACACTTGGTCTAGTGTAAGTAGTGATCACCTTAATTTCTTAAAGAAAATTTGCTTCTCTTAGTTCTGATTTAGGAGAAGCTTGAAATCACAACTTGATTGGACAAGTTCGTGCAGCATTGGAGGTGGAGTATATACTCACCTTGATGACGTGATGATAACATGTCACCTTCTCGACGCTTGTCTCTTAGGATATCCACCCAACTGGGGGCATGTAAGTAGATTGTGCGGTTTAGGTACCATGGGTATCCCTTTCTCAAAGTGCCGATTACCATAGGCTTGAACTCGCTTAAGAAATCCATGGGCGGTGCTATCTCAAAGTGTCAATTGCGAGGAGTTCTTGGGGTTGCCGTGGGCGATGCTATCTCGAAGAATTGAAAACCAAGCACCCTTCAAGTTTCGGTGATGAGGACAATGAAATCAACACAGACCGTGTTGATAGCTGATCCAAGGTCAAACTTAGAGGAATCAAACAAAATATATATATATATATATAAATCCTTCTTAGTCTCTTTAAAAAAAAAATCCTTACTCTCTTTCTAGGTTGGCAATCATACAAATCTCAAATAACTCAGACCAATGCACATGCACAGATGCTTTAATCTTGGGGACCAATAAACCCTAGGGTAGAGTTAGAATTCAGGGAAGCCTGTGCCTGCAACTTGTCCTTAATCGACCCAATCTGTAACTTAGCAACTACTTAGGTACCTTATGATATAGGGTTAGATAGTGCAACCTAATTTCTATGAAAAGGTCAATTGAGTCAGCTTGGATCACTTGGAGTGTTTAGTTATTGCTTAAATTTGCTAGGGACTAGCAAAAACTAGGCATGAGGGCATTTGATTAGCCAATATTGTGGGCTATTTAAGTATATGAATGCCTAGACATTAAGGTATCTTTAACATTTAGATAGCATACATTAGGATGTAAATAAATTAATTCATATTTTTAGCTTAATTGCATAATTCATGCATTGCATGCATATCTAAATGCATCTAGAATTAACATAGAATTGCATGCATTTGATTAGTTAACCAGTTAGGTGCATTACATGCATTGTTTTAATTTAACATAGAAGTTAAGGGTTTATGCATAAATAATCCTAATATTTTATTACTTTATTTTTCTTCCTCTTCCACAGGTAATGGCTCCGCTTCCTCCACCTGCACCTATTCATTCCTCATAGTTGCCAGCATTCATTTGACAAGAAGAGTGGATCTACTCCCGCCACTTTGCAATTCAAATCTATTGGCTACAACTACAAGAGAGAGGAGGAGACGACCATGCTATGGCAGGCCACCACCTCACTCCACTACTGTGCAGAGAGTAAAACTCTCCACTCCACCACCGTCGTCCTGAACTAAGTACACAATCCCACACTACTACGGGCTGGCAGGGTGATAGACCACCGTGCCACCAGTGGCTTGTGTAGCTTACCGTGAGTTCCTCACCCCCATCACTAGCAACCAACACCAGCAACCACCACTATCAACACCACCGGTACCTTCACATACCACCATCACCTTCATCTTCCCCTCTAGTTAAGATGTCTGGGAAGTTTTTTGGATGTCTGAAGCCCCTCCCCATCTCCACACCTCATCACCATCCTCTTCATTTTCTTCTCCTTTATTCTCTCCCTCTCCATTATTCATCTTCTCCACGAAGGACCCAACATTCCCAACCCCACAGCCACTTGCACCGCCCACTCCTACACCCACACCACAAGCAACCATCAGCAGCACCTTCGACCAACCCTCGCGATCCCTCTACCTGCCCTCGTGCGCCCTCTACCAGACCTCGTGCGCCCTCCACCATGCACCGACGTGCCTCGCGCACAAGGCCAGTATGGCATTAGCGCCATATGTGACTCTAGTTGCATGCGTGCGTACCTCAGTGCACACCTCCAGCAGTACTGCACGCCTCTCCTCTCCTCTCCCTCGTCACCGGCAATAGTAGGAGGAGCTTAATCGCTGGCCATCCAAACGACCAACCGCCACCTTCGGCCGCCATTTGCCATGCTGCCACCACCACCGAGTAGCCCTCAGCCCACTCAACCTCCACCACGCTCGCCACTACCGCAAACCCTCTCCTCCATGCGTGAGAGTAAGGGGAAGGATCTCCCTTATTTCGCTACAGTAACAAGGCTATCAAATTTGGCATCAGGCAAGGTTGTCCCCTGGCTCCCCTGATATTCAATTTGGCAGTTAATAGTTTGGCCTGTTTTGCTTGTAAGCTTGCTGAAGCTAGTCTTGTCAAAGGATACTCACTATCTTGTAGGAATAATCTGGCTCCCATTCTTCAGTATGCAGATGATACTATTTTCTTTGTTGAATGGTACATGGATGAAGCAATGGCTCTGCATCATATGGTTAATATTTTTGGTGAGCTTTCTGGATTGAGGTTGAATAGAGATAAGTCTGGTTTGGTCTGCTTTGGTTTACCTGAGGAGAAGCAAGATGCTTTAGCAGCTATTTTGATGACTCCCCACATTAATCTTCCTATCAGATATCTAGGGCTACCTTTGAGGTGTTCCAGGATGAAGAAAAGTGATTGGAACTGCCTTTTTGACAAGATTTCTCTGAAATTAGATGGCCAGCATAGCAGGTTCCTCTCCAAAGGTGGAAGAATTGTCTTACTCAACTTGGTAGTCACCTCCATCCCTGTTTTTTTCTTTTCCATATTCAAAGCACCAAAATCCATTTGGAAAAGTTTGGATGTGATGAGGAAGAGGTTCTTTTGGAAGGGAGCTAGACATGAGGGTAGATTCTTGTAGCCTCTCAAATGGGAGCAGATCTACTATCCCAAAGAGAGGGGTGGTCTTGGGATTAAATCCCTGAAGCATTTTAATGATGCCATGCTACTTAAATGGGCTGTTAAACTGCTACAAGGTGACCTGAAGCCATGGTCTATTCTGATTAAAGACAGATATGGGGCATCCAACAGCATGCTGTCCAAACTTCAGCACAACTGTCCTTCTCCCTTTTAGAAATCAGTGACTAAGGCATTGACTGATCACTTCCATCTGCTGCAACCATCACTTAGAGATGGTAGGTCCTTCAGTTTTTGGAAGGAGGGTTGGTCTAAGCTGGGTGTCTTGAAGGAGCTCTACCCAAGAGCTTTTGTTGTGGCAGCTGACAAGGATTCCACTGTCAGCAAGGTCTGGCCCTGCAGCAGCAGCAGCTGGAATCTGGATGGTAAGGAATTGTTGGGGAAAATCGTAACTCGCGTTTATGATAAAAGCATGGTAGTATAGTTGCGAAATATGATCCAACAAAGATATTGTTTTGTAGAAATAACGAGACTTTGAGTCCTGGTCGTTCGTCTCTGGGAGGCGTTCCTTTTACTTTTGAAATCGATCTTATCTAGCTCTACTTTATTTGGAATCACATATCAGTTCATGATTATTACGTATTTAAGTACGACATGCTTAGTTGCAGAATGGATAGACAATTAAGACAGGCAACTTGAATCACGCAAATATGATAGCAATCAATAAGCTCATTGTGATTTCATAACATGGAGATAGATATATATATAAAACATTTTTTTTTATTCATTCAGTGAGAGAGTTGTTTGCAATAGAACTATAGATGAAAGCTTATACATACATGCTTGAAAATCAAACCTAACTACCAGAAAATGATTGCAATCAAGAATCGATGGGGGGATTTCGCATGCATCATTGGGGGAGAAGTAAGACTATACTACTAAGCAGTAAATAAAAGTAGTAAATATACGAAAAGCTAAGCTACTAATATAGCAGAAGGAAGGGCATTCGGAGGTGGTCTCCGATGGCCTTTGAGTGGCTGAGAGAAGGAGGGGCAGCCAATGGAGCTTAGCCCGACCCTTGGAGAGAGGTTGGGGAGCTGATCCAGCTTCCTGGCAAGGAGATGGTGGCCTCCATGGTGGTGCTCTACTTGTGGAAGTGGAGTGGAGATGGAAGTGGCTAGCCTAAGTGGAATGAATGCCAAGGAAGTGAAAGGGTGTAAATGGCTACCCAGTGGGTCTTCTTATAGACCTAAGGGAAGCTCTCTAGAGAATTATGGAATTCTCTAGAGAGGCCTATGGTGGGAGCTCGTGGGAGAGTGAGAGAGAGAGGGTGGATGGTGGTTTTTAGATCCACCAAATGTGGATATAAAAATTAAATGGATCTTGGTTGCTATTTTTGGCAACCAAGGCAACCACACATGGTAAAGAGTTCTAGAGAACTCTAGGCTAGTTATTTTCATGTGGATGGTGTGTGTGGGTCGAAAATTAGGTGGCTAAGTTGATTAGGTTAGGTTGTAGTGGGTTTAGGTCAAGGTATGTCTCAAATTAGGGTTATAAACCCAAATTCACTAGGGTAAAGTGCAATTAAACTTAATACAAGTTTAATTGGGTGTGTGGAAACTTAATTGAGAGTAAAAAAACTCAATTAATTTAGATCTTGGTCAATTGGACTCTCAGTGAGTCCAATTGGACAGTGTGTACTGAGATCAGGGCTCAATTGGACTCAATGAGTCCAATTATACAGGCTGATGGAATTGACTAAGATCCAAGTCAATTAGGTTTAGTGAGGTTCTAATTAGGTCCTTAGGGAGGTCTAGAGGTGATGTACTAGGGTTAAGGCACCTTAATTTAGGTTCCTATGGGGTTAGAATTGGGTTTAGGGACCTAGAGATCCAATATCAAGGCTTAAATCTCAAAATAGGAATTGGAGAGCAATATCGGACGTCTAATAATATAATCATACGTCTTATACTCAAAAATCAGAAGTTTAGACTTATTGTCTGGATGTCCAATTAGGGTCAGGAAAGATTTCGATTTCTGTTTTGGGTATTCTGCAGAAATTGGACATCTGACAAAGTTTCTGGACGTCCAATAACACTGTAGAAGTGGGTTTGAAGTGTGCGGGAGTTGGCTAAGGGTCTAGGACATCCAAAAACTCATCTGGATGTCTAGAGAAGGGTTGGAACTAGTGTTTAGGGCTTCCTAGGGGGCGGTGACCTAATCTAAGGGTGGCTTGGGGAAGTCTCTAGGCCATCCTAGGGCTTGGATGGACCTAAGCTCTTCACATTTTACTGCTTTATTTCTACTTAATAGCATAGCAAACCTTTAACTCCCTTACATTATTATTCCTACATCTAATCTAAGCCTTCTGCTCCAGCTCTGCCGCAACTCCCGTTATTCCTGATCCAGCTTCAGATCCAGCTCCTAATCCAGCTCCAGATCTGCTTATTGCCTACAATCAACATAATATACTTAATCAGCACATTATAACATTATTTTATGCATAGCTAAAGTAAAGCAGTAAAGATGCAGATAATGCTTATGCATGCATGAATTTCCCTAACTTATGCTAAGTTCTAGCGTAATCTTGGTCAATTAAGACATATGATTGCTGCGCAATCATACCCCCATGCCTAAATCTTGCTAGTCCCTAGCAAATGCAAGACTAAATTATTTGCAGCAAGTGTCCCTACGGGACTGATTATTTTATCAAGTGTATGCATGGAGATTTTTCTCCTTTTTGTTTTTGTCCTATGCTCTAGAAATCCAGACAATCGTGAAAGTGCGGCTATGTAGCCTTTGCAACACATTCGAGTGAAAACTAATACACCACTAAAGCCTGTACTTGACCCCTAGAAAAAATTCTAGCTGGATAGGCAGACTTCTTCCCTCGGGGTATTCAAAATATTCTATGAATTTCACCTCAGCTTTAGGCTTAGGTAGAGAATCTCTGAGGGAAAAGATTATATATTTGGTGGCTCACTCTCACTTGGTGCTACATAGAGACTAATACTACAGAATCTAGATTCCCGGATTACTAAGTAACTCAACTTAGAGAAAGACAAGAAAAACTATGCTCTTTTTGATTCCTTTGTATTCATTCTCTCTTACTCTTTTTCTTAGAGCTCACTATCTCACTAGATTCATACATATGATCTATATTTTGTGGTCTCACTAGGCATTAACACTTTAATTGAGTTTTCATAACCCTAACACTAAGTAAGAATTCCTCAGCCAGTATTTGGGCAGTCAGAAATACAAGAAAAATAGGTTAAGGCCATATTTGGTGGAGCTCAATTTGGTGGTATTGCCTCGATGAAATAAACACTAAATATTCATTCTTTTTCTTTCTTTGCTTTTTCTTCTTTTTCTAAGTTTTTTTTTTTCAATTTTTCTTTCTTTTCATCATTCTTTTTTTCATTTCAATTTTTTTTTCACAACATAACACAACTAGCACACATCCATGAACTTTATTGAGGAGGCATTATTAGGGATTGGCGATACTCAAGACACATTTGGTGGCTTATTTAGTGGAAGTGCCTACTTACGACACTAAGACAGACAGATAGGATGGTGTATTTCTGACCTTGGCATCAAGACCCTCCTTTAGCTGAGGATTCCGTAAAGAATGGTCGTAACCATCCACCTTAGCCCTAGTTTTATGAAAACTCGCTCTCCGCGTATTTGCCTTATTTGGTGGCTCTGAAAATTTCGTACAAAAATGTATAGGCGGGAACTGAAAGCAAAAACTATGTCTCATCTCAGAGCATCATCACCTAATTATCTAGGATTCCAGATTCCTCGCACTAATCTTAGAGAACCAGTACACTCTATTCTCATCTCACACTATTTGGTGGATTTTTAGAGGAAAATCTGCTTGACTCCCAAACCACCATCCAAGGGTTCAAGAAAAGAAGCACTGCTTCTTCTCGACGGACTGAAGACGTTTATCAGCCTTCATCGTGAATCCATTGCAAATTCTATGTGTGTGTGAAAAGTTGAACTGGATTCCAGATTACAGGAATCAATTAAAAGAAAAAAATCCTTAATGCATTCTCTTAATAAAATAATCTTATTCATGAATGCAATATGTAACCTCATATAATTTGTACTTCGTGAATTTCCCATATCGGGTTACAATCAGCTTGACCCTAAATTTAGAACAAAAGGTGAGTAGGTGAGTCGGAAGTGGCTGTTGTGAACGATTTCTAGCTCCAATGTGAGCATTGGATGTGGGGTCGGTTGTTCTTTTTATTTAAGGTCCTAAAGTACGTTTTACATGCAGCTCCAAGGTTCTCCTAAGTGTTGTCATAAATTTTTTTTTCTTTTTTCAGTTTTGTCTGTATCTACCCCCCCATGCCTAAGTTCTTGCATATCCTCATGCATGAATATAAAAGAGA
Organism: Thalassia testudinum; assembly: GCA_037157565.1. NCBI lineage: Eukaryota > Viridiplantae > Streptophyta > Magnoliopsida > Alismatales > Hydrocharitaceae > Thalassia > Thalassia testudinum. The sequence goes on along the minus strand of JAZHRO010000003.1, from coordinate 7,844,771 downwards.
ATAAATCTGATAGAGGATGACTAAGTAGAAGTCACCTGGAATTACTCCTGAAACTATACATTCAGCACCGGCCAACCTGTCAGCATGCACTATGCAAAAGAAATATGTTATGTATAAAAATGGTTATATATAAATGATGGTGGAATGTGGGGCGAATGGTATATAAATGTGCTGAGTTTAATTCCTCCAACTGGGTGAGCACTCAATCACACGTCCTCACTAAGATGAACAGTCTTGTCAGGTGGATGAGGTTCCTGGGCCAAAAATGGCTTGAGGCACCGGCCATTTACCGTGAATATATGCCCAGATTTTGGGTCCTTGATTTGGACTGCCCCATTAGGATATGGCTGCATCACAACATACGGGCCAGTCCATTTGGACTTAAGCTTCCCCGCAAATAGTTTCAGCCATGAATCAAATAACCAAACTCGCTAGTTGGACGTGAATACTTTCCTCCAGATGTGGCGGTCGTAAAAGGCGTTAGTCTTGTCCTTGTATATTAATGCATTCTCGTAGGCCTCCCACTGGATTTCTTCTAATTTGCTGAGCTGGAGCTTTCGTTCTCGACCTCCTGCATCGAGGTCGAGGTTGCATTTTCGCACCGCCCAAAAGGCATGGTGTTCCAGCCCTACAGGAAGGTGATAGGCCTTGTCGTATACCATGCGATATGGTGACATTCTGAGTGAGGCCTTGTATGTGGTCAGGTATGCCTAGAGTGCATCGATTAATTTGTCGGACCAGTCCTTCCTATCTGGTCTAACCGTCTTCTGGAGAATCATCTTGATTTGACGGTTAGATACTTCAGCCTGCCCATTGGTTTGCAGGTGATACGGGGTGGCTATGCGGTGATTACCCTGTATTTCTTTAATAACGACCTGAAATGGGCGTAGATGAAGTGGCTCCCCTCGTCGTTAATCAAAGCGTGGGGTATTCCGAATCTCGCGAAAATATTTTGCCATACGAAAGAAATGACGGTCTTGTGGTCAGCCTGTCTCACTGGGATGGCCTCGACCCACTTCAAGACATAATCAATAGCTAGCAATATGTACTCGAAGCCATGCAAGTTCGAAAAAGGGCCCATAAAATCGATGCCCCAGACGTCGAACACTTTTACGACCATGATGGGTTGGAGTGGCATCATGTCTCTCCTGGTCATAGAACCGATCGAATGACATCATTTGCAGTGTTGGGTGTAATCATGTGTACCTCTGAAGATGGTTGGCCAGAAAAATCTCGAATGCAAAATTTTTGCAGCAGTTTTCCATCCTGAGAAATGGCCACCACACGCACTATTGTGGCAAAAAGATAACACACTGGGGATCTCAGAGTCTGGGATGCATCTACGGATAATCTGATCCGCTCCAATGTGGAAGAGCAGTGGGTCATCCCAGAGATAGTATTTGGCTTTTGCAATGAATTTGAGCTTTTGGTCCTTGGATAGGTTAGCGGGAATTTTGCCTACGCCAAGGCAGCTCGCGAAATATGCATACCAGGGGAACTCAACAGAATGAATTGCCAAAAGTGATTCATCCGGAAATTATTCATGGATAGGCAAGGAATAAGGAATGTGGTCTGGGTCCAATCTGGATAGATGAACTACCACAACATTTTGTTTTTCGGCTTTGTCGCGGATCTTGATATCAAATTCCTGCAATATAAGGATCTATCTAATGAGTCATGGTTTGGCATCCTTCTTTGCCAACAAGTGCTGGAGGGTGGAGTGGTCAGTGAAGATGATGACCTTGGACCCTAATAAATATGATCTGAATTTCTCCAACCCGAATACTACTGCTAGCAGTTCTTTTTGGTGACAGTGTAATTACGCTGAGCCTCATTCAGCGTCATGCTAGCATAGTATATGACAAAAGGTTGTTTCTCCCAATGCTGGCCTAAAACAGCACCGACAGCAAAATCAGAGGCGTCACACATCATTTCGAAATCAAGCGACCAGTCGGGTGGTTGGAGAATTGGGGAGTCGAAAACAGCGCTTCATAAAGTCTCGAAGGCACTGAGACACGAGGTATCAAATTCAAATGGGACATCGATAACCAGGAGATTCGTCAAAGGCCACGTAATTTTTAAGAAATCACGTATAAATCTCCGATAGAAGCCGACGTGGCCTAAGAATGTTCTAATTTGCTTGACCGAGCTAGGTGTTGGTAAGTGGGTGATAATCTCTGATTTAGCCTGATCGACCACAAGTCCATTTTTGGAGATCCTGTGCCCTAGTACTATGCCATCCCTCACCATGAAATGGCTTTTCTCCCAGGATAGTACTAGGTTTACCTCAATACATCGATTCAGGATCTTGGTGAGGTTATCAAGACAAGACGCGAAATCATCTCCGAAAATAGAGAAATCATCCATGAATACCTCCACATAATCCCCAATCATGTCAGAGAAGATAGCCATCATACAACGCTGAAATGTCGTTAGTGCGTTGCAGAGGCCAAAGGGCATTCGCCTGAAGGCGAATGTTCCAAAGGGGCATGTGAATGTGGTCTTGTCCTGATCTTCCGGGAAAATTGCTACCTGATTATACCCGGAGTATCCATCCAGAAAGTAGAAGAAACTGCACCCAGCTAACCGTTCCAAGATCTGATCGATGAACGGCAAAGCAAAGTGATCCTTCTGGGTAGCCATGTTTAGTTTCCTGTAGTCAATGCAGACCCACCAAGATGAGGCAGTGCGGGGCGGGATGGATTCGCCCTTATCATTTTTTATGACGGTGAGTCCTGCTTTCTTGGGCACTATCTGAATCGGACTCACCCACTGGCTGTCTGAGATTGGATATACAATGCCTGGATCCAGCCATTTGATGATCTCCTTCTTAACAACCTCTAGCATATTCAGGTTTAGCCATCTTTGAGGTTGTCTCGAAGGTTTCATCCCCTCATCTGTGTAAATGTCATGAGTGCAATACGATGGGCGAATACCGCGGAGATCAGCAACACTCCACCCGATAGCAACCTATGGTCTTGAAGTGTAGAAATTAATTGATGCTCCTGTTCTTGGGTTAAGTGGGCATTAATAATGATTGGATATGTCTCACTTTCGCCCAAGAACACGTACTTGAGTGAGTCAGGTAAGGGCTTCAATTCAATTACGGGTGGGTCAGAATCAGAACTGAGAGTGGGAGGAGCAGAATCGAGGGTGGGAATCTGCTGATCCATGTACACGTGAATTCCCGCTAAGTCACTCCCTGTAAAATCGGTTGTGACTGCGTTAATGGGAAACCCGTTAGCTGTAGTCACGTCTTCCTGTAATAACAGGGGCAATTCAATAATATATGGATCAAGATAGCTGGATTCAGGGGTGCTATGTTAAGAAGCACACCCCAAACAATCAGATCCTCGGGGAGATATGTGTAATGAAGTGGTTTCAATCCCATGTGGATTGAGGTCTGAGAACCCTGATAGTGTAGATGAATGAGACATTGGGTCGTCGCAAGGGAGCCCAATGTTACCACAATAAGTCGAATCTTCGTCTTCACCATCCTCCTTTATTCTATCACAGTCAAAGTTCTTTGCTGCCCTGAATATGTCTAGTCGAAGTTGCTCATTGCCTAGGGCAATCTCCATACACCCGGATGCACAATCGATGTTCGCTCGGGCTGTCGCCAGAAATGGGCGACCCAAAATAATTGGTGCATCTCGGAGATTAGGAGGAACTTCCATATCGAGAACGAAAAAATCTGTGGGAAAATAGAACCTGCGGACTTTTACGATCATGTTCTCAACCACCCCCCTCAGTGTTTTGACTGATCTGTCAGCCATTTGGATCGTAACTGAGGTGGCTTTCAACTCCCCAAATCAAAATCGATCAAATACGGCGGTGGGAGTTAAGTTGATGGACAAACCCAAATCTAGAAGGGCCCGATGAAATGGAGAATCTTGCAAGAAGCAAGATATGAGTGGGGTGCCAGGGTCTTTCTTCTTCGGTGGTAGGTCAGCTAGAATCACGACACTAACTTCTTTCAATAGTACTGCCTATCGTCCAATTCTCAGCTGTCGCTTCAGGGTACAATACTCCTTGAAAAACCTAGCGAGAGCAGGAATGTGATTGATAGCCTCGAGGTGGGGGACCTGAATATGTACTTCCTTAAACATCGATTTCACAGGATCCTGATATGTGGGATCTCGTAAATAAGGAGAAGGCGCATCCCGAATGAGTAGATTAACTCGAGCAGGTGGGGCTCAGGGTGCATAGGAGGATCTTGCTGTGGCAGAGCTCAAGTCGGATTGACCTTGACTGATCTGGTCAATCTTCTTCTCAATTAGGTTTATTCTATCCAGCTGCTTGACGATGATATCCATGTCAGCTCGAATAGAATTGGTGTGAGCCTCGTGGACACCAACCCACTGCTGACCAGGCTACTGGAACTGGTTTATAGATGCAGCATTCATCGAGTTCTCCACTAGTGATTCAAACAGCTCAAATGCACTAGTCTCATCCTTTGCGAGAAAATTCCCGCTGCTAGATGCATCGACCAAATGCCGATGTGTGTCATCTAGCCCATGGTAAAAAATCTGGGCTAAGTGCCATCTGGGTATACCACGATGCTGGCATTTCCGGAGAAGGTCATGAAATCTATCCCATGCTTCATGTAATTTCTCCCCAACTCCCTGGGAGAAAGTCATGATTGCACGCCGCATTGCATTTGTTCAACCGATTGGGAAGGACTTTTGTAGGAATTCACGTTGTAATTTCGGCCAGGTTCCAAGTGGCTTCCCAATAGTCTTGAACCAGTATGAAGCTTTGTCCCATAGAGAGAATGGGAAAAGCTTCATCAGAACGATCCTGAGATCAATATTCCTAGGTCGGATCATTTCAGCGAGTCGACTCAGGTCCTCAAGGTGCTGGAACGGATCTTTGCTTGAGTTCCTGTAGAAATGAGTGCTGATCAACCCAATTACATTGGGCTTGAGCTCAAACACGTCTCCATCTGCGGGAATTCTGACAGTAGTGTGACGATAGGTGTGGCTGGGTCGTAGAAATCCCACAGTTGTTCTCCTCATGGTGGGTGTTGCATCCTATCAAGCATCATCAGAATACGATCCATGCTCTGCTGATGTCGCTCCTCAGATTCGGCGACCCGGGCTTCCAGACGAGCCATCGAGTCCAGATTCTCAATGTCCTGACCCGGTCTAGGTCCAGGTCCAGGATTTGCCATGGTGGTTGTTGGAGTAGAAGAAATGGGGGGAGAAGATGGTCCGAGCAAGGTGACTCGCCTCCTTGGGAGTGGCCCCCAAGGTCCAACCAAGTGAGGTCAAAGTGACCTCCTTCCATGCATACACCGCCCAACCCCTGGGTTTCCGTAGCCACGCAAGACAAGGCTAAGGCCCTGCCAATCAAATGGTCCTTATAGATCAGGTGACCAGATTTTTCATTATGGATTTAAATTCCTGAAGATAAGTTCATCGTACAACCGTCTGAAAGTGAATCTCGCCTCTCAAGCTTACCCAGCCAGTCTGGTTATGAGGGGACTAAGGGGAAGGTTCTTCCTTTGGCTTACACCTCCGGTTCCATTGACCCCCAAGCTGTGGTTGTTTGACACTACCCCGCAGACTTAGTCACCAGGTTTGGCAAGAGAGATTAAACTCACCCAGTAGTACGACAACGAACTCGCATTGATTTCGTATTTTAAAGTTAATTTTAACCCGTTTTCTTTAGTGGAGTTTGAGGTGAGTGGCCCACAAGGTGACCAAGCTCACTAGCTAACTAGACTTGATCAAGTCTAAGTTAGCCCAATGTGTGGTCTCTAGTTGTAACCCTACGGATTTAACCTAAGTTGTATGCACTTCTAGGGTTTTTCTCTATTTCAGCAGACCACAAAAATAATGTTGATTTTCTGATAATAATTGAAATCAAAATAATTTCAAATATTGTGAGTAGATTTATTTTTCGATTATTTTTTTAGAGAATATTTTTTTTGGAATTTTTACTATTTCACAAATTTTTTAAAGAATTTTGAATGTCAGGGGGTCAGATCTGCAATTTTGACCCCTGGTCTACTTTTTGCTTTGAAACAGTGTCAAATGATCTTCAAAAATTCAGGAAAAATATGATAAATAAAGCCAATGAGATCAGCTTTCAAACCCCACCATTTTTAGTCAAAACAAATTCGTGGATTGCTCGAAATCGCTTTTTGAAATTTGAAAAGTTTTGAATCTGGGTCGATTTGACCCCCGTGCACTTCGTGAATTTTTAAAAATTTTATACTTAAAATTTCTTATGTAAAGGTGGCATTTGAAAGATAGTTTGAAAATGAAGGTTTGGCTCGAATTTCAAAATTTTTTGCTAACAAATTTTTTGGAAATCGAATTTTTAAGTTAGATTTGAAATATGACCGAAAATTAGAAGATAGTGGAAAAACTTTTAAAGAGGTTTGAACTTGAAATTCAAGCCTTCCACCAAAAAGAGTTTTTTTTTTTTCAAAAAGAATTTTTCAAAAGATTCATAGAAAATATCTTTTTTTTTTTTTCAACTAACCAAGATTCGAAAGGAAACCTAATGTAGATTTTTTTCAAAATTTTTCTTTTTGATTTTTTTTCTTTTTCACGAAAATGAGAAAAATCTTTTTTTTTTCACAAAGAATTTTTCAAAGGAAATGCAGCAAGTAAATCTACTCCTAGAGTTCAGAAAGGGAAGCCTAATCTAAGATAGATGATGTGCACCTAATTTTTCTTCGCCACGCTCGGTGAGTGTGCAGATCCCGTTTTCATTCCGTGTTGTCCTGCACATCAAAAATGAAGTAGTGGCAAATTTGTAAATGATAAATTAAAAGATCGAAATCAAGAAAAATGACGTTTCCTCCTCAAAAATGGTGCCATTTTGTTGGTAGAAAAATCATAGCTCACGTTTTTGATAAAAGCATCGTAATATAGTTGCGAAATATGATCCAACAAAGATATTATTTTGTAAAAATAACGAGATTTTGAGTCTTGATCGTTCATCTCTGGGAGGCATTCCTTTTACTTTTGAAATCAATCTTATCCAGCTTTACTTTATTTAGAATCGCATATCGGTTCGTGATTATTACGTATTTAAGTACGACATGCTTAGTTGCAGAATGGATAGACAATTAAGGCAGGCAACTTGAATCACGCAAATATGATAGCAATCAATAAGCTCATTGTGATTTCATAACATGGAGACAGATATATATATAAAACATTTTTTTTTTATTCATTCAGTGAGAGAGTTGTTTGCAACAAAACTATATATGAAAGCTTATACATAAATGCCTGAAATTCAAGCCTAACTACCAGAAAATGATTGCAAACAAGAATCGATCGGGGGATTTCGTATGCATCATTGGGGGAGAAGTAAGACTATACTACTAAGCAGTAAATAAAAGAATGAAAAGCAAAGCTACTAATCTAGCAAAAGGAAGGGCATTCGGAGGTGGTCTCCGATGGCCTTTGAGTGGCTGAGAGAAGGAGGGGCGGACAATGGAGCTTTGGTCGGCCCTTGGAGAGAGGTTGGGGAGCTGATCCAGCTTCCTGGCATGGAGATGGTGGCCTCCATGGTGGTGCTCTACTTGTGGAGGTGGAGTGGAGATGGAAGTGGCTAGCCTAAGTGGAATGAATGGCAAGGAAGTGAATGGGTGCAAATGGCCACCAATTGGGTCTTTTTATGGACCTAAGAGAAGCTCTCTAGAGAATTATGGAATTCTATAGAGAAGCCTATGGTGGGAGCTCGTGGGAGAGTGAGAGAGAGAGGGTGGATGGTGGTTTTTAGATCCACCAAATGTGGATCGAAAAATTCAATAGCTCTTGGTTGCTATTTTTGGCAACCAAGGCAACAACACATGGTAGAGAGTTCTAGAGAACTCTAGGCTAGGTATTTTCGTGTGGATGGTGTGTGTGGGTGTGTGAGGGTCGAAACATAGGTGGCTAAGTTGATTAGGTTAGGTTGTAGTGGGTTTAGGTCAAGGTATGTCTCAAATTAGGGTTATAAACCCAAATTCGCTAAGGTAAAGTGCAATTAAACTTAATACAAGTTTAATTGGGTGTGTGGAAACTTAATTGAGAGTAGAAAAACTCAATTAATTTAGATCTAGGTCAATTGGACTCTCAGTGAGTCCAATTGGAAAGTGTGTACTGAGATCAGGGCTCAATTGGACTCAATGAGTCCAATTGTACAGGCAGATGGAATTGACTAAGATCCAAGTCAATTAGGTTTAGTGAGGATCTAATTAGGTCCTTAGGGAGGTCTAGAGGTGATGTACTAGGGTTAAGGCACCTTAATTTAGGTTCCTATGGGGTTAGAATTGGGATTAGGGACCTAGAGATCCAATATCAAGGCTTAAATCTCAAAATAGGAATTGGAGAGCAGTATCGGAGGTCTAATAATATAATCAGACGTCTTATACTCAAAAATTAGGAGTTCGGACTTGTTGTCTGGACGTCCAATCAAACTCAAGAAGTATTTCGGGTTCTGTTTTGGGTATTCTGCAGAAATTGGACGTCTGAAAGGTGTTTGGACGTCCAATAACACTGCAGAAGTGGGTTTGAAGTGTGCGGGAGTTGGCTAGGGGTCTTTGACATCCTAAAACTTATCTAGACATCCAAAGAAGGGTTTGAACTAGGGTTTTAGGGCTTCCTAGGGTGCGGTGACCTAATCTAAGGGTGGCTAAGGCTTGGGGAAGTCTCTAGGCTCTCCTAGGGCTATGATGGACCTAAGCTCTTCACATTTTACTGCTTTATTTCTACTTAACAGCATAGCAAACCTTTAACTCCCTTACATTATTATTCCTACATCTAATCTAAGCCTTCTGCTCTAGCTCTACCGCAACTCCCGTTATTCCTGATCCAGCTTCAGATCCAGCTCCTGATCTAGCTCCAGATCTGCTTATTGCCTGTAATTGTCATAATATACTTAATCAGCACATTATAAAATTATTTTATGCATAGCTAAAGTAAAGCAGTAAAGATGCAGATAATGCTTATGCGTGCATGAATTTTCCTAACTTATGCTATGTTCTAGCTTAATCTAGGTCAATTAAGACCTATGATTGCTGCGCAATCAGGAATCCAGCAGAAGAGCTACCCTGCTGTGGGATGAAAAGAGAAGGCTTATATCAGACCTTGAGAGCTTCAAACCTAGGCCTGGAATGGCAGACAAATACCTTTGGGTGGGGATTTATAGTGTCTAATCTGGCTATAACAGAATGTTGAGCATTGAAGATGGTTGGAGATATGATTCCATTGACAAGAAGATCTGGATGTTAAAAATTCCTCTTAAGGTAGAAATTTTCCTTTAGCTATGTAGGAGAGATGGTTTAATCACAAGTGATCTACTCCACAGAAGATTGGGTACTGATCACCATGTTTCCTTTTTGTGTGAGATGAGTACTGACAATGTAAATCACCTACTTTCTTCTTGCCTTGTCACTGATGCCATCTGGAGGAAAACATGTCAGGAGCCATTACCAGAATGGGATTCCATCTGGCACGGGTTTGAGGTGAGAGGGAAGCCACATGTCCACATGGCTGCTACTATTTGGTGTGTATGGAAGGCAAGGAATGAGAGACCTTTTCAAGAGAGGCTGGTATGTTGTGAGAGTATTGTAAGAGAGTGCTGGTCCCTCATACACTCTTGGGGATCCTTTTTGTAATTTCCCTTATGTTGCACATAATATACTGCCTCGAACTGCTATCATAAGACGATAGCTCTCCTTTCTATTTCAAAAAAAACAAGGCTATTAAATTTTTTCTTTTTTTTGAAATTGTGAGGAAAGCTATCGTGAAACGATAGCAATCTAGAGGGAAATTTATTTCAAATCAAATAAACATTATAGAACAGATCCCCAACTATGTATAAGGGATCAGCACTCATTTACAATTATCTCACACCGAACTGGTCTCTCTTGAAATAGCTTTTCATTTCTTGCCCTTCACGCATACCACAAGGTGGCAGCCATACACCTGTATGGTCGTCCAGATGTATTAAACCTCTGCCAAAGGGAATCCCAGGTAGGTAGAGGTTCTTGGCAAATTTTCCTCCATAGTTTGTCTGTGACCAAGCATGAGGAAAAAATATGAGATGCACTGTCAGTGTGTAATCCACAGAGATGACAGGCGTTTAACGTTGTCCCCATTCTTCTATGTCTAAAGTCACTCGTGATCAAGCCTTCCCTCCTGCAAAGGCATAAGAAAATTTTCACTTTCAATGGAATCTTCAATAGCCAAATTTTCTTATCAATCGAGTCACTCTCCACATTTGTGTTTGACCTGATAATCCTTTCATAAGCCTACTACACTGAAAATTTCCCATTCTAGCCATATGTATCAGCCGCACCTTATCTGGGATGAATCTATTACAATGCAAATAACAAGTTCTGCCTGTCCTCCCATTTCCGTGTACCTGTTCTACTCAATTTAGACCCTTCCAACCTCCAGCAGTTCCTGTAGCAGACCATAGGCTGCTGGCAATAGCTTCTTTGTCTGTAGCTGCAGCATATCATCTTGGATAAGCATCTCTTAGCATCCCCATAGTTGACCACTGCTCATTCCACAAGCTGAAATCACATCCGTCTCCAAGCCTAGGCTGCATCAGGTGCCAATTGCTTTTGATTGCAAGGATAATCGATCTCCAAAAAGGGGATGATTTGGCTGGCTATAACCTCTTCAGTGCACTGTTGGAGTCACCATAGTAGTCTCTGAACAGGTCTGTCCAGATTTCATCCTTGCCCTCAAAGATCTTGATTGCCCATTTGATCAGAAGAGCCTCATTGAATTCCTTAAGTGCCTTAATCCCCAGTCCACCCATTTCCTTTGGCTTATAGATCTTTTCCCATTTCATAGGCTACATGAAACTCCCCTCATGACCTACCCCTTTCCAAAAAAATTTCTTCCGCATTACGTCCAACCATTTCCAAATAGATTTTGAGGACTTAAAGATGCTGAAATAGAACACTGGGATGGAAGTTATCACTGAGTTTAGGAGAATTAGTCTCCCACCCTTTGATAGAAATTTGCTACTGCACCCTTTCAGTTTGACAGATACCATATCAAAAAGAACATTCCAATCATTCTTCTTCATTTTTGCAGCTCGTAATGGTAGTCCCAGATATTTAATTGGTAGTTTAGACCGAGGTGTACCCAATGTAGTCTCTAGAGTCTTCTGTTCCTGCTCATTCATGCCAAAGCATATCAAAGTAGACTTTTCTCTATTCAATTTCAGACCTAATATATCCCCAAAAATCTTCACCATATGCCCTAAAGCATGGGTAGCAGAATTGGACCCTTCCACAAAAAAAACCATGTCATTTGCATACTGTAAAATACGAGCCAAGGACCTCCTGTTGGAAAGTGAGTACCCTCTGATGACCCCCTCCTCAGTCATTTTGCATGCATATCTTGCGAGCCCATCAACTGCAAGGTTAAAGATAAAGGGGGCTAGAGGACATCCTTGTCTAACCCAACATTGAGGTTGAATTTAAGCACCACATGGTTTCCCATTGATCAGTGGGGAGAAGGAAGCAGTTGTGATACATCGCTTCATCCACTGGATCCATAAAGGGGGGAAACATCTCCCTTTGAATACCTCCCAGATGTATGGCCATGAAATTGAATTATAGGCCTTTTTGAAGTCAACTTTCCACATAAATGCCTTACATTTCCTTCTGTGCCATCCACTCACCATTTCTTGGGCCATAATGAAAGATTCTTGGAGGGATCTGTTGGGTAAAAAGGCAAACTGCACATGTTGAATCAAGCTTTGTAGAGTAGTTCTCAGTCTATTTGCCAATATCTTACTCACCACTAGGTAGATGGAGTTCGATAAAGAGATTGATCTGAAATCTAAAAACCTCTCAGCTCCCATAGTCTTCGGCAGTAAAGAAAGATATGACTTATTGATCTTATTGAAACCTGCATTGCCCTTCTCAAACTCTCTTATGACTTCCATCACCTCCTTGCCAATCATGCTCCACATTTCCTTATAGAATAACACTTGTATCCCATCAAGTCCTAGGGAACCTTCCATATTAAGCTCTTTAATAGCATTCAAGGTTTCCTGTTCAGTGATGGTTGCTGTCAATTGAGAGGCTTGATCATTTGTAACTCTTGGTGCATCATTCATAACCATCCTCCATTGCCCTCTCTTTGTTGCTCGAGAAGCCCCCTATAGTACCTGATAGCCTCTATCCTTATTTCCTACATAGAGGATAGTCCGTGCCCATCTTTGAGAATGGAAGAGATATAATTTACATGCCTCCTAGAGCTGGCCGCAAGATGAAAGAATTTTGTGTTGGCATCTCCCTCCTTGAGCCATAATTGTCTTGATATCTCCCTCCAATCAATCTCCTGTTTGAAATCTTCCTCCACTACCACCCCCTGCCACATTTTTCTATCTGCAAGCTCCTCATCAGATAGAGGACCTGCTGCTTCCATAGAACCCAGCTTCTGAATGTTGTTCAGAGCCTCTACCTGCCTTTGCTGCCTCAATGTGTTCACAGTATCACCATATTCTTTCAGAACTGTACGTAGGGTTGCCAGCTTAGAGGTCAATATGATAGTAGCTGAGCCCTCCACCTGTTTGGCCTGCCACCATGAGCCAATCATTTGATGGAACCCAGGTTCTCTCAGCTAAGATTTTCTAAGCTTGAAGTATGAGCCTACTTGGATCTCTTCACCACTATCCCAAACCAATGGAGTATGGTCAGAGAAAGGGCGGTCCAGGCCAGCAACACTTGACATTTGAAATCTATCAAGGATAGTCACATTTCGAAAGAATCTATCAATTTTAGATAGTAAGCCATTACCATTGCACCAAGTGAACTCAATTCCTGATGATGGATATTCATTCAGGTCAAGGGATTGAACCACCAATTGAAATCCAACAGTTGAACTATCATAGCACCATATGGTCTGTTTGTCCCTGTCAGCACACAATTGAAGTCTCCTCCTATCAGCCAAGCTTCCCCTTGCACCAGTTCGACCACAGCAGCCCAATCCTCCCATAGTTCCTGTCTCACAGATGCAGCACAAGGGCCATACACACCTATAATCCAGATAATATCATGCCCCAGGTGAGTTTGGAACTTGCAAGTCATCAGATGTCTAGCCTTGTGTACGTCCAAAATGTGTGCCCAGGCCCTTCTCCACTAAATAACCATGCCCCCTGACCTATCATGTGCATTAAGCATCACACATTCATTTGCCCCCGCAGTCATCAAGTCATTCCATACTCTACCAGATTCATTCTCAATGTGAGTCTCTTGAATGATCGCACAATCGATCCCCCACTCTCACAAGTATCTCATCAAAGAAGCCCTCCAGCTTTTGTCGTGCAACCCGCGCACATTCCATGTGAGGACTCTCATCTTCCTTCACAAGATCCCTCCTCCCTTTAATTCTGACATTTACATACCTACATAATTGCGGCAACCTTGTTTTCATCTAGAAGCAGATCAGCCTTTGGTTTCCTCTGTCTGAGGCTATAGGGTGACCTGCCCTTACCAGATTTGGTACAAGATCCAGTACCAAATTTTAGACCCTCAACCTCTTGCAACCTCTGTTGGACCTTCAATGAGTTAGGCAAAATCTCTTGTAACACTTGCAACTCATTGTCATAAGCATCTGGTTGTACACTCTCTGCATCTTCAATCATAGGCCTCACTATTTCCTTCCTTATTTATTCCTCCTCCTCAACCATCATCTCCCCCTTTTCCACAGATGATGGTCCTTGCGCTTTTTGGTAGTTGGGGACTCTTCAGAAGAAGGCCTATGCAAGACTTGCAGGTTCACCTCTTCAACAGCTTCAAAATCAGACGGCTTATCATGCATCTTCTTCGTAACAATGTCACCCACCGTGAAACTTAGTAATAACAGCCAAGAACTGCCCCGACATCTCAGAATCTGCCTGTCAGGGATCGATCCTAATTTGAAAACATCAACCATCACATTCAAAATCCATCCATCACCCTCCATCAGCCCTACTTCCGCATCTTCTGCCATTAAGGCAAATCCAAATATCATGGTCGCACCACCTCCCTAGACCTCAAGTGTAGCGGCAGACCTTTGATCTCAAGTCTCCCTGACCTGGAGCCCAATCGTTGAGGTGGCCTCTCTGGCAAAGCTCCATCAAAGGGGGAGACTGACCTCCAAATTACCATTAGGCCATCACGGAAGCTTGATTGAAAATGTAATCTTTCTACATCCATCATCCCCAATCCAAAAAGCACAAAACATGTAGGTGACAGGGAAGCGATTTGCCATGAGTTAGTCGATGGGGAGAGAGAGCTTGCTAGATTGCGCAGGTTTTCTAAGGTCAGGCTACCAGTCATTACCTCTCCGATCAATGCTCCTCTCAGTATCAACTCTGCTGCTCTTATGTTCTCTGTCATAGGACCTCGACATCGATCGTACGACCCCCATAGGTACGAGGGGGAGATGGTGGCGACGGCTGTGCCCTAACATTCAAATCTCCAGAGCGCAAATTTGGACGGCCTTTCATCTGCCCACCAGATATCTTACATGAATCCCTTTTGTGGCCATAGCCACCGCACGCCAGGCACACAATGGGAGAACGACAAATGGCCGCCATATGGCCCCACCACTGGCACCGGAAGCACATGATCCTTCTGTTATCCCTTGTGCTCCCTCTATCTGTCCTCCTCAAATCCGCCTCCCTTCTACCAGAGTTGTCAGATTCTCTCCTCTCCTTCCGCCTCCATGCCTTAGACCTCCATGTAGTCTAGCCCTCGTCTTCCCCAATTCTACCGCCGGCCGCCCCATGGTCGCCTACCGCCATCAGCATGGTTTAAAAATTACAATCATGTGCCATTGATAGTAAGGATTTTTTATTTATGAATATCTTATTAGGTTGATTTTATGATCATATCCTTCATATTTTTCATAAACGTGATTCCAGCTTTATCTCGTATTGATTTCTTAATCAAAATGGGATTTTGGCTTGATTTTTGGGGGAAGTTAATAGTAAACATTGGATTTAAATAGCAGTAAATTTCAATAGGCCATTGTCTCCCTGTGAATACGACCCGCTCTTCTTGAGTGGTAGTTTAATTTTTTTGAAAAGCAAATTTCCACCACTTACATACTACTTTGATGTGCCATTTTATGTGTGAAACAACGAAAGTGAAAATCATCATTTCATCTAGTATAATTCTACACACTTAGTTTCTAGGTTCAGTCATCACACACACCTTCCCATCTCCATCTTCCCCAACTCTGACATGAGCTCCGACGAGCTCGCACCAGCTCCATAGTTCACCAAATGCCATGTCGCCACTACCTACATCTCTGCCTTGACCCCACGACCAAAAGCCCAAAAATAATTGGGGCTATTTGCATCTCCAAGCATCGACCAAACTAACCCAACCACAGCCCCCTCTACTGACTCCATCCAGCCACCATGACCCTCCAAACACCTCGCCACCACCACCATTACATTCCTCGCCTCACAGTGAGACCTCAAAGCTATTTAATTGGGACTTTTAGCCTATATTCTTCTCTGCAGGTGTTCACCGGACCTCTACTACTCACCGCCAATGATCGACGACGTCAGCCTATCTCAAACCTCGACTCAACCTTTAGCAGCTATGATTTGACCTAGCGAAGCTACTTGCAACATTAATTGAAGAAGCAACACCCCCATGAGCTGCAATTGAAGAGGGATCCTCTGCTGCCAACTTGAGCTAAGGAGCTAGGACTTTTAGTCCCACATTGGAAACAACCAAACTGAATTTTGATTAACAAAGTTTCACGCTCATCTCTTATTGCCTCAACACATAGAGTGAGGTCCCTCTCACTCTCCCCATGCACTCCTCGCCTGCGGCTCATACCTAAGAGGGCTTGGTTTGTGGATCCGATTAGCCGATGATAAATGCCAGTTTATCATCATTCTTATGCATTAAAACAAACATAGCTCTTAGGATTTTACTCCGCAAATGGGTTTTTGGGTTGCATTTAGGCATCAATTAGGTTAGGCATGGATGGTATTTTTCATTGTGTTTTTGATGTGTTTTTGTGAGTGTTAGGGATAAATAGATTGTTAGATCCCTAGAACCCTAGAACTCAGGAAGGAAACTGGTGAAGGAGAAGCTCAAACCAACTGGAACTTTACTTGATCCAACTCACTTGAACTATGCTTAGCCCATCCTAGCTCCATTCAGCTCATCTTAGCTGAATGGCAACTCAAGAGAGGTCATCTTAGCTTACCTCAACTCAAGTCATCTCAGATCTAGCTCAACTTAGCTGAGTCTAGCACATCTCAGCTTCCATTAGTTCACTTGGAGCTCTAGCTAGCTCAGCTCAGTTCACTGGAGTTCAACTCAGCTCAAGACCAGCTACATCCAACTCCACTCAACTCTAGCCAGCTGAAGATGACTTCATCTTAGCTTAAGAAGCTCAAGTCCAGCTCCTGGGGACTCAGCTTAGCTCAACTTAGTTAAGTTAAACTACCTTAGCTACCTCAACTAGCTAGGTCCTCCTCGGGAGCATCAAACCCAACTCACCTCAGCTCCTTTTAGAAGAAGCTAGCTTGCTTTAGCTTGGCTTAGCATCTAGCAAAGATCTAGCAAGCTAAGCCAGCAAAAGTAGCTCCATGCCACCCTCTTCAGTAGCTGCCAGCACCAGTTCAGCTCCAAACTTCATCTATCCAGCTCCTCTCCTCAAACCTTAGCTCTAATTGCCTCCTCCTCTACTCTACTATTAGCAAAGCTAGCTTAGCTTAGCTATGCTCCAACTCCCTTGGCCATCCACCACCCTAAAACACTACCTAACTAGCTCCACCAACTAAGCCCACCTACGACCACCTAAGCTACCTAAACCACTACTCTATTTTGGGACCAAGTTAGACACCTCTTAGCCCCTCAACTACATCCAAAAGGCACCTTGTTTTGGAGCCAAAATAGCCTTCTAGAAGCCCTCCCTTTTGGCACCAAAACACCCCCACATCATGGCCCTACACTTAACCCTACAACCTATCCTAGCATCCTACCCGCTCCCTTGGTGCCTTGTTCCCTCTTCTCTCTTTTTTCTTGTGCCACGCCAAGGAGGAGACTCTCTTCATATTGGAGGGCGGCCAGGCATTTAAGGAGATAAGGGTGGTGCACATCCACCCTTGGAGAGCATAGGGCATGCCCCCTTTGTGGGCTTGTCTTGGAGGACTTCACCTTGAAGGAGCTTTACAAGGAAGGAGTTGGAGGACTTCTTTTCAAGCCCAGGAGCTACTAGTCTTGGAGCAAGAAGCCTCTGTCTATTCTTCACCATCGTCATCATCAAGAGGACTAGTGTTTTTACTTTTTGTATTTTTTATTTCTAGTAGTAGAAGCATTCCTCTACTAGGGTTTTGTAAGACATTTTGCTCCTCTAGTAAAGTTGCCTTTTCTTAGTTATTTTTCTCGCAATTTTACTTTTACCTTAATGTAATCACCCCCTCTCTCTAATTACTCTAGGTTTCCACCTACCTAGGGTGAGCTTAGAGAGAGGAATTACTTGTCACTTAGGTTTTAGTTTAGTAATTTTAGGTGTTAGCCATCTTCCCGCCATCAAATCCACATTGCTTTAGTTATTTCAAACTATAGAAATTGCACATTGAAAACAACAAAAAGAAAATTGAATTCCATTTTGAGGCAAGAGATTTGATTTGGCAAAAAGTTGTCTCCTTAGATGACCCTAGATACTTCCCTATCTAGGTTTTATAAATTTAAGAGTTGATTGGTTGCACACGTTACGATGACGTATTTTACAAATCGCGTAAAATTCCGCATCACTTTTTGGCATCGTTGCCGGGGAGGCACGACTCTACATTCATTTATTTCTCTTACTTGTTAAGTGAATCTCATCCCATTTTCTCTTTCTCTCTTGTGTGTGCAGGAACTACAGGAATAAGGCAGGATTTTCGAAGCAAGAGCTTAAAGTCCCTTTTCTTCCCTAATATTTCAGGTTGGTTCCTCTTTTCTAGTCACATAAATCATTAAAACTACCAAAAAATATTAAACTTAGCTTTCGGGATCCTAAACAACCTAATTAAGTGGAGTGGTGCAAATTAAAACCCATTTGTTGCTTGTTTGCACCAAAAACACCACTTCACTTCAAGTGTTGGTGTTCTGAATTTTGAGTGCAGACTTCTGTCTAGAATTCAAAAATCAATTCTTCACACCACAGGCACCATTAACACCGCAATCACTTTCCGAGTTTCTTCACCCACTCATTCTTCACACCACTCTTGGTTGCCAAAATTAGCAACCAAGAGCCATTCAAATTTGAGATCCACAAATGGTGGATCTAAACACCACCTCTCTCTCACTTGGCTAGCCACTCTTGGAGTCCTCTCTAGAGAGTTCCACACTTCTCTAGAGAGTCTCCCATAGGTCTATAAAAAGACCTAAGGGGTGGCCATTTGCACCCATCCCATTCTTGGCATTCATTCACACTTAGGTTAGCTACATTCACCTCCATCTCCATGAGTTGTTTCACAATGGCCACTACCATCTCCACGCTAGGATGCTGGATCACCTCTCCAACCTCTCTCCAAGGGTCAGCCTAAGCACCATTGGCTGCCCCTCCTCCTCTCAACCATTCAAAGGCCATCGGAGCCCACCTCCGAATGCCCTTATTTCTGCTAGATTAGTAGCTTAGTTCTTCATATTTACATGTTTTTTTACTGCTTAGTAGTGTATCTCTTTACTCTCCCCCAATGATGCATGCAAAATCCCCCCATAGATTCCGGTATGCAATCGTTTTCTGTTAGCTAGATTGATGTTTTTAAGGTTTTCTCTATAAGCTTTCCTCTAGTTCCATGTTGCAAACACTCTCTTGAATGAATGGAAGAAACTTTTCTCTATATATATGTCTTTGTGTTGAGAATCACCATTAGCTTGTTGCAATATATTTTGTGTGAGTAAAGTTACCTACTTTTACATTCTGATATTCTTGCAACTAAGCATGTCATGCTTAAATACGTAATAACCATAAACCGCCATGCGATTTTACACAAGTAGAGCTAGAAAAGATCGATTTCAGATTTGCATAAATGCCTCCCAGAGACAAACGACAGGGACTCAAGTCTCGTTATCTTTACAAAAATCTTCTTTTTTTTACAAACATTTTAGTGTAACTGTACTATGATTTCCAACAACTTTAAAATGCGTGAAAATAGCTTTCCGCCCAATGACGCCATTGCCGGGGAGGCAACATCATTTTTTGATTTTTATCTTTTGAGCTATCACTGACAAATCTTCCTCTGCTTTTCTTTGGATGTGCAGGAAAAATAGGAAAAAAATGAGATCAGTGCACACAAGCATGGGAAAAAATTCCTGGTGCACATCATACCTGCCTTAGTCTAGGTTTTTTTTTTGAACCATACGTTAGATTTGCTTCTAGCAATTTCATTTGAAAAAAAAAAAAGCTTACTCATTTTCGTGAAAAAGAAAAAAAATCTAGGTAGTTAGATTAGGTTTCTTTCTAAATCCTAGGTTAGCTTTGAAAAAGTAAAAAATATATATATATTCTAAAATCCTTTGAAAAAAAAAATCCTTCTTGAAAAAAATATTTTAAAATTTTTTTTGAAAAAAAAAATTGCTGGAAAGTTTGAATTTTAAACTCAAACAGCTTTTAAAAGCTACCCTACCACCCTCTGATTTTCAGTCATATTTCAAATTCTGATTTAAAAATAAATTGCCAAAAAGTTAATGAGCAAAAAATTCTGAAATTCAGGCTATATCTTCATTTTCAAATCATCTTTCAAACTGCACCATTCTATTTAAAAAATTCTAAGTATAGAATTTTTAAAAATTTGCGTAGTGCAAGGAGGTCAAACTGACCCAAATTTGAGAATTGTCAAAATTTAAAAACCAATTCCAAGCAATCCGTGAATCTGTTTTGACTAGAAATGGTGGCATTTGAAAGATGATCTTATTGGCTTTAGTTTCCATATTTTTCCCGAATTGGTGAAAAACATTTGATACTGTTTCAATTTGAAAAATCGACCAGTGGTCAAAATTCCAGATCTGACCCCTTGACATTTAAAAATCTCTATAAATTTGGTTAAAATAGTAAACATGATAGAAAAATATTCTATGAAAAGATAAATGAAAAGGGAATCTACTCACCAAATTTCAATTTAATTGGATTCCAATTTTTTTTAGAGAACTATTTTTATTCTTGTGGTCAGCTGAAGAACAAAACAAAAGAACAAAAAAACCCCAGAATTGCATGAACCCTAGGTTACATCTTTAGGGTTACAATCTAGAGACCACATTTGGGCTAGACTAGACTTAATCAAGTGTAGTGCTTAGCTAGTGAGCTTGGTCACCTTGTGGGCCACTCACCAAAAATCCCAACTGAAGAAACATGGGCTAAAAATCAATTCTAAAACACAAAATCACCCTAAATTCATTATCGTACTACTAGGTGCTTTCAACCTCTTGGCTGGGTTAGCTTGAGACTCGAGAATCACTTTCAGTCGGTTGTATGACGAATTTTTCTTCAAGAATTCAAACTCAAAACAAAAAATCTAGTCACAAGATCGTAAGGACCTTCTGATTGACAGGGCCTTAGCCTTGTCTGGCTTGGCTACACCAACCCCGGGGTTGGGTGGTGTATGCAAGGAAGGAGGTCACTTAGACCTCAACTGGTTGGACCTTGGGAGCCACTCCCAAGGAGGCGAGTCACCTCGCCAGGACCATCTTCCCCTCCCCCCACTTCTTCTACTCCCTTAGCTGCAATGGCTAATCTTGGACCTAGACCTAAACCAGGTCAGGATGCTGGTAATCCGGACCCGATGGCTCATCTAGAGTCCCAGGTTGTTGAATCTGAGGAGCGGCATTAGCAGAGCATGGACCGTATTTTGACGATGCTCGACAGAATGCAGCATCCACCTCGAGGAGAACAAATTCAGGACTTCTATGATCCAGCTACACCGATCGTTCACCATTAGTCAGGATTCCCATAGGTGGAGATGTGTTTGAGCTCAAGCCCAATGTGATCGGGTTGATCAGCAGTCATTTTTATGGAAACTCAAGCAAAGATCCGTTCCAGCACTTAGAGGACCTGAGTCAACTCGTAGAAACAATTCAACCAAGGAATATTGATCTCAGGATTATTTTAATGAAGCTTTTCCCATTTTCTATGAGGGACAAAGCTTCATCCTGGTTCCAGACCATTGGGAAGCCAATTGGAACTTAGCCGGAATTACGATGTGAATTCCTACAAAAGTTCTTCCCAATCGGTCGAACAAATGCAATGAGGTGCGCAATCACGACCTTCTCCGAAGGAGCTTGGGGGAAGTTGCATGAAGCCTGGGACTGATTTCACGACCTTCTCCAGAAATGCCCGCACCATGGTATACCCAGATGGCACCTAGCTCAGATCTTTTACCATGGGTTGGATGACACACATCGGTATCTGGCCGATGTATCTAGTGGTGGGAATTTTCTCATGAAAGACGAGAATAGCGCATTTGAGTTGTTCGAATCTTTGGCGGAGAACTCGATGAATGCCGTGACCATGAACCAGTTCTAGCGGCCTGGTCAGCAGCGGGTTGGTGTCCATGAGGCTCACACCGAGTCAATTCGAGCCGACATGGATATCATTGTCATGCAGTTGGTTAGAATAAACCTGATCGAGAAAAAGATTGACCAAATTAGTCAAGGTCAATCTAACCTAAACTCTGCTACTCCAAGACCCTCCTATGCACCCCGAGCCCCCTGCTCAAGTTAATCTACTCACTCGAGATTCATCTTCTCCTTACGAGATCCTACATATCAGGATCCTGTAAACAATCCCGATCTGGCACCATATGATTAGGGTTACACACCACCTGCAGACTATAATACGTATCCCCTTGATGGATATACATCTCAGACGTCTTCGGTGTACGAGGATGTCAGTGCTATTCAAGGATATGGGCATAATAACCCGTATTCAGAGACGTATAACCCTGGTTGGCGCCATCATCTGAACTTCTCCTGGTCTGGTAACTCACAGAGACCACATCAAGATCGACACTACCAGACCAAGCAATACGAGAATACGCAAAACACATACCTTAGGCAGCAGTCATTCCCGCATCAGCAGCAACCCCGTTCTTTATACCAGCTACTGCACCAAGCTGCCAGTCACCCTCCAAAGTGGGCTAACCCTCTGGAGGCACAAAAAGAGGAGCTGCAAGAATCGATGAGGAAATCTATACAGGATAGCTTGCAGATAATGAAGGTGACGGATAACCAGATATAAACTATACAAAACACACAAAACCAGCTGTTGTAGGAGCATAGGGCTTAGGGAGCCTTGCCCTCCCAACCCGTTTCGAACCCTCGGTATGTGCAAAACCAAGGCGCCCTGCCTAGGTTTCAGGCACCATAGGGACAGGCACACACCATATTATAGGCACCTCCTGCACCACCTGGTTATGCTCAAGGTCAGCCGCCTTTGATGTAGAACCCTACATACACTACCCCTTCCACTCCCCCACCACCTCATGGATAGCAAGCCGATGCAAATGCTATCTCATTGAGGAGTGGAAGGAAGACATTTGGCCCACCAAATAGGTAGGCGGGTCCTGATTTTTCTCACCCTTTGCTGCAGGCGGGTTCGACTCATTCTTCATCTCAGGAGCCACCTACGATATATAAGGGTAAGAGGCCACTTGACCTTGAGATTCCCTTTCCTTTTCCTGAAGCTCTAATGCGAAATGTAGTATGGAAGAAGGACATGCGAAATTTTGAGGACTTGAAGTCAATGTTCAAGGAAGTACATATTCAGGTCCACCTCCTCGAGGCAGTAGATCACATCCCTACTGTCGCTAGGTTCTTCAAGGACTATTGTACCACGAAGCAACAGCCTAGAATTGGACAACAGGCAGTACTGTTAAAAGAAGCTAGCGCCGTGATTCTAGCTGACTTGCCGCTAAAAAAGAAAGACCCTGGTACCCCACTTGCATCCTGCTTCTTGCATGATTCTCCATTTGATCGGGCCCTTCTAGATCTGGGTTCGTCCATCAACCTAACTCCCACTGCTGTGTTTGATCGATTTCGATTTGGGAAGTTAAAGCCTACCTCAGTCACAATTCAGCTGGCAGATAGATCAGTAAAAACACCGAGGGGGGTGGTTGAGAATGTGATCGTAAAATTTCGCGGATTCTACTTTCCCGCTGACTTTTTCATTCTCGATATGGAGGTTCCTCCTAATCTTGGAGATGCACCAATTACTTTGGGTCGCCCATTTCTAGCAACAGCCTGAGCAAACATTGATTGTGCATCTGGGTGTATGGAGATAGCCCTAGGTAATGAGTGACTTCGACTTGACATATTCAGGGCATCAAGGAATTTTGACTGCGATCGCATAGAGGAGGATGATGAAGACGAAGATTCGGCATACTGTGGTCACAGTGGCCTCCTTTGTGATGACCCAATGTCTCATTCATCTGCACTATCAGGATTCTTGGACCTTGATCCACAAAAGACTGAGACCACTGCACTGCACATATCTCCCCAAGGATCCGGCTATTTAGGGTGTGTTTCTGACCACAACACCCCTGACTCTAGCTATCCTGATCCGCAAAATTCTGAATCGCCCCTGTTGTTGCAGGAAGATGTGACCATAGCTAATGGGTTTCTCGTTAATGCAGTCACAATCGATTATCTCACAGGAAGCGAATCAGCGAGAATTCACATGCACACGGATCAACAGATTCCCACCTTTACGAGTGCTCCTCCTATTCCCATTTCTTACTCTGACCCACCCATGATTGAATTGAAACCCTTACCTGACTCACTTAGTTATGTGTTCTTGGATGAAAGTGAGACATACCCAGTCATTATCAGTGCCCACTTAACCCAAGAACAGGAGCATCAATTGATTTCTACGCTACAAGACCATAGAGCTGCTATAGGGAGGAGCATTGCTGATCTCTGTGGTATTCGCCCCTCGTATTGCACTCATCACATTTACACGGATGAGTTGGTGAAACCTTCGAGACAACCTCAAAGACAGCTAAACCTGAACATGCTAGAGGTTGTTAAGAAGGAGAACATCAAATGGCTAGATGCAGGTATTGTATACCCAATCTCTAACAGCCAATGGGTGAGTCCGATCCAGATAGTGCCTAAGAAAGCAAGACTCATCGTAGTGAAAAATGATAAAGGCGAATCCATCTCGACCTGCATTGTGACATCTTGGCGAGTCTACATTGATTATAGGAAATTGAACATGGCTACCCAAAAGGATCACTTTCCTTTGCCTTTCATTGATCAGATCTTTGAATGGTTAGCCGGACACAGTTTCCTTTCCTTTCTGGATGGATACTCTAGGTATAATCAAGTAGCAATTAGCCAGGAAGATCAAGACAAGACCACATTCACATGCCCCTTTGGAACATTCACTTTCAAGCGGATGCCCTTTGGCCTCTGCAATGCACCAGCAATATTTCAGTGTTGTATGATGGCCATCTTCTCTAACATGATTGGGGACTATGTGGAGGTGTTCATGGATGACTTCTCCATTTTTAGAGATGATTTTAAATCTTCTCCTGATAACCTCACCAAAATCTTGAAATGGTGTATTAAGGTAAACAAAGTACTATCCTGGGAGAAAAGCCATTTCATGGCGAGGGATGGCATAGTACTTGGGCACAGGATCTCTAAAAATGGACTCGAGGTCGATCGAGCTAAATCTGAGATTATTGCCCACTTAGTGCCACATAGCTCGGTCAAGCAAATCAGATCATTCTTAGGTCACATAGGTTTCTACTGGAGATTTATACACGATTTCTCAAAAATTGCATGACTTTTGACGAATCTCCTTGTTGCCGATGCCCCATTTGAATTCGACACCTCATGTCTCAGCGCCTTCGAGACTTTACGAAGCGCCGTCTCTGATTCCCTGATTCTCCAACGACCCGATTGGTCGCTTGATTTCGAGATGATGTGCGACACTTCCGATTTCGCCGTTGGTGCTATTTTAGGCTAGCATTGGGAAAAACAACCTGTTGTCATATACTATGCTAGCAAGATGCTGAATGAGGCCCAGTGCAATTATACTATCATCGAAAAAGAACTACTAGCAGTAGTATTCGGTTTGGAGAAATTTAGATCTTATTTATTAGGGTCCAAAGTTATCATCTTCACTGAGCACTCCACCTTCAGCCTTTGTTGGCAAAGAAGGATGCCAAACCTCAACTCATCAGATGGATCCTTCTATTGCAAGAATTCGATATTGAAATCCGCAACAAAGCTGGAAAGTAGAATGTGGTGGCAAATCACATATCCAGACTGGACCCAGGCCACATTCCCTTTTCCCTACCTATCCACAAGAAATTTTCGGATGAATCCCTTTTGGCAGTTCACTCTGTTGAGTTCCCCTAGTACACGAATATCGTGAACTATCTTCCTGCAGGCAAGATTCCCATGAACCTATCCAAGGACTAGAAACTCAAATTTACTGCAGAAACCAAATTCCACCTCTGGGATGACCCACTACTCTTACGCATTGGAGCGGATCAGATTATTCGAAGGTGCATCCCAGATTCTAAGATCCCTAGTGTGTTATCTTTTTGTCACAATGATGCTTGTGGTGGTCATTTCTCGGGATGGAAAACAACTACAAAAATTTTATAGTCAGGATTTTTCTGGCCAACTATTTTCAGAGATACACACGAATACGCCCAACATTGCAAACGATGCCAGTTGGTCAGTTCTATGACCAGGAGAGACATGATGCCACTCCAACCCATCATGGTTGTAGAAGTGTTTAACGTCTAGGACATCGATTTTATGGGCCATTTTCCAAACTCGCATGGCTTCGAGTACATATTACTAGCTGCTGACTATGTCTCGATGTAGGTCGAGGCCATCCCGACGAGATGGGCTGATCAAAAGACCGTCATTTCTTTCGTACGGCAATACATCTTATCATGATTCAGATTACCCCGCAGTCTGATTAGTGACGGGGGAAGCCACTTCATCCACACCCACTTCAGGTCATTATTAAAGAAATATGGGGTACATCACCGTATAGCCACCCCGTATCACCCGCAGACCAATGGGCAAGATGAAGTGTCTAATCGTCAGATCAAGCTGATTCTCCAGAAGATGGTTAGACCAGACAGGAAGGACTAGTCTAATAAATTAGTTGATGCACTCTGGGCATATCGAACCACATACAAGGCCCCACTCAAAATGTCACCATATCGAATGGTATATGGCAAGGCTGTCACATTCCTGTAGAGTTGGAACATCGCGCCTTTTGGGCAGTGCGAAAATGTAACCTTGACCTCGATGCAGGAGGTCAAGAATGGAAACTCTAGCTTAGCGAATTAGAAGAGATCCTGTGGGAGGCCTATGAGAATGCATTGATATACAAGGAAAAAACCAAGGCCTTTCATGACTACCACTTTCAGAGAAAAATATTCACACCTAACCAGCAAGTCTGGTTGTTTGATTCGTGACTGAAATTCTTATCAGGGAAGCTCAAGTCCAAGTGGACTGGCCCATATGTTGTGATTCACCCATATCCTAATGGGGCGGTCCAGATCAGGGACCCAAAATCTAGGCATATATCTACGGTAAATGGCTAGCATCTCAGGCCATTTTTGGCTCAGGAACCTCCTCCAACTGACGAGATCATTCATCTTATTGAGGACGTGTGATTGAATTCTCGCCTAGTTGGAGGCGTTAAACTCAGCACGTATAGATAGCACTGCCCACATTCCACCATCCCTATGCATTTTCATTTATATATATATAGCATATTTTTCTTTTAGCATATTTTCTTTCTACATATTGCATACTGTCAGGTTGGCCGGTGCTGAACGTATAATTTCAGGAGCAATTACAGGTGATTTCTACCCATTTACTCCTTGCTGTATCTATTTTCTTTTATATTCATGCATGAGGACATGCAAGAACTTAGGCATGGGGGGGTAGATACGACAAAACTGAAAATTTTTATGCCAACATTTAGGAAAACCTCAGAGCTGCATATAACATGTACTTTAGGACCTTAAATAAATGAACAACTGACTCCACCTCCAATGCTCGCATTGGAGCTAAAAATCATCCACAACAGCCATTTCCGACTCACCGTCTCACCTTTTGTTCTAAATTTAGGGTCAAGCTGAATGTAACCCGAAAGGGAAATTTCATGAAGTACAAATATACGAGGTTACTTGTTTATAGCCTATATTCATATTACATTCATGAATAAGATTTTTATCAAGAGAATGCATTAGGAATTTTATCCTCTAGTTGATTCCTGTAATCTGGAATCTAGTACAAATTTTCACACACAAAGAATTTGCAATGGATTCACGGTGAAGGCTGATAAACATCTTTAGTCTGTCAAGAAGAAGCAGTGCTTCTTTTCCTAAACCCTTGGACAGTGTTTTGGGAGCTAGGCAGACTTTCTTCCAAAAATCCTCCAAATAGTGTGAGATGAGAGTAGAGTGTATTGGTGCTCTAAGATTAGTAAAAGGAATTTGGAATCCTAGATAATTAGGTGATGATACTCAGAGTTAAGGCATAGTTTTTGCTCGCGTTCCTGCGTATACATTTTGCATGAATTTTCAGAGCCACCAAATAGGGAAAATATGTGGAGAGCAAGTTTTCATAAAATTAGGGTTAAGGTGGATGGTTATGACCATTCTTTACGGAATCCTCGGCTGAAGGAGGGTATTGATGTCAAGGTCAAAAATACACTGTCCTATCCATCTTTCTCAGTGCCAAGAGTAGGCACTTCCACCAAATAAGCCACCCAATGTCTCTTGAGTACCACCAATCCCTAATAATACCTCTTCAATAAAATTCATGAATGTGTGGCTAGACTGTGCTCAGTTAGTAAAATTATATATGAAAAAAAAGAATAAAAAAATGAGAAAATAAGAAAAAGAAAAAAAAACAAAAAAAAATAAAAACAAGAAAAGAAAAAAAAAGAGAAGAAAAAAGTAAGAAAAAAAAGAGAGTGAATATTTAATGTTTATTTCAATTACATTGAGGCAATACCACCAAATAAATTTGAGATCCACCAAATATGGTCTTAACCCACCTTTCTTGTGTTTCTGACCACTTGAATACTAGCTGAGGAATTCCGACTTAGTGTTAGGGTTATGAAACTCAATTCAAGTGTTAATGCCAAGTGAGACCAGCAAATACAGATCATATGTGAGAATCTGGTGAGATTGTGAGCTCTAAAACAAAAAACAGAGAGAATCAATACAAAGGAAACAGAAGAGAGCATAGTTTTTCTCATCTTTCTCTGAGTTAAGTTACTTGAAAATCTGGGAATCTAGATTCTCAAGTACTAATCTCTATGTACCAGCAACTGAGAGTGAGCCACCAAATAAACACCAGTATCCCTCAGACATCCTCTACCCAAACTTAAAGCTGGGGTGGAATTCATAGAATATCTTGAATACCCCGAGGAAAGAATTCCGCCTATCTCGCTATAATTTTACTAGGGGTCAAGTACAGGCTTTAGAGGTGAATTAGCTTTTCACTCGAATCCGTTGCAAAAGCTACATAGCTACACTTTCACGATTGTTCGGATTTCTAGAGCATAGGATGAAAACAAAAAGGAGAAAAATATATAAGCATACACTTGATAAAATAATCAATCCCTTAGGGACCCTTCTGCGAATAATTCAGTCTCGCATTTGCTAGGGACTAGCAAGATTTAGGCATAGGGGTATGATTGCGTAGCAATCATAGGTCTCAATTGACCTAAATTAGGCTAGGACTTGGCATAAGTTAGGGTAATTCACGCATGCATAAGCATTACTTGCATCCTTACTGCTTTCTTTTAGCTATTCATAAAATAATGCTATATGTACTAATTAGGTGCATAATGTCAATTGCAGGTAATAAGCTGATCAGAAGCTAGATCTAAAGCTGGATCTGAAGAATAAAGAATAACTGGTGTTGCAGCAGAGCTAAAGTAGAAGACCTAGATTAGATGTAGTAGATAATAATGTAAGGGAGTTAAGGTATGCTATTCTATTAAGTAGAAATAAAGCAATAAAATATGAAGAACTTAGGACCATCCTAGCCCTAGGACAGCCTAGAAGCTTCCCTAAGCCTTAGCCACCCTTAGATTAGGACACCGCACCCTAGGAAACCTTAAAACCCTAATTCCAACCTCTATCTGGACATCCAGATAAGTTATATTATGTCCAGAACCCTTAGCCAACTCTTGCACACCTTAAACCCACTTCTGTAGTGTTATTGGATGTCCAGACACTTGGTCAGACATCCAATTTATGCAGACTATCCAAGATAGAACCTAGAATCCTTCCTGACTCTGATTAGATGTCCAGAATTGAAGTTTGGACTTCTGATTTTTGAGTATAAGTCGTCTGATACTTTTATTAGATGTCTAGAACTGCTCTCCAGTTCCTATTTTGAGAATCAAACCTTGATCTTGGATCTCTATCCCCCTAAACCCAATTCTAACCTCATAGAAACCTAAATTAAGGTACCCTAGCCCTAGTACATCACCTCTAGACCTTCCTAAGGACCTAATTTAGTCCTCACTAAACCTAATTGACTTAGATCATAGTCAAATACCATTGCCTAGTCAATTGGACTCATAGGGTCCAATTGAGATCAGATCTCAACCCATATAAGTCCAATTGGACTTAGTGGGAGTCCAATTGACCTAAGCCCAGCCTAATTGAGTTATTTCACTCTCAATTAGGTTCACACTCATTCAATTAAACATATGTTAAGCTTAATTGCAATTCACCCTTAGCAATTAGGGTTTGCAACCCTAATTTAAAACCTACACCAACCTAAACCCCTTAGGACCTAACTTATATCACTTAGACACCTAGGGCATGACCACACACACACACACACACACCCATTCATGCACTCCCACACAACCTAGAGTATTCTAGGCTCTTCCAAAGGTGGCGCCACTCTTGGTTGCCAAAATTAGCAACCAAGAGCCATTCAAATTTGAGATCCACAAATGGTGGATCTAAAAACTACCTCTCTCTCACTTGGTCGGCCACTCTTGGAGCCCTCTCTAGAGAGTTCCACACTTCTCTAGAGAGCCATTTGCATCCATCCCATTCTTGGCATTCATTCACACTTAGGTTAGCTACATTCACCTCCACCTCCATGAGTTGTTTCACCATGGCCACTACCATCTCCATGCCAAGATGCTGGATCACCTCTCCAACCTCTCTCTAAGGGCCGGCCTAAGCACCATTGGCTGCCCCTCCTTCTCCTCTCAACCATTCAAAGGCCATCGGAGCCCACCTCTGAATGCCTTTATTTCTGCTAGATTAGTAGCTTAGTTCCTCATGTTTACATGCTTTTATTACTGCTTAGTACTGTAGCTCTTTACTCTCCCCAAATGATGCATGCAAAATCCCCCCATTGATTACTGTATGCGATCACTTTCTGTTAGGTAGATTGATGTTTCTAAGCTTTCCTCTATAAGCTTTCCTCTAGTTCCATGTTGCAAACACTCTCTTGAATGAATGAAAGAAAATTTTCTATATATATGTGTGTATGTGTTGGGAATCACCATGAGCTTGTTGCAATAAATTTTGTGTGGGCAAAGTTGCCTGCTTTTACTTTTTGATATTCTTGCAACTAAGCATGTTGTGCTTAAATATGTAATAACCATAAACTGCCATGCGATTTTAAGCAAGTAGAGCTAGAAAAGATTGATTTTAGATTTGCATAAATGCCTCCCAGAGACGAACAACCAGGACTCAAGTCTCTTTATCTTTACAAAAATATTTTTTTTTTGGCGAACATTTTAGTGCGATTATACTACGATTTCCGACAACTTTAAAATGTGCGAAAATGGCTTTCCATCACCTAGATACTTCCCTATATAGGTTTTACAAATTTAAGAGTTGATTGGTTTTATGCATTACAATGACGTACTTTACAAACCATGTAAAATTCTACATCACCCGATTACCACTTACTCGGTTCTTAAGAGAGAGAGAGAAATGGTTTTCCGAGGGAACATAGGGGTTTTACCCTTGGGTTCTATGCTCAGAGACAGAGAAATTTCAAATCCGCTTTGGAGCTAAGACTTAAGCCGCCTAAGCCTTGCTAAAGATGTCTGATTTGTGAAGAGATTTGATTCTAACTAAGTGTTTGAGATCTGATTGGGATTTGTGCCTAACTGTTGAGAGTAATTGGTGTCATTCATATCTGAATTATTTTGTCAGTTTCGTAGATTACTTTTATTTATTTTCTATTTATTTAAAAAATAGATATTGAGAATTAGGAAAAGAGAACTTAGCTAGTAGAAGTTTTTAAACTTTAGGAAATAATGCCATAAGGCCAGAACACTTAGACTCTTCAGGCCTACGGGCTCAATTAGCTTGGGTGTCCACTAAAATTTAGACATGTTTCTTGAGTCCTTGCCAACTTAAAATTTATTTTAAGTGGTTAATTAAATTGGGGTGATAAGTGTGCAACTTATTAGCCCACCCTCTGATTTGAGGGGACTTATAGTCTAAACATCTACACACTATGTTGCACTGACTCACTTCTTAAGCGATTTTAATGAAAATTAGGTAGTTAGTAAACTTTCTAGCGTGGTATGGCCGACACATTGCTATGAGTAACCCCTCATAGTTAGGTATCTATAGCCCAACCACGCGACCCATTCTCTTTGGCTGTTGCCTTAGGTAAATCTTAAATCAGGGAAGTCACCTACTTATAAAAGAAATAAAGAAAAATACCCAAAAATGAAAAGGAAAAAAATGAAAAATACGAAAAGGAGAAAAGAATAAAAAAGCTACACTTCACCGCACAGGTAAGGCTGGCAAGTTGCCATGGGTAACCCCCAATTGCTGGTTGTCCATAACCAAGCCCGCAAAAATGCACAAATAATTCCTAAACACTTAGGGAGAAGCGAGAAGTAGAATAAGCTGGGTAGATATACACTGTGTTCACTCTTGTGTTAACCCCATAAAAATAAAAGTAGGAAAAAAGCAACCGACCAAATAGATACACCTTTAGTTAGAATTTTTTGTTAAGGGTCACCTAGGGTTTTAGAGGCCTAAGGTCCAATTTGATTATCACTTAGTGAGTCTTTCACACTTTCATAATAAGATGCTTAGAACTTCGAGTCTTCTTGAGTCTTGGGTGGGTTGGGTAGTCGTGGAAAGCTGCCTAAAAAATCTTAAATCAAAAAAAATAAGAAGAAAAGAAGAAAAAGGCAAAAAGGCATTTTCTTTTGTACAAAATAAGGTGAGGACTTGGGAGTTTGCATTTTGGTAGACACCCGAGTGTTGCTGAGTCTTCGTAGTTTAGGTTTTTAGTTGACATTTCCTATTGTTGACAAAATAACTTATCCCTAAATAATAGAATCCTAATTCTACTTTTATACATAGCGTTTAGTTTAGCCTTGCTAGGAGCTAGCAAGATAGGCATGGGAGTGTGATAAGTGTCAAAACGTGAGTAGTGTTATTTAATTAAGTGATATTAGCCCGAAAATGAATATAGTGGAAGTGGTTAACTACAAGCGATCCTACACAAATTTTTCAAATGTATTTTAACTTGGACTAAAGTTTGTTTTAGGATTGTCAGTTTTAGGCCAAGGGTTGAACTCAGGGAGGTGGGTTTAGATAATCGATTTCTATGGGAATCCTAAAGACTAGCAATTTCCTTTCGTTTAATATGCTTATGAACTTTTATTTTGTTTTAGATTTTTTCTACGATAATCTTCTCCTTATGGTACACCCTCAAAATATGTCCATGGCAACACGTCAACTTCAATTAGAAATAATCTCGCTATGCGCGAGATCAGGCACCTACAAGTCAAGGATTATCTTTTCTCTTTTATACTTTTCTAAGTATTTTCTTAATTAACAAATAAAAGAGAATACGAGAATGAAGGAAAGAAATGTGGGAATTGAAATAAATGAAATATAGCATATGTATATATGTATATATGCATGTATAAGATATATATCTATGTGTATATATATATGTGTGTGTATAACTACATAATTTGGTAGTGGGAAATGAATCAATGATTCAAATGGAATGTAGCACTACACTAGATTAACAAACGTTTAGAGAGATGCGATTAACCCTAGTTATGTGTCGTATGAATGTGTGGATCAGATATGTGTGCATGTGTGCATGAAGGGCTTGATGTGCGTGGAAATCGCAGATGTGTATGCAACTAGTGCGTACACACACATGAGAAAATGTGTGATAATGGAGAAATGTGCATAATGGTGAACAGATATGTGTATGAATATATATATGTCTGTGTGCGAATGTGGGTGTATGTGCGTGTGTATTTATGTCGTTGTGTGTGAGTGAGAGGGTAAGAGGTGTGTATTGACGGGCGGAAGATGCGTATGTTTAAAAGGGTCGTTATAGCTTGCACTCGCAATGTCGATTTTAAATGAAGAAATGGATGTGAGTCCGAGTGTCGATCTCAGGGAGGTGTGAAAATCAGATTTTTCTTGTCACTTAATGTCACGGAAATGATTGGTTTTTGCTTGCGAGAAGACGTGGGTGAAAAGAGAGTGAGAGAGAGATAGAAAGAGAGAGAGAGAGAGAATAGGGTTAGAATCGTTCATTCACAACACGCAACTTAAACATAAAAGAGGGCAAGAAACTAGATAGGAAACAACTTCATTTGACATGCAACTTTGATTTTATAATTACAACACTAGATGGATGCTTAAACACAAGTAAAGTAAAGCTTAAGATAAAGAGGGAAAGAGAGAGAGAAGACGGCGAGGCAGCCACGGCGGTGGGGAGGGGCTCCATCGGTGGCTTGTCGACTCCGGTGATTACAAGAGAGCTAATGGTGGCTAGGAGTGGGGTAGAGCACTTGCAAGTGAATTCAATGCCCTTCCATGAGTGGTTGGATGGAGTTTATATAGGCAAAAGGGTTTTCTAATTTAAGTAAGGCCTTTAGTGACGTCCAGGACGTCGCTAAACCCGTACCAAATCCATCGGTGTAGCCCCCTTTGCCCACCGGTCGTCAGCGTGCCCTGTGCTTCCACTGTGGCAATCCGCATGCGCGCATTGTGAGCCGTCCGATCTTTGAGATCTCGTGAAGGGCGTGCTCGCAGATCGCTGCTGAGGTGAACGCTTCTGCCGCATCATCGTGAGTGTTAGCATCTGCACGCATCCGTTGCATCGTGAGGTTAGATCTTCGGCGTTCGCTGCTGATCGGGCGGCTCAATTTTCCACAGCGTGCCTTCTCCTTCCAATTGCTGTGCAGCGCGGCTCGATCCCACACCAGGTGTGCCAGTGTGAAGCGGTTGACCGCTACACTGTCGTAGTGGTTTGTCGCGAAGAGGGCGGGTGCGCGTGCGGCTCTCAGCCATTCGATCAAATATCGACGGCTGAGAGTTATCCTCAGAGTGAAGGCAAAAGCGGGCGGTGGTGAGGATGCGACGGGTGAGCACCACATGGCGCGCTGGGGGCCGTTGATCATCAAATCAATGGTCAGAACTTCTTGGGCCTATTGTAGGAGCTCCGGATGTCGGATTTAGCCGATTTCAAGTCCGTTGGACTCCGTTCATCGCTTTGAATCCATCTGTGTGGTCCGATTGCTCATCTAAGGCTTGTTTTGACATGTTCTTGTACACATGGCCATTAATAACGTATTATAAGCAATCTTGATGTGCAATGCATGCGATGCTCCTATTCCTATTTGTGATGCATTATCTCTGCATTTTGCTCTTAAGATAAACCTCAATTGATAGAATTATCACCCCAGGATGCCGTGTTATCATACCCCCATACTTACTCCTTGCTAGTCCCTAGCAAGGTTTATTCTAGTCTTTTCTTCCAGTTAGAATTTAAGAAGTAATTGCTTGGACACTTCGTCACTTTTCAATAGGTGGAAATATACTACGATCCTAATCTACAAAGACTAAGCAGCGCCCGGGTATCTACCAAAATATGAATCGCCTAAATCCTTGCTTTAATGCATGTATATATATTTTTTTCCTATTTTTATATTTTTGGAGTTAAGAGTGTGTTGGCAACCTTTTATAGCTACCCAACCCACCCAAAACTCGGACAAAACTCTAAGTGCTAAGCATCTTGGTGTGAAGATCGTGATACACTCACTCAATAGTAATTTAGACAGACTTCGTGTTTCTACGCCCCTAAGTGACCAGAAGAGGAAGTGTTTTGCCTGAAGGTGTATTTGTTCGATCGGTAGCTTTCTCCCTACATTTGTTTTACTTGGGGTCAACACAAGGATTTTTCCAGTGTATATCTCCACAACTTGTTCTACTTCCCCGCTTCTTCCATGCGTGCTTTGGTTCGTTTTGTGCATTTACTGAGCTAGGCTCTGGACAACTGACCAATGGGCTGTTACCCACGATCACTTGCCAGCTATACTCATTAGGTGAAGTGTGGTTTATTTTGTTCTCTTTTTTCTTCTTTTTTTTTTATTTGGTAGGTGGCTTCCCTGATCTCAAATTTACCTAGAGGCAATAAAGAGGAGGTGGCCCCATGGCTAGGCTCTGGACAACCTACCAATGGGCTATTACCCACAACAACTTGCTAGCCATACCACCCTAGAAAGTTCATTAGCTACACAATTTCTGTCAGAATTTCCGAGGAGTGAGTCTGTGCAAAAATGTGTGTAGATGCTTAGCCTAAAAGTCCTTCTGAGTTAGAGGGTGAGTTGATAAGTCATATACTTATCACCATATTTAGTTAGTGGATTAGAGTAGAATAAGGTTGCAAGGATTTGAAGCTAAACCATATTTTAACGGACACCAGGGCTAATTAAGCCTGAAGGCCTGAAAAGTCTAAGTGTTCAAGTTCTTTCCGTATTATTTCCCAGTATTGACAAATTTCTAATGCCTATGTTTTTCTTCCTAAATTCAATTTTTTTTTAAATTCATTTTATTCTATTCAGACTGATTAAATGAGCTCAGAATCATGCAATTTACCACCCCCCCATGCTTAAGTTGGACAATGTCCTCATTGACAAATGGATGCAATAGGGGTTCGAAAAGATATTACCTGAGTAGAATACCTGATCAGTCTGAATCTTCTGGGTTACCTCCCCGGAAGCGCTGAGTTTAATGCCTCTCGCTGGGCAGTGCTTCATGTCATCCCTCAATGAGGGTGACAATCTCCTTTGGGGGAACCTGGGCTAGGAAGTGCTTCAATCTCTGGCCATTGACTATGAAAGTGTGCCCAGTACTCAGATCAGCGATTTCAACCACCCCATTGGAGTGGGGCTTGACTACCCTAAATGGTCCTGTCCACTTGGACATGAGCTTCCTTGGAAAGAGTTTCAAACAGCCATCAAAAAGCCAAACTTGCTGGTTAGGCTCAAAGGTCTTTCTATGGATGTCGATCGTGGACGGCTTTCATTTTCTCCTTATACAGCCGACTGTTCTCAAAGGTGTCCCGACAAATTTCTTCAAGCTCAGAGAGTTGGAGCGTCCTCTGTGCACCAGCTAACTGGGAATCCATGTTATACAGCTTGACGGCCCAGTAAGCCCAGTGTTCCAACATGACAGGAAGGTGGCAGGCCTTGCCAAAGACCAGGTGATAAGGCGACATGCCTATCGGGGTCTTGAAAGCGATCCTGTATGCCCACAGGGCATCATCCAGTCGTGTGGACCAGTTTTTCCTGTCAGGTCTCACAGTTTTCTATAGAATGTTCTTGATTTGTCTATTTGAGACCTTGGTCTGCCCATTTGTTTGCGGATGATATGGGGTAGCGATGCGGTGGTTAACCCTGTATTTTCTAAGTAGGGCACGGAATTGGGTGTGAATAAAATGACTTCCACCATCACTGATAATGGCCTTTGGTATTCCAAACCAGGAAAAGATATTCTGCTTAACAAAGTCCATGACAGTCTCAAGATCGCATCGGCAGGTGGCGATGGCTTCAATCCATTTAGAGAAATAATATACCGAGACTAGGATGTAATCAAAGCCGTTGGATGGTGGGAAGGGGCCCATAAAATCAATACCCCAAACGTCGAAGATCTCGACAATCAAAATGGTCTAGAGGGGCATCATATCTTTTCTGGTCATGGTCCCCAACGTTCTGTAGCAAGAGCAAGTCTTGGCAATTTTTTATGCATTCTTAAATAAGGAAGGCCAGTAAAATCCTGACTACAGGACCTTCGCAGCCATTTTCTTTCCTGAGAAGTGGCCACCATAAGCTTGGTCATGACAAAAAGATAGCAGACTCTGAACTTCATCCTCAGGGATACAGCACCTGATGATCTGGTCAGCATAGAGGCGAAACATGGGATCATCCCAGAAATAATGCTTGGCCTCGGCCAAGAACTTGTCTCGTTACTGTCTGGTCCAGCTGTGCGGGGTCTGTCCTACAACCAGGTAGTTGACATAGTTAGCATACCAAGCCAGTTTCTTGTCTTGCACAGCCAAAATGTGTTCATCGGGAAAGGTGTCAAATAGAGGCAGGGAGGGTCCAATGTGGTCTGGGTGAAGTCTGGATAAGTGGTCAGCCACCACATTCTTTGATCCGGCCTTGTCGCGGATTTCCAAGTCAAATTCCTACAAGTGCAGGATCCATCTGATGAGCCTAAGATTCGCATCCTTTTTAGCCAACAGGTGCCAGATGGTTGAATGGTCAGTATAGATGGTCACGTGGGATCCCAGCAGGTAAGATCAGAACATCTCAAGTCCGAAAACTACATCAAGCAATTATTTCTCTGTGATCGTATAATTTCGTTGGGCCTCGTCCAACATCTTGTTCGCGTAGTAGATCACCACGGGTTTCTTGTCTTGTCTTTGTCCCAGGACAATGACTATGGCAAAATCTGATGCATCACACATGATCTCAAAGTCCTAGGATGAATCCGGGAGCTGAAGTACAGGTGCTGTGCAAACTAAGTCTCGGAGGGTGTGGTAAGCCTTGATGTAATCAGAGGTCATGTGGAATAAGGCATCGTTGGCTAGAAGGTCGATTAAGGGTTTAGAAAGCTTGGAGATGTCTTTGATGAACCTTCGGTAGAAGCTAGCATGTCCCAAGATGAACGGATCTACCGGACCAAGCTAGGTAGATGAAGTTTGGAAATCAAATCAACTTTAGCCTGATCCACCTCAATGCCCCTATGTGATACGATGTGACCGACGACGATTCCTTCTTGAACCATAAAATGACTTTTCCCAACTTAACACCAAATTAACCTCGATATATCATTTCAGGATTTTCTCCAAGTTGCTCAAACAGTGGTCGAATGAATTCCCAAATACAGAGAAATCATCCATAAAGACCTCTAGGTATTCACCCACCATTTCTGGAAAAATGGCTAGCATGCAACGTTGAAAGGTAGCGGGTGCATTGCATAACCCAAACGGCATTCGATGGAATGCAAACGTGCTGTGCGGGCAAGTGAATGTGGTCTTCTCTTGATCTTCAAGAGCAATTGCGACTTGGTTATATCCTGAATATCCATCCAGGAAGCAAAAATACTTTTGCCCTGCCAATCTTTCAAGGATCTGGTCAATGAATGGCAAGGGGAAATGATCCTTCTTGGTTGCTTCATTGAGTTTTCTATAATCAATACATACCCGCCATGCGGTGGTAGTGCAGGTGGGGGTGGATTCGCCACGTTCATTGGTGACAACGGTGAGCCCAACTTTCTTCGAAACCACTTGAGTGGGGCTAACCCAGGGTCTATCAGAGATAGGATAGATGATGTCGGTGTCAAGCCACTTGATAATTTCCTTCTTAATGACCTCTCGCATATTTGGGTTTAACCGTCTCTGCATCAGGCGGGAGGGTCGTGCCCCGTCTTGCAAGTAAATCTTATGAGTGCAATAGGTGGGGCTAATTCCTCTTAAGTATGAAATGGTCCATCCAATGGCGGCCCGATGTTCAGAAAGGGTCACGGTCAACCTGAGTTCCTGATCATTGGTTAGATGAGAGTTAATAATCATAGGGAAGGTCCGGTCAGGTCCCAGGAAGACATACTTGAGATTCTCAGGTAGTGGCTTTAGTTCGGGTGCGGGTGGAATAGCAGTCAAAGGAAAAGGGAAAGGCGGGAGTTGATCAACATCAATCTCCTCAAATGGTGTTGTTTGATGGTAATCAGCCCTACAGAGATCCATGGGCAGAGATGGTGACGGGTCAGAACAGTCGTTACAAGATTGGTGGTCCGAGACAGAACTAAGGATGAGGCATTCCTCGACCAAAGGTTCCACGGGATCATGTTCCTCGGTACAATTGCAATCAAAAGACTTGGTCACCCGAAAGATATCCAACTGCATTTTCTTGTCTCCGAAAGCGATTTCCATACATCCCATGTCACAATCGATGTTTGCCTTAGCCGTAGCTAAGAAAGGTCTGCCTAAGATTATGGGTGCATTCTGTAGTTTTTTAGGGACTTCCATGTCGAGCACCAAGAAGTCGACTGGAAAATAGAAGTCATTGACCCACACAATCACGTTCTCGACAACCCCCTTTGGGGTCTTCACAGATCTATCAACCAACTAGATGGTGACAGGTGTGGGCATCAACTCTCTGAAACAAAATTGGTGGTATAGGGTTGTTGGAATCAGATTGATGGAAGCACCTAAGTTCAGGAGCACTCTATCAAATGCCATGTCCCCGATATTGCAGGATATCAGGGGTGCTCTTGGGTCAATCCGCTTGAGTGGAAGGTTGCTTGATATTACAGAACTTGCTTGCAATGAGAGAACAACCTTCCTAGGTGCTTGAGGTCTTGGCTTACGTTTGGGTGTACAGGCATCCTTTAGAAACTTGGCATAAGCCGGGATGTGCTCGACGGCTTTGAGGAGAGGAATATTAATCTGAACCTGCTTAAAGATCTCCAAAAGCTCCTCAGTTTTCACAACACTTTTCTTCTTCTTGATTGTCTCCAAGGCCTTGAGGTATGGCGTCTGCACATGGATAGGATCTATTTATGGGTCCTTGGGTTTTTCCAATGCCTCTTCTGAGTCGGGTGTTTTAGACAATGAAGTCTCGGGAAGAGTTGACCATTTGCGATTCTGGGTTTTGGTTGTGGCTGGGACATGGGTTGATCCTTGAGAAGACGAGGACGAAGAAGCACAAACCCAGGGGGTGTTTGTGGGGCTGGCTGGACCACGTGATCCTGCCCGGGGTTGCCCTGGAACCCTTGCGAATTGGGGCCTCTGTTAATCAAGTTTCTTGGCTTCGGTTGTGGCTGGGAAGGCAGGGATCCTTGTTCTTTACAGTCCAACAACTGGCTTAACTGTCCCTTTACTAAAGCCATTTCCTCCTAATGTTTCTGGTTCATTTCAGCCATCATCTTTATCAGGGTGTCCATTTGGTTTTGTGGGGGAGGGGCTGCACTATTCGGATTGTATGGAGGTTTAACTGGTGGTCCTTGCTGATAGGGGGCAAGTTTGGCTATTGGTTTGGCCTAGGCTAGTTCTGGAATTAAGGTGATTTCTGGTTTGTCCAAGCAAAGTTTAGGTGATTACACTAGCCGGTGTTGTAAGTGTTGGAGAAAGGGTCAGGCTTAGCATAACCTTGGATAGCCTGTACATCTTCAAGGATAGCAGATGTCGAGGGGGAGGGAAGAAAGTAATCAAGGGTTGAGGGAGCAAAGGTCCCTCCCTGGAACGTGGTCAGGGGTTGTTCCAGGTTCAGTTGGCTTAAGGGTTGTACTAGGTCAACATTGTGAGCTCCCTTTACTAGGGAGAAGGTCTGTACCGGGTTCCTGGTCTGGTTCAGTAGCTCATCTATCTTTTTATCCACCAATTCCACTCAATCTAATTTCTTGGCAATAATATCCATGTCAACCATTCCAGAATTCACTTGTACCTCATAAATCCCACCACGGGGTTGACTGGATCGGCTAAACTCGGTCATAGAGGCATTGTTGAGCGAATTTTCGCTCATAGACTCAAAGAGCTCAAACACACTCTCCTCGTCTTTATTCAGGAAGTTCCCCCCTCATGAGGCATCGACGAAGTTCCGCAAGTTGTTGTCCAGACCGTGGTAGAAGATCTGGGCCAATTGCCATCTTGGTACTTTGTGGTGTGGGCATTTCCTCAATAGTTCATTAAATCTTTCCCACACCTCATGGAACTATTTCCCACCCTGGAGTGTAAAGGTAGTAATGGCTATTCTGAGGGCATTGGTCTTTCCTATGGGGAAAAATTTCTTTAAGAATGCATGCCTCGGTTCTTCCCAGGTGGTGATGGGTCTACTTAGGGTTCTAAGCCAGTGAGATGCCTTGTCTCACAGCAAGAAGGGGAACATCTTAATCAAAATAATGTCAAGGCTAATGTTCCTAGGTTTCACAGTCCGGGCTATCCGGTCAAGATCCTCTAAGTGCCGGAAGGGATCTTCATTTGAGCTTCCATGGAAGTGGCTCTGAATCAGACTCAGGACATTTGGTTTTAGCTCAAAATCATCTTCCCCTTTAGGGATCCTAAGGTGCAGCTCGACTCGAATAGCGAAATGATTATAGAAGTCGCAGAGGGGCCTAGGTTGGTCCTGGAATGGTGGTAGATCAAGTGGCATTGCCCTTGTGGGCCTTGGAAAGGTGGTGGTGGTTTCCCTTGTGGGTTCTACAACCATTGTATGGCTTGCATGATAGTGTGGATCTATTGCTGCTGAAGCCACAAGGGCTGCTGAAGCCACAAGGTGCGTTAATCTAGGCTTGGATGATGACCATTGTGTTTGGTAGGGGTTGGTCCTCAACCTCATCTACCCTAGGTTCAGCCATGTCTCTAGCAGAATCAGGTCACCTAGATTCCCATCCCAAAACAAACAACTCGAGATGCAGTGATCGTCTCCCGTTCATACACTAGAGAAGAGCAGGAGGGGATGCGGAGAGCGACAGATGCGAGAAGTGTGTGTACAACGAAGCAAACAAGCCTAGTCCTTATGGTGTATTCCTTAGGGGACCTAGAAATCTCGAAAAGGGTGATCAAGTTCGTAAGCACTGGACTCCCCGTCCCAAAGCTAATCTGGCCAGGTTGATTATGAGGGGATTGTAGGGAAAGTTCTTCCTTTGGCTTGCGATGCCAGTTCCATAGACCCCACAGCTGCGGTCGTTTGACACTTCCCCGCAACCTAGTTACCAGATTCTACCAAGGGAATGAAAGCCAAGTGCCCAGCGAACAAAACCACGCCTCTCGAGACGTAACCCAGTCCTACCTAGGGCATGTCTACTCTGTTTTAAAAGAGCTAGGATAGTGCTTGTGCTAGGGTTATGTGATGAGGCACTGATTGGGGTAGTGCCTCTTAGTTTTCCAATTCCAGTGTGTGTGCTCCTATCAAAACATGGTTTTCAAGCAAGGATTTTTTTTTAAGATGTGGTGTCTTTTAATGTTTCATCCTTACTTTTGTGTCTTTTAGGATTGACGTGTCTTAATGTTTTTAGACAAGTTTCAGGTGGGCACGTCAAGCTTTGCACACAATTGCCGAAAGTAGATTTCCTTTTATGTGAAGAGGCTCTAAAACCCTAATGTACTCATCCTAGTGATCATGTAGCTTCTATTGGATGAGTCATTTTTAGCAGTGAGTAGTACAGCCCAAGTCAAGTCATGGTGGCTTCGCAAACACCACTCAAAAGAAAAGATAAACACTCCAAAAAGATTAGGTCTTAAGAATGTTATAGTGTATATATATATATATATTTTTTATTTTATTTTATTTTATTTTTGTCAAGTGATGAGTGAAGGATGTGGATCAAGCAATCATACTCCATGCCAAATTTTTTTCGATTTTACAATTTTTTAAGATTTTTTTTTAGGCAAGCAAACAACGACGGGTGAAGAGTTACTTACAATCGGTCCTTGCTGCGCTTACTCCATCTCTACCGTCACGAGCTGCGCTACTTCGCCGTCCAACCGCAAGTTCCTGCAACCATCAAGTACAGGTAGAAAATGTGTTAGATGATGTAAGCAAGGATGTAAGATGGAAGTGACAAAATAAATCCATAGCCTCCCCGGCAACGGCGCCAAAAACATACGTGCGGAAGACGCGTATGTTTAAAAGGGTCATTATAGCTTGCGCTCGCAACATCGATTTTAAATGAAGAAATGGACGTGAGTCCGAGTATTGATCTTAGGGAGGTGTGAAAATCATATTTTCTTTGTCACTTAATGTCATGGAAATGACAGGTTTTTGCTTGCGAGAAGACGTGGGTGAAAAGAGAGTAAGAGAGAGCGAAAGAGAGAGAAAGAGAATAGGGTTAAAATCTTTCATTCACAACATCCAACTTAAACATAAAAAAGGGCAAGTAACTAGATAGGAAAGAACTTCATTTGGCATGCAACTTTGGTTTTATAATTACAACACTAGATGGATGCTTAAACACAAGTAAAGTAAAGCTTAAGATAAAGAGGGAAAGAGAGAGAGAAGACGACGAGGAGGCCACAGCGGTGGGGAAGGGCTCCATCAGCGGCTCATCAGCTCTGGTGATTACAAAGATAGCTAATGGTGGCTAGGAGTGGGGTAGAGCACTTGCAAGTGAATTCAATTCCCTTCCATGAGTGGTTGGATGGAGTTTATATAGGCAAAAGGGTTTTCTAATTCAAGTATGGGCTTTAGCGACCACCAGGACGTCGCTAAACCCATACCAAATCCATCGGTGTAGCCCCTTTCGCCCGTTGGTCGTCAGCGCACCCTATGCTTCCTATGTGGCAATCCACTCGCACGCGTTGTGAGCCGTCCGATCAAAGATTGGATAGCTGAGATCTCACGAAGGGCACGCTCACAGATCCCTGCTGAGGTGCGTGCTTCTGCCACATCATTGTGCACGTGAGTGTCCGCACACATCAATTGCGTCGCGCGGTTCGATCTTTGTCGTTCGCTGTTGATCGGGCGGGTCAATTTTCCGCAGTGTGCCTTCACCTTCCAATTGCTTCGTAGTGTGGTTCGATCTCACACCGGGTGTGCGGGCGTGGAGTGGTCGATCGCTATGCTGTCGCAGCGGTTTGTTGCGGAGAGGGCAAGTACGCGAGTGGCTCTCAGTCGTTCAATCGAAGATCAACGGTTGAGAGTTATCCTCCGGGTGAAGGCAAAGGCTAGCGGTGGTGAGGATGCGACTGGTAGGCACCACGTGGCACGCTGGGGACCATTGATCATCAGATCAACAGTCAGAACTTCTTGGGCCTATTGCAGGAGCTCTGGATGTCGGATTTGGCCGATTTCAAGTCCGTTAGACTCCATTCGTCGCTCTGA
This sequence comes from Thalassia testudinum, assembly GCA_037157565.1. Taxonomy (NCBI): domain Eukaryota; kingdom Viridiplantae; phylum Streptophyta; class Magnoliopsida; order Alismatales; family Hydrocharitaceae; genus Thalassia; species Thalassia testudinum. Next base: position 7,800,660 of record JAZHRO010000003.1, on the reverse strand, counting down.
ATCCATCCATGTGGTCCGATTGCTCATCTGAGGCCTGTTTTGACATGTTCTTGTACACATGGCCATTAATAATGCATTATAAGCAATCTTGATGTGCAATGCATGCGATGCTCCAATTCCTATTTGTGATGTGTTATCTGTGCATTTTGCTCTTAAGATAAACCCCAATTAACAAAATTATCACCCCAAGATGTAGTGTTATCATGTATGTGTGAGAGGGTGAGAGGTGTGTATGTGTACGTGTATCTGTGTGCGTGTGTGCATCGCGCACAAGAGTGCATGCCTGCAGTGAGGTGAGTAGGGTGTGCACGCGTAGCAATCAAGGCATAAGTGGTGTGTGGCACGAGTGTGAGAAGAAGCTCACAAATGCTGTGTATTGTGGACGAGAGGAGGTGGTGACCAATTGAAGCAAGTGTGAGAATGCGTGAATGGGTGAGAATCACTGGATAATTGATAAACTCACTTGGTGAGTTCTCCCGCTAGGAGTTGACCAAAGAGGGGTGCACGGAGAGGAGCAACCGATTGGGGTGATTTGTCACTGGCTAAGTTTCTCACATAGCCAATGATGCGAGTGTGCTAGAAGAGGGGGAAAACCAGGAGGCGCGATTTTTTATCGGCTAACTTCTTAGTTAGTAGGTCAAATGAGGAGAGAGGGAGGTATGCGTGTGTGTGTGATCGACTGAAGCTGTGAGCAGTGTGAGCTTAGTGGGCCCTATCACCGGATACGTGAGAAACTATCCATGGATGAGCCACAGAAATGAACTGCAATAGGGACCTATAGTAAAATAGAGTAACCAGGCTTAGGAGCTTCTAAACTAATCTAATGGCGACCAAAACAACTATAAAAATAGCAAAACCAAAATTGAACAACCACATCTACCTGCTTACGATGCAGCTAGACGATGGTGGACCTTGCCGTGCTGGTTTTCAACCATGGGAAGCTTCCAATGGCACCAGCATGCCCTCTCAACTGGTGAGAGGGTAATATGAATGGGAGAGGAAGAGAGGGAGAGGGGAGAGGTGGCAAGCTATGGGGATGGAGTGAGGGTGTGCATGTGTAGAGATGCAATGAAGGTGTGGGTGAAGGTAGGTGCCGACCCTTTAGGGGGTAGGGACGGGTATTTTTATATAGGCAATGCGAGAAGGTGTGGCGCAAGCAAGTCATTAAGATATTCTTTTTAGGATATTTGGGTGTTTTGTGGGTAGGAACTTAAGGTTTTGTTTATTTATTGTAGGTGAATAAGTAGGTGATTTTTGGTGGTAGTGAAGGCTCTATCTCTCTTTCTTTCTTCCTCTCTCAATTTGCATGAATGCATGTATTTACAAAATGCAAGTATAGTTATCTAAGCCTAGATATGTAAAGGTATAATATAGCATAAGATTGACAATTTCCTGGCGTAAATTGCTGCGCAATCACACCCCCATGCCTATCCTTTACTAGTCTTTAGCAAACATTGACTTCGTACACAATATAGTAGTAAAATGTTTAGAAATGATCTTTAGCTAAAGATTTTTCTAAAGCAATACCAATGTGTTTATTTGTTGGGCATTGTGAGAACCAATTGCAAAGAAGACTACTAGTACTTAAGACTTACATGACATAGACCATCTCTTAATGAACAAGGACTCTTGGTATTTAAACCTTAAGTTCGACTTCCAGGATCCAAAGGGTTTTACCAAGTTTAAGAAGAAAAGAAGTCATGGTTGTGCTTCGTGCAAGAGACTCAAATCCCGGGTTTCACATCATTTTAAGTCCAGGTTGGTCTCAACTTCAGCCCATGTTTTCAAATCAACTCTAAAAATAGTGAATACTTGAACCCAACTCTTATTGCATAAGTGGCTTAAAAATATTTGGTGGAAAACATAGGGTATATGTAGTGTACCCTGAAATAACAATTTCTGGTGGATATGAACAAAGGTACTTACAACTGGATTTGGAGAACATATTGATTTATTGCAACAAATAATAATTATTTTCTTTTTTTTTCTTTTAACTTTTTCTATTCTTTTTTGTTCTTATTTTTATAAATTTTTTTTCATTCTAAAAGCAGATGTTGGTATGTCTCCATCAACTTTATTTAGCGGAGCACACTTATTGGTGAGTGAGCATTTGGTGGAAAGAGTTTCTCCTAGACACAAGACCAAAGACTGAGACTAAGAGTCTACCTGCATGCACAGGTAGGGACCCCACCTTCCCTAATGAACACTACGGTTGAGAACATAAGTTCGCCTGGTTCTTTCTATATCCATGTAGTGTGAACCAAAGTTACTCAACTCTTAAATAGAGGCAAACAGACAAATCCTATACTAGTTGACAAAGGTACAAGAATATGTCCTAAGTTAAGAAAGATTTTCGTTCTATCTTGTAAGCCTAAGCGTGAGTGAATCAAGCTTATGTTGCCAGAAAACTCTAAAAGGCAAAGGTTAAATGTCCAAACACGCTTATTTTATTTTTTTTCAACTTTTAGATCATAGCTAAACACTTTCGAAAACCATTTTGGAGTTTTTGAATTCTCAATTTTTATGTGTTTTTTTTTGTGTTTTATAATTTTTTCTAGATTTTTCAACATTTTTCAATTTTTATGGATTTTCCAATAAAGCAATATATACACTAAAGATGGATATGTATAATGGAAGGGAGTCTTGCATGATACCCAAAGAATATACAAGATCCTATGAATGCCTATCCATCCCCCCATGCCAAATCTTGTTATTTTCTCATATGCATGCAAAGGGGTCAAACAGGATTAAATGCTCTCGGTACAAGGGTAAAGGGTATACAACAAAGTGGATGGGTGGGTGGATGGTGGGTGGTGAAAAACATGTGAAACAGACGAAGTGTGAAACGAAGTGAAGTGTAGTGAAGTGAAATGGTGAAAACTTGAGAGATGAAATGTTGGCTGAAGGTGAAAGGGCATTGGGGTGCCTCCCAACAAGAGTTGAATTTTAACATCCCTAGCTGAACTCCGAGTGAGGTAAAAATTAGTTACCCTCTAGTAGGGCAACTATCTCATCAACAGGGACTGGCTCGTGAGCAAGAAAGGGATACCCATTTACCGTAAACTTATGCCCAACTTTGGGATCTTCAATTTCAATGACACCAATGGGAAATGGTCACGAGACAAGGAATGGTCCTATCCATTTGGACTTTAGTTTACAAGGAAAGAATTTGAGCTCGACATTATAAAGCCAAACTTGCTGTGATGGATCAAACTACTTCTGCCAAATGCGCCTAACATGAAATGCCTCATTTCATTGTTTAAAGGTTAAAGCAGAGTTATAGGCTTCACATCTTAGTTCTTCTAATTATTGGAGTTGGAGTTTCCTTTCCTAACCACACAGGTCTGGGTCGAGGTTACACTGGTGAATTGCCCAATAAGCGCAGTGCTCCAACTCAAAGGGCAAGTGACAAGGCTTCCCAAAAATAATCCTATACTGTGACATACCCAAGAGAGCCTTGAAGGCAGTCCGATACACCCATAAGGCATCCATTAGCTTGTCGAACAAATTCTTATGGTCAGGATGAATCATTTCTAGAGGATTTGCTTGATCTACCAATTTGACACCTCAGCCTGGCTATTCATCTGGGGATGGTACAGAGAAGCAATATGGTGGTGAACTCCATACTTCCTCCAAAGTGCTCAGAAAGATGAATGTGTTAAATAGGTTCCTCAATCTGAAATGATGGCTCGAGGGATCCTAATGCACTCAAAGATATAGTCCATGACAAATTTGGTGGTGACAACATGGTCAGAACGGTGTGCAGGAATAGCCTCAATCCATTTCGAGACAATCAATGACAACAAGGATGTACTCAAAGCTGTTGAGTGGAGGAAAGAGTCATTAAAATCAATTCCCCATATATCAAAGATCTCTGTAGCTAGAATAGGTTGCAGGGGCATCATGTTGTAGTGTGACATTGACCTTAGTGACTGGCACCTAATGCAGCGCTTAGCATAATTGTGTGCATCCTGATGAAGGGAGGGCCAAAAGAATCCACATTGCAACACCTTGGCTACTATCTTCCCACCTGAAAAATGGCCTCCGCAATCTTGAACATGGCAAAAGGATAGCACATCGGGGAACTCGCTATCAAGAACACGATGGATAATCTGGTCAGCACCTACTCTAAAAGGAAGTGGATTATCCCAGAAATAATACTTTGCTTCTACAATGAGATGCTCGCGTTGGTTTTTAGAACACCTTGGGGAAGAAAGCCAAAAGTAAGGTAATTAGCTATATCGACATACCAAGGTCCACTTGCCACATCTTTCGCCAAAAGGTGCTCATCAGGGAAGGATTCATTCATCGACAGGGAAAGTCCAACATGGTCAGGGTCAAGTCTTGAGTGATGGTCTACGACCACATTCTAGGCTCTAACCTTATCTTGTATCTCAAGATTAAACTCTTATAGCTCTGGGGAATGCATGTGGTTTACATCCGAAGGATGTGGGTCAGGTTGGCTAAATAATCATCAAAGGTCGGTTCGACGATCAAAAAGTCATCCATAAAGACCTCAAGAAAATCACCCACCATAGCATAGAATATCGTCAGCATGCAACACTGGAAGGTAGATGGCATATTACAAAGTTTGAATGGAATCCTTTGGAAGATGAAGGTGCTAAAGGGGCAGGTGAACATGGACTTCTCTTATTCATGGGGGCCTATAGCCACTTGATTATAGCCTGAGAATCCACTTGAACTGATTTCCCACTAACTGCTCTAGGATTTGGTCAATAAAAGATAGTGGGAAATGGTCTTTCCTAGTAGCGGCATTAAGTTTCCTATAGTCTACATAAACTCTCCAAGACATAGAAGTGTGCGTAGGGATGGATTCGCTCCTGTCCTTAACACAGATGGTGTGATCTGCCTTTTTGGGCACAACATGAATGAAGCTCACCCAAGGGTTGTCGCTGATCAAGTAAATGATGCTGTTGATCGGGTAAATGATGCCCACATCAAGCCACTTAATGATTTCAGTTTTAACGACCTCCCACATATTAGGATTGAGACGTCACTACATCTCATGGGAAGGTCGAGCATCCTCCGTATATATATGGTGAGTATAGTAGGATGGGCTAATGCCAATAAAATCAAAGAGAGACCATCCAATGGCTACCTTATGTTCAGTTAGGACCTCAATTAATTTGCACTCTTGCTCCTTGGGTAATTTTAAACTAGTGATTACAGGGAGCATCTCATTTGGCACTAAGAATATTTTAGCATGTTAGGCAGTGCTTTAAGCTCAGGAGTCGATGGGGAAAGATCTGGAAAAGTTTGGGATGAGAGTGTCCCAATAGGATCATCAGAAGAAAAAATGAGGGGTGAAGGAAGTTGGCCCTCAGGTTGGCCAAGAATGGGGGCATCTTGGATTGATGGATCCAAGAAAGAAGAGCCCCAAAAATCAATGCTTAGGAACAACGTCCCAGTGTGGAATATTGCTTCCGCCTAATTTGGCAGGAAAGAATGGGCACTTCGGTCTTCAAGGGGGTAGATTAGAGGTGAGCAGCCGACTCAGACCATGAGACATAAGAAGCGGAGTGAGCCTCGTTACGGGTCTGGTCAGGAAGGGATAAAGATAAGGGCAGGGGTGGGGAAATGCCACAATACAAGTTAGTCAGGCCTTGGTGATTACCCAAGGGTACGCCACAGTAATCAGAATACGTCCCTACCAACCCAATACACGCACTAACAGCCATGTCATCATCAAACGTGTCATCCTCGATAAGATCACAGTAAAATTCTTGGCGTCCTTAAAAATGTAAAGTTTGTGCTTTTTAGAGCCCACAACTATCTCAATGCAGCCTGATTCACAATCAATATGGGCATAGGTTCTGGCCAAGAAAGGTATACCAAGGGTGATCGAGTAATCAAAAAGTGAATCAAGAACTTCTCTAAAATAAGAAAGTCAATAGGGAAATAGAGATTGTTGACCCTAACCACCACGTCTTCCACCACACCTAGCGGGATTTTGACAGAGCGATCTACCAGTTGTAATGTAATAAGGGTGGGTTTCAGATTTCCCAATGCAAATTTTTGAAACATGATGGTCGGTATGAGGTTAATGGAAGATTCTAAATCAAGCAAGGCACAATCAAAATTGCATACTTTGGTGCTGCACAAAATGAGAGGGGTGCTGATAACAGTCTAATCTATTACATTAATTGGCTTATTCTAGGGTTAGATCCTTAATAAAATCATGCATTTAAATTGTAAATGTTGCATTTAGAGTATGCAAGCATATTCTGTGCATTATCTTTAGTTTAGACCAAATTATCTATGAATAATGTAGGTTAAGGACTTGGAATAAGTGGGAGCATTGAACTGAATAGGAAAAGAAGCTGTAGCAAAATTAGGAGTTGGTTGAAGACAAAGATTTGATCAAGGAGAAAATGAAAATCCAAGTAAATAAGAAGAGAGAGAGGGACTAGGATAACCTAACCCTACCCTTAGAACCCTAGGATACCCTTATCGCAAGTCCTACCCTTAGGTTAACTCAAATTGCATAAGTGAGCTCAAAAGCCAAAATCATGGATAACACTATCGATGATCTTGGCCCTTTATCAGTAGAGTTGTCCTACTATCCAGGAACCTATCGAACCTACCCTAGATCCAATCCTTAACCCAAGAACCTATCTAGGTTCGTAAGCCTACATAATTAACTTAGTATAAGTCAATTGGGTTCATGGAACCTATTTGGACCCAACCCACTAGACTTACAGTCAACCTAGCCAAATTTGGAACCTATTCTCACAACCTATGTCTATCCCTGACCCTACCAACATAAGACCCACAAAAAACCTAGCCAAATCCTCTTAAGTCGGTTCAAAGTTAAGAAGATTTCATCCCTTAGTGGTTGGCCAAGAGATAAGATCTTATCTCTTGGCAAGAATTTATCCCTTGGTAGCCACCCACCTAGGTTGCCTATTTTTAGAAAACTCTCATCCTATCCTAGCCCTACAACTTAGATCCTAAGGTCCCCATTCAACCAATCCTAGGCATCACTTTTGATTAAATCTAAACCATCCAAATTAGTGATCCTAGTCACTCTAGATCAACCAATAGGAAGCCACCTGCTTTTCTATAAAAGGACCTAGCCTCTATCCTTTGGAACATAACTTAGATACACAGAGATAGAAAAAAATTCCACCTACACACATCTCTGGCTCCCCTCTCTCTATAACATTTCTCTCTAGCCTTCTTCCTGACGCCCCAGATCTAAAGCTCTACCAAGTTTCCTACAAGCATCCCTTAAGTGGCTTTGCTCTTCATCTATCTCTATCTCTCTCTCTCTCTATCTATCTATCTCCTCTTTATTGTATTTGCTTTGATTCTTAGTTTAGAACTTTATAAAAGTAGCAATAAAAGTCTGATTCAATGAATATCTTGTCTCTCTTTTTATGCTTTCATTAGGTTAGATTAGTTAGTATGAAAGGTTTTAAGAGTCTAACTTTGCCTCCCTGTGAACAACTCGGTACTTACCGAAAGATTTATAAATGTCATTTGTTTCGGCATGATTCGCAACTACAATGATATACAGATCTTTTTATGCGAAAAGCAACGAACACATTCGCACCGTTGCTGGGGACCCTAGTATAAGTCAATTGGGTTCTTGAAACCTATTTGGACCCAACCCACTAGACTTAAGGTCAACCTAGCCTAGTTAGGAACCTATTCTCACAACCTATGTCTATCCCTAACCCCATCTACATAAGGCCCATGAAAATCCTAGCCTAATCCTCTTAAGTTGGTGCCAACTAAAGAAGATTTTATCCCTTAGTGATTGGCCAAGAGATAAGATCTTATCTCTTGGCAAGATTTTATCCCTTGGTAACCACCCACCTAGGTTGCCTATTTTCAGAAAATCGTCATCCTATAATTGCCCTACAACTTGGATTGTAATGTCCCTATTCAACCAATCCTAGGCATCACTTTTGATTAAAAATAAACCATGCAAATTAGTGAGCCTAGGCACTTTAGATCAACCAATATGAGGCCACCTACTTTTCAATAAAATGACCTAGCCTTTACCCTTTGGAACCTAACTTAGATACACAAAGATGGAAAAAAAATCCACCTACATACAACTCCATCTCCTCTCTCTCTACAACATCCCACTCTAGCCTTCTCCCCGATGCCTTAGATCTAAAGCTCTACCGAGTTTCCTACAAGCATCCCCCAAGAGGCTCAGCTCTTTAATGTAGACAAAATTATTGAGGGTAAAATGTCTATTCATGCATGTTCCAAGGCTTAGATTTACATTTCATGTTATAAATACTGCATAGCATGCATCATTCTGCATTTAGAGTAGTTGTATATAGTTTTGGTCAATTGCACCCTTTTTGTGGTTAGGAGAGAAGGATATTTATTTTGGATCCTCGAATTGACGATCCGACCTTACGGATATGATCAAGACAACGATCAGAGTCCAACGCCTCCAAAATCGCCTCGATCGGAGTCTTGTAGCACCATATACAGTCCGAGGAAGATCAACAGCCAAGGGACTAGGTGACATAATTTGGAGCTTCAAATGACAAATCTGGCTGCGCGGATGGATTTGGATCGACGATCGCAGCCTAACGGCGCAAAAATAGACTCAATCTGACCTTTGTAGCAGCCCCTACAATAGAAAGAAGAAGATGGCCTAGATTGCGCCACGTGGCATAGCCCAGGCTGCCCATGCGCACGCACGTGCCACCGCACGCACGCGGTAGCACAGCTACCCACGTGCGCGTGGAGGTACGCATGCGCACAGCACAGCACAGCATAAGCATGTGAGAGTGCGTGCATGCAACAAGGACGGGGCCAGCGTAGCGCCAGCGACGCATGAGCTGGACCTACAGCGACAGATGAGCTAGACTTATAGCGACGCTTACAGCCGTCACTAATTCTTCGTGCCCCAACAAAGCCAGCTGTGGGCGTGAGTAGGAATGAGCTACCTACAGCGACACTTCCAGTGACGGCTTGGATGTCACTAATGGTCCCATACCTATTTTTGGCTCTTTTCCTTCACTATTAAAGGACCTACACCCACTCCCTTCCAAGCCATCTCTACCTACTCTACTCCCACCTACTCCTAAGCTCTAGTAAGCCTACCAACACTCCATCAGAGCTTGTTCTCAAGCTTCCAAGGCTCCTATTAGTGTGGCAAACCTTTGCCTCACCAAATATTCATCCATCTTCCCATCCCCATTCATAGGTCGCCTTGGAGCTGTCATCCCACCTCCATTTTGATAGCAGATCATCTCCTCCTTCTCACCTCCATTCCAGAGCCACGTCGAAGCTTTGCTCTACCTGATGTCCTCCTGCATCTCACCTCCATCGTCTCGCTCCTCACCTCCTTCGTCTGAGCTTTCGCCAGGCACCGTCATCTCGCCGAACAGCCGATTCGGGAGATTTCCTCTCACCCCACTCTCTTTTGATGCTGTCATAGTTTATTGTAATTGACATTGACATGATATAAATATCATATTTGTTCCATCTCTATCTTGTTATTCATTCTGCTTTTCTTCTTTCAAAAAAAAAAAAATAACAAAACCCTAAAATACCAAAAGGAAACAAATCAAAGCACGATTTTGAATTAAAGTAAATGTCGACTCCTTATGTTTGACCTAGGACTCCCTTGGAGTTTAGGTATAAATTTTATATAACCATGAGTTTTGCAACTACGACGACGGGTTACTTGTAACCCTAATTTCAAACTCGCGAAACACGTGCGATCATTTTGGTAACGTTGCTGGGGAGGCAACGAAATTTACTTTATTGTTTCCGCGCTTCTTTGCATTTGGATAGCACTAACCCCGCTTTTCTTTGATCTACTGTCTTGCAAGTACCCAAGCATGGAGATCCAAGTGCGGTAGACTAGAGTAAAGTGTAGGTAGAGTGTTTTGTAAGTGATCCCCACATTCCCCCCCACTAGTTCATTTTGCCATAATCTTAACCAAGACCTAATCTACTTAGGTGTTTGCATAAACACTAGGATAGATTTTGTTTGTCTTGTTTGCCACCTTCACCCATCTCACCCACATCTTATAAAAAAAACAAAAAGATATTTTCTGTGGGACGAATCAATTTACACACTTTATACACCCACATCAAAGGCGCATAACCTGACTTGATTTTCATCTACTCAACCGGGATTCTAACCTATGGACCCGGTATATGAATTCAACACATAAAAGAGTAGAAATCATATTAGGTTAATCACTTTTTCTGTGTGCCTTAATCGGTGGTGCATTTGGGCCAATTGATTGAATTGTTTGGGCTGCACCACCTAATCTAAAAGAGATTCAGTTTGTAGCTACCCTATAGGATTCAATACTTAGGTCAAGCTAGGTACTCCATATTTTCTTGCTTTACAAAGGAAAAATACTTGAACTCATGCTTTCAAAACTTAGATTGCCTCAAAAAGCTTGATTGAATATACCTAGTATTTGAATCCTAAAAGCTACTAAGAAAGATTCGAACCCTAAAACTCACATCATCATTAATAATCTTGCTTGAAAACCTCTTGGTTGTGCACATTCACACATTCTCAAACAAATCATTAAGGGCACAACCCATTAAGGGCCCATCACATTCCAAAAGCACCATTGTCCCAAGCCTAACTAAGATTGAGTAGACGTTGGCCTTAAGGACTGGTTCACTCTATGGGGTCCAGACTGAGATTATTCATGATTAACCTACTTCTACTTGTCAATCTGATGTCTAGCTAGGGGAGTAGCATCAAACGACCATGGCTGGGGAGTATACTAGGAACCGGAGGCACAATCCAAAGGAAGAACCTTCTCCCCAGTCCCTCCTTCTAACTGGTTGGATTGCCTGGACAAAAGTAGAGTAAATCGTTCATAGTCTTAGGATGGATTCTGAGAGTCTATAGACCTTTAGGCTACCCAACCTAAGGATAGGCCTGTATTTTTGTGCTGCAGGGTCCCTTCTCCTCCCTATCCTTCCGACTTCCTTCCGGTGTATGCTTGGAAGGAGGTCATTGAACCCTAGATTGGAAGGACCTTTAGACCATTCTCGGAGGCAGAGGTTGATCTTTAGCCAAGCAGATCCCATGGCTGATCAACAACCACATCCCCTACTCCCAAACCCGCAAGAGCTAATTCTGAGGCAGTTAGAAGAATTGCAGCAGATGCAACAATGGTCCAAAGAATGAATGGTCAGGGTGCTCGGCCCTTGAAGGATTTTTATGATCCTTCAAATTATGAGGATCATCTCGATGTTGTGATTCCCACCGGAGATGTTGTGATCAAGCCCCAGGTTTTGAGTCTAATTAAACACTTTCATGGCCTTAGCTCAGAGGACCCATTCTAACATTTGGAGGACCAATCACTTTGGTTCAGACCACCAAATCGCGGAATGTGGATGAAGAATAGATGCTCATGAGGCTTTTTCCCCATTCACTTAGGGATAAGGCTGCACATTGGTATCGTACCATTGGAAGACTGATTGCTACCTGGACAGCTTTGAAATCAACCTTTCTGAAGAAATTCTTTCCAATTAGGAGAACCAATGCGTTGCGACAGGCAATTACCACTTTTGCCCAGCGGCAGGGGGAACCATTTCATGAGGCCTGGGAGAGATTCTAAGATCTGTTGCGGAAGTGTCCACACCATGAGGTGCCTAAATGGCAACTTGTGCAGATTTTTTATCACGGGTTGAATGAACAACTCCGTAATCATGTGGATGCTTCTTGCGGAGGCAATTTCCTCAACAAGGACGTAGTTGGCACGTATGTTTTTTTTGAGGAAATGAGCAAAAATTCTTTAAAACACGCCTCCATGGAAACCTTCAACCGATCCCAACAAATCAGATCAAATGCCAATGAGGTCCAAGATTCTCATACATCTAATATGGAATTGATCTGCAATAGATTAGATAAGATGGATCTGGTTACTAAATGAATGGAAGTGTGGATGACTGAAAACTCCAATTTTTCTAGATCCACGCAATCCCAGGGATCAAGATTCCATTCTTTGCAAGCTCTTACAGGATGGGAGTTTGTGAACCAACTAGAGCTAGCTCAACCTTCGAGCCAACTCTTCTCGAGAACTTATGGATTCCAAACTGGGGCCTTTGACCCCAGTCTTTCTGATCCTTCATCCTCATCTTATGAGGATGTTCATGCTGTGCAAGAGAATGTTAGGTCCAACCCTTATTGGAATTTTTACAATTCTGGTTGAAAGAATCATCCTAACTTCTCTTAGAAAGATTAGAGGCAGCAGACCCAATATCGACCCAACAATTATGTATCGCAAAAACCAATGGGTCAGGGTCATGTATATACTCAGTTGCCCCTGAATTAGGTTAATCAGCCCATGTGGAATGCTAACAATGCATCAAGCAGGTTGACTTGAACTTGAAAATGGTAGAAATGCAAGGGTCAATGCTCTAGCTCATGCAATAGATGAAAACTTCACTGGACACCTTGCAATCTGGACTTAGTACAAATAATTGATAACCTGGATCTCTACCATCACAATCTATACCAAACCCAAGGAATGTTCAGAACTGAGGCACTGGGCCTCAAGGGTTTGGTAATGATGAGGGGTTGCATGCTAAAGCTCATGCTGTCTATCAGGCTACCCCAGCCCCTCCTGGAGTGAACCAAGCTCCTACCATAATCAACCGAAAGCCTCCTGTTTTGCCCAACCCTCCCTAAGGTGCTAACTATAACGACCCGATTCCCAAGTCCCTACGAGACACGAGAACTGGACCGACTCGACTAATCCCAAGACCTAGTCGTCCAACGAGGAAGTAACCAAAAGAGCAGTAAAATAAACCACATTCAACATGAATATAACTAACAGTAAGGAAATACAGCAGTAAGGAAAGAAACCACTACAGTATATACCACCACAATAATAGAAAAACATTCATAACATAATATGAACTGCAGGTAAAGAAAAGTACAGCGGAAAGAAGCACTACTCACTATAACGGAACAAAAAGAGGTACAAGAGAGCAGTGGTAACTCTACTGGACCCTACTCGGCCCAGCGTCCTCTGCAGCCGCTGACCCTGGCTGCTCAACACCTGGTCCTGAAAGGTAACGAGTGTAACACGTCAGCAAAACACTGAGTAGAGTGGCAGCTAAACTAAAGAAACAGTAAAGTGTACAGTAGCTGTTTTAAATTTTCTTTCTTCCTTTATTTACGTCTTTCTATTGTTTCACAATTTAGCTATTTCTCAGATCCTTCACTTGATCTGAAATGTTCCTCGTGGGAACGATCTTGATTGCAGTCTTTTCCGAACAGTAGAAGTAGCACGTAGTGCTCTCCTGGCCGGGAGGGTCCCCCGTGGTGATCCTACTCTCAGTCAACCACCCCAAGGTCACTGACAGACGTAACGGTGACTGCGGCACGCGCGGTGAATGCACGGGTAGCTAACCCGCACTGGCACGCGGTCAGTCGTTTCCGTTAACGGGTGCACCCAAAGCACAGCACGGAACCAGTACAGGGCAGAGCCCTCTCAGTAACAGGGGTCCAACCCCTCCACAGTAACCAAACAGGGGCCTTGCCCCTCCACAGTCCGCGCACCCTCGCCTGACTACCCTGGTTTGCCCCAGTGGGCCTAACAAGTCGGTGTGGGAGGCTAGGAGAACCCCGGGGCCCGTGGGGTAGCTAGTACCTCCCTACACTAGTAGCTCTCCTCGGTACTACGTACACAAGGGCCAGCAAGTTGGTACAGAGTGGCCAATCCTAACCCAGGGTCCCTGGGGTGGCTAGCTCCGCTCTGCACTAAACAGGGGGACAGTCGCTCTCCTTGGTACTCCGTACTCAAGGGCCAGCTCACTTCGCTAATTCTATCCCATTCACTTTCCAGGAGTTCTACTCCTAATTCCCCGTAGGGTTCCAGCTCTTTAACTCAGCGCATTCCGGTTTCACCTTTCCAGTTTCACGTTCATACATCCCATATTCTTACTCATGTTCATTTATTCATAACAGGTAGCTATTATTTCCTTTCCACTTTTTCCAAGACTGCAATATTCATACATTCCACTAGTTTTCCCATCCTTGGATTCATGCCATATCCTAGGGTCTATCATACAATCTAGTTTTCCAGCCTTAGGATTCATGCAACACCCTAGGATCTACCATTCAATCTATTTCTCATTCCTAGGCTTCATGCAATGTCCTAGGTTCTATTTATGGCTTCATAATTTAACAGATTATACTTAAAGCCACTCTACCAGGTACAACGGGAGTAATGGGGGCGTGGTCGGGAATCTCGCGTGCCTCCGCAACCCCCGAGACTGCAACGGAACGGGGTCCTATCACAAGGATCAAACACAAGGAACAACTCAAAATAGTATACAGCTACTGTAGACAGGTAGAGGATGTAATTCCGAAAAGAATGCAACTCAAAATGCGAAAAACGGAGCCCGAACGGGCCCGAAACGGGTCGAAAACGACGAAACTGTGTGAAATCAGACGTCTGGAACTTCTTCCAAACGTCTTAAAGAGTTGATCAGGGAATTACCTCGCTCTGCGTGGGCTCTCAGACGTCCAGAAGCCTGCAGGGGCATCTAGCCTAGTTCCTAGACGTCCGATGGTCACCCAGGACGTCTGGAAGTCGTTCCCGTCGTCTGTCACTGGAGCCAGACGTCTGATTCGCGTTGGATGGCGAATCACCGAACCTGCGCGTACCCATCTCTCTCTCTCAGTACGGTCAATCGAAGAAAAGGAAGGAGACGGAAATAACTCACCTTTCAGACGTCTGGACAGTCTTCCAAACGTCGTGCCCGTCGTCTGGCTATCAGCCCAGACGTCTGATTCTGGAAAAGCTTCCAGAACCTGGGTGCCACTTGCCCTCCGCTTACGACGCCCGGCCGCGCCGCGAGTACTCCGCCTGCTGCTCGAGCTGCAGCAGTCCTCCCGCGTCGCTCCGCGCACGCTGCGCCCCCCGTCGGCTGGCCCTAGCAGCCTCGGCGAGCTCGCCCTCACGGCCGAGCGCTTCCTCCCCCGCACAGCACCTCCTCCCATACCCGCCGCGGCTGTCGCCGCCGCCGCTGCACCCTCGCGCTAGCTCTTGCGTACGCTCTCACGCACTGGCTGAAGGAGAAGAGGAAGGAGGTGGAGGTGACGGGAGTGAGGGAGAGGCGTGGCCCTTTTAAGGCCGTGCGAAGAGGAGAGAGAGAGAGCGGACAGCGCTGCGCCTGCGGTCGCAGGAGGAGAGAGGGAAAAAGAGAGAGGAAGACGGTTGCGGGTCTGCACGCGCCTGCGCGTAGATGCAGTCCCGCGTGCCACCGAAAATAGATCCCAGACGTCTGGGACACCTCCCAGACGTCCTAAGAAAAACGCCTTGGGCGCATTCGTAACAATATAACAAACTCAAAGGAAGTTTCGTCCCAGAAACTTGCGCTAACTAGGGTGTGGGAAAACATCATAAATAACCATAACAAACTCAAAGAGGACCGAAGCCGGTCCAAAAAATGTACTCGCGAAAAGCTCCGGGTACCGCTCCCGCATTGCCACTTCAGGCTCGCAGGTAGCCTCCTCGTACCGCTGGCTCCTCCACAAAACCTTTACCAGGGGTACTTGTTTTCGTCTCAAACTGCGGACGGGTCGATCTAGAATCTGCACTGGCCGCTCGGGGTATGTCAGGTCGTCGCTCACCTCGACGCTCTCGTGACTCAGTACGTGACTGGGATCGGCTACGTACTTCCTGAGGTTGGACACGTGGAACACGTCGTGCACACCAGAAAGCTGTGGGGGAAGGGCAAGTCTGTAAGCAACGGTTCCAACCCGCTCCAGGACCTCAAAGGGCCCCACAAACCTCGGCGCGAGCTTCCCTCTCACCCCAAACCGCTGCAGGCCCTTCATGGGTGAAACACAAAGAAAGACATGGTCCCCAACCTCAAACTGCACCTTTCTGCGTCTCCGATCCGCGTAGCTCTTCTGTCTGCTCCTGACAGTGCGGAGTCGCCTATGGATCTGCTCGACTACCTCCTGACTCTGCCGGATCAACCTGGGGCCAACCTCCCACTTGGTCCCGACCTCAACCCAACTCAAGGGTGCCGTACACTTCCGTCCGTACAGAGCCTCGTAGGGAGCCATGCCGATGCTCGAGTGATAACTGCTGTTGTATGCAAACTCCGCCAGGGGTAGGTGCTCCTCCCAAGAGCCCCTCCAGTCTAGTACATAGGCACGCAAAAGGTCCTCAAGTGTCTATATCGTGTGCACAGACTGTCCGTCCGTCTGGGGGTGGTAAGCTGTACTAAACCTCAACCGCGTCCCCAAGGCCTGCTGAAACTCAGCCCAAAACTGGGATGCAAAGCGGGTATCCCGGTCGGATACGATCTCCTGCGGAACTCCATGTAGTCGTACCACATCCCGGATATACCTCTCTGCCAACTGTGCTGGTCCCAAAGTGACTCGGATCGGTAAGAATCGCGCCGTCTTCGTCAGTCTATCCACTATTACCCAGACTGCATCGTGTCCCTGCTGGGTAACAGGTAAGCCCACCACCAAGTCCATGGTGATGCTCTCCCACTTCCACTTTGGCACTGGAAGCGGCTGCAGCGGCCCTGCAGGCCTCTGATACTCAGCTTTCACCTGCTGGCACACTAAGCACTGCTGCACGAATTCACCCACATCCCACTTCATCCCCCTCCACCAAAACTCGCATCTCAAGTAGTGGTACATCTTCATGTTTCCGGGATGTATGGTGAATCTGGAACCGTATGCCTCAGTCAGGAGCTCTCTCAAAAGCTCCTCGTCTCTGGGAACGCACAACCGTCCCCTCAAGCGCAGCACATGGTCTGTGAAAGAGAAGTCCCCCGGGTCTCCCAACAGTACTCTGTCGCGCAAGGACTGCAAGTACGGATCGGCCATCTGTCCTGTGATGATGCGGTCTATCAGCTCTGGCCTGGTCTGCCGTGTCACCGTCACTGCCCCATAGTACCCTCATAACTCTAGGGGTCGCCAACTGCCCACCTCCTCCAAAAGGCTCCAACTCTGTAACTGTAGACTGGCCAAGTGTGCGGGCGCCTTACGGCTCAAGGCGTCAGCCACCACATTGGCCTTTCCTGGGTGGTAGGAGATGCTGCAGTCCTAGTCCTTCAGGAGCTCCAACCAACGTCTCTGTCTCATGTTGAGCTCCTTCTGATCAAAAAGGTATCTGAAGCTCTTGTGATCTGTGAAAATTTCAAAGGTCTCACCGTACAAGTAGTGCCTCCAAGTCTTCAGCGCGAAGACAACAGCTGCCAACTCTAGGTCGTGGGTAGGGTAGGTATGCTCATGGGGCTTCAGTTGCCGCGAAGCGTAAGCGACAACGTGACCCCTCTGCATAAGCACACCTCCTAACCCCTGCAAGGAGGCATCTGTGTACACAACGAACCTGCCACTGCTGTCAGGGATGGTGAGCACGGGAGCCGAGGTCAACCTCTCCTTCAGCTCCAGAAAACACGCCTCACAGGCATCTTTCCAAGCGAAGGGCACGTCCTTCCGAGTCAACTGTGTCATAAGACGTGCAATCTGTGAAAATCCTTTGATGAAACGTCTGTAGTAGCCTACCAGTCCCAGGAAACTGCGAATCTCAGTGACTGAACGCGGTCTCTCCCACCTGAGTATTGCCTCGACCTTGGCTAGGTCCACCGCCAAGCCGTCTCCAGAGATCACATGACCTAAGAAGGTCACCTCCCTTAACCAGAACTCGCACTTGCTGTACTTGGCGTACAGCCTGCGTCGTCTCAGAGTGTCCAGAACCATCCGTAAGTGCTGTCCGTGCTACGTCCGATCTCTAGAATAGACGAGTACATCATCTATGAAAACCACCACGAACTAGTCCAAGTACGGTCTAAACACCCGGTTCATCAGGTCCACGAAAGCAGCGGGGCATTGGTCAGCCCAAACGGCATGACCAAAAACTCGTAGTGTCCGTACCGGGTGTGGAAAGCTGTCTTGGAGACATCGGTCTCCCTGATCCTCAACTGGTGGTACCCAGACCTCAAGTCGATCTTGGAAAACACCGTGGCACCCCGCAACTAGTCAAACAAGTCGTCAATCCTCTACAGCGGATATCTGTTCTTGATGGTGACCCTATTCAGCTGTCGGTAGTCCACACAAAGGCGTAGGGTACCATCCTTCTTCTTCACAAACAGTACCGAGGCTCCCCAGGGAGACACACTGGGCCTCACGAAACCTTTCTCCAAAAGGTCCTATAACTGAGACTTGAGCTCTCGCAGCTCAAGCGATGCCATCCTGTATGGCGCGGTGGAGATGGGGCTGGTCCCTGGTACTAGTGAGATCTCAAACTCGATCTCCCGCTCGGGTGGTAGTCCTGGTAACTCATCTGGGAACACGTCAGGGTACTCTCTGACCACCGGGATACTCTGGAAGTCTGCCACAAGGCTGGGCTCTGCCAGCACACAAGCTAGGAAGCCCTCACACCCCTAGCTCAAAAGTCTCGCCGCCTGAAGTGCCGAAATGCACCTGAAACCTCCATCCACTAGCTGTCTGTGAAACTCGAAAGAAGGCAACTCCGGCATGGAGAAGACAATCTTCCTCTCAAAACAGTCCACCAAGGCGTGGTAAGCGGACAGCCAATCCATCCCCAGAATCACTCCAAAGTCCTCCATCTGTAACATAATCAGCTCAGCTGGCAGGCTATGTCCCTCGACGCTGACCTCGCAATCCGTGTACACCTCCTCAGCTACAAACAGCTGACCACTCAGACCTTTGATTACGAACGGATTCTCTAACAGTGTATAATCCCGGTCCAAACTAACTGTGAAACTGGCTGCGACAAACGAGTGCGTAGCGCCGGAATCGAAAAGCGTGTAAACAAGTCTGCCGGAAACTGAAACCATACCTGCTACCACCGATCCCGAAGCTCTGGCGTCCCTGTGTGTTAGGGCGTTGATACGCCCTTCAGCTCTAGGTGCGGACGAAGCAGCCACACTCTGCGTCGGACGGGTAGGTGCTGGCCGGTACCCTCCTCGCGACTGCTGTCCTCCTCCTCACGCCTGGGAACCGCGGCCTCCCACGCGTCCTCTAGTGCTCTATACGGGAAGTATCTGCTGACCTCCTGCCCTAAACGGGCAGTCCCTCCTGATGTGGCCCAGCTGGTCACATTGGTAACAGAGGGGAACCCGACTCCGGCCCTCAGTGGGTCCCTGCTGTCGGTTGGGCGGGGGTCCGGTGCTGGCGACTGGCCCTTGTCGAGGGCCCCCAAAGGCCACTGATTGCCCTGTAAAACGTGACGGCTCTCCTGCAGATGCCACGTGTCTCCTCTCTCACTGGCCTTGTGAAAAGTATGGCTGAAAGGGCCTCTTCCGCCCGCCATCAGTGTCTCGCGCGGACGGGTTGGTCTCCTCGTAAGTCATAGCTGCCTCCACCACCCTCGAAAACATAGGCAACTTCAGGGGTTTGACATACCCCCGAATCGCAGGCCAGAGCCCCTCGGTGAACCTCCAAAGGCGCTCCTCCTCAGTAGCTACCGCTGTCGCTGCAAAGCGGGATAGCTCTAGGAAACGAGTGTGGTACGCGCTCACGGTCATCGTCCCTTGGCGGAGAGTGTGGAACTCCCGCCTCCTCTGGTCCTGCCACGTCTGGGGGAAGTACTGCTCACAGAAGACGGAGACGAACCGGTCCTAGGTCGGCTCGTCCCTCTCCTGTCCCCGGATCGCCCTCCACCACCTGTGTGCCGCACTCTCCAGCGGTACGTGGCAAAGGCCACACGGCACTCCACCAGGGGGCGAAGGGTGTCGAAAATCTTCTCCAGCTGCTCAAGCCAGTCCTCTGCCTCGGTCGGGTCCTCATCCCCCTTGAAGGAGGGGGGCTTCAGCTTCCGGAACTGCCTGAAGAGCTCGAAGTGGCGCTGTAGGGGAGGTGCTAGTGCACCTCCCGGCGAAGGTGCCTCGTGCACGGAAGTATTGGAGGAAGGTGGGGGCTGCGGCGGTCCATCCCCTCCCCCGTGTCCAGTGCCGCGTCCGTCGAGTGGTCCCACAGAGGACTCCCCCTCTGCAGCCCCAGGGTGAGGCGCTCGGGGCGGTGGGTGGAGCTCCTCTCGTACAATGTCTCGTATCAGCCGGGCGAGGTCCTGGGCCTGGATGCCCGGGAGTAGTGGCTGGTCCACTGGGGTGTCAGCAACGGCACGCCCACCTCGCCGACCTCGTCCTCGGCCGCGCCCGCGGCCTGCCTCACTGGTCCCACGATGAGGCATCTCCTGCAAGGAGACGCGAAACAAAACGAAACACGTCACTACGGAACGATACCGAACAGAAATGTCCAAGAGCTCATGTCAAAAGATATGTTGTGGTGGCTACTCTAGTTATAGACATGTGAATTGGTTATTTTCCAGTCAGTTGATTCACTTCTCGGGACGACCTTGCTCTGATACCATCTTGTAATGACCCGATTCCCAAGTCCCTATGAGACACGAGAACCAGACCGACTCGACTAATCCCAAGACCTAGTCGTCCAACGAGGAAGTAACCAAAAGAGCAGTAAAATAAACCACATTCAACATGAATATAACTGACAGTAGGGAAATACAGCAGTAAGGAAAGAAACCACTACAGTATATACCACCACAACAATAGAACAACATTCATAACATAATATGAACTGCAGGTAAAGAAAAGTACAGCGAAAATAGGAACTACTCACTATAACGGAACAAAAAGGGGTACAAGAGAGCAGTGGTAACTCTACTGGACCCTACTCGGCCCAGCGTCCTCTGCAGCCGCTGACCCTGGCTGCTCAACACCTGGTCCTGAAAGGTAACGAGTGTAACACGTCAGCAAAACACTGAGTAGAGTGGCAGCTAAACTAAAGAAACAGTAAAGTGTACAGTAGCTGTTTTAAATTTTCTTCTTCATTTATTTATGTCTTTCTATTGTTTCACAATTTATCTATTTCTCAGATCCTTCACTTGATCTCGAATGTTCCTCGTGGGAACGATCTTGATTGCAGTCTTTTCCGAACAGTAGAAGTAGCACGTGGTGCTCTCCAGGCTGGGAGAGTCCCCCGTGGTGATCCTACTCTCAGTTAACCACCCCAAGGTCACTGACAGACGTAACGGTGACTACGGCACGTGCGGTGAACGCACGGGTAGCTAACCCGCACTGGCACACGGTCAGTCGTTTCCGTTAACGAGTGCGCCCAAAGCACAGCACGGAACCAGTACAGGGCAGAGCCCTCTCAGTAACAGGGGTCCAAACCCTCCACAGTAACCAAACAGGGGCCTTGCCCCTCCATAGTCCGCGCACCCTCGCCTGACTACCCTGGTTTGCCCCAGTGGGCCTAACAAGTCGGTGTGGGAGGCTAGCAGAACCCCGGGGCCCGTGGGGTAGCTAGTACCTCCCTACACTAGTAGGTCTCCTCGGTACAACGTACACGAGGGCCAGCAAGTCGGTACAGAGTGGCCAGTCCTAACCCCGAGTCCCTGGGGTGGCTAGCTCCGCTCTGCATTAAACAGGGGGACAGTCGCTCTCCTTGGTACTCCGTACTCAAGGGCCAGTTCACTTCCCCAATTCTATCCCATTCACTTCCCAGGAGTTCTACTCCTAATTCCCCGTAGGGTTCCAGCTCTTTAACTCAGTGCATTCCGGTTTCACCTTTCCAGTTTCACGTTCATACATCCCATGTTCTTACTCATGTTCATTTATTCATAACAGGCAGCTGTTTAAACGAATTTACAGGTAGCTATTATTTTCTTTCCACATTTTTCAAGACTGCAGTATTCATACATTCCACTAGTTTTCCCATCCTAGGATTCATGCCATATCCTTGGATCTATCATACAATCTAGTTTTCCAGCCCTAGGATTCATGCAACACCCTAGGATCTACCATTCAATCTATTTCTCATTCCTAGGATTCATGCAATGTCCTAGGTTCTATTTATGGTTTCATAATTTAACAGATTATACTTAAAGCCACTCTAACAGGTACAACGGGAGTAATGGGGGCGTCGCCGGGAATCCCGCGTGCCTCCGTGACCCCCCGAGACTACAACAGAACAGGGTCCCATCACAAGGATCAAACACAAGGAACTTCTCAAAACAGTATACAGCTACTGTAGATAGGTAGAGGATGTAATTCAGAAAAGAACGCAACTCGAAATGTAGAAAACGGAGCCTGAACGGGCCCGAAACGGGTCGAAAATGACAAAACAGTGTAAAATCAGACGTCTGGAACTTCTTGCAGACGTCTTGAAAAGTGGATTAGGGAATTACCTCTCTCTACGTGGGCTCTCAGATGTCCAGAAGCCTGCGGGGGCATCTGGCCTAGTTCCCATACGTCCGATGGTCACCCAGGATGTCTGGAAGTCGTTCCCGCCGTCTGGCACTGGAGCCAGACGTCTGATTCGCGTTGGATGGCGAATCACCGAACCTGCGCGTACCCATCTCTCTCTCTCTCAGTACGGTCAGTCAAAGAAAAGGAAGGAGACGAAAATAACTCACCTTTCAGACGTCTGGACAGTCTTCCATATGTCATGCCCGTCCTCTGGCTATCAGCCCAGACGTCTGATTCTGGAAAAGTTTCCAGAACCAGGGTGCCACTCGCCCTCCGCTCGCGACTCCCGGCTGCGCCGCGAGTACTCCACCTGCTGCTCGAGCTGCAGCAATCCTCCTGCGTCGCTCCGCGCCCGCTGCGCCCCCCACTGGCCGGCCCTAGCAGCCCCGGCGAGCTCGCCCTCACAGCCGAGCACTTCCTCCCCCGCACAGCACCTCCTCCCGCACCCGCCGCGGCTGTCGCCGCCGCTGCTGCACCCTCGTGCTCGCTCTCGCGTACGCTCTCGCGCACTGGCTGAAGGAGAAGAGGAAGGAGGCGGAGGTGATGGGAGTGAGGGAGAGGAGTGGCCCTTTTAAGGCCACGCGAGGAGGAGAGAGAGAGAGCGGACAGCGCTGCGCCTGCGGTCGCAGGCGGAGAGAGGGAAAAAGAGAGAGGAAGATGGTTACGGGTCTGCGCACGCCTGCGCGTAGACACAGTCTCGCGTGCCACCGAAAATAGTTCCCAGACATCTGGAAGTGGTTCCAGACGTCTGGGACACCTCCCAGACGTCTTAAAAAAAACTCCTTGGGTGCGTTCGTAACACTAACCAATAGCATTTTTCCACTGCAAACACCATCACCTTGAGGAGTGGTAGTAGACAAAAGGGACCTACCGAACCCCATGTCAACCCCATTAGGCCCCGTAGCAAGAATTCCAAACTCCCAACTAAGAATGTGATCAACAAAACATCAGAGTCTGATTTGAGAGTATGTTGTTGTTGTATGGGCAAATAGAAAAAGTTGGAGGAGAAATTGGAGGAAAGGATGTCCTTACTTTAGTCTTTCAAATTGACAATCATTTTACTCCTCACAGCTATTGGATCAATCCTCTCCTACACCATAGGTTTACTGAATGCATATAAAGAAATGCATCAATAGGAGAGTAGTTTTCCCCGATAACACAAGCACATTGATCATAAACAAGCTACCTCCTAAGAAGCAGGACCCGGAGCCCCGCTGATTTCTCACACAATAGGAAGCATTACTTCTGACAGGGCCTTCCTCAAGTTGGGTGCTTCCATTAATGTGATCCTCACCTCACTGCATATGGAATTGGGTCTAGGTTACCTAAAACACAATGACATAACCTTGCAGTTAGCCGATAGATCCATTACAAAACGAAGGGGTATTTTTGGAGGATGTTTTAGTCAAGGTTAATGATTTGCATTACCTTACTGATTTCATGGTCCTGGACATGGAAACCCCAAAACAGCTCAACCACACCCCGATTATTTTGGGAAGACCTTTCTTGGCTACTGCCAAGGCAAGGATTGATTGTGAATCGGGAAATATAGAAATGGCCTCAGGGGATAAGACAAATCGATTCAATATTTTTGAGGTCTCAAAGAAGAATAAAATTAAGTGTGGTTTGATGGAGGATCTTGGTAGAATAGAGGAAGTAATGGCCATACATACCTTAGACAACCTTTTAATGGCCAACTCAACCCAAACTCGGGAAGGAGATCACACAATTACGGAAATAATTAAGGACAAAAAAAAATGCGACCAATTGTAGCAACATAGGATGAGGAAGATATACATGAGATCAAAAATTTGTTGGATGATTCACATGATCAAGATAAAACCCAACAACATCCTTATCCTGAATGCTTAGAGTTTGAGGTCCAACTTGTGGGTGGGAATTCTAAGGATCAAGATGGTTGGTTTAAGAACCCAGAGTGTAAGGATGAAATTGAACATTGGGGAAGAACTCTTCAAAGATTTCGTATTCTAGAGTATCCACAAATCCCCAGCACATCACAAAATCCTCATCATCCTTTCTCACCCGACCATTGCACAAATCTTATACCCAACCACACTTCCTCTATAATAAATCATCAAAACTCTTATTGGAGACCATTTGGGCTCTCCCTGCACCACCAGCTTGCCACTTTCATTGTTCATCTCTTTGGCAAGCCCATTTTCACTCTCTGGGACCTACACCTGGGGGCCCGGAAACTGTGTTGTTATGGCCTCAATGTTTAGTTACATTTTTATTGAGGACCTCACCTAGCTGAAGGCACTAAACTTAGCACATCTAAAGACTGTTGCAAGCCGACCAGAGTTTCACAGAAACCAGGTGTTATTCTTCCACTCTCCCACATGCTTTCATTTTTCACAATGAGGACATTGCAATAGCTAAGCATGGGGGGGTAGACATATTTTATAACCTTTTTGTCAGCTGTAACTATTATTTGATTCTTATAAAAAAGATTGAAAATTTCAAAAAGATAAGAAAGTGAAAGAAATTAGGAAAAGAGAACTTAGGCATTTGGAAGTTATTAACTTTAGGAAATGATATGAGAAGACATAAACACTTAAACTTTTCAGGTCTTTGGGATTAATTAGCCCGGTTATCCACTCGAATGTAGACTTACTCTCAAGTCCTCGCTAATTAAAATTCATTGTAAGTTGGTAAATAAATTGGGATGATAAGTATGCGACTTATCAACCCACCCTCAGATTTGGGGAGACTTTAAGCCTAAGCATCTACACACATTTTTTGCACTGACTCACTTTTTGCCGGTTTCTTCGAAACTTGGGTAGCTAATGAACTATCTAGGGTGGTATGGCTGGCAAGTTGTCGGTGGTAACAGCTCATTGGCCAGCTGTCCAAAGCCTAGTCATAAGACCATTTTTATTATACTGCCTTTAGATAAATCTTAGATCAGGGAAGGCACTTAAAAAAAAAAGAAAAAACAACAACCAAAAAGAAAAAGAAAAAAATAGAAAAAGGAGAAAAAAGTAAAAAATGAACAAAACCACACTTCACTGCATGAGTATGGTTGGCAAGTTGCCATAGGTAACAGCCCATTAGTCAATTGTCCAAAACCCAGCTCACAAAAAATGCACAATAATTCCCAAAACAGTTAGGGAAGAAGTAGGGAAGTAGAATAAACTAGGGAGATATACACTGGGTTCGCCCTTGTGTTGACCCCATAAATAAAATAAGTAGGGAGAAAGCTACCAATCGAAAAGATAAACTTTTAGGCAAGGTGATTAGCCCATAGTTGTGGTCTATTTAAGTATTTAAGTGCCTAGACATTAGGTTAATTCTAACATTTATTTAGTATAAATTAGGATGTAAATAGATTAATCCATAGTTTTAATTTAATTACATAATCCATGCATTGCATTCATATTTTAAGTGCATTTAGAATTAGCTTAGAATGTCATTTATCTAATTAGATAACCAATTAGGTACATTGTTTCTATTAACATAAAAGTTGACGGTCTATATATAAATGCCCTAATATTTTAACATTATTTTCTTTATTCCTCTTCTTGCAGGAATGGCTGGCTGCCGCTCCAACGCCGAACGGCCGCAGTGAAGAACCCATTCAAGGGGATGCGGATGTGGTGGATCTGGTCGGGTGGATGATTTCAAATTTGTGTAGGGCACTACAAAAGGAGGAGGGAGGCAACCGAGATTGGGAGGCCTCCACCACCGACCCACCACTATGCTGAGAGAACTTCCCTCTTCCACTCCATACTGCCGGCCTCTACTGTGGCGGCGAGTCTCCATCACCGTGGGCGTGTGGTGTGACAGGCCACACTGCCATCCGGAGCTCGCCGTATCACCGTGAGCACCTTAGCGTGCATCTCCCTCGCCGTCATCGCCGACCACCACCACCGAGCTACTGATTCAGCCACCCTTTCAGTAACTTAAGACGTCCAGGAAATTTCCTAGACGTCTGAAGCTACCCGCACGCCTCCACCCACTCGCCTGCGTACCCATCTGCACTCCACCCGCTCACCTCCAACAGCCACACCTTCCTCAGCCTGCTGCATCCTTCAAATGCACACGCGCCCATCAACCTTCAGCTCAACCACGCCTGCACCCTCCAACTGCACCCGCTCTCCACGTGCCTGCAGCTCACGCCATCTCCACACACTCACCGGCAGCAGCGCCCTCCTCCAACCGCGCCTGCAGACTCGCACAACCAAGCACGCCTCCGCCCATGCCTGCCGCTTGAAGCGCCATTCACCCGCGCCTGTAGAGCCCTTCGAACACGCGCCTACACCCTCCAACAGCGCCTGCAGTCCATGCCATTCACCCCTGCGGCTGCAGAACTGCCAGCAGCGCCCTCCGCCCACGCTTGCTGCAACCTGTGCACCCCCGCCAGCTGCAGCCGCACCCGCTCAACCGCCTGCAGACCCGTCCTCCCGCGCCTGCAGAGCCGTCAGCAGCAGCCCACGAGCAGATCTCACGCCAACAGCCGCGCAAGCTCATCGGCTGCAGCACCTCCGCCGGAGCTCGTCCGGCCACCTCCGGCCACCGCGCAACTCGCCGCCACCACCGATTCAAAGCCCTCAGTCCAAGGGACCTCCTCCGAGCTTCCCGCGCCCGGCCATTCGCTCCTCGTCGCGCAAGACAAAGGGGACAAATTCCCCTGTTTTGTTACAGTAAACCATCAATTAGGAATTACATTTTCTGCCATTGTCACTTTTTAATGATATTTTATTGATTCTGCATTACGGAAAATATCCTCTAGTTTCTCATAATTGCCATTTCAGCATTGTTTCTTGCTTAAACCTTAATCTAAAGGCAATCTTGGCTTGATTCTTGTCCAAACTAACTACGAACGAACGTTTTTAATTGGTGCGAATTTTAATACATCATTGCCTACCTGTGGATACGACCTGCTCCTCTGCGAGTGATTATTTCTTCTTAAATATTGATCAGTTGATTTTTCCACCACATTAAACTGCAATTGACTTAAAAGTGAAAGATCGACGAGTCAAATGGCGTCGTTGTCGTGGAGGCAACAGACGCAATAATTTTGCCTAATTTTATTTTGATTATTTGTCAATTGCACAGAGATTTGACCATTTATTATTTTCTTTTCTGTGCGAGAAAAATTATGCAAGAATCAGCCAGTGTGAGAGGCGACCCTTGACGTTGCCAGACGAGAAATGGACGAGCAATTTTGAAAGGAGGAGAAGGACGAGGACTTGACAGACACCATTGTATTTAGTCGCTAGTTTAATTAGACTAGAATTAAGACTGTAGACTTAAATTTTCATTGCAGTTAGTTTGAAACCCTTGTTCTGGGGCATATTTTGAGGGGTCTGTTCCCCGATTTTGTTTTGGGCCCATGTTGGGT
The DNA here is from genome assembly GCA_037157565.1 of Thalassia testudinum. Taxonomy (NCBI): domain Eukaryota; kingdom Viridiplantae; phylum Streptophyta; class Magnoliopsida; order Alismatales; family Hydrocharitaceae; genus Thalassia; species Thalassia testudinum. The sequence continues at coordinate 7,773,047 of JAZHRO010000003.1, read as the reverse complement.
AATTTTTGGGAGTCTGTTCCCTTTTCTTTAGATTTAGGTTTATTATTATTTTTATTATTATTACTTTTATTTGCTTGTGCATAACTAGTTCTAAAAAAAATAGAAAAAAAGAAATGAGCTGCCTGCTAGAAGCTGCCTGCCCTAGGACGAACCATTAAGGTCTGTATGAGCAGCCTCTAGATTTACTTCTCTGCATTGCGTACATTCTTGCATCGTAGATCACTGGAGGCAAGGTACGCATTCTCTTACTTTGCATCCTATTTTTGATCACGCATTGCATTTGGGATTTAATGCGAAGACCACCTAATCTGTACTGAATAAATCTAACAAGTGGTCACATTCTTTTTAGAGAAAGGACTAATTAAAGGAAGGACATTTTAAAAATCAAGGATTTGATTTTCAAACTTGGCGTGCGATTCAAAGTTCAAAATCTTTGACAGTGTATGCACACTTATTTCACTTGCACCACGGCATGCTTCTAGACACTCCTTAGGTTTGGAAATACTAGGACAAGAGCCCTCCTTTCGTTGGATTCTGAAGTGTTCGGAACTTGAGATCAAAGGTTTTGCAAGTCCAAAGAGGGGGATACCCTGTCACGGATTTTTGGGGGTAGTTGAGAAGCACCGCGAAAGCACAGCTTCAAAGGAAGGCTTAGGCCTACTTGCATCCCTCGATCTTCCGTCTTTGGATTTACTTAACCATTTGAGACTTAGGGAAGAACACCTAAGCTCCAACTAGGTCTTCTTAGGCGAACCGTAGGTTGATAATAGGCGCGTAATTGATTGGGCAACTTGTTTTGTCACCTACAATTTGAACTAAAGTCAAAAGCCTAAATTTGTAAAGACCAAACAAGTCCTTTTGAATTGTGTTTGTAGTGCATGCTTGGTAGGCGTTCTCTTAGGAGACAACTTGTATTTGATCCTGAACCTGAAAGAATCCTAAGAAAAGACCTCCCAAGGGTAGAAATGACCGGTCAAAGGAGCCTTAAGGAATATTTCATCCCAACCAATCAAGCTGGCCTAGCACTACATAGACCTAAAGGGGACAATCCATATGAGATCAAAAGTAGTACCATATCCTTGCTACCCTCCTTTTATGGTACTACTAGGGAAGACCCTTACAGGCATATTGAGGAATTCACTGAGGTCTGTTCCATGGTGAAGCTGCAGGGCGTTACTGATGACGCTCAAATGCGGACCCTCTTTCCCTTCTCCCTAAAGGACAAAGCCAAGTATTGGTATCACACCCTTGATAATATAAATACTTGGGATGCCCTGAAGAAGGAGTTTTTGAAGAAGTACTTCCCCATGAGCAAAACAAATCACTTTAGGAGGGAAATTATGAGTTTTGCTCAAAAGGATGGGGAAGCATTCCATGATGCGTGGGAGCGCTTTAACGATTTGCTGAGACTTTGCCCACATCACCAGGTGCCTAAATGGCAACTGGTTGAAAGGTTCTACACCGGACTTAATGATTCGCATAGGCAAATTGTGGATGGTGCCTATGCAGGAACCTTTCTATCTAAGACTGAGGATGAAGCTTGGAACTTATTTGATACTTTGAGTGAGAATTCTATTCACTTGAATTCTGCCTATATGGATAGAAAGGCCACTCTCATGCAAAGAAAGTTGGAGGCGAATGAAGCAAGGGACACCCAGAATTTAGCCTATCAAATTCAATTACTAAATCAAAACATGGAAAGGCTTATGTCGAACCCGAGTTCATTCGTACCTAACACCTCCACATCCCAAGCTTCTGAATGCGTAATTTGTCAAGGAAATACACACGCCACTATGGATTGCCACTTGGCCTCCCAATTCCCTGAGCTTGTACAAGCGGATTTGAATGCTGCTCAAGGGTTCCGTCCAAGACCTCGTAATGATCCTTTCTCCAACACTTATAATGAGGGATGGAGGAACCACCCAAACTTTTCGTGGAGACAAGGAAATGTTTCAAATTCAGGGAATTACAAACCACAATCCTTTCAAAACTATCAAATGAATCAACCTCAGACCTTTACCCAACCTAAAACCTATGAGATGGATGAATTGAAGGCGATGTTGAAAACTATGCAAGAAAGTCAAAGTGCCATCATCCAATCTCATGACAAGGCTATACATGAGATGAAATCACAAATTGGACACCTTGTTGAGGCCGTTAGACAGAGGGAGACTGGGAAGTTTCCCAGTGCTGCTGAGGAAAATCCTAAAGGAAAAGGGATTGCCTTTAGGGAGCATGCTCAGGCGGTGACTATTCTGAGGAGTGGGAAAGAAATTTCCAAACCTGATGCTCCTATAGTCTCACCCCCTAAAAAAACATCCACCTCGACTTTCACCCCCACCGAAGAAGATTTGCCCAAATCTTCTCCACTTGAAATCACCTCACCGGAAGAAGTTGCCTCCGTTCCACCCCTTACTCGATATGAAAACCCTTCCACCCATAGATCGAGAGTGCCTTTTCCAGAGTGCTTATCCACCTCTGGGCAGACTTCTACTGGCTCATCTGGAGCCAAAGATAAGATGGATGAGATTATGGAAACTTTCAAGCAAGTGCAGATTAACCTGCCTTTGCTTGAAGCTATCAGGCAGATTCCGTCTTATGCCCACTTCTTAAAGGACTTGTGCACGAAAAAGCGACAATCTAGAAAACAGGTCCAATCTAAAGTTGTCCTTCCTGATTCTGTTAGCTCAATTGTTCAACATGGCACACCCTCGAAACTTAAGGACCCAGGAGCCCCATATATCTCTGTGGTTATTGGTGACTTACAAATTGATGAGGCTCTGCTTGATCTGGGTGCGGGGGTGAACATCCTTCCGAGCTACGTGTATGAACAACTTGGGGGAGGCAATCTGAAGCCTAGCCTTGTAATCCTTCAAGTTACTGATCGATCACTTAAGAAACCACGGGGAATTTTGGAAGATGTTCTCGTAAGAGTGGAGGATTTCTTCTTTCCCGTTGACTTCTTAGTTTTGGACACTGACCCTACCAACAAGCCAACCAAACCCTCCATCATTTTGGGCCACCCCTTCCTTGCAACTTCCCATGCTTCAATTAATTGCAATACTGGGGCATTGAAAATGGGCTTTGGGAACAAGAAAATCCGGCTTAATGTGTTTGATGCTTACAAACAAACTGGACTTGAGGATTGTTCTCAAGTTGAGGTGATAGATGACCTGACTGAAGAGGCAACTCCTGCAATGTTATGTGATGACCCCCTTCAGCATATCATGCTAAATGAGCATTCCCATCTCCTGGAGGAATGTGAAGGGGATATACTAGAACTAGAGGAATTGCTAGGAGTTTCTGCTGAGTCTCTTCCCCCATCATTTCCGCCGAAGGTAGATTTGCTACCTGAGATGGGGACATCTATTATGAAACCCTCAACCATACAAGCCCCCAACCTTGAGTTGAAACCCCTCCCTGACACTCTCAAGTATGTTTTCCTAGGTGCCAATGATACGCTCCCCGTTATCATTTCGGCTGTGCTGTTTGAGGCACAGGAGGGAGCCTTGATTGAATGCCTGTCTAAGCACAAGGAAGCTATTGCTTGGGGCATTGCTGACATTAAGGGTATAGACTCTACACTCTGCATGCACCACATTTATACTGATGATTCCATCAAGCCTTTTAGGGACATGCAAAGACTTCTGAACCCTAATATGAGGGAGGTTGTAAAAAAGGAAATCCTAAAGTGGTTGGACGTTGAGATCATATATCCCATTGCTGATAGTAAATGGGTCAGTCCCATTCATGTGGTGCCAAAGAAGGTAGGCTTTACTGTGGAACTCAACGACCAAGGTGAACAAGTTGTCACTAGACCTTCAACTGGATGGAGGGTCTGTATTGATTACCGCAAGCTAAACACCGCTACCCAGAAGGATCACTTTCCTTTGCCTTTTATTGATCAAATTCTCGAAAAATTGGTAGGGAATAAGTATTATTGCTTTCTCGATGGATATTCTGGGTACAATTAGGTGGCAGTCTTTCCTGATGACCAGGAAAAGATGACATTCACGAGTCCTTACGGTACTTTCGCATTCAGGCATATGCCGTTTGGATTATGTAATGCCCCTGCAACTTTCCAGCAGTGTATGATGTCTATCTTTTCGGACATGATTGACGAGTGTGTTGAAGTATTTATGGATGACTTCTCTATTTATGGCTCGTCGTTCAACCAGTGTCTCCCGCACCTGGAGAATGTGTTGAAACGATGTAAGGAGACTAGTTTAGTCCTCAGCTAGGAGAAAAGTCACTTCATGGTACAGAAAGGAATTGTACTTGGGCATGTTGTATCCGAGCATGGTTTGGAAGTAGATAAAGCAAAGATTGATTCTATTTCCAAACTTCCATTGCCTACGAATGTCAAACAGATTAGATCCTTTCTGGGCCATGATGGCTTTTACAGGCACTTTATTAAAAATTTTAGTAAGATTTCTAGGCCACTTTGTGACTTATTGGCGAAGGAATCTTCCTTCAGTTTTGATTCAAAGTGTGCCAAGGCCTTTCAAACTCTAAAGGAGGCCTTGATTTCTGCGCCTGTTCTCCAACCTCCTGATTGGATACTCCCATTTGAGCATATGTGTGATGTTTCGGATTATGCAGTGGGAGCAGTCCTTGGACAAAGGGTTGAGGGAAGACCTCATGTGCTGCATTATGCAAGCAAGACTTTAACTGAACCTCAGCAAAACTACACCATCGCTGAAAAAGAATTACTTGCTGTAGTTTTTGCTCTAGAGAAGTTTAGGTCTTATTTACTTGGGTCTAAGGTGGTTATTTTTACTGATCATGCAGCAGTGAAACATCTCATTGCTAAGAAAGATTCTAAGCCACGTCTGATTAGGTGGATCTTACTCCTTCAAGAATTTGACTTGGAAATACGTGAAAAGAAAGGAGTAGAAAATGTTGTGGCTGACCACCTGTCTCGCCTTCCTCTTAATGACTCTATTTCTGAAGACATTCGCGAGACATTTCCCGATGAAACTCTAATGGCGGTAACATCAACTTTACCTTGGTATGCAGACATTGTAAATTACTTGGTCACTGGACAAACTCCTGGCTCTTGGGATGAGCAGAAAGGAAAGAGATTCATTTCTCAAGCAAGATATTTTCATTGGGAAGAGCCAGAATTATTTAGAATTAGACAAGACCAAGTATTGAGACGTTGTGTGCCTGAGGAGGAACAACAAAGTGTGCTAAGTTTTTGCCATGAACTTCATTGTGGAGGACACTTTGGTGCTAAGAAAACTGCTTTTAAGGTTCTCCAGTCCGATTTTTGGTGGCCTTCCTTATTTAAGGATTCTCATAATTTTGTTAAGGCCTGTATTAGATTTCAACGGACTGGAACGATTGGGAAGAAGAATGAAATGCCTCAACATCCTATTCAACCTGTTGAAATTTTTGATGTGTGGGGAATTGACTTTATGGGCCCCTTCCCGTCGTCCCATGGTTTTGAATATACCTTGGTTGCAGTTGATTATGTCTCTAAATGGATAGAGGCCATTCCTACGCGCACAAATGACCACTCTGTTGTTTTGAAATTTGTGAACGCCAATATCATATCCCGTTTCGGCTGCCCTAAGACTATTATAAGTGATGGGGGACCTCATTTCCGAAACCACCACTTCAATCGGTTAATTAAGAGTTTGGGAGTGACTCACAAGGTTGCTACCCCTTACCACCCTCAGATAAGTGGCCAGGTTGAAGTATCAAATAGGGAGATAAAAAATATTTTGGAAAAGACCGTTAGACCTGATAGGAAAGATTGGTCCCAAAAGCTCGATGATGCTTTGTGGGCTTATCGAACGGCCTATAAGACCCCTTTGGGTACTTCTCCCTTTTGGATTGTGTATGGAAAAGCATGCCATTTACCTGTTGAGTTGGAACATAAAGCACTTTGGGCTATTCGAAGTGTTAACACGGATTTAAAGAAGGCAGGTAAGGCACGATTTCTAGAATTAAGTGAGCTTGAGGAGCTGAGGAATGATGCTTATGACACCTCTCAAGCTTATAAAGAAAGAACTAAGGTCTTGCATGACAAGTTTATTCTTCGAAAGACCTTTGAACCCAACCAACAAGTCTAGCTTTTCAATTCCAGACTTAAGCTTTTTCCTGGGAAATTAAAATCTCATTGGGATGGGCCTTACATAATCACCAAAGTATTCCCCCATGGAGCTGTGGAGATCAAAAATCCTTCCTCTTCAGCAACTCCCTTTATCGTCAACGGTCAACGGTTAAAACCGTACATAACTTTAGATGGCCATCTGGTTGACGAAGTCACTCTTGAGGAGCCTTAGCTCCTACCATTCTCCACCTCAGGTAATATCTTCCTTTAGCTATTTTTTATTTTCAATGAGGACATTGTTTGAACCAGGCATGGGGGAGAGGACCTAAGGCATTTTGTTTATAGCATATAAAAAAAAAAAAAGAAAAGGTTTTGAGTTTAACTGGCTAGATCTTGCAGTCTTAAGAAAATCAGAACTCTAGGGTAGACTAAGTTAATTCTAGGGTCAAACTTTAGAAGCTAAATGAGTTGCTAGCGTTAGACCTTTAGGGTAGTTAAGTTGCGGTCCATTCCTTAAGAGGTTGAGGAAGGGAAACTAGGGTTTGAGTTAAAAGGTGGGGTAGTACCTGGAGTCTTATTCTACTTTTTGGTTTACGGGTCCTTGTAACCCAAGCATCCAAATTTCACACACTTGGTCTGGTAATCAACTTAATTTCTGTCTTTCTGAAAAAGAGATTTGGTTCTCTTAGTTTTGACTTAAGAGAGGCTTGAAAACACATTTTGATTGGAAGAGTTCCCGCCGCAGGAGAGGTGGAGTATATACTCACCATGAGGATGCGATGATAACATATTACCTCCTTGGCGCTTATCTCTTAGGATATCCATCCTACTGGGGGCATGTAAGCGCATTGCGCGGTTCAGGTACCATGGGCGGCCCTATCTCGAAGTGCCGATTGCCAAAGGCCTGAATTCGTTTAAGAAATCCATGGGCGATACTATCTCGAAGTGTCGATTGCCAGGAGTTCTTGGGGTCATTATGGGCGGTGCTATCTCAAAGCATCGAAAGCCAGGCACCCTTCGAGGTATGGTAATGGGGACAATGAATCCGACACAGACCGTGTTGATAGCTGATCTGAGGTTAGACTTAGAAGAATCAAAAAAAAAAAAAAAATATATATATATATAAAGAGAAGAAGAATTTTCTTTAATAACTCAGACCATTGCACAAGCACAAATGCTTTAATCTCAGGGATCAATAAACTTTAGGGTAGAGTCAGAAATCAGGGAAACTTGTGCCTACAACTCGTCTTTAACTGGCCTAGTCAGTAACTTAGCAACTACTTAGGAACCTTAGGTCTAGAGTCTGAACTTAATATGCTTCTGAAGGAAGACTAAGTAAGTTGACTAGTCTACTTGGAGTGCTAGGTTTCGCTTAATTTTGCTAGGGACTAGCAAAAACTAGGCATGGGGGTATTTGATTAGCCCATAGTTGTGGGCTATTTAAGTATTTAAGTGCCTAGACATTAGGTTAATTCTAACATTTATTTAGTGTAAATTAGGATGTAAATAGATTAATTCATAGTTTTAATTTAATTACATAATCCATGCATTGCATTCATATTTTAAGTGCATTTAGAATTAGCTTAGAATGTCATTTATCTAATTAGATAACCAATTAGGTACATTATTTTTATTAACATAAAAGTTGAGGGTCTGTATATAAATGGCCCTAATATTTTAACATTATTTTCTTTATTCCTCTTCTTGCAGGAACGGCTGGCTGCCTCTCCAACGCCGAATGGCCGCAGTGAAGAACCCATTCAAGGGGGAGCGGATGTGGTGGATCTGGACGGGCGGATGATTTCAAATTTGTGTAGGGCACTACAAAAGGAGGAGGGAGGCAACCGAGCTCTAGAGGCCTCCACACCGACCCACCACTGTGCTGAGAGAACTTCTCTCTTCCACTCCATACTGCCGGCCTCTACTGTGGCAGCGAGTCTCCATCACCGTGGGCGTGTGGTGTGACAGGCCACACCGCCATCTGGAGCCCGCCGCATCACCGTGAGCACCTTAGCATGCATCTCCCTCACCGTCGTCGCCGACCACCACAACCGAGCTACTGATTCAGCCACCCTTTCAGTAACTTAAGATGTCCGGGAAATTTCCCAGACGTCTGAAGCTACCCGCACGCCTCCACCCACTCGCCTGCTTACCCATCTGCACTCCACCTGCTCACCTCCAACAGCGACGCCTTCCTCAGCCTGCTGCATCCTTCAAACGCACACGCGCCCATCAATCTTCAGCTCAACCGCGCCTGCACCCTCCAACCGCACCCGCTCTCCACGCGCCTGCAGCTCACGCCATCTCCACACACTCACCGGCTGCAGTGCCCTCCTCCAACCGCACCTGCAGACCTGCACAACCGAGCACGCCTCCACCCGCACCTGCCGCTTGCATGCAACATTCACCCGCGCCTGTAGAGCCCTTCGCCCACGCGCCTGCACCCTCCAACAGCACCTGCAGTCCACGCCATTCACCCCAGCGCCTGCAGAACCACCAGCAGCGCCCTCCGCCCGGGCTTGCTGCAGCCTGTGCACCCCCGCCAGCTGCAGCTGCACCCACTCAACCGCCTGCAGACCCATCCTCCCGCGCCTGCAGAGCCGTCAGCAGCAGCGCGCGAGCAGATCTCACGCCAACAGCCGCGCAAGCTCACCGGCTGCAGCACCTTCGCCGGAGCTCGTCCGGCCACCTCTGGCCGCCACGCGACTCGCCGCCACCACCGATTTGAAGCCCTCGGTCCAAGGGACCTCCTCCGAGCTTCCCGCACCCGGCCATCTGCTACTCGTCGCGCAAGACAAAGGGGAAAAATTCCCCTGTTTTGCTATAGTAAACCATCAATTAGAAATTACATTTTTTGCCATTGTCACTTTTTAATGATATTTTATTGATTCTGCATTGCGGAAAATATCCTCTAGTTTCTCATAATTGCCATTTCAGCATTGTTTCTTGCTTAAACCTTAATCTAAAGGCAATCTTGGCTTGATTCTTGTCCAAACTAACTACGAACGAACGTTTTTAATTGGTGTGAATTTTAATACGTCATTGCCTCCCTGTGGATACGACCCGCTCCTCTGCGAGTGGTTATTTCTTCTTAAATATTGATCAGTCGATTTTTCCACCACATTAAACTACAACCGACTTAAAAGTGAAAGATTGACGAGTCACAAGGTCACCTAGGGTCGTACAAACCCGAAGTCCATTTCAACGGTCACATAGTGAGTCTTTGACTATTTTCACAAGATGCTTAGCACTTAGAGTTCTTTTGGATCCTTGGGCAGGTCAAGTAGCCATAAAAGGTTACTTCGGAACTCTCAAACTCCAAAAGTACAAAAAAATTAGAAAAGAAGAAAAATAAAATAATGTATCTTCCCTTTTCAAATAAAGCGAGGACTTGGGCAGTCTGCATTCTAGCGAACACCGGGGTACTATTGAGTCTTCGTAGTTTAGGACCTTAGTTGAAATTTTCTATTGTTATTAAATGACTTAGGCCTAAGAAATCTAATCATAATTCTATTTTTATACATAGCATATAGTTTAATTTTTCTAGGGACTAGTAAAGGATAGGCATGGGGTTATGATGTAGACACAATTATTGAGGGCAAACTGTCTATTCATGCATGTTCCAAGGCTTAGATTTGCATTTCATGTTATAAATATTGCATAGCATGCATCATTCTACATTTAGAGAAGTTGTATATAATTTAGCTTAATTGCATCCATTTTGTGGTCAGGAGAGATGGATATTTATTTTAGAGCCTCGGATTGACGATCCGACTGTACAGATATGATCAAGATGACAATCAGAGTCTAACGCCTCCGAAATCACCTCGATCGGAGTCCTGTAGCACCATATACAGTCCGAGGAAGATCAACAGCCAAGGGACTAGGTGACATAATTCGAAGGTTCAAATGACAAATCCGACTGTGCGGATGGATTCGGGTCGACAATCATAGCCTAGTGGCATAAAAATTGACTCAATCCGACCTCTGTAGCAACCCCTACAACAAAAAGAAGATGGATGGCCCAGACTACACCACGTGGCACAGCCTTCGCCGCTAAAGCGCATGCACGTGCCATCACACACACGCGGCAGCACGGGAGCACGTGCTCGTGCACAAAGGCATGCATACGGACAGCGTAGCACTAGAGTAGGAGCGTGCGAGTGCAGCAAAGACGGGGAGAGCGCAGTGCCAGCAACGCATGAGTAGGACTTACAGCGATGGATGAGTTGGACTTATAGCGATGCTTACAGCCATCGCTAATTCTTTGTGTGCCAACAAAGCTAGCTGTGGGCGTGAGTGGGCATGAGCTTCCTACAGCGACACTTCCAGTGGCGGCTTGGATGTCACTAATGGTCCCACACCTATTTTTAGCTTTTCTCCACTATAAAAGGAGCTGCACCCCCTCCCTTCCAAGCCATCTCTACCTACTCTATTCCCACCTATTCCCAAGCTCTAGCAAGCCTAGAAACGCTCCATTAGAGCTTGTTATCAAGCTTCCAAGGCTTCTATTAGTGTGGAAAACCTTTGCCTCACCAAATATTCGTCCATCTTCCCATCCCCATACATAGGTCGCCTTGGAGCTGTCCTCCCACCTCCATTCCAATAGCAAATCATCTCCGCCTTCTCACCTCCATTCTGGAGCCACGCCGAAGCTTTCCTCTACCCAACGTCGTCCTGCATCTCACCTCCATCGTCTTGCTCCTCACCTCCTTCGTCCAAGCTTCCGCCAGGCGCCGTCATCTCACCAAACAACCAATTCAGGAGATTTCCTCTCATCCCCCTCTATTTTTATGCTTTCATAGTTTATTGTAATTGACATTAAAGTGATATAAATATCATATTTATTCCATCTCTATCTTGTTATTCATTCTGCTTGTCTTCTTCTTTCAAAAAAAAAAAAAATAATAAAACCCTAAAATACCAAAAAGAAATAAATTGAAGTACAGTTTTCAATTAAAGTAAACGTCGCCTCCTTGTCTTCAACAAGGGACTCCATTGGAGTTTCAGTATAAATTTTATTTGACAACAAGTTTTGCAACTACGACAACGGGTTACTTGTAACGTTGATTTCAAACTCGCGAAACACATGCGATCACTCTTCATCTCTCTCTCTCTCTCTACTCTTTATTGTATTTGCTTTTATTTTTAGTTTAGAACTTTCTGCAAGTAGCAATAAAAAGTTTGATTCAATGAATATCTTGTCTCTTTATATGCATTCATTAGGTTACATTAGTTAGTATGAAAGGCTTTAAGAATCTCATTTTGCCTCCTTGCGAACAACTCGACACTTAACAAAAAATTTTTGAATGTTATTTATTTTGACGTAATTGGGAACTACAATGGTATAAAAATCTTTTTACGCAAAAAGCCACGCACAAATTGGCACCATTGCCAGGGATGCTAGTATAAGTCAATTGGGTTCATGGAACCTATTTGGACCCAACCCACTAGACTTACAGTCAACCTAGCCAAATTAGGAACCTATTCTCACAACCTATTTCTATCCCTAACCCTACCTACATAAGACCCACAAAAATCCTAGCAAAATCCTCTTAAGTCGGTTCAAAGTTAAGAAGATTTCATCCCTTAGTGGTTGGCCAAGAGATAAGATCTTATCTCTTGGCAAGAATTTATCCCTTGGTAGCCACCCACCTAGGTTCCCTATTTTTAGAAAACTCTCATCCCATCCTAGCCCTACAACTTAGATCCTAAGGTCCCCATTCAATCAATCCTAGGTATCACTTTGGATTAAATCCAAACCATCCAAATTAGTGATCCTAGGCACTCTAGATCACCTAATAGGAGGCCACCTACTTTTCTATAAAAGGACCTAGCCTCTACCTAGAGATAGAAAAAAGTTCCACCTACATACATCTCTAGCTCCTCTCTCTCTCTGCAACATCCCTCTCCAGCCTTCTTCCCAGTGCCCTAAATCTGAAGCTTTACCAAGTTTCCTAGAAGCATCCCTCACGCAACTCCGCTCTTCATCTATCTCTACCTCTCTCTCTCTCTTTACTCTTTAGTATATTTGCTTTGATTCTTAGTTTAGAAATTTCTGCAAGTAGCAATAAAAAGTTTGATTCAATGAATTATCTATCTTTATATGCTTTCACTAGGTTAGATTTGTTAGTATGAAGGGATTTAAGAATCTCATTTTGCCTCCCCATAAATGACTCAGCACTTACTATTTTTTGATCTATAAATTTATTTTGTTTTGACTCGATTTATAACTACAACAATAATGTAGAAATCTTTTTATGCATTTCGTCACAAACAAGTGTCTAGGTCTTTCTACTTCGGTGGTAATTTGGAGAGAATAACACAACTCGAATGAGGCAAGAGAACCACTAGAGTTTTAGTTTTCTTTTATTTTCTCCTTGGTGTAGTGTAATCCCTAAAGAAATAGGAGATGGCAGGGATGTGGTTGATCACCTCTAGCAAGGGAACCTTTATTTCAACATCCTTAAATAACTCACGCAGATTATCAAAGTTCTGCGTGTTCTTTTTTTTTCCTTTTGGCTCCTTTAGTAGAGCCTTAGGGAATGGGATTGATTCTAGCACCATTTTGGGTATGTCGTCCACACAAGAATGCAATGCACAATCCAAATGAGAGGACAATGAAGAAGATGGGCCAGCATCAGGTCGAGGTGAATCAACGGTTTGTTTACCGCACCTTGTAGTAATCACATTAGACGTCGTAGGTCTAGTGGGATCATAAGGAAGAGGAGGGTTCATAACAAGGACGTAGGGTGGCTTTGTGTTGCGGGAATAACCTAAAATCCTGGTGGAATACTCAGAGCATACAGAATCTGTTGAACCTATCCCTAAGAAGGTTGTACTTGTGGTTACAAACCATGGGGTGAGAAATTTTGCGGGTTTGGGATAGGTTGGGTGGGAAGAGTGCCCTATCATTTAGTCATCAAGCATAGTCGACTGATCTCAGCATTCTGCTGCGCTAATTGGTGCTGAAGGGAAGTCATGTTTTCTTCATGGTTCTTAGACATATCCATCATCATTCACATCAACTTATCAAGAGGGTTTGATGCATGATCCTTTTGAGGTGCGCAAGGGCTCAACATCGGATTTTCCAGAGGACAATACTAGGCCCTTAGGATGACAGGAGCAGATGGTAGTACTGGTCAACCAGTAAGGTTTTGGTGCTGAGGATTGCTGAACATGAGAACTTCGAATGATTGTGCCACCCTAGCTTATAAGTAGCAAAATATGTGTTGTTCCCCAAGGCTTGCACATCTTCGAATTTTGAAAATGGGTCCGCATATGATAAGGCACCCAAGTACATGGAGACTTGTTCCACCATGTTGAAATATGGCTAGCAGAAGCCAGGTCCACATTGCTTACCAAGTTGCTTGGCTTGATACTCGGCAAAGACGATGCAGGTTGTGTGGGATTCTAGGAAATAAGCTCGACTTGAGAAGGATTAGGTTTGTGACGTAATGGAGGAGTCGAAGTGTTGGCCATAGAATGGGTGGGGCCGGCCAAAAGTTCATCCAGCTTCTTGTGAACGAGGGTGACTTCTTCCGTTCTTTATGTGATCAAATTCATATCAATGGACTAATGGGAGGGTCCCATGTCAACCTCGTGTGCTCCACTATGGCATGTGCTGGTTTGGTTAAAGGTGATAATGGAGGTGCTATTCAATGAATTTTCACTCATGTTTTCGAATAGTTCAAATGCTCCACCCTCATCTTTGATAATGAAATTGCCTCTGCAAGAAGCATCCGCAATCTATCTCATATTTTTCATTTAGCCCATAGTAGAAGATATGGGCTACATGCCACTAGGGCAGAACATAGTGCGAGCATTTCTAGAGGTCATTATACCTCTCCCAGGCCTCAAGAAATTGTTCACCATTTTGTTGCATGAAAGAAGTGAAGGAATGACGAAGCGCATTAGTGTGCCCAATTGGGAAGAATTTCTTGAAAAATGTTCTGCGCATCTCTCCCTAAGAAGTGATGGGTCATCCAATCATGCGCAAGCATTGTGCGGCTTTATCCCGCAACAAAAATGGGAACATTTTCACGAGGACCATGATTGCACAGCAATCATAGGTCTTAATTGACCTAAATTAGGCTAGGACTTAGCATAAGTTAGTGTAGTTCATGCTTGCATAAGCATTATTTGTATCTTTACTGTTAGTTCTATATCTATGCATAGAATAATGCTATGATATACTAATTAGGTGCATTATAGCAGGAAATAAGAAGCTCAGGAGCTTGATCTGAGACTGGATCTGAAGCTGGACCTGAAGCTAGAGTTGCAACAGAGCTGGAGCAGAAGAAAAGAATAAGATCTAGCAGACAATAATGTAAGGGGTTGAGGTATGCTATTCTGTTAAGCAGGAATAAAGCATTAAAGTATGAATAACTTAGGTCCATCCTATCCCTAAGATAGCCTAGAAGCTTCCCCAAGCCTTAGCCACCCTTAGATTGGGTCACTATACCCTAGGAAGCCCTAAAACCCTAATTTCATCCTATTCTTGGATCTCCAGATGAGTTATAGGACATCCAGAACCCTTAGCCACAACCTGCACACCTCAAACCCACATCTGCAACATTATTGGACGTCCAGACACTTCGTCAGATGACCAATTTCTGCAGAATACCCAAGATAGAACCCAAAATCCCTCCTGGCTCTGATTGGACGTCCATACAACAAGTATGGACTTCTGATTTTTCACAATAAGACATCTAACATTATTATTAGAAGTCCAGAAGTGCTCTCTAGTTCCTGTCTTTGAATTCAAGCTTGGATCTTGAATTCCTAGGTCCCTAAACCTAATTCTAATCCCCTAGGAACCTAAATTAAGGTGGCCTAACCCTAGTACATCACCTCTAGACCTCCCTAAAGACCAAATTAGGTCATCACTAAACCTAATTGTCTTGGATCCTAGTCAATTCCATAAGCCTATTCAATTGACTCATTGAGTGCAATTGAGCCATGATCTCAGCATACACAGTCCAATTGGACTCAGTGAGAGTCCAATTGACCAAGACCTAACTTAATTGAGTTGTTTTACTCTCAATTAGGGTTTCACACATCCAATTAAGCTTGTATCAAGTTTAATTTCATTTTGCCTTAATGAATTAGGGTTTGCAACCCTAATTTGAGACCTACCTTGACCTAAACCCACTAGAACCTAACCTGATCAACCTAGCCACCAAGGTTTCGACCCACTCACACCCACACACACCACCTACATGAAATTATCTAGCCTAGATTTCTCTAGAACTCTCTACCATGTGTTGTTGCCTTGGTTACTAGAAAGAGCAACCAAGATGCATTCAATTTTTTGATCCACCAAATGTGGATCTAAAAACCACCCATCCATCCACTCTCTCCCTCTCCCACGAGCTTCCACCATAGGCCTCTCTAGTGAATTCCATAACTCTCTAGAGATCTTCCCTTAGGTCTATACAAAGACCTAAGGGGTGGCTAATTGGTCCATCTCGGTCTCTTGGCTTCATTCCACCTCCATCTCCACGAGCACAATATGGCATCTCCATCACCTGCACACTAGGCCTAGATCACCTCCAACCTCTCTGCAAGGGCCGGCCTACCCACCGTTGGCCGCCCCTCTTTCTCATCTCACCCATTCAAAGGCCATAGGAGCCCACCTCTGAATGCCCTTCATTCTATTAGCTAGATAAGTAGCATAGTTCTTCATAAATTTATTACTTTTATTACTATTTAGTAGTGTAGCTCGTTACTTCTCCCCCAATGATGCAAGCATAATCCCCCGTAGATTCATGTATGCAGTCATTTTTTGATAGCTGCTAGTTTTTACATTCCTGGTGCAAGCATTCCGCTATTGGTGCTCTGCAATTCTGTTATCATCATCTTTATATATATATGTTGAAAATCACCATGTGCTTGATTATCATCTTTTGGTGTGATTAAAGTTGCATGTTTTCAATATCTAATATTCTGGCAACAGTATGTCGTGCCTCAATACAAACTTAGCGTAAATCGACATGCGGTTTTGAATAAGAAGAGCGAGCGAGATCGATTTCTAATTTGCATTTCCAAAACACCTCCCAAAGACGAATGACCGGGACTCGATGTCTCATTATCTTTATAAATTCTTTTTGACGAGCGTTTTCACGCACTATACTACGACGCAATCTGTGTTTTCAAAACACGAGCAAGAATTGCCTCCCGTCAAATGGCACCGTTGCCAAGGAGGCAACATATTTGATTTGGATCTTTTGAGCATTTAGTGACAAATATTCCTCTGCTTGTTTGTTTGATGTGCAGAAAAGCAGGAAAAATGGGATCTGTGCACACATCGAACGCAGAAAAATCATCAGGAAAGCAGGAAAAATGGGATCTACACACACATCGGACACAGAAAAATCATCAGGTGCACATCTCCACTTATATTAGGATTTCCCTTTTTCGAGCCCTAGGTTAAATTTCCTTCTAGCAAATTCATTTGAAAAAAAAACAAAAAAAAGTCTAGACAGTTAGATTAGGTTTTCATTTAAATCTTATGTTAGTTTGCTTGAAAAAAAGAAAAAAAATCATGTTGGTGGAAAGTTTGAATTTTGAATTCAAACACCTTTTAAAAGCTTTCCCACCATTCTATGATTTTCGGCCAGATTTCAAATTTCGAATTAAAAATTCAATTGCCAAAAAATTAATGAGAGAAAAATTATGAAATTTGGGCTATGCCTTCATTATCAAATCATCTTTCAAATGGCACCATTCATTTAAGAAATTCATAGTAGAAAATTTTTAAAAATTCACGATGTGAAAGGCGCTCATAGTGACTCATACTTGAAAATTTTCAAAATTCAAAAATCAATTTCGAGTAATCTGCGAATCTGTTTTGATGAAAAATTGTAGGGTTTGAAAGCTCATCTCATTGTCTTTAATTTACATATTTTTCCCAAATTTTTGAAGATCATTTGATACTATTTCAAAGCAAAAAATCGACCAGGGGTCAAAATTCCAAATCTGACCCCTTGAAGTTTAAAAATCTCTATAAATTCGGTTGAAACAATACAAATTACAAAAAAAAATTCTTTAAAAAGATAATTGAAAAAGGAATCCATTTGCCAAATTTCAACTTATTCTAATTCCAATTTTTATCAAGGAATTATTCTTATTTCATGGTCTGTTGAAAAAAAAGAGAAAAAAAACCCTAGGATTGCATGAACCCTAGGTTACACCTTTAGGGTTACACTATAGAGACCACACATTTGGGCTAACTTAGACTTAGTCAAGTCTAGTGTTTGGTCAGTGAGCTTGGTCACCTTGTGGGCCACTCACCGAACCCCAGTGAAAGAAAAATAGCTTAAAATTATTTTTAAAACACGAAATAAACCTGAATTCGTTGTCATACTGCTAGGTGGTTTCAACCGCTCTTGCCAAACCTGGTGACTAAGTTTATGGGGTAGTGTCAAATGACCATGGCTCGGGGGTTAACGGAATCAGAGGCATGAGCCGAAGGAAGAACCTTCCCCTTAGTCCCCTCGTAACCAGATTGGTTGGATTAGCTTGAGAGGTAGGATTTACTTTCAGTCGATTGAATGATGAATTTTCTCTTCAGGAATTAGAATTTTAAATGAAAAATCTTGTCATCTGATCATAAGGACCATCTGATTGACGAGGCCTTCGCCTTGTCTGGCTGGCTGCACCAACCTAGGGGTTGATTAGTGTATGCAAGGAAGGAGGTAACTCAGACCTCGACTGGTTGGATCTTGGGAGTCAATCCCAAGGAGGCGGAGGCAGTTAGTCACTGTGCCTGGACCATCTTCTCCCCCACCTTTTTCTTCCACTCACTTAGCCGCAATGGCAAACCCTGGATTTGGACCTAATTAGGATCCAAAAGAGCTGGACCCACGAGCTTATCTGAGAGCCCAGGTCAGCGAATTAGCTCAACCTTGGGATCAGAACCCAAGGTGGCGAAGATGACTTTTCGCTTCTCCTAATCCTTCCCCTTGGGTTTTCGAAATGGTTAACCCATATCTTGACCCTGAATATTATGACCCATACTATTCGGCTCCTCAAAGGACTGCATCTTATAACCCAGGATATGGATTTCACACTCCTGCATCTTACCCATGGAATATGGGTAGACATGATTCGCCCCCTAGAACCCCTGAAGAACTACCAGTGCATATGCAACCGCATTATAGAATACAGAGAGCTGTATGATAACAATCCTGACTGTTTCAAAAAAAAAAAAAAAAAGAATACAGAGAGCTGTAGGTAGCGCTAAGGAGAAGGCCACATTCTATCTACATGAAGTCCAAGCTATCACTGAGCCGAACAAAAGAAAAAGCTGGATTCCGTACCAACAAGCTGTGATGGAGCTCCTTCAGGGAATAGCAGGGATAACAAGGCTAATTGGAATCGAGAAACTCAAGAACTACTGCTTTTGAGATATCAAGTGGAAAATAGCCTTGAAGACCTAGAAGAATCTAAAATGACTACGTCGGATGGACACACAGGAGATTCTCGAGAGCAGATGCTGGGAGATTATTCAAGGGAAGAAGAATCCATCTTGGATATGAGACAGGAGCAGAAAATGTTTTGAATGGGTTCATCTGAGAACTCCATTCAGGAAACTGAGGAGGAAATGACTGATATCTCCAGGACTGAGCCACAATCGGATTATCCTGAATCCTGGGAGATACCTATTGGGTTAGATAACCCAACTGTGATAAGGGAAGTAGATCCATTTGAGGATATGGATCTTGAAGCAAACATTACATTTGACACTGCTGATCAATCTGGGCCACTTCCCATTGTAGGTGAACCTGTGCCAGAGCCAACATCTTCTGATCTACACTCGTTTTATTTCACCTACATACCTAATTCGGATGCTAGAGATTCTGAGATGACACTTTCTATCCCTGATCCTGACATCCGAAGACCAGAAGTAGCTATGGATGTTTTGACTGAAGAAATAGATATGCTACTTGAGGCAGGAATTACTGAGGAACCCAATGCATATGTGGGTGAAGCTTTGAGTAGAATGAGCTGGAGACACACCTACAATCCTAATCAATCTAATGGATGGCTCGACTCAGATCTGGAAGAGTCAGATTCTGATGAATCAGAGATGAGTACTGATGAGGATGAAGTAATTTCTGACAAGGATTTTAGTGACCTCCCCACTGATCTTCTACTTTCACAGATACCCCCATATAATCTAGAGCCTGGAGAGGGCATGATCTTTGATGTCAATTATCGTTATGAGGATCCCTATGACTCAGATTTTGGTTCTAAGATACATTTTGATCTACTCCCTCAGCAACTTCCTTCGAATTATGGGACATGATAAATCAGATGAATCAACATCATGACCCCCCCTCTGATTATACTCCATTTTCCACCACCACTCCACACTTTCTTCTAGCTAGACTTTTGGAGTAGGTGTGCACAATCAGCTGGTTCGCATCTCCAGACCACTGATTCTGGGAGCATTTGGGCACATCTTTCTCTTAATCTTGACGGGTTCTTATGCACGAACTAATACATCTGATTAAGTTTTTGCCTACCTGGAGACATTAAACTCAACATCTACTCTGCATCCATCACCTATACATACCATTTTTATACATAGCATATTTCCTTTTCGCATATTTCATACTGTCAGGTTGGCCAATGCTGAACGTTAAAATTTCAAGAGCAATTCTAGGTGATTTCTACCCATTTACTCCCCATTGTATTTATTTTCTTTTATATTCATGCATGAGGACATGCAAGAACTTAGGCATGGGGGGGTAGGTAAGACAAAATTGAAAATTTTTATGCCAACATTTAGGAAAACCTCAGAGCTACATGTCAAACATACTTTAGGACCCTAAATAAAAGAACAACCGACACCACCTCCATTGCTCGCATTGAAGCTAAAAATCGTCCGTAATAGACACTTCCGACTCACCCACTCACCTTTTGTTCTAAATTTAGGGTCAAGCTGAACGCAACCCGAAAGGGAAATTTCATAAAGTACGAATATAAGAGGTTACTTGCTTATAGCATATATACATAGTGCATCCACGAATAAGATTATCTTATTAAGAGAATACATTAGGGATTTTATCCTCTAGTTGATTCCTGTAATCTGGAATCTAGTACAACTTTTAACACATGTGTAGAATTTGCAATGGATTTACGGTGAAGGCTAATAAATGTCTTTAGTCAGTCGAGAAGAAGCAGTGCTTCTTTACCTGAACCCTTGGACAATGTTTTGGGAGCTAGCCAGATTTTCTTCCAAAAATTCACCAAATAGTGTGAGATGAGAATAGAGAGTACTGGTACTCTAAGATCAGTGTAAGGAATCTGGAATCCTAGATAATTAAGTGATGATACTCAAAGATTAGGCATAGTTTTCGCTCTTGGTTCCTGCGTATACATTTTTGTGCGAAATTTTGAGAGCCACCAAATAAGGCAATTATGCGGAGAGCAAGTCTTCATAAAACCAAGGCTAAGGTGGATGGTTACGATAATTCTTTACGGAATCCTCGACTGAAGGAGGGTATTGATGTCAAAGTCAGAAATACACCGTCCTATCTGTCTCTCCCAGTTTTGTGAGTAGGCACTTCCACCAAATAAGCCACCCAATGTCTCTTAAGTACCACAAATCCCTAATAATGCCTCCTCAATAAAGTTCACAAATCTGTGCTAGCCTGTGTTGTGTTAAAAAAAATTATACATAAAAAAAATGAAGAAAAAGAAAAAAAATAAAAAAAAGAAAAAAAGGGAAAAAATTAGGAAAAGAAGAAAAAGCAAGAAAAAAAGTGTGTGAATATTTAGTGTTTTTTCAGTTGCAATGAGGCAATCCACCAAATAAATTTGAGATCCACTAAATATGGCCTTAACCTATCTTCCTATGTTTCTGACTACCCAAATACTGACTGAGGAATTTCGACTTAGTGTTAAGGTTATGAGAACTCAATTAAAGTGTTAATGTCAAGTGAGACCACCAAATATAGATCATACGTGAGAATCTGGTGAGATTGTGATCTCTAAAAAAAAAATAGAGAGAGAGAGAAAAAGAGAATGAATACAAAGGAACCAAAAGAGAGCATAGTTTCTCTTGTCTTTCTCCGAGATGAGTTACTTGATAATCTAGGAATCTAGGTTCCAAAGTACTAATTTCTATGTAGCACCAAGTAAGAGTAAGCCACCAAATAAACACTCTCATCCCTCAGACATTCTCTACCCAAGCTTAAAGCCAGGGTGGAATTCATAGAATATCTTGAATACCTCGAGGGAAGAAGTTTGCCTATCCCTCTAGAATTTTTCTTGGGGTCAAGTATAGGCTTTAGAGGTGAATCAGGATTTTCACTCGAATCCGTTGCAAAATCTACATAGTTGTACTTTCACATTTGTCTAAATTTCTAGAACATAGGATGAAAATAAAAAGGATAAAAATCTCTAGGCATACACTTGATAAAATAATTAATCCCTTAGGGACCCTTATATGAATAATTTAGTTTTACATTTGCTAAGGACTAGCAAGATTTAGGCATGGGGGTATGATTTCGCAGCAATCATAGGTCATAATTGACCTAAATTAGGCCAGGACTTAGCATAAGTTAGGATAGTTCACGCATGCATAAGAATTATTTATATCTTTACTGTTCCTCCTATAGCTATGCATAGAATAATGCTATAATATACTAATTAGGTGCATTATATAAATTGCAGGAAATAAGAAGCTCAAGAGCTGGTTCTGAGACTGGATCTAAAGCTAGACCTGAAGCCAGAGTTGTAGCAGAGCCGGAGTAGAAGACTAGAATAAGATGTAGTAGACAATAATGTAAGGGGTTGAGGTAAGCTATTCTGTTAAGCAGGAATAAAGCAGTAAATTACGAAGAATTTAGGTCCATCCTAGCCGTAGGACAGCCTAGTAGCTTCCCCAAGCCTTAACCACCCTTAGATTAGGTTACTGTACCCTAGGAAGCCCTAAAACCCTAATTCCATCCTATTCCTGGATGTCTGGATGAGTTATAGGACATCCAGAACCCTTAGCCACAACCTGCACACCTCAAACCCACATCTGCAGTAATATTGGATGTCCAGACACCTCGTCAGACCTCCAATTTCTGCAGAATACCCAAGATAGAACAAAAAATCCCTCCTGACTCCGATTGGATGTCCAGATAACAAGTATGGACTTCTGATTTTTCACTATAAGACATCTGACACTATTATTAGATGTCTAGAACTACTCTCTAGTTCCTGTTTTTGAATTCAAGCTTGGATCTTAAATTCCTAGGTCCCTAAACCTAATTCTAACACCCTAGGAACCTAAATTAAGGTGCCCTTACCCTAGTACATCACCTCTAGACCTCCCTAAATACCTAATTAGGTCCTCACTAAACCTAATTGACTTGGATCTTAGTCAATTCCATCAGCCTATTCAATTGGACTCATTGAGTGCAATTGAGCCATGATCTCAGCATACACAGTCCAATTGGACTCAGTGAGAGTCCAATTGACCTAGACATAACTTAATTGAGTTGTTTTACTCTCAATTAGGGTTTCAGACATCCAATTAAACATGTATCAAGATTAATTTCATTTTACCTTAATGAATTAAGGTTTGCAACCCTAATTTGAGACCTACCTTAACCTAAACCCACCAGAAACTAACCTGATCAAGCTAGCCACCTAGGTTTCAACCCACACACACCACCTACATGAAAATACCTAGCCTATAGTTCTCTAGAACTCTCCACCTTGTGTTGTGGCCTTGGTTGCTAAAAATAGCAACCAAGATGCATTCAATTTTTAAATCCACCAAATGTGGATATAAAGACCACCCATCCATCCACTCTCTCCCTCTCCCATGAGCTCCCACCATAGGCCTCTCTAGAGAATTCCATAACTCTCTAGAGAGCTTCCCTTAGGTCTATAAAAAGACCTAAGAGGTGGCCATTTGGTCCATTTTAGTCTCATGGCTTCATTCCACCTCCATTACTCAACCTCCATCTCCACGAGCACAACATGGTATCTCCATCACCTCCACGCCAGGCCTAGATCACCTCCAACCTCTCTCCAAGGGCCGACCTACCCACCATTGGCCACCTCGCTTTCTCTTCTCACCCATTCAAAGGCCATCGAAGCCTACCTCCGAATGCCCTTCGTTCTATTAGCTAGATAAGTAGTGTAGTTCTTCATAGATTTATTGCTTTTATTACAGCTTAGTAGTGTAGCTCCTTACTTCTCCCACAATGATGCATGCATAATCCCCTGTAGATTCATTTATGCAGTCATTTTCTGATAGTTGTTAGATTTTACATTCCCTGTATAAGCATTCTGCTACCGATGCTCTATAACTCTATTATCATCATCTTTATATATGTATATATATGTTGAAAATCACCATGTGCCTAATTATCATCTTTTGGTGTGATTAAAGTTGCATGTTTTCAATATCTGATATTCTAGCAACAGCATGTCATGCATCAATACGAGCTTAGCATAAATTGACATGCGACTTTGAATAAGTAGAGCGAGTGAGATCGATTTCTAATTTGCATTTCCAAAACACCTCCCAGAGACGAACAACTGGGACTCTAACTATCATTATCTTTATAAATTATTTTTGATGAGCATTTTCGCTCACTATACTACAACAAGATCTTTGTTTTCAAAACACACACGGGAATCGCCTACTGCCAGACCACATCTAGCCTGACATTTCTTGGTTTAATTATTTTATCCAATTAGGTCCGATCCACCAATTAAATAAAAGCGTCTTCACTCGCATGTCCATTATAATGGAAATTGATTAAGCCAATGACATTTAGTTTTAATTCAAAATCATCCCTGCCTGTGGGGACATGAACCTACCTATGGGTCTCTGTTGCAATAGGATTCTGATACGAGCTCAGAGACCTAGGCTCCTCTTGATGGGGAGGATTTTGCATTTCCTCCAAAATTTCCCTAGTGGCTTGAATTTGTTCTGTGTAAAATGCCATCTGGGCTTGGAGCTAGGTTAACAGGTTGACTCCACTACCTAGTGGAGGGGGAGGGGGAGGATCCCCCCCATCAGGATTTGGGGGTGGGTAAGCAACCATGTTTATGGAGGAGGAGGATGATTCGCCAGTTTCTACCCTCCTAGAATTATAAAATAATTAAAAAAGTTCAGGGTTTTGTGACCTCCTCCCGAGCATGCACTACCAAAAGAAGGGGGGAGATGGGAAGAGAAGTGGTAAGAAGAGAAGAGGGTGAGAGAAAAGATACTAAATAGGTGCACTTGATGACAAATCAAACAATTAAGGTCTTAACCATTAAAGGTGACCCTAGACCTAAAGATCCAATTTACCCACTATTGTCACCTATGAAACCATATACGAGCACCGCGGAACCACTGGGCTAGATTGAAAGGCTGTTTTCCCCAGTCTTAGACACTTGATAGCTCACAGGAACCCGTATCAGCATGTAGGCACTACACATAGGTAGTTAGACCACCAAACCTTAATGGGGTCAAGTTACTACCAATTTTAATTGAGAGACCTAGGATACAAGTGCTTAGGAATGTGAAGGGCATTGTTTAGGGGGTAATGCCCAAGTGTGTTGATTGAAGAGTGTATAAATCAAGCATGCAACGGGGAAATCTTCACGAATTGAAGTTTAGATTGGTGAAAGACTTTCAGAATTCCACTCTTTAGTAGTATGAATTTTAGGATTCAAATGAATTACCATTTCAACCAATCTCGAGGTTTTCTGGGAAATAGGTGTTTGATGCCAAGTGATGACTCTACAATTTTCACAGTTAATATTATCAATTTGAGTCAATTTTGAGGGTACATGTGTGAGATTGACATATTATAATGGGCTTGGGAGCATTGCATGCATATTGCATGATCTTTACATTTTAATTTCTTAGAATGAATGTTTAATGACCATATACAAAACTCCATTTTGAAAGAGATCTCAGATGAGCAATTGGACCATACGGATGGATCAAGATCGACAAATGGAGTCCTACAGACACTAAATCACATCGATCCAACCTCTATAGCTCCCACAACAAGCCCAAGAAAGATCAATGGCCAGGGGCAATGCGACATCCTTACGGGCCTCAGATAAAAATCCAACCGTATGGATGGATCTAGAGCAACGATCGCAATCCGACAATGTGGGAATCATCTAGATCTGAGCATCCTGTCACCCTCTACACTAGAAAGAAGATGGATGGCCTAGATGGTGCCACATGGCACCATCACGGCCTCTCCTCATGCCCCCAACAGCCATGGCCACTTTCCTCCATCACACCTCATGCTCCATCTCAGCCGTTCATCCTTCATCCAACGGCTGGAGAGGCGCATGCTGGGAATGCTCTCCACGACAATCCAACAACTTGGTGCATTGGTCATGACGCCAATCTGCCACCATCGGATGCAGGTTCAAATCCCATCGCACCTCAATTTCACAATTTAGGCGTGGCATAGCAGGAGCAACAGCAGTGCAAGAAAGCAAGCGCATGCAGGAGGCAGCAGTGCACGTAAGCGTGTGGAGACTAGCACAGCACCGCGCATGCGTACAACATGGTGCATTCAACATGGGCGCGTGAGGTGTGCGCTAGCGGGATGTGTAGGCAAGGGCTATGTCGACGTTTGAGGTAGGTCTTCAGCGACGTCTTTGAATGTCGCTATTGACCTAAGGACGAATTTGAGCCCTCTCCTCAACTATAAAAAGGGACCTATCCCTCCCATTTGCATCGATGTTCAACCTAAGCAACTCCACCACTCCTTAGAGCTCCAAGCAAGGTTGTGAAGACACTGAGTCACCTACGGAAGCCCCTCCACTACCGTGGCTGCCTCGCATCTCCACTTAGCTAGTTTTTGGTTTATTATTTGTGTTGCTTGAGCTTTCATCTGCCATTGTAGTTGTAGAACTGAATCATTTATGCAACATATTCTCTATTCTATTATCATATTTGTCTCTTCCGTAGTTATATATTCTCACATCATCATAATGATTTTCTAACCCTATCTCTCATCTCTCTCTCTCTCCCTCTCGCTCTCTGTTTCTTTCTTGTTCTATCTGGTTTGCAAGCGAAATAAATGATGAATTTTTGTGACACAAAGTGAGCATTTGATCTGATTTCATGCCTCCCTATGTTCGGCACTTAGACTCACATCCGTTTATTCTTATTTATAATTGATGTCGTAAAACGTGCTACAATGAATGATTTTACACAAACATGTCCAACGAATGTCAGTTTTTGGCGTTGTTTCTAGGGAGGCAATGGATCTCTTATTCGCTTTCATTTTCTTGGTCATTATTTATACCTGGGTTATCTAACTTGCTCTTCTCTCTCTTCTTGTGGTTGTAGGAACCTTGTGTAATGGGAACGGGAGGAGAACAAGTCATGTTGGATCGAAAGGAAGCGCAAGAAGAAGATAGCTAATAGAGAGAGTTTCACTTAATTAAAATAGTACTAGAATGATACATCGTAATTAATGTGGTGGAAATCTCTCAATCAAAGATTAAAATAGATATGAATTTAAACCATGAAAGGGATGTTGCATCCACAGGAAGGAACAGATTAATAAGTTCACAAAATATTTTCCTTTGCAATTATTCAATCACATGCGCAATCCGTGTTCAAATCTGATGCGAAACAAGGAGAAAAGAAGGAACACATAATAATTTAGAAATGCAGGGATGTGAATGTAATTTTTATGTCAGAAAATTATACATGTGCAAGAGTGCCATGTACTATTCACTTGCATGCATATGAAGATATCCTTCAAAATTAATTCAATGCACATAGAGGTGAATAATAAGGTTTAACAATTATCAAGAAGCATGAGCATTAAGGCATAAATTCACCATAATAAAATAATTATAAATCAAAATTCTTTTTGTGGCAATGGCAAGAAATGTAACTATTAATTGAGTATAAAACAGAGGAAACTTCCTCTCTCTTCCTTGCGCACACTAGGAACCTTCGTGGGAGGAGCTACGCGGTGGGAAGGCACGACTCAAAGAGGGCTACGCAATGGTGGTGACGCGGATGCTGGAGACAGCCAGACGGAGGAGAATGGCCGTCGGCCTGTTGGCCCTATTGGAGGAGGTTCACCGTGTGTGGACCCGCGAGTGCTCAGCTGCAGCGCACACGGATGTGCGCTGGGCTCGTGGGCGTGCGAGGGTGTTCTGCAAGCCGCTTGGGCGTGCAGGGTCTTCTGGCCGTGTGGCTGCAGGTGTTGCGGGGAGGCGCGAGGAGGTCTAAAGAGGGGGCACTGGGGTGTTGCAAGAGCTGCTGCGTGGTTGCGTGCTGCAGGCCGCAAGGGCTGATGAGGGTGTGGGTGTAGCTACGCACAAGGGTGCTTGCAAGGGTGCTGTGAGGGCAGCACGCGGAGGGGGGTGCACCACAGTGCCTGCTGTGTGTGCTTGGAGTGGCTGCTGGCTTAGGCGCTTGCGGGCGGTTGCAGCCCGCAGGCTACCGTGGGTGCAGCGCCTGTAGGATGTGCAAGGGCAGGCGATGGAGGGTGCTTAGTGAGGGCTAGTGTAGTGTGCGGTGGGAGGTGAAGCAGTTGCAGGCATGCAATGAGGGTAGGTGTAGTGCACAATGGGAGGTAAAGCAGTTGTAGGCACGCAGTGAGGGCAGTCTGTGGCTGGATAGGCGGTGGAGGGTGCGGCTGTGGCTTGCAAGGGATTGGCGAAGACACTGGTGTGCACAGTGCACACTCTCCCCACAATGCACACTCTCTTCATGGTTGGGTCCCCACCAATGGGTGAAGAAGAAGACGAAAACTCCTCTCCTTTGCCAAGCCTCCTCTTAACTCCTCTCCCTGCACGAGTTAAGGGATTTTCAAAATGCCTTACCAGATATGGCCTTCAGCTGTTGGGGAGATGTTGAGGCCAGCTGGAAGACTCAGTTGAGGCCGACGGCTGTTGGGGGAGGGGAGAATTTAACTCACCCCCCTCATCTCTTGCAATTTGTTCCTACAATGATGAAATAAAATAATTACATACTAAGTTATAGAATGCGATAAAATAGATAAAAACTCAAGTAATGATGCATGCACTTATTTAATGTCCTAATGTGAGTATTAACAAACATACTATGTTAGAATTGAAGTACTTAAGCGTAACAATAGTCCATTAAAATGGATTCATCAAATACCCCCATGCCTAAGATTTGCTAGTTCCTAGCAAAAATGAAAAATAATAGAAGTAATCAGAAGATTTCTTCTTTTCTTATTTCAAAACTTTAGAGATCCAGACAAATGTGATGTGACAATAGCTTAGGTAATAGATCCGAGTGAAAAAGCCAATTCGCATTGGGAGTTCGTGCTTCACTCTTGGTAAATATTTCTATCGGGATAAGCAACTACTTCCCTCAGGAATAAAGTAGAAGATAATCTGTAATTTGACCCCGGCCTTTGGCTTAGGTAGGAGATATCGAGTTGAATGGATTTGTATTTGGTGGCACATACTCATCTGGTGCTACATGTAATCTAGTACTACAAACTCTAGATTTCTAGACTATTAGACAAGTCAACTCGGGGAGAGGTAAACAACTGTGATCTCTTGACGTTCCTTGGCACTCACTCTTTTCTTTCTTTTCTTTCTGAGATCACAAATCTCACTGGATTTAGTAATTGTACTCACTGTTTGGTGGCCTAACATGACATTCACACTTTAATTAAAGTCCTAATAACTCTACAACTAAGTTAGAGTCCTCAACCAGTATTTAGATGATTAGAAATACTGAAAGGTAGGTATGGGTCATATTTTGTGGAATGTGATAAGTGTTTTTGTTGCCTCAGAAATAATGTTAAAACTATAAAATATAACCTTGGACTCTTTTCCTTTTCTTTTCTCTCTTTCTTTTCTTCTTTTCTTTTTTCTTCTTTCTTTTCTTCTTCTTCACTTTTTTTTTTTATTTGTTTCTTCTCTTTTTCCTTTTTCTTTCTTTATCAATCTACATAATACGATACAGACTTTTATTTATGAGGCATTATTAGGGATGATGATGGTCAAGAGGATATTGTGTGGCTTATTTGGTGGAAGTGCCTATTCTCGGCACCAGGAAGGAATGGATTGGATAGGCGTATTTCTGACCTTTGACACTATTACCCTCCTTCATCTGAGGACTCTGTGAAGGACAGCCATAACCATCCACCATAGTCATAGCTTTATTAAGACTCAATCTCTATGTATCGCCTTATTTTGTGACTCTCAAGAATTCACACAAAGTACACACACAGGAATAGAGAGCTAAAACTTTGCCCAACTATAAAGTATCATCATCTAATTATCTAAAACTTAGGAGTCCTTGAACTAGACTGAGTGCACCAGCAATCTCTCTACTTTCTTCTCACAAATATGAGGTGGATCTACTAGAAGATAGTATGCCTGACTCCCTATGAATTGTCCAAAGGTTCAGTAGACTACAAATGCTTATTGGTTTTCTTCAAAGATCCATTGCCCAATCTACGTGCACGTGAAATAAATGTACTGGATTCTAAACTTAAGAAATAATTCAAGAAGAAAAACCTCCAATGATAAAGGTATTCCGCTAGGGACTAACCCATTTAGCTCAAGAAAAGAGAAATTTCTTTCTCTTTCTTTTTTTTTTTATATGCTAACCTAAATGCATGAATATTTTATAAAATGCAAAATGCACCCCCCCATGCCTAAATCCTACAATATCCTCATTGTAAAATTAAAACAGGGGGATAAAGGAAAGAAATCACCTGACAACGGTGTTATTCAGAATGCTGGCTTGCCTCCCAATAAGCGCTATAATTTCTCTCAGCAACTAGACTTATAAAGAACCTGTAAGTCTGGTTCCAGATAGAAAAAGTGAGGCCCTAAAAATATGTATAACAACGTCGGCCTAGAAAACAAGTAGCCATGGATGTTGGCGAGCTGATGATGCAATGTAATCCCAAATTCTCGCTAGAATGTATGAAAGCAGAAAACCTCGTTGGCTACCTAGGGAGGTCTAGGAATAAGAAAGGGAATGTGAAAAGAGGCCTCCCGAAATGGAATAAGTGGAGGATAACAAGGATACTCCAAAATAGGATGGATTTTAAAAGATATAAACATTAATATTTGAAACCCTTGAATGGCAAGACTAAAAGTACAAGCATCAATCCACACTCGCCATTCTACTCGAGGATGTACTGGCCTGATATATTCTCCAGAAAGAATGTACATGAGCAGAGATCTAAGCCAAGGATCGGTTAGGGAGTATAAGGGTTGTTTGTAGTGTTGGAAGGTAATGGTTAAGTCTAATGAGGGCTTAGTCAATCTCAGGTCCAATTCCAACAATGATTCAGATTGTGTATACTCCCTAATAGTTGTGGACAATTTCACGTTACCTTGCCTAGCATTAATGATCGGAGTCATATTTGAATCAAGGGTAGACTCTAAATTACAACTCTTTGATGGCAGGGTCAAAATATCAGAATCCTTATCATTAAGCTCATCCCCAGATTCATTTGGTTCACTCAAATTTTTGTCGGGGTGTATATGTGATTCATTAGGAGTTGGATCAGTATCCTCAATTATTCCCAAAGGAGGATCAGTCTTAATGTTTTGGAGGAAGCCTATATCACTGAATTCATTATTCTTCTCAGGGTATAAATCCTCAATTGACGTGTTTTGTCCTCGAGAGTCTCCCCTAGGCTTCTCACTATTTTGTTTGTCCTCCTCTAATATCAACTCTTGTTTTGATGGAGGATGACTCTCAAAAGAAGGGAGGAATCTGGATTTCACCATATAATTAATATCCTCAAATAATAAATAATTCCCTTATGATTCACTCCAGATTTTCAGTCCAAGTTCCTCTATTGGGGCATCCTCATCCTCTAAAATAGACTCTTCATATCCCTGAGACCAAAATTGATCTAATTCATCCTCCATTCCCTTAGGGTCACCTTCATTGGGTGCATTTAAATCCTCAGGATGCTGAATGGTAGGTGTTGATTCCCTAAGTGGAGGGTTAGGAGTAGGCTCACTAAGGGTAGAATGGGATTCCACCAAATAATCAATAGGGGAAGTGATAGGAACAATACAACCTTAACCCAAGTTGGTAGGGGTAAGGAGAATACTATCATTGGGGTCAAGGTCCTCAAGAGGTATCATCTTCCCTTACTTTTGACTCCAATATAGCTTGGTTGGATAATCACTATGATTGTTGTCATCTAGTGGCTGTGTCTCATTGGGAGAGTCTAAGTGATAGCTACATAAAATTGGATCCCTATTGTCATTGGTTTCCTCATAATTATTTTCATGATCATGGTCGTATGGGTAGGGATTAGAATTACTGGGAAGTGTGTAGCTAAGCTGTCTTATTTCTTCATTTAACTGTTGACTATTCCTCAACATCTCTCCCATGGATTCCATTATTTCCTTTTTCTATTTTTGCATTTATATCATTAAAGAGGAGAGGCTACTATTATCAGGTTGGGGAGGATAGTCAATTTCAGGCTCTGGTTGCCTAGGGGTATCGGTCCAACCTCGATACGGAAAATCATGAAGGGTGAGAGGGTTGGGTGTTTGCATAGTAGGGATTCCAGGGTTGGAAAATCCTACTCCTAGGCTCTGCTCAAAAGTGGGAGTTATCAGGCCAGTACTCCTAGGATAAGAATAAGAATGATCTCATGAATTGTCAATGTACCCATCAAAGGATGGATATGCTTGGGGCATGGGATCTTGGTTAAAAGGTGGGAAGTATTGACTCTGATAATCTAAATGATAGGAGTAAGGGTGATCCATTTCTTTAAGAAAAATAGTTTTAACTTTCTTAGGATTTAGAAGAATTAAGAACACAAGCAGAAACTTCCTAGAGAGTTCTACTGTCAAAGCAAACGCAAATTCAGTGAGATCTATTTTTAGTAGATTGCAGGTCTTAGAATTAAATGTTCAGTTGGTGGCCAAACAATTTTTGCACAAATTATGCTTCCTAGGCCAACCTTCGTTGGTGACTATAACCTACCTGCAAGGGATGGAAGTCTCGAATTGAGCCCACACACGAGGAACCAAAGTAACTTGGTCTATAGGCTTGTTGATTTTCGACTAACTTCCCTTGTGGTGCATAAGAGGAGAGGTAGAAATTTATCTAGTGACCTTATGTGTGAGGTGCACGGTGTCTCAAGTGTGCAAATATACGATTGTGTTTTGTGTTTTGAAATTTCGCCAACAAGATCCTTTTGCATACAATTTTAAGTCACAGATTTTAAGGTCCAACCTCTTAGCAGTCCTAATTTTTAAAGTGACCACTGAATTAATTTGATTCAAGCACTTTAGTGGTCTTAGATATAGGTTCAATGCAGATGCATGACGGGTAATTGATGCTCAAGAGAAGACGTACCTTACTCCAACTTTCTTCGTGCAATAATGTATGCAATACAGTAAAAATAAAATAGATGCTACTCATTCTGTCCTAGATGGTCATCTTATAGATATGCATCTTCTAGCAGGCAGTTCGATTTTTTTTTTTCAATAATAATAAGCAAACAGACCTAATCTAACTAACTAACAAACATGCAGTTCAAACAATTCGAATAGTCCTATAATCTAAATAAATAAGAACATGCTCCCGAAAATACGCACCCACATACAAGAGCAATAAGAAATAAGGAAACATTGGGAGCACGTCCCCAAAAATACCCGACAAGGGTCCAAAAGACAGAAATTAAGTTTTAATGTCTATCTAAACTAAATCTAAACTAAGATCTACTGACTAAATCAAGAACAGGCTCCTCCTTAACCTATGTGCATGGGATCAAGGCCCACATGCTCCTGTTGCTGGCCTCCAAGTGGCGTCAAGGTCCACCAAAAAGATCATCTCCACTGCGCACGTCGTTCAAGGTCAATGTCGTCGCTCTACTGCACCTATCGCCCCGTCAGATTCCTCGCACAATAAAAAAAATGATCAGATAACTGTACAACTCAGAATATTCAAAAATAATGAAGTGAATCTATTGCATCTGTTGCCTCCCCGACAACGGTGCCATTTTATAGAGAGAGTTTCACTTAATTAAAATAGAAATAGAATGATACGTCGTAATTAATGTGGTGGAAATCTCTCAATCAAAGATTAAAATAGATATGAATTTAAACCATGGAAAGGATGTCATATCCACAGGGAGGAATAGATTAATAAGTTCACAAAATATTTTTCCGTTGTATTTATTCAATCATGTGCGCAATCCATGTTCAAATCTGATGCGAGACAAGGTGAAAAGAAGGAACACGTAATAATTTAGAAATGCAAGGATGTGAATATAATTTTTACGTCAGAAAATTATACATGTGCAAGGGTATGCCAAGTACTATTCACTTGCATGCATATGAAGATGTCATTCAAAATTAAATTCAATGCACATAGAGATGAATAATAAGGTTTAACAATTATCTAGAAGCATGATCATTAAGGCATGAATTCACCACAATAAAATAGTCATAAATCAAAATTCATTTTGTGGCAATGGCATGAAATGTAATTATTAATTGAGTATAAAACAGAGGAAACTTCCTCTATCTTCCTTGTGCGCACGAGGAGGCCTCATGGTAGGAGCTACGCGACGGGAAGGCACATCTCGACGAGGGCTACGCAATGGTGGTGACGCGATGGCCGGACGGAGGAGAATGGCCGCCGGCATGTTGGCCCTGTTGGAGGAGGTTCATCGCGTGTGGACGCGTGGGCGCTCTACTACAGCACGCACGGATGTGCACTAGGCACGTGGGCGCACGAGGGCATTCTACAGGCCACTTGGGTGTGTGGGGTCTTGTGGCCGTGCGGCTGCAGGTGCCACAGGGAGGTGCGAAGAGTTCTGAAGTGGGGGTGCTGGGGAGTTCCAGGCACTACTGTGAGGTTGCGCACTGCAGGCCGCAAGGGCTGATGAGGGCGTGGGTGCAGCTGCGTACAAGGGTGCTTGCAAGGGTGCTGTGAGGGCAGCACGCGGAGGGGGGTGCACCGTAATGCCTGCTGTGTGCGCTTGGCGTGGCTAATGGCTTGGGTGCCTACGGGTGGTTGCGGCTTGCAGCTGGCGTGGCTGCAGCTCCTACAGGATGTTCAAGGGCAGGTGGTGGAGGGCACTTGGTGAGGGCTGGTGTAGTGCACGGTGGGAGGTGAAGCAGTTGCAGCCATGCGATGAGGCCAGGTGTAGTGCACGGTGGGAGGTGAAGCAGCAGTTGCAGGCACACGGTGAGGGCAGGCTATAGCTGCACAGGTGGTGGAGGGCGCGGCTGTGGCTTGCAAGGGATTGGTGAAGGCACTGGTGTGCATAGTGCACTCTTTCCCCACAGTGCATGCTCTCTTCACAGTTGGGTCCCCGCCAGGGGGAGAAGAAGAAGACGAAAACTCCTCTCCTTTGCCAAGCCTCCTCTTAACTCCTCTCCCCACATGAGTTAAGGGATTTTCAAAATCCCTTACTAAATATGGGCTTCGACTATTAGGGAGATGTTGAGTCCGGCCAGAAGACTCAGTTGAGGCCGACGGCTGTTGGGGGAGGGGAGAATTTAATTCACCCCTTCATCTCTTGCAATTTGTTCCTACAATGATGAAACATAAAATAATTACATACTAAGTTATAGAATGCAATAAAATAGATAAAAACTCAAGTAATGATGCATTCACTTATTTAATGACCTAATGTGAGTATTAACAAACATACTATGTTAGAATTGAAGTACTTATGCGTAACAATAATCCATTAAATTGGACTCATCAACCGCCATCGACCTAAAGGCTTGATCTTGCCTTCCCACGATCCAAAGTAACTTTCCATCTTTAGACCTGGAAATGGTGGTGTTATGAAAAAAAAAAGCTTTCGTTTGTTTGTTGAAGAAAAACACCACCACTATGTCTTCAACCCATTAACTTTGAAAAAAAAATCATTTTCTCGACTCAGGTTGAGGACACAATTAAAGGACACTCTACACCTCTAAAAATTTTGAAAAAAACTCAGAGGTGCCCCTTCCAGTAGAACTCCCTTCAAATTTCAAAGCCAAACTTCTTGTGGTTTGGCCATGAGAAATTCGCTACTAAAAGTGCACGAAGTTGTCCTAAGTTCTCGAGATCTGTAAGGTGTTCTTACTGCTGTGAACTCCACACAGCTCGGATTTGTAAGACAATTATATTTATAGAAAGACCTTGAAATTTTCTACACTTCATCTAAAGAACACTTTTGCATTTGAAATTGATTATGCTTTTTCTGATCAACACATTAAACTTGCGCACTAATCTAGACGTTCTAGACAGATTGACCCCCTCTTGGAAAAATGTGAATTTTGGTGGTCTACTATTCTCAAAAAATCCTAAAATTGATTTTGTTGAAAAGCTCAATCGATTTTGTCAAGATAAGGTCATTACTTGTTTTGATTGGATCCTTCTTGACAAAATTAAAAAAAAAAGATTCATTGAATAGAAGCTACACACCCTAGGATCTTCTACACTAGGGAGTTTTTGATTTTATAGACACACAAAAGGCCTTAAAGAAAATCAATTTTCACCAATCATGTACCTATACATTTCAGTCATGTTTAAAGGTGTAAACAAGTGAGAACTTTAAAAGCCACTAAAGCAAGATTTAAATCCTAAAAATCACACATCTTAATCTTGCCTGTGAAGGAACACTTGTTTTGGCATTGGGTCCTTGCACCCAATTGTGCACACACTTCTCACATATGTTTCCCTTCACATCTCTCTTAGTTCTTCTCCGATGTATGCACAGAAAGCAATCACTTCATCCTGAATTGGTCGCTTTAGATAGAGAAACTAGGAGAAAACTTGATTTTTCTAGCGATAGGACTAAGGACATGGCTAACCCATGAGTTGAGGAGGCTGAGGATCAACCTCAACCCGATGCCAAGGCCATGATTCAGGCTCAAATTACTGCCAACCACCAACTTCAGCAACAACATATTCACACCATCGTGCAGGTCATACATCGACTATAGAACCCTTGGGGAAAAATCAAGGGCAGAACCCTAAAGGACAACCCCCACTGAACCCACCACCACCCCTTGAGGGCCAACCAAGGCCTCTCCATGCTTTTATGATTCGTCTGCCATCCGGGTAGAGCCATACATTAGGGTCCCAGAAGGGGGAGATGATTTTAAGCTAAAACCCATTGTCCTTGGCTTGATTCAAAGCCATTTCCATGGGAGCTCAAATGAAGACCCTTTGCAACACCTAGAGGACTTAGAGCAAATTGCCCAGATCATAAAACCTTGGAACATCGGTTTAGATATTGTTCTAATCAAGATGTTCCCGTTCTCCTTAAGAGACAAAGCATCTCATTGGCTTAGGACTCTAAGGAGACCCATCTCCACTTCGCGAAATTAAGGCATGCTTTTCTTAAGAAGTTTTTCCCCATAGGAAAGACTAATGCCCTTAGGAGAGCAATTACTAATTTACCCTGCAAAGTGGAGAGCAATTTCATGAGGCGTGGGAGAGATTTAATGAATTATTGAGGAAATGCCCACACCACAAGGTTCCAAGGTGCCAATTAGCCTAGATTTTCTACCATGGTTTGGATAGCAACTTTAGGAATTTTGTGGATGCTTCATGTGGAGGCAACTTTTTGAATAAGGATGAGGAGAGTGCATTTGAGATCTTTGAATCAATGAGTGAGAATTCACTTAACAATGCCTCCATGACCGAATTTAATAGGTCCAGTCAACCCCATGGTGGGATTTATGAGGTGCAAACCAATTCTGGAATGGTTGACATGGACATTATAGCCAAGAAGCTGGATCGGGTTGAGTTGATCGATAAAAAAATTGACGAGCTATTGGACCAAACCCGAACCCCGTTACAGACCTTCTCCCTAGTAGAGGGAGCTCACAATGTGGACTTGGTTCAATCTATGAACCAAATGCACCTAGAACAACCCTTGACCATGTTCTATGGAGGGACCTCTGATCCTTCAAATTATGATTACTCTTTCCCCTCTCCTTCAGCACCTTCTACCTTTGAAGATGCCTAGGCCATCTAGGGATTTTCTAAGCTAGACCCTTTCTACAACACTTGCAACCCTGGATGGTGCAACCTCCCAAGCTTTGCCTGGTCAAATAAAAAATCGAATCAATTCCAGAACCAACCTAGGCAAAACCCTCCCTCCTATCAGCAAGGTCCACCTATTAGACCCCCTATAACTAGAATAGGGCAGCCCCTACAGAGAACCAAATGGACACTCTGATTAAAATGATGGCTGATATGAATCAGAAACATCAGGAGGAGATGGCATTAGTGAAGGGTCTGTTGAGCTAGCTGTTGGATAACAAATAACATGGGTCCCTTCCTTCTTAGCCACAACCGAACTTGAGGAATGTAATGAACAAAGGCCACAATCCTCAAGGGTTCCAATCAAATCTGTAGCATGCCCACATGATCCAACAAGCCCCACAGACACCTTCTGGGTTTAATGCTTCTTCTTCTTCTCAAGGATCTAACCATGGTTCCAATGCCTCAGCCAATGCGGTTACTTTGTGAAGCGGCACTCAAACCCAAGACCGCAAATGGCCAACCCCTCCTGTGACTTCACTACCTTAGATGCTTGATTCTGAGGATGAGAGGAATAAACCTAAGGATCAGGAGCCTAAACCAATTCAAACCCAAATACCATACCCTGAAGCCTTGGAGAAAATAAAGAAAAAGAGAAATGTGCTTTAGAATGAGGAGTTGTTGGAGATTTTTAAACAAGTACAGATTAATATACCTCTCCTCGATTCAATCAAGCATATCCCGACTTATGCTAAATTTTTGAAGGATGTCTATACACCTAAGCATAAGCTGAGAACCTAAGCACCTAGGAAGGTATAGCTCTTGGAACAAGCTAGTTCAATGATATTGAGTAGCCTACCTCCAAAATGAACTGACCCTGGAGCACCTCTGATATCTTGCAATATTGGCGACATGACGTTTTATAGAGTGCTCTTGGACTTAGGTGCTTCAATTAACTTAATCTTGACTACCCTTTATCACCAGTTCAGATTTGGGGAATTAAAGCCCACACCTTTGACTATACAATTGGCCAACCGATCCATGAAAACCCCGAAAGGGGCAGTCGAGGATGTAATTGTTCGGGTTAAGGACTTCTACTTCCCAGTTGACTTTTTAGTCCTTGACATGAAAGTCCTTGAACAACTATAGAACACACCCACCATCCTGGGTAGATCCTTCTTGGCTACAGCCAAGGCAAACATTGATTGTGACACGGGATGTATGGAAATCACCTTCGGAGATAAGAAGATGCAATTGGATATCTTCAAGGTGACTAAGTCTTTTGATTGCGGTTGGTTCGATGAATATGATCCCATGGAAACCCTGGTTGAAGAATGACTCATGGTTAGCTCTTTAGAAGACCATCTGATTCAACCAGTTGATGACTACCCTGACCCATCCCAGTCCTTGGAGATTGAAATATGTAGAGCTAATTACCACCGGCAACCTTCATTTGAGGAGATTGATGTTAATCAACTCCCATCCTTCCTTTACCTGTCAAACATTGTCCCACCTGCACCTGAATTGAACCTTTGCCGAACAACCTTAAGTAGGTCTTCATAGGACCTGATCAGACTTTCCCTACAATTATCAATGCACACCTAACTAGGGACCATGAACTTAGGTTGACTACTACCCTTTCTGAACATTGGGCAACTACTGGGTAGACAATTTCTGACTTAAGGGGAATTAGTCCTACTTATTGCACTCACAAGATTTATTTGGAAGATGGGGCTTGACCTTCTCGCCAGATGCAAAGGCAATTGAACCTAAATATGCGAGAGGTCATTTAAAAAGAAATAATCAAGTGGCTTGTGCGGAAATCATCTACCCAATTTCCGATAGCCCCTGGGTGAGCCCCACTTAGGTAGTACCAAAGAAGGCCGGGCTCATTATGTTCACAAATGACCAAGGCAAATCCATCCCCACCCGCACCACAATCCCATGGTAGGTGTGCATTGATTATAGAAAGCTTAATGAGGCCACTAAAAAGGACCACTTTCCTCTACCATTCATTGACCAGATTCTCGAATGACTAGTAGGGCAGAAATATTTTTGCTTCCTGGATGGATATTCAGGATATAACCAGGTTGCCATTGCACCAGAGGACCATGAGAAGACCAGATTTACTTACTCATATGGCATGTTTGCATCTGCCGTATGCCATTTAGGTTATGCAATGCACCCGCTACCTTTCAGCATTGCATGTTAGCCATCTTTTCAGAGATGGTAGGTGAATATTTGGAGGTCTTTATGGATGATTTCTCCATGTTCGGAGACTCGTTTGACCATTGTCTTAGCAACCAAGAAAAAATCCTGAAGTGATGTATCAAGGTCAACCTGGTTTTAAGATGGGTAAAGAGCCATTTCATGGTTCAAGAAGGGATTGTCCCCAGTCACATCGTCTCACAAAGGGGCAGTGAAGTTGATTGAGCTAAGGTTGATTTAATTTCCAAACATTCACCTCCTAGCTTGGTCAAGCAAATCCGATATTTCCTAGGACAGGTTGGCTTCAATAGAAGATTCATTAAGGATTTTTCTAAACTTTCCAAGCCTTTGACTAACCTTCCAGCCAACAATGTAGTTTTTGACATGACACCTGATTGCATCATTGCCTACAACACCCTTAGGGATACAGTCTCAACTGCACCTGTTTTACAACCCCCAGACTGGTCCCAAGACTTTGAGATAATGTGCTATGCATTAGATTTTGCTGTTGGAGTTGTCTAAGGCAAAGAAGATAGAAAAAACCCGTGGTGATCTACTATGCGAGCAAAACTTTCGATGAGGCTCAATGGAATTACACTGCCACAGAAAAAGAACTGCTCACTATAGTTTTGGGATTAGAAAAGTTCATATCATACATTCTAGGATCTTATGTGATTATTTACACTAGACACTCGGCTATCCGGCATTTGTCAGCTAGAAAGGACACTAAACCCAGGTTAATCAGATAGATCCTGCTCTTGTAGGAATTTGACTTGGAAATACGCGACAAAGCTGGGTCCAAGAACTTTGTAGCCGACCACTTATCCAGACTTCACCTGGAACACATTGGACCCTCATTACCCTTAATCGACACATTCCTTGATGAATAACTTCTTACCGTGCATGGAAGGAGTCCACCCTGGTATGTGGACTT
Organism: Thalassia testudinum; assembly: GCA_037157565.1. Taxonomy (NCBI): domain Eukaryota; kingdom Viridiplantae; phylum Streptophyta; class Magnoliopsida; order Alismatales; family Hydrocharitaceae; genus Thalassia; species Thalassia testudinum. The sequence goes on along the minus strand of JAZHRO010000003.1, from coordinate 7,732,877 downwards.
AGTCAACTATTTAGTGGTAGGGCAAACTTCGCACAGCTGGTCTAGACAGTAGCAGGATAAGTTCTTGGCTAAGGCCAGCAATATTTTCGTGATGATCCTATGTTGTTTAGACTTTGTGCTGACCAAATATCTAGGAGGTGTATTCTTGAAGAGGAAGCTCAAAGTGTGCTATCCTTCTATCATGACCAAGCTTGTGGTGGCCACTTCTCTGGGAAGCAGACGGTTGCAAAAGTTTTGCAGTCTGATTTTTACTAGCCATCACTTTTCAAGGATGCACATAATATTGCAAAGACTTGCACTAGATGCCAAACCTTAGGGACTATGACCAGGAAAGATATGATGCCTCTACAGTGCATCTTGATCATCGAAATTTTTGATGTATGGGGCATCAATTTTATGGGTCCCTTCCCACCATCGAATGGTTTCGATTATATACAAGTCTCAGTGGACTACATCTTGAAATGGATCGAAGCTGTACCTACCCGAAAATGAGACCATAAGGCTGTCATGGACATTATTAAGAAAAATATCTTTTCTCGATTTGGGATATTGAAAGCCATGATCAGCAATGTAGGGAGTCACTTCATTAATGCCTAATTTCGTGCCCTACTTAAGAAATAGGGGGTCACTCACCGCATTGCCACCCCGTATCACCCGCAAATGAATGGGCAAGCTGAGGTCTCAAGTAGGCAGATTAAAAATATTCTATAAAAGAATGTGAAACCTGACAGGAAGGATTGGTCCACACTATTGGACGATGCCCTTTGGGCATATTGGACCGCCTTTAAGACCCTGATAGGCATGTCACCTTATCGATTGGTCTTTGCCAAATCTTGCCAACTTCCAGTCGAGTTGGAGCATCGGGCATACTAGGCTATTAAGCAGTGCAATATGGATTCCCAAATGGCCGAAACTCAAAGGAAGCTCCAACTCTCCAAGCTCGAGGAAATCTGTCGGGACGCTTACAAGAACAATAGACTTTATAAGGAGAAGATGAAAGCCGTCCATGACAAACACATTAATAGAAAAACCTTTGAGCCAAATCAGCAAGTCTGGCTATTTGATGCAAGACTTAAAATCTTCCCTGGGAAACTGCGATCTAAGTGGACAGGACCATTTCAAGTGGCCAGACCTTAACTCGACGGGGCAGTTGAAATTACCAATCCCAAGACTGGGCAAACCTTCACTGTTAATGTTCAATGACTAAAACACTTTCTTGCCCAGATCCCCTCGAAGGAAGTTGTGACCCTTATTGAGGGTTAAACTGGAATTGCGCCCAGCTGGAGGCATAAAACTCAACGCTTCCTAGGAGGCAACCCAAAGGTTTCAAGCTGACCGAATTCACAACTACAACTCAGGTGATTTCTTTCCCTACTCCCTTGCATACATTTATTTTTCCAATGAGAACATTGTCCAACTTAGGCATGGGGGGTGGTAATTCATAGGATCTGAGTACAAAATTGTCAGCTTGAACTAATTTTATTTCTTTCTATAAAATTAGAAAAAATTAAAATTAGGAAAAGAAAACTTAGGTATTAGAAGCTTGTCGACTTTAGGAAATGATACATTAGGGACCTAATCACTTAGACCCTTTCGGTCTTCAGACTTAATCAGTCTGGGTGTCCACTAAAATCTGGACTTTGTCTCGAGTCCTCGCCACATTAATTTATTTTAATCTGATTAATAAAGTAGGGTGGTAAGTATACGACTTATCAACCCGGCCTCTGATTTGGGAGGATTTTTAGTCTAAGCATCTACACACATTTTGCACTAACTCACTCATCGGCAATTCTAACAGAAATTGGATGGCTAATGAACCTTCTAGGGTGGTATGGCTGGCAAGTTGTCGTGAGTAACAGCCCATTGGTAGGTTGTCCAGAGCCCAACCATAGGACCATTCTCTTTCACTACTGCCTTTATGTAAATCTTAGATTAGGAAAGCCACCCACTTAAAAAAAAAAGAAATAAGCCACACCTCACTGCACAAGAATGACTGACAAGTTGTTAGGGGTAACAGCCCATTGGCAGGTTCTCCAGATCCCATCTAATAAAATGCAAAAGAATTCCAAAATACCTAAGGAAGAAGAGGGGAAGTGGCATAATCTGGGGAGATATACACTGGGTTCACCCTTTTATTGACCCTACACAAATAGAAAATAGGGAGAAAGCTACCGGTCAGATAGATACAGCTTTAGGCAACATTTTTCTTTTGGGTCTGATGTAAACACATTTACACTACTTAAGATGTCTATTTATGCATGTTCTTAAGCATAGGATTGCATTACATGATATAGATATTGAATAACATGCATCATCTTGGATTTAGAGTAGTTTGAATAAAATGGATGTTAATTGTCTCCTTTTATGTGCTTGGACAGGGAAAACTTTTTATCAGGGCCTTGGATTGAAAATCCAATCGTATAGATGTGATCAGGGCGACGATTGGAGTTCAACGACTCCAAGATCGCCCTAACCAGGCATCTGTAGCATCAAATAGTGATTGAGGAACCCTAGAAGATCAAGGGCCAGGACGGTGTAAATCTGCACTTCAAATGACAAATCTGACCGCATGGATGAATTCGGATCGACAATCACAGCCTAACGATGCAAAAAAAGAGTCAATCCGACACCCGTAGCACCATCTACAACATCCAGAAGATGGACGGCCATGATGGCGCCACATGGTGCCATCTCGGCCACCTAAACGCCCACATGCATCCGCTGAAGCCTCCGCATCCGCTCTTCTCCGCCGTTGGATCTCGATCCAACGGCTGTGATCGCATGCGCCCCAAATCGTCTGCTCTACCATCCGCGCTCTGCAGTGCAGTGGGCGAGGGCGTTATCGCGAGCAGCGGATGCGAGTTCAAAATGTTGGACGTACGAATCGCTACGCTAACGTGTTTGATTTCAAAACCTTGTCGTTGTAGCTTGAAAGCAAAGAATTTGTGTTCAACAAATAAAATTTATACCGAAATTTAAATTTTGGGTCGAACACAGGGAGGCTACGTCGATCTATATTCGCAATTATATTTTTTTAGAAATTTTTTTTGAAAAGCGAGGTGATATAATTACAATGAAGCTATCAGACTAAAAGGAAGAGAGAGAGAAAGAGAACATGCATTAATATTTCAAAATGTTTATACAATCAAACCAAATAAAAATTACACTAGAAAGCGGGACATCAGCTACACTAGTAAGTTGGAAAATTCTACACTAGAAAAGCTGCAAAGAAGAATGGGAGAGAGAAATTATCCTCTTCGACGATTGCTTGGAGGATGAGCCAGATGGAACGATGCCTGGATGAAGGAGGACGGAGCAGGACGAAGGAGGATGAAGCAGAAGAACGGGAACGGAGTAGCACGTTGTCATCGTCGCGGGATCCACTTCCGAACGGGGATGAAAATTTGGAGTTTATCTCATGAGGAGCATCCCAGGTGTGGGACAAGCTTCTCTTGAGCTTTGGAGAGGTAGAGAAGAGAAGGAAGGAATGAGAATTTCGTGTGGAGGGGGTCTCCTTTTATAGTTGCAGGGAGTGGGGGCAAATTGGTCATTACATCTTTAAAACATTACATAACGGTCTTTAGTGACGGATTAAACCGTCGCTAACGCCCCAACGTGGGTGTAGTGGCCGCTGCCCATGAGTGCCCGCTCGGCTGCTCGCTCTCAACGCATGCCACACATTTAGTCGTCCATGCGATCGGACGGCCCAAATCGCGCCTTCGCCCGCTCGCTGCACTCCTGCCCCAACGCGTGCGATGCCGCGTGAGGCGTGGGGGTGCGATAGTGCGTCAACGCTATTGAGCGCGGACGGCCGCTCGATTAAGATCCAACGCATGCCCGCGCCCTTCGCCTCCTCGCTACGGCTTGAACCTATGTCCGCTGCTCGCGATAACGCCCTTGCCCACTACGCTGCAGAGCGTGGATGGTCGCACGGACGATTTGAGGCACATGAGTTCATAGCCCTTGGATCGAGATCCAACGGCGGAGAGGAGCGGATGCAAAGGCTTTAGCGGTTGCATGTGGGTGTTTGGGCGGCTGAGATGGCCCCATGTGGCGCCATCTTGGTCATCCATCTTCTGGATGTTGTAGATGGTGCCACGGGTGTCGGATTGACTCAATTTTTACGTCGTTAGGCTGCGATTGTCGATCTGAATTCATCTGTGTGGTCGTATTTGTCATTTGAAGTGCAGATTTGCACCATCCTGGCCCTTGATCTTCTAGGGTTCCCCATTCACTATTTGATGCTACAGATGCCTGATTAGGGCGATCTTGGAGTCGTTGAACTCTAATCGTCACCCTGATCACATTTGTACAGTTGGATCTTCGATCCGAGGCCCTGATAAAAAGTTTGCCCTGTCCAAGCACAAAAAAGGAGACAATTACCCTCCATTTTATTCAAACTACTCTAAATGCAAGATGATGCATGTTATGCAATATTTATATCATGCAATGCAATCCTATGCTTAAGAACATGCATAAATAGACATCTTAACTAGTGTAAATGTGTTTACATCAGGGTCACCTAGGGGAGCAGAAACTCGAAGTCCATTTTAATTGTCATTGAGTGAGTCTATCACTTTCACAATAAGATGCTTAGTACTAAGAATCCTTTTCAAGCTTTTGGTGGGTTAGGTAGCCGTAAAATGTTATCCCGAAATCCTCAAGTCCAAAAAAAAAATTTAGAAAAGGCAAAAAAGAAAAAATATATATATACTTGCTTCCATTTAGAATAAGGCGAGGACTCGGGTGGTTGGCATTTTGGCAGGCAACCCGGGCACTGCTGAGTCTTAGCGAGTTAGGTTCTTAGTAGAAATTTCGTCATGTTGACAAGCAACTTCTACCTAAGCGATCAATTCCTAATTTTCGTTGTAAATAGCATTTAGGTCAAACCTTGCTAGGAACTAGCAAGGGGTGGGCATGGGGGAGTGATGACTCTACAATTTTCCCTGTTAATATTATCAATTAGAGTCAATTTCAAGGGTACTTGTGTGATAATGACATATTATAATGGGCTTGGGAGCATTACATGCATATTGCATGATCTTTACATTTTAATCATTTAGAATGAATGTTTAACAACCATGTACAATAGTCCATTTTGAAACAAGTCTCAAATGAGCAATTAGACCATACGGATGAATCCGAATCGACAAATGGAGTCCAACGACTCTAAATCACTTCGATCCAACCTCCATAGCTCCCACAACAAGCCCGAGAAACATCAATGGCCAGGGGACAATGCGACAACCTTATTGGCCACAGATGAAAGATTCGACTGTACCGATGGATCTGGAGCAATGATCACAGTCTAGCATCATGGGAATCATCTCGATTTGAGCACTGTGGCACCCTCTACAATAGAAAGAAGATGGATGGCCTAGATGACACCACGTAGCCCCATCCAGGTTGCTCTTCATGGCCCCAGCAGTCGTGGCCTCTTCCATCCATCACACCTCACGCTCCATCTCAGTCGTTCATCCTTCATCCAATGGCTGGAGTGGATGTGCATGGAATGCTCTCCACGACAATCCAACATCTTGGCACATTGGTCACAAAGCCAATCTGCCACCATCGGACATAGGTTTGAATCTCACTGCACCTCAGCAGAAGGAGCAATGACAACACAAGCAAGCAAGCGCACGAGCGTAAGCTTGCAGAGACCAATGCATGCACGCGGCACAGTGAGAGCGACACATGCGCATGAGGCACGCGCCAGTGGGGTACGTGGGTGGGGGTTACGGTAATGCTTGGGGCGAGTCTTTAGCGACGTCTTTGAATGTCGCTGTTGACCTAAGGATGAATTTTAGCCCTCTTCTCAACTATAAAAAGGGACCTATCCCTCCCATTTGCATCCATGTTCTACCTAAGAAACTCCACCATTCCTTTGATCTCCAAGCAAGGTTGTGAAGACGTCGAGCCACCGATTGAAGCCCCTCCACCGCCGTGGCTGCCTCGCATCTCCACTTAGCTAGTTTTTGGTTTATAATTTGTGTTGCTTAAGCTTTCATTTTCCATTGTAGTTGTAGAATCGAATCATTTATTAAATATATTCTCTATTCTATTATCATATTTGTCTCTTCCGTAGTTAGATATTCTCGCATCATCATAATGATTTTCTAACCCTATCTCTTTTCTCTCTTTCTCTCCCTCTCTCTCCCTCTCTCTCTTTCTCCCTTTCTTTCTCGTTATATCTGGTTTGCAAGCAAAGCAAACGATGAATTTTTGTGACACAAAGCGAGTATTTGATCTAATTTCATGCTCCCTTTGTTAAACACTCGAACTCATGTCTGTTTATTCTTATTTAAAATTGATGTCATAAAATGCACTACAACGAATGATTTTACACAAACACGTCCAACGAACATCACCAAGCAGCCCTCCTTCAAATTGATTGTTCAATACATGCAACAATGCAATGGGACCCTATTCTAAGTGTTGATGCATGTGTCTCTTCTAACTCATTGTGAATGGGCACCAAACAATGCAATTCAATTGCACCTAATCACCAAGATGAATATCCACAGAAAGGCTCAACCACAAAGATAAGAAAATGAAAAAAATTTTATGGAAGAGATTCGAGATCAAATCAGAGGCAAAATGCAAGGCCGTGGTGGGGTTGGAGTCAACTTGATTCCAAAACTCCCTAACCAAAATAATGTGATCCCGAAAGTGAATAATGAGGTGAAAAGATGAAACAAACACTCGATTGGAATTCACCTCAATGAAATCAGGGGTCACTAAAAGTCAAAGAATCGAGATTCTTGGATTTTATACGTGCAAGTGTATGGGAAATTTAAGGCTATGGATGTGATGAAAACAAATAATCATTGGATTTTAATCCAGTCGCCCTGAGAAATCCCAAGTAGAACTCTTTCTAGGGATTTTGATTTTTGATATTTTAGTTTTTTTTGTACTTTTTATCTTTTTAGTGAAATTTAAGATGGCAAAAGAACCTAAGCTTGCTAAGGGAAATGGACACCTATCTCCTCAATGTGTACAAAGCTCCACCAATGACTTCACACTCTTGCTCCTTCCCTGGACTTGTCCACATCTTTGGCCTCCTCTTTGTGGCTTCCCCTCACAATAGATTCCAGCACAAAAGCAAACAACAAAAACCCATGAAGAGATAGATGGAAAGAAAAATAAATCTAAAGGAAAAGAGTAGAAATCAAATCCAAATAGCACCACCCCAGCAATGGCACCACAAAACTTTTGTCGGAACGCAAGTAGTGTTATTTAATCAGTTGATATTAGCGTAAAAATGAGTATAGTGGAAGTGGTTAACATACTAAAAGCGATCCTAACAGATTTTTCAAATGTATTTTAACCTAGACTAAAGTATGTTTTAAGACTATCAGTTTTAGGCCTAGGGTCGAACTCAGGATGGTAGGTTTAAATAATCAATTTCTATGTGGATCCTAAAGACTGGTCATTTCCTTTTGTTTATTATGTTTTTGGATTTTTCTTTTGCTTTAGATTTTTTTGCGATAATTTTTTCCTTGAGGTACACCCTCAAAATATGTTCTTGGTGGCACGCCAACTTCAATAAGAAACAATCTCGCTATACGCGAGATTAGGTACCTACAAGTCCAGGATTATGTTTTCTCTTTTATACCTTTTTGTGTATTTTCCTAATTAACAAATAAAAGAGAATATGAGAATCAAAGAAAGAAATGCGAAAATTAAAATAAATGGCATACTTAACCTATGTATATATGTATATATATATATGAATAAGATATATATCTACGTGAATATATATGTATAACAATATAATATGGTAGTGGCAAATGAATCGGTGATTCAAATGGAATGTAGCACTGTGCTAGGATAACCAACGTCTAGAGATACACGATTAACCCTAGTTATGTGTCGTGTGAATGTGTGGATTGGACATGTGTGCGTGAGGGTCGTGATGTGCTTGAAAATCGTGAATGTGTACGCAACTGGTGGGTACACACACCCGAGAAAAATAGTAGTAATGGAGAAGTACACATGATGGTGAACAGATATCTGTGTATGAATATATATATATATGTTTGCGTGCGAGTGTGTGTGTATTTGTGTCTATGTGTGTGAGTGAGAGGATGAGAGGTGTGTATGCATTACGCACAAGAGTGTGTGCATGCTGTGTGGTGTGTAGTGTGTGCGTAGGTAGCAGTGAGTGTTTAGGCAGTGTGTGTACGCAAGTGTGGGAAGAGGTGCATGCAAGTGCTGTGTGTTTGCGCACGAGAGGAGGTGGTGGCTGGCTGGAGCGGACTTGAGAGGGCGTGGACGGGTGAGAATCACTGGATAACTGAGAAACTTACCCAGTGAGTTCTCGCAGTAGCAAGTGATTGAGGAGGGGCACGGAAAGAGGAGCGACCAGTCGAGGTGATTTGTCACTAGCTAAGTTTCTTAGCCAATGATGCGGGTGGCGTGGGAAGTGTAAGCGAAGGGGGGCAACTAACAGGCGTAATTTTTTATCAGCTAACTTCCCAATTATCCAATCAGATGAGATGAGAGGGAGGTGTGTGTGTGTGTGATCGAATGAAGTTTTGAAGAGCGTGAGTTGGGTGGGCCCTATCACCGGATAAGTGAGAAATTATATGGTGATGAGCCACAAAAATGAACCGCGATAGGGTCCTATAGAAAAACAAAGCAACCAAGCTCAAGAGCTTCTAAACTAATCTAATGGCAACCAAAATGATGATAAAAATATCAAAACGAAAATAGAACCACCACGTCTACATGCTCACAATGGAGCTAGACAGTGGTGGACCTCGCTGTGGTGGTTTACAACCATAGTAGTCTTCCCAATGGCACCAATGTGCCCTCTCAACTGGTGAGAGGGTGCTATGAATGGGAGAGGAGGAGAGGGAGAGAGGTGAGTTGGCCGACTGCAAGGATAGAGTGAGGGCGTGTGTGAGTAGAGATGCAGTGAAGGTGTGGGTGGTGGTGCATGCCGACCCTTTGCAGGGGTGGGATGGGTAGTCGTATATAGGCAATGGGAGAGGGTGTGGTGAAAGCAAGCCATTAGGATGTTCTTTTTGGGATATTTGGGTGTTTTGTGGGTAGGAACTTAAGGTTTTGTTTATTTATTGTAGGCAAATAGGTGGGTTATTTTAGGTGGTAGTCAGCGCTCTATCTCCCTCTCTTTCTTCCTCTCTCAATATGCATGAATGCATGCATTTACAAAATGCAATTATAGTTATCTAATCCTAGATATGTACATTGATGAAGACACATCCATTTCACATAAAATGATTATTTATATATGTTCTTAGGCATATAATTGCATTCAGCAATATAAATATTGCATAGCATGCATCAATCTACATTTAGAATAGATTGTATAAATTTTAGGTCAATTTGCCCTTTTTGAGGTAAGGGGACAGGGTGATATTTATCTAGGCCTTAGAATGAAGATCTAACTGTACAGATATGATCAGGGCAACGATCGAAGTCCAACACCTCCAAGATCGCCCCTATCGGAACTTCGTAGCATCAAATGTAGTCTGAGGAAGATTAGAATGAAAATTAGGACTTCAAACAACAAATCCAACCTTATGAATGGGTTTGGATCAATGATCGCAACCCAACAATGCAAAAATTGATCCAATCCGACATCCGTGGCACCATCTACAAGTAGTGGAAAATGGATGACCCAGATGGCGTCACGTGGTGCCATCCAAGCTACCCACAGCCACTAGCCTCATCCTTCTTCATCTGTGCCATAAGATCTCGATTGTTTGATTGAGATCCAACTGTCGAGATGCTACCACGTCACTCCCCAACCCCAGCACTCACCTCTAAAGGCACGATCAATGATAAATCTGGGTCGTTGAATGGAAATTCAACGGCCGAGAGCCATGGCGCCTTAATTCAAAAACTCAACAATCTGCGGCTATTGCGCATTGGGTGAGAGAGACATTCGCAATGTTCGGGCACACGTTCAACTCTCCGAGCATGTCAAACCTGCAGCGCAAGCACTCACATTGAAATTAGACCACCGGATCCTCATCAAGCGGCAACGACGACTGCTACGTGGCAACTCTAGGTGCACTAAATTAGAGCACTGCACACACGCACACAATCACACGTGATTGCACATGTGATCGGAAGCAGACACTACGTGCATGGTAAGGTGAAGAGGCGTGCTACTTCTAAGCCATCCGATCAAACGATTGGACGACAGATGTTGATTAGGTGCGATTAAGCATGCGATCAATTGAAGAAGCAAGTGCGATGTGGCCGCACAAGGAACCTTGGATCAGTGATTAATGGCCGAGGTTGCTTGAGCACCTTCAGCGATGTGCAGCTACAATGACATGTACATCCGTCACTAAAGGCACTGCATTCAATTTTAAAGCTTTAAGAGACCTTTTTGCCCCTAAACTCCTATAAAAGGGCAACCCCTACCACATTTTTCACCATCCCTTCCTTCTTCTCTTAACCTCTCTAAGAGCTAACAACTCAAGTTCTAAATCTCACTCTAGTGCTCCCAAGCTATGGGAAGCTCTGCTAGAGTTAAAAAATAAAATTTTCCACCTCTCACCCCCTTCGCAGAGCTCTCACCAACCACCTCTCGCCCCTGTTCTGGAAGTGGATTCCCTAACATCACTGCCCTGCCTCATCCTCAATTCTTCCAAATTTGTCCTCCTTCCTCCAAGCATGGTCCATCCGACTTGTCCCCCAAGCATTTGTCAAGGAGGATAATCTCTCATCCCCTATCTTTTTATCGCTTTCTAGTGTAGATTTTTAGCTTTATAGTTGTAGCAAGTAGTTGTTATCGACACTATCCTTGTTATAAAAGTTATTCTCTCCCTCTCTTTCTCTCTCTTGTTTATATTGCAAGTAGATTAGTTGTTTATAGCCATTGTGAATGTTTCCTTAATAAAGAAAATACAAAAAAAAATATAATTACGAATATAATTGATGTAGCCTCCTTGTGTTCGACTCGAGACTCACCAGAGTTTCGGTTAAAATTTATTTGGTAGCGGATTTTCTTGCAAACTTTATGACTTAAGTTTTCCAAACTCAAACTTTTCGCAATGAAAATCCTACTCATCATTTTAGTGCCTTTGCCGAGAAGGCAATGGATCTCGATTATTTTTTCCATATTTTTCATACTTATTTGCTCTCTAACCTCTTTTATATTTCCTCTATTGTCTTATAGGTGTCCCGACAAGGAATCTACAAGTGGTAGAAAGGTGTAAAGTGTGGTTGAAGACCATTGTAAGTGCCCCACAATTCTTTCCCCCTCCATATCTTCCATTTCATCACTTTAATTCAAAGCCTAATTAACTGAGGTACTCTCATAAACCCTAAGGTTAGTTTGGTTGTTTGGTTGTTACCACCACCCACCTTACCCTCTGCTTATAAAAAAAAATCTAAAAATTAAATCTTATCTGTTTGTGGGATTTCCTTACCATACATATCACATGCACCCACAAAGGTACACAACCTCATCTGATTTGTCTTACTCAACCGGTAAACTGATTTTTGGATCTAGTACACTCATACAAATACATAATTGTGTAGAAATTAGTTTAGGTAACCATGTGTGTGCCTAATACAGTGGTGCATCAAGGCCAATTGCTTGAGTTGTTTGGGTTGCACCACTTTAATTAAAAATAACTCATCATGTAGCTTGCTCCTTAGGGTTAACATTTAAGGTCAAATACCAAGCACTCCACCTTATTTTGTTTTCAATGGAAAACATCTTTGATGTCTACACATCTATTCTGCATAAAATCTCTATTTATGCATGCGCCTAAGCTCAGAAGTGCATTCAACATTATAAATATTGCATAGCATGCATCATTCTGCATTTAGAGTAGTTTGTACAAATTATAGATTAATTCTCTCATTTTTGCGGTCAGGAGAGGAGATATATCTTGAGGCTCCAGATGAAGAATCCAATCGTATGGATGGATCCAGAGCGACGATCGCAGCCTGACAACATGGAAATCTTAATCTGCCATCCTTAGCAGCCCCAATAAAGGAAAGAAGAAAGATGACCCAAATCATGCCAAGTGGAGCTATCCAAGTCGCCCAAGGGCCATCGCCACCTCTTTCTTTGTCACGCCAATCAGATCTAGGCTATTGGATTAAGATCCAATGGCCATGGAGAAGCCACACCACTAGAGCAAGGAAATCGCCTTTTTAACAAAGTGAAGGGCATAGCTTGGTGGTAAAAGATCCTATAACAATGGGGAGGTCACGGGTTCAAGACCCCACGCCCCCTGGTAAGCGAGTTTCTTCACGAGAATAGTTAGGGTTTCGGAGAACTAATCGTCATAGTCACAAAAATTACTACCAAATAAAATTTACCAAAACTCAAAAGGTAGCCCTGGGTCAAACACGGGGAGGCGAATCTTTGGTTTTGAAATAGGCACTTCAACTTTATTTGCTTTTGTTATTTTTATCTTTTGCACTTTTTTTGATATTTTAATAGGCAAGAGATCAGATCGACAACATAATTATCTAACAAATCTACTTGTAGAGAGAGAGAGAGAGAACATCAATGTATATCTCAAATAGTTTACTACAGATAAGAAAGTGGAAGACTACAATAGAAAGCAAAAAGAAAGAGAGGTGTGAAGAATCCCCCTGGACGGTTGCTTGCAGGACGACTCACTTTGACGATGCCCCTTACGAATGTGGTGGGAAGTTGGATGAAGAAGAACGACGTCGGAAGATGAGGCAGGATGGCATCGTGGTGAGGATCTACTTCCCGAAGGTGGTGAGAGGACTACCACGAGATGCTCCACGAATGGGGGTGAGAGGCAGGAAAAATATTTGATTTCTACTCTAGAAGAGCATCCCGAGCTTGAGACAAGCTCTCTCTAGAACCTTGGAGATGGCGAGGGAGAGAAAGGAAGAGATGAAGAGAAATGGAAAGGGTAGGGGTCCTTTTATAGTGGAGGAGAAGAGGCATTCCATGCATGGGCAATTAGTGACATCAAAGGCATCGCTGATGATCCGCAGCAAGTGTTGCTAAAGCCCCAGCTCACGTGCCCGCGCCAGCGCTCGCACACGCGCGCTGCACTGCTGGAGCTGAGGTTGGAGGAGTCGCAGTTGTTCTATTGTTAATAGAAGGCTGAGATTGCTCGAAGATCGCATACTCAGATCGCATGATGCTGCTTGTACAATTGTGTGCACAATTGCCCATGATCACACATGCGCATGCGTCGGGTCAATCGGTGTGTGAGGATGCACTGTGTGGAAGCACGTCACCCACTCAATAAAGTTTTAACATCCCAATTTCGTCCGCAGCTACTTCAGCAAATTTCAACCACTTGCCACGATTCGAACGTATGACAGTGGCTTGCAAGCACCCTCCATGACCATTCCGATGCGGGTGCTTTTGTGTCCTGAGGATAATCTCATGGATGGGAACTGTCATCTGTTGGATCTTGAGCCAATAGCCGGAATTTCTCTTTGAGGCGAGGTAGAGGTTATAGCCGATATTAGGCTACCTAGATGGAGCCACATGGTGCCATCATGGTCATCCATCTTCTTTACTTTGTAGGTGGCACCATGCACATCGGGTAGGGTCGATTTTCGCATTGTTAGGCTACGATTGTCAATCCGGGTGCATCCATGTGGTTGGATTTGTCATCCGAGGTTTGTATTGGTGCCACCATGCCCCTTGGCCTTTGATATTCCTCGAACTGTATAATGTGCTATGGGACTCTAATCAAGATGATTTCAGAGGCGTCAGACTCCGATTGTCATCTTGACTAGATCCGTATGGTCGAATCGTCAATTCGAGGCCCTGAAATAGATCTCCTCTCTTGGCCACAAAAGCATATGAATTAACCTAAACTTTATACAAACTATTCTAAATGTAGAATGATGCATGCTATGCAATATTTATATGGAATGCATCTCTAAGCTCAGGAACATGCATAAATAGGCATTTTAACCTAAATGGATGTGTATACATCATAACCCCATGCCTGTCTTTTGCTAGTCCCTAGCAAAATCAGACTAAATGCTATGTATAAGAATAGAATTAGGATTCAATTACTTAGGCCTAAGTTGTTTATTAAGAATAGAAAATTTCAACTAGGGTCCTAAACTACAAACACTCAACAGTGCTCAGGTGCCTACCAAAATACAGACCACCCAAGTCCTCACCTTTATTTGAAATGGGAAGATACATTTTTTTCTGCTTTTGTTCTTTTCTAAATTTTTTGATTTTGAGTTTAGAGTTTTGGGGTAGCTTTTTATGACTACCCAACCTACCCAAGACGCAAAAAGAACTTCAAATTCTAAGCATCTTAACGTGAAAATGTGATAAACTCACTAGGCAGTCGTTAAAATGAACTTCAGGTTTCTACGACCCTAGGTGACCTTAGGAAGAATTTATGCTAAATGTGTATCTGTTTAACTAGTAGCTTTCTCCCTACTTTTTTTCATCTTTTTATGGCGTCAACACAAGGGCGAACCCAGTGTAGATCTCCCTGATTTATTCTACTTTCCTGCTTCTTCCCTAAGTGTTTTGGGAATTATTTATGCATTTTTGTGAGCTAGGCTTTGGACAAATGGCCAATGGGTTGTTACCCATGACAACTTGTCTGCCAAACTCGTTCGGTGAAGTGTGGCTTATTTTACTTTTTTTTTCCCCCTTTTGCTATTTTTGCTCTTTCCTTTTTCTTCTTTTTCTTTTTCAGTATCATTTTTTTTTTATTTTTTTGAGTGGATAGCTTCCCTGATCTAAGATTTAAATAAAGGCAGTAGAAAGGGTATGGTCATGTAGCTAGGCTCTGGACAACCAAACAACGGGCTATTACCACGACAACTTACCAGCCATACTACCCTAGAAAGTTCATTAGCTACCTAATTTCCATAAAAACTGCTGAAAAGTGAGTTAGTGCAAATAGTTTGTAGATGCTTTAGACTTGAAGTTCCCTCAAATCAGAGGGTGGGTTGATAAGTCGTGTACTTATCACCCCAATTTATTAACCAAATTAAAATAAAATTAACTTAGCAAGGACTCGATACCAAGTCCACATTTTAGTGGACACCCGGGCTGATTAATTCCAAAGACCTGAAGAGTCTAAGTGTTTAGGCCCTAAAGTATCCTTTCCCAAAGTTAACAACTCCTCATGCCTAAGTTCTCTTCTCCTAATTCTAAATTTTTTGTCTTTATGAATAAAAGAAATTGTATGGAGCTAACAAAATAATTTCAGGATTAAGTATCCACCACCCATGCCTAAATGATGGGTGCCCTCATTGTAATAATAAAGACATGTAAAGAGAGAAATAAATAGAATATCACCTAAATTTCATGATAGATCCGATCAGCTCTGCAGAGAAAGTAGAATATACACACGTGTTCAGTTTATTGACTTTAGCTAGCCATAATATACAAACAAGGAAGAAATTGAGAATTCACAAGTGCGGGTTAGAATCAGAATTAAAAGATTGACCCTCAAACCTACCAGAAGAAGATGTCCACAGATGTGGACCAAATTGTGATGCAGACCCATGCCCTAGGGTCAAGTTGTTCTTAAGGTTCTAAATGAAAATCACCTAGAACCTGAGATTGTTGAGCTTGTGGGGTTGAACCTGCGATTTTGTGGTGTGCAACCCAAGTCTAAAGTGGCAGACACTTGCTAGATCTGATTCACTAGATTTAGGTGTCCACATAGAGTTCGACTTGAAAAGATAGTCAATTGTTCTTTACTTGGGTTGCACGTTAAAGATATCGTAAGGGTCTTGGTAGAAGGTAGGTGGTTTCAAGTCAGTAGGAGCTCTAAAATCCAAACATGTATTTCCCTCAAAAGTAGCCTCCCAAATTTTCATTTCCAAATTTCTACCCTCCAAAATCAGAGTTTCCAAGACCTCCGAATCGTTGTACACCAAATCTAAAATATCCAAGTCAAACAATTGTGGCTAAATCAGAACTAACTTTGGTCTGGTGATCTCAAGAATATCATCATTCCATTCTTTGGGGTGTGGTTGAGGAATGGGGCTATTGATTGAATCATCCAATAATTTAGGATCAGAATCCTCCATGCCAACCCCAGTAGGATCAAATTCCTCAATTATAGGGCCATCAAATAATTGTGTGTAGGATGTGGAAGCATACATGGTGAAGTAGGAGGGAAAACAAAAGAAAGAAAAGTGTCATGTAGTACAATCAATCAAACTTGTCCTTAGGTGGGCTAGCATAAAGACCTACAGATTCCCAGAACCTATCTTGAGATGAAATAAATGATTTGGTCTACTTCTATCCAATCAATCCAACCAATTAGAGGGTAGGGTTGGGGAGAAGGTTCTTCCCTTAGATTTCGCCTCAAGTCCCTTTGATACCCCCCAACCACAGTCGTTTGACTCTACTCCCCTAGCTAGATATCAGATGGACCAGTAGAAGCAGATTAATCGAGAAAAATCTAAATTGGAGTCCTAAAGAGCGAGTTAATCCTTAATGCCAACATCTACTCAGTTTTAATTAGGATTGGGATGATTGTGCTCTTGGAATGTGATGGGCCCTTTAGATGAGTTGTGTTTTTAATGATCAACTAAAATGTGTGTGTGTGCACAACCAGGGTTTTCAAACAAGGTTCTTTTTGATGTGTCCTTCAGGGTTTAATCCTATTTAGCAGCATTTAGGGTTTAATATTTAGGTTCGTTTAGTCAGGTTTACTAGAACACTCCAAGTCTTGACAAGCACTGGTGATGATATATTCCTTTAAAATTCAAAAGGAATGTGGAGTGCCTAGTAAGTTCCTAAAAATTGAACCCTAACTGGCAAGTTACTTGATGAATCACTTTTAAATTGAGTGGTGCGGCCATGGATCTCAAACAATTGGACCTGATGCACCACTTGATTAAGGCACACAAGAATTTTTAACCTATTCAAATTTTCTACTCAATTATTTGTGTGTTGAGTTAAGGTGTACCAAATCCATAGGTCAAATCTCGGTTAACTAGTAGAATCAAAGTGATTGTGTGCCTTAGGATGAGAATTTGTAGGTGTTAATGTGTGTAACTTTCAGTAATGTTCCACAATTAGAATTTTTTTTAATTTTTTATATATATAACAGGGGTGAGGTAAGGTAAAGTGACAATCAAACAATCAGATCTATCCTAGGGTTTATAAAAGCACCAAGGTTGATTTGAGTATGAGTTATTAGGTGATGGAATGGAAATCTAATGGGTTTAACCTTCATCTGCACTTTTCTCTGATCTAACCACTCTGGCCCACCTCGAAAGAGTACCTGCAACCACAGTAAGATTAGAGAAAAAGTGAGATAAAAGTTAAGGCAAAAAATGTCGAAAAACCAAAGAGCGTTGCCTCCCAAGCAATGGCTCCAAAATGGTGGGCGAGTTTTCTCGCGAAAAAAGTTAGGGTTTTATACAACCCGTCATCGAAGTCGCAAAACTCACTACGAAATAAAATTTATCGAAGCTCAAAAGGGAGCCTTGGGTCGAACATGGCGAGGCAAACATTTGGTTTTGAAATCCCTGCTTCATCTTTATTTGTTTTTTGTTTTAGTGTTTTTTATCTATTGCACTTTTTTTGATATTTTAATAGGCAAGAGATCAGATCGACAACAAAATTACCTAACTAATCTACTTGCAAAGAGAGAGAGAGAACATCAATGTATATCTCAAAGAGTTTGCTATAGAAAAGAAACCGGAAAACTACACTAGAAAGTAAAAGGATAGAGAGAGGTGAGAAGAATCCCCCTCGACAGATGCTTGGACGATGACTCACTTTGACGATGCCCCGGATGAATGTGGGGAGAAGCTGGATGAAGAAGAATAGTGTTGGACGAAGGAGGACGGGCAGGATGGTGTCGCGGTGAGAATCTACTTCCCAAAAGTAGTGAGAGGATGACCACGAGATGCTCCACGAATAAGGGTGAGAAGTGGGAAAAATATTTGATTTCTACTCTAGAGGAGCATCCTGAGCTTGGGACAAGCTCTCTCTATAGCCTTGGATGTGGTAAGGGAGAGAAAGGAAGAGATGAAGAGAAATGGAAGGAGTGGGGGTCCTTTTATAATGGATGAGACGAGGCATTTTGCGCATGGGCAATTAGTGACATCAAAGGCATCGTTGAAGATCCACCAGAAGCATTGCTAAAGCCCCAGCTAACGCACCTGCACTGGCGCTCGAGCACACAAGTGTGGTGCACGTGCACTGCTAGAGTTGAGGTTGGAGGAGTCGCGGCCATTGGTTCGTCGATGGAAGGCTCAGATTGGGCGAAGATCATGTGCTCAAATCACAAGATGTTGCACATATGATAGCGTGCGTAATCGCACGTGATCACTGCGTGTGCACACGTCAAGCTCATCCAATGCGCAAGCATGTGCCACATGGAAGCATGTTGATATAGACACATCTATTTAGGTTAACATGCCTATTCATGCAAGTTCCTAGGCTTAGATTTGCATTTCATGTTATAAATATTGCATAACATGCATCATTTTGCATTTAGAGTAGTTGCATATATTTTAGGTTAATTAGGTCCTTTCTATGGTCAAGAGAGAAGAAGACATATTTAAGGGCCTCTAATGGATGATCAGACCTTATGGATCTGATTAGGACGACGATAGAAGTCTAACGCCTCTGAAATCGTCTAGATTGGAGAACCGTAGCATCATACGAAGTTCGAGGAAGACCAATGGCCAAGGGCAATGTGACATCCATACAGGTTTCAGATGGAAAATTCGACCGTACGGATGGATCCAGAGCGACGATCGTAGTCCAGCAGCACAGGAATCATCTCGATCTGAGCACCATGGCACCCTCTACAAAAGCAAGAAGAATGGATGACCCAGATAATGCCACGTGGTGCCATCTAGGCCGCCCAACGTCGTCTAGTAGTAGCACACGTGCACAGCGTAGCCACATGCAGCAGCAACGCAGTGCATGCTAGCGGCGCGAGTACGACACGGGGAGTATGGGTGCGTGAAGCACGCAGCTCGTAATGCGCACGCTAGCGGAGTGGATTTTCAGCGACATGCGCCTTTAGTGATGCTTGCAGTTGTCACTAATGGTCTGTGAGCACCAGCAAGAGGAATTGAAGGGCGAATCTTCAGCGACAGCTGTAGCGATGTCTATGGACGTTAGTAATGACCTAGATGCGAATTTGTTCTTCATCCTCCACTATAAAAGGACCTACCCACCACCATTCCAAACCATCTCTTCCTTTCTTCCTCTCACCACCTCCAAGGCTTTAGAGAAAGCTTATCCTAAGCCTGAGATGCTCCTCTAGAGTAGAAAATCAAATAATTTTCCCTCCCCTCATCCCCATTTGTGGAGCGTCCCATGGCCGTCCTCTCATCGCCCATTGGGAAGAAGATCCTCTCCGCGACGCCATCCTACCCCATCCTCCGGCTCCGTCCTCCTTCGTCCCACTTCTCACCACCATCCTCTAGGTGATGTCAAAGAGAGTCATCCTCCGAGAAATCGTCGAGGGGTATTTCTCTCACCTTATTCTATCTTTTTATGCTTTCATAGTGTAGATTTTCCGCTTTCATAGTGTAACAAACAATTCTTCATGAATAGATGATCGTTTCTCTCTCTCTCCCTCCCTCTCTCTCTTATATTTTTGCAAGTAGATAAAGTTTTCATCGACCTAATCTCTTGCTTGTTAAAAATGTCAAAAAAATTAGAAAAGATAAAAATGATCACAAATAAATAAAAGTGAAGCACGGATTTCCAAAACCAAACATTCACCTCGCCGTGTTAGACCCAAGACTCACTTTTTGAGTTTCAGTTATAAATTTTATCTTATCATGAGTTTTGCAACTATGTCGACAGGTTACTTGTAACCCTGATTTCAAACACGTGAAACACGTGCAATCATTTTCGGGCCATTGCTGGGGAAGCAACGGAATTTACTTTATTGTTTTCTGCCCTTCTTTGCATTTACAAAGCACTAACCCTGCTTGTCTTTGATGTACTATCTTGCAAGTACCCTAGCATGGAGATCCAAGTGTGGTAGACTGAAATAAAGTGCCGGTACAGTACTTTGTAAGTGTCCCCCACATTCCCCCCCACTAGTTCATTTTGCCACACTCATAACCAAGACCTAATCTACTTAGGTGTTTGCATAAACCCTAGGATAGAATTGTTTGTCTTGTTGGCCACCTTCATCCACCTAGCCCCCACAAAAAAAAAAAAAGAAAAATAAAAAAAAAAAGATACTTTCTGTGGGATGAATTAATATACACACTTCAAACACCCACACTTGAGGCACATAATCGAACTTGATTTTCATCTACTCAACCGGCCTTTCAACCCGTGGACCTGATACACGAATTCAACAAATAAAAGAGTAGAAATCATATTAGGTTAATCACCTTTTTGTGTGCCTTAATCAGTGGTGCATTTGAGCCGATTAATTGAATTGTTTGGGCCACACCACCTAATCTAAAGGAGGTTCATTTTCTAGCTACCCCATAGGATTCAATAACTAGGTCAAGCTAGGCACTCCATATTTTTCTTGATTTCTAAAGGAAAATACCTAAACACATGCTTTCAAAAAAACAAACTTGGTTTGCCTCGTAAAACTTGGTTGAAAACACCTAATATTTGAATCCTAAAAGCTATTAAGCAAGATTTGAACCCTAAAAGTCATATCATCAAATAACCTTGTTTGCAAACCTTGGTTTTGCACGCACACACATTTTAACAGATAATTAAGGGCACAACCCATCTAAAGGGCCCATCACATTCCAAAAGCACAATCATCCCAAGCCTAATTAAAACTGAGTAGACGTAGGCCTAAACGATTGATTCACTCTTCGAGGCTCAGACTGATATTTTTTTTTATTAATATACTTCTGCTAGTCCATCTGATGTCTAGCTACGGGAGTAGCGTCAAACAACTGCAGCTGGGGGGTACACTAGGAACCAGAGGCCCAAGGCAAATGAAGAACCTTCTCCCCAGTCCCTCCTAACTTGTTGGATTGACCGGATAAAAGTAGACTAAATCGTTTATAATCTCAAGACGGGTCCTGGGAATCTGTAGGTCTTTAGGCTACTCACATAAGGACATGTTTTGGTTGATTGTACTGCAGGGCACCTTTCTCTTCTAATTTCCCTCCTTACTTCACCACGTACCCTTCCACATCTTACACACTATTCCAATCCTATCCTCCTACCACCACTTATCCCCAAGATGATTACTATCCTAACTTGACTTGTAATTACCCATCCACTAGCCAGGATAACTTTGATTGGGGATACGAATCTGGACCTCAATGTCCAAGGCCTAACCTTGGACAAGACTATGATTGCTATCCTTCTCAAGCATACAATGATTATGGATTTCCATCCTTTGATGACCAAACCAACCCGATCTACAACCAGGAATGATATAATGATTATAACACCTACCCTCCCCAGTATTCCACTAAATATAGGTTGCCACCATCCTTTGAAAAACCTAGAATGAAATATATTCAGGGAGGGGCCCAAGAACCTCGACATCTTGACTCCCCTAGATTTAACCCGAACCCACCCAATCCTGAATCGAATTAGTCGGTTCAGGTGAACCAGATCCAGGATAGGGTGTTGGCTAATTTGAGGAACACTATACAATCTTTAGTAGCTCAGCCAACATCTTGCACTGAAGCACTTTAGCCTATGATCAAAATGATTGATGAACTTAATAATTCTCAATTGGATTTGCTCCAAAGTGTTAGGGATAGGGACCTGGGTGAGTTTCTTCTTGGGAAATTATTGAGGTTGAGGAAGAAATTTGTGGTTGCCCTAGTCGAATCTTGGGATGATTCTTGTTGGGATCGTAGATCGCGTATTTGATCAGAAATGCATTATAATACATTTCCGAAATACGATCAATAAAAATAATTTCTAAGATAACTAGACTTGAGTCTCGGTCGTTCGTCTCTGGGTGGCATTTTGGAAATGCTAATTCAAATTCGATCTCGCTCACCCTACTCGTTCAAAATCGCATGTCAATTTATACTAAATATGTGTTGATGCACGACATGCTGTTGCCAGAATATCAAAAATTGAAAGCATGCAACTTCAATCACACCAAAAGATGATAATCAGGCACATGGTGATTTCCAACATATAAATATATATAAATATTTTCATTGAGGCATGATGGTGGTTACAGCATAAAGCTTATGGGAAAACTTGTAGAGGAATGCTTGAAAACATAAATCTAGCTAGCAGAAAATGATTGCAAACATGAATCTAAGGTGGGATTATGCATGCATCATTGGGGGAGAATATAGAGCTACACTATTAAGTATTAAATAAAGTAGTTAAACTATGAAGAACTATATTCTAATCTATCAGAACTATGGGCATTCTCAGGTGGGCTCCGATGGCCTTTGACTTGGTGGAAAGGAGGAGGGGCAGCTAATGGTGCTTAGGCCAGCCCTTGGAGAGAGGTTGAGGAGGTGATCCAACATCTTGGCATGGAGATGGTGGTGGCCATGGTGAAGCTACTCGTGAAGGTGGAGTGGAGGTGGAATGAAGCTAGCTAAAATTGAGCCAAGAATGAATGGCTCCAAAGTGCCACCGCTTAAGTCTTTTTATAGACCTAAGTGAAGCCCTCTAGAGAATTATGGAATTCTCTAGAGAGGCCTATTGTAGGAGCTCATGGGAGAGAGAGAGAAGATGGATGGTGGTTTTTAGATCCACCAAATGTGGATCTAAAAATTGAATGGTTATTGGTTGCTAATTTTAGCAACCAAGGCAACAACACATGGTAGAAAGTTCTAGAGAACTCTAAGCTAGGTATTTTCATGTGGATGGTGTGTGTGGGTGTGTGTGGGTCAAAATTTAGGTGGGTAGGTTGATTAGGTTAGGTTATAATGGGTTTAGGTAAAGGTAGGTCTCAAATTAAGGTTGTAAACCCTAATTCACTTAGGTAAAGTGCAATTAAATTTAATACAAGTTTAATTGGGTGTGTGGAAACCTAATTGAGATTAAAATAACTAAATTAAGTTAGGTCTAGGTCAATTGGACTCCTACTGAGTCCAATTGGACAGTGTGTGCTGAGATCAGGGCTCAATTGGACTCAATGAGTCCAATTGAATAAACTGAAGAGACTGGCCACGATCCAAGTCAATTAGGTTTAGTGAGGACCGAATTAGGTCATTAAGGAGGTCTAGAGGTGATGTACTTGGGTTAGGGCACCTTAATTTAGGTTCCTAGGGGGTTAGAATTGGGTTTAGGGAGCTAGAGAGCTAAGATCAAGGCTTGAATCTCAAAATAGGGTCTGAAGGGCAGTTTTGGACCCCCAATAAAGTTATCAGACATCTTATAATGAAAAATCAGAAGTCCAGACTTATTGTCTGGATGTCCAATCAGAGTCAGGAGGGATTCTAGGTTCTGTCTTGGGTATTCTACAGAAATTGGACGTTGATGAGACCACATGTGTGGGCTAATTAATTACGTAAATGCCTAAATATTATGATAATGTCTACATTTATGAAGCATATTTTGATACACAAATAGATTAGTGCTTTCATATTTTACTTGCATTTATATAAGATAGTATATATATTCTAGGGGCATGCATGCATTATATGCATCATTTTATTATTTTCTTGTAAATAACCCTTTTCTTTTTCCACCTTGAAGACCCACCGATCGCAATGGAACCACCTCCTCGCCAGCCTCAATAGATCACCCACCCAAATCAGTCAAGTCCTGCACAGCAGCCTCAACCGCCTCAGGATCTTCGGCCATCTGTTGGAGAGTCGACGACAATTTCTTTAAGAAAAAGAGTCCCGTGCGTAGAATGAGGGCTCATTTTCCACTCCCCCCTACGAGGATCTCCATCGTCTCCACCGTGGCTCAAGCGTTCACCGTGCATCCCTTTCTTGCACTGTGAGTTGGGCATACCCTGTTGCCTTCACCATCGATAAGTGCACGGTGACAACGTGCACTCATCAACCACCCACCCTTCCCTTTTCTCTGTTTCCCTTCTTTTTCCTCTTCTCAACCTGCAGAGCAACCCACCACCGCCAACAATGCATTCGCTCTCAGTGCCACCACCACCGCCTTGCGCACACCCATGCGTGCACCAGCAACCATACCCTTGTGCATGCCTTCATGCGCGTGTACGCCCTTGCACCATCAGCCACTGCAACAACCTCGAGCGCACTGTTCATCTTCTTCACAGAGAAGAACCCAAACGTCTCCGTGACCTCTCCACACGTAGCTGGCACCTCAGGCCATGAAGCTTGGCACCATCGATGCCATCAGCCTCGCCTCGAGCCTCTAGCCACCCTTGATCCCGCACATCGACGCTAGCAGCCCTCACCGTCTATGAGTTTCATCTCCTCTAGCCGGCCACCTCCGACCTCCAACATTGATGTCGCTACCACCAACGAGATCCCCTCACGCTGGCCGACCTTCACCAAAGGCTTCGCCGCCCTCCATGGCCTCAAGTGCTCACATGGCCAAGAGGAGAGAATCCTCTATTTCTAGGTGAATTAAAAATTATGGATTTTTCCATTGTGAAAAAGCACTATTCATTTATTTATCTTATATAATATTTGGCTGAAATTGCATGGACATTCCTCTCTTTAATTTGAAATACATATGATTAAGTTCTTATGAATGACATAAAACATGAGATATTGGTTATAGTAAATTGGTGTTATTAGGTAGGAGATTAATATCAACATTGTTTGCTATTACCAAGCTCATTATTTAGAATATTATATTGTGATAATTTTGCATATAAATACCTACACTCCTGATCAATTGTTTAAAACGAGCATATATATTGGAAATAAGTTGCACTAGTTAGAATGCACACTCATTGATATTCCTTAATAAACGAAGCGTCACTCACGAGTTCAATAGGCTTATTCCTCTTTGTGGATACGACCTAACTATTTTCATAGCTAGTTTCTGAACATTAAATGGTTTGAAAAGCTATTTTCTACCATGCGATGTACTAAAATGAAGCATCATTTTATGTTACAAATTTTATCGAAAACAAAGATCGCTCTTTCAAATGGCGCCATTGCCGGGGAGGAAACATGCCTATTAATTTTTTTTAGGAATTTTATATTATTTTTATGCTATTATGAAGCTTTTCTGAATCATTGATCTATTTCTTTTTCATGTCGAGGTACATCTGTTTGGAGGAAACGAACGCGGCTGGCACGCAAGGCGGAGACAATATTCTTGGTGGACCTTGACGCCACCTGGAGACCAACAACGGGTGCTTGTGGGGCTTGATCCCACGCACGTAGGCATACAGAGGAGCCTTTTTTCTGATTTAGTCATTAGATCTTAGTTTAGATTTAGTTTAGATAGACATTAGAACTTAATTTCTATTTTTTCGACCCATGTTGGGTATTTTTGGGAATGTGTTCCCAGTGCCTTTATTGCTTATCACTCTTGTATACTGGAGTGTATTTTTGGGAGCGTATTCCCATTTTATTTAGATTATAGGATTATTTGAATTATTTGAAATGCATATAGGTTAGTTATTTAGTTAGATTAGGTTTGCTTGCTTAATATTATTAAAAATTAAAAAAAAAATCAAACTTCCTGCAAGAAGCTGCATATCAATAGGGCGACCATCTAAGATTGAATGAGCAACATCTAATTTATCTTTACTACATCGCATACATTCTTGCATGAACAAAGCTGGAGTAAGGTATGTCTTCTCTTTAGCATCAAATATCTGTCATGCATTTGCATTGGACTTAAATTCAAGACCACTAAAGTGTTTGAATCAGGTTAATTTAGTGGTCACCTTAAAAATTGGGACTGTTAAGAGATTGGAGCATAAAATCTGTGACTTGAAAGTGTGTGGAAAGGATCTTGTCTGCGAGATTTCAAAGCTCAAAAGGCGAATGTGAATTGCACATCACACATAAGGTACCTAGATAAATTTCTACCTCTCCTCGTTTGCACCACAAGGGAAGTTAGTTGGAAATCAACAAGCCTATCCACCAAGTTACTTCGGTTCCTCGTGTGTGGGCTTGATTTGAGGCTTCCATCCCTTGCGAGTAGGTTGTAGGCACCAACAAAGGTCGACCTAGGAAACATAATTCTTGCAAAACTTGTTTGACCACCAATTGAACATTTAATTGTAAGACCTAGAATCTACTAAAAATAGATCCCACTGTATTTGCCTTTGTTTTGACAGCGATAGAACTATCTAGGAAGTTTCTGCTTGTGCTTTGATTTCTTCTAAATCCTAAGAGAGTTAAACCTATTTGGCTTAAAGAAATGGATCACTCTTACTCCTATCATTCAGATTATCATAGTTAATACTTCCCATCTTTTAACCAAGATCCCAGGCCCCGAGCGTATCCATCCTTTGATGGGTACAATGACAATTCATGGGATCATTCATATTACTATCCTGGGAGTATTGGCCCGATAGCTCCCACTTTTGAGCAGAGCCTAGGAGCAGGATTTTCCAACCCTATAATCCCTACTACTATACAAACACCCAACCCTCCCACCCTTCATCATTTTCCGTATCGAGGTTGGACCAATACCCCTAGGCAACCAAAGCCTGAGATTGACTATCCTCCCCAATCTGATAGTAGTAGCCTCTCCTCTTTTATGATAGAAATGCAAAAACAACAAAAGGAAATGATGGAATCTGTGCGAGAGATGTTGAGGAATAGCCAACAATTGAATAAGGAAATTAGACAGCTTAGCTACGCTCTTCCTAGTAATTCTAATCCCTACCCATATGACCGTGATCATGAAAATAATTCTGAGAAAACCAATGACAATAGGGATCCCGTTTTATGTAGTTATCACTTAGACTCTCCCAATGAGACACGACCACTAGAGGAGAACGATCCTAGTAATTATCCACCCGAGCTATATTAGAGTCAAAAGAAAGGGAAGTTGGTACTTCTTGAGGACCTTGACCCCAATGACAGTATTTTCCTTACCCCTGATAACTTGGGTCAAGGTCGTATTGTTCATATCACTTTCTCTATTAATTATCTGGTGGAACCCCATTCTACCCTTAGTGAGCATAATCCTGACCCTCCACTCAGGGAATCAACACCTACCATTCAACATTCTGAGGATTTAAATGCACCCAATGAAGATGACCGTAAGGGAATGGAGGATGAATTAGATCAATTTTGCTCTCAGGGATATAAAAAGTCTATTTTAGAGGATAGGATGACCCAATGGAGGAACCCAAACTAAAAATCTAGAGTGAATCACAGGGGGATTATTTATTATTCGAGGACTTAACCCCAGAGGATATAAATAATCTGGTGAAATTCGGATTCCTCCCTTCTTTTGAGAGTCATCCTCCACAAAAGCAGGAGTTGATATTGGAGGAGGACAAACACAATAGTAAGAAGCCTAAGGGAGACTCTCGGGGACAAAACACATCAATTGAGGATTTATGTCCCGAGATGAACAAAGAATTAAGTGACATAGGCTTACTCCAAAACATTAAGGTGAATCCTCTTTCAGAAATAATTGTGGATATTGATCCAACTCCTCTCTTTACTAGTGAATCACATATACACCTCGACAAAAACTCAAGTGAACCAAAAGAATCCGGGGATGAAATTTATGATAATGATTTTGTTACTTCGACCCTGCCATCAAAGGAATTTAATTTGGAGTCCACCATTAATTCACATATACTGGAAGGTGAAAATATGACTCCGATCATTAATGATAGGTAGGGTGATGTGAATTTTTCTACAATAATTGTTAGGGAGAATACACAAGCTGAAATGTTGTTGGAATTAGACTCGACACCAACTAAGCCCTCATTGGACTTAATCATTATCTCCCAACACCACAAACAACCGTTACACTCCCTAGCCAATCCTTGGCTCAGGTCTCTGCTCACATACATTCTTTCTGGGGAGCATATCAAGCCAATACATCCTCGGGTAGAATGGTGAGTGTGGATTGATGCCTATACTTTTAGTCCCACCATTCAAGGGTTTGAAATAATAATGTTTATATCTTTTAAAACCCTTCATGCTTTGGAGGACCCTTGTTATCCTCCACTTATTCCATTTCGAGAGGTCCCTTTTCATATTCCCTTTGTTATTCCTAAACCTCCCTAGGTAGCCTACAAGGTTATTTGCTTTCATGACTTCTGGCAAGCATTTGGGATAATGTTGCATCATCAACTCGCCAACATCTGTGGTTACCTGTTTTCTAGGCCCGTGCTATTACGCATATTTTTAGGGCTTAGCTTTTTTTGTCTGGAACTAGACTTACAGGTTCCCTATAAGTCTAGCTGCTGACAGAAAATGCAGCACTTGTTGGGAGGCAACCCAGCGTTCAAAATAACACCATCATCAGGTGATTTCTTTCCTTTCTCCCCATGTTTTAATTTTACAATGAGAACATTGTAGGATTTAGGCATGGGGGGGTGCATTTTGCATTTTAGAAAGTATTCATGCAATTAGGTTACCATAAAATAAAAAAAAGTAATAATATTTTCTTCTTAAATTGTTTCTTAAGTTTAGAATCCAGTACATTTACTTCACTTGCACATAGACAAGGTAATGGATCTTTCAAGAAAACCAATAAGCATTTTTAATATACTGAACCCTTGGACAGTTAATAGGGAGTCAACCATACTATCTTCTATTAGATCTACCTCATAATTGTGAGAAGAAAGTAAAGAGACTACTGGTACCCTAAGTCCTGTGCAAGGACTCTTAAGTTCTGGACAAATAGATGATGATACCACAATGAGTCCAATTGAATAGACTGAAGAGATTGACCATGATCCAAGTCAATTAGGTTTAATGAGGACCTAATTAGGTCCTTATGGAGGTCTAGAGGTGATGTACTAGGGTTAAGGCACCTTAATATAGGTTCCTAGGGGGTTAGAATTGGGTTTAGGGAGCTAGAGATCCAAGAGCAAGGCTTGAATCTCAAAATAGGGTTTGAAGGGTAGTTCTGGACGTCCAATAAAGTTATCAGACATCTTATAATGAAAAATCAGAAGTCCAGAGTTATTGTCTTGATGTCCAATTAGAGTCAGGAGGGATTCTAGGTTCTGTCTTGTGTATTATGCAGAAATTGAATGTCTGACCAAGTGTCTGGATGTCCAATAACACTGCAAAAGTGAGTTTAAGGTGTGCAGGAGTTGGCTAAGGGTTCTAGACATCCTATAACTCATCTGGACAGCCAGATAGAGGCTAGAATTAGGGTTTTAAGGTTTCCTAGGGTGCGTTGACCTAATCTTAGTGTAGCTAAGGCTTGGGGAAGCTTCTAGGCTATCTTAGAGCTAGGATGGACCTAAGTTCTTCACAATTTATTACTTTATTTCTACTTAATAGAATAGCATACCTTAACTCCCTTACATTATTATCTACTACATCTAATCTAGGTCTTCCACTATAGCTCTGCTGCAACACTAGTTATTCTTTATTCTTCAGATCCAGCTTTAGATCAAGCTTCAGATCTAGCTTCTGATCAACTTATTACCTGCAATTGACATAATGCACCTAATCAGTACATTATAGCATTATTTTATGCATAGCTAAAAGAAAGTAGTAAAGGTGCTAGTAATGCTTATGCATGCATGAATTACCCTAACTTATGCTAAGTCCTAACCTAATTTAGGTCAATTAAGACCTATGATTGCTACGCAATCATACCCCCATGCCTAAATGTTGCTAGTCCATAGCAAATGCAAAACTAAATTATTCACAGAAGGGTCCTAAAGGGATTGATTATTTTATCAAGTGTATGCCTAGAGATTTTTCTCCCTTTTGTTTTCATCCTATGTTCTAGAAATCCAGACAATCATGAAAGTGTAGCTATGTAGATTTTACAATGGATTCGAGTGAAAATCTAATTCACCTCTAAAGCCTATACTTGAGCCCTAGTAAAAATTCTAGTGGGATAGGTGGACTTCTTCCCTCGGGGTATTCAAGATATTCTATGAATTCCACCCAGCTTTAAGCTTAGGTAGAGAATCTTAGAGGAAAAAGATTATAAATTTGGTGGCTCACTCTCGACTGGTGCTACATAGAGATTAGTACTATAGAATCTAGATTCCCAAATTATTACGTAACTCAACTCAGAGAAAGATGAGAAAAACTATGCTCTCTTTTGGTTCCCTTGTATTCATTCTCTCTTTTTCTTTTTCTTTTTCTTTTTCTTTTCTTTTCTTTCTTTTTCTTAGAGCTCACAATCTCACCAGATTCACATATATGACCTGTATTTGGTGGTCTCACTTGGCATTAACATTTAATTGAGTTCTCATAACCTTAACACTAAGTTAGAATTCCTCAGCCAGTATTCGGGCGGTCAGAAACACAGAAAGTTAGGTTAAGGCTTTATTTGGTGGATCTCAAATTTATTTGGTAGTATTGCAACAATGCAACTGAAATAAACACTAAATATTCACAAACTCTTTTTCTGCTCTTTTCTTCTCTCCTTTTTCTTTTCTTTTTTTCTCTTTTTTTTCCTTTTTCTCATTTTCTCATTTTTTCATTCTTTTTTTTTTATATATAATTTTTCTCACTCAACACAATCTAGCAACACATTCATGAATTTTATTGAAGAGCCATTATTAGGGATTAATGGTACTTAAGAGACATTAGGTGGCTTATTTGGTGGAAGTACCTACTCATGGCACCGGGAGAGACAGATAGAATGGTGTATTTCTGACCTTGACATCAATACCCTCCTTCAGCCGAGGATTTCATAAAGAATGGTCGTAACCATCCACCTTAGCCCTAGTTTTATGAAGACTCACTCTCTACATATTTGCCTTATTTGGTGGCTCTCAAAATTTTGCACAAAAATATATACGTAGGAATCGAGAGCAGAAACTATGCCTAATCTTTGAGTATCATTACCTAATTATCTAGGATTCCCGATTCCTTGCACTAATCTTAGAGCACCAGTACACTCTACTCTCGTCTCACACTATTTGGTGGATTTTTCGAAGAAAATCTACCTGACTCCCAAAACACTATCTAAGGGTTTCGGAAAAGAATCACTTCTTCTCGACAGACTAATGACGTTTATCAACCTTCACCGTGAATCCATGGCAAATTCTACGTGTGTGTGAAAAATTATGCTGAATTCCATATTACAGGAATCAACTAGAGGATAAAATCCCTAATGAATTCTCTTAATAAGATAATCTTATTAATGGATGCACTATGTATATATGCTATAAACAAGTAGCCTCTTATATTCAAACTTCATGAAATTTCCCTTTCGGGTTACATTTAGCTTGACCCTAAATTTAGAACAAAAGGGTGAGCAGGTGAGTCGGAATTGGCTGTTGCGGATGATTTTTAGCTCCAATGCAAGCATTGGAGGTGGAGTCGGTTGTTCTTTTATTTAGGGTCCTAAAGTACGTTTGACATGCAGCTCTAAGGTTTTCCTAAATGTTCGCATAAAAATTTTCAGTTTTGTCTTATCTACCCCCCATGCCTAAGTTCTTGCATGTCCTCATGTATGAATATAAAAGAAAATAAATACAGTAGGGAGTAAATGGCTAGAAATCACCTGGAATTGCTCCTGAAATTTAACGTTCAGCACTGGCCAACCTGACAGTATGCAATATGCGAAAAGGAAATATGCTATGTATAAAAATGGTTATGTATAGATGATGGAAGAATGTGGGATATGCTATCTATACGTGCTGAGTTTGACGCCTCCAGTTGGGCGAGAACTTACTCATATATCCTCGATAAGAAGAATGAGTTCATTAGCTGGAGGAGGTTCCTGGGCCATGAATGGCTTGAGGCACTAGTCATTTACCGTAGATACATGCCTAGATTTTGGGTCCCTGATTTGGACCGCCCCAATAGGATATGGGTGAATCACAACATATGGGCCAGCCCACTTAGACTTGAGCTTCCCTGAAAAAAGTTTCTGCCGCGAATCAAACAACCAGACTTGCTGGTTGGGAGTGAATGCTTTCCTTCGGATGTGGCGGTCATGAAAGGCCTTGGTCTTGTCCTTGTATATCAATGCGTTCTTATAGGCCTCTCACTGAATCTCTTCTAATTCGCTGAGCTGGAGTTTCCATTCTTGACCTCCCACATCGAGGTCAAGGTTACATTTTCGCACAGCCCAAAAGGTGCGGTGTTCCAACTCTACAGGAAGGTGACAAGCCTTGCCATATGCCATACAATATGGTGACATTCCGAGTGGGGCCTTGTACGCGGTCCGATATGCCCAAAGTGCATCAACTAATTTATCAGACCAGTCCTTCCTGTCTAGTCTAACCATCTTCTGGAGAATCAGCTTGATCTGACAGTTAGACACTTCAGCCTGCCCATTGGTCTACAGGTGATATGGGGTGGCTATACGGTGATGTACCCGGTATTTCTTTAATAATGACCTGAACTGGGCGTGGATGAAGTGGCTTCCCCCGTCGCTAATTAGAGCGCGGTGTATTCTGAATCTCGCGAAGATGTATTCCCATAAGAAGGAAATGACAGTCTTATGATCAGCCCATCTCGTCGGGATGGCATTGACCCACTTCGAGATAGTCAACAACTGGTAATATGTACTCGAAGCCATGCGAGTTCGAAAAAGGGCCATAAAATCGATGCCCCAGACGTTGAACACTTCTACAATAATGATAGGCTGGAGTGGCATCATGTCTCTCCTGGTCATAGAACCGACCGACTGGCATCATTTACAGTGCTGGGTGTATTCGTGTGTATCTCTGAAAATAGTTGGCCAAAAAAATCCTGACTGCAAAATTTTTGCAGCGATTTTCTGTCCGAAGAAATGACCACCACAAGCATCATTGTGGCAAAAGGATAACACACTGGGGATCTCAGAATTTAGGATGCATCTTCTAATAATCTAATCTACTCCAATGCAGAAGAGCAGTGGGTCATCCCAGAGGTAGAATTTGGCCTTCGCAGTAAATTTGAGTTTTTGGTCCTTGCATAGGTTCGCAGGAATCTTGCCTGTGGCAAGATAGTTTGCGATATCTGCATACAAAGGGAACTCAACAGAGCGAACTGCCAAAAGGGATTCATATGGAAATTGGTCATGGATAGGTAGGGAATACGGATTGTGGGCTGGGTCCAGTCTAGATAGGTGATCTGCCACAATGTTCTGCTTTCTGGCTTTGTCGCGGATTTCAATATCAAATTCTTGTAATAAAAGGATCCATCTAATGAGTCAGGGTTTGGCATCCTTCTTTGCCAACAAATGCAAGAGGGCAGAGTGGTTAGTGAAGATGATAACTTTTGAACTTAATAGATAAGATCTGAATTTCTCCAACCTAAATAATACTACTAGCAGTTCTCTTTCGGTGATGGTATAATTGCGTTGAGCCTCATTCAGCATCTTGCTAGCTTAGTATATGACAAAAGGTTATTTCTCTGGACACCTGCCTAAAACAGCACCGACGAAGAAATCAAAAGCATCACGCATCATCTCGAAATCAAGTGACCAATCGGGTGGTTGGAGAATTAGGGAATTAGAGACAGTGCTTCATAAAGTCTCAAAGGCGCTGAGACACGAGGTGTCGAATTTGAATGCGGCATCGACAACAAGGAGATTCATCGAAGGTCATGAAATTTTTGAGAAATCACATATAAATCTCCGATAGAAGCTGATGTGACCCAAGAATGATCTGATCTACTTGACCGAGCTAGGTGGCGGTAAGTGGGAAATAATCTCAGA
This sequence comes from Thalassia testudinum, assembly GCA_037157565.1. NCBI lineage: Eukaryota > Viridiplantae > Streptophyta > Magnoliopsida > Alismatales > Hydrocharitaceae > Thalassia > Thalassia testudinum. The sequence goes on along the minus strand of JAZHRO010000003.1, from coordinate 7,699,285 downwards.
TTTAGCTCGATCGACCTCGAGTCCATTTTTAGAGATCCTGTGCCCTAGTACTATGCCATCCCTCATAATGAAATGGCTTTTCTCCCAAGAGAGTACTAGGTTTACCTCAATACACTACTTCAGGATTTTGGTGAGGTTATGAAGATAAGATGCGAAATCATCTCTAAAAATGGAGAAGTCATCCATGAACACCTCCACATAGTCCCCAATCATGTCAGAGAAGATGACCATCATACAATGTTGAAAAGTTGCTGGTACGTTGCAGAGGCCAAAGGGCATCTAGTTGAAAGCAAATATTCCAAAGGGGCATGTGAATGTGGTCTTGTCTTGATCCTCCAGGCTAATCGCTACTTGACTATACCGAGAGTATCCATCCAGAAAGCAAAAGAAACTGCGTCCGTCTAACCGTTCCAAGATCTAATCAATGAAAGGCAAAGGAAAGTGATCCTTCTGGGTAGCCATGTTTAGTTTCCTATAGTAAATGCAAACCTGCCATGATGTCGCAGTGTGGGTCAGGATGGATTCTCCTTGATCATCTTTTACTATGGTGAGTCCTGCTTTCTTGGGCACTATCTAGATCAGACTCACCCATTGGCTGTCAGAGATTGGGTATACAATACCTGCATCCAGCCATTTGAAGATCTCCTTCGTAATAACCTCTAGCATATTTGAGTTTAGCCATCTTTGAGGTTGTCTCGAAGGTTTCACACCCTCATCCGTGTAAATGTGATGGGTGCAATATGAGGGGCAAATACTGCGAAGATCAGCAATGCTCCACCCTATAGCATCCCTATGGTCATGTAAAACTGAAATTAGTTGATGCTCCTATTCTTGGGTTAAGTCAGTACTAATAATGACCGGGTATGTCTCACTTTCGCCCAAGAACACATACTTAAGTGAGTCAGGTAAAGGCTTCAATTCAGTCACGGGTGGGTCAGAGTCAGAAATGGGAATTGGAGTAGACTCGAAGGTGGGAATCTGATGATCCGGATGCATGTGAATTCCTATTGATTCACTACCTGTGAGATAATCGGTTGTGACTGCGTTAACGGGAAACCCGTTAGCTGTGGTCACGTCTTCTTGTAACAATAGGGGCGATCCAGTAGTGTATGGATCAGGATAGCAAGATTTAGGGGTGCTGTGGTCAAAAACACACCCTAAACAATCGGATCCTTGGGGAGATATGTGCAGTGCAATGGTCTCAGTCCCATGTGGATCGATGTCCAAGAACCCTGATAGTACAAACGAATGAGACATTGGGTTGTTACAAAGGAGCCCAATGTTACCACAGTATGCCAAATCTTTGTCTTCACCATCCTCCTCTATGCGATCACAATCAAAATTCCTTGATGCCCTGAATATGTCAAGTCGAAGTCACTCATTACCAAGGGCTATCTCCATACCCCTGGATGCACAATCAATGTTTGCTCGGGCTGTTGATAGAAATGGGCAACCCAAAATGATTGGTGCATCTCAAACATTAGGAGGAACTTTGATATCGAGAATGAAAAAGTCTGCGGGAAAGCAAAATCAGCGGACGTTTATGATCACATTCTCAACCACCACCCTTGGTGTTTTTATTGATCTATCAGCCAGCTGAATCATGACCGAGGTTGGATTTAACTCCCCAAATCAAAATCAATCAAATATGATAGTCGGAGTCAAGTTGATGGACGAACCTAGATCTAGAAGGGCCCGATCAAATGGAGAATCTTGCAAGAAGTAGGATATGAGTGGGGTAGCAGGGTCTTTCTTTTTCGGTGGTAAGTTGGCTAGAATCATGGCGCTAGCCGCTTTTGACAGTATCGCCTGTTGTCCAATTCTAGGCTGTCGCTTCGGGGTACAATAGTCCTTGAAGAACCTAGCAACAATGGGGATGTGATCAATTGCCTCGAGGAGAGGGACTTGAATATGTACTTCCTTGAACATTGACTTCAGGTCTTCAAAATTCTATGTGCCCTTCTTCCATACTACATTTCGCGTTAGAGCCTCAGGAAAAGGGACGGGAATCTCAGGGTCAAGTGGCCTCTTACCCTTATCTACCGAAGGTGGCTCCTGAGATGAAGAAGGAGTCGAACCTGCCTATGGCGAAGGGTGAGAAAAATCAGGACCCACCTGCCTATGTGGTGGGTCGAATGTCTTCCTTCCACTCCTCAATGAATAGCATTTCCATCGACTTGCTGTCCATGAGGTGATGGGGGAGCAGAAGGGGCAGAGTATGCAGGGTTCTGCATCATAGGCGACTGGCTTTGAGCATAACTAGGTGGTGTAGGAGATGCCTGTAATATGGAGTGTGCCTGTCCCTATGGTGCCTGAAACCTAGGTGGGGCACCATGGTTCTGCACATACCAAGGATTCGAGACAGGTTGGGAGGGTAAGGCTCCCTGAGTCCTATGCTCCGGCAATAGTTGGTTTTGCATGTTCTATATAGTCTGTATCTGGTCAGCCATTGCCTTCATTATCTGCAAGCTATCCTGCATAGAATTCCTCATCAATTCTTGTAGCTCCTCTTTCAATGCCTCTAGAGGGTTAGCCTGCTTTGGAGGGTGATTGGCAACTTGGTGCAATGGCTGGTACATAGAACAGGGTTGCTGCTACTGAGACGGGAATGGCTGCTGCCTAGGGTATGCATTTTGTGCATTCCTATATTGCCTGGTTTGGTAGTGTGGACCTTGATGTGGTCTTTGTGAGTTACGAGAAGTTAGGATGCTGGTGCCAACCAGGGTTATATGTCTCTGAATATGGGTTATTATGCCCGTATCCTTGAATAGCACTGACATCCTCATAGGTCGAAGACGTCTGAGACATATATCCATCAAGGGGATACGTATTATAGTTAGTGGGTGGTGCATAACCCTGGTCACATGGTGCCATATCAGGATTGTTTACAGGATCCTGATATGCAGGATCTTGTAAATAAGGAGAGGATGCATCCCGAGTGAGTAGAATAACTCAAGCAGGAGGGGCTCGGGGTGCAAAACAGGGTCTTGGAGCAGTAGAGTTCAGGTCAGATTGACCTTGATTAATTTGGTCAATCTTTTTTTCGATCAGGTTTATTCTATTCAGCTGCTTGACGATGATATCCATGTCGGCTTGAATAGACTCAATGTGAGCCTCATGGACACCAACTTGCTACTAACCAGGCCATTGGAACTGGTTCATGGATGCAGCATTCATCGAGTTCTCAACCAAGGATTTGAACAACTCAAATGCGATGTTCTCGTCTTTTGCGAGGAAATTCCCACCACTAGAAGCATCGGCCAGATACCGATGTGTGTCATCCAGCCCAATGTAAAAGATCTGAGCTAGGTGCCATCTAGGCAAACCATGGTGCAGGCATTTCCGAACAAGGTCGTGAAATCAGTCCTAGGCGTCATGCAACTTCTCCCTAGCTCCTTGGGAGAAAGTTGTGATCACACTCCACATTGCATTCGTTCGACCGATCGGGATGAACTTTTGCAGGAATTCACGTCGTAATTCCGACCAGGTTCCAATTGGCTTCCTTATGGTCTTGAAATAGTACGAAGCTTTGTCCCTTTGAGAAAATGGGAAATGCTTCATCAGAACAATCCCAAGATCAACATTCCTTGGTCGAACAGTTTCTCTGAGTCGACTCAGGTCCTCTAAGTGCTTGAACGAATTTTCGCTTGAGTTTCCATAGAAATGACTTTTGATCAAACCAATCACATTATGCATATGCTCAAATGCATCTCCACCTATGGGAATCTGGACTAAGGGTGCGACGATCGGTGCAGCTAGATCATAGAAATCCTGAAGTTATTCTCCTTATGGTGGATGCTGTATTCGGTCAAGCGTTGTCAAGATACTGTTCATGCTCTGTTGATGCCGCTCCTCTGATTCAACCACCCAGGCCTCCAAATGAGCCATCGTGTCTCGATTACCAACATCCTGACTTGGTCTAGGTCCAGGTGCAGGATTAGCCATCCTGGCTAAGGGAGTAGAAGAAGTGGGGGGAGAAGATGGTCCTAGCAAGGTGACTTGCCTCTTTAGGAGTGGCTCCCAAGGTCTAACCAGTCGAGGTCTGAGTGACCTCCTTCCTTGCATACACCACCCAACCCCTGGGTTTGTGTAGCCAAGCCAGACAAGGCTAAGGCCCTATCAATCAGATGGCCCTTATGATTGGATGACCAAATTTTTCATTTTAAGTTCAAATTTATAAAGAAAAATTCATCGTACAACCGACTGAAAGTGATTCCCACCTCTCAAGCTAACCCAACCAGTTTGGTTATAAGGAAACTAAGGGGAAGGTTCTTCCTTTGGCTCACACCTCCAGTTCTATTACCCCTTAGCTGTGGTCGTTTGACATTGCCCCGCTGACTTAGTCACTAGGTTCAGCAAGAGAGGTTGAAACCATCCAGTAGTACGACAACGAATTCGGGTTTTCTTACATGTTTTAAAATTAATTTGAGCCTGTTTTTCATCACTTAGGGTTTGTGGTGAGTGGCACACAAGGTGACCAAGTTCATCGGCTAAACACTAGACTTGACTAAGTCTAGGTTAGCCCAAGTGTCGTCTCCAGAATGTAACCCTAAAGGTATAACCTAAGGTTCATGCAATTCTAGGTTTTTTTTTCTTTCTTCCTTACCAGACCAATGAAACACAAATAATTCTCTGGATAAAATTTGAATCCAAATAAACAAAAATTTCGTAAGTAGATTCCTTTTCAATTATCTTTTCAGATAATTTTATTTTGTGATTTTTAGTATTTCAACCGAATTTCTAGGGATTTTTGAATGTGAGAGGGTCAGAATTGGAATTGTGACCCCTGGTCAATTTTTCAAATTGAAATAGTACCAAATGATCTTCTAAAATTCAGAAAAAATATGGGAATTAAAGCTAATGAAATCAGCTTTCAAACCTTACCATTTTTAGTCAAAACAGATCCGTAGATTGCTCGAAATTATTTTTTGAATTTTCAAAATTTTCAAATCTAGGTCAGTCTGACCCTCTTGCACTTCGCAAATTTTTTAAAATTTTTTACTTGGAATATTTTCAAATGAATGGTGCTGTTTTAAACGTGATTTAAAAATGAAGCCCTAGCTCAAACTTCAAAATTTTTTGCTCATTAATTTTTTGGTAATTGAATTTTTAAATCAGAATTTGAAGCCTGGCCAAAAATTAGAGGGTGGTGGAAAAGCTTTTAAAAGGGGTTTGAATTCAAAATTCAAACTTTCCACCAAAATGAATTTTTTTTTTCTTTTCACTTTATTTTGAAGGGTAAAGCTTTTTAAAAAAAATCTTTTCTTTTTTTTTTTCAAGCAAACTAACTAAGATTCAAATAGAAACCTAGTCTAACTGCCTAGACTTTTTTTATTTTTATTTTTTTTCATGAAAATAAATATGATTTCTTTTTTCAAATGAAATTGCCAGAAGGAAATCTAACCGAGGGTTCAAAAAAGGGAAATCCTAATCTAAGAGGAGATGTGCACCTGATATTTTCTTTTCCGCACTCGTTGTGTAAGCAAATCCTATTTTTCCATGTTTTCCTGCACATCAAAAGGCAAGCAGAGGAAGATTTATCAGTGATAATTCTAGAGATCGAAATAAAAAATAACGTTGCCTCCCCGGCAACGGTGCCATTTGTTGGGCATCGTAAAGCGTGTATTTGATCAGAAATGCATCTTAGTACAGTTGCGAAATACAATCAATAAAAATAATTTCTAAGATAATGACTTGAGTCCTGGTCGTTCGTCTCTGGGAGGCATTTTGGAAATGCAAATTCAAATTCGATCTCGCTCTCCCTACTCATTCAAAATCGTATGTCGATTTATACAAAATACGTTTTGATGCATGACATGCTATTGCTAGAATATCATAAATTGAAAGCATGCAACTTTAATCAAAACAAAAGATGATAATCAGGCACATGGTGATTTTCAACATATAAATATATATAAATATTTTCATTGAGGCATGATGGTGGTTACAGCATAAAGCTCACAGCAAAACTTGTAGAGGAATTCTTGAAAACATAAACCTAGCTAGCAGAAAATGATTGCTTACATGATCTAAGGGGAGATTACGCATGCATCATTGGGGGAGAATATAGAGCTACACTATTAAGCAGTAAATAAAGCAAAAAACTATGAAGAACTATAATCTAATCTATCAAAACTAAGGGCATTCAGAGGTGGGCTCTGATGGCCTTTGACTTGATTGAGAGGAGAAGGAGGGGCGGGCAGTGGTGCTTAAGCTGGCCCTTAGAGAGAGGTTGAGAAGGTGATCCAACATCTTGGCGTGGAGAAGGTGGTGGCCATGGTGAAGCTACTTGTGAAGGTGGAGTGGAGGTGGAATGAAGCTAGCTAAAATGGAGCCAAGAGTGAATGGGTCCAAAGTGCCACCCCTTAGGTCTTTCTATAGACCTAAGGGAAGATCGCTAGAGAATTATGGAATTCTCTAGAGAGACCTATTGTGGGAGCTCATGGGAGAGTGAGAGAGAAGATGAATGGTGGTTTTTAGATCCACCAAATGTGGATCTAAACATTGAATGGCACTTGGTTGCTAATTTTAGCAACCAAGGCAACAATGATTGCGCAACAATCATAGGTCTTAATTGACCTAAATTAGGCTAGGACTTAGCATAAGTTAGGGTAATTCATGCATGCATAAGCATTACTAGCACGTTTACTGCTTTCTTTTAGCTATGCATAAAATAATGCTATAATGTACTGATTAGGTGCATTATGTCAATTACAGGTAATAAGCTGATCAAAAGCTAGATATGAAGTTGGATCTGAAGAATAACGTGTGTTGCAGCAGAGCTGGAGTGGAAGACCTAGATTAAATGTAGTAAATAATAATGTAAGGGAGTTAAGGTATTGAAAAGTCGATTTTCCGCTATGCGTTCTAGTAATTTGGTGGTGGAAAAATCGACTAATCAACAATAAAAATAACCACTCACAGAAGAGTGGGTCATGTCCACAGGGAGGCAATTATGCAATAAACTCTCGATTATTTCATATTCTTTTGGTTGAGTGGGAAATCCCTAGTCAAATCTGGCATAAAATGCGATGGAAAGAAGATTCACAATAACTCAAAAATAAAAGGGTATATGTGCAATTTTCCCTCACTGAAATATTCAATAAATATATGGTGATTTTATGTAATTTTCAATTGACATATACTAGAGAAAATTGGTGCACACGTTAATCCCAAAACCAATCTTGAAATAGGTGAATAACAATAACGTGCAATTATCAGAAAGTATGAGTGTGCATGCGCAATTTTTGACACAATAAAATAATAATAAATCAAAAATTAATTTCTGGTGCAATGGCATTAGATGTAATTTTTAATTGAATGTAAAACAGAGCATTTGCTCTCTCTCCTCCTCACGAGAGAGAGAGCACCAACGGGGCTGTTAATCGCAAGGGAGGTTGACCGGTGCATGGGGATCACGAAGACGGTGGAAAGACAGCGCGAGGTGGCTGGTGACGGCCGACGAGCGGAGGAGGACCGCCGGTCTGTTGGAGGAGCCTGCCTCTGCTGTGAAGGCGAGGTGGACGGGTGCTGGTGCCTGTAGGAGACGTAGCGCCTGCGGTGCTTGAGAGGGGCATGCAGAAGTGTGCGTGGCCTGCCAGGGTGAAGGCGGGTGGACGCCTGCAGGTGCTTGCAGGGGCACGGGTGAGGTGAGGTAGTGCCTGCAGGACACTTGGTGAGGGTGCGGGTGCTGGAGTGGCGTCAGCGTTGGAGTAGGGCACACGTCTGCGGGCGCGGGTAGCGAGGTGGGTGTGCATGCGGGTGCGGGTGGCAGTGCGGCTGTGGAGAAGGAGCGGGTGCTTGCAGGTCGCTAGGGCAGTCTGCAGAGAGGGGAAGTGCTGCGGTTGCAAAGGCAGGCGCTGGTGCGGTGCCTGCGGTGCTTGGCAACGACGAGACTGAGCGGAGCGGAAATGCAATGCCTGCGAGTGCAAGCCTGGCAGTGGTGAAGGCGCACAACGCCTTCAAGCACGGCTGGAGGGAGTGTTGGATGGAGAGGCTGGTGAGGCGAGGCAAGTCTGCAAAGGTAGGGGGCGCTCTGCAAGGAGGTGCTGGAGGGTGGATGGGCACTTGTGCGGCTGAAGGGTAGGATGGGGTGGTAGCGCTGGATGGGAGGATGCGCCTGCGGGCATGGCCTAGCAGGGGTAGACGCAGTGCCTGCGGGTGCTTGAAGGCTAGTGGAGGCACTTGGTGTTGCGCCTGAACAGGCCTGCGGGTGAAGGTAAACTCCTGCAGTGGTAGCGTGCTGCTTGGTGCAGGCGCAGGTGGGTAGTGTGCTTGGTGCACAGTGCACGCGGTAGAGCAGTTCCCCGTAGGGGGGAAGATCTAGATCCTCCTTTCCTTTCTCCACCTTTTTAACTCCTCTCTCCCTGCATGCATGAGTTAAGGGATTTTCCAAATCCCTTTGCTATTTTTGGCCAACGGGCGTTGAGGGGAGAGTTGCGGCTGGCCGTATGTTGAGAGATTTATGGGGGAAAATATCTTTTCTCCCCCTGTTCTATTTCCCATTGATCCTCCTCCCTCTTCTTCTCGATTATTAGCTGGATGGATAGATTAAGTTGAGAAGATGTAAGGAGTGCACTGTTGCGGGACCTGCATGAAACATAAACTAATTACATACTATGTTATAGAATGCGATAAAATAGATGTAAAATTGAATAATGATGCATGCAATCATTCTACAACTTAATGTAGATATCAACAAACATAAAATGTTAAAAGAGAATTACTTACGCGTAACAATAGTCCATTAGAATGGACTCATCAGGTATGTTATTCTGCTAAGTAGGAATAAAGCAATAAATTGTGAAGAACTTAGGTCCATCATAGCCCTAGAACAGCCTAGAAGCTTCCCCAAGCCTTAGCCACCCTTAGATTAGGTCACCGCACCCTAGGAAACCATAAAACCCTAATTCCAGTCTCTATCTAGACATCCAGATGAGTTATAGGACGTCCAAAAGAGTTAGCCAACTCCCGCACACCTTAAACCCACTTCTGCAATGTTATTGGACATCCAGACACTTGGTAAGACGTCCAATTTCTGCAGAATACCCAAGATAGAACCTAGAAACCTTCCTGACTCTGATTAGACATCTAGACTTGAAGTCTAGACTTCTGATATTTCACTATAAGTCATTTGACAATTTTATTGGGCATCTGAAACTGCTCTCCAATTCCTGTTTTGGAATTCATGCCTTGATCCTGAGTTCTTAGCTCCCTAAACCCAATTCCAACCCCTTAGGAACCTAAATTAAGGTACCCTAACCCTAGTACACCATCTTTAAACCTTCCCAAGAACCTACTTAGGTTCTCATTAAGTCCAATTGACTTAGATTATAGTCAGTTTCATCAACCTATTCAATTGGACTCATAGAGTCCAATTGCGCTCAGATCTCAACCCATACAAGTCCAATTGGACTCAGTAAGAGTCCAATTGACCTAAGCCCAACCTAATTGAGTTATTTCACTCTTAATTAGGTTAACACTCATTCAATTAAACTTGTGTTAAGTTTAATTGCAATTCCCCCATAGCAATTAGGGTTTGCAACCCTAATTTAAGACCTACTCCAATGCAAACCCCTTAGGACCTAACCTAGATCACTTAGCCACATAGGGCACGACCACACACACACACACACACATTCATGCACTCCCACACCACCTAGAGTGTTCTAGGTTCTTCCATAGGTGGCACCACTCTTGGTTGCTAAAATTAGCAACCAAGAGACATTCAAATTGTAGATCCAAAAATGGTGGATCTAAAAGCCACCTCTCTCCTTGGCTGGCCACTCTTAGAGCTCTCTCTAGAGAGTTCCATACTTCAATAGAGAGTCTCCCTTAGGTCCATAAAAAGACCTAAGGTGTGGCCATTTGCACCCATCCACTCTTGGTTCCATTTAGATTAGTTTCATTCCACATCCACTCCACCTCCATGTCCACGAGTAGCTTCACCATGGCCACCACCAGCTCCATGCCAAGATGCTGGATCACCTCTCCAACTTCTCTCCAAGGGCCAGCCTAAGCACCATTAGCCACCCCTCATCCTCTCAACCAACTCAAAGGCCATCGGAGCACACCTCCGAATGCCCTTATTTCTACTAGATTAGTAGCTTAGTTCTTCTTAGATTTACATTCTTTATTTACTGCTTAGTAGTGTAGCTCTTTATTCTCCCCCAGTGATGCATGCAAAACCCCCCCATAGATATGTAGTCATTTTCTGGTAGCAAGTAGTTTTATTTCCCTGTACAAGCATTCCTGTACATGTGCTCAGCAACTCTGATGTCATCATCATCTTTTATATATATAAATATATATGTTGAAAATCACCATGTGCCTAGTTATCATCTTTTGGTGTGATTGAAGTTGCATGTTTTAGTTACTATCTTTTGGCAACTAGCATGTTGTACATCAATACATAAATCATCATAAACCGGCATGAGAGTTTAAGCAAGCAGAGCGAAAGAGGTCAATTTCAAATCTTCATTTCCATAAATGCCCCCCAGAGATGAATGACCAGGACTCTAAGTCTTGTTATCTTTATAAATATTTTTTGTTGATCATATTGTGCACTATACTATGACGCTTTTTCTTATCAGAAATGCGCTTTACGGAACCCAACAAACAACACATGGTAGAAAGTTCTAGAGAACTCTAGGCTAGGTATTTTTGTGTGGATGGTGCGTGTGGGTGTGTGTGGGTCAAAACTTAGGTGGCTAGGATGATTAGGTTAGGTTCTAGTGGGTTTAGGTCAAGGTAGGTCTCAAATTAGGGTTGTAAACCCTAATTCACTTAGGTAAGTGCAATTAAACTTAATATAAGTTTAATTGGGTGTGTGGAAACCTAATTGAGAGTAAAATAACTCAATTAAGTCAAGTCTAGGTCAATTGGACTCTCACTGAGTCCAATTGGATAGTGTCTGCTGAGATCAAGGCTCAATTGGATTTAGTTAGGACCTAAGTAGGTCCTTAGGGAGGTCTAGAGGTGATGTACTAGGGTTAGGGCACCTTAATTTAGGTTCCTAGGAGGTTAGAATTGTGTTTAGGGAGCTAGAGATCCAAGATCAAGGCTTGAATCTCAAAACAGGGTCTGGAGGGTAGTTTTGGATATCCAATAAAGTTATCAAACATCTTATAAAGAAAAATCAGAAGTCCGAACTTATTGTCTGGACGTCCAATTAGAGTCAGGAAGGATTCTAGGTTCTGTCTTGGGTATTCTGCAAAAATTTGACGCCTAACCAAGTGTTTGGACGTCCAATAACACTGCAGAAGTGGATTTGAGGTGTGCGGGAGTTGGCTAAGGGTTCTGGATGTCCTATAACTCATCTGGGCATCCAAATAAAGGCTATAATTAGGGTTTTAAGGTTTCCTAGGGTGCGGTGACCTAAGCTAAGAGTGGCTTAGGCTTGGGGAAGCTTCTAGGCTATCTTAGGGCTAGGATGGACCTAAGTTCTTCATAATTTATTACTTTATTCGTACTTAATAGAATAGCATACCTTAACTCCCTTACATCATTATCTACTACATCTAATCTAGGACTTCCGCTCCAGCTTTGCTGCAACACCAGTTATTCTTTATTCTTCAGATAAAGCTTTAGATCCAGCTTCAGATCTAGCTTCTGATCAGCTTATTACCTGCAATTGACATAATGCACCTAATCAGTACATTATAGCATTATTTTATGCATTGCTAGAAAAAAGCAGTAAAGGTGCTAGTAATGCTTATGCGTGTAGGAATTACCTTAACTTATGCTAAGTCCTAGCCTAATTTAGGTCAATTAAGACCTATGATTGCTGCGCAATTAATTCTCAAGATGAACCCCCTTTAGGATAGCCAATGTCTGAACCTGCTCAGGCACCTGTCAGGGGGAATACATATTCTGAGATTGGAGATGACCAGGTTGGGCTAGAGCAACCCTTTGCGGATGAATCGAGTTTCTCACCTGAGATCCTAGAGCTAGGGAATGATGGAAAATATGTCTCCATGGACCATGAAATGACATATGATTTTGAGACATATATAAATGAGGATCATGAATTCTTTGATTCTGAGGGTGAAGAATCTTTTGTGAAGTCTCATTTAAACTCAAGGAAGAGGATTCTAGTGAGACAATCGGGCTCGAGGAGTATGACAAACTATTTGATTGCCCGATCATTGAAGATTTGGATTCGGTTGGGGCTAACTTGGAGGATTTGAATCCTCAATTACTAGAAGATTCAATCAATAGCCCCATTCCTCAACCACACCCCAATGGGATTGATTTTGATTTGGAAATCATTGTACCAAAGTCAATTGCGTCAACCACGATTTCTGGACTTGGGTAAATCTTATGGGGTGAACGGTATGCTAGAGGTCCCGGAACCTGAGCACTTGATGTTGGAGGATAGGAATGTTGAAACGAAAATTTGGGAGGTTAATTTTCAGGGAAAAACAAGTTTGGATCTAAGGGTTCCTATTGACCTAAAATCACTAACTTTCTACCGGGACCCTTACAATATCTTTCACATGCAACCCAAGCTCGAAATAACTGATTATTTTTCTAAGCTAGAGGTTAAGTGGACAACCGCACCTATCAAACCATCTTTACCCGTTGTCCGACACTTTGGTCTTGGGTTGCACACCACTAAACTGCAAGCTCATCCCCACAAACACAATAATCATAGGTTCTGGGTGATTTTCATCCAGAACCTTAGAAACACTCGACCCTGGGGCAAGGGTCTGCACAATAATCCGGTCCATGTCTATGGACATCTTCTGCTGGCGGGTTTTAGGATCAATATTTTTATTTTGATTCTGACCAGCACTTGTGAATTCTCAATTTCTTCCTTGTATGTATGTTATGCCTTTCTAAAGGCATTAAACTTAGCACGTGTGTATACTCTCTTTCCTCTGTGGAGCTGACCGGGTTGCCACGAAATTCAAGTGATATTCTGTTTATTCTGCCCTTTTCATGTCTTTGTTTTTACAATGACATTGAATCATTTAGGCATGGGCGGGTAGATAATCAATTCCTGAAATCATTATGTTAAATCCATAGAATTTATTTTAGTTTCTTATAAAATTAAAGTAAAAATTAGAAAATTTGAAAATGATAAAAAAAAACAAAGAAAGAAATTAGGAAAAGAGAACTTAGTTATTTGGAAGTTATTAACTTTAGGAAATGATACGAGAGGACCTAAACACTTAGACTCTTTAGGTCTTTGGGCTTAGTTAGCCTGGGTGTCCACTCGAATGTGTACTTAGTCTCGAGTCCTTGCCAAGTCAATCTTATTTTAATTCGGTAAATTAATTGGGGTGATAAGTATACGACTTATCAACCTGCCCTCTGATTTAGGGGGCCTTTAATCCTAAGCATCTACACACATTTTTTGCACTGAGTCACCTTTCGGCGGTTTCTTCGAAAATTGGGTAGCTAATGAACTATCTAGGGTGGTATGGCTGGCAAGTTGTCGGTGGTAACAGCTCATCGGCCTGTTGTCCAGATCCTAGTCACAAGGCCATTTTCATTGTACTACCTTTAGGTAAATCTTAGATCAGGGAAGCCACCTACATAAAAAAAAAAATAGAAAAGTAAGAGAAAGAAAAAAATATATATAGAAAAAGGAGAAAAAAATAAAAAAATAAACAAAACCACACTTCACCGCACGAGTATGGCTAGCAAGTTATCTTGGGTAACAACCCATTGGCCGGTTGTCCAGAACCCAGCTCACAAAAATGCACAATAATTCCCAAAACACTTAGGGAAGAAGTGGAGAAGTAGAATAAACCAGGAAGATATAAATTGGGTTCGCCCTTGTGTTAACCCCATAAATAAAAGTAGGGAGAAAGCTACCATTCGAAAAGATAAACCTCTAGCCAAGGTCACCTAGGGTTGTAGAAACCTGAAGTCCGTTTTAATGGCCGTCTAGTGAGTGTTTCACTATTTTCACAAGATGCTTAGCACTTAGAGTCCTTTTTGAGTCTTGGGCGAGTCAAGTAGCAGTAAAAAGTTATCCCGGAACTCTCAAACTCCAAAAGTACAAAAAAATTAGAAAAGAAGAAAAATAAAAAAATGTATTTTCCATTTTAATATAAGGCGAGGACTTGGGTGGTCTGCATTCCGACAAGCACTCGAGTACTGTTGAGTTTTTGTTGTTTAGGACCTTAGTTGAAAATTTCTATTGTTAATAAATGATTTAGGCCTAAGCGATTTAATCCTAATTCTACTTTTATACATAGCATATAGTTTAATTTTGCTAGGGACTAGCAAAAGATAAGCATCGGGGTATGATATAGACACATCTATTTAGGTTAAAATGACTATTCATGCATGTTCCTAGGCTTAGATTTCCATTTCATGTTATAAATATTGCATAACGTGCACCATTTTGCATTTAGAGTAGTTGTATATATTTTAGGTTAATTAGGTCCTTTTTATGGTCAGGAGAGAATCAGACTTATTTCTAGGCCTCGTATGGATGATCGAACCATACAAATTTGATTAGGAAGACGATCGGAGTCTAACGCCTCTGAAATCATCTAGATCAGAGAACCATAGCATCATACGAAGTCTGAGGAAGATCAACGGCCAAGGGGCAATGCGACATCCAGAGGGGTTTCGTATGGAAAATCCGACTGTAAAGATGGATCCGGAGCGATGATCGCAGTCTAGCAGTGCAGGAATCATCTCGATCTGAGCATCGTGCACCCTCTACAAAAGGAAGAAGAATGGATGGCCCAGATGGTGCCACCAGCCGTAGCGTACGAACATAGCTGTAGCCGCGTGCAGGGCACACGCACAGCCATAGCCGTGTGCAACGCAGCCGTGCACCACGCACGGCATAGCCACGTGGAGCAGCAGCACAGCGCATTCCAGAGCATGCACGCTTGCACTATGTAGGGAGCATGGGCGAATGAAGCGTGCAGCGCGTGATGCGCGAGCCAGCGGAGCGGATCTTCAGCAACGTGCGCCTTTAGTGACACTTGCAGTTGTCACTAATGGTCTACGCGCACCAGCAAGAGGAATTGAAGGTCGAATCTTCAGCGACAACTGTAGTGATGTTTATAAACGTCAGTAATGACCCAGATGAGAATTTGTTCTTCATCCTCCACTACAAAAGGACCTACCCACCACCATTCCAAACCATCTCTTCCTTTCTTCCTCTCACCACCTCCAAGGCTCTAGAGAGAGCTTGTCCTAAGCCCAGGATGCTCTTCTAGAGTAGAAAATCAAATAGTTTTCCTACCCCTCTTCCCCATTCGTGGAGCATCCCGTGCCGTCCTCTCACTACCCTTCGAGAAGAAGATCCTTACCGCGATGCCATCCTACCCCACCCTCCATCCTCCAACTCAAAGCGAGTCATCCTCCGAGAAACCGTCAAGGGGAATTTCTCTGACCTCATTCTATCATTTTACGCTTATAGATTTTTCGCTTTCATAGTGTAACAAACAATTCTTCATGAATAGATGATTATTTCTCTCTCTCTCTCTCCCTCCCTCTCTCTCCTACATTTTTGCAAGTAGATAAAGTTTTCATTGACCTAATCTCTTGCTTGTTAAAAATATCAAAAAATTAGAAAAGATAAAAACAACCAAAAATAAATAAAAGTGAAGTGCGGATTTTCAAAACCAAACGTTCACCTCCCTGTGTTCGACCCAGGACTCCCTTTTCGAATTTCGATTATAAATTTTATCTGATCATGAGTTTTGCAACTACGACGACGGGTTACTTGTAACCTTGATTTCAAACACGAGAAACACGTGTGGTCACACATCGCCCACTCAATGAAGATCTGATGTCCCAATTTCGTCCACGGCTACTTCAACAAATTTCAGCCACTTGCCGCGATTCGAACGCATGACAGTGGCTTGCAAGCGCTGTCCGCAACCATTGCGCTGCAGGCGCTTTTGTGTCGCAAGGACAATCTCACGGCTAGGATCTCTCAACCATTGTATCTCGATCCAATTACTGGGATTTCTCTTTGAGATGAGGTAGAGGCTGCACCCGATATTGGGCGGCCTAGATGGCACCACGAGGTGCCTGGCAAACGGTGGCGACAACTAGCTTTTCTTAAGTCGTTGTAGTACAGATAGTTATTGCCATCATTTACTAATATTTGTTACTCGGAAAATACAGTTCTCCCGAGGTCGAACTCAAGGAGCAAGTCGTATTCTAGAGATATACATGTTCTATTACAAAAATAAAGAGAGAGACAGAGAGAGATGAAAGTTTGGCTTCTTCTTCTCTTCTTTCTTCCTCTTTGTCTTCTCTCCTCTTTGGCTTTTGTTCTTCGTGTTCTTCCTCTATTTCTTGGTTGGACGATCCTGTCTTTTTCTTCTTTTTATTTTCTTTGTTTCTTCTTTTCTTGCTTCAGATCTTCCTCCCGTGCTCTTCTTTTCTTCTTCCTTCTTGCTTCTCTTCTTCTTTTGCTTTCTGTTTCTTCACGTGGCTGCTCCTCTCTCTTCTTTTCTTCTTCTTCTTTGTCTTCTGATCTCTGCAGAGTCTTCACTTGGCCTCTCTGTGTTCCTCTCTTTCCTCTGCCTCGCCTTCCTTCTTCTTCTTTGCCTTTAGGACGTCGTCTGATTGGAAAATCAGACGACTTAAACCGCTTGTTGCTACAGTGTCTCCCTTAGCTTCCTTCTTCTTCACCTGTGCCTGCACGCTCAAGAGTTCAGAGTCAGAGGGCAAAACCTACTCTACCCCCCCCCCCCACGCGTATCTTTCTCTCTCAGAATTCGCTCTTAGGACAGCTCTCCCAGAGCAACCGGGCAGTCGGGTACGCGGGTCGCGCCTGGGTCCAGGCCCACCGACATGCTGTGGTGGGCGAGGAGTGCCAGTCAAGTTGGGTCGGGTCGGCCAGATCCGCGTGATGAGCTCTCGGACGGGCCGGGTGAAGCGGTGTGAGAGCGACCTCACCCCGTGTGCTGAGGCGATAAGCCTACAGCACTTTTTCAACTTATATCGGCGCTCCTCTTCGAAGCCTTCCGAGGTGGGACTAAATGTCCCACCCCAATGTGAGCACCTGCGCGGAGGAAGCAGCGGCAACCGAACTTCGCGCGAGGGCTTCGGGCGAGGGCTTCACCCGAACTGCAGCCTGACAATTCGCGAAGCTACCCCGCGAAGCCTGGGAGTCTGACCTGGGCGTGGTGTGCCTGGAGCAATAGGTCGAAGGAGCTTCGCTGCTCAGCAATGGCGATGGCGGGCGCAACACCTGTTCACAGAAGCACGGCCTCTCGGCCTAATCAGATATGCGGAGAACCTTCGCCGTGGCACGACAAAGGTGGTCGGAGGGTCTGCAGTGGGCGTGGTGGAGCAAAAGGGTCGCCCTAGGTCAAACTACAGGCGGAGAAGTGGGTGTGTTCGGTGGATCTGCAGAGGGCGTTTGGTGGGAAGTGGAGGGGCGGAAGAGGATCAGGGTGAGGAGGCGGAGGTTATGCACAGGTCGGCGAGCCGTGTGGGGTGTTGGAGCGATGGGAGCGGTTCGCCGGAGTTTGGCCGGAGGTGGAGAAGGTGAGGGTGATCGGTGGGAAATCGGTGGCGACAGTAAGGGTTTTCAGTATGGAAAAGAAAGAGGGGAGGAAGAAGAGAAGTTATACCTACTAAGCTGGACGAGGAGGGGTTGGAGCAGGCGACAGTCGTATCGACTGTCACCGGAGAAGAAACTGCCCAGAGGAAGGGGCGGCGGCGAGGAGAGGGCCGGAGAGGCGCCCACTAGGTGCGGCGCGGCGCGGGAAGATCGATGGAAGGTAACCCTGCTGCTGGTAGTGCGGCAGGGCGACGAGGAGGAGGAGGAGAGGCCGCCGGAGCAAGGGGGCGTCTGTCGGAGTGGGAAGGGAGGAATTGAGGGGGTGTCTCCGTGAGATCCGAGCTGGGAAGAACGGCGGAGCGACGGGGGTATTTATAGGGGCAGAATCAGAGAGGAGGGCAGAGGGAGATGACGTGTCTCCCTCGCCGGAGGACGCCGGAGGAAGGAGACCCATACCGTCCGTGTGTTCGCACGGGCGGTATGGGCAGTCGCAGCACTCAGGGGGGTGTCCCTGCGGTGGCTGACGACGCAGGGTACCCCCCATTGACTTGCTAAGGCCCCTCCCTCACCCTGCGCGGCGCCATGCTCCGCGCAAGGTCGCCGGAGCATGGGGCGGAGCATGGCGCTGCTCAGGTTTTGCAGGAGGGACCTAAATGCAAAGAATGAAGGAGAGTTAGGGGCCAAAATGTGAGGGTTCAAAAGTTGAGGGCTAAAAAGTAAATATATGAGGACCAAAGTGTAAAGTTGGTCAAGAAGGTTTCTTCTTAGGCCCAAGTTTTTATACATGACTAATTAGGACCTAAGGATTCTGATGGCGAATTTTATTTCTAGATGAAACCTTGTTTGGCTGGTCAATTTACGCAAAATCCCAAATTAAGTTGTTAATTGGGCATGGTTCTCAATGTAGGTCAAAATGGGTTCCTAAGTCCAAATTGAAAGTCCTAAACCCTAGAGATTATTTTTCTATGAATTTTAGAGGGTTTAGTTGATTTTTCCTTGCCTCAAACCACGTGAATTGAAGTGGGTTTGTTTTTAGGGTTACAGGATGTTATTTAATTCCTTGGAGTTGCTGTAGCCCTTATTGAGTCATCTCATCCCACTTTTCTTCTTATTAGGTTATTTTGACCTATGTTTGGACCCTGAGTTACCCTATTTTCAGATCAGATTGGTGAAATTGCATTCTTACCCCTTAGTTTCTATTTTCTTTGCAAACTCAGAATCTCTCTGAGCCAAGCCTTTCTAAGGTTATGTAGGAGCTTTTATTCTCTGTATTAGGTCAAAATGAGCTAGTTATGGCTCATGATGAGGTTCTCATCAGTGCCATCATGGCCGTCCATCTTCTTTTCTTTGTAGGTGGCACCATGAACATAGGATTGGGTCGATTTTCATGCCATTAGGTTCCGATCGTTGATCCAAATCTATCTATGCGGTCAGATTTGTCATCTAAGGTTCGGATTGGTGCAACCTTGACCCTTGGCCTTTGATCTTCCTCGGACTACGTACTATGCTACGGGACTCTGATCAAGATGATTTCAAAGGCGTTTGACTCCGATCGTCGGCTTGATCAAATTCGTACAGTCAGATTGTCAATCCATGGCCTCGAAATAAGTCTCCTTCTCTCTTGACCACAAAGGACACGAATTAACCTAAACTTTATCAAACTATTCTAAATGCAGAATGATGCATGCTATACAATATTTATAATATGGGATGCATCTCTAAGCTTAGGAACACGCATAAATAGGCATTTTAACCTAAATGTATTTGTATACATCACCCCCTTTATTCTACAATGCATGTATGATTTCAATCAAGACAGGACAATTTTGATCGTGCGGCCTTAATGAGGCAACCGAACCATCTAGAGGCATGATTTGAAGGACTGATCTTGGCTCTCCACCAATGATCCGACGGCCAAGATTTTCCCTCGCCAGCGAAGGCACGATGTGCATGATTTGACATCACAAGTGTTGTGATCCTCCCATTCTCTGAACCGGTTGATCAAAATTTAATGGTCATGATGAGCCCTCCACGTTACAACTGCAGTAGCTTCACTCCTTGCCAGCAGGATCACATGGGACACGCGATGCATGTCCCATGCATGGGGTTTAAAGCCCCCACTTACAAGTCCAAATTCTACACTCCTCCCAACACCATAGAAAGCCCTACCACCTATCTCGTTCCTCATCATCTCTTCCTTTCTCTCGCTTACCACCTTCAAGGCTCTAGGGTAAGCTTGTCCTAATCCTGGGATGCTCCTCCACAGTAGAAAAGAAATATTTCTCCTACTTATCACCCCCCTACATGGAGGATCCCATGGCCATCCTCTCAACACACTTGGGAAGTAGATCCTCTCCGTGACACTATCCTATCCCACCCTCCATCCTCGGACTCCATTCTTCTTCGACTAACATCTCACCACCTTTATCCATGCGTAGTCAGAGTGTGTCATGTTGAGAGAAAGTGTAGCTCACGTTTTTGATAAAAGCGTCATAGTATAGTTGCGAAATATGATCCAACAAAGATATCATTTTGTAAAAAAAATGAGACTTTGAGTCCTAGTCGTTCGTCTCTGGGAGGCATTGCTTTTACTCTTGAAATCGATCTTATCCAGCTCTACTTTATTTAGAATTGCATATCGGTCCATGATTATTACGTATTTAAGTATGACATGCTTAGTTGCAAAATGGATAGACAATTAAGACAGGCAACTTGAATCATGCAAATATGATAGCAATCAATAAGCTCATTGTGATTTCATAACATGGAGACAGATATATATATAAAATATTTTTTTATTCATTCAGTGAGAGAGTTGTTTGCAATAGAACTATAGATGAAACTTATACATAAATGCTTGAAACGGAAATCTAGCGACCAGAAAATGACTGCATACAAGAATCAATGGGGGGATTTCGCATGCATCATTGGGGGAGAAGTTAAGACTATGCTACTAAGCAGTAATAAAAGTAGTAAATATACGAAAAGCTAAGCTACTAATCTAGTAGAAGGAAGGGCATTCGGAGGTGGTCTCCGATGGCCTTTGAGTGGCTGAGAGAAGGAGGGGCGGCCAATGGAGCTTAGGCCGACCCTTGGAGAGAGGTTGGGGAGCTGATCCAGCTTCCTGGCATGGAGATGGTGGCCTCCATGGTGGTGCTCTACTCGTGGAGGTAGAGTGGAGATGGAAGTGGCTAGCCTAAGTGGAATGGATACCAAGGAAGTGAATGGGTGCAAATGGCCACCCATTGGGTCTTTTTATAGACCTAAGGGAAGCTCTCTAGAGAATTATGGAATTCTCTAGAGAGGCCTATGGTGGGAGCTCGTGGGAGAGTGAGAGAGAGATGGTGGATGGTGATTTTTAGATCCACCAAATGTGCATCTAAAAATTGAATGGCTCTTGGTTGCTATTTTTTGGCATCCACAGCAACCACACATGGTAGAGAGTTCTAGAGAACTCTAGGCTAGGTATTTTCGTGTGGATGGTGTGTGTGGGTGTGTGTTGGTCGAAACTTAGGTGGCTAGGTTGGTTAGGTTAGGTTAAGTGGGTTTAGGTCAAGGTATGTCTCGAATTAGGGTTATAAACCCTAATTCACTAACGTAAAGTGCAATTAAACTTAATACAAGTTTAATTGGGTGTGTGAAAACTTAATTGGGAGTAAAAAAACTCAATTAATTTATGTCTAGGTCAATTGGACTCTCACTGAGTCTAATTGGATAGTGTGTGCTGAGATTAGGGCTTAATTGGACTCAATGAGTCCAATTGAATAGGCTGATGGAATTGACTAAGATCCAAGTCAACTAGGTTTAGTGAGGGCCTAATTAGGTCCTTAGGGAGGTCTAGAGGTGATGTACTATGGTTAGGGCACCTTAATTTAGGTTCCTATGGGGTTGGAATTGGGTTTAGGGACCTAAAGATCCAAGATCAAGGCTTAAATCTCAAAACAGGAATTGGAGAGCAGTATCAGATGTCTAATAATATAATCAAGTGTCTTATACTCAAAAATTAGAAGTCCAGACTTGTTGTTTGGACGTCCAATCAGAGTCAGGAAGGATTTCGGGTTCTGTTTTGGGCATTCTGTAGAAATTGGACGTCTGGCAAAGCATCTGGACGTCCAATAACACTGCAGAAGTGGGTTTGAAGTTTGCGGGAGTTGGCTAAGGGTCCTGGACGTCCTAAAACTTATCTGGACATCCAGAGAAGAGTTGGAACTAGCGTTTTAGGGCTCCCTAGGGTGCGGTGACCTAATCTAAGGGTGGCTAAGTCTTGGGGAAGTTTCTAGGCTATCCTAGGGCTAGGATGGACCTAAGCTCTTCACATTTTAGTGCTTTATTTCTTCTTAATAGAATAGAAAACCTTTAACCCCCTTACATTATTATTCCTACATCTAAACTAGTCCTTCTGCTCCAGCTCTGCTGCAACTCTTGTTATTCCTGATCTAGCTTCAGATCCAGCTCCTGATCAGCTTATTCCCTGCAATCGACATAATATACTTAATCAGCACATTATAACATTATTTTATGCATAGCTAAAGTAAAGCAGTAAAGATGTAGATAATGCATATGCATGCATGAATTTCCCTAACTTATGCTAAGTACTAGCTTAATCTAGGTCAATTAAGACCTATGATTGCTGCGCAATCATACCCCCATGCCTAAATTTTGCTAGTCCCTAGCAAATGCAAGACTAAATTATTTACAGCAAGGGTCCTTAAGGGACTGATTATTTTATCAAGTGTATGCGTAGAGATTTTTCTCCTTTTTGCTTTCATCCTATGCTCTAGAAATTTAGACATTCTTGAAAGTGCGGTTATGTAGCTTTTGCAATGGATTCGAGTGAAAACTAATACACCTCTAAAGCCTGTACTTGACCCCTAGTAAAAATTCTAGTAGGATAGGCGGACTTCTTTCCTCGGGGTATTCAAGATATTCTATAAATTTCACCCCGACTTTAGGATTAGGTAGAGAATCTTGAGGGAAAGGATTATATATTTGGTGGCTCAATCTCACTTGGTGCTATATAGAGACTAGTACTACAGAATCTAAATTCCCAGATTACTAAGTAACTCAACTTAGAGAAAGACGATAAAAACTATGCTCTCTTCGATTCCTTTGTATCCATTCTCTCTTACTCTTTTTTTCTTTCTTTCTTTCTTTTTTCTTTCTTAGAGCTCACAGCTTTAAAAGATTCACATATATGACTTGTATTTGGTGGCCTCACTAAGAATTAAAACTTTAATTGAGTTCTCATAACCCTAACACTAAGTCAGAATTCCTCAGCCAGTATTTGGGCGGTCAGAAACACAAGAAAAATAGGTAAGGTCATATTTAGTGGAGCTCAATTTGGTGGTATTACCTCGATGAAATAAATGCTAAATATTCATTCTTTTTTTTCTTTGGTTTTTCTTCCTTTTCTAAGTTTTTTTTTTTCAATTTTTCTTTCTTTTCATCATTTTTTTTCATTTCAATTTTTTTTTCTTTTTCTTTTCAGCATAACACAACTGGCATACATCCATGAACTTTATTGAGGAGGCATTATTAGGGATTGGTGGTACTCAAGAGACATTGGGTGGCTTATTTGGTGGAAGTGCCTACTCACGGCACCGGCAGAGACGAATAGGACGGTGTATTTCTGACCTTGACATCGATACCCTCCTTCAGTCGAGGATTCCGTAAAGAATGGTCGTAACCATCCACCTTAGCCCTAGTTTTATGAAAACTCGCTCTCCTCATATTTGCCTTATTTGGTGGCTCTAAAAAATTCACTCAAAATATATACACAGGAACCGAGAGCGAAAACTATGCCTAATCTCAGAGTATCATCACCTAATTATCTAGGATTCCAGATTCCTCGCGCTAATCTTAGAGCACTAGTACACTCTACTCTCATCTCACACTTTTTGGTGGATTTTTAGAGGAAAATCTGCCTGACTCCCAAAACACTGTCCAAGGATTCAGGAAAAGAAGCACTGCTTCTTCTCGACAAACTGAAGACGTTTATCAGCCTTCACCATGAATCCATTGCAAATTCTACGTGTGTCTGAAAAGTTATACTGAATTCCAGATTGTAGTAGTCAACTAAAGGATAAAATCCCTAATGCATTCTCTTAATAAAATAATCTTATTCATGAATGCAATATCTATATATGCTATAAACATGTAACCTCATATAATTTGTATTTCGTGAATTTCCCGTATCGGGTTACAATCAGCTTGACCCTAAATTTAGAACAAAAGGTGAGTGGGTGAGTTGGAAGTGGCTGTTGCGAACGATTTCTAGCTCCAATGCGAGCACTGGAGTTGGAGTCGGTTGTTTATTTATTTAAGGTCCTAAAGTATCTTTTACATGTAGCTCCGAAGTTTTCCTAAGTGTTGGCATAAAATTTTTTCAGTTTTTTCTATATCTACCCCCCCATGCCTAAGTTCTTTCATGTCCTCATGCATGAATGTAAAAGAAAATAAATACTGCAGGGAGAGAATGGGTAGAAATCACCTGTAATTGCTCTTGAAATTATATTTAGCTCCGACCAACTTGTCAGCATGCACTATGCAAAGGAAATATGCTAAAGGAAAAATATGCTATGCATAAAAATGGTTATATATAAATGATGGTGGAATGTGGGGCGAATGGTATCTATACGTGCTGAGTTTAACAACTCCAGCTGGGCGGGCACTCAATCACACGTCCTCACTAATATGAATAGTCTCATCAGGTGGAGGAGGTTCCTGGGCCAAAAATGGCTTGGGCTCTAGCCATTTACCGTGAATATATGCCCAGATTTTAGGTCCTTGATCTGGACTGCCCCATTAGGGTATGGCTGCATCACAACATACGGGCTAGTTCAGTTGGACTTGAGCTTCCCCGTGAACAATTTCAACCGTGAATCAAATAACCAAACTCGCTGGTTGGGCGTGAATACTTTCCTCCGGATGTGGCGGTCGTGAAAGGCCTTGGTCTTGTCTTTGTATATTAATGCATTCTCATAGGCCTCCCACCGGATTTCTTCTAATTCGTTGAGCTGGAGTTTCCGTTCTCGACCTCCTGCATCGAGGTCGAGGTTGCATTTTCGCACCGCCCAAAAGGCATGGTGTTCCAGCTCTACAGGAAGGTGACAGGCCTTGCCATATACCATGCGATATGGTGACATTCCGAGTGGGACCTTGTATGTGGTCCGGTATGCCCAGAGTGCATCGATTAATTTGTCAGACCAGTCCCTCCTATCTGGTCTAACCGTCTTCTGGAGAATCTGCTTGATTTGACAGTTAGACACTTCAGCCTGCCCATTGGTCTGCGGGTGATACGGGGTGGCTATGCGGTGATGTACCCCGTATTTCTTTAACAACGACTTGAAATGGGTGTGGACGAAGTGGCTTGCCCCGTCGCTAATCAGAGTACGGGGTATTCCGAATCTCACGAAAATATTTTGCCGTATGAAAGAAATGACGGTCTTGTGGTCAGCACGTCTCGCCAGAATGGCCTCGACCCACTTCGAGACAATCAACGGCTAGCAATATCTACTCGAAGCCATGCGAGTTCATAAAAGGGCCCATAAAATCGATGCCCCAGACGTTGAACACTTCTACGACCATGATGGGTTGGAGTGGCATCATGTCTCTCCTGGTCATAGAACCGATCGACTGACATCGTTTGTAGTGTTGGGCGTAATCTTGTGTATCTTTGAGGATGGTTGGCCAAAAAAATACCGACTATAAAATTTTTGCAGTGGTTTTCCATCCTGAGAAATGGCCACCACACACATTATTGTGGCAGAAAGATAACACACTGGGGATCTCAGAGTCTGTGATTCATCTGCGGATAATCTGATCTGCTCCAATGCGGAAGAGTAGTGGGTCATCCCACAGATAGTATTTAGCTTCCATAATGAATTTGAGTTTCTAGTATTTGGATAGCTTCACGGGAATTTTGCCTGCGGCAAGGTAGTTCACGAAATCCGCATACCAAGGGAACTCAACAGAATGTATTGCCAAAAGTGATTCATCCGAAAATTGTTCATGGATAGGTAGGGAATAAGGAATGTGGTCTGGGTCCAATCTGGATAGGTGATCCGCCACAACATTTTGTTTTCCAGATTTGTCACAGATCTCGATATCAAATTCCTGCAATAGAAGGATCCATTTAATGATTCGTGGTTTGGCATCCTTCTCTGCCAACAAGTCTGGAGGGCGGAGTGGTCAGTGAAAATGATGACCTTGGATCCTAACAAATATGATTTGAATTTCTCCAACTCGAATACTACTGCTAGCAGTTCCTTTTCGATAACAGTCTAATTGCGCTGAGCCTCATTCAGCGTCTTGCTAGCATAGTATATGACAAAAGGTTGTTTCTCCCGACGCTGGCCTAAAATAACACCGACGGCAAAATCAGAAGTGTCGCACATCATTTCGAAATCAAGCGACCAATCGGGTGGTTGAAGAATCAGGGAGTCAGAAACAGTGCTTCATAAAGTCTCAAAGGTGTAACACACGAGGTATCAAATTCAAATGGGACATCGGTAACCAGGAGATTTGTCAAAGGCCGCGCAATTTTTGAAAACTCGCGTATAAATCTCCGATAGAAGCTGACATGACCCAAGAATGATCTGATCTGCTTGACCGAGCTAGGTGGCGGTAAGTGGGAGACAATCTCTGATTTAGCCTGGTCGACCTCGAGTCCATTTTTGGAGATCCTGTGCCCTAGTACTATGCCATCCCTCACCATGTTTTCTTTTCTGGCTTTTCTCCCAGGATTGTACTAGGTTTACCTCAATACATCATTTCAGGATCTTGGTGAGGTTATCAAGACAAGATGCGAAATCATCTCCGAAAATAGAGAAATCATCCATGAATACCTACACATAATCCCCAATCATGTCAGAGAAGATAGCCATCATACAACACTGAAATGTCACTGGTGCGTTGCAGAGGCCAAAGGGCATCTGCCTGAAGGTGAATGTTCCAAAGGGGCATGTGAATGTGGTCTTGTCCTGATCTTCCGGGCTAATTGCTACCTGATTATACCCGGAGTATCCATCCAGAAAGCAAAAGAAACTGCGTCCGGCTAACCGTTCCAAGATCTGATCGATGAACGGCAAAGGAAAGTGATCCTTCTGGGTAGCCGTGTTTAGTTTCCTATAGTCAATGCAGACCTGCCAAGATGTCGCAATGCGGGTCAGGATGGATTCACCCTTATCATTTTTTATGACGGTGGGTCCTGCTTTCTTGGGCACTATCTGAATCGGACTAACCCACTGGTAGTCTGAGATTGGATATACAATGCCTGCATCCAGCCATTTGATGATCTCCTTCTTAACAACCTCTAGCATATTCGGGTTTAGCCGTCTTTGAGGTTGTCTCGATGGTTTCACCCCCTCATCAATGTAAATGTGATGAGTGCAATATGAGGGGCGAATACCGTGGAGATCAGCAACACTCCACTCGATAGCAGCCCTATGGTCTTGAAGTGTAGAAATTAATTGATGCTCCTGTTCTTGGGTTAAGTGGGCATTGATTATCACTGGATATGTCTCACTTTCGGCCAAGAATACGTACTTGAGTGAGTCAGGTAAGGGCTTCAATTCAATTATGGGTAGGTCAGAATCAGAACTGAGAGTGGGAGGAGCAGAATCGAGGGTGGGAATCTGTTGATCCATGTACACATGAATTCCCGCTGAGTCTCTCCCTGTGAAATCTGTTGTGACTACGTTAACAGGAAACCTGTTAGCTGTAGTCACGTCTTTCTGTAATAACAGGGGCGATTCAGTAATATATGCATCAAGATAGAAGGATTCAGGGGTGTTGTGGTCAGAAGCACACCCCAAACAGTCAGATCCTCGGGGAGATTTGTGTAATGCAGTGGTTGCAATCCCATGTGGATCGAGGTTCGAGAACCTTGATAGTGTAGACGAATGAGACATTGGGTCATCACAAAGGAGCCCAATGTTACCACAGTAAGCCAAATCTTCATCTTCACCATCCTCCTCTATTCGATCACAGTCAAAGTTCTTTGCTGCGCTGAATATTTCTAGTTGAAGTCGCTCATTGCCTAGGGCAAACTCCATACACCCGGATGCACAATCGATGTTCGCTTGGGCTGTTGCCAGAAATGGGAGACCCAAAATAATTGGTGCATCTCGGAGATTAGGAGGAACTTCCATATCGAGAACGAAAAAATCTACGGGAAAATAGAACCCCCAGACTTTTACGATCACATTCTCAACCACCCCCTCGATGTTTTATCTATTCTATCAGCCAGCTAAAAAGTAACCAAGGTGGTTTCAACTCCCCAAATTGAAATCCATCAAATACAGTGGTTGGAGTTAAGTTGATGGATGAACCCAAGTATAAAAGGGCCCGATTAAATGGAGAATCCTACAAGAAGCAGGATATGAGTGGAGTACCAGGGTCTTTCTTCTTCGGCGGTAGGTCAACTAGAATCACGACGCTAGCTTCTTTCGACAATATTGCCTGTCGTCCAATTCTCGGCTGTCGCTTCGGGGTACAATAGTCCTTGAAGAACCTAGTGACAGCAGGAATGTGATTGATTGCCTCGAGGAGGGGGACCTGAATATGTACTTCCGTAAACATCAATTTCAGGCCCTCGAAATTCCGTGTGTCCTTTTTCCGTACTACATTTCGTGTCAGAGCCTCAGGTAAAGGGATTGGAATCTCAGGGTTAAGTGGCCTCTTACCCTTATCTGCCGTAGGTGGCTCCTGAGATGATGAAGACGGAGTCGAACTCGCCTGCGACGAAGGGTGGGAAAAATCAAGACCCGCCTGCCTAGGTGGTGGGTCGAATGTCTTCCTTCCTCTTTGCAAAGAAACAACGTGTGCATCGGCTAGCTGTCCATGAGGTGGTGGGGGAGCGGAAGGAGCAGAATACGCCGGATTTTGCAAAGGTGGCTGGCCTTGCACGTAACCGGGTTGTGCAAGAGGCGCATGTAGTATGGCGTGTGCCTGTCCCTGTGGTGCCTGAAACCAAGGCGGGGCGCCCTGGTTCTGCACATATCGATGATTTGAGACGGGTTGGGAGGGCAAGGCTCCCTTAGTCCTATGCTCCTGCAACAGCTGGTTCTGAGTATTTTGTATGGTCTGAATCTGATCGGCCATCGCCATCATTATCTGCAAGCTATCTTGTGTAGACTTCCTCATCGATTCTTACAACTCCTCTTTCAGCGCCTCCAAATGGTCGGCCCACTTTGGAGGGTGGTTGGCAGCTTGGTGCAGTGGCTGGTATAACGAGCGGGGTTGCTACTGCTGAGGCGGGAATGGCTGCTTCCTAGGATATGTGTTTTGCGCATTCCCGTATTGCCTGGTCTGGTAGTGTGGATCTTGATGTGGTCTCTGTGAATTACCAGACCAGGAGAAGTTCGGATGCTGGCTCCAGCCAGGGTTATACGTCTCCGAGTATGGGTTATTACGCCCGTATCCTTGGATAGCGCTAACGTCCTTGTAGGCCGAAGATATCTGAGATGTATATCCGTCATTTGGATACGCATTATAATCTGCGGGTGGTGCGTAACCCTGGTCGTAAGGTGCCAGATCTGGATTATTCACGGGATCCTGATATGCGGGATCTCATAAATACGGAGCAGATGCATCTCGAGTGAGTAGATTAACTCGAGCAGGTGGGGCTCGGGGTGCATAGGAGGATCTTGCAGCGGCAGAGCTCGAGTCGGATTGACCTTGACTGATCTGGTCAATCTTCTTCTCAATTAGGTTTATTCTATCCAGCTGCTTGACAATGATATCCATGTTGGCTCAAATAGAATCCGTGTGAGCCTCATAGACACCAACCCACTGATGACCAGGCCGCCGGAACTGGTTCATAGATGCGGCATTCATCAAGTTCTCTGCTAATGATTTGAACAGCTCAAATGCACTATTCTCTTCTTTTGCGAGAAAATTCCTGTCGCTAGATGCATCAGCCAAATACCGATGTGTGTCATCCAGCCCATGGTAAAAAATCTGGGCTAAGTGTCATCTGGGTATACCATGATGCGGGCAATTTCGGAGAAGGTCGTGAAATCTATCCCATGCTTCATGTAATTTCTCCCCAGCTCCCTGGGAGAAAGTCGTGATTGCACATCGCATTACATTTGTTCGATCGATTGAGAAGAACTTTTGCAGGAATTCACGTCGTAATTCCGGCTAGGTTCCAATTGGCTTCCCAATAGTCTTGAACCAGTATGAAGCTTTGTCCCTCAGCAAGAACGGGAAAAGCTTCATCAGAATGATCCCGAGATCAATATTCTTGGGTCGGATCATTTCAGCGAGTCGACTTAGGTCCTCAAGGTGCTGGAATGGATCTTCGCTTGAGTTCCCGTAGAAATGAGTGCTGATCAACCCAATTACATTGGGCTTGAGCTCAAATGCATCTCCGCCTGCGGGAATTCTGACTAGTGGTGCGACGATAGGTGTGGCTGGGTCATAAAAATCCTGCAGTTGTTCTCTTCGTGGCGGGTGCTACATCCTGTCAAGCATCGTCAGAATACGATCCATGCTCTACTAATGCCACACCTCAGATTCGGCGACCCGGGCTTCCAAACGAGCCATCGGGTCTAGATTCTCAATGTCTTGACCCAGTCTAGGTCTAGGTCCAGGATTTGCCATGGTGGCTCTTGGAGTAGAAGAAATGGGGGGAGAAGATGGTCTGGGTGAGCTGACTCGCCTCCTTGGGAGTGGCTCCCAAGGTCCAACCAAGTGAGGTCGGAGTGACCTCCTTCCGTGCATACACCGCCCAACCCCTGGGTTGGTGTAGCCACGCAGGACAAGGCTAAGGCCCTGTCAATCAAATGGTCCTTATAGATCAGGTGACCATATTTTTTTTTATGGATTTAAATTCCTGAAGATAAGTTCGTCATACAACCGACTGAAAGTGAATCCCGCCTCTCAAGCTAACCCAGCCAGTCTGGTTACGAGGGGACTAAGGGGAAGGTTCTTCCTTTGGATTACACCTCCGGTTCCGTTGACCCCCGAGCCACGGTCGTTTGACACTACCCCGCAGACTTAGTCACCAAGTTTGGCAAGAAATATTAAACTCACCCATTAGTACGACAACGAACTTGGGTTGATTTCGTATTTTAAAGTTAATTTTAACCTGTTTTCTTCAGTGGAGTTTGAGGTGAGTGGCCCACAAGGTGACCAAGCTCACTAGCTAACTAAACTTGATCAAGTCTAAGTTAGCCCAATGTGTGGTCTCTAGTTGTAACCCTAAGGATTTAACCTAAGTTGTATGCACTTCTAGGGTTTTTCTCTATTTCAGCAGACCACAAAAATAATGTTGATTTTCTGATAATAATTGGAATCAAATTAATTTGAAAATTTTTGAGAACATTCATTTCTCAATTAGTTTTTCAAAGAATATTTTTTTGGAATTTTTACTATTTCAACCGAATTTTTATGGAATTTTGAATGTTAGGGGGTCAAATTTGGAACTTTGACCCCTCGATGATTTTTCACTTTGAAAAAGTATCAAATGACCTTCAAAAATTTGGAAAAAATATGGAAAATAAAGCTAATGAGATCAGATTTCAAACCTCAACATCTTTAATAAAAATAAATTCACGGATTACTCGAAATTGCTTTTTGAAATTTGAAAATTTTTTAATCTGGGTCAGTCTGATCCCTGTGCACTTCACGAATTTTTAAAAATTTTATACTTAATAGTTTTTCAAAGTAATGGTGGCATTTGAAAGATGGTTTGAAAATGAAGGTTTAGCCCAAATTTCAAAATTTTTTGCTAAATAATTTTTTGGCAATCGAATTTTTAAGTTAGATTTTAAATCTGGCCGAAAATCAGAAGATGATGGAAAAACTTTTAAAGAGGTTTGAACTTGAAATTCAAGCCTTCCACCAAAAAGATTTTTTTTTCTTTTTCAAAACTTTTGCACTTTTTTTTTCAAAAAGAATTTTTCAAAAGATTCATAGAAAATATCTTTTTTTTTTCTTTTTTCTTTTCATCTAACCTAGATTCGAAAGGAAACCTAATCTAGATTTTTTTTCAAAATTTTTATTTTTTTTCACGAAAATGAGGAAAATCTTTTTTTTTTCACAAAAGTGATTGCAGAAAGTAGATCTAATCCTAGGTTTCAGAAAATAAACCTAATCTAAGAGAATGTGATGTGCACCTGATTTTTCTTCGCCGCGCTCGATGTATGCGCAGATCCCGTTTTCGTTCCGTGTTGTCCTGCATATCAAAAACGATGTAGAGGCAGATTTGTCAGTGATAAATTAAAAGATCGAAATCAAGAAAAATGACATTGCCTCCCTGGCAACGGCGCCATTTGGTTGAGAGAAATCGTAGCTCGCGTTTTTGATAAAAGTGTTGTAGTATAGTTGCGAAATATGATCCAACAAAGATATTATTTTGTAAAAATAACAAGACTTTGAGCCCCGATCGTTCATCTCTGGGAGGCATTGCATTTACTTTTGAAATTGATCTTATCCAGCTCTACTTTATTTAGAATCGCATATCAGTTCGTGATTATTACGTATTTAAATACGACATGCTTAGTTGCATAATAGATAGACAATTAAGACAGGCAACTTGAATCATGCAAATATGATAGTAATTAATAAGCTCATTGTGATTTCATAACATGGAGACAAATATATATATATAACATTTTTTTTGTTCATTCAGTGAGAGAGTTGTTTGCAACAAAACTATAGATGAAAGCTTATACATAAATGCTTGAAACGGTCAATGGGGGGATTTCGCATGTATCATTGGGCGAGAAGTTAAGAATTTGCTACTAAGCAGTAATAAAAGTAGTAAATATACGAAAAGAA
The DNA here is from genome assembly GCA_037157565.1 of Thalassia testudinum. NCBI lineage: Eukaryota > Viridiplantae > Streptophyta > Magnoliopsida > Alismatales > Hydrocharitaceae > Thalassia > Thalassia testudinum. The sequence continues at coordinate 7,667,001 of JAZHRO010000003.1, read as the reverse complement.
AAGCTACTAATCTAGCAGAGGGAAGGGCATTCGGAGGTGGTCTCCGATGGCCTTTGAGTGGCTGAGAGAAGGAGGGGCAGCCAATCGAGCTTAGGCCAGCCCTTGGAGAGAGGTTGGGGAGTTGATCCAGCTTCTTGGCATGGAGATGGTGGCCTCCATGGTGGTGCTCTACTCGTGGAGGTGGAGTGGAGATGGAAGTGGCTAGCCTAAGTGGAATGGATGCCAAGGAAGTGAATGGGTGCAAATGGCCACCCATTGGGTCTTTTTATAGACCTAAGGGAAGCACTCTAGAGAATTATGGAATTCTATAGAGAGGCCTATGGTGGGAGCTCGTGGGAGAGTGAGAGAGAGAGGGTGGATGGTGGTTTTTAGATCCACCAAATGTGGATTTATAAATTGAATGGCTCTTGGTTGCTATTTTTGGCAACCAAGGCAACTACACATGGTAGAGAGTTCTAGAGAACTCTAGGCTAGGTATCTTCGTGTGGATGGTGTGTGTGGGTGTGTGTGGGTCGAAACTTAGGTGGCTAGGTTGATTAGGTTAGGTTCTAGTTGGTTTAAGTCAAGGTATGTCTCAAATTAGGGTTATAAACCCTAATTCACTAAGGTAAAGTGCAATTAAACTTAATACAAGTTTAATTGGGTGTGTGAAAACTTAATTGAGAGTAAAACAACTCAATTAATTTTGGTCTAGGTCAATTGGACTCTCACTGAGTCTAATTGGATAGTGTGTACTGAGATTAGGGCTTAATTGGACTCAATGAGTCCAATTGAATAGGCTGATGGAATTGACTAAGATCCAAGTCAACTAGGTTTAGTGAGGGCCTAATTAGGTCCTTAGGGAGGTCTAGAGGTGATGTACTATGGTTAGGGCACCTTAATTTAGGTTCCTATGGGGTTGGAATTGGGTTTAGGGACCTAAAGATCCAAGATCAAGGCTTAAATCTCAAAACAGGAATTGGAGAGCAGTATCAGATGTCTAATAATATAATCAAGTGTCTTATACTCAAAAATTAGAAGTCTAGACTTGTTGTTTGGACGTCCAATCAGAGTCAGGAAGGATTTCGGGTTCTGTTTTGGGCATTCTGTAGAAATTGGACGTCTGGCAAAGCATCTGGACGTCCAATAACACTGCAGAAGTGGGTTTGAAGTTTGCGGGAGTTGGCTAAGGGTCCTGGACGTCCTAAAACTTATCTGGACATCCAGAGAAGAGTTGGAACTAGCGTTTTAGGGCTCCCTAGGGTGCGGTGACCTAATCTAAGGGTGGCTAAGGCTTGGGGAAGTTTCTAGGCTATCCTAGGGCTAGGATGGACCTAAGCTCTTCACATTTTAGTGCTTTATTTCTTCTTAATAGAATAGAAAACCTTTAACCCCCTTACATTATTATTCCTACATCTAAACTAGTCCTTCTGCTCCAGCTCTGCTGCAACTCTTGTTATTCCTGATCTAGCTTCAGATCCAGCTCCTGATCAGCTTATTCCCTGCAATCGACATAATATACTTAATCAGCACATTATAACATTATTTTATGCATAGCTAAAGTAAAGCAGTAAAGATGTAGATAATGCATATGCATGCATGAATTTCCCTAACTTATGCTAAGTACTAGCTTAATCTAGGTCAATTAAGACCTATGATTGCTGCGCAATCATACCCCCATGCCTAAATTTTGCTAGTCCCTAGCAAATGCAAGACTAAATTATTTACAGCAAGGGTCCTTAAGGGACTGATTATTTTATCAAGTGTATGCGTAGAGATTTTTCTCCTTTTTGCTTTCATCCTATGCTCTAGAAATTTAGACATTCTTGAAAGTGCGGTTATGTAGCTTTTGCAATGGATTCGAGTGAAAACTAATACACCTCTAAAGCCTGTACTTGACCCCTAGTAAAAATTCTAGTAGGATAGGCGGACTTCTTTCCTCGGGGTATTCAAGATATTCTATAAATTTCACCCCGACTTTAGGATTAGGTAGAGAATCTTGAGGGAAAGGATTATATATTTGGTGGCTCAATCTCACTTGGTGCTATATAGAGACTAGTACTACAGAATCTAAATTCCCAGATTACTAAGTAACTCAACTTAGAGAAAGACGATAAAAACTATGCTCTCTTCGATTCCTTTGTATCCATTCTCTCTTACTCTTTTTTTCTTTCTTTCTTTCTTTTTTCTTTCTTAGAGCTCACAGCTTTAAAAGATTCACATATATGACTTGTATTTGGTGGCCTCACTAAGAATTAAAACTTTAATTGAGTTCTCATAACCCTAACACTAAGTCAGAATTCCTCAGCCAGTATTTGGGCGGTCAGAAACACAAGAAAAATAGGTAAGGTCATATTTAGTGGAGCTCAATTTGGTGGTATTACCTCGATGAAATAAATGCTAAATATTCATTCTTTTTTTTCTTTGGTTTTTCTTCCTTTTCTAAGTTTTTTTTTTTCAATTTTTCTTTCTTTTCATCATTTTTTTTCATTTCAATTTTTTTTTCTTTTTCTTTTCAGCATAACACAACTGGCATACATCCATGAACTTTATTGAGGAGGCATTATTAGGGATTGGTGGTACTCAAGAGACATTGGGTGGCTTATTTGGTGGAAGTGCCTACTCACGGCACCGGCAGAGACGAATAGGACGGTGTATTTCTGACCTTGACATCGATACCCTCCTTCAGTCGAGGATTCCGTAAAGAATGGTCGTAACCATCCACCTTAGCCCTAGTTTTATGAAAACTCGCTCTCCTCATATTTGCCTTATTTTGTGGCTCTAAAAAATTCACTCAAAATATATACACAGGAACCGAGAGCGAAAACTATGCCTAATCTCAGAGTATCATCACCTAATTATCTAGGATTCCAGATTCCTCGCGCTAATCTTAGAGCACTAGTACACTCTACTCTCATCTCACACTTTTTGGTGGATTTTTAGAGGAAAATCTGCCTGACTCCCAAAACACTGTCCAAGGATTCAGGAAAAGAAGCACTGCTTCTTCTCGACAAACTGAAGACGTTTATCAGCCTTCACCATGAATCCATTGCAAATTCTACGTGTGTCTGAAAAGTTATACTGAATTCCAGATTGTAGTAGTCAACTAAAGGATAAAATCCCTAATGCATTCTCTTAATAAAATAATCTTATTCATGAATGCAATATCTATATATGCTATAAACATGTAACCTCATATAATTTGTACTTCGTGAATTTCCCGTATCGGGTTACAATCAGCTTGACCCTAAATTTAGAACAAAAGGTGAGTGGGTGAGTTGGAAGTGGCTGTTGCGAACGATTTCTAGCTCCAATGCGAGCACTGGAGGTGGAGTCGGTTGTTTTTTTATTTAAGGTCCTAAAGTATCTTTTACATGTAGCTCCGAAGTTTTCCTAAGTGTTGGCATAAAATTTTTTCAGTTTTTTCTATATCTACCCCCCCATGCCTAAGTTCTTTCATGTCCTCATGCATGAATGTAAAAGAAAATAAATACTGCAGGGAGAGAATGGGTAGAAATCACCTGTAATTGCTCTTGAAATTATATTTAGCTCCGACCAACTTGTCAGCATGCACTATGCAAAGGAAATATGCTAAAGGAAAAATATGCTATGCATAAAAATGGTTATATATAAATGATGGTGGAATGTGGGGCGAATGGTATCTATACGTGCTGAGTTTAACAACTCCAGCTGGGCGAGCACTCAATCACATGTCCTCACTAATATGAATAGTCTCATCAGGTGGAGGAGGTTCCTGGGCCAAAAATGGCTTGGGCTCTAGCCATTTACCGTGAATATATGCCCAGATTTTAGGTCCTTGATCTGGACTGCTCCATTAGGGTATGGCTGCATCACAACATACGGGCTAGTTCAGTTGGACTTGAGCTTCCCCGTGAACAGTTTCAACCGTGAATCAAATAACCAAACTCGCTGGTTGGGCGTGAATACTTTCCTCCGGATGTGGCGGTCGTGAAAGGCCTTGGTCTTGTCTTTGTATATTAATGCATTCTCATAGGCCTCCCACCGGATTTCTTCTAATTCGTTGAGCTGGAGTTTCCATTCTCGACCTCCTGCATCGAGGTCGAGGTTGCATTTTCGCACCGCCCAAAAGGCATGGTGTTCCAGCTCTACAGGAAGGTGACAGGCCTTGCCATATACCATGCGATATGGTGACATTCCGAGTGGGACCTTGTATGTGGTCCGGTATGCCCAGAGTGCATCGATTAATTTGTCGGACCAGTCCCTCCTATCTGGTCTAACCGTCTTCTGGAGAATCTGCTTGATTTGACAGTTAGACACTTCAGCCTGCCCATTGGACAATGTGTGTTGAGATTAGGGCTCAATTAGACTCAATGAGTCCAACTGAATAGGCTGATGGAACTGACTAAGATCCAAGTTAATTAGGTTTAGTGAGGACCTAATTAGGTCATTAGGGAGGTCTAGAGGTGATGTACTAGGGTTAGGGCAACTTAATTTAAGTTCCTATTGGGTTGGAATTGCGTTTAGGGACCTAGAGATCCAAGATCAAGGCTTAAATCTCAAAACAGGAATTGGAGAGCAGTATCAGACGTCTAATAATATAGTCAAACATCTTATACTCAAAAATTAGAAGTCCAAACTTGTTGTCTGGACATCTAATCAGAGTCAGGAAGGATTTTGGGTTCTGTTTTGGGTATTCTGCAGAAATTGGACATTTGACAAAGTCTTTGGACGTCCAATAACACTGCAGAAGTGGGTTTGAAGTGTGCGGGAGTTGGCTAAGGGTCCTGGACATCCTAAAAGTTATCTGGATGTCCAGAGAGGGGTTGGAACTAGGGTTTTAGGGCTTCCTAGGGTGCGGTGACCTAATCTAAGGGTGGCTAAGGCTTGGGGAAGGTTCTAGGCTATCTTAGGGCAAGGATGGACCTAAGCTCTTCACATTTTATTGCTTTATTTCTTCTTAATAGGATAGAAAACCTTTAACCCCCTTACATTATTATTCCTACATCTAAACTAGGCCTTCTGCTCCAGCTCTGCTGCAACTCCCGTTTTTCCTGATCTAGCTTCAGATCTAGCTCCTGATCAGCTTATTTCCTGCAATCGACATAATATACTTAATTAGCACATTATAACATTATTTTGTGCGTTGCTAAAGTAAAGCAGTAAAGATGCAGATAATGCGTATGCATGCATGAATTTCCCTAACTTATGCTAAGTCCTAGCTTAATCTTGGTCAAATAAGACCTATGATTGCTACACAATCAAGTCATCCTCCAAGGGACAGTCGATGGAGATTCTTCTCACCTCTCCCTATCTTTCATTTGCTTTCTAATGTAGTTTTCCGCTTTTCTATCTGTAGCAAACCCTTATTGAACATATACTTTGATTGTTTCTCTCTCTTTTTCTCCCTTTCTCGCTTATTCTATAGAGTAGATTAGAATAGATAACAATTCTCTAGATATTCTGTCTTATGAAAATACCAAAAAAAAATCTCAAAAGATAAAAACAACAAAAACAACTGAAATCGAAAGTGCAGATTTCAAAACCAAATGTTCGCCTCCCCGTGTTTGACCTGGGGCTCACCTCGAGGTTCGGAATAAATTTTATCTGGTAGCGGATTTCTACGCACTATGATGATAGGTTTTCAAACACAAAACTTCCTGTGTGCGAAATCATGCTCACCATTTTGGCCTCGTTGCCAGGGAGGCAACGCTCTTTAGTTTTCCTTGTGTTTTTCGCTTTATCTAACTTTTATCTCAATTTTCTCCTATCTTGTTGTGGTTGCAGGTACTCTTCCGTGGTAGGCCAAAGCAGTTAGATTAGAGAAAAGTGTAGATGAAGGTTCTGTAAGTGTACCCTGATGGAAGCACCATCATGAGCCATAACTAGCTCAATTTGGTCTTATAAAGTCAATAAAAGCTCCTACATATCAGTCAGAAGGTCTCTAGAGCAGGGTGAGTTATTTTAAGAAGAAACGATGAAAATAGGGTTATTTCTATAATTTTACCATCTCATCACAAATGTAGAATAACCATGGGGTATGCTAGAGGTTTACTAAAGGTCACTTACTCATTAATGTCAAATAAGTGGGTTCATGCAAATAGAAGCGGGTTTTCATGCATTTCAAGAATTAATGGAGACTCACTTAATTAACTGAGGTTCTGGTAAAGATAAAATTCACATAAACCCTCTAAAATTCATAGAAAAATATTCTCTAGGGTTTAGCATCCTTGAATTGACTATTAGAACCTGTTCTGACACAAAATAGAGCCACAAAAAGACTATTGCCCTACTTTGTATTTTTACATAAATTATCCAGTCAAATGAGGTCAAAACCAAAATCCAACTTCACCATTAGATTCCTTGGGTTCATATTAGGTTTGTATCAAAATTTTAGCCCAATCTAAGATCATTCTGACCTAGTATGCATTTTAGTCCAAGTCTGACTCTTATTATCCCAAATAACCCTTCAACTTTGGAATTTATTACAAAAAACCCCCTATCTTTGTCGTCACTTTTTGCAAATAGGTCCTTCCACCATTTCCGTGAAGGAATCCTACTCCAGTGAGCTTTGCTTGGCAAGAACTTGTTGATTATTTGACGAATCCCTCTGAAAATTGAAAGGGAGAATCATCAAGTAATTGCCTTCAAATCAAACCTATTCGTGAGCTCCAATTCTTTCCCAATCTCTCATACGAATGCATGAGAGATGTGGGTATCCTTCTCTAACAAGCCTACGAAGATTGGAAGCTTGGTCTCCAAGCCTTAAACCCCTTCCCATGGCCTATAAAGGGAGTAGGGGCAAGAACCCTAGCTCCGTAGCAAGTTTTGGCCTGAGAAAAGCCCTCTTCCCCCTTCTCCGGCCACCTCCACACCATGCTCCAGCAACCCTCTCTGCTCCGCTCATCCAGCAGTCCAACAGTCAAATTGGACGGCCTATTGCCTTCCTCTCCTCGTCGCGCACCTCTCCGATCAAAGAGAGGGCATTTCTCTATTTCTCTCCTCGTCGCTGTCTCGTCGCCCTTTTCATCTTCTTCGGCTCCAGTTGACCAACACTGGAGCCTTCCGCCCCTTATCTTCCCCTTTTAGGCTCTCTATCACTTCCCTTATCGCACTATTTTCCTTTTCTTCTTCCACAACTCACTCACGACCTATGCATCACCCACATCACTTCCATCTTCCTCAGCGTCAGCACACCTCCAGCGATGCCTCCAGTTCGCTCCACCGCACAAAATCGCTGCCACCACCTCCGTTAGCTCTGCCTTGACTCCCACATCAAAAGCCCTCCACCAATTCCTCTCCACGACCACTCAACCACCCTACCAAACTCCACCCCTTTTGCAGCTTCGCCCTAATCTCGCCCTACGCACAACCACCTCCATATGCCACGAAATTGCCACCACTACATTTACAGTGCTACGGCGGACCTTCTGAGCTATTTTGACGAGGCCGTAACGTCGTGTTGTGATTTTCAGGTACCCCACCGGAGCTCCACTACGATCGCGATTCCTCTGACTTCATCTTCAGTGTTCCGACCACAAGACCTCCACGAGTTGTTCCCAAACGCTGCGATTGACCTCCAGGACCTGATCTAGACATCCAATTTCGTCAAAGACCTACAGCTATGGCTTCAATTGAACACATCAATCTTCCACAGCTGCACGAGTAAGGGTGTGGGACATAGTCCCACATCGGAAACTTCATAACCCTCCGCGTGACATAAATTATTTTTACTCCTTTGCCTCGTTGCCTCAGTAAGCACGGGGTGAGGTCCCGTCGCACGTGCCCACGCACACCATCGCCCACAGCCACACCACACGAGTCTGGCCACTAAATCATTTACCTGTAAACTAGATTTGATTATCTCTGAGAGAAGAGAAAGAAAGGCAAAGGAAGAGGAAAAGAGAGAGAGGGGAGGGGTGTTTTTCTCTACTGCCTACCTCTCGACACTTAGTGAATTATAAGGAAGGCCTTTGCCCCTGCTGGTGTTGGTGATGAGCTTTATGCTATGCCCTCCCTTGAGCCTGAGGAAGGAAAAGAAGGGAAGAAGCGGAGTGCCCTCTTGGCACTGTATCAAGGAAGAGTTTAAGCCGTTTGGTTGAATGCTCCATTGTCTGATCTTTGATAGGGAGTGCACTGTGCACTTATCCTACGTGGATTAAACTTGGTTAATATCGTTGAGATATTGGATATTATTGTAATTAGGGTAATTGGTGATTCAAATCACCATTTTACCCTAATCTTTTTGCGCTATCAACATTTTCTCTTATATACATATCATTTGAGTTTGGAAATTTCAGCATATATTGATATCTTGTGATTGAATTGCAATTTTGAGATTAATTGCAATGCTTGCTCCCTACATTTGACCTCAGATTTCTTTCGAGCTATAAATTATATTTGTTCACGTGCTATTTTCAGCTATATTACAACAAAGTGTTTTTAAAGCCCTGATTTAGTGCATAAACAATTTGGCACCATTACCGAGGAGTAACACGCAATTTGATCTCTAGATTGCAATATCTAATTTGATTACAATATTTTGCTGTGATCTGTACAAAGAATTTAGCCAAGGAGTAAGATCAACCGCACAACAGCCACTCTAGGGGCAAGTAATCTCATTTTCCATCCTCATTAAGCCCCTGATTCTGAAAAGCTAAAAAAAATAAAATAAAGAAAAATCAATTAGGATCAACTTGCATTCTATTCTTAGAATCAATCATCACAAGTTGCTTGATTCGATTTGATTTGACTCTCTATGTAGACAAACCCTAACCCTAATTCTTGCACATACTTAGGGTTTAAGGTATCTAGGGCTATCACCTTCTTGCTTGAGCCCTAGGTACCTCATTTGGAATTAATTAATTGGACCAATTAGAGCTAACTAGGGCTTCCATCTCAAGGTTTTAGAGAAACACTTACTTAAAAAGGAATCAACCATTCTAAACAGTGCCTACCTAGACCTTGATTGAATTTACCTAATCAAACTCTAAATTTCACTTGAATCCTAAAAGTGGGACCTAATAATCTCAAAGGACAAATAGGTGAAGTTGACCCACCTTGTGGGGTCAACCAATCTCAAATTAGGTCACCTTGCACAAAAATATCTTAAAGTTGAAGTGAAATCCTAAGCACCCACTCTCTAAACTTAAAATTGGTAAACTAAAGAGGTCAAGTCACCATTCTGGTCTACCTAGATCAACTGAGACAGGGAAGGTCGGGTGGGGGAAACCCTGTAACCCATGCGGGGCGCTCTACTGTGTAGGAGTCTTTACGAGACTCTCCCTTCCTGGCTGTCCAGGTAATTCTTAGGTGGACGACTTTTTGATCTAGGGGTATCATCTTCCCTGAGCCTCCATAGCCATCCAAAAGTCCTTGGGTGTCTTGATTGGGTCCATCGCACCTTCTATTCCTCGTTTACACCATCAATGCATGTTTGGGAGGAGGTCCTTAAGACCACCCTTGAGGCCTCCATTAGCTATTCACTCCTGATGCAACGTGTTTCGCATGTTTGAAATCAGGGTTAATAGTAACCCATCGTTGTAGTCGCAAAACTCGTTATCCAATAAAATTTTAACAAAACTCCAAGGGAGTCCCGGGTCGAACACAGGGAGGCGACATTGATGCGTATGCATCTAAACATCCTAAAATGTTTATTTATGCATGTTCTTAGTATTATAGTTGCATTATACATTGTAAATATTGCATAGCATGCATAATCATGCATTTAAGTCAGGTCGTATAGATTGTATATTAATTGTCTCCAATTATGGTCATGGACAGGGTGACTTTTTATTAGGGCCTCGGATCAAAGATCCAACCATACGAATGTGATCAGGGTGACAATTGGAGTTCAACAACTCCAAGATCACCCTGATCGGATATCCGTAGCACCAGATATAGTCCGAGGAAGCTCAGAGACCAAGGGCCAAGATGGTGTCAATCCGCATTTTAGACAACAAATCCAATCACACAAATGGGTTCAGATCGGTGATTGTAGCTTAACGACTGCGGCTAGGGTGTAGCATCAAATGGTGTTCAGATTTGATGTCTAGCAAGGGGAGTAGCATCAAACAACTGTGGCTAGGGGGTACAATAGGAACCGGAGGCTCAAGCCAAAGGAAGAACCCTCTGCCCAGTCCCTCCTTCTAACAGGTTGGATTGCCTGGACATAAGTAGAGTAAATCGTCCATAATCTTAAGATAGATTTGAGAGTCAGTAGACCTTAGGCTACCCCATCTAAGGACAGGCTTGTATTCTTGTGCTGCAGGGTTCCCTCTTTTCCCTATCCTTTCGACTTCCTTCCAGGAGGTCATTGAATCCTAGATTGGAAGGACCTTTAGATCATTTTAGGAGGTAGAGGTTGAGCTATAGCCAAGCAAATCCCATGGCTGATCAACAACTACCTCCCCCACCTCTAAACCGGCAGGAGTTGATTCAGAGGCAATTGGAAGAATTGCAGTAGATGCAGCAATGGTTCCAATGCATGCATGGTCATGGCGCTCGGCCCTTGAAGGATCTTTACGATCCTTCAAACTATGGGGAACGTCCCGACGTCATGATTCCCGCCAAAGACATTGAAATCAAGTCCCAAGTCTTAAGTTTGATTAAGCATTTCCATGGGCTTGGCTCGGAGGACCCAATCCAGCACCTAAAAGATCTGACCACTATGGTTCAGACCACTAGAGCAAGGAATGTGAACGAAGAGCAAATGATCATGAGGCTTTTCCCCTACTCTCTCAAGGATAAGGCCGCACATTGGTACCGGACTATAGGAAGGCCGATTGAAACTTGGGCTGCTCTTAAGTTGGCTTTCTTGAAGAAATTCTTCCCTATCGGAAGGACCAATGTCTTGCGACAAGTGACTATCACTTTTTCCCAACGGCCGGGGGAACTGTTTCCTGGTGTCTAGGAGTGATTCCAGGGACTTTTGAGGAAGTGTCCACACCAGGAGGTGCCAAAATGGCAACTCGTGCAGATTTTTTATCATCGATTGGTTGAGCAACTCCATAATCACGTGGATGCCTCTTGCGGAGGAAATTTTCTCAACAGGGATGCAGATAGAGCATACGACTTGTTTGAGGAAATGAGCAAGAATTCAATTAATCATACCTCCATGGATGCATTCAACCGGTCCTAACAACCTAGGTCAAGTGCTAATGAGATCCAGGATTCTCATTCATTTGACATGGAATTAATTTGTAATAAACTGGATAAAATGGACTTGGTTGCTAAGAAAATGGAAGAATGGATGTCTAGGAATTCAGGAAACACTTCTTTACCCACTCAATCCTAGAATTCAGAATTCCATTCCTCACGAGCTCCCATAGGGCAGGAATTCGTGAACCAACTCGATTCGACTCAACCTGTGAGCCAGGATTTCTTGGAACCATATGGGTTCCAAACTGGGGCCTTTGATCCTAGTTTCTCTGATCCTTCCTTCTCTTCATCCTCATTTTTTATGAGAATGCATAAGCAATGCAGGAGAATGTTAGGTCCAACCCATATTCCAACACTTTTAACTTAGGATGGAGGAACCACCCTAACTTCTCTTGGAAAAATCAGGGGCAACAGACCCAATATCGACCCAGCAATTATGCATCTCAAAAACCCATGGGTCAGGGTCAAGTATACACCCAGTTGCCCCTAAGACTGGTTAATTAGCCATCTTGGAATGCCCAATAATCTGCAGGGAAGGCTGATTTGAACTGGCAGATGGTGGAAATGCAAGGGTCCATGCTTCAGCTTATGCAACAAATGAAGACATCCTTGGATAACTTGCAATCCGGGTTAATTGCAAACACCCGACAACCTGGATACCTTCCATCTCAACCCATACCAACCCTGCGTAATGTGCAAAATCAAGGCAATAGAGCCCAAGGGTATGGGAATCAAAGGGACCCACACGCGCATGCTCAGGTGGTTGAGCAGGGTCCCCCTTCTTCCTCTTCTGGTTACATGACCAACCAAGGCCCTCCAATCTTCACTAATCCACCTCAAGACCCAAACCCTTATGCCTCTGCAAACTCTGTCACCTTGAGAAGTGGGAAGCAGACCCAAAACCCAGAATTACCTTCGAAAAGTCAAAATCCTGGGGAGATTGACAAAGAGAAGGAGGAGGCTGAAGAAGACAATAAGGCCTAGGGATCAAAAATTGAAAATTCCACCCATATCCTGTTCCCTGAGGCCCTATTGAAAACCAAGAAGAAGAAAACCCTAGACAACAACAAGGAGCTTTTGAATTTATTCAAGAGCGTAGAGATCAATATTCCGCTCCTCGATGATATTAAGCACATCTCAGCTTACGCTAAATTCTTGAAATAACTGTGTACCCAAAAGCGTAAGCCGAGAGAACCCACTCCGAGGAAGGTGATTCTCTCTGAGCAGGCATGTTCTATAATCCTACATCAATTTCCTCAAAAGAACAAAGATCCAGGTGCCCCCTTGATCTCATGCATTATTAGGGAATACACTTTTGATAGGGCACTATTGGACCTAGGTGCATCCATCAACCTAATCCCAACTTCTATTTATGAGAATTTTGGGTTAGGTGAACTCCGGCCAACCTCAGTAATGCTACAATTAGCGGACTGATCGATCACCACACCAAGAGGCATTATTGAGGATGTAATTGTCAAGGTCAAGGATTTCTATTTTCCTGTAGATTTCCTTATCCTCAACATGGATGTACCTAATGATTTGAGGAACACGGCCATCATTCTGGGGCATCCGTTCCTAGCTATCGCCAAGGCCAGCATAAACTGTGAAAGCGGTAGTATGGAGATCACCTTTGGGGATAAGAAATTAACTCTGCATATTTTTAAGGCGATAAGAGATTTGAGGATTGTGAATTCATTGAGGAACTCAAGGATCAGGATCTTGAGACGTGTATGAAAATCAATGCACATGAGGACTCCATTAGCTATAGCGAACCCAACCCACAACCCTCCTCCGTGGTAGACCTGCCACACCCTAAAGAGGTTGTTAATTTTGTTCATTCCCAGCCTCCTCCACTGCATCGTTTTGATGAATCTTCATCAGCATCCTCCCTGTTGAACGTATGAGTTACTACGCTAACGTGTTTGGTTTTAAAAACCTTGCCATTGTAGTTTGAAAGCGAAGAACTCATGTTCAACAAATAAAATTTACACCGCAATGGAAATCCCAGGTCGAACACATGGAGGTGGACGTTTGATTTAAAAAATTCGTGTTTATTTTTTGTCACGAAGTAAATTAATTGATTAGATCTATCTAACTATTTACAATAAATAGAAGAGAGAGAGAGAGATAGAGAGAGAGAATAATACAAAAATCAAAAGAGATATAGAATGCACATGAAATTCATTATCGAAAGGATTGTTCATTGCACTAAATATTATGACTAGAATGATTACACTAGAAAGTAGTAAATCTATTCTAGAAAGCAGTAAAAAGAATGGGGAGAGAGATATCCTCCTCGACAGTCGCTTGGAAGACGAGCCAGACAGGACGACACCTGGACGAAGGAGGATGAAGCAGGAAGAATGGGAATGGGGTAGCACGTCGTCATCGTCCCGGGATCCGCTTCCGAAAGGGGGACGAAAAATTGACTTTATCTCGCGAGAAGCATCCCGAGTGTTGGACAAGCTTCTCCTGAGCTTTGGAGAGGGAGAGAAGAGAATGAAGGGATGAGAATTTCATGTGGAGGGGGTCTCATTTTATAGTTGCAAGGAGTGGTGGCAATTTGGTCATTACAACTCTTAAAACATTAATTCAGGACCTTTAGTGACGGATAAAACCATCGCTAAAGGTCTATGTGGGCATAATGGGCGGCACGCGCACGCCCGCTCGCTTGCCCGTGCACTCAACCCTCGCGCACGTCCTGCCGATCTCAACCGTCCGATCGCGAGATCGAACGGCTCAGATCACGCCTCCGCCCGCCTTCGTTGTGAGCCCCGTCGCGTGCGATGCCGCATCTTCGTCACACGTGCAATAGCGCGTGAGCGCTATTGGGTGATCTGGGCGGCCCACAGATGATCGGGCGGTCACCTTTAATCGCACACGGGCCGCGGATCGAGAGTCGAACTTGCATCCTGTGAACGAGCAACTCCTCGCGACCGCTACACTGTGCGGTGGAAAGTGTCGTGCGGATTTTTTAAGGCGCATGCGTCCACAGCCATTGGATCAAGATCCAACAGTGGAGAAGCAGTGCTTTGATCGAAGAAGAGAAGGTGCGACGGTGCTTTGGTCGGTTGGGCGGTTGAGATGGTGCCACGAGGAGCCATCTGAGCCGTCCATCTTCTGGATGATGTGGATGGTGCCATGGTTGTCGGATTGAGTCGATTTTTACACTGTTAGGCTACGATCGTTGATCCGAATCCATCCGTGTGGTCAGATTTGTCGTTTGAAGTGTAGATTCGCACCATCTTGGCCCTTGATCTTCTATGGTTCCCCGGTCACTATCTGATGCTACAGATGTCTTATTAGAGCGATCTTGGAGTCGTTGAACTCCAATTGTCACCCTGATCACATCTGTACGATTGGATCTTCTATTCGAGGCCCCAATAAAAAGTTTACCTTGTCCATGAACATAAAAGGAGATAATTAACCTCCATTTTTTTCAAACTACTCTAAATACAAGATGATGCATGTTATGCAATATTTATAGCATGCAATGCAATTCTATGCTTAAGAACATGCATAAATAGACATCTTAAGTAGTGTAAACATGTTTACATCATACCCCCATGCCTATCGTTTGCTAGTCCCTAGCAAAAACTATATGCTATTTATAAAAGAATCAGGTTGGATTATTTGGGCTTGAGTTTATTTTCAGTCATTAAGAAAATGTCTACTTAGGATCTGAACTTACAAAGATACAACAGTGCCCGAGTATCTGCCAAAATGTAGATCGCCTCAAGCCCTCGCCCTATTCAAAGAAAAATTTATTTTTCTCTTTTTCTTCTTTTCTAATTGTTTTGGATTTTTCAACTTTTAGGGTTTAAGAGTGGCTTTCTACAGCCATTCAACTCACCCAAGATTTGATAAGAACCCTAAGTTCTAAGCATCTTATTGTGAATGTGATAGACTCGTTGACCGGCAATTAAATCGAACTTCAGATTTCTACGCCTCTAGGTGACCTAAAAAAAAATTCTACCTAAAGGTGTATCTTTACAACCGGTAGCTTTCTCCCTACTTTTATTTTTTTATGGGATCAACACAAGGGTGAATCCAGTATCTGTCTCCCCGGTTTATTCTTCTTCTCTGCTTCTTCCTAAGTGTTTTGGGAATTTTCAATGCATTTATTGAGCTGGGTTCTGGAGAACCGGTCAATGAGCTGTTACCACCGACAACTTGCCAGCCATACTCGTGCAGCGAAGTGTGGTTTATTTCTTTTTTTCTTTTCTCCTTTTCTTTTTGAATTTTTTTTTTTACGTAGGTGGCTTCCCTGGTCTAAGATTTACCTAAAGGCAGCAAAAAGAGAAAGGTCCAGTGACTAGGCTCTGGACAACCTACCTATGGGTTGTTACCCACGATAACTTGCCAGCCATATCACCCTAGAAGGTTCATTAGCAACCAAATTTCCATTTAAAATCGTCGAACAACGAGTCAGTGCAAAGAAAGTGTCCAGATTATGTTCAAATCATAATGCAGTATTTGCTAAGATTGAAAATTTTCTTAAACCCAAGTTCTCCTTCCTAATTCCACATTTTTTTTAATAAAATAAAATAAATCTACGGAGCTGACAAATAAATTCAGAGATGAATATCCACCCCCCTTGCCTATCTAATGCAATGTCCTCATTGTATTAAAAAGACATAAAACAGAGTGGAATAGCATAGAAAGCACTTGAATTGTGTGAATGTCAGGTCCACTCTGAGATAGAAACTAAAAAGAACTGTATATGTGTTGAATTTAGTGTCTTCAGCTAGGCACACTATACAAAGAAGAGAAATGAAGAATTCATAGGTGCAAGTCAGAATCAGAATAAAAAGATGAAACCTTGGACCTGCCAGCAGATGTTCACAAATGTGGACCAGATTGTGATGTAGACCCATACCCCATAATCGAGAATATCTCAGGTTCTAGATAAAAATTGCCCAAAACCTAAAATCAGTATGCAAGCGGGGTCGGGCCTGCGATTTATGAGGATGCAACCCAAGACCCAAAAGTCGGGTTACAGAGAATTCAAGCTCCAAAGGATAATCAATGAATGTGTGCTTGGGTTGGACATCCTCAGAACAGATGTCGTAAGGGTTCTGGTTTGATGGTTTCAGCTTAATAGGAACCCTTCAACTCAATCTTCTACTTCCTCCAAAGTTAGCTTCCCAAATCAGAACTTCCCAACTCCTATCCTCCTCAATCAAAATGTTAAATTCTGGAACCTCTTGCATGTTAATCACCCCATCTGAAATCTCCAAGTCTAAATGATGTGGCTAAATCAAAATTGACTTGGGTCTAATTATCTCAGAAATAGAATCATCGATAAGTTCAACGAGGTGTAACTAACACTCAGGGCATTGAATTGAATCCTCCAGAAAATGCAATTCTGGATCCATAATGTGTGCCCTAATAAGATCAGTTTCCTCAGTTCTTAGGCTATCAAATGATCTATAAGATTCCTCCGACCCAATCGTCTCACAGAAATCGTATTCTGTAAACTCGCGTGAGACTTCGCAACTTAAATCTTCACCATCATAATCAAAGAAATCAAAATTCGTATTAATGTATGTGTCAAAATCATCTGTCACTTTCTGTTCCAAGGAGACATATGTTTCCTCGTACCCTGACTCAGGGATCTCAAGTGAAGAAATCAGATCATCCCTAACTGGTTGCTCTAATTCAATCTGGTCAGCCTCATAACACTGTCCCCCCCAACAGGTGCGTGAGCGGGTTCTGAAATTGGCTCTCCTGAAGAGGGTTCATCCTGGGAATCATCCCATTGATTGAATCAAAGCGACCATAAATCTCATCCTCAATTTTGCTAATTTCCCAAGTAGAAACTCACCCAGGTTCTTATCCTTAACATCCTGGAGCCAATCCAATAAAGACTTGTTCAAATCATCAATCATTTCAATCAGGGGCTCCAATCTCTCAATGCAAGGTATTGGTTGAACTTCTAAAGATCGTATAATATTCCTCAAGTTAGCCAGAACCTTTTCTTGAACCTGGTTACCCTGAACCAAACGAGTTGGTTTAGGGTTGGGCGAGTTTAGGGTCAAAGCAGGGGAATTAACGAATTGAGATTCGTTATACCCTTCCTGATAATAGGTCATTTCAGATTGTTCAAAAGGTGACGATGACCTAAAGGTGGTGTAATCAGAGGATGGGTAAGGATCAGTGTATCCTTCTTGATTGTAGATTGTATTAGGTTGTTCATGAAAGGTTGACGATCTATAATCTATGTGGCTCTGAGAAGGATAGAAATCACAATCAAAGTTTCAGGGTTAGACTCTAAACACAAAGATCTGGAACTGTATCCCCAATCCAAGTTATCCCAACTAACTGATGGTTGATTATAGTACGAGTCGGGATAATCGTCATGTTGAGGATAATTCAAAACAGGAGGGAATGAGCGGGAATGCATGTAATATGTCGAAGGATTCATGAGAGATGGGAGGAAGAAAGGCGCCCTACAATACAAACAATCAAACCTGTCCTTAAGTGGGCTAGCCTAAAGACCTACTGACTCCTAAAACCCATCTTAAGATAAAGGAACGATTTGATCTACTTCTGTCTACACAATCCAACCAGTTAGAAGGAGGGACTGGGGAGAAGGTTCTTCCTTCGGCTTGCACCTCCGATTCCAAGTGTACCCCCAATCGCGATTATTTGATTCTGCTCCCCTAGCTAGACATCAGATTGAACAGTAGAAACTGACTAATCGAAAATAATCTCATTCTGGGCTCTGAAGAGAGAGTCGAATCCTTAAGGCCAACGTCTACTCTATTTTATTTAGGGCTAGGTTTGAATGTGCTTTGGAACGTGATGGGCCCTTTATATGGGTTGTGCCCTTAATGATTGATTGATTTGTGTGTGCGTGCACAACCAGTAGTTTTCAAGCAAGATTATTTTTTTGATGCGATGAATTTTAGAGTTCAAATCTTGCTTAGTAGCTTTTAGGATTCAACTTTAGGTGTTTTCAAACAAGTTTTGTTGGCACACCACGTTTTGAAAGCACAGGCGAAGATGTTTTCCTTTAAAGCTTAAAAAGAATGCGGAGTGCCTGGTAAATCCCTAAGAGTTGAACCTATGTGGCAGCTACTTGATGAGTTGATTTTAATTGAAGTGGTGCGGCCCAATCAACTCAAACAATTGGCCTGTTGCACCACTTAATTAGGCACACAAGTGATTACCTAATCTGATTTCTACTCAATTATGTGTTTGGATGTGTGTACCGGCTCCAAAGGTTGGTTTACCGGTTGAGTTTGAAAATCAGATGAAGTTGTGCACCTCTGTGAGATTTTTTTTAATTTTTCTTTTTTTTTATGTGGGGGTTGGGGTAGGTGTGGGTGTCAAACAACAAATAATCTAACCTTAGAGTTTATAAGAACACCTAGGTTGATTGATGTTTATGTTATTACGTGGTGGAATGAAATCTAATGAGTGGGAGGTGGGGAATAACTCAGAATCTTCCACAGCACTTTTCTCCGATCTACCGCGTTTGCTCGTCTCAAAAGAGTACTTGCACTCACAATAAGAAAGGAGAGAAGTGAGGTAAATGATTTGTAAGTTAGAAAACGCGAAGAAAAAATCAAAGATCGTCGCCTCCCCGGCAACGGCGTCAAAATGTTGAACGTGCAAGTTACGACCTTAACGTGTTTGGTTTTGAAAACCTTGTCGTTGTAGTTTGAAAGTGAAGAACTCTTGTTCAACAAATAAAATTTATACCGGAATGGAAATCCTGGGTCGAACACAGGGAGGCAGACGTTTGACTTAAAAATTCACGTTTATTTTATTTGTCACGAAGTAAATTAATTGATTAGAATTATCTAACTATTTACAATAAAAAGAAGAGAGAGAGAGAGATAGAGAGAGAGAATAATACAAAAATCAAAAGTGATATAGAATGCACATGGAATTAATTATCGAAAGGATTATTCATTACACTAAATATTACGACTAGAAAGTGGAAAAATGATTATACTAGAAAGCAGTAAATCTATTCTAGAAAGCAGTAAAAAGAATAGGGAGAGAGATATCCTCCTCAACGGTCGCTTGGACGATGAGTTGGATGGGATGATGCCTGGACGAAGGAGGATGAAGCAGGATGAAGGAGGGTGAAGCTGGAAGAACGGGAACGGGGCAGCACGTTGTCGTTGTTGTGGGATCCGCTTTCGAAAGGGGGACAAAAAATTATCTTTATCTCGCGAGAAGCATCCTGGGTGTGGGACAAGCTTCTCTTAAGCTTTGGAGAGGGAGAGAAGAGAAGGAAGGGATGAGAATTTCATGTGGAGGGGGTCTCCTTTTATAGTTGCAAGGAGTGGGGGCAATTTGGTCATTACAACTCTTAAAACATTAATTCAGGACCTTTAGTGACGGATAAAATTGTCGCTAAAGGTCTGAACGTGGGCATAGTGGGCGGCACATGTGCGCCTGCTCGCTTGCCCGTGCATTCAACCCTCGCACACGTCCAGCCGATCTTAGTCGTCCGATCGCGAGATCGGACGGCTTAGATCGCCCCTCCGCCCACCTGCGCTGCGGGCCCCATCGCGTGCGATGCCGCATCTTCGTCGCGTGTGCAATAGCACGTGAGCGCTATCAGGTGATCTGGGCCACCCATAGCCGATCAGGCGATCGCCATTAATCGCGCGCGCGTCGCAGATCGCGAGTCAAACTCGCGTCCTGTGAACGCACAACGCCTCGCGACCACTGCGCTGCGCGGTGGAAAGTGTCACGCGGATGTTTTAAGGCACGCGTGTCCACAACCATTGTATCAAGATCCAATGGTAGAGAAGTAGTGCTCTGATTGAAGAAGAGAAGGTACGGTAGTGCTTTGGCCGATTGGGCAGCTGAGATGGCGCCACGTGGCACCATCTGAGCCATCCATCTTCTGGATGATGTAGATGGTGCCACGGTTGTCCGATTGAGTCGATGTTTACGCCGTTAGGCTGCGATCGTCGATCCCAATCCATCCGTGCGGTCGGTTTGTCGTTCGAAGTGAAGATTCGCACCATCTTGGCCCTTGATCTTCTAAGGTTCCCCAGACACTATCTGATGCTACAGATGTCTGATTATGGTGATCTTGGAGTCGTTGAACTCCAATTGTCACCCTGATCACATCTGTTTGGTTGGATCTTCGATCCGAGGCCCTGATAAAAGGTTTGCCCTGTCCATTGCCCTGTCCATGAACATAAAAGGAGACAATTAACTTCTATTTTATTCAAACTACTCTAAATGCAAGATGATGCATGTTATGCAATATTTATAGCATACAATGCAATTCTATGCTTAAGAACATGCATAAATAGACATCTTAAGTAGTGTAAACGTGTTTACATCACTCCCTTCCTTCTATTCTAAACCCACCCCAGCTAGAATTAAAACCATTGCCCAAAAATTTGAAATATGAGTTCTTAGGACCTGAAAACACGCTTCCTGTGATTATCAGTGCTGATTTGACTAAGGAGCAAGAATTGAGGTTGATTAAGGTCCTTAAGAAAAACAAGGAGGCAATTGGTAGGTCCATCCACGACCTTATGGGGATCGAGCCATCTTATTGTAATCATCATATTTTCATGGAAGATGGATCCCGCCCTTCTCTTGAAATGCAAAGGAGACTAAACTCGAATATGCGAAAGGTGGTCAAGAAGGAGATAATTAAGTGGCTTGATGCTAGGATTATTTACCCAATCTCAGATAGTCCATGGGTTAGCCCCGTTCAGATTGTACCCAAGAAGGCGGGAATAACCGTTATGACTAATGAGAAAGGGGAAACCTTCACCACTCGTTCAGCTTCTGCTTGGAGAGCTTGTATTGACTATAGGAAGATGAACATTGCCACTAAAAAGGATTACTTTCCCTTCCCATTCATCGATCAAATCCTCGAAAGGTTAGCTGGGCAAAAATATTTTTGCTTCCTGGAAGGTTATTTGGGATATAACAAAGTCCCTATCCATCCCGAAGACTAGGAAAAGACAACTTTCACTTGTCCCTACGGAACCTTTGCATTCCGTAGAATGCCGTTCAGGCTTTGCAATGTGCCTGTGACTTTTCAAAGTTGCATGATGGCCATCTTTTTTGACATGGTGGGAGATTGTCTTGAGGTGTTCATGGATGATTTCTCCAATTTCGGAGATTCTTTTGAGTCTTGCCTGGCTAACCTGGAATTGATCCTTCAGAGATGCATCAAAACACAGCTAGTCCTTAGCTAGGAAAAGAGCCACTTTATGACTCAGGAGGGCATCGTCCTGGGTCACATGGTCTCTAATTGGGGAATTGAAGTTGATAGAGCTAAGGTGGATGATATCTCTAGACTTCCTCCACCCACATCCATAAAATAGATTCGCTCTTTCCTTAGGCATGTGGGTTTTTATAGAAAATTCATTAATGATTTCTCGAAGGTTGCTCGGCCCTTGAGTAACATTTTGGCCAAAGATGTGTCGTTTGAGTTTGATGAATCATGTCGTAAGGCATTTGATTCATTGAAAACAGCCGTCACCTGTGCCTCGGTATTGCAACCACCGGTCTGGACAACCCCATTTGAGATTATGGCTGACTCATCTGATTATGCCGTCGGGGCTATCTTGGGAGAAAAGATTGACAAAAAGCCCTCTGTGATTTACTACGCTAGCAAAACTCTAGACGAGACCCAGAGGAACTACACCATTATTGAAAAAAATTACTACCCGTAGTTTTTGCTTTAGAAAAATTTAGGGCTTATCTATTAGGTTCTCGTGTCATCATCTATACTGATCGCTCGGCCTTGAAACATCTCTTGGACAAAAAGGATGCCAAACCCCAGCTTATTCACTGGATTCACTGCTTCAAGAGTTCTAACCTGAAATCAAGGATAAAGCTGGGGCACAAAATGTAGTGGCGGATCACCTCTCCAGAATCCTAATTGATTCTCCTCACCTGGATGCTTCAATCTCTGATACTTTTCTGGATGAAATTATCCTCAGAATCTCGGGAATCCGAACCCCCTGGTTTGTGGATATTGTCAATTATTTGGCCATTGGTCAAATCCCCTAGGATTGGACCAAACAACAATGGGATAGACTTGTATCTGAGGCCAAATATTATTTTTGGGATGATCCCGAGCTATACCGCATTGGCGCAGACCAGATTATTTGCCGATGCATCCCATAAGTCGAGTTCCATATCATACTTGAGTTCTGTCACGCATCCGCATGTGGTGGACACTTTTCCGGGAAAAAGACAGCCGCAAAAATTTTGCAATACGGATTCTATTGGCCATCATTAGTTAAGGATGCCCAGGAATTCTCTAAGTCATGCACCTGATGCCAGACACTTGGGAACATGGCTAAGAGAGATATGATGCCCCTGAACCCAATTCTTTCTGTCAAAATTTTTGACATTTGGGGCATCGACTTTATGGGACCCTTCCCTCCTTCATTTGGACACCAGTATATTCTGGTCGTTGTTGATTACGTGTCCAAATGGATTGAGGCAATTCCCACCCAGACCAATGACCACAAGGTGGTCATCGATTTTGTGAAGGGAAATATCTTCAGTCGGTTCGGGGTTCCTAGGGCAATTATTAGTGATGGTGGAACACATTTCACTCATGCCCAGTTTTGAAATTTTCTGGGGAAATACAGGGTGAGCCATCGGATTTCCACACCTTACCACCCTCAGACGAATGGATAGGCCGAGGTCTCCAATCAGGAGATCAAGAACATTTTGCAGAAAACCGTTAGGCCTGATAGGAAGGACTGGACCCAAAAGCTTGATGATGCTCTTTGGGCTTACCGTACGACGTACAAAATGCCAATCGGTATGTCTCTGTTCCGTCTGGTGTTTGGGAAGGCATGTCACTTACTCGTAGAACTTGAACACCGAGCATTTTGGGCCATCAAGAAATGTAAAATCAACCTTGAGATGGCCAGGAAAACCAGGAAACTCCAACTATCAGAGTTGGAGGAGCTTCGAAATGATGCTTATGAAAACACCAGAATCTATAAAGCGAGGACTAAAGCTCTCCATGACCAGATGATTTCACGTAACAGCTTTGAGCCGAACCAGAAGGTCTGTCTTTTTGATTCTTGATTGAAGCTTTTCCTCGGTAAACTCAGGTATAAGTGGGGCGGCCCATTTGTTATTGAGCGGATTTTCCCTAATGTGGCCGTCGAAATCTCTGACCTAAAGACAGGTAATATTTTCAAGGTCAATGGACAACGTCTCAAACCCTTTGTTGACCATGTGCTCCCTGAACCCGTCTCGGACAAGGTTGCTCTTATCTTGCCATAACCACCGCGGGCCGATCATCACCCAGCTGAAGGCACTAGACTCAGCACATGTAAAGACTGTTTCAAGCTAACCAGAGTCTCACGGAAACTAGGTGCTATTCTTCCACTTCTACTCTCCTGCATGCTTTCATTTTTTTCACAATGAAGACATTGTAATAACTAAGCATGGGAGCCTGGATATATTTTATAACCATTTTGTCAGCTGTAATAGTGATTTCCCGTTATCTGATTCTTGTTAAAAAAATAAAAAAAGATAATAAATAAAAAAAATGAAAATTTGAAAGATAAAAAAAAATTAGAATAAGGAGACAAGAACTTAGGCATTAGGAGTTGTAAACTTTAGGAATTGATTCTTTGAGACTTGAATACTTAGACTCCTCAGGTCTTCGAACTTAATTAGCTTGGGTGTCCACTCGAATATGGATTTAGTCTCGAGTTCTGGCCAATTAAAATTTATTTTAATTTGGTAAATAATTTGGGATGATAAGTATGCAACTTATCAACCCGCCCTCTGATTTGGGGGGATTTTAAGGCTAAGCATCTACACACATTTTTTTTGCACTGACTCACTTTCCGACAGTTTTTGCAGAAATTAGGTAGCTAATGGACCGACTTAGGTGGTATGGCTGGCAAGTTGTCGGTGGCAACAGCTCATCGGCTGGTTGTCTAGAGGCCAGCCACAAGACCATTTTCATTGTACTACCTTTAGGTAAATCTTAGATCAGGAAAGCCACCTACCTAAAAAAAAAATGAAAGAAAAGAAAGGAGAAAATAAAAATAAATAAATAAAACCACACTTCACCGCATGAGTATGGCTGGCAAGTTGTCGGTGGTAACAGCTCATCAGCCGACTGTCTAGAACCCAGCTCACAACAAAAAAAAAAGCATAATAATTCCCAAAACACCTAGGGAAGAACTGAGGAAGTAGAATAAACCGAGGAGATATACATTAGGTTCGCCCTTGTGTTGACCCCATATAAAAGAAAGTAGGGAGAAAGCTATCGATTGTAAAGATAAACCTTTAGCCAAGGTCACCCAGGGTCGTAGAAATCCGAAGTCCGTTTTAACAGTCGTCTAGTGAGTCTTTCACTATTTTTCACAAGATGCTTAGCACTTAGAGTCCTTTTCAAGTCTTGGGCAGGTCGGGTAGCCATAAAAAGTTATCCCATAACTCTCAAACTCCAAAAGTACAAAAAAATTAGAAAAGAAGAAAAACAAAAAAGAAATTTCTTTTTTATCTTCTCAAATAAGGCGAGGGCTTGGACGGTCTGCATTCTGATAGGCACCCAGGCACTATTGAGTTTTTGTAATTAGGTCTTGGGGTTGAGATTTTCTAAAGCAATAAATGAATTTTGCCTAATTACTTGAACCCTGATTCTACTTTTATACATAGCATTTAAGTTAATTTTGCTAGGGACTAGCAAAAAGTAAGCATGGGGGTATGATGAGAATACATAAATTCATGATAAATTGCTTATTTTTTATAGTTCCTAGGCTTAGCATTGCATATCATGTTATAAATATTGCATAACATCCATTGCATGGCATTTAGGATAGTTGTCTATTTTGTATATTAATGCCTTCATTTTATATGGCCAGGGGGTGATGCAACATCAATATAGGTTTCGGATGGAAAATCTAACCGTACGGATGGATCCGGAGCGATGATCGCAGTTCGGCATCGTGGGAATCATCTCGATCTGAGCACCATAGCACCCTCTACAAGAAGAATATGGACAGCCTAGATGGTGCCACGTGGCACCATCCAGGCAACCCAACACCGTTCAGCAGCACTACTCAATTCCTTTTTCATTTGCGCCCTTCAATCCTAGCCATTAGATCAAGATCCAATGGCTGGGAAGCGGTTGCACCAAGCTGCTCCACACGACACAAGGGAAGGTTTTCCACAATGGTTGGAGCGCAGGTTTGAAAAGGGGGGGCGCAGGTTAAAATCCCTGCGACCCCTCTAATTCGTAATTGGGAGGGCGCATGGAGCAGCAGCGCGCACGTGCATGCACACGACAGTGCATGGCAGGCACGCACGCCAGCACATAGCAAGCACGCACATAGCAGGGCACGAGCAGTCAGCGTGCGTGATGAGCGAGGCAGCGTGGCACAGGCACAAGGGCAGTTGGAGCCAGCTTTTAGCTATTGCTGGAATGACCTATAGCGACACTTACAGCCGTCGCTATTTCATTTCAAGCCAGTAGAGCCAACTAAGGGCGTGAGTGGAGGTGAGCTGTCTACAGCAACATTTCCAGTGACGGTCTAGAGGTTGCTAAAGTTCCTTTATCCCTTTTTAGCCTCTTCTCCTTCACTACAAAAGGACCTACACCCCCTCCCTTTCTAGCCATCTCTACCTACTCTACTCCCACCTACTCCCAAGGTCTAGCAAGCCTTCCAACGCTCCATTAGAGCTTGTTCTCAAGCTCCCAAGGTGCCTATTAGTGTAGCGAGCCTCTACCCCACCAAATACTTCAACTTCCCATCTCCCTTCATAGGTCACCTTGGAGCCATCCTCCCACCTCCATTCTGGTAGTAGATCAACTCTGTATTCTCACCTCCATTTCAAAGCTATGCCGAAGCTTTCCTCAACCTGACGTCCTCCAGCATCTCACCTCCATCGTTCCACTCCTCACCTCCTTCATCCGAGCATCCACCAAGCGTTGTCGTCTCGTCGAACAGTCGATTCAGGAGATTTCCTCTCCCCTCCCTCTCTTTATATGCTTTCATAGATTCTTGTAATTGACATTGGAAGTAATATATATCATATTTGTTCCACATCTCTATCTTGTGATACATTTGCTTGTTTTCTTTTATTTCAAAAATAAAAATAAATAACAAAACCCCAAAATACCAAAAAGAAATGAATCGAAGTGTAGTTTTCAATAAAGTAAACGTCGCCTCCCCGTGTTCGACCAGAGACTCCCTTGGAGTTTTGGTATAAATTTTATCTGATCGACGTGTTTTGCAACTACGACGACGGGTTACTTGTAACCTTGATTTCTAACATGTGAAACACGCACGACCACCTAGGTCTTTGCAAAAATCCTAGGGTTAGTTTGGTTGCTTGGATTTCCACTCACATACATTTCACCCGCATATAAAAAAATCAACAAAAAGATACTTCTTGTGGGGTAATTCAACATACACACTACATACATGCACATTCAAGGCACTTAACCTAATTGATTTTCTTCCACTCAACCAGATTCTGATCTGTGGAGCTGGTACACAGAAATCAACATATAAAAGAGTAGACATCAGTCTAGGTTAATCATTTTGTGTGCTTAACTCAGTGGTGCAATCTTAGTCAATTGTTTGAATTGTTTGGGACGCACCACTTAACCTAAAATCTACTCACCAAGTAGCTTCCCCTTAGGGTTTTCAATTTAGGTCCATACTAGGCACTCCACTTTACTTTTTGATTTCAAAAGGAAAGAGATCTTCACCCATGCTTGAACATCTGGTTTGCCTCGAACTTGATTGAATTAAACCTAATTCTAAACCCTAAAAGCTACTTAAGCCAGATTTCAACCTTAAAATCTACTCATCACAAATAATCTTGCTTGAAACCCTTGGTTGTGCACACACTCACACATACTCAATTGATCATTAAAGGCACAACCCATTTTAAGAGCCCACCACATTCCATAAGCACTACAATCCTAGGCCTAAATAAAATCAAGTAGACGTTGGCCTTAAGGACTGATTCGCTCTTCGGGGTCTAGTCTGAGATTGTTTACAATTAACCTGCTTGTATTGATCAATCTGATGTCTAGTTAGGGGAGTAGCATCAAACGACCGTGGTTGGGGGCTACACTAGGAACCGGAGGTGCAAGCTGAAGAAAGAACCTTCTCCCCAGTCCCTCCTTCTAATTGGTTGGATTGAGTGGACGCAAGTAAAATAAATCGTTTATAATCTTACGGTGGATTCTGAGAGTCTGTAGATCCCTAGGCTACCCCACTTAAGGACAGGCTTGTTTTGTTGTGCTGCAGGGATCTTATCCCCAGTCCTTCTGACCTCTTCTTAGTTTATGCTGGGAAGGAAGTCATTGAATCCCCGAATGGAAGGACCACTTGAGTATTCTAGGAGATGTAGATTGGACTTTGGCCAAATTGATCCCGTGGCCAATCAACAGCCTCCTCTACCTCAAAATCCATGGGAGGTATTTCAAAGGCAGCTAGAACAAATGCAGAGAATGAAAGAATGTTACCAGAGAATGTAGGGTGCTCAGCACTTGAAGAATATTTATGATCGTTCAAATTACCGGGAATGTCCCATCATCCAGATTCCTGCTGGAAATGTAGAAATCAAGCCCTAGGTGTTAAGCATGATCAAGCATTTGCATGGGCTTGGCTTTGAAGACCCATTTCAGCACTTGGAGGACTTGACCACTTTGGTCCAGACCACCAAGGCACGAAATGTGAATGACGAGCAGATGATCATGAGGCTCTTCCCCCATTCTCTTAAGGATAAAGCCGCTCATTGGTACAGGACTATAGGAAGGCCAATTGCAAATTGGAATGATTTGAAATCGGCTTTCCTGAAGAAATTCTTCCCTGTCAAACATACCAATGCTTCGAGATCATGAGGCTCTTCCCCCATTCTCTTAAGGATAAAGCCGCTCATTGGTACAGGACTATAGGAAGGCCAATTGCAAATTGGAATGATTTGAAATCGGCTTTCCTGAAGAAATTCTTCCCTGTCAAACATACCAATGCTTTGAGACGGGCGATTACTACGTTCACCCAGTGGCTGGGTGAGTAGTTTCATGTTGCCTAGGAGTGATTCCAGGACTTATTGCAGAGGTGTCCACACCACGAGGTGCTGAAACGGCAGCTCATGCAAATTTTCTACCACGGGTTGACTGAGCAACTCAGAAATCATGCGGACTCTTCTTGAGGGGGCAATTTCCTCAACAAAGATGCAAATAGCATGCACAATTTGTTTGAGGAGATGAGCAAGAATTCGATCAATCATACCTCCATGGATACTTTTAACCTATCCCCACAACCCAGATCGAATGTTAATGAAGTCCACGACTCTCATTCATTTGATATGGAATTGATTTACAATAAACTAGATAAGGTTGACTTGGTTACTATTATGATGGAGTGGATGGCTGGAAATTCAATGAACAATTCTTGATCCACTCAATCCTAGAATTCAGGATTCCATTCGTCGCGAGCTCCTTCTGGACGGGAGTTCGTGAATCAACTTGATGCGGCACAACCTGTGAGTTAGCATTATTCGGAACCCCATGGGTTCCAAATTGGGGCCTTTGATCCCAATTTCTCTGATCCCTCCCTTTCTTTCTCTCCATCCACACCCTATGAGGATGTCTATGCTGTACAAGAGAATGTTAGGTCCAACCCTTATTCCAATGCTTGTAATCTGGGTTGGAGGAACCACCCTAACTTCTCCTGGAAAAACTCAGGGCAGCAAACCCAATTCCAACCTAGCAATTATGCTCTGCAAAGACCAATGGGTCAGGGTCATGTTTAAACTTAGCTGCCCCCGAATCAGGTCAATCAACCATCTTGGAATGCCCATCAACCTGTAGGGTAGGCTAATTTGAACTGACAGATGGTAGAAATGCAAGGATCTATGCTCCAGCTCATGTAGCAAATGAAAACCTCGCTGAACAACATGTAAAACAGGTTCATTCCTAATTCTCATCAACCCAGATCTCTGCCATCTCAACCCGTACCTAACCTGCATAATATCCAGAATCCAGGCAATCATGCCCAATGTTACGGGATTCAGAGGGACTCGCATGCACATGCTCAGGTGGTTGAGCAGAGTCCTTCCTCTTCTGCTTCTTCCTCAAATCAAAGGTTTTTGGCTAATGAAGCCCCTCCAATCTTTCCTACCCCTCCCCAAGACCC
This sequence comes from Thalassia testudinum, assembly GCA_037157565.1. Taxonomy (NCBI): domain Eukaryota; kingdom Viridiplantae; phylum Streptophyta; class Magnoliopsida; order Alismatales; family Hydrocharitaceae; genus Thalassia; species Thalassia testudinum. Next base: position 7,637,740 of record JAZHRO010000003.1, on the reverse strand, counting down.
AAACCCACATGCATCTGCTAATCCAGTTACTTTGAGGAGTGGAAAACAAACTCAAGATCCACAACTGCACTGCTCTGATCTACCAAATCCTAGAAAGTCTGAGGAGAGAAAGGAGAGCTTCAAAGAAGAAATCAAGGCTTAGGAACCTGATTCCGAAGATCTAACTCATGTTCCTTTTCCAGAGGCCCTGATTAAACCTAGGAAGAAGAAGCCTATTGATAGTAATGAGGAGCTCATGAATATTTTCCCTCCAATCTTCACAAGGATCATTTGATAAAGGGAAGCCTATTGATAGTAATGAGGACCTCAAAAGATACTCCTTGTGATTCTCAGTGCCAAATTAACTAAGGAGCAAGAGATTAAATTGATCAAGATCCTAAAGGAACACAAGGAGGCAATTGGTTGGACCATTCATGACCTTAGGGGGATCGAGCCATCTTATTGCAATCGTAGAATATTTTTAGAAGATGGATCCTACTCTTCTCACCAAATGCAGAGGAGATTAAACCCAAACATGAGAGAAGTGGTCAAAAAGGAAATTATCAAGTGGCTCGATGTAGGAATCATTTATCCGATCGCTGATAGTCCTTGGGTAAGTCCTGTGCAAATTGTTCCTAAGAAAGTCGGGACTACCGTTGTGACTAATGAGAAAGGAGAGTCTGTCACAACTCGTTCAGCTTCCTCTTGGAGAGTTTGTATTGATTACAGGAAGCTGAACATAGCCATGAAAAAGGATCATTTCCCTTTGTCCTTTATCGATCAAATCCTTGAAAGACTAGCCGGGTAGAAGTACTTCTGTTTCCTTGACGGTTACTCTAGAACAATCAAGTCCCTATCCATCCCGAGAATCAGGAAAAAATGGTCTTCACCTGTCCCTATGGAACCTTTGCTTTCCGAAAGATGCCATTCGGCTTATGAATGCACCTGCGACTTTTCAAAGGTGTATGCTAGCCACATTCTCAGACATGGTAGGAGAGTTTATGGAAGTCTTCAAGGCCAATTTCTCTATTTTTGGGGAATTGTTTGATTCTTGTTTGACTAATCTTGAAATGATTCTTAAGAGATGCATCAAAACAAGATTGGTCCTTAGCTGGGAAAAGAGTCATTTCATGACATAAGAAGGCATCATCTTGGGTCATGTAATCTCTGAACGGGGTATTGAAGTTGACAAAGCTAAGGTTGATGCTATCTCTAAATTTCCTCCTCCCACATCTGTCAAACAAATTCGATCATTTCTTGGTCATGTGGGATTCTATAGGAGGTTCATTAAGGAGTTTTCTAAGGTTGCTCACCCTCTGAGAAACCTTCTCGCCAAAGATATGCCATTTGATTTCAACGAATCATGCCATAAGGCATTTGATTTTCTTAAAATGGAAGTCACTTGTGCTCCGATATTGCAACCACCAGTTTGGATAGCCCCATTTGAGATCATGACCGACGCTTCTGATTACGTGATGGGGGTTGTTTTGGGTTAGAAGATTGACAGGAAGCCCTCTGTCATCTACTACTCTAGTAAAACACTGGACGAGGCCTAGAGGAATTACACTATTACTGAGAAGGAATTACTAGCTATAGTATTTGCTTTTGAAAAATTCAGGACTTATCTATTAGGGTCTCATGTCATAATTTATACCGACCACTCAGCCTTGAGACACCTCTTGGCCAAAAAGGATGCCAAACCCTGGCTTATTCGATGGATTCTTATGCTTCAAGAATTTGATCTTGAAATCAAGGATAAATCCGGGGCACAGAATGTGGTGGTGGATCTTTCGAGACTCCTGAGTGATTCTTCTTGTCCGAATATTTCGATTGCTGATACTTTTCCGAATGAGACTATCCTTACAGTTTTAGGTGTCCAAACTCCATGGTTTGCAGACATCATAAACTATTTGGCCGTTGGTCAAATCCCTCAGGATTGGACCAAGCAACAACGAGATAGACTCAAATTTGAGGCCAAATATTACTTCTGGGAGGACCTTGAACTGTATCGCATCAGCTTTGATCAAATTATTCACCGATGTTTTCTGGAGAGTGAATTCAAAAGTATACTCGACTTCTGCCATGCATCTGCGTGTGGTGGACATTTCTCTGGGAAAAAGACAACTACAAAAATTTTGCAATTTGGATTCTTTTGGGTGTCTTTATTCAAGGATGCCCAGGAATTCTCGAGGTCATGTTCCTGATGCCAAGCACTTGGGAGCATAACCAAGAGAGACATGATGCCCCTAAACCCAATTCCTCCCGTCGAAAGCTTCGACGTTTGGGGCATCGATTTCATGGGACCCTTCCTCCCTTCATTTGGACATCAGTACATACTTGTCGCTGTTGATTACGTGTCCAAGTGGATCGAGGCCATTCCCACCCGAACTAATGACCACAAGGTGGTCATCGATTACGTTAAGAACATCTTTAGTCGATTTGGAATTCTAAGGGCCATCATCAGCGATGCTGGTTCTCACTTCACTAATGCCAATTTTATAATTTACTGGCAAAATATGGGGTAAATCATAGAATCTCCGCACCATACCATCCCCAGATGAATGGACAAGCCGAGATCTCCAATCGGGAGATTAAGAATATTCTTCAGAAGATGATTAGGCCTGATCGTAAAGATTGGACTCAAAAGCTTGAGGACGCTCTTTGGGCCTACCGTACAGCATACAAAATGCCTATCGGCATGTCACCGTTTCGTCTGGTGTATGGAAAGGCATGCCATTTACCCATAGAAATTGAGCATAAAGCATTCTAGGCAATCAAGCAGTGTAATCTAGATTTGAGTTTAGCCAGAATGACCAGTAAACTCCAACTATCTGAGTTGGAGGAGCATAGAAATGATGCGTACAAGAATGCCAAGATCTACAAGGCTCAGACTAAATCTCTTCATGACCAATTGATATCCCACAAGAGCTTTGAGCTGAACTAGAAGGTCTGACTCTTTGATTCTTCACTTAATCTCTTTCCCAGCAAACATAGGTCAAAATGGAATGGCTCATTCATCATCGATCAGATTTTTCCAAATGGGGTTGTTCAGATTTCTGACCCAAAGATGGGTAATTCATTCAAAGTCAACGGTCAACGTCTAAAGCCTTTTAATTAATGTATTGTTCCAAAACCCGTCTCAGACACAGTTGCTCTTATCATGTTGTGATCTCTTTGGCTGGACTTCGCCTAGTTGATGGCATTAAACTCAGCAGTTGTACAGTTTGACTCAAAGCTAACCCAAGCATCATATTCAGGTGATATCTTCTACATTCTACCTTCCTTTCATGTCTTTCATTCTCAATGCGAACATTGCATCAGCTAGGCATGGCGAGGTGGATTCATTTCTGAATCAATTTGTCAGCTCTGTGGAATTCTTGTAAGTTCTGCATGTTTTCTTATATTAAAAAAGAGAAAAAAAATAGACAAAAAAATGAATTAGGAAAGAACACTTGGGCATTAGGACTTTTCAATCTTAGGAAATATTACGGTAGGATCTGAACACTAAGACCCTTCAAGTCTTTGGACTTAATCAACCTAGGTATCCACTAAAATGTGGATTTTTTTATCGAGCCCTCACTATCCTAAATTCTATTTCAATTTTATTAAATAAGTTTGGGTGATAAGTATACGACTTATCAACCCGCCCTCTGATTTAAGGGAACTTTAAGTTAAAAGCATCTACACACTATTCTTCACTGACTCGTTGTTTTTTTTTTTAATCAGTGAGGATTGCTATCATAAACCGATAGCGATATGGAGGGTATTGTATTGCATATCAAAAGAGTATTACAAAAAAGTTGCCCAACTATGTATGAGAGACCAACATTCCTTTACAACATTCTCACATCTCACAAGTCTCCCGTGAAACAGCTTATCATTCCTTTACACTGACACGTTGTTAGGTAGTTTTAATGGAAATTGGGTAATTAATGAACCTTCTAGGGTGGTATGGCTGGCAAGTTATCGTGGGTAACAGCCCAAATGTAGGTTGTCCAGAGCCCAGCCACTGGACCATTCTTTTCCTACTGCCTTCAGGTAAATCTTAAACCAGGGAAGCCACCAACTTTAAAAAAGAAAAAGAAAGTCCAAAAAAAAAAAAAGAGAGAAAAGAAAAAGAAAAAGAAAAGGAGAAAAAAAAACAAAAGAAATAAGCCACACTTCACCGCATGAGTATGGCTAGCAAGTTATCGTGGGTAATAGCCTATTGGTAGGTTGTCTAGAACCCAACTCAAGAAATAGACATCAAATTCCTAAAATACTTAGGAAGAAGCAGAGAAGTAGATTAAGCTAGGGAGATATACACTTGATACCCTTGTGTTGACCCCATAAAAAGAAAAGTAGGGAGAAAGCTACTGGTCATATAGATACACCTTTAGGTAGAATTCTTTTTAAGGTCACCTAGGGGCGTAGAAACCTGAAATCCATTCTGATTGCCAATTAGTGAGTCTATCACTTTCACAAAAAGCTACTTAGAACTTAGGGTTCTCATCAAGTTTTGGGTGGGTTGAGTGGCCGTAGAAAGCCACTCTGTAACCCTAAACTCAAAAATCCAAAAAAATTAGAAAAGAAGAAAAAGGAGAAAAAGAGATCTTTCTTTGAATAAGGCGAGGGCTTGAGACAGTCAGCATTTTGGCAGATACCTGAGCGCTCTTGTGTCTCTGAATGTTCAGGTCCTAAGTAAAAATTTCTTAAGGTTGAAAAAAACTTTTGCCCAAGTAATCCAATTCTAATTCCATTATAAATAGCATGTACTTTTTGCTAGGTACTAACAAAAGAAAGGCATGGGGGTGTGATGCGTATACATCTGAATAGCCTAAAATGTTTATTTATGCATGTTCTTAGTATTATAGTTGCATCATACAATGTAAATATTGCATAACATGCATAATCATGCATTTAGGTCAAGTTGTATAGATTGTATAAGAATTGTCTTCTTTTATGGTCAGGGATAGGGTGACATTTTATCAAGGCCTCAGATCAAAGATCCAATCGTACAGATCATATCAGGGCGACGGTTGGAGTTCAACAACTCCAAGATCACCTTGATCGGATATCCGTAGCACCAGATATAGTTCGAGGAAGCTCAGAGACCAAGGGCCAAGATGGTGTCAATCCGCATTTCAGATGACAAATCTGACCACACGGATGGGTTTGGATCGACGATCGCAGCCTAACAGCGTGAAAATCGGTCCAATATGACCTCCGTGGCACCATCTACAACTCAGAGAAGATCTACGATCAAGATGGTGCCACGTGGTGCCATCCAGACCCTCCATACCACTCGCAGCCATACTTCTTCATCCAACGGCTAAGAATTGACGACGTAGTTTCCATCAAGTGATGCCTCATGTGAGAAGAATTTCACGTTTGATCTGAGCCGTTGAATCAAGATCCAACGATCAGGATTAAATGGCACAGAAATACCAATCTTGATTCCCACCGATGGGAATTATATGAACAGCTATGAACTCTAATTGATTAGAATAGCTTGATTCTCATCAAATGGTGAAGATTTCTACACATGGCACGTGGAGGTTGCTTTGCCTGATTCAACAGCTACTCCATTCGAAATTGACTGCACAGGGAAGAATTGAGGTGTGCTCTTGCATGCAAACGTGGCCACACAATTGATGATCAACGGCCACCCCTTAACGCAAGGAGAAGATTCAGCGGCTTCTATAAGTCGTCCGAGAGGCTTCACCGTCGTCTGATGGAGATGAGGTGCTGCTATTAAAAGAAATCCAATGGCCATAGGATGTTCATCCAAGGGCTGCCGGTTCTCCATGCCAATCATGTGAGGAGGAAATGAAAGATGCGGGAACGTGCAACTAATTGCATAGCAATCATAGGTCATAATTGACCTAGATTAAGCTAGAACTTAGCATAAGCTAGGGTTATTCATGCATGCATACGAATTATTTACATCTTTACTACTTTTCTTTAGCTATGAATGAAATAATGTTATAATGTGTTGATTAAGTGCATTATGTCAATTGCAGGCAACAAGCTGATTAGGAGCTGGATCTGGAGCAGGATATGAAGCTGGATCAGGAATAATGGGAGTTGCAGCAGAGCTGGAGCAGAAGGCTTAGTTTAGATGTAGAAATAATAATGTAAGGGAGTTAAAGGTTTCTATTCTATTAAGTATGAATAAAGCAGTAAAATGTGAAGACCTTAGGTCCATCCTAGCCCGAACATAGCCTAGAGACTTCCCCAAGCCTTAGCCACCCTTAGATTAGGTCACAACACCCTAGGAAGCCCTAAAACCCTAGTTTCAACCTTTATCTGGATGTCCAGATAAGTTATAGGACGTCTAGGACCCTTAGCCATCTCCCGCACACCTTAAACCCACTTTTGCAGTGTTCTTGGACGTCCAGATACTTTGTCAGACGTCCAATTTCAGCAGAATACCCAAAACAGATCCTTGATTTCCCCCTGACTCAGATTGGATGTCCAGAACTGAAGTATGGACTTCTGACTTTTGAGTGTAAGTCATCTGATCACATTATTGGATGTCTAGTACTGGTCTCCAATCCCTATTTTGAGATTCAAGTCTTGATCTTGGATCTCTAGCACCCTAGACCTAATCCCAACCCCATAGGAACCTAAATTAAGGTGTCCTAACCCCAGTACATCACCTCTAGACCTACCAAAGGACCTAATTAGGTCCTCACCAAATCTAATTGATTTAGATCAAAGTCAATTGGACTTATTGAGTCCAATTGAGCTTAGATCTCAACCCACACAAGTTCAATTGGACTTAGTGAGAGTCCAATTGACCTAAACCCAACCTAATTGAGTTATTTCACTCTCAATTAGGTTCACACTCATTCAATTAAACTTAGGTTATGTTTAATTGCATTTTCCCCTTAGCAATTATGGTTTGTAACCCTAATTCAAGACATGCACCTACTTAAACCCCTAAGGACCTAACCTAAACCTCCTACCCACATAGAGCATGACCACACACACACACACACACCCATTCACGCACACACACTTCTCTACAGTTCTCTAGAACTCTCCATGCAGCCATCTGATCAAGATCCAACACTCCACGCACCTACTCGCTTGCGCCTGATTTGAGGCTCACGGGATTTGATCCCGCAACCTCTGCTTCGCCTGCAGCTTCATCTCCGCTGCGCTACACGGTCGAAAAGGTCGCGCGGATGATTTTAAAGAGTCGTGTCCATAGCCGTTCGATTGAGATCCAACGGCAGAGAGGGGGCAGGTGCGCTGTCTTCATGGAATGTAAGCGGTCGTTTGGGTGGCCGGGATGGCGCCACGTCGCACCATCTTGACCGTCCATCTTCTGGAAGTTGTAGATGGTGCCACGGAAGTCGGATTGACTCGATTTTTGCATCATTGAGCTGCAATCGTTGATCCGAATTCATATGTGTGGTTGGATTTGTCATCTGAAGTGTGGATTTACACCATCCTGGCCCTTGATCTTCTAGGGTTCCCCGATCACTATTTGATGCTACGGATGCCTGATTAGGGCGATCTTGGAATCGTTGAACTCCGATCGTCGCCTTGATCACATCCATATGGTTGGATCATTGATCCGAGGCCCCGATAAAATGTTTGCCCTGTCCAAGCACATAAAAGGAGATAATTAACCTCCATTTTATTCAAACTACTCTAAATGCAAGATGATGCATGTTATGCAATATTTATATCATGAAATGCAATCGTATGCTTAAGAACATGCATAAATAGGTATCTTACGTAGTGTAAATGTGTTTACATCAAGGATGAACAGATATACAGATCCCTAGAACCCTAGCACTCAAGAAGGCAAACGGTGAAGGAGAAGCTCAGACTAGCTGGAAGTCAGCTTGATCCAGCTCACCACAGCTGGAACCTAGCTCACTTGAACTAGGGTTAGCTCATGCCAGCTCCATTCAGCTAATCTCAACTGAATGGCAGCTCAAGAGAGTTCATCTTAGCTCACCCCAGCTCAAGTCAGCTCAGATCCAGCTCAACTTAGCTGAGTGTAGCTCATCTTAGCTCCCACTAGTCCACAGGGAGCTCTAGCTACCTCAGCTGAGTTGACAGGAGTTCACCCTAGCACAGACCCAGCTACATCCAGCTGCACTCAACTCCAGCCAGCTGAAGAAGAACTTATCTCAGCTCAGGAAGCTTAAGTCCAGCTCCCGGGAATTCAGCTTAGCTCAACTCAGTTGAGCTAAGCTACCTTAACTGCGTCAACCAGCTTGATCCTCCCCGGGAGCACCAGACCCAGCTCACCTCAGCTCATTATGGTAGAAGCCAGTTCACTTTAGCTTGGCTTAGCAGCTAGCAAAGAACTAGCAAGCTAAGCCAGCTAGAGTGGCTCCATGACAGCCTCTTCAGCAGCTGCCAGCTCCAGTTCCAGCTCCAAACTTCTTCTCCTTAGCTCCTCTCTTCAAACCCAAGCTCCAATACCTCCTCCTCTACTCCATTAGCTAAGCTAGCTTAGCTTATCCCAGCCTAGCTTAGCTTAGATAGCAACCAACTCCTTGGCCATCCACCACCTTCAATTCAACCCTAGCTAGCTCCACCAACTTAAGCCCAACCTAAGCTAGCTATCCTACTCATTTTGACGCCACCTCTTCACCACCTTTCACCCCTCAACTAACCACCAAAAGACACCAAAATTTGGCGCCAAAACTAACCCTAACCACCTCCCTTTTGGTGCCAACTTTCAGCCCCTTCATCCACCCTACACCTACCCACATAACCCATCCTAGCCATCCACATACCCCCCTTCTAGAACCCTAAGGTGGCACCACCTAATGGCCTTCTAGAAGGACCATTTTGGCGCCAATTCTAAAGGGCACCAAAGCCTTAACTACCCCCCTTTGCACTCCTTAGGTGGCGCCACTTATTCTTAGCCCTAGGATCCCCAACTACCCCCCATATCCTATCCTAGCCATCCATTCCAAGAGACACCTATGCCCCCCCTTCCTACACTATATATACCCACCAAACTTCCCACATTTTCTTCATCCTCCATTAGTGTATTTTGCTACCTATACCACCTACACCTACGGCCAAGAAGAAGGAGTACAGAAGGAGATTAAAGGGGCACATCACCAGCCCTTTTGGTGCCTTCTTCTCCCCACTCTCTTCAACTTGGGCCACGCTAAGGAGGAGAACTTTTCTACTTCAAGAAGGATGGCCAGTCAAAGGAGAAGGACCTAGGGTGGATGTCCACCCATGGAGAGAAGCTTAGGGCATGCTCCCATAGGGCTTGCCTTGGAGGACATCACCTTAGCAGAGCATAGCAAGGAAGGAGTTGGAGGACTCTTTTCAAGCTTGGGAGCTACCAAGCTTGGAGCTAGAACCCCTCTTCCCCATCTATCGAGAGGATTTGTGTTTGCTTTTATTTATTGCAATTTTTCTAGTAGTAGAAGCATTCATCTACTAGGCTTTTTGTAAAATACTTTTTCATTAATCTAGTTGCCTTCTTTGCAATTTCCTTATTTGCATTTCTAATTGCTTTATTTTTAGCATTCTTCACTCCCTCTCCCTAATTATTCTAGGCCTCCACTTGCCTAGAGTGAGCTTAGGGAGAGGCTCTACTTGATAGTTTAGAAGTAGTATATTGAGTTGAAGTGTAAGTCACTTTCCCGCCATAATTTCGCATGCTGCCTTAATTTCAAAGAAAAACAAAAAAATGATATATTGAAAAATACCAAAAAGAAAGTTGAGATCTATTTTGTAAGCAAGAGAATCAATTTTGCAAACATTTGGCCTCCTTGGATGACCCTAGATACCCCACTATCTAGGTTTATAAATTTAAGAGTTGATTGATTTTGCCCGTTACAACGATGTATTTTACAAACCGCGTAAAAATCCGTATCACTTTTTGGCGCCATTGCCAGAGAGGCATGGCTTTGCTATTCCTTCTCCTCTTGCTTGAAGTAGATCTCATCCTCTTCTCTTTCTTCTCTTTCGTGTGTGCAGGAACTATTGCAGGAAAAAAGCCGGAATCTGGAAGCGAGAGCTCAAAGTTCCTTTTCTTCCCGCGAAATTCAAGTTGGTTCCTCTTTCTGGTCACATAATTAATTAAAACTACTAAAAACGTATTAGAATTGGCTTTCAGGATCCCAAACAACTTGATTAAGTGGAGTGGTGCATTTTAAAATCCATTGTTTGCTTGAATGCTTCTTTAGCACCACTCCATTGCAAGTATTGGTGTTCTATTTTTCAGGTCCAGATTTCTATCCGGACTTGAAAAATCGATTCCTAACACCACAGGCCACCTAAAATCATAAAATTTCATATAGTGATTTCCAATTAAGTTAGGAACATTCCAAATTTATGATCAATTGGATTTGTATCTAATTTTTAAAAATTCATGGATTGCAGAGGGGTCACACCCTCTAATCTTCCTATTTTTCTACTGTCCGTGAATTTTTACAATTTTTATACTCATCCAATTTTTATGAAATTCAGCTTGCTGGAATCCCTGTGAAATTTTACACATCACAAAAAATCACAAAAAATTTTTGAGGTCGGTGGTAATACTGAAAAGTCCACAATACCCATGGGTATCATTTCTGGACTTTGACACCAGTACAATTAAAAATTCAAAATAATTACCAAACAAATTCCTAAAATCTTACAAAAATCTTTTCTGGAATCCATGTTTGATTTCACTCAAGATAGTGGTGTTGGTTGCATTGATTGGACCACTATCTATTCAGAAAGCCTAAAAATAACTCATTGGTAGTTAAATTTCTATCTTAAGGACAATTGGCTTAGGGTTTCCTTCTTTCTTTTTAGAGACTCAATTTAAAGGAAATATACAATCACCCATACAACTTGTTTTTCCTTTGATTGTGGATTTTCAAACTTGTTTGAAAATTTAAAAAGAAAAACCGTAAAACACATTTAATTAAATCAAATCCTAAAAGACAAAAATACAAAAAATCATTGTGTGACAACTTGATTTTCATTGGAGCCACTCTCCAATTCCTGCACACACACAAAAAAATTGAAATAACAGGGCAACAACCCAATAAACGTCCTCCACATTCCGTGTGCACTATAACATCCTAGACCTAATTTAAATTTGTAGCAACTTGACCCCTAAGGCTTTATCAACTTAGGCTTGTTATTTAGGTCTTAAGTTTTCTTTAGTTAGTACCAATTCTGTCATCTATATCTGGTGTTCAAGCTGAGGGGCCGTGTCAAACGACTAGGCGCGGCTTTGTACAAGCACCTTGGGTTTTCCCTGGGAAACGTTTGGGCCCAAACCTCCCCTTAAGCAACTTGGCTAGATTTGTTGACAGAACGGGTATTCACTATTGATTACTTATTTCCTACGTAGACCAAGCCTTAGGTTTATTTTTAGGGAGTCACACTTAAGTTAGGACTAGCTTTGTTTGTTTGATTTGCACACTTTCTCTCATCTCTTTCTCTTCTCCTCCCCTCCCATTCTTCCATTTTATGCACAGGCGACGGTCTCAAAATCTGCACTTGAAAGGACCATTTGATTTCGCCCCCCACGCAAAAAGACCACTTTTTCTATCTTCTCCTAAAAAAATGGAAACTCAACAAAATAGGTCCACTGACCCTTCCACTTCCACCTCTAACCTTACCTCTAACACCACCACTAACTGATAACACCACGCAAGGGGGTAGTAATTAGGTTGAATATGGCCCATCTTTAGAATAAAAGGCACAACATAAAGTAGAATAGGAGCATTGCATGCATCAAGTACCAAGATTGCTTATAAACTGTATTAATGGCCATTTGTGTAAAGCATTTGTCAAAGCAGGCCTCAGATGAGCAATCGGACCGCACGGATGGATTCAGGACGACGAACGGAGTCTAACGGACTCAAGATCGGCCAAATCCGACATCCGGAGCTCCCACAATGGGCCCAAGAAATCCTGACCGTTGATCAGGAGATCAACGGCCTAGAACGCGCCACGTCGCCCCGCCCCCCGCCGCTCGCACGCCCCCAAGCCAGCCAAGGACGCATCTCGGCCGTTGATCTTCGATCGAACGGCCGAGATCCGCGCGCTCGCCCGCGGTCGCCGCGACAAAGCGCGGGCGTGGCGCAACAGTTAGTGCGCACGCCCGCGTCGCGGCAACGCGCGTTCGAATCGCGCGGAGCGGAAATCACTTGCGGGCGAAGGGCGCGGCAAAATTGAGCCGCGCGATCAGAAGCGAGCGGCTAGGATTGCGCCACGCGGCGCGACGACAGCGCCCCACCTCCCACGCGTGCGCGCACGTCGGGCGGAAACGCGCGCACGCACGCGCGCCCGAAGCGCGATCCTAGCGCAGGCGCGGGAGGATCTCAGCCGTCCGATCATCAATCGGACGGCTCTCGTTCGACATCCACGGATCGCGCCTGAAGAGAGAGAGGGGCGGGCGGCTGACCGGCGGCAGAAGGCCTTCACCGACGTATCTGGAAGCGGTTTTAGCGACGTTCTGGATGTCGCTAAAGCACATTCTTCTTTTAGGAAGCCCTTAACTCTATTTAAACCCCCTTCTACCACCATTCAAGGCATCCTCCCCCACTTGCAACTACTCCACTCCTCTCCTAGCTAGTCTTAGGCACTCTTGTAATCGCCGGAGACGACGAGCCGCCGACGGAGCCTCCTCCACCGCCGTGGCTGCCTCGTCTCTCTCCACTCTCTCTCTACCTCTCTCTCTCTCTCTTTTAAGCTTTCATTTACTTTTGTTGAAGCATGTATTTAATATTGTAAACCATGAACTATGAATGCATGTTTAATGAAATTATTTTCCATTTAGTTGCCATTTTAATTTCTATTTAAAGTGCATGATCAAAACCAAGAGCTTTCTAACCCTAAACTCTCTCTATCTCTCACTTTTCAAAACCATCTCTTTCGCAAGCAAAACTCCGCCTTTTTCGTGACAACAAGTGGTAAACAAAATCCGATTTCCACGCCTCCCTGAGATCGACACTCGGACTCACCTCCGTTTACTTCTTTTAAAACCGACGTATCAAGTGCAACTATAACGACACCTCTTAACACACACGCACGAAGGCACGTCAGTTTTTGGCGCCGTTGCCGGGGAGGCAACGGATTTGTTTTATCACCTCCATTCCACCTTCATTCTCATATCGTCTAATGCCCTATTTTCCTTTTTACTTGACAGTTGCAGGAATTCGGCACATGGACGGCGAAGCGACGCATTCCACTATGGTAGCAAGGAAGTAGGCGCCTCGAGGACCGATAGTGAGTACTCTCTCTCATTGTTTGCTTGCGTGAAAAAGCTAAAAAAAATCATAAAAACTAAAAAATTGGCGTGGTGAATGATTGCTTGACCCACATTCTTAACACATCACCCTACAAAAAAATGTACACTCTAATATGCTGGATAAATTCTTGGAGTGTTCTTTTCTCTTTCTCTTGAGTGGTGTTTGCGAAGCCACCGTGAGTTGACCTGGGCCGCACCACTCAACCCTAAAACTGACTCATCTAATAGAAGATGCATGATTATCAGGATGAGTACACTAGGGTTTTAGAGCCTCTACAAAATAAAAGGAAATCTACTTTCATCAAATTGTGTGCAGAACTTGACGTGCCCATTGAAACTTGTCTGAAAGCATTAAGACACGTCAACCCTAAAAAACACTAAAGTAAGGATGAAACATTAAAAGACACCACACCCTAAAAATTCTTGCTTGAAAACCCTGTTTTATAGAAGCACACACCTTGAAATGTGGAAAATTAGGAGGCACCACCCCAATCAACGCCTCATCACATTACCCTAAGCACAAGCACTATCCTAACCCGTTAAAACTGAGTAGACGTGCCCTAGGCAGGACTGAGTTAAGTCTCAAAAGGTGAGGTTTTGTTCGCTAGGCACTTGGCTTTCATTCCCTTGGTAGAATCTGGTGGCTAGGCTGCGGGGCAGTGTCAAACGACCGCGGTTGTGGGGTCTATGGAACCGGAGGCGCAAGCCAAAGGAAGAACCTTCCCTGCAATCCCCTCGTAATCAACCTGGCCAGATTAGCCTTGGGAAGGGGAGTCCAGTGTTTACGGACTTAATCAACCTTTGTGAGATTTCTAGGTCTCCTAAGGAATACACCATAAGGATTAGGCTTGTTTGTTTGATTGAGTGCACAACTCTCTCTCATATGTTCTTCCCGCATCCCTCCATGGATTTCAATGCCTATCCATCTTACCCAAATTACCCCCAACAGGATTTGTATGCTAACCCAAGTAGACCATACCCACAGCCGACTTGGGCTAACCAACCACCAAGTTGGGGATGCAACCTGGAATATCCCTCTTGGCCCAACTATGACCAAACCGCACCAACCTCTTATTGGAATACACCTAACATAGCCACCCAAGGGTACGATTCAAATTGTGGGGCTCCATATCTCGATTGTCCTCACGATGCCTCCTCATTTAGGTCCGACCCGCTCTACTGTGATAGGACCTACACTTTAGGAGAACACCAAGAACCCTACCCATCTCAGGATAATAACCAAGAAAGGTCATCTGAATTCAACAACCTTGCCTACTTGACCTTTGGATTAGAAGGAGTTCTAGACAAATGGAAATCAGAAAATGCTCAGAAATCTAGGCAAGCCCAGGATCATCAACCTCTGATTTGGTCCCCTGATGAAGAATCTGACTGGGAGGAGGACTTAGAACCTCAACTATTCTGGAGTAGGACCAAACAGAGAATGGTTCCTCTTGAAGAACTGGACCCTGAACATGATAGAATAGAGGACCCACCCAAGAACTTAAACACCAATATGGATTCTGATCCACAACCTCAACCATACTCTCTTAACCTGGATTTCAAGGAGGAAATCCAAAGGACACCAAATGACACCATGTCAATTCTTGATAACCTCCAGTTAGAACTACACAGACAGAATCAAGAATTGGTTAAAGGGCAACATGCCATGTTGGAGTTGTTCCAACAATTGGGGGAAGAAGGCCAAAGAAAGCTGTTGCATACAACGCCATTCATGGAATTCATAAAGCAAGGACCTACCATGATCAATTGGACTACACCTAGTCATCCTGATTTGGTTCAGTCCACCATTGATACCCCTCAGGAGTTGGATAGCTCAGTGGATAAGGACAGTAAGGATTCCTTGGAACACAATTTGGGGAGCATTGAGAACAAACATCAGGAGGAAACTGAGAAGGTGAGGGGAGAGACCTTGGAATCTGAATCTAATCGGCTCAAGACAAGTAATCCGGTGGGAGTAGCAGCCAACGTCGGAGATGGAGAATGGAGTTACAATTTCAAAGAAATTGATTATGAATCGGTTAGAATCCCCATCACAAATTTGGAGGAGGGCCGAGAGAAAGAATATGATCTAGAGGATGAAATTGACCCTACCTCTAATGCAACCCCAAACAGTGAATCTGATATAAAGGAGGTTGAAGAAAATATTCTTGAGATCAAGGTCTTGGAGGGAATGAGCAATGAAACCATAGTTGCGGAAGAGATGGATTCGTCTTTGAAGAGAAGACTCATGCTTGGTTGTAGGGCTCAGTATGAAACTCTGGACTTTGTTACTTGCCCTACCAGAATAAAGATCCCGCAACCCGAATGCACTAGAATTGATACACTTTCGATGGATTACAATTTTATGGGGACACAAGCTGAATATAAGACCTACATCTTTAGTGTTTGGCACGTCATATTTGGGGTGCGTTCGTCCACAACAACTTGTTTGCATGCCCACAAACTAAGAGAGGATCTGACACGGGCATGCATGATATATCTGTTACAGAATTCCCGCCCCTTAGGAACGGGACTCCACCACAACCTTATTCGCATCTGTGGACTTCTGATTTTGGGTTTGGTTAATTTTGAACATATCTTCTTGACCCAAGTCATTCCTGTTTGTGCACCGCCCAGCTGGAGGCGTTAAACTCAGCGCTTCCTGGGAGGCAACCCAGCGGATTCAGACTGATCTGGTAGTCTACGTCACTCAGGTACTATCTTTTTAAACCCTTCTGCATCCATGAATCTGCCAATGAGGACATTGTCCAACTTAAGCATGGGGGGGATGGTAAATTGCATAATCCTGAGCTTAATTAATTAGTCTGAATGAATTAAAAAAAAAAAAAATTTGAATTTAGGAAGAAAAACTTAGGTATTAGAAACTTGTCAATAGTGGGAAATAATACAAAAAGAACTTAAACACTTAGACTTTTCAGGCCTTCAGGCTTAATCAGCCCTGGTGTCCGTTAAAATATAGATTTAGCGGTGAGTCCTGGCAACTTTAAGCTATTCTAATCCACCTACTAAATAAGGTGATAAGTATACGACTTATCAACTCATCCTCTAACTCAGGAAAACTTTGAGTCTAAGCATCTGCACACATTTCTGCACAGACTCACTTCTCAGAGATTTTGACAGAAATTGGGTAGCTAATGAACTCTCTAGGGTGGTATGGCTGGCAAGTTGTCGTGGGTAACAGCCCATTGGCAGGTTGTCCAGAACCCAGCCGCAGGCCATTTCTTTTTCGCTGCCTCTAGGTACATTTGAGATTAGGGAAGCCACCTACGTAAAAAAAAATAATAATAATAATAATTAAAAAAAAAAAAAAGGAAAAAGAAGAAAAGAAAATAAACCACACTTCACCGCACAAGTATGGCTGGCAAGTGATCGTGGGTAACAGCCCATTGGTCGGTTGTCCAGAGCCCAGCTCAATAATTGCACAAAAAAAAGAAGACCAAAAACACCTAAGGAAGAAGCGGGGAAGTAGTACAAGCCGAGGAGATATACACTGGAAAATCCTTGTGTTGACCCCAAGTAAAATGAACGTAGGGAGAAAGCTACCAATCGAACAAATACACCTTCAGGCAAAAATTTATTTTCTTTTCCGGTCACCTAAAGGCGTAGAAAGTCGAAGTCTGTCTCAATTACCGTTAAGTAAGTCTATCACAACATTCACACCAAGATGCTTAGCACTTAGGGTTTTGACCGAGTTTGGGGTGGGTTGGGTAGCTGTAAAAAGTTACCAACCCACACTGAATTCTAAAAATTCTAAAAAGACATATATAGATATATACGTATACATAAGTATAGTTATATATACAAAGCAAGGATTCGGGCGATTCGTATTTTGGCAGACACCCGGGCGCTGCTTAGTCTTTGTAGATTAAGATCTTCGTATAGTTCCTCTTATTGACAAGTAACGAAGTGCCTAAGCAATTACTTCTTGAATTCGCCAAAGAAATAAAGGCTAGAATAAACCTTGCTAGGGACTAGCAAGGAGTAAGCATGGGGGTATGATAACACCACGCAAGGGGGTAGTAATTAGGTTGAATATGGCCCATCTTTAGAATAAAAGGCACAACATAAAGTAGAATAGGAGCATTGCATGCATCAAGTACCAAGATTGCTTATAAACTGTATTAATGGCCATTTGTGTAAAGCATTTGTCAAAGCAGGCCTCAGATGAGCAATCGGACCGCACGGATGGATTCAGGACGACGAACGGAGTCTAACGGACTCAAGATCGGCCAAATCCAACATCCGGAGCTCCCACAATGGGCCCAAGAAATCCTGACCGTTGATCTGGAGATCAACAGCCTAGAACGCGCCACGTCGCCCCGCCCCCGCCGCTCGCACGCCCCCAAGCCAGCCAAGGACGCATCTCGGCCGTTCATCTTCGATCGAACGGCCGAGATCCGCGCGCTCGCCCGCGGTCGCCGCGACAAAGCGCGGGCGTGGCGCAACGGTTAGCGCGCACGCCCGCGTCGCGGCGACGCGCGTTCGAATCGCGCGGAGCGGAAATCACTTGCGGGCGAAGGGCGCGGCAAAATTGAGCCGCGCGATCAGAAGCGAGCGGCTAGGATTGCGCCACGCGGCGCGACGACAGCGCCCCACCTCCCACACGCGCGCACACGCCGGGCGGAAACGCACGCGCGCACGCGCGCCCGAAGCGCGATCCTAGCGCAGGCGCGGGAGGATCTCAGCCGTCCGATCATCAATTGGACGGCTCTCGTTCGACATCCACGGATCGCGCCTGAAGAGAGAGAGGGGCGAGCGGCTGACCGGTGGCAGAAGGCCTTCACCGACGTATCTGGAAGCGGTTTTAGCGACGTTCTGGATGTCGCTAAAGCACATTCTTCTTTTAGGAAGCCGTTAACTCTATTTAAACCCCCTTCTACAACCATTCAAGGCATCCTCTCCCACTTGCAACTACTCCACTTTTCTCCTAGCTAGTCTTAGGCACTCTTGTAATCGCCGGAGACGACGAGCTGCCGACGGAGCCTCCTCCACCGCCGTGGCTGCCTCGTCGCTCTCCACTCTCTCTCTACCTCTCTCTCTCTCTCTCTCTTAAGCTTTCATTTACTTTTGTTGAAGTATGTATTTAATATTGTAAACCATGAACTATGAATGCATGTTTAATGAAATTATTTTCCATTTAGTTGCCATTTTAATTTCTATTTAAAGTGCATGATCAAAACCAAGAGCTTTCTAACCCTAAACTCTCTCTATCTCTCACTTTTCAAAACCATCTCTTTCGCAAGCAAAACTCCGCCTTTTTCGTGACAACAAGTGGTAAACAAAATCCGATTTCCACGCCTCCCTGAGATCGACACTCGGACTCACCTCCGTTTACTTCTTTTAAAACCGACGTATCAAGTGCAACTATAACGACACCTCTTAACACACACGCACGAAGGCACGTCACTAACCCTAATTCTAACCCTTCCACCCAAAACCCACCCACCTTTAACTTCCCACACTTGGAGCTCCCTAATCTTGAGTTGCCCCAAACACAACATCAAGACCCCCTGCCTGATCTTTTAAAATTGATGGCTGAGCAGATTAATAAATTAAATTCCAATCAACATACATTGACTAGGAACATTCAAAACCTAGCCAATCCAAGGCCACACCCACCACCCCGTCAGCAGCCTGTTATTCCTCTAAAAGATTTCTATGATCGGTCTTATTATGAGGAACGACCAGGGGTGGTCATACTAGAGGGAGACTTTGAGATCAAGCCTGTTGTCCTGAACCTAATTAAACACTTTCATGGCCTTCCTAGGGAAGACCCTTTCAGCCACCTTGAAGAGCTAACTCTTCTTGCACAGACAACCCGTTCCCGAAATGTGCAAGAAGACTTATGGCTGATGCGGTTTTTTCCATTATCTCTTAAAGATAAGGCTGCTTATTGGTTCAGGACCATTGGCTGACCCATCACAACTTGGCCTCAGCTCAAGAGTGCCTTCCTCAAGAAATTCTTTCCCATAGGTCGTACCAATTCCCTGCGAAGATCTATTATGACCTTTCGCCAAAAATCTGGTGAAACCTTCCATGATTCTTGGGAAAGATTTCAAGATCTCTTAAGAAGTTGCCCGCACCACGAGATTCCTTTATGGCAGCTCGTGCAAATCTTCTATCATGAATTAGAAGATCAAATCCGACATTTTGTCGATGCCTCGTGTGGAGGCAACTTCTTAAATAAAGATGCTGAAAGTGCCTACGACCTGTTTGAAGAAATGAGTGAAAACTCATTTAATCAAGCTTCCATGAACACATTTTGCAGAACCCAAAACCTGCAGTTCGGTGTTCATGAAATAGGCACTCAATCTATTCCTGTCACCTAAGACGATCTTTAATTGATCACTCAAAAACTCGACCAGATTCATATTAATCAAAAGAAATTTGAGGAAATACTGGCCACATCAACCCAAGCTCCACACCCACATCTAAACCAACCTAACTTTCCACGAAGAGAAAATTTGCACAATCTCAACACTACTCCTGCTGATTATTCTGAGGTTGCCCATGATTCACTGGGGAATTACAACTATCCGGATCTTAACCCCACTCAAAATATTTCTGCCATCCAGGTGCCCTTTAAAAATTCTTCCAATTGGAAAAATTACTTGAACTACTCCTGGAATAAACAGGTTTCTCCCCAACCATATCATTTTAATGGGTATGGGTCGAATCCACTCTTCCATCCTGGGCCATCTCAACATGACATCAATGCCCAAATGATGCGAACCCTGCAGGAAATGCAAACAAAAATGACGGAAGTCACCCGCACCATCACAAATCTGAACAATCAGATTGGGGTTACTCCCACGTAAAGACCTGCAAGACATCTTCCGTCCCAACCCATGCCCAACCCTAATCACCGAGGGAACCATTATATGGGCAGAACTCCACACTATCCAAATCAGTCTCCTCCTAATCCACCACCTCAGCAGCCTCCCAGGTTTCCGCAATCACAGGCCCCCCACCTCCTCCAAATAATAATCCGACTACACACGCAGTTACTTTGAGGAGTGGGAAAACCACCACTGATCCCGGGCCTTCACCCAAATCTGGTGAAATATCTGTACAAATTGACTCCCCACCTCCCCATCAGGAAGAAAAACAAATACAAAAATCTCAAGACAAGATTCCTATCACTTTCCCATAAGCTCTCCACCCCACCACCAATAAAAAAAAAAGAAATCTAAGCCCACTACAGAAGAACTCATGGATCTATTTGGGCAAGTTCATATCAATATTCCTCTCCTAGATGCCATCAACTATATACCTGCCTATGCCAAATTTTTGAAAGAGATTTGTACCCCTAAAAGGCAGGCCAGAAACCTAGGACAGGTGCATCTTTCGGAGACAGTAAGCTCTGTCATACAGAGTAAGCTGCCTCTTAAGATGAAAGATCCGGGGGCACCTTTAATTTCTGTAATTATTGATGACACTACCTTTAATCGTGCCCTCCTTGATCTTGGTGCCTCAGTTAATATTATTCCCACGAGTTTATTTGAAGAATTTCCGATCAGTGAATTAAAACTCGTCGAGGTTACCCTACAATTAGCCGACCAATCTACAATCAAACCTCGTGGGATTGTCGAGGATGTTTTGGTCAAGGTCCAGAATTGTGTCTTCCCTGCAGAATTTCTGGTTCTTGACATTGAGGCACCTGAATCATTACTGGACTCCCCAATAATCCTTGGACACCCTTTTTTGTTCACTGCAAAGGCAAATATCAATTGCCACACAGGCAAAATAGATATCACTTGTGCAGGCCAAACTCTCACTTTAGATATTTTCAAATCCTCTAGGAGATTCCATGATGATAACTTTTTTGAGGACTCAGATACTGAAATTTCCAATATGTTCGAGGAGACAATGTTAATAGATACCCTTACCGACCATAATTTTTTTGAGGACTCTGATTCAGAATCAGTGGTCGGCGAAATCTGTAATCTAGAGACTTGTCTTGACCCCAAATTTATTCCTGATGGCCCCCCTAAGCACCCTAACCCACCCACTATTCACGCACCTAATTTTTCCACACTAACTTCACCCAATCCTCACCATCCCTTCCCCAAGTCCTTTCTTACGGACCTGCCACCAACCCCGCCCAAGTTTGGCATCCAACTTGATTTAAAACCATGGCCAGAATCGGGCTACACTTATCATTTTCCATCCAACTTTGATCCCAATATTGCTTCTAATCAATTTTCTAGGGATCTAGAAGAAGACACTTTTTTTGCAGGCATCCAACTATCCAATTATTTACATGATTTTCCGTCTTCCGTGCATACCTTCACGCCCGACTGAATGGCGTAAAAGATAGCACTGGATGGGAGGTAACCCATCATTTTTTCCTGCTTTCCATTTTTCTTCTTTTTCTAGGTTTTGATCATCCTAAATCGGATCGTTCTTCACTAAGGTGATCCTTTTTCCCTCCTAATGCATGAGGACATGGCATATCTTAAGCATGGGAGGGTGTTTTTAAATTTTGATGATCGATTTAGGATATTCAAAACCTAAAAACATGTATTTTTCTTTAATTTATTTCCTACTTGCATACCATAAAATAAAGTTGAGAACTTTTTGAGGAAAAATTTTGAAATCAGGACTAAGGTCGAAAAATTCACTTTTGGTACATTGAGATATAATCTTTAACAAACTAGGGATGAGGATATAGATCTGATCATTAGAATTTCAGGGTCTATTTCTAGACTAGATCAGATATCCTTCTCTAAAATTCCACCTAAACTCATGATAGTTCAGGTGACTTGATCCTATTTTGTAATATGAAAAGTATTTGACTTAGTTTCTGATTCAATAACTTGCATGTCTTGAGAAACTTCTTGTGTCAATTTTCACACACAAGCCAACACTTAAAACCAACTAAAAATTTGAAAAACTCCCTTGTTTGGACTTAGTAAAAGTCTGAAGCAGATCATTGGTTTGAGTTCCCACCGCCGAGAAGGAGGAAAATGCCTCCTTTGAGGATGATATGTCAACATGTTACCGCCTCGACGCTGCTCCATATCTATATTTCATATCTTTAGATGGAGCATTAAAGCGCATTTTAGCAGCTCAAGTGTCTTGGACGATGCTCTACCTATAGTGTCGGAGCAAGAGTTTGAGTTTGCTTGGAGCTCCCCTTTACACCACATCGTGTTTTGGGGTTGTGAGCTCCTGGGTGGTGTCATAGACAGTGCTATCCCGAAGTACTGGCGCCAGAGACCCCTCGAGGAATGGTAACGGGAATGATGATCCCGACACATCTGTTGTAAGACTAAGCTAAAAATAACCATGGGGGAGAAAAAAAAAGTAATAATAAATAAATTAACACGCCCTTATAAATGTTGGCTTTTCACAAGCACAGACACAAGATTTTAAAGGATTCTACAACTTGCGAATCAAATTCATGAGCCAGAAAAATCCTAAAAACAAAAATTTCATGTCATCTCAATTAACAAGGGTTAATTTGTGAATTTTATATAGGATATATTGATCCCATTTTGTCTAATGGTTGAATCCAAAAATAAATCAAGATGTTTATCTTTAACAAATCCCGTACCTCCTATGTTTTAATCTACCAAGGTCCCTTAATCTCTTTTTCTCCTCAAAAGTAGAGAAAATTAGATTTCCCAAAAATTCCATTTTATAAAAATTTGAAGTTTTGCGAAGAGGCTAGCAAAAGATAAGCATTGGGGTGTGATAAATGCTAGTTTGTCATCATTCTTATGCATTAAAACAAACCTAGCTCTTAGGATTTTACTCCGCAAATGGGTTTTTGGGCTGCATTTAGGCATAAATTAGGTTAGGCATGCATTACATTTTTTATTGTCTTTTTGATATGATTTTGTGAGTGTTAGGGATGAACAGATATACAGATCCCTAAAGCCCTAGCACTCAAGAAGGCAAATGGTGAAGGAGAAGCATAGACTAGCTGGAACTCAGCTTGATCCAGCTCACAACAACTGAAACCTAGCTCACTTGAACTAGGGTTAGCTCATCCCAGCTCCATTTAGCTAATCTCAGTTGAATGGCAGCTCAAGAGAGTTCATCTTAGCTCACCCTAGCTCAAGTCAACTCAGATCCAGCTCAACTTAGCTGAGTCTAGCTCATCTCAGCTCCTACTAGTCCATAGGGAGCTCTAGCTAGCTCAGCTGAGTTGACAGGAGTTCACCCCAGCTCAGACCCAGCTACAACAAGCTCCACTCAACTCCAGCCAGCTGAAGAAGAACTCATCTCAGCTCAGGAAACTCAAGTCCAGCTCCCGGGGATTTAGCTTAGCTCAACTGAGTTGAGCTAAGCTACCTTAACTACCTCAACCAGCTTGATCCTCCCCGAGAGCAACAAACCCAGCTCACCTCAGCTCATTATGGTAGAAGCCAGTTCACTTTAGCTTGGCTTACCAGCTAGCAAAGAACTAGCAAGCCAAGCCAGCTAGAGTAGCTCCATGCCAGCCTCTTTAGCAGCTGCCAGCTCCAGTTCCAGCTCCAGACTTCTTCTCCTCATCTCCTCTCTTCAAACCCTAGCTCCAAAACCTCCTCCTCTACTCCATTAGCTAAGCTAGCATAGCTTATCCTAGCCTAGCTTAGCTTAGCTAGCAACCAACTCCTTGGCCATCCACCACCTTCAATTCAACCCTAGCTAGCTCCACCAACTTAAACCCTACCTAAGCTAGCTATCCTACTCATTTTGGTGCCACCTCTTCACCACCTTTCAACCCTCAACTAACCACCAAAAGATGCCAAAAGTTGGTGCCAAAATTAACCCTAACCACCTCCCTTTTGGAGCCAACTTTCAGCCCCTTCATCCACCCTACACCTACCCACATAACCCATCCTAGCCATGCACATACCCCCCTTCTAGAACCCTAAGGTGGCACCACCTAATGGCCTTCTAGATGGACCATTTTGTCGCCAATTCTAAAGGGCACCAAAGCATTAACTACCCCCCTTTGCACCCCTTAGGTGGCGCCACTTATTCTTAGTCCTAGGATCCCCAACTACCCCCCATATCCTATCCTAGCCATCCATTCCAAGAGACACCAATGCCCCCCCCTTCCTACACTAGATATACCCACCAAACTTCCCACATTTTCTTCATCCTCCATTAGTGTATTTTGCTACCTATACCACCTACACCTACTGATTGCACAGCAATCATGGGTCCTAATCAACCTAAATAATGTCTGAACCTATCTTAAATTGTGGATATTGCACTCATATCTTGCATATCATGCATTGCATCAGTCTATTTAGAATAAGATGAGATATCCTGCTAGTTAATGGTTTTTATTGCTATTTACAGATAATAAAGTGATCCAGGATGGAGATAGTAGAATAAAGCAATAAAGGAAGAAGAAGACTGATCCAGATAAGAGGAGTGAGGAGGATAGCCTTATCCCTACCATTAGAAACCCTAGGACAGGCTTCCTAAACCCAAAACAACCTCCATTTGGGCACCTTAGCCTCAAAATCGAAACATGGATAGCACTATCCATGTTCCTATCCCTCTCCCAAACACTTAGGAACCAAAACCAACCTTACAAAACATAAAACCCACTCTCCAGCACCTTTTAGGACGTCCAGACATCTGGCTGGACATCTGATTTCTGCAGAATAACAATCCAGGAAGCCAAAACTCATGCTGACACAGAATTGGACATCTAATTTAGTGTCCATACATCCAATTTTGTAGTATAAGACATCTGACCACTATCCTAGACGTCTGATACTACTATCTGGTTCCTGATTTTGGTGTTGGAAGCCCTAGCTTGCCTATTTTGACCTAAGAACCCCACCAGACACCCTAGGAAACCTAAGTAGAGACCTCCTAAGCCTAGTCCACTATCCATAGCCCTACTTGTCCTATCCCTAACCCAATTGAACCATCCCATACCTAATTGGGTGCATCTACAGTTGATTAGGTGCACCTGAGCCCAATTAGATCCATCCAGGATCTAATTAACACATACCTATTAGGGTTACCCTAGCCTAATCACATGCACACATCTAATTAGACTTGACCTAGACCTAATTAGGTTCACTCCTACCCAATTAGACTTTCCTAAGCCTAATTAGGTCCACACCCACTTAATCTAGATTGACCCAACCTATTTAGCACCTAATCCTACCAAAACCCACAACCTAGCCCTACGAAAAACACACACCCACACACACATGCACACCTTCCCATTTTACTCCCACCAAACCCATGCACACTCTCTTGGAAACCCTAACAACTTGTGTCAAACCTATATCCAAAAATTGTGGCATTGGCTATTTATGGAGCCACCAAAAGTGGCAACCAAATGGAGCCTTCCATAAGGGCAAAGAGAGAGCTACGAAATTGGACCATCTCTCCATACACTCTCCCATCCATACTCTCCACTCTAAACTTGCTTCCACCCTCCAAAACCTTAAGGCCATCCTCCTCATCCTCCTCCAAGGCTCCATGGATGGCTAGCTAGAGAAGCTTCTCTCCAAAGGTTCAAGGACGGCCATTGGTAGAGAAAGGGAGCAACACCCTCCTCTCTCCACTTGGGTGCACTAGCCCCCATCTTCTCCTTCTTAGATGGCCACGAAGGCTCACCCATAGCCTCTTGTGGCCGGCCATCTCTTTTGGTAGGCGTGTAGATGGGTTTGCACACCCAAGGTCTAGCCTACACCCTCACACAAGGCCGATGGCCCTAGTGGCAACTTTCCGATGTGAGGGATTTTCTTCTATTTATATGCTTTCTAGTGTAGATGATGTGTGATAATTTTTTTTATGCATAAATAATTTCATGATGTTTCTGTGATTGATTGTCCTCATGTTTGCTTGCCTATATGACACTTTGGTTCGTTCACACCATGCACGGCCACCATGGCCTCATTTAGATGCACATAGTCACTTAAGTTTTTGCTAGTTTATCTAGATCTAGGTTTCAATTCGCTTTTCAAAATAAAAAAATCAAAAACACAAAAAGACAAAAATAGTAGCTTAGGTTAGATTTAGGTTATAAAAGCCGATCCAAATCTCGATTCGTTTTCACGCCTCCTAGAGACGAACAACTGAGACTCAAGTTATAAAAAGAAAAAAGATCTATGAGAGTTTCGTTATCATAAATATCTTTGACGAGTGATTTTTGCGACTATACTACGATTTCCAACGATTTCAAAATACGCGATTTCCACGCTCGTCACCTATGGCCAAGAAGAAGGAGTAGACAAGGAGATTAAAGGGGCACATCACCAGCCCTTTTGGTGCCTTCTTCTCCCCACTCTCTTCAACTTGGGCCACGCCAAGGAGGAGGACTTTTCTACTTCAAGGTGGACGGCCAGGAAAAGGAGGACCTAGGGTGGACGTCCACCCTTGGAGAGAAGCTTAGGGCATGCCCCCTTAGGGCTTGCCTTGGAGGACATCACCTTGGCAGAGCATAGCAAGGAAGGAGTTGGAGGACTCTTTTCAAGCTTGGGAGCTACCAAGCTTGGAGCTAGAAGCCCTCTTCTTCACCATCTATCTAGAGGATTTGTGTTTGCTTTTATTTATTGCAATTTTTCTAGTAGTAGAAGCATTCATCTACTAGGCTTTTTGTAAAACACGTTTTCATTAATCTAGTTGCCTTCTTTGTTATTTCTTTATTTGCATTTATAATTGCTTTGTTTTTAGCATTCTTCACTCCCTCTCCCTAATTATTCTAGGCCTCCACTTGCCTAGAGTGAGCTTAGGGAGAGGCTTTACTTGCCACTTTAGAAGTAGTATATTGAGTTGATGTGTAAGTCACTTTCCCGCCACAATTTCGCATGTTGCCTTGATTTAAAAAAAAAAACAAAAAAATGATATATTGAAAAATACCAAAAATAAAGTTGAGATCTATTTTGTAAGCAAGAGAATCAATTTTGCAAACATTTGGCCTCCTTGGATGACCTTAGATACCCCACTATCTAGGTTTATAAATTTAAAAGTTGATTAGTTTTGTGCGTTACAACGACGTATTTTACAAACCGCATAAAAATCTGTATCAACCGTCCTATCTGTCTCCCCCTGTGCCATGAGTAGGCACTTCCACCAAATAAGCCACCCAATGTCTCTTGAGTACCACCAATCCCTAATAATGCATCCTCAATAAAGTTCATGGATGTGTGATAGTTGTGTTATGTTGAAAAAGAAAAAAAGAAAAAAAAATGATGAAGAAAGAAAGAGAGAAAAGAAAGAAAAATTGGAAAAAGAATTAGAAAAAGAACAAGTGGCAAAGAAAGAAAAAGTGAATAATTAGTTCAATTGCATTGAGACAATACCACCAAATAAAATTAAGATCTACCAAATATGGCCTTAACCTATTTTTCTTATGTTTCTGACCGCTCGAATACTGGCTGAGGAATTCCGACTTAGTGTTAGGGTTATGCAAACTCAATTATAGTGTTAATGCCTAGTGAGACCACCAGATACAGATCATATGTGTGAATCTGGTGAGATTGTGAGCTCTACGAAAAAGAAAAAGACTAAGAGAGAATAGATATAAAGGAATCAAAAGGGAGCATAGTTTTTTTCATCTTTCTCTACGTTGAGTTATTTAGTAATTCGAGAATCTAGATTGTGTAGTACTAGTCCCTATGTAGCACCAAGTGAGAGTAAGCCACCAAATATATAATCATTTCCCTCAAAGATTCTCTTCCTAAGCCTAAAGCCGAGGTGGAATTCATAGAATATTTTGAATACCCCAAGGGAAGAAGTCCGCCTATCCCACAAGAATTTTTACTAGGGGTCAAGTATAGGCTTTGGAGGTGTATTAGTTTTTCACTCGAATCCGTTGCAAAAGCTACATAGCTGCACTTTCACGATTGTCTAGATTTCTAGAGAATAGGATGAAAATAAAAAGGAGAAAAATCACTATGCATATACCTGATAAAATAATCAGTCCCATAGGAACCCTTGCGGTAAATAAATTAGTCTTGCATTTGCTAGGGACTAGCAAGATTTAGGCATGGGGGTATGATTACGCAGCAATCATAAGTCTTAATTGACCTAGATTAAGCTAGAACTTAGCATAAGTTAGGGTTATTCATGCATGCATACGCATTATCTGAATCTTTACTGCTTTTCTTTAGCTATGCATGACATAATGTTATAATGTGCTGATTAAGTGCATTACGTCAATTGCAGGTAATAAGCTAATCAGGAGCTGGATCTGGAGCAGGATCTGAAGCTGGATCAGGAATAATGGGAGTTGCAGCAGAGCTGGAGCAGAAGGCTTAATTTAGATGTAGGAATAATAATGTAAGGGAGTTAAAAGTTTTTATTCTATTAAGTAGGAATAAAGCAATAAAATGTGAAGAGCTTAGGTCCATCAAAGCCCTAGAATGGCCTAGAGACTTCTCCAAGCCATAGCCACCCTTAGATTAGGTCACAACACCCGAGGAAGCCCTAAAACCCTAGTTCCAACCCTTATATGGACTTCCAGGTAAGTTATAGGACATCCAGGACCCTTAGCCATCACCTGCACACCTCAAACCCACTTCTGTAGTGTTATTGGATGTCCAGACACTTTGTCAGACATCCAATTTCTGCAGAATACCCAAAATAGAACCTTGATTTCCCCCTGACTCAAATTGGACATCCAGAACTAAATTCTAGACTTCTGATTTTTGAGTATAAGTCGTCTGATCACATTATTGGACGTCTGGTACTGATCTCTAATCCCTGTTTTGAGATTCAAGTCTTGATCTTGGATCTTTAGCTCCCAAGACCTAATCCCAACCCCATAGGAACCTAAATTAAGGTGTCCTAACCCTAGTACATCACCTCTAGACCTACCTAAAGACATAATTAGGTCCTCACCAAATCCAATTGACTTAGATCAAAGTCAATTACCTTCACCTAAGTCAATTTGACTCATTGAGTCCAATTGAGCTT
Source organism: Thalassia testudinum (assembly GCA_037157565.1). Taxonomy (NCBI): domain Eukaryota; kingdom Viridiplantae; phylum Streptophyta; class Magnoliopsida; order Alismatales; family Hydrocharitaceae; genus Thalassia; species Thalassia testudinum. The sequence goes on along the minus strand of JAZHRO010000003.1, from coordinate 7,608,624 downwards.
AGATCTCAACCCACACAGGTTCAATTGGACTTAGTGAGAGTCCAATTGACCTAAACCCAACCTAATTGAGTTGTTTCACTCTCAATTAGGTTCACACTCATTCAACTAAACTTATGTTAAGTTTAATTGCATTTTCCCCTTAGCAGTTAGGGTTTGTAACCCTAATTCAAGACATGCACCTACTTAAACACCTTAGGACCTAACCTAAACCACCTAGCCACATAGAGCACGACCACACACACACACACACACCCCCATTCATGCACACACACTTCTCTAGAGTTCTCTAGAACTCTCTTGAAGTGGCACCACCACATGGTTGCCAAATTTAGCAACCAAGAGGCATTCAAATTGAGATCCACATTTTTTGGATCTCAAAAACTACCTCTATCCTCTCATGGATGGCCACTCTTGGACTCTTTCTAGAGTGTTCCACACCTCTCTAGAGAGAGACCCTTGAGTCTATAAAAAGCCCCCATGGGCAGCCAAGTGCACCCATTCACATCCCTTGGATTCCATTGGCACCACTCACTCCATTGGCTCCATGTACGCCCACCTCCACTTAGGTTAGCCACCCCATCTCCACGAGATCACCATAACCATCACCATGAAATACATCATGCCGGGATGCTGGATCACTCCTCCCTCTCTCCATTGGTCGGCCTAAGCTACATTAGCCGCCCCTCATTCTCCTCCCGACCACTCCAAGGCCATCGGGGACCACCCCTGATTGCCCTTTTGTTCTACTAGATTTAGCCTATGCTCTTCGTAGTTTATTGCTTTTATTACTGCTTAATAGCGTAGTCTTACTTCTCCCCCTATGATGCATGCAAAATCTCCACGTTGATTCTTGTATGCAGTCATTTTCTGGTAGCTAGATTTAAATTCCAAGCATTTCTGCACAAGCTTTCCTCTACAGTTTTCTTTGCAAACAACTCTCCCATTGAATGAATGAAAAAAAAAATGCTTTTATATATATATGTCTCCATGTTGTGAAATCACCATGAGCTTATTGATTACTATTATATTTGCGTGATTCAAGTTGCCTGTTGCTAACTCCTAATATTCTTGCAACTAAGCATGTCATACTTAACTACGTAATAATCACGAACTGGCATGCGATTCTAAACAAAGTAGAGCAACAGAAGATCGATTTTAAAAGTAAACAAATGCCTCCCAGAGACGAACGACCGAGACTCAAAGTCTTGTTATTTTTATAAACTTAATTTTTGACGAACATTTTTACGCGACTATACTACGATTCTGACGACTTTCAAAATGCACGAAAACAATTCTGCCAGCAACCAAGGAAACGTGGGAACGTGGGTGCTATCAAAGTCCACGTTCTCCTTACCATATTCACTAAAATACCCCCATCTAAAAGAATATAAAAGGAGACCATATTCCATCCATTTGAATCATCCCTTCCCTCACCTCTCTCCCTCTCCAAAGCTCAAGCGAAGCTTGTCCCACACCCAGGATGCTATTCTAGAGCTAAATCCAATTTTCTCGCCCCCATTCCAGAAGTGGATCCCGCAACGACGACGTGCTGCACTATTCTCGCTTCTTCCTTCTTTGTCCTCCTTCTTCCCAATCCATCCTCTGTCTTCCAGGCGTCACTCCATCCGTCTCATCCTCCATGCATTCGTCGAGGAGGATTACATCTCTCTCCCTTCTTTTTAATCGCTTTTTAGAATAGAATTTTCTGCTTTCTTATTGTAATCATTTCCCACTTGGTAGTTGTAAAAGCATTCTGATTATATCAAGTGATTGTTCTCTCTCTTTCTCTCTATTATTTTTTTATATCAATTCCATTGTAATTATTTCATTTTCAACAAAGACACAAAAAAATATAAATTGTGGATTTTAGATCGATGTAGCCTCCCTATGTTCGACCTAGAATTCTTAGAATTTTGGTATAAATTTATTTGTTGACGAATTTCTTCGCAAATCAAACTACAATGATGAGTTTTTTGAAACCAACTTAGATTGCATAGTTTTCCACATTCAACAAACGTTCACTTCATTTTAAAACCATACTTCGTTTTGTTTGTTTTTGGCATTTTAGTTCTTATTTTTTTTTGTGTTTTCGAAATAAGAAGACAAGCAGAATAAATTCGCAAGAGAGATGGAACAAATATGATATATATCACTCCAATGTCAATTACAATGATCTATGAAAGCATAAAGGAGAAAGAGGTGAGAAGAATCTCCCGAATCAGCTGTTCAATGAGATGATGGCGCCTGGTGGAAGCTTGGAGGAAGGAGGTGAGGAGCGGGACGACGGAGGTGAGGAAAGCTTCATTGTGGGTCCATAATGGAGGTGAGGAGGCGAAGATGATCTGCTACTGAAATGGAGGTGAGAGGATAGCTCCAAGGTGACCTATGAATGGTGATGGGAAGATAGAGGAATATTTGGTGTGGTAGAGGTTCATTACACTAATAGGCACCTTGGGAGCTTGAGAGTAAGCTCTAACAGAGCATTGGTAGGCTTGCTAGAGCTTAGGAGTAGGTGGGAGTAGAGTAAGTAGAGATGAAGAGGAATGGAGGGTGTAGGGGTGTTTATATAGTGGAGGGAAGAAGAAATTTGGGTTGAGGGCTGTAGTGACAGCTGCAAGCGACACTAAAGACCCCATGTAGCTGTCGCTAAAGATTGCACCCTCACCGCTCACGGCCACAGCTGGCCTTGCGCCTACAAGCAATTAGTGACGGCTGTAAGCATCACTAAAGATCCGCCTAGGGTATCACTGAAAGTCCACGCCAACCCACGCCAGCTGCTACTGTGCTTACACGCCAATCACGCACTGTGTCACACGCTTCCACACTAGCATTGTGCTCTTACATGCCACTGCCCTGGCACTTTGGTGCAGGCGTGTGGACTGGTGCACGTGCATCTGCGCATGTGCATGGCCGATGCAGTGGCGCTGGCTCAATTGAGCAATTAGAAGGCTTAGCAAGTTTCGAACCCGCGCCCCTCCTTTGAGAAGCGAGTGACTCACCGTTGCGCCGAAGTCATGGATGGTCGAGTGGAGAGTGCGATGCCGTCTGCTGATCATGCGATTGTGGCCATTGGATTCACATCCAACGGTCACGATATAATCTCAAACTCTTCTCTTGTGAAGGTGAGGCAATGTAGAGCGCCCCTCAGTCGTTGGATTGAGATCCAACGGCTGAGATCTCTCCATACGTGAGGCTGGGGCAGCCGTGGTTCATGTTGGGCACCAGGAGGGCCATGTGGCACCATCTAGGCCATCCATTCTTCTTTCTATTGCAGAGGGTGCAACCATGCTTGGATCAACTTGATTTCCGCATTGTCAGATTGCGATCGTCACACTGGATCCATCTGTATGGTCAGATTTTTCATCTGAAGCTCGTAAGGATGTCGCATTGCCCTCCTAGCCTTTGATCTTCCTCGAACTTCATACAATGCTACGGGACTCCAATGTAGATGATTTTGGGGGCGTTAGCCCCCGATCGTCGTCCTGATCAGATCTGTACGATCCGATCGTCCATCCAAGGCCCTGAAATAAATCCACTTCTCTCTTGACCATAAAAAAAAGCTAATTATCCTAAAATATATACAACTATTCTAAATGCAAAATGATGCATGCTATGTAATATTTATAGCATGAAATGCAAATCTAAACCTAGGAACATGCATGATTAGGCATTTTAACCTAAATAGATTTGTCTATATCATACCCCCATGCCTATCTTTTGCTAGCCCCTAGCAAAATTAAACTGCATGCTATATATAAAAAATAGAATTAGGATTCGATCTCTTAGGCCTATGTTGTTTATTAACAATAGAAATTATTAACTAAGGTCCAAAACTACTAAGACTAAACAGTACCTAGGTGTCTGCCAGAATGCAGACCACCCAAGTCTTTGCCTTATTTGACAAGGGAACATACTTTTTTTTTTCTTCTTTTCTAATTTTTTTTGTACTTTTCATGTTCGAGAGTTCCGAGATAAACTTTTACAGCTACTCAACCTGCCTAAGACTCGAAAAGGACTCTAAGTGCTAGGCATCTAGTGAAGAGAGTGAAAGACTCATTAGGTGGCCATTAAAACAGACTTCGGGTCATCTAGTACGACGAAAATGGTCTTGTGGTAGGCTATGGACAACCGGTCGATGAGCTGTTACCATAGACAACTTGCCAGCCATACCACCCTAGATAGTTCATTAGCTACCCAATTTCCGAAGAAACCGTCGAAAAATGAGTCAGTGCAAAAAGTGTGTAGATGCTTAGGTTTAAAGTCTCCTCAAATCAGAGGGTGGGTTAATAAGTCATATACTTATTACCCCAATTTATTTACCAGTTAAAATAGAATTACTTGGCAAGGACTCGAGACTAAGTCCACATTCGAGTGGACACCCGGGCTAATTAAGCCCGAAGACCTGAAGAGTCTAAGTGTCTAATGCAAAATTTAGCATGATTTGTAATTAGGGTTTTTAGAGTCATTGTAGCACGTGAAATCGCATACGCTTTTAAAATTTGCAACCTAGATAGCAGAGTATCTAGGGTTGTCCAAGGAGGTCAAATGTTTGCAAAAATACATGTCTTGCTTAGAAACCAAACTCAACATTCTTTTTGGTGTTTTATATATATGATTTTTATAAGTTTTGAAATAAGAGGAACACTTGAGTTTTGTTGAAAAAGACTAAACTTAATAGCTAATATCTATGTGACAAAAATTGATTCTTTCTAAGCTCACCCAAGGCACATGGAGGCCTAGGGTAATTAGATAGAAAGAGTGTTTGTGCACTATGAATAATGCAACAAAAATAACAAAAGGAATTGTGACAAAAGCTATCTTAAAAAGAAGGCAACTTTTAATTGAGAGAGTGTTTTACAAAAACCCTAGTAGAGGAATGCTTCTGCTACTAGAATAAATATAACAAATAACAAAAGAAACACAAATCCTCCTAAAATGATGATGAAAAGGGGAAGCTCCTTGCGCCAAGCTTAGTGGCTCCTAGGCTCGAAAAGGGCTCCTCCTTCTCCTTCCTGGACGTCCTCCAGAGGCAAACCCTAGATGGGCATTCCTTCTCCTTCCTAGAGTGAATAGCTCCCACTCCAAGAACTCCTCCTTAAGGTGTCATGGACAACCTTTGATTCTCCCTCCAAGGGTGGTAGTGTGCCACCCTTAAATCCTCCTCTTCCTAGGGTAGGCGTGTACCCTAGGTTGTCCTCCAATTCCTGGCTTCCTCCCTTGGCAGGTGTGGGCACAAGAGGGAAGAGAAGACGAGAAGGCACCAAGGGGACAGAGTATCACCTTAATCTTCTTCTTCTTCTTCTCTTGACCTTCTATGTAGGTGGAAATATGGGTAGAAAAAATGTAGCCAAGGTTGGATTTTAATGGTGGCGGTAGGGGGTTTTTATACGAGTAGGAGGGGTTAGGGTTGGTTATAGGATGGATGGTTATGATGGGGTTTAGATGGTGGTTACAGGATCCTAGGGCTAGAGTTTTTCGCACCAAAATGGAAGGGTACTTGGTGGTTGGTGCCAACCCTATGTGGTTGCTAGGGTTAAGGGTTTGGTTAGGTGTATTGTAGGGTGGAGATGGGGTTATGTGGTGGTGGTTATGAGATGAAGGGCTAGGGTGTGTTGTGATCGTGCTTTTGTGTGGTTTGTTAATTTAGAGTTTTAAGTCGTTGCAACGCACAAAAATGGATTCGCTTTTAAATTTCTAACCTAGATAGTGGAGTATCTAGGGTCGTCCAAGGAGATGATGTTTTGCAAAAATCAATCTCTTACTCGAAAATGCAACTCAACTTTCCTTTTGTTCTTTTTTGAATATATAATTTTTAGGGTTTTTGATTTAACAAGGCAATACAAAGTTGGTGGCGGAAAAGACAAAACCTACTTTAGCAACTGGTGGCAAAGTAACCTCTTCCCAATCCCACCTTAGGCAAGTGAAGGCCTAGGATAATTGTGAGGGTGTGAAAGTCCTAAAACAAAACCAAAGTACAGAATAAACTACACTAAATTAGGAAAGCAACTTTATAAAAAAAATTAGACTTTTGTTTTACACTAGTAGAGGAAAGCTTATAACAACAATGAAAATATAAAACAAGAGAAACAAAAGTCCTCATTGATGAAGATAGTGAAGAAGGTGAAGCCCTTGCTCCAAGCCTGGTAGCTCCCAAGCTTGAAAAGAACTTCTCTAACTCCTCTTTGAAATCTCCTTCAAGTTGAGGTCTCCTCCCTTTGACAAGCCCTAGGGTGGGTGTGCCTTGGCTCCTCCAAGGTGAAAGCTACCACCTTCAAAGATCTCCTTCAAGGGCGGGCATGCACCACCCTTTCTTCTCCTTGCCCGGCCATCCTCCTGGTGCTAAAGATACTCCTCCTTCTTGGTGTGGCATAAGGGGAAGGAATGGGGAGAGGAAGGCACCAAGGGGGTGGGTGATGTGTTTAGGTGGTGGTTAGGGGTAGTTAATTTGATCCTAGGGCTAGGGTTAGTTGGCGCCAACCAAGGGGGTGCCATGGGAGGTAGTTATGGTGGTGGTGTCCCTTGAAGTTGGCTTCAAAATAGGTCATCTAGAAGGGGGTTAGGTGGCGCCATGTAAGGAAGGGTTGGGATGTATTTGGTGGATGGATGGATGGCCATGATGCGATCTTAAGTTGGTGCCAAAAGAGAGGCTTCTAGAAGGGAGGTTTTGGCGCCAACTTTAGGTGACTTTTGGAGGAGGTTATGGGGTGAAGGGATGGCTTGGGTTGGCACCAAAACAAGGGTGGACTAGGTAGAGCTTAGGTGGACTAGGTGGCTTACTTGGTGGAACTAGTTAGCTTTAAGTTGTAGGTGGTGGATGGCAAGGGAGCTGGGGCCTAGCTAAGCTAAGCTAAGCTAAGCCAGCTTAGCTAGTAATGGAGTAGAGGAGGAGGCAATGGGAGCTAGGGTTTAAGGGGAGGAGCTAGATAGAGGAAGTCTAGAGCTAAACTGGAGCTGGCAGTTGCTGAAGAGGGTGGCATGGAGCTACTTTAGCTGGCTTAGCTTGCTAGTTCTTTGCTAGCTACTAAGCTAAGCTAAAGTAGGCTAGCTTCTACCAAAAGGAGCTGAGGAGAGATGGGTCTGGTGCTCCTGGGGAGGATTGAGCTGGTTAAGGTAGCTAAGGTAGCTTAGCTCAATTGAGTTGAGCTAAGCTGAGTCCCTGGGAGCTGGACTTGAGCTTCCTGAGCTGAAATGAAGTCATCTTCAGCTAGATGGAGTTGAGTGGAGCTAGATCAAGCTGGTCCTGAGCTGAGGTGAACTCTAGTCAACTCAGCTGAACTAGCTAGAGCTCCCTGTGAACTAATGGGAGCTAAGATGAGATAGACTCAACTAAGTTGAGCTAGATCTAAGCTGACCTGAGCTAGGGAGAACCAACATGAGCTCTCTTGAGCTGCCATTCAACTGTGATGAGCTAAATGGAGCTAAGATGAGCTAACCCTAGTTCAGGTAAGCTGGATCTGGCTAAGTTCCAACTGGTTTGGGCATCTCCTTCACCAGTTGCCTTCCTGAGTGCTAGGGTTCTACGGATCTAGAAATCTGCTTATCCCTAACACTCACAAAAACATATCAAGAAAACAACAAAAAAGTAAAATGCATGCCTAACTTAATTGATGCCTAAATGCAATACAAAAACCCGTTTGCGGAGCAAAATCCTAAGAGCTAGGTTTGTTTAATGATAAGAATGATGATAAATTGGCATCTATCACACCCCCATGCTTACCTTTTGCTAGTCTCTTAGCAAAACTTTTATTTTTTACAAAATGGAATTTTCAGGAAATCTAATTTTTTCGACTTTTGAGGAGAAAGAGATTACGGGACATAGGATGATCCAAACACAGGAGGTATGGGATTTATTAAGGATAAACATCAGGATTTGTTTTCAGATCCAAAAATTAGACAAAAATGAGATCAATATATCCTCCAAAAGATTCACAGATTAAACCCTTGTTAATTTAGTTGACTTGAAAAAATTTTTTGTTTGTAGGATTTTTCTGGCTCTTGAATCTGATTCTTAACTTGCAATAACCTTTAAAACCTTGTGTCTGTACTTGTGAAAAGCCAACATTTAAGGGCATGTTTTTGGTTTTAAAACTTTTTTTTCTCCCCCAGGCATATTTTTAGCTTAGTCTTACAACAGATCTGTCGGAATCATCATTCCTGTTACCAATCCTCGAGGGAGCTCTGGCACCAGTACTTCGAGATAGCACTGTCCATGACACCACCCAGGAGCTCGAAACCTCAAAACACAATGCGGTGTAGAGGGGCGCTCCAAGCAAACTCATGCTTTTGCTCTGACACTATAGGTAGAGCACCGTCCATGACACTTGAGCTGCAAAAATGTGATTTAATGCTTTGTCTAAAGATATGAAATATAGATATGGAGCAACGTTGAGGTGATAACATGTTGACATCGCATCCTCAAAAGAGGCATTTTCCTCCGTCTCGGTGGTGGGAACTCAAACCAATGATCTGCTTCAGACTTTTACAAAGGCCAAACAAGGGGTTTTTTTTAATTGTTAGTAGTTCTTAGGTGTTGGCTTGTGTATGAAGTTTGACACAAGAAATTTTCATGAAATGTAAGCTTTTGAATCAAAAACTAAGCCAGATAATTTCCATATTACAAAAGAGAATCAAGTCAACTAAACTATCATGAGTTTAGGTGGAATTTTGGAGAAGGATATCTTATCTAGTCTAAAGAAAGATCCTAAAATTCTAATGATCAGATCTGTATCCTTATCCCTAGTTAAATATTAAATCCCATTGTTCCAAAAGTGTGTTTTCAACCTTAGTCCCGATTTCAAAATTTTCCTCAAAAAGTTTTCAACATTTTTATTTTTTTGGGTATGAAAGTAGGAAATTAAAATGACTAAAGAAAAATGCATGTTTTTAGGTTTTGAAAATCCAAAATCGATTGTCAAAATTTTAAAAATACCCCCACATGCTTATGATATGCAATGTCCTTATGCATTAGGAGGGAAAAAGGATCACCTTAATGAAGGGCAGTCGGGTTTAGGATGGTCAAAACCTGGAAAAAGAAAGGAAAAAGGAAAATAGGAAAAATGATGGGTTACCTCCTATCCAGTGCTATCTTTTACGCCATTCAGTCGGGCATGAAGGTATGCACAAAAGACAGGTAATCATGTAAATAGTTGGACACCTGAATATCCTCAAGAAATGTGTTTTCCTCAAGATCCCTAAAAAGATGATTGATAAGGAAATAGGGATCAAAATGAAATGGAAAAATGACCCAGGTCTGGCCATGGTTTAAGTTCATGTAATATGCCAAACATGGGTGGGTCGGGTGGTAGGTCCAATGGAAAGGGAGGGGAAAGTAGTCAGTGAGATGTAGGGTGGGTGAAGTTAGTGTGGATGTTTTTGGTGAAAAATTAGGAAGATTGAAAGAGTAAAAGTCAAATCCTAATTGATCTGAAAAGTCTTGGACCACATAATCATCCTTAAAATAAGAATCAATAAAATATAGATCAATGGTGGTCAAAGATGAGTGGGATTGGATCAACATAGACTTCTCAAAAACTGCTTCCATTTTATTTTTAGTGTCCTCAAAAATTTGGTGATCAATGGACCTCTAGGAAGCTTGAAATAAATCTAATGCGAAGGTTAGGTTATTGCAACTTATATTCATTTTCCCAGAATGAGAATTGATATTAGCTGTTGCCGTAATGAGAAAAAGGTCTTCCAAGGATGGCATTAATGAGAGCCTCAGGTACTTCTATGTCAAGGACCAGAAATTTCCCCAGAAATAGACAATTCTAGGCCTTGATAATACTATCCTCAACAATTCCCCATGGTTGAATGGTAGATTGGTCATCCAATTGAAATTGAACCTTAGTAGGTTTTAAATTGCCGAATCGAAACTCCTCAAATATGACCGGGTGGGTGAGATTACTAGAGGTACCTAAGTCGAGAGGGGTGTGAAAAAAAGTGGTGTCATTTATGACAACCGAGCTGAGTGATGGCTATGGTAGGTTGGCTCCAAAAAAGGTTGGGTTAGGTTAAGGTTAGTTAGGGTTAAGGTGGAGGAGTGGATGGCCATGGACTTTTAGGTGGAGCTGGAGCTTAGCTAACTAGCTAAGCTAGCTTAACTAGTAAAGTAGAGGTGGAGGAGCTACAGTTTCATGAAGGAGGAGCTGGGAGAGAAGACTCTAGAGCTGATGGAAGCTATGCTAAAGCTGGATCTGCTGAGGCAGCCTCAAGGGGAGCTCAACTACTGAACTCAGCTACTTAGTTCTTATGCAAGTAGCCAAGCCTAGGTAGTTGAGCTTACCTCAACATGGTTGGAGCTAGATTGAGTTGGAACTACCTCTGATGAGAACTCTAGAGCTAGCTAAGCTACTAGTTGACAAGTAGGAGCTCAGCTAGCTTGGAGTCCAGCTGCCATGAGATGGATGGAGCCGGGATGAGCTGGAGCTAAGCTGAGATGGACTCCTATCAACTTAGTTCAGCTAGCTAGAACTCCCAGTGAACTGGTGGGAGCTGAGATGAGCTAAACTCAACTAAGTTGAGCTAAATCTGAGCTGAGGTGAACTCTAGTCAACTCAGCTTAGCAAGCTAGAGCTCCCTATGAACTAATAGGAGCTGAGATGAGCTAGACTTAGCTGAGTTGAGCTGGATCTGAGCTGACCTGAGCTATAATGAGCTAAGATGAGCTCTCTTGAGCTACCATTCAGCTAAGGTGAGCTGAATGGAGCTAACCCTAGTCCAAGGGAGCTAGAATCCAGCCATAATGAGCTGGAATTAGCTGAGTCCTAGCCTGATTGAGCTTCCTCTTCATCAGTTGCCTTCTCGAGTGCTAGGGTTCTGGGGATCTGACTTCTACTTATCCCTAACACTCCAAGAAACACATCAAAAATAAAATAACAAATGCAATGCATGCCTAACTTAATTTATGCCTAAATGCAACCTAGAAACCAGTTTTTGGATCAAAATCCTAAGAGCTATGTTTGTTTTAATGCATAAGAATGATGATAAACTAGTGTTTATCAGTGTCTAGGTCCTATCGTATCATTTCCTAATGTTAATAATGTCCAAATGCCTAAGTTCTCTTCTCATAATTCTTCTTTTTTTCTTCTTTTTAATTTTTTTTTAAGAAACTAAAAGAAATTCTTCGAAGTTAACAAAATGATTTTAGGATAAAGTTTCCACCCCTCCATGCCTAGATGATGTAATGTTCTCATTGTGAAAACAAAGACATGAAAAGGGTGGAGTAAATAGAATATCACTTGAATTTCATGAAAATCCTGTCAGCTCCGTAGAGAACGTGAAATATACACATGTGCTAAATTTAATGCCTTTAGCTAATAGTAACATACATACAAGGAAGAAATTAAAAATTCACAAGTGCGGGTCAGAATCAAAATAAAAATATTGATCCTCAGACCCACCAATAGAATATGTCCACAGATGTGGACCAAGTTACGGTGCAAACGCATGCCCCAAGGTCGAGTGATATAAGGTTCTGGATGAAAATCACCCAGAACCTAAGATTATTGTGTTTGCAGGGCCAGGCCTGCGGTTTTGTGGTGTACAACCCAAGACCAAGGTGTCGGACAATGGGTTGATCTAATTCATTAAAATCAGGTGTCCACTTATAGTTCAGCTCAGAAAAGTAACCAGTTATTTCGAGCTTGGGTTTCACGTGAAAGATATCATAAGGGTCCTAGTAAAAAGTTGGTGATTTTAGGTCAATAGAAACCCTTAGATCCAAACTTGTTTTTCCCTCAGAATTAACCTCCCAAATTTTTATTTCAACATTTCTATCCTCCAACATCACGTGCTCATGCTCCAGGACCTCTACCATACCAGTCACCCCATAAGATTTACCCAAGTCCAGAAATCATGGCTAACTCAGAATTGATTTGGGTACAATCATTTCCAAATCAAAATCAATCCCTTTGCAGTGTGGTTGAGGAATGGGGCTATTGATTGAATCTTCTAGTAAATGAGGATTTGAATCCTCCAAGTTGGCCCCAACCAAATCCAAATCTTCAATAATTGGGCTATCAAATGGTTCATCAGATTCCTCAAGCCTATTTGTCTCACTAAAACCATCTTCCTTACGCTTAAGTGAGACTTCACTAAGAGATTCTTCACCCTCAAAATCAAAGAATTCATGATCCTAATTTATATATGTCTCAAAATCATAAATCATTTCATGATCCAAGGAGACATAATTTTCTTCGTTTCCTGACTTGGGGATCTCAGGTGAATCAATCGGTTCATTCTCAAATGGTTGCTCTAGACCAATCTGGTCATCTCCAGTCTCAGAATATGTATCCCCCCTAACAGGCACCTGAGTGGGTTCAAACATTGGCTCTCCTGAAGAGGGTTTATCTTGAGAATCATCCCAAGATTTGACTAGTGCAACCACAAATTTCATCATCAACCTATACAACTTCCGAAAAAGAAACTCACCTAGGTCCCTATCCCTAACGCTTTGGAGCAAATCCAATAAAGAGCTATTCAGCACATCAATCATTTTTAGCATAGGCTCCAATGCTTCAGTGCATGGTGTTGGCTAAGCTTCTAAAGATTGGATGGTGTTCCTCAAGTTAGCCAACACCTTATCCTGGATCTGGTTCACTTGAACCGACTGGTTTGGTTCAAGTTTGGGTGGGTTTGGGTTAAATCTAGGATAATCAAGATATCGAGGTTCACGGGTCCCTCCCGGATAGTAGGTCGTTTCATGTTGTTGAAAGAATGGTGATGACCTATTTTCAATGGAATACTGGGGAGGGTAGGTGTTATAATTAGCATATCCTTCATGGTTGTAGATCTGATTAGGTTGATCATCAAAGGGTGGAGATCTATAATCTTTGTAGCTTTGGGAAGGATAGTAATCATAGTCTTGTTGTCTAGGTTTAGACCCTGGACACTGAGGTTCGGATTCGTATCCCTAATCAAAGTTATCCTAGCTAGTGGATGGGTAATTACAAGTCAAGTCAGGATAGTAATCATCTTGGGGATAAGTGGTGGTAGGAGGATAGGATTGGAAATGTGTGTACGATGTGGAAGGGTACATGGTGAAGTAAAAAGGGAAATCAGAAGAGAAAGAAGGAGCCTTGCAATACAAAAGTACAAGCCTATCCTTAGGTTGGGTTGCCTAAAGGTCTACAGACTCTCAGAATCCATCGTAAGATTTTGGACAATTTACTCTACTTATGTCTACAAAATCCAACCAGTTAGGAGGGACTGGGGAGAAGGTTCTTCCTTTGGTTTGCAGCTCCGGTTCCTAGTGTACCCCCCAGCTACAGTCATTCGACACTACTCCCCCAGCTAGACATCTGATTGACTAGTATAAGCAGGTTAATCGTGAACAATCTCAATCTGGATCCCGACGAGCGAACCAGTCCTTAGGGCCAATGTCTAATCAATTTTAGTTAGGCTTGGGATATTGGTGCTTCAAGAATGTGATCGGCCCTTAATGGGTTGTGCCCTTAATTATTTGTTTGAGAATGTGTGAATGTGCACAACCAAGAAGTTTTCAAGCAAGATTATTTATGATGAGGTGAATTTTAGGGTTCAAATCTTGCTTAATAGCTTTTAGGATTCTAATATTAGGTGTATTCAACAAAGTTTTGTGAGGCAAACTAAGTTTTGAAAGCATGAGTTCAAGTGTTTTTCCTTTATAAATCAAAAGAATATGGAGTGCCTGGCTTGACCTAAATATTGAATCCTATGGGGTAGCTACAAAATGAATTTATTTTAAATTAGGTGGTGCGGCCCAAACAATTCAATCGATTGGCCCAAATGCACCACCGATTAAGGCACACAGAAAGGTGAATGATCTAATATGATTTCTACTCCTTTATGTGTTGAATTGGTGTACCAATTCCACTGGTTGGAATCTCGGTTGAGTAGATGAAAATCAAGTTAGGTTATGTGACTCAAATGTGGGTGTATAAAGCGTGTATATTGATTCATCCGACAGAAAGTATATTTTTATTTATTTTTATATAAGATGCGAGGGTGAGATGAGTGAAGGTGGAAAACAAGACAAACAATTCTATCGTAGGCTTTATGCAAGCACCTAAGTAGATTTCGTCTTGGTTATGAGTGTGGTGAAATGAAACTAGTGGGGGGGAATGTGGTGGACACGAACAAATTACTTTACCTGCACTTTACTTTGGTATACTGCACTTGGGTCTCCATGATAGGGTACTTGCAAGACAATAGATCAGAGATAAGCAGGGTTAGTAATATGTAAATGCAAAGAAGCACAGAAAACAAGAAAGTAAATTCCGTTGCCTCCCCGGCAATGGCTCCAAAATGATGCAACATGTTTCGTGTGTTTGAAATCAGGGTTAATAGTAACCCATCATTGTAATCTCAAAACTCGTTATCAAATAAAATTTTACCAAAACTCCAAGGGAGTCCTGGATTGAACACAGGGAGGCAACGTTCACTTTGTTTGAAAACCGTGCTTTGTTTTGTTTTTTTTTTTGTGTTTCTGAAATAAGAAGACAAGTAGAATAAATTAACAAGAGAGATGGAACAAATATGATATATATCACTCCAATGTCAATTACAATGATCTATGAAAGCATAAAAGAGAAAGAGGTGAGAAGGAATCTCCCGAATCGGCAATTCGACGAGACGATGGTGCCTGGTGGAAGCTTGGACAAAAGAGGTGAGGAGCGAGACAACGGAGGTGAGATGAATGAGGATGTCGGGTAGAGGAAAGCTTCAGCGTGGGTCCGGAATGGAGGCGAGGAGGTGGAGGTGATCTGCTACCGGAATGGAGGTGAGAGGACGGCTCCAAGGCGACCTATGAATGGTAATGGGAAGATAGAGGAATATTTGGTGAGGTAGAGATTCGTTACACTAATAGGCACCTCGGGAGCTTGAGAGTAAGCTCTAATGAAGCGTTGGTAGGCTTGCTAGAGCTTAGGAGTAGGTGGGAGTAGACTAGGTAGAGATGAAGAGGAATGACGGGTGTAGGGCTATTTATATAGTGGAGGGAAGAAGAAGAAATTCGTGTTAAGGGTTGTAGTGACAGCTGCAAGTGTCACTAAAGACCCCATGCAACTGTCGATGAAGATTGTGCCCCCACTACTCACGTCCATAGCTGGCCTTGCGCCTACACGCAATTAGTGATGGTTGTAAGCATCACTAAAGATTCACCCAGGCTGTCGCTGAAAGCCCACGCCAACCCATGCCCGCTGTTGCTGCACCCATCACGTGCCGTGTCGTGCACGTGCACGCTGGTGTTGCACTGCTGCGTTGGCGATGCGCTGCGGGCACGTAGGATGGTGGGCACGCATCCGATCGCGTACGCAGGCCGACGTGCTAGCGCTGCCTCAATCGAACAATTGGGGGGCTTGGCGGGTTTCGAATCAGTGCCCCTCCTTTGAGAAGCAGGTGCCTCACTGTTGTGCCAAAGCGGTGGCATCCACTGATCGTGCGATCGTGGCCGTTGGATTCTCATCCAATGGTCACAATATAATCTTGAGCTCTTCTCTTATGAAGGTAAGGCGATGTAGAGTGCCCCTCAACCATTGGATTGAGATCCAACAGCTGAGATCTCTCCATGCGTGAGGCTGGGGCGACCGTGGTTAATGTTGGGTGGCCTAGATGGCATCACGTGGCACCATCTAGGCCATCCATTGTTCTTTCAATTGCAAAGGGTGCCATGGTGCTCGGATCGAGTTGATTTCCTTGTTGCCTGTATGCGATCGTCACTCCGGATCCATCCAAATGGTCAGATTTTTCATCTGAAGCCCATAAGGATGCTGCATTGCCCTCCTGGCTGTTGATCTTCCTCGGACTTCATATGATGTTACAAGACTTCGATCTAGACGATTTCGAGGGCGTTAGCCTCCGATCATCATCTTGATCAGATCCGAATGGTCCGATTGTCCATTCGAGGCCCTGAAATAAATCCTCTTCTCTCCTGACCATACAAGAAGAACTAATTAACCTCAAATATATACTACTCTAAATGCAAAATGATGCATGCTATGCAATATTTATAACATGAAATGCAAATCTAAGCCTAGGAACAAGCATGATTAGGCATTTTAACCTAAATAGATGTGTCTATTATCAACTCCCGTCGAGGACAAGCCTCGACTTCCCTATTTGTGCAACCACCCAACCACATTGTCATATCTTCTGATTCATCTGAGCCTAGATCTCCTTCATCCATACTGATGGAACAACCAACAGAAGAAGAAATAATCTCTAGAATCAGCTTCAGTGCCTAAACAAACTATTCCAAGCCTTTATGAATCCACTGCAGCGTCCTATGGTGCGAGATCATTACAATACCATTGAGATGGCAATCAAACCTTGAGTCCAAATTACGGCTGAAGGTCCTGATAATGAACTCAAGCCCAACATGATTCATGCTACTCACAAATTCTATGGGCTTAATTCCAAATATCCCTTCCAGCATATCAAGCAACTCAAGCATCTGGCCCAGACCTTCAGGTCAGAAGCTCAGAATCAGGATATCTTGCTCGTGAAAATGTTCTCCTTCTCCCTCATGGATAAGGCCGCTCACTGGTACCAAACTTTGACTCATCCAATCAACACTTGGGCTGAACTACAATCCAAGTTTCTGAAAAAGTTCTTCCCTGTTAGTCGGACAAATGCTCTGCGGCACCAGATCACACATTTCACACAGCAAGCAAGAGAACCACTTCATGAGGCATGGGATCGCTTTCTGGATCTCATGCAAAAGTGCCCACACCATGGAGTTCCTAAGTGGGAACAAGTCCAATCTTTTTACCAGGGACTCCATGAGGATATTTGATTGTTCATTATTGTGACCAATGGAGGAAACATCATGGGTCAACATGAAGACACCATGTGCGAGATTCTCAAGAACATGTGCAAGAACACCATCAATAATGAAGCCATGGGCATGTTCTGCCTGACAACTGCTCGTGCATTGACGAATCCATGGGGAGCACATGAGACGCAGGGCCTGTCCTCTTCCATCGACTTGGAGTTAATGGCCAGTCGTCTGGACAAGGACTCTATCATTGAGAAGAAGGTGGATGAGCTGACTCGACATCTACAGCAAGCCACCTCTGTGCAAAACTTGTTCGCACAACCACCTTCTGGGGGAGGCTGTGCACAACATCTATCATCGACCTTCTCAGGGGATGGATCCATACCCGCCCCCATCAGATCTAGGGTTTGAAGGAAACTCTGGATCCGCCTACTCTAGTTGAGGGAACTCTGAACCCTAGTCTGTTGGTTTCTTTAAGGTTCCTCAGACCTGTGAGGGCTTCAATGCCATCCAGAACGATCCTTTCTTAAACACCTACCACCCTAGATGGTGTAATCATCCTAATTTCATGTGGTCAGGGAACAATCAAAATCAGAGACCTCAATATCAACCCCAACCACAAGTTTCTCATCCATATCAGCCGCCTCAAACTTGGCCCAACCCAACTTACCAAATTGGGCCAACTCGAGAAGATCAAATGACTCTTATCCTTCAGACTCTAGCTGACATTCAAAAGATGAATGCGGTTATGCAAAAACTGCACAAAGATGAGATCACAGAGGTTCGCAATCAACTCGCCCAGATGGCAAATCCCCGCCAACATGGGGTACACCCTTCACAACCTCTGCCCAATCCAAATAACGTGCCAAACCAGAGGCATGTTATGAACCCAACTCAGGACTAGGCTCACTATGTCTATCAGGCCCCTTCTGCTCCATCACCCGATGGGATGGAGGCTTCAACATCGTACGGGAGTTATCAGCAGCAACCACCACTTTTTCCTACCCTAACCCAGAACCAAGTAGGACTAAACTCTGTTACAACCTGTAGTGGCAAAACAACTCAGGAACCACCTTACCCAAGCCACTCATAGCCTAGTAGTTCAAAACAAAACCCTAGGTTAGTCATTCAAGATACTCCTATCCCAGATCAAGAACTTGGACCAATTCTGGAGGAACCTACAAAGGTTCCATTTCTCGAGGCCTTGACCAAGAGAAAGAAGAAACCCAAACCCATGGCTCTCGAGGGAGACCTAGTCAAGCTCTTTGAGCAAGTCCAAATAAACATCCCATTGATGGATGCAATTCGCCACGTATAGCTTACGCAAGATTCCTGAAAGATATATGTACACCAAAGCGTAAGCCGTGAACCAAAGGCGGGAGCCCGATCGTATTGTCGGAGCAAGCCAGTTTCGTCATTTTGAGTAAATGCCCACCCAAGGCAAAATATCCCGGTACCCCTCTGATCACCTGTACAATCGGTGATATTCAATTTGATCATGCATTGTTGGATCTAGGAGCCTCCATAAACCTAATACCTACATCCCTACTTGACCACCTTGAAGAATCTTAACCTAAACCGACAAAGGTGACATCATAGTTGGCTGACCAATCTATTAAGTCACCTAGAGGAGTTCTCGAGGAAGTCATAGTTAGGGTACATGATTTCTACTTCCCCGTGGACTTTATAATTTTAGACATGGATGCTCCTGAGAACTTGAAGTACACACTGATAATTTTGGGGAGACCTTTTCTGGCCACAGCTAAAGCCAACATCAATTGTGAGGAGGGCCAAATTGAGTTAAAATTTGGGAGCAGGACACTAAAGATCAATATCTTTAAGGCCCAAGGAGGAATTAATTGTGGGATTATTGTGCAAATTTGCGACATCGAGTCCATGATTGATGACCCATGTGTTGAGGAAAACCTGCTTATCTCTGATGATCAACCACAAGAGGATCAAAACCCACACTTAGAGGAGCCTGAATTAGCCCTAGAGATACCTTCAGCTCATATCATTGCTCCTAAACCTCACCCTGAACCACCTGCTACTGCTGATAACCCTATTATGAAACTGAAGCCTCTTCCTGATCATTTGAAATATGTCTTCTTGGGTTCCAATCAGACCATTCCTGTCATTATCAATTCCCATCTCACCTCTGATCAGGAGACACGTCTAATTTCTATTCTCCAGCAGCATCGGAGAGCCATTGGGTGGACTCTCGATGACCTGATTGGCATCAGCCCCTCTCAATGCACGCATCACCTCTACACCGAAGAGGGCTCATGACCATCCCGTGAAATGCAGAGATGCCTGAATCCTAATCTGTAGGAGGTCGTGAAAAAAGAGATCATCAAGTGGTTAGATGCAGGTATCATTGATTGCGCAGCAATCATAGGTCCTAATTGACCAAAATTAGGCTAGGACTTAGCATAAGCTAAGGTAATTCATGCATGCATAAGCATTACTAGCACCTTTACTGCTTTCTTTTAGCTATGAATAAAATAATACTATAATGTGCTGATTAGGTGCATTATGTCAATTACAGGTAATAAGCTGACTGAAAGGTAGATCTAAAGCTAGATCTGAAGAATAAAGAATAAATAGAGTTGCAGCAGAGCTGGAGTAGAAGACCAAGAATAAGATGTAGTAGACAATAATTTAAGGGGTTGAGGTATGCCATTCTATTTAAGTAGGATCGGGTTACTCAAGCACCAATCCTACAACCCCCTGACTAGTCTCTACCCTTGCAATCATGTGTCATGCGTCTGACTACGCAATAGGTGCGGTGCTTGGGCAGAAAGTCGATGGAAAACCCATGGTCATCTACTATGCCAGCAAGATATTGGACGAGGCTCAACGTAACTATACAGTTACTGAGAAAGAGCTGCTGGCTGTAGTATTTGGCTTGGAGAAATTTAGATCTTATCTTTTGGGTTCTCATGTCATCATTTACTTGGATCACAATGCTATGAGGCACTTACTAGCGAAGAAGGATGCGAAACCTCGACTAATTTGTTAGATCTTGTTGCAAGAATTTGATCTCGAGATTCACAACAAGGTGGGAAAACAGAATGTGGTAGCTGACCATTTGTCCCATCTTCCTTCTTCAGTCATCAACCCATCTGTTCCGATGACTGAGCATTTTCCGGATGAACATTTACTAGCCATTCACGGTCTCCCCTGGTTTGCTGATATAGTGAACTACTTGGTTACAGGGAAAGTCCTGCCAAACTGGGTGACTTCAAGGTGGGACAAGCTGATTTTTGAGGCCAAGTACTATATTAGGGAGGAACCATATCTCTTCCACATTGGCAACGATCAAGTGATCCAGAGATGCATTCTTGATGACGAGGTCAATGACATGATCTCATTCTATCATGACCAAGCCTGTAGTGGCCATTTCTCTGGGCGTAAAACCATGGCGAAAATTCTCTAGTGTGGGTTCTTCTAGCCCACAATGTTCAAAGACACACAAACGTATTGTAGGGCATTCCCTTGTTGTCAGACCCTCGGCAACATGGGCCCGCAGGATATGATGCCCTTGAACCCAATAATTATGTGTGAAATCTTTGACATTTGGGGAATCGATTTTATGGGACCCTTTTCTGGATATAAAGGCTTTGAATACATCTTACTCGCTGTTGATTGTCTCCAAGTGGATCGAAGCCATCCCCACAAGAACTAGTGATCATAAAGTTGCCCTCTGATTTATCTAGGAGAACATCTTTACCAGCTTTGGGGTTCCTAAGGCCATCATTGGCGATGGTGTCTCATTTCAATAATGTGCACTTCAATCCTTGATGAAAAAGTATGGGTGTCGCATCGTACCTCGACTCCTTACCACCCCTATACTAATGGACTGGCAGAACTGTCAAATCGAGAGAAAAAGAAGATCCTTCAGGTCACTATTCGACCTGATAGGAAGGACAGGTCCCACTTACCTTCCGGAAGCTTTGGGGGCCTATAGGATCGCCACAAAACCCAATTAGGCATGTCTCCCTTCAGATTAGTGTATGGAGAGGCATGTCACCTTCCTGTAGAGAGGGAGCAAAAGGCATATTGGGCAGTACGGAAGTGCAATCTAGATCTGATGAAGGCTAGAATACACCATCGGTTGCAATTGAGCGAGATCGATGAACTACGCAATGATGCATATGAGAACTCGCATATCTACAAAGAGCTAGTCAAAGCCTTCCATGACAGGCACATTGTGCAAAAATCTTTCCACCCTAGTCAGAAAGTCTTACTCTTTGATGCCAAGCTCAAACTTTTCCTAGGAAAACTCAGATCTAAGTGGATTGGACCATTCTTGGTAAGACAAATCTTTGGAAATGGAGCCGTCGAAATTAGTCAACCCAACCTTGATTCTGAACCTTTCATCCTGAATGGCTAGCGACTCAAGCTTTTCATTGAACTCACTGATACGAACTTGGCTGAGGTATTTTTTGATCTCCATTCTACCTGAGCTTATTGCACCCGGCTGATGGCGTTAAACTCAGTGCTTAACAGGAGGCAACCCATCCTTTTCTTGAAAAACCCAAAACCCTTTTGACACATCTCTTCACTGAACTCATATTGCACTTTAGGGGTTTTTCCATTACAATAGCCAACTCCACCTCTGGTACTCATATCGGAGCTTGAAATCGTCCACAACAGTCATTCCGACCCATCCACCCACCCCTTTGAACCTGTTCTAATGTACGATCTAAGCTAAACAACAATCCACCCAATTTACAATGAGGACATTGCTAAACATAGACATGGGGGGGGTATGAAAGTGCAAAATGTCGTGAAAATCAATTCACAAAAAGGGTTTGATCCTAGGATTCATAGAGTCTATTTCAGGGTATTCTATTGAATGCATTTCGAATTAGTGACGTCTGCTTGCTTCAAAAGGTGCTAAGTGGGGGGGCCCAATTGTCAAACGACTTAAGTAAGCAGGGGTTTGGCATAATTAGTGACCCTTGGGACACACTCCTTGTGCTTCACCGACACAACTTTACCACCTTCAGGAGTAAGGACAACATCAAATTCATTGTGTCGTCAGAGTTCATTTTTGAAGCATAGGTCCTTAAGCTACCCAATTTAGGGATAGGTTTGATTGATTGTACTCCAGGGCACCTTTCTCTCTACTATTTTCTGTCCCTCTTTACTATGTATCCTTCCACATCCTACACACATTTCCAATCCTACCCTCCTACCACCACTTATCCCTAAGATGATTACTATCTTGGCCCGACTTATGACTACCCATCTCCTAGTCAAGATAACTTTGATTGGGGATATGATTACAGACCTCAATGTCTAGGACCTAACCCTGAAAATCATAATTATGATTATTATCCTTCCCAGAGCTACACTGATTATAGATCACTGCCCTCTTATGAACAAACCAACTAGATCTACAATCCAAAAGGATATAATGATTATAACACCTACTCTCCCAAGGATTATATTGAATATAGGTCACCAGCCCTCTTTGAACAACCCGAAATGACCTACTATCAAGGAGGAACCCAAGAACCTCAATTCCTTGACTCCACTAAGTTTAACCCAAACCCACCCAACCCTGAACTGAACCATTCGATTTAGGTAAACCAGGTCTAAGAAAGGGTGTTGGCCAATTTGAGAAACACTATATGACCTTTAGAAACCCAACCAACACCCCATAAAGAAGAATTGGAGCCCCTGATTCAAATGATTGACGATCTGAATAGTTCGTTATTGGATTGGCTCCAAGATATTGGGGATCAGGGCCCTAGGTGAGTTTTTACCTGGGAAATTATTAAGATTGACAATGAAATTCGTGGTTGCCTTAGTCCAATCTTGGGATGATTCTCAGGATGAACCCCCTTCAGGAAAGCCAAAGTCAGAACCTGCTCAGGCAACTGTCGTGGGGGACAATTTTTATGAGACCAAGGATGACCAGGTTGGTCTAGAGCAACTCATTGAGGATGAACCAATCTTTTAACTTGAGATCCCCGAGCCAAGGAGCGAAGAAAAATGTCTCCATGGACTAGGAAATGATAGATGACTTTGAGACATATATAAATGAGGATCAAGAATTCTTTAATTCTGAGGGTGAGGAATCTCTTAGTGAAGTCTCACTTGAAGTTAAGGGACGTGATTTTAGTGAGACAAATGGGCTCGAGAAGCATGATGAACCATTTGATAGCCCGATAATTGAGGATTATGATCTGATTCGGGCTAACATGGAGGATTCAAATCCTATTATAATAGATGATCCAATTGGTAGCCCCAATCTTCAACCATACCCCAAAGTACTGAACGATGATACCCTTGAGATCATTGTACCCAAGTCAATCCTAATTCAGCCACAATTATTTGACTTGGATAATTTAGATAGGGAAAATAATATGTAGGAGGTCCCAGAATATGAAATTATGATTGTGGAGAGCAGAAATTTGGAAATGAAAATCTAGGAGGCTAATTCTGAGGAAATGCAATGTTGGATCTAAGGGTTCCAATTGGCCTGAAACCACCTACTTTTTACCAGAACCCTTATGACAATTTTTATTCTAGGGATGTGCAACCCAAGCATAACATAATTGATTATATTTTTGAGCCAAATTCTACATGGACAAACAGGACCAGTGATTCAAACCTACCCATTGTCTGATATTTTAGACTTGGGTTGCACACAAAACCGCAGGCCCGACCCTGCAAACACAACAATCTCCAGTTCTGGG
Organism: Thalassia testudinum; assembly: GCA_037157565.1. Classification (NCBI taxonomy): domain Eukaryota; kingdom Viridiplantae; phylum Streptophyta; class Magnoliopsida; order Alismatales; family Hydrocharitaceae; genus Thalassia; species Thalassia testudinum. The sequence continues at coordinate 7,585,158 of JAZHRO010000003.1, read as the reverse complement.
TAATTATTATCCAAAACCTTAAAACTACTCAACCCTGGGGCATAGGCCTACATCACAATCTCATCCACATCTATGGACATCTCCTGCTGGCGAGTTTGAAGATTAATCTTTTGATTATGATCTTAACCCACACTTGTGAATTCTTAACCTTCTCTTTGTTTGTATAGTATGCCTAGCTGAAGGCAATAAAATTAGCAGGTGTGTATATTCCACTTTCCCTGCAGAGCTAACTAGATTTTCATGAAACTCAAGTGATATTCTATTTACTCTGCCCTTTTCATGTCTTTATTTTTACAATGAAGACATCGCATCAGTTAGGCATAGGCGGTAGATACTTAATCCTGAGATTATTTTGTTAGCTCCGCAGAATTTCTTTTATTATTTCTTTTTAAAAAAAATCAAAAAGACGACAATAGGACCGCATCGGTGAATTATTCAAAAAGGTAATAATGAAATTCAGGTGAAGAGGCATGTGTCTGATCAGACAACTGATGTTGATTAGGCTTAATTAAGCGTGCAAACGGTCGAAGGACAAGAAGGTGCACGAGGACGTAGGTGCGATCAACGGCCGAGTTTACATATGTGCCATTAGCGATGTCCAGCTGCAGCAACGTGCACATTCATCACTAAAGGCCCTGCATTCAATTTTAAAGCCTTAAAAGTTCCTTTTGCCCTTGAACTCCATCTATAAAACGACCACCCCTACCACATATTTCACCATCCCTTCCTTCTTTTCTCAACCTCTCTAAGATCTAAGAACTCAAGTTCTAAAGCTCACTTTAGTGCTCCCAAGCTAGAGTTAAAAAACAAAATTTTCCACTTCTTACCCCCTTCGCAAAGATCTCACCATCCATCCTCTTGCCCTTATTCCAGAAGCAGATCCTGCGACATTGACACCCTACCTCATCCCCGATTCTTCCAAATTCATCCTCCTTCCTTCATCTTTTCCCTCCTTCCTCCAGGTGTCAACCGTCTTGCTCGTCCTCCAGGCATTTGACAAGGAGGATAATCTCTCATCCCTATCTTTTTATCGCTTTCTAGCATAGATTTTCAGCTTTATGGTTGTAGCAAGTAGTTGTAATTGACATTGTCCCAGTTATAAAGTTGTTCTCTCTCTCTCTCTCTTTCTCTCTTATTTATATTACAAGTAGATTAGTTGTTTATAGCCATTGTGAATGTTTCCTTTATAAGGAAACTACAAAAAGAAAAATTACGGATATAATCAATGTAGCCTTGAAATATTTCATATCCCGGTTGGAGGGGGAAGATGGGTCAATGGGGCACTGGCAATAGGAGGGAGAATGAGGGTTGCGAGGTATGGAGACCGAAGAGATGGAGATGCAAGGATGATCAGAGAGGAAGGGGGAACGCTGGGAGGACTAGGCATTGGGTAAATGTGGGGGAGGTTTTGTGCTTCAGATGTAGGGGAAGAGGGCACATGGCGACAGCATGCATGCACCCTCCTATTTGCGTAGCATGTGATGGAGAAGGCCATAAACATGATGCGTGTACGAGGGGAGGGATGTATCAAGATGGAGGAAAGGTTCTACACCCTCACTCACATTTAGGGTAGAGGGGACTGAGGGCTCCACCGCCTCACCCTCCCATGCTGGCCAAACACTTTCTTGATGTGGAAGTCCCATATTCCGAAGGCATTCATGCGACGGAGTGGTCTTAAGAGGTGCCCTGATTGGGGAAGTGATGACAGGGGTGCCATCCATCGATTGACTTCGTAAATTGGTAAGATCCCTAGCCTTAAAATCACTGAATTGGAAGATTGCAATGTCGGGCCCTTCTCGCTTTTTGCTTTATGGTCTGGTTAAGAATGATGTTGAGTCCCTCCAGTTCCAAACGAGTATGTTCGAGAACATCATAGTGATGTGGAGATTTGTCTCGTCGTTTGATGGGGCATTAGCAGAGCATCCCCCACAGAAGGTGGCCTCTAAATAGGGAAGGCTGGCGATCACTAGTCTACCGCTTCATTTGAGAACCAATAGGGTAGTGGAGAAGATGATTGAGAGCTTTGCAGAGATGGAGGAAGGTAGGGAGATTATGCTTTATCGATAGATTTTTCACTTCTCAAATATGCTGTCAAAAAAATTTGCGTCATAGTAAATGTGTAATGTGGTTGAAAACCCTCGATCAAAGTCACTAAAAATATACTGAAATTATAACACAATTCCGGTCATATCCACAGGGAGGATAGACCAATAAATTCACCAATATTTGTAGTGAAGGAGTTTGTTATACGAAGCTTAACATGATGCAAAAAGTAACCAAGAATATTAGTTGTAGCATCAAATCCAAGGGGAGAGTGTTTTGAATGAGTAGTACAAATAAGCAAGAATAAAAGGGCCTCCTGCAAATTTACTAAAATAAAATAATTAATACCAAAAATCCCATTCTTTGGTAATGGCAGTCAATGTAATTTTTAATATAAGCAAAAACAAGGGAATTCTCTCCTTTGTTCGTGCATGAGGAGAAGTCGCAACTGACCGTGTAGAGTTTGGAGAAGGTCGGTGGTGACGAGGGCATTCCACTGGTGGTTGTGGCTTCGACAATGGTGGCCGGTGGCTGCAGCTGGAGAGAAGGAAGCAGTCGGTGGTGAGGCTTCCCACATGCGTGCGTGGACTGTGGGAGGCGCTGCTGCGGGCGTGGGTGAGCACATGGCGGTGAGGCGAAACCAATGGAGTCGACAGCATGGGGAACGAAGGTTGTCAGGGACTGCTATGCGGAGGTCCTCTCGCCGTTTGTTGGGTTCCTTCAGTGTGCAAAGGTCGAAGAGGAAGATGAAGAAGAGGACGAAGACAACGAAGAGCTGGCGCAAGTGGTAAGGGTTGGAGAGGGTGGTGGGCGTCTAAGATCAAGAGGATAGAGCGAAGGTGCTCTGCTCAGTGAGTCCTTTGCAGCTAGGAGGAAGAGTGTAGGAGGAGGGCACGCACGATCGGAGAGGGGGTTGCCGCTGCTGCGAACTAGAGGAGGAAGACGTGGGGCAGCTCACGGTAGCTAGAAGTCACGGTCGAGGAGATGAAGGACGATGTCGCAGATGGCTCATGATGGCATAGTCATGGGCACGTGGTCTTGAGGGAGGAGATGAAGGCAGAGGCACGCGATTCTGTTGGCGGGGTCATGGAGGCACGTAGTGGCGAATGAAGAGGCACACGGTGGTGGTGGCTTCAGTTGGTGCAGAGGCTCACGGTGGTGGATGGGCGCGCGGTGAGGGGAAGGTGATGGAGGCTGTTTTGCCTCTCCTGGGAAGAAGATGATCCCCTTTTCCGTTGCCTGTCCCTCCCTGTTAAATAAGGAGAGAGAGTCAGATTTTCAGTTACCAAATATAGCGAATAAGAATTTTAGGGAGAGAGAGATTCATCAGAGAGATAAGGAATTTTGTTGGAATAAATATGAGGAATTGTTGAAATCTCTAAAATTTATTTTCTTATTGTATTTTGCCTAGATAAAATCCCACATATCTCCACTCACTTTGATGTGATGCCATTCCCTTTTGAAGTGAATAATCAATCCTCCCATATAAAGATTAATGCAATTAATACATGAAATGATAAATTTAGCATTCACATGATTTTGTCAATAACATCCATGCTTTAAATTAGTCTCTCATCAAAATAATAATGTACTTAAGCACTAAATTAGTCCACTAAAGTGGACCCATCAAATACCCCCATGCCTAAGTTTTCCTTGTCCAGAGCAAAATCATATGAAACAGACCAAGTCTCCAAGCCAGATTTTACCCTCAGGATGCCTTATCATACCATACTCTAGAAATTAGATTGAAATACCAACTATAGGCCTAAAGGTACCCAAGTACTAGCCAAGATACGGACCTGACCAGCCTCAGTCTTGGGTCCGCTGCAAAGGTTTCTAAGGCTCGCAAAAACTACCCAAAGGTTTGTTGACCCTAGCGGTTAAAGCACCCGTGCATATGTATAGAAAGGTTAGGTTCAATTTTGCCAGTGCATTTTTAGTAAGAGAGAGGGAGAAATTTTATTTTGAGAGTTTTCTCTCTTTCTCTTTAAATTCCCCTAGACTAAACATTGGATTGGCCCTAAACACAATCTACATCATATTCCTTATCCCCACCATCAATCCTTGCAGGGTCCCTAGTAATCGATGCTTCAGGATAGCACCGCCCATGGCAACCCCCAGAACCTTAGCTTTCGACACTTCGAAATAGTGCCGCCCATGGCATTCTGTAGCTGAATTCAAACCCTAGCAATCGACATTTTGGGATAATGCCACCCACGGCATCTGAACCAGCACAAGATGCTTCTGTGCCCCTAGTAGGATATTTAGATATCCTAAGAGACAAGCATCGAGGAGACAATATGTTATAACTCATCTTAAAGGGGCTTATTTTACATTCCTCCTCTCCGTGCCGGGAACTCATCCAATCAACTTGTGTCTTCAAACTGCTCTTAAGTCAACTTTTCAGGAAAACATTTTCGGAATAGGCACTTTTTGGTATTATTCTTTATTAAGCGCACTGAACCAGACCAGTGTGTAATTTTTGGGTGCTCAGGTTACCAAGTTCCGCAAACCAAGGGGTAGGCAATAGGGCCGAATACTGTCTAAGAATTAGACTTCATACATCGACCTCACAACTCCCTCAACCTCTTAAGGAATAGTCCATATCTTTAACAAATACGTGAGTGTTTAGACCCTAAAATAGACCCAGAAGGCCTAAAGTCAGTATCCCTCACTTATCTCCTTTTCTTTAGCACTTTAGGACTTAATTCATCGTCCGATCCAGCCTGAAACTTAGGTGTCTCTTTCATAATCACATGCTGGGACTAATAAGATTTTTTTCTTGCCTATCTTTTTCTTTTGGTTCTTTCCCTTTTCATCTCTTTTCTTCTTCTTATCTTTTTTTTTTTTCTTTTTGCAAAACTAAAGTCCTAATTATGCATGCAAAATATGTATAAATGCTATAAACAACCCCAAGTTATACCCCCCATGCCTAGATCTGACAATGTCTGCATTGGAAATCCAAAACAAGGAAAGACACAACCTAAGGTGGAGAGCAGTTGGAGCTAAGGCTCCTCTAATCTGTAGGTGTCCAATACCTGGCCATCAGAAAGTGTGACATAGGGTTTGAAGCTCTAGCCATTGACCTTGAATGTCTCACTAGATGAGGGATTCTGAATTTCAACTGCACCATGCGGGAACACCTGTGTGACAGTGTACGGCCCATCCCAACAGGACTTCAGTTTTCAAGGTAAAAGCTTGAGTCTAGAATTGAAAAGACAGACCCGTTGGTGGGGCTCAAAGGTTTTGCGGAGGATGTGTTTATCGTGAAAGACCTTAGTGCGCTCCTTATAAGCTTGAGCTGTGTCATAGGCCTCATTCCTCAATTCTTCAAGCTCGGTCAGTTCTAATAAGCGTGCTTTGCCTGCATTTTTTAGATCCATGTTGGCATTATTAATAGCTCAATAAGCTCTATGCTCAATCTCAATAGGCAAATGGCAAGCTTTAACATACACTATACAGAAGGGAGACATCCCCAAGGGGGTCTTATAAGTTGTTTTGTAAGCCCATAGAGCATCATCTAGTTTCTTTGATCAATCTTTCCTGTCGGGCCTTACAGTTTTTTCCAGAATTTGTTTGATCTCCCTATTTGACACTTCAACCTGTCCACTCGTCTGGGGATGATATGGGGAGGCCACCTTGTGGGTGACACCAAGACTTTTGAGAAGACGAGTGAAGTGTGCATTCTTGAAATGAGGTCCCCCATCACTAATGATCATCCTCGGGCAGCCAAATCGGCAAATGATATTGGCCTTAACGAAAGGCAGGACCATGGAATGATTGCTGGTCCTTGTCGGAATAGCTTCTATCCAATTTGACACATAATCAACTGCCACAAGGATATATTCAAAGCCATGAGATGATGGGAAAGGACCCATGAAATCTATGCCCCAAACATCGAATATCTCTACCAAAAGAATAGGTTGTTGGGGCATCTCATCTTTCTTGCCAATAGTTCCAGTTTGTTGACAACGAAGACAAGCCTCCACAAAACTGTGTCGTTGAAAAGTGAAGGCCACCAGAAACCAGACAGGAGAACCTTATAAGTAGTCTTCTTAACACTAAAGTGTCCTCCACAGTGCAGTGTGTGACAAAAATTCAAGCCACTCTGTTGTTCCTCTTCTGGGACACATCTACGTAAGACTTGATCACGGCCTATTCTAAAGAGATCAGGATCCTCCCAGTGATAATACTTGATACTAGCAAGAAATATGTCTCGCTTATGCTTATTCCACATACTGGGGGTTTCACCAGTGACCAAGTAGTTGCAAACATCAGCATACCACGGTGTCGAAGGTTGTACCACCATTATCATTTCATCAGGAAAGGTGTCACGAATATCTCCTGATGGGGTTGAAGCCTCAACTGGGATCCTAGACAAATGATCTGCAACAACATTTTCGATCCCTTTCTTGTCACGGATATCAAGGTCGAACTCTTGTAATAATAGAATCCAACGAATCAGCCTAGGTTTGGTGTCCTTCTTTGTGAGCAAATGTTTTAAGGCTGAGTGATCAGTATAAACCACAACCTTGGATCCTAGAAGATAGGACCTATACTTCTCCAAAGCAAATACTACCGCAAGAAGTTCTTTTTCCGTCACAGTGTAGTTTTGTTGTGGATCCGTAAGAGTCTTACTTGCATAGTATAGCACATGAGGCTTCTTATCAACCCGTTGACCAAGGATCGCACCCACAGCAAAATCAAAGGCATCACACATTAACTCAAATGGAAGGGTCCAATCAGGTGCTTGTAGGATTGGCGCAGTTATGAGGGCCTCCTTCAGGAATTGGAAGGCCTTGGCACACTTTGCATCAAAAATGGACTATCCTTCTCCAGTAGGTCGCAAAGTGGCCTAGAAATCTTGCTAAAGTCTTTAATGAAGTGCCTATAAAAGCCAACATGGCCTAAGACTGAACGAATCTACTTGACAATGGTAGGCGGTGGAAGCTTAGAAATGGACTCAACCTTGGCCTTGTCCACTTCTAAACCTCGCTCGGACACTACATGCCCAAGAACAATGCCTTGTTGAACCATAAAATGGCTTTTCTACCAGCCAAGCACCAATCCTATCTCCTTACAGCGGGTGAGAACTTTTTCTAAATGTGAGAGACAGTGGTCAAACGACAAACCGTATATGGAAAAATCATCCATGAAAACCTCAACGAACTCGTCAATCATGTCTGAAAAGATGGACATCATACACCGTTGAAATGTTCCTGGAGCATTACATAGTCCAAATGGCATTCGACGGAAGGTAAATGTGCCATAAGGACTTGTGAAAGTAGTGCACTCCTGGTCATCCTGAAAGACAGCAATCTGATTGTACCCAGAATATCCATTGAGAAAATAGAAGTATTTATTCCTAGCCAATTTCTCCAGTATCTGATCAATAAATAGCAGGGGAAAGTGGTCCTTTTGGGTAGCGGTGTTTAGGCAGCAGTAATCGATGCATACCCTCCATCTTGTTGTGGGACTGGTGGTGACTGGCTCCCCTTTCTCATTAGTCTCCACCGTGAATCCCACCTTTTTTGGCACCACATGAATAGAACTGACCCATTTACTATCGAAAATGGGGTAGATTATCCCCATATCCAACCATTTTAAAATTTCCTTTTTCACCACTTCCCGCATGTTGAGATTTAACCGCCTCTGCATATCTCTGAAAGGTTTCATAGAATCGTCCATGTAAATGTGATGCATGCAGAGAGTTGAGTCAACCCCTTTGATGTTAGCTATAGTCCAAGCAATGGCTTCCTTTTGCTATTTTAGGCATTTAATTAGTGCTCCCTCCTGCATCTCAGATAGAGCAGTCGAGATGATGACAGGGAGCGTATCATTGGGCCCAAGGAAGACATACTTGAGGGTCTCTAGAAGTGGTTTAAGCTATAAGTCGGGAGCTTTCTAAATTGAGGGAATCATGTTCGATGTCCCCACCTCCAGTAGCAGATCTACCTTGATTGTCCATGGTGGGGAGAGGGACTCAGCTTTGACACCTAATAGCTCTTTTAATTCAGGCATATCATCCCCTCCTTCAAAATTCGGAGTGTGATCCTTGGAAATGACCATTTGGAGAGGATCCTCACACAAAAGAGCCGATGTTGTCTCCTCGATAATCTCATCGATCACCTCAATTTGGGAACAATCTTCTAATCCTAGTTGTTTATAGGCATCAAGCACATTAAGCCTGATCTTTCGATTCCCAAATCCCATCTTAAGTGCCCCAGATTTGCAATTGATCGATGCATTGGCTGTAGCCAAAAAGGGATGCCCCAAGATAATTGAGGGTTTGGTGGGCATGTTGGATGGGTCAGTGTCCAATATCAGAAATTCGATGGGAAAGAAGAAGTCCTCTACTCTCAACAGGGCATCTTCTAAAAGCTCATGTGGTGTCTTTAGCAATCTATCAGCTACTTGGAGGATTACAGGACTAGGCTTCAACTCACCTCCTCCTAATATCTCATAGATAGAGCTTGACAGTATATTAACCCCTGCACCTAGATCGAGGAGAGCCTCATCGATGCACTAGTCTCCAATAACCATAGAAATATACCGGGCTCTTGGGTCCTTCATCTTGGGGGGTGTACCTTGTAGGACCAAGCTGACTAGGTCGGGCAAAACGACCTTAGCCTGGACCTATTTCCCAGCTTTCCTCTTATGGGTGCACAGGCCCATTAGAAATTTAGCATAGGATGGTATTTGCTTGATAGCATCCAAAAGAGGCAAGTTAATGTGAACTTGCTTGAATGTCTCCATTATTTCATCCATCCTATCCTTGGCTCCAGTTGAGCCAGCAACAGGTTCCCCAGGGGCTGATAAGCTCTCAGGAAAGGGCACTCTCAGCCTCTGGGTGGAAGGGTTGTCATGGCGAGACAAGGGTGGAATGGGGACAACATCCTTTGAATGGGTGATTTCAAGAGAGGAAGGGCTGAGTGGCTCTCCTCGGTGGATGTGTAGGTGCCAGTTGGAGTGGTACGAGGGGTGACTGTAGGAGCAAGTTCAGGTTTGGAAAGTTGCTTACCACTCCTAAAAATGGTCACAGCCTTAGCGTGCTCCCTTATGAAGGGCCCTTTACCCTTTCAGTTCTCCTTAGATGAGCTGGACAATTTCCCAGGGTCACGTTGTCTAACAGCCTCAACAAGATGGCCAATTTGAGATTGCATTTCTTGGATAGCCTTATTTTGAGATTGAATGATCATACTTTGATTTTCTTGCATGGCCTTCATCATAGCTTTCAAATCTTCCATCTCAGAATTGTTAGGCTGCAGAGGAGACGGGGATTGTTGTGCCTGAAAGGGTTGGGTGGGTTGGGCTCTTATATTCCCTGAATTTGAAGCATCACCTTGCTTCCATGAGAAATTAGGATGGTTTCTTCATCCAGGATTATAGGTGTTTCCAAAAGGATTGTTCCTGGGCGGTGGACGAAACCCTTGGGCAGCATTCAGGTCTGCCTGTACTAAATAGGGGAATTGATTAGCCAAATGGCACTCAATAGTGGCGTGAAGAGTGCTTTGGCAAATGGAGAATTCAGCAAGAGTCTGGACTTGGGATGTAGTTTGTGGGACTATGTTTGGGTTAGTCATGAGTCTTTCAAAGTTCTGGTTCAACAATTGTATCTGAAAAGCCAAATTCTGAGTTACCCCGGCTTCACTAGCTTCAACTTTCCTTTTGAGGATGGATGGTTTCCTATCTTGATAAGCTGAGGTCAAGTGGATAGAATTTTCTCTTAGTGACTCAAATAACATCCAAGCCTCATCCTCTGTTTTGGTAAGAAAGGTTCCGACACAAGCAACATCCATGGTTTGCCTATGCCTATCAGATAGTCCAGTGTAAAACCTTTCTACCAATTGCCATTTAGGTACTTGATGGTGGGGGCATAGTTGAATCAGATCATTGAATCCCTCCCAAGTGTCATGGAATTTTTCCCCATCTAATTGAGTAAAACCCATGATTTCCCTCCTGAAGTGGTTGGTTTTGCTCATTGGGAAGTATTTTTTTAAGAATTCTCCCTTAAGCATGTTCCAATCATTCACCCTTGCATCCAAGGTGTGATACCAGTGTTTTGCCTTGTCCTTAAGGGAGAAGGGGAAGAGGGTTCTCATCAGAGCTTCATCAGTAAAGTTCTGAAGTTTCACCGTGGAGCAGACCTCGGTGAATTCCTCTAAATGGTGGTAGGGGTCCTTCCTAGTAGTACCATAAAAGGATGGTAACAAGGATATGGTACTACTCTTGATCTCATTTGGATTATCCCCTGCCGGTCGTCTTAGTGCTTGAGTAGGTTGGTTGGTTGGAATAAAATAGTCCCTCAGGGTCCTTCATTGATTTTCTCCTTGATCAGCCATGTTTTCTCTTTTTTTACCTTGGTGGGCTCTCCTAAGAATTCTCTCGGGCTTAGGATCAAACACTAGACTACCCTCAAGAGAGCATCTACCAAGCATACAATAGCAATCACAATTCAAGTTCTTGTTGATTGAGTAAGTGAAACCTCCACTCCAAAGATAGGTCAAAGGGTCAAGGCATTATCCCTCCATTCCAACGTAAGTGACGGGTGATGACTTAAGATCTTGACCTTCTTCGTTGTTGAGGCAAAATTAGTTGATATAGATGGCCAAACAAGTTATTCACTACAATTACACTACCTAATTCAACCTTCGAGTGCCCTAGGACCTATACTTTGCTTAGATGATACTCCCAAGTGATCAAGTGAGAAGTTACTCCAAGGACGAATAAAAGGATGCAAGTAGGACGAACCCTTCCTTTGAGGCAATGCGTAAGCGGTGCCTCTTAACTACCCTTTTGTTCTTTTAAGGGGTGTCTGATGAGTTCCTACCTCAACTCAGTTAATTAAGTTAATTTTACTTAATTAAGAGTAGAAGAAAGTACTTAGGTTAACTCGAATTTGTGTCATTTAAGCAGTATAGGGTCGAATTAACCTAACATTTTAGATTTTTTTTTAACTGGTTGAGTCTAAGTCGTTCCCTGGGAGGTATAAGTCATTTTAAATTCACTAATTAACTCTATTTATCTTACAAGTATAGGAGGTATAGTTAAGTTAATTTTAATAACATGAATTTCGCAAAAATGATTTAAAATTGAGGAAATATGCAAAATTCCATATGAAATCACATTTACAACATTTATTTCAAAAGATTTAAGGCAAATAAGAGTTTATATATTCAAAACATGCCTTATTACAACAATTGAAAGCAAGAGAAATTAAAAATGTAACAAGAAAAATAATTTCTTTTATGCTTCAGCCTCTCTCTTTCTTTTCTTCTTCTTTCTTTCTTTCTTTCTTTTCCTTTTATTTATCCTTTATCTTTTCTCTTTTTCTTTTATTTTTTTTCTCTTATTCTCTCGAGCTTCCTTTCTTTTTCTTCTCTTTTGTTCTACCACTCTTCTTCCCTTAGTGATTTTCTTCTTAGTTTCTTCTTTAGACTCTTTGTTCCTTAGTGCCTATTCTTCTCCTTTCTTTCCTTTAGCTTTTCTCCTTAGTTTCCTTACCTTCTTCAGCTTCAACTATTCCTTTCTTCTTCTCCTCAGCAGAATCGGGTTTTTCCTTTAACCAAAAATTGGTTTAAGGTTTGCGGTGAGGTCCTTTCGAGGATACATAGCACCCTGAGATCAGGGTGGGACCAGACCCTACTCGGTCCTCGCCTTATTTGATTACGGTTTATTTTTGGTTTATTTCTTTCTCGAGCCGAACTGGCCCAATCGCCTCCCAGGGCCAACACACATCGCACACACCCACTCAAGCGCACACCTGCAGGCAAACACATGCCCACACACACACACACATATGCTCAGAATGGTCATATGTTCAAATTTCATGCCGAGCGCTTGACGACTGATAAGCCCAGTGCACAAATCAGTTTTATACCCATGCGCATGCTGAAAGATTTCCAATGTGAGACTATGTTTCCCCCCTCCAGACCTGACTTCAACTGAGGAAATCTCCCTACTCAAAGCTCCAAATCAAGCAATTCAAAGCTTGATGGAAAGCTCTAAGGTAGCTCTACAAGATTATAGGGTCAATTTTAAGTTAAGAGGATGTTTTCCTCTTCGATTTGAAGAGTGAATCTAGGGGGTTCCTATGGGTTTTAATTGCCTAGAAATAGAGATAAATTTCATAGAGTCCACAACTGGACTTTCTCACTTGCTAAAGGTCTAAATGGGTTCTGCAAAAGATTCCATAGCAGCTAGAGTGGGTTTTGAAGCTCTTAAAGCTTTAGGAACAATAGAGAAGCTTCAAGCTTCTTTGAGAGCTTGACAAAAAGGATTTAAACTTAAAAATAGGTGTAACAGACACAGAAGAACATTCTTAATTGATTTAAATAGATTCTAAGGGTTATGACAAACTGATCTAGGCAGAATTTAAGATCAAATCTCAACAAAATACCTCTACCATCAATTTGGGTTTGAAAATAACCCAAACTAGCAGGGTTGTAATTCTAATCAAAATACATGTCCGAGCTCCTAAGGTGCTTGGTTCGTCAGAAGAGTTGGAAGGTTTCTACAATAAACTGAGGTCATGAACAGCTTCAGTGCTCTGTACTGAAGCTTCTAGACACCTTAAATGTGTCTTTAAAACTTCTATGTAGGCATCTCTAACTCCACCGGAGTTGGAGAAGAAGACATCTCAATCCAAGCTCCAGTTATCAAAATTCCAAATAATTGGCCTCAAGTTACTCTATGATAAAAAATACATCAATCTGGAGCTTTCAATTAAATTCTATAGGCTGAAGATCAGAAAATGACTCTCCAGAGCTCGCCGGAGCTCCGGTGAGTCCAGTAAAATGCAAATCGCGCTCAAAGTGGTGAATTTGTGCCATTTTTTTATCTGAAAAGGTTTCTGAGGTTGCAAGGAACCTCAGAATCACATTTAATTCCTCATTAATTCGTTACATGAATGATTAATTAGTATATTCAAGTTTGAATAGAATTTTAGAGGTTGAGGCTCACGACTTGGTCCCTCACTCAAATGAGTGGTTGAGACAAGTCAACAGTTATCTTCGATACTATATATATATATATAATTAATGATTTGAACTACTCCTGAGCTGCCATAGACAGTGAGCTTAGGAGCTTAATTAAAATTGGGCGTTTACACTATAGATGGTAATTAATCATATTAAAGTGTAGAATAGAGTCCTTAGTGATGAAAAGATGATGGAGGACCCTATGGACGTGAAGCTAAATCAGCTACTGCTGCCATAGACAGCAACAGTAGTCGGTGGAGGTGAAAGTGATTTAGACGATTAAGTGATCAAATTATGAATTAAGTGTGACAGAATTGATTATGAAAGATAAAGGAAGGTGATCAGTGAGTTCAAAAGACAAAATTAGGGCTCTGGTAAGCTCAAGGAGCTCACCGGAGCCGAGGAAGATGACATCTAAAATCTGACATTACGACTAACTACCTAACTAACTGCCTACCTAAACTACCCTACTCCTAATCCTAATCTACTATTACCTGGACGAAGGGGTCAACAGGATTCCGTTGAAGGCTCATGGTGGAAGAGTGAAATCAGAGGGTTTAAGAAGAAGATCTCCGGTAGGTGGATGTGAGGTGAAGTAGAGGATCTCCTCGGTCAGCGCCTGTGTCCAAAGACGCGGCTAACCTAAGTGAAGCTCCTCAGCTAATCAGGATGGATGGAGGAAGTCAGAAAATGAGATGGGGAGTTGCCGGAGTTGCAGAGAGAATAGCCTATCAAAGTCGGCTGCAGTGTTAGAAGAGGGAAGGGAGCCAACGTGAGAGAAATTGAAGGGGTAAGGGGGTATTTATAGTGAATGGCAACGAAGAGGACGGTGAAGTCTGGATGAAGAAGAAGCTTGGGGAGCTTAACCTCCGGCATCGTCTCTGACAACAGTGAGGTTAACTCCCACCAGAAATTTGGATTTTCAAGTAATCTAGACCGATGGATGAAGATGGAGTGGTGAGCGTAAGCTTGAGGAGCTTGGAAAAGAAAGATTGATGTCGGCAGGGCGGTGATCGCGCGGTGGAGTCACTCCCCATCGTCAGCCGTCCAATCGGCTGAAGAAGAAGAAGAAGAAGATGAAAGGGACCTAAATGCAATGAACCTTAAGGACCTTTATGAAAATTAAGGACCTGATTGCAATGAATTTTAAGGACCAAAATGTAAACTTAAGTTTTAAAGGTTTATTTTAACTTAGATTTTTTTCAACCTTTTATGTAAGTTAGTGAATAAGGTAACTATTATGTTTAGACCTTGAATTTACATTTTTGACCTTTTTAAGTTAATTTATTAAATTAGGTAAAATTACTTAAGTTATTATATACTTATGTATATATTATGTTTAAGTTACTTAACTTATTAATTGAGGAAATGATTAATAAGATTTCAGGTCCAATTATTAATTAAATTGTTAATAATATATATTGAATGATAAAATATCAATTTTTAACTTATTTTAAGGTCCTTTACTAAATATCCCTTATTTCATAATTAACCCCTATATATTCATAACCTTAGCTAATTAACTAGGAAAACTAGTTAATTAGGGGTAATTAGAGATCATGATGAGTCTCTCATCATACCCCCAAGATAAATTTTTGCTAGTCCCTAGCAAAATTACCTAAGACTATGATGATTTAAAGCACTTGGGTTTAAATTATTATAAATAGTAACTATGTAGTGGAAAGCTTAGGTCAAAAATTTTTAAGTTTAATATAAATGATTAATGTACAGAGCACTTGTGAAAATTTTCTTACTTAGATTTATACTTATAAGATTTTCAAAGCACACTTAAAGCCATTTGTTAACAAGTATTTTATTCAGAATTAGAATTCTTTAAAAATCTCTTAATTCTTGTAACTATTCTTAACTCAAATTAGAATGCAGAGTGTTTTAAGGAAACAAAACTTAGGAATTGAGAATTAAATTTTAACTCAAAAACTCAATAGAATTAAGTTGATTTTTTGTTTATGATATTTGACTTTTATCAATATAAGTTTAAGCAAATTAACCAGATACTCATTATTAATCAAACTTAGAGTAGTAAAACTCTAATTTACTAGCCTGCAGCACTAAGAACAACTTCTAGACCTAGGATTCTGTCAATTCTTCACCTTTCGGTCTCAACTTAAAATCTTCAAAACCCGATTTCTTAGGCTTCATTGCCCAATACCAAGGTTCAGTAGCTATAATTTTAAAACATCTGTACTTAGTGAAGAGATTTGTTCTAAAGGCATCCAAAGTAGCAAAAATCTAGATATTAAGACATCAATTTCCAATCCCAATTATTCCAATTCAACCCTTGGGCTTGGCCTTACTCAGGTTTGGTTATTTTCTCCTCACCAGTTTTCTATCCCGAGGTCAACACTTTTTGTGTATATATCCCCGGTGGACCACTGGGTCTCTTATTCATAATATTTTTATCTCCATATTTTTTTTCACTTTTTCTACAGGTTAGAACACCCATTTATAGTGAGGTGTTCTCTTTATTTGATGGAAGGAAGGGTAGCATCCATTTGTAACGAGATGCTTTATTTATTTGGAAAAACTGCATAAGCACCCATTTGTAATGAGGCACTTAACTGCAGGGTGTTTTATTATTATTTTTTTTTCTTTTTGTTTTCCACCATCTCATTTTTCTTACTATCATTATTCTCCAAATCCTTTTTCTAGGTGAGTGGCACATCCTTCACCCTTTCAAGAACCGCCCCACGGAAATCCTTGGACTAAAGAGGATTCAAAACTGATCCCTTAACCTCTGTGTTTTCGCAGTCTCAGATGCCAACACAACAATTCTATGTGTGTGAATTTAGATGTTTAGGTTACTTAGCTCTCAAACCAGAGATTGGACAACAAAGCCCTTCACTCTCAGGTTCTTCAAATTCTTAGTTTCCTCCTATAGGATCCTTCAAGACAAAATTTACCAAGTATAGTTATTTATCTTTAGCCTGTAAGTCTTGTAAACTAAAATTCTACAAACTCTCTATATAATTAACTCTGAATATCTGGCCTTTTTACTTAACTTTATGATAAAATCAAATTTTCAAAAAACAAAAGGGTTACTTAATCTAATTGATTAGAAAGTTATAATTTAATTCCAAAACTTAAGTTTAAATCTTAATACACTTAGTTTCTTAATTCAAGGTAAGAATAGAAAACTAATGCTTTAAAAGATTTAAAGATTCTTAATTCAAATAAAATCTTATTTTAAAATTTTAAAAATAAAAGTGTTTTTACAAAATATTTAAGTAAAAATCTAATTAAGAATTGAATGATCTTAAATATTATAAATATATTCTATATATATTTTAATTTCTGACCTAAAATAAAATTAAGCTCTTAATTATAGTAAATATATTTATATATATTCTTCTTTTTCTTCTATATAAAAAGATGAATATACCCCTCTTATTATTTTTATGAATTTTCATTTTCAAATTTTTGTATTTATATATTTTTGTTTTTTATGTATATAAGATTTTCTAATTTTTATTAATTTTTTTCAAAAATTTTCTAATTATTATGAAATTTTTTCTTTTTTAAAATTTTTATCATTTTTGGAATCTCTATTTTTTAAATTTCGTGGATATTAAATTTTTGTGTTTTTTTAATTTTAACCCACACTTAAAGTAAAAATTTCACTTCCACACCTCCTCGAACCAAAATTTTACAATGTCATTGTAAGAAGGGTGAAAAGATATTATACTTCATTTAGTATAGGGTAATGGAAGGAGTCGAATAGAGGAGATCAAAGATCTTTATGCGAATGATTTCAAGTCTGACCAAAGGTTAGAGTGGTCAGTCGGACTAAATGAAGGAAATCAGTGAAATATGAAGTGAAAGTTCATAGTAGGTGTAGAAGAAAATCAAAAGGTAAAAACAGGAAATAGCTATGTACAAGTGTGGTGGATGGATAGAAAAACCCTAGTGGAGCATGTAACATTCTCCAACAAGACCCAAAGGATGTGATTCCAAGAAAGGTTTTAGATATTGACCATTGACTTTGAAGGGTTGATCCTTGTTGGATTCAGTAATTTCGACAGCTCCATTGTCAAAGGCTCTAACTACAACAAATGGCCCTTGCATTTAGACCTAAGTTTACCAGGGAAGAGCTTCAAATGGGCATCAAATAACAACACCTTCTGACCAGGTGCAAAGGATTTGCGAGAAATGAATTTGCCGTGGAAGGCTTTAAGTTTCTCCTTATACAGCTTTGAACTCTCATAAGAATCATGTCGTAATTCCTCAAGTTCACTAAGCTGTAACCTACGATTTTCACCAGCCTTCATGAGGTCTAAATTACAGGCTTTAATTTCCCAATAGGCCTTGTGTTCAATTTCTACAGGAAGATGACAGGGTTTCCTGTAAACAAGTCTGTATGGTGACATGTCTATTGGTGTTTTGTGGGCAGTTCTATAAGCCCACAAAGCCTCGTCTAAATGGGAAGACCAATCCTTCCTATTGGGTCGGATTGTCATTTGAAGGATCTTTTTGATCTCCCGATTAGAGACCTCAGTTTGCCCATTAGTCTAGGGATGATAAGGTGTAGAAATACGATGTGTAACCCCATATTTTCTAAGTAAATGTTTAAACTGGGCGTTGATAAAATGGGAACCGTCATTAGAAATGATATTACGAGGTACCCCAAAATGAGCGAAAATGTGACTTTGTATAAAAGGAATGACAACTCGATGGTCGTTTGTGAATGTGGGTATGGCTTCAATCCAATGAGAAACATAATCTACAGTAAGTAAAAAATAATGGAAGCCAAAAGAGGATGGAAACAGACCCATAAAATCTATGCCCCAAATGTTAAAGATTTCACAGACTATAATTAGGTTCAAAGGCATCATGTCTTTTCATGTCATGCCACCAAGTGTTTGGTAGCGACTACATGCCTTACAAAATAGGATAGTGGTTTTGAGGAGGGTGGAGTGGCGAAGGTCGTGAGGTGGCCGGCGAGGCATTTGGAGTAGTGGAATGAGCTGGAAGCCTCACAGAGGTCTAGTCGGAATAGAGGAAGGTGAAGGTGGTCGGTGTGATACGACAGTCGAAATGATGTGTGGTTGGTGTGTAAATGAAGTAGAGGAGTTAAGGAACTTATCTAGGTGATTGGCATATGAAGAGGGGTAGAGGCGATGCCAGTTGCAGTATGGCCAGCTCCGAAGATGAAGGTGACTCCCGTGGGGGAGGAACAATGATGATGGAGATAGAAGCGCCTGCTGGTATGGTGTGACGAGGAGGAGGGTGAGGGAGGCAAATCCCTCGCCGGTATTGCGAACGGACGAGGAATGACGGCGGGAGGAGTTCCCGAAGCTCGAGGAACCTTTCGGCCAGAAGAGGAAGAAGGAATACGGGGAGTGTCCATCCAAAATTGAGCTTGGAATCTTCAGTCTGGTCTGGGGGTCCTTTTATAGGCCTCTGGATGGTGTTTCGGACTTGGGGAGCAAGCTTCACAAGCTAGGAAGACTCACCGAAGAAAGAAATTCTAAGCTATCCTAATCTCTCATGCATAAGCATGAGGGATTGGGAAGGTTTTAGGGCATGGGAATTGGCTCAAAAGGAAGGTAATTCCTCGACGAACTTCCCTTTCAAATCCGAGAGGGATTCGTCAAAGAATTAAAGAGAACATGCCATATTTAGGTCACCAGAATTTGTAGGAATAGGATTAATGGCGTAGGGACCTATTTGAAGAAAATGATGATAAAGATAGGAGGCTTTTTGTAAGAAATTCAAAAGCTATGGGCCCATGTGGAATATAGGAAATTAGGCTTGGACCAAAGTGCAAACTAGGTTGAAGCAATCTCAGATTGGGCCCAAGTTTTGATATAAACCTAATTTGGAACTAAGGAATCCAATGGTGAAGTTGAATTTTGGTTTTGACCTAGTCTGACTGGGTAATTTACATAATTCCCAAATTGGGGCAAATGTTTATCTCAAACTCTATTTTAGGTCAAGATGGGTTCTAATGGTCAAATTGAAGGTGCCAAATCATAGAGAATATTTTTCTATGATTTTTAGAGGGTTTAGGTGAATTTTATCCTAACCAAAACTTTAGTTGATTATGTGGGTCTGTTTTTAGGGTTTCAGATGTTTATTAATTCCTGTAACGTTTCTGTCTGTTCTAACCCACTTATTTGACTCTTAAGATCATTTTAACTTTGCTAAACCTCTGAGAAAATCCATGGTTATTCTATTCTTGTGATAGAATGGTAGCAGAAATAACCTTGTATTCTTATTTTTTTCTCAAATCAATGTTTGATGCCTTTAAGACCTTCTGATGGATATGTAGGAGCTTTTATTAACTTAATCAGATTAAACTGAGCTAGTTATGGCTCATGATGGTGTTTCCATCAGTGAAAAAGTTGGGTCCAAGAATGTTGTAGCCGACCACTTATACAAACTTCACCCGGAACACATTGGACCCTTATTACCCTTAACCGACACATTCCCTGATGAATAACTTCTTACCATGCATGGAAGAAGTCTAGCCTGGTACTCGATCTTAGTAAACTATTTAGTGGTAGGGCAGACTGCTCATGGTTAGTCTAGACAGCAGTAGGATAAGTTCTTGGTTGAGGCCAAGCATTATTTTTGGGATGGTCCTAAGCTGTTTAGACTTTGTGTTGACCAAATCATTAGGAGGTGTAGTCCTGAAGAGGAAGTTCAAAGTGTGCTATCCTTCTATCATGACCAAGCCTGTGGTGGCCACTTCTATAGGAAGTAGATGGCTGCAAAGTTTTGTAGTGCAATTTTTACTAGCCATCACTTTTCAAGGATGCACATAACTTTGCAATGACTTGCACTAGATGGTAGACCTTAGGGCCGATGTCAAGGAAAGATATGATGCCTCTACAGCCCATCTTGATCATCAAAATTTTCAATGTCTGGGGCATCAATTTTATGGGTCTCTTCCCACCATCATACGGTTTTGAGTATATACTAGTCTCAGTGGACTACATCTCGAAATGGATCAAAGCTGTACCTACCCGAAATTGTGACCATAAGGCTATCATGGACTTTGTTAAGAAAAATATCTTTTCTCAATTTGGGATACCAAAAGCCGTGATCAGCGATGGTGGGAGTCACTTCATTAATGCCCAATTTTGTGCCATACTTAAGAAATACGTGGTCACTCACCACATTGCTACCATGTATCACTTGTAAACGAATGGGCAAACTGAGGTCGCAAATAGGCAGATTAAAAATATTCTACAAAAGACTGTGAAACCTGACTAGAAGGATTGGTCCACACGATTGGACAATGCCCTTTGGGCATACAGGATCGCCTTTAAGACCCTGATTGGCATGTCACCTTACCGATTGGTCTTTAGCAAAGCTTGCCACCTATCAGTCAAATTAGAGCATCGGGCATACTGGGCAATTAAGTAATGCAATATGGTTTCCCAATTGACTGGAACTCAAAGGAAGCTCCAACTCTCTAAGCTCGAGGAAATCCGTCAGGACTCTTACAAGAACAGTAGACTTTATAAGGAGAAGATGAAAGTTGTCCATTACAAACACATTAATAGAAAAACCTTCGAGCCAAATCAGCAAGTCTAGCTATTTGATGCAAGACTTAAACTCTTCCCTGGGAAACTGGGATCTAAGTGGACGAGACCATATCAAGTGGTCAGACCTTATCCGAATGGGGTGCTTGAAATTACCAATCCTAAGATTGGGCAATCCTTCACTGTTAATGGTCAATGATTAAAACACTTTCTTTCCCAGATTCCCCCGAAGGAAGTCGTGACCCTCATTGAGGGTTAAACTGGATTTTCACCCAGCTGAAGACACAAAACTCAGTGCTTCCTGGGAGGCAACCTAGAGATTTCAAGCTGACCGGATTCATGATTACAACTCAAGTGATTTCTTTCCCTACTCCCTTGCATACATTTAGTTTTCCAACGAGGACATTGTCCAACTTAGGCATGGGAGGGTGGTAATTCATAGGATCTGAGTGCAAAATTGTCAGCTTGAACTAATTTTATTTTATTTTTTATAAAACAAATTAAAATTAGGAAAAGAAAACTTAGGTATTAGAAGCTTATCAACTTTAGAAAATGATACGTTTGGGACCTAATCGTTACGACCCTTCAGGCCTTCGGACTTAATCAGTTCGGGTGTCCACTAAAATGTTGACTTGGTCTCGAGTCCTTGCCACCTCAATGTATATTAATTTGGTCAACAAAGTAGGGTGATAAGTATACGACTTATTAACCTGCCCTATGATTTAGGGGGATTTTTAGTCTAAGCAACAACACACATTTTGCACAAACTCACTCATCGACAGTTCTAATGGAAATTGGGTAGCTAATGAACCTTCTAGGGTGGTATATGATAAGTTGGTTCTCAGTTTTGAATAATGTGATTAAGATGATTTCTCATTTAGTAACAAAGTGGTGGAAAATCGCTTAACAAAATAATTACATTACCACTCATAGAAGAGTGGGTCGCGTCCACAAGGAGGCAATGATACAATAAAATCTCGATTATTTTGTATTATTTCAGTCAAGTGCAAAATCCATAATCAAATCCGACATGAAATGCTATGGAAAGAAGATGCACAATAACTCAAAAATGTAAGGGTATACGTGCAATTTTTCTTCACTGAAATATTCAATAAATATGTGATGATTTTATATAATTTCCAATTAACATGTATTAGAGAAAATTGGTGCACATTTTAATCACAAATCCAACGTTAAACATGTTAATATCAATAACCACGCAATTATCAAAAAGTATGACTATGCAGTCACAATTTCACCATAATAAAATAATCATAAATTAAAATTGATTTTGGTGGCAAGGGCTAATGGGGAAGGAAGTAGAGGATTTCTCCTCTCTCTTCCTCGTGTGTGCGGCCGTGCACAGTTGGTGGCGAGAGTCGATGGAGAGGTGCGCCTTGACAAGAGCTACGCAAAGGAAGTGACGCGATGACCAGAGGTGGTCGGCGGCTGTCGGACGGAGGAGGATGGCTGCCAGCCTATTGGAGGAGGAGGCTGCTACTGCAGCCCGCACGGCTGCGCGCTGGGTGCATATGCATGCTGGGCGCTGGTGTAGGTGTGCACAGGTGCAGCCTCGCTGCTTCCTGCTATGCAGCGCCTGCGGGTGCGAGTTAGAGAAGCGGTGGATGGTGGGTGTGGCGCTGAGCAATGGCATAGGTATGCGCGAGTGTGCGCCTACAGAGGAGTGGTGCAGCACCTGCTGGCTGGAGTGAGGTAGTGCCTGCGGGCGTATGGTGCTTGCAGTGAAGGGTGCTGGAGGGGGCATGCTTACAGGGAGCGGTGGTGGTGTAGGAGCACTGGTGGGGGGCGAGCGCCTGCAAAGGTTGCGTAAGGTAGGAATGTGCTGGTGGCAAGGGTGCACTGCAGGCGGTAGCATGCTGCAGGAGGGAGAGCTGGTTGGGGGCGCTTAAGGGGTGCAGGTGCCTGTAGAGGTCGCGCAAGGTGCTGGAGGGGGCTGTGCCTACGGGCAGTGGGTGCAGCACTTGATGGGCAGTGAGGATGGAAAGGTGTGAGCGCTTGTGGGCAGTGGGTGCAGCATTGGTTGGATGCAAGCGAGGGGCGTTGAGGCTGGAAAGGTTTGTGCGGCGTTGGTGTTGAGTGTTGGTTGGAGGCTTCGGGAGGCGGTGATGGTGGCTTCAGTGCATGCTTGGTTCACAGGGTCCGCCACCTCCACAGTGGAGAAGGTGGAGATAATTCCCCCGCTAGGGGGTGGAAGAAGTTCCTGAAGATGAAGATCATTTGCTCTGAAGTGCCTTTTTTATCTCCTCTCTCCGCCTCTCAAGGGATTTTCAAAAACCCTTTTCTAATTTTGGCCGACGACTGTTTGCATTTGTTGAGGGATGTGCTGAACCTGGCCGGAGGATGAGGAAGAGATTGAGCCAGCTGTTTGTTTGGGAAATTTATCCCCCCCTCCTTATTCTTTCCCAATATCATTCCTGTAACATAAAAACATAAAGTCATTACACATTAAGTTATAAAATGCGATAAAATAGATGTAAACTTAAATAATGAGGCATGCAAACATTCTATAACTTAATGTAGTTATTAACAAACCTAAAAGGTACAATCAATGTTAACTTAGGCGTAACATTAGTCCATTAAAATGGACTCATCAAATACCCCCATGGCTAAGATTTGCTAGTCCCTAGCAAAAAATGAAAAATAATTAAAGTAATCAGAAGATTTCTTCTTTTCTTATTTCAAAACTTTAGAGATCCAGACAAATTTGAAGTGATGATAGCCTAAGTAACAAATCAATGTGAAAAGCCAATTCGCATTGGGATTTCATAATTTACCCTTGGTAAATATTTCTGTCGGTGACTGGTCGATCTTTCGCTTTTAAGTCGGTTGCAGTTTAATGTGGTAGAAAAATCGACAGATCAATATTTAAGAAGAAATAACCACTCGCAGAGGAGCGAGTCGTATCCACAGGGAGGCAATGACGTATTAAAATTCGCACCAATTAAAAACGTTCGTTCGTAGTTACTTTGGACAAGAATCAAGCCAAGATTGCCTTTAGATTAAGGTTTAAGCAAGAAATAATGCTGAAATGGCAATTATGAGAAACTAGAGGATATTTTTCGCAATGCGGAATCAATAAAATATCATTAAAAAGTGACAATGGCAGAAAATGTAATTTCTAATTAGCAAAATAGGGGAATTTTTCCCCTTTGTCTTACGCGATGAGGAGCGGATGGCCGGGCGCGGGAAGCTTGGAGGAGGTCCCTTGGACCGAGGGCTTCGAATCGGTGGTGGCGGCGAGTTGCACGGTGGCTGGAGGTGACCGGAAGAGCTCCGGCGGAGGTGCTGCAGCCGGTGAGCATGCGCAACCTCCTGGCGTGAGATCTGCCGCGCGCTGCTGCTGGCAGCTCTGCAGGCGTGGGCGTGGCCGCTGCTGGTGGCGGGCGCGCGGGCGAAGGGATCTGCAGGCGTGGCGAGCACTGATCTGCAGGCGCAGGGAAGAGCGGTTGGCGTTATGCAGCTGTACGCTGATCTGCAGGCGCGGGGGTGGGAGCGGGTGAAGTTCTGCAGGTGTGGTTGGACGAGCCTGCAGGTGCGGGAGGATGGTTGCGCGGGTCTGCAGGCGCGTGGAGAGTGCTGCAGTCGGTGAGCGCGTGGAGATGGGCGCGGTTGAGGAGGACGTGCATGGTTGGAGGGTGCAGGCACGGTTGAGCTGAAGGTTGATGGGCGCGGGTTGAGCTGAAGGTTCTATAGGCGCGGGAGAGGGTTTGCAGGCAACTTCAGACGTGTGCGGTGGAAGTGAGCGGGTAGCTTCAGACGTCCGGGAAATTTCCTGGACGTCTTAAGTTACTGAAAAGGTGGCTGAAGGTTGTTGCAGTGGTGGTGGTTGGCGACGAAGGCGAGGGAGATGCACGCTAATGTGCTCACGGTGATACGGACGAGCTCCGAATGCGGTGTGGCCTGTCACACCACATGCCCACGGTGGTGGAGACTCTCCGCCACAGTAGAGGTCGGCAGTATGGAGTGGAAGAGAGAAGTTCTCTCTGCACATTGGTGGGTTGGTGGTGGAGGCCTCCCGAGCTCGGCTGCCTCCCTCCTCCTTTTGTAGTGGCCTGCACACATTTGAAATCATCCACCCAACCAGATCCAGCACATCCGCTATCCCTTGAATGGTTCTTCACTGCGGCCGTTCGACGTTGGAGCGGTAGCCAGCCGTTCCTGCAAGGAGAAGAATAAAGAAAATAGTGTTAAAATATTAGGGTCATTTATGTATAGACCCTCAACTTCTATGTTAATAAAAACAATGTACCTAATTGGTTGTCGAATTAAATGAATGCTATTCTAAGCTAATTATAAATGCATTCAAGATATGAATGCAATGTATGGATTATGTAATTAAATTAAAACTATGAATTAATCTATTTACATCCTAATTTATGCTAAATAAATGTTAGAATTATCCTAATGTGTAGGCACTTAAATACTTAAATAGCCCTCAACTATGGGCTAATCAAATACCCCCATGCCTAGTTTTTGCTAGTCCCTAGCAAAATTAAGCGAAACCTAGCACTCTAAGTAGACTAGTCAACTCACTTTGTCTTCCTTCAGAAGCATATTAAGTTCAGGCTCTAGACCCAAGGTTCCTAAGTAGTTGCTAAGTTACTGACTAGGTCGGCTAAAGACGAGTTGCAGGCACAAGTTTCCCTGATTTCTGACTCTACCCTAAAGTTTATTGATCCCTGAGATTAAAGCATCCGTGCCTGTGTATTGGTCTGAGTAATTTGAGTTAAAGCATTTTTTTTTTATTTACTTTTTTTTTTTGTTTGATTCTTCTAAGTCTAACCTTAGATCAGCTATCCACACGGTCTGTGTCGGATTCATTGTCCCCATTACCATACCTCGAAGGGTGCTTGGCTTTCGATGCTTCGAGATAGCACCGCCCATAACAACCCCAAGAACTCCTGGCAATCGACACTTCGAGATAGTATCGCCCATGGATTTCTTAAGCGAATTCAGGCCTATGGCAATCGGCACTTCGAGATAGGGCCGCCCATGGTACCTGAATCGTGCAATGCGCTTACATGCCCCCAGTAGGATGGATATCCTAAGAGACGAGCGTCGAGGAGGTAATATGTTATCATCGCATCCTCAAGGTGAGTATATACTCCACCTCTCCTACGGCAGGAACTCTTCTAATCAAAATGTGTTTTCAAGCCTCTCTTAAGTCAAAACTAAGAGAACCAAATCTCTTTTGAGAAAGACAGAAATTAAGTTGATTACCAGACCAAGTGTGTGAAATTTGGATGCTTGGGTTACAAGGACCCGTAAACCAAAAAGTAGAATAAGACTCCAGGTACTACCCCACCTTTTAACTCGAACCCTAGTTTCCCTTCCTCAACCTCTTGAGGAATGGTCCGCAACTTAACTCCTACTTAAGTTTTTAAGTCCATAAAGGACCCTAAAGGTCTAAAGCTAGTAGCTCATTTAGCTTCTAAAGTTTGACCCTAGAATTAACTTAGTCTACCCTAGAGTTCTGATTTGCTTAAGGCTGCAAGATCTAGCCAGTTAAGCTCAAAACCTTTTTTTTTTATATATATGTACAAATGTATGCAATTATGCTATGTATATCCCCAAGTACACCCCCCCATGCCAAAAATCTGCAATGTCCTCATTGCATAGAAGGATATTACCTGGGTTAGAGCTGGGATGAATAGCCAAAGAACTTGCAAATCAGGTTCAAGAATTGCAGAAATAGGCCCTAAAAATGAGCAAAGCAATGTTGGCCTAAAAATAGGTAACCTAGGATGTTGGCAAGCTGATGATGAATCCCGATAGCAAATGCTCGCCCAACTAAAATGGGAATGAAATCTTCCCAGGTCACCAGAAGAGGTTCTAAAGGATAAAAAGGTAAAATAACCTCCAAAGGGGTAGGGGGAGGATAAGATGGATCCTCCAAAAAGAATGGGGAAGGAATGGTGCACAGATAAACCCCCAGGGTAATGGACTGACTAAAGAAATCATCAATCCATACTCAATACTCCATTACAGGAAATATTGGTCTGTTAAGCCCGCTGGTCAGAACAAAAGTGAGTAATTTTCTAAGGCAAGGATTGTCTAGGGTGTCCAAGTTATGAGGTTGTGGGATGGCCATAAGATCTAGGTTGGGTTTAATCAGCTCGGTGTCCATCCCAAACACTCTTTCTAAATCCTCAATTTCATCCCTAGCATTCCTTGCACCATCAGATGTATCTTCCTGCTCTTCATCAGGAGTCACAATTTCACTTTCAGATATAAGCGAATCAGAGGGTGACTTCGAAGTGAATGAAGGTAGGTTGGAAACAATAGATCTAGGGATTATCCTATCAATGTCATCCCTGGGTTTTTGTTCTTTACTCAAATCTTCCCCAGAGTCTATATGTGAATCCACATAAATCTTAGAAATTGCTTCCAAATTTTCCATCATTTTATCATGAGGAGAAATATCATCAATGGGTGTGGTAAGGAAACCTAATTTGGTCAAATTTGTGACATCCTCAGGGGCTAACTCTTCAAATAATACATAATCACCCTTAGTGTCACTCCAAATCTTGGATGTAGGTTCCTCATATAATTCGTCTTCCTCCTCATCACACAATTCATCATGTACCCGAGGTCTAGAATCATTTAATATCTCAGCAGATCCCCTAGGGTGCTCTATCTGAGGTAAATGGTTTACACTGGTAACATCAGACTCCTCAGATAGGTCAATTTCTTTAGGGTTAGGTTCCCTATGGGTGGGTTTGAGTTCCATATCGTGATCAGAAGGGAGAGTAGGATTAACAACTTGACTTTGACCCACTTCATCAAATGTCACGAAAATACTATCATCTGGGTTGAGGTCTTCCAATGGTACCATCATTCCCTTCTTTCGACTCCAATATAAATCAGGTGGATACTCAACCTTATCATCATCTTCCTCGGGTTGCCACCTTTCTTCATCCAATGCATAGCTACTTTCATGTGTATTTTCCTCCCACCTAAAGTGTAGATCTCTCAAGGAAGTGTCATCTAATGGGGAGGTTTCAAAATCGATCCTCAAAAAGTAGCTATTCTCCCTAGAATTTCCCTCCAACTTAAAGTGCAGCTCTCCCACGGGAGATGCATCTATTGTAGAGGGGTGTACATCATCCTCAATAGGGTAGATTGGGTGGCTAATTTCATCTCTTTCTTGTTGGCCTGCTCTCAAAGATTCTCCCAACAATTCACTCATTTCGTTTTGTATTTTCTGTATTTCCATCTTCAAAGAGGAGAGGTCATTTCTATCATGAGAGAAGTCAGGCTCAGGCTTATAGTACCCAGGAGTGTTTGTCCAACCATAATACTTTTTCAGGGAGGGTGGGTTGGGTATTTCTTTGTTATGTGGGATATTGGGCAAAGCAAATCCCGCTCCTAGGCTCTGCTCACTGATTTGGGGCTTAACTAGGCCAATACTCCTATAATAGGAGTAAAATGGATCCCAATGATTATCATTATGTCCATCAAGGAATGGACCATCTCGGCATCTGGGATCGAAGGATGCAGAGTGGGGGTGAGGGTGTGGGCAATATGTGAAAGGATGAAAAGCAATGTGGTCCATTCTAACTCACACTTCAATCAGAATTCCCCAAGCAAAACACAATTCAAAAAGGACCTTTTAGGTCTTTCCCAATTTAGGCTTTTTATTTTAAGTCAGATTTGCAGGTGACAATACAATTTATTCAATCAATTTACGCACCTATTGTGGACCTACGGCTCGCCTAAGAAGACCTAGTTGGAGCTTAGGTGTTCTTCCCTAAATCTCAAATGGTCAAGTAAATCCAAAGATGGAAGATCGAGGGATGCAAGTAGGCCTAAGCCTTCCTTTGAAGCTGTGCTTTCGCAGTGCTTCTCAACTACCCCCAAAAATCTGTGATAGGGTATCCCCCTCTTTGGATTTACAAAACCTTTGATCTAAAGTTCCGAACACTTCAGAATCCAATGATAGGAGGGCCCTTGTCCTAGTATTTCCAAACCTAAGGAGTGTCTAGAAGCGTGTCGTGGTGTAAGTGAAATAAGTGTGCATACATCGTAAAAGATTTTGAACTTTGAATCGCGCTCCAAGTTTGAAAATCAAATCCTTGGTTTTTAAAATGTCCCTCCTTTAATTAGTCCTTTTTCTAAAAAAAATGTGACCACTTGTTAGATTTATTCAGTACAGACTTTGTGGTCTTTGAATTAAGTCCCAAATGCAATGTGTGATCAAGAATAGGATGCAAACTAAGAGAATGCGTACCTTGCTTCCAGCAATCAACGATGAAAGAATGCACGCAATGCAGAGAAGTAAATCTAGAGGCTGCTCATACAGACCTAAATGGTTCGTCCTAGGGCAGGTAGCTTCTAGCAGGCAGCTCATTTTTTTTTCTATTTTTTTTAGAACTACTTATGCACAAGCAAATAAAGTAATAATAAAAAAAAAAAATAAACCTAAATCTAAAGAAAAGGGAACAGACTCCCAAAAATTACCCAACATGGGCCCAAAACAAAATCGGGGAACAAACCTCTCAAAATATGCCCCAGAACAAGGGTTTCAAACTAACTGCAATGAAAAATTAATTCTATAGTCTTAATTCTATTCTAATTAAACTAGCAACTAAATACAATGGTGTCCGTCGCATCCTCGTCCTTCTCCTCCTTTCAAAATTGCTCCACTTCTCGTCTGGCGACGTCAAGGGTCGCCTCTCACACTGGCTGATTCTTGCATAATTTTTCTCGCACAGAAAAGAAAATAATAAATGGTCAAATCTCTATGCAATTGACAAATAATCAAAATAAAATTAGGCGAAATTATTGTCTGTTGCCTCCCCAGCAACGGCGCCATTTGACTAGTCGATCTTTCACTTTTAAGTCGGTTGCAGTTTAATGTGGTGGAAAAATCGACTGATCAATATTTAAGAAGAAATAACCACTCGCAAAGGAGCGGGTCGTATCCACAGGGAGGCAATGACGTATTAAAATTTCCACCAATTAAAAACGTTCGTTCGTAGTTAGTTTGGACAAGAATCAAGCCAAGATTGCCTTTAGATTAAGGTTTAAGCAAGAAACAATGCTGAAATGGCAATTATGAGAAACTAGAGGATATTTTCCGTAATGCAGAGTCAATAAAATATCATTAAAAAGTGACAATGGCAGAAAATGTAATTTCTAATTGACGGTTTACTATAGCAAAACAGGGGAATTTTTCCCCTTTGTCTTGCGCGATGAGGAGTGATGGCCGGGCGCGGGAAGCTTGGAGGAGGTCCCTTGGACCAAGGGCTTCAAATCGATGGTGGCGGCGAGTCGCGCGGTGGCCGGAGGTGGCCGGACGAGCTCCGACGGAGGTACTGCAGCCGGTGAGCGCGTGTGGCCTCCTGGCGTGAGATCTGCACCGCGCTGCTGCTGGCGGCTCTGCAGGCGCGGGCGGAGGGTGCTGCAGGCGCGAGAGTGGGTGCGTAAGCTGCAGGCGTGGGCGTGGCTGCTGCTGGTGGCGGGCGAGCGGGCGAAGGGATCTGCAGGCATGGTGAGAGCTGATCTGCAGGCGCGGGGAAGAGCGGTTGGCGTTCTGCAGCTGTGCGCTGATCTGCAGGCGCGGGGGTGGGAGAGGGTGAAGTTCTGCAGGTGCGGTTGGACGAGTCTGCAGGTGCGGGAGGATGGTTGTGCGGGTCTGCAGGCGCATGGAGAGCGCTGCAGCCGGTGAGCGCGTGGAGATGGGCGCAGTTGAGGAGGGCGTGCGTGGTTGGAGGGTGCAGGTGCAGTTGAGCTGAAGGTTGATGAGCGCGGGTTGAGCTGAAGGTTCTGCAGGGGCGGGAGAGGGTCTGCAGGCGACTTCAGACGTGTGCAGTGGAAGTGAGCGGGTAACTTCAGACGTCCGGGAAATTTCCCGGACGTCTTAAGTTACTGAAAAGGTGGCTGATGGTTGTTGCGGTGGTGGTGGTTGGCGACGACGGCGAGGGAGATGCACCCTAATGTGCTCACGGTGATACGGACGAGCTCCGGATGGCGGTGTGGCCTGTCACACCACACGCCCACGGTGGTGGAGACTCACCGCCACAATAGAGGCCAGCAGTATGGAGTGGAAGAGAGAAGTTCTCTCTACACAGTGGTGGGTCGATGGTGGAGGCCTCCCGAGCTCGGCTGCCTCCCTCCTCCTTTTGTAGTGGCCTGCACACATTTGAAATCATCCGCCCGACCAGATCCACCACATCCACTCTCCCTTGAATGGTTCTTCACTGCGGCCGTTCGACGTTGGAGCGGCAGCCAGCCGTTCCTGCAAGGAGAAGATTAAAGAAAATAATGTTAGAATATTAGGGTCATTTATATATAGACCCTCAACTTCTATGTTAATAAAAATAATGTACCTAATTGGTTGTCTAATTAGATGAATGCTATTCTAAGCTAATTCTAAATTCACTTAAGATATGAATGCAATGTATGGATTATGTAATTAAATTAAAACTATGAATTAATCTATTTACATCCTAATTTATGCTAAATAAATGTTAGAATTATCCTAATGTGTAGGCACTTAAAGACTTAAATAGCCCACAACTATGGGCTAATCAGTCGGTATAGGCAACTACTTCTCTCAGGGATAAAGCAGAAGATAATCTGTAATTGGGCCCTGGCTATTGGTTTAGGTAGGAGATATTGAGTAGAATAGATTTGTATTTGGTGGCACACACTCATCTGGTACTACATGTAGTATAGTACTACAGACTCTAAATTAATAGACTATTTGACAAGTCAACTCTGAGAGAGGCTACACAATTATTCTCTCTTGATGTTCTTGGGCGCTCACTCTTTTCTTTCTTTCTAAGATCACAAATCTCGCCAGATTCCGTAATTGTCCTCGCTGTTTGGTAGCCTTACATGACATCCACACTTCAATTAAAGTCCTAATAATTCGACAACTAAGTTAGAGTCCTCAACCAGTATTCGGGAGATCAGAAATACAAAAAGGTAGGTATGGGTTATATTTGATGGAACGCGATAGGTGTTCTATTGCCTTAGAAACGATGTTACATTATTAACTTTGACTTTTTTTCTCTCTTTTCTTCTTCTTCTCCCTTTTTCTATTATTTATATTTTTTTTTGTAATATAACTGTTTCTTCTTTTTCTTTTTTCTATTTCTTTTTTTTCTTCTTTTCTTTTCTCTTTTTTTTTTATAAATCAACATAATATGACACAGACTTTTATTTATGAGGCATTATTAGGGATGATGACGGTCAAGAGGATATTGTGTGGCTTATTTGGTGGAAGTACTTATTCTTGGCACCGGGAAGGAATGGATATGAGAGGCATATTTCTAACCTTTGACACTATTACCCTCCTTTAGCCGAGGACTCTATGAAGGATGATTGTAACCATCCACCATAGTCATAGCTTTATTAAGACTCCATCTCTGTGTATCTACCTTATTTGGTGACTCTCAGGAATTCACACAATGTACGCACATAGGAACAGAGAGTGAAAACTACGCCTAACTCTGAAGTGTCATCATCTAATTATCCAAAACATAAGAGTCCTTGCACTAGACTTAGCGCACCAGTAATCTCTCTACTTTCTTCTAACAAATATGAGGTGGATCTACTACAAGATAGTATACCTGACTCCCTATTAACTGTCCAAGGGTTTAGTAGACTACAAATGCTTATTGGTTTTCCTCACAGATCCATTACCAAATCTACGTGAATGTACTGGATTCTAAACTTGAGAAATAATTCAGGAAGAAAAACCTCCAATGACAAAGGTATTTTTCTAGGGACTAACCCATTCAGCTCAAGAAAAGAAATTTTTTCTTTTTTTTTGATATGCTAACCTAAATGCATTAATACTTCCTAAAATGCAAATGCACCCCCCCATGCCTAAATCCTACAATGTTCCCATTGTAAAATTAAAATAGGAGGGGAAAGGAAAGAAATCACCTGACAACGGTGTTATTCCAACCGCTGGGTTTCCTCCCAACAAGCGCTGCATTTTCTGTCAAGAGCCAGACTTAGAAAGAACCTGTAAGTCTGGTTCTAGTTAGAAAAGGTTAGGCCCTAAAAATATGCGTAACAGCACGGGCCTAGAAAACAGGTAGCCACGAATGTTGGTGAGCTGATGATGCAACGTAATACCAAATGCTCGCCAAAAGATATGAAAGCAAAGAACCTCGTTGGCTACCTTGGGAGGTCTAAGAATAATAAACAGAATATGAAAAGGGACCTCCCGAAATGGAATAAGTGGAGGATAACAAGGATCCTCCAGAGCAGGATGGGTTTTAAAAGATATAATCATTATTAGTTCAAACCCTTGAATGGAGAGAGTAAAAGTACAAGCATCAATCCACACTCGCCATTCTACCTGAGGATGTACTGGCCTGATATGTTCTCCAGAAAGAATGTACATGAGCAGAGATCTGAGTCACAGATCAGTTAGGGAGTATAAGGGTTGTTTGTAGTGTTGGAAGGTAATGTTAAGTCCAATGAGGCCTTATTCGGTGTTAGGTCCAATTCCAATAATGATTCAGATTGTGTATGCTCCCCAACAGTTGTACACAACTTCAGGTTACTTGCCTAACATTAATGATTGGAGTCATATTTGAATCAAGGGTAGACTCCAAATTACAACTCTTTGATGGCTGGGTACAAATGTCAGAATCCTTATCATTAAGCTCATCCCCGAATTCGTTTGGTTCACTGAAATTTTTGTTAGGGTGTATATGTGATTCATTAAGAGTTGGATCAGTGTCTCAATTATTCCCAAAGGAGGATCAATCTTAATGTTTTGGAGCAAGCCTATATCACTGAATTTGTTATTCTTCTCAGGGTATAAATTCTCAATTGATGTGTTTTTTCCCCGAGAGTCTCCCACAGACTTCTCACTATTTTGTTTTTCCTCATCTAATAGCAACTCCTGTTTTGATGGAGGATGACTCTCAAAAGAAGAGAGGAATCTGGATTTCACCATATTATTTATATCCTCTAGAGGTAAATTATCAAATAATAAATAATTCCCTTGTGATTCACTCTAGATTTTCAGTCCAGGTTGCTCTATTGGGGCATCCTCATCCTCTGAAATAGACTCCTCATATCCCTGAGATGAAAATTGATCTAATTCATCCTCCATTCAATTAGGGTCACCTTCATTGGGTGCATTTAAATCCTCAGGATGCTAAATGGTAGGTGTTGATACCCTAAGTGGAGGGTCAGGAGTAGTCTCACTAAGGGTAGAATGGGATTCCACCAAATAATCAATAGGGAAAGTGATAGGAATAATACAACCTTGACCCGAGTTGGTAGGGGTAAGGAGAATACTTTCATTGGGGTCAAGGTCCTCAAGAGGTACCATCTTCCCTTGCTTTTAACTCCAATATAGTTTAGGTGGATAATCACTATGATCGTTCTTCTCTAGTGGTCGTGTCTCATTGGGAGAGTCTAAGTGATAGCTACATAAAATTGGATCCCTATTGTCATTGGGTTCCTCAGAATTATTTGCATGATTATGGTTATATAGGTAGCGATCTGAATTATTAGGAAGGTGTAGCTAAGCTGTCTTAGTTCTTCATTTAACTGTTGACTATTCCTCAACATCTCTCCCAGATTTCATCATTTCCTTTTCCTGTTTTTGCATTTCTATCATAAAAGAGGAGAGGCTACTATTACCAAGTTGGGGAGGATAGTCAATTTCAGGCTTTGGTTGCCTAGGGTATCGGTCCAACCTCGATACGGAAAATCATGAAGGGTGGGAGGGTTGGGTGTTTTCATGGATGTAGGGATTTTAGGGTTGGAAAATCCCTCTCCTAGGTTCTACTCAAAAGTGGGAGTTATCAAGCCAGTGCTCCCAAGATAAGAATAAGAATCATCCCATGAATTGTCAATGTACCCATCAAAGATGGATACGTTCAGGGCATGGGATCCTGATTAAAAGATGGAAAGTATTGACTCTGATAATCTAAATGATAGGAGTAAGGATGATCCATTTCTTTATGCAAAATAGTTTTCAACTCTCTTTGGGTTTAGAAGAATTCAGAACACGAGCAGAAATTTCCTAGAGAGTTCTACTGTCAAAGCAAAGACAAATTTAGTGGGATTAGTTTTTAGTAGATTGTAGGTCTTAGAATTAAATGTTCAATTGGTGGTCAAACAAGTTTTGCAAAAATTATGCTTCCTAGGCCAACCTTCGCTGGTGCCTATAACCTACTCGCAAGGGATGGAAGTCTCGTATCGAGCCCACACACGAGGAATCGAAGTAACTTGGTGGATAGGCTTGTTGATTTTCGACTAACTTCCCTTGTGGTGCAAAAGAGGAGAGGTAGAAATTTATCTAGTGACCTCATGTGTGAGGTGCACAATGTCTCAAGTGTGCAAACATACGATCGTGTTTTGATTTTTGAAATTTCTCAAACGGGATCCTTTTGCACATAATTTTCAGTCAGATTTTAAAGTCAAACCTCTTAGCAGTCCCAATTTTTAAATTGACCATTGAATTAATTTGATTCAAGCACTTTAGTGGTCTTAGATTTAAGTTCAATGCATATACATGACAGGTAATTGATGCTCAAGAGAAGACTTACCTCACTCTACCTTTCTCCGTGCAATAATGAATGCAATGCAATAAAAATAAACTAGATGCTGCTCATTCAGTCCTAGATGGTCATCCTATAGATATGCAGCTTCTAGCAGGTAGTTCAATTTTTTTTTTAATAATAATAATAAACAAACATACCTAATCTAACTAACTAAACGAAATGCAGTTCAAACAATTCATATAATCCTATAATCTAAATAAATGGGAACACGCTCTCGAAAATATGCCCCCGCATACAAGAGCGATAAGAAATAAAGAGGAACTGGGAACACGTTCCCAAAAATACCCGACAAGGGTCCAAAAGACAGAGATTAAATTCTAATGTCTATCTAAACTAAATCTAACTAAGATCTACTAACTAAATCAGAAATAAGCTTCTCCGTAAGCCTATGCACATGGAATCAAGGCCCACGTGTTCCTGTTGCTGGCCTCCAAGTGGCATCAAGGTCCACCAAAAAGATCGTCTCCGCCCTGCACGTCGTTTAGGTTCAATGTTGTCGCTCTGCTACGCCTGTCGCCCTGTCAGATTCCTCGCATAATAAAAAAAATGATCAGATGATTGTGCAACTCAGAATATTCAAAAATTAATAACGTGAATCTATTGCATTTGTTGCCTCCTGGGCAACGGTGCCATTTTGATAAGTCCATTCTCACTTTCGAATAATGTGATTAAGATAATCTATCATTTAGTAACAAAGTGGTGGAAAATCGCTTAACAAAATAATTACAATAAAAATTACCACTCACAGAAGAACGGGTCGTGTCCACAGGGAGGCAATGATGCAATAAAATCTCGATTCTTTCGTATTCTTTCAATCAAGTGCGAAATCCATAATCAAATCCGACATGAAATGCGATGGAAAGAAGATGCACAATAACACAAAAATATAAGGGTTTACGTGCAATTTTTCCTTACTGAAATATTCAATAAATATGTGATGATCTTAAGTAATTTCCAATTGACATGTATTATAGAAAATTGGTGCACATTTTAATCCCAAAACCAATGTCAAACATGTGAATATCAATAAGCATGCAATTATCAGAAAGTATAAGTATGTAGTCACAATTTCACCACAATAAAATAATCAAAAATTAAAATTGATTTTGGTGGCAATGGCATTGAATGTAATTATTAATGGGGACGGAAACAGAGGATTTCTCTTCTCTCTTCCTCGCGTGTGCATCCGTGCATGATTGGCGGCGAGAGTCGACGGAGAGGTGCACCTCAACGAAGGCTACATAACGGCGGTGACACGACGGCTAGAGGTGGCCGACAGTGGTTGAACAGAGGAGGATGGCCGCCAGCCTGTTGGAGGAGGAGGTCGCTGCTGCAGCCCGCACGGCTGCGCACTGGGCGTTGGCGTAGGTGCGTGCGGGTGCGGCCTTGCTGCTTCCTGCTGTGCTGCGCCTGCGGGCGCGGGTTGGAGGAAGCGGTGGACGGTGGGTGCGGCATTGGGCGATGGCGTAGGTACGTGCAGGTGAGCGCCTGCAGAGGAGCGGTGCAGCACCTACGGGCTGGCATGAGGCAGTGCCTGCAGGCGTATGGCACCTGCGGTGAAGGGTGGTGGAGGGGTCACACCTGCAGGGAGCGGTGGTGGCGTGGGAGCGCTGGTGGGGTGTAAGAGCCTACAGAGGTCGCGTGGTAGCGAGGGTGCATTGCAGGTGGTAGCGTGCTGCAGGCGAGTGCGCTGGTGGGGGGTGCTGAAGGGGTCCGGCCGCCAGCAGAGGTCGCGCAAGGCGCTGGAGGGGGTTGTACCTGTGGGCGGTGGGTGCAGTGCTTGATGGGCGGTGAGGCTGGAAAGGTGTGAGCACTTGCAGGCAGTTGGTGCAGCGTTGGTTGGACGCAGGCAAGGGGCGGTGAGCCTGGAAAGGTGTGCGCGGCGCTGGTGTTGAGTGTTGGTTGAGGGCGTCGGGAGGCAGTGATGGTCGCTTCAGTGCATGCTTGGTTCACTGGGTTCGCCCTCTCCACGGTGGAGAAGGTGGAGATAATTCCCCCGCCAGGGGGTGGAAGAAGATCCCGAAGATGAAGATCATCTCCTCTGCCTCTTTTATCTCCTCTCTCCACCTCTTAAGGGATTTTCAAAAACCCTTTTCTAATTTTGGCCTGCAACTGTTTGCATTTGTTAAGGGATGTGCTGAACCTAGCTAGAGGATGAGGAAGAGATTGAGCCGGCTATTTGTTGGGGAAATTTATCCCCCCCTCCTTATTCTTTCCCAATATCATTCCTGCAACATAAAAACATAAAATCATTACACATTAAGTTATAGAATGCGATAAAATAGATGTAAACTTAAATAATGATACATGCAAACATTCTATAACTTAATGTAGTTATTAACAAACCTAAAAGGTAAGATTAAAGTTAAGTTAGGTGTAACAATAGTCCATTAAAATGGACTCATCAGTATAGCTGGAAAGTTTTCATGGGTAACACCCCATTGGCAGGTTGTCTAGAGCCTAGCCACAGGACCATTCTCTTTCACTATTGCCTTTAGGTAAATCTTAGGTCAAGAAAGCCACCTACTTAAAAAAAAAATAAAATAGAAAAGGAGAAAAGAAAAAAAAAGAAATAAACCACACTTCACCGCACGAGTATGGCTAGCAAGTTGTTGTAGGTAATAGCCCATTGGTCAGTTGTCCATAACCCAGCTCATAAAATGCACAAAAATTCCTTAACACTTAAGGAAGAAGTTGGGAACTAGCATAATCCAGGGAGCTATACACTAGGTTCGACCTTGCATTGACCCCACAAAAATAAAAAGTAGGGAAAAAGCTATCGGTCAGATAGATACACCTTTAGGCAACATTTTATTCTTTTGGGCCACCTAGGGGCATAGAAACTTGAAGTCTGTTTTAATTTTTATTGAGTGAGTCTATCACTATCAGAATAAGATGCTTAGTACTAAGAATCCTTCTCAAATTTTGGGTGGATTGGGTAGCCATAAAAACTTATCCTGAAATCCTCAACACCAAAAATCCAAAAAAATTTGAAAAGATGAAAAATAAAAAAATATGTATTTGCTTCTATATAGAATAAGGCAAGGACTCCGGCGGTCGACATTTTGGCAGGCAACCCAGGCACTGTTGAGTTTTAGCAAGTTAGGTTCTTGGTAGAAATTTCCTCCAGTTGACAAGCAACTTCTACCTAAGCAATCAATTCCTGATTTTAGTTGGAAATAACATTTAGATGTTATTTGTTCAGTGTTGATATTATCAATTAGAGTCAATTTCGGGGACACTTGTGCGATAATGACATATTATAATGGGTTGGGTAGCATTGCATGCATATTGCTTGATCATTACATTTCTTTTTTTTTTTGAAACTGCGAGGAAGGCTATCATGCTATGATAGCAATCTAGAGGACATTTTATTTCGTGCTATTTAAGTAAAAATATTAAGAACTGCACATTGGATCCTCATCTATATATGAGGGACTAACACTCATTTACAATTTGCTCACAGCATAATGGTCTCTCCTGAAATAACTTCTAATTTCTCACCCTCCAAACACACCACAAAGTCATAGCCATACGCATATGTGGCCTTCCACGTGTTGCAAACCTCTTCCATAAGGACTCCCATGCAGGAAAAGGTTCCTGACATATTTTTCTCCATATCATATCTGTGACCAAGCATGAAGAGAATATGTGGGGTAAACTATCAGTGTGCAACCTACATAGATAGCATTCATTTAATGTTGTCCCCATTCTTTTGTGTCTAAGATCTCCTTTGATCAAACCTTCCCTCCTGCACAACCATAAAAAAATTTGTTCTTTGAGTGGGATCTTCAATAGCCATATCTTCTTGTCGACTAGGTCACTTTCCATACTCCTGCTGGATCTGATAATTTTTTCATATGCCCGCTATGTGTCCTCCATGCCAGGCCTTAGAGTAAAATTCTGCAAAGTTGAGATCAGGCTCTAGCTTTCCTCCCACAGCCAGGTACCCTCTCTACTGGTTTTAGACTCATCAAGAGTCCAGCACTCACCAGTTTCAGACCACAACCTGCTGATTGAGGCATCTTTATCAACAGTAGCTGAGTATGCACTTGGATAGGAGTCTTTCAAAACACCCAGCGGTGACCATTGTTCATTCCAGAAGGTAAACTCATGGCCATCTCCAAGCTTGGGCTGCATCAAATGCCAGTTGCTTTTGATAGCTAGAATGACTGATCTCCAAAAAGGGGGATGGTTTGACTGGGAGTAGTCTCTTTGACATACTATTTGAGCAACCATAACAATCCTTAATAAGTTCAGACCATAGCTCTTCCTTGCCATCAAAAATCTTGATCGCCCATTTAATCAAAAGGGCCTTACTGAATTCTTTAAGAGACCTGATCACCAATCCACTCGCTTCCTTTGGCTAGCATATGTGATCCCACTTCATAAGCTGCATGAACCTCCCCTCATGTCGAGCCCCTTTCCAAAAGAATTTCTTCCGCATTACATCTACATGTTTCAAAATAGATTTCGGGGCTTTGAAGATAGAGAAGTAGAACACCGGGATAGAAGTAATAACTGAATTTAGAAGGATCAATCTTCCACCTTTTGACAGAAATTTGCTGCTCCATCCTTCCAACTTGATAGAAATCTTGTCAAAAAGAATATTCCAATCACTCTTCCTTAGTTTCGAGCACTGCAGTGGTAGTCCTAGGTATTTAAGTGGCAGTTTTTAGTGAGGCGTTCCCAGCGTAGCTAACAGTGTTTCTTGCTCCTATTCATTCAGGCCAAAGTAGATCAAGATAGATTTCTCTTATTTAGTTTTAGACCTGATATGTCTCCGAAGTTCTTCACCATGTGTCCTAGAGCATGAGCTGCAGCAGTTGTCCCCTCCATAAAGAAGACCGTGTCGTCTACATATTGTAAAATAGGGGCCATAGCCCTCCTATTGGATAGGGAATAACCTCTTATAACTCCAGCCTCTGTCAGTTTACATGCATATCTAGCGAGTCTGTCAACTGCAAGATTAAAAATCAAAGGGGCTAATTGGCACCCTTGTCTAACCCCACATTGTGGTTGAATCCAAGCTCCACAAGGTTTTCCATTGATTAGTGGGGAGAAGGAAGTGGTTGTAATACACCACTTCATCCACTAGATCCAAATAGGAGGGAAACCTCTTCTTTTGAATACTTCCCAGGTGTAAGGCCATGAGACCAAATCATAGGCCTTTTGGAAATCCACTTTCCACATAAATGCTTTGCACTTCCTTCTATGCCACCCACACACCATTTCCTGGGCCATAATGAACGATTCCTGAAGAGATCTGTTAGGTAGAAAGGCAAATTGTATAGGGTGGATCAATTGCTGTAAAACAATCCTTAATCTATTAGCCAATATCTTGATCACCACTACGTGAATGGAATTCGGTAGAGCAATGGATCTAAAATTTGAAAATTTCTCAGCCCCTAGGTCTTTGGCAACAGAAAGAGAAAGGATTTATTGATCTTGTCAAAGCCTACAATAACCTTCTCAAACTCTCTTATAACATCCATCACCTTATTGCCAATCACACTCCACATTTATTTATAGAAGAAAACTTGAATAGCATCCGATCTGGGGGAGCCCTCATTGTTTAATTCTTTTATGGCATCTATAGTTTCCTTTTTAGTGATTGTAGCCGTCAACTTGGAAGCCTGATCATCTGAGACTCTAGGCACATCACTCGCAGCCATCCTCCAATCACCTCTCTTTGCTGGCCATGATGAGTCCCTGTAATACCTAACAACCTCTACTCATATTTCTTCCATAGATGATAGTCTTTGCCCATCTTTCAGGATGGATGAAATAAAGTTCACTCGTCTATGAGAGCTCACTGAGAGGTGAAAGAATTTTGTGTTGGCATCCCCCTCCTTGACCTATAGCTATCTAGACATCTCCCTCTAGTCCATCTCCTGCTTGAGGTCCTCCTCCGCTGCCACACCATGCCACATTCTTCTGGCCGCAAGATCCTCATCAGATAGTGAACTTGCTGCCTCCTTAGAATCCATGATCTGGATTTTATTTAGAGCCTCCAAACACCTCTGCTGCCAAAGTGCAAACACCGTAGCTCCATACTCTTTCAGGACTGTGCGCAAAGCAACCAGCTTGGAAGCAAGTCTGGTAGTGGTTGAGCCCTCCATCTATTTGGTTTTCCACCACGAACCAATCATCTCATGAAAACCAGGCTCTCTTAGCCATGATCTTCTAAGTTTGAAGTAGGAACCTATTTGAACCTCTTCCCCACTATCCCAGACCAAAGGAGTTTGGTCTAAGAAGGGGCATTCCAGTCCAACAACAGTAGAGAGCTGGAACCTATCAAGGATAGTAGCATTCCCAAAGAATCTATCAATTTCAACATAAGGCCATTGCCATTTTGCAAAGTAAATTCAACTCTTAAAGATGGGTACTCATTCAAACCAAGAGATTGGACCACCAGCTGAAATCCAATAGAAGTACTGTCCATGATCCCATTTTGCCTATCATTCCCCGTTAGTACATAGTTGAAGTCCCCTCCTACTAGCTAGGCATCCCCTTGCACAAGTTCTGCAGCTACTGCACAATCATCCCAAAGTTCCAGTCTTCATCGAGGCAACGCATGCACCATTAACACCGGTAATATAGATGTCATCTTGCCCTTGATTTCTTTGGAACTTACAGGTCACCAGGTGATGAGCTTTGTGTACTTCCAGAAGATGTAACCAAGCCCTTCTCCACCAATATAACAATGCCACCAAACCTGCCATATGCATTAAGCAACACACACTCATTCACCCCTGTAGCCTTCATATCATTGCGTACCCTATTAGATTCATTCTCAATGTGGGTCTCTTGTATTATCGCACAATCGATCTCCCACTGTCTCAAATATCTCTTCAGAGAAGCCCTCCGGCTCTTGTCGTGCAACCCATGCACATTCCACGTAACGACTCTCATCTTCCCTTTTGAGACCCCTCCCTCTTTTGGTTTTGACTCTTATTAACTTGCATAATCACGGCTACTGCATTTTCATCCAAGATCAGGTCTGATTTCAGCTTCCTTTGTCTAAGCCTGTAGGGCGATCTTCCCACAACAACCTTAGTAGTTGGTCCAGTATCAAACTTTAGGCCTTCCACATTTTTTAAATTCGATTGGGTCCTCAAGGAATTATTAGAGATCTCTTTCAAAACTTGTACCTCAGTTTTAT
This sequence comes from Thalassia testudinum, assembly GCA_037157565.1. NCBI lineage: Eukaryota > Viridiplantae > Streptophyta > Magnoliopsida > Alismatales > Hydrocharitaceae > Thalassia > Thalassia testudinum. The sequence goes on along the minus strand of JAZHRO010000003.1, from coordinate 7,542,896 downwards.
CAATCATTGGTTGTGAATCACCCACTACCTCAATCGTGGGCATCAATGCCTCATTCCTGGCTGATTCCATCTGCTCTGCATCCATCATCTCCCCCATTTCCCCGAGGCGGTGGTCCTTATGTTTTTTGGTTACCAGTGCCTTATCTGGGGAAAGCCTACTCTGTGTATGTGCGTTCGTCTCTTCAACAACCTGCATATCAGACGTCTTATCCTGCCCCTTCTCCATATCATTACCTCCCACTATGAATCTCAAGATCAGCAGCCAAGAGCTACCCCCGCACCAAAGGATCAATCTATCATGGACAGATCCTGCCTTGAAGACATCCACCATGACATTAAGGACCCGACCATTTCCCTCAATCAAACCAACATCCGCATCTTCTGCCAATAAAGCAAACCTAGAAATCATGGTGGCCACCACCTCTCTTGATCTCAGGTGTAGCAGCAGACCTTTATTCTCTAGTCTCCCCGATCTAGAGCTTAACCTCTGGGGAGGCCTCTCCGGCAAAGCTCCATCAAAAGGAGAGACTAATATCCATAGCACCATCAATCCCTCAAAGGAACTCGACTGAAAGCACAGGTGTTCGACATCCATCATCCCCAAGCCAAAAAGCAGAAATAGTGTCGGGGATAGAAAAGCGATTTTCCAATCGTTTGTCGGCGGGGAAAACGAACTTACTAGTTTTTGGAGCTTCTCTAAGGATGGGTTTACAGTCATTACATCTCCGATCAGAGCCCCTCTTTTCACCAATTCTGCTGTTCTTATGTCCTCTATCATAGGGACTTCTACATTGATCGTATGACCCCCATATGTAGGAGGAGGCGGCAGTGGTGGCAGCGGTGCCCTAAAATTCGAACCTCCAGTGCACATATTAATCTGACCCTTCATCTGCCCACTATTGGCCTTACATAAGTCCTGCTTATTGACTGGTTGATTGTTCGCTTTAAAGTCGTTTGCAGTTTAATGTGATGGAAAAATTGACTAATCAATATTTAAGAAAAAAAAATAACCACTCGCAGAGGAGCGAGTCGTATCCACAGGGAGGCAATGACGTATTAAAATTTGCACCAGTTAAAAACCTTTGTTCGTAGCTAGTTTGGACAAGAATCAAGCCAAAATTTCCTTCAGATTAAGGTTGAAGCAAGAAACAATGCTGAAATAGCAATTCTGAGAAACTAGAGGATATTTTTCGTAATGCAGAATCAATAAAATATTATCAAAAAATGACAATGGCAGAAAATGTAATTTCTAATTGGTAGGTTACTATAGCAAAACAGGAGATTTTTTCCCCTTTGCCTTGCGCGATGAGGAGTGGATGGCCGGACGCGGGAAGCTCAGAGGAAGTCCCATGGACCGAGGGCTTCGCAGCGGTGGTGGCGGAGTGTCGTGCGGTGGCCGGATGAGCTCCGGGGAAGGTGCTGTAGCCGGTGCTGCAGCTGCTTTGGCGTGAGCGTGCACGGCCTATTGGCGGTGAAGACTACCGCGCGCTGCTGCTGCGTGCTGGCTGAAGGCGTGGGCGTGCACTGCAGCCGGTGTGCGCTCTGTTGGCGTGGAGAGCGGGTGCTGCTGGCGGTTCTGCAGGCACGGGATATTGCGGGTGACTTCAGGTGGGTGCTGCTGGCAGTTAGCAGAGGGCGCCGGTGCGGCTGGAGGTTCTGCAGGCATGGGGAATTTGCGGGTGCTGCTAGAGGTGACTGGGTGTGGGTGCAGCTGGAGGTGAGTGGGTGCGGCTAGAGGGCGTGGAGATGGCACTGGAGGTGAAGTGGTCGGATGTGGTTGTCCGGGTGCGGGTGGACTTCAGATGGGTGCGCAGGCTGTTAGCAGAGGGCGCGGGTGAGCGGTAAGGTGCAGGATTAAGGTGAGCAGGTGGCTTCACATGTCCGAGAAATTTCTCGGACGTCTTAAGTGACTGAAAGGGTGGTTGAATGGTAGCTGCGGCGGTGGTGGTTGGTGACGACGGCGAGGGAGATGCATGCTAAGCTGCTAAAGGTAATGCGGACAAGCTTCGGGTGGCGGTGTGGCTTGTCACACCACATTCCCACGGTGGTGGAGACTCGCCGCCACAATTGAGGCCGGAAGTATGGAATGGAAGAAAGGAGATCTCTCCTCTGCACAGTGGTGGTCGATGGTGGAGGCCTCCCGAGCTCGACTGCCTCCCTCCTCCTTTTGTAGTGGCCTACACAAATTTGAAATCAGCTGCCCGACCAGATCCAACACATCCGCTACTCCTTGAATGGGTTCTTCACTGCGGTAGCTGGTGGCGTTGGTGCGGCAACCAACCGTTCCTGCAAGAAGAAGAATAAAGAAAATAATGTTAAAATATTAGGGTCATTTATATACAGACCCTCAACTTTTATGTTAATGAAGACGATGTACCTAATTGGTTATCTAATTAGATGAATGCCATTCTAAGCTAATTCTAAATGCACTTAAAATATGAATGCAATGCATGGATTATGTGATTAAATTAAAAATATGAATTAATCTATTTACATCATAATTTATGCTAAATAAATGTTTGAATTAACCTAATGTCTAGGCACTTAAATACTTAAAAAGCCCACAACTGTGGGCTAATCAAATACCCCCATGCCTAGTTTTTGCTAGTCCCTAGCAAAATTAATCGAAACCTAGCACTCTAGGTAAGCTAATTAACTCACTTCGTCTTCCTTCAGAAGCATATTAAGTTCAGACTCCAGACCCAAGGTTCCTAAGTAGTTGCTAAGTTACAGACTAGGTTGGCTAAAGACGAGTTGGAGGCACAAGTTTCCCTGATTTCTGACTCTTCCCTAAAGTTTATTGATCCCTGAGATTAACGCATCCGTGCCTGTGCGTTGGTCTGAGTTATTTAAGTTAAAGGATTTTTTTTTTATATATATATATACTTTTTTTTTTTTGGTTCTTAGTCTAACCTCAGATCAGCTATCAACACGGTCTGTGTCAGATTCATTGTCCCCATTACCATACCTCAAAGGGTGCCTGGCTTTCGATGCTTCGAGATAGCATCGCCCATAACAACCCCAAGAACTCCTAGCAATCGACACTTCGAGATAGTATCGCCCATGGATTTCTTAAGCGAATTCAGGCCTATGGCAATAGGCACTTCGAGATAGGGCCGCCCATGGTACCTGAACCGTGCAATGCACTTACATGCCCCCAGTAGGATGGATATCCTAAGAGACAAGCGTCGAGGAGGTAATATGTTATCATCGCATCCTCAAGGTGAGTATATACTCCACCTCTCCTGCGGCAGGAACTCTTCCAATCAAAATGTGTTTTCAAGCCTCTCCTAAGTCAAAACTATGAGAACCAAATCACTTTTCAGAAAGATAGAAATTAAGTTAATTACCAGACCATGTGTGTGAAATTTGGATGCTTGGGTTACAAGGACCCGTAAACCAAAAGGAAGAATAAGACTCCAGGTACTACCCCACCTTTTAACTCAAACCCTAGCTTCCCTTCCTCAACCTCTTGAGGAATGGTCCGCAACTTAACTACTACTTAAGTTTTTACGTCCACAAAGGACCCTAAAGGTCTAAAGCTAGTAGCTCATTTAGCTTCTAAAGTTTGACCCTAGAATTAACTTAGTCTACCGTAGAGTTCTGATTTGCTTAAGACTGCAAGATCTACCCAGTTAAGCTCAAAACCCTTTTTTTTTTTCTCTTTCTCTTTTTTCTTATATATATGCATGCTATAAACAAAATGCCTCAAGTCCTCTCCCCCATGCCTGGTCCAAACAATGTCCTCATTGAAAACAAAAGTAGCTAAAGGAATATATTACCTGAGGCAGAGAATGGTAGGAGCTAAGGCTCCTCAAGAGTGACTTCGTCAACCAGATAGCCATCTAAAGTTATGTACGATTTTAACCATTGACCGTTGACGATAAAGGGAGTTGCTGAAGAGGAAGGATTTTTGATTTCCACAGCTCCTTGTGGAAATACTTTGGTGATTATGTAAGGCCCATCCCAACGAGATTTTAACTTCCCAGGAAAAAGCTTAAGTCTGGAATTGAAAATCCAGAATTGTTGGTTGGGCTCAAAGGTTTTTCGAAGAATAAACTTATCATGCAAGACCTTAGTTCTTTCTTTATAAGCTTGAGAGGTGTCATAAGCATCATTCCTCAGCTCCTCAAGCTCACTTAATTCTAGAAGTCGTGCCTTACCTGCCTTCTCTAAATCCATGTTAACACTTCGAATAGCCCAAAGTGCTTTATGTTCCAACTCAACAGGTAAATGGCAGCTTTTCCATACACAATCCGAAAGGGAGAAGTACCCAAAGGGGTCTTATTGGCCGTTCGATAAGCCCACAAAGCATCATGGAGCTTTTGGGACCAGCCTTTCCTATCAGGTCTAACGGTCTTTTCCAAAATGTTTCTTATCTCCCTATTTGATACTTCAACCTAGCCACTTGTCTGAGGGTGGTAAGGGGTAGCAACCTTGTGAGTCACTCCCAAACTCTTGATTAACTGATTAAAGTGGTGGTTTCGGAAATGAGGTCCCCCATCACTTATAATAGTCTTGGGGCAGCCGAAACGGGATATGATATTGGCCTTCACAAATTTCAAAACCACAGAGTAGTCATTTGTGCATGTAGGAATGACCTCTATCCATTTAGAGACATAATCAACTGCAACCAAGATATATTCAAAACCATGGGACGACGGGAAGGGGCCCATAAAGTCAATTCCCCACACATCAAAAATTTGAACAGATTGAATAGGATGTTGAGGCATTTCATTCTTCTTCCCAATCGTTCCAGTCGGTTGACATCTAATACAGGCCTTAACAAAATTATGAGAATCCTTAAATAAGGAAGGCTACCAAAAATCGGATTGGAGAACATTAAAAGCAATTTTCTTAGCACCAAAGTGTCCTCCACAATGAAGTTCATGGCAAAAACTCAGCACACTTTGTTCTTCCTCTTCAAACACACAATGTCTCAATACTTGGTCTTGTCCAATTCTAAATAATTCTGGCTCTTCCCAATGAAAATATCTTGCTTGAGAAATGAATCTATTTCTTTTTTGCCCATCCCAAGAGCCAGGAGTTTGTCCAGTGACCAAGTAATTTACAATGTCTGCATACCATGGTAAAGTTGGTGTTACCGCCATTAGAGTTTCATCGGGAAATGTCTCGTGAATGTCTTCAGAAATAGAGTCATTAAGAGGAAGGCGAGATAGGTGGTCAGCCACAACATTTTCTACTTTCTTTTCACATATTTCCAAGTCAAATTCTTGAAGGAGTATGATCCACCTAATCAGACGTGGCTTAGAATCTTTCTTAGCAATGAGATGTTTCATTGCTACATGATCAGTAAAAATAACCACCTTAGACCCAAGTAGATAAGACCTAAACTTCTCTAGAGCAAAAACTACAGCAAGTAATTCTTTTTCAGTGACGGTGTAGTTTTGCTAATGTTCGGTTAAAGTCTTGCTTGCATAATGCAGCACATGAGGTCTTCCCTCAACCCTTTGTCCAAGGACTACTCCCACTGCATAATCTGAAGCATCACACATAAACTCAAATGGGAGTGTCCAATCAGGAGCTTGGAGAACAGGCGCAGAGATCAAGGGCTCCTTTAGAGTTTGAAAGGCCTCGGCACACTTTGAGTCAAAACTAAAGGAAGATTCCTTCACCAACAAGTCACAAAGTGGCCTAGAAATCTTACTAAAATTTTTAATAAAGTGCTTGTAAAAGCCAGCATGGCCCAGAAAGGATCTAATATGTTTGACATTCGTAGGCAATGGAAGTTTGGAAATATAATCAATCTTGGCTTTATCTACTTCCAAATCTTGCTCGGATACAACATGACCAAGTACAATTCCTTTCTGTACCATGAAGTGACTTTTCTCCCAGCTGAGGAATAAACTAGTCTCCTTACATCATTTCAACACATTCTCCAGGTGCAGGAGACACTGGTCGAAAGACGAGCCATAAATGGAGAAGTCATCCACAAACACTTCAACACACTCGTCAATCATGTCCGGAAAGATAGACATCATACACCGCTGGAAAGTTGCAGGGGCATTACATAATCCAAACGGCATACGCCTGAATGCAAAAGTACTGTAAGGACTCATGAATGTCATCTTTTCCTGGTCATTAGGAAAGACCGCCACCTGATTGTACCCAGAATATCCATCGAGAAAGCAATAATACTTATTCCCTGCCAATTTTTCGAGAATTTGATCAATAAAAGGCAAAGGAAAGTGATCTTTCTGGGTAGCAATGTTCAGCTTACGGTAATCAATACAAACCCTCCATCCAGTTGAGGGTCTAGTGACAACTTGTTCACCTTGGTCGTTGAGTTCCACAGTAAAGCCTGCCTTCTTTGGCACCACATGAATGGGACTGACCCATTTACTATCAGCAATGGGATATATGATCCCAGCGTCCAACCACTTTAGGATTTCCTTTTTTACAACCTCCCTCATATTAGGGTTCAGACGTCTTTGCATGTCCCTAAAAGGCTTGATGGAATCATCAGTATAAATGTGGTGCATGCAGAGTGTAGAGTCTATACCCTTAATGTCAGCAATGCTCCAAGTAATAGCTTCCTTATGCCTAGACACACATTCAATCAAGGCTCCCTCCTGCGCCTCAGACAGCACAACGGAAATGATAACAGGGAGCATATCATTGGCACCTAGGAAAACATACTTGAGAGTGTTAGGGAGGGGTTTCAACTCAAGGTTGGGGGCTTGTATGGTTGAGGGTTTCATAATAGATGTCCCCATCTCAGGTAGCAAATCTACCTTCGGTGAAAATGATGGGGGAAGAGACTCAGCAGAAACTCCTAGCAATTCATCTAGTTCCAGTATATCCCCTTCACATTCCTCCAAGAGATGGGAATGCTCATTTAGCATGACATGCTGAAGGGGGTCATCACATAACATTGCAGGAGTTGCCTCTTCAATCAGGTCATCTATCACGTCAACTTGAGAACAATCCTCAAGTCTGGCTTGTTTGTAAGCATCAAACACATTAAGCCGGATTTTCCTGTTCCCAAAGCCCATTTTCAATGCCCCGGTATTGCAATTAATTGAAGCATGGGAAGTTGCAAGGAAGGGGAGGCCCAAAATGATGGAGGGTTTGGTTGGCTTGTTGGTAGGGTCAATGTCCAAAACAAAGAAGTCAACGGGAAAGAAGAAATCCTCCACTGTTACGAGGACATCTTCCAAAATTCCCCATGGTGTCTTAAGTGATCGATCAACAACTTGAAGGATTACAGGGCTAGGCTTTAGATTGCCTCCCCCAAGTTGTTCATACATGTAGCTCGGAAGGATGTTCACCCCCACACCCAGATCAAGTAGAGCCTCATCAATTTGTAAGTCACCAATAACTACAGAGATATATGGGGCTCCTCGGTCCTTAAGTTTCAGGGGTGTGCCATGTTGAACAATTAAGCTAATAGAATCAGGCAGGACAACTTTTGATTGGACCTGTTTTCTAGATTGCCGCTTTTTCATGCACAAGTCCTTTAAGAAGAGAGCATAAGACGGAATCTGCCTGATAGCTTCAAGCAAAGGCAGGTTAATCTGCACTTGCTTGAAAGTTTCCATAATCTCCTCCGTCTTATCTTTGGCTCTAGATGAGCCAGCAGAAGTCTGCCCAAAGGTGGATAAACGCTCTGGAAAAGGCACTCTCGATCTCTGGGTGGAAGGGTTGTCATGTCAAGTAAGGGGTGGAACAGGGGCAACTTCTTCTGGTGAGGTGATTTCAAGCGGAGAAGATTTGGGCAAATCTTCTCCGGTGGGGGTGAAAGTCGGGGTGGATGCTTTTTTAGGGGGTGAGACTATTGGAGCATCAGGTTTGGAAATTTCTTTCCCACTCCTTAGAATAGTCACCACCTAAGCATGCTCCCTAAAGACAATCCCTTTTCCCTTAGGATTTTCCTCAGCAGCACTGGGAAACTTCCCAGTCTCCCTCTGTCTAACGACCTCAACAAGGTGTCCAATTTGTGATTTCATCTCATGTATAGCTTGTCATGAGATTGGATGATGGCACTTTGACTTTCTTGCATAGTTTTCAACATCGCCTTCAATTCATCCATCTCAGAGGTTTTAGGTTGGGCAAAGGTCTGAGGTTGGTTCATTGATGGTTTTGAAAGGATTGTGGTTTGTAATTCCCTGAATTTGAGACATTTCCTTGTCTCCACGAAAAGTTTGGGTGGTTCCTCCATCCCTCATTATAAGTGTTGGAGAAAGGATCATTACGAGGTCTTGGACGGAACCCTTGAGCGGCATTCAAATCCGCTTGTACAAGCTTAGGGAATTGGGAGGCCAAGTGGCAATCCACAGTGGCGTGTGTATTGCCTTGACAAATTACACATTTGGAAGCTTGGGATGTGGAGGTGTTAAGTACGAATGAACTCGGGTTTGACATAAGCCTTTCCATGTTTTGATTCAATAATTGAATTTGATAGGCTAAATTCTGGGTGTCCCTTGCTTCATTCGCCTCCAACTTTCTTTGCATGAGAGTGGGCTTTCTATCCATGTAGGCAGAATTTAAGTGAATAGAATTCTCACTCAAAGTATCAAATAAGTTCCAAGCTTCATCCTCAGTCTTAGAAAGGTTCCTGCATGGGCACCATCCATAGTTTGCCTATGCGAATCATTAAGTCCGGTGTAGAACATTTCAACCAGTTGCCATTTAGGCACTTGGTGATGTGGGCAAAGTCTCAGCAAATCGTTAAAGCACTCCCATGCATCATGGAATGCTTCCCCATCCTTTTGAACAAAACTCATAATTTCCCTCCTAAAGTGATTTGTTTTGCTCATGGGGAAGTACTTCTTCAAAAACTCCTTCTTCAGGGCATCCCAAGTATTTATATTATCAAGGGTGTGATACCAATACTTGGCTTTGTCCTTTAGGGAGAAGGGAAAGAGGGTCCACATTTGAGCGTCATCAGTAACACCCTACAGCTTCACCGTGGAACTGACCTCGGTGAATTCCTCAATATGCCTGTAAGGGTCTTCCCTAGTAGTACCATAAAAGGAGGGTAGCAAGGATATGGTACTAGTTTTGATCTCATACGGATTGTCCCCTCCAGGTCTATGTAGTGCTGGGCCAGCTTGATTGGTTGGGATGAAATATTCCTTAAGGCTCCTTTGACCAGCCATTTCTACCCTTGGAAGGTCTCTTCTTAGGATTCTTTCAAGTTTAGGATCAAATACAAGTTGTCTCCTAAGAGAACGCCTACCAAGCATGCACTACAAACACTATTCAAAAGGACTTGTTTGGTCTTTATAGATTTAGGCTTTTGACTTTAGTTCAAATTGTAGGTGACAAAACAAGTTGCCCAATCAATTACGCGTCTATTGTCAACCTTCGAAATGCCTAAAAAGACCTATTTGGAACTTAGGTATTCTTCCCTAAATCTCAAATGGTCAAGTAAATCCAAAGACGGAAGATCGAGGGATGCAAGTAGGCCTAAGCCTTCCTTTGAAGCTGTGCTTTCGCGGTGCTTCTCAACTACCGCCAAAAATCTGTGACAAGGTATCCCCCTCTTTGGATTTACAAAACCTTTGATCTCAAGTTCCGAACACTTCAGAATCCAACGATAGGAGGGCTCTTGTCCTAGTCGTTTCAAGACTTAGGAGTGTCTAAATGAGTGCTGTGGTGCAATAGATATAAGTGTGCATTCACCGCAAAATGATTTTGAATTTTGAATCGCACACCATGTTTTACAATCAAGTCCTTGATTTTTAGATGTCCCTCCTTTAATTAGTCCTTATTTCGAATATATGTGACCACTTGTTAGCTCGCTTCAAGACAAACTTTGTGGTCTTTGAATTAAATCCCAAATGCAATGCGTGATCAAGAATAGGATGCAAAGTAAGAGAATGCGTACCTTGCCTCCAGCGATCTACGATGCAAGAATGCATGCAATGCAGAGAAGTAAATCTAGCGGCTTCTCATACAGACATAAATGGATCATCCTAAAGTAGGCAGCTAGTTTATTTTTTCTATTTTTTTTTAGAACTACTTATGCACAAGCAAATAAAAGTAATCAAAAAAAAAAAAACCTAAATCTAAAGAAAAGAGAACAGGCTCCCAAAAATTACCCAACACGAGCCCAAAACAAAATCGAGGAACAAACCCCTCAAAATATGCCCCAGAATAAAGGTTTCAAACTAACTACAATGTAAAATTAAATCTAAAGTCTTAATTCTATTATAATTAAACTAGCGACTAAATACAATAGTGTCTGTCTCGTCCTCCTCCTTCTCCGTTTAAAAATTGCTCGTCCAATTCTCCTCTGGCGAAGTCAAGAGTCGCCTCTCACAGTGGCTGATTCTTGCATAAATTTTCTCGCACAGAAAAGAAAATAATAAATGGTCAAACCACCGTGCAATTGACAAATAATCAAAATAAAATCAAGTGAAATTATTGCATCTGTTGCCTCCCCGGCAACGGCGCCATTTGACTGGTCAATTGTTCGCTTTAAAGTCGTTTGCAGTTTAATGTGGTGGAAAAATCGACTAATCATTATTTAAAAATCGCAGAGGAGTGGGTCATATCCACAGGGAGGCAATGATGTATTAAAATTCGCACCAGTTAAAAACGTTTGTTCGTAGCTAGTTTGGAGAAGAAAAAGTGCCTTCAGATTAAGGTTGAAGCAAGAAACAATGTTGAAATAGCAATTCTGAGAAACTAGAGGATATTTTTCGCAATGCAGAATCAATAAAATATTATTAAAAAGTGACAATGGTAGAAAATGTAATTTTTAATTGGTAGGTTACTGTAGCAAAACAGGGGATTTTTTCCCCTTTGCCTTGCGCAACGAGGTGTGGATGGCCAGACGCGGGAAGCTCGAAGGAAGTCCCTTGGACCGAGGGCTTCACAGCGGTGGTGGCGGCGTGTCGTGCGGCGGTCGAAGGCAGCCGGACGAGCTCCGGCAGAGGCGCTGCAGCCGGTGCCGCAGCTGCTTTGGCGTGAGTGTGCGCGGCCTGTTGGCGATGAGGACTGCCACGCGCTGCTACTGCGTGCTGGCTGAAGGCGTGGGCGAGCACTGCAGCCGGTGCACGCTCTGCTGGCGTGGAGAGCGGGTGCTGCTGGCGGTTCTGCAGGAGCGGGATGTTGCAGGTGACTTCAGGCCGGTGCTGCTGGCGGTTAGCAGAGGGTGTGAGTGCGGCTGGGTGTTCTGCAGGCGTGGGGAAGTTGCGGGTGCTGCTGGAGGTGAGCAGGTGCGGGTGCGGATGGAGGTGAGCGGGTGCGGCTGGAGGGCATGGAGATGGCACTGGAGGTGAAGTGGTCGAGTGTGGTTGTGCAGGTGCGGGTGGACTTCAGACGGGTGCGCAGGGGGTTGGCAGAGGGTGCAAGTGAGCGGTAAGGTGCAAGCTGAAGGCGAGCGGGTGGATTCAGACGTCCAGGAAATTTCCCGGACATCTTAAGTGACTGAAAGGGTGGTTGAACGGTAGCTGCGGCAGTGGTGGTTGGTGATGACGGCTAGGGAGATGCACGCTAAGGTGCTCACGGTAATGCAGACAAGCTTTGGATGGTGGTGTGGCCTGTCACACCACATGCCCACGGTGGTGGAGACTCGCCGCCATGATTGAGGCCAGCAATATGGAATGGAAGAAAGGAGATCTCTCCTTTGCACAGTGGTGGTCGATGGTGGAGGCCTCCCGAGCTCGACTGCCTCCCTCTTCCTTTTGTTGTGGCCTGCACAAATTTGAAATCAGCTGCCCGACCAGATCCAACACATCCGCTCCTCCTTGAATGGGTTCTTCACTGTGGCAGCTGGTGGCGTTGGTACGGCAGCCAGCTGTTCCTACAAGAAGAAGAATAAAGAAAATAATGTTAAAATATTAGGGTCATTTATATATAGACCCTCAACTTTTATGTTAATGAAAACAATGTACCTAATTGGTTATCTAATTAGATGAATGCCATTCTAAGCTAATTCTAAATGCACTTAAAATATGAATTCAATGCATGGATTATGTAATTAAATTAAAAATATGAATTAATCTATTTACATTCTAATTTATGCTAAATAAATGTTTGAATTAACCTAATGTCTAGGCACTTAAATATTTAAATAGCCCACAACTATGGGCTAATCACTTATGGTCATGTCCTCCACACGCAATGCACACAAGGGGGAAGCGGCATACAGCTGCCATATGATCTTGATGCCGGCATATAAAGCAGATAATCTCCCTGTTGCCCCACGACCACCCCCTATCTGTCCTCCTCATACCCGCCTCCCTTCTGCCATTGGCCATGAGACCTCTCCTTTCCTTCCGTCTCGATGCCCTAGATCTCCTTGTAGTCCATCCCTCAGCATCATGGTTCCGCCCACCTGTCGCCCCATGATTGCCCTCCATCTCCCCCCCGGGTCTTTAGGTATTACTGTCCTGTTGGGTTGATCATTACATTTTAATCACTTAGAATCAATGTTTAATGACCATGTGCACAAGTCCATTTTGAAACAGGTCTCAAATAAGTGATCTAACCATATGGATGGATCCAAAGTGACGATCGTAGTCCGACAACGCGGGAATCATCGCGATCCAAGCACTGTGGCATCCTATAAAATAGAAAAGATGATGGATGGACCAGATGGTGCCATGTGGCACCATCTGGGCTACCCAACATCGGCCCTTCATCATCAAGTCATCTGCACCCTCCATTCTCAGCCGTTGGATCTTGATCCAATGGTTGTGTGTGCAAATGCCAGACGCAAAGGCAAGACCAATGTGTGGCATTAGCACATTGGTCAAGACTTCATGTCTCAACCACACGATGCAAGTTCGAATCTCGCTGCACCTTAATTTCTCAATTTAGGCATGGCACAGCAGGAGTAATGCGGTAGCGCAAGCAAGCAAGCACAAGCAGCAGCATGCGCGAGGTAGCATGAGGAGACTAGCGTGTGTAGTAGGCATGCATGACACGATGCACGAGGCACACGGCATAGTGTGGCACAACGCAGTGCATTGAGGGTGCGAGGGCGAGGGTGGGGGCTTTGGCGATGCTTATGGCAGGTCTTCAACGACGTCCTTGAATGTCACTGTTGACCTGTGGAGGAATTTAAGCCCTCTCCTCAACTACAAAAAGGGACCTATCCCTCCCATTTGCATCCTTGTTCTACCTAAGCAACTCCACCACTCCTTAGAGCTTCAAGCAAGGTTGTGAGGATGTCAAGTTGCCAACAGAAACCCCTCCACCACTGTGGTTGTCTCATATCTCCACTTAGCTAATTTTTGGTTTATTATTTATGTTGGTTAAGCTTTCATCTACCATTGTAGTTGTAGAACTGAATCATTTATACAATATATTATCTATTCTATTACCAAAATTATCTCTTTCGTATGTAGACAATCTCACATCATCATAATTATTGTCTAACCCTATCTCTCTTCTCTCTTTCTCTCTCTCCCTCTCTCTCTCCCTCTCTCTCTCTTGCCCTTTCTTTCTCATTCTATTTGGTTTGCTGTTGGGATCGTAGAGCACGTATTTGATAAGAAATGCATCGTAGTATAGTTGCAAAATATGATCAACAAAACTAATTTCTAAGATAATGAGACTTGAGTCCCGATCGTTTATCTTTGGGAGGTGTTTTGGAAATGCAAATTCAAATTCGATCTCGTTCACTCAACTTGTTCAAAATTGCATGCCGATTTATACTAAATATGTATTGATACATGACATGCTGTTGCCAGAATATCAGAAATTGAAAGCATGCAACTTTAATCACACCAAAAGATGATAATCGGGCACATGGTGATTTTCAACATATAAATATATTTAAATATTTTCATTGAGGCATGATGGTGGTAACAGCACATGGAGCGGAATGCTTGTACAGGGAAATTTAAATCTAGCTAGCAGAAAATGACTTCGTACATGAATCTATGGGTGGATTATGCGTGCATCATTGGGGGAGAATATGGAACTACACTACTAAGCAGTAAATAAAGCATTAAATCTATAAAGAATTATAATCTAGTCTAGCAGAACTAATGGCATTCAGAGGTGGGCTTCGGTGGCCTTTGAATGGGTGAGAAGAGAAAGAGGGGCGACCAATGGTGCTTAGCCGACCCTTGGAGAGAGGTTGGAGAAGTTGATCCTGGTCTAAGCTTGGCGAGGAGGTGGTGGCATCATGGTGGAGCTCGTGAACATGGAGGTGGAGGTGGTGATGCCTTATGGAAGGTAGAGATATGCTAAAAGACCAATATGGACTAAATGGCCACCCCTTAGGTTTTTTTATAGACCTAAGGGAAGCTCTCTAGAGAATTATGGAATTCTCTAGAGAGGCCTATGCTGAGAGCTTATGGGAGAGTAAGAGAGAGGATGGATGGTGGTTTTTAGATCCACCAAATGTGGATCTAAAAATTGAATGGCTCTTGGTTGCTAATTTTAGCAACCAAGGCAACAACACATGGTAGAGAGTTCTAGAGAACTCTAGGCTAGGTATTTTTGTGTGGATGGCATGTGTGGGTGTGTGTGGGTCAAAACCTAGGTGGCTAGGTTTATTAGGTTAGGTTCTAGTGGGTTTAGGTCAAGGTAGGTCTCAAATTAGTGTTGTAAACCCTAATTCATTAAGGTAAAGTACAATTAAACTTAATACAAGTTTAATTGGGTGTGTGGAAACCTAATTGAGACTAAAATAACTCAATTAAGTCAAGTCTAGGTCAATTGGACTCTCACTGAGTCCAATTGGATAGTGTGTGCTGAGATCAGGGCTCAATTGGACTCAATGAGTCCAATTGAGTAGACTAAAGAGATTGACAACGATCCAAGTCAATTAGGTTTAGTGAGGACCTAATTAAGTCCTTAGGGAGGTCTAGAGGTGTGTACTAGGGTTAAGGCACCTTAATTTAGTTTCCTAGGAGGTTAGAATTGGGTTTAGGGAGCTAGAGATCCAAGATCAAGGCTTTAATCTCAAAATAGGATCTGGAGGGCAGTTTTGGATGTCCAATAAAGGTATTAGACATCTTACAATGAAAAATCAGAAGTCTAGACTTATTGTCTGGACATCCAATCAGTGTCAAGAGGGATTCTAGGATCTATCTTGGGTATTCTGCAAAAATTGGACATTTAACCAAGTGTCTGGACATCCAATAACACTGCAGAAGTAGGTTTAAGGTGTACGGGAGTTGGCTAAGGGTTTTGGACATCCTATAACTCATCTAGACAACTAGATGGACACTGAAATTATGGGTTTAAGGTTTCCTAGGGTGCAGTGACCTAATCTAAGGGTGGCTAAGGCTTGGGGAGGCTTTTAGCTGTCCCAAGGCTAGGATGGACCTAAGTTCTTCACAATTTATTGCTTTATTCCTACTTAATAGAATAACATACCTTAACTCCCTTACATTATTATCTACTATATCTAATCTAGGTCTTCCGCTCCAGCTCTATTGCGACACCAATTATTCTTTATTCCTCGGATCCAGCTTTAGATTCAGCTTCAGATCTAGCTTCTGATCAGCTTATTACCGACAATTGACATAATGCACCTAATGAGTACATTATAGCATTATTTTTTGCATAGCTAAAAGAAAGCAATAAAGGTGATAGTAATGCTTATGCGTGCATGAATCACCCTAAGTTTTTGTTAAGTCCTAGCCTAATTTAGGTCAGCTAAGACCTATGATTGCTGTGCAATCATACCCCCATGCCTAAATCTTGCTAGTCTCTAGCAAATGCGAGACTAAATTATTCACAGAAGGGTCCCTAAGGGATTGGTTATTTTATCAAGTGTTTGCGTAGAGATTTTTCTCCATTTTGTTTTCATCCTATGCTCTAGAAATCCAGACAATCGTGAAAGTATAGCTTTGTAGCTTTTGCAACGAATTCGAGTGAAAAGGTAATTCACCTCTAAAGCTTGTACTTGACCCCTAGTAAAAATTCTAGCGAGATAAGTGGACTTCTTCCCTTGGGGTATTCAAGATACTCTATGAATTCCACCCGGCTTCAAGCTTATATAGAGAATCTTAGAGGGAAAAGATTATATACTTGGTGGCTTACTCTCGACTGGTGCTACAGAGAGATTAGTACTATAGAATTTAGATTCCTAAATTATTACGTAGCTCAACTCAGAGAAAGACAAGAAGACTATGCTCTCTTTTGGTTTCTTTGTATTCATTCTCTCTTTTTCTTTTTCTTTTCTTTTCTTTCTTTTTCTTAGAGCTCACAATCTCACCAAATTCACACATATGACTTGTATTTGGTGGTCTCACATGGTATTAACACTTTAGTTAAGTTTCCATAACTTTAACACTAAGTCAAAATTCCTTAGCTAGTATTTAGTTGATCAGAAACACAAGAAAGGTGGGTTAAGGCCATATTTGGTTGATCCGAAATTTATTTGGTGATATTACCTTAATGCAAATGAAATAAATACTAAATATTCACTCTTTTTTTTCTTTTCTTTTTCTTCTTTTTTTAATTTTTTCAAAGTTTCTTTTTTTCATCTTTTCTTTTTAACACAACACAACTAGCATACATCCATGAACTTTATTGAGGAGGCATTATTAGGGATTGGTGGTACTCAAGAGACATTGGGTGGCTTATTTGGTGGAAGTGCCTGCTCAAGGCATCAGGAGAGATGGATAGGGCGGTGTGTTTCTAACCATGACATCATTACCCTCCTTCAGCTGAGGATTCAGTAAAGAATGGTCGTAACCATCCACCTTAGCCCTAGTTTTATGAAAACTCGCTCTCTGGGTATTTTCCTTATTTGGTGGCTCTCAAAATTCACATAAAATGTATACCAGGAACCGAGAGGGAAAACTATGCCTTATCTCTGAGTATCGTCACCTAATTATCTACGATTCCGGATTCCTTGCACTAATCTTAAAGCACCAATACACTCTACTCTCCTCTCACACTATTTGGTGGATTTTTGGAAGAAAATTTGCCTGACTCCCAAAACATTGTCCAAGGGTTCAAAAAAAGAAGCACTACTTCTCGACAGACTAAAGACGTTTATCAGCCTTCATATAGAATCCATTGTAAATTCTACGTGTGTGTGAGAAGTTGTACTGGATTCCAGATTACAGGAATCAACTAGAGGATAAAATTCCTAATTCATTCTCTTAATAAGATAATCATATTCATAAATGCACTATGTATATATGCTATAAGCAAGTAACCTCTTATATTCATACTTCATGAAATTTCCCTTTCGGGTTACATTCAACTTGACCATAAATTTAGAACAAAAGGTGTGAGAGTGAGTCGGAAGTGGCTTTTGCGGATGATTTTTAGCTCCAATGCGAACATTGGAGGTGGAGTCGGTTGACGTGCCTTCGTGCGTGTGTGTTAAGAGGTGTCGTTATAGTTGCACTTGATACGTCGGTTTTAAAAGAAGTAAACGGAGGTGAGTCCGAGTGTCGATCTCAGGGAGGCGTGGAAATCGGATTTTGTTTACCACTTGTTGTCACGAAAAAGGCGGAGTTTTGCTTGCGAAAGAAACGGTTTTGAAAAGCGAGAGATAGAGAGAGTTTAGGGTTAGAAAGCTCTTGGTTTTGATCATGCACTTTAAACAGAAATTAAAAAGGCAACTAAATGAAAAACAATTTCATTAAACATGCATTCATAGTTCATGGTTTACAATATTAAATACATGCTTCAACAAAAGTACATGAAAGCTTAAAAGAGAGAGAGAGAGGTAGAGAGAGAGTGGAGAGCGACGAGGCAGCCACGGCGGTGGAGGAGGCTCCGTCGGCGGCTCGTCGTCTCCGGCGATTACAAGAGTGCCTAAGACTAGCTAGGAGAGGAGTGGAGTAGTTGCAAGTGGGAGAGGATGCCTTGAATGGTGGTAGAAGGGGGTTTAAATAGAGTTAAGGGCTTCCTGAAAGAAGAATGTGCTTTAGCGACATCCAGAACGTCGCTAAAACCGCTTCCATATACGTCGGTGAAGGCCTTCTGCCGCCGGTCAGCCGCCCGCCCCTCTCTCTCTTCCGGCGCGATCCGTGGACGTCGAACGAGAGCCGACTGATTGATGATCGGACGGCTGAGATCCTCCCGCGCCTGCGCTAGGATCGCGCTTCGGGCGTGCGTGCGCGCGCGCGTTTCCGCCCGGCGTGCGCGCGCGCGTGGGAGGTGGGGTGCTGTCGTCGCGCCGCGTGGCGCGATCCTAGCCGCTCGCTTCTGATCGCGCGGCTCAATTTTGCCGCGCCCTTCGCCCGCAAGTGATTTCCGCTCCGCGCGATTCGAACGCGCGTCGCCGCGACGCGGGCGTGCGCGTTAACCGTTGCGCCACGCCCGCGCTTTGTCGCGGCGACCGCGGGCGAGCGCGCGGATCTCGGCCGTTCGATCGAAGATCAACGGCCGAGATGCGTCCTTGGCTGGCTTGGGGGCGTGCGGGCGGCGGGGGCGGGGCGACGTGGCGCGTTCTAGGCCGTTGATCTCCAGATCAACGGTCAGGATTTCTTGGGTCCATTGTGGGAGCTCCGGATGTCGGATTTGGCTGATCTTGAGTCCGTTAGACTCCGTTCGTCGTCCTGAATCCATCCGTGCGGTCCGATTGCTCATCTGAGGCCTGCTTTGACAAATGCTTTACACAAATGGCCATTAATACAGTTTATAAGCAATCTTGGTACTTGATGCATGCAATGCTCCTATTCTACTTTATGTTGTGCCTTTTATTCTAAAGATGGGCCATATTCAACCTAATTACTACCCCCTTGCGTGGCGTTATCATACCCCCATGCTTACTCCTTGCTAGTCCCTAGCAAGGTTTATTCTAGCCTTTATTTCTTTGGCGAATTCAAGAAGTAATTGCTTAGGCACTTCGTTACTTGTTAATAAGAGGAATTATACGAAGATCTTAATCTACAAAGACTAAGCAGCGCCCGGGTGTCTGCCAAAATACGAATCGCCCAAATCCTTGCTTTGTATATATAACTATACTTATGTATACGTATATATCTATATATGTCTTTTTAGAATTTTTAGAATTCAGTGTGGGTTGGTAACTTTTTACGGCTACCCAACCCACCCAAAACTCGGTCAAAACCCTAAGTGCTAAGCATCTTGGTGTGAATGTTGTGATAGACTTACTTAACGGTAATTGAGACAGACTTCGAGTTTCTACGCCTCTAGGTGACCGGAAAAGAAAATAAATTTTTGCCTGAAGGTGTATTTGTTCGATTGGTAGCTTTCTCCCTGCGTTCATTTTACTTGGGGTCAACACAAGGATTTTCCAGTGTATATCTCCCCGGCTTGTACTACTTCCCCGCTTCTTCCTTAGGTGTTTTTGGTCTTCTTTTTTTGTGCAATTATTGAGCTGGGCTCTGGACAACCGACCAATGGGCTGTTACCCACGATCACTTGCCAGCCATACTTGTGCGGTGAAGTGTGGTTTATTTTCTTTTCTTCTTCTTCTTCTTTTTTTTTTTTTTTTTTTTTTTTTTTTACGTAGGTGGCTTCCCTAATCTCAAATGTACCTAGAGGCAGTGAAAAAGAAATGGCCTGTGGCTGGGTTCTGGACAACCTGCCAATGGGCTGTTACCCACGACAACTTGCCAGCCATACCACCCTAGAGAGTTCATTAGCTACCCAATTTCTGTCAAAATCTCCGAGAAGTGAGTATGTGCAGAAATGTGTGCAGATGCTTAGACTCAAAGTTTTCCTGAGTTAGAGGATGAGTTGGTAAGTCGTATACTTATCACCTTATTTATTAGGTGGATTAGAATAGCTTAAAGTTGCAAGGATTCGCCGCTAAATCCATATTTTAATGGACACTAGGGCTGATTAAGCCTGAAGGCCTGAAAAGTCTAAGCGTTTAAGTTCTTTTTGTATTATTTCCCACTATTGGCAAGTTTCTAATGCCTAAGTTTTTCTTCCTAAATTCAAAATTTTTTTTTTTTTTTTTTTTTAATCAATTAATTTATTCATTCAGACTGATTAATTAAACTCAGGATTATGCAATTTACCATCCCCCCCATGCTTAAGTTGGACAATGTCCTCATTGGCAGATGCATGGATGCAGAAGGGTTCAAAAAGATAGTACCTGAGTGACGTAAACTACCAGATCAGTCTGAATCCGCTGGGTTGCCTCCCAGGAAGCGCTGAGTTTAACGCCTCCAGCTGGGCGGTGCCTGGTGTCAGCCCTCAACAAGGGTGACACTCTCCTTGGGGGGTACCTGGGCCAGGAAATGCTTCAATCTTTGACCATTGACTGTAAAGGTGTGCCCGGTATTAAGATCGGCGATTTCGACTGCCCCATTGGAATAGGGCTTGACCACCCGAAATGGTCCTGTCCATTTGGACCTAAGTTTCCCTGGAAAGAGTTTCAGGCGTGCATCAAATAGCCAGACTTGTTGGTTTGGCTCAAAGGTTTTCCTATGAATGAGTCGGTCGTGGACGGCTTTCATTTTCTCCTTATATAGCCGACTATTGTCAAAGGCGTCCCGACGAATTTCTTCAAGCTCAGATAATTGAAGAGTCCTTTGCGCACCAGCTAACAGGGGATCCATGTTACATTGCTTAACAGCCCAGTAAGCCCGGTGTTCCAATTCGACAGGGAGATGGCAAGCTTTGCCAAAGACCAAGCGGTAAGGTGACATGCCTATCGGGGTCTTAAAAGCGGTCCTGTATGCCCACAGGGCATCATCAAGTCGTGTGGACCAGTCTTTCCTGTCAGGTCTCACAGTCTTCTGTAAAATGTTCTTGATTTGTCTGTTTGAGACCTCAGTCTGCCCATTTGTTTGTGGATGATACGGGGTGGCAATGCGGTGGTTTACCCCGTATTTTCTAAGTAGGGCACGGAACTGGGAATGGATAAAATGGCTTCCACCATCACTGATCATGGCCTTGGGTATTCCAAAATGGGAAAAGATGTTCTTCTTTACAAAGTCCATGACCGTCTTGTGATCGCATCGTCGGGTGGCGACGGCTTCAATCCATTTGGAAACATAGTCTACCGAGACCAAGATATACTCGAAGCCGTTGGATGGTGGAAAGGGGCCCATAAAATCGATACCCCAAACGTCAAAAATTTCGACAATCAAAATGGGCTGAAGAGGCATCATATCTTTCTTGGTCATTGTCCCTAGTGTTTGGCATCGTGAGCAAGTCTTGGCAAAGATGTGTGCATCCTTGAATAGGGACGGCCAATAAAATCCAGACTGCAAAACTTTTGCAGCTGTTTTCTTGCCAGAGAAATGGCCGCCACATGCTTGGTCATGACAAAAGGAAAGCACACTCTGAACCTCGTCTTCGGGGAGGCACCTCCTGATGATCTGATCAGCACAGAGGCGAAACAGCATGGGATCATCCCAGAAATAGTGCTTGGCCTCAGCCAAGAACCTGTCCCGTTGCTGTTTGGACCAGCTGTGCGGGGTTTGTCCTATAACCAGGTAGTTGACATAGTCAGCATACCATGGCATTTTCTTGTCTTGCACGGCTAGGATGTGTTCATCAGGGAAGGTATCAGATAGAGGTAGGGAGGGTCCAATGTGGTCTGGATGAAGTCTTGACAGGTGGTCAGCCACCACATTTTTCGATCCGGCCTTGTCTTGGATTTCCAGGTCAAATTCCTGTAAAAGCAGGATCCATCTGATGAGCCTGGGTTTTGCATCCTTTTTGGCCAACAGGTGCCGGATGGCTGAATGGTCGGTGTAGATAGTCACGTGGGATCCCAGCAAGTATGATCGGAATTTTTCCAGTCCAAAGACTACAGCAAGCAACTCTTTTTCTGTGACCGTATAATTACGCTGGGCCTCGTCCAACGTTTTGCTCGCGTAGTAGATCACCACGGGCTTCTTGTCTTGCCTTTGTCCCAGGACAGCGCCTATGGCAAAATCTGATGCGTCACACATAATCTCAAAACCCTGGGACCAGTCTGGGGGTTGAAGTACAGGTGCGGTGGAGACTAAGTCCCGGAGGGTATGATAAGCCTGGGTGCAATCAGGAGACATGTGGAAAGTTGCGTCGTTGGCTAGAAGGTCGGTCAAGGGTTTGGAAAGTTTGGAAAAGTCTTTGATGAACCTTCGGTAGAAGCCAACATGTCCTAGAAAAGAGCGAATCTGTCGGACCGAACTAGGTGGAGGAAGTTTGGAAATTAAATCAACCTTAGCTCGATCTACCTCAATGCCCTTATGCGAAACGATGTGTCCGAGGACAATTCCTTCTTGAACCATAAAATGGCTCTTTTCCCAACTTAACACCAAGTTAACCTCGATACATCGTTTCAGGATTTTCTCCAAGTTGCTCAAACAATGGTCGAATGAATTCCCGAATACAGAGAAATCATCCATAAAGACCTCCAAGTATTCACCCACCATTTCTGAAAAAATGGCTAGCATGCAACGCTGGAAGGTTGCGGGTGCGTTGCATAACCCGAACGGCATTCGACGGAATGCAAATGTGCCATACGGGCAAGTGAATGTGGTCTTTTCCTGATCTTCCGGAGCGATTGCGACTTGGTTATATCCTGAATATCCATCCAGGAAGCAAAAATACTTCTGCCCTGCCAATCTTTCAAGGATTTGGTCAATGAATGGCAAGGGGAAGTGGTCCTTCTTAGTGGCTTCGTTAAGCTTCCTATAATCAATACACACCCGCCATGCGGTGGTGGTGCGGGTGGGAATGGATTCGCCATGATCATTAGTGACAACGGTGAGCCCAGCCTTCTTTGGAACCACTTGAGTGGGGCTCACCCAGGGGCTATCAGAGATAGGGTAGATGATGTCGGCGTCGAGCCACTTGATAATTTCTTTTTTAACGACCTCCCGCATGTTAGGGTTTAGCCGTCTCTGCATCTGGCGGGAAGGTCGGGCCCCGTCTTCCAGGTAAATCTTGTGGGTGCAATAGGTGGGGCTAATTCCTCTTAGATCTGAGATGGTCCAACCAATGGCGGCCCGATGTTCTGAAAGAGTTGCAGTCAACCTTAGTTCCTGATCCTTGGTTAGATGGGAATTAATAATCACTGGGAAGGTCTGGCCAGGTCCCAAGAAGACGTACTTGAGATTCTCGGGCAATGGTTTAAGTTCAGGTGCGGGTGGGACCACAGTCGATGGGAATGGAAAGGGCGGTAGTTGATCAACATTGATTTCTTCAAATGGTGTCATGTGATGATACTCAGCCTTACAGAGGTCCATAGGTAATGATGGTGGCGAGTCAGAACTACGGGTTTGGTGGTCTGAGACAGAGTTGAGGGTAAGGCATTCCTCAATTAAAGTTTCCACGGGATCATGTTCCTCAATGTAATCACAATCAAAAGACTTTGTTGCTCGGAAGATATCTAATTGCATTTTCCTGTCTCCGAAGGCGATTTCCATACATCCCGTGTCGCAATCGATGTTTGCTTTAGCCGTGGCTAAGAAAGGTCTGCCTAAGATTATGGGTGCGTTCTGTAATTTTTCAGGGACTTCCATGTCGAGCACCAAAAAGTCGACTGGGAAATAGAAGTCCTTGACCCGTACAATCACGTCCTCGACAACCCCCTTCGGGGTTTTCACTGATCTATCCGCCAGCTGGATGGTGACAGGGGTTGGTGCCAGCTCCCCAAAACCAAATTGGTGGTACAAGGTTGTGGGAATTAGGTTGATAGAAGCACCTAGGTCCAGGAGCGCTCTATCAAATGTCATGTCCCCGATGTTGCAGGAAATCAGGGGTGCTCCTGGGTCAGTTCGTTTGAGTGGAAGGTTGCTTGATATCACGGAACTGGCTTGCTCAGAGAGTACAACCTTCCTAGGTGCTTGAGGTCTCGTCTTACGCTTGGGTGTACAGGCATCCTTTAAGAACTTGGCGTAAGCGGGGATGTGTTTGACAGCTTCTAGAAGCGGAATATTAATCTGTACTTGTTTAAAAATTTCCATCAGCTCCTCAGTTTCCACAGTATTCTTTTTTCTCTTGATTGTTTCCAAGGCCTCAGGATAGGGTGTCTGGATTGGTTCCATGTTTGGGTCCTTGGTTGGTGCTTCTTCTAAGTCGTGTAAAGTCTCGGGGAGAGTCGGCCATTTGGGATCCTGGGTTTTGGTGCCGCTTCTCAAGGTCACCGCATTCGCAGAGGCATTGGGGCCATGGGGTGATCCTTGAGAAGATGAGGATGAAGAGGCGCCAAACCCAGGAGGTGTTTGTGGAGCCGGTTGGACCATATGAGCCTGCCCGGGGTTGCCTTGGAACCCTTGCGAATTGGGGCCTCTGCTAATTATGTTTCGCGGGTTTGGTTGTGGTTGGGAAGGTAGAGATCCTTGCTATTTACAGTCCAAGAGTTGGCTTAACTGTCCCTTTACCAAGGCCATTTCTTCCTGATGTTTTTGGTTCATGTCAGCCATCATCTTTATTAGGGTGTCCATTTGGTTTTGTGGGGGAGGGGCCGCCCTATTTTGGTTATATTGGGGTCTAACTGGTGGTCCTTGCTGATAGGGGGGCAAGTGTGGCTGTTGGTTTGGCCTGGGCTGGTTTTGGAATTGCGGTAGTTTCTGGTTTGTCCAACCAAAGTTGGGGTGATTACGCCAGCCGGTGTTGTAAGTGTTGGAGAAAGGGTCAGGTTTTGCATATCCTTGGACGGCTTGCACATCTTCTAGAATAGCCGATGTTGATGAAGAAGGAAGGGAGTAATCAAGGGTCGAGGGAGCAAAGGTCCCTCCTTGGAACATGGTTGGGGGTTGTTCCAGGTTTAGTTGGGTGAAGGGTTGGACCAGGTCAACATTATGTGCTCCTTTTGCTAGGGTGAAAGTCTGCAAGGGGTTCCTGGTCTGGTTTAGAAGCTCATCAATCTTCTTGTCCACCAATTCCACTCGATCCAACTTTTTGGCAATAATGTCCATGTCAACCATTCCAGAATTTGCTTGTACCTCATAAATCCCACCACGGGGTTGACTGGATCTGTTAAACTGGTTCATGGAGGCATTGTTGAGCGAATTCTCGCTCATAGACTCAAAGAGCTCAAACGCGCTCTCCTCGTCTTTGTTTAGGAAGTTTCCCCCGCATGAGGCATCGACGAAGTTCCGTAGGTTGCTATCCAGACCGTGGTAGAAGATCTGGGCCAATTGCCACCTTGGAACTTCGTGGTGTGGGCATTTCCTCAAAAGTTCATTGAATCTTTCCCACGCCTCATGAAATTGTTCCCCACCCTGGAGTGTGAAGGTAGTGATAGCTCTTCTGAGGGCATTGGTCTTTCCTATGGGGAAGAATTTCTTTAAAAATGCATGCCTCAGTTCCTCCCAGGTGGTGATGGGTCTACCTAGGGTTCTAAGCCAATGAGAAGCCTTGTCTCTTAATGAGAAAGGGAACATCTTGATTAGAACAATATCAAGGCTAATGTTCCTAGGTTTTACTGTTCTTGCTATGCGGTCGAGATCTTCTAGGTGCTGAAAGGGGTCTTCATTTGAGCTTCCATGAAAGTGGCTCTGGATTAGACTTAATACATTAGGTTTTAGCTCAAAATCGTCTCCCCCTTCGGGGATCCTAAGGTGTGGCTCGACTCTAATGGCAGAAGGGTTATAGAAATCACGGAGGGGTCTTGGCTGGTTCTGAAACGGTGGTAAATCAAGTGGTGGTTGTCCTGGTATGTCATTGAAAGGTGGTGGTTGTTCTTGCGGGTTCTGTAACCGTTGTATGGCTTGCATGATGGTGTGGATTTGTCGTTGCTGAAGCCGATGGTTAGCATTGATTTGAGCCTGGACGACAGCCATAGCATCTGGTGGGGGTTGATCTTCAGCCTCATCTACCCTAGGTTCAGCCATGTTTTCAACAGAGTTACGTCGCCTAGATTCCTGCCCCAAAACACACAATTCGGGATGCAGTGAGCGCCTCCCGTGCATACACTAGAGAAGAACTGGAGGGGATGCGGAGGGCGACAGATGCGAGAAATGTGTTTCAATCAAGCACGCAAGCCTAATCCTTATGGTGTATTCCTTAGGAGACCTAGAAATCTCACAAAGGGTGATTAAGTCCGTAAGCACTGGACTTCCCTTCTCAAGGCTAATCTGGCCAGGTTGATTACGAGGGGATTGCAGGGAAGGTTCTTCCTTTGGCTTACGCCTCCGGTTCCATAGACCCCACAACCGCGGTCGTTTGACACTGCCCCGCAGCCTAGCCACCAGATTCTACCAAGGGAATGAAAGCCAAGTGCCTAGCGAACAAAACCTCACCTTTTGAGACTTAACTCAGTCCTGCCTAGGGCACGTCTACTCAGTTTTAACGGGTTAGGATAGTGCTTGTGCTTAGGGTAATGTGATGAGGCGTTGATTGGGGTGGTGCCTCTTAATTTTCCACTTTTCAAGGTGTGTGCTTCTACAAAACAGGGTTTTAAAGCAAGAATTTTTAGGGTGTGGTGTCTTTTAATGTTTCATCCTTACTTTAGTGTTTTTTAGGGTCGACGTGTCTTAATGCTTTCAGACAAGTTTCAATGGGCACGTCAAGTTCTACACACAACTTGGTGAAAGTAGATTTCCTTTTTATCTTGTAGAGGCTCTAAAAACCCTAGTGTACTCATCCTAAAGATCGTGCAGCTACTATTAGATGAGTTAGTTTTTAGGGTTGAGTGATGCGGCCCAGGTCAACTCACGGTGGCTTCGCAAACACCACTCAAGAGAAAAAGAAAAGAACACTCCAAGAATTTATCCAGTATATTAGAGTGTACATTTTTTTGTAGGGTGGTGTGTTAAGAATGTGGGTCAAGCAATCATTCACCACGCCAATTTTTTCAGTTTTTATGATTTTTTTTTTTTAGATTTTTCACGCAAGCAAACAATGAGAGAGAGAGAGTACTCACTATCGGTCCTCGAGGCGTCTACTTCCTTGCTACCATAGTGGAATGCATCGCTTCGCCGTCCATGCGCCGAATTCCTGCATCCGTCAAGTAAAAAGGAAAATAGGGCATTAGACGATATGAGAATGAAGGTGGAGTGGAGGTGATAAAACAAATCCGTTGCCTCCCCGGCAACGGCGCCAAAAACTGACGTGCCTTCGTGCGTGTGTGTTAAGAGGTGTCGTTATAGTTGCACTTGATACGTCGGTTTTAAAAGAAGTAAACGGAGGTGAGTCCGAGTGTCGATCTCAGGGAGGCGTGGAAATCGGATTTTGTTTACCACTTGTTGTCACGAAAAAGGCGGAGTTTTGCTTGCGAAAGAAACGGTTTTGAAAAGCGAGAGATAGAGAGAGTTTAGGGTTAGAAAGCTCTTGGTTTTGATCATGCACTTTAAACAGAAATTAAAAAGGCAACTAAATGAAAAACAATTTCATTAAACATGCATTCATAGTTCATGGTTTACAATATTAAATACATGCTTCAACAAAAGTACATGAAAGCTTAAAAGAGAGAGAGAGAGGTAGAGAGAGAGTGGAGAGCGACGAGGCAGCCACGGCGGTGGAGGAGGCTCCGTCGGCGGCTCGTCGTCTCCGGCGATTACAATAGTGCCTAAGACTAGCTAGGAGAGGAGTGGAGTAGTTGCAAGTGGGAGAGGATGCCTTGAATGGTGGTAGAAGGGGGTTTAAATAGAGTTAAGGGCTTCCTAAAAGAAGAATGTGCTTTAGCGACATCCAGAACGTCGCTAAAACCGCTTCCATATACGTCGGTGAAGGCCTTCTGCCGCCGGTCAGCCGCCCGCCCCTCTCTCTCTTCCGGCGCGATCCGTGGACGTCGAACGAGAGCCGTCCGATTGATGATCGGACGGCTGAGATCCTCCCGCGCCTGCGCTAGGATCGCGCTTCGGGCGTGCGTGCGCGCGCGCGTTTCCGCCCGGCGTGCGCGCGCGCGTGGGAGGTGGGGTGCTGTCGTCGCGCCGCGTGGCGCGATCCTAGCCGCTCGCTTCTGATCGCGCGGCTCAATTTTGCCGCGCCCTTCGCCCGCAAGTGATTTCCGCTCCGCGCGATTCGAACGCGCGTCGCCGCGACGCGGGCGTGCGCGTTAACCGTTGCGCCACGCCCGCGCTTTGTCGCGGCGACCGCGGGCGAGCGCGCGGATCTCGGCCGTTCGATCGAAGATCAACGGCCGAGATGCGTCCTTGGCTGGCTTGGGGGCGTGCGGGCGGCGGGGCGGGGCGACGTGGCGCGTTCTAGGCCGTTGATCTCCAGATCAACGGTCAGGATTTCTTGGGTCCATTGTGGGAGCTCCGGATGTCGGATTTGGCCGATCTTGAGTCCGTTAGACTCCGTTCGTCGTCCTGAATCCATCCGTGCGGTCCGATTGCTCATCTGAGGCCTGCTTTGACAAATGCTTTACACAAATGGCCATTAATACAGTTTATAAGCAATCTTGGTACTTGATGCATGCAATGCTCCTATTCTACTTTATGTTGTGCCTTTTATTCTAAAGATGGGCCATATTCAACCTAATTACTACCCCCTTGCGTGGCGTTATCATCGGTTATTCTTTTATTTATGATCCTAAAGTACATTTCACATGCAGCTCTGGGGTTTTCCAAAATGTTGGCATAAAAATTTTCAATTTTATCTTATCTACCCCCCCCATGCCTAAGTTCTTACATGTCCTCATGCATGAATTTAAACAAAAATAAATACAGTAGGTAGTAAGTGGGTAGAGATCACCTGGAATTGCTCCTGAAATTTTAACGTTCAGAACCGGCCAACCTGATAGTATGCAATATGCCAGAGAAATATGCTTAAAACAAAAATATGCTATGTATAAAAATGGTTATGTATAGATGATGGTAGAATGCTATCTATACTTGCTGAGTTTAATGCCTCCAGCTGGGTGAGAACTTACTCAGATATCCTCGATAAGATGAATGAGTTCGTCAGCTGGAGGAGGTTCTTGGGCCGTGAATGGCATAAGGCATTGGTCTTTTATCGTTGATACATGCCCAGATTTTGGGTCCCAGATTTGGACCACCCCATTAGGATATGGGTGAATCACAACATTTGTGTGAGTCCACTTGGACTTGAGCTTCCCTGAAAAATGTTTCACTCGCCAATCAAACAACCAGACTTGCTGGTTGGGCGTGAATGCTTTCCTCTAGATGTGGCTGTCATGAAAGGCCTTGGTCTTGTCCTTGTATATCAATGCATTCTCATAGGCCTCCCGTCGGATCTCTTCTAATTTGCTGAGTTGGAGTTTCCATTCTTGACCTCCAGCATCGAGGTCAAGGTTACATTTTCGCACCGCCCAAAAGGTACGGTGTTCCAGCTCTACAGGAAGGTGACAAGTCTTGCCATATACCATACGATATGGTGACATTCCAGGTGGAGCCTTGTATGCGGTTCGATATGCCCAGAGTGCATCAACTAATTTATCGGACCAGTCCTTCCTATCTGGTCTAACCGTCTTCTAGAGAATCAGCTTATTCTGAAGGTTAGACACTTCAGCCTGGCCATTGGTCTGCGGGTGATACGGGGTGGCTATACAGTGATGTACCACATATTTCTTTAATAATGACCTGAAGTGGGCGTGGATGAAGTGGCTTCCCCCGTCGCTAATCAGAGAGTGGGGTATTCCAAATCTCATGAAGATGTATTCCCATACGAAAGAAATGACAGTCTTATGATCAACTTGTCTTACCAGGATGGCCTCGACCCACTTCGAGACATAGTCAACAGTTAGTAATATGTACTCAAAACCATGCGAGTTCGGAAAAGGGCTAATAAAATCTATGCCCCAGACGTCGAACACTTCTACAACCATGATAGGCTAGAGTGGCATCATGTCTCTCCTTGTCATAGAACCGACCGACTGGCATAGTTTATAGTGCTGGGCATATTTGTGTGTATCTCTGAAAATAGTTGGCCAGAAAAATCCCGACTGCAAAATTTTTTGCAGCGGTTTTCCATCCCGAGAAATGACCACCACAAGCATCATCGTTCCAAAAAGATAACACACTGGGGATCTCAGAATTTGGGATGCATCTTCAAATAATCCGATTCTCTCCAATGCGAGAGAGTAGTGGGTCATCCTAGAGGTAGAATTTGGCCTCCGTAGTAAATTTGAGGTTTTGGTCCTTGGATAGGTTTGTGGGAATCTTGCCTGCGGCAAGATAGTTTGCGATATCTGCGTACCAGCAGAACTCAACAAAGTGAACTGACAAAAGGGATTCATCCAATAATTGGTCATGGCTAGGCAGGGAATAGGGAATGTAGGCTGGGTCTAGTTTGGATAGGTGATCCACCACAACATTCTGCTTTCCGACTTTATCGCGGATTTCAATATCAAATTCTTGCAATAGAAGGATCCATCTGATTAGCCAGGGTTTGGCATCCTTCTTTGCCAACAAATGCCAGAGGTCGGAGTGGTCAGTGAAGATGATAACTTTGGACCCTAATAGATAAGATCTAAATTTCTCCAAACCGAATACTACTACTAGCAATTCTTTTTCGGTGATAGTATAATTATGCTTAGCCTCATTCTGCATCTTGCTAGCATAGTATATGACAAAAGGTCATTTCTCCCGACGTTGGCCTAAAACAGCACTGACAGCGAAATCAGAAGCATCGCACATCATCTCGAAATCAAGCGACCAGTCAGGTGGTTAGAGAATTGGGGAATCAGAGATAGCGCTTCGTAAAGTCTCAAAGGTGCTAAGACACGAGGTGTCGAATTTGAATTGGGCATCGGCAACAAGGAGATTCATCAAAGGTCATGCAATTTTTTAGAAATCACATATGAATCTCCGATAGAAGCTGATGTGACACAATAATGATCTAATCTGCTTGACTGAGCTGGGTGGCGGTAAGTGGGAAATAATCTCAGATTTAGCTCAATCAACCTCAAGTCCATTTTTAGAGATCATGTGCCCTAGTACTATGCCATCCCTCACCATGAAATGGCTTTTCTCCTAGGATAGTACTAGGTTTATCTCAATACACCGTTTCAGGATTTTGGTGAGGTTATTAAGACAAGATGCGAAATCATCTCTGAAAACGAAGAAGTCATCCATGAACACCTCCACATAGTCCCCAATCATGTCAGAGAAGATGGCCATCATACAACCCTGAAATGTTGCTGGTGCATTGTAGAGGCCAAAGGGCATCCGCTTGAAAGCGAATGTTCCAAAGGGGCATGTGAATGTTGATAGACGACTTTTCTCTTAGCGTTATAGTATTTAAGTGGTGGAAAAATCGACTACTAAAAAATAATGAAAATAACCACTGGCAGAAGAGCGGGTCGTGTCCACAGGGAGGCAATGATGCAATCAATACTTAATTATTTAATGTTATTTCGGGTAGTGTGAAATCCCTATTCAAATCTGACTTCAAATGTGAAGGAAAGTAGATTTGCAATAACTTGAAAAGATATGGGTATAAGTGCAGTTTTCCCTCACAGAAATCCTTAATAAATTTAGGATGAATTCATGCAATTTTCACATGATATGTACTAAAGACAATTAGTACTTAAGTTAAGCCCAAAATCAATCTTCAAACTAGTTAATATCAATACCATGCAATTATAAACAACTATGAGTGTTTGAACGCGATTCTGCCATAATATAATAATAATAATAATAAACAAATTGGTGGTAATGGCATTGAATGTAAATTTTAATTAATGGGAAAATAGGGCTTTTTTCCTCTCTCCTCCTTGCGAGAAAGGGAGAGCACCGCGGGGGTTGATGCGAGGCTCAAGAGGATGGCGAGGTCGAGAGCTCTCCGGTGGTGGCAGCGGCGGCGACGCAGGTGGCTGGAGGTGGCCGGAGCTCCGGCCTGTGGAGGAAGAAGGCGGAGGTGCTGCTGCAGTGCCTGTGGCTGTGCAAGCGTGTGCACGTGCACTGATGCGTGGGCAGGCGCTTGCAGGATGTGGTCTGCAATGGCTGGAGGGAGATGGTGCGCGGTTGAGAGCGCCTGCAGTGGCTGGAGATGGCGTGCGGGCAAAGAGTGCCTGCAGTAGGGAGGCGCTAGAGATGGCGTGTGGTTGAGAGCGCCTGCAGTGGCTGGAGATGGAGTGCGGGCAGAGAGCGCCTGTAGTGGCTGGAAAGAGAGGCACGCTGATTTGTAGGGGGCGCTGGTGCGGGCAGTTGGTGAGCGCCTGCAGCAAGGGAGAGGCGCACGGTTGGGTGCGGGCGCCTGCTGTGGCATGGGCAGAAGGTGATGAGGGGCGCTGGAGGGCTTGGTGTGCTAGAAGGCGCGCGGTTGCACGCTGCGTGTGGCTTCAGGGGCACGTGTGCACGTGCGGGATGGAGAACTGCCTGCAGCAGGGGGTGCTGGAGGGCTTGGTGTTGCGCCTGCGGGCTCTTAGGAGGGTGATGGCGCAGTGGTTTGGCTAGGGTAGGAGGAGGTGGTGCGCCTTCTCCACGGTGCGTACTCTCTCCACAGTGGAGAGGATGGATATCCCCCAAAAGGGAGGAAGAAGGTCCCGTCGATGAAGATGATTCTCCTCTACTCCCCTCATCTTCCTTTTAACTTCTCCGTTGCACCTCCGAGAGTTAAGGGACTTTCAAATCCCTTAACTATCTCTGGCTGATGGCTGTTGAGGGTTCCCCAGAGAATGGGGAAAAGAACAGCCGTCGGTGATTTGAAAAAGGATAATTTATCCTTTTCCCCTCCATCTTTTGCCAATTATTTTTCCTGCACAAAAAAAGAACCTATTAAGTTATAGAATAAATGTAAACCTAAATTATGATGCATGCAAACCTTCTATAACTTAATATAGTTTTTAACAAACCTAAAAGGATAATTAAAGTTACTTAGTCGTAATATTAGTCCATTAAAATGGACTCATCAAATACCCCAATGCCTAAGATTTGCTAGTCCCTAGCAAAAGTGAATAATAGAAGTAATCAGAAGACTTCTTATTTTCTTATTTCAAAACTTTAGAAATCCAGACAAGTGTGAAGTGCTGATAGCCTAGGTAACAGATCCAAGTGAAAGAGCCGTTTCGCATTAGGAGTTCGTACATCACCCTTGGCAAAAATTTCTGTTGAGATAGGCAACTACTTCCCTCCGGGATAAAGCAGACGATAATCTGTAATTTGACCCCGGTGTTTGCCTTAGGTAGGAGATAACAAGTTGAATGGGTTTGTATTTGGTGGCACACACTCAACTGGTGCTACATATAGTCTAGTACGGCAGACTCTAGCTCTCTAGACCATTAGACAAGTTAACTCTAAAGAGGCTACACAATTGTGCTCTCTTGATGTTCCTGGGAGCTCTCTCTTTTCTTTCTTTCTGAGATTACGAATCTCGCCAGATTTAGAAATTGTACTCACTATTTGGTGGCCTCACATGGCATCCACACTTCATTTAAAGGCCTAATAACTCTACAACTAAGTTAGAGTTCTCAACCAGCATTTAGGCGATCAGAAATACTAGAAGGTAGGTATGGGTCATATTTGGTGGAACGCGATAGATGTTTTGCTGCCTCAGAAATAGTGTTACATCATACACTTGGACCTTTTTTTTCTGTAATATAACTATTTTTTCTTTTTCTTCTTTCTATTTCTTCTTTTTCTTCATCTTTTCTCTCTCTTTTTTCTTTTTTCTTCTTGTTTTTGACTCTTTTCCAATCAACACAACACGATACGGACTTTTATTTACAAGGCATTATTAGGGATGATGATGGTCAAAAGGAAGTTGTGTGACTTATTTGGTGGAAGTGCTTATTCTCAGCACCGGGAATGAATGGATAGGATAGGCATATTTCTGACCTTTGACATTATTACCCTCCTTCAGCCGAGGACTCTATGAAGGACGGTCGTAACCATCCACCATAGTTATAGCTTTATTAAGACTCAATCTCTGTGTATCTGCCTTATTTGTTGACTCTCAGGAATTCACTCAAAGTACATACACAGGAACAGAGAGTGAAAACTATGCCTAACTCTGAAGTATCATCATCTACTTGTCCAAAAATTTAAGAGTCCTTGCACTAGACTTAGCGCACCAGTAATCTCTCTACTTTCTTCTCACAAATATGAGGTAGATCTATTAGAAGATAGTATGCCTGACTCCCTATGAACTATCCAAGGGTTCAGTAGACTTACAAATGCTCATTGATTTTTCTCAAGGATCTATTACCAAATCTACATGCACGTGAAATAAATGCACTGGATTCTAATCTTAAGAAATAATTCCAGAAGAAGAACCTCCAATAACAAAGGTATTTTGCTAAGGACTAACCCATTCAGCTCAAAATTTTTTTTTTTTTAAACTAACCTAAATGCATAAATACTTCCTAAAATGCAAATGCACTCCCCCATGCCTAAATCCTACAATGTCCCCATTGTAAATTTAAAATAGGAGGAAAAAGGAAAAATATCACCTGACATGGTCTGCTGGGTTGCCTCCCAACAAGCGCTGCCTTTTCTGTCAGTAGCCAGACTTATAAGGAACCTGTAAGTCAAGTTCCAAACATAAAAGGTTAGGCCCTAAGAAAAAGCGTAATAGTGCAGTCCTAGAAAATAGGTAACCACGGATGTTGGCGAGCTGATGATGCAATATAATTCCAAATGCTCGCTAGAAGAAATGAAAACAGAAAATCTCATTAGCTACGTTGGGAGGTCTAGGAATAAGAAACGAAATATGAAAAGAGACCTCCCGAAACGGAATAAGTGGAGGATAACAAGGATCCTCCAGAGCAAGATGGGTTTTAAAAGATATACACATAATTAGTTCAAACCCTTGAATGGCGAGAGTAAAAGTACAAGCATCAATCCATACTCGCCATTCTACCCTAGGATGTATTGGCCTAATATAGTTGCCAGAAAGAATGTACATGAGCAGAGATCAAAGACAAGGATCGGTTAAGGAGTATAAGGGTTGTTTGTAGTGTTGGAAGGTAATGGTTAAGTCCAATGAGGGCTTAGTAGGTATTATGTCCAATTCCAACAATGATTCGAATTGTGTACACTCCCTAACAGCAGTAGACAACTTCAAGTTATCCTGCCTAGCATTAATGATCAGAGTCATATTTGAATCAAGGATAGACTCCAAATTACAACTTTTTGATGGTAGGGTCAAAATGTAAGAATCATTATCATTCAGCTCATCCCCAGATTCGTTTGGTTGACTAAAACATTTGTCAGGGTGTGTATGTGATTCATTAAGAGTTGGATCAGTATCCTCAATTATTTCTAAAGGAGGATCAGTCTTAATATTTTGGAGGAAGCCTATATCATTGAATTAGTCATTCTTCTCGGGGTATAAATCCTTAATTGATGTGTTTTGTCCCCGAGAGTCTCCCATAGACTTCTCATTATTTTGTTCGTCCTCCTCTAATATCAACTCCTATTTTGATGGAGGATGACTCTTAAAAGAAAGGAGGAATCTGGATTTAATC
Source organism: Thalassia testudinum (assembly GCA_037157565.1). Classification (NCBI taxonomy): domain Eukaryota; kingdom Viridiplantae; phylum Streptophyta; class Magnoliopsida; order Alismatales; family Hydrocharitaceae; genus Thalassia; species Thalassia testudinum. The sequence continues at coordinate 7,507,762 of JAZHRO010000003.1, read as the reverse complement.
ATATTATTTCTACCCTCTGGAGGTAAATCCTCAAATGATAAATGTTATAACTGGGCATCAAGCATCCTTTAAGACATCTGGGAAGCAGTCAAGACGTCTGGTTAGACATCTGGAAGCCTTCCCAGACGTCTGGAATTAAATTTTTTCGACATACGGGTTCGCATCTACGCGCATGCGTGCGCAGACTGAACCCGCCACCCTCCTTCTTCTCTTTCCTCTCCCTCCCTACAGACGTAGCTTTTCTCACTCTCTCCCCGTGACTACCTTCAAATATGCCTCTCCCTCACCCTCACTCCACCACCTTCTTCTTCTTCTTCTCCCTGTCAGCGAGAGAGTGAGCAAGCGAGAGCGGCAGCAACGACTGCCACGAGTGTGTGGGGAGGAGGAGCTGTTGCGAGAGGAAGAGGGAGCTTGACCGCGAAGTCTTCTGCTTCCTTTGGTGTTGAGAGCGGGCGTGTGTGTGTGCAGGATTTGTTCGGGAAGGCACAAGGGCATGCCATCCCACATAGATTAGACGTCTGGGAACAGCACCAGACGACGGAGAGGGTCTCTAGATGTCCAAAGTGACAGTCAGACATCTGGAAAATAAGTCCAGACAGTTCAGCAGGATTCTGGACATCTGAAGAACCACGCAGATTAAGGTATGACCTGAGTTGTCATTTAAGACGTCTGGAAGTTCCAGACGTCTGATTTTTGGCAGACTAGTCATTTTTGACCCGTTTAGGGTCCGTTCGGAGTTCGTTTTCCACGTTTCAAGTTTCGTTCTTCTTATATTTAGTTCCTCTACCTGTTTACAGTAATCGTATGCTGTTCTGAGTAGCTCCTTGTCTTTGATCCTTGTGTTAGGACCCCATTCCGTTGTGGCTCTGGGGGTTGCGGAGGCACGTGGGCTTGCCGATTACACCTCCAGTACTCTCGGTTTCGCAGGTAGAGTGGCTCTTTAATTTATTTATCAAAGATTATACACTGGTGAAATAATTAATAGAGTCTAGGGCATTGCATAAACCCTAGGACTGAAAAATTAGATTGAATGATAGATCCTAGGGTATTGCATGAATCCTAGGACTGGAAAACTAGATTGAATGATAGATCCTAGGGTATGACATGAATCCTAGGACTGGAAAACTAGATTGAATATCTATACGTTGCAGTCTTGGAAAAGTAGAAAGGAAACGATAACTGCCTGTAAATTGGTTAATAGCTGCCTAATTATGAATGAATATTTACTGTTGAGAACATGGGTTATATGGATATAAAGCTGGAACGATGAAACCTAAATTGGCTGAGTTAAAAGAGCATGAACCCTACGGGGAATTAGGAGTAGAACTCCAGGAAAGTGAATGGAATAGAATTGGGGAAGTGAGCTGACCCTTGAGTATGGAGTACCAAGGAGAGTGACTGTCCTCCCCCTATTTAGTGCGAAGCAGAGCTAGCCACCCTAGGGACCTGGGGTTTGGTCTGGCCACTTTGTACCGACTTTGGCCCTCGTGTACACAGTACCGAGGAGAGCAACTAGTGTAGGGAGAGCACTAGCTACCCCACGGGCCCTGGGGTTCTACTAGCCCTCCTACACCGACTTGTTCGGCCCACTAGGCAAACAAGGGTAGTTAGGCAAGGGTGCGCGAACTGTGGAGAGGAAAGACCCCTTTTTGGTTACTGTGGAGGGGCTGGACCCCTGTTACTGAGAGGGCTTTGCCCTATACTGGTTCCGTGCTGTGCTTTGGGCGCACCCGTTAACGGAAACGACTGACAGCGTGCCAGTGCGGGGTAGCTACCCGTGTGTTTATCCCGCATGCCGTAGTCACTATTATGTCTGTCAGCGACCTTGGGGTGGTTGACTGAGGGTAGGACCACCACGGGGGACTCTCCCAGCCAGGAGAGCCCCACGTGCTACTTCTACTTTCCAGAAGAGACTGCCATCAAGATCGTTCCCACGAGGAACATTCAAGATCAAAAGAAGAATCTGAGGGATAATTCGATAATGAGTAAACGGAAAATATAAAGAAAGAAATTAAAAATATAACAGCTACGGTCCACCTTACTGTTTCTTAGCTTTTAGTTGCCACTCTACTCAGCATTTTGCTGACGTGTCACCTTTGTTACCTATTCAGGACCAGGTGTTGGGCAGCCAGAGACGGCGGCTGCAGAGGGCGCTAGGCCTAGTAGAGCCCAATAGTGTTACTGTGTAGTACGCACTGTACTTTTCTTCTTGTTGTAGTGAGTATTTTCTGTTACCTCTGTACTCTTTTCATTGTAAGCTCCATGTTTATGTACATGTTTATTTCTTTACTGTTGTGGTGGTGTATACTGTAGCATTTCTTTTCTTTACTGCTATATTTTGTTACTGCTAGTTATATACATGGTGAATGTGGTTTATTTTACTACTCTTTTGGTTACTTTCTTGTTGGACGACTGGGTCTTGGGATCAGTCGAGTCGGTCTGATTCTCATATCTCGTAGGGATTCGGGAACCGGGTCGTAACAAGATGGTATCAGAGCAAGGTCATTTCGAGAAGTGAACCAATTGATTGGAAAATAACCAATTCACGTGTCTGTAACTAGAGTATCCACCACAACATTTCTCTTCACATCAACTCTTAGACTTCTTCGTTAGATATCGTTTATATTGACGTGATTTCGTTCTGTTTTCGCGTCTCCTTGTAGGAGATGCCTCGACAAGGGACTAGCGAGGTGGGCCATAGGTGCGGCCGAGGATGAGGTCGACGAGGTGGGCGTGTTGCGGTCGACGTCCCAGTGGACCAGCTACTGCTCCCGGGCATTCAGGCCTAGGACCTCGCCCAGCTGATACGGGACATAGTGCGAGAAGAGATCCACCCGCCGCCACGAGTGCCTCTCCCTGGGCTGCGGAGGGGGAGTCCTCTGTGGGACCACACGACGGACGTGGCGCTAGATGCAGGGGAGGGGATGGGCCGCCACCACCCCCACCTTCCTCCGACACTTCTATGCATGAGGCTTCCTTACCTGGAGGTGCACCCGCATCTCCACCGCAGCGCCACTTCGAGCTTTTCGGGCAGTTTTGGAAGCTGAAGCCCCCTCCTTCAAGGGGGATGAGGACCCAACTGAGGCGGAGGACTGGCTTGAGAGGATCGAGAAGGTTTTTGACACCCTTCGCCCCTCAGTGGAGTGCCGCGTGGCCTTTGCCACGTACCAGCTGGAGAGTGCGGCACGCAGGTGGTGGAGGGCGGTCAGGGGACAGGAGAGGGACGAGCCGACCTGGGATCGGTTCGTCACCCTCTTCTGCGAGCAGTACTTTCCCAAGATGTGGCAGGACCAGAGGAGGCGGGAGTTCCACACTCTCCGCCAGGGGATGATGACCGTGAGCGCGTACCGCACGTGTTTTCTGGAGTTGTCCCGCTTTGTAGCGATAGTAGTAGCCACTGAGGAGGAGCGCCTTTGGAGGTTCACCGAGGGGCTCTGGCCTGCGATTCGGGGGTATGTCAAGCCCCTGAAGCTGCCTACATTCTCGAGGGTGGTGGAGGCAGCTATGACCTACGTGGAGACCAACCCGTCCGTGCGAGATACTGACAGCGGGCAGAAGAGGCCCTATCAGCCAAACTTTTCACAGGGCCAGCGAGACAGGAGACACGTGGCACCCACAGGAGTGCCATCATGTTTTGCAGGGCCATCAGTGGCCTTTGGGGGCCCTCGATAGGGGCCAGTTGCTAGCACCGAACCCCCGCCCAGCCGACAGCAGGGACCCACTGAGGGCGGGAGGCGGGTCCCCCTCTGCTACCATTGTGGCCAACCGGGCCACATCAGGAGGGACTGCCCATCTATGACAAGAGGTCAGCAGATGCTTCCCACGTCGAGCACTGGAGGGCGAGCAGGAGGCCACGGTTTCCAGGCACGAGGAGGAGGACAGCAGTCACGAGGAGCGTACCGACCAGCAGCTACCAGTCCGACGCAGAGTGTGGCTGCTTCGTCTACACCTAGGTCTGAGGTGCGTATCAACGCCCTGGCACATAGGGATGCCAAAGCTTCGGAATCAATGGTGGTAGGTGTGGTTTCAGTTTCCGGCAGACTCGTTTACACGCTTTTGGATTCCGGCGCTACGCACTCATTTGTCGCCGCCAGTTTCGTGGTTAATCTGGGGCAAGATTATGTGATGTTAGAGGATCAGTTCGTGATCAGAGGTCCGAGTGGTCAGCTATTTGTAGCTGAGGAGGTATACACGGGTTGCGAGGTTAGTGTTGGGGGACACAGCCTTTCCGCTGACCTGATTATGATACAGATGGAGGACTTTGGCGTAATTCTGGGGATGGACTGGCTGTCCGCTTACCACACCTTGGTGGACTATTTTGAGAGAAAGATCATCTTCTCCATACCGGAGTTTCCTTCTTTCAAGTTCCACGGGAAGCCAGTGGACAGAGGCTTTAGGTGCATTTCTGCACTTCGGGCGGCGAGACTTTTGAGCCAGGGGTGTGAGGGCTTCCTAACTTGTGTGGTGGCAGAGCCCAGCCCTGTGGCAGACTTCCAGAGAATCCCAGTGGTCAAAGAGTACCCCAACATGTTCCCAGACGAGTTTATAGGACTACCGCCCAAGCGTGAGATCGAGTTTGAGATCTCACTAATACCAGGTACCAGCCCCATCTTCACTGCACCATACAGGATGGCACCACTTGAGCTGTGAGAGCTCAAGTCTCAATTGCAGGATCTTTTGGAGAAGGGCTTTGTGAGGCCCAGTGCGTCTCCTTGGGGAGCCCCGGTACTGTTTGTAAAGAAGAAGGATGGTACCCTACGCCTTTATGTGGACTACCAACAGCTGAATAGGGTCACCATCAAGAACAGATATCCGCTACCAAGGATCGATGACTTGTTTGACCAGCTACGAGGTGCCATGGTATTCTCCAAGATCGACTTGAGGTCTGGATACCACCAGTTGAGGATCAAGGAGGCAGACGTCTCCAAGACAGCTTTCCGCACCCGGTACAGACACTACGAGTTTCTAGTCATGCCATTTGGGCTGACCAATGCCCCCGCTGCCTTCATGGACTTGATGAATCGGGTGTTTCGACCGTACTTGGATTAGTTTGTGGTGGTATTCATTGATTTTGTGCTCATATATTCTCAAGATCAGACGCAGCAGAGACAGCACTTGCGGATGGTTCTAGACACACTGAGACGACATAGGCTGTACACCAAATGCAGCAAGTGCGAGTTCTGGTTAAGGGAGGTGACCTTCCTAGGTCATGTGATCTCTGGAGATGGCTTGGCTGTGGACCTAGCCAAGGTCGAGGTAGTGCTCAGGTGGGAGAGACCATGTACGGTTACTGAGATTCACAGTTTCTTGGGACTGGCAGGCTACTACAGGCGGTTTATTAGGGACTTTTCACAGATTGCACGTCCTATGACATAGTTGACCTGGAAGGACGTGCCCTTCACTTGGACAGACGCCTGTGAGGCGTGTTTTCAGGAGTTGAAGGAGAGGCTGACTTCGGCTCCCTTGCTCACCAACCCAGACAGTAGTGGCGGGTTCGTTGTGTACACGGATGCCTCTTTGCAGGGGTTAGGGGGTGTGCTCATGCAGAGGGGTCATGTTGTCGCTTATGCTTCATGGCAACTGAAGCCCCATGAGCATAGCTACCCTACCCACAACCTGGAGTTGGCAGCTGTCGTCTTCGTGCTGAAGACCTGGAGGCACTACTTGTACGGTGAGACCTTCGAGATTTTCACAGACCACAAGAGCCTCTGATACCTGTTTGATCAGAAGGAGCTCAACATGAGACAGAGTCATTGGTTGGAGTTCCTGAAGGACTCTGACTGCAGCATTTCCTACCAGCCGGGAAAAGCCAACGTGGTGGCTGACTCCTTGAGCCAGAAGGTGCCTGCACACTTGGTCAGTTTACAGGTGCAGAGTTGGAGCCTTTTGGAGGAGATGAGTAGTTGGCAACCCCTAGAGTTATAGGGGCACTGTGGGCAATGACTGTGATGCGACAGACGAGGCCAGAGCTGATAGATCGCATCATCAAAGGATAGATGGCCGACCCGTACTTGCAGTCCTTGCGTGACAGAGTATTGTCAGGAAACCCTGGAGACTTCTCTTTTACAGACCAGGTGCTGCACATGAGGGGACGGCTGTGCGTTCCCAGAGACGAGGAGCTGTTGAGAGAGCTCCTGACTGAGGCACATGGTTCCAGAATCACCATACATCCCGGAAACACGAAGATGTACCATGACTTGAGATGCGACTTTTTTTGGAGGGGGATGAAGCGGGATGTGGGTGAATTCGTGCAGCAGTGCTTAGTGTGCCAGCAGGTGAAAGCCGAGCATCAGAGGACTACAGGGCTGCTATAGCCATTTCCAGTGCCAGAGTGGAAGTGGGAGAGCATCAGCATGGACTTGGTGGTGGGCTTACCTGTTACCCAGCGAGGACACGACGTAGTATGGGTAATCGTTGACAGATTGACGAAGACGACACGTTTCCTGCCGATCCGAGTCACCTTGGGACCAGCACAATTGGCAGAGAGGTATATCCGCGATGTGGTATGTCTACACGGAGTTCCGCGGGAGATTGTATCCAACCGAGATACTCGCTTTACATCCCAATTTTGGGCTGAGTTTCAGCAGGCCCTGGGGACACGGTTGAGGTTCAGTACAGCTTACCACACCCAGAAGGACGGACAGTCTAAGCGCACGATACAGACACTTGAGGACCTTTTGCATGCCTATGTACTGGACTGGAGGGGCTCTTGGGAGGAACACTTGCCCCTGGCGGAGTTTGCATACAATAACAGTTATCACTCGAGCATCGACATGGCACCCTACGAAGCTCTGTGCGGATGGAGGTGTACGGCACCCTTGAGTTGGGTTGAGGTGGGGACCAAGTGGGAGGTTGGCCCTAGGCTGATCCGGTAGAGTCAGGAGGTAGTCGAGTAGATTCACAGGCAACTCCGCACTGTCAGGAGCAGGCAGAAGAACCATGCAGATCGAAAATTCAGAGAGGTGCAGTTTGAGGTTGGGGACCACGTCTTCCTTCGTGTTTCGCCCATGAAGGGCCTGTAGTGGTTTAGGGTGAGAGGGAAGCTCGCGTCGAGGTTCGTGGGGCCCTTTGAGGTCCTGGAGCGGGTTGGACCTGTTGCTTACAGGCTTGCCCTCCCTCAGCTTTCTGGTGTGCACGACGTGTTCTACATGTCCAACCTCAGGAAGTACGTCACCGATTCCAGTCACATCCTGAGTCACGAGAGCGTCGAGGTGGGAGACGACCTAACCTACCCTGAGCGGCCAGTGCAGATTCTCGACAGAGCCATCTGTAGTCTAAGATGGAAGCAAGTACCCCTGGTGAAGGTTTTGTGGAGCCAGCGGTACGAGGAGGCTCCCTGGGAGCCTGAGGCGGCGATGCGGGAGTGGTACCTGGAGCTTTTCGCAGGTACGTCCTTTCGGACTGACTTCGGTCCTCTTTGACTTTGTTATGCATATATCATTCTTTCCCGCACCCTAGTTAAAGCAAGTTTCAGGGACAAAACTTCCTTTAAGTTTGTTATATTGTTATAACCGGGCAACAAGCATTGTTTAAGATGTCTGGTCAGACGTCTGGAAGCCTTCCTGGACAAATGGAATTAAATTTTTTCGGCATACGGGTTTGCGTCTGCACGCATGCGCGTGCAGACTGAACTGACGTGCCTTCGTGCGTGTGTGTTAAGAGGTGTCCTTATAGTTGCACTTGATACGTCGATTTTAAAAGAAGTAAACGGAGGTGAGTCCGAGTGTCGATCTCAGGGAGGCGTGGAAATCGGATTTTGTTTACCACTTGTTGTCACGAAAAAGGAGGAGTTTTGCTTGCGAAAGAGACGGTTTTGAAAAGTGAGAGATAGAGAGAGTTTAGGGTTAGAAAGCTCTTGGTTTTGATCATGCACTTTAAATAGAAATTAAAATGGCAACTAAATGGAAAATAATTTCATTAAACATGCATTCATAGTTCATGGTTTACAATATTAAATATATGCTTCAACAAAAGTAAATGAAAGCTTAAAAGAGAGAGAGAGAGAGGTAGAGAGAGAGTGGAGAGCGACGAGGCAGCCACGGCGGTGGAGGAGGCTCCGTCGGCGGCTCGTCGTCTCCGGCGATTACAAGAGTGCCTAAGATTAGCTAGGAGAGGAGTGGAGTAGTTGCAAGTGGGAGAGGATGCCTTGAATGGTGGTAGAAGGGGGTTTAAATAGAGTTAAGGGCTTCCTAAAAGAAGAATGTGCTTTAGCGACATCCAGAACGTCGCTAAAACCGCTTCCAGATACGTCGGTGAAGGCCTTCTGCCGCCGGTCAGCCGCCCGCCCCTCTCTCTCTTCAGGCGCGATCCGTGGATGTCGAACGAGAGCCGTCCGATTGATGATCGGACGGCTGAGATCCTCCCGCGCCTGCGCTAGGATCGCGCTTCGGGCGCGCGTGCGCGCGCGCGTTTCCGCCCGGCGTGCGCGCGCGCGTGGGAGGTGGGGCGCTGTCGTCGCGCCCCGTGGCGCAATCCTAGCGGCTCGCTTCTGATCGCGCAGCTCAATTTTGCCGCGCCCTTCGCCCGCAAGTGATTTCCGCTCCGCGCGATTCGAACGCGTGTCGCCACGACTCGGGCGTGCGCGCTAACCGTTGCGCCACGCCCGCGCTTTGTCGCGGCGACCGCGGGCGAGCGCGCGGATCTCGGCCGTTCGATCGAAGATCAACGGCCGAGATGCGTCCTTGGCTGGCTTGGGGGCAGGCGAGCGGCGGGGGCGGGGCGACGTGGCGCGTTCTAGGCCGTTGATCTCCAGATCAACGGTCAGGATTTCTTGGGCCCATTGTGGGAGCTCCGGATGTCGGATTTGGCCGATCTTGAGTCCGTTAGACTCCGTTCGTCGTCCTGAATCCATCCGTGCAGTCCGATTGCTCATCTGAGGCCTACTTTGACAAATGCTTTACACAAATGGCCATTAATACAGTTTATAAGCAATCTTGGTACTTGATGCATGCAATGCTCCTATTCTACTTTATGTTGTGCCTTTTATTCTAAAGATGGGCCATATTCAACCTAATTACTACCCCCTTGCGTGGTGTTATCATACCCCCATGCTTACTCCTTGCTAGTCCCTAGCAAGGTTTATTCTAGCCTTTATTTCTTTGGGGAATTCAAGAAGTATTTGCTTCGGCACTTCGTTACTCGTCAATAAGAGGAAATATACGAAGATCTTAATCTACAAAGACTAACCAGCGCCCGGGTTTCTTCCAAAATACAAATCGCCCGAATCCTTGCTTTGTATATATAACTATACATATGTATACGTATATGTCTATATATGTCTTTTTAGAATTTTCGGAATTCAATGTGGGTTGGTAACTTTTTACGGCTACCCAACCCACCCAAAACTCGATCAAAACCCTAAGTGCTAAGCATCTTGGTGTGAATGTTGTGATAGACTCACTTAACGGTAATTGAGACAGATTTCGAGTTTCTACGCCTCTAGGTGTCCGGAAAAGAAAATAAATTTTTGCCTGAAGGTGTATTTGTTCGACTGGTAGCTTTCTCCCTACGTTCATTTTACTTGGGGTCAACACAAGGATTTTCCAGTGTATATCTCCCCGGCTTGTACTACTTCCCCGCTTCGTCCTTAGGTGTTTTGGTCTTTTTTGTGCAATTATTGAGCTGGGCTCTGGACAACCGACCAATGGGCTGTTACCCACGATCACTTGCCAGCCATACTTGTGCGGTGAAGTGTGGTTTATTTTCTTTTCTTCTTTTTTTTTTTTTTTTTTTTTCGTAGGTGGCTTCCCTAATCTCAAATGTACCCAGAGGCAACGAAAAAGAAATGGCCTGTGGCTGGGTTCTGGACAACCTGCCAATGGGCTGTTACCCACGACAACTTGCCAGCCATACCACCCTAGAGAGTTCATTAGCTACCCAATTTCTGTCAAAATCTCCGAGAAGTGAGTCTGTGCAAAAATGTGTGTAGATGCTTAGACTCAAAGTTTTCCTGAGTTAGAGGGTGAGTTGATAAGTCGTATACTTATTACCTTATTTATTAGGTGGATTAGAATAGCAAGGATTCGCCGCTAAATCCATATTTTAATGGACACCAGGGCTAATTAAGCTTGAAGGCATGAAAAGTCTAAGTGTTTAAGTTCTTTTTGTATTATTTCCCACTATTGACAAGTTTCTAATGCCTAAGTTTTTCTTCCTAAATTCATTTCTTTTTTTTTTTTTTTTTTTTTAATCAATTAATTTATTCATTCAGACTGATTAATTAAGCTCAGGATTATGCAGTTTACCATCCCCCCCATGCTTAAGTTGGACAATGTCCTCATTGGCAGATGCATGGATGCAAAAGGGTTCAAAAAGATAGTACCTGAGTGACGTAAACTACCAGATCAGTCTGAATCCGCTGGGTTGCCTCCCAGGAAGCGCTGAGTTTAACGCCTCCAGCTGGGCGGTGCTTGGTGTCAGCCCTCAACAAGGGTGACACTTTCCTTGGGGGGTACCTGGGCCAGGAAATGCTTCAATCTTTGACCATTGACTGTAAAGGTGTGCCCGGTATTAAGATCGGCGATTTCGACTGCCCCATTGGAATAGGGCTTGACCACCCGAAATGGTCCTGTCCATTTGGACCTAAGTTTACCTGGAAAGAGTTTCAGGCGTGCATCAAATAGCCAGACTTGTTGGTTTGGCTCAAAGGTTTTCCTATGAATGAGTCGGTCGTGGACGGCTTTCATTTTCTCCTTATATAGCCGACTATTGTCAAAGGCGTCCCGACGAATTTCTTCAAGCTCAGATAATTGAAGAGTCCTTTACGCACCAGCTAACTGGGGATCCATGTTACATTGCTTAACAGCCCAGTAAGCCCAGTGTTCCAATTCGACAGGGAGATGGCAAGCTTTGCCAAAGACCAAGCGGTAAGGTGACATGCCTATCGGGGTCTTAAAAGCGGTCCTGTATGCCCACAGGGCATCATCAAGTCGTGTGGACCAGTCTTTCCTGTCAGGTCTCACAGTCTTATGTAAAATGTTCTTGATTTGTCTGTTTGAGACCTCAGTCTGCCCATTTGTTTGTGGATGATATGGGGTGGCAATGCGGTGGTTTACCCCGTATTTTCTAAGTAGGGCACGGAACTGGGAATGGATAAAATGGCTTCCACCATCACTGATCATGGCCTTGGGTATTCCAAACCGGGAAAAGATGTTCTTCTTTACAAAGTCCATGACCGTCTTGTGATCGCATCGTTGGGTGGCGACGGCTTCAATCCATTTGGAAACATAGTCTACCGAGACCAGGATATACTCGAAGCCGTTGGATGGTGGAAAGGGGCCCATAAAATCGATACCCCAAACGTCGAAAATTTCGACAATCAAAATGGGCTGAAGGGGCATCATATCTTTTTTGGTCATTGTCCCTAGTGTTTGGCATCGTGAGCAAGTCTTGGCAAAGATGTGTGCATCCTTGAATAGGGACGGCCAATAAAATCCAGACTGCAAAACTTTTGCAGCTGTTTTCTTGCCAGAGAAATGGCCGCCACATGCTTGGTCATGACAAAAGGAAAGCACACTCTGAACCTCGTCTTCGGGGAGGCACCTCCTGATGATCTGATCAGCACAGAGGCGAAACAGCATGGGATCATCCCAGAAATAGTGCTTGGCCTTAGCCAAGAACCTGTCCCGTTGCTGTCTGGACCAGCTGTGCGGGGTTTGTCCTATAACCAGGTAGTTGACATAGTCAGCATACCATGGCATTTTCTTGTCTTGCACGGCTAGGATGTGTTCATCAGGGAAGGTATCAGATAGAGGTAGGGAGGGTCCAATGTGGTCTGGATGAAGTCTTGACAGGTGGTCAGCCACCACATTTTTCGATCCGGCCTTGTCTTGGATTTCCAGGTCAAATTCCTGCAAAAGCAGGATCCATCTGATGAGCCTGGGTTTTGCGTCCTTTTTGGCGAACAGGTGCCGGATGGCTGAATGGTCGGTGTAGATAGTCACGTGGGATCCCAGCAAGTATGATCGGAATTTTTCCAGCCCAATGACTACAGCAAGCAACTCTTTTTCTGTGACCGTATAATTACGTTGGGCCTCGTCCAACGTTTTGCTCGCGTAGTAGATCACCACGGGCTTCTTGTCTTGCCTTTGTCCCAAGACAGCGCCTATGGCAAAATCTGATGCGTCACACATAATCTCAAAATCCTGGGACCAGTCTGGGGGTTGAAGTATAGGTGCGGTGGAGACTAAGTCCCGGAGGGTATGATAAGCTTGGGTGCAATCAGGAGACATGTGGAAAGTGGCCTCGTTGGCTAGAAGGTCGGTCAAGGGTTTGGAAAGTTTGGAAAAGTCTTTGATGAACCTTCGGTAGAAGCCAACATGTCCTAGGAAAGAGCGAATCTGTCGGACCGAACTAGGTGGAGGAAGTTTGGAAATTAAATCAACCTTAGCTCGATCTACCTCGATGCCCTTATGCGAAACGATGTGTCCGAGGACAATTCCTTCTTGAACCATAAAATGGCTCTTTTCCCAACTTAACACCAAGTTAACCTCGATACATCGTTTCAGGATTTTCTCCAAGTTGCTCAAACAATGGTCGAATGAATTCCCGAATACAGAGAAATCATCCATAAAGACCTCCAAGTATTCACCCACCATTTCTGAAAAAATGGCTAGCATGCAACGCTGGAAGGTCGCGGGTGCGTTGCATAACCCGAACGGCATTCGACGGAATGCAAACGTGCCATACGGGCAAGTGAATGTGGTCTTTTCCTGATCTTCCGGAGCAATTGCGACTTGGTTATATCCTGAATATCCATCCAGGAAGCAAAAATACTTCTGCCCTGCCAATCTTTCAAGGATTTGGTCAATGAATGGCAAGGGGAAGTGGTCCTTCTTAGTGGCTTTGTTAAGCTTCCTATAATCAATACACACCCGCCATGCGGTGGTGGTGCGGGTGGGAATGGATTCGCCATGATCATTAGTGACAACGGTGAGCCCAGCCTTCTTTGGAACCACTTGAGTGGGGCTCACCCAGGGGCTATCAGAGATAGGGTAGATGATGTCGGCGTCGAGCCACTTGATAATGTCTTTTTTAACGACCTCTCGCATGTTAGGGTTTAACCGTCTCTGCATCTGGTGGGAAGGTCGGGCCCCGTCTTCCAGGTAAATCTTGTGGGTGCAATAGGTGGGGCTAATTCCTCTTAGATCTGAGATGGTCCAACCAATGGCGGCCCGATGTTCTGAAAGAGTTGCAGTCAACCTTAGTTCCTGATCCTTGGTTAGATGGGAATTAATAATCACTGGGAAGGTCTGGCCAGGTCCCAAGAAGACGTACTTGAGATTCTCGGGCAATGGTTTAAGTTCAGGTGCGGGTGGGACCACAGTCGATGGGAATGGAAAGGGCGGTAGTTGATCAACATCGATTTCTTCAAATGGTGTCATGTGATGATACTCAGCCTTACAGAGGTCCACAGGTAATGATGGTGACGAGCCAGAACTACGGGTTTGGTGGTCTGAGACAGAATTGAGGGTAAGGCATTCCTCGATTAAAGTTTCCACGGGATCATGTTCCTCAATGTAATCACAATCAAAAGACTTTGTTGCCCGGAAGATATCTAATTGCATTTTCCTGTCTCCGAAGGCGATTTCCATACATCCCGTGTCACAATCGATGTTTGCTTTAGCCGTGGCTAAGAAAGGTCTGCCTAAGATTATGGGTGTGTTCTGCAATTTTTCAGGGACTTCCATGTCGAGCACCAAAAAGTCGACTGGGAAATAGAAGTCCTTGACCCGTACAATCACGTCCTCGACAACCCCCTTCGGGGTTTTCACTGATCTATCCGCCAGCTGGATGGTGACAGGGGTTGGTGCCAGCTCCCCAAAACCAAATTGGTGGTACAAGGTTGTGGGAATTAGGTTGATAGAAGCACCTAGGTCCAGGAGCGCTCTATCAAATGTCATGTCCCCGATGTTGTAGGAAATCAGGGGTGCTCCTGGGTCAGTTCGTTTGAGTGGAAGGTTGCTTGATATCACGGAACTGGCTTGCTCAGAGAGTACAACCTTCCTAGGTGCTTGAGGTCTCGGCTTACGCTTGGGTGTACAGGCATCCTTTAAGAACTTGGCGTAAGCGGGGATGTGTTTGACAGCTTCTAGAAGCGGAATATTAATCTGTACTTGTTTAAAAATTTCCATCAGCTCCTCAGTTTCCACAGTATTCTTTTTTCCCTTGATTGTTTCCAAGGCCTCAGGATAGGGTGTCTGAATTGGTTCCATGTTTGGGTCCTTGGTTGGTGTTTCTTCTAAGTCGGGTAAAGTCTCGGGGAGAGTCGGCCATTTGGGATCCTGGGTTTTGGTGCCGCTTCTCAAGGTCACCGCATTCGCAGAGGCATTGGGGCCATGGGGTGATCCTTGAGAAGATGAGGATGAAGAGGCACCAAACCCAGGAGGTGTTTGTGGAGCCGGTTGGACCATATGAGCCTGCCCGGGGTTGCCTTGGAACCCTTGCGAATTGGGGCCTCTGTTAATTATGTTTCGCGGGTTTGGTTGTGGTTGGGAAGGTAGAGATCCTTGCTGTTTACAGTCCAAGAGTTGGCTTAACTGTCCCTTTACCAAGGCCATTTCTTCCTGATGTTTTTGGTTCATGTCAGCCATCATCTTTATTAGGGTGTCCATTTGGTTTTGCGGGGGAGGGGCCGCCCTATTTTGGTTATATTGGGGTCTAACTGGTGGTCCTTGCTGATAGGGGGGCAAGTGTGGCTGTTGGTTTGGCCTGGGCTGGTTTTGGAATTGAGGTAGTTTCTGGTTTGTCCAACCAAAGTTGGGGTGATTACGCCAGCCGGTGTTGTAAGTGTTGGAGAAAGGGTCAGGTTTTGCATATCCTTGGATGGCTTGCACATCTTCTAGAATAGCCGATGTTGATGAAGAAGGAAGGGAGTAATCAAGGGTCGAGGGAGCAAAGGTCCCTCCTTGGAACATGGTTGGGGGTTGTTCCAGGTTCAGTTGGGTGAAGGGTTGGACCAGGTCAACATTATGTGCTCCTTTTGCTAGGGTGAAAGTCTGCAAGGGGTTCCTAGTCTGGTTTAGAAGCTCATCAATCTTCTTGTCCACCAATTCCACTCGATCCAACTTTTTGGCAATGATGTCCATGTCAACCATTCCAGAATTTGCTTGCACCTCATAAATCCCACCACGGGGTTGACTGGATCTGTTAAACTGGTTCATGGAGGCATTGTTGAGCGAATTCTCGCTCATAGACTCAAAGAGCTCAAACGCGCTCTCCTCGTCTTTGTTTAGGAAGTTTCCCCCGCATGAGGCATCGACGAAGTTCCGTAGGTTGCTATCCAGACTGTGGTAGAAGATCTGGGCCAATTGCCACCTTGGAACTTCGTGGTGTGGGCATTTCCTCAAAAGTTCATTGAATCTTTCCCACGCCTCATGAAATTG
This sequence comes from Thalassia testudinum, assembly GCA_037157565.1. Lineage (NCBI taxonomy): Eukaryota > Viridiplantae > Streptophyta > Magnoliopsida > Alismatales > Hydrocharitaceae > Thalassia > Thalassia testudinum. Next base: position 7,492,379 of record JAZHRO010000003.1, on the reverse strand, counting down.
TTCCCCACCCTGGAGTGTGAAGGTAGTGATAGCTCTTCTGAGGGCATTGGTCTTTCCTATGGGGAAGAATTTCTTTAAAAATGCATGCCTCAGTTCCTCCCAGGTGGTGATGGGTCTACCTAGGGTTCTAAGCCAATGAGAAGCCTTGTCTCTTAATGAGAAAGGGAACATCATGATTAGAACAATGTCAAGGCTAATGTTCCTAGGTTTTACTGTTCTTGCTATGCGGTCGAGATCTTCTAGGTGCTGAAAGGGGTCTTCATTTGAGCTTCCATGAAAGTGGCTCTGGATTAGACTTAATACATTAGGTTTTAGCTCAAAATCGTCTCCCCCTTCGGAGATCCTAAGGTGCGGCTCGACTCTAATGGCAGAAGGGTTATAGAAATCACGGAGGGGTCTTGGCTGGTTCTGAAATGGTGGTAAATCAAGTGGTGGTTGTCCTGGTATGTCATTGAAAGGTGGTGGTTGTTCTTGCTGGTTCTGTAACCGTTGTATGGCTTGCATGATGGTGTGGATTTGTTGTTGCTGAAGCCGATGGTTAGCATTGATTTGAGCCTGGGCGACAGCCATAGCATCTAGTGGGGGTTGATCTTCAGCCTCATCTACCCTAGGTTCAGCCATGTTTTCAACAGAATTACGTCGCCTAGATTCCTGCCCCAAAACACACAATTCGGGATGCAGTGAGCGCCTCCTGTGCATACACTAGAGAAGAACAGGAGGGGATGCGGAGGGCGACAGATGCGAGAAATGTGTTTCAATCAAGCACGCAAGCCTAATCCTTATGGTGTATTCCTTAGGAGACCTAGAAATCTCACAAAGGGTGATTAAGTCCGTAAGCACTGGACTCCCCTTCTCAAGGCTAATCTGGCCAGGTTGATTACGAGGGGATTGCAGGGAAGGTTCTTCCTTTGGCTTGCGCCTCCGGTTCCATAGACCCCACAACCGCGGTCGTTTGACACTGCCCCGCAGCCTAGTCACCAGATTCTACCAAGGGAATGAAAGCCAAGTGCCTAGCAGACAAAACCTCACCTTTTGAGACTTAACTCAGTCCTGCCTAGGGCACGTCTACTCAGTTTTAAAGGGCTAGGATAGTGCTTGTGCTTAGGGTGATGTGATGAGGCGTTGATTGGGGTGGTGCCTCTTAATGTTCTACTTTCAAAGTGTGTGCTTCTAGCAAAACATGATTTTCAAGCAAGGATTTGTTAAGATATAGTGTCTTTTAGTGTTTCATCCTTACTTAAGTACTTTTTAGGGTTGACGTGTCTTAATATTTTCAAACAAGTTTCAGTGGGCACGTCAAGTTCTGCACACAACTTAGTGAAAGTAGATTTCCTTTTATTTTGTAGAGGCTCTAAAACCCTAGTGTACTCATCCTGATAATCATGCAGCTTCTATTAGATGAGTCAGTTTTAGGGTTGAGTGGTGCGGCCCAGGTCAACTCACGGTGGCTTCGCAAACACCACTCAAGAGAGAAAGAAAAGAACACTCCAAGAATTTGTCCAGTATATTAGAGTGTACATTTTTTTGTAGGGTGGTGTGTTAAGAATGTGGGTCAAGCAATCATTCGCCACGCCAATTTTTTTCAGTTTTTATGATTTTTTTTAGCTTTTTCATGCAAGCAAACAATGAGAGATAGAGTACTCACTATCGGTCCTCGAGGCGCCTACTTCCTTGCTACCATAGTGGAATGCGTCGCTTCGCCGTCCATGCGCCGAATTCCTGCAACCGTCAAGTAAAAAGGAAAATAGGGCATTAGACGATATGAGAATGAAGGTGGAATGGAGGTGATAAAACAAATCCGTTGCCTCCCCGGCAGCGGCACCAAAAACTGACGTGCCTTCGTGCATGTGTGTTAAGAGGTGCCGTTATAGTTGCACTTGATACGTCGGTTTTAAAAGAAGTAAACGGAGGTGAGTCCGAGTGTCGATCTCAGGGAGGCGTGGAAATCGGATTTTGTTTACCACTTGTTGTCACGAAAAAGGCGGAGTTTTGCTTGCGAAAGAGACGGTTTTGAAAAGTGAGAGATAGAGAGAGTTTAGGGTTAGAAAGCTCTTGGTTTTGATCATGCACTTTAAATAGAAATTAAAATGGCAACTAAATGGAAAATAATTTCATTAAACATGCATTCATAGTTCATGGTTTACAATATTAAATACATGCTTCAACAAAAGTAAATGAAAGCTTAAAAGAGAGAGAGAGAGAGGTAGAGAGAGAGTGGAGAGCGACGAGGCAGCCACGGCGGTGGAGGAGGCTCCGTCGGCGGCTCGTCGTCTCCGGCGATTACAAGAGTGCCTAAGATTAGCTAGGAGAGGAGTGGAGTAGTTGCAAGTGGGAGAGGATGCCTTGAATGGTGGTAGAAGGGGGTTTAAATAGAGTTAAGGGCTTCCTAAAAGAAGAATGTGCTTTAGCGACATCCAGAACGTCGCTAAAATCGCTTCCAGATACGTCGGTGAAGGCCTTCTACCGCCGGTCAGCCGCCCGCCCCTCTCTCTCTTCAGGCGCGATCCGTGGATGTCGAACGAGAGCCGTCCGATTGATGATCGGACGACTGAGATCCTCCCGCGCCTGCGCTAGGATCGCGCTTCGGGCGCGCGTGCACGCGCGCGTTTCCGCCCGACGTGCGCGCGCGCGTGGGAGGTGGGGTGCTGTCGTCGCGCCGCGTGGCGCAATCCTAGCCGCTCGCTTCTGATCGCGCGGCTCAATTTTGCCGCGCCCTTCGCCCGCAAGTGATTTCCGCTCCGCACGATTCGAACGCGCGTCGTCGCGACGCGGGCGTGCGCGCTAACCGTTGCGCCACGCCCGCGCTTTGTCGCGGCGACCGCGGGTGAGCGCGCGGATCTCGGCCGTTCGATCGAAGATCAACGGCCGAGATGCGTCCTTGGCTGGCTTGGGGGCGGGCGAGCGGCGGGGGCGGGGCGACGTGGCGCGTTCTAGGCCGTTGATCTCCAGATCAATGGTCAGGATTTCTTGGGCCCATTGTGGGAGCTCCGGATGTCGGATTTGGCCGATCTTGAGTCCGTTAGACTCCGTTCGTCGTCCTGAATCCATCCGTGCGATCCAATTGCTCATCTGAGGCCTGCTTTGACAAATGCTTTACACAAATGGCCATTAATACAGTTTATAAGCAATCTTGATACTTGATGCATGCAATGCTCCTATTCTACTTTATGTTGTGCCTTTTATTCTAAAGATGGGCCATATTCAACCTAATTACTACCCCCTTGCGTGGTGTTATAATGAACCTGCTACCATCCTTCTTCTCTTTCCTCTCCCTCCCTACAGACGCATGTTTTCTCTTTCTCTCTCCCCACGGCTGCCTTCAAATACGCCTCTCCCTCACCCTCACTCCACCGCCTTCTTCTTCTTCTCCCTATCAGCGAGAAAGCGAGCGGGCGAGAACGGCAGCAGCGACTGTCGCGAGTGTGTGGGGAGGAGGAGCTGTTGCGAGAGGAAGAGGGAGCTTGATCGTAAGGTTGCGAGCTCGTCGGAGCAGCCAGAGCCGACCGGCAGGTGCATAGCAAGCGTGTGGTGCCACGGAGAAGCTGCTGCAGCTCAGGCAGCAGGCGGGCGCGACGCGGCCCGACCGTGCGCTGCGGGAGGAGGGTGAGGAGGTCCTGATTCTGGGAAAATTTCCTGGAATCAGACGTCTGGACTTATGTCCAGACGACGAAGGAGACGTCTGGAGGAAGGTCTAGACGTTTGAAAGGTACGTTATTTTTTATCTTCTTCTTTCACATGTACGGCCATGCAGCCTTTTCCATCGAAGTCTTCTGCTTCCTTTGGTGGAGAGTGGGCGCATGTGTGTGCAGGATTTGTTTGGGAAGGCGCAAGGGCACGCCATCCCACATATATCAGACGTTTGGGAATAGCACCAAACGACGGAGAGGGTCTCCTAACGTCCGGAGTGATAGTCGGACATCTGGAAACTAAGTCCAGATGGTTCAGCGGGTTATTGGATGTCTGAAGAACCGCACAGATCAAGGTATGACCTCAGCTGTCATTTAAGATGTCTGGAAGAAGTTCCAGACATCTGATTTTGGGCAGACTCGTCATTTTTGACTCGTTTAGGGTCCGTTCGGAGTCCGTTTTGAAGTTTTTCCCTACCAGGAGGGGTGACGTAATAAAATGCGGAAATAAATATAAACAATATCACAGAATAGACAACCACACAAATACACAAAGATTTTTAGGTGGAAACCCAAATCGGGTGAAAACCACCACCTAACCCTCTCGAGTTAGGATTTTCCGATCAACCTAGTTGATCAAATCCACTAACCGAATCACTTTAAAACGAGGGTGATTCAACCTCAGTACAACCATGCTACAAGTACGAGGGTAGCGTTCCTCAACCCCTTCTCTCCAGTAGAAGGATTTTGTCCCACGAAGGAGACGGGAATTCGCAAAGCGAATACCCAACCAAAATACAAAGATAAAATAAACAACAAACCTATAGAGCCAACAAAGTAATTTAAACCTAGCTTCTATAGGAAATAGGAAACTCCCCTTTGCAAGGAGTGCGTCGAGGATGACGCGGGTGCGTGAGCCACGCGACGGCGCAACTTTGCTCTCATAGACAACGACGGGAGAGCGGGTGCGCAATGGTTTGATGCTCTCAAGATGTAGAACTGGAGCTTAGAGAGCAAGAGCTTCTTGGACACAAGAGTGTGAGAGTGTATAGCTAAGTGTGTCTTGTGTCTTTCTTAGTGTTTCTCTTGTGTATGTTGGTGTGAAAAGGCTCCCCTCTATTTATAGAGGCCTTAGGAAGGCTTTGGAAGGCTTAGAAAAGCTTCCATAGCCGTTGGGAACAAAGTCCAAGAGAATCAGGCCGAAATCAGGACAATGATTACATTTGACAGGGTTATCAGACGTCTAACTATGGCATCAGACGTCTGGAAGGCCACTTTAAGACGTCTGATTTCAAGGTCAGACGTCTGATTCTATGCGGGTTTCTCCCTGACTTGAATCAGATCTAAACAGGGTTCTTGTGCAAGTCGATCAGACGACATACAGGACGTCGGGCACTAAGTCTGGATGTCTGGAAACCTACTTTTACTGTGGGAATTGATTTCCAAACCTTGCAACGGCTAGAAAATCTCTGAGAAGAGATTTTGGGTCAGCCGAGGCAAAACGGTCATTTATCAGACGTCTGGAAAGACCTAAGGACGTCTGATAAGGCTCTAACGGTCATATTCTTGACTGTTTGCTAAGCCAGCCAACGGTCCACTAATTGGACGTCTGGCAAAGTCATCAGACGTCTGGACTAAGGTATGGACGTCTGATTTCATTAGACAGAATACTAACTTCAGCCTAATAGTTATCAGACGTCTGAAACAACAGTCAGACGTCTTAAAATGCTTTATCAGACGTCTGATTTGGGAATTAGATGTCGGGAAGTGCTGTTTGAGCCCTATATTGGTTTTCTAAGTATTCTACAGGAAACCTAATGAAACGTTGAGATAACCGGGTTTTATTGTTATAGCGTTGTAGTATAGCCAGTTATTGCCAACATTTCAAATATATAAATTTTTTACTCGGAAAATAGAAGAGTTCCCGAGGTCGAACTCAGGGAGCAAGTTGTATTCTAGTGATATACATGTTTCTTTTACAAAAATAAAGAGAGAGAAAGAATTTGTTGTCTTTTCTTCTTTTCTCTTTGCTTCTCCTCGTCTCAGATCTTCTGTTATCTTCTTCTTCTTTATCTGCAGTGGTGATGTTCTTCTTCTGCAGTGGTGATGTTCTTCTTCTTCTTTCAGCTGTTCCTGCTCTTCCTTTTTCTTCTGCAGAGCGGTCCTGTTCTTCTTCTTTTCCTTTCTTCAGATCTTCTTCTCGTGCTCTTCTTCTTTCAATTCTTCCCTGTGTTCTTTTGTGTTCTCCTCTGCCTCGCCTTCTTCTGTTGTTCTTCAGATCTCCTTCTTTCTTCTTTTCTTTTTCCTGTCAGGACGTCGTCTCTCCTTCTTTCTTCTTTTCCCTTCAGGATGTCGTCTGATTTTCCAATCAGACGACTTAAACTGCTTGTTGCTACAGTGTCTCCCTCAGCTTCCTTCTTCTTCCGCGGTCCTTCTTCTTCACCTGTGCCTGCACACTTCAGAGTTTACGTCAGAGGGAAAAACCTACTCTACCCCCCCGCCCCTCCGTCTCTCTCTCACAGAATCCGCTCATAGGATAGCTCTCCCAGAGCTGCCGGGTACGGGTCGCGCCCGGGTCCAGGCCCACCGGCGTGCGTGGTGGGCAAGGAGTGCAGATCAGTCTAAGTCGGGTCGGGTCAGATCCGCGGGGCGTGAGCGGGGACGAGACCGGGTAACCGGGCGGGTGAAGGGGACCTCACCCCATGTGCTGAGGCAGTAAGCCTCCAGCACTTTTTCGCTTTAAACCGCTGCACCTCTTCAGACTTTTCCGAGGTGGGACTAAATGTCCCACCTCAATTGAGCGCCCGCAGCAGAGAAAGCAGCGGGCGATCGCGGCTTCACGCGAAGCCTTCGCCCCAACTGCGAGCCTGATGTTTTGTGGAAATGCCTCGCAAGGCCTGGGAGTCGAATCTGGGCGTGGCGCGCCTGCAGCTGCAGGTGGAAGCAGCTCCTTCTGCACGGCAATGGCGGCGGAGGTCGGGTGGCCTGTTCACAGCAAAACGGCCTCTCGGCCTAATCAGAAGGTGCCGGGAGCTTCGCCAGAGTGCGGCGAAGCTCGTGGGGGTGGTGGCGAGGCGTGGGGCGGCGTGCAAGGGCTGCCCTAGGTCGGACTGTGGGTCGGAGGATGGGTTTGTTCGGTGGGGTTGCAGAGGGTGATGTGGGGGAAGTGGAAGGGCGGGGGTTGATCAGGGTGAGGAGGCGGAGGTTCTGCGGTGGTCGGCGAGCCGTGTGGGTTGCTGGGGTGATGGGGGGGTCTCGCCGGAGTTTGGCCGGAGACGAAGGGGGTGACGGTGGACAGGAGCGGTCGAGGGTTTAATCAAATAAAAGACAGTGAGGAAAAGAAAGAGGGGGAGATGGGGAGGAGTTCTGACCTAGCTACGGAGACGAAAGGGGCCGGAGCAGGGCGACAGTCGTATCGACTGTCGCCGGAGAAGAAGATGCCTAGGGAAAGGGGCGGCGGCGAGCAGAGAGCCTGAGAGGCACCAGCTGGGTGCGGCGTGGCGCGGGAAGAGCAGGGGAAGAAGTCTCTGCTGCTGGTATTGCGGTAGAGCGAAGAGGAGGAGGAGGAGGAACCGCCGGAGCTGGTGGGCGTCTACCGGAGTGAGAGGAGAGGAAAGTTGGGGGTTTTCTCCGTCAAATCCGAGCTCCAAAGAACGGTGGAGCGACGGGGGTATTTATAGGGACCGAATCAGGGAGGAAGGCGGAGGGAGACGACGTGTCTCCCTCGCCGGAGGACGCCGGAGATGGAAACCCATACCGTCCGTGCGTTCGCACGGCCGGTATGGCGGGTTACAGCGACCAGGGGGTGTCCCTGCGACGGCTGACGACGCAGGGCACCCCCGGTTTACCTGCCAGGCTCTCCCCCTCACCCTGCGCGGCGCCATGCTCCGCGCAAGGTCGCCGGAGCATGGTGCTGGCAGGTTTTGCAGGGGGGACCTGATCGCAAAGAACGAAGGAGAGTTAGGGGCCAAAATGCGAGGGTTCAAAAGTTGAGGGCCAAAAAGTAAATATATGAGGACCAAAGTGTAAAGTTGGTCGAGGTTTCTTCTTAGGCTCAAGTTTTTATACGTGACTAATTAGGACCTAAGGAATCTGATGGTGAATTTCATTTCTATATTAAACCTTGTTTGACCGGTCAATTTATGCGAAAACCCAAATTAAGTTATTAATTGGGCATGGTTCTCAATGTAGGTCAAAATGGGTTCTGAAGGCCAAATTGAAGGTTCTAAACCCTAGAGATTATTTTTCTATGAATTTTAGAGGGTTTATTCTATTTTTACTTTGCCTTGAATCTCGTGAATTGAAGTGGGTTGTTTTAGGGTTACAGATTATCATTTAGTTCCTTGGAATTGCTGTAGCCCTTTCTAGATCATCTCATCCCACTTTTATTCTTATTAAGTTGCTTTGACCTATGTTTGGACCCTGAATTACCCTGTATGCAAATTATACTGCTAAAATTGCATTTTTACCCCTTATGACTTGTTTTCTCCTTAAACTCAGAATTCTCTGAGTTAAGCCTTTCCTTGAGTTATGTAGGAGCTTTTATCCTTTGTATTAGGTCAAAATGAGCTAGTTATGGCTCATGATGAGGTTCTCATCATACCCCCATGCCTAGCTTTTGCTAGTCCCTTAGCAAAAACTTAAGGTTTCAACCCTTGTTCTAGACCATGAAGTTTTTAATAGTTTTAGATAAGTGCTTTTTATTTGAGCATAGATTAGGTTAGAATGCTGACCATAGGCCTAAAAGGTACTCTAGTACCAATCAAGATCCAAATCTGTCTAGCCTTAGCCTCAGTCTTTAGCAAAGGTTTTTAAGGTCCACAAGAACTAACCTAAGGTTTATTGGACTTTGTGGTTAAAGCACCCGTGCTTGAAATGATTTTAGCCCTGGCTCAGTTCGCAGTGCGTTTTGTAAGAGAGAGATAGAAAGTTTTTCTGTTTGGAGAGTTTTCTCTCTCTTTTTCTTTTAGTTCTAGCCTAGGATTGGCTTTTCAACACGGTCTGTATCAGATTCCTTGCTCCCATCATCAATCCTCAAGGGTTCCTGGCGATCGATGCTTCGAGATAGCACCACCCATGGCAACCCCCGGAACCCTGGCTATTGAGATTTCGAGATAATCCCATCCATGGTGTTCCGTGGCCGAATCCAGACCCTGGCAATTGACACTTCGAGATAATGCCATCCATGGAATCTGAACCAGCAGAGTGCTTACATGCCCCCAGTAGGATATGTAAATATCCTAAGAGACAAGCACCGAGGAGATGATATTTTGTTACGCATCTTCGAGGGGATTTCCCACTTCTCTGCGCTGGGAACTCGTCCAAATCAACTTGTGTTGATCGGCCGCTCCTATTCTAGGTGTTCTTTTCAGAATTTTGCGACGCTTCTGTGTGATTCTGATTTTTACGCTTACTGAACCAGGCTGTGTGTGAGGTTAGGGTGCTTACGTTACTGAGTCCCCTAAACCAAAAATTAGTTAACGAGGCCAAATACTCCCTAAGCCTTAGACCTAATACTTCAGCTTCTCATTTTCCTCAACCTCTTGAGGAGTGTCTAGATCTTAATGGGTACTAAGAGTCTATTCAAGAATGCCTAAGGTTTGCGTTCTTACTAATCTTATTATGCACTTTTCATTTATTTTCTTGAATGAGGTCTAGAACTTGGGTTAATTCCTTAGTTCCTTACTAATGACTATCACCTTTTCTTATAATTTTGTGCTCCTTTTTCTCCTTCTTCTTCACAAAATTTCCTTCTCTTTTCCTCTTATTCTTTTTCGAAAAATTTTTAATTTTTATGGTGTTTTTGGCATATGTGAATTTTTTTGTTTGAAACCTTTTCTTACAAGTTTTGCACTTTCATACCCCCCCCCATGCCTAAGATTTGCAATGTCCTCATTGTAACCTAGGGGGTTTTTATTTAACTTAGTTCATTCCTTAAGACAGAAATTTGGATGAGTGGATGGGTCGGGTTGAATTTTTTTTTTTTTTTTTTGCGGACGATTTCTAATCCCAGATGCAAGCATCTGAGGTGGGGTTGGCTGTCTACACGGGTGAACCTCAAGTGCAAAAAGGTGTCAGAACAAGTTTCAGGTTTTCAAAGAGAATGACGGGTTGCCTCCCGTTGAGCGCTAAATTTGATGCCTTCAGCCAAGCGGGAAATGCGATGGAGAGGGGATGGTCAAATCAGCAGAGTTTTGTAAGACAAGCACCTTGATTAAGAGCCTGGTTGGTCCAACCAGGTGCTTGTTCAGATCAACAGGCTGATGATGCAGCCCAAACCCAATCAATCTGGTGGGTTGATAGATGTGGATAAAAAGGTGTGGAACCCACCATAAACTATGAAGCTCAGATGGATGTGGAAGTGTAAACGCAGGGTTTGGCTGAGTCGAATCAGCCTGGTCAGAGTAGGGACCCGTAGAATAATCAATGAATGACGCGGAAGCCCTACAGGGGTGATCAGAGAATGATAGAGCATGGTATGTAGTCTGATCAATGTTCGAAACCCGATGTGGAAATGCAATCGGCTCGGTGAGAGGTGAATCTGAATAGAAATTGAGTCCGGTTGCGGGTCGGGGTTTGGGAGAGGTTTTGATCCGTTCTGTGTGTGCGGACGAGGTGGCCATTGTGTACGAGGGCTCTTCTAGAAACAGATGATAGGTGGTTTCCTGTAGAGAGTCCTCTGGGTAACTATCAAATGCCGGAAGAGTGTCTGTAGGATGAAAGGAATCGGATTCGAGAAAAAATTTGGATTCTTGGTTGTAATCACTCTTGGCATTTTCTATTTTTGGTTCCTGAGGATCGAAAAGGAATGATTCTGTGTTATTAGTGATCTCGGGAATCAGGACCTCAGAGTCAGAGTCAGAGTCATGTGAACTGAGGTCGTAGATAGGCCTGGCGTGTTCAGGAAGGGGAATCTCTCCGCAATTATAGTCAGATCTGAAATTGTCGGAGAGTTGGCGAAAATGATCATGAATTCCACCACAGCAAAAATCATCAGATGTGGAATCAGCAGCCTGACTGGGTTCTAGCCTATATGTCACTTCTGGGCTCAAAAAGATGTTCTGTTCAAGCTCTAAGCTGGTAGGATAGACCCCATTAAAACCTTGCTCATCCAACTCCTCAGTTTCTGTATCATAAATTGGCATGTTTTCTGAAAAATCGATCAGATTTCCTGAGGATGTTGGAGAGGGATATTCATCAAATAGAGGCCCGGAATCATATTCTGTAAAAATTTGATCTTTCTCATAAGGGGCCTCATAATCTTCCCAATAAGTTTCAGATCTAGGTCTAGGCTTAGGATGTGGGTAGAATTATTAGAACCTAAGTCCGAATAACCTTCGAGGGTTACCTTATCAAAACAAGGGGCGGAATTTATACCCTCCAGAGGTTCAATTCTAATCTTGTTATTGCAGGAGTCTTGGAGTTCTAAGCTTGGTGATTTATGGCCTAGGGTTGGCTCAGCATTGTGTTCTCCTGCAACTTCCCAACCTATTTTAATGCTATCTTCTATTTGGGTTGGGAGTCGACAACCACCTTGTGCCTCAGTCCCGAGGTCTGGGAAACTGGATTGATTTTTAGTACTGTTCCAAGATGACTCATCCTCTATTTCTGGTGTATACGGGTATTTTTGGTTGATAGTTTTTTCTAAAAGTCTCATCATCTCTACCCGTTTTTCAAGAGCATCTTGGTTTTGTTCCCAAAGTACAGGATTTGTCAAGCATTGAAGGTATTCAGATTTGTGTAATTTGTCTATCTCAATGTATCCTGTCATGAGCATATCTCGGGTTGATCCTTTTGAAATTTCAGTCAATAGGATTTGGGCACAGTTCATGATGAAAGCTGTGGTTGTTGGGACATCAACCTGAATGTTTTCTACTGGTGTTGAGGGTTTGATTTCATAGATTTTAAGGGCATCCTCAATCATCTTATCTTTCATGGATCTCATATATTCAGGTTTTTTGAATGGTAGTCTTGCTAGGTAATTAGGCTGCATAATTGGATCAGGTGGTGGAATCAAGATATAGAATCAAGGTTTGAATCAAGATGGAAGAAGGGGATTTTGTTCAGAATCAGAGGAAAGAAGGGCTGTGTGAATGATTTTTGCAAAAACAAAGGAGCCGAGGCTTAGCCTCGGGGAGAGTGAATTTCTATAGGAGGTTTCAAGGACCTCCTGAAAAATACTGAAGGACTGGATGAGATAAGCAGGTGCTGGACCCAATCAAGACACCCAAAAATTTGTTGGGTGACTATAGAGGTGCGGGGCAGATGGACCCCTTGATCAGAAAGATCGTCCACCTGAGAATTACCTGGGCAGCCAGAGAGGGAGAGTCCCGAAAAGACCCCTACACGGTAGAGCGTCCCCACGGGTTACAGGGTTTCCCCCACCCGACCTCTCTTGTCACTGCGGTTCCAGGTAGACCAGAATGGGGATCTTGACCTCTTAAGTCTACCTTTTTTTATGTTAAGATCAAGGTGCTTAGGTTTTCACTTGAACTTTAGGTGTTTTTGTGAACAAAGTGGCCTAGTTTGAAGGTTGGTTGACCCCAGGGGTCAACTTCACCTAGTGGTTTCCTTGAGAAGTTAGGCCTTGTTTTAGGGTTCAAGTGTTTAGAGAGAGCCAATTGTTTAGGATTTTTCTTTTCAATCAATGGCTTGGGCACACCTCTTTTGGATTTCCTCAATTCTTGATTAAGGGGTGTGTCTCTACTGAAATCCTAATGTTTGACCTTATGTTGGCTCTACTTGGTCCATTTAACTCTTTGTTGGGTAATTAGGGCTCAAGCAAGAATGTGTTAGCCCTTAAATACCCTTAATAGTGTGCAGGAGTGATGAGTTGAAAGCATGCAACTCTTTATGGTTACATAGTATGGAAGACAGGTTAGCCCTATATTGCTTGTTCTTTTCTTTTCTTCCTCTTTAGAGTTTAGGGGTTAATAGCGAGAGGAAAAATTTACCTGTCCTCGGAGTGGTTGTCGTGTGGTTGCTTGTCTTCTTGATTTCCTGTAGCTGCACAAAAGAGAGGAGATTATCAGAAATTAAAAAGAAACAGGAATGTTTACCTCTAGAATAGCCGTTGCTCCCCGGCAGCGGCGCCAAAATGAAACGTTGAGATAACCGGGTTTTATTGTTATAGCGTTGTAGTATAGCCAGTTATTGCCAACATTTCAAATATATAAATTTTTTACTCGGAAAATAAAAGAGTTCCCGAGGTCGAACTCAGGGAGCAAGTTGTATTCTAGAGATATACATGTTTCTTTTACAAAAATCAAGAAAGAGAGAGAAAGAATTTGTTGTCTTTTCTTCTTTTCTCTTTACTTCTCCTCGTCTCAGATCTTCTGTTATCTTCTTCTTCTTTATCTGCAGTGGTGATGTTCTTCTTCTGCAGTGGTGATGTTCTTCTTCTTCTTTCAGCTGTTCCTGCTCTTCCTTTTTCTTCTGCAGAGCGGTCCTGTTCTTCTTCTTTTCCTTTCTTCAGATCTTCTTCTCGTGCTCTTCTTCTTTCAGTTCTTCCCTGTGTTCTTTTGTGTTCTCCTCTGCCTCACCTTCTTCTGTTGTTCTTCAGATCTCCTTCTTTCTTCTTTTCTTTTTCCTGTCAGGACGTCGTCTCTCCTTCTTTCTTCTTTTCCCTTCAGGATGTCGTCTGATTTTCCAATCAGACGACTTAAACCGCTTGTTGCTACAGTGTCTCCCTCAGCTTCCTTCTTCTTCCGCGGTCCTTCTTCTTCACCTGTGCCTGCACACTTCAGAGTTTACGTCAGAGGGAAAAACCTACTCTACCCCCCCGCCCCTCCGTCTCTCTCTCACAGAATCCGCTCATAGGATAGCTCTCCCAGAGCTGCAGGGTAGCTGGGTACGGGTCGCGCCCGGGTCCAGGCCCACCGGCGTGCGTGGTGGGCGAGGAGTGCAGATCAGTCTAAGTCGGGTCGGGTCAGATCCGCGGGGCGTGAGCGCGGACGAGTCCGGGTAACCGGGCGGGTGAAGGGGACCTCACCCCGTGTGCTGAGGCAGTAAGCCTCCAGCACTTTTTCGCTTTAAACCGCTGCACCTCTTCAGACTTTTCCGAGGTGGGACTAAATGTCCCACCTCAATTGAGCGCCCGCAGCGGAGAAAGCAGCGGACGATCGCGGCTTCACGCGAAGCCTTCGCCCCAGCTGCGAGCCTGATGTTTTGTGGAAATGCCTCGCAAGGCCTGGGAGTCGAATCTGGGCGTGGCGCGCCTGCAGCTGCAGGCGGAAGCAGCTCCTTCTGCACGGCAATGGCGGCGGAGGTCGGGTGGCCTGTTCACAGCAAAACGGCCTCTCGGCCTAATCAGAAGGTGCCGGGAGCTTCGCCAGAGTGCGGCGAAGCTCGTGGGGGTGGTGGCGAGGCGTGGGGCGGCGTGCAAGGGCTGCCCTAGGTCGGACTGTGGGTCGGAGGATGGGTTTGTTCGGTGGGGTTGCAGAGGGTGATGTGGGGGAAGTGGAAGGGCGGGGGTTGATCAGGGTGAGGAGGCGGAGGTTCTGCAGTGGTCGGCGAGCCGTGTGGGTTGCTGGGGTGATGGGGGGGTCTCGCCGGAGTTTGGCCGGAGACGAAGGGGGTGACGGTGGACAGGAGCGGTCGAGGGTTTAATCAAATAAAAGACAGTGAGGAAAAGAAAGAGGGGGAGATGGGGAGGAGTTCTGACCTAGCTACGGAGACGAAAGGGGCCGGAGCAGGGCGACAGTCGTATCGACTGTCGCCGGAGAAGAAGATGCCTAGGGGAAGGGGCGGCGGCGAGCAGAGAGCAAGAGAGGCGCCAGCTGGGTGCGGCGTGGCGCGGGAAGAGCAGGGGAAGAAGTCTCTGCTGCTGGTATTGCGGCAGAGCGAAGAGGAGGAGGAGGAGGAACCGCCGGAGCTGGTGGGCGTCTGCCGGAGTGAGAGGAGAGGAAAGTTGGGGGTTTTCTCCGTCAGATCCGAGCTCCGAAGAACGGTGGAGCGACGGGGGTATTTATAGGGACCGAATCAGGGAGGAAGGCGGAGGGAGACGACGTGTCTCCCTCGCCGGAGGACGCCGGAGATGGAAACCCATACCGTCCGTGCGTTCGCACGGCCGGTATGGCGGGTTACAGCGACCAGGGGGTGTCCCTGCGACGGCTGACGACGCAGGGCACCCCCGGTTTACTTGCCAGGCTCTCCCCCTCACCCTATGCGGCGCCATGCTCCGCGCAAGGTCGCCGGAGCATGGTGCTGGCAGGTTTTGCAGGGGGGACCTGATCGCAAAGAACGAAGGAGAGTTAGGGGCCAAAATGCGAGGGTTCAAAAGTTGAGGGCCAAAAAGTAAATATATGAGGACCAAAGTGTAAAGTTGGTCAAGGAGGTTTCTTCTTAGGCTCAAGTTTTTATACGTGACTAATTAGGACCTAAGGAATCTGATGGTGAATTTCATTTCTATATTAAACCTTGTTTGACCGGTCAATTTATGCGAAAACCCAAATTAAGTTATTAATTGGGCATGGTTCTCAATGTAGGTCAAAATGGGTTCTGAAGGCCAAATTGAAGGTTCTAAACCCTAGAGATTATTTTTCTATGAATTTTAGAGGGTTTATTCTATTTTTACTTTGCCTTGAATCTCGTGAATTGAAGTGGGTTGTTTTAGGGTTATAGATTATCATTTAGTTCCTTGGAATTGCTGTAGCCCTTTCTAGATCATCTCATCCCACTTTTATTCTTATTAAGTTGCTTTGACCTATGTTTGGACCCCGAATTACCCTGTATGCAGATTATACTAGTAAAATTGCATTTTTACCCCTTATGACTTGTTTTCTCCTTAAACTCAGAATTCTCTGAGTTAAGCCTTTCCTTGAGTTATGTAGGAGCTTTTATCCTTTGTATTAGGTCAAAATGAGCTAGTTATGGCTCATGATGAGGTTCTCATCACCTAAGTATCCTAGGGTTGTGCCGGTGTTCCTAAGACTACTGTTAGGGTTCTTTGAGGCTCTTTAACATGAAATATCTAAGGAAATAAAGAGCAACAAAAGAAACGAAAAATACAACAAGTACAAAAGAAGGAAATCTATCCTATTCTTCATTTCCTTCCATCTTTAATCGGTCGCTCTACGCGAACCTCCTCTGTTTTCCGTCAAGCTCCTCCAATCTGTCCTGGATGCGAGCTCGAACTCCGTCTAAACACGTCCACATTTGCAATTGACCTGAAATCTAGGACTCAAATTGCAAATGTTAAATAACACGTGTTTTGTTATCATCAAAACAAATGATCGTGGTGCTCTAGCACCAACACGGCTAACCGTTCCAAGATCTGATCAATGAAAGGCAAAGGAAAGTGATCCTTCTGGGTAGCCATGTTCAGTTTCCTATAGTCGATGTAGACCCTCCATGATGTTGCAATGCAGGTCAGGATGGATTCGCCTTGATCATTTTTCACTATGGTGAGTCCTACTTTCTTGGGTACTATTTGAATCGGACTCACCCATTGGCTGTCAGAGATTGGGTATACAATACCTGCATCCAGCCATTTGATGATCTCCTTAACAACCTCTAGCATATTCGGGTTTAGCTGTCTTTGAGGTTGTCTCAAAGGTTTCATCCCCTCATCCGTGTAAATGTGATGGGTGCAATATGAGGGGCGAATACCGCGAAGATCAGCAATGCTCCACCCTATAGCAGCCCTATGGTCTTGTAAAATCGAAATCAGCTGATGCTCTTGTTCTTGGGTTAAGTGAGCACTAATAATGACCAGGTATGTCTCACTTTCACCCAAAAACACATACTTAAGTGAGTCAGGTAAGGGCTTCAATTCAATCATGGGTGGGTCAAAGTTAGAAATGGGAATAGGAGGAGCATACTTGAAGGTAGAAATCTAATGATCCAGATGTGTGTGAATTCCTGCTGATTCACTACATGTTAGATAATCGGCTGTGACTATGTTAACGAGAAACCCATTAGCTGTGGTCACGTCTTCCTGTAACAATAAGGGCGATCCAGTAGTGTTCAGATCAGGATAGCTAGATTCAAGGGTGTTGTGGTCAGGAACACACCCTAAACAAACGGATCCTTGGGGAGATATGTGCAGTGCAGTGGTCTCAGTCCTCTGTGGATTGAGGTCTAAGAACCCTGATAGTGCAGAAAAATGAGGCATTGGGTCGTCACAAAGGAGGCCAATGTTACCACAGTGTGCCAAATCTTCATCTTCACCGTCCTCCTCTATGCGATCACAGTCAAAATTCCTTATTGCCCTGAATATGTCAAGTCAAAGTCGCTCATTACCTAGGGCTATCTCCATACACCTGGATGCACAATCAATGTTTGCTCGGGCTGTCACTAGAAATGGGTGACCCAAAATGATTGGTGCATCTCGGAGATTAGGAGGAACTCCATATCGAGAAACAAAAAGTCTGTGGGAAAGCAAAATCTGTAGACTTTTACGATCACATTCTCAACCACCCCCTCGGTGTTTTTACTAATCTATCAACCAGCTGAATCGTGACCGAGGTTGGCTTTAATTCCCAAATCAAAATCGATCAAATACGACAGTAGGAGTAAGGTTGATGGACGAGCCAAGATCTAGAAGGGCCCAATCAAATGGAGAATCCTGCAAGAAGCAGGATATGAGTAGGGTACCAAGGTCTTTCTTTTTCAATGGTAAGCCAGCTAGAATCACGGTGCCAGCCTCTTTAGACAATACCGCCTGTCGTCGAATTCTAGGCTATCGCTTTAGGGTACAATAGTCCTTGAAGAACCTAGTGACAGAGGGGATGTGAACAATTGCCTCAAGGAGAGGGAGCTGAATATGTACTTCCTTGAACATTGACTTTAGGTCCTCAAAATTCCATGTGTCCTTCTATACTACATTTCACTTCAGAGCCTCGGGAAAAGGGACGGGAATCTCAGGGTCAAGTGGCCTCTTACTCTTATCTATGGTAGGTAGCTCCTGAGATGAAGTAGTCGAACCCGCCTGCGGCGAAGAATGAGAAAAATCAGGACCTGCCTGTTTATGTGGTGGGTCGAATGTCTTCCTTCAACTCCTCAATGAGATAGCAAATCGGCTTGTTATCCTTGAGGTGGTAGGGGAGTGGAATGGGCAGAGTATGCGGGGTTCTACATCAAAGGTGGCTAGCCTTGAGAGTAACCAGGTGGTGTAGGAGGCACCTGTAATATGGCGTGTGGCTGTCCCTATGGTGCCTAAAACCTAGGCGGGGTGCCTTGGTTCTACACATACCGAGGGTTCGAGACAAGTTGGGAGGGCAAGGCTCCCTGAGTCCAATGCTCCTGCAACAGCAGGTTTTGCATGTTCTGTATAGTCTGTGTCTGGTCAGCCATCACCTTTATTATCTGCAAGCTATCCTACATAGACTTCCTCATCGATTCTTGCAGCTCCTCTTTCAGTGCCTCCAAAGGGTTAGCCCGCTTTGGAGGGTGACTGGCAGCTTGGTGCAGCGGTTGGTATATAGAATGGGGTTGCTACAGCTGAGACGGGAATGGCTGCTACCTAAGGTATGTGTTCTGTGCATTCCCATATTGCTTGGTCTGGTAGTGTCAGTCTTGATGTGGTCTCTGTGAGTTGCCAAACTAGGAGGAGTTCGGATGCTAGTGCCAACTAGGGTTATACGTCTTTGCATATGGGTTATTATGCCTGTATCCTTGAACAACACTGACATCTTCGTAGGTCGAAGACGTCTGAGACGTATATCCATCAAGGGGTTATGTATTATAGCCAGTGGGTGGTGCGTAACCCTGGTCATATGGTGCAAGATTGGGATTGTTTACGGGATCCAGATATGTAGGATCTCATAAATAAGGAGAGGATGCATCCCGAGTGAGAAGATTAACTCGAGCAGGAGGGGTTCAGGGTGCATAGGAGGGTCTTGGAGCAGCAAAGTTCAGGTCAGATTAACCCTGACTAATTTGGTCAATCTTTTCTCGATCAGGGTCATCTATCTAGCTGCTTGACGATGATATCCATGTCTACTCGAATAGACTCGGTGTGAGCCTCACGGACACCAACCCATTGCTGACCAGGTCACCGAAACTGGTTCATGGACGCGGCATTCATCGAGTTCTCCGCCAAAGATTCGAACAACTCAAATGCATTGTTCTCATCTTTCACAGGGAAATTCCCACCACTAGATGCATCGGCCAGATACCGATGTGTGTCATCCAGCCCATGGTAAAAGATCTAAGCTAGGTGCCATCTTGGTACACCATGGTGCAGGCATTTCCAGAGAAGGTCAAGAAATCAGTCCCAGGCGTCATGCAACTTCTCCCTAGCTCCTTGGGAAAAAGTTGTGATCGCACACCTCATCGCATTCGTTCAACCGATTGGGAAGAACTTTTGCAGGAATTCACTTCGTAATTCTGGCCAGGTTCCAATTGGCTTCCCAATGGTCTTGAACTAGTACAAAGCTTTGTCCCTCAGAGAAAATGGGAAAAGCTTCATCAGAACAATTCCATGATCAACATTCTTGGGTTGAACCATTTCTACAAGTCAACTCAAGTCCTCTAAGTGCTGGAACGGATCTTCATTTGAGTTTCCATAGAAATGACTACTGATCAAACCAATCACATTAGGTTTGAGCTCAAATGCGTCTCCACCTACGGAGATTCGGACTAAGGGTGCAACGATCGATGTAGCTAGATCATATAAACCACGAATTTGTTCCCCTCACGGTGGATGCTGCATTCTATCAAGCATTTTCAAGATACAATCCATGCTCTGCTGATGCCGCTCCTCTGATTCAACAATCCAAGCTTCCAGATGAGCCATCGGGTCCAAATTACCTGCATCCTGACCAGGTCCAGGTCCAGGATTAGGGTTAGCCATCTCGGCTAAGGGAGTAGAAGAAGTGGGGGGAGAAGATGGTCCTGGTGAGGTGACTCGCCTCCTTAGGAGCGGCTCCCAAGGTCCAACCAGTCGAGGTATGAGTGACCTCCTTCCTTGCATACACCACCCAACCCCTGGGTTGGTGTACCCAAGCCAGACAAGGCTAAGGCCCTATCAATCAGATGGTCCTTACGATCGGATGACCAAATTTTTCGTTTTAAGTTCGAATTCCTGATGAAAAATTTGTCATGCAACTGACTGAAAGTGATTCCCGCCTCTCAAGCTAACCCAGCTTGTTTGGTTACAATGGGACTAAGGGGGATGTTCTTCCTTCGGCTCACGCCTCGGGTTCCATTACACCCGAGCCGCGGTCATTTGACACTACCCCGCAAACTTATTCACCAGGTTCGATAAGAGAGGTTGAAGCCACCCACTAGTATGATAATGAATTTGGGTTTGCTTACGTGTTTTAAAATTAATTTCAACCCGTTTTTCTTCAGTTGGGGATTTTGGTGAGTGGCCCACAATATGACCAAGCTCACCAGCTAAACATTAGACTTGACTAAGTCCAGATTAGCCTAAATGTGGTCTTTAGAATGCAATCCTAAAGGTATAACCTAGGGTTCATGTAATTCTAGGTTTTTTCTCTTTTCAGCAAACCACAAAATAAAAGTACTTCTCTGGTGAAATTCGAACCCAAATAAGTTGAAATTTGGCAAGTAGATTGCTTTTTCAATTGTCTTTTCAGAGAATATTTATTTTGTAATTTTTAGTATTTCAACCGAATTTTTAGAGAACTTTAAATGTCAGGGGGTCAGATCTGGAATTTTGACCCCAAGCTGATTTTCTACCTTGAAATTGTATCAAATGACCTTCAAAAATTCAGAAAAAATATCGAATTAAAGCCAATGAGATCCACTTTCAAACCCCATAGTTTTCCGTCAAAACAAATTTGCGGATTACTCGAAATTGCCTTTTGAATTTTGAAAATTTTCAAATTCAGGTTAGTCTGACCCACTTGCACTTTACGAATTTTTGAAAATTTTGTACTTGGAATTTTTTCAAATGAATGATGCTATTTGAAAGGTTGTTTAAAAAGGAAGGTCTAGCTCAAATTTTAGAATTTTTTACTCATTAATTTTTTGACAATTGAATTTTAAAATCAGAATTTGAAGCCTACCCGAAAATCAGAGGGTGGTAGAGAAGCTTTTGAAAAGGTGTTTTAATTTAAAATTCAAACTTTCCACCAAAATGATTTTTTCTTTAATAAAGAGTTCTTTTTTTTTGCAAAATATTTTCAAATTTTCTTTTTTTTTTCTTGCTTTTTTTCCAAAACTAACTAACTAATCCTAAGATTCAAAAAGGGAAACCAATTCCAACTACCTAATTTCTTTTTTTATTTTTTTTCACAAAAATAAATAAGCTTTTTTTTTCAAATGAAATTGCTAGAAGGAAATCTAACCTAAGGTTAAAGTCAAACATAGACTATGAAAGATATGACATGCACCTAGTATTTTTTTTCGCGCTCGTTGTGTACGTAGATCCCATTTTCCTTGTTTTCCTGCACATCAAAAGTCAAGCAGAGGAAGATTTATCAGTAATAATTCTAGAGATCAAAATAGAAAATGACGTTGCCTCCTCGGCAACGGTGCCATTTGTTGGGATCATAGAGTAAGTATTTGATCAGAAATGCGTCGTAGTACAATTGCGAAATACGATCAACAAAAATAATTTCTAAGATAACGAGACTTGAGTCCCAGTCGTTCGTCTATGAGAGGCATTTTGGAAATGCAAATTCAAATTCAATCCCACTAGCTCTACTCATTCAAAATCGCATGTCGATTTATACTAAATACATATTGATACACGACATGCAATTGCCAGAATATCAAAAATTGAAAGCATGCAACTTTAATCACACCAAAAGATGATAATCAGGCACATGGTGATTTTCAACATATAAATATATTTAAATATTTTCATTGAGGCATGATGGTGGTTAGAGCACAGGTAGCGGAATGCCTATATGGGGAAATTTAAATCTAGCTGGCAGAAAATGACGGTATACATGAATCTATGGGGGGATTATGCATGCATCAATGGGGGAGAATGTGGAGCTACACTACTAAGCAGTAAATAAAGAATTAAACCCACGAAGAACTATAATCTAGTCTAGCAGAACTAAGGGCATTCAGAGGTGGGATCCGATGTCCTTTGGATTGGTGAGAAGAGAAAGGGGGGTGGCCAATGGTGCTTAGGCTGGCCCTTGGAGAGAGGTTGGAGAAGTTGGTCTTGGTCTAGGCTTGGCGTGGAGGTGGTGGCGTCATGGTTGAGCTCGTGAACATGGAGGTGGAGGTGGTGATGGCTTATGGAAGGTGGAGCTATGCTAAAAGACCAAGATGGACTAAATGGCCACCCCTTAGGTCCTTTTATAGACCTAAGGGAAGCTCTCTAGAGAATTATGGAATTATATGGAGAGGCCTATGGCAGGAGCTCGTGGGAGAGTGAGAGAGAGGATGGATGGTGGTTTTTAGATCCACTAAATGTGGATCTAAGAATTGAATGTCTCTTGGTTGTTAATTTTAGCAACCAGGGCAACAACACATGGTAGAGATTTCTAGAGAACTCTAGGCTAGGTATTTCCATGTCGATGGTGTGTATGGGTGTGTGTGGGTCAAAACCTAGGTGGCTAGGTTGATTAGGTCAGGTTCTAGTAGGTTTAGGTTAAGGTAGGTCTCAAATTAGGGTTGGAAACCCTAATTCACTAAGGTACAGTGCAATTAAACTAAATACAAGTTTAATTGGGTGTGTGGAAACCTAATTGAGAGTAAAATAGCTCAATTAAGTCAGGTCTAGGTCAATTGGACTCTCACTGAGTCCAACTAGATAGTGTATGCTGAGATCAGGGCTCAATTGGACTCAATGAGTCCAATTGAATAGACTGAAGAGATTGACCATGATCCAAGTCAATTAGGTTTAATGAGGACCTAATTAGGTTCTTAGAGAGGTCTAGAGGTGATGTATTAGGGTTAGGGCACCTTAATTTAGGTTCCTAGGGGGTTAGAATTGGGTTTAGGAAGCTAGAGATCCAAGATCAAGGCTTTAATCCCAAAACAGGGTCTGGAGGGCAATTATGGACGTATAATAAAGTTAACAGATGTCTTATAATGAAAATCAGAAGTCCAGACTTATTTTTTGGACATCCAATCAGAGTCAGGAGGGATTCTAGGTTCTATCTTGGGTATTCTGCAGAAATTGGACATCTGACCAAGTGTCTGGACGTCCAATAACACTGCAGAAATGGGTTTAAGGTGTACGGGAGTTGGATAAGGGTTCTGGACATCCTATAACTCATCTGGATGTCCAGATAGATGCTGGAATTAGGGTTTTATGGTTTTCTAGGTTGTGGTGACCTAATCTAAGGGTGGCTAAGGCTTAGGGAAGCTTCTAGGCTGTTTTAGGGATAGGATGGACCTAAATTCTTCACAATTTATTGCTTTATTCCTACTTAATAGAATAGCATACCTTAACTCCCTTACATTATTATCTAGTGCATCTAATCTATGTCTTCCGCTTTAGCTCTACTGCAGCACCAGTTATTCTTTATTATTCAGATCCAACTTTAGATCCAGCTTCTAATCAGCTTATTACCTGCAATTCACATAATGCACCTCATTAGTACATTATAGAATTATTTTATGCATAGCTGAAAGAAAGTAGTAAAAGTGCTATTATTGCTTATGCATGCATGAATTACCCTAACTTATGCTAAGTCGTAGCCTAATTTAGGTCAATTAAGACCTACGATTGTTGTGTAATCATTTGCAAGAGAAACTGATGAGAGCCTCATCATGAGCACTAACTAGCTCATTTTGACCTAAGAAAGAGAATAAGAGCTCCTACATAACCCAGAGAAGGGCTTAATTCAAGGAATAAGTGTTCTAAGAAGAAAACATGAAATAAAGGTTAAAACTGCAATCTTACCATTGCAGTACATAAATGCAATTTCTCAGAGATAAAACATAGGTCAAATGATCTGAATAAGATAAAAAGTGGGTTGGTTCAATCAGAAATGGGTTTATGCGCAATCTAAGATTTAAATGACATTCTGTAAAGCTAAAATAGACCTGCTTAAGTCAACAAGGTTATGGTCAGGTTAAAAATTAGTTAAATCCTCTAAAATTTATGGAAAAATATCCCCTAGGGTTTAGAACCTTTAATTTGGCATTTGGAACCTATTTTGACAAAGATTGGGGTCCTAACTCAATAATTGGCCTAATTTGGGTTTTTGTGCAAAATGTCCAATCAAACATGGTCAAACCTAAAATCCAACTTCACCATTGGTTCCTTAGGTCCAAATTAGGTTTATACCAAAATTTGGACCTAAGAGGAGGTCATCTTGAACTACTTTGCATAATAGTACTCTCAATTGCATTTTGGCCCCTATCTTTTGAAAACCATTGCACAAACCCCCCTAACTTCCTCACCACTCTTACAAACCGGTCCCTCTGCCACTAATGCGGAGAAATCCTACTCCAGCATGGAATGGAGGGGGAGTACTCCCTGATTCCTTAGAGATCTCCTCCCAGATTTGGAAGGCAGATTCTCTAAGGAATTCCCTTCCATCTGAGCTCCATCCTAATCTCTAATTCGCACCCAATCTCTCGTGCGAACGCATGAGAGATTTGGGTCTCTAACTAATTCCATCTCCGGTGAGTATTCGCGCACTTGGAAGCTTGTCTTCCAAGCAAAGGAACCCCTGCCTGCATCTATAAAAGGATCCCCAACCCTGGCCACACCTCCTTAGCTCGACTTGGCTAGAGATTTGCCCCACTTTCATCTTCTTCTCCTCCGGTCAAGTGGTCAAGTGAGCTCTGGCAAGCCTCAACACCACTTTCATCCACATTACGCAAAACCCACGGAAGCACCTCTAGCCCTGTCGTTGTCACCGTCTCCCTCCACTGGACGTCGTCTTCTCTGGCGACAGCAGGTACTGCCAATCGCCATCTCTCCCCCTTCGTCCACTTAGTTAGGTTAGAATCACTCATCTCTATCCCCTCTTCAATTTCCCTCAATTTATTTCACAAATTACCCCTCGATAGCCACTGTCCACCTCCATCTTCCCCATCTCCGGCCAACCTCCAACGAGATGCATCCATCGCTCCACACCTCCACACGTCTTGCCACCAACCTCACAACCTCCACCACAGTCCACTGAACATCATCCACCCACTCACAGATCGCCTACATTTCCGTAAATGCCCCCTGACCTACCCCATAAACCCGGCCATTGGGTGACCTATGCATGCATGCCTAGGCTGCCCCACGGCCTGCCACCTACCGTCCCACCTTCGCCTTCTCACGGCGAAGCTTCCCATGTATTTTATTGGGGCCACCAGACTATATTCATATATGGCAGATCTAAGCACCAGCCACCATTAGCGATGACTCGAGGAGGTCGCGAGCTTCATCCTAAGCTGCGCGCTCCAGGTGTCAGGGTCCCAAAGGAAGCAGACGCATGCGCGAACTCAGACAGCAGGGCAATTGGTTTGGTGAGGCCTCCCACTGCAGCAATTTGAAGAAGTCATCCACCTACAGGTGCCTGCAAAAGCAGGTGGGACAATAGTCCCACCTCGTGAATGTAGGAGTGAGGCGCGTCGCTTATATTGAATTTATGTTTCACTCTGATCGCCTCGAGACACACATGGGGTGAGGTCCCACACCTATCACACCTCATCCGCGACATTCTCCCCCGTGGACCTGGCACCCGATCCAACTAACCAACTAAGCACTCCTCGCGCACCACACCCACGCCGATGTGCTTGGACCCGGGCACACGACCGACCCGATTACCCAGCTCTATGAGAGCGTACCGAAGAGAGATACGCAGAGAGGGAGAGACACGCAGCGAGGGTAGGGGAATAGTTTTCGTTGTGTGGTGATTGTGCAGGAAGAGGAAGCTTAGGGATGAAGAGGCAAAACAAGAGAAGGAAAGGAAGGACTTAGCTGTAGCAAGAGAAGAAGAAGAAGAAGAGAGACACATTGTAGTAGAGGAGCGATAGACCAAGGGAAGAAAAAGAAGGAAAGACAAGGCAGAAGGAGAGGCAAAGCCAAAGAGAAGTGGAAGTCAGAGAGCTAAGGTCGAAGAAGGAAGAAGAAAGAAAGAAAGGAAAAGACAAGTAGAAGAAGAAGAAGAAGAAGAAAAGCTGAAGCCAAGGGAAGCAGAGCTAAGGAAAGAAGAAGACCTGCAGAGAAAAGGAGAAAGACATTGCAGAAGAGAAGTGACTGAAGCAGAGATAGAAAGAAGAAGAGAGCAGCAAGGTGAAGAATAAAGAGGCCATCATTTAAGACATCTGATCCTATGATCAGACGTCCAACTCTCTTATTTTTGTCACAATTGGATTTTAAACTCTTGCATTATATTCTGAATTAAGTTTTGAGTAATTTTAAGTGTTCAATTACATTATTGAGATTAGTGAATAAATTTCATTTGCTCCCTGTGTTCGACCTCGGATACTTAGGTTTTCGAGTAATAAATTTTTATTTGTTGACAACGCTTGGTCACCTATACTACGACGCAACTGACTTATAAAATACAATCAAGTGCTACCAACATTTTGGCACCGTTGCCGGGGAGCAACGAGCAATTTATCACTAATCTCTGCATTCTTTTTTTATCATATTGAGCACTAACTTGCCCTACACTACTTTGTTGTGATCTTGCAAGGTATTTCACGAGAAGATCCCTCCTGCAAGTCAACTACTCTAGGGCAGGTAATCTCTTTTCTTCCTTAAACCATCCCTAATCCTTGAAAGGCAAATGGAAGCAAATAATTTAGGAATCAGTTACCTTCTTTCTATAGTAATCACCATCTTTAAGCTAAACATTTCCTGATTTTGTGAAAATTTTTCATATCTTCTTGAAGTTGGAGTGATTTTTTTTAGATCCTATCCCATAAAATTCATGTGCCTAATAGAAATCATGTTTAATCTCCATGGACAACACACTTCTTATTTTTAAGTCGAAAGAGAACCTTTTTTTTCAAGAAGAAAAGAGGATTGGAGATAGAACCAAATTAGGGTTTCTACAGTAGGGTCTTGGAGTGCTAGTCACATGTGCCTGTATAAAAGGAAATGAACCTTCCCTCATCAGTGTGCTACCCAAGCCCTTGATTGAAGAGATCTAAACAAGACAAACCCTAAAAACTGAGCTATAACAGCACTTGAATCTTAAAAAATCTTAGACCTAATAAACTGGGAGTCAAATCAAGGTAGTCTCTAGGTCCCAAGCCTGGAATCATTCTGCTTCTTTAGGACAGGTCAGGTAAAGTTGACCCCATGGGTCAACCAACCTCCAAATTAGGTCACAACATCAAAACATCTAAAGTTCATGTGAGAACCCTAAAGCACCTTTGAAATAAAAGTGGTAGACTTAAGAGGTCAAGGTCCCTATTCTGGTCTACCTGGAATCTTAGTGACAAGAAAGGTCGGGTGGGGGAAACCCTGTAACCCGTGAGGACGCTCTACAGTGTAGGGCTCTTTGCGGGACTCTCCCTCTGTGGCTGCACAGGTAATTCTCAAGTGGACAATCTTCTGATCCTGGGGTATCATCCGCCCCGAACCTCAATAGTCATCCAACATTTTAGGTGTCTTGATTGGGCCAAAAACATCTCCAATCCCGCATCTTTTCCCTTTATAGCACACACATACATTGTCAGTGGGACTCTTTATTCAGATTTAATCGCTTCATAACTTGATTCTACATCCTGATTCAAACTCTGATTCTACATCTTGGTTCCACCAACTGATCCAAATATGCAGCCAAACCACTTAGCACTACCATTCAAGAAACCAGAATATCGGAGATCCATGAGTGATAGGATGATTGAGGATGCCCTGAAATTTTATGAAAAAGAAGGCAAAACCTCAACATCAGTAGAAACATTCAGGTTGATGTCCCAACAGCCACAACCTTTATCATAACTTGTGCCCAAGTACTATTGGTAGAAGCCACAAAGGGATCAACCCGAGACATGCTCATCACAGGATACATTGAGATAAAAAAATTGCATAATCTTGAATACTTTCAATGCATGACAAATCCTCGACTTTGGAAGCAACACCAAGATGATCTTGAAAAACAGGAAGAGATAATGAAATTATTAAAACAAATTATCAGCCATAAATACCCGTATATACCACAAACAGAGGATGAACCATCTTGGGATAACATCGAGGATCAATCTGGTCTCAGGTTTGAGGCACAAAATGGTTGTGGATTCCCAACCCAGATGGAGTACAATGTGCCTGATATTGAAGAAGGTTGGCAAGTTCCAATTGCAGGAGAACACAATGTTGATCCAACTCTAAACCATGAATCACCAAGCTTAGAATCTCGAAACTCCTGCAATAATGAAACTAGAACTAAACCTCTCGAGGGTGTAAATTCCACCCCTTATTCTGATAAGGTGACCCTCGAAGGTTATTCGGACCTAGATTCTAGTGATTCAACCCACATCCTAAGCCCAGAATCTAGATCTGAAACCTATTGGGAAGATTTTGAGGTTCCATATGAGGAAGATCAATTTTTCAATGAAGAATATGATTTTGGACCTCTATTTGATGAATATCCCTCGCCAACATCCTCAGAGGAACCAATCAATTTTTCGGAAGTCATGCCAATTTACAATACAAAAACTGAGGAGTTGGATGAGTGGGGTTTCAATTGGGTCTATCCTACCAGCTTAGAACCTGAGCCTCTACCAGATAAGGACACCTTTTTAAGCTCAGAATTGACATCTAGGCTAGTCCCCAGTCAGGCTACTGAATCTATAGCATATGATTTATTCTATGATGGAACTCATGATCTTGAATCTCATTCAGATTTTGATTTTCGCAAACTCTCCGACGATATTGAATCTGACCATAACATCGAAGAAAATCTACTTCCTGATTATAACAAGCCAATCTACGACCTCATCTCACATGACTCATTCTCCAACTTCGATTTTGAAAGTTACTATGAGGACTCTCTACATGAGACCACCTGTCATTCCATTCTAGAAGAGCCCTCACATACAATTCTCACTGAAGCCACCTCCTCCGCACATACAGAACCGATCAAAACCCGTTCTCTACCCTGACCAGCAACCGAACTCAATTTCTATTTTGATTCACCTCTCACTGAGCTATTTGCAGATGATTCAACTCCACATCTATACCAGGCATCGGGTAGCGATCAGACTGAGAAACATGATCCATCATTCTTTGATCACCCTTGTAGGGTTTCCACACCATGCACTGATTATTTTTCGGAAGCCTACCCTAACTAGGCTGATTCTACTCAGCCTAAACCCGAGTTCCACATCTGTTGATCTACATCTATCAACCCACCAGACTGATTGGGTTTAGGCTACATCATCGGCCTGTTGATCTTAACAAGCACCTGGTTGGACCAACCAGGCTCTTAATCAAGGTGCTTGTTTTACAAAATTCAACTGAGTTGACCACTCCCTCTCCACCCCATTTTCCGCTCGGCTGAAGGCGTAGAATTTAGCACTTAACGGGAGGCAACCCGTCATTCCAAAAATAGAGACTCGTCTGATTATCTGTTTGTACTCCATGTCCATTGTACCTTGAGTTCAACCTTAGACAGTTGATCCCACCTCTGGTATATTACCAGAGCTTGAAATCATTCGCATCAGTCATTTTCGACCTATTCACCCACCCGATGTATCCTGTTCTAAGTCCCTGACCTCAACACTATTTCACATCCTCTGTTTACAATGAGGACATTGCAAAACATAGGCATGGGGGTGTGATAAAGTGCATACATACAGAACCAAGAAAAAGTAAGAAGGATTCTCACAAAAAAAATTCACATATGCCAAAAGCACAAAAAAAAATTGAAAAATTATGAAAAAGAACAAAAAAATGGAGGGAGGAAATTTTGTGAGCCACATAATTATAAGGTGGAGAAAAAGAGAAAAAATGACAAAATGGAGCACAAAATGAAAAAGAAAAAGAGATAGTCATTAGTAAGAGATTAAGGAATTAACTGAAGTTCTAGACCACATCAAGAAAAGAGAAAAATGAAAGAAAAGTGCTAAGGAGACACAAAAAGCAATTAGCAGGAACGCTGATCTTAGGCCTTCTGGGCTAGACTCTTAGGCTTAAAAATTCACGTACTCGCTAAGATCCGGATAATCCTCAAGAGGTTGGGGAAAATGTGAAGCTTAAGTATTAGGTTTAAGGCTTAGGAAGTATTCGGCCTCATTAACTGATTTTCGATTTGTGGGATTCAGTAACCTAAGCACCTTAATCCACACACAATCTGGTTCATTGCGCATAACTATCAAAATCATGCAAAAGCGTTTCAATGTTCTGAAAAAGTTGCCTAGATTAGGAGCATTCGATCAACACAAGTTGATTTGGATGAGTTCCCGACGTAGAGAGGTGGGAAATTCCCCTCGAAGACGCATAACAACATATCGTCTCCTCGGTGCTTGTCCTTAGGATATTTAAATATCCTACTAGGGGCATGTAAGCACTCTGCTGGTTCAGATACCATGGGCGGCATTATCTTGAAATGTCGATTGCCAGGGATTGAATTTGGCCACGGGATGCCATGGGCATGATTATCTCGAAATCTCGAAAGCTAAGGTTCTGGGGATTGCCGTGGGCGGTGATATCATGAAGCATTGATTGCCAGGGACCCTTGAGGATTGATGATAGAGACGAGGAATCAGATTCTGGCCGTGTTGAGAAGCCAATCAAAAGCTAGAAATAAAAAGAAAAGAGAGAGAAAACTCTCCAAACAAATAAATATTCTATCTCTCTCTTACAAAAAATGTACTGGAAACTGAACCTAGGCTAAAAACGTCTCTAGCATGGGTGCTTTAACCGCGGAGTCCAACAAACCCTAGGATAGTTTCTGCGGGCCTTAAAAACCTTTGCAGAAGACTGAGGCTAAAGCAGGTCATGTCTGAATTTTGGTTAGTGCTTGAGTACCTCTACGCCTATTGTCAGCATTCTTAACCTAATCAAAAGAAAAAGAAAAGCACTTATCATAACTAGTAACAGACACTCAGGGTCTAGAACAGAAGTTAAAACCTTGAAATTTTACTAAGGGACTAGCAAAAGCTAGCCATAGGGGTATGATGAGAGCCTCATCATGAGCCCTAACTAGCTCATTTTTACCTAGGAAAGAGAATAAGAGCTCCTACGTAACCCAGAGAAGGGCTTAATTTAAGGAATAATTGTTCCGAGAAGAAAATATGAAATAAAGGTTAAAACTACTATTTTACCATTGCAGTACATAAATGGGTTTTCTCAGAGACAAAACATAGGTCAAATGATCTGAATAAGATAAAAAGTGGGTTGGTTCAATCAGAAATGGGTTCATGTGCAATCCAAGAATTAAATGACATTCTGCAAGCTAAAACTTACCCACTTAATTCAACAAGGTTATGGTTAGGATAAAAATCAAGTAAACCCTCTGAAATTCTTGGAAAAATATCCCCTAGGGTTTAGAACCTTTAATTTGGCCTTTGGAACCTATTTTGACCCAAATTGGGGTCCTAGCTCATCAAATGACCTAATTTGGGTTTTTATGCAAAATGTCTACACTAACGTGGTCAAACCTAAAATCCAACTTCACAATTGGATTCCTTAGGTCCAAATTAGGTTTGTACCAAAATTTAGACCTAAGGGGAGGTCATCTTGACCTACTTTGTAAAATAGTACTCTCAATTGCAATTTGGCCCCTATCTTTTGAAAACCATTGCATAGACCCCCCTAACTTCCTTTCCACTCTTACAAATAGGTCCCTCCACCATTAATTGGGAGAAATCCTACTCTGACGAGGAACGGAGGGGGAGTACTCCCTGATTCCTCAAAGATCTCCTCCCAGATTTGGAAGGGAGATACTTTGAGGAATTCCCTTCCATCTGAGCCCGATCCTAATCTCTTATTTGCACCCAATCTCTCATGCGAACGCACGAGAGATTTGGGTCTCTAACTGATTCCATCTCCAGTGAGGGTTCATATGCTTGGAAGCTTGTTTTCCAAGCACAGGAACCCCTGCCAGCATCTATAAAAGGATCCTCAACCAAGGCTGCACCTCCGTAGCTCGACTTGGCCAGAGATTCACCCCACTTTCATCTTCTTCTCCTCTGGTCAAGTGGTCCAGCGAGCCTCCCTCCTCTTTCTAGCCGCTCTGCCACAATACCAGTGGTAGAGATATCCTCACCACCTTCCTCCGCATCACGCAAAACCCGCACGAGCACCTTTAGCCCTATTATCGCCGCCATCTCCCTCCACTAGACGCCGTCTTCTCCGGCGATAGCAGGTACTGCCAATCACCATCTCTTCCCCTTTGTCCACTTAGTTAGGTTAGAATCACTCGTCTCTATCCCCTCATCAATTCCTCTCATTTTATTTCACAAATTACCCCTCAACAGCAACTGTCCACTGCCATCTTCCCCATCTCCGGCCAACCTTCGGTGAGACTCATCCATTGCTCCACACGTCTCTCCACAAATCTCACAACCTCCGCCACAGTCAACTGAACATCATCCACCCACTCACAAACTGCCTACACCTCCTTAAACGCCCCCGACCTACCCCATAAACCTAGCCATTGGGTGACCTAGGCACGCACGCCTAGGCCACCCCGTGGCCTGCCACCTATTGCCCCACCTTCGCCTTCGCACGACGAAGCTTCCCATGTATTTTAATGGGGCCACCAGGTCGTATTCATGTATGGCAGATCTGAGCACCAGCCACCATTAGAGATGACTCAAGGAGGTCGCGAGCTTTATCCCAGACTATGCGCTCCAGTTGTTAGGGTCCCAGAGGAAGTAGATGCGTGCACGAACTCAGACAGCAGGGCAATTGGTTTGGCGAGGCCTCGAAGTACAGCAATTGGAAGAAGTCGTCTGCCTGCAGGTGCATGCAAAAATGGGTGGGACATTAGTCCCACCTCGTGAATGCAAGAGTGAGGCACGTCACTTATATTGAATTTGTGTTTTACGCTGATCACCTCAAGACGCACATGGGGTGAGGTCCCTCACCTATTACGCCACATCCACGACATTCTCCCCCGCGGACCTAGCACCCGACCCGACTAACCTACTGAGCACTCCTTGCGCACCACACCCACATCGGTGCGCCTGGACTTGGCCACATGATTGACCTGATTACTTGGCTCTAGAGAGCGTACTGAAGAGAAATACGGAGAGAGATAGAGAGACACACGGGGAGGGTAGGGGAATATGTTTTACTATGTGGTGATTGTGTGAGAAGTGGAAGCTAAGGGAGGAAGAGGTGCAGCAAGTGAAGGAGAGGAAGGACTTAGCCATACCAAGAGAAGAAGAAGAAGAAGAGAGACACACTGTAGCAGAGGAGCAGCGAACCAAGGGAAGAGAAAGAAGGAAAGACCAGGCAAAAGGAGTGGCAAAGCCAAAGAGAAGAGGAAGTCAGAGAGCTACGACCGAAGAAGGAAGAAGAAAGAAAGAAAGGAAAAGACAAGCAGAAGAAGAAGAAGAAGAAGAAGAAGAAGAAGAAGAAAAGCTGAAGCCAAGGGAAGTAGAGCTAAGGAAAGAAGAAGACTCGCAGAGAAAAGGAGAAAGACATTGCAGAAGAGAGGCAACTGAAGCAGAGATAGAAAGAAGAAGAGAGCTGCAAGGAGAAGAATAAAGAGGCCATCATTTAAGACGTCTGATCCTATGATCAGACGTCCAACTCTTTTATTTTTGTCACAATTGACTTTTAAGCTCTTCTATTTATATTCTGAATTAGGTTTTGAGTAATTTTAAGTGTTCAATTACATTATTGAGATTAGTGAATAAATTCCATTTGCTCCCTGTGTTCGACCTCAAATACTTAGGTTTTCGAGTAATAAATTCTTATTTGTTGTCAACGCTTGGTCACCTATGCTACAACACAACTCACTTAAAACACGATCAAGTGCTGCAAATAGAAACAAATGATGAATTTTTGTGACACAAAGCGAGTATTTGATCCAATTTCAAGCATCCCTGTGTTCGACACTCAAACTCACATCCATTTATTCTTATGTAAAATTGATGTCCTAAAAAGAGCTACAAGGAATGATTTTACACAAATGCATCTAGCGAACGTCACTCGCGACTGGGTATAAGTGGAATTGTGGTTGCAGCAATTCATCTAAGACACTGGGGGGTTGGATCCCCTGATGAGAGATTTGAGCGATTTGTAATTAAGGTTTTTAAGATTGTTGTAATGCACAAGAACTGATTTGCTTTTAAATTTTTATTCCTGGATAGGGATGTATCGAGGGCCATCCAAGGAGAATTTGTTTGCAAAATCGAGTCTCTTGCTTGGAAATAAAAATCAACTTTCTTTTTTGTATTTTTCAATATATAATTTTTTTGGTTTTGAAAAAAAGGGGAAATATGCAAAGTTCTTGGCAGAAAAGCAAAGTACACCTAATAGGCTAAAATCTAAGTGACAAAAATGACCTCTTTCTAAGCTCACCCTAGGCACATGGAGGCTTATGGTGTTGGGAATTGATTTTTGAAATCCAGACAAAAGTTTGGACTCGAAATTCAGAAATCAACACTTGAAGAGAAATGTTGTTAAATGCTGCAAACAAGCAAACAATGGGTTTTAATTATCACCACTTCACTTAATTAAGATGTTTAGGATCCTAAAAGCCAAGTTTAATATTAGCTTTTTAGGGATATGTGTGACTAGGAAGAGGAACCAACCTTAATTTTCATGGAAAGACAAGGAATTTCAAGTTCTTCCTTTCAGAATCCCACTTTCTTCCTATAGTTCACGAACACACAAGAGAGAATAGAGACAAGGGGATGAGATCCACTTATCAAGCAAGAGAACAACAAATACAAAGCTGTGCCTCCCTGACAATGGTGCCAAAAGGTGATGCGAGATTTGCGTAATTTGTAATTAGGGTTTTTAAGATCGTTGTAATGCACAAAAACCAATTCGCTTTTAAATTTTTAAACCTAGATAGGGACGTATCTAGGGTCGTCCAAGGAGGTAATTTCTTTGCAAAATCGAGTCTCTTGCTTGGAAATAAAACTCAACTTTCTTGTTGGTATTTTCCAATATATAATTTTTGTGGTTTTGAAATAAAGAGGAAATATGGGAGGTTGTTAGCGGAAAAGCAAAGTACACCTAATAAGCTAAAATCTAAGTGACAAAAATGACCTCTTTCTAAGCTCAGCCTAGGCACGTGGAGGCCGGTGGTGTTGGGAATTGCCTTTTGAAGTGCAGACAAAAGTCTGGAATCGAAAATCAAAAACCAACCCTTGAAGTGAAGTGGTGCTAAATGATGCAAACAAGCAAACAATTGGTTTTAATTATCACCACTTTACTTAATTAAGATGTTTAGGATCATGAAATCCAAGTTTAATAGTATCTTTTTAGGGATATGTGTGACTAGAAAGAGGAACCCGCCTGAATTTTCATGGCAAGACATGGCATTTCAAGTTCTTCCATCCAGATCTTGCTTTCTTCCTATAGTTCCTGCACACACAAGAGAGAATAGAGACAAGGGGATGAGATCCACTTATCAAGCAAGAGAACAACAAATCCAAAGTCATGCCTCCCTGGCAACGATGACAAAAAGTGATGCGAAATTTGCATGATTTGTAATTAGGGCTTTTAAGATCGTTGTAACGCACAAAAGATGATTCGCTTTTCAATTTTTAAACCTAGATAGGGATGTATCTAGGGTTATCTGATGAGAACCTCATCATGAGCCATAACTAGCTCATTTTGACCCAATACAAAGGATAAAAGCTCCTACATATCTCAAGGAAAGGCTTAACTCAGAGAATTCTGAGTTTGAGAAGAAAACCAGTCATAAGGGGTAAAAGTGCAATTTTACCAGTATAATCTGCATACAGGGTAATTCAGGGCCCAAACACAGGTCAAAACAGCTTAATAAGAATAAAAGTGGGATGAGATGATCTAGTAAGGGCTACAGCACTTCCAAGGAACCAAATGATAATCTGTAACCCTAAAACAACCCACTTCAATTCACAAGGTTCGAGGCAAAGTAAAAATAGAATAAACCCTCTAAAATTCATAGAAAAATAATCTCTAGGGTTTAGAACCTTCAATTTGGCCTTTAAAACCCATTTTGACCTACATTGAGAACCATGCGCAATTAATAACTTAATTTGGGTTTTTGCGCAAATTGACCGATCAAACAAGGTTTAATATGAAAATGAAATTCACCATCAGATTCCTTATGTCCTAATTAGTCATGTATAAAAACTTGAGCCTAAGAAGAAACCTCCTTGACCGACTTCACACTTTGGTCCTCATATATTTACTCTTTGGCCCTCAACTTTTGAACCCTTGCATTTTGGCCCCTAACTCTCCTTCGTTCTTTGCAATCAGGTCCCTCCTGCAAAACCCTGCCAGCACCATGCTCCGGCGACCTTGCGCGGAGCATGGCGCCGCGCAGGGTGAGGTCGCGGACCTGGCAAGTAAACCGGGGGTGCCCTGCGTCGTCAGCCGTCGCAGGGGCACCCCCCTGGTCATTGTAGCCCACCATACCGGCCGTGCGAACGCACGGACGGTATGGGTTCATGTTCCGACCATTCTCCGGCGAGGGAGACACGTCGTCTCCCTCCGCCTTCCTCCCTGTTTCATCCCTATAAATACCCCCCGCTGCTCCACCGACCAGGGCAGCCTGGATCTGACGGAGAAAACCCCCAGCTTTCTTCTCTTCTTCCTCCGGCAGACGCTCACCAGCTCCGGCGGCTTCCTCCCCCTCCACCTCTTCGCTCTGCCGCAATACCAGCAGCAGAGACTTCCTCCCCTGCTCTTCCCGCGCCACGCCGCACCCAGCTGGCGCCTCTCCGGCTCTCTGCTCGCCGCCGCCCCTCTCCCTGAGCATCGTCTTCTCCGGCGACAGTCGATACGACTGTCGCCCTGTTCCTCCCCCTTCGTCCCTGCAAGTAAGCTAGAGCTACTCCCCTTCTCCTCCTCTTTCTTTCCCCGCTTTCAATTTATTCAATTAAGCCCTCTACCGACCCTGACCACCTTCACCCCCTTCGCCTCCGCCCACCCTCCGGCGAGCCGTTCCCATCACCTCAGCGACCCACACGGCTCGCCGACCACCGCAGAACCTCCGCCTCCTCACCCAGATCCTCTTCCGCCCCTCCACTTCCCACCAAACACCCTCTGCAGATCCACCGAACACACCCACTTCTTCGCTCACAGTTTGACCTAGGATGACCTGTTGGCTCCATCACGCCCCCTGCAGACCCCCTGACCACCTTCGCCGTGCCACGGCGAAGGTCCCCCGCCTGTCTGATTTGGCCGAGAGGCCGTTCTTCTGTGACCAGGTGACTCGCCCGCCGTCGCCATTACTGAGCAGGCAGAGCTCCTTCACCTGCAGGTGCAGGCACGCCTTCGCCCAGGTTCGACTCCCAGGTTGCGCGGGGAGTCTCCGCGAAACGTCCCAGGCTCGCAGATGGGCCGAAGGCCGCGCGTGAAGACACGATCGCCCACTGCTCCCTCCGCGACGGGCGCTCAATTGGGGTGGGACATTTAGTCCCACCTCGGAACTTCTCGGAGGCACGCGGACTCATAAAGGCAAAAAGTGCCTTATGCTGTCTGCCTCCTGACCACGGGGTGAGGTCCCTCTCACCCGACCCGGCCTCGTCCGTGACCACGCTCCGCGGACCTGGCCCGACCCGATTAAACCGACTGCACTCCTCGCCCACCACGCACGCCGGTGGGCCTGGACCCGGGCCTGACCCGAACCCGATTACCCGGTAGCTCTGGGAGAGCTTTCCCAAGAGTGGTTTCAGAGAGAAAGAGAGACGCGGGGGGGGGAGGGTAGAGTAGGTTTTGCCTCTTGACGAAAAACTCTAAAGTGTGCAGGCCAAAGAAGAAGAAGAAGACCCGCGGAAGAAGAAGTGCAGGCGAAGAAGAAGGAGCTGCACTGTAGCAAATGCTCAGTTAAGTCGTCGAAGCACCGGGTCAGACGACGGAAAGTCAGCAGCCAGAGCAGGAAAGAAGGCAGGCTGAAGAAGAAGGAAGAGCAACGGCCGAAGCAGAAGAAGAAGAAGAGAGGTCAAGGCAGAAAACCAAAGAAGAAGAAGAACAAGGAGCTCTGAAGAAAGAAGAACATCACCAACGCAGGAACAGCAGGAAGAAGAAGAAGAGCATCACCATTGCAGAAGAAGAATATCACCTCTGCAGAACAGAGAAAAGAAGGAGATCTAAAGAAAGAGAGAAAGAAGAGCATCCCCCTCTGCAGAACAAAGAGAAAACAACAAATTCTTTCCCTCTCTCTTTCTTTTTGTAAAAGAAACATGTATATCTCTAGAATACGACTTGCTCCCTGAGTTCGACCTCGGGAACTCTTTCATTTTCCGAGTAAAAAAAAAAAAAAATTTATATATGAAATGTTGGTAATAACCGGCTTTACTACAACGTTATAACAAAACCCTCAAACCCGGTTGCCGCCGCGTTTTCATTATCTAAGGAGGAAATTTGTTTGCAAAATTGAGTCTCTTGCTTGGAAATAGAAATCAACTTTCTTTTTGGTATTTTTAATATATACTTTTTGTGGCTTTAAAATAATGAGGAAATATGCGAAGTTGATGAAAAAGTGAACTACACCTTATAGGTTAAAATCTAAGTGACAAAAATGACCTCTTTCTAAGCTCACCCTAGGCACATGGTGGCCTAGGGTAATTAGAAAGAGGGAGTGTACAAATACACTAAAGACAAAGCAAATTAAGGCAAAAGAATTGCAACAAGAAATTAAGGCAACTTTTTAACTAATGGAAGATAGTGTTTTACAAGTAGAGGAATGCTTCAAATAAATTGAAAACAACAATATAAAAACTCAATATCCTCTTGATGATGATGATGAGGATGGAAGGGTCGTTGCTCCAACTGTGGCTGCTCCCGTAGTTGAATAGGATTCCTCCTTCTCCTTCTTGAATTGCTCCTTCAAGGTGTGTCCTCCTCCTAGAAAGCCCTAGATGGGGTGTGCCTTAGCTCCTCCACAAGTGGATGGTTTCCACCTCAAAAGGTACTCCAAGGGTGGGTGTGCACCACCCTCAAGACCTCCTCCAAAGGTCTTCCTTGCTTGGCTTCTCCTTTGGATGGCTTGGGCACAAGAGAGAATAGAAGAGGGGAAGGCACCAAGGGGACAAAGTGTCCCCTTAATCTTCTTCTTCTTCTTCTTCTCCTTCTCTTGGTCGTGGGCTATAGGGTAGAATATTGGTGGAAAATAATGCAACCAAAGGCGATCTAATGGTGGTGGGTGGTGGTCTTTTTATAGGAGTAGAAAGGGCTTAAGGGTAGTTAGTGGATGGAGGGTTAAGATGGCTTGTAGAGGGTGGCTAGGCGATCCTAGGGTGGATAATGGGTGGTACCAAAATGGGGGGATGCATGGCATTTGGCACCAACCCTAGGTGGGGACTAGGGTTAAGGGTTGAAGGTGGTAGGGTTTGGTGGTGTGTAGGACAAGTGTAGGGTTAGAATGGTGTTGTATGTTGGTGGTTGGTGAATGGAGGGTGGACATAAGGTGGAGCCAAAAGAAGGGATGTACGGAGTGGTGGTTATGGTGGGTTTAAGTGAAGTTGGTGCCACTTTTTGTTGGTTACGGGAGAGGGTTAGGTGGCACCACTAGATGAAGGGGTAGGATAGGTTGGAGGGTGGTGTGTAGGGTGTAGATTGGAGGTGGTGTTGGCGCCAAATGAAGGGTTGTGGGAGGTGGTTTTTGGTTCCAACTAGGGTGTGGTTTAGGGTAGTTATGGGGGGTTAAGGTTGGCACCAAAGGATGGTTTCGAGAAGGGGTTAGGTGGGTGGAATGGATGGCTTTAGGTGGTGATGTGTAGGACTAGGAGTTAGGCACATGTTGGGACCAATATGAAGGGGTGCCTAAGGTGTTTTTGGCACCAACATGAAGGGGTGTGAGTGGTGGTGGTTAGTGTGGGTTGGCACCAAAAAAGAAGAGTTAGGTTAGGGCTAGTTATGGTTAAGGGGGAAGGGTGGATTACCATGGAGCTTGGGTGGCGTTGGGAGCTTAGCTAAGTTAGCTAACTAACTAGATAGTAGAGTAGAGGTGGTGGAGCTAGGGTTTCATGAAGGAGCTGGAGAAAATAATCTGGAGCTGGTGGCTGCTGCACTTGGAGCTGAATCTACTAAGGCAGCTTCATGGGGAGATTAACTACTTAGCTAAGCTACCTAGTTCTTATGCTAGTAGCTAGGCTTGGGTGGTTCAGCCAAGTTGAGCTAGTCTCATCCTTACTAGAGCTAGGTTGAGCTAGAACTGCCTCTGATGAGAACTCCAGGGCAAGCTAAGCTACTAGTTGACAAGTAGTAGCTCAGCTAGCATGTAGTTCAACTGCCATGAGCTGGGTGGAGCCAGAATGAGCTGGACCTGAGCTAAGACAGACTCCTGTCAACTCACTGGAGCTAGCTAGAGCTCCCATTGAACTGATAGGAGCAAAGATGAGCTAGACTCAACTAAGTTGAGCTAAATCTGAGCTGGCTTGATCTGGGTTGAGCTAAGATGAGCTGCCTTGAGCTACGATTCAGCTAAGATGAGTTGAATGGAGTTGAATGGAGCTAACTCTATTCCAATGGTGCTGGTATCCAGCCATGATGAGCTGGAATTGGTTGAGTCCAAGCTTGATTGTGCTTCCCCATCACCAGTTGCCATCAAGAGTGATAGGGTTTTAAAGATCTATCAATCTGTTTGTCCCTAACACTCCAACAAACACAATAAAATATGCAATGCATGCTTAAACTAATTGAAGCCTAAATGCAACTCGAAAACCCATTTGCGGAGTAAAATCTTAAGAGCTAGGTTTGTTTTAATGCATAAGAATGATGATAAACTTGCGTTTACCATCCCCTGCGCACTTGGTCGAGCATGCCCCGCCTGCGATCACACCCACGAGTCTAGCTACTATTCATGACCCGATAACCTGCTTGTATACCCGATTAGCCCTTGTCTAAGAGAGAAGGAAGAGGATTTGTGATAGGAATGGGGAAGGTTTTGCTATGAATTCCTTGGGCACATGCTGAAGAGGAGGCTAACACTTAGCCTTTAAGTTGCCCTGTGCTATGAATGAAGGCTTGAGGAAGGAGAAGGCTGTGCTTGATTGAGAAAGGTCTTAAGAAAAGAGGAAGCCCTCATGTGTGCTTATGAAGGCTTGAAGAAGAAAATGCCTTGAGCGGCTGATGCCCTTGTGCCTTCTGTGCAGCTATGCTATGAAGGTTAAGTCATCTAGTTCTGATAGGCAACGTCCAATTAAGCCTTTGGTTCTGGTTGCTGTGACATTATTTAAGTACCAATGTTGACTTTTATTAATCTATTGAAGTTTGAAAGAGTGATCTTCATTTTCGATAAAAACTTTAGCATGAAATGACATGTCGTTATAGTTCGTCGCGTGGTAGAAAATCACTTTTCAAAACATTTACTATTCAAAAACTAACCACAAAAATAGTTAGGTCATGTCCACAGGGAGGAAATAACCTAATGAATTAGTGAGTGGTGACTCATTTAGTCAGGAATCTCAATGGATGTGCCTATTCTTTAGTGGAACTCGTTGCCCACATGAATTCTCCTCCTAAGTAATTAATTAAGATTGTAGGTGCTTAAATGCAAAATCACCACAACATAATATTCTATTAACTAGTGATCTTGGCAATGGAAATCAATGTAAAGATTAATCTTCAATAAAAGATACCTAGCTTATTGTAATTAATATCCCAATCATGACATAAATGCAATCATTAGCAATTCGAATAAATTTGAGGGACATTGATGTAAATCTAACAGAATATAATAATAAGATAAATAAGTAAATAGTGATCTTCATTGGCATTTGATGGTAAATAGTAATAGGATGAGAAATAGAGGATTCACTCTCTCTCTTCGTCACGCACGGAGAGGAGGACGGTAGCTGGAGCTGCTCTTCGGGAAGACACTTCTCTACGAGGGCTACGTGATGATAGTGGAGGCACGGCAAGAGGTGGCTAGACGTGGTCAGACGATGGAGAATGCTGGCGACGGTGAAGCCCACGCAAGTTGCTGTGGCTACGTGTGCGGGCCATGTGTGGCTTTGATGCTTGACAGTGCTCAGCGGTGCTCAGCATCGAGCTTTGGTGGTTGGTGGAGGCTCGGCGTAGTGGCTGCGTGGAGGGGGGTGGTGAAGGCTCTGGGTTCTCTCTGAGGTTGTAGGCGGTTTGAAGAAGAAGGAGAAGAACAAGAAGAAGCTGGGCGCATGCACGCAAGCTGGAGCGTAGGCATGTGGCTGTGCGGTTGTGGACGGGTGCGTGCACTTCGGCTGCGCACGCACACTGCTGGAGTGCGGGCTTTGGTTGCTGCTAGTGCATGTGGAAGGTGCTTGGAGAGTGGTCTACAGTGGTGGCATCGTGCAGCACGTGTGCGGCTAGAGCGTGATGGTGGCGCGATGACGCGCAAGGGAATGCGCTACTGCATACGTGCGTGGCCGGTGGTCTACAGTGGTGGTGTGCATGCGTGAAGCTAGCAGTTGGGTTCTTTTGAGGTTGAGGAAGGTGCTGGGTTGAAGACAACGGAGAGCAACTGTCACCATGCTTGCTACCACCTAGGAGGATGAAGAGGTGGCCATAGTGGAAGCTTGCAGTGATTCACAGTGTTTCACTCATTGCACGGTGGAGGCTGAGAGGGAGGTGATCCCCCGCTGAGAGAGAGGAGAAGATTCATTATCCCATGCAACTTTTATCTCCCCCCTTACATTCTTCTTCACCGATGCAATTCAAGGGATTTTAATTCCCTTACTGAAATTGGCCGTCATTAGCTATTTGGAGATTTGGGTGGCCGATTTGTTGAGGCCGACGAGAGCCAAGAGATCCCTGTGGTGGTGGTGAAATCTTTTCAAAAGACCCTATTTCTTCATAAATTTGTTCCTCCTCCTTTCCCATTTTCCCAGTTACTGTTAACTCTTAAAATAGCCTGATGGAGTGGATCAAGTGGAGGAGATGGAGAGGGTGCACTGTGTGCGTGACCTGCATGAGAGAGTGGCACGTTGAAATCTAATATAACATAAGTTATTCCTACAATAATGAAATATAAAATAGTTTTTTAAATATATAATAAGTGATAGAATGCAATAGAATATATGTAAACTTAAGTAATGATGCATGCAATCATTCTATGACCTATTGTAGTTATTAACAAACATAAAATATAAGAATAAAGTTAACTTAGGTGTAACAATAGTCCATTAAAATGGACTCATCAAATACCCCCTTGCCTAAGATTTGCTAGTCCCTAGCAAAAGTGAAAAATAATAGAAGTAATTAGAAGATTTATTCTTTCCTTATTCCAAAAATTTAGAGATCCAAACAAATGTGAAGTGATAGTAGCCTAGGTAACGGATCCAAGTGAGAAGCCAACTTACATTTGAAGTTCGTACTTAACCCTTGATAAAATT
Organism: Thalassia testudinum; assembly: GCA_037157565.1. Taxonomy (NCBI): domain Eukaryota; kingdom Viridiplantae; phylum Streptophyta; class Magnoliopsida; order Alismatales; family Hydrocharitaceae; genus Thalassia; species Thalassia testudinum. The sequence goes on along the minus strand of JAZHRO010000003.1, from coordinate 7,449,486 downwards.
CTATCGAGATAGGCAATTACTTCCCTCAGGGATAAAGCAAAAAATAATGTGAAATTTGACCCTGGCTTTTTGGCTTAGGTAGGAGATACTAAGTTGATTGTTTTCATATTTGGTGGTACACACTCATCTGGTGCTACATGTAATCTAGTACTACAGACTTTAGATCTCTAGACTATTAAACAAGTCAACTTGGAGAGAGGCTAAACAACTGTGGTCCCTTTTCCTTCTTTTCTTTCTGAGATCACAAATCTTATCAGATTTAGTAAATGTACTCACTGTTTGGTGGCCTTTCATGGCATTCACACTTCAACTAAAGTCCTAATAACTCTATAACTAAGTTAGAGTCTTCAGCCGGTATTCGGGTGATCAGAAATACTGAAAGGTAGGTATGGGTCATATTTGGTGGATCGCGATGGATGTTTTTGTTGCCTTAGAAACAACGGCACGAAGATAAAATTATAAACTTGGACTTTTTTCTTTTCCTTTTCTCTCTCTCTTTTCTCTTTTTTTATTTTGTTTTTTTTCTAAATATAATTGTTTCTTTTTTCTTCCTTTTCTTTCTTTATAAATCAACATAACATGAAACAGACTTTTATTTATAAGAAATTATTAGGGATGATGATAGTCAAGAGGATATTGTGTGGCTTATTTGGTGGAAGTGCCTACTCTCAGCACCAGGAAGGAATGGATAGGACAAGCATATTTCTGACCTTTGACACTATTACCCTCCTTCGGTCGAGGACTCTATGAAGGACGGTTGTAACCATCCACCATAGTCATAGCTTTATTAACACTTAATCTCTATGAATCTACCTTATTTGGTGACTCTTAGGAATTCACACAATGTACGCACATAGGAACAGGGAGCAAAAACCATGTCTAACTCTAAGATATCATCATCTAATTATCCAAAACTTAAGAGTCCTTGCACTAGACTTTGTGCACCAGTAATCTCTCTACTTTCTTCTCATAAATATGAGATGGATCTACTAGAAGATAGTATGCCTGACTCCCTATTAACTGTCCAGGGGTTTAGTAGACTAAAAATGCTTATTAGTTTTCTTCAAAGATCCATTACCCAATCTACGTGCACGTGAAGTAAATGTACTAGATTCTAAACTTAAGAAACAATTTAAGAAGAAAAATCTTTAATGACACCTCCATGACAAAGATGTTTTGCTAGGGACTAACCAATTTAGCTCAAGAAAAGAAAATCTTATATATATATATATATATATGCTAACCTAAATGCATGAATACTTCCTAAAATGCCAAAATGCACCCCCCCATGCCTAAATACTGCAATGTCCTCATTGTAAAATTAAAATAGGGGGAGAAAGGTAGGAAATCACCTGATGATGGCGTTATTCAGAATGCTGGGTTGCCTCCCAACAAGGGCTGCATTTTCTGTCAGCAGCCAGACTTATAGGGAGCCTATCAGTTTGGTTCCAGACAGAAAAAGCTAGGCCCTAAAAATATCTATAATAGCTCGGTCTTAGAAAATAGGTAGCCACAGATGTTGGCGAGCTGGTGATGCAATGTTATCCCAAATGCTCGCCAGAAGACATGAAAGCAAATAACATCGCAGGCTACCTGGGGAGGTCTAGGGAAACAAAAGGAATATGGAAAGGGACCTCCTAAAATGGAATAAGTGGAGGATAACAAGGATCCTCCAAAGAAGGAAGGGTTTTAAAAAATATAAACATAATTATTTCAAACACTTGAATGGCGAGACTAAATGTACAAGCATCAATCCAAACTTTCCATTCTACCCGAGGATGTATTGGCCTGATATGCTTCCCAGAAAGAATGTATGTGAGCAGAGACCTGAGTCAAGGATCAGTCAGGGAGTGTAACGGTTGTTTGTGGTGTTGGGCGGTAATGGTTAAGTCCAAGGAGGGCTTAGTCGGTGTCAAGTCGAATTCCAATGACGATTCAAATTGTGTGTTCTCCCTAACAATTATTGCAGAAAAATTCAAGTCACCCTGTTTATCATTAATGATCGAAGTCATATTTTCACCTTCCAGTATATGTGAATCAATGGTAGACTCCAAATTAAATTTCCTTGATGGTAGGGTTGAAGCAACTGAATCATTATCATTAATCTCATCCTCGAATTCTTTTGGTTCACTCAAATTTTTGTCGAGGTGTATATGTGATTCATTAGTAAAGAAAGGAGTTGCTTCAGTATCATCAATTATTTCTAACGGAGGATCCATCTTAGTGTTTTGGAGTAAGCCTATATCACTCAACTCTTTGTTCTTCTTGGGACAAAAATCCTCAATTGACGTGTTTTATCCCAGAGAGTCTCCCCTAGGCTTCTAACTATTGTGTTTGTCCTCCTCTATTATCAACTCATAGTTTGGTGGAGGATGACTTTGGAAAGAAGGGAGGAGTTCGGATTTCACCAGATTATTTATATCCTTTGGGGGTAAGTCCTCAAATAACAAATAATCCTCCTGTGATTCACTCCAGATTTTCATTTCAGGTTCCTCCATTGGGTCATCCTCATCGTCGGAAATAGACTCTTTATATCCCTGAGACCAAATTGATCTAATTCATCCTCCATTCCCTTAGGGTCACCTTCATTGGGTGCATTTAAATCATCAAGATGCTTAATGGTAGGTGTTGATTCCCTAAGTAGAGGGTCAAGATTAGGCTCACTAAGAGTAGAATGGGATTCCACCAGATAATTAATAGGGGAAGTGATATGAACAATACGACCTTGACCCTAGTTATTAGGGGTAAAGAAAATACTGTTATTGAGGTCAAGGTCCTCAAGAGGTACCATCTTCCCTTTCTTTTGACTCCAATATAACTTGGGTGGATAATTACTAGGATCAATCTCTCTAGTGGCAGTGTCTCAATGGGAGAGTCTAAGTGATAGCTACGTAAAATAGGATCCCTATTGTCGTTGATTTCCTTAGAGTTATTTTCATGATTACGATCGTATGGGTAGGGATCAGAATTACTAGGAAGAGTGTAGCTAAGCTGTCTAATTTTTTTGTTCAATTGTTGACTATTCCTCAACACCTCTCCCATAGTCTCCATCATTTCTTTTTGTTGTTTTTGCATTTCTATCAAAACAGAGCAGATGCTACTACTATCAGATTGGGAAGGATAGTCAATTTCAGGCTCTAGTTGCCTAGGGGTATCGGTCCAACCTCGATATGGAAAATCATGAAGGGTAGGAGAGTTGGGTGTTTGCATAGTAGTAGGGATTGCAGGGTTGGAAAATCCCGCTCCTAGGCTCTGCTCAAAAGTGGGAGCTATCGGGCCAATACTCCCAGGATAGGAATATGAATAATCCCATGAATTGTCATTGTACCCATCAAAGGATGGATATGCTCGGGGCATGGGATCTTGCTTAAAATGATAGGAGTAAGGATAGTCCATTTCTTTCAATTAAGTGGTTTAACTCTCTTAGGAAATAGATAGATTAAAATAGAAAACTTCCTAAAGAACTCTATCACGCACACACCAAGCAAACACAAGGCAAGAGGTCTTTTGTTGAATTAAAATTCTTTAAGTCCTCTTCCATCTCTTTAGCTTGGCCAAATATAGTCAATGCAGTGTTTCTCTGTTCCTACGTAAGTGGCATAAGAGAAATGAGGCACTTGAAACTTCTGGTCAATGACTGTTAAGAAGGTTGAGGTTACCTTTACTCTTTTTTGGGTGATCAATCAAGTTAAGCAATTACGCACCCTAAATTGACTTTCGAGTGCCTTGAAGACGTACACTTTGTTGCGATGATATTCTCTAATGCTCAAGGAAAAAGGTACTCCAAGGATGAAACCAAGGGATGCAAGTAGGGTGAACCCTTCCTTTGAGGCATTGCGTTAGCGGTGCCTCTTAACTACCTTGAATTCCTTTAAGTGGTGTCCCCCTCCTTAGAGTATCAAGTCACTCAGGCAAAAGTTAATACTATTGTAACAAAGTGAGATATGAGGGTTTGCACCGATAAAGAGATCGATGCCTATAGCCTTAAGGGTCCAAGTCCTAGTGTAGTGCCTATAGTGCATGCTCAGTGTAGGAAGTGTGCATTACACCACAAAAAGTGATTTTTCCTTTTGAAAATCGCAGTCACGTTATTCAAACACTTTCTGTATACTTTTCTTTCTTTTCAAGAAGCAATGTGACCACTTGCTTAATATTTTCAAATCAGCTTTAATGGTCTTTTTTAATTACATCCAAAATGCAATGTGTGTGTAGATAACTGATGCACAAGAAAAGACGTACCTTACTCCAACTCTCTTCAATGTAGGATGTTTTCAATGCAAAAAGAGAAACTAGATGCTGCTCATTCAATCCTAGATGTTGCCCTATAGATATGTAGCTTATAGTAGGTAGTTCGAATATATATATATATATATTTATAATAATAAGCAAACAAACCTAATCTAACTAACTAACCAACATGCAGTTCAAACAATTCGAATAATCCTATAATCCAAATAAAATGGGAACACACTCCTAAAAATACGCTCCCGCATGCAAGAGCGATAAGAAATAAAGAAGCACTAGGAACACGTTCCAAAAAATGCCTGACAAGGGTCCAAATGACAGAAATTAAGTTCTAATGTCTATCTAAACTAAATCTATGCTAAGATCTAATGACTAAATCGGACAAAGGCTCCTCTATATGCCTACGTGTGTGGGATCAAGGCCCACAAGCACCCGTTGCTGGCCTCCAAGTGGCATCGAGGTCCACCGAAAATATCGCCTCCGTCGTGCGTGCCCGCCGCGTTCTTTTGTTGTTTTTACACAGAAAAAGATCCACAGTCATTAATTTAGAAAAGCTTTCAAAATAACATAAAAAAATAAAATTCCTGAAAAAACTAACAGCCATGTTTTCTCCCCAGCAATAATGCCATTTGAAAGAGTGATCTTCGTTTTTGATAAAAATTTTTGTATGAAATGATGTGCCATTATAGTTCATTGCGTGGTAGAAAATCGCTTTTCAAAACATTTAATATTCAAAAACTAACCAGGAAAATAGTTAGGTCATGTCCACACGGAGGAAATAACCTATTGAATTAGTGAGTGGTGACTCGTTTAAGTGGGAATCTCAATGGATGTGCCTATTCTTTAGTGCAACTCGTTGCCCTCATGAATTCTCTTCCAAGCAATTAATTAAGATTGTAGGTGCTTAAATGAAAAATCACCACAACATAATATTCTATTAACTAGTGATCTTGGCAATGGAAATTAACGTAAGGATTAATCTTCAATAAAAGATACCTAGTTTATTGTAATTAATATCCCAATCATGACATAAATGCAATTAATTGCAATTCGAATAAATTGGAGGGACATTCATGTAAATCTAACAGAGTATAATAACAAGATAAATAAGTAAATAGTCATCTTCAATGGAATTTGATGATAAATAGTAATAGGATGAGAAACAAAGGATTCACTCTCTCTCTTCGTCATGTACGGAGAGGCGGACGGCAGCTGGACCTACTCTGGGGGAAGATACTTCTCAACGAGGGCTACGTGGTGATGGTGGAGGCACGGCCGGAGGTGGCTGGACATGGCCAGACGGTGGAGGAGAATGCCGACGATGGTGAAGCCCACACGAGCTACTGTGGCTGTGTGCGTGGGCCGTGTGTGGCTTTGGTGCTTGGTGGTACTCGGCGGTACTCAACGTCGAGCTCTAGCGGATGGCAGAGGCTCAGTGAAGTGGCTACGTGGAAGGGGGGCGGTGAAGCCTTTGGGTTCTTTATAAGGTTTCAGGCGGGATGAAGAAGAAGATGGGTTCACGCACGGGGGCTGGAGCGCGGGAATGCGGATGCGCGGCTGTGGATGGGTGCATGCACATCGGCTGCACACGCACGCAGCTAGAGCGCGGGCTTCACTTGCTGCTGATGCGATGGAAGCTGCTTGGAGAGTGATCTGCAGTGGTGGTGTGCGCGCAGCGTGTTCGCGGTTGGAGCGTGATGGTGGTACGATGACGCGCAAGGGAATGCGCTGCTGCACATGCGTGTGGCCAGCGGTCTGCAGTGGTGGCGTGCACGCGTGAAGCTAGCAATTGCATTCTTTTGAGGTTGAGGAAGGTGGAGGGTTGAAGACAACAGCGAGCGGCTGTCAGCACGCTCGCTGCCGCCTAGGAGGTTGAAGAGGTGGCTGTAGTGGAAGCTCACAATGATTCACAATGTTCACTTGTTGCACAGTGTACGCCAGGAGCACGGTGGCAGTCTAATTCATGGTGCACTCTGTTGCATGATGGAGGCTGAGAGGGAGGTGATCCCTCGTCGAGAGAGAGGAGAAGATTCATTATCCCATGCGACTTTTATCTCCCCTCTTCCGTTCTTCTTCACCGGTGCAATTCAAGGGATTTTAAATCCCTTACTAAAATTGACTGCCATTAGCTATTTAGAGATCTGGGTGGCCGATTTGTTGAGGCCGGCGAGAGCCAGGAGATCCCCGTGGAGGGGTTGGAAATCTTTTCAAAAGGCCCTGGTTTCTTCACAAATTTGTTCCTCCTCCTCTCCCATTTTCTTGGTTACTGTTAACTCTTAAAATAGCCTGATGTAGTGGATCAAGTGGAGGAGATGGAGAAGGTGCGCTGTGTGCGTGACCTGCATGAGAGAGTGGCACGTTGAAATCTAATATAACATAAGTTATTCCTACAATAATGAAATATAAAATAATTATTTATATACATAAAAAGTTATAGAATGTAATAGAATATATGTAAACTTAAGTAATGATGCATGCAATCATTTTATGACTAATGTAGTTATTAAGAAACATAAAATGCAAGAATAAAGTTAACTTAGGCATAACAATAGTCCATTAAAATGGACTCATCAAAGTTACTGTTGGATTGTTTGAGTAATTTGAATATGAGATTCATGCTTAATTAAAGGGATCTAAATGGTGATCTAGATCATCACTTTTTAGGTATCTTTTATTCTTTTTTGTCTCCACATTCTTTGAGATACATTGAATAGCAATCTAACAAGTTTTATTCATTGCATATCTATTATTGTGCTTAATTTACTATGCTCATTTACTCTGAATGAAGATTAATGTGCGAATTCCACATTTGCTCCCTACGAATGACCTCAGACTCCAATTAGAATCTGAGTTTATAAATTTAAGTGTTTTGTGCGAGTTAGGAGTGTACTACAACAAACGCCTATTAAAACTCCCTAATTTGCCTGCAACAAATTCTAAAGTTCTAGTGAAATTCAAAGCACCATAATTCAGGATTAAAATTGGTAGACTTAAGTGGTCAAGTTGCTCATTTCGATCTAATTGGATTCTCAGTGACATGGAAGGTCAGGTAGGGGAAATCCTGTAACCCATGGGGATGCTTTATCATGTAGGGGTCTTTGCAGGGCTCTCCTTCCTGGATGCCAAGTATTTCTCAAGTGAGTGGTTTTCTGATAAAGAGGTATCATCCACCTCGAACCTCCTTTGTCATCCAAGGATTTTTAGGTGCCTCGATTGGGTCCATTACACATTTTGTTCCTCTTCTGGCTCTTCAGTGCATGTTCAGGAGGACGTCCTTAAGACCTCCATTCGCACTTTCTCATCGAGTCCAAGCCCCAACTCACTTGTTTGTGCTACCATCCGACTTGATTAATATCTCTTTTAACTCTTCTACCTCTGAGCCTAGATCTCCTTCCTCTACATCCATGGAGAATCAAGAAGAAGAACCCAATCTCCAAAATCAGCTATAGTGCCTCAATGATCTATTTTAGGCATTCATGAACCCACCATAGGCTCCTTAGATGGAAGATCATTACAATCCCGCTACGGTAGCAACTGAACCCAAAGTGCCAATCACTGCTAGAGGACCTGATAATGAACTCAAGCCCAATATGCTCCATGCTATCCCCAAATTCCATGGGCTAAACTCCGAAGATCCTTTCTAACACATCCAGCAGTTGAAACATCTGGCCCAGACCTTTGGGCCACCTGTTTAGAATCGGGATATCTTACTCATGATGATGTTCTCCTTCTTCCTCATGGATAAGGCAGCCTACTGGTACCAAACTCTGACCCATCCGATCAACACTTGGGTAGAAGTCCAATCCGAACTCTTGAAGAAATTTTTCTCGGTTGGTTGGACGAATGCTTTTAGGCACCAGATCATGCACTTCATGCAAAATGTAGGAGAACCACTTTGTGAGGCACGAAACCACTTTCTGGATCTCATGTGGAAATGCCCCCATCATGGAGTTCCTAAATGGTAACAAGTCCAATCTTTTTCTCAGGGACTCGGTGAGGATATCAGGCCCTTTGTCAATGCAACTTGTGGTGGCAACATCAAGGCTCAACATGAAGATACTGTTTGGGAGATTCTCGAGAACATGTGTAAGAACTCCATAAATAATGAATCTATGGGTGTGTTCGACCGGACGACTACCCGTGCATTGATAAACACGCGGGGGCACACGAGACTCAAGGCCTGTCCACAACCATTAATCTAGAATTATTAGCCAGTCACTTAGACAAGGTCTCAATCATTGAGAAGAAGGTGGATGACTTGACTCGACATCTGCAAAGAGCCACCGTAGCACAGCAGAACACGTATGCACAATTGCCCTCTAGTTGGGAGGCTATGTATAACATTTACCACCACTCTCATCAGGGGATGGACCCATATCCACCCTCATCTGATCTTGGTTACAGAGGAAACTCCGGACCTACCTGCTCTAGTTGGGGGAACTCTGAACCATCGTACTCTGGCTTCTCTGGAGTTCCTCAGACCTGTGAAGATCTCCACGCCATCCAGAATGATCCATTATCGAACATCTATAACCCTGGATGGCATAATCATCCCAACTTTGCGTGGTTAGGGAATAATCAAATTCTGAGATCCAAATTCCAACCCTGACCAAAGGCACCACATCGATATCAGCCCACTTAGCCCAAGCCTAATCCAAATTATTAATCCGGGTCATTAAGGGAAGATCAAATGACTCTGATTGTACAAACCTTGGTCGACATCTTGAAGACTAATTTGGCTATGCAAAAATTACACAAATACGAGATCATAGAGGTTCAAAATCAACTTGCATAGATGGCGGGATCTCACCAACCTGGTGCACTTCCATCTCAACCTCTGTTGAATCTGCATAACGTGTCAAACCCGAGGCACGTTATGAACCCAAATCAGGGCGAATCTCATTATGTTTATTAGGCCCCTTCTGTTCCATCACTCAATGGGATGGAGGCTTCGGCATCGTATTCGGGATATCAACAGCAACCACCTATTTTTCCAACTCCAAACCAAAACCAGGCAGGTCTTAATTCTGTTACCACCTATGGTGGCAAATCGACCCAAAATCCTAGCCACTAGATGCCTCTTGTTAGTTCAGATCATAACCCTAGGATAGTTATCCAGCACACTCCTATACCAGATCCTAAGCCTGAATCAATTCTAGAGGAACCTATAGAGGTTCCATTTCCTGAGGCCTTAACCAACGGAAAGAGGAAACCTAATCCCATGTCACCTAAGGAAGATCTGGTCAAGCTCTTTGAGCAAGTCCAGATAAACATCCACTTGATGGATGCGATCTGCCATGTACCAGCTTACACGAAATTTTTGAAGGATTTATGTACACCAAAGTGTAAGCCGCGAAATAATGATGGGAGTCAGATCATATTGTTGGAGTAAGTCAGCTTAATCATTTTGAGCAAACTCCTGCAAAAAGGAAAAGATACTGGCAACCCTTTGATCTCCTGTAGGATCGGTGATTTAGAATTCAATCGATTATTGTTGGATTTGGGAGCCTTAGCAAACCTAACACCTACATCCCTACTAGACCACTTTGAGGAAACTGAGCTCAAACCAACTGAGGTGACCTTATAGTTAGCAGACAGATCAATCAAGTCACCTAGAGGAGTTCTTAAGGATGTTCTAGTATGGATGCGAGATTTTCTATTTCTTGGTGGACTTCATTGTATCAGATATTGATACTCCTGAAAATTTGAGGAACACACCGATCATCTTTGGGAGACCATTCTTGGCCACAGCTAGGGCAAACATCAACTGTGAAGCAGGCTAGATCGAGTTTAAATTTGAAAATAAGAAATTATGGATTGATATCTTTAAGGCCCAAAAAGGAATAAACTGTGGGGCAATTGAAGAAGTATACGACATCAATTCTGTGGTAAAGGGCCCAATTACAGAAGAAAACCCGATCATCCCCGATCCTCAACCTCAAGAAGATCTTGACCCATAAATAGAGAAGCACAGAGCTGATCCTGATTCACCCAAAGCTCCCACTTTATCTTCTGAGGCCCATCCCGAACCTCCACCTCTTGCTGATAACCCAGTTATGGAACTGAAGCCCCTTCCAGAACATCTAAAGTACATCATTCCAATCAAACGTTTCCCATAATCATCAGCTCCCGACTCAAACCTGATCAGGAAACAAAGCTGATTTCTGCTATCCAGCATCATCGAAGAGCCATCAGATGGACTCTCGACGACCTGACTGATATAAGCCCCTCATATTGCACACACTGTATCTACACTAAAGAGGGCTTATGACCATCTCAAGAGATGTAGAGAAGACTCAATTCGAATCTGCAGGAGGTTGTGAAGAAAGAGATCATCAAGTGGTTAGATGATGGTATCATCTACCCGATCTCTGACAGTCACTGGGTGAGCCCGATCCAAGTTGTGCCTAGAAGGCAGGGCTCACCGTGATTACGACTGAATTTGGAGAGACCATCTCGACATGTATTGCAAATTTGTAGAGAGTTTGCATAGATTATCAGAAATTGAATGCCTCCACAAAGAAAGATCATTTCCCACTTCGGTTCAATGACCAGATTCTCGAGAAATTGGCGGGAAATAGATTTTTATGTTTCCAAGATGGGTACTCTAGATATAATCAAGTGGCAATTCATCCCGAGGTGTTCAGCACATAAATGGCATTTTAAAAGATGATTTAGTCATAGTATAGCGTGAAACATGTCGACAAATAAATTTGTAAAGATCAGGAGTACCGGGTCGTTCGCAGGGAGGCAATTTCGATTTTAACGAACGCTTTTCAATAAAACTAGTTCTAAATGGATATATATATGTATATCTGTATAGAGTAAATATCCAGAGAACCATAATTTTATTTCATTTAAATAGAGTTTCTCACAGTAGAAATTGCTATGCAAAAAGTAGAGACAGATAGATAACAGATAGATAGAAAGAGAGAGAGATATGCAGATAGATGATGCGGCTTGTGGGATTCTTATGTGGGGTGCGGTAGCACCTCAGATCCGAAGCGTCGGGATGAAGGTCAGAGCAGAGTTCTAGTGGGAGAGCCTGGTTTGGAGAGAGAGAGAGAGTTGTATCTAAGTTCTACCAAGTGTTGCTCTTCAATTGGGGGCCCTAGGCCTTCTTTTATGTCTTTGATGAGGGGAAAAAAGGGCATTTTAACCCTTAAAATCATGCAGCAGCCTTAGGCCAATTAGATATGTAGATCGAAAGATCAACGGCTCTGATTTGGCCTCAAAACACCTTCAAACGTGCGTTCATCACGTGGATTCAACCTGGTGGCAACAGGTGGTGACCTCTAAAGTGTTGGATTGCGATCTAACGGCCCCGCTGGCTACTCGCAAACCCCTAATTCCTCAACGCTTATCTCTCTCTCCTCTCGTGTGCCCGCAAGCCTCATTCAAGCACCTCATCCTCGGCCGTTCGATCTTACGATCGGATGGCCCAGATTTGCGCTTGAATTGCCTCTCTCTCATCGCAAGTGCTTCACATTCAAAATTCACGTGCCTTCACCTCAGCCATCTAATCTTACGAATGGATGGCTTACAGAACTCACCTGCACCGCCTTCAAAAGATCATCTATGATTATGCATTAGCACCACGCGTCAGATGGCACGTTCACCGTAGATGCCTCTGGTTGCGCCAAGCAATTGCATCCCTACACTCCGATGCAGATCCAACGAGAAATAACGCATACTCGTGATGTCGTCTCTAATTTAGCATTGAGTGCTCCTCGATCCTGCACCTCATGCTTGCAGTTGAGGGTGCTCACCACTGCGTTAAGCCTTCCCTTGTGTCATGTTTCCAAATCGTGCATAGTCGCTATCAGCCATTGGATGATGGTCCTACGGCTAATCTTTATTCCTCCTCGATAGGGCATGGACGTGATGGTGACATGGCACGCCTGTGGCCATTGGATGGTGATCGAACGACCCACAGCACACGGGGAGGATGCCTTCGAAGGGTGTGGCACGGCGAGGGGTAGCTGTGATGGCACCACATGGCACCATCGTGGCCATGTATCTTCCTTTCTTTGTAACTGGTGATGTACACCTTTGATTGAGATGATTTTTATGCCATTGGACCACGATCATTGATCTGGATCCATCCGTGCAGTTGGATCTTTCATCTGAGGCTTTAATCTTTGTCATTTGGCACTGTGGCCTCTATTCTTCTCTGGACTGCACAAGATGCTCTGGTTATCTGATCGAGATTATTTCGGAAGCATTGGACTCCCGTCATCATCCTGATCAGATCTGTACAGTATGATCTGTCATCTATGACTTCTAATCATCTGCAATTTATTTCATCTCTCTTTTAGTACATAAAATGACAATATTATCTTTATGACTAATAAACTAGCTATTATGCAGATTACGATGCTTATGGATGCATTGTTCCTAAGTTATGTTAGAGGCTAGCTTAATTCAAGTGATTTAGGTTGCATGATTGCTGTGCAATCACAACCCCATGCCTAAATCTTGGTAGTCCCTAGCAAATGCAAGACTCAATGCAAAGTGGTCCAACATGACATATTTCTATCAAGAGTTTGATTAGAGATTTGTTTCTTTTGTTTTCATCGAAAATTTTAGTAATCCAAATGATCTTGAATGTGTTTTGTTGTAGCCTATGCAACGAATCCAAGTGAAAGGCAAATCCACATCTAAAGCTTATACTTGACACTTAGTAAAACTCTATTGGGATAGGCAGACTTCTCCCCTTGGGGTTATAAGAAAATCTATAAATTCAGCCTGGATTTTTTGCTCAAGTAGAAGATAACTGAGTCAAGTAGATTTGTATTTGGTGGATCATCTAGTGCTGCATATAGACTAGTACTTTAGAACCTACAATTCCAAACTATTAAATAATTCAACTCAAAGAGCGACGGAGAAACTGTGCACTCTTTAGTTCCTTTGTACTTATTCTCTCTCTTTCTTTTTTCTTTCTTTTTCATTTTCTTTTTCCTCTTATCTTATCTTTTCTTTTCTTTTTTCTTGAGCTCACAATCTCACCAGTTTTATCAGTATATTTAGTGGTCTCTCCAGGCACAGATACTTTGATTAGGTTCTGATAACCCTATGACTAAGTCGGATTTCCTTAGCCTGTATTCAGGAGGCTAGAAATACAAAAAAGTAAGTCAAGGCTCTATTTGGTGGATGGTGAGGGTGGTAGGTGATTGCGCAGTAATCATAGGTCTTAATTGACCCAGATTAAGCTAGGACTTAGCATAAGTTAGGGAAATTCATGCACGCATACGCATTATCTGCATCTTTACTGCTTTACATTAGAATTGCATAAAATAATGTTATAATGTGCTGATTAAGTATATTATGCCTATTGCAGGGAATAAGCTGATCAGGAGCTGGATCTGAGGCAGGATCAGGAATAACGGGAGTTGCAGCAGAGCTGGAGCAGAAGGCCTAGTTTAGATGTAGGAATAATAATGTAAGGGGGTTAAAGGTTTTCTATTCTATTAAGTAGAAATAAAGCAGTAAAATGTGAAGAGCTTAGGTCCATCCTAGCCCTAGGATAGCTTAGAAACTTCCCCAAGCCTTAGCCACCCTTAGATTAGGTCACCGCACCCTAGGAAGCCTTAAAACCCTAGTTCCAACCCTTCTCTGGATGTCTAGATAAGTGTTAGGACGTCCAGGGCCCTTAGCCAACTCCCGCACACTTCAAACCCACTTATGCAGTGTTATTGGACGTCCAGCCACTTTGTCAGACGTCTAATTTCAGCAGAATACCCAAAGCAGAACCCGAAATCCTTCCTGACTCTAATTGGACGTCTAGACAACAAGTCTAGACTTCTGATTTTTTAGTATAAGACATCTGATTATATTATTAGATGTCTGATTATATTTTGAGATTTAAGCCTTGATCTTGGATCTCTAGGTCCCTAAACCCAATTCCAACCCCATAAGAACCTAAATTAAGGTCCCCTAATCCTAGTACATCACCTGTAGACCTCTCTAAGGACCTAATTTGGTCCTCACTAAACCTAATTGACTTGGATCTTAGTCAATTCCATCAGCCTATTCAATTGGACTCATTGAGTCCAATTAAGCCCTGATCTCAGCTCACACTGTCCAATTGGACTTAGTGAGAGTCCAATTGACCTAGACCTAAATTAGTTGAGTTGTTTTACACTTAATTAAGTTTACACACACCCAATTAAACTTGTATTATGTTTAATTGCACTTTACCTTAGTGAATTAGGGTTTATAACCCTAATTTGAGACATACCTTGATCTAAACCCACTAGAACCTAACCTAATCAACCTAACCACCTAAGTTTCGACCCACACAAACCCACACACACCATCCACACGAAATACCTATCCTAGAGTTCTCTAGAACTCTCTACCATGTGTGGTTGCCTTGGTTGCCAAAAATAGCAACCAAGAGCCATTCAATTTTTAGATCCACATTTGGTGGATCTAAAAACCACCATCCACCCTTTCTCTCTCACTCTCCCACGAGCTCCCACCATAGGCCTCTCTAGAGAATTCCATAATTCTCTAGAGAGCTTCCTTTAGGTCTATAAAAAGACCTAACGGGTGTCCATTTGCACCCATTCACTTCCTTGGCATTCATTCCACTTAGGCTAGCCACTCCCGTCTCCACTCCACCTCCACGAGTTCAGCACCACCATGGAGGCCACCATCTCCTCCCCAGGAGGCTAGATCAGCCCCAACCTCTCTCTAAGGGTCGGACTAAGCTCCATTGGCCACCCTTCCTTCTTCTCTCAGCCACTCAAAGGCCATCGGAGACCACCTCTGAATGCCCTTCCTTCTGCTAGATTAGTAGCTTAGCTTTTCGTATATTTACTCCTTTTATTACTGCTTAGTATCGTAGTCTTAACTTCTCCCCCAATGATGCATGCGAAATCCCCCCATTGATTCTTGTATGCAGTCATTTTCTGGTAGCTAAATTTCCATTTCAAGCATTTATGTATAAGCTTTCATCTATAGTTCTGTTGCAAACAACTCTCTCACTGAATGAATAAAAAAAATGTTTCATATATATATATCTATCTCCATGTTATGAAATCACAATGAGCTTATTGATTGCTATCTTATTTGCGTGATTCAAGTTGTCTGACTTAATTGTATATCCATTCTGCAACTAAGCATGTCGTACTTAAATACTTAATAATCATGAACCGATATGCAATTCTAAATAAAGTAAAGCTGGATAAGATCGATTTCAAAAGTAAAAGCAATGCCTCCCAGAGACGAACGATCGGGACTCAAAGTCTTGCTATTTTTACAAAATAATATCTTTGTTGGATCGTATTTCGCAATTATACTATGACGCTTTTATCAAAAACGCGAGATACAATTTCTCCAAACAAAATGGTGCCGTTGCCAGGGAGGCAATGTCATTTTTCTTGATTTCGATCTATCACTAACAAATCGGCCTCTACTTTATTTTTGATGTGCAGGACAACAAGGAACGAAAACAGGAGCTGTGCACTTGCTGAGCGCGGCGAAGAAAAATCAGGTGCACATCATCTCTCTTAGATTAGGTTTATTTTCTGAACCGTAGGATTAGATCTACTTTCTGCAATCTCTTTTGTCACAAAAAAAAAGAAGATTTTTCTCATTTTCATGAAAAATAAAAAAAAAAGAAAAATTTTGGAAAAAAATCTAGACTAGGTTTCCTTTCGAATCTAGGTTAGTTGAAAAGAAAAGAAAAGAAAGAAGAAAGATATTTTCTATGAATCTTTTGAAAAATTCTTTTCGAAAAAAAAAGAAAGGTACGAAAGTTTTGAAAAAGAAAAAAAAAATATTTTTGGTGGAAGGCTTGAATTTCAAGTTCAAACCTCTTTAAAAGCTTTTCCACCATCTTCTGATTTTCAGCTAGATTTCAAATCTAACTTAAAAATTCGATTCCCGAAAGATTCATCGGTGAAAAATTTTGAAATTTGGGTTGAACCTTCATTTTCAAACCACCTTTCAAATGCTTCCATTACTTTCAAAAAATTCCAGGTATAAAATTTTTAAAAGTTTGCGAAGTGCACAGGGGTCAAACTGACCCAGATTCAAAATTTTTCAAATTTCAAAAAGCGATTTCGAGCAATTGACGAATCTGTTTTGACTAAAAATGGTGGGGTTTGAAAGTTGATCTCGTTGGATTTATTTTTCATATTTTTTCCAAATTTTTGAAGGTCAATTGATACTGTTTTGAAATGAAAAATTGACCATAGGTCAAAATTCGAAATTTGATCCCCTAAATTTCAAAATTCCCTAAAAATTTGGTTGAAATAGTAAAAATTCCAAAAAAATATTCTTTGAAGAAATAATTGAAAAAGGGATCTACTCGCAAAATTTCAAATTAATTTGATTCCAATTATTGTCAGAAAATCAACATTATTTTTGTTGTCTGCTGAAATAGAGAAAAATCCTAGAAGTGCATGCAACTTAGGTTAAACATTTATGGTTACAACTAGAGACCACACATTGGGCTAACTTAGACTTAATCAATTCTAGTTAGCCGGTGAGCTTGGTCACCTTGTGGCCTACTCACCACAAACCCCACTGAAGAAAACGGGTTAAAATTAATTTTAAAACACGAAATCAACCCAAGTTCATTGTCATACTACTGGGTGATTTTAATCTCTCTTACCAAACTTGGTGACTAAGTCTGCGGGGTAGTGTCAAACGGCCGCGGCTCGGGGGTCAATGGAACCAGAGGCGTAAGCCAAAGGAAGAACCTTCCCCTTAGTCCCCTCGTAACCAGACTAGCTGGGTTAGCTTGAGAGGTGGGATTCACTTTCAGTCGGTTGTACGACGAACTTACCTTCAGGAATTCAAATCCCTAACAAAAAATTTGCTCACCTGATCTATAAGGACCATTTGATTGATAGGGCCTTAGCCTTGTCCTACTTGGCTACACCAACCTAGGGGTTGGGTGGTGTATGCAAGGAAGGAGGTCACTCAGACCTCAACTGATTGGACCTTGGGAGTCGCTCCCAAGGAGGCGAGTCACTTCTTCTATTTGCTAAGCCCAATGGCTAACCCTGGATCTGGACCTGTTGTCGCACTTTTTGTGCGGGTTTAAAGTATATCACGTTGTAGTATAGCCGACAAAGCGTTCAAACAAATAGAGAATTTTATTACTCGAAAACCAGGGTATCCGAGGTCAAACACAAGGAGCAAATGGAACTTACTACTAATCAAAATGTAATTGAACACTCTAATTTACTCAAAATGTTAATTCAAATATGAATGTATGCCATTAAAAGTAATTATGACAAAAAATATGAAATTGGACGTCTGATCTGGTGATCCGACGTCTTAAAGTATTTTCCCCTTTTTCTTCTTCTGATCTTCTTTCTCTTCTTTGCTTGCGAAGGCTTCTTCTTCCTACCTTTGTATCTTTTCTCTTGTTTCTTCTCCTGCCTTGCCTTCCTTCTTTCTTCTTCTTCTAATCTTTGTTGTCTTCACTCGACCTTTCTTTCGTTCTCTGGCTTGCTCCTGCCTTGCTCTTCCTTCTTCTCCTGTGAAGGCTTCTTTCCTCTTCTTCTTCTCTACCTTGGTCTCTCCTTCGCCCAGTTTCTTCTTCTGCTTCTTCTCTTCTCCTTGCGGCTAAGTCTCTCCATGCTCAGTCTGCCTGCACAGGAGCAAAACCTACCCATTTCCCTCTACCCGCGCATCTCTCTCTCTCAACAATTCACTCAGGGTCGCTCTCCCAGAGCCACACGGATATTTGGGTCGGATCGTACCCGGGACCAGGCGCACCTGCAGGTGGTGTGATGCGCGAGGAGTGCTCAAGGATTGGGTCGGTCGGATCTTGCCAGATCTGCGTGGTCAAGCCGCGGACGAGGCGTGCGTGGGGGGCAAGTAAGGGACCTCACCCCTGTGCTTACGAAGGCGTTAAGGTAATTTCACAAATTCAATTTATGTCGCAGCGGTGCCTCGTCTCTCCACGATGTGGGACTAAAGATTCTGCCCTGATTTCGCGCGCGCCTGCAGACTCACATGCCATCCTCACAGCTGCTGGCTCTGCTTGTGCTCCTTGCTGGACCAGGGCACTTCGCGACACTCGCACGACTACGCAGCACCTGCAGCCTGGGAGCCCTGGTGCCTGGAGCTGCTACGGAGCTTCTTCAAATGTCGTCCACGGTGGCAGGAGCATCAACACTGTTAGACACAAAACGAGCCTATTGGCCCAATCAGACCAGCTAGAGACCTTCGCCGTAGCATGGCGAAGGCGGTGGACGGTGCTGCACGCCGCAGGTCGGCCTAGGTGTGCGTGCCTAGGTCAACCTGAGGCCGGAGTTGTGGGGTTGGTCGGGGGGTTATTGTGGAGGTCTAGAGTGGCAGTGGAGGGGTGGAATGAGTTCCTGGTGGTGAGGAGGAGCTCACGAGGGTGTTGGCGAGCCGTGTGGAGGGGCAGAGTGGTGTGGGCGGCTCGCCGGAGGTCGGTCGGAGGCGAGGAAGATGGAGGTGTTCAGGCACTGTCGGGGGGTAAGTAGATAAAATAGCAAGGGAAAGAGGGAGAGGGGAATGTGGAGAAGGTATTTGGCCTAACTACAAGGATGAAGGGGGACGGAGAGGCGAACAGCAGTACCTGCTGTCGCCGGAGAAGATGCTACCCAGTGGGGGAGAACGGCGGCGACGACGGGGCTGAGGCGGCGTGCACGGGTGCTACGCGACGCGAAGGAGAGTCAGGAAGATAACTCTGCCGCTGGTTTTGTGGTAGAGCGAAGCGGGAGGGGAGGGGGGCTTGCCGGAGCTTGCTGGGAATTTTGGCCAGGTAGGAGGAGGTGAATTGGAGGTGGAAACTCGGCCAAATCAAGCTGAAGATGAGCGGCCGGAGGTGTGGGTTCTTATATAGGCACTGGGCCAGTCGTTCAAGGCGTGGAAGGCACACAATCATCTGAGGTCGGTCGCCAGAGATGGAAAGAGTTTAGATACCCAAATCCTTCGTGCGTTCGCACGAGAGATTGGGTTCACACCAGGGATCAAAATTGGCCTCAGATGGAAGGGAATTCCTCACAGAATCTCCCTTCCATTTCTGGGAGGGGATCTCTGAGGAATCAGAGAGGATTCCCTCTCAAATCCTCGCCAGAGTAGGATTCTGCCCTAATAATGGCGGCAGGACCTGATTGCAAAGGTGGCAAGGAAGTTAGGGGGCGTTCTGTTATGCTTTTCAAAAGATAGGGACCAAATAATGATTTGGGTGTACTAAATTGCAAAGTAGGTCAAGATGACCTCCCCTTAGGTCCAAATTTTGGTACAAACCTAATTTTGTCCTAAGGAATCCAATGGTGAAGTTGTATTTTAGGTTTGACCTCGTTTGACTAGTCATTTTACGTAAAAACCCAAATTAGGTTAATTGATGAACTAGGACCTTAATCTAGGTCAAACTGGGTTCCAAAGGCCAAATTAAGTGTTCTAAACCGTAGGGGATATTTTTCCATGATTTTTAGAGGGTTTAATTGATTTTTATCCTGACCGGAACCTTGTTGAATTAAGCGGGTCTGTTTTAGGTTTACAACATGTCATTTACTTCCTAGATTGCACATGAACCCATTTTTGATTGACTCAACCCACTTTTTATCTCATTTAGACCTTTTGATCTGTGTTTTGCCTCTGAGAAATCCCGTTTATGTACTACAATGGTAAAATTACAGTTTTAACCTTTAATTCATGTTTTCTTCTCAGAGCACTTATTCCTTCAGTTAAGCCTTCTTCTAGGTTATGTAGGAGCTTTTATATTCTTTATTGGGTCAAAATGAGCTAGTTATGGCTCATGATGAGGCTCTCATCATACCCCCATGCCTAGCTTTTGCTAGTCCCTTAGCAAAATTTCAAAGTTTTAACTTCCATTATAGACCCTGAGTGTCTGTCAACAATGATAAGTGCTTCTCCTTTTGTGATTAGGTAGGAATGCCAATAATAGGCCTAGAGGTACTCAAGTACCAACCAAAATCTGGACCTGTTTTGCTTTAGCCTTAGTCCTCTGCAAAGGTTTTTACGGCCCACAAAAACTAACCTAGGGTTTGTTGGACTCCGCGGTTAAAGCACCTGTGCTTGAGACATTTTTAGCCTAAGTTCAGTTTGTAGTGCATTTTTTTGTAAGAGAGAGATAGAAGATTTATTTGTTTGGAGAGCTTTTCTCTCTCTTTTCTTTTTGTTTCTAGCTTCGGATTAGCTTCTCAACACGGTCTGTATCGGATTCATCATCCCCATCATCAATTCTCAAGGGTTCCTGGCTTTCGAGATTTTGAGATAATCCCGCCCATGGCAACCCCCAGAACCCTGGCTTTGGAGATTTCGAGATAATCCCGCCCATGGCGTTCCCTTGCCGAATTCAGCCCCTGGCGATCGACATTTCGTGATAATGCTGCCCATGGTATCTGAACCAGCAGAGTGCTTACCTGCCCCTAGTAGGATATTTAAATATCCTAGGAGACAAGCACCGAGGAGACGATATGTTGTTACGCATCTTCGAGGGGAATTTCCCGCCTCTTCGCGCTGGGAACTCGTCCAAATCAACTTGTGTTGATTGGCCACTCCTAATCTAGGTGACTTTTGTAGAACATTAAACGCTCTTGTGTGATTTGGATGTTTATGCGCACTGAACCAGACTGTGTGTGAATTTGGGGTGCTTAGGTTTCCGAATCCCGCAAATCGGAGGTCAGTTAGCGAGGCTGAATACTTCCTAAGACTTAGACCTAATACTCAAACTTCGCATTTTCCTCAACCTCTTGAGGACTATCTAGATTTTAATGGATACGTGAATTTTTAAGCTAAAGATACTAGCCCAAAAGGCCTAAGACCAGCGTTCCCGCTAATCTCTTGTTATGTTTCCTTAGCACTTTTTCTTTTATTTCTTTTCTTGATCTGGTCTAGAACTTCAGTTAATTCCTTAATCTTTTACTAATGACTATTTCTTTTTCTTTTCCTTTTATGCTCCTTTCTTCATTTTTGCTCTTTTTCTACTCCTTATGCTTATGTGGCTCACAAAATTTCCTCCCTCCCCCCATTTTTTGTTCTTTTTCTTAATTTTTTTTTAATTTTTTTGTGTTTTTGACATATGCAAATTTTTTTGTATGTGAGACTCCTGATTTTTTTCTTGGTTTTGTATGTATGCACTTTATCACCCCCCCGTGCCTAAGTTTTGCAATGTCCTCATTGTAAACAGAGGGTGTGAATTAGTGTTGAGGTCAGGGACTTAGAACAGGATACACCAGGTGGGTGAATGGGTCGAAAATGACTGATGTGGATGATTTTAAGCTCTAATACGTGTACCAGAGGTGGGATCAACTGTCTAAGGCTGGACTCAAGGTGCAATAGACGTGGAGTACAGATGGATAATCAGACGGGTCTCTATTTTTAGGAATGACCGGTTGCCTCCCGTTAAGCGCTAAATTTAATGCCTTCAGCCGAGCAGAAAATGGGGTGGAGAGGGAGTGGTTAAATCAATGGAATTTTGGAAAACAAGCACCTTAATTAAGAGCCTAGTTGGTCCAACCAAGTGCTTGTTGAGATCAATGGCCTGATGATGCAGCCCGAAACAATAAGCCTGGTGGGTTGATAGATGTAGATCAGCAGATGCGGAACCCACCATATGCAGTGAAGTTCTGATGGATATGGAAGTCAAAACTTGGGTTCAGGCTGAGTTGAATCAGCCTGGTCAAAGTAGGGTTCCGAAAAATTATCCATGTAAGGTGTGGAATCCCTACAGGGGTGATCAAAGGATGGAGGCTCCTGATTTGTGGTCTGATCAGTGCCCGATACCCGGTCTAGATATGGAGTTGAATCATCTGCAAACGGCTCAGTGAGAGGTGAATCGGAATAGAAATTGAGTCCGGTTGCGAGTCGGGGTGGGGAACGGGTTTTGATTGGTTCTGTATATGTGGAGCAGGTGACCTCAAAGAAGATTGACATGTTATAATCAGGAGGCAGATTTTCTCCGATGTTATGGTCAGATTTGAGATCGTTGGAGAGTTTGTGAAAATCAAAATTTGAATGAGATTCTAGATCATGAGTTCCACCATAGAATAAATCATATGTTGTATATTCAGCAGCCTGACTGGGATCTAGCCTAAATGTTAATTCTGAGCTTAAAAGGGTATCCTTATCTGGTAGAGGCTCAGATTCTAAGCTAGTAGGGCAAACCCAATTGAAACCCTGCTCGTCCAACTCCTCGGTTTCTGTGTCGTAGATTGGCATGACTTCCACAAAATCGATTCGTTCCTCTGAGGAGGTTGACGAGGGATATTCATCAAATCGAGGCCCAAAATCATATTCTTCATTAAAAGGTTGATCTTCTTCATCTGGGGCCTTAAAATCTTCAAAATATGTTTCAGATCTAGGTTCGAGGCTTAGGATGTGGGTTGAATTACTAGAATTTAGGTCTGAATAACCTTCGAGGGTCACCTTATCAGAATAAGGGATGGAATTTACACCCTCGAGAGGTTCAGTTCTACTCTCATACTTGCAGGAGTCTTAGGATTCTAAAATGGGCTCATCATGGTCTTTTCCTGCATTTGGAGCTTCCCAACCTTCTTCAATATCAAGTGCATTATACTCCATCTGGGTTGGGAATCCACAACCATTTTGTGCCTCAAACCCAAGGTCAGATTTATCCTCGATGTTGTTCCAAGATAGCTCATCCTCTATTGGTGGTATGTATGGGTATTTCTAATCAATCACTTGTTTTATTAATCTCATTATCTCTTCCCATTTTTCAAGACTATCTTGGTGTTGCTTCCAAAGTCGAAGATTTGTCATACATTGAAGGTATTCACTATTGTGCAATTTTTCTATCTCAATGTATGCAGTAATGAGCAAGTCACGGGTTGATCCTTTGTTGGCTTCTGCTAATAGTACTTGGGCACAAGTTATGACAAAGGTTGTGGTTGTTGGGACATCAACCTGAATGTTTCCTACTGTTGTTGAGGTTTCTTCATTTTCATAAAATCTCATGGCATCCTCAATCATTTTATCTCTCATGGATCTCCGGTATTCAGGTTTCTTGAATGGCAGTCCTAGGTGGTTTGGCTGCCTATTTGGATCAGGTGGTGGAATCAAGATGTAGAATCAGAGTTTGAATCACGATGTGTTATGAAGCGATCAGATCTGAATAACGAGTCCCACTGAAAATGAGTGTGTGCGCTCTAAAGAGAAACGATGCAGGACTGGAGATGTTCTTGACCCAATCAAGACACCCAAAAGATGTTTGGATGACTATGGAGGTTCGGGGCGGATGGACCCCTAGATCCGAAGATCGTCCACTTGAGAATTACCTGGGCTGCCAGAGAGGGAGAGTCCCGCAAAGACCCCTACACGGTAGAGCGTCCCTACGGGTTACAGGGTTTCCCTCACCCGACCTCCCTTGTCACTGAGATTCCAGGTAGACTAGAATGGGGACCTTGACCTCTTAAGTCTATCACTTTTTATTTCAAAGGTGCTTTTAGGGTTCTCACTTGAACTTTAGATGTTTTTGGTATTGTGACCTAATTTAGAGGTTGGTTGACCTAAGGGGTCAACTTCACCTGACCTGTCCTATAGATGGTAGAATGATTCTAAGTTTGGAGCCTAGAGATCACCCTGATTTGACTCCCAGGTTATTAGGTCCAAAAATTTTAAGATTCAAGTGATTTTAGAGCTCAATTTTAGGGTTTCTCTTATTTAGCTCTCTTCAATCAAGGGCTTGGGTAGCACACTGATGCGGGAGGGTTTATTTCCTTTTATACAGGCATGTGTGACTAGCGCTTCAAGACCCTAATGTGGAAACCCTAATTTGGTTCTATTTCCAATCCTCCTTTTCTTTTTCAAAAGTTCTCTTTGGACTTATAAACAAGAAGTGTGTGGTTCGCCGAGATTAAGCATTATTTCAATTAGGCACAAGAATTTGTGGGATGGAATCTAAAAAAAAAATCACTCGAACTTCAAGAATATTTGCAGAAATTTTCGCAAAATCAGGAAATGTTTTGCCTTAGAGAAGGTGATTACTATACAAAGAAGGCAATTGATTCCTAAATTGATTTTCTTCCTTTTGTCTTTCAAAGATTAGGGGATGATTAAGGAAGAAAAGAAATTACCTGCCCTGGAGTGGTTGACTTACGGGAGATATTTTCTCATGAAGTACCTGCAAGATCACATCAAAGCAAAGTAGGGCAAGTTAGTGCTCAATATGATAAAAAGAATGTAGAGACTAGTGGTAAATTGCGCATTGCTCCCCGGCAACGGCACCAAAATGTCGTCGCGCTTTTTGTGTGGGTTTAAAGTATATCACGTTGTAGTATAGCCAACAAAGCGTTCAAACAAATAGAGAATTTTATTACTTGAAAACCGGGGTATCCGAGGTCGAACACAGGGAGCAAATGGAATTTACTACTAATCAAAATGTAATTGAACACTCTAATTTACTCAAAATGTTAATTCAAATATGACTGTATGCCATTAAAAGTAATTATGACAAAAAATATGAAATTGGACGTCTGATCTGGTGATCAGACGTCTTAAAAGTATTTTCCCCTTTTTCTTCTTCTGATCTTCTTTCTCTTCTTTGCTTGCGAAGGCTTCTTCTTCCTGCCTTTGTATCTTTTCTCTTGTTTCTTCTCCTGCCTTGCCTTCCTTCTTTCTTCTTCTTCTGATCTTTGCTGTCTTCACTCAACCTTTCTTTCGTTCTCTGGCTTGCTCCTGCCTTGCTCTTCCTTCTTCTCCTGTGAAGGCTTCTTTCCTCTTCTTCTTCTCTGCCTTGGTCTCTCCTTCGCTCAGTTTCTTCTTCTGCTTCTTCTCTTCTCCTTGCGGCTAAGTCTCTCCATGCTCAGTCTGCCTGCATAGGAGCAAAACCTACCCATTTCCCTCTACCCGCGCATCTCTCTCTCTCAACAATTCACTCAGGGTCGCTCTCCCAGAGCCACACGGATATTCGGGTCGGATCGTACCCGGGACCAGGCGCACCTGCAGGTGGTGTGATGCGCGAGGAGTGCTCAAGGATTGGGTCGGTCGGATCCTGCCAGATCTGCGTGGTCAAGCCGCGGATGAGGCGTGCGTGGGGGGCAAGTGAGGGACCTCACCCCTGTGCTTACGGAGGCGTTAAGGTAATTTCACAAATTCAATTTATGTCGCAGCGGCGCCTCGTCTCTCCACGATGTGGGACTAAAGATTCGGCCCTGATTTCAAGCGTGCTCGCAGACTCGCGTGCCATCCTCACAGCTGCTGGCTCTGCTTGCGCTCCTTGCTGGACCAGGGCACTTCGCGACACTCGCACGACTACACAGCACCTGCAGCCTGGGAGCCTTGGCGCCTGGAGCTGCTACGGAGCTTCTTCAAATGTCGTCCATGGCGGCAGGAGCATCAACACTGTCAGACACAAAAGAGCCTCTCGGCCCAATCAGACCAGCTAGAGACCTTTGCCGTAGCAGCGCGAAGGCGGTGGATAGTGCTGCAGGCCGCAGGTCGGCCTAGGCGTGCATGCCTTGGTCAACCTGTGGCCGGAGTTGTGGGGTTGGTCGGGGGGTTATTGTGGAGGTCTGGAGTGGCAGTGGAGGGGTGGAATGAGTTCCTGGTGGTGAGGCAGAGCTCACGAGGGGGTTGGCGAGCCGTGTGGAGGGGCCGAGTGGTGTGGGCGGCTCGCCAGAGGTTGGTCGGAGGCGAGGAAGATGGAGGTGTTTAGGCACTGTCGGGGGGTAAGTAGATAAAATAGCAAGGGAAAAAGAGAGAGGGGAATGTGGAGAAGGTATTTGGCCTAACTACAGGGATGAAGGGGGACGGAGAGGCGAACAGTAGTACCTGCTGTCTCCAGAGAAGATGCTGCCCAGTAGGGGAGAACGGCGGTGATGAAGGGGCTGAGGCGGCGTGCGCGGGTGCTGCGCGACGCGGAGGAGAGTCAGGAAGATACTCTGCCACTGGTTTTGTGGCAGAGGAAAGAGGGAGGGGAGGGGGGCTTGCCGGAGCTTGTTGGGAATTTGGGCCGAGTAGGAGGAGATGAATTGGAGGTGGAAACTCGGCCAAATCAAGCTGAAGATGAGCGGCCGGAGGTGTGGGTTCTTATATAGGCACTGGGCCAGTCGTTCAAGGCGTGGAAGGCAGGCAATTGTCCGAGGTCGGTTGCCGGAGATGGAAGGAGTTTAGATACCCAAATCCCTCGTGCATTCGCACGAGAGATTGGGTTCTCACCAGGGATCAAGATTGGCCTCAGATGGAAGGGAATTCCTCAGAGATTCTCCCTTCCTTTTCTGGGAGGGGATCTCTGAGGAATCAGAGAGGATTCGCTCTAAAATCCTCGCCAGAGCAGGATTCTACCCTAATAATGGCGGCAGGACCTGATTGCAAAGGTGGCGAGGAAGTTAGGTGGCGTTCTGTTATGCTTTTCAAAAGATAGGGACCAAATTATGATTTGGGTGTACTAAATTGCAAAGTAGGTGAAGATGACCTCCTCTTAGGTCCAAATTTTGGTACAAACCTAATTTTGACATAAGGAATCCAATGGTGAAGTTGGATTTTAGGTTTGACCTCGTTTGACTAGACATTTTGCATAAAAACCCAAATTAGGTTAATTGATGAACTAGGACCCTAATCTTGGTCAAACTGGGTTCCAAAGGCCAAATTAAGTGTTCTAAACCCTAGGGGATATTTTTCCATGATTTTTAGAGGGTTTAATTGATTTTTATCATGACCGAAACCTTGTTGAATTAAGCGGGTCTATTTTAGGGTTACCACATGTCATTTAATTTCTCGATTGCACATGAACCCATTTCTGATTGACTGAACTAACTTTTTATCTCAGTTAGACCTTTTGACCTGTGTTTTGCCTCCGAGAAATCCCATTTATGTACTGCAATGGTAAAATTACAGTTTTAACCTTTAATTCATGTTTTCGTCTCAAAGCACTTATTCCTTCAGTTAAGCCTTCTTCTAGGTTATGTAGGAGCTTTTATCTTCTTTGTTGGGTCAAAATGAGCTAGTTATGGCTCATGATGAGGCTCTCATCAGGACCTAATCAGGATCCAGAAGAGCTGGACCCATGCACTTATCTGAGATCTCGGGTCACTGAATCAGCTCAACCTTGGGATCAGAACCCAAGGTGGCGAAGATGATTTTTTGCTTCGCCTGATCCTTCTCCTCGGTTTACCGAAATGGTTAACCCATATTTTAACCCTGGATATTATGACCAATACCGGTCGGTCCCTCAAAGGATCGCATCTTATAACCTAGGATATGGATTTCATACTCCTACTTCTCACCCATGGAATATGGGTAGACCTAATTCACCCCCTGGAACCCCTGAAGAGCTTCCGGTGCATGTGCGGCTGCATTACAGAATACAGAGAGCTATAACGAGTGCTAAGGAAAAGGCTGCATCCTATCTACACGAAATCCAGGCAATCATTGAGCCGAACCAAAGACAAAGTTGGATTCCGCATCAACAAGCTATGATGGAGCTTCTTTGGGAAACAACAGAGATAACAAGGCTAATGAAACAAAATCGGGAAACTCAAGAACAACTACTTTTGAGATATCAAGTGGAGAATAGCCTTGAAGACCTTGAGGAATCCGAAACGACCACGACGAAAGGACACACAGAAGATTCTCGGGAGCAGATGCTGGAAAATCACTCAGGGGAAAAAGAATCTAGCGTGGATATGAGATAAGAGTAGGAAGTATGCCAAATGGGTTCATCTAAAATTGAGGAGGAAAGGACAATATCTCCAGGACTGAGCCGCAATGAGATTATCCTGAATCCTGGGAGACACCTCTCGTGTTAGATAACCCAATCGAGACAAAGGAAGTAGATCCAATTGAGGATATGGATCTTGAGGCAAGCATTACATGCAACACTACTGATCAGCCTAAGCCACTTCCCATTGTAGGTGAACTTGTGCTAGAGCCAACATCTTCTGATCTACACTCTTCTTCTTTCACCTATATCCCTAATTCGGATGCTAGAGATTCTGAGACGACACTTCCTATCCTTGATCCTGACATCCGAAAGCCAGAAGTAGCTATGGATAACTTGAACGAAGAAATAAATATGCTACCCGAGGTAGAAATTACTAAGGAGCCCAATGCATATGAGGGTGAAGCTTTGAGCAGAATGAGCTGGGGACGCACCTATCATCCTAGTCAATCTAATAGATGGCTCGACCCTGAGCCTGAAGAGTCATCCTCCGATAAATCAGAGATGAATACTGATGAGGATGAAGTAATTTCCAACGAGGATTTCAGTGACCTCCCCACAGATCTTCTACTTTCATGGATACCCCCATATGACCCAGAGCCTGGAGAGGGCATGATCTTTGATGTCAATTATCATTATGAGGATCCCTACGACTCACGTTCTGGTTCTGAGATACATTTTGATCTACTTCCTCAACAACTTCCTGCTGAATTGTGGGACTTGATAAATCAGCTGAATCAGCATCATGATCCCCCCTCTGATTATCCTCTACTTTCTGCCACCAATCCACACTTTCTTTTAGCTAGACTTTTTGGAGAAGGGGTGCACAATCAGCTGGTTCGCATCTCCAAACCACTGATTCTGTGAGCATACGAGCATATCTTTCTCTTAATCTTAGCCGGCTCCTATACAAGAATTGATACATCTGATTGAGTGCTCGTCCAGCTGGAGGCGTTAAACTCAGCACATATAGATACCATTCGCCCCACATTCCACCATCATTTATATATAACCATTTTTATACATAGCATATTTTCCCTTTAGCATATTTCCTTTGCATAATGCATGCTGAGAGGTTGGCCAGTGCTGAATGTATAGTTTCAGGAGCAATTCCAGGTGACTTCTACCCACTCATCCTCTGTCAGATTTAATTTCTTTTATATTCATGCATGAGGACATGCAAGAACTTAGGCATGGGGGGGTAGATACAGAAAAACTGAAAAAAAAAAATTTATGCCAACACTTAGGAAAACCCTGAAGCTGCATGTAAAACATACTTTAGAACCTTAAATAAAAGAACAACCGACTCCACCTCCAATGCTCGCAGTAGAGCAAGAAATTGTCCGCAACAACCACTTCCGACTCACCCACTCACCTTTTGTTCTAAATTTAGGGTCAAGCTAATTGTAACCTGATATGGGAAATTCACGAAGTACAAATTATGTGAGGTTACATGTCTATAGCATATATACATATTACATTCATGAATAAGATTATTTTATTAAGAGAATGCATTAGGGATTTTATCCTTTAGTTGATTCCTGTAATCTGGAATCCAGTACAACTTTTCACATGCACATAGAATTTGCAATGGATTCATGGTGAAGGCTGATAAACGTCTTCAGTCTATCGAGAAGTAGCAGTGCTTGTTTTCCTGAACCCCTGGACAGTGTTTTGGGAGTCAGGCTAATTGTCTTCCAAAAATCCACCAAATAGTGTGAGATGAGACTAGAGTGTACTGGTGCTCTAAGATTAGTGTGAGGAATTTGGAATCCTAGATAATTAGGTGATGATACTTTGAGTTTAGACATAGCTTTCGCTCTCGGTTCCCGCGTATAGATTGTGCAAAATTTTGAGAGCCACCGAGTAAGGCAAATACACGGAGATCGAGTTTTCATAAAACTAGGGCTAAGGTGGATGGGTACGGCCATTCTTTACGGAATCCTCGGCTGAAGGAGGGTATTGATGTCAAGGTCAGAAATACATCGTCCTACCCATCTCTCCAGGTGCCGTGAGTAGGTACTTCCACCAAATAAGCCACCCAATGTCTCTTGAGTACCAATAATCCCTAATAATGCCTCCTCAATAAAGTCATGGATGTGTGATGTTAAAAACAAAAAAAAATAAAAAATAAAAAAAAAGAATGATGAAAAGAAAGAAAAAACTGAAAAAAAAAGAAGAAAAAGCGAAGAAAAGAATGAATATTTAGTGTTTATTTCATCGAGGCAATACCACCAAATATGGCCTTAACCTATTTTTCTTGTGTTTCTGACCGCCCGAATACTGACTGAGGAATTCCAACTTAGTGTTAGGGTTACGAGAACTCAATTAAAGTGTTAATGCCTAGTGAGACCACCAAATACAGAACATACGTGTGAATCTGGTGAGGTTGTGAGCTGTAAGAAAAAGAAAAAGAAAGAGTAAGAGAGAATGAATACAAAGGAATCAAAAGGGAGCATAGTTTTTCTTGTTTTTCTCTGAGTTGAGCTACTTAGTAATCCAGGAATCTGGATTCTGTAGTACTAGTCTCTATGTAGCACCAAGTGAGAATGAGCCACCAAATATATAATCCTTTCCCTCAAAGATTCCCTACCCAAGCTTAAAGCCAGGGTGAAATTCACAGAATATCTTGAGTACGCCGAGGGAAGAAGTTCACCTATCCAGCTAGTATTTCTACTAGGGGTCAAGTACAGGCTTTAGAGGTGTATTTGTTTTCACTCGAATTTATTGCAAAAGCTACATAGCTGCACTTTCACGATTGTCTGGATTTCTAGAGCATAGGATGAAAACAAAAAGGAGAAAAATCTCTACGCATACACTTGTTAAAATAATCAGTCCCATAGGGCCCCTTGCTGTAAATAATTTAGTCTTGCATTTGCTAGGGACTAGCAAGATTTAGGCATGGGGGTATGACTGCACAGCAATCATAGGTCTTAATTGACCTAGATTAGGCTAGGACTTAGCATAAGTTAGGGAAATTCATGCACGCATACGCATTATCTGCATCTTTACTACTTTACTTCAACTATGCATAAAATAATGTTATAATGTGCTGATTAAGTTTATTCTGTCGATTGCCGGGAATAAGCTGATTAGGAGCTGGATTAGGAATAACGGGAGTTGCAGCAGAGCTGGAGCAGAAGGCCTAGTTTAGATGTAGGAATAATAATGTAAGGGGGTTAAAGGTTTTCTATTCTATTAAGTAGAAATAAAGCGGTAAAATGTGAAGAGCTTAGGTCCATCCTAGCCCTAGGATAGCCTATAAACTTCCCCAAGCCTTAGCCACCATTAGATTAGGTCACCGCACCCTAGGAAGCCCTAAAACCCTAGTTCCAACCCTTCTCTGGACGTCCAGATAAGTTTTAGGATGTTCGGGACCCTTAGCCAACTCCTGCACACTTCAAACCCACCTCTGCAGTGTTATTGGACGTCCAGACACTTTGTAAGACGTCCAATTTCTGCAGAATACCCAAAATAGAACCCAAAATCCTTCCTGACTCCGATTGGACGTCCAAACAGCAAGTCTGGACTTCTGATTTTTTAGTATAAGATGTCTGATTCTATTATTAGATGTCTGATACTGCTCTCCAATTCCTGTTTTGAGATTTAAGCCTTGATATTGGATCTCTAGGTCCCTAAACCCAATTCCAACCCCATAGGAACCTAAATTAAGGTGCCCTAACCCTAGTACATCACCTCTAGACCTCCCTAAGGACCTAATTTGTTCCTCACTAAACATAATTGACTTAGATCTTAGTTAATTCCATCAGCCTATTCAATTGGACTCATTGAGTCCAATTGAGCCCTTATCTCAGCTCACGCTGTCCAATTGGACTCAGTGAGAGTCCAATTGACCTAGACATAAATTAGTTGAGTTATTTTACTCTCAATTAAGTTTCCACACACCCAATTAAACTTGTATTAAGTTTAATTGCACTTTACCTTAGTTAATTAGGGTTTATAACCCTAATTTGAGACATACCTTGGCCTAAACCCACTAGAACCTAACCTAATCAACCTAACCAACTAAGTTTCGACCCACACACACCCACACACACCATCCACACGAAAATACCTATCCTAGAGTTCTCTAGAACTCTCTATCATGTGTGGTTGCGTTGGTTGCCAAAAATAGAAACCAAGAGCCATTCAATTTTTAGATCCACATTTGGTGGATCTAAAAACCACCATCTGCCCTCTCTCTCTCACTCTCCCACGAGCTCCCACCATAGGCCTCTCTAGAGAATTCCATAATTCTCTAGAGAGCTTCCCTTAGGTCTATAAAAAGACCTAAGGGGTGGACATTTGCACCCATTCACTTCCTTGGCATTCATTCCACTTAGGCTAGCCACTCCCATCTCCACTCCACTTCCATGATTTGAGCACCACCATGGAGGCCACCATCTCCATACTAGGAATCTAGATCGGCCCCGAAACCTCTCTCCAAGGGTAGGCCTAAGCTCCATTGGCTACCCCACCTTCTTCTCTCAGCCACTCAAAGGCCATCGGAGACCACCTCCGAATGCCCTTCCTTCTGCTAGATTAGTAGCTTAGCTTTTTGTAGATTTACTCCTTTTATTACTGCTTAGTAGCTTAGTCTTAACTTCTCCCCCAATGATGCATGCGAAATCCCCCATTGATTCTTGTATGCAGTCATTTTCTGGTAGCTAGATTTCCGTTTCAAGCATTTATGTATAAGCTTTCATCTATAGTTCTGTTGCAAACAACCCTATCACTGAATGAATGAAAAAAATGTCTTATATATATATATCTATCTCCAAGTTATGAAATCACAATGAGCTTATTGATTGCTATCTTATTTGCGTGATTCAATTTGTCTGACTTAATTGTATATCCATTCTGCAACTAAGCATGTCGTACTTAAATACCTAATAATCATGAACTGATATGCAATTCTAAATAAAGTAAAGCTGGATAAGATCGATTTCAAAAGTAAAACCAATGCCTCCCAGAGACGAACGACCGAGACTCAAAGTCGTTATTTTTTCAAAATAATATCTTTGTTCGATCGTATTTCACAACTATACTACGACGCTTTTATCAAAAACACGAGCTACGATTTATCCCAACAAAATGGATAGATACAGAAAAATTGAAAAAGAAAAAATTTATGCCAACACTTAGGAAAACCTCGGAGCTGCATGAAAAATGTACTTTAGGACCTTAAATAAAAGAACAACCAACTCCTCCTCCAGTGCTCGCATTGGAGCTAGAAATCATCCGCAACAGCCACTTACGACTTGCCCGCTCACCTTTTGTTCTAAATTTAGGGTCAAGCTGATTGTTACCTGATATGGGAAATTCATGAAATACAAATTATGCGAGGTTACATGTCTATAGCATATATACATATTGCATTCATGAATAAGATTATTTTATTAAGAGAATGCATTAGGGATTTTATCCTTTAGTTGATTCCTGTAATCTGGAATCCAGTACAACCTTTCACACGCACGTAGAATTTGCAATGGATTCACGGTGAAGGTTGATAAACATCGTCATTCTATCGAGAAGAAGCAGTGCTTCTTTTCCTGAACCCCTGAACAGTGTTTTGGGAGTCAGGCTGATTGTCTACCAAAAATCCACCAAATAGTGTGAGATGAGACTAGAGTGTACTGGTGCTCTAAGATTAGTGCGAGGAATTTGGAATCCAAGATAGTTAGGTCATGATACTTTGAGTTTAGACATAGTTTTCTCTCTCGGTTCCCACGTATACATTGTGCAAAATTTTGAGAGCACCGAGTAAGGCAAATACACGGAGAGCGAGTTTTCATAAAACTAGGGCTAAGGTGGATGGGTATGACCATTCTTTACGGAATCCTAGCTGAAGGAGGGTATTGATGTCAAGGTCAGAAATACATCGTCCTATCCGTCTCTCCAGGTGCCGTGAGTAGGCACTTCCACCAAATAAGCCACCCAATGTCTCTTGAGTACCACCAATCCCTAATAATGCCTCCTCAATAAAGTATGGATGTGTTATGTTAAAAAATAAAAAATAAAAAGAAAAAAAAGAAAAAGAAAAAGAAGAAGAATGATGAAGAGAAAGAAAAAACTGAGAAAAAAAGAAGAAAAAGCAAAGAAAATAATGAATATTTAGTGTTTATTTCATTGAGGCAATACCACCAAATATGGCCTTAACCTATTTTTCTTGTGTTTCTAACCACCCGAATACTGGCTGAGGAATTCCAACTTAGTGTTAGGGTTATGAGAACACAATTAAAGTGTTAATGCCTAGTGAGACCACCAAATACAGAACATACGTGTGAATTTGGTGAGGTTGTGAGCTCTAAGAAAAAGAAAAAGAAAGAGTAAGAGAGAATTAATACAAAGGTATCGAAAGGGAGCATAGTTTTTCTTGTCTTTCTCTGAGTTGAGTTACTTAGTAATCTGGGAATCTGGATTTTGTAGTACTAGTCTCTATGTGGCACCAAGTGAGAATGAGCCACCAAATATATAATCCTTTCCCTCAGAGATTCTCTACCTAAGCTTAAAGCCAGGGTGAAATTCATAGAATATCTTGAGTACCCCGAGGGAAGAAGTTCGCTGATCCAGCTAGTATTTCTACTAGGGGTCAAGTACAGGCTTTAGAGGTGTATTAGCTTTCACTCGAATCCGTTGCAAAAGCTACATACCCGCAATTTCACGATTGTCTAGATTTCTTGAGCATAGGATGAAAACAAAAAGTAGAAAAATCTCTACGCATACACTTGATAAAATAATCAGTCCTGTAGGGACCCTTGCTATAAATAATTTAGTCGTGCATTTGCTAGGGACTAGCAAGATTTAGGCATGGGGGTATGATTGTGCAGCAATCATTGGTCTTAATTGACCTAGATTAAGCTAGGACTTAGCATAAGATAGGGAAATTCATGCACGCATACGCATTATCTGCATCTTTACTACTTTACTTTAGCTATGCATAAAATAATGTTATAATGTGCTGATTAAGTATATTATGTCGATTGCCGGGAATAAGCTGATCAGGAGCTGGATCAGGAATAACGGGAGTTGCAGTAGAGCTGGAGCAGAAGGCCTAGTTTAGATGTAGGAATAATAATGTAAGGGGGTTAAAGGTTTTCTATTCTATTAAGCAGAAATAAAGCAGTAAAATGTGAAGAGCTTAGGTCCATCCTAGCCCTTAGATAGCTTAGAAACTTCCCCAAGCCTTAGCCACCCTTAGATTAGGTCACCGCACCCTAGGAAGCCCTAGAACCCTAGTTCCAACCCTTCTCTGGATGTCCAGATAAGTTTTGGGATGTCCAGGACCCTTAGCCAACTCCCGCACACTTTAAACCCACTTCTACAGTGTTATTGGACATCCAGACACTTTGTCAGACATCCAATTTCTGCAGAATACCCAAATAGAACCCAAAATCCTTCCTGACTCTGATTGGATGTCCAGACAACAAGTCTGGACTTCTGATTTTTTAGTATAAGACATCTGATTCTATTATTAGACGTCTGATACTGCTCTCCAATTCCTGTTTTGAGATTTAATCCTTGATCTTGGATCTCTAGGTCCCTACACCCAATTCCAACCGCATAGGAACCTAAATTAAGGTGCCCTAACCCTAGTACATCACCTCTATACCTCCTGATGTAAACACATTTACACTACTTAAAATGTCTATTTATGCATGTTCTTATGCATAGGATTGCATTTCATGATATAAATATTGCATAACATGCATCATCTCGCATTTAGAGTAGTTTGAATAAAATGGAGGTTAATTGTCTCCTTTTATGTGCTTGGATAGGGCAAACATTTTATCGGGGCCTCGGATCAAAGATCCAACCATATGGATATGATCGGGGCGACGATTGGAGTTCAACGACTCCAAGATCGCCCAAATCAGGCATCCGTAGCATCAGATAGAGACCGGGGAGCCCTAGAATATCAAGGGCCAGGATGGTGTAAATCCACACTTCAGATGACAAATCCGACCACACGGATGAATTCGAATTGACGATCGCAGCCCAACGACACAAAAATTGAGTCAATCCGACATCCGTGGCACCATCTAAAACTTCCAGAAGATGGACGGCCAAGATGGCGCCACGTGGCGCCATCTCAGCCGCCCAAACGGCCGCTGGCATTTTGTGAAGGCCCCCGCCCGATCGCTCTCCGCCGTCAGATGGAGATCCAATGGCTGTGGCCGCCCGACGCTTAAAACATGCGCTCGACCATCCGCGCCCCACAGCGCAGCGGTCGAGCGCGCTTACGCGAGCGTGGGGCGCGGGTTCGAGCCGCGGCGAGGGGATTGGAGGTGTGGGTAATTGAGGCGCGTGGAGCGTCGGATGGAGATCGTGCGGTCGCGGGCGCCCGATAGCGCCGACGCGCGATTGGACACCCCACGTAACGCGCGATCGCACGCGTAGGCGGGCGGGTTGCAACGGGCGCGGACGCGTTTTAAGTCGTCCAATCTCGCGATATGATGGCTGAAAAGCGCTGGACATGCGCGAGCGTTGAGGAGCGGGCAGCCGAGGAGGCGCGCGTGGGTGCGGCGGCGACGGCCACGTCGGGGCTTTAGTGACGGATTTATCCGTCACTAAAGACCCCTTATTTATTATTTTGAAGATGTAATGTCCATTTTGCCCCCACTCCTTGCAACTATAAAAGGAGACCCCTTCCATACGAAATTCTCATCCCTTCTTTCTCTTCTCTACCCCTCCAAAGCTCAAGAGAAGCTTGTCCCACACCTGGGATGCTTCTCGCGAGATAAAGTCCAATTTTCGTTCCCCTTCGGATGTGGAACCGCGACAACGATGGCGTGCTACTCCGTTCCCGTTCTTTTGCTTCGTCCTCCTTCGTTCTCCTTCGTCCAGGCGTCGTCCCATCCGGCTCGTCCTCCAAGCAATCGTCGAGGAGGATAATTTCTCTCTCCCATTCTTATTTACAGCTTTTCTAGTGTAGAATTTTTTGCTTTATAGTGTAATTGATTTTCCGCATTCTAGTGTAACTTTTATAAACTATTGAAATATTGAATGCATGTTCTCTTTCTCTCTCTCTCTCTTTCTCTCTCTTTCTCTCTCTCTCTCTCTCATAGTTTGATAGCCCCATTGTAATTATAACGCCTTGCTTAAAGAAAATCCTAAAAAAACTATAATTGCGAAAATAGATCAACGTAGCCTCCCTGTGTTCGACCCGGAATTATTTTCGGTATAAATTTTATTTGTGAACATGAATTCTTCGCTTTAAAACTACAACGACAGGTTTTCTAAAACCAATCTCGTTAGCGTAGGTTTGTACACGTTCAACATTTTGGCACTGTTGCCGGGGAGGCAACGATTTTCGATCTTTTCTTCGCATTTCTTGCACTTTATTTGTTTTCTAACTAGCTTTCTCTTGTGTCTATTGTTTTGCAGAGACCTCCATCAAGGAATCAACAAGCGGTAGACTGGAGTAAACTGCAGTTGAAGACAACTGTAAGTGCTTCCCCATTCTTTCCCCCTCCATAGATTTCATTCGCCACATTAAATCCAAATTCCAATTAACCTAGGTGTTTGCATAAATCCTAGGAATAGTTTGGTTGTTTGGATTTCCACTCACATTCATTCCACCTTCATTCATAAAAAAAAATAATAACAAAAAGATAATCTTGTGGGGTAATTTCCAACAAACACACAATACACACCCACATTCAAGGCACTTGATCAACTTGATTTGTTTTCTACTCAACCAGGTTCTGATCTGTGGAATCGGTACACATAAAGCAACACATAATAGAGTAGAAATCATTCTAGGTTAACCATCTTTGAGTGCCTAACTTTGTGGTGCAATTGTGGCCAATTGTTTGAGTTGTTTGGGCCGCACCATTTTATTTAAAACCAACTCATCAAGTAGCTCCTCCTTAGGGTTTTCAATCTAGGTATACTCCAGGCACTCCACTTTCTTTTTGATTTTAAAGGAAAACTATCTTCACCCGTGTTTTACAACTTGGTTTGCCTAGAAACTTCATTGCAATTCACCTAATTTGAAACCCTAAAAGCTACTTAAGCAAGATTTGAACATTAAAATTCACGCATAATAAATAATCTTGCTTAAAAACCCTGGTTGTGCACGCACTTACACAAATCTCAATCAATCATTAAGGGCACAACCCATTGTAAGGGCCCATCACATTCCATAAGCACCACAATCCCAGGCCTTAATAAAATTGAGTAGACGTTGGCCTTAAGATTTGATTCGCTCTTCAGGGCCTAGTCTG
This sequence comes from Thalassia testudinum, assembly GCA_037157565.1. Classification (NCBI taxonomy): domain Eukaryota; kingdom Viridiplantae; phylum Streptophyta; class Magnoliopsida; order Alismatales; family Hydrocharitaceae; genus Thalassia; species Thalassia testudinum. Next base: position 7,411,371 of record JAZHRO010000003.1, on the reverse strand, counting down.
AGATTATTTTTGATTAACCTACTTGTACTGATTAATCTGATGTCTAGCTAGGGGAGCAGAGTCAAACGATCGCGGCTGGGGGGTACACTAGGAACCGGAGGCGAAAGCCAAAGGAAGAACCTTCTCCCCAGTCCCTCCTTCTAACTGGTTGGATTAAACAGATGCAAGTAAATCACTTACAGTCTTAAGGCTGGTCTTGGGAGTCAGTAGATCCTTAGGCTACCACAATTAAGGACAGCCTTGTTTTGTTGTGCTGCAGGGTCCATATCCCCTGTCCTTCCGACCTTCTCCTAGTTTATGCTGGGAAGACGATCATTGAATCCCCGATTGGAAGGACCATTAGAACATTCTAGGAGGCACAAGTTAGATTTTGGTCAATTTGATCCCATGGCCGAACAATAGCCTCCTCTGCTTGAAAATCCACAGGAAGAATTTAGAAGGCAGCTGGAACAAATGCAGAGAATGCAAGAATGGTTCCAGAGAATGCAGGGCGCTCAGCCCTTGAAGGATTTTTATGATCCTTCGAATTACGGGGAACGTCTCGGCGTCCAGATTCCAGCCGGTGACGTAGAAATCAAGCCCCAGGTGTTAAGCCTGATTAAACATTATCATGGGCTTGGCTCCGAAGATCCGTTTCAGCACTTGGAGGATTTGACCACTTTGGTCCAGACCACCAAGGCTCGAAACGTTAACGAGGAGCAAATGATCATGAGGCTCTTCCCCCACTCTCTTAGGGATAAAGCCGCGCATTGGTATAGGACAATAGGAAGACAAATTACAACTTGGAATGAGTTGAAATCGGCCTTTCTGAAGAAATTCTTCCCAGTCGATCGTACCAATGCTTTGAGACGGGCAATCACTACTTTTACCCAGCGGCCGGGGGAGAAGTTTCATGTGGCCTGGGAGCGATTCCAGGACTTATTGCGGAGGTATCCACACCACGAGGTGCCGAAATGGCAACTTGTGCAGATCTTCTATCATGGGTTGAATGAGCAACTCAGAAACCATGTGGATGCTTCTTGCGGAGGCAATTTCCTCAATAAAGATGCATATAGTGCACATGATTTATTTGAGGAAATAAGTGAGAATTCAATTAATCATGCCTCCATGGATACTTTTAACCGGTCCCAGCAACCCAGATCAAATGTCAATGAAGTCCAGGACTCTCATTCACTTGATATGGAATTGATTTGTAATAAACTTGATAAGGTGGACTTGGTTGCTAAAAGAATGGAAGAGTGGATGGCTGGCAATTCTATGAACAACTCTCAATCCACTCAATCCCAAAATTCGGGATTCCATTCCCCAGGAGCTCCTTCTGGACGGGAGTTCGTGAATCAACTCAATGTGACTCAATCTATGAGTCAGCATTTCTCGGAAGCCCATGGGTTCCCAACTGGGGCCTTTGATCCTAGTTTTTCTGATCATTCCCTTTCTTTCTCTCCATCCTCACCCTATGAGGATGTCTGTGCTGTACAAGAGAATGTTAGATCCAACCCCTACTCGAATGCCTATAATCCAGGTTGGAGAAACCACCCTAACTTCTCTTGGAAAAATCCGGGGCAACAGACCCAATTCCGACCCAGCAACTATGCTCCGCAACGTCCAATGGGTCAGGGTCAAGTATATACTCAGTTGCCTCCGAATCAGGTCAATCAGCCAACTTGGAATGCCTGTCAACCCGTAGGGCAGGCTGATTTGAACCGTCAAATGGTAGAGATGCAAGGATCTATGCTCCAGCTTATGCAGCAAATGAAAAACTCGCTGGACAACTTGCAATCCGGGCTCATTGCTAGCTCTTGTCAACCCGGATCTCTACCATCCCAACCCGTACCCAACCCACGAAACATTATAAATTCGGGCAATCAAGCCCAAGGGTATGGAAATCAGAGGGACCCGCACGCACATGCTCAGGTGGTTGAGCAGGGTTCTTCGTCTTCTTCTTCTGCTAATCAACAATTCATGATCAATCAAGCCCCTCCAATCTTTCCTAACCCTCCCCAAGACCCAAATTCTTACGCTTCTGCAAATTCTGTCACTTTGAGGAGTGGTAAGAAGACTCAGGATCCACAACCACACTATTCTGATCTTTTGAATCCTGAAGAATCTGAGGAGAGAGAGGAGAATTCTAGAGAAGAAATCAAGGCTCAGGAACCTGATTCCAAAGATCTGACTAATGTTCCTTTTCCTGAAGCCTTAGCCAAAGCAAAGAAGAAGAAGTCTATTGATAGCAATGAGGAGCTTCTGAATTTATTTAAGAATGTTGAGATCAATATTCTGCTCCTTGATGCTATCAAGCACATACCGGCTTACGCAAAATTTTTAAAGGAATTATGTACACAAAAGCGTAAGTCGAGAGAATCTGTTCCGAGGAAGGTGGTACTCTCTGAGTAGGCTAGCTCTATTATCCTGCACTACCTCCCTCAGAAAAAGAGAGATCCTGGTGCTCCTTTGATTTCTTGCGTTATCGGAGATTACACATTTGATAGAGTACTTTTGGATCTCGGTACATCCATCAACCTAATCCCGACTTCTCTTTATGAGAAGTTTGGGTTAGGTGAATTTCGGCCAACTTCAGTAACGCTACAGTTAGTGGACAGTTCAGTCACAAACCCGCGAGGCGTTATAGAAGATGTTATAGTTAAGGTCAAGGATTTCTATTTTCCTGTAGATTTCCTTGTCCTTGACATGGATGTACCAGATAATCTGAGGAACACGCCCATCATTCTGGGGCGTCTGTTCCTGGCTACCGCAAAGGCCAACATTAATTGTGAAAGAGGTAGCATGGAAATCGCCTTTGGGGACCAACGAATGAAATTGGATATTTTTAAGGCGATAAACAAATTTGAGGATTATAGATTTATTGAGGAACTTGATGAGGATAATGTTAATATTGAAACTTGTTTGACAGTTTCCTCAATTGAAAGTTCCTCTTTGGTTAATGAATTTAACCCGCAACCCTCTGAACTGACATCTTCGGAAGAGGTTACTGATTTTGTTCACTCAAAACCTCTTCCTCTTGTTGAATCTTCAGCATCTACCCTACCATCAATCATTACCCCACCCCAGCTTGAATTGAAACCATTGCCCGAGAATTTAAAATATCAATTTTTAGGACCGCAGAATACGCTCCCTGTGATTATTAGTGCTAAATTGACAAAGGAGCAAGAGATTAAATTGATTAAGGTCCTAAAGGAACATAAGGAGGCAATTGGTTGGACCATTCATGACCTCAGGGGGATCGAGCCATCTTACTGTAATCATAGAATATTTTTGGAAGATGGATTCCGCCCTTCTCGCCAGACGCAGAGGAGATTAAATCCAAATATGCGAGAAGTGGTCAAAAAGGAAATCATCAAGTGGCTCGATGCAGGAATTATTTATCCAATCTCTGCCAGTCCCTGGGTAAGTCCCGTTCAGATTGTTCCAAAGAAAGTCGGGATTACTGTTGTGACTAATGAGAGAGGTGAATCTGTCACAACTCGTTCAGCTTCCTCTTGGAGAGTTTGTATTGATTACAGGAAGTTGAACACAGCCACTAAAAAGGATCATTTTCCCCTACCCTTCATTGATCAAATCTTGGAAAAATTAGCTGGGCAGAAGTACTTCTGTTTTCTTGATGGCTACTTGGGATATAATCAAGTTCCTATCCATCCCGGGGATCAAGAAAAAACTACTTTCACCTATCCCTACGGAACCTTTGCTTTTCGTAGGATGCCTTTTGGGTTATGCAATGCACCTGCGACTTTTCAAAGGTGTATGCTAGCCATATTTTCCGACATGGTGGGAGAGTTTATGGAAGTCTTCATGGATGATTTCTCTGTTTTCGGAGAATCATTTGACTCTTGTTTGGCTAATTTAGAAATGTTTCTTAAGCGATGTATCGAGACACGACTGGTCCTTAGCTGGGAAAAGAGTCATTTCATGACCCAAGAAGGCATCGTTTTGGGTCATGTAATCTCTGAACGGGGAATTGAATTGGACAAAGCTAAGGTTGATGTTATCGCTAAACTTCCTCATCCCACATCTGTTAAACAAATCAGATCATTTCTTGGCCATGTGGGATTTTATCGAAGATTCATCAAGGATTTTTTGAAGGTGCTCGTCCTTTGAGCAATCTTCTTGCCAAAGAAACACCGTTTGTTCTTGACGAATCATGCCGAAAGGCATTTGATTTTCTGAAAACGGTAGTCACTTGTGCTCCAATTTTGCAACCACCAATTTGGATGGCCCCATTTGAGATCATGACCGACGCTTCTGATTACGCGGTCGGGGCTGTCCTGGGTCAGAAAATTGATCGAAAGCCCTCCGTCATTTACTACGCTAGTAAAACTCTGGATGAAGTCCAGAGGAATTATACTGTTACTGAAAAGGAATTACTAGCTGTAGTATTTGCTTTGGAAAAATTCAGGGCTTATCTCTTGGGGTCTCATGTTATTGTTTATACCGACCACTCGGCCTTGAGACATCTCTTGGCTAAAAAGGATGCTAAACCCCGGCTTATTCGTTGGATTCTTCTTCTTCAAGAATTTGATCTTGAAATCAAGGATAAAGCCGGGGTACAAAATGTGGTAGCGGATCATTTGTCGAGACCCCTAGGTGATTCTTCTTGTCTGGATATTCCGATTGCTGACACTTTTCCGGATGAAACCATTCTTACAGTTTTAGGTGTCCACTCCCCATGGTTTGCTGACATTGTTAACTATTTGGCCGTTGGTCAAATCCCCCAGGATTGGACCAAGCAACAACGAGATAGACTCAAATCTGAGGCCAAATACTACTTTTGGAAGGACCCTGAACTGTATCGCATCGGCTCTGATCAGATTATTCACCGGTGCATACCGGAGAATGAATTCAACAGTATACTCGAGTTTTGCCATGCATCTGGGTGTGGTGGACATTTCTCCGGAAGAAAGACGGCTGCAAAAATCTTGCAATCTGGCTTCTATTGGCCGTCTTTATTCAAGGATGCCCAGGATTTCTCAAGGTCATGTTCTCGATGTCAGACACTCAGGAGCATAACTAAGAGAGACATGATGCCCCTAAACCCTATTCTTCCTGTCGAAATTTTCGATGGTTGGGGCATCGATTTCATGGGACCCTTTATCCCTTCATTTGGACATCAGTACATTCTTGTTGCTATTGATTATGTGTCCAAATGGATTGAGGCAATTCCCACCCGAACCAATGACCACAAGGTGGTCATCAATTTTGTCAAGAAAAATATCTTCAGTAGGTTCGGGATTCCGAGGGATATCATCAGTGATGGTGGCACTCATTTTACTAATGCCCAATTCCGGAATTTATTGGCCAAATACGGGGTTAATCGTTGAATTTCCACACCTTACCATCCCCAAACGAATGGACAAGCCGAGATCTCCAATCGAGAGATCAAGAACATTCTGCAAAAAATGGTTAGGCCTGATCGCAAGGATTGGACTCAAAAGCTTGAGGACGCTCTTTGGGCCTACCGTACGGCGTATAAAACGCTCATCGGCATGTCTCCATTCCGTTTGGTGTATGGAAAGGCGTGTCATCTACCCATAGAGATTGAACACAGGGCATTCTGGGCAATCAAACAATGCAATCTAGATCTAAATCTAGCTGGGAAGACCAGGAAACTCCAACTATCTGAGTTGGAGGAGCTTAGAAATGATGCTTATGAGAACGCCAAGATCTACAAGGCTTGGACCAAAGCTCTACATGATCAAATGATTTCCCGCAAGAGCTTTGAGCCAAACCAGAAGGTCTGGTTATTCGATTTTAAACTTAAGCTCTTTCCTGGTAAACTTAGATCTAAATGGAATGGCCCATTCATAATTGATCAGAATTTTCTTAGTGGTGCCGTTCAGATTTCTGACCCAAAGACGAGTAACACCTTTAAAGTCAATGGTCAACGTCTAAAGCCTGTTGTTGACCGTAATCTTCCAGAACCCGTTTCAGACTCTGTTCCTCTAGCCATTCTGTGACTTCTTTGGCTGGACTTCGCCTAGCTGACAGCATTAAACTCAGCAATTGTAAATATGACACAAGGCTGATACGAGCTTCATATCCAGGTGACATCTTTCATATTCTACCCTCTCTTTCATGTGTCTTTTTCAATGAGGACATTGCATCAGCTAGGCATGGGGGGGTGGATTCATTCTTGAATTATTTGGTCAGCCTTGTGAAATCCATGTAAATTGTTTCTCTTCTTATAAAAAAAGAAAAAAAAAATTAGGAAGGATTAGTTGGACATTAGGACTTTTCAATCGTAAGAAATTTTACATTAGGATCTGAACACAAACTCCCCTCAGGTCTTTGGACTTAATTAGCCTGTGTATCCACTAAAATGTGGATTTGTCTTTGAGTCCTCACCATCTTAATTCTATTTTAATTGTAATAAATAAGTTTGGGTGATAAGTACACGACTTATCAACTCGCCCTCTGATTTGAGGGAATTTTGAGTTTTAAGCATCTACACACTTTCTTTGCACTGACTCGTTATTCGGTGATTCTAACGGAAATTGGGTAGCTAATGAACCTTCTAGGGTGATATGGCTGGCAAGTTATTGTGGGTAACAGCCCATAGGTAAGTTGTCCAGAGCCTAGTCACTGGACCTTCCTCTTTTTGCTGCCTTTAGGTAAATCGTAGACCAGGGAAGCCACCTACTTAAAAAAAAGACAACAAAAAAAAAAAAATCAAAAAGGAGAAAAGAACAAAAAGAAATAAGCCACACTTCGCCACACGAGTATGGCTGGCAAGTTGTCGGTGGTAATAGCCCATCGACCGGTTGTCCAGAACCCAGCTCAGAAAATGCACTAAAAATTCCCAAAACACTTAGGAAGAAGCGGAGAAGTAGAATAAACCGGGGAGATATACACTGGATTCACCCTTGTGTTGACCCCGTTAAAAAATAAAAGTGGGGAGAAAGCTACCGGTTGTAAAGATACACCTTTAGGCAGAATTCTTTTTAAGGTCACCTAGAGGCGTAGAAATCCAAAGTCCGTTCTAATTGCCAGCCAACGAGTCTATCACAATCACAATAAGATGCTTAAAACTTAGGGTTCTCATCAAATCTTGGGTGAGTTGAATGGCCGTAGAAAGCCACTCTTAAACCCTAAAATTTGAAAATCCAAAAAAAAAAAAAAAATTAGAAAAGAGTAAAAAGAAAAAGAAATTTTTCTTTGAATAAGGCGAGGGCTTGAGGCGGTCTGCATTTTGGTTGATACCCAGGCACTGTTGTGTATTTGAAAGTTCAGTTCCTAAGTAGACAATTTCTTAATGATTGAAAATAACTCAGGTCCAAATAATCTAACCTAATTCTTTTATAAATAGCATATAGTTTTTGCTAGGGACTAACAAAAGATAGGCATGGGGGTATGATGTAAACACATTTACACTACTTAAAATGTCTATTTATGCATGTTCTTAAGCATAGGATTGCATTTCACGATATAAATATTGCATAACATGCATCATCTCGCATTTAGAGTAGTTTGAATAAAAAGGAGGTTAATTGTCTCCTTTTATGTGCTTGGACAGGGCAAACATTTTATCGGGGCCTCGGATCAAAGATCCAACCGTATGGATATGATTAGGGCGGCGATTGGAGTTCAACGACTCCAAGATTGCCCTAATCAGGCATCCATAGCATCAGATAGAGATCAGGGAGCCCTAGAAGATCAAGTGCCAGGATGGTGTAAATCCTCACTTCAGATGACAAATCCGACCGCACGGATGAATTCGGATCGACGATCGCAGCCCAACGACACAAAAATTGAGTCAATCCGACATCCGTGGCACCATCTACAACTTCCAGAAGATGGATGGCCAAGATGGCGCGACTCAGCCACCCAAACGACCGCTGGCATTTTGTGAAGGTGCCCGCCCGATCGCTCTCCGCCGTCAGATGGAGATCCAACGGCTGTGGCCGCCCGGCGCTTAAAACATGTGCTCGACCATCCGTGCCCCGCAGCGCAGCGGTCGAGCGCACTTACGCGAGCGTGGGGCGCGGGTTCGAGCCGCGGCAAGGGGATTGGAGGAGCGGGTAATTGAGGCACGTGGAGTGTCGGATGGAGATCGTGCGGTCGCGAGCACCCAATAGCGCCGACGCGCGATCGCACGCGCAGGCGGGTGGGTTGCAGTGGGCGCGGACGCGTTCTAAGCCGTCCGATCTCGCGATCGGACGGCTTAAAAGCATTGGAAGTGCGCGAGCATTGAGGAGCGGGCAGCCGAGGAGGCGCACGTGGGCGCGGCGGCGACGGCCACGTCGGGGCTTTAGTGACGGATTTATCCGTCACTAAAGACCCCTTATTTATTATTTTGAAGATGTAATGTCCATTTTGCCCCCACTCCTTGTAACTATAAAAGGAGACCCCCTCCATACGAAATTCTCATCCCTTCTTTCTCTTCTCTACCCCTCCAAAGCTCAAGAGAAGCTTGTCCCACACCCGGGATGCTTCTCGCGAGATAAAGTCCAATTTTCGTTCCCCTTCGGAAGTGGATCCTGCGACGACGACGGCGTGCTGCTCCATTCCCGTTCTTCTGCTTCGTCCTCCTTCGTCCTGCTTCGTTCTCCTTCGTCCAGGCGTCGTCCCGTCCGGCTCGTCCTCCAAGCAATCGTCAAGGAGGATAATTTCTCTCTCCTATTCTTATTTACAGCTTTTCTAGTGTAGAATTTTCTGCTTTATAGTGTAATCGATTTTCCACATTCTAGTGCAACTTTTATAAACTATTGAAATATTGAATGCATGTTGTCTTTCTCTCTCTCTCTTTCTCTCTCTTTCTCTCTCTCTCTCTCATAGTTTGATAGCCCCATTGTAATTATAATGCCTTGCTTAAAGAAAATCCTAAAAAAAATATAATTGCGAAAATAGATCAACGTAGCCTCCCCGTGTTCGACCCAGAATTATTTTCGGTATAAATTTTATTTGTGAACACGAATTCTTCGCTTTAGAACTACAACGACAGGTTTTCCAAAAGCAATCTCGTTAGCGTAGGTTCGTACGCGTTCAACACCTCCCTAAGGACCTAATTTGGTCTTCACTAAACCTAATTGACTTGGATCTTAGTCAATTCCATCAGCCTATTCAATTGGACTCATTGAGTCCAATTGAGCCCTGATCTCAGCTCACACTGTCCAATTGGACTTAGTGAGAGTCCAATTAACCTAGACCTAAATTAGTTGAGTTGTTTTACTCTTAATTAAGTTTCCACACACCTAATTAAACTTGTATTATGTTTAATTGCACTTTACCTTAGTGAATTAGGGTTTATAACCCTAATTTGAGACATACCTTGATCTAAACCCACTAGAACCTAACCTAATCAACCTAACCACCTAAGTTTCGACCCACACACACCCACACACACCATCCACACGAAAATACCTATCCTAGAGTTCTCTAGAACTCTCTACCATGTGTGGTTGCCTTGGTTGCCAAAAATAGCAACCAAGAGCCATTCAACTTTTAGATCCACATTTGGTGGATCTAAAAACCACCATCCACCCTCTCTCTCTCACTCTCCCACGAGCTCCCACCATAGGCCTCTCTAGAGAATTTCATAATTCTCTAGGGAGCTTCCTTTAGGTTTATAAAAAGACCTAAGGGGTGGCCATTTGCACCCATTCACTTCCTTGGCATTCATTCCACTAAGGCTAGCCACTCCCATCTCCACTCCACCTCCACGAGTTGAGCACCACCATGGAGGTCACCATCTCCACACCAGAAAGCTGGATCGGCCCCGCAACCTCTCTCCAAGGGCTGGCCTATTCTCCATTGGCCGCCCCACCTTCTTCTCTCAGCCACTCAAAGGCCATCAGAGACCACCTCCGAATGCCCTTCCTTCTGCTAGATTAGTAGCTTAGCTTTTCGTATATTTACTGCTTTTATTACTGCTTGGCAGCGTAGTCTTAACTTCTCCCCCAATGATGCATGCGAAATCCCCCCATTGATTCTTGTATGCAGTCATTTTTTGGTAGCTAGATTTCTGTTTCAAGCATTTATGTAAAAGCTTTCATCTATAGTTCTATTGCAAACAACCCTCTCACTGAATGAATGAAAAAAATGTTATATATATATATATATATCTGTCTCCATGTTATGAAATCACAATGAGCTTATTGATCGCTATGATATTTGCGTGATTCAAGTTGTCTGTCTTAATTGTATATCCATTCTGCAACTAAGCATGTCGTACTTAAATATGTAACAATCACGAACCGATATGCAATTCTAAATAAAGTAGAGCTGGAAAAGATCGATTTCAAAAGTGAAAGCAACGCCACCTAGAGACAAACGATCGGGACTGAAAGTCTCGTTATTTTTACAAAATAATATCTTTGTTGGATCGTATTTCGCAACTATACTACGACGCTTTTATCAAAAACGCGAGCTACGATTTCTCCCAACAAAATGGCTAGATACAGAAAAATTAAAAAAAAAAAATTATGCCAACACTTAGGAAAACCTCGGAGCTGCATGTAAAACATACTTTAGGACCTTAAATAAAAGAACAACCAACTCCACCTCCAGTGCTCACATTGGAGCTAGAAATCATCCGCAACAACCACTTCCGACTCACCCGCTCACCTTTTATTCTAAATTTAGGGTCAAGCAGATTGTTGCCCGATACGGGAAATTCACAAAGTACAAATTATACGAGGTTACATGTCTATAGCATATATACATATTGCATTCATGAATAAGATTATTTTAAGAGAATGTATTACGGATTTTATCCTTTAGTTGATTCCTGTAATCTGGAATCCAATACAACCTTTCACACGCACTTAGAATTTGCAATGGATTCACGGTGAAGGCTGATAAACGTCTTCAGTCTATCAAGAAGTAGCAGTGCTTCTTTTCCTGAACCCCTGGATAGTGTTTTGGGAGTCAGGCTGATTGTCTTCCAAAAATCCACCAAATAGTGTAAGATGAGAGTAGAGTGTACTGGTGCTCTAAGATTAGTGCGAGGAATTTGGAATCCTAGATAATTAGGTGATGATACTCTGAGTTTAGACATAGTTTTCACTCTTGGTTCCCGCATAAACATTGTGTAAAATTTTGAGAGCCACCGAATAAGGCAAATACACAGAGAGCGAGGTTTCATAAAACAGGGCAAAGGTGAATGGGTACGACCATTCTTTACGGAATCCTCGGCTGAAGAAGGGTATTGATGTCAAGGTCAGAAATACATCGTCCTATCTGTCTCTCCAAGTGCCGTGAGTAGGCACTTCCACCAAATAGGCCGCCCAATGTCTCTTGAGTACCACCAATCCCTAATAATGCCTCCTCAATAAAGTCATGGATGTGTTATGTTAAAAAGAAAAAGAAAAAGAAAAAAAGAAAAAGAAAAAGAAGAAGAATGATGAAAAGAAAGAAAAAACTGAAAAAAAAAAGAAGAAAAAGCAAAGAAAAGAATGAATATTTAGTGTTTATTTCATCGAGGCAATACCACGAAATATGGCCTTAACCTATTTTTCTTGTGTTTCTGACTGCCCGAATACTGGCTGAGGAATTCCAACTTAGTGTTAGGGTTATGAGAACTCAATTAAAGTGTTAATGCCTAGTGGGACCACAAAATACAGAACATACGTGTGAATTTGGTGAGGTTGTGAGCTCTAAGAAAAAAAAAAAGAGTAAGAGAGAATGAATACAAAGGAATCAAATGGGAGCATAGTTTTTCTCGTCTTTCTCTGAGTTGAGTTACTTAGCAATCCGGGAATTTGGATTCTGTAGTACTTGTCTCTATGTAGCACCAAGTGAGAATGAGCCACCAAATATATAATCCTTTCCCTCAGAGATTCTCTACCTAAGCTTAAAGCCGGGTGAAATTCATAGAACATCTTGAGTACCCCGAGGGAAGAAGTTCGCCTATCCCGCTAGAATTTCTTCTAGGGGTCAAGTACAGGCTTTAGAGGCGTATTAGTTTTCACTTGAATCCGTTGCAAAAGCTACATAGCTGCACTTTCACGATTGTCTGGATTTCTAGAGCATAGGATGAAAACAAAAAGGAGAAAAATCTCTACGCATACACTTGATAAAATAATCAGTCTCGTAGGGCCCCTTGCTGTAAATAATTTAGTCTTGCATATGCTAGGGACTAGCAAGATTTAGGCATGGGGGTATGATTGCATAGCAATCATTGGTCTTAATTGACCTAGATTAAGCTAGGACTTAGCATAAGTAAGGGAAATTCATGCACGCATATGCATTATCTGTATCTTTGCTGCTTTACTTTAGCTATGCATAAAATAATGTTATAATGTGCTGATTAAGTGTATTATGTCGATTGCAGGGAATAAGCTGATCAGGAGTTGGATCTGAAGCTGGATCAGGAATAACGAGAGTTGCAGTAGAGCTGGAGCAGAAGGCCTAGTTTAGATGTAGGAATAATAATGTAAGGGGGTTAAAGGTTTTCTATTCTATTAAGTAGAAATAAAGCAGTAAAATGTGAAGAGCTTAGGTCCATCCTAGCCCTTAGATAGCTTAGAAACTTCCCCAAGCCTTAGCCACCCTTAGATTAGGTCACCGCACCCTAGGAAGCCCTAGAACCCTAGTTCCAACCCTTCTTTGGATGTCCAGATAAGTTTTAGAATGTCCAGGACCCTTAGCCAACTCCCGCACACTTCAAACCCACTTCTGCAGTGTTATTGGACGTCTAGACACTTTGTCAGACGTCCAATTTCTGGAGAATACCCAAAATAGTACCCAAAATCCTTCCTAACTCTGATTGGACGTCCAGACAACAAGTCTGGACTTCTGATTTTTAAGTATAAGACATCTGATATTGCTCTCCAATTCCTATTTTGAGATTTAAGCCTTGCTCTTGGATCTCTAGGTCCCTAAACCCAATTCCAACCCCATAGGAACCTAAATTAAGGTGCCCTAACCCTAGTACATCATCTCTAGACTTCCCTAAGGACCTCATTAGGTCCTCACTAAACCTAATTGACTTGGATCTTAGTCAATTCCATTAGCCTATTCAATTGGACTCATTGAGTCCAATTGAGCCCTGATCTCAGCACACATTGTCCAATTGGACTCAGTGAGAGTCCAATTGACCTAGGCCTAAATTAATTGAGTTGTTTTACTCTCAATTAATTTTCCACAGACCCAATTTAACTTGTATTAAGTTTAATTGCACTTTACCTTAGTGAAATAGGGTTTATAACCTTAATTGGAGACATACCATGACCTAAACCCACTAGAAAATAACCTAATCAACCTAGCCACCTAAGTTTCGACCCACACACACCATCCACACAGAAATACCTAGCCTAGAGTTCTCTAGAACTCTCTACCATGTGTGGTTGCATTGGTTGTCAAAAATAGCAACCAAGAGCCATTCAATTTTTAGATCCACATTTGGTGGATCTAGAAACCACCATCCACCCTCTCTCTCTCACTCTCCCATGAGCTCCCACCATAGGCCTCTCTAGAGAATTCCTTAATTCTCTAGAGAGCTTCCCTTAGGTCTATAAGAAGACTTAAGGGGTGGCCATTTGCACCCATTCACTTCCTTGGCATTCATTCCACTTAGGTTAGCCACTCCCATCTCCACTCCACCTCCACGAGTTGAGCACCACCATGGAGGCCACCATCTCCACGCAAGGAAGTTGGATCAGCCCCCCAACCTCTCTCCAAGGGCCGGCCTAAGCTCCATTGGCCGCCCCTCCTTCTCTTAGCCACTCAAAGGCCATCGGAGACCACCTCCGAATGCCCTTCCTTCTGCTAGATTAGTAGCTTAACTTTTCGTATGTTTATTGCTTTTATTACTGCTTAGTAGTGTAGTCTTAACTTCTCCCCCAATGATGCGTGCGAAATCCCCCCATTGATTCTTGTATGCAGTCATTTTCTGGTAGCTAGATTTCTGTTTCAAGCATTTATGTATAAGCTTTCATCTGTAGTTCTGTTGCAAACAACTCTCTAACTGAATAAATAAAAAATACTTTTATATATATATTTGTCTGTATATGTTTGAAATCACCGTGAGCTTAATAATTGTCATTCTTTTTGTGTGATTCAAGTTGTCTGTTTCCAATTCCTAATATTCTTTCAACTAAGCATGTCATACCTAAATAGGTAATAATCACGAATTGGCATGTGATTCTAAACAAAGTAGAGTAAGATCGCTTTCAAAAGTAAAAGTAACGCCTCCTAAAGACGAACGACCGTGACTCAAAGTTTCATTATTTTTTACTAAATAATATCTTTGTTGGATCGTATTTTGCAACTATACTACGACGCTTTTATCAAAAATGCTATCTACGATTTTTCACCAACAGTAGGTGTTGTTGCCTCAATGCACTTGAAATAAATTCTAAACTTACAAACTCATTTTTTTCTGCTTCTTCTTCTTCTTCTTCTTCTTCTTCTTCTTCTTTTCTATATATATTTTTTTTCAAATTTTTTTCTAAGTATATATATTTTTTTCCTTTCTTTTCCTTTTTTTTTCTTCTTTTTTTTTCTACCACATCTAAATATCTAACGCAACGTAGTATAGCATATGAACTTTTATTTACGAGGCATTATTTGGGATTGAGGGTGTTCAAGAGGATATCGGGTGGCTTATTTGGTGGAAGTGTCTATTCTCAGCACCGGGAAAGGAATGGATAGGATAGTGTATTCTGGCCTTGACATTAATACCCTCCTTCAGCCGAGGATTCCGTAGAGGATAGTCGTGACCATCCACCTTATTCCTAGTTTTATCAGAACCTGCTTTCTGCGTATATGCCTTATTTGGTGGCTCTCAAAATATTTGCACTAAGAATTTGTATGTAGAAACCGAGAGTGAAAACTATGCCTAACTCTAGGTATCATTATCTAATTATCTTGAAGTTAAGATTCCTCACTAGCCTTAGAGCACCAGTAGAGTTTCTACTCTCACCTCACTCTTATTTGGTGGATCTGGTAGAAGATACTTTCCCTGACTCCCTAGTTACTGTCTAAGAGCTTAGGAGAAGAAACACTACTTCTCCACAAACTAAAGATGTTTATAGATCTTTACAGAGAATCCATTGCAAATTCTATGTGTAAGTGTGAAATTGTATTGGATTCTAAATTTAGGAATCAACTTAAGAATAAATCCTTTATAAGACCTTAATAAAAATTCTTTATGCCTAAATGCAATTTTTTTCTTTTCTAACATAAAGATAAGGCATGCAATGTCCACCCCCCCATTCCGATTCATTACAATGTCCTCATTGAAATGTATGCATTAAAATCAAAATATAATAAGCAAGAGGAAGGGATATCACCTGACTGAGCTTTTAATGTAGGTCAGTATGGATGCAAAACTACCTGTAACGAATACTGGATTACCTCCTAGGTAGCGCTAAGTCTAACATCATTTGCTGGACCTAAACCCAAAAGTGATTGATCAGATTAATGGGTTGAGTTAGGATTAAAATGAAGATATGATCATTTGGTCCAAGAATCAATGATCCACAAATGTGGACTAGTTGATGATGCACTCCTACTCCAAAGAGTCTTTCTGATTTGAAATATGGAATAGGGTCAGGTGGATGATGTTCAAGATGTAGAGCTCGTTCGTCAATCCTGTTCCACAAATCAAGAAGAGGTGCTAGAGGGTCTGGATTGAGATCATGATTGAAACTTAAGGCTGGTTCAGAATTAGAGTCAAAAGGGTCTTCACAATGGTATTTGATATCAAAAATCATGAGTTCACCAGGCTCTGAGTCATATGAGGGCAAAGGTAGAGTTGTGCTGAATTTGTCAAAACCTTCATCAGATATTACCTATTCCTCATCCAAAGTCATTTCTCCCTCAGATTCAAGCCATCCATTTGAACCTAGTTTATAAGTTCTTCCCCAGTCCATTATGTTTTGAACTACTTCTTCTGGGGTTATTTCCTAGTTCGTGTCTTCAGATTGTCCATTCTCTTGAACTCCCTCAAAATTTAGTAGTTACTAGATCTCGGGGTGAGTGTATTGAGGAGCCTTCACATTATCATCTAACTTGTCATAAGTTACTCCCAAGAGTTTCTCAATCTCCTTAATGTCCTTTTCAATTTGATTTTCTATGGGAGGTGGTAGATCAGAATCATCCTCAAGTACATCCCCTTCATGTCTTTCGTGCTGATCTTGATCTTTGGCAGGATTCGGATCATCTTTAGTGTGAATTGCCAAAACTTGTTCAATTGTTCCTACAACCTCGAAGGAACCACAATTCACCTTATTCTTTTGGGAATCTTTAAAGGTATTGAGTTGACAATTTTTCCTTACAGAGGTGATGTGCATAATCCCCATCTCACAGTTGATTAAAGCCTTGGTCGTGGCTAAGAAAGGTCTCCCTAAGATTATCATGGTGTGGCTCAGGTTTTTTGATGCCTCCATATCCAGCACAAAGAAGTCCACAAGGTACTCAAAATCCCATACTTTTATAATCATATTTTATACAAGGCCCTTTGGAATTTTGGTTGACCTATCAGCAAGCTAAAGGGTCACATTAGTGTGTTGCAAGGGGCCTAAATTCAACTCTTCATACAATTCTATGGGGATTAAGCTGATGGACACACCAAGGTCCAGTAAGGCTCAATCTAGGATGAAGCCATCTATTTCACATGAAATTAAGGGGGTCCCTGGATCTTTCTTTTTAAGAGGGAGATTATTTAGGATGATGGCACTAGCTTGTTCAAAAATTAAGACCCATTTTGATGATTTGGCCTGGCATTTCAGTGTGCATAATTCCATCAGAAATTTCACACAGGCCAGGATGTTCTCAATAGCCTCAAGGAGAGGTATGTTCACCTGGACTTGCTTTAAAATCTCAAGCCACTACTTAGATTGGTTGGTTTTCTTTTCCCTAGGTTTGTTCAAGGCTTCAGGAAAAGGTGCTTGAGAAAAATCATGAGTATTTGGGTCTTGATCCTTGGCTTTTTGATCTCCTAGGTCAGATTTGGGCTCCTGAAGAACTTGGTAAGATTTTGATGTAGAAGGATCTTGGATTTGTTTCCCACTTCTCAAAGTAATAGCATAGGCTTGTGGATTAGGGTTATAAGGGTAAGGTGGCTTTTGCTAAATGGGTTGAGCCTGGGTTAGGTTAGGGTTAACAAAACCAGGTGGGTGCTGGGGAGCAGGCTGAATTATGTGTGGTCGTTGCTCTTGTGTGTTATGCAGGTTAACACTATTAAAGTTCCTTGGGTTTAGTATGGGTTGGGATGGCAGCATTCCATGTTGTCTAGCATTAACTAGTTGGTCTAGTCGTCCCGTTAATTCTATCCTCAATTGATTTATCTCTTCCTTATGTATCAGATTCATCTCTCGCATTTCTTTGAGGACCAGACTAAGATCAGAGAGCTGGTTTTCCTGAGTAGGTTGTGGCTGATATGTGCGTGGTTGTGTGTACCTACTAGGTTGCCCGTAAGTGTTTGGCTTAGTCAAGTTAGGACCCTAGGTGGGTTTCTGACTTGACCAAGCAAAATTAGGATGGTTGCGCCATCGAGGGTTGTAAGTGTTTGAATAAGGCTCATTTCTAGTGTAACCCTGGAGTGCATCCACATCCTCAGGATAACTATGCATTGGGTTGCCCAGTTCAGAATTCGAGGGCATTAAAGTCCCTCCTTGGTACCTAGAAAGAGATGGGTCCAAGTATAGTTGGCACATAAGTGGAGCCATAGTTAGGTCATTGATGTTGTGCACTAATTCCTGATTTAGGGGGTTGGGGATTAGTTGTGGGTTAACATAGGCACTCCTTGGGTAGGTAGAGGATTTACTCTACATTGTGTCCCAAAGGAACTCCCGCCCTTCAGAAGATTATCCAGTTTCTTATCCAAATTTTCCACATTCTTTCCCACAAGTTCCACCTTGTCTAATCGTTGTGCAATTAATTCTAAATCAATCGAGTGTGAATTATTGTTAACTTCATAAACTCTACTTCTTGGCTGATTAGCTTTGGTAAAAGCAGACATTAAGGCATTGTTGAGGGAATTTTCGCTCATATTCTCAAATAATTGAAAGGTTCCCTTAGTGTCTCTACTTAGGAAATTGCCCCCACATGCTACATCAACAAAATTCTTCAGACTATCACTCAACCCATAATAGAAAATATGGGCCAAGTGCCACTTCGGAATCTCACAATGGGAGCATTTCCTAGCTAAATCATTGAACCTCTCCCAAGCCTCATGTAGTTGTTCCCCAGGGTTCTGCTTAAAGGTCATTATGGCACATCTAAGGGCATGGTTTTCCTATGGGAAAGATTTTCTTTAGGAATGTGCTCCTCAAATCATCCCAAGTTGAGATTGGTCTACTAATTGTTCTCAAATAATGAGTTGCTCTATCTTTCAAGGAGAATGGGAACATTTTCATCATCAAGGTACCTTCATTCATGTTTATGGGGCCAAAGGTCCTTCCTATTTGAGGCAGTTCTTTAAGGGGGTGGAAGGAGTCATCTGACTCACGGCCATGGAAGTGTGGAATCAAATTGATAATCTAAGGTTTGCGTTCAAAATCATCCCCATCCTGAGGTACCCTGACAAAGGGTTCAGCGTGGGCATTAGGAGGGTTGTAAATGTCACGGAGAGGTCAGTTTGCCCTTTCATTTTGCAGTTGAGTAATGACATGCACCATGACCTCCATTTGTCGGTCATGATGCTGGCCCTGCTTAGCGATTTGCCTTTGTAAGAGGGTCATAGGATCGAAATTTTCCTCTTCAATCTCTTCTTCCTCATGGTGACTAGCCATTGCAAAGGATTCAGATTCAGATTCTGGATATAAATAGGTCTTCTCCAAGGATTTCTTTCTAATGGTGGTAGCAAATTAGGATTTTGAGATCTTCTACCTTGTAAGAACCAAAAGAATGTCTATACATGAGAGGGAGAAGACAGATGAGAGAATACCTCACCCTTTAAATGCAAGCAATCAAACTGGTCCATAGAGTATTATCCCTAAATTGACCTAATCTTGGCTCCCCAAAACAAGACTAGGTTAGATCAACCCTTGAATTACGTGGCTGGCCAGAAGGGTGGGACCCCTTAGGACACACCGCATGGCGGGACACAAATAAGGGTTACGTGATTACTGCATCGACCTTTCTTATCATAGGTGGGTCCAAGTAGACAAGGCCTTAACCTTAGTCCAAAATAATTTCAAGTCCCTAAGACTATTAGTCCTGCCTAAGGCACACCTATGCAATTTTAGGCTTGGGTTTGATGTGCATTCAGAAAATGATGGGCGTTAGGAGGGTATTGATGTGTGGTTTTCACTCAACTCAGTAATTAAGTTAATTTCACTTAATTAAGAGTAGAAGAAATCAGTTAGGTTAACTCAAAGTTGTGTGAGATGTGTAGTATAGGGTCGAATTAACCTAACATTTTAGAAATTTTTACTGGTTGAGTCCAGGTCGTTCATTGGGAGGTATAATAATTTTCTCCAAATTCACCAATTTTCTTTTATCTCTTTAAGTTTAGGAGGTATAACTACTTTGATTTTCAAAACATGAATTTTGTCAAAATATTTAAACTATAAAGAATATACAAAATTCCAGATGAAACATATTTACTCAAAATGATCTACTTTATTAACAAGTAAACATGCTAGGTTTTCAATTGTATTTCATTCCAAGAAATTAAGGCAATTAAAACTTATCCTATTAAAACATGCATTTTTACAATTAAGAACAAAAACATAATGATGCAAGAAAAATTCATTTATTTTCATTTATCTCTTCAGCCTCTCATCTCCTTCTCTCTTATTTTCTTCTTTCTCTCGAGCTCTCTTTTCTTACCTTTCTTCTTTTCTTCCTGACTCTTATCCTCTTCCCTTAGTCTTCGCCTACCTTCTCTTCTTCCCATAGTTTCCTCCTTAACACTCCTTAGCCTCTTTTCCTTAGCACTCCTTAGCGCCTGTGCTTTCTTCTTTAGCTTTCGAACTTCAACACTTAACATACTTCAGCGGCTTCTCTTTTCCTTAAGTTCTTCAGCTGAACTAGGCTTTTTTTATTACTTTTTTAACCAAAAGTTATTTTATTTGCGATGAGGTCCTTTCGAGGGTACATAGCACCCTGAGACCAGGGTGGGACCAAACCCTACTCGGTCCTCACCTAATCTCAATTAGGTTCATTTTTGGTTCATTTTTATCGGTTCACATTTTCAAGCCTAATCAGCTCAACTCGGCCTCCCAGGCCACTCTCGCCCTCCCAGGGCACAATCTCATTCGTACGCCCCCAAGGGTGCACACCCGCAGGCATAAGCCCGCACACACTAACATGCAATGCTCAGATTAGATCAGATGGAATCGGTAACCGGTGCACCAGGCGCTGATGACTGCATAGCCAAAGAAATGAATTACTTTTATCCTCAGGCGCATGCTCATGAACAACCGAGGTGGGACTAACTTACCCCTCTCAGACTCGAATTCAAATGTTCATAACTTTCTATCCAGAGCTCCAAATTGAGTGATTTCAGGTTTGTTGGAAAGCTCTAAGGGTAATCTACACAATTTCAGGGTCAATTTAATGTTTTAATGATGTTTTCCTTTTCAATTTGAAAGATGAAATCAAGGGTTCCTATGGGGTTTTTACTAGCGTTGAAATGAAATTTATGTCAGGAGAGTCCTCAGATGGACTTCTCTCTTCTATTTAAATGTCTGTATAAGTGATATAAGTGATTCTGCATCTGTTAGAATAGTTTCTACGTTCTTAAGACCTTCAGAACCACTAGAGAAGCTTTTCACTTCTCTGAAAGCTTTAGAGTTTGATTTTTCAAACATCAATATGTGCAACACACACTTAAAAGTGTTTCTAATCAATTTAGATTAATTCTAAGGGTTATAACAGATCAATATGGATAGGTTTTAATTTTAAATTTCATCAGAACAGTACCCTATTGGTTTGGGTTCGAAAGTAACCCAAATTAGCAAAAACTAAATCTTCACTAAGTAAATCATCTGAGCTTACTTTAATCACTTTGAGATCAACAAATAAAATCTCAGAAATAGTTTTCACATCTCAAAATCTCAATTCAAGCTCAGAACTCTATTAATAAACTCATGTTCGACTGTGGAAGCTCGAAAATTGACTTTCTGTTTAAAGTCTTCACTCAAGAAATTAATGCCTCAAATAGAGTCTTCTCATCATCTAGAACTTATTCAGATCTTTAGGAAGTTGTTTCAACCTTGATTCCTAGGGTTTCAGGCTCACCGCCTGAACTTAAAAACTTGTTTGTTCGACAGAGTCTTGGGAAGATTGCTACAGTGTTCTGAGGGTTAAAATAGCTTCAGTGCTTTGCACTCAAGCTTCTAAGCTCTTTAATTGCTCTTCAGATCTTTCCTAATAGACTTCTCCAACTTGCCAGAGTTGTGGAAGATGAAGTCAAATTTATAGCTCCAATGGTTAAATCATCAAACAAATTTCTTCAAAACAATCAGTGATCTTTACTATACTATTCTGGAGCGACTTAGCAAGTTCTAGACACTGAAACTCAAGAATGGCTCGCTGAAGCTCGTCGGAGCTCCGATGAGTCCAGAAAATATAAAATTGTATGTACAGATTGACAAAACTAACCATTTTTTATTCAAAAAGGATCCTGAGGTTACAAGGAACCTCAGTATCACATTTAATTCCTCATTTGTTGATTAAAATGTAAGATTTGATAGTGAAATTACTTTCTTAAAAGATTTGAGTGGTTAAAACTCAGGACTTGTTTAACCACTCGATTGAGAGGTTAAATCAAGTCAACAGATGTTATTATTCATAAATATGTATTTAATTTATAGTTTGAACTATTCCTAAGCCGCCATGGACAACGAGCTCAGGAACTAAATTAAATTTGGGCGTTTAATTATAGATGATAATAATAGCTATTATAATGTCGATTAGGGTTCATAAGTGGTGATAAGTGATGAAAGAACCCAGTGAAGGTGGAATTAAATCAACTACTGTCACCATAGACAGTGTCAGTAGTCGGTGAAGGTGAGATATGAATTGGGCGATTAGGTGATTTAATTATTGATTAAGTGATTTAGAAGTGATCATTGAAGTTAACGGAAGGTGTACAGTGAGTAAAAAGACAAAATTAAAGCTCTGGCGAGCTCAAGGAACTTGTCGAAGTCGGAGGAGATGAAACTAAAATTCGGAAATTACTCTAACCTAACTAACTAAACTAGCTAACTAAGCTAGCCTACTCCTAATCTACTGTTACCTGGACGAAGGGGTCAATAGGGTTTCACCGAAGGTTCATAGCAGACGACGAAATCAGAGGGTGGAAGAAAGATCTCCAGTGGGCGGATTTGAGGTGGAGTAGAGGAATCCTAGTGTCAGCGCCTGTGTCAGAGGTGCAGAAGACCACGGCGGATCTCCTCGGCTGGTTAAGATGGATAGAGGAAGTCGGAAGATGGAATTGCAAATCGCCAGAGTTTTGGACGAATAGCCTATCGAAGTCGGCTATAGTGTTAGAAGAGGGAAGGGAGCCAACGTGAATAAAATCAGAGGTGTGAGGGGGTATTTATAGTAGTTTGAGACGAAGAGAGGGGCAGGGTCTGGTAGAAGGAGCTCGAGGAGCTTAACCTCCGTCGCCATCTCCAACGACGATGAGGTTATCTCCCACTGAAAAATAGGATTCTCGGTTAATCCAGACCGGTGGATCAAGTGGAGGTGGTGAGCGCAAGCTGCAAGAGCTTGGACAAAGGAGAATAATGTCGGCTGGGCGGTGATCGCACGATGGGGTGACTCTCTGCCGCCAGCCATTCGTTCGGCTGAAGAAGAAGATGTAGAGGGACATAAAAGTAATAAAACTTAAGGACCTATGTGAGAAATAAGGACCTGACTATAATGAATATTAAGGACTAAAATGTAAACCCAGGTTTTGAAGGTTTATTTTAATTTAGATCTTTTTCTACTTTTTATATATGTTAGTAAATAAGGTAAATATTTTATTTACACCTTGAATTTACATTTTTGACCTTTTTAGGTTAATTTATTAGATTAAGTAAAATCACTTAAGTTATATACTTAGGTATACATTAAATTTAAGTTACTTATCTTATTAATTAAGGAAATGATTAATAGGATTTCAAGTCCAATTATTATCTAAATTATTAATAATGTTAATTGAATGATAAAATGTCATTTTTAGCTTATTTTAAAGGTCCTTGACTAAATATCCCTTATTCTATAATTAACCCTTATATGTTCATAACCTTAGCTAATTAACTAGGAAGACTAGTTAATTAGGAGTAATTAGAGATCATGATGAGTGTCTCATCATACCACCAAGCCAAAGTTTTGCTAGTCCCTAGCAAAATTAACTAAGACTGTGATGATTTAAAGCACTTGGGTTTAAATTATTATAAATAGTAACTATGTAGAGGAAAGCTTAGGTCAGAAATTTTTAAATTTAATATAAATGATCAATGTATAGAGCATGTGTGAAAATTTTCTTACTTAGACTTATACTTATAACATTTTCAAAACACACTTAGAATAATTTGTGAACAAGAATTTTATTCAAAATTGAAATTCTTCAAAAATCTCTTAATCTTTGTAACTATTCTTAACTAAAATTAGAATACAAAGTGTTTTTAGAAAAACAAAACTTAAGGATTGAGAATTAAATTTTAACCCAAAATCTCAAATAGATTTAAGTTAATCCTTTGTTTATGATATTTGACTTTTATCAATATAAGTTTAAGCAAATTAACCAGATACTCATTATTAATCAAACTTAAACTAGTAATACTCTAATTTACTAGCCTACAACACTAAAGATTAACTTCTAGACCTAGGATTCTATCAATTCTTCTCCTTTAGGTCTCAACTTAAAATCTTCAAAACCCAATTTCTTAGGCTTCACTGCCCAATACCAAGGTTCAGTAGCTATGATTTTAAAACATCTATGCTTAGTGAAGAGAATTGTCCTAAAAAATCCAAAGTTGTAAAAATCCAGATCTTAAGACATCACTTTCCAATCCCAATTATTCTAATTCAAGCCTTTGGCTTGGCCTTACTCAGGTTTGGTTGCCTTCTCCTCACCAGTTTTTTATCCCGTGGTCAACACTTTTTGTATATATCTCCCCGGTGGACCACTGGGTCTCTTATTCCTAATATTTTTTCTCCATATTTTTTTTCGCTTTTTCTATAGGTTAGAACACCCATTTGTAGCGAGGTGTTCTTTTTATTTTTGTTGGAAGGAAGGGTAGCATCCATTTGTAATGAGATGCTTCTATTTATTTGTGGAAACCTGCATAAGCACCCATTTTTAATAAGGCACTTAACTGTAGGGTGGTTTATTTATTTTTTTCTTTTCTTTTCCCCCCTTCTCATTTTTCTTACTAACATTATTCTCCAAATCCATTTTTTAGGTGAGTGGCACATCCTTCACCCTTTCAAGAACTGCCCTGTGGAAATCCTTGGACTAAAGAGGATTCATAATTGATCTCTTAACCTCTGTGCTTTCGTGGTCTCAGATGTCAACAGGATAATTCTATGTGAGTGAATTTAGATGTTTAGGTTACTTAGCTCTCAAACCAAAGCTTGGACAACAAAGCCCTTTACTCTTAGGTTCTTCAAATTTTTAGTTTCCTCCTATAGGATTCGTCAAGACAAAATTTACCTAGTCTAGTTATTTTTCTCTAACTTGTAAGTTTTGTAAACTAAAATTCTACCAACTCTCTATTTAATTAACTCTGAATATCTGGCTTTTTACTTAACTTAATGATAAAATCAAATTTTCAAAAATCAAAAGGATTACTTAATCTAATTGATTAAAAAGTTATAATTCAACTCCAAAACTTAAGTTTAAAATCTTAACACACTTAGTTTCTTAATTCAAGTAAGAATAGAAAAATAAATCTTTAAAAGATTTAAAAGATTCCTAAATTCAAATAAAATCTTGTTTTTCAAAATTTTAAACACAAAAATGTGTTTTTTACAAAATGTTTAAGTAAAAATCTAATTAAGAATTGAATGCTGTTAAATATTCTATATATATTCTATATACATTTTAAACTTTTGACCTAAAAGAAAATGAAGCTCTTAATTATAATATATATATATACATTCTTCTTCTTTTCTTCTTTATTAATAATGAATAAACCCCTCTTATTATTTTTATGAATTTTTCTTCTCAAATTTTTGTATTTATATAGTTTTATTTTTATGTATATAAGATTTTTTATGATTTTTTTCAAAAAATTTTCAAATTTTTATGAAATTTTTGAATTTTTAAAATTTTTATCATTTTTTATCACTTTTATTTTTTTTAAATTTCCTGGATATTTAATTTTTATGTGTTTTTATTTTTTAAACCAACACTTAAAGTGAAAATTTCACTTCAACACCCCCCAAAGCGAAAATTTTACAATGTCGTCATTGTAAGAAGGGTGAAAAATATTACACTTCATTTAATATAGGGTGATGGAAGGAGTCGAATAGAGGAGATTAAAAATCTCTGTGCAGACGATTTCAAGTCTGACCAAAAGTCAGAGTGGTCAGTCGAACTAAATGAAGGTAATCAATATGATATGAAGTGAAATTTTAAAAGTAAGTGTATAAGAAAATAAAAAAGGATGAAAACAGAAAACAACTATGTACAAGTGTGGTGGATGGATAGAAGAAAACACTCGTGGAGCCGGTAACGTTCTCCAACAATACCCAAAGGATGTGATTCCAAGAAAGGTTTAAGACGTTGACCATTGACTTTGAAGGGTTGATGCTTGTTGGGTTCAGTGATTTCGACAGCTTCGTTATCGAAGAATCCAATTACAATAAATGGTTCTTGCCATTTAGACCTAAGTTTACCCGGGAAGAGCTTCAAACGGGCATCAAATAACAACACCTTCTGACTAGGTGCAAAGGATTTGTGGGAAATGAATTTGTCATGGAAGGCTTTAAGTTTCTCCTTATACAGCTTTGAACTTTCATAGGAATCATGATGTAATTCCTCTAGTTCACTAAGCTTCAACCTACGATTTTCACCATCCTTCAAGAGGTCTAAATTACAGGCTTTAATTGCCCAATAGGCCTTGTGTTAAATTTCTACGGGAAGATGACAGGGTTTCCTGTAAACAAGTCTGTATGGTGACATGCCTATTGCTATTTTGTGGGTAGTCCTATAAGCCCACAAAGCCTCATCTAAACGAGAAGACCAATCCTTCCTATCGGATCGGATTGTCATTTGAAGGATCTTTTTCATCTCCCGATTAGAGACCTCGATTTTCCCATTAGTCTGGGGATGATAAGGTGTAGAAATATGATGTGTAACCCCATATTTTCTAAGTAAATGTTTCACTGGGCGTTAATAAAATGGGAACCGCCGTCTGAAATAATAGCACGAGATACCCCAAAACGAGCGAAAATGTGACTCTGTATAAAAGGAATGACAACTCGATGGTAGTTTGTGCGTGTGGGTATGGCTTCAATCCAACGAGAAACATAGTCGATAGCAAGTAAAATATAATGGAAGCCAAAAGAGGACCAAAACAGACCCATAAAATCTATGCCCTAAATGTCAAAGATTTCACAGACTAGAATCGGGTTCAAAGGCATCATGTCTTTCCGAGACATGACACCAAGTGTTTGACAGCGACTACATGCCTTACAATAAGTCTGAGAATCAGCAAATAACGTGGGCCAATAAAACCCACATT
The DNA here is from genome assembly GCA_037157565.1 of Thalassia testudinum. Taxonomy (NCBI): domain Eukaryota; kingdom Viridiplantae; phylum Streptophyta; class Magnoliopsida; order Alismatales; family Hydrocharitaceae; genus Thalassia; species Thalassia testudinum. Next base: position 7,384,783 of record JAZHRO010000003.1, on the reverse strand, counting down.
ACAAAACTTTTACAGTTGTCTTTCTACCAGAAAAGTGACCACCACAGGCCTGGTCATGACAAAAAGATAGGATAGAATCAATCTTAAAAGAGGTGACACAGCACCTGATGATTTGATCATTACAGAGTCTAAAAAGATATGGAACTTCCCAAAAATAGTATTTGGCTTCTACTTTGAGTTGTGATTTGCGATTCCCATCCCAATCTGGCGGGAATTGATGTGTAACCAAATAATTAACAATATCTGCATACTAAGGGAGATCTGTGGGTATAGTCAAAAGATGTTCATCAGGGAAGTGTTCTGTAATTGGTGGAGATGATTCGATTGTATCAGAAGGAAGATGGGAAAGATGATCTGCAACAACATTTTGCCTACTTGCCTTATCACAAATTTATAGGTCAAATTCTTGCAAAAATAAGATCCATCTGATTAACCTAGGTTTCGTGTCCTTCTTAGAAAGAAGGTGTCGAATAGCTAAGTGATCAGAGTACACTATGATTTGAGATCCGAGTATGTAAGATTTAAATTTTTCTAATCCAAATACTATTGCTAGTAACTCTTTCTCTGTAATTGTGCAATTCCTTTGTATCTCATTCAATGTTTTACTAGCATAGTAAATTACCACTGGATTCTTCTCAATTTTCTGTCCTAAAACAGCTCCTATTGCATAATCTGATGCATCACACATGATTTCAAATGGTAAATCCCAATTAGGTGGTTGCAAAATTGGAACCTGTGTAACTCTGTCTCTCAAAGTTTTAAATGCTAAAATACACTCCTCATCCATCTCAAAAATCGCATCCTTTGTGAGGAGGTTTGTGAGTGGTCGGGCAATTTTAATGATCTAATGCCTTTGATCGAGTCAGGAATTGGAAGATTTGGAATTTGATTGATCTTGTCTCAATCTAATTGGATACCCCGCTCAGATACGAGATGACCAAGTACTATGCCCTCAGGAATCATAAAATGGCTCTTCTCCCATCTAAGGACAAGGTTAACCTCAATACATCTTTTTAGAACCTTTGACAAATTATCCAAGCAAATATCAAATGTCTCCCCGAAGACTGAAAAATCATCTATAAAAACCTCCGTATATTCACCAACCATTTCGGTAAAAATGGCTAACATGCAACGTTGAAAAGTCGTTGGTGCAGTGCAAAGCCTAAATGGCATTCTTCGGAAAGCAAAGGTTCCGAAGGGGCAGGTGAAAGTCGTTTTCTCTTAATCTTCGGGATAAATTGCCACTTGATTATATCCAGAGTAACCATCTAAAAGGCAGAACCTATTACTATCTAATCTCTCAAGGATTTGATCAATGAATGGTAAAGGAAAATGGTCCTTCTTTGTAACAGAATTCAGTTTTCGATAATCTATACAAACCCACCACGAATTTGCAATTCGTGTGGGAATGGTTTCTCCAGATTCAGTTTTGATTATGGTGAGTCCTGCCTTTTTGGGTACCACTTGAATTGGACTCACCCAAGGGCTATCAGATATAGGATAAATAATATCAGCATCAAGCCACTTGATTATTTCTTTCTTAACGACCTCCTTTAGATTAGGATTTAGGCATCTTTGAGCTTCTCTTGAAGGTCGTGCCCCATCTTCAATATAGATGCGATGAGTACAAAAATTGGGGCTAATCTCGGTGAGATCATGTAAAGTCCACCCAATTGCCTTTTTGTGATTTCGAAGTACTTTGATCAATTTGGATTCTTGTGATTCAGAGAGATGAGAATTGATTATTACAGGATATGTTTGATCAGATTCGAGATATACATTTTTAAGATTATCAGGCAATGGTTTCAATTCAAGCATAGGAGTTGAATCAACAGCAGGATTTGGGGTGGGATTCTCAATTGTGAAAAGTGATTCAGATTCAGAGTCAAATTCAGGATTGAGTAGAGATTCCAATAATGTTTCATTGCTTTGAGGGTATAGGATATCAAAAGATGTGTCTTCTAAATCTAGAGAACTAATGTCATCCTCAAAAGCTTCTATTGATTTTTTTTCCTCAATCCATTCACAATCAAATCCACTAGAAGCTCTAAATATATCTAACTTAATTGTCTTCCCAAATTTCAATTCAATCTTTCCCAATTCACAATCAATGTTGGCTTTTGCAATAGCCAAAAATGGTCTCCCTAAGATAATTGGGGTGTCTTTAATGTGTTCGAGTACTTCCATATCAAGAACAATAAAATCTACAGGGAAATAAAAATCCTGAACTCTTACAATAATATCCTCTAACATTCCTTTTGGTGACTTAATGGATCTATCAGCTAATTGTAAAGTCACATTGGTAGACTTAAGGTTTTCTATTTGAAAATGTCTTACCAAAGAGAAAGGAATGAGGTTAATAGAAGCTCCTAAATCTAGGAGGACTCTATTAAAACACTGACCCCCAATTATACAGGAAATAAATGGAGATCCTGGGTCTTTCTTTTTTAAAGGAAGCATACTTGAAATAATAGAGCTCACATGCTTTGAAAGTACAACAGTGCTTCCTTTCCTTGACTTACGCTTAGGAGTACACAATTCCTTAAGAAATCTTGCGTAAGTCAGAATGTGTTTGATAGCTTCTAGGAGTGGGATATTAATATGTACCTGTTCAAAAATCTTAATCAAATCTTCATCTAATGTAACAGGTTGTTTTTGTTTCCTAGTCTTCTTCAAAGCTTTTGGGAATGGGACATGGGTTTCCTGTTCTACTGAGGTGTTATCCTGATCTTGCAAATTAGCAGGAATTGTGGGATCAGGTTCTCCACCTCTTCCAGATGTAGAAACAGGGGTTAATCTAGATGTACTAGGGTCTTGGGATAGGTTCTTTGGAAAAACTGGATCCCTAGTGGAAGTTCCACGGTGGGTTGTAACAGAGTTAATACCTACATGAGAAGAAGTAGCTAAAGAAGAAGATGCTTGTGAATTTTGGAAAGATAGATCATTAATTAATGGTTGATTCGCAACTGATTGCTATTGATTTAGATACTCAAAAACAAGATTAGAAATAGGTGGATTTAGATTTTGATTTTGATTTGGATTCAGGGGGTAATTGATTATGGAGATGGACATGTCCCTGATTCGGATTTTGAACTCCCGGGTGTTGTCTTTGCTGGATATTCTTAGGGTTTGGAATTGGCTGGGATGGAAGGGTCGCTAGCTGACGAGATTCAGCTAATTACGTGACTTGACCCCTAAGATCAGTGAATTCTGCCGAACAATGTCGTTGGACTTCAGCAAGAGCCTCAGCATTTTGTCATTGGCTCTCAGTCACAGCTCTTAAAATCTGGTCTAGCAGTGAATCTCTATTTGGCCCTATGGGGTTTTGCGAACCCACGTAAAATGGGTTTTGTCTGGTCTGAGTTGAATATGATGGTCTTTGTGTATGGTCAGACCAATAAAAATTAGGGTGATTACACCATCCAGGATTATAGGAATTTGAATATGGGTTTGATCTTGGTGTGTATCCCTGAATGGCATTTAAATCAAGAGGATATGGCATATTTTTTGCAATAGTAAAGGGTGGGGAAAAGGGTGGGTAAGATTGTGGGACAAAGGTCCCTCCTTGGGTTGGTGGAGTAGACAGAAAACCCAAGGAAGATGGATCTCTAGAATCCAGATTATTCACAAATTCCCTCCCCGAGGGAATTTGCGAAATAGGTAAATACGCGGGATTCGTAGCAAGTAGAGGCGTAAGAGTCTTCATTATATTTCTAACCTCATCGAGATGCTTTGCTACGATATCTACTTTGTCCAGTTTTTCTGCAATAATCTCTAAATCCTTTGAATTGGATGGATTACCGATCTCATGAATGCCCTTATGCGGATTTTGCTGATTCGTATTCGTGCCCCGCAAAAATTGCGACATTGATTCATTGTTGATCGAGTTTTCCACCATCCCTTCAAATAATTCTAAAGCGGATTCTGCGTTGCAATTTAGAAAATTCCCTCCACAAGAGGCATCGACTAGATTGCAAATGCCCTCTTGTAAACCATAATAAAAGATATGTATGAGTTGACAACGAGGGATGTCATGATGTGGGCATTTCCTTTGTAATTCATGAAAACGTTCCCACGCTTCATGAATTGGTTCTCCTTGATTTTGATTGAAAGTAGTAAAAGCTCGCCTTAAAGCATTGGTTCGACCAAATGGAAAGAATTTCTTCAAAAATGCAAATTCGAGTTCAGCCCAAGTTGAGATTGGCCTTGCTATAGTTCTATACCAATAAGCTGCTTTATCTTTAAGGCTAAAAGAGAACATTTTCATTAGTAGGGTTTCCCTATTTTGATTTCGAGGACCAGGAGTTTGGGATAAATTTTTAAGATCTTCAATGTTTTGAAATGGATCCTTGGATCCAAATCCGTGAAAGTGGGGGATTAAACCTATAATGTTTGGCTTTAATTCTGAATCATTTTCCCCAATAGGAATCCTAATATTAGGCTCTACTTGTGCATTAGATGGGTTATAATAATCTCTAAGTAGAGGCCTTGGATGATTGATCGGTAAATCAGGATTTTCAAAACCCGCCTCAGGTCGAGGTGAAGAACGAGTTTGAAGAGTTTGTAGATTATTTAAGGCTGCTGTTAATAAATTGATTTGTCTTGTTTACTCTAGCATTCTAAGATTCTGGTTAAGGAGCACCTCATGAACATCAAAAGCCGGCATCTCCCCCTGACCAGAAGAAGAAGGGATCTTGGGATTAAGATTCTGCATTGGATCCATAGAGGTAGATGGATCAAATGGGAAAACCATTGGTTGCTTATCTACAACCAGCCTAGGATCACCTGTCAATGGTTGTGCAAGAGATGGATGCAAGGATCGCCTCCTATCCATAAACGAAAAATAATGTGCAAAGGCACACGCACACCACTGACAAGAAAACAGCGGCACAAAAAGCTTGCAAAACAGCGCAAAAGATGCAGGTTTTACTCTTCTTTCAAAGGAAAGAAGAAATTCCTAAGATACGCAAAGTAATTTGACACAAACAAATAGAGTAACAGTATCAAAATACACGTCCTAATTCGTAACTACGCAGGTGCATACTTTAAAGCACAAAGGTCTAAGGTCTAGGATCAAGACCGCTCACTACTGGCTCCCTAGGGCTCTAGTAGTGAGACAGACTTGTTGATCTTCGCCAAAGCCCTAAGAGGTGCAAAGAGGAGAGATAGAAAAATTGACTCGTGTGACTCTAGTGATCGCGCTGTGTGCGCGATAGCATGCAACAGACGATATCGAAATAAAAACCCGCATGCATTCTACAAACAAATTTAAGTCACCAATTTTACTTCCTCTTTTTAGTTAATCTTTTTAAAAAATATATCAATTAAACTACAATGGCTGCTTTTTATATCTTTTCAAACAAAAATATGTGGTCTTTTTAACTCTCAAAGGACAGGGATCTACGCGGGTTTTCTCGTGTTTTCCCGCTGATGCGAGTTAAACAGTTTAAAAATTTCCCTAGTTAGATTGCTCTTAATACTAGCAGGAAATGCACTCGTAAGAGTGTATGCCTATGTTTATGCTGCTGCTAGTCAGGAAAGATGTATTTTTGCATTTTTTTATTTTTATTTATTAAATGCAAAAAAACAAAAGATTAAGAAATACTTACAAAACAAAAATAGCTAAATAGTTTCCTGCCTTCTCCTGAGATTACCTGCAAAGGTAAACCTGAAAGGAAGATAGAAAATAAAATAAAAATAAAACAAAACGCACTAATTAAAACAAAAGTTAGTAAAAACAAAAATAAATTTACAAAATACCTCCTAATTAAATAATTAATCCTTTTAAATTTTAGTGAATCAAAAAATTTCCCTCCCCGGCAATGGTGCCATTAAAATGATGCGTGGTTTTCACTCAACTCAGTAATTAAGTTAATTTCACTTAATTAAGAGTAGAAGAAATAACTTAGGTTAACTCAACGTTGTGTCGGTTGTGTAGTATAGGGTCAAATTAACCTAACATTTTAGAAATTTTTACTGGTTGAGTCCAGGTCGTTCACTGTGAGGTATAATAATTTTCTCCAAATTCACCAATTTTCTTTTATCTCTTTAGGTTTAGGAGGTATAACTAGTTTGATTTTCTGAACATGAATTTTGTCAAAATATTTAAACTATAAAGAGTATACAAAATTCCATATGAAACATATTTACTCAAAATGATCTACTTTATTAACAAGTAAACATGCTAGTTTTTCAATTGTATTTCATTCCAAGAAATTAAGGCAATTAAAACTTATCCTATTAAAACATGCATTTTTACAATTAAGAACAAAAAGATAATGATGCAAGAAAATTTCATTTATTTTCATTTATCTCTTCAGCCTCTCACTCCTCTCTTATTTTCTTCTTTTTCTTGAGCTCTCTTTTCTTAACTTTCTTCTTTTCTTCTTGACTCTTATCCTCTTCTGTTAGTGTTCTCCTGCCTTCTCTTCTTCCCTAAGTTTTCTACTTAACACTCCCTAGCCTCTTTTCCTTAACAGTCCTTAGCACATGTGCTTTCCTCTTTAGCTTTCGAACTTCAACACTTAACATCCTTCAGCGGCTTCTCTTTTCCTTAAGTTCTTCAGCTGAATCGATTTTTTTTTTACTTTTTTAACCAAAAGTTATTTTATTTGCAGCGAGGTCCTTTCGAGGATACACAGCACCCTGAGACCAGGGTAGGACCAGACCCTACTCGGTCCTCGCCTAATCTCAATTAGGTTCGCTTTCGGTTCATTTTTATCGATTCACGATTTCGAGCCTAATCAGCTCAACCTGGCCTCCCAAGCCACTCTCGCCCTCCCAGGGCACAATCTCATTTGCACGCCCCCAAGAGCGCACACCCGCAGGCATAAACCCGTACACACAGACAGGCAATGCTCAGCTCAGATTAGATGGAATCGGTAACCGGTGCACCGAGCGCTGACGACTGCATAGCCAAGGAAATGAATTACTTTTATCCTCAGGAGCGCACTCATGAACAACTGAGGTGGGACTAACTTACCCCTCTCAAACCCCAATTCAAATGTTCATAACTTTCTATCCAGAGCTCCAAATTGAGTGATTTCAAGTTTGTTGGAAAGCTCTAAGGGTAATCTACACAATTTCAAGGTTAATTTAATGTTTTAATGATGTTTTCCTTTTCAATTTGAAAGATGAAATCAGGGGTTCCTACGAGGTTTTTACTAGCCTGGAAATGAAATTTATGTCAGGAGAGTCCTCAGATGGACTTCTCTTTTCTATTTAAAGGTCTGTATAAGTGATATAAGTGTTTCCGCATCTGTTAGAATAGGTTTTAAGTTCTTAAGGCCTTCAGAACCACCAGAGAAGCTTTTCACTTCTCTGAAAGCTTTAGAGTTTGATTTTTCAGACATCAATATGTGCAACAGACACTTAAAAGTGTTTCTAATCAATTTAGATTAATTCTAAGGGTTATAATAGATCAATCTCAACAGGTTTTAAGTTTAAATTTCATCAGAACAGTACTCCTGTTGGTTTGGGTTCGAAAGTAACCTAAATTAGCAGAAACTAAATCTTCACTAAGTAAATCATCTGAGCTTACTTTAATCACTTTGAGATCATCAAATAAGTTCTCAGAAACAATTTTCACATCTCAAAATCTCAATTCGAGCTCATAACTCTATTAACAGACTCATGTTTGACTATGGAAGCTCAAAAATTGACTTTCTGTTTAAAGTCTTCACTCAAGAAGTTAATGCTTCAAATAGAGTCTTCTCATCATCTAGAACTTATTCAGATCTTTAGGAAGTTGTTTCAACCTTGATTCCTAGGGTTTCAGGCTCACCACCTGAACTTAAAAACATGTTTGCTCGACAGAGTCTTGGGAATATTGCTACAGTGTTCTGAGGGTTAAAATAGCTTCAGTGCTTTGCATTGAAGCTTCTGAGCTCATTAAATGCTCTTCAGATCTTTCCTAACAGAATTCTCCAACTCACCGGAGTTGGGGAAGATGAAGTCAAATCTATAGCTCCAGTGGTTAAATCCTCAAACAAATTTCTTCAAAATAATCAGTGTTCCTTACCATAGTATTCTGGAGCTACTTAGCAAGTTCTAGAGGATGAAACTCAAGAATGGCTCGCCAGAGCTCGTCGGAGCTCCGGTGAGTCCAAAAAATATAAAATTGTATGTACAGATTGACAAAACTAACCATTTTTTATTCAAAAAGGATCCTGAGGTTACAAGGAACCTCAGTATCACATTTAATTCCTCATTTGTTGATTAAAATGTAAGATTTGATAGTGAAATTACTTTCTTAAAAGATTTGAGTGGTTAAAGCTCAGGACTTGTGAAACGCTGTGGGCAACCGGGTTTTATTGTTATAGCGTTGTAGTATAGCCAGTTATTGCCAACATTTCAAATATAAAATTTTTTACTCGGAAAATAAAAGAGTTCCCGAGGTCGAACCGAGGGAGCAAGTTGTATTCTAGAGATATACATGTTTCTTTTACAAAAATAAAGAAAGAGAGAGAGAAAGAATTTGTTGTCTTCTTTTCTCTTTGTTTTCTCCTCGTCTCAAATCTTCTTCTTCTTTGTCTGCAGAGGTGATGTTCTTCTTCTGCAGTGGTGATGCTCTTCTTCTTCTAGCTGTTCCTGCTCTTCCTTTTTCTTCTGTCTTTCTTCAGATCTTCTTCTTTCTTCTTTGTTTTTCTTCTTTCAGTTCTTCCCTTGTTCTTTTGTGTTCTCCTCTGCCTCGCCTTCTTCTGTTGTTCTTCAGATCTCCTTCTTTCTTCTTTTCTTTTTCCAGTCAGGACGTCGCCCCTCCTTCTTTCTTCTTTTCCCTTCAGGACGTCGTCTGATTTCCAAATCAGACGACTTAAACTGCCTGTTGCTACAGTGTCTCCCTCAGCTTCCTTCTTCTTCCGCGGTCCTTCTTCTTCACCTGTGCCTGCACACTTCAGAGCTTACGTCAGAGGACAAAACCTACTCTACCCTCTCCCCACGCGTCTCTCTCTCTCTGAAACCACTCTTGGGAAAGCTCTCCCAGAGCTGCCGGGTAATCGGGTTCGGGTCGCGCCCGGGTCCAGGCCCACCGGCGTGCGTGGTGGGCGAGGAGTGCAGGTCAGTCTAAGTCGGGTCGGGTCAGGTCCGTGGGGCATGAGCGCGGACGAGACCGGGTAACCGGGCGGGTGAAGGGGACCTCACCCCGTGTGCTGAGGCAGTAAGGCTAATGCACAAAATCAATTTAAACAGTGAAAAGGTTGTGAGGCTTACCGATGTGGGACTAAACAGAGACCTCTCCTCGCGTGCGCCTGCTGGGAGACTGCGGCCTAGCTTCTGCCGCTGCGGCTTCGATTTGCGTAGGTTGCTGGCTGGCTGCCTTCGCAAGACTCCCCGTAATCCGCAGCAGCTGGAGACCTGGAGTCCTCAAGCCTGGAGCGCGGGAGAAGCTGCTTCAATGTGCGTTAATGGCGGTCGAACCTCAAAACCTGTCGGACACGAATATGGCCTCTCGGCCTGATCAAACCACTGGGGAACCTTCGCTGTGGCACGGCGAAGTTGTAGAGCTGCGCGGCAAGCCGCAAGGTGGTGTCTAGCGGCAGCCCTAGGTTGGACTGCAACCGGAGGAATGGGTTTGTTCGGGGGAGCATTACGGAGGTGTGGAGTGGCAGTGGAGGGGTGGGGGGTGCTCAGTGTGATGAGGCGGAGGTTCGGTGAGGGTCGGCGAGGTGTGTGAGGCTGTGGAGCGATGGGAACATCTCGCCGGAGGGTGGCCGGAGACGAAGGGGGTGACGATGGTCAGGGTCGGTCGAGGGCTTAATTGAACAAATTGAAACCGAGGAAAGAAAGAGGAGAGGAAGGGAAGTAGTTCTAACTTACTTGCAGGGACGAAGGGGGAGCAGTAGGGCGACAGTCGTATCGACTGTCGCCGGAGAAGAAGATGCTCAGGGAAAGGGGCGGCGGCGAGCAGAGAGCCGGAGAGGCGCCAGCTGGGTACGGCGTGGCGCGGGAAGAGCAGGGGAGGAAGTCTCTGCTGCTGGTATTGTGTCAGAGCGAAGAGGAGGAGGGGGAGGAACCGCCGGAGCTGGTGAGCGTCTGCCGGAGAGAGAAGAGAGGAAAGTTGGGGGTTTTCTCCGTCAGATCCGAGCTGCCCCGGTCGGTGGAGCAACGGGGGGTATTTATAGGGATCAAAACAGGGAGGGAGGCGGAGGGAGACGACGTGTCTCCCTCGCCGGAGGATGGCTGGAGACGAAAACCCATACCGTCCGTGCGTTCGCATGGCCGGTATGGTGGGCTACAGTGACCAGGGGGGTGTCCCTGCGACGGCTGACAACGCAGGGCACCCCCGGTTTACTTGCCAGGCTTTCCCCCTCACCCTGCGCGGCGCCATGCTCCGCGCAAGGTCGCCGGAGCATGGTGCTGGCCGGTTTTGCAGGGGGACCTGAATGCAAAGAACGAAGGAGAGTTAGGGGCCAAAATGCGACGGTTCAAAAGTTGAGGGCCAAAAAGTAAATATATGAGGACCAAAGTGTAAAGTCGGTCAAGGAGGTTTCTTCTTAGGCTCAAGTTTTTATACATGATTAATTAGGACCTAAGGAATCTGATGGTGAATTTCATTTCTATATTAAACCTTGTTTGACCGGTCAATTTATGCAAAAACCCAAATTAAGTTATTAATTGGGCATGATTCTCAATGTAGGTCAAAATGGGTTCTGAAGGCCAAATTGAAGGTTCTAAACCCTAGAGATTATTTTTCTATGAATTTTAGAGGGTTTATTCTATTTTTACTTTGCCTCGAACCTCGTGAATTGAAGTGGGTTGTTTTAGGGTTACAGATTATCACTTAGTTCCTTGGAATTGCTGTAGCCCTTGTCAGATCATCTCATCCCACTTTTATTCTTATTAGGTTGCTTTGACCTATGTTTGGACCTTGAATTACCCTGTATGCAGATTATACTGGTAAAATTGCATTTTTACCCCTTATGACTTGTTTTCTCCTTAAACTTAGAATTCTTTGAGTTAAGCCTTTCCTTGAGTTATGTAGGAGCTTTTATCCTTTGTATTGGGTCAAGATGAGCTAGTTATGGCTCATGATGAGGTTCTCATCAACTTGTTTAACCACTCGATTGAGAGGTTAAATCAAGTCAACAGATGTTATTATTCATAAATATGTATTTAATTTATAGTTTGAACTATTCCTGAGCTGCCATGGACAGCGAGCTCAGGAACTAAATTAAATTTGGGCGTTTAATTATAGATGATAATAATAGGTATTATAATGTCGATTAGGGTTCATAAGTGGTGATAAGTGATGAAAGAACCTAGTGAAGGTGGAATTAAATCGACTACTGTCACCATAGACAGTGTCAGTAGTCGGTGAAGGTGAGATATGAATTAGGTGATTAGGTGATTTAATTATTGATTAAGTGATTTAGAAGTGATCATGGAAGCTAAAAGAAGGTGTATAGTGAGTAAAAAGACAAAATTAAAGCTCTGGCGAGCTCAAGGAACTCGCCGGTGTTGGAGGAGATGAAACTAAAATTCTGAAATTACTCCAACCTAACTTACTAAAGTAACTAACTAAGCTAGCCTACTCCTACTCCCAATCTACTGTTACCTGGACGAAGGGGTCAATAGGGTTTTGCTGAAGGTTCATAGCGGGCGACGAAATCAGAGGGTGGAAGAAAGATCTCCGGCGGGCAGATTTGAGGTGGAGTAGAGGAATCCTAGGGTCGGCGCCTGTGTCAGAGGTGCGGAAGACCACGGCGGATCTCCTCGATTGCTTAAGATGGACGAAGGAAGTCGGAAGATGGAATTGCAAGTCGCTGGAGTTTTGTACGAATAGCCTATTGAAGTCGGCTACAGTGTTAGAAGAGGGAAGGGAGCCAACTTGAATAAAATTAGAGGTGTGAGGGGGTATTTATAGCAGTTTGCGGTGAAGAGAGTGGCAGGGTCTGGCTGAAGAAGGAGCTCGAGGAACTTAACCTCCGTCATCATCTCTGACGGCGGTGAGGTTATCTCCCACTGAAAAATAGGATTCTCAGCTAATCCAGACTGGTGGATCAAGTGGAGGTGGTGAGCGCAAGCTGCAAGAGCTTGGACAAAGGGGAATGTTGTTGGCAGGGCGGTGATCGCGCGATGGGGTGACTCTCTGCCGCCAGTCGTTCGTTCGGCTGAAGAAGAAGATGTAGAGGGACATAAAAGTAATAAAACTTAAGGACCTATGTGAGAAATAAGGACCCGACTGTAATGAATATTAAGGACTAAAATGTAAACCCAGGTTTTAAAGGTTTATTTTAATTTAGATCTTTTTCAACTTTTTATATATGTTAGTAAATAAGGAAAATATTATGTTTACACCTTGAATTTACATTTTTGACCTTTTTAGGTTAATTTATTAGATTAAGTAAAATCACTTAAGTTATTATATACTTAGGTATACATTATATTTAAGTTATCTTATTAATTAAGGAAATGATTAATTGGATTTCAAGTCCAATTATCATCTAAATTATTAATAGTGTTAATTGAATGATAAAATGTTATTTTTAACTTATTTTAAAGGTCCTTGACTAAATATTCCTTATTCTATAATTGACCCTTATATGTTCATAACCTTAGCTAATTAACTAGGAAGATTAGTTAATTAGGGGTAATTAGAGATCATGATGAGTGTCTCATCAGGTATTTGCCCTTAAAATTGATTTCAAATGTGTGAATGCATAGGTAAGGGGTTCACAAGCAATTTTTTTCCTGATGAAGTGAATTTTAGGATTTAAATGCTTGTGTTAGTGAATTTTATGGTTCACTTTATTTAATTTCTTCAATCATGGTTCTAATGAGGCACTCTAAACTTTTGTAGATCCTAGTTTGTTTGATAGATTTCCCTTAAGTATAGAAATGCAGGTTTGCTCTATCCTTAATGTAAAACCTTAGAAGTAGATATTTCTAGTTGATTCTTTTAAGTTCAAAATCTGATGAGTGGTGAGAGCCAAGCAATGAAATCAATTGGTCCTATTGCACCAATAACTAGGCACTCAGAAAATATTTTTCAAGAATTTATGATGCACGTTTTCTATTTTTTCTAGTTTAAAGTGTACTGGTGTTTTGTAGTCTATTTTCACTCCCAATTCGTGATTGAATAATTCATGCAATCAAATGTAAAAGAGATATTATTTTTAGATTTTTTCCTAAATTCATGATTATCTCAGAAATTGAGTGCCACAAACTTCAAGTAAATTGGAGTTGTATAAAAATTCATATTTTGAACTCCAAAAAATAAGGAATAGTAACCATTTTGATAATAGATTAGTGCATGAATTTGTAAATTTTTTCTATAACTTAGATTTATGTGAAGTTTGGATATTTTATTCCTGACTTAAAAACTCATATCCAATAAAAATTTTAGAATATTTAGACATGCAGATCTTCAGGAATTGAATTTTTAAGTTAAGAGTTTCTTTCACCCCGAAAATCACTAACAAGCGAGAATTTAGTTTTTTCAATAAGCAAACAACTTCTAACTAATCTTAAGGTTCAAGCAAATCCTATGGTTTTTGGATTTTTTTTTCTAAATCTAACTAATCTAACCTACGGGTACTTACTTGAGATTTGAACCTGCACTTTCTCTGTTGTCATGTCTGGTTCAGATTTCTTCATTTCCTTCACACACGAAATCAACGAAAAAATAGCAAGCGAGAAATCTCAAATACATACTAAAAAGCTTCAAAAATTTTCGTTGCCTCCCTGACAATGGTGCCAACTTGTTTGGCACATAAATCGTGTTTTAAAAGATGATTTAGTCGTAATATAGTGCAAAACACATGTACAAATAAATTTATAAAGACCAGGAGTACCAGGTCATTTGCAGGGAGGCAATCTCGATTTTAGTGAAAGCTTTTCAATAAAACTAGTTCTAAATAGATATATTTATATATATATATGTATATCTATATAGAGTAGATATCCAGAGAATCAGAATTTTATTGCATTTAAATTGAATTTTTCACAATTGAAATTGCTATGCAAAAAGTAAAAACAGTAGATAGAAAGGGATAGAAAGAGAGAGAGATGCAGACAGACAACGCTGCTTATGGGATTCTTGTGCGAGGTGCAGCAGCACCTCAGATCCAGAGCATCGGGAAGAAGGTCGAAGTAGAGTTACAGAGAGAGAGCCTGGTATAGAGAGAGAGAGTTGTATCTAAGTTCTAGCAGGAGTTGTTCTTCAATTGGGGGCCCTGGGCCTTCTTTTATAGTTCTGATGAGGGGCAAAGAGGGCATTTTAGCCCTTAAAACCATGCAACAACCTTAGGCCAATCAAAGCTGTCGATCAGAAGATCTAAGACTCCAATTTGGCCTCAAAACACATTCAAACGCACCTTCATTGCACGGACTCAACCTGGTGGCAACACGTGGTAGCCTCTAGAGCATTGGATCACGATCTGATGGCCTTACTCGCTCCTCGGACCCGCCTAACCCCTCAACACTTATCTCTCTCTCTTTGTGTGCACCCGCATGCATCATCTGAGCACCTCATCCTCGGCCGTTTGATCTTATGATCAGATAGGCCAGATTCACATCCACACTGCCTCTCTCTCCTCGCGTGTGCTTCACATTCAAAATTTGCACGCCTTCACCTCAGCAGTCCGATCTTACGATCAGATGGCTTAAAGAACTTGCCCACGCTACCTTCTGAAGAGCACATATGATTACGCGTTAGCACTGTGTGCTAGATGGTGCATTCACTGTGAACACCTCTAGTCACGCAACACGGCTGCATCCTCATGCTTCGATGCAGATCCGACGGGCAATAGCAACCGCTCATGATGCCTTCTCTGATTTCGCGCTGAGTGGTTCTCAATTCCACGCCCCATTTTTTTGGTTGAGGGCGCTTACTGCTGTGCTAAGCCCTCTTTTGTGCTGCATTTCCAAATTGTGCACAGCTGCTATCTGCCGTTGGATGATGATCCAATGGTTGATCGTTATTCCTCCACGATAAAGCGTGGACATTATGGCGATGTGGCATGCTCGTGGCTATTGGATGGCGATCCGATGATGCACAGCACACAAGGAAGATGACTTTAGAGGGTGTGGCATGGCAAGGGGTAGCTGTGATGGCTCCACATGGCACCATCGTGGCCATCCATCTTCCTTTCTTTGTAACTGGTAATGTAGGCCTTCTATTGGGATGATTTTTGCATCGTTGGACCACGATCGTTGATCTAGATCCATCCGTGCGATCAGATCTTTCATCTGAGGCTTTGATCTTTGTCATCTGGCTTCATGGGCTTTGTTCTTCTTTGGGCTACACAAGATGCTCTGGTTGTTTGATTGAGACAATTTAGGAAGTGTTGGACTCCCATCTTTGTCCTGATTAGATCTGTCATCTGCAGCTTTGAATCATGTGCAATTTATTTCATCTCTCTTTTAGTACATAAAATGACAATATTATCTATATGACTAATAAACTAGCTATTGTGCAAATTACAATGCTTATGAACACATTATTCCTAAGTTATGCTAGAATCTAGCTTAATTCAGGTGATATAGGTTGCATGATTGCTGTGCAATCACGAAGATCAGGAAAAGACCACCTTTACCTGCCCCTACAGTACATATGTGTTCCGTAGGATACCATTTGGGCTATGTAACGCACCTACCACTTCTCAACGATGCATGCTAGCCATATTCTAAGATATGGTAGGTAATTACCTTGAGGTCTTCATGGATGACTTCTTGGTATTCGGTGAATCTTTTGATGTATGCATCTTGCATTTGGCCCAGATCCTTAAGAGATGCATCAAAGTGAACCTAGTTCCCTCCTGGGAAAAGAGCCACTTCATGGTTCCTAAGGGCATCGTACTTGGGCACCTCGTCTCTGAGAGTGGTATCTAGGTTGACTGGGCTAAGGTAAATCTGATTTCCAAGATACATGTGCCTAACTCGGTCAAAGACATCAGATCATTCTTGGGGTTCATTGGGTTTTATCGTTGATTCATACATGATTTCTCTAAGATCGCGTGACCCTTGATGTATCTCCTTTTGAAGGACACGTCATTTGAGATATCTAGTGAGTGCATTCACGCATTTGAGATCCTACGTGACTGAGTCACCCAAGCACCAGTCCTACAATCTCGTAACTGGTCTCAATCCTTCGAGATCATTTGTGAGACATCTGACTACGCATAGGAGCGGTGCTGGGTCAAAAAATTGACGGAAAATCGGTAGTCATATATTATGCTAGCAAGACATTGAACGAGGCTCAGTGAAATTACACCATTACAGAGAAAGAGCTACTAGCTGTAGTATTTGGCTTGGAGAAATTCAGGTCATACCTCCTTGGTTCCCACGTCATCATTTACTCGGATCACACTATAGTGAGGCACTTACTCGTGAAGAAGGATACGAAGCCTAAATTAATCCGCTAGATCTTGCTATTGCAAGTATTCCATCTTGAAATTCGCAGCAAGACAGGAAAGAATAATGTGGTAGCTAAGCAATTATCTCATCTTCCTTCTTCAACCATTGACCCTTCCAGACCTATCATAGAGCATTTTGCAGATGAGCAACTCCTGACAGTCGATACAGAACTTCCATGGTATGCTGATATGGTGAACTATTTGGCATTGCATCAGATTCCATCTAATTGGCCAAGGGCCAAGAAAGACAAATTACTTTAAGATGCCTGATGAAGCATGTTTCGCAAATTGAAATTAGGATTTGGAGGACCCATTTGTTGTAGCTCGCAAAACGCATCGATCAGATAAAATTTATAGCCAAAACTCGAGAAGTGAGTCCTAGGTCAAACACATAGAGGAAAACATTTGGTTTTGAAAAATTCGCCTTTTGCTTTTATTTATTTTCGTCGTTTTTATCTGTTATAATTTTTTTGGTATTTTTATCAGGCAAGAGATTAGGTCGATGGAAAATTTATCTACTTGCAAAAAATATAATAGAGAGAGAGAATCACATATTTCTGATTCCAATGTTTTCTATAACAAAGAAAGCAGAAAAAGCTACCCTATAAAGCAGTAAAGATAGATGGAGATGAGAAAATCACCCTCGATGGTTGCTTGGAGAATGACTCGCTCTGACGTCACTTGGAAGAAGGTGGTGAGGAGAGGGACGAATGAGGATGGAGCCGGAGGATGGAGGGTGAGGCAGGACGACGTCGCGGCAAGGATCTTCTTCCTGAAGGGAGGTGAGAAGATGGCCACGGGATGCTCCATTAAGGGGGATGAGGAGAAGGAAAAATCTTTGATTTCTACTCTATAGGAGCATTCTGGGCTTGGGACAAGCTCACTCTAGAGCCTTGGAGGTGGTGAGAGGAAGAAAGGAAAAGATGGTTTGGAATGGTGTTGGGTAGGTCCTTTTATAGTGGAGGAAGAACAAATTCACATGTGGGTCATTACTGACATCCGTAAACGTCGATACGGATCTACCCTTTCTATCGCTGAAAATCCACACCTTTGATTCCTTTGCTGGCACGCACGGGACATTAGTGACAGCTGCAAGTGTCACTAAAGGCCCACGTGTGTGTCACTGAAGATCCACCCTCGCACGCAGCACGCACGCACTCAGTAACTAGTGCAAGGTTGAAAGGGTGAGGGTCGTTGGATGCGCATTGGAGGGTCTTGAATGCATGGCTGAAGATCGCGCATTGAACGTTGCGCACCTGGTCCATTCAAAATGCACGGTCTGCATGCCTGCATGAAACCATTGGATCCTTAAGATCAGATCATCCGCAAGCCTTATCAAGGTCTCTCGATCAAGATCGTGCGGTCTTGATTGAAATTGGAAATGCACCTCTTAAATAAGGAAGCATGCAAGGACTCGAACGGTGGTCACCAGTTTGTGCTCCAAGTCTCCAACCAATGTGCCAAGTCATCGAATGCGTCGGGCAGATGTCTTATGGCTTGCAGTGGAGGAAGCTTCTCATCTATTGGATCAAGATCCAACGGCTGGGAATGAAAGTCATGGATGATGGAGAGATGGGAGCGAGCATTGCTGGCCGATGTTGGGTGACCTAGATGCCGCCACATGGAGCTAACTAGGCCATCCATTCTTCTTTCTATTACAGGGGGTGCCACGGTGCTCAGATCGAGAAGATTCCTGCATTGTCGAACTGCGATCGTGGCTCCAGATCCATCTGTATGGTCCAATTTTTCATCTGAAGCCTGTATGGATGTCACATTGCCCCCTGGATGTTGGTCTTCCTCAAACTTTGTATGATGCTACGAGACTCCGATCAAAATGATTTCGAAGGCGTTAGACTCCGATCGTTGTCCTGATCAGATCCGTACGGTTCGATTATCCATCTGAGGCCCTGAAATAAATCTTCTTCTCTCCTGACCAAGAAAAAGACCTAATTAACCTAAACTATATACAACTAATCTAAATGCAGAAAGATGCATGCTATGCAATATTTATAACATGAAATGCAAATCTAAGACTAAGAACAAGCATGAATAGGCATTTTAACCTAAATAGATGTGTCTACATCATTGCCAAATACTTCATTTGGGAAAATCCGTACCTATTCTGCCTTGGTGCTGATCAAATTATTAGAAGATGTGTTCTAGAATTAGAGATCAATGGCATTTTGTCCTTTTGCCACTACGAGACCTGCGATGGTCACTTCTTTGGATGTAAACCCACAGAAAAGTCCCCCACTGCGGATTCTATTGGCCACAATTTTCAAAGACGCACATGACTATTGCAAGGCATGCACTCGTTGCCAGAACTTAGGCAACACGAGCCATCATGACATGACGCATTTACAGCCGGTTCTCATGTGCGAGATCTTTGACATCTGGGGGATTGATTTCATGGGTCCCTTCCCAAAATCTGATGGTTTTGAGTACATTTCCCTAGCCGTGGACTACATGCCCAAATGGGTCGAATCCATCTAGACCCGAACCAATGATCATAAAGTCATGATAAAATTCATTCATCAACACATCCTTTCTCGGTTCAGTATTCCATGAGCTATCATCTCTGATGGAGAGACCTACTTTGCGAATGTGCACTGCTAGACCCTGATCAAAAAGTATGGCGTATCACATCATATTTCAACTCCATATCATCCCCAAACAAATGGATTGGCTGAACTGTCAAATCGGGAGATCAAGAAGATCATTCGGGTCACTGTTCAGCCTGACAGGCGGTGGAACCTAGTTTGACTTCTGTTTTATGTTTTGGTGTTAACAAAATTGTTTTAAATCTAGTGAGTTTATGAAGTGTTATTTGTAGGAAATCATAGGATTTAGGAAGTATGGATCATAACATGGAAGAAGTGTGGATGATATTAAGGACGAAGATCGTTTTTATGTTGTTCATTTCTTGTATTCCAGAATTTTGTATGTCTCCTAAACAAGAAAATTTGATTTAGGAAGTAAAATCAAAATAGTGATAATTTGTTATCAAAGTCACGTTTTAATCACTCGTTTGAAAAATCAAAAACATTTCTTAGAAATATTAATCGTGTAGTGAACTTTGTTTAGCACTAAAATTGATTAACAAGGTACTTGTTGCAAGTACCGGTACTATTCATAAGTACCAGTACATGCAAGGCATAGGTTTGAACCCTAGTCTCAAACTACGAACAACAAGTACCGGTACTCATCATGAGTACCAGTGTCAGGTGCTCACAGTTTGTGGACAGTAGTAGTGCCTCGACCTTACAAGTACCGATACTAATCACTAGTACGGGTACATGTAGGCCACAGTTTTTGACTTGTCTCAAACCTGTGAGTCACAAGTACTAGTACTCATTATGGGTACTAGTAGCTGTTGACTTAGTTGGTATTCAACTGTAAGCACTGAGTGCCGATACCCAGGCTCTGTTGGGCTGGCCACTAGATAATTGTCAGTAGTCAGTACCGATACCACAACTTTAGTGGTGACGACCTTCCTCTATAGTTCTATTATTTCGTCGTAGTATAGTATAGAGAAGTGATTACCAGTTTAATACAATTTGTTACTCGAAAATAAAAGAGTTCCCGAGGTCGAACTCAGGGAGCAAGTTGTATTCTAGAGATACAAATTCTTATTACAAAAAATATTACAAAAATAAAGAGAGGGAGAGAGATAAAAATTTGGTTTCTTCTTTCTTCCTCTTTGTTTTCTCTTCTCTTTGGCTTTTGGTTTTTCTTCTTTGTTTATCTCCTGGTGGTCTTCTTCTTCTGCCTTCTGTTCTTCAGATCTTCTTCTCGTGCTATCTTCTTCTGCTTTTGCTGTCAGGACGTCGTCTCTCCTTCTTTCTTCTTTTTCTTTTTATTTGCAGCAGTGGGTGATGTTCTTCTTCTTCTTTCAACTCTTGTTTCTGCTTGTCTCTTTCTTTTTCTTTTCCCTTGTGGTCCTGTTCTTCTTCCTCTTTTCTGCCTTCGGAGCGTCGTATGATTTTCCAATCAGACGACTTAAACCGCCGCTGCTACAGTGCTCCTCCTTCCTTCAGCTTTCGTCATCCTTCTTCTTTACCTGTGCCTGCACACTTCAATGCTCTCGTCAGCGGGCAAAAACCTACTCTACCCTCCCCCCCCCCGTGCGTTTCTCTCTCACAGAAGCCGCTCTTCGGAAAGCTCTCCCAGAGCTGTCGGGTACGGGTCGCGCCCGAGTCCAGGCCCACCGGCGTGCGTGGTGGGCGAGGAGTGCAGGTCAGGCTAAGTTGGGTCGGGCCAGGTCTGCGAGGCGTGCGTGCGGACGAGGCCGGGTAGTCGGGCGGGTGAAGGGGACCTCACCCCGTGAACTGAGGCGAACAGCTTAAGGCACTTTTTGCCTTTAAGCACCCATTCGCCTCAGTGGCTTTCCGAGGTGGGACTAAATGTCCCACCCCAATTTGGATGCCTGCGCGGAGGAAGCAGCGGTAGTCGAGGCGAAGCGCGGGGGCTTCGCGCGAGAGCTTCGACTCGACTGCAGCCTGGTACTTCGCGAAGACACCTCGCACTGCCTGGGAGCGTGACCTGGGCGTGGCGCACCTGGGGCAGCAGGTGAAGAAACTGCTTCGCTTCAACAATGGCGGCGGCGAGCGCAGGTACCTGCCCACAGAGAAACGGCCTCTCAGCCCAATCAGAAACGTGGAGGACCTTCGCCGTGGTGCGGCGAAGGTGGTCGGGGGGTCTGCAGGCGGCGGGGCGGAGCCTAAGGGCCGCCCTAGGTCAACCTGCAGGTTGGGAGATGGGTTTGTTCGGTGGAGTTGCAGAGGGTGATTTGGGGGAAGTGGAAGGGCGGAGGTTGATCAGGGTGAGGAGGCGGAGGTTATGCGGTGGTCGGCGAGCCGTGTGGGTTGCTGGAGTGATGGGAGCGGGTCGCCGGAGCAGGGGCCGGAGGTGGAGAAGGTGAGGGCGATTGGTCGGATCGGGGCAACAGTAAAGATGTAAAGTGAGGAAAAGGAAGAGGGGAGGAAGAGGAGGAGTTCTACCCACTTAGCAGGACGAGGAGGGGCCGGAGCAGGCAACAGTCGTATCGACTGTCGCCGGAGAAGAAGCTGCCCAGGGGAAGAAGCGGCGGCGAGGAAAGGGCCGGAGAGGCGCCAGCTGGGTGCGGCATGGCGCGGGAAGAGCGCGGGAGAGCAACCCTGTAGCTGGTAGTGCGGCAGAGCGACGAGGAGTAAGAGGGGAGGCCACCGGAGCTGGAGGGCTTCCTATCGGAGTGGGAAGAGAGGAAGTGGGGGTCTTTCTCCGTCAGGACCGAGCTCCTTTGAACGGTGGAGCGACGGGGGGTACTTATAGGGTAGAATCAGAGAGGAGGGCGGAGGGAGACGACGTGTCTCCCTCGCAGGAGGACGCCGGAGATGGAGACCCATGCCGTCCGTGCGTTCGCACGGCCGGTATGGTGGGTTGCAGCGACCAGGGGGGTGTTCCTGCGACGGCTGACGACGCAGGGCACCCCCGGTTTACTTGCCAGACCCTCCCCCTTACCCTGCGCGGCGCCATGCTCCGCGCAAGGTCGCCGGAGCATGGTGCTAGTCAGGTTTTGGCAGGAGGGACATGAATGCAAAGAACGAAGGAGAGTTAGGGGCGGAAATGTGAGGGTTGAAAGTTGAGGGCCAAAAAGTAAATAATTGAGGACCAAAGTGTAAAGTTGGTCAAGAAGGTTTCCTCTTAGGCTCAAGGTTTTATACATGACTAATTGGGGCCTAAGGATTATGATGGTGAATTTTATTTCCATATTAAACATTGTTTGACCGATCAATTTACGCAAAAACCCAAATTAAGTTGTTAATTGGGCATGGTTCTCAATGTAGGTCAAAATGGGTTCCTAAGGCCAAATTGAAGGTTCTAAACCCTAGAGATTATTTTTCTATGAATTTTAGAGGGTTTAGTTGATTTCTTTCTCTGCCTCGAACCTCGTGTTTTTAAGTGGGTTTATTTTTAGGGTTGCAGGATGTCATTTAATTCCTTGGAGTTGCTGTAGCCCTTATTGAATCATCTCATCCCACTTTTCCTCTTATTAGGTTTCTTTGACCTATGTTTGGACCCTGAGTTACCCTATTTTCAGATTGGATTGGTGAAATTGCATTTTTACCCCTTAGTTTCTATTTTCTTTGCGAACTCAGAATCTCTCTGAGTTAAGCCTTTCCTTGAGTTATGTAGGAGCTTTTATCCTTTGTATTAGGTCAAAATGAGCTAGTTATAGCTCATGATGAGGTTCTCATCATACCCCCATGCCTAGCTTTTGCTAGTCCCTTAGCAAAAACTTAAGCTTTCAACCCCCGTTCTAGACCATGAAGTTCTTAATAGCTTCAGATAAGTGCTTTTTCATTTGAGCTTAGATTAGGTTAGAATGCTGACCATAGGCCTAAAAGGTACTCTAGTACCAATCAAGATCCAAATCTGTCTAGCCTCAGCCTTAGTCCTTAGCAAAGGTTTTTAAGGCCCACAAGAGCTAACCTAAGGTTTATTGGACTTTGTGGTTAAAGCACCCGTGCTTGAAATTATTTTAGCCCTGGCTCAGTTCGCAGTGCGTTTTGTAAGAGAGAGAGAGAAAATTTATCTGTTTGGAGAGTTCTCTCTCTTTTTCTTTTTAAATCTAGCTTAGGATTGGCTTTTCAACACGGTCTGTATCAGATTCATTGCTCCCATCATCAATCCTCAAGGGTTCCTGGCAATCGATGCTTCGAGATAGCACCGCCCATGGCAACCCCCGGAACCCTGGCTATTGAGATTTCGAGATAATCCCATCCATGGTGTTCCGTGGCTGAATCCAGACCCCGGCAATTGAGACTTCGAGATAATGCCATCCATGGAATCTGAATCAGCAGAGTGCTTACATGCCCCCAGTAGGATATGTGAATATCCTAAGAGACAAGCACCGAGGAGATGATATTTTGTTACGCATCTTCTAGGGGATTTTCCGCCTCTCCGCGCTGGGAACTCGTCCAAATCAACTTGTGTTGGTCGGCCGCTCCTACTCTTGGTGTACTTTTTAGAATTTTGCGACGCTTCTGCATGATTTTTATTTTTACGCTTACTTAACCAGGCTGTGTGTGAGGTTAGGGTGCTTAGGTTACTGAGTCCCGTAAACCAAAAATTAGTTAACGAGGCCAAGTACTCCCTAAGCCTTGGACCTAGTACTTAAGCTTTTCATTTTCCTCAACCTCTTGAGGATTGTCTGGATCTTAATGGGTACTAAGAGTCTATTCAAGAATGCCTAAGGTTTGCATTCTTACTAATCTCATTATGCACTTTTCAGTTATTTTCTTGAATGAGGTCTAGAACTTAGGTTAATTCCTTAGTTCCTTACTAATGACTATCACCATTTCTCATAATTTTGTGCTCCTTTTTCATTTTGTTTCTTTTCTCCTTCTCCTTCACAAAATTTCCTTCTCCTCTTTTCCTCTTATTCTTTTTCGAAAATTTTTAATTTTTATGGTGTTTTTGGCATATGTGAATTTTTGTTTGAAACCTTTTCTTATAAGTTTTGCACTTTCATACCCCCCCCCATGCCTAAGATTTGCAATGTCCTCATTGTAACCTAGGGGGTTTTTATTTAACTTAGTTCATTCCTTAAGACAGAAATTTGGATGAGTGAATGGGTCGGGTTGAATTTTTGCGGACGATTTCTAATCCCAGATGCAAGCATCTGAGGTGGGGTCAGCTGTCTACAAGGGTGAACCTTAAGTGCAAAATGGTGTCAGAAAAAGTTTTGGATTTTTAGGAAAATGACGGGTTGCCTCCCGTTAAGCACTGAGTTTTACGCCATCGGCTGGGCGCAATAAGCTCAAGGGGAATGGAGGATATAAGATGCTTCAGCCAAATCAGTAGAAGTTACATCAATGAACGGCTTGAGTCTCTGACCGTTCACGATGAAAGGTTCAGAATCGTGGCTAAGTGGACTGATTTCGATTGCTCCATTTCCAAAAACCTGTCGGACCAAATATGGTCCGACCCACTTGGACCTCAGCTTTCCCAGGAAAAGTTTGAGTCGGGCATCAAAGAGTAGGACCTTTTGACCAGGATGAAAGATCTTTCTCGAGATTTGTTTGTCGTGGAAGGCTTTAACCCGCTCCTTGTAGATTTGCGAGTTCTCGTACGCGTCTAGGCGTAATTCATCGATCTCGCTGATTTGGAGTTTTCTGTGGGTCCCAGCCTTGGAAAGATCTAGATTACAGTTCCGTACTGCCCAATAGACTTTATGCTCCAGTTCTACGGGAAGGTGGCATGCCTTTCCGTACACCAGTCTAAAGGGAGACATGCCCAATTGGGTCTTGTGGGTGGTCCTATAGGCCCACAATGCTTCCGGAAGTCGGGACGACCAGTCCTTCCTGTCAGGCCGAACAGTGACTTGCAGGATTTTCTTGATCTCCCGATTTGATAGCTCAGCTAGACCATTTGTTTGGGGGTGGTAAGGAGTAGAGATTCGATGAGACACCCCAAATTTGGCCATAAGTGACCTAAACTGAGCATTTGTAAAATCGGTCCCCCCATCAGAGATAATAGCACGGGGAATCCCGAACCTTGAGAAAATGTTTTGATGTATGAACTTAAGAACAATCTTGTGATCACAGGTTCGGGTCGGTATGGCTTCGATCCATTTGGACACGTAGTCCACCGCAAGCAGGATGTACTCGAAACCATCCGAAATAGGAAAGGGGCCCATAAAATCAATCCCCCAGACATCGAAGATTTCGCATACGAGAATTGGCTGTAAAGGCATCATGTCGCGACGGTTCATGTTGCCCAAAGTCTGGCAACGACTGCATGCCTTACAGTGGCTGTATGCGTCCTTGAATAGTGTAGGCCAGTAGAAGCCACACTGGAGGACTTTGGATGCGGTTTTATGGCCTGAGAAATGGCCACCGCATGCCTGGTCATGGCAGAAGGATAGGATATTGCTGATTTCCTCTTCCGGGACACATCTCCGAATGATCTGATCAGCACCTATGCGGAAGAGGTACGGGTCTTCCCAAATGTAATACTTGGCATTGGAGCATAATTTGTCCTTCTTGGCCTTCGGCCAATCGGACGGGATCTGATGAGATGCCAAGTAATTTACTACATTAGCAAACCATGGAAGGCTAGTACCGATAGTCAGCAGGTGCTCATCGGGAAAATGCTCAGTGATGGGTCCGGAAGGGCTAATGATCTCAGAAGGAAGGCGGGACAGATGTTCGGCCACCACATTCTGCCTTCCCGCCTTGTCGCGTATCTCAAGATAGAATTCTTGCAACAGCAAGATCGATCAAATTAATCGAGGTTTCACATCCTTCTTTGCAAGGAGATGCCTCACAGCTGTGTGATCCGAGTAGATGATGACATGGGAACCCAGAAGATACGATAGGAATTTTTCAAGGGCAAATACTACGGCTAGCAGCTCTTTCTCCGTAACCGTATAGTAACGCTGAGCCTCGTCAAGTGTCTTGCTAGCGTAGTAGATGACCACGGGTTTCCCGTCAGCTTTCTGCCCCAAAATCGCTCCTACAGCGAAGTCGGATGCATCGCACATGATCTCAAAGGGTTGAGACCAATCAGGGGACTGTAGGATCGGGGCTTGGGTGACTCGGTCATGCAGGATCTCAATTGCTTGAGTGCATTCCTTGGAAATTTTGAAAGGTACATCCTTGGAGAGAAGAGAAGTCAAGGGGCGCACGATTTTCGAGAAATCTGGAATGAAACGGCGGTAAAAATCGACGTGCCCTAAAAAGGAACGGATGTCCCTGATCGAGCTAGGCATAGGAAGGTGAGAAATCAGATCAACCTTAGCTCGGTCCACTTGGATGCCTTTTTCCGAAGTTGAGTGTCCCAGGACAATTCCCTCAGGCACCATGAAATGGCTCTTTTCCCAGGAAAGAACCAAATTCACATCGATGCACCGCCTGAGTATCTGGACCAAGTGTTGGAGGCAATCGTCGAATGATGCTCCGAAAACTGAAAAGTCATCCATGAAGACTTCTAGATAATCACCTACCATATCTGAGAATATGGCAAGCATGCATCGCTGAAAAGTAGCGGGTGCATTGTAAAGATCGAAAGGCATCCTTCGGAAAGCGTATGTTCTGAAGGGGCAGGTGAACGTGGTCTTTTCTTGGTCCTCAGGATGGATTGCCACCTGGTTATAACCGGAGTACCCGTCAAGAAAGCAAAAGAACCTATTTCCCGCAAGTTTTTCGAGAATTTGATCAATGAAGGGTAGTGGGAAATGATCCTTCTTCATGGAGGAATTGAGTCGGCGGTAATCTATACAGACTCTCCACGAGTTGGCTAGTCGGGTAGGAATGATTTCTCCGATCTCAGTCGTTATAGTGGTGAGTCCTGCCTTCTTGGGCACGACCTGAATTGGGCTCACCCAACGACTATCGGAGATCGGGTAGATAATTCCGGCATCTAACCACTTGATGATCTCCCTTTTCACGACCTCCTGCAGATTGGGGTTTAAGCGTCTCTGCATTTCACGAGAAGGTCGTGTGCCCTCTTCTGAATAGATATGATGAGTACAATAGGAGGGACTTATTCCAGTCAAATCATCGAGAGTCCACCCGATGGCTCTGCGATGTTGCTGGAGAATAGTAATCAGACGGGATTCCTGTTCGGGATTGAGGTTGGAATTGATAATCACAGTAAGGGTCTGATCGGAACCCAAAAAGATGTATTTCAAGTGAGTAGGAAGAGGCTTTAACTCGAGGACAGGGTTTTCAGCAGCAGCGGGTGGTTCAATGTAGATGTGAGGTTCAAGGGTGGGAGTTACTGGGTTGTGTATGTCTGGATTCGACTCCTCTGTTTGCGGGTCAAGACCCTTCTGTGGTTGATGAGGCATAATCGAGTCATTCTGTAAGTGTGATTCATCAACCAAAGTCCTGACGTCACAAATTTGTTCGATGACACCGCAATTAATTCCTTGTTGGGCCTTAAATATATCAATTTTCAGTGTTTGATCTCCAAACTTAAGCTCTATTTGGCCCTCCTCACAGCTGATGTTGGCTCTAGCAGTAGCCAAGAAAGGTCTCCCTAGAATGATTGGTGTAACCCTAGGGTTCTCAGGTGCGTCCATATCTAAGACTATAAAGTCCACTGGGAAATAGAAATCCCGCACTCTTATGATAACATCCTCGAGAATCAATTTTGGTGACTTTATAGATCGATCTGCTAATTGTAATGTCACCTCGGTTGGTTTTAGCTCAGATTCTTCTAGATGGTCAAGTAAGGATGTGGGTATCAGGTTTATGGATGCACCCAAGTCTAGCAATGCTCTATCAAATTGGGTACCACCTATCTTGCAGGAAATCAGGGGAGTACCAGGATCTTTTGCCTTGGGTGGGAGTCTACTGAGGATTACAGAGCTGGCTTGCTCTGACAGAACAATAGGGCTCCCTCCCTTGGTTCGCGGCTTACGCTGGGGTGTACATATATTCTTTAGAAATCGTGCGTAAGCTGGTACGTGGCGGATTGCATCCATCAAGGGGATGTTTATGTGGACCTGCTCAAAGAGCTTGACCAGGTCCTCCTCAGGGGCCACGGGTTTGGTAGTCTTCTTTCCCTTGGTCAAGGCCTCGGGAAACGGGACCTTAGGTGGTTCTTCTAGGATAGGTCCAGGTTGTGGATCCGGGACAGGGGTGGGGACGTCCTGGATTACTGTCCTAGGCTTGGGATCAATACCCGGCTTGGAGTGGTTCGGATGAGGTGGGTCTTGGGTTTCCTTACCACTACGGGTTGATACGGAATTAAGTCCTGCCTGGTTTTGGTTGGGATTGGGTAACATAGCTTGCTGCTGGTAACCTGCAAAAGAAGTGGAGGCCTCTATCCCGTCAGGTGAAGGAACAGTGGGGGCCTGATAAATCATATGGGCATGGCCCGGGTTTGGGTTCAAAACGCACTTCTGGGTCGGCACGTTATTTGGGTTAGGAAGGGGTTGGGAAGGGAGTGTGCCTGGCTGGCGAGAATTTACCAACTGGGCCAATTGAGTCCTAACCTCTGTAAGTTCGTCCTTATGTTGTTTTTGAATAGCCGCATTCGTTCTTTGAATGTCAGCTAGAGTCTGAAGGATTAGGGACATTTGATCCTGATTTGGCCCTGATGGATAAGTAGGGTTGGGCCGAGGCTGAGGCAGCTGGTAATGACGAGAGGGCTATGGGCGGGACTGAAAAGGTGGTCTTTGGATTTGGGAATTTCCTGCCCACTGAAAATTGGGATGGTTTCGCCATCCAGGGTTGTAGGCGTTGGAGAATGGGTCGTTCTGGATGGCGTTGAGGTCCTCGCAGGTCTCAGGAACCTCTAGAGAATCAGGGAAAGGGGGAATGGAATTTTCCGGGCTGGTATAGATAGGATCGGGTGATCCTCCAATCCGAGAATCCGATGGGGATGGATATGGATCCATCCTAGGGGAAGATCGGTGGAGAATGTTTTGCACAGTTTCCCTTGTGGAAGGAGGCTGTGCGAAAGGGTTATGCGCAGAGGTGGCTCGCTGCAAATGCTGAGTCAGCTCATCCACCTTCTTTTCGATAATTGAGACCTTGTCCAATCGACTGGCCATTAATTCCAGGTTGACTGATGCGGACAGGCCCTGCGTCTCATGTGCTCCCCTAAGATTCGTTGATGCGCGGGTATTCGTCCTGTCGAATAATCCCATGGAGTCATTGTTGATGGAGTTCTCGCACATGTTTTCGAGAATCTCCCACACGGTGTCTTCATGCTGACCCATGATATTTCCTCCGCAGGTTGCATTGACGAAAAGACGGATGTCCTCACGGAGTCCCTGGTAAAAAGACTGGACTTGTTCCCATTTAGGAACTCCGTGATGGGGGCACTTTCTCATGAGATCCTGGAAACGATCCCATGCCTCATGGAGAGGTTCTCCTGATTGTTGAGTGAAGTGCGTAATCTGATGGCGCAAGGCGTTGGTCCGACCAACGGGAAAAAACTTCTTCAAAAACTCGGATTGAAGTTCTTCCCAAGTGTTGATCGGCCGGGTCTGAGTTTGATACCAATGGGCGGCCTTGTCCATAAGAGAAAAGGAGAACATCTTCATGAGAAGAATATCCCGATTTTGCGCATCTGACCCAAAAGTTTGGGCCAGATGCTTTAGCTGTTTGATGTGCTGGAAGGGATCTTCGGAATTAAGCCCATGGAATTTAGGTATAGCATGAATCATGTTGGGCTTCAATTCGGAATCAGGTCCTCCAGTCGGGATTCTGACTCGAGGCTCAATAGCCACCGCAGCAGGATTGTAGTGGTCCCGCATCATAGGATGCTGTGGTGGGTGCATGAAGTTTTGGAAGAGGTCATTGAGGCACTGGAGCTGGTGCTCCAGATTATTTTCTTCCTCAACTGGCAGAGCCATGATGGGGGAAGAAGAAGAACTTGGTTCTGAATCAGAAGAGAGAATAATGTGAGGGGGTTGCTGCACAAACATGGGTGTCGAGGCTTGGCCTTGATGAGAGTGAATTTCTAAAGGAGGTCTTAAGGGTGGTCTTAAGGACCTCCTACCGTACATGCACTGTTGGAAGAGATGAGTTTAGAAGGTGCTGGACCCAATCAAGACACCCAAAAATGTGTTGGGTGACTATAGAGGCGCGGGGCAGATGGACCCCTTGATTAGAAAGATCGTCCACCTGAGAATTACCTGGGCAGCCAGAGAGGGAGAGTCCCGCAAAGACCCCTACACGGTAGAGCGTCCCCACGGGTTACAGGGTTTCCCCCACCCGACCTCTCTTGTCACTGCGGTTCCAGGTAGACCAGAATGGGGATCTTGACCTCTTAAGTCTACCAATTTTAGGTTAAGATTAGGGTGCTTAAAGTTACACTTGAACTTTAGTTCTTTGAGTGCAAAGAGTGACCTAATTTAAGGTTGGTTGACCCAAGGGGGCAACTTTACCTCTTGTTTCCTTTGAGAGTTTTTGGGTCTTGTCTTTTAGGGTTCAAGTGTTTAGAGAGCCAATTGTTTTGGGTTTTTCTTTCAATAGGTATTTTCAGACAAGGGCTTGGGCACACTTCATTTGGTTTTCTCAATTCTTGCTTAAGGAGTGTCTCTAAATCCCTAGTGTTGGATCCTAGGTTGGCTCTTACTTGGTCCAGTTAGCTCTTTGTTGGGTAATTAGGGCTCAAGCAAGAATGTGTTAGCCCTTAAATACCCTTAATAGTGTGCAGTAATAATGGGTTGAAAACATGCAACTTTTGATGGTTTACTGAGTATAGAAGATAGGTTAGACCTATATTACTTGTTCTTTTCTTTTCTTCCTCTTTAGAGTTTAGGGATTGAGAGGATAGAATTTTACTTGTCCTTGGAGTGGTTGTCGTGCGGTTGCTTGTCTTCTCGATTTTCTTGTATTTTCCTGCACAATAAAGGGGAGATTGTTAGCAATGTAAAAACAGGAATTTGATTATCTCTAGAATAGCCGTTGCTCCCCGACAACGGCGCCAAAAACTAGTGACGACCTTCCTCAATAGTTCTATTATTTTGTCGTAGTATAGTATAGAGAAGTGATTACCAGTTTAATACAATTTGTTACTCGGAAATAAAAGAGTTCCCGAGGTCGAACTCAGGGAGCAAGTTATATTCTAGAGATACAAATTCTTATTACAAAAAATATTACAAAAATAAAAAGAGAGAGAGAGATAACAATTTGGTTTCTTCTTTCTTCCTCTTTGTTTTCTCTTCTCTTTGGCTTTTGGTTTCTCTTCTTTGTTTATCTCCTGGTGGTCTTCTTCTTCTGCCTTCTGTTCTTCAGATCTTCTTCTCGTGCTCTCTTCTTCTGCTTTTGCTGTCAGGACGTCGTCTCTCCTTCTTTCTTCTTTTTCTTTTTATCTGCAGCAGTGGGTGACATTCTTCTTCTTCTTTCAGCTCTTGTTTCTGCTTGTCTCTTTCTTTTTCTTTTCCCTTGCGGTCCTATTCTTCTTCCTCTTTCTTACCTTCGGAGCGTCATCTGATTTTCCAATCAGACGACTTAAACCGCCGCTGCTACAGTGCTCCTCCTTCCTTCAGCTTTCGTCGTCCTTCTTCTTCGCCTGTGCCTGTACACTTCAAAGCTCTCGTCAGCGGGCAAAAACCTACTCTACCCTCCCCCCCGCGCGTTTCTATCTCACAGAAGCCACTCTTAGGAAAGCTCTCCCAGAGCTGTCAGTAGTCGGGTACGGGTCGCGCCCGGGTCCAGGCCCACCGGCGTGCTTGGTGGGCGAGGAGTGCAGGTCAGGCTAAGTTGGGTCAGGCCAGGTCCACGAGGCATGCGTGCGGACGAGGCCGGGTAGTCGGGCGGGTGAAGGGGACCTCACCCCGTGAACTGAGGCGAACAGCTTAAGGCACTTTTTGCCTTTAAGCGCCCGTTCGCCTCAGTGGCTTTCCGAGGTGGGACTAAATGTCCCACCCCAATTTGGATGCCTGCGCGGAGGAAGCAGCGGCAGTTGAGGTGAAGCGCGGGGGCTTCGCGCGAGAGCTTCGACTCGACTGCAGCCTGGTACTTCGCGAAGACGCCTCGCACTGCCTGGGAGCGTGACCTGGGCGTGGCGCACCTGGGGCAGCAGGTGAAGAAGCTGCTTCGCTTCAACAATGGCGACGGCGAGCGCAAGTACCTGCCCACAGAGAAACGGCCTCTCGGCCCAATCAGAAACATGGAGGACCTTCGCCGTGGTGCGGCGAAGGTGGTCGGGGGGTGTGCAGGCGGCGGGGCAGAGCCTAAGGGCCGCCCAAGGTCAACCTGCAGGTTGGGAGATGGGTTTGTTCGGTGGAGTTGCAGAGGGTGATTTGGGGGAAGTGGAAGGGTGGAGGTTGATCAAGGTGAGGAAGCAGAGGTTCTGCGGTGGTCGGCGAGCCGTGTGGGTTGCTGGAGTGATGGGAGCGTGTCGCCGGAGCAGGGGCCGGAGGTGGAGAAGGTGAGGGCGATTGGTCGGATCGGGGCAACAGTAAAGATGTAAAGTGAGGAAAAGGAAGAGGGGAGGAAGAGGAGTTCTACCTACTTAGCAGGATGAGGAGGGGCCGGAGCAGGCGACAGTCGTATCGACTGTCGTCGGAGAAGAAGCTACCCAGGGGAAGGGGCGGCGGCGAGGAGAGGGCCGGAGAGGCGCCAGCTGGGTGCGGCGTGGCGCGGGAAGAGCGAGGGAGAGCAACCCTGCAGCTGGTAGTGCGGCAGAGCGACGAGGAGGAAGAGGGGAGGCCGCCGGAGCTGGAGGGCTTCCTGTCGGAGTGGGAAGAGAGGAAGTGGGTGTCTTTCTCCGTCAGGACCGAGCTCCTTTGAACGGTGGAGTGACGGGGGGTACTTATAGGGTAGAATCAGAGAGGAGGGCGGAGGGAGACAACGTGTCTCCCTCGCCGGAGGACGTCGGAGATGGAGACCCATACCGTCTGTGCGTTCGCACGGCCGGTATGGTGGGTTGCAGCGACCAGGGGGGTGTTCCTGCGACGGCTGACGACGTAGGGTACCCCCGGTTTACTTGCCAGACCCTCCCCCTTACCCTGCGCGGCGCCATGCTCCGCGCAAGGTCGCCGGAGCATGGTGCTGGTCAGGTTTTGGCTGGAGGGACCTGAATGCAAAGAACGAAGGAGAGTTAGGGGCAGAAATGTGAGGGTTCAAAAGTTGAGGGCCAAAAAGTAAATAAATGAGGACCAAAGTGTAAAGTTGGTCAAGAAGGTTTCCTCTTTGGCTCAAGTTTTTATACATGACTAATTGGGGCCTAAGGATTATGATGGTGAATTTTATTTCCAGATTAAACCTTGTTTGACCGGTTAATTTACGTAAAAACCCAAATTAAGTTGTTAATTGGGCATGGTTCTCAATGTAGGTCAAAATGGGTTCCTAAGGCCAAATTTAAGGTTCTAAACCCTAGAGATTATTTTTCTATGAATTTTAGAGGGTTTAGTTGACTTCTTTCTCAACCTCGAACCTCGTGTTTTTAAGTGGGTTTGTTTTTAGGGTTACAGGATGTCATTTAATTCCTTGGAGTTGCTGTAGCCCTTATTGAATCATCTCATCCCACTTTTCCTCTTATTAGGTTTCTTTGACCTATGTTTGGACCCTGAGTTACCCTGTTTTCATATTGGATTGGTGAAATTGCATTTTTACCCCTTAGTTTCTGTTTTCTTTGCGAACTCAGAATCTCTCTGAGTTAAGCCTTTCCTTGAGTTATGTAGGAGCTTTTATCCTTTGTATTAGGTCAAAATGAGCTAGTTATGGCTCATGATGAGGTTCTCATCATTTAGTACCGATACCAACTAACCGTTGTGCCTAATCTAAATGGCTATTTTGCAATTAATCTTATTCCAAACCTTCTTATTTTGCCCCCAACGTCTACAAGGCATAGAGGGGCTGATTAGTGGCCTATAAAATCAACTTTTGTGTGTCATTTTCACACAAAACAAGAATAAAAAAAAAAATCCTCTTTGCTCCATATCATATTTCTCGTAATTTAGCTCTAAGAGTGGTAGACTTGTTGCATCCACCCTTCAAGGAGATCTTCATTTTGCTACAAGTTCTTTTGGTGTGCTTGTTTTGTTCTCATAATATCATTTTCTGCACTTTATTGTTTCACTAGATCTTTATATCAAATATCTGCTAAACTAATTCTTGTTGGAGACTTAGGAATTGAGTTGTAAGCTATTTTATTTCTTGCTTACACCTATATTAGTTTGCTTATATTTAACCTTGTAATTGGGTTGAGATAACCCGTTAATTACCTAATTTTTTAGTAAATTGATTCCCTTTAAGTTGAGGGAATCAGGTTAAAAATCCTAAGTCAACAGACTTAGGTAGTGGAGTACCCAAGTAAGGGGAACCACTATATATTTGGTGTACTTTTCTATGATTTATTTTATTTTCAATATTTTTTTTACCACACTATTCATCCCCCCTTCTAGTGTGCTTGTGCCCTTTAGATCCTACAGGTGGTATCAGAGCGAGTTGTGAAGAAGACGTGACAAAACACATTGCTATGGCATCATCAACAAAGAACACCAAAGGATAGTCATATACTCGTCCTCCCTATTTTGATGGGACGGACTATGGGTATTCGAAGAGGTGGATGCAAGTCTTCCTCGAGGTGATGGATGAAGAGTCATGGATCCTCATTCAAGAAAAGTATTCAGATCCAGAGCTACAAGGAGTAGTATGGACGGCAGATCAGAAGAAAAAGATTGTAAGCAACACAAAGGTGATGAATGCACTGTATTGTGCATTAGCAAAGGAGTTGAATCGTATCTTGGTTTGCGAGTCCACATATGACATATGGAACACGTTGCAAGTCACCTATGGAGGTACTAAGAAGGTAAAAGAAGCACACATATCTATTCTAAGAGAAAGCTATGGGTGTTTCAGGGTGGAGAAAGGTGAAACCATCAAGGCGATGTACACAAGGTTTGGGGAAATAGTCAACCCCATGAAGAATTTAGGAGTGAAGTTCACTAAAGAAGAGCCTGTAAGAAAGATCTTCAGATCTCTTACAAGTGACTGCTCTCCGAAAACAACAGTGTTCCAAGAGGCAAAGGACCATTCAGTCCTTTCTCTTGATGATCTGATTGGAAGCCTCATGGCCTATGAGGTCCAACTAGAGAACATGAAGAAATCAGTAAGCAAGAAGGAGCTTGCTTTCAAAGCTCTAAAGGAAAATTCAGATCTCAACAATTCCGATTCCGACAAAGAAGATTTCAACGATTCATCTGAAAGCAAGGTAAAAGAGTGAATAAATTTTCAAATGATATAGTTTGTTTTGTATGCAAGAAAAAGGGACATGTATGAAAAGATTGCCTAATGATTAAAAAGAAAAAGGAAGAAAAGAAGAGAGACGAAGAAGTTGATCGGAGAAAGATCTCAAGAAAGGTGTATAAAGTGACTTGGGATGACAACGATTCCAACACGGAATCCTCTTCTGAAGAATCCGAGGAAGATGTAGTTGCCCATCTGTGTTTGATGGAAAATGACAATAGCTCAGAAAGTGAGGTAGATTATGAAAATACTTTTAATGAATTGTTGCAAGCATATGAAGATTTGTATCACAAGGCTAGGTTAATTAAAAAAGAAAATAAAGTTTTGAATAATAACTATAAGACCTTGGAAATAGAAAATTCATGTTTAGAAATAGAGTTAGATATGGCAAAAGACACTAACTCACAATTGCATGGAAAGATAGTAGAATTAGAGAATATTTACGAGCATTTTGAGGAAACTTTAAATAATCTTGAAACAACTACTAGATTGAATACTGAATTTTGTAATGCTTTAAAAGTAAAATTTCATAGTAAAAAGAACACACAAAATAAATCACATGCACCTAGGCATGCATAGATTTACCAAAAGGTCAAAAATCCCAAGAATTATAGATCAAACACAAAAGAGATCTATAAATCTAAGGATTTGAAGGGAACTAACCATCAAGGACCTAAAAGAAAATGGATACCTAAATCAGATTTATTAAATTATTTTGTAGGTGAAGAAAGACAAGTAGATCCTAGACAGTAGGCGTTCCAAGCACATGATGGGACACTTCGACCTCTTTATCAAGTGAACGAGAATTCAAGATGGAGGACACGTCAAGTTGGGCGACAAAAAACATTGTCACATATTTTGTCAAGGTACAATAGGTAATTCATCTAAGTAGGTACAAAATATACCTTTAGTGGAAAATTTAAAGCATAACGGGTTTAATGTTAGTCAAATATGTGATAATGGACGTGATGTATTGTTTACAAAAACTGTGTTTCAATTATTAAAAGAAGGAACTAATACAATTTTAATTGAAGGTTTTAGATATGAAAATATCTATTCTCTTCATTTTTCACAAGAGAAATTTTTGAAATGTCTACTTACCACTCATGTTGAAGTGGATTAATGCAACCGTAGGCTAGGTCACATAAATAAAATGAATTAGTAAGGGGCCTACCCAAACTAACTTATAAAAAAAATGTATTGTGCAAATCTTATGAACTAGTAAAAAAGCACAAGGCTTCGTTTAAACAAAAAAGACTTAGTTTCAACAACATGCCCTTTAGAGTTCTTACACCTTGATCCATTTGGGCCAACACGATTTGAGAGCCTAAATGGATCAAAATTTTGCGTAGTTATTGGTGATGACTTCTCGCGGTTCACTTGGGTCCTTTACTTTTTTTAAAAAAGAAAAGGAAAGCTATCGAATCGCCGATAGCAATCTAGGAGAGCATTTATTGATTATATGAAAGAAATGGATTACAAGAATGAACCCCACATATGTATGAGATTCCAGCAATTGTTTACAATATTATCCACACTCACTGGTCTCTCTTGAAACAAATTATCATTTCTAGCTCTCCACACCAACCATAACACAGCCACCATGGGCACATATGGCTTATTCGAAATCAAAAAAGAACTCCATAGATTGCCCCAAGTGGGAATAGAATCCCTGTAGACCTTCCTCCAAACATAATCTGTTATCTTGCACGTAGAGAAAATATGATGACTGGAATCATTGTGCATCCCACACAAGTGGCAAAATTGAGCAGGGGTGCCCATTCTCCTTTGCTGCATATCTCCCATTATCAAACCATCTCTTCTACACAGCCACAAAAAAAATTGCACCTTCAATGGTACCTTCAATTTCCATAACTTCTTCCCAACCTCATCCACCTCCACTGATCTGTAAGAGAGGATGAGTTTCTCATAAGCAGCCACTGATGAGAAGGTCCCATCCCATTTATATGTATCACACTCCTCTGGCATAGGTTTGAAAGCAGCAAATTCCTACAGGAGGCATTCCTTTTCTACCCATGTTCTTGTTGCATGGCCATTCCCCACCTCACTGTTTAACATCCAATTCTAAGAAGCCATGTCCCAATAATCACATACCAAAGCATTTCTATCAGTGGCAGCTGAAAATGCAAGAAGGTACCTATCCTTTATTACCCCACCAAGCAGCCATTTTTCCAACTAGAATTTAAAGCTTCTCCCGTCACCCAAGACTAATTTGAATAAATTCCAGTTATCAGCCAAGGCATGCACCACAGAGGTCCAGAAAGGAGATGGCTTATGAGGATTCAAACGACTCTTCTCATCATTTGCTGCCCCATAACTATCATGAATGATTTCTGTCCAAAGTTTTTGTTCCCATTGCAGAAGTCGAACTACCCATTTCAACAAGGCATCATTAAACTCTTTTAGAGATCTGATTCCCATGCCACCATACTTTTTAGGAGAACAAATTGAATCCCATTTAGTAGGATTGAAGAAGGTACCTTGGTGTGAAGCCCCTTTCCAGAAGAACCTTTTGCATATAACATCAAGTTTTTTCTGAATTGATTTTGGAGCTTGGAAGATAGAGAAGAAGAAAACTAGAATGGATGTGATAAATGAATTTAACAGGATAAACCTCCCCCCTTTCAATAAGTAATGGCTGCTCCAGCCTTCTACCTTCGTAGACACCTTCTCGAAGACAAAAGTGCAATCAGTTTTCTTCATTTTTGTACACTTCAGTGGCAACGCCTGATATTTGATTGGCAGTGACATCACAGGCGTGCCCAGAATGCTGGAAATGTCACATTGGTCTTTATCGTTCATACCAAAATAGACCAAGGAGGATTTACTTCCATTTAATTTCAGCCTAGAAATTTCACCAAATATGTTGACCATATAGTATAGCGCTTGAGCTTCCCTGTTCCCTCCTTCCACAAAAAAAATTGTTACCCACATACTAAAGAATTGGGGCCAAAGCCCTTCTATTTGTCATTGAATATCCCCTTATCATCCCATCTGCTACCATCTTGCAAGAATATCTTGCCAAAGTATCCACTGCGAAATTAAAGATCAATGGGGCTAAGGGGTAGCCTTGCTGCACCCCACATTGAGGCAAGATCCAGGCTCGACATGGCATCCCATTTATCGAAGGGTAATAGGAGGCAGTCGTGATGCATCGTTTCACCCATTGGATACAAAGAGGGGGGAATTTTCTACTTTCTAGAATTTCCCATAGATACAACCAGGAAATTGAGTTATAAGCTCTAGAAAAGTCTACCTACCATAGGAAGGCCTTGGATTTTCGCTTATGCCATCCCATCACCATTTCTTGAGCCATAATGAATGATTCCTGTAGTGACCCCCTAGGTAAGAAAGCAGATTGGATAGGCATAACCGGGTCTTGCAACACACCATGAATTCTATTAGCTAGAATTTTAATGATGATAAGATAGATGGAATTCAACAATGCAATAGGCTTGTAATCAGAAAAATTCTCTGCACCCAACTTCTTTGGTAACAAGAACAAGTAAGACTTGTTCAGTCTTTCAAATCCAGAGTTGCCCTTTTCAAACTCATGTATAACCTCCATCACATCCTTC
Organism: Thalassia testudinum; assembly: GCA_037157565.1. Lineage (NCBI taxonomy): Eukaryota > Viridiplantae > Streptophyta > Magnoliopsida > Alismatales > Hydrocharitaceae > Thalassia > Thalassia testudinum. The sequence goes on along the minus strand of JAZHRO010000003.1, from coordinate 7,346,128 downwards.
TTAAGAACATTCCACATTTCCTTGTAGAAAAGAACTTGTACCCCATCTGGTCTTGGAGCTCCCTCATTATTCAAATCTTTGGTAGCTTCCATTGTTTCCTGTTCAACAACCAACATAGCAGCTTGTTCATTGCTGACACAAGGGAAAGCAGCTGAAGCCATCCTCCAGGAGCCTCTTGGTGCAACCTTAGTTGTTTCTTTAAAGTAACGGGCAGCTTCAATTCTTATCTCACGAGTGGAGGTAATGGTTCACTCACCCACTTTGATAGAGGAGATAAGGTTGAATCTTCTTCTAGCACTGGTAGCAAGATGAAAGAATTTCATGTTGGCATCCCCTTCCTTGAGCCACAGTTATCTAGACCTATCACGCCAATCCATCTCTTTCTTTAAATCCTTGTCACCAATGACCTGCTGCCAAAATTTCCTTAGCTCCTGCTCCTGGGCACTTAGAACCACCATGAATTCCTTCAAGTCAAGTATTTGGACCTCAGCCAGTGCCTTAGCTCTCTTCTGCTCCCTAATAGCCACCACTGTCTACCCATATTCCTTTAGCATTGTACGCATATCTGCTACCTTTAATGCAAGCTTCTATGTAGTTGAGCCTATCACAATCTTATTTTGCCACCAACTGGACAACATGTCTTTAAACCACTCTTCTCTGAACCATGACATTTTGAGTTTGAAATATGAACCAACATCCGCGTTCACCCTAGAATTCCACACAATTGGTGTGTGATCAGAGAATGGTCTATCAAGGCTCATGACAGAACACAAATGGAACCTCTCCAAGAGGCTGGGGTTGCCAAAAAACCTGTCCAACTTAGATAAGAGCCCACTGCTATTTCTCCAGGTAAATTCAACCCCACTGACAAGGCATTCAGTGATGCCACCAGTCAGTTGAAACCCTTCCATTGCATCATCAGTACCGCCACCAAGTCTATCCCCACTTGACAGGGAGCAATTAAAGTCTCCACTGACAAGCCATGGCACCTCTTGGACCTTTTGATGCACTACTGACAGGTCGTCCCACAACTCCACTTGCCCTACTACTGCACAAGGTCCATATACACATGAGATGAATCAATCTAGATCATGTGAAGATTCTGACATCTACAAGTAAGCACATGTTTGACAGGTGTATTTCAATACTTTAAGGCTGAACTTTTTCCACCATATTGCCATCCTAACAGATCTGCCATCTGCGACCAACCCCATAGAGTTTGCTCTCCTAGATTGCCTCAGAGAGTCCCAGACAAGGCAACTTTCATCATCCAAGTGTGTCTCTTGAATAAGAGCACAATCAGTCTCCCACTCCACAAGATATCTAATAAGGGAAGCCCTTCTCACTTTGTTGTGCAACCCATGCACATTCCACGTTAAGACTCTCATCCCTTACGTGGCTGATCCCCTTGAGCCAAATTTTCCACATATTCAACCATGATGGACTTTGCAATAGTATCCTCCTCCATGGGACTCAAGTTCTCCTTCCTTGGCCTCCTAAGCATGTAAGGAGAGCACCCAACACCCGTCTTTTGGCTGGTCCCTTTCCCAAATTTCAGATCATCAGGTGCAGGAAAAGGCATTTAATTCACATCACTAAGGACACTTCTTCCATTGCTGTCTTCTAATTCCTCCCTCGAATTCACCTCCTTACAATTGGTCGATTTGCCAGGGTCCTCATGTATTTTGTTAGCACTCCCCAAGCCAGTGTCATCGACCATAATCATCTGACCCCACTCTAATACATCCTTGTAGTATTCTTTCCTCTTCTTTGTCTCAGGTGCATCATTTGAGGGCTTACGACTCTCCAGTTCCTCCTGTTGTACCCCTTCATATCTATCAACAGATGTCTTATCCTAACCCAGTACTGGTAATATAAATTCCTACCCTACCACTAATAGGCGAATAAGCCATGAACAACTCCCACACCTGAGGATGATTTTATCAGGCAGTGACCCAATTCTAAAAAACTTAGCCTCAAATTGTAGTAGATGGGCATCACCTTCCCCAATTGTAATCTCAGTATCATCACTAATAGATACAAAACCAGCAATCAACTTGGAAACCACCCCTCTAGATCTCAAATGCAGAGGCAATCCCTTGATCGTAAGTGTCACTCTCTTGGTACCCTGTCTCTAAGGAGGGTGATCGGGGAGTGCCCCATCAAAGGGAGAGACCAACCTCCACAGCACACTATTGTTCTCAAAGGTACTTGAGCGAAAGCATAGCCTTTCCACATCTATCATCCCCAGACTAGAAATAAGAAAATGGGTCTGGGATAGCATAGTAATCTTCTAGCCCGACAAGACAACGGATAAGGAACTCACCTGTTGATGGAACCTTTCAACAAAAGGATTTCCAATCATAACTTCGCTGATCAAAGCACCCCTCAGCATCATCTCTGTAGAAAGAATATCCTCAGAGAAGGGGATCTCCACATCAATCGTGTGGCCAACTTGCGCCAACGGTGGAGGCAGCCAAGGCTCCTTCAGAACCTCTTGTTTCGGGCACAGAGGGTTCATCTTCATACGTTGTAACCTCACTCATGTGCACGAATCACGTTTGTGACCGTCTCCCCTACGCGCCAAACAAACAAGGGTATTTCTGCACATCGCCGCCATATGCCATCTTCGTCTGCACCTATAGCATAGAACCTCTCTGTTCGTCCTCCTTCAACCCTCGAAACAAATCTGGTTGCCCCACCCTCATAACTCTCCCATCTCCTCTCCCTCCTTCACCATTTTCTTGATCTCCATGTCTTCTAGTCACCCTCATCCCTAACCCTAGCCTCACCCTCACCTTCTTGTCTTGTTGCTTGTTGCCCATCGCCACTCTCTCGCCACCCTTTCCCTCCCCCTTCCACTTCCACTTGGGTGCTTTTCTTGAAACATAAGGATGACTCATTTGATTCCTTCCTAAGTCTTGCTCGACTTCCAAAGGAAGAATCATCTTCAATTCTTAGATTTATGACTGATCATGGGGGTGATTTTGAAAATGAAAAATTTTTATGTTTTTGTGTCAATTCTGGCATATCCCATGAATTTTTATTCCCTCGGGCACCATATCAAAATGGTGTTGTAGAGAGCAAGAATTGACTCTACAAGAATGCACTCGAACTTTGCTTTTAGAGTTTGGACATCAAAAATATTTCTAGGATGAAGCCATTAACGCAGCCTGTTATGTTCTTAATAGAACTCTTTTAAGGCCTATTATTATGAGAACTCCATATGAACTATATTACGAGAAGTCTCCTAGGATTTCATACTTTATGGTGCTTGGAAGTCTATGTTATTTATTAAACACCTGTGATCAACTTGATAAGTTTGATGCTAAAGGTGATGAAGGCATCTTTATTGGCAATTCAACTAGAAGCAAAGCTTATTGAGTCTCTAACAAAAGGACTTTCTTTGTAGTGGAATCCGTGCATGTTTCATTTGATGAAACAACATTAAGAGAAGTAGAACCAAATCAACTAGAGTTTGATGATGAGGATACCCCCTTCATCAATGTATCAAAAATGGAAGATACACAAAATATACATGATCTTCCAAAAGAATTGGTACATGATGGGTGCGGGATGTGTTGGTTTAATTGTGTGGTTATAGCATGCATTCACGACATTTATTTTAATTAAAGATTGGATTTGGTGAGTCCAAGTGTCAAACGTCAGGAGGCATGAAATTAAATTACTTTGTTGCTTTTAGTTGTCACAGGAAGTTTGGTTTGCTTGCGACATAACAAGAGAAAGAAAGAGAGAGAGGGAGAGAGAGTAGGGTTAGAGTTTGCCTTTAAATCACGACATTCATTCGAACAAGATGGGAGCTATATAAGAAACAACATCAACATTAACATTTAGCATACAACTTGGGTTTGTTTGCAAATACAACAATAGCTAAAAGCTTAAACAAAAGCAATATAAAACTAGGGTACAAAGAGAGAGAGGAGGAGGCAAGGCAGGCATGGTGGTGGAGGAGGGCTCTGTCAGTGGCTTGACAACTCCAAGGTGTATGTGGAATGCTTGGTGGAGCTAGGAGAAGGCTCGTGTTGTATGGAGAGGGTGTGTGAATTGAATGCCTTTGAATGGGGTGGTTGAAGGGGTTTAAATAGGAGAAAAGGGCTTCTAATTTAGGTAAGGGGGTTTAGCAATGTCTAGGACGTTGCTAAACCCCTTCCAAAAGCATCGCTGAAGCCCACTGGCTGTCGATCCATTTGAGGCGCACGGGCTTCATCTCCCACGATCTGTGTGATCGTGTTGTGAGTCGTCCGATTGAAGATCGGACGGTCGAGAGTTTGCATGGGCATGCATTGTGGATTGCACACATTCTTGCCCAGGAGCATCTGCATGCATCCATTGTGTCACGTGGCAGTATCCTCGCCATCGGTTTCCGCATCAGCAGTAGAATTTCATCCGCGCACGCTCCTACTGCCAATTTGAGCCTTGCCAAGGCTGGAATGAGCACTCTTTGCTCGCAGATGTGGCGCGGACCAACGCGCTGTGTGTGTTGGTTTAACGCAGCATGGGATTTTTGGCTACTGCTCCTTAGCCGTTAGATGGGAGATGTGCAGTTGTGATCATGCGATGAGGGTGTGCTGAAGAGAGGGTGTGGTCTGAGTTAGCGAGTCTACAGCCGTTTGATGACGATCGGAGGATCGAGATCTCATCTTGGTGTGATGGAGAGATGGTGCAAGCGAAGCATGTAGGTTCTCAGTAGTTCGATCCTTGGATCGAATGGCTTAAAGTACTTCTTTTCGTGGGTGCTGCGCGGCGAGGGTGCGATTTGAGCGCGACGTGGTTGCTTGGATGATCAATGGCAAAAACTTCTTAGGCTGGTCGAGGGAGCTCCAGATGTTGGATTTAACTGATTTTGAGTCCGTTGGACTCCATTCATCAATCTAAATCCATCTGTGTGGTCTGATTGCTCATCTGAGGCTTGTTTCAATATGCACTTGTACACATGGCCATTAAACATTGATTATAAGCAATCTTAATTCATCATGCTTGCAATGCTTCCGTGCTCATCATGGTATTTTATTAATGCATAAATATCCTCAAAATAAATGCTGGTTGATAGAATTATCATCATCGAATGTAGAGTTATCGTACCCCTATGCTCATCCCTTGCTAGTCCCTAGCAAGGTTTTTCCTAGCCGTTATTTTCAGTTGGAATTTGGAATTGATTGCTTAGACATTTGTTGCTTGTCAACAAGAGGAAATATACTAAGAGCCTAATCCACAGAGACTAAATAGTGCCCGTGTGTCTACCAAAATGCAGACTGCCCAAGTGCTTTCTTTCAAGCATATATATATATTTTTTCTTTTTCATCTTTCCTCATTATTTTGTATTTTTGGAGTTGAGAGTGTCTAGGTAACTTTTTACGGCTATCCAACCCACCCATAACTCTAAAAAGACTATGTGCTAAGCATCTTGGTGTGAAGATTGTGATAGACCCACTCAATGGTAATGAGAATAGACTTCGGGTTTCTACGCCCCTAGGTGATTGGAGAAGGAAATGCTTGCCCAATGGTGTATATATCCGATCGGTAGCTTCCTCCCTACTTTTTTATGTGGGGTCAACTGTTCGGGGCGTAGATCACGTAAGAGATGAATACATCATAGTGTAGCACGAAATACGTCTCGACAAATAAAATTAACGGAACTGGGAGTCTCGATCGATCACAGGGAGGCAGAAAAATGCTTTTGATTTCATGCACTTATTCTAAATTTAATTACTAAGTAGTAGAGACAATGAATTGCAATATATATCATGCAGAAAGTTTGAACATTAATTGTATATCATATGTGTATTTGAATGAAACATGAAGTAAATAAATTACTACTGTAACAGAACGAGGGCACCACGGGTGATCCATGGTGGCCTTTTGAAGAGGTTGAGAGGAGCAGTGGCAATCCAACAGGGTGGCCCAACGGATTTTGCGGATGGAATTGCAGAAACGACAGTAAGAGGGAGAAGAGAGAGAGGTAGAAGAAGGAAGAAGAAGAAGAGAATGAGAGAGTTGAGAGGGAGTTGTTTTTCAAGGGGGCCCTTAGGTCCTTTTATAAGCTTTTCAAATCCTTCTTCCCCGGTTCTATCCTATGTTGCCACGTGGTGCATTCTACATCCTCAGATCCGCATTGCACGGCTACCGCACACCCGCACCGCTTCTTCACATTTTCATCTTCAAATCCTGCCTCATCATCTCAGCCATCCGCTCTTGCAATCGGATGACTTAAAGGCGCGCTCATCAAACCATTCAAATCCAACTCGCGGTTCTCGCAACAACCCGTGCCATCGCGCCACGTGGATGCCTCTGGGCCCTCCAATCGGTTTTGCCTGCTTACCTATGCCCTCCTGTATACATGTGCATCAATTTTGCGTAGCACTGGGCTCGAACCCACTCCCCGCACAAATGCACGCGCATGCGAACCAACGTGTTGCACAAAGCCTTTATCATATGTACTTAATTATATTTATATTAATATGTTCACGGTGGTGATGTGGTGTGTTCGTGGCCATTGGATGAAGATCCAACGGCCCACGCTACGAGGTGAGGCACCTTCAGGGGTTGGGGGCATGACGAGGGGTGGCTACGATGGTGCCACGTGGTGCCATCGTGGTCATCTATTCTTCTCCTCTTTATATCTGATGATGTAGGCCTCCGATTAAGTTGATTTCTGCATCGTTGGTCTGTGAACGTCGATCCAGATCTATCCATGCAGTTGGATTTGTCATCTGAGGTTTGGATCTTCTTGAATTTACCCCTTCACTCTTGCTCTTCTGTGGAGTCCCTGGGGTGCTATGGAAGTCTAATTGATGCGATCTTGGATGCATTGGACTCCCATTGTTATTTCGAACAAATCCATAAGGTTGGATCGGTCATCTGCAACCCTAGATTACCTTCCATCATTAATACCTCTCAAATAACATAGTTTAATACATAAAGCACATCTATCAACTACTATGCAAAATACGATGCATATGCATGCAGAATGTTCATGTTAAGCTAAGTTCTAGCTTAATTCAGGCGAGTTAGGACCTATGATTGCTGTGCAATCATACCCCCATGCCTAAATCTTGCTAATCCCTAGCAAGTTTATGACTAAATGCATTTTATCAAGAGTTAAACTAGAGATTTGTTTCTTTTTGTTTCATCTAAAAATTCAGAATCCAGATAACTATGAATATATAATGTTGTACCTTCTGCAACGGATCCAAGCGAAGAGTAGATATACATTTAAAGCTTGTACTTGACCCCTAGTAAAATTCTGTCGAGATAGGCAAACCTCTTCTCTCGGGGTTATAAAATATTTTCTAATTTTGTCCTCGGTGTTTTGTTTGGGTAGGAGATGTCTGAGTTAACTGGATTGTATTTGGTGGCTCACTCTCTTCTGGTGCTTCTTAGAGACTAGTATTTCAGAATTTAAATTTCTAGATTATTGAATAAATCAATTTAGAGAAGGGCTGGAAAATCTGTGCTCTCTTTAATCTTTTGTATTCTTCTCTCTCCTTTTTCCCTTTCTTCCTGAGCTCACATCTCACCAGATTTGCAAATGTATTTGGTGGTCCCACAAGGCATGACACTTTAATTAGGTTCTGATAACCCTACAACTAAGTCAGGAGCCCTCAGCCCGTATTCAAGCAGTCAGAAAAACAGAAAAAGTAGGTTAAGGCTATATTTGGTGGTTCTTGAGGGTGGTAGGTGTTTTAGCCACAAAACATTTAACTTGACTCACATTACGCGACTGCTTCACATAATTTTTTTTTCCTTTTTTTTTGCTTCCTTTTCCTTTTTTTTTTGAAGCAAAGAAATCTTTTGTATGCAATTCTATAGGTACAATGCCACAACAAGACACTGCTGAATTGATCAGCACAACATAACATGACATACGTACTTTTATATGTGAGGCATTCTTGGGGATTTTTGGGATGACCAAGAGGATCTCAGGTGGCTTATTTGGTGGAAGTACCTATTCTCAGCACTGGGTAGGGAACGGATAGGACGACATATTTCTGACCTTGACATTAGTACCTCCTTCAGCTGAGGATTCCGTAGAGGATGGTCATGACCATCCACCTCAGTCCCAGTTTTATCATAACCCACTCTCTGTGTTTCTGCCTTATTTGGTGGCTCTCGTATGGAATTTCTCACAGATTAGCATGCAAGAACTGAGAGCAAAAACTATGCCCAACTCCAAGTGTCATTATTCAATTATTAAAGATTCCTTATACTAGCCTTAGAGCACCAGTAAACTCTCTAGTCTCACCTCACATATATTTTGGTGGAGCTACTAGAAGAGAGTTCACCTAACTCCCTGATTGCTGTCTAAGGGTTCAAGAGAAGAAGCATTTCTTCTTCTCGACAAATGAGAGATGTCTATCGATTTTTGCAGAGGATCCATTGCAAAATCTAAAAGAAAGTATGAAATTATACTGGTTTCTAAGTCTAGGAATCTACTAAAGAATAAATCTTTAAAAAAACCTCTTGATAAAATGATCTAATCCCCCTAATTGTTGGCAGAAAATTTTCAGTTTTTATGAACTACCCCCCTATGCCTAAGTATTTGCATGTCCTCATGCAAGAATAAAAGAAATTGGAATAAGGCTCTGTGTATGTGGATAGAAATCACCTAGAACTGCTTCCAAGTTATCATTCAGCTCATGCCATTGCTGCAATGCTATACATAATATGCAGAACAATATGCTATGCATATATGTATAAGTACAACTATGATGCCTAAATGCGAAGTCTAAATGCTATGCCTAACTACGATGTTGAGTTTAACGCCTCCAGCTTGGCAAAACTCATCAGATGGATCAATGACTGCAGGAGACAGACTAAAGATAGATAGGAAGATGTGTTCCACTATCATCAACAAGCCAAGAATGTGGAGTAGTTGCCCGTGAATACCAAGGCCACAAGGTCGGAAGAGTAGAATCACAAGGCCTGGAACAGGTTGTAACTAGGAGATACAAGAGAAATAAATCCAGGTGCCAGAGTTATAGGGAGCAAGTAGTTGCCATGAGGGATCCAGAGTGGGACACCAGTCATACGGGTCCTGAAAGTGGTGAAACAAGAATTGAGGGACCCATGTGGTGTAATAAAAAATGGTGTAAAGAACCATTTCATGCTTGGATTTGGGTGTTGGTGGTTGTAGAGTAGGTGTGTCGAATATGATTTTTTGTTCCATCCTAATAGTTTTATTTTCACCTAAATCATTCTCATCCTTGGGTTGATCAGGAATCTCGTATGGATCACCCAAATTCTGCTTGTGGTGTGAGTCTTCAAATGTACTGGGCGGCAATTTATTTTCCCCAAGGTGTGAAGAATCATAATACAGTAAAGCCTCAAATTCTTTCATTTTCTGCCCTGTGGCTTTAGTGAAATCCTTGATAACCAAAAGCGAAGATGTGAAAGAATCTGTGATAAATTCGTCTGACTCCAAATCTAAAAATTCCTCCAGATTTTCAGATTATCTTGACAATCGAAAATGGAGATTTTAGTATATTCTTTCTCAACTTCGATTGGATTCTCTGGTAATTCAAATTTACACTCATGGATTTCAATATATTTACCATCTAAGCTTGTCATGAGTGTTTTAGGCAATTCCACTCTAGATCTCTTATAATCCAAATCATGGGCCTCCTAAAGTGTATATACCCAAGTCTTAGAATGTACCAAGCCTTGGGTGTCATGATCCTACATATCTATCTCCCAAGATTCAGGATTTTTAGATTGAAAATCGATCATGGGACTTTCCTCACTATTTTCTAGACTAGGGCTCTCAACTAATTTCTTTTCAGATATGCCAAGAACATTTCCCTTAATTCCATCAGATATCTCATCTCTCACTTGAAAATCACCAACATCATCTACTTCAGGCATGTGAGTCGAAGAATCCTTAAAAGTCATCTTAATTTCCCTAAAATCCTCTAGGCTATTCTGAACTGGGTACCGCAAAAGGAGTATATCTAGAAGTGAGCGAGTTTGTTGTTTCATCCTAGCCACAGATTCTAATTCTTTAAGGGCTTCCATCAGAGATTCTTCGATTACAATCAAAGTCTGTCTCTGCTCTGGATCAGTAGTGATCTGGATTTGATGTAGATATCTCACAACTGTGTCCTTGTACTTTGCTATTGTTTGTTGCAGTCTGAGATGTAGTTGCGAGTCTATTGGTGTCTCCCTAGTGGTGGTTGGTGTGGATGTGGCCTCAGATGTGAGTCTCAGGGAAGATGGAGGGTTGTAATAGATTTGGTCTGGGGAATCAGAAGGGTGGTGGGTGGGTTTGGTGCAGTTATAGGTTGTGGTTGATTCCTTAACATTGAGTGGCTCACCATCCACCTGCGATACACTCTCTTTGAATTTAGGGCTCCTAGAGGTGATGTCTTGGGTTCTTTATCTTCCATCCTGAATTTCTTTTCTTAAGCCTTCATATTCCCTTTTTCTGACCTCCTTTGCTTCCTGGATTATTTAGATCAGTTCGGCAATTTGAGGGTTCTTGTGAGATGTAGGAGCCTGCCTTTGGTGGGACTGATAAAGATAATCAGTTATCATGATGAGATCTCTATCCCACATGGAGTGTTTGTAAGTGCTGCGAGATCTGTGTGGATGTCCAAGAGGTTGAGGTGGGTATGTCCCAGGCCTGAGGTGCACCCGTATAGGAATAATGAGGAGCAATCTCCCACCCATAAGAAGTTGGGATCATAGTTGAGTTGGGAGGAGAACCCACCACCTTATCACCCATCCTTGTCTAGCAAAATACCTCTTATATTCTACGTATAGCTCACGCCCAAGAGAGAAGATGAAGAAGAAGATTAAGGGGATACTTTGTCCCCTTGGTGCCTTCCCCTTCTCCCTTCTCTCTTGTGCCCATGCCAGCCAAAGGAGAAGCCAGACAAGGAAGACCTTTAGAGGGGGTCTTGAGGGTGGTATACTACCATCCTTGGAGGAGAGCTTAGAGGTGGTCCACACCACCTTCGAGGAAAGCCTTGCACGCCCCCTACTTCAGGGTTTGCCAAGGAAGCTACACCTTGAAGAATTTTGCAAGGAGAAGGAGGAGCTCTTTTTGATTGCGGGAGCAGCTGCAATTGGAGCAAGAGCCTCGCCATCTTCACCATCATTTCAGAGAATTTTTGTGTTTTCATTACATGCATTTTCAATTCTAGTAGTTTAAGCATTCTTGTTCTAGATTCTTGTTAAACAATTCCTCAATTTTATACAAGTTGCCTTTATTAGATTTGTTTGTCTTGATTGCAATTTAAATTTCCCTTTTGTGCACTCACTTCGCTCCCTCTCTAATTAACCTTGTCCTTCACGTGCCTAGGGTGAGCTTAGAAGGAAGGTAGCTCTTGTCACCTAGGGTTACTATTAGGAGTAGTTATCATTAATTTGAAATCCATGTTATTTCAGTTACAAAATAGAAAAAAAATGATATATTGAAAAAATCAGAAAGAAAGTTGAGATTTATTTTCTAAGCAAGAGATTTGATTGCAAGCATATTTCCTCCTTCGACGACCTTAGATACTCCCCTATTTAGGTCTTACAAATTTTAAAAACAAATCCGTTTCAATGCGTTGCAACGACTTAAGACCCTAATTTAACAAATCGTGCAAAAATGCGATCACTTTTTGGCACCGTTGCCGTGGAGGCACGGCTTCGCATTTTAATTGATTGTCTTGCTTGAAGTGGATCTCGTCCCCTTGTCTCTCTTTTCTCTAGCGTGTGAAGGAACTATAGGAAGAAAGCGAGAATTTGGACGCGAGAGCTCAAAGTTCCTTTTCTTCCCATGATTTGAGGTTGGTCCCCCATTTCTTGTCACATTTAGGCTGAAAGACTATCAAAAAAATATTAAACTTGGCTTTTAGGATCCTAAACATCCTGAATAATTGGAGTGGTGCCCATAAAAATCAATTGTTTGCTTGTATGCTTCATTAAACACCACTCCAATCCAAGTGTTCGTATTCTATTTTTCGGGTCCAGATTTTTGTGCAGATCTAAAAATCAATTCCCAACATCATAGGTCTCCTAAAATTATAAAATTTCACATAGTGATTTTAAATCAAGTTAGGAACGTTTGTTCCAAATTTCAACTCAATTGACTTTGTATTTAATTTTTAAAAATTCATCGACTACCGAGGGAACACACCCTCTAATCTTCTTGTTTTTATACTGTCCGTGAATTTTTAGAATTTTTATACTCATCCAATTTTTGTGAAATTTAGCTTTTCGGAATCCATATGAAATTATGCATCTCACATAAAATCACCAAATTTTTTTGAAGCCAGTAGTAGTACAGAAAGTCCAAAATACGCACGGGTATCATTTCTAGACTTTGACGCCAGCATAAGTAAAAGTTCAAAACAAATATTAAACAAGCTCCTAAAATCTTGAAAAAATCCTTTTTGGAATCCTTGTTTGATTTTACATAAAGTAGTGGTGTTGTTTGACTTGTTTAGACCACTAGTTAATACAGAAAGCCTAAAAATAATTCATTGGTAGTAATTCTCTATCTTAGGGACAATTGGATTAGGGTTTCTTTCTTTCTTTTTAGAGACTCACATTAAAGGAAATCAACCATCACCAATACAACTTGTTTTTTTTTTCCTTTGATTGTGGAGTTTCAAACTTGTTTGAAAATTTAACAAGAGAAACCCTAAAACACATTAAATTAAATTGATTACGAAAAGACAGAAATACAAAAATTGTGTGACAAATTATTTGAAATTTGAACCACTTTCCTACGCACACACACAAAATAGGGCAATAACCCAATTAACACCCTCCACATTTCGCTTGCACTTTAGTATCCTAGACCAAATTAAAATCTGTAGCAACTTGACCCATAAGGTTTCATCAATTTAGGCTTGCTATATAAGACTTAAGCTTTTTATAGTTAATACCAATTCTGTCATCTATATCTGGTGTTTAGGCTGAGGGGTCGTGTCAAACAACCAGGCGTGGGTTTATACATGCACTTGGAGATTTTCCTGGGAAATACTTGGGCCCAAACTCCCCTTAAGCAATTTGGCTAGATTTGTTAACAGAACGAGTATTCACTGTTGATTACTTCTTTCGTAGGTAAACCAAGTCTTAGGTTAATTTCTAGGGAATCACACTTAAGTTAGGTCTAGAATTTGTTGTTTGAATTGCAAACTTTCTCTAATCTCTTTCTCTTCTCATCCCCTCCAATTCTTCCAAAATAGTGCATGCATGGGCGAATGTTCCAAAAACCACATCTTGAGGGACCATCTGATTTTGCCAACCGCACCAGAAAATCTTTGTTCTCTTCTCCCTCCTCTTCAAAGAAAATGGAAAACCAAGGAAAACGACAAAAAGAATTTTGCTTCAGCTTCTAACCTGTCAATCGACCCACAAGCTGACTTCCCCCTGCCTCACCTCCCTCATCTGGAGCAACCAGAAATTGATGCAGGGCCAGGTGGCCTTCTAATCCTAACTCAAAATACAAACCCCTTTGCCTTGATGGTTGACCATTTGGTTCGGCTGCAACAAAATCAAGAAGATTTGGCTAGGACTATAACGAACCTTCCTAACTAAGGGCAAAACCCACCACCCTGCCAACAGCCTGTCGTTCCTCTTAAGGATTTCTATGATCCTTCCCATTATGAGGAAAGACCCGGGGTGGTCATACCACAAGGGGATTTTGAGATCAAACTAGCCATTCTAAATCTTATCAAGCATTTTCATGGTCTTCCAAGGAGGACCCTTTTTGAAATCTTGAGGAATTAACTGTCCTCGCTCAAACCACTCCTTCCCTCAATGTGCAGGAAGACATGTGGTTAATGAGACTTTTTCCTCTCTCTCTAAAAGATAAAGCTTCACATTGGTTTAGAACGGTTGGGCGCCTGATTACCACCTGGCCCCAATTAAAGAGCACTTTTCTAAAGAAATTTTTTCCGATTGGTCGAACTAATGCTTTAAAAAGATCCATAATGACCTTTCAACAAAAAATTGGTGAACCCCTCCATGAAGCCTGGGAAAGATTCCAAGAACTTTTAAGAAGTTGTCCCCACCATGAATTTCCGCAATGGTAGTTAGTGTAGATCTTCTATCATGGATTAGAATATCAATTGAAGCGATTTGTGGATGCCTCGTGTGGGGGAAATTTTCTTAATAAAGATGACGAAAGTGCCTATCTCCTCTTTGAAGAAATGGGTGAAAACTCATTTAATATGACTTCAATGGACACTTTTGGTAGAACACAAAACCCCAAATCCACCATTGTTCTAGTCACTCAGGATGATCTATATATGTTAGCTCAACAACTGGACCAGATGCAAATTCACTAGAAAAAAATGGAAGAGAAGCTTACAAACAAACAAGCTCCACACTTTAACTCTCCACACACTAACACTCCACAACTTTTCCGAAGAGAAAATATGCACAATATTGATGCCATACTTGCTGGTCAGCAATTTCTAGCTGATTTCCCACAAAAATTGACAGGGAATTTTGATCAAAATATTTTTAATCCCACCACGGAAAATATTTATGCTCTCTAGGAGCAATTTAGAAACCCCTCCAACACTTACAATCAAAACTGGTGGACCAACCCGAATCACTCCTGGAAAAACCCAAATCCAATTTCTTTTCCCAAATAAAATTATTTTGGGAATTATGGGCAACCTATATATCAACCTGGACCATCATAGGAAGATATTAATACTCAGGTCATGAAAACTCTGCAAGGTATGCCGAATCAAATGACAGAAGTAACCCGCATGATTACCAACTTGCAACACCAAGTTAAGGTTGCTCCTGATCATCGATCTATTGGGAATTTACCTTCCCAAACCATGCCCAACCCGAATAATCAAAGGAATTAGTTCCAAGGTGGATATCCCAGTCAACCCATTCAACTAGCACCTCAGCATCCCCAGGGATTTAATAACAATCAGGTTTCCCGTCCTCATCCTAGAAACAACCAAATTGCAAATGCAGTTACTTTGAGGAATGGGAAAACCACTCAAGACCCCCTACCTATTAAAGAAATTCATTTCAATGAAAAATAGATCAACTCTTCCCCATCTTCATCAAACATTGTTCAGGAACCTAATAATGCAAAATAGGGAAACCCTGTGATGGGTCGGCCCGAATAGGTTGTTAATATGATATTTTTATCGTTGAAATGTGTATAGTGGTTAACCTAATTTGGACCTAACCATCTCTTTACAAAATTTTTAACCTGGCCTAATTGATTTTATCTTGTCACTTTTAAGCCTAGGGTCGAACACAGGGAAGTGGGGTTAAAGTCGAGTTTCTACGTTTTCCTTAAAACGCGTCTCTTCCGTTCGTTTATTGTGTTTTTGGTGTTTTTCTTATTTAGGTTTTTTTTATGGTAATCCTTGTTCTTGAGGCACACCCTCAAAATTGTGTCCTTGGCTTTTAGCCAAACAGAGTCCCAAAACAAGTCTTGCTACTCGCAAGACGAGGTGCCTGCAAGTCAAAGATTATCTTTTCTTTTTTATGTATTTTTTTTTTATCTTTTTACTAACAGAAAAGCAAATAGACAGAAAGTAAATATAGTACGTATATATATATATGTAGTATATATATAAAGGGGTGGGGGTGGAGGTGACGATGGAGTGTAGCACTATGTCGAGTCAGTCGACGTCTAGAGAGACGCAACCAACACGACTAGGTGCCGCGTGGAGTGTGGATGGAGGATGGATGATGTATGGGGCCACGCTTTTTTTGTACGCGTGTATCAGGGAATATCAGCAACTGGTGCAGATATTCCCGCGATACAGCGTATAATAAATATCATGAAAATATATGTACATATGTATGTATATAAGTAAATATATCTATATATATATAAATGTATAGTTATATATGTATAGATATATATATATGTAGATATATATGTGTATATATATGTGTATAAGTATATATATATTACTATATATATGTATATATATATGTATATAGATATGTATATATATATACGTATATAAGTATATATGCCTATATATATATAAGTATATAGATGTATATATAAGTAGATATATATATATATATTATATATATGTATATATATATTATATATATGTGTATGTATACATAACTATATAGATATACTATGTATATATATATATATATATGTATGTATGTATATATATATTTATATATATATGGTACTATAAGTGTGTGAGTGTGTGTGTATGTGTTGGTATAGGTGTGTGTGCGTCGGTGAACGTGTGTGTGTGTGCGTTGCTGTGAGTGTGTGTCTGTTAGTGAGTAAAAGAGAGAGAGAGAGAGAATACGTGAGAGAGAGAGCGGGAGCGGGCGGGAGCGGGCGGGAGAGAGAGAGAGAGCGGGCGAGCGAGAGATCGCGGACGTGCGAGTTAAGACGTCTGCCGCCTCCGGCGGACGTCTGACGCCGCGTCGTCTGAAGGCGGAGGCAGACGTCTGAAGACGGCGAATGCGGGAGCGGCTTCGCGTAGGGTTCCTGCAGGCGTGCGCGAAGGCGACAGGCGGGCGAAGGCATGGAGGAGCGGGCGTGGAGGAGGTCTACAGGTGGTCGCGGAGGGTCGCGGAGGAGGGCAGGGGGCGGCGCGAGGCCGTAGCCGGCCGCTGCAGTGCGCGTAGCGGACGGCTACAGGTGCAACTGCGGGGACGTCAGGACGGAGGTTGAGCGAGGAATGGCCCTGCAGGCGCGCGCGAAGTCGACGGGCGGCTGCGGGGACGGTCGCGGAGGAGCGGGAGGACCTGCTGCTGCTGCTGCGTGGCTGCTGCTGCCGTGGCTTCAAGCTTCGAAGCTTGGAGCGGCGGCAATGGCGTTAAAAAAAAAAATGAAGCGAGGGAATGCACACCGCCCACCGGCTCATCGAAGAGCTAGGCGGTGGTGCTCCAACTGTGGTGGTGTGCACCACAGTGGGTTCTCCTGCTCGCCGGGTGCCTCCTCGAGAGAGGGCCGACGTATGGGAGGGGAAAGCGATGGAGAAGATGGCTGCGGGTTTTTGTTGCTGCAGCAGCCTCCGTTGCGAGGATGAAGCTGCAGCTACTTATAGAGGAGGAGAGAGTGGCGTGCTGGCTGCAGCAGGGAGAGGGTGCGCAAGTTGCAGCTATAGGGAGCGACGTTGGCAGGGAGAAGTGACGGGAAGAAGTGCTGCGTTGCATGCAGCTGCGGGAAGAGTGCAGCCGCGGGAAGGAGAGAAAAGAAGAAATCAAGAGGAAAAATAAAAAGAGGGTGATTTTGCAGGGAGGCACTTGAAGAAAAATGTAACAATGCAGGCGATTGTTTCACTCCTCTTCCTCTCTTGATTAAATGCATGCATGCAACCATTTTTACAAATGTGGCTATAGGATTATAATATACATAGTTAATGCTAGAAAATAGCATAAGAAGGCGTTATTATAGGCGTGTTTTAAGGTGCAAACATATACCCCCATGCCTATCTTTTGCTAGTCCCTAGAAAAACTGTATTTAGAAATGATCTTAAGCTAAAGATTTTCTTCTGAGGTGATATCGGTGTGTTTATTATCGGATATTGTGAGAACTAATTGTAGAGAAGATTACCAGTACTTTAAGTCTTACATGACAAAGATCATCTCTCAACTAGCCAGGACTCTTGATATTTAAACCCTAAATACGATTTCCAAGACCCAGGAGGTTTTGCCGTACTCGAGAGCTTAAGAGGTCATGGTTGTGCTTAGTGAAGGATCAAGACTGACCAGATGAACATTAAGACTCAATCCCAGGGTTTCACGAATTTTTAAGTACAGGTTGGTCCCAGTTTCAGCTCATGTCTTCGAATTGACCCTTAAGATGATGACGGAAAACTCAACTCCCATTTTCTGATTTTTTTTTTTTGGCTCACCGAAAAACAAAGTATACAGACATTTATGAGATATACTGACTCCTTTGCAACATCTTTTTTTTTTTTTTTTTTTGACAACTCTTTTTTTCTCTTTCTTTTTTTTTTGTTTTTTTTTATTTTTTTCTTTTTTTTGAAACACATTTTGAAAGAGCACACTTTTTTTTCTTTTTGGTGGGAGAGTTTCTTTTTGGTGGAAAGAGTCGCTCCTAAACACAAGACTAAAGCCTGGGATAAAAAGTCTACCTGCGTGCACAGGTAAGGACTCCACCTTCCCTAATGAACACTAGGGTTGGATCTTATGTTCACCTGGCCTTTCCTGATATGTGTAGTGTGAACCACGTTTACTTAAGCTCTCAAGTAAAAGTAAACCAACGGATCTTGTACTTGTGTCTCAGGTACAAGAATACATCCTTAGTTACGAGCGATCTTGATCTATTTTGTCAATGCTTTAAGTGAATTAAGCCGAGCCTGAGCGAATCAAGCTTTTGTGGCCTGGAAAGTCTTCAAAACAGAGGTTGAATATCCATAAACACTTATTGCCTTTTTGTTTCAGCTTTCAAATCTTTACTAAACACCATTTATTATTATTATATATATGTATATTTTTTTTCTCTTCTTTTTTCTTTTTCTTGCATATTTATAAATAGGTGGTAATTATCTGATACCATAAAATACCCGGATCCTATGGATGCCTATCTACCCCCCCATGCCAAACAATGCTATGTCCTCATATGCATGCAGGGAAAGGCAGAGAACGGACGACAGATCGGGTAACAGGAGCTGAGGTTCAGGGTATAAATCAGGGTGGAAGGGTGGGTGGATGGTGGGTGGTGAAGAGAAAAGCGAAGTAATCGCGATAGAGGCGTGAAAAGTAATGGTGGATGGTGAGAGATTTGGCATTTTCTGGGACGACAGTGTCCCAGGCGGATCAGAAAACAGATCAGGAAGAGGAAGTTGGCCCTTAGATTGGCCAAGAAGGGGGGCTTTTTGGATAGATGGATCCAAAAGGGAATAGCCCCGGTGAGTAAGATGTGTACTCAAGGTCTCAGTGTGGATTTGCAAATCCGCCTGATTTAGCGGGAAAGAAAGGGCAATCCGGTCTTCCATAGTGTGGACCGGCGGTGAGCAGCCCGGCGATGACTCAGACCACAAGGTATGGGAAGCGGAAAAAACCTCGTCAGAAGTCTGGTCAGGAGAAGGTATAGGAATAGGGAGGGATTGGGGAACGTCACAGTTTGTGTTGGTCAGGCAGTCGTCAGGTAATTCGCAGCAGTCTGAATCGGCTCCAATTAGTTCGATACACGTACTGACAGTCACGTCCTCGTCAGACGTGTCATCCTTGATGTGATCACTATCAGCATAAGAGTGCGGTGCTGCAGCAGGATTAACCTGAAATCTCGGAGGAATACTCGGAGCTTGTAGAATTTGATGAACCTGTTCCTGAGAAGGTTGTACCTGTGGTTGCGGACCACAGGGTACAAAGTTTTGCGGGTTTGGAACAGGTTGGGCGGGAAAAGTGCCCTGAGATCGAGTCGCCATGCTTAGTTGACTGATCTCAGCATTCTGCTGTGCCAAATGCTGAAGAGAGGTCATGTTTTCTTTATGGCGCTTTGACATTTCCGTCATCATTCGCATCAATTTATTAAGAGGTTTTGATGCGTGTTTGGTTTTCTGCACACAAGGGCCTGATGGCAGATTTGCCATAGGATTAGACTGGGCCCTTGGGATGACGGGTGCGGACGATCGCATCGGTCCACCAGCGGGGTTTCGACGCTACGGGTTGTTGGACCATGCAAAATTGGGATGATTGTGCCACCCTGGGTTATACGTGGCAGAAAATGGGTTGTTCCCCAGGGTGCAGGCATCTTCTATGCCAGAAGACGTGTCCGGATATGTGTCCGAGTACACGGAGGCTTGGTCCTCCGTGTTGAAATACTGGCTCGCAGAAGCCAGTTCCACATGACTTACCGAGTTGCTTGGAGCGACACTCGATAAGGAAGGTCTTGCAGGTTTCTCGGGATAAGCCTGGTGTTGAAAGAATTGGAATTGTGATGAAGTGGTGAGGCGGGGGTGTGTGCCATGTTTGTGGAGGAGGAGGATGATTCGGCTCTTTTTCTAGATTTATCAGTCAATACAAGCAATTCAGGGTTTTGTGACCTCCTCCCAAACATGCACTACCGGAGGAAGAGTTGAGGAGATGAGTAGGGAAAAGAGATGAGAGAAATGATGCCGCAAAGGTACACTTGATTACAAATCAATACAATCAAGTTCCTAACCTCGACAGTGTTCCCTTAGACTTAAAGATCTAAGTTACCTACTATCACGAACTACGAAACCGAATGCGAGCACCGCGGAACCACCGAGCCAGATTGAAAGGCCGTTTGCCCCAGTCTTAGACACCCGATAGCACGCGGGAACTCTCACCAGCACGTAGCCGCTACACGTAGGTAGTTAGACCTCCAATCCTTACAAAGGGTCAAGTTACTACCAATTTTAATTAGAGGCTTAGGGTCAAGTGCTTTTGGAATGTGAAGGGCGTTGTTTACAGGTAATGCCCAAGTGATTGATTTTAAGAGTGTGTAAGAACAAGCATGCAATAGGGAAATCTCCCCGAATTGAAGTTTTAATTGGTGAATGGCTTTTAGAGTTCAACCTTAAGTAGTATGAATTTTAGGATTTTGCTGAATTACCAATTCAACCAATTTCCGGGTTTTGCAATAATACAGTTTTTTTTTTTTCTAAAGCCCAAGAAACCCTTCTTCAATTATCAGTTAGTTAATGCATGCTAAAATGCAATGGGCTACCCTAAATGGAGATTTCTATGTGTGGATCCGCGAATCAATTTTATACCAATGTGAAAGGGAGCCAAAGCACTTCAATTCAAGTGCTCCCAATCACCAGAAAGATATCGACACACAAGGCTTCAACCAACAGATAAGGAAACTAAAATTGTTGGGGTTGAAGTATTCAGGATCGAATCACAGGCAAGTTTGAAAAGTCGTGGTGGGGTTGGAATCAACTCAATTCCAAGTCTCCCCACCAAAAATGTGATCTTGAATTAAAGATAAGTGAGGCAAAAGAGGGATACAAGCAATCTTTTTCTTTGCCTCAAAGAATACTTCCCATGGCGAAAAATCTAAGAATCAAGATTCTCGAATTTTCGCTATGCGAAGTAAGGCGGGAAATCCCGGGGCAGTGGGAGTGAAGACAACCAATCAATCAAGTGAATTTTAATCCACTTTCCCTCAAGAAATCCCAAGAAGTTTTTCTAGTTTTTAGTTTTAAAATTTTTTTTTTTTTTTTATTGTGGTGGCAAGTTAACCCTAATTTGATGAGAAAAGAAAACCTACTTGTTCGACAACATGTGCGAAGCTCCAATGCGATGTCGGCGTCTTCACGCTCTCGTTCCCGCCTTGGATCTGCTTACGTCCTCGACTTCGTCAGCCTTCTTCTCCTTCCACCAGGTTCACCTGCACACCAAAAACAACAATACCCGTGAAGAGAGAAGAGACAAATTTAAAGGAATTGGATAGAAACTTACTCGAAAGCGCACCTCCCCGGCAACGGCGCCAGAAAAGTTATGATGGGTCGGCCCGAATAGGTTGTTAATATGATATTTTTATCGTTGAAATGTGTATAGCGGTTAACCTAATTTGGACCTAACCATCTCTTTACAAAATTTTTAACCTGGCCTAATTGATTTTATCTTGTCACTTTTAGGCCCAGGGTCGAACACAGGGAAGTGGGGTTAAAGTCGAGTTTCTACGTTTTCCTTAAAACGGGTCTCTTCCGTTCATTTATTGTGTTTTTGGTGTTTTTCTTATTTAGGTTTTTTTTTATGGTAATCCTTGTTCTTGAGGCACACCCTCAAAATTGTGTCCTTGGCTTTTAGCCAAACAGAGTCCCAAAACAAGTCTTGCTACTCGCAAGACGAGGTACCTGCAAGTCAAAGATTATCTTTTCTTTTTTATGTATTTTTTTTTTTTATCTTTTTACTAACAGAAAAGCAAATAGAGAGAAATTAAATATAGTATGTATATATATATATATATATGTAGTATATATATAAAGGGGTGGGGGTGGAGGTGGCGATGGAGTGTAGCACTATGTCGAGTCAGTCGACGTCTAGAGAGACGCAACCAACACGACTAGGTGCCGCGTGGAGTGTGGATGGAGGATGGATGACGTATGGGACCACGCTTTTTTTGTACGCGTGTATCAGGGAATATCAGCAACTGGTGCAGATATTCCCGCGATACAACGTATAATAAATATCATGAAAATATATGTACATATGTATGTATATAAGTAAATATATCTATATATATATATAAATGTATGGTTATATATGTATAGATATATATATATATAGATATATATGTGTATATATATGTATATAAGTATAAATATATATTACTATATATATGTATATATATATGTATATAGATATGTATATATATATACGTATATAAGTATATATGCCTATATATATATAAGTATATAGATGTATATATAAGTAGATATATATATATATTATATATATGTGTATGTATACATAACTATATAGATATACTATGTATACATATATATATATATTTATGTATGTATATATATATTTATATATATATGGTACTATAAGTGTGTGAGTGTGTGTGTATGTGTTGGTATAGGTGTGTGTGCGTCGGTGAACGTGTGTGTGTGTGCGTTGCTGTGAGTGTGTGTCTGTTAGTGAGTAAAAAAGAGAGAGAGAGAGAGAGAATACGTGAGAGAGAGCCGGAGCGGGCGGGAGCGGGCGGGAGAGAGAGAAAGAGTGGGCGAGCGAGAGATCGCGAACGCGCGAGTTAAGACGTCTGCCGCCTCCGGTGGACGTCTGACGCTGCGTCGTCTGAAGGTGGAGGCAGACGTCTGAAGACGGCGAATGCGGGCGCGGCTTCGCATAGGGTTCCTGCAGGCGTGCGCGAAGGCGACGGGCGGGCGAAGGCATGGAGGAGAGAGCGTGGAGGAGGTCTGCAGGTGGTCGCGGAGGGTCGCGGAGGAGGGCAGGGGGCGGCGCGAGGTCGTAGCCGGCCGCTGCAGTGCGCGTGGCGGACGGCTACAGGTGCAACTGCGGGGACGTCAGGACGGAGGTTGAGCAAGGAATGGCCCTGCAGGCGCGCGCGAAGTCGACGGGCGGCTGCGGGGACGGTCGCGGAGGAGCGGGAGGACCTGCTGCTACTGCTGCTGCTGCTGCCGTGGCTTCAAGCTTCGTAGCTTGGAGCGGCGGCAATGGCGTTAAAGAGAAAAAAAACGAAGCGAGGGAATGCACCACGCCCACCGGCTCGTCGAAGAGCTGGGCGGTGGTGCTCCCACTGTGGTGGTGTGCACCACAGTGGGTTCTCCTGCTCGACGGGTGCCTCCTCGACGGAGGGCCGACGTATGGGAGGGGAAAGCGGTGGAGAAGATGGCTGCGGGTTTTTGTTGCTGCAGCAGCCTCTGTTGCGAGGATGAAGCTGCAGCTACTTATAGAGGAGGAGAGAGTGGCGTGCCGGCTGCAGCAGGGAGAGGGTGTGCAAGTTGCAGCTATAGGGAGCGGCGTTGGCAGGGAGAAGTAACGGGAAGAAGTGCTGCGTTGCATGCAGCTGCGGGAAGAGTGCAGCCGCGGGAAGGAGAGAAAAGAAGAAATCAAGAGGAAAAATAAAAAGAGGGTGATTTTGCAAGGAGGCACTTGAAGAAAAATGTAACAATGCAAGCGATTGTTTCACTCCTCTTCCTCTCTTGATTAAATGCATGCATGCAACCGTTTTTACAAATGTGGCTATAGGATTATAATATACATAGTTAATGCTAGAAAATGGCATAAGAAGGCGTTATTATAGGCGTGTTTTGAGGTGCAAACACCCTGCACCATTTCCACAAGTCCTCCATTCTTCACAAAATAAGAAAAATAAGAAATTCAAGCCCATTGATAAGGAATTAAATTACTTATTTGGGCAATTTGAAATTAACATCCCTCTCCTAGATGCCAAAAAGTACATCCCTGCCTATGTAAAATTTCTAAAAGATTTACATACGCCAAAAAGGCAGCCTAGAAATTTAGGAAAGGTGATCCTTCCTAAGATAGTTAGCTCAGTTGTGCAGAGTCGACTGCCTCTTAAGAGAAAAGATCCAAGTGCCCCCTTGATTCAAGTTATCATTAATGATACTTCTTTTGATCATGCCTTGTTGGATCTCGGTGCCTCAATTAATCTTATCCCCACAATTGTTTTTGAGGAATTTAAGATCGGTGAATTAAAGCCTATTGAGGTTACTCTTCAATTAGCCTACCGATCTATAATTAAACCAAGGGGAATTGTTCAGGATGTCCTTGTCCGAGTCAAAAATTGTCTATTTGCAGAAGACCTTTTTGTCCTGGACATAGAGTACCTGAAGCACTAAAGTTTGCCCCTATAATTCTTGGAAGACCATTTTCAGCCACCACCCATGCAAATATTGATTGTGATTTTGGTAAAATGAAGATCATGTGTGGCAGTGAATCTGTAACCCTAGATATTTTCCAAGCTTCTAGGAGGTTCCAAGAACCTGATTTCTTTGATGACTCAGATTCAGAAATGGAAAATATCATGGAGGAAACTTTGCAGATTTCACATTTAGGTTCCTGTTTTGCCATTAACATGGTTCCTTAACAATCCACTTCTTCTCACCCTTCCACCCTAACCACACATTTAGCTAACACTCAAACTAACCCTTTCACTCTCACTTCACCACTAACACAAAAGGCAGAAATTCTTTCGGAGAAGGACCGACAATTGGAACTAAAACCCTTGCCTAGCTCCCTTAGATATGTTTTCCTGGGTTCAAATCTAACCCTACCCCTGCTTATAAATTCTGGACTTACTAGGGCACAAGAACACAAACTTCTCCAGGTTTTGAGTAAATATAGAAAAGCTATTGGTTGGACCCTTTCTGATCTTAAGGGTATTCATCCATCCTATTGTACACATCATATATATTTAGAGGACGATTCCCACCCCTCCCACCAACAACAAAGGCGCTTGAACCCTACTATGCAGGAGGTGGTAAAAAAGGAGATTATTAAGTGGCTTGATGCCAATATCATCTACCTCATTTCTGACAGCCCCTGGGTTAGTTCGACACAAGTTGTGCCCAAAAAGCCTAGACTAACAGTTGTCACCAATGACAATGGGAGAATATAGCCACTTGAACAACCTCTTCTTGGCGCATGTGTATTGATTACAGAAAATTAAACACCTCCACCAAGAAGGACCTTTTTCTGCTCGTTTTTATTGACCAAATCTTGGAGCGATTAGCCGAATGGAATTTTTACTTTTTTCTTGACGGTTATTCTGGCTATAATCGGGTAGCAGTTCATCCTAAGGACCAGGACAAAACAACTTTCACCTACCCCTTCGGAACCTTTGCTTTTCGAAGAATGCCCCTTGGTCTTTGCAACGCACTTGCGACTTTTCAAAGGTGCATGCTTGCAATATTTTTGGACCTGGTAGGTGAATGCTTAGAAGTCTTTATGGATAACTTCTCTATTTCTGGAGATTCTTTTGACCATTGTCTCAGGAACCTTGAATGAACGCTCGAAAAATGAATAGAAGTCAATCTGGTCCTCAGTTGGGAAAAAAGTCATTTCATGGTCTTGGAAGGTATTGTCTTGGGCCATGTTATTTCAAAACAAGGAATCATGGTAGATAAAGCCAAAATAGATGCTATATCTAAGCTCCCACAACCCACTACTGTCAAATAGATCAGATCCTTTTTGGGTCATTTGGGTTTCTACGGTGGATTCATACAAAATTTTTCCCAAATCTCCAGGCCCTTAAGTCAGTTGCTTACTAATGACCTGCCATTCACTTTTAATGATAAATGCCTGGAGTGTTTTTTGAGGTTGAAGAAGGAAGTTACCGAGGAACCAATTTTGCAGGGACCTAATTGGAATAGTCGCTTTGAATTATTGATAGATGCCTTAGATTTTGTTGTGGGGGCCGTTCTAGGGCAAAAGATTGGCAAGAAGCTCGTTGTGATTTACTATGCTAGCAAAACTCTTGATGATACACAATGGAATTACATGGTTACTGAAAAAGAACTTCTTGCCATTGTATTTGCCATAGAAAAATTTAGATCTTATCTTTTGGGGTCACATGCCACTGTATATACCGACCACTCAGCACTTAAATATTTGCTGACAAAAGAAGATTCGAAACCCCACCTTATCCGTTGGATTCAACTACTCAAGGAACTTCACCTGGAAATCAAGGATAAGGCGGGATCACATAATGTAGTGGCTGACCATCTCTCTCGTCTTATGATGAATGACCTGATGACCCCACCTAATCAATTCCCTGATGAAAGCATTTTAGCTGCCACTACCCTCCCCTGGTTTGTGCCCATCACAAACTATT
Source organism: Thalassia testudinum (assembly GCA_037157565.1). NCBI lineage: Eukaryota > Viridiplantae > Streptophyta > Magnoliopsida > Alismatales > Hydrocharitaceae > Thalassia > Thalassia testudinum. The sequence goes on along the minus strand of JAZHRO010000003.1, from coordinate 7,319,883 downwards.
TAGCAACAAAACGAATCCCCATTGATTGGCCAAAAACAAAATGGGATAAGTTCTTTGCTGACATTAAATTCTATTTTCGGGAGGAGCCCGACCTTTTCCGTATTTGTGCCGATCAGATCATTCAACGATGTGTCCCTGACTCTGAAATCCATGATATTCTGACACATTGTCATTCAATGGCCTGTTGTAGACATTTTTTGGGCAAGAAAATGCAGCTAAAATCCTGAACGTAGGATTCTTTTGGCCTATCTTGCACGAAGATGCTCATAATTTTGTTCGATCTTGTGTGCGTTGCCAGAGCATCGGCAACATAACTCAGAAGGATTTGATGCCCCATATGCCTATTTTAGAGGTTGAAATTTTTGATGTATGGGGCATCGACTTCATGGGACCGGTCATAAACTCTGGTGGGTATTTATATATACTAGTCACAGTCGACTATGTTTCGAAGGATAGAAGCAATACCCACCCGCACTAGTGATTACCGTGTGGTTATCGAATTTCTTAAGAAGAATATTTTCTCAAGATTCGGCATTCCAAAAGTCATTATCGGTAACAAAGGCTCACATTTCACTCATTCACAATTCTGTCACCTTTTTTCAAAATATGGGGTTAATCACAAAATTTCATACCTTATCATCCCCAAACAAATGGCCAGGTAGAAGTTTCTAACTGGGAAATCAAAAATATTTTACAAAAGATGGTTAGGCTCGACTGTAAAGATTGGTCCACCAAATTGGACAACGCTTTATGGGCCTACCGTACCACTTTTAAAACCCCGCTCGACATGTCTCCCTTCCGTTTAATTTTTGGGAAGGCATGCCATCTCCCGGTAGAACTCCAACATAGGGCTTTTTGGGCAATAAAATAACTAAATATGGATTTATCTGATGCCAGTATCCGCAGAAAACTACAATTAATCGAATTGGGAGAATTACATAATTTTTCCTATGAAAATGTGAGGATTTATAAGGACCGAACAAAGAAATTTCATGATAAATACATGTTTTGGAAACACTTTGATGTTAATCAACGCATTTGGCTTTTTGAAGCCAGATTACGTCCTTTTCCTAGCAAATTAAAATCCGAATGGACCGGCCCCTTTATTGTCCTCAAAACTTATCCTTACGATGCTATTGATCTTTTTGATCCTAAAACTAATACAACATTTCAAGTCAACGGCCAACGTTTAAAGCCCTATTTTGATCATACCTCGAATCTTCCATCTGAATCCTTTGATTTCACTGAACCAACCACCATTGATCACAATTGCAAACTATGCCCAGTTGAATGGTGTAAAAGATAGCATTGGATGGGAGGCAACCCATCATTGTCTTTCTACTTCCTTTTCTTTCTTTTCCCCAGGTTTTGCTTATCCTAAATTCGACTGCCTTTTACTACGGTAATCCCTCTCTCCCTCCTATTGCATGAGAACATTGCATCTCTTAATCATGGGGGGGTGTTTTTGAAATTTTGACAATCGATTAAGGATTTTCAAAAACTAAAAACATGTATTTTTCATTATTCATTTAATTTTCCTCTTTGCATACCCAGAAAAAATAAAAATGTTGAAAAATTTTTGAGGAAAAAAAATTTTCAAATTGGGACTAAGGTTGAAAAACTCACTTTTGGAACAATGGGATTTAATCTTTAACAAACTAGGGATGAGGACACGGATCTGATCATTAGAATTTCAGGGTCTATTTTTTGACTAGGTCATATATCCTTCTCTAAAATTCCACCTGAATTCATGATAATACAGGTGACTTGATCCTCTTTTGTAAAATGGAAATTATCTGGCTTAGTTTCTGATTCAAAAACTTGCATTTCTTGCAGAACTTCCTGTGTCAAATTTCACACACAAGCCAACAAATAAAAACTACTAAAAATTAGAAAAACCCCTTGTTTAGCCTTAGTAAAAGACTGAACTAGATCATTGGTTTGAGTTCCCACCACCGATAAGGAGGAAAATGCCTCCTTTGAGGACGCGATGTCAACATGTTACCGCCTCGACACAGCTCCATATCTATATTTCATATCTGTAGATGGAGCATTAAAGCGCATTTTAGCAGCTCAAGTGTCTTGAACGGTGCTCTACCTATAGTGTCGAAGCAAGAACTTGAGTTTGCTTGGAGCGCCCCTTTACACTGCATTATGTTTTGGGGTTCTGAGCTTTTGGGTGGTGTCATGGACAGTGCTATCTCGAAGTACAGGTGCCAGAGCCCCCACGAGGATTGGTAACGGGAATGATGAACCCAACACATCTGTTGTAAGATTAAGCTAGAAATAAGGATGGGTGACAAAAAAAAAAATTAAATCAAAAACATGCCCTTATAAATGTTGGCTTTTCACAAGCATAGACAAAATGTTTTAAAGGTTATTGCAAGTAGCAAATTAGATTCAAGAGCCAGAAAAATTCCAAAAACAAAAAATTCAAGTTATCTGAATTAACAAGAGGTTAATCTATGAATTTTTTAAAGGATATATTGATATCATTTTTGTCTAATTTTCAATCAAAAAATAAATCATGATATTTATCTTTAACAAATCCCGTGCCTTCGATGTTTAGATCAACCAAGGTCCCGTAATCTTTTTCCCTCAAAGTTCAAAAAAATTAGATTTCCCAAAAATTCTATTTTATAAATTAAATTTTTTATAAGAGACTAGCAAAAGATAAGCATGGGGGTGTGATAAATGTCAGTTTGTCATCATTCTTTTGCATTAAAACAATCCTAGCTCTTAGGGTTTTGCTTCACAAATGGATTTTTGGGTTGCATTTAGTCATAAATTAGGTTAGGCATGCATTGCATTTTTCTTGTCATTTTAATGTGTTTTTGTGAGTGTTAGGGATGAACAGATATACAGATCCCTAGAGCCCTAGTACTCAGGAAGGCAACAGGTGAAGGAGAAGCTCAAACTAGCTGGAACTCAGCTTGATCCAGCTCACCATGGCTGGAATCCAACTCACTTGTGCTAGGGTCAGCTCATCCTAGCTCCATTCAGCTCATCTCAGCTGAATGGCAGCTCAAAAGAGCTCATCTCAGCTCACCCTAGCTCAGGTCAACTCAGATCCAGCTCGACTTAGCTGAGACTAGCTCATCTCATCTCCCGTGAGTTCACATGGAGCTTTAGCAAGCTCAGTTGATTGACTGGAGCTCACCTCAGCTCAGGACCAGCATGATCCAGCTCCACTCAACTCTAGCCAACTGAAGATGAATTCATTCCAGCTCAGGAAGCTCAAGTCCAGCTTAGCTCAACTTAATTGAGCTAAGCTACCTTAGTTGTCTCAACGAACCTAATCCTCCCCGAGAGCACCAAACCCAGCTCACCTCAACTCCATTCAATCAGAGCCAGCACACTTTAGCATGGCTTAGCATCTAGCAAAGAACTAGCAATCTAAGCCAGCTAGAGCAGCCCCATGTTGACCTCCTCATTAGTTGCCAACTCTAATTTAGCTCCTGACTCTTCATATCCAGCTCCTCTCCTCAAAACCTAAGCTCCACATGCCTACTCCACCACTCCACTACTAGCTAATCTAGCTTAGCTTAGCTAAGCTTAGCTAGCATCTAGCTCCTTGGCCTTCTATCAGCCATAACTTAACCCTATCTAGCTCCATTTACTAAGTAAACTCATGTCCACCTAGCTAGCTCCACCTCTACCGAAGTTGGTGCCACCTTCTTCACGACCCTTCACCCCTCAATCACCACCAAAAGAAACCTAGATGTTGGCACCAAAACCACCCTAACCACCCCCCTTTTTGGCTCCAACTTCACCCCCCATATCCACCCTACACATAACCCCTCCAAGCCACATCCACCATCCACCTCAACCCCCTTCTAGAAGCCTAGAAGTTGGCACCAACCCATGGCACCTCTCCATGGTTGGCTCCAATTTTAGGTGTCTCTTGGCCGTCCATAACTACCCCCTTACATCCCTTAGGTGGTGCCAACTCCCCTTAGCCCTAGGATCACCTAACCACCTCTATCTTCCAATCTTAGCCATCCATCTCAAGAGTCACCTTAACCCTCTTATCTTATCCTATAAAAAGACCAACACCCACCACCTTATAACCCATCCTTGGCTTGCAAAATACCTCTTATATTCTTCCTATAGCTCACACCCAAGAGAGAAGTAGAAGAAGAAGATTAAAGGGATACTCTATCCCCTTGGTGCCTTCCCCTCTTCCCTTCTCTCTTATGCCCACACCAGCCAAAGGAGAAGCCAGGCAAGGAATACCTTTGGAGGAGGTCTTGAGGGTGGCATACAACCATCCTTGGAGGAAAGCTTAGAGGTGGTCCACGCCACCTTCGAGGAAAGCCTTGGCATGCCCCCTACTTCAAGGTTTCCCAAGGAAGCTACACCTTGAAGAATTTTGCAAGGAGGAGGAGCTCTTTTTAATTGCGGAAGCAGTCACAATTGGAGCAATAGCCTCACCATCTTCTCCTTCATTTCATTGGATTTTTGTGTTTTCATTACATGCATTTTCAATTCTAGTAGTTTAAGCATCCTTATACTAGATTCTTGTTAATTAATTCCTCAATTTTGTACAAGTTTCCTTCATTAGATTTGTTTGTCTTGATTGCAATTTAAATTTCCCTTTTGTGCAGTCACTTCCCTCCCTCTCTAATTACCCTAGGCCTTCATGTGCTTAGTGTGAGCTTAGAAGGAAGGTAGCTCTTGTCACCTAGGGTTGCTATTATGAGTAGTTATCATTAATTCGAAATCCTTGTTATTTAAATTACAAAATAGAAAAAAAATGATATATTGAAAAAATCAGAAAGAAAGTTGAGATTTATTTTCTGAGCAAGTGATTTGATTGCAAGCATATTGCCTCCTTGGGCGACACTAGATACTCCCCTATCGTGGTCTTACAAATTTTAAAAGCAAATCTATTTTTGTGCATTGCAATGACTTAAAACCCTAATTTAACAAATCGTGCAAAAAAGCGAACAACTACGAGGAAGGTTCTTCCTTTGGCTTTCACCTCCGGTTCCGTTACCTCGCAGCCATGGTCATTTGACACTACCCTGCAGCCTTAGACATGAGGTTTTGCAAGAGATGTTGAAACTCCTTAATAGTTTCAAGCCAAATGCAGGTTATTTGATGTGTTTTCATGAATTCTTAACCTATCTCTTCAATGTAGTAGATGGTGGGTGGTCCACAAGGTTACTCACCTCACCGACTAACTTTTGGGCTCGTTGGAGCCCAAGTTAGTCCAATGTGGTTCTACTGGCTCATGCGCTTCTAAGTTATTTCAAATTAAAGACTGCAAATCAAATATAAACTCTCAAATAAATATGGAATCTAAATGATTTGAAGCTTGGTAAGAAGATTCCTCTTGCAACAAGCTTTTCAGAGAGTATTTTTTTAGAATTTTTACTATTTCCAACGAATAGTTATGAATTTTTAGCAAGTGGTCAAATATGGGATTTAGACCCCATGTTGATTTTTCTGTTGGAAATGATATCAAATATGCCCTAAAGATTTTGTGAAAATATGATATTGAAAACTAATTTTATTATCTTTCTCACCCCACAAATTTTGAGTCAATCTATTTTGTATTTTGGTCAGAATTGATTTTCAAAGTTCATAACAATTCTATTTTCGAGCAATCTAACACATATGTACTCTATGAATTTTTAGAAATTCCACAGATGGAATTTTCTTTTTTGAATGGTGGCATTGGAAGGATAACTTGAAAATCCAGTTCCAGTTCAAATTTGAGTAGTTTTGGAGCATTAGAACATGGCTATTGAATTTTTAATATAACACTTATTTTTTGGCCGAATTTCCAATAGGAATGTGTGCACCTGATTTCCGCAGCACCTGCATCGATTCGTTGGCCACTTGTCTGATTAATTTTGCACACAAAAATAGTTTGTTAGAGATGAAATCAAAAGTTGCCTTGACTCCCTAGCAATGGCGCCAATTTGTTCATGGTGTAGATCGTGTAAAAGATGAATACGTCATAGTATAGCACGAAATACGTCTCGACAAATAAAATTAATGGAACTGGGAGTCCTAGTCGATCACAGGGAGGTAGAAAAATGCTTTTGATTTCATGCACTTATTCTAAATTTAATTGCTAAGTAGTGGAGATAATGAATTGCACTATATTTCATGCAGAAAGTTTGAACATTAATTGCATATCATACATGTATTTGAATAAAACATAAAGTAAATAAACTACTACTGTAACAGAATGAGGGCACCACAGGTTATCCGTGGTGGCCTTTTGAAGAGGTTGAGAGGAGTAGTGGCAATATAACAGGGTGGCCCAACAGATTTTGCGAACGGAAATGCAGAAATGATGGGAAGAGGGACAAGAGAGAGAGGTAGAAGAAGGAAGAAGAAGAAGAGAATGAGAGAGTTATTTTCGAAGGGGGGCCCTTAGGTCCTTTTATAAGCTTTGGAAATACTTCTTCCTAGGTTCTTTCTTATGCTACCACGTGGCGCATTCTGCAACCTCAGATCCGCATCGCATGGCTCCCGTGCACTCGCACCGCTTCTTCATGTTTCCATCTTCAAATCCCACCTCATCATCTCAGCTGTCCGATCATGCAATCGGATAGCTTAAATGCGCACTCATCACACCATTCAAATTCTACGTGCGGTTCTCACAACAACCTGTGCCATCGTGCCATGTGGACCCCTCTGGGCCCTCTAATCGTGCTTGCTCGCCTGCCTGCGCCCACCCGCATACACGTGCATCAATTTTGCGCAGTGTCGAGCTCGAACTTACGCCCCGCACATACGCGTGCGTGCGTGAGCCAACGCATTGCGCAAAGCCTTTATCATATGTATTTAATTATATTTATATTAATCTGTTCTAGGTAGCGATGTGGCACGTTCGTGGCCATTAGATGAAGATCTAATGGCCCATACTGTGAGGAGAGGCACCTTCAAGGGTTGGGGGCGGGGCGAGGGTGGCTGTGATGGTGCCATGTGGCACCATCATGGTCGTCCATTCTTCTTCTCTTTTTATCTGATGATGTAGGCATCCGATTATGTTGATTTCTACACCATTAGACTGCGAATGTCGATTCGGATCCATCCGTGCGATTGGATTTGTCTCTGAGGTTCGTATCTTCTTCATTTCACCCCTTGGCTCTTGCTCTTCTGCGAACTCCCTGGAGTGCTACGGAAGTTTGATTGATGCAATTTTAGTTGCATTGGACTCTCGACATTATTCCGAACAAATCCATAAGTTTAGATCGATCATCTGTAGCCCTAGATTACCTGCCATCATTAATACCTCCCAAATAACAAAGTTTAATACATAAAACACATCTATCAAATACGATGTAGAATACGATGCATATGCATGCAGAATGTTCATGTTAAGCTAAGTTCTAGCTTAATTCAGGCGAGTTAGGGCCTATGATTGTTGTGCAATCATCAACACAAGGGTGTTTCCAGTGTATATCTCACTGGATTACTCTACTTCCCCACTTCTTTCTTAAGTGTTTTAGGCTTTTTTGCGCATTTAGTGAGCTAGGTTCTAGACAATCGGCCAATGAGCTATTATCCATGACCACTTGCCAGCCATACTCGTGCAATGAAGTGTGGCTTATTTATCTTTTTTTCCTTTTTCTTCTTTTTTCTATTTTTTTCTATTTCTCCCTTTTTCTTCTTTTTATTTTCCTTTTCTTTTATTGTTTAGTAGGTGACTTCCCTGATCTCAAATTTACCTAGAGGCAATAAAAGAAAGTGGTCTTATGGCTAGGCTTTGGACAACCGACCAATGAGCTGTTGCTTACAACAACTTGCCAGCCATACCACCCTAGAAGGTTCATTAGCTACCTAATTTTTGTTAGAATCTCTGAGGAGTGAGTAAGTGCAAAAATGTGTGCGGATGCTTAGAATAAAAGTCCCTCCGAGTCAGAGGGTGGGTTGATAAGTTGTATACTTATCACCCTACTTTATTGATCAGATTAATGTAAATAAGGTTGTGTGGATTCGAGGCTAAATCCACTTTTTTGCGGACACTTGGGCTGATTAAGCCTGAAGGCCTGAAAAGTCTAAGTGTTCTGGTTCTTCTCCTATTATTTCCTATGGTTGACAAACTCCTAATGCCTCAGTTCTCTTTCCTAATTCTTTCATATATATATATATAATTCAAGCTAATAATATGAACTCAAAGAATGTGAATTACCACCTCTCCCATGCTTATGTTGGACAATGTCCACATTGGCAAATAAATGTATGCAAGGGGGTACAGAAAGAAATCACCTCAGTGCAGCTGTGTACTTGAACAGCTTGAATCTTTTGGGTTGCCTCCCAAGAAGCTTTGAGTTTAGTGCCTTCAGTTGGGCATAATACACAAACACGAATTGTCGGGGTCAAGAAGCTGTAGACGAAATCAGCAAGACCCAAAATCAAAAGTCCACAGATGCGAACTAGGTTGTGGTGGAGGCCCATCCTGAAGTGGTGAGAACTCTATAACAAATGTAACATGCATGCCCGTGTTTGTTCCTCTCTTAGTCTGCAGGCATGTAGAGAAGTTGATGTGGATGAGCGCACCCTAAATCAAATGAGCTGTTACACTAAAGATGTAGGTTTTATACTTTGCTTGTGTCCCTATAAAATTGTAACTCCTCAAAGGTGTATCAATTCTGGTGCATTCGGGTTGCAGGATTTTTATTCTGGTAGGGCATGTAACAAAATCAAGAGCTTCAAAATGAGCCCTAAAATCAAGCATGAGGTCACTCTCTAAAGAAAAATCCATCTCTTCTTCAACTAGGGTTTCATGGCTTATTCCCTCCAAGTCCTTGACCCCAAGAGTATTCTTTGCAACCTCTTTCATATCAGACTCAATGTTTGAGGTTGCTTTAGAGGTAGGGTTGTTTTCATCCTCTAGCTCAGATTCCTTCTCTTGGCCCTCCTCTAAATTTGTGACGGGGGTTTCAACTGATTCAAAATCTATTATTTTAGATTGCAATCCCATTCCCCATCTCCAATGCTAGATGTCTTTTCCTCCGAATCACTTTCCTCAAGGAGATTAGATTTAGCTTCCACAACATTTCTCCCCAAATTCTCAATCTCCTCCTGATGTGTGTTCTCAACTCTCCCCAAATCATGTTCTGAGGAATCCTTAATGACATCTTCTATGGACTTGTCCAACTCCTGGGGAGTATCAATGGTGGATTGAACCAATTTTGGGTAAATAGGTGTAGTCTAATTGATCATAGTAGGGCCTTGCTTCACAAATTCCATAAACAGAGTTGTTTCCAACAATTTTCTTTGGCCCTCTTCCTCAAGTTGTTGGAATATATCCATCATGGCCTGTTGCCCTCTAATCAATTCTTGATTCTGTCTGTGTAATTCTAACTGGAGGTTATCAAGAATTGACTGGGTGTCATTCGGTCTCCATTGGATTTCCTCCTTCAAATTAGGGCTAGGAAGGTGTGGTTGAGGATGTGTACTAGAATCTGCATTAGGGTTTAAGTTCTTGGGTGGGTCCTCTATTCTATCATTTTCAGGGTCCAATTCTTCAAGAGGAACCATTCACTGTTTAGTTCTACTTTAGAATAATTGAGGTTCTAAGTCTTTCGCCCAATCGAATTCTTTATCAAGGGACCAAATCAAAGGTTGATCATTCTTGATTTGCCAAGGATTCTGATCATCTTTTGATTTCCATTTGAAGCCCTTCCAATCCAAAGGTCAAGTAGGAGAGATCCTTGAATTCAGATGACCTTTCTTAGTTATAGTCTCGGGAAGGGTAGGGATCTTGGTGTTCTCCTAGAGTGTAGGTCCCATCAAATTGGTTAGTGAGTGGGAGGGACCTAACTGGAGAGTTGTCATGAGGTGAATCGAGATAAGGATCCCCAAGGTTTGGATCATACTCGGGGTGGGTATGCTGGATGTATCCCAATAAGAGGTTGGTCATAATTGGGATAGTTAGGACAAGAGGGATATCACAGGTTATACCCCCCAACTCGGTGGTTGGTTATCCCAAGTAGACTGTGGATATGGTCTACTTAGGTTAGCATACCAATCATGTTGGTGGAAGTTTGGGTAAGATGGATAGGCATTGAAATCCATGGTTCAAAAGAAATGGAGGGATGAGGGAAGAGCAGATGAGAGAGCCATGTGTGTGCAACCAAGCAAACAAATCTAAGCCCTACAGTGTAGACCTAGGTGACCTAGAAGCCTCCAAGGGATTGATCAGATCCGCAGGTACTTAACCACCTTTCCCGATGTTAATCTGGCCAGGTTGATACGGGGGGATTGAGGGGAAGGTTCTTCCTCTGGCTTTTGCTGCCGGTTTCGTAGACCCCACAACCATGGTCGTTTGACACTTCCCCGTAGCCTAGACACCAGATTCTACAAAGGGAATGAAGGACAAGTGCCTAGCAAACCAAATCACACCTCCAAGACTTAAACCAGTCTTGCCTAGGGCACGTCTACTCCATTTTAATGAGCGGCTAGGCTAGAGCTTATGCTTAAGATATGTGATGCCGCATTCATTGGGGTTGTGGTTAACCAATTTGAGTGTAAGTGCACTTAACAAGACATGGTTCTCAAGCAAGGATTTTAAGATGTGGTGTCTTTTAATGATTTGTCCTTGCTTTAATGCTTTCTAGGGTTGAAGTGCCTTAATGTTTTCAAACAAGGTTTAAGTGGGCACATAAAGTTTTGCACAAAATGAACTAAAGTCGATTTCCTTTAGAGTGATGTGGCCTTAGAAAAGCAACCCTAATGAGTTCACCCTAACATTCATGCAGTTCTACCAGGTGAGTTGATTTTAGTTATGGTGAGTGGTGCAGCCCAAGTCAAATCATGGCGGCTTCGCAAACACCACTCAAAAGAAAGAACACTCAAAAAGATTTTCTCCTTAAGAATGTTAGGGTGCATTTTTTTTTGTTGGGTGATGAGTTTGGAATGTGGGTCAAGTAGTCATTCACCATGCCAATTTTTTATTTATATTTTTTGTATTTTTCTTTTTTTCTTAAGCACACAAACAACCAAACGGTGGAGTGAAACTCACAACTGGTCTTCGCCGCACTTTACTACATCTCTATCGTAGCCAATCGTGCTCCTTCACTACCCACATGTCAAGTTCCTGTAATCAATCAAGTAGAGGGAGAAAAATGAGTTAGACGATGTGAATATGAATGCAGGATGAAAGGAACAAAAGAAATCCGTTGCCTCCCCAGCACAGTGCCAAAAACTAGCAGGTGCGGGATGTGTTGGTTTAATTGTGTCGTTATAGCATGTGTTCGCGATGTCAATTTTAATTAAAGATCGGATTTGTTGACTCCACGTGTCCAACACGAGGAGGAGTGAAATCAGATTACTTTGTTGCTTTTAGTTATCACAGGAAGTTCAGTTTGCTTGCAAGAAAATGAGAAAGAGAGAGAGAGAGAGGAAGAGAGAGTAGGGTTAGAGTTTGTCTTTAAATCAGGACATTCATTTGAACAAGATGGGAGATAAATATGAAACAACATCAACATTAACATTTAGCATGCAACTTGAGTTTGTTCGCAAAAACAACAATAGCTAAATGCTTAAACAAAAGCAATATAAAACTAGGGTAAAGAGAGAGAGAGGAGGAGGCAAGGTGGCCATGGTGGTGGAGGAGGGCTTCATCGGTGGCTTGACAACACCAAGGTGTATGTGGAATGCTTGGTGGAGCAAGGAGAAGGCTAGTGTTATATGGAGAGGGTGTGTGAATTGAATGCCTTTGAATGGGGTGGTTGAAGGGGTTTAAATAGGAGAAAGGGGCTTCTAATTGAGGTAAGGGGGTTTAGCAACATCTAGGAATCGCTAAACCCCTTCTGAAAATGTCGCTAAAGCCCAATTGCCACCGATCCGTTTGAGGCATGCGTGCTTCCTTTCCCACGATCCGCATCATCGCACTGTGAGCCATCCAATCGAAGATCGGACGGTCGAGAGTTTGCAAGGGCACGTGTTATGGATTATGCACATTCTCGCCTGGGTGCATCCCTACACATCCGTTGCACCGTGTGGTGCAATCCTCGCCGTCAGCTTCTGCATTAGCGATTGAATTTCATCCGTACATGCTCCTCCTGCCAATTTGAGCCTTGACTGGGCTCGAACGGGAGCTCTTTGCTAGTGGATGAGCCACGTACCAATGCGCTGTGCGGGTTGGTTTGTCACAGCATGGGATTTCTGGCCGCTGCACCCCAACCATTAGATGGGAGATGTGCGGCTGAGATCATGAAATGAGGGTGTGCTGAAGAGAGGGTAAGGTCGAAGAGCGGTTGAGATCTCATCTTGGCGTGATGGAGAGATGGTGTGAGTGAAGCATGTAGGTTCTCAGCCATCTAATCCTTGGATTGGATGGCTTAAAGTACTTCTTCGCAAGGGCACTGTGCGGTGAGGGTACGATTTAAGTGTGACTTGGCTGCTTGTAGGCCGTTGATCTTATGATCAAAGGCCAAAACTTCTTGGGCTGGCCGAGGGAGCTCCGAATGTCAGATTTAAGCGATTTTGAGTCTGTTGGACTCCATTCGTCAATCTGAATCCACCTGTACGACCTGATTGCTCATCTGAGCCCTGTTTCAATATGCACTTGTACACATGGCCATTAAACATTGATTATAAGCAATCTTAATTCGTCATGCATGCAATGCTTCCATGCTCATCATGGAATGCTATTAATGCACAAATATCCTCAAGATAAACCCTGGTTGATGGAATTATCATCATCGAATGTAGAGTTATCAGTACACCACAAGGATCACCATCAAGATTAAATTATTGGTGATATTGAACAGGGTGTAAAAACCCGATCTCAATTAGGGGCTGACTTTGTCGTTAATGCCTTTGTTTCTCAACTTGAACCTAAGAAAGTTGATGAGGCATTATAGGATGAGTCTTGGCTTGTAGCTATGAAAGTGGAGCTACTCCAATTCATAAGGAACAATGTGTGAGACTTGGTACTGACTCTTGAAGATAATTCCAATATTGTACTAAGTGGGTGCTTCGAAATAAATTGGATGAATCTGGTACAGTAATTCGGAGTATGGCTAGACTTGTAGCATGAGGCTATAACCAATAGGAGGGAATTGACTTTGATGAGACATTTGCTCCTGTTGCTTGCTTGGAGTCCATTCGGATGCAACTTGCCTTTGCAAGTGCAAAGGGCTTCAAGTTATTTCAAATGGATGTCAAGAGCAATTTTCTTAATGGCTATATTAAGGAAGAAGCCTATGTTCATCAGCCTCTTGGGTTCGAGGACCCAGTACACCCAGAGCGTGTATTCATGCTCAATAAGGCTTTAAATGGACTTAAACAAGCTCTTAAGACCTACTATGATCGACTTAGGTCCTTCCTTCTCCAGCATGGATATTGAATTGGGGTGGTTGATTCAACTCTTTTTGTAAGGGAAGAAGGAAGTGACATCTTGTTGGTTCAAATATATGTTGATGATATCATATTTGGATCAACCAAGGAGTCCTTGTGTTAGCATTTTTGTGAGACTACGAAGACTTAGTTCGAAATGAGTGTGATGGCTGAACTCATGTTCTTTTTAGGCCTCCAAATCCAACAATTAGGCACAAGTATCTACATTAGTCAAACAAAGTATCTTCTTAAAATTCTCAAGAAGTTTGACTTTGAAAATGTAAATGGAAAAGTGACTCCAATTGCTCCATCACTTCTCTTGGTGAAGATTTATCCAGTAAGAAGGTAGATGAAAAGAAATATCAGGGTATGATAAGTTCACTACTATACCTTACAACCCCCAGACCTGATATTCTTTTTGCTACATGTTTATGTGCGAGATTCCAATCCGAACCCAAGGAATCTCATTTAAACACAGTAAAAAGAATATTTAGATAACTAAATAGCACAAGAGATCTTGGTCTCCTTTATCCCAAAGCATATACCTTAGGCTTATCATCCTATAGTGATGCAGATTATGTAGGGAGTCAGATAGATGGAAAAAGCATTAGTGGCACTTGTCATTTTATTGGAAAATCTCTAGTCTCATGGTTCTCTAAGAAACAGACATGTGTTTCACTTTGTACGAGCCAGGCAGAATATATTGCTGCTTCACTTGCTTGGTCTCAGGTCATTTTGATGAGACAGACTTTGTCTGATTTTGAATTGATTTTTGCACAATCTAAAATTTTATGTGATAGCACAAGCGTAATTAATTTATCTAAAAATCTAGTACATCATTCACGTACTAAGTACATAGACGTTCGACATCATTTTTCTAGAGATAATGTGCTTCAAGGAACCATTCAATTAGAATTCATAGATACACAAAACCAATTGGCTAACAATTTTACAAAACCTCTTACAGCAGAGAGATTCTGCATTATAAGAAGGAAATTGAAGCTTTGTATAATTAAAGAAATTCAAAATTAAATGATTGATTGCCTTATAACTTCTTCGTAATTATAAAAAGCCCTAAGTCTTAACTATATACCCACTTTAATTAAAAAGGGGTATAATATAATATTTTCATATTTCTGGAAATATCAAGGTGTTGTTTGCCATATGGTTGCTTAACTTAATGTATTTATTACATTATTCTTCAATAACTAAGTTTTTAAATTACATCTTTCTCAACCACTTAAGTGGTCATGTGACTTGCAAATGACCCATCCCATATTAAAGAGGGCAAGTGCAAACACTTGCCTCATTTTGCATGCACTTGCATCATTTTGCTCTCTTCAACCCTAGCTCTCATTCTCTCTAAGGCCTCCTCCAAACCCTAGTCAAAAAGAAGGATCTCTTCCTCTAAGGCTCTACTCAAGGATTCAAGGTATTCTCTTCGTCTCTAGTTCGATCTTCACCATCTTAGACCTAGTTTTCTTTATTCCACATCTCATTCTTATACACTACCTACTACTACATATCATTTTCCTTTGGGTACCAACTGGTACCGGTACCCATCATCGGTACCGGTACTCACTGGGTGCAGTAGAGCCTGCTATAGGCAGCAGGTACCCGTACTCATGATCTATGTTGGTATCCGTTCGATTTTTTGGTTGGTACTGGAACCAACCAGTACCAGTACTCACGACCAATACCAATACATGCAGGCTTATTTGTGTTTTAAATGCACGCATGAAAGGAAATATTCTTGCTCTCTCATTGGTTTTTCCTACTCTCTTTATTGTATGTTTACAGATGGCACCTAAATCCAAGAGTAAGGGAAAGGCACCTCAAGATGCATTCCACAAGTTTTGCATTAATGAGGATGCAAAATCCATGTTTGATTGGTATAAGGGCCTCAAGCTTCATCATGGCAGGCCTGTTGAGTGGAAAGACTTTTCCTTGCACCTATTTAATTTCACTGTTTATCTATTTGAACAACATCTAATGCATTTCTTTGATGAGTTATTTTTTGTTGATGTTCCTGGAGTCTACACTAACATTAATTGTCTACTTTTTGCAAACCTCCAAGAAAAAGAAAATAGAGGTCAACTAGTCTTAACCTCTAATATCTTTGGACAAAAAGTAATGGTCACACCAAAATTCCTTTATACTATAACACAATGTCCAAATGAAGGTCATGATTCAATACCCTTAAAGAAAAATTCACTAAAATTCATGAAACCCTTCTACTCCCAAACTGTCAAGGAAAAGCTTTGGTTGCACCTAACATGACCTTATTTGCAGGAGTCTTATTTAGAATTTTAGCATGGAATTTAAGGGCCAAATATTCAGGATTCCATAAAATTCTCATAGATATTTTATAGTTAACCTATGCTATCATTACCAGTTTCCCTGTTAATTGAAATATGGTATTCATTCATTTCCTTAGACCTCATTACCGTGCTTCTACTCTCCCTCTTGATATACTTGTTTCTTATATACTTATCAAGAGTAGAATTGATATCTCAAGCTTTACCCCTCTTAGAAAAGTGGTCCACTTTAAGTGGTTCACACTTCGCAAAGTGGGAGTAAAGACTGCTAGAGAAGAATCATCAACTGATGATGAAGAAGATGAAGTTGACCCTAATGCTCAACCTTTTTCTCATCAAGTTCCTGGCTCATCTTCTACACTTGTTTTTATGACCTATCCTTATTCTGAAGCTGAAATACCATGGGTAAACTTGTCTCATGTACTTGGAACCGACTCAAACATGTTTAACACCTTCAACTCTATAGGTCACAATCTTACCAACTAATTAGCGAGTTTTTCACGAAGAAAAGTTAGGGTTTTAGAAAACTCATCGCCGTAGTTGCAAAACTCACTATCAAATAAAATTTTACCGAAACTCGAAATGGAGTCCCAAGTCGAACATGAGGAGGCAAACATTTGGTTTTGAAATTCACGCTTTGATTTTATTTATTTTTGTTGCTTTTATCTTTTAGGATTTTTTTGGTTTTCTTATAAAGCAAGAGATCAGATCGATAGAACTTTATATAACTAATCTACTTGCGAAATAAGACGGAGGGAGAGAGAGAGAGAAGCAATCAATATATATATCTAAAGAGCTTGCTACAAATTGAAAAGTGGAAAACTACACTAGAAAGCAGTAAAAGATAGAGGTGAGAAGCGCCCCCACGATGGTTGCTTGGAAGATGACTCCCTTTGATGGGGCACAGACGAAGGTGGGGAGGAGTGAGATGATGGAGAATGGCGTCGAAGGATGGAAGATGAGATGGGATGACATTGTGGCAAGGATCTTCTTCCTGAAAAGTGGTAAGAGGATGACCACAGGATGCTCCACGAAGGGGGATGAGAGGTGGGAAAAAGATTTGGTTTTCCACTCTAGAGGAGCATCTCAGGCTTGGGACAAGCTCTCTCTAGATCCTTGGAGGTGGTGAGGGAAAGAAAGGAAGATATGATGCTAGATGGAGGGGTATGGGTCCTTTTATAGTGGAGGATGTAGGGCTTTGTCGCACATGGGTAATTAGTGACATTCATAAATATCGCTAAAGATCCGCCCATCTGTCGCTGAAGATCCACACCAACTCACGCTAGCTTGCAGCTGTGCTCATGTGCTCATCACGATGTCATGTCGCTCGCATGCGTGCACTGGAACTTGCTCTGCGTGTATGTTGCGGTGCAGGTGCATGGGCTAGTGCACATGCGTCTGCCTGCATGCGCTGGCTGGTGCGCCCTCGGTGTCCAATTGGAGGATTGGGGGGGGGGCTTTGAGGGTTTCAAACTTGTACCCCTCCTTTGGGAATGCGCCTTAAGACCAATGCGCCAATCCCACAAGTTTCTCCCGAAGAGAAGCCAAGGGGGTGCAGTGGAGACGGCTTCTCAGCCGTTGGATCAAGATCCAATGGTTGGGAATGGATTATGCGGATGAAGTGGAAGCATTGGGTAGATTGTTGGTCAGTGTTAGGCAGCCTAGATGGCACCACGTGCTGCCATCTGGGCTGTCAATCTTCTTTCACTTGCAGAGGATACCATGGTGCTCGGATCAAGATGATTTCTGCATTACCATATTGTGACTTCCGCTCTAGATCCATCCATACTGTCGTACTTTTCATCCGAAGCCCGTAAGGATGTCACATTGCCCACTGGCTGTTGATCTTCTTCGAATTGCATACAGTGCTACGGCATTCCGATCTAGACGATTTTAGAGGCATTGGACTCCATTCGTCGTCGTGATCAAATTTGTATGATCAGATCGTCAATTGGAGGCCTTGAATTAAATCTCCTTCTCTCCTAGCCATAAAAGGTCGCAATTAACCTAACATATGTGCAAACTACTCTAAAAATAGAATGATGCATGCTATGAAATATTTATAACATGGAACTCATATCAAAGCCTATGAACATACATAAATAGGTATTTTAATGTAAATGGATATGTCTACATCATACCCCCATGCTTATCTTTTGCTAGTCCCTAGCAAAATCAAACTATATACTATGTATAAAAGGAAATTTCAACTGAGGGCCTAAACTATGAAGACTCAACAGTGCCCGGGTGCCTACCGAAATGCAAATCGCCCAAGTCCTCGCCTTATTTGAAAAGGGAAGATACATTTTTTTTCTTTTTCTTCTTTTGTAATTTTTTTGGACTTTTGGAGTTTGAGAGTTTCGAGATAGCTTTTTTACGACTACCCAATCCGCCCAAGACTCAAAAAGACTCTAAGTACTAAGTATCTTGTGAAAGGGTGAAAGACTCACTAGGTGGCCATTAAAATGGACTTCAGGTTTCTATGACCCTAGCTAACCTTAAGAGTTTTGCCTAAATGTTTAACTTTCCAATTGGTAGCTTTTTGATTGCGCATCAATTCACGTCTCTAATTAGGTCATCTTATGCTATTTTCTAACACTAAGCATTTATATTAGATAGCTATGCATGCATCATGTAAATATTCGCATTTGTGCATTTTATGGAAAGGAAGATACAGAGAGAAATTGAGCATCCATTCATCCAATTCATCCTTTCCATTTCCACCTTATTTCCATTCAAATCCCACCATTGCTTCCACCTAATAAGCGCCTAATTACAAGCCTACATTCATTTCCCTACAACCCAACTACATCCCCATAATTAACCCAAATTTGTTCCCTCTAAAAAAATATCCCAAACCACCTACGACTACCTGCCACCCTCACCTTCACCTATAAAACACACACCTCCCTTCCATGCACAGAGGTCGACACCATCGTCCCAACCTCCACCTTCATCCAATCCCACCTCCATTAGACGAATACACACACACCACTAATCCAGCTGGCCATGCATTCCTTCTGCTGAGCTCTCCTCTCTCCCTCTCTTCCCCTCCTCATCCTTAGTATCCTCTCACAAGTTGTGAGGGACACTGAGTGCAAAGGAGACTCTCCCATGGTTGCAACCACAACGACGTGGGTACAACACCACCCAGCTTCCTCGCGAGTAGGTGGGTGTGGTGGATTCTATGTTTTGATTTCTTTTGTTTTGTTATTTTGATTTTTGTTTTCCTTTTCTTCTCTCTATTCCATCTCCATTGCTAGAGCTATAAGCTCTGTAGCCCCTTCACCGCAACCTCTGCACATCCCAGCACCTCACCGCGCACCACACACACCTCATCCTCCCTTACTGCGTGCTTTACGCACATTTCCAGTCGGTTCAGTGCTGGTCTGCACACCCTTCACCGCGCGTCTATGCACGCATTCAGCCAATTGAGTCTCGAAGGTAGCCGGTCACCTTTTGCCCTTGGCACTGTGGCCACGACCTCACGCAGCTGCAGTGCCCGACCGACTGACTTCTAACTTAACCAGAGACCACTGCCCTCCCTCTCCTCATGTCACTCGCTCCAACCGGTCACTGTGCCTCACTCTAGCTCCCCCGTGCACTGCCTTCTCTCTGTGCATGCTACATCTCCGCGTGTCTCTCTCAACACTGTGCGGTGCAGCCATCTCCCCCTGCACTAGCGTAGTTGCTTCTTCCATGCGTGTTGCATGTTTCAACCCCTCACACACACCCACTCTCTCACACATAGACTCACAAACACATTTTACACATACACACCTATACATACATAAATATCCATATTCACACACACATTCACACACATATACATATATATTTACATATATATATATTCACCCTCCCCCATCTATATACATACATTTATTTATTTATATATTTATATTTATATACATATATATAGATATATATACTTATATATATATAAATACACATATATATCCATATTTCCTTCGCACCTCATCCATATCTCCACTCACAATACCGCGCACCTACCCATCTACCACGCATCATATTGCGGGAATATTCACACCAGTTAAGTATATTTCCCGATATTTATGCATAGCAAGCCTTCTATCCACACTCACACACGTCCACTCCACACCGCATGCGGCACATAGCTAGGTTAATCCCGTCTTTCTAGATGACGGTTAACCTACCATTGTGCTACAGCCCTATTGAATCCTAGATTCAATATTCACTATTCTATTATATAGTTATATATATACTTATACTTTTATACATATATCTATATCTCTATCCTATATATATATATATTCTACATGTAAATAAGCTAAGTATTTCAATTCATTTTAATTTTCGCATTTCAATTTTGCATTTTTATTTTCTTCTATATTTGCTTGTATTTTATTTCTTAAAGAGAAGACAAAAAATATTTAAAATGGAAAAGATAATTCTTGACTTGTAAGTGCACAGTCTCACGTGTGGTGAGATCGGATTTTAGTATTTTGGCATGTAGCCAAGAACGATTTTTATGGTTTGCCTCAAGGACAAGATTATCTCCAAAAAAATCTAAAAATCAAGAAAACTAGAAATATAATTAGTGAAAGGAATTGATGGGAATCTAGGAAGTGTGTAGAAATTGAGTAATTCCACCCCTGCCTCCTTGAGTTCGACCCTATCCTAAAAGTGGCAATCTTAAAATCTGATTTAGCCAGGTTAAGAAATTTTCGATAAACGAGTGTAGATTCGCTTGTACATTAACCACTTCCACTATATACAATTTGACACTAATTTCACCTAATTAAATAACCCTACTCGCATTCTATCACTTTCTCCCTACTTTTTATATTTTTTTTATTGGGTCAACACAAGGGTGAACCCACTGTATATCTTCCCGATTTATTCTACTTCCCTACTTCTTCCCTAAGTGTTTTGGGGATATTTGTGCATTTTTGTGAGCTGGGCTGTGGACAACTGGCCAATGGGCTATTATCCACTGCAACTTGCCAGCCATACTCATGCGGTAAAGTGTGCTTTATTTTTCTACTTTTATTTTTCTCCTTTTTCTAGTTTTATATATATATATTTTTTTTAGTATCATTTTTTCTTTTTCTATGTAGCTACTTCCCTGATCTAAGATTTACCTAAAAGCAGCAGAATGAGTATAGTCATATAGCTAGACTTTGGACAACTGGCCAATAGACTATTACCCACAATAATTTGCCAGCCATACTATCATAGAAAGTTTATTAGCTACCAAATTTCTGTAAAACCTTGGACAACCGGCCAATAGACTATTACCCACAACAATTTGCTAGCCATACTACCATAGAAAGTTTATTAGCTACCAAATTTCTATAAAAACTGTCGAAAAGTGAGTCAGTGCAAAGAGTGTGTAGATACTTAGACTTAAAGTCCCCTCAAATTAGAGGGCAGGTTGATAAGTCGTGCACTTATCACCTCAATTTATTGGCCAAATTAGAACAAAATTACATGGCAAGGACTCAAGATTAAGTCCACATTCGAGTGGACACTCGAGCTGATTAAGCCCGAAGACCTAAATAGTCTAAGTGTTCAGCTCCTAAAGTATCGTTTCCTAAAGTTAACAACTCTTAATGCCTAAGCTCTCTTCTCCTAATTCTAGTTTTTTTTTTTAAATAACAGAAGATTACAATTACAGGCTGACAACATGATTAAATCATAAAATATCCACCCCCCATGACTAGCTAATGCAATGTCCTCATTGTAAAATAAAAGCACATAGGAGGGTGGAAATAGGAAGAATATCACCTAAATTCTGTGAGACTCCGATTGATGATAACATCATCATCAGCCATAACAGGCTTTAATTAGTCAGAATCAATTAACAAATGCTTCTACATATTCATTGGAGGGTCGTAATTCATTAAACATCCATTCTGAGAAGAGTGCATAAATTAGGGTTAATTCTGCAGTTTTAATAGAAGATCGTAAATGCAAAGTAGACACAGGCTTTTCTAGGGTTTAATTGAAGGTCAAATGTTCATTATTGACTAATAAGAAGGTCAGTACAGATAGAAACAGGTTTTCATGTGTTTCGAGACTCAAACTAGCACCCGAAACTCTAATTTCATACCAGCTTAATTAATAGAGGTTCTATTCAGAATAAAATTCACCTAAACCTTTCAAAATTCATATAAAAATATTCTATAAGGTTTGTTATCCTTGGTTTGAACATCTGAAGCTATTTTAACCTAGAATAGAGTCCTAGACAAAAAGTTTCCGTAATTTGGGTTTCTATGTAAATTGCCCAGCAAAACTTGGTCAAAACTAAAATCTGACTTCACCATCAGATTTCTTGGGTCCTAATTAGGTTTGCACCAAAATTTATGCCCAATCAAAGATCATCTTGACCTAGATTGAACTTTTGTTCAGTCAGACTATTTTTCTCTCAAATAGCTCCTCAGCTATCGAAATCTATTGCATTTAGCCCCCTATGTTTATCAACACCGTCACTAAGAGGCCCTTGCCACCATTACTGTGCGAACCCATCAATCACTGACCTTCCATTAGGAAAATCTCCCTGCTTTCACAGTTAATCCCTTCAAAAATTTTAAGGGAGGATCTTGAGACCTTCCTCTTCCATCTGAATGCAATCTCGAGCTCAGATTTGAGCAGAGATGCCCATGTGAACTCCTTGAAATCAAGAGTCCTAATCCCTAATTTCTTAAGCTTTCAAGCTTGTTTCCAAGCTTGGAAGCTCATCTAATGCCCTATAAACGACCTTCAGGGATCGCCTCACATCCGTAGCTTAGTTTTGGCTAGAGTCAACCCATCTTCCCCTCTGTTTGGAAAAATGGTCCATGAGCTTCGGCAACCTTCTCCATCTGACCTCTTCGCCCGCCGCCACAAACAATAGTCGGCCGAATCATCTTCCTCAAGTTCTTCCACCACTCGCAATACCAGCAAGGGTCTCCTTCCTCCATCGTCCTCATTGTTCCTCCTTCCCGAAGATTTCACCTTCCACAACATCGACCAATCAAAGCCGATGCTGCCCTATCCCTTTCGTCCAATTAGGTTAGCTTAGTTTGTCTCCCCTCTGCCCCTACAGTCTTTTCAACCCTTTAAACCCTCAATTCAACCTATGACTCCGCCGTTCACCCGTCATCATCTCCATCTTCGGCTGCAGCTTTGGCAAGTCCACACCACCACAGGCCACCGGTTGGCTTGCCAACATTTCCTACACCTTCGTCATGACCACGCGAGCAAAACCCCTCAAGAAATTGTGGGGATTGCTGCACCCATCACCTCCTCAAACACCTTTGCCTTTATACTCACATTCTGCCTTCTCTAGCCCACCACGACCACTCTTACAGCATGCCACTGCCACCACCACATTTGCAGCACTCGCATGAAGCTCTTGAGCTATTCTGATAGGGCTGAGAGGCCATTTTCTCCTTTTCAGGTGCTCACCGACTCTCCACCACTACTGGTCATCTTCCTCGACCACGGTCGCCGTGCTCTAGCTGTGTTCTTCATTGCCAACACCTCCAGGTGCTACAATTCTGCTCCAAGTGCGTGCCCAGGTCTCCAATTGATGGAGTCTACCTATCCTTCGACCGCAATTATAAGGTTCATTAGCAGCAGCTTTACGTGGAGAACTGCAGGGACTTTAGTCCCACATTGGCACCTGATGAGCCCTTCATGTAGGACAAATTGTTTTTGTGTCTTGAGCTTACTGCCTAAGACACTGAGGGGTTTGGTCCCTCTTCACTTACACCTACTCACTCCTCGACTCCTCTTACACCTGGTAGCCCTGGTCCCTATACCTAATTAACGACCTGATTACAGTGGGTCCGAGAGAAGAAAGATGAGGGAAATTGTGAGAGCAGGGGAGGGTTTTGCTCTCTGTCTTTGTGTGAGCGGCTTCACACTTAGCTGCTGAAGGATACTTGTGCTGTGCTGCGAAGGAGAAGATATTGAAGAAGGGAAGGCTCTATTTGAGGAGCCTTATGCTTGTGCCGGTTAAGCTGTCTGGGCTAATTTCTGGCATCTGATACTTGGCATTTGATTTGATTTTGATTACCATTCATATAATTGAATAATTATGAAGCTTGAACTTAAAGGGTAATTTGGTGATTCAAATCACCATTTTTCCCTAATCTTTTTGCACATTGGTATCTAGATTTATTGATAAATTATTTTTAATTTTTCTTCAGATACTAATTGCCTATATTTTGCTTAGAATTGTGATCTGTGAGAATGAATTGCCATTATTGCTCCCTGTGGTCGACTGTGGTCGACCTTGGACTCTTCTGTAGAATCTGAGCTATAAATTTTATCTATTTTGAAGCTATTTGTCAACTATACTACAATGCATTTCCTTAAAACTCGACAAAAGCTCAACGACACTGGTCAGCTCCAAACAGTCTATACACGTGCTGAGTTTAGTGCCTTTAGCTTGGCAATATCCGACCAACAGAGATTAGGTCCAGGTGAGAGAAACCTTGTCTGACATGGGTTCAAGGAGCACATGGTCAACATAGGGTTTGAGACATTACCTGCTGACCTTGAAGGAATTAACCGTCTTTGGGTTAGATATTTCGATGGCCCCATTAGAAAAAATCCACTCAATAATGAATAGGCCATTCCACTTATACCTAAGCTTCCGGCGGAAGATCTTAAGTAGAGAATCAAAAGCCAGACCCTCTAGTTTGGCTCAAAGCTCTTACGGGAAATCATCTAGTCATGAAGAGCTTTAGTCCTTGCCTTATAGATTCTGGCATTATTGTAGGCATCATTTCTAAGATCCTCCAACTAAGCTAGTTGGAGTTTCCAGGTCTTCCTGGCTAATTCTAGATCAAGATTGCATTTCTTGATGGCCCAAAATGCCCAGTGTTCTAATTCTACGGGTATGTGACACACCTTACCAAGCACTAGATGGAACAGAGACATACCGATAGGTGTTTTGTATGCCATACGTAAGCCTAAAGAGCATCATCCTTCTTTTCGATCCAATCCTTCCTATCAGGCCTGACCATTTTCTGCAAAATGTTCTTGATCTCCCAATTGGAGACCTCGGCCTATCTGTTCGTCTGGGGGTGGTAGTGCATGGAAATCTGATGATTCACCCCGTATTTAGCCAGTAAATCCCTGAACTGGGCATGAGTGAAATGAGTGCCACTATCATTGATAATGGTTCGAGGAATCCAAAACTGACTGAAGATATTTTTCTTCACAAAATCAATGACCACAAGGTGGTCATTGGTCCGAATGGGAATTGCCTCAATCCATTTGGACACATAATCCACAGCAACCAGAATATACTGGTGTCCAAATGAAGAAGGAAAGGGTCCCATGAAATCGATGCCCCAAATGTCAAAAATTTCAATGGGAAGTATTGGGTTTAGGGGCATCATGTCTCTCTTGGCCATGTTTCCGAATGTCTGGCATCAGGTGCACGACCTTGAGAATTCCTGGGCATCCCAAAGTCATGATGACCAATAGAATCCAGATTACAAAATTTTTGCCACTGTCTTTTTCCCAGAAGAGTGCCCACCACACATAGATGCATGGCAGAACTTCAGTATACTATGGAACTCATTTTCTGGCATGCATCGGCAAATAATCTGGTCGGCATCAATGTGGTACAACTCGAGAGCATCTCGGAAATAATATTTCACCTTGAACATAAGTCTATCCCCCTGTTGCTTGGTCCAATCCTAGGGGATCCAACCAATAGCCAAATAATTAACGATATCTGCAAATTAGGGTGTTCAAATACCCGAGATTGTAAGGATAGCCTCATCCAGAAAAGTGTTAGAGATAGGGATATTTGGATGAGGAGAATCAATCAGGATTCTCAAAAGGTGATCCGCCACTACATTTTGTGCCCCAGATTTGTCTATGATTCAAGATCAAATTCTTGAAGTAAAAGAATCCAGTGAATAACCTAGGGCTTGGCATCCTTTTTGGCCAAGAGATGTTTCAAGGCCGAGTGGTCGGTGTAGATGATAACACGAGAGCCTAAAAGATAAAACCTAAATTTTTCCAAAGAAAAAATTATAGCTAGAAACTCTTTTATAGTAACGGTGTAGTTCCTCTGATCCTCGTCTAGAATTTTGCTAGTGTAGTAGATAACAGAGGGCTTCTTATCTATTTTCTGACCTAAGATAGCCCCAACTGCATAATCAGATGCATCAGCCATAATCTCAAATGGGGTTGTCCAGACCGGTGGTTGCAACACCAGGGCACAGGTGACTGTCGTTTTCAATAAATCAAATGCCTTGCAGCATGATTCATCATACTCGAATGTCATGTCTTTGGCCGGAAGGTTACTCAAGGGTCGAGCAGCCTTCGAGAAGTCCTTGATGAATCTTCGATAAAAACACACATGACCTAGGAATGATCGAATTTGTTTCATAGATGTTGGTGGAGGAAGTTTAGAGATGGCATCCACCTTAGCCTTATCAACCTCAATTCCTCGATTAGAGACACATGACCCAAGACAGTTCCTTCTTGAGTCATAAAGTGGCTCTTTTCCCAGCTAAGGACTAGTTGTGTCTTGTTGCATCACTTGAGGATCAATTCCAAGTTAGCTAGGCATGACTCAAAGGAATCTCCGAAAATGGAGAGATCATCCATGAACACCTCAAGACATTCTCCCACCATGTCAAAAAAGATGGCCAGCATGCACCTTTGAAAAGTCATGGATGCATTGCAAAGCCCAACAAGCATCCTATGGAATGCAAAGGTTCGGTAGGGACATGTGAAAGTTGTCTTTTCCTGGTCTTCGAGATGGATAGGGATTTAGTTATATCCCGAATAATTGTCCAAGAAGCAAAAGTACTTTTGCCAGCTAGCCTTTCTAGGATTTGATCAATGAATGGCAAAGTAAAATGGTCCTTTTTGGTGGCTGTGCTTAGCTTCATATAATTAATACAAACTCTCCATGCAGAAGCTGAATGGGTAGTGAAAGATTCCCCTTTCTCATTAGTCATGATGGTTATCCCCGCCTTTTTGGGCATAATTTGAATAAGGCTAACCCACGGGATATTTGAGATCGGGTAAATAATGCCTGCATCGAGACACTTGATTATTTCCTTCTTGACCCCTCGCATGTTAGGGTTTTGTCTCCTTTGCTTCTCGCGAGAAGGGAAGGATCCATCTTCCTTTAAAATATGATGATTACAGTAAGATGGCTCAATCCCCCTAAGGTCATGGATGGTCCAACCAATTGCCTATTATTCTTCTTAAGGACCTTAATCAATCTCAATTCTTGCTCCTTAATCAAATCAGCACTAATAATCACAGTGAGCATATTCTTAGGTCCTAAGAACTCGTATTTTAAATTCTCATGCAATGGTTTCAATTCTAGCTAAGGTAGGTTCAGTATAGAGGGTAAGAAGGATGCTGATGAAGATTCATCAGGATGGTCTAGTGGAAGAGGTTGGGAGTGAACAAAATCAACAACCTCTTCAAGGTGTGGTGAGTCTACCACGGAGGGTTGTGGGTTAGGTTCATTAGTGCTAGTCGAGTCCTCGAGTACATTGATCGACATACACGTCTCAACATTGAAATCTTGGCCCTTGATCTCCTCAATAAATCCACAATCCTCAAATCCTTTTATCACCTTGAAAATATCAAGTGTCAATTTCCTATCTTCAAAGGTGATCTCCATGCTACCACTCTCACAATTGATGTTGGCCTTGGCGGTAGCTAGGAACAAGCACCCTAGAATGATGGGTGCGTTGCTCAAATCTTTTGGTACATCCTTGTCAAGGACTGGGAAATCCATAGGAAAATAGAAGACCTTGACATTGATAATAACATCCTCAATAACTCCTTTCAATGTGGTGACTGAACGGTCCACTAACTGTAGCGTTACTGAGGTTGGCTTGAGTTCACCTAACCCAAACATTTCATAAAGAGAGGTCAGGAATTGGTTGATGGATGGACCTAGATTCAATAGTGCCCTATCAAAAGTGTAATCACCAATGACACATGAAATCAAGGGGGCACCTGGATCTCTCTTCTTCTGAGGAAGGTGATGCAGGATAACAAAACTTGCCTGCTTAGAGAGAATCAACTTCCTCGGGGTGGCTTCCTTTGGCTTACGCTTTTGGGTACATAGATCTTTCAGGAATTTAGTGTAAGCTAGAATGTGCTTAATAGCATCGAGAAGCGGGATATTGATCTCTACACTCTTGAATAAATTCAAGAGGTCCTTGCTGCTATCTAGGGGTTTCTTCTTCCTAGATTTCAATAAGGCTTCAGGTAACGGGATATGGGTGGTGTCCTCAATTTCAGATCCCTAGGCCTTGTTTTCTTCTTCAACCTCCTCTTTTTCTCCCTCGAGCTCCCTAGGGTTTTGGTTGCTAGAAGGTAGTTCAGGGTCCTACGTTTGTTTCTCACTCCTCAATGTGATAGAGCTTGTTGATGAGTATGGGTTCGGGTCTTGTGGAGGGTTAAGAAAGATAGGAGGGGATTGATTAACATGATAACCAGGGTTAGAAGAAGAAGGA
Source organism: Thalassia testudinum (assembly GCA_037157565.1). Taxonomy (NCBI): domain Eukaryota; kingdom Viridiplantae; phylum Streptophyta; class Magnoliopsida; order Alismatales; family Hydrocharitaceae; genus Thalassia; species Thalassia testudinum. Next base: position 7,291,769 of record JAZHRO010000003.1, on the reverse strand, counting down.
ACCCACACAACCAACTGAGCATGTGCATATGGGTCCCTCTGATTCTTGTACCCTTGGGCTCTATTGCCTTGATTTTGTACATTATGAGTGTTGGGTACGAGTTGGCATGGTAGAGATCCGGATTGTCGGGTGTTGGCAATAAGTCTAGATTGCAAGTTGTCCAGTGATGCCTTCATTTGTTGCATAAGTAGGAGCATAGATCCTTACATTTCTACCATCTACCAGTTTAGATCAGCTTGCCCTGGGAGTTGTTGGGCATTTGAAGATCGCTGAGTGGCCAGTCTCGAGTGCAATTGGGTGTATACTTGACCTTGACCCATAGGTCTTTGAGGTGCATAGTTGCTGGGTCATGTTTGGGTCTGTTGCCCCTAATTTTTCCAAGAGAAGTTAGGGTGGTTCCTCCAACCAGGGTTATATGTGTTGGAATACGAGTTGGGCCTAGCATTCTCTTGTATCGCATATGCATCCTCATATGGCGAGCATGGAGAGAAGGAAGGATCAGAAAAGCTAGGATCAAAGGCCCCAGTTTGGAACCCATAAGGTTCCGAAAAATTTTGGCTCATTAGTTGAGCTAACTCTAGTTGGTTCACAAATTCCTGCTGGTCATGTGTGCTTCGTGTGTTTAGAAATCGAGGTTACAAGTAACATGTCGTTGTAGTTGCAAAACATGTCGATCAAATAAAATTTATACCGAAACTCCAAGGGAGTCCTGGGTCGAACACAGGGAGGCAACGTTTACTTTAGTTGAAAATCGCGCTTCGATTTTATTTGTTCTTGGTCATTTTTATCTTTTCTAATTTTTTTGGTATTTTTAGGAAGCAAGAGATCAGATTGACAAATGCTTATCTAGCTAATCTACTTGCGAATATAAAAAGATAAAGAGAGAGAGAGAAACAATCATCTATTCATCAATAATTGTTTGTTACACTACAAAAGCAGGAAAAATCTACACTATGAAAGCATAAAAAGATAGAATGAGGTGAGAGAAATCCCCCTCGACGATTGCTCGGAGGACGACTCACTCTGACGTCGCTTGGATGAAGGTGGTGAGGAGCGAGATGAAGGAGGACGGAACTAGAGGACAGAGGATGGGGTAGGACGACGTCACGGCGAGGATCTTCTTCCCGAAGGGCGGTGAGAGGACGGCCACGGGATGCTCCATGAAGGGGGGTGAGAGGACAGAAAACTGTTTGGTTTTACTCTAGGGAGCATGCCGGGCTTGGGATAAGCTCTCTCTAGAGCCTTGGAGGTGGTGAGAGGAAGAAAGGAAGAGATGGTTTCGAATGGAGGTGGGTAGGTCCTTTTATAGTGGAGGAAGAACAAATTCGCTTCTGGGTCATTACTGACGTCCATAAACGTCGCTACAGCTGTCGCTGAAGATCCGCCCTTCAAATCCACTTGCTGGTGTGCGCTGACCATTAGTGACAGCTACAAGTGTCACTAAAGGTGCGTCGCTGAAGATCCACGCCCGCCCCACCGGCACCCGCCCCACTGGCGTGCTCCGCTTGCGTGCATCACGCGCCTTGTGCGCATGTGCGTGGCATACGCTATGCTGCTGCTGCACACGGCTGTGGCTGTGCGCGTGCGCCATGCACGGCTGCGGCTGTGCGCGTGCACTGCTACTACTAGCCGACGTTGGGCGACCTGGATGGCACCACGTGGTGCCACCTGGGCCGCCCATTCTTCTTTCTTTCGTAGAGGGTGCCACGATGCTCATATCAGGATGATTCCCGCGTTGTCGGATTGCGATCATCGCTTTGGATCCATCCATACAGTCAGATTTTCCATTCGAAACACATATGGATGTCGCATTGCCCCTTGGTCATTGATCTTCCTCAAGCTTCATGTGATGCTACGGGACTCCGATCTAAACGATTTTAGAGGCGTTAGACTCCGATCGTCGTATTAATCAGATCTGTATGGTCTGATCATCCATCCGAGGCCCTGAAATAAATCCTCTTTTCTCCTGACCATGAAAAGGACCTAATTAACCAAAATATAAACAAGTACTCTAAATGCAGAATGATGCATGCTATGCGATATTTACATCATGATATGCAGTGCTAAGCTAAGGAACTATTACAAATAAGCATTTTACAATGAATTTATACATGTTTATCACCCGCCCCGTGGAATCTCGTGAGGGATGGAAATCCGAATTCTGGGATTGAGTGGGTGTAGAAGTGTTTCCTGAGTTTCCATCCATCCACTCTTCCATCCTTTGAGTAGCCAAGTCCACCTTATCCAATTTGTTGCAAATCAATTCCCTGTCAAATGAATGGGAGTTCTGAATCTCATTAACATTTAACCTAGCTTGTTGGAACTAGTTGAAAGTATCCATGAAGGCATGATTTATCGAATTTTGGCTCATTTCCTTGAACAGGTCATATGCGCTATCTGCATCCCTATTGAGGATATTACCTTTGTAAAGGCATCCACATGATTACAGAGTTATTTGACCAACCCATGATAAAATATCTACACGAGTTGCCATTTCGGCACTTTGTGGTGTGGACACTTCCTCAAAAGATCCTAGAATCGCTCCTAGGCAATATGAAACAGTTCCCCCAGCCACTGGGTGAAAGTGGTAATCACCCGTCGCAAAGCATTGGCCGGACCAATTGGGAAGAATTTCTTCAAGAAAGTCGATTTAATAGCAGCCCAAGTCTCCATTGGCCTTCTAATGGTCCGGTACCAATGTGCGACCTTATCCCTGAGAGAATGGGGGAAAGCCTCATGATCATTTGCTCTTCATTCACATTCCTAGCTTTGGTGATTTGAACTAGAGTTGTCAGATCCTCCAAGTGCACGAATGGATCCTCTGAGCCAAGCCCATGGAAATGTTTAATCAAACTTAAGACCTGGGGCTTGATTTCTATGTCTCTGGTGGGAATCATTATGCTGGGACATTCCCTGCAATTTGAAGGATCATAAAAATCCTTCAATGGTCGAGTGCCCCGACCATTCATTTGTTGGAACCTTTACTGCATTTGCTGCAATTCTTCCAACTGCCTCTGAAGCAGCTCCTGTTGGTTTGGGGTTGGGGGAGGTGGTTGTTGATCAGCCATGGGATGTACTTGGCTATAACTCAACCTCCGCCTCAAGGAATGGTTTAAAGGTCCTTCCAAATGAGGGTTCAATGACCTCCTTCCAAGCATGCACTGGAAGGAAGTCGGAAGGACAGGGGAAAAGATGGAACCCTGCAACACAAAAATGCAAGCCTGTCCTTAAATTGGGTTGCCTAAGGACTTATGCATCAGAAATAAACTGCAAGCACACCACTAATTTGGTGTTGTCCTTGCTCCCGAAGATGGTAAAGTTGGGCCGGTGAAGTAGGGGGAACGTGTCCCGAAGGCCTCTAATTATGACAAACCCCTACTTAAGTCGTTTGGCAATCGGGGCCCCCAACTTAGCACCTTTTGAAGTAAGCAAACGTCACTAATTCGAAGTGCGTTCAGGAGAGTACCCTGAAATGGACTTTGTGAATCCTAGGGCCAACGTCTACTCAATTTTAGTTAGGCTTGGGATAGTTGTGCTTTCGGAATGTGGTGGGCCCTGTTAATGGGTTGTGCCCTTAATAGTTCTTTTGAAAATGTGTGAATGTGCACAACCAAAAATTTTCAAGCAAGATTATTTAAGATGAAGTGAGTTTTAGGATTCGAATCATGCTTAGTAGCCTTTAGGATTCAAATATTAGGTGTATTCAACCATGTTTTGTGATGCAAACCAAGTTTGAAAGAATGAGTTCAAGTATTTTCCTTTATAAATCAAGAAAATATGGAGTGCCTGGCTTGACCTAATTATTTGAATCCTATGGAACAGCTACAAGATGATTCAATTTTAAATTGATTAGGTGGTGCGGCCCAAACAGCTTAAAAAAGTGACCCAGATGCACCACCAAATAAGCCACATAGAAGTGATTAACCTAGTCTGATTTCTACTATTTTATGTGTTGATTTGTGCGTGTACCGATTCCACAGGTCGGAATCCCGGTTGGGTAAAAATCAAAAGAGGTTAAGATCCCCAAGTGTGGGTGTGTATAGTATGTGTGTTACTTTCGTCCCACAATCAGATCAGATATATTCTTTTAATTTTCTTTTTATGTGAGGCTGAGATGAGTGGAGGTGGCAAACAAGACAAACAACTTCTATCCTAGGGTTCGTGAAAACACCTATGTAGATTAGGTCTTGATCATTAAGATGGCGAAATGAACTAGTGGGTGGGGAAGTGGGGGGAAACTTACAGAAATCTCTACCTGCACTTTACTCCAATCTACCACCTTCACCTCTTTGATTGGGGTTCCTGCAATATAGTAAATCGAAGAAGAAAGATAGGTTAGAAAAATATGCAAGTAATGCGGGGAAACATGGAAAGAACCAAGGAGCATTGCCTCCCTGGCAACGGTGCCAAAATGATTAGCGAGCTTTTCACGAAGAAAAGTGAGGGGTTTTTCCAAAACTTGTTGTCGTACTCGCAAAACTTGCTATCAAATAATATTTTACCAAAACTCGAAAGGGAGTCTTGGGTCGAACACGGGGTGATGAACGTTCAATTTTGAAATCCATGCTTCGATTTTATTTATTTTTGTTGTTTTTATCTTTTATCATTTTTTTGGTATTTTTATAAAGCATGAGATCAGATCGACAAAACTTTATCTAACTAATCTACTTGCAAAATAAGAGGGAGAGAGAGAGAGAGATAATCAATATATATATCTAAAGAGTTTGCTACAAATTGGAAAGTGAAAAACTGCACTAGAAAGTAGTAAAAGACAGATAGAGGTGAGAAGAGTCCCCCTCGATGGTCGCCTAGAGGACAAAACGCTTTGGTGGCTCCCGGACGAAGGTGGGGTGGAGTAGGATGGAGGAAAATGATGTTAGAGGATAGAGGATGGGATGGGATAGCATTGCAGTGAGGATCTTCTTCCCGAAAGGTGGTGAGAGGACGGCTATGGGATGCTCCACGAAAGGGGATGAGAGGTGGGAAAAGGATTTGGTTTTCTACTCTAGAGGAGCATCTTAAGCTTGGGACAAGCTCTCTCTAGAGCCTTGGAGGTGGTGAGGTAGAGAAAGGAAGAGATGATGGTGGATGGAGGGGTATGGGTCCTTTAATTGTGGAGGATGAAGGGCTTAGTCACACATGGGTAATTAGTGTTGCCCGTAAACATCACTATAGATCCACCCATCTATCGCTGAATATCCGTGCCAACTAATGCTCACTTGCAGCTATGCTCCTGTGCCCATCACGCGGTTGTGTCGCACGCAGGTGCATGGGCGCTTGCACTATGTGTGTGCTGCACTGCAAGTGCACAGGCTAGTGCGTGGGTGTCTGGACACATGCACTAGCTGGTGTGCCCTCGACATCCAATTGGATGATTGGGGGGACTTTGTGGGTTTCGAACCTGTGCCCCTCCTTTGGGAACACACCTCAAGACCAATGCGCCAAACCCACTAGTTTGTCCCAAGGAGGAGCCAAGGGCATGCTGCGGAGATGACTTCTTAGCTGTTGCATCAAGATCCAATAGCTAGGAATGGATGATGCGGATGGAAAGGAAGCATTGGGTAGACCACTGGCTAGTGTTGGGTGGCCTAGATGGCACCATGTGGTGCCATCTGGGCCATCCATCTTCTTTCGTTTGTAGAGGATGCCACGGTGCTAGGATTGAGACGATTTCCACATTGCTAGGATACGATCATTGCTCTAGATCCATCCGTATGGTCGAATTTTTCATCCGAAGACAATAAGGATGTTGCATTGTCCCCTGGCCATTGATCTTCTTTGGACTGCATACAATGCTACGAGATTCCGATCTAGATGATTTCGGAAGCATTGGGCTCCGATCATTGTCCTGATTAGATCCGTACGATTAGATCATCAAAATTCAAGGCTCTAAATTAAATCTCGTTCTCTCCTAGCCATAAAAGGATGCAATTAACCTAACATATATACAAATTACTCTAAATGCAGAATGATGCATGCTATGCAATGATTATTACATGGAATGCATATCTAAGCCTAGGATCATACATAAATAGACATTTTAACTTAAATGGATGTCTACATCACTAGTCTCAACTTTGGTTTCGTTACTTGGAATGCAAGTTTCATGAGCTTTCACTTTCTATTGAGTCCTCCCATTTTGCTTCTTCCACTCAACAACCTAAGCAATGGAAGCACACTCAACCAAAGGCACCCAAAGAATATAGTGAAAGTTGGAAAAAGCATTTTCAAGACCCATCTATTGTTTCCTCTCAAATGGAAGAAGAAGAACCTATCCTTCTTGGTGATGAAGAGGAAGAAGAAAATGAAGAAGATGAAGAAATCTCATATGCCAAAGGTGAAGATGAAGATATTGAAGAAACTGAAAATGAAGAAGATGATGAAGATGAAGAAGCTGATGATAATGATGATGACGACAATGATAGTAGAGATGATGACAATGGTAGTAGACTTGTTGCTCAAAAATATAAGAAACGAGCTCACAATTAGTTCAGTTTATGTTTTGTTGTATAAGACAATTGATTTTATTTGGTTGTTATGGTGTACGACTTTTAATAAGGTGATTAATGCTTTAGTTCATCTTTTATGTTCTTTATGATGTTGATTGAATGTCTATTTCTACATAATTTACCAATGCTTGATCCTTACCTATGCATATTGTTATTCATTTTGTTTGTTTGATAAAAAGGAGGAGAAATGGTAAATACTCATATTTAAAAGAAGGAAGCTTAGTTTGAGGGGGAGGTTTCACTCCTAGTGGAGCTTTTTTTATTCCTTCTCTTATGAGGTTTCTATTATTTTAAATATGGGTATTTCTTTTGTTTTGTCAACACCAAAAAGGGGGAGATTGTTGGAACCTAGTTCCCCTTCTCTTTTATATTTTGGTGTTAACAAAACTGTTTTAAATGTAATGTGTTTATGAAGTGTTATTCACAGGAAATCATAAGACTTATGAAGTATGGATCATAACAAGGAAGAAGTGTGATGATATTAAGGATGAAGATTGTTTTTATGTTGTTCATTTGTTGTATTCTAGAATTTTTTATGTCTCCTAAACAAGAAAAATTGGTTGAGGAAGTAAAATCAAAATAGAGAAAATTAGGTATCAAACTCACATTTTAATCATTGGTTTGAAAAATCAAAATAGTTTCTTAGAAATATTAATCATGTAGTTAAGTTTATTTAGCACTAAAATTGATTAAATCACACAAAACAAGGTACTTGTTGCAAGTACCGGTACTATTCATAAGTACCGGTACATGCAAGGCATAGGTTTGGGCCCTAGTCTCAAACAAGTACCAGTACTCAACATGAGTACTGATATCAGGTGTTCACAGTTTGTGGACAATAGCAGTGCCCGGACCTTGCAAGTACCGGTACTAAGCACTAGTATCGGTATATGTAGGTCACAGTTTTTGACTCGTCTCAAACCTATGAGTCACAAGTACCAGTACTCATTATGGGTACCGGTATCTGGTGACTTAGTTGGTAGTCAACTGCAAGCACTGAGTATCGACACCTAGGCTCTGTTAGGCTGGCTGCTGGATAACTGTGAGTAGTTAGTACCGGTACTAACTAACCATTGTGCCTGATCTAAACGGCTATTTTGCAATTAATCTTATTCCTAACCTTCTTATTTTTCCTCCAATGGCTAGTAGGCGCAGAGGGGCTGATTAGTGGCCTATAAAAACACCTTTTGAGTATCATTTTCACACAACACAAGAATAAAAAAAAAATCCTCTTTGCTCCAGATCATATTTCTCTCATTTTAGCTACAAGACTGATAGACTTGTTTCATCCATTCTTCAAGGAGATCTTCATTTCGCAACAAGTTCTTTTGGCGTGTTTGTTTTGTTATTGTAATATCATTTTTTGTGCTTTATTATTTATCGCTAGATCTTTATATGAAGTATCTACTAAACTAATTCTTGTTGGAGACATAGGAATTGAGTTGTAAGCTATTTAACTTCTTGCTTACACCTGTATTAGTTTTCTTATATTTGCTCTTGTAATTGGGTTGAGGTAACCCGTTAATCACCTCATTTTTTAGTAAATTGATTCCTCTGGGTTGAGGGAATTGGGTTAAAAATCCTAACTCGAGAAAATTAGGTAGTGGAGTACCCAAGTAAGGGGAACCACTATATATTTTGTGTACTTTTTCTGTGGTTTGTTTTATTTGCAATATTTTCTTTAGCACGTTATTTATCCTCCCTTCTAGTGTGCTTGTGCCCTTTAGATCCTACAATAGGAAGGATTGGTTTGCCCACCTTTGTGAAGCCTTCTGGGCCTATTGGACCACCCATAGGACCTAATTAGGAATGTCTCCCTTCAGACTCGTGTATAGGAAGACATGCCACCTCCTCGTAGAAGTGGAGCATAAAGCCTACTGGGCAGTACGGAAGTGCAATCTAGATCTTATGAAGGTTGGAATCCACTATCAGTTGCAAATGAGAAAGATTGAGGAACTATGCAATGACGCGTATGAGAACTCACAAATTTATAAAGAGGAGGTCAAAGCCTTCTATGACAGGGACATTTCACAAAAATCTTTCCATCCTGCTTAGAAAGTATTACGCTTTCATGCTAAACTCAAGCTTTTCCAAAGAAAACTCAGATCAAAATGGATTGGACCATTCCTTGTGAAACAAGTGTTCGGAAATGGCGCCATCAAAATCAGTAAATTCAGCCACGAATCAAAACCATTTGTCATGAACGGTCAAAGACTCAAAGCATTCTTTGAACTCACCAATTCAAATCTGGCTATAGTATCTTTTGAACAATCGACTCCACCTTTGATACCTGTATTAGAGCTAGAAATCGTCTGCAACAGCCATTCAGACTCGTTCACCACCCACCTGTTCTAATGTACGAAATGAGTGGAACTCGAACCCACCTAATTTACAATGACGACATTGCAAATCTTAGGCATAGGGTGGTATTAAAGTGCAAAGCATTGTGAAAATCAATGCATGGAAGGGCTTCATAAAAAAAAATTTAAAAAAAGGAGAAAAGAGGAATGGAGAGGTCAATTTGAATTGAATAAAAAATAATTGAGGAGAAGAAAAGAAAAGAGAAAAAAGGACCAAACAAAGGGAAAAGAATGAGATAATCCCTTAATATTGTGTATGGAACTTACCTAACTTCTAGGTTGGTTTGGATGATGAATTAAGACTTAGAAGGCTGAAACTTAGGAGATTAGCGACGAGTACCAACCTTAGGCCTCTTGGACTTGTTTTTAGGCTTCAACACTTACGTATTCATTAAGATTCGAATTAATCCTCAAGAGGTTGAGGAAAGTGCGAGGCTAATGTAGTAGGTCTAAGGCTTAGGGATTATTCAACCCCATTGCCTACCCTTTGGTTTTCGAGACTTGGTAACCTAAGTGCCAAAAATCACACACTAGTCCAGTTCAGTGCGCTTAATAAAGAAATCATGCTAAAAAGTGTCCTATTCTGAAAAATAGTCTCGGAGATCTAGCTTAGGAGCAGCTTGAGAACACAAGTTGATTGGATGAGTTCCCAATCTAGAGAGGTGAAAAATTCCCCTCAAAGATGCATAATAACATATCGTCTCCTCAGTTCATTTCTCTTACGATATCTAAATATCCTATCGAGGGTATGTAAGCACCATATGCTGGTTCAGGTGCCATGGGCAACATTAACCCGAAATGTCGATTGCTAGGGCCTGACTTTAGCTACAAAACCCCATGGGCGGCACTATCCAGAAGTGTCAAAAGCCATGGTTCTGGGGTTGCCATGGGCAGTGCTATCCCAAAGCATCGAAAACCAAGGTTCCTTTGAGGATTGATGGTAGGGACAAGGAATCCGATACAGACCGTGTTTAGGGCTAATCCAAGGCTGGATCTATGAAAATATAAAAGAAAAAGAGAGAAAACTCTCAAAATGAAAAATTCGTCTCTATCTCTCTCTTACAAACTTGCACTGGCAAACTGAGCCTGGACATGTTACTTCTATGCACGGGTGGTTTAACAGTTGGGGTCAACGAACCTCTAAACAGTTTTTGCAGGCCTTTGAAACCTTCGTAGTAGGCTTGAAATAAAGCTGGTCAGGTCTGGATCTTGGTGGGTACTTGAGTACCCTAGGCCTATTATTTCTATTTTGACTTGATTTCTAGAGATGCAGCATAGTAGGGCATCCTTACGATGACATCTGACCTAAAGACCTAGTTTGATCCATAAGATTTTACTAAGGGACTTGCAAAAGCTAGTAATGGGGGTATGATGAGAACACCATCATAGGCCCTAACTAGCCACCTTTAGTCAAGTTTGATGGATAAATGCTCTAACAAAATCATCTGAGGGTCATAATTCCATAATTCTCTGATTTTAGAAGAAAATAGGAAATCAGGTTTAATTTTGCAATTTTAACAACATATCATGAACACAAAATAACCATGGGATTTGTCATGGGCTATTTAAAGGTCTAATGAGCATTAAAGTCCAATAAGAAGGTCCATACAGACAAAAATGGGATTTCACACATTTCGAGAAACAAATCATAACACAAAACCCTAATTTAAGACCTGCTTGAATTAAGGAGATTTCAGTGAGGATAAAATTCATTTAAACCTCCAAAAATTTATATAAAAATATTCTAAGAGGTTTGGTACCCTTGTTTTGACCATCTGAACCTATTTTGACCTTGAACAGAGTCTTAAATGGAAGTTTACCCTAATTTGGGTCTTTATGAAAATTGCCCAGTCAAACTTGGTCAAAACAAAAATCAAACTTCATCATAAGATTCCTTCAGTCCAAATTAGGCTTGCACCAATTTTGACCCAATCAGAATCCATCTTGACCTAGTTTGCAATTTAGCCCTTCAAAACTCTATTTCCAACATTTAACCCCTTAGGTTTCATAATCTTTGCATTTAGCCCCGTAAATTATTGTCGTTCTCTTCAAAACAGTCCTTGCCGCCATTGATAATGCGAGCCCAAAGCTTGCGACCTTCAACCTGGGATTTCTTCCTGATTTCTCGACCAAATCCCTCCAAAATTGAGGGATTGATCTTGAGAATTTTCCCAATCAGTTGAACCACATCTTGGACCTTGATTTGGATCGTAGAGTTTGTGCAAACTCCACGAATTCAGCAATCTTCCTCCCCAAAGCTTTGAGCACTCCAAGCTTCTTCCCTTGTTTGGAGCTTGCCCCAAGTCCTTTAATATCGAATCTCTCTCCGATATTGTCTCTTTCTTTGATTCTCTCTCTTTCTCTATATATTGCAGGAAGGTAGACGACCTCCATCCATCTCTCCAGGAAGGGGAGATACCTCTCCCATTTCCTTCCCTACAGGAAACCACCATCTTCATCTTCTCTCCAACAGACCACCGCGAGCCACCGAAGATGACCGACCACCACCGCATCTCACCTATGCCACATCCATCACCGTAGTCGGTGGTTACAGCACCGACATCCGCAACTGCATCCGCTACTACATTCACAACTCGACTACGTCTCCAACTTCACCACCATGATCCACCACGACTGCATCCCCGACCACCACTACGAGCCACCATCAGAACCTTCAACCATGTGCCCCTCATTTAGTTAAGTCATCTATGAATCTTCCCGGACATCTGAAGATCTGAACGGCCTGTACATCACCACGCCTTCCCCTCTCCTCCCTACACCAACACCTCTACTGCATGCCTTCCTCCGCCAACTGTAGCAAGAGGATCCCCAATGCCCTTGTTCTTCTTCTCCTTCGTGCCCCTGCAACAAGGAGCCCATTCTCAACCTTAAGGCCCCTCCACGTTCATCCTCTTCATATCCCCCACTACCCCTCCACCCAATAGTGCCCACGACCATGAGCCACTGGAACTCTCCTTGCCATCGTGAGCATCTACTCCATGACCCACCACTCCCATCAAGAGGAGAAGCCTGACCTCCTCTCCTTCTTCTTCGTTCTTCACCCACTGCAACCACGGAGGAACCCAACACCATCGACTGCTCCCCTTCCTCCTTGGCAACAACAGAGACCCTCAAGTGCCTCCCATCTGCCACTGGAGCCAAAGTGCGTAGCTCCACCCTCACGCAATGCCTCCTCGACTGCACGCAACTCCAAACAGTGGCAGCAGCCACCACCGGCACCGCACCTCCTCCTCGTTGTTGGCGAGAGCTCTGGTCACCGTTCGATGCGCCATCACTACCCTACGTGGCTCTCGTCTGCCTCAACCTTCCTCGAGCTCCTCAGCCTCCGCCGTCGCTCCCTCTTCAAGTAGGCACAAGGGGAAGGAATCCCCTATTTTGGGTTCAATTTCAGTTTGCCAAAAATGCCATTGCCAATCACTATTCATTTATTGATGCATTAAATATATTGGGGTAAATTGCAACAATGCACATACATTTTCTTGAATTGGCTTGACTTATGTTATGTGCATCAGTTCATGTTGGATTTGGATTTGGATTTGAATAATTCCTTGCTAGCATATATACAACTGGAAAATATGTGAAATTCTGATCACATCTTTACTAAATTTTTTATTGAGGAAAAATTACACACATGATGTTACATTCTTAAATTATTGTGTGTCGTCTTATTTTCATCATGTTTTGCATCAGATTTAAGCATGAATCTCGTATTCGATTGGATGAGTACAAGGCAAAATTATTCATGATTTTATTAATCTGTTCGTCCTTGTGGATACGACCTAACTATTCGTGGTTAGTTTTATTGAATATTTTTGTTTGGGACTTTCCACAACTTGATTTTACTGTGACGACATACTTTTCTGTTACATTATTTCTGCAAGCAAAAATCTCCCTTTAAAATGGAGCCGTTACTGGTGAGGCAATAGACGCAATAGTTCACCTGACTTTATTTCTGATTATTCTGAATTGTGCATTTATTTGATCATTCTTTATCTTTTTGTACGAGGAATCCTAAACAGGCAGCAGAGCGGCGACGTCAACCTTGAGCGACGACCACATAAGCAGAGAAGAGGCAAAGAGAAGGAGACCTAGATCCTGCTTTCACAAGGGATTCTCCTTCGTCGCAAATTTTATTTCGATTCTATCTTCTTGCCCTCGTAGCAATTGGGGCTTATTTACTAGGGTTTGCCCCCACATTCTTTAGTGGCTAGGGGCTATATTTTTCTACATGTGTGATTCAATTTTTTGCCTGCTTACCTAAAAGGAAAAGACAAAAAAATATCGAGCTGCCTATTTAGGAGTTGCATGCCCTTAGGTGTGTACATTTATGGCTGATTGAGCAGCATACTAGATCTCTTCTCTGCATTGCATACATATTTGCATGAAGATTGCTAGAGACATGTATACCTTTATATCTTTGCATCCAGCTCCTATTCACGCATTTGCATTTGGATTAAATTTCAAGGCCACCAAAATTTATTGAAATGATCTAATTCAAAGGTCCCCTAACCAGAATTGGGACTGTTAATCAGATTTGACATTAAAACCAAATCACACTTGATCCGATAAAAAGGGACTTGTCTGCATTTCTTCTCAAAATCTAAATTGGTTTGAGGTGTGATGCGCACTTCTGACACTGAGCACGCACACTAGGCACCGCACTAAGACTCGGTCCCTTAAGGCTATAGGCACCGATCTCTTTATCAGTGTAGACCCTCCTATTTCACTTTGTGGTGGTGGTACTATCTTTTGACCCAATGTCTTGATATTTCAATGAGGGGGACACCCCTTAAAAGGACAATAGGGTAGTTAAGAGGCACCGCTTACGAATCACCTCAAAGGAAGGGTTCGCCCTACTTGCATCCCTTTGTTCATCCTTGAAATAACTTCTCCCTTGATCACCTGAGAGTATCATTGAAGCAACGTATAGGTCCTAGGCCACGCGAAGGTCTACTTAGGGCATGTAATTGATTGTGAAAGTTTTTTTGCCACCAAGAGAGAATGTAAACGACCTCTACTTTTCTCCAAAGAGCTTGTCAGGGATCTCAAGTCATAGCTCCCTCTTATACCACTAAAGTAGGAATGGATGGGTGCAAACTTGACCCCATTTGACAACATTAAGGAATAGGTTGGAGGTTAGCTCAAATCTGCTCTAAGAAAGAAAAGAGGGTCCCATTGCCTTGCTTTTGATTGGGGTTTTCAAATGGATTACAATAGCTACTACCCTTCTTACTTTCACCCCAGAACACCAAATCTCAATCCCATAACCTGCAGTTATCCTTCATCTGATGAGCGTTGGGATCCTGTCTACTCCTACTATAGGAGCATTGGCCAGATTAATCCCCAATCCAATGATGATGAGCAGAACCTAGGAGAAGGGTATCCTAGCCTTAGCTATCCCATGACTATACCCAACCCACCCACTCTTAATATTTTGCTTATCGAAGTTGGACCAATACTCTTAGGCAACTTTAACCTGAGATTGACTATCCCCCTCAATATGATGGTAGCCTCTCCTCTTTTATGATAGAAATGCAAATGCAATAGAAAAAAATGATGTATTCTATGGGAGAGATTTCGAGGAATGGTCAAAGATTAACTGAAGAGATTAGCCAACTTAGCAATCGTCCTACTGTCAATTCTGATCCTCTCCCCTATATCCATGATTACCAAGATAATTTCATTGAAAACAATAACAACAAAGATCCTATTTTGAGGAGTAGCTATCACTTAGAAGTCCCTCAAGAGATATGCCCACCAAAAGGCAATCCAGTTGACTTTGATGAACTCAACTCGAATGATTGTATCTTTGATACATTTGATGAAACGAGTCATAGTCAAATAGTCAACCCAACTCCCAGTATAAATTTTGAGGTGGAATCTGTACCCCATCCTAGGGATGATGAACATATACCTTATGAGGACCTTGCACCTCAGTTCGAGCACCCTGAGGATTGTGATTCAGAAGTTAACAAAGTCCAGGAGTCTTGGATGCCGAATGAAATTATATTGGAAGTGATAATAACCACACTCCTCTATCGTGGCTACCAACAACTGTAATTAACTATTCTAAGGATTCACAAGTCCCAAACACCAGTGACCATGAGAAAATTGAGACTGAATTGGAAGAACTGGATCAATATTGGTCACAGGGACACGAAGAGTTGATTTTTGAGGAAGCTCTTGACCCTAGTGTGAAATATTTTTTTGAGTCTATGGGAAGAAACATTGATGAGGATGATGATGACTTTGAAAGGACCAGACTTAGAGTATAGAGAGAATCTACGGGAGAATATGTTCTGTTCGAGGACTTACCCCCTGACGATATGAATGAATTAGCCTAATTGAGATTCCTACATGCCTTTGACTATGAAGATCATCCTCTCAAACATTCAGAAGAACTAGAAGCAATTACTACTCTTGATGAAGGAATCTATACACCCTAGGAAGAGGATCTTAGCATCAAACAAGAACCTAGGGATGTCATTATTGAGGACACTCACAACCCTATTGCTTCCAACCCACTTCTACAGGACGTGCACACCTGTAGGGGTTCAATTTGAAAGATGAACATTTGGGCCCATTCCAGGACATGCACACCAATGATATGCAGCATGAAAGGTAATTAGTAACTAAGGCTACTTTTGATGACATTTAGGAACTGGAATGGTTGTCGAGGAAGAATGCGAAACCTCTTAAGCCTTCTTTGATCCTCTTCCCTACCCTGCACCTAAGAGGCTTCAACTCCTGTAGAAATAGCTTCCTAAAATCTCTGCATGCATTCCTGCTTTACAGAGGGATAATGTTGAATGCTACGAGTTGCTACGCTAACGTGTTTGGCTTTGAAAACCTATCCTTGTAGTTTGAAAGTGAAGAACTTGTGTTCAACAAATAAAATTTATACCGGAATAGAAATCCCAGGTCGAACTCAGGGAGGTGGACATTTGATTTAAAAACACGCGTTTGATTTATTTGTCAGGAAGCAGAATAATTGATTAGAAACTATCTAACTATTTATAATAAATAGAAGAGAGAGATAATATTACAAACAAAAGTCGAAAAGAGATATAGAACGAACATGGAATTCATTATCAAAAAGATTGTTCATTACACTAAACATTATGACTAGAAAGCGGGAAAATGATTACACTAGAAAGCAGTAAAAAGAATGGGGAGAGAGATATCCTCCACGACGGTCGCTTGGAGGATGAGCCGGACAGGACGACACCTAGAAGACAGGGAATGGAGCAGGACGAAGGAGGACGAAGAAGGAAGAACGGGAATGAGGCAGCACGTCGTTGTCCTCGTGGGATCTGCTTCTGAAAGGGGGATGAAAAATTGACTTTATCTAGCGCGAAGCATCGTGGGTGTGGAACAAGCTTCTCTTGAGCTTTGGGGAGGGAGAGAAGAGAAGGCAGGGATGAGAATTTTGTGTGGAGGGGGTCTCCTTTTATAGTTGCAAGGAGTGAGGGCAATTTGGTCATTTAAATCTCAAAACATTAAATAAGGGGTCTTTAGTGATGGATAAAACCGTTGCTAAAGCCCCATCGTGGGCATAGTGGAGCGCCACCCACGCGGCTGCTCGCCTCCTCACGCGTAATGCGTGCTCCATGTTTAGCTGATCCTAGCCATCCGATCATGAGATCGGACGGCTTATCTCGCGCCTCCGCCCGCCTCCTCTGCTCGCTAGCCTGCATTTGATCTCTCGTGAGGTGTGGGCATGCGATAGCACATGGGAGCTATTGAGCACTCACGATCTCTCGATCACGATCGGATGCTCCTCGCGCCCGCTCACCCACTCGCCACGATTCGAACCTACACCAACGCCTCAATTAAGCACTCTCGCCAACTACGCTATGCGCATGAATGGGTGGGTGCTTAACTTAAGCGCAGATGCATCCCAGCCGTTGGATCTTGATCCAACAGCGGGGAAACGTTGATGCGGATGCCTTCAGCGGGTGTGTGCGGATGATTGGGTGGCCGAGATGGCACCTTGTTGTGCCATCTTGGCCATCCATCTTCTGGATGATGTAGATGGTGCCACAATTGTTGGATTGAGTCAATTTTCGTGCCGTTAGGCTGCGATCATTGATCCGAATCCATCCGTGCTGTCGAATTTGTCATTTGAAGTGCGAATTCACACCATCTTGGCCCTTGCTCTTTTAGGGTTCCCCGATCTCTATCTGTTGCTATAGATGTCTAATTAGGGCGATCTTGGAGTCGTTGAACTCCAATCATCGCCCTGATCACATTTGTATGTTTGAATCTTCGATCGGAGGCCCCGATAAAAAGTTTGCCCTGTCCATGAACACAAAAGGAGATAATTAACCTCCATTTTATTCAAACTAATCTAAATGCAAGATGATGCATGTTATGCAATATTTATACTATGCAATGCAATTCTATGCTTAAGAACATGCATAAATAGACATCTTATGCAATGTAAACATGTTTACATTAGATAACTAGACCAATACATCCTGTGGTAGAGTGGCGAGTTTGGATTGACGCTTTTCCTTGTCAACCCATCAGCCTTAGTGTATCCTTCTTCTCACCCTCTGCTACCCACACATATCTTCTTGAGGAGCCTTTGCCTCCTCATCGCACTCTTCCAGAGGTCACTTCCCATGTGTATTACGTAAATCCTCCAACCATAGCTCTGGAGTACCCTCTTTTTACTTGTATCTAGCGAGCATTTGGCATCGCTACCCATCACTAGCTGTCCAACATCTTGGGTTACTTGTCAGGATAGGTTTGTTACGTATCTTCTTTGGGTCTCCTTCTGCTTCCCTTCTAGAGCCAGATTTGCAAGATTTCCCAACTCGACCTTAGGTAATATCTTTCCTTGCTTTTACTTTCCAATGAGGACATTGTCAAATTTAGGCATGGGTGGGTATAACCTGAGGTTGTTTGTAGCATTTATACATATTCCGCATGCAACTAGGGCATCCATCTTACATTTAAAAAAAGGAGAAAAAATTAAGTAGAGAGAAAAAAGGGAGATGAAATCTTTGTAAGCTGAATTTCAAATAAGTCAAGAGAAAGCAAGAAAAGAAGAAGGTGACGCAAAGAGAAAATGTGCAAAAATTGTTTTAGTCCCAGCATTTGATTAAGGAAAAGTTACCTAAGTTCTAGGCTAGAATGAATGATCAATTAAATCTGGAAGTGCTATAGAAAAGGAGATAAGTGAGGGATACTGACTTTAGGCCTCTTGGGACTATTTTAGGGCTTAAACACTCACGTATTTGTTATGATCTGGACTATTCCTCAAGAGGTTGAGGGAGTTGTGTGGCCGATGTATTAAGTCTAAGGCTTAAGGAGTATTCAGCCCCGTTGCCTGCCCTTTGGTTTACGAGACCAGGTATCCTAAGCACCCAAAAATCACACTCTGTTCTGATTCAGTGAGAATAAATAAGAATAATGCCAAAAAGTGTCCGTTCTAAAAATGTTTTAACAAAAAGTTGACTTACGAGCAGCTCAAAGACACAAGTTGATTGGACGAGTTCCCAGTGTGGAGAGGAGGAATGTGAAAATAATCCCATCGAAGATGCACCATAACATATCGTCACTTCGATGCTTGTCTCCTACGATATCTAAATATCCTACTAGGATCACAGAAGCATCTCGTGCTAGTTCAGATTCCATGGGCGGTATTATCCTGAAATGTCGAAAGCCAGGGTCTAAATTTAGCTATAGAATGCCATGGGTAACACTATCCCGAATTGTCGAATGCCATGGTTGTAGGTGTTTCCATGGGCGGTGCTATCACGAAGATCAATTGATAGGGATCCTACATGGATTGATGTTGGGGATAAGGAATCCGATACGGATTGTGTTTAGGGCCAATCCGATGTTAAGTCTAGGGGAATTTAAAAAGAAAGAGTGAAAACCCTTTAATAATATTTCTCCCTCTCTCTCTTATTGAAAATGCACTGGCAAACTAAACCTAGACTTACTACACATATGCACGAGTACTTTAACCGCTGAGGTCAATGAACATTTGGGCAGTTTTTGCAAGCCTTAGAAACCTTCGTGGCAGGTCCAAGGCTGAGGCACGTAAGGATCGTATCTTGGCTGGTACTTGAGTACCTTTAGGCCTATAGTTGGTATTTCAATCTAATTTCTAGAGATGTGGCATGATGAGCCATCCTGACGGTAAAATCTGGCCTAAAGACCTGGCCTGTTTCGTATGATTTTTCTTGGTACTAGCAAAACTTAGGCAATGGGGTTATTTGATAAGTCCATGTTAGTGGACTAAATTAGAGCTTAAGTGCCTTATTGTTGAAATGTAAATATCATACGAATCATGCATTGCATTGAAAAAAATAATAAAACTGCACGATTATCATTACATGCATTGCATTAATTTTTATGTATTAATCAAGTAAATTAGGGTCATTATGGAAGGGGTAATATGGATGAATCGACTCTAAATTTAGAGTGCATCCTTAATGATTTAATTTGTCATATGGGAGAAAGTAAATTCGGGTCAATATGGAAAGAGATGTCTCTTTGCAAATTAGAGTCTTCCCATTTGGAGAATTGGGAAACCATGCGCAAGACAAAAGGAAAGAAAGAAAAGTAAATAAAGGACCTTCCTATTCTTTTCTCTCTCTCACCCTCGAATCACTCTCTGATATTGTCTCCTTCTCTGATTCTCTCCCTTTCTCTATATATTGTAGGAAGGTAGATGGCCTCCATCCATTTCTCCCGAAAGGAGAGATACCTCTCCCATCTCCTTCCCTACAGGCAACCACCATCTTCATCTTCTCTCCAACAGACCACCACGAGCCATCAAAGACCATCGACCACCACCACATCTCTCCTACACCAAATCCATCACCACAGTTGGTGGTGATAGCATTGACATCCGTAATCGCGTCCGCTACTATATTCTCAACTTGACTACGTCTCCAACTTCACCTCTGCGAACCACCACGACCGCGCCTCCGACCACCACTACGAGCCAGCATCAGAACCTTCAACCGCGTGCCCCCCATTTAGTTAATTCATCCGAGAATCTTCCTGGACGTCTGAAGATCTGAACTGCCTCTCCATCACCACGCCTTCCCCTCACCTCCATGCACCAACACCACTACTACGTGCCTTCCTCCGCCAACTGTAGTAGGAGGATCCCCAATGCCCTTGGTCTCCTTCTCCCTCGTGCCCCAATAGCAAGAAGCCCATCCTCAACCTCAAGGCCCCTCCACGTTCATCCTCTTCATCCCCCCCATTGACTCTCCAGCCAACAATGCCCACGACCGTGAACCACCATAACTCTCCTCGACACCGTGACCATCTGCTCCACGACCCACCACTCCATCCTTCGCGTGTGCCTCCACGTGCAGCCACCTACATTAAGGGGAGATGCCTAACCTCCTCTCCTTCTTCTTCGTTCTTCACCCACTGCAACTAAGGAGGAACCCAACATCATCAACCGCTCACCTTCCTCCTCGGTGTTAATAAAGACCCTCCAGCACCTCCGATCTGCCATTGGAGGCGATGTGAACAGCTCCACCCTCACACAATGCCTCCTCAATCGTGTGCAACTCTAAATAGTGGCAACAGCCACCACTACCGTCGCATCTCATCCTCGTCATCGACGAGAGCTCTGGTCACCGTTCAACGTGCCATCACTGCCCCGCATAGCTTTCGTCCACCTCGACCTTCCTTGAGCTCCTCAGCCTCCGCCATCGCTCCCTCTTTGCACACGCACAAGGGGAAGGAATGCCCTATTTTGGGTTCAATTTCTATTTACCAAAAATGACATTGCCAATCACTTTTCATTTATTTGATGCATTAAATATATTGAGGTAAATTGCAACAATGCACTTACATTTTCTTGAATTGGCTTGACTTATGTTATGTGCATCAGCTGATATTGTATTTGGATTCGAATTTGAATAATTCCTTGCTAGCACATATACAACTGGAAATTATGTCAAATACTGATCACATCTTTACTAAATATTTTATTGAGGAAAAATTACACACATAACCTTACGTTCCTAAATTATTGTATCTTCTTATTTTCGTCTCGTTTTGCATCAGATTTCAGCATGAATCTCGCATTTGATTGGATGAATACAAGGAAAAATTATTAATGATTTCATTGATCTGTCACTCCCTGTGGATACGACCTAACTCTTCGCGATTAGTTTTATTGAAATATTTTTGTTCAGGATTTTCCGCCACGTGATTTTACTACGACGGCATATTTTTCTAATACATTATTTCTGCGAGCGAAAATCTCTTGTTCAAAGTGTATCCCAACTCTAGCTCTCCCATGACTATACCAAACCCACCCACTCGTAACGATTTTGCTTATCGAGAATGGGTCGATACTCCTAGGCAACTTGAACCTAAGATTGATTATCCTCCCCAATCTGATAGTAGCCTATCCTCTTTTACGATAGAAATGCAAAAACAACAGAATGAAATGATGGATCTATGAGAGAGATTTTGAGGAATAGTCAAAGATTAACTGAAGAGATTTGCCAGCTTAGCGACCCTCCTATAGTCAATTTTGATCCCTACCTCTATACCCCCGATTACCAAGACAATTTCGAGGAAAACAATGGCAATAGGGATCTTGCTTGGAAGAGTAGCTATCACTTAGTCATCCCTCATGCGATATGCCCACTAGAAGGCAATCCTGATGATTGTCCACCTGATCTTAATTGGAAGGAGAAAATGGTCCCATTAGATGAACTCATCCCAAATGATATTATCTTTGTTACATTTGATGAAACAGATCGTAGTCAAATAGTCAACCCAACTCCCAATCTAGATTTTGAGGTGGAATCTATACCCCATGCTAGGGATGCTAAACCTATACTTTACACCTTTGAGGACCTTGCACCACAGTTAGATCTCCCTGAGGATTATGATTTTGAAGTTAACAAATTCCAGGAGTCTTGGATGTTAGAAAAAATCATATTAGAAGGAAGTGATAACAACCACTATCCACTATTTAGGGGACCAACATCTGTCATTGACCATTCTAAGGATTTACAAGTACCCAACACAGTTGACCCTGAGGGAATTGATACTGAATTGGAAGACTTGGATTAATATTGGTCCTAGGGACATGAAGATTTTATTTCTGAGGAGACAGACACCCTTGATCATGGCTTTGATGATTTTTCTGAGTCTTAGGGAAGAAGTTTAGATGAGGATGATGATGACTGTGAGGGGTTTGGACTCAAAGTATGGAGTGACTCGAGGGGGAAATATGTTTTGCTCAAGGAATTACCCCCTAAGGATCTTACTTATTTAGCCAAAATCAGATTCCTACCTAGTTTTGACTACAAAGATCATCCTCCCAAACATTGGGAAGAAAAGGAAGAAATTGATACTCTAGATAAAGAAATCTAAACACCCTAGGGTAGGATCTTAGAATCAAACAAGAACCTGGGGATGCCGTTGTTGAGGACACTCACACTCCTATTGCTTACAACCCACCATTACATTATAACGAAATGGGTGACACCCTTGATTGGTTCAACTTGGAAGATGAACATTTGGGCCCATTCCAAGATGTGCACACTAATGATATGCAGCCTGATAGTCAATCAGTAACTAAGGCTACTTCTGATGACATTCAAGAATGGGAATGGTGGTCAAGGATGAATGCTGAACCTCTTAAGCCCTCTTTGACCCTCATCCCTACCGACCAACTGGGAGACTTACACTCTTCCAGAAATAGCTTCCTAAAATCTCTGCTAACATTCCTGATTTACAGGGAGATAACCAGATCAATACATCCTATGGTAGAGTGGCGGGTATGGATTGACGCTTGTACATGTCTGCCGATCATCAACTTTATGTTGTCCTTCTTAGCACCCTCCTTTTCCCACACATATCTGCTTGAGGAGCCTTTGCCTCCTCACTACACACTCCTAGATGTCACTACTCATGTGTACTATGTGAAACCTCCAACAATAGCTCAGGGACCCCATTTTAAAAAATGCTTCTGGCGAGCATTTGCCATCACTATCCATCACAAGCATGCCAACATCTTAGGTTACTTACTCACTAGACCAAGTTTGTTACGTATCTATTTTGGGTCTCCTTCTGCTTCCCTTCTAGAGCCCAATTTGCGAGACATCACAACTCCACGTCAAGTAATATCTTTCCTTGCTTTTGCTTTCCAATAAGGACATTGTCAGATTTAGGCATGGCGAGGTATAACCTGAGGTTGTTCATAGCTGATAAATGCCACTTTATCATCATCCTTAGCATCGATTCACATCTAGTTCCTAAGATTTTGTCAACGGCATTGCATTATATCATTGCATCCATTCACATATAGTTCCTAAGATTTTGTTAATGGCATTGCATTATATCATTGCATTTAGCACGCATGTGCAATTAGGGTTTAGAGCATACATTAGCATTCATTTCACATTATCTCATGTAGTTTCCATTCGATTACCAGAGTTGAATGCTTTGGAAATCAAAGAAACCAAGGCAGTATGGAAGGCACTTGGAACATTTGTGAAGATAGAAGCTCTAGTAGTTGGACCCCAGCTCAACTCAACTGGATCCAACTCAAAACCAACTCCTACCCTACTCCCTCTCCACCTTATTGGCAGTCCACCTACAATAAAACCACCAACCATTGGTGCCAAAAAGACACTCCTTGGTACCCTTTCACATGGCACCAAGGAAGCCTCCTAACCATCCTCCTTGGCACCCTTGCATATGGCACTAAGGAGGCTTCCTAACTACCCTCCTTGGTAGCTTTTCACATGGCTCCAAGGAAGCTTCCTAACCGCCATCTTAACTAGCCTATAAAAAGACCCCCCATCCTATAAGTGCCGATGTTTTAATGCACCAAAATTATGCTTATTGATAGACTAACATTTCAGGACTATCTCAGATTAAAGCATCTTTCAAGCCAAGTGTAGATAGTTGATGATGTGTATGTTTGTATCTTTATTGAGTCTAGAACATTATTGTAAGGAATCTCAAATAAAACTCAAAAATGGATTTTCATGTATCTTTTCAAATCCATGTTTTTAAGGATATTGATCGACCAAATTAGTTATTTGATAGAACAAAATATTTTGATCGACCAACTAACTTCATTAACCAATCAAATCAACTCATTTTAGGAAGTTGATAAATAACATTTTAATCGGCCAACCAAGTAAATTGACTGATCAATTAGTGATCGACCAACCACCTTAATTGATCGACCAAATTGTATTTTGATCGACCAATTTAACTTCCTATTCAGGTAACACTTTTAGTATAAATAGAGGTTGTACGCAGCCCATCTACATACAACCTTTCAAGAGAAATAACTTTCAAAAAGTAGAGCTTCTGATGCTTCTTCCAAAGGCCTCCATGCCCCATTCTTCAAGTTCTTCAAAAGCACGACGCCTTGAACCTCTACGAAAAATTCAGCTTGATCTTTTATTGAGGTTCCATAGAAATTATTTCTATTATTGTATCTTGTTTCTTTGATTTACGGATCCGAAGATTGTTGGGAAGATCCGTTGTTGTTTTTGCTTCTCTTTAGGATAAAAAAAGAAGTGGTTGTAAGAGGTTGTGCTACGCTCATTCAAGTGGTACGGTTAGTGGATTGGCTAGCTTGGACTACTCAGAAAAATCTTAAGCTGGGAGGATTAGGTAGTGGTTTTCACCCAGTTTGGGTCCACTATAAATCAAGTGTACTCTGCGCTTGAATCTCATGTGATTTATTTTTTATCTGTGTATATATTTTCTAATTCAATACTATTTACCCCTCCCCTGTAGTATAAGTTGCGATCCGCAGGATGTCCTCCTACTCTCATTTGGTGTCAGAGCTTAATTGTGAAGGAGTCGTCACACCTTACCTTCACATAGCCGCAACAAGTTTTATGGAGGAAACATTATTTTTCCAACCACCACTATTTGACTAATCATATTATGATTATTGGAAAAGAAGAATGCAATTTTTTCTTGAAGCAATGGACCTTGAGATTTGGCATATCATCGAGTCCAAATATATGCCAGAGAATAAAGAACAAAAAGTGCTAATGAAGAAAGAGAAGAAAGTCAGAAAAGTGCCAAAGACATGAATGCACTATTTTGTGCATTAACAAGAGAGGAATTTCAAAAAGTTGCTTCATGCAAAAGTGCATATGAGATATGGGACCAACTCTCTATCATGCATGAAGAAAGCACTGACGAAAAAGTAACATGGGATGATTCCAACCAAAGTTCGGAATCAAATATTGAGCAACAAGGCCATGAAGATGGAATTACTCATCTCTATCTCATTGCACCAACAAAATAAAGTGAAGAAGAGGTAAATTCTGACCTTACTCTAAATGAATTATTAGTTGCATATCATGATTTATACAATTTAGCTAAAAGATTAAAGAAAGAAAATAAGGAACTTAAAGATAAGTGCACTATTTTTGAAAATGAAAAACTTAGTTTATCTTTAGATTTAGAAAATAAGAAAAGAGAACTAAATGTAACAAGAGTTGTGAATATAGAGTTCCATGAGAAAGTAGAAGATCTCGAGAAATAATATATTAACTTTAAAGACACACTTAATGACCATAAATATTCCACTAGAATATATGTAGAAAAATGTAAGGACATTTAAAAGAAGAATCAAAAGAAGATTAGGCATGCATTTTTATATCAAAAGGCCAAGAGAAGAGAGTCTAGTGGACCCTCTAACTTGAAAGGAATTAACAACCATGGACCCAAAAGAATATGGGTACCAAAAAATTTGTTGAAAATTATGTTGCAGGTTATGGGAAAGATCGGCATGGAAATTGCAATTGGAGAGGAAACCTTCAACAAGCCAACAGCCTTCAATTTGGCTATGAAAGATGGTGGAACCAACAATGTCAATGGATGCCAGATTTTTTGTGGAGATCCCCTCCACCTGGCTACTGTTATTAGGTATAACTCCTTAGACCTTAGCAGGTATGATTCCCAAAATTCAATCTTTATTACCTACTTAGTTATAAATAAGTTTTTAATATAAATTGACTAAGCATTGAATTAATTAATTTGGGATAGCAACTTGATAGAGGGAGAAGAATAAAGAGAATCAAACCTTGATAAGGGATCATTGTTTGAGGGGGAGAATCAAGATCAGTTTCTTAATATCATTTAGATAGCATATTTATCTATGTTGGACTGATAACTCTAATTTTTCTCTAGACTCTTTTTATATTGTTTTGCTATATTGTCTTCTTCTATACTCTTTTTATATGAAAATGAATGAAGATTAGCTCATTCAGTTCCATATTCCTCTTTAGCTCTCTCATACTACATGATATTTTTTATGCTTAAATTACATTTTTAAGGGGGAGTTAAATGTAAAATCAACAGCAACATGTTTCACTTTTTGCTAAAACAAAAAGGGGGAGATATTATGCAAAACCATTTTCAATTTCATAATTATAATTTTGTTATCATCAAAAAGGGGGAGAATGTAAGGACCTCTATTTCGATGCACCAAAATTATGCTTATTTCTAGACTAACATTTTAGGACTATCTTAGATTAAAGCATCTTTCAAGTCAAGTGAAGATAGTTGCTGATGTGTGTCTCTGTATCTTTATTTGAGTCTAAGACATTATTGTAAGGAACCTCAAATAAAACTCAAAAATGGATTTTCGCACATCATTTCAAAACCAAGTTTTTAGGGATGTTGATCGACCAAATTACCTTGATCAACCAACCAACTTCATTAACCAATCAAATCAACCCATTTTAGGAAGTTGATAAATGCCCTTTTGAACAACCAACCAAGTAAATTGACTGATCAATTAGTGATCGACCAACTACCTTAATTGATCAACTAAATTTCCTTTTGATCAACCAATTAACATTAATTGATCGACCAATTTAACTTCCTATTCAGGAAAAACTTTTAGTACAAATAGAGGTTGTACACAGCCCATCTACATACAACTTTTCAAGAGAAATACCTTTCAAAGGTTCTCATGCTTATTCCAATGGCCTCCATGCCCCGTTCTTCATGTTCTTCAAATGCACGACACCTCGAACCTCTACGAAAAATTCAATTTGATCTTTTATTGAGGTTCCACAAAAGTTATTTCTGTTATTTTATTTTGTTGATTTGATTTATGGATCCCAAGATTGTTGGAAAAATCCGTGGTTGTTTCTACTTCTCTTCAAGATAAAAATAGAAGTGGTTGTAAGAGGTTGTGCCACCCTCATTCAAGTGGTACGGTTAGTGGATTGACTAGATTGGACTAGTAGGAAAAATCCTAAGCTGGGAGACTTATTGATGGGAACACAATCACTGGCCATAACTAGCTCAATTTGGTTTTGAAAGGTTGATAAATGCTCCTACATATCCATCAGAAGGACCAAAGGGCATAATATCCGATTTTGAAAAGAAGAGAAAAATACAAGGTTATTTATGCAAAATTAACAGCATTCCACAAACACACAATAGCCATGGGGTATTTTAGGGGTTTATTAAAGGTCATATGGTCATTAATGTCTAATAAGTGGGTCCATGCAGAATGAAATGGGTTTTCAAGTATTTCAAGAATTAGTAGACATTTAAAACCCTAAAAATAGACCTGCTTAATTAACTGTGGTTCTCATCAGGATAAAATTCACCAAAAATTTCTAAAAATCATATAAAAATATTCCCTAAGGTTTGGTACCTTTGATTTAACCATTGGAATCCAATTTGACCTAAAATAGAGTCTTAGACATACAATTACCCTAATTTTTCTTTTTGCATAAATTACCTAGTCAAACTTAGTCAAAACTAAAATTCAACTTCACCATTAGATTCCTTGGGTCCACATTAGGTTTATACCAAAATTTGGGCTCAATCTGATGTTATCTTGACCTACTTTGCATTTTAATCCTATTCTGATTCTTCTTCTTACAAAAAGCCCCTCAACTTTCAAAAATCCTTGCGAACTACCCCCAACTTTATCTTCTCGTTCGCAGATGGGTCCTTGCTGCCATGGCTAGTGCGAACCCACACATCTGAGGTTTCAATCATGGATTCCTCGATTACATGATTAATCCCTTCCAAAATTGCAAGGGATGATCTTGAGGAAATCCCTGATCATCTAAGCCTACTTCTAGTTTCCAAATCCTCCCTTTTGGCTCGTGTGAATCCTTGGACCTTAAACATTCTCCAATTGAAAAAGAGAGCTTCTCAAGCATGTTTCCAAGCTTGGAAGCTCATTTGAAGGCCTATAAAGGACCTCCATGAAGAACCTCACCTCCATAGAGAGAATTTGAGCCAAAATAGACCCTTCTTCCTCCAACATTCGGCTCCCTCCACCTTGCTCAGATGACGCTACTCCTCTAGCTTCTTCACTAGCCGCCATGTAAAATAGGTGGCCGGATCTTCTTCCTCATTCTCTTTCGCACCTCGCAATATCGGCAAGGTGCCCTCCACCCCTTCGTTGTCGTCAATATCTCTCACCAGAGCACCCTTCGTCTCCGGCACTGGCCATACCAGACTTGGTGCTATCTCTGTTCCCCTTCGTCGGACTTCTACCTCAATCAATACTCCTTTAGCAACTGATCACCACAGTATCACTACTGCTCCAATTCGACCCTTCACGTGCCCGCACACCCGCCGTCTTCCACTTAGACAGTATACCTCCCGCGAGCCCTAGCAACCACCACACTCCACCAAATCGGTCACTTTCAACTCCCACACCTTTGCCTTATCCACACAAGCAAAATTGCTCAAGAAATTGAGGGGATTTCATGTTCTATCCTTTCACCAAACACAACCACCTTCACCTTAATTTTTCCCGTTCGCCAGCAATCTCTGACCCCTTCAACGGCATGCCACTACCACCAACACCTTTGCCACACCTGTGCGCTTCTACTAGGCTACACTGATGAGGCCATTAGGCCATTTTTGTGCTTTCAGGTACACAAGTCATCGCTGCCATTAACGAAGCTACTTTGAGCAAGCTTGAAGCATGTTCTTATGGCGGCTACTCCAAGCTCCATCTCCAGGCAAAGCAGAAGACTTCCAGGAAGACGCCCAGGGCTTCGATTGGGAGATTTGACTACTCCTTCATCTTCAATTGACCGCGTCTTCAGCAGCTGGTAACACACGAAGGAGCGTGGGATTTAGTCCCACATCATGGACTGAGGAGTAAAAGAAAGTGCATAAATTGATTTTCTGTTTCCTCCTTATCACCTCAAGACACAGGGTGAGGTCCCACACACCCACAAATACATCAGACTGCCTAAGCTATCACTGCTCGCCTATGATCACGGCCATAGGTCTACACCCGGATTTGGTTACTATTCCTACCCGATTACCCCGTTAACCCCAGGTCTTTGAGAGAAAGAAGAGAAGGAAAGAAAGGGAAAAAGAGAGAGAGAGGAGGGGGGTTTTTCCTTGCTCTCTAACTCTCTAACACTTGAAGATTTCAAAGAAGCCTTTGCCTCTGTGCATATCTTGAGAAGAAGAAAGAAGAGAAGAGGCCCTTGAGTTTCTTAACTGCACTGTAGCTAGGTGTTGGTTAAGCATTTGACTGCCTATTTTGTCATCTGATACCTTGGTTCTATGATTAACTTGAGATATGCTTGGCTTATATAATTATTATATTTGAGTAACTTGTGAGCTTAGCATTGTAGAGTAATTTGGTATTTTAAATCACCATTTTACTCTCTTCTTTTGCATAATGTTATCTGATTTTACTGATACATCATTTTTGAATGAAATTCTCATTACAAATTACTTATCTTTGTGGTTATATTGTGGTCTTTGAGCTTAAATTACAACACTTGCTCCCTACATTTGACCTCAGACTTTCTTGACGATCTTTCGAGTTTTAAATTATATTTATTTTCGTGTGATTTCTACTATGCTGCAATGTAACAATTTTAAAACATCGATTTCGTAGAAAGTGGCTCTGTTAGATAAGGCTCTGGCGAATGGCAGGCGGCCCTAGGGCGAATGGAGGGAGAAATCGCGATGGTGAAGGTTGGACAACCTAGAGGTCCAAGGCTTGGAGATGGAAGGAAAGAAGAGGAGCCGGGGATGCTGGAAGATGGGGAGCGAGTATGGGGAGTGCAAACAAGGGGAGGGAGGCACTAGGGCAACAAGGAGGTTTTGTGTTTCAGATGTTGACGCCGAGGGAACATGGCGGCGGTTTGCCGTCATCCAATCATATGCCTTGCGTGTGGAGGACATGGCCGTAAGCGAGATGCCTGTGTGTTCAATAGAGGGTAGGAGAGGGATGAGTTCAAACTGTATCCAGTGGCAGTAAACTTTCAGAGGCCACCACCGCCACCTCCTCCTACCTATGGGGATCATATGGTGGATGTTGAGGTACCCATGATGGAAGAAATCAAAATCACTAAACTGGTGCTGCGGGGGGATCTGGTAGGAGAGGTGATGACCGGCACTCCCTCCTTGGACAATATTCGTCAGTTGGCAAGGTCTCTATCTCTATCGACTGATGATTCGAAGGTTGCGTTCCTCTCACCCATACTGTTTGTGCTTTTTGATTTGGGGATGATGGATGTTGAATGTCTGCTTTTCTGATCAAGTTCTGCTAATGGACTAATGGTGATTTGGAGACTGGTCTCTCCTTTTGATGGATCCTTGCCTGAACGACCACCCAAAAGGACAGGTTCAAGATTGGGAAGGCTAGGAATCATGGGTCTGTCTTTACATCTGAGATCGAAAGAGGTGGTGGCAACCATGGTTGCAGGATTTGCTACTCTAGCTGAAGATGTGGAGGTTGGTTTAATGGAGGGAGATGGGCAGGTTATCAGTGTCTTGGTGGATGTCTTCAAAGCTGGTTCTGTCCCAGAACGGATAATTCTCCGATGCAGGGGGAGTTCCTGGCTTCTGGCAATAAGCTTCACAATGGGCAATAATGAGGGGGAGAATTATCAAGATAAGCCATCTTATGCGGAGGTGACTGGTGTGGATGCAAGGTAGCAAACGGTTTGGATGACCCCTGATGAGGCACCTATGCCAAAGAAGTGTAAGGATCACCGCCATCTTGGGGAGAAGGAGGAAGCAATGGAGTTGGCGCTAATATGGAACCTGCTATGGTGGAGGATGGGGTAGCAACTCAACCTTTGTTAGATGTAAGCGGAAGAGAGGATCCTGCAGGAGATTTCAAATACTTCTAGGCAACCCCAATCCAAGTCAAATGCAATGGAAGGTTTGAAATTTGGAGCTGGGACAAATGCCAAAGGAGGTGTGGGTAGATCTCCTTATAAACTTAGATAGAGAAAACCGACAAAGGCTATGAAAATTGATGAAAACTCGATGGTTCCTATTATGAAGGTGGGTAGGGCCCAGGATGCAAATAGGGGGGATTCCCTTGGACGACAATGAGAGTCCTCACATGGAACGTGCGTGGGTTGCACGATAAGAGCCGGAGGGCTTCCCACTCAAGGTATCTGAGAGAGTGGGAGGTTGATTGTGCCATAATTCAAGAAACACATTAAGAACGAAGAGGACAGGGCCTGGATTGACTTAAAGAATGTAGGGATGATTGAATGCGTGTCTATCAATGCGCACGACAGATCAGGTGGGATCGCTCTTTGGTGGAGAAAGGCTTCTCTTCAGATTCTAGTTGCGCATAAAGCCTGGCATTTGGTGACATCTAAGTTCAAAAGATGTCAGGGGGAAGATGTGTATTTCATCACTAGTATATATGGGCATGTCTTGCATTGATGAGGCAGAAATTATGGGATGACTTGATAGCAACTGCAGAACTTATATAAGGGGCTGCTTGGTTGGTGGGGGGAGATTTTAACTGTGTGTTAACAGAAAGAGACAGGCCAAATGGTGTAGTGGATAGTGCATCACTTTGATTCCAATTGTTGGTCCAAAATCTGGGTTTAAGTGAATACCCATCTTCTGGTGCTAAGTTTACTTGTAGAAATGGTAGTGGCCTTATGTCAAAGATTGACAGATTTTTTGAAAATGCCAATCTCCATGAAATGCACCATCTATCAACAGTTTCTGGGCTGGAACACCCTTTTTTAGATCACACCCCCTGGCTTGTGATAGTGGGGAACAAATTTAGGTTGGCTTTTATTTCAAATTTAAAAGGTCATGGATGCGTGAATCGGGTTTTGTTGAGATGATTGAGATGTGGTGGAGGGCCAAATGAGTGGAAGGATCAACTACTGCCAAGTTTGCTTCTAAACTGGTTGATTTGCACAAAATGCCTAAAGAATATGGGGCTGTGATATCTACGTTAAGACAACAAGGACGTTTGGAGGCTTTGGAGAAGATCAAGGGCTTGGATATAAAAGAGGCAGCAAGACCTTTATCTGACCAAGAACTTGCTGATAGAAGAATGTGGCAAGGAGTGACAGCGGAGGAAGATTTGAAACAAGAGAGGGATTGGAGGGAGAGATCAAGACAACTTTGGCTGAAGGAGGGTGATGCAACACTAAATATTTTCACCTCGTAGCTTGCTCTCGCAAAAGGATGAACATAATCTCTTCCATAGTCAGGATGGTCAAAGAATCTCCTCTATGCAAGAGATTAGATTGGAAGCCATCAGATACTACAGGGATGCTTCGCGGGCTGCAGCTAGAGGCATGTGGAGGATGGTAGGTAGTGATGCACCTAAACTTCCTGAGGAACAGCCTTCCAGATTGATGGATACCATAACTGAGAAAGAAACTATGGATGCCATAAAAGAGCTAAACAGTGAGGGCTCCCCTAGACCTGATGGCATCCAAGTCTTCTTTTTTATGGAGTTGTGGAGCTTGGTTGGTGGGGAGGTGATGGAGGCCATCAAGGAATTTGAGAGAGGGAATTCGAGCTTTGATAAGATCAACCAGTCCTTTCTTTTTCTGCTACCAAAGGTCTAAGGAGTAGAGAGTTTCCCTGATTTCAGGCCTATTTCACTCTCAAACTCAATTTATTTGGTGGTGAGGAAAATACTGGCAAACAGGTTGAGGTCGATCTTGCAGAATCTGATTCATCCTATTCAATCAGCATTCCTCCCTAATAGATCTTTGCAGGAATCGTTTATTATGGCTCAAGAGATGGTGTGTGGGTGGCATAGAAGGAAATGTAAAGCTTTTATGTGGAAAGTTGATTTCCGGAAGGCTTATGACTCTATCTCATGGCCGTATCTCTGGGAGGTCTTTAAGAGAAGAGGGTTCCTGTCATTATGGATCCAATGGATGAAATGCTGTATCACAACCTCTTCTTTTTCTCCTTTGATTAATGGCAAACCATGTGGGGCATGGATTCAGCCACAATGTGGTGTTAGGCAAGGATGCCCATTAGCCCCGCTGGTCTTCAACCTTGCTGTGGATGGACTGGCTAGATATGCATGTAAGCTAACTGAGGCTGGTGTCATCAAACGATACTCACTGTCTAACAGAAGAGCTATGGCCCCTATAATTCAATATGCAGACGACACAGGATTCTTTGTTGAGGGGACAACTGCTGCAACCCAAGCATTAGGACATATGGTGAGCATCTTTGCGGATCTGTCTGGCCTGAGATTAAATAGGGAGA
Source organism: Thalassia testudinum (assembly GCA_037157565.1). Lineage (NCBI taxonomy): Eukaryota > Viridiplantae > Streptophyta > Magnoliopsida > Alismatales > Hydrocharitaceae > Thalassia > Thalassia testudinum. The sequence goes on along the minus strand of JAZHRO010000003.1, from coordinate 7,258,387 downwards.
AATCCACCCTGATATGTTTTGGCATGAATGAGCAGGAGCAACATGCACTGTCAGCCACGTTGGGAACCCCTCTATCCAATCTACCAATCAGATATTTGGGATTGTCACTGAGGTATTCAAAGATATGGAAGAGTGATTGGAATGCCCTCTTTTACAACAATTCTATTAAGCTGGAAGGATGGAACAGTAAGTTCCTATCTAAGGGTGGAAGGTTAATCTTGTTAAATTATGTTATCACTTCCATTCCAATTTTCTACTTTTCCATCTTCAAAGCTCCGAAATCCATTTGGAAACGGTTGGATTTGATGCGAAAGAAATTCTTTTGGAGAGGTGCACAACATGAGGGTAAGTTCATGCAACCACTGAAATGGGTGCATCTGTGTCACCCCAAGGAAGAAGGTGGACTGGGGATTAAAGCACTTAAAGAGTTTAATGAAGCCTTATTGATTAAATGGGCTATCAAAATTCTAAAAGGGGAGGAAAGGTTATGGACTGAACTTATTAATGATGGCTTTGGTTGCTCCAATAGTTCTCTGAATAGATTATACCCCTCCAAACCCTCCACATTTTGGCGATCTGTCAGTCAACCTATCAAAGATAATTGGCACTTATTGCAGCCGATTCTGGGAGATGGCAGGCACTTCAGTTTTTAGAAAGAGCAGTGGACGTCATTGAGCACCCTACAGGAGGCTTATCCAATGGTCTACTCGGCTTCTACTGATAAGGATGGGGTGGTAAATAACTTTTGGTCTAAATCTGCCAGATGTTGGTAGCTGGCTAAATCGGAGGCATGTAGGGAGGGGACCAAATTGTGGGAAGAACAGTAGCGCCTGATTTCAGACCTGCAAACCAGTTGTCTAAGACCTGGTGTGGAGGATACTTATGCATGGGATGGCATCTATGCAATGCAACGAGCCTATGGAAAAATTAGGAGTTCCAACAGTGGTATGGGAGGTGATTATATTGATAGGAAACTATGGCTATTGAAGGTCCCTCTCAAGGTATAAATATTCCTCTGGCTATGTAGAAGGGATGGTCTGATAACTAGAGACCTTAGGCACAGGAGGATGGGGACAGCTCTACATGAATGCCATCTCTGTGGGATGCACACTGACAGTTTGAATCATTTGTTTTTTTCTTGTTTGGTCACTGACACGATTTGGAGAAAAATGTGCAATGAGCCTCTTCCATGATGGGAATCTTTATGGCATGGTTTTGGGATAACTGGGAAGCCACATTTACGCATGGCGGTGACTCTCTGGTGTGTGTGGAGAGCGAGGAATGAGAGACTATTTCAGGAGAGACCAGTTTGCTGTGTACAAATTGTAAACAAGTGCTGGTTCCTCATACATAGATGGGGATCCAATTTGTAGACCTCTCTATATTTGTTATTATTAATAAATTTCTCTCCCAGATTGCTATCATAGTACGATAGCTTTCCTTTCAGTTTAAAAAAAAAAACATTGATTTTGCACATTGACATTTTGGTGCCGATGCTGGGGAGCAACATGGAATTTGATCATTCTAATTACAATTTCTCATCTAGTACTAACTTGATCTATCACCTTTGCTGTGATCTATGCAGGGGATTCATTCGAGGAGATCAACTACACATCAAACACTCCAGGGGCAGGTGATCTCATCTTCTTTTCCATTAAAACCCCTGATTCTGAGAGAAGCTAAAAGAGGAAGAAATCAATTAGGATCAACTTGCATTTTCTACTTAGAATTAATCATCAAGTTCCCTGATTTGATTAGAAAAATATCGAACCTTATTTTTGCACCTATTAGGGATTTAACACACATAGGGCTACTCACCTTCTTGATTGAGCCCTAGGTGCCAAATTTGAACAACAAAATGATTCGACCAATTAAAGCCAAAATTAGCATTTCCACTTTAGGGTCGAGGATCACACTTTCTTAAGAAGGAATTTACTTCCCCAAACTTTGTGTTTCCTAAGCCTTGGTTGAATTTATCTAATCAAGCAAACCCTAAAAGAAAGCTCTAAACATCCACTTGAATCCTAAAATCAAGGACCTAATAATTTCAAGGATAAGTCAGGTGAAGTTGACTCACCTTGTGGGGTCAACCAAACTTCAAATTAGTTCACCACTCATAATTTATTCTAAAGTTCCAGTGGAATCCTAAGCACGTCTTCTAAACTTAAAATTGGTAGACTTAAGAGGTCAAGTTATCCATTCTGATCTACCTAGATCCGTGGTGACAAGGAAGGTCTGGTGGGGGAAACCCTATAACCCGTGGGGATGTTCTACCATGTAGGGGTCTTTGCAGGGCTCTCCCTTCTTGGCTACCCAGGTATTTCTCTGGTGGATGACTTCGTGATTTAAAGGTATCATCTGCTTCAAACCTCTATAGTAACCCAAAAATCTTTTGGTATCTTGATTTAGTCCATCACACCTTCTGTCCCTCGTCTATTCCATTGGTGTATGTATGAGAGGAGGTCCTTAATACCACCCTTATGTCCTCCACTAGTTTTTCACTCTCGTCGAGGCTAAGCCTCAACTAGTTTATTTATGCAACTACCCGATCACATCGATATCTCTTCCAACTCCTCCAATTCTAAACTTGAATCTCCAGCCACAATCATGGATCATCAAGGAGAACAACCTAACTTTGAACCACAATAATTCTTTGATTTCAAAGATCGGATCAATGCCTACATCAACCCACCACCGCATCCTCAAATGCGAGATCACAACAAGCCCACTGCGGTGGAGATCAAACCTCGAATCAACATTCCTACGGGAGGACTCGAGGTGGAGCTCAAGCCTAGTATGCTTTACATGACCTCAAAATTTCATGGCTTGAACTCCGAGGATTCTTTCCAACACATCAAGAATCTAAAGCATCTGGCCCACACATTTAGGGCAAACTTACATAATCGAGATGGTCTACTGTTGAAAATATTCTCCATCTCTCTAGCTGACAAAGCCGCCAATTGGTTTCAGACATACTCTCACCAGATCAACATATGGGAAGAACTTTAGACTACTTTCTTACAAAAATTCTATCCCATTGGTCGAACTAATGCAATGCGGCACCAAATCATGCACTTTTCGCAAGGAGTGGGAGAATCACTATACAAGGCCTGGGATCATTTTCTGGATCTCAAGAGCAAATGCCCCCACCACGGAGTCCCAAAGTGGGAACAAGTCCAATCCTTTTACCATAGGCTCCATGACGGCATTAAGCTTTTTGTCAATGCAACCCATGGTGGCAGCATCATGGGTCAGCAAGAAGATAAGATTTGGGGAATTCTCCAAAATATGTGTGAGAACTCCCTAAATAATGAGTCACTGGGTGCATACGACCGAACGACCACCCACGCATAGAAAAATAATCGGGAGGTGCAAGAGACCTGAGGCCTTTCCACATCCGTCGATCTGGAGTTGTTAGCCAGTCGCTTGGATTAGGTCTCCGTTATTAATAAAAAGGTGGACGACATAACTCAACACGTACATAGAACCACCACTGCACCAAAGAATCCATATGTGCACCCGCCCTCTAGTAGGTAGGCTGCACACAACATCTACCACTCTCAGGGTATTGATGCCTATCTACCATCATCTGATCTCGTTCTTGAAGGACACTCCGGGCCAGCCTACCACAATTGGGGCAACTCTAAACCCTCATATCTTGATTACTCTGGAGTTTCTCAGACCTGCGAGGATCTCTACGTCGTCTAGAACAATCCTTTCTCTAATACCTACAACCCTGGATGGCGTAATCATCCCAACTTTGCATGGTCGGGAAATAACCTGAATTCGAGACCTCAATTCTAACCTCGACCACAAAACCCATGACCGTATCAGCCCACTCAACCAAGGCCCAATCAAAATTTCCAATCTGACCCACCTAAGGAGGACTAGACATCCCTGATTCTTCAGACCTTGGGAGATATACAGAAACTGTTAGTGCTAGAGCACCACAATCATTTATTTTGATGACAACAAAACACATGTATTTTAACATTTGCTTTTGAGTCCTAGTTTTTAGGTCAAATTGCAAATGGAGACAGGTGTTTAGATGGAGTTCGAGCTTGCATCCATGGCAGATTGGAGGAACCTGACAAGAGGTGGAGGAGCCTCGCGAGGAGCGAAAGCTTAAAGATGGAAGGACAAGAAGAATAGGATAGAATTCCTTTTATCTTGTTCTATGTACTTTCTTAGAACATCTATTAAAGAGCCTCAAAGAACCCTTAATGTAGCACTAAAAACACCGACACTATCCTAGGATACTTAATCTTTTTGTAAAGAACTTAGAAAACCAAAGTAGGGTTCAAATAGCCTTATTAGACATCCAATCTGGAAATCAGATGTCTGATAATGGCTTTTAAGACGTCCGACTATTTGATCAGACATCCAAAACATCTAGGTTGAACTTAATAGGATCTGTCTACCAGAATCAGTCGTCCAGACCTTAGTCCAAACATCTTAGGAGACGTCTAATGTTTTTGCCAGACGTCCATTTAGTAGAACGTTGGCTGCCTATGTAAACGTTGAGGAAATGACCATTAGCCTTATATTAGACGTCCGTAGAGGACCACAGACATCTAATATGTGACCGTTTTGCCTCGACTGACCCAAAATCTCCTTTATGAGATTTTCTAGCCATTGTGTTCCTTGCGAATCCATTTTCGTAGAACAAATAGGTTTCCAGACGTCCAGACATAGTGCCAAACGTTCTATATGTCGTTTGATAGCCATACGCTAGAACCCAGCTTAGGTCAAATTCAAGTCAGGAAGGAAACCCGCTTAGAATCAAATGTTTGACTTAGTTCCCAAACATCTTAAATAAGTTTTCTAGAGGTCTAATGCAAGGAGCAGACATCTGATGACCTTGTCAGAATCATAACTGATTCTGACAATGGCCTGATTTGCCTTGGAATTGCACCTGACGGCTATGGAAGCCTTCCAAGGCCTTCCAAAGCCATCCTAGGCCCTCTATAAATGGAGGAGAACCCTTGCCTTGTAAAAACACACCTCGCAAGAATATTTCTACTCATTTTGTGTCAAATTGAAATAGAAGAAGCACTTCCCCTCAAAGGCTAGTTTCACATCCTAGAGCCTCATCCAATTTGCGCACCCGATTTGCCTCTGCGATTAAGACAGCAACAAAGCACCATTGCGTGGTTCACTCACCCGCATCACCGATTCGACGCCCTCCCTTCATCAAAGGAAGTTTCTTTACCTATATAAGCTTAGTTTAAGAATTACTTTGTTGGCTCTATTGGACTATTCTTGTATCTTTTACTTTGTTATTTGATTGGGTATTCGTGTTGTGAATTCCCGTGTCCATCATGGGACAAAATCCTAATTCTGAAGGGGAGGAGTTGAGGAACGCTACCCTCGTACTTGTAGCATGGTTGTACTTGAGGTTGAACTACCCTCTTTTAAGTAGTTCATATAGTGGATTTGATCGGCTAGATCGATCGGGAAATCCTCACTCGAGAGGATTTGGTGGTGGTTTTCACCCGATTTGGGTTTCCTCCTAAAACTAATTGTGTACATTGTCTGATTGCTAATTTTGTGAGATTGTCTATCTCTATTCCGCATTTTATATTACGTCACGCACATCTCACCCCCTAAAAGTACGGAATTTCAATTGGTATCAGAGTAGGTTCTTGCGAGATTGGGGTAACATCCAGCAGGAAGATTATGGAGGGAAGCAGCTCTGCAAGCAGGATTTTCGAGGGGTATTCTACGACCCATCCGCCGTTCTTTGACGGGAGCAATTACCCGTATTGGAAGCTGCGAATGAAGACTTGGCATCAAGCCAATGACTTCACAATATGGGACCAATGAGAGACCCCCTTCGACATCCCGGAGAGACCTGCCACAAGATACTCTCAGCAGCAGATCCGGGAACTCTCACTCAATGCGAAAATGATGAACGCATTGTATTGCGCACTTAGCCTGGAGGAGTTCAATAGAATCTCGCAATGCGGCACTACATATGAGATCTGGCACACGCTCGAGGTAACTCACGAGAGTACCTCTAAGGTAAAGATTTCTAAAATCAATTTACTTTCTCAAGAATTTGAGTCTTTTTCAATGAAGTCTAACAAATCTCTAAGTGATATGAACACTAGGTTCACTCTCATTGTAAATAGTTTAAAAGATTTTGGTAAGACCTTCACCAAGGGGGAGCTTCAAGGAAAGCTACTCCGTTCCCTTGGATCGGAATGGGAGTAGAAGGTCACCGTGATCAAGGAGGCAAATGAAGTGGAGGAGCTCAACATGGAGGATCTGCTAGGAAATTTGATGGCCTACGAGACAAAGCTAAAGTAGAAGAAGAAGGATACACCAAAGCCAAAACTAAAGAAGACCATCGCATTGAAAGTCGCATCAAATAGCGAGGTAAGTTTCGATGACGAAGATTTTAAAATTTTACTTAAAAAATTTTCCAAGTTTTGTAGGGAATCAAAGAAAGAAAAGGAGAAGAAGGAAAAAGATAGCCCAAGACGTTGCTACAACTACAATGAAAAGGGTCATCTTCAACCTGAGTGCCCTCTTCTCAAGAAGGAGAAGAAGAAGGAGAAGGAGAAAAAGAAGAAGGCGTTCCAAGCAACGTGGGATGACTCAAGCTCGAATGAAAAAGAGGAGAATTTCGAGGAGGAAATCGCCTGCATGGGCTTCATGGCGACAGTAGGTGACAACGAAAGCAACTCTGATGATGAGGTAAACTCGGATTTAAAAGTAGCTTTTAATGAACTATTTAATGTTAGTCAATCATTAAAAGTAGAAAGCAAAAGCATGAAAAAGAAACTTAGCATGTTAAAATCTGAAAATGATAGGTTAGAAAAGCTACTTAAGGACCTAGAAACTAGTCTTAGAAATGATGACTTATTGTTAGAAAATCATAACATAATATTTGAAAATAATAAGTTGATTGAGGAAAATAATAGTTTAAAAGTAGAAATTTTTGATTTAAAAACTAAGATGCATGTTATAGAAGAGGAAATTGCATGTCTTAGGGAAAATTCTAACAACTTAATCAACATGGTAGATAACTTGTATAGCCCTAAGATTGAGAATGGATCTCCATCAAGGAGACCCGCTAACAGATCTGAATCCAAGCTCACTTGGATATCGAAAAAAGAATTGGAATCTTGTTTTGTAGGTTTCAAAGAAGATATCAACGTAAAGGATAGGACCTACAAGCTCAAGAATGGTCAACTCGAGTTGGGAGGACCAAGGAGTAGACCAAGGAGGAAAATAAGAAGATCGAAAAGATGATGAACAACCGAGCAACTCGCCGCATGTCGACCGCCCGATTGGAGATCGGCGCCAATGCCTGGACCTCCAGGCTATGGATGGGAGCCCCATCCGATGTGGCATCCACCACCACCGCTTGGGCAATTTTATTGGCCATGGAAGGTGAGGTAAAACCCTTAGCCCTATCTTTTCATCATTAACATATAGATACGGGGAGTTAAAATTTTGAGGTATTTATCAATTATTAAGTGGGAGATCTTGTTAAGTTAGCTATATTTCCTTTAGAAAGTTGGAGAAAAATAATAGCTATCTTGTTACAAGGGGGAGGACATTACTCTTGTTAAAAGAAATTCAACCCAATTATAGAAGAGCATGTGTTAAGGGGGAGTTATAGGAATTTTAAAATCGATTAAACCTTTTTGATAATGTCGAAAAGGGGGAGAATTTTATGCATTATGTATGGCTTTGTCATCATCAAAAAGTGGGAGATTGTTAGTGCTAGAGCACCATGATCGTTTATTTTGATGATAACAAAACACGTGTCTTTTAACATTTGATTTTTTTAGTCCAAGTTTTCAGGTGGTCGTGGGTGTTTCGCGTGTTAGAAATCGAGGTTAAAATTCAACTATCGTTGTAGTTGCAAAACATGTCAATTAGATAAAATTTATACTGAAACTCCAAGGGAGTCCCGAGTCGAACACAGGGAGGCGACGTTTACTTTACGTGAAAATCGTCCTTCAATTCGTTTCTTTTTGGTATTTTAGGGTTTTGTTATTTTTTTGTGCTTTTTGAAATAAAAGACAAGCAAATGAATCACAAGATAGAGATGAGGAATGAAAATGGTATATATATCAATCCAATGTTTATTACAATCTACTATGAAAGCATAAAAAGAGAGGGAGGTGAGAGGAAATCTCCCGAATCGGTTGTTCGGTAAGACGACAGTGCCTAGTGGAAGCTCGGATGAAGGAGGTTAGGAGAGGGATGGTGGAGGTGAGATGCAGAAGGACGTCATGTTGAGGAATGCTTTAGCGTGGCTCCGGAATGGAGGTGAGAAGACGGAGGCGATCTGCTACCGGAATGGAGGTGGGGTGATGGCTCCAAGGCAACCTAGGAAGGGAGATGGGAAGTTAGAGGAGTATTTGGTGGGGCAGAGGTTCGCTACACTAATAGGCACCTTGGGAGCTTGAGAACAAGCTCTAATGGAGCATTGGTAGGCTTGTTAGAGCTTCGGAGCAGGTAGGAGTAGAGTAGGTAGAGATCACTTGGAAGGGAGCGGGTGTAGGTCTTTTTATAGTGGTGGAGAAGAGGCAAAAATCGATATTGGACCATTAGTGACATCCAGGCTGTCGCTGGAAACATTGCTGTAGGCTACTCATGCACGTTGGTGCCCACGGCTGGCTTTGCTAACATGCGACGAATTACCGACGGCTGTATGCGTCGGTGTAAGTCCAGCTCATACGTCGTTGCAGTCCACCTCACGTTGCACTGGCGTCACTCCTGCCTTACCGCGTGCGCATGCGCGCCAATGCGCCGGCACTGCGGGCATGCGCGCTTGCGCGCCCGCACGTGCTCCTATGCTACTGCACGCGTGTGGTGCTACGTGCGTGCACTAGTGGCCTAGGCTACGCCACGTGGCGTAGTCTGGGCCGTCCACCTTCTTCTTGTTGTAGGGGCTGCTACAAAGGTCGGATTGAGTTGATTTTCATGCCATTAGGCTGCAATCGTCGACTCGAATCCATCCGTGTGGTCGGATTTATCATTTGAAGCGCCGAATTATGTCTACTAGTCCCTTGGCCATTGATCTTCCTCAGACTGCATATGGTGCTATGGAACTCCGAATGAGGCAATTTCAGAGGCGTTGGACTATGATCGTCGTCTTGATCAGATCTGTATGGTCGAATCATGAATCTAAGGCTCCAAAATAAATATCCTTCTCTCCTAACCATAAAATGGACGCAATTAACCTAAATTTTATACAGCTACTCTAAATGTAGAATGATGCATGCTATGCAATATTTATAACATGAAATGCAAATCTAAGCTTAGGAATATGCATGAATAGGCATTTTACCCACAGTAAATGTGTTTACATCATACCCCCATGCCTATCTTTTGCTAGTCTTAGAAAAATTAAACTATATGCTATGTATAAAAGCAGAATTAGGATTAGATCGCTTAAGCCTAAGTCATTTATTAACAATAGAAAATTTCAACTAAGGTCCTAAACTACGAAAACTTAACAGTACCTAGGTGTCTGCTAGAATGCAGACCGCCTAAGTTCTTGCCTTATTTGAGAAGGGAAGTGATATATATATTTTTTTTTCTTCTTTTCTAATTTTTTTGTACTTTTTGAGTTTGAGAGTTCCAAGATAACTTTTTACGGCTACCCGACCCGCCCAAGACTCGAAAAGGACTCTAAGTATTAAGCATCTTTGTGAAAAAGTGATAGACTCACAAAATAGCTGTTAAGATAGACTTTGGGTTTCTACGACCCTAGGTGACCTTGCCTAAAAGTTTATCTTTACGATCAGTAGCTTTCTCCCTACTTCTTTTATTTATGGGGTCAACATAAGGGTGAACCCAGTGTATATCTCCCCGGATTATTCTACTTCCCCGCTTCTTCCCTAAGTGTTTTGGGAATTATTGTCCATTTATTTTTTTGTGAGCTGGGTTCTGGACAATTAGCCGATGAGCTGTTACCATCGACAACTTGTGATGTGAAGTGTGGTTTTATTTATTTCTCCTTTTTCTTTTATTTTTTTTTAGTGTTTCTTTTTTTTTCTTTTTTTTTCTAAGTAGGTGGCTTCCCTGATCTAAGATTTACCTAAAGGCAGTACAACGAAAATGGTCTTGTTACTGGGCTCTGGACAATCAGCCGATAAGCTGTTACCACCGACAACTTGCCAGCCATACCACCAAAGTTGTTCCATTAGCTACCCAATTTTCATAAAAATCGTCGGAAAGTGAGTCAATGCAAAAAAATGTGTGGAGATGCTTAGGCTTAAAGTCCCTCCAAATTAGAGGACGGGTTGATAAGTCGCATACCTATCATCTTAAATTATTTACCAAATTAAAATAAATTTTAATTGGCGAGGACTCGAGACTATATCCACATTCGAGTGGACACCCGGGCTAATTAAGCCCAAAGACCTAAAAAGTCTAAGTGTTTAGGTCCTCTCGTATCATTTCCTAAAGTTAATAACTTCTAAATGCGTAAGTTCTCTTTTCCTAATTTCTTTCTTGTTTTCTAATTTTTTAAAAAAAATTTCAAATTTTTTTTTAATTTTATAAGAAACTAAAAGAAATTCTATGGAGTTAACATAATGATTTCAGGAATTGGTTATCCACCCCCCCATGGCTAAATGATGCAATGTCCTCATTGTAAAAATAAAGACATGAAAAGGGCAGAGTAAATAGAATAACACCTGAGTGTCATGAAAATCCGATCAGCTCCGCAGAGAGAAGTGTGTATACACACGTGCTAAGTTTAATGCCTTTTGCTAGGAATAACATTCATACAACAAAGAAATTGAGAATTCACAAGTGTGGGTCAGAATCAAAATAAAATGGTTGATCCTGAAACCCATCTACAGAAGATGTCCACAGACGTGGAGAGATTATGGTGCAGGCCCATGCCCCAAGGTCGAGTGGTTCTCAGGTTCTGGATGAAAATCACCCAGAACTGAAGGTTGTTGTGTTTACGGGGCCAAGCCTGTGGTTTAGTGGTGTGCAACCCAAGACCAAAGTGTCGGATAACAGGTAAAGATGGTTCAATAGGTGCGGTTGTCCACTTAACATCTAGCTCAGAAAAATAATCAGTTATTTCGAGCTTGGGTTGCACGTGAAAGATATCGTAAGGGTCCTGGTAGAAAGTAGGTGGTTTTTGGTCAATAGGTACCCTTAGATTCAAAATCAAATTTCCCTCAGAATTAGCCTCCAAAATCTTTATTTCAACAATTCTATCCTCCAACATCAAGGGCTTAGGCTTCGGGACCTCTAGCATATTATTCACCCCATATGATTCTCCCAAGTTCATAAATCATGGCTGAATCAAGATTGACTTGGGCACAAAGATCTCAGAAGTTAGCTCTTCGGGGTGCAGATGAGGACTGGGGTCACTGATTGAATCATCAAGATTCGGATCCTCCAAGTTAACCCCAACCGAATCCAAATCTTTAATGAACAGGCTATCAAATGGTTCATCAAATTCCTTATGCCCATTTGTCTCACTAAAATGATTTTCCTTATGTTCAAGTGAGGCTTCACCTAAAGATTCTTCACCCTCAGAGTCAAAGAATTGATGATCCTTATTTACATATGTCTCAAAATCATAAATCATTTCTTGATCCAAGGAGACATAATTTTCTTCGTTTCCTGACTTAGGGATCTCGGGTGAATCAAACGGTTCATCCTCAAATGGTTTCTCTAGCCCAACCTGGTCATCCCCGATCTCAAAAAATGTATCCTCCCCGACAGGCGCCTGAGCAGGTTCAAACATTGGCTCTCCTGAAGGGGGTTCATCTTCAGAATCATCCCAAGAATTGACTAGTGCAACCACAAATTTCATCCTCAACCTCGATAATTTCCTAAGAAGAAACTCACCCAAGTCCCTATCCCTAACACTTTGGAGCAAATCCAATAAAGAACTATTAAGTTCATCAATCATTTCGATCATATGCTCAAGTGCTTCAGTGCATGGTGTTGGCTGAGTTTCTAAAGATTGTATAGTGTTCCTCAAATTAGCCAACACCCTATCCTAGATCTAGTTCATCTGAAGCGACTGGTTCGGTTCAGGTTTGGGTGGGTTCAGTTTAAATCTAGGGGAGTCAAGATGTCGAGGTTCTCGGGTCCCTCCTTGAAAGTAGGTCATTCTAGGTTGTTCAAAGGATGGTGGCAACCTATATTCAATGGAATACTGGGGAGGGTAGGTGTTATAATCATGATATCCTTCTTAATTGTAGATCAGGTTGGTTTGGTCATCAAAGGATGGAGATTCATAATTATTATAGCTCTAGGAAGGATAATAATCATAGTCTTGTCGACCACGGTTAGGCCCCGGACATTGAGGTCCGGATTCATATCCCCAATCAAAGTCAACACGGCTAGTGGATGGGTAATTACAAGTCAAGTCGGGATAGTAATCATCTTGGGGATAAGTGGTGGTAGGAGGATAGGATGTGAAATGTGTGTAGGATGTGGAAGGGTACATGGTGAAGTAAGGAGGGAAATCAGAAGAGAAAGGAGCTTGGCAATACAAAAATACAAGCCTGCCCTTAGTTTGGGTAGCCTAAAGGTCTACAAACTATCAAAATCCATCCTAAGATTATAGACAATTTACTCTACTTATGTCTAGGCAATCCAACCAGTTAGAAGGAGGGACTGGGGAGAAGGTTCTTCCTTTGGCTTGCGCCTCCGGTTCCTAGTGCACCCCCCAGCCGTGGTCGTTTGACACTACTTCCCTAGCTAGACATAAGATTGACTAGTATAAGTAGGTTAATCATGAACAATCTCAATTTGGATCCCGACGAATGATCCAGTCCTTAGGGCCAATGTCTAATCAATTTTAGTTAAGCTTGGGACAATGGTGCTTCAGGAATGTGATGGGCCCTTTAGATGGGTTGTGCCCTTAATGATCAGTTAAAATGTGTGTGCGTGCACAACCAGGGTTCTCAAACAAGGTTATTTGATTATGTGTCTTTTAGGGTTCAACCTTGTATAGTTGCTTTTAGGGTTTAATTCTTAGGTTGGTCCAATCAAGGTTTAGTAGAACACTCCATGTTTTGAAAGCATGGGTGATGATATGTTCCTTTAAAAATCAAAAATAATGTGGAGTGTCTGGTTCAACCCTAAGAATCAACCCTAAGTGGCAAGCTACTTGATGGATTAGTTTTAGATTGAGTGGTGCAGCCCAAATAGCTTAATCAATTGGCCTATTCCACCACTTAGTTTAGGCACACAAGAATGCTTAACCTATTCAGAGTTCTACTCACTTATGTGTATTTAGTTGAAGTTTACAGGGTCCATAGGTCAGATCCTGGTTAAGTGGTAGAATTAAACTGATTGTGCGCCTTAGGATAAGATGTTGTGGGTGTTAAGTATGTAGCTTTCAAAAAATCCCACAATCAGATAACACTTTTTTTTATTTTTATTTTTTATTTATGTGATTGGCGAGGTGAGTGGAGGTGGCAAACAAACAACCAAATCTATCCTACGGTTCATAAAAAGCACCTAAGTTGACTTGGGTTTGAGTTATTCGGATATGGAATGAAAACTAAGGTGGGAGTGGTGTGGGGGACACTTGCAAAACACTCTATCCGCACTTTACTTTGATCTACCACACTTGGATCTCCATGCTAGGGTACCTGCAAGACAGTAGATCAAAGACAAGTAGGGGTAATGCTCTGTAAATGCAAAGAAATGCAATAAACAATAAAGTAAATTTCGTTGCCTCCTCGGCAATGGCACCAAAATGGTTGCACGTGTTTCGCGTGTTAGAAATTGAGGTTACAAGTAACCTGTCATTCTAGTAGAAAAACAAGTCGATCAGATAAAATTTATACTGAAACTCCAAGGGAGTCCCGGGTCGAACACAGGGAGGCGACGTTTACTTTACGTGAAAATCGTGCTTCGATTCGTTTCTTTTTGGAATTTTAGGGTTTTGTTATTTTTTTGTGCTTTTTGAAATAAAAGACAAGCAAATGAATCACAAGATAGAGATGAGGAATGAAAATGGTATATATATCAATCCAATGTTTATTACAATCTACTATGAAAGCATAAAAAGAGAGGGAGTTGAGAGGAAATCTCCCAAATCGGTTGTTCAGTGAGACGACGGTGCCTGGCGGAAGCTCAGACGAAGGAGGTGAGGAGCGGGATGGTGGAGGTGAGATGTAGGAGGACGTCATGTTGAGGAAAGCTTCGACGTGGCTCTGAAATGGAGGTAGGAAGACAGAGGTGATCTGCTACAGGAATGGAGGTGGGGGGATGGCTCCAACGTGACCTATGAAGGGAGATGGGAAGTTGGAGGAGTATTTGGCGGGGAAGAGGTTCGCTACACCAATAGGCACCTTGGGTGCTTGAGAATAAGCTCTAATGGAGCGTTGGTAGGCTTGCTAGAGCTTGGGAGTAGGTGAGAGAAGAGTAGGTAGAGATTGCTTGGAAGGGAGGGGGTGTAGGTCCTTTTATAGTGGATAAGAGGCAAAACTCGGTATGGGACCATTAGTGACATCTAGGTCGTCGCTGGAAACGTCACTGTAGGAAACTCATGCCCACTGGCGGCCACAGCTGGCTTTGTTGGCATGCGATGAATTACCGACGGCTGTAAGCGTCGTTGTAAGTCCAGCTCATGCATCGTTGTAGTCCACCTCACGCTGCGCTGGCGCCGCTCTTGCCTGGCTGTGCGCGCACACACGCCCATGCACTAGCACTACATGCATGCGTGCTTTTGCGCCCATGCACGCACCCGCGGTGTTGTGTGCGTGCACTGGCGACTTGGGCTATGCCACGTGGCACAGTCTAGGCCATCCGTCTTCTTCTTGTTGTAGGGGTTCTACAGAGGTCGAATTGAGTCGATTTTGACGCTGTTAGGATATGATCGTCGACTTGAATCCATTCGCATGGTTGGATTTATCATTTGAAGCTCTGAATTATGTCTCCTAATCCCTTGGCCATTAATCTTCCTCGGACTGCATATGGTGCTACGGAACTCTGATTGAGGCGATTTCAGAGGTGTTAGACTTCGATCGTCATCTTGATTAGATCTGTATGGTCGGATCATCAATCCGAGGCTCCAAAATAAATATCCTTCTCTCCTAACCACAAAAAGGATGCAATTAACCTAAATTATATACAACTACTCTAAATGTAGATGATGCATGCTATGCAATATTTATAACATGAAATTTAAATCTAAGCCTAGGAATATGCATGAATAGGCATTTTACCCTCAATAAATGTGTTTACATCAACAGGTCAAATTGCAAATGAAGATAGGTGTTTAGACGGAGTTTGAGTTTGCATCCATGGCGAATTGGAGGAACTTGACAAGTGGAGGAGGAGCTTCACGAGGAGCGAAAGCTTGAAGATGGAAGGACAAGAAGAATAGGATAGAATTCTTTTGATCTTGTTCTATGTACTTTTGTGTTTTTATTCTTGCTCTTTTATTTCTTAGAACATCTGTTAAAGAGCCTCAAAGAACCCTTAAAGTAGCCCTAGGAACACCTGCACTACCATTGGATACTTAGGTTTTCTATAAAGAACTTAGAAAAACAAAATAGGGTTTAGACAACCTCACCAGATGTCCAATCTGGAAATCAGACGTCTGATAATGACTTATAAGACATCTGACTGTTTGATCAGACATCCAAAAGATCTAGGTTGGACTTAATAGGATCTGTCTACCAGAATCAGTTGTCTGGACCTTAGTCCAGACGTCTGATGTTTTTGCCAGACGTCCAATTAGTGGAACGTTGGCTGCCTATGTAAACGTTGAAGAAATGACTATTAGACTTAAATCAGACGACCGTAGAGGACCCTAGATGTCTGATATGTGACCGTTTTTCCTTGACTGACAAGAAATCTCCTTTGTGAGATTTTCTAGCTGCTACATTCCTTGGGAATTAATTTCCGCAGAACAAATAGGTTTCCAGATGTCAAGATATAGTGCCAGACATCCTATATGTCGTCTGATAGCCATACACTAGAACATAGTTTAGGTCTGATTCAAGTCAAGAAGGAAACCTGCTTAGAATCAGACATCTGACTTAGTTCCCAGACCTCTTAAACAGGTTTTCCAAACATCTGATGCCATGACCAGCCATCTGATGACCCTGTCAGAATCATAATTGATTCTGACTATGGCCTGATTTGCCTTGGATTTGCACCCAACTGCTATGAAAGCCTTCCAAGGCCTTCTAAAGCCTTCCTAGGCCCTTTCTAAGTAGAGGAGAACCCTTGCCTTGTGGAAGCACACCTCACAAGAATATTTCCACTCATTTTGTGTCCAACTGAAGTAGAAGAAGCATTTGCTCTCAAAGGCTAGTTTCACATCCGAGAGCCTCATCCACTTTGCGCACCTGCTCTCCCTTTATGATTAAGAGAGCGACAAAGCACTGTTGCATGGTTCATGCACCCAGGTCACTGATTCGATGCACTCCCTTCATCAGTGGGAAGTTTCTTTACCTATAGAAGCTTAGTTTAAGAATTACTTTGTTTGCTCTATAGGACTATTCTTGTATCTTTTACTTTGTTATTTGATTGGGTATTCACGTTGTGTATTCGCATCTCCATCATGGGACAAAATCCTCCTTGTGAAGAGGAGGGGTTGAGGAATGCTACCCTCGTACTTGTAGCGTGGTTGTACTTGAGGTTGAACTACCCTCGTTCAAGTAGTTCGTATAGTGGATTTGATCGACTAGATTGATCGGGAAATCCTAACTCGAGAGGGTTAGGTGGTAGTTTTCACCTGGTTTGGGTTTTCACCCAAAAATAATTGTGTACATTGTGTGATTACTAATTTTGTGAGATTGCCTATTTTTATTCCGCATTTTATATTACGTCACGCACATCTCACCCCCTCCAAGTAGGGAATTTCAGAAACAACACAAAGAAGAGATCTCTGAACTGCACAATCAATTGGCCCAGCTGGCAAGTGCTCGCCAACCTAGTGCACCTCCTTCTCAGCCTCTTTCGAACCCAGAAAACATGACAAACCAGAGCCACGTTATGAACCCAAATCAGGGCTAAGCACATTATGTTTATCAGGCCCCTTTTGCTCCATCACTTGACAAGATGGACACTTCCACGTCATATTCTGGGTTTCAGCCGTAGACACCTATTTTGCCTAACCCAAATCGGAATCAGGTAGGATTAAATTCTGTCATCACCCGTAGTGCCAAAGCGACACAAGACCCACCACTTCCAAGCCACGACAAGCCTGATACTATAGATCCTAACCCTGTATTGGTCATCCAGGACACCCCTATCCCTGATAAAAAGCTTGAGCCAATTCTAGAGGAACCAACCAAGGTTCCATTTCCTGAGGCCTTCACCAAGCGAAAGAGGAAACCCAAAACTGTGGCACTTGAGGAGGACCTGGTCAAGCTCTTTGAGTAGGCCCAAATAAACATCCCCTTGTTGGATGCGACATGCCACGTATTGGCCTGCATGAGATTCCTGAAAGATGTATGTACACCTAAGCGTAAGCCATTAACCAAAGGTGGGAATCCGATCGTATTGTCGAAGCAAGCTAGCTCCATCGTTTTGAGCAAACTCCCACCTAAGGCAAAAGACCCAGGTACCCCTCTAGTCTTCTGTGTAATTGGTGATATATAGTTTGATAGAGCCTTATTGGATAGCTTCCATAAGCTTGATACTCACATCCCTATTAGACCACCTTGAAGAATCTGAGCTTAAACTGATAGAGATGACTTTTCAATTAGCAGATCAATCCATCAAGTCATCTAAAGGAATTGTCAAGGATGTTATAGTTTGGATCGGTGATTTTTATTTTCCCATGGACTTCATTGTGCTAGACATGGATGCTCCTGAGAAATTGAAAGATACAGCTATCATATTATGGAGACCATTTTTGGCCACAGCTAGGGCCAACATCAATTGCGAAGAGGGTCAGATTGAGTTAAAATTTGGGGACAAAACTTTGAAAATTGATATCTTTAAGGCCCAAAAAGGAATAAACTGTGGGGTTATCGAGCAGATCTGTGATATCGAGTCCGTGGTTGAAGATCCGTTTGTTGAGGAAATCCCGCTTATCCCTGATATTCAACCACAAGAGGATCAAGCCCCATAGTTAGAGGAGCTTAAACTAGACCCAGACACACCTACAGCTCCTGCCTTTGCCCCTAAACTCCACTCTAAACCGCCTGTTGCTGCTGGCAATCCCATCATGGAATTGAAACCCCTCCTTGATCATATAAAATACATCTTTTTGGGTTCTAATCACACGTTTCCTGTGATCATCAATTCTCAACTAACCTCTAATTAGGAAACACGTTTGATTTCTGTTCTCCAGTAGCATCAGAGAGCCATTGGTTGGACTCTCGATGACTTGACTGGTATTAGCCCTTCGTATTGCATGCACCGCTTCTACACTAAAGAGGGCTCACAGCAATCCCCTGAAATGTAGAGACATCTGAATCCAAACTTGCACGATGTCGTAAAAAAGGAGATGATTAAGTAGTTAGATGTTTGGATCATCTACCTGATCTCCAACAGTTGTTGGGTGAGTCCGATCTGCTCGATATTCAACCACAGACTCGATATCACAGATTATGATCATTGTGATTATGGCTAAAATCAGAGAATCCATTCCAACCCGTATCTCAAACTTGTGGAGAGTTTGCAATGATTAAAGAAGACTAAATGCCTCCATGAAAAATGATCATTTCCCACTGCCATTTATTGATCAGAAACTCAAGAAATTGGCATGAAATCGATTCTTTTGCTTCTTGGATGGGTACTCCGATTATAATCAGGTGTCATTCGATCCTGGGGACCAAGAGAAGACTACCTTCACCTGCCCCTACGAGATGTATGCATTCCGCAGGATGCCTTTCGAGCTTTGCAGTGCACCCATCACCTTTCAGCGATGCATGCTTCCCATATTCTCTAATATGGTAGGTGATTACCTTGGAAGTCTTCTTAGATGACTTCTCAGAATTTGGGGAATCTTTCGATGATTGCCTCCATCACTTGGTCCAAACCTTTAGGCGAAGCATTGACATGAATTTGTTTCTTTCATGGGAAAAGAGCCATTTCATGGTTCCTAAGGGAATTGTCCTGGGACATCTTATCTCTGAGAATGGCATCCAAGTTGATCGATCTAAGGTTAATTTGATTTCCAAACTACCTATGCCAAGCTTGGTCAATGACATCAGATCCTTTTTGGCGCATGTCGATTTTTGCCAACGATTCATTCCTGATTTCTTGAAGATCGCTCACCCCTGACTAATCTTCTAGCAAAAGATGTCCCCATCGAAATCATCGAGTGCACTAGTGCATTTGAAAGTCTACGTGACCGAGTCACCTAAGCACCTATCCTACAATCCCTAGATTGGTCTCAACCCTTCGAGATCACGTGTGATGCATCTAACTATGCAATAGGTGCAGTGGTAGGGAAGAAGGTAGACAAGAAACTCATAGACATCTACTACACTAGCACGACACTCGACAAGGCTCGGCATAACTATACGGTTACTAAGAAATAGCTACAAGCTGTAGTATTTGGCCAGGAAAAATTTTGCTTATCTCTTGGGTTCGCACATTATCATAAACTCGGATCACACCACAATAAGGAACCTTTTCATGAAAAAGGACGTGAAACCTCGACTAATCTGCTGGATCTTGCTATTGCAAGAATTGGACCTCGAGATTTGTGATAAGGCAGGAAAGTTGAATGTGGTAGCTAATCACTTGTCCCACCTTCCTTCTGCTATCATCGACTGTTCTAACCTGATCACAGAGCATTGTCCTAATGAACACCTCCTGACTATTGGTACGGGACTTCCATGCTACACTAATTTGGTTAATTACTTGGCATCTCATCAGATGCTGTCTGATTGGTCGAAGGCCAAGAAAGGCAAATTTCTTTCTGATGCCAAGTACTACATATGGGAAGACCCGTACCTCTTCCGCATTGGTGCAGATCTGATCATCAGATGATGCATTCCAGAAGCAAAAATTCAAGACATCTTTTCTTTCTACCATGACCATGCCTACAGCGGACACTTCTCTGGACATAAAATCGCAGCTAAAGTCCTCCAATGAGGCTTTTATTGGCCCATGATTTTCAAGGACGCACATGATTACTATAAGGCATTCACTCGTTGTCGGACCTTGGGCAACATGAGTCACCTTGATATGATGCCTTTATAGCCGATTCTCGTATTTGAAATATTCGCTATATGGGGGATTGATTTTATGGGCCCCTTCCCCAAATTGAAGTGTTGAAAGCCAGGGTTCTAGGGGTTGCCATGGACGGTGCTATCTCGAAGCATCGAATGCTAGGGACCTTGCGAGGATTGATGGTGCGAGCAAGGAATCCGATGCAGAACGTGTTTAGGGCTAATCCAAGGTTGGATCTAAGGAAAAATATAATGACATGAAAAAGAGAGAGAAAACTCTCCACAAATGAAAATCTTCTTCTATCACTCTCTTTTACAAAAAAAGCACAGGCAAACTGAACCTGGGCTAACCATGTTACAAAGCATAGGTGCTTTAACCGCTGGGTCCAATGAACCATAGGAGAGTTCCTACGAGCCTTAGAAACCTTCGCTGCAGAGTAAGGTGAAAGCTAGTTAGGTCTGGATCTGGGCTAGTATTTGAGTACCTCTAGGCCTATTGTTGGTATTAAGATCTGATTCCTAGAGTTGCAGCTTAGTAGGGCATCTTGATGATTACATCCGACCTAGATAACCGATTTGATCCATAAGGTTTTGCTAATGGACTACCAAAATCTAGGTATGGGGGTATGATGGGAACACCATTGATGAGAGACTCATCATGGCTTTTAAATACCCCAAATTAACTAGCTTTCCTACTTAATTAGTTAGAAATATGTCTATTTAGGGTTTAATTATAATATAAGGGACATTATATTAAAGGACCATAACATAAGTCAATAATACTAAGTTAAATATCAGTTAATGTTATTAATAATTTAAATAATAATTTGTACTCAAATTATAAATATTTAGCAACCCAATTAATATTTAATTTAACATTATAATACTTAACACTAAGCATGTAATAACTTAAGTAAATTAATTAATTGAATAAATAAAGCTAAAAAGGTCAAAAACGTAAATTCATGATATATATAATATTTATTTAATTTATAATCATATATAAAAAGTTGAAAAAGAATTAAATTAAAATAAGCCTTGAAAACCTCAGTTTACGTTTCAGTCCTTAGGCTTTTATTTCCACTGAGTCCTTTTATTTAGTTTAGGACCTTAGGAATTCTTACGTTTATGTCCCTATGTACACCGTCGTCTTCTTCCTATTCTTCTTCCTCGCATTGGATAGTTGAGAGCATCTGGCCACCACACTGCTCGATCACTGCCCATCCCTCGGCTGAACTCCTCCGCTGCTGCTCTAAAGCTTCTGCTCACTCTGTCCTTTCCATTCGATAGATCTGATGAAGCTCTAATACTATTTAGGGTCTGAAGTTAATTTCACTGGCGTTAAAGATGAGAAAGGTAGTTTCCTTCCACCTAGACTCTTTCCCGTCCGGATACATCCCCCTCTGCCTTCACCATCACCTATAAATAGCTATCCATCCCTCTGATTTGAGCAGTTAGCTCCCTATTTTCTTCCCCCAACTGTAGCTAACTGATAGTCTATTCCTTCCTACTCCAGTGACCTACCTCCGCTTCCATTCACTTTCTTTTGTCACTTCCACCATTTACCGAAATCCGCCATGCTCCACCGCATCTCTAGGCCAGGTAGCAATGGCGGACACTTCCTCCACACTCCGTGAATGCCAACCGGACTTCTTTCCCCTTCCCTCTGATTTCCTCCTCCATTATGATCGTCAACGTTGATATCTCTGCCTCTTTCGTCCTAGTAATAATAGGTTACGTAAGTTAGTTAGTTTAGTTAATTAGGCAGTTTAGTAAGTGATGAACACACATACATTCATGTTAAATTGCTTATTTTTGATAGTTCCTAGGCTTAGCATTGGATATCATATTATAAATATTGCATAACATCCATTACATGGCATTTAGGATAGTTGCATGTTTTGTATATTAATTCCTTCATTTTATATGGCTAGGGGGCAATGTGACATCCATACGGGTTTCGGATGAAAAATCCAACTGTACAGATGGATCCAAAGCGACGATCGCAGTTCGGCATCGTGGGAATCATCTTGATCTGAACACCGTGGCACCCACTACAAGAAGAAGAAGATGGACGGCCCAAATGGTGCCATGTGGCACCATCCAGGCCGCCCAACACCAGCCAGCTACACCGCTCAATTCCTTCTTCATCCATGCTCTTCAAACCTAGCCGTTGGATCAAGATCCAATGGCTGGAAAGCGGTTACACCAAGCCGTTCCTGACGACACAAGGGAAGGTCTAGCGCAAAGGTTGTAGTGCCAGTTTGGAAAAGGGGGGCGTGGGTTCGGATCCTTGCAACCCCTCCAATTTGTAATTGGGCGGGCGCATGGTAGCAACAGCGGCAGCGGAAGCAAAGTGCCAGCGCATGGCAGTGCGCACACGCACGCGCATGCCAATGCATAGCAAGCGCGCACATAGCTGGGCGTGCGTGGTCAGTGCACGTGATAAGTGAAGCAGCGCAGCGCGGGCACAAGTGTAGTTGGCGCTAGCTTCTAGCGACAGCTGGGCTGACCTACAGCTACGCTTACAGCCGTCGCTATTTCATTGCAAGCTAGCAGAGCCAACTAAGGGCGTGAGCGGAGGTGAGTTGTCTACAACAATGTTTCCAGCGACGGTCTTGAGGTCGCTAAAGGTCCTTTAATCCATTTTTAGCCTCTTCTCCTCCACAATAAAAGGACCTACACCCCCTCCCTTCCAAGCCATCTCTACCTTCTCTACTCCCACCTACTCCTAAGCTTTAGCAAGCCTACCAATGCTCCATTAGAGCTTGTTCTCATGCTCCCAAGGCTCCTATTAGTGTAGCAAACCTTTCCCCCACCAAATACTCCTCCATCTTCCCATCTCCCTTCATAGGTCACCTTGGAGGCGTCTTCCCACCTTTCCGGTTGCAAATCAACTCCATCTTCTCACCTCCATTCCAGAGCTATGCCAAAGCTTTCCTCAACCCAACATCTTCCTGCACCTCACCTCCGTCATCCCGCTCCTCACCTTCTTCATCCGAGCTTCCGCTAGGCACCGTCGTCTTATCGAACAGCCATTTCAGGAGATTTCCTCTCACCCCCTCTCTTTTTATGCTTTCATAGTAGATTGTAATAGACATTGGATTGATATATATACCATTTTCATTCCACATCTCTATCTTGTGATACGTTTGCTTGTTTCTTCTTACAAAAATACAAAAAAATAACAACCCTAAAATACCAAAAGGAAACGAATCGAAGCGCAATTTTCACATAAAGTAAACATCTCCCTGTGTTAGACCTGAGACTCCCTTGGAGTTTCGGTATAGATTTTATCTGATCGACATGTTTTGCAACTACGACGACGGGTTACTTGTGACCCCGATTTCTAACACGTGAAACATGCCCGACCATTTTGGCACTGTTTCCGGGGACAATATGTCCATTTTGGCATTGTTTATTGCATTTCTTTGCATTTACATAGCACTAACCCTACTTGTCTTTGATCTACTGTCTTGTAGGTACCCTAGCATAGAGATCCAAGTGTGATAGATCAGAGTAAATTACGGGTAGAGTACTCTATAAGTGTCTCCCACATTCCCCCCCCACTAGTTCATTTTGCCACAATCATAACCAAGACCTAATCTACTTAAATGTTTGCATAAACCCTAGGATAGACTTTGTTTGTCTTGTTTTCCATCTTCACCCATCTCACCCACATCTTATATGAGAAAACAAAAAGTTATTTTCTGTGGAACGAATCAATTTACACACTCTATACACCCACATTTGAGGCACATACTTGGACTTGATTTTCATCCACTCAACCAGGCTTCCGACTTGTGGACCTGGTAAACGAATTCAACACATAAAAGAGTAGAAATCGTATTAGGTTAACCACTTTTTTGTGCACCTTAATCGATGGTGCATTTGAGCCAATTGAGTGAATTGTTTGGGCCGCACCACCTAATCTAAAAGAGGTTCATTTTCTAGCTACCCCATAGGATTCAATAATTAGGTCAAGCCAGGCACTCCATATTTTTCTTGATTTCTAAAGGAAAATACTTGAACACGTGCTTTCAACAACAACCTTGGTTTGCCTCACAAAACTTAGTTGAAAACACCAAATATTTGAATCCTAAAAGCTATTAAGAAAGATTCGAATCCTAAAACTCACCTCATCATTATTAATCTTGCTTGAAAACCTCTTGGTTGTGCATAGTCACGTGTTCTAAAACAAAGCATTAAGGGCACAACCCATTAAGGGCCCATCACATTCCACAGCACCAATTTCCCAAGCCTAACTAAAATCAATTAGACGTTGGCCCTAAGGATTCATTCACTCATTGGGATCCAGATTGAGATTATTCTTGATTAACCTTCTTATACTAGTTAATCTAATGTCTAGCTAGGAGAGTAGCATTAAACGACCGCGGCTGGGGGGTACACTAGGAATTAGAGGTGCAAGCCAAAGGAAGAACCTTCTCCCCAGTCCCTCTTCTAACTTGTTGGATTGCCTGGACATAAGTAGAGTAAATCATCCATAATCTTAAGATGGATTTTGAGAATCAGTAGACCTTAGGCTACCCCATCTAAGGACATGCTTGTATTCTTGTGCTGCAGGGTTCCCTCCTTTCCTTATCCTTCTGACTTCCTTCCAGTGTATGCATGGGAGGAGGTCATTCAACCCTAGATTGGAAGGACCTTTAGACCATTCTAGGAGGCAGAGGTTGAGCTATAGCCAAGCAGATCCCATGCCTGATCAACAACTACCTCCCCCACTTCCAAACCAGCAGGAGCTGATTCAGAGGCAGTTGGAAGAATTGCAGCAGATGCAGCAATGGTTCCAACGCATGCATGGTCAGGGTGCTCAACCCTTGAAGGATTTTTATGATCCTTCAAACTATGGGGAACGTCCCAGCGTCATGATTCCTGCCGGAGACATTGAAATCAAGCCCCAATCTTAAGTTTAATTAAGCATTTCCATGGGCTTAGCTCGGAGGACCCATTCTAGCACCTGGAGGGTCTGACCACTTTGGTTCAAACCACCAGAGCAAGGAACGTGAATGAAGAGCAAATGATTATGGGGCTTTTCCCCTACTCTCTCAGGGATAAGGACGCACATTGGTACCGGAGTATAGGAAGGCCGATTGAAACTTGGGCTGCTCTTAAGTTGGCTTTCTTGAAGAAATTCCTCCCTATCGTAAGGACCAATGCCTTGCGAAAGGCAATTACCACTTTCTCCCAGTGGTTAGGGGAACCGTTTCATGGTGCTTGGGAGCAATTCCAGGAACTTTTGAGGAAGTGTCCATACCACGAGGTGCCGAAATGGCAACTCATGCAGATTTTCTATTACAGGTTGGTTGAGCAACTCCGTAATCTCGTGGATGCCTCCTACGGAGGCAATTTCCTCAACAAGGATGCTGTTAGTGCATACGACCTGTTTGAGGAAATTAGTGAGAACTCAACTGATCATGCCTCCATGGATGCATTCAACCAGTCCCAACAACCGAGGTCAAGTGCTAATGAGATCCAGGATTCTCATTCATTTGACACGGAATTAATTTGTAATAAACTAGATAAAATGGACCTGCTTGCTAAGTGATGAGAGCCTCATCATGAGCCCTAACTATCTCATTTTGACCCAAGAAAGAGAATGAAAGCTCCTACATAACTTAGAAGAGGGCTTAATTGAAGGAATAAGTGTTCTGAGAAGAAAACATGAAATAAAGGTTAAAACTGCAATTTTACCATTGCAGTACATAAACGAGATTTCTCAGAGGTAGAACATAGGTTAAATGGTCTGAATAAGACAAAAAGTGGGTTAGTTTAATAAGAAATGGGTTTATGTGCAAACCAAGAATTAAATGACATCTTATAACCCTAAAATAGACTCGCTTAATTCAACAAGGTTTTAGTCAGGATAAAAATCATTTAAACCCTCTAATATTCATGGAAAAATATCCCATAGGGTTTAGAACATTCAATTTGGCCTTTGGAACCTAGTTTGACCTAGATTGGGGTCCTAGCTCATCAATTGACCTACTTTAGGTTTTTCCAGTCAAACATGGTCAAACCTAAAATATAACTTCACCATTGGATTCCTTATGTTAAAATTAGGTTTATACCAAAATTTAGACTTAAGTGGAGGTCATCTTTACCTACTTTGCAAATTAGTACACCCAATTACATCTTGGCCCCTATCTTTTGAAAATCATTACATAAACCCCCTAACTTCCCCGCCACTCTTACAAATAGGTCCCTCCACCATTAATGGGGAGAAATCCTACTCCGGTGAGGAATAGAGAGGGAATACTCCCTGATTCCTCAGAGATCTCCTCCTAGATTTGGAAGGGAGATTCTTTGAGGAATTCCCTTCCATCTGAGCTCGATCCTAATCCCTGATTTACACCCAATCTCTCGTGTGAACGCACAAGAGATTTGGGTACCTAACAGACTTCCACCCCTGGCAAGGATTCCCGCACTTGGAAGCTTGCCTTCCAAGCACAGGAGTCCCTACCAGTGCCTATAAATTGACCGCTAACTCCGGTCGCACCTCCTTAGGTCGACTTGGTCGGAATTCCATCTCAAATTCTTCTTCTCCTCCTACCAAGTGCTCCAACGAGCTCCGACGAGCCTCCCTCCTCTTTCTCATCGCTCTACCATAATACCAGTGGTAGAGCTGTCCTCCCCATCCTTCTCCACGTCATGCAACACCCACGTTCGCATCCTTAGCTCCTTTGTCGCCGCCGTCTTCCTCCACTGGACGCCTTCTTCTCCGGCGGCAGTAGGTACTGCTAGCCACCCTTTCTCCCCCTTTGTCCACTTAATTAGGTTAGAACTGTTCATCTTTATCCCCTCTTCAATTCCCCTCAACCTATTTCACAAAACGCCCCTCAACAGCCACGGTCCACCGCCATCTTCCACATCTCCTGCCACTCTCCGGCGAGATGCATCCGTCACTCCGCACCCCACACGTCTCACCACCCACCTCACAACCTCAGCCACACTCCACTAAACATCCTCCACTCATTCACAGACCACCGACACCACCACAATCGCCCCCCGACCTAACCCATCCATCCGGCCACAGAGCGACCTAGGCACGCATGCCTAGGCCACCCCGCAGTTGCCACCTACCGCCTCACCTTCGTCGTGACACGTTGAAGGTCCTCCTGTGGTCTGATAGAGCCACAAGGCCCTTTTTGTGTCGTGCAGGGTCTGTGCTCCAACCGCCATTAGCAACAGCTCGAGGAGGTTGAAAGCTTGCTCCAGGCAGAAGTGCTTCAGGGTCCCAGGTCCAGTATGTTCAAGGAAGTCTCGCGCATCCAGCTGTCCAAGCAGTTGGCGCTACGAGGCCTGGAGCTGCTGCAATTGGACGGAAGATCTCCTGTCGGTGTGCCAGCAACAGCGGATGGAACATTAGTCCCACCTCGTGAACCTGTGAGTGAGGTGCGCACAATAAAATGAGTTTTTGATATTTGTTGTTCACCTCAAAAACACATGGGGTGAGGTCCCTCACCTATACACGTGCCTCGTCCATGACTTCATCCTGCGGACCTGGTAACCCGACCCAACTACCCTCCTGAGCACTCCTTGGGCACCACACACATGCCGGTGCACCTGGACCTGGGCACGCGACCCGACCCGATTACCTGACTCTGCGAGAGCATACTTAAGAGGGATATATAGAGAGAATCGCGTGTGTGGGTAGAGGGGTAGGTTTTGTTCTCTTTGGTTTATGTAGGGAAGGAGAAGAACTGAAGATAACACTTAGTCACAGAGGAAAAAGAGAAGGAAAGACAAGGCAGAGGGAAGAGGCAAAGCCAAAGAGAAGAGGAACTGAAGGAAGAAGTAATAAAGAAAGGGAAAGACAAGCAGAAGAAGAAGAAAAGCTGAAGCCAAGGGAAGTAGAGCCAAGGAAGGAAGAAGAAGAAGACCCGCAGGGAAAAGGAGAAAGAAATTGTAGATGAGAGGCAAGGCAGAAGATAGAGGAAAGAAGAAGGGCAAGAGCAGAGAAAGGAGTTGCAGAGAAGAAACAAGGAAGAAGAAGCACATGGCCAAAGAAGAAAAGAAGAACAAAGGAAAGTCAGAAGTCAGAAGAAGAAGAACAAGAAGCAGACAGGAGAAAACATCTTTTTAAGATGTCTAATCGATGTCCAATTTCTCTATTTTTGCCACAATTAACTTTTGAACTCATGCAAATATATATTTTGAATTAAGTTTTGAGTAATTAAGTGTTCAATTACATTCCTGAGATTAGTAATAAATTCCAATTGCTCCCTATGTTCGACCTTGGATACTTAGGTTTTCGAGTAATAAATTTTTATTTGCTGACAATGCTTGGTCACCTATACGACGACGTAACTGACTGTTAAAACATGATCAAGCCGCACCAACAACAAGAAAATGGAAGAATGGATGTCGGGAATTCAGGAAACACTTCTTCACCCACTCAATCTCAGAATTCAGGATTCCATTCCTCACAAGCTCCCACGGGTAGGAATTCGTGAACCAACTCGATTCAGCTCAACCTGTGAGCCAGGATTTCTCGGAACCATATGGGTTCCAAACTGGGGCCTTAGATCCCAGTTTCTCTGATCCTTCCTTCTCTTCATCCTCGTTTTATAAGGATGCATACGCAATGTAGGAGAATGTTAAGTCCAGCCCGTATTTCAACACTTTTAACTCAGGATGGAGGAACCACCGTAACTTCTCCTGGAAAAATCAGGGGCAACAAACCAAATCTCGACCCAGCAACTATGCATCTCAAAAACCCATGCGTCAGGATCAAGTATACACCCAGTTTCTCCTAAGACCGGTTAATCAGCCATCTTGGAATGCCCAACAATCTACGGGGCAAGCTGATTTGAGCAGGCAGATGATGGAAATGCAAGGGTCCATGCTTCGGCTTATGCAACAAATGAAGACATCCTTGGATAGCTTGAAATCTGGGTTAATTGCAAACACCTAACAACCCGGATCCCTACCATCTCAACCCGTACCGAACCCGCGTAATGTGCAAAATTAGGGCAATAGAGCCCAAGGGTACATGAATCACAGTGACCCACATGCGCATGCTTAGGTGGTTGAGCAGGGTCCCTCTTCTTCTTCTTCTAGCTACATGACCAACCAAGGTCCTCCAATCTTCACTAATCCACCTCAAGACCTAAACCCTTATGCCTCTGCAAACTCTATCACCTTGAGAAGTGGGAAGCAGACCCAAGACCCAAAATTACCTTCTAGAAGTCAAAATCCTGGGCAGCTTTAGAAAGAGAAGGAGGAGGCTAAAGAGAAGGAGGAGGCTAAATTGAAAATTCCACCCATATCCCATTCCATGAGGCCCTATTGAAAACCAAGAAGAAGAAAACCCTAGGCAGCAACGAGGAGCT
The DNA here is from genome assembly GCA_037157565.1 of Thalassia testudinum. Classification (NCBI taxonomy): domain Eukaryota; kingdom Viridiplantae; phylum Streptophyta; class Magnoliopsida; order Alismatales; family Hydrocharitaceae; genus Thalassia; species Thalassia testudinum. Next base: position 7,228,932 of record JAZHRO010000003.1, on the reverse strand, counting down.
TTTGAATTTATTCAAGAGTGTAGAGATCAATATTCTACTCCTCAATGCTATTAAGCACATCCCTACTTATGCTAAATTCTTGAAAGAACTGTATACCCAAAAGTGTAAGTCGAGAGAACCCACTCCGAGGAAGGTGATACTCTCTGAGCAGGCAAGTTCTGTAATCCTACATCACCATCCTCAAAAGAAGAAAGATCCAGGTGCCCCCTTGATCTCATGCATTATTAGGGAATACACTTTTGATAGGGCACTATTGGACCTAGGTGCATCCATCAACCTAATCCCAACTTCTATTTATGAGAGGTTTGGGTAAGGTGAACTCAGGCCAACCTCAGTAACGCTACAATTAGCGGACTGATCAGTCACCACACCAAGAGGCGTTATTGAGGATGTAATTGTCAAGGTCAAGGATTTCTATTTTCCTGTAGATTTCCTCATCCTTGACATGGATGTACCTAATGATTTGAGGGACACGCCCATCATTTTGGGGCATCCGTTCCTAGCTACTGCCAAGGCCAACATAAACTGTGAAAGTGGTAGTACGGAGATCGCCTTTGGGGATAAGAAATTAACTCTGGATATTTCTAAGGCGATAAGAGGATTTGAGGATTGTGGATTCATTGAGGAACCTGAGGATCAGAATCTTGATACGTGTATGACAATCAATGCACTCAAGGACTCCATTAGCCATAGCGAACCCAACCCACAACCCTCCTCTGTGGTAGACCTGCCACATCCTGAACATGCTGTTGATTTTGTTCATTCCCAGCCCCTTCCACTGGATCATCCTGATGAATCTTCATCAGCATCCTCCCTTCCTTCTATTCTAAACTTACCCCAGCTGGAATTAAAACCATTGCCCAAAAATTTGAAATATGAGTTCTTAGGACTGGAAAACACGCTCCCCTTGATTATTAGTGCTGATTTGACTAAGGAACAAGAATTGAGGTTGACTAAGGTCCTTAAGAACAACAAGGAGGCAATTGGTTGGACCATCCACGACCTTAGGGGGATCGAGCCATCTTATTGTAATCATCATATTTTCATGGAAGATGGATCCTGCCCTTCTCGCGAAATGCAAAGGAGACTAAACTCGAATATGCGAGAAGTGGTCAAGAAGGAGATAATTAAGTGACTCAATGCTAGGATTATTTACCCAATCTCAGATAGTCCGTGGGTTAGCCCCGTTCAGATTGTACCCAAGGAGGGAATAACCGTTATGACTAATGAGAAGGGGGAAACCTTCACCTCTCGTTTAGCTTCTACTTGGAGAGTCTGTATTGACTATAGGAAGCTGAACACCACTAAAAAGGATCACTTTCCCTTGCCATTCATCGATCAAATCCTCGAAAGGTTAGCTGGGCAAAAGTATTTTTGCTTCCTGGATGGTTATTCGGGATATAACCAAGTCCCTATCCTTCCTGAAGTCCAGGAAAAGACAACTTTCACATGTCCCTACAGAACATTTGCATTCCGTAGAATGTTGTTCAGGCTTTGCAATGCGCCTACGACTTTTCAAAGGTGCATGATGGCCATCTTTTCTGACATGGCGGGATATTATCTTGAGGTGTTCATGGATGATTTCTCCATTTTTGAAGACTCTTTTGAGTCTTGCCTAGCCAACCTGGAATTGATCCTTCAGAGATGCATCAAAACACGGCTAGTCCTTAGCTGGGAAAAGAGCCACTTTATGACTCAAGAGGGCATCATCCTGGGTCACGTGGTCTCTAATTGGGGAATTGAAGTTGATAGAGCTAAGGTGGATGCTATCTCTAGACTTCCTCCACCCACATCCGTAAAATAGATTTTCTCTTTCTTTGGGCATGTGGGTTTTCATAGAAGATTCATTAAGGATTTCTCGAAGGTTGCTTAGCCCTTGAGTAACCTTTTGGCCAAAGGCGTGCCGTTCGAGTTTGATGAATCACGTCGTAAGGCATTTGATTTATTGAAAATGGCCGTCACCTGTGCCCTAGTATTGCAACCACCGGTCTGGACAACCCCATTTGAGATTATGGCTGACGCATCTGATTTTACCGTTGGGGCTATCTTGGGTCAAAAGATTGAGAAAAAGCTCTCTGTGATTTACTACGCTAGCAAAATTCTGGACGAGGCCCAGTGGAATTACACCATTACTGAAAAAGAATTGCTAGCTGTAGTTTTCGCTTTAGAAAAATTCAGGGCTTATCTGTTAGGTTCTCGCGTCATCATCTATACCAACCACTCAACCTTGAAACATCTCTTGGCCAAAAAGGATGCCAAATCCTGGCCTATTTGCTGGATTCTGCTGCTTCAAGAGTTCGATCTTGAAATCAGGGATAAAGCTGGGCACAAAATGTAGTGGCGGATCATCTCTTGAGAATCCTAATTGATTCTCCTCATCCAGATGTTCTGATCTCTGATACTTTTCTGGATGAAACTATCCTCACAGTCTCGGGTATTCGAACCCCCGTGTTTGTGGATATTGTCAATTATTTGGCCATTGGTCAAATCCCCTAGGATTGGACCAAACAGCAATGGGATAGACTTGTATCTGAGGCCAAATATTATTTTTGGGATGATCCTGAGCTATACCACATTGGCACAAATCAGATTATTCGCCTATGCATCCCGGAAGTCGAGTTCCATAGCATACTTGAGTTTTGTCGCACATCCGCGTGTGGTAGACACTTTTCCGGGAAAAAGACTGCCTCAAAAATTTTGCAATCCAGATTCTATTAACCATCATTATTTAAGGATGCCCAGGAATTCTCTAAGTCATGCACTCGATGCCAGACACTCAGGAACATGGCTAAGAAAGATATGATTCCCTTGAACCGAATTCTTTCCGTTGAAATTTTTGACATTTGGGGCATCGACTTTATGGGACCCTTCCCTCCTTCATTTGGACACCAGTATATTCTGGTCACTGTTGATTACGTGTCCAAGTGGATTGAGGCAATTCCCACCCGAATCAATGACCAATTTGTGAAGAGAAATATCATCAGTCAGTTTAGGGTTCTTAGGGCAATTATCAGTATGGCGGCACACATTTCACTCATGCCCAGTTTAAAAATTTGTTGGGGAAATATGGGGTGAGCCATCAAATTTCCACACCTTATCACCCTCAGACGAATGGACAGGCTGAGGTCTCCGATCGAGAGATCAAGAACATTTTGTAGAAAATCGTTAGGCTTGATAGGAAGCACTGGACCCAAAAGCTAGATGATGCCCCTTGGGCTTACTGTACGGCATACAAATTGCCTATCAGTATGTCTCCGTTCCATCTGGTGTTTGGGAAGGTGTGTTACTTACCTATAGAACTTGAACACTAGGCATTTTTGGCCATCAAGAAATGTAATGTGGACCTTGAGTTGGCCGGGAAAACCAGGAAACTCCAACTATCTGACTTGAGGAGTGATTAGCCCATAGTTGTGGGCTATTTAAGTATTTAAGTGCCTAGACATTAGGTTAATTCTAATATTTATTTAGCATAAATTAGGATGTAAATAGATTAATTCATATTTTCAATTTAATTACATAATCCATGCATTGCATTCATATTTTAAGTGCATTTAGAATTAGCTTAGAATGACATTCATCTAATTAGTTAACCAATTAAGTACACTATTTTCATTAACATAAAAGTTGAGGGTCTGTATATAAATGACCATAATATTTTAACTTTATTTTCTTTATTCTTCTTCTTGCAGGAACAGCTAGCTGCCGCTCCAACGCCACCAGTTGCCGCAGTGAAGAACCCATTCAAGGAGGAGCGGATTGTTGGATCTTGTCGGGCACCTGATTTCAAATTTGTGCAGGCTACTACAAAAGGAGGAGGGAGGCAGCCGAGCTCGGGAGGCCTCCACCACCGAGCCACCACTGTGTAGAGAGATCTCCTCTCTTCCATTCCACACCGCCGACCTCAACAGTGGCGGCGAGTCTCCACCGTCGTGGGCGTGTGGTGTGACAGGCCACACCGCCATCCGGAGCTCATTCGCATTACTGTGAGCACCTTAGCGTGCATCTCCCTCACCGTCGTCACCAACAACCACCACCGCAGCCACTCTGCAATCACCTTCTCAATTAGTTAAGACATCCGGGAAATTTCCTAGACGTCTGAAGCCTCCCACTCACCTCCAGCCACACGCAAGAACCCGGACTTCCTCCCGCTCTCACCGCCTGCACACCCACGCCCAACAGTCCACGCACACCCTCCTCCCACATCTGAAGCCACCCGCTCGCTCCTGCACCCGCGCCATCTCCACGCGCAACCGCCTGCACACCCATGCCAGCTGCAGCCACACCTGCAGAATCACTCCCGCGCCCGCAGCACCTTCCCCACACCCGCACACCTGCAGAACTTCACCCGTGACACTTCCAGCCTGCAGCAGAGCCAAACTAGCTATAGCAGCCACCCGCACAACCGCTCACGCCCTCCTCCCGCGCCTGCAACACCCGTACTTCGCCAACAACAGCACGCGCACTCGCACCCTCCAGCCAGCGCGTGCATCACTTCGCCAACAGCAGCTGCAGCATCGGCTGCAGCCACCTTCGCCGGAGCTCCGCCTGGCCGACTCCGACCACCGCTCGACGTGCGGTTGCCACCATCGCAACGGCCTCGCTTCATCCACCCACCTGTGCAAACCTCTCCTCGATTGAACCTCTCTCCTGATTGCGAGGAGGAGAGAGGTAAAATGCTCTGTTAATGGGTTAATTAGTTATTACATTTCATGCCATTGCCAGGAAAAAGAATTTTTGTTTATGAATATTTTATTGTGGTAAAATTTGCAACTTTAGACTAAAGTTCTTTTACAATTGCATAGCTTTTGTAATTAACATTGTTTTACATTGATTTTGGAATCTAAATGTGCATAAATTTTCTTTAATACATGTCAATGGAAAATTGCATAAAATCACCACATGTTTATTGAATATTTCAGTGAGGAAAAATTGCACATCTACCCTTATGTTTTCAAAATATTGTGAATCTTATTTTCGTCGCATTTCATGTCAGATTTAACTACGGATTTCTCACGAGACTAAACGAATACGAAATAATAGAGATATTATTGCCTCATTGCCTCCCTGTGGGTACGACCCGCTCCCCTGCGAGTGGTTATTTCTTTTTAAATATTGATTAGTCGATTTTTCCACCACATAAAACTGCAAACGACTTTAAAGCGAACAATCGACTCGTCAAATGGCGCCGTTGCCAGGGAGGCAATAGATGCAATAATTTCACCTGATTTTATTTTGATTATTTGTCAATTTCACAGTGATTTGACCATTTATTATTTTCTTTTCTGTGCGAGAAAATTTATGCAAGAATCAACCACTGTGAGAAGGCGACCCTTGACGTCGCCAGAGGAGAATTGGGCAAGCAATTTTGAAAGGAGGAGAAGGACGAGGACACGATGGACATCATTGTATATTTAGTCGCTAGTTAGAATAGAATTAAGACTTTAGATTTAATTTTTCATTGCATTTGGTTTGAAACCCTTGTTCTAGGGTATATTTTGAGGGGTTTGTTCCCCAATTTTGTTTTGGGCCCGTGTTGGGCAATTTTTGGGAGCATGTTCCCTTTTCTTTAGATTTAGGTTTTTAGTCTATTGATTACTTTTATTTGCTTGTGCATAGGTAGTTTAAAAATTAGAAAAAATAAAAAAAAAATGAGCTGCCTACTAGAAGCTGCTTACCCTAGGACAAACCATTTAGGTCTGTATGAGCAGCCTCTAAATTTATTTCTCTGCATTGCATGCATTCTTGCATCGTTGATTGCTGGAAGCAAGGTATGCATTTTCTTACTTTGCATCCTATTCTTGATCATGCATTGCATTAGGACTTAATGCAAAGACCACCTAATCTGTACTGAATAAATCTAACAAGTGGTCACATATTTTCTAGAAAAAGGACTAATTAAAGGAGGGACATTTTAAACCAAGGATTTGATTTTCAAACTTGACATGCGATTCAAAATTCAAAATCTTTTGCATTGTATGCACACTTATTTCGCTTGCACCACAACACGCTTCTAGACACTCCTTAGGTTTGGAAATACTTGGACAAGAGCCCTCCAATCGTTGGATTCTGAAGTGTTTGGAACTTGAGATCAAAGGTTTTGTAAATCCAAAGAGGGGGATACCCTGTCACTGATTTTTGGGGGTAGTTGAGATGCATCGCGAAAGCACTGCTTCAAAGGAAGGCTTAGGCCTACCTGCATCCCTCGATCTTCCATCTTTGGATTTACTTGACCATTTGAGATTTAGGGAAGAACACCTAAGCTCCAACTAGGTCTTCTTAGGCAAGCCATAGGTCGACAATAGGCACATAAATTGATTGAACAAATTGTATTGTCACCTGCAATCTGACTTAAAATCAAAAGCCTAAATTGGGAAAGACCTAAAAGGTCCTTTTTGAATTGTGCATTGCTTGGGGAATTCTGATTGAGGTGTGAGTTAGAATGGACCACATTGATTTTCATCCTTTCACATCTTGCCCACACCCTCACCCCCACTCTGCATCCTTCGACCCCAGATGCCGAGATGGTCCATTCCTTGATGGACATAATGACAATCATTGGGATCCGTTTTACTCCTATTATAGGAGTATTGGCCTGGTTAAGCCCCAAATCAGTGAGCATAACCTAAGAGCGGGATTTGCTTTTCCCAATATAGCACATACCATAGAAATACCCAACCCACCCTCCCGCAAAAATTATAATGGTTGGACAAACACTCCTGGGTACTATAAGGCTGAGCCTGACTTCTCTCATGATAGAAATGACCTCTCCTCTTTGAAGATGGAAATACAGAAAATGCAAAATGAAATGATTGAATTGTTAGGAGAATCTTCGAGAGCAGGCCAACAAGAAAGAGATGAAATTAGCCACCCAATCTACCCCATTGAGGATGACGTATACCCCTCTACAATAGATGCATCTCCCGTGGGAGAGCTACACTTTAAGTTGGAGGGAAATTCTGGGGAGAATAGCTACTTTTCGAGGATCGATTTTGAAACCTCCAGATTAGATGACACTTCCTTGAGAGATCCACACCTTAGGTGGGAGGAAGATACACATGAAAGTAGCTATGCATTGGATGAAGAAAGGTGGCAACCTGAGGAAGATGATGATAAGATTGAGTATCCACCTGAATTATATTGGAGTCAAAAGAAGGGAATGATTGTACCATTGGAAGACCTCGACCCAGATGATAGTATTTTCATGACATTTGATGAAGTGGGTCAAAGTCATGTTGTTAATGCTACCCTCCCTTCTTATCACGATATGGAACTCAAGCCCACCCTTAGGGAACCTAACCCTAAAGAAATTGACCTATCTGAGGAGTATGATGTTACCAGTGTAAACCATTTACCTCAGATAGAGCACCCTAGGGGATCTACCGAGATATTAAATGATTCTAGACCTCTGGTATATGATGAATTGTGTGATGAGGAGGAAGATGAATTATATGAGGAACCTACATTCAAGATTTGGAGTGACACTAAGGGTGATTATGTCTTATTTGAAGAGTTAGCCCCTGAGGATGTCACAAATTTGATCAAATTAAGTTTCCTTAGCACACCCATTGATGGTATTTCTCCTCATGATGAAATGATGGAAAATTTGGAAGCAATTTCTGAGATTTATGTGGATTCACATATTGACTCCGGGGAAGATTTGAGTAAAGAACAAAAACCCGAGGATGACATTGATAGGATAATCCCTAGATCTGTTGCTTCCAACCTACCTTCATTCATTTCGAAGTCACCCTTTGATTCGCTTATATCTGAAAGTGAAATTGTGATTCCTGATGAAGAGCAGGAAGATACATGTGATGGTGCAAGGAATGTTAGGGATGAAATTGAGGATTTAGAAAGAGTGTTAGGGATGGACACTGAGCTGATTAAACCCAACCTAGATCTTATGGCCATCCCGCAACCTCATAACTTGGACACCCTAGAAGATCCTTGACTTAGAGAATTGCTCACTTTTGTTCTGACCAGGGGGCTTAACAGACCAATATTTCTCGTAATGTAGTACCGGGTATGGATTGATGATTTCTTTAGTCAGTCCATTACCCTGGGGGTTTATCTTTGCACCATTCCTTCCCCATTCTTTTTGGAGGATCCATCTTATCCTCCCTCTACCCCTTTGGAGGTTGTTATACCTGTTTATCCTTTAGAACCTCTTCTGGTGACCTGGGAAGATTTCATTCCCATTTTAGTTGGGCGAGCATTTGCTATCGGGATTCATCATCAGCTCGCGAACATCCTTGGTTACCTATTTTCTAGGCCAACATTGCTTTGCTCATTTTTAGGGCCTATTTCTGTAATTCTTGAACCTGATTTGCAGGTTCTTTGGCCATTCAGCCCAGCTCTGACCCAGTTAATATCCTCCTATGTAATGAGGATATTGCAGAATTTAGGCATGGGGTGGTGTACTTGGGGATATACATAGCATAGTGCATTCATTGCATACATTTGCATAATAATAATAATAATAAATAAATAAAGCTTTGAGCTTAACTGGCTAGATCTTGCAATCTTAAGCAAATCAGAACTCTAGGGTAGATTAAATTAATTCTAGGGTCAAACTTTAGAAGCTAAATGAGCTGCTAGCTTTAGACCTTTAGGGTCCTTTGTGGACTTAAAAACTTTAGTAGGAGTTAAGTTGCGGACCATTCCTCAAGAGGTTGAGGAAGGGAAGCTAGGGTTTGAGTTAAAAGGTGGGGTAGTACCTGGAGTCTTATTCTAGATTTTGGTTTACGGGTCCTTGTAACCCAAGCATCCAAATTTCACACACATGGTCTTGTAATTAACTTAATTTTTGTTTTTCTAAAAAGAGATTTAGTTCTCTTAGTTTTGACTTAGGAGAGGCTTGAAAACACATTTTGATTGGGAGAGTTCCCAACGTAGGAGAGGTGGAGTATATACTCACCTTGAGGATGCGATGATAACATATTACCTCCTCGACGCTTGTCTCTTAGGATATCCATCCTACTAGGGGCATGTAAGTGCATTGTGCGGTTCAGGTACCATGGGCGGCCCTATCTCGAAGTGCGGATTTCCATAGGCCTGAATTCGCTTAAGAAATCCATGGGCAATACTATTTCAAAGGGTCAATTGCCAGGAGTTCTTGGGGTTGTTATGGGTAGTGCTATCTTGAAGCATCGAAAGCCAGGCACCCTTCGAGGTGTGGTAATGGGGACAATGAATCTGACACAGACCGTGCTGATAGCTGATCTGAGGTCAGACTTAGAAGAATCAAACAAATAAAATATATATATATATAAAATAAAAAAAACTTTTTCCTTTAACTTAAATAACTCAGACCAATGCACAAGCACGGATGCTTTAATCTCAGGGATCAATAAACTTTAGGGTAGAGTCAGAAATCAGGAAAACTTGTGCCTGCAACTCATCTTTAGCCGACCTAGTCTGTAACTTAGCAACTACTTAGGAACCTTAGGTCTAGAGTCTGAACTTAATATGATTCTGAAGGAAGACTAAGTGAGTTGACTAGTCTACTTGGAGTGCTAGGTTTCACTTAATTTTGCTAGGGACTAGCAAAAACTAGGATGGGGGTATTTGATTAACCCATAGTTGTGGCCTATTTAAGTATTTAAGTGCCTAGACATTAGGTTAATTCTAACATTTATTTAGCATAAATTAGGATCTAAATAGATTAATTCATATTATTAATTTAATTACATAATCCATGCATTGCATTCATATTTTAAGTGCATTTACAATTAGCTTAGAATGACATTCATCTAATTAGTTAACCAATTAGGTACATTGTTTTCATTAACATAAAAGTTGAGGGTCTGTATATAAATGACCATAATATTTTAACATTATTTCTTTATTCTTCTTCTTGCAGGAATGACTGGCTGCCGCTCCAACGCCACCAGCTGCCGCAGTGAAGAACCCATTCAAGGAGGAGCGGATGTGTTGGATCTGGTCAGGCAACTGATTTCAAATTTGTGTAGGCCACTACAAAAGGAGGAGGGAGGTAGCCGAGCTCGGGAGGCCTCCACCATCGACCCACCACTTTGCAGAGAGATCTCCTCTCTTCCATTCCACACCGCTGGCCTCAACCGTGGCGGCGAGTCTCCACCACCGTGGCCGTGCGGTGTGACAGGCCACACCGCCATCTGGAGCTCGTTTGCATTACCGTGAGCACCTTAGTGTGCATCTCCCTCGCCGTCATCACCAACAACCACCGGTGCAGCCACTCTACAATCACCTTCTTAATTAGTTATGACGTCTGGGAAATTTCCCGGACGTCTGAAGCCTCCCACTCACCTCCAGCCGCACGCAAGAACCCGCACTTCCTCCTGCTCTCACCGCCTGCACACCCACGCCCAACAATCCGCGCATGCCCTCCTCCCACGTCTGAAGCCACCCGCTCACTCCCGTACCCGCGCCATCTCCAGCCTGCACAGCCCCACCACCCACGCCGCAGCAGCCACCCGCTCATCTCCAGCCGCACGCAAGGTGTGCACAACCTCCAGCCCTCACGGCCGCTCACTCCACCTTCCCCGCGCCTGCAGCCTTCGCCACCTCCACGCGCAACCACCAGCTGCAGCCACACCTGCAGAATCACTCCCGCGCCGACAGCACCTTCCCCGCACTCGCATGCCTGCAGAACTTCACCCACGACACTTCCAGCAGCATAGCCAAACCAGCTGCAGCAGCCACCCGCACAACCGCGCACGCCCTCCTCCCGCGCTTGCAGCACCCGCACTTCGCCACCAACAGCGCGCGCACCCGCACCCTCCACCCAGCGCGTGCATCACTTTGGCAACAGCAGCTGCAGCACCGGCTGCAGCCACCTTCGCGGGAGCTCCGCCTGGCCGACTCCGACCACCGCTCGACATGCGGTTGCCACCATAGCGACGGCCTCGCTTCATCCACCCACATGTGCAAACCTCTCCTCGATTGAACCTCTCTCCCTATCGCGAGGAGAGAGGTAAAATGCTCGGTTAATGGGTTAATTAGTTATTACATTTCATGCCATTGCCAGGAAAAAGAATTTTTGTTTATGAATATTTTATTGTGGTAAAATTTGCAACTTTAGACTCAAGTTCTTTTACAATTGCATAGCTTTTGTAATTAACATTGTTTGACATTGATTTTGGAATCTAAATGTGCATAAATTTTCTTTAATACATGTCAATGGAAAATTGCATAAAATCATCACATGTTTACTAAATATTTCAGTGAGGAAAAATTGCACATCTACCCTTATGTTTTCAAGATATTGTGCATCTTATTTCCGTCGCATTTCGTGTCAGATTTAACTACGGATTTCCCACGAGACTGAACGAATACGAAATAATAGAGATATTATTGCCTCATTACCTCCCTATGGATACGACCCGCTCCCCTGCGAGTGGTTATTTCTTTTTAAATATTGATTAGTCGATTTTTCCACCACATAAAACTGCAAACGACTTTAAAGCGAACAATCGACTCGTCAAGGAGCCTCGAAATGATGCTTATGAAAATGCCAGAATCTATAAGGCAAGGACCAAAGCTCTCCATGACCAGATGATTTCACATAAGAGGTTTGAGCCAAACCAGAAGGTCTGGCTTTTCGATTTTCGATTGAAGCTTTTCCCGGGTAAACTCTGGTCTAAGTGGGGCGACCCGTCGTAATTGAGCGGATTTTCCCTAACGAGGCCGTCGAAATCTCTGACCCAAAGATGGGTAATATTTTGAAGGTCAATGGATAGTGTCTCAAACCCTTTGTTGACCATGTGCTCCTTCAACCCGTCTCGAAAAAGGTTGCTCTTACCTTGCCGTAACCACCGTGGGCTAATCATCGCCCAGCTGAAGGCACTAAACTCAGTAGATGTAAAGACTATTCCAAGCTGACTAGAGCCTCATGAAAACTAGGTGCTATTCTTCCACTTCTACTCTCCTGCATGCTTTCATTTTTTCACAATGACATTGCAATAACTAAGCATGGGGGGGTGGGCATATTTTATAACCATTTTATCAGCTGTAATGGTTATTTCCTGTAATATGATTCTTATTAAAAAATATTAAAAAAATAAAAAATAATAATAAATAAATAAATTGAAAATTTGAAAGGCTAAAAAAAAAAATAGAATTAGGAGACGAGAACTTAGGCATTAAGAGTTCTAAACATTAGGAATTGATTCTTTGAGACCTGAATACTTAGACTCTTCAGGTCATTGGGCTTAATTAGCCCAGGTGTTTACTCGAATGTGGATTTAGTCCCGAGTCCTTACCAATTAAAATTTATTTTAATTTGGTAAATAATTTGGGATGATAAGTATGCAACTTATCAACAAGCTCTCTGATTAGGGGGGACTTTAAGCCTAAGCATCTACACATATTTTTTTGCACTGACTTACTTTTCAATGGTTTTTACGGAAATTGGGTAGCAAATGAACCGACTTGGGTGGTATGGCTGGCAAGTTGTTGGTGGTAACAACTCATCAATCGGTTGTCCAGAGCCCAACCATAAGACCATTTTCATTGTATTACCTTTAGGTAAATCATAGATCAGGAAAGTCACCTACTTAAAAAAAAAGGGAGAAAGAAAAAAAATAAATGAGAGAAAAAAAAACAAATAAAACCACACTTCACTACACAACTATGGCTGGCAAGTTGTCAGTGGTAACAGCTCATCGACCGATTGCCCGGAACCTAGCTCACAAAAAAAAAATGCACAATAATTCTCAAAACACCTAGGGAAGAAGCGAGGAAGAAGAATAAATTAAGGAGATATAAACTGGGTTCACCATTGTATTGACCCCATATAAAAGAAAGTAGGGAGAAAGCTACCGATCGTAAAGATAAACCTTTAGGCAAGTCACCTAGGGTCGTAGAAATCTGAAGTCCATTTTAACGGCCGTCTAGTGAGTCTTTCACTATTTTTCACAAGATGCATAGCACTTAGAGTCCTTTTCGAGTCTTGGGCGGGTCAGGTAGCTGTTAAAAGTTATCCCATAACTCTCAAACTCAAAAAGTATAAAAAAATTAGAAAAGAAGAAAAACAAGAAAAAAAATTATCTTCTCTTCTCAAATAAGGTAAGGGCTTGGACGATCTGCAATCTGGCAGGCACCCGTGTACAGTTGAGTTTTTGTAATTAGATCTTGGGGTTGAGATTTTCTAAGGCAATCAATGAATTTTGCCTAATTACTCAAACCTTGATTCTACTTTTATACATAGCAATTAGGTTAATTTTGCTAGGGACTAGCAAAAAGTAAGCATGGGGGCATGATGAACACACACAAATTCATGATAAATTGCTTATTTTTGATAGTTCCTATGCTTAGCATTTCATATTATGTTATAAATATTGCATAACATCCATTGCATGGCATTTAGGATAGTTGTATGTTTTGTATATTAATTCCTTCATTTTATATGGCCAGGGGGCAATGTGACATCCATACGGGTTTTGGATGGAAAATCCGACCGTACGGATGGATCCACAGCGACGATCGCAGTTCGGCATCCTAGTAATCATCTTGGTCTAAGCATCATGGCACCATCTACCAGAAGAAGTAGATGGATGGGCCAGATGGCGCCATGTGGCGCCATCCAGGCCGCCCAACACCGACCAGTAGCACTGCTCAATTCCTTCTTCATCTGCGCCCTTCAATCCGAGCCATTGGATCAAGATCCAACAGCTGGGAAGCAGTTGCACCAAGCTGCTCCATGCGACACAAGGGAAAGTTTGGTGCAACGGTTGCAGTGCCAGTTTGCAAGGGGGGCATGGGTTCGAATCCCCGCAGCCCCTCCAATTCGTAATTGGGCAGGTGCATGGCAGCAGCAACGGCAGTGCATGGCAGCGCGTGCGCGCATGCACACGGCAGTGCATAGCAATCGCGCACACAGTAGGTACGCATAGTCAGCGCATGTGATAAGTGGAACAGCGCAGCGCGAGAACAAGTGCGGCTAGCACTAGCTTTTAGCGATAGCTGGGCTGACCTACAACAATGCTTACAGCCGTCGCTATTTCATTGCAAGCCAGCAAAGCCAGCTAAGGGCGTGAGTGGAGGTGAGCTGTCTACAGCAACATTTCCAGCGATGGTCTGGTGGTGGCTAAAGGTCCTTTATCCATTTTTAGCCTCTTCTCCTCCTCTATAAAAGGACCTACACCCCCTCCCTTCCAAGCCATCTCTACCTCCTATACTCCCACCTACTCCCAAGCTCTAGCAAGCCTACCAATGCTCCATCAGAGCTTATTCTCAAACTCCCAAGGCTCCTATTAGTGTAGCAAACCTCTGCCCCACCAAATACTCCTCCATCTTCCCATCTCCCTTCATAGGTCACCTTGGAGCCATCTTCCACCTCCTTTCCGGTAGCAGATCAACTCCATCTTCTCACCTCCATTTCGGAGCTACGCCGAAGCTTTCATCAACCCGACGTCCTCTTGCATCTTACCTCCATCTTCCTACTCCTCACCTCCTTCTTCTAAGCTTCTGCCAGGCGCCGTCATCTCACCAAACAGCTATTTCAGGAGATTTCCTCTCGCCCCCTCTCTTTTTATGCTTTCATAGTAGATTGTAATAGACATTGGATTGATATATATACCACTTTCATTTCACATCTCTATCTTGTGATACATTTGCTTATTTCTTAAAAAAATACAAACAAATATCAAAGCCCTAAAATAACAAAAAGAAATGAATCGAAGCATGGATTTCACATAATGTAAACGTCGCCTCCCTGTGTTCGACCCAGGACTCCCTTGGAGTTTCGGGATAAATTTTATCTGATTGACATGTTTTGCAACTGCAACGATGGGTTACTTGTAACCCCGATTTCTAACACGCAAAACACGCCCGACCAGTAAGGCTACATGTTAATTCTTATGTCATCTTCTTCAGCTCCGGTGAGCTCCTTGAGCTCGTCTGGAGCATTCTTTTGTCTCTTTAATTCTCTAAGCACCTTCCTCTTCATCTCATGATTCCATTTCTTGTCTTTTTTATTTACTTTTATCAGCTTGTGCGCCTAATTAACCTCGACCTTCATCGGTGACCTCCACTGTCCATGGCGGTGGTCAACAGCGTAATTCACACTCAATTGGGACCCTCCATGCCTTTTACATCACGTAAGGGCCCCATTCAACTTTTTAATTAGTTAAATAAACATCTATATCCAAAACACTAAATCACCTCAACCTCTTGAGCTCGTTGTCAATGGCGGCTCAGGAGGAGTTTTTCCATCTAATTAGTCACTTATTCACTATCACCACATCCTACCGAGTAGTTCCCCTCATCGAATTTTGAGGGAGATCAATTCCTAAGCTCTGCCAAACTCAAGTTGTAATTTCACTTAATTCTTGATTAATTCAGTGTCAAGTTCTTCGATTGATGCATTTGTTGTTTTCTTGAGGTTCCTTACAACCTCGAGAGGTTGTTTAGACCACTCACAGTTTGTTTTGTGGACAAACACTTCTTTTCTGAGTTCACTAGAGCACTAGCGACCTCTGGTAAGGCAGGAGCATGGCGTTAGCGCAGCGTGAGGTGGACTACAGCGACTCATGAGCTTGACTTACAGTGATGCTTACAGCCGTCGGTAATTCATCACATGCCAGCAAAGCCAGCTGTGGGCGCTAGCAGGCATGATCTGCCTATAGCGACGTTTGCAGTGACAGCCTGGATGTCACTAATGGTCCCATACCGATTTTTGCCTCTTCTTCACCACTATAAAAGGACCTACACCCCCTCCCTTCCAAGCCATCTCCACCTACTCTACTCCTACCTACTCCCAAGCTCTAGCAAGCCTACCAACGCTCCATTAGAGCTTGTTCTCAAGCTCCCAAGGTGCCTATTAGTGTAGCGAACCTCTGCCCCACCAAAAACTCCTCCAACTTCCCATCTCCCTTCATAGGTCACCTTGGAGCCGTCCTCCCACCTCCATTTGGGTAGCAGATCAACTCCATCTTCTCACCTCCATTCCGGAGCTACGTCGAAGCTTTCCTCAACTTGATGTCCTCTACCATCTCACCTCCGTCGTCCCGCTCCTCACCTCCATCGTCCGAGCTTCCGCCATGTGCCGTCATCTCACCAAACAGCCGATTTAGGAGATTTCCTCTCACCTCCCTCTCTTTTTATGTTTTCATAGTAGATTGTAATAAACATTGGATTGATATATATACCATTTTCGTTCCTCATCTTTATCTTGTGATTCATTTGCTTGTCTTTTATTTGAAAAACAAAAAAAATAACAAAACCTCAAAATACCAAAAACAAACGAATCGATGCGTCATTTTCAATAAAGTAAACGTCGCCTCCCTGTGTTCAACCCGGGACTCCCTTGGAGTTTTGGTATAAATTTTAACTAATCGATGTGTTTTGTGGCTATGACAACGGGTTACTTGTAACCTCGATTTCTAACAAGTGAAAAACGCCTGACCATTTTGGCACCATTGCCTAGGACAATTCAACCATTTTGGCACCGTTGCTGAGAAGGCAATGGAATTTACTTTATTGTTTATTGTGTTTTTTTGCATTTACATAGCATTAACCCTACTTGACTTTGCTCTACTGTCTTACAGGTACCCTAGCATGGATATCCAAGTGCGGTAGACCAGAGTAAAGTGCGGGTAGAGTGTTTTGTAAGTGTCCCCCACACCACCCCCACCTTAGTTTTCATTCCATAACCGAATAACTCAAGCCCAAATCAACTTAGGTGCATTTTATAAACCCTAGGATAGATTTTATTGTTTGCTTGCCACCTCCAGTCACCTCGCCATCCACATAAATTAAAAAAATTGAAAAGAAAAGTGTTATCTAATTGTGGGATTTTCTGAAAGTTACACACTTAACACCCACAACTTCTTATCCTAAGGTGCACAATCACTTTGATTCTATCACTTAAACAGGATCTTACTTGTGGCCTGGTACACTTCAACTAAATACACATAAGTGAGTAAAAATCTAAACAGGTTAAACATTCTTGTGTGCCTTAACTAAGTGCTGCAATAGGCCAATTGATTGAGCTGTTTGGGCATCACCACTCAATTTAAAACTGATCCATCAAGTAGCTTGCCACTTAGGGTTGATTCTTAGGGCTGAACCAGGCACTCCACATTATTTTTTATTTTTAAAGGAACATATCATCACCCATGCTTTCAAAACTTGGAGTGTTCTACTAAACCTTGATTGAACCAACCTAAGAATTAAACCCTAAAAGCTACTAAGTAAAGTTAAATCCTAAAAGACACATCATCAAATAACCTTGTTTGAAAACCCTGGTTGTGCACGTACACACATTTTAACTGATCATTAAGGGCACAACCTATCTAAAGGGCCCATCACATTCCTAAAGCACCATTGTCCCAAGCCTAACTAAAATTGATTAGACGTTGGCCCTAAGGACTAGTTTGCTCGTCAGGATCCAAATTGTGATTATTCACGATTCACCTACTTATACTAGTCAATCTGATGTCTAGCTAGGAGAGTAGCATAAAACGACTGCGGCTGGGGAGTACACTAGGAATCGGAGGCGCAAGCCAAAGGAAGAACCTTCTCCCTAGTCCCTCCTTCTAACTGGTTGGATTGGCTGGACGTAAGTAGAATAAATAGTCTATAGTCTTGGGACGGATTCTGAGCTTCTGTACACCTTTAGGCTACCCAAACTAAGGACAGGCTTGAATTGTTGTATTGCAGGGCTCCTTTCCCTTCTAAATTCCCTCCTTACTTCACCATGTACCCTTCTGATAACACTACACAAGGGGGTGATAATTATGTTGAATATGGCCCATCTTTAGAATAAAAGCCACAACATAAGTAGAATAGGAGCATTGCATGCATCATGTACCAAGATTGCTTATAAACTGCATTAATGGCCATTTGTGTAAGCATTTGTCAAAGCAAGCCTCAGATGAGCAATTGGACTGCATGGATGGATTCCGAATGATGAATGGAGTCCAATGGACTCAAGATCGGCCAAATCCGACATCCGAAGCTCCTACAATGGGCCCAAGAAGTTCTGACCGTTGATTTGGAGATCAACAGCCCATATTGTGCCACGTCAGCTCGCTCCACCATGCACCGCGCCTTCAGCCAGCCGAGATCAAATCTCGGCTGTCGATCTTCGATCGAACGGCCCAGACCCGCGCGCTTGCCCGTGGTCGCCGCAACAAACCGTGGGCGTGGCACAATGGTGAGTGCGCACGCTCGCACCCTCGCAACGCGGGTTCGAGCCGCACGGAGTGGAAATTGAAGATGGGTGACAGGCATAGAGAAATTAGTCCTCCCGATCAACAGCTGGCGGCCGGGATCTTGCCACGCGGCGTGACCGCAGCTCACGAGAGTCCATGCCCGTCACGCCTGGCGGAGACGTGCACACACACCCGCGCCTGAGGTGCGATCCCAGCGTAGGCGAGGAAGACTCTCAGATCGGACGGCTCTCGTTCAACAGCCACGGATCGCGCGAGGTGAAGAAACGAGGTGGGCAGCTGACTGGCGGCTGGAGGGCTTCACCGACATTTTTGGGAGTGGTTTTAGCGACGCTCTGGATGTCGCTAAAGCCCCTTCTTCTTTTAGGAAGCCCTTAACTCTATTTAAACCCCCTCCAGCCACCATTCAAGGATCCACTCCCCCTTGCAACTACTCCACCCCTCTCTTAGCTAGCTTTAGGCACTCTTGTAATTGCTGGAGACGATGAGCCACCGACGGAGCCTCCTTCACCGCCGTGGCTGCCTCGTCGCTCTCCACGCACTCTCTCTCTCTCTCGTTTAAGCTTTTTATTACTTTTGTTGAAGCATGTATTTAATGTTGTAAGTTATGAACTACAAGTGCATGTTTAATGAAGTTATTTTCCGTTCAATTGCCATTTTAATTTCTGTTCATGTTGCATGATCAAAACAAAGAGCTTTCTAACCCTAAACCTTCTCTCTCTCTCTATCTCTCTCTCTCGCTTTTCAAAATCGCATCTTTCGTAAGCAAAACTCTTCACTTTCCGTGACAACAAGTGAAGCAAAAATTTGATTTTCACGCCTCACTGAGGCTGACACTCGGACTCACCTCTATTTACTTATTTTAAAATCAACGCTGCAAGTGCGACTATAATGACACTCCTTAACACACACGCACAACAGCATGTCAGTTTTTGGTGCCGTTGCCGGGGAGGCAACGAATTTGTTTTATCACCTCCCTTCCACATTCATTCTCACATCGTCTAATGCCTTATTTTCCTTTTTACTTGATGGTTGCAGGAATTCGACGCATGGACGGCGAAGCGATGCATCCCACAACAGTAGCAAGGGAGTAGGCGCCACGAGGACCAATAGTGAGTAACCCCTCTCTCATTGTTTGCTTGCATGGAAAAGCTAAAAAAAAAAATTGTAAAAACTAAAAAAGTTGGCGTGGTGTATGATTTCTTGACCCACATCCTTAACAGATCACCCCACAAAAAAAATGTACACTCTAACATTCTGAATAAATTCTTGGAGTGTTCTTTTCTTTTTCTTGAGTGGTGTTTGCAAAGCCACCATGAGTTGACCTGGGCTGCACCACTCAACCCTAAAAATGACTCATCTAATAGAAGCTGCATGATCATTAGGATGAGTACATTAGGGTTTTAGATCCTCTACAGAATAAAAAGGAAATCTACTTTCACCAAGTTGTGTGCAGAACTTGACGTGCCCACTGAAACTTGTTTGAAAACATTAAGACACGTCCACCCTAAAATGTACTAAAGTAAGGATGAAACACTAAAAGACACCACATCGTAACAAATCCTTGCTTGAAAATCATGTTTTACTAGAAGCACACCCTTGAAAGTGGAAAATTAAGAGGCACCACCCCAATCAACGCCTCATCACATAACCCTAAGCACAAGCACTATCCTAGCCCTTTAAAACTAAGTAGACATGCCCTAGGCAGGACTGAGTTAAGTCTCAAAAGATGAAGTTTTGTTCGCTAGGCACTTGGCTTTCATTCCCTTGGAAGAATCTGGTGACTAGGCTGCGGGGTAGTGTCAAATGACCGCGGTTGTGGGGTCTACGGAACCGGAGGTGCATGCCAAAGGAAGAACCTTCCCTGCAATCCCCTCGTAATCAACCTGGCCAGATTAGCCTTGGGAAGGGGAGTCCAATGCTTACGGACTTAATCAACCTTTGTGAGATTTCTAGGTCTCCTAAGGAATACACCATAAGGACTAGGCTTGTTTGCTTGGTTGAGTACACAACTCTCTCTCATCTGTTCTTCCCGATCCCTCCATTTCTTCCAAACCATGGATTTTAATGCCTATCCATCTTACCCAAACTACCCCCAACAGGATTTCTATGCTAACCCAAGTGGACCATACCCACAACCTAGTTCTGCTAACCAACCACCAAGTTAGGGATACACTCTTGAATATCCCTCTTGGCCCAACTATGACCAAACCGCACCAACCTCTTATTGGAATACACCCAACATAGCTACCCAAGGGTACGATTCAAATCGTGGGGCTCCATATCTCGATTCTCCTCACGATGCCTCCTCATTTAGGTCCAACTTGCTCTACTTTGATAGGACCTACACTTTAGGAGAATACCAAGAGCCCTACCCTTCCCAGGATAATAACCAAGAAAGTTTATCTAAATTCAACAACCTTTCCCTACTTGACCTTTGGATTAGAAGGAGTTCTAGACAAATGGAAATCAGAAAATGATCAGAAGTCTAGGCAAGCCCAGGATCATCAACCTTTGATTTGGTCCCCTGATGAAGAATCTGACTGGGAGGAGAACTTAGAACCTCAACTATTCTGGAGTAGGACCAAACAGAGAATGGTTCCTCTTAATGAACTGGACCCTGAACATGATAGAATAGAGGACACACCCAAGAACCTAAACACCAGTGTGGGTTCTGATCCACAACCTCAACCATAGTCTCTTAACCTGGATTCCAAGGAGGAAATCCAAAGGACACCAAATGACACCATGTCAATTCTTGATAACCTCCAGTTAGAACTACACAGACAGAATCAAGAATTAGTTAAAGGGCAACAGGCCATGATGGATTTGTTCCAGCAATTTGGGGGAAGAAGGCCAGAGAAAGCTGTTGCACACAACTCCATTCATGGAATTCATAAAGCAAGGACCTACCATGATCAATTGGACTACACCTAGTCATCCTGATTTGGTTCAGTCCACCATTGATACCCCTCAGGAGTTGGACAGCTCAATGGATAAGGACAGTAAGGATTCATCGGAACACAATTTGGGGAGCATTGAGAACAAACATCAGGAGGAAACTAAGATTGTGAGGGGAGAGGCCTTGGAATCCGAATCTAATTGGCCCAAGAGAAGCAATCCGGTGGGAGCAGCAGCCAACATCATAAATGGAGAATGGAGTTACAATTTCAAAGAAATTGATTATGAATCGAGTGAAATCCCCATCACAAATTTGGAGGAGGGCCGAGAGAAAGAATATGATCTAGGGGATGAAATTGACCCTACCTCTAATGCAACCCCAAACAGTGAATCTGATACAAAGGAGGTTGAAGAAAATATTCTTGAGATCAAGGTCTTGGAGGGAATGAGCAATGAAACCATAGTTGCGGAAGAGATAGATTCGTCTTTGGAGAGAGGCCTCATGCTTGATTGTAGGGCTCATTATGAAACTCTTGACTTTATTACCTGCCCTACCAGAATAAAGATCCCGCAACCCGAATGCACTGGAATTGATACACTCTTGATAGATTACAAATTTATGGGGATACAGGCTGAGTATAAAACCTACATCTTTAGTGTCTGGCATGTTAGATTTGGGGTGCGTTATCCACAGCAACTTGTTTGCATGCCCATAGACTAAGAGAGGATGTGACACGGGCATGCATGATATAGAATTCCCGCCCCTTAGGAACGGGGCTCCACCACAACCTTGTTCGCATCTGTGGACTTCTGATTTTGGGTCTGGTTGATTTTGTACAGATCTCTTTGACCCAAGCCATTCATGTTTGTGCACCGCCCAACTGGAGGCGTTAAACTTAGTGCTTCCTGGGAGGCAACCCAGAGGATTCAGACTGATCTGGTAGTTTACGTCACTCAAGTACTATCTTTTTGAACCCTTTTGCATCCATGTATCTGCCAATGAGGACATTGTCCAACTTAAGCATGGGGGGTGGTAAATTGCATAATCCTTAGCTCAATTAATCAGTCTGAATGAATAAATAAATTAAAAAAAATAAAAAATAATAAAACAATAAAAATAAATAAAAAATTGAATTTAGGAAGAAAACTTAGGTATTAGAAACTTGTCAATAGTGGGAAATAATACAAAAATAACTTAAACACTTCGACTTTTCAGGCCTTCAGGCTTAATCAGCCCTGGTGTCCGTTAAAATATGGATTTAGTGGCGAATCCTTGCAACCTTAAGGTATTCTAATCCACCTACTAAATAAGGTAATAAGTATACGACTTATCAACTCACCCTCTAACTCAGAAAAACTTTGAGTCTAAGCATCTGCACACATTTTTGCACAGACTCACTTCTCAGAGATTTTGACAGAAATTGGGTAGCTAATGAACTCTCTAGGGTGGTATGGCTAGCAAGTTGTTGTGGGTAACAGCTCATTGGCAGGTTGTTCAGAACCCAGCCACAGGCCATTTCTTCTTCATTGCCTCTAGGTACATTTGATATCAGGGAAGCCACCTACGAAAAAAAAAAACAAGAAGAAAAGAAAATAAACCACACTTCACCGCACAAGTATGGCTGGCAAGTAATCGTGGGTAACAGCCCATTGGTCGATTGTCCAGAGCCCAGCTCAATAATTGCACAAAAAGACCAAAACACCAAAGGAAGAAGCGGGGAAGTAGTAAAAGCCAGGGAGATATACACTGGAAAAATCCTTGTGTTGACCCCCCAATTAAAACAAACGTAGGGAGAAAGCTACCAATCAAACAAATACACCTTCAGGCAAAATTTATTTTCTTTTCCGGTCACCTAGAGGCATAGAAACTCGAAGTCTATCTCAAATACCATTAAGTGAGTCTATCACAACATCCACACCAAGATGCTTAGCACTTAGGGTTTTGACCGAGTTTTAAGTGGATTGGGTAGCCGTAAAAAGTTACCAACCCACACTGAATTCCGAAAAAAATTCTAAAAAAAATATATATATATACGTATACATATATATACATCAAAGCAAGGATTCGGGCGATTCGTATTTTGGCAGACACCCGGGCGCTGCTTAGTCTTTGTAGATTAAGATCTTTGTATATTTCCTCTTATTGACAAGTAACGAAATGCCTAAGCAATTACTTCTTGAATTCTGCAAGGAAATAAAGACTAGAATAACCCTTGCTAGGGACTAGCAAGAAGTAAGCATGGGGGTATGATAACACTACACAAGGGAGTGATAATTATGTTGAATATGGCCCACCTTTAGAATAAAAGGCACAACATAAGTAGAATAGGATCATTGCATGCATCATGTACCAAGATTGCTTATAAACTGCATTAATGGCTGTTTGTGTAAGCATTTGTCAAAGCAAGCCTCAGATGAGCAATTGGACCGCATGGATGGATTCAGAACGACGAACGGAGTCCAATGGACTTAAGATCGGCCAAATCTGACATACGAAGCTCCTACAATGGGCCCAAGAAGTTTTGACCATTGATCTGGAGATCAACGGCCCATATTGTGCCATGTCAGCCTGCCCCACCACACGCCGCGCCTTCAGCCAGCCAAGATCAAATCTCGACCCTCGATCTTCGATAGAACGGCCGAGACCCGTGCACCTACCCGCGGTAGCCGCGACAAAGTGCAGGCGTGGCTCGACGGTGAGCTCGCACGCTCACACCCTCACGGCACGGGTTCGAGCCACACGAAGTGGAAATTGAAGACGGGCGATGGGCGCAGAGAAATTGGGCCACCCGATCAATAGCGGGCGGCTGGGATCTTGCCACGCGGCGTGGCCGTAGCTCACGAGCGTCCACGCGCCCGTGCACGTCGGGCGGAGACGCACGCGCACACGCGCGCCTGAGGCGCGATCCCAGCGCAGGTAAGGAAGACTCTCAGCCGTCCGATCTTTGATCGGACGGCTCTCGTTCAACAGCCATGGATCGCGCGAGGAGAAGAAACGAGGCGGGCGGCTGACTGGCGGCTGGAGGGCTTTACCGATGTTTTTGGGAGTGGTTTTAGCGATGCTCTGGATGTCGCTAAAGCCCCTTCTTCTTTTAGGAAGCCCTTAACTCTATTTAAACCCCCTCCAACCACCATTCAAGGATCCACTCCCCCTTGCAACTACTCCACCCCTCTCTTAGCTAGCTTTAGGCACTCTTGTAATCGCCGGAGACGACGAGCCACCGACGAAGCCTCCTCCACCGCCGTGGCTGCCTCGTCGCTCTCCACACGCACACTCTCTCTCTCTTTTAAGCTTTTTATTACTTTTGTTGAAGCATGTATTTAATGTTGTAAGTTATGAACTACAAGTGCATGTTTAATGAAGTTATTTTCCATTTAATTGCCATTTTAATTTCTATTCAAGTTGCATGATCAAAACAAAGAGCTTTCTAACCCTAAACCTTCTCTCTCTCTCTATCTCTCTCTCTTGCTTTTCAAAACCACATCTTTCGCAAGCAAAACTCTGCACTTTCTGTGACAACAACTGATAAGCAAAAATCCTATTTTCACGCCTCCCTGAGACCGACACTCGGACTCACCTTCGTTTACTTATTTTAAAATTGACATTGCAAGTGTGACTATAACGACACTCCTTAACACACACGCACAACAGCACGTCACCTTCCACATCCTACACGCATTTCACATCCTATCCTCCTACCACCACTTATCCACAAGATGGTTACTATCCTGACTTAACTTGCAATTTCCCATCCACTAGCTGGGATGACTTCGATTAGGGATATGAATGCGGACCTCAGTGTCCAGGGCCTAACCTTGGACGACAAGACTATGATTATTATCCTTCCCATAGCTATAATGATTATGGATCTCCATCCTTTGATGACCAAACCAACCCAATCTATAATCAGGAAGGATATCATGATTACAACACCTACCATCCCCAGTATTCCGCTGAATTTAGGTCACCACCAACCTTTAAACAACCTGAAACGACCTACTATCAAGGAGGGACCCGAGAACCTCGACACCTTGACTCCCATAGATTCAACCCAAACCCACCCAAACCTGAATCGAACCAGTCGATTCAGGTGAACCAGATCCAGGTTAGGGTGTTGGCTAATTTGAGGAACACTATACAATCTTTAAAAGCTTAGCCAACACCATGCACTGAAGCACTGGAGCCTATGATCAGAATTATTAATGAACTTAATAGTTCTCTATTGGATTTTCTCCAAAGTGCTAGGGATAGGGACCTGGGTGAGTTTCTTCTTGCGAAAATATCAAGGTTGAGGATGAAATTTGTGGTTGCACTAGTGAAATCTTAGGATGATTCCCAAGATGAACCTTCTTCAGGAGAGCCAATGTCTGAACCTGCTCAGGCGCCTATCAGGGGGTACACATATTCGGAGATTGGAGATGACCAAATTGGTCTAGAGCAACCATTTGACGATGAACAGATTGATTCACCCGAGATCCCTGAGCAAGGGAGCGAGGAAAAATATGTCTCCACGAACCATGGAATGACATATGATTTTGAGACATATATGAATGAGGATTATGGATTCTTTGACTCTGAGGGTGAAGAATCTTTTTGTGAAGTCTCACTTGAACTTAAGGAAGAGGATTTTAGTGAGACAAATGGGCTTGAGGAATCTGACAAACCAGTTGATAGCCTAATTATTGAAGATTTGGATTCGGTTGGGGTTAACTTGGAGGATCCAAATCTTAATGATTCAATCAGTGACCCTAGTCCTCATCTGCACCACGAAGAGCTAACTTCTGAGATCTTTGTGCCCAAGCCAATCTTGATTCAGCCACGATTTCTGGACTTAGGAGAATCATATGGGGTGAATAATATGCTAGAGGTCCCGAAGCCTGAGCACTTGATGTTGGAGGATAGAATTGTTGAAATAAAGATTTGGGAGGCTAATTCTGAGGGAAGTTTGATTTTGGATCTAAGGGTACCTATTAACCTAAAACAACCTACTTTCTACCAGGACCCTTACGATATCTTTCACGTGCAACCCAAGCTCAAAATAACTGATTATTTTTCTAAGCTTGATGTTAAGTGGACAACCGCACCTATTGAACCATCTTTACCCATTGTCCGACACTTTAGTCTTGGGTTGTACACCGCTAAACCGTTGGCCAAACCCTACAAACACAACAACCTTCAGTTATGGGTGATTTTCATCCATAACCTGAGAACCACTCGACCCTAGGGCATGGGTTTGCACCATAACCTGGTCCACGTTTGTGGACATATTCTATTGGCAGGCTTCAGGATCAATATTTTTATTTTGATTCTGACCCTCACTTGTGAATTCTCAATTTCTTCTTTATATGTATGTTATGCCTAGCTGAAGGCATTAAACTTAGCACGTGTGTATGCACTCTTCTCTCTGCGAAGCTGACCAGATTTTCATGACACTCAGGTGATGTTCTGTATATTTTACTTTTTTCATGTCTTTATTTTAACAATGAGGACATTGCATCATTTAGGCATGGGGGGATGGATAATCAATTCCTGAAATCATTATGTTAACTCCATAGAATTTCTTTTAGTTTCTTATAAAATTAAAAAAAAAATCAAAATTTGAAAAAAGATAAAAAAAGAAGGTAGGAAAAGTGAACTTAGGCATTTGGATGTTATTAACTTTAGGAAATGATATGAGAGGACCAAAACACCTAGACTCTTCAGGTCTTTGGGCTTAATTAGCCCAGGTGTCCACTCAAAAGTGGACTTAGTCTCGAGTCCTCGCCAATTAAAATTTATTTTAATTTGGTAAATAATTTGGGATGATAAGTATGTGACTTATCAACCTGCCCTCTGATTTGCAGGGACTTTAAGCCTAAGCATCTACACACATTCTTTTGCACTGACTCACTTTCTGGCGATTTTTACGGAAATTGGGTAGCTAATGGACCTACGTGGGTGGTATGGCTAGCAAGTTGCGGTGGTAACAGCTCATCGGTCGGTTGTCTAAAGCCCAGCCACAAGACCATTTTCATTGTACTGCCTTTAGGTAAATCTTAGATCAGGAAAGCCACCTACTTAAAAAAAAGGAAAAAAAAAGAAGAAAGGAGAAAATAAAAAAAATAAATAAATAAAATAAAACCACACTTCACCACACGAGTATGGCTGGCAAGTTATCGGTGGTAAGAACTCTTCGGCTGGTTGTCCAGAACCCAGCTCACAACAAAAAAATGCACAATAATTCCCAAATCACTTAGGGAAGAAGCAGGGAAGTAGAATAAATTGGGGAGATATACACTGGATTTGCCCTTGTGTTGACCCCATATAAAAGAAAGTAGGGAGAAAGCTATCTATCGTAAAGATAAACCATTAGGCAAGGTCACATAGGGTTGTAGAAACCCGAAGTCCATCTTAACGGTCGTTTTGTGAGTCTATCACCTTTTCACAAAGATGCTTAGTACTTAGAGTTCTTTTCGAGTCTTGGGTGGGTCGGGTAGCTGTAAAAGGTTATCCTAGAACTCTCAAACTCCAAAAGTACAAAAAAATTAGAAAAGAAGAAAAATAAAAAATATATATTTCTTCCCTTCTCAAATAAGGCGAGAACTTGGGTGGTCTACATTCTCGCAGACACCTAGGTACTGTTGAGTATTTGTAGTTTAGGACCTTAGTTGAAATTTTCTATTATTAATAAACAACTTAGACTTAAGTGATCTAATTCTAATTCTGCTTTTATACATAGTGTATAGTTTAATTTTGCCAGGGACTAGCAAAAGATAGGCATGGTGGTATGATGTAAACACATTTATTGAGGGTAAAATGCCTATTCATGCATGTTCCTAGGCCTAGATTTGCATTTCATGTTATAAATATTGCATAGCATGCATCATTCTACATTTAGAGTAGTTGTATATAATTTAGGTTAATTACATCCTTTTTATGGTTAGGAGAGAAGGATATTTACTTCGAAGCCTCGAATTGATGATCCGACCGTACGGATCTGATCAAGACGATGATTGGAGTCCAACGCCACTGAAATCACCTCAATCAGAATTCCACAGCAGCATATGCAATCCGAGGAAGATCAACGACCAAGAGACTAGGAGAGATAATTCAGAGCTTCAAATGATAAATCCAACCATGAGAATGGATTCGGGTCGACGATCGTAGCCAAACGATGCGAAAATCGACTCAATCCAACCGCTGTAGCAACCCCTACAACAAGAAGAAGATGGACGGCTCAGACTGCACCACGTGACGCAGCCCAGGCAGCCAGCACACGCAGCACCGCACGCGAGTAGCGCGTAGGTGTGCTTGCGGGCGTGCATGCGCGTAGCATAGTGCCTGCGCAGCGAAAGCGGATGGGCACGTGCTCGTGTGAGGTAAGGCAGGAGCGCGGCGCCAACGCAGCGTGAGGTGGACTACAGCGACGCATGAGCTGGACTTATAGCGACTCTTACAGCCGTCGGTAATTCATAACAAGCCAGCAAAGCCAGCTGTGGGTGCCAGTGGGCATGAGCAGCCTACAACGACGTTTCCAGCAACAGCCTGGATGTCACTAATGGTCCCATACCGATTTTTACCTCTTCACCACTATGAAAGGACCTACACCCCCTCCCTTCCAAGCCATCTCTACCTACTCTACTCCTACCTACTCCCAAGCTCTAGCAAGCCTACCAATGTTCCATTAGAGCCTCTTCTCAAGCTCCCAAGGTGCCTATTAGTGTAGCGAACCTCTACCCACCAAATACTCCAACTTCCCATCTCCTTTCATAGGTCGCCTTGTAGCTGTCCTCCCACCTCCATTCCTGTAGCAGATCAACTCCGTCTTCTCACCTCCATTCTAGAGCTACGTTGAAGCTTTCCTCAACCCGACGTCCTCCAGCATCTCACCTCTGTTGTCCCACTCCTCACCTCCTTCGTTCGAGCTCCCACCAGGAACCGTCGTCTCACTGAACAGCCGATTCGGGAGATTTCCTCTCTCCTCCCTCTCTTTTTATGCTTTCATGGCAGATTGTAATAAACATTAGATTGATATATATGACATTTTCGTTCCTCATCTCTATCTTGTGTGTAACGACCCGATTCCCAAATCCCTACGAGACACGAGAACCGGACCAACTCGACTAATCCCAAGACCTAGTCGTCCAACGAGGAAGTAACCAAAAGAGCAGTAAAATAAACCACATTCAACATGATTATAACTAATAGTAAGGTAATACAGCAGTAAGGAAAAGAACCACTACAGTATATATTACCACAACAGTAGAACAACATTCATAACATAATATGAACTGCAGGTAAAGAAAAGTACAGCGGAAACAAGAACTACTCACTATAACAGAACAAAAAGAGGTACAAGAGAACAGTGGTAACTCTACTGGACCATACTCGGCCCAGCGTCCTTTGCAGCCGCTGACCCTGGCTGCTCAACACCTGGTCCTGAAAGGTAACGAGTGTAACACGTCAGCAAAACGCTGAGTAGAGTGGCAGCTAAACTAAGGAAACAATAAAGTGTACAGTAGTAGTTTTAAATTTTCTTTCTTCCTTTATTTACGTTTTCCTATTGTTTCACAATTTATCTATTTCTCAGATCCTTCACTTGATCTCGAATGTTCCTCGTGCGAACGATCTTGATTGCAGTCTTTTCCGAACAGTAGAAGTAGAACGTGGTGCTCTCCTGGCTGGGAGAGTCCCCCGTGGTGATCCTACTCTCAGTCAACCACCCCAAGGTCACTGACAGACGTAACGGTGACTACGGCACGTGCGGTAAACGCACGGGTAGCTAACCCGCACTAGCACGCGATTAGTCGTTTCCGTTAACAGGTGCGCCCAAAGCACAGCACGGAACCAGTACAGGGCAGAGCCCTCTCAGTAACAGGGGTCCAACCCCTCCACAGTAACCAAACAGGGGCCTTGCCCCTCCACAGTCCACGCACCCTCGCCTGACTACCCTGGTTTGCCCCAGCGGGCCTAACAAGTCGGTGTGGGAGGCTAGCAGAACCCCGGGGCCCGTGGGGTAGCTAGTACCTCCCTACACTAGTAGCTCTCCTCGATACTACATACACGAGGGCCAGCAAGTCGATACAGAGTGGCCAGTCCTAACCCCGGGTCCCTGGGGCGGCTGGCTTCGCTCTGCACTAAACAGGGGGGACAGTCACTCTCCTTGGTACTCCGTACTCAGGGGCCAGCTCACTTCCCCAATTCTATTCCATTCACTTTCTAGGAGTTCTACTCCTAATTCCCCGTAGGGTTCCAGCTCTTTTAACTCAGAACATCCAGGTTTCACTTTCCAGTTTCACTTTCTTACAATCCATATTCTCAATCACGTTTATTTATTCATAACAGGCAGCTGTTAATTCAATTCACAGGTAGCTAGTATTTCCTTTCCACATTTTCCAAGACTGCAGTATTCATACATTCCACTAGTTTTCCCATCCTAGGATTCATGCCATATCCTAGGATCTATCATACAATCTAGTTTTCCAGCCCCAGGATTCATGCAACACCCTAGGAATCTACCATTCAATCTATTTCTAATTCCTAGGATTCATGCAATGTCCTAGGTTCTATTTATGGTTTCATAATTTAACATATTATACTTAAAGCCACTCTACCGGTTACAACAGGCGAACTAGGGGCGTGGTCGGGAATCCCACGTGCCTCCGCAACCCCCGAGACTGCAACGGAACGGGGTCCTATCACAAGGATCAACACAAGGAACTTCTCAAAATAGTATACAGCTACTGTAGACAGGTAGATGATGTAATTCCGAAAAGAACGCAACTCAAAACGCGGAAAACGGAGCCCGAACGGGCCCGAAATGGGTCGAAAATGACGAAATAGTGTAAAATCAGACGTCTGGAACTTCTTCCGGATGTCTTAAAAAGTGGATCAGGGAATTACCTCGCTCTGCGTGGGCTCTCAGACGTCCAAAAGCCTGCGAGGGCATCTGGCCTAGTTCCCAAACATCCGATGGTCACCCAGGACATCTGGAAGTCGTTCCCGCCGTCTGGCACTGGAGCCAGATGTCTGATTCGCATTGGATGGTGAATCACTGAACCTGCGTGTACCCATCTCTCTCTCTCAGTACTGTCAGTCGAAGAAAAGGAAGAAGACGGAAATAACTCACCTTTCAGACGTCTGGACAGTCTTCCAGACGTCGTGCCCGTCGTCTGGCTATCAGCCCAGACGTCTGATTCTTGAAAAGTTTCCAGAACCAGGGCGCCACTCGCCCTCCGCTCGCGACACCCAACCACGTCGCGAGTACTCCGCCTGCTGCTCGAGGTGCAGCAGTCCTCCCGCGTCGCTCCACGCCCGCTGCGTCCCCCGTACCCGACGAGCTCGCCCTCACGGCCGAGCGCTTCCTCCCACGCGCAGCACCTCCTCCTGTACCCGTCGCGGCTGTCGCCGCAGCCGCTGCGCCCTCGCGCTCGCTCTCGCATACGCTCTCGCGCACTGGCTGAAGGAGAAGAGGAAGGAGGCGGAGGTGATGGGAGTGAGGGAGAGGCGTGGCCCTTTAAAGGCCGCGCGAGGAGAGAGAGGGAGCGGACAGCGCTGTGCCTGTGGTCGCAGGAGGAGAGAGGGAAAAAGAGAGAGGAAGATGGTTGCGGGTCTGCGTGTGCCTGCGTGCAGATGCAGTCCCACGTGCCACCGAAAATAGATCCCAGACGTCTGGAAGTGGTTCCAGACATCTGGGACACCTCCAAGACGTCTTAAAAAAAATGTCTTGGGTGCGTTCGTAACATTGTGATTCATTTGCTTGTCTTTTATTTCAAAAACACAAAAAATAACAAAACCTGAAAATACTAAAAAGAAACGAATCGAAGCATAGTTTTCAATAAAGTAAAATTCGCCTCCCTATGTTCGACCCAGGACTTCCTTGTAGTTTCAGTATAAATTTTATCTGATCGGTGTGTTTTGCAACTACGATGGCAGGTTACTTGTAACCTCGATTTCTAACACGCGAAACATGATCGACCACCCTTCTACACCTAACCTGACTTCCATCTCCACCGAGGAAGAGCCACACTGCTCTCCCTCGCTTGAAATCACCCACAATGAGGATGTTGTCCTTCCACCACCCCTCTCCCACCATGACGACCCCTCCAACCAGAAGCTAAGGGTGCCCTATCCAGAGCGCCTATTTGCTTCTGGGGAATCTTCAGTTGGCTCACCTGGAGCCAAGGATAGGACGGAGGAGATTATGGACACTTTTAGGCAAGTCCAAATCAACTTGCCTCTATTGGAAGCTATCAAATGGATCCCGTCCTATTCCAAGTTTCTAATGGACCTGTGCACCCAAAAGCGCCGATCTAGGAAAAAGGTCCAAACCAAGGTCATCCTTGCTTGACCATGTTAGCTCGATTCTCCAACATGGAACAACCCCAAAAATGAAAGACCTAGGGGCCCTGTATATTTAAGTAGTTATAGGTAACCAACACATTAACGAGGCTCTGCTTGATCTGGGTGCTGGGGTACACATTTTACCAAGCTCTGTCTGTGAGCTCTGTCTATGACCTTTTGGGAGGAGACAAGTTAAAGCCTAGTCCAGTCATCCTCCAGGTCGCAGACAGATCACTTAAGACACCATGGGGATTGCTGGAAGATGTCCTTGTGAGAGTGAAGGACTTCTTCTTCCCTGTTGACTTTCTGGTGCTAGGCATTGAGCACTTCTGGGATGCCCCTCCTTGGCCACAGGCAACGCCTCTATCAATTTTAGATCAGGGGCACTTAAAATGGGCTTTGGGAACAAGATGATCTGGTTGAATGTTTTTCATACTTACAAGCAATCTGGATTTGAAGATTGTTCTCAAATTTTGGTCGTTGATGAAATAATTGAAGAGACTACTCCAGCACTCCTATGTAGAGGTCCCCTTCAAAAGGTCATATCTATGGACCATCCTCTGATTATTAAAGAAACTGAAAGGGAAATACCAGAATTAGAAGAGTTGCTGGGGATACACATAGAGTCTTTGTCCCTACCATGGACCGTGAAGGTAGATCCGCTACCTAAGGTGGGGACATCTAAACTTAAACCCTCAATCCAAAAGGCTCCTAAGTTGGAGTTGAAACCCCTCTCGAGCACATTGAAATATGCTTTCCTTGGCCCAAATGATACATTCCCCATTATTATCTCATCTGCATTATCTGAATCACAGGAGGGAGCTCTGCTTGAGTGCTTACAAAGGCACAAGGAAGCAATTGCCTGGTCAATTGCTGATATTAAGGGTGTTGATCCCTCCCTTTGCATGCATCATATATACATGGACGAGTCCATGAAACCTTTCCAAGACATGTAGAGAATGCTCAACCCCAATATGCGGGAGGTTGTTAGAGAGGAGATTTTGAAATGGCTAGATGCAGGGGTTATTTATCCCATTTCAGATAGTAAATGGGTCAGTCCTATTCATGTGGCACCCAAAAAGGTAGGAATCACTGTGGAAGAAAATGACCAAGGAGAGTTGGTGACTACTAAACCCTCAATTGGTTGGAAGGTCTGCATTGATTACCGTTGTTTGAACATGGCTACCTAGAAAGACCACTTCCCCTTACCATTTATCGATCAGATTTTGGAACGACTAGTGGGGAACAAGTACTTATGTTTTCTTGATGGGTACTCTGGGTATAATCAGATAGTCATTTTTCCTAACGATCAGGAGCATACCACCTTCACGAGTCCGTATGGTACGTTTGCATTCCGTCGAATGCCATTCGGGTTATGTAATTCTCTTGCCACTTTCCAATGTTGTATGATGGCTATCTTTTCTGATATGATCGATGAGTTTGTTGAAATTTTCATGGATGACTTCTCAATTTACGGCTTGTTGTTTGACCTATTCCTTTCGCACCTTGATAAAGTCTTAACCCGTTGTGAAGAGGAAAAGCTCGTTCTTAGCTGGGAGAAAAGCAACTTTATGGTCTAGCAGGGTATTGTGTTAGGGCATATAGTTTCTGAGAGAGGATTAGAGGTGGACACCACAAAAATTGATTCTATCTCTAGGCTTCCATTACCTGCTAATGTTTGTCAAGTTACATCTTTCCTTGGCCACGCTGGATTTTATAGGCGCTTCATTAGAGATTTCAGTAAAATCTCTAAGCCACTCTGCGACCTATTAGTGAAGGATGTCTCCTTCGATTTTGATGATAGATGTGGTGAGGCTTTCCAAGTCTTAAAGAGAGCCCTTATTACCATGCCGATTCTCCAAGCACCAGATTAGACCCTCCCGTTTGAGCTAATGTGTGATGCTTCTAATTTTGCAGTGGGAGTGGTCTTAGGTCAAAGGGTTGATGGCAAACCTCATGTGCTGCATTATGCCAGCAAGACCCTTATGGATCCTCAGCAAAACTACACGGTCATTGAAAAGGAACTTCTTGTCGTAGTATTTGCTTTGGAAAAGTTTCGGTCCTATCTTTTGGGATCTAAGGTTGTGGTGTTCACTGATCATTCTGCCTTAAAGCATCTTCTTACTAAAAAGGACACCAAACCTCGCCTAATTCGTTGGATTCTGCTACTCTAGGAGTTTGACCTGGAAATTAAAGATAAGAAAGGAGTTGAGAATGTGGTAGCAGATCATCTGTCTAGGATCCCTATTGAGGCATCAAACCTTGCTGGCGGTATTTAAGACTTTCCCTGATGAGTCTCTAATGGCAGTGGAGGACAGAACTCCTTGGTTCGCTGACATGGTAAACTATTTGGTCACGGGCGTTACCCCCAGTACTTGGGACAAGCAGAAGCGAGACAGGTTTCTTACTAACGCTAAATTTTATCATTGGGAGGAACACAAGCTTTTTAGAGTAGGCCCTGACCAACTTTTCCACCTTTGCATCCCTGATGAAGAGTAAAGAATTGTTCTGAGTTTCTGCCATGACCTCCATTGTGGGGGACATTTTAGTGGGAAAAAGACTGTCCATAAGGTTCTTCAGTCTGGTTTTGGTGGCCCACATTATTCCGAGATGCACATACATATGTGGGCACATGTCTACATTGCCAGCAGACTAGAACCATTGGAAAAAGGGATGAGATGCCCTAGCAACCTATCCTCCCTGTTGAGATCTTTGATATTTGGGGCATCAACTTCATGGGTCCCTTTCCTATGTCCTTCAGATATGAGTACATCTTTGTGGCTATGGACTATGTATCGAAATGGATAGAAGACATACCCACACGAACCAATGAGCATTTTGTGGTCTTGGGCTTTGTTAAGGGTAATATCATTTCTCGATACTAGTGCCCAAGGGCGATCATAAGTGATGGAGGACCTCACTTTAAGAACGTACACTTCACAAGATTACTCCAAAATTTGGGAGTCAACCACAAGATAGCCACACCTTACCATCCCCAAATGAGTGGATAAGTTGAAGTGTCTAATAGGGAGATTAAGCAAATTTTAGAAAAAACTGTTAGGCCCGATCGTAAGGATTGGTCTAAAAAATTAAATGATGCTCTTTGGGCTTACAGAACCGTGTATAACACTCCCTTGGGCATGTCTCCTTTCCGTCTTGTCTATGGAAAGGCATGCCATCTTCCTATTGAAATCCAACATAAAGCCTATTGCGCTATTAAAAATGTTAACTTGAAGCTAGATAAAGTGGGAAAGGCACGTATATTAGAGTTAAGTGAGCTTGAGGAGCTTTGTAATGAAGCCTATGAGACTTCTCAAGCTTACAAGCAACGTACAAAGGTCTTCCATGATAAGCACATCATTAGAAAGACTTTTGAGCCCAACAATGGGTCTGGCTTCTCAATTCCAGACTTAAATTATTTCCAAGAAAGCTCAAGTCCCGCTGGGATGGGCCATACGTTGTTATCAATACTTTCCCTCATGGAGCTGTAGAAATTTGAAACCCTACTTCTTGTGCTAGCCTTAAGGTAAATGGCCAGCGACTTTAAACCTTATATTACTCTTTCAGATGGCTAGGTTTTGGATGCACTTCGACTTGAGGAGCCTTAGTTCCTCCCACTCTCCTCCTTAGGTGATATTCTTCTATGTCTGCATTTTTCCAATGAGAACATTGTCAATCTTAGGCATGGGGGGTATAACCTGAGAATGTTTATAGCATTTATAAATATTTGCATACATTTAGGATAGTTATAAAAAAAAATCTTTTATTTTCTTGAGCTGAATTGGTTAGTCCCTAGCAAAACATCCTTGTCATGGAGGTATCATTAAAGATTTTTCTTCTTTAAATTGTTTCTTAAGTTTAGAATCCAGTACATTTACTTCACTTGCACGTTGACTGGGTAATGGATCTTTGAAGAAAACCAGTAAGCATTTTTAGTCTACTGAACCCTTGGATAGTTAATAGGGAGTCAAGCATACTATCTTATATTAGATTCACCTCATCTTTGTGAGAAGAAAGTAGAGAGATTATTGGTGCGCTAAATCTAGTGCAAAGACTTAAGTTTTGAATAATTAGATAAGGATACGTCAGAGTTAGGCATAGTTTTCGCTCTTTATTCCAGTGTGCGTACATTGTGTGAATTCTTTAGAGTCACCAAATAAGGTTGAGACATAGAGATTGAGTCCTAATAAAGCTATGACTATGGTGGATGGTTAAGACCGTCCTTCATAGAGTCCTCGGTTGAAGGAGGGTAATAGTGTCAAAGGTCAGAAATATGCTTGTCCTATCCATTCCATCTCGGTGCAGAGAGTAGGCACTTCCACCAAATAAGCCACACAATATTCTCTTGTCCATCATCATCCCAAATAAAGCCTCATAAATGAAAGTCTACACCGTGTTATGTTGATTTATAAAGAAAGAAAAAGAAAAAAAAAGAAGAAACAATTATATTTTAAAAAATAAATTAAAATAAAATAAACAAAATAAAAGAAAACAAAAGAGAAAAGAGAGAGAGAGAGAAGAAAAAGAAAAGAATCCAAGTTTATAGTTTTATCATCGTGACATTGTTTCTGAGGCAACAAAAACACCCATCACGATCCACCAAATATGACCCATGCCTACCTTTCAGTATTTCTGATCGTCCGAATATTGGCTGATGACTCTAACTTAGTTGTAGAGTTATTAGGAATTTAATTGAAGTGTGAATGCCATGTGAGGCCACCAAATAGTGAGTACATTTACCAAATCTGGTGAGAATTGTGATCTCAGAAAGAAAAGGACAAGAGTGAGCACAAAGGAATATCAAGAGAGCACAGTTATTTAGCCTCTCTCCGAGTTGACTTGTTTAATAGTCTAGAGATCTAGAGCCTGTAGTACTAGATTACATGTAGCACCAGATGAGTGTGTGCCACCAAATACAAATCCATTCAACTCGATATCTTCTACCTAAGCTGAAAAGCTGGGGTTAAATTACAGATTATCTTCTGCTTTATCCTCGAGGGAAGTAGTTGCCTATCCCGATAGAAATATTTACCAAGGGTGAAGTATGAGCTCCCAATGCGAATTGGCTTTTTACTTGGATCTGTTGTCTACGCTATTATCACTTCACAGTTGTCTTGATCTATAAATGTTTGGAATAAGAAAAGAAGAAATCTTTTTCACTTCCATCACTTTTTACTTTTGCTAGGGACTAGCAAAACCTAGGCATGGGAGCATTAGTAAATGCTTAAATGCCAAATTATTAAATTAATATTTGCATATACATAGCATACTTCAATATATAAATAAATTAGTTTATAAATAAAGGCTTGCATGCATATTTATACATTCCATGCATATCATACATTATTTGAGATAAATTGTATAAATAACCCAATTTGTTTTTTTCCCCCTTCCCACAGAATGCGTGACTCCTCAACGCATCGCGTGCGCCTCTTTGCGCTCCCACCAATGGCCAACAGTGATCTCTTCAAACCACCGCATCTGTTGGAGAGGATCTCGGCAAAAGAAACAAACTCGAAGAGTTAAAAAGAGGCACAGCCGGCCCCAGGGGGGTGGTCTTCCCTTCCTTTCGACCGTGAAGAAGAGCCTACACCGTGGATGCCGCACGCACTGTGGCCCTCTCAGTGTGCATAGGGGTGCCACCGCGAACCCCCTCACCGCACAACCGCACCAGGCAGCATGTGCCTGCCTGCGTTCCATGCACTGCTCGCGTGTTCAGCAGTGCCGCTCAGCATGCAAACTCACCGCACCACCACGCTCGCCAGTGTTCCATGCGCTGCCTGCACGTTCAGCAGCGCCGCTAAGCGTGCAACCTCACTGCACAGCCGTGTGCATCTTCAGCCGCGCTCCAGCCGCTTACGCGCTCCACTCTCTCTTCCTTTTCCTCTCCTTCTTCCTCTTTTTCCCATGCCTCCCCTATTTGCAGCAAAGAACCCAAAATGCAGGTTCCTTCTCCTACGCCAGCCACCCTCTTCCAACCTCCTCGACTCATGCCGACCTTCCCTACGCACTCACCACACCCTCATCGTTGAAGCCCCCACCTCCACGTAAGGCCGCAGCCGCCCACGAGTGATCACCGTCGCTTGCAGGACCTCCACGCCGCCGAAGACCGTTCCTTCAACTGACTACCACCGGCCAGCTCCGGCCGTGCCTCCACCACCGTCACAACCGTCTCTCTCTCACGCACCACCACCAGGCTTCAGTAGGCCAGCCACCATGCCTCCACGAGTGAGAAGAGGAGAGAGGAAGTTTCCTATGTTTTTGAAGGAATTAAAATTTACATTTCTTGCCATTGTCTATTTAATAATTGGAATATTTTATTTCAGTGAAATTGCATGGGTGCACTTACAATTTCATGAATTTGCTTAACTTATGTTATGTGCATCATTTAACATTTAAATTTAATTCAGATTTGCATCTAATTCAAACTTACGTGATATGCCACTACACATGCATCACATACATACTTTTGGGAGCTTGATTTCTAACGTAAAATTTACATAAATAGTCCAGAACTTCTCATGAAATTATAAGTTCCATTTAGAGTAGCATATTCATTGAATTGATTTCGCGAAGGTGTCTGCGAACATGATGACTCTCTACTCGTGAATTTATTGGATCTATTCCTCCCTGTGGATACGACATCCTTTTTCTAGTTTAAATTG
The DNA here is from genome assembly GCA_037157565.1 of Thalassia testudinum. NCBI lineage: Eukaryota > Viridiplantae > Streptophyta > Magnoliopsida > Alismatales > Hydrocharitaceae > Thalassia > Thalassia testudinum. The sequence continues at coordinate 7,189,888 of JAZHRO010000003.1, read as the reverse complement.
ATATTTAGTTTAATCTTTGATTGAGAGATTTCCACCACTTAAATTACAATGACATATCATTCTATTATCTTCTTAATCAAGCAAAATTCTCTCCATCACCTAGGCTTGAAAAGGGCTCCTCCTCCTTCCTTGCTATGCTCCTCCATGGTGGAAGCTACCACCTTCAATGATCTCCTTCAAGGGTGGGCGTGCACCACCTTTGCTCCTCCTTTTCTAGCCGTCCTCCTAGTGGGGGAGTGCTCCTCCTCCTTGGCGTGCCACAAGGGAGAAGAAAAAGGGGAAGAAGGCACCAAGGGGGTGGGTAGGATACCCCATTAATCTTCTTCTCTTCTTCTTCTTCCTTGGCCATGGATATGGTGGTTGTAGGGTGGAATTATACTCAAGGGAGGATGAAGAAAATGGTGGTAGGTGATGGCTTTTTATAGAGTGGGATGAGAGTAGGGTTGGCGTGAATAGGTGGAGGGCTAGGATGGAGTTTGGTGGTGGTTGTGGGTGGTTATGTTAATCCTGGGGCCAGAGTTATGTGGTGCCACTTAAGGGGTGCTAAGGGGGGTAGTTAAGTGTTTGAAACTCGTAAAGCACGTATTTGATAGGGAAAAGTATCGTAGTATAGTGCGCAATACGATCCAATAAAGATATCTATAAAAAGATAACGAGACTTGATTCCCGGTCATTCGTCTCTGGGAGGCATTTGTTCTACTTTAGAATTCAATCTTATACCGCTCTACTCTATTTAAAATCGCACTCTGGTTTCCAATCTCCTGATTAAGATTTCACCACTTCTATTATGAACTCTGATTACGTGTGCAGGTGTTAAATAAATCACAAAGGCGAACGTGTGAGTTTTTGTGCGCACGATTCTAGTGAGGTGGTGACTGTTGATAGAAAATGCATCTGTTGTTAGGTTTTCTATATTTTCAGGAAATTACATGCTTGTTGCAGAATAGATAAACAATTGAAAACAGGCAACTTGAATCACATAGACAGGATGGAAATCAATAAGCTCACGGTGATTTCAAAACATAGATATATATATATGCATTTTTCATTCATTCCATTGGAGAGTTGTTTGCAGCAAGAACTATAGAGGAAAGCTTGTACAGAAATGCTTAAAATGGAAATCTAGCTACCAGAAAACGATCGCATACAAGAATCTACGGGGGGATTTTGCATGCATCATTCAGGGAGAATAAGGACTACACTACTGAGCAGTAATAAAAAGTAGTAAAACTATGAAGAGATTAAACTACTAATCTAGATCTAGCAGAACAAAAGGGCATTCGGAGGTGGTCTCCGATGGCCTTGGAGTGGTCAGGAGGAGAATGAGGGGTGGCCAATGGAGCTTAGGCTGACCCTTGGAGAGAGAGAGGAGTGATCCAGCATCTCGGCATGGTGTCCTTCATGGTGGTGGTGAACTCCTGAAGATGGAGTAGCTAGCCTAAGTCGAGGTGGACGTGAATGGAGCCAAGGAAGTGAATGGGTGCCAATGGCCACCGATTGGATCTTTTTATTGGCCTAAGGGCTTCTCTCTAGAGAGGTGTGTAACTCTCTAGAGAGAGTCCAAGAGTGGTCGGCCATATGGTTATGAGATCCAAAAAATGTGGATCTCATTTTGAATGCCTCTTGGTTGCTAAATTTGGCAACCAAGAGGTGGCACCACTTCAAGAGAGTTCTAGAGAATTCTAGAGAAGTGTGTGTGCATGAATGGGTGTGTGTGTGTGTGTGGTCGTGCTCTAGGTGTCTAAGAGGTTTAGGTTAGGTCCTAAGGGGTTTAGGTGGGTGTATGTCTTGAATTAGGGTTACAAACCCTAATTACTAAGGGGAATTTACAATTAAACTCAACCCAAGTTTAATTGAATGAGTGTGAACCTAATTGAGAGTGAAATAACTCAAATAGGTTGGGTTTAGGTCAATTGGACTCTCACTATGTCCAATTGAACTTGTGTGGGTTGAGATCTAAGCTCAATTAGACTCAATGAGTCAAATTGACTTAGGTGAAGGTAATTGACTTTGACCTAAGTCAATTGGGTTTGGTGAGGACCTAATTAGGTCCTTAGGTAGGTCTAGAGGTGATGTACTAGGGTTGGGACACCTTAATTTAGGTTCCTATGGGGTTGGGATTAGGTCTAGGGAGCTAGAGATACAAGATCAAGGCTTGAATCTCAAAACAGGGACTGGAGACCAGTATGAGATGTCCAAAAATATGATCAGACGACTTATACTCAAAAATCAGAAGTCCAGACTTCAATTATGGACATCCAATCTGAGCTAGGGGAAAATCTAGGTTCTATTTTAGGTATTCTGTAGAAATTGGACGTCTGACAGAGTCTGGACGTCCAATAACACTACAGAAGTGGGTTTGAGGTGTGCAGGAGTTGGCTATGGGTCCTGGACATCCTATAACTTATATGGACATCCAAATAAGGGTTGGAACTAGGGTTTTAGGGCTTCGTAGGATGCTGTGACCTAATCTAAGGGTGGCTAAGGCTTTGGGAGGTCTCTAGGCCATCTTAGGGCTAGGATGGACCTAAGCTCATCACATTTTACTGCTTTATTCCTACTTAATAGAATAGCAAACCTTTAACTTCCTTACATTATTATTCCTACATCTAATCTAAGCCTTCTGCTCTGGCTCTACTGCAACTCCAGTTATTCCAGATCCAACTTCAGATCCTACTCTATATCAGCTTATTGCCTGCAATCAACATAATGCACTTAATCAGCACATTATAACATTATTTTATGCAAAGCTAAAGGAAAGCAGTAAAGATGCAGATAATGCTTATGCATGCATGAATTACCCTGCTTATGCTAAGTTCTAGCCTAATTTAGTTCAATTAAGACCTATGATTGCTGCGCAATCATTAGGGCTGGTCAAAGGGCATCTAAAAGTGGCACCAACCATGGAAGGGTGCCATGGGTTGGTGCCAACTTGAAGGCTTCTAGAAGGAGGGTGATGTGTAGGGTGGATAGGGCTTGGAAGGGGTAAGTGTATGGTGTAGATGGGAGACCATTTTGGTGCCAAAAGGAGGGGGTTCTAGAAGGGTTAGTTGGTGCCAAAATAGGTGTCTCTTGGAAGGAGGTCAGGAGTGAAAAGGTGGCTAGGGTTGGCGCCAACTTTGGGGTGGACTAGGTTAGATAGTTGGACTTAAGGTTATGGTTGATTGGTGGAGCTAGTTAAGTGGGGTTTTAAGGTGGTAAGTGCCAAGGGAGCTGGAGCATACCTAAGCTAAGCTAAGCTAAGCTAGCTTAGCTAGTAATGGAGTAGATTAATAGGCAATGGGAGCTAAGGTTTAAGGAGAGGAGCTAGACAGAAGAAGTCTAGAGCTAAAATGGAGCTGGCAGCTACTGAAGAGGGTGGCATGGAGCTACTCTAGCTGGCTTAGCTTGATAGTTTTTTGCTACCTGCTAAGCCAAGCTAAAGGAAGCTAGCTTCTACCATAAGGAGTTGAGGTGAGCTAGGTCTGGTGCTCCAGGGGAGTATCTAGCTGGTTGAGGTAGCTAAGGTAGCTTAGATTAACTAAGTTAAGCTAAGCTGAATCCCCAGGAGCTGGACTTGAGCTTCCTGAGCTGAAATGAAGCCATCTTTAGCTGGTTGGAGTTGAGTGGAGCTGGATGTAGCTGGACCTGAGCTGGTGTGAACTCCTATCAACTCAGCTGCGGTAGCTAGATCTCCCTATGAACTAATGGGAGTTGAGATAAGCTAGATTCAGCTAAGTTGAGCAACATCTGAGCCGACTTGAGCTAGGGTGAGCTAATATGAGCTCTCTTAAGCTGCCATTCAGCTGAGATGAGCTGAATGGAGCTAAGATGAGCTAACCCTAGTCCAAGTGAGCTAAAATACAGCTATGGTGAGCTAGATCTAGCTGAGTTCCAGCTGGTTTGGGCTTCTCCTTTACCAGTTGCCTTCCTAAGTGCAAGGGTTATAAGGATCTGGCAATCTGCTTATCCCTAACACTCACAAAAACATATCAAAAAGATAATAAAAAGTAGAATGCTTGCCTTTCGTAATTTATGCCTAAATGCAGCCTAAAAATTCATTTGCGAAGCAAAATTCGAAGAGCTATGTTTGTTTCAATGCATAAGAATGGTGATAAATTGGCATTTATTAGTCATTGCATAGCTCCTCGATCTTGCTCAATTGCAACTGACGGTGTATTCTAGCCTTCATCAGATGGAGATTGCACTTCCATTCTGCCCAATAGGCCTTATGCTCCATCTCTACAGGAAGGTGACACACTTTTCTGTACACTAATCTCAAGGGAGACATGCCTAATTGGGTCTTGTGGGCGGTCCTATAGGCCCACAAAGCCTCCGAAAGATGAGTAGACCAACCCTTCCTATCAGGCCAAACAATGAACTTAAGGATCTTCTTTATCTCTTGATTTGACATTTCTACCAGTCTATTAGTCTGGGGGTGATAAGGAGTTGAGATAGGATGTGACACCCTGTACTTTTTTATCAGGGACTGGAAGTGCACATTATTGAAATGAGACCTGCCATCGCTGATGATGGGCTTAGGAACCCCAAATCTAGTAAAGATGTTCTCCTGGATAAATTGGAGGACAACTTTATGATTACTAGTTCTTGTGGGGATGGCTTGAATCCATTTGGAGACATAATCAATAGCGAGTAGAATGTATTACAAGCCGTTGGATTCGGGAAAGGGTCCCATGAAATCAATTCCCCATATGTCAAAGATTTCGCACACAATTATCGGGTTTAAGGGCATCATATCCTGTGGGCCCATGTTGTCGAGGGTCTGACAACAATCGCATGCCCTACAATACATTTGTAAGTCTTTGAACATCGTGGGTCAGAAGAACCCACACTGGAGAATTTTCGATGTGGTTTTACGCCCAATGAAATGGCCTCCACAGGCCTGATCATGGCTGAATGAGATCACGTCATTGACCTTGTCGTCAGGAATGCATCTCCAGATCACTTGATCGTTGCAAATGTGGAAGAGATACGGTTCCTCCCAAATATAGTACTTGGCCTAGGAAATCAGCTTGTCCCACCTGGAAGTTGCCCAATGTGGCAGGACTTTCCCCATAACTGAGTAGTTCAGTATATCAGCAAACCAGGGGAGATCGTGAATAGCTAGTAAATGCTCATCTGGAAAATGCTCGGTGATCGGACCAGACAAGTCAATGATTGAAGGAAGACATGACAAATGGTCAGCTCCATGTTCTGTTTTCCCACCTTGTCATGAATCTCGATATCAAATTCTTGCAATAGTAAGATCCAATGGATTAGTCGAGGTTTCGTGTCCTTCCTTGCGAGTAAGTGCCTTACAGCGGTGTGATCCTAGTAAATGATGACACGGGAATCCAGAAGATAAGATATGAATTTTTCTAGGTGAAATACTACAGCCAGCAGGTCTTTCTCAGTAACTATATTGTTATTGAGAATACTGAGCTTTGTCAAGTATCTTACTAGCGTAATAGATAACCACAGGTTTTCCATCTATTTTCTGCCCAAGTACCGCATCCACTGCGTAGTCAAACGCATCTCACATGATCTCAAAGGGTAAAGACCAGTCAGGGGACTGCAAGAATGGTGCTTGAGTAACTCGATCACGTAGGCTCTCAAATGCGTGAGTGCACTCCTCGGTGATCTCGAAGGGGACAACCTTAGAAAGCAGATTAGTTATAGGGTGTGCGATTTTTGAGAAATCTAGAATGAAATGACAGTAAAAACCAACATGCCCTAGAAAGGATCGGATTCCCTTGATTGAGCTAGGCATGGGTAGTTTAGAAATCAAATTAACCTTAGCTCGATCAACCTGGATGCCTTTTTCTAGAAATGAGGTGACCCAGGACAATTCCCTCAGGTGCCATGAAGTGGCTCTTTTCCCAGGAAAGAACCAGATTCACATCGATACAACGCCTGAGGATTTAGACCAAGTGCAGGAGGCAATCATAAAAAGATTCCCCAAATACCAAGTCTTCCATGAAGACTTCAAGGTATTCACCTACCATATCTGAGAATATGGTAAGCATGCATCACTGAAATGTAGCAGGTGCATTGCAGAGACCAAATGGCATCCTACGGAATGCGTACGTCTCGAAGGGGCAGGTGAAGGAGGTCTTCTCTTGGTCCTCAGGATAAATTACTGCCTACTTATAACTGGAGTACCCATCCAAGAAGCAAAAGAATCGATTTCCCACCAATTTTTTGAGTATCTGATAAATAAATGGTAGGAGGAAATGATCCTTTTCCATGGAGGCATTTAGTCTTCGGTAATCAATATAGACTCTCCATGAGTTAGCTATACGGGTTGGTGTAATCTCTCCGATTTCAGTCGTAATCACAGTGATTCCTGCCTTTCTGGGCACAACCTAGATTGGACTCACCCAACGATTCTCGGAGATTGGGTAGATGATACCAGCATCTAACTACTTTATGATCTCCTTTCTCATGACATCCTGGAGGTTTGGATTCAGGTGTCTCTACATTTCACAGGATGGTCGTGAGCCCTCTTCGGTATAGATGTGATGTGTGCAATATGAGGGGTTGATGCCAGTCAGATCATCGAGAGTCCATCCAATGGCTCTTCGATGCTACTGGAGGACAGTAATCAAGTGTGTTTCCTGATCAGATGTGAGTCAAGAATTGATAATCACAAGAAATGTTTGATTAGAACTCAAAAAGATGTATTTGAGATGGTCAGGAAGGCATTTCGATTCCATAACTAGATTATCAGCAGTGACAGGTGGTTCAAGGTGGGATTCAGGGGAAAAGGGAAGAGCTATAGGTGCATTTAGGTCTGGTTTAGGCTCCTCTAACTGTGGGGTTTGATCCTCTCGTGGTTGAATATTAGGGATAAGTGGGTTTTCCACAACAATGGGCTCTTCAACCACAGACTCGATATCGTAGATCTGCTCAATAACCCCACAATTAATTCCTCCTTGGGCCTTAAAGATATCATTCTTTAGTGTCTTGCTCCCAAATTTTAACTCAATTTGGCCCTCTTCGTAGTTGATAATGGCTCTAGCTGTGGAAAAAAAAGGTCTCCCTAAAATAATCAGTGTATTTTTCAAGTTCCCAGGAGCATCCATGTCTAAGACTATGAAATCCATGGGAAAGTAAAAATTGCGTACCCTAACTATGACATCCTCGGGTATTCCTTTTGGTGACTTAATAGATCGATTAGCTAATTGCAAAGTCATCTCTGTTAGTTTAAGTTTAGATTCCTCAAAGTGGTCTAGTATGGATGTGGGTATCAAATTTATGGAAGCTCCAAGGTCTAATAAGTCTCTATCAAATTGTATATCACCGATAGCACAGGAAATTAGAGGGGTACCTGGGTCTTTTACCTTAGGTGGGAGCTTGCTCAAGATGATGTATTTGGCTTACTCCGACAGTACGATCGAGTTCCTACCTTTCGTTAGTGGCTTACGCTTTAGTGTACATGCATCTTTTAGGAATCATGCATATGCCGGTATGTGGCATATCGTATCCATCAAAGAGATGTTTATTTGGACCTGCTAAAAGAGTTTGATCAAGTCCTCCTCAAGAGCCATGGGTTTGGTCTTCTTCTTTCCCTTGGTCAAGGCCTCAGGAAATGGAAGTTCAAATGGTTCCTCTAGAATTGGCTCAAGCACTTTATCAGGGATGGGTGTGTTATGGATAACCAAACTAGGGTTAGGGTCTATAGTCCTAGGCGAGTTGTGGCTAGGAAAAGGTGGGTCCTGTGTTGTTTTGCCACTACGGGTGGTGACGGAATTTAATCCTGCCTGATTTTGGTTTGGGTTAGGCAAAATAGCTATTTACTACTGAAATCCAGAGTATGAAGTTGAAGCATCCATCCTGTCAGGTGATGGAGCAGAAGGGATCTGATAAACAAAGTGAGCTTGGCCTTGATTTGGGTTCATAACACGCCTCTGGTTCGGCACATTATTCAAGTTTGGAAGAGGCTGAGAAGGGAGTGCACTAGGCTAGCGAGCATGTGCCAGTTGGGCCAATTGATTTTGTAGTTCAGAGATCTCCTTTGTGTTGCTTTTGCATATCAACCAAGTTCTGGAGAATCAAAGATGTCTAATCATCTTAGGTGGTCCAGATTTAAAATTTTGATTGGGCCTTGCTTGAGTGGGTTGATATGGTCGCTGGTTTTGTGGTTGGGGTTGGAATTGGGATCTCAGATTCAGGTTATCTCCTGACTGATGTAAACATGTTTATACTACTCAAGATGTCTATTTATGCATGTTCTTAAGCATAGGATTACATTGCATGCCATAAATATTGCATAACATGCATCATCTTGCATTTAGAGTAGTTTGAATAAAATGGAGGTTAATTATCTCCTTTTATGTTCATGGATAGGGTAAACTTTTTATTCAGGCCTCAAATCGAAGATCCAACCATACAGATGTGATCAGGGCGATGATTGGAGTTCAACGACTTCAAGAACGCCCTAATCAGGCATCTGTAGCATCAGATAGAGATCGGGGAACCCTAGAAGATCAAGGGACAAGATGGTGTGAATCTGCACTTCAACGACAAATCCAACCACGCAGATGGATTCAGATCGGCGATCAAAGCCTAACGACGCAAAAATCGACTCAATCCGACATCCGTGGCACCATCTACATCATCTAGAAGATGGACGACCAAGATGGCACCACGTGGCGCCATCTCAGCCATCTAACCGATCCTCAGGATCGCCGCTGCCTCTCCAAAGAAAATCCGACGCACGATCTGGGCCGTTGGATCTTGATCCAACGGCCATGAGCACGCACCACTTAAAATGTCTTCGCGACCATCTCTCCTCTGTACTGCAGTGGGTGAGCGCCTTATAGCAAGGCGCTGGTGCAGGTTCGAATCTGCAAGAGCGGGCGAGCTGTGTGGGCAAGCAGACACGATTGGCTGTTCGATCGCAATTGAATGGTCACGCATGCGCAATTGCACTCATGCCGTATCACACGCCTCGCCTCACGCGGAATCACACACGGGCGGACACGTAGAGGAGGCGGGCGAAGGCGCGATCTAAGCCGTCCGATCTCGCAATCGGACAGCTGAGATCAGCTGGATGTGCACGTGCATTACGCGAGAGGTGGTGAGCGGGCGTGCGCACGCCGCCCACAAAGGCCACATTCGAACCTTTAGCGATGGTTTTATCCATCACTAAAGGTCCTGAATTAATGTTTTTAGAGTTGTAATGAACAAATTTCCCCCTCCTTGCAATTATAAAAGGAGACCCCCTTCACACGAAATTCTCATCCCTTCCTTCTCTTCTCTACCTCTCCAAAGCTCAAGAGAAGCTTGTCCCACACTCGGGATGCTTCTCGCGAGATAAAGTCAATTTTTCATCCCCTTTCGGAAGCGGATCCCGCGACGATGATGACGTGCTACCTCATTCCCGTTCTTCCGCTTCATCCTCCGTCCTACTCCATCCTCCTTCATCCAGGCGTCGTCCCGTCCGGCTTGTTCTCCATGCGACCGTCGAGGAGGATATTTCTCTCTCCATTCTTTTAATGCTTTCTAGAGTAGATTTATTGCTTTCTAGTGTAATCATTTTCCCGCTTTCTAGTGTAATGAACAATCGTTCTGATAATGAAATTCCATGTTTATTCTACATCTCATTTTGGTTTTTGTTTGTAATATTCTCTCTCTCTCTTTTCTATTTATTGTAAATAGTTAGATAGTTCTAATCAATTGAATTTCTTCGTGACAAATAAAACAAATGCAAATTTTTTAAATCAAACGTCCGCCTCCTTGTGTTTGACGAGGGATTTTTATTCCAGTATAAATTTTATTTGTTGAACACAAGTTCTTCGCTTTCATACTATGACGACAGGTTTTTCAAAACCAAACACGTTAGCGTAGCAACTCGCACATTCAACATTTTGGCACCGTTGCCCGGGAGGCGATGCTCTTTGATTTTTTTTTTTTGTGTTTTTACAACTTACGAATCATTTACCTCACTTCTCTCCTTTCTTATTGTGATTGCAGGTACTCTTTCGAGACAAGCAAAAGCGGTAGATTGAAGTAAAGTGTTGTGGAAGGTTTTGTAAGTTATCCCCCACTTCCCACCCATTAGATTTCATTTAACCACATAATAACACAAACATCAATCAACCTAGGTGTTCTTATAAACTCTAAGGTTAGATTGTTTGTTGTTTGACACCCACACCTGCCCCAACCTCCACATTAAAAAAAAAGAAAAATAAGAAAAATCTCACAGAGGTACACAACCTCATCTGATTTTCAAACTCAACCGGTAAACCAACCTTTGGAGCCGGTACACACATCCAAGCACATAATTGAGTAGAAATCAGATTAGGTAATCATTTATGTGCCTAATTAAGTGGTGCAATAGGCCAATTGTTTGAGTTGATTGGGCTGCACCACTTCAATTAAAATCAAGTCATCAAGTAGCTGCCACTTAGGTTCAACTCTTACTGATTTACCAGGCACTCCACATTCTTTTTAGGCTTCAAAGGAAAACATCTTCACCTATGCTTTCAAAAACTGGTGTGCCAACAAACTTGTTTGAAGATACCTAAAGTTGAATCCTAAAAGCTAGTAAGCAAGATTTGAACCCTAAAATTCACCGCATCAAAAAAATAATCTTGCTTGAAAATCACTGGTTGTGCACGCACATACAAATCAATCAATCATTAAGGGCACAACCAATATAAAAGGCCCATCACATTCCAAAGCACATTCAAACCTAGCCCTAAATAAAACAGAGTAGATGCTGGCCTTAAGGATTCGACTCGCTCTTCAGAGCCCAGAACGAGATTATTTTCGATTAGTATATTTCTATTGTTCAATTTGATGTCTAGCTAGGGGAGCAGAATCAAATGATCGCGGCTAGGGGGTACACTAGGAACCGGAGGCACAAGCCGAAGGAATAACCTTCTCCCCAGCCTCTCCTAACTGGTTGGATTGAATAGACAGAAGTAGATCAAAATTGTCCCTTTATCTCAAGATGGGTTTTGGGAGTCTATAGGTCTTTAGGCTAGCCCACTTAAGGACAAGTTTGATTGTTTGTATTGCAGGGCACCTTTCTTCCTCCCGTCTCCCATGAATCCTTCCACATATTACACGCATTCCTGCTTTCCCTCCTATTTTGAATTATCCTCAACATGACGATTATCCTGACTCGTACTGTAATCAATCATCAGTTAGTTAAGATAACTCGGATTAGGGATACAGTTCTGGACCTCTGTGTTTAGTGTCTAACCTTGAACACTTTGATTGTGATTTCTATCCTTCTTAGAGCCACATCGATTATAGATCGTCACCCTTTCATGAATAACCTAATACAATCTATAATCGAGAAGAATACATTGATTCTTACCCATCCTCTGATTACATTGCCTTTAGGTCATCACCACCTTTTGAACAATCTAAAATGACCTATTATCAGGAAGGGTATAACGAATCTCAATTCGTTAACTCCTCTGCACTGATCCCAAACCCACCCAACCCTGAACCAACTCATTTGGTTCAGGGTAACCAGGTTCAAGAAAAGGTTCTGGCTAACTTGAGAAATATCATACAATCTTTAGAAGTTCAGCCAATACCTTGCATTGAGAGATTGGAGACCCTGATTCAGATGATTGATGATTTGAGTAAGTATTTATTGGATTGGCTCCAGGATGTTAAGGATAAGAACCCGGGTGAGTTTCTACTTGGGAAGTTAGCGAAATTGAGGATGAGATTTGTGGTCACTTTGATTCAATCATGGGATGATTCCCAAGATGAACCCTCTTCAGGAGAGCCAATTTCAGAACCTGTACAGGCACCTATTTGGGGGGACACATGTTACGAGGCTGACCAGATTGAATTAGAGCAATCAATTAAGGAAGATCTGATTTCTTCACCTGAGATCCCTGAGCCGAGGTACGAGGAAACGTATGTCTCCTAGGAATAGAAAGTGACAAATGATTTTGGGACATACATTAATACGGGTCTTGATTTCTTTGATTTTGATGGTGAAGATTCACGTTGCGAAGTCTCACGCGAGTTTACAGAATATGATTTCTGTGAGACGATTAGGCTTGAGGAATCTGATAGATCATTTGATAGCCCATTAATTGAGGGGACAGATTTTATTAGGGCTCACATTACGAATCCAGAATCACATTTTCTAGAGTATTCAATTCAATGCCCTGATTATCAGTTACACCCCATTGAGCTTATTGATGATTCTGTTTCTGAGATAATTAGACCCAAGTCAATTCTAATTCAGCCACATCATTTAGACTTGGAGATTTCAGACGAGGTGATTAATATGCAAGAGCTCCCACAAATTGACATGCTGAATGAAGAGGATAGAAGCTGGGAAGTTCTGATCTGGGAAGCAAACTCTGGAGGAAGTAGAAGACTAAGTCTAAGGGTTCCAATTCATCTGAAACCATCAAACCAAAATCCTAATGACATCTATTCTGAGGATGTTCAACCCAAGCACACATTTAATGATTATCCTTTTCAGCTTGAATTCTCTGTAACCCGACTTTTTGGTCTTGGGTTACATCCTCATGAATAGCAGGCCAGACCCCACTTGCAGACCGATTTTAGGTTTTGGGTAATTTTTATCCAGAACCTGAGATATTCTCGATTATGGGGTATGGGTCTACACCACAATCTAGTCGACATTTGTGGACATCTACTGATAGGTTAGAGGATTCTTATGTTTATTCTAATTCTGACCTGCACCTGTGAATTCTTTATTTCTCTTCTTTGTATAGTGTGCCTAGCTGAAGCACTAAATTCAGCACGTATGCAGTTCTTTTTAGTTTTCATCTTGGAGCGGACTTGACATTCATGCAATGCAGGTGCTTTCTACACTATTCCACTCTGTTTTGTCTTTTTAATACAATGAGGACATTACATTAGATAGGCATGGGGGGGTGGATATTCATCTCTGAGTTTATTCGTCAGCTCTGTAGATTTGCTTTATTTTAAAAAAAAAAATGGAATTAGGAAAAAGAACTTGGGTTTAAGAAAATTTTCAATCTTAGGAAATAATAAATTATGATTTGAACACAAAGACCCTTCAGGTCTTTGGACTTAATCTGCCCATGTATCCACTAAAATGTGGATATGTTTTTGGAGTCCTTGCCAACCTAAATTCTATTTTAATTGGAGTAAATAAGTTTAGGTGATAAGTACACGACTTGTCAATCCACCCTCTGATTTGAGGGAACTTTGAGTTTCTAGCATCTGCATACTTTCTTCGCACTGACTCATTGTTCGGCGATTCTAACAGAAATTGGGTACGTAATGAACCCTCTAAGGTGATATGGCTGGCAAGTTATCGTGGGTAACAGCCCATAGGTAGGTTGTCCAGAGCCCAGTCACTGGATCTTTCTCTTTCTGCTGCCTTTAGGTAAATCTTAGATCAAAAACGCCACCTACTTAAAAAAAAGACAGACTCAAAAAAAAAAATCCAAAAGAAAAGGAGAAAAGAAAAAAGGAAGAAGCCACACTTCACCGCATGAGTATGGCTGGCAAGTTGTCGACGGTAATAGCTCATCGACCAGTTGTCCAGAACCCAGCTTAATAAATGCACTGAAAATTCCCAAAACACTTAGAAAGAAGCGGAGAAGTAGAATAAATCGGGGATATATACGCTGGATTCACCCTTTTGTTGACCCCGTAAAAAATAAAAGTAGGGAGAAAGCTACCGCTTGTAAAGATACACCTTTAGGCAGAATTCTCTTTTAGGTCACCGAGAGCCATAGAAATTCGAAGTCCATTTTTAACTACCGGTCAACGAGTCTATCACATTCACAATAAGATGCTTAGAACTTAGGGTTCTTATCAAATCTTGGGTGAGTTGAATGGCCGTAGAAAGCCACTCTTAAACCCTAAAACTTGAAAATCCAAAAAATTAGAAAAGAGGAAAAAGAGAAAAATAAATTTTTCTTTGAATAAGGCGAGGGCTTGAGGTGGTCTGCATTTTGGCAAATACTCGGGCACTATTGTGTCTTTGAAAGTTCAAATCCTAAGTAGACATTTTCTTAGTTATTGCAAATAACTCAAGCCCAAATAATCGAACCTGATTCTTTTATAAATAGCATATAGTTTTTGCTAGGGGCTAGCAAAAGATAGGCATGGGGGTATGATGTAAACATGTTTACACCACTTAAGATGTCTATTTATGCATGTTCTTAACTATAGGATTGCATTGCATGCTATAAATATTGCATAACATGTATCATCTTGCATTTAGAGTAGTTTGAATAAAATGGAGGTTAATTGTCGCCTTTTATGTTCATGGACAGAGCAAACTTTTTATCGAGGCCTCGGATCGAAGATCCAACCATACAGATGTGATCAATGCAACAATTGGAGTTCAACGAGTCCAAGATCGCCCTAATCAGGAATCTATAGCATCAGATAGAGATTGGGGAACCCTAGAAGACCAAGGGCCAAGATGGTGTGAATTTGCACTTTAAATGACAAATCTGACCGCACGGACGGATTCAGATCGATGATCACAGCCTAAGGGCACAAAAATCTACTCAATCCGACACTCGTGGCACCATCTACATCACCCAGAAGATGGACGGCCAAGATGGCACCACGTGGTGCCATCTCAACCATGTAACCGACCCTTAGGATCGCTGCTGCCTCTCCAAAGAAAATCCAACGTGTGATCTGGGCCATTAGAACTTGATCCAACAGCCATGAGCACACGTCGCTTAAAACATCTCTGCGACCATCTCCTCTCCGTAATGCAGTGGGTGAGCGCCTTATCGCAAGGCGCTAGCGCGGGTTCGAATCCTCACGAGTGGGCAAGTGGTGCGAGCAAGCGGGCGTGATTGGCCATTCGATCATGATCGAACGATCACACGCGTGTAATTGTGCTCACGCCGTATCGCGCGCTGTGCCTCACGCGAAATCACACGCGGGTGGGCGCACAGAGGAGGCGGGCAGAGGCACAATCTAAGCTGTCCGATCTCGCGATTGGACAGCTGAGATCAGCTGGACGTGCGCGTGTGTTACGAGTGAGGAGGTGAGCGGGTGCGCATGCACCGCCACGAAGGCCACGTTCGGACCTTTAGCGACGATTTTATCCATCACTAAGGGTCCTATATTAATGTTTTTAGAGTTGTAATGATGAAATTGCCCCCACTCCTTGCAACTATAAAAGGAGATCCCCTCCACATGAAATTCTCATCCCTTCCTTCTCTTCTCTCCCTCTCCAAAGCTCAAGAGAAGCTTGTCCCACACCCGGGATGCTTCTCGCGAGATAAAGTCAATTTTTCGTCCCCTTTCGGAAGTGGATCCCGCGACGACGACGACATGCTGCCTCGTTCCCGTTCTTCTGCTTCATCCTCCTTCATCCTGCTCCATCCTCCTTCTAGGTATCATCTCGTCCGGCTCGTCCTCCAACCGACCGTCGAGGAGGATATTTCTCTCTCCATTCTTTTAATGCTTTCTAGAGTAGATTTACTACTTTCTTGTGTAATGAACAATCATTCTGATGATGAAATTCCATGTTTATTCTACATCTCATTTTGATTTTTGTTTGTAATATTCTCTCTCTCTCTTATTCTCTCTCTCTTTTCTATTTATTGTAAATAGTTAGATAGTTCCAATCAATTGAATTACTACGTGACAAATAAATCAAATGCGAATTTTTTAAATCAAACGTCCGCCTCTCTGTGTTTGACCCGGGATTTTTATTACGATATAAATTTTCTTTGTTGAACACGAGTTCTTCGATTTCATACTACGACGATAGGTTTTTCAAAACCAAACACGTTAGCGTAGCAACTTGCACGTTCAACACCGACCATGAAAAGTTAGGATGATTATGCCATCCAAGATTATAGGTGTTGGAGAAAGGATTATTTTGGATGGTGTAGAGATCCTCGTAGGTCTAAGGAGCTCCAAGATAATCAGGGTATGGGGGTTTAGTGTTCCCCCAACTATGGTAGGCTAACTCGGAGTTGCCTTCGAAGCCATAATTAGATGGAGGTGGATATGCATCCATCCTCAGTGAGTGGTAGGTGTTGTGCGTAGCCTCCCTTCCCATGGGTTGGTGTGTGTATGTGCTTTAAGGCGTAGAGGTCTATTTGTGTAGATGACGAGTGATGTCATCCACCTTCTTTTCGATGATGGAGACCTTATTCAATTGACTGGCTACCAACTCTAGATCAACGAATGTGGAAAGGCCTTGGGATTCGTGTACCTATTTGAGCGAAAAACTATGCGAAATGGGATTGAGTTTTGAAAACTCGTCATAGTAGTATGATTTACGAAGAAATCCATTTTATACCAAAACTCTAAGAATTCCAAGTCAAACACAGGGAGGCAGACGTTTGATTACAAATACGTGTTTGTTTTGTTTGTCACGAAATAGATTAGCTGGTCGAAAACTAGCTATCTATTTAACAAATAATAAATTGAAGAGAAAGAGAGACAGAATATTACAAATAAAGACAAAAGAGAGGTAGAATAAACATGGATTTTGATTAGCCCATATTTGTGACTTATTTAAGAATCAAAATGTCTAGACATTAAGTTAATTTTAACATTTAGATAGCATACATTAGGATGTAAATAAATTAATTCATATTTTTAGCTTAAGTACATAATTCATGCATTTAGAATTAACCTAGGGTTGCATACATTTAATTAGTTAATTAATTAGGTGCACTATTTTAATTAACATAGAAGTTAAGGAGTTATGTATGAATAACCCTAATTATTTTATTCTTTTATTCTTCTTCTCCTTTTCATACGTAACTTCTCCAGCTCTGCCTCCTCCACCTGTGCATCACATTCATTTCATGGTGTTTTGAATTTCAAATCTGTGTGGCCGTGGCTACAAAAGGAGAAGGAAGAGCTGCCGTTGAGAGGAGGCCACCACCCTTTGTTCCTCACTGTGCTCAGAGGACCTTACTCCTCTTCCATTCCATACCACCGGCCTCCCACCGCGGCAGTATGACTCCACCACTGTGGGCATGTGGGGTGATAGCCCACAGCGCCAAAGAGTCTCTGCAACTCCTCCACACCACAACCAGCAACTCACGCTAGTCTCCGCGCATCCCACCTCCAACGCACCCAACTCCAGCGCACGCCCTCATCTCCAATCCACCCACGCACCAGCACTTGCACCACCGCACGCCCTCACTTCATCACCAGCAGCACCAACGCTCTCACCAGCCACTTGTGCTCATGCGCTCTCACCCCAGCGCCCACACCTCAGTCAGCGCACACCCGTGCCTCCTCACCTTCACCAAAACCTCCAGCGCCCCTGCACTTCCATCACCTTTGCTCACGCACAGCGCGCGTTCCTTAGCACCCACTGCCACACGCAACACGCAGAGCAATGCGCCCTCCAGCACCTCTCGCATCCGCTGCTACTATGTGCACATGCTGCATGCAGCAACTGTCTTGCACTCCCCGCAGCCCAAGCAATGCGCCCAGCAGCAGCAATCGGCCTCGCCTACCAGCAGTGCGCACAGAGCGTGCTCTACTCTAGCCGATGTCGTTGCCTGTTCACATGCCCGGCTCCTCCTCCTCCTTCTTCTTCTTCTTCTTTGCCATCGAAGGTACCCAAAGCCACCACAAACGTAGCCATCAAATCCAACCTCGAAACTTCGCATCGGGAACTCCATCGAACTCTCCCTGACTCCCTGAGCACAACCACGTTTCCTGCCACACCAATGAACCACCCGACGGCTGGTCGGAGAGCCTCACCGCCAGCAGCCTCTTCCACTCCAGCCGACGACCACCAACAACTGTTCGGAGTGCCTCCACCACCATAGGAAAGCTCTCATCATGCTTATCCTTCTCCGAGCTTCCTGCAAGCCACCATTGCCTCCTCTTCGCTCACGCACAAAGGAACCAAATCGTCTATTTTTGGGTTAATTAATATTTACATTTGAATGCCATTGCCAAACAATCTTTTTATTTTAATATTTGAAATATTGAGTGAAATTGCAACTTCATACTCATCTCTTCTCATAATTGCTTGGCTCTTGTTATTCACATCTTTTGACATTGGTTTTGGGTTCAGATATGCACAAATTCTCTCTAATGCTTGTCAATTAGAAACTACAGAGATTCATCACATATTTATTGAATATTTTAGTGAGGAAAAATTGCACATATAACCTTACATTTTTGAGTTATTATGTGTCTTCTTTTCGTCGCATTTCATGTTAGATTTGACTATGAATTTCACACTTGATTGAATGAATACGAGAAAAATATTCATGAATTTATTGCATCATTGTCTCCTTATGGACATGACCTGCTCTTCTGTAAGTGGTTAATTTTTATTGTAATTATTTTGTTAAGCAGTTTTCCACCACTTTGTTACTAAAACTACAAACCACCTTAATCACATTATTCGAAAGCGAAAACTGCCTTATCAAATGGTGCCCTTGCTGGGGAGGCAACAGACGCAATAATTTCGCCTGATTTCATTTCTAATTATTTCTAATTGCATAGTGATCTGACCATTTATTATTTTTATGGTTCGAGGAACTTGTACGAGGAATTTGAGCGAGGTGATAGGCACATCGGGGAGAAGACGTCGACCTTGAGCGACGCTTACATGCAAGAAAGACGAAGGAGACCTGGATTCCGCCTCTATAGGAGATTTTCTGTTTCATAAGTTTTATTTCTATTTTCTCACCCTTGTAGTAATTGGTGCTGATTTTTGGGAGCCTGTTCCCTTTTCTTTAGATTTAGGTTTTTAATTTATTTTGTGGATTGTTTACCCTTAATTTGCTTGTGCATAAGTAGCTAAAAAAAATAAGAGCTACCTTCTAGAAGCTTCCTGCCCTTAGGTCGAATCATTTAGGACTGAATGAGCAGCATCTAAATCTAATTCTTGTCTTGCATATTGCATGAAGAATGCTGGAATCAGGTATGCATTTCTAACTTCGCATTTCTACCTATCATGCAAATGCATTTGAATTAATTTTTAGACCACATAATCAGTCTTGAAGCAATCTAACCAGTGGTCACATATATTCTTGAAAAAGGACTAATTAAATAAGGGACATTTAAAAAAACCAAGAACTTGATTTTCAAACATGGCATGCGATTCAAAATTCAAAATCTTTTTGCGGTGTATGCACACTTATATCTTTTGCACCACGGCATGCATTTAGACACTCCTAAGTCTTGGAACGACTAGGACAAGAGCCCTCCTACCGTTGGATTCTGAAGTGTTCGGAACTTAGGATCAAAGGTTTGTAAATCAAAAGAGGGGGATACCCTGTCACGGATTTTTGGGGGTAGTTGAGAAGCACCGTGAAAGCACAACTTCAAAGGAAGGCTTAGGCCTACTTGCATCCCTCGATCTTCTGTCTTTGGATTTGCTCTACCCTTTGAGATTTAGGGAAGAACACCTAAGCTCCAACTAGGTCTTTTTAGGCATTTTGAAGGTTGACAATAGGCACGTAATTGATTGGGAAACTTGTTTTGTCACCTACAATTTGAACTAAAGTCAAAAGCCTAAATTTGTAAAGATCGAACAAGTCCTTTTGAATTGTGTTTGTAGTGCATGCTTGGTAGGCGTTCTCTTAGGAGACAACTTGTGTTTGATCCTAAACCTGAAAGAATCTTAAGAAGAAACCTTCCAAGGATAGAAATGGCCGGTCAAAGGAGCCTTAAGGAATATTCATTCCAACTAATCAAGCTGGCCCTGCACTACGTTGACCTGGAGGGGATAATCCTTATGAGATCAAAAGCAGTACCATATCCTTGTTGCCCTCCTTTTATGGTACTGCAAGGGAAGACACTTACAATCATATAGTGTAATTCACTGAGGTTTGTTCCACGGTGAAGCTGCAGGGCATTACTAATGACGCTCAAATGAGGACCCGCTTTCCCTTCTCCCTTAAGGACAAAGCCAAGTATTGGTATCACACCCTTGATGATATTAACACTTGGGATGCCCTGAAGAAGGAGTTTTTGAAGTACTTCCCCATGAGCAAAACCAATCACTTTAGGAGGGAAATTATGAGTTTTGTTCAAAAGGATGGGGAAGCTTTCCATGATGCGTGGGAGCACTTTGATGACTTGCTGAGACTTTGCCCACATCACCAGGTGCCTAAATGGAAATTGGTTGAAAGGTTCTATACCGGACTTAATGATTCGCATAGGCAAACTGTGGATGGTGCCTATGCGGGAACCTTTCTATCTAAGATTGAGGATGAAGCTTGGAACCTTTTTGATACTTTGAGTGAGAATTCTATTCACTTGAATTCTGCCTACATGGATAGAAAGCCCACTCTCATGCAAAGAAAGTTGGAGGCGAATAAGGCAAGGGACACCCAGAATTTAGCCTATCAGATTCAATTTTTGAATCAAAAAAGGGAAAGGCTTATGTTGAACCCGAGTCCATTCGTATCTAACACCTCCACATCCCAAGCTTCCAAATGCTCAATTTGCCAAGGCAATACACACGCCACTGTGGATTGCTACTTGGCCTCCCAATTCCCTGAGCTTGTACAAGCGGATCTGAATGCCGCTCAAGGGTTCCGTCTAAGACCTTGTAATGACCCTTTTTCCAACACTTATAATGAGGGATGGAGGAATCATCGAAACTTTTCATGGAGACAAGGAAATGTCTCAAATTTAGGGAATTATAAACCACAATCCTTTCAAAGCCATCAAATGAACCAACCTCGGACCTTTGCCCAACCTAAGACCTCTGAGATGGATGAATTGAAGGCAATGTTGAAAACAATGCAAGAATGTCAAAGTGCCATCATCCAATCTCATGACAAGGCTATACATGAGATGAAATCACAAATAGGACACCTTGTTGAGGCCATTAGAAAGAGGGAAACTGGGAAGCTCCCTAGTGCTGCTGTGAATCCTAAAGGAAAAGGTTTTGTCTTTAGGGAGCATGCTCAGGGGATGACTATTCTGGGGAGTAGGAAAGAAATTTCCAAACCCGATGCTCCTATAGTCTCACCCCCTAAAAAACCATCCACCCCGACTTTCACCCCCACCGGAGAAGACTTGCCCACATCTTCTCCGCTTGAAATCACCTCATCGGAAGAAGTTTCCCCCATTCCACCCCTTACTCTACATGAAAACCCTTCCACCCAGAGATCGAGAGTGCCCTTTCCAGAGCACTTATCCACCTCTGGGCAGACTTCTACTGGCTCATCTGGAGCCAAAGATAAGACGGATGAGATCTTGAAAACTTTCAAGCAAGTGCAGATTAACCTACCTTTGCTTGAAGCTATCAAACTGATTTCGTCTTATGCCATCTTCTTAAAGGACCTATGCATGAAAAAGCGGAAATCTAGGAAACAGGTCCAATCAAAAGTTGTCCTGCCTAATTTTGTTAGCTCAATTGTTCAACATGGTACACCCCCGAAACTTAAGGACCCAGGAGCCCTATACATCTCAGTGGTTATTGGTGACTTACAGATTGATGAGGCTCTACTTGATCTAGGTGCGGGGGTGAACATCCTTCTAAGCTACGTGTATGAACAACTTGGGGGAGGCAATTTGAAGCCTAGCCTTGTAATCCTTCAAGTTGCAGATGGATCACTTAAGACACCATGAGAAATTTTGGAAGATGTCCTCATAAGAGTGGAGGATTTCTTCTTTCCTGTTGACTGCTTAGTTTTGGACACTGACCCTACCAACAAGCCAACCAAACCCTCCATCATTTCGGGCTGCCC
The DNA here is from genome assembly GCA_037157565.1 of Thalassia testudinum. Taxonomy (NCBI): domain Eukaryota; kingdom Viridiplantae; phylum Streptophyta; class Magnoliopsida; order Alismatales; family Hydrocharitaceae; genus Thalassia; species Thalassia testudinum. The sequence continues at coordinate 7,168,256 of JAZHRO010000003.1, read as the reverse complement.
CTTCCTTGCAATTTCGCATGCTTCAATCAATTGCAATACTAGGGCATTGAAAATGGGCTTTGGGAATATGAAATCTGGCTTAATGTGTTTGATGCTTACAAACAAGCCGGACTTGAGGATTATTCTCAACTTGAGGTGATAGATGACCTGATTGAAGAGGGAACCCCTATAATGTTATGTGATGACCCCCTTCAGCATGTTATGCTAAATGAGCATTCCCATCTCTTGGAGGAATGTGAAGGGGATATACTTGAACTTGAGGAGTTGCTAGGTGTTTCTGCTGAGTCTCCTCCCCCATCATCTCTGCTTAAGGTAGATCTAGTACCTGAGATGGGGACATCTATTATGAAACCCTCAACCATACAAGCCCCCGACCTTGAGTTGTAGCCCCTCCCTAACACTCTCAAGTACAACTTCCTAGAAGCCAATGATACGCTCCCCATTATCATTTCAGCTATGCTATCTGAGGCATAGGAGGGAGCCCTGATTGAATGCTTGTCTAGGCACAAGGAAGCTATTGCTTGGAGCATTGCTAACATTAAGGGTGTAGACTCTACACTCTGCAAGCACCACATTTATACTGATGATTCCATCAAGCCATTTAAGGACATACATGGACATCTGAACCCTAATATGAGGGAGGTGGTTAAAAAGGAAATCCTGAAGTGGTTGGACACTGGGATCATATATCCCATTGCAGATAGTAAATGGGTAAGTCCTATTCATGTGGTGCCAAAGAAGGCAAGCTTTACTGTGGAATTCAACGACCAAGGTGAACAAGTTGTCACTAGACCCTCAACTGAATGGAGGGTCTGTATTGATTACTGCAGGCTGAACACTGCTACCTAGAAGGATCACTTTCCCTTGCTTTTTATTGATCAAATTCTCAAGAAATTGGCAAGGAATAAGTACTATTGCTTTCTTGATGGATATTCTGGATATAACCAGGTTGCAGTCTTCCCTGATGGCTAGGAGAAGATGACATTCATGAGTCCTTATGGTACTTTTGCATTCAGGCGTATGCCATTTGGATTATGTAATGCCCCTGCAACCTTCCAGTGGTGTATGATGTCTATTTTTTCGGACATGATTGACGAGTGTGTTGAATGTTTATGGATGATTTCTCCATTTATGGCTTGTCTTTCGACCAATTTCTCCTACACCTGGAGAATGTGTTGAAGTGATGTAAGGAGACTGGTTTAGTCCTCAGCTGGGAGAAAAGTCATTTCATGGTATAGAAAGGAATTGTACTTGGGCATGTTGTATCCGAGTGAGGTTTCGAAGTAGATAAAGCCAAGATTGATTCTATCTCCAAACTCCCATTGCCCATGAATGTCAAACAAATTTGATCCTTTCTGTGTCATGCCGGCTTTTATAGGTGCTTTATTAAAATTTTAGTAAAATTTCTATGCCACTTTGTGACTTGTTAGTGAAGGAATCTTCCTTCAATTTTGATTCAAAGTGTGCTGAGGCCTTTCAAACTCTGAAGGAGGCCTTGATCTCTGCGCCTATTCTCTGAGCTCCTGATTGGACACTCCCATTTGAGCTAATGTGTGATGCTTCGGATTATGCAGTGTGAGCAGTCCTTCGATAAAGGGTTGAGGGAACACCTCATGTGCTGCATTATGCCAGCAAGACTTTAACTAAACCTCAACAAAACTACATCGCCACTGAAAAAGAATTACTTGCTATAGTTTTTGCTCTGGAGAGGTTTAGGTCTTACCTTCTTGGGTCTAAGGTGGTTATTTTCACTGATCATGCGGCAGTGAAACATCTTATTGCTAAGAAAGATTCTAAGCCACGTCTGATTTGATGGATCCTACTCCTTCAAGAATTTGACTTGGAGATACGTGAAAAGAAAGGTGTAGAAAATGTTGTGGCTGACCACCTGTCTCACCTTCCACTTAATGACTCTCTTTCCAAAGACATCCACGAGACATTTCCCAATGAAACGTTGATGGCGGTAACACCAACTTTACCTTGGTATGCTGATACCGTAAATTACTTGGTCACTAGAGAAACTCCTGGCTCTTAGGATGGGCAGAAAAGAAAGAGATTCATTTCCCAACCAAGATATTTTCATTGGGAAGATCCTGAATTATTTAGAATTGGACATGACCAAGTATTGAGACATTATGTACCTGAAGAGGAACAACAAAGTGTGCTAAGTTTTTGCCATGAACTTCATTGTGGAGGACACTTTAGTGCTAAGAAAACTGCTTTTAAGGTTCCCCCGTCTGATTTTTGGTGGCCTTCATTATTTAAGGATTCTCATAATTTTGTTAAGGCCTATATTAGATGTCAACGGACTGGAATGATTATGAAGAGGAATGAAATGCCTCCACACCCTATTCAATCTGTTGAAATTTTTGATGTGTGGGGAATTGACTTTATGGGCCCCTTCCCATCATCCCATGGTTATGAATATATCTTGGTGGCAGTTGATTATGTCTTTAAATGGATAGAGGCCATTCCTACATGCACAAATGACCACTCTGTGGCTTTGAAATTTGTGAAGGCCAATATCATATCTCATTTTGGCTACCCCAAGACCATTATAAGTGATAGGGGACCTCATTTCCGAAACCACCACTTCAATCGGCTAATCAGGAGTCGAGTGACTCACAAGGTCGCTACCCCTTACCATCCTCAGACGAGTGGCCAGGTTGAAGTGTCAAATAGGGAGATAAAAAATATTTTAGAAAAGACCATTACACCTGATAGGAAAGACTAGTCCTAAAAGCTCGATGAAGCTTTGTGGGCGTATCAAATGGCCTTTAAGACCCCTTTGGGTACTTCTCCCTTTCGGATTATGTATGGGAAAGCGTTCCATTTACCTGTTGAGTTGGAACATAAGGCACTTTGGGCTATCTGAAGTGTTAACATGGATTTAGAGAAGGCGGGTAAGGCATGACTTCTGGAATTAAGTGAGCTTGAGGAGCAGAGGAATGATGCTTATGATACCTCTCAACCTTATAAAGAAAGAACTAAGGTCTTGCATGATAAATATATACTTTGAAAGACCTTTGAGCTCAACCAACAAGTCTGGCTTTTCAATTCCAGACTTAAGTTTCTTCCTGGGAAGTTGAAATCTCGTTGGGATGGGCCTTACATAATCACTAAAGTGTTTCCGCATGGAGCTATGGAGATTAAAAGCTTTTCCTCTTCAGCAACTCTCTTTATCATCAACGGTCAATGGTTAAAACCATACATTACTTTGGATGGCCATCTGGTTGATGAGGTCACTCTTGAGGAGCCTTAGCTCCTACCATTCTCTGCCTCAGGTAATATCTTCCTTTAACTGTTTTTGTTTCCAATGAGGGCATTGTTTGAACCAGGCATGGGGGAGAGGACCTGAGGCATTTTGTTTATATCACGTTTACATTTTGCATTCATTCATGCATATTGCATTTTAAAAATAAAAAAAAAGTTTTTAACTTAACTGGCTAGGCCCTGCATTCTTAAGCAAATCAGAACTATAGGTTAAACTAAGTTGATTCTAGGGTCCAACCTTAGAAGCTAAGTGAGCAACTAGCTTTAGACCTTTAGGGTCCTTTGTGGACTTAAAAACTTAACGAGTTAAGTTGCAGACCATTCCTCAAGAGGTTGAGGAAGGAAAGCTAAGGATTGAGTTAAAAGGTGGGATAGTACCTAGAGTCTTGTTCTACCTTTTGGTTGATGGGTCTTTGTAACCCAAGCATCCAAGTTTCACACACTTGGTCTTGTGTAAGTAATCACCTTAATTCATTTCTTAAAAGAAATTTGGTTCTCTTAGTTTTGACTTAGGAGAGGCTTGGAAACACAATTTGATTGGAAGAGTTCCTGCTGCAGGAGAGGTGGAGTATATACTCACCTTAAGGATGAGATGATAACATATTACCTCCTCAGCACTTGTCTCTTAGGATATCCATCCTACTGGAGGCATGTAAGCGCATTGTGTGGTTCAGGTACCTTGGGCGGCCCTATCTCGAAGTGCCGATTGCCACAGGCCTGAATTCGCTTAAGAAATCCATGGGTGATACTATCTCGAAGTGTCGATTACCAGGAGTTCTTGGGGTTGCTATGGGTGGTGCTATCTCGAAGCATCGAAAGCCAAGCACCCTTCGAGGCACAGTGATGGGGACAATGAATCTGACACAGACCATGTTGATAGCTGATCCAAGGTTAGACTTAGAGGAATCAAACAAAAAAATATATATATATATAATATATATATCCTTTTTCCTTTCTAGGTTGGCAGTTATACCAACCTCAAATAACTTAGACCAATGCACATGCACGGATGCTTTAATCTCAGGGATCAATAAACCTTAGGGTAGAGTTAGAAATCAGGGAAACTTGTGCCTGCAACTCGTCTTTAGCCGACCTAGTCTGTAAATTAGCAACTACTTGGGAACCTTAGGTCTAAAGCCTGAACATAATATGTTTCTAAAGGAAGACTGATTGGGTTGGCTAGTTTACTTGGAGTGCTAGGTTTTGCTTGCATTTGCTTGGGACTAGCAAAAACTAGGCATGGGGGTATTTGATTAGCCCATATTTGTGGGCTACTTAAGTATCTAAATGTCTAGACATTAAGTTAATTTTAACATTTAGATAGCAAGCATTAGGATGTAAATAAATTAATTCATATTTTTAGCTTAAGTACATAATTCATGCATTTAGAATTAACCTAGGGTTGCATACATTTAATTAGTTAATTAATTAGGTGCACTATTTTAATTAACAAAGAAGTTAAGGAGTTATGTATAAATAACCCTAATTATTTTATTCTTTTATCCTTCTTCTCCTTTGCACAGGTAACTCCTCCAGCTCCGCCTCCTTGGTCGTGCATGTTTCACATGTTAGAAATCGAGGTTACAAGTAACCCGTCATCGTAGTTGCAAAACACATCGATCGGATAAAATTTATACTGAAACTCTAAGGGAGTCCCAGGTCGAACACAGGGAGGCGACGTTTACTTTAGTTGAAAATCACGCTTCGATTTGTTTCTTTTTTGTATTTTAGGGTTTTGTTATTTTTTTGTGTTTTTGAAATAAAAGATAAGCAAATGATTCACAAGATAGAGATGTGGAACAAATATGATATATATATCAATTCAATGTCGATTACAGTGAACTACAAAAGCATAAAAAAAGAGGGAGGTGAGAGAAAATCTCCCAAATCGGCTGTTCGGTGAGACGACGGCACCTGGCAGAAGCTCAGATGAAGGAGGTGAGAGAGAGACGATGGAGGTGAGATGCTAGAGGATGTCGGATTGAGGAAAGGTTCGCTACACTAACAGGCACCTTGGGAGCTTGAGAACAAGCTCTAATGGAGCATTGGTAGGCTTGCTAGAGCTTGGGAGTAGGTGGCAGTAGAGTAGGTAGAGATGGCTAGGAATGGAGGGGGTGTAGGTCCTTTTATAGTGGAGGAGGAGAGGCAAAAATTGTATCTGGGTCTTTACTGACTTCCACATATGTCGCTGAAGATCCGCCCTTCAATTACTTTTGCTGGCACGCACGGGCCTTTAGTGATGTCCACGAACGTCGCTGCAGCTGTCGCTGAAGATTCGCCATTCAACTCCTCTTGCTAGCACGCGTGGGCCTTTAGTGACAATTGCAACTATCGCTAAAGGCCCTCATAAATGTTGCTGAAGATCCGCGCGACTCCCTACTGGCGTGCTCTCCACTGGCACTGCACACTTCGTGCACCCGTGTCGTGCATGCGCTGGCGTGCGCTGGCGTGCACTAGCATGCACGTGCACGTACGCTGCACTGCTGCTGCTACTGAGCGGCCGGCCAAATTGGAAATTGGAGGGGCTGTGGGGATTCAAACTCGCGCCCCACCCTTGAGAACCGCAGTCTGGACCATTGTGCCAAGTGTGTGGATGCATCGTAAGGAGGAGCTTGGTGCAAAGCTTCCCAGTCGTTGGATCTTGATCCAACGGCTAGGATTCAAGGGCACGGATGAAGAAGGAACTGGGTGATGTTCCTGGCAGGTGTTGGCGGCCTGGATGGTGCCACGTGGCGCCATCTGGAATGTCTGTCTTCTTCTTGTAGAGGGTGCCACAATGCTCAGATCGGGAAGGTTCTCGCGATGCCGGACTACAATCATTACTCTGAATCCATCCGTACGGTCGGATTATCCATCCGAAACCCATATGGATGTTGCATTGCCCCCTTGGCCGTTGATCTTCCTCGGGCTTAATGTGATGCTACGGGACTCCGATCTGGACGATTTCAGAGGCGTTAGTCTCCAATCATCGTCCCGATCAAATCTGTATGGTCTGATTGTCCATCTGAGGCCCTGAAATAAATCCTCTTTTCTCCTGACCATAAAAAGAACTTAATTAACCTAAATATAAACAACTACTCTAAATGCAGAATGATGCATGCTATGCAATATTTATATCTTGATATGCAGTGCTAAGCCTAGGAACTATCACAAATAAGCCTTTTACGATGAATTTGTACGTGTTTATCATACACCCATGCTTACTTTTTGCTAGTCCCTAGCAAAATTAACCTAGATACTATGTATAACAGTAGAATCAGGGTTCGAGTAATTAGGCAAAATTCATTGATTGCTTCAGAAAATCTCAACCCCAAGACCTAATTATGAAAACTCAACAGTGCCTGGGTGCCTGCCAGACTGCAGACCATCCAAGCCCTTGCCTTATTTGAGAAGATAAATTTTTTTTCGTTTCTAATTTTTTTTTGTACTTTTGCAGTTTGAGAGTTACGGGATAACTTTTTACAGCTACCCAACCCGCCCAAGACTCGAAAAGGACTTTAAGTGTTAAGCATCTTGCGAAAAATAGTGAAAGACTCACTAGACAGCCGTTAAAACGAACTTTGGATTTCTACGACCCTAGGTGACGTTGCCTAAATGTTTATCTTTAGGATCAGTAGCTTTCTCCCTACTTTTATTTATGGTGTCAACACAAGGGTGAATCCAGTGTATATCTCCCCAGTTTATTCAACTTCCCCGCTTCTTCCCTAAGTGTTTTACGAATCATTATGCATTTTCTTGTGAGCTGGGTTCTGGACAACCGGCTGATGAGCTATTACCACTGACAACTTGCCAGCCATACTCGTGCGGTGAAATGTGGTTTTATTCTTTTTTTTTATTTTCTCCTTTTTTTCCTTTTGTTTTGAGATTTTTTTTTTTAAGTAGGTGGCTTCCCTGATCTAAAATTTACCTAAAGGCAGTACAACGAAAATGGTCTTGTGGCTAGGCTCTGGACAATCGGCCGATGAGCTGTTACCACCAACAACTTGCCAACCATACCACCCAAGTCGATCCATTAGCTACCCAATTTCCGTAAAAACCGTCAGAAAGTGAGTTAGTGCGAATAGTGTGTAGATTCTTAGCCTTAAAATCCCCCCAAATCAGAGGGTGGGTTGATAAGTCATATACTTATTGTCCCAATTTATTTACCAACTTAAAATGAATTTTAATTGGCGAGGACTTGAGACTAAATCCACATTTGAGTGGACACCCAGGCTAATTAAGCTTGAAGACCTGAAGAGTCTGAGTATTCAGGTCTCAAAGTATTAATTCCTAAAGTTCACAACTCTTAATGCCTAAGTTCTCATCTCCTAAGTCTAAATCTTTTTTTAAGAAGAATCAAATAATAGAAAATTACTGTTATAGCTGACAAAAAGGTTATAAAATATGTCCACCCCCCCATGCTTAGCCTTTGTAATGTCTCCATTGTGAAAAAAAAATGAAAGCATGCAAGAGAGTAGAAGTGGAAGAATAACACCTGGTTTCCGTGCGGCACTGGTCAGCTTGGAATAGTCTTTACATGTGCTAAGTTTAGTGCCTTTAGGTAGGCGAGGTTCTCAATCAACAATAACTAAACATTGAGGCCACAACAACATAGTTTCCGGGCCCCCAAGTATGGGTCCCGAAGAGTGAAAATGGGCTTACCAAAGAGATGAACAATGAAAGTGGTAAGCTGGTGGTGCAGGGAGAGCCCAAATGGTCTCCAATAGGAGTTTTGTTGATTTATTACAGAGGAAGTGTAGTTGGGTATAGAATTTATGCAGTGGTTGGGTGAAAAAGGACGATGAGGGTTTTGTGATGTGCTGGGGATTTGTGGGTACTCTAGAATACCTAATGTTTGAAGAGTTCTTCCCCAATGTTCAATTTCATCCTCACACTCTAGGTTCTTAAACCAACCATCCCGATCCTCAGAATTCCCACCCACAAGTTAGACCTCAAACTCTAAGCATTCAGGATAAGGATATTGTTGGATTTTATCTTGATCACGTGAATCATCCAACAATTTTTCGATTTCATGTATATCTTCCTCATCCTGTGTTGCTACAATTGGTCGCATTTTTGCTTTGTCCTCAATTATTTAAGCAACTGTGTGATCTTCTTCCCGAGTTTGGGTTGAGTTGGCCATTAAAAGGTTGTCTAAGGTATATATAGCCATTACTTCCTCTATTCTACCAAGCTCCTCCATCGAACCACACTTCATTTTATTCTTCTTTGAGACCTCAAAAATATTGAATCAATTTGTCTTATCCCATGAGACCATTTCTATATTTCCCGATTCACAATCAATCCTCGCCTTGGCAGTAGCCAAGAAAGGTCTTCCGAAAATAATCGAGGTGTGGTTGAGCTATTTTGGGGCTTCCATGTCCAGGACCATGAAATCAGCAAGGTAATGTAAATCATTAACCTTGACTAAAACATCCTCCAAAATACCCCTTGGTTTTGTAATGGATCTATTGGCTAACTGCAAGGTTATGTTAGTGTGTTTTAGGTAGCCTAGACCCAATTCCATGTGCAGTGAGGTAGGGATCACTTTAATGGAAGCACCTAAGTCGAGGAGGGCCCAGTCAGAAGTAACGTTTCCTATTGTGCAAAAAATCAGTGGGGCTCCCGGGTCCTGCTTCCTAGGAGGTAGTTTGTTTATGATTAATGTGCTTATGTTATCGGACAAAACTACTCTCCTATTGATTTCAAATTTTCCTCTACGCCTTTCTTTATATGCATTTAGTAAACCTATGGTGTAGGTAGGGATTGATCCGATAGCCATGAGGAGTAAAATGATTGTTAATTTGAAAGCCTGAAGAAAGGACATCCTTTCCTCCAATTTCTCCTCTGACTTTTTCTATTTGCCAATACAACAACAACATACTCCTGAATCAGAACCTGATGTTTTGTTGATCACATTCTTAGTTGGGAGTTTGGAATTCTTGCTACGGGGCCTAATGGGGTTGACATGGGGTTGGGTAGGTCCCTTGTGTTTACTACCACTCCTTAAGGTGAGGGTGTTTGCCATAGCAAAATGCTGTTGGTTAGTGCCTTGGGGAGGGTTGGGCAAAACAGGAGACTCTCGGTTGATTATGGTATGAACTTGGTTAGCTCCGAGAGGGTCTGGGGTAGCCTGATAGAGAGTATGAGCTTAAGCATGCAACTCCCCATCATTACCAAACCCTTGAGGCCCAATGCCTCGGTTCTGAAGATTCCTTGGGTTTGGCATAGAATGTGATGGTAGAGATCTAGGCTACTAGTTGTTTGTACTAAGTTCGGATTGCAAGGTGTCCTGTGAAGTTTTCATCTATTGCATGAGCTGGAGCATTGACCCTTGCATTTCTACCATTTTCAGGTTCAAGTCAGCCTGCTCGGCAGGTTGTTGAGCATTCCACATGGGCTGATTAACCTGATTCAAGGGAAACTGAGTATATACATGACCTTGACCCATTGGTTTTTGCCGTACATAGTTGTTGGGTCGATATTGGGTCTGCTGCCCTTGATCTTTCCAAGAGAAGTTAGGATGATTTTTCCAACCAGAATTATAGGAATTCGAATAAGGGTTGGACCTAACATTCTCTTGCACAGCATGAACATCCTCATAAGATGAGGATGAAGAAGGATAAGAAAGACTGGGATCAAAGGCCCCAGTTTGGAACCCATAAGGTTCCGAGAAGAGTTGGCTCGAAGGTTGAGCCGTCTCTAGTTGGTTCACAAACTCCCGTCCTGTAAAAGTTTGCAAAGAATGGAATCCTGATCCCTGGGATTGAGCGGATCTAGAAAAATTAGAGTTTCCGGACATCCACTCTTCCATTCATTTAGTAACTAGATCTATCTTATCTAATCTATTGCAGATCAATTCCATATCAAATGTACGAGAATCTTGGACCTCATTGGCATTTGATCTAATTTGTTGGGATCGGTTGAAGGTTTCCATGGAGGCATGGTTTAAAGAATTTTCGGTCATTTCCTCAAACAAATCATATGCGCTATCTGCATCCTTGTTGAGGAAATTACCTCCGCAAGAAGAATCCACATGATTACGGAATTGATCACTCAACCCGTGATAAAAAATCTACACAAGCTGCCATTTAGGCACCTCATGGTGTGGACACTTTCGGAATAGATCCTGGAATCTCTCCCAGGCCTCATGAAATGGTTCCCCCTGCCATTAGGAAAAAGTGGTAATTGCTCGTCACAATGCATTGGTTCACCCAATTGGGAAGAATTTCTTCAGGAAGGTCGATTTTAAAGCTGTCCAAGTAGTAATCGGTCTTCCAATGGTACGATACCAATGTGCGGCCTTATCCCTGAGTGAATGGGGGAAAAGCCTCATGAGCATTTGTTCTTCATCCACATTCCGCGATTTAGTAGTCTAAACCAGAGTGATCAAGTCTTGCAAATGTTGGAATTGTGATCTGAGCCAAGCCCGTGAAAGTGTTTAATTAGACTCAAAACCTGGGGCTTGATCTCAACATCTCCGGCGGGGATCACAACGCCAGGACAATCCTCATAATTTGGAGGATCATAAAAATCCTTCAAGGGCCGAGTGCCCTGACCATTCATTCGTTAGAACCATTACTGCATTTGCTGCAATTCTTCCAACTGCCTCTAAATCAGCTCCTACTGGTTCGGAGGTAGGGGAGGTGGTTGTTGATTAGCCATGGGATCTACTTGGCTAAAGCTCAACCTCCGCCTCAGGGAATGGTCTAAAGGTCCTTCCAAACGAGGATTTAATGACCTCCTTCCAAGCATACACTGGAAGGAAGTCAGAAGGACGAGGAAGAGAAGGGACCCTGCAGCACAAAAAATACAAGCCTATCCTTAGGTTAGGTATCCTAAAGTTCTACAGACTCTCAAAATCTATCCTAAGATTATGGACGATTTACTCTACTTATGTCCAGGTAATCCAACCGGTTAGAAGGAGGGACAGGGGAGAAGGTTCTTCCTTTGGCTTGTGCCTCCAGTTCCAAGTGTACCCCCTAGCTGCAGTCGTTTGATGCTACTCCCCTAGTTAGAGATCAGATTGACTAGTATAAGTAGGTTAATCATGAATAATCTCAATCTGGATCCCATAGAGCGAACCAGTCCTTATGGCCAGCGTCTGCTCAATTTCAGTTAGGCCTGGGATATTGGTGCTTTTGGAATGTGATGGGCCCTTAATGGGTTGTGCCCTCAATGATTCGTTTGATAATGTGTGAATGTGCACAATGAAGAGGTTTTCAAGCAAGATTATTAATGATGAGGTTAGCTTTAGGATTCAAATCCTACTTAATAGCTTTTAGGATTCAAATATTAGGTGCTTTCAAACAAAGTTTGTGAGGCAATCCAAGTTTTGAAAGCACGAGTTCAAGTATTTTTCCTTTGTAAATCAAGAAAATATGGAGTGCCTGGCTTCACCTAAGTATTGAATCCTATGGGGTAGCTACACAATGAACCGCTTTTAGATTAGGTGGTGCAGCCCAAACAATTCATTCATTTGGCTCAAATGCACTAACAATTAAGGCACACAAAAAGGTGATTAACCTAATATGATTTCTACTCTTTTATGTGTTGAATTCGTGTACTAGGTCCACAGGTCGGAATCCCAGTTGAGTAGATAAAAATCAAGTCCGATTATGTGCCTCAAATGTGGGTGTATAGAATGTGTATATTGATTCATCCCACAGCAAGTATCTCTTTTTGTTTTTTTTTTTATATAAGATGTGGGTGAGATGGGTGAAGATGGCAAACAAGATAAACAAAGTCTATCCTAGGGTTTATGCAAACACCTAAGTAGATTAGGTCTTGGTTATGATTGTGGCAAAATGAACTAGTGGGGGGGAAAGTGGGGGACACTTATAGAGTACTCCACTCGCACTTTACTCCAATCTACCGTACTTGGATCTCCATGCTAAATAATGCGTGTCTTTCACTCAGCTCAGTAATTAAGTTAATTTCACTTAATTAAGAGTAGAAAAAGTCACTTAGGTTAACTCGAAATTGTGTCGGTTGTGTAGTATAGGGTTGAATTAACCTAACATTTTAGAAATTTTTACTGGTTGAGTCTAGGTCGTTCACTGTGAGGTATAATAATTTTTCAAATTCATCAATTTTCTTTTATTTCTCTATAAGTTTAGGAGGTATAACTAGGTTGATTTTAAAACATGCATTTTGCTAAAATATTTAAACTATAAAGATTATACAAAATTCTATATAAAAACATATTTACTCAAAATGATTTGCTTTATTAACAAGTAAACATGTTAGTTTTTCAATTTTATTTCAAAAGAAATTAAGGCAATAAGAATTACTCTTTTAAAACATGCTTTTTTAAAATTAAAACAAATTCAAAAACAAACTAAAACTTCATTTCTTCAGCCTCTCTCTTCCTCTTTTCTGTTCTTTCTATTCTTTTCCTTTATTTTTATTCTATCTCGAACTCTCTTTCTTACCTCTCTTCTTTTGTTCTTGCCTTTTTCTCTTCCTGTCTCTTATTCTCTTTCCCTTATTCTTCTCCTGCCTTCTTCTCTTCCCTTAGTGCCTGTTCTCTTAGTTCGTTTCGTTCCTATTCTTCTTTCTTTCCTTTGCTTTAGCTCTTCACTTAACCTTAACTTTCAACACTTAGCTTAACCTTAACCTTCAGCGGCTCCTCTTTCCTTAAGCCCTTCAGTTGAACCAGGTTTTTTTCACTTTTTTAACCAAAAATTATTTTATTTGTGACGAGGTCCTTTCGAGTCTACACAACACCCTGAGATCACGGTGGGACCAGACCCTACTCGGTCCTCACCTAATCTCAGTTAGATTCGATTTTGATTTATTTCATTTTGGTCCATAGTCTCGAGCCAATCCGGCTCAACCCAACCTCCCAGGCCTCGCCCTCCTAGAGCACACTCGCTCACACCCACAAGGGCTCACACCTGCAGGCACACAACCCTACACATACACATGCACATACTCAGAATGTTTAGAATGCTCAGATTGGTAACCGGTGCATCTAGCGTTAATGACTGAAGAGCCGGGGTAACAAATTCGTTTTATCCCCATGCACGGTCTCAGAAACTAACGATGTGGGACTATCATAACCCCTTCCAGACCCAACTTGAATCAATCGTAACTTCCAGCTCAGAGCTTCTTTTCAAATGATTTAAAGTTTGTTAGAAAGCTCTAAAGTTGATCTACACAATTGTAGCATCAATTTAAGGATTAGAGGATATTTTCCTCTTCAATTTGAAGAGTCAAATAAGGGGTTCCTATGGGTTATTTATTGCCTGGAAATGATTTTTAACTTCACAGAGTCCTCAGATGGGCTTTTCTCTCTCATTTAAAGGTCTGTACTGGTTATACAAATTATTCTTCATCTATTAGAGTAAGTTTTAAGCTCACAAGACCTTCAGATAGTGTACAGAAGGTTGAAACTTCTCTGAAAGCTTCAGAGTTCGAATTTCATATTGAAATAGGTGAAATAGACACTTAAGAATGTTTCTAATTAATTTAAACTAATTCTAAGTGTTATAACAGACTTATCTGGGCAGGATTCAAGTTCATATTTCAACAAAATACTTCTGTTGTTAGTTTTGGTTCGAAAGTAACCCAAATTGTCAGGGTTTGAATTTTCACATAATAAATCATTTGAGCTCACTTAATTCACTCTGAAACCATCCAACAAGATCCCAGAAACAGCTTAATCTCATCAATTTCTCAGATTGATCTCAGAAACAAAGTTTCCTCCTCAAGTTTGACTATAAAGGCTTAAAATTTGACTTTATGTTCAAAGCCTTCTCTCAAGAAATCAAAGCCTCGAATAGGATCTTCTTAACCTCAGAAACTCATTCAGATTCTCAGATAGGAACTCTAACCAAGATTTCTAGGGTTTCAGGCTCATCGCCTGAGGTTCAAAATGACTTTGGTCGTCAGAGGAAATTAGAGGTTGTTACAGTATTCTAAGGGTTTAAACAGCTTCAGTTCATTGCACTGAAGCTTCTAGGATCCTTAAATTCTTCTTATATCCTTTATCAGACTTCTCCAACTCCGCTGGAGTTGGAGAAGATGAACTTCAATCTTCGTCTCCAGACACTAAATCTTCAAACAAATATCCTCAAGACAATTAGTGATCCATATTACATCATTCTAGAGCTTCTCAATGAATTCTAAAGGCTGAAGTAAAAATTTGGCTCGTCGGAGCTCGCCAGAGCTCCGGTGAGTCCAGAAAATATGTAAACTATGTACAGATTGTAAAATTATGCCATTTTTAATCTAAAAGGATCTTGAGGTTGCAAGGAACCCCAGTATCACATTTAATTCCCATTTTGTCTCTTTATTTGTAAGATTTGATAGTGAATTCATTTATTTAAAAATCTGATTTGAATTAAGCTCAGGAATTATTTAACCACTCGATTGAGAGCTTACAACAAGTCAACAGATAATAGTAGTCATAATTATATAGTTAATTAATAGTTTGAACTGGTCCTGAGCCACCATTGACAAGGAGCTCAGGAGCTTAATTAAGATTGGGTGTTTAATTTATATGTGATATTTATATGTATTATGGTGTCGATTAGGGTTCATAAGTGGTGAATAGATGATGAAGAACCCAGTGGAGGTGAAATTAACTCGACTACTATCGCCATGGACAGTGATAGTAGTCGGTGGAGGTGAAATGTGAATTAGGTGATTAAGTGATCAATTAAATGAGTAAATGTGCTAGAAGTGATTGTGAGGGTTAAAGGAAGGTGGATAGTGAGTTAAAAAGACAAGATTAAAGCTCTGGCGAGCTCAAGGAGCTCGTCGGAGTTGGAGAAGATGAAACTGAAATTCTAAAAGTTACTCTAATCTAACTACCTAAACTAACTAAGCTTACCTACTCCTACTCCTACTCCTAATCTACTATTACCTTGACGAAGGGTCAATAGGATTCCGCCGAAGGTTCATAGCGGACGACGAAATCAGAGGGTGGAAGAAAGATCTCCAGTGAGTGGATTTGAGGTGGAGCGAAGGATTCCTTGGGTCGGTGCCTGTGTCAGAGACGCGACAGACCATGGTGGATCTCCACGGTTGATCAGAATGGATGGAGGAAGTCGAAAAGTGAAATGGAAAGTTGCCGGAGTTTTGGACAAATAGCCTATCGAAGTCGGCTACAGTGTTAGAAGAGGGAAGGGAGCCAACTTGAGCAAAATCTGAGGGGTGAAAGGGTATTTATAGTAGTTGGCGGCGAAGAGAATGGCGAGGTCTAGCCGAAGAAGGATCTTGAGGAGCTTAACCTCCAACTTTTCCTCCAACAACGGTGAGGTTATCTCCCACTGCAAAATAGGATTTCTGGTTAATCCAGACTGGTGGATGAAGAGGAGGTGGTGAGCGCAAGCTGCAAGAGCTTGGACAAAGAAGATTGGTGTCGGAAGGGCGGTAATCGTGCGGTGGCGTGACTCTCTACCGCCAGCCATTCATTCAGCTGAAGAAGAAGAAGAAGACGAAGAGGGACTTAAATGTATTGAATCTTAAGGACCTATGTGAGAAATAAGGATCGGATTGTAATAAGTTTTAAAGACCAAAATGTAAACTTAGGTTTTGAAGGTTTATTTTAACTTAGATTTTTGTCAACTTTTTATATATGTTAGTAAATAAGGTAAATATTATATTTTCTCCTTGAATTTACATTTTTAACCTTTGTATATTAATTTATTAGATTAAGTAAAATTACTTAAGTTATTATATACTTAAGTATACATTAAGTTTAAGTTACTTATCTTATTAATTAATGGAATGATTAAAAGGATTTCGAGTCCAATTATTAACTAAATTATTAATAATGTTAATTGAATGATAAAATGCCATTTTAAACTTATTTTAAGGTCCTTGACTATATATCCCTTATTCTATAATTAACCCTTATATATTCATAACCTTAGCTAATTAACTAGGAAGACTAGTTAAATAGGAGTAATTAGAGATCATGATGAGTGTCTCATCATACCCCCAAGCCAAAGTTTTGCTAGTCCCTAGCAAAATTAACTAAGACTATGATGATTTAAAGCACTTGGGTTTAAATTATTATAAATAGTAACTATGTAGAGGAAAGCTTAGGTCAGAAAATTTTTAAGTTTAATATAAATGATTAATGTATAGAGCTTGTGTGAAAATTTTCTTACTTAGACTTATACTTATAACATTTTCAAAACACACTTAAAACAATTTGTAAACAAGAATTTTACTCAGAATTAGAATTCTTCAAAAATCTCTTTATCTTTGTAACTATTCTTAACTTAAATTAGAATACAAAGTGTTTTAAGGAAAACAAAACTTAAGGATTGAGAATTAAATTTTAACTCAAAAACTCAAATAGATTTAAGTCAATCCCTTGTTTATGATATTTAACTTTTATTAATATAAGTTTAAGCAAATTAACCAGATACTCATTATTAATCAAACTTAGAGTAGTAAAACTCAAATTTACTAGCCTACAACACTAAAGAATAACTTCTAGACCTAGGATTCTGTCAATTCTTCTCCTTTAGGTCTCAACTTAAAATCTTCAAAACCCAATTTCTTAAGCTTCATTGCCCAATACCAATGTTCAGTAGCTATGATTATAAAACATCTGTGCTTAGTGAAGAAAGACATCCAAAGTTGCAAAAATCCAGATCATAAGACATCAATTTCCAATCCCAATTATTCCAATTCAAGCCTTTGGGTTGGCCTTACTCAGGTTTGGTTGCTTTCTCCTCACTAGTTTCTATCCCGAGGTCAACACCTTTTGTGTATATCTCCCCGGTGGACCACTGGGTCATTTATTTCTAATTTTTTTCTCCATATTTTTTTCTTTTTCTATAGGTTAGAACACCCATTTGTAGCATGGTGTTCTTTTTATTTGATGGAAGAAAGGGTAGCATCCATTTGTAATGAGATGCTTTATTTATTTTTGGAAAACTGGATAAGTACCCTTTTTTAACAAGGCACTTAACTGCAGGGTGTTTTATTTACTTTTTCCTTTCTTTTCCCCCCTTCTCATTTTTCTTACTAACTTTATTCTCCAAATCCTTTTTCTGGGTGAGTGGCACATCCTTCACCCTTTCAAGAACCGCCCCGCTGAAATCCTTAGACTAAAGAGGATTCAGAATTGATCTCTTAACCTCTGTGTTTTCGTGGTCTCAAATGCCAACAAGACAATTCTATGTGTGTGAATTTGGATGTTTAGGTTACTTAGCTCTCAAACCAGAGCTTGGACAACAAAGCCCTTCACTCTCAGGTTCTTCAAATTCTTAGCTTCCTAATATTTAATTGTTGTCCGTCAAGACAAAGCTATGTTGTCCGTCAAGACAAAATTTACCAAGTCTAGTTATTTATCTCTAGCTTGTAAGTTTTGTAAACTAAAATTCTACCAACTCTCTTTTTAATTAACTATGAATATCTAGTCTTCTACTTAACTTTATGATAAAATCAAATATTTTAAAAGTAAAAGGATTACTTAATCTAATTGATTAAAAAGTTATAATTTAATTCCAAAACTTAAGTTTAAATCTTACATACTTAGTTTCTTAATTCAAGATAAGAATAGAAAAATAAATCTTTAAAAGATTTAAAAGATTCCTAATTCAAATAAAATCTTGTTTTAAAAATTTAAACACAAAAGTGTGTTTTTACAAAATGTTTTAAAGTAAAAATCTAATTAGGAATTGAATGCTCTTAAATACTCTATATATATTCTATATACATTTTAAATTTCTGACCTAAAAGAAAATTAAGCTCTTAATTATAATATATATATTCTTCTTCTTTTCTTCTTTATTAAAAATGAATATTTCCCTCTTATTATTTTTATGAATTTTCTTTTGTCAAATTTTTGTATTTTTATATTTTCATTTTTGTGTCTATAAGATTTTCCAATTTTTATTAATTTTTTTCAAAAATTATTCAAATTTTTATGAAATTTTTTATATTTTAAAATTTTTATCATTTTATATTTTATTATTTTTTTAAATTTCGTGGATATTTAATTTTTATGTGTTTTTGTCTTTTAACCCACACTTAAAGTGAAAATTCACTTCAACACCCCCCTCAAGCCAAAATTTTACAATGTCCTCATTGTAAGAAGGGTGAAAATATATTACATTTCATTTCGTATAAGGTGATGGAAGAAGTCGAATAGAGGAGATTAAAAATCTCTGTGCGGACGATTTCAATTCTGAACAAAGGTCAGAGTGGTCAGTCGGACTAAATGAAGGTAATCAATATGATATGAAGTGAAATTTTAAAGTAAGTGTATAAGAAAATCAAAAAGGGTAGAAATAGGAAACAACTATGTACAAATGTGGTGGATGCATAGAAAAACCCTAGTGGAGCCTGTAACATTCTCCAACAAGACCCAAAGGATGTGATTCTAAGAAAGGTTTAAGACGTTGACCATTGACTTTGAAGGGTTGATCCTTGTTGGGTTGAGTGATTTTGACAGTGATTACGCAGCAATCATTGGTCTTAATTAGCCTAGATTAAGCTAGGACTTAGCATAAGTTAGGGTTATTCATGTATGCGTACACCTTATCTGCATCTTTACTGCTTTCCTTTAGCTATGCATAAAATAATGTTATAATGTGCTGATTAAGTGCATTATGTCGATTGCAGGGAATAAGCTGATCAGGAGCTGAATCTGAAGCTTGATCAGGAATAACAGGAGTTGTAGCAGAGCTGGAGCAGAAGGCCTAGTTTAGATGTAGGAATAATAATGTAAGGGGGTTAAAGGTTTTCTATTCTATTAAGTAGAAATAAAGCACTAAAATGTGAAGAGCATAGGTCCATCCTAGCCCTAAGATAGCCTAGAGACTTCCCCAAGCCTTAGCCACCCTTAGATTAGGTCACAATACCCTAGGAAGCCCTAAAACCCTAGTTCCAACCCTTATCTGGACGTCCAGATAAGTTTTAAGGCATCCAGGACCCTTAGCCAACTCGCACACACTTCAAACCCACTTCTGCAGTGTTATTGGACGTCCAGACACTTTGTCAGACGTCCAATTTCTGCAGAATACCCAGAACAGAACCCGAAATCCTTCCTGACTCTGATTGGACGTCCAGACAACAAGTCTAGACTTCTGATTTTTGAGTATAAGACGTCTGATTATATAATTGGACGTCTGATATTGCTCTCCAATTCCTGTTTTGAGATTTAAGCCTTGATCTTGGATCTCTAGGTACCTAAACCCAATTCCAACCCCATAGGAACCTAAATTAAGGTGCCCTAACCCTAGTACATCACCTCTAAACCTCCCTAAGGACATAATTAGGTCCTCACTAAACCTAATTGACTTGGATCTTAGTCAATTCCATCAGCCTATTGAATTAGACTCAATGAGTGCAATTGAGCCCTGATCTCAGTACACACTGTCCAATTGGACTCAGTGAGAGTCCAATTGACCTAGACCTGACTTAATTGAGTTGTTTTACTCTCAATTAAGTTTCCACAAACCCAATTAAACTTGTATTAAGTTTAATTGCACTTTACCTTAGTGAATTAGGGTTTATAACCCTAATTTGAGACCTACCTTGACCTAAACCCATTAGAACCCAACCTAATCAACCTAGCCACCTAAGTTTCGACCCACACACACCCACACACACCATCCACACAAAAATATCTAGCCTAGAGTTCTCTAGAACTCTCTACCATGCGTGGTTGCCTTGGTTGCCAAAAATAGCAACCAAGAACCATTCAATTTTTAGATCCACATTTGGTGGATCTAAAAACCACCATCCACCCTCTCTCTCACTCTCCCACGAGCACCCACCATAGGCCCCTCTAGAGAATTCCATAATTCTCTAGAGAGCTTCCCTTAAGTCTACAAAAAGACCCCTTGGGTGGCCATTTTCACCCATTCACTCCCTTGGCATTTGCTCTCCATTGGTGCCATTCATGCCAACTCCACTTAGCCACTCACTCCACCTCCACGAGCTCACTACCAACACCATGGAGGACACCATGCCGGGATGCTGAATCAACCCTACTTCTCTCCAAGGGTCGACTTAAGCTACATTGGCCGCCCCTCATTCTCCTCTCGACCACTCCAAGGCCATCGAGGACCACCCCTGAATGCCCTCTATTCTTCTAGCTCTAGATCATGCTCTTCATAATTTTTATTGCTTTCATTTACTGCTTAGTAGAGTAGTCTCACTTCTTCCCCAATGATGCATGTGAAATCTCCCCGTTGATTCTTGTATGCAATCGTTTTCTGGTAGTTAGATTTAATTTTAGATTTAATTTTAAGCATTCATGTATAAGCTTTCCTCTAGATTTCCTTGTGCAACAACTCCCCCACGATGAATGAAATTTCATTTTATATATATATCTCTTATGTGTTTGAAATCACCTTGAGCTAAATGATTATCTTATTTGTGTGATTTAAGTGCCTGTTCTTTAACCGCCTATATATTATGCACCAGCATGTAGTTTAAATAAAGTAGAGCAGCTTTAAGATCGATTTCAAAAACAAAAACGCCTCCCAGAGACGAACGACCGGGACTCAAGGTCTCGTTATTTTCAAAGCAATATCTTTGTTGGATCGTATTTCGCAACTATACTACGACGCTTTTATCAAAAATGCGATCTACGATTTCTCCCAACAAAATGGCACCGTTGCCTGGGAGGCAACGTCATTTTTCTTTATTTCGATCTTTTACTTATCGTTGACAAATCTGCCTCTACTTCAGTTTTTTTTTTATGTGCAGGATAACATGGAAGAAAAATGGGATCTGCGCACACACCGAGCGCGGCGAAGAAAAACCAGGTGTACATCATCTATCTTAGATTAGGTTTCTCTTTCTGAACCGTAGGAGTAGATTTACTTGTTGCAATTTCCTTTGAAAAATTCTTTGTAAAAAACAAAAAAATTTTCTCATTTTCATGAAAAAGAAAAAAAATCAAAAAGAAAAAAATTTTAAAAAAATCTAGATTAGGTTTTCTTTTGAATCTAGGTTAGAAAAAAAAAGATTTTCGTTGAATCTTTTGAAAACTTCTGTTAGAAAAAAAGAAAGTGCAAAAGATTAAAAAAAAAAGCATTTTTGGTGGAAGGCTTGAATTCAAACCTCTTTAAAAGCTTTTCCACCACCTTCTAATTTTCGGCCAGATTTCAAATCTCACTTAAAAATTCGATTGTCGAAAAATCCGTCAGCGAAAATTCTGAAATTCGGGAAAAAGCTTCATTTTCAAAGCTTCTTTCAAATGCCAGCATTACTTTGAGAAAACTCCAAGTATAAAAGTTTTAAAAATTTTTGAAGTGCACGGGGGTCAGATAGACCCAGATTCAAAAATTTTCAAAGTTCAAAAGCGATTTCGAGCAAACCGAGTATTTGTTTTGACTAAAATCGGTGGGGTTTGAAGGCTGATCTAATTGGATTTATTTTTCATATTTTTTCCTAATTTTTGAAGATCATTTGATACTGTTTCAAAGCGAAAAACCGTTCAGGGCTCAAAGTTCCAAATCTGACCCCCTGATATTTAAAATTTCCTAAAAATTTGATTGAAATAGTAAAAATTCAAAAAAAATATTCTCTGAAAAAATAATTGAAAAAGGAATCTACTCGCAAAATTTAAAATTAATTGGATTTCAATTACTATCAGAGAATCAACATTATTATTGTGGTTTGCTAAAATAGAGAAAAAAACCCTAGAACTGCATGCAACTTAGGTTGAACCTTTAGGGTCACAAATAGAGACCACACTTTTGTCTAACCTAGACTTAATCAAGTCTAGTTAGCCGTTGAGCTTGGTCACCTTGTGGGCCACTCACCACAAACCCCACTGAAGAAAACGGGTTAAAAACTAATTTTAAAACACGAAATCAACCCGAGTTCGTTGTTGTACTACTGGATGAGTTTAATCTCTCTTGCCAAACCTGGTGACTAAGTCTGCGGGGTAGTGTCAAACGACCACGGCTCGGGGGTCAACGGAACCGGAGGCATAAGCCAAAGGAAGAACCTTCCCTTTGGTCCCCTCGTAACCAGACTGGCTAGGTTAGCTTGAGAGGCGGGATTCACTTTCAGTCGGTTGTACGACGAACTTATCTTCAGGAATTCAAATCCCTAACGAAAAATATGGTCACCTGATTTATAAGGACCATTTGATTGACAGGGCCTTAGCCTTGTTATGCGTGGCTACACTAACCTAAGGGTTGGGCGGTGTATGCACGGAAGGAGGTCACTTCGACCTCACTTGGTTGGACCTTGGGAGCCACTCCCAAGGAGGCGAGTTACCTCACCTGGACCATCTTCTCACCCCATTTCTTCTATCTGCTGAGCCGCAATGGCTAACATTGGATCTGGACCTAATCAGGATCCAGAAGAGCTGGACCCACGAGCTTATCTGAGAGCTCAGGTCACTGAATCAGCTCAACCTTGGGATCAGAAACCAAGGTGGCGAAGATGACTTTTCGCTTCGCTTGATCCTTCTCCTAGGGTTACCGAAATGGTTAACCTATATCCTAACCCTGGATATTATGACCCATACCAGTCGGTCCCTCAAAGGATCGCATCTTATAACCCAGGATATGGATTTCATACTCCTGCTTCTCACCCATGGAACATGGGTAGACCTGATTCACCCCATGGAACCCCTGAAGAGCTACCGGTGCATATGCGGCCACATTATAGAATACAGAGAGCTATAGCGAGCGCTAAGGAAAAGGCCGCATCCTATCTACGTGAAATCGAGGCTATCATTGAGCCGAACCAAAGACAAAGTCGGATTCCGCATCAACAAGCCATGTTGGAGCTCCTTCAGGAAACAACAGAGATAACAAGGCGAATTGGACAAAATCGGGAAACTCAAGAACTATTGCTTTTGAGATATCAAGTGGAAAATAGCATTGAAGACCTCGAAGAATTTGAAACAACTATGCCGAAAGAACACACAGAAGATTCTCTGGAGCAGATGCCCGAAGATCACTCAAGGGAAAAGGAATCTAGCATGGATATGAGACAGGAGCAGGAACTATGCCGAATGGGTTCATCTGAAATTGAGGAGGAAAGGACTGATATCTCCAGGACTGAGCTGCAATCAGATTATCCTGAATCCTGGGAGACACCTTTTGGGTTAGATAACCCGATCGAGACAAGGGAAGTAGATCCAATTGAGGATATGGATCTTGAGGCAAACATTACATACGACACTACTGATCAATCTAGACCACTTCCCATTGTAGGTAAACCTGTGCTAAAGCCAGCATCTTCTGATCTGCACTCTTCTTCTTTCACCTACATCCCTAATTCGGATATTAGAGATTCTAAGATGACACTTTCTATCCTTGATCCTAACATCCGAAAACCAGAAGTAGCTATGGATAACTCGAACAAAGAAATAAATATGCTACCTGAGGTAGGAATTACTGAGGAGCCCACTGCATATAAGGGTGAAGCTTCGAGCAGAATGAGCTAGGGACGCACCTACCATCCTAGTCAATGGCTCGACCTCGAGCCT
This sequence comes from Thalassia testudinum, assembly GCA_037157565.1. Taxonomy (NCBI): domain Eukaryota; kingdom Viridiplantae; phylum Streptophyta; class Magnoliopsida; order Alismatales; family Hydrocharitaceae; genus Thalassia; species Thalassia testudinum. Next base: position 7,144,570 of record JAZHRO010000003.1, on the reverse strand, counting down.
AAAGAGACAGCCTCTGATGAATCAGAGATGAGTACTGATGAGGACGAAGTAATTTCTGACGAGGATTTCAGTGACCTCCCCACAGATCTTCTACTTTCATGGATACCCCCATGTGACCCAGAGCCTGGAGAGAGCATGATCTTTGATGTCAATTATCATTATGAGGATCCCTATGACTCAGATTCTGGTTCTAAGATACATGTTGATCTACTCCCTCAGCAACTTCCTGCTGAATTGTGGGACATGATAAATCAGCTGAATCAACATCATGATCCCCCCTCTGATTGTCCTCTATTTTCCACCACCACTCCACACTTTCTTTTAGCTAGACTTTTTGGAGTAGGGGTGCACAATCAGCTGGTCCGCATCTTTGGACCACTGATTCTAGGAGCATACGAGCACATCTTTCTCTTAATTTTGACCGGCTCCTATGCAAGAATTGATACATCTCATTGAGCTTTCGCCCAACTGGAGGCGTTAAACTCATCACATATAGATACCATTCACCCCACATTCCACCATCATTTTTATACATAGCATAGTTTTGTTTTAGCATATTTCCCTTTTATATTGCATATTAACAGGTTGGCCGGTGCTGAATATAATTTCAGGAGCAATTACAGGTTATTTCTACCCATTCTCTCCCTGTAGCATTTATTTTCTTTTACATTCATGCATGAGGACATGCAAGAACTTAGGCATGGGGGGGAAGATACAGAAAAACTGAAAAAAATTTTTTGTACCAACACTTAGGAAAACCTCAGAGCTTCATGCAAAACATACTTTAGGACCTTAAACAAAAGAACAACCGACTCCACCTCCAATGCTCACATTGAAGCTAGAAATCGTTCGTAATAGCCACTTCCGACTCACCCGCCCACCTTTTGTTCTAAATTTAGGGTCAAGCTGATTGTAACCCGATACAGGAAATTCACGAAGCACAAATTATGCGAGGTTACATGTTTATAGCATATATAGATATTGCATTCATGAATAAGATTATTTTATTAAGAGAACGCATTAGGAATTTTATCCTTTAGTTGATTCCTGTAATCTGGAATCCAGTACAACTTTTCACACACACGTAGAATTTGCAATGGATTCATGGTGAAGGCTGATAAACATCTTCAGTTTGTCGAGAAGAAGCAGTGCTTCTTTTCCTGAACCCTTGAACGGTGTTTTGGGAGTCAGGCTGATTTTCTTCCAAAAATCCACCAAATAGTGTGAGATGAGAGTAGAATGTATTGGTGCTCTAAGATTAGTGCAAGGAATCTGGAATCCTAGATAATTAGGTAATGATACTCTGAGTTTAGACATAGTTTTTGCTCTCGATTCCCACGTATACATTTTTGGTGCAAAATTTTGAGAGCCACCGAATAAGGCAAATACATGGAGAGTGAGTTTTCATAAAACTAGGGCTAAGGTGGATGGTTATGACCATTCTTTACGGAATCCTCAGCTAAAGGAGGGTATTGATGTCAAGGTCAGAAATACACCGTCCTATCCGTCTCTCCCGATGCCATGAGTAGGCACTTCCACCAAATAAGCCACCCAATGTCTCTTGAGTATCACCAATCGCTAATAATGCCTCCTTAATAAAGTTCATGGATGTATGCCAGTTGCTCTATGCTGAAAAAAAGAAATGCTGAAAAGGAAGAAAAATTGAAAAAAAAAAAGAAAAAAAAAATTTTGGAAGAAGAAGAAAAAGAGTTTGTGAATATTTAGTATTTATTTTATTTGCATTGAGGAAATACCACCAAACAAAATTGAGCTCGACCAAATATGGCCTTAACCTATTTTTCTTGTGTTTCTGACGGCCTGAATAATGGCTGAGGAATTCCGACTTAGTGTTAGGGTTATGAGAACTCAATTAAAGTGTTAATGCCTAGTGAGACCACCAAATACAGAACATATGTGTAAATCTGGTGAGGTTGTGAGCTCTAAGAAAAAGAAAGAAAAAGAGCAAGAGAGAATGAATACAAAGGAATCAAAAGGGAGCATAGTTTTTCTCGTCTTTCTCTGAGTTGAGTTACTTAGTAATTCGGGAATCTGGATTTTGTAGTACTAGTTTCTATGTAGCACCAAGTGAGAATGAGCCACCAAATATACAATCCTTTCCCTCAAAGATTCTCTACCTAAGCCTAAGGCCAAGGTGGAATTCATAAAATATCTTGAATACCCTGAGGGAGGAAATCTGCCAATCCTGCTAGAATTTTTATTAGGGGTCAAGTACAGGCTTTAGAGGTGTATTAGTCTTCACTCGAATCTGTTGCAAAAGCTACATAGCTGCACCTTCACGATTGTTTGGATTTCTAGAGCATAGGATGAAAACAAAAGGGAGAAAAATCTCTATGAAAACACTTGATAAAATAACCAGTCCCTTAGGGACCCTTGTTGTAAATAATTTAGTCTTACATTTGCTAGGGTCTAGCAAGATTTAGGCATGGGGGTATGATTGCGCAGCAATCATAGGTCTTAATTGGCCTAGATTAAGCTAGGACTTAGCATAAGTTAGGGTTATTCATGCATGCATACACATTATCTGCATCTTTACTGCTTTCCTTTAGCTATGCATAAAATAATGTTATAATGTGCTGATTAAGTGCAATATGTCGATTGCAGGGAATAAGCTGATCAGGAGCTGGATCTGAAGCTGGATCAGGAATAATGGGAGTTGTAGCAAAGCTGGAGTAGAAGGCCTAGTTTAGATGTAGGAATAATAATGTAAGGGGATTATAGGTATTCTATTCTATTAAATAGAAATAAAGCAGTAAAATGTGAAGTGCTTAGGTCCATCCTAGCCCTAGGATAGCCTAGAGACTTTCCCAAGCCTTAGCCACCCTTAGATTAGGTCACAACACCCTAGGAAGCCCTAAAACCCTAGTTCCAACCCTTCTCTGGATGTCCAGATAAGTTTTAAGACGTCCAGGACACTTAGCCAACTCTCGCACACTTCAAACCCACTTCTGCAGTGTTATTGGATGTCCAAACACTTTGTTAGACGTCCAATTTCTGCAGAATACCCAAAACAGAACCCGAAATCCTTCCTGACTCTGATTGGATGTCTAGAAAACAAGTCTGGACTTCTGATTTTTGAGTATAAGATGTCTGATTATATAATTAGACGTCTGATACTGCTCTCCAATTCCTGTTTTGAGATTTAAGCCTTGATCTTGGATCTCTAGGTCCCTAAACCCAATTCCAACCCCATAGGAACCTAAATTAAGGTGCCCTAACCCTAGTACATCACCTCTCAACCTCCCTAAGGACCTAATTAGGTCCTCACTAAACCTAATTGACTTGGATCTTAGTCAATTCCATTAGCCTATTCAATTGGACTCATTGAGTGCAATTGAGCCCTGACCTCAGCACACACTATCCAATTGGACTCAGTGAGAGTCCAATTGACCTAGACCTGACTTAATTGAGTTGTTTTACTCTCAATTAAGTTTCCACACACCTAATTAAACTTGTATTAAGTTTAATTTCACTTTACCTTAGTGAATTATGGTTTATAACCATAATTTGAGACCAACCTTGACCTAAACCCACTAGAACCCATCCTAATCAACCTAGCCACCTAAATTTTGACCCACACACACCCACACACACCATCCACATGAAAATATCTAGCCTAGAGTTCTCTAAAACTCTCTACCATGTGTGGTTGCCTTGGTTGCCAAAAATATCAACCAAGAGCCATTGAATTTTTAGATCCACATTTGGTGGATCTAAAAACCACCATCCACCCTCTCTCTCACTCTCCCATGAGCTCCCACCGTAGGCCTCTCTAGAGAATTCCATAATTCTCTAGAGAGCTTCCCATAAGTCTATAAAAAGACCCCTTGGGTGGCCATTTTCACCCATTCACTCCCTTGGCAATTGCTCTCCATTGGTGCCATTCACGCCACCTCCACTTAGCCACTCACTCCACCTCCACGAGCTCACTACCACCACCATGGAGGACACCATGCCGGGATGCTGGATCAACCCTACTTCTCTCCAAGGGTTGGCCTAAGCTACATTGGCCACCCCTCATTCTCGTCTCGACTACTCCAAGGCCATCAGGGACCACCCCTGAATGCCCTCTATTCTTCTAGCTCTAGATCATGCTCTTCATAATTTTTGTTGCTTTCATTTACTGCTTAGTAGAGTAGTCTCACTTCTTCCCCAATGATGCATGCGAAATCCCCCCGCTGATTCTTGTATGCAATCGTTTTCTAGTAGTTAGATTTAATTTTAGATTTAATTTTAAGCATTCATGTATAAGCTTTCCTCTAGATTTCCTTGTGCAACAACTCTCCCACGATGAATGAAATTTCATTTTATATATATATATATCTCTTATTTGTTTGAAATCACCTTGAGTTAAATGATTATCATATTTGCGTGATATAAGTGCCTGTTCCTTAACCGCCTATATATTATGCACCAGCATGTCGTTTAAATAAAGTAGAGCGACTTTAAGATTGATTTCAAAAACAAAAACAACGCCTCCCAGAGACGAACGACCGGGACTCAAAGTCTCGTTATTTTCAAAATAATATCTTTGTTGGATCGTATTTCGCAACTATACTATGGCGCTTTTATCAAAAATGTGATCTACGATCTCCCAACATACAGCTCCATTGTCGAAGACTCTAACTACAATAAATGGCCCCTACCATTTAGACCTAAGCTTACCAGGGAAGAGCTTTAAAAGGGCATCAAATAACAACACCTTCTGACCAGCTGCAAGGGATTTGCGGGAAATGAATTTGTCATGGAAGGCTTTAAGTTTCTCCTTATACAGCTTTGAACTTTCATAGGAATCATGATGTAATTCCTCGAGTTCACTAAGATGCAACCTACAATTTTCACCAGCCTTCAAGATGTCTAAATTACAGGCTTTAATCGCCCAATAGGCCTTGTGTTCAATTTCTACGGAAAGATGACAGGGTTTCCCGTAAACAAGTCTGTATGGTGACATGCCTATTGGTGTCTTGTGGGAAATCCTATAAGACCACAAAGCCTCATCTAAACGAGAAGACCAATCCTTCCTATCGGGTCGGATTATCATTTGAAGGATCTTTTTAATCTCCGGATTAGAGACCTCGGTTAGCCAATTAGTCTGGGGATGGTAAGGTGTAGAAATACGATGTGTAACCCCATATTTTCTAAGTAAATGTTTACACTAGGCATTAATAAAATGGGAACCGCTGTCAAAATTAATAGCACGAGGTACCCTAAAATGAGTGAAAATGTGACTCTGTATAAAAGGAATGACAACTTGATGGTCGTTTGTGCGTGTGGGTATGGCTTCAATCCAACGAGAGACATAATCTCGAGCAAGTAAAATATAATGGAAGCCAAAAGAGGATGGAAATAGACCCATAAATTCAATGCCCCAAATGTCAAAGATTTCACAGACTAGAAACGGGCTCAAAGGCATCATGTCTTTCCGAGACATGCCACCAAGTGTTTGGCAGCGACTACATGGCTTACAATAAGTCTGAGAATCAGCAAATAATGTGGGCCAATAAAACCCGCATTGCAAAACATTTGCAGCGGTCTTTCTACCAGAAAAGTAACAACCATTGGCCTGGTCGTGACAAAAAGATAGGATAGGATCAATCTCAGAAGAGGTGACACAACGCTTGATGATTTGATCATTACAGAGTCTAAAATGATATGGATCTTCCCAAAAATACTATTTGGCTTCTGCTTTGAGTCATGATTTGCGATTCCTGTCCTAGTCTGGCGGGAATTGATGTGTAACCAAATAATTAACAATATCTACATACCGAGGAAGATCTGTGGATATAGTCAAAAGATGTTCATCAGGGAAGTGTTCTATGATTGGTGGAGATGATTTGACTGTATCAGAAGGAAGACAGGAAAGATGATCTACCACAACATTTTGCCTACCTGCCTTATCACGAATTTCTAGGTCAAATTCTTGCAAAAGCAAGATCCATCTGATTAACCTAGGTTTCATGTCCTTCTTAGATAGAAGGTGTCGGATAGCTGAGTGATCAGAGTACACTATGATTTGAGATCCGAGTATATAAGATCTAAATTTCTCTAATCCAAGTACTATTGCTAGTAACTCTTTTTTTGTAACTGTATAATTCCTTTGTGTCTCATTCAATGTTTTACTAGCATAGTAAATTACCACCGGATTCTTCTCAATTTTCTGTCCTAAAATAGCTCCTATTGCATAATCTGATGCATCACACATGATTTCAAATGGTAAATCCCAATTAGGTGGTTCCAAAATTGGAGCCTGTGTAACTCTATCTCTCAAAGTTTTAAATGCTAAAATGCACTCCTCATTCATCTCAAAAATCGCATCATTTGTAAGGAGGTTTGTGAGTGGTCGGGCAATTTTTGAAAAATCAAGGATGAATCTTCTATAAAATCCCACATGCCCGAGAAATGATCTAATGCCTTTAATCGAGTTAGGGATTGGAAGATTTACAATTTGATTGATGTTGGCTCGATCTACTTAGATACCTCGCTCAGATACGAGGTGACCGAGTACTATGCCCTCAGGAATCATAAAATGGCTCTTCTCCCAACTAAGAAGAAGGTTAACCTCAATGCATCTTTTTAGAACCTTCGACAAATTATCCAAGCAAATATCAAATGACTCCCCGAAGATTGAAAAATCATCCATAAAAACCTCCATATAGTCACCCACCATTTCAGTAAAAATGGCTAACATGCAACGCTGAAAAGTTGTGGGTGCATTGCAAAGCCCAAATGGCATTCTTCAGAAAGCAAAGGTTTCGAAAGGGCAGGTGAAAGTCGTTTTCTCTTGATCTTTGGGATAAATTGCAACTTGATTATATCCAAAGTAACCATCTAAAAAGAAGAACCTATTACTAGCTAATCTCTCAAGGATATGATCAATGAATGGTAAAGGGAAATGGTCCTTCTTTGTAAAAGAATTCAGCTTTCGATAATCAATACAAACCCGCCATGAATTCGCAATTCGTGTGAGAATGGTTTCTCCAGATTCAGTTTTGATTATGATGAGTCCTGCCTTTTTGGGTACCACTTGAATTGGACTCACCCAAGGGCTATCAGATATAGGATAAATAATATCAACATCAAGCCACTTGATTATTTCTTTCTTAATGACCTCCTTTAGATTAGGGTTTAGGCATCTTTGAGCTTCTCTTGAAGGTCGTGCCCCATCTTCAATATAGATGTGATGAGTACAAAAATTGAGGCTAATCCTGGTGAGATCATGTAAAGTCCACCCAATTGCCTTCTTGTGATCTCGAAGTACTCTGATCAATTTGGATTCTTGTGATTCAGATAGATGAGAATTTATTATTACAGGATATGTTTGATCATATTCGAGATATACATATTTAAGATTATCAAGCAATGGTTTCAATTCAAGCATAAGAGTTGAATCAACGGCAGGATTTGGGGTGGGATTTTCAATTGTGAAAAGTGATTCAGATTCAGAGTCAAATTGGGGATTGAGTAGAGATTCCAATAACGTTTCATTGCTTTGAGGATATGGGATATCAAAAGATGTGCTTTCTAGTTCTAAAGAACTAATGTCATCCTCAAAAACTTCTATTCATTTTATTTCCTCAATCCATTCACAATCAAATCCACTAGAAGCTCTAAATATATCTTACTTAATTGTCTTCTCCCTAAATTTCAATTCAATCTTTCCTGATTCACAATCAATGTTGGCTTTTGTGGTAGCCAAAAAGGGTCTCCCTAAGATAATTGGGGTGTCTTTAATGTGTTCGGATACTTCCATATCAAGAATAATAAAATCTACAGGGAAGTAAAAATCCTGAACTCTTACAATAACATCCTCCAACATTCCTTTTGGTGACTTGATAGATCTATCAGCTAATTGTAAAGTCACATTGGTAGACTTAAGGTTTTCTATTTGAAAGTGTTTTACCAAAAAGAAAGGAATGAGGTTAATAGAAGCTCCTAAATCTAGGAGAACTCTATTAAAACACTGACCCCCAATTATAAAGGAAATAAATGGAGATCCTAGGTCTTTCTTTTCAAAGGAAGCATACTTGAAATAATAGAGCTCACATGCTCTGAAAGTACAACAGTTCTTCCTTTCTTCGACTTACGCTTAGGAGTACACAATTCCTTAAGAAATCTTCCGTAAGTCAGAATGTGTTTAATTGCATCTAGGAGTGGGATATTAATATGTACCTGTTCAAAATTCTTAATCAAATCTTCATCTAATTTAACAGGTTGTTTTTGTTTCCTAGTCTTCTTCAAAGCTTCTGGGAATGGGACATGGGTTTGCTGTTCTACTAAGGTGTTATCCTGACCTCGTGAATTAACGGGAATTGCGGGATCAGGTTCTGCATCTCTTCCAGGTCTAGAAACAGGGGTTAATCTAGATGTACTAGGGTCATGGGATAGGTTCCTTGGAAAAACTGGATCCCTAGTGGAAGTTCCACGGCGGGTTGTAACAAAGTTAATACTCACATGAGAAGTAGCTGAAGAAGAAGATGCTTGTGAATTTTGGAAAGATAGATCATTAATTAATGGTTGATTCGCAACTGATTGCTATTGATTTGGATATTCAAAATCAAGATTAGAAATAGGTGGATTCAGATTTTGATTTAGATTTGGATTCAGGGGTAACTGATTAAGAAGATGGACATGTTTGGATTTTGAACTCCAAGGTGTTGTCTTTGCTTGATATTCCTAGGGTTTGGAATTGGCTGGGATGGAAGGGTCCCTAGCTGACGAGATTCAGTTAATTGCATGATTTTGCCCCTATGATCAGCCAATTCTATCGAACATTGTCGTTGGACTTCAGCAAGAGCTTCAGCATTTTGTCGCTGGCTCTCAGTCACAGCTCTCAAAATCTGATCTAGCTGTGAATCTCTATTTGGACCTACAGGGTTTTGCCAACCTGCGTAAAATGGCCTCGCATTATGTTACTGAAATGACAATGTAGGCGGGTTTTGTCTGGCCTGAGTCGGATATGATGGTCTTTGCGTACGGTCAGACCAAGAAAAATTAGGGTGATTACGCCATCCAGGATTATAGGAATTTGTATATGGGTTTGATCTTGGTGTGTATCCTTGAATGGCGTTCAAGTCAATAGGATGAGGCGTGTTTTTTACAACAGGAAAGGGTGGGTAAGATTGTGGGACAAAGGTCCTTCCTTGGGTTGGTGGAGTAGATAGAAAACCCAAGGAAGATGGATCTCTAGAATCCAGATTATTCACAAATTCCCTCCCTGCGGGAATTTGTGAAACAAGTGAATACGCAAGATTCATAGCAAGTAGAGGCGTAAGAGTCTTCATTGTATTTCTGACCTTGTTGAGATGCTTTGCTATGATATCTACTTTGTCCAGTTTTTCTGTAGTAATCTGTAAATCCTTTGAATTGGATGGATTGCCGATCTCATGAATGCCCTTACGCGGATTTTAGTGATTCGTGTTTGCTCCGCGCGTGAATTGCAACATTGATGCATTATTAATAGAGTTTTCCACCATCCCCTCAAATAATTCTGAAGCGAATTCTACATCGCGATTTAGAAAATTCCCTCCACAAGAGGCATCGACTAGATTGCGAATGCCCTCTTGTAAGCCATAATAAAAGATATGCATGAGTTGCCAATGAGGGATCTCATGATGTGGGCATTTCCTTTGCAATTCATGAAAATGTTCCCACGCTTCATGAATTGGTTCTCCTTGGTTTTGATTGAAAGTGGTAATAGCTCGCCTTAAAGCATTGGTTCGACCAATTGGAAAGAATTTCTTCAAAAATGCAAATTCGAGTTCAGCCCAAGTTGAGATTGGTCTTGCTATAGTTCTATACCAATATGCTGCTTTATCTTTAAGGCTGAAAGAGAACATCTTCATTAGTAGGATTTCCCTATTTTGATTTCGAGGACCAAGAGTTTGGGATAAATTTTTAAGATCTTTTATATGTTGAAATGGATCCTTGGATGCAAATCCATGAAAGTTGGGGATTAAACCTATAATATTTGGCTTTAATTCTAGATCATTTTCCCTAATAGGAATCCTAACATTAGGCTCTACTTGTGCATTAGATGGGTTATAATAATCTCTAAGTAGAGGCCTTGGATGATGGATCGATAAATCAGGGTTTTCGAAACCTGCCTCAGGTCAAGGTGAAGGACGAGTTTGAAGAGTCTGTAAATTATTTAAGGCTGCTGTTAATAAATTGATTTGTCTAGTTTGCTCTAGCATCCTAAGATTCTGGTTCAGGAGTGCCTCATGAACATCAAAAGGTGGCATCTCCCCCTGACCAGAAGAAGAAGGGATCTCAGGATTAAGATTCTACATTGGATCCATGGAAGTAGATGGATCAGACGGGAAAACCATTGGTTGCTTATCTGCAACCGGCCTAGGATCACCTGTCAATGGTGGTGCAAGAGGCAGATGCAGGGATCACCTCCCATCCATAAATGGAAAATAATGTGCAAGTGCCTATGACACATGGATCGAGACTGCTCATTACTAGCTCCCCAGGGCTCTAGTAGTGAGACAAACTTGTTGATCTTCGGCCAAAGCCCTAAGAGGTGCAAAGAGGAGAGATAGAAAAATAGACTTGTGTGACTCTAGTGATCGCACTGTGTGAGTGATAGCATGCAACAGACGATAGCGATTGAAAAGCCCACATGCATTCTGCAAACAGATTTAAGTCACAATTTTTACTTTCTCTTTTTAGTTAGTCTTTTTCAAAAATATATCAAGTAAACTACAATGGCTGCTTTTTATATCTTTTCAAACAAAAATATGTTGTCTTTTTAATTCCTCAGAGGATAGGGATCTACACGGATTTTCTCGTGTTTTCCCGCTGATGCGAGAAAAATAATTTAAAAATTCCCGAGTCAGATCGGACTAATACTAGCAGAGAATGCACTCCTAAGAGTGTATGCCTATGATATGCTGCTGCTAGTCAGAAAAAGATGTACTTTTGTATTCTTTTAATTTTTAAAAGCGACAAAATAAAAGACTAAGAAATACTCGCAAAAACAGCAACAAAATCCTACCTTCTCCTGAGATTACCTGCAAAGGTAAACCTGAAAAGAAGACAGAAAATAAAAATAAAAAAAAACAAAACAAAACACACTAATTAGAATAGAAACAAAAATATATTTACAAAATATCTCCTAATTAGACAATTAAACCTTTGAAATTCTAGTGAATTAAGGGATTACCTCCCCGGCAACGTCGCCATTAAAATGATGCGTGCCTTTCACTCAACTCAGTAATTAAGTTAATTTCACTTAATTAAGAGTAGAAAAAGTCACTTAGGTTAACTCGAAATTTTGTCAGTTGTGTAGTATAGGGTCGAATTAACCTAACATTTTAGAAATTTTTACTGGTTGAGTCCAGGTCGTTCACTGTGACGTATAATAATTTTTCAAATTCGCCAATTTTCTTTTATTTCTCTATAAGTTTAGGTGGTATAACTAGGTTGATTTTGAAACATGAATTTTGCCAAAATATTTAAACTATAAAGATTATACAAAATTCCATATGAAAAATATATTTACTGAAAATGATTTACTTTATTAATAAGTAAACATGTTAGTTTTTCAATTTTATTTCAAAAGAAATTAAGGCAATAAGAATTGTCCTTTTAAAACATGCCTTTTTACAATTAAAACAAATTCAAAAAGAAATTAAAACTTCATTTCTTCAGCCTCTCGCTTCCTCTTTTCTGTTCTTTCTGTTCTTTTCCTTTTTTTTATTCTATCTCAAACTCTCTTTCTTACCTCTATTTCTGTTCCTGCCTTTTTCTCTTCCTGTCTCTTATTCTCTTTCCCTTAGTCTTCTCCTGCCTTCTTCTCTTCCCTTAGTGCCTGTTCCTCTTTTTTTCCTTTGCTTCATCTCTTCACATAACCTTAACTTTCAACACCTAGCTTAACCTTAACCTTCAGCGGCTCCTCTTTCCTTAAGCCCTTCAGCTGAACTGGGTTTTTTTCACTTTTTTAACCAAAAATTATTTTATTTGCGACGAGGTCCTTTCGAGGACACACAGCACCCTGAGATCAGGGTGGGACCAGACACTACTCGATCCTCGCTTAATCTCAGTTAGATTCGATTTCAATTTATTTCATTTTGGTCCATAGTCTCGAGGCAATCCAGCTCAACATAGCCTCAAGCCTCGCCCTCCCAAGGCACACTCGCTCACGCCCACAAGGGCACACACCCGCAGGCACACAAGCCCGCACACACACATGCAGATACTCAGAATGTTCAGAATGCTCAGATCGGTAACCGATGTGCCGAGCGTTGACGACTGAAGAGCCAGGGTAACAAATTCGTTTTATCCCCAAGCACGTGCTTAGAAACTGACGATGTGGGATTATCATAACCCCTTCCAGACCAAACTTCAATCAATCATAACTTCCAGCTCAAAGCTCCGTTTCAAGTGATTTAAAGTTTGTTAGAAAGCTCTAAAGTTGATCTACACAATTGCGAGGTCAATTTAAGGATTTGAGGATATTTTACTCTTCAAAATGAAGAGTGAAATAAGGGTTTCCTACGGGTTATTTATTGCCTGGAAATGATTTTTAACTTCAGAGTCCTCAGATGGACTTTTCTCTCTCATTTAAAGGTCTGTACAGGTTATACATATTATTCCGCATCTGTTAGAGTAAGTTTTAAGCTCACAAGACCTTCAGACAGTGTACAGAAGGTTGAAGCTTCTCTGAAAGCTTCAGAGTTCGAATTTCAGAATGAAATAGGTACAACAGACACTTAAGAATGTTTCTAATTGATTTAAACTAATTCTAAGGGTTATAACAGACTTATCTAGGCAGGATTCAAGTTCATATTTCAACAAAATACTTCAGCTGTTAGTTTGGGTTCGAAAGTAACCCAAATTGTCAGGGTTTGAATTTTCACATAATAAATCATCTGAGCTCACTTAATTCACTCTAAAACCATCAAACAAGATCCTAGAAACAACTTAATCTCATCAATTTCTCAGATTGAGCTCAGAAACAAAGTTTCCTCCTCAGATTTGACTATAAAGGCTTAAAATTTGACTTTATGTTCAAAGCCTTCTCTCAAGAAATCAAAGCCTCGAATAGGATCTTCTTAACATCAGAAACTCATTCAGATTCTCAGATAGGCACTCTGACCAAGATTTCTAGGGTTTCAGGCTTGCCGCCTGAGGTTCAAAATGACTTTGTTCGTCAGAGGAAATCAGAGGTTGTTACAGTATTCTAAGGGTTTAAACAGTTTCAGTGCATTGCACTGAAGCTTCTAGGATCCTTAAATTCTTCTTATATCTCTTTATCAGACTTCTCCAACTCCGGCGGAGTTGGAGAAGATGAACTTCAATCTTCAGCTCCAGACACTAAATCTTCAAACAAATATCCTCAAGACAATCAGTGATCCATATTACATCATTCTGGAGCTTCTCAACGAATTCTAAAGGCTGAAGTACAAATATGTAAACTGTGTACAGATTGTAAAATTATGCCATTTTTAATCTAAAAAGGATCCTGAGGTTGCAAGGAACCTCAGTATCACATTTAATTCCCATTTTCTCTTTATTTGTAAGATTGGATAGTGAATTCATTTATTTAAAAATCTAAATTGAATTAAGCTCAGGGCTTGTTTAACCACTCGATTGAGAGGCTACAACAAGTCAACAGATAATAGCAATCATAATTATATAGTTAATTAATAGTTTGAACTGCTCCTGAGCCGCCATTGACAGCGAGCTCAGGAGCTTAATTAAGATTGGGCATTTAATTTATATGTGATATTTATATGTATTATAGTGTCGATTAGGGTTCATAAGTGGTGAATAGATGATGAATGACTGATTGCACAGCAAAAATGCACCAACAATTATGCCATCTTGTGCTATTACCTAGCATTACCTGTGCATAATAGGTATCCATAGTCGCATTTGTGAAAATACACGCATGCATGCATTTAATTGAGAGGGGACGAGAGTGAAATAAATGGCCTTGTAATTGACAAATTCTTCAAGTGCTGCCTCATAAAATTTCCATCTTTATTTTTATTTCTATTTGATTTCAAAATTCTTCCCTACGGCTGCAAAGCATGGCATCTTCCTCCTTGCGCCATTCCCTGCTCAGCTTGCCCTACATAGCCACTCCCTGCCAAGCCGCATGCACAGCCATACATAGCCAGGGCATGGTTGTGCATGCCTTCTTCCTCTTTGAAAGAGCACGGCTTCTTCTTTGCAAAGGGAGCCTGGTCCACGCCAAAACACAGCACCTTCCTTCAACTCCAGGCTGTCTCCTCCCCTCTCCCCTCCATACGCAGCCTCTCCTCCTTCTGAGGAGCTACTCTGTGGGCAGGAGCTGCTCACAGTGGTGCACAACCACCACTGTGAGTCCCACCACCGCCCAGCTCATCAAAGAGCCAGTGGGCGTGGTGGTTCTCTCTCTGTTTCAACATTGAGCCATTTCTGCGATTGCCACAAGAGCTTCAAGCTTTGAAGCTCAAGCTCCGCAGCAGCAGCAGTAGCACAAGCCACCGCACGCCCGCGCCTGTAGGCCGCCCTAGCCCCTCTCCACGCACCTTGTCGCGAAGAGCCACCCGCAAGCCAGAAGTTGGCGTAGCTTCTCCACACACGCGCCAGCCACTCCACACCTCCCGCACTCACGAAACTGGGTGCAGGCGGTCACGCGAAGCCGAGTGGCACTGTAGCCACTATTCACGCTAGTCAGCGGAACACTATGGCTACAGTCCGGTGACCGGTAAGTTTCTCACTTATCCGGTCACCCGGCGCGCCGCAATCGGTCCCAACCCGCGCCCGCATCCCACCCCACGCTCTCTCCAGTGCCCGCTCGCGTGTTTACGTTTTCCCGCGTACGCCCACCTGCTTCAATGTCTGCGTACGCTCGCTCCAAGCGCCTGCGTCTGCTCGCACCCGCCTCACTGCGCAGTGCAGTGCGCTACGGCATCTCTCCCTCGCGCTCAGTCCCTCCGAGTGCATGCCTCTTTGTGCACCTAAGTGCCTACGCGTGCGCGTGGACACTAGATGTCAGCCCTGAAGCATCAGACGGCTTAACTCGCCTTTTCTTCGTAGCAGGCGCTCTTTCTCTATATATCTCTCTCTCTCACAGCACTCTCTCACTCTCCTACAGACACATACATACACACACACACTCTCATACACACACACCCACTCACTTATACCCTAATATATACTTATATAAATATATTCATGCATATATATTTATATATATATATATTTATATACATATATATATATACTTATATCTATACCAATAGTAGTACCTAAATAACTAGGTATTAGTATACATACATACATATATATATATATACATCTATATACTTATATATATATATACATATATATTTACATATATACATATACTTATATACGTATAAATATATATATATATATATCATTACCTATATAACTAGGTATAAGTATAGATACATATATATATATATATGCATATATATACACATATACTTATACACATATATATATATATACAAATATACATACATATATACATATATATCTATAACTATATATACATCGATATAGTTATATATACATACATATACATATATATATATATATCTATACATATATCTATCTATACATATATTTACAAACCTATGTATATATATACATATATATATATATACATATATAACTACACATATACCTATATAATTATAACCATATATATATATACATATAGATGTATATTTACATAGATACATATATATATATATTTTTTTTTCATATCACTTACCATATGTCGTATCGTGGGAATATCTACACCAGTTGCTGATATTCCCCGATACACGCATACAGAAAGCGTGTTCGCATTCATCTTCCACCAATCCACCTTACACTCCAAGCGGCACTTCGTCCTGTTGGTTGCATCTTCCTAGATGACGACCGACTCGACACCGTGCTACACGTCATCTCCACCTCCACCCCCACCCCTTTATACATATATAATATATACATATATATCTATACTATATTTACTTTATTTCTGTTTCTTTTTCATGCCAGTAAAATGATAAAAAAAATATATAAAAGAGAAAAGATAATTCTTGACTTGCAGGTACTCAATCTTACGAATAGCAAGACCAATTTTGAAACCTTGATTTGGCTCAAAGCCAAGAACCTGATTTTGTGGGTGTACCTCAAGGACAAAAATTATCAAAAAAAAATAGTAAATAGAAAAACACCAAAAATATAATAAATGAACGGAAGAGATTCGTTGTAGGAAAGGCGTAGAAACTTCTTCACTTCTAATCCCACTTCCCTGAGTTCGACCCTGGGCCTAAAAGTGACCAAGATAAAATCAAGTAGGCCAGGTAAAAAAAATTTTTGTAAAGAGATGGTTAGGCTCGAATTAGGTTAACCACTATACGTATTTCAACGATAAAATCACCATATTAACACAACCTATCTGGGTCCGACCACACACTTTTTCATGGCGCCGTTGCCGGGGAAGTGCACCTTCAAGTAAGTTTCTACTCCATTCCTTTAATTTTTCTCTTCTCACACCCTTCTCTTCACGGGTGTTTTTGTTTGTTGCTGTGTAGGTGAACCTGTTGCTAGGAGAAGGCAGGCAGACAAAGTCGGAGACGTGAGCAGATCCAAGGTGGGAAAGAGAGCATGAAGATGCTGACACTGCACTGGAGCTTCGCACACGTTGTTGAAAAAGTAGGTCTTCCTTTCTTAGCAACTTAGGTTAACTTGTCACCCAAATATAAAAAAAAATATATAAAAAAAAATAACTAAAAAAGAGAAACTAGAAAAACTTCTTGGGATCTCTTGGGGCAAGTGGATTAAAATTCACTTGATTGATTGTTTGCCTTTACTCCCACCACCTCGGGACTTCCCGCTAAACTTCGCATAGCGAAAATCCAAGAATCTTGATTCTTGATTTTTTCGTCCTGTGAAGTATTCTTTGAGGCAAATAAAAAGATTGATTGCCACCCCTCTTTGCCTCATTTACCTACAATTCGGGATCACCTTTTTGGTGGGGAGACTTGGAATTGAGTTGATTCCAACCCCACCATGACCTTTCATGTGCCTAAGATTCGATCCCGAACATTTCAACCCCAACAATTTGATTTTCTTTATCTTTTGGTTGAGCCTTGTGTGCGGAAATCATTTTGGTGATTGGGAGCACTTGAAATGAAGTGCTTTGGCTCCCTTACACACTAATCTAAAATTGATTCATGCATCCACACATAGAAATCTCCATCTAGGGAAGCCCATTGCATTTTAGCATGCATTAACCAACTGACATTGAAGAAGGGTTTGTTCGGCATAGAAGAAAACTTGTATTCTCTCAAAACCCGAAGATTGGTTGAATTGGTAATTCAGAGAAATCCTAAAATCCATACTACTTAAGGCTGAATTCTAAAAACCATTCACCAATTAAAAACTTCGATTCAGGGAGATTTCCTCGTTGCATGCTTGGTTTACACACTCTTAAAATCAATCACTTGGGCATTACCTGTAAATAATGCCCTTCACATTCCAGAAGCACTTGATCCTAAACCTCTAACTAAAATTGGTAGTAACTTGACCCTTATTAAGGATTGGAGGTCTAACTACCTGCATGTATCGCCTATGTGCTGGTGAGGGTTCTCGCATGCTATCGGGTGTCTAAGACTGGGGCAAACGGCCTTTCAATCTTGCCCGGTGGTTCCGCGGTGCTCGCATTCGGTTCCGTAGTTCGTGATAGTAGGTAACTTAGATCTTTAGGTCTAAGGGCACACTGTAGAGGTTAGGAATATTGATTGTATTGATTTTTCATCAAGTGTACCTTTGCGGCATCATTTCTCTCATCTCTTTTCCCTTCGTATCCCCCTAATTCTTCCTGTGGTAATGCATGTTTGGGAGGAGTTCACAAAACCCTGAACTGTGTGAATTGCCTGATAATTTTAGAAAAGAAGCCGAATCGTCCTCCTCCTCCATAAACATGGCTGCAAGCCCACCTCCAAATCCCGAACGAGAGGAGCCTAGGTCTCTTAGCTCCTATCAGAATCCTGCTGCTATAGAGACCATAGGACAAATTCGGGTCCCCATGGGCGGGGATGACTTTGAACTGAAACCTAACATAATTGGCCTGATAAATTTTCACTTCCATGGTCTTGCAAGTGAAGATCCTTTTCTCCACTTTGAAGACCTAACACGATTGGCTGAAATAGTTAAATCAAGAAATGTCGAGTTACCTATAGTCCTCATGAAAATGTTCCCGTTTTCATTGCGGGATAAAGCGTTGCAGTGGTTACGCACCCTTGGGAGAACCATCCATTCTTGGGAAGAGATGCGAACAACATTTCTCAAGAAGTTCTTCCCAATCGGGCGAACCAATGCGCTTCGCCGTGCTATCACCTCCTTTACGCGACAAAACGACAAACAGTTTCATGAGGCATGGGAGAGATATAATGACCTCCTCAGGAAGTGTCCGCACCACGGTCTGCCTAAGAGGCATTTAGCCCAGATTTTCTACTATGGACTAAATGAGACTTTGAAGTAGATTGCAGATGCTTCCTACGGAGGAAATTTTATGAATAAAGATGAGAATGGAGCATTTGAATTATTTGAAAATATGAGTGAAAACTCAATGAATAATGCCCTCATTGTCGCCTTTAATCGTACTAGCCTGCCTCGAAATGTCCACGAAGTTGACACGAGACCCTCCCATTCATCCACTAATCTCAGCCTTATCGCACAAAAATTGGATGAAGTCTCCGTCGTGCACAAGAAGCTGGACGAGCTTCTGGCCAACCCCGCCCATTCTATGGCAAACACCCCCACCACACCACTTCGTCACAATCCCAATTCTTCCAACACCAGGCTTATCCCGAGAAGCCCCGTAAGACCTTCCTTATCGAGTGTCGCACCAAGCGATTCGGGAAGTCATGTGGATCTGGCTTCTGCGAGCCAGTATTTCGACATGGAGGACCAAACCTCCGTGTGCTCGGATGCATATTTACATGCGAACACGTCTTCTAGCATAGAAGATGCTTGCGCCCTAGGAAACAACCCATTCTCTGCCACTTAGAACCCAGGGTGGCGAAATCATCCAAATTTCTCATGGTCCAACAACCTGCAGTGCCAAAACCCCACGGGTGGACCAATGCGACCATCCACACCCGTCATCCCAAGGGCCCAGTCTAATCCTATGGCGAATCCGCCATCGAGTCCTTGCATACCACAAGTAGAACACGCATCAAGTCCTCTTGACAAATTGATGCGAATGATGACGAAAATGTCAAAGTACCATGAAGAGAACATGACCTCTCTTCAGCACCAACTGGCGCAGCAGAATGCTGAGATCAGTCAACTATGCATGGCGACTCGATCTCAGGGCACTCTTCCTGCCCAACCTGTTCCCAACCTACGAAATTTCATACCCCGTGGTCCTCAACCACAGGTACGACCTTCTCATAGATAGGTTCATCAGATTCTGTAGGCTCCGAGCATTCCACTGGGATTTCAGGCTAATTCTGCTGCAGCACGTCACTCTTATGTCCCTATTGCAAACCCTCCTCCGCCGTATGATCCCACTGGACCCACATCATCCAATGCGATCACTACGAGGAGCAGTAAGCAGACCGTCAATCCACCTCAACCTGATCTTGGCCCATCTTCTTCATCGCCCTCTCATTTGGGATGTGCACCGCATCCACGAGAGGATGATACACCCAAATTGGTGCTAGAATCAGTCCCATTCCCTGAGGCTCTACTGAGGGAGCCAAAAGGCAAAAAGAAAGATACGCAGGCCTTTGATAACCTGCGTAATTTGTTCAGGGATGTTGAAATCAAGGTACCCCTGCTCGAGGCTATCGACCACATACCTACTGTCTCTCAATTTTTCAAAGACTACACAACACCCAGGCAACAGTCAAAGAAAACCAAGAATCCAGTGGTTCTCTCGCCTCATGCGAGTTGTGCTATACTGTCCAACCTACCACCGAAGCAAAAAGATCCAGGCACACCACTGATTTCCTGTAGCATCCAAGGCTGCAATTTTAACCGTGCCCTACTTGATCTAGGATCTTCCATCAATCTTATACTGTCCATCATGCTCGAAAAATTTTTCTTGGGAAATCTGAAACCCACCCCTGTCACGTTACAGTTGGCAGATCGTTCTATCAAAATCCCAAAGGGTGTGGTGGAAGACGTGGTGGTTAGGGTCAACAGTCTCTGTTTTCCTGTTGAATTTCTTGTTTTAGATATGGAAGTTCCTAGCTCACTTTCTAATTGTCCGAACATCCTTGGTCGACCTTTCTTGGCCACAGCCCACGCCCATATCGACTGCGAGTCGAGCTATATTGAGATTGTCGTTGGATCTGAAAAGCTCAAGCTTAACATCTTCAAGGCAACCAAGAACTTTGATTATGATTACATCGAGGATGACACCTCTGATGAGGACATGGCCGTCAGCGCATGTATCAGACTAACTGGGACCTATTCTGACTGCTGCGGATTACCTTTAAACACTGACGACTGCCTGACCGACACATATTGTGACGTTCCCCCATCCCTCCCTATTCCCATACCTTCTCCTAACCAGACTTCTAATGAGGTTTTCTCCGCTTCCCATACCTCATGGTCTGAGTTATATCTGGTCTACTCACCACCGGTCCACACTCTTGATGATCGGATTGCCCTTTCTTTCCCACCAAATCAGGCGGATGTGCAAATCCACATTGGGACCTTGAGCCCATATACTTCCCACTGGGGTTATTCCTTTTGGGATCCATCTATCCAAGAAGCCCCTCTTCTTGGACAATCTGAGGGCCAACTTCTTCCTCCTGATTTGTTTTCTAATCCTCCTGGGACACTCTCGTCCCAAGAAATGCCAGACCTTTCACCATCCACTCCCGAGCTGAAAGAGCTGCCTAGTACACTTAAATATGTTTTCTTGGGGCCAAATGAAATGCTCCCCATAATCATTAGTTCAAAATTGTCCAGGGAGCCAAAGTGCAAACTAACAAAGGTCCTCATAGAACACAAGGCAGCCATTGGATGGTCTTTAACAGACTTATCTGGCATTAGCCCCTCCTACTACACTCATCGTATATATACGGAGGAGGAGGCTCGACCTTCCCGCGAGATGCAGCGACGTCTCAACCCTAACTTGCGGGAGGTCGTCAACAAGGAAATTATTAAGTGGCTAGATGTGGGTACAATCTACCTGATCAGCAATAGCCCCTGGGTGAGTCTGATTCACATTATGCCCAAGAAGGTGGGACTCACCATCCATGTCAATGATAGGGGCGAATCCATCCCTACACGCACTCCTACATCTTGGAGAGTGTATGTAGATTATAGGAAACTCAATACTAAGAAAGATCACTTTTCGCTACCTTTCATTGACCAAATCCTGGAGCGGTTAGCGGGAAATAAATTTTTCTGTTCCCTGGATGGATTCTCAGGATATAACCAGGTGGCAATTGACCCCCAGGATCAAGAGAAAACCACCTTTACCTGCCCCTTCAGCACCTTTGCATTTAGAAGGATGTCGTTTGAACTTTGCAACGCGCCAGCAACTTTCCAGAGATATATGCTGGCGATATTCAATGACATGGTGGGTGACTTTCTCGAGGTCTTCTTGGATGACTTTTCGATCTTTGGACCATCTTTTGATGACTGTCTTGCCAACCTGACTCGTATCCTTAGGAGATGTATTGATGTAAACCTCGTGCTTTCCTGGGAAAGAAGTCATTTTATGGTGCATGAGGGAATTTTTCTCGGACACATCATCTCCGATAGGGGTATTGAGGTTGACATAGCTAAGCTTGATGCAATTGCTGATTTACCTGTGCCTGGCTCTATCAAACAAATCTGCTCCTTCCTGGGACATGTCGGTTTCTATAGGAGATTCATCAAAGATTTCTCCAAGATCTCTCGACCGTTAACTCATCTCTTATCGACCGACGTACCCTTTGATATGGGCCCCGACTGCATACGAGCATTCACGCAGCTGAGTAATGCTGTCACTAAGGCCCCTGTTCTCCACCCACCTGATTGGTCCCTCGACTTTGAAATCATATGTGACGCTTCCGACCTTGCAGTCGGAGCCATCCTAGAATAAGATGCGATAGACACCCCTTCGTGGTGTACTACGCCAATAAGACGTTGGATGAGACCCAGTGTAATTATACTACCACTGAGAAAGAACTACTGGCGGTCATCTTTGGGCTGGAGAAATTCCGCTCTTACCTTCTGGGCTCACATGTTATTGTTTTCACTGATCACATGGCCATTCGCCATCTCATGCATAAGAAGGATGCCAAGCCTAGACTGATTCGTTGGATCCTTCTGCTCCAAGAACTTGACATTGAGATCCGCGATAAGGTCGGAGCCCAGAATATTGTGGCTAATCACCTTTCTAGACTGGACCCTGACCATATTGGACTTACTCTACCAATCAATGAGATTTTTCCAGATAATCACCTACTGGCAATTAACGTGGCAAGTGGACAGTGGTATGTCGACATTGCCAATTACCTTGCCTCCGGATCCCTTCCACGTGGCTGGCCTAAAAACTAGCGCGAGCGTCTCATGGCAGAAGCAAAGTATTATTTCTGGGATAATCCACTTCTTTTTCGGATAGGTGCTGATCAAATCATCCATCACTGTGTTCCTAACCGTGAATTCCCCAGTGTGCTATCCTTCTGCCACGATCAGGCCTGCAGAGGCCATTTCTCTAGGAGGAAAACTGTAGCCAAGGCATTACATTGTGGTTTCTTTTGGCCCTCCCTTCACCAGGATGCACACAATTATGCCAAGCATTACACTAGGTGCCAGTCGTTAGGGTCAATGTCACGTCGTGACATGATGACCTTGCAACCCATCCTAGCTGCGAAAATCTTCAACATTTGGGGAATTGATTTCATGGGTCCCTTTCCTCCTTCCAATGGCTTCGAATTTATCCACGTGGCTGTTGATTATGTTTCGAAATGGATCGAGGCTATTCCCACGCGCCGTGCTAACCATGTTATATCCACTCGCTTTGTCAAAGACCACATCTTTGCGTGCTTTGGGATCCCTCATGCTATTATCTCGGATGGAGGAAGCCACTTTACCCATGGTTTTTTTCGAGCACTTCTGAGGAAATATGGAGTCCACCATCGTATCGCATCTTCGTATCATCCTCAGACGAACGGCCAGGCATAGGTGTTGAACCGGCAAATCAAGCAAATTCTCCAGAAAACAGTTTGGTCTGACCGTAAGGATTGGTCCGACAAGCTGATTGACGCACTTTCGGCGTATCAGACTGCCTTCAAGGCTCCCCTTGTTATGTCTCCTTATAGAATCGTTTACGAGAAGCCTTGTCATTTGCCTGTGGAGTTGGAGCACCGCGCTTATTGGTCGGTTCGCCAATGTAACCTTGACCCAGACCTGTGTGGTTAAGAAAGGAAACTCCGACTCCAGGAGTTGGAAGAGCTTCGTCGTGAAGCCTATGATTCTGCTTTAACTTTCAAACAATTCACTAAGGCTTTTCACGACAGTCGTATTCGGCGAAAAGAATTTGAGCCGTCTCGGCAAGTTTGGCTCTATAATGCCCGACTCAAATTCCTTCTTGGGAAACTAAAGTCCAAATGGACTGGTCCTTTCCTGGTCTCGAGACCATTTCCCAACAGGGCCGTTGAGATTGAAGATCCCAAATCTGGGCATAAATTTACGGTCAATGGGCAGCGTTTGAAACCCTATCTTACTCATGAGCCTGCCCCCGTTGGAGAAACTATTGCCCTGCTGGAGGGTAACTAATTTGTGCCTCATTTTGAGTCCAGCTGGGGACGTTAAATTCAACGCTCGTTGGGAAGCACCCCAACAACACTCGCTATCCACCATCACTTTTCACTTCACTATCACGCTCACTTCACTTTTCACTTCACCACCAACCATCCACCCACCCTACCACCCTGCTGTATACCCTGCACCTCAGCTCTCATTACCCAATCTTTCATCCTTTCTCTACCCAACCCTGCATGCATATGAGGACATAGCATCGTTTGGCATGGGGGGGTGGATAGGCATCCATAGGATCTGGGTATTTTAGGGCATCATGCAGTTTCCACTTATCTATAAATATGCACAAAAAAAAAGGTGTTTAGTAATGATCTAAAGGCTGAAATAAAAAAATACAATAAGTGTTTGTGGATATTCAGCCACTGTTTTGAAGACTTTCCAGGCCACAAAAGCTTGATTCGCTCAGGCTCGACTTAATTCACTTGAGCATTGACAAAATAGATCAGAATCTCTCCTAAGTAAGGACGTATTCTTGTACCCGAGATACTAGTACAAGATTCGTTGGGTTGCTTCTACTTGAGAGCCTAAGTAATCATGGTTCACACTACACATATCAAGAAAGACCAGGTGAACATAAGATCCAACCCTAGTGTTCATTAGGGAAGGTGGAGTCCTTACCTATGCACGCAGGTAGACTTTTTATCCCAGGCTTTAGTCTTATGTTTAGGAGAGACTCTTTCCACCAAAAAGGAACTCTCCCACCAAAAAGAAAAGTGTGCACCTCCAAATAATGTTGTAAGAGATATACTGACACGTGTTTCAAAAAAAAAAATGAGAGAGAAGAAGCAAATAAGTCAGTATATCTCACAAATGATTGTAAAATCTTCCCCTTACAAAAAGTTCTTCAAGGCAAATACCCTGTCTTATTTGAGCCACAAATGTCATAAAATGGGATATGAGTTTCCATCATCTTTTTAAGGGTCAATCCGAAGACATGAGCTGAAACTGGGACCAACCTGTACGTAAAAATTCCTGAAACCCTAGGCTTGAGTCCTAATATTCATCTGGTCAGTCTTGATCCTTCACTAAGCACAAGCCATAATCTCTTGAGCTCTCGAGTACAGCAAAAGCCTCCTGGGTCCTTGAAATCGTACTTAAGGTTTAAATATCAGGAGTCCTTGTTACTTGAGAGATGATCTATGTCATGTGAGACTTAAAGTACTGGTAGTCTTCCCTATAGCTGGTTCTCATAATATCCAACAATAAACACACCTAGGTCACCTCAGAAGAAAATCTTCAACTTAAAGATCATTTATAAATACAACAAAAATGTTTTGCTAGGGACTAGCAAAAGATAGGCATGGGGGTATGATTACACAGCAAAAATACACCAACAATTGTGCCATCTTGTGCTATTTCCTAGCATTACCTGTGCATATTAGGTATCCATAGTCGCATTTATGAAAATACACGCATGCATGCTTTTAATTGAGAGGGGATGAGAGTGAAATAAATGGCCTTGTAATTGACAAATTCTTCAAGTGCTGCAGTGCAAAATTTCCATCTTCATTTTTATTTCTATTTGATTTTGAAATTCTTCCCCGCGGTTGCAAAGCATGGCAGCTTCCTCCTTGCACCATTCCATGCTCAGCTTGCCCTGCACAGCCACTCCCTGACAAGCTGCATGCACAACCATGCACAGCTAGGGCATGGCTGTGCATGCCTTCTTCCTCTTTAAAAGAGCATGGCTTCTTCTTTGCAAAGGGAGCCTGGTCCATGCCAAAACACAGCACCTTCCTTCCTCTCTAGGCTGTCTCCTCCCCTCTCCCCTCCATACGCAGCCTCTCCTCCTTCTGAGGAGCTACTCTGCGAGCAAGAGCCGCTCACAATGGTGCACAACCACCACTATGAGTCCCACCACTGCCCAGCTCATCAAAGAGCCGATGGGCGTGGTGGTTCTCTCTCTGTTTCAATGTTGAGCCATTTCCGCCATTGCCACAGGAGCTTCAAGCTTTGAAGCTCAAGCTCCACAGCAGCAGCAGCAAGGTGATAGCAGCAGTGCAGGCCATCGTGCGCCCGCACGCAGGCCAACGCGCGCGCTTGCAGGTTGCCCTCGCCCCTCTCCACTTGCCTTGTCACGAAGCGCCACCAGCAAGCCAGCAGCCGGCGTAGCTACCCCGCTCACGCGCCAGCCGCTCCACACCTCCCGCACTCACGAAACTGACCGTAGGCGGTCGCTCGAAGCCGAGTGGCACTGTAGCCACTGTTCACGCTAGTCAGCGGAACACTGTGGCTACAGTGCGGTGACCGGTAAGTTTCTCACTTATCCGATCACCCGGTGCGCCACAACCGGTCCTAGCTTGCGCCCGCGTCCCGCCCCGTGCCCACTCCAGCACCCACCGGCGCATCTGCGTTCTCCCACGTACGCCCGCCCTCTTCAACGTCTGCGTGCGCCTACTCCCAGTGCCTGCGTCTGCTTGCAACCGCCCCACCACACAGCGCAGTGCACTGCGGCATCTATCCCTCTTGCTCACTTCCTTCACAGCACGCGCCTCTTCACGTGCCTACGAGCCTGCGCGTGGACACAAGACGTCAGCCCTGAAGCATCAGACGGCTGAACTCGCCTTTTCTCCACAGCAGGTGCTCTTTCTCTCTCTCTCTCTCACAGCACTCTCTCACTCTCCTACAGACACATACATACACACACACACTCTCGTACACACAAACCCACTCACTTATACCCTAATATATACTTATATATATATACACACACATATATTTATATATATATATATTTATATAGATATATATATATGTATATACTTATATCTATACATATAGTAGTACCTATATACCTAAGTATTAGTATACATACATACATATATATATATATATATATATACATCTATATACTTATATATATATGCATATATATACATATATATTTACATATATACATATACTTATATACGTATAAATATATATATATCATTACCTATATAACTAAGTATGAGTAGAGATACATATATATATTTACGTACATATATATACACATATACTTATACATATATATATATATGTATACAAATATACATACATATATACAAATATATCTATAATTATATATACATATATATATATACTTATATATATATACATACATATATATTTATATATATATATATATTAATATAGATATATATATATATATGTATATACTTATATCTATACATATAGTAGTACCTATATAACTAAGTATTAGTATACATATATACATATATATATATATACATCTATATACTTATATATATATATACATATATATACATATACTTATATACATATATACATATACTTATATATATATATATATATCATTACCTATATAACTAAGTATGAGTAGAGATACATATATATATTTACATAAATATATATACACATATACTTATACATATATATATATATACAAATATACATACATATATACAAATATATCTATAATTATATATACATATATATATATATATACATATCTATCTACATATATATATATACATCTATATAGTTATATATACATACATATACATATATATATATATCTATACATATATCTACCTATACATATCTTTACATACCTATATATATATACATATAGATGTATATTTACATATATACATATATATATATATATATATTTTTTTTTTTTTCATATCACTTACCATACGTTGTATCGCGGGAATATCTGCACCAGTTGCTGATATTCCCCGATACACACATATAGAAAGCGTGTTCGCACTGATCTTCCACCAATCCACCTTACACTCCATGCGGCACTTCGTCCTATTAGTTGCGTCTTCCTAGATGACGACCGACTTGACACCGTGCTACATGCCATCTCCACCTCCACCCCCACACCTTTATACATATATAATATATACATATATATCTATACTATATTTACTTAATTTCTATTTCTCTTTCATGCCAGTAAAAAGATAAAGAAAATATATAAAAGAGAAAAGATAATTCTTGACTTGCAGGTACTCAGTCTTGCAAATAGCAGGACCAGTTTTGAAACCCTAATTTTTCTCAAAGCCAAGAACCTGATTTTGATGGTGTACCTCAAGGACAAAAATTATCAGAACAAAATAGTAAATAGAAAAACACTAAAAACATAATAAACGAACGGAAGAGATTCGTTGTAGGAAAGGTGTAGAAACTTCTTCACTTCTATTCCCACTTCCCTGAGTTTAATCCTGGGCCTAAAAGTGACCAAGATAAAATCAAGTAGGCCAGGTTAAAAAAATTTTTGTAAAGAGATGGGTAGGCTCGAATTAGGTTAACCACTATATGCATTTCAACGATAAAATCACCATATTAACACAACCTATCCGGGTCCGACCACACACTCTTTTCAATGACCAAGTGGAGGTGAAATTAACTCGACTACTGCCGCCATCGACAGTGACAGTAGTCAGTGGAGGTGAAATGTGAATTAGCCAATTAAGTGATCAATTAAATGATTAAATGTGCTAGAAGTGATTGTGAGGGTTAAAGGAAGGTGGACAGTGAGTTAAAAAGACAAGATTAATGCTCTAGTGAGCTTAAGGAGCTCGCCGGAGTCGGAGAAGATGAAACTGAAATTCTAAAAATTACTCTAATCTAACTGCCTAAACTAACTAATTAAGCTAACCTACCCCTACTCCTACTCCTAATCTACTGTTACCTAGATGAAGGGGTCAATAGGGTTCCGTCGATGGTTCATAGCGGACGACAAAATCAGAGGGTGGAAGAAAGATCTCCAGCGGGCGGATTTGGGGTGGAGCGGAGGATTCCTTGGGTCAGCGCCTGTGTCAGAGACGCGGCGGACCATGGCTGATCTCCTCGACTGGTCAGAATGGATGGAGGAAGTCGGAAAGTGAAATGGAAAGTCATTAGACTTTTGGACGAATAGCCTATCGAAGTCGGCTACAGTGTTAGAAGAGGGAAGGGAGCCAACTTGTGTAAAATTTGGCAGAGAAGAGAATGGCGGGGTCTGGCCAAAGAAGGAGCTTGAGGAGCTTAACCTCCAGCGTCGTCATCGACGACGGTGAGGTTATCTCCCACTGAAAAATAGGATTTCCGGTTAATCCAGACCGGTGGATGAAGAGGAGGTGGTGAGCGCAAGCTGCAAGAGCTTGGACAAAGAATATTGATGTTGGTAGGGCGGTAATCGCACGGTGGCGTGACTCCCTGCCACTAGCCATTCATTTGGTTGAAGAAGAAGAAGAAGAAGACGAAGAGGGACTTACATGTAATGAATCTTAAGGACCTGTGTGAGAAATAAGGACCTGATTGTAATAAGTTTTAAGGACCAAAATGTAAACTCAGGTTTTGAAGGTTTATTTTAACTTAGATTCTTTCCAACTTTTTATATATGTTAGTAAATAGGGTAAATATTATATTTTCACCTTGAATTTACATTTTTAACCTTTTTAGATTAATTTATTAGATTAAGTAAAATTACTTAAGTTATTATATACTTAAGTATACATTAAGTTTAAGTTACTTATCTTATTAATTAAGGGAATGATTAATAGGATTTCGAGTCCAATTATTAACTAAATTATAAATAATGTTAATTGAATGATAAAATGCCATTTTTAACTTATTTTAAGGTCCTTGACTAAATATCCCATATTCTATAATTAACCCTTATATATTCATATCCTTAGCTAATTAACTAGGAAGACTAGTTAATTAGGAGTAATTAGAGATCATGATGAGTGTCTCATCAGGGTATCAGCAAGACAGCAGATCGAAGACAAGTAGGGTTAGTGCTATGTAAATGCAAAGAAATGCAATAAACAATAAAGTAAATTCTATTGCCTCCTCGGCAACGACGCCAAAATGGTCATGCGTGTTCGCGTGTTAGAAATCGAGATTACAAGTAACCCATCGTCCTAGTTGCAAAACACGTTGATCAGATAAAATTTATATTGAAACTTGAAGGGAGTCCCAGGTCAAACATAGGGAGGCAACGTTTACTTTAGTTGAAAATCGCGCTTCGATTCGTTTCTTTTGGTATTTTAGGGTTTTGCTTTTTTTTTGTTTTTGAAATAAAAGACAAGCAAATGATTCATAAGATAGAGATGTGGAACAAATATGATATATATATCAATTCAATGTCGATTACAATGAACTACAAAAGCATAAAAGGAGAGGGAGGTGAGAGGAAATCTCCTGAATCGGCTGTTTGGCGAGACGATGGCACCTGGCGGAAGCTCGAATGAAGGAGGTACGGAGCGGGACGATGGAGGAGAGGTGCTGGAGGACGTCGGGTTAAGGAAAGTTTCGGCGTAGCTCCGAAATGGAGGTGAGAAGATGGAGTTGATCTGCTACCGGAATGGAGGTGGGAGGACAGCTCCAAGGTGATTTATGAACGGAGATGGGAAGTTAGAGGAGTATTTGGTGGGGTAGAGGTTCGCTACACTAATAGGCACCTTGGGAGTTTGAGAACAAGCTCTAATGGAGCGTTGGTAGGCTTGCTAGAGCTTGGGAGTAGGTGGGAGTAGAGTAGGTAGAGATGGCTTGGAAGGGAGGGGGTGTAGGTCCTTTTATAGTGGAGGAGGAGATGCAAAAATCGTATCTAGGTCTTTACAAACATCCACAAACATCACTGCAGCTGTCGCTGAGGATCCGCCCTTCAATTGCTCTTGTTGGCTCACATGGGCGTTTGATGACGTCCACAAACGTTGCTGCAGCTGTCGCTGAAGATCTACCCTTCAATTTCTCTTGCTGGCACATGTGGGCCTTTAGTGACAGCTGCAAGTGTCGCTAAAGGCCCTCATAAATGTTGCTAAAGATCCGCACATCTCCCTGCCGGTGTGGGCTTCGCTTGCGCTATGCACTTCACGCACTCATGTCGCGCGCGTGCACATACGCTGTGCTACTGCTACTATGCGCTGTGCGGCTGCTGCTGAGCACCGACCAAATTGGAAATTAGGGGGGCTACGGGGATTCGAATGCACGCCCCACCGTTGAGAATTGCAGTCTAGACCATTGTACCAATTGTATGGATGCCTCGTGAGGAGGAGCTTGGTGCAAAGCTTCCCAACCGTTGGATCAAGATCCAACGGTTAGGATTCAAGGGTGCGGATGAAGAAGGAATTGGGTGGTGCTGCTGGCCGATGTTGGGTGGCCTAGATGGAGCCACGTGGCACCATCTGGATCGTCCATCTTCTTCATCTTATAGAGGGTGTCATGGTGCTCAGATCGGGATGGTTCCCGCAATGCTGGACTGCAATCGTTGCTTCGGATCCATCCGTACGGTCGGATTATCCATCCAAAACCCATATGGATGTCGCATTGCCCCCTTGGCTGTTGATCTTCCTCGGGCTTAATGTGATGCTACGGGACTCCGATCTAGATGATTTCAGAGGCGCTAGTCTCTAATCGGTCCATCTGAGGCCCTGAAATAAATCCTCTTTTCTCATGACCATAAAAATGACCTAATTAACCTAAAATATAAACAACTACTCTAAATGCAGAATGATGCATGCTATGTAATATTTTTATCGTGATATGCAGTGCTAAGCCTAGGAACTATAACAAATAAAAATTTTATGATGAATTTATACGTTTTTATCACTCCTCCTGCATATCACATTCATTCTACGGTGTTTTGAATTTCAAATTTATGTGCCCGTGGCTACAAAAGGAGAAGGAAGAGCTGCCATTGAGAGGAGGCCACCACCCTTTGTTCCTCACTGTGCTCAGAGGACCTTACTCCTCTTCCATTCCATACCACTGGCCTCCCATCGTGGTAGTACAACACCACTGTGGGCATGTGGGGTGACAGCCCATAATGCCAAAGAGTCTCTGCAACTCCTCCTCACCTCAGCCAACAACTCACACCATCCTTCGTGCATCCCACCTCCAGCGCACGTGTCTACCCCTGCTCGCCTTCATCTCCAATCCACCCACGCACCAGCACCTACACCACTGCATGCCCTCACTTCATCACCAGCAACACCAGCGCTCTCACCAGCCACCTATGCTCGCGTGCTCTCACCCTAGTGCCCTCACCTCAACCAGTGCACGCCCGTGCCTCCTCGCCTTCACCAAAACCTCCAGCGCCCAGTGCCCCCTGCCACATGCAGCACGCATAGTAGTGCACCCTCCAGCACCTCCCGCGCCTGCTGCCTGCAGCAACTGTCGTGTACTCTCCGCAGCCCAAGCCATGTGCCCAGTAGTAGCACCCGGCCTCGTCCACTAGCAACTCACGCATTGTGTCCTCTACTCCAGTCGATATCGTCGCCTATGCACATGCCCAGGTCCTCCTCCTCCTTCTTCTTCTTCTTTTCCGACGAAGGTACCCAAAGCTGCCAAAAATGCAGCCATCAAATCTAGCCTCAAAGCTTCACGTCAGGAACTCCATCGGACTCACCCCGACCCCTCGAGCACAACCACAGTTCAAGCCGCACCAATCGACCACCCGACGGCCGACCGGAGAGCTTCACCGCTGGTAGCCTCTTCCACTCCAGCCGATGACCATCGACAGCCGTTTGGAGTGCCCCCACCACCATCGGAAAGCTCTCATCGTGCTTATCCTTCTTCGAGCTTTTCGCGAGCCACCATCGCCTCCTCTTCGTGCACACACAAAGGAACCAAATCCTCTTTTTTTGGGTTAATTAATATTTACATTTGAATGCCATTGCCAAACTTTCTTTTTTATTTTAATATTTGAAATATTATGTGAAATTGCAACTTCATACTCATCTTTTCTCGTAATTGCTTGGCTTTTGTTATTCACATCTTTTGACATTGGTTTTGGGTTAAGATGTGCACAAATTCTCTCTAATGCTTGTCAATTGGAAACTACAAAGATTCATCACATATTTATTGCATATTTCAGTGAGAAAAAATTACACATATAACCTTACATTTTTGAGTTATTGTGTGTCTTCTTTTCATCGCATTTCATGTCAATTTTGACTATGGATTTCGCACGTGATTAAATGAATACGAGAAAAATATTCATGAATTTAATGCATCATTGTCTCCTTGTGGACACGACTCGTTCTTCTGTGAGTGGTTAATTTTTATTGTAATTATTTTGTTAAGCGATTTTCCACCACTTTTTTACTAAAATGACAAATCATCTTAATCACATTATTCGAAAATGAAAATCATCTTATCAGATTTCATCATCAAATGCTATTCATTACACTAGTCATTATAACTAGAAAGTAGGAAATCTATGCAATAAATCTAGTCCATAAAGTGGTAAAGAGAATGGAGAGAGAAGTATCCTACTTGACAATTGCTTGGAGGATGAGCCGGATGGGGTGACGCCTGGAAGACGGAGGACGAAGCGGGAAGGAGAACGAAGTGGGAAGAACCAAGGGTTAGGCAGGTCATCGTCGTCGCATGATCCACTTCCCGAATGTAGTGAGAGGACAACCGTGAGATGCTTCACAAAGGAGGGAGAAGGTGGAAAAATTCTAATTTTAACTCTAATGGAACATCCCTGGTTTGGGATAAGCTCTTAGAGCTTTACAGGGGTTGAGAGAAGAGAGGAAGTGATGGAGAAAGTGTAGGGGTCGTAGGCCTACATATAAGTGTAGATTAGAGGGGGCAAATAGGTCTTTACACTTTAAAACATTGAATTAGGGGTCTTTAGTGACGGATAAAACTTTCACTAAAGCCTATATCGTGGGCGTAGCAGCTGCACGTGTGTGGGCCTCTTCTTCTTCTCTATGCAAATGCTTCATCTTGTCCAAGCATTCCCGGTCGTCCGATTGTGAGATCGAATGGTTGAGATCGCTCCTAGCCTGCTTTAGCTTTAGCGTAACTGTGTGCCCATGCGTACAATGCAGCTTTCGAACTCGCATTAGATCGTGCGTAGGTGATCAGCGTGCTCTAGTGGTGCCACATCTCCTGCATCTACACCACCCGCCCACCATCCAACAGCTTGATTTAGTTGCTCCCATGCCTGCACCTTGATTTGAGGCACAGTAGGGATCGAACCCGTGCCTCTGCTTCATGGAGAGATGCTCGACCGCTATGCTATGCATGCGTTTGAGGCGCGTGCATGGTTTTTTTGCACACGAGTGACCATGGCCATTGGATCAAGATCCAACGACCCATATCTGATCGTGCGTGCGAGGAAAGAGAGGGGGCGGTGGGTCTTTGAGCCGGTTGGGTGATTGGGGTGATTGGGATGGCGCCATGTTGGCCATCCATCTTATATGTGTTGTAGATGGTGCCACGAATGTCAGATTGGACCAATTTTCATGCTGTTGGTCTGCGGTTGTTGATTAGAACACATCTGTGCGATCGGATTTATCATCTGAAGTGCGGATTTACACTATCTTGGCCCTTGATCTCTGACCTTAGATTATATCTGATATAATGGAAGTCTGATCAGGGTGATCTTGGAGTCATTGAACTCCGATCATCGCCCTGATCAAATCTGTATGGTTGGATCTTCAATCCGAGGCCCTGATTGAATATCACCCTGTTACTAGACCACAAAAAGGGAAAATTAACCTAAAATTTACACAACCTAACCTAAATGCAAGATGATGCATGTTATGTAGTATTTATAATGTATGATGCAACTCTACTCCTAAAAGCACTCATAAATAGATAATTTATGTGATATAAACGTGTTTACATCACACCTGTATGCCTATCTTTTGCTAATCCCTAGCAAAACTATAGGCTATTTATAAGAGAATTAGGTCGGATTTCTTGGGCAATAGTTATTTTTCAACACTTAAAGATTTCAATTGACCTGAGCTATAGAGATACAATAGCGCCCAGATGTCTGTCAAAATGTACACCGCCTCAAGCCATCGCCTTATTCAAAGGTGGAACTTTTTCTTCTTTTCTTCTTTTCAATTTCTTTTTCTGGGTTTTTGAGTTTAGGGTTCGGAGCAACTTTCTACGTCCACTCAACCCACCCAAGACACGAAAAGAACCCTAAGTTCTAAGCATCTTTGTGTGAAATGTGATAGACTCACTGATCGGCGATTATAATGGGCTTCGGGTTTCTACGCCCCTAGGTGACCTTGAAAAGAAATTCTTCCTAAAGGTGTATCTGTTCGACTGATAGCTCTCTCCCTACTTTTATTTTTATGGGCTCAACACAAGGGCAAACCCAATGTATATCTCCCCAGCTTATTCTACTTCTCCGCTTCTTCCTAAGTGTTTTGAAATTTTACGTGCATTTCTTGAGTTGGGTTCTAGACAACCTGTCAATGTGCTGTTACCCATGATAACTTGCCAGCCATACTCGTGCGATGAAGTGTGGCTTATTTCTTTTTCTTTTCTTTTCTCCTTTTCAAATTTTTTCTTTTCTTTTTGGATTTTCTTTTTAAGTAGGTGGTTTCCATGATCTAAGATTTACCTAAAGGCAGTAGGAAAATAATGGTTGTGTGACTGGGCTCTAGATAACCTACCAATGGGATATTATCCACGATAACTTGCCAGCCATACCACTCTAAAAGGTTCATTAGCTACCCAATTTTTGTAAAAATCATCGAAAAGTGAGTCAGTGCAAATAGTGTGTTGATGCTTAGACTTAAAATCTCCTCAAATCAGAGGGCGAGTTGATAAGTCATGTACATATCACCCCAACTTATTTAAGCAACTAAAATATGAATTTATAATGGCGAGGACTCAAGAAATAAGTTCACATTTTAGTGGACACCCAGGCTGATTAAGCCTGAAGACTTGAAGGGTCTAAGTGTTCAGATCCAACTGTATTATTCCCTAAGGTTGAAAATTCCTAATGCCTAATTATTCCTTCCTAATTCAATTTTTTTTTTCATCATCATTTTTTTCTTTGTTTAAATAAATAAATAAAAAGAAAAAAAAAGAATCTACAGAGTTGACAAAATAATTCAGTGATGAATATCCAACCCCCTATACCTATCTAATGCATTGTCATTGTATTAAAAAGACATGAAACAGAGTAGAGTAAAGTAGAAAGCACCTGAATTGTGTGAATAATGGGTTCGCTCTGAGATGAAAAGAAACTGTATATGTGCTGAATTTAGTGCCTTCAGCTAGGCACACTATGCAACGAAGAAGAAATAAAGAATTCCTAGGTGCAAGTCAGAATTAGAATAAAAAGATTCACCTCAAAACCTGCCAACAAATGTCCACAGATGTGGACCAGATTGTGATGTAGACCCATACCCCATGGTCGAGTATATCTAAGGTTCTTGATAAAAATTATCCAAAACCTGAGCTCAGTATGCAAGCGGGGTCGGGCCTGTGATTTGTGAGGATGCAACCCAAGACCAAAAAGTTAGGTTACAGAAAGATCAATCTCAAAAGGATAATTAAAGAATGTACGCTTGGGTTAGACATCCTCTAAAAAGGTGTCATAAGGGTCCTGGTAGAAGGGTGGGAATTTTAAACAAATTGGAACCCTTAGACTCGGTCTTTTGCTTCCTCCAAAATTGACTTCCCAAATCAATATTTCCCAACTCTTATCCTCCTCACTCATACTTCAAATTCTGGGACCTCTTGTAGATTAATGACCCTATCTGAACTTTCCAAGTCTAAAAGATGTGACTGAATCAGAATGGGCTTGGGTTTAGTAACTTCAAAATCAAAATCTTTAGTAAGCTTAAATGGGTGCAATTGAGGAATGGGGCTTTGAATTGAATCCTTCATGAAATCAGGATCTGACTCTGCCATGTGAGCCCCAATAAGATCAGTTTCCTCAGTTATTAGGCCATTATATGATTCATCGAATTCCTTAGGCCTATTCATCTCACAGAAATCGTGTGCTATAAACTCTGGTGAGACTTCGCATAACGATTCTTCACCTTTAGAATCGAAGAAATCTGAATCTGCATTAATTTATGTCTCAAAATCATCAATCACTTTCCGATCCATGGAGACATACGTTTCCTCATACCCCAACTCAGGGATCTCAGGTGAAGAAATCAGTTCATCATTAATTGGTTGCTCTAGACCAATATGGTCGATCCCAGTGTCGTAACTCGTGTCCACCCTAATAGGTGCCTAAGCGGGTTCTGACATTACTCTCCTAAAGGGGGTTCATCCTGGGAATCATCCCAATATTGAACTAAAGCAACCATAAATTTCATCATCAATTTAGATAACTTCCCAAGTAAAAACTCACCTGGGCCCTTATCCTTAACGTCCTAGAGCCAATCCAACAGATACTTGTTAAGATCATCAATCATTTCAATCAGGGGCTCCAATTCTTCAGTGCAAGTTATTGGCTGAGCTTCTAAAGATTGTATGGTGTTCCTTAAGTTAGCTGATGAGAGACTCATCATGATCTCTAATTACCCCTAATTAACTAGTCTTCCTAGTTAAGTAGCTAAGGTTATGAACATATAAAGTTTAATTATTAAATAAGGGATATTTAGTAAAGGACCTTAAAATAAGTTAAAAATGACATTTTATCATTCAATTAACATTATTAATAATCTAGATAATAATTAGACTCGAAATCCAATTAATCATTCCCTTAATTAATAAGTTAAGTAACTTAAACATAATGTATACCTAAGTATATAATAACTTAAGTAATTTTACTTAATCTAATAAATTAACCAAAAAAGGTCAAAAATGTAAATTCAAGGTGAAAACATAATATTTGCATTATTCACTAACATATATAAAAAGTTGAAAAAGATCTAAGTTAAAATAAATCTTCAAAACCTGAGTTTACATTTTGGTCCTTAAAATTCATTGCAAGCAGGTCCTTAATTCTCACACAGGTCCTTAAGTTTTATTACATATAAGTCCCTTTCCTTCTTCTTCTTCTTCAGTCGAATGAACGGCTGGCGACAGAGAGTCACGCCACCGCTCGATCACCGCCCTGCCGACATCACTCTTCTTTGTCCAAGCTCTTGCAGCTTGCGCTCACCACCTCCTCTTCATCCATCGATCTGGATTAACCAAAAATCCTAATTTTCAATGGGAGATAACCTCACCATTTTCGGAGATGATGCCGGTGGTTAAGCTCCTCAAGCTCCTTCTTTGGCCAGACCCTGCCATTCTCTTCGCGGCCAACCACTATAAATACCCCCTCACCCTTTTAGATTTCACTCAAGTTGGCTCCCTTCCCTCTTCTAACACTACAGCCGACTTCGATAGGCTATTAGTCAAAAACTGCAGCGACTTTCCATCTCACTTTCTGACTTCCTCCATCCATTCTGATCAGCTGAGGAGATCCGCCATGGTCTGCCACATCTCTGGACACAGGCGTCGACCCAAGGAATCCTCTGCTTCACCTCACATCCGCTTGCCAGAGATATTGCCGAAACCCTCTGATTTCATCATCTGCTGTGAACCTTCGGCGGAACCCTATTGACCCCCTCCTCCAGGTAATAGTAGATTAGGAGTAGGAGTAGGAGTAGGTTAGCATAGTTAGTTAGATAGTTAGCTAGATTAGATGCAATTTTAGAATTTCAGTGTCATCTTCTTCAACTCCGGTGAGCTCCTTGAGCTCACCAGAGCCTTAATCTTGTCTTTTTAACTCACTGTCCACCTTCCTTTAACTCCCATAACCATTTCTAATCCACTTAAACACTTAATTGATCACCTAATCGCCTAGTTCACCTTTCACCTCCACCGACTACTGTCACTATCCATGGCGATAGTAGTTGGGCTTAGATTCACCTCCATTGGGTTCTCCATCATCTATTCATCACTTAAGAACCCTAATTGACACTATAATACATAGAATTACCACATATAAATTAAACGCCCAATTTTAATTAAGCTCCTGAGCTCGCTGTCAATGGCAGCTCAAGAGTAGTTAAAATCCTTAAGTATATATATATCAATGATCGTAATTACTTTTTGATTTGTTTTAACCACTCAACTGAGTGGTAAAACAAGTCTTGAGCTTAATCCACGTAGATCTTTTAAGAAATGAATTTTACTTGTAATCCTTAACTCTAATGAACAAAATGAGAATTAATCAAGTTCGTGAGGTTCCTTGCAACCTCAGGAACCTTTTTAGATTACAAACGGAAAGTTTAAAAAATCTATGCACACTTTTCACATTTTCTAGACTCACCGAAGCTCCGGCGAGCTCCAGTGAGTCAAATCTATTCTTCAGCCTATGAAACTTAGTGAAAAGCTCCAGAATGGTTCAATTCTGATCACTAATTAATTTGAGGATGTTTATTTGAAGATTTAGTGTCAGGAGCCGAAGATTGAAGTTCATCTTCTCCAACTCCAGTGGAGTTGGAGAAGTCTGATAGAGAAATCTAACAAGCATTTAAGGAACCTAGAAGCTTCAGTGTAATGCACTGAAGCTATTCATGTTTCCAAATCACTATCACAACTTTTAGATTCCTCTGACAAACAAACACATTTTGAAGCTCAGACGGCGAGCCTGAAACCCTAGAAATATTAGTTAAAACACCTATTTGAGAGGCTGAGAAAATTCCTGAGGTTGAGAAGATCCTATTCGAGGCTTTGATTTCTTGGGAGAAGGCTTTGAACAAAAAGTCAAATTTTTGTGCCTTCAGAATCAACTGTGTTTGATTATGGAGTTCTGAGCTCAATCTGAGGAATTGATGAGATTAAATTATTTCTAGGATCTTGATGAATGATATTAGAATGAATTAAGTGAGCTCAGACTTGATATTTAGTAAAAATTTGAACTCTGTCAGTTTGGGTTATTTTTGAACCCAAACTGATGGCAGTGTCATTTGGATCAGATTTGAACTTGAATCCTGCCCAGATCAGTTAGTTTTAATCCTTGGAACTTGTTGAAATTGATTAACAATGTCCTTAAGTGTCTGTTGCACATATCAGACTTAGAAATTACTTTCTCTAAAGCTTTCAAAGAAGTGTAGAGCTTTCATGCTATTCTTAAAGGTCTTGAGAGCTTGGAACTTACTCCTACAGCTGCGGAATAACCTGTAGAACCTATTCAGACCTTTAAATGAGAGAGAAAAGTCCATCTGAGGACTCTGTGAAGTTAATTCCCATTTCTAGGCATTTTTACCCATAGGAACCCTTTATTTCACTCTTTAAATTGACCCTGCAATCCTATAGAATAACCTTAGAGCTTTCCAATAAACTTTAAATCACTTGATTTGGATCTCTGAGTAGGGAGTTATGATCGATTGAAATCGGGTCTGGAAGGGGGGAACATAGTCCCACATCGGTAATTCATGAACGTGCGCATGGGAACAAAAGTGATTTGTTGCATAGTCCATTCAGTCGTTAGCGCTCGGTGCACCGGTTACCGATCTGAGCATTTGAACCTATCTGAGCATATGTGTGTGTGTGTGCAAGCATGTGTGCCTGCCGGTGTGCGCCCGAGTGGGTGTGAACGAGTGTGGCCCTAGGAGGGCGAGGCTTGGGAGGCCGGTTGAGCCAAATTGGCTTGAATGTATGAACCAAAAAATAAACCAAAATCGAACCTAATGAAATCAGGCGAGGATAGAGTAGGGTCTTGTCCCACCCTGGTCTCTAGGTGCTGTGTATCCTCGAAAGAACCTTGCTGCAAATAAAATAATTTCTGGTTAAAAAGGAAAATAAACCCGGTTCAGCTGAAGGATCAAAGGAAACATAGAGTTGATGGTTAAATGCTAAGTGTTGAACTGATGGCTAAAAGCTGAAGGCTAAGGAAAGAAAGGAGAACAGGCACTACTAAGGGAACTAAGAAAGAAGAAGAAAGCTAAGGGGAAAAGAATAAAAGCTAGGAAGAGAAGGAGAAGGCAGGAGCAGAAGAAGAGAGGTAAGGAAGAGAGCTCAAGATAGAGAATAAAAGGAAAAGAAAGAAAGAAAGGAAGGAAGAAGAAGAAAAGAGAGGTTGAAGAAATAAAGGAAAATTTATTTTTCTTGCATCATTTTAATTACTTTTTGTTCTCAATTGTTGTAATAAGGCATGTTTTGATTAAATAAACCCTTTCTTTCTTTAAATCATTTGAAATAAATAGAGGATTTACATGCTTTAAATATTGAAAATAAGTTTTCATATGGGATTTTGCATATTACTTCATTTCAATTAATATTTTGGCAAAATTCATGTTCTTAAAATCAACTTAATTATACCTCCTAAACTTATAAAGAAAATAAAAGATAATTGGTGAATTTAGAATGAATTATACCTCCCAGCGGATGACTTGGACTCAACTAGTAAAAATTTCTAAAATGTTAGGTTAATTTGACCCTATACAACACAACCGACACAATTTTGAGTTAACCTAAGTGACTTTTTCTACTCTTAATTAAGTAAAATTAACTTAATTACTGAGTTAAGTGAAGCCACCGATCATTTTAATACCCCCAAGCCAAAGTTTTGCTAGTCCCTAGCAAAATTAACTAAGACTATGATGATTTAAAGCACTTGGGTTTAAATTATTTTGAATAGCAACTATGTAGAGGAAAGCTTAGGTCAAAAATTTTTAAGTTTAATATAAATGATTAATGTATAGAGCACTTGTAAAAATTTTCTTACTTAGACTTATACTTATAGCATTTTTCAAAACACACTTAAAATAATTTGTTAACAAGAATTTTACTCTGAATTAGAATTCTTCAAAAATCTCTTAATCTTTGTAACTATTCTTAACTTAAATTAGAATACAAAGTGTTCTAAAAAAACAAAACCTAAGGATTGAGAATTAAATTTTAACTCAAAAACTCAAATAGATTTAAGTTGATCCTTTGTTTATGGCATTTGACTTTTATCAATATAAGTTTAAGCAAATTAACCAGATAGTCATTATTAATCAAACTTAGAGTAGTAAAACTCTAATTTACTAACCTACAATACTAAAGATTAACTTTTAGACCTAAGATTCTATCAATTCTTCTCCTCCCTTAGGTCTCAACTTAAAATCTTCAAAACCCAATTTCTTAGGCTTCACTGCCCAATACCAAGGTTCAGTAGTTATGATTTTAAAACATTTGTGCTTAGTGAAGAGAATTGTCCTAAAGGCATCCAAAGTTGCAAAAATCCAAATCTTAGGACATCATTTTCCAATCCCAATTATTCCATTTCAAGCCTTTGGCTTGGCCTTACTCAGGTTTGGTTGCTTTCTCCTCACCATTTTTCTATCCCGAGGTCAACACTTTTTGTGTAGACCTCCCCGATGGACCACTGGGTCTCTTATTCCTAATATTTTTATCTTCATATTTTTTTCTCTTTTTCTATAGGTTAGAGCACCCATTTGTAGCAAGGTGTTTTTTTATTTGATGGAAGGAAGGGTAGCATCCATTTGTAACGAGATGCTTTTATTTATTTGCAAAAAAACTACATAAGCACCCTTTTGTAACAAGGCACTTAACTGTAGGGTGTTTTATTTATTTTTC
The DNA here is from genome assembly GCA_037157565.1 of Thalassia testudinum. Taxonomy (NCBI): domain Eukaryota; kingdom Viridiplantae; phylum Streptophyta; class Magnoliopsida; order Alismatales; family Hydrocharitaceae; genus Thalassia; species Thalassia testudinum. The sequence continues at coordinate 7,102,507 of JAZHRO010000003.1, read as the reverse complement.
TTTTTCCTCTTTTTTTTTCTTTTCCCCCCTTCTCATTTTTCTTACTAACTTTATTCTCCAAATCCTTTTTCTAGGTGAGTGGCACATCCTTCACCCTTTCAAGAACCACCCTGCAGAAATCCTTGGACTAAAGAGGATTAAGAACTGATCTCTGAACCTCTGTGTTTTCACAGTTTCAGATGCCTACAAGACAATTCTATGTGTGCGAATTTAGATGTTTAGGTTACTTAGCTCTCAAACCAGAGCTTGGACAACAAAGCCCTTCACTCTCAGGTTCTTCAAATTCTTAGTTTCCTCCGATAGGATCTGTCAAGACAAAATTTACCAAGTCTAATTATTATCTTTAGCTTGTAAGTTTTATAAACTAAAATTCTACCAACTCTCTATTTAATTAACTCTAAATATCTGGCCTTTTTACTTAACTTTATGATAAAATCAAATTTTCAAAAAGCAACAGAATTACTTAATCTAATTGATTGAAAAGTTATAATTTAATTCCAAAACTTAATTTTCAATCTTAACACACTTAGTTTCTTAATTCAAGGTAAGAATAGAAAAATAAATCTTTAAAATATTTAAAAGATTCCTAATTCAAATAAAATGTTGTTAAAAATGTTAGACAAAAGTGTGTTTTTACAAAATGTTTAAAGTAAAAATCTAATTAAGAATTGAATGCTCTTAAATATTCTATATATATTCTATATACATTTTAAACTTTTGACCTAAAAGAAAATTAAGCTCTTAATTATAATATATATATATTTATGTTTTCTTCTTTTCTTCTTTATGAAAAATGAATATACCCCTCTTATTATTTTTATGAATTTTCTTTTCAAATTTTTGTATTTATATATTTTTATTTTTATGTATATAAGAATTTTCAATTTTTATGAATTTTTTCAAATATTTTTTGAATTTTTATGAAATTTTTGATTTTTTAAAATTTTTATCATTTTTTAAATTTTTATTTTTTTAATTGTCGTGGATATTCAATTTTTATGTGTTTTTATTTTTTTAACCTACACTAAAAGTGAAAATTTCACTTCAACACCCCCTTAAGTCAAAATTTTACAATGTCCTCATTGTAAGAAGGGTGAAAAGATATTACACTTCATTTAGTATAAGGTGATGGAAGGAGTCGGATAGAGGAGATTAAAAATCTCTGTGCGAGCGATGTCAGATCTGACCAAAGGTCAGAGTGGTCAGTCAGACTAAATGAAGGTAATTAATATGATATACGAAGTGAAATTTTGAAGTGTAGAAGAAAAATCAAAAAGATGAAAATAGCTATGTACAAGTGCTAAGTTTTATGCCTTTAGCTAGGCGTAAACCCTAGTAAAGAACTCCTGAAAAGAATAGGTATATGGTAAAATAGAGGAGTTATAAAAGAGCCGGATCAAAAATACAAAAATAGTTTAAACCATATGGTCAAAACTCATCTTGAAATTGCCTAGAATAAGTCTTGCATAACCCAAAATTAAATTCTCGTGAAAATCTCAGAAAGATTAGAGTGAATCTTATGAAAAATAGATCTGATTTAGGTTGAGATGTAGAATGTTAAAGATTAAGGCAATTTATAAACATTTCTACCAAGTTCAGAAGATCAGTAGAGTTAGTTTTGATTCTCAATAATATGTGGGTCATTTTGATATAATATAGGTTGCTGATGTAGGTTTGGTGGATTATTTTCAGGTAGTACGGAGGATGGGTTATGATTAGAATCAAAGGCCTGATTAAGGAAATGGACTTGGCCCTAATTTTTCCTAGGATTTGGCAGATTCCTAGGATTCAAAATTGGCTGAGATGGAAGGTACCTGGCTAACTAGACTCAGCCAAAAGCGTGATTTGATTTCGTAAATCAGCCAACTCTACCTTACATTGCCTATGGATCTCAGCAAGAGCTTTAGCATTTTGTCGCTGACTCTTTGACACAGCTCTTAAAATTTGGTCTAGCTGTGTATCTCTAATGGGCCTAGAGTAATTCTGCATACTCATCAGGTTAGGCCTTAAATTTGATTGTTGAGGAGGCAATGGAGGTGGGTTAAAATGGGTCTGATTCGAATAATTTGGTCTTTGATTTTGATTTTGATCAGCAGAAAGAAATTTGGGTGGCTTCTCCATCCAAGATTATTGGAATTTGAATAAGGGTTTGATCTTGGAATATTTTCCTGGATGGCGTGTAAACCTAAAAAGTACGACGTGTTTTCTGCAATAGCAAAAGGTGGGGAAAAGGGTGGGTAAGATTGTGGGACAAAGGTCCCTCCTTGGGTTGGTGAAGGAGTAGATAGAAAACCCAAGGAAGATGGATCTCTAGAATCCAGATTATTCATAAATTCCCTCCCTGCGGGAATTTGCGAAACAGGTGAATACGTGGGATTCATAGCAGAGGCGTAAGAGTCTTATTGTATTTCTAACCTTGTTGAGATGCTTTGCTACGATATCGACTTTGTCTAGTTTTTCCGCAATAATCTCTAAATTCTTTGAACTGGACGGATTACCGATCTCGTGAATGCCCTTATGCAGATTTTGATGATTCGTGTTCTCTCCCTGCATAAATTGCGACATTGATGCGTTGTTGATCGAGTTTTCCGCCATCCCTTCAAATAATTCTGAAGTGGATTCTGCGTCGCGATTTAAAAAATTCCCTCCACAAGAGGCATCGACTAGATTGAGAATGCCCTCTTGTAAACCATAATAGAAGATATGCATGAGTTGCCAATGAGGGATATCATGATGTGGCATTTCCTTTGCAATTCATGAAAATGTTCCTACGCTTCATGAATGGGTTCTCCTTGGTTTTGATTGAAAGTAGTAATAGCTCGCCATAAAGCATTGGTTCGACCAATTGGAAAAAATTTCTTCAAAAATGCGGATTCAAGTTCAGCCCAAGTTGAGATTGGTCTTGCTATAGTTCTATACCAATATGCTACTTTATCTTTACGACTAAAAGTGACCATTTTCATTAGTAGGATTTCCCTATTTTGATTTTGAGGACCAAGAGTTTGGGATAAATTTTTAAGATCTATATGTTGAAATGGATCCTCGGATGCGAATCCATGAAAGAGGGGGATTAGACTTATAATATTTGGCTTTAATTTAGGATCATTCTCCCTAATAGGAATCCTAACATTTGGCTCTACTTGTGCATTATATGGGTTATAATAATCTCTAAGTAGAGGCCTTGGATGATTGATCGGTAAATCAGGGTTTTCAAAACCTGCCTCAGGTTGAGGTGGAGGATGGGTTTGAAGAGTCTATAAATTGTTTAAGGCTGCTGTTAATAGATTGATTTGTCTTGTTTGCTCTAGCATCGTAAGATTCTGGTTCAGGAGCGCCTCATGAACACCAAAAGGCGGCATCTCCCCCTGACCAGAAGAAGGGATCTTAGGATTAAGATTATACTGATCCAAAGAAGAAGATGGATCAGACGGGAAAATCATTGGTTGCTTATCTACAACCGGCCTAGGATCACCTATTAACGGTGGTGCAAGAGGCAGATGCAAGGATCGCCTCCCATCCATAAATGAAAAATAATGTGCAAAGGCACACACACACCACCGATAAGAAAACAACAGCATAAAAAACCTACAAAACAGTGCAAAAGACGTAGGTTTTGCTCTTCTTTCAAAGGAAAGAAGAGATTCCTATGGTACGCAAAGTAATTTGATGCAAACAAATAGTAACAATATCAAAATACACGTCCTAATCCGTGTCTACGTAGGTGCGTACCTTAAAGCTCAAAGGTCTAAGGTCTAAGATCGAGATCACTCACTACTGGCTTCTCGGGGCTCTAGTAGTGAGACAGACTTGTTGATCTTCGACCAAAGCCCTAAGAGGTGCAAAGAGGAGAGATAGAAAAATAGACTCATGTGACTCTAATGATCACACCGTGTGCATGATAGCATGCAATAGAAAATAGCGATATAAAAAACTGAATGCATTTTGCAATCAAATTTAAGTCACAATTTTTACTTACTCGTTTTATTTAGTCCTTTCAAAAAAATATATCAAGTAAACTACAATGGCCGCTTTTTAAATCTTTTCAAACAAAAATTTGTGGTCTTTTTAATTCTCAGAGGACAGGGATCTACGTGGGTTTTCTTGTGTTTTTCTGCTGATGAGAGAAAAATAATTTAAAAATTCCCAAGTTAGATCATAGTAATTAGTAGCAGATAATGCACTCCTAAGAGTGTATGCCTATAATATGCTGCTGCTAGTCAGATAAAGATGTACTTTTGTATTTTTAAAATTTTTAAATGCAACAATACAAAAGACTAAGACTAGAAATACTCACAAAAAACAAAAACAGCAACACAGATTCCTGCCTTCTCCTGAGATCACCTGCAAAGGTAAACCTGAAAAGAAGACAGAAAATAAAAATAAAATAAAACAAAAACAAAATAAAATACAACTAATTAGAACAAAAACATTAAAAACAAAAATATATTTACAAAATACCTCCTAATTAGACAATTAAACCAACCAATTTTTTAGTGAAACAAAATATTACCTCCCCGGCAACGGCGCCATTAAAATGATGTTCAGATGAAGCAATGTCAGGAAATATTTTGATGAGTGAAATGAGGCAAAATATTAGCCAACACCTCTTTGACCTGGTTAACCTAAACCACTTGGTTTGGTTCTGTGTAGGGTGGGTTTGGGTTTAGTGCAGGGGAGTTAGCGAATTGAGGATCTTGATACCCTCCTTGATAATAGGTCATTTCAAGTTGTTCATAAGGTGATGATGACCTAAAGGCAGTGTGTTCAAGGGTGGGTTAACGATTAGTGTATCCTTCTTGATTGTAGATCATATTAGGTTGTCCAAATGAGGGTAATGATCTATAATCTGTGTAGCTCAGATAAGGATAAGAATCGAGATCATGGTGTCCACAGTTAAACCCTGAACACGGAGGTCCGAAACTGTATCCCCAATCAGGATTATCCCAACTAGAAGATGGATGAGAATAAGTCTGGTTGGAATAATAATCATTTTGAGAATAAGTAGTGATAGGAGGGTAGGAGTGGAAGTGCGAATAAGATGTGGAAGGTTCCATGACAGAACAGGAGGAAGAAAGGTGCCTTGCAATGCAAATAAACAAACCTATCCTTAAGTAGGCTAACCTAAAGACCTACAGACTCCCAGAACCTGTCTTGAGATAAAGAATCGATTTGATCTACTTTTCTCCGATCAATCCAACCTGTTAGAAGGAGGGGCTGGGGAGAAGGTTCTTCCTTTGGCTTGCACCTCAGGTTCGTAGTGTAACCCCAGCCCTGATCATTTGATTCTGCTACCTTAGCTAGACATCAGATTGAATGGTAGAAATAGACTAATCAAAACTAATCTTGGTCTGGGCTCCGAAGAGCGAGTCCAACCCTTAAGGCCAACGTCTACTCTATTTTAATTAGGGTTAGGTTTGAATGTGCTTTGGAATGTAATGGGCACTTTATCTGGGTTGTGCACTTAATGATTGATTGATATGTGTGTGTGTGCACAACCAATGGTTTTCAAGCAAGATTACTTTTGGATGTGGTTAATTTTAGGGTTTAAATCTCGCTTAGTAGCTTTTAGGATTCAACTTTAGGTGTATTCAATCAAGATTCGTTGGCACACCAAGTTTGAAAGCACAGGTGAAGATGTTTTCCTTTAAAGCTTAAAAGAATGTGGAGTGTCTGGTAAATCCCTAGAAGTTGAACCTATTTGGCAGCTACTTCATGAGTTGATTTTAATTGAAGTGGTGCGGCCCAAACAACTCAAACAATTGGCCTAATGCACCACTTAATTAGGCACACAAGTGTTTACCTAATCTGATTTCTACTCAATTATGTGTTGGTGTGTGTACTGGTTCCAACGATCGGGTTACCAGTTGAGTTTGAAAATCAGAAGAGGTTGTGTACCTCTATGAGATTTTCCAATTTTTCTTTTATATGTGGAGGGTGAAGCTGGTGAAGATGAGAAACAAACAATCAAAAACTAACCTTAGAGTTTATGTAAGCTTCTAGGTTTATTAGGGTTTGTGTTATTAGGTGAGGAATGAAATCTAGTGGGTGGGGAGGTGGGGGTAAACTTACAAACCCTTCAACAGCACTTTACACTAATCTACCGCTTTTGCTCACCTCGTAAGAGTACCTGCAATCACAATAACAAAGGAGAGAAATGAGGTCAAAGATATGTAAGGTGAAAAAATGCAAAAAATCAAAGAGCATCGCCTCCCCGGCAATGGGGCCAAAATGCTTGAGCGGAAAACTACGCAAAAAGGGATTGAGTTTTGAAAACTCATCATCGTAGTATGATTTGTGAATAAATCTGTCAACGGATAAATTTATTCCGAAACTCTAAGAATTCCAGGTCGAACACAGAGAGGCGTTCGATTACAAATACATGTTTGTTTTGTTTGTTACAAAATAGATTAGCTGGTCGAAAACTACCTATCTATTTAACAAATAATAAATAGAAGAGTAAGAGAGAGAGAATATTACAAATAAAGACAAAAGAGAGGTAGAATAAACATGGATTTCATCATCAAATGATGTTCATTACACTAATCATTATAACTATAAAGCAGGAAATCTATGCTTGAAGTAGTAAATCTACTCTATAAAGCGGTAAAGAGAATGGAGAGAGAAGTATCCTACTTGACGATTGCTTGGAGGACGAGTTGGACAGGGTGATGCCTGGAAGATGGAGAACGAAGCGGGAAGAAGGAGAACGAAGCGGGAAGAACCGAGGGCAAGGCAGGACTTCATCATCGCGAGATCCACTTCCCGATTGTAGTGAGAGGACAACCACGGAATGCTCCATGAAGAAGGGAGAAGGTGGAAAAATTCTAATTTTAACTCTAATGGAGCATCCTAGGTTTGGGACAAGCTCTTTGAGCTTCGGAGGGGGTGAAAGAAGAGAGGAAGGGATGAAGAAAGTGTGGGGGTCATAGGGCTATATATAGGTGTAGTTTGGAGGGGGCAAATAGGTCTTTACACTTTAAAACATTAAATTAGGGGTCTTTAGTGACAGATAAGAAAAGCCCATATCATGGGCGTAGCTGCCGCATGCGTGCGTGCCTCTTCTTCTTCTATGCTTAAACGCTTCATCACATCCAAACATTGTCAACCATCCGATCACGAGATCGAATGGCTGAGATCGCTCCTCACCCACTTCGGCTTCAACGTAACCACGCGCATGTGCGTGTGATGGAGAATTCGGACGTGCGCTAGATTGCATGTAGGTGATCCGCACGCTCTAGTGCTGCCACGTCTCCTGCATCTGCACCGCCCACTCGCCATCCAACAGCTTGATTTTGCCTCTCCCACGCCTGCACCTTGATTTGAGGTGTAGTGGGGATCAAACCCGTGCCTCTGCATTGTGGAGAGATGCTCGACGGCTGTGCTATGGATGCGTTTGAGGTGTGCAGATGGTTTTTTTGCGCACGAGCGACCATGGTTGTTGCATCAAGATCCAATAGCCTAGATCTAGTCGTATTTGTAAGGAGAGAAAGGGGGCAGTGGGTCCTTGGGCTGGTTGGATAGCTGGGATGGCACCTTGTGGCACCATCTTAGCCATCCATCTTTTTTGTGTTGTAGATGGTGCCACGGATGTCAGATAGGATCGATTTTTGAGCCGTTTGGCTGCGATCATCGATTCGAGCCCATCCTTGCAGTTGGATTTCTCATCTGAGGTGCAGATTTACACCATCTTGGCCCTTGATCTTTGACCTTCCTCAGATTATATCTGATGCTTCGAAGGTCCGATCGGGGCGATCTTGCAGTCGTTGAACTCCGATCGTCACCCTGATCAGATCCGTAGGGTTGGATCTTCGATCCGAGGCCCCGATTGAATATCACCTTGTTACCTGACCACAAAAAGGGAAAATTAACCTAAAATTGACACAATCTAAACTAAATGCAAGATTATGCATGTTATACAATATTTATATTTTGTCATGCAACTCTGTGCCTCAGAGCACGCATAAATAGGCAATTTATGTGATATAAGCATGTTTACATCAGTACCTGCGATTGTTCGTCAATGCGTGGGTGGATGTCCAGTCGTACGCACCCAATGACTCATTATTCAGGGAATTCTTGCACATGTTTTCAAGAATCTCCCAGATCATGTCGTCATGTTGACCCATGATGCTCCCACCACAGGTTACATTGACGAAAACCTTAATGTCATCACGGAGCCCGTGGTAAAAGGATTAGACTTGTTCCCACTTTGAAACTTCATGATAGGGGCACTTATGCATGAGATCCAGAAAGAGATCCCATGCCTCATGTAGAGATTCTCTCGCTCCTTGGGAGAAGTGCATGATTTGGTACCGCATAGTGTTTGTACGACTAATGGGGAAGAATTTTTGCAAGAAAGCAGTTTGAAGTTCTCCCCATGTGTTGATCATGTGTGGTTGAGTATGAAACCAGTGAGCTACTTTGTTGGCCGGAGAGAAGGAGAAGAGCTTTAAGAGTAGTCCGTCATGATTCTGTACATCTGCCCTGAAAGTGTGGGCCATGTGCTTCAAGTTCCTGATGTGCTAGAAAGGATCCTCGGAGTTCAGTCATTTGAAGCATACTAGGCTTGTCTCCACCTCGAGTCCTCCTGCGGGAATGTTGATTCAGGGTTCGATATCCATCGTAGCAGTATTATCGTGATCTTGCATTTGAGGATGCAGTGGTGGGCTGATGATGGCATTGATCTGATCTTTGAAATCAAAGAATTGTTGTGGTTCAAAGTGAGGTTATTCTAAATGATTCATGGTTGATGAGGGAGAGGTAGGGTCAGAATCAGAGGAAGTGCCAATATGATCAAGTTGTTGCATGATGGGAACACCATCATGAGCCATAACTAGTTCATTTTGACTCAATTAAGTTAGTAAATTCTCCTACAAAATCGCCAGAGAGTCACAAGTCACTGCATAGTCATCTTAAGGGAAAAATAAGAAACTAGGGCTAAAACTGCAATTTTACCAGCTTATCATGAATGCAGTACAACCACGAGTTTTCTCAGGGGTTGAATGAAGTTCAAACGGTCTTAAAAGATAACAAGTTGGTTAAGACAAACAGAAAAGGGTTTACACGTGTTCTGAGAATTAAATGACTTTCGAAACCTTAAAAACAGACTCGCTTAATTAACTGAGGTTTTGATCAAGATAAAATTCACCTAAACCCACTAAAATTCATAGAAAAATATTTTCTAGGGTTTGGAACCTTCAATTTGACCATCAGAACCTGTTTTGACCCAGAATAGAGACAAACAAACATTTACCCTAATTTAGGTTTTTTCATAGATTACCTAGTCAAATGTTGTCAAAACCGAAATCCAACTTCACCATTGGATTCCTTATATCCAAATTAAGTTTGTACCAAAATTTAGACCCAAGAGGAGCTTGACTTGACCTAATTTGCAAAGTGGTCATGTCAAATTACATTTTTACTCTTAACTTTCAAAATCCTTTCAAATAGGCCCCTCACTTTGCCGTCATTCTCACAAAAATGTCCCTATCACAATTAAACCTATTCCTACTTGCTCCGGCAACTTTAAAATGGAATGAACTCCTTGATTTCTTGATGAATCCCTTTCAAATTTGAAAGGGAAGTTCGTTAAGAAATTCCCTTCCTTTTGGACGCGATCCTAAACCCGAAAACCTACCCAATCTCTCATGCGAACGCATGAGAGATTTGGGTATCAAGGAATTCCCAAACTTTAGTGGTCTTTCTAAGCTTGGGAAGCTTTCTTCCCAAGCTCAAACCATCCTCCTGAGGTCTATAAAAGCACCCTCTGCTCATACTGAACCTCTAAAGCTTGAATTCGACTAGAGAAACCCTCAAATTCCTCTCTCCTCCGGCCGAATTACTCTTCAAGCTTTGGTGACCCTCCTTGCCTCACGTCGTTATGTGACTGCAATACCGGCGGTAGACTCTTCCTGCTTGCCTTCTTCCACATCAAGCAGCACTTGCCAGCACCTCTATCTCCTTCATTCTTGCTGTCCACCACTCATCGGAGCAGTTTCTTCCTCGATGCCGACCATACCGCAATCGGCGCCGCCTCGACTCCCCTTCGTCTACCAACTACCTAGATAAGCCCCTTACCTTCACTACTTCATTTTTCACCTCAACCACACTCAATTTTGACCACGCTACCGCCCGTTCACCATCATCCTTTCCGCGTCCGACCACTCCTCCGGCGAAGTGCTCCCATTGCTACACTGCTCCATACATCTCGCCAACACTCCCACGAGCTTCGCCTCATCCATCAGCATCGAACCCCCATCTTTATTTCCCATTCCCTCCACTCAATTGAACCCCCGAACAAACCCATCATCGACCACCTTCTTCGAGTCTGTCTGACCACCGCGCACCTTCATCCTCTACGAAACCACTACCATTGCATTCGCCAACGTGTAGCGAACCTTCTAAGGTGTTTTGACATGGCCGAAAGGCCTTATTCTCTATTTCAGGTTCCAAGTCGGAGCTCCGCTGTCGCATTGTCTTCTCTGACTGTGTTCGTGGTGCTCTAACTATGCGAGGTCCAGGTCTTAGCTCCAGGAGACACGGTTTCACTCTAGAACCTTCTCCAGGTCCTCAATCGGGGACTTCAAGGAGAGTTGCGATGCCAATTGGAAGATCCTCACAGCTGCAGACACACATGAAGAAAGTGGGACATTTAGTCCCACATCGTTCGTGGAAGAGCTAAGGCGCACACATATATTGAATTTCTGCCATCAGCTTTTCGCCTCAGCACGCACAGGGGTTGAGGTCTCCGCATGCATGCCTCACTGGCCTCGTCCGCGACTCTAAACCTGCAGACCTGGTGCACCCAATAACTCGCCTAACATAAGCACTCCTTGGCTACTACCCACTACATGTAGCCCTGGTCCCAGGTGCACGTATACCCGATAACCCGATTACCCAATGAGAGGCCCTGGGAGGGTAGAGCCTAAGAGAGAAAGAGAAGGTGAGATTGTGCGAGGTAGGGGGAGGGTTTTGCTCCTGGGGAGTTGGTTGACACTTAGCCAATTCAAGAAGCCCTCCCTATGTGTAGAGGCTAAACAGAGAAGGAAGAAGAACGAGAAGGCTTAAGCAGCAGAAGAAGAAAGAAAGACGAAAAGGAAGAAGAGAGGGAGTCGTAGTAGAAGAAATAGAGAAGAAAAGAAGAAAGGAAGAAGGAGAAGAAGCCACAAAAGAGAAGCAAAAGAAAAGAGAAAGAAGAACAAAAGCAAAGAAAGACCTTAGCACTGTAGCACAGGGCTACTTAAGATGTCTGATACTTTGATTGCATATATTCGAGACATTGATTTAACTATTATTTGTGAGGAGTATTTGGTGATTTAAATCACCATTTTACTCCATTCTTTTTGCATATTGATCCTGACATTATCTTTATTGCAATCTTTATTCTTGATTTAAATTGTGATCTTGAGCTTTAAATTCCATATTGCTCCCTGTGTTCAACTTCAGAACCTTTTCGAGTAATAAAATTTATTTGTTTGAGTGCTATTTTGGCTATACTACAACACGACAATCTTAAAACACCGATCTATCGTTTGAACATTGCACAAACAAGGAGGTCGAAGCCTTGCCTCGATGAGAGTAAATAACTAATGTAGGTTTTAAGGTTGGTCTTAAGGTCCTCCTCCCAAACTTACACCGATGGAAAAGATGAGAGATAGAATATCAAATGGACCCAATTGAGGCATCAAAAGATTTTTGGATGACTGTAGAGTTTTAGGGTGGATGATACCCTAGGATCAGAAAGTCATCCACCTACGAATTACCTAGGCAGCTAGGAAGGGACAGTCCCGCAAAGACCCCTACATGGTAGAGTGTCCCTACGAGTAGCAGGGTTTCCCTCACCCGACCATTCTTGTCACTGAGGGTCCAAGTAGACTAGAATGGTGACTTGACCTCTTAAGTCTACAAATTTTAAATTAAGAGCAAGGTGCTTATGATTACACTTGAACTTTAAGATACTTTTGTGCAAACCTAATTTGAAGGTTAGTTGACCCTACAAGGTGGGTCAACTTCACCTATTTGTCCTTTGAGAATATTACGTCCCGCTTTTAGGATTCAAGTGAGATTTAGAGACTGATTTTAGGGTTTGCTTGCTTAGGTAGACTCAATCAAGACTTAGGCACACATTATTTTGAGTGGTTGATTCTTCTTTTTAAGCAAATGTTTCTCAGAAACCTTGAGATGGAAACCCTAGTTGGCTCTAATTGATCGAATTAATTGATTCCAAATGTGGTACCTAGGGCTCAAGCAAGAAGGTGATAGCCCTAGATACCTTAAACCTTAGTAGGTGTAATAATTAGGGTTAGGGTTTGTTTACATAAAGAGTTAAATCAAATCAAATCAAGCAACTTGTGATGATTAATTCTAAGAATGGAATGCAAGTTGATCCTAATTGATTTTTCCTTTTCTTAGCTTTCTAGAATCAGGGGTTTGACAAGGATGGAAAATGAGATTACCTGCCCATAGAGTGGCTGTTGTGCGGTTGATCTTGCTCCTTGGCTAAATTCCCTACACAGATCATAGCAAAATAGATAGAGAAAGTTGGTATTAAATCAAATATTGCAATCAAGAGATTAAATTGCACGTTGCTCCCCGGCAACAATGCCAAAATGTTTACGCGATAAATCAGTATTTGTAAAGTCATTGCGTTGGAGTATAGCTGATAAATCATGAAAACAAATATAATTTATAACTCGAAAGAAATCTGAGGTCAAATGTAGGGAGTAAGTATTGCAATAAATCTCAAAATTGCAATTTGATCACAAGATAGCAATATATGACGAAATCTCTAAACTCAAATAATATGTATATAAGAAACAAAATTGATAGAGCAAAAAGACTAGGCTAAATTGGTGATTTGAATCACCAATTACCCTAATTACAATAATATCAAATATCTCAACAGCATCATCCAAGCTGCTCCATGTAGGATAACTGCAGAGTGCACTCAGAACCAGCAACACAGAGGTAAGGCCTCTCTTTCTCAAGCCTCAGGGAGAGTCACAGCAAAGCTCAGCACCAACACCAGCAAAGGCAAAGGCCTCCCTCAGGAATCACTAAGTGTTGAGAGTTAGAGAGCAAAGCAAAACCCCCTGCTCCTCTCTTTATTCATTTTCTTTTCCCTTCCTTTCTCTTCTCTCACTGACAATTGGATCAAGGTATATGGGTAAACGGTTTAGAGCCTAGACTCGTGTAGCGTGGCCGAGGGAGAGGGCCTATGCAGGCACGTACGAGGGGACAGATTGCGTAGCAATCATAGGCCCTAATTCACCTGAATTAAGGTAGAACCTAACTTAACATGGGCATTCTGCATGCATACACATCGTACTTTGCATCTTAGATGATTTATATGTTTTATACATAAAAATGTGCTATTTGAGAGGTATTGTTAATTGTAGGTAATCCACGGTTGCGGATGACCGTTCCAACCTTATGGATCTATCCGGAGTAACAACAAGAGTCCAGTGCTTCTAAGAGTGCATCAATTAGACTCCTGTAGCACCCTAGGGAGTCCGTAGAAGAAGTAGGAGCCAAGGGGAAATTAAAGAACATCCAAACCTTAGATGACAAATCCAACCACACAGATGGATCCGGATCGACGTTCGCAGTCCAACGGCGTAGAAATCAACTTAATCAGAGGCCTACATCATCAAATACAAGGAGAAGAAGATGGACAGCCATGATGGCACCACAAGGTACCAACGCAACCGCCCCTCACCATGCCCCAATCTAGAAAGGATAACCGCGGGACATTGGATCATCATCCAACGGTCGTGATGCAGCCACATCTCCGCCTCCAGCCGCCTCATCACGCATAGGAGAGATCTCGAATGTTGGATTCCCATCAAACAACCGAGGCTAGCAGCATAGGAAATGGAAGGCGTGACAATCCATGCGAGTAGCGCAGTGGAGAGGGTGCCTAATAGATAATGGGCGATGTGGGATGGAAGCACACCTAGTGTGAAATCATAGAAGCAACGAGTGCAGGAGTAATTTACCGCTGGATCTTATCGGGCGGCTCAGCAGCAGACGCATGGTAGGCGTGGAGGAGCTGGATTAAGAACACATGCAACGATGCATGTGGAGACACGCGTGTGAGCGCTTTAGGATTCAAAGGCGCACGTTTATGCCATCCGATCGTAAGATCGGACGATTGACGATCGAGCGCTCAAAAGTGACAAGCAGCAAAGGAGAGGAAATGAAGGCACATGCATGGAAGATCTACAGCCGTGCGATGGAGGATCGACGATAGACACACTGCCATGTGGCAGCACCAGATTAAACCGAGGATAAAAGAAGGATTTGAAAGGCTTAATCAGGGCCATTGATCTCATGATCAAGGGATCTGATTAATCTAAGGCATTTACATGGATTTAAGTGGCCAAATACCTTAATTGCCCTTCACTAAAGCTATAAAAAGAGGCCTAACGGCCCCCTTTGAAAGGCATTCTCTTATTTCTTCTTCTTCCTCCTTCTACACCTTCTCTCTCTTCTTCCTGTCTTCTCTGCATCCATCTCTGCACCTCCGTCTAAAGCATCTGTTGAGCCACCCCGACGGATTGTTGTTGCTCTTCCCAACCTCTCCAAAAGGCTACCATGAACCACCCATTGTGCCCTTATTATGTTACAGTAGTAGTTGTTTACATTCATGTTTTTAGTCTATTGCATATATATCAAATTCAATCTCCTTGTAATCTGAATACTGTGATTGATTGTTTCTGTTATTTAGTGATCTTTTTGAGAGCAAACAAATGAAATCCAAAGTCTTTCTGCCTCCCTGTGATCGACCGGGACTCACCAAGTTCCATTAATTTATTTGCTCGAGACGTATTTCGTGCTATACTACAACATGCTAATTTTCTATGCAATCTACGCCATGAGCAAATTGGTGCTGTTGCTGGGGAGGCATGACAACTTTTGATTTTATCTTTAATACAGTATTTCTGTGTGTAGGAACAACAACACAAGGGGACGAACGAGGAAAAGTGGGCACTACAGAAGTCAAGTGCACACATTCTTATTAGAAATTCAGCTAAAAAGCAAGTGTCACCTTTAAAATTCAACAGCTATGTTTGTAATGCTAAAAAAATCTTGAAAATTGGATTAAAACTAGATCTTCAAATTATCTTTCCAATGCTACCTTTCCCAGAAGGAAATTCCCTCTGTGGAATTTCTAAAAATTCGTGGAGTACATACTAGTTAGATTGATTGAAAATAGAACATTTATAAACTTTAGAAATTAGTTCTGACTAACATACAAAGCAGATTTATTCAAAACTTCTGGGGTACAAAATATAATCAAATTTTCTTTCAACATCATGTTTTTACAAAATTTTTGGAGCATATTTGATATTATTTCCAACAATAAACCAAAATAGGGTCTAAATTCCATACTTGACCCTGGTTAGTTAAAAATTCATAACTAATTGTTGGAAATAGAAAACAATTTTAAAAAATACTCTTTGAAAATCTTATTGAAAAAGAAATCTTCTTGCCATGTTTCAAATCATTTGGATTCCATCTTGCCTTAGAGGATACACTTGAATTGTCGTCTTCAATTTGAAAAAGAACTTTAAAGTGCATGAGCCAATAGGACCACATAGACTAACTTGGACTCCGACGAGCCCAAAAGTTAGTTGGCGAGGTGAGCTACCTTGTGGATCACTCACTATCTACTAAATTGAAGAAACATGTTAAAAATTCATGACAATACATCAAATAACCTGCATTTGGCTTGAAACTACTGGGTAGTTACAACCTCTCCTACAAAACCTGGTGACTAAGCCTACGGGGTAGCGTCAAATGACTGCAACTGTGGAATGGAACCAGAGGCAAAAGCTGAAGGAAGAACCTTCCTTGTAGTCCCCTCGTGCTAGACTAGGCGGGTTAGCCTGAGAGGCGAAAATTCCTTACTGTCGATCTCTCGTCGAATTTTTAATAACACAAACTTAAATGAAAAATTCGGTTAGCTGATCTAAAGGACCACTCTAATTAACATGGCCTTAGCCTTGTTCTGCTTGACTACACCAACCCTTTGACTTTTTGTATGAAAGGAAGAAGGTTGTTAAGACCTGAACTTGCGAGACCTTGGGAGCCAAACCCAAGGCGACAAAGGCGATTTTCGCCCGACCTCTCTTCTCAACCTTCTTCCACCCAATTAGCTGAGATGGCTAATCCTGGTCCTCAAGTTCATCAGGACCCTGAGAATTAGGAATCAAAATATGAGTAGAGCATTGACTGGATTCTCACAACACTCATCAAGATGCAACTCCACCACGTGGAGAATAACTGCAGGACTTCTACGATCCGATGGCAACCATCATGGCACCACAGGTCCAGATTCCCACAGGAGGAGATGCATTCATGTTAAAGACAAATATCATAAGTCTGATTCAGACTCATTTTCATGGAAACTCGAATATGAATCCCTTCCAATACATCTAAGACCTGAGTCGAATTGTAGAGTCAGTTTGACCTAAGAATATAGATATTGGAATTATTCTCATGAAGCTTTTTCCTTTTTTCTCTCAAGGATAAAGTTACTTATTGGTTCAAGACCATCGGGAGGCCAATTGGAACCTGGGAGGAATTACATCATGAATTCTCCAAAAGTTCTCCTTGATCGATCGAACAAATGCTATGAGGTGCGCGATCACGACCTTTGCCCAAGGCCCTGGAGAGAAGTTGCATGACACCTGAGATAGATTCCACGATCTTCTCAGGATGTGCCCACACCGTGGTGTACCCAAATGGCACCTCGCTCATGTATTTTACCATGGGCTGGATGACACAAATTGGTAGCTAGCCGATGCATCAAATGGTGGGAATTTTCTCAAGAAGGATGAGAATAGTGCATTTGAAATATTCGAGTCCTTAAGTATAGAACCCGATGAACGTCACCTCAATGAACCTGTTCCAGTGACCTAGACAGCAATGAGTTATTGTCCATGAATCTCAAGCCGAGTCTACTCAAGCCGACATGGACATTATCACCAAAAAGCTGGATAAGGTGGATCTGCTCGATAAGAATTTCGATGAATTAATGCTAGCAAGATGCGAATCTTCTGGCAGCACTGCTCCATCTTACTCCTCTCAAGCATCCCGAGCCCCCTCTGCTTGTACATATCCATTTACTCAGGGTGTTTTCTCTCCATCTTCGCAGGATCGTGCATACCAGGAACCCGTGAACAATATGGATCTGGCGCCATACAATCAGGGTTACGCACCATATGATGATGCAATTGCGTATTCTTTTGATGAATTCACATCTGAGATGTCTTCGGCTTACGAAGATGTCAATGCCATTTAGGGTTACGGGCGTAATAACTTGTATTCTAAAACATACAACCCTAGTTGACACTAGCATCACACTTTCTCCTGGTCTAGTAATCCACAGAGATCGAGTCAAGTTCCACACTACCAGACCAAACAATACGGAAATGCACAGAACATATATCCTAGGTAGCAACCATTGTCGTCTCAGTAGCAACAGACACACTCTATCCATTAGCCACTGCACCAAGCTGCCAACTACCCTCCAATGTGGGTTGACCCTTTGGAATCGCTGAAGGAGGAATTGCAGGCATCAATTCAAAAATCTACTCATGACAACCTGTAAATAATGTAGGCAATGGCTAACCAAATATAGAGCATACAAAACATGCAAAACCACATAATGCAGGAGCATAGATCAGAGGGAGCTTTGCCCTCCCCACCTGTCCCAAACCCGAGATATGTGCAGAATCAAGGCACCTTGCCTAGAATCCAAGCACCACAGGGGCAGGCACACACTATTCTGCAAGCACCTACCACACCACCTACTTATGGGCTTAGTCAGTCATCTCTGTTGCCAAACCCTGTGTATCCAGACCAACTTGCTCTTCTGCCCCTTCATGGACAGCACGCCGATGCAAGAGCTGTCACCTTAAGGAGCAGAAAGACTACACAAGCGGGTAATGATTTTTCCTATGCGGGTAATGATTTTTCCTATGCTCTACCACAAGATGGCTCACAACCCTCTTCCTCTCACAAGCCATCTTCATTAGATAACAGAAAGAAGCCCCTAGACCGTGAAATTCCCGTCACTTTCCCGCAGCCCTAATGCAAGATTCAGCATGGAAAAAGGACACCCACAATTTTGAGGACCTGAAATCTATGTTCAAGGAAGTTCACATTCAGGTCCCTCTCCTAAAAGCAATAGATCACATTGTAGCTGTTGCTAGGTTCTTTAAGGACTACTGTACTTTGAAGCAATAGCAGAGAATCAGACGACAAGAGGTATTATCTGAGGAAGCCAGTGCAGTTATTTTAGCTAACTTATCGCCCAAAAAGGACCCGGGCAGACCATTGATTTCCTGCTTGTTGCATAATTCCCCTTTTGATAGGGCCCTTCTTGATTTGTGGTCATCCATCAACCTAACTCCCACCGCAGTATTTGATCAATTTTGATTTGGGGAGTTGAAGCCCACCTCTGTTACCATACAATTGGTTGACCGATCTGTAAAAACGTCGAGGGGGGTGATTGAAAATGTGATCATAAAAGTCCAAGGAATCTACTTTCTAGCGGATTTTTTGTTCTCGATATGTAGGTTCCTCCTAATCTCTGTGATGCACCGATTATTCCTGGTTACCCATTTTTGGCAACTGCTCATGCAAGCATCAACTGTGCATTAGGGTGCATGGCGATTACCCTGGGGAATGAAAGGCTTAGATTAGACAATTTCAAGGCATCAAAGAACTTTAATTTCGATTTGATCGATGAGGATAGTGAAGATGAAGATTCAGCTTTCTAGGGGAACATTGGGCTCCTCTATAGTGACCCAACGGCACTTTCATCTTCACTATCAAGGGTCTTAGATTGTGATCCACATGAGACTAATACTATTGACATATACATTTCTTCCCATGGATCTGGTTGTCATGGGTGTTCATCTGCTCCTAATACCCCTGATCTTGACTATCTTGTCCTATCTGGCATTGATATCTTGAGAAAGGATATGTTCGCAACGTAGATCATGTAAAGATGAGAACGTTCTAGTATAGCGGGAAATACGTCTAGAGCAAATAATTAACGAAACTGGTGAGTCCAGATCGATCATAGGGAGGCAGAAAGCACTTTTGATTTCATACATTTGTTCTCAATATGATGGTAAATAATAGAAACAATCAATCACAATATCCACATTACAAAGAGATTGAATTTGATGTATATGCAATAGACTAAAAACACAAATGTAAACAACTACTACTGTAACAGAATAAGGGCATGACGGGTGGTTCGTGGTGGCCTTTTGAAGAGGTTGGGAAGAGCAGCAACAATCTGTCGGGGTGGCCCAACGGATGCTTCAGACAGAGGTGCAGAGACGAATGCACAGAAGACGGGAAGAAGAAGAGAGAGGTCGAAGAAGGTGGAAGAAGAAGAATTAAGAGAATTGCCTTTCAAAGGGGGCCCATAGGCCTCTTTTTATAGATTTAGTGAAGGGAAATTAAGGTATTTGGCCCCTCAAATCCATGCAAATGCTTTAGATTAATCAGATCCATTGATCGGGAGATCAACGACCCTGATTAAGCCTTCCAAATCCTTCTCTTATCCTTGGTTTAATCTGGTGCTACCACGAGGTAGCCTGTCGAGCATCAATCCTCCATCGCACGGTTGTAGATCTTCCTTACGCGTGCCTTCATTTCCTCTCCTTCGTTGCTTGCCACTTTTGAGCACCCAATCGTCTGCCGTCCAATCGTAAACATGCACCCTTGAATCCCAAAGCGCTCGCACGAGCATCTCCACACTCGTCATTGTGCGTGTTCTTGATCCAGTGCCTCTACTCCTGCCACACGTCTACCGCCAAGCTACCCAATGAGGATCTGATGGTTAATTGTGCCTGCGCTAGCTGCTTCTCTTGATTTCACATCGAGCATGCTTCGATCTCACGTCACACACTGTCTGTTAGGTGCCCTCTCCACTGTGCTATGCATGCGGATTATCGCGCCTTCCATTTCCTATGGGGTTGCTCCTAGCCATTGAATGGGAATCCAACGATCGAGATCTCTCCTGTGCGTGATGGAGTGGCTGGAGGTGGCGACGTGGCTGCATCCCGGCCATTGGATGACAATCCAACAGCCCACTGTTCTCCATTCCAAATTGCAGTGCGGTGAAGGGCAGCTGTGATGGCACCACGCCACGTGGCACCATCGTGGCCGTCCATCTTCTTCCCCATGTATATGATGCTGTAGGCCTCCGATTAAGTTGATTTCTATGCCATTGGACTACGAACGTCGAATCAGATCCATCCATGGGGTTGGATTTGTCATCTAAGGTTTGGATATTCTTCAAATTCCCCTTGGCTCCTGCTTCTTCTACGGACTCCCTAGGGTGCTACAGGAGTCTGATTGATGCACTCTTTGAAGTGTTGAACTCCTATTGTTATTCCGAGTAGATCCATAATGTTGGGTCGATCATCCGCAACCCTAGATTACCTGCAATTAATAATACCTCTCAAATAGTACATTATTTTGTATAAAACATATAAATTATCTAAGATGCAAAGTACGATGTATGCATGTAGAATGCCCAGGTTATGCTAGGTTCTACCTTAATTCAAGCGAATTAGGGCCTATGATTGCTGCACAATTATACCCCCCATGCCTAAACCTTGCTATTCCCTAGCAAGTGCAAGACTAAATGCATTTTATCAAGAGTTTAGTAAAGGTTTATTTCTTTTTGTTTCATCCAAAAATTTAGAACCCAAAGAACCATGAATATATAATGTTGTAGCTTCTGCAATGGATCCAAGTGAAGAGTCGATATACATTTAAAGCTTGTACTTGACCCCTAGTAAAATTATATTGGGATAGGAAAACCTCTTCTCTCGGGGATATAAACTATTCTCTGATTTTAGCCCCAGCTTTTGGCTTAGGTAGTAGATGTCTGAGTTAACTGGATTTGTATTTGGTGGCTCACTCTCTTCTCGTGCTACATGGAGACTAGTATTTCAGAATCAGATTGTTAGATTAATGAATAACTTAACTTAGAGAAGGGCTGGAAAACTATGCTCTCTTTAATCTTTTGTACTTTTTCTTTTCTCTCTGTCGCTCTCTCTCTTTTTCTTTTTCTTTTTCTTCCTGAGCTCACATCTTACTAGATTTGCAACTGTATTTGGTGGTCTTAAATTGCATTACACTTTAATTAGGTTTTAATAACCCAACGACTAAGTCAAACTCCTCAACCCATATTCAGGCCGTTAGAAATACAGAAAAATAGGTTAAGGCTGTATTTGGTGGTTTGTGGGGATGGTAGGTGTTTTTGGCTCAAAACATTTTGACCTACATAACTCAAACTTCTTAACATAACACTTTTTCTTTTCACAAATAAATTATCTCTTTTGTATACTTTTTTTTTATCAACATATATATCTACTGGCACAATGCCATTACCAGCATAACATAATTCAACAATTCAACACAACATACATACTTTTATTCATGAGACATTATTTGGGATTTTTGGGGATGACCAAGAGGATCTCAAGTTACTTATTTGGTGGAAGTGCCTACTCTCGGCACCAGGTAGGGAATGGATAGTACGATGTATTTGTGACCTTGACATCAGTACCCTCCTTCAGGCGAGGATTTCGTAGGGGATGGTCATGACCATACACCTCAGTCCTGGTTTACTTAGAACCCATTCTCTGTGTTTTTGCCTTATTTGGTGTCTCTCATACAGAATTTTTCACAAAACTAGTACGCAAGAACTAAGAGTGAAAACTATGCCCAACTCCGAGTGTCATTATTCAATTATTCACAATTAAATATTCCTTATACTAGCCTTAGAGCTCCAGTAGACTCTCTACTCTCACCTCACATATGTTTTGGTGGATCTACTAGAAGATAGTTCACCTAACTCCTTGATTGCTGTCCAAGGATTCAAAAGAAGAAGCGATGCTTCTTCTCGACAAACTAGAGATGTCTATCGATTTTCGTAGAGGATCCATTGCAAAATCTACATGCAAGTATGAAATTATACTGGATTCTATGTCTAGGAATCTACTAAAGAATAATTCTCTAATAAAACCTCTTGATAAAGTGATCTAATCCCCCAATTGTTGGTAGAAAATTTTTAGTTTTTATGGACTACCCCCCCCATGCCTAAGTGTTTGCATGTCCTCATGCATGAATAAAAGAAATTTGAATAAGGTAGGGTGTACGTGGATAGAAATCACCTAGAATTGCTTCTGAGTTGTTGTTCAGCTCATGCCAAAGCTGCAATGCCATACACAATACGCAAAAATGACATATGCTATGTATATATGTATAAGTGCAACTGTGATGCATAAATGCAAAGTCTAAATGCTATCTCTAACTACGATGCTGAGTTTAACGCCTCCAGCTACGCGAAACTCATCAGATGGATCAATGATTGTAGGAGACAAACTAAAGATAGGCAAGAAGATGGGTTCCACTACCATCAACAGGCCAAGAATGTAGAGTAGTTGCCCATGAATACTAAGGCCACAAGGTTGGCAGAATAGAATCGCATGGCCTAGAACAGGTTGTAGCCAGGTGCTACAAGAGAAATAAATCCAGGTGCCAGAGTGATAGGGAGCAAGTGGGCGCCGTGAAGGGTTAGGAGTGGGAAACCAGTCATACGGGTCTAGAAAGTGGTGAAATAGTAATGGAGGGACCCATGTGGTGTAATAAAAAATATTGTAAAGAACTATTTTGTGATTGGATCTGGGTGTTGGTGGTTGCAAAGTAGGTGTGTCGAATATGATTTTGTTCTCAACATCTCTGTGCTCACCTAAATCATTCTTCTCCCTGGGTTGATCAGAAATCTCACACAGATTGCCTAAATTCTGGTTGTGGTGTGGATCCTCAAATGTAATGGGTAACGCTTCACTTTTCCCAGGGGATGCAGAATCAAAATGTAAGTATAATAAAGCCTCAAATTCCTTCATTTTCTACTCTGTGGCTTCTGTGAAATCTTTGATGTCCAAGTGCAAAGAGGATGTAATAGACTTTTCTGACTCCAAATCCAAAAATGCCTCAAGATTTTTTAGATTTCTTTCATAATCGGAAATGTAGTTTTTATCAAATTCTTCATCAACGTTGCTTGGATTCTTTGACAATTCAAATTTAACCCCATGGATATATGTTATCTCATGTAAATCTATGTTTTGGATATATTTATCATCTAAGCTTATCACGGGGTTTTTATATAATACCACTCCAGACCTTTCAGAGTCCAAATCATGGGCCTCATTAAGTGTATATACCCAAGTCTTAGAATGTACCAAGTCTTGGGTGTCATGATCCTCCATCTCTATCTCCCCAGATTCAGGATTTTTAGATTGAAAATTGATCATGGGACTTTCCTCACTATCTTCTAGGCTAGGGCTCTCAACTGATTTCATTTCAGATATGCCAAGAACATTTCCCTTAATTTCATCTGATATCTCATCTCTCACTTGAAAATCACCTACATCATCTACTTCGGGCATGTGAGTCAAAGAATCCCTAAAAGTCATCTCAAGTTCCCTAAAATCCTCTAGGTTAGTCTGAACTTGGTACTGCAAAAGGAGTATATCTTCAAGTGTGCGAGTTTGTTGATTCATCCTGGCCACAGATTCTAGTTCTTTAATGGCTTCCATCAGAGATTCGTTGGTTACAATCAAAGTCTGTCTCTGCCCTGGATCAGTAGTGATCTAGATTTGATGTAGATATCTCACAACTGTGCCCTTGTACTTTGCCGTTGTTTGTTGTAGTCAGAGAAGTAGTTGCGAGTCTATTGGTGGCTCCCCAGTGGTGACCTATGTGGATGTGGCCTCAGATGAGGGTCTCAAGGAAGGTGGAGGGTTATAATAGTTTTGATCTGGGGAATCAGAAGGGTGGTGGGTGGGTTTAGTGCAGTTATTGGTTGTGATTGATTTCTTAACCTTGAGTGGCTCACCATCCACCTGCGGTACATTCTCTTTGAATTTAGGGCCCCTAGAGGTGATGTCTTGGGTTCTTTGTCTTTCATCCTGAATTGCTTTTCTTAAGTCTTCATATTCCCTTTTTCTGACCTCTTTTGCTTCTTGGACTATTTGGATCAGTTCGGCGATCTGAGAGTTCTTGTGAGATGTGGAAGCATGCCTTTGGTGGGACTGATCAAGATAATCAGTCATCATGATGAGATCTCGATCCCGCATGTTGAGTGTCTCTAAGTGTTGTGAGATCAATGTCGATGTCTAAGAGGTTGAGGTGGGTATGTCCCAGACCTGAGGTGCACGCGTATAGGAATAATGTGGAGTAATCTCCCACCCATAAGAAGTTGGAATCATAGTTGGGTTAGGAGGAGAACCCTGCTAATGGTATGATGAGAAAGAGTATGGGTCCATGATTAAGATGATCAAAGGACACCAGAAGGGTCCAAGTGACCTTACATCAGTTACAAGGGACTGGTGGCAAAACAAGGCAAGGGCCTTGTAATCACATTGGTCCTTAGAATCAGATGACCGGATTTTTCGTTTAAGTTCAAGTTATTGAAGAAAATTTGGTGAGAGACCGACTTAAAGGAATTCGCGCCTCTTATGCAAACCCAGCTAGTCTGGTTATGAGGGGACTACGACGAAGGTTCTTCCTTTGACTTTTGCCTCCAGTTTCGTTACCCTTAACTGTGACCATTTGACACTACCCCGCAGACTTAAACACTAGGTTTTACAGGAGAGGTTGAAACTACCCAGTAGTTTTTAGCCAAATGCAGGTTATTTGATGTGTTTTCGTGAATTTTTAACCTGTTTCTTTAATTTAATAGATCATGGGTGATCCACAAGGTGACTCGCCTCACCGACTAACTTTTGGGCTTGTCGGAGTCTAAGTTAGTCAATGTGCTCCTATTGGCTCATGCACTTCTAAGTTCCTTTTCATATTGAAGACCACAATTCAAATGCATATTCTAAGACAACTTCTAAGATTTCATTTTCAATGACCTTTTTAGAGAGTATTTTTTCAAAATTTTTTCCTATTTTCAACTATTAGTTATGAATTTTTAACAAGCTAGGGGCCAAATTTGGGATTTAGACCATATTTTCGTTTTCCTATTGGAAATGATATCAAATATGCTCTCGAAATTTTGTAAAAATATGCTATTGAAAGCTAATTTGATTACCTATCACACTACATAAATTTTGAATAAATATAATTTGTAAGTTAGTCAAGGCTGATTACTAAAGTTTATAAATGTTCTATTTTCAAGCAATCTGACTAGTATGTACCCCACGAATTTTTAAAAATTCTACATGAAGAATTTCATTTTGGGAAATGTGGCGTTGGAAAGATAATTTGAAGATCTAGTTTTAGTTCAAATTTCAATATTTTTGGAGCATCAGAAGCACGACTATTAAATTTTAAAGGTGAGACTTACTTTCTGGCCAAATTTCTAATAAGAATGTGTGCACCTGATTTTTGCAGCACCCGCTTTTCCTTGTTCGCCGCTTCGTGCTGTTGTTCCGACACACATAAATACTATATTAGAGATAAAATCAAAAGTCGTCGTGCCTCCCCGGCAACGGCGCAAATTTGTTCATGGCGTAGATCGCGTAAAAGATGAGCACGTTGTAGTATAGCGCGAAATACGTCTCGAGCAAAAAATTAACGAAGCCAGTGAGTCCCAATCAATCACAAGGAGGCAGAAAGCACTTTTGATTTCATACGTTTGTTCTCAATATGATCACTAAATAATAGAAACAATCAATCACAATATCCGCATTACAAAGAGATTGAATTTGATATATATGCAACAGACTAAAAACAGGAATGTAAACAACTACTAAAGTAATAGAATAATGGCACCACGGGTGGTTCGTGGTGGCCTTTTGGAGAGGTTGGGAAGAGCAGCAACAATCCGTCAGGGTGGCCCAACATATGCTTCAGACGGAGGTGCAGAGACGGATGCAGAGAAGATGAGAAGAAGAAGAGAGAGAGGTTGAAGGAGGAAGAAGAAGGATTAAGAGAATTGCCTTTCAAAGGGATCCCTTACGCCTCCTTTTATAGCTTTAGTGAAGGGCAATTAAGGTATTTGGCCTCTTAAATCCATGCAAATACTTTAGATTAATCAGATCCGTTGATTGGGAGATCAATGACCCCGATTAACCCTTCCAAATTCTTCTTTTATTCCTAGTTTAATCTAGTGCTGCCACGTGGCAGCCTATCAAGCATTGATCCTCCATCGCACAGTTGCAGAGCTTCCTCGTGCACACCTTCGTTTCCTCTCATTCACCGCTTACCGCTTTTGAGCACCTGATCGTCAGCCCTTCGATCTTATGATCGGATGACTTAAACACGCACCTTTGAATCCTAAAGCGCTCACACAGGTGTCTTCGCACACGTTGTCACATGCATTCTTGATCCAGCACCTTCCCGCCTGCCACGCATCTGTTGCCGAGCTGCACGGTGAAGATTCTACGGTTAATTGCCCTCGTGCTCACCACTTTTCCTAATTTCACACCGGACACGCTTCGATCCCTCGTCGCCCGCTGTCTATTAGGTGCCCTCTCCTCTACGCTACACGGGTGGATTATCGCTCCTTCCATTTCCTGTGCGGTTGCTTTTGGCCGTTTGTTGGGAATCCAACGGTCGAGATCTCTCCTGTTCGTGATGGGTTGCTGGAAGCGGTGATGTGGCTTCATCGCGGCCTTTAGATGATGATCCAATGACTCACGGTTATCCTCTCCAAATTGGGGCTTGGTGAGGGGCGGCTGTGAGGGCGCCATGCCACATGGCACCATCGTGGCCATCCATCTTCTTCTCCTTGTATCTAATGATGTAGGCTTCCGATTAAATTGATTTCTACGTTGTTGGACTACGAATGTCTATCTAGATCCATCCGTGCAGTTGGATTTGTCATCTGAGGTCCGGATATTCTTCAATGTCCCCTTGGCTCCTGGTTCTTCTATGGACCCCCTAGGGTGCTATGGGAGTCGGATTGATGCTCTCTTGGAAGCGCTGCACTCCCGTTGTTATTCCGAATAGATCCATAAGTTTGGGTCGATCAT
Source organism: Thalassia testudinum (assembly GCA_037157565.1). Classification (NCBI taxonomy): domain Eukaryota; kingdom Viridiplantae; phylum Streptophyta; class Magnoliopsida; order Alismatales; family Hydrocharitaceae; genus Thalassia; species Thalassia testudinum. The sequence continues at coordinate 7,075,481 of JAZHRO010000003.1, read as the reverse complement.
CCGTAGCCCTGGATTACCTGCAATTAATAATACCTCTAAAATAGCACATTATTATGTATAAAACATGTAAATTATCTAAGATGTAAAGTACGATGTGTATGCATGTAGAATGCCCATGTTAATCTAGGTTCTACCTTAATTCTGGCAAATTAGAGCCTATGATTGCTGTGCAATCAGATTACATGATAACTACAGACGGATTCTTCATTAGTTAGGATCAGCAAATTTTTACTATTGTTTCCTCTCCTCTCCTACATAACCCCCCTCCCCACCCTCCGCTACTAGAGTTAAAGCCCTTACCTGATTCCCTCAAGTACATGTTTCTAGGAGAAAGTAAGACATATCCCATTATTATCAATGCTCACTTGACTCCGGATCAGGAACACCAGTTGATCTCCATTCTGCAAGCACATAGGGCTGCTATCGAGTGGGGCATTGCTAATCTCCACGGGATTCACCCCTCATATTACACTCACCATATCTACACTAATGAAGGGGTGAGACCGTTGAGACAACCTCTGAGATGCCTAAATCCAAATATGTTGGAGGATGTCAAGAAGGAGATCATTAAATGGCTAGACGCGGGCATTATCTATCCTATTTCCGACAGCTAGTGGGTGAGTCCCATTCAGATGTGCCCAAAAAGGTGGGACTCACCATAATAAAAGATGAATTGGGCGAAACCATCTTGACCCACACGCAACTTCCTGGCAGGTCTGCATTGATTATAGGAAGCTAAACTCGGCTACCAAAAAGGATCATTTACCTTTACCCTTTATTGATCAGTTTCTAGAATGGCAAGCCGGGCATAGTTTCTTTTGCTTTCTGGATGGATACTCCAAGTGCAATCAAGTTGCAATCAACTTGAAAGATCAAGACAAGATAACTTTTACGTGTCCCTTTGGAACATTCGCTTTTAAGCGGATTCCTTTCGGCCTCTACAACACACCAGCTACTTTTCAGTGATGAATGATGGCCATCTTTTCAAACATGATCGGGGACTACGTGGAAGTGTTCATGGATGACTTCTCCATGTTTGGAGATGATTTCTCGTCTTGTCTTGATAACCTCACAAAGATTCTGAGGAGATGTATAGAGGTTAACCTAGTACTTTCATTGGAAAAAAGCCATTTTATGGTGAGGGAAGGCATCATACTAGGTCATAGGATCTCCTCTAATGGACTCGAGGTCAACCTACCTAAGTCTGAAATCATTTCGCAATTACCTCCACCTAGCTCGATTAGGCAAATCAGATCATTCTTAGGGCATGTCGGATTTTATCGAAGATTCATTCAAGATTTCTTGAAAGTTTCTCATCCATTAACGAATTTTCTAGTAACCGGCACTCCCTTTGATTTCGACTCCTTGTGTCTCAGCGCTTTCGAGACCTTGCGAAGCGTTGTATCCAGTGCACCTATTCTCAAACCCCTACTAGTCGTGCGACCTCAAGATGATGTGTGACACCTCTGACTTTGCTGTCAGAGCTGTTCATGGCTAGCGACGGGAGTGCCATCCATTTGTAAGATACTACGCTAGCAAAATGCTAAATGAGGCCCAGCAAAACTGTACAGTCACTGAGAAAGAATTGTCAGCCGTGGTATTCGGGTTGGGGAAATTTAGGTCATACTTACTCAGGTCCAAAGTTATTATCTACACTGACCATTCTGCCCTCCGGCATTTGTTGGCAAAGAAGGACGCCAAACCCTGCCTTATCAGGTGGATACTTCTTTTGCAGGAGTTTGATGTTGAAATCCATGACAAAGTCGGAGCACATAATCTTGTGGCGGATCACTTGTCACGGCTAGACCCTGACTACAATCCATACTCCCCGCCGATATCTGACCGATTTCTAGATGAGTCTTTGTTATTTATCAACTCTATTGAGTTTCCTTGGTATGCTGATATAGTAAACTATCTTGTTGCAGGAAAGCTACCTGCGAGATTATCCAAGGATCAAAGAGTCAAATTTATATCAGAGGCTAAATTCTATTTTTGGGATGACCCATTGCTCTTTCCATTGGGGTTGATTAGATCATCCATAGATGTGTCCTTGATTTGAAAATCTCTAGTGTGCTATCCTTCTACCACAGCGATGCTTGTGGAGGTCATTTCTCGGGCTGAAAGACCGCTGCAAAGATTTTGTAGTCGGGTTTCTTCTAGCCAACCATTTTTAGAGATACACACGAGATTGCCAAGTGATGTAAGCAATGCCAGGCAGTCGGTTCTATGACTCAGAGAGATATGATGCCTCTCCAATCTATTCTTGTCATAGAAGTGTTCGATGTCTGAGGCATCGACTTCATGGGCCCCTTCCCGATCTTGCATGGCTTTGAGTACATACTCCTCACAGTAGACTATCTCAAAGTGGGTAGAAGCTATCCTGGCAAGACGAGTTGATCATAACATTGTTATATCCTTCGTCCGAGAATTCATTTTTGAGAGATTCGGAATTCCCCGTGCCCTGATAAGCGATGGGGGAAGCTACTTCATCCATGCCCATTTCAGGTCATTATTGAAGAAATACGGGGTGCAGCACCGCATTGCTACCTTGTATCACCCACAAACCAATGGGCAGGCTGAAGTATCAAACCGTCAAATCGAGCTTATCCTTCAAAAGACGATTATACCTGATAGGAAGGATTGGACTGATCAGTTGATTGATGCACTATGGTCATATCAGACAGTGTACAAGGCCTCACACAGAATGTCACCATACCGCATGGTGTATGGAAAGCCCTGTCACCTTCCTGTGGAGCTGGAGCACTGTGCCTTTTGGGCGGTGCAGAAGTGTAATATTAACCTCGAGGCCGAAGGTTATGAAGGAAGCTCCAGCTCAGCGAGTTAAAAGAGATTAGACGGGAAGCCTACGAAAATGCAAAAATATATAAAGACAAGACAAATGCTTTCCATGATTGACACATCTGGAGGAAGGAGTTTGCACCTAACTAGCAGGTTTGGTTGTTTAACTCCCTACTCAAATTCTTCACGGGAATGCTCGAGTCCAAGTGGACTGGGCCATTTCTAGTGGTTCACCCATATCCTAACTGGGCAGTCCAAATTAGAGACTTGAAATCTGGGCATGTTCATGGTTAATGGCCAGCACCTCAAATCATTCTTTGCCCAGGAACCTCCTCCTACTGACGAAACGATACATCTTCTTGAGGAAGTGTGACTGATGAGTTGCCCAGCTGGAGGGATTTAACTCAGCATGTACACATATATACATACCATATATACGTAGCATATTTCATTTTCGCATATTGTTTCACATATTGGCTTTGCATATTATGTATGGCATTGCAGTGATGGAATGAGCTGAACGACAACTTTGAAGTAGTTTAAGGTGATTTCTAATCACATACACCCTACCTTATTTCTTTTAGTCATGCATGAGGACATGCAAACACTTAGGCAGTGGGGTAGTCAATAAAAACTAAAAATTTTCTGCCACCAAGTAGGGGATTAGATTGTTTTATCAAGAAGTTTTATTAAAGATTTATTCTTTAGTAGATTCCAAAGCTTAGAATCCAGTATAAGCTCACATCTGCATGTAGAATTTGCAATGGATCCACTATGAAAACCGATAGACATCTCTAGTTTGTTGAAAAGAAGCATTGCTTCTTCTCCTAAACACTTGGACAACAACCAGGGAGTCAGGTGAACCATCTTCTAGTAGATCCACCAAAACATATGTGAGATGAGAGTCTACTGGTGCTTTATGGCTAGTGTAAGGAATCTTTAATCTTTAATAATTGAATAATGATACTCGGAGATGGGCATAGTTTTCGCTCTCTGTCCTTGCATACTAATTCTGTGAGAAATTCCATATGAGAGCCACCAAATAAGGCAAAAACACAGAGAGCAAGTTATGATATAACTAGGACTGAGGAGGATGGTCACGACCGTCCTCTACGGAATCCTCGACTGAAGGAGGGTACTGATGTCAAAGTCAGAAATACGTCATCCTATCCATTCCCTACCCGATGTCGAGAGTAGGCACTTCCACCAAATAAGCCACCCGAGATCCTCTTGGTCATCCCCAAAAGTCCCAAATAATGCCTCATGGGTAAAAGTATAAATGTCGTGTCGAACTGTTGCGTTATGTTATGTTGGTAACGGCATTGTGCCAGTAGACATATATATTGATAAAAAAAAAGAACAAAAAGCATGCAAAAGAGGTATTTGCCTAAAAAAAAAGGTGTTATGTTAAGAAGTTTGAATTATGTAAATCAAAATGTTTTGAGGGAAAAACACCTACCATCCCCACAAACCACCAAATACAGCCTAAACCTATTTTTTTGTATTTCTGACCGCCTGAATATGAGCCGAGGTGTCTGACTTAGTCGTTGGGTTATTAGAACCTAATTAAAGTGTAATGGCATGTAAGACCACTAAATACAGTTGCAAATCTGGTAAGATGTGAGCTTAGGAAGAAAAAGAAAAAGAAAAAGGGAGAGAGAGAAAGAGAGAAAAGAAAAAGTACAAAAGATTAAAGAGAGCACAGTTTTCCTGCCCTTCTCTAATTTAAGTTATTCAATAATCTCACAATCTAGATTCTAAAATACTAGTCTCCATGTAGCACCAGAAGAGAGTGAGCTACCAAATACAAATCCAGTTAACTTAGACATCTTCTACCTAAGCCAAAAGCCGAGGTTAAAATCTAAGAATAATTCATATCCCCAAGAGAAGAGGTTTGCCTATCCCTGCAGAATTTTACTAGGGGTCAACTACAAGCTTTAAATGTATATCGACTCTTCGCTTGGATCCGTTGCAAAAGTTACAACATTACCCATTCATGGTTATCTGGATTCTGAATTTTTGGATGAAAAAAAAAGAAATAAACATTTAGTTAAATTCTTGATAAAATGCATTTACTCTTGCACTTGCTAGGGACTAGTAAGATTCAGGCATGGGGGTATGATTGCGCAGCAATCATAGGCCCTAATTCACCTAAATTAAGGTAAAACCTAGCTTAACATGGGCATTCTACATGCATACACATCGTACTTTGCATCTTAGATGATTTATATGTTTTATACATAATAATGGGCTATTTGAGAGGTATTATTAATTATAGGTAATATAGGGTTGCAGTTGACCGATCCAACCTTATGGATCTATTCAGAATAACAATGGGAGTCCAACGTTTCCAAGAGTGCATCAATCTGACTCTCGTAGCACCCTAGGGAATCCACAGAAGAAGCCGAAGCCAAGAAGAAATTCAAGAATATCCAAGCCTTAGATGACAAATCCAACCACACGGATGGATCCGGATTGACGTTCGCAGTCCAATGGCGTAGAAATCAACTTAATCGGAGGCCTACATCATCAGATACAAGGAGAAGAAGATGGATGACCACAATGGCTCCATGTGGCACCATCGCAGCCGCCCCTCACCACGCCCCAATATGGAAAGGAGAACCGCGGGTTGTTGGATCATCATCCAATGGTCGCGATGCAGCCACATCGCTGCCTCTAGCTGCCTCATCACATAGAGGAGAGATCTTGCCCGTTGGATTCCCATCCAACGGTCGAGGAATGTAGCACAGGAAATGGAAGGCGTGACAATCCACATGTGTAGTGTAGTGGAGAGGGTGCTTGACAGATAGTGAGCGATGGAGGATTGAAGTTTGCCTGGTGTGAAATCAGGAGAAGTGACGAGTGTAAGCGTAATTAACCACTAGATCTTCATCGGGCGGCTCAGCAGTAGGCTCCAGGTTGGCGTGGAGGCACTAGATCATGACCGTGCGCGACGATGCATGCAAAGACGTGCATGCGAGCACTTTAGGATTCAAAGGCATGCATTCAAGCCATCCGATCGTAAGATCGGATGACTAATGATCGGGTGCTCAAAAGCGGCAAGCGGCGAAGGAGAGGAAACGAAGGCACACGTGAGGAAGATCTGCAGCCATGAGATGGAGGATCAACAATCGACAGGCTACCACATGGCAGCACCAGATTAAATCGAGGATAAAAGAAGGATTTTGAAGGCTTAATCAGGGTTGCTGATCTCCCAATCAACAGATCTGATTAATATGAAGCATTTGCATGGATTTAAGGGGCCAAATACCTTAATTGGCCTTCACTAAAGCTATAAAAAGTGGCATAAGGGCCCCCTTTGAAAGGCATTATCTTATTTCTTCTTCTTCCTGTCTTCTCTGCATTAGTCTCTGCACCTTCGTCTGAAGCATCCTTTGGGCCACCCTGATGGATTGTTGCTGCTCTTCCCAACCTCTCCAAAAGGCCACCACGAACAACCTATGGTGCCCATATTCTATTACAGTACTAGTTGTTTACATTAATGTTTTTAGTCTATTGCATATATATCAAATTCAATCTCTTCGTAATGTGGATATTGTGATTGATTGTTTCTATTATTTAGTGATCATATTGAGAGCAAACATATGAACTCAAAAGTGCTTTCTGCCTCCCTGTGATCGACCGAGACTTGCCAAGTTCCGTTAATTTATTTGCTCAAGAAGTATTTCGCGTTATACTACAACGTGCTAATTTTCTAGGTGATGTACAACACAAACAAGGACCCTACCGCATGCTTACTGAGGAAATGGGGATGAGGCACAAAATCCTCTTAAGTCACACGTGGGCTTTAGCAACCCACGATGTGGGACTAAAACCCCTGTTTCTTCCGCGTACAGCTTCAGTAGCTAATGCTTCCAATCGATGTCGAAGGGGCGGTTGATGACTCAAATTGGATGCCTAGAGATGAACCTGGGAGTCTTCTGCATCGCCTGGGCATGCAAGCGAGGAGGAAGTCGGCTGGAAGGCAACAATCAGAGTCGGAGAAGATGGTGCGGTAATGGAGCTCCGATGAAGGTACCTGAAATAGAAATACAGGCTATGAGCCGTAGTTAAAACACTTAGGAGGATCAAAGAGGACCAGCGAGTGCAACGATGGCATCGATTTGACGTGTAAGAGTGTGAGGAGGTCTGGTGGAGTCGGAACAGAGCTGCGGTGAGGGTGGTGTTTGGGGGACTCGTGGAGTGGCGAATCAAAGAAATAGACAGATGGCTTTTGTCCTTTGTGTGATGGTGGAGCTTGTGGTGGTGAGAGCAGCAAGAGTTGAACATTGTAGAGGCGTGTAGGCATCACCAGAGCATCACCGGAGCAGATGAAGATAAGGGCGTTGAGGGAGAGTCGGTGGTTGGTGAAATTGCACTAGAGGGGGGGGTGAATAGTGAAATTATATTGTATTGTAATGCAACAAATTCAATCACACAATATACTCAATTATTTTTAGGTGGAAACCCAAGATGGGTGAAAACCACCACCTAAGCCAATCTCTTGACTTAGGATTTTCGATCACAAGGTGATCAATCCACTAACCACACTACTTAAACGAGGGTAGTGTACCTCAATTACAATTCCCACCTCTGATCCCTAAACGGAGGTTTCTTTCTTCAAGATGAAGAGACGGGGACCCGACAGGCCGGATACCCAAAGTACAGAAATTAACAAGTAGAAATAACACCTATAGAGCACCCCAATAATTTAGTTGCCTTCTTATCTACTAAGCATGAAAAGAACTCCCTGATGATTTGCAGAACGGAGCGAGCCGGGAGTATGGATTTGCCCTTTGATCAGAGTATTAGCACAGCATAAGGGCAAGATGGAGCTTAGAGTAGTGAGCAAGAGATTTTTCTAATGGAATTGTATCTCAAGAGGTGTGTTTTGCCAAAGAAGAGTTGTAGTCTATTTATAGGCAAGTTTGGAACCTTCAAGAATACTTGGGAGAGCTCTTCTAGCCGTTGGAGACAAATCCCAAGAGTTTAGGACGAAATCCACACAAAATCAGGGCAATGATGATTCTGACAGCAACATCAGACGTCTAATTATAAGATCAGACGTCTTACAGGACGTCTTATTTTTACTATGGTCGTCTAATATTGCAGGATATCCTTAACGGACTCTATTGGATCAAAAGAAGGACGTCTGATATTATGTCATAAGACGTCTGATTATTTTACTGGACGTCTAATGAATGGTGCATTCGTTCCTGTTATCATCGGATCCAAACAGGGTTCTAGGTTTAGAGGATCAGACGTCATTACGGACGTCTGAGGACATTACCAGACGTCTGGAAACCTAAATACTCTTCCTTCCTGCTTCTGCCAAAAGATTATGTGGCCGTAGACAGATACGCACAGAAAATCATGGCCAACGGTTCAAAGGCAGACGTCTGTAAGTGTGTCAAGACGTCTAGAAATTATTTTTGCCGATAAAAAGTCTAACGGTTAGTATGAGGACGTCTGGGTAAAGAATCAGACGTCTGTGAACGGTTATCGACGTCTGAAAGTGAAGTCCTTCGACTGATGTTTATGAGGAGATGAACAAAGCCAGAAATATTTGAAATTAGACGTCTGATACATATGTCAGACGTCTTATGATGGAAAATCAGACGTCTGGACTTTTTAATGGACGTCTGATGAAAGTATAAGTGTTGGGTTTTTTGTTTCTAATTTATCCTAAGTGTAGAGAGCCTAAGTTAGCTATTTATAGGTTATGTTTGGGGGCTCTTTACAATATTTCTAGACTCAAATAAGATGAAAATTACAACCTTTGAAAGTTTACATGAAAAAAGCCTAAGACCTAATACTTTTGCTACTCGTCTTCACGCTTTTAATCTCCCGTCTTGGAAAGCTTTTTGAATTCCTGCAAATATGTTATTATAGAGAGAAAACAATATGGTACGCTTTATTTATTATTTCATTTTCTACATTTTGTAAAATCATCAAAATATTATATATGAGTAGTTGAACTAACAGTTGGAGGTGAGATGTGAGTGTAGGAAAAGGATGTAGAGAGATAGAGAGAGAGATAGAGATACTTGGAGATGAGGTAGAGAGGTGGAGATGGTTGATTGTGGAGATGATAGCGATTTCACGCAGTTTGTTAAAATACGTCGTTGTAATGCGTAAAACCGATCAACTCTTAAATTTATATTCCTAGATAGGGGAGTATCTAGGGTTGTCCAAGGAGTCCGAATGTTTGCAATAGTGATTCTCTTGCTTGGAATACAATCTCAACTTTCTTTTTGGTATTTTTCAATATATCATTTTTTTTATTTTAAATTAAGACAACATGCGGAATGGTGACGGGAAGGTGATTTACACTTCAATTTAAAATACTACTTCTAAGTGGCAAGTAGAGCCTCTCCCTAAGCTCACTCTAGGCAAGTAGACGCCTAGAATAATTAGGGAGAGGGAGTGAGGAATGCTAAAAACAAGCAAATAGAAATGCAAACAAGAAATTGCAAAGAAGGCAACTAGATAATTAAAAAAAAAGTGTTTAACAAAAATGCCTAGTAGAGGAATGCTTCTACTACTAGAAAATTGACATAAAGAAAGGAAAACACAAATCCTCTAGATAGATGGTGAAGAAGAGGGCTTCTTGCTCCAAGGTTTGTGGCTCCCAATCTTGAAAAGAGTCCTTCAACTCCTTCCTTACAGTGCTCCGCCAAGGTGATGTCCTTCAAGGCAAGCCCTAGGGGGGCGTGCCCTAAGTTCTCTCCAAGGGTGGACGTCCACCCTAAGTCCTTCTCCTTTGCCTGGCCGTCCTCCTTGAAGTGGAAGAGTCCTCCTCCTTGGCGTGGCTCAAGTTGAAGAGAGTGGGGAGAAGAAGGCACCAAAGGGGCTGGTGATGTGCCCCTTTAATCTCCTTCTCTACTCCTTCTTCTTAGCCGTAGGTATAGGTGGTTTAGGTAGAAAAATATACTAAGGGAGGATGGGAATTATGTGGTGGTAGGGTAGGGTATTTATAGGATGGGAAAGGGGGTGGTTATGGTGTTTTTTTTGAGGGAAATGAAGGGGTGCTTGGTTATTTTTGGAGGGAAAAATGGGAGGGAAATGAAGAGGTGCCTTGGTTTTCCCTCCAAAAATACCTTCTAGAAGGCAATTTTGGAGGGAAAAAAATGGAGGGTGGAGATGGGTTTTGATGGTGGATGTAGGGTGGTGATGGAAGGGATAGTTGGCACCAAAATAAAGTAGGAGTAGGTGGTCTTTTTGCTGGAGCTTAGGTAGTAGGGTAGTAGGGTAGTAGTTTTTGGTGCCATGGAGGTGAACTAGCTAAGTTAAACAGCTTAGCTAGCTTAGCTAGTAGGGAGTAGAGTTGGAGGCATTTGGAGCTAAGGTTTTCAGGGAGAAGAGTTGGAGGTATTTATCTTGAGCTGCACTAGAGCTGGTGGCTGCTGAAGAGAGCTGGAAGGAGCTACCTTAGCTAGCTTAGCTTGCTAGTTCTTTGCTAGCTACTAAGCCAAGCTAAAGCAAGCTGGCTTCTGCTAAAAGGAGCGGAGGTGAGCTGGGTCTAATGCTCCCGGGGAGGATCAAGCTGGGTGAGGCAGCTAAGGTATCTTAGCTCAATTGAGTTGAGCTAAGCTGAGTCCCCGGGAGCTGGACTTGAGCTTCCTAAGCTGGAATGAAGTCATCTTTAGCTGGCCGGAGTTGAGTAGAGCTGGATGTAGGTGGACCTGAGCTGGGGTGAACTCCAGTCAACTCAGCTGAGCTAGCTAGAGCTCCCTGTGGACTAATGGGAGCTGAGATGAGCTAGACTCAGCTAAGTTGAGCTGGATCTGAGCTGACCTGAGCTAGGGTGAGCTAAGATGAGCTCTCTTGAGCTGCCATTCAGCTGAGATGAGCTGAATGGAGCTAAGATGAGCTAACCCTAGTTCAAGTGAGCTGGAATCCAGCTATGGTGAGCTGGATCAAGCTGAGTTCCAGTTAGTTTGAGCTTCTTCATCACCAGTTGCCTTCCTGAGTGCTAGGTTTTGGAGTTCTGACAATCTGCATATCCCTAACACTCACAAAAACACATTAAAAAGATAATAAAAAGTGCAATGCATGCCTAACCTAATTGATGCCTAAATGCAGCCCAAAAACCCGTTTGCGTAGCAAAATCCTAAGAGCTAAGTTTGTTTTAATGCATAAAAATGATGATAAACTGGCATTTATCACACCCCCATGCTTATCTTTTGCTAGTCTCTTAGCAAAACTTAAATTTTTTTTAAAAAATGGAATTTTTGGGAAATCTAATTTTTTTCTACTTTTGAGGAGAAATAGATTAAGGGACCTTGGTTGATCTAAACACAAGAGGTACAGGATTTGTTAAAGATAAACATCGAGATTTGTTTTGGATCCAACCATTAGATGAAACGGGATCAATATATCCTCCAAAAACTTCGCAAATTAACTCCTTGTTAATTTAGATGACTTGAAATTTTTGTTTTTAGGATTTTTCTGGCTCATGAATCTGATTCGCAACTTGCAAAAATCCTTGTGATTGCGAAAAGCCAACATTTATAGGAGCATGTTAATTTATTTATTTATTCTTTTTTTTTTCTCTCCCCCATGCTTATTATCAGCTTAGTCTTACAACAGATGTGTCGGGATCATCATTCCCGTTACCAATCCTCGAGGGGCTCTGGCGCCAGTACTTCGGGATAGCACTGTCCATGACACCACCCAGGAGCTCACAACCCCAAAACACAATGCGGTGTAAAGGGGCGCTCCAAGCAAACTCAAGCTCTTGCTCCGACACTACAGGTAGAGCACCGTCCAAGACACTTGAGCTACTAAAATGTGCTTTAATGCTCCGTCTAAAGATATGAAATATAGATATGGAGCAGCACCGAGGTGGTAACATGTTGACATCGCACCCTCAAAGGAGGTATTTTCCTTCTTCTCGACGGTGGGAACTCAAACCAATGATCTGCTTCAGACTTTTACTAAGTCCAAACAAGGGAGTTTTTCAAATTTTTAATTGTTTCTAAGTGTTGGCTTGACACAAAAAGTTTCTCAAGACACGCAAGTTTTTGAATCAGAAGCTAAGTCAAATACTTTCCATATTACAAAATAGGATCAAGTCACCTGAACTATCATGAGTTCAGGTGGAGTTTTAGAGAATGATATATGATCTAATCTAAAATAGACCCTAGAATTCTAATGATCAGATCCATGTCCTCATCCTTAGTTTGTTAAAGATTAAATCCCATTGTACCAAAAGTGAATTTTTCGACCTTAGTTCCTATTTCAAAATTCTTCCTCAAAAAGTTTTCAACAATTTTATTTTTTTGGGTATGCAAGCAGGAAATAAATTAAAGAAAATTGCATTTTTTTTTTAGGTATGCAAGCAGGAAATAAATTAAACAAAAATGCATGTTTTTAGGTTTTGAACATCCTAAATCGATCGTCAAATTTAAAAACACCCCCCGATGCTTAAGATATGCCATGTCCTCATGCATTAGGAGGGAAAAGGGATCACCTTAGTGAAGAACGGTCGGGTTTAGGAGGAACAAAACATGGAAAAAAAAAAAAAGGAAAGCAAGAAAAATTGATGGGTTACCTCCCATCCAGTGTTATCTTTTACGCCATTCAGCCGGGCGTGAAGGTATGCACGGAAGACGGAAAATCATGTAAATAATTGGACACTTGAATGTCTTTAATAAAAGTGTCTTCCTCAAGATCCCTAAGAAGATGAGTGGTAAAGATAAAGGGATCAAAATAAAATAGAGAAATGGAAAAAGGACCCCGATCTGGCCATGGTTTGAATTGATGATGAAGGCCAAACTCAGGTGGATCAGGTGGTAGGTCCAATAGAAAAGGGAGGGGAAAGGAGTTAGTGATATGCAAGATGGGTGAAGTTAGTGTGGATATTTTTGGTGAAAAATCAGGAAGATGAAAAGGGGGAAAGCCAAACCCTAGTTGATCTGGAAAGTCTTGGACCACATAATTATCCTTAGAATAAGAATCAATAAAATCTAGATCAATAGTGGTCAAAGCTGAATGAGATTGGATCAACATATACTTTTCAAATACTGCTTCCATTTTATTATCAGTATCCTCAAAAATTTTATGATCACTGGACCTCTTGGAAGCTAGAAATAAATCTAATGAGAAGGTCTGCTTACTACAACTTATATTCATTTTCCCATAATGAGAATGGATATTAGATGTTGCGGTAATCAAAAGGGGTCTTCCAAGAATGGTATTAATGAGAGCCTTAGGTACCTCTATGTCAAGGACCAGAAAATTTACCGGAAATAAACAATTTCGGACCTTGATAATACTATCCTCAACAACTCCCCGCGGTTGAATGGTAGATCGATCTTCCGATTGAAATTGAACCTTAGGAGGTTTTAAATCACTGAATCGAAATTCCTCAAATAAGACTGGGGGGATGAGATTACTAGAGGTACCTAAGTTGAGAGGGGCGCGAGAAAAAATGGTGTCAGTTATGACAACTGAGATGAGTGATGTGCCCTGGTCCTTTTTGTGAAAGGCAGCATGCTCTGAAAAACTGAGCTGGCTGTCTTAGAAAGGACCAACCTTTCTAGATTCTGATCATGACTTTTTGAAGTAAATTTTTTAGAGGCATGGGGAGAATCTAGGAGGGGAATATTCCTCTTGACTTGCTCAAATAAGTCCAAAGGATTGTGGTCAGAGGGCTCTGATTTTGGATTGTTGGATTGCAGTTTTTGAGAGTGGGAAATAGGGTTTGAATCAGGTGTTTTTGGGATTTCTTTTTCTTCTTCCTTATTGAGGTTAGGGGAGTCAATCTGCATTGGTTGAGAATCAGTTTCATCATTTGAATGTGAAGGCCTTAAATCCATGTTGGTTTCCTCACTCCTCAAAGTCTCTGCATACGCAGCTTGATGGTCACTGGGAGGAGATGGGGGGGGCTGATTTTGATAGAAACTGGGTTGGTGCTGTGATATTGGGTTAATAGGAGGCTGAACCTTGTGGTTCTGATGTTGGTATCCACCTGGGTGTTGGTTCTTGGGATTAATAAAGTTTGGTGTGGGTTGGGATGGTGAGTGTCCTGCAGGTCTTTGAGTCGGAATATCCCCAATTTGATCATTGAGATTGTTAATAAGATGGGTTGTTTCCTTTGTTTTTCTTTGTAACTCCTACAGGGTTTTCATCATCTGGGCATTAATGTCTTCTTGAGATTGCCCAGATTGATAAGTCTGATTAGAATCATACCCTCCAAACAGGTTTTGTTGTTGGTGTGGAACCGGATTGGTCCAGGAGTGAGCTGGATAATTTCCCCTATTAGAGGAATTTTTCAATTTCTCCTGGAAAGTAGGGACATTTTGGGTGGGGTGATGATTGGGATAAACATAATTCCCTATTGAACCATAGAAAGCCTCAGAATAATAATTATACTCAGCACGAGATTTATGCAGATTTTCTCTGTTACGGGTGTTTAAAGGGGTGAGATGTGGAATGTGTGGAGCTTGGGTAGGTGTGGCAGGACTCCCTTGGTTGGCTAGGTTTGTTAAATCCATATGCAACTGTTGTTGCTTAACTTGTAGCTGAGCCATGATAGAGTGGAGATTAGGTGGAGGGGCCTAATTAAGTAGCTCCTGGGTGGCAAAATAGGGGAAAGAAAAATTAGCATGCGGGTTAGAGGACCAATTTTGATTTTCCATTTTGAGAGAAGAGGAAGAGTGCAGGAAAAGTCTTGTTTGGGGAGGCAAAATCAAGTGGTCCCTCCAAGTGTGGAGTTTTGGACTGCCGCCCGTGCAAAATGGAAGAAATGGCAGGGGAGGAGAAGAGATGGGGATGAGAGAAGTGTGCACACAAGTAATCAAATTCTAGACCTAACTTAATTGTGACTCCCTAGAATTTAACCTAAGACTTGGTCTACCTAGGAAACAAGTAATCAATAGTGAATACCCGTTCTGTCAACAAATCTACCCAAGTTGCTTAAGGGGAGGTTTGGGCCCAAGCGTTTCCTAGGAAAATCCTCAGGTGCTTGCAAAAACCCGCGCCTAGTCGTTTGACACAGCCTCTCAGCCTGAACACCAGATATAGATGACAGAATTGGTATTAACTAGAGAAAACTTAAATCCTATATAGCAAGCCTAAATTGATGAAACCTTAGGGGTCAAATTGCTACAAATTTTAGTTAGGTCTAGGATACTATAGTGCACATGGAATGTGGAGGGCGTTAATGGGATGTTGCCCTGTTATTTAGATTTTTGTGTGTGTGTGCAGGAATTGGAGAGTGGCTCCAATGAAAATCAAGTTGTCACACAATTTTTTTTGTATTTTTGTCTTTTAGGATTTAATTTAATTAAATGTGTTTTAGGGTTTTTCTCTTTAAATTTTCAAACAAGTTTGAAATCTCACAATCAAAGGGAAGACAAGTTATATTGGTGATTGTATATTTCCTTTTAATTGAGTCTCTAAAGAGAGAGAAAGAAACCCTAAGCCAATTATCCCTAAGACAAAAAATTACTACCAGTGAATTGATTTTTGGCTTTCTGAATTAAGTAGTGGTCCAAAAAAGTCAAACAACACCACTACTTTGAAAAAAATCAAACAAAGATTCCAGAAAATATTTTTGTACGATTTTAGGAATTTGTTTGATAATTTTTTTGAATTTTTAATTGTACTGGTGTCAAAGTCCAGAAATGATACCTGTGGGTATTGTGGACTTTTCAGTACTACCACCGACCTCAAAAAAATTTTGTGATTTTATATGATGTGTAAAATTCCACAAGGATTCCAGCAACATAAATTTCACAAAAATTGGATGAGTATAAAAATTATAAAAATTCACGGACATTAGTGAAACAGGAAGATTAAAGGGTGAGACCCCTCTGCAATCCATGAATTTTTAAAAATTAAATACAAATCCAATCGATCTGAAATTTGGAACAGATGTTCCAAAATTAATTGGGAATCACTCTATGAAACTTTATGATTTTAGGAGGCCTGTGGTATTAGGAATCGATTTTTCAAGTCCGGACAGAAATCTGAACCCGAAAAATAGAACACCAATACTTGCAATGGAGTGGTGTTAAAGAAGCATACAAGCAAACAATGGATTTTATAATGCACCACTCCACTTAATTAAGTTTTTTGGGATCCTGAAAGCCAATTTTAATATATTTTTGGTAGTTTTAATTAATTATGTGACCAGAAAGAGGAACCAACCTGAATTTCGTGGGAAGAAAAGGAACTTTGAGCTCTCGCTTCCAGATTCCCGCCTTCCCGCTATAGTTCCTGCACACACAAAAGAAAGAAAGAAGAAGGGGATGAGATCCACCTCAAGCAAGAGAAAAATAAGTTAATGCAAAGCCGTGCCTCCCCGGCAACGGCGCCAAAAAGTGATAGCGATTTCACGCGGTTTGTTAAAATACGTCGTTGTAACGCGTAAAACCGATCAACTCTTAAATTTATATTCCTAGATAGGGGAGTATCTAGGGTCGTCCAAGGAGGCCAAATGTTTGCAATAGTGATTCTCTTGCTTGGAATACAATCTCAACTTTCTTTTTGGTATTTTTCAATATATCATTTTTTTTGTTTTAAATTAAGACAACATGCGGAATGGTGACGGGAAGGTGATTTACACTTCAATTTAAAATACTACTTCTAAGTGGAAAGTAGAGCCTCTCCCTAAGCTCACTCTAGGCAAGTGGAGGCCTAGAATAATTAGGGAGAGGGAGTGAGGAATGCTAAAAACAAGCAAATAGAAATGCAAACAAGAAATTGCAAAGAAGGCAACTAGATAATTAAAAAAAAGTGTTTAACAAAAATGCCTAGTAGAGGAATGCTTCTACTACTAGAAAATTGACATAAAGAAAGGAAAACACAAATCCTCTAGATAGATTCTGAAGAAGAGGGCTTCTTGCTCCAAGGTTGGTGGCTCCCAATCTTGAAAAGAGTCCTTCAACTCCTTCCTTGCAGTGCTCCGCCAAGGTGATGTCCTTCAAGGCAAGCCCTAGGGGGGCGTGCCTTAAGTTCTCTCCAAGGGTGGACGTCCACCCTAAGTCCTTCTCCTTTGCCTGGCCGTCCTCCTTGAAGTGGAAGAGTCCTCCTCCTTGGCGTGGCTCAAGTTGAAGAGAGTGGGGAGAAGAAGGCACCAAAGGGGCTGGTGATGTGCCCCTTTAATCTCCTCTACTCCTTCTTCTTAGCCATAGGTATAGGTGGTTTAGGTAGGAAAATATACTAAGGGAGGATGGGAATTATGTGGTGGTAGGGTAGGGTATTTATAGGATGGGAAGGGGGGTGGTTATGGTGTTTTTTTGGAGGGAAATGAAGGGGTGCTTGGTTATTTTTGGAGGAAAAAATTGGAGGGAAATGAAGAGGTGCCTTGGTTTTCCCTCCAAAAATACCTTCTAGAAGGCAATTTTGGAGGGAAAAAAATGGAGGGTGGAGATGGGTTTTGATGGTGGATGTAGGGTGGTGATGGAAGGGATAGTTGGCACCAAAATAAAGTAGGAGTAGGTGGTCTTTTTGCTGGAGCTTATGTAGTAGGTTAGTAGGGTAGTAGGTTTTGGTGCCATGGAGGTGGACTAGCTAAGTTAAACAGCTTAGCAAGCTTAGCTAGTAGGGAGTAGAGTTGGAGGCATTTGGAGCTAAGGTTTTCAGGGAGAAGAGTTTGAGGTATTTATCTTGAGCTGCACTAGAGCTGGTGGCTGCTGAAGAGGGCTGGAAGGAGCTACCTTAGCTAGCTTAGCTTGCTAGTTCTTTGCTAGCTACTAAGCCAAGCTAAAGCAAGCTGGCTTCTGTTAAAAGGAGCTGAGGTGAGCTGGGTCTAATGCTCCTGGGGAGGATCAAGCTGGGTGAGGCAGCTAAGGTAACTTAGCTCAACTGAGTTGAGCTAAGCTGAGTCCCCGGGAGCTGGACTTGAGCTTCCTAAGCTGGAATGAAGTCATCTTTAGCTGGCCGGAGTTGAGTAGAGCTGGATGTAGCTGGACCTGAGCTGGGGTGAACTCCAGTCAACTCAGCTGAGCTAGCTAGAGCTCCCTGTGGACTAATGGGAGCTGAGATGAGCTAGACTCAGCTAAGTTAAGCTGGATCTGAGCTGACCTGAGCTTGGGTGAGCTAAGATGAGCTCTCTTGAGCTGCCATTCAGCTGAGATGAGCTGAATGGAGCTAAGATGAGCTAACCCTAGTTCAAGTGAGCCGGAATCCAGCTATGGTGAGCTGGATCAAGCTAAGTTCCAGTTAGTTTGAGCTTCTTCATCACCAGTTGCCTTCCTGAGTGCTAGGTTTTGGAGTTCTGACAATCTGCATATCCCTAACACTCACAAAAACACATTAAAAAGATAATAAAAAGTGCAATGCATGCCTAACCTAATTGATGCCTAAATGCAGCCCAAAAACCCGTTTGCGGAGCAAAATCCTAAGAGCTAAGTTTGTTTTAATGCATAAAAATGATGATAAACTGTCGTTTATCAGTAGACCGACGTCAGAGAAGGAAGAGAGATCGATGAAGCTGCAACGTTGATGGAGGCAGAGGCACGACCTCCCTTTGGTTGGGGAGGGTCGCGATGAAGAGGGAAGTCGAGAGAGCCAACCAATTTGGTTGTTGGATGGCCATTGGAGGAGGATCGAAGAAGGTCACTAGAGCAGTGGTCTCGAAGGCTGGAGGAAAGGGAATAGGGGGCTTTTAACTCTCCAAGACTTGCTAAGGAGCTCGGTTCTCGTCCCTACTCCTTTTATAGGCCATGGGAAGAGGTTTAAGGCTTGGAGACCAAGCTTCCAAGCTTGGTAAGTCGGCCAACGAAGGATGCCCACATCTCTCATGCATTCGCATGAGAGATTGGGAAACAATTGGTGCCCACGAATAGGTTTGATTTGAAGGCAATTACCTGACGAATCTCCCTTTCAATTTTGAGAGGGATTTGTCAAGTAATCGCCATGTTCTTGCCAATCAAAGCTCGCCAGAGTAGGATTCCTACTCGATAATGGTGGAGGGACCTTTTTGTAAAGAGTGAAGACAATGATAGGGGGTATTTTGTGAGGAATTCAAAAGATGAGGGGTTATTTGGGATAAAAAGAGTCAAACAGTCAAACTTGGACTAAATTGCAAACTAGTTCAAGGCAATCTCTGATTGGGTCCAAATTTTGCTACAAACCTAATTTGGATCTAAGAAATCCAATGGTGAAGTTGGATTTTGGTTTTGACCTAGTTTGACTGGGCAATTTATGCAAAAACCCAAATTTGGGCAATAGTCTATCTCTCACTCTATTTTAGGTTAAAATGGATTCTGATGGTCAATTCAAGGATGCCAAACCCTAAAAAATATTTTTATATGAATTTTAGAGGATTTATGTTACTTTTATATTGATAGTAACCTCGGTAAATTAAGCAGGTCTATTTTTAAGGTTTTAGATGTCCATTAATTCTTGAAATGCGTGAAAATCCATTTCTTTCTGCATGAACCCACTTATTAGACTTCAAGACTAAATGACCTTTATTAAACCCCTGGAATACCTCGTGGCTATTTTGTATTTGTGATGGCACAGTAAAATTACAGAAATAACCCTGTTTTCATCTTTTCTTCTCAAAGTAATTCATCCTGCTCTAATGACCTTCTGACTGATATGTAGGAGTTTTTATTGACTTTATAAGACCAAATTGAGCTAGTTATAGTTCATGATGGTGTTCCCATCACCAAGGAGACAATATGTTATTACGCATCTTCGAGGGGAATTTCCCACCTCTCTACGTCGGGAACTCGTCCAATCAACTTGTATTGTCAAGCCTCTCCTAAGCTAGATCTTCGAGATGATTCTTCAGAACATAACACTTTTGGAAGATTTTTCTTTACTAAGTGCACTAAACCAGACTAAGTGTGTTATTTTGGGAGCTTAGGTTACCAAGTCTCACAAGCCAAAGGGCAGGCAACAGGGCCGAATAATCCCTAAGCCTTAGACCTAATACATTTGCCTCGCACTTTCCACAACCTCTTGAGGACTAATCCGGATATTAATGGATACGTGAATGTTTAAGCCCTAAAATAAGCCCAAGAGGCCTAAGATCAGCACTCATGCTAATCGCCTTGTCTCTTTATTTTTTCAGGACTTAATTTTTCTTTTCTTTTTGATTAGGTCTAGGACTTAAGCAATTTTCATAATCAAGTGCTAATGATTGTCAATTTTGTTCTTGAATGTTTGCTCCTTTTTGACATTTAAACTCTCCTCTTTTCCTCGTTATCAATGATATGCAATCAATTCTCAAAATATTCCTCCCCTTTTCATTTTTTTGTTCTTTTTCATTTTCTTTTATAATTTTTTTTGGTTTTTTGAATATGTAATTTTTTGTGAGATTCCGTTAGAGAATTTTAATTTCCATGTGTTTGCACTTTGAGAACCCTCCGTGACAAAGTTTTGCAATGTTCTCATTGTAAACCGGAGGGTATGAAATCAACTTGGTTCATGGGTTAGAACAGGTTCAAAGGGGTAGGTGAATGAGTCTGGATGACTGTTGTGGATAATTTCAAGCTTTGATACAAATACCAAAGGTGAAGTCGGCTGTTCTAACTCTAAACTCTAAGTGTAGTAGGAGTGTTGATAGGTCCACTTTAGTGGGAAAAATTAGTGCCTAAGTACATGGTCAGTGAAATAAGAAATGAATTTAGAATGTCCTTTATATTAACAAAATTATGTAAGAGAAAAAATCATCATTTCATGCATTACATAATTTTGTTAGGAATCCTTCCAAAATTGGAATGCCATTGGAATTATCACATTCACTACTTTCTATGTGAAATATTTTTCTTCTAATGAGAATTATTTGCTTTAACAAAAAAATCTTTGTTTGGAAGTCGTATGCAAAAGAAACAAAGAAAAGGAAAGAAAGAAAATGAAAAAGAGAAAGCGGGACAATCGTCTGCCTTCCTCTTTTTCTCCTCCAATCTCTCTCTCCCTCATGAACATTCCCTCTCTATCTGATTATTCCTCTTCCTTCTTTGACACTCTCTTTCTCATTCTCTATTTTTGCCCTTATATAACAGGGACGGCAGGAGAAGAGGGGGATGGCCGAAGGAGGAAAATTCCTTCCTTGACACCTTCACCATGTGCCTTTCACCACCGCGAGCCACCACCTCACCGTGCAGCCCCAACATTCCCACGATCGTGTGCCTCCTCTCCACAACTGCGAGCCTTCGTCCACAACCATGCCTCCTAAACACCACAGCGAACCACCACAGCCCCACGCAACTGCAAGCCTCCTCCATCAGGATGACATCCGCGACACCACCACTGCGCTATGACAGCACCATCATACACCACCCCCTCATTTAAGACATCTGGAACCTTCTTGGACATCCAAAGACCATGCTACCACCATACGCATCTCCACAGAGGACCACCATCTTCAGCACCTTATCTTCGATATGCCTCCTTGCAACCACGACATCTACCTGCCCTTTTCTCCATGATACAACTCCTACAGCGTGCCCTCTCCACCGTGCGAACATCTACCTGCCCTTTCGTCCATGAGCCAAGTCCTACAGCGTGCCCTCTCCACTGTGCGAACATAGCCGTTCCCTCGTCGCGCACTGCACCTAACATGTAGCAGCCCCTGCACGCTTCAGCATTCACGTGCGCCTCCACACGTAGCCACCCGCATCAAGTGGAGACGCTCGACCTCCTATCCTTCTTCTTCCTTCTTCACCTGGTGCAACCAAGGGGGAACCCAACATCGTCGACCGCACGCCCCCCTCCTCATGTCAACGGCAACCCTCCACTACCATCCATCTACCACCGGAGGCAACATGCACAGCTCCATCCTTACGCGAGGCCTCCTCGACCGTGCTCAACTCCATACAGTGGCAGTAGCTACCACTGCCGCTGCACCTCCTCCTCGTTGCCTGCGGTAGCTCCGACCACCACGCGCTGCCGCACCACCGTCGGGGAGCTCCTCTCCTCCGACCCTACTCCTCTGACGAGCCACGTCGCCAGCCGTGGCTGCCCATGTTTGTGCAAGTGAGAAAATCCACCTCCCCTATTTTGTTACAGGAGAGGGGCAATTAGTTTAAATGATTATGGTTGAAGAGGTGGGATTTTTGGGAAATTATTTTATGTTGTGGGTAATTATTTCTCAGGCCCTCTGATTATCTATATTTTATGTTACTACTCATTCAAGTTACCCTCCCTTTGGTTTGATGCTACAACAAATATTTAAAGTTACTTTTTGCATCATGTTAAGCTTTGTATAACATACACTTGCACTACAAATATTGGCAAATTTATTGGTCTATCCTCCTTGTGGATACGACCTAAAGTATGGTATAATTTCAGTATATTTTAGTAACTTTGATTGAGGGTTTTCCACCACATTATTTACTACGACGCAGTATTTTTCTGATTCATTATTTCTGCAAGAGAAAAACATTCAACCAAGTGTAGCTCAAAAGGATGATCAGAAGGGTCTTGATTTTTTGGAATGATGGGTTACCTCCCGTTAAGTGCTAAATTCAATTCCTTCAACCAAGCAGAAGGTGATCAAGGAGAAGGGGTGGTCAAATTAGAGGTATGTTGTACAACAGGCACCTTGATCAATAGCCTGGTTGGTCCAACCAGTGCATGTTCAAATCTGTAAGCTAATGGTGCAACCCAAACCCAATCAGTTTGGTGGGTTGATAGATCTGAATCAAAAGATGTAGAGCCCACTATATACTTTGAAGCACAAACGGATATGGAAGTGAAAATTCAGGGTTTGGCTGAGTCAGTTTAGCCTGGTCAAAGTAGGGATCCTACAAAGAAAATGGATCTGAAAAGGATGTAGGAACCATATTGATCTGATCAGAAAAGGATAGGACGTGATTAGCAGTCTAATCCATGTTCAAAACCTAATCAAAAGATGGCATAGAATCATATGCAACATGGTCAAAAAGAGGTGAATCAGAATAGAAGTTGATTCGGGTGACGGGTCAGGATTGAGAATGAGTTTTTGAAGGCTCTGTATGCAGATCAGAAGGTGTGGCTTCTATGAGATTTAAATCATTGGCCTCAGCATCAGAATCAAACAACAGATCATGGATGCTGAGGTTGAAAACTGTCTCATAGTTATCAGGAAACAAAGGCTCTCCGAAATCAGAGTATGATTTGAAATCACTAGAGAATTTGTGAGAATCATTCTCTAAATCTGATTCTAGATCAGAAGTTCCACCACAGAATGAATCAAGATGTGTAGAATCAGCAACCTAACTTGGATCTAACCTAATTTCTGAATTTAAGCTCAAAAAGGTGTCCTTACTAGGCATGGGCTTAGGTTCTGGGTTCTTAGGATAGGCCTAATTGAATCCTTGCTCTTCCAACTCCTCAGTTTCTATATCATAGATCGGCATGAGTTTCGAAAAATCAATCTATATCTCTAAGGCGGTTGGAATGGTGTAATCATCAAATATTGGCCCACAATAATAATCTCAATTTAAAATATGATTCTCATCACATTGGGCCTCATCATTATCCCAAATAGTCTTGAATCTAGATTCTAGGTTAAGGGTAAGGGTTGGATCACTAGAATCTAGGTTGGGCTCTATTGGGATGTTAGAATCATTCTCGAGAATCACCTTATCAGAATAAGAAGCAGAATTTACATTCTCGAGAGGTTCTGACTCAATCTCATCATCACAAGTGTTGGGGAAATCTAGGCTTGATGGACCAACTTCATGATTTTCTAGGGCTGATTCAGAATTGAGAACACCTGCAATTGGATCCTCCCAACCCATCTCAAGATCAGGCGTATCAATCTGCACATTATTTGAATCAGATTCCATCTGGGTTGGGGGTCCACAACAACCTTGATTCTTGAACCCGGGATTTGAGAAATCATATTAATCCTCATTGTTGCTCCAAGGTTTTTCATCAATTTCTAAAGGAATGTATGGGTATCTTTAACCAATGGTTTTCTGTAATGTGTTTAGAATGTACCCATATTTCTCCATGAGACATTGGTACATCCCCCAAAGTTGTGGGTCAGATGCACAATGCAGATATTCATTGCCATGTAATTCCTTCAATTCAATATATTCTAACAAGAGATCATCCTGGGTTGAACCATGTGCCATTTGTGCCAACATCATCTGAACAAGATTCATAATGTGGGTTGTTATTTCTGAAACATTAATTGAAATCCCGCTAATTGGATTTGAGGTTCTCTCATGTTCTTCATAATATTTATGGGCATCCTTAGTCATTCTATCTTTCATGAACCTTCGAGATTTTTTAATTGGTCTTCCTAAATTGCCAGTATGCATTTTCAAATTAGGTGGTGGATCAGGGTGTAGAGTCAAATTCAAGTTCAGATTGAAGTAATCGGATCAGATCAGAAATCCCTATAGAATATCTAATGAGGTCTCTTAGGTTAAAAACCTAATGACCTTCCTGTGTCTGTGCTTTTAGAGAAAGGATGAGGGACTGGATGTTAATTGGACCCAATTAAGGCACCCAAAGATTTTTGGATGACTAAGGTTGTTTTAAGGTGGATGATACCTCTTAACCAGAAATTCACACACCCGAGAATTACCTAGGAAACCAAGAAGGGAGAGCCCTGCAAAGACCCCTACATGATAGAGCGTCCCCACGAGTTACAGGGTTTCCCCCACCTAACCTTCCTTGTCACTGCAGTTCCAAGTAGACCGGAATGTGCGAATTGAAACCTTAAGTCTACCAATTTTATTCCTAATTTGTGCCTTAGATTTCACTTGATTAGAAGTTGATTTAGTTTGTGACCTAATTTGTAGGTTGATTGGCCTACAAAGTAGACCAACTTCACCTGACCTGCCCTAAAAGATGCAGAATGAAATCTGAGTCACAACCCAAAGATCACCCTGAATTGACTCTCAGGTTATTAGGTCCACAATTTTTAAGGTTTAAGTGAAGTTAGAGCCTGATTTTAGGGTTTAAGTGATTAGTTCTTTTCAAGCAAAGGTTTCGGTGGCACACGAATGCAGGAGGGTCAATTTTCTTTAATTTAGGTGAGTGTGAACTAGCACTTCAAACCCTAAGTGGCTTTATTTCAAGTTCAATTTGATCTTAAAAATGTTTCACCTTAAACTTCAAATAAGAAGTGCATGGTCCAAGGCAATTAGAATTTAAGTGTAATCCCTAATAGGTACAAGAAATAGGGTAGGGATCTCTAATCAAAATCATCTTGACTTCAATCAGATATGAATTTTTCATTTGCAAATCAGGATGATGATTACTATGAAAATAAGGCAGGTGGTTCCTAATTGATTTGTTTCCTTTTTTATCTTCCAAAGATTAAGAGATGGCTTAGGGAAGAAAAGAGATTACCTACCCTGGGAGTGGCTGATTTGCACGGAAGATCACCTCATGATGTACCTCGCAAAATCACAAGAAAACAAATAGGGAAAGTTAGTGCTCAAATAGAATCAAGTAAAACAAGAATAGTGGTGAATTGTGCGTTGCTCCCCGGCAATGGTGCCAAAATGTTTGTTGCACTTTTCGTTGAGTTTAGGAAATGCGTTGTAGTATAGTTGACAAATAGCTCTCAAACAAATAAAATTTATAAACTCGAAATCAACACTGGTATCTGTGGTCGAACACAAGGGGGAAATATGGAATTCACACACTAATCTTTAATTACATATAAATGAGCACCATAATCAAAGCACAAAAGTAATATTCAAAGAATAATATCTACTCAAATTGATATTCGATTATAAGCATGAGTATTTAATAGATCACAATGATAAAAAGAAATCTAAGACAAAATAATGTGGATTTAAATCACCAATTATTAGCCTTAATTAAGCATGCATATTAGACATCTCAATTAAACCAAATAACCCAACAGTAGCTTGAACGTTACAATAATTAGATGTTGATTTCTCAAATCAGATGGCTTAAGTGTTCATCAGACACAAGGCTTCTTAAATCCTTTCTTCTTCTTTAGGTTCTCTCTCTCTTCTTCTTTAGAGACTCTTCTCCAGCTTCCTTCCTGCAGACCTTCCTTCTTCTTCTCATGACAAAGTGTTAGCCTTTCAGCACACAACACAGGAGACTAAGCTTTAGAGAGCAAACCCTCGCCCCTGCTCTCTCACAATTCTTCCTCCTCTTCCTCAGATAACTGGGTAGCTAATCGAGTAATCGAGGATCCAGGTTAAGTAGTATTGGGTCCAGGTCTACAGTTGTGGGGTTGCAAAAAAGGAGTGTAAGGTTGAGTGTATGGGGACCCGACCACCTATGCTTCGGCATATAACCTAAAGCACAAAAACAATATATGCGCACTCAAGCGCTCTCCCACTCCTGATGTGGGACTAAACCCACTGCATCTTCGCTTATGTGCAGCTGAGGTGAATCTTTTTCAATTGGAGATACTGTTGCTACTGGGATCCTCAATTGAGGACCTGGAAGACTTCCTTGGATGGGTCCACACGACCTGGAGCGAGTCTTGATGAGGAACACGTCTAGAGGACTATGTACGTTGTTGGAGATGGAGGCAGCAGTGGCAACAAACGGCGAACACTTGAAATGCAAGGTACGGCCTTACAGCCACATTAAATAACCTCAAAAGCATCACGTAGATGCGGCGAAGGTGGTGGTGGCGGTGGCATGTTGTGAAGGTGGTTGTAGAGGACTGGCGAAGGTGGAATAGGTGGTAAGATTGTGGTGTGTTCGGTGGAGCTGTAGATGGACAATCCCCTCAATTTTTTGAGGGGTTTTATTTGCGAGGGTGAGATAAAGCTTGTGAGGGTGTTGGCAAGGTGTTTGGTGGATTGTAGGGGTGCAA
The DNA here is from genome assembly GCA_037157565.1 of Thalassia testudinum. NCBI lineage: Eukaryota > Viridiplantae > Streptophyta > Magnoliopsida > Alismatales > Hydrocharitaceae > Thalassia > Thalassia testudinum. The sequence continues at coordinate 7,048,966 of JAZHRO010000003.1, read as the reverse complement.
AGGCCTTGCCGAAGGTGTGGCCAGAGATGTGGAAGATGACATGTGGATGGTGGTAGTGTGGGTTGAATCGAGGGATAAAAGATGGAAACGAGAGTAGAGGGAGAGGAAAACCTAACTATGCTAACCTAATTGGACGAAAGGGTAGGATTGTCCTTGCTAGTGGTACGTCGTACTCGGCGAAGATGAAATCTCCAAGGGGAGAAGCACAGATGACGAGGGGAGGTAAGCAACGCTCATTAGTATTGCAACGTGCGGAAGAGCGATAGGAAGAAGAACCCACCAGCCATTGTTTGTGACGACGAGCAGAGAAGGAAATCGAAGAGGGTCATCGGAGTTGGTGGAGACGAAGGTCGGGTAGAAGAGAACAAGGGGATTCCAACGTCCAAACCAAGGTAAGTATGTAAGGGTTGCATCAGGGGGTCTTTTATAGGCCCAGGGGTCATTCCAAGCTTGGAAACCAAGCTTGGAAGCTTTGGCTACTTTGCGCACAAGGGATACCCAAATCTTCCATGTGTTCGCATGGGAGATTGGGAAAGACTTGGGGTCCAAGGCTAGATCCATTTGGAAGAGAATTCCTCAAGGAATCTCTAGTTCAATTTTGGGATAGTTTGATTGAGAATCGAGCAAGAAACCCTCGATCGAATCTCGATGGAGCTTGGTGTGTTCACACCAATGGAAGAAGGGACCTATTTACAAAGAATGATGAAAACCTAGGATCTTGATTGTAAACAATTCAAAAGCTGGGGGCTATTTGAGAGAAGAGTCAAACTGGACCAAAATGCAAACTAGTTTAAGATTATCTCCAATTGGACCCAAATTTTGGCACAAACCTAATTTGGACCTAAAGAATATGATGGTGAAGTCAGATTTTGGTTTTGACCAAGTCTGGCTGGGTACTTTATGCAGAAACCCAAATTAGGGCAACTTCCTATCTAAGACTCTATTTTAGGTCAAAATGGATTCCAATGGTCAAATAGAGGATACCAAATCTTATAGAATATTTTTCTATGAATTTTAGAAGGTTTAGGTGAATTTTATCCTAACCAAAACCTCTGTTAATTAAGTGAGTCTAAAATTAGGGTTTCAGTTGTCCGTTAATTCTCGAAATGCGTGAAAACCCATTTCTATCTACATAGACCATCTTATTATCCATTAATGCTCATTTGACCTTCATTTAACTCCTGGAAAACCCCATGATTACTTTGCATTTATGATCTATTAAAACTGCATATTTATCCCTATTTTAATGCATTCTTCTTAGAAAATGAATTATGACTCTCCAGCGGTTATGTAAGAGCATTTCTCTATTGATTCTGATTAATTAAATCTAGTTATGGCTGATGATGACATCATCATCAATTTTTCACATTGTAAACTAATATGGGGTTGCATTTAGGCATTTCTTAGTGTAGGCATGCATTGTATCGTTTTCTTCATATTTTATGCTTTGATACACTTCTTTTCATTATTAAGGATGATTACACAATGTAAACCACTTAAACCCTGGCAATGTGGAAGGCAGAAACCAAGAATAAGAAACTGGAACTTCATTCCAGCTGGATCTCAGCTCAATCCAACTCACCTCAACTGGATCCCAGCTCATTCCAGCTCATCTCAGTTGGATCCAGCTCATTCTCAACTCCACCTGTCTCATGGCAGCTCAACTTAGCATAGCTTAGCTACTAGTCCTCAATTAGCTAAGCTAAGTCAGCTAAAGAGTTATCAACCAGCCGATACATGCCAGTTTATCATCGTTCTTATGCCCTAAAACAAACCTAGCCCTTCGGATTTTAACTACGCAAATGGTTTTTGGGCTGCATTTAGGTATCATATAGGTTAGGCATGCACTACATTGTTTGGTTGTTTTTAACATATTTATTTGAGTGTTAGGGTTAAAATAGATAAGCAGAAACCTTAAACCTTGACACTCATGAAGGCAAATGATGAAGAAGTTCAATTCAACTGGAACTTAGGTAGATCTAGCTCCATATAGCTAAATACCAACTTACCTGGGTTAGGGTTAGCTCCATTTATCTCTATTCAGCTCATCTTGGCTGGATGGCAGCTCAGAGCAGCTCATCCTAGCTAAACCTAGCTCAAGTCAACTCAGATCTAGCTCAACTTGGATGAATCTGGTTCATCCCAGCTCCATTCAGTTCACTGGGAACTCTAACTAGCTCAACTAAGTTGACATCAGCTCAAGACCAGCTCTCTCCATCTCCACATAGCTCATTGCAGCTCAACTCTTTCTAGCTTAGCTACTACTTGTCAACTAGCAGCTAAGCTAGCTTAAGAGTCCCTATCTGAGGCAGCTCCAGCTCAACCTAGTTCCAGATAGGTTGAAATCAAAGCACACTAGCTCCACTACCTTAGCTTAGCTACTCCTGAAAAGTTGCTAGCTAGGCTAGTAGTTGAGTCTTCAAGAAGATTCGCTTAGCTCCAGTGCAGCTTCAGTCTAGCTCCATAATATTTTTTTCTAGCTCCTTCCTCAAACCATAGCTCCACCATCCTCTACCCTACTAGCTAAGCTAAGCTCCCAACCTACTCCAACTCCATAGTCGTCCACCCTTCCCATTAACCCTAACCTAGCCCACCTATTTTTGGCGCCAACCCTTACAAACCACCACCCCATCACACCTCCTCATGTTGGCGCCAAAACCACCCATACACACCCCTTCAAAATGGCTCCAACCCTCCTTGAATCTCCACCCTACACATAACCACATAAGGCCATCTCTACCTTACACATAAATGCCCTTCTAGAAGCCTTATGTGGTGCCAACTTTAACCACCTAACCCTACACCTAACCAACCCTAAATCACCCCTAGTTGGCACCAAAGAAAAAAAACTTCTACCCACACCACTTCATGTTGGCACCAACACCACCCTCAATCACCACCACAACCTATCCTAACCCTACATATATTTATGCACCTAACCCTCTCCCTTAACCATCCTAAAGTGGTGCCAAGACCACTTAACCCCACCATAACTACCACTCCATGCACCCCTCCTTTTGGTGTCACCATATATCTACCCTCCATTCACCAACCACCACCCTACAGCACCAACTTAACCCTACACATATCCTACACGCCACCTAACCCTAGCACCATCAATCCTTAACCCTAGTCCCCACCTAGGGTTGGCACCAAATACCAAGCATCCCCTCATTTTTGCTCCACCCATTATCAACCTTAGGATCTCCTAACTACCACCCATAAGCCATCATAACCCCCCATCCATTAACTACCCGTAACCCCCTTCCATTCCTATTAAAGGATCAACACCCACCACCATTAATTCACCTTTGGCTACCATTAATACACCATACTTCCACCTTTCATAGACGACCAAGAGAAGAAGAAGAAGAAGATTAAGGGGACACTCTGTCCACTTGGTGCCTTCCCCTCTTCTCTTCTCTCATGTGCCCACGCCAGCCAAAGGGAGAATACCTAGGGTACATGACTACCCTAGGAGGAGGATTTAAGGGTGGTCCACGCCCACCCTTGGAGGAGACATTGAGGTGGAAGACATCAAACTTTGGAGGAGTTTAGGCATGCCCCCCTTGGGCTTGCTAGGAAGAGACCACACTTTGGAGCAGCATATAAAATGAAGGAGAAGGAGGAGTTCATTTCAACTTTGGGAGCAACCGTAGTTGGGGCATGTTCACACAGCTAGATCATGTTTTAATAGATATCTCATTGTAATATAGATGAACTTTCCGCGAAAATAAATAAAAATTTATAACTCGAAAATCAGAGTATCCGAAGTCAAACACAGAGAGTCATCTGAGTATTCCAAAACTTGAGAACACAACTTTTAAATAAAAAGAAATGACTAGTTCAATAGAAGTGACATGATAATAATATGGAAAGAAAATTGCTCAAAAAGAATGGACGTCTGATATTGCATCAGACGTCTTAAAGTTATTTCTTAGATTCTTCTCTTCTGTTGGTGATTTGCTCTGCTGCAGCTCTGGTTGTTCCTTTTCTTTTTATTCCATAGTTGCTTCTGCTCCTCTTCTTTTTCCTTTACTTCTTGATTCTCTTATTGCGGCTAAGTCCTGCCTTTCTTCTTCTTAGGTTGCCTTCTTCTTTTTCTTCCTCTTCTTCCTCTGCTTTCCCCTTTGTCTACCCCTTGATCTGTCTCTTCTTCTTTCTCTTGGTCTGCCGCACCTCTGCTACAGGGTGTTCTTCTTCTCCTTCCTTGCTTGCAGTAGCTAAGTCCCTGCTTCCTCCTAAGCATCCTCTTCCTGTACACAAGCACCATGCAACAAAACCTACTCCCCTACCCTTCTCGCGCGTCTCTTTCTCTCTCTAAATCTCTCTTCGGTATGCTCTCCCAGAGTTGGGCTATCGGGTCATGTCGCGCGCTCGGGTCCAGGCGCACCAACGTGGGTGTGGTGTGCGAGGAGTGCTCAGGAGGGTACTCGGGTCGGGTCACCAGGTCCGCGGGATGAAGTCACGGACGAGGTGCGTGTATAGGTGAGGAGGGACCTCACCCCAGTGTATTGGAGGCAATCCAACGATATCACAAAATCAATTTAAAGTACTCAAAGAGGTCACTGCTTACCGAGGTGGGACTAATGTTCCACTACTTTTTCTCGCATGCCCGTAGGAGATTGTTCCTCCAATTGCAGCAGCATTAGGCCTCGAAGCGCCACTTGCTGAAACAGCTGACTTCGCGAGACCTCCTCGAATCTGCTGGACCTAGAATCCTGAAGTCCTTCAGCCTGGAACGAGCTTGCAACCTCCTCGAGTCACCACTAATGGTGGCTGGAGCTTAGACCCTGCTCAACACAAAAAGAAGCTTGCAGCTCTATCAGACCATAGGAAGACCTTCGTCGTGTCACGGCGAAGGTGAGGCGGTAGGTGGCAGGCTGTAGGGCGGCCTAGGAGTGCATGCCTAGGTCGCTCTATGGTCGGATGAATGGGTTAAGTTAGGGGGCAGTTGTGGTGGTGTAGGCGGTCTGTGGACGAGTGGAGGATGTTCAGTGGAGTGTGGCGGAGGTTGTGTAGTGGGTGGCGAGACGTGCGGAGTTGCGGAGTGATGGGAGCGTCTCGCCAGAGGGTGGCCGGAGATGGGGAAGATGCCGGAGGATAGTGGCGGTCGAGGGGTGTTGTGTGAAATAAAATGAGGAAAGTGAAAGAGTGGAAGACGGGGAGGTTATCTGGATTGTTGGGAGTGAAGGGGGGGCAGCGGAGACAGATGGCTCGTTTGTGCCATCGTCAGAGAAGATGGCCCTGAGGGAGATAACGGCGACAAGGAGGAGGATGGGAAGATGTGCGCTTGGTGCGACGCGACGTAGGAAGATGAGGTGGAGTGAACCCTACTGCTGGTATGGCAGTAGAGCGACGAGAAGGAGGAAGAAGAATCGCCGGAGCTTGCGGGCTACTTGGCTAGAGAGAGGGGAGATAAAATTTGGAGATTCTACGACCAAAACAAATCTGAGAGATTCGCAGAGGGTCGGAGGTCCTTTTATAAGCATTGGCGAGCTTCTGATGTGTGGAGGGCAAGCCTTCTGCCACCGACATCTCGCCGGAGAAGGAATGTAGTTGGGATTCCAAATCTCTCATGCGTTCGCATGAGAGATTGGATAGAAATCAAAGATTGTGATTGGGCTCAGATGGAAGGGGATTCCTGAGAGAATCTCCCTTCCAAATCTAGATCTCTGAGGGATCAGGGAGTATTCCCTCTCCCTTCCTCACCGGAGAAGGATTCCTCCCCATTAATGGTGGAGGGATCTGTTTGTAAGAGTGGCGAGGATGCTAGGGGGGTTTGTGTAATGGTTTTCAAAAGATAGGGGCCAAAATGTAATTGGGTGTACTAATTTGTAAAGTAGGTCAAGATGACCTCCCCTTAGGTCCAAATTTTGGTACAAACCCAATTTCGACCTAAGGAATCCAATGGTGAAGTTTGATTTTGGGTTTGACCATGTTTGACTAGACATTTTGCATAAAAACCCAAATTAGGTCAATTGATGAGCTAGGACCCCAATCTAGGTCAAACTAGGTTCCAAAGGCCAAATTGAATGTTCTAAACTCTATGGGATATTTTTCCATGAATTTTAGAGGATTTAATTGATTTTTATCCTGATCGAAACCTTGTTGAATTAAGCAGGTCTGTTTTAGGGTTACAAGATGTCATTTAATTCCTGGTTTGCACATAAACCCATTTCTGATTAAACCATCCCACTTTTTATCTTATTCTGACCATTTGACCTATGTTCTACCTCTGAGAAATCCCATTTATGTACTGCAATGGTAAAATTACAGTTTTAACCTTTATTTCATGTTTTCCTCTGAGAACACTTATTCCTTCCATTAAGCCCTTCTCTAGGTTATGTAGGAGCTTTTATTCTCTTTCTTGGGTCACAATGAGCTAGTTAGGGTTCATGATGAGGCTCTCATCATACCCCCATGCCTAGTTTTTGCTAGTCCCTTAGCAAAATTTCAAGGTTTTAACTTCTGTTCTAGACCCTGAGTGTATGTCATCAATTATGATAAGTGCTTTTCTTAGTGATTAGGTTAGAATGCCGACAATAGGCCTAGATGTACTCAAGTATCAACCAAAATCTGGACCTGACCCGCATTAGCCTCAGTCTTCCGCAAAGGTTTTTAAGGCCTGCAGAAACTATCCTAGGGTTTGTTGGACTCCGCGGTTAAAGCACCCGTGCGTGAGACATTTTCAGCCTAGGTTCAGTTTGCAATGCATTTTTTGTAAGAGAGAGACAGAAGATTTATTTATTTGGAGAGTTTTCTCTCTCTTTTCTTTTTATTTCTAGCTTCGGATTGGCTTCTCAACATGATCTGTATTGGATTCCTTGTCCCCATCATCAATCCTCAAGGGTCCCTGGCAATCGATGCTTTGAGATAGTACCGCCCATGGCAAACCCTAGAACCCTAGCTTTCGAGATTTTGAGATAATCCTGCCCATGGCATTCCGTCGCCGAATTCAGACCTTGGCGATTGACATTTCGTGATAATGCCGCCCATGATATCTGAACCAGCAGAGTGCTTACATGCCCCGGTAGGATATTTAAATATCCTAAGAGACAAGCACCGAGGAGATGATATGTTGTTACGCATCTTCAAGGGGAATCTCCCGCCTCTCCGCACCGGGAGCTCATCCAAATCAACTTGTGTTGATTGGCCGCTCTTAATCTAGGTGACTTTTTTAGAACATTGAAATGCTTTTTGCGTGATTTTGATATTTATGCACACTGAACCAGACTATGTGTGAATTAGGGTGCTTAGGTTACCGAATCTCGCAAATCGAAGGTCAGTTAACGAGGCCGAATACTTCCTAAGCCTTAGACCTAATACTTAAGCTTCGCATTTTCCTCAACCTCTTGAGGATTGTCCAGATTTTAGCGGATACATGAATTTTTAAGCTAAAGAATCTAGCCAAAGAGGCCTAAGACCAGCATTCCTACTAATCTCTTGTTATGTCTCCTTAGCACTTTTCTTTTATTTTTCTCTTTTCCTAGTCTGGTCTAGAACTTCAGTTAATCCCTTAATCTTTTACTAATGACTATCTCTTTTTCTTTTTCATTTTGTGCTCCTTTTTTGGCATTTTTCTCTTTTCCTCCTATCATTTTGTATGGCCCGAATTGTTTCTCCCCCCTCCTTATTTCTTTTTTTTCTTTCCCAAGATTTTTTTTTTTGAGTTGAAACCTTTTCTTGATATGAAATTTCCTGGCATTTTGCGCTTTCATACCCCCCCATGCCTAATATTTGCAATGTCTCCATTGTAAATTAGGTGGGTTCGATTTCAGCTTAGTTCATGCATTAGGATCGGTGTTGGGTGGGCGAACGGGTCAAAGTTATTTGTTGCAAATGATTTCTAATCTCGGGTAGGGGTACCTGAGGTGAAGTCGGCTGTTCTAATGGATGAACCCTAAAGTGTAATAAGAATTCCGTGTAGAAATGTCAGAAAAGGTTTCTGGTTTTTCAAAGAATGATGGGTTGCCTCTCCTTAAGCGCTGAGTTTTACGCCATCGGCTGGGCACAATGAGCTCAAGGAGAATGGAGGGTAAAGGATGACTCAGCCAAATTTGTATCGGTCATGTCAATGAACGGTTTGAGAGTCTGACCGTTCACAACAAAGGGATCGGAATCGTGGATGAGTGGGCTAATTTCAATGGCCCAATTACCAAAGATTTGTCGGACGAGGTAGGGTCCGACCCACTTAGATCGTAACTTTCCTGGGAATAATTTCAGTCGGCCATCAAAGAGTAAAACCTTTTGACCAGGATGAAAGATCTTTCTAGAAATGTGTTTGTCATGAAAGGCTTTAACCCGTTCTTTGTAAATTCATGAGTTCTCATACGTGTCGTGGCGTAATTCATCGATCTTGCTTATTTGAAGCCTTCTGTGGGTTCCAGCCTTAGAAAGATCTAAATTGCAATTTCGCACTGCCCAATAGGCTTTATGCTCCAATTCGACGGGGAGGTGACATGCCTTCCCATACACCAGTCTGAAGGGAGACATACCTAGTTGGGTCTTGTGGGCTATCCTATAGGCCCACAATGCTTCTGGAAGCCGAGAAGACCAATCTTTTCTTTCAGGTCGAACAGTAACCTGAAGGATTTTCTTTATCTCTCGGTTTGATAGCTCAGCTAGACCATTAGTTTAGGGGTGGTAGGGAGTAGACATTCTATGCGACGTCCCGTATTTGGTCATCAGTGACCTAAACTGAGTGTTTTTAAAATGGGTCCCTCCGTCGAAAATTATTGCTCATGGAATCCCGAACCTTGAGAAGATGATTTGATGAATAAATTTGATAACAACCTTATCATTATTGGTTCGGGTTGGAATGGCTTCTATCCACTTGGACACATAGTCAACGGCAAGTAAGATGCATTCGAAGCCATCCGAGATAGGGAAGGGTCCCATGAAATCGATCCCCCAGATGTCAAAAATTTCGCATACTAGGATCAGCTATAGAGGCATCATGTCTCGATGGCTCATGTTGCCCAAGGTCTGGCAACGGGTACATGCCTTACAATTATCGTATGCATCCTTGAAAATTGTGGGCCAGTAAAAGCCACACTAGAGGACTTTTGATGTGATTTTATGTCCTGAGAAATGTCCACTGCATTCCTGGTCATGGCAAAAGGAGAGTATGTCTTTGATTTCTACTTCCACGACACACCGTCGAATTATCTGATCAGCACCAATGCAGAATAGATACGGGTCTTCCCATAGGTAATACTTGGCATCAGAACACAATTTGTCCTTCTTAGCCTTCAGCCAATCGAACGGGATCTGATGTGATGCCAGGTAATTCACGATATCTGCGAACCATGGAAAGCCTGTATTGATAGTCAGGAGGTGCTCATCAGGAAAGTGTTCTGTGATGGGTCCGAAAGGGTCAACTATTTCAAAAGGAAGCTGGGATAAGTGATCAGCTACCATATTTTGTTTTCCTGCTTTGTCACAAATCTCGAGGTCAAATTCTTGCAACAGCAAGATCCATCGGATTAATTGATGTTTTGCATCCTTCTTTGCAAGGAGATGCCTCACAGATGTGTGATCCGAGTATATGATAACGTAGGAACCCAGAAGGTATGATCTGAATTTTTCTAGGGCAAATACTACAGCTAGCAGCTCTTTCTCAGTAACCGTGTAGTTACGTTGAGCCTCGTCCAGTGTTTTGCTACCGTAGTAAATGACCACAGGTTTCCCGTCAATTTTCTGCCCCAAAACCTCTCCTACAGCGAAGTCAAATGCATCGCACATGATATCAAAGGGTTGAGACCAATAAGGGGACTGTAGGATCGGGGCTTGGGTGACTCGGTCATGAAGGATCTCAAATGCTTGAGTGCATTCCTTGGAAATTTCGAAAGGCACATCCTTGGAGAGAAGAGTAGTCGGGGGGCGCGCGATTTTTGAAAAATCAAGGATAAATCAACCGTAAAAACTGATGTGCCCCAAAAAAGATCGGATGTCCTTAATCGAGCTAGGCATAGGGAGCTTAGAAATCACGTTAACCTTAGCTCGATCAACTTGTATGCCTTTCTCCGAGATTAGATGTCCCAGGACAATTCCCTCAGGCACCATGAAATGGGTCTTTTCCCCGGAAAGAACTAAATTCACATTGATGCATCGCCTAAGTATTTGGATGAAGTGTTGGAGGCAATCGTCAAATGATGCTCCAAAAATTGAAAAGTCATCCATGAAGACTTCCAGATAATCACCTACCATATCTGAGAATATAGCAAGCATGCACCGCTGAAAGGTTGCGGGTGCATTGCAGAGACCGAAAGGCATCCTTCGAAACGCGTACGTCCCGAAGGGGCAGGTGAATGTGGTCTTTTCTTGGTCTTCTGGATGGATTGCCACCTGGTTGTAACCGAAGTACCCATCAAGAAAGCAGAAGAACCTATTTCCTACTAGTTTCTCGAGGATCTGATCAATAAACGGTAGTGGGAAATGGTCCTTCTTTTTGGAGGAATTGAGTCTTCTGTAATCAATGCAGACTCTCCATGAGTTAGCTATTCAGGTAGGAATGACCTCTCTGATTTCAGTCGTGATGATGGTAAGTCCAACCTTTTTAGGCGCCACCTATATTGGACTCACCCAACGACTCTCGGAGATCGGGTAGATGATCCTTGCATCTAACCATTTTATGATCTCCTTTTTCACGACCTCCTGCAGGCTAGGGTTTAAACATCTCTACATTTCTCTTGAAGGTCGTGTGCCCTCTTCTGTGTAGATTCAATGTGTGTTGTACCAAGGGCTTATGCCAGTCAAGTCATCGAGAGTCCATCCAATGGCTCTACAATGTTGCTGGAGAACAGTAATCAAACAGAATTCCTGGTAAGGTGTGAGTCGAGAGTTGATAATCAGAGGAAACGTCTAATTGGAACCCAAAAAGACGTACTTCAGATGCTCAGGAAGGGGCTTGAGTTCCATGACAGGATTGTCAGTAGCAGCGGGTGGTTCGGGGTTTGTATCAGGAACAAGGGTCGGAATTATGGGCGTGTCTAGATCATGTTCGCACTCCTCTATTTGCGGGTTTTGATCTTTTAGTGGTTGATCAGGGATAATCAGGTTGTCTTCTGTATGCGATTCATCAACCACAGCTCTGATATCACATATTTGATCTATAACCCTGCAATTAATCCCTTGTTGGGCCCTAAAAGATGTCAATCTTCATAGTTTGATTCCCAAATTTTAATTCTATTTGGCCCTCTTCGCAATTTATGTTGACCCTAGCAGTGGCCAAAAAGGGTCACCTTAATATGATTGGTGTGTCCCTTGGGTTCTCAAGTACGTCCATGTCCAGAACTATGAAGTCCATCGAGAAGTAGAAATCCCATACCCTACCAATGACATCCTCGAGTATTCCTTTAGGTGACTTGATGGATCGATCGGCTAACTGCAATGTCACCTCAGTCGATTTAAGTTCGAACTCTTCAAGGTAGTCAAGGAGGGATGTAGGTATTAGATTTATGGAGGCACCTAGATCTAGTAAGGCTCTATCAAATTGGGTTTCACCAATTTTACAAGAAATCAGGGGAGTTCTTGGGTCTTTATCCTTGGGTGGGAGTTTACTCAAGATGACAGAGCTGGCTTGCTCTGACAGTACGATCGGATTCCCACCCTTGGTTCATGGCTTACGTTTAGGGGTACATACATCTTTCAGGAATCTTGCGTAAGCCTGTATGTGGCGAATTGCATCCATCAAGGGGTTGTTTATCTGGACCTGTTCAAAGAGCCTGACCAGATCCTCCTCGGGAGCCACGGGTTTGGTTATCCTTTTTCCTTTGGTCAAGGCCTCAGGAAATCGAATCCTAGTTGGTTCCTCTAGAATAGGTCTAGGTTCTTGATCTAGGACAAGGGTATCCTGGATAACTATCCTAGGGTTTTGGCTACTACCAGTCTTGGAGTGGTTCGGATAATGTGGGTCTTAGGTTGTTTCACCACTACATGTTGTTACAGAGTTTAATCTAGCCTAGTTTTGGTTTGGGTTTAGAGGGGTGGCTGCTGCTGAAATCTTGCATAAGATGTTGAAGCTTCCATCCCATCTGGTGATGGAGCAGCAGGGGCTTGATAAAGCAAATGTGCGTGGCCTAATTTGGGTTCATAATGTGCCTCTGGGTCGGCATGTTATTTGGGTTTAGCAGAGGTTGCAAAGGAATGGTGCCAGGTTGGTGGGAATTTTCCATTTGGACCAGTTGGTTGCGAAACTCTGTGATCTCTTCCTTGTGCTATTTTTGCATTACCGCATTCGTCTTTTGAATGTTAGCCAGTGTTTGAAGGATAAGAGTCATATGATCCTGGTTTGGCCCAGATTGGTAAGTGGGATTGGGCCGAGGCTGAGGCGGCTGATATGGATGAGGGGCTTGTGGACGGGGCTGATACGGTGGTCTTTGACTCTAAGAATTTCCCGACCACTGAAAATTGGGATTATTTCGCCATCCAGGGTTGTAGGTATTTGAGAATGGGTCATTCTGGATGGCGTTGAGGTCCTCACAAGTTTGAGGAACCTCAGGAAAGTCAGAATACGAGGGTTCAGAGTTCCCCCAACTCGAGTAGAATGGATCGGAGGTCACTCCCATCCGAGAGTCAGACGGCGGTGGATACGGGTCCATCCCCTTAGAAGATTGGTGGTAGATGTTTTGCACAGTTTCCCTCGCCAGAGGTGGTCATGCAAAAGAGTTCTGCATAGAGGTGGCTCGTTGCAGATGCCGAGTTAGCTCATCCACCTTCTTCTCTATGATAGAAACCTTGTCCAACCGACTGGCCATCAGTTCCAAGTCGACAGATATGGACAAGTCCTACGTCTCATGTGCCCCTCTCAAATTCGTCGATGCGCGGGCATTCGTCCTGTCGAATAAGCCCATGGAGTCATTATTGATGGAGTTCTCACACATGTTTTCGAGAATCTCCCATACTGTGTCCTCATGTTGACCCATGTTGTTTCCTCCGCACGTTGCATTGACGAATAATCGAATGTCTTCATGGAGTTCCTGGTAAAAAGACTGGACTTGTTTCCATTTAGGAACTCTGTGATGGGGGCACTTTCGCATGAGATCTAAGAATCGGTCCCATTCTTCGTGAAGAGGTTCTCCCGTTTGTTGAGTGAAATGGGTGATCTGGTGGCGCAAGGCATTCGTCCAGCCAACAGGAAAGAACTTTTTCAAGAATTCGGACTGAAGTTCCTCCCATGTGTTGATCAGACAGGTCTGAGTTTAATACCAATGGGCAACCTTGTCCAGGAGGGAGAAAGAAAACATTTTCATAAGTAGGATATCCTGATTTTGTGGATCTGACCCGAAGGTCTGGGCCAAATGCTTGAGTTGTTTAATGTGTTGGAATGGATCCTCAAAGTTAAGCCCATGAAACTTTGGTATGGCATGAACCATATTGGGCTTAAGTTTAGAATCAGGACCTCTAATCGGGATTCGGACTCGAGACTCGATCGCCACCGCAGCAGGATTATAGTGATCTCGCATCATTGGTCACTGCGGTGGGTTTACAAAGTTTTGGAAGAGATCATTCAGGCGTTGAAGCTAGTGCTCAAGGTTGTTCTCTTCTTCAATGGGTTGTGCCATGATGGAAGAAGGAGAACTTAGTTCTGAATCGGATGAAAGATTTTTGTGGTGAGGTTGCTGCACAAATAAGGGCGTCGAGACTTGGCTTCGACGAGAGTGAATTTCTAAAGGAGGTCATAAGGATGGTCTTAAGGACCTCCTACCGAACATGCATCGAAGGATGTGATGATATTAGAAGATGTTGGACCGAATCGCGACACCCAAAAATTATTGGGTGACTATAGAGGTTCGAGGTGGATGATACCCCTTAGTCAGAAAGGTCGTCCACTTGAGAAGTACCTGGGCAGCCAGAGAGGGAGAGTCCCGCAAAGACCCCTACACGGTAGAGCGTCCCCATGAGTTACAGGGTTTCTCCCACCCGACCTCTCTTGTCACTGAGATTCTAGGTAGACCAGAATGGGGACCTTGACCGCTTAAGTCTACCTTTTTTACTTTATGATCAAGGTGCTTAAGGTTCCACTTGAACTTTTAGGTATTTTGAGTGAAAAAGTGACCTAATTTTAAGGTTGGTTGACCCAAAGGATCAACTTCACCTCTTGTTCCTTTGAGAGCTTTTGGGTCCTTTCTTTTAGGGTTCAAATGGATTTAAAAGCCCGATTTGCTTAGGGTTTCTCTTGTATAGATCTTTTCAAAAAAGGTTTAGGCACACCTCTTTTTGGAAAAACTTTTTTCTTTGTTTAAGAGAAGATGTGTCTCCAAAAACCCTAGCTTTGCAATCGTTAGGTTGGCTCTAGTTGGTCCAATTTAGTTGCCTCAAAAATTGGTATCAAGGGTTCAATCAAGAAAGTTTTAGCCCTAGTTACCTTAGTTGGATGAGCAGTTCAAGATGTGTGGAAATGAAAATCAGGCAACTTCCATGAATTACTAAGTATGAAACAGGTAGCCCTAGGTTGATTCTTCTTTGTTCATTTTCAGACTTTGAGGGGGTTAAGAGACAGGGCTAATGAAAGCTACCTGTTCTTTGGTGTGGCTATTGTGCAGTTGCTCCTCTTTTCTCTACTTTCCCTGAGACAAGTACAACAAAAGAGAGGAATTAAGTCAGTATTGGATCAGAAGTTGTCATCAAAAGCTTTAGAAGTGCCCTTTGCTCCCCAGCAACGGTGCCAAAATGTTCACGCGGCTAGATCATGTTTTAACAGATATCTCGTTGTAATATAGATGAACTTTCCGCGAAAACAAATAAAAATTTATAACTCGAAATTCAGAGTATCCGAGGTCGAACACAGGGAGCCATCTGAGTATTCCAAAACTTGAGAACACAACTTTTAAATAAAAAGAAATGACTAGTTCAATAGAAGTGACATGATAATGATATAGAAGGAAATTGGTCAAAAGGAATGGATGTCTGATATTGCATCAGATGTATTAAAGTTATTTCTCAAATTCTTCTCTTCTGTTGGTGATTTGCTCTACTGCAGCTCTGGTTGCTCCTTTTCTTTTTGTTCCTTAGCTGCTTCTGCTCCTCTTCTTTTTCCTTCTATTCTTTATTCTCTTCTTGCGGCTAAGTCCTGGCCTTCTTCTCTTTAGGTTACCTTCTTCCTTTTCTTCCGCTGCTTTCCCCTTTGTCTGCCCCTTGATCTCTCTCTTCTTCTTTCTCTTGGTCTGTCGCACCTCTGCTACAGGGTGTTCTTCTCCTTCTCCTTCCTCGCCTGCAGCGGCTAAGTCCCTACTTCCTCCTTAGCATCCTCTTCCTGCACACAAGCACCACGCAACAAAACCTACTCCCCTACCCTTCCTACGTGACTCTTTCTCTCTAAATCTCTCTTCGGTATGCTCTCCTAGAGCTCAGGTCGGGTCGCGCGCCTGGGTCCAGGCGCAACGGTGGGGGTGTGGTGCGCGAGGAGTGCTCAGGAGGGTAGTCAGGTTGGGTCAACATGGTCTACGGGATGAAGTCAAGGACGAGGTGCATGTATAGGTGAGGAGGGACCTCACCCCAGTGTATTGGAGGCAACCAAACAATATCACAAAATCAATTTAAAGTACTCAAAGAGGTCATTGCTTACTGAGGTGGGACTAATGTTCCACTGCTTTTTCTCACACGCCCACAGGAGATTATTCCTCCAATTGCAGCAGCTGCAGGCCTTACAGTGGCACTTGTTGAAACAGCTGACTTCCGGAGACCTCCTCGAATTTACTGGACCTAGAATCCTGAAGTCCTTCAGCCTGGAACGAGCTTGCAACCTCCTCGAGTCACCGCTAATGGCGGCTGGGGCTCAGATCCAGCTCAACACAAAAGAAGCTTGCAGCTCTATCAGACCACAGGAGGACCTTCGCCGTGTCACGGCGAAGGTGAGGTGGTAGGTGGTAGGCCACGAGGCAGCCAAGGAGTGCGTGCCTAGGTCGCTCTGTGGTTGGATGTATGGGTTAGGTCGGGGCCAGTTGTGGTGGTATAGGAGGTCTGTGGTTCAGTGTAGTGTGGTGGAGGTTGTGCGATGGGTGGCGAGACGTGTGGAGTTGCGGAGTGATGGGAGCATCTCGCCGGAGGGTGGCCGGAGATGGGGAAGATGTAGGTGGACAGTGGCAGTCGAGGGATGTTGTGTGAAATAAAATGAGGAAAATGAAAGAGTGGAAGACGGGGAGCTTATCTGGATTGTTGGGAGTGAAGGGGGGGCAGCGGAGACGGACGGCTCGTTTGTGCCATCGTCGGAGAGGATGGCCCTGAGGGAGATAACGGCGACGAGGAGGAGGATGGGAAGGTGTATGCTTGGTGCGGCGCTACGCGGGAAGGTGAGGTGGAGTGAACCCTGCTGCTTGTATGGCAGCGGAGTGATGAGAAGGAGGAGGAAGAATCGTGGGAGCTTGCAGGATACTTGGCCGGAGAGAGGGGAGATGAAATTTGGAGGATTGTACGGCCAAAACAAGTCTAAGAGATTCGCCGAGGGTTGGGGGTCCTTCTATAAGTGTTGGCAGGCTTCTGGTGCATGGAGGGCAAGCCTTCTGCCACCGACGTCTCACTAGAGAAGGAAGGTAGTTGGGATTCCAAATCTCTTGTGCGTTCGCACGAGAGATTAGATAGAGATCAAAGATTGTGATTGGGCTCAGATGGAAGGGGATTCCTCAAAGAATGTCCCATCCAAATCTGGGAGGAGATCTCTAAGGGATCAGGGAGTATTCCCCCTCCCTTCCTCGCCGAAGAAGGATTCCTCCCCATTAATGGCGGAGGGATCTGTTTGTAAGAGTGGCGAGGAAGCTAGGGGGGTTTGTGTAATGGCTTTCAAAAGATAGGGGCCAAAATGTAATTGGGTGTACTAATTTGCAAAGTAGGTCAAGATGACCTCCCCTTATGTCCAAATTTTGGTACAAACCTAATTTCGACCTAAGGAATCCAATGGTGAAGTTGAATTTTAGGTTTGACCACGTTTGACTGGACATTTTGAATAAAAATCCAAATTAGATCAATTTATGAGCTAGGACCCCAATCTAGGTCAAACTAGGTTCCAAAGGCCAAATTGAATGTTATAAACCCTAGGGGATACTTTTCCATGAATTTTAGAGGGTTTACTTGATTTTTATCCTAACCGGAGCGTTGTTGAATTAAGCGGCTCTATTTTAGGATTACAAGATGTCATTTAATTCCTGGTTGCACATAAACCCATTTCTGATTAAACCAACCCACTTTTTATCTTATTCAGACCATTTGACCTATGTTCTGCCTTTGAGAAATCTTGTTTATGTACTGCAATGGTAAAATTACAGTTTTAACCTTTATTTCATGTTTTCCTCTTAGAACACTTATTCCTTCCATTAAGTCCTTCTCTAGGTTATGTAGGAGCTTTTATTCTCTTTCTTGGGTCAAAATGAGCTATTTAGGACCCATGATGAGGCTCTCACCAGGCCAAGGGCTTCATCTTCTTCACCTCTATCATCATCTAAAGGATTTTGTGTTTTTTTCATTTTGTCTTTTCAAATTCTAGTAGAAGTATTACTCTACTTGTAAACAACATTTTCCTTTAGTAAAAAAATTTGCCTTCTTTAACTTCTTGTAAGAGTTCTTATAAGTTTTGTTGCTTTATTTTTTGTGCACTTACACTCCTCTTTCTAATTACCCTAGTCCTCCATGTGCCTAGGGTGAGCATAGAGAAGGGTCATTTTTGTCACCTAGGCATTAGTTTCTTAAGTGTTAATCGTTTCTCGCTTTCAGTTTCGCACTTGCCTTGTTATTTCAAAAACCCTAAAAGTCTTATATTCAAAAACCCAAAAAGAAAGGTGATTTTCGCATTCTCAAGTGAGAGATTTATAATTGCAAGAATTTGCCTCCTTAGACGACCCTAGATACTCCACTATCTAGGTTACAAATTTTAAAAGCGAATCGATTTTGCACGTAATAAAGACTCATAAAAATCACATTTTACAAACCATGTAAAAACTCTATCACCAGGTTAGGTCAGCTCATCTCTGGCTCATGAAGACTCAACTCAGCTAAACTCAGTTGAGCTTAGTTCGGGGCCTAAGCTATCTAGCTTAGCTAGCTTAGAAGTCTTCAAGCAGACCAACTCCAGCTCACCTGAACTCCAAACAAGTTGAGTCCAGCTAGCTCATCCTACTTAGCATAGCTACTAGCAAAGAACTAGTTAGCGAAGCTAGTAGCTGAGTTTACAAGAAGACCTACTCCATCTACAGTTCAGCTCCATGAAGCTCAAGACAACTCCTCCTAGCTCTTTACTCTACTACCCTACATTTCTAGCTAGCTAAGCTAGCGAAGCTAGTTCCACCTAGCTAGCTACCCTAGCTCCACTTCAATGGCCGACCACTCCTGGCAAAAACTCCACCAAAAAAACCACAACCTTCTCCTTTCCCTTTTGGCGCCAACTATCCCTTCCATTACCACGCTACATCCACCATCAAAATCCATCTCCACCCTTCATTTTTTCCCTCCAAAATCAACAACATCTAGAAGGTATTTTTGGAGGGAAAACCAAGGAACTACTTCATTTCCCTCCCATTTTTCCCTCCAAAAATATCCAAGCACCCCTTCATTTCCCACCAAAAACACCATAACCAACCCTTCCAATCTTAAAAATACCCTACCTTACCACCACATAATTCCCATCCTTGACTACATTAAACTTCCTAAACCATAGTCTACTTAATCGTCCAAAGGAGAGGAAAGAGGAAGATTATGAAGGCAAACCCTTGCTTCGTTGGTGCCTTCTTCTTCTTCCTTCTTCCTTAGACCACGCCATGGAGCACTTCACCATTGGGGGATAGCTAGCCAGAGGAGGAGCACAGGGTGGAGATGTCCACCATTGGAGGACTTCAAGGAGAAGCTTTCAAGGAGGAGGATGGACCCTTCAAGTTCAGGAGTTGCTAAGCTTGGAGCAGAGGCAACTTTGTCCTATGCAAAGATTCTTCTACCTTCTTCCATTTCTTTATTTTGTATTAAGTAGTGTAGAAGAAGCATTCCTCTACTTGGGGATTATTTGCGTGTTTCCCATCCACACAAGTGATCTCCCCAAGTAGTTACAGACTTTTCATGGCAATCAATCAAGTATCTTTCTCTATTGTGTGTGTTGTTTCTTGGGCTTTTAATTCTTAATTTTAGCTTTGTAAGCACCCACCCTATCTTTCCAATTACCCTAGGCTCACTTGCCTAGGCTGAGCGTGGAAGAGTAGGTTCACTTTAATTGTCACTTAGGCATAGTTTCATTTTCACGTGTTTCGCAATTTTGTGCTATCTCGATTATCTCCCAAAACCCTAAAAACAACAAAACAAAATGAAGAATTAAGTTTTGCAAGAGAAACATTTTTAAAAACACCAATTGCCTCCTTATATGACCCTAGATACTTCACCCTATCTAGGATTATAAATTTAGGAATTGGTTGGATTTTACACATCTCAACAACACTAATTACATCAATTATAAAACTGTGTATTTCTGTATCAAAGCCCCAAAGATTGGCAAGATGAAATTCAATCATTTACTAAGGCTGCTATTGATGACATTCAAGAACTAAAATAGTTGTTGGGAATGAATGCTGAACCTCTCAAGCCCTTTTTGACTCTCTTCACCAACCTGCAACTTAGAGACTTAAACTACTTTGAAACTAGCTTCCTTAAGTCTCTACTCACATTTCTTCTCTACAGAGGAATAATCAGATCGATCATCATATAGTTGAGTGGTAGGTAGGGATTACTGCTTGTCTGGGTCCATCCATCAACCTTTGGGTGTTCCTCATAGCACCCTTTCTTCCCCACACACCTCTGCCTGATGAGCCTTTACCTCCTCTCCCTACATTCTTGAAGGTCACTCCTCATGAATATCATATGAGACCTCCACAGGTGGCCAAGGAGTACCCAATTTTTACCTATATCTGGCAAGCATTTGAAATCACTCTCCACCACCATCTTGCAAACATCTTGGGTTTGTGTTCACTAGGTCCATTTTGTCAAGCATCTATTTTGAGTCACCCCCTGCATCCTTTCTAGACGCCGATTGTAAGACTTGCTCATTTGGCTCATTAGGAGGAAGCCCAACTCTTCTTTAGGTACTATCTACCCTTTTATATGCAATGAGGACATTGAAGACTTTTAGGCATGGGGGGTTAAAACGTAAGGTTGTATATAGCATTTATGCATACTTTGCAAGCATGTAGTTAGCTCATTGAAACAAAAAAAAATAAAGAAACAAAGAAAAACAAAGAAAAGAGAAAAAGAAAAAAAAGAAGAGAGAGATAGAGAGAAAAAAGAGTAAAATTGGGTTAGTCCTAGCATTGATTATGGAAGAGTCTACATAAGTTCTGGGCTGGAATGAATGATGAAATAAGACCTGAAGTTCCAAACCTTAGGAGATAAGTGAAATATAATGACTTTAGGCCTCTAGGGCCTGTTTGGCTCAAAAATTTGAGTACTTATTAAGATATGGATTATTCTTCAACTAATTGAGGAGTTGAGAAGCTGATGTATTAAGTCAAAGGCTTAGGGAGCATTTGGCCTCTTTGTTTACCCTTTGGTCTGCTGGTTCTTGGTAACTTAAGCATCCATATCTCACACACTGATCTAGTTTAATATGCTTAATGAAAAATAATCTCAGAAATTTCTATCTGAAAAATGGTTTCCTCGAGGATTTAACATTGGGAAGGCTCGAAAACACAAGCTGATTAGAAGGGTTCCCACTGCATGAGAGGAGTAAATGCTCCCCTTGAGAACACGTTATAACATGTCATCTCCTCGGTGCCTGTCTCTTAAGATATTTAAATATCCTACCGACGACATGTATGCGCATCGTGTTGTTCAGGTGCCATGGGTGGCATTATCATGAAATGTGGATTGCCAAGGCTTGGATTAGCTAAAGAATGCCATGGGCGGCACTATCACAACGTGTCGATTGCTAGGGTTCTTAGGGTTGCCATGGATGGTGCTATCCCAAAGCATCGAATGCCAGGGACCCTTCGAGGACCGATGATGGGAATGAGGAATCTGACACAGACCGTGTTGAGAGCCAATCTGAGGTTAGACTTAGAGAAATAACAAAAAAATTTATAAAAAGGAAAATCTCAAAAATATCTCTTTCATCGCAATTTCAAAAAAATGTGCCGACAAGCTGAACCCAGACCATTTGCACAAATGCACAGGTGCTTTAATCTATGGGGTCAACAAACCCTTCGGTAGGCATTGAGAGCCTAAGAAACCTTTGTTGGAGACCGAAAGCTGAAGCTGATCAGGTTTGTATCTTAATCGCTACTTAAGTACCTTATGGCCTAGGGATAGTATTTCAAGCTAGTCTCAAGAAGTGAGGCACGTTAAGGCATCCTGATGGCAAATTCTAGTCTAGAGATCTGGTCATCTCCATATGATTTTGCCTGGGACTAAATTAGGCATGAGGGCATTTGATAAGTCCATTTTACTGGACTAAATTAGAGCCAGAGTACATTCTTATTAGGACAGAAATTTAATTTAAAGCATGAATTGCGATGATAAAATTGAGTAAGCTCTAGATGTAATATTTCCTACATTTCATTAATTTTGATATAATTTGACTAATTATTTATTTTTTGATGCAGGATCATTTTAGGAAATACAATTTTTATAACTTCACATCAAACCTCAATCCTCTAACAAAACTGCTAAGGATCTCATGAGGGATTTTTTCTTGAGCTTTTGTTTTTGAAAGAGAGAAACACATTTTCAACTTCCTCATTTTTCCCTTCAATGATCTCTCTCTCTCTCGCTAAATCAAGGGAATGACTTACCTAATTCCTCTCAATCTCTTCCCCCTCTCATCATTTTGGTAAAGCGACCAGCGTCACCTTCCTATGTTTGGCTGACTACAGACATTATTGCTCAGAGATTGCAAATTCCCTGATATTTTTATCTCAAGACTTGCTCGATACTCATCTCCTTCATCTCTCTCTCCCTTTAGCATCAACCATGGGGAGCACCCCTCTTGATTTCGTTCCCACTCTTACGATCTCTCCACTGCTTTGCATGAGCACCCCCCTTCCCCCCTAAGTAATCTCTCTATACCTCTCACTCACACTGAAACACCCCCAGTGACCCCCTCTCACCCTTCTCATACCTACACTCACCGCACAACATCGCCAACCCCCCCAGCGCCAAACTCCACTCAGTCGATCTCACTCACAATCAGAACACACAACACCCCCTGCAGATCTCTCTCCCATACGACACCTTCAACCCAGCATGATCAAGAGACGGCTAGCCTCCTCACTCCAACACCCCCTCCTCGACTATGACAACCACGAACATCCACTTCGTTTGACCATGTGGTGACTGCACGTGGCTCCATACCGCATTTCTTTGATCAACGACCTTGCCACCATGACTCTGCATCGCCACGACTCCATCCTCATCGCCTCTGTTGGCATACACAATAATAGTGTGCATGCCCTGCACCATGTCCACAACCGCGTGCTCACCACAACTACGTTTGGTTTTGACTTCTCTATGTTTGCTTTAATTTTCATAGTTCATTTATTTTGATTTCACTAGCTATTGGAATTACTATTTATCATCCTTATATTCAATTACTAAACTTGTGTGCATACTTTCTCAATATGGAGATGACATTATTTTATTTGTGGTTATTTAATGTAATACATATTTGAGTTCATTACATCTTTGACACGAGCAAATTTGATGATTATTGAATTTGATATTGACTATATTTCTATGATTTAATTGATATTTGCATATCTAATTATTTGATCATCAGTTCATTAGAGCAGTTTTCCACCATGATTTATACTACGCGACATAATTTCATCAATTACCATTTTTTTGGTGAAAATGCTCTTATCAGCAATTATCAGGAATTTTAACTTCTCTAATTATCTTTTAGTCATCGATTGTAATTCCCAAAACCTACCATGAAGTCTTGCATTGACTGATTTCCATTTTATATATGCACGTTTTCCTGCATTTGCATTAATTTTGACTTTAGTTTTGTAAAATTTCTACACTCAATTCTAGGAGTCGACAAATCATCACTTTTTTTTTTGTTGTTAGGTATTCAAGTAGTGAAGATCCATACAAAATTTTAGAGTCTAAGTTTTAAATAAAAAAAGATAAAATTGGTGCACTGAGTGAGGGTTGTACTAAAATCAGAAGGTAAAACTTCTGACTTGTCCGATTTTTAGCAAATTATATACAAGTTCAATTTGTGCAAAATTTATGGCTATCTCTTCCTTATGAAGTCTAGTATCAAGATAAATTTGGTACATTTTCCCTTGGTACTTAGGTTTAGTGTTCAATCTGATTAGTGAGAGGGGCTAGAATACTCCTTCTAATCTGCTTAACTTAGAAAAATCCAGAAAAATCAAAAAATATTCCCATACTTACATGAACCCATAATTTTGATTTGAATTGGGTTGGCATGGGTTTATCAGTCGAGGATTGGAAAGATAAGAATAAGGTCCTCGATACCCTCCTTGTTTGTATGTCATTGATAAATGCTAGTTTATCATCAATTTTATGTCCTAAAACAGATCTAGCTCTTAGGGTTTTAACTTCGCAAATGGGTTTTTGGGATGCATTTAGGCATTTACTTAGGATAGGTGTGCATTGCATTTTATTATCTTTTTGATGAGTTTATTTAAGTGTCAAGGATAAGTAGAGAGTCTGATCCCACATTCTTTGGTACTCAAGAAGGTAGAAGATGAAGAAGAAGCTCCATTCAACTAGATCCCAGCTAGATCCAGCTCATCCCAGTTGGATCTTAGCTCATTCTAGCTGGATCAACTCATCCCTAGTTCCATTCAACTCATCTTAGTTGAATGGTAGCTCAAGCCAATTCACCTCAACTCCATTCAGCTCACCTCAGCTAGCTGGTAGCTCAAACTATCTCAAGATAGTTGATCTTAGCTCCATTATAGCTCCTCCAGCTCAGAAGAGTTCATTGGAAGCTCAACTTGACTACGACTTGCTACTGCCATCAACTAGCTAGGCCTAGTCAGCTAAAGAAGTCATCAACTAGCTCAAGCTAGCTCAAGTCCAGCTCCCAGAGTTCTAACTCAGCTCACCTTGGTTGAGCTAAGCTACTTGACCTAAGCTAGCTACTCCAGCTAGCTAGGTACTCTCTGGAAGACCAGATCCAACTCACCTCAGCTCAGATTAGCTTGGCTTAGCTACTAGCAAAGAACTGGCTAGCTAAGGTAGCTACTGAGCTCTACTTCAACTCCCTCCAGTAGACATCAACTCCAGTGCAACTCCTTCCAACCACCTCCAGTTCTTCTCCCTCTAAACCATAGCTCACTCCACCTCTCTACCCTACTCCCTACAAGCTAAGCTTGCTAAGCTAGCTTAGCTTAGCTAGTCATCTCCTTGGCCACAAAAAACTAACCCTAAAACACCACCTACTTAGTCCACCAATGTAAGCCACCTACCTACACCTACTCCTACTCCAACTTGGCACCACGACCACCACACCTCTTCATTGTATAACCACCACCAAGTGACACCAAAGTTGGTGCCAAAAAACACCTCCAACCACCACCCTTTTTGGTGCCATTTTTCCCTCCAAAAGCCCTCTCATCACAACCCTACACCTAAGCCCACAACTAATCCCAACCCTACACCTAATCCACCTTCTAGAAACCCCCAATTTGGCACCAAAGTGGAGGCATCTCTACACTCATGGACCTCCACCAAGGGGTGGAATCAACCCATAACCTCCCCCCTTGCATCCTTTAAAGTGGCTCCAACTAACCTACGCCATAGGATGCTGATTGGACAGCAAAAATGCACCAACAATTGTGCCATCTTGTGCTATTTCCAAGCATTGTCTGTGTATATTAGGTAGCCATAGTCGCATTTGTAAAAATAAACGCATGCATGCATTTATTTGAGAGGGGAGGAGAGTGAATAAAATGGCCTTGTAATTAACGTATTCCTCAAGTGCTGCCTCGCAAATTCACCATCTTTATTTTTATTTTTAATTTGGCTTTGAATTTCTCCGCGTGGTTGCAGGGCATGGTAGCTTCTCCTTCACTCCATTCTCTGCACCAGCTTGCCCTACCAGCCGCATGCATAGGCATGCACAGCCCAGGGCATGGCTGTGCTTGCCTCCATCCTCTTTAAAAAGGGCACGGATATCTTCTTTGCAGGGAGCCTGGTCCAAGAACACACACAGCAGCTTTCCCTCTCCAGGCCATCTCCTCCCCTCTCCCCTCCATACGCAGCCACTCTTCTTCCTGAAGAGCTATGCTGCGGGCAGGAGTAGCTCACAGTGGTACACAATCACCACTGTGAGTCCCACCACTGCCCAGCTCATCAAAGAGCCGGTGGGTGTGGTGTTTCTCCTCTCTGTTTTCATCATTCTATCCATTTCCGCCATTGCCACAGAGTCAAGCTTTGAAGATCAACTGCAGCTGCAGCAAGAAACCGGCCTCCCCACGCCGCACGTAGGCCACCGCATGCCCCTGCAGTAGCTGACACAGCTCTTTCCGCGCACGCGGGCTCGCTTCGCAGCACCCACACACGCAGAACCGCCAGCACCTGGTCACGCGAGTCGAGCGCGCACTGTAGCCACTGTTCACGCTAGAGAGCGTGACACTGTGGCTACAGTGCAGTGACCGAAAAGTTTATCACTGTAGCCACCGCTCACTCTCTCTCCGCACCACAACCGTCGCCAACTCGTCCGTGCGCCCGCATCTCTCCCCTCGCCCACTCCAGCGCCTGCACCTGTGTCTCTCCCAGTGCCCGCTTCTTCGCCGCGTTTCCCCTCAGCGCGCAGCGGGGTGCGCTATGGTCCGCAGCACGCTTCGCTGCAATCCCTCCCTCGCGCCCGCTCCCTCCAACATGCGCACGCGTCTTCGTGTGCCTATGCACCTACGCCTGCACGTGGACCACCAGACGTCGGCCGTTGCATCCAGACGGCTTAACTCACCGCGCCTCTTCCTCCAGCTGACGATCTCTCTCTCTCTCTCTCTCTCACAGCACTCTCTTACTCCCTCCTGCAGACACATACACACACACACACACACACACTCTCGTACACACACACTCTCACTTGTACACGCCTATATACACACTTATGTATATATATACCTATATATATTTATATATATATAGATATATACATATATGTATACATATATATATACGTACTTATATATATATACATATTAGTACCTATAAAATTATATATAAGTATATATACATATATACTTACATACATATATATATTAATACACGTATATATATATATATATGCATATATCTATACATATATTACTACCTATACAACTAAGTATAAGTATATATACATATATATACACATATATATACATAAATATACATACATATATACATATATATCTATAGATATAAATACATATATATATATATCTATCTACATATATCTATATACATAGATACTTATATTAATATATCTATATACATATATACATATATATAACTATATACATATATTAATATATATATATATCTATATAGCTATATATATATACATACATCTATCCATATATATATTTATATATCTTTATATACATACATACATATACATATATATATCTATATGTTTATATATATATTTATACATATATATATATACATACATCTATCTATATATATTTACATACCCTTATACATATATATATGTATATTTTCATATCATCTACTACACGTATCGCAGGAATATCTGCACCAGTTGCTGATATTCCCCGATACACTCGTGCAGAAAGCGTCTCCGTGCACACCTTCCACCCATCCATCCTACACTCCTCGTGGCACTTCGTCCTGTTGGTTGCGTCTTCCTAGACGACGATCAACTCAACACCGTGCTACACGCCATTTCCACCTCCACCCCCACGCCTATATACATTTATAATATATACATATATATATACTATACTTATCTTATTTCTATTTCTCTTTCCTACCATTAAAAAGATAAAAAAAAATATACAAAAGAGAAAAGATAATCCTTGACTTGTAGGTACTCAGTCTTGCGAATAGCATGACCAGTTTTGGAACCCTAATTTGGCTCAAAGCCAAGAACTTGATTTTGAGGGTGTACCTCAAGGACAAAAATTATCAAAAAAAAATCTTAAATAGAAAAACACCAAAAACATAATAAACAAATGGAAGAGATTCATTGTAGGAAGGGCGTAGAAATTTATTCACCTTTAATCCCACTTCCCTGAGTTTGACCCTGGGCCTAAAAGTGACCAAGATAAAATCAAGTAGGCCAGGTTAAAAATGTTGTAAAAAGATGGTTAGGCTCGATTTAGGTTAACTACTATACTCATTTCAACGATTAAATCACCATATTAACACAACCTATCGGGATCTACACCTCGCTTTTTCTGGCGCCGTTGCCGGGGAGGTGCGCATTCAGGTAAGTTTCTACTCCATTCCTTTAATTTCTCTCTTCTCACACCCTTCTCTTCACAAGTGTTTCTATTTGTTGGTGTGCAGGTGACCCAGTTGCAAGGAAAAGGCAGGTAGACGAAGTCGAAGACGTGGGCAGATCCAAGGCAGGAATGGGAGCGTGAAGTCACTGGCAACGCACTAGAGCTTCGCCCACATTGCTGAACAGGTAGGTCTTTCTTTCTTTGCAACTTAAGTCAACCTATCACCTTAATAAACAAACTAAAAAAAAAAAAAACTTCTTGGTATCTCTTGGGGCAAGTAAATTAAAAATCACTTGTTTGATTGTTTGTCATCACTCCCACTGCCCCATGATTTCCCACAAAACTTCACATAGAGAAGATCCAAGAATCTTGATTCTTGAATCTTTCATTGTGTGAAGTATTCTTGGAGGAAAAAATAAAAAGATTGATTGCCATCCCTCTTTGCCTCATTTATCAATGCTTCAGAATCACATTTTTGGTGGGGAGACTTGGAATTGAGTTTATTCCAAGCCCACCACGACCTTACACATGGCTAAGATTCGATCCCGAATACTTCAACCCCAACAATTTGATTTTCTTTATCTTATGGTTGAGCCTTGTGTGTGGAAATCATTTTGGTGATTGGGAGCACTTGAATTGAAGTGCTTTGGCTCCCTTTCACACTAATCTAAAATTGAATCATGCACCCACACATAGAAATCTCCATCTAGGGAAGCCCATTGCATTTTAGCATGCATTAACCAACTAACAATGAAGAAGGGTTTGTTGGGCTTAGAAGAAAACTTGTATTCTCTCAAAACTCGGAGATTGGTTGAATTGGTAATTCAGCGAATTCCTAAAATCCATACTACTTAAGGCTGAAACTCTAAAAATCATTCACCAATTAAAACTTCAATTCGGGGAGATTTCCCCGTTGCATGCTTGGTTTACACACTCTATAAAATCAACCACTTGGGCATTACCCGTAAATAACAGCCTTCACATTCCAGAAGCACTTGATCCTAAGCCTCTAACTAAAACTAGTAGCAATTTGACCCATATTAAGGATTGGAGGTCTAACTACCTGCGTGTAGCACCTACGTCCTGGTGAGGGTTCCCACGTGCTATCGGGTGTCTAAGACTGGGGCAAACGACCTTTCAATCTAGCCCGGTGGTTCCGCGATGCTCGTATTCGGTACCGTAGGTCATGATAGTAGGCAACTGAGATCTTTAGGTCTAAGGGCACACTGCAGAGGTTAGGAATTTGATTGTATTGATTTGTCATCAAGTGTACCTTTATGGTGTCATTTCTCTCATCTCCTTTTCCCTTCGTATCTGAAAGAGTGATCTCCGTTTTTGTTTAAAACTTTATCATAAAATGATGTATCGTTGTATTTAATCGCGTGGTAGAAAATCGCTTTTCAAAAACATTTTAATTGTTAGAATCTAACCACAAATTGTTAGGTCATCTCCACAGGGGGAAATTAGCCTATTTAATTTAATAAATAGTGTCACGTTTATTCAGGAAACTCAATAGATATGCATGCTACTTCGTGCTTTTCTTTTTCTCACATAAATTTGCAATATAGATATTTAATCAAGAAGATGAGGGTGCATATGCAAAATTACCATAATATAATATTCTAAATAATGACCTTGGTAATAATAAATAATGTTAATGTTAATCTCCTAACTAATAACACTATAATTAATATCTCAGATTGTATGCCACTCAGAAGGAGAAATCAATTATATGTAATTTTGAGTTAAGCAAGGGGTGTCCACGTAAATTGTGCAGCAATATATTAATTCAGAAAATAAATGAATAGTAACTTGACAATGGCATTTTCTGTAAATTATAATGGTGGAGAAAACAGAGCATTTGCAATCTCTCCTCCTCGCAAAAGAGAGAGAGCACCGGTGGGGCAGTTGCGAGGCTCAGGAGGACAGTGAGGATGGGGGCTCTCCGATGGTGGCAGCGGCGTCGACGGTGATGGCCGGAGGCAGCTGGCCGGCGGAGGGGATGAGGACCGGCGAAGGTTGCTGCAGTGGCCGCGGCTGTGGCGCGGGTCTGCTCGTGAGGGCGCGACGGTCTGTAGTTAGCGCCTGTGGGTGCGGTGCACAGGAGAGCATTGCCGCTCCTATTGATGGTCGTGCGGGCGCTGTGACCTACAGATGGGCGAAGTGGCCGCTGCAGGTGCGGTAGCGCCTATGGGTGTGGTGCGTGGGCTAGCGGTGCTGTGCCTACTGATGGGCGTGCGGGCACTTGCAGATGCGTGAGCTAAGGCGGCTGTGCAGGCGCTGTAGGGTGAAGGCGGGTAGGAAGGAGGAGGCACTGGTTCTGGAGAGGGCAGAGCGGGCAGAGGTGCTGCATGGCATGAGCACCTACAACGTTGGAGGAGAGTACTGATGGTGCTTGGCTTGCAGGTGCATGAGCGGGTAGGTGCAGGCACAGTGCACACGAGTTACACGGTGTCCACCCTCTTCCACAGTGAAGCAGTTCCCCGCAAGGGGGGAAAGATTACCTTCCTCTCTCCTCGCCTCCTCTCTTTAACTCCTCCCTTGCACGTGAGTTCAGGGATTTTCCCAAATCCCCGGTCACAGTTGTTGAGAAAGGCGGCGGAAGAGAAGATTACCCCAATGTCCAGCGGGGGAGGGGGAAATTTATCCCCCCACCCTTGCTCTTTGTGCATTTTATTACCTGCACATAAAAATAATAAAATCGTTAAGTTATAGAATGTTATAACTTAAATCATGAGGTGTACAATTATTCTATAACTTAATTGCCATTATTAACATACCTAAACTATGCGATTAAATATTCTTAGGCTTAATATTAGTCCATTTTAATGGACTCATCAAATACCCTCATGCCTAAGATTTGTTAGTCCCTAGCAAAAATGAATAATAGAAGTAATCAAAAGACTTCTTCTTTTCTTATTTCAAAACTTTAGAAATTCAGACAAATGTGAAGTGCTGATAGCCTAGGTAACAGATCCAAGTGAAAGAACCGATTCGCATTAGGAGTTCATACATCACCCTTGGCAAAAATTTCTGTCGAGATAGGCAACTACTTCCCTCGGGGATAAAGCAGATGATAATCTGTTATTTGATTCCGGTGTTTGGCTTAGGTAGGAGATAACAAGTTGAATGGATTTGTATTTGGTGGTACACACTCTACTGGTGCTACATATAGTCAAGTACTGCAGACTCTAGCTCTCTAGACTATTAGACAAGTCAACTCAAAGAGAGGCTACCCAACTATACTCTCTTGATGTTCCTGGGCACTCCCTCTTTTTTTTTTTTGAGATCACAAATCTTGCCAGATTTAGAAATTGTACTCACTATTTGGTGGCCTCACATGGCATCCACACTTCAATTAAAGTCCTAATAACTCTACAACTAAGTTAGAGTCCTCAACTAGTATTCAGGCGATCAGAAATACTAGAAGGTAGGTATGGGTCATATTTGGTGGAACACAATAGGTGTTTTGTTACCTTAGAAACATTAGAAACTTGGACTTTTTTTTCTTCTTTTTTTTTTTTTTGGTAATATAACTATTTCTTCTTTTTCTTCTTTCTATTTCTTCTTTCTCTTCTTCTTTTCTCTCTCTTTTTTTTTTAATTTATTTTATTTCTTCTTGTTTTTGTTTCTTTTTCAATCAGCACAACACGATACAGACTTTTATTTATGAGGCATTATTAGGGATGATGACGGTCAAGAGGAAGTTGTGTGGCTTATTTGGTGGCAGTGCCTATTCTCGGCACCGAGAAAGAATGGATAGGACAGGCGTATTTCTAACCTTTGACACTATTACCCTCCTTCAGCTGAGGACTCTAAGAAGGACGGTCGTAACCATCCACCATAGTTATAGCTTTATTAAGACTCAATCTCTGTGTGTCTGCCTTATTTAGTGACTCTCAGGAATTCACTCAAAGTACACACCCAGGAAAAGAGAGTGAAAACTACGCCTAACTCTGAAGTATCATCATCTAATTATCCAGAACTTAAGAGTCCTTGCACTAGACTTAGCGCACTAGTAATCTCTCTACTTTTTCTCATAAATATGAGGTGGATTTACTAGAAGATAGTATGCCTGACTCTCTATGAACTGTCCAAGGGTTCAGTAGACTACAAATGCTCATTGGTTCTCCTCAAGGATCCATTACCAAGTCTACGTGCACGTGAAATAAATGTACTGGATTCTAAACTTAAGAAATAATTTAAGAAGAAAAACCTCCAATAACAAAGGTATTTTGCTAAGGACTAACCCATTCAGCTCATTTTTTTTTTACTAACCTAAATACATAAATATTTCCTAAAATGCAAATGCACTCCCCCACGCCTAAATCCTACAATGTCTCCATTGTAAAATTAAAATAGGAGGAGAAAGGACAAATATCACCTGACATAGTTTATTGGGTTGCCTCCCAACAAGCGCTGCATTTTCTGTCAGTAGCCAGACTTATAAGGAACCTGTAAGTTAGGTTCCAAACAGAAAAGGTTAGGCCCTAAGAATATGCGCAACAGTGCAGGCCTAGAAAATAGGTAACCACAGATGTTGGCGAGTTGATGATGTAATGTAATTCCAAGTGCTCGCCAGAAGAAATGAAAATACAAAGTCTCGTTGGCTACTTGGGGAGGTCTAGGAATAAGAAAGGGAATATGAAAAGAGGCCTCCCGAAATGGAATAAGTGGAGGATAAGAAGGATCCTCCAAAGCAGGATGGGTTTTAAAAGATATAATCATTATTAGTTCAAACCCTTGAATGGTGAGAGTAAAAGTACAAGCATCAATCCATACTCGTCATTCTACTCTAGGATGTACTGGCCTGATATAATCTCCAAAAAGAATGTACATGAGCAGAGATCTGAGCCACGGATCGGTTAGGGAGTATAAGGGTTGTTTGTAATGTTGGAAGGTAATGGTTAAGTCCAATGAGGGCTTAGTTGGGTTCAATTCCATTGATTCAGATTGTGTACACTCCCTAGTTGTAGACAACTTCAAGTTATCCTGCCTAGCATTAATGATCGGAGTCGTATTTGAATCAAGGGTAGACTCCAAATTACAACCTTTTGATGGCAGGGTCAAAATGTAAGAATCATTATCACTCAGCTCATCCCCAGATTCGTTTGGTTCACTCAAATATTTGTCAGGGTGTATATGTGATTCATTAGGAGTTGGATCAGTATCTTCAATTATTTCTAACGGAGGATCAATCTTAATATTTTGGAGGAAGCCTATATAATTGAATTTGTTATTATTCTCGGGGTATAAATCCTCAAATGACATGTTTTGTCCCCGAGAGT
Source organism: Thalassia testudinum (assembly GCA_037157565.1). Taxonomy (NCBI): domain Eukaryota; kingdom Viridiplantae; phylum Streptophyta; class Magnoliopsida; order Alismatales; family Hydrocharitaceae; genus Thalassia; species Thalassia testudinum. The sequence goes on along the minus strand of JAZHRO010000003.1, from coordinate 7,016,277 downwards.
CTCCCATACACTTCTCATTTTGTTTGTCCTCCTCTAATATCAACTCCTGTTTTGATGGAGGATGACTCTCAAAAGAAAGGAGGAATCTGGATTTAATCATATTATTTCTATCCTCTAGAGCTAAATCCTCAAATGATAAATAATTCTCCTCTGATTCACTCCAGATTTTCAGTCCAGGTTCCTCTGTTCGGGCATCCTCATCCTCAGAATTAGACTCTTCATATCCCTGAGACCAGAATTGATCATCCTCCATTCCCTTAGGGTCACCTTTATTAGGTACATTTGAATCCTCAGGATATTGAATGATAGGTGTTGATTCCCTAAGTGGAGGGTCAGGAGTAGGATCACTAAGAGTAGAATGGGATTCCACCAAATAATCAAGAGGGGAAGTGATAGGAACAATAATCTTCTCTTGCTTTTGACTCCAATATAGTTCAGGTAGATAATCACTATGATTGTTGTCCTCTAGTGGCCACATTTCATTGGGAGAGTCTAAGTGATCGCTACATGAAATTGGATCCCTATTGTCATTAAGTACCTCAGAATTATTTTCATGATCATGTTCGAATGGGTAGGGATCAGGATTATTGGGAACCATGTAGCTAAGTTATCTTATTTCTTCACTTAATTGTTGACTATTCCCCAACATCTCTCCCATTGATTCCATTATTTCCTTTTGTTTTTTTTGCATTTCTATCATAAAAGAGGAGAGGCTACTATTATCAGGTTAGGGAGGATAATCAATTTCAGGCTCTAGTTACCAAGGGGTATCGGTCCAACCTCGATACGGAAAATCATGAAGGGTGGGAGGGTTGGGTGTTTGCATGGAAGTAGGGATTTCAGGATTGGAAAATCCCGCTCCTAGGCTCTGCTCAAAAGTGGGAGTTATCAAGCCAGTACTCCCAGGGTAAGAATGCGAATGATCCCATGAATTATCAATGTACCCATCAAAGGATGGATACGCTCGGAGCATGGGATCCTGATTAAAAGATGGGAAGTATTGACTCTGATAATCTGAATGATAGGAGTAAGAATAATCCATTTCTTTAAGAAAAACAATTTTAACTCTCTTAGGCTTTAGCAAAATTCAGAATATAAGCAGAAAACTTCCTTAAGAGTTCTATTGTCAAAGCAAACGCAAATTCAACGAGATCTATTTTTAGTAGATTGTAGGTCTTAGAGTTATATGTTTAGATGGTGGCCAAACAAGTTTTGCAAAAATTACGCTTCCTAGGCCAACCTTCGTTGGTGCCTATAACCTACTCGCAAGGGATGGAAGTCTCGAATCAAGCCCACACACGAGGAACCGAAGTAACTTGGTGGATAGGCTTGTTGATTTTCAACTAACTTTCCTTGTGGTGCAAAAGAGGAGAGGTAGAAATATATCTAGTGACCTTATGTGTGAGGTGCACAGTGTCTCAAGTGTGCAAGCATACGATCGTGTTTTGATTTTTTGAAATTCTACAAACAGGATCCTTTTGCACACAATTTTCAGTCACAGATTTTAATGTCCAACCTCTTAACAGTCCAAATTTTTTTTTAAAAGTGACCACTAAATTAATTTGATTCACGCACTTTTGTGGTCTTAGATTTAGGTTCAATGCATATGCATGATAAGTAATTAATGCTCAAGAGAAGACGTACCTTACTCCAGCTTTCTTCGTGCAGTGATGAATGCAATGCAATAAAAAAAATAAACTAGATGCTGCTCATTCAGTTCTAGATGATCGTCCTATAGATATGTAGCTTCTAGCAGGCAATTCGAATTTTTTTTTTAATAAGAATAACCAACAGACCTAACCTAACTAACTAACTGAAATGCGGTTCAAAATAGTTCAAATAATCCTATAATCTAAATAAATGGGAACACGCTCCCGAAAATACGCTCCCGCATACAAGAGTGATCAGAAATAAAATGGCACTGGGAACACGTTCCCAAAAATACCCAACATGGGCCCAAAAGACAGTAATTTAAATTCTAATGTCTATCTAACTAAATCTAACTAAGACCTACTGCCTAAATCAGAAATAGGCTCTCCATAAGCTATGTGCGTGGGATCAAGGCCCACATGTTCCTGTTGCCGTCTTCCAGGTGGCTTCAAGGTCCACGAAAAATATCGTCTCCACCGTACGCGCCAGTCGCATTCGCCGCGTGTTTTTGCACAGAAGAAAATCCACAGTTAATAATTTTGAAAAGCTTTCAAAATAGCATAAAAATAACATAAAATTCCTAAAAAATAAATAGGCATTTTTCCTTCCCGGCAACGGCACCATTTTGAAAGAGCGATCTCTATTTTCATTTAAAACTTTATCATAAAATGATGTATCGTTGTATTTAATCGAGTGGTAGAAAATCGCTTTTCAGAAACATTTTAATTGTCAGAATCTAACCACGAATAGTTAGGTCATCCCCACAGGGAGGAATTAGCCTATTTAATTGAATATATAGTGTTATGTTTATTCAGGAAACTCAATAGATATGCATGTTACTTCGTGCTTTTCTTTTTCTCACATAAATTTGCAATATAGATAATTAATCAAGAAGATGAGGGTGCATATGCAAAATTACCACAATATAATATTCTAAATAATGACCTTGGTAATAACAAACAACGTTACTGTTAATCTCCTAACTAATAACACTATAATTAATATCTCAGATTGTATGTCATTCAGAAGGAGAAATCAATTATATGTAATTTTGAATTAAGCAAGGGTGTCCACGTAAATTGTGTAGCAATATATTAATTTAGAAAATAAATGAATAGTAACTTGACAATGGAATTTTCTTTAAATTTTAATGATGGAGAAAACAAAGCATTTGCTCTCTCTCCTCCTCGCGAAAGAGAGAGAGTACCAGCAGGGTAGTTGCGAGGCTCAGGAGGACGGCGAGGACGGGGGCTCTCTGATGGTGGCAGCGGCGTCGACGGCGACGATCGGAGGCGGCCGGCCAACGGAGATGATGAGGATCGGAGAAGGTTGCTGCAGTGGCCGCGGCTGTGGCGCGGGTCTGCTCGTGCAGGCGCAGCGGTCTGCAGTTAGCGCCTGTGGGTGCGATGCACGGGCGAGCAATGCCGTGCCTGCTGATAGCCGTGCGGGTGCTATGACCTGCAGCTGGGCGAAGTGGCCGCTGTAGGTGCATAGTGCTTGTGGGTACGGTGCACGGCCGAGCGGTGCCGCGCCTGCTGATGGGCGTGCGAGCGCTTGCAGATGCGTGAGCTGAGGCAGCTGTGCGGGCGCTGTGGGGTGAAGGCGGGTAGAGAGTGCCTGCTGTTGAGGGTGCGTTGAACTGCAGGAAGAAGGAGGAGCTGGTTCTGGAGAGGGCGGAGCAGGCAGAGGCGCTGCTGGGCATGAGCGCCTACAGCGTTGGAGGAGAGCGCTGATGGTGCTTGGCTTGCAGGTGCATGAGCGGGTAGGTGCAGGCACAGTGCACACGAGTTACACGGTGTCCACCCTCCTCCACAGTGAAGCAGTTACCCGCAAGGGGGGAAAGATTACCTTCCTCTCTCCTTGCCTCCTCTCTTTAACTCCTCCCTTGCATGTGAGTTCATGGATTTTCCCAAATCCCCGGTCACAGTTGTTGAGAAAGGCGGTGGAAGAGAAGATTACCCCAATCTTCGGTGGTTGAGGGGGGAAAGAGTTGCGGCTGTTTGGGGAAATTTATCCCCCCACCCTTGCTCTTTATGCATTTTATTACCTGCACATAAAAACAATAAAATCGTTAAGTTATAGAATGTTATAACTTAAATCATGAGGTGTACAATTATTCTATAACTTAATTGTCATTATTAACATACCTAAACTATACGATTAAATATTCTTAGGCTTAATATTAGTCCATTTTAATGGACTCATCAGTATCCCCCCAATTCTTCCTGCAGTAGTGCATGCTTGGGAGGATGTCACAAAACCCTGAACTGTGTGAATTGACTGATAAATTTAGAAAAGAAGCCAAATCGTCCTCCTCCTCCACAAACATGGCTGCACGCCCACCCCCAAATCATGAGGGAGGAAACCGTCCTCAAAACCCACCAGGTGGTGGAGCCTTGGATCCCATAACCTGCCTCCAAGCCCAAATGGAAATGTATAATGAACAAATTGAAGTCATTAGGGAAACATTGGAGGAAATGCAGAACCCTCCCGAATGGGAGGAGCCTAGGTCTCTTAGCTCCTATCAGAATCCCACTGCTACAGAGACCATAGGACAAATTCGGGTCCCATGGGTGGGGACGACTTTGAATTGAAACCTAACATAATTGGCTTGATGAATTTTCACTTCCATGGTCTTGCAAGTGAAGATCCTTTTCTCCAGTTGGAAAACCTAACCCGATTGGCTGAAATAGTTAAACCAAGAAATATCGAGTTACCTATAGTCCTTATGAAAATGTTCCCGTTTTCATTGTGGGATAAAGCGTCGCAATGGTTACGCACCCTTGGGAGAACCATCCACTCTTGGGAAGAGATGCGAACAACGTTTCTCAAGAGGTTCTTCCCAATCGGGTGAACCAATTAGCTTCGCCGTGCTATCACTTCCTTTACGCAACAAAACGGTGAACAGTTTCATGAGGCATGGGAGAGATATAATGACCTCCTCAGGAAGTGTCCGCACCACGGTCTACCTAAGTGGCATATAGCCCAGATTTTCTACTATGGGCTAAATGAGACTTTGAAGCAGATTGCTGACGCTTCCTGCGGAGGGAATTTCATGAATAAAGATGAGAATGGAGCATTCGAATTATTTGAAAATATGAGCGAAAACTCAATGAAAAATGCCTCCATTGTCGCCTTTAATCATACCAGCCTGCCCCGTAATGTCCAGGAAGTTGACACGAGACCCTCCCATTCATCCACAGATCTCAGCCTTATCGCACGGAAATTGGATGAAGTCTCCGTCGTGCACAAGAAGCTGGACGAGCTTCTGGCCAACCCCGCCTGTTCTATGGCAAACACCCCCACCTCACCACTTCGTCACAATCCCAATTATTCCAACACAAGCCTTATCCCTAGAAACCCCGTAAGACCTTCCTTACCGAGTGTCGTGCTGAGCGATTTGGTAAGTCATGTTGATCTGCCTTCTGCGAGCCAGTATTTTGACATGGAGGACTAAGCCTCCGTGTGCTTGGATGAGTATTTACATGCGGACGCGTCTTCTGGCATAGAAGACACTTGTGCCCTGGGGAACAACCTGTTCTCTGCCACGTATAACCCAGGGTGGCGAAATCATCCAAACGTCACATGGTCCAACAACCCGCAGCGCCAAAACCCCGCAGGTGGACCGATGCGACTGTACGCACCAATCATCCTAAGGGCCTAGTCTAATCCTATGGTGAATTGCCATCGGGTCCTTGCGTATCGCAAACAGAACACGCATCAAGACCTCTTGACAAATAGATACGAATGATGACGGAAATGTCAAAGTGCCATGAAGAGAACATGACCTCTCTTCAGCACCAATTGGCGTAGCAGAATGCTGAGATCAGTCAACTACGCATGGTGACTCGATCTCAGGGCACTCTTCCACCCCAACCTGTTCCCAACCCGCGAAATTTCGTACCCCGTGGTCCTCAACAACAGGCACGACCTTCTTAGGGGCAGGTTCATCAGATTCTGCAGGCTCTGAGCATTCCTCCAGGATTTCAGGCTAATCTCACTGCAGCACCTCACTCTTATGTCCCTATTGCGAACTCTCCTCAGCCTTATGATCCCACTGGACCTGCATCATCCAATACGATCACTACGAGGCGCGGTAAGCAGACTGTCGATCCACCACGACCTGATCCTGGCCTGTCTTCTTCATCGCCCTCTCATTCAGGATGCGCACCACATTCGCAAGAGGACGATACACCCAAATTGGTGCCAGAATCAGTCCCATTCGCTGAGGCTCTACTAAGTGAGCCAAAAGGAAAGAAGAAGGATACACAGGCCTTTGATAACCTGCATAATTTGTTTAGGGATGTTGAAATCAAGGTACCCCTGCTCGAGGCTATCGACCACATACCTACTGTCGTCCGATTTTTCAAAGACTACACAACACCCAGGCAACAGTGAAAGAAAACTATGAATCCGGTGGTTCTCTCGCCTCATGCAAGTTGTGCTATACTGTCAAACCGACCACTGAAGCAGAAAGATCCGGGCACACCGCTTATTTCCTGTAGCATCCAAGGCTGCAATTTTAACCGTGCCCTGCTTGATCTAGGATCTTCCATCAATCTTATACCAACCATCATGCTCGAAAAATTTTCCTTGGGAAATCTGAAACCCACCCTTGTCACGTTACAGTTGGCAGATCGTTCTGTTAAAATTCCGAAGAGTGTGGTGGAAAAGGTGGTGGTTAGGGTCAATAGTCTCTATTTTCCTGTTGACTTTCTTGTTTTAGATATGGAAGTTCCTAGCTCACTTTCTGATTGTCCAATCATCCTTGGTCGAGCTTTCTTGGCCACAGCACGCGCCCATATCGATTGCGAGTTGGGCTATATTGAGATTGCCATTGGATCTGAAAAGCTCAAGCTTAACATCTTCAAGGCAACCAAGAACTTTGATTGCGATTGCATCAAGGATGACACGTCTGACGAGGACATGGCCGTCAGTGCGTGTATCGGACTAATTGGGACCTATTCTGATTGCTGCAGGCTGGCTTTAAACAATGACGATTACCTGACCGACACATATTGTGACATTTCCCCATCCCTCCCTATTCCCGTACATTCCCCTGACCAGACTTCTGACGAGGTTTTCTCCGCTTCCCATACCTCGTGGTCTGAGTCATATCCGGGCTACTCACCGCCAGTTCACACTCTTGAAGACCGAATTGCCTTTTCTTTCCTGCCAAATCAGGTGGAATTGCAACTCCACACTGGGACCTTGAGCCCATATACTACTCGCTGGGGCTATTCTTTTTTGGATCCATCTTTCCAAGAAGCCCCTCTTCTTGGCCAATCTGAGGGCCAATTTCTTCCTCCTGACTTGTTTTCAGATCTGCCTGGGACACTCTCATCCCAAGAAATGCCAGATCTTTCACCATCCACTCCCGAGTTGAAAGAACTACCTAGTACACTTAAGTATGTTTTCTTGGGACCAAATGAAACACTCCCCGTAATCATCAGTTCAAAATTGACCAGGGAGCAAGAGTGCAAACTAACGAAGGTCCTTATGGAACAGAAGGCAGCCATTGGATGGTCTTTATCAGACTTAACTGGCATTAGCCCCTCCTACTGCACTCACCGTATATATACGGAGGAGGAGGCTCGACCTTCCCGCAAGATGCAGCGACATCTCAACCCTAACATGCAGGAGGTCATTAAAAAGGAAATTATTAAGTGGTTGGATGCGGGTATAATCTACCCGATCAGCGATAGCCCCTAGGTTAGTTCGATTCACGTCGTACCCAAAAAAGCGAGATTCACCATTTGTGTCAATGACAGGGGCGAATCCATCCATACACGTACTCCTACATCTTGGAGAGTGTGTGTAGATTATAGGAAACTCAATGCTGCAACTAAGAAAGATCACTTTCCGCTACCTTTCATTGACCAAATCCTGGAGCAGTTAGTAGGAAATAAATTTTTCTGTTTCCTAGATGGATTCTTAGGATATAACCAGGTGGCAATTGACCCCCGAGACCAAGAGAAAACCACTTTTACCTGCCCCTTCGGTACCTTTGCATTTAGAAGGATGCCGTTCGGACTTTGTGACGCGGCAGCAACTTTCCAGAGATGTATGCTGGCGATATTTCATGACATGGTGGGTGACTTTCTCGAGGTCTTCATTGGACCATCTTTCGATGACTGTCTTGCCAACCTGACCCGTATCCTTAGGAGATGTATTGATGTAAACCTTGTGCTTTCTTGGGAAAAAAGTCATTTTATGGTACACGAGGCAATTGTTCTCGATCATATCATCTTCGATAGGGGTATCGAGGTTGACAGAGAAAAGCTTGATGTAATTGCTGATTTACCTGTGCCTGGCTCTGTCAAACAAATCCGCTCCTTCCTGGGACACGTCGATTTCTATAGGAGATTCATCAAAGATTTCTCCAAGATTTCTCGACCTTTAACTCATCTCCTATCGACCGACGTACTATTCGATATGGGCCCCGACTACATACGAGCATTCACGCAGCTACATAATGCTGTCACCAAGGCCGCTATTCTCCAGCCAGCTGATTGGTCCCTCGACTTTGAACTCATGTGTGACGCTTCCGACCTTACAATCAGAGCCATCCTGGGACAAAGACACGATAGACACCCCTTCGTGCTATACTATGCAAGTGAGACGTTGGACGAGGACCAGCGTAATTATACTATCACTGAAAAAGAACTACTGGCGGTCATCTTTGGGCAAGAGAAATTTCGCTCTTACCTTCTGGGCTCACACGTTATTGTTTTCACTAATCACGCGGCCATTCGCCATCTCATGCACAAGAAGGATGCTAAGCCTAGACTGATTCGTTGGATCCTTCTGCTCCAAGAATTTGACATTGCGATCCACGATAAGGCCAGAGCCCAGAATGTTGTGGCTGATCATCTTTCTAGACTTGACCCTGACCATATTGGACTTACTCTGCCATTTAATGAGATTTTTCCTAATGAGCACCTATTGGCAATTAATGTGGCAAGTGGACCTTGGTATGCCAACATTGCCAATTACCTTGCTTCTGGATCCCTTCCACGTGGCTGGCCTAAAAACCAGTGCGAGCGCCTCATGGCAGAAGCAAAGTATTATTTCTGGGATAATCCACTACTTTTTCAAATAGGTGTTGATCAAATCATCCGTCGCTGCCTTCCTGACAGCGAATTCCCCAGTGTGCTATCCTTCTGCCACGATCAGGCCTGCAGAGGCCATTTCTCTGGGAGGAAAACTGTAGCCAAGGTGTTGTAGTCGGGTTTCTTTTGGCCCTCCCTTCACTTGGATGCACACAATTATGCCAAACATTGCACTAGGTGCCAGTCATTAGGGTCAATGTCACATCGTGACATGATGCCCTTACAACCCATCCTAGCAGCGAAAATCTTCGACATTTGGGGAATTGATTTCATGGGTCCCTTTCCTCCGTCCAACGACTTCGAATTCATTCTCGTGGCTGTTGACTATGTTTCGAAAAGGATCGAGGCTATTCCCACACGCCGTGCTGACCATGTTATATCCACTCGATTTGTCAAAGGCAACATTTTTGCGTGCTTTAGGATCCCTCGAGCCATTATCTCAAATGGAGGAAGCCACTTTACCCATGCTTCTTTTCGGGCACTTCTGAGGAAATACGGAGTCCACCATCGTATCGCATCCTCGTATCATCCTCAGACAAACGGCCAGGAAGAGGTGTCGAACCGGCAAATCAAGCAAATTCTCCAGAAAATGGTTCGACCTGACCATAAGGATTGGTCCGACAAGCTGATTGACGCACTTTGGGCATATCAGACCGCCTTCAAGGATCCCCTTGGTATGTCTCCTTATAGAATTGTTTACGAGAAGCCTTGTCATTTGCCCGTGGAGTTGGAGCACCGCGCTTATTGGGCGGTTCGCCAATGTAACCTCGACCCAGACCTGTGTGGCCGAGAAAGGAATCTCCAACTCCAGGAGCTGGAAGAGCTCCATCGTGAAGCCTATGATTCTGCCTTAACTTTCAAGCAACGTACTAAGGCTTTTCACGACACCGTATTCGACGGAAGGAATCTGAGCCATCTCAGCAAGTTTGGCTCTACAATGCCCGGCTCAAATTCTTTCCTAGGAAAGTGAAGTCCAAATGGACTAGTCCTTTTTCTGGTCTCGAGACCATTTCCCAACAGGGCCGTTGAGATTGAAGATCCCAAATCTGGGCATAAATTTACGATCAATGGGCAGTGTTTGAAACCCTATCTTACTCATGAACTTGCCCCCGTTGGAGAAACTATTGCCCTGCTAGAGGGTAACTAATGTTGTGCCTCATTCTAAGTCCAGCTGGGGACATTAAATTCAGCGCTCGTTGGGAGGCACCCCAACAACACATCGCCACTATCACGATCACTTCACTTTTCACTTCACCACCCACCACCACCTTGCTGTATACCCTGCACCTCAGCTCTCGTTACCGGATATTTCATCCTTCCTCTACCCTACCCTGCATGCATATGAGGACATAGCATCGTTTGGCATGGGGGGGTGGATAGGCATCCATAGGATTTGAGTATTTTATGGTATCGTACAGTCTCCATCTATCTATAAATATGTTAAAAAAAAAAGGTGTTTAGTAATGATCTGAAGGCTGAAACAAAAATACAATAAGTGTTTATGGATATTCAACCACTGTTTTGAAGACTTTCTAGGCCACAGAAGCTTGATTCGCTCAGGCTCAATTTAATTCACTTGAGCATTGACAAGATAGATTGGAATCTCTCCAAACTAAGGACATATTCATTTACCTGAGACACTAGTACAGGATTCGTTGGTTTGCTTCTACTCGAGAGCTTAAGTAATCTTGGTTCACACAACACATATCAAGAAAGACCAGGTGAACATCAGATCCAACCCTAGTGTTCATTACGGAAGGTGGAGTCCTTACCCGTGCGCCCAAGTAGACTTTTTATCCCAAGCTTTAGTCTTGTGTTTAGGAGAGACTCTTTCCACCAAAAAGAAACTATCCCACCAAAAGAAAAGTGTGCTCCTCCAAATAAAGTTGTAAGAGATATACTGACACGTGTTAAAAAAAAAAAAGGATGCAAATAAGTCAGTATATCTCGCAAATGTTGTAAAGTCTTCCCCCTACAAAAGTTCTTCAGGGCAAGTTACAAATTCCCTGCTTTCTTTGAGCCACAAATGTCATAAAATGGGAGTTAAGTTTTCCGTCATCTTTTTAAGGGTCAATCAGAAGACATGAGCTAAAATTGGGACCAACCTGCACTTAAAAATTAGTGGAACCCTGGGCTTGAGTCTTAATGTTCATCTGGTCAGTCTTGATCCTTCACTACGCATAAGCCATAATCTCTTGAGCTCTCGAGTACAGCAAAAACCTCTTGGGTCCTGGAAATCGTACTTAAGATTTAAATATCAAGAGTCCAGGTTAATTGAGAGATGGTCTACATCAAGTAAGACTTAAAGTACTGGTAGTCTTCTCTGCAATTGGTTCTCATAATATCCAACAAATAAACACACCTATGTCGCCACAGAAGAAAATCTTCAGCTTAAGATCATTTCTAAATACAATACAAAAATGTTTTGCTAGGGACTAGCAAAAGATAGGCAAGGGGGTATGATTGCACAGCAAAAATGCACCAAAAATTGTGCCATCTTGTGCTATTTCCAAGCATTGTCTGTGTATATTAGATAGCCATAGTCACATTTATAAAAATAAACGCATGCAAGAATTTATTTGAGAGGGGAGGAGAGTGAATAAAATGGCCATGAAATTAACGTATTCCTCAAGTGCTGCCTCGCAAATTCACCACCTTTATTTTTATCTTTATTTTGGCTTTGAATTTCTCCATGCGGCTGCAGGGCATGGTAGCTTCTTCTTCGCACCATTCTCTGCACCAGCTTGCCCTGCTAGCCGCATGCATAGCCATGCACAGTCCAGGGCATGGCTGTGCTTGCCTCCATCCTCTTTAGAAAGGGCACGGCTATCTTCTTTGCAGGAAGCCTGGTCCAGGAACACACGCAGCAGCTTTCCCTCTCCAGGCCGTCTCCTACCCTCTCCCCTCCATACGTAGCCTCTCTTCTTCCTGAAGAGCTACGCTGCGGGCAAGAGTAGCTCACAGTGGTACACAATCACAACTGTGAGTCCCACCACTGGCCAGCTCATCAAGAGCCGGCGGGCGTGGTGGTTGTCCTCTCTATTTTCGTCATTCCATCCATTTCCGCCATTGCCACAGAGTCAAGCTTTGAAGCTCAATCGTAGCTGCAGCAAGGAACCAGCCTCCCCACGCCGTGCGTAGGCCACCGCACGCCCTTGCAGCAACCGGCGCAGCTCTTTCCACACGCGCAAGCTCGCTCCGTAGTGCTTGCCCACGCAGAACCTCCAGCACCCGGTCGCACGAGCTGAGCGCACACTGTAGGCATTATTCATGCTAGAGAGCACGACACTATGGCTACAGTGCGGTGACCAGAAAGCTTCTCACTTATCCAGTCACCGCACGCTCTCTCCCCGTGCCGCAACCATCGCCAGCCCATCCACACACCTACGTCTCTCCCAGTGCCCGCTTCTTCGCTTGCGTTTCCCCTTAGCGCGCAGCGGGGTGTGTTGCAGTCTGCAGCGTGCTTCGCTGCGGTCCCTCCCTCACGCCCGCTCCGTCCAGTGTGCACGTGCATCTTCGTGCGCCTGTGCGTGGACCACCAGACGTCGGCCGTTGCTTCCAGATGTCTTAACTCACCGCGCCTCTTCCACCAGCAAACGATCTCTCTCTCTCTCTCTCTCTCTCTCACAGCACTCTCTCACTCCCTCTCGCAAACACATACACACACACTCTCACTTGTACATGCCTATATACACACTTATGTATATATATACCTATATATATTTATATATACATACATATATACGTATATATATACATATATATATATACTTATATATATATGTATATATATATACATATTAGTACCTATACAATTATATATAAGTATATATACATATATACATACATACATATATATATATATATACTTATATATATTCACATATACATATATATAATAAAACACGTATATGTATATATACATATATCTATACATATATTATTACCTATACAACTAAGTATAAGTATATATACATATATATATATATTTACATATATATACACATATATATACATAAATATACATACATATATACATATATATCTATAGATATAAATACATATATATATATATATATATTACTATATATATATATCTATATCTATATAGTCATATATATATATACATATATATCTAATTTCAAATATACAAATATATATATACATACATCTATCTATATATATATCTATATATACATACATACATATACAGATATATATCTATATATTTATATATATATATATATTTATACATATATATATATATAGATACATCTATTTATATATATTTACATACCTTTATACATATATATATACATATATATATATATTTTCATATCACCTACCACACGTTGTATCGCGGGAATATCTGCACCAATTGCTGATATTCCCCGATGCACGCGTAGAGAAAGCGTCTCCACGCACACCTTCCACCCATCCATCCTACACTCCACGCGGCACTTCGTCCTATTGGTTGCATCTTCCTAGACGACGATCAACTCGACACCGTGCTACATGCCATTTCCACCACCACCCCCACCCTATATACATTTTTAATATATACATATATATATACTATACTTATCTTATTTCTATTTCTCTTTCCTTCCATTAAAATGATAAAAAATATATATATACAAAAGAGAAAAGATAATCCTTGATTTGCAGGTACTTAGTCTTGCAAATAGCAAGACCAGTTTTGGAACCCTAATTTGGCTCAAAGCCAAGAACCTGATTTTGAGGGTGTACCTCAAGGACAAAAATTATCAGAAAAAAATATTAAATAGAAAACACCAAAAACATAATAAACGAATGGAAGAGATTTGTTATAGGAAGGATGTAGAAACTTATTCACCTCTAATCCCGCTTCCCTGAGTTCGACCCTAGGCCTAAAAGTGACCAAGATAAAATCAAGTAGGCCAGGTCAAAAATTTTGTAAAAAGATGGTTAGGCTCGATTTAGGTTAACCACTGTACTCATTTCAACAATTAGATCACTGTATTAACACAACCTATCCGGGTCTACACCAGATCCCCATTACCACCTATAACCTCCCTTAGAATCAATCCTAGCCCTACACATGTCCATGCCAACCATCTCCCTCTCCACTTCTATATATACACTCCCTAACCACTACCTAAATACCATCTCTTCCATTAATGTAGTTCCACCCATATCACCCATATTCTATGCCAAGGAAGAAGAGAAGAAGATCAAGGGGGAAACCTACCCTCCACCTTGGTGACTTCTTCCTCTCCTTCTTCTCCCTTGTGCCATGCCAAGGAGGAGATCTTCTACATAAAGGGGACGACCAGGAAGGAGGAGGAACAATGTGGTTGATGACCACCTTGATGAGAGAGCTTGGAGGATGACTACATTTAGAAGTGAAGGAGCACCCCTTTTTAAGTGTGGGGCATCCACACTTGGAGCAAGGGCTATCCAAGCTTCTACAAAGGTTCTCCCAGTCTTTATCTTATTTTCGTATTAGCTAGTAGTTTATATTTTTTCTTGTAGAAGCATTCCTCTTGCTGTAATCAACTTACTAGTAATGAAAAAATTCAATTGCCTTCCAATTTCTATTTTCTAGTTAGTGTCTATTTCATGCTTGTATTTAATTAGTAGAGAACACTCTTCTCTTCTAATTACCATAGGCACACTTGCCTAGGGTGACTTTAGAAGAGAAAACTTCTTGTCACTTAGGCTTAGTGATAAGTGTAGTCGTTAGCGTATTCTCGCACTCCGTTGCCCGATTGTTTTGAAAAGCATAAAAACAACAAAATGAAAAAATACAAAAATATATGTGTTGATTTGAGAGGTGAGAGAGAGAACCATTTCATGTGACTAACAAATTAGCCTCCTTTGATGACCCTAGATACTCCACTGTCTAGGATTTATAAATTGTTAAAGCTGCTTGTGGATTTATGCGTACAATGACACTATTTTCCATAATTAACAAACCGCATATTTCCTATATCAGTCATATTAGAATAGTCATCTAATTAAGGGTGGTGACCTATGTTGAGAATTGTTTTGAGGAGGATAAGAGGTTAGACCTTGATATCCCCAACTAGTTGTAGAGTTATCCCAATTAGGAGATAGATGAGATTGATTTGAATTGGGAACAAAATTAGAATCAATTTAGGGAAATGGAATAGAGTTTCCCAATTAAAAGATGGATACAATTGGTTTAAATTTGGATAGGAGCTAAAATCATTTAGGGGATAAGAGTAGATTGGAGGATAAGCATTGGAGTCTTTGTGTGCATTGAAGGAATGATGATGTGACGTATCATTTTCAATGACACCAATGTAAGGACAATGTTCAATCTTGATGTGTTGTTATGGATTTGAGATGGTTGATTCAATCATATGTGCATTGATTTGAATAATAGTATGACGGGTAGTATTCAACCTTTGACTTTGGTTTCTTTTGATCATTTTGAATGATGGACAATATTCAATCTTAGGTTTGCTTTGACATGCCATCCCAAAGTAATCAATTAAACACAAGACAAGATGATTTTTTCCTTTTGATTTTTGATTTTTTTTTTCAGAAGGTGACCAAACAAGTTGTCAAACAATTTATGCATCTTAGTCTAACCGACAGAGTGCCTTACGAGGACCTACTATCAAAAAGTAAAAGGTCTCGAGTCAAGCCTACTCACACTATACTCCTCGAGGTATGAGTAAGATGGACTTGTTGACTTCTGACCTACTTCCTTTTAATATGCAAAAGAGATGAGGTAGAAGTGCTAGTTATCCTTAAATGCATGGTTATGAGTGCCACGCCAATGTTTCATGCAACACAATTGGTAGAAAATGCAAGCAAGGTCCTTTAGAAAACATGATAATGTATCGATTATAAGCAACTGAATCAAATGTCAACCATCAAGAACATGTACCCATTGCCTCGAATAGATGACCTTTTCAATCACCTTTAGGGAGAGAGTTACTTCTCAAACATCAATCTCAAGTCTAAATACCACCAGCTGATGATCAAGGTCACTGACGTCCTATAGACTACATTTAGGACTCAATATGGGCATTAT
Organism: Thalassia testudinum; assembly: GCA_037157565.1. Classification (NCBI taxonomy): domain Eukaryota; kingdom Viridiplantae; phylum Streptophyta; class Magnoliopsida; order Alismatales; family Hydrocharitaceae; genus Thalassia; species Thalassia testudinum. The sequence goes on along the minus strand of JAZHRO010000003.1, from coordinate 7,000,467 downwards.
GAGTTTTTGGTAATGGCATTTGGCTTGACGAATGTCCCCATAGCCTTCATGGATCTGATGAACCAAGTATTCTTACCATATTTGGACTAGTTTATAGTTGTGTTCATTGATGACATGCTGATTTACTCTAGGAGTGTAAAGCAACACAAAACACACTTGCGATTGGCTTTAGATACCTTCAGAGTACATATGTTGTGTGCCAAATTCAATGAGTGTGAGTTCTGGTTGCCCAAAGTGACATTCTTAGGACATGTTGACACTCACAATAGTATCTCGGTGGACCCAACATAGAGTGAGGCCCTAGTGAAATGGGAGAGGCTGAAGTCTGTTGCTAAGCTCTCAAGCTTCCACAAATTAGCAGGCTATTGTTGAAGGTTCATACAAGAGTTTTCAAAGATTACAATTCCATTTACAGGTTTGACTAAGAAGGACATCAAGTATGTATGGATCGACTATTGCAAGAGGAGCTTCGAGAAGCTAAAGCAAAGGTTTACGTCTGTGCCAATCTTGGTGATCCCTGCCAATAGTGGAGGATTCATTGTGTACAACGACGCTTCACACTTGCGACTTGGATGTGTGCTGATGTAGGATGGCTAGGTGGTGTCCTATGCATTTTGACTGCTTCACACTCATGAGAAGAATTATCCCACCGATGATTTGGAGCTTGCTGCCATTGTGTTTGCCTTAAAGATCTAGAGACATTATCTATATGGTGAGAAGTTTGATGTCTTTACTGATCACAAGAGTCTCAAGTATCTATTCACGTAGATGAGGCTAACATGAGATAGCGAAGGTGGATGGACTTGCTTAAGGATTATGATTGTCGAATCCTATATCATCCTAGTAAATAGCGTGGTTGCTAATGCACTAAGCTGAAATCCCTAACTCTCACTAGCCAGGATGGAAGTCATGGAATGAGATTGGTTGTTAAAGATCAAAGCTTGGAGCCCAAAGATGACAGAAGCATGTGTGAACATCTTGATGCTGTCAAGGCAGGTACAGTCAAAACTGCTTCACAAATTGCACAGGCCTAGTTCAGTGATCCCAAGTTGATAAGGATCAAAGAGAGGATGCTTCAGGGGGATGTGCATAGCTTTTCTTTAGAGAATGGGGTGCTATGGTTCCAAAGCTGGTTGTTTGTACCCAGGGATGAGTATTAAGAGGGAGCAACTCTTGAAGGCACATTTTACAAGGTTGCCCATACACCTTGGCAGCACCAAGATGTACAAGGATATGAAACAGGGTTTTTCATGGAAAGGAATGAAGTGGGATGTAGCAAGGTTTGTGAGTTGTTGTGTGAAGTACTAACAGGTCATGGCTAAGCATCGAAGCCCAGTGAGATTATTACAGCTACTTCCAATTCTCGAATCAAAGTAGGAGAGCATAATGATGGACTTATGACAGGGTTACCCCTGATGACAAAGAGTTGTAATGCAATTTAGGTGATCGTGGACAAGTTTACTCTGGGCGATGTGCATGCATGGTTCCTGTTTCGCATTTCATTCATTTAAGGATCAAACAACATCTGCTTTTCATGTTCCAAGACTCGTTGGAATTGTCTTTTATGAACTACACATTGGTGAATCTTAGACTTAATTTTGAAAATTATTTTGCATGTGAAATTTACAGAAAATCCCTTCTCATGATTTTAACCTATTCCTCTATGTGTCTCAACATAGAGTCAATCCCTGGTGCATGCACGAAGCACACGAGTCCCCACAGAAGTAGCAAGGGACAAGGGAGATTGGGCATGCATTTCGAAGTCAACAAGACCCTTCGGTAACATTAAATAGAGTAGTCATGTCCCTTTCCTTATGTAAGTTATGAATATGCCCTCTTTCATGAAAATTATTGCTTAGTGTGTATTCCTCTCCTTTTGCTGAGTTCCAAACTTTAAATATTTAGTTAATTGATTATTTCCTGCCTGCAATATTAAAAGCATACAATAACTAAAAAGGATGTTAAATTATTTAGCTTGCTGCAATCTAAATTAAATATTGATCTCTAAGTTGCTTAATTATAAAATGAACAAATACTTGTGATGATTAGCTCCTAAATGAAATGAATATGGGAAAATTGTTTAGTTGAATTAAACCACTTCGCTATATTCTTTGAATTAATGGACTAAAATTTGGAATGGATGGTTAAAGAATTCCTTAGATAATGAATGAGACATATTGATTTACTTATAATTAAAGCATAAATGGATGTTATAAGAAATGATCGGTTATTCATCATTGGTTATGTGCAAATAAAATGATCATGATAAAATATATAAATGAATATGGATAGTTGGAGGGTTTTGATAAACCGGTTTGGTTGAGCTTTGTTGGTGGACCAGGGAGTAGGCTACCCTCCCTATGAATCTGTGATAGGCCTAATGGTTAATCAGGCAGCGAGGTATGGGTATGTTAGCAGATATATTTATATGATATTTTGGTTGGGGTACATGCTAAAGTCATTGAGAGGCTATCTATGAGCCAACATAGGCAACATCTACGTCTATAACTCATGGTATGTAGGCACCACACTACCTACTCTAGGACCCCAGAGTGATAGAATGAGAAGTTGGGTGATTACGTTGGATAAGCACACGAAAAGGGTTCGAGTTTGGAAACTCATCATCGTAGTTTGATTCGCGAGAAAATCCATCGATCAAATAAAATTTATAACCGAAACTCGAAAAGTGAGTCCCGGGTCGAACACGGGAAGGCAAACGTTTGGTTTTGAAAACTATAAATTTCGCTTTATTTGTTTTCATCATTTTTGTCTTTTCTATTTTTTTTGATATTTTTAGCAAGCAAGAGATTAGGTCAATGAGTCCTTATCTAACTAATCTACTTGCAAAATATGAGAGAGAGAGTGAGAGAAACAATCACATATATCTCAAAAAGTGTTTCTACAACTGTGAAAGGGGGAAAAAACACTACACTAGAAAGCAGCAAAGATAGATGGAGATGAGAAGAATCCCCCTCGACGGTCTCTTAGAGGATGACTTGCTCTGACGATGCCTAGACAAAGGTGGTGAGGAGTAGGACGAAGGAGAACAGTAGCAGAGGAAGGAGAATGGGATGGGACATCATCGCGGCGAGGATCTACTTCTGGAAGTAAGTGAGAAGACAACCATGGGATGCTCCACAAAGGGGGATGAGAGGTAGGAACAAATGTTTGTTTTCTACTCTAGAGGAGCATCCTAGGCTTGGGACAAGCTCTCTCTAGAGCCTTGGAGGTGGTAAAGAGAAGAAAGGAAGAGATGAAGAAGAATGGAGGTGTAGGGGTCCTTTTATAATGGATAAAAGAGGAAATCTATCCAATGTTAACAGCGACATCAAAGACGTCGTTGTAGCCTTGCCACAAACATTGCTGAAGCCATTACTGCCCCACGCGCAGTGCTCACTCACATAGCAGCTGGTGTAAGGTTGAAGGCCGTTGGATGGCATCAGAAGTTCCTAATTGCATGGCTGAAGATCGTGCATCCAACGTTGTGTGCCTATTCTTTCCAAATCGCGCAGTCTGTGCACCTGCTGGTAGCCGTTGGATCTCTCAGACTAGATCGTCCACACACCTCATCAGGGTTTCCCGATCATGATCGTACGGTCTTGATTAAAATTGGATATGCACCTTTGAAATAATGAGGCATGTGGACTCGAACGATATTCGCTGATTTGTGCTCCAAGTCTCCAACCAATACGCCAAGTCACCATATGTGTCGAGAGGACGTCTTATGGCATGCGGTGGAGGTGGCTTCTCTACCATTGGATCAAGAACCAACGGCTAGGAATGGAGGTTGCAGATAAGGAGTGGTGTGGGCAGGCGCTACTAGCCAATGTTGGGTGGCCAAGATGGCTCCACATGGATCCATCTGAGCCATCCATCTTCTTTCTATTGTAGAGGGTGCCACAGTGCTTGGATTGAGGTGATTTTCATGGTATCAAATAGAGATCGTTGCTCTAGATCCATCCATACGGTTTGATTTTTCATCCAAAGCCTGTAAGGATGTCAGATTGCCTCCGTGGCCACTAATCTTCCTCGAACGACATAAGGTACTATAGGATTCCGATCTCAATGATTTCAAAGGTGTTAGACTCCGATCATCATCCTGATCAGATCCGTATGGTTAGACATCAATCTGAGGTCTTGAAATAGTTCTCCTTCTCTCCTGACCACAAAAAGGACACAATTAACTTAGAATATACACAACTACTCTATATGCACCATGATGCATGTTATGCAATATTTATAATATGGAATTCAAATCTAAGACTAGGAACAAGCATAAATAGGCATTTTAAACTAAATGGTTGTGTCCACATCATACCCCCATGCCTATCTTTTGCTAGTCTCTTGCAAAATTATATTACATGCTATGTATAAAGAAAGAATCTGGACTCGATCGCTTAGGCATAAGTTGTTTATTAACAATAGAAAATTTCAACTAAGGTACTAACTACGAAAACTCAATAGTACCCTCGGTGTCTGCTAGAATGCAAACCGCCCAAGTCCTCGCCTTTTTTGAAAAGGGAAGATACATTTTTTTGTTTCTCTTCTTTTCTAATTTTTTTGGACTTTTGGAGTTTGAGAGTTTCGAGATAACTTTTTACGGCTACCCGACCTACCCAAGACTCGAAAAGGACTCTAAGTGCTAAGCATCTTATGAAATGGTGATAGACTCACTTAGTGGCCGTTAAAATAGACATTAGGTTTCTACGACCTTAGGTGACCCTAAGAGTTTCTGCCTAAAGATTTATCTTTGCAATCAGTAGCTTTCTCCATACTCTTTTTTATTTCTTATGGGGTCAACACAAGGGCGAACCTAGTGTATATCCCCTCAGTTTATTCTATTCCCCTGCTTCTTCCCTATGTGTTTTGGGAATTATTGTTCATTTTTGTGAGCTAGGCTCTAGACAACCGACCAATGGGATGTTATCCACAGCAACTTGCCAGCCATACCGTACGGTGAAGTGTGATTTTATTATTATTTTTTTCTCCTGTTTCTATTTTTTTCTTTTGATTCTAAGTATTTCTTTTTTCCTATCTTTTCTAAGTAGGTGGCTTCCCTGATCTAAGATATACCTAAAAGGAGTAGAATGAGTTTGGTCATGTAGCTAAGCTCTAGACAACTGGCCAATGGGTTGTTACCCACGACTACTTGTCAGCCATACTACCCTAGATAGTTCATTAGCTACCCAATTTCTGTAAAAACTATTGAAATGTGAGTCAATGCAAACAGTGTGTAGATACTTAGACTTAAAGTCCCCTCAAATCAGAGGGCAGGTTGATAAGTCGTGTACTTATCACCCCAGTTTATTCACCAAATTAAAATAAAATTACTTGGTGAGGACTCGAGACTAAGTCCACATTCAAGTGGACACCCGGGCTAGTTATGCTAGAAGACTTGAAGAGTCGAAGTGTTCAGGACCTATCGTATCATTTCCTAAAGTTAATCACGCATAATGCCTAAGTTCTCTTCTCCTAATTCTATTTTTTTCTTTTGAATTTTCATTTTTTTAAAAGAAAATAAAAGAAATTCTACAGAGCAAATGAAATAATTTTAGGATTAGGTACCCACCCCCATGCCTAAATGATGCAATGTCCTCATTGTAGAAGTAAAGACATGAAATAAGAGGAATAACATAATATCACTTGAGTTTCGTGATAATCTAGTTAGCTCCGCAGAGAAAAGTTTACACATGCGCTAAGTTTAATGCTTTTGGTTAGGCACAGTATCATACAAAGAAGAATTTGAAAATTGACAAGTGTGGGTCAGAATCAAAATCAAAAGATTAATCCTCAGACCAACCAGCAAAAGATGTCCACAGATGTGGACCAAGTTGTGGTGTAGACTGATGGGAACACCATCATGAGCCTTAACTAGCTAAATTTGGTCTAATAAAGTTGATAAAAGCTCATACATAACCATCAGAGGGTCATATAAGCATAATGTTCTATTTTGAGAGGAAGATAAGAAACCTGGGTTATTTCTGTAATTTTAACAACATTTCACAACTACAGAATAACCACGTAATATTTCAAAGGTTTATTAAAGGTCATATGGTCATTAATGTGTAATAAGTGGGTCCATGCAGAACGAAACGAGTTTTCTTGCATTTCAAGAATTAATGAACATCTAAAACCATAAAAATAGACCTGCTTAATTAGCTAAGGTTCTAGTCAGGATAAAATTCATCGAAACCCTCTAAAATTCATAGAAAAATATTCTATAGGGTTTGGTATCTTTGATTTGACCATCAGAAACTATTTTGACCAGAAATAAAGTCACAGATAGGAAGTTACCCTAATTTAGGTTTCTACATAATTTTCCCAGTCAAACTTTGTCAAAACCAAAATCCGACTTCATCATTAGATTCCTTTGGTCCAAATTAGGTTTATACCAAAATTTGGGCCCAATTTGAGATCATTTTGACCTAGTTTTCATTTTGGTCTAAGTTTGACTCTTTTTCTTATAAAAAGTACCTCAACTTTCAAAAATTCTTGCGAACTGCCCCTCAACTTTGTCTTCTTCGTAGATGGGTCCCTGCCGCCATGGCAGGTGTGAACCCACACACTCAAGGTTTCAATCAAAGATTCCTCTGTTACTTGACCAATCCCTTCCAAAATTGGAAGGGATGATCCTAAGGAAATCCCTGATCATCTAAACCTATTTTTGGTCTCCAAATACTCCCTTGTGACTCATACGAATCCTTGAACCTCAAGCCTTCTTTCCCTAAAAATCTAAGCTCTCCAAGCTTGTTTCCAAGCTCGGAGATTCACCCAATGGCCTATAAAAGACCCTCATGGACAACCTCGCCTCCCTAGTAAGCTTTTGAGCCAAAATCCCTCTTCTTTTCCTACCTCTTACTCGCTCCAAGCTTGACACCGACGACCCTCCTACCTCTGGCCTCTTCGCCAGCCACCACATACCATAGGCAATCAGTTCCAACTCCCCTCGTCTTTCCACACCTCGCCATACCAGCGAGGCACTTCCTAACCCTTCATCGTTGCCGTTCCCTCTCACTAGAGCATTCATCTCCTCCGATGCAGACCATACCAAACCCGGCACCTCCTTCACCCCTCGTCGTTCGCTAGCTAGCCTCATTGATTCTACTCCATCTACGCATCATCACCATGCTACTACAACTCCGCTTCGACTCTGCATTCACCCGAACACCCCCCATCTTTCACCTTGCCAGCATAACTCCAGTGAGGCATTCGCGCTACCACAGACTGCCAAATGCCACGCAACCGCATTAGTGAGCATCTCCTTCCATCACTAAGTAAAAACACCAAATAAATTTGGGGTTTAGCTCTATCTATCACCTCACCCAACAACTCTCACCTCGCACCACCTTCCTGAGGTCAGTAGACCTCCATGCCTTCCCAATCGACATGCCACAATGATGTGCATACATCGAAATAGCCAAAAATTTACATTAATGCAGGCTCTTCGTGTCATATTAGCATCATACACTGTAAATATTGCATAACATGCATAATCATGCATTTAGATCAAGTTGTAAAAATTTGTATAGTAATTGTCTCCTTTTTTGGTCAGGGATAGGGCGACTTTTAATCAGGGCCTCAGATCAAAGATCCAATCATACAGATCTGATTAGGGCGACGATGGGAGTTCAACAACTCCAAGATCGCCCTGATCGAACATCCATAGCACCAGATAGAGATCGAGGAAGCCTAAAGATCAAGGGTTCTGATGGTGCCAATTCATACTTTAAATGACAAATCCGACCACACGGATGGGTTCGGATCGATGATCGCAGCCTAACGGTGCGAAAATCGATCCAATCCGACATTCGTGGCACCATCTACAACACACCAAAGATGGACGGCCAAGATGGTGCCACTGCATCTCCAAAGGATCTCCATCACTTGATCCTAGCCATTGGATCTTGATCCAAAGGCCAGGAATGACCTAGATGCACTGCTCACATTCTTTTAAGGCATAAGGCGTTGGTGATCTGGGCTGTTGGATCTTGATCCAACGACCGTGAGCATGCGTGCCTAAAAACAAAAGCGCGACACAAAGTCGACCATAGTGCAGCGGGCGGGTGATCTTTCGTGAGCGTGAGGTGCACGTTCGAAATGCAACACGCCTTAAATCGGACGTGGGAGCGGGCACAATCCAGCCGTCAGATGGTGATCGGGCGGGCGAGGGGTGGAGACGTGGCGCATGGAGTAGCCTTGGGTCACCACGTGTACGATGACATGCTTGCGCACACCCGATTGCACGCAGGCACTCGGATAAGCACTGATGAAGGCCCGCGCGAGGAGAAATCTGAGCCGTCCGATCTCATGATCGGATGGCTAAGATTTGAAGGATGTGAGCATGCATTTTGTGCGCAGCAGGCAAGGAGGCATGCGCGGCGTGCGCACGTCAGCCACGATCAGACCTTGAGTGACAGATAAATCCGTCACGAAAGACCTGATTTTAATACTTTAAGCTTGAAATGACAATTTTGCCCTCAATTCCTACAGCTATAAAAGGAGACCCGACCTCCACTTCTTCAACCCTTCCATCATTTCTCTTCCTCCCCAAAGCTTAAGAGAAGCTTGTCCCACACCCGAGATGCTATTCTAGAGCTAAATCCAATTTTCTTGCCCCTGTTCCGGAAGTGGATCCCGCGAAGATGACGACATGCTGCCTCGTTCCCGCTTCTTCCTTCTTCGTCCTCCTTCCCGCTCCATCCTCTGTCTTCTAGGCGTCTCTCTGTTCGGCTTGTCCTCCAAGCATTCGTCGAGGAGGATAACATCACTCACCCTTCTTTTTAATCTCTTTCTAGAATAGAATTTTCTACTTTCTAGTTGTAATCATTTCCCACTTTGTAGTTGTAAAAACATTTTGATTATATCAAGTGATTATTCTCTCTCTCTCCCTCTCTTATTGTTTATATCAATTACATTGTAATTATTTCATTTTCAAAGCAAAAACATACAAAAAATATAATCATTGATTTTAGATCGACGTAGCCTCCCTAAGTTCGACCAGAAACTTTTAGAGTTTTGATATAAATTTATCTGTTGACGGATTTATTTGCAAATCGAACTAAAATGATGGGTTTTTCGAAACCAATTTCGATAGCATAGTTTTCTGCTATCAACATACGGCCACCGCTGCCCTCACCGTGCTCCGATGAATCTTCTGAACATATTTGATAGGGTCGATAGGCCATATTGTTCTTTTAAGGTACTCACCATCGCTCCATCACCACCCTTGAGTTCTCCAACCACGCACTACTTTCGCCGGCCGCATTAGCTCTAGGTCTTGGTCCCAGGAGCCACAGCTTCATTCCAAGAAGGCCTCTAGGTCTTCAATTGAGGACTCCATCAACTGCAGCTCATCCAATTGGCAAGACCTCAACAGTTGCATGCTTGTGAAGGAAGGAGGACTTGATTAGTTCCACATCGTTCATGGAAAGAGACTTGCATGAGCATAAGTTGATTTTGTGTTTACAACTTATCTCCTCAACACTCAGGGGTGAGGTCGTTCACCCTACATGATCCAACCTAACCTACGCCCTCATTCCTCGACTGCTACCCACTATCGGTAGCCCTAGACCTAATACTACTTGTACTTGAATACTCGATTGGATACCCAGTTATCTAAGAGAGAAGAGGAGGAATTTGTGAGTGGGGGCGGTGTTGCACTTCAAAGAGGAAACCCAACACTTAGCCACTGTGAAGATTGGGAAGCCCCTTGTGCATGAAGAAGAGAAAGAAGAGAAGAGCCGAAGAGAAAAAGAAGGACTGAAGAGGAAGAGAAGAAGAAAGATCAATGCGAAAGCACTGTAGCAAGGCTTAACTTAAGCCATCTAATATTGTGATCTGTCATCTGATATCTCTGACATCATGCACTGTGGCTACAGTGTTTACTTGCATTATGTCGAATATTTGATTAATAAGCACTGTGCATTTATTTCAAATAATTGTATGGGGTAACTGGCGATATAAATCACCATTTTATCCCATTCTTTTTGCACCTTGACATTGATCTTCATATTTATATCATTCTTACTTTCTAATATTTATGGAGATATTATGATCTTTGAGATTAATTGCGACATTTTACTCTTAGTGTTCGACCTCAGATTTCATTCGACTTATAAATTTTATTTGCCTTCGAGTGATTTTGACTATGCAGCAACGCAATGATTTTAAACATCGATTTCATGTGGTAAACATTTTGGCACTGTTATCGGGGAGCAACGTGCAATTTGATCTCACATTGCCCCTTGGCTGCTGATCTTCCTCAAACCACCTAAGGTACTACGGGATTCTGATCTCAATGATTTTGGTCGTGTTAGACTCTGATCATTATCCTGATCAAATCTGTACGGTCAGATCGTCCATCCGAGGCCCTAAAATAAATCTCCTCTCCTGACCACAAAAAAAATTCAATTAACCTAGAATATACACAACTACTCTTTATGCAGCATGATGCATACTATGCAATATTTATAATATGGAATTCAAATCTAAGCCTAGGAACATGCATAAATAGGCATTTTAACATAAATGGATGTGTCTATATCATACCCCCGTGCCTATTTTTTGCTAGTCCCATGCAAAATTAAATTACATGCTATGCATAAAAGAAGAATTTGGACTCGATCGCTTAGGCATAAGTTGTTTATTAACAATAGAAAATTTCAACTAAGATCCTAACTACGAAAACTCAATAGTACCTAGGTGTCTACCAAAATGCAAACCACCTAAGTCCTCGCCTTATTTGAAAAGGGAAGGTACATTTTTTTGTTTTTCTTCTTTTCTAATTTTTTTGGACTTTTGGAGTTTGAGAGTTTCGGGATAAATTTTTACGACTACCCAACCCACCCAAGACTCAAAAAGGACTCTAAGTGCTAAGCATCTTGTGAAAGGGTGATAGACTCACTGAACGGCCGTTAAAATAGACTTTAGGTTTCTACGACCCTATGTGACCTAAAGAGTTTCTGCCTAAAGGTTTATCTTTTCGATCGATAGCTTTCTCCCTACTTTGTTTTATTTTTTTATGGGGTCAATAGAAGGGCGAACCCAACGTATATCTCCCCAGTTTATTCTACTCTCCTGCTTCTTCCCAATGTGTTTTGGGAATTATTGTGCATTTTTGTGAGTTGGGCTCTAGACAACCGGCCAATGGCCCATTACCCACGGCAACTTGTCAGCCATACTCATGCGGTGAAGTGTGGTTTTATTTTTTTTTTCACCTTTTTCTATTTTTTTCTTTTTTTCTAAGTTGGTGGCTTCCCTAATCTAAGATTTACCTAAAAGTAGTAGAATGAGTATGGTCATGTAGCTAAACTCTAGACAACTGGCCAATGGGCTATTACCCATGACAACTTGCTAGCCACACTACCGTAGACAGTTCATTAGCAACCAAATTTTCATAAAAACTTCCGACAAGTAAGTAAGTGCAAACAGTGTGTAGAGAGTCCCCTAAAATTACAGGGCGGGTTGATAAGTTGTGTACTTATCAACCCAATTTATTGTCTAAATTAAAATAAAATTAATTGGCGAGGACCCGAGACTAAGTCCACATTCGAGTGGACACTCGGGCTAGTTAAGCCTGATGACCTAAAGAGGCTAAGTGTTTAGGTCCCATCGTATCATTTCTTAAAGTTAATAATGCCTAATGCCTAAGTTCTCTTCCCCTAATTCTATTTTTTTCTTTTTTTTCCTTTTCCATTTTTAAATTTTTTTAAAGAAAATAAAAGAAATTCTACAAAGCTAACGAAATAATTTCAGTATTTGGTATCCACCCCCCTATGCCTAAATGATGCAATGTCCACATTGTAGAAATAAAGACATGAGTTTATTGCCTGATTTTCGTGACAATTCGGTCAGCTCAGCAGAGAGACAACAGTATACACACATGCGAGGTTTATTGCCTTCAGCTAGGCATAATATACATGCAAAAAAGAATTTGAAAATTAACAAGTGCAAGTTAGAATCAAAATCAAAAGATTAATCCTTAGACCCACCAGCAGAAGATGTCGACAGATATGGACCAAGTTCTAGTGCAAACCCATGCCCCAAGGTCGAGTAGTTCTATCGTTTTGGATGAAAAACACCTACAACAGAAGATTATTATGCTTGTAGCACCGGGCCTGCAGTTTGGAGGTGTGCAACTAATGGGAACACCATCATAAGCCCTAACTAGCTTTTTTGATCAAATTAAGTCAGTAAATGATCTCACATAACCAACTGAAGGTCATAATTCATTGCATAAGCATTCTAAGGGAAAAATAAGAAATTAGGGTTAAAAATGTAATTTTACCAGCTTATCATGAATGCAGTACAACCATAGATTTTCTCAAGGGCTGAATAAAGGTCAAATGATCTTAATAAGATAACAAGTGGGTTAGATCAGATAGAAAAGGATTTACATATGTTTTGAGAATTAAATGATTTTTGAAACCCTAAAGACAGACCCACTTAATTAACCAAGGTTCTGGTCAGGTTAGAATTCACATAAACCCTTTAAAAATCGTAGAAAAATATTCTCTATGGTTTAGTGCCTTTAATTTGGCTATCAGAACCCATCTTGACCTAAAATGGAGTCTTAGACAGATATTTATCCTAATTTATGTTTTCACACAAATTACCCAGTCAAACGTGGTCAAAACCAAAATCCAACTTCACCATTGGATTTCTTAGGTCCAAATTAGGTTTATACCAAAGTTTGGACCTAAGATGAGCTTGTCTTAACCTAGTTTGCAAAATATTCCTATCTAATTATAATTATAACCCCAACTTTCACAAACCCTTGTATTCAGCCCCCTAACTTCTTCGTCGCCTTCACAATTATGTCCCTCCGCCATTATTGTGGAGGAAACCTACTTTGATGATCTTTGACAGGAGATTTCTCCTTGATTGCTTGGCGAATCGCTTTCAAAATTGGAAGGGAGATTCTTTGAGAAATCCTCTCCAATATGAACCCGTCCATGTGCTCTGAATCTTTCCCAATCTCTCATGCGAATGCATGAGAGATTTGGGTCTCAGGAAATACCCAAATTCATTGACCTTCTAAGCTTGGGAAGCTTGCTTCCCAAGCTCTAACCACCCCCTAGAAGCCTTTATAAGGACCCAGAGAGCTCGCCGATCTCCTTATGCTCAAAATTGACTGTGAAATCCCCACAATTCCTCTCTCTCTTTCACGGTAGAAGGCTCCTCGACGTCCGACAATTCCCCTCCGCCTTTTCTCATCATCCTTCCACAGTACCAGTGGTGGATTCCTCTTGCTCGCCTTCGTTCGTGTCTCGCCGTACCAGCAAACACCTTTTCCTCCTTCATCCTCACCGTTTCAACATCACGGGAGCCGCTTTCGTCTCCGACGTCGGCAACACCACATCCGATGCCATCACTGCCCCACTTTGTCGACCTACCTCCTAGCTAAGTCCCTTGCCTTCTTTACTTTATTTTTGCACTCACCCCACCTCAAATTGACCACCGACGCTTCTTCGCGACTCCATCGTCTACATCTCCGACCATCCCCTCTAGCGAGACCATCCCACCTCCACAAACCACCAAATCCCTTGCCGACAAGCCCATGACCACCGCCTCACCTCTCAACTCAATTCCCTTCTCTTTATTCACCTCTCCATTCACTTACACGCACCCCTGAACACACCTACTCTCATGCACACAGTCTGACCTAACCACACACTCACAGACATCCACACGCCACACAAACACCCCATCACATTCACCGTGCTCTGGTGACCCTCCTTGAGCATTCTGACATGGTCAAGAGGCTGTTTCATTGATTTTAGGTGTTCACCTTGTCTGCCATTGAGGAGCAAGCTTCGAGCTTGCTTGAAGCTCGCTCCAGGTGACGCTATCCCAGGTTAAAGCCCCAAGTCATGTGGAAACATCTCATGCACACAACCAGGCAGTCAATTGGGCACCTCTGCCCAGTAGCTGCTGCAATAGAAAATGAGACCCCCTACTGCGGACACGTGAAGAAGAAGCGTGTAGATAGTCCCACATCGAATTGTGTTGAGGCCAAGTGCCCGCATAAATTGAATTTGTGTTGGTAGCTATTCACCTTAGTTCACGGGGTGAGGTCCCTCTCACCAGCTCACCCGGCATCGTCTGCAACACATACCTGTGAACTTGGTTCGACCCGATAACCTGACCTGCATTCCTCGCTCACCACCGCACGCCGGTGAACCTGGACCCAACTACGTGCCTGAATCTGATAACCTAAATACTATGGCTCTAGGAGAGTGGATCCTAAGGGAGAAAGAGAGAGGAGAGTGGCGCGAGTGGGGGGTGGGTTTTTCTACAAGGAACTTCGGCTGACACTTAACCGGATTCAGAAGAGGAAAGCTAGAGAAGAAAGAAGAGAAGAAGAAGAAGAAGAGGAGGATCATAGAGCTAAAGGTAGAAGAAGAAGAAGTGAAGGCCTGAGTAGAAGCTAAATAAGAAGAATCTGCAGCTCAGAAAGTAGAGAAAGAAGGAGAGGAAAGTTTGAGGAGGAATAGGCTGTAGAAGAAAAGATGAGTCAGAGAAAGAAAGAACATCAGACTTTAAGTTGTCTGATTTCCAAATCAGACGACAAATTTGAGCTTTCATTTCATACATATACATTGAGTTCCTTAGTTGTTATTGTAGGAGTATTTGGCGATCTTAATCACCATTTTACTCCCATCTTTTTACGCATTGATACTGATATTATTGCAAATTCTTTTAGTTTGAATTGCGATCTTGATTTCTCAATCCCATATTGCCCCCTGTGTTCGACCTCAGAATCTTTTCAGGTAATAAAAATTGTATTTGTTTTCAAAGCGATTTCGACTAGATTAGAATGCTTTATTTTAAGCTCAATTTTGCCGCGTTAAACATATTGGCGCCATTGCAGGGAAGCAATGGGCAATTTAGAACTCATGATTACAATTCCTGATCTGGATTCTAACTTGCTATATCTCTTTTGCTGTGTTTGTTTTAGGGAGAAGATACATTCAAGGAAGATCAACTGCACAACAAACACACCAGGGCAAGTAAATTCTAATTACTCTCTCTCTTAAGCCCCTAAATCTGAAAAGGTTAAAAAGGAAAAAATCAATTAGGGCTACTTGCTTTCCATTCTTAGATAATTCATCAAGTTGTCTGATTTGATTCAAACAAAAAAACCTGATTTGTGCACCCACTTAAGGTAACTAGGGCTATCACATTCTTGTTTGAGCCCTAGATACCACATTTGACAAACTAAATTGGACTAAAACAAGAGCTAAGTAAGGATTCCAAGTTAGGGTTGTAGAGACACACTCACATAATCAAGAATTGATCTTTCCCAAACAATGTGTGCCTAAGCGTTTGTTGAACTGATTTATTCAAGCAAACCCTAAAATTAGGCTCTTAATCTCACTTAAATCCTAAAAGAGGGACCTAAAATTTCTCAAAGGACAAACAAGTGAAGTTGACCCACCTTGTTGGATCAACCAATCTTCAAATTTGGTCACTCTTGCACTCAATACATCTTAAAAGTTCAAGCGAAATTCTAAGCACCCTTGTTCTTAATTAAAATTGGTAGACTTAAGAGTTCAAGTACCCATTCTGGTCTACCTGGAACATCAGTGGCAAGAGAGGTCGGGTGGGGGAAACCCTGTAACCTGTGGGGGCTCTTGCCGTGTAGGGGTCTTCGTGGGGCTCTCCTTCTCTGGCTGCCCAGGTAATTCATAGGTGGACGATTTTTTCACTAAGGGGTATCATCCACCCCGAACCTTTATAGTCATCCAAAATCTTTAGGTGTCTTGATTGGGTCCATCACATTCTATTCTCATTCAATCCATCAGTGCATGTTTGATAGGAGGTCCTTAAGACCACCCTTGAGGCCTCCGTTAGTTATTCACTCCTGCCGTGGCCAGGCCTCGACTTCCGTGCTTGTGCAGCAACCCCATCACATAGACATCTCTTTCGATTCATCTGAGCCTAATTCCACTTCATCCATCATCATGGTACAACCCGCAGAAGAAGAGAATAACATCGAGAATCAACTTCAGCACCTTAATGATTTATTCCAAGCCTTTGTGAATCCACTGCAGTATCCTATGATGCGAGATCATTACAATCCCATCGTGGTGGCGATCGAACCTCAAGTCCAAATCCCAACTGGAGGTCCTGATACTGAACTCAAGCCCAACATGATTCATGCTATTTTGAAATTTGATGGGCTCAATTCCGAGGATCCTTTCCAGTACTATAAACAACTTAAGCATCTGGCCCAGACCTTTGGGTCAGATGTTCAGAATCAGGATATTCTTCTCATGAAAACATTCTCCTTCTCTCTCATGGACAAAGTAGCTTACTGGTATCAAACTCAAACTCGTCCAATCAACACATGGGTTGAAATACAATCCGAGTTTTTGAAAAAGTTCTTCCTAGTTGGTTGGACGAATGCTTTACGACACCAGATCACGCACTTCACACAACAGCTTGGTGAACCACTTCACGAAGCATGGGATCGTTTCCTGGATCTCATGCGAAAGTGCCCCCATCATGGAGTTACTAAATGGGAACAAGTCCAGTCTTTTTACCAGGGACTTCGTGAAGATATCCGATTATTCGTCAATGCAACTTGTGGAGTAAATATCAGGGATCAACACGATGACACTGTGTAGGAGATTCTCGAGAATATGTGTGAGAACTCCATCAATAATGACTCCATGGGCATATTCGACTGAACGAATGCCCGTGCATTGACGAATCCAAGGGGAGCACATGAGACGCAGGGCCTTTCCTCTTCTGTCGACTTGGAACTGATGGCTACTCATTTGGACAAGGTCTCTATTATTGAGAAGAAGGTGGATGAGCTAACTCGTCATCTGCAGTGAGCCACAACTATGCAAAACCCATTCGCACAGCTGCCCTCTAGGAGGGAAACCGTGCATAATATCTATGTTACAAGGCTTTGTCGGGCTTTTCAGATGAGTATAGGTCAGTCACGTTGTAGAATAGGTGACCAAGCGTTGATAACAAATAAGAATTTATTACTCGAAAACCTAAGTATCCGAGGTCGAACACAGGGAGCAAATGGAATTTATTCACTAATCTCAATAATGTAATTGAACATTTAGAATTACTCAAAACATAATTCAGAATATAAATGCAAGAATGTAAGAGTCAAAATTGTAGTGAAATAGAATTGGACAACTGATTATAGAATCAGACGTCTTAAAAAGATATTTCTCTTTAAGCTTTTATTTCCTTCTCCTTCTTAAGTCTTCTCTTTTCTACTATCTTTCTTCTTCTTTCTTTCTCCTCTATCTTCTGCTTTTGCCTTTCTCCTTCTCTTTCTATCTCTACTTGTCTTCTTCTTCAGCCACTCTTCTTCCTTCTCTTCCTTCTTCTTCCTTTTCCTTCCTTGGCTTCTGCCTTGATTTCCTTCAGCCTTAGCTCTCCTCTGACTTTCTCTTCTCTTTGGCCTTCCGTTTTCTTCCTTTTTGTGGCTAAGTGTCTTAGCTTCGCCTTGCCTTAGCTATGCCTTCCTCCACTTTCTTCTCTACTTCTTCCCTGAGCAAGTACACACAGAAGCAAAACCTACCCCCTATCCTCCCTGCGTCTCTCTCTCTATTTCTCTCTTCGGTATGCTCTCCCAGAGTCGGGCAATCGAGTTGGGTATCACATGCCCAGGTACAGGCGCACCGACGTGGATGTGATGTGCGAGGAGTGCTAGGTTTAGGTAAATGGGTCAGGTGCCAGATCCACGGGGGCAGGTCGCGGATGAGGTATGGGCGAGTGAGGGTAAGGAACCTCACCCTTGTGTACTGGAGCCAATGAGAAGAAAGCACAAAATCAATTTATCCTATGCGCTGCGCTCTTGCATTCACAAGGTGGGACTAAATGTCCCACCTAGTTCTACACTCGCATCCGCAGGGGTGTCGCACTCAAATGCTGCTGCTGCAGAGTGCTGCGACATCAATTGCTAGGCGTGAGGGTTCGCGAAGGGAGCCCATGCACCTAGGACCCTGCTTCCTGAAGCCTGGGGTAGTAGGTGAAGGTTGCGAGCTGCTTCAAGCCTGCTCCAATGGTGGCTGAGGTTTGATCCTGTTCTCAAGTAAAACAGCCTTGCATCCTTGTTAAATCACACAGGGGACTTTGCCGTGGCATGGTGAACGTAAGACAGTTGGTGGCAGGCCGCGGGGCGGCCTGGGCGTGCGTGCTTATGTTGTCCTATGGCCATGGAGACGGGTTTGTTCGGGGGAAGAGTGTGGAACGTGTGGTGGTCGATAGAGAGGGGGAAAATGATCAGTGGAAGGTGGCAGAGCTTCTAAGGTGTTTGGCGAGGTGGATGGGTGTGTGGAATGATGGAAGCACCTCACCGGTGGTCTACTGGAGGTGGAGAAGATGGCGGTGGATAGTGGCTACGAGGGGTCGAAAGGGAAAATAGAGAGACGGAAATTTAAGAGGGGATAGAGAGGAGTAAGTCTAACCTAACTAAGTGGACTAAGGGGGAGAGGTGGCAGCTGGCTGTACCTGCTGTCGCCGAGGAAGACATTGTTAATGGAGGGAGACGGAGACGATGACGTGGTTAGAGGTGCTCACGCGGGTGTTGCGCGATGAGGAGGAAGATGGTGAGGGCAGCTCTGCCACTGTATGGTAGCAGAGTGACGAGAAAGAGTAGGGGGGCTCACTGGAGTTCATTGGACTCCTGACCAGAGGAGAAGAAGATGAAATTGGGGTGATTCTCCGGCCAAGTCGAGCTGAATAGATGCGGCCAGGGTTGAAGATCCTTTTATAGATGTTGGAAGGAGTTCTTATGCTTGGAAGAAAAGCTTCCAAGCATGCGAGTCCTCGCCGGAGATGGAATCAGTTGGAGACCCAAATCTCTCGTGCATTCACATGAGAGATTCGGTGCAAATCAGAGATCGTAATCAAGTTCAAATGTATGGGAATTCCTCAGAGAATCTTCCTTCCAAATCTGGAAGGAGATCTCTGAGGGAATGGGGAGTAATCCCCCTCCATTCCTCGCCGGAGTAGGATTTCCCCCCATTAATGGTGGTGGGACCTATTTGTAATGGTGGTGAGGAAGTTAGGGGGGTCTATGCAATGATATTCAAAAGATAGGGGCCAAAATGTACTTGGGTGTACTATTTTACAAAGTAGGTCAAGATGACCTCCTCTTAGGTCCAAATTTTGGTACATACCTATTTGGACCTAAGGAATCCAATGGTGAAGTTGGATTTTTGGTTTGACCACATTTGACTAGACATTTTGCACAAAAATCCAAATTAGGTCAATTAATGAGCTAGGACCCCAATCTTGGTCAAACCAGGTTCCAAATGCCAATTTGAAGGTTATAAACCCTTGGGAATATTTTTCCATGAATTTTAGAGGGTTTACTTGATTTTTATCCTGACCAGAACCTTGTTGAATTAAGTAGGTTTATTTTAGGGTTACAGAATGTCATTTAATTCTTGGATTGCACAATAACCCATTTCTGACTGCAGCAACCCACTCTTTATCTTATTCAGACCATTTGACCTATGTTTTGCCTCTGAGAAATCCCGTTTATGTACTGCAATGGTAAAATTGCAGTTTTAACCTTTGTTTCATGTTTTCTTCTCAGAACATTAATTCCTTGAATTAAGTCCTTCTCCAGGTTATGTAGGAGCTCTTATTCTCTTTCATAGGTCAAACTGAGCTAGTTAGGCCTCATGATGAGGCTCTCATCATACCCCCATGCCTAGCTTTTGATAGTCCCTTAGCAAAATTTTAAGGTTTTAACTTTTGTTCTAAACCCTGAGTGTCTGTTACCAGTTATGATAAGTGCTTTTCTTCTTCTTTTGATTAGGTTAAGAATGCTGATAATAGGCCTAGAGGTACTCAAGTATCAACCAAAATCCGTACTTGACTCGCTTTAGCCTCAGGCCTCTACAAAGGTTTTTAATGCCCGTAAAAACTATCCTATGGTTCGTTGGACTTCGCGGTCAAAGCACCTATGCTTGAGACATTTTTAGCCTAGGTTCAGATTGCCATGCATTTCTGTAAGAGAGAGACATAGGATTTATTTTTTTGGAGAGTCTTTTCTCTCTTTTCTTTTTATTTCTAGCTTCGGATTAGCTTCTCAACACGGTCTGTATCGGATTCCTCATCCCCATCATCAATCCTGAAAGGTCCCTGGCAATCGATGCTTCGTGATAGCACCACCTATGGCAACCCCCAGAACCCTAGCTTTCGAGATTTTGAGATAATCTCGTCCATGGCATTCCGTGGTCGAATCCAAACCTTGGTAATTGACATTCCGTGATAATGTTGCCCATGGTATTTGAACCAGCAGAGTGCTTTCATGCCCCCGGTAGGAATTTTAAATATCCTAAGAGACAAGCACCGAGGAGACCATATGTTGTTATGCATCTTTGAGGGGAACTTCCTACCTCTCCGCGTTAGGAACTCATCCAAATTAACTTGTGTTGATCGGCCGCTCCTAATCTAGGTAACTTTTTCAGAGCATTAAAACGCTTTTGCGTGATTTTGATAGTCATGCACACTGAACCAGACTGTGTGTAGATTGGGGTGCTTAGGTTACCGAATCCCATAAACCGAAGGTCAGTTAACAAGGTCGAATACTTCCTAAGCCTTAGACCTAATACTTAAGCTTCGCATTTTCCCAACCTCTTGAGGATTATCCAAATCTTACCAGGTATGTGAATTTTTAAGCTTAAGAGTCTAGCCCAGAAGGCCTAAGATCAGCGTTCCTGCTAATTTCTTTCAATGTCACTTTAGCACTTTTCTCTCAATTTTTTCTTGATGTGGTCTAGAACTTCGGTTAATTCCTTAATCTTTTACTAATGACTATCTCTTTTTCATTTTATGCTTCTTTTTGTCATTTTGCTCTTTTTCTTCTCCTCATGATTATGTGGCTCACAAAATTTCCACCCTCCCTTTTTTTTCATAATTTTTCAATTTTTTTTAATGTTTTTGACATATGTGAAAATTTTTTTTGTGAGAATCCTTCTAACTTTTTCTTCGTTCTATATGTATGCACTTTATCACCCCCCCATGCCTAAGTTTTGCAATGTCCTCATTGTAAACAGAGGGTGTGAAATAGTCTTGAGGTCAGGGACTTAGAACAAGATACATCAGGTGGGTGAATGGGTCGGGAAGTGACTAATGCGGATGATTTCAAGCTCTGGTATGTGTACCAGAGGGTGGATCAACTGTCTAAGGCTGAACTCAAGGTGCAATGGACGTGGAGCACAAACAGATAATCAGATGGGTCTCTGTTTTTGGAATGACGGGTTGCCTCCCGTTAAGCACTAAATTCAACGCCTTCAGCCAAGCGGAACATGGGGTGGAGAGGGAGTGGCCAACTTAGCAGAATTTTGTAAAACAAGCACCCTGATTAAGAGCTTGGTTAGTCCAACCAGGTGCTTGTTAAGATCAGTGGGCTAATGATGCAGCCCAAACCCAATCAGTATGGTGGGTTGATAGATGTACATCAATAGATGCGGAACCCACCATATGCAATGTGGCTCGGATGGATACAAAAGTGAAAACTCAGGTTTAGGCTGAGTCAAATCAGCCTGGTCAGAGTAGGGTTCCGAAAAATAATCAATGAATGGTGTGGAAACCCTACAGGGGTGATTAGAGAATGATGGATCATGTTTTTCAGTCTCATCGATACCCGATGCCCGGTATAGATGTGGAGTTCAATCATCTGCAAACGGCTCAGTGAGAGGTGAATCAGAATAGAAATTGAGTCCGATTGCTGGTCGGGGTAGAGAACAGGTTTTGATCAGTTCTTTATGTGTGGAAGAGGTGGCTTCAATGAGAATTGTGTATAAGGGCTCTTCTAGAAAGGAATGACAGGTGGTCTCATGTAGAGAGTCCTCATAGTAACTTTCAAAATCAAAAGCGAATGCCTGGAGAGTGTGTGTGGGATACTAGAAATCAGAGTCGAGAAAATATTTGTATTTGCGGTCGCAATCACTCTCAGCATTTGCTGGTTCAGATTCCTAAGGATCGTAAAGAAATGATTCCATGTTACTGGAACCTGAACTGAAATCAGTGATCGTGGGAACCGAGACCTCAGAATCGGAGTTAGAGAATGAGTCATGTGAGCTGAGGTCGTAGATTAGCTTGTTATAATCAGGAAGCGGATTTTCTCCGATGTTGTGGTCAAATTCGAAATCGTCGGAGAGTTTGCGAAAATCAAAATCTGAATGAGATTCAAGATCATGAGTTCCACCATAGAATAAATCATATGCTGCAGATTCAGTAGCCTGACTGGTGTCTAGCCTAGATGTCATTTCTGAGCTTAAAAAGGTGTCCTTATTTGGTAGAGGCTCAGGTTCCAAGATGGTAGGATAGACCCAATTGAAACCCCACTCGTCCAACTCCTCAATTTTTGTATCATAAATTGGCATGACTTTTGAAAAATCGATTGGTTTCTCTGAGGATGTTGGTGAGGGATATTCATCAAATAGAGGCCCAAAATCATATTCTTCATTGAAAAATTGATCTTCCTCATATGGGGCCTCAAAATCTTCCTAATAGGTTTCAGATCTAGATTCTAGGCTTAGGATGTGGGTTG
This sequence comes from Thalassia testudinum, assembly GCA_037157565.1. Lineage (NCBI taxonomy): Eukaryota > Viridiplantae > Streptophyta > Magnoliopsida > Alismatales > Hydrocharitaceae > Thalassia > Thalassia testudinum. Next base: position 6,977,921 of record JAZHRO010000003.1, on the reverse strand, counting down.
AATCACTAGAATCTAGGTCCGAATAACCTTCGAGGGTCACCTTATCAGAATAAGGGGCGAAATTTACACCCTCGAGACGTTCAGTTCTAATCTCATGATTGCACGAGTTTTGGAATTCTACCCCTGGTGATTCATGGTCTAGGGTTGGCTCAACATTGTGTTCTCCTGCAATTGCAAATTCCCAACCTTCTTCAATATCAGGCACATTGTACTCCATCTGGGTTGGGAATCCACAACCATTTTGTGCCTCAAACTCGAGATCAGATTGATCCTCGATGTTGTCCCAAGATGGTTCATCCTCTGTTTGTGGCATATACGGGTATTTCTGGTCGATAATTTGTTTAATAATCTCATTATCTCTTCCTATTTTTCAAGATCATCTTGGTGTTGCTCCCAAAGTGTAGGATTTGTCATGCATTGAAGGTATTCAAGATTGTGCAATTTTTCTATCTCAATGTATCTTGTGATGAGCATGTCTCGGGTTGATCCTTTTGTGGCTTCTGCCAATAGCGCTTAGGCATAAGTTACGATGAAGGTTGTGGTTGTTGGGACATCAACCAGAATGTTTTCTACTGGTGTTGAGGTTTTGTCTTCTTTTTCATAGAATTTCATGGCATCTTCAATCATCCTATCTCTCATGGATCTCCAATATTTAGGTTTCTTGAATGGTAGTCCTAAGTGGTTTGGCTGCATATTTGGATCAGGTGGTGGAATCAAGATGTAGAATCGGAGTTTGAATCAAGATGTGGAATCAAGTTATGAAGCAATTAAATCTGAATAAAGAGTCCCACTGAAAATGTATGTGTGTGCTCTAAAGAGAAAAGATGAGGGATTGGAGATGTTTTTGACCCAATCAAGGCACCCAAAGACGTTTGGATGACTATGGAGGTTCGGGGTGGATGATACCCTTGGATTAGAAGGTCGCACCTGAGAATTACCTAGCCAGCCAGAGAGGAAGAGTCCCGCAAAGACCCTACACGATAGAGCATCCCCATGGGTTACAGGGTTTCCCCCACCCGACCTCTCTTGTCATTGAGATCCCAGGTAGACTAGAATGGGGACCTTGACCTCATAAGTCTACCACTTTTATTTCAAAGGTGCTTTAGGGTTTTCACTTGAACTTTAGATGTTTTGACATTGTGACCTAATTTGGAGGTTGGTTGACCCAAGGGGTCAACTTTACTTAACCTGTCCTAAAGATGGCAGAATGATTCTAGGCTTGGGACCTAGAGATCACCTTGATTTGACTCCCAGTTTATTAGGTCCAAGATTTTTTATGATTCAACTGCTGTTAGAGCTCAATTTTTAGGATTTGTCTTGTTTAGATATCTTCAATCAAGGGCTTGGGTGGCACATTAATGCTGGAGGGTTCATTTCCTTTTATACAGGCATGTGTGACTAGTACTCCAAAAACCCTACTGTTGAAACCCTAATTTAGTTCTATTTCCAATCCTGTTTTTCACAAAAATTCTCTTTGGACTCAAAAACAAGAAGTGTGTTGTTCCCATCGATTAAGCGTGATTTCTATTGGGCACAGGAATTTTGTGGGATAGGATCTCTAAGAAATCACTTCCACTTCAATAGGTTTTTAAAAGTTTTTGCAAAATCAGGAAACCTTTGCCTTAAATATGGTAATTACTATAAAAAGAAGGCAATTGATTCCTAAGTTGGTTTCTTCCTTTTGTCTTTCAAGGGTTAGGTGATGGATTTTAGAGAAGAAGAGAGGTTACCTGCCCGGGAGAGGTTAACTTGCATGGGATATTTCTTCTCTTGGAACACCTGCCTTGCATAGGAGATTTCTTCTCTTGAAACACCTAGCAAGATCACAATAAAATAAATAGGGCAAGTTAATGTCCAATATAGTCAGAAAGAATGTAGAGATTAGTGATAAATTGCGCGTTGCTCCCCAGCAATAGCACCAAAACGTTAGAATGCTTTGTCAGGCTTTTTAGATGAGTATAAGTCAATCACGTTGTAGTATAGGTGAACAAGCATTGATAACAGATAAGAATTTATTACTCAAAATCCTAAGTATCCGAGGTCGAACATAGGGAGCAAATAGAATTTATTCGCTAATCGCAATAATGTAAGAATTACTAAAACTTAATTCAGAATATAAATGCAAGAATGTAAGAGTCAAAATTGTAGCAAAATAGAATTGGACGTCAGATTATAGAATCAAACATCTTAAAATGATATTTCTCTTTAAACTTTTATTTCCTTCTCCTTCTTAAGTCTTCTCTTTTCTGTTGTCTTTCTTCTTTCTTTCACCTCTGTCTTCTGCTTTTGCCTTTCTCCTCTTTCTATCTCTGCTTATCTTCTTCTTCAGCTGCTCTTCTTCCTTCTTAGCTTTGGCTTTCTTCCTTCTCTTCTTCTTCCTTTTCCTTCCTTGACTTCAGCCTTGATTTCCTTCAGCCTTAGCTCTCCTCTGACTTTCGCTTCTCTTTGGTCTTCCATCCTCTTCATTTCTGCGGCTAAGTGTCTTAGCTTCACCTTGCCTTAGCTATGCCTTCCTCTTCTTTCTTCTTTGCTTCTTCCCTACGCATGTACACATAGAAGCAAAACCTACCCCCTACCCTCCCCACGTCTCTCTCTATTTCTCTCTTTGGTATGCTCTCCCAGAGCCGGGAAATCGGGTCAGGTATCGCGTGTCCAGGTCCAGGCGCACCAACATGGGTGTGATGTGCGAGGAGTGCTAGATTTAGGTAAGCGGGTCGGGTGCCAAATCCGCAGGGGTAGTCGCAGATGAGGCATGGGGGAGTGAGGGTGAGGGACCTCACCCCTATGTACTGGAGGCAACGAGAAGAAAGCACAAAATAAATTTATCCTATGTGCCATGCTCTTACGTTCACAAGGTAGGACTAAATGTCCCAGCCGCTTCTGCGCTCTCGTTCGTAGGGGTGTCACCCTCAAATGCTGATGCTGCAGAGTAATGGGACTTCAATTGCTAGGTGTGAGGGGTTCGGGAAGGGAACCCATGCACCTAGGACCCTGCTTCCTGAAGCCTGGGGTAGTAGGTGAAGGTTGCGAGCTGTTTCAAGCCTGCTCCAATGGCGGTTGAGGTCTAATCCTGTTCTGAAGCAAAATGGACTTGCGGCCTCATTAAATCACACAGGGGACTTCGCCATGGCATGGCAAAGGTAAGGCAGTTGGTGGCAGGCCGCGAGGTGGCCTAGGCGTGAGTGCCTAGGTCGTCCTGTGGCCATGGAGATGGGTTTATTCTAGGGAAGAGTGTGGAACGTGTGGCAGTCAATAGAGAGGGGGAAAATGATCAGTGGAAGGTGGCAGAGCTTCTAAGGTGTTTGGCAAGGTGGATGGGTGCGTGGAATGATGGACGCACCTCGCTGGTGGTCTGCCGGAGGTGGAGAAGATGGCGGTGGACAGTGGTTGCGAGGGGTCGAATGGGAAAATAGAGAGAGGGGAATTTAAGAGGGGATAGAGAGGAGTAATTCTAACCTAACTAAGTGGACGAAGGGGGAGAGGTGGCAGCTGGCTGTACCTGTTGTCGCCGGAGAAGACGGTGTCCAATGGTGGGAGAGGGCGATGACGACGGGGTTAGAGGTGCTCGCGTGGGTGTTGCGTGATGCAGAGGAAGATGGTGAGGGTGGCTCTCCCAGTGGTATGTTGGCAGAGTGATGACAAAGAGGAGGGGGGCTCGCTGGAGGTCGCTGGACTCCTGACCGGAGGAGAAGAAGACGAAATTGGGGTGAATCTCCAGCCAAGTCAAGCTGAAGAGATGCGGCGGGGTTGGGGATCTTTTTATAGATGCTGGCAAGGGCTCTTGTGCTTGGAAGACAAGCTTCCAAGCCTGTGAGTCCTTGTCGGAGAAGGAATCAGTTGGAGACCCAAATCTCTCGTGCGTTCGCACGAGAGATTGGGTGCAAATCAGAGATTGCAATCGAGCTCAGATGGAAGGGAATTCCTTAGAGAATCTCCCTTCCAAATCTGGGAGGAGATCTTTGAGGGAATGGGGAGTACCCCCTTCCATTCCTTGCCGAAGTAGGATTTCTCCCCATTAACGATAGAGGGAGCTATTTGTAAGAGTGGAGAGGAAGTTAGGGGGGTCTGTGAAATGATTTTCAAAAGATAGGGGCCAAAATGTAATTAGGTGTACTATTTTGCAAAGTAGGACAAGATGACCTCCACTTAGGTCCAAATTTTGGTACAAACCTATTTTAACCTAAGTAATCCAATGGTGAAGTTGGATTTTAGGTTTGACCATGTTTGACTAGACATTTTGCATAAAAATCCAAATTAGGTCAATTAATGAGCTAAGACCCCAATCTTGGTCAAAATAGGTTCCAAAGGCCAGTTTGAAGGTTCTAAACCCTTGGGGATATTTTTCCATGAATTTTAGAGAGTTTACTTGATTTTTATCTTGACCAAAACCTTGTTGAATTAAGCGGGTCTGTTTTAGGGTTACAAAATGTCATTTAATTCTTGGATTGCACAATAACCCATTTCTGACTGAACCAACCCACTCTTTATCTTATTCAGACCATTTGACCTATGTTTTGCCTCTGAGAAATCCCGTTTATGTACTGCAATGGTAAAATTGAAGTTTTAACTTTTATTTCATGTTTTCTTCTCAGAACATTAATTCCTTGAGTTAGGTCCTTTATGTAGGAGCTCATATTCTCTTTCATTGGTCAAACTGAGCTAGTTAGGGCTCATGATGAGGCTCTCATCAATCTACCACCAATCTTCTCAGGGGTTGCACCCATATCCACCCCCATCTAACTCTAGGGTCGTAGGAAACTCTGGACCCGCCTATTCTTGTTGGGGGAACTCTAAACCCTCCTATTCTAACTTTTCTGATGTTCCTCAGACCTACGAGGACCTCAACGCCATCTAGAATGACCCATTCTCTAATACCTATAACCCTAGATGGTGAAATCATCCTAACTTCACATGGGCGGGAAACAATCAGAATTAAAAACTACTATATCAACCCCATCCACAAGCTTCTCATCCATATCAGCCACCTCAGCCTCGGCCCAACCCCACCTATCAATCGGGGCCAACTCAAGGAGATCAAATGACTCTTATCCTTCAAACTCTGGCTGACATTCAAAAAATGAATGTGGCTATGCAGAATAACACAAAGACGAGATCACAGAGGTTCACAATCAACTCACCTAGATGGCAAATTCCCGCCAACCTAGTATACTCCCTTCGCAACCTCTACCTAATCCAAATAATGTGCTAAACCAGAGGCATGTTATAAACCCAAATCAAGGCCAAGCACATATGGTTTATCAGGCTCTTTCTGCTCCATCACCCAATGGGATGGAAGCTTCGACATCATACTCGGGATTTCATTACCAGCCACCTATTTTACCAACACTTAATTAGAACTAGGCAGGACTGAATTCAGTTAGACCCATAGTGGCAATGCAACATAGGACCCACCTTATGCAAGCCACTTTCAGCCTGGTAGTGCTAACCCAAACCCTAGGATAGTCATCTAGGATACCCCTATCCCAGATCAAGAACCTAGACCTATTCCAGAGGAACCATCTAAGGTTCCATTTCCTGAGGCCTTGACTAAGGGAAAGAGGACAACCAAAACCGTGGCACCTGAAGAGGACTTGGTAAAGCTCTTTGAACAAGTCCATATAAACATCCCCTTGATGGATGCAATTCTCCACTTACCGGCTTATGCACAATTTCTGAAAGACATGTGTACACCTAAGTGTAAGCCACAAACCAAAAGTGGGAGCCCAATTGTATTGTCAGAGCAAGTTAGCTCCATTATCTTGGGTAGGCTCCCACATAAGGCAAAAGACCCAGGTACTCCCCTGATTTCCTGTACAATTGGTGACATCCAATTCGATAGAGCTTTATTAGATCTAGGAACCTCCATAAACCTAATACCTACATCCCTACTTGACCATCTTGAGGAATCTGTGCTCAAACCAACAGAGGTGACATTATAGTTGGAAGATCGATCTATTAAGTCACCTAAAGGATTTCTTGAGGATGTCATTGTTAGGGTTCGGGATTTCTATTTCCAGGTGGATTTCATAGTCTTGGATATGGATGCTACAGAAAATTCGAGAAACACACCGATCATACTAGGGAAACCCTTTTTGGCCACTGTTAGGGCCAACATTAGTTGTGACAAGGGCCAAATTGAACTAAAATTTGGGAACCAGATACTAAAGATCAACATCTTTAAGGCCCAACAAGTGATTAATTGCAGGGTTATAGAACAAATATGTGATATCGAGGTTGTGGTTGACGATCAGTATATCGAGGAAAACCTAAATACTTCTAATCAACCACAAGAGGATCAAAACCCGCAATTAGAGGAGTCTAAACTCAAGCTAGACACACCCATAACTCCTTCCCTTGCTCCTAACACCCACCCTGAACCACCCATTGCTGCTGATAACCCTATTTTAGAACTAAAGCCTCTGCCCAATCATCTAAAGTATACCCTTTTGGGTTCCAATCAGACGTTTCCTGTGATTATCAACTCCAAACTCACACCTGCTCAGGAATCCTGTCTGATTTCAGTTCTCCATTGGATGGACTCTCGGAGATTTGACTAGTATTAGCCCCTTTTACTGCACACATCGCATCTATACTGAAGAGGGCACTTGACCTTCACTTGAAATGTAGAGACGTCTGAATCCTAATCTACAGGAGGTCATGAAAAAGGAGATCATTAAGTGGTTAGATGCTGGGATCATCTACCCGATCTCTGACAGTCGGTGGGTGAGTCCAATACAGGTTGTGCCTAAGAAGGTAGGACTCACCGTGATCATGACTGAGATCAAAGAAATCATACCGACCCATGTAGCAAATTCGTGGAGAGTCTGCATTGATTACAGAAGACTCAATACCTCCACAAAGATGGATCATTTCCCACTACCATTTATTAATCAGATCCTCAAAAAAATAGCGGGAAATAGATTCTTCTGCTTTTTGGACGAGTACTCCGACTATAACCAAGTGGCAATCCATCCTGAAGACTAACAAAAGACCACTTTCATCTGCCCCTTCGGGACGTACGCATTCCAAAGGATGCCTTCCGGTCTCTGCAATGCACCTACTACTTTTAAGCGGTGCATGCTTGCCATATTCTCAGATATGGTAGGTGAATATCTGGAAGTCTTGATGGATGACTTTTCAATTTTTGGTGAATCATTTGACGATTACCTCCTGCACTTGGTCCATATCCTCAGGTGGTGCATTGATGCGAATCTGGTTCTTTCCTAGGAAAAGAGCCACTTCATGGTTCCTGAAGGAATTGTCCTAGGACATCACATCTACGAAAAAGTCATCCAGGTTGATCGAGACAAGGTAAATTTGATTTCCAAACTCCCTAGGCCTTGCTCTATCAAAGACATCCGATCCTTCTTGGGGTACGTCAATTTTTACCGTCGATTCATTCCAGATTTCTCGAAAGATAGCCCACCCCCTGACTAATCTATTATCTAAGGATGTCCCATTTGAAATCACCAAGGAATGCACTCAAGCATTTGAGATCCTACATGATTGAGTTACCCAAGCTCTGATCCTACAGTCCCCTGATTGTTCTCAACCCTTTGAGATCATGTGCGATGCATCTAATTACGCTGTAGGTGCAGTACTTAGGCGAAAAATTGATGGGAAACCCATGGTCATATACAACGCTAGCAAGACACTTGATGAGGCCCAGCATAACTACATAATTACTAAGAAAGAGCTGTTAGCCATAGTATTTGCCCTGGAAAAGTTTAGATCACATCTTCTGAGTTCCTGTGTTATCATTTACTCTGATCACACAGCTGTGAGGCACCTCCTTCCGAAGAAGGACGCGAAATCTCAACTAATCCACTAGATCTTGTTATTGCAAGAGTTTGACCTCGAGATTCATGACAAGGTGGGAAAATAGAACGTGGTAGCTGATCACTTGTCCTGCCTTTTTTCTGACATTATTGACCCTTCTGGACCCATTACAGAACATTTTCCCGTTGAGCACCTCCTGACTATCAATACAGGCCTTCCATGGTATGCTGATCTAGTAAACTACCTGGCATCACATCAGATTCCGTCTGATTGGCCGAAGGCCAAGAAAGACAAATTACTTTCCGATGCCAAGTACTACTTTTGGTGAGACCCATATCGCTTTCGCATTGGTGCTGATCAAATCATCTGACGATGTGTCCCGGAAGCAGAAATTTAGGACATCTTGTCCATCTGCCATGACTAGGCATATGGTGGACACTTCTCTGGTCATAAAACCACAGCAAAAGTCCTCCAGTGCGGCTTCTATTGGCCCACGATTTTCAAAGATGCATACAATCACTGTAAGGCATGCACTCATTGCTAGACCTTAGGCAACATGAGCCACCGTGATATGATGTCCGTACAGCCGATTCTCATATGTGAAATCTTCGAAGTCTGGAGGATTGATTTTATGGGACCCTTTCTTGTTTCGGATGGCTTCAAGTACGTTCTGCTCACTGTTGACTATGTGTCCAAATGGATCGAAGCCATTCCGACCCGAACCAATGGTCATAAGGTAGTAATCAAATTCATTCATTAGAGCATCTTTTCACGGTTCAGGATTCCACGTGCCATAATCTCTAATGGAGGGACCCATTTCACTAATGCTCAGTTCATATCACTAATGACCAAATATGGGGCGTCACACCGAATCTCTAGTTCTTATCACCCTGAAACCAACGGTCTAGCTGAGCTATCGAATAGGGAGATCAAGAAAATTTTCCTGGTCACTGTTCAACCTGACAGGAAAGACTAGTCATCCTGACTTCTGGAAGCTTTGTGGGCTTATAGGACGCCCACAAAACCCAATTAGGCATGTCTCCCTTCAGATTGGTGTACGGGAAGGCATGCAACCTCCTTGTTGAATTGGATCACAAAGCCTATTGGGCAATACGGAACTGCAAACTCGATCTTTCTAAGGCAAGAACCCACAAAAAGCTTCAAATGAGCAAGATCGAAGAATTACACCACGACGCATATGAGAACTCGCGAATTTACAAAGAGCAGGTTAAGGCCTTTCACGACAAGAACATATCCAGAAAGATCTTTTTCCCTAGTCAAAAAGTCCTACTCTTTGATGCCAAACTCAAACTATTCCCAGGAAAACTCAGATCAAAATGGATTGGACCATACCTTGTCTGACGAATCTTTGGAAATGGAGCCATTGAAATGAGTCAATTGAGCCACGATTGAGAACCTTTTGTCGTGAATGGTCAGAGACTCAAACCGTTCATTGAACTTACTGATACAAACTTGGCTGTGACATCTTTTACCCTCCATTCTCCCTGAACTCATTGTGCCTAGACGATGGCGTTAAACTCAGTGCTTAACGGGAGGCAACCCATCATTTTTAAAAAACCTAAAACCTTTCTTGACACATCCTATGCTGAACTCATATTGCACTTTAGGGTTCATCCATTAGAACAACCAACTCCACCTCTAGTACACGTACCCGAGCTTGAAATCATCCGCAATAGTCATCCCGACCCATTCACCCACCCATCATCTATTCTAATGAATGATCTAAGCTGAACACAACCCACCTAATTTACAATGAGGACATTGCAAATCGTAGGCATGGGGGATATTAAAGTCCAAAACATCATGTAAATCACTTCACAAGAAAGGGTTTAATCAAGAAAATCACATATTCTAAAAATACCAAAAAAAAAAAAGAAGAAAAAATTCTTGAAAAAGAACAAAAATATGAGAGGAGTGGAAATTTTGATGGCATGTTAGATTTTGAGGAGAAAAAGGGAGGAGATAAAAATGTCAAAAAGCAGCACAATTTGAAAAGAAAAGAGTAAGAGGTAGTCATTAGTAAAAGATAAAGGAATTGACTTAGTTCTAGACCATATGAAAAGAAAGAAAGGCAAAAAGTGCTAATGAAATAGAGAAGTGATTAGTAGGAATGCTGATTTTAGGCCTTTTGGGCTATAATCCTAGGCTTAAAAATTCAAGGACCCGCTAAGATCTGGATAATCCTCAAGAGGTTGGGGAAAATGCGAAGCTTAAGTATTAGGTCTAAGGCTTAGGGAGTATTCGACCTCATTAATTGACCTTTTGTTTGCAAGACTCGGTAACCTAAGCACCCCAATCCACACGCAGTCTGGTTCAATGCGCCTAAGTATCAAAATTACGCAAATGCATTTCAATTGTTATGAAAAGTCACCTAGATAAGGAGCGGCTGATCAACATAAGTTGATTTGGATGAGTTCCCAGCGTGGAAAGGTGGGAAATTTCCCTCGAAGATGTACAATAACATATCCTCTCCTCGATGCTTGTCTCCTAGGATATCTACATATCCTACTGATGAAAGCCATTTTCACACATTTTAAAGTCATTGAAAATCATAGTATAGTCATGCAAAAACGTTCGTTAAAAAATGATTTCGCAAAAATAATGAGACTTTGAGTCCCGGTCGTTCATCTCTGGGAGGCATTTATGCAAGTTTGAAATCAATCTTTTATCTCTCCACTTGGTTAAAAATCACATGGCAGTTTATGGTTATTACATATTTAAGCACGACATGCTTAGTTCCAAGAATATCAGAAAGTAAAAGCAGGCAACTTTACTCACACAAAATATATTGCAACAAGCTCCTGGTGATACTCAACACATAGACATATATATATAGAAAAATTTCTTTCATTCATTCATGAGAGTGTTTGCAACATGAAACTAGAGGAAAGCTTATAGAGGAAAGCTTAAAAACATCAATCTAGCTAACAGAAAATGATCGCATACAGGAATCTATGGGGGGATTTTGCATGCATCATTAGGGGAGAGTAAAGAGCTACACTACTAAGCAGTAATAAAAGCATGTAAATATGAAGTAAGCTACTAATCTAGAAGAAATAAGGGCATTCAGAGGTGGGCGCCGATGGCCTTTGAATGGTTGAGAGGAGAAGGAGGGGTGGCCAATGGTGCTTAGGCCGACCCTTGGAGAGAGGTTGGAGAGGTGATCCAGCATCCTGGCATGGAGATGGTAGTGGCCATGGTGAAACAACTCGTGGAGGTCGAGGTGAATGTAGCTAACCTAAGTGTGAATGAATGCCAAGAATGGGATGGGTGCAAATGGCCACCCCTTGGGTCTTTTTATAGACCTAAGGGAAGCTCTCTAGAGAATTATGGAATTCTCTAGAGAGGCCTATGGTGGGAGCTCGTGGGAGAGTGAGAGAGAGAGGATGGATGGTGGTTTTTATATCCACCAAATGTGGATCTAAAAATCAAATGGCTCTTGGTTGCTGATTTTAGCAACCAAGGCAACAACACATGGTAGAGAGTCCTAGAGAACTATAGGCTAGGTATTTTTGTGTGGATGGTGTGTGTAGGTGGTAACTTAGGTGGCTAGGTTGATTAGGTTAGGTTTTAGTGGGTTTAGGTCAAGGTAGGTCTCAAATTAGGGTTGTAAACCCTAATTCACTAAGGTAATGTACAATTAAAATTAATACAAGTTTAATTGGGTGTGTGGAAACCTAATTGAGAGTAAAATAACTCAATTAAGTTACGTCTAGGTCAATTGGACTCTCACTGAGTCCAATTGGACAGTGTGTGCTGAGATCAGGGATCAATTGAACTCAATGAGTCCAATTGAATAGACTAAAGAGATGGACCTTGATGCAAGTCAATTAGGTTTAGTGATGACCTAATTGGGTCCTTAGGGAGGTCTAGAGGTGATGTACTAGGGTTAGGGCACCTTAATTTAGGTTCCTATGGGGTTTGAATTGGGTTTAGGGTGCTAGAGATCCAAGATCAAGGCTTGAATTCCAAAATCGGAATTGGAGGACAGTATCAGACGTCTAATAATAGTGTCAGGTGTCTTATAATGAAAAATTAGAAGTACAAACTTATTGTCTGGACATCCAATCAGAGTCAGGAGGGATTTTGGGTTCTGTGTTGGGTATTCTATAGAAATTGGACATCTGACCAAGTGTCTGGACGTCCAATAATACTGCAGAAGTGGGTTTCAGGTGTGCGGGAGTTGGCTAAGGGTTTTGGATGTTTTGTAACTTATCTGGATGTCCAGATAGAGGTTGGAATTAGGGTTTTAAGGTTTCCTAGGTTGTGGTGACCTAGTCTAAGGGTAGCTAAGGCTTGGGGAGGCCTCTAGGCTGTCCTAAGGCTAGGATGGACCTAAGTTCTTCATACTTTACTACTTTATTCCTACTCAATAGAATATCATACCTTAGTTCCCTTACATTATTATCTACTACATCTAATCTAAGTCTTCCACTCCAATTCTGCTGCAACACCAATTATCCTTTATTCTTCTGATCCAACTTTAGATCCAACTTCAGATCTCCCTTCTGATCGGCTTATTACCTGTAATTGACATAATGCACCTAATCAACACATTATAGCATTATTTTATGAATATCTAAGAGAAAGCAGTAAAGATGTAAATAATGCTTATGCATGCATGAATTACCCTATCTTATGCTTAGTCCTAGCCTAATTTAGGTCAATTAAGACCTATGATTGCTGCATAATCATAGCCCCATGCCTAAATCTTGCTAGTCCCTAGCAAATGCGAGACTAAATTATTCACAGAAGGGTCCCTAAGGGATTGATTATTTTATCAAGTGTATGCCTAGAGATTTTTCTCCTTTTTATTTTCATCCTATGCTCTAGAAATCCAGACAATCGTGAAAGTGTAGCTATGTTGCTTCTGCAATGGATTCGAGTGAAAAACTATTTCACCTCTAAAGCCTGTACTTGACCCTTAGTAAAATTCTAGCAGGATAGGCAGACTTCTTCCCTTGGGGTATTCAAGATATTCTATGAATTTCACCTGGCTTTAAGCTTAGGTAGAGAATCCTAGAGGGAAAATATTATATATTTGGTGGCTCACTCTCACTTGGTGCAACATAGAGATTAGTATTATAGAATCTAGATTCCCAAATTATCAAGTAACTCAACTCAGAGAAAGACGAGAAAAACTATGCTCTCTTCTGGTTTTCTTGTATTCATTCTCTCTTTCCCTTTTTTTTCTTTTTCTTCTTTTTCCTTTCTTTTTCTTAGAGCTCACAATCTCACCAGATTCTCACGCATGATCCGTATTTGGTGGTCTCACTTGGCATTAACACTTTAATTGAGTTTCCATAACCTTAACACTAAGTCAGAATTTCTCAAACAACATTCGGGCGGTCAGAAACATAGAAAAATAGGTTAAGGTCATATTTGGTGGATCTCAAATTTATTCAGTGGTATTGCCTCAATGCAAATGAAATAAACACACTCTTTTTTTTCTTTCTTTTTTTTTTCTCATTTTTCTTTCTTTTCATCATTTTTCTTTCTTTTCTTTTCTTTTTTTTTCAACATAACATAACTAGCACACTTCCATGAACTTTATTAAGGAGGCATTATTAATGATTGGTGGTACTCAAGAGACATTGGGTGGCTTATTGGGTGGAAGTGCCTACTCACGACACCAGGAAAGATGGATAGGATGGTGTATTCCTGACCTTGACATCAATACCCTCCTTCAGTTGAGGATTCCGTAAAGAATGGTATTAACCATCCACCGTAGCCCTAGTTTTATGAAAACTTGCTCTTCGCATATTTTCCTTATTTGGTGGCTCTCAAAATTCAGGCAAAATTTATACATAGGAACCGCGAGCGAAAACTATGCCTTAACTCTGAGTATCATCACCTAATTATCTAGGATTCCAGATTCCTTGCACTAATCGTAGAGCACCAGTACAGTCTACTCTCATCTCACACTATTTTGTGGATTTTTGGAGGAAAATGTGCCTAGCTCCCAAAACACTGTCCAACCATTCAGGAAAAGAAGCACTGCTTCTTCTCGACAGGATAAAGACGTTATCAGCCTTCACCATGAATCCATTGCAAAATGTACATGCGTGAAAAAATGTACTGGATTCCAGATTACAGGAATCAACTAGAGGATAAAATTCCTAATGCATTCTCTACATAAAAATCTTATTCATGAATGTAATATGTAAATATTCTATAAACAAGTAACCTCGTATATTTGTACTTCATGAAATTTCCCTTTCGGGTTACATTTAGCTTCACCCTAAATTTAGAACAAAAGGTGAGCGGGTGAGTCAGAAATGGCTGTTGCAGACAATTTTTAGCTCCAATGCGAGCTTTGGAGGTGGAGTCGGTTGTTCTTTTATTTAGGGTCCTAAAGTACATTTTATATGTAGCTCCAAGGTTTTCCTAAATGTTGGCATAAAAATTTTCAGTTTTGTCGTATCTACCCCCCATGCCTAAGTTGCATGTCCTCATGCATGAATATAAAAGAAAATAAATGCAGCAGGGAGTAAGTGGGTAGAGATCACCTGTAATTCTCCTGAAGTTATACATTCAACATCGGCCAACCTGACAATATGCAATATGCAGAAAGGAAATATGCTAAAAGAAAAATATGCTATATATAAAAATGAATATGTATAGGGTGATGGATGACGAGTACATGCTGGGTTTAACACCTCCAGCTGGGTGAAAACTCAATCAAATGTATCAGTTCTAGCATAGGAGTCGGTCAAGATTAAGAGAATGATGTGCTCGTATGCTCCCAGAATCAATGGTTCGGAGATGCAAACTAGCTGACTATGCACCCCTACTTGTCTAGCTATAAGAAAGTGTGGAGTGGTGGTGGAAAATAGAGGATAATCAGAGGGGGGATCATGGTGTTGATTCAACTGATTTATCATGTCCCACAAGTCAGCAGGAAGTTGCTAAGGGAGTATATCAAAATGTATCTCAAAACCAAAATCAGAGTCATAGGGATCCTCATGACGATAATTGACATCAAAGATCATGCCCTTTCCAGGCTCTGGATCATATGGGGGTATCCGTGAAAGTAGAAGATTTGTGGGGAGGTCATTGAAATCCTCGTCAGAAATTACTTCATCCTCACCGGTATTTATTTATGATTCATGAGGCTCGGAGTCGAGCCATCCATTAGATTGACTAGGATGGTAGGTGCATCCCTAACTCATTCTGCTCAAAGCTTCACCCTCATATGCACTGAGCTCCTCAGTAATTCCTACCTCAGGTATCATATCTATTTCTTAGTTGAAGTCATCCATAGCTACTTCTGGTCTTCGAATGTCAGGATCAGGAATAGAAAGTGTCATCTCAGAATCTCTAGCATTCGAATTAGGGATGTAGGTGAAAGAAGAAGAGTGCAGATCAGAAGATGTTAGCTCTAGCATAGGTTCACCTACAATGGAAAGTGGCCTAGGCTGATCAGTAGTATCACATGTAATGTTTGACTCAAGATCCATATCCTCAAATGGATCTACTTCCCTTATCACTATTGGGTTATCTAACCCAAGAGGTATCTCCCAGGATTTAGGATAATCCGATTGTGGATCAGTCCTGGAGATATCAGTCCTTTCCTCCTCAATTTCCTAAATGGAGTGCTTAGACGAACCCATTCGGAATACTTCTTGCTCCTATCTCATATCCAAGTTAGATTCTTCTTCCCCTGAATCAATTTCCAGCATTTGCTCTTGAGAATCTCCTGTGTGTCTGTCTGGCATAGTCGCTTCAGATTCTTCAAGGTCTTCAAGGCTATTTTCCACTTAATATCTCAAAAGCATTAGTTCTTGAGTTTCCCAATTTTGTCCAATTAGCCTTGTTATCCCTGTTGTTCCCTGAAGGAGCTCCATCACAGCTTGTTGATATGGAATCTAGCAATGTCTTTGGTTTGGCTCAGTGATAGCTTGGATTTCTTGTAGATAGGATGTGGCCTTGTCCTTAGCACTAGCTATAGCTCTTTGTATTCTGTAATGCGGTCGCATATCCACGGGTAGCTCTTCGAGGGTTCCAGGGGGTGAATCCGGTCTACTCATATTCCATTGGTGAGAAGCAGGAGTATGAAATCCATATCCTAGGTTATAAGATGCGTTCCTTTGAGGGATCGACTAGTATGGGTCATAATATCCACGGTTAGGATATGGGTTAACCATTTTGGTAACTCGAGGAGAAGGATCAGGCAAAGCGAAAAGTCATCTTCGCCACCTCGGGTTTTGATCACAAGGTTGAGCTGATTCAGTGACCCGAGCTCTCAGATAAGCTCGTGGGTCCAGCTCTTCTGGATCCTGGTTAGGTTCAGATCCAGAGTTAGCCATTGTGGCTAAGCAGATAGAAGAAGAGGGTGGGGGAGAAGATGATCCGTGCGAAGTGATTCACCTCCTTGGGAGCGATTCCCAAGGTTCAACCAGTTGAGGTCTGAGTGACCTCCTTCCTTGCATACACCACCCAACCCCTAGGTTGGTGTAGCCAAGCCAGACAAGGCTAAGGCCTTGCAATTAGATGGTCCTTATGATCGGGTGACCAGATTTTTCATTTTAAGTTTGAATTCCTGAAGAAAAATTCATCATACAACTGACTGAAAGTGATTCCCGCCTCTCAAGCTAGCCCAGCCAATAGGTTGAAAGCACCCAATAATATGACAACAAATTTGGGTTGATTTCGTGTTTTAGAATTGATTTTAGCCCATTTGTCTTCAGTTGGGGTTTGTGGTGAGTAGCCCACAAGGTGACCAAGCTCACCGGCTAAGCACTAGACTTGATTAAGTCTAGTCTAGCCCAAATGTGGTCTATAGATTGCAACCCTAAAGAAGTAACCTAGGGTTAATGCAATTCTAGGGGGGAAATTTGGGAACCCTAGGTTGGAAAATTCGGGAAAAATTTTCAAAAATTCAGGAAAAATATGGAAATTAAAGCCAATGAGATTAGCTTTGAAACCTCACCATTTTAGTCAAAATAGATTCAGTGATTGCTTGGAATTGCTTCTGGAATTTTGAAAAATCTCAAATCTGGGTCAATCTGACCCCCTTGCACTTCACGAATTTTTAAAAATTTTATGCTTGGAATTTTTGCAAATGAATGGTGCTATTCGAAAGATGGTTTGAAAATGAAAGTCTAACCCAAATTTCTGAATTTTTCACTCATTAATTTTTCGGTAATTGAATTTTTAATACGGACTTCAAATTCTGGCCGAAAATAAGATAAAGGTGGAAAAGCTTTTAAAAGGTATTTGAGTTTAAAATTCAAACTTTCCACCAAAGTAAAAAATTTTAAAATTTTTTCAAAAAGAATTTTTTTTTCTTTTTCAAAGGTTTTTCAAAAGCTTTTCTCTTTTTTTCTTTTTGCTTTTTCAAAACTAACCTAGGATTTAAAAAGAAACCTAATCTAACTACCTAAATTTTTTTTCTTTCCTTTCCATGAAAATGAATAAACTTTTTTTTTTTCCAAATGAAATTGCTAGAAGCAAATCTAACCTAGGGTTAAAAAAAACCTAATCTAATGTAGATATGATGTGCACCTGGAAATTTTTTTCCCACGCTCGTGTATGCAGATCCTATTTTTTCTTATTTTTCCTGCACATCCAAGGACAAGCAGCGGAAGATTTGTCAGTGCTAGCTCAAAAGATCGAAATCAAAGAAAAATGTCATTGCCTCCTCGGCAACGGTGCCATTTGACGGAAGCCATTTTCGTGCATTTTAAAGTCGTCAGAAATCATAGTATAGTCACACAAAAATGTTCATCAAAAAATGATTTGGTAAAAATAATGAGACTTTGAGTCCTGGTCGTTTCTCTCTGGGAGGCATTTATGCAAATTTGAAATCGATCTTTTATTGCTCCACTTGCTTAAAAATTGCATGACAGTTTATGGTTATTACGTATTTAAGCACGACATTCTTAGTTGCAAGAATATCAGAAAGTAAAAGCAGGCAACTTTACTCACACAAAATATATTGCAACAAGCTCTTGGTGATTCTCAACACATAGACATATATATATAGAAAATTTTCTTTCATTCATTCAAGAGAGTGTTTGCGACATGGAACTAGAGGAAAGCTTATAGAGGAAAGCTTAAAAACATCAACCTAGCTAACACAAAATGATCACATATAGGAATCTATGGGGGGATTTTGCATGCATCATTGGAGGAGAGTAAAGTGCTACACTACTAAGCAGTAATAAAAGCATGTAAATATGAAGAACTAAGCTACTAATCCAACAGAAATAAGGGCATTCGGATGTGGGCTCCGATGGCCTTTGAATGGTTGAGAGGAGGAGGGGCAGCCAATGGTGCTCAGGCTGACCCTTGGAGAGAGGTTGGAGAGGTGATCCAGCATCCTGGCATGGAGATGGTAGTGGCCATGGTGAAACAGCTCGTGGAGGTGGAGGTGAATGTAGCTAACCTAAGTGTGAATGAATGCCAAGAATGGGATGGGTGTAAATGGCCACCCCTTGGGTCTTTTTATAGACCTAAGAGAAGGAATTCTCTAGAGAGGCCTATGGTGGGAGCTCATGGGAGAGTGAGAGAGAGAGGATGGATGGTGGTTTTTATATCCACCAAATGTGGATCTAAAAATCGAATGGCTCTTGGTTGCTAATTTTAGCAACTAAGGCTACAACACATGTTTTAGAGTTCTAGAGAGCTCTAGGCTAGGTATTTTCGTGTGGATGGTGTGTGTGGGTGTGTGTGGGTTGAAACTTAGGCTGCTAGGTTGATTAGGTTAGCTTCTAGTGGGTTTAGGTCAAGGTAGGTCTCAAATTAGGGTTGTAAACCCTAATTCACTAAGGTAAAGTGCAATTAAACTTAATGCAAGTTTAATTGGGTGTGTGGAAACCTAACTGAGAGTAAAATAACTCAATTAATTTAGGTCTAGGTCAATTGGACTCTTACTGAGTCCAATTAGACAGTGTATGCTGAGATCAGGGCTTAATTGGACTCAATGAGTCCAATTGAATAGACTGATGAGATGGATCATGATCCAAGTCAATTAGGTTTAGTGAGGACCTAATTAGCTCCTTAGGGAGGTCTAGAGGTGATGTACTAGGATTAAGGCACCTTAATTTAGGTTTCTATGGGGATAGAATTGGGTTTAGGGGGCTAGAGATTCAAGAACGAGGCTTGAATTCCAAAATTGGAATTGGAGGATAGTATCAGACGTTTAGTAATAGCATCAGACATATTATAATAAAAAATTAGAAGTCTAAACTTATTGTCTAGATGTCCAATCAGAGTCAAGAGGGATTTTAGATTCTGTTTTGTGTATTCTGCAGAAATTGGACATCTGACCAAGTGTCTGGAC
Organism: Thalassia testudinum; assembly: GCA_037157565.1. Classification (NCBI taxonomy): domain Eukaryota; kingdom Viridiplantae; phylum Streptophyta; class Magnoliopsida; order Alismatales; family Hydrocharitaceae; genus Thalassia; species Thalassia testudinum. The sequence goes on along the minus strand of JAZHRO010000003.1, from coordinate 6,958,834 downwards.
GTCCAGGAACACTGTAGAAGTGAGTTTAAGGTGTGCGGGAGTTGGCTAAGGGTTTTGGACATCCTATAACTCATCTAGATGTCCAGATAGAGGATGGAATTAGGATTTTAAGGTTTTCTAGGGTGTGGTGACCAAGTCTAAGGGTGGCTAAGGCTTGGGAAGGGTTCTAGGCTGTCCTAGGGCTAAGATGAACCTAAGCTCTTCACACGTTACTGCTTTATTCCTACTTAATAGAATAGCATACCTTAATTCCCTTACATTATTATCTACTACATCTAATCTACGTCTTCTGCTTCAGCTCTGCTGCAACACCAATTATCCTTTATTCTTCTGATCCAGCTTTAGATCCAACTTCAGATCTACCCTCTGATCAGTTTATTACCTATAATTGACATAATGCTCGTAATCAGCACATTATAGCATTATTTTATGCATAGCAAAGAGAAAGCAGTAAAGATGCAAATAATGCTTATGCATGTATGAATTACCCTAACTTATGCTAAGTCCTAGCCTAATTTAGGTTAATTAAGACTTATGATTGCTGTGCAATCACCTACCGGGGGCATGTAAGCACCCTGTGCTAGTTCAGATGCCATGGGTGGCATTATCTCGAAATGTTGATTACTAGGGTCTGGATTTACCTACAGAACGCCATGGGCGGGATTATCTCGAAAGCCAGGGTTCTGGGGGTTGCCATGGGCGTTGATATCTCGAAGCATCGATTGCCTGGGACCCTGTGAGGATTGATGATGGGGACTAGGAATCTAATACATACTATGTTGTAAAGTCAATCCAAAGCTAGAAATAAAAAGAAAAGAGAGAAAACTCTCGAAAAATAAAGAAAATTTCCTCTTTCTCTCTTTGAAAAAAACTCATTACAAACTGAACCGAGGCTAAAACATGTTACAAGCACGGGTGCTTTATCCGTGGAGTTCAACGAATCTTAGGTTAGTTCCTGTATGCCTTAGAAACCTTTGCAGTAGACTGAGGTTAGAGCTGGTCAGGTCTGGATCTTGGTTAACACTTGAGTACCTCTAGGCCTATTATCAAAATTCTGACCTAATCTACAAAAGCAAGCACACATCGAAGTTTTTAAGCATCAAAAGATTTTATGGCCTAGAATTAAAGTTAATACCTTTAAATTTTGCTAAGGGACTAGCAAAAGCTAAGCATGAGGGTATGATTGGAATATCATCATGAGCCTTAACTAGCTCTTTTTGATCCAATTAAGTCAGTAAATGCTCCTACATAACCAACTAAGGGTCATAATTCATTGCATAAACATTTTGAGGGAAAAATAAGAACCTAGGGTTAAAATTGTAATTTTACCAGCTTATCATGATTGCAGTGCAACAATAGGTTTTCTCAAGGGATGAATAATGGTCAAATGGTCTAAATAAGATAACAAGTGGGTTAGATCAGACAGAAAAGGGTTTGCATATGTTTTGAGAATTAAATGACTTTTGAAATCCTAAAAGCAGGCCTACTTAATTAACCAAGGTTCTGGTTAGGATAAAATTCACATAAACCCTCTAAAAATCATAGAAAAATATTCTCTATGGTTTAGTACCTTTAATTTGGCCATCAGAACCCATCTTGAACCAAAATGGAGTCTCAGGCAAATATTTACCCTAATTTAGGTTTTTGCATAAATTACCTAGTCAAACGTGGTGAAAACAAAAATCCAACTTTCCCATTGAATTTCTTAGGTTCAAATTAGGTTTATACCAAACTTTGGACCCAAGATGAGCTTGTCCTGACCTAGTTTGCAAAATGATCTTTGATAGGAGATTTCTCCTTGATTGCTTGGCGAATCTCTTCCAAAATTGGAAGGGAGATTCTTTGAGAAATCCTCTCCAATATGAACCCATCCATGTGCTCTAAATCTTTCTTAATCTCTCATGCAAACGCATGAGGGATTTGGGTCTCAAGAAATACCCAAATCCGACGACCTTCCAAGCTTGGAAAGCTTGCTTCCCAAGCTCTAACCTCACCCTAGAACCCTTTATAAGGGCCCTTGAGCTCACCGATCACCTCACGCTGAAAATTGGCTGTGATATCCCCACAATTCCTCTCTCTTTCACGATCGAAAGCTCCCCGATGTCTAACAACTCCCCTCTGCCTTTTCTCATCATCCTTCCACAATACCAATGATGGATTCCTCTTCCTCACCTCTGTTCGTGTCTCGTTGTACCAGCAAATGCCCCTTCCTCCTTCGTCCTCACCATTTCTACCTCAGCAGAGCTGCTTTCGTCTCCAGCATCGGCAACACCACATCCAATGCCATCTCTACCCCACTTCGTCCACCTACCTCTTAGCTAAGTTCCTTACCTTCTTTACTTTATTTTCGCACTCACCCCACCTCAAATCGACCACCGATGCTTCTTCGCGACTCCATCATCTCAATCTCCATCCATCCCCTCCGGTGAGACCATCCCACCTCCATAGACTACTAAATCCCTCACCGACAAGCCCACGACCATCTCCTCACCTCTCCACTCATTTCCCCTCTCTTTATTCAATTCTCCACTTGCTCACACGCACCCTCGAACACACCCACTCACACGCACACAGTCTGACCTAACCGTGCACTCACAGACATCCACATGCCACACAAACACCCCCATCATGTTCGCCATGCACCGGTGACCCTCCCTGAGCGTTCTGACGTGGCCGAGAGGCAATTTCATTGATTTCAGGTGTTCGCCTTGTCAGCCATTGATGAGCAAGTTTTGAGCTTGCTTAAAGCTCGCTCCACATGACCCTGTCCCAGGTTAAAGCCCCAGGTCATGCGGAAACACCTCACGCACGCAACCAGGCAGTTAATTGGGCACCTCTACCCAACAGCTGCTGCAATTGCAAAGGAGACCCTGTACTGCGGACACGGGAAGAAGAAGGGCGCAGATAGTCCAACATCGGAAAGTGTTGAAGCTGAGCGCCCACATAAATTGAATTTGTGTTGGTAGCTGCTCACCTTAGTTCATGGGTAAGGTCTCTCTCACCCGCTCACCAGGCCTTGTCTGCGGCACATACCTGTGGACCTAGTTCGACTCGATAACCCAACCTACACTCCTCTCTCACCACTGCACACCGGTGAGCCTGGACCCAGGTACGTGCCTGAATCCGATAACCCAAATACCTATGGCTCTGGGAGAGCAGATCATAAGAGAGAAAGAGAGAGGGAAGTCATGTGGGTAGGTGGAGGGTTTTGCTACAGGGAACATCGGTTGACACTTAGCCGGATTCAGAAGAGGAAAGCAAGAGAAGGAAGAAGAGAAGAAGAAGAGGAGGATCGCAGGGCTAAAGGGAGAAGAAGAAGAAGAAGTGAAGGACTATGTAGAAGCTGAAGAAAAAGAATCTAGAGTTGAGAAAGTAGAGAAAGAAGAAGAGGAAGGTTTGAAGAGGAATAGGCTGCAGAAGAAAAGAAGAGTCGGAGAAAGAAAGAACATCAGACTTTAAGTCATCTGGTTTCCAAATCAAACGACAGATTTGAGCTTTCATTTCTTACATATACGTTGAGTTCCTTAGTTGATATTGTAGGAGTATTTGGTGATCTAAATAACCATTTTACTCCCATATTTTTGCACATTAATACTGATATTATTACAAATTCTTTTAGTTTGAATTGTGATATTGATTTCTAAATCCCATATTGCTCCCTATGTTCAACCTCGGAATCTTTTTGAGTAATAAAAATTGTATTTGTTTTCAAAGCGATTTCGACTATATTACAACACTTTATTTTAAACTCGATTTCACTATGTTAAACAGTAACCCAAGACTAAAGTGTCAGACAAAAGGTAGAATTGATTCACTAGGTTCAAATGTCCATTTAAAGTTTAGCTCAGAAAGATAGTTATTCCAAGCTTGGGTCAAACTTCAAAGATATCATAAGGGTCCTGGTAAAAAGTTGGTGATTTTAGGTCAACAGGAACCCTTAGATTCAAAATTGTGTTTCCCTCAGAATTAGCCACCCAGATTTTCATTTCCACATTTCTATTCTCCAAAATCAATGTTTCCAAGACATCCAGATCATTGCACACCCCTTCTAAAATACCCAAGTCCAACAATTGTGGCTGAATCAAGACTTACTTGGGTCTGGTGATCTCAAGAATATCATAACCTAGCTCTTCAGGGTGTGGTTGAAAAATGGGGTTACTGATTGAATCATCAAGATTTGGATCATCCAAGTTAGCCCTATCATGATCATAAACTTCAATAATCGGGCTAAATGCTTTGTCATACTCCTTGAGCCTATTTGTCTCACTAAAATCATTTTCCTTAACTTCAAGTGAGACAACACCTAAAGATTCTTCACCCTTAGAGTCAAAGAATTCTTGATCCTCATTTGCATATGTCTCAAAATCGTATATCATTTCCTGGTCCATAGAGACATATTTCTTCGCACTCCCTGGCTTAGGGATCTTGGGTCAAGCAATCAATTCATCCTCAATGGGTTACTCTAGACCAACTTGGTCATCTCCGATCTCAAAACATGTATCCTCCCCGACAAGCGCCTGAGTGGGTTCAGACATTGGCTCTCCTGAAGGGGGTTCATTTTGAGAGTCATCCCAAGATTGGACTAGGGAAACCACAAATTTCATCCTCACCCTCAACAATTTCCCAAGTAGAAACTCACCCAGGTCCCTATCCCTGACATGTTGGAGCAAATCCAATAAAGAGCTATTTAGCTCATCAATAATTTTTATCATAGGCTCCAATGCTTCAATGCATGGTATTGGCTGAGCTTCTAAGGATTGGATGGTGTTCCTTAAGTTATCGCCAACACCCTGTCGTTGACGTGGTTCACCTGAGCTGAATGGTTCAGTTCAGGTTAGTGTGGGTTTTGGTTAAATCTAGGGGAGTCAAGATATTGAGGTTCTCGGGACGCTCCCTAATATTAGGTCGTTTCAGGTTGTTCAAAGAATGGTGGCGGCCTATATTTCGTGGAATACTGAGGAGGGTAAGTGTTGTAATCAATATATCCTTCTTGATTGTAGATTAGGTTGGTTCAATCATCAAAGGGTGGAGATCTATAATCATTGTAGCTATGGGAAGGTTAGTAATCATAGTCTTGTTGTCCAGGGTTAGGCCCTGGACACTACGGTCCGGATTCATATCCCCAATCAAAGTTGTCCCAACTAGGAGATGGCTAGTCATAAGTCAAGTTAGGATAGTAATCATCTTGGGGATAAGTGTTGGTAGGAGGGTAGGTTGGGAAATGCGTGTAAGATGTGGAAGGATACATGGTAAAATAGGAGGGAAATCAGAAAAAAGAAAAGAACCCTACAATACAAGCAATCAACCCTGTCCTTAGGTGGGTTAGCCTAAAGACCTATAGACTCCTAGGACCCGTCTCGAGATTATAAATGATTTGGTCTACTTCTATCCAATCAATCCAACCAGTTAGAGGGAAGGGCTAGGGAGAAGGTTCTTCCTTTGGCTTGCACCTCCAGTTCCTAGTGTACCCCTTAGTTGCGGTCGTTTGATGCTACTCCCCTAGCTAGACATTAGATGGATCAGTAGAAGGAGATTTATCGAAAAAAAAATCTTAAATTGAGCCCCGAAGATCGAATCAATCCTTAAGGCCAACGTCTACTCAGTTTTAATTAGGCCTGGGATGATTGTGGTCTTGGAATGTGATGGGCCCTTTAGATGGGTTGTGCCCTTAATGATTGATTCAAATGTGTGTGCGTGCACAACCAAGGTTTGCAAACAAGGTTATTTGATGACGTGTCTTTTAGGGTTGAACCATGTTTAGTAGCTTTTAGGATTTAATCTTTAGGTTCATTCAATTAGGATTAGTAGAACACTCCATGTTTTGAAAGCATTGGTGATGATATATTCCTTTAGAAATCAAAAGAAATGTGGAGTGCCTTGTTCAGCCCTAAAAATCAACCCTAAGTGGCAAGCTACTGATGGATCACTTTTAATTTGAGTGGTGCGGTCCAAACAGTTCAATCAATTGGCCTATTGCACCATTTAGTTAAGGCACACAAAAATGTTTGACCTATTCAGATTTCTACTCACTTATTTGTGTGTTAAATGTACCGAATCCACAGGTCAGATTCTAGCTATGTGATAGAATCGATGTGATTGTGCGCCTTAGGGTGTGTAGTTGTGGGTATTAAGTGTGTAGCCTTCAATTAAATCCCACATGAGAAGAGTATTTTTTTATTTTTTTTTAATATATGCTGGTGGGTAAGGTGAGGCGAAGTGACAATTAAATAATCAAATCTATCCTAGGGTTTATGCAAGCACCTAAGTTGATTTGAGTTTGATTTATTAGGTTATGAAATGGAAATCTAGTGGGTGGGTGGGGGGTATAAACTTGCAATGTCTCTACATGACTTTACTCCAATCTACAGCCTCCGACTCCTCGATCGGGTTCCAGCAAGACAATAAATCGAAAAAGAAAGATCGGTTAGAAAAATATGTAAGTAATGCGTTAAAACACAGAAAGAACCAAAGAGTGTTGCCTCCCCGGCAACGGCACCAAAATGATTGTAGTGGATTCGCATGTGGAAAGGGTTCGAGTTTGGAAATCCGTTGTCGTAGTTCGATTTGTGAGAAACTCTGTCAATCATATAAAATTTATTACCGAAACTTGAAAAGTGAGTCCCAGGTCGAACATGGGGAGGCAAACGTTTGGTTTTGAAAAATACACTTTTCGCTTTATTTGTTTTTGTCGTTTTTGCCTTTTTTTAATTTTTTTGGTATTTTTAGCAAGCAAGAGATTAGGTCGGTGAATTCTTATCTAACTAATCTACTTGCAAAACATAAGAGAGAGAGAGAAACAACCACATATATCTCAACAAGTGTTTCTACAACTATGCAAGCGACAAAAAAAAGTACACTAGAAAGCGGTAAACATAGATGGAGAGGAGAAGAATCCCCATCGATGGTCGCTTGGAGGATGACTCACTTTGATGATGCTCAGATGAAGGTAGTGAGGAGTGGGACAAAGGAGAACGGCGGCGGAGGAAGGAGGTCAGGACGGGATGTCGCCGCGGCGAGGATCTACTTCTCGAAGTAGGTGAGAAGATGACCACGAGATGCTCCATGAAGAGGGATGAGAGGTTGGAACAAATGTTTGTTTTCTACTCTAGAGGAGCATCCCATGCTTAGGACAAGATCTCTCTAGAGCCTTGGAGGTGGTGAGGAGAAGAAAAGAAGAGATAAAGAAGAATGGAGGTGTAAGGGTCCTTTTATAGTCAAGAGAAGAAGAGGAAATCCGTCCAAGGTCAATAGTGACATCAAAGAAGTCGTTGCAGTCTCGCTGCAAACATTGCTCAAGCCATTACACCCCTGCATGTGGCACTCAAACATGTAGCAAATGGCGCAAGGTTGAAGGGTTGAGGGCTGTTGGATGAGCATCGGAAGTTCCTGACTGTGTGGCTGAAGATTGCGCATCCAACATTGTGTGCCTGCTCAATTCAAATTGCACGGTCTGCATGCTTGCTGGCAGCCGTTGGATTACTCAAACCAAATCACCTGCATGCCTCATCAGTGCTACCCGATCAAGATCATGCAGTCTTGATTCAAATTGGATATATGCCTCTGAAATTAGGAGGCATGTGGGGACTCAAATGGTGGTCGCCAGTTTGCGCTCCAAGTCTACAACCAATGTGCCAAGTCACCATATGTGTCGAGAAGATGTCTTATGGCATGCGGTGGAGGAGGCTTCTCTACCATTAGATCAAGATCCAACGGCTCGGAATGGAGGTCGCAGTTGAGGAGCAGTGCGTGCAGGTGCTACTAGCCGATGTTGGGTGGCCTAAATGGCACCACGTGGCACCATCTGGGCCGTCCATCTTCTTTTTGTTGCAGAGGGTGCCACGGAGCTTGGATCGAGGTGATCTCTGCACTGCCAGTCTACGATTGTTGCTCCAGATCCATCCATATGGTCAGAGGTTTCATCCGAAGCCCGTTAAGATGTCGCATTGCCCCCTAGCTTTTGATCTTCCTCAGACAACATAAGGTGCTACAGGATTCCGATCTCAACGATTTTAGAGGCGTTAGACTCCGATCATCGTTCTGATCATATTCGTATGGTTAGATTGTCTATCCGAGGCCCTAGAATAAATCTCCTCTCCTAACCACAAAAAGGACACAATTAACCTAGAATATAGACAACTACTCTTAATGCAGAATGATGCATGCTATGTAATATTTATAATATGGAATGCAAAATCTAAGCCTGGGAACATGCATAGATAGGCATTTTAACCTAAATGGATATGTCTACATCATTGGGTAACTGCAGAATTTCCTCCTGGGCAAGAAGATGCTATGTAATTATCATACTTCTTAGGATATTGAAGTCAAATCTCCTCGTGCCTTCCTAGGAACTGATATAGGATAAGATATGGCCGTAATACTGAAGGCGACACACTCGTAGAGGTAAACTGGAAATTAACTGTGCTATGAATCAATAAAGAATATTTATAAGGATAAGTTAGTACCCTCTTCTTATGTTAATTCTTTTCCTGCTTTTCACTTGTACTACTTTACTTAGCATTTGGTGATGTATTTTTGGACTTTGTACATAGATGCATTCTGATAGTTAATGTTAGTAACTACTTTTAGGGCTCATCCGTACTTACGTAATTACAATCTACATTGCAAACTCTTATCAATAATATGTTCATTTATTTAATTAATGCCTTATGAATTATTTGTTGGCAATATTTATGTTTTATTATTTTTTGCTAGGTGACTTCGATTCTATTTGAGTTTATTTACTATACCCAATGACTCGGATACCGCTGGGTTAATCTGGATGGTGTGGTTTAGGTTGCCACATACGTCCCCATGGAGATCATTTCCAACAGAGGCACTCATTTTACTTCCCAGTTTTGGAAAGGATTCCAACAATCCTTGGGGAGTCAACTACACTTTAATACGACATATCACTTGCAGAGCAATGACCAAATAGAGCGAACAATACAAAAATTGGAAAATTTGCTATGGGTGATCATCCTAGAGTGGATGGGCTTTTGAGAGGATCATCTACCCCTACTCGAGTTTACTTATAATAATAGCTATATCATGCAATTGTTGATATAGCCCCGTAGAAGGTGTTCTACATCAAGAAGTGCATCCCTCCTCTTTGCTATGCAGAGGTTGGAGAAAAAAGGGAAGTGGGTTTCAGGCTTTTCCATTAGAGCAAAGAAATAGTTGAGCAGAAAAGCTTATTGATATTTCTATATATTTCCATTAATTATGCCTAACTAATGCTAATCTGAGGGTTGATTAAGGTAGAATGCATTTAGTTAGGTCAATTTGGTCATATAGGTGCATTTTGTAAATATTGCATAATTTTGAGTTTTTCTGCAATTTATCCCAAACTTATATTTGGTACCTTGAAGTCTTTATTAAATTATGTGTAGGTACCAGGTTAAGAGAAATTTTGATCCTTGGAGACTGTTGAAGTAGAAAATCATCGCAAAAAGATTGAGTTTGGAAAACCCACCGTTGTAGCGTAATTTGCAAGAAAATCCATCAACAAATAAATTTACTGAAACTCAAAAGGAATTTTGGTTCGAACATAGAGAGGCTACGTTGATTCACAATCTGCAATTATATAACTTTTTTGTAATTTTGGTTTTAAGATGGGATAATCACAATGAATCGAAAATATACTAAAGAGAGAGAGAAAGAGGGAGGGAGAGAGAGAACAAAACACTTTTATAGTAGAGAAATTATTTTTACAACTAGAAATCGATAAATCTACTCTAGAAAGTAGTAAAGAGAAGGGAGGTCAGAAATTATCCACCTCAACAGGTGCTTGGAGGAAGAGCTAGAATGGGCGATGTTTGGAAGACATAGAGTAGAGACAAAAGACGAAGAACAAAGCGGGAAGAACCGACGCCGAGGTAGGATGTCATCGTCGTGGAATCTACTTCCGAAATGGGGGTGAGAAAACGACCACGAGAGCTCTATGAACAAGATGAGAAGTGGACAAAATTTTGATTTTAACTCTAGAGGAGAATCTCGAATTTGGGACAAGCTTCTTTAGAGCTTTGGATAGGGAGAGAGGCGAAGGAAGGGATGAGAAATTCTAGTAGGGCTATCCTTTTATAGATGTGAGAGTTGAGGGCAAAAGAGGCATTTCACTCTTTTAAACATTAATGCACAGGTCATTAGTGACAGATTTAAATGTCACTAAAGACATGAACGTGGGCTTAGGTCGTGCGCTCTCCTACTGCTTCTTCTCCTTTGGCTTCAATGCATATGCACGTTCGCGCGCTCTCAGCGGTTTGATCGAGAGATCGGACGGCTTAAAGATGCGTGTGCTCACTCTACTTCAACATGGCCAATGCCCTCGAGATCTTGGCCGTCCATCCTCGTATCCTGATGTGCATACATCTGATTAACCTAAAATGTCTATTAATGCATGTTCTTAGTGTCACATTAGCATTATACATTTTAAATAGTGCATAACATGCATCATTTTGCATTTAGGCTAGTCTGAATGAAATGTAGGTTAATTCTCTTTTTAAGGCCAGGGATAGGGAAATTTGTTAATCGAGGCCTCGGATAAAAAATCCAACTATACGAATCTAATCAGGGCGACAATTGGAGTTCAACAACTCCAAGATCGCCCTGATCGGACACTTATAGCACCAGATAGAGACCGAGGACCCATAAAGAGCAAGGACCAAGTTGGTGTTAGTCCACACCTCAGACGACAAATTCGACTGCATGGATGGGTTTAGATTGATAATCGCATCTTAACGACGTGAAAATCTGTCCAATCCGACACCCGTGGCACCATCTAAAACACTTAAAAGATGGATGGCTTAGATGGCGCCAATGGCGCCATCATAGCTGCCTAGCACCAGCCGTAGCTCTTCTCTTCTTCAACTGCTCGATGCATCTACACTGTTGGATGCTCATCCAACGGCCGATCGCACGTGTGCATAAAATATTCAACGCACCTCAACCGCATGCATAGCGTAGTGGTTAAGGCACTGCGTAGGCAGGAGGCATGGGTTCGAGTCGCAAGCGCAGTGCCCCTCTTCACATGTGGGCATGCTATCATAGCCGTGTGATGGGCATCCAGTGGTGAGGATTAGCCGATAGCGCCCACGCGCGATTAGATGTGCAGCACAAACGCTCGATCGCATGCTGGCACGCAGCACTGGCGGGGGCAGTTTAAGCCGTCCGAGCTGTTGATCAGACGGCTGAGCATGCATGGTCGTGCGTAAGCACTGACACAGCGAAGGCAAGGGGGTGCGCACGCGACGCACACACGTCGGCCATGTTCAGGACTTTAGTGACGAATTTATCCGTCACTAAAGGTCTTGAATTAATGTTTTTAATGTTGTAATGACCAAAATGCCCCAACTCCTTGCAACTATAAAAGGAAACCCCTACCATGCAAATTTCTCATCCCTTCCTTCTCTTCTCTCCCTCTCTAAAGCTTAAGAGAAGCTTGTCCCACACCCAGGATGCTCCTCAAGAGCTAAAATCAAGTTTTCACCCCCATTCTGCAAGTGGATCCCGCGATGACGACGATGTGTTGCTTCATTCCCATTCCTCCTACCTCGTCCTCCTTCCCACTCCATTCCACATCTTCCAGGCATTGTCCTATCTGACTCGTCCTCCAAGTGATCGTCAAGGAGGAGAACTCTCTCCCATTCTTTTTACTTCTTTCTAGTTGTAACAATTTCCCACTTTCTAGTGTAATTATTTCATGCTTTCTTAGTTGAAAAAGCATTATTCAATATCAAGTGATTGTTCTTTCTCTCTCTCTCTCTTATTGTCTATATTGTTTCCATTGTGATTATTTCACCCTTTAAACAAAAATACAAAAAAATATAATTATGAATTTTGATTGACGTAGCCTCCCTGTGTTCGACCTGAAATTTCTTTACATATTTTTTGGTATAAATTTTATTTGTTGAATGGATTTCTTCGCGACTCGAACTGCAACGACGAGTTTTCAAATCCAATTTCGATAGCGTAGTCATCCGCAACCAACATTTTGGCACCGTTGCCGGGGAGGCAACGATTTTTCGATCTTCTTTTCGCATTTCGCACACTTTACTATTTTCTAACTTCCTTTATCTCGTGTCTATTGTTTTGCAGATACCTCTATCAGGGAATCGTCAAGTGGTAGATCAAAGTAAAGTGTAGCTGACGACAACTGTAAGTGCTCCCCATTCTTCCCCCTCCATAGATTTCATTTCATCACATTAATTCAAATTCCAATTAACCTAGGTGTTTGCATAAATCTTAGGATTAGTTTGGTTGTTTGGATTTCAACTCACATTTATTTCACCCTCGCATAAAAAAAAATAAAAAGATATTTTTGTGGGGTAATTCAACATACACACAGCATACACCCACATTCAAGGCACTTAACCTAATTGATTTTCTTCTTCTCAACCAAATTATGATATGTGGAATTGGTACACATAAATCAACACATAAAAGAGTAGAAATCAGTCTAGGTTAATCATTTTGTGTGCCTAACTTAGTGGTGCAATTGTGGCCAATTGTTTGAGTTGTTTGGGCTGCACCACTCAACCTAAAATCAACTCACCATGTAGCTTCCTCTTAAGGTTTTCAATCTAGGTTCATTCTAGGCACTCCACTTTATTTTCTATTTCAAAAGAAAAGTGATCTTCACTCATGCTTGAAAACCTGGTTTGCCTCAAACTTGATTGAATTAAACCTAATTCTAAACCCTAAAAGCTACTTAAGAAAGATTTGAACTCTAAAACCTACTCATCACAAATAATCTTGCTTGAAAACCCTGGTTGTGCATGCACTTACACATACTTAATTGATCATTAAGGGCACAACCCATTTTTAGGGCCCACCACATTCCGTAAGCAATAGAATCCCAAGCCTAAATAAAATCAAGTAGACGTTGGCCTTAAGGATTGATTCGCTCTTCGGGGTCCAATTTGAGATTGTTTACGATTAACCTGCTTGTACTAATCAATCTGATGTCTAGTTAGGGGATTAGTGTCAAACGACTGCGACTGGGGGTACACTAGGAACCGGAGGTGCAAGTCGAAGGAAGAACCTTCTCCCCAGTCCCTCCTCCTAACTGGTTGGATTGAGCTGATGCAAGTAGAGTAAATTATCTATAATCTTAAGGTGGGTTCTGAGAGTCTGTAGATCCTTAGGCTGCCCCACTTAATGACAGGCTTATTTTGTTGTGCTACAGGGTTCTTAACCCCAGTCCTTCCGACCTTTTCCTAGTTTTTGCTGGTAAGAAGGTCATTGAATCCTAGATTGGAAGGTGCTGAATGGTGGATGGCTACGCTATCGGAATTGGTTTTGAAAACCCGTCGTTGTAGTTCGAGTTACGAAGAAATCCATTCAACAAATAAAATTTATATCGAAAAATCTGTAAAGAAATTCCTGGTCGAGCATAGGGAGGCTACATCAATCAAAATTCGCATATATATTTTTTTTGTGTTTTTGCTTAAAAGGCAAAATAATCACAATGGAAGCAATATAGACAATAAGAGAGAGAGAGAGAAAGAACAATCATTTGATATCATGTAATGTTTTTACAACTAAGAAAGCAAGAAATGATTACACTAGAAAGCGAGAAATTATTACAACTGGAAAGCAGGAAAATTCTACTCTAGAAAACAGTAAAAAGAATGGGAGAGAGAAGTTATCCTCCTCGATGATCGCTTGGTGGACAAGTTCGATGGGACAATGCCTGGAAGATGAGGAACGGAGCGGGAAGAAGGAGGATGAAGCAAGAGGAACGGGAACGAAGCAGTATGTCGTCGTCGTCGCGGGATCCGCTTCCAAAATGGGGGCGAAAACTCGATTTTAGCTTTTGAGGAGAATCCCGGGTGTAGGACAAGCTTCTCTTAAGCTTTAGAGAGGGAGAAAGGAGAAGGAAGGGATGAGAAATCTGTTTGGTAGGGGTCTCCTTTTATAGTTGCAAGGAGTGGGGGCATTTTGGATATTACAACATGAAAAACATTAATTCAGGACCTTTAGTGATGGATTTATCCGTCACTAAAGGCCTCAACATGGCCAATGTGCTTGTGCCCCTTCGCCTTCGCGCTCTCAACGCCTTCACACGACTTCGCATGCTCAGCCATTTGATCAGGAGATCGGATGACTTAAATTGTCCTCGTTGGCGCCACGCACCCGTGTGCAATCAGGCGTTTGGGCTGTACGTCTGATCGCACGTGGGCGCTATAGATCGATCTGCATCGCTCAATGCGAATCATGCTGCTACAATTGCTCGCATACGCGCGGTAGTTGCAGGATCGAACATGCATTGTGCGCACACACAACGTGCATGACCACTGTGATATGTGTGGGCTTGTGTCGCATGGATGATTTTGAGAATGCGTGCTTGCGATCATTAGATCAAGATCCAACGGCCCAGATCGTGTTGTTGGAGACTCTTTGGAGAGGTAGCAGTGGTCCTTAGGGTTGGTTAGGTGGCTGAAATGGTGCCATGTGGCGCCATCTTGGACGTCCATCTTCTGAGTGTTGTAGACGATGCCATGGGTGTTGGATTGGACTGATTTTCATGCCGTTAGGCTGTGATCGTCGATCCGAATCCATCTGTGCAGTCGGATCTATTGTTTGAGGTGCAGATTAACACCATCTTAGCCCTTGATCTTTAGGGTTCCTTAATCTGTATTTGGTGCTACGGATGTCCAATCAGGTTGATCATGGAGTTGTTGAACTCCAATCGTCACCCTAATCGGATTTGTATGATTGGATCTTCGATCCAAGGCCTCGGTTAAAAGTCACCCTGTCCCTGACTATAAAAGGAGACAATTACTATACACTTTATACAACTTGACCTAAATGCATGATTATGCATGTTATGCACTATTTACAAAGTATAATGCTAATGTGACACTAAGAACATGTATTAATAGACATTTTAGGTTAATCAAATGTTTCCACAGCACACCCCCATGCCTATCTTTTGGTAGTCCCTAGCAAAAACTACATGCTATTTATAAAAGAATTAGGTTGGATTACTTAGGCAAAAAACATTTTTAACATCAAGAAATTTTTACTTAGAACTTGAACTTTCAAAGACACAACAGTACCCGGGTATCTGCCAAAATGCAGACCGCCTCAAGCCCTCGCCTTATTCAAAGAAAGATCTCTTTTTCTCATTTTCTTCTTTTCTAATTTTTTTTGGATTTTTGAGTTTAGGGTTACAGAGTGGCTTTCTACGGCCACTCAACCCACCCAAGATTTGATGATAACCCTAAGTTCTAAGCATCCTTTTGTGAATGTGATAGACTCATTGATAGGTAATCAGAATGGACTTCGGGTTTCTATGCCCCTAGGTGGCCTTAAAAAGAGAGTTCTGAGTGATTCTTCTTGTCTGAACATTTCGATTGCTGATACTTTTTCAAACGAAACCATTCTTATAGTTTCAGGTGTCCAAACCCCGTGGTTTGATGACATCGTTAATTGTTTGGCAGTTGGTCAAATCCCCCAGGATTGGACCATGCAAAAATGGGATAGGCTCAAATCTGAGACCAAATATTACTTCTAAGAGGACCCTGAACTGTACTGCATCGGCTATGATCAGATCATTTGCTGATGTGTTCCAGAGAATGAATTCAAGAGTATACTAGAGTTCTACCATGCATCTGTGTTTGGTAGACACTTCTCCGAAAAAAGGATGGCTGCAAAAATTTTGCAATCTAGATTCTATTGGCTGTCTTCATTCAAGGATGCCCAGGAATTCTCGAGGTCATGTTGCTGATGCCAGACACTTGGGAGCATGACTAAGAGAGATGTGATGCCTCTAAACCCGATTCTTCCCATCGAGATCTTCAACGTTTGGGGCATCGATTTCATGGGACCCTTCCTCCCTTCATTTGGACATTAGTACATTCTTGTCACTATTGATTACATGTCCAAATGGATCGAGGTGATTCCCACCCAAACCAGTGACCACAAGGTGGTCATAGATTTCATCAAGAAGAACATTTTCAGTCGGTTTGGGATTCCGAGGGCCATCATCAGTGATGGTGGCACTCATTTCAGTAAATGCCCAGTTCCATAATTTGCTGGCAAAATACGGGGTTAATCACAGAATCTCCACACCTTACCATCCCTAGACGAATGGATAGGCTGAGATCTCCAATCAGGAGATCAAGAATATTCTACAGAAAACGGTTAGGCCTAATCACAAAGACTAGACTTAAAAGCTTGAGGTCGCTCTTTGGGCCTACCGTACGGCATATAAAATGCCCATCGGCATGTCTCCATTTCGTCTGGTGTATGGAAAGGCATGCCATTTACTCATAGAAATTGAACATAGGACATTCTAGGCAATCAAGTAGTGCGATCTAGAATTGAGTTTAGCCAGGAAGACTAGGAAACTCCAACTATTTGAGTTGGAGGAGCTTAGGAATGACACATACGAGAATGCCAAGATCTACAAGGCTCAGACCAAAGCTCTTCATGACCAATTATTTTCCCGCAAGAGCTTTGAGCTGAAATAGAAGGTTAGGCTCTTCGATTCTCGACTTAAGCTCTTTCCCAGCAAACTTAGGTCAAAATGGAACGGCCCGTTCTTTATTGATCAGATATTTCCAAATGGAGCTGTTTAAATCTCTAACCTGAAGTTGGGTAATTCATTCAAAGTCAACGGTCAATGTCAGAAACTTGTTATTGATCTTACTATTCCAGAACCCGTCTCAAACACGGTTCCTCTAGCCATGATGTGACTTCTTTGGGTGGACTTCACCTAGCTGACGGCATTAAACTCAGCAATTGTACAGTCTGACTCAGAGCTGACTCGAGCTTCAAATTCAGGTGATATCTTCTGCATTCTACCCTTCCTTTCATGTCTTTTATTTTCAATGTGAACATTGCATCAGCTAGGCATGGGGGAGTAGATTCATTTCTGAATCATTTTGACAGCTTTGTGAAATTCTTGTAAATTTTGTAAATTCTATTTGTCATCTTATATATACATAAAAAAAATGAATTAGGAAGGAATACTTGGACATTAGGACCTTTCAATCTTACGAAATATTATAGTAGGATCTTAACACTAAGACCATTTAGGCCTTTAGGCTTAATCAGCCCGGGTATCCACTAAAATGTGGATCTGTATTTTGAGTCATCGCCATCCTGAATTCTATCATAATTTGATTAAATAAGTTTGGGTGATAAGTACATGACTTATCAACTCACCCTCTGATTTGAGGAAACTTTAAGTCTAAGCAACTATGATGAGAGCCTCATCATGAGCCATAACTAGCCCATTTTAACCTAATAAAGAGAATCAAAGCTCCTACATAACCTAGAAGAGGGCCTAATTGGAGGAATAAGTGTTCTGAGAAGAAAATATGAAATAAAGGTTAAAACTGTAATTTTACCATTGCAGGACATAAAGGATATTTCTTAGAGATAGAGCATTGGTCAACTGGTCAAAATGAGATAAAAAGTGGGATGAATCAATCAGAAATGGGCTCATGTGCAATCCAGGAATTAAATGACATCTTGTAACCCTAAAATAGACCTGCTTAATTCAACAAGGTTTTAGTCAGGATAAAAATCAAGTAAACCCTCTAAAAATCATGGAAAAATATCCCCTAGGGTTTAAAACATTCAATTTGGCCTTTGGAACCTAGTCTGACCTAGATTAGGGTCCTAGCTCATCAATTGACCTAAATTGGGTTTTTACGTAAAATGTCCAGTCAAACGTGGTCAAAATTAAAATCCAATTTCACCATTGGATTCCTTAGGTCAAAATTAGGTTTTTAAAAAAATTTGGACCTAAGGGGAGGTCATCTTGACTTACTTTGCAATTTAGTACACTCAATCACATTTTGGTCCCTATCTTTTGAAAACCATCACATAAACCCCCCTAGCTTCCTCGCCAATCTTACAATCAGGTCCCTCCACCATTATTGGGGTGAGAATCCTTCTCGAGAGAGGATTAGAGAGGGAATGCTCTCAGATTCCTCAGAGATCTCCTCCCAGAATTGGAATGGAGATTCTCTGAGGAATCCCCTTCCATCTGAGCCCAATCACAACCCCTGATTTGCACCCAATCTCTCGTGCGAACGCACGAGAGATTTGGGTATCTAACTACCTTCCATCTCCGGCGTGACGTCGGTGGCAGAAGACGTGCCCTCCATGCACCAGAAGCACGGCCAACACCTATAAATTAAAACCCAACTCCGGCCGCACCTTCTCAGCTTGACATGGCCGGGATTCCACCCCAAATTCATCTTCTTCTTTTCCGGCCAAGGGGTCAAGCGAGCTCCAGCGAGCCCCCTTCCTCTTCCGCTTCGCTCTACCACAAAACCAGTGGCAGAGTCATCTTCCTCATCCTCCTCCGCGTCGTGCAACAACCGTGCAAGCTGCCCTAGCCCCGTCGTCGTCGCGGTCTTCCTCCACTGGACATCTTCTTCTCCGGCAACAGTAGGTACTACTGTTCGCCCCCTCATCCCCTTTGTCCCTTTAGTTGGGTTAAAACTATTCTCCTCTATCCCCTCTTTCATCTCCCTCATTTTATTTCATCAAACATCCCTCGACTGCCACTGTTCACCACCACCTTCCTCATCTCCGGCCACCATCCGGTGAGACGCTCCCATTGCTCCGCAGCCCCACACGCCTCGCCGACCATCGCATAACCTTCGGCTCACCTCACTGAATAACCTCCGCCCATCCATAGGCCCGCTACACCACCACAACAGTCCCCCAAACACACCCATCCATCTGGCCACAGGGTGACCTAGGCACGCACGCCTAGGTCACCCCGCGGCCTACCACCTAGCTCTTCACCTTCGCCGTGATACGGCGAAGGTCCCCCGGTGATCTGATTAGTCCACGAGGCTATTTTTGTGTCAGACAGATTTCAAGCTGTTGCCGCCATTGACGGCAACTCGAACGCAGCTCCATGCTTGATCCAGGTCATAGAACTGCAGATTTCCAGGTGCTGCCAACTTGGGAAGGTCTTGCGAAGGTAGTTGACCCAGCAAGCGAAGCCAACAGAGCCTGCAGTTGAGGGAATTGAAGGCACGGTCTGCTGCGGGCGCGCGAGGGAAAGTAGTGGGCTTTAGTCCCACATCGGTAAGTCACGACGCGTGCGTATCCTTTATATTATTTTTGTCATATGGGCTCGTTGCCTCCGAACGCACTTGGGGTGAGGTCCCTCACCCATCCTCAACACCTCGTCCGTGATTTCACCACACGAATCTGGCGACCCGACCCGACACTGCCCTGAGCACTCCTCGTGCACCACCCTCATGCCTGTGCACCTGGACTCGGGTGCGAGATCCGATCGGTTTACCCGACTCTGGGAGAGCGTGCTAAGAGTGGTTTACACAAAGGGAGAGAGACGCACGGGTGTGGGTAGAGGGATAGGTTTTGCTTTGGTGTGGTTTGTGCAGGGAAGGAAGGAAGGAAGAAGTCAACACTTAGCCGCTAAGGAGAAGAAGCAGAAGGAAGGAAGCCTTTGCAGAGGAAAAAGAGAAGAAAAGGAAGAGGCGAAGGAAAAAGGAAGAAAAATCAGAAGAAGAATAAAAGAAGGGAAACATATTTTTAAGACGTCTGATCCCAGGATCAGACGTCCAATTTCTTCTTTTTGCCACAATTACTTTTCAAACTCATGCATTTATATTTGAATTATGTTTTGAGTAATTAAGTGTTCAATTACATTCTTGAGATTAGTAGTAAATTCCAATTGCTCCCTGCGATCGACCTCGGATACTTAGGTTTTCGAGTAATAAAACTTCTATTTGTTGATGACGCTTGATCACCTATACTACGACGTAACTAACTGTTAAAAGACGATCGAGACCACGTCAACATTTTGGCACCGTTGCCGGGGAGCAACGCATAATTTATCACTAGTCTCTACATTCTTTTTATCATATTGGACACTAACTTGCCCTACTTTGCTTTGTTGTGATCTTGCAGTATTTCATGAGAAAATCTCTCTCGCAAGTCAACCACTCCAGGGCAAGTAATTTCTTTTCTTCCTTAAACTATCCCTTAAGCTTTGAAAGACAAAAGGAAGAAAATTAATTTAGGAATCAATTGCCTTCTTTCTATAGTAATGACCATCTTTAAGGCAAACATTTCCTGATTTTGCAAAAATTTTTTCAGATCTTCTTGAAGTTGGAGTGATTTTTTTTTTTTAGATTCTATCCCATAAATTCATGTGCCTAATAGAAATCACGCTTAATCTCGGTGGACAACACACTTCTTGCTTTTAAAGTGAAAAGAGAATTTTTGTGAAAAAGAGGATTGGAAATAGAACCAAATTAGGGTTTCTATAGTAGGATCTTGGAGTGTTAGTCACACATGCCTACATAAAAGGAAATAAACCCTCCCGCATCAGTGTGCTACCCAAGCCCTTGAGTGAAGAGATCTAAACAAGACAAACCCTAAGAAAAATTAAAGTTCTAAAATCACTTGAATCTTAAAATCTTGGACCTAATAACCTAGGAGTCAAATCAGGGTGATCACTAGGCTCCAAACCTAGAATCATTCTGCCATCTATAGGACAGGTCAGGTGAAGTTGACCCCTTGGGTCAACCAACCTCTAAATTAGGTCACAACATCAAACCATCTAAAGTTCAAGTGAGAACCCTAAAGCACCTTTAAAATAAAAGTGGTAGACTTAAGAGGTCAATGTCCCATTCAGGTCCACCTGGAATCTCAGTGACAAGAGAGGTCGGGTGGGGGAAACCCTGTAACCCGTGGGGACGATCTACCATGTAGGGGTCTTTGCGGGACTCTCCCTCTCTGGCTGCCCAGGTAATTCTCAGGTGGACGATCTTCTGATCTATGGGTACCATCCGCCCCGAACCTCCATAGTCATCCAAACGTCTTTGGGTGTCTTGATTGGGTCAAAAACATCTCTAGTCCTTCATCTTTTCTCTTTAGAGCACACACACATTTTCAGTGGGTCTCATTATTCAGATCTAATTGCTTCATAACTTGATTCTACATCTTGATTCAAACTCTGATTCTACATCTTGATTCCACAACCTGATCAAAATATGCAGCCAAACCACTTAGGACTACCATTCAAGAAACTTGAATATCAGAGATCCATGAGAGATAGAATGATTGAGGATGGCATGAAATTCTATGAAAAAGAAGAATCCTCAACACCAGTAGGAAACATTCAAGTTGATGTCCCAATAACCACAACCTTTATCATAACTTGTGCCCAAGTACTATTGGCAGAAGCCACAAAAGGTTCAACCTGTGACTTGCTCATTACTGGATACATTGAGATAGAAAAATTGCATAATCTTGAATACCTTCAATGTATGACAAATCCTCGACTTTGGAAGCAACACCAAGATAGTCTTGAAAAATGGGAAGAGATAATGAGATTAGTAAAACAAATTATTGACCAGAAGTACCCGTATATACCACAAATAGAAGATGAACCATCTAGGGACAACATCGAGGATCAACCTGATCTCGGGTTTGAGGCACAAAATGGCTGTGGATTCCTAATCCAGATGGAGTACAATGTGCCTGATATTAAAGAAGGTTGGGAAGCTCCAAATGCAGGAAAACATAATGTTGAGCTTACTCTAGACCATGAATCACCAAGCTTAGAATCCCAAAACTCCTGCAATAATGAGAGTAGAACTGAACCTCTTGAAGGTGTAAATCCCTTCCCTTATTTTGATAAGGTGACCCTTGAAGGTTATTCAGACCTAGATTCTAGTGATTCAACCCACATCCTAAGCCTAGAACCTAGATCTAAAATCTATTTTGAAGATTTCAAGGCCCCATATGAGGAAGATCAATCTTTTAATGAAGAATATGATTTTGGGCCTATAATTGATGAATATCTCTCGCCAACATCCTCAGAGGAACTAATCAATTTTTCGGAAGTCATGCCAATCTACGATACAGAAACTGAGGAGTTGGATGAGTAGGGATGTAATTGGGTTTGCCCTACTAGCTTAGAACCTGAGCCTCTACCAGATAGGGACACCTTTTTAAGCTTAGAATTAACATTTAGGTGAGACCCCAGGCAGGCTGCTGAATCTACAACATATGGTGGTGGAACTCATGATCTTGAATCTCATTCAGATTTTGATTTTCGCAAACTCTCCGACGATTTTGAATCTGACCATAACATCGGGGAAAATCTGCTTCCTAATTATAGCAAGCCAATTCTCTTTGAAGCCACCTGCTTCACATATACAGAACCAAGCAAAATCTGTTCTCTACCTCAACCTGCAACTGGACTCAATTTCTATTCTGATTCACCTCTCACTGAGCCGTTTGTAGATGATTCAACACCATATCTATACCAGGTATCGGGTATTGATTAGACCGAAAAGCAAGAGCCATCATTCTTTGATCACCCCTGTAGGTTTTCCACACCACACATTGATTATTTTTCGGAATCCTACTCTGACCAGGCTAATTCGACTCAGCCTAAACCCGAGTTTTCACTTCCATATCCATCAGAACTTCATTACATATGGTGGGTTCCGCATCTATTGATCTACGTCTATCAACCCACCAGACTTATTGGGTTTCGACTGCATCATCAGCCTACTGATCTTAACAAGCACCTGGTTGGACCAACCAGGCTCTTAATCAAGGTGCTTGTTTTACAAAATTCCACTAATTTGACCACTCCCTCTCCACCTCATTTTCTGCTCGGCTGAAGGCATTGAATTTAGTGCTTAACGGGAGGCAACCCATCATTCCAAAAATAGAGACCCGTCTGATTATCCGTCTGTACTCCACGTCCATTGCACCTTGAATTCAGCCTTAGACAGTTGATCCCACCTCTGGTACACATACCAGAGCTTGAAATCGTTCGCATTAGTCATTTCCAACTCGTTCACCCACCCGATGTATCCTATTCTAAGTCCCTGACCTCAACACTATTTCACACCCTCTGTTTATAATGAGGACATTGCAAAACTTAGGCATGGGGGGTGATAAAGTGCATACATACAGAACCAAGAAAAAAATCAGAAGGATTCTCACACAAAAAAATTCACATATGTCAAAAACACAAAAAATTGAAAAATTATGAAAAATAACAAAAAATGGGGGAGGGAGGAAATTTTGTGAGCCACATATTCATAAGGAGGAGAAAAAGAGCAAAAATAACAAAAGGAGCACAAGATGAAAAAGTAAAAGAGGTAGTCATTAGTAAAAGATTAAGGATAAAGAAATAAAAGAAAAGTGCTAAGGAGACATAACAAGAGATTAGCGGGAACACTGGTCTTAGGCCTCTTGGGCTAGATTCTTTAGCTTAATAATTCACGTATCCGCTAAGATCTGGATAATCCTCAAGAGGTTGGGGAAAATGTGAAGCTCAAGTATTAGGTCTAAGGCTTAGGAAGTATTCGGCCTCGTTAACTGACCTTTGGTTTGCGGGATTCGGTAACCTAAGAACCCCAAATCACACACAGTTTGGTTCAGCGCGCATAAATATCCAAATCACGCAAAAGCGTTTAATGTTCTAAAAAAGTCACCTAGATTAGGAGTGGCTAATCAACACAAGTTGATTTGGATGAGTTCACGATGCGGAGAGGCGGGAAATTTCCCTCGAAGATGCGTAACAACATAACATCTCCTCGGTGCTTGTCTCTTAGGATATTCAAATATCCTACTAGGGGCATGTAAGCACTCTGTTGGTTCAGATACCATGGGCGGCATTATCATGAAATGTCGATCGTCAGGGTCTGAATTCGGCCACGGAATGCCATGGGCGGGATTATCTCGAAATCTCGAAAGCCAGGGTTCTGGGGGTTGCCATGGGCGAGATTTTCTCGAAATCTCGATAGCTAGGGACCCTTGAGGATTGATGATGGGGACGAGGAATTCAATACAGACCGTGTTGAGAAGCCAATCCGAAGCTAGAAATAAAAAGAAAAGAGAGAGAAAGCTCTCCAAACAAATAAATCTTCTATCTCTCTTACGAAAACACACTGCAAACTGAACCTAGGGTAAAAATGTCTCAAGCACGGGTGCTTTAACCGTGGAGTCCAACAAACCCTAGGTTAGTTTCGTGGGCATTAAAAACCTTTGTGGAGGACTGAGGCTAAAGCGAGTCAGGTCGAGATTTTGGTTGGTACTTGAGTACATCTAGGCCTATTGTCGGCATTTTGACCTAATCACAAAAGAAAAAGAGAAGCACTTATCATAATTGTTGATAGACACTCAGGGTCTAGAATAGAAGTTAAAACCTTGAAATTTTGCTAAGGGACTAGCAAAAGCTAGGCATGGGGGTTTGATGAGAGCCTCATCATGAGTCATAACTAGCACATTTTAACCTAATAAAGAGAATAAAAGCTCCTACATGACTTAGAAGAGGGCCTAATTGAAGGAATAAGTGTTCTGAGAAGAAAACATGAAATAAAGGTTAAAATTGCATTTTTACCATTGCAGTGCATAAACGGGATTTCTCAGAGGTAAAACATAGATCAAATGGTCTAAATGAGATAAAAAGTGAGTTGATTCAATCAGAAATGGGTTCTTGTGCAATCTAGGAATTAAATGACATCTTGTAACCCAAAAACAGACCCGCTTAATTCAACAAGGTTTCAGTCAAGATAAAAATCAAGTAACCCTCTAAAAATCATGGAAAAATATCCCTTAGGGTTTGGAACATTCAATTTGGCCTTTGGAACCTAGTTTGACCTAGATTAGGGTCCTAGCTCATTAATTGACCTAATTTGGGTTTTTACGCAAA
Organism: Thalassia testudinum; assembly: GCA_037157565.1. Classification (NCBI taxonomy): domain Eukaryota; kingdom Viridiplantae; phylum Streptophyta; class Magnoliopsida; order Alismatales; family Hydrocharitaceae; genus Thalassia; species Thalassia testudinum. The sequence goes on along the minus strand of JAZHRO010000003.1, from coordinate 6,934,149 downwards.
ATATCCAACCAAATGTGGTCAAACCTAAAATCCAACTTCACCGTTGGATTACTTAGGTCCAAATTAGGTTTGTACCAAAATTTGGACCTAAGGGGAGGTGATCTTGACCTACTTTGCAATTTAGTACACCCAATCACATTTTGGTCCCTATCTTTTGAAAATCATCACATAAACCCCCGTAGCTTTCTCGCCAATCTTACAATCAGGTCCCTCCACCATTATTGGGGAGAGAATCCTTCTCCGGCAAGGATTAGAGAGGGAATACTCTCAGATCCCTTAGAGATCTCCTCCCAGAATTGGAAGGGAGATTCTCTGAGGAATCCCCTTCCATCTGAGCCCGATCACAACCCCTGATTTGCACCTAATCTCTCGTGCGAATGCACGAGAGATTTGGATATCTGACTACCTTCCATCTCTGGTGAGATGTCGGTGGCAGAAGACGTGCCCTCCACGCACCAGAAGCACGGCCAACACCTATAAATTAAAACCCAACTCCGGCCACACCTCCTCAGCTCGACTTGGCCGGGATTCCACCCCAAATTCATCTTCTTCTTCTCCAGCCAAGGGGTCCAGCGAGCTCTGGCGAGCCTCCTTCCTCTTCCTCTTCGCTTTGCCACAAAACCAGTGGCAGAGTCGTCTTCCTCATCCTCCTCCGCATCGTGCAACAGCCGCACGAGCTGCCCTAGCCCCGTCGTCGCCGCCGTCTTCCTCCACTGGACATCTTCTTCTCCGACGACAGCTGGTACTGTCATTCGCCCCCTCGTCCCTTTCGTCCCTTTAGTTAGGTTAAAACTATTCTCCTCTATCCGCTCTTTCATCTCCCTCATTTTATTTCATCAAACATCCCTCGACCGTCGCTGTTCACCACCACCTTCCTCATCTCCGACCGCCCTCCGGCGAGACGCTCCCATCGCTCCGCAGGCCCACATGCCTCGCCGACCATCTCATAACCTCCGCCTCACCTCACTGAATAACCTCCACCCGTCCATAGGCCCGCTACACCACCACAACAGTCCCCCGAACACACCCATCCACCTGGCCATAGGCCGACCTAGGCACGCACGCCTAGGCCACCCCACGGCCTGCCACCTAGCTCTTCACCTTCGCCGTGACATGGCGAAGGTCCCCCGGTGATCTGATTAGGCCGCGAGGCTATTTTTGTGTCAGACAGATTTCAAGCTCTAGCAGGCATTGACGGCAACTCGAAGGAAGCTCCACACTTGATCCAGGTCGCAGAACTACAGATTTCCAGGTGCTGCCAACTTGGGAAGGTCTTGCGAAGGTAGTTGACCCAGCAAGTGAAGCCAATAGAGCCTGCAGTTGAGGGAATTCAAGGCACGGTCTGCTGCGGGCACGCGAGGGAAAGCAGTGGGCTTTAGTCCCACATCAGCAAGTCATGATGCACACATATCCTTTATATTGTTTTTGTCATATGGGCTCGTTGCCTCTGAATGCACATGGGGTGAGGTCCCTCACCCATCCTCACCGCCTCATCCATGATTTCACCACACAAATCTGGCGACCTGACCTAACACTGCCTTGAGCACTCCTCGTGCACCACCCTCACGCCGGTGCACCTGGACCCGGGCGCGAGATCTGATCGGTTTACTCGACTCCGGGAGAGCATGCTGAGAGTGGTTTACACAGTGAGAGAGACACGCGGGTGTGGGTAGAGGGATAGGTTTTGCTTTGCTGTGGTTTATGCAGGGAAGGAAGGAAGAAGCCAACACTTAGCTGCTATGGAGAAGAAGCAGAAGGAAGGAAGCCTTCGCAGAGGAAAAAGAGAAGAAAAGGAAGAGGCGAAGGAGAAAGGAAGAAAAATCAAAAGAAGAATAAAAGAAGGGAAACATATTTTTAAGACGTCTGATCCTAGTATCAGACGTCCAATTTCTTCTTTTTTCCACAATTACTTTTCAAACTCATGCATTTATATTTGAATTACGTTTTGAGTAATTAAGTGTTCAATTACATTCTTGAGATTAGTAGTAAATTCCAATTGCTCCCTGTGTTCGACCTCAGATACTTAGGTTTTCGAGTAATAAAACTTCTATTTGTTGACGATGCTTGATCACCTATACTACGACTTAACTAACTATTAAAACACGATCGAGACCACGTCAACCCACCCGATGTATCCTGTTCTATGTCCCTGACCTCAACACTATTTCACACCCTCCGTTTACAATGGGGGCATTGCAAAACTTAAGCAAGGGGGGGTGATAAAGTGCATACATACAGAACCAAGAAAAAGTCAGAAGGATTCTCACAAAAAAAAAATTCACAAATGTCAGAAACATAAAAAAAATTGAAAAATTATGAAAAATAACAAAAAAATGGGGGAAGGAGGAAATTTTGTGAGCCACATAATTAGAAGGAGGAGAAAAAGCGCAAAAATGACAAAAAGGAGCACAAAAAGAAAAAGAGGTAGTCATTAGTAAGAGATTAAGGGATTAACTAAAGTTCTAGACCAGATCAAGAAAAGAGAAAAATGAAAAGTGCTAAGGAGACATAACAAGAGATTAGCGGGGACGCTAGTCTTAGGCCTCTTGGGTTAGATTCTTTAGCTTAATAATTCACGTATCCGCTAAGATCTGGATATTCCTCAAGAGGTTGGGGAAAATGCGAAGCTTAAGTATTAGGTCTAAGGCTTAGAAACTATTCGACCTCGTTAACTGACTTTCGGTTTGCGGGATTCGGTAACCTAAGCACCCCAAATTCACAAAAAGTCTGGTTCAGTGCACCTAAATATCAAAATCACGCAAAAAGCGTTTAATGTTCTAAAAAAGTTGCCTTGAATAGGAGAGGCCAATCAACGCAAGTTGATTTGGACGAGTTCCTGGTGCGGAGAGGTGGGAAATTCCCCTCGAAGATGCGTAACAACATATCATCTCCTCGGTGATTGTCTCTTAGGATATTTAAATATACTACTTGGGGCATGTAAGCACTCTGCTGGTTCAAATACCACGGGCAGCATTATCACGAAATGTCGATCGCTAGGGTTTGAATTCAGCCAGGGAATGCCATGGGCGGGATTATCTTGAAATCTCGAAAGCCAGGGTTCTGGGGGTTGCCATGGGTGGGATTATCTCGAAATCTCGATAGCCAGGGACCCTTGAGGATTGATGATGGGGACGAGGAATCCGATACAGACCGTGTTGAGAAGCTAATCCGAAGCTAGAAATAAAAAAGAAAAGCGAGAAAAAGATTTCCAAACAAATAAATCCTCTGTCTCTCTTACAAAAATGCACTACAAATTGAACCTAGGCTAAAAATGTCTCAAGCACGGGTGCTTCAACCGCGGAGTCCAACAAACCCTAGGTTAGTTTCTGTGGGACTTAAAAACCATTGCGGAGGACTAAGGCTAAAGCGGGTCAAGTCCAGATTTTGGTTGGTACTTGAGTACCTCTAGGCCTATTGTCGGCATTCTAACCTAATCACAAAAGAAAAAGAGAAGCACTTATCATAATTGTTAACAGACACTCAGGGTCTAGAACAAAAGTTAAAACCTTGAAATTTTGCTAAGGGACTAGCAAAATCTAGGCATGGGGGTATGATGAGAGCCTCATCATGAGCCATAACTAGCCCATTTTAACCTAATAAAGAGAATAAAAGCTCCTACATGACTTAGGAGAGGGCCTAATTGAATGAATAAGTGTTCTAAGAAGAAAACATGAAATAAAGGTTAAAACTGCAATGTTACTGTTGCAGTACATAAACAGGATTTCTCAGAGGCAAAACATAGGTCAAATGGTCTAAATGAGATAAAAAGTGGGTTGATTCAATCAGAAATGGATTCATGTGCAATCCAGGAATTAAATGACATCTTGTAACCCTAAAACAGACCTGCTTAATTCAGCAAGGTTTTGGTCAGGATAAAAATCAAGTAAACCCTCAAAAAATCATGGAAGAATATCCCCTAGGGTTTAGAACATTCAATTTGGCCTTTAGAACCTAGTTTGACCTAGATTAGGATCCTAGCTCATCAATTGACCTAATTTGGGTCTTTAGGCAAAATGTCCAATCAAATGTGGTCAAGCCTAAAATCCAACTTCACCATTGGATTCCTTAGGTCCAAATTAGGTTTGTACCAAAATTTGGAAAAAAGGGGAGGTCAGCTTGACCTACTTTGCAATTTAGTAAACCCAATCACATTTTGGTCCCTATCTTTTGAAAACCATCACATAAACCCCCCTAGCTTCCTCGCCAATCTTACAATCATGTCCCTCTACCATTATTGGGGATAGAATCCTTCTCCGGAGAGCATTAAAGAGGGAATACTCTCAGATCCCTCAGAGATCTCCTCCCAGAATTGGAAGGGAGATTCTCTGAGGAATCCCCTTCCATCTGAGCCCGATCACAACCCCTGATTTGCACCCAATCTCTCATGTGAATGCAGGAGAGATTTGGGTATCTAACTACCTTCCATCTCTGGCGAGACGTCGGTGCCATAAGATGTGCCCTCCACGCACCAAAAGCACGGCCAACAATGATAAATTAAAACTGAACTCCGGCCGCACCTCCTTAACTCGACTTGGTCGGGATTCCACCCCAAATTCATCTTCTTCTTCTCCGGCCAAGGGGTCCAGCGAGCTCCGGTGAGCCCCCTCCTCTTCCTCGTCGCTCTGCCACAAAACCACTGGCAGAGCCATCTTCCTCATCTTCCTCCGCATCGCGCAACACCTACGCGAGCTGCCCTAGCCCCGTTGTCACCACCATCTTCCCCCACTAGAGGTCTTCTTCTCCGACGACAGCAGGTACTGCCATCCACCTCCTCGTCCCCTTCATCCCTTTAGTTAGGTTAAAACTATTCTTCTCTATCACCTCTTTCATCACCCTCATTCTATTTCATCAAACATCCCTCGACTGTCGCTGTTCACCACCACCTCCCTCATCTTCGGCCACCCTCTGGTGAGATGCTCCCATCGCTCCGCAGCCCCACATACCTCACAAACCATCACATAACCTCTGCCTCACCACACTGAATAACCTTCGCCCGTCCGTTGACCCTCTACACCTACCCAACAGTCCTCGAACACAACCATCATCCGGCCACAGGGCGACCTAGGCACGCACGCCTAGGCCAGCTCGCGGCCTGCCACATAGCGTTTCACCTTCGCCGTGACACGGCGAAGGTCCCCCGGTTATCTGATTAAGCCGCGAGGCTCTTTTCGTGTCTGGTAGGTTTCACACCCTGGCCGCCATTGACGACAACTCGAGGAAGCTCCACGCTTGCTCCAGGCCACAGGACTGCAGGGCTTTAGGTGCAGCTAACTCGGGGAGGTATTGCGAAGACTTCTGCACCAGCAAGAGGCGTTGCAAGGTCAGCAGCAGTGGAAATTGAAGGATGGACTCCTGCAGGCACGTGCGAGAGAAGGCAGTGGGTATTAGTCCCACATCGTTAACTCACAAAGCGATGGAGTGATTTATAATGTTTTTGTGTTATGAGCTTGTTGCCTCAGAACGCACTTGGGGTGAGGTCCCTCACCTATCTTCACCGCCTCATCCATGACACAGATCTGGCGACCCGACACTACCCTGAGCACTCCTCGTGCACCACCCTCACGTTGATGCACCTGGACCCGGGCGTGAGATCCAACTTGTTTACCCAACTCCGGGAGAGCGTGCAGAGAGTGGTTTACACAGAGAGAGATGCGCAGGTGTGGGTAGAGGGATAGGTTTTGCTCTGTGGTTTGTGCAGGGAAGGCAGACAGGAAGGAAGAAGCCAACACTTAGCTGCTAAGAGAAGAAGCAGAAGGAAGGAAGCCTTTGCAGAGGAAAAAGAGAAGAAAGGAAGAGGTAAAGGAAAAAGAGAAGAAGAACTGAAGAAGAAGAAGATGATGAACTAAAGGCAAACAGAACCAAGGAAGGAAGTAGAGCCAAGGAAGAAGAAGAAGACCCGTAGAGAGAAAGTAACTGCAGAAGAAAATAGGAAGAAAGAAGCAAGGCACTACAGAAAAGAAAGAAGAAGCTCAAAGAGAAGAAAGGAAGAAAATCAGAAGAAGAAAAATAAGAGAAGGGAAACACATTTTTAAGACGTCTGATCCCATGATGAGAAGTTCAAATTCTTCTTTTTACCATAATTACTTTTCAAACTCATGCATTTATATTTGAATTACATTTTGAGTAATTAAGTGTTCAATTACATTCTTGAGATTAGTAATAAATTCCAATTGTTCCCTGTGTTCGACCTTGGATACTTAGGTTTCCGAGTAATAAAACTTTTATTTGTTGACAACGCTTGATCACCTATACTACGACGTAACTAACTGTTAAAACACGATCGAGAACAACGTCAACAATCTACACACTATTCGTCACTGACTCGTTGTTTGGCAGATTTAACAAAAATTGGGTAGCTAATGAATCTTCTAGGGTGATATGGCTAGCAAGTTATCGTGGGTAACAGCCCATAAGTAGGCTGTCTAGAACCCTGTCACTGGACCACTCTCTTCTTGCTGCCTTTAGGTAAATCTTAGACCAGGGAAGCCACCTACTTAGAAAGAGAAAGAAAGTCAAAAAGAAAAGAAAAAGAAAAATAAAATGGAGAAAAGAAATAAAAAGAAACAAAAAGAAATAAGCCACACTTCGCCACACGAGTATGGCTGGCAAGTTGTCGGTGAAAATAGCTCATCGACTGGTTATCCAGAACCCAGCTGAAGAAATGCACTAAAAATTCCCAAAACAGTTTGGAAGAAGCGGAGAAGTAGAATAAGCCGGGGAGATATACACTGGACTCACCCTTGTGTTGACCCCATTAAAAGTAAAAGTAGGGAGAAAGCTATCAGTTGTAAAGATACACCTTTAGGCAGAACTATCTTTTTAAGGTCACCAAGAGGCATAGAAACACAAAGTCCATTCTGATTGCCGATCAACAAGTCTATCACATTCACAAAAAGATGCTTAGAACTTAGGGTTCTCATCAAATCTTGGGTGGGTTGAGTGGCCGTAGAAAGCCACTCTGCAACACTAAACTCAAAAATCCAAAAAAAATTAGAAAAGAAGAAAAAGAGAAAAAGATATCTTTCTTTGAATAAGGCGAGGGCTTAAGGCGGTCTGCATTTTGGCAGATACCCAGGCGCTGTTGTGTCTTTGAAAGTTCAGCTCCTAAGTAAAAATTTCTTAATGTTGAAAATGATTTGTGCCAGAGTAATTAAACCTAATTCCTTGATAAATAGCATGTAGTTTTTGCTAGGGACTAGTAAAAAATAGGCATGGCAATGTAATGTGCATACATCTAATTAACCTAAAATGTCTATTAATGCATGTTCTTAGTGTCACACTAGCATTATACATTGTAAATAGTGCATAGCATGCATCATCTTAAATTTAGGTTAGTTTTAATAAAATGTAGGTTAATTGTCACCTTTTATGGCCAAGGACAGGGAAATTTGTTAATTGAGGCCTCGAATCAAAGATCCAACTGTATGGATGTGATTAGGGCAACAATTGGAGTTCAACGATTCCAAGATCGCCCTGATCGAACATCCATAGCACCAGATAGAGACTGAGGAACCCTAAAGAGAAAGGGTGAAGATGGTGTTAATCCACACCTCAGACGACAAATTCGATCGCACGGATGGGTTTGGATCGACAATCGTAGCCTAACGGTGCAAAAAAATCAGTCCAATCCGACACCCGTGGTCAGAAGATGGATGGCCTAGATGGTGCCACGTGGTGCCATCATAGCCACCCAGCACTAGCCATATCTCTTCTCTTCTTCAATCGCTCAACGCATCTACGTCGTTGGATGCTTATCCAACGGCCGATCGCACGTGTAGCGCAGCGATTAAGGCACTACGTAGGCGAGTGGCGTGAGTTCGAGTTGCAAGCGTAGCACCCCTACTCGTGTGTGTGTGCACTATAATGGCCATGTGATGGGCATCCAGTGGCGCGGATCAGCCGATAGCACCAACACGCGATCAGACGCACAGCACAAACGCCCGATCGCACATAGGCACACGGCACTGGCAAGGGTGATTGAAGCCGTACGATCTCATGATCGGACAGCTGAACACGCGTAGCCATCTATAAGCATTGAGGCAGCGAAGGCGAGGGGGTGTGCATGCAACGCACGCACATTGGCCATGTTCAGGCCTTTAGTGACGGATTTATCCGTCACTAAAGGTCCTGAATTAATGTTTTTAATGTTGTAATAACCAAAATGCCCCCACTCATTTTAACTATAAAAGGAGACCCCTACCATACAAATTTCTCATCCCTTCCTTCTCCTCTCTCCCTCTCTAAACCTTGAGAGAAGCTTGTCCCACACCCGGGATGCTCCTCAAGAGCTAAAATCAAGTTTTTGACCCCATTCCGGACGTGGATCCTGCAACAACGACAACATGCTGCTTCGTTCCTGTTCCTCCAGCTTCGTCCTCCTTCTTCCCACTCCATTCCTCTTCTTCTAGGCATTGTCTCGTCCAGCTTGTCCTCCAAGCGATTGTCGAGGAGGATAACTTCTCTCTCCAATTCTTTTTGCTGCTTTCTAGAGTAGAATTTTCTTGCTTTCTAGTTGTAACAATTTCCCACTTTCTAGTGTAATTATTTCTTGCTTTCTTAGTTGTAAAAACATTATTCAATATCAAGTGATTGTTCTTTCTCTCTTTCTCTTATTGTCTATATTGTTTCCATTGTGATTATTTCACCCTTTAAACAAAAATATAAAAAAATATAATTGCAATTTTTGATTGACGTAGCCTCCCTGTGTTTGACCCGGAATTTCTTTACAGATATTTCGATATAAATTTTATTTATTAAATGGATTTCTTCGCAACTCGAACTATAATGACGGGTTTTCAAATCCAATTCCGATAGCGTAGTCATCCGTAGTCAACACATCTGACGACTCAGATCACGTTTGCCTCTTCTCCTTCTAACGTTAAGAGGGAATGTGGCCTCTTCATGATCATTGGATCAAGGATCAACTGCCCACAATGCATGATCGTGCGCCTTCAAAACTCGTGCTTCCCCTGCGTATGATTGGGCATGAGATCAGGCGTCATGTTGTACGTCTAGCCAGTTAGATCATATGTGCCATTGATGGCCAATCAAATGACTTGATTTCTCGCTTACATGCGAGGAGGAGGATGCAGTGCGGTGGCTCGAATGCGCCCCTCTTGCGTGAACAGTGCCTCGACCGCTGTGCTATGTGCCTCCTTAAGGTGAATTCATGAATTCCTCCACGTGCTCTCTTGGCTGTTGGATTTCAATCCAACGGTCAAGATTTGATGATTGGCTGAAGAGAGAGAGCAACGACAGGCTTTAATGGCTAGTGTGGGTGGCTGAGATGGCACCACGTGGTTCCATCAGGGCTGTCTATCTTCTATGTCTTGTAGATGGTGCCATGGATGTCGGATTGATTCGATTTTCGCGTCATTGGGCTGCTATCATTGATCCAAACCCATCCGTGTGGTCGGATTTGTCATCTGAAATACAAATTTACACCACCTGGCCTCTTGACCTCTGATCTTTCTCGGACTGCTTTTGATGCTACGGAAGTCCGATTAGGGCGATCTTGGAGTTATTGAACTCCGATCATTGCCCTAATTAGATTCGTACAGTTGGATCTTCAATCCTAGGCACCGATAAAATATCCACTATACCCAGACCACAAAAAGAGAAAATTAACCTAAACTTCATACAATCTAAACTAATTGCAAGATGATGCATGTTATGCAATATTTATAATGTATGATGCAACTATATGACTAAGAACATGCATAAATAGATGGTTTATGTGATACAAACATGCTTGCATCACACCGCCATGGCTACCTTTTGTTGGCCCCTAGCAAAGCTACATTCTATTTATTAGAGAATTAGAATTAGATTTCTTAGGCAGAAGTAATTTTTCAACACTTAGGGATTTCAACTGAGATCTGAACTGCAAAGACACAATAGCACCCGAGTGTCTACTAAAATGCAAATTGCCTGAACCCCTCACCTTATTCAAAGAAGGATCTTTTTCTTTTTCTTCTTTTCTAATTTTTTTGGATTTTTGAGCTTAGTGTTTTGGAGTAGCTTTCTACGGCCACTCAACCCACACAAGACTCGAAGAGAACTCTAAGCTCTAAGCATCTTTTCGTGTAAAGCATTAGACTTACAGATCGGTGATTAGAACGGACTTCAGGTTTCTACTCCCCTAGGTGACCTTAAAAAGAAATTCTACCTAAAGGTGTATCTATACAACCAGTAGCTTTCTCCCTACTTTTATTTTTATGGGGTCAACATAAGGGAGAACCTAGTGTATATCTCCCCAGCTTATTCTACTTCTCCACTTCTTCCCAAGTGTTTAGGAATTATACGTGCATTTCTTGAGTTGGGATTTGGACAACCGGCTGATGAGGTGTTACCACTTGCAACTTGCCAGCCATACTCGTGTGGTGAAATGTGGCTTATTTCTTTTTATTTCTTTTCTTTTCTCCATTTCTATTTCTTTTTCTTTTCTTTTTGTATATTTTTCTATTGTCTTTCTATAAATAGGTGGCTTCCCTGATATAAGATTGACCTAAAGGCAGCACAAAAAGACTGGCCATGTGACTGGGCTCTGAACAATCGATGATATAGACACATTTATTTAGGTTAAAATGCCTATTCATGCATGTTCGTAGGCTTAGATTTGCATTTCATGTTATAAATATTGCATAGTATGCATCATTCTACACTTAGAGTAGTATATATTTTAGGTTAATTAGGTCCTTTTTTTGGTCAAAAGAGAAGAAGACTTATTTCAGGGCCTCAAAAGGATGATCGGACCGTACGGATCTGATTAGGATGACAATCGAAGTCTAACAACTCTGAAATTGTCTAGATCGGAGAACCGTAGCATTATACGAAGTTCGAGGAAGATCAATGGCCAGGGGAAATACGACATCCATGGGTTTTGGATGGAAAATTTGACCTTACGGCTGGATTCGGAGCGACAATCGCAGTCCATCAGCACGAAAATCATCTCGATCTGAGCACCGTGGCACCCTCTACAAAAGAAAGAAGAATGGACGGCCCAGATGGCACCACATGGTGACATCTTGGCCGCCCAACGCTGGCCAGTAGCAACGCACGCGCACAGCTGCAGCTGCACGTAGCACACCACGCACAGCCATTGCCACAGCAGCGCACAGCCACAGCCACACACAGCAGCAGTGCAACGCATGCTAGTGCCCACACGCACGGCGCGGGGAGCATGGGCGCGTGAAGCACGCAACACGCGATGCACGCACCAGCGGAGCGGATCTTTAGCGACGCAGGCCTTTAACCGATGCTTACAGCTGTCACTAATGGTCTGCACGCACCAGCAAGAGGAATTGAAGGGTGGATCTTCAGTAACAACTACAGCAACATTTATGGACATTAGTAATGACCCAGATGTGAATTTGTTCTTCCTCCACTATAAAAGGACCTACCCACCACCATTCCAAACCATCTCTTCCTTTCTTCCTCTCACCACCTCCAAGGCTCTAGAGAGAGCTTGTCCCAAACTCGAGATGCTCCTCTAGAGTAGAAAATCAAATAGTTTTCCCTCCCCTCACCCCTATTCGTGGAGCATCCCGTGGCCATTCTCTCACTGCCCTTTAGGAAGAAGATCCTCACCGCGACGCAGTCCTGCCCCATCCTCCATCCTCTGGCTCCATCCTCCTTCATCTCGCTCCTCACCACCTTCATCCAGTCGACGTCAGAGCGAGTCATCCTCCGAGCAACCGTTGAGGGGGATTTCTCTCACCTCTTTCTATCTTTTTATGCTTTCGTAGTGTAGTTTTCCTGCTTTCGTAGTTGTAACAAACAATTCTTAATAAATAGATGATTGTTTCTCTCTCTCTTTCTCCCTCTCTCTCTTATATTTTTGCAAGTAGATAAAGTTTTCATCGACCTCTTCTCTTACTTGTTAAAAATACCAAAAAAATTAGAAAAGATGAAAACGACCAGAAAGAAATATAAGTGAAGTGCGGATTTCATAAAACCAAATGTTCGCCTCCCCATGTTTGACCCAGGACTCACTTTTCGAGTTTCGATTATAAATTTTATTTGACCACGCATTTTGCAACTATGATGACGGGTTATTTGTAACCCTGATTTCAAATCGCGAAACACGTGCGATCATTTTGGCGCCATTGCCGCAGAGGCAATGCTCTTTGGTTTTTTTTCCCATTTTTTTCACCTTACCTAACTTTTATCTCACTTTTTCTCTGATCTTACTGTGATTGCAGGTACTCTTCTGAGGCGGACCAAAGCAGTTAGATCGGAGAAAAGTGCAGATGATGGTTCTATAAGTGTCTCTTACACCACCCCCACCTTAGTTTTCATTCGATAACCTAGTAACTCAAACCCAAATCAAACTTAGGTGCTTTTTATAAACCCTAGGATAGATTTTGTTGTTTGTTGCCACCTCCACTCACCTCGCCATCCACATAAATTAAAAAAAAATAAAAAAAAAGTGTTATCTAATTGTGGGATTTTCTGAAAGAGACACACCTTAATACCCACAACTCTCGACTTAAGGCGCACCACTCAACTTTGATTCTACCACTTAACTGGGATCTAACTTGTAGACTGTTGCAGCGCTTGATCGTGTTTTAAGTCAGTTGTGTTGTAGTATAGGTGACCAAGCGTTGACAACAAATAAGAATTTATTACTCGAAAACCTAAGTATCCGAGGTCGAACATAGGGAGCAAATGGAATTTTTTTCACTAATCTCAATGATGTAATTGAACACTTAGACTTACTCAAAACTTAATCCAGTATAAATGCAAGAGTTTATGAATTAAATTTATCGCAAACATAAAAGAGTTGGACGTCTAATCATAGGATCAGATGTCTTAAATGATGGCCTCTTTATTCTTCTCCTTGCAGCTCTCTTCTTCTTCCTTTCTTTCTCTAATTGTCCTCTTTCCTTAGCTCTTTTTCTTCTGTTCTTTGGCCGTCTACTTCTTCTTCCTTGTTTTTTCTCTGTAGCTCCTTTCTAGCTTTTCCATTCTTCTTATTCTCCTCTGTCTTTTGCCTTTCCTTCTTAAGACTTCCCTTTTCTGCTATCTATCTGTGGCTAAGTGTCATCTTCACCTTCTTCCTCTGCGAGCCTTCTTCTTTCTTGCTTTTTCCTCCTTAGCTTCCTTCACTCTACTTCCCTTGGCTTCAACCTTAGCTTTCCTTTGATGTTCGCTTCTCTTTGGATTCTTGCCTTCTTCCCTGCACACACAACACCGAAGAGCAAAAACCTACCCCTCTACCCACCCCTACATCTCTCCCTCTTTATATATCACTCTTCGGTACGCTCTCGAAGAGCCAGGTAATCGGGTCGGGTCACGTGCCCGGGTCCAGGCGCACCGGTGTGGGTATGGTGTGCGAGGAGTGCTCGGTAGCTAGTTCGGTCAGGTGCCAAGTCCGCGAGGGAGGTGTCGTGGACGAGGCATGATAGGTGAGGGACCTCACCCATGTGTGTCTCGAGGCTAACAGAGTAAAACACAAATTCAATATAAGTGATGCGCCTCACTCTTGATTTCCAAGGTGGGACTAATGTCCCACCTGCTTTTGCGCATTCACCCGCAGGCGGATGACTTCTTCCAATTGCTGCAGCTGGAGGCCTTGCCAAACCAATTGCCCTGCTATCTAAGTTCACGCACGCGTTTGCTTCCTCTGGGACCCTGACACCTGGAGCGTGTAGCCTGGGATGAAGCTCACGACCTCCTCGCTGTGTGCGTCAATGGCAGCAGGTGATGAAATCTGTCACACACAATCATGGCCTTGCGACCCCATTAAAATACATGGGAAGCTTCACCGTGTCAAGGCGAAGGTGAGACAGTAGGTGGCAGGCCACGGGGCGGCCTAGGCGTGCGTGCCTAGGTCTCTCTATGGCCGGGTTTATGGGTTAGGTCGGGGGGTGTTTATGGTGGTGTTGGCGGTCTGTGAGTGGGTGGATGATGTTTAGTGGACTGTGGCGTAGGTGAAGAGGTTGGTGGCAAGACATGTGGAGGTGTGGAGCGATGGATGCATCTCGCCGGAGGTTGGCCAGAGATGGGGAAGATGGCAGTGGACAATGGCAGTCGAGGAGTAATTCGTGAAATAGATTGATGGGAATTGAAGAGGGGATAAAGAGGAGTAAGTATAACTTAATTAAGTGGACAAAGGGGGAGAGATGGCGACTGGTAGTACCCGCTGTCGTCAGAGAAGACTGCGTCGAGTGGAGGGAGACGACGGCGACGATGGGGCTAAAGATGCTCGTGCAGGTGTTGCGCGATGCGGAGGATGATGGTGAGGATAGCTCTGCCACTGGTATTGCAGTAGAGCGACTAGAAAGAGGAGGGAGGCTCACCGGAGCTCGCTGGACCACTTGACTAGAGGAGAACAGGATGAAATTGGGGTGAATCTCTGGCCAAGTCGAGCTAAAGAGGTGCGGTCGGAGATGGTGGTCATTTTATAGTCGCTGGCAGGGACTCCTATGCTCCTATGCTTGGAAGACAAGCCTCCGAGCATAAGAGACCTCGCCGAAGATGGAATTCTATGGGATACCCAAATCTCTCGTGCATTCGCACGAGAGATTGGGTGTGAATCAGGGATTAGGACCACGCTCAGATGGAAGTCAATTCCTCAGAGACTCTCCCTCCAAATCTGGAGGAGATCTCTAAGGAATCAGGGAGTATTCCCCCTCCATTCCTCGTTGGAGTAAGATTTCTCCCCATTAATGGCGGATGGACCTGGTTGTAAGAGTGGTGAGGAAGTTAGGGGGGACTGTGCAATGGTTTTCAAAAGAAAGGTGCCAAAATGTAATTGGGTGTACTAATTTGCAAAGTAGGTCAAGATGACCTCCCCTCAAGTCCAAATTTTGGTACAAACCTAATTTGGACCTAAGAAATCCAATGGTGAAGTTCGATTTTAGGTTTGACCACGTTTGACTTGTCAATTTGCACAAAAACCCAAATTAGGTTAATTGATGACCTAAGTCCCCAATCTAGGTCAAAATATGTTCCAAAGGCCAATCTGAAGGTTCTAAATCCTAGGGATATTTTTACATGAATTTTAGAGGGTTTATTTGATTTTTATTCTGACCAGAACCTTGTTGAATTAAGCGGGTCTATTTTAGGGTTATAAGATGTCATTTAATTCCTGGATTGCACATGAACCCATTTCTGATTGAACCAACCCACTTTTTATCTTATTCAGACCATTTAACCTATGTTTTGCCTTTGAGAAATCCCATTTATGTACTGTAATGGTAAAATTACAGTTGTAACCTTTATTTCATGTTTTCTTCTCAGAACACTTATTCCTTGAATTAAGCTCTTCTCTAGGTTATGTAGGAGCTCTTATTCTCTTTCTTTGGTCAAAATGAGCTAGTTAGGGCTCATGATGAGGCTCTCATCATGGACCCAATACACTTCAAGTAAAAAAAAAAAAGTGAGTAGAAATATGATTAGGCTAAGACATTATGTGCCTTAATCTGTGGTGCGGATAGGCTAGTTGATTGATTTGTTTGGGTCGTACCACTCAAATTAAAAGCGATTCATCAAGTATTTTGCCACTTTGGGTTGATTCTTAGGGCTGAACCAGACACTCCACATTTTTTTCTGATTTCTAAAGGAATATATCATCACCAGTGCTTGCAAAACTTGGAGTGTTCTCCTAAACTTGATTGAATATACCTAAGATTAAACCCTAAAAGCTACTAAAACAGGTTAAATCCTAAAAGACACATTATTAAATAACCTTGTTTGCAAACCTTGGTTGTGCACACACACACATTTTAACTAACCATTAAGGGCACAACCCATCTAAAGGTGCCATCACATTCCAAGAGCACAATCATTCCAAGCCTAGTTAAAATTAAGTAGATGTTGGCCTTAATGATTGATTCACTCTTCGGGGCTCAGACTGAGATTTTTTTCGATTAATCTGCTTCTACTAACCCATCTAATGTCTAGCTAGGGGAGTAGCATCTAATGACCGCAGTTGGGGGGTACACTTGGAACCAGAGGCATAAGCCAAAGGAAGAACCTTCTCCCCAATCCCCCCTTCTAACTGGTTGAATTGACTAGATAAAAGTAGATCGAATGATTTATAATCTCAAGATGGGTCCAGGGAGTCTGTAGGTCTTTAGGCTAGCCCACTTAATGATAGGGTTGATTGATTGTACTGCAGGGCACCTTTCTCTCTTCTGATTTCCCTCCTTACTTCCCCATGTACCCTTCCACATCCTACACACATTTCACATCCTATCCTCCAACCACCACTTATCCCCAAGATGATTACTATCCTGACTTGACTTGTAATTACCTATCAACTAGCCGGGACAACTTTGATTGGGGATACGAATCTGTACCTCAATGTCCAGGGCCAAACCCTAGACAACAAGACTATGATTGCTATCCTTCTCAAACCTACAATGATTATGGATCTCTATCCTTTGATGACCAAACCAACCCGATCTACAATCAGGAAGGATATAATAATTATAACACCTACCCTCCCCAGTATTCCACTAAATATAGGTTGCCACCATCCTCTGAACAACCTAGAATGACCTACTTTCAAGGAGGGACCTGAGAACCTTGACATCTTGACTCCCCTAGATTTAACCCAAACCCACTAAAACCTGAATCGAACCAATTGCTTCAGATGAACCAGATCCAGGATAGGGTGTTGGCTAACTTGAGGAACACCATTCAATCTTTTGAAGCTCAGCCAACACCATGCACTGAAGCATTGGAGCCTATGATCAAAATGACTAATGAGCTGAATAGCTCTTTATTGGATTTGCTCCAAAGTGTTAAGGATAGGGACCTGGGTGAGTTACTTCTTGGGAAATTGTCGAGGTTGAGGATGAAATTTGTGGTTGCACTAGTCAAATCTTGGGATGATTCTCAAGATGAACCTTCCTTAGGAGAGCCATTGTCTGAACCCGCTTAGGTGCCTATCAGGGGGGATACATATTCTGAGACTGGAGATGACTAGATTGGTCTAGAGCAACCATTTGAGGATGAACCGGTTGATTCACCCAAGATCCCCAAGTCAGGAAATGAAGAAAATTATGCCTCCTTGGATCATGAAATAATTTATGATTTTGAGACATATATAAATGAGGATCATCAATTCTTTGATCTGAGGGTGAAGAATCTTTAGGTGAAGTCTCACTTGAGCATGAGGAAAATGATTCTAGTGAGACAAACAGGCATGAGGAATCTGATGAACCATTTGACAGCCCGATAAGAGAGGAATTTGATTCGATTGGGGTTAGCTTGGAGGATCCGAATCTTGATGATCCAATCAGTGGCCCCATTCCTCATCCGCACCCCGAAGAGCTGACTTCTGAGATCATTGTGCCAAAGTCAATCTTGATTCAGCCACGATTTCTGGACTTGGGTGAATCATATGGGGTGAATGATATGGTAGAGGTCCCGAAGCCTGAGTTCTTGATGTTGGAGGATAGAATTGTCGAAATAAAAATTTGGAGGCAAATTCTGAGGGAATTTTTATTTTGAATCTAAGGGTACATATGGACCCGAAACAACCTGCTTTCTACCAGGACCCTTACAATATCTTTCACGTGAAACCTATGCTTGAAATAACTGATTATTTTTTTGAGCAGAACGTCAAGTGGACATTCAAACCTATTCAACCATCTTTACCCGTTGTTTGACACTTTGGTCTTAGGTTGCACACCACTAAACCGCAGGCCCGACCCCGCAAACTTAACAACCTTCGATTCTGGGTGATTTTCATCCAGAACCTTAGAACCACTCGACCCTAGGGCATGGGTCTACACCATAATCTGGTCCACGTCTGTGGACATCTTCTGCTGGTGGGTTTCAGGATCAGTATTTTTATTTTGATCCTGACCATACTTGTGAATTCTCAATTTCTTCTTTGTATGTACATTATGCCTAGCTGAAGGCATTAAATTTAGCACGTGTTTATATTTCATGTTATCTACGGAGCTGACTGGATTTCTCATGGTATTCAGGTGATATTCTATTTACTCTGCCCTTTTCATGTCTTTGCTTTTACAATGAAGACATTGCATCATTTAGGCATTGGTGGGTGGGTAATCAATTCCTGAAATCATTTTGTTAACTTCGTAGAATTTCTTTTAATTTCTTATAAAATAAAAAAATTTGAAAATTTGAAAAAGATAAAAAAAGAAAGAAATTAGGAAAAGAGAACTTGGGCATTTGGAAGTTATTAACTTTAGGAAATGATACGAGAAGACCTAAATAGTTAGACTCTTCAGGTCTTCGAGCTTAATTAGCCTGGGTGTCCACTCAAATGTGGACTTAGTCTTGTGTCCTCACCAATTAAAATTCATTTTAAGTTGGTAAATAAATTGGGATGATAAGTATGCGACTTATCAACCCGCCTTTTGATTTCGGGGAACTTTAAGCCTAAGCATCTACACACTTTTTTTTGTACTGACTCACTTTTTGGTGGTTTCTTCGAAAATTGTGTAGCTAGTGAACTATCTAGGGTGGTATGGCTAGCAAGTTGTGGGTGGTAACAGCTCATCGACCGGTTGTCCAGAGCCCAATCACAAGACCATTTTCATTGTACTGCCTTTAGGTAAATTTTAGATCAGGGAAGCCACCTACTTAAAGAAAAAAAAATAAACAAACAAGAAGAAAAAGAAAAAAAAATTAAAAAAGGAGAGAAAAATAAAAAATAAACAAAACCACAACTCACTGCATGAGTATGGCTGGCAAGTTACCCTGGGTAACATCCCATTGGCCAGTTGTCCAGAACCCAACTCAAAAGAAATGCACAATATTTCCCAAAACACTTAGGGAAGAAGCAGGGAAGTAGAATAAGCCGAGGAGATATACACTGGGTTCACCCTTGTGTTGACCCCATAAATGAAAGTAGGGAGAAAGCAACCTGTCAAAAAGATAAACATTTAGGCACAATCACCTAGGGTCGTAGAAACCCGAAGTCCATTTTAACGATCGCCTAGTGAGTCTTTGACTATTTTCATAAGATGCTTAGCACTTAGAGTCCTTTTTGAGTCTTGGTCGGGTCGGGTAGCCATAGAATGTAATCTCGGAACTCTTAAACTCCAAAAGTACAAAAAAAATTAGAAAAGAAGAAAAATAAAAAAAATGTATCTTCCCTTTTCAAATAAGGCGAGGACTTGGGCGGTCTGCATTCTGGCAGGCACCCGGGTACTATTGAGTGCGCACCCGGGTCTGCATTCTGGCAGGCACCCCATGCCAGTGCACGCGCTTGCATGGTGCGGGGAGCATGGGCACATGAAGTGCGTAGTGCACAATGTGCATGCCAGCGGAGTGGATCTACAGCGACGCGAGCCTTTAGTGATGCTTGTAGCTGTCACTAATGATATGCATGTGCCAGCAAGAGGAATTGAAGGCCGAATCTTCAACGACAGCTACAGTGACATTTATGGATGTTGGTAATGACCCAAATGCGAATTTGTTCTTCCTTCAGTATAAAAGGACCTGCCAACTGCCATTCCAAACCATCTCTTCCTTTCTTCCTCTCACCACCTCCAAGGCTCTAGATAGAGCTTGTCCCAAGCCCGGGATGCTCCTCCAGAGTAGAAAAACAAATAGCTTTCCCTCCCCTCACCCCCATTCGTGTAGCATCCCGTGGCTGTCCTTTCACCGCCCATCGAGAAGAAGATTCTCGC
The DNA here is from genome assembly GCA_037157565.1 of Thalassia testudinum. Taxonomy (NCBI): domain Eukaryota; kingdom Viridiplantae; phylum Streptophyta; class Magnoliopsida; order Alismatales; family Hydrocharitaceae; genus Thalassia; species Thalassia testudinum. The sequence goes on along the minus strand of JAZHRO010000003.1, from coordinate 6,914,527 downwards.
CGCGACACCGTCCTACCACATCTTCCGTCCTCCAGCTCCATCCTCCTTCGTCCCACTCCTCACCACCTTCCTCCAAGCGACGTCAGAGCGAGTCGTCCTCCGAGCAACTGTCGAGGGGGATTTCTCTCACCTCTTTCAATCTTTTTACGCTTTTGTAGTGTAGTTTTCCTACTTTCGTAGTTGTAACAAACAATTCCTGATAAATAGATGATTGTTTCTCTCTCTCTCTCCCTCTCTCTCTTATATTTTTGTAAGTAGATAAAGTTTTCATCGACCTAATCTCTTGCTTTTTAAAAATACCAAAAAAATTATAAAAGATAAAAATGACCAAAAAGAAATAAAAGTGAGGCATGGATTTCATAAAACCAAGCGTTTGCCTCCCCATGCTCGACCCGAGACTCACTTTTCAAGTTTCAGTTATAAATTTTATTTGACCATTCATTTTTCAACTACAACGATGGGTTACTTGTAACCCTGATTTCAAACTCGCGAAGCACGTGCGATCAATCGACCAATGGGCTGTTACCCATGATAACCTGCCAATCATATCACCCTAGAAGCTTTTTTAGCTGTCTAATTTCCGTTAAAATTGTCGAAAAATGAGTCGCAAATAGTGTAGATGCTTAGACTTACAGTCCCCTCAAATAAGAGGGCGGGTTGATAAGTCGTGTACTTATCATCCTAATTTATTTACCAATTAAAAATTGAATTCAAAATGGCGAGGACTCGATAAATATTTCAACATTTTAGTGGACACTCAGGCTGGATAAGCCTGAAGACCTAAAGGGTTTAAGTGTTTAGGTCATATCGTATCATTCCAATGGTTGACAAATTTCTAGAGCCCAAGATTTTTTTCTTTTTTTAAATAAAAAGAAAATAAAAAGAATCTAGGATCTAACAAAATGATTCAGAGGTGAATATCCACCTCCCATGCCTATTTAATGCAATGTTCTCATTGTACTAAAAAGTCATGACAAAGTGCGGAGTAGAAAAGAAAACACCTGAATTTCGTGATTACCCGGTCAGCTTCGAGATCAAAGTAGACCGTATACATGCTAAATTTAGTGCCTTCAGCTAGGCACACTACAAATAAAGAAGAAATAAAGAATTCACAGGAGCAGGTTAGAATTAGAATAAGAAAATCTAATTTTAGATGTGCCAAGAGAAGATGTCCATACATGCGGACCAGATTGTGGTGTTGACCCATACCCCATGGTCTAGTATATCTAAGATTTTGGATAAAAATTATCCAAAACCTAAGATTAGCATGCAAGCTAGGATGGACTTGCATTTTGTAAGGATGTAATCTAAGACCAAAAAGTTGGATTATAGAGAAATTAAGCTCAAAAGGATAATCAATGAATTTGCACTTGGGCTATGCATCCATAGAAAGAATGTCATAAGAGTCCTGGTAGAAGGCTGGAGGTTTCAAGCAAATAGGAACCCTTAGACTTGGTTTTCTACTTCCTCCGAAATTGGCTTCCCAAATCATCATTTCCCACTTCCTATCCTCCATAATCAAAATTTCAAATTCTTGGACCTCCTGCATATTAATCACCCCATTTGAAATTTGCAAGTCTAAAAGTTGTGACTAAATCAGAATTGACTTAGGTCGAATGATCTCAAGAATAGAATCCTCATTATGGTCAACGGGGTGTGATTGAGGAAGGGGGCTTTGAATTGAATCCCTCATGAAATGAGGATCTGAATCCACCATGCAAGCCCCAATAGGATCAAGTTCCTCAATTTTAGGGCCATCAAATGTTTCATCGAATTCCTCAGTCCTAATCATCTCAATGAAATCATTTGTTGTAAACTCAGGTGACACTTCGCATAATGATTCTTCACATTTACAGTCAAAGAATTCTAAATCCACATTAATGTATGTCTCAAAATCAACAATCACTTTCTAATCCATGGAGACGTGCGTTTCCCCATACCCCAACTTAGGGATCTCAGGTGAAGAAATCAATTCATCCTTATTTGATTGCTCTAGAGCAACCTAGTCAACCCTGGTCTCGTAAAACACGTCTCCCCCTACAGGTGCCTGAGTGGATTCAGACATTAGCTCTCCTACTAGGGGTTCATCCTGGGAATCCTCCTAAGATTGGACTAGAGCAATCACAAATCTCATCCTCAATTTCAATAACTTCCCAAGTAAAAACTCACTTGGGTCCATATCCTTAACATCCTAAAGGCAATCCAACAAATACTTGTTAAGATTGTTAATCATTTCAATCAGAGGCTCCAATTTTTCAGTACAAGGCGTTGGCTAAGCTTCTAAAGATTGTATGGTATTCCTTATGTTAGCCATCACCTTATCTTGGACCTGGTTAGCCTAAACCAAATGGTTTGGTTGAGGGTTGGGCAGGTTTGGGTTTAGTCTAGGGGAGTCAACAAATTGAGGTTCTTGATACCCTCCCTAATAATAGGTCATTTCAGGTTGTCCATAAAGAGGTGATGCCCTATATGCAGTGTTATATGGGGAAGGGTAAGGATTAGCGTATCCTTCTTGATTGTAGATCATATTAGGTTGTCCATATAAGGGCAGTGATCTATAATCGATGTTGCTCAGAGAAGGATAGGAATCAAGATCATGGTATCCAGGGTTAAACCCTAAACATGGAGGTCTGGAACTGTATCCCCAATCAGGATTATCCCAAATAGAAGATGAATAAGAATAAATCAGGTTAGAGTAATAATCACTTTGGGAATAAGTAGTGCTTGGAGGGTAAGAGTGGATGTGCGAATAGGATGTGGAAGGATCCATGATAGAATGGGAGGAAGAAATGTTCCCTAATGATCGAGGCGCGCTTCGTGTATTAAAATCGAGGTTCAGAAGACCTGTCGTAGTAGCTCGCAAAATGCATCTATCAGATAAAATTTATAATCGAAACTCGAAAAGTGAGTCCCAGGTCAAACACAGAAAGGTGAACATTTGGTTTAGAAAAAATTAGCACTTCACTTTATTTCTTTTTGTCGATTTTATCTTTTCTAATTCTTTTTGGTATTTTAATAGGGAAAAAGATTAGATTGACAATTGCTTATTGTTGAACGTTGGAGGACTACGCTATCGGAGTTGGTTTTGAAAACCTGTCATTGTAGTTTGAATAGCAAAGATCTCGGGTTCAACAAATAAAATTTATACCAGAAAAGAAATCCCGAGTTGAACTCAGGGAGGCTACGTTGATCAAAATTCACAATTATTTTTTTTGTATTTTTGTTTAAAGAGCAGAGTAATTACAATGTAATGCAATCAATATAAACAATAAGAGAGAGAGAGAGAAAACATCCACTTGAAGTTGCAAAATATTTGTACATCTAAGAAAGTAAGAAATTACACTTAAAAGCAAGAAAACTATTACAACTAGAAATTAGGAAAATTCTACTCTAGAAAGCAGGAAAAAGGAATGGGAGAGAGAAGCTATCCTCCTCGACGATCGCTTGGAGGACGAGCCGGACAAGACAATGCCTGGAAGATGAGGAACAGAGCGTAATGAAGGAGGTCGAAGTAGGAGGAACGGGAACAAGGCAGCACGTCATTGTCGTCGCGGGATTCGCTTCCAGAATGGGGGCGAAAAATTGATTTTATCTCTTGAGGAGAATACTGGGTATGGGACAAGCTTCTCTTGAGCTTTGGAGAGGGAGAGAAGAGAAGGGATGAGAAATTTGTATGGAGGGGGTCTCCTTTTATAGTTGCAAGGAGTGGGGGCATTTTGGACATTACAATTTGAAAAACGTTAATTCAAGACTTTTAGTGATGGATAAATCCATCACTAAAGGCCTGAACATGGCCTTCGTGCCTGCCGCTCATGCGCCTCCTCACTTCTGCATCCTTCAACGCACGCGCAGGTCCGCGTGCTCATAGCCTTTCGATCAAGAGATCAGATGGCTTTAGATAGCTTACCCTTGCACCGTGTGCTCGCATGTGATCACGCGTCAGTGCCGCACGTCTGATAGCTGATCGCGTTTTTGCACGGTTTGTAAATTTAGGGTTTCAAGTCGTTGCAACGCACAAAAATAGTTTCGCTTTTAAATTTATATTCCTAGATAGTGGGGTATCAAGGGTTGTCCAAGGAGACAAGTTTACAAAAATTAAATCTCTTGCTTGGAAAATATATCTCAACTTTCTTTTTGGTCTTTTTGAAAATATAGTTTCTATGATTTTTGAAATAAAGGCAACATGCAAATTTTATTGAAAGCTAGAAAATAACTAATACCTAATTCAAGAAACCTACATTAAGGTGACAGGTAGAGCCTCTCCCTAATCTCACCCTAGGCACGTGGAGGCCTTGAATCATTAGGGAGAGGGAGTGAAACAATTGCTAGGCAAAATTTGTAACAAGCTATGCAACGAAAATTGAAAGAAGTCAATTTGAATTAAAGAAAAATTTTGAACGAAAAATCTATATAGGAATGCTTCTACTCTATTTGAAAATGCAAGAAAAATAAAACATAAATCCTCTAGATAAATGGTGAAGAAGAGGGCTTCTTGCTCCAAGCCAAGTAGCTCCTTGACTTGAAAAGACAACTCCTCCTTGGCGTGAGATGCTCCTCCAAATGATGTCCTCCAAGGTGGTAGCTACCACCTTTAATTCTCCTACTCCAAGGCTGGATGTACACCCTAGGTTATTCTCCTTTTCCTAGCCATCCTCCTTGAAGTTGAATGCTCCTCCTCATTGGCATGGCACAAGTTGAAGAAAGTGGGGAGAAGAAGGCACCAAAGGGGCTGGTGATGTTCCCCCTTAATCTTCTTCTCTACTCCTTCTTGGCCGTAAGTGTAGGTGGATGTAGGTCGAATAATACACTATTGGAGGATGCTCTAAAATGGTGGTAGGTGGTGGGTTTATATAGAGTAGGAAGGGGGCATAGGTGGCTCTTGGAATGGATGGCTAGGATAGGATATGGGGGGTAGTTGGGGATCCTATGGCTAAGGGTGATTGGCACCAACCCAAGGGGCACCTACGTGGTGGTCATGGGTGGTGGCACCCCTTAAAGTTGGTGCCAAAATGGTTTCTAGAAGGGGGGCTTAGGTGGCTCCAAGTAAGGTTCTAGAAGGAGGGGTAGGTGGGTGGCTAGGATGGGTTGTAGGGTTATGTGTATGGTGGATATGGGGGTGGATGTTGGTGCCAAAAAGGGGGGTAGTTAGGGTTAGGTTTTGGTGCCAAAATTGGTGCCTTTTGGTGGTGATGATGGGGTGAAGAGGTGTCTAGGTGGTGGCGCCAACTTGTAGTAGGATAGTAAGCTTAAGTTGGGCTTAAGTTGGTTGAGCTAGGTAGGGTTGAGTTGAAGGTGGTGGATGGCCAAGGAGCTAGTTGCTAGCTAAGCTAGCTTAGCTAGCTATGGAGTAGTGGAGGAGGTATTGGAGCTAGGGTTTGAAGAGAGGAGCTAAGGCGGACAAGCCTAGAGCTTGAACTGGAGCTGGTAGCTATTGAAGAGGGTGGCATGGAGCTACTCTAGTTGGCTTAGCTTGCTAGTTCTTTGCTAGCTACTAAGCCAAGCTAAAGTAAGCTTGCTTTTGCCATAATGAAAGGAGGTGACCTAAGTCTGGTGCTCCCATGGAGGATCAAGCTGGTTGAGGTAGCTAAGGTAGCTTAGCTCAACTAAGTTGAGCTAAGCTGAGTCCTCGGGAGCTGGACTTGAGCTTCCTGAGCTGGGATGAATTCATCTTCAGCTAGCTGGAGTTTAGTGGAGCTGGATGTAGCTGGACCTGAGCTGGGGTGAACTCTAGTCAACTCAGCAGAGATAGCTAGAGCTCCCTGTTGACTAAAGGGAGCTGAGATGAGCTAGACTCAGCTAAGTTGAGCTAGATCTGAGCTGACCTGAGCTAGGGTGAGCTAAGATGAGCTCTCTTGAGCTGTCATTCTACTGAGATGAGGTGAATGGAGCTAGGATGAGTTGACCCTAATCTAAGTGAGCGAGATTGTAGCTTTGGTGAGTTGGATCAAGCTGAGGTCCAACTAGTTTGTGCTTCTCCTTCACCTGTTGCCTTCCTGAGTGCTAGGGTTCTAAGGATCTGTTAATCTGTTTATCCCTAACACTCACAAAAACAAATTAAAAAGACAATAAAAAATGCAATGCATGCCTAACCTAATCAATGCCTAAATGCAGCCCAAAAACCCATTTGCGGAGTAAAATCCTAAGAGCTAGGTTTGTTTTAGTGCATAAGAATAATGATAAACTGGCATTTATCAATAGCGTGTGGGCGCTATTGCTTGCCTAGCATTGTCAGATCCTCATCACGTGGCCTCTCTCGCTAGCGCACCACCTCTCCCGCTCTTCAATTTGAGGCACAACGGGCTCGAATGCTTGCCTGCTCTTACCGCGTAGGTGCTAGACCAACGTGCTGCAGGCGGCTTTGCGTCGTGCGATTGTTTTGTTTGTGCGGTCTTGCAGCCATTGGATAAGCATCCAACAGTGGAGAATCGTCGATTGGATGAAGAGGAAAGGCAGAGGCAGGTTCTTGGGGCCGGTTGGGTGGCTGAGATGGCGCAACATGATGCCATCTTGGCCGTCGATCTTCTGAGTTTTGTAGATGGTGCCACAATCATCAGATTAGACCAAGTTTTCATCGTTAGGTTGCGATCGTCAATCCAAATCCATCTGCGCAGTTGGATTTGTCGTCTAAGGTGCGGATTAACACCATCTTGGCCCTTGATCTTTAGGGTTCCTCACTCTCTATCCGGTGCTATGGATGTCCGATTAGGGCGATCTTGGAGTCGTTGAATTCCAATCATTGCCCTGATCAGATCCGTATGGTTGGATCTTCGATCCGAGGTCCTGATAAAAGGTTGCCCTGTCCCTGACCATAAAAAGGAGACATTTACTATACAATTTATACAACTTGATCTAAATGCATGATTATGCATGTTATGTACTATTTACAATGTATTATGCTAATGTGACACTAAGAACAAGTATTAATAGACATTTTAGGTTAATCCGACGTATGCACATCACACCTCTATGCCTATCTTTTGCTAGTCCCTAGCAAAAACTACATGCTATTTATAAAAGAATTAGGTTGGATTACTTAGGCATAAGTTATTTTCAACGTTAAGAAATTTTTTTACTCAGGATCTGAACTTTAAAAGACACAATAGCACCCGGGTATTTGCCAAAATGCAGACCACTTCAAGCCCTTTGATGAGTCGACTTTCCACTTTGCGTTGTAGTATTTAAGTGGTGGAAAAATCGACTAATCAAAAAAATAAAAATAACCACTCATAGAAGAGCGGGTCATGTCCACAGGGAGGCAATTATGCAATAAACTCTCGATTATTTTATATTCTTTCAGTAAATTGTGAAATCCCTATTCAAATCTGACATAAAATGCGATGGAAAGTAGATTTACAATAACTTAAAAAGATAAGGGTATGTGCAATTTTCCCTCACTGAAATATTCAATAAATATACGATGATTTTATGTAATTTTCACGTGACATATACTAGAGAAAATTAGTGCATAGGTTAAGCTCAAAACCAATCTTGAAATAGGTGAATATCATTAATGTGCAATTATCAGAGAATATGAGTGTGCATGCGCAATTTTGCCATAATATAATAATAATAAATAAAAATCAAATTCCGGTGGCAATGGTAGGGAATGTAATTTTTATTATCAGAGAAAACAGAGCATTTGCTCTCTCTCCTCCTCGTGAGAGAGAGAGAACTCCAGCGGGCGGTGGATACGCTAGGGAGGTCGACGAGGATGAGGCCTATCAGAAGGAGGCCGCGGCGTCGACGGAAATGGCCGGAAGTGGCTGGCCGGTGGAGCAGAAAGCTACAGCCACAGCCGCTATCTGCTGTGAAGGCGTTGCTTGAGAGGGGATGCACGCTGCAGATGGCGCACGCCAGCGGGCGGTGCTGTGCTGGCGCACGTGCTGTAGATGGTGCGCACTTGCGGGTGTGGCAAGAGGTGCAGATGGCGTGCTTGCGGGTTGAAGACGCTGGCAGAGGAAGGGAAGGCGGGCGCTGGCGGTTGAGGCACGCGTCTGTGGGCGTGCAAGGTGGAGAAGGAGTGGGCGCTGCAGAGGGTTGAAGCAAGCGCCTGCAGGAGGGGGCACGCATGCTTGTTGGCTGGTTGGAGGGCGTGGCAGTGGTGAACTGGGAGCGGTGACTGCAGAGGTGCACGGAGGTAGGCGCGGTGGGGCGTCTACGGGTGCGCCTACAGGAGTGCAGGTGCGGTCTGGCTGCGGTGGCCAGTGAGCGGGTGCCTGCAGGGGCACAGGTGAGGGCATGCGGTGCAGGAGCAGGTGCCAGGTTGTGCGCCTGAAGGCAGTGAGGCTGAGGTGCACGCCTGCAGGAGCACTAGAGGTACTTGGCTTGCTTGCCTGCTGGGAGAGCTAGGTAGTGAAGAACTTGGTGATGGCGGGTGCGAGTAGAGGTGGCGTTGGAGAGGTTGGAGTGCGCGTGGTGGCAGTGGAGAAGATGGTGGAAATTGTGCACAGTGCACGCTTGATGCAGTTCCTTGTAGGGGGGAAGATGCCTCCCTTCTCATTTCCCTGCCTTGCCTTTTTAACTCCTGGTTTTCGCATGTGAGAGTTAAGGGATTTTCAAATCCCTTAACTATTTCTAGCCAGCAGCTGTTGAGGGTGGCCGAAGGATGGGGAAAAGAATAGCCGCCGGTTATTTGAAAGGGTAATTTACCCTTTCCTCCTCATTCTTTGACCAATTATTTTTCCTGCACATAAGAAGAAGATATTAAGTTATAGAATAGATGTAAACCTAAATCATGATGCATGCAAACATTCTATAACTTAATATAGTTATTAACAAACCTGAAAGATACAATTAAAGTTACTTAGGCGTAATATTAGTCCATTAAAATGGACTCATCAAATACCCCCATGCCTAAGATTTGCTAGTCCCTAGCGAAAATGAAAAATAATAGAAGTAATCAGAAGATTTCATCTTTTCTTACTTTAAAACTTTAGAAATCTAGACAAATGTGAAGTGCTGATAGCCTAGGTAACAATCCAAGTGAAAGAGCCAATTCGCATTGGAATTTCGTACTTCACCCTTGGTGAATATTGCGTCAGGATAGGCAACTACTTCCCTCGGGGATAAAGCAGAGGATAATCTGTAATTTGACCCCGGCATTTAGCTTTGGTAGGAGATATCGAGTTGAATGGATTTAAATTTGATGGCACACACTCATCTGGTGTTACAAAAAGTCTAGTACTGCAAACTCTAGATCTCTAGACTATCAGACAAGTCAACTCTGAGAGAGGCTACACAATTGTGCTCTCTTGATGTTCCTAGGAACTCCCTCTTTTCTTCCTTTCTGAGATCACGAATCTTGCCAGATTTAGAAATTGTACTCACTATTTGGTGGCCTCACATGGCATCTACACTTCAATTAAAGTCCTAATAACTCTAGAACTAAGTTAGGTCCTCAACCAGTATTCGAGCGATCAAAAATACTAAAAGGTAGGTATGGGTCATATTTGGTGGAACGTGATAGGTGTTCTATTGCCTCAGAAACAATGTTACATTATAACTTGGATTTTTTTTTTTTTATATAACTATTTCTTCTTTTTGTTCTTTCTGTTTCTTCTTTTTTCTTTCTCTCTTCCTTTTTTCTTTTTATTATTTCTTCTTATTTTTGTTTCTTTTTCAATCAACACAACACGATACGGACTTTTATTTAAGAGTCATTATTAGGGATGATGATGGTTAAGAAGATATTGTGTGGCTTATTTGGTGGAAGTGCCTCTTCTCGGCACAGGGATGGAATGGATAGGACAAGTGTATTTCTGACCTTTGACACTATTACCCTCCTTCAGCCGAGGACTCTATGAAGGACGGTCGTAACCATCCACCATAGTTATAGCTTTTTTAATACTCAATCTTTGTGTATCTACCTTATTTGGTAACTCTCAGGAACTCACACAAAATACGCACACAGGAACAGAGAGTGAAAACTACACCTATCTCTAAAGTATCATCATCTAATTATCCAAAACTTAAGAGTCCTTGCACTAGACTTAGTGCACCAGTAATCTCTCCACTTTCTTCTTACAAATATGAGGTGGATCTACTAGAAGATAGTATGCTTGACTCCCTATGAACTATCCAAGGGTTCAGTGGACCACAAATGCTTATTGGTTTTCCCTGATGATCCATTACCCAGTCTACGTGCACACAAAATAAATGTATTGGATTCTAAACTTAAGAAATAATTCCAGAAGAAAAACCTCCAATGACAAAGGTATTTTGCTAGGGCTAACCCAATCAGCTCAAGAAAATAATTTTTTTTTTATATATATACTAACCTAAATGCATGAATACTTCCTAAAATGCAAATGCACCCCCCATGCCTAAATCCTACAATGTCCCCATTCTAAAATTAAAACAGGAGGACAAAGGAAAAGCATCACCTGTCACAATGTTATTTCGACCGCTGGGTTGCCTCCCAACAAGCGCTGCATTTTCTGTCAGTAGCCAGACTTAGAAGGAACATATAAGTCTGGTTCCAAACAGACAAGGTTAGGCCCTAAATATATGTGTAACAGTGCAAGCCTAGAAAACAGGTAGCCACGGATGTTGGAGAGCTGATGATGCAATGTAATTCCAAATGCTCTCCAGAAGAAATGAAAACATAAAATCTCATTGGCTACCTAGGGAGGTTTAGGAATAATAAACGGAATATGAAAAGGGACCTCCCGAAACGGAATAAGTGGAGGATAACAAGGATCCTCTAAAGCAAGTTGGGTTTTAAAAGATATACACATTATTAGTTCAAACCCTTGAATGGCAAGAGTAAAAATACAAGCATCAATCCATACTCGCCATTCTATCCAAGGATGTACTGGCCTGATATGTTCTCTAGAAACAATGTACATGAGTAGATATCTGAGCCAAGGATCGGTTAGGGAGTATAAGGGTTGTTTGTAGTGTTGGAAGGTAATGGTTAAGTCCAATGAGGGCTTAGTTGGTGTTAGGTCCAATTCCAACAATGATTCAGATTGTGTACACTCCCTAACAGTTGTAGACAACTTCATGTTACCCTGCCTAGCATTAATGATCGGAGTCATATTTGAATCAAGGGTAGACTCCAAATTACAACTCTTTGATGGCAGGGTCAAAATGTAGGAATCATTATCATTCATCTCATCCCCAAATTCGCTTGGTTCACTCAAATATTTGTCGGGGTGTAAATGTGACTCATTAGGAGTTGGATCAGTTTCGTCAATTATCTCTAAAGGAGGATCAGTCTTAATATTTTGGAGCAAGCCTATATCATTGAATTTGTTATTATTCCTGGGGTATAAATCCTTAATTGACATGTTTATTCCCCGAGAGTCTTCCATAGACTTCACATTATTTTGTTTATCCTCCTCTAATATCAACTCCTATTTTGATGGAGGATGACTCTGAAAAGAAAGGAGGAATCTGGATTTAGTCGTATTATTTCTATCCTCTAGAGGTAAATCCTCAAATGATAAATAATTCCCCTGTGGTTCACTCCAGACTTTCAGTCCAGTTTCCTCTATTGGGGCATCCCCATCCTTTGAAATAGACTCTTCGTATCCCTGAGATGAAAATTGATCATCCTCTATTCCCTTAGGGTCACCTTCATTGGGTGCATTTAAATCCTCAGGATGCTGAATGGTAGGTGTTGATTCCCTAAGTGGAGGGTTAGGAGTAGGCTCACTAAGACTAGAATGGGATTCCACCAAATAATTAAGAGGGGAAATGATACGAACAATATAACCTTGACTCAGGTTGGTAGGGGTAAGGAGAATACTGTCATTAGGGTCAAGGTCCTCAAGAGGTACCATCTTCACTTGCTTTTGACTCCAATATAGTTTAGGTGGATAATCACTATGATCGATGTCCTCTAGTGGCCGTGTCTCATAGGGAGAGTCTAAGTGATAGCTACATGAAATTGGATCCCTATTGTCATTAAGTTCCTCAAAATTATCTTCATGATCATGATCGGATGGGTAGGATCAGGATTATTGGGAAGCATGTAGCTAAGTTGTCTTATTTCTTCATTTAACTATTGAATATTCCTCAACATCTTTCCCATTGATTCCATCATTTCCTTTTGCTATTTTTGCATTTCTATCATAAAAGAGGAGAGGCTACTTTTATCAAGTTGGGGAGGATAGTCAATTTCAGGCTCTAGTTGCCTAGGGGTATCGATCCAACCTCGATACGGAAAATCATGAAGGGTGGGAGGGTTGGGTGTTTGCATGGAAGTAGGGATTTCAGGGTTGGGAAATCCCGCTCCTAGGCTCTGCTCAAAAGTGGGAGTTATCAAGCCAGTACTCTCAGGATAATAATAAGAATGATCCCAGGAATTGTCAATGTACCCATTAAAGGATGGATACGCTCGGGGCATGGGATCCTGATTAAAAGATGGGAAGTATTGACTCTGATAATCTAACTGATAGGAGTAAGGGTAATCCATTTCTTTAAGCAAAACAGTTTTAACTCTCTTAGGATTTAAAAGAATTCAGAATACAAGCAGAAACTTCTTAGAGAGTTCTACTGTCAAAGCAACTGCAAATTCAGTGGGATCTGTTTTTAGTAGATTGAAGGTCTTAGAATTAAATGTTCAATTGATGGCCAAACAAGTTTTGCAAAAAATTACGCTTCCTCGGCCAACCTTCGCTGGTGCTTATAACCTACTCGCAAGGGATGGAAGTCTCGAATCGAGCCCACACACGAGGAACCGAAGTAACTTGGTGGATAAGCTTGTTGATTTCCGACTAACTTCCCTTGTGGTACAAAAGAGGAGAGGTAGAAATTTATGTAGTGACCTTTTGTGTGAGGTGCATAGTGTCTCAAGTGTGCAAACAAATGATCGTGTTTTTTATTTTTGAAATTTCGCAAACAAGATCCTTTTGCACACAACTTTCAGTCACAGATTTTAAAGTCCAACCTCTTAGCAGTCCTAATTTTTAAAGTGACCACTGAATTAATTTGATTCAAGCAGTTTAGTGGTCTTAGATTTAGGTTCAATGCTTATGCATGACAAGTAATTGATGCTCAAGAAAAGACATACCTTACTCCAGCTTTCTTCATGCAATAATGAATGCAATGCAATAAAAATAAACTAGATGCTGCTCATTCAGTCCTAGATGGTCATCCTATAGATATGCAGCTTCTTGCAGGCAGTTCGAATTTTTTTTTAATAATAAATAAATAGACCTAATCTAACTAACTAACCAATATTCAGTTCAAACAATTCAAATAATCCTATAATCTAAATAAATGGGAACATGCTCCTGAAAATACGCTCCCATGTACAAGAGCGATAAGAAATAAAGTAGCACTAGGAACACGGTCCCAAAAATACCCAACAAGGGTTCGAAAGATAGAAATTAAATTCTAATGTCTATCTAACTAAATCTAACTAAGATCTCCTGTCTAAATCAGAAATAGGCTTCTTCGTAAGCCTATTTGCATGGGATCAAGGCCCACATGTTCCTATTAACGTCCTCCAGGTGGCGTCAAGGTTCACCAAAAAGATCATCTCCACCGTGTGCATTGTTCAAGTTCAATGTCATCACTCTACTACTGTGTCAGATTCCTTGCACAGTAAAAAAAATTGATCAGATAACTTCACAACTCAAAATATTCAAGAAAAATGAAGTAAATCTATTACGTCTGTTGCCCCCCGGCAACGGTGCCAAGTCAACTTTCCACGTTGCGTTTTAGTATTTAAGTGGCAGAAAATTGAATAATTAAAAAAATAAAAATAACCACTCATAGAAGAGTGAGCCATGTCCATAGGGAGGCAATTATGTAATAAACTCTCGATTATTTTATATTCTTTCGGTAAATTGTGAAATCCCTATTCAAATATGACATAAAATGCGATGGAAAGTAGATTCACAATAACTTAAAAAGATAAGGGTATACATGCAGTGTTCCCTCACTGAAATCTTCAATAAATATACGATGATTTTATGTAATTTTCACGTGACATATACTAGAGAAAATTAGTGCATAGGTTATGCTCGAACCAATCTTGAAATAGGTGAATATCATTAATGTGCAATTATCAGAGAATATGAGTGTGCATGTGTAATTTCGACATAATATAATAATAATAATAATAATCAAATTCTGGTGGAAATGGCAGTGAATGTAAATTTTATTATCAGAGAAAACAGAGCATCTGCTCTCTCTCCACCTCGCGAGAGAGAGAGCATCGGCGGGCGGTGGACACGCTAGGGTAGTCGGCAAGGATGAGGCCTACCAGATGGAGGCCACGACGTCGACGGAGATGGCCGGAGGTGGCCGGCCGGCGGAAGAGAAAGCTACAGCCACAACCACTGTCTGCTGTGAAGGCACTGCTTGAGAGGGACGCACGCTGCAGATGGCGCATGCCAGCGAGCGGTGCTGTGCTACCGCGCATGCTGCAGATGGTGCGCGCTTGCAGGTATGGATGGAGGTGCAGATGGCGCGCTTGCAGGTTGAAGGCACTGGCGAAGGAAGGGAAGGCGGGTGCTGGAGGTTGAGGCGTGCGCCTGCGGGCATGCAATATTGAGAAGGAGTGGATGCTGCAGAGGGTTGAAGCAAGTGCCTGCAGGGGGGCGCGCACGCCTGCTGGCCGGTTGGAGGGTGCGGCAGTGGTGAAGTGGGAGAGGTACCTGTAGGGGTGCGTGGAGGTAGGCACAGTGGGGTGTCTGCGGGTGCGGTCTGGCTGCGGTGGCCGGTGAGCGGGCGCTTGCAGCGCTTGCGAGTGCCTACAGGGGCGTGGGTGAGGGTAGTGCGATGCAGGAGAGGGTGCCAGGTGGTGCGCCTGAAGGCGGTGAGGCTGAGGCGCGCGCCTGCGTGAGTGCTGGAGGTACTTGTCTTGCGCACCTGCTGGGAGCACTAGGCGGTGAAGAACTTGGTGATGGCGGGTGCGGGCAGAGGTGGCGTTGGAGAGGTTGGAGTGCGCGTGGTGGCAGTGGAGAAGATGGTGGAAGTTGTGCACAGTGCACGCTTGATGCAGTTCCCTGTAGGTGGTAAGATGCCTCCCTTCTCCTTTCTCCGACTTGCCTTTTTAACTCCTCCTGGTTTGCGCCTACGAGAGTTAAGGGATTTTCAAATCCCTTAACTATTTCTGGCCGGCGGCTGTTGAGGGTGCCCGGAGGATGGGGAAAAGAACAGCTGCAGGTTATTTGAAAGGGTAATTTACCCTTTCCTCCTCATTCTTTTGCCAATTATTTTTCCTACACATAAAAAGAACATATTAAGTTATAGAATAGATGTAAACCTAAATCATGATGCATGCAAACATTCTATAACTTAATATAGTTATTAACAAACCTAAAAGATACAATTAAAGTTACTTAGGTGTAATATTAGTCCATTAAAATGGACTCATCACCCTTGCCATAGTCAAAGAAAAGTTTCTTTTTCTCTTTTTCTTCTTTTCTAATTTTTTTGGATTTTTCAGTTTAGGGTTAAAGTGTGGCTTTCTACGGCCATTCAACCCACCCAAGATTTGATGATAACCCTAAGTTATAAGCATCTTATTGTGACTATGATAGACTCGTTGATCGGCAATTAGAACGGACTTCAAGTTTCTACGCCTCTAGGTGACCTTAAAAAGAGAGTTCTGCCTAAAGGTGTATCTTTATGACCGATAGCTTTCTCCGTACTTTTATTTTTATGAGGTCAACACAAGGGTGAATCCAATGTATATCGCCTCGGCTTATTCTACTTCACTTCTTCCTAAGTGTTTTGGGAATTTTTAGTGCATTTCTTGAGCTGGGTTCTGGACAACCAGTCAATGAGTTGTTACCACCGACAACTTGCCAGCCATACTCGTGCGGTGAAGTGTGGCTTATTTCTTTGTTTTCTTTTTTTCTTTCTTTTCTCCTTTTCCTTTTCTTTTCTTTTTTACTTTATTTTTTTTCTTTTTTTTTTTTTTTTAAGTAGGTGGCTTCCCTGGTCTAAGATTTATCTAAAGGCAGTAAGAAGAGAATGGTCCAATGACTGGGTTTTGGATAACCTACCTATGGGCTATTACCCACCATAACTTGTCAGCCATATCACCCTAGAAGGTTCATTAGCTACCCAATTTCCATTAAAACCACTGAACAATGAGTCAGTAACAAGACAGTGTGTACATGCATAGACTTAAAGTTCCCTCAAATCAGAGGGTGGGTTGATAAGTCGTGTACTTATCACCCAAACTTATTTAATCAAATTACAATAGAATTCAAGATGGTGAGGACTCGAAAAACAAATCCACATTTTAGTGGATACCCGAGCTAATTAAGCCCAAAGACCTAAAGGGTCTTAGTGTTCAAATCCTAATGTAATATTTCCTAAGACTGAAAAGTCCTAATGTCCAAGTATTCCTTCCTAATTCTTTTTTTTTTTTATTATGTATATATAAGAAGAGAAATAGAATTTACAAGAATTTCACAGAGTTGACAAAATGATTCAAAAATGAATCCACCCCGCCATGCCTAGCTGATGCAATGTCCACATTAAGAAAAAGACACATGAAAGGAAGGGTAGAGTACGGAAGATATCACCTGAATTTGAAGCTCAAGTCAACTTTGAGTCATATGTACAACTGCTGAGTTTAATGCCGTCAGCTAGGTGAAGTCCAGCCAAAGAAGTCACAACATGGCTAGAGCAACCGTGTCTGAGATGGGTTCCTGAAGAGTTTAGTCAATAACAGGTTTCAGACGTTGACCGTTGACTTTGAATGAATTAGCCATCTTCGGGTTAGAGATCTGAATAGCTCAATTCGGAAAAATTTGCTCGATAATGAATGGGCCATTCCATTTCGACCTAAGTTTTTTTTATATATATAAATAAAAGAAAGTAAAATGAATCTACGAAGATGACGAAATAATTCAGAGATGAATATCCACCCCCTCATGCCTATTTAATGCAATGTCCTCATTGTATTAAAAAGGCATAAAACAGAGTGGAGTAGAGTACAAAGCACCTGAATTGTGTGAATGATGGTTCCGCTCCGAGATAAACAAAAACTATATAAGTGCTGAATTTAGTGCCTTCAACTAAGCACACTATACAAAGAAGAGAAGTAAAGAATTCAGAAGTGCAGGTCAGAATTAGAATAAAAGGATTCACTTTAGGACCTACCAGTAGATGTCCATAGATGTGGATCAGATTATGGTGTAGACCCATATCCCATGATCGAGAATATCTAAGGTTTTGGATAAAAATTACCTAGAACCTAAAATCAGTATACAAGAAGGGTTGGGTCTGCGATTTATAAGGATGCAACCCAAGACCAAAAAGTCGAGTTACAGAGAATTTGATGTCAAAAGGATAATCAATAAATGTGTGCTTGGGTTGGACATCCTTAGAACAAATGTCGTAAGGGTCTTGGTTTGATGGTTTCAATTTAATTGGAACCCTTAGACTTGGTCTTCTACTTCCTCCGGAGTTTGCTTCCCAAATCAAAATTTTCCAGCTTCTATTCTCCTCATTCAAAATGTCAAATTCTGGGACCTCTTGCATATTAATCACCCCATCTGAAATTTCCAAGTCTAAAAAATGTGGCTGAATCAGAATTGACTTGGGTCTAATTATCTCAGAAACAGAATCGTCAGTAAGCTCAATAGGGTATAACTGACAATCGAAGCATTGATTGAATCCTCCAGGAAATGAGATTCTGGATCAGTCATGTGAGCCCTAATAAGATCAATTTCCTCAGTTATAGGGCTATCAAATGATTTAACAAATTCTGCAGGCCCAATCGTCTCACAGAAATCATGTTCTGTAAACTCACTTGAGACATCGCAAATTGAATCTTCACCCTCAGAATCAAAGAAATCAAAATTCGTATTAATGTACGTCCCAAAATCATCCGTCACTTTCTGATCCATGGAGACATCCATTTCCTCGTACCCCAACTCAAGGATCTCAGGTGAGGAAATCGGATCATCCTTAATTAGTTGCTCTAATTCAATCTGGTCAACCTCGTAACACATGTCCCCCCCAACAGGTGCCTGAGTGGGTTCTAACATTGGCTCTCCTAAAGGGGGTTCATATTGGGGATCATCCCATGATTGAACTAAAGCAACCATAAATCTCATTCTCAATTTCGCTAACTTCCCAGGTAGGAACTCACTCGGGTTCTTATCCTTAATATCCTGGAGCCAATCCAACAAATACTTGTTCAGATCATCAACCATTTCAATCAGGGGCTCCAATTCTTCATTGCAAGGTATTGGCTGAGCTTCTAAAGATTGTATAGCATTTCTCAAGTTAGCCAAAACTTTATGTTGAACCTGGTTAACCTGAACCAAATTACTTGGTTCAGGGTTGGGCAGGTTTAAGATCAATGCAGAGGAGTTAACGAATTGAGATTCGTGATACCCTTCCTGATAATAGGTCATTTCGGATTGTTCAAAAGGTGGTGATGACCTAAAGGAAGCGTATTCAGTGGATGAGTAAGGATCAGTGTATCCATCTTGATTGTAGATCGTATTAGGTTGTCCATGAAAGGGTGGCGATCTATAATCGATGTGGCTCGAAGAAGGATAGCAATCACAATTATGGTGTTTAAGGTTTGACAGCGAACATGGAGGTCTGGAACTGTATCCCCAATCTGAATTATCCCAACTAAGAGATGGTTGATTACAGTACAAGTCAGGATAATCATCATGTTGAGGATAAGTCATAATAGGAGGGAAAGAGCAGGACTACATATGAAATGTGGAAGGATTCATGATAGACAGGAGGAAGAAAGGTGCCCTACAATACAAACAATGAAATCTGTCCTTAAGTGGGCTAGCCTAAAGAACTACAGACTGCCAGAACCTATCTTGAGATAAATAAATGATTTGATCTACTTCTGTCTGTTCAATCCAACCAGTTAGAGGGAGGGACTGGGGAGAAGGTTCTTCCTTTGGCTTGTGCCTCCATTCCTAGTGTACCCCCCAGCCACGATTGTTTGATTCCACTCCCTAGCTAGACATCAGATTGAATAGTAGAAATAGACTGGTAAAAAATAATATTGTTCTGGGCTCCGATGAGCGAGTCCAATCCTTAATGCCAACATCTACTCTGCTTTATTTAGGGTTAGGTTTGAATGTGCTTTGAAATGTGATGGGCCCTTTATCTGGGTTGTGCCCTTAATAATTGATTGATGTGTGTGTGCATGCACAACCAGTGGTTTTCAAGGAGGATTATTTGTGATGAGTAGATTTTAATGTTCAAATCTTACTTAAGTAGCTTTTAGGGTTTAGAATTATGTTGATTTCAATCAAGTTTGAGGAAAATTAGGTTTTCAAGTACGGGTGAAGATTGCTTTCCTTTTAAAATAAAAAATAAAGTGGAGTTCCTGGTATGAACCTAGATTAAAAACCCTAAGAGGAAGCTACTTGGTAAGTTGATTTTAGGTTGAGTGGTGCGGCCCAAATAACTCAAACAATTGGCCACAATTGCACCATTAGGTTAGGCAGACAGAAATGATTAACCTAGAATGATTTCTACTCTTTTATGTGTTTATTCGTGTGTACCGGTTCCACAGATTAGAATCCGATTGAGTAGAAGAAAATCAATTAGGTTAAGTGCCTAGAATGTAGGTGTATGTTGTGTGTATGTTGAATTACCACACAAAATTATCTTTTTGTTTTTTTTTTTTAATATGCGAGGGTGAAATATGAGTGTGAGTGGAAATCCAAACAACCAAACTAATCCTAGGATTTATGCAAACACCTAGGTTAATTGGAATTTGAATTTAATGTGATGAAATGAAATCTATAGAGGGGGAAGAATGGGGAGCACTTACAGCCATCTTCAACTGCACTTTACTCTGATCTACTGCTTGACGATTACTTGATAGAGGTATTTGCAAAACAATAGACATTAAATAAAGCAAGTTAGAAGATAGTAAAGTGCATGAAATGCGAAAAGAAGATTGGAAAATCATTGCCTCCCCGGCAACGGTGCCAAAATATTGAACATCGGAGGACTATGCTATCGGAGTTAGTTTTGAAAACCTGTCATTGTAGTTTGAATAGCGAAGAACTCAGGTTCAACAAATAAAATTTATACTGGAAAAGAAATCCCAGGTCGAACTCAGGGAGGCTATGTCGATCAAAATTCACAATTATATTTTTTTTGTTTTTTTGTTTAAAGAGTAGAGCAATTACAATGTAATGGAATCCATATAAACAATAAGAGAGAGAGAGAACATCCACTTGAAGTTGCAAAATGTTTATACATCTAAGAAAGTGAGAAATTACACAAGAAAGCAGGAAAACTATTATAACTAGAAAGCAAGAAAATTCTACTCTAGAAAGCTGGAAAAAGGAATGGGAGAGAGAAGCTATCCTCCTGAACTATCGCTTGGAGGATGTGCCAGACGAGACAATGCCTGGAAGACAAGGAACATAGGTAAAGAAGGAGGTCGAAGCAGGAGGAATGGGAATGAGGCAGCATGTCATCGTCGTCGCGGGATCCACCTCCGGAATTGGGGCAAAATATTGATTTTATCTCTTGAGGAGCATCCTGGGTGTGGGACAAGCTTCTCTTAGGCTTTGGAGAGGGAGAGAAGAGAAGGGATGAGAAATTCAGATGGAAGGGATCTCCTTTTAAAGTTGCAAGCAGTGGGGGCATTTTGGACATTATAATTTGAAAAACATTAATTCAGGACCTTTAGTGACGAATAAATCCGTCACTAAAGGCCTAAACGTGGCCTTCGTGCCCGCCGCTCGCACGTTGCCTCGCCTCCACGTCCTTCAATGCACGTACATGTCCGTGCACTCACAGCCGTCCGATCAAGAGATCGGATGTCTTAAGATCACCTACGCTTGCGCTAGGCACCCGCGTGTGATCCTACGTCAGTGCAGCCCGTCTAATCGCGTGTGGGCACTATCGCTTGCTCAGCACCGTTCGATCCTCATCGTGCGGCCTTCCTCGCTCACGCACCCCCTCACTCGCTCTTGAATTTGAGGCACAGCGGGCTCAAACGTGCACCCGCACTTCTCGCGAAGGCGCTCGACCAACGTGCTGCGGGCGGCTTTGTGTCACGCGGTTGTTCTGTGCATGCGGTCTTGCAGCCGTTGGATGAGCATCCAATGGTGGAGAATCGTCGATTAGATGAAGAGGAAAGGTAGAGGCAGGTTCTTGGGGCCAGTTGGGCGGTTGAGATGGTGCCACGTGGTGCCATCTTGGCCGTCCATCTTTTGAGTTTTGTAGACGGTGCCACGGTTGTCGAATTGGATAGATTTTCATGCCGATAGGCTACGATTGTCGATCTGAATCCATTCGTGTGGTCGGATTTTTCGTCTAAGGTAAGGATTAACACCATCTTGGCCCTTGACCTTTAGGGTTCCTCGATCTCTATCTGGTGCTACAGATGTCCGATTAGGGCGGTCTTGGAGTCGTTGAACTCCAATCATCACCTTGATCAGATCTGTATAGTTGGATCTTCAATCCGAGGTCCTGATAAAAAGTTTCCCTGTCCCTAACCATAAAAAGGAGACAATTACTATACAATTTATACAACTTGATCTAAATGCATGATTATGCATGTTATGCACTATTTACAATGTATGATGCTAATGTGACACTAAGAACATGCATTAATAGACATTTTAGGTTAATTAGATGTATGCACATCACTTATCTAGCAAATCTACTTGTGAAAATATATGAGATAGGGAGAGAAAGAGAGAGATAAAGAGAGAAACAATCATCTATTCATAAGCAAGTGTTTGTTACAACTATGAAAGTAGAGAAATCTATACTACAAAAGCAAAAAAGATAGAAAGAGGTGAGAGAAATCCCCCTCGACGGCCGCTCGTAGGATGACTCACTCTAACGTCGCCTGGAGGAAGGTGGTGAAGAGTGGGACGAAGGAGGATGGAGCTAGAGGACGGAGGATGGGGCAGGATGGCATCGCGGCGATGATCTTCTTCCTAAAGGGTGGTGAGAGGACAGCCATGGGATGCTCCACGAAGGGGGATGAGAGGCGGGAAAATGTTTGGTTCTACTATAGTGGAGTAAACTGGGCTTGGGACAAGCTCTCTCTAGAGCCTTGGAGGTGGTGAGAGGAAGAAAGGTAGAGATGGTTTGGAATGGTTGTGGGTAGGTCCTTTTATAGTGGAGGAGGAAGAACAAATTCGAATCTAGGTCATTACTGATGTCCGTAAACGTCCCTACAGATCCCTACAGCTATTGCTGAAGATCCGCCCTTCAATTCCTCTTACTGGTGTGCACGGGCCATTAGTGATAGCTACAAGTTTCACTATAGGCTCGTGTCGCTGAAGATCGACCCTCGCTCCTCATGCCCTGTTGGCACGCGCATCGCAGGCTCCTTATCACAGGCGCATGTTGGCATGCATTGGCTACTGCTATGCACAGCTGCGTTGCCTTGCGCTACCGCTTTGCTACGCTCCCATGCACGGACGTGCATACCTTGCTACTACGTCGTGCCTCAAGCGTCCATTTTAGGGGCTAGCAAGTTTTGAACCTGCACCCTCAATTTGAGAAGAGCCTTAAGAACCAATGCGCTATGGCCAAGAGATGTTGTGAAGATGTTTTAGGGGCGTGCGGTGGAGATGAATCCTCAGCCGTTGGATCAACATCCAATGGCTAAGAATGGGTGATGCCTTGATGAAAAGCAAGTGTTGGCCGGTGTTGGGTGGCCTGGATGGCGCTATGTTGCGCCATTTGGGCCGTCCATCTTCTTTCTGTTGGAGAGGGTGCTGCGGTGCTCAAATCAAGATGATTCCCACGTTGCTGGACTGCGATCGTCGCTTCAGATCCATCTGTTTGGTTAGATTTTCCATCCGAAACCTGTATAGATGTTGCATTGCCCCTAGCCATTGATCTTCCTCGAATGTTGTATGATGCTACGGGACTCTGTTCTAGATGATTTTAGAGGCATTGGACTTCGATCGTCATCCTGATCAGATCCGTACAGTCCGATTGTCCATCCGAGGCCCTGAAATAAATCTTCTTCTCTCTTGACCGTAAAAATGACCTAAATAACCTAAAATATATACAACTACTCTGAATGCAGAATGATCCATGCTATCCAATACTTATAACATAAAATGCAAATATAAGTCTAGGAACATGCATGAATAGGCATTTTACCCTCAATAATTGTGGCTACATCATACCCCCATGCCTATCTTTTGCTAGTCCCTAGCAAAATTAAATTACATGGTATGTATAAAAATAAAATTAAGATTAGATCACTTAGGCCTAAGTCATTTATTAGAAATAGAAAATTTCAACTAAGGTCCTAAACAATGAAAACTCAACAGTACCTGGGTGTCTACCAGAATGCAGATCGCCCAAGTCCTTGCCTTATTTCAAAAGGGAAGATACATTTCTTTATTTTTCTTTCTTTCTAATTTTTTTGTACTTTTAGAGTTTGAGAGTTCCAGGATAACTTTTTATAGCTACCCGACTCGCCCAAGACTAGAAAAGGACTCTAAGTGGTAAGCCTCTAGAGAAAAGAGTGAAAGACTCACTAGGCAGCTGTTAAAACTGACTTCAGGTTTTTACGACCCTAGGTGACCTTGCCTAAAGGCTTATCTTTTCGAATGGTAGCTTTCTCCCTACTTCTTTTATTTATGGGTCAACACAAAAGCGAACCCAGTGTATATCTACCCGATTTATTCTACTTCCCCACTTTTTCCCTAAGTGTTTTGGGAATTATTGTGCATTTTTGTGAGCTGGGCTCTGGATAACCGGCCAGTGGGTTATTACCCATGACAACTTGCCAACCATACTCATGCGATAAAGTGTAGTTTTGTTTATTTTTATTATTTTTATTTTCTCCTTTCTTTTCTTCTTTTTTTTTTCAAGTAGGTAGCTTCCATGATCTAAGATTTTCCTAAAGGCAGTACGACGAAAATGGTCATGTGGCTAGGCTCTGGACAACCAGCCAATGAGCTGTTACCACCGACAACTTGCCAGCCATACTACCCTAGATAGTTCATTAGCTACCCAATTTCGGAAGAAACCACCGAAAAGTGAGTCAGTGCAAAAAGTGTGTAGATGCTTAGACTTAAAATCCCCTCAAATCAGAGGGTGGGTTGATAAGTCGCATACTTATCATCCCAAATTATTTATCGAATTAAAATAAGATTGACTTAGCGAGGACTTGAGACTAAGTCCACATTTGAGTGGACACCTATGCTAATTAAGCCCGAAGACCTGAAGAGTCTAAGTGTTTAGGTCCTCTCGTGTCATTTCCTAATGTTAATAACGCCAAATGCCTAAGTTCTCTTCTCTTAATTCTATATATATATATTTTTATATTTTTGAAATTTTAATATTTTTTTAAATAAACTAAAAGAAATTCTATGGAGTTAACAAAATGATTTTAGGATTAAGTATCAACCCCCCATGCCTAAATGATGTAATGTCCTCATTGTAAGAATAAAGACATGAAAAGGACAGAGTAAGCAGAATATCACTTAAGTATCGTGAAAATTCGGTCAGCTCCGTGAAGAAAAGAGAGTATACACACATGCTAAGTTTAATGCCTTCAGTTAGGCATAACATACATACAAAGAAGAAATTGAGAATTCACAAGTGCAGATCATAATCAAAAATAAAAATATTGCTCCTCAGACCTTCCAGCAAAAGATGTCCACAGACATGGACTAGATTATGATGCAGACCCATGCCCTAGGGTCGAGTGGTTCTCAAGTTCTGGATGAAAATCATCCAGAATTGAAGATTGCTGAGCTTGCGGGGTTGGGCCTGTAGTTTTATGGTGTGCAACCCAAGACCAAAGTGTCATACAATGGGTAGATTTGTTTCATTAGGTTCAAATGTCCACTTAACGTTCAGCTCAGAAAAATAATCAGTTATTTCGAGCTTGGGTTGCATGTGAAAGATATCGTAACGGTTCTGGTAGAAAGTAGGTGGTTTTAGGTCAATAGGTACCCTTAGATCCAAAATCAATGCTCCCTCAGAATTAGCCACCCAAATTTTTAATTCAATAATTCTATCCTCCACCATTAAGAGCTCAGGCTCAGGGACCTCTAGCATATCATTCACCCCATATGATTCTCCCAAGACCAGAAATCGTAGTTGAATCAAGATTGACTTGGGCACAATGATCTCAAAAGTCAGCTCTTTGGGGTGCGAATGAGGAATGGGGCAATTGATTGAATCTTCTAGTAAATGAGGATTTGAATCCTCCAAGTTAGCCCCAACCGAATCCAAAACTTCAATAATTGGGCTATCAACTGGTTCGTCAGATTCCTCATGCCCATTTGTCTCACTAAAATCATCTTCCTTAAGATCAAGTGAAACTTCACCAAAAGATTCTTCACCCACAAAGTCAAAAAATTCATGATCCTCACTTATATGTCTCAAAATCGATTGTCATTTCCAGGTTCAAAGAGACAAATTTTTCCTCGATCCCTGGCTCAGGGATCTCGAGTGAATCAATTGGTTCATTCTCAATGGGTTGTTCTTGCCCAACCTGGTCATCCTCGGTCTCAGAAAATGTATCCCCCCTGACAGGCGCCTAAGCGGGTTTAGACATTGGCTCTCCTGAAGGGGGTTTATCTTGAGAATCATCCCAAGATTTGACTAGGGCAACCACAAATTTCATCCTCAACCTTGACAATTTCCCAAGAAGAAACTCACCCAGGTCCCTATCCCTAACATTTTGGAGCAAATCCAATAGAGAACTATTAAGTTCATCAATCATTTTGATCATAGGATCCAATGCTTTAGTGCATGGTGTTGGCTGAGCTTCTAAAGATTGTATAGTGTTCCTCAAATTAGCCAACACCCTATCCTGGATCTGGTTCACCAGAATCGACTTGTTCGGTTCGGGGTTGGGTGGGTTTGGGTTCAATCAAGGGGAGTCAAGATATCGAGGTTCTCGGGTCCCTCCCTAATAGTAGGTCATTTTAGGTTGTTTAAAGGATGGTGGTGACCTATATTCAGTGGAATACTGGGGAGGGTAGGTGTTATAATCATTATATCCTTCCTGACTGTAGATCAGGTTGGTTTGATCATCAAAGGATCGAGATCTATAATCATTGAAGCTGTTGGAAGGATAGTAATCATAGTCTTGTTGTCCAGGGTTAGGCTTTGGACACTGAGGTCCAGATTCATATCCCCAGTCAAAGTTATCCCGGCTAGTGGATGGGTGATCATAAGTCGAGTTAGGATAGTAATCATCTTGAGGATACATGTGTGAAAGATGTGGAAGGATACATTATGGAGTAGGAGGGAAATTAGAAGAAAGAAAGGAGCCCTACAATACAATCAACGAAGCCTATCCTTATATGGGTGGCCTAAAGAACTACAGACTCCCAGGACCCATCTTGAGATTATAAACGATTTAGTCTACTTTTATCCCGTCAATCCAACAAGTTAAAAGGAGGGATTGGGGAGAAGGTTGTTCCTTTGGCTTGTGCCTCCGGTTCCTAGTGTACCACCCAATTGTGGTCGTTTGATGCTACTCCTATAGCTGGACATCAAATGGACCAGCAGATGCAAATTGATCAAAAAAAATCTCAGTCTAAGCCCCGAAGAGAGAATCAATCCTTAAGGCAAATGTCTACTCAGTTTTAGTTAAGCTTGGGATGATTGTGCTCTTGGAATGTGATGGGCCCTTTAGATGGCTTGTTCCCTTAATGATCAGTTAAAATGTGTGTGCATGCACAACCAGGGTTTTCAAACATGGTTATTTGATGATGTGCCTTTTAGGATTCAACCTTGTTTAGTAGCTTTTAGGGTTTAATTCTTAGGTTGGTTCAATCAAGGTTTAGTAGAACACTCTAAGTTTTTAAAACAAGGGTGATGATATGTTACTTTCAAAATAAAAAATAATGTGGAGTGCCCGGTTCAGCCTTAAGAATCAACCCTAGGTGGCAAGCTACTTGATGGATCAGTTTTAGATTGAGTGGTGCAACCCAAACAGTTCAAGCAATTGGCCTATTGTACCACTTGATTAAGGCACACAAAAAGTCTTAACCTAATCAAATTTCTACTCACTTATGTGTGTGTTGAGTTAAGGTGTACCGGATCCACAGGTCGGATCTCAGTTAAGTGGTAGAATCAAAGTGGAGTGGTGTGCCTTAAGTTGAGAGTTGTGGGTGTTAATGTGTGTATTTTTTAGAAAATCTCACAAGAGGAGTATTTTTTTTTTAATATATGCGGGGGTGAGATGAGTGGAGGTGACAAACAAACAACCAGAACTATCCTAGGGTTTATAAAAAGCACCTAAGTCGATTTGGGTGTGAGTTATTAGTGTAGTGAAATGAACTAGTGGGTGGGGGTGGTGGAGATAAACTTACAAAACCTTCATCCGCACTTTTCCCCAATCTAACCACTTTTTCCTGCGTCGGATGAGTACCTGCAATCACAGTAAGATCAGAGAAAAAGTGTGATAAAAGTTAGGTAAGGTGGAAAAACATAGAAAAAAAACCAAAGAGCGTTGCCTCCCCAGCAATGGCGCCAAAATGATCGAGGCACGCTTCGCGTATTAAAATCGGGGTTCAAAGGACCCATTGTCGTAGCTTGCAAAACACGTCTATCAGATAAAATTTATAATCGAAATACGAAAAGTGAGTCTTGGGTCGAACACGAGGAGGCAAACATTTCATTTTGAAAAAATCCACACTTCACTTTATTTCTTTTTGTCATTTTTATCTTTTCTAATTTTTTTGGTATTTTAATAGGGCAAGAGATTAGATCGACAATTGCTTATCTAGCTAATCTACTTGTGAAAATATAATAGAGAGAGGGAGAAAGAGAGAGAGAGAGAAACACTCATCTATTCATAAGCAAGTGTTTGTTACAACTACGAAAGAGGAAAAATCTATACTATGAAAGAGAAAAAAGATAGAGAGAGGTGAGAGAAATCCCCCTCGACGGTCGCTCGAAGGATGAATTGCTCTGACATCTCCTGGAGGAAGGTGGTGAGGAGTGGGACGAAGGAGAAGGGAGCTGGAGGACGGAGGATGGGGCAGGATGGCATCGCGGCGAGGATCTTCTTCCTGAAGGGTGGTGAGAGGACAGCCACGGGATGCTCCATGAATAGGGATGAGAGGTGGGAAAACTATTTTCTTTTCTATTCTAGAGGAGCATCCCGAGCTTGGGACAAGCTCTCTCTAGAGCCTTGGAGATGGTGAGAGGAAGAAAGGAAGAGATGGTTTGGAATGGTGGTGGGTAGGTCCTTTTATAGTGGAGGAAGAATAAATTTGCATCTGCATCATTACTAACGTCCGTAAATGTCGCTATAGATCCCTTCAGCTATTGCTTAAGATCCACACTTCAATTCCTCTTGTTGGCGCGCACGGGCTATTAGTGACAGCCGCAAGTGTCACTAAAGGCCCGTGTCGCTGAAGATCCGCCTTCGCTCCTCATGCCTTGCTGGCACGTGCATCACGCGCTCCTTATTGCGTGTGCATGCTGGCAAGCATTGGCTGCTGCTACGTGCAACTGCGCTGGCTTGCACTGCCACCTTACTGTGCTCCCACGCACACGCATGCCTACCTTGCTACTGCGCCGCACCTCAAGCATCCAATTGAGGGGCAATAGGTTTCGAACTCGCAGCCTCTCTTGAAGAGGGGCCTTCACAACCAATGCACTGCGGCCAAGAGATGTTGTGAAGATGTTTTATCGGTGTGTGGTGGAGATGAATCCTCAGCCATTGGATCACGACCCAACGGTTGAGAATGGGTGATGCCTTGATGAAGACTGGGTGCTGGCTAGTGTTGGGTAGCCTGGATGGTGCCTCGTGAAGCCATCTGAGTTGTCCATCTTCTTTCTGTTGCAAAGGTTGCCACGGTGCTCAGATTGAGATGATTCCCGCATTGCCGGACTACAATCATCGCTCCAAATGTATCTGTACGATCAGATTTTCCATCCAAAACCCATATGGATATCGCATTGCCCCCTGGCCATTGATCTTCGTCGGACCTAGTATGATGTACGGGACTCCAATCTAGACGATTACAAAGGCATTAGACCCCAATCATCATCTTGATCAATCTGTATGGTCTGATCGTCCATCCGAGGCCCTGAAATAAATCTTCTTCTCTCCTGACCATAAAAAGAACCTAATTAACCTAAAATATATACAACTACTCTAAACGCAGAATGATGCATGCTATGCAATATTATAACATGAAATGCAAATCTAAACCTAGGAACATGTATGTATAGGCATTTTACCCTCAATAATTGTGGCTACATCACCTGCAATATAAATAATCAAACCTGTCCTTAAGTGGGCTAGCCTAAAGACCTATAAACTGTCAGAACCCATCTTGAGATGAAGAAATGATTTAATCTACTTCTTTCCAGTCAATCCAACCACTTAGAGGGAGGGGATGGGGAGAAGGTTCTTCCCTTGGCTTTCGTCTCAAGTTCCTTTGATACCCCCTAACCGCGATCGTTTGATTCTGCTCCCCTAGCTAGGCATCAGATTGAATGATAGAGGCAAACTAATCGAAAATAATCTCGATCTAGGCTCCAAAGAGCAAGTCCAATCCTTAAGGCCAACGTCTACTCTGTTATAATTAGGGTTAGGTTTGAAGGTGCTTTGGAATGTGATGGGCCCTTTATATGGGTTGTACCCTTAATGATTAATTGATATGTGTGTGCGTGCACAATCAGTGGTTTTCAAGCAAAATTATTTTTGGATGAAGTGAATTTTAGGGTTTAAATCTTGTTTAGTTGCTTTCAGGATTCAGCTTCAATCATATTCAATCAAGTTCAGTTGGCACACCAGGTTTTGTACTTTATTTTTGCTCTTTATTTCTTAGATCTTATGTTAGAGAGCCTCAAAGAACCCTTAAAGTAGTCCTAGGAATACTCGCACAACCCTAAGATACTTAGTTTTTCTGTAGAGAACTTAGAAAACTAAAATAGGGTTCTGACAGCCTAATCATACGTTTAATCTGAAAATCAGACGTCTGATAGTAACTTTCAAGATGTCTAAATGTTGAGTCAGACATCCAATAACTTAGGCTGGACTTCGTAGGTTATGTCTGATTAAATCAGACATCCTGACCTTAGTCCAAACATCTTAGAAGGCATTTGATGGTTGTGCCAGACGTCCAATTAGTGGAACGTTGGATAACAAAGTAGACATTGAGTAAAATAACCGTTAGGCTTCTATTAGACATCCTTAGAGGACCCCAGACGTCTGATAAGTGACCGTTGAGCCTCGTCGTGAACCAAAATCACCTTCTTCTGATTATTCTAGCCATTAACCTATCTTAGGAATCCACTCCCGCAGTACAATAGGTTTCCAGACATCCACACCTAGTGCCAGACATCCTGTACGTTGTCTGATAGTTCTACACTAGAACCTTGTTTAGGTCTGATGATTGACAGGAAGGAAACCCGCTTAGAATCAGACGTCTAACATAGTTCCCAGATGTCTTAAACTAATTTTCCAGACATCTGATACATGGACCATACATCTGATGTCCCTGTCAAAATCATAAATGATTTTGATTACGACCTTGTTTTCCCTTGGGTTCAACCCCAATGGCTATGGAAGCCTTTTAAGGCCTTCCAAAGCCTTCATCGGTCCTCTATAAATAGAGGACCCTTGCCTTGTGAGGACACCTTGTAAGAATATTTCCCCATATTGTATCAATTCACTCTAGAAGAAGCTCTAGCTCTCAAAGCCTAGTTCCACATCAAGAGAGCTTCATCGCCATCGTGCACCCGCTCTCCCTCCACGTTACGAGAGGGCTATTGTGCCATCGCATGGATTATGCACCCATGTCAACCAGACATACTTCCAAGCAAAGGGAAGTTTCTTTACCTATAGTAGCTATGTTTATTTTGTGGCTCTATAGGTTGTAATTTTTACTTTATTATTTGGTTGGGTATTTAATGTGCATACCTCAAATTAACCTAAAGTCTATTAATGCATGTTCTTAGTACCATATTAGCATCATGCATTGTAAATATTGCATAACATGCATAATCATGCATGTAGGAGAAATTGTACAAATTGTATAGTAATTATCTCCTTTTATGGTTAGGGACAAGGCAACTTTTTAATCAGGGCTTTAAACCAAGGATCCAACCAAACGGATCTGATCATGGTGATGATGGGAGTTCAATGACTCCAAGATCACCTTGATGAGACATCCGTAGCACCAGATAGAGATCTAGGAAGCCTAAAGATCAAGGGTTAAGATAGTGCCAATCCACACTTTTGACGAGAAATCCAACTCCACAGACGGATTCAGATCGACGATCGCAGCCCAATGGCACAAAAATCGATCCTATCCGACATTTGTGGCACCATCTGCAACTCACAGAAGATGGACGACCAAGATGGTGCCACATGGTGCCATCTCAACCACCCAAACAAGCCCAACAAAATTAGCAAGGACCGCTGCACCCTCTCTCTCTCCTCACCCATGCGATGGATCTGGGCCATTGGATCACCATCCAACAGCCACGATCGCCTGTGCACAAAATCCTCAACTCGCCTCAAGTGGAAGCGCAACGCAGCAGGCGAGTGCCTCTTCACGAGCGAAGGGTGCAAGTTTGATCTGCGCTCTACTTCAAATCAAGCAGGACGCGGGTGCGAGCTCAATTGAGCTGTTAGATTGTGACCGAGCAGCGTGCCCAGATGCGAGGAATGTGAACGCACCATCTGATGAGGGAGGCATGAATGTGAAGGACTCACAAGAGCACAATTTGAGCCTTGGATCTTCGATCCAATGGTAGCGAACGAGGCTGCATCACCTCTTGAAAAGGCACACTTAATGGCCGAAGCAAGAGCAGCATGGATGATTTTTTAGCCGTCCGATCAGCTGAGGGCATGCATATGTGCATTGGCATTCAGGCATACGGAAGGAGAGAAGACGCAGGCGAATGGCACCTACGCCCACGTTCAGGGGGCTTTAGCGACATTTAAATTCCTCACTAAAGGCCCCGAATTAATGATTTGAGATGAAGTGACCCATTTGCCCCCTCCAATCTACACCTATATATAGCCCTCTGACCTCTACTTCTTCGTCATCCCTTCCTTCTCCTCTCTTCCTCTCCAAAGCTTAAGAGAAGCTTGTCCCACACCTGGGGTGCTCCTCAAGAGCTAAATCCAAGCTTTCGCCCCTGTTTCGGAAGTGGATCCCACGACGACGATGATGTGCTGCCTCGTTCTCGTTCTTCCGACTTCCTCCTCCTTCTTCCTACCTCGTCCTCCATCTTCCAAGTGTCACCTCCGTCCGGCTCGTACTCCAAGTATTCATTGAGGAGGATAACATCTCTCTCCCTTCTTTTATCACTTTCAAGAGTAGAATTTCCTGCTTTCTAGTTGTAACAGCTTTCCACTTTCTAGTGTAATCATTCCACACTTTCTTAGTTGTAAAAACATTATTCAAATACCAAGTGATTGTTCTCTCCCTCTCTCCCGCTCTTATTGTTTATATCGATTCCATTATGATTATTTCACCATATAAAAAAATACAAAAAGAATATAATTGCAGATTTTGAGATCGACGTAGCCTTCCTGTGTTCAACCCAAAACTTCTTTACAAATTTTCGGTATAAATTTTATTTGTTGAACGGATTTCTTTGCAACTCGAACTACGACGATGGGTTTTTGAATCCAATTACGAACACGTAGATTTCCGCTCTCAGCAGTATTCGCGTTGCGAA
The DNA here is from genome assembly GCA_037157565.1 of Thalassia testudinum. Classification (NCBI taxonomy): domain Eukaryota; kingdom Viridiplantae; phylum Streptophyta; class Magnoliopsida; order Alismatales; family Hydrocharitaceae; genus Thalassia; species Thalassia testudinum. The sequence continues at coordinate 6,881,950 of JAZHRO010000003.1, read as the reverse complement.
TTCTCATCTCCATCGAGGGACAAAATACTCCTTGTGAAGATCGGTGGTTTTAAGGTATGCTACCCTCAGGTATTAAGTAGCGTGGTTGTACTGAGGTTGAACTACCCTCGTTTTAAGTAGTTCGTTTAGTGGATTTGATCAGCATTATCGATTTGGAAATCCTAACTCAAAAGGGTTAGGTGGTGGTTTTTACCCAGTTTGGGTTTCCACCTAAAAATCACTTGTATCGTTGTGTGATTGCTTTTATGAGACTGCTATTTATTTTAATTATGCATTTTTACGTCACGCATATCTCACCTCCCTCTCGTAGGGAATTACATTTGGTATTAGAGCAGGTTCTTACTTTTTGGCGTAACAACCAGGCAAGAAGATCATGGAGGGAGGCAGCTCTATAGCGAGAATTCTAGACTGCCATTCTTTGACAAGAACAACTACCCGTACCAGAAGCTACGAATGAAGACATGGCTTCAAGCCAACGACTTCACAATCTGGGCCTGATGCGAGACCCCCTTCGACATCCTGGAGAGACCCGCCGCAGGATACTCATAGTAGTAGATTTGGGAGCTATCTTTGAATGCAAAAACCTTGAATGCCTTCTACTGCATGCTCAGCCTAGAGGAGTTCAACAGAATCTCGCAATGCGCCACAGCATACGAGATCTGGCACACACTTGAGGTAACTCATGAGGGTACCTCTAGGGTAAAGTCTTCTAAGATTAATATTTTACCACAAGATTTTGAATCTTTTTCTATGAGGCCTAACGAATATTTGAGTGAGATGAAAACTAAGTTCACTCTCATTGTAAATGGGTTAAAAGCATTAGCGAAGACCTTTGTCAAAGGAGGGCATCAAGGAAAGCTTCTTCGCTCCCTTGGACTGGAATGAGAGCATAAGGTTACTACCATCAAGGAGGTGAATGAGGAGGAGGAGCTCAACATGGAGGATCTCCTAGGCAATCTAATGGCCTACGAGACAAAGCTGAAGCAAAAGAAGAAGGATACACCAGATCCAAAATCAAAGAAGATGCTCGCATTTAGAGCCACGTCAGATAGCGAGGTAAGTTCTGATAATGAAGATTTTAAATTTTTACTTAAAAGTTTTCCAAGTTTTGCAGGGAATCAAAGAAAGAAAGGGAGAAGAAGGAAAAAGCTAGCCCATGACGTTGCTACCACTGCAATGAAAAGGGTCATCTTCGACCCGAGTGCCCTCTTCTCAAGAAGAAGAAGAAGGAAAACGAGAAGAAATACAAGAAGAAGGTGTTCTAAGCAACTTGGGATGACTCAAGCTTGGAGGAAGAAGACGAGAATCCCGAGGACGAAATTGCTTGCATGGGTTTCATGGCCACAGCAAGTAATAGAGAAAGCGACTCCGACGACGAGGTAAACTCGAATTTACAAGATGCATTTGATGAGATATTTGAAATTAGTAAATCACTTAAGGTAGAGAATAAAAACTTTAAAAAGAATCTTAGTTTCCTTAAATCAAAAAATGAAAGATCAGAATTGAATCTTAAGGACCAAGAAAGTAGTTCTAGTCGTAAAAATGATTTGTTATTAGAAAATCATAACCTAATCAATGAGAATAGTAAATTGATTGAGGAAAATGCTAGTTTAAAATTGAAAATCTCTTATTTAAAGACTAAGATGTATGTTGTAGAAAAAGAGCTTGCATGTCTCAAGGAAGAACCTAACAAATTAATGAAAAAATTTGATAACTTTTCTAATGATAATGTTAGTCTTAGCTCTAAGGTTGAGAAAGGATCTCTATCAAGGAGACCTACTAACAAAACTAGATCCAAATTAATATGGATACCGATGAAAGAACTAGAATCTTATTTTGTAGGTCATAAAGATTCCAACACAAAGGACTGGACCTACAAGCTCAAAAATGGTCAGCTCAAGTTGGGAGGACCAAGGAGTAGACCAAGGAGGAGGATGAGAAGACTGACGAGATGGCAAACAAATGATCAAATCGCCACACATCGATTGCCTGATTGGAGACCAGTGCCAATGCCCAAGCCTCCAAGCTACGGATGGGAACCCCATTCGATTTGGCATCCACCACCATTTGGGCCATTCTACTGGCCATGGTAGGTGAGGTAACCCTTAACCCTATCTTTTTATCATTAGCATAAAGATAGGGGGAGTTAAAATAAATGAGCTATTTGTCCATCCTTCAGAGGGAGGTTTTAAAAATGACATAGCTATATTTCCTTCAGAAAGATGAGATAATCGTAGCTATCCTGCTTTTATGTAAAAGATGAAATTAGAAGAGCATGTTTTAAGGGAGAGTTATAGGAAAATTAAAATTTGTAATACCTTTTTGATAATGTCAAAAAGGGTGAGGATTTTATGCATCATTATTTATAGTTTTGTCATCATTAAAAAGGGGGGGAGATTCTTGGTGCTAAAGCACCACGATCATTTATTTTGATGATAGCAAAATATGTGTTATTTAACATTTGCATTTTAAGTCTTAGATTTCAGGATATTTGCAAATGGAGACATGTATAGATGGAGTTCGAGCTCGCAACCATGGCGGATTGGAAGAGCTTAACGGAGGAGAAGGAGCTTCGCGAGGAGAGAAAGCTTGAAGAAGGAAGGAGTTGAAGAATATGATAGATTTCCTTCATTATATTTTGTACTTTGTTTTTGCTCTTTATTTCTTAAATCTTATGTTAAAGAGCCTCAAAGAACTCTTAAAGCAGTCTTAGGAACACTTGCACAACCCTAGGATACTTAGGTTTTCTGTATAGAAATTAGAAAACCAAAATAGGATTTTGACAGCCAAATCTGATGTCTAATCTGGAAATCAGACATCTGATAGTAACTTTTAAGACGTTTGACTGTTGACTCAGATGTCCAATAACTTAGGCTGGACTTCGTAGGTTCTGTCTGATTAAATTAGACATCTAGACCTTGGTCCAGACATCTTAGAAGATGTCTAATTGTTGTGCCAGATGTCCAATTAGTGGAACGTTGGCTAAGAAAGTAGCTGTTGAGCAAAATAACTGTTAGGCTTCTATCAGACATCCATAGAGGACCCCAGATGTCTGATATGTGACCATTGAGCCTCATCGTGGGCCAAAATCACCTTTGTCAGATTATTCTAGTCGTTAACTGATTGCACCGCAAAAATACACCTGCAATTGTGCCATCTTGTGCTATTTCCTAGCATTACCAATGCATATTAGGGTTCCATAGTCGCATTTATGAAAATACATGCATGCATACACTTAATTGAGAGGGGAGGAGAGTGAATAAAATGGCCTCGCAATTTACATTTTCTCCAAGTGCTGCTTTGCAAAATTTCCATATTTATTTTTATTTCTATTTGATTTTTGAAATCTTCCCCGCAGTTGCAAAGCTTGACTTCTTCTTCGCACCTTGCCCTACAGCCGCATGCCCAGCCTCTCCTTGCCATGAGCCATGCACAGCCAGGGCATGGCTGTGCATGCTTTCCTCTTCTTTAAAAAGAGGGCGGCTTCTTCCTTTGCAGCAGCCTGGTCCTCCACGCCAAAAACCCAACACACAGCAGCTTCTTCTCCTTCCAGGCCACCGTCCCTCCCCTCTCCCTCCATACGTAGGCCCTCCTCCTCTGAGGACACTCTGCGGGCAGGAGTAACTCACGGTGGTGCACACCCACCACCGTGAGACCACCACCGCCCAGCTCATCAAAGAGCCGATGGGCGTGGTGGTATCCCCTGTTTTTTTTCGTTTGAAGCCACTTCAGCCAGTGTAGCAGGAGCTTCAAGCTTTGAAGCTCAAAGCTCCGCACGCAGTAGCAGCAGCAGCGCAGCAGCAGCTGCCCAGCCCTTTCCGCATACGCCTGCAGGCTACCCTTGCCTCCAACGCGTGCTTGCAGGCGTCCTCGCCTCCCGCTTCTTTGCACTGCACTCGCCTGTCCACCAGCAACTGACCACCGTGCGCTCCTACAGTAGCTGGCCAAGCCTCACCACGCACCCCAGCCAACACCCGCTAGCCACCGCGGAAGCAACAAGTCACCCTCTCCCTCCACCGTGCACACCAGCAGCCCTCTCTACATGCTCTGTCGCGAACCACCTCGGTGCAAGCCAGCAGTGGCACCACTCTTCCACGCGTGGGTCGAGCCGTCCGCACTCATAGCACCTACGGCAAGTGGTCGCGTGGCTCGACGATACACTATAGCCACTGTTCAAGCCAATCTGCAGAACACTGTGGCTACAGTGGGGTGACCGATAAGCTTCTCACTTATCCGGTCACTCGGCGCGCCGCAACCGGCCAGCACCCTCGCTCGCATCTCGCACCGAGTCCGCTCCACCGCCCACCCGCGCGCCAGCGTGCGGTCCTCTGCCAGTGCCCGCTCCCTTTGCCTGCTCCCTTTGCTCACTCCCTTCGCCCGCGTGCCTCTGCATGCTCCCACTCTAGCCCTTCGCGTAGTGTGGTGTGCTGCTGTCCTCTCCGCGCCCATTGCCCTCCAGCGCGTGCCTCTTTACATGCATACGCACCTACGCGTGCGCATGAAGCTACCAGACATCGACCCTGAGCGCACGGACGACTTAAACCTACCAGCCTCTTCCTCTGCAGGCGCTCTCTCTCTCTCTCTCACAGCACTCTCTCACTCTGCACACACACATACACACACACTCACAATCTCACACACACACAGTCTCACTTATATAGTATTATATACTTATATATATATACGTATACATATATATATTGATATATATACATATATTTATATACATAAATATATACTTATTTATATATATATATACTTATATTTGTACATATAGTAGTACCTATATACTTAAGTATTAGTTTACATACATACATATATATATATATCTATGTACTTATATATATATATATTTACATATACTTATACAACATATATATATATACATAATATCTATACATATATTAGTACTTATATAACTATGTACTAGTCTATATACGTACATAATATATATATATATATATATACTTATATATATATATACACACATATTTATTTACATATATACATATATTTATATACTATATATATATATATATACATATAACTATATATATATAAATACATATATACACACCTACTTATACATATATATATATACAAATATACATACATATATACATAGATATCTATATCAACTATATATACATATATATATATATAGACATATCTATCTACATATATCTATATACATATATTACTATACATATATATACATACATATATAAACATCTATATAGTTATATAAACATACATATACATATATATATATATCTATACATATATCTATCTATACATATATTTGTATCTTTATATATATATATACATATATGTATATATAACTACATATATACCTATATATTTATAACCATATATACATATAGATATATTTACATATATACATATATATATATATTCACACTACTTACCATACGTTGTCTCACGGGAATATCTGCACCAGTTGCTAATATTCCCCGATACACATGTACAAAAAGCGTGGTCACACATATCTTCCACCATCCATCCTACACACCACGCGGCACCTCGTCCTGTTGGTTGCATCTTTCTAGACGACAACCGACTCGACACCGTGCTACACTCCATCTCCACCTCCACCCCCATCCCTTTATACATATATATATACATATATATATACTATATTTACTTTATTTCTACTTCTCTTTCCTGCCAACAAAAAATAGAAAAAATATATAAAAGAGAAAAGATAATCCTTGACTTGCTGGTAATCCGTCTTGCGAATAGCAAGACCCATTTTGGAACCTTGATTTGGCTCAAAGCCAAGAACCTAATTTTGTGGGTGTGCCTTAGGGACCAAGATTATCAGAAAAAAATCTAAATAGAAAAATACCAAAAACACAATAAACGAACATAAGAGATTCATTGTAGGAAAGGCGTAGAAAATTGACTTGTTACCCCATTTCCCTGTGTTCGACCCTGGGCCTAAAACTGACCAAGATAAAATCAAGTAGGCCAGGTTAAAAATTTTGTAAAGAGATGGTTAGGTCCAATTTAGGTTAACCACTATACACATTTCAACGATAAAATCACCATATTAACACACCTATCCGGACCCGACCACCATCTTTTTCTACCGTCGTTGCCTGGGAAGTGCGCCTTCAAGTAAGTTTCTATTCCATTCCTTTCATTTTTTCTCTTCTCTCTTCACGAGTGTCTCTGTTTTTGGTGTGCAGGTAAACCTGTTGCAAGGAGAAGGCAGGCAGGCGAAGTCAGAGATGTGGGCAGATCCAAGGCAGGAACGAGAGCGTGAAGACGTCGACACCGCATTGGAACTCTGCACACGTTGCTGCACAAGTAGGTCTTTCTTTCTTAGCAACCTAGGTTAACTTGTCACCTTAATAAAAAAATAAAAAAAAAGAGCTAGAAACTAGAAAACTTCTTGGGATCTCTTGGGGCAAGTGAATTAAAATTCACTTATTTGATTGATTGTCTTTACTCCCACCGCCCCGGGATTTCCCGCCTTACTTCGCATAGCGAAAATCCAAGAATCTTGATTCTTAAATTTTTCATCATGGGAAGTATTCTTTGAGGCAAACATAAAAACATTGATTGCACCCCTCTTTGCCTCACTTATCTGCAAATTCGGGATCACATTTTTTGGTGGGGAGACTTGGAATTGAGTTGATTCCAACCCCACCATCACTTTTCAACTTGCCTAAGATTTGATCCCGAATACTTCAACCCTAACAATTTGATTTTCCTTATCTTTTGGTTGAGCCTTGTGTGGAAATCTTTCTGGTGATTAGGAGCACTTGAATTGAAGGGCTTTGGCTCCCTTTCACACGAATCTAAAATTGATTCATGCATCCACACATAGAAATCTCCAATTAGGGAAGCCCATTGCATTGTAGCAAGCATTAACCAATTGACATTGAAGAAGGGTTTGTTGGGCTTAGAAGAAAACTTGTATTCTTGCAAAACCAGAAGATTGGCTGAATTGGTATTTCAGCGAAATCCTAAAATCCAAACTACTTTAAGGTTGAATTCTAAAAACCATTCACCAATTAAAAACTTCAATTTGGGGAGATTTCCCCATTGCATGCTTGTTTTACACACTTGAAAAATCAATCACTTGGGCATTACCCGTAAACAACGCCCTTCACATTCAAAAAGCACTTGATCCTAAACCTCTAACTAAAACTGGTAACAACTTGACCCTTATTAAGGATTGGAGGTCTAACTAACTGCGTGTAGCGTCTACGTGCTGGTGAGGGTTCCTGCGTGCTATCGGGTGTCTAAGACTGGGGCAAACGGCCTTTTAATATGGCCCGGTGGTTCTGCGGTGCTCACATTTGGTTCCGTAGTTCGTGATAGTAGGTAACTTAGATCTTTAGGTCTAAGGGCACACTGTAGAGGTTAGGAATTTGATTGTACTAATTTGTCATCAAGTGTACCTTTGCGGCGTCATTTCTCTCATCTCTTTTCCCTTCTTAGCCCCCCAATTCTTCCTGCGGTAGTGCATGTTTGGGAGGAGGTCACAAAATCCTGAACTGCTTGAATTGCCTGATAAATTTAGAAAAGAAGCCGAATCGTCCTCCTCCTCCACAAACATGGCTGCACGCCCACCCCCAAATCCCGAGGGAGGAAACCGCCCTCAAAACCCACCAGGTGGTGGAGCCTTAGATCCCATAACCCTCCTCCAAGAGCAAATGGAAATGTATAATGAGCAAATTGAAGCCATTCCAGAAACATTGGAGGAAATGCAGAACCCTCCCGAATGGGAGGAGCCTAGGTCTCTTAGCTCCTATCAGAATCCCGCTGCTACAGAGACTATAGGACAAATTTGGGTCCCCATGGGTGGGGACGACTTTGAACTAAAACCTAACATAATTGGCCTAATAAATTTTCACTTCCATGGTCTTGCAAGTGAAGACCCTTTTCTCCACTTGCAAGACCTAACCTGATTAGCTGAATCTATTAGACCAAGAAATATCGGGTTACCTATAGTCCTCATGAAAATGTTCCCGTTTTCATTGCGGGATAAAGCGTCGCAGTGGTTACGCACCCTTGGGAGAACCATCCACTCTTGGGAAGAGATGCGAACAGCGTTTCCCAAGAAGTTCCTCCCAATCAGGCGAACCAATGCGCTTCGCTGTGCTATCACCTCCTTTACGCAACAAAACGGTGAACAATTTCATGAGGCATGGGAGAGGTATAATGACCTCCTCGGGAAGTGTCCACACCATGGTCTGCCTAAGTGCCATATAGCCCAGATTTTCTACAATGGGCTAAATGAGACTTTGAAGCAGATTGCAGATGCTTCCTGCGGAGGAAATTTTATGAATAAAGACGAGAATGGAGCATTCGAATTATTTGAAAATATGAGTGAAAACTCAATGAACAATGCCTCCATTGTCGCCTTTAATCGTACCAGCCTGCCCCGAAATGTCCACGAAGTTGACATGGGACCCTCCCATTCATCCACTGATCTCAGCCTTATCTCAAAAAACTGGATGAAGTCTCCGTCGTGCACAAGAAGCTGGACGAGCTTCTAGACAACCCTACCCGTTCTATGGCAAACACCCCCACTTCACCACTTCGTCACAATCCACATTCTTCAAACACCAGGCTTATCCTGAGAAACCCTGTAAGACATTCCTTACTGGATGTCACACCAAGCAACTCGGTAAGTCATGTGGATCTGGCTTCTGCAAGCCAATATTTCGACATGGAGGACCAAGCCACCGTGTGCTAGGATGCATATTTACATGCGGACACATCTTCTAGCGTAGAAGATTCTTGTGCCCTGGGGAAAAACCCATTCTCTGCCACTTATAACCCAGGGTGGCGAAATCATCCAAATTTCACATGGTTTAACAACCCGCAGCGCCAAAACCCCATGGGTGGACCAATGCGACCGTCCGCACCCATCATCCCAAGGGCCCAGTCTAATCCTATGGCGAATTCGCCATCAGGCCCTTGCGTACCCCAAGCAGAACACACATCAAGTCCTCTTGACAAATTGATGCGAATGATGACGAAAATGTCAAAACACCATGAAGAGAACATGACCACTCTTCAGCACTAATTGGCGTAGCAGAATGCTGAGATCAATAACTACACACAGTGACTCGATCTCAGGGCACTCTTCCTGCCCAACCTGTTCTACACCCACGAAATTTCGTACCCCATGGTCCTCAACCACAGGTAAGACCTCCTCAGGGGCAGGTTAATCAGATTCTGCAGGCTCTGAGCATTCCACTGGGATTTCAGGCCAATCCCGCTGCAGCATCGCACTCTTATGTCCCTATTGCGAACCCTCCTCTGCCGTATGATCCCACTGGACCCGCATCATCCAATGCTATCACTACGAGGAGCGATAAGCAGATCGTTGATCTCCCTCGACCTGATCCTGGCCTGTCTTCTTCATTGCCCTATCACTCGGGATGCGCACTGCATTCATGAGAGGACGATACACCCAAATTGGTGCCAAAATCAGTTCCATTCCCTGAAGCTCTACTGAGGGAGCCAAAAGGCAAAAAGAAAGATACGCAAGCCTTTGATAACCTGCGTAATTTGTTCAGGGATGTAGAAATCAAGGTACCCTTGCTCGAGGCTATCGACCACATACCTACTGTCGCCCAATTTTTCAAAGACTACAAAACACCCAGGCGACAGTCAAAGAAAACCAAGAATCCAGTGTTCTCTCGCCTCATGTGAGTTGTGCTATACTGTCAAACTTACCATCGAAGTAGAAAGATCCAGGCACACCACTAATTTCCTGTAGCATCCAAGGCTGCAATTTTAACCGTGCCCTACTTGATCTAGGATCTTCCATAAATCTTATACCAACCATCATGCTCGAAAAATTTTCCTTGGGAAATTTGAAACCCACCCCTGTCACGTTACAATTGGCAGATCGTTCTGTCAAAATTCTGAAGGGTGTGGTGGAAGATGTGGTGGTTAGGGTCAATAGTCTCTGTTTTCCTGTTGACTTTCTTGTTTTAGATATGGAAGTTCCTAGCTCACTTTCTGATTGTCCGATCATCCTCGGTCGACCTTTCTTGGCCACAGCTCGCGCCCATATCGACTGCGAGTCGGGCTATATTGAGATTACCATTGGATCTGAAAAGCTCAAGCTTAACATCTTCACGGCAGCCAAGAACTTTGATTGCGATTGTATCAAGGATGACACGTTTGATGTGGACATGGCCGTCAGTGCATGTATCGGACTAATTGGGACCCATTCAGACTGCTGCGGATTACTTGTAAACACTGACGACTGCCTGATCAACACATATTGTGACGTTCCCCCATCCCTCCCTTGTCCCATACCTTCTCCTAGCCAGACTTCTGACGAGGTTTTCTCTGCTTCCCATACCTCGTGGCCTGAGTCATATCCAGGCTACTCACCGTCGGTCCACCGTCTTGAAGACCTGATTGTCCTTTCTTTCCTGCCAAATCAGGCGGATTTGCAAATCCGCACTACGACCTTGAGCCCACATCCTGCTCACTGGGGCTATTCCTTTTTGGATCTATCTATCCAAGAAGTCCCTCTTCTTGGCCAATCTGAGGGCCAATTTCTTCCTCCTGACCTGTTCTCCAACCCACCTGGGACACTCTCGTCCTAAGAAATGGCAGACCTTTCACCATCCACCCGTAAGCTAAAAGAGTTGCCTAGTACACTTAAGTATGTTTTCCTATGGCCAAATGAAACGCTCCCTGTAATCATCAGTTCAAAATTGACCAGGGAGCAAGAGTGCAAACTAACTGAGGTCCTCATAGAACACAAGGCAGCCTTTGGATGGTCCTTATCAGACTTATCTGGCATTAGCTCCTCCTACTACACTCACCGTATATATACGGAGGAGGAGGTTCGACCTTCCCACGAGATGTAGCGACATCTCAACCCTAACATGCAGGAGGTCGTTAAGAAAGAAATCATTAAGTGGCTGGATGCGGGTATAATCTATCCAATCAGCGACAGCCCCTGGGTGAGTCCGATTCACATGGTACCCAAAAAGGCAGGACTCACCATCCGTGTCAATGACAGGGGCGAATCCATCCCTACACACACTCCTACATCTTGGAGAGTATGTGTGGATTATAGGAAACTCAATGCTACAATTAAGAAAGATCATTTTCTGCTACCATTCATTGACCAAATCCTGGAGCGGTTAGCGGGAAATAAATTTTTCTATTTCCTGGATGGATTCTCAGGATATAACCAGGTGGCAATTGACCCTCAGGACCAAGAGAAAGCCACTTTTACCTACCCCTTTGACACCCTTGCATTTAGAAGGAAGCCATTTGGACTTTGTAACGCGCCAGCAACATTCCAGAGATGTATGCTGGCAATATTTCATGACATGATAGGTGACTTTCTCGAGGTCGTCATGGATGACTTCTCGATATTTGGACCATCTTTCAATGACTGTCTTGCCAGCCTGACTCATATCCTTAGGAGATGTATTGATGTAAACCTCATGCTTTCCTGGGAAAAAAGTCCTTTTATGGTGCACAAGGGAATTGTTCTCAGACATATCATCTCCGATAGGGGTATCGAGGTTGACAGAGCTAAGCTTGACGTAATTGCTGATTTACCTATGCCTAGCTCTGTCAAACAAATCCACTCCTTCCTGGGACACGTCAGTTTCTATAGGAGATTTATCAAGGACTTCTCCAAAATTTCTCGACCCTTAACTCATCTCCTATCAACCGATGTACCCTCTGATATGGGCCCCGACTGCATACAAGCATTCACTCAGCTGCGTAATGCTGTCACCAAGGCCCCTATTCTCCAGTTGCCTGATTGGCCCCTCGACTTTGAACTCTTGTGTGACGCTTCCGACCATGCAGTTGGAGCCATCCTGGGACAAAGATGCGATAGACACCCCTTCATGGTGTACTACAGCAGTAAGACGTTGAACGAGGCCCAGCGTAATTATACTACCACTGAAGAAGAACTACTGGTGGTCATCTTTAGGCTGGAGAAATTCCGCTCTTATCTTCTGGGCTCACACGTTATTGCTTTCACTAATCACGAGGCCATTCGTCATCTCATGCACAAGAAGGATGCCAAGCCTAGACTGATTCGTTGCATCCTTCTACTCTAGGAATTTGACATTGAGATTCGCGATAAGGCCGGAGCCCAGAATGTTGTGGCTGATCAACTTTCCAGACTGGACCCTAACCATATTGGACTTACTCTGTCGATCAATGAAATTTTTCCTGATGAGCACTTATTGGCAATTAATGTGGCAAGTGGACCATGGTATGCCGACATTGACAATTACCTTACTTCTGGATCCCTTCCACGTGGCTTGCCTAAAAACCAGCGTGAGCGTCTCATGGCTGAAGCAAAGTATTATTTTTGGGATAATCCACTTTTTTTTTGTATAGGTGCAGATCAAATCATCTGTCACTGTGTTCCTGACAGCGAATTCCCCAGTGTGCTATCCTTCTACCATGGTCAAGCTTGCGGAGGCCATTTCTCTGGGAGGAAAACTGCAGCCAAGGTGTTGCAATGCAGTTTCTTTTGGCCCTCCCTTCACCAGGATGCACACAATTATGCCAAGCATTGCACTAGGTGCCAGTCGTTAGGGTCAATGTCACGTCATGACATGATGCCCTTGCAACCCATCCTAGCTACGAAAATCTTCGACATTTGGGGAATTGATTTCATGGGTCCCTTTCCTCCTTCCAACGGTTTTGAATTCATCCTCGTTGCCGTTGACTATGTTTTGAAATGGATCGAGGCTATTCCCATGCACCGTGCTGACCATATTATATCCACCCGATTTGTCAAAGACCACATCTTTGCATGCTATGGGATCCCTCGAGCCATTATCTCGGATGGAGGAAGCCACTTTACCCATGCTTTTCTTCGAGCACTTCTAAGGAAATATGGAGTCCACCATCGTATTGCATCCCCGTATCATCCTCGGACGAACGGATAGGCAGAGGTGTCAAACCGGCAAATCAAGCAAATTCTCTAGAAAATGGTTCGGCCTGACCGCGAGGATTGGTCCGACAAGCTAATTGACGCTCTTTGGGCATATCAGACTGCCTTCAAGGCTCCCCTTGGTATGTCTCCGTATAGAATCATTTACAGGAAGCCTTGTCATTTGCCCGTGGAGTTGGAGCACCGCGCTTATTGGGAGGTTCGCCAATGTAACCTCGACCCAGACCTGTGTGGTCGAGAAAGGAAACTCCAACTCCAGGAGTTGGAAGAGCTCCGTAGTGAAGCCTATGATTCTGCTTTAACTTTCAAACAATGCACTAAGGCTTTTCACGACAGCCATATTCGATGGAAAGAATTTGAGCCATCTCAGCAAGTTTGGCTCTATAATGCCCGACTCAAATTCTTTCCTGGGAAACTGAAGTCCAAATGGACTGGTCCTTTCCTGTCTCGAGACCATTTCCCAACAGGGCCGTTGAGATCGAAGATCCCAAATCTGGGCATAAATTTATGGTCAACGGGCAGCGTTTGAAACCCTATCTGACTCATGAACCTGCCCCCATTGGAGAAACCGTTGCCCTACTGGAGGGTAACTAATTCTTTACCTCATTCTGAGTCTAGCTGGGGACGTTCAATTCAACGCTCATTGGGAAGCACCCCAACAACACTCACTATCCACCATCACTTTTCACTTCACTATCACGATCACTTCACTTTTCACTTCACCACCCACCATCCACCCACCCTACCACCCTATTGTATACCCTACACCTCAGCTCTCATTCCCTGATCTTTCATCATTTCTCTACCTTTCCCTGCATGCATATGAGGACATAGCATCGTTTGGAAAAGGGTGGATAGGCATCCTTAGAATCTGAGTATTTTAGGGTACCATGCAGTTTGTATATATATATATACATATATATATATATACATATATATATATATAAAATGATGTTTAGTAATGATCTGAAGGCTGAAGCAAAAATATAATAAGTGTTTATGGATATTCAACCACTATTTTGAAGACTTTCCAGGCCACAAAAGCTTAATTCGCTCAGGCTCAGCTTAATTCACTTGAGCATTGACAAGATAGATCGGAATCTCTCCTAACTAAGGACGTATTCTTGTACCTAGGACACCAGTACAGGATGCATTGGTTTGCTTCTACTCGAGAGCTTAGGTAAACTTGGTTCACACTACACATATCAGGAAAGACCAAGTGAACATAAAATCCAACCCTAGTGTTCATTAGGGAAGGCGGAGTCCTTACCTGTGCTCAAAGGTAGACTTTTTATCCCAAGTTTTAGTCTTGTGTTTAGGAGAAACTCTTTCCACCAAAAAGAAAAGTGTGCTCCTCCAAATAATGTTGTAAGAGATATACTGACATGTGCTTCAGAAAAAAAAATAAACAGAGAGAAAGATGCAAATAAGTCAGTATATCTCACAAATGTCTGTAAAGTCTTTGCCCTACAAGAAGTTCTTCACGGCAGGTTTGATGTAACACATTTACACTACTTAAAATGTCTATTTATGCATGTTCTTAAGCATAGGATTGCATTTCATGATATAAATATTGCATAACATGCATCATCTCGCATTTAGAGTAGTTTGAATAAAATGGAGGTTAATTGTCTCCTTTTATGCGCTTGGACAGGGCAAACATTTTATCGAAACCTCGGATCAAAGATCCAACCGTATGGATATGATCAGGGCGACGATTGGAGTTCAACGACTCCAAGATCGCCCTAATCAGGCATCCGTACCATCGGATAGAGACCGGGGAACCCTAGAAGATCAAGGGCCAGGATGGTGTAAATTCACACTTCAGATGACAAATCTGAACTCACGGATGAATTCGGATCGACGATCGCAGCCTAAAGACACAAAAATCGAGTCAATCCGACATCCGTGGCACCATCTACAACTTCCAGAAGATGGACGGCCAAGATGGCGCCACGTGGCGCCATCTCAGCCGCCCAAACGGCCGCTGGCATTTTGTGAAGGTCCCTGCCCGATCGCTCTCCACCGTCAGATGGAGATCCAACGACTGTGGCCGCCCGGCGCTTAAAACGTGCGCTCGACCATCCACGCCCCGCAGCGCAACGGTCGAGCGCGCTTACGCCAGCACGGGGTGCGGGTTCGAGCCGTGGTGAGGGGATTGAAGGCGCGGGCAATTGAGGCGCGTGGAGCGTCAGATGGAGATCGTGCGGTCGCATGCGTCTGATAGCGCCGACGCGTGATTGGACGCCCCGCGTAACGCGCAATCGCAAGCACAGGCGGGCGGGTTGCAGTGGGCGCAGACGCGATTTAAGCCGTCCGATGGCGCGCTGGACGTGCGCGAGCGTTGAGGAGCGGGCAGCCGAGGAGGTACGTGTGGGCGCGGCAGCGACGGCCACGTTGGGGCTTTAGTGATGGATTTCTCCGTCACTAAAGACCCCTTATTTATTATTTTGAAGATGTAATGACCATTTTGCCCCCACTCCTTGCAACTATAAAAGGAGACCCCCTCCATACGAAATTCTCATCCCTTCTTTCTCCTCTTTACCCCTCTAAAGCTCAAGAGAAGCTTGTCCCACACCCGAGATGCTTCTCACGAGATAAAGTCCAATTTTCGTTCCCCTTCGGAAGTGGATCCCGCGACGACGACGACGTGCTGCTTCGTTCCCGTTCTTCTGCTTCGTCCTCCTTCGTCCCGCTTCGTTCTCCTTCGTCCAGGCATCGTCCCATCTAGCTCATCCTCCAAGCAACCGTCGAGGAGGATTTCTCTCTCCCTATTCTTTTTACCGCTTTCTAGTATAGATTTACTACTTTCTAGATTAATCTACTCGTCCTCCAAGCGACCGTCGAGGAGGACATTTCTCCCTCCATTCTTTTAATGCTTTCTAGAGTAAATTTATCGCTTTCTAGAGTAATTATTTTATGCTTTCTAGTTGTAATGAACAATCTCTTCAATGCAAAAATTCCTTATTTATCCTACATCTCATTTTGATTCCTCTGTGTAATATTCTTTTTCTCTCCTACTCTCTCTCTCTTCTATTTATTGTAAATAATTAGATAGTTCTAAATTGAATTATTCTGTAACAAATAAAAAGAAACGCATAGTTTTTAAATCAAACGTCCGCCTCCCTGTGTTTGACCTGGAATTTTAATTTTGGCATAAATTTTATTTGTTGAACACGAATTCTTCGCTTTCAAACTACAACGACAGGTTTTTCAAAATCGAACACGTTAGCGTAGGTTCGTACACGTTCAACATTTTGGCACCGTTGCTGGGGAGGCAATGATCTTTGATTTCTCTTCGCGTTTTGTAACTTACAAATCATTTACCTCACTTTTCTCCTTTCTTATTGTAATTGCAGGTACTCTTTTCAGGCAAGCAAAAGCGGTAGATTGGAGTAAAGTGCTGTGGAAGGTTTTGTAAGTTATCCCCCATTCTTTCCCCCTCCATAGATTTCATTCCCCACATTGAATCCAAATTCCAATTAACCTAGGTATTTGCATAAATCCTAGGAATAGTTTGGTTGTTTGGATTCTCACTCACATTCATTCCACCTTCATTTATATAAAAAAAAGCAAAAAGATAATTTTGTGGGGCAGTTTTCAACAAATACACAATGTACACCCACATTTAAAGGCACTTAACCGAATTGATTTGTTTCTACTCAACCGGGTTCTGATCTTTGGAACCGGTACACATAAAGAAACACATAAAAGAGTAGAAATCATTCTAGGTTAACCATCTTTGTGTGCCTAACTTAGTGGTGCATTTGTGGCCAATTGTTTGAGTTGATTGGGCCGCACCACTTCAAATAAAATCAACTCATCAAGTAGCTGCCAATTAGGTTCAACTCTTAGGGATTTACCAGGCACTCCACATTCTTTTTAAGCTTTCAAGGAAAACATCTTCACCTGTGCTTGTAAAACTTGGTGTGCCAGCGAAACTTGATTGAAAACACCCAAAGTTGAATCCTAAAAGCTACTAAGTAAGATTTGAATCTTAAATTCACCACATCAAAAATAATCTTGCTTGAAAACTACTGGTTGTCCACTCACACACGAATCAATCAATCATTAAGGGCACAACCCATTTAAAGGGCCCATCACATTCCAAAGCACATTCAAACCTAGCCCTAAATAAAACAGAGTAGACGTTGGCCTTAAGGATTGGACTCGCTCTTCAGAACCTAGAATGAGATTATTTTCGATTAGTCTGTTTCTACTGTTCAATCTGATGTCAAGCTAGGGGAGTAGAGTCAAACGATCGTGGCTAGGGGGTACACTAGGAACCGGAGGTGCAAGCCGAAGGAAGAACCTTCTCCCCAGTCCCTCCTACTAACTGGTTGGATTGAACAGACGGAAGTAGATCAAATCATTCCTTTATCTCAAGACGGGTTTTGAGAGTCTGTAGGTCTTTAGGCTATCCTATTTAAGGAAAGGTTTGATTGTTTGTATTGCAGGGCACCTTTCTTCCTCTCGTGTATCATGAATCCTTCCACATATTTCACGCATTCCTGCTCTTTCCCTCCTGTTGTAAATTATCCTCAACATGACGATTATCCCAACTCGTATTGTAATCGACCATCAGTTAGTTGGGATAATTCAGATTGGGGATACAATTCCAGACCCTCGTGTTTAGGGTCTAACTCTGAACACTTTGATTCTGATTTTTATCCTTCTCAGAGCTACATTGATTATAGATCGTCTTCCTTTCATGAACAGCATAATACGATCTACAATCAAGAAGGATACACCGATCCTTACCCATCCTCTGATTTCACTACCTTTTGGTCATCACCATCTTTTCAACAATCTGAAATGACCTATTATCAGGAAGGGTATAACGAATCTCAATTCGTTAATTCCCCTGCATTGAGTCCAAACCTGCCCAACCCTGAACCAACTCATTTGGTTCAGGTTAACCAGGTTCAAGATAAGGTTCTGGCTAACTTGAGGAATATTATTCAATCTTTAGAAGTTCAGCCAATACCTTGCATTGAGAGATTGGAGCCCCTGATTGAAATGATTGATGATTTAAACAAGTCTTTGTTGGATTGGCTCCAGGATGTTAAGGATAAGAACCCGGGTGAGTTTCTACTTGGGAAATTAGCAAAATTGAGGATGAGATTCATGGTTGCTTTGATTCAATCTTGGAATAATTCCCAGGAAGAACCCTCTTCAGGAAAGCTAATGATAGAACCCGCTCAGGCACTTGTTGGGGGGGACACGTGTTACGAGGCTAACCAGATTGAATTAAAGCAACCAATTAAAGATGATCAGATTTCTTCACCTGAGATCCTTGAGCCGGGTTACGAGGAAACGTATGTCTCCTTGGAACACAAAGTGACAAATGATTTTGGGACATACATTGATACGGATCCTGATGGTGAAGATTCAAGTTGCGAAGTCTCACACGAGTTTTCTGAACACGATTTCTGTGAGACGATTGGGCTTGAGGAATCTGATAGATCAATTGATAGCCCAATAACTGAGAACACTGATATTATTAGGGCACACATTACGGATCCAGAATCGCATTTTCTGGAAGAATCAATTCAATGCCCTGATTATCAGTTACACCCTGTTGAGCTTATTGATGATTCTAATTCTGAGATAATTAGACCGAAGTCAATTTTGATTCTGCCACATCATTTAGACTTGGAGATTTCAGATGGGGTGATGAATATACAAGAGGTCCTAGAATTTGATATGCTGAATGAGGAGGATAGGAGCTGGGAAGTGTTGATTTGGGAAGTTAATTTTGGAGGAAATGGAAGATTGAGTCGAAGGGTTCCTTTTAAGCTGAAACTCTTAAATCAGAACCCTTACGACATTTGTTTCGAGGATGTCAAACCCAAGCACACATTCAACGATTATCCTTTTGAGCTTCAATTCTCTATAACCCGACTTTTTGGTCTTGGGTTGCATCCTCATAAATTGCAGGCCCGACCCTGGTTGTATTCTGATTTTAGGTTTTGGGTAATTTTTATCCAGAACCTAAGATATTCTCGATTATGGGGGATGGGTCTATACCACAATCTGGTCCACATCTGTGGACCGCTGTTGATAGGTCGGAGGATTCTTCTGTTTATATTAATTCTGACCTGCACTTGTGAATTCTTCATTTCTTTTCTTTGTATAGTGTGCCAAGCTGAAGGCACTAAACTCAACACTTATACAGTTCTTTTTCATTTTCTTCTTGGAGCAAACCTGATATTCACGCAATTCAGGTGCTTTCTTCGCTTTTCCACTCTATTTTGTCTTTTTAATACAATGAGGACATTGCATTAGATAGGCATGGGGGGGGGTAAATATTTATCTCTGAATTCATTCGTCAGCTACGTAGATTTGTTTTATTTTGATTAACAAAAAGAAAAATCAAAATTAGGAAAGAGAATTTGGGTTTAAGAAAATTTTCAATCTTAGGAAAAACTATATTAAGATCTGAACACAAAGACCCTTCAGGTCGTTGAACTTAATCAGCCTGTGTATCCACTAAAATGTGGATTTTTTTTTCAAGTTCTCGCCAACTTGAATTTTATTTTAATTGGAGTAAATAAGTTTGGGTGAT
The DNA here is from genome assembly GCA_037157565.1 of Thalassia testudinum. Taxonomy (NCBI): domain Eukaryota; kingdom Viridiplantae; phylum Streptophyta; class Magnoliopsida; order Alismatales; family Hydrocharitaceae; genus Thalassia; species Thalassia testudinum. The sequence continues at coordinate 6,862,439 of JAZHRO010000003.1, read as the reverse complement.
AAGTACACGACTTATCAACCCACCCTCTGATTTGAGGGAATTTCGAGTCTTACGCATCTACACACGTCCTTTGCACTGTCTCGTTGTTCGGCGATTTTTACGGAAATTGGATAGCTAATGAACCTTCTAGGGTGATATGGCTGGCAAGTTATCGTGGGTAACAGCCCATAGGTAGGTTGTCAAGAGCCCAGTCACTGGACCTTTCTCTTTTTCCTGCCCTTAGGTAAATCTTAGACCAGGGAAGCCACCTATTTAAAAAAAAAAAAATCAAAAAGAAAAGGGAGAAAAGAATAAAAGGAAAAAAGCCACACTTCCCCACATGAGTATGGCTGGCAAGTTGTCGGTGGTAACAGCTCATCGACCGATTGTCCAGAACCTAGCTCAGAAAACGCACTAAAAATTCCCAAAACACTTACGAAGAAACGAAGAAGTAGAATAAACCAGGGAGATATACACTGGATTCACCCTTGTGTTGACCCCGTAAAAAATTAAAAGTAGGGAGAAAGCTACCGGTTGTAAAGATACACCATTAGGCAGAATTCTTTTTGAGGTCACCTAGAGGCGTAGAAATCCGAAGTCCGTCCTAATTGCCGATCAACGAGTCTATCACAAATCACAATAAGATGCTTAAAGCTTAGGGTTCTCATCAAATCTTGGGTGAGTTGAATGGCCGTAGAAAGCCACTCTTAAACCCTAAAATTTGAAAATCCAAAAAAAGTTAGAAAAGAGTAAAAAGAAAAAGAAATTTTTCTTTGAATAAGGCGAGGGCTTGAGGCGGTCTGCATTTTGGTTGATACCCAGGCACTGTTGCGTCTTTGAAAGTTCAGTTCCTAAGTAGACAATTTCTTAATGATTGAAAATAACTCAGGTCCAAATAATCTAACCTAATTCTTTTATAAATAGCATATAGTTGTTGCTAGGGACTAGCAAAAGATAGGCATGGGGGTATGATGTAAACACATTTACACTACTTAAAATGTCTATTTATGCATGTTCTTAAGCATAGGATTGCATTTCATGATATAAATATTGCATAACATGCATCATCTCGCATTTAGAGTAGTTTGAATAAAATGGAGGTTAATTGTCTCCTTTTATGTGCTTGGACAGGGCAAAATTTTATCGGGGCCTCGGATCAAAGATCCAACCGTATGGATATGATCAGGGCGACGATTGGAGTTCAACGACTCCAAGATCGCCCTAATCAGGCATCCGTAGCATCAGATAGAGATCGGGGAATCCTAGAAGATTAAGGGCTAGGATGGTGTAAATCCGCACTTCAGATGACAAATCCGACTGCACGGATGAATTCGGATCGACAATCACAGCCTAACGACACAAAAATCGAGTCAATCCGACATCCGTGGCACCATCTACAACTTCCATAAGATGGACGGCCAAGATGGTGCCACGTGGCGCCATCTCAGCCACCCAAACGGCTGCTGACATTTTGTGAAGGTCCCCGTCCGATCGCTCTCCGCCGTCAGATGGAGATCCAACGGCTGTGGCCTCCCGGCACTTAAAACGTGCGCTCGACCATCCGCGCCCCGCAGCGCAGCGGTCAAGCGCACTTACGCTAGCGCGACGCGCGGGTTCGAGCCGCGGTGAGGGGATTGAAGGCGCGGGTAATTGAGGCGCATGGAGCGTCGGATGGAGATCATGCGGTCGTGGGCGCCCGATAGCGCCGACGCGCGATTGGATGCCCTGCGTAATGCACGATCGCAAGCGCAGGCGGGCGGGTTGCGGCAAGCGCGGACGCGATTTAAGCCGTCCGATCTCGCGATCGGACGGCTGAAAAGCGCTGGACGTGCGCGGGCATTGAGGAGCGGGTAGCAGAGGAGGCGCGTGTGGGCGCGAAGGCGATGGCCACGTCGGGGCTTTAGTGGTGGATTTATCCGTCACTAAAGACCCCTTATTTGTTATTTTGAAGATGTAATGACCATTTTTCCCCCACTCCTTGCAACTATAAAAGGAGACCCCCTCCATACAAAATTCTCATCCCTTCTTTCTCCTCTCTGCCCCTCCAAAGCTCAAGAGAAGCTTGTCCCACACCCGGGATGCTTCTCGCGAGATAAAGTCCGATTTTCATTCCCCTTCGGAAGTGGACCCCGCGACGACGACGGCGTGCTGCTTCGTTCCCGTTCTTCTGCTTCGTCCTCCTTCGTCCCACTTCATTCTCCTTCGTCCAGGCGTCGTCCCATCCAGCTCGTCCTCCAAGCAACCGTCGAGGAGGATTTCTCTCTCCCTATTCTTTTTACCGCTTTCTAGTATAGATTTACTGCTTTCTAGATTAATCTACTCGTCCTCCAAGCGACCGTCGAGGAGGTCATTTCTCCCTCCATTCTTTTAATGCTTTCTAGACTAATTATTTTATGCTTTCTAGTTGTAATGAACAATCTCTTCAATGCAAAAATTCCTTGTTTATTCTACATCTCATTTTGATTCCTCTGTGTAATATTCTTTTTCTCTCTTACTCTCTCTCTCTTTTCTATTTATTGTAAATAATTAGATAGTTCTAAATTAATTATTCTGTAACAAATAAAAAGAAACGTGTAGTTTTTAAATCAAACGTCTGCCTCCCTGTGTTCTACCCGGAATTTTAATTTCAGTATAAATTTTATTTGTTGAACACGAATTCTTCGCTTTCGAACTACAACGACAGGTTTTTCAAAACCGAACACGTTAGCGTAGGTTCGTACACATTCAACAAGGTTACAAATACCTTATTTTCTTTGAGCCACAAATGTCAGAAAATGGGAGTTGAGTTTCCATCACCTTTTTAAGGGTCAATCCGAAGACATGAGCTGAAACTAGGACCAACATGAATTTAAAATTCGTGAAACCCTGGACTTGTGTCTTAATGTTCATCTGGTCAGTCTTGATTCTTCACTAAGCATAAGCCGTAACCTCTTGAGCTCTCAAGTACGGCAAAAACCTCCTGGGTCATGGAAATCGTACTTAAGGTTTAAATATCAAGAGTCCTGGTTAGTCGAGAGATGATCTATGTCATGTGAGACTTAAAGTACTGGTAGTCTTCTCTGCAATTGGTTCTCACAATATCCAACAATAAACACACCCATGTCACCTCAGAAGAAAATCATCAGCTTAAAGATCATTTCTAAATACAACAAAAAAATGTTTTGCTAGGGACTAGCAAAAGATAGGCATGGGGGTATGATTGCACCGCAAAAATACACTTGCAATTGTGCCGTATTGTGTTATTTCCTAGCATTACCAGTGCATATTAGGGTTCCATAGTCGCATTTGTGAAAATACATGCATGCATGCATTTAATTGAGAGGGGAGGAGAGTGAATAAAATGGCCACGCAATTTACATTTTCTCCAAGTGCTGCTTCACAAAATTTCCATCTTTATTTTTATTTCTACTTGATTTTTGAAATCTTCCCCGTGGCTGCAAAGCTTGACTTCTTCACACCTTGCCCTGCAGCTGCATGCCCAGCCTCTCCCTGCCATGAGCCAAGCATGAGCCATGCATAGCCAGGCCATGGCTGTGCATGCTTTCCTCTTCTTTAAAAAGAGGGCGGCTTCTTCCTTTGTAGCAGCCTGGTCCTCCATGCCAAAAACCCAATGCACAGTAGCTTCTTCCCCTTCTAGGCCACCGTCCCCTCCCCTCTCCCTCCATACGCAAGCCCTCCTCCTCTGAGGAGACACTCTGCGGGCAGTAGTACCTCACGGTGGTGCACACCCACCATCGTGAGACCACCACCGCCCAACTCATCAAAGAGTCGGTGGGCGTGGTGGTATTCCATGTTTTTTTTCGTTTGAAGCCACTTCAGCCATTGGAGTAGGAGCTTCAAGCTTTGAAGCTCAAAGCTCTGCACGTAGCAGTAGCCGCCCAGCCCTTTCCATGCACGCCTGCAGGCCGCCCTCGCCTCCAGCGCACGCCTGCAAGCATCCTCGCCTCCCGCTTCTTCGCACTGCACTCTCCTATCCACCCACAACCGGCCACCACGCACCCCTGTAGCTGCTGGCCAAGCCTCACCGCGCACCCCAACCAACACCCGTTAGCCACCGTGCAAGCCGCAGGTCACCCTGGCCCTCCAGCGCGCACGCCAGCAGCCCTCTCTACGTGCTCTATCGTGAACCACCTCGCAGCATGACAGCAGCGATGCCACTCTTTCGCGCGTGCACCAAGTCATCCGCACTCACAGCACCTGCAGCAAGTGGTCGCGTGGCTCGGTCATACACTGTAGCCACTTTTCACACCAGTCTGCGGAGCACTGTGGCTACAGTGGGGTGACCGGTAAGCTTCTCACTTATCCGGTCACCCGGCGCGCCGCAACTGGCCAGCTCCCGTGCCCGCGTCCCGCACCGTGTCCGCTCTAGCGCTCACCTGCACGTCTGCGTGTGGTCCTCTGCCAGCGCCTGGTCCCTTCACCCGCTCCCTTCGCCCTCGTTCCTCCGCGTGAGCCTGCTACAGCCCTTCGCGCAGCGCAGTGCGCTGCGGTCCTCTCCGAGCCCATCGCCCTCCAGCGCGAGCCTCTTTGCGTGCATAAGCACCTGCGCATGCGCATGAAGCCACCAAACGTCAACCCTAAGTGTGCCGATGACTTAAACCCTCCAGCCTCTTCCTCTGCAGGCGCTCTCTCTCACAGCACTCTCTCACTCTGCACACACACATACACACACACTCTCACTTATATAGTATTATATACTTATGTATATATACGTATACATATATATATTGATATATATACATATATTTATACTTATTTATATATATATATATATATATACTTATATTTATACATGTAGTAGTACCTATATACTTAAGTATTAGTATACATACATACATATATATATATATATACTTATATATACATATATATTTACATATACTTATACACACACACACATATATATATATATACATATATCTATACATATATTAGTACTTAAATAACTATGTACTAGTCTACATACATACATACATATATATGTATATCTATATACTTATATATATATATACACACATATATACTTACATATATACATATATTTATTTACATATATATATATACATTTATCTATATATATATTATTACCTATATAGCTAAGTACAAGTATAGATATATATATATATATATATATATGTATATACATATATACACACCTACTTATACATATATATATATACAAATGCACATACATATATACATATATACATATATAACCACATATATACCTATATATTTATAACCATATATACATATAGATATATTTACATTTATATATATATATATTTTTTTTTTTCACATTACTTACCATACGTTGTATCGCGGGAATATCTCCACCAGTTGCTGATATTCCCCGATACACGCATACAGAAAGAGTGGTCACCCACATCTTCCACCATCCATCCTACACTCCACATGGCACCTCGTCGTGTTGGTTGCGTCTTTCTAGACGATGACCGACTCGACACCATGCTACACTCCATCTCCGCCTCCAACCCCATCCCTTTATACATATATATGTACATATATATATACTATATTTACTTTATTTCTGCTTCTCTTTCTTGCCAATAAAAAGATAAAAAATATATATAAAAGAGAAAAGATAATCCTTGACTTGCAGGTAATCCATTTTACGAATAGCAAGACCCGTTTTGGAACCCTGATTTGGCTCAAAGCCAAGAAGCTAATTTTGGGGGTGTGCCTCAAGGTCCAAGATTATCAGAGAAAAATCTAAATAGAAAAATACCAAAAACACAATAAACGAATGGAAGAGATTCGTTGTAGGAAAAGCGTAGAAACTTGAATTGTAACCCCACTTCCCTGAGTTCGACCCTGGGCCTAAAAGTGACCAAGATAAAATCAAGTGGACCAGGTTAAAAATTTTGTAAAGAGATGGTTAGGTCCGATTTAGGTTAACCACTATACATATTTCAATGATAAAATCACCATATTAACACACCTATCCGGACCCGACCACCATTAACCTATCTTGGGAATCCATTATTGCAATACAGTAGGTTTCCGGACATCCAGACCTAGTGCCAGACATCCTGTACATCGTCTGATAGCTACACACTAGAACCCTATTTAGATCTGGTGAAAGATAGGAAGGAAACCTGCCTAGCATCAGATGTCTGACATAGTTCTCAAATGTCTTAAACTAGTTTTCCAGATGTCTGATACCTGGACCAGATGTCTGATGTCCCTGTCAGAATCATAAATGATTCTGATTATGGCCTATTTTGCCTTGCGTCCAACCCCAACGGCTATGGAAGCCTTCCTGGGCCCTCTATAAATAGAGGAGGACCCATGCCATGTGAAGACACCTTGCAAGAATATTTCCACCCATATTGTTCAATTCACTCTAGATGCTCTAGCTCTCAAAGCCTAGTTCCACATCAAGAGAGCTTCATCGCCATCGTGCACCTACTCTCCCTTCGCGTTACGAAAGAGATATTGTGCCATCGTGTGGATCACGCACCCACGTCAAACCGACACACTTCCAAGCAAATGGAAGTTTCTTTGCCAATAGTAGCTAGGTTTATTTTGTGGCTCTATAGGTTGTTGTAATTTTTACTTTATTCTTTGGTTGGGTATTCACGTTGCAAATTCCCGTCTCCATCGAGGGACAAAATACTCCTTGTGAAGAGGGGTGATTTTCAGGTATGCTACCCTCGAGTATTAAGTAGCGTTGTTGTACTGAGGTTGAACTACCCTCATTTTAAGTAGTTCCTATAGTGGATTTGATCAACTTTGTCGATTAGGAAATCCTAACTCAAAAGGGTTAGGTGGTGGTTTTTACCCGGTTTGAGTTTCCACCTAAAAATCACTTGTGCCTATGTGTGATTGCTTTTGTGAGATTGCTATTTATTTTAATTCCACATTTTTTACGTCACGCATATCTCACCTCCCTCCTGTAGGGAATTACACCCTCCTACTTTATCGTGGAGGAACTCCTACTCTAGCAACCTTCAATCAGAGATTTCTCTCTGATTTCTTGACAAATTCCTTCCAAAATTGGAAGGAGAATTCCTTACGAAATCCACTTCCATCTGAGCCGCACATTGGGCTCCGATTCCTACTCAAAGGCTCATGCAAGCCATTTGAAGGATCAGGTCTCCTATTTCGCAAAGCTTCGAAGCTTTCCAATCTTGGTTTCCAAGCTTGGAAAGCTCCATAGAGGCCAAAAAATGGACCCCTGAGGACAAACCATCCTCTTTAACTTGGTTTGGGGCCAAAACCCTCTTCAAATCCCTACCTTCAGCCCTTCTCCAGCCTAGCCTCGGCGGCCCTTCTTCCACGTCTTCCTCGGGACGACCAATGGCCAAATTGGCCCATCAATCATCTTCACCAACTTCCTCCACACCTCGCCAGTCACAGTAGGCACCGTCTTCCCCTCTCCTTGCCATCATCCCCCTCGATAGAGAATTTGTCTTCCCCACGTCCAACAATCACACTGACATGGGAATCTCCCTCATTTCTTCCTTAAATTAGGTCCTGCAGTTTCCTCTTCGTCTCTACTTAAAATTCCCCTCATTATCCTTTCATTTCGACCACTGTCCACCTCTCCCCCTCCATCTTCTCATGCTCTGGCCGAACTTCGACGAGGTTGCGAGATCGATATAGACCACCATCCACTCCACCACAATTCCCAAAACCTACACCAGCTTACGCCCACCAAAACCCCTCTCACTATTGGCATTTCCAACCACTCCACATCGCCACCAGACAACCCATCAAACCTTCATCCTTGTCAACTCCATCCAGCAAACACGAAGCTCCAAACACCTCACCACCACCGTTACCAACTTCCTCACCTCACGGTGATCATCTTGCACTAGTTTAATTGGGCGAAGAGGCCATATTTTGACTTGCAGGTGTTCGTCGCAGTTTGTCATCTCCGCCTTCACCGCTGTCTTCTCCAGCCAAGTCTGCCCTCCTCCAGCCTTGTTCTTCATTGCTATTACTCCTATGCCTCACAAACCACCTTCAGGACCTTTCCCAGGTCCTCAATCAAAGACCACAGAGCTAGCAGCTGCTTCAATTGAAGGCTCCATCAGTGTTGCTGCATGCAAAGAGTTTCATGGGAATAATCCCACATCGTAAGTTGACGAAGAGGCAATAGTGTGTAAATTGTTTTCATGTCTTAGCCCCATTGCCTCACACACCTGGGGTGAGGTCCCGTTACACCACCCCTAGTGAGCCTAGACTCGATATTGTATGAACCCATACTTGGATCTGAATACCCGATTAGCCCCCTGGGTTCGTGAGAGGGAGGAACTTGTGAGAGGTGCAGGGGTTGTTTTGCTCCATGATGCTTAACCATGTCCAACACTTAGCCATGAGAGCTTGAAAGAAGAAGGGCCTTGTGCTATGAAGGCTCAAGAGAAAGCCTTAAGAAAAGGCTTGTGAAAGAAGTGCTTTGTGCTATGGCGTAAAGCTGAAGAAAGAAAGAAGAAGAAGGAAGGGCTTTGAGAAAGAAAGAAGGGAAAGCCTTTGAGAAGGCTATGTCCACTTATGTCATCTAATTTGCATAGGCGACATATGATTTGGGTTTGATGCTGATACTATTGGAACATCTAAGTACCTAAGTTGCACGGTTGAAAATACTGTAGCATTATTTGAGTAATTGATATATATGTGTTTAAATTAATAATTGGTGATTTAAATAACTATTATTTTGTCCTAGATATCTTTCTATCCTTTTAAACTCTTAAAGGACTCATGTTTATCATCAAATATCAAATTTGAGTAATTATTATGCATTAAATATCATTTTGTGCTTAAATTCTTGTGCTCATTTATATATTCATCTTGATTAGCACGTGAATTGTAGTACTTGCTCACTATGTTTGACCTCGGACTTTATTTTAGATATTCGAGTTATAAATTGGATCTGTTATCGAGTGATTGAGGCTTTACTACAACAAAACAATTTTAAAACACTGATTTTACGCGTTAACACTATCCACGTAAATCCTATGATTAACTAAGGGACTTTTGTTTTGACCCACACCCAACACCCACCCTCTCTAGTTTAGAAATTAGTGCACAACATAAACCTGGCCATGGCTCAAACCATGAGCTAGCTGTACTTGGACCCTTCTCTTCCTAGGTACTAAGGAGGGACCTTGATGCCTTCACATCCTGAATTAGGTAGCCCGATGCTTAATTAATCTGAGGATGTGATAAGTCTATAACATTTCATGATAAACATCCATTTATGCACATTCCTAATCTAGTAAAATGTATCGAGTAGTGTAAATAATGCATAATAGAATCATCATGCATTTAGAGTAGATTGTATAAATTGTATACTAATTCTCTGATTTCAATGGCTAGAGCATAGGGTCACATGAATCCGAGCTTTAAATGACAAATCCAACTGTACGGATGGATTTAGATCAACGATCATAGTCCAACGACATGAAAATCACTCCAGTCGGATATCTGTAGCATCCCCAACAAGTATTTGAAGATGGATAGCCCAGATGGGGACACCATCTTAGCCTCCTACAGCTGGCTATTCAAATTTAGGAGCACCTTCAGCACCCAATCTTAGTCATTGGATCTCAATCCAACAGCTGAGCACACATTCCACCATCTTTCTTAGCTCAACAATCCGCCATGCGTAGCGTAGTGGTTGCCTTCTCTCTCTCAACACGAGGTGCACACCAATTCCGCAACTGCGGGCATCACCTGATTAGGACCTTTGGATCAACATCAAGTAGGTGCAAGCACAGACAAGTGGTGCACTGGGTGCACGTGATGTGTCGACTTGCGATCTTACGCAGGATCACATGCGCTATCTAAGGTGTGATTGGCACGTGTTCTAGAGCATACAATCGTGATCCAATAGTGGTCATTTTTTCCTCTCTGTTCACGACGTAGATCACGTATAAAATTAACACGTTGCAGTATAGCACAAAATACATTTCGGGCAAATGAATTAACAGAACTTGGTGAGTTTTGGTCGATCACAGGGAGCCAGAAAGCACTTTTCATTTCATACACTTGTTCTCAAGATGATTACTATCGAATAGAAATAATCAATAACATTCACATTACAAAGAGATTGAATCTGATATAAATGTAATAGAATGAAAACATGAAAGTAAACTACTACTAATCTAACAGAACAAGGGCACCACGGGTAGTTCATGGTGGCCTTCCGAAGAGGTTGAGAAGAGCAGTAACAATTTGTCGATGTAGCCCAATAGATGCTTCAGACGAAGGTGAGAGACGGATGCAGAGAAGATAGGAAGAAGAAGAAGAAGAAAGAAAGGTTGAAGAAGGAGGAAGAAGAAGAGAATTATGAGAAGTGCCTTCAAAGGGGGGCCCTTTGGCCTCCTTTTATAGCTTTGGTGGGGGGCAAAGAAGGCATTTGGCCCCTTAAATCCATGCAAATGCCTTGGATTAATCAGATCCATTGATCGAGAGATCAACAGCCCTAATTAAGCTTTCCAAATCCTTCTTTTATCCCTAGTTGAATCTGGTGCTGCCACGTGGTAACCTGAGAGCCCTCGGATGAAGATCGTGTAGCTCCCGCTCGCACATGCTCGCCCTTTGCTGCTCGCCTCTTCTGAGCACCCGAACCTTAGCCGTCTGATCCTAAACGCGTGCTCGATCATGCTTTGAAAATCCTAAAGTGCACTCTCATGCATTTCTACATGTGTCATCGTGCACATCTACATTCAATGCTCCCACTCTCGCCATGCATTCGCTGCCGAGCAGCTCGATGGAGATCTGATGGTTGAATTCCCGCTGCGCTCGCCACTTCTCCTAATTCCACATCGAGCGTGCTTCAATCCCGCACCGCCCATCTCGTGGAGAGAGCACTATCCAATGCACTACTCCCACGAGTTGGTTGCATTTAAGTTTTGTTGGCGCACATTCTCTGCTGTTGGATGGGAATCCAATGGTTGAGATCTCGTCTCATCTGATGATGTGGCAAAGGGTAGGTGCATGGCTGCGATCGCAACCGTTGGATGATGATCCAACGGCCCGCGGTTCTCCCTCCAAATTGTGGTGCGGTGAGGGGCGAGTACGATGGCACCACGTGGTGCCATCATGGCAATCAATCTTCTTCTTGTATCTGATGACGTAGTCCTCCGATTAAGTTGATTTCTACACCGTTGGACTGCGAACATCAATTCGGATCCATCCGTGCAGTTGGATTTGTCATCCGAGGTTCGGATATTCTTTATTTCCCCATCACTCCTACTTCTTCTACGAACTCCTTAAGGTGCTATGGGAGTCTGATTGATGCACTCTTGGATGCGTTGGACTCCTGTCAATATTGCAAATTGATCCATAAGGATGGATTGCTCAACCCTGGATTACCTGCAATTAATAATACCTCTCAAATAGTACATTATTATGTATAAAACATATAACTCAAGCAAGATGCGAAGTACGATGTGTATGCATGCAGAATGCCCATGTTAAGCTAGGTTCTACCTTAATTCAGGCGAATTAGGGTTTATTATTACTGTGCAATCATATCCCCATGCCTAAATCTTGCTAGTCCCTAGCAAGTGCTAGACTAAATGCATTGTATCAAGAGTTTACTAAAGGTTTATTTCTTTTTGTTTCATCCAAACATTCAGAATCTAGATAGCCATGAATATATAATGTTGTAGCTTCTGCAACGGATCCAAGCGAAGAGTCGATACACATTGAAAGTTTGTACTTGACCCCTAGTAAAATTCTATTGGGATAGGAAAGCCTCTTCTCTCGGGGATATAAACTATTCTTTGATTTTAGCACCATCTTTTGTCTTAGGTAGCAGATGTCTAAGTCAAATGGATTTGTATTTGGTGGCTCACTCTCTTCTGGTGCTACATGGAGACTTGTATTTCAGAATCTAGATTATTAGATTATTGAATAACTTAACTTAGAGAAGGGTAGGAAAACTGTGCTCTCTTTAATCCTTTGTACTTTTTCTTTTCTCTCTTTCTCTCTCTCTTTTTCTTCCTGAGCTCAAATCTTACTAGATTTGCAGCTGTATTTGGTGGTCTTTCATGGCATTACACTTTAATTAGGTTTTGATAACCCTATGACTAAGTCAGACTCCTAAGCCCTTATTTAGGAGATCAGAAATATAGAAAAATAGGTTAAGGCTGTATTTGGTGATTTGTTAGAAATGGTAGGTCTTTTTGCCTCAAAACATTTGAAATTACATAACTCAAACTTCTTAACCTAACACTTTTTTTAAAAAAAATGCAAATATCTCTTTGGTATGCTTTTTTTTTCAATATATATCTATTGGCACAATGCCGCTACCGACATAACATAATGCAACAATTCAACACGACATATATACTTTTATTGATGAGGCATCATTTGAGATTTTTGGGGATGACCAAGAGATCTTTGGTGGCTTATTTGCTCGAATAGCCTACTCTCAACACTGGGTAGGGAATGGATAGGACAACGTATTTTTGACCTTGACATCAATACCCTCCATCAGTCGAGGATTCCATCATCCAAACATTCAGAATCCAGAAAACCATGAATATATAATGTTGTAGCTTCTACAACGGATCCAAGCGAAGTGTCGATACACATTTAAAGTTTATACTTGACCCTTAGTAAAATTCTATTGGGATAGGCAAACCTCTTCTCTCGGGGATATAAACTATTCTTTGATTTTGGAATCAGCTTTTGGCTTAGGTAGTAGATCTCTAAGTTAACTAGTATTGTATTTGGTGGCTCACTCTCTTCTGGTGCTACATGGAGACTAGTATTTCAAAATCTAGATTATTAGATTATTGAATAACTTAACTTAGATAAGGGATGGAAAACTGTGCTCTCTTTAATCTTTTGTATGTTTTCTTTTCTCTCTTTCTCTCTCTCTTTTTCTTCTTCTTTTTTCTTCCTAAGCTCACATCTTACCAGATTTGTAGCTGTATTTGGTAGTCTTACATGGCATTACACTTTAATTAGGTTCTGATAGCCCTGCAACTAGGTCAGACTACTCAGCCCATATTCAGGCGGTCAGAAATACAGAAAAATAGATTAAACCTATATATGGTGGTTTGTTGGGGATGGTAGATGTTTTTGCCTTTGAATATTTGAACTTACATAACTCAAACTTCTTAACATAACACCTTTTTTTCTTCAAAAGCAAATATCTCTTTGGTATGATTTTTTTTTCTTTTTTTTCAACATATATATCTATTGCCACAATGCCGTTACCAACATAACATAATGCAACAATTCAACATGGCATACATACTTTTATTCATGACGCATCATTTGCGATTTTTGGGGATGACCAAGAGGATCTCGGGTGACTTATTTGCTGGAAGTGCCTATTCTCAGCATCGGGTAGGGAATAGATAGGACGATGTATTCTGACCTTGACATCAACACCCTCCTTCTGCCGAGGATTCTGTAGAGGACGGTCATGACCATCCACCTCAGTCCTAGTTTTATCAGAACCCTCTCTCTGTGTTTTTGCCTTATTTGGTGGCTCTCATATGGAATTTCTCACAGATTTAGTACGAAAGAACTGAGAGCGAAAACTATGCCCATCTCCGAGTATCATTATTCAATTATTAAATATTAAAGATTCCTTACACTAACCTTCGAGCACCAGTAGACTCTTTACTCTTATCTCACATATGTTTTGGTGGATCTACTAGAAGATGGTTCACCTGACTCCCTAATTGTTGTTCAAGGGTTCAGGAGAAGAAGCAATGCTTCTTCTCGACAAACTAGAGATGTCTATCAGTTTTCATAGTGGATCCATTGCAAATTCTACATGCAGATGTGAAATTATATTGGATTCTAAGTCTAGGAATCTACAAAAGAATAATTCTTTAATAAAACCACTTAATAAAATGATCTAATCCCCCAATTGTTGGCAGAAAATTTTCAATTTTTATGGACTATCCCCCCCCCTGCCTAAGTGTTTGCATGTCCTCATGCATGATTAAAAGAAATAAGGCAGGGGTATGTGGGTAGAAATCACCTGAAACTGCTTTTGAGTTGTCATTTAGCTCATGCCATCACTGCAATGCCATACACAATATGAAAAACATTATGCGAAAATGAAATATGCTTTGTATATATGGTATGTATATATGTATGTGTTGAGTTTAACGCCTCCAGCTGGGCAACTCATCAGTCATACATCCTCAAGAAGATGTATCGTTTCGTCAGCAGGAGGAGGTTCCTGGGCAAAGAATGGTTTGAGGCACTGGCCATTAACTGTAAAAACATGCCCAGATTTCAAGTCTCTAATTTGGATAGCCCCGTTAGGATACGGGTGGACCACCAAAAATAGTCCAGTCTACTTGGACTTGAGCTTTCCCACAAAGAATTTGAGTCAAAAGTCAAACAACCAAACCTGCTGGTTAGGTCCGAACTCCTTCCACTAGATGTCTCAATCATGGAAAACTTTTATCTTGTCCTTGTATATTTTTGCATTCTCATATGCTTCTCACCTAATCCCCTCTAACTCACTGAGCTGGAGCTTTCTTTCATAACCTCCGACCTCGAGCTTAAAATTACACTTCTGCACTACCAAAATGGCATGGTGCTCTAGCTCCATAGGAAGGTGACAGGCACTTCCTTACACCAAGCGGTATGGCAACATTCCAAGCAGGGCCTTGTACGTGGTTTGATATGCCCATAGTGCATCAATCGATCAGACCAATTCTTCCTACCAGGTCTAACCGTCTTTTGAAGGATAAGCTTGATTTGATGGTTTGATACTTCAGCCTGCCCATTGGTCTGTGGGTGATACAAGGTAGAAATGTACTGTTGCACCCTGTATTTCATCAATAATGACTTGAAATGGGAATGGATGAAGTGGCTTCCCCCATTGCTTATCAGGGCATGGGGAACTCCGAATCTCACAGAAATAAATTCCAGAACGAAGGATATAATAGTCTTATGATCAGCTCGTCATGCTGGGATAACTTCTACCCACTTTGAGACATAGTCTACAATGAGAACTATGTACTCAAAGCCATGCGAGTTTGGGAAGGGGCCTATAAAGTCGATGCCCCAGATGTCAAACACTTCTATGACCAGAATGGATAGGAGAGGCATCATATCTCTATGGGTCATAGAGCCAACTATTTGGCATCGCTTACAGCACTTGGCAGACTCGTGTGTATCTCTGAAAATGGTCGGCCAGAAAAATCCCGACTGTAAAATCTTTGCAACGATTTTTTGGCCTGAGAAATGGCCCCTACAAGCATCGCTGTGGCAGAAGGATAGCACACTAGAGATTTCCAAATCAGGGACACATCTACGAATGATGTGATCAGTCCCAATGCGAAAGAGCAATGGGTCATCCCAAAAATAGAATTTACCCTCTGTTATAAATTTGTGCTTTTGATCCTTGGATAATCCTACAAGTAGCCTACCTATGACAAGATAGTTTGCTATATCAGCATACCAAGGAAACTCAATAGAGTTGATGGATAGTAGAGACTCATCTAGAAATCAGTCTGATATCGGTGGGAAGTATGGAATGTAGTCTAGGTCTAGCTGAGACAAGTGGTCCGCCACAACATTATGTGCTTCAACTTTGTCGTGGATTTTGACATCAAACTCCTGCAAAAGAAGGATCCATCGGATAAGGTAGGGTTTGGTGTCCTTCTTTGCCAACAAATATTGGATAGTGGAATGGTCAATGTAGATGATAACTTTGGACCCGAGTAAGTATGACATAAATTTCTCCAATGCGAATACTGTGGCTAGCAATTCTTTGTCAATGACTATATAGTTACGCTGAGCCTCTTTCAGTGTTTTGCTAGCATAGTGTATTACAAATGGACGGCACTCCTGACACTGGCCAAGAATGGCTCTGATAGCAAAGTCAGAGGCACCACACATCATCTCAAAGTTGATTGACCAGTCGGGGATTGGAGAATAGGTGCACTAGAGATAGCGCTCCGCAAGGTCTCGAAAGCACTGAGACATGAGGATTCGAACTCAAAGGGCATGTCAGTTACTTGAAGATTTGTTAATGGACGTGCAATTTTCAAGAAATCTCGAATGAATCTTCGATAAAATCCGACATGCCCTAAGAATGATCTGATTTGCTTAACCGAGCTAGGTGGAGGTAATCGTGAAATGATTTCAGACTTAGCTTAGTCGACCTCGAGTCCATTAGAGGAGATTCTATGACCTAGTACGATGCCATCCCTCACCATAAAATGGCTTTTCTCCCATGAAAGTACTAGGTTAACCTCTACAAATCTCCTCAGAATCTTTGTGAGGTTATCGAGATAAGATGAGAAACCATCTCCAAACATGGAGAAGTCATCCATGAACACTTCTACGCAATTCCCGATCATGTCTGAAAAGGTGGTCATCATGCATTGCTGAAAAGTAGCTAGTGCATTCCAAAGGGGCACGTAAAAGTTCTCTTGTCTTGGTCTTCTGAGTTGATTGCAACTTGATTGTACCCAGAGTATCCTTCCAGAAAGCAGAAGAAACTACGCCTGGCTAGCCATTCTAGAATCATATCAATAAAGGGCAAAGGAAAATGATCCTCTTTGGTAGCCAAGTTAAGCTTCCTATAGTCAATGCAGACCTGCCAAGAAGTCATGGTGCAGGTTGGGATGGATTCGCCCAATTCATTTCTGATTAGGGTGAGTCCCACCTTTTTGGGCACTATCTGAATAGGACTCACCCACTGGCTGTCGGAAATTGGATAGATAATGTCCACGTCTAGCCATTTAATGATCTCCTTCTTGTCAACCTCCAACATATTTGGATTTAGGTGTCTCTGAGGTTGTCTCGTCGGTCTCACCCCTTCATCAATGTAGATATGGTAAGTGCAATATGAGGGGCGAATTCCATAGAGATCAACAATGCCCCACCCGATAGCAGCCCTATGTGCTTGAAGAGTGGAGATCAACTGGTGTTCCTGATCCAGAGTCAAGTGAGCATTGATAATCACAAGATATGTCTCACTTTCTCCCAAAAACACGTATTTGAGCGAATCAGGTAAGAGCTGTAACTCTAGTGGAGGAGGGTGGGAAGGAGGGTTATGCAAGGGAGGAATGGAAACAATAGCGAAAATTTGCTAACCTTGACTAATGTAGAATCCACCTGCAATGGTCATGTAATCCTGTCTTAAGATATCAATGTTGGATAGGACAGGATAGTTAGGATCAGGGGTGTTAGGAGCAGATAAACACCCATGACAACCAGATCCATAGGACGAAATGTGTCTATCATTAGTCTCAATCCCATGTGGATTACGATCAAAGACCCTTGATTGTAAGGATGAATGTGCCATTGGGTCACTGTAGAGGAGACCAATGTTCCCACAGAAAGCTAAATCTTCATCTTCACTATCCTCCTTGATCAACTCACAATCAAAGTTCTTTGATGCCCTAAAAATGTCCAATCTAAGATTTTCATTTCCTAGGGCAATCTCCATGCACCCTAATGCACAATCGATGTTTACGCGGGCGGTTGTCAAAAACGAGCGACCTAGAATAATCGGTGCATCATGAAGATTAGGAGGAACCTCGATATCAAGAACAAGAAAGTCTGCTGGAAAGCAGAATCCTTGGACTTTTACGATCACATTTTCAACCACCCCACTTGGTGTTTCTATAGATCGATCAACCAACTATATGGTAATCGAGGTGGGCTTTAACTCCCCAAATCAAAATCGATCAAATGTTGTGGTGGGAGTTAGGTTGATGGATGACCCTAAATAAAGAAGGGCCCTATCAAAAGGGGACTCCAACAAAAAGTAGGAAATTAGTGGTGTGCCCGGGTCCTTTTTGGGCAGTAAGTCCGTTAAAATGACTGCGCTGGCTTCCTCAGATAATACCACTTATCGTCTGATCCTTTACTGCCGCATCGGAGTACAGTAGTCCTTAAAGAACCTAGCAACAGTTGGGATGTGATCTATTGCTTCAAGGAGGGGGACCTAAATGAGAACTTCTTTGAACATAGATTTCAGGTCCTCAAAATTCCGTGTGTCCTTTTTCTGTGCTGAATCTCATGTTAGGGCCGCGGGAAAAGTGACAGGAATTTCAGGGTCTAGGGGCTTCTTTCCTTTATCTAATGAAGATGGCTTGTAGGAGGAAGAGGGTTGTGAGCCATCTCATGGCATAGCGCAGTAAAAATCATTACCCGCTTGGCTAGGTAGTGGGTCCTGTGTAGTCTTTCCGCTCCTTATAGTGACAACTTTTGCATCGGTGTGCTGTTCATGCAAGGGCAGAGGAGATGGTTGGTTTGGATACACAAGGTTTGGTAATAGAGGTGGCTGACTGAGCCCATAACCCAGAGGTGCGAAAGGTGATTGCCTAATAGTTTGTGCCTATCCCTGTGGTGCTTGAAATCTAGGCAGGGTGCCCTGATTCTACACATATCTTGGGTTTGGGACAGGTTGGTAGGGTAAAGCTCCTTGTGATCTATGCTCTTGCATCATTTGGTTTTGCATGTTCTGTATGTTCTGTATTTGGTCAGCCATTGCCTTCATTATTTGGAGGTTGTCATGAGTAGATTTTTGAATTGATGCCTTCAATTCCTCCTTTAGCAACTCCAAAGGGTTGGCTTGCTTTGGAGGATAGTTGGCAGCTTGGTGCAGCAGTTGATAAATAGAGCATGTCTGTTGCTGCTGAGACGGGAATGGCTACTGCATAGTATACGTGTTATGCACATTCTCGTATTGTCTGGTCTCGTAATGTGAACTTGACTCATTCTCTGTGGGTTACCAGACCAGGCAAAATTAGGATGCTGGTGCCAACCAGGGTTATATGTTTCAGAATATGGGTTGTTACACCCGTATCCCTGAATTGCATTGACATCTTCGTAAGCCAAAGACGTCTCAGATGAAAATTCATCAAAAGAATATGCACTTGCATCATCATGTGGTGCGTAAGCCTAATTGTACGGTGCCAGATCCATATTGTTCACGGGTTCCTAGTATGCAGGATCCCATGAAGATGGAGAGAAAACATCTCGAGTAACTGGATATGTACGAGCAGAGGGGGCTCAGGATGCTTGAGGGGAGTAAGATGGAGCAGTGCTGCCAGAAGATCCAGATCTCGCTTGCATTAATTCATCGAGCTTCTTATCGAGCAGATCCACCTTATCTGACTTTTTGGTGATAATGTCCATGTCAGCTCGAGCAGACTTGGCTTGAGCTTCGTGGACACTAACTCATCGTTGTCCATGTCGCTAGAACTGGTTCATTGAGGTGGTGTTCATCGAGTTCTCTACTAAGGACTCAAACAGTTCAAATGCGCTGCTCTCGTCCTTCGCAAGAAAATTCCCACCACTAGATGCATCGACCAGGTTCCAATGTGTGTCATCTAGCCCATTGTAAAATACTTGCGCGAGGTGCCATTTGGGTACACCATGGTGTGGGCACTTCTTGATAAGATTGCGGAATCTATCCCAGGTGTCATGTAGCTTCTCTCCAGGGCCTTGAGCAAAGGTCATGATTGTGCGCCTCATGGCATTTGTTCGACTGATCGGGAAGAACTTTTGGAGGAATTCACGACGTAATTCCACCCAGGTTCCAATTGGCCTCCCGATGGTCTTGAACCAATAAGTAGCTTTATCCTTGAAAGAAAAAGGAAAAAGCTTCATGAGAACAATTCCAATATCTATATTCTTAGGTCGAGCTGACTCTGCAATCTGACTCAGGTCTTTAAGGTGCTAGAAGGGATCCTCATTCAAGTTTCCATGGAAATGAGTCTAAATTAGACTTATGATATTCGACTTTAACTCGAATGCATCTCCTCCTACAGGAATCCGAACCTGAGGTGCTATGATTGTTACCGCCGGATCATAGAAATCTCACAGTTGTTCTCCACGTGGTGGATGTTGCATCCTATCGAGTGTCGTGAGAATCCAGTCGATGCTCTACCCATATTTCTATTCCGTTTCCTCAACCCTGGCTTCCAGACGAGCCATTAGGTCCTGATTCTCAGGGTCCTGACGAACTCGAGGACCAGGATTAGCCATCTCAGCTAATTGGGTGTAAAATGGTTGAGAAGAGAGCTC
Source organism: Thalassia testudinum (assembly GCA_037157565.1). Lineage (NCBI taxonomy): Eukaryota > Viridiplantae > Streptophyta > Magnoliopsida > Alismatales > Hydrocharitaceae > Thalassia > Thalassia testudinum. The sequence continues at coordinate 6,842,456 of JAZHRO010000003.1, read as the reverse complement.
AGGCGAAAATCACCTTTGCTGCCTTGGGTTTGGCTCCCAAGGTCCTGCAAGTTCAGGTCTTAATGACCTTCTTCCTTGCATACACCAACTCAAAGGGTTGGCACAATCAAGCAGGACAACGCTAAGGCCTTGTTAATCATAGTGGTCCTTTAGATCAGATGACCTGATTTTTTGTTGAAGTTTGTGTTATTGAAAATTCGGTGAGAGACCAACTATAAGGAATTCCTTCCTCTTAGGCTAACCTGGCTAGTCAGGTTATGAGGGGACTACAGGGAAGGTTTTTCCTTACGCTTTTGCCTTCGATTCCATTACCCCATAGCCATGGTCATTTGACACTACCCTGCAGGCTTAGTCACCAGGTTTTGCAAGAGAGGTTGGGACTACCCAGTAGTTTTAAGCCAAATGCAAGCTATTTGATGTACTTTCATGAATTCTTAACCTATTTCTTCAATGTAGTAGATGGTGGGCGATCCACATGGTGACTCACCTCACAGACTAACTTTTAGGCTTGTCAGAGTCCAAGTTAGTCAATGTTGTCCTAGTGGCTCATGCACTTCTAAGTTCTTTATCAAATTGAAGACCACAATTGAAAAGTATAGTCGAAGGTAAGATGGAATCCAAACGATTTGAAACTTGGCTAGAAGATTCCTTTTGTAATAAGCTTTTCGGGGAATATTTTTCCAAAATTATTTTCTATTCCAACAATTAGTTATGAATTTTTAGCTAACCAAAGGTCAAATTTGGGATTTAGACCCCATGTTGGTTTCTCTGTTAGAAACTATACCATATATGGTCAAAGAATTTTGTAAAAATATGATATTGAAAGATAATTTGATTATCTTTCACACCCCATAGATTTTGAGTAAATCTAATTTGTATGTTAGTCCGAATTGATTTCTAAAGTTCATAAAAGTTCTATTGTCAATCAATTTGATCAGTATATACTCCATGAATTTTTGCAAATTCTAAAAAAAGAATTTTTTTTGGGAAAGGTGGCGTTGGAAAGATAACTTGATGGTCTAGTTCCAGTCCAAATTTTAGGATTTTTGGAGCATTAGAAACACAACTATTGAATTTTAAAAATAACACTTATTTTCCAGCTGAATTTCTGATAGGAGTGTACGCACCTGATTTTCGTAGCGCTCGCTTTTCCTCGTTTGTCGCTTCGTGTCGCTGTTCCTACACACAAAAGTACTATATTAGAGATAAAATCAAAAGTCACCTTGCCTCCTGAAATGCGTGTGGGACAACCGGGTTTTATTGTTATAACGTTGTAGTATAGCCAGTTATTACCAACATTTCAAATATATAAATTTTTTACTCGGAAAATAAAAGAGTTCCCAAGGTCGAACTCAGGGAGCAAGTTGTATTCTAGAGATATACATGTTTCTTTTACAAAAAAAAATAAAGAAAGAGAGAGGGAAAGAATTTGTTGTTCTCTTTGTTTTCTCCTCGTGATGTTCTTCTTTCTTTCTTTCTTCAGATCTCCTTCTTCTTCTTTGTTCTGCAGAGGTGATGCTCCTCTTTCTTTCTTCAGATCTCCTTCTTCTTCTTCCTTGGTTTCTGTCTTGGCCTCTCTTCTTCTTTTTCTGCAGTCTCTTCTGTGAAGGTTTCTTCTTCCTTGGCTTCTACTGTACTTCTTCTCTGCAGCCTTTCCTCTTCTTCTGCCTTGCTCAGCCTCTTCTTTAGAGTTTCTTCTTGTTTCTCCTCCCTGCGGCTAAGTGTCAGCTTCTTCTTTTCTTTTTCAGCCAGGGACGTCACCCCTCCTTTCTTCTTTTCCCTTCAGGCCATCGTCTGATTTCCAAATCAGACGACTTAAACTACCTGTTGCTACAGTCAGCTTCCTTCTTCTTCCGCGGGTCTTCTTCTTCGCCTGTGCCTGCACACTTCAGAGTTTTTCGTCAGAGGCAAAACCTACTCTACCCTCCCCCCCCCGCGTCTCTCTCTCTCTCTGAAACCACTCTTGGGAAAGCTCTCCCAGAGCTGCCGGGTAACCGGGTTCGGGTCAGGCCCGGGTCCAGGCCCACCGGCGTGCGTGGTGGGCGAGGAGTGCAGGTCAGTCTTAAGTCGGGTCGGGTCGGGTCAGGTCCGCGGGGCGTGAGCGCGGACGAGACCGGGTAACCGGGCGGGTGAAGGGGACCTCACCCCGTGTGCTGAGGCAGTAAGCCTCCAGCACTTTTGCATCTTATATCGCTGCGCCTCTTCAGGCTTTTCCGAGGTGGGACTAAATGTCCCACCTCAATTGCGCGCCCGCAGCGGGGAAATCAGTGGGAGATTGCGGCGTCACGCGAAGCTTTCTGCCTTAGCTGCGAGCCTGGTGTTTTGCCAAAACGCGTCGCAAGGCCTGGGAGTTGAATCTGGGCGTGGCGCTGAGCGTGGCGCACCTGTAGCTGCAGGCGGAAGCAGTTCCTCCTGCGCGGCAATGGCGGCGGAGGTCGGGTGGCCTGTTCACAAGAAAACGGCCTCTCGGCCTAATCAGAAAGTGCCAGGAGCTTCTCCAGGGTGCGGCGGAGCTCGTGTGGGTGGTGGCGAGGCGCGGGGCGGCGTGCAAGGGCTGCCCTAGGTCAGACTGTGGGTCGGAGGATGGGTTCGTTGGGGGAAGCGTTACGGAGGTGTGGAGTGGCAGTGAAGGGGTGGGGGGAGCTCAGTGTGATGAGGTGGAGGTGCGGTGAAGGTCGGCGAGGTGTGTGAGGCTGTGGAGAGATGGGAGCATCTCGCCGGAGGGTGGCCGGAGACGAAGGGGATGACGATGGTTAGGGTCGGTCGAGGGCTTAATTGAATAAATTGAAAGCGGGGAAAGAAAGAGGAGAAGAAGGGGGGTAGCTCTAGCTTACTTGCAGGGACGAAGGGGGAGGAACAGGGCGACAGTCGTATCGACTGTCGCCGGAGAAGACGATGCTCAGGGAAGGGGCGGCGGCGAGCAGAGAGCCGGAGAGGCGCCAGCTGGGTGCGGCGTGGTGCGGGAAGAGCAGGGGAGGAAGTCTCTGCTGCTGGTATTGCGGCAGAGCGGAGAGGTGGAGGGGGAGGAACCGCCGGAGCTGGTGAGCGTCTGCCGGAGAGAGAAGAGAGGAAAGTTGGGGATTTTCTCCGTCAGATCCAGGCTGCCCCGGTCGGTGGAGCAACGGGGGGTATTTATAGGGATCAAACAGGGAGGAAGGCGGAGGGAGACGACGTGTCTCCCTCGCCGGAGGATGGCCGGAAACAAGAACCCATACCGTCCGTGCGTTCGCACGGCCGGTATGGTGGGTTACAACGACCAGGGGGGTGTCCCTGCGACGGCTGACGACGCAGGGCACCCCCGGTTTACTTGCCAGGTCCCCCACCTCACCCTGCGCGGCGCCATGCTCCGCGCAAGGTCGCCGGAGCATGGTGCTGGCAGGTTTTGCAGGGGGGACCTGATCGCAAAGAACGAAGGAGAGTTAGGGGCCAAAATGCGAGGGTTCAAAAGTTGAGGGCCAAAGAGTAAATATATGAGGACCAAAGTGTAAAGTCGGTCAAGGAGGTTTCTTCTTAGGCTCAAGTTTTTATACATGACTAATTAGGACCTAAGGAATCTGATGGTGAATTTCATTTCTATATTAAACCTTGTTTGACCGGTCAATTTACGCAAAAACCCAAATTAAGTTATTAATTGGGCATGGTTCTCAATGTAGGTCAAAATGGGTTCTGAAGGCCAAATTGAAGGTTCTAAACCCTAGAGATTATTTTTCTATGAATTTTAGAGGGTTTATTCTATTTTTACTTTGCCACGAACCTTGTCAATTGAAGTGGGTTGTTTTAGGGTTACAGATTATCATTTAGTTTCTTGGAATTGCTGTAGCCCTTGCTAGATCATTTCATCCCACTCTTATTCTTATTAAGCTGCTTTGACCTATGTTTGGGCCCTGAATTACCCTGTATGCAGATTATACTGGTAAAATTGCATTTTTACCCCTTATGACTTGTTTTCTTCTCAAACTCAGGATTCTCTGAGTTAAGCCTTTCCTTGAGATATGTAGGAGCTTTTATCCTTTGTATTAGGTCAAAATGAGCTAGTTATGGCTCATGATGAGGTTCTCATCATACCCCCATGCCTAGCTTTTGCTAGTCCCTTAGCAAAAACTTAAGGTTTCAACCCTTGTTCTAGACCATGAAGTTTTTAATAGTTTTAGATAAGTGCCTTTTTTATTTGAGCATAGATTAGGTTAGAATGCTGACCATAGGCCTAAAAGGTACTCTAGTACCAATCAAGATCCAAATCTGTCTATCCTTAGCCTCAGTCTTTTAGCAAAGGTTTTTAAGGTCCACAAGAACTAACCTAAGGTTTATTGGACTTCATGGTTAAAGCACCCGTGCTTGAAATGATTTTAGCCCTGGCTCAGTTCGCAGTGCGTTTTGTAAGAGAGAGATAGAAAGTTTTTCTGTTTGGAGAGTTTTCTCTCTCTTTTTCTTTTTAGTTCTAGCCTAGGATTGGCTTTTCAACACGGTCTGTATCAGATTCCTTGCTCCCATCATCAATCCTCAAGGGTTCCTGGCGATCGATGCTTCGAGATAGCACCGCCCATGGCAACCCCCGGAACCCTGGCTATTGAGATTTCGAGATAATCCCATCCATGGTATTCCGTGGCCGAATCCAGACCCTGGCAATTGACACTTCGAGATAATGCCATCCATGGAATCTGAACCAGCAGAGTGCTTACATGCCCCCAGTAGGATATGTAAATATCCTAAGAGACAAGCACCGAGGAGATGATATTTTGTTACGCATCTTCGAGGGGATTTCCCGCCTCTCCGCGCTGGGAACTCGTCCAAATCAACTTGTGTTGATCGGCCGCTCCTATTCTAGGTGATCTTTTCAGATTTTTGCGACGCTTCTGCGTGATTCTGATTTTTACGCTTACTGAACCAGGCTGTGTGTGAGGTTAGGGTGCTTAGGTTACTGAGTCCTGTAAACCAAAAATTAGTTAACGAGGCCGAATACTCCCTAAGCCTTGGACCTAATACTTCAGCTTTTCATTTTCCTCAACCTCTTGAGGAGTGTCCAGATCTTAATGGGTACTAAGAGTCTATTCAAGAATGCCTAAGGTTTGCATTCTTTACTAATCTTATTGTGCACTTTTCTTGAATGAGGTCTAGAACTTAGGTTAATTCCTTAGTTCCTTACTAATGACTATCACTTTTTCTCATAATTTTGTGCTTCTTTTTCATTTTGTTTCTTTTCTCCTTCACAAAATTTCCTTCTCCTCTTTTCCTCTTATTCTTTTTCGAAAAATTTTTTAATTTTTATGGTGTTTTTGGCATATGTGAATTTTTTGTTTGAAACCTTTTCTTACAAGTTTTGCACTTTCATACCCCCCCATGCCTAAGATTTGCAATGTCCTCATTGTAACCTAGGGGGTCTTAGTTCATTCCTTAAGATAGAAATTTGGGTGAGTGGATGGGTCGGGTTGAATTTTTTTTTTTTTTTTTTTTTTTTGCGGACGATTTCAAATCCCAGATGCAAACATCTGAGTTGGGGTTGGCTGTCTACAAGGGTGAACTTCGAGTGCTAAAAGGTGTCAGAACAAGTTTCAGGTTTACAAAGAGAATGACGGGCTGCCTCCCGTTAAGCGCTGAGTTTTACGCCATCGGCTGGGCGTAATAAGTTCAAGGGGAAAGGAGGATATAAGATGCCTCAGCCAAATCAGTAGAAGTTACATCAATGAACGGCTTGAGTCTCTGACCGTTCACGATGAAAGGTTCAGAATCGTGGCTGAGTGGACTGATTTCGATTGCTCCATTTCCAAAAACCTGTCGGACCAAATATGGTCCGACCCACTTAGATCTCAGTTTTCCTGGGAAGAGTTTGAGTCGGGCATCAAAGAGTAGGACCTTTTGACCAGGATGAAAGATCTTTCTCGAGATGTGTTTGTCGTGGAAGGCTTTAACCCGCTTCTTGTAGATTTGCGAGTTCTCGTACGCGTCTATGCGTAATTCATCGATCTCGCTGATTTGGAGTTTTCTGTGGGTCCCAGCCTTGGAAAGATCTAGATTACAGTTCCGTACTGCCCAATAGGCTTTATGCTCCAGTTCTACGGGAAGGTGGCATGCCTTTCCGTACACCAGTCTAAAGGGGGACATGCCCAATTGGGTCTTGTGGGCGGTCCTATAGGCCCACAATGCTTCCGGAAGTCGGGACGACCAGTCCTTCCTGTCAGGTCAAACAGTGACTTGCAGGATTTTCTTGATCTCCCGATTAGACAGCTCAGCTAGACCATTAGTTTGGGGGTGGTAAGGAGTAGAGATTCGGTGAGACACCCCGTATTTGGTCATCAGTGACCTAAACTCAGCATTTGTGAAATGGGTCCCTCCATCAGAGATTATTGCACGAGGAATCCTGAACCTTGAGAAAATGTGTTGATGAATGAATTTGAGAACGATTTTGTGATCACAGGTTCGGGTTGGTATGGCTTCGATCCATTTGGACACGTAGTCCACAGCCAATAGAATGTATTCGAAACCATCCGAAACAGGAAAGGGGCCCATAAAATCAATCCCCCAAACATCAAAGATTTCGCATACTAGAATCGGTTGCATAGGCATCATGTCGCGATGGCTCATGTTGCCCAAAGTCTGGCAACGACTGCATGCCTTGCAATGACTGTATGCGTCTTTGAACAGTGTGGGCCAGTAAAAGCCGCACTGGAGGACTTTTGAAGCGGTTTTATGCCCGGCAAAATGGCCACCGCATGCCTGGTCATGGCAGAAAGAGAGGATATTGTTGACTTCCCCTTCCGGGACACATCTCCGGATGATCTGATCGGCACCTATGCGGAAGAGGTACGGGTCTTCCCAAATGTAATACTTGGCATCGGAGCGTAATTTGTCTTTCTTGGCCTTCGGCCAATCGGACGGGGTCTGATGAGATGCCAAGTAATTTACTATATTAGCAAACCATGGAAGGCTAGTACCAATAGTCAGCAGGTGCTCATCGGGAAAATGCTCAGTGATGGGTCCGGAAGGGTCAATTATTTCAGAAGGAAGACGGGACAAGTGATCAGCTACCACGTTTTGCTTTCCCGCTTTGTCGCGAATCTCAAGGTCAAATTCTTGCAACAGCAAGATCCATCGGATTAATCGAGGTTTCGCGTCCTTCTTCGCAAGGAGATGCCTCACAGCTGTGTGATCCGAGTATATGATGACATGGGAACCCAGAAGGTACGATCTGAACTTTTCTAGGGCAAATACTACAGCTAGCAGCTCTTTCTCAGTAACCGTATAGTTACGCTGAGCCTCATCGAGTGTTTTGCTGGCATAGTAAATGACCACAGGTTTCTTGTCATTTTTCTGTCCCAAAACCGCTCCTACAGCGAAGTCGGATGCATCACACATGATCTCAAAGGGTTGAGACCAATCAGGGGACTGTAGGATCGGGGCTTGGGTGACTCGGTCACGCAGGATTTCAAATGCTTGAGTGCATTCCTTGGAGATTTCGAAGGGAACATCCTTGGAGAGAAGAGTGGTCAGGGGGCGTGCGATTTTTGAAAAATCAGGGATAAATCATCGATAAAAATCGACATGCCCTAAAAAGGATTGGATGTCCCTGATTGAGCTAGGCATAGGAAGGTGAGAGATCAGATTAACCTTAGCTCGATCCACTTGGATACCTTTCTCCGAAATTGAGTGTCCCAGGACAATTCCCTCAGGCACCATGAAATGGCTCTTTTCCCAGGAAAGAACCAAATTCACATCGATGCACCGCCTGAGTATCTGGACCAAGTGTTGGAGGCAATCGTCGAATGATGCTCCGAAAACTGAAAAGTCATCCATGAAGACTTCCAGATAATCACCTACCATATCTGAGAATATGGCAAGCATGCATCGCTGAAAAGTAGCGGGTGCATTGCAAAGACCGAAAGGCATCCTTCGGAAAGCGTATGTTCCGAAGGGGCAGGTGAACGTGGTCTTTTCTTGGTCCTCAGGATGGATTGCCACCTGGTTATAACCGGAGTACCCGTCAAGAAAGCAGAAGAACCTATTTCCCGCTAGTTTTTCGAGAATTTGATCAATGAAGGGTAGTGGGAAATGATCCTTCTTCGTGGAGGAATTGAGTCGACGGTAATCTATACAGACTCTCCACGAGTTGGCTAATCGGGTAGGAATGATTTCTCTGATCTCAGTCGTTATAGTGGTGAGTCCTGCCTTCTTGGGCACGACCTGAATTGGGCTCACCCAACGACTATCGGAGATCGGGTAGATGATCTCCTTTTTCACGACCTCCTGCAGATTGGGGTTTAAGCGTCTCTGCATTTCACGAGATGGTCGTGTGCCCTCTTCTGAATAGATATGATGAGTACAATAAGAGGGACTTATTCCAGTCAAATCATCGAGAGTCCATCCGATGGCTCTGCGATGTTGCTGGAGGACAACAATCAGACGGGATTCCTGTTCAGGACTGAGGTTGGAATTGATAATCACAGGAAGGGTCTGATTAGACCCCAAAAAGACGTATTTTAAGTGAGCAGGAAGGGGTTTCAGTTCGAGGATGGGGTTTTCAGCAGCAGCGGGTGGTTCAGTATAGATGTGAGGTCCAAGGGTGGGAGTTACTGGGTTGTTCACATCTGGATTTGACTCCTCTGTTTGCGGGTCAAGATCCTTCTGTGGTTGATGAGGCATACTCGAGTCATTCTGGAGGTGTGATTCATCAACCAACGTCTTGATGTCACAAATTTGCTCAATGACGCCGCAATTAATTCTTTGTTGGGCCTTAAATATATCAATTTTCAGTGTTTGATCTCCAAACTTAAGCTCTATTTGGCCCTCCTCACAGCTGATGTTGGCTCTAGCAGTAGCCAAGAAAGGTCTCCCTAGAATGATTGGTGTATCCCTAGGGTTCTCAGGTGCATCCATATCTAAGACTATAAAGTCCACTGGAAAATAGAAATCCCGCACTCTCACGATGACATCCTCGAGAATCCCTTTTGGTGACTTTATAGATCGATCTGCTAATTGTAATGTCACCTCGGTTGGTTTTAGCTCAGATTCTTCTAGATGGTCGAGTAAGGATGTGGGTATCAGGTTTATGGATGCACCCAAGTCTAACAAAGCTCTATCAAATTGGGTACCACCTATCTTACAGGAAATCAGGGGAGTTCCAGGATCTTTTGCCTTGGGTGGGAGTCTACTGAGGATTACAGAGCTGGCTTGTTCTGACAGAACAATTGGACTCCCTCCCTTGGTTCGCGGCTTACGCTGGGGTGTACATATACTCTTTAAAAATCATGCGTAAGCTGGTACGTGGCGGATTGCATCCATCAAGGGGATGTTTATGTGGACCTGCTCAAAGAGCTTGACCAGGTCCTCCTCAGGGGCCACGGGTTTGGTGGTCTTCTTTCCCTTGGTCAAGGCCTCGGGAAACGGGATCTTGGTTGGTTCTTCTAGGATAGGTCCAGGTTGTGGATCTGGAACAGCGGTACCTTGGATAACTATCCTAGGGTCATGGTTATCAGGCTTGGAGTGGTTTGGATAATGCGGGTCTTGAGTTGTTTTACCACTACGTGTTGTTACAGAATTTAATCCGGCCTGATTTTGGTTTGGGTTTGGTAGGAGGGGTGGCTGCTGCTGAAATCCCGCATAAGAAGTTGAGGCTTCCATCTCGTCTGGAGATGGAGCAGTAGGGGCCTGATAAATCCATTGAGCGTGGCCTAAATTTGGATTCATAACGCGCTTCTGGGTTGGCACGTTATTTGGGTTAGGAAGGGGTTGGGAAGGGAGTGTGCCTGGCTGGCGAGAATTTGCCAACTGGGCCAGTTGAGTTTTAACTTCAGTAAGCTCGTCCTTGTGCTGTTTTTGAATAGCCGCATTCATTTTTTGAATGTCAGCCAGAGTCTGAAGGATTAAGGACATTTGATCTTGATTTGGCCCTGATGGATAAGTAGGGTTGGGCCAAGGCTGAGGCGGCTGGTAGTGACGAGAGGGCTGTGGGCGGGACTGAAAAGGTGGTCTTTGGGTTTGGGAATTTCCCGCCCACTGAAAATTGGGATGGTTTCGCCATCCAGGGTTGTAAGTGTTGGAGAATGGGTCGTTCTGGATGGCGTTGAGGTCCTCGCAGGTCTGAGGAACCTCCTGAGAATCAGGGAAAGGAGGAATGGAGTTCCCCCGGCTGGTGTAGAAAGGATCGGATGATCTTCCAGTCCAAGAATCAGATGGGGGTGGATATGGATCCATCCCAGGGGAAGATCGGTGGAGGATATTTTGCACAGTCTCCTGTGTGGAAGGAGGTTGTGCAAAGGAGTTATGTGTGGAGGTGGCTCGCTGCAAGTGCTGAGTCAGCTCATCCACCTTCTTTTCAATGATTGAGACCTTGTCCAATCGACTGGCCATTAATTCCAGGTCGACTGATGCGGACAGGCCCTGCGTCTCATGTGCTCCCTTAAGATTCGTCACTGTGCGGGTATTCGTCCTGTCGAATAATCCCATGGAGTCATTGTTGATGGAGTTCTCGCACATGTTTTCGAGAATCTCCCATACGGTGTCTTCATGTTGACCCATGATGTTTCCTCCGCAAGTTGCATTGACGAAAAGGCGGATGTCCTCACGGAGTCCCTGGTAAAAAGATTGGACTTGTTCCCATTTAGGAACTCCGTGATGGGGGAACTTTCTCATGAGATCCTGAAAACGATCCCATGCCTCATGGAGAGGTTCTCCTGATTGTTGAGTGAAGTGTGTAATCTGATGGCGCAAGGCGTTGGTCCGACCCACGGGAAAAAACTTTTTCAAAAATTCGGATTGAAGTTCTTCCCAAGTGTTGATCGGCCGGGTCTGAGTTTGATACCAATGGGCGGCCTTGTCCATAAGAGAAAAGGAGAACATCTTCATGAGAAGAATATCCCGATTTTGCGCATCTGATCCAAAAGTGTGGGCCAGATGCTTTAGCTGTTTGATGTGCTGGAAGGGATCTTCAGAATTAAGCCCATGGAATTTAGGTATAGCATGAATCATGTTGGGCTTTAATTCGGAATCAGGTCCTCCAGTCGGGATTCTGACTCGAGGCTCAATGGCCACCGCAGCAGGATTGTAGTGGTCCCGCATCATAGGACGCTGTGGTGGGTGCACGAAGTTTTGGAAGAGGTCATTGAGTCGTTGGAGCTGGTGTTCCAGATTATTTTCTTCCTCAACTGGCTGAGCCATGATGGGGGAAGAAGAAGAACTTGGTTCTGAATCAGAAGAGAGAATAATGTGAGGGTGTTGCTGCACAAACACGGGCGTCGAGGCTTGGCCTTGATGAGAGCGAATTTCTAATGGAGGTCTTAAGGGTGGTCTTAGGGACCTCCTTCCGTACATGCACTGTTTGGAAGAGGTAAGTTTAGAAGGTGCTGGACCCAATCAAGACACCCAAAAATGTGTTGGGTGACTATAGAGGTGCGGGGCAGATGGACCCCTTGATCAGAAAGATCGTCCACCTGAGAATTACCTGGGCAGCCAGAGAGGGAGAGTCCCGCGAAGACCCCTACACGGTAGAGCGTCCCCACGGGTTACAGGGTTTCCCCCACCCGACCTCTCTTGTCACTGCGGTTCCAGGTAGACCAGAATGGGGATCTTGACCTCTTAAGTCTACCAATTTTAAGATCAGGCTGCTTAAGGTTTCACTTGAACTTTAGTCTTTTTAAGTGCAAAGAGTGACCTAATTTAAGGTTGGTTGACCCAAAGGGGTCAACTTTACCTCTTGTTTTCTTTGAGAGCTTTCAGGTCTTGTCTTTTAGGGTTCAAGTGTTTAAAGAGAGAGCCAATTGTTTAGGATTTTTCTTGTTAATTATTTTCAATCAATGGCTTGGGCACACCTCTTTTGGATTTCCTAAATTCTTGATTAAGGGGTGTGTCTCTACTGAAATCCTAATGTTTAACCTTATGTTGGCTCTACTTGGTCCATTTAACTCTTTGTTGGGCAATTAGGGCTCAAGCAAGAATGTGTTAGCCCTTAAGTACCCTTAATAGTGTGCAGGAGTGATGAGTTGAAAACATGCAACTCTTTATGGTTAGTAAGTATGGAAGACAGGTTAGCCCTATATTGCTTGTTATTTTCTTTTCTTCCTCTTTAGAGTTTAGGGGTTAATAGTGAGAGGAAAAATTTACCTGTCTTCGGAGTGGTTGTCGTGTGGTTGCTTGTCTTCTTGAGTTCCTGTAGCTGCACAAAAGAGAGGAGATTATCAGAAATTAAAAGAAACAGGAATGTTTACCTCTAGAATAGCCGTTGCTCCCCGGCAACGGCGCCAAAATGAAATGCGTGTGGGACAACCGGGTTTTATTGTTATAACGTTGTAGTATAGCCAGTTATTACCAACATTTCAAATATATAAATTTTTTACTCGGAAAATAAAAGAGTTCCCGAGGTCGAACTCAAGGAGCAACTTGTATTCTAGAGATATACATGTTTCTTTTACAAAAAAAAATAAAGAAAGAGAGAGGGAAAGAATTTGTTGTTCTCTTTGTTTTCTCCTCGTGATGTTCTTCTTTCTTTCTTTCTTCAGATCTCCTTCTTCTTCTTTGTTCTGCAGAGGTGATGCTCCTCTTTCTTTCTTCAGATCTCCTTCTTCTTCTTCCTTGGTTTCTGTCTTGGCCTCTCTTCTTCTTTTTCTGCAGTCTCTTCTGTGAAGGTTTCTTCTTCCTTGGCTTCTGCTGTACTTCTTCTCTGCAGCCTTTCCTCTTCTTCTGCCTTGCTCAGCCTCTTCTTTAGAGTTTCTTCTTGTTTCTCCTCCCTGCGGCTAAGTGTCAGCTTCTTCTTTTCTTTTTCAGCCAGGGACGTCACCCCTCCTTTCTTCTTTTCCCTTCAGGCCGTCGTCTGATTTCCAAATCAGACGACTTAAACTACCTGTTGCTACAGTCAGCTTCCTTCTTCTTCCGCGGGTCTTCTTCTTCGCCTGTGCCTGCACACTTCAGAGTTTTTCGTCAGAGGCAAAACCTACTCTACCCTCCCCCCCCCCGCGTCTCTCTCTCTCTCTGAAACCACTCTTGGGAAAGCTCTCCCAGAGCTGCCGGGTAACCGGGTTCGGGTTAGGCCTGGGTCCAGGCCCACCGGCGTGCGTGGTGGGCGAGGAGTGCAGGTCAGTCTTAAGTCGGGTCGGGTCGGGTCAGGTCCGCGGGGCGTGAGCGCGGACGAGACCGGGTAACCGGGCGGGTGAAGGGGACCTCACCCCGTGTGCTGAGGCAGTAAGCCTCCAGCACTTTTGCATCTTATATCGCTGCGCCTCTTCAGGCTTTTCCGAGGTGGGACTAAATGTCCCACCTCAATTGCGCGCCCGCAGCGGGGAAATCAGCGGGAGATTGCGGCGTCACGCGAAGCTTTCTGCCTTAGCTGCGAGCCTGGTGTTTTGCCAAAACGCCTCGCAAGGCCTGGGAGTTGAATCTGGGCGTGGCGCTGAGCGTGGCGCGCCTGTAGCTGCAGGCGGAAGCAGTTCCTCCTGCGCGGCAATGGCGGCGGAGGTCGGGTGGCCTGTTCACAAGAAAACGGCCTCTCGGCCTAATCAGAAAGTGCCAGGAGCTTCGCCAGGGTGCGGCGGAGCTCGTGTGGGTGGTGGCGAGGCGCGGGGCGGCGTGCAAGGGCTGCCCTAGGTCGGACTGTAGGTCGGAGGATGGGTTCGTTGGGGGAAGCGTTACGGAGGTGTGGAGTGGCAGTGAAGGGGTGGGGGGAGCTCAGTGTGATGAGGCGGAGGTGCGGTGAAGGTCGGCGAGGTGTGTGAGGCTGTGGAGCGATGGGAGCATCTCGCCGGAGGGTGGCCGGAGACGAAGGGGATGACGATGGTCAGGGTCGGTCGAGGGCTTAATTGAATAAATTGAAAGCGGGGAAAGAAAGAGGAGAAGAAGGGGGGTAGCTCTAGCTTACTTGTAGGGACGAAGGGGGAGGAACAGGGCGACAGTCGTATCGACTGTCGCCGGAGAAGACGATGCTCAGGGAAGGGGCGGCGGCGAGCAGAGAGCCGGAGAGGCGCCAGCTGGGTGCGGCGTGGCGCGGGAAGAGCAGGGGAGGAAGTCTCTGCTACTGGTATTGCGGCAGAGCGGAGAGGTGGAGGGGGAGGAACCGCCGGAGCTGGTGAGCGTCTGTCGGAGAGAGAAGAGAGGAAAGTTGGGGATTTTCTCCGTCAGATCCAGGCTGCCCCGGTCGGTGGAGCAACGGGGGGTATTTATAGGGATCAAACAGGGAGGAAGGCGGAGGGAGACGACGTGTCTCCCTCGCCGGAGGATGGCCGGAAACAAGAACCCATACCGTCCGTGCGTTCGCACGGCCGGTATGGTGGGTTACAACGACCATGGGGGTGTCCCTGCGACGGCTGACGACGCAGGGCACCCCCGGTTTACTTGCCAGGTCCCCCACCTCACCCTGCGCGGCGCCATGCTCCGCGCAAGGTCGCCGGAGCATGGTGCTGGCAGGTTTTGCAGGGGGGACCTGATCGCAAAGAACGAAGGAGAGTTAGGGGCCAAAATACGAGGGTTCAAAAGTTGAGGGCCAAATAGTAAATATATGAGGACCAAAGTGTAAAGTCGGTCAAGGAGGTTTCTTCTTAGGCTCAAGTTTTTATACATGACTAATTAGGACCTAAGGAATCTGATGGTGAATTTCATTTCTATATTAAACCTTGTTTGACCAGTCAATTTACGTAAAAACCCAAATTAAGTTATTAATTGGGCATGGTTCTCAATGTAGGTCAAAATGGGTTCTGAAGGCCAAATTGAAGGTTCTAAACCCTAGAGATTATTTTTCTATGAATTTTAGAGGGTTTATTCTATTTTTACTTTGCCTCGAACCTTGTCAATTGAAGTGGGTTATTTTAGGGTTACAGATTATCATTTAGTTTCTTGGAATTGCTGTAGCCCTTGCTAGATCATTTCATCCCACTCTTATTCTTATTAAGCTGCTTTGACCTATGTTTGGGCCCTGAATTACCCTGTATGCAGATTATACTGGTAAAATTGCATTTTTACCCCTTATGACTTGTTTTCTTCTCAAACTCAGGATTCTCTGAGTTAAGCCTTTCCTTGAGATATGTAGGAGCTTTTATCCTTTGTATTAGGTCAAAATGAGCTAGTTATGGCTCATGATGAGGTTCTCATCACCTCCCCAGCATCAGCACCAATTTATTCACGTCGTAGATCGCGTAGAAAATTAATGGAACTTGGTGAGTCCCGGTTGATCATAGGGAGGTAGAAAGCAGTTTTGATTTCATACAGTTGTTCTCAAGATGATTACTAAAGAATAGAAACAATCAATAACATTCACATTACAAAGAGATTGTATCTAATATATATGTAATAGAATGAAAACATGAAAGTAAACTACTACCAATCTAACAGAATGAGGGCACCATGGGTAGTTCAAGGTGGCCTTCCGAAGAGGTTGAGAAGAGCAGTAACAATTTGTCGATGTAGCCCAATAGATGCTTCAGACGAAGGTGAGAGACGGATGCAGAGAAGATGGGAAGAAGAAGAAGAAAGAAAGGTTGAAGAAGGAGGAAGAAGAAGAGAATTATGAGAAGTGCCTTCAAAGGGGACCCTTTGGCCTCTTTTTATAGCTTTGGTGGGGGGCAAAGAAGGCATTTGGCCCCTTAAATCCATGCAAATGCCTTGGATTAATTAGATCCGTTGGATCAACATCCCTGATTAAACCTTCCAAATCCTTCTTTCATCCCCGGTTGAATCTAGTGCTACCACATGGCAGCCTGAGAGCCCCACAAATGAAGATCGCGCGGCTCCCGCTTGCCCGTGCTCGCCCTTTGCCTTCTCTCCTTCGCCACTCACCTCTTTTGAGCATCTGAACCTCAAATCAGACGGCTTAAACGTGCACTCGATCATGCCTTGAAAATCCTAAAGCGTGCTCTCACGCGTTTCCACACACATCATCGCGCACGTCTGCATCCAACGACCTCGCTCCCGCTCTCGCCACGAGTTCGTTGCCGAGTCGCTCGATGGAGATCCGATAGTTGAATTCCCTCTACGCTCGCCGCTTCTCCTAATTCCACACTGGGTGTACTTCGATCCCGTTTCGCCTGTCTCGTGAAGAGAGAGCTATTCAATGCACTACTCCAACGAGTTGGTTGCGTTTAAGTTTTGTTGGCTCACATTCTCAACCGTTGGATGGAAATCCAACTGTTGAGATCTCGTCTCATTTGATCTCGTCTCAACAAGTTGGATGTGCTGAGGATGGGCACGTGGCTATGATCGTGACTATTGGATGATGATCCAATGGCCCGTGGTTCTCCTTCCAAATTGAGGCATGGTGAGGGGCGGCTGCTATGCCGCCACGTGGTGCCATCGTGGACATCCATCTTCTTCTTCTTGTATCTGATGATGAAGACCTCAGATTAAGTTGATTTCTACACCGTTGGACTGCGAACGTCGATCCGAATCCATCAACATTGTTGGATTTGTCATCTGAGGTCCAAATATTCTTTAATTTCCCCTTGGCTCCTGCTTCTTTTGCGAACTCCCTAGGGTGCTATGGGAGTCTGATTGATGTGCTCTTGGATGCGCTGGACTCCCATCATTATTCCGAATAAATCCATAAGGTTGGATCACTCATCCGCAGCCTTGGATTACCTGCAGTTAATAATACCTCTCAAATAGCACATTATTATGTATAAAACATATAACTCATGCAAGATGTGAAGTGCAATTTGTATGTATGCAGAATGCCCATGTTATGCTAGGTTCTACCATAATTTAGGTGAACTAGTGTTTATGATTGATGTGAAATCTCTCTCTGCGCTCGCGTAGAGTCTATACCGAGATCTCCATGCATTATAGACCATCCGATCATCATCTGACGGCTGAGGGATCTCCAACCAAGCTCCAACGGTTGCCGACACACCCGCATGTGCTGTGTGTAGGCTGTGCGTAGCTATGCACGTGCACAATGCGCATGGAGCGTAATTTCTATGTGCATTGAAGGCTGCTTGTAGTAAATGATTTTCCACGAGCCTATAAATAGGCCTACACCCTCCCGCCCTCATCTTCATCTCTTCCTACTCTTTCCACACCCTCTCCAAAGCTCTACATGGTTGTCCAAAGCCCAAGATGCTCCACTAGAGTCCAAAAATAATTTTTATTCCCTTTCGCCCATCCACATTCATGGAGCACCTGTGCCCATCCTCTCACCCCATTCAGGAAGTAGATCCTATAGCGATGTCATCCTACTTCATCCTCAATTCATCTAGACCCATCCTGCTTCACCCCATTCCTCATCACCTTCTTCCAAGAATCACATCAACGTGGCTCATCCTCCAAGCAACCATCGAGGGGAATTCTTCTACCTCCTCTTTTACAACTTTCAAACTGTAGATTTAATTTTCTGTACTTAGTTTTTGTAATAAACATTTGATTTCCTTATAAAATAGTTCTCTCTCTCTCTTTCATTTATTTTGCAATAGTAGATAATTCTCTGGCCTGATTTCCTATTATATAAAATACCAAGAAAATATAAAATCATAAAATACCAAAGGCAGATAAAAGCAATGCAGATTTCTTTTAAATCAAATGTTCACCACCCCATGTTCAACTTGGGACTCATCGAGTCTCGGTTATTTTTATTTGATAAGAGGATTTTTGTGACTGCAATGACCATATTTTCAAAAACACAATTTTTCTCGTGCAAAATCTCATTAATCATTTTGGTGTCGTTGCCAAGGAGGCAACACTCTTTGATTTCCCATATTTTCCACCTTACTTATCTTTTACCTCACTTGTCTTCATTCTTATTGTGATTGTAGGTACTTTCTCGAGGTGGGAAAAAGCAGTAAGATTGGAGCAAAGTGTTTTTGGAGGTTTTGTAAGTTTACCCTGACCCCCCTACTAGATTTCATTTTGCCGCAATAATAAGTCAAATCTAAATCAACTTCGATGTTCACATCAACCTAGGTTAGATTCTGTATGATTGTCACTCCACTTACCTCACCCACAAACATAAAAATACAAAAAAATATTTCTGATCTAATTGTGGGACACAATTGAAATTTACACACATTGAACACTCACAACTCATGACCTAAGGCGCACCACTCTACTTTAATTCAGCCACTTAGCCGAGATCTTACCTGTGGACCTAGTGATAAATGGCAGTTTATCATCATTGTTATGTCCTAAAACAAACCTAGCTCATAGGATTTTAACTCTGCAAATGGGTTTTTCGGCTGCATTTAGGCATCAATTAGGTTAGGCATGCATTGCATGTTTTTTTGTGTTTTTGACATATTTATTTGAGGGTTAGGGATGAACAGATAGACAGATCCTTAAAACCTTGACACTCAAGAAGGCAACTGGTGAAGGGGAAGCTCAATCCAATTGGGATTCAGCCAGATCCACCACATCATAGCTAGATGCTATCCCACATGGGTTAGGGTTAGCATGATTTAGCTCCAATCAGCACATCTTAACTAAATGGTAGCTCAGGGCAACTCATCTTAGCTGAACCTAACTTAAGTCAGCTTAGATCTAGCTCAACATAGTTGAGTCTAGTTCATCTCAGCTCTAATCAATTCGCTGGGAGCTCCAGCTAGCTCAATTACGTTAACAAGAGTCCACCTCAACTTAGGTCCAGCTCTCCCTAGCTCCACTCAGCTAATGGTAGCTAAACTCCCTCCAGCATAGCTACTACTTGTCAACTAGTAGCTAAGCTAGCTCTGGAGTTCCCATCAAAGGCAGTTCCAACCCAACCAAGCTTCAGTTAGGTTGAAACAAGCTCAACTTAGCTCAACTACCCAAGCTTAGCTTCTAGCATAAGAACTGGCTAGCTAAGCTGAGTAGTTGACTCCTCATGAAGGCCTCTTTAGCATTCCAGCTCCAATGCAGTTTCATTCCAGCTCCAGACAATTTTTCCTCAGCTCCTCTTCCCTAAACCCTAGCTCCATCCTACCCGTCCTCTACACTACTAGCTAAGCTAGCTTAGCTAATCAAAACTAGCTCCACCTCCATGGCCATCCACCACCTACTTAAAACCCTAACCTAGCTCCACCTCAACTTAACTACTAGCTCCACCTAAAAACACCTCCCCCTCTAATTAAGCATCTGAATCGCACGCAGAAAGGTTCAGACTTGGAAAACCCATCGTCATAGTTTGATTCGCTAGAAAATCTGTCTATCAAATAAAATTTATAACCGAAACTCAAAAAGTGAGTCACGGGTCGAACACGGGGAGGCAAATGTTTGGTTTTATAAAAATCCTCACTTAACTTTATTTCCTTTTGTCATTTTTATCTTTTCTAATTTTTTTTGTATTTTTATCAAGCAAGAGATTAGGTCGATGAAAACTTCATCTACTTGCAAAAATATAAGAGAGAGAGGGAGAAAGAGAAAGAGAGAGAAACAATTATCTATTCATGAACAACTGTTTCTTACAACTACGAAAGTAATAAAATCTACACTACAAAAGCTAGAGAAAGATAGAAAGAGGTGAGAGAAATCCCCCTCAACGGTTACTTGGAGGATGACTCACTCTGACGTCGCTTGGAGAAAGGTGGTGAGGAGTGGGATGAACGGGGATGGAGCCAGAGGATGGAGGAGGGGGTAGGAAGGCATCACGGCAAGGATCTTCTTCCCGAAGGGTGATGAGAGGATGGCCACGGGATGCTCCATGAAGGGGGATGAGAGGCGGGAAAATGTTTGGTTCTACTCTAGAGGAGAATCCCGGGCTTGGGACAACTCTCTTTAGAGCCTTGGAGGTGGTTAAAGGTAGAAAGGAGGAGAAGGTTTGGAATGGTGGTGGGTAGGTCCTTTTATAGTTGACGAAGAATAAATTCGCATCTAGGCCATTACTGATGTCCGTAAGCGTCGCTAGAGATTCCTGCAGCTGTCGTTGAAGATCTCCCCTTCAATTCCTCCTGCTGGCATGCACGGGCCATTAGTGACAGCTGCAATTGTTAATAAAGGCCCGTGTCGCTGAAGATCCGCCCTCACTCCTCATGCCCCGCTGGCGTGCGCATCATGCGCCCCTTGTCGTGTGCACAAGTTAGCATGCATTGGCTATTGCTGCACACAGCTGCGCTACCGCTTTGCTGTGCTCCCGCATAGGTGCGTGCGTGCCTTGCTGCTGTACCACGCCACAAGCATCCAATTGAGAGGGCTACGGGTTTCGAACCCACGCCCTTTCTTTGAGAGGGGCCTTCACAACCAATGCGATGCAGCCAAGAGATGTTATGAAGATGTTTTAAGGGTGCACGGTGGTGCCATTTGGGCCGTCCATCTTCTTTCTGTTGCAGAGGGTGCCACGGTGCTTAGATCAAAATGATTCCTATGTTGTCGGACTGCGATCATCGCTTCAGATCCATCTATACAGTCAAATTTTCCATTCGAAACCCGTATGGATGTGGCATTGCCCCCTGGCCGTTGATCTTCCTCAGACTTTGTGTGATGCTTTGGGACTCCGATCTAGATGATTTCGGAGGCGTCAGACTCCGATCGTTGTCATGATCAGATTCGTACTGTCTGGTCGTCCATCCAAGGCCCTAAAATAAATCCTCTTCTCTCCTGACCATAAAAAGGATCGAATTAACCTAAAATATATACAACTACTCTAAAAGCAGAATGATGCATGCTATGCAATATTTATAACATGAAATGCAAATCTAAGCCTACGAACATGGATGATTAGTCATTTTAGCCTAAATAGTTGTGTCTATATCATACCCCCATGCCTATCTTTTTCTAGTCCCTAGCAAAATTAAACTATATGCTATGTATAAAAATAGAATTAGGATTCGATCGCTTTAGCCTATGTTGTTTATTAACAATAGCAATTATCAACTAAGGTCCTAAACTACGTAGACTCAATAGTACCCAGGTGTCTACCAGAATGCAGGCTACCCAACTCCTCACCTTATTTGAAAAGGGAAGATACATTTTTTTTTTGTTTTTCTTCTTTTCTAATTTTTTTGTACTTTTGGAGTTTGAGAGTTCTTGGATAACTTTTTACGGCTACCTGACCTGCCCAAGACTCGAAAAGGACTCTAAGTACTAAGCATCTAGTGAAAAGAGTGAAAGAATGACTAGGCGGCATTTAAAACGAACTTCAGGTTTCTACAACACTAGGTAACCTTGCCTCGAGGTTTATCTTTTCGAATGGTAGCTTTCTCCCTACTTTTATTTATGGGGTCACACAAGGGCGAACCCAATGTATATCTCCCTAGTTTATTCTACTTCCCTGCTTCTTCCCTAAGTGCTTTGTGAATTATTATGCAATTTTGTGAGCTGGGCTCTGGACACCTGGCCAACGGGCTATTACCCATGACAACTTGACAACCACAGTTGTGCGATGAAGTGTGGTTTTGTTTATACATTTATTTTTATTTTCTCCTTTTTCTATTTTTTTTCTTTTCTTTTATTATTATTTTTTAAGTAGGTGGCTTCTCTGATCTAAGATTTACCTAAAGGCAATACGACGAAAATGGTCTTGTGGTTGGGCTCTGAACAACCTACCGATGAGCTTTTACCACCAACTTACTAGCCATACCACCCTAGATGGTTCATTAGCTACCCAATTTCGGAAGAAACTACCAAAAAGTGAGTCAGTGCAAAAAGTGTGCAGATGCTTAGGCTTAAAGTCCCCTCAAATTAGAGGGTGGGTTAATAAGTTGTGTACTTATCATCCCAATTTATTTACTAGATTAAAGATGAATTTGAATTGGCGAGGACTCGAGACTAAGTCCACATTCGAGTGGACACTTGCGCTAATTAAGCCTGAAGACTTGAAGAGTCTAAGTATTTAGGTCTCAGCGTATCACTTCCTAAAGTTAATAACTTCCAAATACCTAAGTTCACTTCTCCTAATTCTTCTATTTTTTTTATCCTTTTGAAATTTCAATTTTTTTTAAGGAAACGAAAAGAAATTCTATAGAGTTAACAAAATGATTTTAGGATAAAGTTTCCACCCCCCATGCCTAAATGATGCAATGTCCTCATTGTAAAAATAAAGACATGAAAAGAGCGAAGTAAACAAAATATCACCAGAATTTCATGACAACCCGGTCAGCTCTGCAGAGAGAAGAGAGCATACACATGTGCTAAGTTTAATGCCCTCAGCTAGGCATAATATACATACAAAGAAGAAATTAGGAGTTCACAAGTGCGGGTTAGAGTCAAAATAAATATATTGATCCTCCAACCCGCTAACAGAAGATGTCCACAGATGTGGACCATGTTGTGGTGCAGGCCCATGCCCAAAGGTCGAGTGGTTCTAAGGTTCTGGATGAAAATCACCCCGAACCAAAGGTTGTTAAGTTTGCAGAGCCAGTCCTACGGTTTTGTGGTGTGCAACCCAAGACCAAAGTGTTGAACAATGGGTTACTTTGATTCACTAAAATCGGATGTCCACTTATAGTTCAGCTTAAGAAGATAGTCAATTATTCTAGGCTTAGGTCACATGTGAAAGATATCATAAGGGTCTTGATAGAAGATAGGTGGTTTCAGGTCAAAAGGAACCCTCAGATGCAAAATTGTAGTTCCCTCTGAATTAGCCTCCCAGATTTTCATTGTCAAAATCCTATCCTCCAAAATCAATATTTCTGGGGCCTCCAAATCGTTGTACACCCCATCTAAAGTACCCAAGTCCAACAATTGTGGCCCAGTCAAGATTGACTTGGGTCTGATAATCTCAAGAATATCATAGTTTAGCTCTTCAGGGTGTGGTTGAACAATGGGAGTACTGATTAAATCATCAGGATTCAGATCTCCAAGTTAGCCCCAACCGAATTAGAATCTTCAATGGTCGAGCTATCAAATGGTTTGTCATACTCCTCGAGCCCATTTGTCTCACTAAAATTGTTTTCCTTAACTTCAAGTGAGACGTCACTCAGAGATTCCTCACCCTCAGAATAAAAGAATTCTTGATCCTCATTTATATATGTCTCAAAATCAAATGTTATTTCTTGGTCCTTGGAGACATATTTTTCGTCGTTCCCTGGGTCGGGGATCTTGGTGAATTTATTGGTTCATCATCCTCAATTGGTTGCTCTAGCGCAACCTAGTAATCCCCAGTCTCAGAAAATGTATCCCCCCTGGCAGGCGCCTGAGCAGGTTCAGACATTGGCTCTCCTGAAGGGGGTTCATCTTGAGAATCATCCAAAGATTTGACTAGGGCAACCAAAAATTTTATCCTCAACCTCGACAATTTCCCAAGAAGAAACTCACTCTGGTCCCTATCCCTAACACATTGGAGCAAATCCAATAAAGAACTATTAAGTTAATAAATCATTTTGATCATATGCTCCAGAGCTTCAGTTCATGGTGTTGGCTAAGTTTCTAAAGATTGAATAGTGTTCCTCAAATTAGCCAACACCCTATCCTGGATCTGGTTCACCTGAACCGACTGGTTCTATTTAAGTTTGGGTGGGTTTGGGTTAAATCTAAGGGAGTCAAGTTGTCGAGGTTCTCGGGTCCCTCCACGAAAGTTGGTCGTTCTAGGTTGTTCAAAGGATGGTGGCGACCTATATTCAGTGGAATACTGGGGAGGTGATGGGAACACCATCATGAGTCATAACTAGCTCATTTTGACACAATTAAGTTAGCAAATGCTCCTACATAACCTCCAGAGAGTCACAAGTCACAGCATAATCATCCTGAGGGAAAAAGCAAGAAACTAGGGTTAAAACTATAATTTTACCAGCTTATCATGAATTCTATACAACCACAGGTTTTCTCAGGGGTTGAATGAAGGTCAATTGGTCTTAAAAAGATAACAAGTGGATTAGAACAATCAGAAAAGGGTTTGCACGTGTTTTGAGAATTAAATGACTTTTTTGAAAAGGATGAGGAATGCTACCGAGAGACGGTAGCAAACCGAAAATCTTTTATTTATTTAAAAGCCAGAGTATTACATGAAGTTCTCCTAAACTCTCACATGCCCCCAACAATTCCTTACAATACTTCCCACATTGACTGAAACTCCTCTAAACAAACGCTCATTATCAGCACACCACACATTCCACAGAACCATGACCTTCTTCACTTGCATATTCTATGCGTCCATAAGTTCCTCTAGAGCTCCTCCCACGTGGGCAGGGGTTCCCCACAAACTCCCCTCCAAATTTGGTCGATCACCAAACATGACGTAAATAGATGCTCCCTGTTATCAGTAGGAAGGTTGCAAAGTGGGCAATCCTGTAACTGGGCACCTAGTCTTTCGCTCCTCATTTCCCCTGTAATGAGTCTGTCTCTTCTACATAGCCATATAAAGATCTTGATTCTAAAAGGAACTTTCAGTTTCCAGATTTTGCTCCAGATCTAATTTTTAGAAGTGCAGCCCGGCTCCTCAGCATCTATCAGAACCTTGTATGCCCTAGATGAGGTAAATAGGCCTTGTTTCCATCTGAATCTATTCATACCCTCAATTGGTTGAAAAGCATTCAGATCTGCAATCAGCCTGTCAAGTTCCTATTGTGTGCGTCCTCCCTCATGTAAGCCTGCTGCAAGAACACATCAGCTCCTACTCTCAACTTCCCAGCAGTCTTGAACAGATGCGTTATTGCCTAAAGCTGCACCAAAGACTCTTCGATAATTCATGGATAGCACTCCCAGTTCAGACCATTTGTCCAACCAGAATCTAAACTGTCTACCGTTTCCCAACTCTGGAACAAAGTCCGATCGATGGTCCTGGATCGCTTTCCTGACCGGCATCCAAAATGGACATGGCTTTCTTGGCTGCTTCATCCATAGCTGCACTAAATTGGGACCGTAAATTTTTGTAACAAGTTGAGCCCACATCTTCCCCTCATCTGTGGTTAGTTTAATTGCCCATTTCAGTAACAGCGAGTCATTGAAATCTTTGAGGGATCTAATGCACAGCCCTCCCTTTGAGCGAGGTCTGCAGATCTACCCTCACTTCATCGGATGTAGGAATCTACCCTTAGCCTTCTCTCCTTTCCAAAAGAACCTCTTCCTTTTGACATCCATCCTTTTCTATACAGCTTTCGGTGGTCTAAAAATCAAAAAGAAGACCGAAAATGAAGTTATAACTGAATTGAGCAGAATTAGTCTTCCACCCTTAGAAAGAAATCTGCTACTCCAGTATTCCAGCTTAGTTATCACTCTCTTAAACAAGGAAACCCAATCACTCTTCTTGAGTTTCTTATCTGTTAATGGTAATCCTAGATATCTCATGGGGAAGGTTGTGACAGGCGAGTGCATTGTGGCAGCCAATGTCTTCCTATCCTGTGCAGACATACCGAAGCATACTAAAGATGACTTTGCCCCATTCAGCCTCAAGCCAGTAATCTCGCCAAAAATATTGACCAAAGAGAACAGGATTTCAGCTTCCTGCTGTCCACCTTCAACGAAAAACACCATATCATCTACATATTGGAGTATAGGCGCCAAGACTCCTGAACTCGACAGTGAATACCCCTTAGTCATTCCTACTTCTGCTAGGCTGCATGAAAAGTGAGCCAAGGTGTCCACTGCCAAGTTAAAAATAAGAGGAGCCAGGGCGTATCCTTGTCTCACCCCTCGTTGAGGTTGAATCCACACCCCACACGACCTCCCATTGATGAGAGGGGAGAAAGAGGATGCGACAATGCACCTCTTCATCCATTGTATCCATATGGGCAAAAAACCTCTCCTCTTCATGATCTCCCAAAGGTAAGACCATTTAATCGAGTCATAGGTTCTACTAAAGTCTACCTTCCACATGAAAGATTTGCTTTTCTCCTGCTCCACCCTGCAACCACCTCTTGCGCCACAATGAAAGATTCTTGTAGTGATCTATTTGGGAGGAACACTGATTGCATCGGGCTAATTAAGTCAGCAAGAACACCATCTAGCCGATTAGCCAGCACCTTGCTAATGATTAGGTAAATAAAATTTGTAAGTACAATGGGCCTAAAATCATGCAGGGTCTCTGCCCCACTTCACTTTGGCAATAGAAATAAATAAGACTTGTTAATTCTCTCCACTCCAGAATTACTCCTCTAGAATTCTACAAGCACCTCCATGACCTCTCCTTTGACCACACTCCAAAACTCCTTATAGAATAGTACCTGAAATCCATCTGGCCCAGTGAGCCCTCTGCATTCTGCCCTGCCATAGCATCCAAAACTTCCTACTCTGAGATAGAATCATTCATTTTAGCAACTGCTGCAGTGTCCACCCGAGAGAGATTGGATGTTGTCATCTTCCATG
This sequence comes from Thalassia testudinum, assembly GCA_037157565.1. Lineage (NCBI taxonomy): Eukaryota > Viridiplantae > Streptophyta > Magnoliopsida > Alismatales > Hydrocharitaceae > Thalassia > Thalassia testudinum. Next base: position 6,816,347 of record JAZHRO010000003.1, on the reverse strand, counting down.
CACCATTCTCATTCAATCTTGAGACTTCTCTGAAGTGTCTAGCCATCTCCTTTCTAATCTCATCAGGTGAGGTCAAGATCGAGTCTCCTATCTTTAAAGAGAAAATGAAATTCACTCTCCTTTTGGAGCTCGCAGCCATGTGGAAAAATTTTGTGTTTGCATCGCCCTCTTTCAGCCAAAGTTGCCTTGATTTTTCACGCCAGTCCATTTCCCTTGCCAAATCCTCAATTTGAACCACTCCTTGCCAATGTTTCCATTGTGCTATCTCCCCCTCAGTCAAATTACCTCCATTCTCTTTCTCATCCAGCATTTGCACCATGGAGAGAGCTTCATAACGTCGCTGACTCCTCACCGTTTCCACTATGCGTTTATATTCCTTCAGCATAACTCTCAACTCTTTCAATTTTCTGGCCAGACGACAGGTGGCTGAACTATCCACCTACTGGTGCTCCCACCACTGACCAACCATCTCCTTAAATCCCTCTTCCTGCAACCATGATTTCTTGAATTTAAAATATGTGCCAACAAAGGAATCCTCCTCACTGTCCCACAGCAAATGCGTATGATCAGAAAAGGGGTGAGCGAGACCCATGACTGACGAGAGTTGGAATCTTTCCAGCATCTCCACACTCCTGAAAAATCTGTCTAGCATTGAGACCAGTCCATTCCCTCCCCTCCAAGTGAATTCCGCCCCTGTTGCTGGATATTCATTCAGGCCAATTTCTGAAACAACCAGCTGGAAGGAAAGTGATGACTTGTCTACCCTCCCATTTCTTCGGTCGTTCACTGATGTGGTACTGTTAAAGTCGCCACCAACAAGCCATGGCACTTCGTTGGTATTTCTCGCCATCTCACGTAGTTCCTGCCACAACTCACTCCTCTGACTGTCAGCACAAGGGCCGTATACACAAGATAGGATCAACTCCAGATCGTCTCCTTGACATCTGAATCTGCACGAGAGCATGAAGTGGCCCCTCCACTCTCGTAGAACCAGCATGGATGTCTTCCACCACATCACAATTCCTCCAGCCCTTCCCCGCGCATCCATTGCTCTGAAATCTACTTGGCCCCCTTGAAGAAGAGTCTGCCATGCAGTGTCATCCCCATCTTCTAGGTGTGTCTCTTGAATTAGAGCGCAATCTACCTCCCATTCACGGAGATATCTAGTTAGTGATGCTCTCCGCAATCGATCGCACAACCCATTGACGTTCCATGTGATCACCTTCATTCCTTGGACATAGGGGTCCTCTGTGGTTCCCCAGACCTCCTCTCAACATTCAGAATGGCTGCCACTCTCTCTTCAGTGGATCTCTGGTCGCCACCACCTCTTCTTTCCCTCAATTTATAAGGAGAATGCACAGCTTTCCCCATAGATGAAGACCCCACTCCATACTTCAGAACTCTAGACACCGTAAAGGAGAATTTATCTGGATTCTCCAGTGTGTGCTCACACTCCTCTAGTTGTCTCATTTGATCAATAGGAACAATCATGCGTTCTCTATTCCCAACATCATCTTGTATCATCACCTCCTTCGCCTGTGGTTGAGCGATCCCATTCATTTCGACATCCTGGATCACCGAACAGTGAAATTCTTTCCTCTTCTTCACCTCATGTTTTTCAGTACCCTTCAAAACACCTTCCTGAGCATTGTCTTGCTAGGTCTTCCCCTCTGCCCACCCCAAAGGAGGTTTCACTTGCTGTTCCTCCCCATTAAGGAGACTGAATTTCATTCTGAGAAGCCAAGAACTCCCGCCACTCCTGAGGATGATTTTGTCAGGAATTAGTCCTCCCCTTGTCACCTTCACCTCAACTCTAATGGATCTCCCATCCCCTTCACAAAGACCCACCTTAGCATTCTCAGCTAGTGACGCAAAGTTAGCCACCACACCTTTCACCATCCCATTCAACATTAGATGCAAAGGCAGTCCCCATATCTCCAACATTCCCCTTCTAACCTCAGCTCTTTGAGGAGGGCGAACTCAGAGAGCTCCATCAGAAGGCGAGAGTAATCTCCACATCACCATAAGTCCCTCTAAGATACTAGTGCAAAATCAGAGCCCTTTCACATCCATGATACCCAAATCAAACAGCACAAACCTTCCTCCCCAAGTGCACCACCTTCCACCCTTAAGAGGACAGAAACAGAGATCTTACTAGAGATAGGACCCGCTCACGTTCATATCTTCCCACCATGATCTCACCGATGAGAGCCCCTCAAACCGCTATCTCCGCAGCCCTAATCTCCTTTAATTGTTGGACTTCCACGTTGTACATCTGATCGGGATCTATCGGGGGAGGAAGTGGTACACCACCACTTGCTACCTGAGCCCTAGCTTGTCCGCCATTTCGTTGTGTCGCACTTCACTTCTTTTTGTACTCTGCTTTCTTATGCCCCCAGCTGCTGCAGGCCAAGCGCAGGGTCGGTGATCTACACACTGCCGCCTTGTGTCCTCTTCTTCTACATCGAAAGCACATGATGTCCGTGTTCCCCCCTCTCTTGCTTCTCTAGAACCCACCCACTCCTAGTGTCGCATGCTGCTCAGGCCCTCCTGCTTCCATCCTCTTTGCTGTCGTCGTCGAGACTACCAGACCCTCTACCCGTCATCTCCTTCCCTAACCCTAGAAAACCCTATCCTCTCCATCGATTAGTTAATCTCAATAGGCCAAGCCAGAATTAAATGACTTTTGAAATCCTAAAAATAGACCCGCTTAATAAACTGAGGTTCTAATTAGGATAAAATTCACCTAAACCCTCTAAAATTCATAGAAAAATATTCTCTAGGGTTTGGAACCTTCAATTTGACCGTCAGAACCCGTTTTACCCAGAACAGAGTCACAGACAGACATTTGCCCTAATTTAGGTTTTTGCATAAATTACCTAGTCAAACATGGTAAAAACCAAAATTCAACTTTTCCATTGGATTCATTAGGTCCAAATTAGGTTTGTACCAAAATTTTGATCCAAGATGAGTTTGTCTTGGCCTATTTTGCAAATTAATCCTGTCTAATTACATTTTTGCCCTTAACTTTCAAAAACTTTTCAAATAGGCCCCTAACTTTGTCGTCATTCTAGCAAAGGTCCCCACCACAAAGAACTCCTAATCCTACAACTCCGACGATAATCAATCGAGGATTTCTCTTAGATTGATTGATGAAACCTCCTCAAAATTAAACTGGAGATTCCTCTTGAAATTCTCTTTCAATCAGACCGATTCTTATGCTTCAAATCTTTCCCAATTTCTCATGCGAACGCATGAGAAATTTGGGTTCCAACTTCGGCGACCTTCCATGCTTGAAAGCTTGGCTTCCAAGCGCTAATCGACCCCTTGATACCTATATAAAGACTCCCAAGGCCTACTCGATCTGGCCAAGCTTGAATTTGACTAGAGAAACCCCCAATTTTCGTCCCTCCTCCTATGGCTGAATTGCTCTTGAAGCTCCGGTGACTCTCCCAGCCTCACCTCATCATCTGACCGCAATACCAGTGGCAGACTCTTCCTCCTTGCTTTCTTTCGTGTCGAGCAGCACCCACTGGTGCTCCTATCTCATTCATCCTTGTCATCCACCCCTCATCGGAGCAGTTTCGTCCCCGATGCCGACCACATCGCAATCGGCATGACCTCGATTCCCCTTCATCCACCAATTACCTAGATAAGCCCTTTACCTCCTTTACTTTAATTTTCATCTTAACTCCACCCACCTTCGACCATGCTACCACCCGTTCACCGTTGTCCCTTCAGCTTCCGGCCACTCCTTCGACAAACTGCTCCCATCGCTACACCGTGCCATATGTTTGATGCAAAAAGTCACGTGATTTGTAAAAGGAAGTTTTTAATGTCGTTGTAACACACGAATTTGCATATGCTTTTAAATTTGTATCCTAGATACGGGAGTATCTAGGGACATCCAAGGAGGCAAATTTGCAAATCAATTCTCTTCTTAAAAATAAATCTCAACTTTTTTTTTGGTATTTTAAATATATATATTTTTTTGTGTTTTGAAATAATATGGGCAAAGTGCAAATTGTGATGAAAAAGTGCTAACACCTAAAATGCTAAGCTAAAACTTAAGAGATTAAAATGTCCACTACCTAAGCTCACTCTAGGCAAGTGGAGGCCTAGAGTAATTAGGGAGTGGTGGTAGAACAAGTGCTATAACAAAAGTAACAATTGCAACAGGAAATTAAAAAGAAGGCAATTTGATTAAGTAGAATTTGTGTTCTCTTACAAAATCAAGTAGAGGAATGCTTCTACTAGAAATGTAAAATATAAAAATAATAGAAGAAACACAAATCCTCTTGTAGAATCTGGTGAAGAAGGGAGTCTTCTTGCTCCAAGCCTAGCTGCTCCTTGGCTTGAAAAGAGGGCCTCCTTCTTCTCCTTCCTTGAGAGCTCCTCCAAGGTGGATGCTACCACCTTCAATGCTCTCCTCCAAGGGTGGGGGTGCACCACCCTCAAGTTCTCCTCCAAGGTGGCGTGGACCACCTTCAAGATCTCCTGCAAAGATCTTCCTTGCCTGGATCCTCCTTTGGCTGGCGTGGTTTCAAGAGAGAAGGGAAGAGGGGAAGGCACCAAAGGGACAGAATATCCCCTTAATCTTCTTCTTCTTCTTCTTCTCTCTTGGGCGTAGGCTCTAGGTAGAGTATGAGAGTGAATTTTCTAGCCAAGGATGGTTTGAATGGTGGTGGGTAGTGGTCTTTTTATAGGGTAGGATGAGGGGTTAAGGTGACTCTTAAAATGGAGGGCTAAGATGGGAGGATGGAGGTGGTTAGGTGATCCTAGGGTTAAGGATGGTTGGCGCCACCTAAGGGGTGTAAGGGGGGTAGTTATGGGTGGCCAAGGGACACCTAAAAGTGGCACCAACCATACAGAGGTGCCATGGGTTGGTGCCAACTTTGAGGCTTCTAGAAGGTGGGATTATGTGGATGGTCTAGATGGGTTTAAGGGGAGATGTGTGGTGGAGATTAAGGGGGTTTTTGGAGGGAAAAGTTGTACCAACACGGGGGTAGTTAGGGTGGTTTTGGCACCACTTTTTGGTGCCTTATGGAGGTAGTGGGTAGGCTAGGTTGGCACCAAGTAGGGTTAGCTTATGTGGAGCTTAGGTGGAGCTAGTTGGTGGAGTTGTTAGGTAGGGCTTTTGGGAAGTAAAAACCAAGGAAGCTGGAGCATAGCTAAGCTAAGCTAAGATAAGCTAGCTTAGCTAATGGTGGAGTAGAGGAGGAGGTGTTGGAGCTAGGGTTTGGAGGGAGGAGCTGGCTCTGAAGAATCTGGAGCTGAAGTGGTGCTGGCAGCTACTGAAGAGGTCAACATGGGGCTACTCCAGCTGGCTTAGCTTGCTAGTTCTTCGCTAGCTACTAAGCCAAGCTAATGTGAGCTGGCTTCTATTGAATGGAGCTAAGATGAGCTGGGTCTGGTGCTCCTAGGGAGGATTGTGTTGGTTGAGAGAGCTAAGGTAGCTTAGCTCAACCAAGTTGAGCTAAACTGAGTCCCCAGGAGCTGGACTTGAGCTTCTTGAGCTGGGATGAGTTCTTCTTCAGCTGGCTGGAGTTGAGTGGAGCTGGATGTAGCTGGGTCTAAGCTGAGGCGAACTCCAGTCAACTCAGCTGATCTAGCTAGAGCTCCCTATTGACTAGTAGGAGCTAAGATGAGCTAGACTCAACTAGGTTGAGTTGGATTTGAGCTGACCTGAGCTAGGGTGAGCTAAGATGAGCTCTCTTGAGATGCCATTCAGTTGAGATTAACTGAATGGAGCTAGGATGAGCTAACCCTAGTCCAAGTGAGCTAGGTTCCAACTGTGGCGAGCTGGATCAAGCTGAGTTCCTGTTAGTCTGAGCTCCTCCTTCACCATTTTCCTTCTTGAGTGCTAGTGTTTTAGGGATCTATATATCTATTCATCCCTAACACTCACAAAAACATATTAAAAAAATAAAAGAAAATGCAATGCATGCCTATCCTAGTTAATGCCTAAATGCAGCCCAAAAACCCATTTACGGAGCAAAACTCTAAGAGCTAGGTTTGTTTTAATGCATAAGAATGATGATAAACTGTCGTTTATCACACTCCCATGCTTATCTTTTGCTAGTCTCTCAGCAAAACTTTAATTATTTTTTTTTTTGGAAAATGGAATTTTTAGGAAATCTAATTTTTTCAACTTTTGACGAGAAAAAGATTGAGGGACCTTGGTTGATCTAAACACAGGAGGCACGGGATTTGTTAAGGATAAACATCGGGATTTATTTTTGGATCTAACCATTAGAGAAAACGGGATCAATATATCCTCCAAAAAATTCACAAATTAACCCCTTGTTAATTCAAATGACTTGAAATTTTTATTTTTAGGATTTTTCTGGCTCATGAATTTGATTCGCAACTTGTAAAATCCTTTAAAATCTTGTGTCTGTGCTTGTGAAAGCCAACATTTATAAGGGCATGTTAATTAATTAATTTATTTATTTATTTATATATTTTTTTCTCCCCCATGCTTATTTTTAGCTTAGTCTTACAACAAATGTGTTGGGATCATCATTCCCGTTACCAATCCTCGAGGGGGCTCTGGCACCAGTACTTCGGGATAGCACTGTCCATGACACCACTCAGGAGCTCACAACCCCAAAACACGATGCGGTGTAAAGGGGCACTACAAGCAAACTCAAGCTCTTGCTCCGACACTATAGGTAGAGCACTGATGAGAACCTCATCATGAGCCATAACTAGCTCATTTTGACCTAATACAAAGGATAAAAGCTCCTACATAACTCAAGGAAAGGCTTAACTCAGAGAATTCTGAGTTTAAGGAGAAAACAAGTCATAAGGGGTAAAAATGCAATTTTACCAGTATAATCTGCATACAGGGTAATTCAGGGCCCAAACATAGGTCAAAGCAACTTAATAAGAATAAAAGTGGGATGAGATGATCTAGCAAGGGCTACAGCAATTCCAAGAAACTAAATGATAATCTGTAACCCTAAAACAACCCACTTCAATTCACGAGGTTCGAGGCAAAGTAAAAATAGAATAAACCCTCTAAAATTCATAGAAAAATAATCTCTAGGGTTTAGAACCTTCAATTTGGCCTTCAGAACCCATTTTGACCTACATTGAGAACCATGCCCAATTAATAACTTAATTTGGGTTTTCGCATAAATTGACCGGTCAAACAAGGTTTAATATAGAAATGAAATTCACCATCAGATTCCTTAGGTCCTAATTAATCATGTATAAAAACTTGAGCCTAAGAAGAAACCTCCTTGACCGACTTTACACTTTGGTCCTCATATATTTACTTTTTGGCCCTCAACTTTTGAACCCTCGCATTTTGGCCCCTAACTCTCCTTCGTTCTTTGCGTTCAGGTCCCCCCTGCAAAACCTGCCAGCACCATGTTCCGGCGACCTTGCGCGGAGCATGGCGCCGCGCAGGGTGAGGGGGAGAGCCTGGCAAGTAAACCAGGGGTGCCCTGCGTCGTCAGCCGTCGCAGGGACACCCCCCTGGTCGCTGTAACCCACCATACCGGCCGTGCGAACGCACGGACGGTATGGGTCTCCATCTCCGACGTCCTCCGGCGAGGGAGACACGTCGTCTCCCTCCACCTTCCTCCCTGATTCGGTCCCTATAAATACCCCCGTCGCTCCACCGTTCTTCCGAGCTCGGATCTGACGGAGAAAACCCCCAACTTTCCTCTCCTCTCACTCCGACAGACGCCCACCAGCTCCGGCGGTTCCTCCTCCTCCTCCTCTTCGCTCTGCCGCAATACCAGCAGTAGAGATTTCTTCCCCTGCTCTTCCCGTGCCACGCCGTACCCAGCTGGCGCCTCTCCGGCTCTCTGCTCGTCGCCGCCCCTTCCCCTGGGCATCTTCTTCTCCGGCGACAGTCGATACGACTGTCGCACTACTGCTTCCCCTTTCATCCCCGTAGTTAGGTCAGAACACCTCCCCATCTCCCCCTCTTTCTTTTCCTCACTGTCTTTTATTTGATTAAGCCCTCGACCGACCCTGACCATCGTCACCCCCTTCGTCTCCGGCCACCCTCCGGCGAGATGCCCCCATCGCTCCACAGCCTCACATGCCTCGCCGACCCTCACCGAACCTCCGCCTCATCACACTGAGCACCCCCCACCCCTCCACTGCCACTCCACACCTCCGTAACGCTCCCCCAAACAAACCCATTTCCCCGGTTGCAGTCCAACCTAGGGCTGCCGCCAGACACCACCTTGCGGCTTGCCGCACAGCTCCACACCTTCGCCGTGCCACGGCGAAGGTTCCCCAGTAGTTTGATCAGGCCGAGAGGCCATATTCGTGTCCGACAGGTTCTGAGGCTCGACCGCCATTAACGCCACATTGAAGCAGCTTCTCCCGCGCTCCAGGCTTGAGGACTCCAGCTCTCCAGCTGCTGCAGATTACGGGGATTCCTGCGAAGGCAGCCAGCCAGCAACCGACGCAAATCGAAGCTGCAGCTGCAGAAGCAAGGCCGCGGTCTTCCAGCAGGCGCACGCAAGGAGAGGCCTCCGTTTAGTCCCACATCGGCACAGGTGAAGAAGAAGGACCGCGGAAGAAGAAGGAAGCTGAGGGAGACACTGTAGCAACAAGCAGTTTAAGTCGTCTGATTGAAAAATCAGACGACGTCCTGACAGGAAAAAGAAAAGAAGAAAGAAGGAGATCTGAAGAACAACAGAAGAAGGCGAGGCAGAAGAGAACACAAAAGAACAAGGGAAGAACTGAAAGAAGAGAAGCACGAGAAGAAGATCTGAAGAAAGGAAAAGAAGAAGAACATCACCACTACAGAAGAAGAACATAACCACTGCAGATAAAGAAGAAGAGGATAACAGAAGATCTGAGACGAGGAGAAGCAAAGAGAAACGAAGAAAAGACAACAAATTCTTTCTCTCTCTTTCTTTATTTTTTGTAAAAGAAACATGTATATCTCTAGAATACAACTTGCTCCCTGAGTTCGACCTCGGGAACTCTTTTATTTTCCGAGTAAAAAATTTATATATTTGAAATGTTGGCAATAACTGGCTATACTACAACGCTATAACAATAAAACCCGGTTGCCATCAGCGTTTCAAGCACCATCCAAGACACTTGAGCTGCTAAAATACGTTTTAATGCTCCATCTAAAGATATGAAATATAGATATGGAGTAGCGCCGAGGCTGTAACATGTTGACATTGCATCCTCAAAGGAGGAATTTTCCTCCTTCTCAATGGTGGGAACTCAAACCAATGATCTGCTTCAGACTTTTACTAAGTCCAAACAAAGGAGTTTTTCTAATTTTTAGTTATTTTTAAGTGTTGGCTTGTGTGTGAAAATTGACACAAGAAGTTCCTCAAGACATGCAAGTTTTTGAATCAGAAACTAAGCCAAATACTTTCCACATTACAAAATAGGATCAAGTCACCTGAACTATCATGAGTTCAGGTGGAATTTTTAGAGAAGGATATCTGATCTAGTATAAAATAGGCCCCGAAATTCTAATGATCAGATCTGTATCCTCATCCCTAGTTTGTTAAAGATTAAATCCCATTATGCCAAAAGTGAGTTTTTCAACCCTAGTCTCGATTTCAAAATTTTTCCTCAAAAGGTTTTCAACATTTATATATATTTTTTGGGTATGCAAGCAAGAAAATAAAATAACTAAAGAAAAATACATGTTTTTAGGTTTTGAAAATCCTAAATCGATCGTCAAATTTAAAAACATCCCCCATGCTTAAGATATGCAATGTCCTCATGCATTAGTAGGGAAAAGGGATCACCTTAGTGAAGGGCGGTCGATTTCAGGATGGTCAAAACCTTAAAGAAGAAGAAAAAAGGAAAGTAGGAAAAGAAATGATGGGTTACCTCCCATCTAGTATTATCTTTTATGTCATTCAGCCAGGCATAGTGTGCATTAGTGATTAAAGGTGGCTGGCTCAGTAAAATTAAAAGATTCAGACGGAACATTAGGCGTATGATCGAAACAGGGCTTTAAATGTTGGCCATTGACTTGAAAGGTCGAATTAGTTTTTGGATCAAAAGATCAACAGCACCGTATGGGGATGTTTTATGGACAATAAAGGGGTCGGTCCATTTAGATTTTAATTTGCTAGGAAAAAGATGTAATCTAGCATCAAAAAGCCAAATGCGTTGATTAACCCCAAAGTGTTTCCGAATAATGTATTTATCATGAAATTTCTTTGTACGGTCTTTATAAATCCTTGCGTTTTCATAGGAAAAATTACGTAATTCTTTCAATTCAGTTAATTGTAATTTTCTATGGATACTGGTGTTAGATAAATCCATGTTGAGTTGTTTTATTGCCCAAAAAGCCCTATGTTCTAGCTCTACCGGGAGATGGCACGCCTTCCCAAAAATCAGACGGAAGGGAAGCATGCCGAGCGGGGTTTCAAAAGTGGTATGGTAGGCCAATAAAGCGTTGTCCAATTTGGTGGACCAATCTTTTCAGTCAGGCCTAACCATCTTTTGTAAAATATTTTTAATTTCTAGGTTAGAAACTTCAGCCTTGCCATTTGTTTGGGGGTAATAAGGTGCACAAATTTTATGATTAACCCCATATTTAGAAAGAAGGTGATGGAATTTTGAGTGGGTGAAATGTGAACCTCCATTACTGATAATGGCTTTTGGAATGCCGAATCTTGAGAAAATATTTTTCTTCAAAAATTCAACAACCATACGGTGATCACTAATGTGGGTGGGTATTGCTTCTATCCATTTTGAAACATAGTCACCTACGACTAATATATATAACCCACTAGAGTTGATGAACGGTCCCATGAAGTCGATGCCCCAAACATCAAAATTTTCAACCTCTAAAATTGGATTAAGGGGCATCATATCCTTCCGAGTCATGTTGCTGATGCTCTGGCAATGCACATAGGACCGAACAATGTCATGAGCATCTTTTTGCAAGCTAGGCCAATAAAATCCTGCATTAAGGATTTTAGCTGCAGTTTTCTTACCCGAAAAATGTCCACCACAGGCCATTGAGTGACAATGTGTCAAAATATCATGGATTTCATAATTGGGTACAAGTCATCGAATGACCTGATCGGCACAAATGTGGAAAAGGTTGGGCTCCCCCCAAAAATAATATTAAATATCAGCAAAGAACTTATCCCATTTAGTTTTTGGCCAATCAGCAGGGATTCGTTCTGCTGCTAAATAGTTTGCAATGGGTGCAAACCAAGGGAGGGTTGTAGCAGCTAAAATGCTTTCATCAGGGAACTGATCAGGTGGGGTCATTATGTCATTCGTCGTAAGACGAGAGAGATGGTCGACCACTACATTATGCAATCCCGCCTTATCCTTGATTTCCAGGGCAAATTCCTAGAGCAGCAAAATCCAATGGATAAGGCGAGGTTTCGCATCTTTCTTTGTCAGAAAATATTTAATTGTTGAGTGGTCGGTATATATAGTGACATGTGACCCCAAAAGAAAAGATCTAAATTTTTCTAAGGCAAATACAATGGCAAGAAGTTCTTTTTCAGTAACCATGTAATTCCATTGTGCATCATCAAGATTTTTGCTAGCATAATAGATCACAACGGGCTTCTTGCCAATTCTTTGCCCTAGAACGACCCCTACAGGAAAATCTAAGGCATCTGTCATTAATTCAAAGGGATTATTCCAATTAGGTCCTTGCAAAATTGGTGCCTCAGCAACCTCTTTCTTCAACCTCAAAAAACTCCTTAGGCATTTATCACTAAAATCAAATGGCTAGTCTTTAGTGAGAAGCTGACTTAAGGGCTTGGAGATTTGGGAAAAATTTTGTATAAATTGACGGTAGAAACCACATGACCCAAAAAGGATCTGATCTGTTTCACAGTAGTGGGTGGTGGGAGCTTAGATATAGCATCTATGTTTGCTTTATCTACTGCGATTCCTTGTTTTGAAATAACATGGCCCAAGACAATGCCTTCCTCGACCATAAATGACTTTTTTCCTAATTGAGGACCAAATTGACTTCTATGCATTTTTGGAGAGTTCTTTCAAGGCTTTTGAGACAATGATCAAAAGAATCTCCAAAAATGGAGAAGTCATTCATAAAGACTTCTAAACATTCACCAACCAGGGTTGAAAATATTGCAAGTATACACCTTTGAAAAGTCACAAGTGCGTTGCAAAGATCAAAGGGCATCCTTTGGAAAGCAAAAGTTCCAGAGGGGTAGGTGAAAGTTGTTTTGTCCTGGTCCTCAGGATGAATCGCTACCTGATTATAGCTAGAATAACCGTCCAAAAAATAGTAAAAATCTCATCCGGCTAACCACTCCAAGATTTGATCAATAAAGGGGAGCGGGAAATGGTCCTTCTTGGTGGCGGTGTTTAATTTTCGGTACTCAATACACACGTGCCAAGAAGAGGTGGTTCGAGTGTCTACATTCTCCCCATTATCATTAGTGAGAACTGTTAGTCCAACCTTTTTGGGCACAACTTGTGCTGGACTAACCCAGGAGCTGTCAAAAATGGGGTAGATGATATCAACATTCAGCCACTAAATAATCTCCTTTTTTACCACCTCCTGCATAATAGGGTCCTATATACGATGTGTACAATAGGACAGATGAATACCCTTAAAATCAGAAAGGGTCAAACCAATAGCTTTTCGATATTTACTCAAAACCTAGAAAAGTTTGTGCTCTTGTGCCCTAGTAAGTCCAGAATTTATAATCAAGGGCAGGGTCTGATTAGGACCCAAGAAGACATATTTAAGGGAGTTGGGCAAAGCTTTTAATTCCAATTGTGGGTCTGGCTTTGAAAGAATTTCTACTTTGTGGGTTAGTGGTGAGGTGAGAGTGAAAGGGTCAGCTGGAGGGTTAACTGGACATGTGGTTAGGGTGGAAGGGTGAGAAGTGGTGGATTGTTCAGGAACCGTATTGATGGAAAAATAGGAACCTAAATGGGAAATCTACAAAGTTTCCTCCACAATGTTTTCTATTTTCGAATCCGAATCATCAAAGAAATCTGGTTCTTGGAACTGCCTAGAAGCTTGAAAAATGCCTAGGGTTATAGATTCACTGCCACACATGATCTTCATCTTTCCAGAATCACAATTAATATTCGCACGGGCGATGGCTAAGAATGGTCTTCCAAGAATAATGGGGGCAAGCTTTAGTGCTTCTGGTACCTCTATGTTCAGGACTAAAAAGTCTACTACAAATAGACAATTTTTGACCTGGACAAGAACATCCTCAACAATTCCCCTTGGTGTAATTGTAGATCGGTCAGCTAATTGGAGAGTAACCTCAACAGGCTTTAATTCACCGATTCCTCAAAAAAAATTGTGGGGATAAGATTAATTGAGGCACCAAGATCAAACAAAGCACGATGAAATGAGGTATCATTAATGATAACTTGAATTAGGGGGCACCAGGATCTTTTCTGTTAAGAGGCAGTCGACTCTGCACAACTAAGCTGACTGTCTCTGGAAGGATCACCTTTCCTAAATTTTGGGGCTGCCTTTTCGGAGTACACAAATCTTTTAGGAATTTTGTATAGGCAGGGATGTATTTAATGCCATCTAGGAGAGGGATGTTAATTTCTACTTGCCCAAATAAACCCATTAATTCCTTCTCAGTGGGGTCAGATTTCTTCTTTTTCTTATTTGAAAAGTGGAGGGCTTGTGGAAATGAAGAAGGGTTTCCTTGTTTTACATTAATTGGTTCCTGAACAATATGAGAGGGAGATGGGGAAGAGTTAATCTGTGTTTCATTAAAGCAGGTTTCTTTAACAAGTAGGGGATTGTGAGTGGTTTTCCCATTCCTCAAAGTAATTGCGTTTGCAGTCTAGTTGTTTCTAGGATGAGGACGGGAAGCCTGACTGTTATTGAAACCCAGTGGATGTTGAGGTGATGGTTGAATGGGTTGACTGGGATATCCACCTTGGAACTGATTCCTTTGATTATTTGGGTTGGGCATGGGTTGGGAAGGTAAATTCCCAATAGGTTGATGATCAGGAGTAACCTTAACTTGGTGTTGCAAGTTGGTAATCATGCGGGTTACTTCTGTCATTTGAGTATGCATTCCTTGCACAGTTTTCATGACCTGATTATTAATATCGTCTTGGGATGGTCCAGGTTGATACATAGGTTGCCATAATTACCAAAATAGTTTTGTTTAGGAAAAGGAATCGGGTTTGGGTTTTTCCAGGAGTGATTCAGGTTAGTCCTCCAGTTTTGATTGGAAGTGTTGGAGGGGTTTCTAAATTGTTCCTAGAGAGCATAAATATTTTCTGTGGGATCAAAAATATTTTGATCAAAATTCCCAGTCAAATCTTACGAGAAATTAGTCCGAAATTGCTGATTAGCAGATGTGGCATCAATGTTGTGCAGATTTTCTCTTCGAAGAATGTGTGGAGGGTTAGTGTGTGGAGAGTGAACATGTTGTAATTTCCCTACTTGGAGGGGTGAGATCAGCGTGACAAAAAAAATGCGGAATTGAAAATATATAAAGCAATCTCACAAAATAGGCAATCACAAAATGTACACAAGTAATTTTTAGGTGGAAACCCAAACCGGGTAAAAACCACCACCTAACCCTCTCGAGTTAGGATTTTCCGATCAACCTAGTTGATCAAATCCACTAAACCGAATCACTTAAAACGAGGGTGATTCAACCTCAATACAACCACGCTACAAGTACGAGGGTAGCGTTCCTCAACCCCTTCTCTCCAGGAGAAGGATTTTGTCCCACGAAGGAGACGGGAATTCACAAAGCGAATACCTAACCAAATAACAAAGATGAAATAAACAATAGTCCTATAGAGCCAACAAAAGAATAAACCTAAGCTTCTATAGGAAATAGGAAACTCCCCTTTGCAAGGGGTGCGTCGACGATGACGCGGTGCGTGTGCCACGCGATGGCGCTACGTCGCTCTCGTTAACAACGCCGGGAGAGCGGGTGCGCAACGCTTGATGCTCTCAAGAGAATGGAGTTTGAGCTTGGAGAGCAAGAGAGTCTTTTCTTTGGACACAAAAGGTTTGAAAGTGTATTGCAAGGTGTGTGTCTTAGTGTATGTGTTACAAAGGTTCCCCTCTATTTATAGAGGCCTTAGGAAGGCTTTGGAAGGCTTGGAAAAGCTTCCATAGCCGTTGGGTGCAAAGCCCAAGAGAATCAGGCCGAAATCAGGACAATGATTACATTTGACAGGGTTATCAAACGTCTAACTCTGGCATCAGACGTCTGGAAGGCCACTTTAAGACGTCTGATTCCAAGGTCAGACGTCTGATTCTATGCGGGTTTCTCCCTGACTTGAATCAGATCTAAACAGGGTTTTTGTGCAAGTCCATCAGACGACATACAGGACGTCTGGAACTAAGTATGGACGTCTGGAAACCTACTTTTACGGTGGGAATTGATTTCCAAACGTTGCAACGGCTAGAAAATCTCTGAGAAGAGATTTTGGGTCAGCCGAGGCAAAACGATCATTTATCAGACGTCTGTAAAGTCCTATGGACGTCTGATAAGGCTCTAACGGTCATAATCTTGAGTGTTTTCTAAGCCAGCCAACGGTCCACTAATTGGACGTCTGGCAAAGTCATCAGACATCTCCTAAGACGTCTGGTCTAAGGTCTGGACGTCTGAATTCATCAGACAGAACTAACTATGTCCAGCCTAACAGTTATCAGACGTCTGAAACAATAGTCAGACGTCTTAAAATGCTTTATCAGACGTCTGATTTGGGAATTAGACGTCTGGAAGTGCTGTTTGAACCCTATATTGGTTTTCTAAGTATTCTACAGAAAACCTAAGTATCCTAGGGTTGTGCCGGTGTTCCTAGGACTACTGTTAGGGTTCTTTGAGGCTCTTTAACATAATTTCTAAGGAAAATAAAGAGCAAGAAAAATAAAGATAAAAGTACATGAAAGGATTAAAAAGAATCTATCCTATTCTTCTTGTCTTCTATCTTCAATCTGTCGCTCCACGCGAACCTCCTCTGTTTTCCGTCAAGCTCCTCCAATCCGTCCTGGATGCGAGCTCGAGTTCCATCTAAACACGTCTTCATTTGCAATTGACCTGAAATCTAGGACTCAAATTGCAAATGTTAAATAACACGTGTTTTGTTATCATCAAAACAAATGATCGTGGTGTTCTAGCACCAACACATGTGGAGCTTGTTTATTTGTGAGCTTTTCTTCCATTTTCTTTTGGTGAATTTGCATCTGGTCCAGTCGTTGAGCTAGCATATTTAGATCATCTTGAGTAACTAGAACAGAGGTAGATTTGGAGTCAATTTCATGGAATCCATGTCTGGGGTTTTGTGATATGCCAAAAGTGTCCATTGAAGTCATGTTAAATGAGTTTTCACTCATTTCTTCAAAGAGGAGATAGGCACTTTCGGCATCTTTGTTAAGAAAATTGCCCCCACATGAGGCATCCACAAATCATTTCAATTGATCTTCTAATCAATGATAGAAGATCTGCACTAACTACCATTGTGGAATTTCATGGTGGGGACAACTTCTTAGAAGTTCCTGAAATCTTTCCCAAGCTTCGTGGAGGGGTTCACCAATTTTCTGTTGAAAGGTCGTTATGGATCTTCTTAATGCATTCATTCGACTGATCGGAAAAATTTCTTTTAGAAAAGAGCTTTTTAATTGGGGCCAGGTGGTAATAGGGTGCCCAATTGTTCTAAACCAATGAGATGCTTTATCTTTAAGAGAGACAAGAAAAAGTCTCATTAACCACATGTCTTCTTGCACATTGCTGGAATGAGTGGTTTGAGCGAGGATAGTTAATTCCTCGAGATGACAAAATGGGTCCTCTCTTGGAAGACGATGAAAATGTTTGATAAGGTTTAGAATGGTTGGTTTGATCTCAAAATCCCCTTGTGGTATGACCACCCTTGGTGGCTATTCCTCTGCTCTCTCGTCTATTGTTCTAATATTTCGTCGTAGTATAGTATAGAGAAACGGTTACCAGTTTAATACAATTTGTTACTCGGAAATAAAACTTTTCCCAAGGTCGAACTCAGGGAGCAAATTGTATTCTAGAAGTACAATGTTTCTATTAGAAAAAAATGAGAGAGAGAAAGAGATTTGTCTTGTTGGCTTTTTCTTCTTCTCTTCTCTTCTCTTCAGTTCCTCAGTCTTCTCTCTTCTTCTTGTTTCTCTTCTGTTCTTTTTCTTCCTTTTCTTTCTTTTGCTTCCAAGCTTTTCTTCTCTCTTCGTGTTCTGCTTCTCTCTTCTTTCTCCTTCAACTCTTTGTCTTCTTCTTTCTTTCTTCTTTGCGGTGCCTGCTCTTCTTTCCTTCTTCTTTTTCTTCTCTGCAGAGCATCATCTGATTTTTCAATCAGACGACTTAAGTAGCCTCTACTACAGTGCATCCTCCTTTCTTCTTTCTTTCTTCTTCTTCTTCTCGCAGTCCTTCTTCTTCTGCTTTGCTTCAAGTAGCCACGGCGTTGGCTGTGCTTCTTCCTTCTTTCTCTTCTTCTCTGCTTTTTGCCTTCACACTCACAGATTGGTCAGAGGGCAAAACCTAATCCTACCCTCCCCCGCATCTCTCTCTCTCAGATTTCACTCGTAGGATAGCTCTCCCAGAGGCCAGGCCCACCGGTGTGCGGTGGTGGGTGAGGAGTGCAGGTAGAGTAAACGGGTCGGGCCAGGTCCGCGGGGGGTGGTCGTGGACGAGGCCAGGTAAGTGGGTCAGAGGGACCTCACCCCGTGTGTTGAGGCGATAAGCCTACAGCACTTTTACAATTTATGCAGGTGTGCGGCTTCAGAATCTACCGAGGTGGGACTAAATGTCCCACCCCAATTCGGCGCCTGCAGTTGAGAAAGCTGCAGGCAATCGCGGCTGCTGCGAGGCGTTCACCCCAGCTGCAGGCCTGGGCAGGTGCGTGGGGGCGAAGTGCGCGTCCTGGAGAGTCAAGCCTAGGCGGGGCGACCCTGCAGCTGCAGGTGGAAGAAGCTCCACCTGCCCAGCAATGGCGGCGGAGGACGAGGAACTTGTTCACAAAAATACGGCCTCTCGGCCTAGTCAGAAGGTGTAGGGAGCTTCGCCAGAGTGCGGCGAAGCTCGTGCGGGTGGAGGCGAGGCGTGGGGCGGCGTGCAGGGGCTGCCCTAGGTCGGACTGTGGCTGGGAGAATGGGTTTGTTCGGGGGGTCTTTAGGTAGCGTATGGCAGGGAATGAAGGGGCGAAAGTGGTTCAGCGTGAAGAGGCGGAGGTTTTGGGTCTGTCGGCGAGTCATGTGGAGTGGTGGAATGATGGGAGCGAGTTGCTGGAGGTTGGCCGGAGATGGAGAAGGTGAGGGCGATCAGGCACGGTCGAAGGGTGGTTGAGCAAATTGAAGTAGGGAAAAGAAAGAGGGGAGGAAAGGAAAGAACTGTACCTACTTGGAGGAACGAGGGGGGAATGGAGCAGGGCGGCAGTCGTATCGACTGTCTCCGGAGAAGAAGGTGCCCAGAGAGAGGGGGAGAGCGGGAGAGCGCACGCTGGGTACGGCGTGACGCGGGAAGAGCGGGCGAAGGCGGCTCTGCTGCTGGTATTACGACAGAGCGACGAGAAGGAGGAGGAAGAGCCGTCAGAGCTGGAGGGCTTCTGCCAGAGTGGGAAGAGAGGAAGGAGGGGGGTGTTTCTCCGTCAGAACCGAGCTACTGAGTGTGGCAGACAGAGGCGGCTTTTATAGAGGTGAAATCAGAGAGGAGGGCGGAGGGAGGCGACGTGCCTCCCTCACCGGAGGACGGTCAGAGATGGAGACCCATACCTTTTTTTCATTCGCACGGGAGGTTTGGGCATCCGCAGAGACCATGGAGGTGTCCTTGCAACAGCAGACGTCGCAGGGAACCCCCGGTTGTCTTGGTAGAGGGTCTCCCTCACCCTGCGTGGCGCCATGCTCCGCGCAAAGTCGCCGGAGCATGGCGCTGCTCAGGGTTTTGTAGGGAGGATCCAAATGCAAGGAACGAGGAAGACTTAGGGGCCAAAATGCGAGGGTTTCAAAAGTTGATGGTCAAAAAGTAATGGATGAGGACCAAAATATAAAGTCGATCAAGAAGGTCTTTCCATAGGCTCAAGTTTTTATACAAGACTAACTAGGATCTAAGGATTCTAATGGTGAATTTTATTTCTAGTTCAGGCCTTGTTTGCCCAATTAATTTGCATAAAAACCCAAATTATGTCATTAATTGGGTATGGTTCTCAATGTAGGTCAAAATGGGTTCCTAAGGCCAAATTGAAAGTTCTAAACCCTAGAGATTATTTTTCTACGAATTTTAGAGGGTTATTTTTCCTTTACCTCAAACCTCGTGAATTGAAGTGGGTTTATTTTTAGGGTTATAGGATGTCATTTAATTCCTTGGAGTTGTTGTAGCCCTTATTGGATCAACTCATCCCACTTTTCTTCTTATTAGGTTAGTTTGACCTATGTTTGGACCCTGAGTTACCCTATTTTCAGATTGAGTTGGTGAAATTGCATTTTTACCCCTTAGTTCCTATTTTCTTCACAAACTCAGAATTTCTCTGAGTCAAGCCTTTCTATGGTTATGTAGGAGCTTTTTCTTGCAAATCTAGGTTAGATGGTGCTAGTTTAGGGTTTATGATGAGGTTCTCATCATACCCCCATGCCTAGCTTTTGCTAGTCCCTTAGCAAAAGCCTAAGGTTTTAACCTTTATTCTAGACCACGATGTTTTTAACAACTTAAGATAAGTGCTTTTTCATTTGAACTTAGATTAGGTCAGAATGCTGACCATAGGCCTAAAAGGTACTCTAGTACCAATCAAGATCCAGATCTGTCTAGCCTCAGCCTCAGTCTTTAGCAAAGGTTTTTAAGGCCCACAAGAACTAACCTAAGGTCTATTGGACTTTGTGGTTAAAGCACCCGTGCTTGAAATGATTGTAGCCCTGGTTCAGTTCACAGTGCATTTTTGTAAGAGAGAGGGATATAAAGTTTTACTGTTTGGAGAGTTTTTCTCTCTCTTTTTCTTTTTATTTCTAGCCTAGGATTGGTTTTTCAACACGGTATGTATCAGATTCCTTGCTCCCATCATCAATCCTCAAAGGTTCCTGGCAATCGATGCTTCGAGATAGCACCGCCCATGGCAACCCCCGGAACCCTGGCTATTGAGATTTCGAGATAATCCCATCCATGGTGTTCCGTGGCCGAATCCAGACCCTGGCAATTGACACTTCGTGATAATGCCATCCATGGAATCTGAACCAGCAGAGTACTTACATGCCCCTAGTAGGATATGTAAATATCCTAAGAGACTAGCACCGAGGAGATGATATTTTGTTATGCATCTTCGACGGGGTTTCCCGCCTCTCCGCGTTGGGAACTCGTCCAAATCAACTTGTGCTGATCGGCCGCTCCTATTCTAGGTGTATTTTTCAGAATTTTGTGACGCTTCTGCGTGATTTTGATTTTTATGCTTACTGAACCAGGCTGTGCGTGAGGTTGGGGTGCTTAGGTTACTGAGTCCCGTAAACCATAAGTTAGTTAATGAGGTCAAATACTCCCTAAGCCTTGGACCTAATACTTAGGCTTTTCATTTTCCTCAACCTCTTGAGGATTGTCTAGATCTTAATGGGTACTAAGAGTCTATCCAAGAATGCCTAAAGTTTGCGTTCTTACTAATCTCACCATGCACTTTTCATTTCTTTTCTTGAATAAGGTCTAGAACATAGGTCAATTCCTTAGTTTCTTACTAAGGACTATCACTCCTTTCTTTCATTTTTTGTGCTCCTTTTCATTTTGTTTCTTTTCCCTTCTCCCACAAAATTTCCTTTCTCCTCTTATTCTTCTTTTTTTTTTTTTTGAAAATTTTTTAATTTTTATGGTGTTTTTGGCATATGTGAATTTTTTTATTTTAAAACCCCTTTTTACAAGTTTTGCACTTTTATACCCCCCCATGCCTAAGGTTTGCAATGTCCTCATTGTGACTTATGGGTTTTTATTTACTTAGTTCATTCCTTAAGACAGATGTTTTAATGAGTGAATGGGTCGGGATGAATTCTGCGGACGATTTCTAATCTCAGATGCACGCATCTGAGGTGGAGTCGGCTGTCTATAAGGGTGAACTTTAAGTGCACAAAAGTGTGAAAAGGGTTTTAGATTTTTAGAAAATGACGGGCTGCCTCCCGTTAAGCGCTGAGTTTTATGCCATCGGCTGGGTGCAATAAGCTCAAGGGGAATGGAGGATAAGAGATGATTCAGCCAAATCAGTAGAAGTTACATCAATGAACGGCTTGAGTCTCTGACCGTTCACGATGAAAGGTTCGGAATCGTGGCTGAGCAGACTGATTTCGATAGCTCCATTACCAAAAACCTGTCGGACTAAATATGGTTCGACCCACTTGGATCGCAGCTTTCCCGGGAAAAGTTTGAGTTGGGCATCAAAGAGTAGGACCTTCTGACCAGGATGAAAGATCCTTCTCGAGATATGCTTGTCATGTAAGGCTTTAACCCGCTTCTTGTAGATTCTCGAGTTCTCATACGCGTCTAGGAGTATTCTGTGGGTGCCAGCCTTTGAAAGATCTAGATTACAGTTCCGTACTGTCCAATAGGCTTTATGTTCCAGTTCTACGGGAAGGTGACATGCCTTTCCGTACACCAGTCTAAAGGGAGACATGCCTAATTGGGTTTTATGGGCGGTCCTATAGGCCCACAATGCTTCCGGAAGTTAGGACAACCAATCCTTCCTGTCAGGCCAAACAGTGACCTGCAGGATCTTCTTGATCTCCCGATTTGACAGCTCAGCTAGACCATTAGTCTGGGGGTGGTAAGGAGTAGGGATTTGGTGAGACACCCCGTATTTGGTCATCAGTGACCTAAACTGAGCATTTGTAAAATGGGTCCCCCCATCAGAGATTATAGCACGGGGAATTCTAAACCTTGAGAAATGTTTTGATGAATGAATTTGAGAACAATTTTGTGATCACAGGTTCAGGTCGGTATGGCTTCAATCCATTTGGACACATAGTCCACAGCAAGCAGAATGTACTCAAAACCATCTGAAACAGGAAAGGGGCCCATAAAATCAATCCCCCAAACATCAAAGATTTCGCATATGAGAATCGGCTGCAAAGGCATCATGTCGTGACGGCTCATGTTGCCCAAGGTTTGGCAACGACTGCATGCCTTGCAGTGACTGTATGCATCTTTGAATATTGTAGGCCAGTAGAAGCCACACTGGTGGACTTTTGTTGTGGTTTTATGCCCAGAGAAATGGCCACCGCATGCCTGGTCATGGCAGAAAGAGAGGATATTGTTGAATTCATCCTCCAGGACACATCTCTGGATGATTTTATCAGTACCTATGCGGAAAAGGTACGGATCTTCCCAGATGTAATACTTGGTA
This sequence comes from Thalassia testudinum, assembly GCA_037157565.1. Classification (NCBI taxonomy): domain Eukaryota; kingdom Viridiplantae; phylum Streptophyta; class Magnoliopsida; order Alismatales; family Hydrocharitaceae; genus Thalassia; species Thalassia testudinum. The sequence goes on along the minus strand of JAZHRO010000003.1, from coordinate 6,794,063 downwards.
TCAGAACGCAATTTGTCTTTCTTGGCCTTCGGCCAATTAGACGGGGTCTGATGAGATGCCAAGTAGTTTACTATATCAGCAAACCAGGGAAGCCTAGTACCAACAGTAAGCAGGTGCTCATCAGGAAAGTGTTCCATGATGGGTCCGGAAGGGTTGATAATCTCAGAAGGAAGACGGGACATATGGTCGGCTACCACATTCTGTCTTCCCGCTTTGTCACGAATCTCAAGATCAAATTCTTGCAACAGCAAGATCCAACGGATTAGTGGGGGCTTCGCGTCCTTCTTGGCAAGGAGATACCTTACAGTCGTGTGATCCAAGTAAATGATGACATGGGAACCCAGAAGATACGACTGGAACTTTTCAAGGGCAAATACTACGGCTAGCAGCTCTTTCTCCGTAACTGTATAGTTACGCTGAGCCTCGTCAAGTGTCTTGCTAGCGTAGTAGATGACCATGGGTTTCCCGTCAACTTTCTGCCCCAGGACTGCTCCTATAGTGAAATCAGATGCATCGCACATGATCTCAAAGGGTTAAGACCAGTCAGGGGATTGTAGGATAGGTGCCTGGGTGGCTTGGTCACGCAGGTTTTCAAAGGCTAGTGTGCATTCCTTGGAGATTTCAAAGGGTACATCCTTAGAGAGAAGAGAAGTCAAGGGGCGCACGATTTTTGAGAAATCTGGAATGAAACGACGGTAAAAATCGACATGCCCTAGAAAAGAACGGATGTCCTTGATCGAGCTAGGCATAGGAAGGCGAGATATCAGATCAACCTTAGCTCGATCCACTTGGATGCCTTTTTCTGAAATTAAGTGTCCCAGGACAATTCCCTCAGGCACCATGAAATGGCTCTTTTCCCAGGAAAGAACCAAATTCACCTCGATGCACCGCCTGAGTATTTGGACCAAGTGTTGGAGGCAATCGTCAAATGATTCTCCAAAAACTGAAAAGTCATCCATGAAGACTTCCAGGAAATCACCTACCATATCTAAGAATATGGCAAGCATGCACCGCTGAAAGGTAGCGGGTGCATTGCAAAGACCGAAAGGCATCCTTCAAAAAGCGTATGTTCCGAAGGGGCAGGTGAACGTGGTCTTTTCTTGGTCCTCAGGATGGATTGCCACCTGGTTGTAACCGGAGTACCCATCAAGAAAGCAAAAGAACCTATTTCCCGCTAGCTTCTCGAGAATTTAATCAATGAAAGGTAGTGGGAAATGATCCTTCTTCGTGGAGGAATTGAGTCGGCGGTAATCTATATAGACTCTCCACGCGTTGGCTAATCGGGTAGGAATGATTTCTCCGGTCTCGGTCGTTATAGTGGTGAGTCCTGCCTTCTTAGGCACAACTTGAATCGGGCTCACCCAACGACTATCGGAGATCGAGTAGATGATTCCGGCATCTAACCACTTGATGATCTCCTTCTTCACGACCTCCTGCAGATTAGGGTTCAAACGTCTTTGCATCTCACAAGAAGGTCGTGCGCCCTCTTCTGAATAGATATGATGAGTACAATAAGAGGGACTTATTCCAGTCAAATCATCGAGAGTCCATCCGATGGCTCTGCATTGTTGCTGGAGGACAGTAATCAGACGGGATTCCTGTTCGAGATTGAGGTTGGAATTGATAATCACAGGGAGGGTCTGATTAGAACCCAGAAAGATGTATTTTAAGTGAGCAGGAAGAGGCTTCAACTTGAGGATAGGGTTATCAGCAGCAGCGGGTGGTTCAGTATAGAGGTGAGGTTCAAGGGTAGGAGTTATTGGGTTGCTTATATCTGGATTCGACTCCTCTGTTTGCGGGTCAAGATCTTTCTGTGGTTGATGAGGCATAATCAGGTCATTCTGGAAGTGTGTTTCATCAACCAAAGCCCAAATGTCACAAATCTGTTCGATGACACCGCAATTGATTCCTTGTTGGGCCTTAAATATATCAATTTTCAAGGTTTGATTCCCAAATTTGAGCTCTATTTGGCCCTCCTCACAGCTAATGTTGGCTCGAACAGTAGCCAAGAAAGGTCTCCCTAAAATGATTGGTGTATCCCTAGGGTTCTCAGGTGCGTCCATATCTAAGACTATGAAGTCCACGGGGAAATAGAAATCCCGCACTCTTACGATAACATCCTCGAGAATCCCTTTTAGTGACTTTATAGATCGATCTGCTAATTGTAATGTCACCTCGGTTGGTTTTAGCTCAGATTCTTCTAGATGATCAAGTAAGGATGTGGGTATCAGATTTATGGATGCCCCAAGTCTAGCAAAGCTCTATCTAATTGGGTATCACCTATCTTGCAGGAAATCAAGGGAGTACCAGGATCTTTAGCCTTGTGTAGGAGTCAACTGAGGATTACAGAGCTGGCTTGCTCTGACAGAACAATTGGACTCCCACCCTTGGTTCGCGGCTTACGCTGGGGTGTACACACATTCTTTAAAAATCGTGTGTAAGCCGGTACGTGGCGGATTACATCCATCAAGGGGATGTTTATGTGGACCTACTCAAAGAGCTTGACCAGGTCCTCCTCAGGTGCCACAGGCTTGGTGGTCTTCTTTCCCTTGGTCAAGGCCTCGGGAAACGGGATCTTGGTTGGTTCTTCTAGGATACGTCTAGGTCTTGGATCTGGGATAGGGGTAGGAACGTCCTGGATTACTGTCCTAGGCTTGGGATCACTACCAGGCTTGGAGTGGTTTAGATGAGGTGGGTCTTGGGTTTCCTTACCACTACGGGTTGTTACGGAATTAAGTCCTGCCTAGTTTTGGTTGGGATTGGACAAGATAGGTTGCTACTGGTAACCTGCAAAAGAAGTGGAAGCCTCTATCCCGTCGGATGAAGGAACAGAGGGGGCCTGATAAATCATATGGGCTTGGCCCGGTTTTGGGTTCATAACACGCCGTTGGGTTGGCACGTTATTTGGATTAGGAAGAGGTTGGGAAGGAAGAGTGCCTGGCTGGCGAGAGTTTGCCAACTGAGCCAATTGGTTTCGGACATCTGTAAGTTCGTCCTTGTGTTGCTTTTGAATAGCCGCATTCGTTCTTTGAATGTCAGCCAGGGTCTGAAGGATAAGGGACATTTGATCCTGATTTGGCCCTGATGGATAAGTAGGGTTGGGCCGAGGCTGAGGCGGCTGGTAAGGACGAGGGGGTTGTGGGCAGGGCTGAAAGGGTGGTCTTTGGGTGTGGGAATTTCCCACCCACTGAAAGTTGGGATGGTTTCGCTATCCAGGGTTATAGGTGTTGGAGAACGGGTCATTCTGGATGGCGTTGAGGTCCTCGCAGGTCTGAGGAACCTCCATAGAGTCAGAGAAAGAAGGGATGGAATTCCCTGGGCTGGTGTAGAAAGAATCGGAAGGACCTCCGGTCAAAGATTCGGATGATGGATCCATCCTAGGAGAAGATCGACGAAGAATGTTTTGCACAGTTTCCCTTGTGGAAGGAGGCTGTGCAAAGGGGTTATGCACAGAGGTGGCTCGTTGCAGGTGCTGAGTCAACTCATCCACCTTCTTTTCAATAATCGAGACCTTGTCCAATCGACTGGCCATTAATTCCAGGTCGACTGATGCGGACAGGCCCTGCGTCTCATGTGCTCCCCTAAGATTCGTCGATGCGTAGGTATTCATCCTGTCGAATAATCCCATGGAGTCATTGTTGATGGAGTTCTCGCACATGTTTTTGAGAATCTCCGACACAATGTCCTCATGTTGACCCATGATATTTCCTCCGCAGGTTGCATTGACGAAAAGACGGATATCCTCATGGAGCCCCTAGTAAAAAGATTGGACCTGTTCCCATTTAGGAACTCCATGATGGGGGCACTTTCTCATGAGATCCTGAAAACAATCCCATGCCTCATGGAGAGGTTCCCCTGTTTGTTGAGTGAAGTGAGTAATCTGATGGTGCAAGGCATTGGTCCGACCAATGGGGAAGAACTTTTTCAAAAACTCAGACTGAAGTTCTTCCCAAGTGTTGATCGGCCGGGTCTGAGTTTGATACCAATGAGCGGCCTTGTCCATAAGAGAGAAGGAGAACATCTTCATGAGAAGAATATCCTGATTTTGTGCGTCTAACCCAAAAGTTTAGGCTAGATGCTTTAGCTGTTTGATGTGCTGGAAGGGATCTTCGGAATTAAGCCCATGGAATTTAGGTATGGCATGAATCATGTTTGTCTTCAATTCGAAATCAGGTCCTCCAATCGGGATTCTGACTCGAGGCTCGATGGCCACCGCAGTAGGATTATAATGGTCCCGCATCATAGGACGTTGCGGTGGGTGCACAAAGTTTTGGAAGAGGTCATTGAGTTGCTGTAGTTGGTGCTCCAAATTGTTTTCTTCCTCAACTGGCTGAGCCATGATGGGGGAAGAAGAAGAGCTTGATTCAGAATCAGATGAGAGAATGATGGGGTAAGGTTGCTGTTCAAACACGGGAGTCGAGGCTTGGCCTTAACGAGAGTCGAACACAGCTGAGTTCTAGTTAGTCTAAGCTCCTCCTTCACCATTTGCCTTCTTGAGTGCTAGGGTTTTGGGGATCTGTATATCTATTCATCCCTGATGTAAACACATTTACACTACTTAAAATGTCTATTTATGCATGTTCTTAAGCATAGGATTGCATTTCATGATATAAATATTGCATAACATGCATCATCTTGCATTTAGAGTAGTTTGAATAAAATGGAGGTTAATTGTCTCCTTTTATGTGCTTGGACAGGGCAAACATTTTATCAGGGCCTCGGATCAAAGATCCAACCGTATGGATGTCATCAGGGCGACGATTGGAGTTCAACAGCTCCAAGATCGCCCTAATCAGGCATCTGTAGCATCAGATAGAGATCGGGGAACCCTAGAAGATCAAGGGCCAGGATGGTGTAAATCCTCACTTCAGATGACAAATTCGACCACACGGATGAATTCGGATCGACGATCGCAGCCCAACGACACAAAAATTGAGTCAATCCGACATCCGTGGCACCATCTACAACTTCCAGAAGATGGACGGCCAAGATGACGCCACATGGCGCCATCTCAGCCGCCCAAACGGCCGCTTGCATCTTGTGAAGACCGTGCACCTGTCTCCTCTCCGCCGTTGGATCTCGATCCAACAGCTACGATGCACCCGCACAGAAGTCAAGCACTCGACACAAACGCGACCGCGGCGCAGCGGCCGAGCGCTCTAACGCGAAGCAGGGACGCGCGTTCGAGCCGCGCCCCGCAGAAATTGGAGCAGTGGCGCGCCTCCAATCGACCGCACGATCGTGATCCAACGGCCACGTGCACCCAATAGCGCCGACGCGCGATTGGACGCGCTCTTGAATGCGCGATCGCACGCACAGGCGGGCGGGCGGCAGCGGTGAAGGCACGATTTTAAGCCGTCCGATCTCGCGATCGGACGGCTGAGACATCGCGGACGTGCGAAGCCATTGAGGGCACGAGCAAGCGAGGAGGCGCGTGCGAGCCGCACACGTCACCCCTCATTTACTATTTTCAACTTGTAATGTCCATTTTGCCCTCACTCCTTGCAACTATAAAAGGAGACCCCCCCAAACGAAATTTTCATCCCTTCTTTCTCCTCTCTACCCCTCCAAAGCTCAAGAGAAGCTTGTCCCACACCCGGGATGCTTCTCGCGAGATAAAGTCCCATTTTCGTTCCCCTTCGGAAGTTGATCCCGCGACGACGACGACGTGCTGCTTCGTTCCCGTTCCTCTGATTCGTCCTCCTTCATCCCGCTTCGTTCTCCTTCGTCCAAGCGTCGTCCCGTCCGGCTCGTCCTGCAAGCAATCGTCGAGGAGGATAACATTTCTCTCCCCATTCTTATTTACAGCTTTTCTAGTGTAGAATTTTCTGCTTTATAGTGTAATTGATTTTCCGCATTCTAGTGTAACTTTTATAAACTATTGAAATATTGAATGCATGTTCGCTTTCTCTCTCTCTCTTTCTCTCTCTCTCTCTCATAGTTTGATAGCCCCATTGTAATTATAACGCCTTGCTTAAAGAAAATCTTAAAAAAATATATAATTGCGAAAATAGATCAACGTAGCCTCCCTGTGTTCGACTCAGAATTATTTACGGTATAAATTTTATTTGTTGAACACGAATTCTTCGCTTTCGAACTACAACGACAGGTTTTCCAAAACCAATCTCGTTAGCGTAGGTTCGTAAACGTTCAACATTTTGGCGCCGTTGCCGGGGAGGCAACGATCTTTCATTTCTCTTCGCATTTTGTAACTTACAAATCATTTACCTCACTTTTCTCCTTTCTTATTGTAATTGCAGGTACTCTTTCGAGGTAGGCAAAAGTGGTAGATTGGAGTAAAGTGCTGTAGAAGGTTTTGTGAGTTACCTCCCCACCTCCCACCCATTAGATTTCATTTCATCACATAATAACTCAAACATTAATCAACCTAGGTGTTTTTATAAACTCTAAGGTTAGATTGTTTGTTGTTTGACACCAATACTCACCCCAACCCCCACATTAAAAAGAAAAAAAAAGAAATCTCACAGAGGTACACAACCTCATCTGATTTTCAAACTCAACTGGTAATCCAATCTTAGGAGTCGGTACACACATCCAAACACATAATTGAGTAGAAATCAGATTAGGTAATCATTTGTGTGCCTAATTAAGTGGTGCAACAGGCCAATTATTTGAGTTGATTGGGCCGCACCACTTCAAATAAAATCAACTCATCAAGTAGCTGCCAATTAGGTTCAACTCTTAGGGATTTACCAGGCACTCCACATTCTTTTTAAACTTTAAAGGAAAACATCTTCACCTGTGCTTGTAAAACTTGGTGTGCCAACAAAACTTGATTGAAAACACCTAAAGTTGAATCCTAAAAGCTACTAAGCAAGATTTGAATCTTAAAATTCACCTCATCAAAAACAATCTTACTTGAAAACCACTGGTTGTGTACTCACATACAAATCAATCAATCATTAAGGGCACAACCCATTTAAAGGGCCCATCACATTCCAAAGCACATTCAAACCTAGCCCTAAATAAAACAAAGTAGACGTTGGCCTTAAGGATTGGACTCACTCTTCAGAACCCAGAACGAGATTATTTTCGATTAGTCTGTTTCTACTCTTCAATCTGATGTCTAGCTAGGGGAGTAGAGTCAAACGATCGTGGCTGGGGGGTACACTAGGAACCGGAGGCGCAAGCCGAAGGAAGAACCTTCTCCCCAGTCCCTCCTTCTAACTGGTTGGATTGAATAGACGGAAGTAGATCAAATCATTCCTTTATCTCAAGACGGGTTTTGAGAGCCTGTAGGTCTTTAGGCTAACCTATTTAAGGACAGGTTTGATTGTTTGTACTGCAGGGCACCTTTCATCCTCTCGTGTATCATGAATCCTTCCACATATTTCACGCATTCCCGCTCTTTCCCTCCTGTTGTAAATTATCCTCAAGATGACGATTATCCCAACTCGTATTGTAATCGACCATCAGTTAGTTGGGATAATTCGGATTGGGGATACAATTCCGGACCCCCGTGTTTAGCGTCTAACCCTGAACACTTTGATTCTGATTTCTATCCTTCTCAGAGTTACATCGATTATAGATCATCCTCCTTTCATGAACAACCTAATACGATCTACAATCAAGAAGGATACACTGATCCTTACCCATCCTCTGATTTCACTGCCTTTAGGTCATCACCATCTTTTGAACAATCTGAAATGACCTATTATTAGAATGGGTATAACGAATCTCAATTCGTTAATTCCTCTACATTGATGTCAAACCCGCCCAACCCTGAACCAACTCATTTGGTTTAGGTTAATCAGGTTTAAGATAAGGTTCTGGCTAACTTGAGGAATATCATTCAATCTTTAGAAGTTCAGCCAATACCTTGCATTGAGAGATTGGAGCCCTTGATTGAAATGATTGATGATTTAAACAAGTCTTTGTTGGATTGGCTCCAGGATGTTAAGGATAAGAACCCGGGTGAGTTTCTACTTGGGAAATTAGCGAAATTGAGGATGAGATTCGTGGTTGCTTTGATTCAATCTTGGAATAATTCCCAAGATGAACTCTCTTCAGGAAAGCCAATGACAGAACCTACTCAGGCACCTGTTGGGGGGGACACTTGTTACGAGGCTGACCAGATTGAATTAAAGCAACCAATTAAGGATGACCTGATTTCTTCACCTGAGATCCCTGAGCCGGGTTACGAGAAAACGTATGTCTCCTGGGAACACAAAATGACAACTGATTTTGGGACATACATTGATACGGATCCTGATTTCTTTGATGGTGAAGATTCAAGTTGCGAAGTCTCACACGAGTTTTCATATCACGATTTTTGTGAGACGATTGGGCCTGAGGAATCTGATAGATCATTTGATAGCCCAATAACTGAGGAAACTGATCTTATTAGGGCACACGATACGGATCCAGAATCGCATTTTCTGGAGGAATCAATTCAATGCCCTGATTATCAGTTACACCCTGTTGAGCTTATTGATGATTCTAATTCTGAGATAATTAGACCCAGGTCAATTTTGATTCTGCCACATCATTTAGACTTGGAGATTCCAGATGGAGTGATGAATATACAAGAGGTCTTGGAATTTGAAACACTTAATGAGGAGGATAGGAGCGGGGAAGTTCTGATTTGGGAAGTTAATTTTGGAGGAAATGGAAGATTGAGTCGAAGGGTTCGTTTTAAGCTGAAACCATCAAATCAGAACCCTTATGACATTTGTTTCAAGGATGTTCAACTCAAGCACACATTCAACGATTATCCTTTTGAGCTTCAATTTTCTGTAACCTGACTTTTTGGTCTTGGGTTGCATCCTCAAAAATCGCAGGCCCAATCCCACTTACATTCTGATTTTAGGTTTTGGGTAATTTTATCCAGAACCTAAGATATTCTCGATTATGGGGTGTGGGTCTGCACCACAATCTGGTCCACATCTGTGGACCTCTGCTGACAGGTCAGAGGATTCTTCTATTCATTCTAATTCTGACCTGCACATGTGAATTCTTCATTTCTTTTCTTTGTATAGTGTGCCTAGCTGAAGGCACTAAACTCAGCACTTATACAGTTCTTTCTCGTTTTCATCTTGGAGTGGACCTGATATTCACGCAATTCAGGTGCTTTCTACACTTTTCCACTCTGTTTTATGTCTTTTTAATACAATAAGGACATTGCATTAGATAGGCATGGGGGGGTGGATATTCATCTCTGAATTCATTCGTCAGCTCCGTAGATTTGTTTTATACAAAAAAAAAATCAAAATTAGGAAAGAGAATTTGGGTTTAAGAAATACTACATTAAGATCTAAACACAAAGACCCTTCAGGTCTTTGAACTTAATCAGCCCGTGTATCCACTAAAATGTGGATTTGTTTTTCGAGTTCTCGCCAACTTGAATTTTATTTTAATAGGAGTAAATAAGTTTCGGTGATAAGTACACTACTTATCAGCCCGCCCTCTGATGTGAGGGAATTTTGAGTCTTAAGCATCTACACACTTTCTTTGCACTGACTTGTTGTTCGGCGATTTTAACGGAAATTGGGTAGCTAATGAACCTTCTAGGGTGATATGGCTCGCAAGTTATCGCGGGTAACAGCCCATAGGTAGGTTGTCCAAAGCCCAGTCACTAGAGCTTTCTCTTTTTGCTGCCTTTAGGTAAATCATAGACCAGGAAAGCCACCTACTTAAAAAAAAAAAAAAGAGAGAAAAAAAAAATCAAAAAGGAGAAAAGAACAAAAAGAAATAAGCCACACTTCGCCGCACGAGTATGGCTGGCAAGTTGTCGGTGGTAACAGCTCATCGACCGGTTGTCCAGAACCCAGCTCAGAAAATGCACTAAAAATTCCCAAAACACTTAGGAAGAAGCGGAGAAGTAGAATAAACCGGGGAGATATACACTGGATTCACCCTTGTGTTGACCCTGTTAAAAAAATAAAAGTAGGGAGAAAGCTACCGGTTGTAAAGATACACCTTTAGGTAGAATTCTTTTTGAGGTCACCTAGAGGCGTAGAAATCCAAAGTCCGTTTTAATTGCCGGTCAACGAGTCTATCACAATCACAATAAGATGCTTAAAGCTTAGGGTTCTCATCAAATCTTGGGTGAGTTGAATGGCCGTAGAAAGCCACTCTTAAACCCTAAAATTTGAAAATCCAAAAAAATTAGAAAAGAGTAAAAAGAGAAAAAGAAATTTTTCTTTGAATAAGGCGAGGGCTTGAGGCGGTCTGCATTTTGGTTGATACTCGGGCGCTGTTGTGTCTTTGAGAGTTTAGTTCATAAGTAGACAATTTTTTTTAATGATTGAAAATAACTCAGGTCCAAATAATCTAACTTAATTCTTTTATAAAAAGCATATAGTTTTTGCTAGGGACTAGCAAAAGATAGGCATGGGGGTATGATGTAAACACATTTACACTACTTAAAATGTCTATTTATGCATGTTCTTAAGCATAGGATTGCATTTCATGATATAAATATTGCATAACATGCATCATCTTGCATTTAGAGTAGTTTGAATAAAATGGAGGTTAATTGTCTCCTTTTATGTGCTTGGATAGGGCAAACATTTTATCAGGGCCTCGGATCAAAGATCCAACCGTATGGATGTCATCAGGGCGACGATTGGAGTTCAATGGCTCCAAGATCGCCCTAATCAGGCATCCGTAGCATCAGATAGAGATCGGGGAACCCTAGAAGATCAAGGGCCAGGATGGTGTAAATCCGCACTTCAGATGACAAATCTGACCGCACAGATGAATTCGGATCGACGATCGCAGCCCAACGACACAAAAATCGAGTCAATCCGACATCCGTGGCACCATCTACAACTTCCAGAAGATGGACGGCCAAGATGACGCCACGTGGTGCCATCTCAGCCGCCCAAACGGCCGCTTGCATCTTGTGAAGATTGCGCACCCGTCTCCTCTCTGCGACGTGCCCGCGCTGAAGTGAAGCGCTCGACACAAACGCGACCGCAGCGCAGCGGTCGAGCGCTCTAACGCGAAGCAGGGACGCGCGTTCGGGCTGTGCTCCATAGAAATTGGAGCGCTGGCGCACCTCCAATCGACCGCACGATTGCGATCCAATGGCTGCGCACGCCCGATAGCGCCGACGCGCGATTGGACGCGCGCTTGAACGCACGATCGCACGCACAGGCGGGCGGGTGGCAGCGGTGAAGGCACAATTTTAAGCCGTCCGATCTCGCTATCGGACGGCTGAGACTTCGCGGACGTGCGAAGCCGTTGAGGGCGCGAGCAAGCGAGGAGGCGCGCGCGAGCCGCCCACGTCGCCCACGTTAGGGGCTTTAGTGACGGATTTATCCGTCACTAAAGACCCCTCGTTTACTATTTTCAACTTGTAATGTCCATTTTGCCCTCACTCCTTGCAACTATAAAAGGAGACCCCCTCCATACAAAATTTTCATCCCTTCTTTCTCCTCTCTACCCCTCCAAAGCTCAAGAGAAGCTTGTCCCACACCCGGGATACTTCTCGCGAGATAAAGTCGAATTTTCGTTCCCCTTCAGAAGTGGATCCCGCGACGACGACGACGTGCTGCTTCGTTCCCGTTCTTTTGATTCATCCTCCTTCGTCCCGCTTCGTTCTCCTTCGTCCAGGCGTCGTCCCGTCCGGCTCATCCTCCAAGCAATCATCGAGGAGGATAACATTTCTCTCCCCATTCTTATTTACAACTTTTCTAGTGTAGAATTTTCTGCTTTATAGTGTAATTGATTTTCTGCATTCTAGTGTAACTTTTATAAACTATTGAAATATTGAATGCATGTTCCCTTTCTCTCTCTCTCTCTCTTTCTCTCTCTCTCTCTCTCATAGTTTGATAGCCCCATTGTAATTATAACGCCTTGCTTAAAGAAAATCTTAAAAAAAAATATAATTGCAAAAATAGATCAACGTAGCCTCCCTGTGTTCGACCCGAAATTATTTTCAGTATAAATTTTATTTATTGAACACGAATTCTTCGCTTTCGAACTACAACGGCAGGTTTTCCAAAACCAATCTCGTTAGCGTAGGTTCGTAAACGTTCAACAATCCCTAACACTCACAAAAACACATTAAAACAAAAAAAGAAAATGCAATGCATGCCTGTCCTAGTTAATGCCTAAATGCATCCCAAAAACCTATTTGTAGAGCAAAACTCTAAGAGCTTGGTTTATTTTAATGCATAAGAATGTTGATAAACTGTCGTTTATCAACGCTTTGCCAACACTCCCATGAGCTCTGCCTTATCCATCTGCACCGAATCCCCATCTTTATTTCCCATTCCCTCCACTCAAACGACCTCCTGAACAAACCAATCACCAACCACCTTCTCCGAGTCCATCCAACCACCACGCACCTTCATCCTTCGCAAAACCACTGCCATTGCATTCGCCAATGTCCAGCGAACCTTCTGAGGTGTGTTGACATGGCAGAAAGGCCTTATTTTCAATTTCAGGTTCCAGGCTGGAGCTTCGCTGTCACGTTGTCTTCTCCAACCAAGTTCGTGGTGTTCTAGCTACGCAAGGCCCAGGTCTTAGCTCCTGGAGACACGGTTTCACTCCAAGACCCACTCTAGTTCCACAATTGGGGACTTCAAGGAGAGTTGCGACGCCAATTGGAAGATCCTCATAGCTGCAAGCGCACACAAAGAGGATGGACATTTTGTCCCACATCGTTCGTGGAAGAACGCCCACCATCGCATAAATTGAATTTCTGCTGTAGGCTTATTGCCTTAGACATAAGGGGTGAGGTCCCTCAGACCCCTCACACGCCTCATCTGTGACCTTTCCTCCGCAGACCTAGTACACCCAACCCACCTAAAACCCACACCTCGGCTACCACCCATGCCAGTAGCCCGAGTCCCAGGTGCGCTCTATGTCCGAAACTCGATTACCCGGTACTGTGGAAGGCTCTCAAAGAGTGTGACCTAGAGAGAGAAAGAAAGATAGCACATGGGGGCAGGGGGTTTTGCTGTAGAGAGTATTGGCTAACACTTAGCTAATTCAAGAAGCCCCTCCCCAGTGTGAAGAGGCTGAACAAACAAGAAGGAGAAGGCAAAGAAAGTAGAAGAAAAGAAGAAGAGAAGAGAAGCAGCCACACATTGAAGAAGAAAAGAAGAAGAAGAGAGATTGAATAGATACAGAGAAGAGAAAGAAGAAGAAAAATCTTAGCACTATAGCACAAGGCTAGTTAAACGTTTGACATTTTACTAGCATATTTTTGATACATTGATTTAAGTGTTATTTTTGAGGAGTAATTGGTGATTCAAATCACTATTTTACTCCATTCTTTTTGCATATTGATTCTTACATTACTCTTATTACAATATTTATTCTTGATTTAAATTATGATCTTGAGCTTTAAATTCTATATTGCTCCTTGTGTTCAACCTTGGAACCTTTTCGAGTAATAAAATTTATTTGTTTAAGTGCTATTTTGGCTATAGTACAACACGATAATCTTAAACACTGATTTAGTGCACAAGCAGTAGGGTAGGTGTTGTAATCATTATATCCTTCCTGATTGTAGATTGGGTTGGTTTGATCATCAAAGGATGAAGATCTATAATCATTGTAGCTCTGGGAAGGATAGCAATCATAGTCTTGTTGTCCAGGGTTAAACCCTGGACACTGAGGTCTAGATTCGTATCCCCAATCAAATTTATCCTGGCTAGTGGATGGGTAATTACAAGTCAAGTTGGGATAGTAATCATCTTGGAGATAAGTGGTGGTAGGAGGATAGGATGGGAAATGCATGTAAGAAGTGGAAGGATACATGGTAGAATAGGAGGGAAGATAGAAGAGAGAAAGGTACCCTGCAGTACAATCAACCAAACTTGTCCTTATGTGGGTACCCTAAAGACCTACAAACTCCCAGGACCCGTCTTGAAATTATAAATGATTTAGTCTACTTTTATCCAATCAATCTAACTAGTTAGAAGGAGGGACTGGGGAGAAGTTTCTTCCTTTGGCTTGCACCTCTGGTTCCTAGTGCACCCCCCAACCGCAGTCGTTTGACGCTACTCCCCTTGCTGGACATCAGATGCACTAGCAGAAGTAGATTAATCGAAAAATATCTCAGTCTAAGCCCCGAAGAGCAAATCAATCCTTGAGGCCAACATCTACTCAGTTTTAGTTTGGCTTGGGATGATTATGCTCCTGGAATGTGATGGGCCCTTAAGATGTGTTGTGCCCTTAATGATCAGTTAAAATGTGTGTGTGTGCACAAGCAGGGTTTTCAAACAAGGTTATTTGATGATGTGTCTTTTAGGGTTTAACCTTGTTTAGTAGCTTTTAGGATTTAATCTTTAGGTTTGTTCAATCAGGGTTCAGTAGAACACTCCAAGTCTTACAAACACTGGTGTTGATGTATTCCTTTATAAATAAAAAAATGTGGAGTGCCTGGTTCAACCCTAAAAATCAACCCTAAGTGGCAAGCCACTAATGAATCGCTTTTAATTTGAGTGGTGTGACCCAAACAAATCAATCAATTGGCCTATCCGCACCATAGATTAAGGCACACAATGTCTTAGCCTAATCATATTTCTACTCACTTAAGCATTGTGAGTTGAAGTGTACTGAGTCCGCAGCTTAGATCCCAGTTAAGTGGTAGAATAAAAGTGGAGTGGTGTGCCTTAAGTTGAGAGTTGTGGGTGTTAAGGTGTGTCTCTTCCAGAAAATCCCACAATCAGGTAACTTTTTTTTATTTTCTTATTTATGCGGATGGTGAGGTGAGTATAGGTGGCAAAAAAACAACCAAATCTATCCTAGGGTTTATGAAAAGCACCTAAGTTGATTTGGGTTTGAGCTATTAGGTTATGGAATGAAAACTAAGGTGGGAGTGGTGGGGGTACACCTACAAAACCTTTATCCGCACTTTTCTCCGATCTAACCACTTTGGCCTACCTCAGATGAGTACCTGCAATCACAATAAGATTAGAGAAAAAGTGAGATAAAAGTTAGGTAAGGCGAAAAAACATGGGAAAAAAAAACCAAAGAGCATTGCCTCCCAAGCAATGGTGCCAAATGATGGAGGTGCGCTTCACCAATTAGAATTAGGGGTTTGGTTGACTAGTCGTCGTAGCTCGCAAAACATGTCTATCAGATAAAATTTATAACCAAAACTCGTAAAGTGAGTCCTAGGTCAAACACGGGAAGGTGAACGTTTGGTTTTATAAAAATCCGTGCTTCACTTTATCTCTTTATGTTGTTTTTATCTTTTCTAATTTTTTTTGTAGTTTTATGAAGCAAGAGATTAGGTTGAAGAAAACTTTATCTACTTACAAAAATATAAGAGAGAGAGGGAGAAAGAGAGAGAGAGAGAAACAATCATCTATTCATGAACAACTATTTGTTACAACTACGAAAGTAGGAAAATCCATACTACGAAAGTGAATGAAAGATAGAAAGAGGTGAGAGAAATCCCCCACGACGGTCACTTGGAGGATGACTCGCTCTGACGTCACCTGGAGGAAGGTGGTGAGGAGTGGGATGAACGAGGATGGAGCCAGAGGATAGAGGATGGGGAAGGACGGCATCATGGCGAGGATCTTCTTCCCAAAAGGCGATGAGAGGATGGCCATGGGATGCTCCACGAAGGGGGATGAGAAGCAGGAAAATGTTTGGTTCTACTCTAGAGGAGCATCCCGTGCTTGGGACAAGCTCTCTTTAGAGCCTTGGAGGTGGTCAGAGGAAGAAGGAACAGATGGTTTGGAATGATGGTGGGTAGGTCCTTTTATAGTGGAGGAAGAACAAATTCCCATCTGGGCCATTACTGATGTCCGTAAACGTCGCTACAGGTCCTTGCAGTTGTCGCTGAAGATCTGGCCTTCAATTCCTCTTGCTGGTGTGCACGAGCCATTAGTGATAGCTGTAATTGTGACTTAAGGCCCGTGTCGCTGAAGATCTGCCCTCGCTCCTCATGCCCTGCTGGCGCATGCATCGCACGCTCCTTATCGCGCATGCATGCTGACATGTGTTGGCTGCTGCTGCGTGCAGCTACGCTACCACTTTGCTGTGCTCCCATGCACGTGCCTGCGTGCCTTGCTGTTGCGCCATGCCTCAACCGTCCAATTAAGGGGGCAACGGGTCTCGAACCCGCACCCTCTCTTTGAGAGGGGCCTTCACAACCAATGCGCTACGGCTAAGAGATGTTGTGAAGATGTTTTAAGGGCATGTGGTGGAGATGAATCCTTAGCCATTCGATCAAGATCCAACGGTTGACAATGGGTGATGCCTTGATGAAGAGTGCATGCTGGTTGGTGTTGGGCAGCTTGGATGGTACCACGTGGTTCCATTTGGGCCGTCCATCTTCTTTCTGTTGCCGAGGGTGCCACGATGCTTAAATCGACATGATTTCTACGTTGTCGGACTGCGATCATCGCTCCTGATCCATCCGTATGGTTTGATTTTCCATCCGAAACCTGTATGGATGTCACATTGCCCCCTGGCCATTGAACTTCCTCGGACTTCATGTGATGCTACGGGACTCCGATCTAGATGATTTCGGAGGTGTCAGACTTTGATCGTCTCCAGATCAGATCTGTACAGTTCGATCGACCATCCGAGGCCTTGAAATAAATCCTCCTCTCCTGACCATAAAAAGGACCTAATTAAGCTAAAATATATACAACTACTCTAAATGTAGAACGATGCATGTTATACAGTATTTATAACATGAAATGCAGATCTAAGCCTAGGAACATGCATGATTAGTCATTTTAACCTAAATAGATCTGTCTATATCAAGCACCTTATTGGATCTCGATGCCTAAATTAATCTCATCCCCACTATCATGTTCTAGGAATTCAAGATCAGTGAATTAAATCCTATCGTGGTAACACTTCAACTAGCAGACTGGTCAACAATTAAAGTAAAGGGGATTGTTGAGGATGTCATAGTCCGGGTTAAAAACTGTATATTTGCAGTAGATTTTTTCTTCCTGGATATAGAGATACTAAAAGCTTTAAAGAATACCCCCATAATTCTTAGAAGACCATTCTTAGCCACCGCCAAAGTAAATATTGATTGTGATTCTAGAAAGATGAAGATCATGTGCGACGGTGAATCTGTTACCCTAGATATTTTCCAAGCTTTTAGGCTTTTCCAAGAACCAGATTTCATTGATGAATTAGATTCGGAGATTGAAAATTTAGTGGAGGAAACAACGCAGATTTCACTCATGGGTTCCTTCTTTGCAGTCAACACAGTTCCTGAACAATCCATTTTGTACCCTCCCACCCTAACTGCTCCTTCTCCATCTAACTCTTCCTTTGACCCCTTCCCTCTCACTTCACCCCTAACTCCAAAAGAAAAAATCATTTCAAAGCTAGGCCCTCAAATAGAGTTAAAACCTTTGCCCGACTCCCTTAAATATGTTTTCCTAGGTCCAAACCAGACCATGCCCCCGATTATCAATTCCCGACTTACTGGGGCACAAGAGGAAAAACTTCTCCAGGTATTGATTAAGAATAGAAAATCTATTGGCTGGACCCTTTCTGATCTTAAGGGTATTAATCCATCCTACTACACCCATCGAATTTATCTTGAGGACAACTCTCGCCCCTCCAGCCAACCACAAAGGAGCTTGAACCCTAATATGCAGGAGGTGGTTAAAATAGAGATTATACATTAGCTTGATTTTGATATCATCTACCCCATTTCTGATAGCTCCTGTGTTAGTCCCACACAAGTAGTTCCAGAAAAAGTTTGACTAACAGTTGTGACTAATGAACATGGGGAAAATATAACCAGTAAGATCACTTCTTGACGCGTGTGCATTGATTACAAAAAATTGAACACCGCCACTAAGAAGGACCATTTTCCGCTCCCTTTCGTTGATCAAATCTTGGAGTTATTAGCTGGACGTGATAACTACTATTTTCTAAACGGTTATTCCGACTATAATCAAGTTGCGCTCCATCCTGAGGATCGAGACAAAACTACATTCACCTAAACCTTCAGAACCTTTGCTTTCCAAAGGATGCCTTTCAGTCTTTGCAACGCACCTACGACTTTTCAACGTTGTATGCTTGCAAATTTTTTAAACCTAGTAGGTGAATGTCTGAAAGTCTTTATGGATGACTTCTCTGTATTTAGAGATTCTTTTTATCTGTGGCTTGAAAATCTAGAAAGAACTCTCAAAAAATCCATAGAAGTTAACCTGGTCCTCAGTTGGAAACAAAGCCATTTCATGGTTTAGGAAAGAATTTTCCTGGGCCATGTTATTTCCAAAAGGGGAATTGCAGTAGATCGAGCTAAAATTGATGTTATCTCCAAGCTCCCCCCGCCCACTACTGTGAAATAGATCCTCTCTTTCTTGGGGCACATGGGTTTCTATCACCGTTTCATTAAGAAATTTTCCCAAATCTCCAAGCCCAAGTCAATTACTTACCAAAGACTAGCCTTTTGACTTCAATGACCAACGCTTGGAGAGTTTCAATCAGCTGAAGTGGGATGTCACAGAGGCACCAATTTTACAAGGACCTGACTGGAATTGTCCCTTTGAGTTAATGATTGATCCCTCTGATTTTACTGTGGGGGCCGTTATAGGGTGAAGAATTGATAAGAAGCTCATTGTGATCTACTATGCTAGCAAAACTCTTGATGATGCATAACAGAATTGCACAATTACTAAAACAGAACTTCTTGCCATTGTCTTTGCCAAAGAAAAGTTTTCCTCTTATCTATTGGGGTCACATGTCACTGTATACACCGACCACTCAACACTTAAATATCTACTGAACAAGATGGATGTAAAACCTCACCTTATCCGTTGGATCCTACTGCTCCAGGAATTTGACTTGGAAATCAAGGATAAGGCGATAAGTACGGTGGAGTCTCATCCGTAAAGGGTTCGGGTTTGTAAAACCCATCGTTGTAGTTTGATTCGCAAGAAAATCTGTTGATCAGATAATATTTATAATCGAAACTCAAAAGGGAGTCTCGGGTCGAACACGGTGAGGCGAACATTTGGTTTGAAAAATCCACATTTCACTTTTTATTTATTTTTGTTATATTTTATCTTTTATAATTTTTTTGTATTTTTATCAAGCAAGAGATTAAGTCAACGAAAACTTTACCTACTTGAAAAAATATAAGAGAGAGAGAGAACCATATATATTTTTGAAGCAAATGTTTTCTACAACTAAGAAATTGGGAAAGATTACACTACAAAAGCAAAAAGAAAGATAAAGGTGAGAGAATCCCCCTCGACGGTTACTTAGAGGACAACTCACTCTGACGTCGCCTGTAGCAAGGTGGTGAGGAGTGGGATGAACGAGGATGGAGTTAGACGACAGAGGGCAGGACAGGACGGTGTCACGGCAAGGATCTACTTCCCGTAGTAGGTGAGAAGACAGGCATGGGATGCTCCACAAATGGGGATGAGGGGAGGGAAAAATATTCAATTTTCTACTCTAGAGGAGCATCCCAGGCTTGGGACAAGCTCTCTTTAGAGCCTTGGAGGTGGTGAGAGGAAGAAAGGAAGAGATGGTGAAGAATAAGGGGGTAGGTCATTTTATAGTGGAAGGAAGAGGAGGAATTCGTGCATAGGGCATTAGTGATAGCTGCAATCATCGCTGAAGATCGCCCAACTGTTGTTGAAGATCCATCCCAACCCCCGTCCCCTCTATCGCACGCATCACGCGGCTGTGCCCCTTGCAACATGTTGCGCATGCGTGCATTGGCATGCGCTACGTGCAACAGTGGCTGTGCGTGCTGCTTGTGCGAAGTTGAGTCGAAAATTCTATGCAAAAGGGTTGAGTTTTGGAAACCCATCTTTGTAGTGCGATTTGCGAGGAAATCCATCAACAAATAAATTTTACCAAAACTCAAAAGGAATTCTTGGTCGAACACTAAGAGACTATGTCGATTTGAAATCCAAGATTATATTTTTTTTGTAATTTTTGTTTAAAGGTGAGATAATCACAATGAATCGATACTATACTAGAGAGAGAGAGAGAACAAAACACTTTATAATATGGATATTGTTTTACAACTAGAAAGCAGGAAATATTACAACTAGAAAGTAGTAAAGAGAAGGGAGGTAAGAAATTATCCTCCTCCTTGGCTACAGGGAGGACGAGCCAAAATGGGTGATGCTTGGAAGATAGAGAGCTAAGATGGAAGATGGAGAAGAAAGCTGGAAGAACTGGGGGCGAGGCAGGACATCATCATCATGGGATCCACTTCCGGAATGGGGGCAAGAAGACGACCATGGGAGCTCCACGAACAGGATGAGATGTGGACAAAATTTTTGCTTTTAACCCTAGAGGACCATCCTTGGTTTGGGACAAGCTTTTTGGAGCTTTGGAGAGGGAGAGAGGTGAAGGAAGGTATAAGAAATTCGAGTGGTAGGGGTTTCCTTTTATAGTTGTAGGGATTGAGGGCAATTTGCTCAGTTCATGATTAAAAACATTAATTTAGGGTCCTTAGTGATGGATTTAAGCGTCACTAATGACCCCAAATGTGGGCTTAATGCGCATGCACCCGCTACCTCCTCACCTTCATGTGCGCTCAACGCATAGCAACAATCTCGTGATCTAAGTCATCCGATCGCGAAATTGGATGGTGATAAACATGTATAAATTCATCGTAAAATGCTTATTTGTCATAGTTCCTAGGCTTAGCATTGCATATCATGATATAAATATCGCACAACATGCATCATTTTGCATTTAGAGTAGTTGTTTATATTTCTGCTTAATTAGGTCCTTTTTATGGTCAGGAGAAGAGAGGATTTATCTCAGGGCCTCAGATGGACGATCAGACCATACAGATCTGATCGGGACGACGATCGGAGATTAACGCCTCTGAAATTGTCCAGATCGGAGTCCCGTAGCATCACATTAAGCTCGAGGAAGATCAACGGTCAGGGGGCAATGTGATATCCATACGGGCTTCGGATGGAAAATCCAATCGTACGGATGGATCCGGAGCGACGATTGCAGTCCGGCATAGCAAAAATCATCCTGATCTAAGCACCGTGGCACCCTTTGCAAGAAGAAGAAGATGGATGGCCCAGATGGGGCCACGTGGCACCATCGAAGCTGCCCAAACCCAGCCAGCAGCCACCGCCCACTCTCCCTCATCATCTGCATAATTAATCCTAGCCGTTGGATCAAGATCCAACGGCTGGGAAGCGTGTGCACCGATTTCTTCCTCGCAACACAAAGGGCGACGTGGCGCACTGGTTGATGCAGCGGTTTGCAAAGGAGGGGCACGGGTTCGATTCCCCACGGCCCCTCCAATTTCCAATTGGGCGGGCACTTGGAGCTCAGCGCAGCGGCAGCGGCAGTGGCAACGCGCACGCGCGGGCCAGCGCATTGCAAGCGCGCATGCCAGCGCACAGCACATGCGCACACAGTTGGGCGCGCAGTCAGCCCGCTTGAAGAGTGGGGCCGGCGGCGTGGGTGCAAGGGGCGGTTGGCACCAGCTTTCAGCGAAAGCTAGACTCACCTACAGCGACGCTTACAGCCGTCGCTATTTCATTGCAAGCGAGCAGAGCCAGCTATGGGCGTGGGTGGAGGTGAGCTGTCTACAGCAACGTTTCCAGCGACGGTCTAGATGTCGCTAGAGGTCCTTTATCCATTTTTAGCCTCTTCTCCACCACTATAAAAGGGTCTTCACCCTCTCCCTTCCAAGCCATCTCTACCTACTCTACTCCCACCTACTCCCAAGCTCTAGCAAGCCTACCAACGCTCCATTAGAACTTGTTCTCGAGCTCCCAAGGTGCCTATTAGTGTAGCGAAACTCTGCCCCACCAAATACTCCTCCAACTTCCCATCTCCCTTCATAGGTCACCTTGGAGCTGTCCTCCCACCTCCATTCCGGTAGCAGATCACCTCCGTCTTCTCACCTCCATTCCGGAGCTACGCCGAAGCTTTCCTCAACCCGACGTCCTCCAACATCTCACCTCCGTCATCCCGCTCCTCACCTCCTTCATCCGAGCTTCCGCCAGGCGCCGTCGTCTTGCCGAACAACCGATTCAGGAGATTTCCTCTCACCTCCCTCTTTTTATATGCTTTCATAGTTTGTTGTAATTGACATTAGAAGTAATATATATCGGATTTGTTCTAGATCTCTATCTTGTGATACATTTGCTTGATTTCTTTTATTACAAAAATACAAAAAAAAAAAATATCAAAACCTTAAAATACCAAAAAGAAACGAAATGAAGCATGATTTTCAATAAAGTAAACGTCGCCTCCCTGTGTTCGACCTGGGACTCCCTTGGAGTTTCGGTATAAATTTTATTTGATCGACGTGTTTTGCAACTACGACGATAGGTTACTTGTAACCCCTATTTCTAACACGCGAAGCACGCCCGACCATTTTGGCGCCGTTGTCGGGGAGGCAACGAAATTTACTTTATTGTTTATGGTGTTTCTTTGCATTTACATAGCACTAACCCCACTTGTCTTTGATCTACTGTCGTGCAGGTACCCTAGCATGGAGATCCAAGTGCGGTAGATCGGAGTAAAGTGCGGGTAGAGTACTTTGTAAGTGTCCCCTACTTTCCCCCCAACTAGTTCATTTCGCCACAATCATAACCGAGACCTAATCTACTTAGTTGTTTGCATAAGCCCTAGGATAGAATTGTTTGTCTTGTTTTCCACCTTCACCCATCTCACCCACATCTCATAAAAAAAAAACAAAAAGATATTTCTGTGGGACAAGTCAATTTACACACTCTATACACCCACATTTGAGGCACATAATCGGATTTGATTTTTCATCGACTCAACCGAGTTTCCGACCTGTGGACCTGGTACACGAATTCAACACCTAAAAGAGTAGAAATCATATTAGGTTAACCAAATTTCTGTGTGCCTTAACTAAGTGGTGCAGTAGGCTAATTGATTGAACTGTTTGGGCCGCACCACTTAAGATAAAAGCGATTCATCAAGTAGCTTGCCACTTAGGGTTGATTCTTAGGGCTGAACCAGGCACTCCACTTTTTTTTTTTTTGATTTCTAAAGGAATATATCATCACCAGTGCTTGCAAAACTTGGAGTGTTTTCCTAAACTTGATTGAATATACCTAAGATTAAACCCTAAAAGCTACTAAACAAGGTTGAACTCTAAAAGACACATCATTAAATAACCTTGTTTGCAAACCCTGGTTGTGCACACACACACATTTTAACTGATCATTAAGGCAACAACCCATCTAAAGGGCCCATCACATTCCTGAAGCACAATTTTCCCAAGCCTAACTAAAATTGATTAGATGCTGGCCCTAAGGACTGGTTCGCTCGTCGGGATCCAGATTGAGATCGTTCACGATTAACCTACTTATACTAGTCAATCTGATGTCTAGCTAGGGGAGTAGCATCAAACGACCGCGGCTGGGGGGTACACTAGGATCCGGAGGTGCAAGCCAAAGGAAGAACCTTCTCCCCAGTCCCTCCTTCTAACTGGTTGGATTGCCTGGACATAAGTAAAGTAAATCGTCGATAATCTTAGGATGGATTCTGGGAGTCTGTAGACCTTTAGGCTACCGAAACTAAGGACAGGCTTTTATTTTTGTATTGCAGGGCTCCTTTCTCTTCTGATTTCCCTCCTTACTTCACCATGTACACTTCCACATCCTACACACATTTCACACCCTATCCTCCTACCACCACTTATCCCCAAGATGATTACTATCCCGACTTGACTTATAATTATCCATCCACTAGCCGGGATGACTTTGATTGGGGATATGAATCCGGACCTCAGTGCCCAGGGCCTAACCCTGGACAACAAGACTATGATTATTATCCTTCCCAGAGCTATAATGATTATGGATCTTCATCCTTTGATGACCAAACCAACCAGATCTACAATCAGGAAGGATATAATGATTATAACACCTACCCTCCCTAGTATTCCATTGAAAATAGGTCATCACCCTTCTTTGAACAATCCATGACGACCTACTACCAGGGAGGAACCCGAGAACCTCGACATCTTGACTCCCCTAGATTTAATCTGAGCCCACCCAAACCTGAACCGAACCAGTCGGTTCAGGTGAACCAGATCCAGGATAGGGTGTTGGCTAATTTGAAGAACACTATATAATCTTTAGAAGCTCAGCCAACACCATGCACTGAAGCACTGGAGCCTATGATCAAAATGATTGATGAACTTAATAGTTATCTATTGGATTTGCTCTAAAGTGTTAGGGATAGGGACTTGGGTGAGTTCTTTCTTGGGAAATTGTCGAGGTTGAGGATGAAATTTGTGGTTGCACTAGTCAAATCTTGGGTTGATTCTCAAGATGAACCCCCTTCAGGAGAGCCAATGTTTGAACCCGCTCAGGCACCTGTCGAGAGGGATACATTTTCTGAGACTGCGGGTGACAAGGATGGGCTAAAGCAACCATTCGAGGATGAACCAATTGATTCACTCGAGATCCCCGAGCCAGGGAGCGAGGAAAAATATGTCTTCACGGACCATGAAATGACATATGATTTTGAGACATATATAAATGAGGATCATCAATTCTTTGACTCTGAGGGTGAAGAATCTTTGGCGAAGTCTCACTTGAACTTAAGGAAGAGGATTTTAGTGAGACAAATGGGCTTGAGGAATCTGACAAACCAGTTGATAGCCCAATTATTGAAGATTTGCATTTAGTTGGGGTTAACTTGGAGGATTCGAATCTTGATGATTCAATCAGTGACCCCAGTCCTCATCTGCACCCTAAAGAGATGACTTCTGAGATCTTTGTGCCCAAGTCAATCTTGCTTCAGCCACGATTTCTGGACTTGGGAGAATCATATGGGTGAATAATATGCTAGAGGTCCCGAAGCCTGAGCCCTTGATGTTGGAGGATAGAATGGTTGAAATAAAGGTTTGGGAGGCTAATTCTGAGGGAAGTTTGATTTTGGATCTAAGGGTACCTATTTACTTAAAACCACTTACTTTCTACCAGGACCCTTACGATATCTTTCACGTGCAACCCAAGCTCAAAATAACTGATTATTTTTCTGAGCTAGACGTTAAGTGGACAACTGCACCTATTGAAGCATCTTTACCCATTTTCCGACACTTTGGTCTTGGGTTGCATTCCACTAAATTGCAAGCCCAGCCCTGCAAACACAACAACCTTCGGTTCTAGGTGATTTTCATCTAGAACCTGAGAACCACTCGACCCTGGGGCATGGGTCTGCACCTTAATTTCGTCCACATCTGTGGACATCTTCTGCTGGCAGGTTTCAGGATCAATATTTTGATTTTGATTCTGAACTGCACTTGTGAATTCTCAATCTCTTCTATGTATGTATGCTATGCCTAGCTGAAGGCATTAAACTTAGCACGTGTGTATACACCCTTCTCTCTGCGGAGCTAACCAGATTTTCACGACACTCAGGTGATGTTCTATTTACTTTACCCTTTTCATGTCTTTATTTTTACAATTAGGACATTGCATCATTTAGGCATGGGGGGGTGGATAATCAATTCCTGAAATCATTATGTTAACTGCGAAGAATTTCTTTTACTTTCTTATAAAATTAAAAAAAGTGAAAATTAAAAAAAAAAGAAAGAAATTAGGAAAAGATAACTTAGGCATTTGGAAGTTATTAACTTTAGGAAATGATACGATAGGACTTAAACACTTAGACTCTTCAGGTCTTCGGGCTTAAATTAGCCCGGGTGTCCACTCGAATGTGGACTTAGTCTCGAGTCCTCGCCAATTAAAATTCATTTTAAGTTGGTAAATAAATTGGGATGATAAGTATAAGACTTATCAACCCACCCTCTGATTTGGGAGGATTTTAAGGCTAAGCATCTACACACTATTCGCACTGACTCACTTTCCGACAGTTTTTACGGAAATTGGGTAGCTAATGGACCGACTTGGGTGGTATGGCTGGCAAGTTGTCAGTGGTAACAGCTCATCGGTCGATTGTCCAGAGCCCAGCCACAAGACCATTTTCGTTGTACTGCCTTTAGGTAAATCTTAGATCAAGGAAGCCACCTACTTATTAAAAAAAAAAAAAAAGAGAAACAAGCAAAAAGAAAAGAAAAAAAAAAGAGAAAAAGAAAAGGAAAACAAATACAAATACCACACTTCACCGCACGAGTATGGCTGGTAAGTTATCGGTGGTAACAGCTCATCGGCCGGTTGTCCAGAACCCAGCTCACAAAAAAAAAAAAATGCACAATAATTTCCAAAACACATAGGGAAGAAGCGGGGAAGTAGAATAAACCGGGGAGATATACACTGGATTCACCCTTGTGTTGACCCTATAAGTAAAAGTAGGGAGAAAGCTACCAATCGTAAAGATAAACCTTTAGGCAAGGTCACCTAGGGTCGTAGAAACCTGAAGTCCGTCTTAATAGCCGTTTTCTGAGTCTATCACTTTTTCACAAAGATGCTTAGTACTTAGAATCCTTTTCGAGTCTTGGGCTGGTCGGGTAGTCGTAAAAAGTTATCCCGTAACTCTCAAACTCCAAAAGTACAAAAAAATTAGGAAAGAAGAAAAATAAAAATATATATATATTTCTTCCCTTCTCAAATAAGGCGAGAACTTGGGTGGTCTGCATTCTGCCAGACACCCGGGTACAGTTGAGTCTTCGTAGTTTAGAACCTTAGTTGAAATTTTCTATTGTTAGTAAACAACTTAGGCCTAAGCGATCTAATCCTAATTTTGATTTTATACATAGCATGTAGTTTAATTTTGCTAGGGACTAGCAAAAGATAAGCATGGGGGTATGATAAACATGTATAAATTCATCATAAAATGCTTATTTGTGATAGTTCCTAAGCTTAGCTTTTCATATCATGATATAAATATCGCACAGCATGCATCATTTTGCATTTAGAGTAGTTGTTTATATTTTTGCTTAATTAGGTCCTTTTTATGGTCAGGAGAAGAGAGGATTTATCTCAGGGCCTCAGATGGACAATCAGACCATACAGATCTGATTGGGATGACGATCGGAGATTAACGCCTCTGAAATCGTCCAGATCGGAGTCCCGTAGCACCACATTAAGCTCGAGGAAGATCAATGGCCAGGGGGCAATGCGACATCCATATGGGCTTCGGATGGAAAATCCGACCGTACGGATGGATCTGGAGCGATGATTGCAGTTTGGCATCGCAAAAATCATCCCGATTTGAGCATCGTGGCACCCTCTGCAAGAAGAAGAAGATGGATGGCCCAGATGGCGCCACGTGGAGCCATCCAGGCTGCCCAAACCCAGCCAGCAGCCACCGCCCACTCTCCCTCATCATCTGCATCATTGATCCTAGAAGCGTCTGCACCGATTTCTTCCTCACGACATAAAGGGTGATGTGGCGCATTGGTTGATGCAGCGGTTTGCAAAGGAGGAGCACGGGTTCAATTCCCCACGGCCCCTCCAATTTGCAATTGGCCAAGCACTTGGAGCTCAGCGTAGCGACAGCGGCAATGGCAGCGTGCGCGTGCATGCACGAGCCAGCGCATTGCAAGCGCGCATGCCAGCGCACAGCACACGCGCACACACGCACACAGTTGGGCGTGAGGTCAGTGCTCGTGAAGAGTGGGGCAGGCGGTGCGGGCGCAAGGGGCAGTTGGCGCCAGCTTTCAGCGATAGCTAAACTCACCTACAGCGACGCTTACAGCTGTCATTGTTTCATTGCAAGCGAGCAGAGCCAGCTATGGGCGTGGGTGGAGGTGAGCTATCTACAACAACGTTTCCAACGACGGTCTGGAGGTCACTGGAGGTCCTTTACCCATTTTTAGCCTCTTCTCCACCACTATAAAACGGCCTTCACCCCTTCCCTTCCAAGCCATCTTTACCTACTCTACTCCCACCTACTCCCAAGCTCTAGCAAGCCTACCAACGCTCCATTAGAGCTTGTTCTCGAGCTCCCAAGGTGCCTATTAGTGTAGCGAAACTCTACCCCACCAAATACTCCTCCAACTTCCCATCTCCCTTCATAGGTCACCTTGGAGTTGTCCTCCCACCTCCATTCCGGTAGCAGATCACCTCCGTCTTCTCATCTCCATTCCGAAGCTACGTCGAAGCTTTCCTCAACCCGACGTCCTCCAACATCTCACCTCCATCGTCCCACTCCTCACCTCCTTCATCCGAGCTTCTACCATGCACCGTCGTCTCGCCGAATAGCCGATTCGGGAGATTTCCTCTCACCTCCCTCTTTTTATATGCTTTCATAGTTTCTTGTAATTGGCATTAGAAGTAATATATATCAGATTTGTTCTAGATCTCTATCTTGTGATACATTTGCTTGATTTCTTTTATTACAAAAATAAAAAAAAAAGATCAAAACCTTAAAATACCGAAAAGAAACGAAATGAAGCGTGATTTTCAATAAAATAAATGTCGCCTCCCTGTGTTCAACCTGGGACTCCCTTGGAGTTTCGGTATAAATTTTATTTGATCGACGTGTTTTGCAACTACGATGATAGGTTACTTGTAACCCCTGTTTCTAACACGCGAAGCACGCCCGACCAGATGGCTAAAATGCACTACGCTTCATCGTGTGCCTACGTGCGATCGGGTGTTCAAACGCTCATCCGATCACGCATGAGTGATCCGCGCGGACTGGTGATGCCACATCACTGCTCCTTCCCTACACGATCACCATCTGACGGTCGAATCGAGTTGCTCCTATGCCCGTGCCTTGGTTTGAGGTGCGTGGGGGCATGAACCTGCACCCTCTTCTTTGTGGATTTCTCGCTTAGGCAACCTTGGCCATTGGATCTTCATCCAACAGCCAAGATCTCTCAACCCAAATGCCCTTCAGGAGTTGAGAAGAGATGCCGTGGCCAGTTTGGGGGGCAGTGATGGCACCACGTGGCGCCATCATGGTCGTCCATCTTTTGTGTCTTACAGATGGTGCCACAAATGTCGAATTGGATCGATTATTGTGTTGTTGGGCTGCGATCGTCGATCTGAATCCATCTGTGCAGTTAGATTTGTCATTTGAGGTATGAATTTACACTATCTTGGCCCTTTGATCTCAGATCTTTCTCAGACTGTATTTGATGCTACAAAAGTCCGATCAGGGCGATCTTGAAGTTGTTGAACTCCGATCGTCACCCTGATCAGATCTGTACGGTTGGATCTTCAATCTGAGGCTCTAATAAGATATTGCCCTATTTCTTGATCATAAAAAGAGATAATTAACCTAAATTTTATATAATCTAACCTAAATGCAAGATGATGCATATTATACAATATTTATAATGTATGATACAACTATATGCCTAAGAACACGCATAAATAGACTATTTATGTGATATAAACGTGTTTACATCATGCGCCCAGCCGGTGCACCTCCAATCCTCAATTTGGGGGGCTACGGGGATTCAAACCCATACCCCTCCCTTGGAGGCAACATCCCAACCAATGTGCTGCAGTCGGGGATTGTCACAAGGGGGAGTTCTTGAGGCCGCGGCGTGGAGGCTTCCTAACTGTTGGATGATGATCCAACGGTTAGGATTTGAAGGTGAAGATGATGAGAGGGTGCCAATAGTCATTGATGGCCAGTGTTTGGCGGTCTAGATGGCGCCACGTGGCACCATCTAGATCATCCATCTTCTTTCTATTGTAGAGGGTGCCACGGTGCTTGGATCGAGGTGATTTCCGTGGTGCCAGACTACGATCGTCGCTCTGGATCCATCTGTACTGATGGATTTTTCATCCAATGCTCATAAGGATGTTGCATTGCCCCCTAGCAGTTGATCTTCCTTAGACCGCATAAGGTTTTACAGAATTCCGATCTCAATAATTTTGGATTCATTAGACTGCCATCATCGTCCTAATCAGATTTGTACAGTTAGATCACCAATTCGAGGCCCTGAAATAAATCTCCTTCCCTCCTAGCCATAAAAAGGACGTAATTAACCTAAAATATACACAACTACTATAAATTCAGAATGATGCATGCTATGCAAAATTTATAACATGAAATGCAAAACTAAGCCTAAGAACATGCATGAGTAGGCATTTTATCCTCAATAATTATGTCAATATCAGACCCCCATGCTTATCTTTTGCTAGTTCCTAGCAAAATTAAACTACATGCTATGTATAAAAATAGAATTAGGACTCGATCACTTAGGCCTAAATTGTTTATTTACAATAGAAAATTTCAACTAAGGTCATAAACTACGAAAACTCAACAATACCAGAGTGTTTGCCAGAATGCAGACTGCCCAAGTCCTCACCTTATTTGGAAAGGGAAGATACATTTGTTTTTTGTTTTTCTTATTTTCTTATTTTTTTGGACTTTTGGAGTTTGAGAGTGTTGGGATAACTTTTTAAGGCTACCCAACCCGTCCAAGACTTGAAAAGGACTCTAAGTGCTAAGCATCTTGTGAAAGAGTGAAAGACTCACTAGGCAACCATTAAAACGGACTTCAAATTTCTACGACCCTAGGTGACCTTAAGAGTTTCTGCTTAAAGGCTTATCTTTTTGATCGGTAGCTTTCTCCCTACCTTTTTTTAATTTTTTTATGGGGTCAACACATGGGCGTACCCAATGTATATCTCCTCGGTTTATTGTACTTTCTTGCTTCTTCACTAAGTATTTTGGGAATTATTTGTGCATTTTTGTGAGTTGGGCATTGTACAACAGACCAATGAGCTATTATCCACAGCAACTTACCAGCCATACTCCTGTGGTGAAGTGTGGTTTGTTTTTCTATTTTTATTTTATTCCTTCTTCTATTTTTCTTCTTGTTTTTTCTTTCTAGTTTTTAGCATCATTTTTTCTTTTTCTAAGTGGGTGGCTTCCATAATTTAAGATTTACCAAAAAGCAGTAGAATGAGTATGGTCATGTAGCTGGACTCTGGACAACTAGCCAATGAGCTATTACCCATGACAATTTGCCAGCCATACTACCTTAGAAAGTTCATTAGCTATCCAATTTTCGAAGAAATCGTCGAAAAGTGAGTCAGTGCAAATAGCATGTAAATGCTTAGAGTTTATAGTCCCCTCAAATCAGAGGCGGGTTGGCAAGCCATGTACTTATCACCCCAATTTATTAGTCAAATTTTAATAAAATTACTTAGAGAGGACTTGAGATTAAGTCCACATTCGAGTGGACACCCAATCCTAAAGTATCATTTCCTAAAGTTAATAACTTCCAAAAGCCTAAGTTCTCTTCTCCTAATTCTATTTTTTTTCTCTTTTTGAATTTTCAATTTTTTTAAAAGAAAATAAAAGAAACTCTATTGAGCAAACGAAATAATTTTAAGATTAAGTATCCACCTCCCCATGCCTAAATGATGCAATGTCCTCATTGCAGAAATAAAGACATGAAAAGTGAGGAGTAAACAGAATATCACCTGAATATCATAAAAATCTGATCAGCTCCATAGAGAATGTTGAATATACACACGTGCTAAATTTATTGCCTTCAGCTAGGCACGGTTAATAAATAAAGAAGACAATAAAAGTTCAGAAATATAGGACAAAATCAAAATCAAAGATTAATTCTCAAACCCACCAGCAGAAGATGTCCACAGACATGGACCAGATTATGGTACAGACCCGTGCCCCAGGGTGAGTGGTTCTAAGGTTCTGGATGAAAATCACCCAGAACCAAAGATTATTGAGCTTACAGGGCCAAGCCTGTGGTTTGGTGGTGTGCAACCCAAGAGTAAAGTGTCAGACGAAAGGTAGATTTGATTCACTAGGTTCAGATGTCCATTTAAAGTTTATCAAAAAAATAGTCAATTATGCCAAGCTTGGATTGCACGTTAAAGATAGCGTAAGGGTCCTGGTAAAAAGTTGATGGTTATAGGACAATAGGAGACCTTCGATCCAAAATTATGTTTCCCTTAGAATTAGCCTCCTAGATTTTCATTTCCATACTTCTATTCTCCAAAATCAATGTTTCTAGGACCTCCAGATCGTTGCACACCCCTTCTAAAATACACAGGTCCAACAATTGTGGCTGAATCAAGATTGACTTGGGTCTTGTGATCTCAAAAATATCATAATTCAGCTCTTTAGGGTGTGGTTGAGTAGTAGGGCTACTAATTGAATCATCTAGATTTGAATCACCCAAGTTAGCCCCAATATGATCATTATCTTCTATAATCAGGCAATCAAAATGTTCATCATGCTCCTCAAGCTTGTTTGTCTCATCAAAATCATCTTCCTTAAGCTCAAGTGAGACTTCACCTAAAGATTCTTCACCCTCAAAGTCAAAGAATTCTTGATCCTCATTTATATATGTCTCAAATCATATGTCCTTTCAAGGTCCATGGAGACATATTTTTTGTCGTTCCCTGACTCAGGGATCTTGGGTGAAGCAATCGGTTCATCCTGAATCGGTTGTGCTAGACCAACTTGGTCATCTCTGATCTTAGAATATGTGTCCCCCCCGACAGACACCTAAGTGGGTTTAGACATTGGATCTCCTGAAGGGGGTTCATCTTGAGAATCAGCCCAAGATTAGACTAGGGCAAGCACAAATTTCATCCTCAATCTTGATAATTTCCCAACTAAAAACTCACCCAAGCCCCTATCCCTAACGTCTTGGAGCAAATCCAATAGAGAACCCTTAAGTTCATCAATCATTTTGATCATAGGCTCCAATGCTTCAATGCATGGTGTTTGTTGAGCCTCTAAAGATTGTATGGTGTTCCTCAAGTTAGCCAAAACCTTGTCTTCAACTTGGTTGACCTGAACCAAATGGTCTAATTCAAGGTTGGGTGGGTTTGGGTTCATTCTAGAGGAGCTAAGATATTAAGGTTTTTGGGTCCCTTCCTAATTGTAGGTCATTTCAGATTGCTCAAAGAATGGTGGTGACCTATATTTAGTGGAATACTGGGGAGAGTTGGTGTTGTAATCATCATATCCTTCCAAATTGTAGATCGTGTTGGTTTGGTCATTAAAGGGTGGAGATCTATAATCATTGTAGCTCTGAGAAGGAAAGTAATCATAGTCTTGTTGTCCAGGGTTAAGACCTGGACACTAAGGTCTGGATTCATATCCCTAATCAAAGTTATCCTGGCTAGTGGATGGCTAATTATAAGTCAAGTCGGGATAGTAATCATCTTGGGGATAAGTGGTGATAGAAGGATGGGATGGGAAATGCATGTAGGATGTGGAAGGATACATGGCAGAATAGGAGGGAAGTCAGAAGAGAAAGGAGCCCTGCAATACAAGCAATCAACCCTGTCCTTAGGTGGGTTAGCCTAATGAACTTCAGACTCCTAGGACCCGTCCTGAGATTATAAACAATTTGGTCTACTTCTATCCAGCTAATTGTTGAAATGTTTTTTGCGAATCGCTACGCTTACGTGTTTGGTTTTGGAAAACCTGTCGTTGTAGTTCGAAAGCGAAGAATTCGTGTTCAACAAATAAAATTTATACCGAAATGAAAATTCCGGGTCGAACACAGGGAGGCGGACGTTTGATTTAAAAACTTCGCGTTTCTTTTTATTTGTCACGAAGTAAATCAATTTAAACTATCTAATTATTTACAATTAATAAAAGAGAGAGAGAGGGTAAGAGAGAGAGAGAGTATTACACATGGAAATCAAAATGAGATGTAGAATAAACAAAGAATTTATCATAGAAGAGACTGTTCATTACAATTAGAATGCATAAAACAATTACACTAGAAAGCATTAAAAGAATGGAGGGAGAAATGTCCTCCTCGACGGTCGCTTGGAGGACGAGTAGATTAATCTAGAAAATAGTAAACCTATACTAGAAAGCAGTAAAAAGAATAGGGAGAGAGAAATCCTCCTCGACGGTTGCTTGGAGGACAAGCCGGACGGGACGACACCTAGACGAAGGAGAACGAAGCAGGATGAAGGAGGACGAAGCAGAAGAACGGGAACGAAGCAGCATGCCGTCGTCGTCGCGGGATCCACTTCCGAAGGGGAACGAAAATTGGACTTTATCTCACGAGAAGCATCCCGTGTGTGGGACAAGCTTCTCTTGAGCATTGGAGGGGTAGAGAGGAGAAAGAAGGGATGAGAATTTCATATGGAGGGGGTCTCCTTTTATAGTTGCAAGGAGTGGGGTGATGGGTCAGCCTGGATAGGTTGTTAATATGATGTTTTTATCGTTGAAATATGTATAGTGGTTAACCTAATTCAGACCTAACCATCTCTTTACAAAATTTTTAACCTGGCCTAATTGATTTTATCTTGTCACTTTTAGGCCCAGGGTCGAACTCAGGGAAGTGGGGTTAAAGTCGAGTTTCTACGTTTTCCTTAAAATGCATCTCTTCCATTCGTTTATTGTGTTTTTGGTATTTTTCTTATTTAGGTTTTTTTTCTGGTAATCCTTGTTCTTGAGGCACACCCTCAAAATTGTGTCCTTGGCTTTTAGCCAAAACAAAGTTCCAAAACGCGCCTTGCTACTCGCAAGACGGGGTACCTGCAAATCAAAGATTATCTTTTCACTTTTATACCTTTTTTTTTATCTTTTTACTAAGAAGGAAGCTAACAGATAGAAAGTAAATATAGTAGCTATAGATATATATTTCTATGTAGTATATATATAAAGGGGTGGGGGTGGAGGTGACGATGGAGTGTAGCACTATGTCGAGTCAGTTGACGTCTAGAGAGACGCAACCAACACGACTATGTGCCGCGTGGAGTGTGGATGGAGGATGGATGATGTATGGGACCACGCTTTTTTTGTACGCGTGTATCAGGGAATATCAGCAACTGGTGCAGATATCCCCGTGATACAGCGTATAGTAAATAACGTGAAAATATATGTACATATGTATGTATATGAGTAAATATATCTATATGTATATAAATGTATAAGTATATATGTATAGATATATATAGATATATATATGTATATATAGGTGTATATATATATATATATATATATATATATGTATGTATATA
The DNA here is from genome assembly GCA_037157565.1 of Thalassia testudinum. NCBI lineage: Eukaryota > Viridiplantae > Streptophyta > Magnoliopsida > Alismatales > Hydrocharitaceae > Thalassia > Thalassia testudinum. The sequence goes on along the minus strand of JAZHRO010000003.1, from coordinate 6,759,270 downwards.
TGTATATAGCTATGTATATATATGTATATAAGTATATATATATAATACTATATAGATATATATATATATATGTATTTAGATATATGTATATATATATGTGTATATGTATAAGTATATAGATATGTATATATATATATATGTATATGAGTATGTGTATATATATATATATATATATTATATATGTATATGTATATTATATTATATGTATGTATACATAACTATATAGGTATACTATGTATATATAACTATATATATATATAGATATATGTATATATATATATATATATATATATATATATATATGTATGTATATAAGTTACTATTAGTGTGCGTGTGTGTGTGTCGGTGAATGGGTGTGTGTGTGTTGCTGTAAGTGAAAAAAAAGAGAGAGAGAGAGAGAGAGAGATAGAGAATACGTGAGAGAGAGAGAGCGGGAGACAGAGAGGGAGCGGGCGGGAGAGATCGCGAAGAGAGAGAGAGCGCCAGAGAGAGAAAGAGCGGGCGGGAGAGATCGCGAGCGCGGACGATGGCAGCGAGTTAAGACGTCTGCTCGCGGCGGCGGACGTCTGATGCCGCGTCGTCTGAAGGCGGAGGCGGACGTCTGAAGATCGCGGATGCAGGCGCGTCTTCGCGCGGAGAAGGTGACGCGTCTGCAGGCCGGGTGCGAGGAAGGAGAGCGGGCGATGGCGTGCTCGGAGAGGGCGGCGGGGAGTCTGCAGTCGGTCGCGGAGGGTTGCAGAGGTCCGCGGGGGTCGGCGCGAGGCCGTAGCCGGCCGCTGCAGTGCGCGCAGCGGCCTGTCGCGGGTGGAATTGCAGAGGCGACAAAGCAGAGGCGGAGACGGGGAACGGGCCTGCAGGCGCACGCGGAGGGTTGCGCGCCTGCGGGGAAGGTCGCGGAGGAGGCGGGGGTGCTGCTGCTGCTGCTGTCGCCGCTGGGCTGCTGCTGCTGCTGCTGCTTCAAGCTTCGGACCTTGAAGCGGCAGCAATGGCGTGGAGATGAAAACGAAGAGAAAAGAAAACACCACGCCCACCTGCTCGTTGAAGAGCTGGGCGGTGGTGTTCCCACTGTGGTGGTGAGCACCACAGTGGGTTCTCCTGCTCGTCGGGTGCCTCCTCGACGGAGGGCCGGCGTATGGGAGGGGAGAACGGGTGAGGAAGGTGGCTGCGAGTTTTTTTCAGCAGCTGCAACCGCTTCGTCGCGAGGATGAAGCTGCAGCTACTTATAGAGGAGGGGAGAGGGGCGTGTTGGCTGCAGCAGGGAGAGGGCGTGCTAGTTGCAGCTGTAGGGAGCGGCGTTGGCAGGGAGACGTGACGGGAAGAGGTGCTGCGTGGCTGCTGCATGCAGCTGCGGGAAGAGTGCAGCCGCGGGAAGGACGCAGCCGCGGGAAGAAGAGAAAAGCCGTGGGAAGAAGAAAGAAAGATGAAAATAAAATATGGAGAGGGGACTTTTGCAAAGAGACACTTGAAGAAAAATGTAAAAATGCAAGCCATTTATTCCATTCTCTTCTCCTCTCAATTAAATGCATGCATGCAAGCGTTTTTACAAATGCAACTACAGGATTATAATATACATAGTTAATGCTAGAAAATAGCATAAGAAGGCGTTCTTATAGGCGTGTTTTGAGGTGCAAACATATACCCCCATGCCTATCTTTTGCTAGTCCCTAGCAAAACCGTATTTAGAAATGATCTTAAGCTGAAAATTTTCTTCTGAGGTGATATAGGTGTGTTTATTATCGAATATTGTGAGAACCAATTGTAAAGAAGACTACCAGTACTTTAAGTCTCACATGACATAGATCATCTCTCAACTAACCAGGACTCTTGATATTTAAACCTTAAGTACGATTTCCAGGACCCAGGAGGTTTTTGCCGTACTCGAGAGCTCAAGAAATTATGGTTTGTGCATAGTGAAGGATCAAGACTGACCAGATGAACATTAAGACTCAATCCTAGGGTTTCACGAATTTTTAAGTACAGGTTGGTCCCAGTTTCAGCTCATGTCTTCGAATTGACCCTTAAGATGATGACGGAAAACTCAACTCCCATTTTCTGATTTTTTTTTTTTCTTTTCTTTTTTTTTTTTTTTTTTTTTGAAACACGTGTCAGTATATCTCTTGCAACACATTTTGAAACACACATCTTTTTTTTTTTTTTTTGGTGGGAGAGTTTCTTTTTGGTGGAAAGAGTCGCTCCTAAACACAAGACTAAAGCCTGGGATGAAAAGTCTACCTGCGCACACAGGTAAGGACTCCACCTTCCCTAATGAACACTAGGGTTGGATCTTATGTTCACCTGGTCTTTCCTGATATGTGTAGTGTGAACCAAGTTTACTTAAGCTCTCAAGAAAAAGCAAACCAACGGACCCTGTACTGGTGTCTCAGGTACAAGAATACATCCTTAGTTAGGAGAGATCTTGATCTATTTTGTCAATGCTTTAAGTGAATTAAGCCGAGCCTGAGCGAATCAAGCTTCTGTGGCCTGGAAATTCTTCAAAACAGAGGTTGAATATCCATAAACACTTATTGTATTTTTTGTTTCAGCTTTTAGATCATTACTAAACACCATTTATTACTAATATATATATATATATTTTTTTTTTTTTTCTTTTCTTTTTTCTTTTTCTTGCATATTTATAAATAGGTGGTAATTGTCTGATACCATAAAATACCCGGATCCTATGGATGCCTATCCACCCCCCCATGCCAAACAATGCTATGTCCTCATATGCATGCAGGGAAAGGCAGAGAACGGACGACAGATCGGGTAACAGGAGCTGAGGTTCAGGGTATAAATCAGGGTGGAAGGGTGGGTGGATGGTGGGTGGTGAAGAGAAAAGCGAAGTAATCGCGATAGAGGCGTGAAAAGTAATGGTGGATGGTGAGAGATTTGGCATTTTCTGGGACGAGAGTGTCCCAGGCGGATCAGAAAACAGATCAGGAAGAGGAAGTTGGCCCTTAGATTGGCCAAGAAGGGGGGCTTTTTGGATAGATGGATCCAAAAGGGAATAGCCCCGGTGAGTAAGATATCGGCTCAAGGTCCCAGTGTGGGTTTGCAAATCCGCCTGATTTAGCGGGAAAGAAAGGGCAATCCGGTCTTCCATAGTGTGGACCGGCGGTGAGCAGCCCGGCAATGACTCAGACCACGAGGTATGGGAAGTGGAGAAAACCTCGTCAGAAGTCTGGTCAGGAGAAGGTACAGGAATAGGGAGGGATTGGGGAACGTCACAGTTTGTGTTGGTCAGGCAGTCGTCAGGTAATTCGCAGCAGTCAGAATCGGCTCCAATTAGTTCGATACACGTACTGACAGTCACGTCCTCGTCAGACGTGTCATCCTTGATGTCATTACTATCATCATAAGAGTGCGGTGCTGCAGCGGGATTAACCTGAAATCCCGAAGGAATACTCGGAGCTTGCAGAATTTGATGAACCTGTTCCTGAGAAGGTTGTACCTGTGGTTGCGGACCACAGGGTACAAAGTTTTGCGGGTTTGGAACAGGTTGGGCGGGAAAAGTGCCCTGAGATCGAGTCGCCATGCTTAGTTGATTGATCTCAGCATTCTGCTGCGCCAAATGCTGAAGAGAGGTCATGTTTTCTTTATGGCGCTTTGACATTTCCGTCATCATTCGCATCAATTTATCAAGAGGTTTTGATGCGTGTTTGGTTTTCTATACACAAGGGCCTGATGGCAGATTTGCCATAGGATTAGACTGGGCCCTTGGGATGATGGGTGCGGACGATCGCATTGGTCCACCAGCGGGGTTTCGACACTGCGGGTTGTTGGACCATGCAAAGTTGGGATGATTATGCCACCCTGGGTTATACGTGGCAGAAAACGGGTTATTCCCCAGGGTGCAGGCATCTTCTATGCCAGAAGACGTGTCCGCATATGTGTCCGAGTACACGGAGGCTTGGTCCTCCGTGTTGAAATATTGGCTTACAGAAGCCAGTTCCACATGACTTACCGAGTCGCTTGGCGCGACACTCGATAAGGAAGGTCTTACAGGGTTTCTCGGGATAAGCCTGGTGTTGAAAGAATTGAAATTGTGACGAAGTGGTGAGGCGGGGGTGTGTGCCATGTTTGTGGAGGAGGAGGATGATTCGGCTCTTTTTCTAGATTTATCAGTCAATTCAAACAATTCAGGGTTTTGTGACCTCCTCCCAAACATGCACTACCGCAAGAAGAATTGGGGAGATGAGAAGAGAAAAGGGATGAGAGAAATGACGCCGCAAAGGTACACTTGATTACAAATCAATACAGTCAAGTTCCTAACCTCTACAGTGTGCCCTTAGACCTAAAGATCTAAGTTACCTACTATCACGAACTACGGAACCGAATGTGAGCACCACGGAACCACCGGGCCAGATTGAAAGGCCGTTTGCCCCAGTCTTAGACACCCGATAGCACGCGGGAACTCTCACCAGCACGTAGCCGCTACACGTAGGTAGTTAGACCTCTAATCCTTAAAAGGGTCAAGTTACTACCAGTTTTAATTAGAGGCTTAGGGTCAAGTGCTTTTGGAATGTGAAGGGCGTTGTTTACGGGTAATGCCCAAGTGATTGATTTTAAGAGTGTGCAAGAACAAGCATGCAACGGGGAAATCTCCCCGAATTGAAGTTTTTATTGGCGAATGGTTTTTAGAGTTCAGCCTTAAGTAGTATGAATTTTAGGGTTTTGCTGAATTACCAATTCAACCAATCTCCGGGTTTTTGCAAAAATACAGGTTTTCCTTCTAAAGCCCAAGAAACCCTTCTTCAATTATCAGTTAGTTAATGCATGCTAAAATGCAATGGGCTACCCTAAATGGAGATTTCTATGTGTGGATGCGCGAATCAATTTTATACCAATGTGAAAGGGAGCCAAAGCACTTCAATTCAAGTGCTCCCAATCACCAGAAAGATATCCACACACAAGGCTTCAACCAACAGATAAAGAAACTAAAACTGTTGGGGTTGAAGTATTCAGGATCGAATCACAGGCAAGTTTGAAAAGTCGTGGTGGGGTTGGAATCAACTCAATTCCAAGTCTCCCCACCAAAAATGTGATCCTGAATTAAAGATAAGTGAGGCAAAAGAGGGATACAAGCAATCTTTTTCTTTGCCTCAAAGAAACTTCCCACGGCGAAAAATCTAAGAATCAAGATTCTCGGATTTTTGCTATGCGAAGTAAGGCGGGAAATCCCGGGGCAGTGGGAGTGAAGACAACCAATCAATCAAGTTAATTTTAATCCACTTGCCCTCAAGAAATCCCAAGAAGTTTTTCTAGTTTTTAGTTTAAATTTTTTTTTTTTTTTTTTTATTGTGGTGGCAAGTTAACCCTAATTTGATGAGAAAGAAAACCTACGTGTTCGGCAATGTGTGCGGAGCTCCAATGCGATGTCGGCGTCTTCACGCTCTCATTCCCGCCTTAGATCCGCTCTCGTTCCCGACTTCGTCTGCTTTCCTTCTCCTTCCACCAAGTTCACCTGCACACCAAAAAACAACAATACCCGTGAAGAGAGAAGAGACAAATTTAAAGGAATTGGATAGAAACTTACTCGAAAGCGCACCTCCCCGGCAACGGCGCCAGAAAAGTCATGATGGGTCAGCCTGGATAGGTTGTTAATATGATGTTTTTATCGTTGAAATATGTATAGTGGTTAACCTAATTCAGACCTAACCATCTCTTTACAAAATTTTTAACCTGGCCTAATCGATTTTATCTTGTCACTTTTAGGCCCAGGGTCGAACTCAGGGAAGTGGGGTTAAAGTCGAGTTTCTACGTTTTCCTTAAAATGCATCTCTTCCATTCGTTTATTGTGTATTTGGTATTTTTCTTTTTTAGGTTTTTTTTCTGGTAATCCTTGTTCTTGAGGCACACCCTCAAAATTGTGTCCTTGGCTTTTAGCCAAAACAAAGTTCCAAAACGCGCCTTGCTACTCGCAAGACGGGGTACCTGCAAATCAAAGATTATCTTTTCACTTTTATACCTTTTTTTTTATCTTTTTACTAAGAAGGAAGCTAACAGATAGAAAGTAAATATAGTAGCTATAGATATATATTTCTATGTAGTATATATATAAAGGGGTGGGGGTGGAGGTGACGATGGAGTGTAGCACTATGTCGAGTCAGTTGACGTCTAGAGAGACGCAACCAACACGACTATGTGCCGCGTGGAGTGTGGATGGAGGATGGATGATGTATGGGACCACGCTTTTTTTGTATGCGTGTATCAGGGAATATCAGCAACTGGTGCAGATATCCCCGTGATACAGCGTATAGTAAATAACGTGAAAATATATGTACATATGTATGTATATGAGTAAATATATCTATATGTATAGATATATATAGATATATATATGTATATATAGGTGTATATAGCTATGTATATATATGTATATAAGTATATATATATAATACTATATAGATATATATATATATATGTATATAAGTATATATGTATTTAGATATATGTATATATATATGTGTATATGCATAAGTATATAGATATGTATATATATATATATGTATATGAGTATGTGTGTATATATATATATATATATATATTATATATGTATATGTATATTATATTATATGTATGTATACATAACTATATAGGTATACTATGTATATATAAGTATATATATATAGATATATGTATATGTATATATATATATATATATATATGTATGTATATAAGTTACTATTAGTGTGTGTGTGTGTGTGTCGGTGAATGGGTGTGTGTGTGTTGCTGTAAGTGAAAAAAAAGAGAGAGAGAGAGAGAGAGAGAGAGATAGAGAATACGTGAGAGAGAGAGAGCGGGAGACAGAGAGGGAGCGGGCGGGAGAGATCGCAAAGAGAGAGAGAGCGCCAGAGAGAGAAAGAGCGGGCGGGAGAGATCGCGAGCGCGGACGATGGCAGCGAGTTAAGACATCTGCTCGTGGCGGCGGACGTCTGACGCCGCGTCGTCTGAAGGCGGAGGCGGACGTCTGAAGATCGCGGATGCAGGCGCGTCTTCGCGCGGAGAAGGTGACGCGTCTGCAGGCCGAGTGCGAGGAAGGAGAGCTGGCGATGGCGTGCTCGGAGAGGGCGGCGGGGAGTCTGCAGTCGGTCGCGGAGGGTTGCAGAGGTTCGCGGGGGTCGGCGCGAGGCCGTAGCCGGCCGCTGCAGTGCGCGCAGCGGCCTGTCGCGGGTGGAATTGCAGAGGCGACAGAGCAGAGGCGGAGACGGGGAACGGGCCTGCAGGCGCGCGCGGAGGGTTGCGCGCCTGCGGGGAAGGTCGCGGAGGAGGCGGGGGTGCTGCTGCTGCTGCTGCTTCAAGCTTCGGACCTTGAAGCGGCAGCAATGGCGTGGAGATGAAAACGAAGAGAAAAGAAAACACCACGCCCACCTGCTTGTTGAAGAGCTGGGCGGTGGTGTTCCCACTGTGGTGGTGAGCACCACAGTGGGTTCTCCTGCTCGTCGGGTGCCTCCTCGACGGAGGGCCGGCGTATGGGAGGGGAGAACGGGCGAGGAAGGTGGCTGCGAGTTTTTTTCAGCAGCTGCAACCGCTTCGTCGCGAGGATGAAGCTGCAGCTACTTATAGAGGAGGGGAGAGGGGCGTGTTGGCTGCAGCAGGGAGAGGGCGTGCTAGTTGCAGCTGTAGGGAGCGGCGTTGGCAGGGAGACGTGACGGGAAGAGGTGCTGCGTGGCTGCTGCATGCAGCTGCGGGAAGAGTGCAGCCGCGGGAAGGACGCAGCCGCGGGAAGAAGAGAAAAGCCGTGGGAAGAAGAAAGAAAGATGAAAATAAAATATGGAGAGGGGACTTTTGCAAAGAGACACTTGAAGAAAAATGTAAAAATGCAAGCCATTTATTCCATTCTCTTCTCCTCTCAATTAAATGCATGCATGCAAGCGTTTTTACAAATGCAACTACAGGATTATAATATACATAGTTAATGCTAGAAAATAGCATAAGAAGGCGTTCTTATAGGCGTGTTTTGAGGTGCAAACATGGGGGCAAAATGGACATTACAACTTCAAAACAATAAATAAGGGGTCTTTAGTGACGGATAAATCCATCACTAAAGCCCCAACGTGGGCGTAGCTTCCGCGCCCACGCGCGCCTCCTCGGCTGCCCGCTAATCAACGTCCACGCACGTCCAGCGCTTCTCAGTCGTCCGATCGCGAGATCGGACGGTTTAAGATGCGTCCGCGCCCGCTGCGTTGCGCGCCCCCCGCGCGTCTGATTTCGCGTCCAATTGCGCGTTTAATCGCGCGTCGATGCTACCGGGCGCACGCGGCCGTCCGATCTCCATCTGATGCTCCACCTGAGCCCAATCGCCGCACCTTCTAGCCCCCTCTCCACGGCTCGAACTCGCGCTCCGTGCTCGCGATAGCGCGCTCGACCACTGCGCTATGGGGCGCGGATGTTCGAGCGGACGCTTTTAAAAGCGAGCGCCCACAGCCGTTGGATTAAGATCCAATGGCGGAGAGTGATCGGGCGTGGGGCTTTCACAAGATGAAGCGGCCGCTTGGGCGACTGAGATGGTGCCACGTGGTGCTATCTTGGCCATCCATCTTCTGGAAGTTGTAGATGGTGCCACGGATGTCGGATTGACTCGATTTTTATGTCGTTGGGCTACGATCGTCGATCCGAATTCATCCGTGCGGTCAGATTTGTCATCTAAAGTGTGAATTTTTACCATCCTGGCCCTTGATCTTCTAGGGTTCATCGATCACTATCTGATGCTACAGATGCCTGATTAGGGCGATCTTGGAGTCATTGAACTCCAACCGTCACTCTGATCACATCCATATGGTTGGATCTTTGATTCGAGGTCCTGACAAAATGTTTGCCCTGTCCAAGCACATAAAAGGAGACAATTAACCTCCATTTTATTCAAACTACTCTAAATGCAAGATGATGCATGTAATGTAATATTTATATCATGAAATGCAATCCTATGCTTAAGAACATGCATAAATAGACATTTTAAGTAGTGTAAATGTGTTTACATCACTAATCCAACCAGTTAGAGCGAGGGGCTGAGGAGAAGGTTCTTACTTTCCCTTGCACCTCCAGTTCCTAGTGTACCCCCCAACCATGGTCATTTGACGCTACTCCCCTAGCTAGACATCATATGGACCAATAGAATGAGATTAATTGAAAAAAAATCTCAATCTGAGCCCTAAAGAGTGAATCAATCCTTAAGGCCAACATCTACTGTGTTTGAATTAGGCTTGGGATGATTGGTCTCTTGGAATGTGATGGGCCCTTTAGATGGGTTGTGCCATTAAAGATTGATTTAAATGTGTGTGCGTGCACAAATAAGGTTTACAAACAAGGTTATTTGATGATGTCTTTTAGGGTTGAACCTTGTTTAGTAGCTTTTAAGATTTAATCTTTAGGTTCATTCAATTAGGTTTAGTAGAACACTCCAAGTTTTGAAAGCACTGGTGATGATATATTCCTTTAGAAATCAAAAAAAATGTGGAGTGCCTGGGTCAGCCCTAAAAATCAACCCTATGTGGCAAGCTACTTGATGAATCACTTTTAATTTGAGTGGTGCGGCCCAAATAGTTCAAATAATTGGCCTGTTGCACTACTTAGTTAAGGCACACAAAAATGTTTGACCTATTCAAATTTCTACTCACTTTTGTGTGTGTTGAGTTAAGTGTACCGGATCCACAGGTTAGATTATGATAAAGTGATAAAATCAATGTGATTGTGCGCCTTAGGGTGAGAAGTTGTGGGTGTTAAGTGTGTAGCCTTCAATTAAATCCCACAAGAGGATAGTTTTTTTTAATTTTTTAATATATGCTAGTAGGTGAGGTGAGGCGAAGTGGCAATCAAACAATCAAATCTATCCTACGATTTATGTAAGCACCTAAGTTGATTTGAGTTTGAGTTATTAGGTTGTGGAATGGAAATCTAATGGGTAGGTGGGGGGATAAACTTACAAATGTCTCTGCCTACACTTTACTCCAATCTACTGCCTTCGGCTCCTTGATTGGGTTCTTGCAAGACAACAAATCAAAGAAGAAAGATAGGTTAGAAAAATATGCAAGTAATGTAGGAAAACACGAAAAAAACCAAAGAGCGTTGCCTCCCAAGCAATCGGGCGAAAATGATTATGGTGGAGTTGCACGTGTAAAGGGTTCGGGTTTCTAAACCCATTGTTGTAGTTCAATTCACAAGAAAATCCACCGATCAGATAATATTTATAATCAAAACTCGAAAGGCAATCCCAGGTCGAACACCGGGAGGCAAACGTTTGGTTTGAAAAATCCACATTTTGCTTTTTATTTGTTTTTGTCATTTTTTATCTTTTATAAGTTTTTTGTATTTTTATCAAGAGATTAGGTCGATGAAAACTTTATCTACTTGCAAAAATATAAGAGAGAGAGAGAGTTACTTATATTTCTGAAGCAAATATTTTCTACAACTAAGAAAGCGGGAAAGATTACACTACAAGAGCAAAGAGAAAGATAGAGGTGAGAGAATCCCCCTCGACGGTTGCTCGAAGGATGACTCGCTCTGACATCGCCTGGAGCAAGGTGGTGAGGAGTGGGACGAACGAGGACAGAGCCGGAGGATGAAGGGCAGGGTAGGACGACATCGCAGCAATGATCTACTTCCCAAAGTAGGTGAGAAGATGGCCACGGGATGCACCACGACTAGGGATGAGTGGAGGGGAAAATATTTGGTTTTCTTCTTTAGAGGAGCATCCCAGGCTTGGGACATGATCTCTCTGGAGCCTTGGAGGTGGTGAGAGGAAGAAAGGAAGAGATGGTGAAGAATGATGGGGGGTAGGTCCTTTTATAGTGCAAGGAAGAGGAGGAATTCATGGATAGGGTATTAGTGATAGTTGCAATCATCACTGAAGATCCGCACCAACCCACACCCCCGCTGGTGCACGCATCACGCACTCGTGCCCCTAGCACTGGGTCGCACGTGCGTATGCTGGCATGTGCTACTTGCGGCTATGGCTGTGTGCGGTGCTTGTGCGCCTGGCCGATGTGCCTCCAGTCCTCAATTTGGGGTGCTGCGGTGATTCAAACCTGTGCCACTCCCTTAGAGGCCAACATCCCAACAAATGTGCTGCAGCCGGGGACTGTCACATGGAGGAGTTCTTGAGGCCACGGCATGGAGGCTTCCTAACAGTTGGATGATGATCCAATAGTTAGCATTCGAAGGTGAAGATGACGAGGGGGTGCCAGTAGTCATTGATGGCTAGTGTTGGACTGTTGAGATGGCACCATGTCGTGCCATCTAGGCTGTCCATCTTCTTTCTATTGCAGAGGGTGCCACAGTGCTTGGATCGAGGTGATTTCCATGCTATCGGACTAAGATCGTCGCTTCGGATCCATCTGTATAGTCAGATCTTTTATCCAAAGTCGGTAAGGATGTCGCATTGCTCCCTAGCCGGTGATCTTCCTCGAATCGCATAAGGTTTTCGGGGATTCCGATCTCAATGATTTCAGAGCCATTAGACTCCGATCGTCGTCCTAATCAAATCTGTACTGTTAAATCATCCATCCAAGGCCCTGAAATAAATGTCCTTCCCTCCTGACCATAAAAAGGCCGTAATTAACCTAAAATATACACAACTACTCTAAATGTAGAATGATGCATGCTATGCAAATTGATAACATGAAATGCAAATCTAAGCCTAGAAACATGCATGAATAGGCATTTTGTCCTCAATAATTGTCTACATCAGGCATGATCACAAAATGTAGTGGCAAATCATCTCTCATCTTATGACGAATGATATGTTGACCACTCTAATATATTTCCTGATGAGGCAATCTTAGCTACCAATACCCTCCCTTGGTTTGCACTTATTGCAAACTACTTAGTAGCAGAACAAATCCCCTCTGATTGGCCAAAAACCAAAAGGGATATGTTCTTTGTTGACATTAAATATTATTTCTCCAAGGAGCCTGACCTTTTCCGCATCTGTGCCGATCAGGTCATTTGACGATGTGTCCCCGACTCAGAAATTCATGATATTCTGACACATTGTCACTCAATGGTCTGTGGTGGGCATTTCTCAAGCAAGAGAATTGTACGTGATGAGAGCCTCATCTTGAGCCCTAACTAGCTCATTTTGACCTAAGAAAGAGAATAAGAGCTCCTACATAACCTAGAGAAGGTCCTAATTCAAGGAATAAGTGTTCTAAGAAGAAGACATGAAATAAAGGTTAAAACTGTAATTTTACCATTGCAGTACATGAACGGGATTTCTCAGAGGCAAAACATAGGTCAAATGGGCCTGAATAAGATGAAAAGTGGGTTGATTCAATCAGAAATGAGTTAATCTGCAATCTAAGAATTAAATGATATTCTGTAACCCTAAAAAAGACCTGCTTAATTCAACAAGGTTCCAGTCAGAATAAAAATCAAGTAAACCCTCTAAAATTCTTGGAAAGAAATCCCCTAGGGTTTAGAACCTTCAAATTGGCCTTTGGAACCTATTTTGACGCAGATTGGGGTCCCAACTCATCAATTGACCTAATTTGGGTTTTTATGCAAAATATCTAGTCAAACATGGTCAAACCTAAAATCCAAGTTCACCATTGGATTCCTTAGGTCCAAATTAGGTTTGTATCAAAACTTGGACCTAATGGGAGGTCATCTTGACCAACTTTTTAAATTAGTACACCCAATTACATTTTGGCTCCTATCTTTTGAAAAACATTGCACAGGCCCCCCTAACTTCCTCGCCACTCTTACAAGCAGGTCCCTCCACCATTAATGGGGAGAAATCCTACTCCGACGAGGAATGGAGGGGGAATACTCCCTGATTTCTCAGAGATCTCCCAGATTTGGAAGGGAGATTCTCTGAGGAATTCCCTTCCATCTAAGCGTGATCTTGATCTCTGATTTGCACCCAATCTCTCGTGTGAACTCATGAGAGATTTGGGTCTCTTAACTGATTCCATCACTGGTGAGGACTCTCGCACTTGGAAGCGTGTCTTCCAAGCACAGGAGCCATTGCCAGTGCCTATAAAATGACCACCAACCCTGGCCGCACCTCCTCAGCTCGACTTGGTCGGAATTCCATCTCAATTTCTTCTTCTTCTCCTCTGGCCAAGTGGTCCAGAGAGCTCTGGCGAGCCTCCCTCCTCTTTCTAGTTGCTCTGCCATAATACCAGTGGCAGAGCTGCCTTCACCATCCTCCTCTGCATCACGCAACACCCGCGCGAGCATCCCTCGCCCCATCATCGCCGCCATCTTCCTCCACTGGACGCCCTGCGGCCTGCCACCTACTGCCTCACCTTCGCCGTGACACGGCGAAGGTCCTCCTGTCGTTTGATAGAGTCGCAAGGCCCCTTTTGTGTCGTGCAGGATCTGAGCACCAGTCGCCATTAGCAACGGCTCGAGAAGGTCACAAGGTTGCGCCAGGCTGAAGCGCTTATGGGTCCCAGATCCAGAAGGCTTGGGGTGGTCTCGCGCATCCAGCTGTCCAGGCACTTAGCGCTGCAGCAATTGGAAGGAAGAGCTGCTACGGGCGTGCGAGCAATAGTGGGTGGGACATTAGTCCCACCTCATAAATGTCTCAGTGAGGCACGTGCAATAAATTGGATTTGTGCTATTAGTTGTTCGCCTCGAAATCACATGGGGTGAGGTCCTTCACCTATACACGCCTCGTCTGTGAATTCATCTCGCGGACCTGGCAACCCGACCCGATTATCCTACCAAGCACTCCTCATGCACTACACCCACGTCGGTGTGCCTAGACCTGGGCACGCGACCCAACCCGATTTCCCGACTCTGGGAGAACGTACTGAGGAGTGATATACAGAGAGAGAGACATGGGTGTGGGTAGAGGGGTAGGTTTTGCTCTCCTCGGTTTGTGCAAGGAAGAAGGAGAAGGGAGGTACAGCTGAAGTGAAGCTGACACTTAGCTGCAAAAGGAAGAAGAAGGAAGGCTAAAGAAAGAAGGAAGACTTGCAGAGGAAAAAGAGAAGGAAAGACAAGGCAGAAGGAAGAGGTGAAGCGAAAGAGAAGAGGAAGTCAGAGAGCTAAGGTTGAAGAAGGAAGAAGAAAGAGAGAAAAGGAAAGACAAGCAGAATTAGAAGAAGAAAAGCTGAAGCCAAGGGAAGTAGAGCCAAGGAAAGAAGAAGAAGACTCACAAGGAAAAGAAAGAGAAAGACACTGAAGAAGAAAGGCAAGAGCAGAGAAAGGAGCTGCAGAGAAGAAACAAGGAAGAAGCACACGGCCAAAGAAGAATAGAAGAAAAAGCGGAAAATCAGAGAAAGAAAGTCAGAAGAAGAAGAGAAAGTAGACATGAAAAGAAATAAGAGAGAAAATATCCTTTTAAGACGTCTGATCCCATGATCGGACGTCCAATTCCTCTATTTTTGCCACAATTAACTTTTAAACTCATGCATATATATATTCTGAATTATGTTTTGAGTAATTAAGTGTTCAATTACATTGTTGAGATTAGTGAATAAATTCCAATTGCTCCCTGTGTTCGATCTCGGATACTTAGGTTTTCGAGTAATAAATTTTTACTTGTTAACAACGCTTGGTCACCTATACTATGACATAACTGACTGTTAAAACATGATCTAGCCGTGTCAACAGCAGCCAAGGTCCTCAATTCTGGATTCTTTTGGGCCAACATGCACAAAGATGCTCATTCCTTTGTTCAGTCCTGTGTGCATTGCCAAAGCATCAGCAACATGACTCAGAAGGATATGATGCCCCTAATTCCAATCTTAGATGTTGAAATTTTTTATGTATGGGACATCGACTTCATGGGACCGTTCATTAACTCTTGTGGGTATCTATATATATTAGTTGCAGTCAACTCTGTATCAAAATGGATCGAAGCAATACCCACACGCACCAATGATCATAAAGTGGCAGTTGAATTTATCAAGAAAAACATGTTCTTGAGATTCAGTATTCTTAAGGCCATTATTAGTGACGAGGATCACATTTACTCACTCCTAATTCTGTCACCTTTTATCAAAATATGGGGTTAATCATAAAATTTCCACTCCCTATCGCCCTCAAACAAATGGCCAAGCTGAAGTTTATAATTGGGAGATAAAATATAATTTACAAAAGACAATTAGCCCGATCGTAAGAACTGGTCAAATAAATTGGGTGATGCGTTATGGGCCTACCATACTGCTTTTAAAACCCCTCTCAGCATGTCTCCTTTTCATCTGATTTTTGGAAAGGCATGCCATCTTCTGGTAGAACTCGAACATAGGGATTTTTGGGCAATAAAATAATTAAATATGGATTTATCTGAAGTTGGTACCCATAGAAATTGCAATTAACTGAATTGGAAGAATTACGTAATTTCTCCTATGAAAACTTGCGGATTTATAAAGACTGAACAAAAAAGTTCCATGATAAATATATCGTTTCGAAACATTTTGACGTCAATCAGCGCATTTGGCTTTTTGATGCTAGATTATGAATTTTTCTTGGAAATTAAAATCCAAATGGATCGATGTGAACGGGTTTTGGTGAAGTAAAATGAGGGTAATGAGAAACCCATTGTCGTAGTTCGCAAATCATGTTGTCAAATACAATTTTTAACCGAAACCCCAAGGACTCCTGGGTTGAACACAGGGAGGCGACGTTTACTTTCATTGAAATCTATGTTTCATGTTGTCTCTTTTTGGTGTTTTAAGGTTTTGTGATTTTCTTGGTGTTTTTTCAATAAAGAGGCAAGTAGAATAATTTCACAAAGTAGGGAAACAAATATGATATATCACAATGTCACTCAAACATCTACTACAATATGCTAAAATATAAAAGAGATAGGGGTGAGAAGAAATCTCCCAAATTGACTGTTTGGCAAGACGACGGCGCTTGGTGGCAGCTTGGACGAAGAGGGTGAGGTGTTGGACATCGGAGGTGAGATGAAGGAGGACGCCAGGTAGAAAAGTGCTTCACCAAGGCTTTAGAATGGGGATGAGGAGCTGGAGATGATCTTCTACCGGAATGGAGGTGGGAGGATGGCTGCAAGGCTTCTTTTGAAGTTGGTGGGATGGACGACGAATATTTGGTGGGATATAAGAGCATTACATTAATAAGAGGCTTTTGGAGCTTGGGAATAAGCTCTAGGGGAGCTTTGGTAGGCTACTAGAGCTTAGGAGTAGATGGGAGTAGAGTAGGCAGAGATGAAGCTCGAATGGAAGGTGTGTAGGTCATTAAATAGCGGAAGGGAGGAGGGTAAAAATGGTCATAGGGTAATTAGCGACTTCCAGAATGTCGCTGTAGGTATAGCTCAAGCGTCGTTGTAGCCAACTCATGCCTGCTCACACACGCCCTCCGCTAGCCCTCCATCAAGCACACAAATCACACTCATGCCTTGATAGTGCGCGCTGCTGGTGCATTCTGGCATGCGCCTAATTGGTGAATTAGCGGGGTCTGTGGGTTTCGAACCCACGCCCCTCCCTTAGGATCAAGCACCTCCACCATTGCACCATGCCAATGAGATTCTCGAGAGGATGTGTTGTGGGCATGCGGTGGAAGAGGGCTCTCAGCCATTGGATTTTCATCCAACGGCTAAGATAGCTTGTTGGGTGGCCCTTCAAGTATGTCAGATGTCCTTGGGTGATCTAGATGGTGCCACGTGGCACCATCCAGACTGTCCATCTTTCCTTGCTTACAGAGGGTGACATAGTGCTTGGATCGAGGTGATTTCCATGTTGTTGGATTGCGATTGTCGCTCGGGATCCATCCGTATGGCTGGATTCTTCATCCAAAGCCCGTAAAAATGTTGCATTACCTCTTGGCCATAAAATGTCAGAATTATTATACAATATACACAAATTATCCTAAATGCAATGTAATGCATATTATGCACTGTTTATACTTATGGAATGTAATGCTAGGCTTAGGAACTATCATAAATAAGCATTTTATCATAATTTATGTCAGTTTATCAACTGGCCCATTTATTGTCCTAAAAACGTATCCATATGGTGCTGTTGATCTTTTCGATCCTAAGACAAACACTACTTTTGAAGTCAACGGCCAACATCTAAAGCCCTATCTAGATAATACTTTGAATCATCCATCTGACAAACTTGACTTAACTGACCTACCCGCTAATGATCATTGATGCAATTCACGCTCGGCTGAATGGCGTAAAAGATAGCATTGGATGGAAGGTAACCCATCGTCTTCCCACTTTTCGTTTTTACTTTTTTTTCAAAAGTTTTGACCATCCTATTTTCGACCTCCTTCACCAAGGTGAACTCTTTTCCCCTTCCTATTGCATGCAGACATGCCACATCTTAAGCATGGGGGGTGTTTTTAAATTTTGATGATCAAATCAGGATTTTCAAAACCTAAAAACATTCATAAGTTTTGTTTCTTTTTCTGCATGCATACCAAAATAGTAATAATAATAAAAAATTAGAAAAATAAAAATATTGAAAACTTTTAGAGGAAATTTTAAGATCGAGACTAAATTTGAAGATTCACTTTTGGGTACAATGTGATTTAATCTTTAACAAACTAGGGATAAGAATATGGATCTGATTATTAGAATTACTGGTTCTACCTTTAGACTAGATCAAGTATCCTTCTTCAAAATTCCACCTAAACTCATGATAGTTCAAGTGACTTGATCTCCCTTAGTGACCTGGATAATTTTTGGCTTAGCTTCTGAATCAAAAACTTGCATCTCTTGCAAAATTTCCAATGTCAAAATTCACACACAAGACAAAACCTCAAAAATAGTTAGAAATTAGAAAAACCCTTTGTTTGGCCCTTGTAAAGTCCAAAGCAGATCATTGGTTTGAGTTCCTACCACCAAGAAGGAGAAAAATGGCTCCTTTAAGGATGCGATGTCAACATGTTACCGCTTCAGCGCTACTCTTTATCTATATTCTATATCTTTAGACGGGGCATTAAGTGAAAATTCTAATAGATAGATTGGCTATGTGCACAAACACTCAAACACAATATCAGTAATAACAAGAAAGATTTACACAAATTACAATCACAGAAATTGGCACAAGATATATAGTGGTTTCCCACTTGGGTACTCCACTACTTAAGCCTCCCAGCTTAGGATTTATAACTTGATTCCCTCAACCTCGAGGAAATCAATTTACTAAACAAGGTAATTAATGGGTTACCTCAACCCAACTATAAGAGACGGGTTTGTTACATCCCAATGAACAAATGCTCAAGAACAAATATAGCACTAGTGTAAGACAAATAAAATCTTACAACAAAATACCTAAGCCTCTCAACAATAATATAAAATTAATGCCAATTTGAGAGCCTAGAATCAACGTGAATGCCTTGACAATGCATGAAGAAATCACATCGACGTGCTTGTAAATCAGTAGAGAGATTAAGAGCAGCAAACTATTCCTTCTCTTGAAAATATTGTGAAAATATGAAACATAGCTCTAGAATTTTTCTTCTCTATTTCTTGTGTGCAAACTAAGAGTCCAAGGGTTTATTTTGAGAGTTAGGACCTTAGTGGGTCGTCTACTAGTTGTTGGGGTTTAAATCCCAATGTTCATATTACCTAAAATAATTTTCTAGCCATTCATCTTTGAGCGAATGCCTAACTAGTACCAGTACTAAAGTATGGGTACTAGTACTCGTTGCTTCTAGATTTTGGTTTAAAACACTTAACACAAATCTGCAACCCACTTGTACCGGTACTGATCATGAGTATTGTTACTTGTTACCTCCAATACCGGTACTGATCATGAACACTGGTACTCGTGGGGTACAAGTTTGTTTCTTTGAAGAAACCTAAACCTGTAAGTCACATGCACTGGTACTAGACTTTAGTACTGATACTTGTAGGTTAACAAGTACCTTTTTTAAGTGAATTATTCAATTACGTGCTTTGAAAATGATAGAAGTATAAATCCTAGTTTATCTCTAATTTATTTTATGATCTAAGTTGATTCTTTGTTAAGAGACATACATTCTATAAATTAGAAAAACCTAAACTAAAAACAAAAGGATGAAGATGATCTTCTCCTCCTCGATTCTTCTCTATCATCTTGCCTCCTGATGAGAACCTCATCATGAGCCATAACTAGCTCATTTTGACCCAATACAAAGGATAAAAGCTCCTACATAACTCAAGGAAAGGCTTAACTCAGAGAATTCTGAGTTTAAGGAGAAAATAAGTCATAAGGGGTAAAAATGCAATTTTACCAGTATAATCTTCATACAGGGTAATTCAGGGTCCAAACATAGGTCAAAGCAACTTAATAAGAATAAAAGTGGGATGAGATGATCTAGCAAGGGCTACAGCAATTCCAATGAACTAAATGATAATCTGTAACCCTAAAACAACCCACTTCAATTCATGAGGTTCGAGGCAAAGTAAAAATAGAATAAACCCTCTAAAATTCATAGAAAAATAATCTCTAGGGTTTAGAACCTTCAATTTGGCCTTCAGAACCCATTTTGACCTACATTGAGAACCATGCCCAATTAATAACTTAATCTGGGTTTTCGCATAAATTGACCGGTCAAACAAGGTTTAATATAGAAATAAAATTCACCATCAGATTCCTTAGGTCCTAATTAATCATGTATAAAAACATGAGCCTAAGAAGAAACCTCCTTGACCGACTTTACACTTTGGTCCTCATATGTTTACTTATTGGCCCTCAACTTTTGAACCGTCGCATTTTGGCCCCTAACTCTCCTTCGTTCTTTGCATTCAGGTCCCCCCTGCAAAACCGGCCAGCACCATGTTCCAGGGACCTTGCGCGGAGCATGGCGCCGCGCAGGGTGAGGGGGAAAGCCTGGCAAGTAAACCGGGGGTGCCCTGCGTTGTCAGCCGTCGCAGGGACACCCCCTTGGTCGCTGTAGCCCACCATACCGGCCGTGCGAACGCACGGACGGTATGGGTTTTCGTCTCCAGCCATCCTCCGGCGAGGGAGACACGTCGTCTCCCTCCGCCTCCCTCCCTGTCTTGATCCCGATAAATACACCCCGTTGCTCCACAGACCGGGGCAGCTCGGATCTGACGGAGAAGACCCCCAACTTTCCTCTCTTCTCTCTCCGGCAGACGCTCACCAGCTCCGGCGGTTCCTCCCCCTCTTCCTCTTCGCTCTGCCGCAATACCAGCAGCAGAGACTTCCTCCCCTGCTCTTCCCGCGCCACGCCGCACCCAGCTGGCGCCTCTCCGGCTCTCTGCTCGCCGCCGCCCCTTTCCCTGAGCATCTTCTTCTCCGGCGACAGTCGATACGACTGTCGCCCTACTGCTCCCCCTTCGTCCCTGCAAGTAAGTTAGAACTACTTCCCTTCCTCTCCTCTTTCTTTCCCCGATTCCAATTTGTTCAATTAAGCCCTCGACCGACCCTGACCATCGTCACCCCCTTCGTCTCCGGCCACCCTCCGGCGAGATGTTCCCATCGCTCCACAGCCTCACACACCTCGCCGACCCTCACCGAACCTCCGCCTCATCACACTGAGCACCCCCCACCCCTCCACTGCCACTCCACACCTCCGTAACGCCTCCCTGAACAAACCCATTCCTCCGGTTGCAGTCCAACCTAGGGCTATCGCCAGACACCACCTTGCGGCTTGCCGCGCAGCTCCACACCTTCGCCGTGCCACGGCGAAGGTTCCCCAGTGGTTTGATCAGGCCGATAGGCCATGTTCGTGTCCGATAGGTTTTGAGGTTCGATCGCCATTAACGCACATTGAAGCAGCTTCTCCCGCGCTCCAGGCTTGAGGACTCCAGGTCTCCAGCTGCTGCGGATCACGGGGAGTCTTGCGAAGGCAGCCAGCCAGCAACCTACGCAAATCGAAGCCGCAGCTGCAGAAGCTAGGCCGCGGTCTCCCAGCAGGCGCACGCGAGGAGAGATCTCCGTTTAGTCCCACATCGGTAAGCCTCACAACCTTTCCACTGTTTAAATTGATTTTGTGCATTAGCCTTACTGCCTCAACACACGGGGTGAGGTCCCCTTCACCCGCCCGGTTACCCGGTCTCGTCCGCGCTCACGCCCCGCGGACCTGACCTGACCCGACTTAGACTGACCTGCACTCCTCGCCCACCACGCACGCCGGTGGGCCTGGACCTGGGCGCGACCCGAACCCGATTACCCAGCAGCTCTGGGAGAGCATTCCCAAGAGTGGTTTCAGAGAGAGAGAGACGCGGGGGGAGAGGGTAGAGTAGGTTTTGTCCTCTGACGTAAGCTCTGAAGTGTGCAGGCATAGGTGAAGAAGGACCGCGGAAGTAGAAGGAAGCTGAGGGAGACACTGTAGCAACAGGCAGTTTAAGTCGTCTGATTTGGAAATCAGCCGACGTCCTGAAGGGAAAAGAAGAAAGAAGGAGGGGCGACGTCCTGACTGGAAAAAGAAAATCTGAAGGACAACAGAAGAAGGCGAGGCAGAGGAGAACACAAAAGAACAAGGGAAGAACTGAAAGAAGAAAAACAAAGAACCGAAAGAAGAAAAACAAAGAAGAAAGAAGAAGATCTGAAGAAAGACAGAAGAAAAAGGAAGAGCAGGAACAGCTGGAAGAAGAAGAAGAGCATCACCACTGCAGAAGAAGAACATCACCTCTACAGACAAAGAAGAAGAAGATCTGAGACGAGGAGAAAACAAAGAGAAAAGAAGACAACAAATTCTTTCTCTCTCTCTTTCTTTTTGTAAAAGAAACATGTATATCTCTAGAATACAATTTGCTCCCTGAGTTCGACTTCGGGAACTCTTTTATTTTCCGAGTAAAAAAAATTTTTTATTTGAAATGTTGGCAATAACTGGCTATACTACAATGCTATAACAATAAAACCCGGTTGCCTACCATCGTTTCATTTTTGGCGCCGCTGCCGGGGAGCAAAGGCTATTCTAGAGGTAAACATTCCTGTTTCTTTTTAATTTCTGATAATCTCCTCTCTTTTGTGCAGCTACAGGAAATCAAGAAGACAAGCAACCACATGACAACCACTCCGAGGACAAGTAAATTTTTCCTCTCGCTATTAACCCCTAAACTCTAAAGAGGAAGAAAAGAAAAGAACAAGCAATATAGGGCTAACCTGTCTTCCATACTTAGTAACCATAAAGAGTTGCATGTTTTCAACTCATTAGTCCTGCACACTATTAAGGGTATTTAAGGGCTAACACATTCTTACTTGAGCCCTAATTACCCAACAAAGAACTAACTGGACCAAGTAGAGCCAACATAAGATTCAACATTAGGGTTTTAGAGACACACTACTTAAATCAAGAATGGAGAAAATCCAAAAGAAGTGTGCCTAAACCATTGATTGAAAATACCTATTCAAAAGAAAACCTAAACAATTGGCTCTCTAAACACTTGAACCCTAAAAGACAAGACCTGAAAGCTCTCAAAGAAAACAAGAGGTAAAGTTGACCCCTTGGGTCAACCAACCTTAAATTAGGTCACTCTTTGCACTTAAAAAGACTAAAGTTCAAGTGAAACCTTAAGCACCCTGATCTTAAAATTGGTAGACTAAAGAGGTCAAGATCCCCATTCTGGCCTACCTGGAACCGCAGTGACAAGAGAGGTCGGGTGGGGGAAACCCTGTAACCCGTGGGGACGCTCTACCGTGTAGGGGTCTTCGCGGGACTCTCCCTCTCTGGCTGCCCAGGTAATTCTCAGGTGGACGATCTTTCTGATCAAGGGGTCCATCTGCCCCGCACCTCTATAGTCACCCAACACATTTTTGGGTGTCTTGATTGGGTCCAGCACCTTCTAAACTTACCTCTTCCAACAGTGCATGTACGGAAGGAGGTCCCTAAGACCACCCTTAAGACCTCCTTTAGAAATTCGCTCTCGTCAAGGCCAAGCCTCGACGCCCGTGTTTGTGCAGCAACACCCTCACATTATTCTCTCTTCTGATTCAGAACCAAGTTCTTCTTCCCCCATCATGGCTCAGCCAGTTGAGGAAGAAAATAATCTGGAACACCAGCTCCAGCGACTCAATGACCTCTTCCAAAACTTCGTGCACCCACCACAGCGTCCTATGATGCGGGACCACTACAATCCTGCTGCGGTGGCCATTGAGCCTCGAGTCAGAATCCCGACTGGAGGACCTGATTCCGAATTAAAGCCCAACATGATTCATGCTATACCTAAATTCCATGGGCTTAATTCCGAAGATCCCTTCCAGCACATCAAACAGCTAAAGCATCTGGCCCACACTTTTGGATCAGATGCGCAAAATCAGGATATTCTTCTCATGAAGATGTTCTCCTTTTCTCTTATGGACAAGGCCGCCCATTGGTATCAAACTCAGACCCGGCCGATCAACACTTGGGAAGAACTTCAATCCGAATTTTTGAAAAAGTTTTTTCCCGTTGGTCGGACCAACTCCTTGCGCCATCAGATTACACACTTCACTCAACAATCAGGAGAACCTCTCCATGAGGCATGGGATCGCTTTCAGGATCTCATGAGAAAGTGCCCCCATCACGGAGTTCCTAAATGGGAACAAGTCCAATCTTTTTACCAGGGACTCCGTGAGGACATCCGCCTTTTCGTCAATGCAACTTGCGGAGGAAACATCATGGGTCAACATGAAGACACCGTATGGGAGATTCTCGAAAACATGTGCGAGAACTCCATCAACAATGACTCCATGGGATTATTCGACAGGACGAATACCCGCGCAGCGACGAATCTTAAAGGAGCACATGAGATGCAGGGCCTGTCCGCATCAGTCGACCTGGAATTAATGGCCAGTTGATTGGACAAGGTCTCAATCATTGAAAAGAAGGTGGATGAGCTGACTCAGCACTTGCAGCGAGCCACCTCCGCGCGTAACTCCTTTGCACAACCTCCTTCCACACAGGAAACTGTGCAAAACATCCTCCACCGACCTTCCCCTGGGATGGATCCATATCCATCCCCATCTGATTCTTGGATCGGAGGATCATCCGATCCTTTCTACACCAGCCGGGGGAACTCCATTCCCCCTTTCCCTGATTCTCAAGAGGTTCCTCAGACCTGCGAGGACCTCAATGCCATCCAGAACGACCCATTCTCCAACACTTACAACCCTGGATGGCGAAACCATCCCAATTTTCAGTGGGCAGGAAATTCCCAAACCCAAAGACCACCTTTTCAGTCTCGCCCACAGCCCTCTCGTCATTACCAGCCGCCTCAGCCTCGGCCCAACCCTACTTATCCATCAGGGCCAAATCAGGATCAAATGTCCCTAATCCTTCAGACTCTGGCTGACATTCAAAAAACGAATGCGGCTATTCAAAAACAGCACAAGGACGAGCTTACTGAAGTTAAAACTCAACTGGCCCAGTTGGCAAATTCTCGCCAGCCAGGCACACTCCCTTCCCAACCTCTTCCTAACCCAAATAACGTGCCAACCCAGAAGCGCGTTATGAATCCAAATTTAGGCCACGCTCAATGGATTTATCAGGCCCCTACTGCTCCATCTCCAGACGAGATGGAAGCCTCAACTTCTTATGCGGGATTTCAGCAGCAGCCACCCCTCTTACCAAACCCAAACCAGAATCAGGCCGGATTAAATTCTGTAACAACACGTAGTGGTAAAACAACTCAAGACCCGCATTATCCAAACCACTCCAAGCCTGATAACCATGACCCTAGGATAGTTATCCAAGATACCGCTGTTCCGGATCCACAACCTGGGCCTATCCTAGAAGAACCAACCAAGATCCCGTTTCCCGAGGCCTTGACCAAGGGAAAGAAGACCACCAAACCTGTGGCCCCTGAGGAGGACCTGGTCAAGCTCTTTGAGCAGGTCCACATAAACATCCCCTTGATGGATGCAATCTGCCACGTACCAGCTTACGCACGATTTCTAAAGAATATATGTACACCCCAGCGTAAGCCGCGAACCAAGGGAGGGAGCCCAATTGTTCTGTCAGAGCAAGCCAGCTTTGTAATCCTTAGTAGACTCCCACCCAAGGCAAAAGATCCTGGGACTCCCCTGATTTCCTGTAAGATAGGTGGTACCCAATTTGATAGAGCATTGTTAGACTTGGGTGCATCCATAAATCTGATACCCACATCCTTACTTGACCATCTAGAAGAATCTGAGCTAAAACCAACCGAGGTGACATTACAATTAGCAGATCGATCTATAAAGTCACCAAAAGGGATTCTCGAGGATGTTATTGTAAGAGTGCGGGATTTCTATTTTCCAGTGGACTTTATAGTCTTAGATATGGATGCACCTGAGAACCCTAGGGATACACCAATCATTCTAGGGAGACCTTTCTTGGCTACTGCTAGAGCCAACATCAGCTGTGAGGAGGGCCAAATAGAGCTTAAGTTTGGAGATCAAATACTGAAAATTGATATATTTAAGGCCCAACAAGGAATTAATTGCGGCGTCATCGAACAAATTTGTGACATCAAGACTTTGGTTGATGAATCACACCTCCAGAATGACTCGAGTATGCCTCATCAACCACAGAAGGATCTTGACCCGCAAACAGAGGAGTCGAATCCAGATATGAACAACCCAGTAACTCCCACCCTTGAACCTCACATCTATACTGAACCACTCGCTGCTGCTGAAAACCCCATCCTCGAACTGAAACCCCTTCCTGCTCACTTGAAATACGTCTTTTTGGGTTCTAATCAGACCCTTCCTGTGATTATCAATTCCAACCTCAGTCCTGAGTAGGAATCCCGTCTGATTGTTGTCCTCCAGCAACATCGCAGAGCCATCGGATGGACTCTCGATGATTTGACTGGAATAAGTCCCTCTTATTGTACTCATCATATCTATTCAGAAGAGGGCACACGACCTTCTCGTGAAATGCAGAGACGCTTAAACCCCAATCTGCATGAGGTCGTGAAAAAGGAGATCATCAAGTGGTTAGATGCCGGGATCATCTACCCGATCTCCGATAGTCGTTGGGTGAGCCCAATTCAGGTCGTGCCCAAGAAGGCAGGACTCACCACTATAACGACTGAGACCGGAGAAATCATTCCTACTCGATTAGCCAACTCGTGGAGAGTCTGTATAGATTACCGCCGACTAAATTCCTCCACAAAGAAGGATCATTTCCCACTACCCTTCATTGATCAAATTCTCGAAAAACTTGCGGGAAATAGGTTCTTCTGCTTTCTTGACGGGTACTCCGGTTATAACCAGGTGGCAATCCATCCTGAGGACCAAGAAAAGACCACGTTCACCTGCCCCTTCGGAACGTACGCTTTCCGAAGGATGCCTTTCGATCTTTGCAATGCACCCGCTACTTTTCAGCGATGCATGCTTGCCATATTCTCATATATGGTAGGTGATTATCTGG
This sequence comes from Thalassia testudinum, assembly GCA_037157565.1. NCBI lineage: Eukaryota > Viridiplantae > Streptophyta > Magnoliopsida > Alismatales > Hydrocharitaceae > Thalassia > Thalassia testudinum. Next base: position 6,733,059 of record JAZHRO010000003.1, on the reverse strand, counting down.
AAGTCTTCATGGATGACTTTTCAGTTTTCCGAGCATCATTCGACGATTGCCTCCAACACTTGGTCCAGATACTCAGGCGGTGCATCGATGTAAATTTGGTTCTTTCCTGGGAAAAGAGCCATTTCATGGTGCCTGAGGGAATTGTCCTGGGACACTCAATTTCGGAGAAAGGTATCCAAGTAGATCGAGCTAAGGTTAATCTGATTTCTCACCTTCCTATGCCTAGCTCGATCAGGGACATCCGTTCCTTTTTAGGGCATGTCGATTTTTATCGACGATTTATCCTTGATTTTTCAAAAATCGCGCGCCCCCTGACCACTCTTCTCTCCAAGGATGTTCCTTTTGAAATTTCCAAGGAATGCACTCAAGCATTTGAAATCCTGCGTGACCGAGTCACCCAAGCCCCGATCCTACAGTCCCCTGATTGGTCTCAACCCTTTGAGATCATGTGCGATGCGTCCGACTTCGCTGTAGGAGCGGTTTTGGGGCAGAAAATTGACAGGAAACCTGTAGCCATTTACTACGCCAGCAAAACACTCGATGAGGCTCAGCGTAACTATACGGTTACTGAGAAAGAGCTGCTAGCTGTAGTATTTGCCCTAGCAAAGTTCAGATCGTACCTTCTGGGTTCCCATGTCATCATATACTCGGATCACACAGCTGTGAGGCATCTCCTTGCAAAGAAGGACGCGAAACCTCGATTAATCCGATGGATCTTGCTGTTGCAAGAATTTGACCTTGAGATTCGCGACAAAGCGGGAAAGCAAAATGTGGTAGCTGATCACTTGTCCCGTCTTCCTTCTGAAATAATTGACCCTTCCTGACCCATCACTGAGCATTTTCCCGATGAGCACCTGCTGACTATTGGTACTAGCCTTCCATGGTTTGCTAATGTAGTAAATTACTTGGCATCTCATCAGATCCCCTCCGATTGGCCGAAGGCCAAGAAAGACAAACTACGCTCCGATGCCAAGTATTACATTTGGGAAGACCCATACCTCTTCCGCATAGGTGCCGATCAGATCATCCGGAGATGTGTCCCGGAAGGGGAATTCAACAATATCCTATCTTTCTGCCATGACTAGGCATGCGGTGGCAATTTCGCCGGGCATAAAACCGCATCGAAAGTCCTCCAGTGCGGCTTTTACTGGCCCACACTGTTCAAAGACGCATACAATCACTGCAAGGCATGCAGTCGTTGCCAGACTTTGGGCAACATGAGCCATCGCGACATGATGCCTATGCAACCGATTCTAGTATGCGAAATCTTTGATGTTTGGGGGATTGATTTTATGGGCCCCTTTCCTGTTTCGGATGGTTTCGAATACATTCTGTTGGCTGTGGACTACGTGTCCAAATGGATCGAAGCCATACCGACCCGAACCTGTGATCACAAAATCGTTCTCAAATTCATTCATCAACACATTTTCTCAAGGTTCGGGATTCCTCGTGCAATAATCTCTGATGGAGGGACCCATTTCACAAATGCTCAGTTTAGGTCACTGATGACCAAATACGGGGTGTCTCACCGAATCTCTACTCCTTACCACCCCCAAACTAATGGTCTAGCTGAGCTGTCTAATCGGGAGATCAAGAAAATCCTGCAAGTCACTGTTCGACCTGACAGGAAGGACTGGTCGTCCCGACTTCCGAAAGCATTGTGGGCCTATAGGACCGCCCACAAGACCCAATTGGGCATGTCTCCCTTTAGACTGGTGTACGGAAAGGCATGCCACCTTCCCGTAGAACTGGAGCATAAAGCCTATTGGGCAGTACGGAACTGTAATCTAGATCTTTCCAAGGCTGGGACCCACAGAAAACTCCAAATCAGCGAGATCGATGAATTACGTCTAGACGCGTACGAGAACTCGCAAATCTACACGGAGCGGGTTAAAGCCTTCCACGACAAACACATCTCGAGAAAGATCTTTCATCCTGGTCAAAAGGTCCTACTCTTTGATGCCCGACTAAAACTCTTCCCAGGAAAACTGAGATCCAAGTGGGTCAGACCATTTTTGGTCCGACAGGTTTTTGGAAATGGAGCAATCGAAATCAGTCCACTCAGCCACGATTCTGAACCTTTCATCGTGAACGGTCAGAGACTCAAGCCGTTCATTGATGTAACTTCTACTGATTTGGCTGAGGCATCTTATATCCTCCTTTCCCCTTGAGCTTATTGCGCCCAGCCGATGGCGTAAAACTCAGCGCTTAACGGGAGGCAGCCCGTCATTCTCTTTGAAAACCTGAAACTTGTTCTGACACCTTTTTGCACTCAAAGTTCACCCTTGTAGACAGCCGACCCCACCTCAGATGCTTGCATCTGGGATTAGAAATCGTCCGCAAAAATTCAACCCGACCCATCCACTCATCCAAATTTCTGTCTTAAGGAATGAACTAAGTTAAATAAAAACCCCCTAGGTTAGAATGAGGACATTGCAAATCTTAGGCATGGGGGGGTATGGAAGTGCAAAACTTGTAAGAAAAGGTTTCAAACAAAAAAATTCACATATGCCAAAAACACCATAAAAATTAAAAATTTTTCAAAAAAGAATAAGAGGAAAAGAGGAGAAGGAAATTTTGTGAAGGAGAAAAGAAACAAAATGAAAAAGGAGCACAAAAATTATAAGAAAAGGTGATAGTCATTAGTAAGGAACTAAGGAATTAACCTAAGTTCTAGACCTCATTCAAGAAAATAACTGAAAAGTGCATAATGAGATTAGTAAGAACGCAAACCTTAGGCATTCTTGAATAGACTCTTAGTACCCATTAAGATCTAGACACTTCTCAAGAGGTTGAGGAAAATGAAAAGCTGAAGTATTAGGTCTAAGGCTTAGGGAGTATTTGGCCTCATTAACTAATTTTTGGTTTACGGGACTCAGTAACCTAAGCACCCTAACCTCACACACAGCCTGGTTCAGTAAGCGTAAAAATCAGAATCACGCAGAAGCATACCAAAATTCTGAAAAGAACACCTAGAATAGGAGCGGCCGATCAACACAAGTTGATTTGGACGAGTTCCCAGCGCGGAGAGGCGGGAAATCCCCTCGAAGATGCGTAACAAAATATCATCTCCTCGGTGCTTGTCTCTTAGGATATCTACATATCCTACTGGGGGCATGTAAGCACTCTGCTGGTTCAGATTCCATGGATGGCATTATCTCGAAGTGTCAATTTCCAGGGTCTGGATTTGGCCACGGAACACCATGGATGGGATTATCACGAAATCTCAATAGCCAGGGTTCCGGGGGTTGCCATGGGCGGTGCTATCTCGAAGCATCGATCGCTAGGAACCCTTGAGGATTGATGATGGGAGCAAGGAATCTGATACAGACCGTGTTGAAAAGCCAATCCTAGGCTAGAACTAAAAAGAAAAAGAGAGAGAAAACTCTCCAAACAGAAAAACTTTCTATCTCTCTCTTACAAACGCACTGCGAACTGAGCCAGGGCTAAAATCATTTCAAGCACGGGTGCTTTAACCACAAAGTCCAATAAACCTTAGGTTAGTTCTTGTGGACCTTAAAAACCTTTGCTAGAGACTGAGGCTAAGGCTAGACAGATTTGGATCTTGATTGGTACTAGAGTACCTTTTAGGCCTATGGTCAGCATTCTAACCTAATCTAAGCTCAAATAAAAAAGCACTTATCTAAAGCTATTAAGAACTTCATGGTCTAGAACAAGGGTTGAAACCTTAAGTTTTTGCTAAGGGACTAGCAAAAGCTAGGCATGGGGGTATGATGAGAACCTCATCATGAGCCATAACTAGCTCATTTTGACCTAATACAAAGGATAAAAGCTCCTACATAACTCAAGGAAAGGCTTAACTCAGAGAATTCTGAGTTTAAGGAGAAAACAAGTCATAAGGGGTAAAAATGCAATTTTACCAATATAATCTGCATACAGGGTAATTCAGGGTCCAAACATAGGTCAAAGCAACTTAATAAGAATAAAAGTGGGATGAGATGATCTAGCAAGGGCTACAGCAATTCCAAGGAACTAAATGATAATCTGTAACCCTAAAACAACCCACTTCAATTCACGAGGTTCGAGGCAAAGTAAAAATAGAATAAACCCTCTAAAATTCATAGAAAAATAATCTCTAGGGTTTAGAACCTTCAATTTGGCCTTCAGAACCCATTTTGACCTACATTGAGAACCATGCCCAATTAATAACTTAATCTGGGTTTTCGCATAAATTGATCGGTCAAACAAGGTTTAATATAGAAATAAAATTCACCATCAGATTCCTTAGGTCCTAATTAATCATGTATAAAAACTTGAGCCTAAGAAGAAACCTCCTTGACCGACTTTACACTTTGGTCCTCACATGTTTACTTTTTGGCCCTCAACTTTTGAACCGTCGCATTTTGGCCCCTAACTCTCCTTCGTTCTTTGCATTCAGGTCCCCCCTGCAAAACCGGCCAGCACCATGCTCCGGCGACCTTGCGCGGAGCATGGCGCCGCGCAGGGTGAGGGGGAAAGCCTGGCAAGTAAACCGGGGGTGCCCTACGTTGTCAGCCGTCGCAGGGACACCCCCTGGTCGCTGTAGCCCACCATACCGGCCGTGCGAACGCACGGACGGTATGGGTTTTCGTCTCCGGCCATCCTCCGGCGAGGGAGACACGTCGTCTCCCTCCGCCTCCCTCCCTGTCTTGATCCCTATAAACACCCCCCGTTGCTCCACAGACCGGGGCAGCTCGGATCTGACGGAGAAGACCCCCAACTTTCCTCTCTTCTCTCTCCGGCAGACGCTCACTAGCTCCGGCGGTTCCTCCCCCTCTTCCTCTTCGCTCTGCCGCAATACCAGCAGCAGAGACTTCCTCCCCTGCTCTTCCCGCGCCACGCCGCACCCAGCTGGCGCCTCTCCGGCTCTCTGCTCGCCGCCGCCCCTTTCCCTGAGCATCTTCTTCTCCGGCGACAGTCGATACGACTGTCGCCCTACTGCTCCCCCTTCGTCCCTGCAAGTAAGTTAGAACTACTTCCCTTCCTCTCCTCTTTCTTTCCCCGATTCCAATTTGTTCAATTAAGCCCTCGACCGACCCTGACCATCGTCACCCCCTTCGTCTCCGGCCACCCTCCGGCGAGATGTTCCCATCGCTCCACAGCCTCACACACCTCGCCGACCCTCACCGAACCTCCGCCTCATCACACTGAGCACCCCCCACCCCTCCACTGCCACTCCACACCTCCGTAACGCCTCCCCGAACAAACCCATTCCTCCGGTTGCAGTCCAACCTAGGGCTACCGCCAGACACCACCTTGCGGCTTTCCGCGCAGCTCCACACCTTCGCCGTGCCACGGCGAAGGTTCCCCAGTGGTTTGATCAGGCCGATAGGCCATGTTCGTGTCCGACAGGTTTTGAGGTTCGACCGCCATTAACGCACATTGAAGCAGCTTCTCCCGCGCTCCAGGCTTGAGGACTCCAGGTCTCCAGCTGCTGCGGATCACGGGGAGTGTTGCGAAGGCAGCCAGCTAGCAACCTACGCAAATCGAAGCCGCAGCTGCAGAAGCTAGGCCGCGGTCTCCCAGCAGGCGCACGCGAGGAGAGATCTCTGTTTAGTCCCACATCGGTAAGCCTCACAACCTTTCCACTGTTTAAATTGATTTTGTGCATTAGCCTTACTGCCTCAACACACGGGGTGAGGTCCCCTTCACCCGCCCGGTTACCCGGTCTCGTCCGCGCTCACGCCCCGCGGACCTGACCCGACCCGACTTAGACTGACCTGCACTCCTCGCCCACCACGCACGCCGGTGGGCCTGGACCTGGGCGCGACCCGAACCCGATTACCCGGCAGCTCTGGGAGAGCTTTCCCAAGAGTGGTTTCAGAGAGAGAGAGACGCGGGGGGAGAGGGTAGAGTAGGTTTTGTCCTCTGACGTAAGCTCTGAAGTGTGCAGGCACAGGTGAAGAAGGACCGCGGAAGAAGAAGGAAGCTGAGGGAGACACTGTAGCAACAGGCAGTTTAAGTCGTCTGATTTGGAAATCAGCCGACGTCCTGAAGGGAAAAGAAGAAAGAAGGAGGGGCGACGTCCTGACTGGAAAAAGAAAATCTGAAGGACAACAGAAGAAGGCGAGGCAGAGGAGAACACAAAAGAACAAGGGAAGAACTGAAAGAAGAAAAACAAAGAACTGAAAGAAGAAAAACAAAGAAGAAAGAAGAAGATCTGAAGAAAGACAGAAGAAAAAGGAAGAGCAGGAACAGCTGGAAGAAGAAGAAAAGCATCACCACTGCAGAAGAAGAACATCACCTCTGCAGACAAAGAAGAAGAAGATCTGAGACGAGGAGAAAACAAAGAGAAAAGAAGACAACAAATTCTTTCTCTCTCTCTTTCTTTTTGTAAAAGAAACATGTATATCTCTAGAATACAACTTGCTCCCTGAGTTCGACCTCGGGAACTCTTTTATTTTCCGAGTAAAAAAAATTTTTTATTTGAAATGTTGGCAATAACTGGCTATACTACAATGCTATAACAATAAAACCCGGTTGCCTACCATCGTTTCACCTCCTTCATGTCATGATCTTCTCCTTCTCATCATCATGCCTCAATCATTTCTTATTTGCCTTAATCTTCACCTAAATATGAAAATCACTCAATTGCAAACATTAATCCATAATAATTTTGTTAACACCAAAACAAGATGTGAAACAAGGTTCCAACAATCTCCCCCTTTTTGGTGTTGACAAAACTATCTTACAAATAGATAATAAATAATTTTTAGCAATGTTATTTGAAGGAAAAAGTATTTAATTTAATTCTCTCCCTCAATACATGCTCCCCCTAAAAATATCACTATTTGCCCTTTATTTTTCTCCCCCGTTTTGTCAATCACAAAAAAAAATGAAGGGGTAAGGAAAATCATACCATAAAATTACCAATAATAGAATGGTGCTTGTGGATACCAAGATCCACCAGTCCACCTTTCTTGAACTTCATGTAGTTTGCAGAATGGTCGGAGTATTCCATTTTGTGCCTTGAACACCCACTAATCACTTTGATCCCATTGATCTACTCCTGCAAAACAATGTAAAATGTCTTTCCTAGGTACTCATTTTCTTGTGGGTCCTTTCAGGTTAGCACCTTTCAAACCCTAAGATTTATAGAACTCTCTTGTGTTAGATCTATAATTCTTAGGACTTTTGGCCTTTTGGTACATCAATGCATGCCTAGGTTCATGTGATTTATTTTGTGTATTCTTTTTACTCTTAAATTTTGATTTTAAAGAATCACAAAATTCAGTGTTTAGCATAATAGTTGTTTTGAGATTATTTAAAGTCTCCTCAAAATGCTCATAAATATCTTCTAGCCCTACTATCCTTGAATGCAACTGATTATTAGTCTCTTTTGATATTTGTAATTCTATTTCCAAACATGATTTGTTTACTTCTAATGTTTGATAATTATTCTTTAAAACTTTATTTTCCTTTTTAAACAACCTAGCTTTATGATATAATTCTTCATAAGCCTTAAGTAATTCTTCAAAAGAAAAGTCAGGATTTATCTCATCTTCTATCTCTTCTGAAGTTACAACCAAATAAAGGTGTGCGACCTCGTCATCTTTCGATTTACTGGAGTCGGTGTCCATGTCGGAGCCATTATCACTCCACGCTGCTTTAAGAGTTTTCTTCTTCTTCTTCGCTTCTTTTGTGTCTTCCTTCTTGTTTATAGGGCAATCCTTTCTCAAGTGTCTCTTTTTCTTGCACTCATAACAAATAATATTAGATGAAATTTTATTCACTTGCTTACCTTGCTTTCGGAGAAATATCTGAAATTTTCTTGTGAGCATCTTCATTTTTTTATCATCTTTGGATTCTGAGGTGCTTCAATCAGTGTCCTTAATTGCTCTAAAGGCAATACTCTTCTTCTTGCTGATTACACAGCAATCATAGGTCTGAATTGACCTAGATTAAGCTAGGACTTATCATAAGTTAGGGCTATTCATGCATGCAAACGTATTATCTACATCTTTACTGCTCTTCTTTAGCTATGCATGAAATAATGTTATAATGTGCTGATTAAGTACATTATGTCAATTGCAGAGAATAAGCTGATCAGGAGATGGATCTGGAGCAAGATCTGAAGCTGGATCAGGAATAACGGGAGTTGTAGCAGAGCTGGAGTAGAAGGCTTAGTTTAGATGTAGGAATAATAATGTAAGGGAGTTAAAGGTTTACTATTCTATTAAGTAGGAATAAAGCAGAAAAATGTGAGGAGCTTAGATCCATCCTAGCCTTAGGATAGCCTAGAGGCCTCCCCAAGCCTTAGCCACCCTTAGATTAGGTCACAATACCCTAGGAAGCCCTAAAACCCTAGTTCCAACACTTATCTGGACGTCTAGATAAGTTATAGGATGTCCAGGACCCTTAGCCATCTCCCTCACACCTCAAACCCACTTCTGCAATGTTATTGGACATCTAGACACTTTGTCAGACATCCAATTTCTGCACAATACCCAAAACAAAACCTTGATTTCCCCCTAACTCAGTTTGGACATCCAGAACTGAAGTCTGGACTTCTGATTTTTGAGTATAAGTCATCTGATCATATTATTGGACGTCTGATACTGGTCTCTAGTCCCGATTTTGAGATTCAAGTCTTGATCTTGGATCTCTAGCTCCCTAGACCTAATCCCAACCACATAGGAACCTAAATTAAGGTGTCCTAACCCTATTACATCACCTCTAGACCTACCTAAGGACCTAATTAGGTCCTCACCAAACCCAATTGATTTAGATCAAAGTCAATTACCTTCACCTAAGTCAATTGGACTCATTGAGTCCAATTGAGCTTAGATCTCAACCCACACAAGTTCAATTGGACTTAGTGAGAGTCTAATTGACCTAAACCCAACCTAATTGAGTTATTTCACTCTCAATTATGTTCACACTCATTCAATTAAACTTAGGTTAAGTTTAATTGCATTTTCCCCTTAGCAATTAGGGTTTGTAACCATAATTCAAGACCTACACCTACCCAAACCCCTTAGGACCTAACCTAAGCCACCTAGCCACATAGAGCACGACCACACACACACACTCATTCATGCACACACACTTCTCTAGAGTTCTCTAGAACTCTCTTGAAGTGGTGCCACCTCTTGGTTGCCAAATTTAGCAACCAAGAGGCATTCAAATTGAGATCCATAATTTTTGGATCTCAAAGACTACTTCTATCCTCATGTGGTCGGCCACTCTTGGGCTCTCTCTAGAGAGTTACACACCTCTCTAGAGAAAAGCCCTTGGGTCTATAAAAAGACCCTAAGGGTGGCCAAGTGACCCCATTCACTTCCTTGGCAATTTACACTCTTGGCTCCATTGGTTCCATTCATGCCCACTTCCACTTAGCTAGCCAATCCACCTCCACGAGCTCATCACCACCATGGAGGTCATCATGCCGGGATGCTGGATCAATCCTCCCTCTCTCAAAGGGTCGGCCTAAGCTGCATTGGCCACCCCTCATTCTCCTCCTGACCATTCCAAGGCCATCGGGGACCACCCCTGAATGCCCTTTATTCTGCTAGATTTAGTTATGCTTTCCATAAATTTTACTGCTTTTAATACTGCTTAGTAGCGTAGTCTCAACTCCCCCCTCATTGATGCATGCAAAATCCCCCCATTGATTCTTGTATGCAGTCATTTTCTGGTAGATAGATTTAAATTCCAAGCATTTCTGTACAAGCTTTCATCTATAGTTCTGTTGCAAACAACTCGCTCACTGAATGGATAAAAGAATGTTTTATATATATATATGTCTCCTTGTTATGAAATCATAATGAGCTTATTGTTTGCCATCATATTTGCGTGATTTAAGTTGCCTGCTTTTTAATTGTCTATCCATTTTGCAACTAAGCTTGTCATTTCCTGAGGATATTGAAAATCTAACGATAGATGCTTTCTTCGTAAATAGTCACCACCTCACTAGAATCGTGCTCATAGAAACTCACACGTTCACCTTCGTAATTTATTTGACGCACGTGCACGTAATCCAAGTCCATAACAAAAGTGGTGAAATCCTAGTTACGAAATTGGAAACCGACGTGCATTTTTAAACGAAGTAGAGTGGCAAAAAGATCGATTTCTAGGGTAAAGCAAACACCTCCCAGAGACGAACTACCGGGACTCAAAGTCTCATTATTTTTAGAAAATAATATCTTTGTTGGATCGTATTTCGCAACTATACTACGACACTTTCTCTATCAAAAACACGATCTATGACCTCTCAACACTTGCTTGACATCTTCTCCTCATTTTTCTTCATGTTCTCTAGTTGAACCTCATAGGCCATGAGGCTTCCAATTTGATCATCCAAGGGGAGAGTGGAGAGGTCCTTCGCCTCTTGGATGGCTGTGGTCTTTGGACCCCAATCACTTCTAAGAGATCTTAGGATCTTGCTTACAAGTTGATCTTCCGTGTACTTCACTCCAAGGTTCTTTAAGGGGTTAACTATTTCCCCAAACCTTGTGTACATGTCTTTGAGTATTTCACCTTTTGTTATCCTGAAACACTCATATTCTTCGATTAGAATAGAAATACGAATTTCTTTTACCTCGTTAGTACCTTCGTAGGTGATTTCAAGTGTGTTTCATATCTCAAATGCTAACTCGCATGCTGAGATACAGTTGAATTCTTCCCTTGATAACGCACAATAAAGTACGTTCATCGCCCTAGCATTGCCGGTAATTTTCTTCTTTTGATTCGTCATACATGCTACTCCTTGCGGCTCTGAATCTGAGTGCTTCCCTTGAATGAGTGTCCACAACTCCTCCTCCATTGCCTTGAGGAAGACTTGCATCCTCCTCTTCCAATGCTTGTAGTTCGTCCCATCAAAATAGGGAGGACTAGTTGACGATTGTCCTTTAGTGCGACTTGACGTTGATGCCATTGCGAGTCGAGTTGTTACGTCTTCTCACAACTTGCTCTGATACCACTTGAAGGATCCTATAGATAGATTGGGTACACGCACAAACACTCAAACACAATATCAGTAATAACACGAAAGATTTACACAAATTACAATCACAAAAATTGGCACAAGATATATAGTGCTTCCCCACTCACTTGCATACTCCACTACCTAAGCCTCCCAGCTTAGGGTTTTTAATTCGATTCCCTCAAACCTGAGGAAATCAATTTACTAAATGAGGTAATTAACAGGTTACCTCAACCCAAGTACAAGAGACGGGTTTGTTACAACCCAACGAGCAAATGCTTAATAACAAATATAGCACTGGTGTAAGACAAATAAAATCATACAACAAAGCCTAAGCCTCTCAATAATAATATAAAATCAATACCAATTTGAGAGCCTATAATCAACGTGAATGCCTTGACAATGCATGAAGAAATCATGTCGATGTGCTTGCAAATCCGTAGAGAGATTGAGACTAGCAAACTATTCCTTCTATTGAAAATATTGTGAAAATATGAAATATAGCTCTAGAATTTTCCTTCTCTATTTCTTGTGTGCAAACTATGAGTCCAAGGGTTTATTTATAAAGTTAGGACCTTAGTGGGTCATCCACTAGACATTGGGGTTTAAATCCCAACATTCATATTGCCTAAATTAATTTTCTAGCTATTTTGTTTTGAGCCAACGGCTATCTAATACCAGTACTAAAGTATGGGTATTGGTACTCTTTGCTTCCAGATTTGGGTTTCAAATGCTTAACACAAATCTGTAACCAACTTGTACCAATACTAATCATGAGTACCGATACTCGTTACCTTCAATACCGGTACTGAACATGAGTATCGATACTCGTGAGGTACAGGTTTATTTCTTTGAAAAATCCTAAACCTGTAACTCACATGTACCTACTATACTTTAGTACCGGTACTTATCGGTTAACAATTACCTTTTTCAAGAGAATTATTCAATTACGTTGTTTGAAAATGATCAAAGTATAAATCCTAGTTTATCTCTAATTTATTTTACGTTCTAAGTTGATTCTTTGCTAAGAGGCATATATTCTATAAATTAGAAAAACCTAAACTAAAAAATAAAGGATGAAGATGATCTTCTCCTCCTCGATTCTTCGATGTCATCTTGCCTCCTTCATGTCATGATCTTCTTCTTCCATCATCATGCCTCCATCATTTCTTATTTGCCTTGATCTTCACCTAAATCTCAAAAGCACTCAATTGCAAACATTAATCCATAATAATTTTGTTAACACCAAAACAAGATGCGAAACAAGGTTCCAACATTAAGGTGCAAGTTTGCTACTCAAGTGTCTTCCATTGTGCTCTACCCATAGTGTCGAAGCAAGAGCTTGAGTTTGCTTGGAGTGCCCCATTACACTGCATTGTATTTTTGGGTTATGGGCTCCTGGGTGGTGTCTTCGACAGTACTATCTTGAAGTGCTGGCGCCAGAGCCCCCTTGAGGATTGGTAACGGAAATGATGATCCTGACACATATGTTGTAGGATTATGCTAAGAATAAGCATGCGGGAGATTAAAAAAAAAGGTTTTAAACCAAAACCATGACCTAATAAATGTTGGCATTTCACAAGCACAGACACAAGGTTTTAAAGGATTATGCAAGTTGCGAATCGGATTCAAGAGCCGAAGAAATACTAACTATAAAAATTTCGAGTCATTTGAATTAACAAGGGGTTAATTGTGAATTTTTTGAGGATATATTGATCCGGATTCATCTAATTTTTTGGATCCAAAAATGAATCCCAATGTTTTCCTATAACAAATCCCATACCGCTAGTGTTTTAACCAACCAAGGTCCAGTGATATCCTCCTCAAAAAGTTGAAAAAATTAGTTTTTTGAAAGAATCCATTTTGTAAAAATTTGTTTTGCTAGGAGAGTAGCAAAAGATAAGCATGGGGGTGTGATAAACACCAATTTATCATCATTCTTATGCCTTAAAACAAACCTAGCTCTTAGAATTTTAACTCCACAAATGGGTTTTTGGGCTACATTTAGGCATCAATTAGGTTAGGCATGCATTGCAACTTTCATTATGTTTTTCACACATTTATTTGAGTGTTAGGGATGAACAGATAGACAAATCCCTAAAAACCTGATACTCAAGAAGGCAAGTGGTGAATAGGAAGCTCAATCCAACTGGGATTCAGCCAGATCCAGCTCAACCTAGTTGAGTCTAGCTCATCTCAGCCCCAATCAGTTCACTGGGAGCTCTAGCTAGCTCAAATAAGTTGACAAGAGTCCACATCAGCTCTAGTCTAGCTCTCCCTAGCTCCACCCAACTCATGGTAGCTGAACTCCCTCTAGCTTACTTACTACTTGTCAACTAGTAGCTAAGCTAGCTCGGGAGTTCTCATCAGAGGTAGTTCCAACCCAACCTAGCTTCAATTAGGTTGAAACCAGCTCAACTTAGGTCAACTACCCAAGCTTAGCTGCTAGCAGAAGAACTGGCTAGCTAAGCTGAGCAGTTGACTCTTCATGAAGGGCTCTTCAGCATTCCACCTCCAATGTAGTTTCATTCCAGTTCTTGACAATTTTTCTTCATCTCCTCTTCCTTAAACCCTAGCTCCATCCTACTCAACCTCTACTCTACTAGCTAAGCTAGCTTATCTAGCTTAGCTAATCAAAACCAGCTCCACCTCCATGGCCGTCCACCACCTACCTAAAACCCTAACCTAGCTCCACCTCAACTTAACTACTAGCTCCACCTAGAAACACCTCTACCTCCTTCCCTTTTTAGCACCAACCACCAACTTCCACATCTCTTCACACTACCATCTCCAAAAGGCACCAAGTTAGCGCCAATACCTTCCCTCCGAAAATCCCCCTTATCTCCACCTTACACCTAAGCTACCTAGCCATCCTAACCCTACACCTAACCCCCTTCTAGAAACCTACACTTGGTACCACCTAACACCACCCTAAGCACCTTATAACCACCATATAAATGGTGCCCCTTCAACTTGGTTAGGTGGTGCCATTTACATCCACCCTTGATCCTACAAACACCGCCACATGGCATTTACATCCCACGCCACTTAACCCACCTAAACCCACCTAAAGTTGGTGCCAAGCCCCCTTAACCAAACCTCTGCACATCCCTTAAATTGGCACTAACCTACCATAGTCACTCATCTCCTAACCACCACCTTATAACCTAATCCTAGCCATAAAACATATCAACCAACCCCTTAACCCTAACCCAAATAGAGTTGGCGCCAACTCTACTCCACCCACCATAACCACCACCTAATGCATCCTTCCACATCCATGCCAACCCTAATCTACCATCCATCAAACAACTTCCATATCCTATCCATCCACAACACCACCCTTTCCTTAGCCCTAGTCAACACCAACCTCCACCCCCTCCACTCTATGAAAAGACCTATAACCGCCACCATTTCCAACACCTTTGGCTTGATTAATTCCACCATCTTCCACCCCCCATAGCCAGCCAAGAGAAGAAGGAGAAGAAGAAGATTAAGGGACACTTTGTCCCCTTTGTGCCTTCCCCTCTTCCCTTCTCTCATATTCCCCCACTAGCTAAAGGACCAGCCAGGCAAGGAGGATGTCCAAGAGGAGGTTCTTAAGGGTGGTGCACGCCCACCCTAGGAGTTCTTGTGGGTGGAATTTTTCCACCCTTGGAGGAGCAAGGGCATGCCCTATCTAGGGTTTTCCAGGAGAAGGATCTCACCACCTTGGAGGAGCATTTCAAGGAAGGAGAGGAAGGAGAAACCCATTTTAAGTACTGGAGCAGCCACAGTTGGAGCAAGGATCTTCTTCTTTTCATAATCATCACAGGAGGTTTAGTGTTTCTTTTTCAATTTTTTGTATTTTGAATTCTAGTAGTAGAAGCATTCCTCTACTAGTGTTTTTGTAAACATTTTCTCCATATATAAAGTTTCCTCTTCTAAAATTCTTGTTTCATTTTAATTATTGGTTTTACCATAGTGTACTGTTAGCGAAAATACACAGTTTGTTAATTAGGTAATTTAATGTCTTTGCAACGTGTAAATCCACTTTTGCTTTTAAATTTATATCTTAGATAGGGGAGTATCTAGGGTCATCCAAGGAGGCAAAAATTGAAATTCAATTCTCTTGCTAAAAACACATCTCAACTTTCTTTTTGGTATTCTAATTATATATATTTTTTTGTGTTTTGAAATAATACGGGTAAGGTGCAAATTGTGACAAAAGAGTGCTAACACCTAAAATGCTAAGCTAAAACTTAAGAGATTAAAAAGTCCACTACCTAAGGTCACTCTAGGCAAGTGGAGGCCTAGAGTAATTAGGGAGTGGAAGTAGAATAAGTGCTAGAACAACAGTAACAATTGCAACAAAAAGCTAAAAGAAGGAAATTTAATTAACTGGAATCTGTGTTTTTTTCAAGGACAAATAGAGGAATGCTTCTACTAGAACTAAACAAATTTAAAAGCAATAAAAGAAACACTAATCCTCTTGCAAAATTTGGTGAAGAAGGGAGTCTTCTTGCTGCAAGCCTAGCTGCTCCTTGGCTTGAAAAGAGGGCCTCCTTCTTCTCTTTCCTTGAGAGCTCCTCCAAGGTGGAAGCTATCACCTTCAATGCTCTCCTCCAAGGGGTGGGCGTGCAACACAGTCAAAAGCTCCTCCAAGGTGGCGTGGACCACCTTCAAGATCTCCTCCAAAGATATTCCTTGCCTGGCTTCTCCTTTTACTAGCGTGACTCAAGAGAGAAGGGAAGAGGGGAAGGCACCAAGGGGACAGAATATCCCCTTAATCTTCTTCTTCTTCTCTCTTGGACATGGGCTTCTAGGTGGAATATGAGAGTGAATTTGCTAGCTAAGGATGGGTTGAATGGTGGTGGGTAGTGGTCTTTTTATAAGGTAGGGTGAGGGGTTAAGGTGCCTCTTGAAATGGAGGGCTAAGATGGTTCGATGGAGGTGGTTAGATGATCCTTGGGTTAAGGATGGTTGGCGCCACCTAAGGGGTGCTAGGGGGGTAGTTAGGGTTGGTCAAGAGGCACCTAAAAGTGGCGTCAATAAGGGGGTAGTTAAGGTGGTTTTGGCACCAATTTTAGGTGTCTTTTGGAGGTGGTGGGTAGGCTAGGTTGGCACCAAGTAGGTTAGCTTATGTGGAGCTTAGGTTGAGCTAGTTGAGTGGAGTTGTTAGGTGGGTTTTTGGGGTTGTATAAGCCAAGGAAGTTGGAGCATAGCTAAGCTAAGCTAAGCTAAGCTTAGCAAGCTTAGTTAATGGAGGAGTAGAGGAGGAGGTGTTGGAGCTAGGGTTTGGAGAGGGGAGCTGAGGGGGAGAAGTCTGGAGCTGAAACTGGAGCTGGCTGCTGCTGAAGAGGCTGGCATGGAGCTACTTTAGCTGGCCTAGCTTGCTAGTTCTTTGCTAGCTACTAAGCCAAGCTAAAGTGAGCTGGCTTCTACCATAATGAGCTAAGGTGAGATAGGTCTGGTGCTCCCGGGGAGGATCAAGCTGGTTGAGGCATCTAAAGTAGCTTAGCTCAATTGAGTTGAGCCAAGCTGAGTCCCTGGGTGCTGGACTTGAGCTTCCTAAGCTGGGATGAGTTTTTATTTAGCTGGTTGGAGTTGTGTGAAGCTGGATGTAGCTGGGTCTAAGCTGGGGTGAACTCCCGTCAACTCAGCTGAGCTAGCTAGAGCTCCCCGTGGACTAGTAGGAGCTGAGATGAGCTAGACTTAGCTATGTTGAGCTAGATCTGAGCTGACTTGAGCTAGGGTGAGCTAAGATGAACTCTCTTGAGCTGCCATTCAACTGAGATTAGCTGAATGGAGCTGGGATAAGCTAACCCTAGTTCAAGTGAGCTAGGTTCCAGTTATGGTGAGCTGGATCAAGGTGAGTTCCAGCTAGTCTGAACTCCTTCTTCACCAATTGCCTTCTTGAGTGCTAGGGTTTTAGGGATCTATATATCTGTTCATCCCTAACACTCACAAAAACACATTAAAATAACAAAAGAAAATGCAATGCATGCCTAACCTAGTGAATTCCTAAATGCAGCCCAAAAACCCATTTGCAGAGTAAAATCCTAAGAGCTAGGTTTGTTTTAGTGCATAAGAATGATGATAAACTGGCGTTTATCATGTACTCACACTCTCTAGTTATCCTAGGTCTTCACATACCTAGGGTAAGCTTAGAGAGTAGAATTGCTTGTCACTTAGGTTTTAGTTTCAACAAGTTTGGTGTAGTTCTTTTTCCACTTCCAATTTCATGATTGCCCATCATTTGAAAATCCAAAAAAATCTAATATTCAAAAATTAAAAAAGAAAGTTGATTTCCTTATTGTCAAGTGAGAGTACATAAAGTGCATTGTTGCCTCCTTGGATGACCCTTGATACAATCGCTATCTAGGTTTATAAATTGTAAAAGTGATTACAAAATGGCATGTTACAATGATTTAAAAAACCCTAATTACAAATCGTGCCTTTCTCGCCATCACCCAGTACACTCTAACTTAAGACACAAATAAGTGAGTAGAAATTTCAGTATGCTGATCATTGTGTGTGCCTTAATTAAGTGGTGCTACAAGCCAATTGAATGAATTGCTTAGGTCACACTACTCTATATAAAATTGATTCATCAAGTAGTTTCCCCTTAAGATTCAATTGTTATGACTTAACCAGGTACTCCACATTATTAAATGAATGTACACATACTGGTGTTTTCAAAATCTAGTGTGCCTCACTAAACCCTGACTAAACATACCTAACGAGTGAATCCTAAAAAATGCTAAACAAGGTTAAACCTTAACAGACAAATCATCAAATAACCATGTTTGAAAAGCCTGGTTGTGCACGCACGCACAAATTAATTGATCTTTAAGGACACAACCCAGATAAAGGGTCCATCACATTCTCGAGCACATTCAAACTTAGCTAAGGCAAATTAAAATTGAGTAGTCATTGGCCTTAAGGATTGACTTTCTCCTCAGGGCTCAGACTAAGATTATTTCCATTTAATCTGCTTCTACTAGTCCATCTGATGTTGTCTAGCTAGGGGAGTATCATCAAACAACAATAGTTGGGGAGTATCAAAGGAACCTAAGGTGCAAGCCAAAGGGAGAATCTTCGCCTTAATTCCTCCCTCTAACTGGTTGGATTGACCAAATAGAAGAAGATCAAATCGTTTATAATCTTAAGACAGGTTCTGGGAGTTTGTAGGTATTTACACCACACCCCTAAGTATTGGTTTGAATTGCCTGTATTGTATGGCACCTTCCTCTTTCCAATTCTCCATCTCACTTTAACATGTATCCTTCCACTTCTTATACACACTTCCACCCCTGCCATCCTACCAACACTCATCCCCAAGATGATTATTATCCCTACTCGACCAATGACCATCCTTCCACTAGTTGGGATAATCCTGATTGGGAATATAATTCTGAACCTCAATGTCCAAGGTGTTGAAGTGAAAATCATCATAGTTTAATGAAATAGCATCATAGTATAGTGACGAAAATTGAATCGATATTTAAATTTATAAGTTCTCGAAAAATGCATATGTTCCAAGGTCATTCATAGGGAGCAAAATTGGAATTCAATCCACTAATCAAAATAATAGAAATGAGCACAATAATCAATCAAAAAAATAATGATATGCAATGAATAATCAATCACAAAATATATTCGATAAAGAGCCAAATTGTATCTCAAGGGTCAATAACAAAAAGATAATATAGAGCAAAAAGTGGTGGTTGAAACCACCAATTAATCTCAACACTTAGGCTCAATTCCCAACTCAATATCAATTTCTCAAAGCCCTCAATTAACCATTTAATTCAAACCCAACAATCAGCTCAATCGATTAATTCCTTCAAACTTCCAAGCTAAGCCTCAAATGACTTAAGTCTCAACTCCAAAGCCCTTCACAAATTAGCCTAAGTCCTTAGGAAATTATGCGTAGAGCAAAACCCCCTACTACTCTCTTAAATTCTTCTCTTTCTCTCTCCTAATTAGGTAAACGGGTAATCGGATCCAGACTGGGGACCAGGCCCACATGCATGTGGGCACAGGCGAGGTGTGCAGTGGCATGTGTAAAGGGGACCCAACCCCCGAGTCTTGGGCGAGGAGTCTATGCACATGAAACATTATGAATGAGTTTCCAAATTAGATGTCCACGATGTGGGACTATATTTGGTGTACTCCTTCGCACGTTGCAGCTGGGAAGCTTTGTTTGGTTGAAGCTACTACGAATGTTGTTCCTCTCAATTGAGGTCCCAGAGGGCTTCGTGGTGGTCTTCCGCAGTTCTGGGAGGTGGAAGTAAGGCTGACGGTCTACGGGTGGCAACATACAGTGGCGGCAATGAAGTCGATGATGACGAGAAAATGTGCATCAAAATACAAGCAAAAAGCCCTAATTAAAACACTCAAAATGTTCACCGTTAGGCATGGAGTATGGTGGAGGTTTTAGTTGGGTGAGCAAAGGTGTGAGGTGGTCAGGCAGAGATGGCAGATGTAGTGGAGTGATGGGTTATTTGATGGAGGTGTGGAGTGGGTGAAAGTCCTAATAGGGTTCTGGCTTTTGCTTAGTAGGAGGTGAGGAAGCTTTTGGCTGTGGTAGCGAGTTGGTTGGTAGCATAAAACGTAGTGGCAGCCTTGCCAGAGTCATGGCTGAAGACGTAGAAGAAAGAGGGGGAGAAGGTGAGTTTGAGGTCTAAACTAGGTCTAAGGGGCCTAATCCTATTCTAGAGGAGAGGAAAAGAAAGAACCTAATTAATTGGACGAAGGGGAAGGAAATCCATGGTGGCTTGCTTCGCCAACGCCATGGATGATGAGGTCTCCGGTGATGAGAAGCGACAACAACGAAGGAGATAGGGGCTCCTGCTTTGTCTGGTGAGGAGTGGAGAAGATGAGGAAGGTATTGGACCACCCAATTTGGCCTTTGGGTGGTGTTGAAGCGGAAAATTGTTGCAAAAGGATTGAGTTTTGAAATCTCATCATTGTAGTATGATTTACGAAGAAATATGTCAACAAATAAATTTTACCGAAACTTGAAAAGAATTCCAGGTCGAAAATAGGGAGGCTATGTCGATTTGAAATCCACGATTATATTTTTTTAACTTTTGTTATTTTTGTTTAGGAAGCGCGATAATCACAACGAATTTGATATTAACAATAAGAGAGAGAGCAAACACTTTATAATATGGATAATTTTTTTATAACTAGAAAGCGGGAAATATTACAACTAGAAAGCAACAAAATCTACTCTAGAAAGAAGTAAAGAGAAAGGAGGTGAGAAGTTATCCCCCAAGATGGTTGCTTGGAAGACAAGCTGGATGGGGCGATGCCTGGAAGACGGAGGGCGAAGATGGAAGATGAAGAACGAAGCGGGAAGAACAGGGGGCGAGGCAGGGCATTGTCGTCGTGGGATCCACTTCTAGAATGGTGGCGAGAAAACTTTGATTTTAACTCTAGAGGAGCATCCTAGGTTTGGGGCAAGGTTCTTTAGAGCTTTGGAGAGGGAGAGAGGTGAAGGAAGGGATGAATGAAATGTGGGGGGCATAGGCCTTTTTTATAGGTGCAGAGGTTGGGGGCAAAAAGGTCATTTCAAGTTAAAAACATTAATGTAGGGGACTTAGCTCGCGTGTACCCACTGGCTCTTCCTTTCCCACACTAAAAAATGCCCACACGCGTCCAAACAACCTTAGCCGTCTGATCTTGCGATCGACGGCTGAGAATGCATTGCATCCATGTTGTCAAAACGCCCACCGCATTGGATCACACTTGCAGAGGCACGTCTGATCGCATGTGCGGGGCTCCTTGCATCTGGGTGCACCACGTGGCGCTCCTACTACCGCCACCTGATGTGCATCGCATAGTTGAAATCAACCGTTCCCCTCGTTCAGCTAATTTGAGGTGCTTGCAGGGCCTCGAACGTGAGGCCTTCGCATTGCCGGTGGCTTTGAGAGCGCTACGCCATCCTCGCCGATGGTGGCAGTTATGAATTAAGGCACAAGGGTCTATGGCAGTTGGATCAAGATCCAACAGCCTAGATCTGATCGCATGGTTGGGGAGAGATAGAGTGGGTGCCTATGGTTAGTGTGGGTAGCTGAGATGGCATGGACGGACAAGATGGCACCACGTGGCACCATCTTGGCCATCCATCTTGTGTGTCTTGTAGATGGTGCTAGAGATGTCGGATTGGACCAATTTTCACGTTGTTGGGCTCTGATCGTCGATTCGAACCCATTCGTGCAGTCAAATTTCTCATCTGATGTATGGATTTACAACATATTGGCCCATTAATCTTTGATCTTACTTGGATTATATCTATGCTACAGATGTTCGATCAAGGCAATCTTGGAGGCATTGAACTCCGATTGTTGCCCTAATCAGATTCGTGCGATTGGATCTTTAATCTGAGGCCTCGATTAAATTTTGTCTGTCCCTGACCACCAAAATGAGTAAATTATTATATAATTTATACACTTTGTCCTAAATGCATGATGATACATGTTATGTAATATTTACAATATATGATGCTTCTATGACTATAAGAACATGCATAAATAGGTATTTTAGCCTATTCAGATGCATACACATCACACCCCTATGCCTATCTTTTGCTAGTACCTAGCAAAAACTATATGATATTTATAAAAGAATTAGGTAGGATTTCTTGGGCAAAAGTTATTCTTCAATGCTAGGAGATTTTTACTAAGGACCTGAACTACAAAGACACAACAACACCTAGGTGTCTGCCAAAATGCAGACTGCCTCAAGACCTCGCCTTATTCAAAGAAGGATCTTTTTCTTCTTTTCTTCTTTTCTAATTTTTTTTTTCAATTTCTCAGTTTAGGATTTCTAAGCAGCTTTTTACGGCCACTCAACCCACCCAAGACTCAAAGAGAACCCTAAGTTCTAAGCATTTTTATATGTGAAATGTGATAGACTCACTGGTCGACGATTAGAATGGACTTCGGGTTTGTATGCCCCTAGGTGACCTTAAAAAGAAATTCTGCCTAAAGGTGTATCTATTCGGCCGATAGCTTTCTCCCTATTTTTATTTTTATGCGGTCAACAGAAGGGCGAACCCAGTGTATATCTCCTTAGCTTATTCTATTTCTCTGCTTCTTCCTAACTTGCCAGCCATACTCATGTGGTGAAGTATGGCTTTTTTTTTTTTCCTCCTTTTCTATTTTTTTTTATTTTCTTTCTGGATATTTTTCTTTTCTCCTTTCTTTCTTTAAGTAGGTGGCTTCCCTGATCTAACATTTACCTAAAGGC
Source organism: Thalassia testudinum (assembly GCA_037157565.1). Lineage (NCBI taxonomy): Eukaryota > Viridiplantae > Streptophyta > Magnoliopsida > Alismatales > Hydrocharitaceae > Thalassia > Thalassia testudinum. Next base: position 6,710,894 of record JAZHRO010000003.1, on the reverse strand, counting down.
AGTAGGAAAAGAATGGTCGTGTGACTAGGCTCCGGAAAACCTACCAATGGGCTGTTACCCATGCTAACTTTCCAGCCATACAACCTAAGAAGGTTCATTAGCTACCCAATTTCCGTTAAAATCACTGAAAAGCAAGTCAGTGTAAATAGTGTGTAGATGCTTAGACTTAAAAATCTCCTCAAATTAGAGGGTGGGTTGATAAGTCGTGTACTTATCACCCCAACTTATTTAATCAAATTGAAGCAAATTCAGAATGACAAGGACTCGATAAACAAATCCACATTTTAGTGGACACCCGAGCTGATTACGCTCGAAGACTTGAAGGGTCTAAGTGTTCAGATTCTATTGTATTATTCCACAAGGTTGAAAAATCCTAATGCCTAATTATTCTTTCCTAATTCAATTTTTTTTTAATAAAGAGAAAAATAAGTAGAATTCACAAGAATTCCACAGAGCTGACAAAATGATTCAAAAATGAATCCATCTCCCCATGCCTAGCTGATGCAATGTCCTCATTGAAAATAAAGTGCATGACAAGCAAGGTAGAAAGAGGAAAATATCACCTGTATTCCATGATGCTCAGGTCAGCTCTAAGTCAAACTGTACAAGTGCTGAGTTTAATGCCATCAACTAGGCGAAGTCCAGCCAAAGAAGTCACATTAAGGTTAAAGCAACCTTAACGGAGATGGGTTCTGGAATAACATGGTCAACATAAGGTTTCAGATGTTGTTCGTTGATCTTAAAATAATTACCCATCTTTGGGTTAGAGATCTTAACAGCTCCATTGTGAAATATTTGATCGATGATGAAAAGGCCATCCCACTTTGACCTAAGCTTGCTGAGAAAGAGCTTAAGTCAAGAATCAAAGAGCCAGACCTTCTGGTTTGGCTCAAAGCTCTTGCAAGAAATCAGATGATCATGAAGAGCTTTTGTCCAAGCCTTATAGATCTTGGAATTCTCATACGCATCATTTCTAAGCTCCTCCAACTCAAATAGTTGGAGCTTCCTAGTCTTTTCGGCTAAACGTAGATCAAAGTTGCATTTCTTGATCGCCCAGAATGCCCAATGTTCAATCTCTACTGGTAAATGGCATGCCTTTCCATACACCAGATGAAACAGTGACATGCCGATAGGCATTTTGTAGACTGTATGGTAGGCCCAAAGTGCATCCTCAAGCTTTTGAGTCCAATCTTTTCGATTAGGCCTAACTGTCTTCTACAGGATGTTCTTGATCTCCCGATTGGAGATCTCGGCCTATCCGTTCATTTGAGAGTGATATGGTATGGAGATTCTGTGATTTACCTCATATTTTGTCTGTAAACTATGGAATTGGACATTTATGAAGTGAGTACCACCATCGCTGATGATGGCCCTTGGAATCCTGAACCGACTGAAGATGTTTTTTTTGACGAAATAGATGACCACTTTTTGGTCATTGGTTCAGGTGGGAATAGCCTCGATCCACTGGGACACGTAATCAATAGCAACAAGAGTGTATTGGTGTCTAAATGAAGGGAGGAAGGGAGCCATGAAATCGATGTCCCAAACATCAAAGATTTCGACGGGAAGGATTGGGTTTAGAGGCATCATATCTCTCTTAGTTATGCTCCCAAGTGCCTGGCATTGGGAACATGACCTCGAGAATTCCTGGGCATCCTTGAATAAAGACAACCAATAGAATCCAGATTGCAATATTTTTGCAACCATCCTTTTCCCCAGAAATGTCCACCACACGCAGATGCATGGCAGAACTTAAGTATGCTTTGAAACTCATTCTCCAGTACACATCAGCGAATAATTTGATCAGAGCTGATGAGATACAGTTCAGGGTCATCCCAAAAGTAATATTTGGCTTCATATTTAAGTCTATCGTGTTGTTGCTTGGCCCAATCTTGAGGGATTTGACCAATAGCTGATAGCCCATATTTGTGGGCTATTTAAGTATTTAAGTGCCTAGACATTTGGTTAATTCTAACATTTATTTAGCATAAATTAGGATGTAAATAGATTAATTCATATTTCTAATTTAATTGCATAATTCATGCATCTTATTCATATTTAAATGCATTTAGAATTAACTTAGAATTGCATTAGTTAATTAGGTACATTTCATGCATTAATTTAGGTTAACAAAAAGGTTGAGGGTTTGTATATAAATAACCATAATATTTTATCATTATTTTTTTTATTATTCTTCTATGTGCAATAGCTGCATTTCTTCCTCCAGCTGCCATAGTGAAGAACCCAATCAAGGAGGAGTGGATGTATTGGATCTGGTCGGGCAGCTGATTTTGAAAGTGAGGAGGAGGCAGCCAAGCTCAGAAGGCCTCCACCCCCAACCCACCACTGTGCAGAGAGTTTATCTCTCTTCCATTCCACACTGCCGGCCTCGACCGTGGCGACGAGTCTCCACCACCGTGGGCGTGTGGTGTGACAGGCCACACCGCCATCCGGAGCTCGTCCGCATTACCGTGAGCACCTCAGCGTGCACCTCCCTCGCCGTCGTCACCAACAACCACCGCCGTAGCCACTGCAATTTCACTCCTCAGTCAGTTAAGATGTTTTGGAAGTTTCCCGGATGTCTGAAGCTTCGATCCACACTCTAGCAGCAACTGGCTACTCACTCCACACCCGCGCCCCTCCGGGAGCACACTTGAACAACCTCCTGCAGCAAACACTCCAGCACTAACCACCAGCCCATGCATGCCTCTTCATCATCTCCAGCCTGCAGCAGCAACCACCCTTGCTGCACTTCACCTCCAGCGCCAACCGCCAGCCCTCGCCCGCATCACCTCCAGCACCGACAGCCAGCCCACGCACGCGCATCACCTCTAGCTTCTAACGCATGCCTGCCAGTACCCTACACCTCCACTTCACACCCACACCAACCGCGCACGTACGCACCTCCTACAAAAGCACGCCCCTACGGCTGCAGCACCCGCCTGCTCGCCTGCAGTAGAGTCGCACCTCTTGCAGCATTCCCCCGCACGCCCTCCAGCCGCGGCAAGGCGGGCATGGCCAGCAGCAGCTGCAGCCTTCCTGCACCCCACGCACCCGCCAGCGTGCAGCACCAGCTACCAGTTCCTCACCCGCACGCCTGTAGTAGAGCCGCCCTCCTCCAGCGCACCTCCACTGCACTGCAGAACGCACGCCACCTCCGTGTGCACCCTACAGCAGCAGCAGCCGCATACACCAACAGTGCCACCTCCACAGGATGGTGATGCAGGATGGTGATGCAGGATAACAGAACTAGCCTGCTCAGAGAGTATCATCTTCCTTGGAACAGATTCCCTCAGCTTACGCTTCTGGGTGCATAAATCATTTAAGAATTTAGCATAACCCGGTATGTGTTTGATAGCATCAAGGATGGGGATATTGATTTCAACATTATTGAATATATTCAAGAGCTCCTCGTTACTATCAACAAGCTTCTTCTTCCTAGGTTTAATTAAGGCCTCAGGAAAGGGAGCGAGTCAGATCTTCGGAATCAGGTTCCTAAGCCTTGATTTCTTCTTCAGAATTCTTCTTTCTTTCCTTAGGCTCACTAGGATTTTCTTGACTAGAGCAGGGTAGGTGTGGGTCCTGGGTTTACCTTCCACTCATCAAAGTAATGGAATTGGCAGATGCGTACGGGTTTGGGTCTTGAGGAGGGTTAGGAAAGATCACAGGGGCATGATTAGCCAAAAAGCCTAGATTTGATGAAGAAGTAGAAGAGGAAGGACCCTACTCAACCACTTGAGCATGTGCATGTGGGTTGCTCTGATTCCTATACCCTTGGGCATGATTGCCCAAATTCTGTATGTTCTGCAGGTTGGGTACAGGTTGAAATGGCAAAGATCCGGGCAGACGAGTGTTAGCAATGAGCTCGGTTTGCAAGTTGTCCAGTGAGGTTTCCATTTTTTGCATGAGCTGTAGCATAGATCCTTGCATCTCTACCATCTGACGATTCAAATTAGCCTGCCCTATGGGTTGACGAGCATTCCAAACTGGCAAATTTTGGGGGCAGCTAAGTATAAACATGACCCTGACCCATTGGTCTTTGTGGAGCTTAATTGCTAGGTCAGAATTGGGTCGGCTGCCCTGAATTTTTCCAGGAGAAGTAAGGGTGGTTTTCCCAACCTGGATTATAAGCATTGGAATATGGCTTGGACCTAACATTCTCTTGTACAACATAGACATCCTCATAGGGCGAGGATGGAGAAAAGAAAGGAAGGGATCAGAGAAACTCGGATCAAAGGCCCCAGTTTGGAACCCATGGGGTTCTGAGCAATGCTGATTCAAAAGTTGAGCCACATCCAGTTGATTCACGAACTCTCGTCTAGAAGGAGCTCACGAAGAATGGAATCCTGAATTCTGGGATTGAGTGGATTCAAAATTGTTTGCAAAGTTTCCCGCCATTCACTCCAACCTTTTGGTAACCAGGTCCACCTTGTCTAGTTTATTACAAATCCATTCCATAAAGAATGAATTAGAGTCATGGACCTCATTAACATTCGATCTGGGTTGTTGGTACCGATTTAATGTATCCATGGAGGTATGATTGATTGAATTCTCACTCATTTTCTCAAGCAAATCATGTGCACTATCTGCGTCTTTGTTGAGGAAATTGCCTCCGCAAGAAGCGTCCATGTGATTTCTGAGTTGCTCAATCAACCTGTAGTAAAAGATCTACACAAGTTGCCATTTCAGCACCATATGGTGTGTTCACTTCCGCAATAAGTCCTGGAATCGCGCCCAGGAAACATGAAACTGCTCCCCCAGCCACTGGGCAAAAGTAGTAATCACCCACCTTAGTGCATTGGTACACCCGACTGGAAAGAATTTCATTAAGAAAGATAATTTAAGATCGTTCCAAGTTGTTATCGGCCTTCCTATGGTCCTGTACCAATGAGTAACCTTATCCCTAAGAGAGTGGGGAAAGAACCTCATGATCATTTGCTCTTCACTCACGTTTCAAGCTTTGGTGGTTTGGACCAAAGTGGTCAAGTCCTCCAAATGCTGAAATGGGTCTTCAAAGCCAAGCCCATGAAAATGTGTGATCAGGCTTAACACCTGGGGCTTGATTTCTATGTCTCTGGTAGGAATCTGGATGCTGGGACATTCCCCATAATTTAAAGGATCATAAAAGTCCTTCAAGGGCTGAGCACCTTAGATTCTCTGGAACTATTCTTGCATTCTTTGCATTTGTTCCAACTGCCTTTGAAACATCTCTTATTGATTCAGAGATAGAGGAGGTTGTTGATCGGCCATGGGATCAAGTTGGCCAAAATTCAATCTATGCCTCCTAGAATAATCTAATGGTCCTTCCAATCGGGGATTTAATGACCTCCTTCCAAGCATAAACTAGGAAGAGGTCGGAAGTGTTGGTGCTAAAGCACCATGATCGTTTATTTTGATGATAACAAAAATACTTGTTATTTAACATTTGCTTTTGAGTCTGAGCTTTTAGGTCAAATTGCAAATGGATACAAGTGTGAAGGACCTCAGAGCTCGCGTCCATGGTGGATTGGAGGAGCTCATTGGAGGAGAAGGAGCTTCGCGAGGAACGAAAGCTTGAAGAGGGCATGAAGAGAAGAATAAAATAGATACTCTTTTCATGTATTCTTTGTAATTCTTTGGTTCTTTATTCTTTGTGTCTAGATATATGTTAAAGAGCCTCAAAGGATCTAAACAGTAGTTCTAGGAACACCTACCAGACCCTAGGATACTTAGGTTTTCTTATAGAACTTAGAAAACAAAGATAGGTTTCAGACAGCCTGATCAGACGTCCAATCTGGAAATCAGACGTCGGATATTGACTTTTAAGACATTTGACTGTTGACTCTGACGTCCATTAATTTAGGCTGGACTTTGTAGGTTCTGTCTATTGAAATCAGACATCCAGACCTTAGTCAAAACTTCTTAGAAGACGTCTGATGGTTGTGCCAGACATCCAACTAGTGGAACATTGGCTAACAAAGTAACCATTGAGGGAAATGACCTGTAGGCATATATCAGATGTTTGTAGAGGATCCCAGACATCTGATATGTGACCGTTGAGCCTCGACTGAGCCGAAATCACTTATCCTGAGGATTATAGCCGTTTAGGTTCTTGGGAATCCATTCCTACACTTAATTAGGTTTCCAGACGTCCAGACCTAGTGCCAGATGTCCTGTATGTCATCTGATGGTTTTACACTAGAACCCTATTTAGGTCTGAAACAAGTCAATAAAGGAACCCGTCTAGAATTAGATGTCTGACTTAGTTCCCAAACATCTTAAGATTAACTTCCAGACGTCGGATCTTTTTCCTAGACATCTGATGACCCTGTCAGAATCATTAACGATTATAATTTCGGCATATTCTACCTTGGGATAATTCCCAACGGCTATGGAAGGCTTCCAAGGTCTTCCAAAGACTTCCTATAACCTCTATAAATAGAGGTGTACCCTTGCCTTACAAAGGCACACCAAACAACACATTTCCACATCTTTAGTGTTCATTTAATCTTGCGAAGAAGCCCTAGCTCTCCAAGCTTTTGTTCCACTTCAAGAAAGCTTCATCGTTGTTGCGCACCCGCTCTCCCTCCGCAATTACGAGAGCGACGAAGTGCCGTAGAGTGATTCACGCACCTGCGTCATCAAACTGACACACTTCTAGCAAAGGGAAGTAATCTTTACCTATAGTAGCTAAGTTTAGGATTCAAACTTTGTGGCTTTATAGGGTTGCTTTGTAATCTTTCCTTGTTATTTGATTGGGTATTCGCATTGCAAATTCCCATCTCCATCGAGGGACAAAATCCTTCTAATAAAGAGAAGGGGTCTTAGGAACACTACCCTCGTACTTGTAGCATGGTTGTAATAGAGGTTGAACTACCCTTGTTAAAGTAGTTCATTAGTGGATTTGGTCGACTTTGTCTATCGGAAAATCCTAACTCGAGAGGGTTAGGTGGTGGTTTTTATCCAGTTTGGGTTTCCACCTAAAAATCTCTTGTGCATTTTGTGCGATTGTTCCTTTTGTGAGATTGTGATATTTATTTCCTCGTCGATTTTATATTCCGCAAATCTCACCCGCTCCTGTAGGAATCTACAGGAAGGACTGGGGAGAAGAACCCTACAACACAACAAAATAAGTTTGTCCTTAATTTGGGTAGCATAAGGACATACAGACTCTCAGAATCCATCTTAAGATTATAGATGATTTACTCTACTTGTATCCAGTCAATCCAACCTGTTAGAAGGTTGGGTTGGGGAGAAGGTTATTCCTTCGGCTTGCACCTCCGGTTCCTAGTGAATCCCCCAACTGCGGTTGTTTGACGCTACTCCCCTAGCTAGACAACAGATTGACTAGTACAAGCAGGTTAATCATGAACAATCTCAATCTGGGCCCCGAAGAGTGAATTAGTCCTTAAGGCCAACATCTAATCAGTTTTAACTTAGGCTTAGGATTGTAGTGCTTTTGGAATGTGATGGGCCCTTAAAATGGGTTGTGCCCTTAAAGATTGATTGAATATGTGTGAGTGAGTGCACAACTAGGGTTTTCAAGCAAGATTAATTGGATGAGTGGATTTTACGGTTCAAATCTTGGTTAAATAGCATTTAGGGTTTAGAATTAGGTAAATTCAATCAAATTCAAGAGGCAAACCAGATTTTCAAAACATGGGTGAACATCTTTTCCTTTTGAAATCAAAAGTAAAGTGGAGTGCCTGGTATTGACCCAAATTGTAAACCCTAAGGGGAAGCTACTTGATGAGTTAATTTTAGATGGAGTGATGCTACCTAAACGACTCAAACAATTGGCCTTAATACACCACTGAGTTAGGCACACAAGTGGATACCTATTCTAATTTCTACTCGATTATGTGTTTGGGTGTGTGTACCGATTCCACAGGTTGGAATCTCGGTTGAGTAAATAAAAATCAAGTTAGGGTATGTGCCTCGAATGTAGGTGTATGTAGTCTGTATGTTAATTTGTCCCACAAGAAGTATCGTTTTGTTTGTTTGTTTTTTTTACAAGGGGAGATGAGTGGGGGTGGAAATCAAAGCATCCAAACTAATCCTAGGGTTTATGTGAACACCTACGTTAGTCAGGGTTTGAATTAGGATTGTGGAATGAAAAATATGGATGGGGGAAGAATGGGGAGCACTTACAATTGTCGTCAACTGCACTTTACTCCTTTCTACTACTTGAAGATTCCCTGTTGAGGTACCTGCAAAACAATTGAGGAGAAATAAAGGTAAGTTAGAAAATAATTTAGTGCGTAAAATGCGGAAAGAAAATCGAGATTCATTGCCTCCCCGGAAATGATGCAAAAATGTTGAAGTGGAAAATCATCACAAAAAGGTTGAGTTTTGAATACCTGTCATTGTAGTATGATTTGCGAAGAAATTCATGAATAAATAAATTTTACCAAAACTCGAAAAGATTTCCAGGTCGAACACAAGGAGGCTACATCGATTTGAAATCCACGATTATATCTTTTTTTAATTTTTGTTGTTTTTGTTTAAAAAGCGAGATAATCACAATGAATTCGATATTAACAATAAAAGAGAGAGAGAGAGAACAAGCACTTTATAATATGGATAACATTTTTACAACTAGAAAGTGGGAAATATTATAGCAAAAAAGCAGGAAATATTACAACTAGAAAGTAGTAAAACCTACTCTAGACAGCAGCAAAGAGAAAGGAGGTGAGAAGTTATCCTCCTCGACAGCTGCTTCGAGGACGAGTGATAAATGGTAGTCTATCATCATTCTTATGCCTTAAAACAAACCTAGCTCCTTTGATTTTGCTCCGCAAATGGGTTTTTGGGCTGCATTTAGGCATTAATTAGGTTAGGCATGCATTGCACTTTTTGTTATCCTTTTAATGTTTTTTGTGAGTGTTAGGGATATACAGATTGCTAGATCCCTAGAACCCTAGCACTCGGGAAACTGGTGAAGGAGAAGCTCTCACAAGCTAGAACTCAGCTTGATCCAGCTCACCATAGCTGGAATTCAGCTCACCTGAACTAGGGTTAGCTCATCCTAGCTCCATTCAGCACATCTCAACTGAATGGTAGCTCAAGAGAGCTCATCTTAGCTCACCTTAGCTCAAGTCAACTATGATCCAGCTCAACTTAGCTGAGTCTAGCTCATCTCAGCTCCCATTAGTCCATAAGGAGCTCTAGTTTGCTCAGCTGAGTTGACTGAAGTTTACCCCATCTCAGTTCCAGCTACATCCAGCTCCACTCAACTCCAGCCAGCTAAAGATGACTTCATTTCAGCTCAAGAAGCTCAAATCTAGCACCAGGGGACTTAGCTTAGCTCAACTCAGTTGCGCTAAGCTACTTTAGTTGCCTCAACCAGCTTGATCCTCCTCGGGAGCACCAGAACCAGCTCACCTCAGCTTATTATGGTAGAAGCCAGCTGACTTTAGCTTAGCTTAGAAACTAGCAAAGAACTAGCAAGCTAAGCTAGCTAAAGTAGCTCCATGCCACCCTCTTCAGCTGCTGCTAGCTCCAGTTCAAGCTCCAGACTTCTCATCCTCAGCTCCTCTCTTCAAACCCTAGCTCACATTACCTAATCTTCTACAATATTACTAGCTAAGATAGCTTAGCTTAGCTAGGCTCCAACTCCCATGGCATCTACAACCTTAAAACCTCACCTAACTAGCTCCACCAATCAACCCTAACCCTAAGTCCACCTAGCTAACCTAGTCCACCCATAAGTGGGCACCAAACCTAGCCACCTTTTTACCCCTCACCTCCTTCCAAAAGACACCTATTTTGGTGCCACTAAGCCTTCTAGAACCCCCTCTTTTTGGGGCCAAAATAGCCCCCCATCTACACCCTACACCTACCCTTTCCAAGCCCTATCCACCCTACACCTCACCCTCCTTCTAGAAACCTTCAAGTTGGCACCAACCCATGGCACCCTTCCATGGTTCGTGCCACTTTTAGGTGCCCCTTGGCAGCCCTAACTACCCCCCTTAGCACCTCTAAGGTGGTGCCACTTAACCCTAGCCCTAGGATTAACTTAACCATCCATAACCACCACCAAACTCCATCCTAGCCCTCCACCTATTCACGCAAACCCTACCTCCATCCCACTCTACAAAAACCCATCACCTACCTCCATTCTCTTCATCCTCCCATTAGATAATTTCTACCCTATACCCACCTCATACCTATGGCCAAGAAGAAGGAGTAGAGAAGAAGATAAAGGGGGTACATCACCCACCCCCTTGGTGCCTTCTTCTCTCCATTCCTTCCCTTTCTGCCATGCCAAGAAGGAGGAGGATCTTCACCACCAGGAGGACGACTAGGAAAGGAGGTGAAAGGGTGGTGCATGCCCACCCTTAAAGGAGATCATTGAAGGTGGTAGCTTCTACCTTGGAGGACATCTTTTGGAGGAGCATCTTGACAAGATGATTTTCGCTTTCGAATAATATGATTAAGATGATTTGTCATTTTAGTATTAAAGTGGTGGAATAATATGACAAAACAATTACAATTAAAATTAAACCACCAACAGGAGAGCGGGTCATGTCCACAGGGAGGCAATGACCTTTTTAAACTCACAATTTGGTGGAAATCAAGTTCGTTGAAATATTCGTCAAATCAAACAATGCCTATGTAGCTCTGAATGTAAACCTCAAATTTATGGAGAAGTCAAGGGTTCTTGACGAAATTTTCATGTAAGAAAATTATCCATGTGCAAGGGTATGCCATGTACTTTTCACTTGCATGCATACTAAAATGTAATTCAAAATTAAATGTAATGCATATAGAGATGAATCAATAAGGCTTAACAATTACCTAGAAGAATAAGCATAAAGCTGTAAGTTCCCCACAATTTAATTAATATGAAAAACAAGAAAATAATTCTTGACAATGGCAATTTCTGTAAATAATAATACACACTAAAATTGAGGATTATACCTCTCTCCTCCTCGCGCATGGGAGAGAGGCTCATTCAAGGAGCTACTCTGAGAAAAGGTTAGCTAGAGCGAGGCCTTCACGGTGGTGGCAGCGGCGTGTCGTGAGATGGCCTGGGTCGGCTAGATGGAGGAGAGAACTGACAGCAGCAGCAGTTATCGCTACTGCTCTTGCCCACGGGTAGAGCTGCTGGAGTAGCGCGCGCTCTGCACCCGCAGTTGGAGGCGAGGGACGGTGGCTGCCAGGAGCGCGTGCTCTGCTACTAGAGGGTGCACGGCAGGTGCTGAGAGGAGCGCACGCTCTACTGCTGGAGGGCGCGCGGCAAAGGCTGCAGGTAAAGGTGCAGCAAGGGAGGTGCACGCGAAGGTGCGAACACATGCAGGGAGGTGCACGTGGGTTGGAAGTGCGGTGCGCTCTTTGTGTGGGCAGAGCGGCTGGAGGGCACGTGGGCGGAGGTGCGGGATGACATGCACTGCACTGCTGGTGGGAGGTGCCTACGCTTGGTGCGTGCTGCAGGAGGTGCCTACGCTTGGTAAGGGATGTGTGCGAGGATGGTGCTGGTGGTTGAGGAGCTGATGAAGAAGAAGCACGGTGATGCAAGGACTCTGATTGGCGATGTGGGCTGTCACACCACACGCCCACAGTGGTGGAGTCGCGCTGCCACAGTTGAGGCCGATGGTGAGGAGCGGATGAGAAACTAGGTTCTCTACACAGTAAGGAAAGGGGTGGTGGTCTCTTCTAAACGACAGCCATTAATCCTCCTTTGTAGCCACAGCTACAAGGATTTTGAAATTAAAATAGGCCACTGTCGAGTGAAGTGAATGTGCAGGAGGAGGAGGTGGAGATGGGGCAGTTACCTGCAAAAACGAGAAGAAGAATAATAATAAAGTAATTAGGATTATTTATACATAACTCCTTAACTTCTATGTTAATTAAAACAATGTATGTAATGCACCAAATTAATTAACTAATCAAATATATGCAATCCTAGGTTAATTCTAAATGCATTTAGATATGGATACCACACATGAATTATACACTTAAGCTAAAAATATGAATTAATTTAATTACATCCTAGTGTATGCTATCTAAATGTTAAAATTAAGTTAATGTCAAGGCACTTAAATACTTAAATGGCCTACAAATATGGGCTAATCAAATACCCTCATGCCTAGTTTTTTTTAGTCCTTAGTAAATCTAAGCAATAACCTAGCACTCCAAATAGACTAGCCAACCCAATCGGTCTTCCTTTAGAAAAATTTTAAGTTCAAACTTTAGACCTAAGGTTCTCAAGTAGTTGCTAAGTTACAGACTAGGTCAGCTAAAGACGAGTTGCGGGCACAGGTTTCCCTAATTTCTAACTCCACCCAAGGGTTTATTGATCCCTGAGATTAAGGCATCCGTGCATGTGTATTGGTCTGAGTTATTTGTGGTTGGTATGATTGCCAACCTAGAGAGGAAAAAGGATTATTTTTCTTTTAATATATATATTTTTGTTTGATTCTTCTAATTCTAACCTTGGATCAGCTATCAACACAGTCTATGTCGGATTCATTGTCCCCATTACCGTACCTCGAAGGATGCCTAGATTTTGATGCTTCGAGATGGAACCACCCATAGCAACCCCAAGAACTCCTAGCAACCGACACTTCGAGATAGTATCGCCCATGGATTTCTTAAGCAAATTCAGGACTATGGCAATCGGCACTTCGAGATAGGGCCACCCATGGTACCTGAACCGCACAATTCGCTTACATTCCCCTAGTAGGATGGATATCCTACGAGACAAGCGCCGAGGAGGTAACATGTTATCATCGCATCCTCAAGGTGAGTATATACTCCACCTCTCCTGCGGCAGGAACTCTTCCAATCAAATTTTGTTTTCAAGCTTCTCCTAAGTCAACACTAAGAGAACCAACTTTTCTTAAAGAAATGAATTAGGGTGATCACTTACTTACACAAGACCAAGTGTGTGTGAAATTTGGATGCTTAGGTTACAAGGACTTGTAAATCAAAAGGTAGAATAAGACTCCAGGTACTACCCAGCCTTTAACTCAGTCCCTAGCTTTCCTTGCTCAACCTCTTGAGAAATGGTCTGCAACTTAACTCCTAGTTAAGTTTTTAAGTCCACAATGGACACTAAAGGTCTAAATCCAGTAGCTCACTTAGCTTCTAAAGTTCGACACCTAGAATCAACTTAGTCTAACCTAAAGTTCTTCTCTGCTTAAGAATGCAAGACCCAGCTAGTTAAGCTCAATAATACAATTTTGTTTTTTGAATGCAATATGCATGAATAAATGCAAAATGTAGACATGCTCTAAATAGGTGCCTCAGGTCCTCTCCCGTATGCCTAGTTCTAATAATGTTCTCATTTGAAACAAAATAGCTAAAGGTGGATATTACCTGAGGTGGAGAATGGTAGGAGCTAAGGCTCCTAGAGAGTGACCTCGTCAACCTGATGGCCATCCAATGTAATGTATGGTTTTAACCGATGACCGTTGATGATAAAGGGAGTTGCTGAAGAGGAAGGGCTTTTAATCTTCGTAGCTCCATGTGGAAATACTTTAGTGATTATATAAGGCCCATCCCAATGAGATTTTAATTTCCCTGGAAAAAGCTTAAGTGTGGAATTGAAAAGCCAGACTTGTTGGTTGGGCTCAAAGGTCTTTCTAAGGATATACTTATCACGCAAGACCTTAGTTCTCTCTTTATAAGCTTGAGAGGTGTCATAAGTATTATTCCTCAGCTCCTCAAGCTCACTTAATTCCAAAAGTCGTGCATTACCCGCCTTTTCTAAATCCATGTTAACACTTTGAATAGCCCAAATTGCCATATGTTCTAGCTCAACGGGTAAATGGAACACTTTCCCATACACAATCTGAAAGGGAGATGTACTCAAAGGGATCTTATAGGCCGTTCGATACGCCCACAAAGCATCATCGAGCTTTTGGGACCAATCTTTCCTATAAGGTCTAACGGTCTTTTCTAAAATATTCTTTATCTCCCTATTCGACACTTCAGCCTGGCCACTCGTCAAATCCAGACTTCTGTCTAGATTTGAAAAATCAATTATGAACACCATTGACCTCTTAAAATCTTGAAATTTCATCCAGAGATTCCAAATCAAGTTGGGAACATCTGTTCCAAATTTTAGAGTAATTGGATTTGTAATTAATTTTTAAAAATTAGTGAACTACAGAGGGGTCACACCCTTTATTCTTCCTATTTTGTTACTATCCATGAATTTTTAGATTTTTCTACTTAGCCAAATTTTATAAAATTTAGCTTTCTTGAATCCTTGTAAAATTTCACACATCATATAAAATCACAAAAATTTTTGAGGCTAGTGGTGGTACATAAAGTCCAAAATACCCATGGGTATCTTTTTTAGACATTGACACTAGCATAAATAAAAATTTAAAACAATTTCTAAAATCTTAAAAAAAAAATTTTTGGAATCTTTGTTTGATTTTCTTTAAAGTAGTGGTGTTGTTCGACTTGTTTGGACCACTACTTAATACAAAAAGCCTAAAAACAACTCATTGGTAGTAATTTTCTACCTTAGGATCAAATTGCATTAGGGTTTTCCTTTGTATTTCTAGAAAACCACTTTTAAAGGAAATTAACCATCACTAATACAACTTGTTTTCCTTTGATTGTGGAAGTTTCAAACTTGTTTGAACATTTAAAAAGAGAAACCCTAAAACACATTAAATTAAATTGAATCCTAAAAGACAGAAATACAAAAATTGTGTGATAACTTGTTTTTCATTGGAATCAACTTCCAATTCTTGCACACACACACAAAAACAAAAAAAAATTGAAATAACAGGGCAGTACCCAAATCAGTGCCCTCCACATTCCGTTTGCACATTAGTATCCAAGACCTAATTAAAATTTGTAGCAATTTGACCCCTAAGGTTTCATCAACTTAGGCTTACTATCTAGGTCTTAAGTTCTCTTTAGTTGATATCAATTCTGTCAACTATATCTAGTGTTCAGGATGAGGGGTCGTGTCAAACTACTAGGGGCGGGTTTGTACAAGCACCTAGGATTTTCTTAGGAAATGCTTGGGCCCAAGCCTCCCCTTAAACAACTTGGTTGGATTTGTTGACAGAATGGATATTTACTATTGATTACTTATTTCCTAGGTAGACCAAGTCTTAGGCCAATTTCTAGGGAGTCATAATTAAGTTAGGTCTAGAATTTGATTGCATGTGTGAACACTTTCTCTCATCTCCATCTCTCCTCCCCTCCCATTCTTCCACTTTATGCACAGGCAACGGTCTCAAAATCTGCACTTGGAGGGACCTCTTGATTTCGCCCCACACATAAAAAGACTGCTTTTTCCTTCTTATTCTAAAATGGGAAATCAACAAAACAGGTCCACTAACCCTTCCACTTCCACGTCTAATCCCATTACTAACCCTAAATCTGACCCTTCCACCCAAAACTACCCCACCTTTGATTTTCCACACATGGAGCCCCCCAATGTTGATTTGCCTCAATCACAACATCATGCCCCATCGCCTGATATATTGACAATGATGGCTGGGCAAATTGCTCAACTGAATGACAATCAACAAACATTGACTAGGAACATCCAAAACCTAGCCAACCAAAGACCAAACCCACCACCCCATCAGCAGCCTGTTATTCCTCTAAAAGATTTTTATGATCCTTCTTATTGTGAGAAATGACCAGGGGTGGTCATACCAGAGGGGGACTTTGAAATCAAGCCGGCAGTTCTGAACCTGATTAAACACTTCCATGGCCTTCCTAAGGAAGACCCATTCAGCCACCTTGAAGAGCTAACTCTTCTTGCACAAACAACCCATTCCCGAAATGTGCAAGAAGACTTATGGCTAATGTGGCTATTTCTATTATCTCTTAAAGATAAGGCTGCTTATTGGTTCAGGACCATTAGCCGACCCATCACAACTTGGCCTTAGCTCAAGAGCACCTTCCTCAAGAAATTCTTTCCCATAGGTCATACTAATTCCCTGCGAAGATCTATTACGACCTTTCAACAGAAATCTGGTGAGACTTTTCATGATTCTTGTGAAAGATTTCAAGATCTCCTAAGAAGTTGCCCGCACCACAAGATTACTGTATGGCAGCTCATGTAGATCTTTTATCATGGATTAGAAGATCAAATCAGACATTTCGTCGATGACTCGTGTGGAGGCAACTTCTTAAATAAGGATGCTAAGAGTGCCTATGACCTTTTTGAAGAAATGAGTGAAAACTCATTTAATCAAGCTTCCATGAACACATTTTGCAGAACTTCAAACCTGCAGTTTGGTGTTTATGAAGTAGGCACTCAATCTATTCCTGTAACCCAAGATGATCTTCAAATGATTGCACAAAAACTCGACTAGATGCACATTAATCAAAAGAAGATTGAGGAAAGACTTGCCACATCAACCCAAGCTCCACATAGTCCACATCTAACCCAACCTAACTTTCCACGAAGAGAAAATTTGCATAATCTCAACACTACTCCTACTGATTATTACCAGTATTCTGAGGTTGCCCATGATTCACTGGGGAATTACAACTATCCAGATCTTAACCCTACTCAAAATATTTTGCCATCTAGGAGCCATTTAAAAATTCTTCCAATTGGAAGAATTACCTGAACTACTCCTAGAATAATCAGGTTCCTCCCCAACTAAATTAGTTTAATGGGTATGGATCTAATCCGACCTTTCATCCTGGGCCATCCTAATAAGACATCAATGCCCAGATGATGTGAACCCTGCAGGACATGCATACAAAGATGACAAAAGTAACCCACACCATCACAAATATGAATAATCAGATCGGGGTTACTCCCACTCAAACACCTGCAGGACATCTTCCCTCCCAACCCATGCCCAACCTTAATCACCAAAGGAACCAATATCCAGGTAGAAATCCACATTACCCAAATCAGCCTCCTACTAATCCACCACCTCGGCAGCCTCGCAGGTTTCCACAACCATAGGCCCCCCCCCACCTCCTCCAAATAATAATCTGACTGCACATACAGTTATGTTGAGGAGTGGGAAAATGACCACTGATCCCGGGTCACCACAAAAACCTAGTGAAATCCCCATCCCTGTGCAAATTGACTCCCCACTACCCCATCAGGAAGAAAAAGGAATACAAAAATCTCAAGACATGACCCCTATCCCTTTTCCACAAGCTCTCCACCCCACCACCAATAGAAAAAAGAAATTTAAGCCCACCACAGAAGAACTCATGGATCTATTTGGGCAAGTTCAAATCAATATTCCTCTCCTAGATGCTATCAAATATATACCTGCCTACACCAAATTTTTGAAGGAGATCTGTACTCTTAAAAGGAAAGCCAAAAATCTAGGGCAGGTACATCTTTCGGAGATAATAAGCTCTTTCATACAGAGTAAGCTGCCTCCTAAGATGAAAGATCCGGGGGCGCCATTAATTTCAATGATTATCGATGATAGTACATTTGATTGCGCCCTCCTTGATCTTGGTGCCTCAGTTAATACCATTCCCACAATTTTATTTGAAGAGTTTCAGATCGATGAATTAAAACCCGTTGAGGTTACCCTGCAATTAGCCGACCGGTCTATAATTAAACCTCATGGGATTGTTGAGGATGTTTTGGTCAAGGTCCAGAATTGTGTCTTCCCTACAGACCTTTTGGTCCTTGACATTGTGGTATTCGAATCTTTATTGAATGCTCCAATAATCCTTAGACGACCCTTTTTGGCTACTGCAAAGGCAAATATCAATTGCCACACACCCAAAATGGATATCACCTGTGCAGGCTAAACATTACTCTAGATATTTTCAAATCCTCCAAGAGATTCCATGATGATAACTTTTTTGAGGACTCAAATAGTAAAATTTCAAATATGGTGGAGGAGACAATGGTGATAGATACCCTTACCGACCACAATATTTTTGAGGAATCAGATTCAGAATCAGTGGTCGGCGAAATCTGTGATTTAGAGACTTGTCTTGACCAGCAATCCATTCCTGGTGATCCCCCTAACCCACCCACTCTTCTCTCAACCCACCCTTCTACTCTAATTTCACCCACCCTTCACCCATTTTCCCCCGACCCCTTTCCTACGGACCTGCCACCAGACTCGCCCAAGTTTGGCATTCAACCTGATTTAAAACCGTGGCCAGACTTGGGCTACAATTATCATTTTCCATCCAACTTTGATCCCTATCTTTCCTCTCATCAATTTTCTAAGGATCCAGAAGAAGGCACATTTTATGCGAGCATCCAAGTGTCCAACTACTTACATGATTTTTCATCTTTCGTGCATACCTTCACGCCCGGCTGAATGGCATAAAAGATAGCACTGGATGGGAGGTAACCCATCATTTGTCCTGCTTTCCTTTTTCCTTTCTTTTTCCAGGTTTTGACTATCCTAAATCCGATCGCCTTTTACTAAGGTAATCCCTCTTTCCCCCATAATGCATAAGGACATTGCATATCTTAAGCATGGGGGGTGTTTTTAAAATTTTAACGATCGATTTAGGACTTTCAAAACCTAAAAACATGCATTTTTCTTTAGTCATTTTATTTTCCCACTTGCATAACCAAAAAAATAAAAATGTTGAAAACTTTTTGAGGAAAAATATTAAAATCGGGACTAAGGTTGAAAACTCACGTTTGATACAATGGGATTTTATCTTTAACAAACTAAAGATGAGGATACGGATCTGATCATTAGAATTTCAGGGTCTATTTTTAGACTAGATCAGATATCCTTCTCTAAAATTCCACCTGAACTCATGATAGTTCAGGTGACTTGATCCTCTTTTGTAATATGGAAAGTATTTGGCTTAGTTTCTAATTCAAAAACTACACAAGCCAACACTTAAAAAACTACTAACAATTAGAAAAACCCCCTTGTTTGAACTTAGTAAAAGTCTGAAGCAGATCATTGGTTTGAGTTCATACAGCCAAGAAGGATGAAAATACCTCCTTTTAGGATGCGACGTCAACATGTTACCACCTTGGCACTGCTCCATATCTATATTTCATATCTTTAGATGAAGCATTAAAGTGCATTTTAGCAGCTCAAGTGTCTTGGATGGTGCTCTACCTATAGTGTCGGAGCAAGAGCTTGAGTTTGCTTGGAGCACCCTTTTACACCGCATTGTGTTTTCGGGTTGTGAGCTCCTGGATGGTGTCATGGACAGTGCTATCCCGAAGTACTGGTGCCAGAGCCTCCTCGAGGATTGGTGACAAGAATGATGATCCCAACACATCTGTTGTAAGACTAAGTTAGAAATAAGCATGGGCGATAGAAAAAAAAAGCTTTAAACAAAAAACGTGCCCTTATAAATGTTGGCTTTTCACAAGCATGGACACAAGGTT
Organism: Thalassia testudinum; assembly: GCA_037157565.1. Taxonomy (NCBI): domain Eukaryota; kingdom Viridiplantae; phylum Streptophyta; class Magnoliopsida; order Alismatales; family Hydrocharitaceae; genus Thalassia; species Thalassia testudinum. Next base: position 6,691,624 of record JAZHRO010000003.1, on the reverse strand, counting down.
TTAAAGGTTATAGCAAGTTGCAAATCAAATTCAAGAGTCAGAAAAATCCTAAAAATAGAAATTTCAAGTAATCTGATTTAACAAGGGGTTAATCCATGAATTTTCTAGAAGATATATTGATCCGATTTTGTCTAATTTTTTGATCCAAAAAATAATCCTAATGTTTATCTTTAATAAATCCTGTACCTCCAGAGTTTAAACCAACCAAGGCCCCATATTCTTCTTTTCCTCAAAAGTAAAAAAAAATAGATTTCCCAAAAATTCCATTTTGTAAAAAATAAAGTTTTACTAGGACACTAGCAAAAGATAATCACGGGGGTGTGATAAATGCCATTTTATCATTATTCTTATGCATTAAAACAAACCTAGCTCTTAGGATTTTGCTCCGCAAATAGGTTTTTGGGCAGCATTTAGGCATTAATTTGGTTGGGCATGCATTGCACTTTTTGTTATCTTTTCAATGTGTTTTTGTCAGTGTTAGGGATATACAGATTGCCAGATCCCTAGAACCCTAGCACTCAGGAAGGCAACTGGTGAAGGAGAAGCTCTCACCAGCTAGAACTCAACTTGATCGAGCACACCATAGCTGGAATTCAGCTCACCTGAATGAGGGTTGGCTCATCCTAGCTCCATTCAGCTCATCTCAGCTGAATGGTAGCTCAAGAAACCTCATCTTAGCTCACCCTAGCACAGGTCAGCTCAGATCCAGATCAACTTAGCTGAGTCTAGCTCATCTCAGCTCCCATTAGTCCACAAGGAGCTCTAGCTAGCTCAGCTGAGTTTACTGAAGTTCACCCCAGCTCATTTACAGCCACATCCAGCTCCACTCAACTCCAGCCAGCTGAAGATGACTTCATTTCAACTCAGGAAGCTCAAGTCCAGCTCTCGGGGACTCAGCTTAGCTCAATTAAGTTGAGCTAAGCTACCTTAGCTGTCTCAACCAACTTGATCCTCCCTGGGAGCACCAGACCCAGCCCACCTCAGCTTATTATGGTGGAAGCCAGCTCATTTAGCTTGACTTAGCAACTAGCAAAGAACTAGCAAGCTAAGCCAGCTTGAGTAGCTCCATGCCACCCTCTTCAGCTGCTACCAGCTCCAATTCAAGTCTAAACTTCTTCTCCCCAGCTCCTCTCTTCAAACCCTACCTCACATTACCTACTCCTCTACTCTATTACTAGCTGAGCTAGCTTAGCTTAGCTTAGCTAGGCTCCAACTCCCTTGGCATCTACAACCTTAAAACCTCACCTAACTAGCTCCACCAATCATCCTTAACCCTAAGTTCACCTAGCTAACCTAGTCCACCCCTAAGTTGGGGCCAAACCTAGCCACCTTTTCACCACTCACCTCTTTCCAAAAGACACCTATTTTGGCACCAACTAAGCCTTCTAGAACCCTATCCTTTTGGTGCCAAAATAACCCCCCATCTACACCCTACACCCACCCCTTCCAAGCCTTATCCACCCTACACCTCACCCTCCTTCTAGAAGCCTTCAAGCTGGAGCCAACCCATGGAACAATTCCATGGTTGGCGCCACTTTTGGGTGCCCCTTGGCCAGCCCTAACTACCCCCCTTAGCACCCCTTAGGTGGCGCCAAATAACCCTAGCCCTAGGATTAACTTAACCACCCATAACCACCACCAAACTCCATCCTAAACCTCCGCATATTCACGCCAACCCTACCGCCATCCCACTCTATAAAAACCCATCACCTACCATCATTCTCTTCATCCTCCCATTAGATTATTTCCACCCTGTACCCACCTCACACCTACGGCCGAGAAGAATGAGTAGATAAGAAGATAAAGGGGGTACATCACCCTCCCCTTGGTACCTTTTCCCCATTCCTTCCCATTGTGCCATGCCAAGAAGGAGGAGGATCTTCACCATCAGGGGGATGGCCAAGAAAGGAGGAGAAAGGGTGGTGCATTCCTACCCTTGAAGGAGATCATTGAAGGTGGTAGCTTCCACCTTGGAGGACATCATTTGGAGGAGCATCTCAAGGAAGGAGAAGGAGTTGTCTTTTCAAGTCAATGAGCCACTTGGCTTGGAGCAAGAAGCCCTCTTCTTCACTATTTTTATCTAGAGGATTTGTGTTTTATTTTTCTTGTATTTTCAAGTAGAGTAGAAGCATTCCTCTATAGGTTTTGTGTAGACAATTTTCATTAAATCAAATCTCCTCTTAATTTTTGTTGCATAGTTTTTTACAAGTTTTGCTTAGCATTTGTTTCACTCCCTCTCCCTAATTACTCTAGGCCTCCACATGGCTACGGTGATATTGTGGAGAGGCTCTACCTATCACCTTAGGGTTAGATTTATTAAAATAGGTATTAGTTGTTTTCTCACTATCAAAAAACATGTGTGTTTCCCTTTATTTCAAAACCTTAAAAAATATATATTTTAAAAGACCAAAAAGAAAGGTGATTTCTATTTCCAAGCATGGGATTTGATTTGCAAATAATTTTTGCCTCCTTGGATGAACCTAGATACCCCACTATCTAAGTCTTACAAATTTTAAAAGCAAATCCAATTTTGTGCATTGCAACTTAAAACCCTAATTTAACAAACCACGCAAAAATGCGATCAACAAGCCAGACAGGGCGATGCTTGGAAGATAGAGGGAGAACACGGAAGATAGAGAATGAAGTGGGAAGAACCAGGGGTGAGGCATGGTGTCGTCGTCGTAGGATCCACTTCTAGAATGGGGGCGAGAAAACATTGATTTTAACTCTAGAGGAGCATCCTCGGTTTTCGACAAGCTTCTTTAGAGCTTTGGAGAGGGAGAGTGGTGAATGAAGGGATGAATGAAATGTGGGGGGCGTAGGCCTTTTTATAGTTGTAGAGGTTTGGGGCAAAAAGGTCATTTCTAGTTAAAAAATTAATGTAGGGGCCTTTAGTGATGGATTTAAGCATCACTAAATACCTTGAACGTGGCCTTAGCTTGCATGCACCCGCCGCCTCTTCCTCTCTCACGCTCAAAAAAGCCCATGCACATCAGGAGAAACTCAGTCGTCCGATCTTTCGTTCGACAGTTGAGAATGCATCGTGCCCATGTCTTCCAAACACCCCCCGCATGCGATCGCGTGTGCAGAGGCACGTCTGATCGCACGTGAGGGGCTCCTTGCATCTGGGCACACCATGTGGCACTCTTACCACTGCCTGATGTGCATCGCAAGGCTGAAATCGACCGCGCCCCTCGTTCAACTAATTTGAGGAGCTTACAGGGGCTCGAATGTGCAACCTCCGCGTCGCTGTGGCTTCAAGATCGCTGCACCATCCTCACAGATGGTTGCGATTATGAATTAAGGCATGAGTGCCCATGTCTATTGGATCAAGATCCAAAGGCCTAGATCCAATTGCACAGTTGAGGAGAGAGAGGGAGCAGGTGCCTTTGGCTAGTGTGGGCGGTTGAGATGGCACCACATGGTGCCATCTTTGCCATCTATCTTTTGTGTCTTGTAGATGGTGCCATGGAAGTCAGATTGGACTAATTTTCATCCTGTTGGGCTGCGATTGTCGATCCGAACCCATCCGTGCAGTCAAATTTGTCATCTGATGTGCGAATTTACACCATCTTTCCCCCTTGATCTATGATATTCCTTGGATTATATCTGATGCTATGGAAGTTCGATCAGGGCGATCTTGGAGTCATTGAACTCTGATCATTGCCTTGATCAGATTTGAATGGTTAGATCTTCAATCTGAGGCCCCGATTAAATATTGCCTATCCCTGACCACCAAAAAGAGTAAATTACTATATAATTTATACACTTTGACCTAAATGCATGATCATGCATGTTACGCAATATTCACAGTGTATGCTACCTCTACGACACTAAGAGCATGCATAAATAGACATTTTAGGCTATTCAAATACATACACATCAGGTGGCTAGATGACAGGGAACCCTTTCAATTTAAGTGCAGTAGATAATTGGGGTTTTTAGTGCTATTTTAGTCCTTGAAATATGCAAAACCTTGATTCAGTCAATATGAACCCACTTCCTAGTTATTTAAGTTCATTTGACCTTGAATTAACCCTTAATCAACCACTTGGTTAATCTACATTTGTGATTGGATGTTAAAATAGCATAATTAACCCCATTTTCTTTTCTTCTTCTTAGATCAGTTCGATATGGAATTATGATCCTTAGACGATCATTTAGGAGCATTTATCATTTGATTCTAACTAATTTAAGTTAGTTATGACAAATGATGATGTTACCGTAATACCCCGATGCCTAACTTTTGCTAGTCCCTAGCAAAATCCTATGGAAAAAATAGATCTCTAGACCATATTTTTGATGTTCAGATGCCTGTTGGTGCCACTTCTATAGAAATCAGATTATAATACCAACAATAGGCCTCGAGATACTCAAGTACCTTTAAGATCCACACATGACTAGCATTACCCTTGGGTCCGCTACAAAGGTTTCTAAGGCCCGCAAAAACTACCCAGAGCTTCATTAGCCTTAGCAGTTAAAGCACCCATGCGTATACGTACCAAGTCTAGGTTTAGTTTGCTAGTGCATTTTTTATAAGAGAGATAGAGATGAATGCTTATTTTGAGAGCTTTCTCTTTTTTTTTTAACCTCCCGTAAATCCAGCATCGGATTGGCCCTAAACACAATTTGTATTGGATTCCTTGTCCCCACCATCAATCCTCTAAAGGACCCTGGCTTTCAATGCTTCGAGATAGCACCACCCATGGCAGCCCCGAGACACTCCTAGATTTCGACACTTTGGGATAGTGCTACCCATGGTATTCTGTAGCTAAATTTAGGCCCTAGTAATCAACATTTCGCAATTATCCTACGCATGGCACTTGAACTAGCACAAGGTGCTTACGTACCCTTGGTAGGATATTTAGATATCCTAGGAGGAAAGCACCAAGGAGACGATATGTTATAACATATCTTTGAAGGGGGTATCTTTCATTCCTTCTCTCTGCATCGAGAACTCATCCAATCAACTTGTGTCATCTAGCCACTACTAATCCTGATCTTCAAAAAAACATTATTCAAAATAAAAGACTTTTGGCATTATACTTCATTATGAGCACTAAACCAAACAAGTGTGTGATTTTTGGGTACCTACGTTACAAGTGTCGCAAACCAAAGCACAGGCAATGGGGTTGAATAATCCCTAAGCCTTAGATTAATACATCAGCCTCGCAACCACCACAACCTCTCAAGGAATAGTCTAGATCTCAACAAATATGTGTGTGTTTAAAACGTAGAATAGGCCCAAGAGGCCTAAGGTCGGTACTCTTTACTTATCTACTTGTCTCTAGCAATTCAAGACTTAATCCTTATTTTGATTTGGTCTAGAACTTAAGTTGGATTCATAATCAATTGCTAGGATTATCAATTATTTCTAATTTTCAACCTTTGACATTCTTTTTGTATTTCCTCCTCTTTTTCCCCCTCGAGAAAGCTTTTTTCAATCAGCTTGCAACATTTTCCTCCCATTTTCTCCTTTTTTTATTTTTTTATCTTTTTGTGTGAGAACCATTCGAAGAATTGAATTTCCCCATTTGTTTTGTACTTTAATACCCCCCATGCCTAAGTTTTGCAATGTCCTCAGTGTAGACCAGGTGGGTTCTAATTCATCTTAGTTCATAGTTTAGAATAGGGTCAAAGGGTGGGTGAACAGGTTAGGATGACTATTGTGAATGATTTAAAGTTCTGATACAAGTATCAAAGGTGGAGTCAACTGTTCTAAAGTTTGAACCCTAAAGTACAATATGAATGCAACTCTAAAAGAATCGGAAGGGTCTCGAGTTTTTGAAATGACAAGTTACCTCCCGTTAGGCACTAAATTCAGTGACTTTAGTTGAGCTGAAGGTGGTCAAGGAGAAGGGGTGGTAAGATTAGAAGAACTTTGTAGAACATGCACCTTGATGATTAGCCTAGTTAGTCCAACTAGGTGCTTGTTCAGATAAATTGGCTGATGATGCAGACCAAACCCAATCGGTCTAGTGGGTTGAGGAATGTGAATCAATAGGTGTAGAGCCCACCAGATGCTTTGTGGCTAAAATAAGTATGGAAATGCAAATATGGGCTTTGGTTGAATCGACTCATCTAGATCAGAGAAGCGGTCCTCAAAAGATAATGGATTGTTGACAAATGTAAGAGCCCTATTGGTGGGATCAAAGAGGGACAAAAGATAACTGCCGGTCTGATCAGTGTCCCATTCCCTGCAAGATTAAGGTGGTGAATAGTGTGCAACCAGATTAGAAAGAGGTGAGTCAGAATAGAAATTGATTCCGGTGGTGGGTCGAGGTTGGGATTGATTTCTGAACCACTCTGGTTCAAGAGTAGGTGGTAGGGCTACTTTGATGTCTAGGTGCAGTGTCAGTTCCTCAAGAAATAACTCAAAGATTAGTTCATCCAAAGAGTCTTTTCCATGATGTTCATCCTAATCAAATGCAACTGCCTCGAGAATACTTATAGGATCATGGAAACTTGAGTCGGTAAAAGATTTAAACTCTGTACTTTAGACAACCTTGGCACATGCTGTGTTTGATTCTTGTAGATCATAATAGAATGTTTCTAGTTCTATGGAATATGATTTTGAATCAGTGATCTTAGGATCAGTGACCTTAGAATCAAAATCAAGGAATGGATCATAAAAACTGAGGTCATAAATAGGTTTTTAATCATATGGAAACAATGATTCTCCTAAATCAGAGTATGCTTCAAAATCATCAGAGAATTTGTGAAAATCAGCTTCTAAACCTAACTCAAGATTGAGATTTCCACCATAGAATAAATCAGGATGCATGGAGTTATCAACCTGACATTGGTCTAACCTAGTCACAAATTCCAAGCTTAGAGGGATGTCCTTATTAGGCATATGCTCGGGTTCAGGGCATTTAGGGTAAATCCAATCAAATCCCAACTCTTCCAACTCTAATTTTGTATCATAAATTGATTTAACTTTTGATAAATTAATTCATCTTCTGAAGAATCTAGAGAGGTATAATCATCAAATATAGGCCCAAGATCATAGTTCAAATCAAAAATCTTGTTATCATCGCATTAGGCCTCACGATCATCCCAACTAGCTTAAATCAAGATTCGAGGTTAGGTGTAGGGATTGGGTCACTAGAATCTGCACTTGGTTCAATTAGGATGTCAGAATTACTCTCAAGGAATACCTTAACAAGATAAGCTGCGAGGGTTACATCCTCAAGAGGTTCTGAATTGAACTCATCATAGGTGTTTTGAACATCTAGGCGTGATAGACCAGCTTCACAGCTTCCCATGGCTGGCTCATAATCGAGAACACTTGTAACTGGATCTACCCAACCCATATCATGATAAAGTATTTCATTATGCACAAAATCAACATTTGGTTCCATTTGGGTTAGGTGTCCATAATAATCTCCCTTTTCGTACCCGAGCACTGGAAAATTGTATTGATCCTCAAAATTGCTCCAAGATGCATCATTAGTTTCTAGGTGGGAGTCTAGGTATCTCTCGATAATCGCATTTTCCAACTGATTTATTCTCATATCATCAAAGTCATCTTGGTACTTTTCCCAAAGTTGCGATTTTGACACAAACTGTAAACTCTTGGTGTAATGCATCTCTTCAATGCATCAAATGATCACAAAAGGGTCTCCCTAATCGCATTTTCCAACTGATTTATTATCTCCCCATATCATCCAAAGTCATCTTGGTAGTTTCCCCAAAGTTGCAGCTTCAACACAAATCGTAAACTCAGTGTAATGCATCTCTTCAATGCATCAAATGATCATAAAAGGGTCTCCCTAGTTGAACCACATGCTAATTGAGTTGCAATCATCTCAATGTGGTCTGAAATGGGGTTTGTCATTTTTGTTTCACTAACCTGAATTTTGCTAAAGGGATCTCAGGTTCTATCAAATTCTTTCCTATGCCTAAGAGCAGCCTCAATCATTTTCTCTTTTATGCTTATACGGGATTCAGGTTTATTGAACATCTTTCATATGTTGTCAGGTTGCATCTCCAAATCGGGTGGTGGATCAGGATGAAGAATCAAATTCAGGTCCAGATTGAATTGATCAGATCAGATCAAATTTCACCTGCAAGATTAACTCTACTGGAGGCCTCTAGGTCATACCTAACGACCTCTTCTTGTGTTTGTGCACTAAAGAATAGATTAGGGATTGGATGTGTATTGGACCCAATCAATGCACCTAAAAATTTTGGATGACTAAGGCTATTTGAGGCAAATGGGCCTCTAGATCAAAAATCCACACACCCGAGAATTACTTGGGCAGTTAGGAAGGAAGAGTCCTGCAAGGACCCCTACATCATAGAGCATCCCCATGGGTTACAGGGTTTCCCTCACCTGACCTTCCTTACCATTGCGGTTCCAAGTAGACCAGAATGTGCAAATTGAGACCTAAGTCTACCAATTTTAGCACAAATTATGCCTTGAATTTCACTTGAGTTAGAAGTTATTTCAAATTGCGACCTAATTTGTAGGTTGATTCATTCACAAAGTGAACCAACTTCACCTGACCTATCCTAAGGTTGAGGATGAAATTTGGGTTAGAGCACCCAAACCACCCTAAATTGGTTCTCAACAGGTTGTTAGGTCTCAAATTTTATGATTCAAGTGAATTTGAAGCCCTAATTTAAGGGTCCACTTGATTAAATTGATTCAAGCAAGGGCTTAGGTAACACACAATGCAAAAATATATTTCCTTTTCAAGCAGGCAAGTGTGTACTCCTGGAAACCCTAATGTGGAAACCTTATATTGCCTCTATCTTCACGTCCAATTCTTCAAAAAGATGGTATCTTGGGCTCAATCAAGTTGGTGAATAGCCCAAGGGACCTTATATCCCTAATAGATGCAAGTATCAGGATGGGGATCTGTAGTCAAATCAATCAAATCAAATTAGGAAACTTGAATGATGGTTACTACGTAAACAAAGCAAGTTGATCCTAATTGATTTCTCTTTCAATCTTTCCAAGAGAAGAGGGCCTTAAAGAAGAAGGAATGTGATTACCTACCCTTCGTGTGGTTGCCCGAGCAATCGATCTTCAAGTTTACCTACAATAGCACAACAAAGAAAATGTAGCAAGTTAGAATTAGATCAAAAAGTGTGATTAGTGACTGAAATGCACATTGCTCCCTAGCAACAATGCCAAAATGTTGAAGCAGAAATCATCGTAGTTTAATGAAATAGCATCGTAGTTTAGCAATAAAAATTGAATTGACATTTAAATTTATAAGTGCTTGAAAAACGTATGAGTTCTGAGGTCGTTCACAGGGAGAAAAATTGGAATTCAATCCATTAATCAAAATAATAGAAATAAGCACAATAATCAATCAAAAGAATAATGATATGCAATGAATAATGTATCACAAGACATATTCGATAAAGAGCCAAATTGTATCTCAAGGGTCAATAACAAAAAGATAATATAGAGCAAAAAGTTATGGTTTAAACCACCAATTAATCTCAACAGTTAGGCTCAATTCCTAGCGCAATATCAACTTCTCAAAGCCCTCAGTTAACCATTTAATTCAAATTCAAAAATTACCTTAATCGATTAATTCCTGCAGACTTCCCAACTAAGCCTCAGATGGCTTAAGTCTCAACTCCAAAGCCCTTCACAAATTTGCCTAAGTCCTTAGGAAATTATGCACAGTGCAAAACCCCTACCTCTTTCTCTCTCCTAATTGGGTAAATGGGTAATCGGATCTAGATCGGGGACCAGAACCATGTGCGTGTGTGCATAGGCAAGGTCTCTAGAGGCATTTGTAAAGGGGACCCGACCCTCGAGTCTTGGCCGAGGAGTCTTAGCATGTGAAATGTTATGAATGGGTTCCCAAATTAAATGCCCACGATGTGGGACTATACTTGGTGTACTCCTTCCCACGATGCAGCTAAGAAGCTTTGTCTGATTGAAGCTACTACAAATGTTGTTCTTCTCAATTGAGGTCCCAGAGGGATTCGTGGTGGTCTTCTGCAGTTCTGGGAGGTGGAAGTGAGGTGGACGGTCTACGAGCGGCAACGTACAGTGGCGGCGATGAATCCGAAGATGGAAAAAAAATGTGCATCAAAATACATGCTAAAAGCCCCAATTAAAACACTCAAAAGGTTCTCCATGAGGTGTGGAGTATGGTGCAGGTGTTAATTGGGTGAGTGGAGGTGTGAGGTGGTCGGGCAGAGGTAGCAGCATGATGGGTTGTTCAACGGAGGTGTGGAGTGGGTGAAAGTCCCAATAGGGTTGGGGCTTTTGCTTAGTAGGAGGTGAGCAAGCTTTTGGCAGTGATGGTGAGTTGGTTGGTGGCATAAAGCGTAGTGGCGACCTCGGCTTCGGAGAAGAAAGAGGGGGAGAAGGTGAGTTTGAGGTCTAAACTAGGTATAAGGGGCCTAATCCTATTCTAGAGAAAGAGAGGAAGAGAGAGAACCTAATTAATTGGATGAAGGGGAAGGAAATCCATGGTGGCTTGCTTCGCTGGTGTCATGGACGATGAGGTCTCCGGTGATGAGAAGCAACAACGACAAAGGAGATAGGGTCTCCTACATGGTCGAAGGAGGAGCGGAAGAAGTTGAGGAAGGTATTGGGTCACCCAATTTGGCCTCTGGGTGGCCAGACGATGAGGAAGAAGAGGGTCACCGAAGTCATTGGAGATCACGGTTGAAGAGGGGGAAGGAGAGAATCTTGCGTAGAATCAACTGGGAACCACGTTGGAAGTTCCCAGAGCTTATATAGACATGGATTTGAGCTCAAAATAGGAAGAATTCACGAATTAGGATCAAGGTTTTGGTAACTGAGATCCTTAAAGATCTCAACTTCGCTGGCATTCTCCTCTTCATGATAGGAGGAATGATAAGGACCAATGGGAAGGGGATCATCTAGCAATCATTCCCTCCAATTTTGGAGGGATTTGATTGATAGATCAGAGAGAAATCCCTAGTCAAGGGTGAGCATTCTTTGGGTTTGACCCTGCATAGGAGTTGCAAACAGCAGGGGCTTTCTTGCAAAGAAGATAAAGAAGTTAGGGGCATAGATGCAAGGAAACATGAAAGTTATGGGTTTAATTGAAATGATAGAGATCACGAGACTAAATTGCAAACTAGGTCAAGATGGACTTTGATTGGTTCCAAATTTTGGCGTAAACCTAGTTTGGACACAAGGAATCTAATGGTGAACTTGTATTTGAGTTTTGACCACATTTGACTAGGAAAATTACATAGAAGCCCAAAATTAGCGTAAATTCCCATCTAAATCTCTATTTTGGTAAAAATGGATTTAGATGGTCAAACCAAAGGTACCAAGCCTCTTAGAATGTTTTTCAATGATTGTTAGGAGCTTTAGATTGAATTTATCACGACTAGAACCATTTCAATTTAAGTACGGCTAATAATTAGGGTTTTCAATCCTATTTTAGTCATCGAAATATGTAAAACCCTAATTCAGTCAATGTAATCCCACTTGTTGGATATTTAAGTTCTTTTAACCATGAATTAACCCCTAATAAACCCTTGGTTAATCTACATTTGTGATTGGATGTTAAAATAATAGAATTAATCGCATTTTCTTGTCTTCTTCATAGATCAGTTCGATAAGGAATTATGATCCTCAGATGAACATTTATGAGCATTTATCATTTGATTCTGACTAATTTAGGTTAGTTATGAAGAATGACAGTGTTACCATCATAGGGCCTAACCTTGGACACCAAGACTTTGATTATTATCATTCTTAGAGCTGCACGGATTATAGATCTCTATCTTCCTACAAACAATCTGATTTGATCTATAGTCAAGAAGGATATGATGATTCCAACACCTACCCTCTCTAGGATTACACTTCATATAGGTAACTACCCCTTAATGAAAAGCCTGAGATGACCTATTATCAGGGAGGACCCCAAGAACCTCAATTCATTGACCCTCATAGGCTAAACCCAAACCTACCCAACCTTGAACCGAACTATTAAGCTCAGGTAGACTAGGTTTAAGACAGGGTGCTAGCTAACTTGAGGAACATCGTTTGATCTTTAGAAGCTCAGCCAACACCCTACACTGAAGATTTGGAGCCCTTGATTAAAATGATTAATGATCTGAATAAGTCCATATTAGATTGGCCCCAAGATGTTGAGTACAAGGACATGGGTGAGTTTTTACTTAGGAGGTTGTCAAAATTGACAATGAGATTCATGGTTGCTTTACTCAAATCTTGGGATTATTCTCAAGATGAAACCCCTTCAGGAGAGAAAATGCCAGAATCCACTCAGGCATCTGTAGGGGGGAACACATTTTATGAGATCTGGGATGACAAGGTTGAATTAGAGAAACAAAGGGATGATATATCAATTTCTTCACCTGAGTTTCCCAAGCCATGGTACAAGGAAGAATATGTCTCTATGGACCATGGAACATTTTATGATTTTGAGACATATATTAATGAGGGTCACGATTTCTTTGATGCTAAGGGTGAGGGATCTATAAATGAAGTCTCATTGGAGTTAACTGATTTTGAGGAAAAACTTAACAAGATGCACCCCAAAGAGAAAATTGAAAATTCTATTGCTAAAATTATAGAATCTACATCAATCCTGATTCAGCCAAATTGTTAAACTTGGATATTTTAGATGGGGTGAATAACATACTGAAAACCCCAGAAATTGAAATTATGATTTTGCAGGATACGAATATGGAAGTGAAAATTTGGGAAGTTAATTTCAAGGGAAACAAAATTATTGATCTAAAGGTACCTATTTGCCTAAAACCACTAGCCATTTACTAGGAACCTTATGATATTTTTTATTTTCAGGATAGTAAAAGCAAGTATAGAATAATGGATTATCCTTTTCAGCCGAATCTCAATGGACAACCACACCTATTGATTCAAACTGGCCTATTGTCTGACACTTTAGACTTAGGCTACACGAGAACAAACTGCAGGGCCAACCACATAAGTTGAAAAGTCTTCGAGTTTGGGTATGTATCATTCAAAACCTTGGATTCACCCAACCCTAGCCATGGGCCTACATCACACTCTGTCCACATCTGCGGACATACTCTCCTAGTGGGTCAGAAGGTCAATCTTTTTCTTCGGATCTTGAGCTGCCACTCTGATTCATTTATTCTTTCCATTTGTTTGTATACTATGCCTAGCTAAAGGCACTAAACTCAGCACTTGTAGAGTCTTTTTATCTCAGAACTAACTGGATCATCATAGAATTTAGGTGGTTTCCTGTTTGCACCGCTCCATTTCATGCTATTATTTTTAGAATGAGGACACTACGTCATCTAGGCCTGGGTAGTGGATATTCATATCTTAATTTTTTTGTCAGTTCCATAGATTACATTTATTTATTTTCTCTTTATTTAATATATATATATATATATTGAGAATTAGGAAAAGAGAACTTAGGTAGGAGTTTTTCAACTTTAGGAAATAATACAATAAGGCCTGAACACTTAGACTCTTCAGGCCTACTGATGGTAGGGCCATCAATTGTCATAACTAACTTAATTTAGCTAGAATCAAGTGACAAATGCTCCTACATGATTGCTTGAGGACCGTAATTCCATCTGAGTTGAATGTGAGAAGACAAGAAAAAATGGTTAATTCTGCCATTTTAACATCCGACCACAAATGCAGATTGACCAAGGGGTTTATAAAGGGTTAATATAATATCAAATGAACTTAAAAGACCAAGAAGTGGGCTCACACTAACTAAATTAGGGTTTCACGCATTTCGAGGATCAAAATATCATTGAAAACACTAACTATCAACCTCACTTAAATTGAAAGGCTTTTGGTTGAGATAAATTCAATCTAAACAACTTAAAAATCATTTAAAAATATTATAATAGGTTTGGTTCCTTCACTTTGGCCATTTGAACTCAATTTGACCGAGAAGAGAGATTCAAACGGGAATTTATCCTAATTTGGGCTCCTATGCAATTTACCCACTTAAACATGGTAAAAACTCAAATCCAAGTTCACCATTAGATTTCTTAGGTCTAAACTAGGTTTATTCCAAAATTAGAGCCCAATCAGAGTCCATCTAAATCTAGTTTTCATTTTTACCCTCAAAATCCCTATTCCTTACATCCAGGCCCCTAGGTTTCAAGTTCGTTACAAATCGCCCCTAATTTCTTTCCATCTTTGCAGAAATGTCCCTACTGCCATTTTGTTCTATATAACATCTTCAGACCCAATGACCACCAATTTCATCTGAGGAAATCTCCTCCAATCCATGACCAAATCCCTTCAAACTTGAAGGGATTGATCACCTGAGGATCTCCTACTGTTTGAACATATCCATGGATCCCAATTTGGACCAAATCAGCTCTAGTGAGCCAAAAAAATCAGGGTCATTTAGTTTTCCAAATTTGCAAAGAAGACTTCATGAATCTTGGCAATTTTAGGCCTAGAACACCTTGATATAAGCTCCCCGATACTTCAATGGGGTAGTCAACTAAGAATTAACCAGAACTTCCTCTCTTCCTCCTTCGGCCACCTTCATCTTTGGCTCTGCTGAGCTCCTCCACCCACCCTCTTCCAGCCAATCAACTGCCAACTTGGAAGGCCTAACCTCTCCCTCTCTTCTTTGTGCAACTTGTCGGCCAAAGCAAGAGTACCTCCTACCTTTTCTTCCTCGTCAATTCCATCATTGGACTTCATCGCCTTCCTCGCATCCGATCGACCAAAATTGGATGCTCCTCACCTCCTCTTCAGTCAATAAGACTCCTCACTTCTTCCTCTCCCTCTCTAGTGATTAGCCCATATTTTTGGGCTATTTAAGTATACGAATGCCAAGACATTAAGATATCTTTAACACTTAGATAGTATACATTAGGATGTAAATAAATTAATTCATATTTTTAGCTTAATTACATAATTCATGCATTGCATTCATATCTAAATGCATTTAGAATTAACTTAGAATTGCATGCATTTGATCAATTAACCAATTAGGTGCATTACATACATTGTTTTAATTTAACATAGAAGTTAAAGGTTTGTGCATAAATAATCCTAATATCTTATTATTTTATTACTATTCTTCTTCCACAGGTAATGGCTCTGCTTCATCCTCCTATGCCCATTCACTCCTCACAGCTGCCAGCATTCATTTCATGGGAAGAGTGGATCTGCTCCCTCCTCTTTGCAATTCAAATCCGTTGGCTACAACTACAAGAGAGAGGAGACGACTGTCCTACGGCAGGCCACCACCTCACTCTACTGTGTAGTGAGTGCAACTCTCCTCCACTCCACCATCGCTGGCCTCAACTATGTACACAAGTCCACACCACTACGGGGTGACGGGGCAACAGACCGCCATGCCACGAGTGGCCTTTTTAGCTTACCATGAGTTCCTCACCACCACCATCAACACCACCGCAACCTCCACACACCACCTTCACCTTCATCTTCCCCTCCGAATAAGACATCCAAGAAGTTTCCTCGACGTCTGAAGCCCCTCCCCATCTCCACACCTCATCACCTTCCTCTTCATTTTCTTCTCCTTTATTCTCTCCCACTCCACTATTCATCTTCAACACGAAGGACCCAACATTCCCAACCTCACAACCGCTTGCATCGTCGACTCCTGCGCCCATGCCATAAGAGACCATCACCAGCACCTCCGACCTGACCTCGCACGCTATTTGCTAGACCTCATGCACCCTCTGCCAGCTCCACCACGTGCTGACATGCCTTGTGCACATGGCTAGCACGCCATTAGCATTGTGCGAGACCCCAACTGCATGTGTGCGTGCCTCCGTGCACACCTCCAGCAATAGTGCATGCCTCTCCTCTCCACTCCCTCATCTCCAGCAATAGTAGGAGGATCTTCATTGTCATCCATCCAAACGCTCGGCCACCATCTTCGGCCATCATTCGCCACTTACATACTACTTTGACGAGTCATTTTCTGTGCGAAACAATGAAAGTGAAAATCATCTTTTCAAATGGCACCATTGCTGGGGGGCAATGGGCCTAATAAACTCGCATTCGTTCATTTAATCATGCTGATTTAAATTGAGGCATATTTAATCTATTCTATCTGATTTGGTGTAAGGTACACATATTACAAACATGTTGGACCGTTTCCAACAACACCATGGTGGACCTTGTTTCCACCGCTTGGAGGAGAGACTGAGCTTCGTGTCTACGAGGAGGATCTTGAACATTGGTGAACCTTGTTGCCACCAACTGGAGGAGGTCATCCGGAGTGATCATCTTCATCTCCATCAAATTTTCAGTAGATAGAATTTAGGTTTTAGAACTTTATTTTTCTTTATTTATTTTCTTGCACATTCATTCATTTGAAGACCCTTATTCTAGGGCACATTTTAGGGGTTTGTTCCCCACCATTGTTTTAGGCCCCTGTGCACGTAACTTTTTAGGAGTCCATTCCCATTTCTTTAGACTTAGGTTGTTCTTCCCTTTCATGGATTGATTTTTTTTTCTTTGTTTGTGCATAAGTAGGTAGATATAAAAAAAAATAAAATGAACTACTTGTATCTAGAAGCTGTATGCCATTAGGGCGATCATTTAGGATTTCTTGAACAACCTCTAGAAATCATTTCCTGCATGTGCGTGAATATCATTGCTGATTGCAGGAGGCAAGGTACGTTTTCTTGACTTGGCATCCATATTTGTTCACGCATTGCATGTGGACCTTAATTTCAAAGACCACCAAGATTGATTTGAATTAATTTAACAAGTGGTCACCTTTAAATTCAATGGACTTAACTAAAGGAGGGACATTAAAACCAAGGACTTGAATTGATAATCTCACATGTGTTTAAAAAATTCAAAAACATTTTTTTCGATGTATGCACACTTTTCTATTTTGTTGCACTGAAGCACACAAATAAACACTTTTAGGTCTTGGAACCACTTGGACAAGAACCCTCCTACTGTTGGATTCTGAAGTGTTCAGAACTTGAGATCAAAGGTTTTGTAACTCCAAGGAGGGGGATACCCTGTCATGGATTTTTGAGGGTAGTTAAGAAGCACCATGAAAGCACAACTTCAAAGGAAGGTTTAGGCCTACTTGCATCCCTCGATCTTCCATCCTTGGAGTAACCTACCACTTGAACTTTAGGGAAGAGCACCTAAGTTCCAACTAGGTCCTTTTAGGCATTTCGTGGGTTGACAATAGGCACGTAAATTGATTGAACAAATCATATCATCATCTACAATCTGACTTAAAACCAAATGCTTAAATGGGTAAAGACCTAAAAAGTCCTTTGATTTGTGTTTATATTGGGAAGAATTTAACTTGGTGTGAGTTAGAATGGACCAATTTGATCACCACACTTTCACCTCTTACCCACACCCTTACCCCCACTCTGTAATCTTCGATCCCATTTGCTGAGATGGTCCATTCTTTGATGCACATAATGACAGTAATTGGGATCCTTTTCACTCCTACTATAGGAGTATTGGCCTGGTTAAGCCCCAAATTAGTGAGCAAAACCTAGGAGCGGGATTTGCCTTGCCCAATATCCCATACAACATAGAAATACCCAACCCACCCACCCTAAATGATTGCAATGGTTGGATAGAAACTCCTTGGTACTATAAGCCTAAGCCTGACCTCTCTCCTAATAGAAATGATGACCTTTCATCCTTGAAGATGGAAATACAGAAAATGCAAGATGAAATGATTGAATTATTAGGAGAATCTTTGAGAGTAGGCCAACAAGAAAAATAAGAAATTAGCCACCCAATGCACCCCATTGAGGATGATGTGCACCCCTCTATGCTCTATGCATCTCCTGTGGGAGAGCCACACCCTAAGTTGGAGGGGAATATTTGGGATTATGTATGGAAGAATAACTACATTTCAAGGATTGATTTTGAAACCTCCTTGCTAGATGATACTTCCTTTAGTGGTCCACGCCTTAAGTGGGAGGAGGATATGAGTGAAAGTAGCCATGCATTGGATGAAGAAAGGTGGAAACTCGAGGAAGATGATGATCAAGTTGAGTATCCACCTGAATTATGTTGGAGTCAAAAGAAGGGAATGATGGTTGATGAGAGCCTCATCATGAGCCATAACTAGCTCATTTTGACCCAATAAAGAAGATAAAAGCTCCTACATAACCTAGAAGAAGGCCTAAATGAAGGAATAAGTGCTCTGAGAAGAAAACATGAATTAAAGGTTAAAACTGCAATTTTATGATTGCAGTGCATAAACGGGATTTATCAGAGGCAAAACATAGGTTAAATGGTCTAAATAAGATAAAAAGTGGGTTGAGTCAATCAGAAATGGGTTCATGTGCAATTTAGGAATTAAATGACATTTGGTTACCCTAAAACAGACCTGCTTAAGTCAACAAGGTTTTGATCAGGATAAAAATCAATTAAACCCTCTAAAAATCATGTAAAAATATCCCCTAGGGTTTAGAACACTTAATTTGGCCTTTGGAACCTAGTTTGACCTAAATTAGGGTCCTAGCTCATCAATTAACCTAATTTGGGTTTTTATGCAAAATGTCCAGTCAAACGTGGTCAAACCTAAAATACAACTTTACCATTGGATTCCTTATGTCAAAATTAGGTTTGTACCAAAATTTGGACCTAAGGGGAGGTCATCATGACCTACTTTGCAAATTAGTACACCCAAATCACAAGTTGGTCCCTATCTTTTGAAAATCATTGCAGAGAGTCCCCTAATTTCCTCGCCAACTTTCCAATCAGGTCCTGCCGTGATTGTTAGGGCAGAGTCGACCTCCGGTGAGGATTAGAGAGGGAATACTCTCTGATTCCTCAGAGATCCCCTCCCAGAAATGGAAGGGAGATTCTCTGAGGAATTCCCTTCCATCTAAGGCCAATCACGATCCCTGGTGTGACCCCAATCTCTCGTGAGAACGCACGAGGGATTTGGGTATCTACCCACTTTCCTTCTCCGGTGAGCCATCGGAGACAATGGTGTGCCCTCCATGCTCTGAAAGCACGGCCCAGGGCCTATAAAAGAACCTCCAACCGGCTGCTCATTTTTAGCTTGACTTGGCCGGAGTTCCACCTCCAATTCGTCTCTTCTTTCCCGACCAAGAACCCAGAAAGCTCCGGCGTGCCCCCCTCCCCTCCCTCTTCGCTCTGTCACAAAAACAGTGGTAGAGACATCTTCCTGATTCTCCTTTGCGTCGCGCAATACCCACGCATGCCGCCTCAGCCCTGTCGTCGCCGCCGTCCTCCCCCATTGGGCAGCTTCTTCTCCGGCGACAGTAGCTACAGTTGTTCGCCTCTCCGTCCCCCTTCATCCCTATAGTTAGGCTTAATACATTCTCCATCTTCCCCTCTCTCTTTTCCCCCTTTTATTTCATTTAATTGCCCCTCGACCGTCGCTGACCACCTCTATCTTCCTCGCCTCCGACCGACCTCCGACGAGTCGCCCCCATCATTCCGCCCCTCCACACAGCTCGCCAACCATCTCATAAGCTCCGCCTCACCACAAGGAACAATCTCCGCCCATCCACCATCCCTCTACGCCTCAACCACAGCCCCTCGAACACCCCCACACTTTCGGTCACAGGACGACCTAGGCACACATGCCTAGGCCGTCCCACGACCTGCTTCACCGTGCACGACCTTCGCCGTGCCACGGCGAAGGTGCCTAGCTGGTTTGATTAAGCGAGAGGCTTGTTTTGTGTGTGACAGTATCGAAGCCCCTGCCGCCATTGACGACGGTTGAAGAAGTTTCAAAGTAGCTCCATGCGTCAAAAGCTCCAGGCTTCAGGTGCAGCGGACTCGGGCGAGCAGTGCAAAGTGATCTGGCTCAGCAAGGAGTGCAGCGATGTCCGCAGCCTTGGCAATCGAAGAAGAATCGTCTACAGGCGCGAGCGAAAGAAGCCGGGACTTTAGTCCCACATCGTTGAAATACGAAGTGCAGGTGCGGTATAAATTATTTTTGTGCTATACACTCTTCGCCTCCAAACGCATAGGGGTGAGGTCCCTCACATTACCCACGCTTGCCTCGTCTGCGGTTTCACCTCACGGATCTGGCGGGCTCCGACCCAACCCATTCTGAGCACACCTCGCACATCACCCACCGGCCGGTGCGCCTGGTCCCGGGTGCGAAATCCGACCTGAATACCCATGGCTCTGGGAGAGTGTCCTTGAGTGAATTGCAGAGAGAGAGAGACGTGCTGGTAGAGGGAAAGGGGCAGGTTTTGCTCTTTCTGCAGGCAGGCTGGTTGAAGAAGAGAGACTTAGCTACAAAGAGAAAAAGCAGAAGAAGAAGCTGAGCGAAGAAGAGAAGAGAAGGAAGAAAGGGAGACTGCAGAGAGAAAGGACTGCAAGAAAAGGAGCAAAGGCAGGAAGAAGACCTGTAGATATGAAGGAAGAAGTAGAGACTGCTGAGAAGAAGAAGACAGAAGAGAAAAGAAGCCTTCGCAGAAAGAGAAGAGAAAGAAGAAGAAGACAGAAGAGAGAAGAAGCAAAGGCAAGGAAGAAGAAGAAGTCTTCGCAGAAGAGAGAAAGAAGAAGAAAGGAAGAGAGACTGCAGAGAAAGAAGAAGAAAGCAAAAGAAAAAGGGAAAACACTTTTAAGACATCTGATCACAAGATCAGATGTCCAATTTCTCTTTTGTCTTAATTACTTTTTAAATCTCATACATTCATATTTGAATTCAAGTTTTGAGTAAATTAGAGTGTTCAATTACTTTTGAGATTAGTAGTAAATTTCGATTGCTCCCTGTGTTCGACCTCGGATACTCCGGTTTTCGAGTAATAAAAACTCTTTATTTGTTTTGAACGCTTTTTCGGCTATACTACAACGTGACATTCTTTAAAACCCGATTGAGAGCGTTCCAACATTTTGGCGTCGTTGCCGGGGAGCAACGCGCAATTTATCACTAGTCTCTACATTCTTTCGATCATATTGAACACAAACTTGCCCTACTTTGCTTTGATCTTGCAGGTATTTCACGAGAAAATCCATCCCGCAAGTCAACCACTCCAGGGCAGGTAATTTCTTTTCTTCCTTAATCATCCCATAATTCTGAAAAGACAAAAGGAAGAAAATCAATTTAGGAATCAATTGCCTTCTTTATATAGTAATCACCATCTTTAAGGCAAACGTTTCCTAATTTTGCGAAAATTTTTTCAAATGTTCTTGAAGTTGGAGCAAAGTTTTTTAGATTCTATCCCACAAATTCATGTGCCTAATAGAAATAACGCTTAATCTCTGTGGACAACACAGTTCTTGCTTTTAAAGTCCAAAGAGAATTTCTGTGAAAAAGAGAAAAGAACCAAATTAGAGTTTCTACAGTAGGATCTTGGAGTGTTAGTCACACATGCCTGCATAAAAGGAAATAAACCTTCCCGCATCAGTGTGCCGCCCAAGACCTTGATTGAAGAGATCTAAACAAGACAAACCCTAAGAAAAGAAGAAGCTCTAAAATCACTTGAATCTTAAAATTTTTGGACCTAATAACCTGGGAGTCAAATCAGGGTGATCTCTAGGCTCCAAACCTAGAATCATTCTGCCATCTATAGGACAAGTCAGGTGAAGTTGACCCCTTGGGTCAACCAACCTCTAAATTAGGTCACAATATCAAAACATCTAAATTTCAAGTGAGAACCCTAAAGCACCTTTGAAATAAAAGTGGTAGACTTAAGAGGTCAAGGTCCCCATTCTTGTCTACCTGGAATCTCAGTGACAAGAGAGATCGGGTGGGGGAAACCCTGTAACCCGTGGGGATGCTCTACCGTGTAGGGGTCTTTGTGGGACTCTCCCTCTCTGGCTGCCCAGGTAATTCTCAGGTGGACGATCTTCTGATCCAGGGGTCCATCTGCCCCGAACCTCCATAGTCATCAAAACATCTTTGGGTGTCTTGATTGGGTCAAAAACATCTCCAGTCCCTCATCTTTTCTCTTTAGAGCACACATACACATTTTCAGTGGGACTCGTTATTCAGATCTGAATGCTTCATAACTTGATTCTACATCGTGATTCAAACTCTGATTCTACATCTTGATTCCACCACCTGATCCAAATATGCAGCCAAACCACCTAGGACTACCATTTGAGAAACCTGAATATCAGAGATCCATGAGAGATAAAATGATTGAGGATGCCATGAAATTCTATGAAAATGAAGAAACATCAACAACAGTAGGAAACATTCAGGTTGATGTCCCAACAACCACAACCTTTGTCATAACTTGTGCCCAAGTACTATTAGCAGAAGCCAACAAAGGATCAACCCGTGACTTGCTCATTACTGCATACATTGAGATAGAAAAACTGCACAATATTGAATACCTTCAATGTATGACAAATCCTCGACTTTGGAAGCAACACCAAGATAGTCCTGAAAAATGGGAAGAGATAATGAGATTAGTAAAACAAGTTATTGACCATAAATACCCGTATATACGATAAACAGAGGAGGAACTATCTTGGGACAACATCGAGGATAAATCTGATCTTGGGTTTGAAGCACAAAATGGTTGTGGATTCCCAACCCAAATAAAATACAATGTGCCTGATATTGACGAAGGTTGGGAAGCTCCAAATGCAGGAAAAGACCATGATGAGCCCATTCTAGAATCCCAAAACTCCTGCAAGTATGAGAGTAGAACTGAACCTCTCGAGGGTATAAATTCCGTCCCTTATTCTGATAAGGTGACCCTCGAAGGTTATTCAGACCTAGATTCTAGTTATTCAACCTACATCCTAAGCCTAGAACCTAGATCTGAAACCTATTTTGAAGATTTCAAGGCCCCATATGAAGAAGATCAATCTTTTAATGAAGAATATGATTTTGGGCCTCGATTTGATGAATATCCCTCGCCAACCTCCTCAGAGGAATGAATCAATTTTTTGGAAATCATTCCAATCTACGACATAGAAATCGAGGAGTTGGACGAGCTAGGTTTCGATTGGGTCTGCCCTACTAACTTTGAACCTGAGCCTCTACCAAATAAGGATACCTTTTTAAGCTCAGAATTCACATTTAGGATAGACCCCAGTCAGGCTGCTGAATCTACAACATATGATCTATTCTATGGTGGAACTCATGATCTTGAATCTCATTCAAATTTTGATTTTCGCAAACTCTCCGACAATTTCGAATCTGATCATAACATCGGAGAAAATCTGCTTCCTAATTATAACAAGCCAATTTTCTTTGAAGCCACCTGCTCCACATATACAGAACCAATCAAAACCCGTTCTCTACCCCGACCCGCAACCAGACTCAATTTCTATTCCGATTCACCTCTCACTGAGCTGATTGCAGATGATTCAACTCCATATCTATATTGGGTATCGGGCACTGATCAGACCAAAAATCAGGAGCCTCCATTCTTTGATCACCCCTGTAGGGATTCCACACCTTACATTGATTATTTTTCGGAACCCTACTTTGACCAGGCTGATTCGACTCAGCCTAAACCCGAGTTTTCACTTCCATATCCATCAGAACTTCACTGCATATGGTGGGTTCCGCATTTGTTAATCTACATCTATCAACCCACCAGACTCATTGGGTTTGGGCTGCCTCATCAGCCCACTGATCTAAACAAGCACCTGGTGGGACCAACCAGACTCTTAATCAAGGTGCTTGTTTTACAAAATTCCACTGATTTGACCACTCCCTCTCCACCCCATTTTCTGCTCGGCTGAAGGCATTAAATTTAGCACGTAACGGGCGGCAACTCATCATCCCAAAAATAGAGACCCGCCTGATTATCCGTCTGTACTCCACGTCCATTGCACCTTGAGTTCAGCCTTAGACAGTTGATCCCACCTCTGCTACACGTACCAGAGCTTGAAATCATCCGCATCATTCATTTTCGACCCATTCACCTACCCAATGTATCCTATTCTAAGCCACTGACCTCAACACTAATTCATACCCTCCGTTTACAATGAGGACATTGCAAAACTTAGGCATGGGGGGGTGATAAAGTGCATACATACAGAACCAAGAAAAAGGTCAGGAGTCTTACACAAAAAAAATTTTCGCATGTCAAAAACACAAAAAATTGAAAAATTATGAAAAAGAACAAAAAATTGGTGGAGGGAGGAAATTTTGTGAGCCACATATACATAAGGAGAAAAAGAGCAAAAATGGCAAAAAGGAGCACAAAATGAGAAAAAGAAACAGTCATTAGTAAAAGATTAAGGAATTAACTAAGTTCTAGACCAGATCAAGAAAAGAAATAAAAGAAAAGTGCTAAGGAGACATAACAAGAGATTAGCGGGAACGCTGATCTTAGGCCTCTTGGGCTCGACTCTTTAGCTTCAAAATTCACGTATCCGTTAAAATCTAGATAATCCTCAAGAGGTTGAGGAAAATGCGAAGCTTAAGTATTAGGTCTAAGGCTTAGGAAGTATTCGGCCTCGTTAACTGACCTCCGGTTTGCGAGATTCGGTAACCTAAGCACCCCAAATTCACACACAGTCTGGTTCAGTGCGCCTAAATATCCAAATCACGCAAAAGCATTTAATATTCTGAAAAAGTCACCTAGATTAGGAGCGGCCAATCAACACAAGTTGATTTGGATGAGTTCCCGGCGTGGTGAGGTGGGAAAATCCCCTTGAAGATGCGTAACAACATATCGTCTCCTCGGTGCTTGTCTCTTAGGATATTTAAATATCCTACTGGGGGCATGTAAGCACTCTGCTGGTTCAGATACCATGGGCGGCATTATCACGAAATGTCGATCACCAGGGTCTAAATTCGGCCACGGAACGTCATGGGTGGGATTATCTCGAAATCTCGAAAGCTAGGGACCCTTGAGGATTGATGATGGGGACGAGGAATCCGATACAGACCGTGTCGAGAAGCTAATCCGAAGCTAGAAATAAAAAGAAAAGAGAGAGAAAAGCTCTCCAAACAAATAAATCTTCTATCTCTCTCTTACAAAAAATGCACTGCAAACGGAACTTAGGCTAAAACTGTCTCAAGCACGGGTGCTTTAACTGTGGAGTCCAACAAACCCTAGGTTAGTTTTTGTGGGCCGTAGAAACCTTTGCGGAGGACTGAGGCTAAAGCGGGTCTGGTCCGGATTTTGGTTGGTATTTGAATACCTCTAGGCCTATTGTCGGCATTCCTACCTAATCACAAAAGAAAAAGAAAAGCACTTACACTCAAGGTCTAGAACAGAAGTTAAAACCTTGAAATTTTGCTAAGGGACTAGCAAAAGCTAGGCATGGGGGTATGATGAGAGCCTCATCATGAGCCATAACTAGCTCATTTTGACCCAATAAAGAAGATAAAAGCTCCTACATAACCTAGAAGAAGGCCTAAATGAAGGAATAAGTGGTCTGAGAAGAAAACATGAATTAAAGGTTAAAACTGTAATTTTACCATTACAGTGCATAAATGGGATTTCTCAGAGGCAAAACATAGGTCAAATAGTCTAAAGAAGATAAAAAGTGGGTTGAGTCAATCACAAATGGATTCATGTGCAATTTAGGAATTAAATGACATTTGGTAACCCTAAAACAGACCTGCTTAAATCAACAAGGTTCCGGTCAGGATAAAAATCAATTAAACCCTCTAAAAATCATGGAAAAATATCCCCTATGGTTTAGAACACTTAATTTGGCCTTTGGAACCAAGTTTGACCTAGATTAGGGTCCTAACTCATCAATTAACCTAATTTGGGTTTTTACGCAAAATATCCAATCAAACGTGGTCAAACCTAAAATCCAACTTTACCATTTGATTACTTAGGTCCAAATTAGGTTTCTACCAAAATTTGGACCTAAGGGGAGGTCATCTTGACCTACTTTGCAAATTAGTACACTCAAATCACAAGTTGGTCCCTATCTTTTGAAAATCATTGTAGAGAGCCCCCTAATTTCCTCTCCAACTTTGCAATCAGGTCCTACCGCCATTATTACGGTAGAGTCGACCTCCGACGAGGATTAGAGAGGGAATACTCTCTGATTCCTCAGAGATCCCCTCTCAGAAATGGAAGGGAGATTCTCTGAGGAATTCCCTTCCATCTAAGGCCAATCACGATCCCTGGTGTGAACCCAATCTCTCGTGCGAACGCACGAGGGATTTGGGTATCTACCCACTTTCCTTCTCCAGCGAGCCATCAGAGACAATGGCATGCCCTCCACGCTCTGAAAGCACAGCCCAGCGCCTACAAAAGAACCTCCAACCTAGCCGCTCATTTTCAGCTTGACTTGGCCGGAGTTCCACCTCCAATTCGTCTCTTCTTTCTCGGCCAAGAACCTAGCGAGCTCCAGTGAGCCCCCCTCCCCTCCCTCTTCGCTCTGCCACAAAACAAGTGGCAGAGACATCTTCCTGATTCTCCTCCGCGTCGTGCAATACCCGCACATGCCGCCTCAGCCCTGTCGTCGCCGCCGTCCTCCCCAACTAGGCAGCTTCTTCTCCAGCGACAACAGGTACAGCTGTCCGCCTCTCCATCCCCCTTCATCCCTGTAGTTAGGCTTAATACATTCTCCATCTTCCCCTCTCTCTTTTCCCCATTTTATTTCATTTAATTGCCCCTCGACCGTCGTTGACCACCTCCATCTTCCTCGCCTCCGACCAACCTCTGGCGAGTCGCCCCCATCATTCCGCCCCTCCACACAGCTTGCCAACCATCTCATAAGCTCCGCCTCACCACAAGGAACAATCTCCGCCTGTCCACCATCCCTCTACGCCTCAACCACAGCCCCCCAAACACCCCCACACTTCCGGTCACAGGACAACCTAGGCACGCACGCCTAGGCCATCCCACGACCTGCTTCACCGTGCACGACCTTCGCCGTGCCACGGAGAAGGTTCCCAGATGGTCTAATTGAGCCGAGAGGCTTGTTTTGTGTGTGACAGAATCGAAGTCCCTGCCACCATTGACGACGGTTGAAGAAGCTTCAAAGCAGCTCCAGGCATCAAAAGCTCCAAGCTTCAGGTGCAGCGGACTCGGGCGAGTAGTGCGAAGTGATATGGCTCAGCAAGGAGTGCAGCGACGTCCGCAGCCTTGGCAATCGAAGAAGAATCGTCTGCGGGAACAAGCGAATGAAGGCGGGACTTTAGTCCCACATCGTTGAAATACGAAGTGCAGGTGCGGTATAAATTGTTTTTGTGTTATACACTCTTCTTCTCCGAACGCACAGGGGTGAGATCCCTCACCTTACCCACGCTTGCCTCGTCCGCGGTTTCACCTCGCGGATCTGGCGGGCTCCGGCCCGACCCATTCTGAGCACACCTCGCGCATCACCCACCTTCCGGTGCGCCTGGTCCCGGGTGCGAAATCCTACCCGAATACCCGTGGCTCTGGGAGAGCGTCCTTGAGTGAATTGCAGAGAGAGAGACGTGCAGGTAGAGGGAAAGGGGTAGGTTTTTCTCTCTGTGCAGGTAGGCTAGTTGAAGAAGAGAGACTTAGCTACAAAGAGAAAAAGCAGAAGAAGAAGCTGAGCGAAGAAGAGAAGAGAAGGAAGAAAGAGAGACTATAGAGAGAAAGGACTGCAAGAAAAGGAGCAAAGGCAGGAAGAAGATCAAGGCAGGAAGAAGACCTGTAGATCTGAAGGAAGAAGTAGAGACTGTTGAGAACAAGAAGACAGAAGAGAAAAGAAGCCTTCGCAGAAAGAGAAGAGAAAGAAGAAGAAGACAGAAGAGAGAAGAAGCAAAGGCAAGGAAGAAGAAGAAGTCTTCGCAGAAGAGAGAAAGAAGAAAGGAAGAGAGACTGCAGAGAAAGAAGAAGAAAGTAAAAGAAAAAGGAAAAACACTTTTAAGACGTCTGATCACAAGATCAGATGTCCAATTTTACTCTTTTGTCTTAATTACTTTTTAAATCGCATACATTCATATTTGAATTCAAGTTTTGAGTAAATTAGAGTGTTCAATTACTTTTGAGATTAGTAGTAAATTCCGATTGCTCCCTGTGTTCGACCTCGGATACTCCAGTTTTATAGTAATAAAAACTCTTTATTTGTTTTGAATGCTTTTTCGGCTATACTACAATGTGACATTCTTTAAAACCCGATTGAGAGCGTTCCAACAATGGCACCATTGGAAGACCTTGACCCAGATGACAGTATTTTCGTGACATTTGATGAAGTGGGTAAAAGTCAATTTGTTGATCCCACCCTCCCTTCTTATCACGAGATGGAACTCAAGCCCACCCTTAGGGAACCTAACCCTGAAGAAATTCACCTATTTGAGGAGTCTGATGTTACCAGTGTGAACCATTTACCCTAGATAGAATTCCCTACAGGACCTGCCGAGATTTTAGATTATTCTAGACCTCGGGTACCTGATGAATTGTATGATGAGGAGAAGGATGAATTATATGAGGAACCTACATTCATGATTTGGAGTGACACTAAGGGTGATTATGTCTTATTTGAAGAAATAGCCCCCGAGGATGTCACAAATTTGATCAACTTAGGTTTCCTCTGTGCTCCTACTGATGATATCCTTCCTCATGTTGAAATATTGGAAAATGTGGAAGCAACTTCTGAGATTTATGTGGATTCACATATAGACTCCAAGGAGGATTTGAGAAAAGAACAAGAACCCAAGGATGAGATGATAGGGTAAT
The DNA here is from genome assembly GCA_037157565.1 of Thalassia testudinum. Lineage (NCBI taxonomy): Eukaryota > Viridiplantae > Streptophyta > Magnoliopsida > Alismatales > Hydrocharitaceae > Thalassia > Thalassia testudinum. The sequence continues at coordinate 6,663,127 of JAZHRO010000003.1, read as the reverse complement.
TCCTAAATCTGTTGCTTCCAACCTACTTTCATTTTATTCTGAGTCACCCTCTGATTCGCCTATGTCTGAAGGCAAAATTTTGGCTCCATACCTTGAAATGATCACTGATGAAGTGCAGGTAGATACTTGTGATAGTACAAGGAATGCTAGGGATGCGATTGAGGAATTAGGAAGGCTGTTAGGAATGGACACTAAGCCGATTAGACCCAACCTAGATCTTATGGCCATCCAGCAACCTTGAAACTTGGACACCCTCGACAATTCTTGGATTAGAGATCTTCTCACTTCTATTCTGACCAGGGGGCTTAGCGAACCAATATCTTTTGTAATGGGGTACCGGGTATGGATTGATGCTTTCTTTGGTCAGTCCATCACCCTAGGGGTTTATCTTTGCAGCATCCCTTCCCCATCTCTTTTGGAGGGTCCTTGTCATCCTCCCCCTACCCCTTTGGAGGTCGCTATTCCAGCCTTTCATTTAGAACCTCCTTTGGTGACCTAGAACAATTTCATTAACATCCTGGTTAGGCGAGCATTTGCTATTGGGATTCATCATCAACTCGCCAACATCCTAGGTTATCTATTTTCTTGGCCTATGTTACTTTGCTCATTTTTATGGCCTATTTCCTTGGTTTCTGAACCTGATTTGCAAATTTTTTTGGTTACTCGGCTACTAACAAAATAATGGTAGCCCAACTCTGACCCAGGTAATACCCTTCTTTGCAATGGGGGCATTGCAGATTTTAGGCATGGGGGGTGTACTTAGGGTATATACATAGCACTTATACATAGTGCATTCATGCATTTAGTTAGAACATTTTGCATTGCATATATTTGCATTGATTTTAAAAAAAGAAAACTACATTTAGTCCTACAATAGAATTGAGCTTAATTGGCTGGGCCTAGCATTTTTAGGCATAAGACCAGAACTTTAGGTTAGACTAAGTTGACTCTTGGTGTCTGAATTTAAAAGCTAAGTTGAGCTACTAGCTTTAGACCTTTAGGGTCCTTTGGGGACTTTAAAACTTAAGTAGAAGTTAAGTTGCAGACCATTCCTCAAGAGGTTGAGGAAGGAAAACTAGGGATTGAGTTAAAAGTATAGGCAGTACCTGGTGGGTTTTTCTACCTTTTGGTTTGTGGGTCCTCGTAACCTAAGCATCCACATTTCACATACACTTGGTCTAGTGTAAGTAGTGATCACCTTAATTTCTTAAAGAAAATTTGCTTCTCTTAGTTCTGATTTAGGAGAAGCTTGAAATCACAACTTGATTGGACAAGTTCGTGCAGCATTGGAGGTGGAGTATATACTCACCTTGATGACGTGATGATAACATGTCACCTTCTCGACGCTTGTCTCTTAGGATATCCACCCAACTGGGGGCATGTAAGTAGATTGTGCGGTTTAGGTACCATGGGTATCCCTTTCTCAAAGTGCCGATTACCATAGGCTTGAACTCGCTTAAGAAATCCATGGGCGGTGCTATCTCAAAGTGTCAATTGCGAGGAGTTCTTGGGGTTGCCGTGGGCGATGCTATCTCGAAGAATTGAAAACCAAGCACCCTTCAAGTTTCGGTGATGAGGACAATGAAATCAACACAGACCGTGTTGATAGCTGATCCAAGGTCAAACTTAGAGGAATCAAACAAAATATATATATATATATATAAATCCTTCTTAGTCTCTTTAAAAAAAAAATCCTTACTCTCTTTCTAGGTTGGCAATCATACAAATCTCAAATAACTCAGACCAATGCACATGCACAGATGCTTTAATCTTGGGGACCAATAAACCCTAGGGTAGAGTTAGAATTCAGGGAAGCCTGTGCCTGCAACTTGTCCTTAATCGACCCAATCTGTAACTTAGCAACTACTTAGGTACCTTATGATATAGGGTTAGATAGTGCAACCTAATTTCTATGAAAAGGTCAATTGAGTCAGCTTGGATCACTTGGAGTGTTTAGTTATTGCTTAAATTTGCTAGGGACTAGCAAAAACTAGGCATGAGGGCATTTGATTAGCCAATATTGTGGGCTATTTAAGTATATGAATGCCTAGACATTAAGATATCTTTAACATTTAGATAGCATACATTAGGATGTAAATAAATTAATTCATATTTTTAGCTTAATTGCATAATTCATGCATTGCATGCATATCTAAATGCATCTAGAATTAACATAGAATTGCATGCATTTGATTAGTTAACCAGTTAGGTGCATTACATGCATTGTTTTAATTTAACATAGAAGTTAAGGGTTTATGCATAAATAATCCTAATATTTTATTACTTTATTTTTCTTCCTCTTCCACAGGTAATGGCTCCGCTTCCTCCACCTGCACCTATTCATTCCTCATAGTTGCCAGCATTCATTTGACAAGAAGAGTGGATCTACTCCCGCCACTTTGCAATTCAAATCTGTTGGCTACAACTACAAGAGAGAGGAGGAGACGACCATGCTATGGCAGGCCACCACCTCACTCCACTACTGTGCAGAGAGTAAAACTCTCCACTCCACCACCGTCGTCCTGAACTAAGTACACAATCCCACACTACTACGGGCTGGCAGGGTGATAGACCACCGTGCCACCAGTGGCTTGTGTAGCTTACCGTGAGTTCCTCACCCCCATCACTAGCAACCAACACCAGCAACCACCACTATCAACACCACCGGTACCTTCACATACCACCATCACCTTCATCTTCCCCTCTAGTTAAGATGTCTGGGAAGTTTTTTGGATGTCTGAAGCCCCTCCCCATCTCCACACCTCATCACCATCCTCTTCATTTTCTTCTCCTTTATTCTCTCCCTCTCCATTGTTCATCTTCTCCACGAAGGACCCAACATTCCCAACCCCACAGCCACTTGCACCGCCCACTCCTACACCCACACCACAAGCAACCATCAGCAGCACCTTCGACCAACCCTCGCGATCCCTCTACCTGCCCTCGTGCGCCCTCTACCAGACCTCGTGCGCCCTCCACCATGCACCGACGTGCCTCGCGCACAAGGCCAGTATGGCATTAGCGCCATATGTGACTCTAGTTGCATGCGTGCGTACCTCAGTGCACACCTCCAGCAGTACTGCACGCCTCTCCTCTCCTCTCCCTCGTCACCGGCAATAGTAGGAGGAGCTTAATCGCTGGCCATCCAAACGACCAACCGCCACCTTCGGCCGCCATTTGCCATGCTGCCACCACCACCGAGTAGCCCTCAGCCCACTCAACCTCCACCACGCTCGCCACTACCGCAAACCCTCTCCTCCATGCGTGAGAGTAAGGGGAAGGATCTCCCTTATTTCGCTACAGTAACAAGGCTATCAAATTTGGCATCAGGCAAGGTTGTCCCCTGGCTCCCCTGATATTCAATTTGGCAGTTAATAGTTTGGCCTGTTTTGCTTGTAAGCTTGCTGAAGCTAGTCTTGTCAAAGGATACTCACTATCTTGTAGGAATAATCTGGCTCCCATTCTTCAGTATGCAGATGATACTATTTTCTTTGTTGAATGGTACATGGATGAAGCAATGGCTCTGCATCATATGGTTAATATTTTTGGTGAGCTTTCTGGATTGAGGTTGAATAGAGATAAGTCTGGTTTGGTCTGCTTTGGTTTACCTGAGGAGAAGCAAGATGCTTTAGCAGCTATTTTGATGACTCCCCACATTAATCTTCCTATCAGATATCTAGGGCTACCTTTGAGGTGTTCCAGGATGAAGAAAAGTGATTGGAACTGCCTTTTTGACAAGATTTCTCTGAAATTAGATGGCCAGCATAGCAGGTTCCTCTCCAAAGGTGGAAGAATTGTCTTACTCAACTTGGTAGTCACCTCCATCCCTGTTTTTTTCTTTTCCATATTCAAAGCACCAAAATCCATTTGGAAAAGTTTGGATGTGATGAGGAAGAGGTTCTTTTGGAAGGGAGCTAGACATGAGGGTAGATTCTTGTAGCCTCTCAAATGGGAGCAGATCTACTATCCCAAAGAGAGGGGTGGTCTTGGGATTAAATCCCTGAAGCATTTTAATGATGCCATGCTACTTAAATGGGCTGTTAAACTGCTACAAGGTGACCTGAAGCCATGGTCTATTCTGATTAAAGACAGATATGGGGCATCCAACAGCATGCTGTCCAAACTTCAGCACAACTGTCCTTCTCCCTTTTAGAAATCAGTGACTAAGGCATTGACTGATCACTTCCATCTGCTGCAACCATCACTTAGAGATGGTAGGTCCTTCAGTTTTTGGAAGGAGGGTTGGTCTAAGCTGGGTGTCTTGAAGGAGCTCTACCCAAGAGCTTTTGTTGTGGCAGCTGACAAGGATTCCACTGTCAGCAAGGTCTGGCCCTGCAGCAGCAGCAGCTGGAATCTGGATGGTAAGGAATTGTTGGGGAAAATCGTAACTCGCGTTTATGATAAAAGCATGGTAGTATAGTTGCGAAATATGATCCAACAAAGATATTGTTTTGTAGAAATAACGAGACTTTGAGTCCTGGTCGTTCGTCTCTGGGAGGCGTTCCTTTTACTTTTGAAATCGATCTTATCTAGCTCTACTTTATTTGGAATCACATATCAGTTCATGATTATTACGTATTTAAGTACGACATGCTTAGTTGCAGAATGGATAGACAATTAAGACAGGCAACTTGAATCACGCAAATATGATAGCAATCAATAAGCTCATTGTGATTTCATAACATGGAGATAGATATATATATAAAACATTTTTTTTTATTCATTCAGTGAGAGAGTTGTTTGCAATAGAACTATAGATGAAAGCTTATACATACATGCTTGAAAATCAAACCTAACTACCAGAAAATGATTGCAATCAAGAATCGATGGGGGGATTTCGCATGCATCATTGGGGGAGAAGTAAGACTATACTACTAAGCAGTAAATAAAAGTAGTAAATATACGAAAAGCTAAGCTACTAATATAGCAGAAGGAAGGGCATTCGGAGGTGGTCTCCGATGGCCTTTGAGTGGCTGAGAGAAGGAGGGGCAGCCAATGGAGCTTAGCCCGACCCTTGGAGAGAGGTTGGGGAGCTGATCCAGCTTCCTGGCAAGGAGATGGTGGCCTCCATGGTGGTGCTCTACTTGTGGAAGTGGAGTGGAGATGGAAGTGGCTAGCCTAAGTGGAATGAATGCCAAGGAAGTGAAAGGGTGTAAATGGCTACCCAGTGGGTCTTCTTATAGACCTAAGGGAAGCTCTCTAGAGAATTATGGAATTCTCTAGAGAGGCCTATGGTGGGAGCTCGTGGGAGAGTGAGAGAGAGAGGGTGGATGGTGGTTTTTAGATCCACCAAATGTGGATATAAAAATTAAATGGATCTTGGTTGCTATTTTTGGCAACCAAGGCAACCACACATGGTAAAGAGTTCTAGAGAACTCTAGGCTAGTTATTTTCATGTGGATGGTGTGTGTGGGTCGAAAATTAGGTGGCTAAGTTGATTAGGTTAGGTTGTAGTGGGTTTAGGTCAAGGTATGTCTCAAATTAGGGTTATAAACCCAAATTCACTAGGGTAAAGTGCAATTAAACTTAATACAAGTTTAATTGGGTGTGTGGAAACTTAATTGAGAGTAAAAAAACTCAATTAATTTAGATCTTGGTCAATTGGACTCTCAGTGAGTCCAATTGGACAGTGTGTACTGAGATCAGGGCTCAATTGGACTCAATGAGTCCAATTATACAGGCTGATGGAATTGACTAAGATCCAAGTCAATTAGGTTTAGTGAGGTTCTAATTAGGTCCTTAGGGAGGTCTAGAGGTGATGTACTAGGGTTAAGGCACCTTAATTTAGGTTCCTATGGGGTTAGAATTGGGTTTAGGGACCTAGAGATCCAATATCAAGGCTTAAATCTCAAAATAGGAATTGGAGAGCAATATCGGACGTCTAATAATATAATCATACGTCTTATACTCAAAAATCAGAAGTTTAGACTTATTGTCTGGATGTCCAATTAGGGTCAGGAAAGATTTCGATTTCTGTTTTGGGTATTCTGCAGAAATTGGACATCTGACAAAGTTTCTGGACGTCCAATAACACTGTAGAAGTGGGTTTGAAGTGTGCGGGAGTTGGCTAAGGGTCTAGGACATCCAAAAACTCATCTGGATGTCTAGAGAAGGGTTGGAACTAGTGTTTAGGGCTTCCTAGGGGGCGGTGACCTAATCTAAGGGTGGCTTGGGGAAGTCTCTAGGCCATCCTAGGGCTTGGATGGACCTAAGCTCTTCACATTTTACTGCTTTATTTCTACTTAATAGCATAGCAAACCTTTAACTCCCTTACATTATTATTCCTACATCTAATCTAAGCCTTCTGCTCCAGCTCTGCCGCAACTCCCGTTATTCCTGATCCAGCTTCAGATCCAGCTCCTAATCCAGCTCCAGATCTGCTTATTGCCTACAATCAACATAATATACTTAATCAGCACATTATAACATTATTTTATGCATAGCTAAAGTAAAGCAGTAAAGATGCAGATAATGCTTATGCATGCATGAATTTCCCTAACTTATGCTAAGTTCTAGCGTAATCTTGGTCAATTAAGACATATGATTGCTGCGCAATCATACCCCCATGCCTAAATCTTGCTAGTCCCTAGCAAATGCAAGACTAAATTATTTGCAGCAAGTGTCCCTACGGGACTGATTATTTTATCAAGTGTATGCATGGAGATTTTTCTCCTTTTTGTTTTTGTCCTATGCTCTAGAAATCCAGACAATCGTGAAAGTGCGGCTATGTAGCCTTTGCAACACATTCGAGTGAAAACTAATACACCACTAAAGCCTGTACTTGACCCCTAGAAAAAATTCTAGCTGGATAGGCAGACTTCTTCCCTCGGGGTATTCAAAATATTCTATGAATTTCACCTCAGCTTTAGGCTTAGGTAGAGAATCTCTGAGGGAAAAGATTATATATTTGGTGGCTCACTCTCACTTGGTGCTACATAGAGACTAATACTACAGAATCTAGATTCCCGGATTACTAAGTAACTCAACTTAGAGAAAGACAAGAAAAACTATGCTCTTTTTGATTCCTTTGTATTCATTCTCTCTTACTCTTTTTCTTAGAGCTCACTATCTCACTAGATTCATACATATGATCTATATTTTGTGGTCTCACTAGGCATTAACACTTTAATTGAGTTTTCATAACCCTAACACTAAGTAAGAATTCCTCAGCCAGTATTTGGGCAGTCAGAAATACAAGAAAAATAGGTTAAGGCCATATTTGGTGGAGCTCAATTTGGTGGTATTGCCTCGATGAAATAAACACTAAATATTCATTCTTTTTCTTTCTTTGCTTTTTCTTCTTTTTCTAAGTTTTTTTTTTTCAATTTTTCTTTCTTTTCATCATTCTTTTTTTCATTTCAATTTTTTTTTCACAACATAACACAACTAGCACACATCCATGAACTTTATTGAGGAGGCATTATTAGGGATTGGCGATACTCAAGACACATTTGGTGGCTTATTTAGTGGAAGTGCCTACTTACGACACTAAGACAGACAGATAGGATGGTGTATTTCTGACCTTGGCATCAAGACCCTCCTTTAGCTGAGGATTCCGTAAAGAATGGTCGTAACCATCCACCTTAGCCCTAGTTTTATGAAAACTCGCTCTCCGCGTATTTGCCTTATTTGGTGGCTCTGAAAATTTCGTACAAAAATGTATAGGCGGGAACTGAAAGCAAAAACTATGTCTCATCTCAGAGCATCATCACCTAATTATCTAGGATTCCAGATTCCTCGCACTAATCTTAGAGAACCAGTACACTCTATTCTCATCTCACACTATTTGGTGGATTTTTAGAGGAAAATCTGCTTGACTCCCAAACCACCATCCAAGGGTTCAAGAAAAGAAGCACTGCTTCTTCTCGACGGACTGAAGACGTTTATCAGCCTTCATCGTGAATCCATTGCAAATTCTATGTGTGTGTGAAAAGTTGAACTGGATTCCAGATTACAGGAATCAATTAAAAGAAAAAAATCCTTAATGCATTCTCTTAATAAAATAATCTTATTCATGAATGCAATATGTAACCTCATATAATTTGTACTTCGTGAATTTCCCATATCGGGTTACAATCAGCTTGACCCTAAATTTAGAACAAAAGGTGAGTAGGTGAGTCGGAAGTGGCTGTTGTGAACGATTTCTAGCTCCAATGTGAGCATTGGATGTGGGGTCGGTTGTTCTTTTTATTTAAGGTCCTAAAGTACGTTTTACATGCAGCTCCAAGGTTCTCCTAAGTGTTGTCATAAATTTTTTTTTCTTTTTTCAGTTTTGTCTGTATCTACCCCCCCATGCCTAAGTTCTTGCATATCCTCATGCATGAATATAAAAGAGAATAAATCTGATAGAGGATGACTAAGTAGAAGTCACCTGGAATTACTCCTGAAACTATACATTCAGCACCGGCCAACCTGTCAGCATGCACTATGCAAAAGAAATATGTTATGTATAAAAATGGTTATATATAAATGATGGTGGAATGTGGGGCGAATGGTATATAAATGTGCTGAGTTTAATTCCTCCAACTGGGTGAGCACTCAATCACACGTCCTCACTAAGATGAACAGTCTTGTCAGGTGGATGAGGTTCCTGGGCCAAAAATGGCTTGAGGCACCGGCCATTTACCGTGAATATATGCCCAGATTTTGGGTCCTTGATTTGGACTGCCCCATTAGGATATGGCTGCATCACAACATACGGGCCAGTCCATTTGGACTTAAGCTTCCCCGCAAATAGTTTCAGCCATGAATCAAATAACCAAACTCGCTAGTTGGACGTGAATACTTTCCTCCAGATGTGGCGGTCGTAAAAGGCGTTAGTCTTGTCCTTGTATATTAATGCATTCTCGTAGGCCTCCCACTGGATTTCTTCTAATTTGCTGAGCTGGAGCTTTCGTTCTCGACCTCCTGCATCGAGGTCGAGGTTGCATTTTCGCACCGCCCAAAAGGCATGGTGTTCCAGCCCTACAGGAAGGTGATAGGCCTTGTCGTATACCATGCGATATGGTGACATTCTGAGTGAGGCCTTGTATGTGGTCAGGTATGCCTAGAGTGCATCGATTAATTTGTCGGACCAGTCCTTCCTATCTGGTCTAACCGTCTTCTGGAGAATCATCTTGATTTGACGGTTAGATACTTCAGCCTGCCCATTGGTTTGCAGGTGATACGGGGTGGCTATGCGGTGATTACCCTGTATTTCTTTAATAACGACCTGAAATGGGCGTAGATGAAGTGGCTCCCCTCGTCGTTAATCAAAGCGTGGGGTATTCCGAATCTCGCGAAAATATTTTGCCATACGAAAGAAATGACGGTCTTGTGGTCAGCCTGTCTCACTGGGATGGCCTCGACCCACTTCAAGACATAATCAATAGCTAGCAATATGTACTCGAAGCCATGCAAGTTCGAAAAAGGGCCCATAAAATCGATGCCCCAGACGTCGAACACTTTTACGACCATGATGGGTTGGAGTGGCATCATGTCTCTCCTGGTCATAGAACCGATCGAATGACATCATTTGCAGTGTTGGGTGTAATCATGTGTACCTCTGAAGATGGTTGGCCAGAAAAATCTCGAATGCAAAATTTTTGCAGCAGTTTTCCATCCTGAGAAATGGCCACCACACGCACTATTGTGGCAAAAAGATAACACACTGGGGATCTCAGAGTCTGGGATGCATCTACGGATAATCTGATCCGCTCCAATGTGGAAGAGCAGTGGGTCATCCCAGAGATAGTATTTGGCTTTTGCAATGAATTTGAGCTTTTGGTCCTTGGATAGGTTAGCGGGAATTTTGCCTACGCCAAGGCAGCTCGCGAAATATGCATACCAGGGGAACTCAACAGAATGAATTGCCAAAAGTGATTCATCCGGAAATTATTCATGGATAGGCAAGGAATAAGGAATGTGGTCTGGGTCCAATCTGGATAGATGAACTACCACAACATTTTGTTTTTCGGCTTTGTCGCGGATCTTGATATCAAATTCCTGCAATATAAGGATCTATCTAATGAGTCATGGTTTGGCATCCTTCTTTGCCAACAAGTGCTGGAGGGTGGAGTGGTCAGTGAAGATGATGACCTTGGACCCTAATAAATATGATCTGAATTTCTCCAACCCGAATACTACTGCTAGCAGTTCTTTTTGGTGACAGTGTAATTACGCTGAGCCTCATTCAGCGTCATGCTAGCATAGTATATGACAAAAGGTTGTTTCTCCCAATGCTGGCCTAAAACAGCACCGACAGCAAAATCAGAGGCGTCACACATCATTTCGAAATCAAGCGACCAGTCGGGTGGTTGGAGAATTGGGGAGTCGAAAACAGCGCTTCATAAAGTCTCGAAGGCACTGAGACACGAGGTATCAAATTCAAATGGGACATCGATAACCAGGAGATTCGTCAAAGGCCACGTAATTTTTAAGAAATCACGTATAAATCTCCGATAGAAGCCGACGTGGCCTAAGAATGTTCTAATTTGCTTGACCGAGCTAGGTGTTGGTAAGTGGGTGATAATCTCTGATTTAGCCTGATCGACCACAAGTCCATTTTTGGAGATCCTGTGCCCTAGTACTATGCCATCCCTCACCATGAAATGGCTTTTCTCCCAGGATAGTACTAGGTTTACCTCAATACATCGATTCAGGATCTTGGTGAGGTTATCAAGACAAGACGCGAAATCATCTCCGAAAATAGAGAAATCATCCATGAATACCTCCACATAATCCCCAATCATGTCAGAGAAGATAGCCATCATACAACGCTGAAATGTCGTTAGTGCGTTGCAGAGGCCAAAGGGCATTCGCCTGAAGGCGAATGTTCCAAAGGGGCATGTGAATGTGGTCTTGTCCTGATCTTCCGGGAAAATTGCTACCTGATTATACCCGGAGTATCCATCCAGAAAGTAGAAGAAACTGCACCCAGCTAACCGTTCCAAGATCTGATCGATGAACGGCAAAGCAAAGTGATCCTTCTGGGTAGCCATGTTTAGTTTCCTGTAGTCAATGCAGACCCACCAAGATGAGGCAGTGCGGGGCGGGATGGATTCGCCCTTATCATTTTTTATGACGGTGAGTCCTGCTTTCTTGGGCACTATCTGAATCGGACTCACCCACTGGCTGTCTGAGATTGGATATACAATGCCTGGATCCAGCCATTTGATGATCTCCTTCTTAACAACCTCTAGCATATTCAGGTTTAGCCATCTTTGAGGTTGTCTCGAAGGTTTCATCCCCTCATCTGTGTAAATGTCATGAGTGCAATACGATGGGCGAATACCGCGGAGATCAGCAACACTCCACCCGATAGCAACCTATGGTCTTGAAGTGTAGAAATTAATTGATGCTCCTGTTCTTGGGTTAAGTGGGCATTAATAATGATTGGATATGTCTCACTTTCGCCCAAGAACACGTACTTGAGTGAGTCAGGTAAGGGCTTCAATTCAATTACGGGTGGGTCAGAATCAGAACTGAGAGTGGGAGGAGCAGAATCGAGGGTGGGAATCTGCTGATCCATGTACACGTGAATTCCCGCTAAGTCACTCCCTGTAAAATCGGTTGTGACTGCGTTAATGGGAAACCCGTTAGCTGTAGTCACGTCTTCCTGTAATAACAGGGGCAATTCAATAATATATGGATCAAGATAGCTGGATTCAGGGGTGCTATGTTAAGAAGCACACCCCAAACAATCAGATCCTCGGGGAGATATGTGTAATGAAGTGGTTTCAATCCCATGTGGATTGAGGTCTGAGAACCCTGATAGTGTAGATGAATGAGACATTGGGTCGTCGCAAGGGAGCCCAATGTTACCACAATAAGTCGAATCTTCGTCTTCACCATCCTCCTTTATTCTATCACAGTCAAAGTTCTTTGCTGCCCTGAATATGTCTAGTCGAAGTTGCTCATTGCCTAGGGCAATCTCCATACACCCGGATGCACAATCGATGTTCGCTCGGGCTGTCGCCAGAAATGGGCGACCCAAAATAATTGGTGCATCTCGGAGATTAGGAGGAACTTCCATATCGAGAACGAAAAAATCTGTGGGAAAATAGAACCTGCGGACTTTTACGATCATGTTCTCAACCACCCCCCTCAGTGTTTTGACTGATCTGTCAGCCATTTGGATCGTAACTGAGGTGGCTTTCAACTCCCCAAATCAAAATCGATCAAATACGGCGGTGGGAGTTAAGTTGATGGACAAACCCAAATCTAGAAGGGCCCGATGAAATGGAGAATCTTGCAAGAAGCAAGATATGAGTGGGGTGCCAGGGTCTTTCTTCTTCGGTGGTAGGTCAGCTAGAATCACGACACTAACTTCTTTCAATAGTACTGCCTATCGTCCAATTCTCAGCTGTCGCTTCAGGGTACAATACTCCTTGAAAAACCTAGCGAGAGCAGGAATGTGATTGATAGCCTCGAGGTGGGGGACCTGAATATGTACTTCCTTAAACATCGATTTCACAGGATCCTGATATGTGGGATCTCGTAAATAAGGAGAAGGCGCATCCCGAATGAGTAGATTAACTCGAGCAGGTGGGGCTCAGGGTGCATAGGAGGATCTTGCTGTGGCAGAGCTCAAGTCGGATTGACCTTGACTGATCTGGTCAATCTTCTTCTCAATTAGGTTTATTCTATCCAGCTGCTTGACGATGATATCCATGTCAGCTCGAATAGAATTGGTGTGAGCCTCGTGGACACCAACCCACTGCTGACCAGGCTACTGGAACTGGTTTATAGATGCAGCATTCATCGAGTTCTCCACTAGTGATTCAAACAGCTCAAATGCACTAGTCTCATCCTTTGCGAGAAAATTCCCGCTGCTAGATGCATCGACCAAATGCCGATGTGTGTCATCTAGCCCATGGTAAAAAATCTGGGCTAAGTGCCATCTGGGTATACCACGATGCTGGCATTTCCGGAGAAGGTCATGAAATCTATCCCATGCTTCATGTAATTTCTCCCCAACTCCCTGGGAGAAAGTCATGATTGCACGCCGCATTGCATTTGTTCAACCGATTGGGAAGGACTTTTGTAGGAATTCACGTTGTAATTTCGGCCAGGTTCCAAGTGGCTTCCCAATAGTCTTGAACCAGTATGAAGCTTTGTCCCATAGAGAGAATGGGAAAAGCTTCATCAGAACGATCCTGAGATCAATATTCCTAGGTCGGATCATTTCAGCGAGTCGACTCAGGTCCTCAAGGTGCTGGAACGGATCTTTGCTTGAGTTCCTGTAGAAATGAGTGCTGATCAACCCAATTACATTGGGCTTGAGCTCAAACACGTCTCCATCTGCGGGAATTCTGACAGTAGTGTGACGATAGGTGTGGCTGGGTCGTAGAAATCCCACAGTTGTTCTCCTCATGGTGGGTGTTGCATCCTATCAAGCATCATCAGAATACGATCCATGCTCTGCTGATGTCGCTCCTCAGATTCGGCGACCCGGGCTTCCAGACGAGCCATCGAGTCCAGATTCTCAATGTCCTGACCCGGTCTAGGTCCAGGTCCAGGATTTGCCATGGTGGTTGTTGGAGTAGAAGAAATGGGGGGAGAAGATGGTCCGAGCAAGGTGACTCGCCTCCTTGGGAGTGGCCCCCAAGGTCCAACCAAGTGAGGTCAAAGTGACCTCCTTCCATGCATACACCGCCCAACCCCTGGGTTTCCGTAGCCACGCAAGACAAGGCTAAGGCCCTGCCAATCAAATGGTCCTTATAGATCAGGTGACCAGATTTTTCATTATGGATTTAAATTCCTGAAGATAAGTTCATCGTACAACCGTCTGAAAGTGAATCTCGCCTCTCAAGCTTACCCAGCCAGTCTGGTTATGAGGGGACTAAGGGGAAGGTTCTTCCTTTGGCTTACACCTCCGGTTCCATTGACCCCCAAGCTGTGGTTGTTTGACACTACCCCGCAGACTTAGTCACCAGGTTTGGCAAGAGAGATTAAACTCACCCAGTAGTACGACAACGAACTCGCATTGATTTCGTATTTTAAAGTTAATTTTAACCCGTTTTCTTTAGTGGAGTTTGAGGTGAGTGGCCCACAAGGTGACCAAGCTCACTAGCTAACTAGACTTGATCAAGTCTAAGTTAGCCCAATGTGTGGTCTCTAGTTGTAACCCTACGGATTTAACCTAAGTTGTATGCACTTCTAGGGTTTTTCTCTATTTCAGCAGACCACAAAAATAATGTTGATTTTCTGATAATAATTGAAATCAAAATAATTTCAAATATTGTGAGTAGATTTATTTTTCGATTATTTTTTTAGAGAATATTTTTTTTGGAATTTTTACTATTTCACAAATTTTTTAAAGAATTTTGAATGTCAGGGGGTCAGATCTGCAATTTTGACCCCTGGTCTACTTTTTGCTTTGAAACAGTGTCAAATGATCTTCAAAAATTCAGGAAAAATATGATAAATAAAGCCAATGAGATCAGCTTTCAAACCCCACCATTTTTAGTCAAAACAAATTCGTGGATTGCTCGAAATCGCTTTTTGAAATTTGAAAAGTTTTGAATCTGGGTCGATTTGACCCCCGTGCACTTCGTGAATTTTTAAAAATTTTATACTTAAAATTTCTTATGTAAAGGTGGCATTTGAAAGATAGTTTGAAAATGAAGGTTTGGCTCGAATTTCAAAATTTTTTGCTAACAAATTTTTTGGAAATCGAATTTTTAAGTTAGATTTGAAATATGACCGAAAATTAGAAGATAGTGGAAAAACTTTTAAAGAGGTTTGAACTTGAAATTCAAGCCTTCCACCAAAAAGAGTTTTTTTTTTTTCAAAAAGAATTTTTCAAAAGATTCATAGAAAATATCTTTTTTTTTTTTTCAACTAACCAAGATTCGAAAGGAAACCTAATGTAGATTTTTTTCAAAATTTTTCTTTTTGATTTTTTTTCTTTTTCACGAAAATGAGAAAAATCTTTTTTTTTTCACAAAGAATTTTTCAAAGGAAATGCAGCAAGTAAATCTACTCCTAGAGTTCAGAAAGGGAAGCCTAATCTAAGATAGATGATGTGCACCTAATTTTTCTTCGCCACGCTCGGTGAGTGTGCAGATCCCGTTTTCATTCCGTGTTGTCCTGCACATCAAAAATGAAGTAGTGGCAAATTTGTAAATGATAAATTAAAAGATCGAAATCAAGAAAAATGACGTTTCCTCCTCAAAAATGGTGCCATTTTGTTGGTAGAAAAATCATAGCTCACGTTTTTGATAAAAGCATCGTAATATAGTTGCGAAATATGATCCAACAAAGATATTATTTTGTAAAAATAACGAGATTTTGAGTCTTGATCGTTCATCTCTGGGAGGCATTCCTTTTACTTTTGAAATCAATCTTATCCAGCTTTACTTTATTTAGAATCGCATATCGGTTCGTGATTATTACGTATTTAAGTACGACATGCTTAGTTGCAGAATGGATAGACAATTAAGGCAGGCAACTTGAATCACGCAAATATGATAGCAATCAATAAGCTCATTGTGATTTCATAACATGGAGACAGATATATATATAAAACATTTTTTTTTTATTCATTCAGTGAGAGAGTTGTTTGCAACAAAACTATATATGAAAGCTTATACATAAATGCCTGAAATTCAAGCCTAACTACCAGAAAATGATTGCAAACAAGAATCGATCGGGGGATTTCGTATGCATCATTGGGGGAGAAGTAAGACTATACTACTAAGCAGTAAATAAAAGAATGAAAAGCAAAGCTACTAATCTAGCAAAAGGAAGGGCATTCGGAGGTGGTCTCCGATGGCCTTTGAGTGGCTGAGAGAAGGAGGGGCGGACAATGGAGCTTTGGTCGGCCCTTGGAGAGAGGTTGGGGAGCTGATCCAGCTTCCTGGCATGGAGATGGTGGCCTCCATGGTGGTGCTCTACTTGTGGAGGTGGAGTGGAGATGGAAGTGGCTAGCCTAAGTGGAATGAATGGCAAGGAAGTGAATGGGTGCAAATGGCCACCAATTGGGTCTTTTTATGGACCTAAGAGAAGCTCTCTAGAGAATTATGGAATTCTATAGAGAAGCCTATGGTGGGAGCTCGTGGGAGAGTGAGAGAGAGAGGGTGGATGGTGGTTTTTAGATCCACCAAATGTGGATCGAAAAATTCAATAGCTCTTGGTTGCTATTTTTGGCAACCAAGGCAACAACACATGGTAGAGAGTTCTAGAGAACTCTAGGCTAGGTATTTTCGTGTGGATGGTGTGTGTGGGTGTGTGAGGGTCGAAACATAGGTGGCTAAGTTGATTAGGTTAGGTTGTAGTGGGTTTAGGTCAAGGTATGTCTCAAATTAGGGTTATAAACCCAAATTCGCTAAGGTAAAGTGCAATTAGACTTAATACAAGTTTAATTGGGTGTGTGGAAACTTAATTGAGAGTAGAAAAACTCAATTAATTTAGATCTAGGTCAATTGGACTCTCAGTGAGTCCAATTGGAAAGTGTGTACTGAGATCAGGGCTCAATTGGACTCAATGAGTCCAATTGTACAGGCTGATGGAATTGACTAAGATCCAAGTCAATTAGGTTTAGTGAGGATCTAATTAGGTCCTTAGGGAGGTCTAGAGGTGATGTACTAGGGTTAAGGCACCTTAATTTAGGTTCCTATGGGGTTAGAATTGGGATTAGGGACCTAGAGATCCAATATCAAGGCTTAAATCTCAAAATAGGAATTGGAGAGCAGTATCGGAGGTCTAATAATATAATCAGACGTCTTATACTCAAAAATTAGGAGTTCGGACTTGTTGTCTGGACGTCCAATCAAACTCAAGAAGTATTTCGGGTTCTGTTTTGGGTATTCTGCAGAAATTGGACGTCTGAAAGGTGTTTGGACGTCCAATAACACTGCAGAAGTGGGTTTGAAGTGTGCGGGAGTTGGCTAGGGGTCTTTGACATCCTAAAACTTATCTAGACATCCAAAGAAGGGTTTGAACTAGGGTTTTAGGGCTTCCTAGGGTGCGGTGACCTAATCTAAGGGTGGCTAAGGCTTGGGGAAGTCTCTAGGCTCTCCTAGGGCTATGATGGACCTAAGCTCTTCACATTTTACTGCTTTATTTCTACTTAACAGCATAGCAAACCTTTAACTCCCTTACATTATTATTCCTACATCTAATCTAAGCCTTCTGCTCTAGCTCTACCGCAACTCCCGTTATTCCTGATCCAGCTTCAGATCCAGCTCCTGATCTAGCTCCAGATCTGCTTATTGCCTGTAATTGTCATAATATACTTAATCAGCACATTATAAAATTATTTTATGCATAGCTAAAGTAAAGCAGTAAAGATGCAGATAATGCTTATGCGTGCATGAATTTTCCTAACTTATGCTATGTTCTAGCTTAATCTAGGTCAATTAAGACCTATGATTGCTGCGCAATCAGGAATCCAGCAGAAGAGCTACCCTGCTGTGGGATGAAAAGAGAAGGCTTATATCAGACCTTGAGAGCTTCAAACCTAGGCCTGGAATGGCAGACAAATACCTTTGGGTGGGGATTTATAGTGTCTAATCTGGCTATAACAGAATGTTGAGCATTGAAGATGGTTGGAGATATGATTCCATTGACAAGAAGATCTGGATGTTAAAAATTCCTCTTAAGGTAGAAATTTTCCTTTAGCTATGTAGGAGAGATGGTTTAATCACAAGTGATCTACTCCACAGAAGATTGGGTACTGATCACCATGTTTCCTTTTTGTGTGAGATGAGTACTGACAATGTAAATCACCTACTTTCTTCTTGCCTTGTCACTGATGCCATCTGGAGGAAAACATGTCAGGAGCCATTACCAGAATGGGATTCCATCTGGCACGGGTTTGAGGTGAGAGGGAAGCCACATGTCCACATGGCTGCTACTATTTGGTGTGTATGGAAGGCAAGGAATGAGAGACCTTTTCAAGAGAGGCTGGTATGTTGTGAGAGTATTGTAAGAGAGTGCTGGTCCCTCATACACTCTTGGGGATCCTTTTTGTAATTTCCCTTATGTTGCACATAATATACTGCCTCGAACTGCTATCATAAGACGATAGCTCTCCTTTCTATTTCAAAAAAAACAAGGCTATTAAATTTTTTCTTTTTTTTGAAATTGTGAGGAAAGCTATCGTGAAACGATAGCAATCTAGAGGGAAATTTATTTCAAATCAAATAAACATTATAGAACAGATCCCCAACTATGTATAAGGGATCAGCACTCATTTACAATTATCTCACACCGAACTGGTCTCTCTTGAAATAGCTTTTCATTTCTTGCCCTTCACGCATACCACAAGGTGGCAGCCATACACCTGTATGGTCGTCCAGATGTATTAAACCTCTGCCAAAGGGAATCCCAGGTAGGTAGAGGTTCTTGGCAAATTTTCCTCCATAGTTTGTCTGTGACCAAGCATGAGGAAAAAATATGAGATGCACTGTCAGTGTGTAATCCACAGAGATGACAGGCGTTTAACGTTGTCCCCATTCTTCTATGTCTAAAGTCACTCGTGATCAAGCCTTCCCTCCTGCAAAGGCATAAGAAAATTTTCACTTTCAATGGAATCTTCAATAGCCAAATTTTCTTATCAATCGAGTCACTCTCCACATTTGTGTTTGACCTGATAATCCTTTCATAAGCCTACTACACTGAAAATTTCCCATTCTAGCCATATGTATCAGCCGCACCTTATCTGGGATGAATCTATTACAATGCAAATAACAAGTTCTGCCTGTCCTCCCATTTCCGTGTACCTGTTCTACTCAATTTAGACCCTTCCAACCTCCAGCAGTTCCTGTAGCAGACCATAGGCTGCTGGCAATAGCTTCTTTGTCTGTAGCTGCAGCATATCATCTTGGATAAGCATCTCTTAGCATCCCCATAGTTGACCACTGCTCATTCCACAAGCTGAAATCACATCCGTCTCCAAGCCTAGGCTGCATCAGGTGCCAATTGCTTTTGATTGCAAGGATAATCGATCTCCAAAAAGGGGATGATTTGGCTGGCTATAACCTCTTCAGTGCACTGTTGGAGTCACCATAGTAGTCTCTGAACAGGTCTGTCCAGATTTCATCCTTGCCCTCAAAGATCTTGATTGCCCATTTGATCAGAAGAGCCTCATTGAATTCCTTAAGTGCCTTAATCCCCAGTCCACCCATTTCCTTTGGCTTATAGATCTTTTCCCATTTCATAGGCTACATGAAACTCCCCTCATGACCTACCCCTTTCCAAAAAAATTTCTTCCGCATTACGTCCAACCATTTCCAAATAGATTTTGAGGACTTAAAGATGCTGAAATAGAACACTGGGATGGAAGTTATCACTGAGTTTAGGAGAATTAGTCTCCCACCCTTTGATAGAAATTTGCTACTGCACCCTTTCAGTTTGACAGATACCATATCAAAAAGAACATTCCAATCATTCTTCTTCATTTTTGCAGCTCGTAATGGTAGTCCCAGATATTTAATTGGTAGTTTAGACCGAGGTGTACCCAATGTAGTCTCTAGAGTCTTCTGTTCCTGCTCATTCATGCCAAAGCATATCAAAGTAGACTTTTCTCTATTCAATTTCAGACCTAATATATCCCCAAAAATCTTCACCATATGCCCTAAAGCATGGGTAGCAGAATTGGACCCTTCCACAAAAAAAACCATGTCATTTGCATACTGTAAAATACGAGCCAAGGACCTCCTGTTGGAAAGTGAGTACCCTCTGATGACCCCCTCCTCAGTCATTTTGCATGCATATCTTGCGAGCCCATCAACTGCAAGGTTAAAGATAAAGGGGGCTAGAGGACATCCTTGTCTAACCCAACATTGAGGTTGAATTTAAGCACCACATGGTTTCCCATTGATCAGTGGGGAGAAGGAAGCAGTTGTGATACATCGCTTCATCCACTGGATCCATAAAGGGGGGAAACATCTCCCTTTGAATACCTCCCAGATGTATGGCCATGAAATTGAATTATAGGCCTTTTTGAAGTCAACTTTCCACATAAATGCCTTACATTTCCTTCTGTGCCATCCACTCACCATTTCTTGGGCCATAATGAAAGATTCTTGGAGGGATCTGTTGGGTAAAAAGGCAAACTGCACATGTTGAATCAAGCTTTGTAGAGTAGTTCTCAGTCTATTTGCCAATATCTTACTCACCACTAGGTAGATGGAGTTCGATAAAGAGATTGATCTGAAATCTAAAAACCTCTCAGCTCCCATAGTCTTCGGCAGTAAAGAAAGATATGACTTATTGATCTTATTGAAACCTGCATTGCCCTTCTCAAACTCTCTTATGACTTCCATCACCTCCTTGCCAATCATGCTCCACATTTCCTTATAGAATAACACTTGTATCCCATCAAGTCCTAGGGAACCTTCCATATTAAGCTCTTTAATAGCATTCAAGGTTTCCTGTTCAGTGATGGTTGCTGTCAATTGAGAGGCTTGATCATTTGTAACTCTTGGTGCATCATTCATAACCATCCTCCATTGCCCTCTCTTTGTTGCTCGAGAAGCCCCCTATAGTACCTGATAGCCTCTATCCTTATTTCCTACATAGAGGATAGTCCGTGCCCATCTTTGAGAATGGAAGAGATATAATTTACATGCCTCCTAGAGCTGGCCGCAAGATGAAAGAATTTTGTGTTGGCATCTCCCTCCTTGAGCCATAATTGTCTTGATATCTCCCTCCAATCAATCTCCTGTTTGAAATCTTCCTCCACTACCACCCCCTGCCACATTTTTCTATCTGCAAGCTCCTCATCAGATAGAGGACCTGCTGCTTCCATAGAACCCAGCTTCTGAATGTTGTTCAGAGCCTCTACCTGCCTTTGCTGCCTCAATGTGTTCACAGTATCACCATATTCTTTCAGAACTGTACGTAGGGTTGCCAGCTTAGAGGTCAATATGATAGTAGCTGAGCCCTCCACCTGTTTGGCCTGCCACCATGAGCCAATCATTTGATGGAACCCAGGTTCTCTCAGCTAAGATTTTCTAAGCTTGAAGTATGAGCCTACTTGGATCTCTTCACCACTATCCCAAACCAATGGAGTATGGTCAGAGAAAGGGCGGTCCAGGCCAGCAACACTTGACATTTGAAATCTATCAAGGATAGTCACATTTCGAAAGAATCTATCAATTTTAGATAGTAAGCCATTACCATTGCACCAAGTGAACTCAATTCCTGATGATGGATATTCATTCAGGTCAAGGGATTGAACCACCAATTGAAATCCAACAGTTGAACTATCATAGCACCATATGGTCTGTTTGTCCCTGTCAGCACACAATTGAAGTCTCCTCCTATCAGCCAAGCTTCCCCTTGCACCAGTTCGACCACAGCAGCCCAATCCTCCCATAGTTCCTGTCTCACAGATGCAGCACAAGGGCCATACACACCTATAATCCAGATAATATCATGCCCCAGGTGAGTTTGGAACTTGCAAGTCATCAGATGTCTAGCCTTGTGTACGTCCAAAATGTGTGCCCAGGCCCTTCTCCACTAAATAACCATGCCCCCTGACCTATCATGTGCATTAAGCATCACACATTCATTTGCCCCCGCAGTCATCAAGTCATTCCATACTCTACCAGATTCATTCTCAATGTGAGTCTCTTGAATGATCGCACAATCGATCCCCCACTCTCACAAGTATCTCATCAAAGAAGCCCTCCAGCTTTTGTCGTGCAACCCGCGCACATTCCATGTGAGGACTCTCATCTTCCTTCACAAGATCCCTCCTCCCTTTAATTCTGACATTTACATACCTACATAATTGCGGCAACCTTGTTTTCATCTAGAAGCAGATCAGCCTTTGGTTTCCTCTGTCTGAGGCTATAGGGTGACCTGCCCTTACCAGATTTGGTACAAGATCCAGTACCAAATTTTAGACCCTCAACCTCTTGCAACCTCTGTTGGACCTTCAATGAGTTAGGCAAAATCTCTTGTAACACTTGCAACTCATTGTCATAAGCATCTGGTTGTACACTCTCTGCATCTTCAATCATAGGCCTCACTATTTCCTTCCTTATTTATTCCTCCTCCTCAACCATCATCTCCCCCTTTTCCACAGATGATGGTCCTTGCGCTTTTTGGTAGTTGGGGACTCTTCAGAAGAAGGCCTATGCAAGACTTGCAGGTTCACCTCTTCAACAGCTTCAAAATCAGACGGCTTATCATGCATCTTCTTCGTAACAATGTCACCCACCGTGAAACTTAGTAATAACAGCCAAGAACTGCCCTGACATCTCAGAATCTGCCTGTCAGGGATCGATCCTAATTTGAAAACATCAACCATCACATTCAAAATCCATCCATCACCCTCCATCAGCCCTACTTCCGCATCTTCTGCCATTAAGGCAAATCCAAATATCATGGTCGCACCACCTCCCTAGACCTCAAGTGTAGCGGCAGACCTTTGATCTCAAGTCTCCCTGACCTGGAGCCCAATCGTTGAGGTGGCCTCTCTGGCAAAGCTCCATCAAAGGGGGAGACTGACCTCCAAATTACCATTAGGCCATCACGGAAGCTTGATTGAAAATGTAATCTTTCTACATCCATCATCCCCAATCCAAAAAGCACAAAACATGTAGGTGACAGGGAAGCGATTTGCCATGAGTTAGTCGATGGGGAGAGAGAGCTTGCTAGATTGCGCAGGTTTTCTAAGGTCAGGCTACCAGTCATTACCTCTCCGATCAATGCTCCTCTCAGTATCAACTCTGCTGCTCTTATGTTCTCTGTCATAGGACCTCGACATCGATCGTACGACCCCCATAGGTACGAGGGGGAGATGGTGGCGACGGCTGTGCCCTAACATTCAAATCTCCAGAGCGCAAATTTGGACGGCCTTTCATCTGCCCACCAGATATCTTACATGAATCCCTTTTGTGGCCATAGCCACCGCACGCCAGGCACACAATGGGAGAACGACAAATGGCCGCCATATGGCCCCACCACTGGCACCGGAAGCACATGATCCTTCTGTTATCCCTTGTGCTCCCTCTATCTGTCCTCCTCAAATCCGCCTCCCTTCTACCAGAGTTGTCAGATTCTCTCCTCTCCTTCCGCCTCCATGCCTTAGACCTCCATGTAGTCTAGCCCTCGTCTTCCCCAATTCTACCGCCGGCCGCCCCATGGTCGCCTACCGCCATCAGCATGGTTTAAAAATTACAATCATGTGCCATTGATAGTAAGGATTTTTTATTTATGAATATCTTATTAGGTTGATTTTATGATCATATCCTTCATATTTTTCATAAACGTGATTCCAGCTTTATCTCGTATTGATTTCTTAATCAAAATGGGATTTTGGCTTGATTTTTGGGGGAAGTTAATAGTAAACATTGGATTTAAATAGCAGTAAATTTCAATAGGCCATTGTCTCCCTGTGAATACGACCCGCTCTTCTTGAGTGGTAGTTTAATTTTTTTGAAAAGCAAATTTCCACCACTTACATACTACTTTGATGTGCCATTTTATGTGTGAAACAACGAAAGTGAAAATCATCATTTCATCTAGTATAATTCTACACACTTAGTTTCTAGGTTCAGTCATCACACACACCTTCCCATCTCCATCTTCCCCAACTCTGACATGAGCTCCGACGAGCTCGCACCAGCTCCATAGTTCACCAAATGCCATGTCGCCACTACCTACATCTCTGCCTTGACCCCACGACCAAAAGCCCAAAAATAATTGGGGCTATTTGCATCTCCAAGCATCGACCAAACTAACCCAACCACAGCCCCCTCTACTGACTCCATCCAGCCACCATGACCCTCCAAACACCTCGCCACCACCACCATTACATTCCTCGCCTCACAGTGAGACCTCAAAGCTATTTAATTGGGACTTTTAGCCTATATTATTCTCTGCAGGTGTTCACCGGACCTCTACTACTCACCGCCAATGATCGACGACGTCAGCCTATCTCAAACCTCGACTCAACCTTTAGCAGCTATGATTTGACCTAGCGAAGCTACTTGCAACATTAATTGAAGAAGCAACACCCCCATGAGCTGCAATTGAAGAGGGATCCTCTGCTGCCAACTTGAGCTAAGGAGCTAGGACTTTTAGTCCCACATTGGAAACAACCAAACTGAATTTTGATTAACAAAGTTTCACGCTCATCTCTTATTGCCTCAACACATAGAGTGAGGTCCCTCTCACTCTCCCCATGCACTCCTCGCCTGCGGCTCATACCTAAGAGGGCTTGGTTTGTGGATCCGATTAGCCGATGATAAATGCCAGTTTATCATCATTCTTATGCATTAAAACAAACATAGCTCTTAGGATTTTACTCCGCAAATGGGTTTTTGGGTTGCATTTAGGCATCAATTAGGTTAGGCATGGATGGTATTTTTCATTGTGTTTTTGATGTGTTTTTGTGAGTGTTAGGGATAAATAGATTGTTAGATCCCTAGAACCCTAGAACTCAGGAAGGAAACTGGTGAAGGAGAAGCTCAAACCAACTGGAACTTTACTTGATCCAACTCACTTGAACTATGCTTAGCCCATCCTAGCTCCATTCAGCTCATCTTAGCTGAATGGCAACTCAAGAGAGGTCATCTTAGCTTACCTCAACTCAAGTCATCTCAGATCTAGCTCAACTTAGCTGAGTCTAGCACATCTCAGCTTCCATTAGTTCACTTGGAGCTCTAGCTAGCTCAGCTCAGTTCACTGGAGTTCAACTCAGCTCAAGACCAGCTACATCCAACTCCACTCAACTCTAGCCAGCTGAAGATGACTTCATCTTAGCTTAAGAAGCTCAAGTCCAGCTCCTGGGGACTCAGCTTAGCTCAACTTAGTTAAGTTAAACTACCTTAGCTACCTCAACTAGCTAGGTCCTCCTCGGGAGCATCAAACCTAACTCACCTCAGCTCCTTTTAGAAGAAGCTAGCTTGCTTTAGCTTGGCTTAGCATCTAGCAAAGATCTAGCAAGCTAAGCCAGCAAAAGTAGCTCCATGCCACCCTCTTCAGTAGCTGCCAGCACCAGTTCAGCTCCAAACTTCATCTATCCAGCTCCTCTCCTCAAACCTTAGCTCTAATTGCCTCCTCCTCTACTCTACTATTAGCAAAGCTAGCTTAGCTTAGCTATGCTCCAACTCCCTTGGCCATCCACCACCCTAAAACACTACCTAACTAGCTCCACCAACTAAGCCCACCTACGACCACCTAAGCTACCTAAACCACTACTCTATTTTGGGACCAAGTTAGACACCTCTTAGCCCCTCAACTACATCCAAAAGGCACCTTGTTTTGGAGCCAAAATAGCCTTCTAGAAGCCCTCCCTTTTGGCACCAAAACACCCCCACATCATGGCCCTACACTTAACCCTACAACCTATCCTAGCATCCTACCCGCTCCCTTGGTGCCTTGTTCCCTCTTCTCTCTTTTTTCTTGTGCCACGCCAAGGAGGAGACTCTCTTCATATTGGAGGGCGGCCAGGCATTTAAGGAGATAAGGGTGGTGCACATCCACCCTTGGAGAGCATAGGGCATGCCCCCTTTGTGGGCTTGTCTTGGAGGACTTCACCTTGAAGGAGCTTTACAAGGAAGGAGTTGGAGGACTTCTTTTCAAGCCCAGGAGCTACTAGTCTTGGAGCAAGAAGCCTCTGTCTATTCTTCACCATCGTCATCATCAAGAGGACTAGTGTTTTTACTTTTTGTATTTTTTATTTCTAGTAGTAGAAGCATTCCTCTACTAGGGTTTTGTAAGACATTTTGCTCCTCTAGTAAAGTTGCCTTTTCTTAGTTATTTTTCTCGCAATTTTACTTTTACCTTAATGTAATCACCCCCTCTCTCTAATTACTCTAGGTTTCCACCTACCTAGGGTGAGCTTAGAGAGAGGAATTACTTGTCACTTAGGTTTTAGTTTAGTAATTTTAGGTGTTAGCCATCTTCCCGCCATCAAATCCACATTGCTTTAGTTATTTCAAACTATAGAAATTGCACATTGAAAACAACAAAAAGAAAATTGAATTCCATTTTGAGGCAAGAGATTTGATTTGGCAAAAAGTTGTCTCCTTAGATGACCCTAGATACTTCCCTATCTAGGTTTTATAAATTTAAGAGTTGATTGGTTGCACACGTTACGATGACGTATTTTACAAATCGCGTAAAATTCCGCATCACTTTTTGGCATCGTTGCCGGGGAGGCACGACTCTACATTCATTTATTTCTCTTACTTGTTAAGTGAATCTCATCCCATTTTCTCTTTCTCTCTTGTGTGTGCAGGAACTACAGGAATAAGGCAGGATTTTCGAAGCAAGAGCTTAAAGTCCCTTTTCTTCCCTAATATTTCAGGTTGGTTCCTCTTTTCTAGTCACATAAATCATTAAAACTACCAAAAAATATTAAACTTAGCTTTCGGGATCCTAAACAACCTAATTAAGTGGAGTGGTGCAAATTAAAACCCATTTGTTGCTTGTTTGCACCAAAAACACCACTTCACTTCAAGTGTTGGTGTTCTGAATTTTGAGTGCAGACTTCTGTCTAGAATTCAAAAATCAATTCTTCACACCACAGGCACCATTAACACCGCAATCACTTTCCGAGTTTCTTCACCCACTCATTCTTCACACCACTCTTGGTTGCCAAAATTAGCAACCAAGAGCCATTCAAATTTGAGATCCACAAATGGTGGATCTAAACACCACCTCTCTCTCACTTGGCTAGCCACTCTTGGAGTCCTCTCTAGAGAGTTCCACACTTCTCTAGAGAGTCTCCCATAGGTCTATAAAAAGACCTAAGGGGTGGCCATTTGCACCCATCCCATTCTTGGCATTCATTCACACTTAGGTTAGCTACATTCACCTCCATCTCCATGAGTTGTTTCACAATGGCCACTACCATCTCCACGCTAGGATGCTGGATCACCTCTCCAACCTCTCTCCAAGGGTCAGCCTAAGCACCATTGGCTGCCCCTCCTCCTCTCAACCATTCAAAGGCCATCGGAGCCCACCTCCGAATGCCCTTATTTCTGCTAGATTAGTAGCTTAGTTCTTCATATTTACATGTTTTTTTACTGCTTAGTAGTGTATCTCTTTACTCTCCCCCAATGATGCATGCAAAATCCCCCCATAGATTCCGGTATGCAATCGTTTTCTGTTAGCTAGATTGATGTTTTTAAGGTTTTCTCTATAAGCTTTCCTCTAGTTCCATGTTGCAAACACTCTCTTGAATGAATGGAAGAAACTTTTCTCTATATATATGTCTTTGTGTTGAGAATCACCATTAGCTTGTTGCAATATATTTTGTGTGAGTAAAGTTACCTACTTTTACATTCTGATATTCTTGCAACTAAGCATGTCATGCTTAAATACGTAATAACCATAAACCGCCATGCGATTTTACACAAGTAGAGCTAGAAAAGATCGATTTCAGATTTGCATAAATGCCTCCCAGAGACAAACGACAGGGACTCAAGTCTCGTTATCTTTACAAAAATCTTCTTTTTTTTACAAACATTTTAGTGTAACTGTACTATGATTTCCAACAACTTTAAAATGCGTGAAAATAGCTTTCCGCCCAATGACGCCATTGCCGGGGAGGCAACATCATTTTTTGATTTTTATCTTTTGAGCTATCACTGACAAATCTTCCTCTGCTTTTCTTTGGATGTGCAGGAAAAATAGGAAAAAAATGAGATCAGTGCACACAAGCATGGGAAAAAATTCCTGGTGCACATCATACCTGCCTTAGTCTAGGTTTTTTTTTTGAACCATACGTTAGATTTGCTTCTAGCAATTTCATTTGAAAAAAAAAAAAGCTTACTCATTTTCGTGAAAAAGAAAAAAAATCTAGGTAGTTAGATTAGGTTTCTTTCTAAATCCTAGGTTAGCTTTGAAAAAGTAAAAAATATATATATATTCTAAAATCCTTTGAAAAAAAAAATCCTTCTTGAAAAAAATATTTTAAAATTTTTTTTGAAAAAAAAAATTGCTGGAAAGTTTGAATTTTAAACTCAAACAGCTTTTAAAAGCTACCCTACCACCCTCTGATTTTCAGTCATATTTCAAATTCTGATTTAAAAATAAATTGCCAAAAAGTTAATGAGCAAAAAATTCTGAAATTCAGGCTATATCTTCATTTTCAAATCATCTTTCAAACTGCACCATTCTATTTAAAAAATTCTAAGTATAGAATTTTTAAAAATTTGCGTAGTGCAAGGAGGTCAAACTGACCCAAATTTGAGAATTGTCAAAATTTAAAAACCAATTCCAAGCAATCCGTGAATCTGTTTTGACTAGAAATGGTGGCATTTGAAAGATGATCTTATTGGCTTTAGTTTCCATATTTTGCCCGAATTGGTGAAAAACATTTGATACTGTTTCAATTTGAAAAATCGACCAGTGGTCAAAATTCCAGATCTGACCCCTTGACATTTAAAAATCTCTATAAATTTGGTTAAAATAGTAAACATGATAGAAAAATATTCTATGAAAAGATAAATGAAAAGGGAATCTACTCACCAAATTTCAATTTAATTGGATTCCAATTTTTTTTAGAGAACTATTTTTATTCTTGTGGTCAGCTGAAGAACAAAACAAAAGAACAAAAAAACCCCAGAATTGCATGAACCCTAGGTTACATCTTTAGGGTTACAATCTAGAGACCACATTTGGGCTAGACTAGACTTAATCAAGTGTAGTGCTTAGCTAGTGAGCTTGGTCACCTTGTGGGCCACTCACCAAAAATCCCAACTGAAGAAACATGGGCTAAAAATCAATTCTAAAACACAAAATCACCCTAAATTCATTATCGTACTACTAGGTGCTTTCAACCTCTTGGCTGGGTTAGCTTGAGACTCGAGAATCACTTTCAGTCGGTTGTATGACGAATTTTTCTTCAAGAATTCGAACTCAAAACAAAAAATCTAGTCACAAGATCGTAAGGACCTTCTGATTGACAGGGCCTTAGCCTTGTCTGGCTTGGCTACACCAACCCCGGGGTTGGGTGGTGTATGCAAGGAAGGAGGTCACTTAGACCTCAACTGGTTGGACCTTGGGAGCCACTCCCAAGGAGGCGAGTCACCTCGCCAGGACCATCTTCCCCTCCCCCCACTTCTTCTACTCCCTTAGCTGCAATGGCTAATCTTGGACCTAGACCTAAACCAGGTCAGGATGCTGGTAATCCGGACCCGATGGCTCATCTAGAGTCCCAGGTTGTTGAATCTGAGGAGCGGCATTAGCAGAGCATGGACCGTATTTTGACGATGCTCGACAGAATGCAGCATCCACCTCGAGGAGAACAAATTCAGGACTTCTATGATCCAGCTACACCGATCGTTCACCATTAGTCAGGATTCCCATAGGTGGAGATGTGTTTGAGCTCAAGCCCAATGTGATCGGGTTGATCAGCAGTCATTTTTATGGAAACTCAAGCAAAGATCCGTTCCAGCACTTAGAGGACCTGAGTCAACTCGTAGAAACAATTCAACCAAGGAATATTGATCTCAGGATTATTTTAATGAAGCTTTTCCCATTTTCTATGAGGGACAAAGCTTCATCCTGGTTCCAGACCATTGGGAAGCCAATTGGAACTTAGCCGGAATTACGATGTGAATTCCTACAAAAGTTCTTCCCAATCGGTCGAACAAATGCAATGAGGTGCGCAATCACGACCTTCTCCGAAGGAGCTTGGGGGAAGTTGCATGAAGCCTGGGACTGATTTCACGACCTTCTCCAGAAATGCCCGCACCATGGTATACCCAGATGGCACCTAGCTCAGATCTTTTACCATGGGTTGGATGACACACATCGGTATCTGGCCGATGTATCTAGTGGTGGGAATTTTCTCATGAAAGACGAGAATAGCGCATTTGAGTTGTTCGAATCTTTGGCGGAGAACTCGATGAATGCCGTGACCATGAACCAGTTCTAGCGGCCTGGTCAGCAGCGGGTTGGTGTCCATGAGGCTCACACCGAGTCAATTCGAGCCGACATGGATATCATTGTCATGCAGTTGGTTAGAATAAACCTGATCGAGAAAAAGATTGACCAAATTAGTCAAGGTCAATCTAACCTAAACTCTGCTACTCCAAGACCCTCCTATGCACCCCGAGCCCCCTGCTCAAGTTAATCTACTCACTCGAGATTCATCTTCTCCTTACGAGATCCTACATATCAGGATCCTGTAAACAATCCCGATCTGGCACCATATGATTAGGGTTACACACCACCTGCAGACTATAATACGTATCCCCTTGATGGATATACATCTCAGACGTCTTCGGTGTACGAGGATGTCAGTGCTATTCAAGGATATGGGCATAATAACCCGTATTCAGAGACGTATAACCCTGGTTGGCGCCATCATCTGAACTTCTCCTGGTCTGGTAACTCACAGAGACCACATCAAGATCGACACTACCAGACCAAGCAATACGAGAATACGCAAAACACATACCTTAGGCAGCAGTCATTCCCGCATCAGCAGCAACCCCGTTCTTTATACCAGCTACTGCACCAAGCTGCCAGTCACCCTCCAAAGTGGGCTAACCCTCTGGAGGCACAAAAAGAGGAGCTGCAAGAATCGATGAGGAAATCTATACAGGATAGCTTGCAGATAATGAAGGTGACGGATAACCAGATATAAACTATACAAAACACACAAAACCAGCTGTTGTAGGAGCATAGGGCTTAGGGAGCCTTGCCCTCCCAACCCGTTTCGAACCCTCGGTATGTGCAAAACCAAGGCGCCCTGCCTAGGTTTCAGGCACCATAGGGACAGGCACACACCATATTATAGGCACCTCCTGCACCACCTGGTTATGCTCAAGGTCAGCCGCCTTTGATGTAGAACCCTACATACACTACCCCTTCCACTCCCCCACCACCTCATGGATAGCAAGCCGATGCAAATGCTATCTCATTGAGGAGTGGAAGGAAGACATTTGGCCCACCAAATAGGTAGGCGGGTCCTGATTTTTCTCACCCTTTGCTGCAGGCGGGTTCGACTCATTCTTCATCTCAGGAGCCACCTACGATATATAAGGGTAAGAGGCCACTTGACCTTGAGATTCCCTTTCCTTTTCCTGAAGCTCTAATGCGAAATGTAGTATGGAAGAAGGACATGCGAAATTTTGAGGACTTGAAGTCAATGTTCAAGGAAGTACATATTCAGGTCCACCTCCTCGAGGCAGTAGATCACATCCCTACTGTCGCTAGGTTCTTCAAGGACTATTGTACCACGAAGCAACAGCCTAGAATTGGACAACAGGCAGTACTGTTAAAAGAAGCTAGCGCCGTGATTCTAGCTGACTTGCCGCTAAAAAAGAAAGACCCTGGTACCCCACTTGCATCCTGCTTCTTGCATGATTCTCCATTTGATCGGGCCCTTCTAGATCTGGGTTCGTCCATCAACCTAACTCCCACTGCTGTGTTTGATCGATTTCGATTTGGGAAGTTAAAGCCTACCTCAGTCACAATTCAGCTGGCAGATAGATCAGTAAAAACACCGAGGGGGGTGGTTGAGAATGTGATCGTAAAATTTCGCGGATTCTACTTTCCCGCTGACTTTTTCATTCTCGATATGGAGGTTCCTCCTAATCTTGGAGATGCACCAATTACTTTGGGTCGCCCATTTCTAGCAACAGCCTGAGCAAACATTGATTGTGCATCTGGGTGTATGGAGATAGCCCTAGGTAATGAGTGACTTCGACTTGACATATTCAGGGCATCAAGGAATTTTGACTGCGATCGCATAGAGGAGGATGATGAAGACGAAGATTCGGCATACTGTGGTCACAGTGGCCTCCTTTGTGATGACCCAATGTCTCATTCATCTGCACTATCAGGATTCTTGGACCTTGATCCACAAAAGACTGAGACCACTGCACTGCACATATCTCCCCAAGGATCCGGCTATTTAGGGTGTGTTTCTGACCACAACACCCCTGACTCTAGCTATCCTGATCCGCAAAATTCTGAATCGCCCCTGTTGTTGCAGGAAGATGTGACCATAGCTAATGGGTTTCTCGTTAATGCAGTCACAATCGATTATCTCACAGGAAGCGAATCAGCGAGAATTCACATGCACACGGATCAACAGATTCCCACCTTTACGAGTGCTCCTCCTATTCCCATTTCTTACTCTGACCCACCCATGATTGAATTGAAACCCTTACCTGACTCACTTAGTTATGTGTTCTTGGATGAAAGTGAGACATACCCAGTCATTATCAGTGCCCACTTAACCCAAGAATAGGAGCATCAATTGATTTCTACGCTACAAGACCATAGAGCTGCTATAGGGAGGAGCATTGCTGATCTCTGTGGTATTCGCCCCTCGTATTGCACTCATCACATTTACACGGATGAGTTGGTGAAACCTTCGAGACAACCTCAAAGACAGCTAAACCTGAACATGCTAGAGGTTGTTAAGAAGGAGAACATCAAATGGCTAGATGCAGGTATTGTATACCCAATCTCTAACAGCCAATGGGTGAGTCCGATCCAGATAGTGCCTAAGAAAGCAAGACTCATCGTAGTGAAAAATGATAAAGGCGAATCCATCTCGACCTGCATTGTGACATCTTGGCGAGTCTACATTGATTATAGGAAATTGAACATGGCTACCCAAAAGGATCACTTTCCTTTGCCTTTCATTGATCAGATCTTTGAATGGTTAGCCGGACACAGTTTCCTTTCCTTTCTGGATGGATACTCTAGGTATAATCAAGTAGCAATTAGCCAGGAAGATCAAGACAAGACCACATTCACATGCCCCTTTGGAACATTCACTTTCAAGCGGATGCCCTTTGGCCTCTGCAATGCACCAGCAATATTTCAGTGTTGTATGATGGCCATCTTCTCTAACATGATTGGGGACTATGTGGAGGTGTTCATGGATGACTTCTCCATTTTTAGAGATGATTTTAAATCTTCTCCTGATAACCTCACCAAAATCTTGAAATGGTGTATTAAGGTAAACAAAGTACTATCCTGGGAGAAAAGCCATTTCATGGCGAGGGATGGCATAGTACTTGGGCACAGGATCTCTAAAAATGGACTCGAGGTCGATCGAGCTAAATCTGAGATTATTGCCCACTTAGTGCCACATAGCTCGGTCAAGCAAATCAGATCATTCTTAGGTCACATAGGTTTCTACTGGAGATTTATACACGATTTCTCAAAAATTGCATGACTTTTGACGAATCTCCTTGTTGCCGATGCCCCATTTGAATTCGACACCTCATGTCTCAGCGCCTTCGAGACTTTACGAAGCGCCGTCTCTGATTCCCTGATTCTCCAACGACCCGATTGGTCGCTTGATTTCGAGATGATGTGCGACACTTCCGATTTCGCCGTTGGTGCTATTTTAGGCTAGCATTGGGAAAAACAACCTGTTGTCATATACTATGCTAGCAAGATGCTGAATGAGGCCCAGTGCAATTATACTATCATCGAAAAAGAACTACTAGCAGTAGTATTCGGTTTGGAGAAATTTAGATCTTATTTATTAGGGTCCAAAGTTATCATCTTCACTGAGCACTCCACCTTCAGCCTTTGTTGGCAAAGAAGGATGCCAAACCTCAACTCATCAGATGGATCCTTCTATTGCAAGAATTCGATATTGAAATCCGCAACAAAGCTGGAAAGTAGAATGTGGTGGCAAATCACATATCCAGACTGGACCCAGGCCACATTCCCTTTTCCCTACCTATCCACAAGAAATTTTCGGATGAATCCCTTTTGGCAGTTCACTCTGTTGAGTTCCCCTAGTACACGAATATCGTGAACTATCTTCCTGCAGGCAAGATTCCCATGAACCTATCCAAGGACTAGAAACTCAAATTTACTGCAGAAACCAAATTCCACCTCTGGGATGACCCACTACTCTTACGCATTGGAGCGGATCAGATTATTCGAAGGTGCATCCCAGATTCTAAGATCCCTAGTGTGTTATCTTTTTGTCACAATGATGCTTGTGGTGGTCATTTCTCGGGATGGAAAACAACTACAAAAATTTTATAGTCAGGATTTTTCTGGCCAACTATTTTCAGAGATACACACGAATACGCCCAACATTGCAAACGATGCCAGTTGGTCAGTTCTATGACCAGGAGAGACATGATGCCACTCCAACCCATCATGGTTGTAGAAGTGTTTAACGTCTAGGACATCGATTTTATGGGCCATTTTCCAAACTCGCATGGCTTCGAGTACATATTACTAGCTGCTGACTATGTCTCGATGTAGGTCGAGGCCATCCCGACGAGATGGGCTGATCAAAAGACCGTCATTTCTTTCGTACGGCAATACATCTTATCATGATTCAGATTACCCCGCAGTCTGATTAGTGACGGGGGAAGCCACTTCATCCACACCCACTTCAGGTCATTATTAAAGAAATATGGGGTACATCACCGTATAGCCACCCCGTATCACCCGCAGACCAATGGGCAAGATGAAGTGTCTAATCGTCAGATCAAGCTGATTCTCCAGAAGATGGTTAGACCAGACAGGAAGGACTAGTCTAATAAATTAGTTGATGCACTCTGGGCATATCGAACCACATACAAGGCCCCACTCAAAATGTCACCATATCGAATGGTATATGGCAAGGCTGTCACATTCCTGTAGAGTTGGAACATCGCGCCTTTTGGGCAGTGCGAAAATGTAACCTTGACCTCGATGCAGGAGGTCAAGAATGGAAACTCTAGCTTAGCGAATTAGAAGAGATCCTGTGGGAGGCCTATGAGAATGCATTGATATACAAGGAAAAAACCAAGGCCTTTCATGACTACCACTTTCAGAGAAAAATATTCACACCTAACCAGCAAGTCTGGTTGTTTGATTCGTGACTGAAATTCTTATCAGGGAAGCTCAAGTCCAAGTGGACTGGCCCATATGTTGTGATTCACCCATATCCTAATGGGGCGGTCCAGATCAGGGACCCAAAATCTAGGCATATATCTACGGTAAATGGCTAGCATCTCAGGCCATTTTTGGCTCAGGAACCTCCTCCAACTGACGAGATCATTCATCTTATTGAGGACGTGTGATTGAATTCTCGCCTAGTTGGAGGCGTTAAACTCAGCACGTATAGATAGCACTGCCCACATTCCACCATCCCTATGCATTTTCATTTATATATATATAGCATATTTTTCTTTTGGCATATTTTCTTTCTACATATTGCATACTGTCAGGTTGGCCGGTGCTGAACGTATAATTTCAGGAGCAATTACAGGTGATTTCTACCCATTTACTCCTTGCTGTATCTATTTTCTTTTATATTCATGCATGAGGACATGCAAGAACTTAGGCATGGGGGGGTAGATACGACAAAACTGAAAATTTTTATGCCAACATTTAGGAAAACCTCAGAGCTGCATATAACATGTACTTTAGGACCTTAAATAAATGAACAACTGACTCCACCTCCAATGCTCGCATTGGAGCTAAAAATCATCCACAACAGCCATTTCCGACTCACCGTCTCACCTTTTGTTCTAAATTTAGGGTCAAGCTGAATGTAACCCGAAAGGGAAATTTCATGAAGTACAAATATACGAGGTTACTTGTTTATAGCCTATATTCATATTACATTCATGAATAAGATTTTTATCAAGAGAATGCATTAGGAATTTTATCCTCTAGTTGATTCCTGTAATCTGGAATCTAGTACAAATTTTCACACACAAAGAATTTGCAATGGATTCACGGTGAAGGCTGATAAACATCTTTAGTCTGTCAAGAAGAAGCAGTGCTTCTTTTCCTAAACCCTTGGACAGTGTTTTGGGAGCTAGGCAGACTTTCTTCCAAAAATCCTCCAAATAGTGTGAGATGAGAGTAGAGTGTATTGGTGCTCTAAGATTAGTAAAAGGAATTTGGAATCCTAGATAATTAGGTGATGATACTCAGAGTTAAGGCATAGTTTTTGCTCGCGTTCCTGCGTATACATTTTGCATGAATTTTCAGAGCCACCAAATAGGGAAAATATGTGGAGAGCAAGTTTTCATAAAATTAGGGTTAAGGTGGATGGTTATGACCATTCTTTACGGAATCCTCGGCTGAAGGAGGGTATTGATGTCAAGGTCAAAAATACACTGTCCTATCCATCTTTCTCAGTGCCAAGAGTAGGCACTTCCACCAAATAAGCCACCCAATGTCTCTTGAGTACCACCAATCCCTAATAATACCTCTTCAATAAAATTCATGAATGTGTGGCTAGACTGTGCTCAGTTAGTAAAATTATATATGAAAAAAAAGAATAAAAAAATGAGAAAATAAGAAAAAGAAAAAAAAACAAAAAAAAATAAAAACAAGAAAAGAAAAAAAAAGAGAAGAAAAAAGTAAGAAAAAAAAGAGAGTGAATATTTAATGTTTATTTCAATTACATTGAGGCAATACCACCAAATAAATTTGAGATCCACCAAATATGGTCTTAACCCACCTTTCTTGTGTTTCTGACCACTTGAATACTAGCTGAGGAATTCCGACTTAGTGTTAGGGTTATGAAACTCAATTCAAGTGTTAATGCCAAGTGAGACCAGCAAATACAGATCATATGTGAGAATCTGGTGAGATTGTGAGCTCTAAAACAAAAAACAGAGAGAATCAATACAAAGGAAACAGAAGAGAGCATAGTTTTTCTCATCTTTCTCTGAGTTAAGTTACTTGAAAATCTGGGAATCTAGATTCTCAAGTACTAATCTCTATGTACCAGCAACTGAGAGTGAGCCACCAAATAAACACCAGTATCCCTCAGACATCCTCTACCCAAACTTAAAGCTGGGGTGGAATTCATAGAATATCTTGAATACCCCGAGGAAAGAATTCCGCCTATCTCGCTATAATTTTACTAGGGGTCAAGTACAGGCTTTAGAGGTGAATTAGCTTTTCACTCGAATCCGTTGCAAAAGCTACATAGCTACACTTTCACGATTGTTCGGATTTCTAGAGCATAGGATGAAAACAAAAAGGAGAAAAATATATAAGCATACACTTGATAAAATAATCAATCCCTTAGGGACCCTTCTGCGAATAATTCAGTCTCGCATTTGCTAGGGACTAGCAAGATTTAGGCATAGGGGTATGATTGCGTAGCAATCATAGGTCTCAATTGACCTAAATTAGGCTAGGACTTGGCATAAGTTAGGGTAATTCACGCATGCATAAGCATTACTTGCATCCTTACTGCTTTCTTTTAGCTATTCATAAAATAATGCTATATGTACTAATTAGGTGCATAATGTCAATTGCAGGTAATAAGCTGATCAGAAGCTAGATCTAAAGCTGGATCTGAAGAATAAAGAATAACTGGTGTTGCAGCAGAGCTAAAGTAGAAGACCTAGATTAGATGTAGTAGATAATAATGTAAGGGAGTTAAGGTATGCTATTCTATTAAGTAGAAATAAAGCAATAAAATATGAAGAACTTAGGACCATCCTAGCCCTAGGACAGCCTAGAAGCTTCCCTAAGCCTTAGCCACCCTTAGATTAGGACACCGCACCCTAGGAAACCTTAAAACCCTAATTCCAACCTCTATCTGGACATCCAGATAAGTTATATTATGTCCAGAACCCTTAGCCAACTCTTGCACACCTTAAACCCACTTCTGTAGTGTTATTGGATGTCCAGACACTTGGTCAGACATCCAATTTATGCAGACTATCCAAGATAGAACCTAGAATCCTTCCTGACTCTGATTAGATGTCCAGAATTGAAGTTTGGACTTCTGATTTTTGAGTATAAGTCGTCTGATACTTTTATTAGATGTCTAGAACTGCTCTCCAGTTCCTATTTTGAGAATCAAACCTTGATCTTGGATCTCTATCCCCCTAAACCCAATTCTAACCTCATAGAAACCTAAATTAAGGTACCCTAGCCCTAGTACATCACCTCTAGACCTTCCTAAGGACCTAATTTAGTCCTCACTAAACCTAATTGACTTAGATCATAGTCAAATACCATTGCCTAGTCAATTGGACTCATAGGGTCCAATTGAGATCAGATCTCAACCCATATAAGTCCAATTGGACTTAGTGGGAGTCCAATTGACCTAAGCCCAGCCTAATTGAGTTATTTCACTCTCAATTAGGTTCACACTCATTCAATTAAACATATGTTAAGCTTAATTGCAATTCACCCTTAGCAATTAGGGTTTGCAACCCTAATTTAAAACCTACACCAACCTAAACCCCTTAGGACCTAACTTATATCACTTAGACACCTAGGGCATGACCACACACACACACACACACACCCATTCATGCACTCCCACACAACCTAGAGTATTCTAGGCTCTTCCAAAGGTGGCGCCACTCTTGGTTGCCAAAATTAGCAACCAAGAGCCATTCAAATTTGAGATCCACAAATGGTGGATCTAAAAACTACCTCTCTCTCACTTGGTCGGCCACTCTTGGAGCCCTCTCTAGAGAGTTCCACACTTCTCTAGAGAGCCATTTGCATCCATCCCATTCTTGGCATTCATTCACACTTAGGTTAGCTACATTCACCTCCACCTCCATGAGTTGTTTCACCATGGCCACTACCATCTCCATGCCAAGATGCTGGATCACCTCTCCAACCTCTCTCTAAGGGCCGGCCTAAGCACCATTGGCTGCCCCTCCTTCTCCTCTCAACCATTCAAAGGCCATCGGAGCCCACCTCTGAATGCCTTTATTTCTGCTAGATTAGTAGCTTAGTTCCTCATGTTTACATGCTTTTATTACTGCTTAGTACTGTAGCTCTTTACTCTCCCCAAATGATGCATGCAAAATCCCCCCATTGATTACTGTATGCGATCACTTTCTGTTAGGTAGATTGATGTTTCTAAGCTTTCCTCTATAAGCTTTCCTCTAGTTCCATGTTGCAAACACTCTCTTGAATGAATGAAAGAAAATTTTCTATATATATGTGTGTATGTGTTGGGAATCACCATGAGCTTGTTGCAATAAATTTTGTGTGGGCAAAGTTGCCTGCTTTTACTTTTTGATATTCTTGCAACTAAGCATGTTGTGCTTAAATATGTAATAACCATAAACTGCCATGCGATTTTAAGCAAGTAGAGCTAGAAAAGATTGATTTTAGATTTGCATAAATGCCTCCCAGAGACGAACAACCAGGACTCAAGTCTCTTTATCTTTACAAAAATATTTTTTTTTTGGCGAACATTTTAGTGCGATTATACTACGATTTCCGACAACTTTAAAATGTGCGAAAATGGCTTTCCATCACCTAGATACTTCCCTATATAGGTTTTACAAATTTAAGAGTTGATTGGTTTTATGCATTACAATGACGTACTTTACAAACCATGTAAAATTCTACATCACCCGATTACCACTTACTCGGTTCTTAAGAGAGAGAGAGAAATGGTTTTCCGAGGGAACATAGGGGTTTTACCCTTGGGTTCTATGCTCAGAGACAGAGAAATTTCAAATCCGCTTTGGAGCTAAGACTTAAGCCGCCTAAGCCTTGCTAAAGATGTCTGATTTGTGAAGAGATTTGATTCTAACTAAGTGTTTGAGATCTGATTGGGATTTGTGCCTAACTGTTGAGAGTAATTGGTGTCATTCATATCTGAATTATTTTGTCAGTTTCGTAGATTACTTTTATTTATTTTCTATTTATTTAAAAAATAGATATTGAGAATTAGGAAAAGAGAACTTAGCTAGTAGAAGTTTTTAAACTTTAGGAAATAATGCCATAAGGCCAGAACACTTAGACTCTTCAGGCCTACGGGCTCAATTAGCTTGGGTGTCCACTAAAATTTAGACATGTTTCTTGAGTCCTTGCCAACTTAAAATTTATTTTAAGTGGTTAATTAAATTGGGGTGATAAGTGTGCAACTTATTAGCCCACCCTCTGATTTGAGGGGACTTATAGTCTAAACATCTACACACTATGTTGCACTGACTCACTTCTTAAGCGATTTTAATGAAAATTAGGTAGTTAGTAAACTTTCTAGCGTGGTATGGCCGACACATTGCTATGAGTAACCCCTCATAGTTAGGTATCTATAGCCCAACCACGCGACCCATTCTCTTTGGCTGTTGCCTTAGGTAAATCTTAAATCAGGGAAGTCACCTACTTATAAAAGAAATAAAGAAAAATACCCAAAAATGAAAAGGAAAAAAATGAAAAATACGAAAAGGAGAAAAGAATAAAAAAGCTACACTTCACCGCACAGGTAAGGCTGGCAAGTTGCCATGGGTAACCCCCAATTGCTGGTTGTCCATAACCAAGCCCGCAAAAATGCACAAATAATTCCTAAACACTTAGGGAGAAGCGAGAAGTAGAATAAGCTGGGTAGATATACACTGTGTTCACTCTTGTGTTAACCCCATAAAAATAAAAGTAGGAAAAAAGCAACCGACCAAATAGATACACCTTTAGTTAGAATTTTTTGTTAAGGGTCACCTAGGGTTTTAGAGGCCTAAGGTCCAATTTGATTATCACTTAGTGAGTCTTTCACACTTTCATAATAAGATGCTTAGAACTTCGAGTCTTCTTGAGTCTTGGGTGGGTTGGGTAGTCGTGGAAAGCTGCCTAAAAAATCTTAAATCAAAAAAAATAAGAAGAAAAGAAGAAAAAGGCAAAAAGGCATTTTCTTTTGTACAAAATAAGGTGAGGACTTGGGAGTTTGCATTTTGGTAGACACCCGAGTGTTGCTGAGTCTTCGTAGTTTAGGTTTTTAGTTGACATTTCCTATTGTTGACAAAATAACTTATCCCTAAATAATAGAATCCTAATTCTACTTTTATACATAGCGTTTAGTTTAGCCTTGCTAGGAGCTAGCAAGATAGGCATGGGAGTGTGATAAGTGTCAAAACGTGAGTAGTGTTATTTAATTAAGTGATATTAGCCCGAAAATGAATATAGTGGAAGTGGTTAACTACAAGCGATCCTACACAAATTTTTCAAATGTATTTTAACTTGGACTAAAGTTTGTTTTAGGATTGTCAGTTTTAGGCCAAGGGTTGAACTCAGGGAGGTGGGTTTAGATAATCGATTTCTATGGGAATCCTA
Organism: Thalassia testudinum; assembly: GCA_037157565.1. NCBI lineage: Eukaryota > Viridiplantae > Streptophyta > Magnoliopsida > Alismatales > Hydrocharitaceae > Thalassia > Thalassia testudinum. Next base: position 6,622,195 of record JAZHRO010000003.1, on the reverse strand, counting down.
AAGACTAGCAATTTCCTTTCGTTTAATATGCTTATGAACTTTTATTTTGTTTTAGATTTTTTCTACGATAATCTTCTCCTTATGGTACACCCTCAAAATATGTCCATGGCAACACGTCAACTTCAATTAGAAATAATCTCGCTATGCGCGAGATCAGGCACCTACAAGTCAAGGATTATCTTTTCTCTTTTATACTTTTCTAAGTATTTTCTTAATTAACAAATAAAAGAGAATACGAGAATGAAGGAAAGAAATGTGGGAATTGAAATAAATGAAATATAGCATATGTATATATGTATATATGCATGTATAAGATATATATCTATGTGTATATATATATGTGTGTGTATAACTACATAATTTGGTAGTGGGAAATGAATCAATGATTCAAATGGAATGTAGCACTACACTAGATTAACAAACGTTTAGAGAGATGCGATTAACCCTAGTTATGTGTCGTATGAATGTGTGGATCAGATATGTGTGCATGTGTGCATGAAGGGCTTGATGTGCGTGGAAATCGCAGATGTGTATGCAACTAGTGCGTACACACACATGAGAAAATGTGTGATAATGGAGAAATGTGCATAATGGTGAACAGATATGTGTATGAATATATATATGTCTGTGTGCGAATGTGGGTGTATGTGCGTGTGTATTTATGTCGTTGTGTGTGAGTGAGAGGGTAAGAGGTGTGTATTGACGGGCGGAAGATGCGTATGTTTAAAAGGGTCGTTATAGCTTGCACTCGCAATGTCGATTTTAAATGAAGAAATGGATGTGAGTCCGAGTGTCGATCTCAGGGAGGTGTGAAAATCAGATTTTTCTTGTCACTTAATGTCACGGAAATGATTGGTTTTTGCTTGCGAGAAGACGTGGGTGAAAAGAGAGTGAGAGAGAGATAGAAAGAGAGAGAGAGAGAGAATAGGGTTAGAATCGTTCATTCACAACACGCAACTTAAACATAAAAGAGGGCAAGAAACTAGATAGGAAACAACTTCATTTGACATGCAACTTTGATTTTATAATTACAACACTAGATGGATGCTTAAACACAAGTAAAGTAAAGCTTAAGATAAAGAGGGAAAGAGAGAGAGAAGACGGCGAGGCAGCCACGGCGGTGGGGAGGGGCTCCATCGGTGGCTTGTCGACTCCGGTGATTACAAGAGAGCTAATGGTGGCTAGGAGTGGGGTAGAGCACTTGCAAGTGAATTCAATGCCCTTCCATGAGTGGTTGGATGGAGTTTATATAGGCAAAAGGGTTTTCTAATTTAAGTAAGGCCTTTAGTGACGTCCAGGACGTCGCTAAACCCGTACCAAATCCATCGGTGTAGCCCCCTTTGCCCACCGGTCGTCAGCGTGCCCTGTGCTTCCACTGTGGCAATCCGCATGCGCGCATTGTGAGCCGTCCGATCTTTGAGATCTCGTGAAGGGCGTGCTCGCAGATCGCTGCTGAGGTGAACGCTTCTGCCGCATCATCGTGAGTGTTAGCATCTGCACGCATCCGTTGCATCGTGAGGTTAGATCTTCGGCGTTCGCTGCTGATCGGGCGGCTCAATTTTCCACAGCGTGCCTTCTCCTTCCAATTGCTGTGCAGCGCGGCTCGATCCCACACCAGGTGTGCCAGTGTGAAGCGGTTGACCGCTACACTGTCGTAGTGGTTTGTCGCGAAGAGGGCGGGTGCGCGTGCGGCTCTCAGCCATTCGATCAAATATCGACGGCTGAGAGTTATCCTCAGAGTGAAGGCAAAAGCGGGCGGTGGTGAGGATGCGACGGGTGAGCACCACATGGCGCGCTGGGGGCCGTTGATCATCAAATCAATGGTCAGAACTTCTTGGGCCTATTGTAGGAGCTCCGGATGTCGGATTTAGCCGATTTCAAGTCCGTTGGACTCCGTTCATCGCTTTGAATCCATCTGTGTGGTCCGATTGCTCATCTAAGGCTTGTTTTGACATGTTCTTGTACACATGGCCATTAATAACGTATTATAAGCAATCTTGATGTGCAATGCATGCGATGCTCCTATTCCTATTTGTGATGCATTATCTCTGCATTTTGCTCTTAAGATAAACCTCAATTGATAGAATTATCACCCCAGGATGCCGTGTTATCATACCCCCATACTTACTCCTTGCTAGTCCCTAGCAAGGTTTATTCTAGTCTTTTCTTCCAGTTAGAATTTAAGAAGTAATTGCTTGGACACTTCGTCACTTTTCAATAGGTGGAAATATACTACGATCCTAATCTACAAAGACTAAGCAGCGCCCGGGTATCTACCAAAATATGAATCGCCTAAATCCTTGCTTTAATGCATGTATATATATTTTTTTCCTATTTTTATATTTTTGGAGTTAAGAGTGTGTTGGCAACCTTTTATAGCTACCCAACCCACCCAAAACTCGGACAAAACTCTAAGTGCTAAGCATCTTGGTGTGAAGATCGTGATACACTCACTCAATAGTAATTTAGACAGACTTCGTGTTTCTACGCCCCTAAGTGACCAGAAGAGGAAGTGTTTTGCCTGAAGGTGTATTTGTTCGATCGGTAGCTTTCTCCCTACATTTGTTTTACTTGGGGTCAACACAAGGATTTTTCCAGTGTATATCTCCACAACTTGTTCTACTTCCCCGCTTCTTCCATGCGTGCTTTGGTTCGTTTTGTGCATTTACTGAGCTAGGCTCTGGACAACTGACCAATGGGCTGTTACCCACGATCACTTGCCAGCTATACTCGTTAGGTGAAGTGTGGTTTATTTTGTTCTCTTTTTTCTTCTTTTTTTTTTATTTGGTAGGTGGCTTCCCTGATCTCAAATTTACCTAGAGGCAATAAAGAGGAGGTGGCCCCATGGCTAGGCTCTGGACAACCTACCAATGGGCTATTACCCACAACAACTTGCTAGCCATACCACCCTAGAAAGTTCATTAGCTACACAATTTCTGTCAGAATTTCCGAGGAGTGAGTCTGTGCAAAAATGTGTGTAGATGCTTAGCCTAAAAGTCCTTCTGAGTTAGAGGGTGAGTTGATAAGTCATATACTTATCACCATATTTAGTTAGTGGATTAGAGTAGAATAAGGTTGCAAGGATTTGAAGCTAAACCATATTTTAACGGACACCAGGGCTAATTAAGCCTGAAGGCCTGAAAAGTCTAAGTGTTCAAGTTCTTTCCGTATTATTTCCCAGTATTGACAAATTTCTAATGCCTATGTTTTTCTTCCTAAATTCAATTTTTTTTTAAATTCATTTTATTCTATTCAGACTGATTAAATGAGCTCAGAATCATGCAATTTACCACCCCCCCATGCTTAAGTTGGACAATGTCCTCATTGACAAATGGATGCAATAGGGGTTCGAAAAGATATTACCTGAGTAGAATACCTGATCAGTCTGAATCTTCTGGGTTACCTCCCCGGAAGCGCTGAGTTTAATGCCTCTCGCTGGGCAGTGCTTCATGTCATCCCTCAATGAGGGTGACAATCTCCTTTGGGGGAACCTGGGCTAGGAAGTGCTTCAATCTCTGGCCATTGACTATGAAAGTGTGCCCAGTACTCAGATCAGCGATTTCAACCACCCCATTGGAGTGGGGCTTGACTACCCTAAATGGTCCTGTCCACTTGGACATGAGCTTCCTTGGAAAGAGTTTCAAACAGCCATCAAAAAGCCAAACTTGCTGGTTAGGCTCAAAGGTCTTTCTATGGATGTCGATCGTGGACGGCTTTCATTTTCTCCTTATACAGCCGACTGTTCTCAAAGGTGTCCCGACAAATTTCTTCAAGCTCAGAGAGTTGGAGCGTCCTCTGTGCACCAGCTAACTGGGAATCCATGTTATACAGCTTGACGGCCCAGTAAGCCCAGTGTTCCAACATGACAGGAAGGTGGCAGGCCTTGCCAAAGACCAGGTGATAAGGCGACATGCCTATCGGGGTCTTGAAAGCGATCCTGTATGCCCACAGGGCATCATCCAGTCGTGTGGACCAGTTTTTCCTGTCAGGTCTCACAGTTTTCTATAGAATGTTCTTGATTTGTCTATTTGAGACCTTGGTCTGCCCATTTGTTTGCGGATGATATGGGGTAGCGATGCGGTGGTTAACCCTGTATTTTCTAAGTAGGGCACGGAATTGGGTGTGAATAAAATGACTTCCACCATCACTGATAATGGCCTTTGGTATTCCAAACCAGGAAAAGATATTCTGCTTAACAAAGTCCATGACAGTCTCAAGATCGCATCGGCAGGTGGCGATGGCTTCAATCCATTTAGAGAAATAATATACCGAGACTAGGATGTAATCAAAGCCGTTGGATGGTGGGAAGGGGCCCATAAAATCAATACCCCAAACGTCGAAGATCTCGACAATCAAAATGGTCTAGAGGGGCATCATATCTTTTCTGGTCATGGTCCCCAACGTTCTGTAGCAAGAGCAAGTCTTGGCAATTTTTTATGCATTCTTAAATAAGGAAGGCCAGTAAAATCCTGACTACAGGACCTTCGCAGCCATTTTCTTTCCTGAGAAGTGGCCACCATAAGCTTGGTCATGACAAAAAGATAGCAGACTCTGAACTTCATCCTCAGGGATACAGCACCTGATGATCTGGTCAGCATAGAGGCGAAACATGGGATCATCCCAGAAATAATGCTTGGCCTCGGCCAAGAACTTGTCTCGTTACTGTCTGGTCCAGCTGTGCGGGGTCTGTCCTACAACCAGGTAGTTGACATAGTTAGCATACCAAGCCAGTTTCTTGTCTTGCACAGCCAAAATGTGTTCATCGGGAAAGGTGTCAAATAGAGGCAGGGAGGGTCCAATGTGGTCTGGGTGAAGTCTGGATAAGTGGTCAGCCACCACATTCTTTGATCCGGCCTTGTCGCGGATTTCCAAGTCAAATTCCTACAAGTGCAGGATCCATCTGATGAGCCTAAGATTCGCATCCTTTTTAGCCAACAGGTGCCAGATGGTTGAATGGTCAGTATAGATGGTCACGTGGGATCCCAGCAGGTAAGATCAGAACATCTCAAGTCCGAAAACTACATCAAGCAATTATTTCTCTGTGATCGTATAATTTCGTTGGGCCTCGTCCAACATCTTGTTCGCGTAGTAGATCACCACGGGTTTCTTGTCTTGTCTTTGTCCCAGGACAATGACTATGGCAAAATCTGATGCATCACACATGATCTCAAAGTCCTAGGATGAATCCGGGAGCTGAAGTACAGGTGCTGTGCAAACTAAGTCTCGGAGGGTGTGGTAAGCCTTGATGTAATCAGAGGTCATGTGGAATAAGGCATCGTTGGCTAGAAGGTCGATTAAGGGTTTAGAAAGCTTGGAGATGTCTTTGATGAACCTTCGGTAGAAGCTAGCATGTCCCAAGATGAACGGATCTACCGGACCAAGCTAGGTAGATGAAGTTTGGAAATCAAATCAACTTTAGCCTGATCCACCTCAATGCCCCTATGTGATACGATGTGACCGACGACGATTCCTTCTTGAACCATAAAATGACTTTTCCCAACTTAACACCAAATTAACCTCGATATATCATTTCAGGATTTTCTCCAAGTTGCTCAAACAGTGGTCGAATGAATTCCCAAATACAGAGAAATCATCCATAAAGACCTCTAGGTATTCACCCACCATTTCTGGAAAAATGGCTAGCATGCAACGTTGAAAGGTAGCGGGTGCATTGCATAACCCAAACGGCATTCGATGGAATGCAAACGTGCTGTGCGGGCAAGTGAATGTGGTCTTCTCTTGATCTTCAAGAGCAATTGCGACTTGGTTATATCCTGAATATCCATCCAGGAAGCAAAAATACTTTTGCCCTGCCAATCTTTCAAGGATCTGGTCAATGAATGGCAAGGGGAAATGATCCTTCTTGGTTGCTTCATTGAGTTTTCTATAATCAATACATACCCGCCATGCGGTGGTAGTGCAGGTGGGGGTGGATTCGCCACGTTCATTGGTGACAACGGTGAGCCCAACTTTCTTCGAAACCACTTGAGTGGGGCTAACCCAGGGTCTATCAGAGATAGGATAGATGATGTCGGTGTCAAGCCACTTGATAATTTCCTTCTTAATGACCTCTCGCATATTTGGGTTTAACCGTCTCTGCATCAGGCGGGAGGGTCGTGCCCCGTCTTGCAAGTAAATCTTATGAGTGCAATAGGTGGGGCTAATTCCTCTTAAGTATGAAATGGTCCATCCAATGGCGGCCCGATGTTCAGAAAGGGTCACGGTCAACCTGAGTTCCTGATCATTGGTTAGATGAGAGTTAATAATCATAGGGAAGGTCCGGTCAGGTCCCAGGAAGACATACTTGAGATTCTCAGGTAGTGGCTTTAGTTCGGGTGCGGGTGGAATAGCAGTCAAAGGAAAAGGGAAAGGCGGGAGTTGATCAACATCAATCTCCTCAAATGGTGTTGTTTGATGGTAATCAGCCCTACAGAGATCCATGGGCAGAGATGGTGACGGGTCAGAACAGTCGTTACAAGATTGGTGGTCCGAGACAGAACTAAGGATGAGGCATTCCTCGACCAAAGGTTCCACGGGATCATGTTCCTCGGTACAATTGCAATCAAAAGACTTGGTCACCCGAAAGATATCCAACTGCATTTTCTTGTCTCCGAAAGCGATTTCCATACATCCCATGTCACAATCGATGTTTGCCTTAGCCGTAGCTAAGAAAGGTCTGCCTAAGATTATGGGTGCATTCTGTAGTTTTTTAGGGACTTCCATGTCGAGCACCAAGAAGTCGACTGGAAAATAGAAGTCATTGACCCACACAATCACGTTCTCGACAACCCCCTTTGGGGTCTTCACAGATCTATCAACCAACTAGATGGTGACAGGTGTGGGCATCAACTCTCTGAAACAAAATTGGTGGTATAGGGTTGTTGGAATCAGATTGATGGAAGCACCTAAGTTCAGGAGCACTCTATCAAATGCCATGTCCCCGATATTGCAGGATATCAGGGGTGCTCTTGGGTCAATCCGCTTGAGTGGAAGGTTGCTTGATATTACAGAACTTGCTTGCAATGAGAGAACAACCTTCCTAGGTGCTTGAGGTCTTGGCTTACGTTTGGGTGTACAGGCATCCTTTAGAAACTTGGCATAAGCCGGGATGTGCTCGACGGCTTTGAGGAGAGGAATATTAATCTGAACCTGCTTAAAGATCTCCAAAAGCTCCTCAGTTTTCACAACACTTTTCTTCTTCTTGATTGTCTCCAAGGCCTTGAGGTATGGCGTCTGCACATGGATAGGATCTATTTATGGGTCCTTGGGTTTTTCCAATGCCTCTTCTGAGTCGGGTGTTTTAGACAATGAAGTCTCGGGAAGAGTTGACCATTTGCGATTCTGGGTTTTGGTTGTGGCTGGGACATGGGTTGATCCTTGAGAAGACGAGGACGAAGAAGCACAAACCCAGGGGGTGTTTGTGGGGCTGGCTGGACCACGTGATCCTGCCCGGGGTTGCCCTGGAACCCTTGCGAATTGGGGCCTCTGTTAATCAAGTTTCTTGGCTTCGGTTGTGGCTGGGAAGGCAGGGATCCTTGTTCTTTACAGTCCAACAACTGGCTTAACTGTCCCTTTACTAAAGCCATTTCCTCCTAATGTTTCTGGTTCATTTCAGCCATCATCTTTATCAGGGTGTCCATTTGGTTTTGTGGGGGAGGGGCTGCACTATTCGGATTGTATGGAGGTTTAACTGGTGGTCCTTGCTGATAGGGGGCAAGTTTGGCTATTGGTTTGGCCTAGGCTAGTTCTGGAATTAAGGTGATTTCTGGTTTGTCCAAGCAAAGTTTAGGTGATTACACTAGCCGGTGTTGTAAGTGTTGGAGAAAGGGTCAGGCTTAGCATAACCTTGGATAGCCTGTACATCTTCAAGGATAGCAGATGTCGAGGGGGAGGGAAGAAAGTAATCAAGGGTTGAGGGAGCAAAGGTCCCTCCCTGGAACGTGGTCAGGGGTTGTTCCAGGTTCAGTTGGCTTAAGGGTTGTACTAGGTCAACATTGTGAGCTCCCTTTACTAGGGAGAAGGTCTGTACCGGGTTCCTGGTCTGGTTCAGTAGCTCATCTATCTTTTTATCCACCAATTCCACTCAATCTAATTTCTTGGCAATAATATCCATGTCAACCATTCCAGAATTCACTTGTACCTCATAAATCCCACCACGGGGTTGACTGGATCGGCTAAACTCGGTCATAGAGGCATTGTTGAGCGAATTTTCGCTCATAGACTCAAAGAGCTCAAACACACTCTCCTCGTCTTTATTCAGGAAGTTCCCCCCTCATGAGGCATCGACGAAGTTCCGCAAGTTGTTGTCCAGACCGTGGTAGAAGATCTGGGCCAATTGCCATCTTGGTACTTTGTGGTGTGGGCATTTCCTCAATAGTTCATTAAATCTTTCCCACACCTCATGGAACTATTTCCCACCCTGGAGTGTAAAGGTAGTAATGGCTATTCTGAGGGCATTGGTCTTTCCTATGGGGAAAAATTTCTTTAAGAATGCATGCCTCGGTTCTTCCCAGGTGGTGATGGGTCTACTTAGGGTTCTAAGCCAGTGAGATGCCTTGTCTCACAGCAAGAAGGGGAACATCTTAATCAAAATAATGTCAAGGCTAATGTTCCTAGGTTTCACAGTCCGGGCTATCCGGTCAAGATCCTCTAAGTGCCGGAAGGGATCTTCATTTGAGCTTCCATGGAAGTGGCTCTGAATCAGACTCAGGACATTTGGTTTTAGCTCAAAATCATCTTCCCCTTTAGGGATCCTAAGGTGCAGCTCGACTCGAATAGCGAAATGATTATAGAAGTCGCAGAGGGGCCTAGGTTGGTCCTGGAATGGTGGTAGATCAAGTGGCATTGCCCTTGTGGGCCTTGGAAAGGTGGTGGTGGTTTCCCTTGTGGGTTCTACAACCATTGTATGGCTTGCATGATAGTGTGGATCTATTGCTGCTGAAGCCACAAGGGCTGCTGAAGCCACAAGGTGCGTTAATCTAGGCTTGGATGATGACCATTGTGTTTGGTAGGGGTTGGTCCTCAACCTCATCTACCCTAGGTTCAGCCATGTCTCTAGCAGAATCAGGTCACCTAGATTCCCATCCCAAAACAAACAACTCGAGATGCAGTGATCGTCTCCCGTTCATACACTAGAGAAGAGCAGGAGGGGATGCGGAGAGCGACAGATGCGAGAAGTGTGTGTACAACGAAGCAAACAAGCCTAGTCCTTATGGTGTATTCCTTAGGGGACCTAGAAATCTCGAAAAGGGTGATCAAGTTCGTAAGCACTGGACTCCCCGTCCCAAAGCTAATCTGGCCAGGTTGATTATGAGGGGATTGTAGGGAAAGTTCTTCCTTTGGCTTGCGATGCCAGTTCCATAGACCCCACAGCTGCGGTCGTTTGACACTTCCCCGCAACCTAGTTACCAGATTCTACCAAGGGAATGAAAGCCAAGTGCCCAGCGAACAAAACCACGCCTCTCGAGACGTAACCCAGTCCTACCTAGGGCATGTCTACTCTGTTTTAAAAGAGCTAGGATAGTGCTTGTGCTAGGGTTATGTGATGAGGCACTGATTGGGGTAGTGCCTCTTAGTTTTCCAATTCCAGTGTGTGTGCTCCTATCAAAACATGGTTTTCAAGCAAGGATTTTTTTTTAAGATGTGGTGTCTTTTAATGTTTCATCCTTACTTTTGTGTCTTTTAGGATTGACGTGTCTTAATGTTTTTAGACAAGTTTCAGGTGGGCACGTCAAGCTTTGCACACAATTGCCGAAAGTAGATTTCCTTTTATGTGAAGAGGCTCTAAAACCCTAATGTACTCATCCTAGTGATCATGTAGCTTCTATTGGATGAGTCATTTTTAGCAGTGAGTAGTACAGCCCAAGTCAAGTCATGGTGGCTTCGCAAACACCACTCAAAAGAAAAGATAAACACTCCAAAAAGATTAGGTCTTAAGAATGTTATAGTGTATATATATATATATATTTTTTATTTTATTTTATTTTATTTTTGTCAAGTGATGAGTGAAGGATGTGGATCAAGCAATCATACTCCATGCCAAATTTTTTTCGATTTTACAATTTTTTAAGATTTTTTTTTAGGCAAGCAAACAACGACGGGTGAAGAGTTACTTACAATCGGTCCTTGCTGCGCTTACTCCATCTCTACCGTCACGAGCTGCGCTACTTCGCCGTCCAACCGCAAGTTCCTGCAACCATCAAGTACAGGTAGAAAATGTGTTAGATGATGTAAGCAAGGATGTAAGATGGAAGTGACAAAATAAATCCATAGCCTCCCCGGCAACGGCGCCAAAAACATACGTGCGGAAGACGCGTATGTTTAAAAGGGTCATTATAGCTTGCGCTCGCAACATCGATTTTAAATGAAGAAATGGACGTGAGTCCGAGTATTGATCTTAGGGAGGTGTGAAAATCATATTTTCTTTGTCACTTAATGTCATGGAAATGACAGGTTTTTGCTTGCGAGAAGACGTGGGTGAAAAGAGAGTAAGAGAGAGCGAAAGAGAGAGAAAGAGAATAGGGTTAAAATCTTTCATTCACAACATCCAACTTAAACATAAAAAAGGGCAAGTAACTAGATAGGAAAGAACTTCATTTGGCATGCAACTTTGGTTTTATAATTACAACACTAGATGGATGCTTAAACACAAGTAAAGTAAAGCTTAAGATAAAGAGGGAAAGAGAGAGAGAAGACGACGAGGAGGCCACAGCGGTGGGGAAGGGCTCCATCAGCGGCTAATCAGCTCTGGTGATTACAAAGATAGCTAATGGTGGCTAGGAGTGGGGTAGAGCACTTGCAAGTGAATTCAATTCCCTTCCATGAGTGGTTGGATGGAGTTTATATAGGCAAAAGGGTTTTCTAATTCAAGTATGGGCTTTAGCGACCACCAGGACGTCGCTAAACCCATACCAAATCCATCGGTGTAGCCCCTTTCGCCCGTTGGTCGTCAGCGCACCCTATGCTTCCTATGTGGCAATCCACTCGCACGCGTTGTGAGCCGTCCGATCAAAGATTGGATAGCTGAGATCTCACGAAGGGCACGCTCACAGATCCCTGCTGAGGTGCGTGCTTCTGCCACATCATTGTGCACGTGAGTGTCCGCACACATCAATTGCGTCGCGCGGTTCGATCTTTGTCGTTCGCTGTTGATCGGGTGGGTCAATTTTCCGCAGTGTGCCTTCACCTTCCAATTGCTTCGTAGTGTGGTTCGATCTCACACCGGGTGTGCGGGCGTGGAGTGGTCGATCGCTATGCTGTCGCAGCGGTTTGTTGCGGAGAGGGCAAGTACGCGAGTGGCTCTCAGTCGTTCAATCGAAGATCAACGGTTGAGAGTTATCCTCCGGGTGAAGGCAAAGGCTAGCGGTGGTGAGGATGCGACTGGTAGGCACCACGTGGCACGCTGGGGACCATTGATCATCAGATCAACAGTCAGAACTTCTTGGGCCTATTGCAGGAGCTCTGGATGTCGGATTTGGCCGATTTCAAGTCCGTTAGACTCCATTCGTCGCTCTGAATCCATCCATGTGGTCCGATTGCTCATCTGAGGCCTGTTTTGACATGTTCTTGTACACATGGCCATTAATAATGCATTATAAGCAATCTTGATGTGCAATGCATGCGATGCTCCAATTCCTATTTGTGATGTGTTATCTGTGCATTTTGCTCTTAAGATAAACCCCAATTAACAAAATTATCACCCCAAGATGTAGTGTTATCATGTATGTGTGAGAGGGTGAGAGGTGTGTATGTGTACGTGTATCTGTGTGCGTGTGTGCATCGCGCACAAGAGTGCATGCCTGCAGTGAGGTGAGTAGGGTGTGCACGCGTAGCAATCAAGGCATAAGTGGTGTGTGGCACGAGTGTGAGAAGAAGCTCACAAATGCTGTGTATTGTGGACGAGAGGAGGTGGTGACCAATTGAAGCAAGTGTGAGAATGCGTGAATGGGTGAGAATCACTGGATAATTGATAAACTCACTTGGTGAGTTCTCCCGCTAGGAGTTGACCAAAGAGGGGTGCACGGAGAGGAGCAACCGATTGGGGTGATTTGTCACTGGCTAAGTTTCTCACATAGCCAATGATGCGAGTGTGCTAGAAGAGGGGGAAAACCAGGAGGCGCGATTTTTTATCGGCTAACTTCTTAGTTAGTAGGTCAAATGAGGAGAGAGGGAGGTATGCGTGTGTGTGTGATCGACTGAAGCTGTGAGCAGTGTGAGCTTAGTGGGCCCTATCACCGGATACGTGAGAAACTATCCATGGATGAGCCACAGAAATGAACTGCAATAGGGACCTATAGTAAAATAGAGTAACCAGGCTTAGGAGCTTCTAAACTAATCTAATGGCGACCAAAACAACTATAAAAATAGCAAAACCAAAATTGAACAACCACATCTACCTGCTTACGATGCAGCTAGACGATGGTGGACCTTGCCGTGCTGGTTTTCAACCATGGGAAGCTTCCAATGGCACCAGCATGCCCTCTCAACTGGTGAGAGGGTAATATGAATGGGAGAGGAAGAGAGGGAGAGGGGAGAGGTGGCAAGCTATGGGGATGGAGTGAGGGTGTGCATGTGTAGAGATGCAATGAAGGTGTGGGTGAAGGTAGGTGCCGACCCTTTAGGGGGTAGGGACGGGTATTTTTATATAGGCAATGCGAGAAGGTGTGGCGCAAGCAAGTCATTAAGATATTCTTTTTAGGATATTTGGGTGTTTTGTGGGTAGGAACTTAAGGTTTTGTTTATTTATTGTAGGTGAATAAGTAGGTGATTTTTGGTGGTAGTGAAGGCTCTATCTCTCTTTCTTTCTTCCTCTCTCAATTTGCATGAATGCATGTATTTACAAAATGCAAGTATAGTTATCTAAGCCTAGATATGTAAAGGTATAATATAGCATAAGATTGACAATTTCCTGGCGTAAATTGCTGCGCAATCACACCCCCATGCCTATCCTTTACTAGTCTTTAGCAAACATTGACTTCGTACACAATATAGTAGTAAAATGTTTAGAAATGATCTTTAGCTAAAGATTTTTCTAAAGCAATACCAATGTGTTTATTTGTTGGGCATTGTGAGAACCAATTGCAAAGAAGACTACTAGTACTTAAGACTTACATGACATAGACCATCTCTTAATGAACAAGGACTCTTGGTATTTAAACCTTAAGTTCGACTTCCAGGATCCAAAGGGTTTTACCAAGTTTAAGAAGAAAAGAAGTCATGGTTGTGCTTCGTGCAAGAGACTCAAATCCCGGGTTTCACATCATTTTAAGTCCAGGTTGGTCTCAACTTCAGCCCATGTTTTCAAATCAACTCTAAAAATAGTGAATACTTGAACCCAACTCTTATTGCATAAGTGGCTTAAAAATATTTGGTGGAAAACATAGGGTATATGTAGTGTACCCTGAAATAACAATTTCTGGTGGATATGAACAAAGGTACTTACAACTGGATTTGGAGAACATATTGATTTATTGCAACAAATAATAATTATTTTCTTTTTTTTTCTTTTAACTTTTTCTATTCTTTTTTGTTCTTATTTTTATAAATTTTTTTTCATTCTAAAAGCAGATGTTGGTATGTCTCCATCAACTTTATTTAGCGGAGCACACTTATTGGTGAGTGAGCATTTGGTGGAAAGAGTTTCTCCTAGACACAAGACCAAAGACTGAGACTAAGAGTCTACCTGCATGCACAGGTAGGGACCCCACCTTCCCTAATGAACACTACGGTTGAGAACATAAGTTCGCCTGGTTCTTTCTATATCCATGTAGTGTGAACCAAAGTTACTCAACTCTTAAATAGAGGCAAACAGACAAATCCTATACTAGTTGACAAAGGTACAAGAATATGTCCTAAGTTAAGAAAGATTTTCGTTCTATCTTGTAAGCCTAAGCGTGAGTGAATCAAGCTTATGTTGCCAGAAAACTCTAAAAGGCAAAGGTTAAATGTCCAAACACGCTTATTTTATTTTTTTTCAACTTTTAGATCATAGCTAAACACTTTCGAAAACCATTTTGGAGTTTTTGAATTCTCAATTTTTATGTGTTTTTTTTTGTGTTTTATAATTTTTTCTAGATTTTTCAACATTTTTCAATTTTTATGGATTTTCCAATAAAGCAATATATACACTAAAGATGGATATGTATAATGGAAGGGAGTCTTGCATGATACCCAAAGAATATACAAGATCCTATGAATGCCTATCCATCCCCCCATGCCAAATCTTGTTATTTTCTCATATGCATGCAAAGGGGTCAAACAGGATTAAATGCTCTCGGTACAAGGGTAAAGGGTATACAACAAAGTGGATGGGTGGGTGGATGGTGGGTGGTGAAAAACATGTGAAACAGACGAAGTGTGAAACGAAGTGAAGTGTAGTGAAGTGAAATGGTGAAAACTTGAGAGATGAAATGTTGGCTGAAGGTGAAAGGGCATTGGGGTGCCTCCCAACAAGAGTTGAATTTTAACATCCCTAGCTGAACTCCGAGTGAGGTAAAAATTAGTTACCCTCTAGTAGGGCAACTATCTCATCAACAGGGACTGGCTCGTGAGCAAGAAAGGGATACCCATTTACCGTAAACTTATGCCCAACTTTGGGATCTTCAATTTCAATGACACCAATGGGAAATGGTCACGAGACAAGGAATGGTCCTATCCATTTGGACTTTAGTTTACAAGGAAAGAATTTGAGCTCGACATTATAAAGCCAAACTTGCTGTGATGGATCAAACTACTTCTGCCAAATGCGCCTAACATGAAATGCCTCATTTCATTGTTTAAAGGTTAAAGCAGAGTTATAGGCTTCACATCTTAGTTCTTCTAATTATTGGAGTTGGAGTTTCCTTTCCTAACCACACAGGTCTGGGTCGAGGTTACACTGGTGAATTGCCCAATAAGCGCAGTGCTCCAACTCAAAGGGCAAGTGACAAGGCTTCCCAAAAATAATCCTATACTGTGACATACCCAAGAGAGCCTTGAAGGCAGTCCGATACACCCATAAGGCATCCATTAGCTTGTCGAACAAATTCTTATGGTCAGGATGAATCATTTCTAGAGGATTTGCTTGATCTACCAATTTGACACCTCAGCCTGGCTATTCATCTGGGGATGGTACAGAGAAGCAATATGGTGGTGAACTCCATACTTCCTCCAAAGTGCTCAGAAAGATGAATGTGTTAAATAGGTTCCTCAATCTGAAATGATGGCTCGAGGGATCCTAATGCACTCAAAGATATAGTCCATGACAAATTTGGTGGTGACAACATGGTCAGAACGGTGTGCAGGAATAGCCTCAATCCATTTCGAGACAATCAATGACAACAAGGATGTACTCAAAGCTGTTGAGTGGAGGAAAGAGTCATTAAAATCAATTCCCCATATATCAAAGATCTCTGTAGCTAGAATAGGTTGCAGGGGCATCATGTTGTAGTGTGACATTGACCTTAGTGACTGGCACCTAATGCAGCGCTTAGCATAATTGTGTGCATCCTGATGAAGGGAGGGCCAAAAGAATCCACATTGCAACACCTTGGCTACTATCTTCCCACCTGAAAAATGGCCTCCGCAATCTTGAACATGGCAAAAGGATAGCACATCGGGGAACTCGCTATCAAGAACACGATGGATAATCTGGTCAGCACCTACTCTAAAAGGAAGTGGATTATCCCAGAAATAATACTTTGCTTCTACAATGAGATGCTCGCGTTGGTTTTTAGAACACCTTGGGGAAGAAAGCCAAAAGTAAGGTAATTAGCTATATCGACATACCAAGGTCCACTTGCCACATCTTTCGCCAAAAGGTGCTCATCAGGGAAGGATTCATTCATCGACAGGGAAAGTCCAACATGGTCAGGGTCAAGTCTTGAGTGATGGTCTACGACCACATTCTAGGCTCTAACCTTATCTTGTATCTCAAGATTAAACTCTTATAGCTCTGGGGAATGCATGTGGTTTACATCCGAAGGATGTGGGTCAGGTTGGCTAAATAATCATCAAAGGTCGGTTCGACGATCAAAAAGTCATCCATAAAGACCTCAAGAAAATCACCCACCATAGCATAGAATATCGTCAGCATGCAACACTGGAAGGTAGATGGCATATTACAAAGTTTGAATGGAATCCTTTGGAAGATGAAGGTGCTAAAGGGGCAGGTGAACATGGACTTCTCTTATTCATGGGGGCCTATAGCCACTTGATTATAGCCTGAGAATCCACTTGAACTGATTTCCCACTAACTGCTCTAGGATTTGGTCAATAAAAGATAGTGGGAAATGGTCTTTCCTAGTAGCGGCATTAAGTTTCCTATAGTCTACATAAACTCTCCAAGACATAGAAGTGTGCGTAGGGATGGATTCGCTCCTGTCCTTAACACAGATGGTGTGATCTGCCTTTTTGGGCACAACATGAATGAAGCTCACCCAAGGGTTGTCGCTGATCAAGTAAATGATGCTGTTGATCGGGTAAATGATGCCCACATCAAGCCACTTAATGATTTCAGTTTTAACGACCTCCCACATATTAGGATTGAGACGTCACTACATCTCATGGGAAGGTCGAGCATCCTCCGTATATATATGGTGAGTATAGTAGGATGGGCTAATGCCAATAAAATCAAAGAGAGACCATCCAATGGCTACCTTATGTTCAGTTAGGACCTCAATTAATTTGCACTCTTGCTCCTTGGGTAATTTTAAACTAGTGATTACAGGGAGCATCTCATTTGGCACTAAGAATATTTTAGCATGTTAGGCAGTGCTTTAAGCTCAGGAGTCGATGGGGAAAGATCTGGAAAAGTTTGGGATGAGAGTGTCCCAATAGGATCATCAGAAGAAAAAATGAGGGGTGAAGGAAGTTGGCCCTCAGGTTGGCCAAGAATGGGGGCATCTTGGATTGATGGATCCAAGAAAGAAGAGCCCCAAAAATCAATGCTTAGGAACAACGTCCCAGTGTGGAATATTGCTTCCGCCTAATTTGGCAGGAAAGAATGGGCACTTCGGTCTTCAAGGGGGTAGATTAGAGGTGAGCAGCCGACTCAGACCATGAGACATAAGAAGCGGAGTGAGCCTCGTTACGGGTCTGGTCAGGAAGGGATAAAGATAAGGGCAGGGGTGGGGAAATGCCACAATACAAGTTAGTCAGGCCTTGGTGATTACCCAAGGGTACGCCACAGTAATCAGAATACGTCCCTACCAACCCAATACACGCACTAACAGCCATGTCATCATCAAACGTGTCATCCTCGATAAGATCACAGTAAAATTCTTGGCGTCCTTAAAAATGTAAAGTTTGTGCTTTTTAGAGCCCACAACTATCTCAATGCAGCCTGATTCACAATCAATATGGGCATAGGTTCTGGCCAAGAAAGGTATACCAAGGGTGATCGAGTAATCAAAAAGTGAATCAAGAACTTCTCTAAAATAAGAAAGTCAATAGGGAAATAGAGATTGTTGACCCTAACCACCACGTCTTCCACCACACCTAGCGGGATTTTGACAGAGCGATCTACCAGTTGTAATGTAATAAGGGTGGGTTTCAGATTTCCCAATGCAAATTTTTGAAACATGATGGTCGGTATGAGGTTAATGGAAGATTCTAAATCAAGCAAGGCACAATCAAAATTGCATACTTTGGTGCTGCACAAAATGAGAGGGGTGCTGATAACAGTCTAATCTATTACATTAATTGGCTTATTCTAGGGTTAGATCCTTAATAAAATCATGCATTTAAATTGTAAATGTTGCATTTAGAGTATGCAAGCATATTCTGTGCATTATCTTTAGTTTAGACCAAATTATCTATGAATAATGTAGGTTAAGGACTTGGAATAAGTGGGAGCATTGAACTGAATAGGAAAAGAAGCTGTAGCAAAATTAGGAGTTGGTTGAAGACAAAGATTTGATCAAGGAGAAAATGAAAATCCAAGTAAATAAGAAGAGAGAGAGGGACTAGGATAACCTAACCCTACCCTTAGAACCCTAGGATACCCTTATCGCAAGTCCTACCCTTAGGTTAACTCAAATTGCATAAGTGAGCTCAAAAGCCAAAATCATGGATAACACTATCGATGATCTTGGCCCTTTATCAGTAGAGTTGTCCTACTATCCAGGAACCTATCGAACCTACCCTAGATCCAATCCTTAACCCAAGAACCTATCTAGGTTCGTAAGCCTACATAATTAACTTAGTATAAGTCAATTGGGTTCATGGAACCTATTTGGACCCAACCCACTAGACTTACAGTCAACCTAGCCAAATTTGGAACCTATTCTCACAACCTATGTCTATCCCTGACCCTACCAACATAAGACCCACAAAAAACCTAGCCAAATCCTCTTAAGTCGGTTCAAAGTTAAGAAGATTTCATCCCTTAGTGGTTGGCCAAGAGATAAGATCTTATCTCTTGGCAAGAATTTATCCCTTGGTAGCCACCCACCTAGGTTGCCTATTTTTAGAAAACTCTCATCCTATCCTAGCCCTACAACTTAGATCCTAAGGTCCCCATTCAACCAATCCTAGGCATCACTTTTGATTAAATCTAAACCATCCAAATTAGTGATCCTAGTCACTCTAGATCAACCAATAGGAAGCCACCTACTTTTCTATAAAAGGACCTAGCCTCTATCCTTTGGAACATAACTTAGATACACAGAGATAGAAAAAAATTCCACCTACACACATCTCTGGCTCCCCTCTCTCTATAACATTTCTCTCTAGCCTTCTTCCTGACGCCCCAGATCTAAAGCTCTACCAAGTTTCCTACAAGCATCCCTTAAGTGGCTTTGCTCTTCATCTATCTCTATCTCTCTCTCTCTCTATCTATCTATCTCCTCTTTATTGTATTTGCTTTGATTCTTAGTTTAGAACTTTATAAAAGTAGCAATAAAAGTCTGATTCAATGAATATCTTGTCTCTCTTTTTATGCTTTCATTAGGTTAGATTAGTTAGTATGAAAGGTTTTAAGAGTCTAACTTTGCCTCCCTGTGAACAACTCGGTACTTACCGAAAGATTTATAAATGTCATTTGTTTCGGCATGATTCGCAACTACAATGATATACAGATCTTTTTATGCGAAAAGCAACGAACACATTCGCACCGTTGCTGGGGACCCTAGTATAAGTCAATTGGGTTCTTGAAACCTATTTGGACCCAACCCACTAGACTTAAGGTCAACCTAGCCTAGTTAGGAACCTATTCTCACAACCTATGTCTATCCCTAACCCCATCTACATAAGGCCCATGAAAATCCTAGCCTAATCCTCTTAAGTTGGTGCCAACTAAAGAAGATTTTATCCCTTAGTGATTGGCCAAGAGATAAGATCTTATCTCTTGGCAAGATTTTATCCCTTGGTAACCACCCACCTAGGTTGCCTATTTTCAGAAAATCGTCATCCTATAATTGCCCTACAACTTGGATTGTAATGTCCCTATTCAACCAATCCTAGGCATCACTTTTGATTAAAAATAAACCATGCAAATTAGTGAGCCTAGGCACTTTAGATCAACCAATATGAGGCCACCTACTTTTCAATAAAATGACCTAGCCTTTACCCTTTGGAACCTAACTTAGATACACAAAGATGGAAAAAAAATCCACCTACATACAACTCCATCTCCTCTCTCTCTACAACATCCCACTCTAGCCTTCTCCCCGATGCCTTAGATCTAAAGCTCTACCGAGTTTCCTACAAGCATCCCCCAAGAGGCTCAGCTCTTTAATGTAGACAAAATTATTGAGGGTAAAATGTCTATTCATGCATGTTCCAAGGCTTAGATTTACATTTCATGTTATAAATACTGCATAGCATGCATCATTCTGCATTTAGAGTAGTTGTATATAGTTTTGGTCAATTGCACCCTTTTTGTGGTTAGGAGAGAAGGATATTTATTTTGGATCCTCGAATTGACGATCCGACCTTACGGATATGATCAAGACAACGATCAGAGTCCAACGCCTCCAAAATCGCCTCGATCGGAGTCTTGTAGCACCATATACAGTCCGAGGAAGATCAACAGCCAAGGGACTAGGTGACATAATTTGGAGCTTCAAATGACAAATCTGGCTGCGCGGATGGATTTGGATCGACGATCGCAGCCTAACGGCGCAAAAATAGACTCAATCTGACCTTTGTAGCAGCCCCTACAATAGAAAGAAGAAGATGGCCTAGATTGCGCCACGTGGCATAGCCCAGGCTGCCCATGCGCACGCACGTGCCACCGCACGCACGCGGTAGCACAGCTACCCACGTGCGCGTGGAGGTACGCATGCGCACAGCACAGCACAGCATAAGCATGTGAGAGTGCGTGCATGCAACAAGGACGGGGCCAGCGTAGCGCCAGCGACGCATGAGCTGGACCTACAGCGACAGATGAGCTAGACTTATAGCGACGCTTACAGCCGTCACTAATTCTTCGTGCCCCAACAAAGCCAGCTGTGGGCGTGAGTAGGAATGAGCTACCTACAGCGACACTTCCAGTGACGGCTTGGATGTCACTAATGGTCCCATACCTATTTTTGGCTCTTTTCCTTCACTATTAAAGGACCTACACCCACTCCCTTCCAAGCCATCTCTACCTACTCTACTCCCACCTACTCCTAAGCTCTAGTAAGCCTACCAACACTCCATTAGAGCTTGTTCTCAAGCTTCCAAGGCTCCTATTAGTGTGGCAAACCTTTGCCTCACCAAATATTCATCCATCTTCCCATCCCCATTCATAGGTCGCCTTGGAGCTGTCATCCCACCTCCATTTTGATAGCAGATCATCTCCTCCTTCTCACCTCCATTCCAGAGCCACGTCGAAGCTTTGCTCTACCTGATGTCCTCCTGCATCTCACCTCCATCGTCTCGCTCCTCACCTCCTTCGTCTGAGCTTTCGCCAGGCACCGTCATCTCGCCGAACAGCCGATTCGGGAGATTTCCTCTCACCCCACTCTCTTTTGATGCTGTCATAGTTTATTGTAATTGACATTGACATGATATAAATATCATATTTGTTCCATCTCTATCTTGTTATTCATTCTGCTTTTCTTCTTTCAAAAAAAAAAAAATAACAAAACCCTAAAATACCAAAAGGAAACAAATCAAAGCACGATTTTGAATTAAAGTAAATGTCGACTCCTTATGTTTGACCTAGGACTCCCTTGGAGTTTAGGTATAAATTTTATATAACCATGAGTTTTGCAACTACGACGACGGGTTACTTGTAACCCTAATTTCAAACTCGCGAAACACGTGCGATCATTTTGGTAACGTTGCTGGGGAGGCAACGAAATTTACTTTATTGTTTCCGCGCTTCTTTGCATTTGGATAGCACTAACCCCGCTTTTCTTTGATCTACTGTCTTGCAAGTACCCAAGCATGGAGATCCAAGTGCGGTAGACTAGAGTAAAGTGTAGGTAGAGTGTTTTGTAAGTGATCCCCACATTCCCCCCCACTAGTTCATTTTGCCATAATCTTAACCAAGACCTAATCTACTTAGGTGTTTGCATAAACACTAGGATAGATTTTGTTTGTCTTGTTTGCCACCTTCACCCATCTCACCCACATCTTATAAAAAAAACAAAAAGATATTTTCTGTGGGACGAATCAATTTACACACTTTATACACCCACATCAAAGGCGCATAACCTGACTTGATTTTCATCTACTCAACCGGGATTCTAACCTATGGACCCGGTATATGAATTCAACACATAAAAGAGTAGAAATCATATTAGGTTAATCACTTTTTCTGTGTGCCTTAATCGGTGGTGCATTTGGGCCAATTGATTGAATTGTTTGGGCTGCACCACCTAATCTAAAAGAGATTCAGTTTGTAGCTACCCTATAGGATTCAATACTTAGGTCAAGCTAGGTACTCCATATTTTCTTGCTTTACAAAGGAAAAATACTTGAACTCATGCTTTCAAAACTTAGATTGCCTCAAAAAGCTTGATTGAATATACCTAGTATTTGAATCCTAAAAGCTACTAAGAAAGATTCGAACCCTAAAACTCACATCATCATTAATAATCTTGCTTGAAAACCTCTTGGTTGTGCACATTCACACATTCTCAAACAAATCATTAAGGGCACAACCCATTAAGGGCCCATCACATTCCAAAAGCACCATTGTCCCAAGCCTAACTAAGATTGAGTAGACGTTGGCCTTAAGGACTGGTTCACTCTATGGGGTCCAGACTGAGATTATTCATGATTAACCTACTTCTACTTGTCAATCTGATGTCTAGCTAGGGGAGTAGCATCAAACGACCATGGCTGGGGAGTATACTAGGAACCGGAGGCACAATCCAAAGGAAGAACCTTCTCCCCAGTCCCTCCTTCTAACTGGTTGGATTGCCTGGACAAAAGTAGAGTAAATCGTTCATAGTCTTAGGATGGATTCTGAGAGTCTATAGACCTTTAGGCTACCCAACCTAAGGATAGGCCTGTATTTTTGTGCTACAGGGTCCCTTCTCCTCCCTATCCTTCCGACTTCCTTCCGGTGTATGCTTGGAAGGAGGTCATTGAACCCTAGATTGGAAGGACCTTTAGACCATTCTCGGAGGCAGAGGTTGATCTTTAGCCAAGCAGATCCCATGGCTGATCAACAACCACATCCCCTACTCCCAAACCCGCAAGAGCTAATTCTGAGGCAGTTAGAAGAATTGCAGCAGATGCAACAATGGTCCAAAGAATGAATGGTCAGGGTGCTCGGCCCTTGAAGGATTTTTATGATCCTTCAAATTATGAGGATCATCTCGATGTTGTGATTCCCACCGGAGATGTTGTGATCAAGCCCCAGGTTTTGAGTCTAATTAAACACTTTCATGGCCTTAGCTCAGAGGACCCATTCTAACATTTGGAGGACCAATCACTTTGGTTCAGACCACCAAATCGCGGAATGTGGATGAAGAATAGATGCTCATGAGGCTTTTTCCCCATTCACTTAGGGATAAGGCTGCACATTGGTATCGTACCATTGGAAGACTGATTGCTACCTGGACAGCTTTGAAATCAACCTTTCTGAAGAAATTCTTTCCAATTAGGAGAACCAATGCGTTGCGACAGGCAATTACCACTTTTGCCCAGCGGCAGGGGGAACCATTTCATGAGGCCTGGGAGAGATTCTAAGATCTGTTGCGGAAGTGTCCACACCATGAGGTGCCTAAATGGCAACTTGTGCAGATTTTTTATCACGGGTTGAATGAACAACTCCGTAATCATGTGGATGCTTCTTGCGGAGGCAATTTCCTCAACAAGGACGTAGTTGGCACGTATGTTTTTTTTGAGGAAATGAGCAAAAATTCTTTAAAACACGCCTCCATGGAAACCTTCAACCGATCCCAACAAATCAGATCAAATGCCAATGAGGTCCAAGATTCTCATACATCTAATATGGAATTGATCTGCAATAGATTAGATAAGATGGATCTGGTTACTAAATGAATGGAAGTGTGGATGACTGAAAACTCCAATTTTTCTAGATCCACGCAATCCCAGGGATCAAGATTCCATTCTTTGCAAGCTCTTACAGGATGGGAGTTTGTGAACCAACTAGAGCTAGCTCAACCTTCGAGCCAACTCTTCTCGAGAACTTATGGATTCCAAACTGGGGCCTTTGACCCCAGTCTTTCTGATCCTTCATCCTCATCTTATGAGGATGTTCATGCTGTGCAAGAGAATGTTAGGTCCAACCCTTATTGGAATTTTTACAATTCTGGTTGAAAGAATCATCCTAACTTCTCTTAGAAAGATTAGAGGCAGCAGACCCAATATCGACCCAACAATTATGTATCGCAAAAACCAATGGGTCAGGGTCATGTATATACTCAGTTGCCCCTGAATTAGGTTAATCAGCCCATGTGGAATGCTAACAATGCATCAAGCAGGTTGACTTGAACTTGAAAATGGTAGAAATGCAAGGGTCAATGCTCTAGCTCATGCAATAGATGAAAACTTCACTGGACACCTTGCAATCTGGACTTAGTACAAATAATTGATAACCTGGATCTCTACCATCACAATCTATACCAAACCCAAGGAATGTTCAGAACTGAGGCACTGGGCCTCAAGGGTTTGGTAATGATGAGGGGTTGCATGCTAAAGCTCATGCTGTCTATCAGGCTACCCCAGCCCCTCCTGGAGTGAACCAAGCTCCTACCATAATCAACCGAAAGCCTCCTGTTTTGCCCAACCCTCCCTAAGGTGCTAACTATAACGACCCGATTCCCAAGTCCCTACGAGACACGAGAACTGGACCGACTCGACTAATCCCAAGACCTAGTCGTCCAACGAGGAAGTAACCAAAAGAGCAGTAAAATAAACCACATTCAACATGAATATAACTAACAGTAAGGAAATACAGCAGTAAGGAAAGAAACCACTACAGTATATACCACCACAATAATAGAAAAACATTCATAACATAATATGAACTGCAGGTAAAGAAAAGTACAGCGGAAAGAAGCACTACTCACTATAACGGAACAAAAAGAGGTACAAGAGAGCAGTGGTAACTCTACTGGACCCTACTCGGCCCAGCGTCCTCTGCAGCCGCTGACCCTGGCTGCTCAACACCTGGTCCTGAAAGGTAACGAGTGTAACACGTCAGCAAAACACTGAGTAGAGTGGCAGCTAAACTAAAGAAACAGTAAAGTGTACAGTAGCTGTTTTAAATTTTCTTTCTTCCTTTATTTACGTCTTTCTATTGTTTCACAATTTAGCTATTTCTCAGATCCTTCACTTGATCTGAAATGTTCCTCGTGGGAACGATCTTGATTGCAGTCTTTTCCGAACAGTAGAAGTAGCACGTAGTGCTCTCCTGGCCGGGAGGGTCCCCCGTGGTGATCCTACTCTCAGTCAACCACCCCAAGGTCACTGACAGACGTAACGGTGACTGCGGCACGCGCGGTGAATGCACGGGTAGCTAACCCGCACTGGCACGCGGTCAGTCGTTTCCGTTAACGGGTGCACCCAAAGCACAGCACGGAACCAGTACAGGGCAGAGCCCTCTCAGTAACAGGGGTCCAACCCCTCCACAGTAACCAAACAGGGGCCTTGCCCCTCCACAGTCCGCGCACCCTCGCCTGACTACCCTGGTTTGCCCCAGTGGGCCTAACAAGTCGGTGTGGGAGGCTAGGAGAACCCCGGGGCCCGTGGGGTAGCTAGTACCTCCCTACACTAGTAGCTCTCCTCGGTACTACGTACACAAGGGCCAGCAAGTTGGTACAGAGTGGCCAATCCTAACCCAGGGTCCCTGGGGTGGCTAGCTCCGCTCTGCACTAAACAGGGGGACAGTCGCTCTCCTTGGTACTCCGTACTCAAGGGCCAGCTCACTTCGCTAATTCTATCCCATTCACTTTCCAGGAGTTCTACTCCTAATTCCCCGTAGGGTTCCAGCTCTTTAACTCAGCGCATTCCGGTTTCACCTTTCCAGTTTCACGTTCATACATCCCATATTCTTACTCATGTTCATTTATTCATAACAGGTAGCTATTATTTCCTTTCCACTTTTTCCAAGACTGCAATATTCATACATTCCACTAGTTTTCCCATCCTTGGATTCATGCCATATCCTAGGGTCTATCATACAATCTAGTTTTCCAGCCTTAGGATTCATGCAACACCCTAGGATCTACCATTCAATCTATTTCTCATTCCTAGGCTTCATGCAATGTCCTAGGTTCTATTTATGGCTTCATAATTTAACAGATTATACTTAAAGCCACTCTACCAGGTACAACGGGAGTAATGGGGGCGTGGTCGGGAATCTCGCGTGCCTCCGCAACCCCCGAGACTGCAACGGAACGGGGTCCTATCACAAGGATCAAACACAAGGAACAACTCAAAATAGTATACAGCTACTGTAGACAGGTAGAGGATGTAATTCCGAAAAGAATGCAACTCGAAATGCGAAAAACGGAGCCCGAACGGGCCCGAAACGGGTCGAAAACGACGAAACTGTGTGAAATCAGACGTCTGGAACTTCTTCCAAACGTCTTAAAGAGTTGATCAGGGAATTACCTCGCTCTGCGTGGGCTCTCAGACGTCCAGAAGCCTGCAGGGGCATCTAGCCTAGTTCCTAGACGTCCGATGGTCACCCAGGACGTCTGGAAGTCGTTCCCGTCGTCTGTCACTGGAGCCAGACGTCTGATTCGCGTTGGATGGCGAATCACCGAACCTGCGCGTACCCATCTCTCTCTCTCAGTACGGTCAATCGAAGAAAAGGAAGGAGACGGAAATAACTCACCTTTCAGACGTCTGGACAGTCTTCCAAACGTCGTGCCCGTCGTCTGGCTATCAGCCCAGACGTCTGATTCTGGAAAAGCTTCCAGAACCTGGGTGCCACTTGCCCTCCGCTTACGACGCCCGGCCGCGCCGCGAGTACTCCGCCTGCTGCTCGAGCTGCAGCAGTCCTCCCGCGTCGCTCCGCGCACACTGCGCCCCCCGTCGGCTGGCCCTAGCAGCCTCGGCGAGCTCGCCCTCACGGCCGAGCGCTTCCTCCCCCGCACAGCACCTCCTCCCATACCCGCCGCGGCTGTCGCCGCCGCCGCTGCACCCTCGCGCTAGCTCTTGCGTACGCTCTCACGCACTGGCTGAAGGAGAAGAGGAAGGAGGTGGAGGTGACGGGAGTGAGGGAGAGGCGTGGCCCTTTTAAGGCCGTGCGAAGAGGAGAGAGAGAGAGCGGACAGCGCTGCGCCTGCGGTCGCAGGAGGAGAGAGGGAAAAAGAGAGAGGAAGACGGTTGCGGGTCTGCACGCGCCTGCGCGTAGATGCAGTCCCGCGTGCCACCGAAAATAGATCCCAGACGTCTGGGACACCTCCCAGACGTCTTAAGAAAAACGCCTTGGGCGCATTCGTAACAATATAACAAACTCAAAGGAAGTTTCGTCCCAGAAACTTGCGCTAACTAGGGTGTGGGAAAACATCATAAATAACCATAACAAACTCAAAGAGGACCGAAGCCGGTCCAAAAAATGTACTCGCGAAAAGCTCCGGGTACCGCTCCCGCATTGCCACTTCAGGCTCGCAGGTAGCCTCCTCGTACCGCTGGCTCCTCCACAAAACCTTTACCAGGGGTACTTGTTTTCGTCTCAAACTGCGGACGGGTCGATCTAGAATCTGCACTGGCCGCTCGGGGTATGTCAGGTCGTCGCTCACCTCGACGCTCTCGTGACTCAGTACGTGACTGGGATCGGCTACGTACTTCCTGAGGTTGGACACGTGGAACACGTCGTGCACACCAGAAAGCTGTGGGGGAAGGGCAAGTCTGTAAGCAACGGTTCCAACCCGCTCCAGGACCTCAAAGGGCCCCACAAACCTCGGCGCGAGCTTCCCTCTCACCCCAAACCGCTGCAGGCCCTTCATGGGTGAAACACAAAGAAAGACATGGTCCCCAACCTCAAACTGCACCTTTCTGCGTCTCCGATCCGCGTAGCTCTTCTGTCTGCTCCTGACAGTGCGGAGTCGCCTATGGATCTGCTCGACTACCTCCTGACTCTGCCGGATCAACCTGGGGCCAACCTCCCACTTGGTCCCGACCTCAACCCAACTCAAGGGTGCCGTACACTTCCGTCCGTACAGAGCCTCGTAGGGAGCCATGCCGATGCTCGAGTGATAACTGCTGTTGTATGCAAACTCCGCCAGGGGTAGGTGCTCCTCCCAAGAGCCCCTCCAGTCTAGTACATAGGCACGCAAAAGGTCCTCAAGTGTCTATATCGTGTGCACAGACTGTCCGTCCGTCTGGGGGTGGTAAGCTGTACTAAACCTCAACCGCGTCCCCAAGGCCTGCTGAAACTCAGCCCAAAACTGGGATGCAAAGCGGGTATCCCGGTCGGATACGATCTCCTGCGGAACTCCATGTAGTCGTACCACATCCCGGATATACCTCTCTGCCAACTGTGCTGGTCCCAAAGTGACTCGGATCGGTAAGAATCGCGCCGTCTTCGTCAGTCTATCCACTATTACCCAGACTGCATCGTGTCCCTGCTGGGTAACAGGTAAGCCCACCACCAAGTCCATGGTGATGCTCTCCCACTTCCACTTTGGCACTGGAAGCGGCTGCAGCGGCCCTGCAGGCCTCTGATACTCAGCTTTCACCTGCTGGCACACTAAGCACTGCTGCACGAATTCACCCACATCCCACTTCATCCCCCTCCACCAAAACTCGCATCTCAAGTAGTGGTACATCTTCATGTTTCCGGGATGTATGGTGAATCTGGAACCGTATGCCTCAGTCAGGAGCTCTCTCAAAAGCTCCTCGTCTCTGGGAACGCACAACCGTCCCCTCAAGCGCAGCACATGGTCTGTGAAAGAGAAGTCCCCCGGGTCTCCCAACAGTACTCTGTCGCGCAAGGACTGCAAGTACGGATCGGCCATCTGTCCTGTGATGATGCGGTCTATCAGCTCTGGCCTGGTCTGCCGTGTCACCGTCACTGCCCCATAGTACCCTCATAACTCTAGGGGTCGCCAACTGCCCACCTCCTCCAAAAGGCTCCAACTCTGTAACTGTAGACTGGCCAAGTGTGCGGGCGCCTTACGGCTCAAGGCGTCAGCCACCACATTGGCCTTTCCTGGGTGGTAGGAGATGCTGCAGTCCTAGTCCTTCAGGAGCTCCAACCAACGTCTCTGTCTCATGTTGAGCTCCTTCTGATCAAAAAGGTATCTGAAGCTCTTGTGATCTGTGAAAATTTCAAAGGTCTCACCGTACAAGTAGTGCCTCCAAGTCTTCAGCGCGAAGACAACAGCTGCCAACTCTAGGTCGTGGGTAGGGTAGGTATGCTCATGGGGCTTCAGTTGCCGCGAAGCGTAAGCGACAACGTGACCCCTCTGCATAAGCACACCTCCTAACCCCTGCAAGGAGGCATCTGTGTACACAACGAACCTGCCACTGCTGTCAGGGATGGTGAGCACGGGAGCCGAGGTCAACCTCTCCTTCAGCTCCAGAAAACACGCCTCACAGGCATCTTTCCAAGCGAAGGGCACGTCCTTCCGAGTCAACTGTGTCATAAGACGTGCAATCTGTGAAAATCCTTTGATGAAACGTCTGTAGTAGCCTACCAGTCCCAGGAAACTGCGAATCTCAGTGACTGAACGCGGTCTCTCCCACCTGAGTATTGCCTCGACCTTGGCTAGGTCCACCGCCAAGCCGTCTCCAGAGATCACATGACCTAAGAAGGTCACCTCCCTTAACCAGAACTCGCACTTGCTGTACTTGGCGTACAGCCTGCGTCGTCTCAGAGTGTCCAGAACCATCCGTAAGTGCTGTCCGTGCTACGTCCGATCTCTAGAATAGACGAGTACATCATCTATGAAAACCACCACGAACTAGTCCAAGTACGGTCTAAACACCCGGTTCATCAGGTCCACGAAAGCAGCGGGGCATTGGTCAGCCCAAACGGCATGACCAAAAACTCGTAGTGTCCGTACCGGGTGTGGAAAGCTGTCTTGGAGACATCGGTCTCCCTGATCCTCAACTGGTGGTACCCAGACCTCAAGTCGATCTTGGAAAACACCGTGGCACCCCGCAACTAGTCAAACAAGTCGTCAATCCTCTACAGCGGATATCTGTTCTTGATGGTGACCCTATTCAGCTGTCGGTAGTCCACACAAAGGCGTAGGGTACCATCCTTCTTCTTCACAAACAGTACCGAGGCTCCCCAGGGAGACACACTGGGCCTCACGAAACCTTTCTCCAAAAGGTCCTATAACTGAGACTTGAGCTCTCGCAGCTCAAGCGATGCCATCCTGTATGGCGCGGTGGAGATGGGGCTGGTCCCTGGTACTAGTGAGATCTCAAACTCGATCTCCCGCTCGGGTGGTAGTCCTGGTAACTCATCTGGGAACACGTCAGGGTACTCTCTGACCACCGGGATACTCTGGAAGTCTGCCACAAGGCTGGGCTCTGCCAGCACACAAGCTAGGAAGCCCTCACACCCCTAGCTCAAAAGTCTCGCCGCCTGAAGTGCCGAAATGCACCTGAAACCTCCATCCACTAGCTGTCCGTGAAACTCGAAAGAAGGCAACTCCGGCATGGAGAAGACAATCTTCCTCTCAAAACAGTCCACCAAGGCGTGGTAAGCGGACAGCCAATCCATCCCCAGAATCACTCCAAAGTCCTCCATCTGTAACATAATCAGCTCAGCTGGCAGGCTATGTCCCTCGACGCTGACCTCGCAATCCGTGTACACCTCCTCAGCTACAAACAGCTGACCACTCAGACCTTTGATTACGAACGGATTCTCTAACAGTGTATAATCCCGGTCCAAACTAACTGTGAAACTGGCTGCGACAAACGAGTGCGTAGCGCCGGAATCGAAAAGCGTGTAAACAAGTCTGCCGGAAACTGAAACCATACCTGCTACCACCGATCCCGAAGCTCTGGCGTCCCTGTGTGTTAGGGCGTTGATACGCCCTTCAGCTCTAGGTGCGGACGAAGCAGCCACACTCTGCGTCGGACGGGTAGGTGCTGGCCGGTACCCTCCTCGCGACTGCTGTCCTCCTCCTCACGCCTGGGAACCGCGGCCTCCCACGCGTCCTCTAGTGCTCTATACGGGAAGTATCTGCTGACCTCCTGCCCTAAACGGGCAGTCCCTCCTGATGTGGCCCAGCTGGTCACACTGGTAACAGAGGGGAACCCGACTCCGGCCCTCAGTGGGTCCCTGCTGTCGGTTGGGCGGGGGTCCGGTGCTGGCGACTGGCCCTTGTCGAGGGCCCCCAAAGGCCACTGATTGCCCTGTAAAACGTGACGGCTCTCCTGCAGATGCCACGTGTCTCCTCTCTCACTGGCCTTGTGAAAAGTATGGCTGAAAGGGCCTCTTCCGCCCGCCATCAGTGTCTCGCGCGGACGGGTTGGTCTCCTCGTAAGTCATAGCTGCCTCCACCACCCTCGAAAACATAGGCAACTTCAGGGGTTTGACATACCCCCGAATCGCAGGCCAGAGCCCCTCGGTGAACCTCCAAAGGCGCTCCTCCTCAGTAGCTACCGCTGTCGCTGCAAAGCGGGATAGCTCTAGGAAACGAGTGTGGTACGCGCTCACGGTCATCGTCCCTTGGCGGAGAGTGTGGAACTCCCGCCTCCTCTGGTCCTGCCACGTCTGGGGGAAGTACTGCTCACAGAAGACGGAGACGAACCGGTCCTAGGTCGGCTCGTCCCTCTCCTGTCCCCGGATCGCCCTCCACCACCTGTGTGCCGCACTCTCCAGCGGTACGTGGCAAAGGCCACACGGCACTCCACCAGGGGGCGAAGGGTGTCGAAAATCTTCTCCAGCTGCTCAAGCCAGTCCTCTGCCTCGGTCGGGTCCTCATCCCCCTTGAAGGAGGGGGGCTTCAGCTTCCGGAACTGCCTGAAGAGCTCGAAGTGGCGCTGTAGGGGAGGTGCTAGTGCACCTCCCGGCGAAGGTGCCTCGTGCACGGAAGTATTGGAGGAAGGTGGGGGCTGCGGCGGTCCATCCCCTCCCCCGTGTCCAGTGCCGCGTCCGTCGAGTGGTCCCACAGAGGACTCCCCCTCTGCAGCCCCAGGGTGAGGCGCTCGGGGCGGTGGGTGGAGCTCCTCTCGTACAATGTCTCGTATCAGCCGGGCGAGGTCCTGGGCCTGGATGCCCGGGAGTAGTGGCTGGTCCACTGGGGTGTCAGCAACGGCACGCCCACCTCGCCGACCTCGTCCTCGGCCGCGCCCGCGGCCTGCCTCACTGGTCCCACGATGAGGCATCTCCTGCAAGGAGACGCGAAACAAAACGAAACACGTCACTACGGAACGATACCGAACAGAAATGTCCAAGAGCTCATGTCAAAAGATATGTTGTGGTGGCTACTCTAGTTATAGACATGTGAATTGGTTATTTTCCAGTCAGTTGATTCACTTCTCGGGACGACCTTGCTCTGATACCATCTTGTAATGACCCGATTCCCAAGTCCCTATGAGACACGAGAACCAGACCGACTCGACTAATCCCAAGACCTAGTCGTCCAACGAGGAAGTAACCAAAAGAGCAGTAAAATAAACCACATTCAACATGAATATAACTGACAGTAGGGAAATACAGCAGTAAGGAAAGAAACCACTACAGTATATACCACCACAACAATAGAACAACATTCATAACATAATATGAACTGCAGGTAAAGAAAAGTACAGCGAAAATAGGAACTACTCACTATAACGGAACAAAAAGGGGTACAAGAGAGCAGTGGTAACTCTACTGGACCCTACTCGGCCCAGCGTCCTCTGCAGCCGCTGACCCTGGCTGCTCAACACCTGGTCCTGAAAGGTAACGAGTGTAACACGTCAGCAAAACACTGAGTAGAGTGGCAGCTAAACTAAAGAAACAGTAAAGTGTACAGTAGCTGTTTTAAATTTTCTTCTTCATTTATTTATGTCTTTCTATTGTTTCACAATTTATCTATTTCTCAGATCCTTCACTTGATCTCGAATGTTCCTCGTGGGAACGATCTTGATTGCAGTCTTTTCCGAACAGTAGAAGTAGCACGTGGTGCTCTCCAGGCTGGGAGAGTCCCCCGTGGTGATCCTACTCTCAGTTAACCACCCCAAGGTCACTGACAGACGTAACGGTGACTACGGCACGTGCGGTGAACGCACGGGTAGCTAACCCGCACTGGCACACGGTCAGTCGTTTCCGTTAACGAGTGCGCCCAAAGCACAGCACGGAACCAGTACAGGGCAGAGCCCTCTCAGTAACAGGGGTCCAAACCCTCCACAGTAACCAAACAGGGGCCTTGCCCCTCCATAGTCCGCGCACCCTCGCCTGACTACCCTGGTTTGCCCCAGTGGGCCTAACAAGTCGGTGTGGGAGGCTAGCAGAACCCCGGGGCCCGTGGGGTAGCTAGTACCTCCCTACACTAGTAGGTCTCCTCGGTACAACGTACACGAGGGCCAGCAAGTCGGTACAGAGTGGCCAGTCCTAACCCCGAGTCCCTGGGGTGGCTAGCTCCGCTCTGCATTAAACAGGGGGACAGTCGCTCTCCTTGGTACTCCGTACTCAAGGGCCAGTTCACTTCCCCAATTCTATCCCATTCACTTCCCAGGAGTTCTACTCCTAATTCCCCGTAGGGTTCCAGCTCTTTAACTCAGTGCATTCCGGTTTCACCTTTCCAGTTTCACGTTCATACATCCCATGTTCTTACTCATGTTCATTTATTCATAACAGGCAGCTGTTTAAACGAATTTACAGGTAGCTATTATTTTCTTTCCACATTTTTCAAGACTGCAGTATTCATACATTCCACTAGTTTTCCCATCCTAGGATTCATGCCATATCCTTGGATCTATCATACAATCTAGTTTTCCAGCCCTAGGATTCATGCAACACCCTAGGATCTACCATTCAATCTATTTCTCATTCCTAGGATTCATGCAATGTCCTAGGTTCTATTTATGGTTTCATAATTTAACAGATTATACTTAAAGCCACTCTAACAGGTACAACGGGAGTAATGGGGGCGTCGCCGGGAATCCCGCGTGCCTCCGTGACCCCCCGAGACTACAACAGAACAGGGTCCCATCACAAGGATCAAACACAAGGAACTTCTCAAAACAGTATACAGCTACTGTAGATAGGTAGAGGATGTAATTCAGAAAAGAACGCAACTCGAAATGTAGAAAACGGAGCCTGAACGGGCCCGAAACGGGTCGAAAATGACAAAACAGTGTAAAATCAGACGTCTGGAACTTCTTGCAGACGTCTTGAAAAGTGGATTAGGGAATTACCTCTCTCTACGTGGGCTCTCAGATGTCCAGAAGCCTGCGGGGGCATCTGGCCTAGTTCCCATACGTCCGATGGTCACCCAGGATGTCTGGAAGTCGTTCCCGCCGTCTGGCACTGGAGCCAGACGTCTGATTCGCGTTGGATGGCGAATCACCGAACCTGCGCGTACCCATCTCTCTCTCTCTCAGTACGGTCAGTCAAAGAAAAGGAAGGAGACGAAAATAACTCACCTTTCAGACGTCTGGACAGTCTTCCATATGTCATGCCCGTCCTCTGGCTATCAGCCCAGACGTCTGATTCTGGAAAAGTTTCCAGAACCAGGGTGCCACTCGCCCTCCGCTCGCGACTCCCGGCTGCGCCGCGAGTACTCCACCTGCTGCTCGAGCTGCAGCAATCCTCCTGCGTCGCTCCGCGCCCGCTGCGCCCCCCACTGGCCGGCCCTAGCAGCCCCGGCGAGCTCGCCCTCACAGCCGAGCACTTCCTCCCCCGCACAGCACCTCCTCCCGCACCCGCCGCGGCTGTCGCCGCCGCTGCTGCACCCTCGTGCTCGCTCTCGCGTACGCTCTCGCGCACTGGCTGAAGGAGAAGAGGAAGGAGGCGGAGGTGATGGGAGTGAGGGAGAGGAGTGGCCCTTTTAAGGCCACGCGAGGAGGAGAGAGAGAGAGCGGACAGCGCTGCGCCTGCGGTCGCAGGCGGAGAGAGGGAAAAAGAGAGAGGAAGATGGTTACGGGTCTGCGCACGCCTGCGCGTAGACACAGTCTCGCGTGCCACCGAAAATAGTTCCCAGACATCTGGAAGTGGTTCCAGACGTCTGGGACACCTCCCAGACGTCTTAAAAAAAACTCCTTGGGTGCGTTCGTAACACTAACCAATAGCATTTTTCCACTGCAAACACCATCACCTTGAGGAGTGGTAGTAGACAAAAGGGACCTACCGAACCCCATGTCAACCCCATTAGGCCCCGTAGCAAGAATTCCAAACTCCCAACTAAGAATGTGATCAACAAAACATCAGAGTCTGATTTGAGAGTATGTTGTTGTTGTATGGGCAAATAGAAAAAGTTGGAGGAGAAATTGGAGGAAAGGATGTCCTTACTTTAGTCTTTCAAATTGACAATCATTTTACTCCTCACAGCTATTGGATCAATCCTCTCCTACACCATAGGTTTACTGAATGCATATAAAGAAATGCATCAATAGGAGAGTAGTTTTCCCCGATAACACAAGCACATTGATCATAAACAAGCTACCTCCTAAGAAGCAGGACCCGGAGCCCCGCTGATTTCTCACACAATAGGAAGCATTACTTCTGACAGGGCCTTCCTCAAGTTGGGTGCTTCCATTAATGTGATCCTCACCTCACTGCATATGGAATTGGGTCTAGGTTACCTAAAACACAATGACATAACCTTGCAGTTAGCCGATAGATCCATTACAAAACGAAGGGGTATTTTTGGAGGATGTTTTAGTCAAGGTTAATGATTTGCATTACCTTACTGATTTCATGGTCCTGGACATGGAAACCCCAAAACAGCTCAACCACACCCCGATTATTTTGGGAAGACCTTTCTTGGCTACTGCCAAGGCAAGGATTGATTGTGAATCGGGAAATATAGAAATGGCCTCAGGGGATAAGACAAATCGATTCAATATTTTTGAGGTCTCAAAGAAGAATAAAATTAAGTGTGGTTTGATGGAGGATCTTGGTAGAATAGAGGAAGTAATGGCCATACATACCTTAGACAACCTTTTAATGGCCAACTCAACCCAAACTCGGGAAGGAGATCACACAATTACGGAAATAATTAAGGACAAAAAAAAATGCGACCAATTGTAGCAACATAGGATGAGGAAGATATACATGAGATCAAAAATTTGTTGGATGATTCACATGATCAAGATAAAACCCAACAACATCCTTATCCTGAATGCTTAGAGTTTGAGGTCCAACTTGTGGGTGGGAATTCTAAGGATCAAGATGGTTGGTTTAAGAACCCAGAGTGTAAGGATGAAATTGAACATTGGGGAAGAACTCTTCAAAGATTTCGTATTCTAGAGTATCCACAAATCCCCAGCACATCACAAAATCCTCATCATCCTTTCTCACCCGACCATTGCACAAATCTTATACCCAACCACACTTCCTCTATAATAAATCATCAAAACTCTTATTGGAGACCATTTGGGCTCTCCCTGCACCACCAGCTTGCCACTTTCATTGTTCATCTCTTTGGCAAGCCCATTTTCACTCTCTGGGACCTACACCTGGGGGCCCGGAAACTGTGTTGTTATGGCCTCAATGTTTAGTTACATTTTTATTGAGGACCTCACCTAGCTGAAGGCACTAAACTTAGCACATCTAAAGACTGTTGCAAGCCGACCAGAGTTTCACAGAAACCAGGTGTTATTCTTCCACTCTCCCACATGCTTTCATTTTTCACAATGAGGACATTGCAATAGCTAAGCATGGGGGGGTAGACATATTTTATAACCTTTTTGTCAGCTGTAACTATTATTTGATTCTTATAAAAAAGATTGAAAATTTCAAAAAGATAAGAAAGTGAAAGAAATTAGGAAAAGAGAACTTAGGCATTTGGAAGTTATTAACTTTAGGAAATGATATGAGAAGACATAAACACTTAAACTTTTCAGGTCTTTGGGATTAATTAGCCCGGTTATCCACTCGAATGTAGACTTACTCTCAAGTCCTCGCTAATTAAAATTCATTGTAAGTTGGTAAATAAATTGGGATGATAAGTATGCGACTTATCAACCCACCCTCAGATTTGGGGAGACTTTAAGCCTAAGCATCTACACACATTTTTTGCACTGACTCACTTTTTGCCGGTTTCTTCGAAACTTGGGTAGCTAATGAACTATCTAGGGTGGTATGGCTGGCAAGTTGTCGGTGGTAACAGCTCATTGGCCAGCTGTCCAAAGCCTAGTCATAAGACCATTTTTATTATACTGCCTTTAGATAAATCTTAGATCAGGGAAGGCACTTAAAAAAAAAAGAAAAAACAACAACCAAAAAGAAAAAGAAAAAAATAGAAAAAGGAGAAAAAAGTAAAAAATGAACAAAACCACACTTCACTGCATGAGTATGGTTGGCAAGTTGCCATAGGTAACAGCCCATTAGTCAATTGTCCAAAACCCAGCTCACAAAAAATGCACAATAATTCCCAAAACAGTTAGGGAAGAAGTAGGGAAGTAGAATAAACTAGGGAGATATACACTGGGTTCGCCCTTGTGTTGACCCCATAAATAAAATAAGTAGGGAGAAAGCTACCAATCGAAAAGATAAACTTTTAGGCAAGGTGATTAGCCCATAGTTGTGGTCTATTTAAGTATTTAAGTGCCTAGACATTAGGTTAATTCTAACATTTATTTAGTATAAATTAGGATGTAAATAGATTAATCCATAGTTTTAATTTAATTACATAATCCATGCATTGCATTCATATTTTAAGTGCATTTAGAATTAGCTTAGAATGTCATTTATCTAATTAGATAACCAATTAGGTACATTGTTTCTATTAACATAAAAGTTGACGGTCTATATATAAATGCCCTAATATTTTAACATTATTTTCTTTATTCCTCTTCTTGCAGGAATGGCTGGCTGCCGCTCCAACGCCGAACGGCCGCAGTGAAGAACCCATTCAAGGGGATGCGGATGTGGTGGATCTGGTCGGGTGGATGATTTCAAATTTGTGTAGGGCACTACAAAAGGAGGAGGGAGGCAACCGAGATTGGGAGGCCTCCACCACCGACCCACCACTATGCTGAGAGAACTTCCCTCTTCCACTCCATACTGCCGGCCTCTACTGTGGCGGCGAGTCTCCATCACCGTGGGCGTGTGGTGTGACAGGCCACACTGCCATCCGGAGCTCGCCGTATCACCGTGAGCACCTTAGCGTGCATCTCCCTCGCCGTCATCGCCGACCACCACCACCGAGCTACTGATTCAGCCACCCTTTCAGTAACTTAAGACGTCCAGGAAATTTCCTAGACGTCTGAAGCTACCCGCACGCCTCCACCCACTCGCCTGCGTACCCATCTGCACTCCACCCGCTCACCTCCAACAGCCACACCTTCCTCAGCCTGCTGCATCCTTCAAATGCACACGCGCCCATCAACCTTCAGCTCAACCACGCCTGCACCCTCCAACTGCACCCGCTCTCCACGTGCCTGCAGCTCACGCCATCTCCACACACTCACCGGCAGCAGCGCCCTCCTCCAACCGCGCCTGCAGACTCGCACAACCAAGCACGCCTCCGCCCGTGCCTGCCGCTTGAAGCGCCATTCACCCGCGCCTGTAGAGCCCTTCGAACACGCGCCTACACCCTCCAACAGCGCCTGCAGTCCATGCCATTCACCCCTGCGGCTGCAGAACTGCCAGCAGCGCCCTCCGCCCACGCTTGCTGCAACCTGTGCACCCCCACCAGCTGCAGCCGCACCCGCTCAACCGCCTGCAGACCCGTCCTCCCGCGCCTGCAGAGCCGTCAGCAGCAGCCCACGAGCAGATCTCACGCCAACAGCCACGCAAGCTCATCGGCTGCAGCACCTCCGCCGGAGCTCGTCCGGCCACCTCCGGCCACCGCGCAACTCGCCGCCACCACCGATTCAAAGCCCTCAGTCCAAGGGACCTCCTCCGAGCTTCCCGCGCCCGGCCATTCGCTCCTCGTCGCGCAAGACAAAGGGGACAAATTCCCCTGTTTTGTTACAGTAAACCATCAATTAGGAATTACATTTTCTGCCATTGTCACTTTTTAATGATATTTTATTGATTCTGCATTACGGAAAATATCCTCTAGTTTCTCATAATTGCCATTTCAGCATTGTTTCTTGCTTAAACCTTAATCTAAAGGCAATCTTGGCTTGATTCTTGTCCAAACTAACTACGAACGAACGTTTTTAATTGGTGCGAATTTTAATACATCATTGCCTACCTGTGGATACGACCTGCTCCTCTGCGAGTGATTATTTCTTCTTAAATATTGATCAGTTGATTTTTCCACCACATTAAACTGCAATTGACTTAAAAGTGAAAGATCGACGAGTCAAATGGCGTCGTTGTCGTGGAGGCAACAGACGCAATAATTTTGCCTAATTTTATTTTGATTATTTGTCAATTGCACAGAGATTTGACCATTTATTATTTTCTTTTCTGTGCGAGAAAAATTATGCAAGAATCAGCCAGTGTGAGAGGCGACACTTGACGTTGCCAGACGAGAAATGGACGAGCAATTTTGAAAGGAGGAGAAGGACGAGGACTTGACAGACACCATTGTATTTAGTCGCTAGTTTAATTAGACTAGAATTAAGACTGTAGACTTAAATTTTCATTGCAGTTAGTTTGAAACCCTTGTTCTGGGGCATATTTTGAGGGGTCTGTTCCCCGATTTTGTTTTGGGCCCATGTTGGGTAATTTTTGGGAGTCTGTTCCCTTTTCTTTAGATTTAGGTTTATTATTATTTTTATTATTATTACTTTTATTTGCTTGTGCATAACTAGTTCTAAAAAAAATAGAAAAAAAGAAATGAGCTGCCTGCTAGAAGCTGCCTGCCCTAGGACGAACCATTAAGGTCTGTATGAGCAGCCTCTAGATTTACTTCTCTGCATTGCGTACATTCTTGCATCGTAGATCACTGGAGGCAAGGTACGCATTCTCTTACTTTGCATCCTATTTTTGATCACGCATTGCATTTGGGATTTAATGCGAAGACCACCTAATCTGTACTGAATAAATCTAACAAGTGGTCACATTCTTTTTAGAGAAAGGACTAATTAAAGGAAGGACATTTTAAAAATCAAGGATTTGATTTTCAAACTTGGCGTGCGATTCAAAGTTCAAAATCTTTGACAGTGTATGCACACTTATTTCACTTGCACCACGGCATGCTTCTAGACACTCCTTAGGTTTGGAAATACTAGGACAAGAGCCCTCCTTTCGTTGGATTCTGAAGTGTTCGGAACTTGAGATCAAAGGTTTTGCAAGTCCAAAGAGGGGGATACCCTGTCACGGATTTTTGGGGGTAGTTGAGAAGCACCGCGAAAGCACAGCTTCAAAGGAAGGCTTAGGCCTACTTGCATCCCTCGATCTTCCGTCTTTGGATTTACTTAACCATTTGAGACTTAGGGAAGAACACCTAAGCTCCAACTAGGTCTTCTTAGGCGAACCGTAGGTTGATAATAGGCGCGTAATTGATTGGGCAACTTGTTTTGTCACCTACAATTTGAACTAAAGTCAAAAGCCTAAATTTGTAAAGACCAAACAAGTCCTTTTGAATTGTGTTTGTAGTGCATGCTTGGTAGGCGTTCTCTTAGGAGACAACTTGTATTTGATCCTGAACCTGAAAGAATCCTAAGAAAAGACCTCCCAAGGGTAGAAATGACCGGTCAAAGGAGCCTTAAGGAATATTTCATCCCAACCAATCAAGCTGGCCTAGCACTACATAGACCTAAAGGGGACAATCCATATGAGATCAAAAGTAGTACCATATCCTTGCTACCCTCCTTTTATGGTACTACTAGGGAAGACCCTTACAGGCATATTGAGGAATTCACTGAGGTCTGTTCCATGGTGAAGCTGCAGGGCGTTACTGATGACGCTCAAATGCGGACCCTCTTTCCCTTCTCCCTAAAGGACAAAGCCAAGTATTGGTATCACACCCTTGATAATATAAATACTTGGGATGCCCTGAAGAAGGAGTTTTTGAAGAAGTACTTCCCCATGAGCAAAACAAATCACTTTAGGAGGGAAATTATGAGTTTTGCTCAAAAGGATGGGGAAGCATTCCATGATGCGTGGGAGCGCTTTAACGATTTGCTGAGACTTTGCCCACATCACCAGGTGCCTAAATGGCAACTGGTTGAAAGGTTCTACACCGGACTTAATGATTCGCATAGGCAAATTGTGGATGGTGCCTATGCAGGAACCTTTCTATCTAAGACTGAGGATGAAGCTTGGAACTTATTTGATACTTTGAGTGAGAATTCTATTCACTTGAATTCTGCCTATATGGATAGAAAGGCCACTCTCATGCAAAGAAAGTTGGAGGCGAATGAAGCAAGGGACACCCAGAATTTAGCCTATCAAATTCAATTACTAAATCAAAACATGGAAAGGCTTATGTCGAACCCGAGTTCATTCGTACCTAACACCTCCACATCCCAAGCTTCTGAATGCGTAATTTGTCAAGGAAATACACACGCCACTATGGATTGCCACTTGGCCTCCCAATTCCCTGAGCTTGTACAAGCGGATTTGAATGCTGCTCAAGGGTTCCGTCCAAGACCTCGTAATGATCCTTTCTCCAACACTTATAATGAGGGATGGAGGAACCACCCAAACTTTTCGTGGAGACAAGGAAATGTTTCAAATTCAGGGAATTACAAACCACAATCCTTTCAAAACTATCAAATGAATCAACCTCAGACCTTTACCCAACCTAAAACCTATGAGATGGATGAATTGAAGGCGATGTTGAAAACTATGCAAGAAAGTCAAAGTGCCATCATCCAATCTCATGACAAGGCTATACATGAGATGAAATCACAAATTGGACACCTTGTTGAGGCCGTTAGACAGAGGGAGACTGGGAAGTTTCCCAGTGCTGCTGAGGAAAATCCTAAAGGAAAAGGGATTGCCTTTAGGGAGCATGCTCAGGCGGTGACTATTCTGAGGAGTGGGAAAGAAATTTCCAAACCTGATGCTCCTATAGTCTCACCCCCTAAAAAAACATCCACCTCGACTTTCACCCCCACCGAAGAAGATTTGCCCAAATCTTCTCCACTTGAAATCACCTCACCGGAAGAAGTTGCCTCCGTTCCACCCCTTACTCGATATGAAAACCCTTCCACCCATAGATCGAGAGTGCCTTTTCCAGAGTGCTTATCCACCTCTGGGCAGACTTCTACTGGCTCATCTGGAGCCAAAGATAAGATGGATGAGATTATGGAAACTTTCAAGCAAGTGCAGATTAACCTGCCTTTGCTTGAAGCTATCAGGCAGATTCCGTCTTATGCCCACTTCTTAAAGGACTTGTGCACGAAAAAGCGACAATCTAGAAAACAGGTCCAATCTAAAGTTGTCCTTCCTGATTCTGTTAGCTCAATTGTTCAACATGGCACACCCTCGAAACTTAAGGACCCAGGAGCCCCATATATCTCTGTGGTTATTGGTGACTTACAAATTGATGAGGCTCTGCTTGATCTGGGTGCGGGGGTGAACATCCTTCCGAGCTACGTGTATGAACAACTTGGGGGAGGCAATCTGAAGCCTAGCCTTGTAATCCTTCAAGTTACTGATCGATCACTTAAGAAACCACGGGGAATTTTGGAAGATGTTCTCGTAAGAGTGGAGGATTTCTTCTTTCCCGTTGACTTCTTAGTTTTGGACACTGACCCTACCAACAAGCCAACCAAACCCTCCATCATTTTGGGCCACCCCTTCCTTGCAACTTCCCATGCTTCAATTAATTGCAATACTGGGGCATTGAAAATGGGCTTTGGGAACAAGAAAATCCGGCTTAATGTGTTTGATGCTTACAAACAAACTGGACTTGAGGATTGTTCTCAAGTTGAGGTGATAGATGACCTGACTGAAGAGGCAACTCCTGCAATGTTATGTGATGACCCCCTTCAGCATATCATGCTAAATGAGCATTCCCATCTCCTGGAGGAATGTGAAGGGGATATACTAGAACTAGAGGAATTGCTAGGAGTTTCTGCTGAGTCTCTTCCCCCATCATTTCCGCCGAAGGTAGATTTGCTACCTGAGATGGGGACATCTATTATGAAACCCTCAACCATACAAGCCCCCAACCTTGAGTTGAAACCCCTCCCTGACACTCTCAAGTATGTTTTCCTAGGTGCCAATGATACGCTCCCCGTTATCATTTCGGCTGTGCTGTTTGAGGCACAGGAGGGAGCCTTGATTGAATGCCTGTCTAAGCACAAGGAAGCTATTGCTTGGGGCATTGCTGACATTAAGGGTATAGACTCTACACTCTGCATGCACCACATTTATACTGATGATTCCATCAAGCCTTTTAGGGACATGCAAAGACTTCTGAACCCTAATATGAGGGAGGTTGTAAAAAAGGAAATCCTAAAGTGGTTGGACGTTGAGATCATATATCCCATTGCTGATAGTAAATGGGTCAGTCCCATTCATGTGGTGCCAAAGAAGGTAGGCTTTACTGTGGAACTCAACGACCAAGGTGAACAAGTTGTCACTAGACCTTCAACTGGATGGAGGGTCTGTATTGATTACCGCAAGCTAAACACCGCTACCCAGAAGGATCACTTTCCTTTGCCTTTTATTGATCAAATTCTCGAAAAATTGGTA
This sequence comes from Thalassia testudinum, assembly GCA_037157565.1. Classification (NCBI taxonomy): domain Eukaryota; kingdom Viridiplantae; phylum Streptophyta; class Magnoliopsida; order Alismatales; family Hydrocharitaceae; genus Thalassia; species Thalassia testudinum. The sequence continues at coordinate 6,579,141 of JAZHRO010000003.1, read as the reverse complement.
GGGAATAAGTATTATTGCTTTCTCGATGGATATTCTGGGTACAATTAGGTGGCAGTCTTTCCTGATGACCAGGAAAAGATGACATTCACGAGTCCTTACGGTACTTTCGCATTCAGGCATATGCCGTTTGGATTATGTAATGCCCCTGCAACTTTCCAGCAGTGTATGATGTCTATCTTTTCGGACATGATTGACGAGTGTGTTGAAGTATTTATGGATGACTTCTCTATTTATGGCTCGTCGTTCAACCAGTGTCTCCCGCACCTGGAGAATGTGTTGAAACGATGTAAGGAGACTAGTTTAGTCCTCAGCTAGGAGAAAAGTCACTTCATGGTACAGAAAGGAATTGTACTTGGGCATGTTGTATCCGAGCATGGTTTGGAAGTAGATAAAGCAAAGATTGATTCTATTTCCAAACTTCCATTGCCTACGAATGTCAAACAGATTAGATCCTTTCTGGGCCATGATGGCTTTTACAGGCACTTTATTAAAAATTTTAGTAAGATTTCTAGGCCACTTTGTGACTTATTGGCGAAGGAATCTTCCTTCAGTTTTGATTCAAAGTGTGCCAAGGCCTTTCAAACTCTAAAGGAGGCCTTGATTTCTGCGCCTGTTCTCCAACCTCCTGATTGGATACTCCCATTTGAGCATATGTGTGATGTTTCGGATTATGCAGTGGGAGCAGTCCTTGGACAAAGGGTTGAGGGAAGACCTCATGTGCTGCATTATGCAAGCAAGACTTTAACTGAACCTCAGCAAAACTACACCATCGCTGAAAAAGAATTACTTGCTGTAGTTTTTGCTCTAGAGAAGTTTAGGTCTTATTTACTTGGGTCTAAGGTGGTTATTTTTACTGATCATGCAGCAGTGAAACATCTCATTGCTAAGAAAGATTCTAAGCCACGTCTGATTAGGTGGATCTTACTCCTTCAAGAATTTGACTTGGAAATACGTGAAAAGAAAGGAGTAGAAAATGTTGTGGCTGACCACCTGTCTCGCCTTCCTCTTAATGACTCTATTTCTGAAGACATTCGCGAGACATTTCCCGATGAAACTCTAATGGCGGTAACATCAACTTTACCTTGGTATGCAGACATTGTAAATTACTTGGTCACTGGACAAACTCCTGGCTCTTGGGATGAGCAGAAAGGAAAGAGATTCATTTCTCAAGCAAGATATTTTCATTGGGAAGAGCCAGAATTATTTAGAATTAGACAAGACCAAGTATTGAGACGTTGTGTGCCTGAGGAGGAACAACAAAGTGTGCTAAGTTTTTGCCATGAACTTCATTGTGGAGGACACTTTGGTGCTAAGAAAACTGCTTTTAAGGTTCTCCAGTCCGATTTTTGGTGGCCTTCCTTATTTAAGGATTCTCATAATTTTGTTAAGGCCTGTATTAGATTTCAACGGACTGGAACGATTGGGAAGAAGAATGAAATGCCTCAACATCCTATTCAACCTGTTGAAATTTTTGATGTGTGGGGAATTGACTTTATGGGCCCCTTCCCGTCGTCCCATGGTTTTGAATATACCTTGGTTGCAGTTGATTATGTCTCTAAATGGATAGAGGCCATTCCTACGCGCACAAATGACCACTCTGTTGTTTTGAAATTTGTGAACGCCAATATCATATCCCGTTTCGGCTGCCCTAAGACTATTATAAGTGATGGGGGACCTCATTTCCGAAACCACCACTTCAATCGGTTAATTAAGAGTTTGGGAGTGACTCACAAGGTTGCTACCCCTTACCACCCTCAGATAAGTGGCCAGGTTGAAGTATCAAATAGGGAGATAAAAAATATTTTGGAAAAGACCGTTAGACCTGATAGGAAAGATTGGTCCCAAAAGCTCGATGATGCTTTGTGGGCTTATCGAACGGCCTATAAGACCCCTTTGGGTACTTCTCCCTTTTGGATTGTGTATGGAAAAGCATGCCATTTACCTGTTGAGTTGGAACATAAAGCACTTTGGGCTATTCGAAGTGTTAACACGGATTTAAAGAAGGCAGGTAAGGCACGATTTCTAGAATTAAGTGAGCTTGAGGAGCTGAGGAATGATGCTTATGACACCTCTCAAGCTTATAAAGAAAGAACTAAGGTCTTGCATGACAAGTTTATTCTTCGAAAGACCTTTGAACCCAACCAACAAGTCTAGCTTTTCAATTCCAGACTTAAGCTTTTTCCTGGGAAATTAAAATCTCATTGGGATGGGCCTTACATAATCACCAAAGTATTCCCCCATGGAGCTGTGGAGATCAAAAATCCTTCCTCTTCAGCAACTCCCTTTATCGTCAACGGTCAACGGTTAAAACCGTACATAACTTTAGATGGCCATCTGGTTGACGAAGTCACTCTTGAGGAGCCTTAGCTCCTACCATTCTCCACCTCAGGTAATATCTTCCTTTAGCTATTTTTTATTTTCAATGAGGACATTGTTTGAACCAGGCATGGGGGAGAGGACCTAAGGCATTTTGTTTATAGCATATAAAAAAAAAAAAAGAAAAGGTTTTGAGTTTAACTGGCTAGATCTTGCAGTCTTAAGAAAATCAGAACTCTAGGGTAGACTAAGTTAATTCTAGGGTCAAACTTTAGAAGCTAAATGAGTTGCTAGCGTTAGACCTTTAGGGTAGTTAAGTTGCGGTCCATTCCTTAAGAGGTTGAGGAAGGGAAACTAGGGTTTGAGTTAAAAGGTGGGGTAGTACCTGGAGTCTTATTCTACTTTTTGGTTTACGGGTCCTTGTAACCCAAGCATCCAAATTTCACACACTTGGTCTGGTAATCAACTTAATTTCTGTCTTTCTGAAAAAGAGATTTGGTTCTCTTAGTTTTGACTTAAGAGAGGCTTGAAAACACATTTTGATTGGAAGAGTTCCCGCCGCAGGAGAGGTGGAGTATATACTCACCATGAGGATGCGATGATAACATATTACCTCCTTGGCGCTTATCTCTTAGGATATCCATCCTACTGGGGGCATGTAAGCGCATTGCGCGGTTCAGGTACCATGGGCGGCCCTATCTCGAAGTGCCGATTGCCAAAGGCCTGAATTCGTTTAAGAAATCCATGGGCGATACTATCTCGAAGTGTCGATTGCCAGGAGTTCTTGGGGTCATTATGGGCGGTGCTATCTCAAAGCATCGAAAGCCAGGCACCCTTCGAGGTATGGTAATGGGGACAATGAATCCGACACAGACCGTGTTGATAGCTGATCTGAGGTTAGACTTAGAAGAATCAAAAAAAAAAAAAAAATATATATATATATAAAGAGAAGAAGAATTTTCTTTAATAACTCAGACCATTGCACAAGCACAAATGCTTTAATCTCAGGGATCAATAAACTTTAGGGTAGAGTCAGAAATCAGGGAAACTTGTGCCTACAACTCGTCTTTAACTGGCCTAGTCAGTAACTTAGCAACTACTTAGGAACCTTAGGTCTAGAGTCTGAACTTAATATGCTTCTGAAGGAAGACTAAGTAAGTTGACTAGTCTACTTGGAGTGCTAGGTTTCGCTTAATTTTGCTAGGGACTAGCAAAAACTAGGCATGGGGGTATTTGATTAGCCCATAGTTGTGGGCTATTTAAGTATTTAAGTGCCTAGACATTAGGTTAATTCTAACATTTATTTAGTGTAAATTAGGATGTAAATAGATTAATTCATAGTTTTAATTTAATTACATAATCCATGCATTGCATTCATATTTTAAGTGCATTTAGAATTAGCTTAGAATGTCATTTATCTAATTAGATAACCAATTAGGTACATTATTTTTATTAACATAAAAGTTGAGGGTCTGTATATAAATGGCCCTAATATTTTAACATTATTTTCTTTATTCCTCTTCTTGCAGGAACGGCTGGCTGCCTCTCCAACGCCGAATGGCCGCAGTGAAGAACCCATTCAAGGGGGAGCGGATGTGGTGGATCTGGACGGGCGGATGATTTCAAATTTGTGTAGGGCACTACAAAAGGAGGAGGGAGGCAACCGAGCTCTAGAGGCCTCCACACCGACCCACCACTGTGCTGAGAGAACTTCTCTCTTCCACTCCATACTGCCGGCCTCTACTGTGGCAGCGAGTCTCCATCACCGTGGGCGTGTGGTGTGACAGGCCACACCGCCATCTGGAGCCCGCCGCATCACCGTGAGCACCTTAGCATGCATCTCCCTCACCGTCGTCGCCGACCACCACAACCGAGCTACTGATTCAGCCACCCTTTCAGTAACTTAAGATGTCCGGGAAATTTCCCAGACGTCTGAAGCTACCCGCACGCCTCCACCCACTCGCCTGCTTACCCATCTGCACTCCACCTGCTCACCTCCAACAGCGACGCCTTCCTCAGCCTGCTGCATCCTTCAAACGCACACGCGCCCATCAATCTTCAGCTCAACCGCGCCTGCACCCTCCAACCGCACCCGCTCTCCACGCGCCTGCAGCTCACGCCATCTCCACACACTCACCGGCTGCAGTGCCCTCCTCCAACCGCACCTGCAGACCTGCACAACCGAGCACGCCTCCACCCGCACCTGCCGCTTGCATGCAACATTCACCCGCGCCTGTAGAGCCCTTCGCCCACGCGCCTGCACCCTCCAACAGCACCTGCAGTCCACGCCATTCACCCCAGCGCCTGCAGAACCACCAGCAGCGCCCTCCGCCCGGGCTTGCTGCAGCCTGTGCACCCCCGCCAGCTGCAGCTGCACCCACTCAACCGCCTGCAGACCCATCCTCCCGCGCCTGCAGAGCCGTCAGCAGCAGCGCGCGAGCAGATCTCACGCCAACAGCCGCGCAAGCTCACCGGCTGCAGCACCTTCGCCGGAGCTCGTCCGGCCACCTCTGGCCGCCACGCGACTCGCCGCCACCACCGATTTGAAGCCCTCGGTCCAAGGGACCTCCTCCGAGCTTCCCGCACCCGGCCATCTGCTACTCGTCGCGCAAGACAAAGGGGAAAAATTCCCCTGTTTTGCTATAGTAAACCATCAATTAGAAATTACATTTTTTGCCATTGTCACTTTTTAATGATATTTTATTGATTCTGCATTGCGGAAAATATCCTCTAGTTTCTCATAATTGCCATTTCAGCATTGTTTCTTGCTTAAACCTTAATCTAAAGGCAATCTTGGCTTGATTCTTGTCCAAACTAACTACGAACGAACGTTTTTAATTGGTGTGAATTTTAATACGTCATTGCCTCCCTGTGGATACGACCCACTCCTCTGCGAGTGGTTATTTCTTCTTAAATATTGATCAGTCGATTTTTCCACCACATTAAACTACAACCGACTTAAAAGTGAAAGATTGACGAGTCACAAGGTCACCTAGGGTCGTACAAACCCGAAGTCCATTTCAACGGTCACATAGTGAGTCTTTGACTATTTTCACAAGATGCTTAGCACTTAGAGTTCTTTTGGATCCTTGGGCAGGTCAAGTAGCCATAAAAGGTTACTTCGGAACTCTCAAACTCCAAAAGTACAAAAAAATTAGAAAAGAAGAAAAATAAAATAATGTATCTTCCCTTTTCAAATAAAGCGAGGACTTGGGCAGTCTGCATTCTAGCGAACACCGGGGTACTATTGAGTCTTCGTAGTTTAGGACCTTAGTTGAAATTTTCTATTGTTATTAAATGACTTAGGCCTAAGAAATCTAATCATAATTCTATTTTTATACATAGCATATAGTTTAATTTTTCTAGGGACTAGTAAAGGATAGGCATGGGGTTATGATGTAGACACAATTATTGAGGGCAAACTGTCTATTCATGCATGTTCCAAGGCTTAGATTTGCATTTCATGTTACAAATATTGCATAGCATGCATCATTCTACATTTAGAGAAGTTGTATATAATTTAGCTTAATTGCATCCATTTTGTGGTCAGGAGAGATGGATATTTATTTTAGAGCCTCGGATTGACGATCCGACTGTACAGATATGATCAAGATGACAATCAGAGTCTAACGCCTCCGAAATCACCTCGATCGGAGTCCTGTAGCACCATATACAGTCCGAGGAAGATCAACAGCCAAGGGACTAGGTGACATAATTCGAAGGTTCAAATGACAAATCCGACTGTGCGGATGGATTCGGGTCGACAATCATAGCCTAGTGGCATAAAAATTGACTCAATCCGACCTCTGTAGCAACCCCTACAACAAAAAGAAGATGGATGGCCCAGACTACACCACGTGGCACAGCCTTCGCCGCTAAAGCGCATGCACGTGCCATCACACACACGCGGCAGCACGGGAGCACGTGCTCGTGCACAAAGGCATGCATACGGACAGCGTAGCACTAGAGTAGGAGCGTGCGAGTGCAGCAAAGACGGGGAGAGCGCAGTGCCAGCAACGCATGAGTAGGACTTACAGCGATGGATGAGTTGGACTTATAGCGATGCTTACAGCCATCGCTAATTCTTTGTGTGCCAACAAAGCTAGCTGTGGGCGTGAGTGGGCATGAGCTTCCTACAGCGACACTTCCAGTGGCGGCTTGGATGTCACTAATGGTCCCACACCTATTTTTAGCTTTTCTCCACTATAAAAGGAGCTGCACCCCCTCCCTTCCAAGCCATCTCTACCTACTCTATTCCCACCTATTCCCAAGCTCTAGCAAGCCTAGAAACGCTCCATTAGAGCTTGTTATCAAGCTTCCAAGGCTTCTATTAGTGTGGAAAACCTTTGCCTCACCAAATATTCGTCCATCTTCCCATCCCCATACATAGGTCGCCTTGGAGCTGTCCTCCCACCTCCATTCCAATAGCAAATCATCTCCGCCTTCTCACCTCCATTCTGGAGCCACGCCGAAGCTTTCCTCTACCCAACGTCGTCCTGCATCTCACCTCCATCGTCTTGCTCCTCACCTCCTTCGTCCAAGCTTCCGCCAGGCGCCGTCATCTCACCAAACAACCAATTCAGGAGATTTCCTCTCATCCCCCTCTATTTTTATGCTTTCATAGTTTATTGTAATTGACATTAAAGTGATATAAATATCATATTTATTCCATCTCTATCTTGTTATTCATTCTGCTTGTCTTCTTCTTTCAAAAAAAAAAAAAATAATAAAACCCTAAAATACCAAAAAGAAATAAATTGAAGTACAGTTTTCAATTAAAGTAAACGTCGCCTCCTTGTCTTCAACAAGGGACTCCATTGGAGTTTCAGTATAAATTTTATTTGACAACAAGTTTTGCAACTACGACAACGGGTTACTTGTAACGTTGATTTCAAACTCGCGAAACACATGCGATCACTCTTCATCTCTCTCTCTCTCTCTACTCTTTATTGTATTTGCTTTTATTTTTAGTTTAGAACTTTCTGCAAGTAGCAATAAAAAGTTTGATTCAATGAATATCTTGTCTCTTTATATGCATTCATTAGGTTACATTAGTTAGTATGAAAGGCTTTAAGAATCTCATTTTGCCTCCTTGCGAACAACTCGACACTTAACAAAAAATTTTTGAATGTTATTTATTTTGACGTAATTGGGAACTACAATGGTATAAAAATCTTTTTACGCAAAAAGCCACGCACAAATTGGCACCATTGCCAGGGATGCTAGTATAAGTCAATTGGGTTCATGGAACCTATTTGGACCCAACCCACTAGACTTACAGTCAACCTAGCCAAATTAGGAACCTATTCTCACAACCTATTTCTATCCCTAACCCTACCTACATAAGACCCACAAAAATCCTAGCAAAATCCTCTTAAGTCGGTTCAAAGTTAAGAAGATTTCATCCCTTAGTGGTTGGCCAAGAGATAAGATCTTATCCCTTGGCAAGAATTTATCCCTTGGTAGCCACCCACCTAGGTTCCCTATTTTTAGAAAACTCTCATCCCATCCTAGCCCTACAACTTAGATCCTAAGGTCCCCATTCAATCAATCCTAGGTATCACTTTGGATTAAATCCAAACCATCCAAATTAGTGATCCTAGGCACTCTAGATCACCTAATAGGAGGCCACCTACTTTTCTATAAAAGGACCTAGCCTCTACCTAGAGATAGAAAAAAGTTCCACCTACATACATCTCTAGCTCCTCTCTCTCTCTGCAACATCCCTCTCCAGCCTTCTTCCCAGTGCCCTAAATCTGAAGCTTTACCAAGTTTCCTAGAAGCATCCCTCACGCAACTCCGCTCTTCATCTATCTCTACCTCTCTCTCTCTCTTTACTCTTTAGTATATTTGCTTTGATTCTTAGTTTAGAAATTTCTGCAAGTAGCAATAAAAAGTTTGATTCAATGAATTATCTATCTTTATATGCTTTCACTAGGTTAGATTTGTTAGTATGAAGGGATTTAAGAATCTCATTTTGCCTCCCCATAAATGACTCAGCACTTACTATTTTTTGATCTATAAATTTATTTTGTTTTGACTCGATTTATAACTACAACAATAATGTAGAAATCTTTTTATGCATTTCGTCACAAACAAGTGTCTAGGTCTTTCTACTTCGGTGGTAATTTGGAGAGAATAACACAACTCGAATGAGGCAAGAGAACCACTAGAGTTTTAGTTTTCTTTTATTTTCTCCTTGGTGTAGTGTAATCCCTAAAGAAATAGGAGATGGCAGGGATGTGGTTGATCACCTCTAGCAAGGGAACCTTTATTTCAACATCCTTAAATAACTCACGCAGATTATCAAAGTTCTGCGTGTTCTTTTTTTTTCCTTTTGGCTCCTTTAGTAGAGCCTTAGGGAATGGGATTGATTCTAGCACCATTTTGGGTATGTCGTCCACACAAGAATGCAATGCACAATCCAAATGAGAGGACAATGAAGAAGATGGGCCAGCATCAGGTCGAGGTGAATCAACGGTTTGTTTACCGCACCTTGTAGTAATCACATTAGACGTCGTAGGTCTAGTGGGATCATAAGGAAGAGGAGGGTTCATAACAAGGACGTAGGGTGGCTTTGTGTTGCGGGAATAACCTAAAATCCTGGTGGAATACTCAGAGCATACAGAATCTGTTGAACCTATCCCTAAGAAGGTTGTACTTGTGGTTACAAACCATGGGGTGAGAAATTTTGCGGGTTTGGGATAGGTTGGGTGGGAAGAGTGCCCTATCATTTAGTCATCAAGCATAGTCGACTGATCTCAGCATTCTGCTGCGCTAATTGGTGCTGAAGGGAAGTCATGTTTTCTTCATGGTTCTTAGACATATCCATCATCATTCACATCAACTTATCAAGAGGGTTTGATGCATGATCCTTTTGAGGTGCGCAAGGGCTCAACATCGGATTTTCCAGAGGACAATACTAGGCCCTTAGGATGACAGGAGCAGATGGTAGTACTGGTCAACCAGTAAGGTTTTGGTGCTGAGGATTGCTGAACATGAGAACTTCGAATGATTGTGCCACCCTAGCTTATAAGTAGCAAAATATGTGTTGTTCCCCAAGGCTTGCACATCTTCGAATTTTGAAAATGGGTCCGCATATGATAAGGCACCCAAGTACATGGAGACTTGTTCCACCATGTTGAAATATGGCTAGCAGAAGCCAGGTCCACATTGCTTACCAAGTTGCTTGGCTTGATACTCGGCAAAGACGATGCAGGTTGTGTGGGATTCTAGGAAATAAGCTCGACTTGAGAAGGATTAGGTTTGTGACGTAATGGAGGAGTCGAAGTGTTGGCCATAGAATGGGTGGGGCCGGCCAAAAGTTCATCCAGCTTCTTGTGAACGAGGGTGACTTCTTCCGTTCTTTATGTGATCAAATTCATATCAATGGACTAATGGGAGGGTCCCATGTCAACCTCGTGTGCTCCACTATGGCATGTGCTGGTTTGGTTAAAGGTGATAATGGAGGTGCTATTCAATGAATTTTCACTCATGTTTTCGAATAGTTCAAATGCTCCACCCTCATCTTTGATAATGAAATTGCCTCTGCAAGAAGCATCCGCAATCTATCTCATATTTTTCATTTAGCCCATAGTAGAAGATATGGGCTACATGCCACTAGGGCAGAACATAGTGCGAGCATTTCTAGAGGTCATTATACCTCTCCCAGGCCTCAAGAAATTGTTCACCATTTTGTTGCATGAAAGAAGTGAAGGAATGACGAAGCGCATTAGTGTGCCCAATTGGGAAGAATTTCTTGAAAAATGTTCTGCGCATCTCTCCCTAAGAAGTGATGGGTCATCCAATCATGCGCAAGCATTGTGCGGCTTTATCCCGCAACAAAAATGGGAACATTTTCACGAGGACCATGATTGCACAGCAATCATAGGTCTTAATTGACCTAAATTAGGCTAGGACTTAGCATAAGTTAGTGTAGTTCATGCTTGCATAAGCATTATTTGTATCTTTACTGTTAGTTCTATATCTATGCATAGAATAATGCTATGATATACTAATTAGGTGCATTATAGCAGGAAATAAGAAGCTCAGGAGCTTGATCTGAGACTGGATCTGAAGCTGGACCTGAAGCTAGAGTTGCAACAGAGCTGGAGCAGAAGAAAAGAATAAGATCTAGCAGACAATAATGTAAGGGGTTGAGGTATGCTATTCTGTTAAGCAGGAATAAAGCATTAAAGTATGAATAACTTAGGTCCATCCTATCCCTAAGATAGCCTAGAAGCTTCCCCAAGCCTTAGCCACCCTTAGATTGGGTCACTATACCCTAGGAAGCCCTAAAACCCTAATTTCATCCTATTCTTGGATCTCCAGATGAGTTATAGGACATCCAGAACCCTTAGCCACAACCTGCACACCTCAAACCCACATCTGCAACATTATTGGACGTCCAGACACTTCGTCAGATGACCAATTTCTGCAGAATACCCAAGATAGAACCCAAAATCCCTCCTGGCTCTGATTGGACGTCCATACAACAAGTATGGACTTCTGATTTTTCACAATAAGACATCTAACATTATTATTAGAAGTCCAGAAGTGCTCTCTAGTTCCTGTCTTTGAATTCAAGCTTGGATCTTGAATTCCTAGGTCCCTAAACCTAATTCTAATCCCCTAGGAACCTAAATTAAGGTGGCCTAACCCTAGTACATCACCTCTAGACCTCCCTAAAGACCAAATTAGGTCATCACTAAACCTAATTGTCTTGGATCCTAGTCAATTCCATAAGCCTATTCAATTGACTCATTGAGTTCAATTGAGCCATGATCTCAGCATACACAGTCCAATTGGACTCAGTGAGAGTCCAATTGACCAAGACCTAACTTAATTGAGTTGTTTTACTCTCAATTAGGGTTTCACACATCCAATTAAGCTTGTATCAAGTTTAATTTCATTTTGCCTTAATGAATTAGGGTTTGCAACCCTAATTTGAGACCTACCTTGACCTAAACCCACTAGAACCTAACCTGATCAACCTAGCCACCAAGGTTTCGACCCACTCACACCCACACACACCACCTACATGAAATTATCTAGCCTAGATTTCTCTAGAACTCTCTACCATGTGTTGTTGCCTTGGTTACTAGAAAGAGCAACCAAGATGCATTCAATTTTTTGATCCACCAAATGTGGATCTAAAAACCACCCATCCATCCACTCTCTCCCTCTCCCACGAGCTTCCACCATAGGCCTCTCTAGTGAATTCCATAACTCTCTAGAGATCTTCCCTTAGGTCTATACAAAGACCTAAGGGGTGGCTAATTGGTCCATCTCGGTCTCTTGGCTTCATTCCACCTCCATCTCCACGAGCACAATATGGCATCTCCATCACCTGCACACTAGGCCTAGATCACCTCCAACCTCTCTGCAAGGGCCGGCCTACCCACCGTTGGCCGCCCCTCTTTCTCATCTCACCCATTCAAAGGCCATAGGAGCCCACCTCTGAATGCCCTTCATTCTATTAGCTAGATAAGTAGCATAGTTCTTCATAAATTTATTACTTTTATTACTATTTAGTAGTGTAGCTCGTTACTTCTCCCCCAATGATGCAAGCATAATCCCCCGTAGATTCATGTATGCAGTCATTTTTTGATAGCTGCTAGTTTTTACATTCCTGGTGCAAGCATTCCGCTATTGGTGCTCTGCAATTCTGTTATCATCATCTTTATATATATATGTTGAAAATCACCATGTGCTTGATTATCATCTTTTGGTGTGATTAAAGTTGCATGTTTTCAATATCTAATATTCTGGCAACAGTATGTCGTGCCTCAATACAAACTTAGCGTAAATCGACATGCGGTTTTGAATAAGAAGAGCGAGCGAGATCGATTTCTAATTTGCATTTCCAAAACACCTCCCAAAGACGAATGACCGGGACTCGATGTCTCATTATCTTTATAAATTCTTTTTGACGAGCGTTTTCACGCACTATACTACGACGCAATCTGTGTTTTCAAAACACGAGCAAGAATTGCCTCCCGTCAAATGGCACCGTTGCCAAGGAGGCAACATATTTGATTTGGATCTTTTGAGCATTTAGTGACAAATATTCCTCTGCTTGTTTGTTTGATGTGCAGAAAAGCAGGAAAAATGGGATCTGTGCACACATCGAACGCAGAAAAATCATCAGGAAAGCAGGAAAAATGGGATCTACACACACATCGGACACAGAAAAATCATCAGGTGCACATCTCCACTTATATTAGGATTTCCCTTTTTCGAGCCCTAGGTTAAATTTCCTTCTAGCAAATTCATTTGAAAAAAAAACAAAAAAAAGTCTAGACAGTTAGATTAGGTTTTCATTTAAATCTTATGTTAGTTTGCTTGAAAAAAAGAAAAAAAATCATGTTGGTGGAAAGTTTGAATTTTGAATTCAAACACCTTTTAAAAGCTTTCCCACCATTCTATGATTTTCGGCCAGATTTCAAATTTCGAATTAAAAATTCAATTGCCAAAAAATTAATGAGAGAAAAATTATGAAATTTGGGCTATGCCTTCATTATCAAATCATCTTTCAAATGGCACCATTCATTTAAGAAATTCATAGTAGAAAATTTTTAAAAATTCACGATGTGAAAGGCGCTCATAGTGACTCATACTTGAAAATTTTCAAAATTCAAAAATCAATTTCGAGTAATCTGCGAATCTGTTTTGATGAAAAATTGTAGGGTTTGAAAGCTCATCTCATTGTCTTTAATTTACATATTTTTCCCAAATTTTTGAAGATCATTTGATACTATTTCAAAGCAAAAAATCGACCAGGGGTCAAAATTCCAAATCTGACCCCTTGAAGTTTAAAAATCTCTATAAATTCGGTTGAAACAATACAAATTACAAAAAAAAATTCTTTAAAAAGATAATTGAAAAAGGAATCCATTTGCCAAATTTCAACTTATTCTAATTCCAATTTTTATCAAGGAATTATTCTTATTTCATGGTCTGTTGAAAAAAAAGAGAAAAAAAACCCTAGGATTGCATGAACCCTAGGTTACACCTTTAGGGTTACACTATAGAGACCACACATTTGGGCTAACTTAGACTTAGTCAAGTCTAGTGTTTGGTCAGTGAGCTTGGTCACCTTGTGGGCCACTCACCGAACCCCAGTGAAAGAAAAATAGCTTAAAATTATTTTTAAAACACGAAATAAACCTGAATTCGTTGTCATACTGCTAGGTGGTTTCAACCGCTCTTGCCAAACCTGGTGACTAAGTTTATGGGGTAGTGTCAAATGACCATGGCTCGGGGGTTAACGGAATCAGAGGCATGAGCCGAAGGAAGAACCTTCCCCTTAGTCCCCTCGTAACCAGATTGGTTGGATTAGCTTGAGAGGTAGGATTTACTTTCAGTCGATTGAATGATGAATTTTCTCTTCAGGAATTAGAATTTTAAATGAAAAATCTTGTCATCTGATCATAAGGACCATCTGATTGACGAGGCCTTCGCCTTGTCTGGCTGGCTGCACCAACCTAGGGGTTGATTAGTGTATGCAAGGAAGGAGGTAACTCAGACCTCGACTGGTTGGATCTTGGGAGTCAATCCCAAGGAGGCGGAGGCAGTTAGTCACTGTGCCTGGACCATCTTCTCCCCCACCTTTTTCTTCCACTCACTTAGCCGCAATGGCAAACCCTGGATTTGGACCTAATTAGGATCCAAAAGAGCTGGACCCACGAGCTTATCTGAGAGCCCAGGTCAGCGAATTAGCTCAACCTTGGGATCAGAACCCAAGGTGGCGAAGATGACTTTTCGCTTCTCCTAATCCTTCCCCTTGGGTTTTCGAAATGGTTAACCCATATCTTGACCCTGAATATTATGACCCATACTATTCGGCTCCTCAAAGGACTGCATCTTATAACCCAGGATATGGATTTCACACTCCTGCATCTTACCCATGGAATATGGGTAGACATGATTCGCCCCCTAGAACCCCTGAAGAACTACCAGTGCATATGCAACCGCATTATAGAATACAGAGAGCTGTATGATAACAATCCTGACTGTTTCAAAAAAAAAAAAAAAAAGAATACAGAGAGCTGTAGGTAGCGCTAAGGAGAAGGCCACATTCTATCTACATGAAGTCCAAGCTATCACTGAGCCGAACAAAAGAAAAAGCTGGATTCCGTACCAACAAGCTGTGATGGAGCTCCTTCAGGGAATAGCAGGGATAACAAGGCTAATTGGAATCGAGAAACTCAAGAACTACTGCTTTTGAGATATCAAGTGGAAAATAGCCTTGAAGACCTAGAAGAATCTAAAATGACTACGTCGGATGGACACACAGGAGATTCTCGAGAGCAGATGCTGGGAGATTATTCAAGGGAAGAAGAATCCATCTTGGATATGAGACAGGAGCAGAAAATGTTTTGAATGGGTTCATCTGAGAACTCCATTCAGGAAACTGAGGAGGAAATGACTGATATCTCCAGGACTGAGCCACAATCGGATTATCCTGAATCCTGGGAGATACCTATTGGGTTAGATAACCCAACTGTGATAAGGGAAGTAGATCCATTTGAGGATATGGATCTTGAAGCAAACATTACATTTGACACTGCTGATCAATCTGGGCCACTTCCCATTGTAGGTGAACCTGTGCCAGAGCCAACATCTTCTGATCTACACTCGTTTTATTTCACCTACATACCTAATTCGGATGCTAGAGATTCTGAGATGACACTTTCTATCCCTGATCCTGACATCCGAAGACCAGAAGTAGCTATGGATGTTTTGACTGAAGAAATAGATATGCTACTTGAGGCAGGAATTACTGAGGAACCCAATGCATATGTGGGTGAAGCTTTGAGTAGAATGAGCTGGAGACACACCTACAATCCTAATCAATCTAATGGATGGCTCGACTCAGATCTGGAAGAGTCAGATTCTGATGAATCAGAGATGAGTACTGATGAGGATGAAGTAATTTCTGACAAGGATTTTAGTGACCTCCCCACTGATCTTCTACTTTCACAGATACCCCCATATAATCTAGAGCCTGGAGAGGGCATGATCTTTGATGTCAATTATCGTTATGAGGATCCCTATGACTCAGATTTTGGTTCTAAGATACATTTTGATCTACTCCCTCAGCAACTTCCTTCGAATTATGGGACATGATAAATCAGATGAATCAACATCATGACCCCCCCTCTGATTATACTCCATTTTCCACCACCACTCCACACTTTCTTCTAGCTAGACTTTTGGAGTAGGTGTGCACAATCAGCTGGTTCGCATCTCCAGACCACTGATTCTGGGAGCATTTGGGCACATCTTTCTCTTAATCTTGACGGGTTCTTATGCACGAACTAATACATCTGATTAAGTTTTTGCCTACCTGGAGACATTAAACTCAACATCTACTCTGCATCCATCACCTATACATACCATTTTTATACATAGCATATTTCCTTTTCGCATATTTCATACTGTCAGGTTGGCCAATGCTGAACGTTAAAATTTCAAGAGCAATTCTAGGTGATTTCTACCCATTTACTCCCCATTGTATTTATTTTCTTTTATATTCATGCATGAGGACATGCAAGAACTTAGGCATGGGGGGGTAGGTAAGACAAAATTGAAAATTTTTATGCCAACATTTAGGAAAACCTCAGAGCTACATGTCAAACATACTTTAGGACCCTAAATAAAAGAACAACCGACACCACCTCCATTGCTCGCATTGAAGCTAAAAATCGTCCGTAATAGACACTTCCGACTCACCCACTCACCTTTTGTTCTAAATTTAGGGTCAAGCTGAACGCAACCCGAAAGGGAAATTTCATAAAGTACGAATATAAGAGGTTACTTGCTTATAGCATATATACATAGTGCATCCACGAATAAGATTATCTTATTAAGAGAATACATTAGGGATTTTATCCTCTAGTTGATTCCTGTAATCTGGAATCTAGTACAACTTTTAACACATGTGTAGAATTTGCAATGGATTTACGGTGAAGGCTAATAAATGTCTTTAGTCAGTCGAGAAGAAGCAGTGCTTCTTTACCTGAACCCTTGGACAATGTTTTGGGAGCTAGCCAGATTTTCTTCCAAAAATTCACCAAATAGTGTGAGATGAGAATAGAGAGTACTGGTACTCTAAGATCAGTGTAAGGAATCTGGAATCCTAGATAATTAAGTGATGATACTCAAAGATTAGGCATAGTTTTCGCTCTTGGTTCCTGCGTATACATTTTTGTGCGAAATTTTGAGAGCCACCAAATAAGGCAATTATGCGGAGAGCAAGTCTTCATAAAACCAAGGCTAAGGTGGATGGTTACGATAATTCTTTACGGAATCCTCGACTGAAGGAGGGTATTGATGTCAAAGTCAGAAATACACCGTCCTATCTGTCTCTCCCAGTTTTGTGAGTAGGCACTTCCACCAAATAAGCCACCCAATGTCTCTTAAGTACCACAAATCCCTAATAATGCCTCCTCAATAAAGTTCACAAATCTGTGCTAGCCTGTGTTGTGTTAAAAAAAATTATACATAAAAAAAATGAAGAAAAAGAAAAAAAATAAAAAAAAGAAAAAAAGGGAAAAAATTAGGAAAAGAAGAAAAAGCAAGAAAAAAAGTGTGTGAATATTTAGTGTTTTTTCAGTTGCAATGAGGCAATCCACCAAATAAATTTGAGATCCACTAAATATGGCCTTAACCTATCTTCCTATGTTTCTGACTACCCAAATACTGACTGAGGAATTTCGACTTAGTGTTAAGGTTATGAGAACTCAATTAAAGTGTTAATGTCAAGTGAGACCACCAAATATAGATCATACGTGAGAATCTGGTGAGATTGTGATCTCTAAAAAAAAAATAGAGAGAGAGAGAAAAAGAGAATGAATACAAAGGAACCAAAAGAGAGCATAGTTTCTCTTGTCTTTCTCCGAGATGAGTTACTTGATAATCTAGGAATCTAGGTTCCAAAGTACTAATTTCTATGTAGCACCAAGTAAGAGTAAGCCACCAAATAAACACTCTCATCCCTCAGACATTCTCTACCCAAGCTTAAAGCCAGGGTGGAATTCATAGAATATCTTGAATACCTCGAGGGAAGAAGTTTGCCTATCCCTCTAGAATTTTTCTTGGGGTCAAGTATAGGCTTTAGAGGTGAATCAGGATTTTCACTCGAATCCGTTGCAAAATCTACATAGTTGTACTTTCACATTTGTCTAAATTTCTAGAACATAGGATGAAAATAAAAAGGATAAAAATCTCTAGGCATACACTTGATAAAATAATTAATCCCTTAGGGACCCTTATATGAATAATTTAGTTTTACATTTGCTAAGGACTAGCAAGATTTAGGCATGGGGGTATGATTTCGCAGCAATCATAGGTCATAATTGACCTAAATTAGGCCAGGACTTAGCATAAGTTAGGATAGTTCACGCATGCATAAGAATTATTTATATCTTTACTGTTCCTCCTATAGCTATGCATAGAATAATGCTATAATATACTAATTAGGTGCATTATATAAATTGCAGGAAATAAGAAGCTCAAGAGCTGGTTCTGAGACTGGATCTAAAGCTAGACCTGAAGCCAGAGTTGTAGCAGAGCCGGAGTAGAAGACTAGAATAAGATGTAGTAGACAATAATGTAAGGGGTTGAGGTAAGCTATTCTGTTAAGCAGGAATAAAGCAGTAAATTACGAAGAATTTAGGTCCATCCTAGCCGTAGGACAGCCTAGTAGCTTCCCCAAGCCTTAACCACCCTTAGATTAGGTTACTGTACCCTAGGAAGCCCTAAAACCCTAATTCCATCCTATTCCTGGATGTCTGGATGAGTTATAGGACATCCAGAACCCTTAGCCACAACCTGCACACCTCAAACCCACATCTGCAGTAATATTGGATGTCCAGACACCTCGTCAGACCTCCAATTTCTGCAGAATACCCAAGATAGAACAAAAAATCCCTCCTGACTCCGATTGGATGTCCAGATAACAAGTATGGACTTCTGATTTTTCACTATAAGACATCTGACACTATTATTAGATGTCTAGAACTACTCTCTAGTTCCTGTTTTTGAATTCAAGCTTGGATCTTAAATTCCTAGGTCCCTAAACCTAATTCTAACACCCTAGGAACCTAAATTAAGGTGCCCTTACCCTAGTACATCACCTCTAGACCTCCCTAAATACCTAATTAGGTCCTCACTAAACCTAATTGACTTGGATCTTAGTCAATTCCATCAGCCTATTCAATTGGACTCATTGAGTGCAATTGAGCCATGATCTCAGCATACACAGTCCAATTGGACTCAGTGAGAGTCCAATTGACCTAGACATAACTTAATTGAGTTGTTTTACTCTCAATTAGGGTTTCAGACATCCAATTAAACATGTATCAAGATTAATTTCATTTTACCTTAATGAATTAAGGTTTGCAACCCTAATTTGAGACCTACCTTAACCTAAACCCACCAGAAACTAACCTGATCAAGCTAGCCACCTAGGTTTCAACCCACACACACCACCTACATGAAAATACCTAGCCTATAGTTCTCTAGAACTCTCCACCTTGTGTTGTGGCCTTGGTTGCTAAAAATAGCAACCAAGATGCATTCAATTTTTAAATCCACCAAATGTGGATATAAAGACCACCCATCCATCCACTCTCTCCCTCTCCCATGAGCTCCCACCATAGGCCTCTCTAGAGAATTCCATAACTCTCTAGAGAGCTTCCCTTAGGTCTATAAAAAGACCTAAGAGGTGGCCATTTGGTCCATTTTAGTCTCATGGCTTCATTCCACCTCCATTACTCAACCTCCATCTCCACGAGCACAACATGGTATCTCCATCACCTCCACGCCAGGCCTAGATCACCTCCAACCTCTCTCCAAGGGCCGACCTACCCACCATTGGCCACCTCGCTTTCTCTTCTCACCCATTCAAAGGCCATCGAAGCCTACCTCCGAATGCCCTTCGTTCTATTAGCTAGATAAGTAGTGTAGTTCTTCATAGATTTATTGCTTTTATTACAGCTTAGTAGTGTAGCTCCTTACTTCTCCCACAATGATGCATGCATAATCCCCTGTAGATTCATTTATGCAGTCATTTTCTGATAGTTGTTAGATTTTACATTCCCTGTATAAGCATTCTGCTACCGATGCTCTATAACTCTATTATCATCATCTTTATATATGTATATATATGTTGAAAATCACCATGTGCCTAATTATCATCTTTTG
The DNA here is from genome assembly GCA_037157565.1 of Thalassia testudinum. NCBI lineage: Eukaryota > Viridiplantae > Streptophyta > Magnoliopsida > Alismatales > Hydrocharitaceae > Thalassia > Thalassia testudinum. Next base: position 6,559,614 of record JAZHRO010000003.1, on the reverse strand, counting down.
GTGTGATTAAAGTTGCATGTTTTCAATATCTGATATTCTAGCAACAGCATGTCATGCATCAATACGAGCTTAGCATAAATTGACATGCGACTTTGAATAAGTAGAGCGAGTGAGATCGATTTCTAATTTGCATTTCCAAAACACCTCCCAGAGACGAACAACTGGGACTCTAACTATCATTATCTTTATAAATTATTTTTGATGAGCATTTTCGCTCACTATACTACAACAAGATCTTTGTTTTCAAAACACACACGGGAATCGCCTACTGCCAGACCACATCTAGCCTGACATTTCTTGGTTTAATTATTTTATCCAATTAGGTCCGATCCACCAATTAAATAAAAGCGTCTTCACTCGCATGTCCATTATAATGGAAATTGATTAAGCCAATGACATTTAGTTTTAATTCAAAATCATCCCTGCCTGTGGGGACATGAACCTACCTATGGGTCTCTGTTGCAATAGGATTCTGATACGAGCTCAGAGACCTAGGCTCCTCTTGATGGGGAGGATTTTGCATTTCCTCCAAAATTTCCCTAGTGGCTTGAATTTGTTCTGTGTAAAATGCCATCTGGGCTTGGAGCTAGGTTAACAGGTTGACTCCACTACCTAGTGGAGGGGGAGGGGGAGGATCCCCCCCATCAGGATTTGGGGGTGGGTAAGCAACCATGTTTATGGAGGAGGAGGATGATTCGCCAGTTTCTACCCTCCTAGAATTATAAAATAATTAAAAAAGTTCAGGGTTTTGTGACCTCCTCCCGAGCATGCACTACCAAAAGAAGGGGGGAGATGGGAAGAGAAGTGGTAAGAAGAGAAGAGGGTGAGAGAAAAGATACTAAATAGGTGCACTTGATGACAAATCAAACAATTAAGGTCTTAACCATTAAAGGTGACCCTAGACCTAAAGATCCAATTTACCCACTATTGTCACCTATGAAACCATATACGAGCACCGCGGAACCACTGGGCTAGATTGAAAGGCTGTTTTCCCCAGTCTTAGACACTTGATAGCTCACAGGAACCCGTATCAGCATGTAGGCACTACACATAGGTAGTTAGACCACCAAACCTTAATGGGGTCAAGTTACTACCAATTTTAATTGAGAGACCTAGGATACAAGTGCTTAGGAATGTGAAGGGCATTGTTTAGGGGGTAATGCCCAAGTGTGTTGATTGAAGAGTGTATAAATCAAGCATGCAACGGGGAAATCTTCACGAATTGAAGTTTAGATTGGTGAAAGACTTTCAGAATTCCACTCTTTAGTAGTATGAATTTTAGGATTCAAATGAATTACCATTTCAACCAATCTCGAGGTTTTCTGGGAAATAGGTGTTTGATGCCAAGTGATGACTCTACAATTTTCACAGTTAATATTATCAATTTGAGTCAATTTTGAGGGTACATGTGTGAGATTGACATATTATAATGGGCTTGGGAGCATTGCATGCATATTGCATGATCTTTACATTTTAATTTCTTAGAATGAATGTTTAATGACCATATACAAAACTCCATTTTGAAAGAGATCTCAGATGAGCAATTGGACCATACGGATGGATCAAGATCGACAAATGGAGTCCTACAGACACTAAATCACATCGATCCAACCTCTATAGCTCCCACAACAAGCCCAAGAAAGATCAATGGCCAGGGGCAATGCGACATCCTTACGGGCCTCAGATAAAAATCCAACCGTATGGATGGATCTAGAGCAACGATCGCAATCCGACAATGTGGGAATCATCTAGATCTGAGCATCCTGTCACCCTCTACACTAGAAAGAAGATGGATGGCCTAGATGGTGCCACATGGCACCATCACGGCCTCTCCTCATGCCCCCAACAGCCATGGCCACTTTCCTCCATCACACCTCATGCTCCATCTCAGCCGTTCATCCTTCATCCAACGGCTGGAGAGGCGCATGCTGGGAATGCTCTCCACGACAATCCAACAACTTGGTGCATTGGTCATGACGCCAATCTGCCACCATCGGATGCAGGTTCAAATCCCATCGCACCTCAATTTCACAATTTAGGCGTGGCATAGCAGGAGCAACAGCAGTGCAAGAAAGCAAGCGCATGCAGGAGGCAGCAGTGCACGTAAGCGTGTGGAGACTAGCACAGCACCGCGCATGCGTACAACATGGTGCATTCAACATGGGCGCGTGAGGTGTGCGCTAGCGGGATGTGTAGGCAAGGGCTATGTCGACGTTTGAGGTAGGTCTTCAGCGACGTCTTTGAATGTCGCTATTGACCTAAGGACGAATTTGAGCCCTCTCCTCAACTATAAAAAGGGACCTATCCCTCCCATTTGCATCGATGTTCAACCTAAGCAACTCCACCACTCCTTAGAGCTCCAAGCAAGGTTGTGAAGACACTGAGTCACCTACGGAAGCCCCTCCACTACCGTGGCTGCCTCGCATCTCCACTTAGCTAGTTTTTGGTTTATTATTTGTGTTGCTTGAGCTTTCATCTGCCATTGTAGTTGTAGAACTGAATCATTTATGCAACATATTCTCTATTCTATTATCATATTTGTCTCTTCCGTAGTTATATATTCTCACATCATCATAATGATTTTCTAACCCTATCTCTCATCTCTCTCTCTCTCCCTCTCGCTCTCTGTTTCTTTCTTGTTCTATCTGGTTTGCAAGCGAAATAAATGATGAATTTTTGTGACACAAAGTGAGCATTTGATCTGATTTCATGCCTCCCTATGTTCGGCACTTAGACTCACATCCGTTTATTCTTATTTATAATTGATGTCGTAAAACGTGCTACAATGAATGATTTTACACAAACATGTCCAACGAATGTCAGTTTTTGGCGTTGTTTCTAGGGAGGCAATGGATCTCTTATTCGCTTTCATTTTCTTGGTCATTATTTATACCTGGGTTATCTAACTTGCTCTTCTCTCTCTTCTTGTGGTTGTAGGAACCTTGTGTAATGGGAACGGGAGGAGAACAAGTCATGTTGGATCGAAAGGAAGCGCAAGAAGAAGATAGCTAATAGAGAGAGTTTCACTTAATTAAAATAGTACTAGAATGATACATCGTAATTAATGTGGTGGAAATCTCTCAATCAAAGATTAAAATAGATATGAATTTAAACCATGAAAGGGATGTTGCATCCACAGGAAGGAACAGATTAATAAGTTCACAAAATATTTTCCTTTGCAATTATTCAATCACATGCGCAATCCGTGTTCAAATCTGATGCGAAACAAGGAGAAAAGAAGGAACACATAATAATTTAGAAATGCAGGGATGTGAATGTAATTTTTATGTCAGAAAATTATACATGTGCAAGAGTGCCATGTACTATTCACTTGCATGCATATGAAGATATCCTTCAAAATTAATTCAATGCACATAGAGGTGAATAATAAGGTTTAACAATTATCAAGAAGCATGAGCATTAAGGCATAAATTCACCATAATAAAATAATTATAAATCAAAATTCTTTTTGTGGCAATGGCAAGAAATGTAACTATTAATTGAGTATAAAACAGAGGAAACTTCCTCTCTCTTCCTTGCGCACACTAGGAACCTTCGTGGGAGGAGCTACGCGGTGGGAAGGCACGACTCAAAGAGGGCTACGCAATGGTGGTGACGCGGATGCTGGAGACAGCCAGACGGAGGAGAATGGCCGTCGGCCTGTTGGCCCTATTGGAGGAGGTTCACCGTGTGTGGACCCGCGAGTGCTCAGCTGCAGCGCACACGGATGTGCGCTGGGCTCGTGGGCGTGCGAGGGTGTTCTGCAAGCCGCTTGGGCGTGCAGGGTCTTCTGGCCGTGTGGCTGCAGGTGTTGCGGGGAGGCGCGAGGAGGTCTAAAGAGGGGGCACTGGGGTGTTGCAAGAGCTGCTGCGTGGTTGCGTGCTGCAGGCCGCAAGGGCTGATGAGGGTGTGGGTGTAGCTACGCACAAGGGTGCTTGCAAGGGTGCTGTGAGGGCAGCACGCGGAGGGGGGTGCACCACAGTGCCTGCTGTGTGTGCTTGGAGTGGCTGCTGGCTTAGGCGCTTGCGGGCGGTTGCAGCCCGCAGGCTACCGTGGGTGCAGCGCCTGTAGGATGTGCAAGGGCAGGCGATGGAGGGTGCTTAGTGAGGGCTAGTGTAGTGTGCGGTGGGAGGTGAAGCAGTTGCAGGCATGCAATGAGGGTAGGTGTAGTGCACAATGGGAGGTAAAGCAGTTGTAGGCACGCAGTGAGGGCAGTCTGTGGCTGGATAGGCGGTGGAGGGTGCGGCTGTGGCTTGCAAGGGATTGGCGAAGACACTGGTGTGCACAGTGCACACTCTCCCCACAATGCACACTCTCTTCATGGTTGGGTCCCCACCAATGGGTGAAGAAGAAGACGAAAACTCCTCTCCTTTGCCAAGCCTCCTCTTAACTCCTCTCCCTGCACGAGTTAAGGGATTTTCAAAATGCCTTACCAGATATGGCCTTCAGCTGTTGGGGAGATGTTGAGGCCAGCTGGAAGACTCAGTTGAGGCCGACGGCTGTTGGGGGAGGGGAGAATTTAACTCACCCCCCTCATCTCTTGCAATTTGTTCCTACAATGATGAAATAAAATAATTACATACTAAGTTATAGAATGCGATAAAATAGATAAAAACTCAAGTAATGATGCATGCACTTATTTAATGTCCTAATGTGAGTATTAACAAACATACTATGTTAGAATTGAAGTACTTAAGCGTAACAATAGTCCATTAAAATGGATTCATCAAATACCCCCATGCCTAAGATTTGCTAGTTCCTAGCAAAAATGAAAAATAATAGAAGTAATCAGAAGATTTCTTCTTTTCTTATTTCAAAACTTTAGAGATCCAGACAAATGTGATGTGACAATAGCTTAGGTAATAGATCCGAGTGAAAAAGCCAATTCGCATTGGGAGTTCGTGCTTCACTCTTGGTAAATATTTCTATCGGGATAAGCAACTACTTCCCTCAGGAATAAAGTAGAAGATAATCTGTAATTTGACCCCGGCCTTTGGCTTAGGTAGGAGATATCGAGTTGAATGGATTTGTATTTGGTGGCACATACTCATCTGGTGCTACATGTAATCTAGTACTACAAACTCTAGATTTCTAGACTATTAGACAAGTCAACTCGGGGAGAGGTAAACAACTGTGATCTCTTGACGTTCCTTGGCACTCACTCTTTTCTTTCTTTTCTTTCTGAGATCACAAATCTCACTGGATTTAGTAATTGTACTCACTGTTTGGTGGCCTAACATGACATTCACACTTTAATTAAAGTCCTAATAACTCTACAACTAAGTTAGAGTCCTCAACCAGTATTTAGATGATTAGAAATACTGAAAGGTAGGTATGGGTCATATTTTGTGGAATGTGATAAGTGTTTTTGTTGCCTCAGAAATAATGTTAAAACTATAAAATATAACCTTGGACTCTTTTCCTTTTCTTTTCTCTCTTTCTTTTCTTCTTTTCTTTTTTCTTCTTTCTTTTCTTCTTCTTCACTTTTTTTTTTTATTTGTTTCTTCTCTTTTTCCTTTTTCTTTCTTTATCAATCTACATAATACGATACAGACTTTTATTTATGAGGCATTATTAGGGATGATGATGGTCAAGAGGATATTGTGTGGCTTATTTGGTGGAAGTGCCTATTCTCGGCACCAGGAAGGAATGGATTGGATAGGCGTATTTCTGACCTTTGACACTATTACCCTCCTTCATCTGAGGACTCTGTGAAGGACAGCCATAACCATCCACCATAGTCATAGCTTTATTAAGACTCAATCTCTATGTATCGCCTTATTTTGTGACTCTCAAGAATTCACACAAAGTACACACACAGGAATAGAGAGCTAAAACTTTGCCCAACTATAAAGTATCATCATCTAATTATCTAAAACTTAGGAGTCCTTGAACTAGACTGAGTGCACCAGCAATCTCTCTACTTTCTTCTCACAAATATGAGGTGGATCTACTAGAAGATAGTATGCCTGACTCCCTATGAATTGTCCAAAGGTTCAGTAGACTACAAATGCTTATTGGTTTTCTTCAAAGATCCATTGCCCAATCTACGTGCACGTGAAATAAATGTACTGGATTCTAAACTTAAGAAATAATTCAAGAAGAAAAACCTCCAATGATAAAGGTATTCCGCTAGGGACTAACCCATTTAGCTCAAGAAAAGAGAAATTTCTTTCTCTTTCTTTTTTTTTTTATATGCTAACCTAAATGCATGAATATTTTATAAAATGCAAAATGCACCCCCCCATGCCTAAATCCTACAATATCCTCATTGTAAAATTAAAACAGGGGGATAAAGGAAAGAAATCACCTGACAACGGTGTTATTCAGAATGCTGGCTTGCCTCCCAATAAGCGCTATAATTTCTCTCAGCAACTAGACTTATAAAGAACCTGTAAGTCTGGTTCCAGATAGAAAAAGTGAGGCCCTAAAAATATGTATAACAACGTCGGCCTAGAAAACAAGTAGCCATGGATGTTGGCGAGCTGATGATGCAATGTAATCCCAAATTCTCGCTAGAATGTATGAAAGCAGAAAACCTCGTTGGCTACCTAGGGAGGTCTAGGAATAAGAAAGGGAATGTGAAAAGAGGCCTCCCGAAATGGAATAAGTGGAGGATAACAAGGATACTCCAAAATAGGATGGATTTTAAAAGATATAAACATTAATATTTGAAACCCTTGAATGGCAAGACTAAAAGTACAAGCATCAATCCACACTCGCCATTCTACTCGAGGATGTACTGGCCTGATATATTCTCCAGAAAGAATGTACATGAGCAGAGATCTAAGCCAAGGATCGGTTAGGGAGTATAAGGGTTGTTTGTAGTGTTGGAAGGTAATGGTTAAGTCTAATGAGGGCTTAGTCAATCTCAGGTCCAATTCCAACAATGATTCAGATTGTGTATACTCCCTAATAGTTGTGGACAATTTCACGTTACCTTGCCTAGCATTAATGATCGGAGTCATATTTGAATCAAGGGTAGACTCTAAATTACAACTCTTTGATGGCAGGGTCAAAATATCAGAATCCTTATCATTAAGCTCATCCCCAGATTCATTTGGTTCACTCAAATTTTTGTCGGGGTGTATATGTGATTCATTAGGAGTTGGATCAGTATCCTCAATTATTCCCAAAGGAGGATCAGTCTTAATGTTTTGGAGGAAGCCTATATCACTGAATTCATTATTCTTCTCAGGGTATAAATCCTCAATTGACGTGTTTTGTCCTCGAGAGTCTCCCCTAGGCTTCTCACTATTTTGTTTGTCCTCCTCTAATATCAACTCTTGTTTTGATGGAGGATGACTCTCAAAAGAAGGGAGGAATCTGGATTTCACCATATAATTAATATCCTCAAATAATAAATAATTCCCTTATGATTCACTCCAGATTTTCAGTCCAAGTTCCTCTATTGGGGCATCCTCATCCTCTAAAATAGACTCTTCATATCCCTGAGACCAAAATTGATCTAATTCATCCTCCATTCCCTTAGGGTCACCTTCATTGGGTGCATTTAAATCCTCAGGATGCTGAATGGTAGGTGTTGATTCCCTAAGTGGAGGGTTAGGAGTAGGCTCACTAAGGGTAGAATGGGATTCCACCAAATAATCAATAGGGGAAGTGATAGGAACAATACAACCTTAACCCAAGTTGGTAGGGGTAAGGAGAATACTATCATTGGGGTCAAGGTCCTCAAGAGGTATCATCTTCCCTTACTTTTGACTCCAATATAGCTTGGTTGGATAATCACTATGATTGTTGTCATCTAGTGGCTGTGTCTCATTGGGAGAGTCTAAGTGATAGCTACATAAAATTGGATCCCTATTGTCATTGGTTTCCTCATAATTATTTTCATGATCATGGTCGTATGGGTAGGGATTAGAATTACTGGGAAGTGTGTAGCTAAGCTGTCTTATTTCTTCATTTAACTGTTGACTATTCCTCAACATCTCTCCCATGGATTCCATTATTTCCTTTTTCTATTTTTGCATTTATATCATTAAAGAGGAGAGGCTACTATTATCAGGTTGGGGAGGATAGTCAATTTCAGGCTCTGGTTGCCTAGGGGTATCGGTCCAACCTCGATACGGAAAATCATGAAGGGTGAGAGGGTTGGGTGTTTGCATAGTAGGGATTCCAGGGTTGGAAAATCCTACTCCTAGGCTCTGCTCAAAAGTGGGAGTTATCAGGCCAGTACTCCTAGGATAAGAATAAGAATGATCTCATGAATTGTCAATGTACCCATCAAAGGATGGATATGCTTGGGGCATGGGATCTTGGTTAAAAGGTGGGAAGTATTGACTCTGATAATCTAAATGATAGGAGTAAGGGTGATCCATTTCTTTAAGAAAAATAGTTTTAACTTTCTTAGGATTTAGAAGAATTAAGAACACAAGCAGAAACTTCCTAGAGAGTTCTACTGTCAAAGCAAACGCAAATTCAGTGAGATCTATTTTTAGTAGATTGCAGGTCTTAGAATTAAATGTTCAGTTGGTGGCCAAACAATTTTTGCACAAATTATGCTTCCTAGGCCAACCTTCGTTGGTGACTATAACCTACCTGCAAGGGATGGAAGTCTCGAATTGAGCCCACACACGAGGAACCAAAGTAACTTGGTCTATAGGCTTGTTGATTTTCGACTAACTTCCCTTGTGGTGCATAAGAGGAGAGGTAGAAATTTATCTAGTGACCTTATGTGTGAGGTGCACGGTGTCTCAAGTGTGCAAATATACGATTGTGTTTTGTGTTTTGAAATTTCGCCAACAAGATCCTTTTGCATACAATTTTAAGTCACAGATTTTAAGGTCCAACCTCTTAGCAGTCCTAATTTTTAAAGTGACCACTGAATTAATTTGATTCAAGCACTTTAGTGGTCTTAGATATAGGTTCAATGCAGATGCATGACGGGTAATTGATGCTCAAGAGAAGACGTACCTTACTCCAACTTTCTTCGTGCAATAATGTATGCAATACAGTAAAAATAAAATAGATGCTACTCATTCTGTCCTAGATGGTCATCTTATAGATATGCATCTTCTAGCAGGCAGTTCGATTTTTTTTTTTCAATAATAATAAGCAAACAGACCTAATCTAACTAACTAACAAACATGCAGTTCAAACAATTCGAATAGTCCTATAATCTAAATAAATAAGAACATGCTCCCGAAAATACGCACCCACATACAAGAGCAATAAGAAATAAGGAAACATTGGGAGCACGTCCCCAAAAATACCCGACAAGGGTCCAAAAGACAGAAATTAAGTTTTAATGTCTATCTAAACTAAATCTAAACTAAGATCTACTGACTAAATCAAGAACAGGCTCCTCCTTAACCTATGTGCATGGGATCAAGGCCCACATGCTCCTGTTGCTGGCCTCCAAGTGGCGTCAAGGTCCACCAAAAAGATCATCTCCGCTGCGCACGTCGTTCAAGGTCAATGTCGTCGCTCTACTGCACCTATCGCCCCGTCAGATTCCTCGCACAATAAAAAAAATGATCAGATAACTGTACAACTCAGAATATTCAAAAATAATGAAGTGAATCTATTGCATCTGTTGCCTCCCCGACAACGGTGCCATTTTATAGAGAGAGTTTCACTTAATTAAAATAGAAATAGAATGATACGTCGTAATTAATGTGGTGGAAATCTCTCAATCAAAGATTAAAATAGATATGAATTTAAACCATGGAAAGGATGTCATATCCACAGGGAGGAATAGATTAATAAGTTCACAAAATATTTTTCCGTTGTATTTATTCAATCATGTGCGCAATCCATGTTCAAATCTGATGCGAGACAAGGTGAAAAGAAGGAACACGTAATAATTTAGAAATGCAAGGATGTGAATATAATTTTTACGTCAGAAAATTATACATGTGCAAGGGTATGCCAAGTACTATTCACTTGCATGCATATGAAGATGTCATTCAAAATTAAATTCAATGCACATAGAGATGAATAATAAGGTTTAACAATTATCTAGAAGCATGATCATTAAGGCATGAATTCACCACAATAAAATAGTCATAAATCAAAATTCATTTTGTGGCAATGGCATGAAATGTAATTATTAATTGAGTATAAAACAGAGGAAACTTCCTCTATCTTCCTTGTGCGCACGAGGAGGCCTCATGGTAGGAGCTACGCGACGGGAAGGCACATCTCGACGAGGGCTACGCAATGGTGGTGACGCGATGGCCGGACGGAGGAGAATGGCCGCCGGCATGTTGGCCCTGTTGGAGGAGGTTCATCGCGTGTGGACGCGTGGGCGCTCTACTACAGCACGCACGGATGTGCACTAGGCACGTGGGCGCACGAGGGCATTCTACAGGCCACTTGGGTGTGTGGGGTCTTGTGGCCGTGCGGCTGCAGGTGCCACAGGGAGGTGCGAAGAGTTCTGAAGTGGGGGTGCTGGGGAGTTCCAGGCACTACTGTGAGGTTGCGCACTGCAGGCCGCAAGGGCTGATGAGGGCGTGGGTGCAGCTGCGTACAAGGGTGCTTGCAAGGGTGCTGTGAGGGCAGCACGCGGAGGGGGGTGCACCGTAATGCCTGCTGTGTGCGCTTGGCGTGGCTAATGGCTTGGGTGCCTACGGGTGGTTGCGGCTTGCAGCTGGCGTGGCTGCAGCTCCTACAGGATGTTCAAGGGCAGGTGGTGGAGGGCACTTGGTGAGGGCTGGTGTAGTGCACGGTGGGAGGTGAAGCAGTTGCAGCCATGCGATGAGGCCAGGTGTAGTGCACGGTGGGAGGTGAAGCAGCAGTTGCAGGCACACGGTGAGGGCAGGCTATAGCTGCACAGGTGGTGGAGGGCGCGGCTGTGGCTTGCAAGGGATTGGTGAAGGCACTGGTGTGCATAGTGCACTCTTTCCCCACAGTGCATGCTCTCTTCACAGTTGGGTCCCCGCCAGGGGGAGAAGAAGAAGACGAAAACTCCTCTCCTTTGCCAAGCCTCCTCTTAACTCCTCTCCCCACATGAGTTAAGGGATTTTCAAAATCCCTTACTAAATATGGGCTTCGACTATTAGGGAGATGTTGAGTCCGGCCAGAAGACTCAGTTGAGGCCGACGGCTGTTGGGGGAGGGGAGAATTTAATTCACCCCTTCATCTCTTGCAATTTGTTCCTACAATGATGAAACATAAAATAATTACATACTAAGTTATAGAATGCAATAAAATAGATAAAAACTCAAGTAATGATGCATTCACTTATTTAATGACCTAATGTGAGTATTAACAAACATACTATGTTAGAATTGAAGTACTTATGCGTAACAATAATCCATTAAATTGGACTCATCAACCGCCATCGACCTAAAGGCTTGATCTTGCCTTCCCACGATCCAAAGTAACTTTCCATCTTTAGACCTGGAAATGGTGGTGTTATGAAAAAAAAAAGCTTTCTTTTGTTTGTTGAAGAAAAACACCACCACTATGTCTTCAACCCATTAACTTTGAAAAAAAAATCATTTTCTCGACTCAGGTTGAGGACACAATTAAAGGACACTCTACACCTCTAAAAATTTTGAAAAAAACTCAGAGGTGCCCCTTCCAGTAGAACTCCCTTCAAATTTCAAAGCCAAACTTCTTGTGGTTTGGCCATGAGAAATTCGCTACTAAAAGTGCACGAAGTTGTCCTAAGTTCTCGAGATCTGTAAGGTGTTCTTACTGCTGTGAACTCCACACAGCTCGGATTTGTAAGACAATTATATTTATAGAAAGACCTTGAAATTTTCTACACTTCATCTAAAGAACACTTTTGCATTTGAAATTGATTATGCTTTTTCTGATCAACACATTAAACTTGCGCACTAATCTAGACGTTCTAGACAGATTGACCCCCTCTTGGAAAAATGTGAATTTTGGTGGTCTACTATTCTCAAAAAATCCTAAAATTGATTTTGTTGAAAAGCTCAATCGATTTTGTCAAGATAAGGTCATTACTTGTTTTGATTGGATCCTTCTTGACAAAATTAAAAAAAAAAGATTCATTGAATAGAAGCTACACACCCTAGGATCTTCTACACTAGGGAGTTTTTGATTTTATAGACACACAAAAGGCCTTAAAGAAAATCAATTTTCACCAATCATGTACCTATACATTTCAGTCATGTTTAAAGGTGTAAACAAGTGAGAACTTTAAAAGCCACTAAAGCAAGATTTAAATCCTAAAAATCACACATCTTAATCTTGCCTGTGAAGGAACACTTGTTTTGGCATTGGGTCCTTGCACCCAATTGTGCACACACTTCTCACATATGTTTCCCTTCACATCTCTCTTAGTTCTTCTCCGATGTATGCACAGAAAGCAATCACTTCATCCTGAATTGGTCGCTTTAGATAGAGAAACTAGGAGAAAACTTGATTTTTCTAGCGATAGGACTAAGGACATGGCTAACCCATGAGTTGAGGAGGCTGAGGATCAACCTCAACCCGATGCCAAGGCCATGATTCAGGCTCAAATTACTGCCAACCACCAACTTCAGCAACAACATATTCACACCATCGTGCAGGTCATACATCGACTATAGAACCCTTGGGGAAAAATCAAGGGCAGAACCCTAAAGGACAACCCCCACTGAACCCACCACCACCCCTTGAGGGCCAACCAAGGCCTCTCCATGCTTTTATGATTCGTCTGCCATCCGGGTAGAGCCATACATTAGGGTCCCAGAAGGGGGAGATGATTTTAAGCTAAAACCCATTGTCCTTGGCTTGATTCAAAGCCATTTCCATGGGAGCTCAAATGAAGACCCTTTGCAACACCTAGAGGACTTAGAGCAAATTGCCCAGATCATAAAACCTTGGAACATCGGTTTAGATATTGTTCTAATCAAGATGTTCCCGTTCTCCTTAAGAGACAAAGCATCTCATTGGCTTAGGACTCTAAGGAGACCCATCTCCACTTCGCGAAATTAAGGCATGCTTTTCTTAAGAAGTTTTTCCCCATAGGAAAGACTAATGCCCTTAGGAGAGCAATTACTAATTTACCCTGCAAAGTGGAGAGCAATTTCATGAGGCGTGGGAGAGATTTAATGAATTATTGAGGAAATGCCCACACCACAAGGTTCCAAGGTGCCAATTAGCCTAGATTTTCTACCATGGTTTGGATAGCAACTTTAGGAATTTTGTGGATGCTTCATGTGGAGGCAACTTTTTGAATAAGGATGAGGAGAGTGCATTTGAGATCTTTGAATCAATGAGTGAGAATTCACTTAACAATGCCTCCATGACCGAATTTAATAGGTCCAGTCAACCCCATGGTGGGATTTATGAGGTGCAAACCAATTCTGGAATGGTTGACATGGACATTATAGCCAAGAAGCTGGATCGGGTTGAGTTGATCGATAAAAAAATTGACGAGCTATTGGACCAAACCCGAACCCCGTTACAGACCTTCTCCCTAGTAGAGGGAGCTCACAATGTGGACTTGGTTCAATCTATGAACCAAATGCACCTAGAACAACCCTTGACCATGTTCTATGGAGGGACCTCTGATCCTTCAAATTATGATTACTCTTTCCCCTCTCCTTCAGCACCTTCTACCTTTGAAGATGCCTAGGCCATCTAGGGATTTTCTAAGCTAGACCCTTTCTACAACACTTGCAACCCTGGATGGTGCAACCTCCCAAGCTTTGCCTGGTCAAATAAAAAATCGAATCAATTCCAGAACCAACCTAGGCAAAACCCTCCCTCCTATCAGCAAGGTCCACCTATTAGACCCCCTATAACTAGAATAGGGCAGCCCCTACAGAGAACCAAATGGACACTCTGATTAAAATGATGGCTGATATGAATCAGAAACATCAGGAGGAGATGGCATTAGTGAAGGGTCTGTTGAGCTAGCGGTTGGATAACAAATAACATGGGTCCCTTCCTTCTTAGCCACAACCGAACTTGAGGAATGTAATGAACAAAGGCCACAATCCTCAAGGGTTCCAATCAAATCTGTAGCATGCCCACATGATCCAACAAGCCCCACAGACACCTTCTGGGTTTAATGCTTCTTCTTCTTCTCAAGGATCTAACCATGGTTCCAATGCCTCAGCCAATGCGGTTACTTTGTGAAGCGGCACTCAAACCCAAGACCGCAAATGGCCAACCCCTCCTGTGACTTCACTACCTTAGATGCTTGATTCTGAGGATGAGAGGAATAAACCTAAGGATCAGGAGCCTAAACCAATTCAAACCCAAATACCATACCCTGAAGCCTTGGAGAAAATAAAGAAAAAGAGAAATGTGCTTTAGAATGAGGAGTTGTTGGAGATTTTTAAACAAGTACAGATTAATATACCTCTCCTCGATTCAATCAAGCATATCCCGACTTATGCTAAATTTTTGAAGGATGTCTATACACCTAAGCATAAGCTGAGAACCTAAGCACCTAGGAAGGTATAGCTCTTGGAACAAGCTAGTTCAATGATATTGAGTAGCCTACCTCCAAAATGAACTGACCCTGGAGCACCTCTGATATCTTGCAATATTGGCGACATGACGTTTTATAGAGTGCTCTTGGACTTAGGTGCTTCAATTAACTTAATCTTGACTACCCTTTATCACCAGTTCAGATTTGGGGAATTAAAGCCCACACCTTTGACTATACAATTGGCCAACCGATCCATGAAAACCCCGAAAGGGGCAGTCGAGGATGTAATTGTTCGGGTTAAGGACTTCTACTTCCCAGTTGACTTTTTAGTCCTTGACATGAAAGTCCTTGAACAACTATAGAACACACCCACCATCCTGGGTAGATCCTTCTTGGCTACAGCCAAGGCAAACATTGATTGTGACACGGGATGTATGGAAATCACCTTCGGAGATAAGAAGATGCAATTGGATATCTTCAAGGTGACTAAGTCTTTTGATTGCGGTTGGTTCGATGAATATGATCCCATGGAAACCCTGGTTGAAGAATGACTCATGGTTAGCTCTTTAGAAGACCATCTGATTCAACCAGTTGATGACTACCCTGACCCATCCCAGTCCTTGGAGATTGAAATATGTAGAGCTAATTACCACCGGCAACCTTCATTTGAGGAGATTGATGTTAATCAACTCCCATCCTTCCTTTACCTGTCAAACATTGTCCCACCTGCACCTGAATTGAACCTTTGCCGAACAACCTTAAGTAGGTCTTCATAGGACCTGATCAGACTTTCCCTACAATTATCAATGCACACCTAACTAGGGACCATGAACTTAGGTTGACTACTACCCTTTCTGAACATTGGGCAACTACTGGGTAGACAATTTCTGACTTAAGGGGAATTAGTCCTACTTATTGCACTCACAAGATTTATTTGGAAGATGGGGCTTGACCTTCTCGCCAGATGCAAAGGCAATTGAACCTAAATATGCGAGAGGTCATTTAAAAAGAAATAATCAAGTGGCTTGTGCGGAAATCATCTACCCAATTTCCGATAGCCCCTGGGTGAGCCCCACTTAGGTAGTACCAAAGAAGGCCGGGCTCATTATGTTCACAAATGACCAAGGCAAATCCATCCCCACCCGCACCACAATCCCATGGTAGGTGTGCATTGATTATAGAAAGCTTAATGAGGCCACTAAAAAGGACCACTTTCCTCTACCATTCATTGACCAGATTCTCGAATGACTAGTAGGGCAGAAATATTTTTGCTTCCTGGATGGATATTCAGGATATAACCAGGTTGCCATTGCACCAGAGGACCATGAGAAGACCAGATTTACTTACTCATATGGCATGTTTGCATCTGCCGTATGCCATTTAGGTTATGCAATGCACCCGCTACCTTTCAGCATTGCATGTTAGCCATCTTTTCAGAGATGGTAGGTGAATATTTGGAGGTCTTTATGGATGATTTCTCCATGTTCGGAGACTCGTTTGACCATTGTCTTAGCAACCAAGAAAAAATCCTGAAGTGATGTATCAAGGTCAACCTGGTTTTAAGATGGGTAAAGAGCCATTTCATGGTTCAAGAAGGGATTGTCCCCAGTCACATCGTCTCACAAAGGGGCAGTGAAGTTGATTGAGCTAAGGTTGATTTAATTTCCAAACATTCACCTCCTAGCTTGGTCAAGCAAATCCGATATTTCCTAGGACAGGTTGGCTTCAATAGAAGATTCATTAAGGATTTTTCTAAACTTTCCAAGCCTTTGACTAACCTTCCAGCCAACAATGTAGTTTTTGACATGACACCTGATTGCATCATTGCCTACAACACCCTTAGGGATACAGTCTCAACTGCACCTGTTTTACAACCCCCAGACTGGTCCCAAGACTTTGAGATAATGTGCTATGCATTAGATTTTGCTGTTGGAGTTGTCTAAGGCAAAGAAGATAGAAAAAACCCGTGGTGATCTACTATGCGAGCAAAACTTTCGATGAGGCTCAATGGAATTACACTGCCACAGAAAAAGAACTGCTCACTATAGTTTTGGGATTAGAAAAGTTCATATCATACATTCTAGGATCTTATGTGATTATTTACACTAGACACTCGGCTATCCGGCATTTGTCAGCTAGAAAGGACACTAAACCCAGGTTAATCAGATAGATCCTGCTCTTGTAGGAATTTGACTTGGAAATACGCGACAAAGCTGGGTCCAAGAACTTTGTAGCCGACCACTTATCCAGACTTCACCTGGAACACATTGGACCCTCATTACCCTTAATCGACACATTCCTTGATGAATAACTTCTTACCGTGCATGGAAGGAGTCCACCCTGGTATGTGGACTTAGTCAACTATTTAGTGGTAGGGCAAACTTCGCACAGCTGGTCTAGACAGTAGCAGGATAAGTTCTTGGCTAAGGCCAGCAATATTTTCGTGATGATCCTATGTTGTTTAGACTTTGTGCTGACCAAATATCTAGGAGGTGTATTCTTGAAGAGGAAGCTCAAAGTGTGCTATCCTTCTATCATGACCAAGCTTGTGGTGGCCACTTCTCTGGGAAGCAGACGGTTGCAAAAGTTTTGCAGTCTGATTTTTACTAGCCATCACTTTTCAAGGATGCACATAATATTGCAAAGACTTGCACTAGATGCCAAACCTTAGGGACTATGACCAGGAAAGATATGATGCCTCTACAGTGCATCTTGATCATCGAAATTTTTGATGTATGGGGCATCAATTTTATGGGTCCCTTCCCACCATCGAATGGTTTCGATTATATACAAGTCTCAGTGGACTACATCTTGAAATGGATCGAAGCTGTACCTACCCGAAAATGAGACCATAAGGCTGTCATGGACATTATTAAGAAAAATATCTTTTCTCGATTTGGGATATTGAAAGCCATGATCAGCAATGTAGGGAGTCACTTCATTAATGCCTAATTTCGTGCCCTACTTAAGAAATAGGGGGTCACTCACCGCATTGCCACCCCGTATCACCCGCAAATGAATGGGCAAGCTGAGGTCTCAAGTAGGCAGATTAAAAATATTCTATAAAAGAATGTGAAACCTGACAGGAAGGATTGGTCCACACTATTGGACGATGCCCTTTGGGCATATTGGACCGCCTTTAAGACCCTGATAGGCATGTCACCTTATCGATTGGTCTTTGCCAAATCTTGCTAACTTCCAGTCGAGTTGGAGCATCGGGCATACTAGGCTATTAAGCAGTGCAATATGGATTCCCAAATGGCCGAAACTCAAAGGAAGCTCCAACTCTCCAAGCTCGAGGAAATCTGTCGGGACGCTTACAAGAACAATAGACTTTATAAGGAGAAGATGAAAGCCGTCCATGACAAACACATTAATAGAAAAACCTTTGAGCCAAATCAGCAAGTCTGGCTATTTGATGCAAGACTTAAAATCTTCCCTGGGAAACTGCGATCTAAGTGGACAGGACCATTTCAAGTGGCCAGACCTTAACTCGACGGGGCAGTTGAAATTACCAATCCCAAGACTGGGCAAACCTTCACTGTTAATGTTCAATGACTAAAACACTTTCTTGCCCAGATCCCCTCGAAGGAAGTTGTGACCCTTATTGAGGGTTAAACTGGAATTGCGCCCAGCTGGAGGCATAAAACTCAACGCTTCCTAGGAGGCAACCCAAAGGTTTCAAGCTGACCGAATTCACAACTACAACTCAGGTGATTTCTTTCCCTACTCCCTTGCATACATTTATTTTTCCAATGAGAACATTGTCCAACTTAGGCATGGGGGGTGGTAATTCATAGGATCTGAGTACAAAATTGTCAGCTTGAACTAATTTTATTTCTTTCTATAAAATTAGAAAAAATTAAAATTAGGAAAAGAAAACTTAGGTATTAGAAGCTTGTCGACTTTAGGAAATGATACATTAGGGACCTAATCACTTAGACCCTTTCGGTCTTCAGACTTAATCAGTCTGGGTGTCCACTAAAATCTGGACTTTGTCTCGAGTCCTCGCCACATTAATTTATTTTAATCTGATTAATAAAGTAGGGTGGTAAGTATACGACTTATCAACCCGGCCTCTGATTTGGGAGGATTTTTAGTCTAAGCATCTACACACATTTTGCACTAACTCACTCATCGGCAATTCTAACAGAAATTGGATGGCTAATGAACCTTCTAGGGTGGTATGGCTGGCAAGTTGTCGTGAGTAACAGCCCATTGGTAGGTTGTCCAGAGCCCAACCATAGGACCATTCTCTTTCACTACTGCCTTTATGTAAATCTTAGATTAGGAAAGCCACCCACTTAAAAAAAAAAGAAATAAGCCACACCTCACTGCACAAGAATGACTGACAAGTTGTTAGGGGTAACAGCCCATTGGCAGGTTCTCCAGATCCCATCTAATAAAATGCAAAAGAATTCCAAAATACCTAAGGAAGAAGAGGGGAAGTGGCATAATCTGGGGAGATATACACTGGGTTCACCCTTTTATTGACCCTACACAAATAGAAAATAGGGAGAAAGCTACCGGTCAGATAGATACAGCTTTAGGCAACATTTTTCTTTTGGGTCTGATGTAAACACATTTACACTACTTAAGATGTCTATTTATGCATGTTCTTAAGCATAGGATTGCATTACATGATATAGATATTGAATAACATGCATCATCTTGGATTTAGAGTAGTTTGAATAAAATGGATGTTAATTGTCTCCTTTTATGTGCTTGGACAGGGAAAACTTTTTATCAGGGCCTCGGATTGAAAATCCAATCGTATAGATGTGATCAGGGCGACGATTGGAGTTCAACGACTCCAAGATCGCCCTAACCAGGCATCTGTAGCATCAAATAGTGATTGAGGAACCCTAGAAGATCAAGGGCCAGGACGGTGTAAATCTGCACTTCAAATGACAAATCTGACCGCATGGATGAATTCGGATCGACAATCACAGCCTAACGATGCAAAAAAAGAGTCAATCCGACACCCGTAGCACCATCTACAACATCCAGAAGATGGACGGCCATGATGGCGCCACATGGTGCCATCTCGGCCACCTAAACGCCCACATGCATCCGCTGAAGCCTCCGCATCCGCTCTTCTCCGCCGTTGGATCTCGATCCAACGGCTGTGATCGCATGCGCCCCAAATCGTCTGCTCTACCATCCGCGCTCTGCAGTGCAGTGGGCGAGGGCGTTATCGCGAGCAGCGGATGCGAGTTCAAAATGTTGGACGTACGAATCGCTACGCTAACGTGTTTGATTTCAAAACCTTGTCGTTGTAGCTTGAAAGCAAAGAATTTGTGTTCAACAAATAAAATTTATACCGAAATTTAAATTTTGGGTCGAACACAGGGAGGCTACGTCGATCTATATTCGCAATTATATTTTTTTAGAAATTTTTTTTGAAAAGCGAGGTGATATAATTACAATGAAGCTATCAGACTAAAAGGAAGAGAGAGAGAAAGAGAACATGCATTAATATTTCAAAATGTTTATACAATCAAACCAAATAAAAATTACACTAGAAAGCGGGACATCAGCTACACTAGTAAGTTGGAAAATTCTACACTAGAAAAGCTGCAAAGAAGAATGGGAGAGAGAAATTATCCTCTTCGACGATTGCTTGGAGGATGAGCCAGATGGAACGATGCCTGGATGAAGGAGGACGGAGCAGGACGAAGGAGGATGAAGCAGAAGAACGGGAACGGAGTAGCACGTTGTCATCGTCGCGGGATCCACTTCCGAACGGGGATGAAAATTTGGAGTTTATCTCATGAGGAGCATCCCAGGTGTGGGACAAGCTTCTCTTGAGCTTTGGAGAGGTAGAGAAGAGAAGGAAGGAATGAGAATTTCGTGTGGAGGGGGTCTCCTTTTATAGTTGCAGGGAGTGGGGGCAAATTGGTCATTACATCTTTAAAACATTACATAACGGTCTTTAGTGACGGATTAAACCGTCGCTAACGCCCCAACGTGGGTGTAGTGGCCGCTGCCCATGAGTGCCCGCTCGGCTGCTCGCTCTCAACGCATGCCACACATTTAGTCGTCCATGCGATCGGACGGCCCAAATCGCGCCTTCGCCCGCTCGCTGCACTCCTGCCCCAACGCGTGCGATGCCGCGTGAGGCGTGGGGGTGCGATAGTGCGTCAACGCTATTGAGCGCGGACGGCCGCTCGATTAAGATCCAACGCATGCCCGCGCCCTTCGCCTCCTCGCTACGGCTTGAACCTATGTCCGCTGCTCGCGATAACGCCCTTGCCCACTACGCTGCAGAGCGTGGATGGTCGCACGGACGATTTGAGGCACATGAGTTCATAGCCCTTGGATCGAGATCCAACGGCGGAGAGGAGCGGATGCAAAGGCTTTAGCGGTTGCATGTGGGTGTTTGGGCGGCTGAGATGGCCCCATGTGGCGCCATCTTGGTCATCCATCTTCTGGATGTTGTAGATGGTGCCACGGGTGTCGGATTGACTCAATTTTTACGTCGTTAGGCTGCGATTGTCGATCTGAATTCATCTGTGTGGTCGTATTTGTCATTTGAAGTGCAGATTTGCACCATCCTGGCCCTTGATCTTCTAGGGTTCCCCATTCACTATTTGATGCTACAGATGCCTGATTAGGGCGATCTTGGAGTCGTTGAACTCTAATCGTCACCCTGATCACATTTGTACAGTTGGATCTTCGATCCGAGGCCCTGATAAAAAGTTTGCCCTGTCCAAGCACAAAAAAGGAGACAATTACCCTCCATTTTATTCAAACTACTCTAAATGCAAGATGATGCATGTTATGCAATATTTATATCATGCAATGCAATCCTATGCTTAAGAACATGCATAAATAGACATCTTAACTAGTGTAAATGTGTTTACATCAGGGTCACCTAGGGGAGCAGAAACTCGAAGTCCATTTTAATTGTCATTGAGTGAGTCTATCACTTTCACAATAAGATGCTTAGTACTAAGAATCCTTTTCAAGCTTTTGGTGGGTTAGGTAGCCGTAAAATGTTATCCCGAAATCCTCAAGTCCAAAAAAAAAATTTAGAAAAGGCAAAAAAGAAAAAATATATATATACTTGCTTCCATTTAGAATAAGGCGAGGACTCGGGTGGTTGGCATTTTGGCAGGCAACCCGGGCACTGCTGAGTCTTAGCGAGTTAGGTTCTTAGTAGAAATTTCCTCATGTTGACAAGCAACTTCTACCTAAGCGATCAATTCCTAATTTTCGTTGTAAATAGCATTTAGGTCAAACCTTGCTAGGAACTAGCAAGGGGTGGGCATGGGGGAGTGATGACTCTACAATTTTCCCTGTTAATATTATCAATTAGAGTCAATTTCAAGGGTACTTGTGTGATAATGACATATTATAATGGGCTTGGGAGCATTACATGCATATTGCATGATCTTTACATTTTAATCATTTAGAATGAATGTTTAACAACCATGTACAATAGTCCATTTTGAAACAAGTCTCAAATGAGCAATTAGACCATACGGATGAATCCGAATCGACAAATGGAGTCCAACGACTCTAAATCACTTCGATCCAACCTCCATAGCTCCCACAACAAGCCCGAGAAACATCAATGGCCAGGGGACAATGCGACAACCTTATTGGCCACAGATGAAAGATTCGACTGTACCGATGGATCTGGAGCAATGATCACAGTCTAGCATCATGGGAATCATCTCGATTTGAGCACTGTGGCACCCTCTACAATAGAAAGAAGATGGATGGCCTAGATGACACCACGTAGCCCCATCCAGGTTGCTCTTCATGGCCCCAGCAGTCGTGGCCTCTTCCATCCATCACACCTCACGCTCCATCTCAGTCGTTCATCCTTCATCCAATGGCTGGAGTGGATGTGCATGGAATGCTCTCCACGACAATCCAACATCTTGGCACATTGGTCACAAAGCCAATCTGCCACCATCGGACATAGGTTTGAATCTCACTGCACCTCAGCAGAAGGAGCAATGACAACACAAGCAAGCAAGCGCACGAGCGTAAGCTTGCAGAGACCAATGCATGCACGCGGCACAGTGAGAGCGACACATGCGCATGAGGCACGCGCCAGTGGGGTACGTGGGTGGGGGTTACGGTAATGCTTGGGGCGAGTCTTTAGCGACGTCTTTGAATGTCGCTGTTGACCTAAGGATGAATTTTAGCCCTCTTCTCAACTATAAAAAGGGACCTATCCCTCCCATTTGCATCCATGTTCTACCTAAGAAACTCCACCATTCCTTTGATCTCCAAGCAAGGTTGTGAAGACGTCGAGCCACCGATTGAAGCCCCTCCACCGCCGTGGCTGCCTCGCATCTCCACTTAGCTAGTTTTTGGTTTATAATTTGTGTTGCTTAAGCTTTCATTTTCCATTGTAGTTGTAGAATCGAATCATTTATTAAATATATTCTCTATTCTATTATCATATTTGTCTCTTCCGTAGTTAGATATTCTCGCATCATCATAATGATTTTCTAACCCTATCTCTTTTCTCTCTTTCTCTCCCTCTCTCTCCCTCTCTCTCTTTCTCCCTTTCTTTCTCGTTATATCTGGTTTGCAAGCAAAGCAAACGATGAATTTTTGTGACACAAAGCGAGTATTTGATCTAATTTCATGCTCCCTTTGTTAAACACTCGAACTCATGTCTGTTTATTCTTATTTAAAATTGATGTCATAAAATGCACTACAACGAATGATTTTACACAAACACGTCCAACGAACATCACCAAGCAGCCCTCCTTCAAATTGATTGTTCAATACATGCAACAATGCAATGGGACCCTATTCTAAGTGTTGATGCATGTGTCTCTTCTAACTCATTGTGAATGGGCACCAAACAATGCAATTCAATTGCACCTAATCACCAAGATGAATATCCACAGAAAGGCTCAACCACAAAGATAAGAAAATGAAAAAAATTTTATGGAAGAGATTCGAGATCAAATCAGAGGCAAAATGCAAGGCCGTGGTGGGGTTGGAGTCAACTTGATTCCAAAACTCCCTAACCAAAATAATGTGATCCCGAAAGTGAATAATGAGGTGAAAAGATGAAACAAACACTCGATTGGAATTCACCTCAATGAAATCAGGGGTCACTAAAAGTCAAAGAATCGAGATTCTTGGATTTTATACGTGCAAGTGTATGGGAAATTTAAGGCTATGGATGTGATGAAAACAAATAATCATTGGATTTTAATCCAGTCGCCCTGAGAAATCCCAAGTAGAACTCTTTCTAGGGATTTTGATTTTTGATATTTTAGTTTTTTTTGTACTTTTTATCTTTTTAGTGAAATTTAAGATGGCAAAAGAACCTAAGCTTGCTAAGGGAAATGGACACCTATCTCCTCAATGTGTACAAAGCTCCACCAATGACTTCACACTCTTGCTCCTTCCCTGGACTTGTCCACATCTTTGGCCTCCTCTTTGTGGCTTCCCCTCACAATAGATTCCAGCACAAAAGCAAACAACAAAAACCCATGAAGAGATAGATGGAAAGAAAAATAAATCTAAAGGAAAAGAGTAGAAATCAAATCCAAATAGCACCACCCCAGCAATGGCACCACAAAACTTTTGTCGGAACGCAAGTAGTGTTATTTAATCAGTTGATATTAGCGTAAAAATGAGTATAGTGGAAGTGGTTAACATACTAAAAGCGATCCTAACAGATTTTTCAAATGTATTTTAACCTAGACTAAAGTATGTTTTAAGACTATCAGTTTTAGGCCTAGGGTCGAACTCAGGATGGTAGGTTTAAATAATCAATTTCTATGTGGATCCTAAAGACTGGTCATTTCCTTTTGTTTATTATGTTTTTGGATTTTTCTTTTGCTTTAGATTTTTTTGCGATAATTTTTTCCTTGAGGTACACCCTCAAAATATGTTCTTGGTGGCACGCCAACTTCAATAAGAAACAATCTCGCTATACGCGAGATTAGGTACCTACAAGTCCAGGATTATGTTTTCTCTTTTATACCTTTTTGTGTATTTTCCTAATTAACAAATAAAAGAGAATATGAGAATCAAAGAAAGAAATGCGAAAATTAAAATAAATGGCATACTTAACCTATGTATATATGTATATATATATATGAATAAGATATATATCTACGTGAATATATATGTATAACAATATAATATGGTAGTGGCAAATGAATCGGTGATTCAAATGGAATGTAGCACTGTGCTAGGATAACCAACGTCTAGAGATACACGATTAACCCTAGTTATGTGTCGTGTGAATGTGTGGATTGGACATGTGTGCGTGAGGGTCGTGATGTGCTTGAAAATCGTGAATGTGTACGCAACTGGTGGGTACACACACCCGAGAAAAATAGTAGTAATGGAGAAGTACACATGATGGTGAACAGATATCTGTGTATGAATATATATATATATGTTTGCGTGCGAGTGTGTGTGTATTTGTGTCTATGTGTGTGAGTGAGAGGATGAGAGGTGTGTATGCATTACGCACAAGAGTGTGTGCATGCTGTGTGGTGTGTAGTGTGTGCGTAGGTAGCAGTGAGTGTTTAGGCAGTGTGTGTACGCAAGTGTGGGAAGAGGTGCATGCAAGTGCTGTGTGTTTGCGCACGAGAGGAGGTGGTGGCTGGCTGGAGCGGACTTGAGAGGGCGTGGACGGGTGAGAATCACTGGATAACTGAGAAACTTACCCAGTGAGTTCTCGCAGTAGCAAGTGATTGAGGAGGGGCACGGAAAGAGGAGCGACCAGTCGAGGTGATTTGTCACTAGCTAAGTTTCTTAGCCAATGATGCGGGTGGCGTGGGAAGTGTAAGCGAAGGGGGGCAACTAACAGGCGTAATTTTTTATCAGCTAACTTCCCAATTATCCAATCAGATGAGATGAGAGGGAGGTGTGTGTGTGTGTGATCGAATGAAGTTTTGAAGAGCGTGAGTTGGGTGGGCCCTATCACCGGATAAGTGAGAAATTATATGGTGATGAGCCACAAAAATGAACCGCGATAGGGTCCTATAGAAAAACAAAGCAACCAAGCTCAAGAGCTTCTAAACTAATCTAATGGCAACCAAAATGATGATAAAAATATCAAAACGAAAATAGAACCACCACGTCTACATGCTCACAATGGAGCTAGACAGTGGTGGACCTCGCTGTGGTGGTTTACAACCATAGTAGTCTTCCCAATGGCACCAATGTGCCCTCTCAACTGGTGAGAGGGTGCTATGAATGGGAGAGGAGGAGAGGGAGAGAGGTGAGTTGGCCGACTGCAAGGATAGAGTGAGGGCGTGTGTGAGTAGAGATGCAGTGAAGGTGTGGGTGGTGGTGCATGCCGACCCTTTGCAGGGGTGGGATGGGTAGTCGTATATAGGCAATGGGAGAGGGTGTGGTGAAAGCAAGCCATTAGGATGTTCTTTTTGGGATATTTGGGTGTTTTGTGGGTAGGAACTTAAGGTTTTGTTTATTTATTGTAGGCAAATAGGTGGGTTATTTTAGGTGGTAGTCAGCGCTCTATCTCCCTCTCTTTCTTCCTCTCTCAATATGCATGAATGCATGCATTTACAAAATGCAATTATAGTTATCTAATCCTAGATATGTACATTGATGAAGACACATCCATTTCACATAAAATGATTATTTATATATGTTCTTAGGCATATAATTGCATTCAGCAATATAAATATTGCATAGCATGCATCAATCTACATTTAGAATAGATTGTATAAATTTTAGGTCAATTTGCCCTTTTTGAGGTAAGGGGACAGGGTGATATTTATCTAGGCCTTAGAATGAAGATCTAACTGTACAGATATGATCAGGGCAACGATCGAAGTCCAACACCTCCAAGATCGCCCCTATCGGAACTTCGTAGCATCAAATGTAGTCTGAGGAAGATTAGAATGAAAATTAGGACTTCAAACAACAAATCCAACCTTATGAATGGGTTTGGATCAATGATCGCAACCCAACAATGCAAAAATTGATCCAATCCGACATCCGTGGCACCATCTACAAGTAGTGGAAAATGGATGACCCAGATGGCGTCACGTGGTGCCATCCAAGCTACCCACAGCCACTAGCCTCATCCTTCTTCATCTGTGCCATAAGATCTCGATTGTTTGATTGAGATCCAACTGTCGAGATGCTACCACGTCACTCCCCAACCCCAGCACTCACCTCTAAAGGCACGATCAATGATAAATCTGGGTCGTTGAATGGAAATTCAACGGCCGAGAGCCATGGCGCCTTAATTCAAAAACTCAACAATCTGCGGCTATTGCGCATTGGGTGAGAGAGACATTCGCAATGTTCGGGCACACGTTCAACTCTCCGAGCATGTCAAACCTGCAGCGCAAGCACTCACATTGAAATTAGACCACCGGATCCTCATCAAGCGGCAACGACGACTGCTACGTGGCAACTCTAGGTGCACTAAATTAGAGCACTGCACACACGCACACAATCACACGTGATTGCACATGTGATCGGAAGCAGACACTACGTGCATGGTAAGGTGAAGAGGCGTGCTACTTCTAAGCCATCCGATCAAACGATTGGACGACAGATGTTGATTAGGTGCGATTAAGCATGCGATCAATTGAAGAAGCAAGTGCGATGTGGCCGCACAAGGAACCTTGGATCAGTGATTAATGGCCGAGGTTGCTTGAGCACCTTCAGCGATGTGCAGCTACAATGACATGTACATCCGTCACTAAAGGCACTGCATTCAATTTTAAAGCTTTAAGAGACCTTTTTGCCCCTAAACTCCTATAAAAGGGCAACCCCTACCACATTTTTCACCATCCCTTCCTTCTTCTCTTAACCTCTCTAAGAGCTAACAACTCAAGTTCTAAATCTCACTCTAGTGCTCCCAAGCTATGGGAAGCTCTGCTAGAGTTAAAAAATAAAATTTTCCACCTCTCACCCCCTTCGCAGAGCTCTCACCAACCACCTCTCGCCCCTGTTCTGGAAGTGGATTCCCTAACATCACTGCCCTGCCTCATCCTCAATTCTTCCAAATTTGTCCTCCTTCCTCCAAGCATGGTCCATCCGACTTGTCCCCCAAGCATTTGTCAAGGAGGATAATCTCTCATCCCCTATCTTTTTATCGCTTTCTAGTGTAGATTTTTAGCTTTATAGTTGTAGCAAGTAGTTGTTATCGACACTATCCTTGTTATAAAAGTTATTCTCTCCCTCTCTTTCTCTCTCTTGTTTATATTGCAAGTAGATTAGTTGTTTATAGCCATTGTGAATGTTTCCTTAATAAAGAAAATACAAAAAAAAATATAATTACGAATATAATTGATGTAGCCTCCTTGTGTTCGACTCGAGACTCACCAGAGTTTCGGTTAAAATTTATTTGGTAGCGGATTTTCTTGCAAACTTTATGACTTAAGTTTTCCAAACTCAAACTTTTCGCAATGAAAATCCTACTCATCATTTTAGTGCCTTTGCCGAGAAGGCAATGGATCTCGATTATTTTTTCCATATTTTTCATACTTATTTGCTCTCTAACCTCTTTTATATTTCCTCTATTGTCTTATAGGTGTCCCGACAAGGAATCTACAAGTGGTAGAAAGGTGTAAAGTGTGGTTGAAGACCATTGTAAGTGCCCCACAATTCTTTCCCCCTCCATATCTTCCATTTCATCACTTTAATTCAAAGCCTAATTAACTGAGGTACTCTCATAAACCCTAAGGTTAGTTTGGTTGTTTGGTTGTTACCACCACCCACCTTACCCTCTGCTTATAAAAAAAAATCTAAAAATTAAATCTTATCTGTTTGTGGGATTTCCTTACCATACATATCACATGCACCCACAAAGGTACACAACCTCATCTGATTTGTCTTACTCAACCGGTAAACTGATTTTTGGATCTAGTACACTCATACAAATACATAATTGTGTAGAAATTAGTTTAGGTAACCATGTGTGTGCCTAATACAGTGGTGCATCAAGGCCAATTGCTTGAGTTGTTTGGGTTGCACCACTTTAATTAAAAATAACTCATCATGTAGCTTGCTCCTTAGGGTTAACATTTAAGGTCAAATACCAAGCACTCCACCTTATTTTGTTTTCAATGGAAAACATCTTTGATGTCTACACATCTATTCTGCATAAAATCTCTATTTATGCATGCGCCTAAGCTCAGAAGTGCATTCAACATTATAAATATTGCATAGCATGCATCATTCTGCATTTAGAGTAGTTTGTACAAATTATAGATTAATTCTCTCATTTTTGCGGTCAGGAGAGGAGATATATCTTGAGGCTCCAGATGAAGAATCCAATCGTATGGATGGATCCAGAGCGACGATCGCAGCCTGACAACATGGAAATCTTAATCTGCCATCCTTAGCAGCCCCAATAAAGGAAAGAAGAAAGATGACCCAAATCATGCCAAGTGGAGCTATCCAAGTCGCCCAAGGGCCATCGCCACCTCTTTCTTTGTCACGCCAATCAGATCTAGGCTATTGGATTAAGATCCAATGGCCATGGAGAAGCCACACCACTAGAGCAAGGAAATCGCCTTTTTAACAAAGTGAAGGGCATAGCTTGGTGGTAAAAGATCCTATAACAATGGGGAGGTCACGGGTTCAAGACCCCACGCCCCCTGGTAAGCGAGTTTCTTCACGAGAATAGTTAGGGTTTCGGAGAACTAATCGTCATAGTCACAAAAATTACTACCAAATAAAATTTACCAAAACTCAAAAGGTAGCCCTGGCTCAAACACGGGGAGGCGAATCTTTGGTTTTGAAATAGGCACTTCAACTTTATTTGCTTTTGTTGTTTTTATCTTTTGCACTTTTTTTGATATTTTAATAGGCAAGAGATCAGATCGACAACATAATTATCTAACAAATCTACTTGTAGAGAGAGAGAGAGAGAACATCAATGTATATCTCAAATAGTTTACTACAGATAAGAAAGTGGAAGACTACAATAGAAAGCAAAAAGAAAGAGAGGTGTGAAGAATCCCCCTGGACGGTTGCTTGCAGGACGACTCACTTTGACGATGCCCCTTACGAATGTGGTGGGAAGTTGGATGAAGAAGAACGACGTCGGAAGATGAGGCAGGATGGCATCGTGGTGAGGATCTACTTCCCGAAGGTGGTGAGAGGACTACCACGAGATGCTCCACGAATGGGGGTGAGAGGCAGGAAAAATATTTGATTTCTACTCTAGAAGAGCATCCCGAGCTTGAGACAAGCTCTCTCTAGAACCTTGGAGATGGCGAGGGAGAGAAAGGAAGAGATGAAGAGAAATGGAAAGGGTAGGGGTCCTTTTATAGTGGAGGAGAAGAGGCATTCCATGCATGGGCAATTAGTGACATCAAAGGCATCGCTGATGATCCGCAGCAAGTGTTGCTAAAGCCCCAGCTCACGTGCCCGCGCCAGCGCTCGCACACGCGCGCTGCACTGCTGGAGCTGAGGTTGGAGGAGTCGCAGTTGTTCTATTGTTAATAGAAGGCTGAGATTGCTCGAAGATCGCATACTCAGATCGCATGATGCTGCTTGTACAATTGTGTGCACAATTGCCCATGATCACACATGCGCATGCGTCGGGTCAATCGGTGTGTGAGGATGCACTGTGTGGAAGCACGTCACCCACTCAATAAAGTTTTAACATCCCAATTTCGTCCGCAGCTACTTCAGCAAATTTCAACCACTTGCCACGATTCGAACGTATGACAGTGGCTTGCAAGCACCCTCCATGACCATTCCGATGCGGGTGCTTTTGTGTCCTGAGGATAATCTCATGGATGGGAACTGTCATCTGTTGGATCTTGAGCCAATAGCCGGAATTTCTCTTTGAGGCGAGGTAGAGGTTATAGCCGATATTAGGCTACCTAGATGGAGCCACATGGTGCCATCATGGTCATCCATCTTCTTTACTTTGTAGGTGGCACCATGCACATCGGGTAGGGTCGATTTTCGCATTGTTAGGCTACGATTGTCAATCCGGGTGCATCCATGTGGTTGGATTTGTCATCCGAGGTTTGTATTGGTGCCACCATGCCCCTTGGCCTTTGATATTCCTCGAACTGTATAATGTGCTATGGGACTCTAATCAAGATGATTTCAGAGGCGTCAGACTCCGATTGTCATCTTGACTAGATCCGTATGGTCGAATCGTCAATTCGAGGCCCTGAAATAGATCTCCTCTCTTGGCCACAAAAGCATATGAATTAACCTAAACTTTATACAAACTATTCTAAATGTAGAATGATGCATGCTATGCAATATTTATATGGAATGCATCTCTAAGCTCAGGAACATGCATAAATAGGCATTTTAACCTAAATGGATGTGTATACATCATAACCCCATGCCTGTCTTTTGCTAGTCCCTAGCAAAATCAGACTAAATGCTATGTATAAGAATAGAATTAGGATTCAATTACTTAGGCCTAAGTTGTTTATTAAGAATAGAAAATTTCAACTAGGGTCCTAAACTACAAACACTCAACAGTGCTCAGGTGCCTACCAAAATACAGACCACCCAAGTCCTCACCTTTATTTGAAATGGGAAGATACATTTTTTTCTGCTTTTGTTCTTTTCTAAATTTTTTGATTTTGAGTTTAGAGTTTTGGGGTAGCTTTTTATGACTACCCAACCTACCCAAGACGCAAAAAGAACTTCAAATTCTAAGCATCTTAACGTGAAAATGTGATAAACTCACTAGGCAGTCGTTAAAATGAACTTCAGGTTTCTACGACCCTAGGTGACCTTAGGAAGAATTTATGCTAAATGTGTATCTGTTTAACTAGTAGCTTTCTCCCTACTTTTTTTCATCTTTTTATGGCGTCAACACAAGGGCGAACCCAGTGTAGATCTCCCTGATTTATTCTACTTTCCTGCTTCTTCCCTAAGTGTTTTGGGAATTATTTATGCATTTTTGTGAGCTAGGCTTTGGACAAATGGCCAATGGGTTGTTACCCATGACAACTTGTCTGCCAAACTCGTTCGGTGAAGTGTGGCTTATTTTACTTTTTTTTTCCCCCTTTTGCTATTTTTGCTCTTTCCTTTTTCTTCTTTTTCTTTTTCAGTATCATTTTTTTTTTATTTTTTTGAGTGGATAGCTTCCCTGATCTAAGATTTAAATAAAGGCAGTAGAAAGGGTATGGTCATGTAGCTAGGCTCTGGACAACCAAACAACGGGCTATTACCACGACAACTTACCAGCCATACTACCCTAGAAAGTTCATTAGCTACCTAATTTCCATAAAAACTGCTGAAAAGTGAGTTAGTGCAAATAGTTTGTAGATGCTTTAGACTTGAAGTTCCCTCAAATCAGAGGGTGGGTTGATAAGTCGTGTACTTATCACCCCAATTTATTAACCAAATTAAAATAAAATTAACTTAGCAAGGACTCGATACCAAGTCCACATTTTAGTGGACACCCGGGCTGATTAATTCCAAAGACCTGAAGAGTCTAAGTGTTTAGGCCCTAAAGTATCCTTTCCCAAAGTTAACAACTCCTCATGCCTAAGTTCTCTTCTCCTAATTCTAAATTTTTTGTCTTTATGAATAAAAGAAATTGTATGGAGCTAACAAAATAATTTCAGGATTAAGTATCCACCACCCATGCCTAAATGATGGGTGCCCTCATTGTAATAATAAAGACATGTAAAGAGAGAAATAAATAGAATATCACCTAAATTTCATGATAGATCCGATCAGCTCTGCAGAGAAAGTAGAATATACACACGTGTTCAGTTTATTGACTTTAGCTAGCCATAATATACAAACAAGGAAGAAATTGAGAATTCACAAGTGCGGGTTAGAATCAGAATTAAAAGATTGACCCTCAAACCTACCAGAAGAAGATGTCCACAGATGTGGACCAAATTGTGATGCAGACCCATGCCCTAGGGTCAAGTTGTTCTTAAGGTTCTAAATGAAAATCACCTAGAACCTGAGATTGTTGAGCTTGTGGGGTTGAACCTGCGATTTTGTGGTGTGCAACCCAAGTCTAAAGTGGCAGACACTTGCTAGATCTGATTCACTAGATTTAGGTGTCCACATAGAGTTCGACTTGAAAAGATAGTCAATTGTTCTTTACTTGGGTTGCACGTTAAAGATATCGTAAGGGTCTTGGTAGAAGGTAGGTGGTTTCAAGTCAGTAGGAGCTCTAAAATCCAAACATGTATTTCCCTCAAAAGTAGCCTCCCAAATTTTCATTTCCAAATTTCTACCCTCCAAAATCAGAGTTTCCAAGACCTCCGAATCGTTGTACACCAAATCTAAAATATCCAAGTCAAACAATTGTGGCTAAATCAGAACTAACTTTGGTCTGGTGATCTCAAGAATATCATCATTCCATTCTTTGGGGTGTGGTTGAGGAATGGGGCTATTGATTGAATCATCCAATAATTTAGGATCAGAATCCTCCATGCCAACCCCAGTAGGATCAAATTCCTCAATTATAGGGCCATCAAATAATTGTGTGTAGGATGTGGAAGCATACATGGTGAAGTAGGAGGGAAAACAAAAGAAAGAAAAGTGTCATGTAGTACAATCAATCAAACTTGTCCTTAGGTGGGCTAGCATAAAGACCTACAGATTCCCAGAACCTATCTTGAGATGAAATAAATGATTTGGTCTACTTCTATCCAATCAATCCAACCAATTAGAGGGTAGGGTTGGGGAGAAGGTTCTTCCCTTAGATTTCGCCTCAAGTCCCTTTGATACCCCCCAACCACAGTCGTTTGACTCTACTCCCCTAGCTAGATATCAGATGGACCAGTAGAAGCAGATTAATCGAGAAAAATCTAAATTGGAGTCCTAAAGAGCGAGTTAATCCTTAATGCCAACATCTACTCAGTTTTAATTAGGATTGGGATGATTGTGCTCTTGGAATGTGATGGGCCCTTTAGATGAGTTGTGTTTTTAATGATCAACTAAAATGTGTGTGTGTGCACAACCAGGGTTTTCAAACAAGGTTCTTTTTGATGTGTCCTTCAGGGTTTAATCCTATTTAGCAGCATTTAGGGTTTAATATTTAGGTTCGTTTAGTCAGGTTTACTAGAACACTCCAAGTCTTGACAAGCACTGGTGATGATATATTCCTTTAAAATTCAAAAGGAATGTGGAGTGCCTAGTAAGTTCCTAAAAATTGAACCCTAACTGGCAAGTTACTTGATGAATCACTTTTAAATTGAGTGGTGCGGCCATGGATCTCAAACAATTGGACCTGATGCACCACTTGATTAAGGCACACAAGAATTTTTAACCTATTCAAATTTTCTACTCAATTATTTGTGTGTTGAGTTAAGGTGTACCAAATCCATAGGTCAAATCTCGGTTAACTAGTAGAATCAAAGTGATTGTGTGCCTTAGGATGAGAATTTGTAGGTGTTAATGTGTGTAACTTTCAGTAATGTTCCACAATTAGAATTTTTTTTAATTTTTTATATATATAACAGGGGTGAGGTAAGGTAAAGTGACAATCAAACAATCAGATCTATCCTAGGGTTTATAAAAGCACCAAGGTTGATTTGAGTATGAGTTATTAGGTGATGGAATGGAAATCTAATGGGTTTAACCTTCATCTGCACTTTTCTCTGATCTAACCACTCTGGCCCACCTCGAAAGAGTACCTGCAACCACAGTAAGATTAGAGAAAAAGTGAGATAAAAGTTAAGGCAAAAAATGTCGAAAAACCAAAGAGCGTTGCCTCCCAAGCAATGGCTCCAAAATGGTGGGCGAGTTTTCTCGCGAAAAAAGTTAGGGTTTTATACAACCCGTCATCGAAGTCGCAAAACTCACTACGAAATAAAATTTATCGAAGCTCAAAAGGGAGCCTTGGGTCGAACATGGCGAGGCAAACATTTGGTTTTGAAATCCCTGCTTCATCTTTATTTGTTTTTTGTTTTAGTGTTTTTTATCTATTGCACTTTTTTTGATATTTTAATAGGCAAGAGATCAGATCGACAACAAAATTACCTAACTAATCTACTTGCAAAGAGAGAGAGAGAACATCAATGTATATCTCAAAGAGTTTGCTATAGAAAAGAAACCGGAAAACTACACTAGAAAGTAAAAGGATAGAGAGAGGTGAGAAGAATCCCCCTCGACAGATGCTTGGACGATGACTCACTTTGACGATGCCCCGGATGAATGTGGGGAGAAGCTGGATGAAGAAGAATAGTGTTGGACGAAGGAGGACGGGCAGGATGGTGTCGCGGTGAGAATCTACTTCCCAAAAGTAGTGAGAGGATGACCACGAGATGCTCCACGAATAAGGGTGAGAAGTGGGAAAAATATTTGATTTCTACTCTAGAGGAGCATCCTGAGCTTGGGACAAGCTCTCTCTATAGCCTTGGATGTGGTAAGGGAGAGAAAGGAAGAGATGAAGAGAAATGGAAGGAGTGGGGGTCCTTTTATAATGGATGAGACGAGGCATTTTGCGCATGGGCAATTAGTGACATCAAAGGCATCGTTGAAGATCCACCAGAAGCATTGCTAAAGCCCCAGCTAACGCACCTGCACTGGCGCTCGAGCACACAAGTGTGGTGCACGTGCACTGCTAGAGTTGAGGTTGGAGGAGTCGCGGCCATTGGTTCGTCGATGGAAGGCTCAGATTGGGCGAAGATCATGTGCTCAAATCACAAGATGTTGCACATATGATAGCGTGCGTAATCGCACGTGATCACTGCGTGTGCACACGTCAAGCTCATCCAATGCGCAAGCATGTGCCACATGGAAGCATGTTGATATAGACACATCTATTTAGGTTAACATGCCTATTCATGCAAGTTCCTAGGCTTAGATTTGCATTTCATGTTATAAATATTGCATAACATGATCATTTTGCATTTAGAGTAGTTGCATATATTTTAGGTTAATTAGGTCCTTTCTATGGTCAAGAGAGAAGAAGACATATTTAAGGGCCTCTAATGGATGATCAGACCTTATGGATCTGATTAGGACGACGATAGAAGTCTAACGCCTCTGAAATCGTCTAGATTGGAGAACCGTAGCATCATACGAAGTTCGAGGAAGACCAATGGCCAAGGGCAATGTGACATCCATACAGGTTTCAGATGGAAAATTCGACCGTACGGATGGATCCAGAGCGACGATCGTAGTCCAGCAGCACAGGAATCATCTCGATCTGAGCACCATGGCACCCTCTACAAAAGCAAGAAGAATGGATGACCCAGATAATGCCACGTGGTGCCATCTAGGCCGCCCAACGTCGTCTAGTAGTAGCACACGTGCACAGCGTAGCCACATGCAGCAGCAACGCAGTGCATGCTAGCGGCGCGAGTACGACACGGGGAGTATGGGTGCGTGAAGCACGCAGCTCGTAATGCGCACGCTAGCGGAGTGGATTTTCAGCGACATGCGCCTTTAGTGATGCTTGCAGTTGTCACTAATGGTCTGTGAGCACCAGCAAGAGGAATTGAAGGGCGAATCTTCAGCGACAGCTGTAGCGATGTCTATGGACGTTAGTAATGACCTAGATGCGAATTTGTTCTTCATCCTCCACTATAAAAGGACCTACCCACCACCATTCCAAACCATCTCTTCCTTTCTTCCTCTCACCACCTCCAAGGCTTTAGAGAAAGCTTATCCTAAGCCTGAGATGCTCCTCTAGAGTAGAAAATCAAATAATTTTCCCTCCCCTCATCCCCATTTGTGGAGCGTCCCATGGCCGTCCTCTCATCGCCCATTGGGAAGAAGATCCTCTCCGCGACGCCATCCTACCCCATCCTCCGGCTCCGTCCTCCTTCGTCCCACTTCTCACCACCATCCTCTAGGTGATGTCAAAGAGAGTCATCCTCCGAGAAATCGTCGAGGGGTATTTCTCTCACCTTATTCTATCTTTTTATGCTTTCATAGTGTAGATTTTCCGCTTTCATAGTGTAACAAACAATTCTTCATGAATAGATGATCGTTTCTCTCTCTCTCCCTCCCTCTCTCTCTTATATTTTTGCAAGTAGATAAAGTTTTCATCGACCTAATCTCTTGCTTGTTAAAAATGTCAAAAAAATTAGAAAAGATAAAAATGATCACAAATAAATAAAAGTGAAGCACGGATTTCCAAAACCAAACATTCACCTCGCCGTGTTAGACCCAAGACTCACTTTTTGAGTTTCAGTTATAAATTTTATCTTATCATGAGTTTTGCAACTATGTCGACAGGTTACTTGTAACCCTGATTTCAAACACGTGAAACACGTGCAATCATTTTCGGGCCATTGCTGGGGAAGCAACGGAATTTACTTTATTGTTTTCTGCCCTTCTTTGCATTTACAAAGCACTAACCCTGCTTGTCTTTGATGTACTATCTTGCAAGTACCCTAGCATGGAGATCCAAGTGTGGTAGACTGAAATAAAGTGCCGGTACAGTACTTTGTAAGTGTCCCCCACATTCCCCCCCACTAGTTCATTTTGCCACACTCATAACCAAGACCTAATCTACTTAGGTGTTTGCATAAACCCTAGGATAGAATTGTTTGTCTTGTTGGCCACCTTCATCCACCTAGCCCCCACAAAAAAAAAAAAAGAAAAATAAAAAAAAAAAGATACTTTCTGTGGGATGAATTAATATACACACTTCAAACACCCACACTTGAGGCACATAATCGAACTTGATTTTCATCTACTCAACCGGCCTTTCAACCCGTGGACCTGATACACGAATTCAACAAATAAAAGAGTAGAAATCATATTAGGTTAATCACCTTTTTGTGTGCCTTAATCAGTGGTGCATTTGAGCCGATTAATTGAATTGTTTGGGCCACACCACCTAATCTAAAGGAGGTTCATTTTCTAGCTACCCCATAGGATTCAATAACTAGGTCAAGCTAGGCACTCCATATTTTTCTTGATTTCTAAAGGAAAATACCTAAACACATGCTTTCAAAAAAACAAACTTGGTTTGCCTCGTAAAACTTGGTTGAAAACACCTAATATTTGAATCCTAAAAGCTATTAAGCAAGATTTGAACCCTAAAAGTCATATCATCAAATAACCTTGTTTGCAAACCTTGGTTTTGCACGCACACACATTTTAACAGATAATTAAGGGCACAACCCATCTAAAGGGCCCATCACATTCCAAAAGCACAATCATCCCAAGCCTAATTAAAACTGAGTAGACGTAGGCCTAAACGATTGATTCACTCTTCGAGGCTCAGACTGATATTTTTTTTTATTAATATACTTCTGCTAGTCCATCTGATGTCTAGCTACGGGAGTAGCGTCAAACAACTGCAGCTGGGGGGTACACTAGGAACCAGAGGCCCAAGGCAAATGAAGAACCTTCTCCCCAGTCCCTCCTAACTTGTTGGATTGACCGGATAAAAGTAGACTAAATCGTTTATAATCTCAAGACGGGTCCTGGGAATCTGTAGGTCTTTAGGCTACTCACATAAGGACATGTTTTGGTTGATTGTACTGCAGGGCACCTTTCTCTTCTAATTTCCCTCCTTACTTCACCACGTACCCTTCCACATCTTACACACTATTCCAATCCTATCCTCCTACCACCACTTATCCCCAAGATGATTACTATCCTAACTTGACTTGTAATTACCCATCCACTAGCCAGGATAACTTTGATTGGGGATACGAATCTGGACCTCAATGTCCAAGGCCTAACCTTGGACAAGACTATGATTGCTATCCTTCTCAAGCATACAATGATTATGGATTTCCATCCTTTGATGACCAAACCAACCCGATCTACAACCAGGAATGATATAATGATTATAACACCTACCCTCCCCAGTATTCCACTAAATATAGGTTGCCACCATCCTTTGAAAAACCTAGAATGAAATATATTCAGGGAGGGGCCCAAGAACCTCGACATCTTGACTCCCCTAGATTTAACCCGAACCCACCCAATCCTGAATCGAATTAGTCGGTTCAGGTGAACCAGATCCAGGATAGGGTGTTGGCTAATTTGAGGAACACTATACAATCTTTAGTAGCTCAGCCAACATCTTGCACTGAAGCACTTTAGCCTATGATCAAAATGATTGATGAACTTAATAATTCTCAATTGGATTTGCTCCAAAGTGTTAGGGATAGGGACCTGGGTGAGTTTCTTCTTGGGAAATTATTGAGGTTGAGGAAGAAATTTGTGGTTGCCCTAGTCGAATCTTGGGATGATTCTTGTTGGGATCGTAGATCGCGTATTTGATCAGAAATGCATTATAATACATTTCCGAAATACGATCAATAAAAATAATTTCTAAGATAACTAGACTTGAGTCTCGGTCGTTCGTCTCTGGGTGGCATTTTGGAAATGCTAATTCAAATTCGATCTCGCTCACCCTACTCGTTCAAAATCGCATGTCAATTTATACTAAATATGTGTTGATGCACGACATGCTGTTGCCAGAATATCAAAAATTGAAAGCATGCAACTTCAATCACACCAAAAGATGATAATCAGGCACATGGTGATTTCCAACATATAAATATATATAAATATTTTCATTGAGGCATGATGGTGGTTACAGCATAAAGCTTATGGGAAAACTTGTAGAGGAATGCTTGAAAACATAAATCTAGCTAGCAGAAAATGATTGCAAACATGAATCTAAGGTGGGATTATGCATGCATCATTGGGGGAGAATATAGAGCTACACTATTAAGTATTAAATAAAGTAGTTAAACTATGAAGAACTATATTCTAATCTATCAGAACTATGGGCATTCTCAGGTGGGCTCCGATGGCCTTTGACTTGGTGGAAAGGAGGAGGGGCAGCTAATGGTGCTTAGGCCAGCCCTTGGAGAGAGGTTGAGGAGGTGATCCAACATCTTGGCATGGAGATGGTGGTGGCCATGGTGAAGCTACTCGTGAAGGTGGAGTGGAGGTGGAATGAAGCTAGCTAAAATTGAGCCAAGAATGAATGGCTCCAAAGTGCCACCGCTTAAGTCTTTTTATAGACCTAAGTGAAGCCCTCTAGAGAATTATGGAATTCTCTAGAGAGGCCTATTGTAGGAGCTCATGGGAGAGAGAGAGAAGATGGATGGTGGTTTTTAGATCCACCAAATGTGGATCTAAAAATTGAATGGTTATTGGTTGCTAATTTTAGCAACCAAGGCAACAACACATGGTAGAAAGTTCTAGAGAACTCTAAGCTAGGTATTTTCATGTGGATGGTGTGTGTGGGTGTGTGTGGGTCAAAATTTAGGTGGGTAGGTTGATTAGGTTAGGTTATAATGGGTTTAGGTAAAGGTAGGTCTCAAATTAAGGTTGTAAACCCTAATTCACTTAGGTAAAGTGCAATTAAATTTAATACAAGTTTAATTGGGTGTGTGGAAACCTAATTGAGATTAAAATAACTAAATTAAGTTAGGTCTAGGTCAATTGGACTCCTACTGAGTCCAATTGGACAGTGTGTGCTGAGATCAGGGCTCAATTGGACTCAATGAGTCCAATTGAATAAACTGAAGAGACTGGCCACGATCCAAGTCAATTAGGTTTAGTGAGGACCGAATTAGGTCATTAAGGAGGTCTAGAGGTGATGTACTTGGGTTAGGGCACCTTAATTTAGGTTCCTAGGGGGTTAGAATTGGGTTTAGGGAGCTAGAGAGCTAAGATCAAGGCTTGAATCTCAAAATAGGGTCTGAAGGGCAGTTTTGGACCCCCAATAAAGTTATCAGACATCTTATAATGAAAAATCAGAAGTCCAGACTTATTGTCTGGATGTCCAATCAGAGTCAGGAGGGATTCTAGGTTCTGTCTTGGGTATTCTACAGAAATTGGACGTTGATGAGACCACATGTGTGGGCTAATTAATTACGTAAATGCCTAAATATTATGATAATGTCTACATTTATGAAGCATATTTTGATACACAAATAGATTAGTGCTTTCATATTTTACTTGCATTTATATAAGATAGTATATATATTCTAGGGGCATGCATGCATTATATGCATCATTTTATTATTTTCTTGTAAATAACCCTTTTCTTTTTCCACCTTGAAGACCCACCGATCGCAATGGAACCACCTCCTCGCCAGCCTCAATAGATCACCCACCCAAATCAGTCAAGTCCTGCACAGCAGCCTCAACCGCCTCAGGATCTTCGGCCATCTGTTGGAGAGTCGACGACAATTTCTTTAAGAAAAAGAGTCCCGTGCGTAGAATGAGGGCTCATTTTCCACTCCCCCCTACGAGGATCTCCATCGTCTCCACCGTGGCTCAAGCGTTCACCGTGCATCCCTTTCTTGCACTGTGAGTTGGGCATACCCTGTTGCCTTCACCATCGATAAGTGCACGGTGACAACGTGCACTCATCAACCACCCACCCTTCCCTTTTCTCTGTTTCCCTTCTTTTTCCTCTTCTCAACCTGCAGAGCAACCCACCACCGCCAACAATGCATTCGCTCTCAGTGCCACCACCACCGCCTTGCGCACACCCATGCGTGCACCAGCAACCATACCCTTGTGCATGCCTTCATGCGCGTGTACGCCCTTGCACCATCAGCCACTGCAACAACCTCGAGCGCACTGTTCATCTTCTTCACAGAGAAGAACCCAAACGTCTCCGTGACCTCTCCACACGTAGCTGGCACCTCAGGCCATGAAGCTTGGCACCATCGATGCCATCAGCCTCGCCTCGAGCCTCTAGCCACCCTTGATCCCGCACATCGACGCTAGCAGCCCTCACCGTCTATGAGTTTCATCTCCTCTAGCCGGCCACCTCCGACCTCCAACATTGATGTCGCTACCACCAACGAGATCCCCTCACGCTGGCCGACCTTCACCAAAGGCTTCGCCGCCCTCCATGGCCTCAAGTGCTCACATGGCCAAGAGGAGAGAATCCTCTATTTCTAGGTGAATTAAAAATTATGGATTTTTCCATTGTGAAAAAGCACTATTCATTTATTTATCTTATATAATATTTGGCTGAAATTGCATGGACATTCCTCTCTTTAATTTGAAATACATATGATTAAGTTCTTATGAATGACATAAAACATGAGATATTGGTTATAGTAAATTGGTGTTATTAGGTAGGAGATTAATATCAACATTGTTTGCTATTACCAAGCTCATTATTTAGAATATTATATTGTGATAATTTTGCATATAAATACCTACACTCCTGATCAATTGTTTAAAACGAGCATATATATTGGAAATAAGTTGCACTAGTTAGAATGCACACTCATTGATATTCCTTAATAAACGAAGCGTCACTCACGAGTTCAATAGGCTTATT
Source organism: Thalassia testudinum (assembly GCA_037157565.1). NCBI lineage: Eukaryota > Viridiplantae > Streptophyta > Magnoliopsida > Alismatales > Hydrocharitaceae > Thalassia > Thalassia testudinum. The sequence goes on along the minus strand of JAZHRO010000003.1, from coordinate 6,518,083 downwards.
CCTCTTTGTGGATACGACCTAACTATTTTCATAGCTAGTTTCTGAACATTAAATGGTTTGAAAAGCTATTTTCTACCATGCGATGTACTAAAATGAAGCATCATTTTATGTTACAAATTTTATCGAAAACAAAGATCGCTCTTTCAAATGGCGCCATTGCCGGGGAGGAAACATGCCTATTAATTTTTTTTAGGAATTTTATATTATTTTTATGCTATTATGAAGCTTTTCTGAATCATTGATCTATTTCTTTTTCATGTCGAGGTACATCTGTTTGGAGGAAACGAACGCGGCTGGCACGCAAGGCGGAGACAATATTCTTGGTGGACCTTGACGCCACCTGGAGACCAACAACGGGTGCTTGTGGGGCTTGATCCCACGCACGTAGGCATACAGAGGAGCCTTTTTTCTGATTTAGTCATTAGATCTTAGTTTAGATTTAGTTTAGATAGACATTAGAACTTAATTTCTATTTTTTCGACCCATGTTGGGTATTTTTGGGAATGTGTTCCCAGTGCCTTTATTGCTTATCACTCTTGTATACTGGAGTGTATTTTTGGGAGCGTATTCCCATTTTATTTAGATTATAGGATTATTTGAATTATTTGAAATGCATATAGGTTAGTTATTTAGTTAGATTAGGTTTGCTTGCTTAATATTATTAAAAATTAAAAAAAAAATCAAACTTCCTGCAAGAAGCTGCATATCAATAGGGCGACCATCTAAGATTGAATGAGCAACATCTAATTTATCTTTACTACATCGCATACATTCTTGCATGAACAAAGCTGGAGTAAGGTATGTCTTCTCTTTAGCATCAAATATCTGTCATGCATTTGCATTGGACTTAAATTCAAGACCACTAAAGTGTTTGAATCAGGTTAATTTAGTGGTCACCTTAAAAATTGGGACTGTTAAGAGATTGGAGCATAAAATCTGTGACTTGAAAGTGTGTGGAAAGGATCTTGTCTGCGAGATTTCAAAGCTCAAAAGGCGAATGTGAATTGCACATCACACATAAGGTACCTAGATAAATTTCTACCTCTCCTCGTTTGCACCACAAGGGAAGTTAGTTGGAAATCAACAAGCCTATCCACCAAGTTACTTCGGTTCCTCGTGTGTGGGCTTGATTTGAGGCTTCCATCCCTTGCGAGTAGGTTGTAGGCACCAACAAAGGTCGACCTAGGAAACATAATTCTTGCAAAACTTGTTTGACCACCAATTGAACATTTAATTGTAAGACCTAGAATCTACTAAAAATAGATCCCACTGTATTTGCCTTTGTTTTGACAGCGATAGAACTATCTAGGAAGTTTCTGCTTGTGCTTTGATTTCTTCTAAATCCTAAGAGAGTTAAACCTATTTGGCTTAAAGAAATGGATCACTCTTACTCCTATCATTCAGATTATCATAGTTAATACTTCCCATCTTTTAACCAAGATCCCAGGCCCCGAGCGTATCCATCCTTTGATGGGTACAATGACAATTCATGGGATCATTCATATTACTATCCTGGGAGTATTGGCCCGATAGCTCCCACTTTTGAGCAGAGCCTAGGAGCAGGATTTTCCAACCCTATAATCCCTACTACTATACAAACACCCAACCCTCCCACCCTTCATCATTTTCCGTATCGAGGTTGGACCAATACCCCTAGGCAACCAAAGCCTGAGATTGACTATCCTCCCCAATCTGATAGTAGTAGCCTCTCCTCTTTTATGATAGAAATGCAAAAACAACAAAAGGAAATGATGGAATCTGTGCGAGAGATGTTGAGGAATAGCCAACAATTGAATAAGGAAATTAGACAGCTTAGCTACGCTCTTCCTAGTAATTCTAATCCCTACCCATATGACCGTGATCATGAAAATAATTCTGAGAAAACCAATGACAATAGGGATCCCGTTTTATGTAGTTATCACTTAGACTCTCCCAATGAGACACGACCACTAGAGGAGAACGATCCTAGTAATTATCCACCCGAGCTATATTAGAGTCAAAAGAAAGGGAAGTTGGTACTTCTTGAGGACCTTGACCCCAATGACAGTATTTTCCTTACCCCTGATAACTTGGGTCAAGGTCGTATTGTTCATATCACTTTCTCTATTAATTATCTGGTGGAACCCCATTCTACCCTTAGTGAGCATAATCCTGACCCTCCACTCAGGGAATCAACACCTACCATTCAACATTCTGAGGATTTAAATGCACCCAATGAAGATGACCGTAAGGGAATGGAGGATGAATTAGATCAATTTTGCTCTCAGGGATATAAAAAGTCTATTTTAGAGGATAGGATGACCCAATGGAGGAACCCAAACTAAAAATCTAGAGTGAATCACAGGGGGATTATTTATTATTCGAGGACTTAACCCCAGAGGATATAAATAATCTGGTGAAATTCGGATTCCTCCCTTCTTTTGAGAGTCATCCTCCACAAAAGCAGGAGTTGATATTGGAGGAGGACAAACACAATAGTAAGAAGCCTAAGGGAGACTCTCGGGGACAAAACACATCAATTGAGGATTTATGTCCCGAGATGAACAAAGAATTAAGTGACATAGGCTTACTCCAAAACATTAAGGTGAATCCTCTTTCAGAAATAATTGTGGATATTGATCCAACTCCTCTCTTTACTAGTGAATCACATATACACCTCGACAAAAACTCAAGTGAACCAAAAGAATCCGGGGATGAAATTTATGATAATGATTTTGTTACTTCGACCCTGCCATCAAAGGAATTTAATTTGGAGTCCACCATTAATTCACATATACTGGAAGGTGAAAATATGACTCCGATCATTAATGATAGGTAGGGTGATGTGAATTTTTCTACAATAATTGTTAGGGAGAATACACAAGCTGAAATGTTGTTGGAATTAGACTCGACACCAACTAAGCCCTCATTGGACTTAATCATTATCTCCCAACACCACAAACAACCGTTACACTCCCTAGCCAATCCTTGGCTCAGGTCTCTGCTCACATACATTCTTTCTGGGGAGCATATCAAGCCAATACATCCTCGGGTAGAATGGTGAGTGTGGATTGATGCCTATACTTTTAGTCCCACCATTCAAGGGTTTGAAATAATAATGTTTATATCTTTTAAAACCCTTCATGCTTTGGAGGACCCTTGTTATCCTCCACTTATTCCATTTCGAGAGGTCCCTTTTCATATTCCCTTTGTTATTCCTAAACCTCCCTAGGTAGCCTACAAGGTTATTTGCTTTCATGACTTCTGGCAAGCATTTGGGATAATGTTGCATCATCAACTCGCCAACATCTGTGGTTACCTGTTTTCTAGGCCCGTGCTATTACGCATATTTTTAGGGCTTAGCTTTTTTTGTCTGGAACTAGACTTACAGGATCCCTATAAGTCTAGCTGCTGACAGAAAATGCAGCACTTGTTGGGAGGCAACCCAGCGTTCAAAATAACACCATCATCAGGTGATTTCTTTCCTTTCTCCCCATGTTTTAATTTTACAATGAGAACATTGTAGGATTTAGGCATGGGGGGGTGCATTTTGCATTTTAGAAAGTATTCATGCAATTAGGTTACCATAAAATAAAAAAAAGTAATAATATTTTCTTCTTAAATTGTTTCTTAAGTTTAGAATCCAGTACATTTACTTCACTTGCACATAGACAAGGTAATGGATCTTTCAAGAAAACCAATAAGCATTTTTAATATACTGAACCCTTGGACAGTTAATAGGGAGTCAACCATACTATCTTCTATTAGATCTACCTCATAATTGTGAGAAGAAAGTAAAGAGACTACTGGTACCCTAAGTCCTGTGCAAGGACTCTTAAGTTCTGGACAAATAGATGATGATACCACAATGAGTCCAATTGAATAGACTGAAGAGATTGACCATGATCCAAGTCAATTAGGTTTAATGAGGACCTAATTAGGTCCTTATGGAGGTCTAGAGGTGATGTACTAGGGTTAAGGCACCTTAATATAGGTTCCTAGGGGGTTAGAATTGGGTTTAGGGAGCTAGAGATCCAAGAGCAAGGCTTGAATCTCAAAATAGGGTTTGAAGGGTAGTTCTGGACGTCCAATAAAGTTATCAGACATCTTATAATGAAAAATCAGAAGTCCAGAGTTATTGTCTTGATGTCCAATTAGAGTCAGGAGGGATTCTAGGTTCTGTCTTGTGTATTATGCAGAAATTGAATGTCTGACCAAGTGTCTGGATGTCCAATAACACTGCAAAAGTGAGTTTAAGGTGTGCAGGAGTTGGCTAAGGGTTCTAGACATCCTATAACTCATCTGGACAGCCAGATAGAGGCTAGAATTAGGGTTTTAAGGTTTCCTAGGGTGCGTTGACCTAATCTTAGTGTAGCTAAGGCTTGGGGAAGCTTCTAGGCTATCTTAGAGCTAGGATGGACCTAAGTTCTTCACAATTTATTACTTTATTTCTACTTAATAGAATAGCATACCTTAACTCCCTTACATTATTATCTACTACATCTAATCTAGGTCTTCCACTATAGCTCTGCTGCAACACTAGTTATTCTTTATTCTTCAGATCCAGCTTTAGATCAAGCTTCAGATCTAGCTTCTGATCAACTTATTACCTGCAATTGACATAATGCACCTAATCAGTACATTATAGCATTATTTTATGCATAGCTAAAAGAAAGTAGTAAAGGTGCTAGTAATGCTTATGCATGCATGAATTACCCTAACTTATGCTAAGTCCTAACCTAATTTAGGTCAATTAAGACCTATGATTGCTACGCAATCATACCCCCATGCCTAAATGTTGCTAGTCCATAGCAAATGCAAAACTAAATTATTCACAGAAGGGTCCTAAAGGGATTGATTATTTTATCAAGTGTATGCCTAGAGATTTTTCTCCCTTTTGTTTTCATCCTATGTTCTAGAAATCCAGACAATCATGAAAGTGTAGCTATGTAGATTTTACAATGGATTCGAGTGAAAATCTAATTCACCTCTAAAGCCTATACTTGAGCCCTAGTAAAAATTCTAGTGGGATAGGTGGACTTCTTCCCTCGGGGTATTCAAGATATTCTATGAATTCCACCCAGCTTTAAGCTTAGGTAGAGAATCTTAGAGGAAAAAGATTATAAATTTGGTGGCTCACTCTCGACTGGTGCTACATAGAGATTAGTACTATAGAATCTAGATTCCCAAATTATTACGTAACTCAACTCAGAGAAAGATGAGAAAAACTATGCTCTCTTTTGGTTCCCTTGTATTCATTCTCTCTTTTTCTTTTTCTTTTTCTTTTCTTTTCTTTCTTTTTCTTAGAGCTCACAATCTCACCAGATTCACATATATGACCTGTATTTGGTGGTCTCACTTGGCATTAACATTTAATTGAGTTCTCATAACCTTAACACTAAGTTAGAATTCCTCAGCCAGTATTCGGGCGGTCAGAAACACAGAAAGTTAGGTTAAGGCTTTATTTGGTGGATCTCAAATTTATTTGGTAGTATTGCAACAATGCAACTGAAATAAACACTAAATATTCACAAACTCTTTTTCTGCTCTTTTCTTCTCTCCTTTTTCTTTTCTTTTTTTCTCTTTTTTTTCCTTTTTCTCATTTTCTCATTTTTTCATTCTTTTTTTTTTATATATAATTTTTCTCACTCAACACAATCTAGCAACACATTCATGAATTTTATTGAAGAGCCATTATTAGGGATTAATGGTACTTAAGAGACATTAGGTGGCTTATTTGGTGGAAGTACCTACTCATGGCACCGGGAGAGACAGATAGAATGGTGTATTTCTGACCTTGACATCAATACCCTCCTTCAGCCGAGGATTTCATAAAGAATGGTCGTAACCATCCACCTTAGCCCTAGTTTTATGAAGACTCACTCTCTACATATTTGCCTTATTTGGTGGCTCTCAAAATTTTGCACAAAAATATATACGTAGGAATCGAGAGCAGAAACTATGCCTAATCTTTGAGTATCATTACCTAATTATCTAGGATTCCCGATTCCTTGCACTAATCTTAGAGCACCAGTACACTCTACTCTCGTCTCACACTATTTGGTGGATTTTTCGAAGAAAATCTACCTGACTCCCAAAACACTATCTAAGGGTTTCGGAAAAGAATCACTTCTTCTCGACAGACTAATGACGTTTATCAACCTTCACCGTGAATCCATGGCAAATTCTACGTGTGTGTGAAAAATTATGCTGAATTCCATATTACAGGAATCAACTAGAGGATAAAATCCCTAATGAATTCTCTTAATAAGATAATCTTATTAATGGATGCACTATGTATATATGCTATAAACAAGTAGCCTCTTATATTCAAACTTCATGAAATTTCCCTTTCGGGTTACATTTAGCTTGACCCTAAATTTAGAACAAAAGGGTGAGCAGGTGAGTCGGAATTGGCTGTTGCGGATGATTTTTAGCTCCAATGCAAGCATTGGAGGTGGAGTCGGTTGTTCTTTTATTTAGGGTCCTAAAGTACGTTTGACATGCAGCTCTAAGGTTTTCCTAAATGTTCGCATAAAAATTTTCAGTTTTGTCTTATCTACCCCCCATGCCTAAGTTCTTGCATGTCCTCATGTATGAATATAAAAGAAAATAAATACAGTAGGGAGTAAATGGCTAGAAATCACCTGGAATTGCTCCTGAAATTTAACGTTCAGCACTGGCCAACCTGACAGTATGCAATATGCGAAAAGGAAATATGCTATGTATAAAAATGGTTATGTATAGATGATGGAAGAATGTGGGATATGCTATCTATACGTGCTGAGTTTGACGCCTCCAGTTGGGCGAGAACTTACTCATATATCCTCGATAAGAAGAATGAGTTCATTAGCTGGAGGAGGTTCCTGGGCCATGAATGGCTTGAGGCACTAGTCATTTACCGTAGATACATGCCTAGATTTTGGGTCCCTGATTTGGACCGCCCCAATAGGATATGGGTGAATCACAACATATGGGCCAGCCCACTTAGACTTGAGCTTCCCTGAAAAAAGTTTCTGCCGCGAATCAAACAACCAGACTTGCTGGTTGGGAGTGAATGCTTTCCTTCGGATGTGGCGGTCATGAAAGGCCTTGGTCTTGTCCTTGTATATCAATGCGTTCTTATAGGCCTCTCACTGAATCTCTTCTAATTCGCTGAGCTGGAGTTTCCATTCTTGACCTCCCACATCGAGGTCAAGGTTACATTTTCGCACAGCCCAAAAGGTGCGGTGTTCCAACTCTACAGGAAGGTGACAAGCCTTGCCATATGCCATACAATATGGTGACATTCCGAGTGGGGCCTTGTACGCGGTCCGATATGCCCAAAGTGCATCAACTAATTTATCAGACCAGTCCTTCCTGTCTAGTCTAACCATCTTCTGGAGAATCAGCTTGATCTGACAGTTAGACACTTCAGCCTGCCCATTGGTCTACAGGTGATACGGGGTGGCTATACGGTGATGTACCCGGTATTTCTTTAATAATGACCTGAACTGGGCGTGGATGAAGTGGCTTCCCCCGTCGCTAATTAGAGCGCGGTGTATTCTGAATCTCGCGAAGATGTATTCCCATAAGAAGGAAATGACAGTCTTATGATCAGCCCATCTCGTCGGGATGGCATTGACCCACTTCGAGATAGTCAACAACTGGTAATATGTACTCGAAGCCATGCGAGTTCGAAAAAGGGCCATAAAATCGATGCCCCAGACGTTGAACACTTCTACAATAATGATAGGCTGGAGTGGCATCATGTCTCTCCTGGTCATAGAACCGACCGACTGGCATCATTTACAGTGCTGGGTGTATTCGTGTGTATCTCTGAAAATAGTTGGCCAAAAAAATCCTGACTGCAAAATTTTTGCAGCGATTTTCTGTCCGAAGAAATGACCACCACAAGCATCATTGTGGCAAAAGGATAACACACTGGGGATCTCAGAATTTAGGATGCATCTTCTAATAATCTAATCTACTCCAATGCAGAAGAGCAGTGGGTCATCCCAGAGGTAGAATTTGGCCTTCGCAGTAAATTTGAGTTTTTGGTCCTTGCATAGGTTCGCAGGAATCTTGCCTGTGGCAAGATAGTTTGCGATATCTGCATACAAAGGGAACTCAACAGAGCGAACTGCCAAAAGGGATTCATATGGAAATTGGTCATGGATAGGTAGGGAATACGGATTGTGGGCTGGGTCCAGTCTAGATAGGTGATCTGCCACAATGTTCTGCTTTCTGGCTTTGTCGCGGATTTCAATATCAAATTCTTGTAATAAAAGGATCCATCTAATGAGTCAGGGTTTGGCATCCTTCTTTGCCAACAAATGCAAGAGGGCAGAGTGGTTAGTGAAGATGATAACTTTTGAACTTAATAGATAAGATCTGAATTTCTCCAACCTAAATAATACTACTAGCAGTTCTCTTTCGGTGATGGTATAATTGCGTTGAGCCTCATTCAGCATCTTGCTAGCTTAGTATATGACAAAAGGTTATTTCTCTGGACACCTGCCTAAAACAGCACCGACGAAGAAATCAAAAGCATCACGCATCATCTCGAAATCAAGTGACCAATCGGGTGGTTGGAGAATTAGGGAATTAGAGACAGTGCTTCATAAAGTCTCAAAGGCGCTGAGACACGAGGTGTCGAATTTGAATGCGGCATCGACAACAAGGAGATTCATCGAAGGTCATGAAATTTTTGAGAAATCACATATAAATCTCCGATAGAAGCTGATGTGACCCAAGAATGATCTGATCTACTTGACCGAGCTAGGTGGCGGTAAGTGGGAAATAATCTCAGATTTAGCTCGATCGACCTCGAGTCCATTTTTAGAGATCCTGTGCCCTAGTACTATGCCATCCCTCACAATGAAATGGCTTTTCTCCCAAGAGAGTACTAGGTTTACCTCAATACACTACTTCAGGATTTTGGTGAGGTTATGAAGATAAGATGCGAAATCATCTCTAAAAATGGAGAAGTCATCCATGAACACCTCCACATAGTCCCCAATCATGTCAGAGAAGATGACCATCATACAATGTTGAAAAGTTGCTGGTACGTTGCAGAGGCCAAAGGGCATCTAGTTGAAAGCAAATATTCCAAAGGGGCATGTGAATGTGGTCTTGTCTTGATCCTCCAGGCTAATCGCTACTTGACTATACCGAGAGTATCCATCCAGAAAGCAAAAGAAACTGCGTCCGTCTAACCGTTCCAAGATCTAATCAATGAAAGGCAAAGGAAAGTGATCCTTCTGGGTAGCCATGTTTAGTTTCCTATAGTAAATGCAAACCTGCCATGATGTCGCAGTGTGGGTCAGGATGGATTCTCCTTGATCATCTTTTACTATGGTGAGTCCTGCTTTCTTGGGCACTATCTAGATCAGACTCACCCATTGGCTGTCAGAGATTGGGTATACAATACCTGCATCCAGCCATTTGAAGATCTCCTTCGTAATAACCTCTAGCATATTTGAGTTTAGCCATCTTTGAGGTTGTCTCGAAGGTTTCACACCCTCATCCGTGTAAATGTGATGGGTGCAATATGAGGGGCAAATACTGCGAAGATCAGCAATGCTCCACCCTATAGCATCCCTATGGTCATGTAAAACTGAAATTAGTTGATGCTCCTATTCTTGGGTTAAGTCAGTACTAATAATGACCGGGTATGTCTCACTTTCGCCCAAGAACACATACTTAAGTGAGTCAGGTAAAGGCTTCAATTCAGTCACGGGTGGGTCAGAGTCAGAAATGGGAATTGGAGTAGACTCGAAGGTGGGAATCTGATGATCCGGATGCATGTGAATTCCTATTGATTCACTACCTGTGAGATAATCGGTTGTGACTGCGTTAACGGGAAACCCGTTAGCTGTGGTCACGTCTTCTTGTAACAATAGGGGCGATCCAGTAGTGTATGGATCAGGATAGCAAGATTTAGGGGTGCTGTGGTCAAAAACACACCCTAAACAATCGGATCCTTGGGGAGATATGTGCAGTGCAATGGTCTCAGTCCCATGTGGATCGATGTCCAAGAACCCTGATAGTACAAACGAATGAGACATTGGGTTGTTACAAAGGAGCCCAATGTTACCACAGTATGCCAAATCTTTGTCTTCACCATCCTCCTCTATGCGATCACAATCAAAATTCCTTGATGCCCTGAATATGTCAAGTCGAAGTCACTCATTACCAAGGGCTATCTCCATACCCCTGGATGCACAATCAATGTTTGCTCGGGCTGTTGATAGAAATGGGCAACCCAAAATGATTGGTGCATCTCAAACATTAGGAGGAACTTTGATATCGAGAATGAAAAAGTCTGCGGGAAAGCAAAATCAGCGGACGTTTATGATCACATTCTCAACCACCACCCTTGGTGTTTTTATTGATCTATCAGCCAGCTGAATCATGACCGAGGTTGGATTTAACTCCCCAAATCAAAATCAATCAAATATGATAGTCGGAGTCAAGTTGATGGACGAACCTAGATCTAGAAGGGCCCGATCAAATGGAGAATCTTGCAAGAAGTAGGATATGAGTGGGGTAGCAGGGTCTTTCTTTTTCGGTGGTAAGTTGGCTAGAATCATGGCGCTAGCCGCTTTTGACAGTATCGCCTGTTGTCCAATTCTAGGCTGTCGCTTCGGGGTACAATAGTCCTTGAAGAACCTAGCAACAATGGGGATGTGATCAATTGCCTCGAGGAGAGGGACTTGAATATGTACTTCCTTGAACATTGACTTCAGGTCTTCAAAATTCTATGTGCCCTTCTTCCATACTACATTTCGCGTTAGAGCCTCAGGAAAAGGGACGGGAATCTCAGGGTCAAGTGGCCTCTTACCCTTATCTACCGAAGGTGGCTCCTGAGATGAAGAAGGAGTCGAACCTGCCTATGGCGAAGGGTGAGAAAAATCAGGACCCACCTGCCTATGTGGTGGGTCGAATGTCTTCCTTCCACTCCTCAATGAATAGCATTTCCATCGACTTGCTGTCCATGAGGTGATGGGGGAGCAGAAGGGGCAGAGTATGCAGGGTTCTGCATCATAGGCGACTGGCTTTGAGCATAACTAGGTGGTGTAGGAGATGCCTGTAATATGGAGTGTGCCTGTCCCTATGGTGCCTGAAACCTAGGTGGGGCACCATGGTTCTGCACATACCAAGGATTCGAGACAGGTTGGGAGGGTAAGGCTCCCTGAGTCCTATGCTCCGGCAATAGTTGGTTTTGCATGTTCTATATAGTCTGTATCTGGTCAGCCATTGCCTTCATTATCTGCAAGCTATCCTGCATAGAATTCCTCATCAATTCTTGTAGCTCCTCTTTCAATGCCTCTAGAGGGTTAGCCTGCTTTGGAGGGTGATTGGCAACTTGGTGCAATGGCTGGTACATAGAACAGGGTTGCTGCTACTGAGACGGGAATGGCTGCTGCCTAGGGTATGCATTTTGTGCATTCCTATATTGCCTGGTTTGGTAGTGTGGACCTTGATGTGGTCTTTGTGAGTTACGAGAAGTTAGGATGCTGGTGCCAACCAGGGTTATATGTCTCTGAATATGGGTTATTATGCCCGTATCCTTGAATAGCACTGACATCCTCATAGGTCGAAGACGTCTGAGACATATATCCATCAAGGGGATACGTATTATAGTTAGTGGGTGGTGCATAACCCTGGTCACATGGTGCCATATCAGGATTGTTTACAGGATCCTGATATGCAGGATCTTGTAAATAAGGAGAGGATGCATCCCGAGTGAGTAGAATAACTCAAGCAGGAGGGGCTCGGGGTGCAAAACAGGGTCTTGGAGCAGTAGAGTTCAGGTCAGATTGACCTTGATTAATTTGGTCAATCTTTTTTTCGATCAGGTTTATTCTATTCAGCTGCTTGACGATGATATCCATGTCGGCTTGAATAGACTCAATGTGAGCCTCATGGACACCAACTTGCTACTAACCAGGCCATTGGAACTGGTTCATGGATGCAGCATTCATCGAGTTCTCAACCAAGGATTTGAACAACTCAAATGCGATGTTCTCGTCTTTTGCGAGGAAATTCCCACCACTAGAAGCATCGGCCAGATACCGATGTGTGTCATCCAGCCCAATGTAAAAGATCTGAGCTAGGTGCCATCTAGGCAAACCATGGTGCAGGCATTTCCGAACAAGGTCGTGAAATCAGTCCTAGGCGTCATGCAACTTCTCCCTAGCTCCTTGGGAGAAAGTTGTGATCACACTCCACATTGCATTCGTTCGACCGATCGGGATGAACTTTTGCAGGAATTCACGTCGTAATTCCGACCAGGTTCCAATTGGCTTCCTTATGGTCTTGAAATAGTACGAAGCTTTGTCCCTTTGAGAAAATGGGAAATGCTTCATCAGAACAATCCCAAGATCAACATTCCTTGGTCGAACAGTTTCTCTGAGTCGACTCAGGTCCTCTAAGTGCTTGAACGAATTTTCGCTTGAGTTTCCATAGAAATGACTTTTGATCAAACCAATCACATTATGCATATGCTCAAATGCATCTCCACCTATGGGAATCTGGACTAAGGGTGCGACGATCGGTGCAGCTAGATCATAGAAATCCTGAAGTTATTCTCCTTATGGTGGATGCTGTATTCGGTCAAGCGTTGTCAAGATACTGTTCATGCTCTGTTGATGCCGCTCCTCTGATTCAACCACCCAGGCCTCCAAATGAGCCATCGTGTCTCGATTACCAACATCCTGACTTGGTCTAGGTCCAGGTGCAGGATTAGCCATCCTGGCTAAGGGAGTAGAAGAAGTGGGGGGAGAAGATGGTCCTAGCAAGGTGACTTGCCTCTTTAGGAGTGGCTCCCAAGGTCTAACCAGTCGAGGTCTGAGTGACCTCCTTCCTTGCATACACCACCCAACCCCTGGGTTTGTGTAGCCAAGCCAGACAAGGCTAAGGCCCTATCAATCAGATGGCCCTTATGATTGGATGACCAAATTTTTCATTTTAAGTTCAAATTTATAAAGAAAAATTCATCGTACAACCGACTGAAAGTGATTCCCACCTCTCAAGCTAACCCAACCAGTTTGGTTATAAGGAAACTAAGGGGAAGGTTCTTCCTTTGGCTCACACCTCCAGTTCTATTACCCCTTAGCTGTGGTCGTTTGACATTGCCCCGCTGACTTAGTCACTAGGTTCAGCAAGAGAGGTTGAAACCATCCAGTAGTACGACAACGAATTCGGGTTTTCTTACATGTTTTAAAATTAATTTGAGCCTGTTTTTCATCACTTAGGGTTTGTGGTGAGTGGCACACAAGGTGACCAAGTTCATCGGCTAAACACTAGACTTGACTAAGTCTAGGTTAGCCCAAGTGTCGTCTCCAGAATGTAACCCTAAAGGTATAACCTAAGGTTCATGCAATTCTAGGTTTTTTTTTCTTTCTTCCTTACCAGACCAATGAAACACAAATAATTCTCTGGATAAAATTTGAATCCAAATAAACAAAAATTTCGTAAGTAGATTCCTTTTCAATTATCTATTCAGATAATTTTATTTTGTGATTTTTAGTATTTCAACCGAATTTCTAGGGATTTTTGAATGTGAGAGGGTCAGAATTGGAATTGTGACCCCTGGTCAATTTTTCAAATTGAAATAGTACCAAATGATCTTCTAAAATTCAGAAAAAATATGGGAATTAAAGCTAATGAAATCAGCTTTCAAACCTTACCATTTTTAGTCAAAACAGATCCGTAGATTGCTCGAAATTATTTTTTGAATTTTCAAAATTTTCAAATCTAGGTCAGTCTGACCCTCTTGCACTTCGCAAATTTTTTAAAATTTTTTACTTGGAATATTTTCAAATGAATGGTGCTGTTTTAAACGTGATTTAAAAATGAAGCCCTAGCTCAAACTTCAAAATTTTTTGCTCATTAATTTTTTGGTAATTGAATTTTTAAATCAGAATTTGAAGCCTGGCCAAAAATTAGAGGGTGGTGGAAAAGCTTTTAAAAGGGGTTTGAATTCAAAATTCAAACTTTCCACCAAAATGAATTTTTTTTTTCTTTTCACTTTATTTTGAAGGGTAAAGCTTTTTAAAAAAAATCTTTTCTTTTTTTTTTTCAAGCAAACTAACTAAGATTCAAATAGAAACCTAGTCTAACTTCCTAGACTTTTTTTATTTTTATTTTTTTTCATGAAAATAAATATGATTTCTTTTTTCAAATGAAATTGCCAGAAGGAAATCTAACCGAGGGTTCAAAAAAGGGAAATCCTAATCTAAGAGGAGATGTGCACCTGATATTTTCTTTTCCGCACTCGTTGTGTAAGCAAATCCTATTTTTCCATGTTTTCCTGCACATCAAAAGGCAAGCAGAGGAAGATTTATCAGTGATAATTCTAGAGATCGAAATAAAAAATAACGTTGCCTCCCCGGCAACGGTGCCATTTGTTGGGCATCGTAAAGCGTGTATTTGATCAGAAATGCATCTTAGTACAGTTGCGAAATACAATCAATAAAAATAATTTCTAAGATAATGACTTGAGTCCTGGTCGTTCGTCTCTGGGAGGCATTTTGGAAATGCAAATTCAAATTCGATCTCGCTCTCCCTACTCATTCAAAATCGTATGTCGATTTATACAAAATACGTTTTGATGCATGACATGCTATTGCTAGAATATCATAAATTGAAAGCATGCAACTTTAATCAAAACAAAAGATGATAATCAGGCACATGGTGATTTTCAACATATAAATATATATAAATATTTTCATTGAGGCATGATGGTGGTTACAGCATAAAGCTCACAGCAAAACTTGTAGAGGAATTCTTGAAAACATAAACCTAGCTAGCAGAAAATGATTGCTTACATGATCTAAGGGGAGATTACGCATGCATCATTGGGGGAGAATATAGAGCTACACTATTAAGCAGTAAATAAAGCAAAAAACTATGAAGAACTATAATCTAATCTATCAAAACTAAGGGCATTCAGAGGTGGGCTCTGATGGCCTTTGACTTGATTGAGAGGAGAAGGAGGGGCGGGCAGTGGTGCTTAAGCTGGCCCTTAGAGAGAGGTTGAGAAGGTGATCCAACATCTTGGCGTGGAGAAGGTGGTGGCCATGGTGAAGCTACTTGTGAAGGTGGAGTGGAGGTGGAATGAAGCTAGCTAAAATGGAGCCAAGAGTGAATGGGTCCAAAGTGCCACCCCTTAGGTCTTTCTATAGACCTAAGGGAAGATCGCTAGAGAATTATGGAATTCTCTAGAGAGACCTATTGTGGGAGCTCATGGGAGAGTGAGAGAGAAGATGAATGGTGGTTTTTAGATCCACCAAATGTGGATCTAAACATTGAATGGCACTTGGTTGCTAATTTTAGCAACCAAGGCAACAATGATTGCGCAACAATCATAGGTCTTAATTGACCTAAATTAGGCTAGGACTTAGCATAAGTTAGGGTAATTCATGCATGCATAAGCATTACTAGCACGTTTACTGCTTTCTTTTAGCTATGCATAAAATAATGCTATAATGTACTGATTAGGTGCATTATGTCAATTACAGGTAATAAGCTGATCAAAAGCTAGATATGAAGTTGGATCTGAAGAATAACGTGTGTTGCAGCAGAGCTGGAGTGGAAGACCTAGATTAAATGTAGTAAATAATAATGTAAGGGAGTTAAGGTATTGAAAAGTCGATTTTCCGCTATGCGTTCTAGTAATTTGGTGGTGGAAAAATCGACTAATCAACAATAAAAATAACCACTCACAGAAGAGTGGGTCATGTCCACAGGGAGGCAATTATGCAATAAACTCTCGATTATTTCATATTCTTTTGGTTGAGTGGGAAATCCCTAGTCAAATCTGGCATAAAATGCGATGGAAAGAAGATTCACAATAACTCAAAAATAAAAGGGTATATGTGCAATTTTCCCTCACTGAAATATTCAATAAATATATGGTGATTTTATGTAATTTTCAATTGACATATACTAGAGAAAATTGGTGCACACGTTAATCCCAAAACCAATCTTGAAATAGGTGAATAACAATAACGTGCAATTATCAGAAAGTATGAGTGTGCATGCGCAATTTTTGACACAATAAAATAATAATAAATCAAAAATTAATTTCTGGTGCAATGGCATTAGATGTAATTTTTAATTGAATGTAAAACAGAGCATTTGCTCTCTCTCCTCCTCACGAGAGAGAGAGCACCAACGGGGCTGTTAATCGCAAGGGAGGTTGACCGGTGCATGGGGATCACGAAGACGGTGGAAAGACAGCGCGAGGTGGCTGGCGACGGCCGACGAGCGGAGGAGGACCGCCGGTCTGTTGGAGGAGCCTGCCTCTGCTGTGAAGGCGAGGTGGACGGGTGCTGGTGCCTGTAGGAGACGTAGCGCCTGCGGTGCTTGAGAGGGGCATGCAGAAGTGTGCGTGGCCTGCCAGGGTGAAGGCGGGTGGACGCCTGCAGGTGCTTGCAGGGGCACGGGTGAGGTGAGGTAGTGCCTGCAGGACACTTGGTGAGGGTGCGGGTGCTGGAGTGGCGTCAGCGTTGGAGTAGGGCACACGTCTGCGGGCGCGGGTAGCGAGGTGGGTGTGCATGCGGGTGCGGGTGGCAGTGCGGCTGTGGAGAAGGAGCGGGTGCTTGCAGGTCGCTAGGGCAGTCTGCAGAGAGGGGAAGTGCTGCGGTTGCAAAGGCAGGCGCTGGTGCGGTGCCTGCGGTGCTTGGCAACGACGAGACTGAGCGGAGCGGAAATGCAATGCCTGCGAGTGCAAGCCTGGCAGTGGTGAAGGCGCACAACGCCTTCAAGCACGGCTGGAGGGAGTGTTGGATGGAGAGGCTGGTGAGGCGAGGCAAGTCTGCAAAGGTAGGGGGCGCTCTGCAAGGAGGTGCTGGAGGGTGGATGGGCACTTGTGCGGCTGAAGGGTAGGATGGGGTGGTAGCGCTGGATGGGAGGATGCGCCTGCGGGCATGGCCTAGCAGGGGTAGACGCAGTGCCTGCGGGTGCTTGAAGGCTAGTGGAGGCACTTGGTGTTGCGCCTGAACAGGCCTGCGGGTGAAGGTAAACTCCTGCAGTGGTAGCGTGCTGCTTGGTGCAGGCGCAGGTGGGTAGTGTGCTTGGTGCACAGTGCACGCGGTAGAGCAGTTCCCCGTAGGGGGGAAGATCTAGATCCTCCTTTCCTTTCTCCACCTTTTTAACTCCTCTCTCCCTGCATGCATGAGTTAAGGGATTTTCCAAATCCCTTTGCTATTTTTGGCCAACGGGCGTTGAGGGGAGAGTTGCGGCTGGCCGTATGTTGAGAGATTTATGGGGGAAAATATCTTTTCTCCCCCTGTTCTATTTCCCATTGATCCTCCTCCCTCTTCTTCTCGATTATTAGCTGGATGGATAGATTAAGTTGAGAAGATGTAAGGAGTGCACTGTTGCGGGACCTGCATGAAACATAAACTAATTACATACTATGTTATAGAATGCGATAAAATAGATGTAAAATTGAATAATGATGCATGCAATCATTCTACAACTTAATGTAGATATCAACAAACATAAAATGTTAAAAGAGAATTACTTACGCGTAACAATAGTCCATTAGAATGGACTCATCAGGTATGTTATTCTGCTAAGTAGGAATAAAGCAATAAATTGTGAAGAACTTAGGTCCATCATAGCCCTAGAACAGCCTAGAAGCTTCCCCAAGCCTTAGCCACCCTTAGATTAGGTCACCGCACCCTAGGAAACCATAAAACCCTAATTCCAGTCTCTATCTAGACATCCAGATGAGTTATAGGACGTCCAAAAGAGTTAGCCAACTCCCGCACACCTTAAACCCACTTCTGCAATGTTATTGGACATCCAGACACTTGGTAAGACGTCCAATTTCTGCAGAATACCCAAGATAGAACCTAGAAACCTTCCTGACTCTGATTAGACATCTAGACTTGAAGTCTAGACTTCTGATATTTCACTATAAGTCATTTGACAATTTTATTGGGCATCTGAAACTGCTCTCCAATTCCTGTTTTGGAATTCATGCCTTGATCCTGAGTTCTTAGCTCCCTAAACCCAATTCCAACCCCTTAGGAACCTAAATTAAGGTACCCTAACCCTAGTACACCATCTTTAAACCTTCCCAAGAACCTACTTAGGTTCTCATTAAGTCCAATTGACTTAGATTATAGTCAGTTTCATCAACCTATTCAATTGGACTCATAGAGTCCAATTGCGCTCAGATCTCAACCCATACAAGTCCAATTGGACTCAGTAAGAGTCCAATTGACCTAAGCCCAACCTAATTGAGTTATTTCACTCTTAATTAGGTTAACACTCATTCAATTAAACTTGTGTTAAGTTTAATTGCAATTCCCCCATAGCAATTAGGGTTTGCAACCCTAATTTAAGACCTACTCCAATGCAAACCCCTTAGGACCTAACCTAGATCACTTAGCCACATAGGGCACGACCACACACACACACACACACATTCATGCACTCCCACACCACCTAGAGTGTTCTAGGTTCTTCCATAGGTGGCACCACTCTTGGTTGCTAAAATTAGCAACCAAGAGACATTCAAATTGTAGATCCAAAAATGGTGGATCTAAAAGCCACCTCTCTCCTTGGCTGGCCACTCTTAGAGCTCTCTCTAGAGAGTTCCATACTTCAATAGAGAGTCTCCCTTAGGTCCATAAAAAGACCTAAGGTGTGGCCATTTGCACCCATCCACTCTTGGTTCCATTTAGATTAGTTTCATTCCACATCCACTCCACCTCCATGTCCACGAGTAGCTTCACCATGGCCACCACCAGCTCCATGCCAAGATGCTGGATCACCTCTCCAACTTCTCTCCAAGGGCCAGCCTAAGCACCATTAGCCACCCCTCATCCTCTCAACCAACTCAAAGGCCATCGGAGCACACCTCCGAATGCCCTTATTTCTACTAGATTAGTAGCTTAGTTCTTCTTAGATTTACATTCTTTATTTACTGCTTAGTAGTGTAGCTCTTTATTCTCCCCCAGTGATGCATGCAAAACCCCCCCATAGATATGTAGTCATTTTCTGGTAGCAAGTAGTTTTATTTCCCTGTACAAGCATTCCTGTACATGTGCTCAGCAACTCTGATGTCATCATCATCTTTTATATATATAAATATATATGTTGAAAATCACCATGTGCCTAGTTATCATCTTTTGGTGTGATTGAAGTTGCATGTTTTAGTTACTATCTTTTGGCAACTAGCATGTTGTACATCAATACATAAATCATCATAAACCGGCATGAGAGTTTAAGCAAGCAGAGCGAAAGAGGTCAATTTCAAATCTTCATTTCCATAAATGCCCCCCAGAGATGAATGACCAGGACTCTAAGTCTTGTTATCTTTATAAATATTTTTTGTTGATCATATTGTGCACTATACTATGACGCTTTTTCTTATCAGAAATGCGCTTTACGGAACCCAACAAACAACACATGGTAGAAAGTTCTAGAGAACTCTAGGCTAGGTATTTTTGTGTGGATGGTGCGTGTGGGTGTGTGTGGGTCAAAACTTAGGTGGCTAGGATGATTAGGTTAGGTTCTAGTGGGTTTAGGTCAAGGTAGGTCTCAAATTAGGGTTGTAAACCCTAATTCACTTAGGTAAGTGCAATTAAACTTAATATAAGTTTAATTGGGTGTGTGGAAACCTAATTGAGAGTAAAATAACTCAATTAAGTCAAGTCTAGGTCAATTGGACTCTCACTGAGTCCAATTGGATAGTGTCTGCTGAGATCAAGGCTCAATTGGATTTAGTTAGGACCTAAGTAGGTCCTTAGGGAGGTCTAGAGGTGATGTACTAGGGTTAGGGCACCTTAATTTAGGTTCCTAGGAGGTTAGAATTGTGTTTAGGGAGCTAGAGATCCAAGATCAAGGCTTGAATCTCAAAACAGGGTCTGGAGGGTAGTTTTGGATATCCAATAAAGTTATCAAACATCTTATAAAGAAAAATCAGAAGTCCGAACTTATTGTCTGGACGTCCAATTAGAGTCAGGAAGGATTCTAGGTTCTGTCTTGGGTATTCTGCAAAAATTTGACGCCTAACCAAGTGTTTGGACGTCCAATAACACTGCAGAAGTGGATTTGAGGTGTGCGGGAGTTGGCTAAGGGTTCTGGATGTCCTATAACTCATCTGGGCATCCAAATAAAGGCTATAATTAGGGTTTTAAGGTTTCCTAGGGTGCGGTGACCTAAGCTAAGAGTGGCTTAGGCTTGGGGAAGCTTCTAGGCTATCTTAGGGCTAGGATGGACCTAAGTTCTTCATAATTTATTACTTTATTCGTACTTAATAGAATAGCATACCTTAACTCCCTTACATCATTATCTACTACATCTAATCTAGGACTTCCGCTCCAGCTTTGCTGCAACACCAGTTATTCTTTATTCTTCAGATAAAGCTTTAGATCCAGCTTCAGATCTAGCTTCTGATCAGCTTATTACCTGCAATTGACATAATGCACCTAATCAGTACATTATAGCATTATTTTATGCATTGCTAGAAAAAAGCAGTAAAGGTGCTAGTAATGCTTATGCGTGTAGGAATTACCTTAACTTATGCTAAGTCCTAGCCTAATTTAGGTCAATTAAGACCTATGATTGCTGCGCAATTAATTCTCAAGATGAACCCCCTTTAGGATAGCCAATGTCTGAACCTGCTCAGGCACCTGTCAGGGGGAATACATATTCTGAGATTGGAGATGACCAGGTTGGGCTAGAGCAACCCTTTGCGGATGAATCGAGTTTCTCACCTGAGATCCTAGAGCTAGGGAATGATGGAAAATATGTCTCCATGGACCATGAAATGACATATGATTTTGAGACATATATAAATGAGGATCATGAATTCTTTGATTCTGAGGGTGAAGAATCTTTTGTGAAGTCTCATTTAAACTCAAGGAAGAGGATTCTAGTGAGACAATCGGGCTCGAGGAGTATGACAAACTATTTGATTGCCCGATCATTGAAGATTTGGATTCGGTTGGGGCTAACTTGGAGGATTTGAATCCTCAATTACTAGAAGATTCAATCAATAGCCCCATTCCTCAACCACACCCCAATGGGATTGATTTTGATTTGGAAATCATTGTACCAAAGTCAATTGCGTCAACCACGATTTCTGGACTTGGGTAAATCTTATGGGGTGAACGGTATGCTAGAGGTCCCGGAACCTGAGCACTTGATGTTGGAGGATAGGAATGTTGAAACGAAAATTTGGGAGGTTAATTTTCAGGGAAAAACAAGTTTGGATCTAAGGGTTCCTATTGACCTAAAATCACTAACTTTCTACCGGGACCCTTACAATATCTTTCACATGCAACCCAAGCTCGAAATAACTGATTATTTTTCTAAGCTAGAGGTTAAGTGGACAACCGCACCTATCAAACCATCTTTACCCGTTGTCCGACACTTTGGTCTTGGGTTGCACACCACTAAACTGCAAGCTCATCCCCACAAACACAATAATCATAGGTTCTGGGTGATTTTCATCCAGAACCTTAGAAACACTCGACCCTGGGGCAAGGGTCTGCACAATAATCCGGTCCATGTCTATGGACATCTTCTGCTGGCGGGTTTTAGGATCAATATTTTTATTTTGATTCTGACCAGCACTTGTGAATTCTCAATTTCTTCCTTGTATGTATGTTATGCCTTTCTAAAGGCATTAAACTTAGCACGTGTGTATACTCTCTTTCCTCTGTGGAGCTGACCGGGTTGCCACGAAATTCAAGTGATATTCTGTTTATTCTGCCCTTTTCATGTCTTTGTTTTTACAATGACATTGAATCATTTAGGCATGGGCGGGTAGATAATCAATTCCTGAAATCATTATGTTAAATCCATAGAATTTATTTTAGTTTCTTATAAAATTAAAGTAAAAATTAGAAAATTTGAAAATGATAAAAAAAAACAAAGAAAGAAATTAGGAAAAGAGAACTTAGTTATTTGGAAGTTATTAACTTTAGGAAATGATACGAGAGGACCTAAACACTTAGACTCTTTAGGTCTTTGGGCTTAGTTAGCCTGGGTGTCCACTCGAATGTGTACTTAGTCTCGAGTCCTTGCCAAGTCAATCTTATTTTAATTCGGTAAATTAATTGGGGTGATAAGTATACGACTTATCAACCTGCCCTCTGATTTAGGGGGCCTTTAATCCTAAGCATCTACACACATTTTTTGCACTGAGTCACCTTTCGGCGGTTTCTTCGAAAATTGGGTAGCTAATGAACTATCTAGGGTGGTATGGCTGGCAAGTTGTCGGTGGTAACAGCTCATCGGCCTGTTGTCCAGATCCTAGTCACAAGGCCATTTTCATTGTACTACCTTTAGGTAAATCTTAGATCAGGGAAGCCACCTACATAAAAAAAAAAATAGAAAAGTAAGAGAAAGAAAAAAATATATATAGAAAAAGGAGAAAAAAATAAAAAAATAAACAAAACCACACTTCACCGCACGAGTATGGCTAGCAAGTTATCTTGGGTAACAACCCATTGGCCGGTTGTCCAGAACCCAGCTCACAAAAATGCACAATAATTCCCAAAACACTTAGGGAAGAAGTGGAGAAGTAGAATAAACCAGGAAGATATAAATTGGGTTCGCCCTTGTGTTAACCCCATAAATAAAAGTAGGGAGAAAGCTACCATTCGAAAAGATAAACCTCTAGCCAAGGTCACCTAGGGTTGTAGAAACCTGAAGTCCGTTTTAATGGCCGTCTAGTGAGTGTTTAACTATTTTCACAAGATGCTTAGCACTTAGAGTCCTTTTTGAGTCTTGGGCGAGTCAAGTAGCAGTAAAAAGTTATCCCGGAACTCTCAAACTCCAAAAGTACAAAAAAATTAGAAAAGAAGAAAAATAAAAAAATGTATTTTCCATTTTAATATAAGGCGAGGACTTGGGTGGTCTGCATTCCGACAAGCACTCGAGTACTGTTGAGTTTTTGTTGTTTAGGACCTTAGTTGAAAATTTCTATTGTTAATAAATGATTTAGGCCTAAGCGATTTAATCCTAATTCTACTTTTATACATAGCATATAGTTTAATTTTGCTAGGGACTAGCAAAAGATAAGCATCGGGGTATGATATAGACACATCTATTTAGGTTAAAATGACTATTCATGCATGTTCCTAGGCTTAGATTTCCATTTCATGTTATAAATATTGCATAACGTGCACCATTTTGCATTTAGAGTAGTTGTATATATTTTAGGTTAATTAGGTCCTTTTTATGGTCAGGAGAGAATCAGACTTATTTCTAGGCCTCGTATGGATGATCGAACCATACAAATTTGATTAGGAAGACGATCGGAGTCTAACGCCTCTGAAATCATCTAGATCAGAGAACCATAGCATCATACGAAGTCTGAGGAAGATCAACGGCCAAGGGGCAATGCGACATCCAGAGGGGTTTCGTATGGAAAATCCGACTGTAAAGATGGATCCGGAGCGATGATCGCAGTCTAGCAGTGCAGGAATCATCTCGATCTGAGCATCGTGCACCCTCTACAAAAGGAAGAAGAATGGATGGCCCAGATGGTGCCACCAGCCGTAGCGTACGAACATAGCTGTAGCCGCGTGCAGGGCACACGCACAGCCATAGCCGTGTGCAACGCAGCCGTGCACCACGCACGGCATAGCCACGTGGAGCAGCAGCACAGCGCATTCCAGAGCATGCACGCTTGCACTATGTAGGGAGCATGGGCGAATGAAGCGTGCAGCGCGTGATGCGCGAGCCAGCGGAGCGGATCTTCAGCAACGTGCGCCTTTAGTGACACTTGCAGTTGTCACTAATGGTCTACGCGCACCAGCAAGAGGAATTGAAGGTCGAATCTTCAGCGACAACTGTAGTGATGTTTATAAATGTCAGTAATGACCCAGATGAGAATTTGTTCTTCATCCTCCACTACAAAAGGACCTACCCACCACCATTCCAAACCATCTCTTCCTTTCTTCCTCTCACCACCTCCAAGGCTCTAGAGAGAGCTTGTCCTAAGCCCAGGATGCTCTTCTAGAGTAGAAAATCAAATAGTTTTCCTACCCCTCTTCCCCATTCGTGGAGCATCCCGTGCCGTCCTCTCACTACCCTTCGAGAAGAAGATCCTTACCGCGATGCCATCCTACCCCACCCTCCATCCTCCAACTCAAAGCGAGTCATCCTCCGAGAAACCGTCAAGGGGAATTTCTCTGACCTCATTCTATCATTTTACGCTTATAGATTTTTCGCTTTCATAGTGTAACAAACAATTCTTCATGAATAGATGATTATTTCTCTCTCTCTCTCTCCCTCCCTCTCTCTCCTACATTTTTGCAAGTAGATAAAGTTTTCATTGACCTAATCTCTTGCTTGTTAAAAATATCAAAAAATTAGAAAAGATAAAAACAACCAAAAATAAATAAAAGTGAAGTGCGGATTTTCAAAACCAAACGTTCACCTCCCTGTGTTCGACCCAGGACTCCCTTTTCGAATTTCGATTATAAATTTTATCTGATCATGAGTTTTGCAACTACGACGACGGGTTACTTGTAACCTTGATTTCAAACACGAGAAACACGTGTGGTCACACATCGCCCACTCAATGAAGATCTGATGTCCCAATTTCGTCCACGGCTACTTCAACAAATTTCAGCCACTTGCCGCGATTCGAACGCATGACAGTGGCTTGCAAGCGCTGTCCGCAACCATTGCGCTGCAGGCGCTTTTGTGTCGCAAGGACAATCTCACGGCTAGGATCTCTCAACCATTGTATCTCGATCCAATTACTGGGATTTCTCTTTGAGATGAGGTAGAGGCTGCACCCGATATTGGGCGGCCTAGATGGCACCACGAGGTGCCTGGCAAACGGTGGCGACAACTAGCTTTTCTTAAGTCGTTGTAGTACAGATAGTTATTGCCATCATTTACTAATATTTGTTACTCGGAAAATACAGTTCTCCCGAGGTCGAACTCAAGGAGCAAGTCGTATTCTAGAGATATACATGTTCTATTACAAAAATAAAGAGAGAGACAGAGAGAGATGAAAGTTTGGCTTCTTCTTCTCTTCTTTCTTCCTCTTTGTCTTCTCTCCTCTTTGGCTTTTGTTCTTCGTGTTCTTCCTCTATTTCTTGGTTGGACGATCCTGTCTTTTTCTTCTTTTTATTTTCTTTGTTTCTTCTTTTCTTGCTTCAGATCTTCCTCCCGTGCTCTTCTTTTCTTCTTCCTTCTTGCTTCTCTTCTTCTTTTGCTTTCTGTTTCTTCACGTGGCTGCTCCTCTCTCTTCTTTTCTTCTTCTTCTTTGTCTTCTGATCTCTGCAGAGTCTTCACTTGGCCTCTCTGTGTTCCTCTCTTTCCTCTGCCTCGCCTTCCTTCTTCTTCTTTGCCTTTAGGACGTCGTCTGATTGGAAAATCAGACGACTTAAACCGCTTGTTGCTACAGTGTCTCCCTTAGCTTCCTTCTTCTTCACCTGTGCCTGCACACTCAAGAGTTCAGAGTCAGAGGGCAAAACCTACTCTACCCCCCCCCCACGCGTATCTTTCTCTCTCAGAATTCGCTCTTAGGACAGCTCTCCCAGAGCAACCGGGCAGTCGGGTACGCGGGTCGCGCCTGGGTCCAGGCCCACCGACATGCTGTGGTGGGCGAGGAGTGCCAGTCAAGTTGGGTCGGGTCGGCCAGATCCGCGTGATGAGCTCTCGGACGGGCCGGGTGAAGCGGTGTGAGAGCGACCTCACCCCGTGTGCTGAGGCGATAAGCCTACAGCACTTTTTCAACTTATATCGGCGCTCCTCTTCGAAGCCTTCCGAGGTGGGACTAAATGTCCCACCCCAATGTGAGCACCTGCGCGGAGGAAGCAGCGGCAACCGAACTTCGCGCGAGGGCTTCGGGCGAGGGCTTCACCCGAACTGCAGCCTGACAATTCGCGAAGCTACCCCGCGAAGCCTGGGAGTCTGACCTGGGCGTGGTGTGCCTGGAGCAATAGGTCGAAGGAGCTTCGCTGCTCAGCAATGGCGATGGCGGGCGCAACACCTGTTCACAGAAGCACGGCCTCTCGGCCTAATCAGATATGCGGAGAACCGTCGCCGTGGCACGACAAAGGTGGTCGGAGGGTCTGCAGTGGGCGTGGTGGAGCAAAAGGGTCGCCCTAGGTCAAACTACAGGCGGAGAAGTGGGTGTGTTCGGTGGATCTGCAGAGGGCGTTTGGTGGGAAGTGGAGGGGCGGAAGAGGATCAGGGTGAGGAGGCGGAGGTTATGCACAGGTCGGCGAGCCGTGTGGGGTGTTGGAGCGATGGGAGCGGTTCGCCGGAGTTTGGCCGGAGGTGGAGAAGGTGAGGGTGATCGGTGGGAAATCGGTGGCGACAGTAAGGGTTTTCAGTATGGAAAAGAAAGAGGGGAGGAAGAAGAGAAGTTATACCTACTAAGCTGGACGAGGAGGGGTTGGAGCAGGCGACAGTCGTATCGACTGTCACCGGAGAAGAAACTGCCCAGAGGAAGGGGCGGCGGCGAGGAGAGGGCCGGAGAGGCGCCCACTAGGTGCGGCGCGGCGCGGGAAGATCGATGGAAGGTAACCCTGCTGCTGGTAGTGCGGCAGGGCGACGAGGAGGAGGAGGAGAGGCCGCCGGAGCAAGGGGGCGTCTGTCGGAGTGGGAAGGGAGGAATTGAGGGGGTGTCTCCGTGAGATCCGAGCTGGGAAGAACGGCGGAGCGACGGGGGTATTTATAGGGGCAGAATCAGAGAGGAGGGCAGAGGGAGATGACGTGTCTCCCTCGCCGGAGGACGCCGGAGGAAGGAGACCCATACCGTCCGTGTGTTCGCACGGGCGGTATGGGCAGTCGCAGCACTCAGGGGGGTGTCCCTGCGGTGGCTGACGACGCAGGGTACCCCCCATTGACTTGCTAAGGCCCCTCCCTCACCCTGCGCGGCGCCATGCTCCGCGCAAGGTCGCCGGAGCATGGGGCGGAGCATGGCGCTGCTCAGGTTTTGCAGGAGGGACCTAAATGCAAAGAATGAAGGAGAGTTAGGGGCCAAAATGTGAGGGTTCAAAAGTTGAGGGCTAAAAAGTAAATATATGAGGACCAAAGTGTAAAGTTGGTCAAGAAGGTTTCTTCTTAGGCCCAAGTTTTTATACATGACTAATTAGGACCTAAGGATTCTGATGGCGAATTTTATTTCTAGATGAAACCTTGTTTGGCTGGTCAATTTACGCAAAATCCCAAATTAAGTTGTTAATTGGGCATGGTTCTCAATGTAGGTCAAAATGGGTTCCTAAGTCCAAATTGAAAGTCCTAAACCCTAGAGATTATTTTTCTATGAATTTTAGAGGGTTTAGTTGATTTTTCCTTGCCTCAAACCACGTGAATTGAAGTGGGTTTGTTTTTAGGGTTACAGGATGTTATTTAATTCCTTGGAGTTGCTGTAGCCCTTATTGAGTCATCTCATCCCACTTTTCTTCTTATTAGGTTATTTTGACCTATGTTTGGACCCTGAGTTACCCTATTTTCAGATCAGATTGGTGAAATTGCATTCTTACCCCTTAGTTTCTATTTTCTTTGCAAACTCAGAATCTCTCTGAGCCAAGCCTTTCTAAGGTTATGTAGGAGCTTTTATTCTCTGTATTAGGTCAAAATGAGCTAGTTATGGCTCATGATGAGGTTCTCATCAGTGCCATCATGGCCGTCCATCTTCTTTTCTTTGTAGGTGGCACCATGAACATAGGATTGGGTCGATTTTCATGCCATTAGGTTCCGATCGTTGATCCAAATCTATCTATGCGGTCAGATTTGTCATCTAAGGTTCGGATTGGTGCAACCTTGACCCTTGGCCTTTGATCTTCCTCGGACTACGTACTATGCTACGGGACTCTGATCAAGATGATTTCAAAGGCGTTTGACTCCGATCGTCGGCTTGATCAAATTCGTACAGTCAGATTGTCAATCCATGGCCTCGAAATAAGTCTCCTTCTCTCTTGACCACAAAGGACACGAATTAACCTAAACTTTATCAAACTATTCTAAATGCAGAATGATGCATGCTATACAATATTTATAATATGGGATGCATCTCTAAGCTTAGGAACACGCATAAATAGGCATTTTAACCTAAATGTATTTGTATACATCACCCCCTTTATTCTACAATGCATGTATGATTTCAATCAAGACAGGACAATTTTGATCGTGCGGCCTTAATGAGGCAACCGAACCATCTAGAGGCATGATTTGAAGGACTGATCTTGGCTCTCCACCAATGATCCGACGGCCAAGATTTTCCCTCGCCAGCGAAGGCACGATGTGCATGATTTGACATCACAAGTGTTGTGATCCTCCCATTCTCTGAACCGGTTGATCAAAATTTAATGGTCATGATGAGCCCTCCACGTTACAACTGCAGTAGCTTCACTCCTTGCCAGCAGGATCACATGGGACACGCGATGCATGTCCCATGCATGGGGTTTAAAGCCCCCACTTACAAGTCCAAATTCTACACTCCTCCCAACACCATAGAAAGCCCTACCACCTATCTCGTTCCTCATCATCTCTTCCTTTCTCTCGCTTACCACCTTCAAGGCTCTAGGGTAAGCTTGTCCTAATCCTGGGATGCTCCTCCACAGTAGAAAAGAAATATTTCTCCTACTTATCACCCCCCTACATGGAGGATCCCATGGCCATCCTCTCAACACACTTGGGAAGTAGATCCTCTCCGTGACACTATCCTATCCCACCCTCCATCCTCGGACTCCATTCTTCTTCGACTAACATCTCACCACCTTTATCCATGCGTAGTCAGAGTGTGTCATGTTGAGAGAAAGTGTAGCTCACGTTTTTGATAAAAGCGTCATAGTATAGTTGCGAAATATGATCCAACAAAGATATCATTTTGTAAAAAAAATGAGACTTTGAGTCCTAGTCGTTCGTCTCTGGGAGGCATTGCTTTTACTCTTGAAATCGATCTTATCCAGCTCTACTTTATTTAGAATTGCATATCGGTCCATGATTATTACGTATTTAAGTATGACATGCTTAGTTGTAAAATGGATAGACAATTAAGACAGGCAACTTGAATCATGCAAATATGATAGCAATCAATAAGCTCATTGTGATTTCATAACATGGAGACAGATATATATATAAAATATTTTTTTATTCATTCAGTGAGAGAGTTGTTTGCAATAGAACTATAGATGAAACTTATACATAAATGCTTGAAACGGAAATCTAGCGACCAGAAAATGACTGCATACAAGAATCAATGGGGGGATTTCGCATGCATCATTGGGGGAGAAGTTAAGACTATGCTACTAAGCAGTAATAAAAGTAGTAAATATACGAAAAGCTAAGCTACTAATCTAGTAGAAGGAAGGGCATTCGGAGGTGGTCTCCGATGGCCTTTGAGTGGCTGAGAGAAGGAGGGGCGGCCAATGGAGCTTAGGCCGACCCTTGGAGAGAGGTTGGGGAGCTGATCCAGCTTCCTGGCATGGAGATGGTGGCCTCCATGGTGGTGCTCTACTCGTGGAGGTAGAGTGGAGATGGAAGTGGCTAGCCTAAGTGGAATGGATACCAAGGAAGTGAATGGGTGCAAATGGCCACCCATTGGGTCTTTTTATAGACCTAAGGGAAGCTCTCTAGAGAATTATGGAATTCTCTAGAGAGGCCTATGGTGGGAGCTCGTGGGAGAGTGAGAGAGAGATGGTGGATGGTGATTTTTAGATCCACCAAATGTGCATCTAAAAATTGAATGGCTCTTGGTTGCTATTTTTTGGCATCCACAGCAACCACACATGGTAGAGAGTTCTAGAGAACTCTAGGCTAGGTATTTTCGTGTGGATGGTGTGTGTGGGTGTGTGTTGGTCGAAACTTAGGTGGCTAGGTTGGTTAGGTTAGGTTAAGTGGGTTTAGGTCAAGGTATGTCTCGAATTAGGGTTATAAACCCTAATTCACTAACGTAAAGTGCAATTAAACTTAATACAAGTTTAATTGGGTGTGTGAAAACTTAATTGGGAGTAAAAAAACTCAATTAATTTATGTCTAGGTCAATTGGACTCTCACTGAGTCTAATTGGATAGTGTGTGCTGAGATTAGGGCTTAATTGGACTCAATGAGTCCAATTGAATAGGCTGATGGAATTGACTAAGATCCAAGTCAACTAGGTTTAGTGAGGGCCTAATTAGGTCCTTAGGGAGGTCTAGAGGTGATGTACTATGGTTAGGGCACCTTAATTTAGGTTCCTATGGGGTTGGAATTGGGTTTAGGGACCTAAAGATCCAAGATCAAGGCTTAAATCTCAAAACAGGAATTGGAGAGCAGTATCAGATGTCTAATAATATAATCAAGTGTCTTATACTCAAAAATTAGAAGTCCAGACTTGTTGTTTGGACGTCCAATCAGAGTCAGGAAGGATTTCGGGTTCTGTTTTGGGCATTCTGTAGAAATTGGACGTCTGGCAAAGCATCTGGACGTCCAATAACACTGCAGAAGTGGGTTTGAAGTTTGCGGGAGTTGGCTAAGGGTCCTGGACGTCCTAAAACTTATCTGGACATCCAGAGAAGAGTTGGAACTAGCGTTTTAGGGCTCCCTAGGGTGCGGTGACCTAATCTAAGGGTGGCTAAGTCTTGGGGAAGTTTCTAGGCTATCCTAGGGCTAGGATGGACCTAAGCTCTTCACATTTTAGTGCTTTATTTCTTCTTAATAGAATAGAAAACCTTTAACCCCCTTACATTATTATTCCTACATCTAAACTAGTCCTTCTGCTCCAGCTCTGCTGCAACTCTTGTTATTCCTGATCTAGCTTCAGATCCAGCTCCTGATCAGCTTATTCCCTGCAATCGACATAATATACTTAATCAGCACATTATAACATTATTTTATGCATAGCTAAAGTAAAGCAGTAAAGATGTAGATAATGCATATGCATGCATGAATTTCCCTAACTTATGCTAAGTACTAGCTTAATCTAGGTCAATTAAGACCTATGATTGCTGCGCAATCATACCCCCATGCCTAAATTTTGCTAGTCCCTAGCAAATGCAAGACTAAATTATTTACAGCAAGGGTCCTTAAGGGACTGATTATTTTATCAAGTGTATGCGTAGAGATTTTTCTCCTTTTTGCTTTCATCCTATGCTCTAGAAATTTAGACATTCTTGAAAGTGCGGTTATGTAGCTTTTGCAATGGATTCGAGTGAAAACTAATACACCTCTAAAGCCTGTACTTGACCCCTAGTAAAAATTCTAGTAGGATAGGCGGACTTCTTTCCTCGGGGTATTCAAGATATTCTATAAATTTCACCCCGACTTTAGGATTAGGTAGAGAATCTTGAGGGAAAGGATTATATATTTGGTGGCTCAATCTCACTTGGTGCTATATAGAGACTAGTACTACAGAATCTAAATTCCCAGATTACTAAGTAACTCAACTTAGAGAAAGACGATAAAAACTATGCTCTCTTCGATTCCTTTGTATCCATTCTCTCTTACTCTTTTTTTCTTTCTTTCTTTCTTTTTTCTTTCTTAGAGCTCACAGCTTTAAAAGATTCACATATATGACTTGTATTTGGTGGCCTCACTAAGAATTAAAACTTTAATTGAGTTCTCATAACCCTAACACTAAGTCAGAATTCCTCAGCCAGTATTTGGGCGGTCAGAAACACAAGAAAAATAGGTAAGGTCATATTTAGTGGAGCTCAATTTGGTGGTATTACCTCGATGAAATAAATGCTAAATATTCATTCTTTTTTTTCTTTGGTTTTTCTTCCTTTTCTAAGTTTTTTTTTTTCAATTTTTCTTTCTTTTCATCATTTTTTTTCATTTCAATTTTTTTTTCTTTTTCTTTTCAGCATAACACAACTGGCATACATCCATGAACTTT
Organism: Thalassia testudinum; assembly: GCA_037157565.1. Lineage (NCBI taxonomy): Eukaryota > Viridiplantae > Streptophyta > Magnoliopsida > Alismatales > Hydrocharitaceae > Thalassia > Thalassia testudinum. The sequence continues at coordinate 6,486,297 of JAZHRO010000003.1, read as the reverse complement.
ATTGAGGAGGCATTATTAGGGATTGGTGGTACTCAAGAGACATTGGGTGGCTTATTTGGTGGAAGTGCCTACTCACGGCACCGGCAGAGACGAATAGGACGGTGTATTTCTGACCTTGACATCGATACCCTCCTTCAGTCGAGGATTCCGTAAAGAATGGTCGTAACCATCCACCTTAGCCCTAGTTTTATGAAAACTCGCTCTCCTCATATTTGCCTTATTTGGTGGCTCTAAAAAATTCACTCAAAATATATACACAGGAACCGAGAGCGAAAACTATGCCTAATCTCAGAGTATCATCACCTAATTATCTAGGATTCCAGATTCCTCGCGCTAATCTTAGAGCACTAGTACACTCTACTCTCATCTCACACTTTTTGGTGGATTTTTAGAGGAAAATCTGCCTGACTCCCAAAACACTGTCCAAGGATTCAGGAAAAGAAGCACTGCTTCTTCTCGACAAACTGAAGACGTTTATCAGCCTTCACCATGAATCCATTGCAAATTCTACGTGTGTCTGAAAAGTTATACTGAATTCCAGATTGTAGTAGTCAACTAAAGGATAAAATCCCTAATGCATTCTCTTAATAAAATAATCTTATTCATGAATGCAATATCTATATATGCTATAAACATGTAACCTCATATAATTTGTATTTCGTGAATTTCCCGTATCGGGTTACAATCAGCTTGACCCTAAATTTAGAACAAAAGGTGAGTGGGTGAGTTGGAAGTGGCTGTTGCGAACGATTTCTAGCTCCAATGCGAGCACTGGAGTTGGAGTCGGTTGTTTATTTATTTAAGGTCCTAAAGTATCTTTTACATGTAGCTCCGAAGTTTTCCTAAGTGTTGGCATAAAATTTTTTCAGTTTTTTCTATATCTACCCCCCCATGCCTAAGTTCTTTCATGTCCTCATGCATGAATGTAAAAGAAAATAAATACTGCAGGGAGAGAATGGGTAGAAATCACCTGTAATTGCTCTTGAAATTATATTTAGCTCCGACCAACTTGTCAGCATGCACTATGCAAAGGAAATATGCTAAAGGAAAAATATGCTATGCATAAAAATGGTTATATATAAATGATGGTGGAATGTGGGGCGAATGGTATCTATACGTGCTGAGTTTAACAACTCCAGCTGGGCGGGCACTCAATCACACGTCCTCACTAATATGAATAGTCTCATCAGGTGGAGGAGGTTCCTGGGCCAAAAATGGCTTGGGCTCTAGCCATTTACCGTGAATATATGCCCAGATTTTAGGTCCTTGATCTGGACTGCCCCATTAGGGTATGGCTGCATCACAACATACGGGCTAGTTCAGTTGGACTTGAGCTTCCCCGTGAACAATTTCAACCGTGAATCAAATAACCAAACTCGCTGGTTGGGCGTGAATACTTTCCTCCGGATGTGGCGGTCGTGAAAGGCCTTGGTCTTGTCTTTGTATATTAATGCATTCTCATAGGCCTCCCACCGGATTTCTTCTAATTCGTTGAGCTGGAGTTTCCGTTCTCGACCTCCTGCATCGAGGTCGAGGTTGCATTTTCGCACCGCCCAAAAGGCATGGTGTTCCAGCTCTACAGGAAGGTGACAGGCCTTGCCATATACCATGCGATATGGTGACATTCCGAGTGGGACCTTGTATGTGGTCCGGTATGCCCAGAGTGCATCGATTAATTTGTCAGACCAGTCCCTCCTATCTGGTCTAACCGTCTTCTGGAGAATCTGCTTGATTTGACAGTTAGACACTTCAGCCTGCCCATTGGTCTGCGGGTGATACGGGGTGGCTATGCGGTGATGTACCCCGTATTTCTTTAACAACGACTTGAAATGGGTGTGGACGAAGTGGCTTGCCCCGTCGCTAATCAGAGTACGGGGTATTCCGAATCTCACGAAAATATTTTGCCGTATGAAAGAAATGACGGTCTTGTGGTCAGCACGTCTCGCCAGAATGGCCTCGACCCACTTCGAGACAATCAACGGCTAGCAATATCTACTCGAAGCCATGCGAGTTCATAAAAGGGCCCATAAAATCGATGCCCCAGACGTTGAACACTTCTACGACCATGATGGGTTGGAGTGGCATCATGTCTCTCCTGGTCATAGAACCGATCGACTGACATCGTTTGTAGTGTTGGGCGTAATCTTGTGTATCTCTGAGGATGGTTGGCCAAAAAAATACCGACTATAAAATTTTTGCAGTGGTTTTCCATCCTGAGAAATGGCCACCACACACATTATTGTGGCAGAAAGATAACACACTGGGGATCTCAGAGTCTGTGATTCATCTGCGGATAATCTGATCTGCTCCAATGCGGAAGAGTAGTGGGTCATCCCACAGATAGTATTTAGCTTCCATAATGAATTTGAGTTTCTAGTATTTGGATAGCTTCACGGGAATTTTGCCTGCGGCAAGGTAGTTCACGAAATCCGCATACCAAGGGAACTCAACAGAATGTATTGCCAAAAGTGATTCATCCGAAAATTGTTCATGGATAGGTAGGGAATAAGGAATGTGGTCTGGGTCCAATCTGGATAGGTGATCCGCCACAACATTTTGTTTTCCAGATTTGTCACAGATCTCGATATCAAATTCCTGCAATAGAAGGATCCATTTAATGATTCGTGGTTTGGCATCCTTCTCTGCCAACAAGTCTGGAGGGCGGAGTGGTCAGTGAAAATGATGACCTTGGATCCTAACAAATATGATTTGAATTTCTCCAACTCGAATACTACTGCTAGCAGTTCCTTTTCGATAACAGTCTAATTGCGCTGAGCCTCATTCAGCGTCTTGCTAGCATAGTATATGACAAAAGGTTGTTTCTCCCGACGCTGGCCTAAAATAACACCGACGGCAAAATCAGAAGTGTCGCACATCATTTCGAAATCAAGCGACCAATCGGGTGGTTGAAGAATCAGGGAGTCAGAAACAGTGCTTCATAAAGTCTCAAAGGTGTAACACACGAGGTATCAAATTCAAATGGGACATCGGTAACCAGGAGATTTGTCAAAGGCCGCGCAATTTTTGAAAACTCGCGTATAAATCTCCGATAGAAGCTGACATGACCCAAGAATGATCTGATCTGCTTGACCGAGCTAGGTGGCGGTAAGTGGGAGACAATCTCTGATTTAGCCTGGTCGACCTCGAGTCCATTTTTGGAGATCCTGTGCCCTAGTACTATGCCATCCCTCACCATGTTTTCTTTTCTGGCTTTTCTCCCAGGATTGTACTAGGTTTACCTCAATACATCATTTCAGGATCTTGGTGAGGTTATCAAGACAAGATGCGAAATCATCTCCGAAAATAGAGAAATCATCCATGAATACCTACACATAATCCCCAATCATGTCAGAGAAGATAGCCATCATACAACACTGAAATGTCACTGGTGCGTTGCAGAGGCCAAAGGGCATCTGCCTGAAGGTGAATGTTCCAAAGGGGCATGTGAATGTGGTCTTGTCCTGATCTTCCGGGCTAATTGCTACCTGATTATACCCGGAGTATCCATCCAGAAAGCAAAAGAAACTGCGTCCGGCTAACCGTTCCAAGATCTGATCGATGAACGGCAAAGGAAAGTGATCCTTCTGGGTAGCCGTGTTTAGTTTCCTATAGTCAATGCAGACCTGCCAAGATGTCGCAATGCGGGTCAGGATGGATTCACCCTTATCATTTTTTATGACGGTGGGTCCTGCTTTCTTGGGCACTATCTGAATCGGACTAACCCACTGGTAGTCTGAGATTGGATATACAATGCCTGCATCCAGCCATTTGATGATCTCCTTCTTAACAACCTCTAGCATATTCGGGTTTAGCCGTCTTTGAGGTTGTCTCGATGGTTTCACCCCCTCATCAATGTAAATGTGATGAGTGCAATATGAGGGGCGAATACCGTGGAGATCAGCAACACTCCACTCGATAGCAGCCCTATGGTCTTGAAGTGTAGAAATTAATTGATGCTCCTGTTCTTGGGTTAAGTGGGCATTGATTATCACTGGATATGTCTCACTTTCGGCCAAGAATACGTACTTGAGTGAGTCAGGTAAGGGCTTCAATTCAATTATGGGTAGGTCAGAATCAGAACTGAGAGTGGGAGGAGCAGAATCGAGGGTGGGAATCTGTTGATCCATGTACACATGAATTCCCGCTGAGTCTCTCCCTGTGAAATCTGTTGTGACTACGTTAACAGGAAACCTGTTAGCTGTAGTCACGTCTTTCTGTAATAACAGGGGCGATTCAGTAATATATGCATCAAGATAGAAGGATTCAGGGGTGTTGTGGTCAGAAGCACACCCCAAACAGTCAGATCCTCGGGGAGATTTGTGTAATGCAGTGGTTGCAATCCCATGTGGATCGAGGTTCGAGAACCTTGATAGTGTAGACGAATGAGACATTGGGTCATCACAAAGGAGCCCAATGTTACCACAGTAAGCCAAATCTTCATCTTCACCATCCTCCTCTATTCGATCACAGTCAAAGTTCTTTGCTGCGCTGAATATTTCTAGTTGAAGTCGCTCATTGCCTAGGGCAAACTCCATACACCCGGATGCACAATCGATGTTCGCTTGGGCTGTTGCCAGAAATGGGAGACCCAAAATAATTGGTGCATCTCGGAGATTAGGAGGAACTTCCATATCGAGAACGAAAAAATCTACGGGAAAATAGAACCCCCAGACTTTTACGATCACATTCTCAACCACCCCCTCGATGTTTTATCTATTCTATCAGCCAGCTAAAAAGTAACCAAGGTGGTTTCAACTCCCCAAATTGAAATCCATCAAATACAGTGGTTGGAGTTAAGTTGATGGATGAACCCAAGTATAAAAGGGCCCGATTAAATGGAGAATCCTACAAGAAGCAGGATATGAGTGGAGTACCAGGGTCTTTCTTCTTCGGCGGTAGGTCAACTAGAATCACGACGCTAGCTTCTTTCGACAATATTGCCTGTCGTCCAATTCTCGGCTGTCGCTTCGGGGTACAATAGTCCTTGAAGAACCTAGTGACAGCAGGAATGTGATTGATTGCCTCGAGGAGGGGGACCTGAATATGTACTTCCGTAAACATCAATTTCAGGCCCTCGAAATTCCGTGTGTCCTTTTTCCGTACTACATTTCGTGTCAGAGCCTCAGGTAAAGGGATTGGAATCTCCGGGTTAAGTGGCCTCTTACCCTTATCTGCCGTAGGTGGCTCCTGAGATGATGAAGACGGAGTCGAACTCGCCTGCGACGAAGGGTGGGAAAAATCAAGACCCGCCTGCCTAGGTGGTGGGTCGAATGTCTTCCTTCCTCTTTGCAAAGAAACAACGTGTGCATCGGCTAGCTGTCCATGAGGTGGTGGGGGAGCGGAAGGAGCAGAATACGCCGGATTTTGCAAAGGTGGCTGGCCTTGCACGTAACCGGGTTGTGCAAGAGGCGCATGTAGTATGGCGTGTGCCTGTCCCTGTGGTGCCTGAAACCAAGGCGGGGCGCCCTGGTTCTGCACATATCGATGATTTGAGACGGGTTGGGAGGGCAAGGCTCCCTTAGTCCTATGCTCCTGCAACAGCTGGTTCTGAGTATTTTGTATGGTCTGAATCTGATCGGCCATCGCCATCATTATCTGCAAGCTATCTTGTGTAGACTTCCTCATCGATTCTTACAACTCCTCTTTCAGCGCCTCCAAATGGTCGGCCCACTTTGGAGGGTGGTTGGCAGCTTGGTGCAGTGGCTGGTATAACGAGCGGGGTTGCTACTGCTGAGGCGGGAATGGCTGCTTCCTAGGATATGTGTTTTGCGCATTCCCGTATTGCCTGGTCTGGTAGTGTGGATCTTGATGTGGTCTCTGTGAATTACCAGACCAGGAGAAGTTCGGATGCTGGCTCCAGCCAGGGTTATACGTCTCCGAGTATGGGTTATTACGCCCGTATCCTTGGATAGCGCTAACGTCCTTGTAGGCCGAAGATATCTGAGATGTATATCCGTCATTTGGATACGCATTATAATCTGCGGGTGGTGCGTAACCCTGGTCGTAAGGTGCCAGATCTGGATTATTCACGGGATCCTGATATGCGGGATCTCATAAATACGGAGCAGATGCATCTCGAGTGAGTAGATTAACTCGAGCAGGTGGGGCTCGGGGTGCATAGGAGGATCTTGCAGCGGCAGAGCTCGAGTCGGATTGACCTTGACTGATCTGGTCAATCTTCTTCTCAATTAGGTTTATTCTATCCAGCTGCTTGACAATGATATCCATGTTGGCTCAAATAGAATCCGTGTGAGCCTCATAGACACCAACCCACTGATGACCAGGCCGCCGGAACTGGTTCATAGATGCGGCATTCATCAAGTTCTCTGCTAATGATTTGAACAGCTCAAATGCACTATTCTCTTCTTTTGCGAGAAAATTCCTGTCGCTAGATGCATCAGCCAAATACCGATGTGTGTCATCCAGCCCATGGTAAAAAATCTGGGCTAAGTGTCATCTGGGTATACCATGATGCGGGCAATTTCGGAGAAGGTCGTGAAATCTATCCCATGCTTCATGTAATTTCTCCCCAGCTCCCTGGGAGAAAGTCGTGATTGCACATCGCATTACATTTGTTCGATCGATTGAGAAGAACTTTTGCAGGAATTCACGTCGTAATTCCGGCTAGGTTCCAATTGGCTTCCCAATAGTCTTGAACCAGTATGAAGCTTTGTCCCTCAGCAAGAACGGGAAAAGCTTCATCAGAATGATCCCGAGATCAATATTCTTGGGTCGGATCATTTCAGCGAGTCGACTTAGGTCCTCAAGGTGCTGGAATGGATCTTCGCTTGAGTTCCCGTAGAAATGAGTGCTGATCAACCCAATTACATTGGGCTTGAGCTCAAATGCATCTCCGCCTGCGGGAATTCTGACTAGTGGTGCGACGATAGGTGTGGCTGGGTCATAAAAATCCTGCAGTTGTTCTCTTCGTGGCGGGTGCTACATCCTGTCAAGCATCGTCAGAATACGATCCATGCTCTACTAATGCCACACCTCAGATTCGGCGACCCGGGCTTCCAAACGAGCCATCGGGTCTAGATTCTCAATGTCTTGACCCAGTCTAGGTCTAGGTCCAGGATTTGCCATGGTGGCTCTTGGAGTAGAAGAAATGGGGGGAGAAGATGGTCTGGGTGAGCTGACTCGCCTCCTTGGGAGTGGCTCCCAAGGTCCAACCAAGTGAGGTCGGAGTGACCTCCTTCCGTGCATACACCGCCCAACCCCTGGGTTGGTGTAGCCACGCAGGACAAGGCTAAGGCCCTGTCAATCAAATGGTCCTTATAGATCAGGTGACCATATTTTTTTTTATGGATTTAAATTCCTGAAGATAAGTTCGTCATACAACCGACTGAAAGTGAATCCCGCCTCTCAAGCTAACCCAGCCAGTCTGGTTACGAGGGGACTAAGGGGAAGGTTCTTCCTTTGGATTACACCTCCGGTTCCGTTGACCCCCGAGCCACGGTCGTTTGACACTACCCCGCAGACTTAGTCACCAAGTTTGGCAAGAAATATTAAACTCACCCATTAGTACGACAACGAACTTGGGTTGATTTCGTATTTTAAAGTTAATTTTAACCTGTTTTCTTCAGTGGAGTTTGAGGTGAGTGGCCCACAAGGTGACCAAGCTCACTAGCTAACTAAACTTGATCAAGTCTAAGTTAGCCCAATGTGTGGTCTCTAGTTGTAACCCTAAGGATTTAACCTAAGTTGTATGCACTTCTAGGGTTTTTCTCTATTTCAGCAGACCACAAAAATAATGTTGATTTTCTGATAATAATTGGAATCAAATTAATTTGAAAATTTTTGAGAACATTCATTTCTCAATTAGTTTTTCAAAGAATATTTTTTTGGAATTTTTACTATTTCAACCGAATTTTTATGGAATTTTGAATGTTAGGGGGTCAAATTTGGAACTTTGACCCCTCGATGATTTTTCACTTTGAAAAAGTATCAAATGACCTTCAAAAATTTGGAAAAAATATGGAAAATAAAGCTAATGAGATCAGATTTCAAACCTCAACATCTTTAATAAAAATAAATTCACGGATTACTCGAAATTGCTTTTTGAAATTTGAAAATTTTTTAATCTGGGTCAGTCTGATCCCTGTGCACTTCACGAATTTTTAAAAATTTTATACTTAATAGTTTTTCAAAGTAATGGTGGCATTTGAAAGATGGTTTGAAAATGAAGGTTTAGCCCAAATTTCAAAATTTTTTGCTAAATAATTTTTTGGCAATCGAATTTTTAAGTTAGATTTTAAATCTGGCCGAAAATCAGAAGATGATGGAAAAACTTTTAAAGAGGTTTGAACTTGAAATTCAAGCCTTCCACCAAAAAGATTTTTTTTTCTTTTTCAAAACTTTTGCACTTTTTTTTTCAAAAAGAATTTTTCAAAAGATTCATAGAAAATATCTTTTTTTTTTCTTTTTTCTTTTCATCTAACCTAGATTCGAAAGGAAACCTAATCTAGATTTTTTTTCAAAATTTTTATTTTTTTTCACGAAAATGAGGAAAATCTTTTTTTTTTCACAAAAGTGATTGCAGAAAGTAGATCTAATCCTAGGTTTCAGAAAATAAACCTAATCTAAGAGAATGTGATGTGCACCTGATTTTTCTTCGCCGCGCTCGATGTATGCGCAGATCCCGTTTTCGTTCCGTGTTGTCCTGCATATCAAAAACGATGTAGAGGCAGATTTGTCAGTGATAAATTAAAAGATCGAAATCAAGAAAAATGACATTGCCTCCCTGGCAACGGCGCCATTTGGTTGAGAGAAATCGTAGCTCGCGTTTTTGATAAAAGTGTTGTAGTATAGTTGCGAAATATGATCCAACAAAGATATTATTTTGTAAAAATAACAAGACTTTGAGCCCCGATCGTTCATCTCTGGGAGGCATTGCATTTACTTTTGAAATTGATCTTATCCAGCTCTACTTTATTTAGAATCGCATATCAGTTCGTGATTATTACGTATTTAAATACGACATGCTTAGTTGCATAATAGATAGACAATTAAGACAGGCAACTTGAATCATGCAAATATGATAGTAATTAATAAGCTCATTGTGATTTCATAACATGGAGACAAATATATATATATAACATTTTTTTTGTTCATTCAGTGAGAGAGTTGTTTGCAACAAAACTATAGATGAAAGCTTATACATAAATGCTTGAAACGGTCAATGGGGGGATTTCGCATGTATCATTGGGCGAGAAGTTAAGAATTTGCTACTAAGCAGTAATAAAAGTAGTAAATATACGAAAAGAAAAGCTACTAATCTAGCAGAGGGAAGGGCATTCGGAGGTGGTCTCCGATGGCCTTTGAGTGGCTGAGAGAAGGAGGGGCAGCCAATCGAGCTTAGGCCAGCCCTTGGAGAGAGGTTGGGGAGTTGATCCAGCTTCTTGGCATGGAGATGGTGGCCTCCATGGTGGTGCTCTACTCGTGGAGGTGGAGTGGAGATGGAAGTGGCTAGCCTAAGTGGAATGGATGCCAAGGAAGTGAATGGGTGCAAATGGCCACCCATTGGGTCTTTTTATAGACCTAAGGGAAGCACTCTAGAGAATTATGGAATTCTATAGAGAGGCCTATGGTGGGAGCTCGTGGGAGAGTGAGAGAGAGAGGGTGGATGGTGGTTTTTAGATCCACCAAATGTGGATTTATAAATTGAATGGCTCTTGGTTGCTATTTTTGGCAACCAAGGCAACTACACATGGTAGAGAGTTCTAGAGAACTCTAGGCTAGGTATCTTCGTGTGGATGGTGTGTGTGGGTGTGTGTGGGTCGAAACTTAGGTGGCTAGGTTGATTAGGTTAGGTTCTAGTTGGTTTAAGTCAAGGTATGTCTCAAATTAGGGTTATAAACCCTAATTCACTAAGGTAAAGTGCAATTAAACTTAATACAAGTTTAATTGGGTGTGTGAAAACTTAATTGAGAGTAAAACAACTCAATTAATTTTGGTCTAGGTCAATTGGACTCTCACTGAGTCTAATTGGATAGTGTGTACTGAGATTAGGGCTTAATTGGACTCAATGAGTCCAATTGAATAGGCTGATGGAATTGACTAAGATCCAAGTCAACTAGGTTTAGTGAGGGCCTAATTAGGTCCTTAGGGAGGTCTAGAGGTGATGTACTATGGTTAGGGCACCTTAATTTAGGTTCCTATGGGGTTGGAATTGGGTTTAGGGACCTAAAGATCCAAGATCAAGGCTTAAATCTCAAAACAGGAATTGGAGAGCAGTATCAGATGTCTAATAATATAATCAAGTGTCTTATACTCAAAAATTAGAAGTCTAGACTTGTTGTTTGGACGTCCAATCAGAGTCAGGAAGGATTTCGGGTTCTGTTTTGGGCATTCTGTAGAAATTGGACGTCTGGCAAAGCATCTGGACGTCCAATAACACTGCAGAAGTGGGTTTGAAGTTTGCGGGAGTTGGCTAAGGGTCCTGGACGTCCTAAAACTTATCTGGACATCCAGAGAAGAGTTGGAACTAGCGTTTTAGGGCTCCCTAGGGTGCGGTGACCTAATCTAAGGGTGGCTAAGGCTTGGGGAAGTTTCTAGGCTATCCTAGGGCTAGGATGGACCTAAGCTCTTCACATTTTAGTGCTTTATTTCTTCTTAATAGAATAGAAAACCTTTAACCCCCTTACATTATTATTCCTACATCTAAACTAGTCCTTCTGCTCCAGCTCTGCTGCAACTCTTGTTATTCCTGATCTAGCTTCAGATCCAGCTCCTGATCAGCTTATTCCCTGCAATCGACATAATATACTTAATCAGCACATTATAACATTATTTTATGCATAGCTAAAGTAAAGCAGTAAAGATGTAGATAATGCATATGCATGCATGAATTTCCCTAACTTATGCTAAGTACTAGCTTAATCTAGGTCAATTAAGACCTATGATTGCTGCGCAATCATACCCCCATGCCTAAATTTTGCTAGTCCCTAGCAAATGCAAGACTAAATTATTTACAGCAAGGGTCCTTAAGGGACTGATTATTTTATCAAGTGTATGCGTAGAGATTTTTCTCCTTTTTGCTTTCATCCTATGCTCTAGAAATTTAGACATTCTTGAAAGTGCGGTTATGTAGCTTTTGCAATGGATTCGAGTGAAAACTAATACACCTCTAAAGCCTGTACTTGACCCCTAGTAAAAATTCTAGTAGGATAGGCGGACTTCTTTCCTCGGGGTATTCAAGATATTCTATAAATTTCACCCCGACTTTAGGATTAGGTAGAGAATCTTGAGGGAAAGGATTATATATTTGGTGGCTCAATCTCACTTGGTGCTATATAGAGACTAGTACTACAGAATCTAAATTCCCAGATTACTAAGTAACTCAACTTAGAGAAAGACGATAAAAACTATGCTCTCTTCGATTCCTTTGTATCCATTCTCTCTTACTCTTTTTTTCTTTCTTTCTTTCTTTTTTCTTTCTTAGAGCTCACAGCTTTAAAAGATTCACATATATGACTTGTATTTGGTGGCCTCACTAAGAATTAAAACTTTAATTGAGTTCTCATAACCCTAACACTAAGTCAGAATTCCTCAGCCAGTATTTGGGCGGTCAGAAACACAAGAAAAATAGGTAAGGTCATATTTAGTGGAGCTCAATTTGGTGGTATTACCTCGATGAAATAAATGCTAAATATTCATTCTTTTTTTTCTTTGGTTTTTCTTCCTTTTCTAAGTTTTTTTTTTTCAATTTTTCTTTCTTTTCATCATTTTTTTTCATTTCAATTTTTTTTTCTTTTTCTTTTCAGCATAACACAACTGGCATACATCCATGAACTTTATTGAGGAGGCATTATTAGGGATTGGTGGTACTCAAGAGACATTGGGTGGCTTATTTGGTGGAAGTGCCTACTCACGGCACCGGCAGAGACGAATAGGACGGTGTATTTCTGACCTTGACATCGATACCCTCCTTCAGTCGAGGATTCCGTAAAGAATGGTCGTAACCATCCACCTTAGCCCTAGTTTTATGAAAACTCGCTCTCCTCATATTTGCCTTATTTTGTGGCTCTAAAAAATTCACTCAAAATATATACACAGGAACCGAGAGCGAAAACTATGCCTAATCTCAGAGTATCATCACCTAATTATCTAGGATTCCAGATTCCTCGCGCTAATCTTAGAGCACTAGTACACTCTACTCTCATCTCACACTTTTTGGTGGATTTTTAGAGGAAAATCTGCCTGACTCCCAAAACACTGTCCAAGGATTCAGGAAAAGAAGCACTGCTTCTTCTCGACAAACTGAAGACGTTTATCAGCCTTCACCATGAATCCATTGCAAATTCTACGTGTGTCTGAAAAGTTATACTGAATTCCAGATTGTAGTAGTCAACTAAAGGATAAAATCCCTAATGCATTCTCTTAATAAAATAATCTTATTCATGAATGCAATATCTATATATGCTATAAACATGTAACCTCATATAATTTGTACTTCGTGAATTTCCCGTATCGGGTTACAATCAGCTTGACCCTAAATTTAGAACAAAAGGTGAGTGGGTGAGTTGGAAGTGGCTGTTGCGAACGATTTCTAGCTCCAATGCGAGCACTGGAGGTGGAGTCGGTTGTTTTTTTATTTAAGGTCCTAAAGTATCTTTTACATGTAGCTCCGAAGTTTTCCTAAGTGTTGGCATAAAATTTTTTCAGTTTTTTCTATATCTACCCCCCCATGCCTAAGTTCTTTCATGTCCTCATGCATGAATGTAAAAGAAAATAAATACTGCAGGGAGAGAATGGGTAGAAATCACCTGTAATTGCTCTTGAAATTATATTTAGCTCCGACCAACTTGTCAGCATGCACTATGCAAAGGAAATATGCTAAAGGAAAAATATGCTATGCATAAAAATGGTTATATATAAATGATGGTGGAATGTGGGGCGAATGGTATCTATACGTGCTGAGTTTAACAACTCCAGCTGGGCGAGCACTCAATCACATGTCCTCACTAATATGAATAGTCTCATCAGGTGGAGGAGGTTCCTGGGCCAAAAATGGCTTGGGCTCTAGCCATTTACCGTGAATATATGCCCAGATTTTAGGTCCTTGATCTGGACTGCTCCATTAGGGTATGGCTGCATCACAACATACGGGCTAGTTCAGTTGGACTTGAGCTTCCCCGTGAACAGTTTCAACCGTGAATCAAATAACCAAACTCGCTGGTTGGGCGTGAATACTTTCCTCCGGATGTGGCGGTCGTGAAAGGCCTTGGTCTTGTCTTTGTATATTAATGCATTCTCATAGGCCTCCCACCGGATTTCTTCTAATTCGTTGAGCTGGAGTTTCCATTCTCGACCTCCTGCATCGAGGTCGAGGTTGCATTTTCGCACCGCCCAAAAGGCATGGTGTTCCAGCTCTACAGGAAGGTGACAGGCCTTGCCATATACCATGCGATATGGTGACATTCCGAGTGGGACCTTGTATGTGGTCCGGTATGCCCAGAGTGCATCGATTAATTTGTCGGACCAGTCCCTCCTATCTGGTCTAACCGTCTTCTGGAGAATCTGCTTGATTTGACAGTTAGACACTTCAGCCTGCCCATTGGACAATGTGTGTTGAGATTAGGGCTCAATTAGACTCAATGAGTCCAACTGAATAGGCTGATGGAACTGACTAAGATCCAAGTTAATTAGGTTTAGTGAGGACCTAATTAGGTCATTAGGGAGGTCTAGAGGTGATGTACTAGGGTTAGGGCAACTTAATTTAAGTTCCTATTGGGTTGGAATTGCGTTTAGGGACCTAGAGATCCAAGATCAAGGCTTAAATCTCAAAACAGGAATTGGAGAGCAGTATCAGACGTCTAATAATATAGTCAAACATCTTATACTCAAAAATTAGAAGTCCAAACTTGTTGTCTGGACATCTAATCAGAGTCAGGAAGGATTTTGGGTTCTGTTTTGGGTATTCTGCAGAAATTGGACATTTGACAAAGTCTTTGGACGTCCAATAACACTGCAGAAGTGGGTTTGAAGTGTGCGGGAGTTGGCTAAGGGTCCTGGACATCCTAAAAGTTATCTGGATGTCCAGAGAGGGGTTGGAACTAGGGTTTTAGGGCTTCCTAGGGTGCGGTGACCTAATCTAAGGGTGGCTAAGGCTTGGGGAAGGTTCTAGGCTATCTTAGGGCAAGGATGGACCTAAGCTCTTCACATTTTATTGCTTTATTTCTTCTTAATAGGATAGAAAACCTTTAACCCCCTTACATTATTATTCCTACATCTAAACTAGGCCTTCTGCTCCAGCTCTGCTGCAACTCCCGTTTTTCCTGATCTAGCTTCAGATCTAGCTCCTGATCAGCTTATTTCCTGCAATCGACATAATATACTTAATTAGCACATTATAACATTATTTTGTGCGTTGCTAAAGTAAAGCAGTAAAGATGCAGATAATGCGTATGCATGCATGAATTTCCCTAACTTATGCTAAGTCCTAGCTTAATCTTGGTCAAATAAGACCTATGATTGCTACACAATCAAGTCATCCTCCAAGGGACAGTCGATGGAGATTCTTCTCACCTCTCCCTATCTTTCATTTGCTTTCTAATGTAGTTTTCCGCTTTTCTATCTGTAGCAAACCCTTATTGAACATATACTTTGATTGTTTCTCTCTCTTTTTCTCCCTTTCTCGCTTATTCTATAGAGTAGATTAGAATAGATAACAATTCTCTAGATATTCTGTCTTATGAAAATACCAAAAAAAAATCTCAAAAGATAAAAACAACAAAAACAACTGAAATCGAAAGTGCAGATTTCAAAACCAAATGTTCGCCTCCCCGTGTTTGACCTGGGGCTCACCTCGAGGTTCGGAATAAATTTTATCTGGTAGCGGATTTCTACGCACTATGATGATAGGTTTTCAAACACAAAACTTCCTGTGTGCGAAATCATGCTCACCATTTTGGCCTCGTTGCCAGGGAGGCAACGCTCTTTAGTTTTCCTTGTGTTTTTCGCTTTATCTAACTTTTATCTCAATTTTCTCCTATCTTGTTGTGGTTGCAGGTACTCTTCCGTGGTAGGCCAAAGCAGTTAGATTAGAGAAAAGTGTAGATGAAGGTTCTGTAAGTGTACCCTGATGGAAGCACCATCATGAGCCATAACTAGCTCAATTTGGTCTTATAAAGTCAATAAAAGCTCCTACATATCAGTCAGAAGGTCTCTAGAGCAGGGTGAGTTATTTTAAGAAGAAACGATGAAAATAGGGTTATTTCTATAATTTTACCATCTCATCACAAATGTAGAATAACCATGGGGTATGCTAGAGGTTTACTAAAGGTCACTTACTCATTAATGTCAAATAAGTGGGTTCATGCAAATAGAAGCGGGTTTTCATGCATTTCAAGAATTAATGGAGACTCACTTAATTAACTGAGGTTCTGGTAAAGATAAAATTCACATAAACCCTCTAAAATTCATAGAAAAATATTCTCTAGGGTTTAGCATCCTTGAATTGACTATTAGAACCTGTTCTGACACAAAATAGAGCCACAAAAAGACTATTGCCCTACTTTGTATTTTTACATAAATTATCCAGTCAAATGAGGTCAAAACCAAAATCCAACTTCACCATTAGATTCCTTGGGTTCATATTAGGTTTGTATCAAAATTTTAGCCCAATCTAAGATCATTCTGACCTAGTATGCATTTTAGTCCAAGTCTGACTCTTATTATCCCAAATAACCCTTCAACTTTGGAATTTATTACAAAAAACCCCCTATCTTTGTCGTCACTTTTTGCAAATAGGTCCTTCCACCATTTCCGTGAAGGAATCCTACTCCAGTGAGCTTTGCTTGGCAAGAACTTGTTGATTATTTGACGAATCCCTCTGAAAATTGAAAGGGAGAATCATCAAGTAATTGCCTTCAAATCAAACCTATTCGTGAGCTCCAATTCTTTCCCAATCTCTCATACGAATGCATGAGAGATGTGGGTATCCTTCTCTAACAAGCCTACGAAGATTGGAAGCTTGGTCTCCAAGCCTTAAACCCCTTCCCATGGCCTATAAAGGGAGTAGGGGCAAGAACCCTAGCTCCGTAGCAAGTTTTGGCCTGAGAAAAGCCCTCTTCCCCCTTCTCCGGCCACCTCCACACCATGCTCCAGCAACCCTCTCTGCTCCGCTCATCCAGCAGTCCAACAGTCAAATTGGACGGCCTATTGCCTTCCTCTCCTCGTCGCGCACCTCTCCGATCAAAGAGAGGGCATTTCTCTATTTCTCTCCTCGTCGCTGTCTCGTCGCCCTTTTCATCTTCTTCGGCTCCAGTTGACCAACACTGGAGCCTTCCGCCCCTTATCTTCCCCTTTTAGGCTCTCTATCACTTCCCTTATCGCACTATTTTCCTTTTCTTCTTCCACAACTCACTCACGACCTATGCATCACCCACATCACTTCCATCTTCCTCAGCGTCAGCACACCTCCAGCGATGCCTCCAGTTCGCTCCACCGCACAAAATCGCTGCCACCACCTCCGTTAGCTCTGCCTTGACTCCCACATCAAAAGCCCTCCACCAATTCCTCTCCACGACCACTCAACCACCCTACCAAACTCCACCCCTTTTGCAGCTTCGCCCTAATCTCGCCCTACGCACAACCACCTCCATATGCCACGAAATTGCCACCACTACATTTACAGTGCTACGGCGGACCTTCTGAGCTATTTTGACGAGGCCG
This sequence comes from Thalassia testudinum, assembly GCA_037157565.1. NCBI lineage: Eukaryota > Viridiplantae > Streptophyta > Magnoliopsida > Alismatales > Hydrocharitaceae > Thalassia > Thalassia testudinum. The sequence continues at coordinate 6,469,620 of JAZHRO010000003.1, read as the reverse complement.
TAACGTCGTGTTGTGATTTTCAGGTACCCCACCGGAGCTCCACTACCATCGCGATTCCTCTGACTTCATCTTCAGTGTTCCGACCACAAGACCTCCACGAGTTGTTCCCAAACGCTGCGATTGACCTCCAGGACCTGATCTAGGCATCCAATTTCGTCAAAGACCTACAGCTATGGCTTCAATTGAACACATCAATCTTCCACAGCTGCACGAGTAAGGGTGTGGGACATAGTCCCACATCGGAAACTTCATAACCCTCCGCGTGACATAAATTATTTTTACTCCTTTGCCTCGTTGCCTCAGTAAGCACGGGGTGAGGTCCCGTCGCACGTGCCCACGCACACCATCGCCCACAGCCACACCACACGAGTCTGGCCACTAAATCATTTACCTGTAAACTAGATTTGATTATCTCTGAGAGAAGAGAAAGAAAGGCAAAGGAAGAGGAAAAGAGAGAGAGGGGAGGGGTGTTTTTCTCTACTGCCTACCTCTCGACACTTAGTGAATTATAAGGAAGGCCTTTGCCCCTGCTGGTGTTGGTGATGAGCTTTATGCTATGCCCTCCCTTGAGCCTGAGGAAGGAAAAGAAGGGAAGAAGCGGAGTGCCCTCTTGGCACTGTATCAAGGAAGAGTTTAAGCCGTTTGGTTGAATGCTCCATTGTCTGATCTTTGATAGGGAGTGCACTGTGCACTTATCCTACGTGGATTAAACTTGGTTAATATCGTTGAGATATTGGATATTATTGTAATTAGGGTAATTGGTGATTCAAATCACCATTTTACCCTAATCTTTTTGCGCTATCAACATTTTCTCTTATATACATATCATTTGAGTTTGGAAATTTCAGCATATATTGATATCTTGTGATTGAATTGCAATTTTGAGATTAATTGCAATGCTTGCTCCCTACATTTGACCTCAGATTTCTTTCGAGCTATAAATTATATTTGTTCACGTGCTATTTTCAGCTATATTACAACAAAGTGTTTTTAAAGCCCTGATTTAGTGCATAAACAATTTGGCACCATTACCGAGGAGTAACACGCAATTTGATCTCTAGATTGCAATATCTAATTTGATTACAATATTTTGCTGTGATCTGTACAAAGAATTTAGCCAAGGAGTAAGATCAACCGCACAACAGCCACTCTAGGGGCAAGTAATCTCATTTTCCATCCTCATTAAGCCCCTGATTCTGAAAAGCTAAAAAAAATAAAATAAAGAAAAATCAATTAGGATCAACTTGCATTCTATTCTTAGAATCAATCATCACAAGTTGCTTGATTCGATTTGATTTGACTCTCTATGTAGACAAACCCTAACCCTAATTCTTGCACATACTTAGGGTTTAAGGTATCTAGGGCTATCACCTTCTTGCTTGAGCCCTAGGTACCTCATTTGGAATTAATTAATTGGACCAATTAGAGCTAACTAGGGCTTCCATCTCAAGGTTTTAGAGAAACACTTACTTAAAAAGGAATCAACCATTCTAAACAGTGCCTACCTAGACCTTGATTGAATTTACCTAATCAAACTCTAAATTTCACTTGAATCCTAAAAGTGGGACCTAATAATCTCAAAGGACAAATAGGTGAAGTTGACCCACCTTGTGGGGTCAACCAATCTCAAATTAGGTCACCTTGCACAAAAATATCTTAAAGTTGAAGTGAAATCCTAAGCACCCACTCTCTAAACTTAAAATTGGTAAACTAAAGAGGTCAAGTCACCATTCTGGTCTACCTAGATCAACTGAGACAGGGAAGGTCGGGTGGGGGAAACCCTGTAACCCATGCGGGGCGCTCTACTGTGTAGGAGTCTTTACGAGACTCTCCCTTCCTGGCTGTCCAGGTAATTCTTAGGTGGACGACTTTTTGATCTAGGGGTATCATCTTCCCTGAGCCTCCATAGCCATCCAAAAGTCCTTGGGTGTCTTGATTGGGTCCATCGCACCTTCTATTCCTCGTTTACACCATCAATGCATGTTTGGGAGGAGGTCCTTAAGACCACCCTTGAGGCCTCCATTAGCTATTCACTCCTGATGCAACGTGTTTCGCATGTTTGAAATCAGGGTTAATAGTAACCCATCGTTGTAGTCGCAAAACTCGTTATCCAATAAAATTTTAACAAAACTCCAAGGGAGTCCCGGGTCGAACACAGGGAGGCGACATTGATGCGTATGCATCTAAACATCCTAAAATGTTTATTTATGCATGTTCTTAGTATTATAGTTGCATTATACATTGTAAATATTGCATAGCATGCATAATCATGCATTTAAGTCAGGTCGTATAGATTGTATATTAATTGTCTCCAATTATGGTCATGGACAGGGTGACTTTTTATTAGGGCCTCGGATCAAAGATCCAACCATACGAATGTGATCAGGGTGACAATTGGAGTTCAACAACTCCAAGATCACCCTGATCGGATATCCGTAGCACCAGATATAGTCCGAGGAAGCTCAGAGACCAAGGGCCAAGATGGTGTCAATCCGCATTTTAGACAACAAATCCAATCACACAAATGGGTTCAGATCGGTGATTGTAGCTTAACGACTGCGGCTAGGGTGTAGCATCAAATGGTGTTCAGATTTGATGTCTAGCAAGGGGAGTAGCATCAAACAACTGTGGCTAGGGGGTACAATAGGAACCGGAGGCTCAAGCCAAAGGAAGAACCCTCTGCCCAGTCCCTCCTTCTAACAGGTTGGATTGCCTGGACATAAGTAGAGTAAATCGTCCATAATCTTAAGATAGATTTGAGAGTCAGTAGACCTTAGGCTACCCCATCTAAGGACAGGCTTGTATTCTTGTGCTGCAGGGTTCCCTCTTTTCCCTATCCTTTCGACTTCCTTCCAGGAGGTCATTGAATCCTAGATTGGAAGGACCTTTAGATCATTTTAGGAGGTAGAGGTTGAGCTATAGCCAAGCAAATCCCATGGCTGATCAACAACTACCTCCCCCACCTCTAAACCGGCAGGAGTTGATTCAGAGGCAATTGGAAGAATTGCAGTAGATGCAGCAATGGTTCCAATGCATGCATGGTCATGGCGCTCGGCCCTTGAAGGATCTTTACGATCCTTCAAACTATGGGGAACGTCCCGACGTCATGATTCCCGCCAAAGACATTGAAATCAAGTCCCAAGTCTTAAGTTTGATTAAGCATTTCCATGGGCTTGGCTCGGAGGACCCAATCCAGCACCTAAAAGATCTGACCACTATGGTTCAGACCACTAGAGCAAGGAATGTGAACGAAGAGCAAATGATCATGAGGCTTTTCCCCTACTCTCTCAAGGATAAGGCCGCACATTGGTACCGGACTATAGGAAGGCCGATTGAAACTTGGGCTGCTCTTAAGTTGGCTTTCTTGAAGAAATTCTTCCCTATCGGAAGGACCAATGTCTTGCGACAAGTGACTATCACTTTTTCCCAACGGCCGGGGGAACTGTTTCCTGGTGTCTAGGAGTGATTCCAGGGACTTTTGAGGAAGTGTCCACACCATGAGGTGCCAAAATGGCAACTCGTGCAGATTTTTTATCATCGATTGGTTGAGCAACTCCATAATCACGTGGATGCCTCTTGCGGAGGAAATTTTCTCAACAGGGATGCAGATAGAGCATACGACTTGTTTGAGGAAATGAGCAAGAATTCAATTAATCATACCTCCATGGATGCATTCAACCGGTCCTAACAACCTAGGTCAAGTGCTAATGAGATCCAGGATTCTCATTCATTTGACATGGAATTAATTTGTAATAAACTGGATAAAATGGACTTGGTTGCTAAGAAAATGGAAGAATGGATGTCTAGGAATTCAGGAAACACTTCTTTACCCACTCAATCCTAGAATTCAGAATTCCATTCCTCACGAGCTCCCATAGGGCAGGAATTCGTGAACCAACTCGATTCGACTCAACCTGTGAGCCAGGATTTCTTGGAACCATATGGGTTCCAAACTGGGGCCTTTGATCCTAGTTTCTCTGATCCTTCCTTCTCTTCATCCTCATTTTTTATGAGAATGCATAAGCAATGCAGGAGAATGTTAGGTCCAACCCATATTCCAACACTTTTAACTTAGGATGGAGGAACCACCCTAACTTCTCTTGGAAAAATCAGGGGCAACAGACCCAATATCGACCCAGCAATTATGCATCTCAAAAACCCATGGGTCAGGGTCAAGTATACACCCAGTTGCCCCTAAGACTGGTTAATTAGCCATCTTGGAATGCCCAATAATCTGCAGGGAAGGCTGATTTGAACTGGCAGATGGTGGAAATGCAAGGGTCCATGCTTCAGCTTATGCAACAAATGAAGACATCCTTGGATAACTTGCAATCCGGGTTAATTGCAAACACCCGACAACCTGGATACCTTCCATCTCAACCCATACCAACCCTGCGTAATGTGCAAAATCAAGGCAATAGAGCCCAAGGGTATGGGAATCAAAGGGACCCACACGCGCATGCTCAGGTGGTTGAGCAGGGTCCCCCTTCTTCCTCTTCTGGTTACATGACCAACCAAGGCCCTCCAATCTTCACTAATCCACCTCAAGACCCAAACCCTTATGCCTCTGCAAACTCTGTCACCTTGAGAAGTGGGAAGCAGACCCAAAACCCAGAATTACCTTCGAAAAGTCAAAATCCTGGGGAGATTGACAAAGAGAAGGAGGAGGCTGAAGAAGACAATAAGGCCTAGGGATCAAAAATTGAAAATTCCACCCATATCCTGTTCCCTGAGGCCCTATTGAAAACCAAGAAGAAGAAAACCCTAGACAACAACAAGGAGCTTTTGAATTTATTCAAGAGCGTAGAGATCAATATTCCGCTCCTCGATGATATTAAGCACATCTCAGCTTACGCTAAATTCTTGAAATAACTGTGTACCCAAAAGCGTAAGCCGAGAGAACCCACTCCGAGGAAGGTGATTCTCTCTGAGCAGGCATGTTCTATAATCCTACATCAATTTCCTCAAAAGAACAAAGATCCAGGTGCCCCCTTGATCTCATGCATTATTAGGGAATACACTTTTGATAGGGCACTATTGGACCTAGGTGCATCCATCAACCTAATCCCAACTTCTATTTATGAGAATTTTGGGTTAGGTGAACTCCGGCCAACCTCAGTAATGCTACAATTAGCGGACTGATCGATCACCACACCAAGAGGCATTATTGAGGATGTAATTGTCAAGGTCAAGGATTTCTATTTTCCTGTAGATTTCCTTATCCTCAACATGGATGTACCTAATGATTTGAGGAACACGGCCATCATTCTGGGGCATCCGTTCCTAGCTATCGCCAAGGCCAGCATAAACTGTGAAAGCGGTAGTATGGAGATCACCTTTGGGGATAAGAAATTAACTCTGCATATTTTTAAGGCGATAAGAGATTTGAGGATTGTGAATTCATTGAGGAACTCAAGGATCAGGATCTTGAGACGTGTATGAAAATCAATGCACATGAGGACTCCATTAGCTATAGCGAACCCAACCCACAACCCTCCTCCGTGGTAGACCTGCCACACCCTAAAGAGGTTGTTAATTTTGTTCATTCCCAGCCTCCTCCACTGCATCGTTTTGATGAATCTTCATCAGCATCCTCCCTGTTGAACGTATGAGTTACTACGCTAACGTGTTTGGTTTTAAAAACCTTGCCATTGTAGTTTGAAAGCGAAGAACTCATGTTCAACAAATAAAATTTACACCGCAATGGAAATCCCAGGTCGAACACATGGAGGTGGACGTTTGATTTAAAAAATTCGTGTTTATTTTTTGTCACGAAGTAAATTAATTGATTAGATCTATCTAACTATTTACAATAAATAGAAGAGAGAGAGAGAGATAGAGAGAGAGAATAATACAAAAAACAAAAGAGATATAGAATGCACATGAAATTCATTATCGAAAGGATTGTTCATTGCACTAAATATTATGACTAGAATGATTACACTAGAAAGTAGTAAATCTATTCTAGAAAGCAGTAAAAAGAATGGGGAGAGAGATATCCTCCTCGACAGTCGCTTGGAAGACGAGCCAGACAGGACGACACCTGGACGAAGGAGGATGAAGCAGGAAGAATGGGAATGGGGTAGCACGTCGTCATCGTCCCGGGATCCGCTTCCGAAAGGGGGACGAAAAATTGACTTTATCTCGCGAGAAGCATCCCGAGTGTTGGACAAGCTTCTCCTGAGCTTTGGAGAGGGAGAGAAGAGAATGAAGGGATGAGAATTTCATGTGGAGGGGGTCTCATTTTATAGTTGCAAGGAGTGGTGGCAATTTGGTCATTACAACTCTTAAAACATTAATTCAGGACCTTTAGTGACGGATAAAACCATCGCTAAAGGTCTATGTGGGCATAATGGGCGGCACGCGCACGCCCGCTCGCTTGCCCGTGCACTCAACCCTCGCGCACGTCCTGCCGATCTCAACCGTCCGATCGCGAGATCGAACGGCTCAGATCACGCCTCCGCCCGCCTTCGTTGTGAGCCCCGTCGCGTGCGATGCCGCATCTTCGTCACACGTGCAATAGCGCGTGAGCGCTATTGGGTGATCTGGGCGGCCCACAGATGATCGGGCGGTCACCTTTAATCGCACACGGGCCGCGGATCGAGAGTCGAACTTGCATCCTGTGAACGAGCAACTCCTCGCGACCGCTACACTGTGCGGTGGAAAGTGTCGTGCGGATTTTTTAAGGCGCATGCGTCCACAGCCATTGGATCAAGATCCAACAGTGGAGAAGCAGTGCTTTGATCGAAGAAGAGAAGGTGCGACGGTGCTTTGGTCGGTTGGGCGGTTGAGATGGTGCCACGAGGAGCCATCTGAGCCGTCCATCTTCTGGATGATGTGGATGGTGCCATGGTTGTCGGATTGAGTCGATTTTTACACTGTTAGGCTACGATCGTTGATCCGAATCCATCCGTGTGGTCAGATTTGTCGTTTGAAGTGTAGATTCGCACCATCTTGGCCCTTGATCTTCTATGGTTCCCCGGTCACTATCTGATGCTACAGATGTCTTATTAGAGCGATCTTGGAGTCGTTGAACTCCAATTGTCACCCTGATCACATCTGTACGATTGGATCTTCTATTCGAGGCCCCAATAAAAAGTTTACCTTGTCCATGAACATAAAAGGAGATAATTAACCTCCATTTTTTTCAAACTACTCTAAATACAAGATGATGCATGTTATGCAATATTTATAGCATGCAATGCAATTCTATGCTTAAGAACATGCATAAATAGACATCTTAAGTAGTGTAAACATGTTTACATCATACCCCCATGCCTATCGTTTGCTAGTCCCTAGCAAAAACTATATGCTATTTATAAAAGAATCAGGTTGGATTATTTGGGCTTGAGTTTATTTTCAGTCATTAAGAAAATGTCTACTTAGGATCTGAACTTACAAAGATACAACAGTGCCCGAGTATCTGCCAAAATGTAGATCGCCTCAAGCCCTCGCCCTATTCAAAGAAAAATTTATTTTTCTCTTTTTCTTCTTTTCTAATTGTTTTGGATTTTTCAACTTTTAGGGTTTAAGAGTGGCTTTCTACAGCCATTCAACTCACCCAAGATTTGATAAGAACCCTAAGTTCTAAGCATCTTATTGTGAATGTGATAGACTCGTTGACCGGCAATTAAATCGAACTTCAGATTTCTACGCCTCTAGGTGACCTAAAAAAAAATTCTACCTAAAGGTGTATCTTTACAACCGGTAGCTTTCTCCCTACTTTTATTTTTTTATGGGATCAACACAAGGGTGAATCCAGTATCTGTCTCCCCGGTTTATTCTTCTTCTCTGCTTCTTCCTAAGTGTTTTGGGAATTTTCAATGCATTTATTGAGCTGGGTTCTGGAGAACCGGTCAATGAGCTGTTACCACCGACAACTTGCCAGCCATACTCGTGCAGCGAAGTGTGGTTTATTTCTTTTTTTCTTTTCTCCTTTTCTTTTTGAATTTTTTTTTTTACGTAGGTGGCTTCCCTGGTCTAAGATTTACCTAAAGGCAGCAAAAAGAGAAAGGTCCAGTGACTAGGCTCTGGACAACCTACCTATGGGTTGTTACCCACGATAACTTGCCAGCCATATCACCCTAGAAGGTTCATTAGCAACCAAATTTCCATTTAAAATCGTCGAACAACGAGTCAGTGCAAAGAAAGTGTCCAGATTATGTTCAAATCATAATGCAGTATTTGCTAAGATTGAAAATTTTCTTAAACCCAAGTTCTCCTTCCTAATTCCACATTTTTTTTAATAAAATAAAATAAATCTACGGAGCTGACAAATAAATTCAGAGATGAATATCCACCCCCCTTGCCTATCTAATGCAATGTCCTCATTGTATTAAAAAGACATAAAACAGAGTGGAATAGCATAGAAAGCACTTGAATTGTGTGAATGTCAGGTCCACTCTGAGATAGAAACTAAAAAGAACTGTATATGTGTTGAATTTAGTGTCTTCAGCTAGGCACACTATACAAAGAAGAGAAATGAAGAATTCATAGGTGCAAGTCAGAATCAGAATAAAAAGATGAAACCTTGGACCTGCCAGCAGATGTTCACAAATGTGGACCAGATTGTGATGTAGACCCATACCCCATAATCGAGAATATCTCAGGTTCTAGATAAAAATTGCCCAAAACCTAAAATCAGTATGCAAGCGGGGTCGGGCCTGCGATTTATGAGGATGCAACCCAAGACCCAAAAGTCGGGTTACAGAGAATTCAAGCTCCAAAGGATAATCAATGAATGTGTGCTTGGGTTGGACATCCTCAGAACAGATGTCGTAAGGGTTCTGGTTTGATGGTTTCAGCTTAATAGGAACCCTTCAACTCAATCTTCTACTTCCTCCAAAGTTAGCTTCCCAAATCAGAACTTCCCAACTCCTATCCTCCTCAATCAAAATGTTAAATTCTGGAACCTCTTGCATGTTAATCACCCCATCTGAAATCTCCAAGTCTAAATGATGTGGCTAAATCAAAATTGACTTGGGTCTAATTATCTCAGAAATAGAATCATCGATAAGTTCAACGAGGTGTAACTAACACTCAGGGCATTGAATTGAATCCTCCAGAAAATGCAATTCTGGATCCATAATGTGTGCCCTAATAAGATCAGTTTCCTCAGTTCTTAGGCTATCAAATGATCTATAAGATTCCTCCGACCCAATCGTCTCACAGAAATCGTATTCTGTAAACTCGCGTGAGACTTCGCAACTTAAATCTTCACCATCATAATCAAAGAAATCAAAATTCGTATTAATGTATGTGTCAAAATCATCTGTCACTTTCTGTTCCAAGGAGACATATGTTTCCTCGTACCCTGACTCAGGGATCTCAAGTGAAGAAATCAGATCATCCCTAACTGGTTGCTCTAATTCAATCTGGTCAGCCTCATAACACTGTCCCCCCCAACAGGTGCGTGAGCGGGTTCTGAAATTGGCTCTCCTGAAGAGGGTTCATCCTGGGAATCATCCCATTGATTGAATCAAAGCGACCATAAATCTCATCCTCAATTTTGCTAATTTCCCAAGTAGAAACTCACCCAGGTTCTTATCCTTAACATCCTGGAGCCAATCCAATAAAGACTTGTTCAAATCATCAATCATTTCAATCAGGGGCTCCAATCTCTCAATGCAAGGTATTGGTTGAACTTCTAAAGATCGTATAATATTCCTCAAGTTAGCCAGAACCTTTTCTTGAACCTGGTTACCCTGAACCAAACGAGTTGGTTTAGGGTTGGGCGAGTTTAGGGTCAAAGCAGGGGAATTAACGAATTGAGATTCGTTATACCCTTCCTGATAATAGGTCATTTCAGATTGTTCAAAAGGTGACGATGACCTAAAGGTGGTGTAATCAGAGGATGGGTAAGGATCAGTGTATCCTTCTTGATTGTAGATTGTATTAGGTTGTTCATGAAAGGTTGACGATCTATAATCTATGTGGCTCTGAGAAGGATAGAAATCACAATCAAAGTTTCAGGGTTAGACTCTAAACACAAAGATCTGGAACTGTATCCCCAATCCAAGTTATCCCAACTAACTGATGGTTGATTATAGTACGAGTCGGGATAATCGTCATGTTGAGGATAATTCAAAACAGGAGGGAATGAGCGGGAATGCATGTAATATGTCGAAGGATTCATGAGAGATGGGAGGAAGAAAGGCGCCCTACAATACAAACAATCAAACCTGTCCTTAAGTGGGCTAGCCTAAAGACCTACTGACTCCTAAAACCCATCTTAAGATAAAGGAACGATTTGATCTACTTCTGTCTACACAATCCAACCAGTTAGAAGGAGGGACTGGGGAGAAGGTTCTTCCTTCGGCTTGCACCTCCGATTCCAAGTGTACCCCCAATCGCGATTATTTGATTCTGCTCCCCTAGCTAGACATCAGATTGAACAGTAGAAACTGACTAATCGAAAATAATCTCATTCTGGGCTCTGAAGAGAGAGTCGAATCCTTAAGGCCAACGTCTACTCTATTTTATTTAGGGCTAGGTTTGAATGTGCTTTGGAACGTGATGGGCCCTTTATATGGGTTGTGCCCTTAATGATTGATTGATTTGTGTGTGCGTGCACAACCAGTAGTTTTCAAGCAAGATTATTTTTTTGATGCGATGAATTTTAGAGTTCAAATCTTGCTTAGTAGCTTTTAGGATTCAACTTTAGGTGTTTTCAAACAAGTTTTGTTGGCACACCACGTTTTGAAAGCACAGGCGAAGATGTTTTCCTTTAAAGCTTAAAAAGAATGCGGAGTGCCTGGTAAATCCCTAAGAGTTGAACCTATGTGGCAGCTACTTGATGAGTTGATTTTAATTGAAGTGGTGCGGCCCAATCAACTCAAACAATTGGCCTGTTGCACCACTTAATTAGGCACACAAGTGATTACCTAATCTGATTTCTACTCAATTATGTGTTTGGATGTGTGTACCGGCTCCAAAGGTTGGTTTACCGGTTGAGTTTGAAAATCAGATGAAGTTGTGCACCTCTGTGAGATTTTTTTTAATTTTTCTTTTTTTTTATGTGGGGGTTGGGGTAGGTGTGGGTGTCAAACAACAAATAATCTAACCTTAGAGTTTATAAGAACACCTAGGTTGATTGATGTTTATGTTATTACGTGGTGGAATGAAATCTAATGAGTGGGAGGTGGGGAATAACTCAGAATCTTCCACAGCACTTTTCTCCGATCTACCGCGTTTGCTCGTCTCAAAAGAGTACTTGCACTCACAATAAGAAAGGAGAGAAGTGAGGTAAATGATTTGTAAGTTAGAAAACGCGAAGAAAAAATCAAAGATCGTCGCCTCCCCGGCAACGGCGTCAAAATGTTGAACGTGCAAGTTACGACCTTAACGTGTTTGGTTTTGAAAACCTTGTCGTTGTAGTTTGAAAGTGAAGAACTCTTGTTCAACAAATAAAATTTATACCGGAATGGAAATCCTGGGTCGAACACAGGGAGGCAGACGTTTGACTTAAAAATTCACGTTTATTTTATTTGTCACGAAGTAAATTAATTGATTAGAATTATCTAACTATTTACAATAAAAAGAAGAGAGAGAGAGAGATAGAGAGAGAGAATAATACAAAAATCAAAAGTGATATAGAATGCACATGGAATTAATTATCGAAAGGATTATTCATTACACTAAATATTACGACTAGAAAGTGGAAAAATGATTATACTAGAAAGCAGTAAATCTATTCTAGAAAGCAGTAAAAAGAATAGGGAGAGAGATATCCTCCTCAACGGTCGCTTGGACGATGAGTTGGATGGGATGATGCCTGGACGAAGGAGGATGAAGCAGGATGAAGGAGGGTGAAGCTGGAAGAACGGGAACGGGGCAGCACGTTGTCGTTGTTGTGGGATCCGCTTTCGAAAGGGGGACAAAAAATTATCTTTATCTCGCGAGAAGCATCCTGGGTGTGGGACAAGCTTCTCTTAAGCTTTGGAGAGGGAGAGAAGAGAAGGAAGGGATGAGAATTTCATGTGGAGGGGGTCTCCTTTTATAGTTGCAAGGAGTGGGGGCAATTTGGTCATTACAACTCTTAAAACATTAATTCAGGACCTTTAGTGACGGATAAAATTGTCGCTAAAGGTCTGAACGTGGGCATAGTGGGCGGCACATGTGCGCCTGCTCGCTTGCCCGTGCATTCAACCCTCGCACACGTCCAGCCGATCTTAGTCGTCCGATCGCGAGATCGGACGGCTTAGATCGCCCCTCCGCCCACCTGCGCTGCGGGCCCCATCGCGTGCGATGCCGCATCTTCGTCGCGTGTGCAATAGCACGTGAGCGCTATCAGGTGATCTGGGCCACCCATAGCCGATCAGGCGATCGCCATTAATCGCGCGCGCGTCGCAGATCGCGAGTCAAACTCGCGTCCTGTGAACGCACAACGCCTCGCGACCACTGCGCTGCGCGGTGGAAAGTGTCACGCGGATGTTTTAAGGCACGCGTGTCCACAACCATTGTATCAAGATCCAATGGTAGAGAAGTAGTGCTCTGATTGAAGAAGAGAAGGTACGGTAGTGCTTTGGCCGATTGGGCAGCTGAGATGGCGCCACGTGGCACCATCTGAGCCATCCATCTTCTGGATGATGTAGATGGTGCCACGGTTGTCCGATTGAGTCGATGTTTACGCCGTTAGGCTGCGATCGTCGATCCCAATCCATCCGTGCGGTCGGTTTGTCGTTCGAAGTGAAGATTCGCACCATCTTGGCCCTTGATCTTCTAAGGTTCCCCAGACACTATCTGATGCTACAGATGTCTGATTATGGTGATCTTGGAGTCGTTGAACTCCAATTGTCACCCTGATCACATCTGTTTGGTTGGATCTTCGATCCGAGGCCCTGATAAAAGGTTTGCCCTGTCCATTGCCCTGTCCATGAACATAAAAGGAGACAATTAACTTCTATTTTATTCAAACTACTCTAAATGCAAGATGATGCATGTTATGCAATATTTATAGCATACAATGCAATTCTATGCTTAAGAACATGCATAAATAGACATCTTAAGTAGTGTAAACGTGTTTACATCACTCCCTTCCTTCTATTCTAAACCCACCCCAGCTAGAATTAAAACCATTGCCCAAAAATTTGAAATATGAGTTCTTAGGACCTGAAAACACGCTTCCTGTGATTATCAGTGCTGATTTGACTAAGGAGCAAGAATTGAGGTTGATTAAGGTCCTTAAGAAAAACAAGGAGGCAATTGGTAGGTCCATCCACGACCTTATGGGGATCGAGCCATCTTATTGTAATCATCATATTTTCATGGAAGATGGATCCCGCCCTTCTCTTGAAATGCAAAGGAGACTAAACTCGAATATGCGAAAGGTGGTCAAGAAGGAGATAATTAAGTGGCTTGATGCTAGGATTATTTACCCAATCTCAGATAGTCCATGGGTTAGCCCCGTTCAGATTGTACCCAAGAAGGCGGGAATAACCGTTATGACTAATGAGAAAGGGGAAACCTTCACCACTCGTTCAGCTTCTGCTTGGAGAGCTTGTATTGACTATAGGAAGATGAACATTGCCACTAAAAAGGATTACTTTCCCTTCCCATTCATCGATCAAATCCTCGAAAGGTTAGCTGGGCAAAAATATTTTTGCTTCCTGGAAGGTTATTTGGGATATAACAAAGTCCCTATCCATCCCGAAGACTAGGAAAAGACAACTTTCACTTGTCCCTACGGAACCTTTGCATTCCGTAGAATGCCGTTCAGGCTTTGCAATGTGCCTGCGACTTTTCAAAGTTGCATGATGGCCATCTTTTTTGACATGGTGGGAGATTGTCTTGAGGTGTTCATGGATGATTTCTCCAATTTCGGAGATTCTTTTGAGTCTTGCCTGGCTAACCTGGAATTGATCCTTCAGAGATGCATCAAAACACAGCTAGTCCTTAGCTAGGAAAAGAGCCACTTTATGACTCAGGAGGGCATCGTCCTGGGTCACATGGTCTCTAATTGGGGAATTGAAGTTGATAGAGCTAAGGTGGATGATATCTCTAGACTTCCTCCACCCACATCCATAAAATAGATTCGCTCTTTCCTTAGGCATGTGGGTTTTTATAGAAAATTCATTAATGATTTCTCGAAGGTTGCTCGGCCCTTGAGTAACATTTTGGCCAAAGATGTGTCGTTTGAGTTTGATGAATCATGTCGTAAGGCATTTGATTCATTGAAAACAGCCGTCACCTGTGCCTCGGTATTGCAACCACCGGTCTGGACAACCCCATTTGAGATTATGGCTGACTCATCTGATTATGCCGTCGGGGCTATCTTGGGAGAAAAGATTGACAAAAAGCCCTCTGTGATTTACTACGCTAGCAAAACTCTAGACGAGACCCAGAGGAACTACACCATTATTGAAAAAAATTACTACCCGTAGTTTTTGCTTTAGAAAAATTTAGGGCTTATCTATTAGGTTCTCGTGTCATCATCTATACTGATCGCTCGGCCTTGAAACATCTCTTGGACAAAAAGGATGCCAAACCCCAGCTTATTCACTGGATTCACTGCTTCAAGAGTTCTAACTTGAAATCAAGGATAAAGCTGGGGCACAAAATGTAGTGGCGGATCACCTCTCCAGAATCCTAATTGATTCTCCTCACCTGGATGCTTCAATCTCTGATACTTTTCTGGATGAAATTATCCTCAGAATCTCGGGAATCCGAACCCCCTGGTTTGTGGATATTGTCAATTATTTGGCCATTGGTCAAATCCCCTAGGATTGGACCAAACAACAATGGGATAGACTTGTATCTGAGGCCAAATATTATTTTTGGGATGATCCCGAGCTATACCGCATTGGCGCAGACCAGATTATTTGCCGATGCATCCCATAAGTCGAGTTCCATAGCATACTTGAGTTCTGTCACGCATCCGCACGTGGTGGACACTTTTCCGGGAAAAAGACAGCCGCAAAAATTTTGCAATACGGATTCTATTGGCCATCATTAGTTAAGGATGCCCAGGAATTCTCTAAGTCATGCACCTGATGCCAGACACTTGGGAACATGGCTAAGAGAGATATGATGCCCCTGAACCCAATTCTTTCTGTCAAAATTTTTGACATTTGGGGCATCGACTTTATGGGACCCTTCCCTCCTTCATTTGGACACCAGTATATTCTGGTCGTTGTTGATTACGTGTCCAAATGGATTGAGGCAATTCCCACCCAGACCAATGACCACAAGGTGGTCATCGATTTTGTGAAGGGAAATATCTTCAGTCGGTTCGGGGTTCCTAGGGCAATTATTAGTGATGGTGGAACACATTTCACTCATGCCCAGTTTTGAAATTTTCTGGGGAAATACAGGGTGAGCCATCGGATTTCCACACCTTACCACCCTCAGACGAATGGATAGGCCGAGGTCTCCAATCAGGAGATCAAGAACATTTTGCAGAAAACCGTTAGGCCTGATAGGAAGGACTGGACCCAAAAGCTTGATGATGCTCTTTGGGCTTACCGTACGACGTACAAAATGCCAATCGGTATGTCTCTGTTCCGTCTGGTGTTTGGGAAGGCATGTCACTTACTCGTAGAACTTGAACACCGAGCATTTTGGGCCATCAAGAAATGTAAAATCAACCTTGAGATGGCCAGGAAAACCAGGAAACTCCAACTATCAGAGTTGGAGGAGCTTCGAAATGATGCTTATGAAAACACCAGAATCTATAAAGCGAGGACTAAAGCTCTCCATGACCAGATGATTTCACGTAACAGCTTTGAGCCGAACCAGAAGGTCTGTCTTTTTGATTCTTGATTGAAGCTTTTCCTCGGTAAACTCAGGTATAAGTGGGGCGGCCCATTTGTTATTGAGCGGATTTTCCCTAATGTGGCCGTCGAAATCTCTGACCTAAAGACAGGTAATATTTTCAAGGTCAATGGACAACGTCTCAAACCCTTTGTTGACCATGTGCTCCCTGAACCCGTCTCGGACAAGGTTGCTCTTATCTTGCCATAACCACCGCGGGCCGATCATCACCCAGCTGAAGGCACTAGACTCAGCACATGTAAAGACTGTTTCAAGCTAACCAGAGTCTCACGGAAACTAGGTGCTATTCTTCCACTTCTACTCTCCTGCATGCTTTCATTTTTTTCACAATGAAGACATTGTAATAACTAAGCATGGGAGCCTGGATATATTTTATAACCATTTTGTCAGCTGTAATAGTGATTTCCCGTTATCTGATTCTTGTTAAAAAAATAAAAAAAGATAATAAATAAAAAAAATGAAAATTTGAAAGATAAAAAAAAATTAGAATAAGGAGACAAGAACTTAGGCATTAGGAGTTGTAAACTTTAGGAATTGATTCTTTGAGACTTGAATACTTAGACTCCTCAGGTCTTCGAACTTAATTAGCTTGGGTGTCCACTCGAATATGGATTTAGTCTCGAGTTCTGGCCAATTAAAATTTATTTTAATTTGGTAAATAATTTGGGATGATAAGTATGCAACTTATCAACCCGCCCTCTGATTTGGGGGGATTTTAAGGCTAAGCATCTACACACATTTTTTTTGCACTGACTCACTTTCCGACAGTTTTTGCAGAAATTAGGTAGCTAATGGACCGACTTAGGTGGTATGGCTGGCAAGTTGTCGGTGGCAACAGCTCATCGGCTGGTTGTCTAGAGGCCAGCCACAAGACCATTTTCATTGTACTACCTTTAGGTAAATCTTAGATCAGGAAAGCCACCTACCTAAAAAAAAAATGAAAGAAAAGAAAGGAGAAAATAAAAATAAATAAATAAAACCACACTTCACCGCATGAGTATGGCTGGCAAGTTGTCGGTGGTAACAGCTCATCAGCCGACTGTCTAGAACCCAGCTCACAACAAAAAAAAAAGCATAATAATTCCCAAAACACCTAGGGAAGAACTGAGGAAGTAGAATAAACCGAGGAGATATACATTAGGTTCGCCCTTGTGTTGACCCCATATAAAAGAAAGTAGGGAGAAAGCTATCGATTGTAAAGATAAACCTTTAGCCAAGGTCACCCAGGGTCGTAGAAATCCGAAGTCCGTTTTAACAGTCGTCTAGTGAGTCTTTCACTATTTTTCACAAGATGCTTAGCACTTAGAGTCCTTTTCAAGTCTTGGGCAGGTCGGGTAGCCATAAAAAGTTATCCCATAACTCTCAAACTCCAAAAGTACAAAAAAATTAGAAAAGAAGAAAAACAAAAAAGAAATTTCTTTTTTATCTTCTCAAATAAGGCGAGGGCTTGGACGGTCTGCATTCTGATAGGCACCCAGGCACTATTGAGTTTTTGTAATTAGGTCTTGGGGTTGAGATTTTCTAAAGCAATAAATGAATTTTGCCTAATTACTTGAACCCTGATTCTACTTTTATACATAGCATTTAAGTTAATTTTGCTAGGGACTAGCAAAAAGTAAGCATGGGGGTATGATGAGAATACATAAATTCATGATAAATTGCTTATTTTTTATAGTTCCTAGGCTTAGCATTGCATATCATGTTATAAATATTGCATAACATCCATTGCATGGCATTTAGGATAGTTGTCTATTTTGTATATTAATGCCTTCATTTTATATGGCCAGGGGGTGATGCAACATCAATATAGGTTTCGGATGGAAAATCTAACCGTACGGATGGATCCGGAGCGATGATCGCAGTTCGGCATCGTGGGAATCATCTCGATCTGAGCACCATAGCACCCTCTACAAGAAGAATATGGACAGCCTAGATGGTGCCACGTGGCACCATCCAGGCAACCCAACACCGTTCAGCAGCACTACTCAATTCCTTTTTCATTTGCGCCCTTCAATCCTAGCCATTAGATCAAGATCCAATGGCTGGGAAGCGGTTGCACCAAGCTGCTCCACACGACACAAGGGAAGGTTTTCCACAATGGTTGGAGCGCAGGTTTGAAAAGGGGGGGCGCAGGTTAAAATCCCTGCGACCCCTCTAATTCGTAATTGGGAGGGCGCATGGAGCAGCAGCGCGCACGTGCATGCACACGACAGTGCATGGCAGGCACGCACGCCAGCACATAGCAAGCACGCACATAGCAGGGCACGAGCAGTCAGCGTGCGTGATGAGCGAGGCAGCGTGGCACAGGCACAAGGGCAGTTGGAGCCAGCTTTTAGCTATTGCTGGAATGACCTATAGCGACACTTACAGCCGTCGCTATTTCATTTCAAGCCAGTAGAGCCAACTAAGGGCGTGAGTGGAGGTGAGCTGTCTACAGCAACATTTCCAGTGACGGTCTAGAGGTTGCTAAAGTTCCTTTATCCCTTTTTAGCCTCTTCTCCTTCACTACAAAAGGACCTACACCCCCTCCCTTTCTAGCCATCTCTACCTACTCTACTCCCACCTACTCCCAAGGTCTAGCAAGCCTTCCAACGCTCCATTAGAGCTTGTTCTCAAGCTCCCAAGGTGCCTATTAGTGTAGCGAGCCTCTACCCCACCAAATACTTCAACTTCCCATCTCCCTTCATAGGTCACCTTGGAGCCATCCTCCCACCTCCATTCTGGTAGTAGATCAACTCTGTATTCTCACCTCCATTTCAAAGCTATGCCGAAGCTTTCCTCAACCTGACGTCCTCCAGCATCTCACCTCCATCGTTCCACTCCTCACCTCCTTCATCCGAGCATCCACCAAGCGTTGTCGTCTCGTCGAACAGTCGATTCAGGAGATTTCCTCTCCCCTCCCTCTCTTTATATGCTTTCATAGATTCTTGTAATTGACATTGGAAGTAATATATATCATATTTGTTCCACATCTCTATCTTGTGATACATTTGCTTGTTTTCTTTTATTTCAAAAATAAAAATAAATAACAAAACCCCAAAATACCAAAAAGAAATGAATCGAAGTGTAGTTTTCAATAAAGTAAACGTCGCCTCCCCGTGTTCGACCAGAGACTCCCTTGGAGTTTTGGTATAAATTTTATCTGATCGACGTGTTTTGCAACTACGACGACGGGTTACTTGTAACCTTGATTTCTAACATGTGAAACACGCACGACCACCTAGGTCTTTGCAAAAATCCTAGGGTTAGTTTGGTTGCTTGGATTTCCACTCACATACATTTCACCCGCATATAAAAAAATCAACAAAAAGATACTTCTTGTGGGGTAATTCAACATACACACTACATACATGCACATTCAAGGCACTTAACCTAATTGATTTTCTTCCACTCAACCAGATTCTGATCTGTGGAGCTGGTACACAGAAATCAACATATAAAAGAGTAGACATCAGTCTAGGTTAATCATTTTGTGTGCTTAACTCAGTGGTGCAATCTTAGTCAATTGTTTGAATTGTTTGGGACGCACCACTTAACCTAAAATCTACTCACCAAGTAGCTTCCCCTTAGGGTTTTCAATTTAGGTCCATACTAGGCACTCCACTTTACTTTTTGATTTCAAAAGGAAAGAGATCTTCACCCATGCTTGAACATCTGGTTTGCCTCGAACTTGATTGAATTAAACCTAATTCTAAACCCTAAAAGCTACTTAAGCCAGATTTCAACCTTAAAATCTACTCATCACAAATAATCTTGCTTGAAACCCTTGGTTGTGCACACACTCACACATACTCAATTGATCATTAAAGGCACAACCCATTTTAAGAGCCCACCACATTCCATAAGCACTACAATCCTAGGCCTAAATAAAATCAAGTAGACGTTGGCCTTAAGGACTGATTCGCTCTTCGGGGTCTAGTCTGAGATTGTTTACAATTAACCTGCTTGTATTGATCAATCTGATGTCTAGTTAGGGGAGTAGCATCAAACGACCGTGGTTGGGGGCTACACTAGGAACCGGAGGTGCAAGCTGAAGAAAGAACCTTCTCCCCAGTCCCTCCTTCTAATTGGTTGGATTGAGTGGACGCAAGTAAAATAAATCGTTTATAATCTTACGGTGGATTCTGAGAGTCTGTAGATCCCTAGGCTACCCCACTTAAGGACAGGCTTGTTTTGTTGTGCTGCAGGGATCTTATCCCCAGTCCTTCTGACCTCTTCTTAGTTTATGCTGGGAAGGAAGTCATTGAATCCCCGAATGGAAGGACCACTTGAGTATTCTAGGAGATGTAGATTGGACTTTGGCCAAATTGATCCCGTGGCCAATCAACAGCCTCCTCTACCTCAAAATCCATGGGAGGTATTTCAAAGGCAGCTAGAACAAATGCAGAGAATGAAAGAATGTTACCAGAGAATGTAGGGTGCTCAGCACTTGAAGAATATTTATGATCGTTCAAATTACCAGGAATGTCCCATCATCCAGATTCCTGCTGGAAATGTAGAAATCAAGCCCTAGGTGTTAAGCATGATCAAGCATTTGCATGGGCTTGGCTTTGAAGACCCATTTCAGCACTTGGAGGACTTGACCACTTTGGTCCAGACCACCAAGGCACGAAATGTGAATGACGAGCAGATGATCATGAGGCTCTTCCCCCATTCTCTTAAGGATAAAGCCGCTCATTGGTACAGGACTATAGGAAGGCCAATTGCAAATTGGAATGATTTGAAATCGGCTTTCCTGAAGAAATTCTTCCCTGTCAAACATACCAATGCTTCGAGATCATGAGGCTCTTCCCCCATTCTCTTAAGGATAAAGCCGCTCATTGGTACAGGACTATAGGAAGGCCAATTGCAAATTGGAATGATTTGAAATCGGCTTTCCTGAAGAAATTCTTCCCTGTCAAACATACCAATGCTTTGAGACGGGCGATTACTACGTTCACCCAGTGGCTGGGTGAGTAGTTTCATGTTGCCTAGGAGTGATTCCAGGACTTATTGCAGAGGTGTCCACACCACGAGGTGCTGAAACGGCAGCTCATGCAAATTTTCTACCACGGGTTGACTGAGCAACTCAGAAATCATGCGGACTCTTCTTGAGGGGGCAATTTCCTCAACAAAGATGCAAATAGCATGCACAATTTGTTTGAGGAGATGAGCAAGAATTCGATCAATCATACCTCCATGGATACTTTTAACCTATCCCCACAACCCAGATCGAATGTTAATGAAGTCCACGACTCTCATTCATTTGATATGGAATTGATTTACAATAAACTAGATAAGGTTGACTTGGTTACTATTATGATGGAGTGGATGGCTGGAAATTCAATGAACAATTCTTGATCCACTCAATCCTAGAATTCAGGATTCCATTCGTCGCGAGCTCCTTCTGGACGGGAGTTCGTGAATCAACTTGATGCGGCACAACCTGTGAGTTAGCATTATTCGGAACCCCATGGGTTCCAAATTGGGGCCTTTGATCCCAATTTCTCTGATCCCTCCCTTTCTTTCTCTCCATCCACACCCTATGAGGATGTCTATGCTGTACAAGAGAATGTTAGGTCCAACCCTTATTCCAATGCTTGTAATCTGGGTTGGAGGAACCACCCTAACTTCTCCTGGAAAAACTCAGGGCAGCAAACCCAATTCCAACCTAGCAATTATGCTCTGCAAAGACCAATGGGTCAGGGTCATGTTTAAACTTAGCTGCCCCCGAATCAGGTCAATCAACCATCTTGGAATGCCCATCAACCTGTAGGGTAGGCTAATTTGAACTGACAGATGGTAGAAATGCAAGGATCTATGCTCCAGCTCATGTAGCAAATGAAAACCTCGCTGAACAACATGTAAAACAGGTTCATTCCTAATTCTCATCAACCCAGATCTCTGCCATCTCAACCCGTACCTAACCTGCATAATATCCAGAATCCAGGCAATCATGCCCAATGTTACGGGATTCAGAGGGACTCGCATGCACATGCTCAGGTGGTTGAGCAGAGTCCTTCCTCTTCTGCTTCTTCCTCAAATCAAAGGTTTTTGGCTAATGAAGCCCCTCCAATCTTTCCTACCCCTCCCCAAGACCCAAACCCACATGCATCTGCTAATCCAGTTACTTTGAGGAGTGGAAAACAAACTCAAGATCCACAACTGCACTGCTCTGATCTACCAAATCCTAGAAAGTCTGAGGAGAGAAAGGAGAGCTTCAAAGAAGAAATCAAGGCTTAGGAACCTGATTCCGAAGATCTAACTCATGTTCCTTTTCCAGAGGCCCTGATTAAACCTAGGAAGAAGAAGCCTATTGATAGTAATGAGGAGCTCATGAATATTTTCCCTCCAATCTTCACAAGGATCATTTGATAAAGGGAAGCCTATTGATAGTAATGAGGACCTCAAAAGATACTCCTTGTGATTCTCAGTGCCAAATTAACTAAGGAGCAAGAGATTAAATTGATCAAGATCCTAAAGGAACACAAGGAGGCAATTGGTTGGACCATTCATGACCTTAGGGGGATCGAGCCATCTTATTGCAATCGTAGAATATTTTTAGAAGATGGATCCTACTCTTCTCACCAAATGCAGAGGAGATTAAACCCAAACATGAGAGAAGTGGTCAAAAAGGAAATTATCAAGTGGCTCGATGTAGGAATCATTTATCCGATCGCTGATAGTCCTTGGGTAAGTCCTGTGCAAATTGTTCCTAAGAAAGTCGGGACTACCGTTGTGACTAATGAGAAAGGAGAGTCTGTCACAACTCGTTCAGCTTCCTCTTGGAGAGTTTGTATTGATTACAGGAAGCTGAACATAGCCATGAAAAAGGATCATTTCCCTTTGTCCTTTATCGATCAAATCCTTGAAAGACTAGCCGGGTAGAAGTACTTCTGTTTCCTTGACGGTTACTCTAGAACAATCAAGTCCCTATCCATCCCGAGAATCAGGAAAAAATGGTCTTCACCTGTCCCTATGGAACCTTTGCTTTCCGAAAGATGCCATTCGGCTTATGAATGCACCTGCGACTTTTCAAAGGTGTATGCTAGCCACATTCTCAGACATGGTAGGAGAGTTTATGGAAGTCTTCAAGGCCAATTTCTCTATTTTTGGGGAATTGTTTGATTCTTGTTTGACTAATCTTGAAATGATTCTTAAGAGATGCATCAAAACAAGATTGGTCCTTAGCTGGGAAAAGAGTCATTTCATGACATAAGAAGGCATCATCTTGGGTCATGTAATCTCTGAACGGGGTATTGAAGTTGACAAAGCTAAGGTTGATGCTATCTCTAAATTTCCTCCTCCCACATCTGTCAAACAAATTCGATCATTTCTTGGTCATGTGGGATTCTATAGGAGGTTCATTAAGGAGTTTTCTAAGGTTGCTCACCCTCTGAGAAACCTTCTCGCCAAAGATATGCCATTTGATTTCAACGAATCATGCCATAAGGCATTTGATTTTCTTAAAATGGAAGTCACTTGTGCTCCGATATTGCAACCACCAGTTTGGATAGCCCCATTTGAGATCATGACCGACGCTTCTGATTACGTGATGGGGGTTGTTTTGGGTTAGAAGATTGACAGGAAGCCCTCTGTCATCTACTACTCTAGTAAAACACTGGACGAGGCCTAGAGGAATTACACTATTACTGAGAAGGAATTACTAGCTATAGTATTTGCTTTTGAAAAATTCAGGACTTATCTATTAGGGTCTCATGTCATAATTTATACCGACCACTCAGCCTTGAGACACCTCTTGGCCAAAAAGGATGCCAAACCCTGGCTTATTCGATGGATTCTTATGCTTCAAGAATTTGATCTTGAAATCAAGGATAAATCCGGGGCACAGAATGTGGTGGTGGATCTTTCGAGACTCCTGAGTGATTCTTCTTGTCCGAATATTTCGATTGCTGATACTTTTCCGAATGAGACTATCCTTACAGTTTTAGGTGTCCAAACTCCATGGTTTGCAGACATCATAAACTATTTGGCCGTTGGTCAAATCCCTCAGGATTGGACCAAGCAACAACGAGATAGACTCAAATTTGAGGCCAAATATTACTTCTGGGAGGACCTTGAACTGTATCGCATCAGCTTTGATCAAATTATTCACCGATGTTTTCTGGAGAGTGAATTCAAAAGTATACTCGACTTCTGCCATGCATCTGCGTGTGGTGGACATTTCTCTGGGAAAAAGACAACTACAAAAATTTTGCAATTTGGATTCTTTTGGGTGTCTTTATTCAAGGATGCCCAGGAATTCTCGAGGTCATGTTCCTGATGCCAAGCACTTGGGAGCATAACCAAGAGAGACATGATGCCCCTAAACCCAATTCCTCCCGTCGAAAGCTTCGACGTTTGGGGCATCGATTTCATGGGACCCTTCCTCCCTTCATTTGGACATCAGTACATACTTGTCGCTGTTGATTACGTGTCCAAGTGGATCGAGGCCATTCCCACCCGAACTAATGACCACAAGGTGGTCATCGATTACGTTAAGAACATCTTTAGTCGATTTGGAATTCTAAGGGCCATCATCAGCGATGCTGGTTCTCACTTCACTAATGCCAATTTTATAATTTACTGGCAAAATATGGGGTAAATCATAGAATCTCCGCACCATACCATCCCCAGATGAATGGACAAGCCGAGATCTCCAATCGGGAGATTAAGAATATTCTTCAGAAGATGATTAGGCCTGATCGTAAAGATTGGACTCAAAAGCTTGAGGACGCTCTTTGGGCCTACCGTACAGCATACAAAATGCCTATCGGCATGTCACCGTTTCGTCTGGTGTATGGAAAGGCATGCCATTTACCCATAGAAATTGAGCATAAAGCATTCTAGGCAATCAAGCAGTGTAATCTAGATTTGAGTTTAGCCAGAATGACCAGTAAACTCCAACTATCTGAGTTGGAGGAGCATAGAAATGATGCGTACAAGAATGCCAAGATCTACAAGGCTCAGACTAAATCTCTTCATGACCAATTGATATCCCACAAGAGCTTTGAGCTGAACTAGAAGGTCTGACTCTTTGATTCTTCACTTAATCTCTTTCCCAGCAAACATAGGTCAAAATGGAATGGCTCATTCATCATCGATCAGATTTTTCCAAATGGGGTTGTTCAGATTTCTGACCCAAAGATGGGTAATTCATTCAAAGTCAACGGTCAACGTCTAAAGCCTTTTAATTAATGTATTGTTCCAAAACCCGTCTCAGACACAGTTGCTCTTATCATGTTGTGATCTCTTTGGCTGGACTTCGCCTAGTTGATGGCATTAAACTCAGCAGTTGTACAGTTTGACTCAAAGCTAACCCAAGCATCATATTCAGGTGATATCTTCTACATTCTACCTTCCTTTCATGTCTTTCATTCTCAATGCGAACATTGCATCAGCTAGGCATGGCGAGGTGGATTCATTTCTGAATCAATTTGTCAGCTCTGTGGAATTCTTGTAAGTTCTGCATGTTTTCTTATATTAAAAAAGAGAAAAAAAATAGACAAAAAAATGAATTAGGAAAGAACACTTGGGCATTAGGACTTTTCAATCTTAGGAAATATTACGGTAGGATCTGAACACTAAGACCCTTCAAGTCTTTGGACTTAATCAACCTAGGTATCCACTAAAATGTGGATTTTTTTATCGAGCCCTCACTATCCTAAATTCTATTTCAATTTTATTAAATAAGTTTGGGTGATAAGTATACGACTTATCAACCCGCCCTCTGATTTAAGGGAACTTTAAGTTAAAAGCATCTACACACTATTCTTCACTGACTCGTTGTTTTTTTTTTTAATCAGTGAGGATTGCTATCATAAACCGATAGCGATATGGAGGGTATTGTATTGCATATCAAAAGAGTATTACAAAAAAGTTGCCCAACTATGTATGAGAGACCAACATTCCTTTACAACATTCTCACATCTCACAAGTCTCCCGTGAAACAGCTTATCATTCCTTTACACTGACACGTTGTTAGGTAGTTTTAATGGAAATTGGGTAATTAATGAACCTTCTAGGGTGGTATGGCTGGCAAGTTATCGTGGGTAACAGCCCAAATGTAGGTTGTCCAGAGCCCAGCCACTGGACCATTCTTTTCCTACTGCCTTCAGGTAAATCTTAAACCAGGGAAGCCACCAACTTTAAAAAAGAAAAAGAAAGTCCAAAAAAAAAAAAAGAGAGAAAAGAAAAAGAAAAAGAAAAGGAGAAAAAAAAACAAAAGAAATAAGCCACACTTCACCGCATGAGTATGGCTAGCAAGTTATCGTGGGTAATAGCCTATTGGTAGGTTGTCTAGAACCCAACTCAAGAAATAGACATCAAATTCCTAAAATACTTAGGAAGAAGCAGAGAAGTAGATTAAGCTAGGGAGATATACACTTGATACCCTTGTGTTGACCCCATAAAAAGAAAAGTAGGGAGAAAGCTACTGGTCATATAGATACACCTTTAGGTAGAATTCTTTTTAAGGTCACCTAGGGGCGTAGAAACCTGAAATCCATTCTGATTGCCAATTAGTGAGTCTATCACTTTCACAAAAAGCTACTTAGAACTTAGGGTTCTCATCAAGTTTTGGGTGGGTTGAGTGGCCGTAGAAAGCCACTCTGTAACCCTAAACTCAAAAATCCAAAAAAATTAGAAAAGAAGAAAAAGGAGAAAAAGAGATCTTTCTTTGAATAAGGCGAGGGCTTGAGACAGTCAGCATTTTGGCAGATACCTGAGCGCTCTTGTGTCTCTGAATGTTCAGGTCCTAAGTAAAAATTTCTTAAGGTTGAAAAAAACTTTTGCCCAAGTAATCCAATTCTAATTCCATTATAAATAGCATGTACTTTTGCTAGGTACTAACAAAAGAAAGGCATGGGGGTGTGATGCGTATACATCTGAATAGCCTAAAATGTTTATTTATGCATGTTCTTAGTATTATAGTTGCATCATACAATGTAAATATTGCATAACATGCATAATCATGCATTTAGGTCAAGTTGTATAGATTGTATAAGAATTGTCTTCTTTTATGGTCAGGGATAGGGTGACATTTTATCAAGGCCTCAGATCAAAGATCCAATCGTACAGATCATATCAGGGCGACGGTTGGAGTTCAACAACTCCAAGATCACCTTGATCGGATATCCGTAGCACCAGATATAGTTCGAGGAAGCTCAGAGACCAAGGGCCAAGATGGTGTCAATCCGCATTTCAGATGACAAATCTGACCACACGGATGGGTTTGGATCGACGATCGCAGCCTAACAGCGTGAAAATCGGTCCAATATGACCTCCGTGGCACCATCTACAACTCAGAGAAGATCTACGATCAAGATGGTGCCACGTGGTGCCATCCAGACCCTCCATACCACTCGCAGCCATACTTCTTCATCCAACGGCTAAGAATTGACGACGTAGTTTCCATCAAGTGATGCCTCATGTGAGAAGAATTTCACGTTTGATCTGAGCCGTTGAATCAAGATCCAACGATCAGGATTAAATGGCACAGAAATACCAATCTTGATTCCCACCGATGGGAATTATATGAACAGCTATGAACTCTAATTGATTAGAATAGCTTGATTCTCATCAAATGGTGAAGATTTCTACACATGGCACGTGGAGGTTGCTTTGCCTGATTCAACAGCTACTCCATTCGAAATTGACTGCACAGGGAAGAATTGAGGTGTGCTCTTGCATGCAAACGTGGCCACACAATTGATGATCAACGGCCACCCCTTAACGCAAGGAGAAGATCAACGGCCACCCCTTAAGTCGTCCGAGAGGCTTCACCGTCGTCTGATGGAGATGAGGTGCTGCTATTAAAAGAAATCCAATGGCCATAGGATGTTCATCCAAGGGCTGCCGGTTCTCCATGCCAATCATGTGAGGAGGAAATGAAAGATGCGGGAACGTGCAACTAATTGCATAGCAATCATAGGTCATAATTGACCTAGATTAAGCTAGAACTTAGCATAAGCTAGGGTTATTCATGCATGCATACGAATTATTTACATCTTTACTACTTTTCTTTAGCTATGAATGAAATAATGTTATAATGTGTTGATTAAGTGCATTATGTCAATTGCAGGCAACAAGCTGATTAGGAGCTGGATCTGGAGCAGGATATGAAGCTGGATCAGGAATAATGGGAGTTGCAGCAGAGCTGGAGCAGAAGGCTTAGTTTAGATGTAGAAATAATAATGTAAGGGAGTTAAAGGTTTCTATTCTATTAAGTATGAATAAAGCAGTAAAATGTGAAGACCTTAGGTCCATCCTAGCCCGAACATAGCCTAGAGACTTCCCCAAGCCTTAGCCACCCTTAGATTAGGTCACAACACCCTAGGAAGCCCTAAAACCCTAGTTTCAACCTTTATCTGGATGTCCAGATAAGTTATAGGACGTCTAGGACCCTTAGCCATCTCCCGCACACCTTAAACCCACTTTTGCAGTGTTCTTGGACGTCCAGATACTTTGTCAGACGTCCAATTTCAGCAGAATACCCAAAACAGATCCTTGATTTCCCCCTGACTCAGATTGGATGTCCAGAACTGAAGTATGGACTTCTGACTTTTGAGTGTAAGTCATCTGATCACATTATTGGATGTCTAGTACTGGTCTCCAATCCCTATTTTGAGATTCAAGTCTTGATCTTGGATCTCTAGCACCCTAGACCTAATCCCAACCCCATAGGAACCTAAATTAAGGTGTCCTAACCCCAGTACATCACCTCTAGACCTACCAAAGGACCTAATTAGGTCCTCACCAAATCTAATTGATTTAGATCAAAGTCAATTGGACTTATTGAGTCCAATTGAGCTTAGATCTCAACCCACACAAGTTCAATTGGACTTAGTGAGAGTCCAATTGACCTAAACCCAACCTAATTGAGTTATTTCACTCTCAATTAGGTTCACACTCATTCAATTAAACTTAGGTTATGTTTAATTGCATTTTCCCCTTAGCAATTATGGTTTGTAACCCTAATTCAAGACATGCACCTACTTAAACCCCTAAGGACCTAACCTAAACCTCCTACCCACATAGAGCATGACCACACACACACACACACACCCATTCACGCACACACACTTCTCTACAGTTCTCTAGAACTCTCCATGCAGCCATCTGATCAAGATCCAACACTCCACGCACCTACTCGCTTGCGCCTGATTTGAGGCTCACGGGATTTGATCCCGCAACCTCTGCTTCGCCTGCAGCTTCATCTCCGCTGCGCTACACGGTCGAAAAGGTCGCGCGGATGATTTTAAAGAGTCGTGTCCATAGCCGTTCGATTGAGATCCAACGGCAGAGAGGGGGCAGGTGCGCTGTCTTCATGGAATGTAAGCGGTCGTTTGGGTGGCCGGGATGGCGCCACGTCGCACCATCTTGACCGTCCATCTTCTGGAAGTTGTAGATGGTGCCACGGAAGTCGGATTGACTCGATTTTTGCATCATTGAGCTGCAATCGTTGATCCGAATTCATATGTGTGGTTGGATTTGTCATCTGAAGTGTGGATTTACACCATCCTGGCCCTTGATCTTCTAGGGTTCCCCGATCACTATTTGATGCTACGGATGCCTGATTAGGGCGATCTTGGAATCGTTGAACTCCGATCGTCGCCTTGATCACATCCATATGGTTGGATCATTGATCCGAGGCCCCGATAAAATGTTTGCCCTGTCCAAGCACATAAAAGGAGATAATTAACCTCCATTTTATTCAAACTACTCTAAATGCAAGATGATGCATGTTATGCAATATTTATATCATGAAATGCAATCGTATGCTTAAGAACATGCATAAATAGGTATCTTACGTAGTGTAAATGTGTTTACATCAAGGATGAACAGATATACAGATCCCTAGAACCCTAGCACTCAAGAAGGCAAACGGTGAAGGAGAAGCTCAGACTAGCTGGAAGTCAGCTTGATCCAGCTCACCACAGCTGGAACCTAGCTCACTTGAACTAGGGTTAGCTCATGCCAGCTCCATTCAGCTAATCTCAACTGAATGGCAGCTCAAGAGAGTTCATCTTAGCTCACCCCAGCTCAAGTCAGCTCAGATCCAGCTCAACTTAGCTGAGTGTAGCTCATCTTAGCTCCCACTAGTCCACAGGGAGCTCTAGCTACCTCAGCTGAGTTGACAGGAGTTCACCCTAGCACAGACCCAGCTACATCCAGCTGCACTCAACTCCAGCCAGCTGAAGAAGAACTTATCTCAGCTCAGGAAGCTTAAGTCCAGCTCCCGGGAATTCAGCTTAGCTCAACTCAGTTGAGCTAAGCTACCTTAACTGCGTCAACCAGCTTGATCCTCCCCGGGAGCACCAGACCCAGCTCACCTCAGCTCATTATGGTAGAAGCCAGTTCACTTTAGCTTGGCTTAGCAGCTAGCAAAGAACTAGCAAGCTAAGCCAGCTAGAGTGGCTCCATGACAGCCTCTTCAGCAGCTGCCAGCTCCAGTTCCAGCTCCAAACTTCTTCTCCTTAGCTCCTCTCTTCAAACCCAAGCTCCAATACCTCCTCCTCTACTCCATTAGCTAAGCTAGCTTAGCTTATCCCAGCCTAGCTTAGCTTAGATAGCAACCAACTCCTTGGCCATCCACCACCTTCAATTCAACCCTAGCTAGCTCCACCAACTTAAGCCCAACCTAAGCTAGCTATCCTACTCATTTTGACGCCACCTCTTCACCACCTTTCACCCCTCAACTAACCACCAAAAGACACCAAAATTTGGCGCCAAAACTAACCCTAACCACCTCCCTTTTGGTGCCAACTTTCAGCCCCTTCATCCACCCTACACCTACCCACATAACCCATCCTAGCCATCCACATACCCCCCTTCTAGAACCCTAAGGTGGCACCACCTAATGGCCTTCTAGAAGGACCATTTTGGCGCCAATTCTAAAGGGCACCAAAGCCTTAACTACCCCCCTTTGCACTCCTTAGGTGGCGCCACTTATTCTTAGCCCTAGGATCCCCAACTACCCCCCATATCCTATCCTAGCCATCCATTCCAAGAGACACCTATGCCCCCCCTTCCTACACTATATATACCCACCAAACTTCCCACATTTTCTTCATCCTCCATTAGTGTATTTTGCTACCTATACCACCTACACCTACGGCCAAGAAGAAGGAGTACAGAAGGAGATTAAAGGGGCACATCACCAGCCCTTTTGGTGCCTTCTTCTCCCCACTCTCTTCAACTTGGGCCACGCTAAGGAGGAGAACTTTTCTACTTCAAGAAGGATGGCCAGTCAAAGGAGAAGGACCTAGGGTGGATGTCCACCCATGGAGAGAAGCTTAGGGCATGCTCCCATAGGGCTTGCCTTGGAGGACATCACCTTAGCAGAGCATAGCAAGGAAGGAGTTGGAGGACTCTTTTCAAGCTTGGGAGCTACCAAGCTTGGAGCTAGAACCCCTCTTCCCCATCTATCGAGAGGATTTGTGTTTGCTTTTATTTATTGCAATTTTTCTAGTAGTAGAAGCATTCATCTACTAGGCTTTTTGTAAAATACTTTTTCATTAATCTAGTTGCCTTCTTTGCAATTTCCTTATTTGCATTTCTAATTGCTTTATTTTTAGCATTCTTCACTCCCTCTCCCTAATTATTCTAGGCCTCCACTTGCCTAGAGTGAGCTTAGGGAGAGGCTCTACTTGATAGTTTAGAAGTAGTATATTGAGTTGAAGTGTAAGTCACTTTCCCGCCATAATTTCGCATGCTGCCTTAATTTCAAAGAAAAACAAAAAAATGATATATTGAAAAATACCAAAAAGAAAGTTGAGATCTATTTTGTAAGCAAGAGAATCAATTTTGCAAACATTTGGCCTCCTTGGATGACCCTAGATACCCCACTATCTAGGTTTATAAATTTAAGAGTTGATTGATTTTGCCCGTTACAACGATGTATTTTACAAACCGCGTAAAAATCCGTATCACTTTTTGGCGCCATTGCCAGAGAGGCATGGCTTTGCTATTCCTTCTCCTCTTGCTTGAAGTAGATCTCATCCTCTTCTCTTTCTTCTCTTTCGTGTGTGCAGGAACTATTGCAGGAAAAAAGCCGGAATCTGGAAGCGAGAGCTCAAAGTTCCTTTTCTTCCCGCGAAATTCAAGTTGGTTCCTCTTTCTGGTCACATAATTAATTAAAACTACTAAAAACGTATTAGAATTGGCTTTCAGGATCCCAAACAACTTGATTAAGTGGAGTGGTGCATTTTAAAATCCATTGTTTGCTTGAATGCTTCTTTAGCACCACTCCATTGCAAGTATTGGTGTTCTATTTTTCAGGTCCAGATTTCTATCCGGACTTGAAAAATCGATTCCTAACACCACAGGCCACCTAAAATCATAAAATTTCATATAGTGATTTCCAATTAAGTTAGGAACATTCCAAATTTATGATCAATTGGATTTGTATCTAATTTTTAAAAATTCATGGATTGCAGAGGGGTCACACCCTCTAATCTTCCTATTTTTCTACTGTCCGTGAATTTTTACAATTTTTATACTCATCCAATTTTTATGAAATTCAGCTTGCTGGAATCCCTGTGAAATTTTACACATCACAAAAAATCACAAAAAATTTTTGAGGTCGGTGGTAATACTGAAAAGTCCACAATACCCATGGGTATCATTTCTGGACTTTGACACCAGTACAATTAAAAATTCAAAATAATTACCAAACAAATTCCTAAAATCTTACAAAAATCTTTTCTGGAATCCATGTTTGATTTCACTCAAGATAGTGGTGTTGGTTGCATTGATTGGACCACTATCTATTCAGAAAGCCTAAAAATAACTCATTGGTAGTTAAATTTCTATCTTAAGGACAATTGGCTTAGGGTTTCCTTCTTTCTTTTTAGAGACTCAATTTAAAGGAAATATACAATCACCCATACAACTTGTTTTTCCTTTGATTGTGGATTTTCAAACTTGTTTGAAAATTTAAAAAGAAAAACCGTAAAACACATTTAATTAAATCAAATCCTAAAAGACAAAAATACAAAAAATCATTGTGTGACAACTTGATTTTCATTGGAGCCACTCTCCAATTCCTGCACACACACAAAAAAATTGAAATAACAGGGCAACAACCCAATAAACGTCCTCCACATTCCGTGTGCACTATAACATCCTAGACCTAATTTAAATTTGTAGCAACTTGACCCCTAAGGCTTTATCAACTTAGGCTTGTTATTTAGGTCTTAAGTTTTCTTTAGTTAGTACCAATTCTGTCATCTATATCTGGTGTTCAAGCTGAGGGGCCGTGTCAAACGACTAGGCGCGGCTTTGTACAAGCACCTTGGGTTTTCCCTGGGAAACGTTTGGGCCCAAACCTCCCCTTAAGCAACTTGGCTAGATTTGTTGACAGAACGGGTATTCACTATTGATTACTTATTTCCTACGTAGACCAAGCCTTAGGTTTATTTTTAGGGAGTCACACTTAAGTTAGGACTAGCTTTGTTTGTTTGATTTGCACACTTTCTCTCATCTCTTTCTCTTCTCCTCCCCTCCCATTCTTCCATTTTATGCACAGGCGACGGTCTCAAAATCTGCACTTGAAAGGACCATTTGATTTCGCCCCCCACGCAAAAAGACCACTTTTTCTATCTTCTCCTAAAAAAATGGAAACTCAACAAAATAGGTCCACTGACCCTTCCACTTCCACCTCTAACCTTACCTCTAACACCACCACTAACTGATAACACCACGCAAGGGGGTAGTAATTAGGTTGAATATGGCCCATCTTTAGAATAAAAGGCACAACATAAAGTAGAATAGGAGCATTGCATGCATCAAGTACCAAGATTGCTTATAAACTGTATTAATGGCCATTTGTGTAAAGCATTTGTCAAAGCAGGCCTCAGATGAGCAATCGGACCGCACGGATGGATTCAGGACGACGAACGGAGTCTAACGGACTCAAGATCGGCCAAATCCGACATCCGGAGCTCCCACAATGGGCCCAAGAAATCCTGACCGTTGATCTGGAGATCAACGGCCTAGAACGCGCCACGTCGCCCCGCCCCCGCCGCTCGCACGCCCCCAAGCCAGCCAAGGACGCATCTCGGCCGTTGATCTTCGATCGAACGGCCGAGATCCGCGCGCTCGCCCGCGGTCGCCGCGACAAAGCGCGGGCGTGGCGCAACAGTTAGTGCGCACGCCCGCGTCGCGGCAACGCGCGTTCGAATCGCGCGGAGCGGAAATCACTTGCGGGCGAAGGGCGCGGCAAAATTGAGCCGCGCGATCAGAAGCGAGCGGCTAGGATTGCGCCACGCGGCGCGACGACAGCGCCCCACCTCCCACGCGTGCGCGCACGTCGGGCGGAAACGCGCGCACGCACGCGCGCCCGAAGCGCGATCCTAGCGCAGGCGCGGGAGGATCTCAGCCGTCCGATCATCAATCGGACGGCTCTCGTTCGACATCCACGGATCGCGCCTGAAGAGAGAGAGGGGCGGGCGGCTGACCGGCGGCAGAAGGCCTTCACCGACGTATCTGGAAGCGGTTTTAGCGACGTTCTGGATGTCGCTAAAGCACATTCTTCTTTTAGGAAGCCCTTAACTCTATTTAAACCCCCTTCTACCACCATTCAAGGCATCCTCCCCCACTTGCAACTACTCCACTCCTCTCCTAGCTAGTCTTAGGCACTCTTGTAATCGCCGGAGACGACGAGCCGCCGACGGAGCCTCCTCCACCGCCGTGGCTGCCTCGTCTCTCTCCACTCTCTCTCTACCTCTCTCTCTCTCTCTTTTAAGCTTTCATTTACTTTTGTTGAAGCATGTATTTAATATTGTAAACCATGAACTATGAATGCATGTTTAATGAAATTATTTTCCATTTAGTTGCCATTTTAATTTCTATTTAAAGTGCATGATCAAAACCAAGAGCTTTCTAACCCTAAACTCTCTCTATCTCTCACTTTTCAAAACCATCTCTTTCGCAAGCAAAACTCCGCCTTTTTCGTGACAACAAGTGGTAAACAAAATCCGATTTCCACGCCTCCCTGAGATCGACACTCGGACTCACCTCCGTTTACTTCTTTTAAAACCGACGTATCAAGTGCAACTATAACGACACCTCTTAACACACACGCACGAAGGCACGTCAGTTTTTGGCGCCGTTGCCGGGGAGGCAACGGATTTGTTTTATCACCTCCATTCCACCTTCATTCTCATATCGTCTAATGCCCTATTTTCCTTTTTACTTGACAGTTGCAGGAATTCGGCACATGGACGGCGAAGCGACGCATTCCACTATGGTAGCAAGGAAGTAGGCGCCTCGAGGACCGATAGTGAGTACTCTCTCTCATTGTTTGCTTGCGTGAAAAAGCTAAAAAAAATCATAAAAACTAAAAAATTGGCGTGGTGAATGATTGCTTGACCCACATTCTTAACACATCACCCTACAAAAAAATGTACACTCTAATATGCTGGATAAATTCTTGGAGTGTTCTTTTCTCTTTCTCTTGAGTGGTGTTTGCGAAGCCACCGTGAGTTGACCTGGGCCGCACCACTCAACCCTAAAACTGACTCATCTAATAGAAGATGCATGATTATCAGGATGAGTACACTAGGGTTTTAGAGCCTCTACAAAATAAAAGGAAATCTACTTTCATCAAATTGTGTGCAGAACTTGACG
This sequence comes from Thalassia testudinum, assembly GCA_037157565.1. Taxonomy (NCBI): domain Eukaryota; kingdom Viridiplantae; phylum Streptophyta; class Magnoliopsida; order Alismatales; family Hydrocharitaceae; genus Thalassia; species Thalassia testudinum. Next base: position 6,434,238 of record JAZHRO010000003.1, on the reverse strand, counting down.
TGCCCATTGAAACTTGTCTGAAAGCATTAAGACACGTCAACCCTAAAAAACACTAAAGTAAGGATGAAACATTAAAAGACACCACACCCTAAAAATTCTTGCTTGAAAACCCTGTTTTATAGAAGCACACACCTTGAAATGTGGAAAATTAGGAGGCACCACCCCAATCAACGCCTCATCACATTACCCTAAGCACAAGCACTATCCTAACCCGTTAAAACTGAGTAGACGTGCCCTAGGCAGGACTGAGTTAAGTCTCAAAAGGTGAGGTTTTGTTCGCTAGGCACTTGGCTTTCATTCCCTTGGTAGAATCTGGTGGCTAGGCTGCGGGGCAGTGTCAAACGACCGCGGTTGTGGGGTCTATGGAACCGGAGGCGCAAGCCAAAGGAAGAACCTTCCCTGCAATCCCCTCGTAATCAACCTGGCCAGATTAGCCTTGGGAAGGGGAGTCCAGTGTTTACGGACTTAATCAACCTTTGTGAGATTTCTAGGTCTCCTAAGGAATACACCATAAGGATTAGGCTTGTTTGTTTGATTGAGTGCACAACTCTCTCTCATATGTTCTTCCCGCATCCCTCCATGGATTTCAATGCCTATCCATCTTACCCAAATTACCCCCAACAGGATTTGTATGCTAACCCAAGTAGACCATACCCACAGCCGACTTGGGCTAACCAACCACCAAGTTGGGGATGCAACCTGGAATATCCCTCTTGGCCCAACTATGACCAAACCGCACCAACCTCTTATTGGAATACACCTAACATAGCCACCCAAGGGTACGATTCAAATTGTGGGGCTCCATATCTCGATTGTCCTCACGATGCCTCCTCATTTAGGTCCGACCCGCTCTACTGTGATAGGACCTACACTTTAGGAGAACACCAAGAACCCTACCCATCTCAGGATAATAACCAAGAAAGGTCATCTGAATTCAACAACCTTGCCTACTTGACCTTTGGATTAGAAGGAGTTCTAGACAAATGGAAATCAGAAAATGCTCAGAAATCTAGGCAAGCCCAGGATCATCAACCTCTGATTTGGTCCCCTGATGAAGAATCTGACTGGGAGGAGGACTTAGAACCTCAACTATTCTGGAGTAGGACCAAACAGAGAATGGTTCCTCTTGAAGAACTGGACCCTGAACATGATAGAATAGAGGACCCACCCAAGAACTTAAACACCAATATGGATTCTGATCCACAACCTCAACCATACTCTCTTAACCTGGATTTCAAGGAGGAAATCCAAAGGACACCAAATGACACCATGTCAATTCTTGATAACCTCCAGTTAGAACTACACAGACAGAATCAAGAATTGGTTAAAGGGCAACATGCCATGTTGGAGTTGTTCCAACAATTGGGGGAAGAAGGCCAAAGAAAGCTGTTGCATACAACGCCATTCATGGAATTCATAAAGCAAGGACCTACCATGATCAATTGGACTACACCTAGTCATCCTGATTTGGTTCAGTCCACCATTGATACCCCTCAGGAGTTGGATAGCTCAGTGGATAAGGACAGTAAGGATTCCTTGGAACACAATTTGGGGAGCATTGAGAACAAACATCAGGAGGAAACTGAGAAGGTGAGGGGAGAGACCTTGGAATCTGAATCTAATCGGCTCAAGACAAGTAATCCGGTGGGAGTAGCAGCCAACGTCGGAGATGGAGAATGGAGTTACAATTTCAAAGAAATTGATTATGAATCGGTTAGAATCCCCATCACAAATTTGGAGGAGGGCCGAGAGAAAGAATATGATCTAGAGGATGAAATTGACCCTACCTCTAATGCAACCCCAAACAGTGAATCTGATATAAAGGAGGTTGAAGAAAATATTCTTGAGATCAAGGTCTTGGAGGGAATGAGCAATGAAACCATAGTTGCGGAAGAGATGGATTCGTCTTTGAAGAGAAGACTCATGCTTGGTTGTAGGGCTCAGTATGAAACTCTGGACTTTGTTACTTGCCCTACCAGAATAAAGATCCCGCAACCCGAATGCACTAGAATTGATACACTTTCGATGGATTACAATTTTATGGGGACACAAGCTGAATATAAGACCTACATCTTTAGTGTTTGGCACGTCATATTTGGGGTGCGTTCGTCCACAACAACTTGTTTGCATGCCCACAAACTAAGAGAGGATCTGACACGGGCATGCATGATATATCTGTTACAGAATTCCCGCCCCTTAGGAACGGGACTCCACCACAACCTTATTCGCATCTGTGGACTTCTGATTTTGGGTTTGGTTAATTTTGAACATATCTTCTTGACCCAAGTCATTCCTGTTTGTGCACCGCCCAGCTGGAGGCGTTAAACTCAGCGCTTCCTGGGAGGCAACCCAGCGGATTCAGACTGATCTGGTAGTCTACGTCACTCAGGTACTATCTTTTTAAACCCTTCTGCATCCATGAATCTGCCAATGAGGACATTGTCCAACTTAAGCATGGGGGGGATGGTAAATTGCATAATCCTGAGCTTAATTAATCAGTCTGAATGAATTAAAAAAAAAAAAAATTTGAATTTAGGAAGAAAAACTTAGGTATTAGAAACTTGTCAATAGTGGGAAATAATACAAAAAGAACTTAAACACTTAGACTTTTCAGGCCTTCAGGCTTAATCAGCCCTGGTGTCCGTTAAAATATAGATTTAGCGGTGAGTCCTGGCAACTTTAAGCTATTCTAATCCACCTACTAAATAAGGTGATAAGTATACGACTTATCAACTCATCCTCTAACTCAGGAAAACTTTGAGTCTAAGCATCTGCACACATTTCTGCACAGACTCACTTCTCAGAGATTTTGACAGAAATTGGGTAGCTAATGAACTCTCTAGGGTGGTATGGCTGGCAAGTTGTCGTGGGTAACAGCCCATTGGCAGGTTGTCCAGAACCCAGCCGCAGGCCATTTCTTTTTCGCTGCCTCTAGGTACATTTGAGATTAGGGAAGCCACCTACGTAAAAAAAAATAATAATAATAATAATTAAAAAAAAAAAAAAGGAAAAAGAAGAAAAGAAAATAAACCACACTTCACCGCACAAGTATGGCTGGCAAGTGATCGTGGGTAACAGCCCATTGGTCGGTTGTCCAGAGCCCAGCTCAATAATTGCACAAAAAAAAGAAGACCAAAAACACCTAAGGAAGAAGCGGGGAAGTAGTACAAGCCGAGGAGATATACACTGGAAAATCCTTGTGTTGACCCCAAGTAAAATGAACGTAGGGAGAAAGCTACCAATCGAACAAATACACCTTCAGGCAAAAATTTATTTTCTTTTCCGGTCACCTAAAGGCGTAGAAAGTCGAAGTCTGTCTCAATTACCGTTAAGTAAGTCTATCACAACATTCACACCAAGATGCTTAGCACTTAGGGTTTTGACCGAGTTTGGGGTGGGTTGGGTAGCTGTAAAAAGTTACCAACCCACACTGAATTCTAAAAATTCTAAAAAGACATATATAGATATATACGTATACATAAGTATAGTTATATATACAAAGCAAGGATTCGGGCGATTCGTATTTTGGCAGACACCCGGGCGCTGCTTAGTCTTTGTAGATTAAGATCTTCGTATAGTTCCTCTTATTGACAAGTAACGAAGTGCCTAAGCAATTACTTCTTGAATTCGCCAAAGAAATAAAGGCTAGAATAAACCTTGCTAGGGACTAGCAAGGAGTAAGCATGGGGGTATGATAACACCACGCAAGGGGGTAGTAATTAGGTTGAATATGGCCCATCTTTAGAATAAAAGGCACAACATAAAGTAGAATAGGAGCATTGCATGCATCAAGTACCAAGATTGCTTATAAACTGTATTAATGGCCATTTGTGTAAAGCATTTGTCAAAGCAGGCCTCAGATGAGCAATCGGACCGCACGGATGGATTCAGGACGACGAACGGAGTCTAACGGACTCAAGATCGGCCAAATCCAACATCCGGAGCTCCCACAATGGGCCCAAGAAATCCTGACCGTTGATCTGGAGATCAACAGCCTAGAACGCGCCACGTCGCCCCGCCCCCGCCGCTCGCACGCCCCCAAGCCAGCCAAGGACGCATCTCGGCCGTTCATCTTCGATCGAACGGCCGAGATCCGCGCGCTCGCCCGCGGTCGCCGCGACAAAGCGCGGGCGTGGCGCAACGGTTAGCGCGCACGCCCGCGTCGCGGCGACGCGCGTTCGAATCGCGCGGAGCGGAAATCACTTGCGGGCGAAGGGCGCGGCAAAATTGAGCCGCGCGATCAGAAGCGAGCGGCTAGGATTGCGCCACGCGGCGCGACGACAGCGCCCCACCTCCCACACGCGCGCACACGCCGGGCGGAAACGCACGCGCGCACGCGCGCCCGAAGCGCGATCCTAGCGCAGGCGCGGGAGGATCTCAGCCGTCCGATCATCAATTGGACGGCTCTCGTTCGACATCCACGGATCGCGCCTGAAGAGAGAGAGGGGCGAGCGGCTGACCGGTGGCAGAAGGCCTTCACCGACGTATCTGGAAGCGGTTTTAGCGACGTTCTGGATGTCGCTAAAGCACATTCTTCTTTTAGGAAGCCGTTAACTCTATTTAAACCCCCTTCTACAACCATTCAAGGCATCCTCTCCCACTTGCAACTACTCCACTTTTCTCCTAGCTAGTCTTAGGCACTCTTGTAATCGCCGGAGACGACGAGCTGCCGACGGAGCCTCCTCCACCGCCGTGGCTGCCTCGTCGCTCTCCACTCTCTCTCTACCTCTCTCTCTCTCTCTCTTAAGCTTTCATTTACTTTTGTTGAAGTATGTATTTAATATTGTAAACCATGAACTATGAATGCATGTTTAATGAAATTATTTTCCATTTAGTTGCCATTTTAATTTCTATTTAAAGTGCATGATCAAAACCAAGAGCTTTCTAACCCTAAACTCTCTCTATCTCTCACTTTTCAAAACCATCTCTTTCGCAAGCAAAACTCCGCCTTTTTCGTGACAACAAGTGGTAAACAAAATCCGATTTCCACGCCTCCCTGAGATCGACACTCGGACTCACCTCCGTTTACTTCTTTTAAAACCGACGTATCAAGTGCAACTATAACGACACCTCTTAACACACACGCACGAAGGCACGTCACTAACCCTAATTCTAACCCTTCCACCCAAAACCCACCCACCTTTAACTTCCCACACTTGGAGCTCCCTAATCTTGAGTTGCCCCAAACACAACATCAAGACCCCCTGCCTGATCTTTTAAAATTGATGGCTGAGCAGATTAATAAATTAAATTCCAATCAACATACATTGACTAGGAACATTCAAAACCTAGCCAATCCAAGGCCACACCCACCACCCCGTCAGCAGCCTGTTATTCCTCTAAAAGATTTCTATGATCGGTCTTATTATGAGGAACGACCAGGGGTGGTCATACTAGAGGGAGACTTTGAGATCAAGCCTGTTGTCCTGAACCTAATTAAACACTTTCATGGCCTTCCTAGGGAAGACCCTTTCAGCCACCTTGAAGAGCTAACTCTTCTTGCACAGACAACCCGTTCCCGAAATGTGCAAGAAGACTTATGGCTGATGCGGTTTTTTCCATTATCTCTTAAAGATAAGGCTGCTTATTGGTTCAGGACCATTGGCTGACCCATCACAACTTGGCCTCAGCTCAAGAGTGCCTTCCTCAAGAAATTCTTTCCCATAGGTCGTACCAATTCCCTGCGAAGATCTATTATGACCTTTCGCCAAAAATCTGGTGAAACCTTCCATGATTCTTGGGAAAGATTTCAAGATCTCTTAAGAAGTTGCCCGCACCACGAGATTCCTTTATGGCAGCTCGTGCAAATCTTCTATCATGAATTAGAAGATCAAATCCGACATTTTGTCGATGCCTCGTGTGGAGGCAACTTCTTAAATAAAGATGCTGAAAGTGCCTACGACCTGTTTGAAGAAATGAGTGAAAACTCATTTAATCAAGCTTCCATGAACACATTTTGCAGAACCCAAAACCTGCAGTTCGGTGTTCATGAAATAGGCACTCAATCTATTCCTGTCACCTAAGACGATCTTTAATTGATCACTCAAAAACTCGACCAGATTCATATTAATCAAAAGAAATTTGAGGAAATACTGGCCACATCAACCCAAGCTCCACACCCACATCTAAACCAACCTAACTTTCCACGAAGAGAAAATTTGCACAATCTCAACACTACTCCTGCTGATTATTCTGAGGTTGCCCATGATTCACTGGGGAATTACAACTATCCGGATCTTAACCCCACTCAAAATATTTCTGCCATCCAGGTGCCCTTTAAAAATTCTTCCAATTGGAAAAATTACTTGAACTACTCCTGGAATAAACAGGTTTCTCCCCAACCATATCATTTTAATGGGTATGGGTCGAATCCACTCTTCCATCCTGGGCCATCTCAACATGACATCAATGCCCAAATGATGCGAACCCTGCAGGAAATGCAAACAAAAATGACGGAAGTCACCCGCACCATCACAAATCTGAACAATCAGATTGGGGTTACTCCCACGTAAAGACCTGCAAGACATCTTCCGTCCCAACCCATGCCCAACCCTAATCACCGAGGGAACCATTATATGGGCAGAACTCCACACTATCCAAATCAGTCTCCTCCTAATCCACCACCTCAGCAGCCTCCCAGGTTTCCGCAATCACAGGCCCCCCACCTCCTCCAAATAATAATCCGACTACACACGCAGTTACTTTGAGGAGTGGGAAAACCACCACTGATCCCGGGCCTTCACCCAAATCTGGTGAAATATCTGTACAAATTGACTCCCCACCTCCCCATCAGGAAGAAAAACAAATACAAAAATCTCAAGACAAGATTCCTATCACTTTCCCATAAGCTCTCCACCCCACCACCAATAAAAAAAAAAGAAATCTAAGCCCACTACAGAAGAACTCATGGATCTATTTGGGCAAGTTCATATCAATATTCCTCTCCTAGATGCCATCAACTATATACCTGCCTATGCCAAATTTTTGAAAGAGATTTGTACCCCTAAAAGGCAGGCCAGAAACCTAGGACAGGTGCATCTTTCGGAGACAGTAAGCTCTGTCATACAGAGTAAGCTGCCTCTTAAGATGAAAGATCCGGGGGCACCTTTAATTTCTGTAATTATTGATGACACTACCTTTAATCGTGCCCTCCTTGATCTTGGTGCCTCAGTTAATATTATTCCCACGAGTTTATTTGAAGAATTTCCGATCAGTGAATTAAAACTCGTCGAGGTTACCCTACAATTAGCCGACCAATCTACAATCAAACCTCGTGGGATTGTCGAGGATGTTTTGGTCAAGGTCCAGAATTGTGTCTTCCCTGCAGAATTTCTGGTTCTTGACATTGAGGCACCTGAATCATTACTGGACTCCCCAATAATCCTTGGACACCCTTTTTTGTTCACTGCAAAGGCAAATATCAATTGCCACACAGGCAAAATAGATATCACTTGTGCAGGCCAAACTCTCACTTTAGATATTTTCAAATCCTCTAGGAGATTCCATGATGATAACTTTTTTGAGGACTCAGATACTGAAATTTCCAATATGTTCGAGGAGACAATGTTAATAGATACCCTTACCGACCATAATTTTTTTGAGGACTCTGATTCAGAATCAGTGGTCGGCGAAATCTGTAATCTAGAGACTTGTCTTGACCCCAAATTTATTCCTGATGGCCCCCCTAAGCACCCTAACCCACCCACTATTCACGCACCTAATTTTTCCACACTAACTTCACCCAATCCTCACCATCCCTTCCCCAAGTCCTTTCTTACGGACCTGCCACCAACCCCGCCCAAGTTTGGCATCCAACTTGATTTAAAACCATGGCCAGAATCGGGCTACACTTATCATTTTCCATCCAACTTTGATCCCAATATTGCTTCTAATCAATTTTCTAGGGATCTAGAAGAAGACACTTTTTTTGCAGGCATCCAACTATCCAATTATTTACATGATTTTCCGTCTTCCGTGCATACCTTCACGCCCGACTGAATGGCGTAAAAGATAGCACTGGATGGGAGGTAACCCATCATTTTTTCCTGCTTTCCATTTTTCTTCTTTTTCTAGGTTTTGATCATCCTAAATCGGATCGTTCTTCACTAAGGTGATCCTTTTTCCCTCCTAATGCATGAGGACATGGCATATCTTAAGCATGGGAGGGTGTTTTTAAATTTTGATGATCGATTTAGGATATTCAAAACCTAAAAACATGTATTTTTCTTTAATTTATTTCCTACTTGCATACCATAAAATAAAGTTGAGAACTTTTTGAGGAAAAATTTTGAAATCAGGACTAAGGTCGAAAAATTCACTTTTGGTACATTGAGATATAATCTTTAACAAACTAGGGATGAGGATATAGATCTGATCATTAGAATTTCAGGGTCTATTTCTAGACTAGATCAGATATCCTTCTCTAAAATTCCACCTAAACTCATGATAGTTCAGGTGACTTGATCCTATTTTGTAATATGAAAAGTATTTGACTTAGTTTCTGATTCAATAACTTGCATGTCTTGAGAAACTTCTTGTGTCAATTTTCACACACAAGCCAACACTTAAAACCAACTAAAAATTTGAAAAACTCCCTTGTTTGGACTTAGTAAAAGTCTGAAGCAGATCATTGGTTTGAGTTCCCACCGCCGAGAAGGAGGAAAATGCCTCCTTTGAGGATGATATGTCAACATGTTACCGCCTCGACGCTGCTCCATATCTATATTTCATATCTTTAGATGGAGCATTAAAGCGCATTTTAGCAGCTCAAGTGTCTTGGACGATGCTCTACCTATAGTGTCGGAGCAAGAGTTTGAGTTTGCTTGGAGCTCCCCTTTACACCACATCGTGTTTTGGGGTTGTGAGCTCCTGGGTGGTGTCATAGACAGTGCTATCCCGAAGTACTGGCGCCAGAGACCCCTCGAGGAATGGTAACGGGAATGATGATCCCGACACATCTGTTGTAAGACTAAGCTAAAAATAACCATGGGGGAGAAAAAAAAAGTAATAATAAATAAATTAACACGCCCTTATAAATGTTGGCTTTTCACAAGCACAGACACAAGATTTTAAAGGATTCTACAACTTGCGAATCAAATTCATGAGCCAGAAAAATCCTAAAAACAAAAATTTCATGTCATCTCAATTAACAAGGGTTAATTTGTGAATTTTATATAGGATATATTGATCCCATTTTGTCTAATGGTTGAATCCAAAAATAAATCAAGATGTTTATCTTTAACAAATCCCGTACCTCCTATGTTTTAATCTACCAAGGTCCCTTAATCTCTTTTTCTCCTCAAAAGTAGAGAAAATTAGATTTCCCAAAAATTCCATTTTATAAAAATTTGAAGTTTTGCGAAGAGGCTAGCAAAAGATAAGCATTGGGGTGTGATAAATGCTAGTTTGTCATCATTCTTATGCATTAAAACAAACCTAGCTCTTAGGATTTTACTCCGCAAATGGGTTTTTGGGCTGCATTTAGGCATAAATTAGGTTAGGCATGCATTACATTTTTTATTGTCTTTTTGATATGATTTTGTGAGTGTTAGGGATGAACAGATATACAGATCCCTAAAGCCCTAGCACTCAAGAAGGCAAATGGTGAAGGAGAAGCATAGACTAGCTGGAACTCAGCTTGATCCAGCTCACAACAACTGAAACCTAGCTCACTTGAACTAGGGTTAGCTCATCCCAGCTCCATTTAGCTAATCTCAGTTGAATGGCAGCTCAAGAGAGTTCATCTTAGCTCACCCTAGCTCAAGTCAACTCAGATCCAGCTCAACTTAGCTGAGTCTAGCTCATCTCAGCTCCTACTAGTCCATAGGGAGCTCTAGCTAGCTCAGCTGAGTTGACAGGAGTTCACCCCAGCTCAGACCCAGCTACAACAAGCTCCACTCAACTCCAGCCAGCTGAAGAAGAACTCATCTCAGCTCAGGAAACTCAAGTCCAGCTCCCGGGGATTTAGCTTAGCTCAACTGAGTTGAGCTAAGCTACCTTAACTACCTCAACCAGCTTGATCCTCCCCGAGAGCAACAAACCCAGCTCACCTCAGCTCATTATGGTAGAAGCCAGTTCACTTTAGCTTGGCTTACCAGCTAGCAAAGAACTAGCAAGCCAAGCCAGCTAGAGTAGCTCCATGCCAGCCTCTTTAGCAGCTGCCAGCTCCAGTTCCAGCTCCAGACTTCTTCTCCTCATCTCCTCTCTTCAAACCCTAGCTCCAAAACCTCCTCCTCTACTCCATTAGCTAAGCTAGCATAGCTTATCCTAGCCTAGCTTAGCTTAGCTAGCAACCAACTCCTTGGCCATCCACCACCTTCAATTCAACCCTAGCTAGCTCCACCAACTTAAACCCTACCTAAGCTAGCTATCCTACTCATTTTGGTGCCACCTCTTCACCACCTTTCAACCCTCAACTAACCACCAAAAGATGCCAAAAGTTGGTGCCAAAATTAACCCTAACCACCTCCCTTTTGGAGCCAACTTTCAGCCCCTTCATCCACCCTACACCTACCCACATAACCCATCCTAGCCATGCACATACCCCCCTTCTAGAACCCTAAGGTGGCACCACCTAATGGCCTTCTAGATGGACCATTTTGTCGCCAATTCTAAAGGGCACCAAAGCATTAACTACCCCCCTTTGCACCCCTTAGGTGGCGCCACTTATTCTTAGTCCTAGGATCCCCAACTACCCCCCATATCCTATCCTAGCCATCCATTCCAAGAGACACCAATGCCCCCCCCTTCCTACACTAGATATACCCACCAAACTTCCCACATTTTCTTCATCCTCCATTAGTGTATTTTGCTACCTATACCACCTACACCTACTGATTGCACAGCAATCATGGGTCCTAATCAACCTAAATAATGTCTGAACCTATCTTAAATTGTGGATATTGCACTCATATCTTGCATATCATGCATTGCATCAGTCTATTTAGAATAAGATGAGATATCCTGCTAGTTAATGGTTTTTATTGCTATTTACAGATAATAAAGTGATCCAGGATGGAGATAGTAGAATAAAGCAATAAAGGAAGAAGAAGACTGATCCAGATAAGAGGAGTGAGGAGGATAGCCTTATCCCTACCATTAGAAACCCTAGGACAGGCTTCCTAAACCCAAAACAACCTCCATTTGGGCACCTTAGCCTCAAAATCGAAACATGGATAGCACTATCCATGTTCCTATCCCTCTCCCAAACACTTAGGAACCAAAACCAACCTTACAAAACATAAAACCCACTCTCCAGCACCTTTTAGGACGTCCAGACATCTGGCTGGACATCTGATTTCTGCAGAATAACAATCCAGGAAGCCAAAACTCATGCTGACACAGAATTGGACATCTAATTTAGTGTCCATACATCCAATTTTGTAGTATAAGACATCTGACCACTATCCTAGACGTCTGATACTACTATCTGGTTCCTGATTTTGGTGTTGGAAGCCCTAGCTTGCCTATTTTGACCTAAGAACCCCACCAGACACCCTAGGAAACCTAAGTAGAGACCTCCTAAGCCTAGTCCACTATCCATAGCCCTACTTGTCCTATCCCTAACCCAATTGAACCATCCCATACCTAATTGGGTGCATCTACAGTTGATTAGGTGCACCTGAGCCCAATTAGATCCATCCAGGATCTAATTAACACATACCTATTAGGGTTACCCTAGCCTAATCACATGCACACATCTAATTAGACTTGACCTAGACCTAATTAGGTTCACTCCTACCCAATTAGACTTTCCTAAGCCTAATTAGGTCCACACCCACTTAATCTAGATTGACCCAACCTATTTAGCACCTAATCCTACCAAAACCCACAACCTAGCCCTACGAAAAACACACACCCACACACACATGCACACCTTCCCATTTTACTCCCACCAAACCCATGCACACTCTCTTGGAAACCCTAACAACTTGTGTCAAACCTATATCCAAAAATTGTGGCATTGGCTATTTATGGAGCCACCAAAAGTGGCAACCAAATGGAGCCTTCCATAAGGGCAAAGAGAGAGCTACGAAATTGGACCATCTCTCCATACACTCTCCCATCCATACTCTCCACTCTAAACTTGCTTCCACCCTCCAAAACCTTAAGGCCATCCTCCTCATCCTCCTCCAAGGCTCCATGGATGGCTAGCTAGAGAAGCTTCTCTCCAAAGGTTCAAGGACGGCCATTGGTAGAGAAAGGGAGCAACACCCTCCTCTCTCCACTTGGGTGCACTAGCCCCCATCTTCTCCTTCTTAGATGGCCACGAAGGCTCACCCATAGCCTCTTGTGGCCGGCCATCTCTTTTGGTAGGCGTGTAGATGGGTTTGCACACCCAAGGTCTAGCCTACACCCTCACACAAGGCCGATGGCCCTAGTGGCAACTTTCCGATGTGAGGGATTTTCTTCTATTTATATGCTTTCTAGTGTAGATGATGTGTGATAATTTTTTTTATGCATAAATAATTTCATGATGTTTCTGTGATTGATTGTCCTCATGTTTGCTTGCCTATATGACACTTTGGTTCGTTCACACCATGCACGGCCACCATGGCCTCATTTAGATGCACATAGTCACTTAAGTTTTTGCTAGTTTATCTAGATCTAGGTTTCAATTCGCTTTTCAAAATAAAAAAATCAAAAACACAAAAAGACAAAAATAGTAGCTTAGGTTAGATTTAGGTTATAAAAGCCGATCCAAATCTCGATTCGTTTTCACGCCTCCTAGAGACGAACAACTGAGACTCAAGTTATAAAAAGAAAAAAGATCTATGAGAGTTTCGTTATCATAAATATCTTTGACGAGTGATTTTTGCGACTATACTACGATTTCCAACGATTTCAAAATACGCGATTTCCACGCTCGTCACCTATGGCCAAGAAGAAGGAGTAGACAAGGAGATTAAAGGGGCACATCACCAGCCCTTTTGGTGCCTTCTTCTCCCCACTCTCTTCAACTTGGGCCACGCCAAGGAGGAGGACTTTTCTACTTCAAGGTGGACGGCCAGGAAAAGGAGGACCTAGGGTGGACGTCCACCCTTGGAGAGAAGCTTAGGGCATGCCCCCTTAGGGCTTGCCTTGGAGGACATCACCTTGGCAGAGCATAGCAAGGAAGGAGTTGGAGGACTCTTTTCAAGCTTGGGAGCTACCAAGCTTGGAGCTAGAAGCCCTCTTCTTCACCATCTATCTAGAGGATTTGTGTTTGCTTTTATTTATTGCAATTTTTCTAGTAGTAGAAGCATTCATCTACTAGGCTTTTTGTAAAACACGTTTTCATTAATCTAGTTGCCTTCTTTGTTATTTCTTTATTTGCATTTATAATTGCTTTGTTTTTAGCATTCTTCACTCCCTCTCCCTAATTATTCTAGGCCTCCACTTGCCTAGAGTGAGCTTAGGGAGAGGCTTTACTTGCCACTTTAGAAGTAGTATATTGAGTTGATGTGTAAGTCACTTTCCCGCCACAATTTCGCATGTTGCCTTAATTTAAAAAAAAAAACAAAAAAATGATATATTGAAAAATACCAAAAATAAAGTTGAGATCTATTTTGTAAGCAAGAGAATCAATTTTGCAAACATTTGGCCTCCTTGGATGACCTTAGATACCCCACTATCTAGGTTTATAAATTTAAAAGTTGATTAGTTTTGTGCGTTACAACGACGTATTTTACAAACCGCATAAAAATCTGTATCAACCGTCCTATCTGTCTCCCCCTGTGCCATGAGTAGGCACTTCCACCAAATAAGCCACCCAATGTCTCTTGAGTACCACCAATCCCTAATAATGCATCCTCAATAAAGTTCATGGATGTGTGATAGTTGTGTTATGTTGAAAAAGAAAAAAAGAAAAAAAAATGATGAAGAAAGAAAGAGAGAAAAGAAAGAAAAATTGGAAAAAGAATTAGAAAAAGAACAAGTGGCAAAGAAAGAAAAAGTGAATAATTAGTTCAATTGCATTGAGACAATACCACCAAATAAAATTAAGATCTACCAAATATGGCCTTAACCTATTTTTCTTATGTTTCTGACCGCTCGAATACTGGCTGAGGAATTCCGACTTAGTGTTAGGGTTATGCAAACTCAATTATAGTGTTAATGCCTAGTGAGACCACCAGATACAGATCATATGTGTGAATCTGGTGAGATTGTGAGCTCTACGAAAAAGAAAAAGACTAAGAGAGAATAGATATAAAGGAATCAAAAGGGAGCATAGTTTTTTTCATCTTTCTCTACGTTGAGTTATTTAGTAATTCGAGAATCTAGATTGTGTAGTACTAGTCCCTATGTAGCACCAAGTGAGAGTAAGCCACCAAATATATAATCATTTCCCTCAAAGATTCTCTTCCTAAGCCTAAAGCCGAGGTGGAATTCATAGAATATTTTGAATACCCCAAGGGAAGAAGTCCGCCTATCCCACAAGAATTTTTACTAGGGGTCAAGTATAGGCTTTGGAGGTGTATTAGTTTTTCACTCGAATCCGTTGCAAAAGCTACATAGCTGCACTTTCACGATTGTCTAGATTTCTAGAGAATAGGATGAAAATAAAAAGGAGAAAAATCACTATGCATATACCTGATAAAATAATCAGTCCCATAGGAACCCTTGCGGTAAATAAATTAGTCTTGCATTTGCTAGGGACTAGCAAGATTTAGGCATGGGGGTATGATTACGCAGCAATCATAAGTCTTAATTGACCTAGATTAAGCTAGAACTTAGCATAAGTTAGGGTTATTCATGCATGCATACGCATTATCTGAATCTTTACTGCTTTTCTTTAGCTATGCATGACATAATGTTATAATGTGCTGATTAAGTGCATTACGTCAATTGCAGGTAATAAGCTAATCAGGAGCTGGATCTGGAGCAGGATCTGAAGCTGGATCAGGAATAATGGGAGTTGCAGCAGAGCTGGAGCAGAAGGCTTAATTTAGATGTAGGAATAATAATGTAAGGGAGTTAAAAGTTTTTATTCTATTAAGTAGGAATAAAGCAATAAAATGTGAAGAGCTTAGGTCCATCAAAGCCCTAGAATGGCCTAGAGACTTCTCCAAGCCATAGCCACCCTTAGATTAGGTCACAACACCCGAGGAAGCCCTAAAACCCTAGTTCCAACCCTTATATGGACTTCCAGGTAAGTTATAGGACATCCAGGACCCTTAGCCATCACCTGCACACCTCAAACCCACTTCTGTAGTGTTATTGGATGTCCAGACACTTTGTCAGACATCCAATTTCTGCAGAATACCCAAAATAGAACCTTGATTTCCCCCTGACTCAAATTGGACATCCAGAACTAAATTCTAGACTTCTGATTTTTGAGTATAAGTCGTCTGATCACATTATTGGACGTCTGGTACTGATCTCTAATCCCTGTTTTGAGATTCAAGTCTTGATCTTGGATCTTTAGCTCCCAAGACCTAATCCCAACCCCATAGGAACCTAAATTAAGGTGTCCTAACCCTAGTACATCACCTCTAGACCTACCTAAAGACATAATTAGGTCCTCACCAAATCCAATTGACTTAGATCAAAGTCAATTACCTTCACCTAAGTCAATTTGACTCATTGAGTCCAATTGAGCTTAGATCTCAACCCACACAGGTTCAATTGGACTTAGTGAGAGTCCAATTGACCTAAACCCAACCTAATTGAGTTGTTTCACTCTCAATTAGGTTCACACTCATTCAACTAAACTTATGTTAAGTTTAATTGCATTTTCCCCTTAGCAGTTAGGGTTTGTAACCCTAATTCAAGACATGCACCTACTTAAACACCTTAGGACCTAACCTAAACCACCTAGCCACATAGAGCACGACCACACACACACACACACACCCCCATTCATGCACACACACTTCTCTAGAGTTCTCTAGAACTCTCTTGAAGTGGCACCACCACATGGTTGCCAAATTTAGCAACCAAGAGGCATTCAAATTGAGATCCACATTTTTTGGATCTCAAAAACTACCTCTATCCTCTCATGGATGGCCACTCTTGGACTCTTTCTAGAGTGTTCCACACCTCTCTAGAGAGAGACCCTTGAGTCTATAAAAAGCCCCCATGGGCAGCCAAGTGCACCCATTCACATCCCTTGGATTCCATTGGCACCACTCACTCCATTGGCTCCATGTACGCCCACCTCCACTTAGGTTAGCCACCCCATCTCCACGAGATCACCATAACCATCACCATGAAATACATCATGCCGGGATGCTGGATCACTCCTCCCTCTCTCCATTGGTCGGCCTAAGCTACATTAGCCGCCCCTCATTCTCCTCCCGACCACTCCAAGGCCATCGGGGACCACCCCTGATTGCCCTTTTGTTCTACTAGATTTAGCCTATGCTCTTCGTAGTTTATTGCTTTTATTACTGCTTAATAGCGTAGTCTTACTTCTCCCCCTATGATGCATGCAAAATCTCCACGTTGATTCTTGTATGCAGTCATTTTCTGGTAGCTAGATTTAAATTCCAAGCATTTCTGCACAAGCTTTCCTCTACAGTTTTCTTTGCAAACAACTCTCCCATTGAATGAATGAAAAAAAAAATGCTTTTATATATATATGTCTCCATGTTGTGAAATCACCATGAGCTTATTGATTACTATTATATTTGCGTGATTCAAGTTGCCTGTTGCTAACTCCTAATATTCTTGCAACTAAGCATGTCATACTTAACTACGTAATAATCACGAACTGGCATGCGATTCTAAACAAAGTAGAGCAACAGAAGATCGATTTTAAAAGTAAACAAATGCCTCCCAGAGACGAACGACCGAGACTCAAAGTCTTGTTATTTTTATAAACTTAATTTTTGACGAACATTTTTACGCGACTATACTACGATTCTGACGACTTTCAAAATGCACGAAAACAATTCTGCCAGCAACCAAGGAAACGTGGGAACGTGGGTGCTATCAAAGTCCACGTTCTCCTTACCATATTCACTAAAATACCCCCATCTAAAAGAATATAAAAGGAGACCATATTCCATCCATTTGAATCATCCCTTCCCTCACCTCTCTCCCTCTCCAAAGCTCAAGCGAAGCTTGTCCCACACCCAGGATGCTATTCTAGAGCTAAATCCAATTTTCTCGCCCCCATTCCAGAAGTGGATCCCGCAACGACGACGTGCTGCACTATTCTCGCTTCTTCCTTCTTTGTCCTCCTTCTTCCCAATCCATCCTCTGTCTTCCAGGCGTCACTCCATCCGTCTCATCCTCCATGCATTCGTCGAGGAGGATTACATCTCTCTCCCTTCTTTTTAATCGCTTTTTAGAATAGAATTTTCTGCTTTCTTATTGTAATCATTTCCCACTTGGTAGTTGTAAAAGCATTCTGATTATATCAAGTGATTGTTCTCTCTCTTTCTCTCTATTATTTTTTTATATCAATTCCATTGTAATTATTTCATTTTCAACAAAGACACAAAAAAATATAAATTGTGGATTTTAGATCGATGTAGCCTCCCTATGTTCGACCTAGAATTCTTAGAATTTTGGTATAAATTTATTTGTTGACGAATTTCTTCGCAAATCAAACTACAATGATGAGTTTTTTGAAACCAACTTAGATTGCATAGTTTTCCACATTCAACAAACGTTCACTTCATTTTAAAACCATACTTCGTTTTGTTTGTTTTTGGCATTTTAGTTCTTATTTTTTTTTGTGTTTTCGAAATAAGAAGACAAGCAGAATAAATTCGCAAGAGAGATGGAACAAATATGATATATATCACTCCAATGTCAATTACAATGATCTATGAAAGCATAAAGGAGAAAGAGGTGAGAAGAATCTCCCGAATCAGCTGTTCAATGAGATGATGGCGCCTGGTGGAAGCTTGGAGGAAGGAGGTGAGGAGCGGGACGACGGAGGTGAGGAAAGCTTCATTGTGGGTCCATAATGGAGGTGAGGAGGCGAAGATGATCTGCTACTGAAATGGAGGTGAGAGGATAGCTCCAAGGTGACCTATGAATGGTGATGGGAAGATAGAGGAATATTTGGTGTGGTAGAGGTTCATTACACTAATAGGCACCTTGGGAGCTTGAGAGTAAGCTCTAACAGAGCATTGGTAGGCTTGCTAGAGCTTAGGAGTAGGTGGGAGTAGAGTAAGTAGAGATGAAGAGGAATGGAGGGTGTAGGGGTGTTTATATAGTGGAGGGAAGAAGAAATTTGGGTTGAGGGCTGTAGTGACAGCTGCAAGCGACACTAAAGACCCCATGTAGCTGTCGCTAAAGATTGCACCCTCACCGCTCACGGCCACAGCTGGCCTTGCGCCTACAAGCAATTAGTGACGGCTGTAAGCATCACTAAAGATCCGCCTAGGGTATCACTGAAAGTCCACGCCAACCCACGCCAGCTGCTACTGTGCTTACACGCCAATCACGCACTGTGTCACACGCTTCCACACTAGCATTGTGCTCTTACATGCCACTGCCCTGGCACTTTGGTGCAGGCGTGTGGACTGGTGCACGTGCATCTGCGCATGTGCATGGCCGATGCAGTGGCGCTGGCTCAATTGAGCAATTAGAAGGCTTAGCAAGTTTCGAACCCGCGCCCCTCCTTTGAGAAGCGAGTGACTCACCGTTGCGCCGAAGTCATGGATGGTCGAGTGGAGAGTGCGATGCCGTCTGCTGATCATGCGATTGTGGCCATTGGATTCACATCCAACGGTCACGATATAATCTCAAACTCTTCTCTTGTGAAGGTGAGGCAATGTAGAGCGCCCCTCAGTCGTTGGATTGAGATCCAACGGCTGAGATCTCTCCATACGTGAGGCTGGGGCAGCCGTGGTTCATGTTGGGCACCAGGAGGGCCATGTGGCACCATCTAGGCCATCCATTCTTCTTTCTATTGCAGAGGGTGCAACCATGCTTGGATCAACTTGATTTCCGCATTGTCAGATTGCGATCGTCACACTGGATCCATCTGTATGGTCAGATTTTTCATCTGAAGCTCGTAAGGATGTCGCATTGCCCTCCTAGCCTTTGATCTTCCTCGAACTTCATACAATGCTACGGGACTCCAATGTAGATGATTTTGGGGGCGTTAGCCCCCGATCGTCGTCCTGATCAGATCTGTACGATCCGATCGTCCATCCAAGGCCCTGAAATAAATCCACTTCTCTCTTGACCATAAAAAAAAGCTAATTATCCTAAAATATATACAACTATTCTAAATGCAAAATGATGCATGCTATGTAATATTTATAGCATGAAATGCAAATCTAAACCTAGGAACATGCATGATTAGGCATTTTAACCTAAATAGATTTGTCTATATCATACCCCCATGCCTATCTTTTGCTAGCCCCTAGCAAAATTAAACTGCATGCTATATATAAAAAATAGAATTAGGATTCGATCTCTTAGGCCTATGTTGTTTATTAACAATAGAAATTATTAACTAAGGTCCAAAACTACTAAGACTAAACAGTACCTAGGTGTCTGCCAGAATGCAGACCACCCAAGTCTTTGCCTTATTTGACAAGGGAACATACTTTTTTTTTTCTTCTTTTCTAATTTTTTTTGTACTTTTCATGTTCGAGAGTTCCGAGATAAACTTTTACAGCTACTCAACCTGCCTAAGACTCGAAAAGGACTCTAAGTGCTAGGCATCTAGTGAAGAGAGTGAAAGACTCATTAGGTGGCCATTAAAACAGACTTCGGGTCATCTAGTACGACGAAAATGGTCTTGTGGTAGGCTATGGACAACCGGTCGATGAGCTGTTACCATAGACAACTTGCCAGCCATACCACCCTAGATAGTTCATTAGCTACCCAATTTCCGAAGAAACCGTCGAAAAATGAGTCAGTGCAAAAAGTGTGTAGATGCTTAGGTTTAAAGTCTCCTCAAATCAGAGGGTGGGTTAATAAGTCATATACTTATTACCCCAATTTATTTACCAGTTAAAATAGAATTACTTGGCAAGGACTCGAGACTAAGTCCACATTCGAGTGGACACCCGGGCTAATTAAGCCCGAAGACCTGAAGAGTCTAAGTGTCTAATGCAAAATTTAGCATGATTTGTAATTAGGGTTTTTAGAGTCATTGTAGCACGTGAAATCGCATACGCTTTTAAAATTTGCAACCTAGATAGCAGAGTATCTAGGGTTGTCCAAGGAGGTCAAATGTTTGCAAAAATACATGTCTTGCTTAGAAACCAAACTCAACATTCTTTTTGGTGTTTTATATATATGATTTTTATAAGTTTTGAAATAAGAGGAACACTTGAGTTTTGTTGAAAAAGACTAAACTTAATAGCTAATATCTATGTGACAAAAATTGATTCTTTCTAAGCTCACCCAAGGCACATGGAGGCCTAGGGTAATTAGATAGAAAGAGTGTTTGTGCACTATGAATAATGCAACAAAAATAACAAAAGGAATTGTGACAAAAGCTATCTTAAAAAGAAGGCAACTTTTAATTGAGAGAGTGTTTTACAAAAACCCTAGTAGAGGAATGCTTCTGCTACTAGAATAAATATAACAAATAACAAAAGAAACACAAATCCTCCTAAAATGATGATGAAAAGGGGAAGCTCCTTGCGCCAAGCTTAGTGGCTCCTAGGCTCGAAAAGGGCTCCTCCTTCTCCTTCCTGGACGTCCTCCAGAGGCAAACCCTAGATGGGCATTCCTTCTCCTTCCTAGAGTGAATAGCTCCCACTCCAAGAACTCCTCCTTAAGGTGTCATGGACAACCTTTGATTCTCCCTCCAAGGGTGGTAGTGTGCCACCCTTAAATCCTCCTCTTCCTAGGGTAGGCGTGTACCCTAGGTTGTCCTCCAATTCCTGGCTTCCTCCCTTGGCAGGTGTGGGCACAAGAGGGAAGAGAAGACGAGAAGGCACCAAGGGGACAGAGTATCACCTTAATCTTCTTCTTCTTCTTCTCTTGACCTTCTATGTAGGTGGAAATATGGGTAGAAAAAATGTAGCCAAGGTTGGATTTTAATGGTGGCGGTAGGGGGTTTTTATACGAGTAGGAGGGGTTAGGGTTGGTTATAGGATGGATGGTTATGATGGGGTTTAGATGGTGGTTACAGGATCCTAGGGCTAGAGTTTTTCGCACCAAAATGGAAGGGTACTTGGTGGTTGGTGCCAACCCTATGTGGTTGCTAGGGTTAAGGGTTTGGTTAGGTGTATTGTAGGGTGGAGATGGGGTTATGTGGTGGTGGTTATGAGATGAAGGGCTAGGGTGTGTTGTGATCGTGCTTTTGTGTGGTTTGTTAATTTAGAGTTTTAAGTCGTTGCAACGCACAAAAATGGATTCGCTTTTAAATTTCTAACCTAGATAGTGGAGTATCTAGGGTCGTCCAAGGAGATGATGTTTTGCAAAAATCAATCTCTTACTCGAAAATGCAACTCAACTTTCCTTTTGTTCTTTTTTGAATATATAATTTTTAGGGTTTTTGATTTAACAAGGCAATACAAAGTTGGTGGCGGAAAAGACAAAACCTACTTTAGCAACTGGTGGCAAAGTAACCTCTTCCCAATCCCACCTTAGGCAAGTGAAGGCCTAGGATAATTGTGAGGGTGTGAAAGTCCTAAAACAAAACCAAAGTACAGAATAAACTACACTAAATTAGGAAAGCAACTTTATAAAAAAAATTAGACTTTTGTTTTACACTAGTAGAGGAAAGCTTATAACAACAATGAAAATATAAAACAAGAGAAACAAAAGTCCTCATTGATGAAGATAGTGAAGAAGGTGAAGCCCTTGCTCCAAGCCTGGTAGCTCCCAAGCTTGAAAAGAACTTCTCTAACTCCTCTTTGAAATCTCCTTCAAGTTGAGGTCTCCTCCCTTTGACAAGCCCTAGGGTGGGTGTGCCTTGGCTCCTCCAAGGTGAAAGCTACCACCTTCAAAGATCTCCTTCAAGGGCGGGCATGCACCACCCTTTCTTCTCCTTGCCCGGCCATCCTCCTGGTGCTAAAGATACTCCTCCTTCTTGGTGTGGCACAAGGGGAAGGAATGGGGAGAGGAAGGCACCAAGGGGGTGGGTGATGTGTTTAGGTGGTGGTTAGGGGTAGTTAATTTGATCCTAGGGCTAGGGTTAGTTGGCGCCAACCAAGGGGGTGCCATGGGAGGTAGTTATGGTGGTGGTGTCCCTTGAAGTTGGCTTCAAAATAGGTCATCTAGAAGGGGGTTAGGTGGCGCCATGTAAGGAAGGGTTGGGATGTATTTGGTGGATGGATGGATGGCCATGATGCGATCTTAAGTTGGTGCCAAAAGAGAGGCTTCTAGAAGGGAGGTTTTGGCGCCAACTTTAGGTGACTTTTGGAGGAGGTTATGGGGTGAAGGGATGGCTTGGGTTGGCACCAAAACAAGGGTGGACTAGGTAGAGCTTAGGTGGACTAGGTGGCTTACTTGGTGGAACTAGTTAGCTTTAAGTTGTAGGTGGTGGATGGCAAGGGAGCTGGGGCCTAGCTAAGCTAAGCTAAGCTAAGCCAGCTTAGCTAGTAATGGAGTAGAGGAGGAGGCAATGGGAGCTAGGGTTTAAGGGGAGGAGCTAGATAGAGGAAGTCTAGAGCTAAACTGGAGCTGGCAGTTGCTGAAGAGGGTGGCATGGAGCTACTTTAGCTGGCTTAGCTTGCTAGTTCTTTGCTAGCTACTAAGCTAAGCTAAAGTAGGCTAGCTTCTACCAAAAGGAGCTGAGGAGAGATGGGTCTGGTGCTCCTGGGGAGGATTGAGCTGGTTAAGGTAGCTAAGGTAGCTTAGCTCAATTGAGTTGAGCTAAGCTGAGTCCCTGGGAGCTGGACTTGAGCTTCCTGAGCTGAAATGAAGTCATCTTCAGCTAGATGGAGTTGAGTGGAGCTAGATCAAGCTGGTCCTGAGCTGAGGTGAACTCTAGTCAACTCAGCTGAACTAGCTAGAGCTCCCTGTGAACTAATGGGAGCTAAGATGAGATAGACTCAACTAAGTTGAGCTAGATCTAAGCTGACCTGAGCTAGGGAGAACCAACATGAGCTCTCTTGAGCTGCCATTCAACTGTGATGAGCTAAATGGAGCTAAGATGAGCTAACCCTAGTTCAGGTAAGCTGGATCTGGCTAAGTTCCAACTGGTTTGGGCATCTCCTTCACCAGTTGCCTTCCTGAGTGCTAGGGTTCTACGGATCTAGAAATCTGCTTATCCCTAACACTCACAAAAACATATCAAGAAAACAACAAAAAAGTAAAATGCATGCCTAACTTAATTGATGCCTAAATGCAATACAAAAACCCGTTTGCGGAGCAAAATCCTAAGAGCTAGGTTTGTTTAATGATAAGAATGATGATAAATTGGCATCTATCACACCCCCATGCTTACCTTTTGCTAGTCTCTTAGCAAAACTTTTATTTTTTACAAAATGGAATTTTCAGGAAATCTAATTTTTTCGACTTTTGAGGAGAAAGAGATTACGGGACATAGGATGATCCAAACACAGGAGGTATGGGATTTATTAAGGATAAACATCAGGATTTGTTTTCAGATCCAAAAATTAGACAAAAATGAGATCAATATATCCTCCAAAAGATTCACAGATTAAACCCTTGTTAATTTAGTTGACTTGAAAAAATTTTTTGTTTGTAGGATTTTTCTGGCTCTTGAATCTGATTCTTAACTTGCAATAACCTTTAAAACCTTGTGTCTGTACTTGTGAAAAGCCAACATTTAAGGGCATGTTTTTGGTTTTAAAACTTTTTTTTCTCCCCCAGGCATATTTTTAGCTTAGTCTTACAACAGATCTGTCGGAATCATCATTCCTGTTACCAATCCTCGAGGGAGCTCTGGCACCAGTACTTCGAGATAGCACTGTCCATGACACCACCCAGGAGCTCGAAACCTCAAAACACAATGCGGTGTAGAGGGGCGCTCCAAGCAAACTCATGCTTTTGCTCTGACACTATAGGTAGAGCACCGTCCATGACACTTGAGCTGCAAAAATGTGATTTAATGCTTTGTCTAAAGATATGAAATATAGATATGGAGCAACGTCGAGGTGATAACATGTTGACATCGCATCCTCAAAAGAGGCATTTTCCTCCGTCTCGGTGGTGGGAACTCAAACCAATGATCTGCTTCAGACTTTTACAAAGGCCAAACAAGGGGTTTTTTTTAATTGTTAGTAGTTCTTAGGTGTTGGCTTGTGTATGAAGTTTGACACAAGAAATTTTCATGAAATGTAAGCTTTTGAATCAAAAACTAAGCCAGATAATTTCCATATTACAAAAGAGAATCAAGTCAACTAAACTATCATGAGTTTAGGTGGAATTTTGGAGAAGGATATCTTATCTAGTCTAAAGAAAGATCCTAAAATTCTAATGATCAGATCTGTATCCTTATCCCTAGTTAAATATTAAATCCCATTGTTCCAAAAGTGTGTTTTCAACCTTAGTCCCGATTTCAAAATTTTCCTCAAAAAGTTTTCAACATTTTTATTTTTTTGGGTATGAAAGTAGGAAATTAAAATGACTAAAGAAAAATGCATGTTTTTAGGTTTTGAAAATCCAAAATCGATTGTCAAAATTTTAAAAATACCCCCACATGCTTATGATATGCAATGTCCTTATGCATTAGGAGGGAAAAAGGATCACCTTAATGAAGGGCAGTCGGGTTTAGGATGGTCAAAACCTGGAAAAAGAAAGGAAAAAGGAAAATAGGAAAAATGATGGGTTACCTCCTATCCAGTGCTATCTTTTACGCCATTCAGTCGGGCATGAAGGTATGCACAAAAGACAGGTAATCATGTAAATAGTTGGACACCTGAATATCCTCAAGAAATGTGTTTTCCTCAAGATCCCTAAAAAGATGATTGATAAGGAAATAGGGATCAAAATGAAATGGAAAAATGACCCAGGTCTGGCCATGGTTTAAGTTCATGTAATATGCCAAACATGGGTGGGTCGGGTGGTAGGTCCAATGGAAAGGGAGGGGAAAGTAGTCAGTGAGATGTAGGGTGGGTGAAGTTAGTGTGGATGTTTTTGGTGAAAAATTAGGAAGATTGAAAGAGTAAAAGTCAAATCCTAATTGATCTGAAAAGTCTTGGACCACATAATCATCCTTAAAATAAGAATCAATAAAATATAGATCAATGGTGGTCAAAGATGAGTGGGATTGGATCAACATAGACTTCTCAAAAACTGCTTCCATTTTATTTTTAGTGTCCTCAAAAATTTGGTGATCAATGGACCTCTAGGAAGCTTGAAATAAATCTAATGCGAAGGTTAGGTTATTGCAACTTATATTCATTTTCCCAGAATGAGAATTGATATTAGCTGTTGCCGTAATGAGAAAAAGGTCTTCCAAGGATGGCATTAATGAGAGCCTCAGGTACTTCTATGTCAAGGACCAGAAATTTCCCCAGAAATAGACAATTCTAGGCCTTGATAATACTATCCTCAACAATTCCCCATGGTTGAATGGTAGATTGGTCATCCAATTGAAATTGAACCTTAGTAGGTTTTAAATTGCCGAATCGAAACTCCTCAAATATGACCGGGTGGGTGAGATTACTAGAGGTACCTAAGTCGAGAGGGGTGTGAAAAAAAGTGGTGTCATTTATGACAACCGAGCTGAGTGATGGCTATGGTAGGTTGGCTCCAAAAAAGGTTGGGTTAGGTTAAGGTTAGTTAGGGTTAAGGTGGAGGAGTGGATGGCCATGGACTTTTAGGTGGAGCTGGAGCTTAGCTAACTAGCTAAGCTAGCTTAACTAGTAAAGTAGAGGTGGAGGAGCTACAGTTTCATGAAGGAGGAGCTGGGAGAGAAGACTCTAGAGCTGATGGAAGCTATGCTAAAGCTGGATCTGCTGAGGCAGCCTCAAGGGGAGCTCAACTACTGAACTCAGCTACTTAGTTCTTATGCAAGTAGCCAAGCCTAGGTAGTTGAGCTTACCTCAACATGGTTGGAGCTAGATTGAGTTGGAACTACCTCTGATGAGAACTCTAGAGCTAGCTAAGCTACTAGTTGACAAGTAGGAGCTCAGCTAGCTTGGAGTCCAGCTGCCATGAGATGGATGGAGCCGGGATGAGCTGGAGCTAAGCTGAGATGGACTCCTATCAACTTAGTTGAGCTAGCTAGAACTCCCAGTGAACTGGTGGGAGCTGAGATGAGCTAAACTCAACTAAGTTGAGCTAAATCTGAGCTGAGGTGAACTCTAGTCAACTCAGCTTAGCAAGCTAGAGCTCCCTATGAACTAATAGGAGCTGAGATGAGCTAGACTTAGCTGAGTTGAGCTGGATCTGAGCTGACCTGAGCTATAATGAGCTAAGATGAGCTCTCTTGAGCTACCATTCAGCTAAGGTGAGCTGAATGGAGCTAACCCTAGTCCAAGGGAGCTAGAATCCAGCCATAATGAGCTGGAATTAGCTGAGTCCTAGCCTGATTGAGCTTCCTCTTCATCAGTTGCCTTCTCGAGTGCTAGGGTTCTGGGGATCTGACTTCTACTTATCCCTAACACTCCAAGAAACACATCAAAAATAAAATAACAAATGCAATGCATGCCTAACTTAATTTATGCCTAAATGCAACCTAGAAACCAGTTTTTGGATCAAAATCCTAAGAGCTATGTTTGTTTTAATGCATAAGAATGATGATAAACTAGTGTTTATCAGTGTCTAGGTCCTATCGTATCATTTCCTAATGTTAATAATGTCCAAATGCCTAAGTTCTCTTCTCATAATTCTTCTTTTTTTCTTCTTTTTAATTTTTTTTTAAGAAACTAAAAGAAATTCTTCGAAGTTAACAAAATGATTTTAGGATAAAGTTTCCACCCCTCCATGCCTAGATGATGTAATGTTCTCATTGTGAAAACAAAGACATGAAAAGGGTGGAGTAAATAGAATATCACTTGAATTTCATGAAAATCCTGTCAGCTCCGTAGAGAACGTGAAATATACACATGTGCTAAATTTAATGCCTTTAGCTAATAGTAACATACATACAAGGAAGAAATTAAAAATTCACAAGTGCGGGTCAGAATCAAAATAAAAATATTGATCCTCAGACCCACCAATAGAATATGTCCACAGATGTGGACCAAGTTACGGTGCAAACGCATGCCCCAAGGTCGAGTGATATAAGGTTCTGGATGAAAATCACCCAGAACCTAAGATTATTGTGTTTGCAGGGCCAGGCCTGCGGTTTTGTGGTGTACAACCCAAGACCAAAGTGTCGGACAATGGGTTGATCTAATTCATTAAAATCAGGTGTCCACTTATAGTTCAGCTCAGAAAAGTAACCAGTTATTTCGAGCTTGGGTTTCACGTGAAAGATATCATAAGGGTCCTAGTAAAAAGTTGGTGATTTTAGGTCAATAGAAACCCTTAGATCCAAACTTGTTTTTCCCTCAGAATTAACCTCCCAAATTTTTATTTCAACATTTCTATCCTCCAACATCACGTGCTCATGCTCCAGGACCTCTACCATACCAGTCACCCCATAAGATTTACCCAAGTCCAGAAATCATGGCTAACTCAGAATTGATTTGGGTACAATCATTTCCAAATCAAAATCAATCCCTTTGCAGTGTGGTTGAGGAATGGGGCTATTGATTGAATCTTCTAGTAAATGAGGATTTGAATCCTCCAAGTTGGCCCCAACCAAATCCAAATCTTCAATAATTGGGCTATCAAATGGTTCATCAGATTCCTCAAGCCTATTTGTCTCACTAAAACCATCTTCCTTACGCTTAAGTGAGACTTCACTAAGAGATTCTTCACCCTCAAAATCAAAGAATTCATGATCCTAATTTATATATGTCTCAAAATCATAAATCATTTCATGATCCAAGGAGACATAATTTTCTTCGTTTCCTGACTTGGGGATCTCAGGTGAATCAATCGGTTCATTCTCAAATGGTTGCTCTAGACCAATCTGGTCATCTCCAGTCTCAGAATATGTATCCCCCCTAACAGGCACCTGAGTGGGTTCAAACATTGGCTCTCCTGAAGAGGGTTTATCTTGAGAATCATCCCAAGATTTGACTAGTGCAACCACAAATTTCATCATCAACCTATACAACTTCCGAAAAAGAAACTCACCTAGGTCCCTATCCCTAACGCTTTGGAGCAAATCCAATAAAGAGCTATTCAGCACATCAATCATTTTTAGCATAGGCTCCAATGCTTCAGTGCATGGTGTTGGCTAAGCTTCTAAAGATTGGATGGTGTTCCTCAAGTTAGCCAACACCTTATCCTGGATCTGGTTCACTTGAACCGACTGGTTTGGTTCAAGTTTGGGTGGGTTTGGGTTAAATCTAGGATAATCAAGATATCGAGGTTCACGGGTCCCTCCCGGATAGTAGGTCGTTTCATGTTGTTGAAAGAATGGTGATGACCTATTTTCAATGGAATACTGGGGAGGGTAGGTGTTATAATTAGCATATCCTTCATGGTTGTAGATCTGATTAGGTTGATCATCAAAGGGTGGAGATCTATAATCTTTGTAGCTTTGGGAAGGATAGTAATCATAGTCTTGTTGTCTAGGTTTAGACCCTGGACACTGAGGTTCGGATTCGTATCCCTAATCAAAGTTATCCTAGCTAGTGGATGGGTAATTACAAGTCAAGTCAGGATAGTAATCATCTTGGGGATAAGTGGTGGTAGGAGGATAGGATTGGAAATGTGTGTACGATGTGGAAGGGTACATGGTGAAGTAAAAAGGGAAATCAGAAGAGAAAGAAGGAGCCTTGCAATACAAAAGTACAAGCCTATCCTTAGGTTGGGTTGCCTAAAGGTCTACAGACTCTCAGAATCCATCGTAAGATTTTGGACAATTTACTCTACTTATGTCTACAAAATCCAACCAGTTAGGAGGGACTGGGGAGAAGGTTCTTCCTTTGGTTTGCAGCTCCGGTTCCTAGTGTACCCCCCAGCTACAGTCATTCGACACTACTCCCCCAGCTAGACATCTGATTGACTAGTATAAGCAGGTTAATCGTGAACAATCTCAATCTGGATCCCGACGAGCGAACCAGTCCTTAGGGCCAATGTCTAATCAATTTTAGTTAGGCTTGGGATATTGGTGCTTCAAGAATGTGATCGGCCCTTAATGGGTTGTGCCCTTAATTATTTGTTTGAGAATGTGTGAATGTGCACAACCAAGAAGTTTTCAAGCAAGATTATTTATGATGAGGTGAATTTTAGGGTTCAAATCTTGCTTAATAGCTTTTAGGATTCTAATATTAGGTGTATTCAACAAAGTTTTGTGAGGCAAACTAAGTTTTGAAAGCATGAGTTCAAGTGTTTTTCCTTTATAAATCAAAAGAATATGGAGTGCCTGGCTTGACCTAAATATTGAATCCTATGGGGTAGCTACAAAATGAATTTATTTTAAATTAGGTGGTGCGGCCCAAACAATTCAATCGATTGGCCCAAATGCACCACCGATTAAGGCACACAGAAAGGTGAATGATCTAATATGATTTCTACTCCTTTATGTGTTGAATTGGTGTACCAATTCCACTGGTTGGAATCTCGGTTGAGTAGATGAAAATCAAGTTAGGTTATGTGACTCAAATGTGGGTGTATAAAGCGTGTATATTGATTCATCCGACAGAAAGTATATTTTTATTTATTTTTATATAAGATGCGAGGGTGAGATGAGTGAAGGTGGAAAACAAGACAAACAATTCTATCGTAGGCTTTATGCAAGCACCTAAGTAGATTTCGTCTTGGTTATGAGTGTGGTGAAATGAAACTAGTGGGGGGGAATGTGGTGGACACGAACAAATTACTTTACCTGCACTTTACTTTGGTATACTGCACTTGGGTCTCCATGATAGGGTACTTGCAAGACAATAGATCAGAGATAAGCAGGGTTAGTAATATGTAAATGCAAAGAAGCACAGAAAACAAGAAAGTAAATTCCGTTGCCTCCCCGGCAACGGCTCCAAAATGATGCAACATGTTTCGTGTGTTTGAAATCAGGGTTAATAGTAACCCATCATTGTAATCTCAAAACTCGTTATCAAATAAAATTTTACCAAAACTCCAAGGGAGTCCTGGATTGAACACAGGGAGGCAACGTTCACTTTGTTTGAAAACCGTGCTTTGTTTTGTTTTTTTTTTTGTGTTTCTGAAATAAGAAGACAAGTAGAATAAATTAACAAGAGAGATGGAACAAATATGATATATATCACTCCAATGTCAATTACAATGATCTATGAAAGCATAAAAGAGAAAGAGGTGAGAAGGAATCTCCCGAATCGGCAATTCGACGAGACGATGGTGCCTGGTGGAAGCTTGGACAAAAGAGGTGAGGAGCGAGACAACGGAGGTGAGATGAATGAGGATGTCGGGTAGAGGAAAGCTTCAGCGTGGGTCCGGAATGGAGGCGAGGAGGTGGAGGTGATCTGCTACCGGAATGGAGGTGAGAGGACGGCTCCAAGGCGACCTATGAATGGTAATGGGAAGATAGAGGAATATTTGGTGAGGTAGAGATTCGTTACACTAATAGGCACCTCGGGAGCTTGAGAGTAAGCTCTAATGAAGCGTTGGTAGGCTTGCTAGAGCTTAGGAGTAGGTGGGAGTAGACTAGGTAGAGATGAAGAGGAATGACGGGTGTAGGGCTATTTATATAGTGGAGGGAAGAAGAAGAAATTCGTGTTAAGGGTTGTAGTGACAGCTGCAAGTGTCACTAAAGACCCCATGCAACTGTCGATGAAGATTGTGCCCCCACTACTCACGTCCATAGCTGGCCTTGCGCCTACACGCAATTAGTGATGGTTGTAAGCATCACTAAAGATTCACCCAGGCTGTCGCTGAAAGCCCACGCCAACCCATGCCCGCTGTTGCTGCACCCATCACGTGCCGTGTCGTGCACGTGCACGCTGGTGTTGCACTGCTGCGTTGGCGATGCGCTGCGGGCACGTAGGATGGTGGGCACGCATCCGATCGCGTACGCAGGCCGACGTGCTAGCGCTGCCTCAATCGAACAATTGGGGGGCTTGGCGGGTTTCGAATCAGTGCCCCTCCTTTGAGAAGCAGGTGCCTCACTGTTGTGCCAAAGCGGTGGCATCCACTGATCGTGCGATCGTGGCCGTTGGATTCTCATCCAATGGTCACAATATAATCTTGAGCTCTTCTCTTATGAAGGTAAGGCGATGTAGAGTGCCCCTCAACCATTGGATTGAGATCCAACAGCTGAGATCTCTCCATGCGTGAGGCTGGGGCGACCGTGGTTAATGTTGGGTGGCCTAGATGGCATCACGTGGCACCATCTAGGCCATCCATTGTTCTTTCAATTGCAAAGGGTGCCATGGTGCTCGGATCGAGTTGATTTCCTTGTTGCCTGTATGCGATCGTCACTCCGGATCCATCCAAATGGTCAGATTTTTCATCTGAAGCCCATAAGGATGCTGCATTGCCCTCCTGGCTGTTGATCTTCCTCGGACTTCATATGATGTTACAAGACTTCGATCTAGACGATTTCGAGGGCGTTAGCCTCCGATCATCATCTTGATCAGATCCGAATGGTCCGATTGTCCATTCGAGGCCCTGAAATAAATCCTCTTCTCTCCTGACCATACAAGAAGAACTAATTAACCTCAAATATATACTACTCTAAATGCAAAATGATGCATGCTATGCAATATTTATAACATGAAATGCAAATCTAAGCCTAGGAACAAGCATGATTAGGCATTTTAACCTAAATAGATGTGTCTATTATCAACTCCCGTCGAGGACAAGCCTCGACTTCCCTATTTGTGCAACCACCCAACCACATTGTCATATCTTCTGATTCATCTGAGCCTAGATCTCCTTCATCCATACTGATGGAACAACCAACAGAAGAAGAAATAATCTCTAGAATCAGCTTCAGTGCCTAAACAAACTATTCCAAGCCTTTATGAATCCACTGCAGCGTCCTATGGTGCGAGATCATTACAATACCATTGAGATGGCAATCAAACCTTGAGTCCAAATTACGGCTGAAGGTCCTGATAATGAACTCAAGCCCAACATGATTCATGCTACTCACAAATTCTATGGGCTTAATTCCAAATATCCCTTCCAGCATATCAAGCAACTCAAGCATCTGGCCCAGACCTTCAGGTCAGAAGCTCAGAATCAGGATATCTTGCTCGTGAAAATGTTCTCCTTCTCCCTCATGGATAAGGCCGCTCACTGGTACCAAACTTTGACTCATCCAATCAA
Organism: Thalassia testudinum; assembly: GCA_037157565.1. NCBI lineage: Eukaryota > Viridiplantae > Streptophyta > Magnoliopsida > Alismatales > Hydrocharitaceae > Thalassia > Thalassia testudinum. The sequence goes on along the minus strand of JAZHRO010000003.1, from coordinate 6,402,108 downwards.
CACTTGGGCTGAACTACAATCCAAGTTTCTGAAAAAGTTCTTCCCTGTTAGTCGGACAAATGCTCTGCGGCACCAGATCACACATTTCACACAGCAAGCAAGAGAACCACTTCATGAGGCATGGGATCGCTTTCTGGATCTCATGCAAAAGTGCCCACACCATGGAGTTCCTAAGTGGGAACAAGTCCAATCTTTTTACCAGGGACTCCATGAGGATATTTGATTGTTCATTATTGTGACCAATGGAGGAAACATCATGGGTCAACATGAAGACACCATGTGCGAGATTCTCAAGAACATGTGCAAGAACACCATCAATAATGAAGCCATGGGCATGTTCTGCCTGACAACTGCTCGTGCATTGACGAATCCATGGGGAGCACATGAGACGCAGGGCCTGTCCTCTTCCATCGACTTGGAGTTAATGGCCAGTCGTCTGGACAAGGACTCTATCATTGAGAAGAAGGTGGATGAGCTGACTCGACATCTACAGCAAGCCACCTCTGTGCAAAACTTGTTCGCACAACCACCTTCTGGGGGAGGCTGTGCACAACATCTATCATCGACCTTCTCAGGGGATGGATCCATACCCGCCCCCATCAGATCTAGGGTTTGAAGGAAACTCTGGATCCGCCTACTCTAGTTGAGGGAACTCTGAACCCTAGTCTGTTGGTTTCTTTAAGGTTCCTCAGACCTGTGAGGGCTTCAATGCCATCCAGAACGATCCTTTCTTAAACACCTACCACCCTAGATGGTGTAATCATCCTAATTTCATGTGGTCAGGGAACAATCAAAATCAGAGACCTCAATATCAACCCCAACCACAAGTTTCTCATCCATATCAGCCGCCTCAAACTTGGCCCAACCCAACTTACCAAATTGGGCCAACTCGAGAAGATCAAATGACTCTTATCCTTCAGACTCTAGCTGACATTCAAAAGATGAATGCGGTTATGCAAAAACTGCACAAAGATGAGATCACAGAGGTTCGCAATCAACTCGCCCAGATGGCAAATCCCCGCCAACATGGGGTACACCCTTCACAACCTCTGCCCAATCCAAATAACGTGCCAAACCAGAGGCATGTTATGAACCCAACTCAGGACTAGGCTCACTATGTCTATCAGGCCCCTTCTGCTCCATCACCCGATGGGATGGAGGCTTCAACATCGTACGGGAGTTATCAGCAGCAACCACCACTTTTTCCTACCCTAACCCAGAACCAAGTAGGACTAAACTCTGTTACAACCTGTAGTGGCAAAACAACTCAGGAACCACCTTACCCAAGCCACTCATAGCCTAGTAGTTCAAAACAAAACCCTAGGTTAGTCATTCAAGATACTCCTATCCCAGATCAAGAACTTGGACCAATTCTGGAGGAACCTACAAAGGTTCCATTTCTCGAGGCCTTGACCAAGAGAAAGAAGAAACCCAAACCCATGGCTCTCGAGGGAGACCTAGTCAAGCTCTTTGAGCAAGTCCAAATAAACATCCCATTGATGGATGCAATTCGCCACGTATAGCTTACGCAAGATTCCTGAAAGATATATGTACACCAAAGCGTAAGCCGTGAACCAAAGGCGGGAGCCCGATCGTATTGTCGGAGCAAGCCAGTTTCGTCATTTTGAGTAAATGCCCACCCAAGGCAAAATATCCCGGTACCCCTCTGATCACCTGTACAATCGGTGATATTCAATTTGATCATGCATTGTTGGATCTAGGAGCCTCCATAAACCTAATACCTACATCCCTACTTGACCACCTTGAAGAATCTTAACCTAAACCGACAAAGGTGACATCATAGTTGGCTGACCAATCTATTAAGTCACCTAGAGGAGTTCTCGAGGAAGTCATAGTTAGGGTACATGATTTCTACTTCCCCGTGGACTTTATAATTTTAGACATGGATGCTCCTGAGAACTTGAAGTACACACTGATAATTTTGGGGAGACCTTTTCTGGCCACAGCTAAAGCCAACATCAATTGTGAGGAGGGCCAAATTGAGTTAAAATTTGGGAGCAGGACACTAAAGATCAATATCTTTAAGGCCCAAGGAGGAATTAATTGTGGGATTATTGTGCAAATTTGCGACATCGAGTCCATGATTGATGACCCATGTGTTGAGGAAAACCTGCTTATCTCTGATGATCAACCACAAGAGGATCAAAACCCACACTTAGAGGAGACTGAATTAGCCCTAGAGATACCTTCAGCTCATATCATTGCTCCTAAACCTCACCCTGAACCACCTGCTACTGCTGATAACCCTATTATGAAACTGAAGCCTCTTCCTGATCATTTGAAATATGTCTTCTTGGGTTCCAATCAGACCATTCCTGTCATTATCAATTCCCATCTCACCTCTGATCAGGAGACACGTCTAATTTCTATTCTCCAGCAGCATCGGAGAGCCATTGGGTGGACTCTCGATGACCTGATTGGCATCAGCCCCTCTCAATGCACGCATCACCTCTACACCGAAGAGGGCTCATGACCATCCCGTGAAATGCAGAGATGCCTGAATCCTAATCTGTAGGAGGTCGTGAAAAAAGAGATCATCAAGTGGTTAGATGCAGGTATCATTGATTGCGCAGCAATCATAGGTCCTAATTGACCAAAATTAGGCTAGGACTTAGCATAAGCTAAGGTAATTCATGCATGCATAAGCATTACTAGCACCTTTACTGCTTTCTTTTAGCTATGAATAAAATAATACTATAATGTGCTGATTAGGTGCATTATGTCAATTACAGGTAATAAGCTGACTGAAAGGTAGATCTAAAGCTAGATCTGAAGAATAAAGAATAAATAGAGTTGCAGCAGAGCTGGAGTAGAAGACCAAGAATAAGATGTAGTAGACAATAATTTAAGGGGTTGAGGTATGCCATTCTATTTAAGTAGGATCGGGTTACTCAAGCACCAATCCTACAACCCCCTGACTAGTCTCTACCCTTTGCAATCATGTGTCATGCGTCTGACTACGCAATAGGTGCGGTGCTTGGGCAGAAAGTCGATGGAAAACCCATGGTCATCTACTATGCCAGCAAGATATTGGACGAGGCTCAACGTAACTATACAGTTACTGAGAAAGAGCTGCTGGCTGTAGTATTTGGCTTGGAGAAATTTAGATCTTATCTTTTGGGTTCTCATGTCATCATTTACTTGGATCACAATGCTATGAGGCACTTACTAGCGAAGAAGGATGCGAAACCTCGACTAATTTGTTAGATCTTGTTGCAAGAATTTGATCTCGAGATTCACAACAAGGTGGGAAAACAGAATGTGGTAGCTGACCATTTGTCCCATCTTCCTTCTTCAGTCATCAACCCATCTGTTCCGATGACTGAGCATTTTCCGGATGAACATTTACTAGCCATTCACGGTCTCCCCTGGTTTGCTGATATAGTGAACTACTTGGTTACAGGGAAAGTCCTGCCAAACTGGGTGACTTCAAGGTGGGACAAGCTGATTTTTGAGGCCAAGTACTATATTAGGGAGGAACCATATCTCTTCCACATTGGCAACGATCAAGTGATCCAGAGATGCATTCTTGATGACGAGGTCAATGACATGATCTCATTCTATCATGACCAAGCCTGTAGTGGCCATTTCTCTGGGCGTAAAACCATGGCGAAAATTCTCTAGTGTGGGTTCTTCTAGCCCACAATGTTCAAAGACACACAAACGTATTGTAGGGCATTCCCTTGTTGTCAGACCCTCGGCAACATGGGCCCGCAGGATATGATGCCCTTGAACCCAATAATTATGTGTGAAATCTTTGACATTTGGGGAATCGATTTTATGGGACCCTTTTCTGGATATAAAGGCTTTGAATACATCTTACTCGCTGTTGATTGTCTCCAAGTGGATCGAAGCCATCCCCACAAGAACTAGTGATCATAAAGTTGCCCTCTGATTTATCTAGGAGAACATCTTTACCAGCTTTGGGGTTCCTAAGGCCATCATTGGCGATGGTGTCTCATTTCAATAATGTGCACTTCCAATCCTTGATGAAAAAGTATGGGTGTCGCATCGTACCTCGACTCCTTACCACCCCTATACTAATGGACTGGCAGAACTGTCAAATCGAGAGAAAAAGAAGATCCTTCAGGTCACTATTCGACCTGATAGGAAGGACAGGTCCACTTACCTTCCGGAAGCTTTGGGGGCCTATAGGATCGCCACAAAACCCAATTAGGCATGTCTCCCTTCAGATTAGTGTATGGAGAGGCATGTCACCTTCCTGTAGAGAGGGAGCAAAAGGCATATTGGGCAGTACGGAAGTGCAATCTAGATCTGATGAAGGCTAGAATACACCATCGGTTGCAATTGAGCGAGATCGATGAACTACGCAATGATGCATATGAGAACTCGCATATCTACAAAGAGCTAGTCAAAGCCTTCCATGACAGGCACATTGTGCAAAAATCTTTCCACCCTAGTCAGAAAGTCTTACTCTTTGATGCCAAGCTCAAACTTTTCCTAGGAAAACTCAGATCTAAGTGGATTGGACCATTCTTGGTAAGACAAATCTTTGGAAATGGAGCCGTCGAAATTAGTCAACCCAACCTTGATTCTGAACCTTTCATCCTGAATGGCTAGCGACTCAAGCTTTTCATTGAACTCACTGATACGAACTTGGCTGAGGTATTTTTTGATCTCCATTCTACCTGAGCTTATTGCACCCGGCTGATGGCGTTAAACTCAGTGCTTAACAGGAGGCAACCCATCCTTTTCTTGAAAAACCCAAAACCCTTTTGACACATCTCTTCACTGAACTCATATTGCACTTTAGGGTTTTTCCATTACAATAGCCAACTCCACCTCTGGTACTCATATCGGAGCTTGAAATCGTCCACAACAGTCATTCCGACCCATCCACCCACCCTTTGAACCTGTTCTAATGTACGATCTAAGCTAAACAACAATCCACCCAATTTACAATGAGGACATTGCTAAACATAGACATGGGGGGGTATGAAAGTGCAAAATGTCGTGAAAATCAATTCACAAAAAGGGTTTGATCCTAGGATTCATAGAGTCTATTTCAGGGTATTCTATTGAATGCATTTCGAATTAGTGACGTCTGCTTGCTTCAAAAGGTGCTAAGTTGGGGGGCCCAATTGTCAAACGACTTAAGTAAGCAGGGGTTTGGCATAATTAGTGACCCTTGGGACACACTCCTTGTGCTTCACCGACACAACTTTACCACCTTCAGGAGTAAGGACAACATCAAATTCATTGTGTCGTCAGAGTTCATTTTTGAAGCATAGGTCCTTAAGCTACCCAATTTAGGGATAGGTTTGATTGATTGTACTCCAGGGCACCTTTCTCTCTACTATTTTCTGTCCCTCTTTACTATGTATCCTTCCACATCCTACACACATTTCCAATCCTACCCTCCTACCACCACTTATCCCTAAGATGATTACTATCTTGGCCCGACTTATGACTACCCATCTCCTAGTCAAGATAACTTTGATTGGGGATATGATTACAGACCTCAATGTCTAGGACCTAACCCTGAAAATCATAATTATGATTATTATCCTTCCCAGAGCTACACTGATTATAGATCACTGCCCTCTTATGAACAAACCAACTAGATCTACAATCCAAAAGGATATAATGATTATAACACCTACTCTCCCAAGGATTATATTGAATATAGGTCACCAGCCCTCTTTGAACAACCCGAAATGACCTACTATCAAGGAGGAACCCAAGAACCTCAATTCCTTGACTCCACTAAGTTTAACCCAAACCCACCCAACCCTGAACTGAACCATTCGATTTAGGTAAACCAGGTCTAAGAAAGGGTGTTGGCCAATTTGAGAAACACTATATGACCTTTAGAAACCCAACCAACACCCCATAAAGAAGAATTGGAGCCCCTGATTCAAATGATTGACGATCTGAATAGTTCGTTATTGGATTGGCTCCAAGATATTGGGGATCAGGGCCTAGGTGAGTTTTTACCTGGGAAATTATTAAGATTGACAATGAAATTCGTGGTTGCCTTAGTCCAATCTTGGGATGATTCTCAGGATGAACCCCCTTCAGGAAAGCCAAAGTCAGAACCTGCTCAGGCAACTGTCGTGGGGGACAATTTTTATGAGACCAAGGATGACCAGGTTGGTCTAGAGCAACTCATTGAGGATGAACCAATCTTTTAACTTGAGATCCCCGAGCCAAGGAGCGAAGAAAAATGTCTCCATGGACTAGGAAATGATAGATGACTTTGAGACATATATAAATGAGGATCAAGAATTCTTTAATTCTGAGGGTGAGGAATCTCTTAGTGAAGTCTCACTTGAAGTTAAGGGACGTGATTTTAGTGAGACAAATGGGCTCGAGAAGCATGATGAACCATTTGATAGCCCGATAATTGAGGATTATGATCTGATTCGGGCTAACATGGAGGATTCAAATCCTATTATAATAGATGATCCAATTGGTAGCCCCAATCTTCAACCATACCCCAAAGTACTGAACGATGATACCCTTGAGATCATTGTACCCAAGTCAATCCTAATTCAGCCACAATTATTTGACTTGGATAATTTAGATAGGGAAAATAATATGTAGGAGGTCCCAGAATATGAAATTATGATTGTGGAGAGCAGAAATTTGGAAATGAAAATCTAGGAGGCTAATTCTGAGGGAAATGCAATGTTGGATCTAAGGGTTCCAATTGGCCTGAAACCACCTACTTTTTACCAGAACCCTTATGACAATTTTTATTCTAGGGATGTGCAACCCAAGCATAACATAATTGATTATATTTTTGAGCCAAATTCTACATGGACAAACAGGACCAGTGATTCAAACCTACCCATTGTCTGATATTTTAGACTTGGGTTGCACACAAAACCGCAGGCCCGACCCTGCAAACACAACAATCTCCAGTTCTGGGTAATTATTATCCAAAACCTTAAAACTACTCAACCCTGGGGCATAGGCCTACATCACAATCTCATCCACATCTATGGACATCTCCTGCTGGCGAGTTTGAAGATTAATCTTTTGATTATGATCTTAACCCACACTTGTGAATTCTTAACCTTCTCTTTGTTTGTATAGTATGCCTAGCTGAAGGCAATAAAATTAGCAGGTGTGTATATTCCACTTTCCCTGCAGAGCTAACTAGATTTTCATGAAACTCAAGTGATATTCTATTTACTCTGCCCTTTTCATGTCTTTATTTTTACAATGAAGACATCGCATCAGTTAGGCATAGGCGGTAGATACTTAATCCTGAGATTATTTTGTTAGCTCCGCAGAATTTCTTTTATTATTTCTTTTTAAAAAAAATCAAAAAGACGACAATAGGACCGCATCGGTGAATTATTCAAAAGGTAATAATGAAATTCAGGTGAAGAGGCATGTGTCTGATCAGACAACTGATGTTGATTAGGCTTAATTAAGCGTGCAAACGGTCGAAGGACAAGAAGGTGCACGAGGACGTAGGTGCGATCAACGGCCGAGTTTACATATGTGCCATTAGCGATGTCCAGCTGCAGCAACGTGCACATTCATCACTAAAGGCCCTGCATTCAATTTTAAAGCCTTAAAAGTTCCTTTTGCCCTTGAACTCCATCTATAAAACGACCACCCCTACCACATATTTCACCATCCCTTCCTTCTTTTTCTCAACCTCTCTAAGATCTAAGAACTCAAGTTCTAAAGCTCACTTTTAGTGCTCCCAAGCTAGAGTTAAAAAACAAAATTTTCCACTTCTTACCCCCTTCGCAAAGATCTCACCATCCATCCTCTTGCCCTTATTCCAGAAGCAGATCCTGCGACATTGACACCCTACCTCATCCCCCGATTCTTCCAAATTCATCCTCCTTCCTTCATCTTTTCCCTCCTTCCTCCAGGTGTCAACCGTCTTGCTCGTCCTCCAGGCATTTGACAAGGAGGATAATCTCTCATCCCTATCTTTTTATCGCTTTCTAGCATAGATTTTCAGCTTTATGGTTGTAGCAAGTAGTTGTAATTGACATTGTCCCAGTTATAAAGTTGTTCTCTCTCTCTCTCTCTTTCTCTCTTATTTATATTACAAGTAGATTAGTTGTTTATAGCCATTGTGAATGTTTCCTTTATAAGGAAACTACAAAAAGAAAAATTACGGATATAATCAATGTAGCCTTGAAATATTTCATATCCCGGTTGGAGGGGGAAGATGGGTCAATGGGGCACTGGCAATAGGAGGGAGAATGAGGGTTGCGAGGTATGGAGACTGAAGAGATGGAGATGCAAGGATGATCAGAGAGGAAGGGGGAACGCTGGGAGGACTAGGCATTGGGTAAATGTGGGGGAGGTTTTGTGCTTCAGATGTAGGGGAAGAGGGCACATGGCGACAGCATGCATGCACCCTCCTATTTGCGTAGCATGTGATGGAGAAGGCCATAAACATGATGCGTGTACGAGGGGAGGGATGTATCAAGATGGAGGAAAGGTTCTACACCCTCACTCACATTTAGGGTAGAGGGGACTGAGGGCTCCACCGCCTCACCCTCCCATGCTGGCCAAACACTTTCTTGATGTGGAAGTCCCATATTCCGAAGGCATTCATGCGACGGAGTGGTCTTAAGAGGTGCCCTGATTGGGGAAGTGATGACAGGGGTGCCATCCATCGATTGACTTCGTAAATTGGTAAGATCCCTAGCCTTAAAATCACTGAATTGGAAGATTGCAATGTCGGGCCCTTCTCGCTTTTTGCTTTATGGTCTGGTTAAGAATGATGTTGAGTCCCTCCAGTTCCAAACGAGTATGTTCGAGAACATCATAGTGATGTGGAGATTTGTCTCGTCGTTTGATGGGGCATTAGCAGAGCATCCCCCACAGAAGGTGGCCTCTAAATAGGGAAGGCTGGCGATCACTAGTCTACCGCTTCATTTGAGAACCAATAGGGTAGTGGAGAAGATGATTGAGAGCTTTGCAGAGATGGAGGAAGGTAGGGAGATTATGCTTTATCGATAGATTTTTCACTTCTCAAATATGCTGTCAAAAAAATTTGCGTCATAGTAAATGTGTAATGTGGTTGAAAACCCTCGATCAAAGTCACTAAAAATATACTGAAATTATAACACAATTCCGGTCATATCCACAGGGAGGATAGACCAATAAATTCACCAATATTTGTAGTGAAGGAGTTTGTTATACGAAGCTTAACATGATGCAAAAAGTAACCAAGAATATTAGTTGTAGCATCAAATCCAAGGGGAGAGTGTTTTGAATGAGTAGTACAAATAAGCAAGAATAAAAGGGCCTCCTGCAAATTTACTAAAATAAAATAATTAATACCAAAAATCCCATTCTTTGGTAATGGCAGTCAATGTAATTTTTAATATAAGCAAAAACAAGGGAATTCTCTCCTTTGTTCGTGCATGGAGGAGAAGTCGCAACTGACCGTGTAGAGTTTGGAGAAGGTCGGTGGTGACGAGGGCATTCCACTGGTGGTTGTGGCTTCGACAATGGTGGCCGGTGGCTGCAGCTGGAGAGAAGGAAGCAGTCGGTGGTGAGGCTTCCCACATGCGTGCGTGGACTGTGGGAGGCGCTGCTGCGGGCGTGGGTGAGCACATGGCGGTGAGGCGAAACCAATGGAGTCGACAGCATGGGGAACGAAGGTTGTCAGGGACTGCTATGCGGAGGTCCTCTCGCCGTTTGTTGGGTTCCTTCAGTGTGCAAAGGTCGAAGAGGAAGATGAAGAAGAGGACGAAGACAACGAAGAGCTGGCGCAAGTGGTAAGGGTTGGAGAGGGTGGTGGGCGTCTAAGATCAAGAGGATAGAGCGAAGGTGCTCTGCTCAGTGAGTCCTTTGCAGCTAGGAGGAAGAGTGTAGGAGGAGGGCACGCACGATCGGAGAGGGGGTTGCCGCTGCTGCGAACTAGAGGAGGAAGACGTGGGGCAGCTCACGGTAGCTAGAAGTCACGGTCGAGGAGATGAAGGACGATGTCGCAGATGGCTCATGATGGCATAGTCATGGGCACGTGGTCTTGAGGGAGGAGATGAAGGCAGAGGCACGCGATTCTGTTGGCGGGGTCATGGAGGCACGTAGTGGCGAATGAAGAGGCACACGGTGGTGGTGGCTTCAGTTGGTGCAGAGGCTCACGGTGGTGGATGGGCGCGCGGTGAGGGGAAGGTGATGGAGGCTGTTTTGCCTCTCCTGGGAAGAAGATGATCCCCTTTTCCGTTGCCTGTCCCTCCCTGTTAAATAAGGAGAGAGAGTCAGATTTTCAGTTACCAAATATAGCGAATAAGAATTTTAGGGAGAGAGAGATTCATCAGAGAGATAAGGAATTTTGTTGGAATAAATATGAGGAATTGTTGAAATCTCTAAAATTTATTTTCTTATTGTATTTTGCCTAGATAAAATCCCACATATCTCCACTCACTTTGATGTGATGCCATTCCCTTTTGAAGTGAATAATCAATCCTCCCATATAAAGATTAATGCAATTAATACATGAAATGATAAATTTAGCATTCACATGATTTTGTCAATAACATCCATGCTTTAAATTAGTCTCTCATCAAAATAATAATGTACTTAAGCACTAAATTAGTCCACTAAAGTGGACCCATCAAATACCCCCATGCCTAAGTTTTCCTTGTCCAGAGCAAAATCATATGAAACAGACCAAGTCTCCAAGCCAGATTTTACCCTCAGGATGCCTTATCATACCATACTCTAGAAATTAGATTGAAATACCAACTATAGGCCTAAAGGTACCCAAGTACTAGCCAAGATACGGACCTGACCAGCCTCAGTCTTGGGTCCGCTGCAAAGGTTTCTAAGGCTCGCAAAAACTACCCAAAGGTTTGTTGACCCTAGCGGTTAAAGCACCCGTGCATATGTATAGAAAGGTTAGGTTCAATTTTGCCAGTGCATTTTTAGTAAGAGAGAGGGAGAAATTTTATTTTGAGAGTTTTCTCTCTTTCTCTTTAAATTCCCCTAGACTAAACATTGGATTGGCCCTAAACACAATCTACATCATATTCCTTATCCCCACCATCAATCCTTGCAGGGTCCCTAGTAATCGATGCTTCAGGATAGCACCGCCCATGGCAACCCCCAGAACCTTAGCTTTCGACACTTCGAAATAGTGCCGCCCATGGCATTCTGTAGCTGAATTCAAACCCTAGCAATCGACATTTTGGGATAATGCCACCCACGGCATCTGAACCAGCACAAGATGCTTCTGTGCCCCTAGTAGGATATTTAGATATCCTAAGAGACAAGCATCGAGGAGACAATATGTTATAACTCATCTTAAAGGGGCTTATTTTACATTCCTCCTCTCCGTGCCGGGAACTCATCCAATCAACTTGTGTCTTCAAACTGCTCTTAAGTCAACTTTTCAGGAAAACATTTTCGGAATAGGCACTTTTTGGTATTATTCTTTATTAAGCGCACTGAACCAGACCAGTGTGTAATTTTTGGGTGCTCAGGTTACCAAGTTCCGCAAACCAAGGGGTAGGCAATAGGGCCGAATACTGTCTAAGAATTAGACTTCATACATCGACCTCACAACTCCCTCAACCTCTTAAGGAATAGTCCATATCTTTAACAAATACGTGAGTGTTTAGACCCTAAAATAGACCCAGAAGGCCTAAAGTCAGTATCCCTCACTTATCTCCTTTTCTTTAGCACTTTAGGACTTAATTCATCGTCCGATCCAGCCTGAAACTTAGGTGTCTCTTTCATAATCACATGCTGGGACTAATAAGATTTTTTTCTTGCCTATCTTTTTCTTTTGGTTCTTTCCCTTTTCATCTCTTTTCTTCTTCTTATCTTTTTTTTTTTTCTTTTTGCAAAACTAAAGTCCTAATTATGCATGCAAAATATGTATAAATGCTATAAACAACCCCAAGTTATACCCCCCATGCCTAGATCTGACAATGTCTGCATTGGAAATCCAAAACAAGGAAAGACACAACCTAAGGTGGAGAGCAGTTGGAGCTAAGGCTCCTCTAATCTGTAGGTGTCCAATACCTGGCCATCAGAAAGTGTGACATAGGGTTTGAAGCTCTAGCCATTGACCTTGAATGTCTCACTAGATGAGGGATTCTGAATTTCAACTGCACCATGCGGGAACACCTGTGTGACAGTGTACGGCCCATCCCAACAGGACTTCAGTTTTCAAGGTAAAAGCTTGAGTCTAGAATTGAAAAGACAGACCCGTTGGTGGGGCTCAAAGGTTTTGCGGAGGATGTGTTTATCGTGAAAGACCTTAGTGCGCTCCTTATAAGCTTGAGCTGTGTCATAGGCCTCATTCCTCAATTCTTCAAGCTCGGTCAGTTCTAATAAGCGTGCTTTGCCTGCATTTTTTAGATCCATGTTGGCATTATTAATAGCTCAATAAGCTCTATGCTCAATCTCAATAGGCAAATGGCAAGCTTTAACATACACTATACAGAAGGGAGACATCCCCAAGGGGGTCTTATAAGTTGTTTTGTAAGCCCATAGAGCATCATCTAGTTTCTTTGATCAATCTTTCCTGTCGGGCCTTACAGTTTTTTCCAGAATTTGTTTGATCTCCCTATTTGACACTTCAACCTGTCCACTCGTCTGGGGATGATATGGGGAGGCCACCTTGTGGGTGACACCAAGACTTTTGAGAAGACGAGTGAAGTGTGCATTCTTGAAATGAGGTCCCCCATCACTAATGATCATCCTCGGGCAGCCAAATCGGCAAATGATATTGGCCTTAACGAAAGGCAGGACCATGGAATGATTGCTGGTCCTTGTCGGAATAGCTTCTATCCAATTTGACACATAATCAACTGCCACAAGGATATATTCAAAGCCATGAGATGATGGGAAAGGACCCATGAAATCTATGCCCCAAACATCGAATATCTCTACCAAAAGAATAGGTTGTTGGGGCATCTCATCTTTCTTGCCAATAGTTCCAGTTTGTTGACAACGAAGACAAGCCTCCACAAAACTGTGTCGTTGAAAAGTGAAGGCCACCAGAAACCAGACAGGAGAACCTTATAAGTAGTCTTCTTAACACTAAAGTGTCCTCCACAGTGCAGTGTGTGACAAAAATTCAAGCCACTCTGTTGTTCCTCTTCTGGGACACATCTACGTAAGACTTGATCACGGCCTATTCTAAAGAGATCAGGATCCTCCCAGTGATAATACTTGATACTAGCAAGAAATATGTCTCGCTTATGCTTATTCCACATACTGGGGGTTTCACCAGTGACCAAGTAGTTGCAAACATCAGCATACCACGGTGTCGAAGGTTGTACCACCATTATCATTTCATCAGGAAAGGTGTCACGAATATCTCCTGATGGGGTTGAAGCCTCAACTGGGATCCTAGACAAATGATCTGCAACAACATTTTCGATCCCTTTCTTGTCACGGATATCAAGGTCGAACTCTTGTAATAATAGAATCCAACGAATCAGCCTAGGTTTGGTGTCCTTCTTTGTGAGCAAATGTTTTAAGGCTGAGTGATCAGTATAAACCACAACCTTGGATCCTAGAAGATAGGACCTATACTTCTCCAAAGCAAATACTACCGCAAGAAGTTCTTTTTCCGTCACAGTGTAGTTTTGTTGTGGATCCGTAAGAGTCTTACTTGCATAGTATAGCACATGAGGCTTCTTATCAACCCGTTGACCAAGGATCGCACCCACAGCAAAATCAAAGGCATCACACATTAACTCAAATGGAAGGGTCCAATCAGGTGCTTGTAGGATTGGCGCAGTTATGAGGGCCTCCTTCAGGAATTGGAAGGCCTTGGCACACTTTGCATCAAAAATGGACTATCCTTCTCCAGTAGGTCGCAAAGTGGCCTAGAAATCTTGCTAAAGTCTTTAATGAAGTGCCTATAAAAGCCAACATGGCCTAAGACTGAACGAATCTACTTGACAATGGTAGGCGGTGGAAGCTTAGAAATGGACTCAACCTTGGCCTTGTCCACTTCTAAACCTCGCTCGGACACTACATGCCCAAGAACAATGCCTTGTTGAACCATAAAATGGCTTTTCTACCAGCCAAGCACCAATCCTATCTCCTTACAGCGGGTGAGAACTTTTTCTAAATGTGAGAGACAGTGGTCAAACGACAAACCGTATATGGAAAAATCATCCATGAAAACCTCAACGAACTCGTCAATCATGTCTGAAAAGATGGACATCATACACCGTTGAAATGTTCCTGGAGCATTACATAGTCCAAATGGCATTCGACGGAAGGTAAATGTGCCATAAGGACTTGTGAAAGTAGTGCACTCCTGGTCATCCTGAAAGACAGCAATCTGATTGTACCCAGAATATCCATTGAGAAAATAGAAGTATTTATTCCTAGCCAATTTCTCCAGTATCTGATCAATAAATAGCAGGGGAAAGTGGTCCTTTTGGGTAGCGGTGTTTAGGCAGCAGTAATCGATGCATACCCTCCATCTTGTTGTGGGACTGGTGGTGACTGGCTCCCCTTTCTCATTAGTCTCCACCGTGAATCCCACCTTTTTTGGCACCACATGAATAGAACTGACCCATTTACTATCGAAAATGGGGTAGATTATCCCCATATCCAACCATTTTAAAATTTCCTTTTTCACCACTTCCCGCATGTTGAGATTTAACCGCCTCTGCATATCTCTGAAAGGTTTCATAGAATCGTCCATGTAAATGTGATGCATGCAGAGAGTTGAGTCAACCCCTTTGATGTTAGCTATAGTCCAAGCAATGGCTTCCTTTTGCTATTTTAGGCATTTAATTAGTGCTCCCTCCTGCATCTCAGATAGAGCAGTCGAGATGATGACAGGGAGCGTATCATTGGGCCCAAGGAAGACATACTTGAGGGTCTCTAGAAGTGGTTTAAGCTATAAGTCGGGAGCTTTCTAAATTGAGGGAATCATGTTCGATGTCCCCACCTCCAGTAGCAGATCTACCTTGATTGTCCATGGTGGGGAGAGGGACTCAGCTTTGACACCTAATAGCTCTTTTAATTCAGGCATATCATCCCCTCCTTCAAAATTCGGAGTGTGATCCTTGGAAATGACCATTTGGAGAGGATCCTCACACAAAAGAGCCGATGTTGTCTCCTCGATAATCTCATCGATCACCTCAATTTGGGAACAATCTTCTAATCCTAGTTGTTTATAGGCATCAAGCACATTAAGCCTGATCTTTCGATTCCCAAATCCCATCTTAAGTGCCCCAGATTTGCAATTGATCGATGCATTGGCTGTAGCCAAAAAGGGATGCCCCAAGATAATTGAGGGTTTGGTGGGCATGTTGGATGGGTCAGTGTCCAATATCAGAAATTCGATGGGAAAGAAGAAGTCCTCTACTCTCAACAGGGCATCTTCTAAAAGCTCATGTGGTGTCTTTAGCAATCTATCAGCTACTTGGAGGATTACAGGACTAGGCTTCAACTCACCTCCTCCTAATATCTCATAGATAGAGCTTGACAGTATATTAACCCCTGCACCTAGATCGAGGAGAGCCTCATCGATGCACTAGTCTCCAATAACCATAGAAATATACCGGGCTCTTGGGTCCTTCATCTTGGGGGGTGTACCTTGTAGGACCAAGCTGACTAGGTCGGGCAAAACGACCTTAGCCTGGACCTATTTCCCAGCTTTCCTCTTATGGGTGCACAGGCCCATTAGAAATTTAGCATAGGATGGTATTTGCTTGATAGCATCCAAAAGAGGCAAGTTAATGTGAACTTGCTTGAATGTCTCCATTATTTCATCCATCCTATCCTTGGCTCCAGTTGAGCCAGCAACAGGTTCCCCAGGGGCTGATAAGCTCTCAGGAAAGGGCACTCTCAGCCTCTGGGTGGAAGGGTTGTCATGGCGAGACAAGGGTGGAATGGGGACAACATCCTTTGAATGGGTGATTTCAAGAGAGGAAGGGCTGAGTGGCTCTCCTCGGTGGATGTGTAGGTGCCAGTTGGAGTGGTACGAGGGGTGACTGTAGGAGCAAGTTCAGGTTTGGAAAGTTGCTTACCACTCCTAAAAATGGTCACAGCCTTAGCGTGCTCCCTTATGAAGGGCCCTTTACCCTTTCAGTTCTCCTTAGATGAGCTGGACAATTTCCCAGGGTCACGTTGTCTAACAGCCTCAACAAGATGGCCAATTTGAGATTGCATTTCTTGGATAGCCTTATTTTGAGATTGAATGATCATACTTTGATTTTCTTGCATGGCCTTCATCATAGCTTTCAAATCTTCCATCTCAGAATTGTTAGGCTGCAGAGGAGACGGGGATTGTTGTGCCTGAAAGGGTTGGGTGGGTTGGGCTCTTATATTCCCTGAATTTGAAGCATCACCTTGCTTCCATGAGAAATTAGGATGGTTTCTTCATCCAGGATTATAGGTGTTTCCAAAAGGATTGTTCCTGGGCGGTGGACGAAACCCTTGGGCAGCATTCAGGTCTGCCTGTACTAAATAGGGGAATTGATTAGCCAAATGGCACTCAATAGTGGCGTGAAGAGTGCTTTGGCAAATGGAGAATTCAGCAAGAGTCTGGACTTGGGATGTAGTTTGTGGGACTATGTTTGGGTTAGTCATGAGTCTTTCAAAGTTCTGGTTCAACAATTGTATCTGAAAAGCCAAATTCTGAGTTACCCCGGCTTCACTAGCTTCAACTTTCCTTTTAAGGATGGATGGTTTCCTATCTTGATAAGCTGAGGTCAAGTGGATAGAATTTTCTCTTAGTGACTCAAATAACATCCAAGCCTCATCCTCTGTTTTGGTAAGAAAGGTTCCGACACAAGCAACATCCATGGTTTGCCTATGCCTATCAGATAGTCCAGTGTAAAACCTTTCTACCAATTGCCATTTAGGTACTTGATGGTGGGGGCATAGTTGAATCAGATCATTGAATCCCTCCCAAGTGTCATGGAATTTTTCCCCATCTAATTGAGTAAAACCCATGATTTCCCTCCTGAAGTGGTTGGTTTTGCTCATTGGGAAGTATTTTTTTAAGAATTCTCCCTTAAGCATGTTCCAATCATTCACCCTTGCATCCAAGGTGTGATACCAGTGTTTTGCCTTGTCCTTAAGGGAGAAGGGGAAGAGGGTTCTCATCAGAGCTTCATCAGTAAAGTTCTGAAGTTTCACCGTGGAGCAGACCTCGGTGAATTCCTCTAAATGGTGGTAGGGGTCCTTCCTAGTAGTACCATAAAAGGATGGTAACAAGGATATGGTACTACTCTTGATCTCATTTGGATTATCCCCTGCCGGTCGTCTTAGTGCTTGAGTAGGTTGGTTGGTTGGAATAAAATAGTCCCTCAGGGTCCTTCATTGATTTTCTCCTTGATCAGCCATGTTTTCTCTTTTTTTACCTTGGTGGGCTCTCCTAAGAATTCTCTCGGGCTTAGGATCAAACACTAGACTACCCTCAAGAGAGCATCTACCAAGCATACAATAGCAATCACAATTCAAGTTCTTGTTGATTGAGTAAGTGAAACCTCCACTCCAAAGATAGGTCAAAGGGTCAAGGCATTATCCCTCCATTCCAACGTAAGTGACGGGTGATGACTTAAGATCTTGACCTTCTTCGTTGTTGAGGCAAAATTAGTTGATATAGATGGCCAAACAAGTTATTCACTACAATTACACTACCTAATTCAACCTTCGAGTGCCCTAGGACCTATACTTTGCTTAGATGATACTCCCAAGTGATCAAGTGAGAAGTTACTCCAAGGACGAATAAAAGGATGCAAGTAGGACGAACCCTTCCTTTGAGGCAATGCGTAAGCGGTGCCTCTTAACTACCCTTTTGTTCTTTTAAGGGGTGTCTGATGAGTTCCTACCTCAACTCAGTTAATTAAGTTAATTTTACTTAATTAAGAGTAGAAGAAAGTACTTAGGTTAACTCGAATTTGTGTCATTTAAGCAGTATAGGGTCGAATTAACCTAACATTTTAGATTTTTTTTTAACTGGTTGAGTCTAAGTCGTTCCCTGGGAGGTATAAGTCATTTTAAATTCACTAATTAACTCTATTTATCTTACAAGTATAGGAGGTATAGTTAAGTTAATTTTAATAACATGAATTTCGCAAAAATGATTTAAAATTGAGGAAATATGCAAAATTCCATATGAAATCACATTTACAACATTTATTTCAAAAGATTTAAGGCAAATAAGAGTTTATATATTCAAAACATGCCTTATTACAACAATTGAAAGCAAGAGAAATTAAAAATGTAACAAGAAAAATAATTTCTTTTATGCTTCAGCCTCTCTCTTTCTTTTCTTCTTCTTTCTTTCTTTCTTTCTTTTCCTTTTATTTATCCTTTATCTTTTCTCTTTTTCTTTTATTTTTTTTCTCTTATTCTCTCGAGCTTCCTTTCTTTTTCTTCTCTTTTGTTCTACCACTCTTCTTCCCTTAGTGATTTTCTTCTTAGTTTCTTCTTTAGACTCTTTGTTCCTTAGTGCCTATTCTTCTCCTTTCTTTCCTTTAGCTTTTCTCCTTAGTTTCCTTACCTTCTTCAGCTTCAACTATTCCTTTCTTCTTCTCCTCAGCAGAATCGGGTTTTTCCTTTAACCAAAAATTGGTTTAAGGTTTGCGGTGAGGTCCTTTCGAGGATACATAGCACCCTGAGATCAGGGTGGGACCAGACCCTACTCGGTCCTCGCCTTATTTGATTACGGTTTATTTTTGGTTTATTTCTTTCTCGAGCCGAACTGGCCCAATCGCCTCCCAGGGCCAACACACATCGCACACACCCACTCAAGCGCACACCTGCAGGCAAACACATGCCCACACACACACACACATATGCTCAGAATGGTCATATGTTCAAATTTCATGCCGAGCGCTTGACGACTGATAAGCCCAGTGCACAAATCAGTTTTATACCCATGCGCATGCTGAAAGATTTCCAATGTGAGACTATGTTTCCCCCCTCCAGACCTGACTTCAACTGAGGAAATCTCCCTACTCAAAGCTCCAAATCAAGCAATTCAAAGCTTGATGGAAAGCTCTAAGGTAGCTCTACAAGATTATAGGGTCAATTTTAAGTTAAGAGGATGTTTTCCTCTTCGATTTGAAGAGTGAATCTAGGGGGTTCCTATGGGTTTTAATTGCCTAGAAATAGAGATAAATTTCATAGAGTCCACAACTGGACTTTCTCACTTGCTAAAGGTCTAAATGGGTTCTGCAAAAGATTCCATAGCAGCTAGAGTGGGTTTTGAAGCTCTTAAAGCTTTAGGAACAATAGAGAAGCTTCAAGCTTCTTTGAGAGCTTGACAAAAAGGATTTAAACTTAAAAATAGGTGTAACAGACACAGAAGAACATTCTTAATTGATTTAAATAGATTCTAAGGGTTATGACAAACTGATCTAGGCAGAATTTAAGATCAAATCTCAACAAAATACCTCTACCATCAATTTGGGTTTGAAAATAACCCAAACTAGCAGGGTTGTAATTCTAATCAAAATACATGTCCGAGCTCCTAAGGTGCTTGGTTCGTCAGAAGAGTTGGAAGGTTTCTACAATAAACTGAGGTCATGAACAGCTTCAGTGCTCTGTACTGAAGCTTCTAGACACCTTAAATGTGTCTTTAAAACTTCTATGTAGGCATCTCTAACTCCACCGGAGTTGGAGAAGAAGACATCTCAATCCAAGCTCCAGTTATCAAAATTCCAAATAATTGGCCTCAAGTTACTCTATGATAAAAAATACATCAATCTGGAGCTTTCAATTAAATTCTATAGGCTGAAGATCAGAAAATGACTCTCCAGAGCTCGCCGGAGCTCCGGTGAGTCCAGTAAAATGCAAATCGCGCTCAAAGTGGTGAATTTGTGCCATTTTTTTATCTGAAAAGGTTTCTGAGGTTGCAAGGAACCTCAGAATCACATTTAATTCCTCATTAATTCGTTACATGAATGATTAATTAGTATATTCAAGTTTGAATAGAATTTTAGAGGTTGAGGCTCACGACTTGGTCCCTCACTCAAATGAGTGGTTGAGACAAGTCAACAGTTATCTTCGATACTATATATATATATATAATTAATGATTTGAACTACTCCTGAGCTGCCATAGACAGTGAGCTTAGGAGCTTAATTAAAATTGGGCGTTTACACTATAGATGGTAATTAATCATATTAAAGTGTAGAATAGAGTCCTTAGTGATGAAAAGATGATGGAGGACCCTATGGACGTGAAGCTAAATCAGCTACTGCTGCCATAGACAGCAACAGTAGTCGGTGGAGGTGAAAGTGATTTAGACGATTAAGTGATCAAATTATGAATTAAGTGTGACAGAATTGATTATGAAAGATAAAGGAAGGTGATCAGTGAGTTCAAAAGACAAAATTAGGGCTCTGGTAAGCTCAAGGAGCTCACCGGAGCCGAGGAAGATG
This sequence comes from Thalassia testudinum, assembly GCA_037157565.1. Lineage (NCBI taxonomy): Eukaryota > Viridiplantae > Streptophyta > Magnoliopsida > Alismatales > Hydrocharitaceae > Thalassia > Thalassia testudinum. Next base: position 6,381,757 of record JAZHRO010000003.1, on the reverse strand, counting down.
ACATCTAAAATCTGACATTACGACTAACTACCTAACTAACTGCCTACCTAAACTACCCTACTCCTAATCCTAATCTACTATTACCTGGACGAAGGGGTCAACAGGATTCCGTTGAAGGCTCATGGTGGAAGAGTGAAATCAGAGGGTTTAAGAAGAAGATCTCCGGTAGGTGGATGTGAGGTGAAGTAGAGGATCTCCTCGGTCAGCGCCTGTGTCCAAAGACGCGGCTAACCTAAGTGAAGCTCCTCAGCTAATCAGGATGGATGGAGGAAGTCAGAAAATGAGATGGGGAGTTGCCGGAGTTGCAGAGAGAATAGCCTATCAAAGTCGGCTGCAGTGTTAGAAGAGGGAAGGGAGCCAACGTGAGAGAAATTGAAGGGGTAAGGGGGTATTTATAGTGAATGGCAACGAAGAGGACGGTGAAGTCTGGATGAAGAAGAAGCTTGGGGAGCTTAACCTCCGGCATCGTCTCTGACAACAGTGAGGTTAACTCCCACCAGAAATTTGGATTTTCAAGTAATCTAGACCGATGGATGAAGATGGAGTGGTGAGCGTAAGCTTGAGGAGCTTGGAAAAGAAAGATTGATGTCGGCAGGGCGGTGATCGCGCGGTGGAGTCACTCCCCATCGTCAGCCGTCCAATCGGCTGAAGAAGAAGAAGAAGAAGATGAAAGGGACCTAAATGCAATGAACCTTAAGGACCTTTATGAAAATTAAGGACCTGATTGCAATGAATTTTAAGGACCAAAATGTAAACTTAAGTTTTAAAGGTTTATTTTAACTTAGATTTTTTTCAACCTTTTATGTAAGTTAGTGAATAAGGTAACTATTATGTTTAGACCTTGAATTTACATTTTTGACCTTTTTAAGTTAATTTATTAAATTAGGTAAAATTACTTAAGTTATTATATACTTATGTATATATTATGTTTAAGTTACTTAACTTATTAATTGAGGAAATGATTAATAAGATTTCAGGTCCAATTATTAATTAAATTGTTAATAATATATATTGAATGATAAAATATCAATTTTTAACTTATTTTAAGGTCCTTTACTAAATATCCCTTATTTCATAATTAACCCCTATATATTCATAACCTTAGCTAATTAACTAGGAAAACTAGTTAATTAGGGGTAATTAGAGATCATGATGAGTCTCTCATCATACCCCCAAGATAAATTTTTGCTAGTCCCTAGCAAAATTACCTAAGACTATGATGATTTAAAGCACTTGGGTTTAAATTATTATAAATAGTAACTATGTAGTGGAAAGCTTAGGTCAAAAATTTTTAAGTTTAATATAAATGATTAATGTACAGAGCACTTGTGAAAATTTTCTTACTTAGATTTATACTTATAAGATTTTCAAAGCACACTTAAAGCCATTTGTTAACAAGTATTTTATTCAGAATTAGAATTCTTTAAAAATCTCTTAATTCTTGTAACTATTCTTAACTCAAATTAGAATGCAGAGTGTTTTAAGGAAACAAAACTTAGGAATTGAGAATTAAATTTTAACTCAAAAACTCAATAGAATTAAGTTGATTTTTTGTTTATGATATTTGACTTTTATCAATATAAGTTTAAGCAAATTAACCAGATACTCATTATTAATCAAACTTAGAGTAGTAAAACTCTAATTTACTAGCCTGCAGCACTAAGAACAACTTCTAGACCTAGGATTCTGTCAATTCTTCACCTTTCGGTCTCAACTTAAAATCTTCAAAACCCGATTTCTTAGGCTTCATTGCCCAATACCAAGGTTCAGTAGCTATAATTTTAAAACATCTGTACTTAGTGAAGAGATTTGTTCTAAAGGCATCCAAAGTAGCAAAAATCTAGATATTAAGACATCAATTTCCAATCCCAATTATTCCAATTCAACCCTTGGGCTTGGCCTTACTCAGGTTTGGTTATTTTCTCCTCACCAGTTTTCTATCCCGAGGTCAACACTTTTTGTGTATATATCCCCGGTGGACCACTGGGTCTCTTATTCATAATATTTTTATCTCCATATTTTTTTTCACTTTTTCTACAGGTTAGAACACCCATTTATAGTGAGGTGTTCTCTTTATTTGATGGAAGGAAGGGTAGCATCCATTTGTAACGAGATGCTTTATTTATTTGGAAAAACTGCATAAGCACCCATTTGTAATGAGGCACTTAACTGCAGGGTGTTTTATTATTATTTTTTTTTCTTTTTGTTTTCCACCATCTCATTTTTCTTACTATCATTATTCTCCAAATCCTTTTTCTAGGTGAGTGGCACATCCTTCACCCTTTCAAGAACCGCCCCACGGAAATCCTTGGACTAAAGAGGATTCAAAACTGATCCCTTAACCTCTGTGTTTTCGCAGTCTCAGATGCCAACACAACAATTCTATGTGTGTGAATTTAGATGTTTAGGTTACTTAGCTCTCAAACCAGAGATTGGACAACAAAGCCCTTCACTCTCAGGTTCTTCAAATTCTTAGTTTCCTCCTATAGGATCCTTCAAGACAAAATTTACCAAGTATAGTTATTTATCTTTAGCCTGTAAGTCTTGTAAACTAAAATTCTACAAACTCTCTATATAATTAACTCTGAATATCTGGCCTTTTTACTTAACTTTATGATAAAATCAAATTTTCAAAAAACAAAAGGGTTACTTAATCTAATTGATTAGAAAGTTATAATTTAATTCCAAAACTTAAGTTTAAATCTTAATACACTTAGTTTCTTAATTCAAGGTAAGAATAGAAAACTAATGCTTTAAAAGATTTAAAGATTCTTAATTCAAATAAAATCTTATTTTAAAATTTTAAAAATAAAAGTGTTTTTACAAAATATTTAAGTAAAAATCTAATTAAGAATTGAATGATCTTAAATATTATAAATATATTCTATATATATTTTAATTTCTGACCTAAAATAAAATTAAGCTCTTAATTATAGTAAATATATTTATATATATTCTTCTTTTTCTTCTATATAAAAAGATGAATATACCCCTCTTATTATTTTTATGAATTTTCATTTTCAAATTTTTGTATTTATATATTTTTGTTTTTTATGTATATAAGATTTTCTAATTTTTATTAATTTTTTTCAAAAATTTTCTAATTATTATGAAATTTTTTCTTTTTTAAAATTTTTATCATTTTTGGAATCTCTATTTTTTAAATTTCGTGGATATTAAATTTTTGTGTTTTTTTAATTTTAACCCACACTTAAAGTAAAAATTTCACTTCCACACCTCCTCGAACCAAAATTTTACAATGTCATTGTAAGAAGGGTGAAAAGATATTATACTTCATTTAGTATAGGGTAATGGAAGGAGTCGAATAGAGGAGATCAAAGATCTTTATGCGAATGATTTCAAGTCTGACCAAAGGTTAGAGTGGTCAGTCGGACTAAATGAAGGAAATCAGTGAAATATGAAGTGAAAGTTCATAGTAGGTGTAGAAGAAAATCAAAAGGTAAAAACAGGAAATAGCTATGTACAAGTGTGGTGGATGGATAGAAAAACCCTAGTGGAGCATGTAACATTCTCCAACAAGACCCAAAGGATGTGATTCCAAGAAAGGTTTTAGATATTGACCATTGACTTTGAAGGGTTGATCCTTGTTGGATTCAGTAATTTCGACAGCTCCATTGTCAAAGGCTCTAACTACAACAAATGGCCCTTGCATTTAGACCTAAGTTTACCAGGGAAGAGCTTCAAATGGGCATCAAATAACAACACCTTCTGACCAGGTGCAAAGGATTTGCGAGAAATGAATTTGCCGTGGAAGGCTTTAAGTTTCTCCTTATACAGCTTTGAACTCTCATAAGAATCATGTCGTAATTCCTCAAGTTCACTAAGCTGTAACCTACGATTTTCACCAGCCTTCATGAGGTCTAAATTACAGGCTTTAATTTCCCAATAGGCCTTGTGTTCAATTTCTACAGGAAGATGACAGGGTTTCCTGTAAACAAGTCTGTATGGTGACATGTCTATTGGTGTTTTGTGGGCAGTTCTATAAGCCCACAAAGCCTCGTCTAAATGGGAAGACCAATCCTTCCTATTGGGTCGGATTGTCATTTGAAGGATCTTTTTGATCTCCCGATTAGAGACCTCAGTTTGCCCATTAGTCTAGGGATGATAAGGTGTAGAAATACGATGTGTAACCCCATATTTTCTAAGTAAATGTTTAAACTGGGCGTTGATAAAATGGGAACCGTCATTAGAAATGATATTACGAGGTACCCCAAAATGAGCGAAAATGTGACTTTGTATAAAAGGAATGACAACTCGATGGTCGTTTGTGAATGTGGGTATGGCTTCAATCCAATGAGAAACATAATCTACAGTAAGTAAAAAATAATGGAAGCCAAAAGAGGATGGAAACAGACCCATAAAATCTATGCCCCAAATGTTAAAGATTTCACAGACTATAATTAGGTTCAAAGGCATCATGTCTTTTCATGTCATGCCACCAAGTGTTTGGTAGCGACTACATGCCTTACAATAAGTCTGAGAATCAGCAAATAACGTGGGCCAATAAAACCCACATTGCAGAACTTTTGCAACGCCTGATGACCACCACAGGCCTGGTCATGACAAAAAGATAGGATAGAATCAATCTTAGAAGAGGTGACACAACGCCTGATGATTTGATCATTATAGAGTCTAAAAAGATATGGATCTTCCCAAAAATAGTATTTGGCTTCTGTTTTGAGTCGTGATTTGCGATTCCCGTCCCAGTCTGGTGGGAATTGATGTGTAACCAAATAATTAACAATATCAGCATACCAAGGAAGATCTATGGATATAGTCAAAAGATGTTCATTAGGGAAGTGTTCTGTGATTGGAGGAGATGATTCAATTGTATTAGAGGGAAGATGAGAAAGATGATCTGCAACAACATTTTGCCTATCCGCCTTATCACGAATTTCTAGGTCAAATTCCTGCAAAAGCAAGATCCATCTGATCAACCTAGGTTTCGTGTCCTTCTTAGATAGAAGGTGTCGGATAGCTGAGTGATCAAAGTAAACTATGATTTGAGATCCGAGTATGTAAGATCTGAACTTTTCTAATCCAAATACTATTGCTAGTAACTCTTTCTCTGTAACTGTGTAATTCCTTTGTGTCTCATTCAATGTTTTACTAGCATAGTAAATTACCACTGGATTCTTCTCAATTTTCTATCCCAAAACAGCTCCTATTGCATAATCTGATGCATCACACATGATTTCAAATGGTAAATCCCAATTAGGTGGTTGCAAAATTTCAGCTTGTGGAACTCTGTCTCTCAAAGTTTCAAATGCTAATATGCACTCCTCATTCATCTCAACAATCACATCCTTTGTGATGAGGTTTATGAGTGGTCGGGCAATTTTTGAAAAATCAAGGATGAATCTTCTATAAAATCCCACATGCCCAAGAAATGATCTAATGCCTTTGATCAAGTCAGGGATTGAAAGATTTGCAATTTGACTGATCTTGGCTCAATCTACTTGGATACCCCGCTCAGATACGAGATGACCAAGTACTATGCCCTTTGGAATCATAAAATGGCTCTTCTCCCAACTAAGGGCAAGGTTTACTTCAACACATCTTTTTAAAACCTTCGAAAAATTATCCAAGAAAATATCAAATGTCCCTCGAAGACGCAAAAAATCATCCATAAAGACCTCCATATATTCACCCACCATTTCGGTAAAAATGGCTAACATGCAACACTGAAAAGTCGCAGGTGCGTTGCAAAGCTCAAGTGGCATTCTTCGGAAAGCAAAGGTTTCGAAGGGGCATTCTTTGGGATAAATTGCAACTTGATTATATCCAGAGTAACCATCTAAAAAGCAAAAGAACCTATTACCAGCTAATCTCTCAAGGATCTAATCGATGAATGGTAAAGGAAAATGGTCCTTCCTTGTAATAGTATTTAGCTTACGATAATCAATACAAACCCTCCATGAATTCGCAATTCATGTGGGAATGGTTTCTCCAGATTCAGTTTTGATTATGGTGAGTCCTGCCTTTTTGGGTACCGCTTGAATTGGACTCACCCAAGGGCTATCAGATATGGGATAGATAATATCAGCATCAAGCCACTTGATTATTTCTTTCTTAACGTCCTCCTTTAGATTAGGGTTTAGGCATCTTTGAGCTTCTCTTGAAGGTCGTGCCCCATCTTGAATATATACGTGATGAGTACAAAAATTGGGGCTAATCCTGGTGAGATCATGTAAAGTCCACCCAATTTCCTTCTTGTGATCTCGAAGAACTTTGATCAACTTAGATTCTTGTGATTCAGATAGATGAGAATTGATTATTACAGGATATGTTTGATCAGATTCGAGATATACATATTTAAGATTATCAAGCAATGGTTTCAATTCAAGCATACGAGTAGAATCAACCGCAGGATTTGGGGAGGGATTTTCAATTGTGAAAAGTGATTCAGATTCAGAGTCAGATTCAGGATTGAGTTGAGATTCCAATAACATTTCGTCACTTTGAGGGTATGGGATATCAAAAAATGTGCTTTCTAGTTCTAAAGAACAAATATCATCCTTAAAAGCTTCTATTGATTTTATTTCCTCAATCCATTCACAATCAAATCCACTAGAAGCTCTAAATATATCTAACTTAATTGTCTTCTCCCCAATTTTCAATTCAATCTTTCCTGATTCACAATCAATATTAGCTTTTGTAGTAGCCAAAAAGGGTCTCCCTAAGATAATTGGGGTGTCTTTAATGTGTTCGGGTACTTCCATATCAAGAACAATAAAATCTACGGGGAAGTTGTTGAACGTATACGAATGGCTCCGCTAATGTGTTTGGTTTTGGAAAACCTGTCATTGTAGCTTGAAAGCGAAGAATTCGTGTTCAATAAATAAAATTTATATCGAAAAGAATTCCGGGTCGAACACAAGGAGGCTACGTTGATCTATATTAGCAATTATATTTTTTTAGGATTTTTGATAAGCAAGGTGATATAATTACAATGGAGCTATCAGACTAAAAGAAAGAGAGAGAGAGAGAGAAAGAGAAAATGCATTCAATATTTCAACTGTTTATACAATCAAACTAAATAGAAGTTACACTAGAAAGCAGGAAATCAATTACATTATAAAGCAGGAAAATTCTACACTAGAAAAGCTGTAAATAAGAATGGGAGAGAGAAATTATCCTCCTCGACGATTGCTTGGAGGACGAGCCGGATGGGACGACGCCTGGACGAAGGAGAATGAAGCAGGACGAAGGAGAAGAACGGGAACGGAGCAGCACGCCGTCGTCGTCGCGAGATCCACTCCCGAAGGGAAACGAAAATTTAGACTTTATCTCGCAAGGAGCATCCCGGGTGTGGGACAAGCTTCTCTTGAGCTTTGGAGGGGTAGAGAAGAGAAGGAAGGGATGAGAATTTAGTATGGAGGGGGTCTCCTTTTATAGTTGCAAGGAGTGGGGGTAAAATGGACATTACAACTTCAAAATAATAAATGAGGGGTCTTTAGTGATGGATAAAACCGTCGCTAAAGCCCCCAACGTGGGCGTAGCTTCCCCGCCCATGCGCGCCGCTTCAACTGCCCACGCGCTCAACGCCATCGCACGTTCATTGATTCTCAGTCGTCCGATCGTAAGATCGGATGGCTTAAGATGCATCTCCGCCCGCTACACTGCGCGCCTGCCCACGTGCGATCGTGCGTCCATGCTGCTCGTTCAATTGCGCGTGAATGCTATCGGGCGTGCGCGGCCGTCCGATCACGATCCAACGCCTGGCCGCGCCCAATCGCCCGTGCTTCCAGCCCTCTGCTGTGGCTCGACCGCTGTGCTATGGGGCGCGGATGGTCGAGCAGACGCTTTCAGGTGCGGCCGACCACAGCCGTTGGATCAAGATCCAACGGTGAAGAGCGAGCAAGTGCTGGACCTTCGTAGAATGCGTGCAGCCGTTTGGGCGATCGAGATGGCGCCACGTGGCACCATCTTGGCCGTCCATCTTCTGGAAGTTGTAGATGGTGCCACGGATGTCGGATTGACTCGATTTTTGTGTCATTGGGCTGCGATCGTCTATCCGAATTCATCCGTGCGGTCGGATTTGTCATCTGAAGTGCAGATTTTCACCATCCTGGCCCTTGATCTTCTAAGGCTCCCTGGTCACTATTTGATGCTACAGATGCCTGATTAGGGCGATCTTGGAGTCGTTGAACTCCAATCGTCGCCCTGATCACATCCATACAGTTGGATCTTTGATCCGAGGTCCCGATTAAATGTTTTCCCTGTCCAAGCACATAAAAGGAGACAATTAACCTCCATTTTATTCAAACTACTCTAAATGCAAGATGATGCATGTTATGCAATATTTATATCATGAAATGCAATCCTATGCTTAAGAACATGCAAAAATAGACATTTTAAGTAGTGTAAATGTGTTTACATCAGAAGTAAAAATCCCGAACTCTCACAATAACATCCTCCAACATTCCTTTAGGTGACTTAATAGATCTATCGGCTAATTGTAAAGTCACATTGGTAGACTTAAGGTTTTTTATTTTAAAGTGTTTTACCAAAGAGAATGGAATGAGGTTAATAGAAGCTCCTAAATCTAGGAGAACTCTATCAAAACACTGACCCCCAATTATACAGGAAATAAATGGAGATCCTGGGTCTTTCTTTTTCAAAGGAAGCATACTTGAAATAATAGAGCTCACATGCTCCGAAAGTACAACAGTGCTTCCTTTCTTCAACTTACGCTTAGGAGTACACAATTCCTTAATAAATCTTGCGTAAGTCGGAATATGTTTAATAGCATCTAGGAGTGGGATATTAAAGTTCACTTATTCAAAAATCTTAATCAAATCTTCATCTTATGTAACAGGTTGTTTCTGTTTCCTAGTCTTCCTCAAAGCTTCTGGGAATGGAACATGGGTTTCCTGTTCTACTGAGGTATTACCTGGATCTCGCGAATTAGCAGGAATTGTGGGATCGGGTTCTGCACCTTTTCCAGGTGTAGAAATAGGGGTTGATCTAGATGTACTAGGGTCTTGGGATAGGTTCCTTGGAAAAATTGGATCCTTAGTGGAAGTTCCACGACGGGTTGTAACAGAGTTAATACCCGCATGAGAAGAAGCAACTGATGAAGAAGATGCTTGTGAACTTTGTATAGATGGATTATTGATTAATGGTTGATTCAAAATTGATTGCTGTTCATTTGGATATTCAAAATCAAGATTAGAAATAGGTGGATTCAAATTTGGATTTAAATTTGGATTCAGGGGTAATTGATTAAGAAGATGGACATGTTCCTGATTTGGATTTTGAACTCCCGGGTGTTGTCTTTGCTGGATATTCCTAGGTGATAACACTGCACAAGGGGGTGATAATTATGTTAAATAGGACCCATCTTAAGAATAAAAGGCACAACATAAGTAGAATGGGAGCATTGCATGCATCATGTACCAAGATTGCTTATAAAACTGTATTAATGGCCATTTGTGTAAGCACTTGTCAAAGCAAGCCTTAGATGAGCAATCAGACCACACAGATGGATTCAAAACGACGAACGAAGTCCAACGGACTTAGGTTCGGCCAAATCCGACATCCGGAGCTCCTACAATGGGCCCAACAAGTTACGACCATTGATCTAGTGATCAACGGCCCTCGTTGCACCATGTCACCCCCGCTCCATCGCACGCCACCTCTTCATTCAGCCGAGATCAGATCTCAGTCGTCCGATCTTAGATCGGACGATTGAGAACTGCGTGCCTGACCACAGTCGCCGCGACAAAGCACGGGCGTGGCGCAGCGGTTAGTGTGCACGCCCGCATGCACGCGACTCGGGTTCGAGCCGCGTGGTGTGAGAAATTGAAGGCAAAGGAAGCGCACGGCAAAATTGGGACACCCGATCAGCAGCAGGCGGCCGAGATAGCACCACGTGGCGCTCCCACAGATCGCGAGTGCCTACGCATGCGCACACGTCGGGCGACGACGCCCGCGCACATGCGTGCCTGAGGCGCGATCCGAGCGCATCCATGGAGAGATCTCAGTCGTCCGATCTTTGATTGGACGACTATCACGCAGCAGCAACGGATCAAGCACGAAGAAGAATGGCGCGGGCGGTTGACCGTCGGGCTGGAGGGCTTCACCGACACTTTTGGAGTGGGTTTAGCGACGTCTTAGACGTCGCTAAAGCCCCTTCTTCTTTTAGAAAGCCCTTAACCCTATTTAAACCCCCTCCAACCACTCATTCAAGGCATTCACTTCCCTTGCAACTACTCCACCCCTCTTAGCTAGCTTTAGGCCCTCTTGTAATCGCTGGAGACGACGAGCTGCCGACGGAGCCTCCTCCACCGCCGTGGCTACCTCGTCGCTCTCCCTCCTCTCTCTCTCTCCCTCTCCTTTAAGCTTTCCATTACTTTTGTTTGAGCATGTATTTAATGTTGTAAGCTATGAACTAAAAGTGCATGATTAATGAAGTTATTTTCTGTTCAGTTGTTTACTTTAATTTCTGTTTAAGTTGCATGATCAAGCAAGAAACACTCTAACCCTAATCTCTCTCTCTATCTCTCTCTCGCTTTTCAAACCGCACCTCCGCAAGCAAAACTCCGCACTTTCCGTGACAACAAGTGATAACAAAAATTCAATTTTCACACCTCCCTGAGACCGACACTCGGACTCACCTCCGTTTATTTACTTTAAAATCGGCATTGCAAGTGCAACTATTACGACACTTCTTAACACACACGCACAAGCGCACGTCAGTTTTTGGCGCTGTTGCCGGGGAGGCAATGGATTTGCTTTGTCACCTCCATTCCACATTCATTCTCACATCGTCTAATGCCCTATTTTCCTTTTTACTTGATGGTTGCAGGAATTCGGCACGTGAACGACGAAGCGACGCATCCTATGATGGTAGCAAGGGAGTAGGCGCTACGAGGACCGATTGTGAGTAATTCTTCACTCATGATTGTTTGCTTGCGTAAAAAAAAAACTAAAAAAAATTGAAAAAAATTGGCGTGATGTATGATTGCTTGACCCATATCCTTAAGACATCACCCCACAAAAAATGTACACTCTAATATTCTGAATAAATTCTTGGAGTGTTCTTTTCTCTTTTTTATGAGTGGTGTTTACAAAGCCACCGTGAGTTGACCGGGGCCGCACCACTCAACCCTAAAATCGACTCATCTTATAGAAGATGCATGATCATTAGGATGAGTACATTAGGGTTTTAGAGCCTCTACAGAATAAAAGGAAATCTACTTTCACCGAATTATGTGCAGAACTTGACGTGCCCACTAAAACTTACCTGAAAACATTAAGACACGTCAACCCTAAAAAGTACTAAAGTAAGGATGAAACACTAAAAGACACATCTTAAAAATCCTTGCTTAAAAACCATGTTTTGACAGAAGCACACACCTTAAAAGTGGAAAATTAAGAGGCACCACCCCAATCAACGCCTCATCACATAGCCCTAGCACAAGCACTATCCTAGCCCTTTAAAAATGAGTAGACGTGCCCTAGGCAAGATTAAGTTAAGTCTCGAAAGGTGAGGTTTTGTTTTCTAGGAACTTGGCTTTCATTCCCTTGGTAGAATCTGGTGACTAGGCTGCGGGGCAGTGTCAAACGACCACGGTTGTGGGGTCTACGGAACCGGAGGCGCAAGCCAAAGGAAGAACCTTCCCTGCAATCCCCTCATAATCAACCTGGCCAGATTAGCCCTGGGAAGGGGAGTCCAGTGCTTACGGACTTAATCACCCTTTGTGAGATTTCTAGGTCTCCTAAGGAATACACCATAAGGACTAGGCTTGTGTGCTTGATTGAAACACATTTCTCTCATTTGTCGCCCTCCGCATCCCCTCCTATTCTTCTCTAGTGTATGCATGGGAGATGCTCACTGCATCCCGAGTTGTGTGTTTTGGGGCAGGAATCTAGGTGACGAAATTCTGTTAGAAACATGGCTGAACCTAAGGTAGATGAGGCTGAGGATCAACCCCCACCAGACGCTATGGCAATCATCCAAGCCCAAATTAATGCAAACCACCGGCTTCAGCAACAACAAATCCACACCATCATGCAAGCCATACAACGGTTACAGAACCCACAAGAACAACCACCACCACCTTTCCAAGACGTACCAGGGCAACCACCACTTGATATACCACCATTTCAAGATCAGCCAAGGCCCCTCCGTGATTTCAATAATCCCTCCGCTATTAGAGTCGAGCCGCACCTTAGGATCCCCGAAGGGGGAGATGATTTTGAACTGAAATCGAATGTCTTAAGTCTAATCCAGAACCACTTTCATGGAAGCTCAAATGAGGACCCCTTCCAGCATCTAGAGGATCTCGACCGCATAGCACGAACTGTGAAACCTAGGAACATTAGCCTTGACATTGTTCTAATCAAGATGTTTCCCTTCTCATTAAGAGAGAAAGCTTCTCATTGGCTTAGAACCATAGGTAGACCCATCACCACCTGGGAAGAACTGAGGCATGCATTTTTAAAGAAATTCTTTCCCATAGGAAAGACCAATGCCCTCAGAAGAGCTATAACTACCTTTACACTCCATGGTGCGGAACAATTTCATGTTGCGTGGGAAAGATTTAAAGAACTCTTGAGGAAATGACCACACCACGAAGTACCAAGGTGGCAATTGGCCCAGATTTTCTACTACGGTCTGGACAGCAACCTACGAAACTTCATCGATGCCTCATGCGGGGGGAACTTCCTGAACAAAGACGAGGAGAGCGCATTTGAGCTCTTTGAGTCTATGAGTGAGAATTCACTCAACAATGCCTCTATGACCGAGTTCAACAGGTCCAGTCAACCCCGTGGTGGGATTTATGAGGTACAAGCAAATTCTGGAATGGTTGACATGGACATCATTGCCAAGAAATTGGATCGAGTGGAATTGGTGGACAAAAAAATTGATGAGCTACTGAACCAGACCAGGAACCCCTTACAGACTTTCTCCCTAGCAAAGGGAGCACATAATATTGACCTGGTCTAGCCCTTAACCCAATTGAACCTGGAACAACCCCTGACCACGTTCCAGGGAGGGACCTTTGCTCCCTCAACCCTTGATTACTCCCTTCCCTCTCCATCGACATCGGCTATCCTTAAAGATGTGCAAGCTGTCCAAGGTTATGCGAAACTGGACCCTTTCTCCAACACTTACAACAATGGATGGCGTAACCACCCCAACTTTGGTTGGACAAACCAGAAACCACCGCAATTCCAGAACCAACCCAGGCCAAACCAGCTACCACACTTGCCCCCTATCAACAAGGACCACCAGTTAGACCCCAATATAATCAGAATAGGGCAGCCCCTCCCCCACAAAACCAAATGGATACCGTAATAAAGATGATGGCTGACATGAACCAGAAACATCAAGAGGAAATGGCCTCGGTAAAGGGACAGTTAAGCCAACTCTTGGGCTGTAAACAACAAGGATCCCTACCTTTCCAACCACAACCTAACCCATGAAACATAATTAACAGAGGCCCCAATTCTCAAGGGTTCCAAAGCAACCCTTGGTAGGCTCACATGGTCCAGCCAGCCCCACAAACACCTCTTGGGTTTGGTGCTTCTTCATCCTCACCTTCTCAAGGATCAACCCATGGCCCCAATGCCTCTACGAATGCGGTGACCTTGAGAAGCAGCACTAAAACCCAGGATCCCAAATGGCCGACTCTCCCCGAGACTTCACCTGCTGAAATACCTAACTCAGAGGGGGCACCAACCAAGGACCCAAAAATAGAACCAATCCACATTCAGACACCCTACCCTGAGGCCTTGGAAACAATCAAGAAAAAGAAGAATGTTGTGGAAACTGAGCTGTTGGAAATCTTTAAGCAAGTACAGATTAATATTTCGCTCCTTGAAGCTGTCAAACACATCCCTGCTTACGCCAAGTTTTTAAAGGATGCCTGTACACGCAAGCGTAAGCTGAGACCTCAAGCACCTAGGAAGGTTATGCTCTCTAAACAAGCAAGTTCCGTAATATCAAGCAACCTTCCACTCAAGCGAACTGACCCAGGAGCGCCCCTGATTTCCTGCAATATCGGGGACATGACATTTGATAGAGCGCCCCTGGACTTAGGTGCTTCTATCAATCTGATTCCATCAACCCTGTACCACCAATTTGGTTTTGGAGAGTTGACACCAAACCTTGTCACCATCTAGCTGGCTGATAGATCAGTGAAAACCCCGAAGGGGGTTGTCAAGGACGTGATTGTACACATGGAAAAATTTGTCGGATGGCAAAATTCCAAGTGGGGCCTTGTACGCGGTCTGATATGCCCAGAGTTCATCGATTAATTTGTCGGACCAGTCCTTCCTGTCTATCTAACCATCTTTTGGAGAATCTGCTTGATCTGACGGTTAGACACTTCAGCCTGCCCATTAGTCTGCAGGTGATACGGGGTGGCTATGCGGTGATGTACCCCGTATTTCTTTAATAACGACCTGAAATGGGTGTGGATGAAGTGGCTTCCCCCAACGCTAATCAGAGTGTGGGGTATTCCAAATCTCGCGAATGATCGGATCTACTTGACTGAGCTATGTGGCGGTAAGTGGGAGATAATCTCTGATTTAGCCCGGTCGACCTCGAGTCCATTTTTGGAGATCCTGTGCCCTAGTACATGCCATCCCTCACTATGAAATGGCTTTTCTCCCAGGATAGTACTAGGTTTACCTCAATACACCGTTTCAGGATCATGGTGAGGTTATCAAGACAAGATTGAAAATCATCTCCGAAAATGGAGAAGTCATTCAATTATACCTCCACATAATCCCTAACCATATCAGAGAAGATGGCCATCATGCAACGCTGAAATGTCGCTGGTGCACTGCAGAGGCCAAAGGGCATCCACTTGAAGGTGAATGTTCCAAAGGGGCATGTGAATGTGGTCTTGTCTTGATCTTTTTGGCTAATCGCTACCTGATTATACCTGGAGTATCCTTCTAGAAAGCAGAAGAAACTGCGTTCGGCTAACGTTCCAAGATCTGATCAATGAATGGCAAAGGAAAGTGATCCTTCTAGGTAGCCGTGTTCTGTTTCTTGTAGTCGATGCAGACCAGCCAAGATGTCGCAGTGCGGGTCGGGATGGATTCGCCCTTATCATTCTTCATGACGGTCAATCCTACTTTCTTGGGCACTATCTAAATCGGACTCACCCACTGACTGTCTGAAATAGGATATACAATGCCTACATCCAGCCATTTGATGATCTCCTTCCTAACAACCTCTAGCATATTCGGGTTAAGCCGTCTTTGAGTTTGTCTCCAAGGTTTCACCCCCTCATCCATGTAAATGTGATGAGTGCAATACGAGGGGCGAATACCGCGAAGATCAGCAATACTCCACCCGATAGTAGCCCTATGATTTTGAAGCATAGAAATCAATTGATGCTCTTGTTCTTGGCTTAAGTGGGCATTGATAATGGCTAGATATGTCTCACTTTCACCCAAGAACACGTAAGTTAGGTAAGGGCTTCAATTCAATCACGGGTGGGTCAGAATCAGATATGAGAGTGGGAGGACCAGAATTGAGGGCAGGAATTAGCTAATCCATGTGCATGTGAATTCTCGCTGAGTCTCTCCCTGTGAGATTGGTTGAGACTGCGTTAACGGGAAACCAGTTAGCTGTAGTCACGTCTTCCTTCAATAACAGGGGCGATTCAGTAATATATGGATTAGGATAGCTGGATTCACGGGTGTTGTGGTCAGAAGCACACCTAAATGGTCAGATCCTCGGTGAGATATGTGTAATGCAGTGGTTTTAGTCCCGTGTGGATCGAGGCCCGAGAACCCTGATAGTGTAGATGAATGAGACATTGGGTCGTCATAAAGGAGCTAATGCTACCATAGTATGCCGCTTCTTCATCTTCACCATCCTCCTCTATTCGATCACAATCGAAGTTCTTTGCTGCCATGAATATGTCTAGTCAAATTCGTTCATTGCCTAGGGCAATCTTTATACACCTAGATGCACAATCAATGTTCGCTCGGGCTGTCGCCATAAATGGGCGACCCAAAATAATTGGTGCATCTCGGAGATTAGGAGGAACTTCCATATCGAGAATGAAAAAATCTGCGGGAAAATAGAACCCGCGAACTTTCATGATCACGTTCTCCACCACTCCCCTCAGTGTTTTGACTGATCTGTCTACCAGCTGAATTGTGACCGAGGTGGGCTTCAACTCCCCAAATCGAAATCTATCAAATACGGCAGTGGGAGTTAGGTTGATGGATGAACCCAGATCTAGAAGGGCTCGATCAAATGGAGAATCCTGCATGAAGTAGGATATGAGTGGGGTACCAGGGTCTTTCTTTTTAGGCGGCAAGTCGGCTAGAATCACGGCACTAGCCTCTTTCGACAATACCGCTTGTCGTCCAATTCTCGGCTGTCGCTTCGAGGTACAGTAGTCCTTGAAGAACCTAGCAACAACGGGAATGTGATCGATTGCCTTGAGGAGGGGGACCTGAATAAGTACATCCTTAAACATCGATTTCATGTCCTAAAAATTTCACGTGTCATTTTTTCGTACTGCATTTCGTGTCATAGCCTCAGGAAAAGGGATGGGAATCTCAGGGTTAAGTGGCCTCTTACCATTATCTACCGCAGGTGGCTCCTGGGATGAAGACGAAGTCAAACTCGCCTGCGGCAAAGGGTGGGAAAAATCAGGACCCGCCTACCTAGGTGTGCATCGACTTGCTGTCCATGATGTGGTGGGGGAGCGGAAGGGGCAGAATATGCGAGATTCTGCAAATGCAGCTGGCCTTGCGCGTAACCGGGTGGTGCAGGAGGCGCCTGTAGTATGGCGTGTGTCTGTCCCTGCGGTGCCTGAAACCTGGCGGGGCACCCTGGTTCTGCACATATCGAGGATTCGGGACGGGTTGGGAGGGCAAGGCTCCCTGAGTCCTATTCTCATGCAACAGCTGGTTTTGCGTGTTCCATATGATCTGTATCTGATCAGCCATTGCCTTCATAATCTGCATGCTATCTTGTGTAGACTTCCTCATCGATTCTTGCAGCTCCTCTTTCAGTGCCTCCAAAGGGTCAGCTCGCTTTGAAGGGTGGTTGGCAGCTTGGAGCAGTGGCTGGTATAACGAGCGAGGTTGCTGCTGCTGAGATAGGAATGGCTGCTACCTAGGATATGTGTTTTGCACATTCCCATATTGCCTGGTCTGGTAGTGTGGATTTGATGTGGTCTCTGTGAATTACTAGACCAGGAGAAGTTCGAATGCTGGCACCAACCAAGGTTATACGTCTCTGAATACAGGTTATTATGCCCGTATCCTTGGATAGCGCTGACGTCCTCGTAGGCCGAACATGTCTGAGACATCTATCCATCAAGGGGATACGCATTATAATCTATGGGTGGTGCGTAACCCTGGTTGTAAGGTGCCAGATTTGGATTGTTTACGGGATCCTGATGTGCAAGATCTTGTAAATACGAAGAAGATGCATCCCGAGTGAGTAGATTAACTCGAGCAGATGGGGCTCGGGGTGCATAGGAGGGTCGTGAGGTAGCAGAGCTCAAGTCAGATTGACCCTGGCTAATCTGGTCAATCTTCTTATTCTATCCAGCTACTTGATGATGATATCCATGTCGGCTCGAATACATTCGGTGTGAGCCTCTTGGACACCAACCTGCTACTGACCAGGCCGCTGGAACTGGTTCATTGATGCGGCATTCATCGAGTTCTCCGCTAATGATTCGAATAGCTCAAATGCATTGTTCTCGTCTTTTGCGAGAAAATTCCCACAGCTAGATGCATCGGCCAGATACCGATGTGTGTCATCCAGCCCATGGTAGAAAATTTGAGCTAAGTGACATCTAGGTATGCCATGATGCGGCCATTTTCAAAGAAGGTCGTGAAATCTGTCCCATGCTTCATGTAATTTCTCCCCAGCTCCCTAGGAGAAAGTTGTGATTGCGTGCCACATTGCGTTTGTTCGACAAATTTGGAAGAACTTTTGCAAAAATTCACGTCGTAATTCAGGCCAGGTTCCAATTTGATTCCAAATAGTCTTGAACTAGTATGAAGCTTTGTCCCTCAGAGAGAACGGGAAAAGCTTCATCAGAATAATCCTGAGATCAATATTCCTGGTTCGAATCATTTCAGCGAGTCGACTCAGGTCCTCAATGTGCTGGAACGGATCTTCGCTTGAGTTCCCATAGAAATGAGTGCTGATCACCCCAACTACATTAGGCTTGAGCTCAAACGTGTCTCCGCCTGCGGAAATTCTGACAAGAGATGCAACAATTTGTGCGGCTGGGTCGTAGAAATCCCGCAGTTGTTCTCCTCACGGCAGGTGCTGCATCCTATCAACTGTCGTCAGAATGCGATCCATGCTATGCTGATGCCACTCCTCAGATTTAGTGACTTGGGCTTCCAGATGAGCCATCAGGTCCAGATTCTCGATATCCTGACTCGATCTACGTCCAGGACTAGGATTTGCCATGGTGGCTCTTGGAGTGGGAGAAGTGGGGGGAGAAGATGGTCCGGGCAAGGTGACTCGCCTCCTTGGGAGTGGCTCCCAAGGTCCAACCAAGTGAGGTTGAAGTGACCTCCTTCTTTGCATACACCACCCAACCCATGGGTTGGTGTAGCCAAGTAGGACAAGGCTAAGGCCCTATCAATCAAATGGTCCGTATGGATCAGGTGACCAGATTTTTCGTTAGAAATTTGAATTCTTGAAGTTAAGTTTGTCGTTCAACCGACTGAAGGTGATTCTCGCCTCTCAAGCTAACCCAGCCAGTCCGGTTATGGGGGGACTAAGGGGAAGGTTCTTCCTTTGGCTTACGCCTTCAGTTCCGTTAATCCCCGAGCCGTGGTCGTTTGACACTACCTTGCAGACTTAGTCACCAGGTTTGCCAAGAGAGATTAAAAACACTAGTAGTATGACAACAATCTCGGGTTGATTTTGTGTTTTAAAATTAATTTTAACCAATTTTCTTCAGTGGGGTTTGTGGTGACTGGCCCACAAGGTGACCAAGCTCACCGGCTAACTAGACTTGATTAAGTCTAGGTTAGCCAAAAGTGTGGTCTCTAGTTGTAACCCTAAAGATTCAACCTAAGTTACATGCAGTTCTAGGGTTTTTCTTTTTCTGTTTCAGCAGACCACAAAAGTAATGTTTGTTCTCTGATAATAATTGGAATCCAATTAATTTGAAATTTTGTTAGTAGATTTATTTTTCAATTAGCTTTCTAGAGAATATTTCTTTGGAATTTTTACTGCTTCACCCAAATTTTTAGGGAATTTTGAATATCAAGGGGTCAGTTCTAGAATGTTGACCACTAGTCAATTTTTTGCTTTGAAACAGTATCAAATGACCTTCAAAAATGTAGAGAAAATACAAAAAATAAAGCCATTGAGATCATCTTTTAAACCCCACCATTTTTATTCAAAACAGATTTGCAGCTTACTAAGAATCATTTTTTGAAATTTGAAAAATTTTGAAGCTAAGTCGGTCTGACCCCCATGCACTTTGAGAATTATTAAAAATTGTATGCTTGGAATTTTTTCAAAAGAATGGTGGAGTTTGAAAGATAGTTTGAAAATGAAGGTTTAGCCTGAATTTCAGAATTTTTCACTTACTAATTTGTCAGCAATCGAATTCTTAAATCAAGATTGAAATCTGGCTAAAATTCTGAAGGTAGTGGAAAAGCTTTTTAAAGAGGTTTGAATTTGAAATCTAAGCTTTCCACCAAAAATGCTTCTTTTTTCCCAAAACTTTTGCACGTTTTTTTTTTTCAAAAAGAATTTTTCAAAAGATTCAAAGAAAATATCTTTTTTTCTTCATTTTTGAACTAACCTAAGATTCAAAAAGGAAACCTAATCTAGATTTTTTTCAAATTTTTTTCTTTTTGGTTTTTTTCTTTTTTTCCCACGAAAATGAGTAAAATCTTTTTCTTTACACAGAATTTTTCAAGGGAATTGCAGAAAGTAAATCTAATCTAAAAATGAGATGATGTGCACCTGGATTTGTTTTTCACGCTCGTTGTGTGCACAGATCCTGTTTTTCTTCCATTTTTCTTGCACATCAAAAACAAAGTAGAGAGAAATTTGTCAGTGATAGTTTCAAAGTTCGAAATCATAGAAAATGACGTTGCCTCCTGGCAACGGCGCCATTTGACAGAAACCCTTCTCGCGAGTTTGAAAGTCGTTGAAAATCGTAGTATAGTCACACAAAAATGTTTGTCAAAAATTAAGTTTGTAAAGATTACGAGACTTGAGTCCCGGTCGTTCATCTCTGGGAGGCGTTTGCTTTACTCTTGAATTCGATCTTCTTGCTACTCTGCTTCATTTAAAAATGCACGTCGGTTCTCAATCTCCTAACTAAAACTTCACCACTTCTGTTATTAACTTGGATTACGTGCAGTTGTGTCAAATAAATTACGAAGGTGAACGTGTGAATTTCTGTGCGCACGATTCTAGTGAGGTGGTGACTATTTGTGGAGAAAGCGTCTATCCTTAGATTTTCAATATCCTTGCGAAACAACATGCTTGTGCGTAATGGATAGATAGCTGAAGAGCAGGCAACTTAAATTATGCAAATATGATAATTATTAAGCTCATGGTGATTTCAAACACATAAAGAGATATATATATATATATAAATGCATTTTCATTCATTCCATTGGGGAGTTGTTTGCACAAGAAATTTAGAGGAAAGCTTGTACATAAATGCTTGAAACAGAAATCTAGCTACTAGAAAATGATTGCATACAAGAATCAATGGGGGAATTTCGCATGCATCATTGGGGGAGAAGTTAAGACTACGCTACTAAGCAGTAATAAAAGTAGTAAAAATTATGGAGAGCATGAACTAAATCTAGCAGAATAGAGGGCATTCAGGGGTGGTCCCCGATGGCCTTGGAGTGGTCGGGAGGAGAATGAGGGGCGGCCAATGTAGCTTTGTCCAACCCTTGGAGAGAGGGAGGATTGATCTAGCATCCTGGCATGATGTCCTCCATGATAGTGGTGAGCTCGTGGAGGTGGAGTAGCTAACCTAAGTGAAGGTGGGTGTGTATTTAGCTAATGAGGTGAGTGGTGCCAATGGAAGCCAAGGGATGTGAATGGGGTCACTTGGCCACCCATGGGGTCTTTCTATAGACCCAATGGCTTCTCTCGAGAGAGCTGTGGAACTCTCTAGAGAGAGCCCAAGAGTGTCCGGCCAAGAGGTTATGAGATCCAAAAATTATGGATCTCATTTTGAATGCCTTTTGGTTGCTAATTTTGGCAACCAAGAGGTGGCGCCACTTCAAAGAGAGTTCTAGAGAACTCTAGAGAAGTGTGTGTGTGTGAATGGGTGTGTGTATGTGTGTGTGTGGTTGTGCTCTATTTGGCTAGGTGGCTTAGGTTAGGTCCTAAGGGGTTTGGGTAGGTGTAGGTCTTAAATTAGGGTTACAAACCCTAATTACTAAGGGGAAAATGCAATTAAACTTAAACTAAGTTTAATTGAATGAGTGTGAACCTAATTGAGAGTGAAATAACTCAATTAAGTTGGGTTTAGGTCAATTGGACTCTCACTAAGTCCAATTGAACTTGTGTGGTTTGAGATCTAAGCTCGATTTACAAACCCTAATTGCTAAGGGGAAAATGTAATTAAACTTAACCTAAGTTTAATTGAATGAGTGTGAACCTAATTGAGAGTGAAATAACTCAACTAGGTTGGGTTTCGGTCAATTGGGCCCCCACTAAGTCCAATTGAACTTGTGTGGGTTGAGATCTAAGCTCAATTGGACTCAATGAGTCCAATCGACTTAGGTGAAGGTAATTGACTTTGATCTAAGTCAATTGGGTTTGGTGAGGACCTAATTAGGTCCTTAGGTTGGTCAAGAGGTGATGTACTATGGTTAGGATACCTTAATTTAGGTTCCTATGGGGTTGGGATTAGGTCTAGGGAGCTAGAGATCCAAGATCAAGACTTGAATCTCAAAACAGGGATTGGAGACCAGTATCAGACGTCCAATAATGTGGTCAAACGAATTATACTCAAAAATCAGAAGTCCAGACTTTAGTTCTGGACGTCCAATCTGAGTCAGGGGATAATCAAGCTTCTATTTTGGGTATTCTGCGGAAATTGGACGTCTAATAATGTGTCTGGACGTCCAATAACACTGTAGAAGTGGGTTTGAGGTGTGCTGGAGATGGCTAAGGGTCCTTGATGTACTATAACTTTTCTGGACGTCCAGATAAGGGCTGGAACTATGGTTTTTGGGTTTCCTAAGGTGTTGTGACCTAATCCACAGGTGGCTAAGGCTTGAGGAGGTCTCTAGGCTATCCTATGGCTAGGATGGACCTAAGCTCTTCACATTTTACTGCTTTATTCCTACTTAATAGAATAGCAAACCTTTAACCCCATTACATTGTTGTTCCTATATCTAAACTAAGCCTTCTGCTCCAACTCTACTGCAACTCCCATTATTCCTGATCCAGCTCCTGATCAGCTTATTGCCTGCAATTGACATAATGCACTTATTCAGCACATTATAACATTATTTCATGCATAGCTAAAGAAAAGTAGTAAAGATGTAGATAATGCTTATGCCTGCATGAATAACCCTAACTTATGCTAAGTCCTAGCTTAATCTTGGTCAGTTAAGACCTATGATTGCTGCGCAATCGCGAACCCACGTAAAATGGCCTTGCATTGTGTTGCTGAAACGACAATGTAGGTGGGTCTTGTCTGGTCTGAGTCGGATATGATGGTCTTTGTGTATGGTCAGACCAAGAGAAATTAGGGTGATTACACCATCCAGGATTAAAGGAATTTGAATATGGGTTTGATCTTGGTGTATATCCCTAAATGGCATTCAAATTGAGAAAATAAGGCGCATTTTCTGCAATAGGAAAGGGTGGGGAAAAGGGTGGGTAAGATTGTGGGACAAAGGTCCCTCCTTGGGTTGGTGGAGTAGATGGAAAACCCAAGGAAAATAGATCTCTAGAATCCAGATTATTCATAAATTCCCTCCCCACGGGAATTTGCGAAACAGGTAAATGCACGGGATTCGTAGTAAGTAGAGGCGTAAGAGTCTTCATTGTATTTCTGACCTCGTCGAGATGCTTTTCTACGATATTGACTTTGTCCAGTTTTTCTGCAATTATCTCTAAATCCTTTGAATTGGACGGGTTATCGATCTCGTGAATGCCCTTCTGTGGATTCTGATGATTCGTGTTTGCACCCCGTGTAAATTATGACATAGATGCATTATTTATCAAGTTTTCTGCCATCCCTTCAAATAATTCTGAGGCGGATTCTACGTCGTGATTTAGGAAATTCCCTCTACAAGAGGCATCGACTATATTGCGAATGCCCTCTTGTAAACCATACTAAAAGATGTGCATGAGTTGCCAGCGAGGGATGTCATGATGTGGGCATTTCCTTTGCAATTCATGAAAACGTTCCCACGCTTCATGAATTGGTTCTCCTTGGTTTTGATTGAAATTAGTAATAGCTCACCTTCAAGCATTAGTTCGACCAATTGGAAAGAATTTCTTTAGAAAAGTGGATTCGAGTTCAGCCCAAGTTGAGATTGGTCTTGATATAGTTCTATACCAATAAGTAGCTTTGTCTTTAAGGCTAAAAGAGAACATTTTCATAAGTAGGATTTCCCTACTTTGATTTCAAGGACCGAGAGTTTGGGATAGATTCTTAAGATCTTCTATATGTTGAAATGGATCCTCGGATGCAAATCCGTGAAAATGAGGGATTAGACCTATGATATTCGGCTTTAATTCAGGATCATTCTCCCCAATAGGAATCCTAACATTAGGCTCTACTTGTGCATTAGATGGGTTGTAGTAATATCTAAGTAGAGGCCTTGGATGAGGAATTAGTAAATGAGGGATTTCAAAACCCACCTTAGGTTGAGGTGGAGGACAGGTTTGAAGAGTCTATAAATTACTTAAGGCTGCCATTAAAAGATTAATCTGTCTAGTCTGCTCAAGCATCCTAAGATTCTGGCTCAGGAGTGCCTCATGAACATCAAAAGGCAGCATCTCCCCCTGACCAGAAGAAGAAGGGATCTAGGGATTTAGATTCTACATTTGATCCATAGAAGTAGATGGATCAGATGGGAAATCCATTGGTTGCTTATCTGTAACTAGCCTGGGATCACCTGTCAACGATGGTGCAAAAGGCGGATGCAAGGATCGCCTCCCATCCATAAAATGGAAAATAATGTGCAAAGGCACACACACACCACCGATAAAAACAACGGCACAAAAACCCACAAAACAGTGTAAAGATGTAGGTTTTGCTCTTCTTTCAAAGGAAAGAAGAGATTCTTAGGATACGCAAAAGTAATTTGACGCAAGCAAATAGAGTAACAGTATCAAAATACACGTCCTAATTTGTGTCTACGCAAGTGCGTAACCTTAAAGCTCAAAGGTCTAAGGTCTATGATCGAGACCACTCACTACTGGCTCCCTGGGGATCTAGTAGTGAGACAGACTTGTTGATCTTCAACCAAAGCCCTAAGAGGTGCAAAGAGGAGAGATAGAAAAATAGACTCATGTGACTCTAGTGATCATGTTGTGTGCATAATAGCATGCAACAGACGATAGTGATAAAACCCACATGCATTCTGCAATCAGATTTAGTCAATTTTTAATTTCCTCTTTTTAGTTAATCTTTTACAAAAATGTATCAAGTTAAATACAATGGCCGCTTTTTAGATCTTTTCAAACAAAAATATGTGGTCTTTTTAATATCTCAAAGGATAGGGATCTACGCGGGTTTTCTCGTGTTTTCCCACTGATGCAAGAAAAATAGTAAAAATTCCCGAGTCAGATTCGCACCAATTCTAGCAGGAAATGTACTCCTAAGAGTGTATGCCTATGATATGCTGCTACTAGTCAGATAAAATGTATTTTTGCATTTTTTTAAATTTTTACCTAACTAAATGCAACAATTCAAACTATACTAAAGATTAAGAATAGAAATACTTACAATGGTATTTATAATGGCAACAATGAAACAAAAACCTGCCTTCTTCCTGAGATTACCGACAAAGGTAAACCTGAAAAGAAGACAGAAAACAAAACAAAAACAAAACTAATTAGAAAAAAAAATTAAAAACAGTAAAATTATAATTACAAATACCTCTTATTTACACAATTAAATCAGGTAATGTTTTGGTGAATCAAAATATTACCTCCCTAGCAACGGTGCCATTAAAATGATGTTTAAACGAAGCAATGCTAGGGAATGTTTTGATGAATGAAATGAAGCAAAATATTACCTCCCCGGCAACGGCGCCATTAAAATGATGAGGTCCTACCTCAATTCAGTTAATTAAGTTAATTTTACTTAATTAAGAGTAAAAGAAAGTACTTAGGTTAACTCAAATTTGTGTCGGTTAAGTAGTATAGAGTCGAATTAACCTAACATTTTATATTTTTTTTTTAACTGGTTGAGTCCAGGTCATTCGCTGGGAGGTATAAGTCATTTTAAGTTCACTAATTAACTCTATTTATCTTGTAAGAATAGGAGGTACAGTTAAGTTAATTTTAATAACATGAATTTCGCAAAAATGATTTAAAATTTAGGAAATATGCAAAATTCCATTTGCAATCACATTTACAACATTTATTTCAAAAGATTTAAGGCAAATAAGAGTTTATATATTCAAAACATGCCTTATTACAACAATCGAAAGTAAGAGAAATTAAAAATATAACAAGAAAAATAATTTCTTTTATGCTTCTGCCTCTCTCTTTCTTTTCTTCTTCTTCTTTCTTTCTTTCTTTTCCTTTTATTTATCCTTTATCTTTTCTCTTTTTCTTTTATTTTTTTTCTCTTATTCTCTCAAGCTTCCTTTCTTTTTCTTCTCTTCTGTTCTGTCTATCTTCTTCCCTTAGTGCTTTTCTTCTTAGTTTCTTCTTTAGACTCTTTGTTCCTTAGTGCCTATTCTTCTCCTTTCTTTAGTTTTTCTCCTTAGTTCCCTTAGCTTCTTCAACTTCAACACTTAACCTTCAGCTCTTCCTTTCTTCTTCTCTTCAGCTGAACCAGGTTTTTCCTTTAACCAAAAATTGGTTTAAGGTTTGCAGTAAGGTCCTTTCAAGGATACACAGCACCTTGAGATCAGAGTGGGACCAGACCCTACTCTGTCCTCACCTTATTTGATTACAGTTCATTTTTGGTTTTTTTCTTTCTCGAGCCAAATTGGCCCAACCACCTCCCAAGGCCAACACACATCGCACACGCCCACTTGGGCGCACACTCGGAGGCACACACATGCCCGCACACACACACACACACACATATGCTCAACATGGTCAGATGTTCAGATTTCACGTCGAGTGCTTGAAGACCGATAAGCCCAGTGCACAAATCAGTTTTATACCCAAGTGTGCGCTCGAAGATTTCCAATGTGGGACTTTGTTTCACCCCTCCAGACCCGACTTCAACTGAGGAAATCTCCCTACTAAGAGCTCCAAATCAAGCGATTCAAAGCTTGATGGAAAGCTCTAAGGTAGCTCTACAAGATTACAGGGTCAATTTTAAGTTAAGAGGATATTGTCCTCTTCGATTTGAAGAGTGAATCTAAGGGGTTCCTACAGGTTTTAAATGCCTGGAAATAGAGATAATATGTCACAGAGTCCACAACAGGACTTTCTCACTTGCTAAAGGTCTAAATGGGTTCTGCAGAAGATTCTGCAGCAGTTAGAGTGGGTTTTGAAGCTCTTAAAGCTTCAAGAACAACAGAGAAGCTTCAAGCTTCCCTGAAAGCGTCAGAGAAAGGATTTAAACTTAAAAATAGTTGTAACAGACACAGAAGAACATTCTTAATCGATTGAAACAGATTCTAAGGGTTATAACAAACTGATCTGGGTAGAATTTAAGATCAAATCTCAACAAAATACCTCTGCCATCAGTTTGGGTTCAAAAATAGCCCAAACTAGCAGGGTTGAAATTCCAATAAAAATACATGTCTGAGCTCAATTTAATCACTCTAATACTATTCGACAGATTCTCATAATCAACTTAAGCTTCTTAAATCATCCGATTGTGCTCAAAATCAGAATCTCCTTCCCAGGTTTGACTGTGAGGCTCAAAAATTGACTTTCTGATTTAAACCTCTTAACAAGAAATTAAAACCTTGAATATGATCCTCTCAACTTCAGAAATTCACTCAACCTCTTAAACAGGTGTGTAACCCCTAGAAATTAGGGTTCCAGGCTCGTCGCCTGAGCTCCTAAGGTGCTTTGTTCGTCAGAAGAGTTGGAAGGTTTCTACAATAAACTGAGGTCATGAACAGCTTCAGTGCACAGCACTGAAGCTTCTAGACACCTTAAATGCTTCATTAAAACTTCTATGTAAGCTTCTCTAACTCCACCGGAGTCGGAGAAGAAGACATCTCAATCTGAGCTCCAATTATCAAAATTCCAAATAATTGGCCCCAAATTACTCTATGATAAAAAATACATCAATCTAGATCTTTTCATTAAATTCTGTGGGCTGAAGATCAGAAAATGACTCACCGGAGCTCCGGTGAGTCCAGTAAAATGCAAATCATGCTCAGAGTGGTGAATTTGTGCCATTTCTGATCTGAAAAGGTTTCTGAGGTTGCAAGAACCTCAAAATCACATTTAATTCCTCATTAATTCGTTACAAGAATGATTAATCAGTAGATTCAAGTTTGAATAGAATTTTAGAGGTTGAGGTTCAGGACTTGGTTTCTCACTCAAATGAGTGGTTGAGATAAGTCAACAGTTATCTGCGATACTATATATATCTATATATATAATTAATGATTTGAACTACTCCTGAGCTGCCATAGACAGCAAGCTCAGGAGCTTAATTAAAATTGGGTGTTTACATTATAGATGGTAATTACTCATATTAAAGCATAGAATAGGGTCCTTAGTGATGAAAAGACCATGGAGGACCCTGTGGATGTGAAGCTAAATCAGCTACTGCAACCAAAGATAGCAACAGAAGTCGGTGGAGGTGAAAGTAATTTAGGCGATTAAGTGATCAAATTATGAATTAAGTGTGATAGAATTGATCATGAAAGATAAAGGAAGGTGATCAGTGAGTTCAAAAGACAAAATTAGGGCTCTAGCAAGCTCAAGGAGCTCACCGGAGTTGAGGAAGATGACATCTGAAATCTGACATTACGACTAACTACCTAACTAACTACCTACCTAAACTACCCTACTCCTACTCCTACTCCTAATCTACTATTACCTGGATGAAGGGGTCAACAGGATTCCGCCGAAGGCTCATGGCGGAAGAGTGAAATAAGAGGATTTAAGAAGAAGATCTCCGGCGGGCAGATGTGAGGTGAAGTAGAGGATCTCCTCGGTCAGCACCTGTGTCCAGACACGCGACTAACCTCGGCGAAGCTCCTCAGCTAATCAAGATGGACGGAGGAAGTCGGAAAATGAGATGGGGAGTCGCCAGAGTTGCGGAGAGAATAGCCTATCGTAGTCGACTGCAGTGTTAGAAGAGGGAAGGGAACCAACTTGAGAGAAATTGAAGGGGTAAGAGGGTATTTATAGCGAATGGCGATGAAGAGGACGGCAAAGTCTGGACAAAGAAGAAGCTTGTGGAGTTTAACCTCCGGCATCGTCCCCAATGACAGTGAGGTTAACTCCCACCAGAAATTAGGATTTCCGAGTAATCCAGACTGATGGATGAAGATGGAGGGGTGAGCGCAAGCTCCAGGAGCTTCGAAAAGGAAGATTGATGTTGGCACGGCGGTGATCGCACGGTGGAGTCTCTCCGTTGTCAGCCATCCAATCAGCTGAAGAAGAAGAAGAAGATGAAAGGGACCTAAGTGCAATGAACGTTAAGGACCTTTATGAAAATTTAGGCCCCGACTGCAATGAATTTTAAGGACCAAAATGTAAACTCAGGTTTTAAAGGTTTATTTTAACTTAGATTTTTTTCAACTTTTTATATATGTTAGTGAATAAGGTAACTATTATGTTTAGATGTTGAATTTACATTTTTGACCTTTTTAAGTTAATTTATTAAATAAGGTAAAATTACTTAAGTTATTATGTACTTATGTATATATTATGTTTAAGTTACTTAAGTTATTAATTGAGGAAATGATTAATAAGATTTCGAGTCCAATTATTAATTAAATTGTTAATAATATTTATTGAATGATAAAATATCATTTTTAACTCATTTTATGGTCCTTTACTAAATATCCCTTATTTCATAATTAACCCTTATATATTCATAACCTTAGCTAATTAACTAGGAAAACTAGTTAATTAGGGGTAATTAGAGATCATGATGAGCCTCTCATCAGTGTCCCCCTCTGTGAAGTATCAAAACACTTGGTAAAAATATAGTACTACCACCACAAAGCACGAAAGGAGGGTCTGCACCGATAAAGAGATCGGTGCCTATATCCTTAAGGGATTGAGCCTTAGTACGGTGCCTAATGTGCGTGCTCAGTGTCAGAAGTGTGCACCACACCATAAATCTTTTTTTATTTTGAAAACGCAGACAAACCCCTTTGAATCAGATCAGGTGTGATTTGATTTTAAGGTTGAATCTAATTATCAGTCCCAATTTCGGTTAGGCAACCACAGAATTAGTAAATTCAATCAATTTGGTGGTCATGAATTTTAATCCAAATGCAAATGCATGAATAGGAGCTGGATGCAAAAGTTAGAAAGGTGTACCTGTCCCCAGCAATCTTCGTGCCAATATGCTTGCAATGCAACAATGAGATCTAATGTGCTGCAAAATCACCCCTAAATGCGCGCACCTAAGGGCATGCAACTCCTAAATAGGCAGCTCGATATTTTCTTTTGTCTATTTTAGAGGCAATCAAGCAGAAAAATGAATCACGCATGTAGAAGAATGTATACCCTAGTAGCTAAAGAATGTGGGGACAGGCTCCCAAAAGTTCAGCCCCAATTACTACAAGGGCGAGAAGACAGAAATAAAATTTGTGACAAAGGAGAATCCCCTGTGAAAGCAGGATCCAGGTCTCTTCGTCTTCTCCTCGTGTGGGCGTCGCTCAAGGTTGATGTCGCCGCTCTGCTGCGCCTGTCGCCTCGTCAGATTCCTCACATAAAAAAATAAAGAATGATCAGATAATTTCGCAACTCAGAATACTTAGAAATAATCAGGTGAATCTATTACATCTGTTGCCTCCCCAGCAACAGCGCCATTTGATCGATAGATTTTTCGCTTCTCAAATATGCTGTCAGAAAAATTTGCGTCATAGTAAATGTGTAATGTGGTTGAAAACCCTCAATCAAAGTCACTAAAAATATACTAAAATTATACCAAAATTCTGGTCGTATCCACAGGGAGGACGGACCAATAAATTCACCAATATTTATAGTGCAGGAGTATGTTATACGAAGCTTAACGTGATGCAAAAAGTAACTTTGACTATTAGTTGTAGCATCAAATCCAAGGGGAGATTGTTTTGAATGAGTAGTACAAATAACCAAGAACAAAAGGCCCTCTTGCAAATTTACTGAAATAAAATATTTAATACCAAAAATCTCATTCTTTAGTGATGGCAATCAATGTAATTTTTAATATAAGCAAAAATAGGGGAATTCTCTCCTTTGCTCGCACGTGGAGAAGTCGCGGCTGACCGTGCAGAGCTTGGAGAAGGTCGGTGATGACAAGGGCGTTCCGCTGGTGGTTGCGGCTTCGACGATAGTGGCCAGTGGCAGCAGCCAGAGAGAGGGAAGTAGTCAATAGTGAGGCTTCCCACGTGCATGCGTGGACTGCGAGAGGCACTACCACGGGCGTGGGTGAGCACATGGTGGTGAGGCGAATCCAATGGAGTCGACGGCGTGGGGAATGAAGGTCATCAGGGACTGTTGCACGATGGTCCTCTCACCGTTTGTTGGGTTCCTTCAGTGTGCAAAGGTCGAAGAGGAAGATGAAGAGGACGAAGATGACGAAGAGCTGGCGCAAGTGGTCAGGGTCGGAGGGTGGTGGGTGTCTAAGATCTTGAGGATGGAGCGGAGGTGCCCTGCTTGGTGAGCCCTTTGTGGCTAGGAGGAAGAGCGGAGGAGGAGGGCATGCACGATCGGAGAGGGGGTTGTCGCTGCTGCACAACCAAAGGTGGAGGATGTGGGGCAACTCATGGTAGCTAGAAGTCACGGTCGAGGAGATGAAGGACAACGTTGCAGATGGCTCACGGTGGTGTAGTCGTGGGTGCACGATCTTGAGGGAGGAGATGATGGCAGAGGCACGCGGTTCTATTGGCGGGGTCATGGAGGCACGCAGTGGCAGATGAAGAGGCACATGGCGATGGTGTCTTCAGTCCGTGCAGAGGCTCACGGTGGTGGATGGGCACGCGGTGAGGGAAGGAGATGGAGGTCATTTTGCCTCTCCCGAGAAGAAGATGATCCCCTTTTCCGTTGCCCATCCCTTCCTGTTAAATGAGAGAGAGTCAAATTTTTAGTTACCAAATATAGCGAATAGGAATTTTAGGGAGAGAGAGATTCGTGAGAGAAATAAGGAATTTTGTTGGAATAAATTTGAGGAATTGTTGAAATCTCTAAAATTTATTTCTCATTATATTTTTCCTAGATAAAATTCCACATATCTCCACTCACTTTGATGTGATGCCATTCCCTTCTAAAGTGAATAATCAATCCTCCCATATAAAGATTAATGCAATTAATACATGAAATGATAAATTTAGCATTCACATGATTTTGTCAATAACATCCATGCTTTAAATTAGTCTCTCATCAAAATAATAATGTACTTAAGCACTAAATTAGTCCACTAAAGTGACCCATCAATGCTCGAGGAAGAGGATGGGAGGGTGATATGGGTGAATGTTAATTTCAGTCGCAATGTTTTGCTACCTGAGAAGATCATTCTCCATTGTGGGGGAAGTTCATGGTTGATTCATCTTCGGATTTGTTTAGACAAGGTGGAGATGCATGAGCAACAAGTGAGAAAAGCTTATGTAGAAGTAGTCAAGAACAAGCTAGACCAAGTGCAGGGAGGTAGAGGTTTCGCGAAGGAGAAGTTAGTGATAAAGAGAAAAGACCACCATCCCGAGGAGTATAGAGGGGGCTTGATGAACGAATCAAGGTAGTTGGTCCAGAGCAAGGAGAGGATAAATGAGATGGGGTCTCAGATGATTATACCAATGGAGGAGGTTGCTGGGAGTGGAGCTGAGAAGGTGATGGTGGATGCTCCATTCTCCTTTGACGTTCCTGAAGGTTTTGGATATGATGTTGGAGCCAAAAACAAAGGGAAAGGAGTGCTTATCAGGTCTCCACACAAGCTGTGGAAAAGAAGGGTTATGACAAGGTAGGGATGGAACTAAGTACGATTGCAAAAGCAATTGGTGTGGTGAGGACTAATGATGGGTTGAGAAGGGGGAAGTATGAAACAAGATGAGGGTCTTGTCATGGAATGTACGTGGGTTGCACGATGGGGTCTGAAGTGCCTCCCTTGCTAGATATATTTGTGAATGGGATGTTGATTGTGCATTATTGCAAGAAACTCACTTCGAAAAGGATGGGTATAGTGTGTGGAAGCCGCTGCTTCAAAATGGAAACACAGATATCGCTACTATGGGGTCTCAAGGTAGGTCAGGTGGCATGGCAGTATGATGGAAGGTTGCGAAGCTGCAGCTAGCAAAGGTAGCGAAGGCTGAGTTCGGTATGACATGTAGATTCTAATCAGTCCACACAGGAAGTGTCTGGTTTATAACATGCGTATATGGGCAATGCAATGCGAATAGGAGGAGTGCTTTGTGGTCTGAATTAGCAGAGACAGCAGAGGGGATTGGAGACAGTCCATGGTTAATAGGTGGTGATTTCAACTGCATAGCCTCAAGCCAAGGCAAAGCAAGCGGGTGTATGGATCAATCTACACTTGGCTTTCAGCTGGAGATTTAGAATATGGGGCTTAGTGAGTACCCTACATCTGGAGTGGAATACACTTGGTGCAATGGTTGTGGGCAAATGTCTAAATTCGATCATTTATTTCGGAACTCGAGCCTTCTGGAAAGATTTCACCTCTCTGCTGTGGCTGGGCAAGAGTGACCCTTCTCTGACCACACCCCACTGATATGGGATTGTGGTAAAGGTAATTCAGTGGGCTCATACTTCAAGTTCACAAGGTCTTGGTTGATGGAGACAGGTTGTAAAGATATGATAGCGAATTGGTGGGAAATGGAGTAGGTGTCTAGGTCTGCGACAGTAAGGCTTGCTGCGAAGTTGGCCGATCTAAAAAATATGATGAAAGAATTTAGGCAGGCAGTGGGGGTACTGCATGAACAAAGGAGAGTGGAGGTACTTGCTATGTTGCGTGGGCTGGATGAGAAGGAAGCTGTGAGTCCTTTGGCAAATTTTGAACTGCAGCAAGAAAAACAAATGCAAGATGTGGTGCTAGAAGAGGATTTGAAGAGGGAAATGGATTGGCGAGAGAAATCGCAACAACTTTGGTTGCAAGAGAGTGATGCCAATACCAAATTTTTCCACATGGCCACCAGTTCAAGGAGACATATCAATCTTATCTCATCCATTCTCTATCAGAGACTTACCTCCATGGCAGACATTCAGGCTATAGTAGTGGCTTATTTTCGTAGTCTTTCCACTGCCCCAATCAGAAGTGTCTGGAGAATGGTGGCAATGGAATGTCCTAGGGTGGATGATGTGTAGGCTAACAAGTTGGTGACCCCCTTTTCAAAATGGGAAGTGGTAGATGCTATCAACGACCTCAACTTGGAAGGATCCCCACGACCTGATGGGTTCGAAGTATTTACTTACAAGGAATTTTGGGAGGTGGTGAGGGGGGAAGTGATGGAGGTGCTCCACGAATTCCAAGAGGGGAATAGTGGCTTTGATAAGCTGAATAGGTCTTATTTATTTTTGCTTCCAAAGAAGCTTGGGGCAGAGAGATTCAATGAGTTCAGACCGATAGCACTATCAAATTCTATCTACCTGATAATTAGCAAAGTCATGGCAAACCAACTAAGAGTGGTGCTCCAAGGCTTGATTTCGCCTGTTCAATCGACTTTCCTACCGAATAGACCTTTGCATGAATCCTTTATTGTGGCTCAAGAAATGGTGGCAGGATCGAGTAGGAGAAAGGCTAAGGCCTTCTTGTGGAAGGTTGACTTTAGTAAAGCTTACGAGTCAATCTCTTGGTCGTACCTATGGGAGGTACTCAGACAAAGAGGCTTTCTAATCATTTGGATTAGATGGATGAAAGGATGTATTACTACCTTTACTTTTTCCCCATTAATCAATGGCAGACCATGTGGTGTTTGGATTCAACCCAGATGTGGGGTCAGACAGGTGTGTCCATTGGCACCATTGATATTCAACTTGGCAATCGATACCTTAGCTTGCTTCACCTTCAAGCTTTCGAAAATGGGGATGATAAAGGGGTATGCTCTCTCAAACAGAGAGGCCTTGGCCCTGGTGCTCCAGTATGTGGATGATATAGTATTTTTTGTAGAGGGTGGTGTGCAGAAGGCACGTATCCTTCATCATATGGTCACTATTTTTGGGGAGATATCAAGTCTGAAATTGAATGGGAAAAAATCTTCTCTTCTATGTTTTGGATTGAATAGAGATGTGTGCCATCAATTATCAGAGACATTGCACACACCAATCGTCTCCCTGCCTATTACCTACCTCGATCTACCATTAAGGAGTGGGAAGATGAAAAAGACTGACTGGAATTTCCTATTTGGAAAAATCTCAGCAAAGTTGGAGTGCTGGAGCAGTAAATATCTATCCAAGGGGGAAGGTTGATCCTTTTAAATTCTGTTATCACAACGATGCCAACTTTCATTTTTTTTGTGTTCAGAGCTCCAAAAGAAATCTAGAAGCAGCTAGATATAATGAGGAAATGTTTCTTTTGGAAAGGGGCAAAACATGAGGGACGATTCTTTCAACCAGCAAAATTGGACAATTTGTGTATCCCTAAAGAGTAGGGGGTTGGGAATTAGGTCCCTTAAGGAGTTTAATGATTCATTATTGTTGAGGTGGGCAATAAAAATTTTTCAGGGGGAGAATAAACTATGGGCGGAGGTGATCAGAGGGATTTATGGTGAATCACATTCTCTGGTGAATAGACTCTTTCCCACAAAGGCATAACCTTTCTGGAGGTTAGTGGTGGCAGCTATGAAGTAGAACTGGAACCTATTCCAACCAGTATGTGGGGATGGACGATCCTTTCTGTTTTGGTTGGAAAATTGGCCTTTGTTGGGATTGCTTCACCAAAAATACCCACATGTCTATGGTCTTGCTATTGACAGAGAGGCTAAAGTTGCAGGCTTCTGGGATCAAGATGAGAATAGATGGGAGATATTGGAGATGGGCTGCAGCGAGGGGAGTTGCACATGAGGGGAGAGATCATGCCTGCTGCAGGATCTACAAGATTTCAAGCTGATGGGGGGTTCTGATACATATAGATGGATGGGAGATTTTGGGAAGCAAATCACATCCCAAATATGGTTGGCCAGCATGAATCTTTGGTGAGATTTTGGGGGCCATTCATGACTTCCAAAGATGGTAACTCAAGCTGGAAAGATCATTATGATGCTCAACGTCAATGAAGGAACATCTCCACCAAATTTGGTGGAGATTGGTTGCGAGAAGACGATATTCTTGAGCTTCCCAAGTTTAGCAATGGAGCTTGGGTGAAGCTTTGTGACTAAAGAACAGAAGAGGAAGACAAGGACCAGATTGCAAGAAATTTGGACCAAAATGAGAGAAAATTGGATCTAAGTGTAAGGAATTCAAAAGTCAGGGGTCAATGTGCAAAGTAGGTTGAGATGAAGCCCAATTCATCCTAAGTTTTTAGGGTAACCATCAAGGAGGATTCTTCTACCTCATCTTTTTTACCGCTTTCATACTGTAGATTTAGTTTTCTGTACTAAGTTTTTGTAATAAACATTTGATTTTCCTATAAAATAGTTGTTATCTCGCTCTCTCTCTTGCTCTCTCTCTCTCTTTCTCTTTCTTTTCTTTTGCAAGTAGAGTAGATAATTCTCCGACTTGATTTCCTATTATATAAAATAACAAAAAAAAAATCACAAAGTATCAAAACACAAATAAAAGCAAACATAGATTTCCTTTAAATAAAATGTTTGCCTCCTTGTGTTCGACCCGGAACTCACTGAGTCTCGATTATTTTTATTGGATAAGTAGATTTTCACGATTACAATAACCAGGTTTAAAACTATGATTTTTCTCACGCAAAATATCGTTAATCAAGATGCTAACGCTGTTCAGGGTTATAGTATGAGTGACCCATACTCGAATACCTACAACCCTGGGTGACGTAACCATCCTAATTTTGCTTGGTCGAGTTAGAACCCACCTAGGGTTCTAACTCAGCTAGGCTAAATAATTATGGGCAACCTAGTAGGTACACACAACCAGCACTTACCAAGCTCAACCTACTCAGGAAACCCAACCTACTGATCTAGTTCTGGTCCTCAAAGAAATGTGGGAAATGAATCTAGGACATAAAGGGAAAATGAATCAACTGAGGACCGAATTGACGAGATGAATGGATCAATTAGTAGATTTTAGACAGCACAGGATGCTTCCATCCCACCAATCCCTAACCCTAGGAATTATTCTAGGAACTTGAGCCAGAATAGGGAGCCACAACCTCAAGCCCAAGTGCTTATCCCTGCTCCCTCTACTATTCCTGGATTCACCTATATTCCCAATTTGGTTAATCAAGCCCTGCCTATTTTCTAAAACCCACCTCAAGTATCTGCTTATGAGTATAATGCATATATTAGTGTTGTTACTCTGAGAAGTGGAACTAAAATCCAGGAACCAATTTTGCCTACATCTAATAATCACAAGGACCCTAGTGAACCTAACTTGGTTGACCAATCTAAAGACGATTCTGGCAAGGCCCAAGAACCTATTTCTCTTAATTCTGATTATGTCCCTTATCCTGCGGCCTTAAAAAAATCCAGGAAGAAGAAGAAGCCACTTGCTAGTAATGAGGAGTTGTTAGATATCTTTAAATAGCTTGAGATTAATATCCTACTCCTTGAGGCTATCAACCATATCCTTGCCTATGCCAAGTTCCTAAAAGATCTATGTACCCAAAAGTGTAGGCCTAAATCTCAAGAACCTAGGAAGGTAGTCCTATATGAGCAAGCTAGCTGTCTTATCTTATAAAACCTTCCCCCTAAAAGAACAGACCCTGGAGCACCCTTGATTTCTTGCACAATTGGAGATTTTACCTTTGATCGAGCACTCCTTGACTTAGGTGCTTCAATAAATCTAATTCCAACTAGCCTATATGAAAAATTTGGATTAGGTGAACTTAAACCTACCTCTATGACCATTTAGCTTGTTGCTTGACCTATTACCAAACCCAAAGGAGTCCTAGAGGATGTTATTATCAAGGCTAGAGATTTTTATTCCCCAGTGGATTTTTTAGTCCATGACATGAATATACTTGTGGAACTTAGGAACACCCGAATTATTCTTGAGAGACCTTTTCTTGCTACATCCAAGGCACATATCAATTGTGAGAATGGATGTATGAAAATATCTTTATGAGATAGAAAATTACAATTGGATATTGTTACATCGAAAATCATCGTAGTTTAGGAAAACATCACGTCGTAGTACATCGATGAAAATTGAAACAACATTTAAATTTGTAAAGACTGAAAAATCATGAGTTCTAAGGTCGTTCACAGGGAACAAGTGTAGCAATTCAATTCATTAATTACAACAATAAAAAATAATAATGAAATGAATAGTCAATCCCAAATAGAATAATCAATTAATGGTTAAAAAAGGTATCTCAGAGTAAAAATAAAAGAGATAAAAATTGGTGGTTGAAATCACCAAATATCCCCAACAATTAAGCATAATATCCCAAGTCAAATCTCAATATCTCAATAATACTTTCAAATCAACTCAAAGTAAACCATCAGATGTTAAGACCAAGGTTCAGATAGCTTAGGTAAGAAGCCTCAAAGCTCTGAGTTTACCTAAGTGTTGGGCACGAAACCCGAGGTTCTATAGTGCAAAACCCCCAATTCTCTTAGAATTTCCTTCTTTCTTTCTCTCTCTTCAGAACCGGATCAGGGTGTATACAGGTAATCGAATCAAAGGCCCAGACCCGCGAGGCATGAACACAGGCAAGGGCATGCATGAGCGCGGATGAGGGCATGCGTGGGTGCATGAGTAGGACCTCACCCCATGTTCACTTGAGGAGATAAGCTAATGCAGCTAAAAGTTTATTAATCAAAAATTTTTTAGTCACTGCCGATGTGGGACTTCATTGTCCTTCCTCTTCATGTAGGGTAGTTCTACACTCGAAGAGGGTGGTGGCGAGGCCTGTTGTGACTGGATGATAGTGGTCAACGAGGAAGATGACGACGAGTGACAGCAAGTGACCAGCAAGGAGAATATGGCCCTAGGGCCTGAATTAAGCACACGAGGAGGTCTAGCGCTACTTGCCAGGTAAAAGCCATAAGGTAATTGGGTGTATGAGTGGTCAAGGATGATTGGCGGTGATGCTCTGATGAGCTCCTATCAGTGATGATGGATGAGGGTGGTGGTGATGGCGGATGGTGGATGGTGAAATTGAGGGGCTAGGAAGCTCCGCTGTGGCGATACGGTGCTGGTGGTGGTGGTTATTGGGTGTGTGACAGGCGAAAGTGTCCCAGTGGTGAAAATGGTCAGCAATGAAGTAGCCGACGGCGGAGAAGACAGAGGAGAGGGAGTTAAGAGCCAAAAAGCTCCATATTCAAAATTGAGGGAAAGAGGAGAAGCCCTATACTAATTGAGAGAGAGGAAGTGAGGAAGATGTTGCTCGAGGTACGTCGGAGATGTGGAAGAGGGTGAGGAATCCGAAGTGGAAGAAAGTGTGTCCGAGCATAAAGCAACGTGAGAAGCTCCTAGGATGAACGGGGAAGATAAACCCCAAGCTTATTGTACTTGTGAGAGGTGACGAGAGTGGTTTGAGAAACTTCGGAGGTGCATCGATCTGCACCGACGAAGATGAAGAAAGAGAAGAAATCGATCCAATTGAGCATGACCCCAACTTTCATACTTAGTGCTCTTTATAAAAAACCAAATCCCAGTCATTTAACCCAAGCCAACTTCTTTCGGCATGTGTTTTTGCCACACATTGAGCTCGAGTTTTTCGAGGTCATTAGCATGAAATCTGGCCATGATTGACCACAAAGAGGAGCACAGTCGATAGAGATTGATCTTGGGAATAATTTCAACAAGTTTGGCAATTTTTTATGGAAGTTTCTTCAGTCAAGTTTTCGTTTGAATGTCAATCGTTTTGGGTTTCAACCCCATTCAGACCACAAAGAAGGTGCAGAAGAAGATGGTGGCAGGGGCATTTTTGTGAAGACGATGAAAAAGTTGGGGGCCTGTATGTGATAAACTTGAAGCCTAGGGGCCTAAATGTGAAGGATGGAGATTTCCAGGACTAAAATGCAAACTGCTTCAAGATGGACTCTGATTGAACCCACATTTTGATGTTAACCTAATCTAGACCCAAGGAGTCTAATGGTGAACTTGGATTTGAGTTTCGAACATGTTTGACTGGGAAAATTGCATGGGAGCCCAAATCAAGGTAAATTCCTATTTAAATCTCTATTCTAAGTCAAAATGGGTTCAGATGGTCAAATTGAAGGGACCAAACCTCTTAGAATATCTTTCAACAAATTTTAATAGGTTTAAATTGATTTTATCCAAACCAAAACCTTTTCAATTTAAGTGGGGTTGATAATTATGATTTTCAATACTATTCTCCCTCAAAATGAGTGAAACCCTGATTCAGTCAATGTGAATCCACTTTTTAGTCTTTTATGTTCATTTGACCTTCAATTAACCCCTAAGTAATCCTGTGGTTAATTTTCATTTGTGATGTGCTATTAAAACAGCAGAATTAACCCTGTTTTCTTATCTTCTCAAATCATATCAGTGCGGAATTATGATCCTCAGATGATCATTTAGGAGCATTTAACATTTGAGTCTAACTAATTTTGACTAGTTAGGACTCATGATGTTGTTACAATCAAATGCCTCTCTAAGGCCAGCAAGAAATTTAAGGATTGTGAATTTATTGATGATCAAGATGGTGTTAATGAATCGATGCCTGTGAATTTGATTAAGAACCTATTAGAAGCCAACCTGACTTGATCAACTTAAGAGGGTAATGATTTGCTCTGTACCCCTACTTATATCCAACCTCTTAAGATTGATCATACGATTAAACCTACTCCATTTGTTAATCCTGACTCAACCTAGATTGATTTTAAACCCTTGCCTTCTAATCTGAAGTACAATTTTCTAGGTCCAAATCAAACTCTACCTGTGATTACTAGTGCCTATTTGACTCAAGAACATGAAGATAATCTATTTGGGTCCTAAAAGAGAATAAATAGTCAATTGGATGGACAATTAAGGACTTAAAAGGAATTAAAAATGCTTACTATATTCATAGAATATTTTTGGGTGAAGGACTTAAGACTTCTCATGAGATGCAAAGAAGGCTAAATTCAAATATGTGAGTAGTGAAAAAGGAAATAATTAAATGGCTAAATGCTGGAATAATTCATCCATTTTTTGATAGTCCTTGGGTTAGTCTAGTCCAGATCGTTCCAAAGAAAGCAAGATTGACTATAGCAGCTGACAAACAGGGAGAATTGGTGCTTACAAGGACAGCTTCATCTTGGAGAGTATGTATTGATTATAGGAAGCTTAATATAGTCAGTAAGAAAGATCACTTTCCTCTCCATTTTATTGATTAGATTCTAGAGAGATTGGCAGGATAATCTTACTATTACTTTTTCAATGGATACTCTAGTTATAATCAAGTACCGAACCACCCCGAGGACCAAGAGAAGATTACTTTCACCTACCCCTATGGAACCTTTGCATTCCGTAGGATGCCCTTTGGATTATGCAATGCACCAACTACATTCTAGAGCTATGTGCTGGCCATGTTTTCAAGTTGGGAACTTGTCCAAACAACTTGTGTCGTCAAGTCGTATTTAAATACGTGAGTGTTTAAGCCCTAGAATAGGCCCAAGAGGCCTAAGGTCGGTATCCATCACATATCTCATAAGTGTTAGCCCTTCAAGTCTCAATTCATCATCCGATCTATCCTAGAACTTAGGTAAGTTCCATACTCAATTACAGGGACTACCACATTTTTTCTATTGTTTGCTCCTTTTTCTCTATTTTTTCTTTTTTTTTTCGTTTTCTTCCTCCTCAATTTGGACTTTTAAGCTCACAAAATTGTCCTCCCTCTTCCCTATTTTTTTTCCAAATGAAACCCTCCATAATCAAATTTCGCGATGTTTTGCACTTTAATACTCCCCTATGACTAAGATTTGTAATGTCCTCATTGTAAATTAGGTGAGTTTGAGTTCAGCATAGATCGCACATTAGAATAGGTTGGGGAGGGTGGTGAACGGGTTGGGATGGCTATTGCGAATGATTTCAAGCTCTAATACAAGTATCAATGGCGGAGTCAGTTGTTCTAATGGATGAACACTAATGTGAAATATGACTTAAACTCAGAGATAGGTCAGAAGGGTCTCAAGTTTTTCAAAATAATAGGTTGCCACCCATTAAGCGCTAAGTTTAATGCCATCAGTAGGGCACAATGTGGCTTAGGGATAATGGAGATCAAAAGTTGCTGCAGCCAGATTTGAATCAGCGAGTTTAAGGAATGATTTTAGTCTTTGACCATTCATAACAAATGGTTTTGAGTCATTGGTGAGTTCACTAATTTTGACAAGTTCATTTTTGAAGATTCTTCGAACTAGAAATGGTCTAATCCATTTTTATCTTAGCTTTCCTGGGAAGAGTTTGAGCTTGGCGTCAAAGAGGAGCACTTCTTTACCAGGATGGAATGATTTTCACGATATGTGCTTGTCATGGAAGGCCTTGATCACTCTTTGTAGATACACGACTTCTCGTACGCATCATTGCGTAACTCCTCGATCTCGCTCATTTGCAACCAGTAGTGTATTCCAACCTTCATGAGATCTAGATTTCACTTCTGTAATGCTTCATCTCTACAGGGAGGTGACATGTCTTCTCGGACAAGAGCCTGAATGGAGACATTCCTAGCTGGGTCTTATCGGCGATCCTATAAGCCCACAAGGCTTCTAGAAGTCAGGTGGACCAATCTTTCCTGTCAGGACAAGCAGTGACCTGAAGAATTTTCTTGATCTCATGATTAGATTTCTTAGGCAAGTTATTGGTCTGGTGGTGGTAAGGAGTCGAGATACGATGCGACTCCTCGTATTTTTTTATCAAGGTCTAGAAGTGCACATTCGAGAAGTGGGTCCCTCCATCAAATATGATAACACGTGGAACACCGAACCGGGAAAAGATGTGCTGATGAATGAATTTGATTACAACTTTGTGATCATTGGTTCGGGTCGAGACAGCTTCGATCCATTTGGATACATAGTCCACAGCAAGGAGGATGTACTCGAAACCATCAGAGTTTGGGAAGGGACCCATGAAGTCAATCCCCCAGATGTCGAAAATCTCGCACACGAGAATTGGTTGTAAGGCCATCATGTCGCGGTGGCTCGTGTTGCCTAAGGTCTGGCAATGAGCACCTGCCCTATAGTAATTATGTGCATCCTTGAAGATCATGGGCTAATAGAAGCTGCATTGAAGGATTTCTGCTGTGATTTTGTGCCCAAAGAAGTGGCCACCACAGGCATGGTCATGGCAAAATGACAAAATGTCATTGACCTCGAGTCTGGAATGCATCTCAGAATAATTTGATCTACACCAATGTGGAAGAGATATGGATCTTCCCAGACATAGTATTTGGCATCTGAAATCACCTTGTCTTTCTTAGCTCTTGGCTGATCAGATGGGATCTAGTGTGATGCCAAATAGTTGACCATATACCAATAAAGTCCCGTATCAATGGTCAGGAGGTGCTCAAGTGGAAAATGCTCAGTGATAGGTCCAGAAGGGTCAATGATAGAAGGAAGGTGAGACAAATGGTCAGCTACCACATTCTGCTTTCCCACCTTACCATGAATTTCAAGATCGAATTCTTGCAATAGTAAGATCCAACGGATTAATCTCAATTTCACATTCTTCTTCGTAAGCAAGTGCCTCACCACAGTGTGATCTGAGTAAATGATGACATGGGATCCCAGGGGGTAAGATCTGAATTTCTCTAAACCAAATACTACAGCCAATAGCTCTTTCTCCATAATCATGTAATTACTCGAAGCCTCGTCCAATGTCTTGCTCGCGTAATATATAGCCGCTGATTTCCCGTCGATCTTCTACCCCAGCACCATTCCTACTGCGTAGTCAATGGCATCGCACATGATCTCGAAGGGTTGAGACTAGTCAAGGGATTGTAGGATTGGAGCTTGGGTAACTCAATCACGGAGGATTTTGAATGCGTGAATTCACTCTCTTGTCATCTCAAAAGGCATGTCCTTTAAGAGAAGATTTATTAAGGGGCACACAATTCTGGAAAAATCATATATGAATCGGCGATAGAATCCGACGTGCCCCAAAAATGATCTAATGTCTTTGACCAAGGATGACACAAGGAATTTGGAAATCAAATCCACCTTAGCTCGGTCAACTTGGATACCTCTCTTAGATATGAGGTGTCCAAGCACAATGCCCTCAGGAACCATAAAGTGGCTCTTTTCCTAGGATAGAACCAGGTTCACTTTGATGCATCTTTGGAGGATCTAGACCAAGTGCAAGGGTAATCATCGAAAGATTATCCGAAAATTGAGAAGTCATCCATGAAGACTTGAAGGTATTTACCTACCATATCAGAGAATATGGCTAGCATGCACCGTTGAAAGGTGGCAGGTGCGTTACAAATCCCCAATGTCATCCTACAAAGTGTGTACATACCACAGGGGTAGGTAAAGGTGGTGCTTTCCTGATCTTTGAGATGGATTGCCACTTGGTTATATACGGAGTACCCATCCAAGAAACAGAAATTTTGATTTCCTGCTAGTTTCTCGAGAATCTGATCAATGAATGAGAGTTGGAAATGGTCATTCTTCGTGGAGGCATTCAATTTTCGATAGTCCATGCAAACACTCCACAAGTTCACAATATGGGTCAGAATGGTTTCTCCATATTCGGTCATAATCATAGTGAGCCCTACCTTTTTAGGCGCAACTTGGATGGGACTCACCCAGCGACTATCAAAGATCGGGTAGATGATTCCTATGTCTAGCCACTTGATGATCTCCTTTTTCATGACCTCCTATAGATTCAGGTTTAGTCATCTCTGCATTTCTTGATATGGTCGTGAGCTCTCTTCGATATTGATACAATGTGTGCAATACGAGGGACTTATTCTAGTCAGGTCATCTAGAGTCCATCCAATGACTCTTCGATGTTGCTGGAGGACAAAAATCAACTTTGTTTCCTAATGAAGAGAGAGTCAGGAATTGATAATCACAAGAAATGTTTGATTCGAACCCAAAAAGAGGTACTTCAGATGATCTGGGAGGGGCTTTAATTCTTATACCAAGTTACCAGCAACGGGTGGAGGTTTGGGATTAGCCTCGGAAGATAAGGTGCAAGCTAAGGATAGATCTGCTTCAACTCCAGGCTTCTCGATCTGTGGGTCAAGATCATCATGTGGTTGAGGCTCTGGGAGAATCGGGTTTTCCTCTGTAATTGGGTCCTCAACCAAGGAACCGATGTCCCAAACTTCTTTGATTGCCCACAATTTATTCCTTTTTGGGCCTTAAAGATATCAATCCTCAAAGTTTTATTCTCGAATTTCAACTCGATCTGGCCCTCTTCGCAATTGATATTCACCTTAGCTGTGGCTAGGAACGGTCTCCCTAAGATGATCAGTGTGTCTCTCAGATTTTCAAGAGTATCCATGTCTAATACAATGAAGTCAACCGAGAAGAAGAAA
The DNA here is from genome assembly GCA_037157565.1 of Thalassia testudinum. Classification (NCBI taxonomy): domain Eukaryota; kingdom Viridiplantae; phylum Streptophyta; class Magnoliopsida; order Alismatales; family Hydrocharitaceae; genus Thalassia; species Thalassia testudinum. Next base: position 6,336,887 of record JAZHRO010000003.1, on the reverse strand, counting down.
TCTCGTATCCTAACTAGAACATCCTCGAGAATTCCTCTAGGTGACTTTATTGATCTGTCAGCCAGCTATAGAGTCACCTCAATCGGTTTGAGCTCAGTTTCCTCCAGATGATCTAGTAGGGATGTGGGGATCAAATTTATGGAGGCTCCAATAAAGCTCAATCAAACTCTAGGTCGCCTATCTTGCAGGAGATTCAGGAGTGCCAAGATCTTTCACTTTTTGTGGGAGCTTGCTTAAGATGATAGAGCTGACTTGCTCAGAATACACAATCGAACTCCCGACTTTGTTTTGCAGCTTACGCTTTGGTGTACATAAGTCCTTCAGAAATCGCGCTTAAGCCGGTACATGGTGGATCGCATCCATCAAGGGGATGTTTATTTGGACTTGCTCAAAGAGCGTGACCAAGTCTTCCTCGAATGGCATGGGTTTGGGTTTCCTATTTCCTTTGGTCAAGGCCTCGGGAAGTGGAACCTCTATTGGGTCCTTTGGGATTGGTTTAGGCTCTGGAACTAGGATAGGTGAATCATGGATGACCATCTTAGGGGCAGGCTCTAAACTACCAGGGCTGGAGTGGCTAGGATAAGGTGGATCCTGAGTCGTTTTACCACTACGTGTAGTGACAACATTTAAGCCAGCCTAGTTTGGGTTCGGAGTCGACAAGAGTGGTGGTTTCTGCTGATATCCCACATAAGATGTGGAGGCCTCCATCCCATCGGGTGATGGAGCAAAAGGGGCCTTGATAGGTCCACTTCAATGGACTAAATTTAAGCATAAGTGCATTATCGTTAAGAGGGAAATTTAATTTAGAGCATACATTACATTGAGAAATTATTTAAAGCTCAGGTTTGGACATTCCTGCAATCTTGTTGTACATCGCATGCATACATTTTGGTAATTAAGATATGATCATGCCTTGACGTACTATTCACGTGTACACATTTTTCTGCAAGGTCATACATTTTTGGTGCTACATCAAGGTCTTGAGGATCTTTTGCAAAAGGATTACTCCTTAATTGGAATGATAAGAAAGTACTTTGATTGGAAAAACAAATAATAAATTATTTGCTAATTGAGAGCTGACATACGTAGAAGAGCGTCTCATCAAATTCCTAACTTAGTTGTTAATTGCCGCCTTCCTCAACTACTTTCCCGTTAAATTCTCATTCTTTGATTCTCTCTACTCTCCCTCATTCTCTTTATAAACAGGAAGAAGAGGAGCCTCTGGGATCATCTTTAGGAAGGAGAAGAACACCCCCCTCATCTCCAACAACCACCATGAGTCTCCCTCTCCACCTTCACCATGTGCCCTGCCTCCATGACCATGAGCCACTACAACCATGCTGCCTCCCTTGTTCATGCTCAACCTCTCCGCCACCGCGAGCCTCCTCAACTTCTGACGGAGGAGGGAAGGATTTAAGCCATCCAACCCTCTCCATCAGCCATCCGACCGTGCTCCATCCACAACCTCCTGACCTCCTCTGCCTGCTGCCCTCGATCACCATCTCTTGCTCCTCGCCACCGTGCCAACCACGATAGCAGAGACCTCCACCACTGTGAGCCACCACCTTCATGCAAGGACAAAGGAGAAGCCACCACCACCGAATGCTCCTCCACAACAGACCACGATCCACCGCTTGGTTCCTCCTCGCTTAAAACAACCTCTGCACAACCGCCTTGCTGAGCCTCTAATCTCTGCTCCATCAATGCTGTTGATCTCACCTCGACACCTCGAGCTCTCCTACGTCTGCAGCAGGCTCCCATGCAGTCCACGTACATCGTGCGACACCACCACCATCGGCGATTTCTTCATCTCCGGAACCACCTCCGACCACTACGTGCCGACGCACCACCACTAGAGTGTTCCTCTCCTCTAGCCCAACTCCTCTGACAAGTCTCACCTCCAGCCATCCCTCCCCATGTGTGCGCAAGCAAGAGGATACCTCCCCTATTTTGCTATAGGAAGGGGGGTATTAGTTGGGTGAGAATTTTTTTTGCTTTAGGATACTATTGAAATATTTTAGTACATTAATTTATGTGATGTTTATTGCATGCATGCCCTTTAACTTCCTCCTACTCCCAAGATTCATATGACGAATGGATGCTTAGAACATGACACTAGCATTTGATTATCTTGCAAACTATTCTTTTTAGGCATGATTTTATGTGGAGTTAATTAAGGGAATTATTGGTCTGTACCTTCCTGTGGACATGACCTACTCTCTTGTGAGTGGTTTATTTAGTTGTTGACAATTGGTTTTCCATTGCTCAAATTCTACTTCGACAACTTATCTCCTTATGCGAAAATCATTCTTAAGCGAAAATCAATTATTCAAGCCTGATAGACAGTGAGCATGGCCTTGATTTGGGTTCATAACGCACCTCTACTTCAGCATGTTATTTGGATTAGGTAGGGGTTGGAAAGGGAGGGTTAGGCCCAAGCATGTCCCAGGAAAATCACTAGAGGCTTGTATCAACCTGCGCCTGGTTGTTTGACATAGCCCCTCGACCTCACACTAGATATAAATGAAGGAATTGATACCAACTAAAGAAAACTTAAAACCTAGGTAACAAACCTAAGTTTCATGAAACCTCAGGGGTTAAATTGCTACAAAATTTTAATTAGGTCTAGGAGCTTAAAGTGCAAAGGAATGTGATAGGCGTTGGTTGGGGTCATGCCCGATTATTTCTTTTTTTTGTGTCAATTGGGCAGGAAGTGGTGCCCAAGCCAAATCATTAGGGTTTGCAAACAAGGATTTTTTTCATTGAAGTTTTTTAGGGTTTTGATTAAGATTTAATGTCTTTTAAGATTCTCACTTATTAATGATTCAAAGAAGATTTTGATGTTCCACAAAATAATAGCAAACAAGTTGTTGTTGGTGGAAGTCAATTCCTTTAAAATTAATGTAACTAAGAGAGAAAATCGAAAACCCTAAAGTTGGAATTCCTAGTTATGCAACTCTTAAAAAAATGAATCTCTTTTTGAAATCATTTTAGGTGGTGGTCCAAACAAGACAATAAAAATACCACCACCTGATATAAAATCAAACAAGGAATCGAAAAATAATTTTTTTTTAGATTTTATAAATTATTTGATATTTTTTTGGAATTTTTTTTCTTACTGGTGTCAAGAGTAAGAAAATGATAAATTCGAGGAATTGATTCTGCAGGAACCTCAATTGGCCTTAACAATTTCTGAGAATTATATATGATGTATATAAATTTTCAAGGGTTGCAGCAATATAAAGGTTACCCAAATATAATGACTATAAAAATTTATAAAATTCACAGACAGTAAGAAAATAGTAAAGAAACAAAGTCTGACCCCTATTCAATCTATGAATTTTTTAATTTTTTATATTCAATAAAACTATTTAAAAATTAGTCTCAAGGTTCCTGACTCAAAGGGGATTCCTTGGATGAAATTTGATGATTTTAGGAAGCTCCTAAGTGCCCAAACCTAATTTTTCAAAATCAAGATAGAAGTCTAATATTCAAAAATCAGACACCAATAAGGCAAAGGTGGTGCAAAAATGAAGCAACCAAGCAACAAAATTAAATTTAGGGTTCCACCACCCATAATTTTTCTTGTTTTGTATTTTTTTATAATTTAGAGATTTTTCTAAGAGATTCTATTTTTGTTTTTGATAAGAAAAGGCCTAGGGTACTAACTTAAAGTACGCGGGAAGAAAAGAAACTTGAATCTTCCACTTCAAGTGCTCCAAATCCCACTCCCACTCCTGATTGCACCTGAAATCAAAACAAACAAAATTTCGTGAAGATCAAGCAAGCAAGAGAGAGATAAATGATGTGATTAAGCTGTGCCTCCCCAGCAACGGCGCCAAAAAGTGATACAAATTTACACGATTTTATAAATGCGGATTTTTGTCATTGAGATACGTAAAACTGATCAACTCTTAAAATTTATAATACCTAGATAGGATGAGTATCTAGGGTCATCCAAGGAGGCCAAATTGTTAATCACAAGAATTGATTCTCTCTCTCACCTCTCAAATCCACACTTATGTTGTGATTTTGATTTACATTATTTTTTGGGTTTTTAGAAATAATCAGGTATTTTGATGCGAAGATGAACTAAAGATTAAGCCTATCACTAAACCTAAGTGACAAGAAGAGATCTTCTCTTCTAAACTCACCCTAGCCAAGTGCACCTAGGATAATTAGAAGAGAAGAGTGTGCTCTACTAATTAACTACAAGCATGAAATACACGCTAATTAGAAGGCAAAGTGAGATTTATATTGCTAGTAAATGGAATACATGTAGAGGAATGCTTCCTAGCAAAAAATGAGAAACTAAACTAGCTAATACAAAGATAAAATAAAGATGAAGAAGTGAGGGATCCTCTGGTAGAAGCTTCAAGATGGTTCTTGCTCCAAGTGTGGTTGCCCCACACTTGAAAAGAGTCCTCCTTGGCTTCTTCTTCTAGTAGTCCTCCTCCAAGCTATCCTCCAAGGTGGGTGTCAACCACCTTGCCCCTCCTCTTACCTAGCCGTCCCCTCTAGTAGAAGTTCTCCTCCTCCTTTGGCATGGCACAAGTGATAGGAAGATGAAGAAAGAAGGCACTAACAGGGTGGGTGGTTGCCCCCTTAATCTTCTTCTCCTCTTCTTCTCCTTGATTGTGGGTTTAGGTAGTGTAGGGTGGAACTTAACTAATGGAAGAGATGGTTTATGTGTGGTAGTTAGGAGGGATATATATAGGAGTGGAGAAGGGGTGGTTGGCGTGGATTGAATGGAGGACTAAGATGGGCTTTCATCGGTGGTTGTAGGATCCTATGGTGTAGGATAGTTGGTGCCACCTCAAGGGTTGTGGGAGGTGGTGGTTGTGAGTGGAATCCACCCTTTGGTGGACGTCCATGGGTGTAACGGTGCATGCTTTTGGTGCCAAAGGGAGGTAGTGATGAGGTGTGGCTTATCATAGCTAAAAGCCCAAGTTAAGCTAGAAACTAAGTTAAACACTACTGAATTAACACATGAAAAAGGTTAAGTGTGGGAAATAGTGAAAAACACCTAAAACATCAAATCTATGTTAAAAATGCAAGACTAGGTCATAAAATGAGATATTCTATTTATTAATGAAAGATGAGGATCTAATTGCAAATTGAACATACATTTAGGTTCAAAAGCTCAAATTAAAAGTGAAATCAACTTCTAAAATTTTCAATTATGCTTTAATAAAAACTTGTTGGCAGTTGGACATCATTAGGACCTCACATTTATTAGATTACATTTAGGTCCTTTGTTCACATACATTTCATTCATATAAAAACTTCTAGGGACCATTTTGTAAGCTGCTGAGGACCTCTTTGTAAGACCTAGGGACAGCTCTGCATTACTTTCTCACTACTTATGGGCCTTTCCATAAATGTTCTACCATTTTATCCATAAGGACCTCTCTGTAATTTCACCATTAGAGCTACAACTGTGGGTCACTATTCACCCCAAGAACACTACTGATCTCGACCTTTCATTCCTTGATCTCATGATCTGATGGCCGAAACCAAATCGAAGATTCGTGTGCTTCAGTGCGTGTGTTCACCTTCCCCTCTAGGTCTCATCTAACGGCCATGATTTGGATTGAAACTTTGCACTCCACTCTCCCTTCATCACAATCGCCCATGACCTAGGCACTTGATCTAACCAATGCGATGATTGGAATCACTGTATTAGCTACTAAAGCTCCTCCTTGAGCACGTGTGCACGCTAACCAGCCCCCTACCCCATAAGTGGTTCCCTTCGTCTACTCCCTCAGCTTCCCTCCCTCCTTCCTTGATGGTCAGTGACAGAGACCATTGGCTCTTGGACACCTCCCTCGTTAGCTGAAGGGTCTTCTCCCCATTCTTCGTCATCAGCCGCCAGCTGGTGACCTTGGACATCACCTTCTTCCCTTAGCTAGATTTATTGCTTTCCTAGTGTAGTTTTCCTATTTCCTAGATTAGTTGTAGTGTTAGCTAGTGTAATTTAGGTCAGTAGATGTAATTAGAGATCAAATTTGGATGATGAATTAGTGTAGCTTAGGAGTAGGTTAGCTTAGATCCTCTCTTCCCTCTCTGATCAATTCAGATCAAAGAGGTGTTTTTCCACCTCCTGTTGACTAGCAAAATCGATGTTATAAATGTTGTGTCATAATATAGGTCGAAATCGCTTGAAAACAAATAAAATTTATACTCAAATGGAAGTCTGAGGTCGTTTACTGGGAGCAAATAGGAATTCAATCGCTAATATTGATTAACAAGGTAATGAGCATAAGAAATGAGCCAATAAATTACTCAGAAATGATAATCAATGTAAAGCATGAGTTTAACAATAAGTATGCTTGGCAAAAGGAATCTCAAAGTAAAGATAATGGTGATTTAGATCACCAATTATTCAATTTAAGCATATATGCAATGAGTTCAAATAATGCAATAGTGACATCAACCATTCAAACTTAGGTACTTAAATATATCAATAGTATCAACCAATCAGGCAAGTATCAGATGGCTTAACCAACAGATGCTACAGTGCTAGGGTAGCACTGTTCTTCTTCTTCCTCTTCTATTCTTTCTTTCCTTATGCTTTCCTTCTGCTCTTCTTTCTCTTCTCTTCTTCTTCGTTGTGTCAAGGCCTTCTTCATGCACAGAGAGAGGCAATCCCTCCAGCGACTAAGTGTCACAGAGAGCAAAACCCCCCTGCACCTGCACACTCTCTTTCTTTCTCTAGGATCCTCTTCCTTGCCTTATCAAGGCCCTTCATAGTATCAGGTTATCGGGTTAACGAGCACACGCGCACTCCGGAGCAGGCTCATTGGCAGTGGGTGGTGAGCGAGGAGTGCTTAGCTTAGGTGGGTATACAGGTCAGTGCCAGGCCCATGTAAGCAGTGTCAAGGGCGAGGCACAGGTGAGGGGCATGTAGGAACCTCACCCCCTATGTTCAGTTGAGGCGATAAGCCGTGTGTGCGAAATCAATTTATGCACTATTGAATGCCCAGTGGTTTCCAAGGTGGCACTAAAGTCCCACCCTTCCTCTTCGCGTTGGCTCCAGTAGCTGTTTGTCTAATTCAGTCAAAGGCCCAGTCAAAGGGCCAAATTGGTCCTTGGGTTGTATTCCTGGAGGGATTCCACTGTACCTAGAGTCTTCACCTAGGCCTTGCAGGTGCTGGAACAAGCTTGAAGCAAGATCAAGTTCCGTGTCAAAGGCAGGTGAAGACCTAATACCTAAAAGCACAAGAACGAGCTTTTGGCCCTGTTAGAAATGTTCGGCAGGATTGTTGTGAGACGGCGAATGTGGTGGTGGGTGCAGCGTGGAGTAAGAGTGGCTGAGGTGGCCGGACAGTGACGGAGTTGGTGCGCGATGGTGGGTCTATTCGAGGGATGCTGTGGGCGAGTTTAGTGGCAAATAGGGAGAGGGGTTTTGTAGAGGGTGGTGTGGCAAATGTCCTGAGGTGGTCGGTGAGGCAGATGGAGGGGTATAGCGGCGTATACGCCTCACCAAAGGATTAGTTGGAGTCGGAGATAACGAGGGTAAGCGGCATAGTCGAGGGCTTGTTTTTGGGGTTTTTGGGTACAAAACTAACCTAAGAATCTAAACTAACTAATCTAACCAAATCTAATTAGATGAAAGGGGGAGAGCGGCACCAGCATTGGTAGTCCAGCCCCAGGGAAGAAGACGCTCCGATAGAGGGGGACAGCGACGATGACGGAGAGAGGGCGACGGCGGCTGGTATTGCACAATGTGGAGGAAGGTGAGGAAGAAGAATCTGCCATTTGTATTGTGGTCAGATGATGAGAGGAGTCAGAGGGAGTTGCCGGAGCTTGAGAAGCTATTCGACCGAAATAAGAGAGACGAATTTGGGGATTTTCCGACCAAAATCGAGTCTGAAGAGAACGACGAGGTCTAGGGAGTCGTATATAGGGCTTTAAAGGTCAACTTGGGCTTAGGAAGCAAGCTTCCCAAGCTAGGAAAGCTCATTGGAGCTAGAAACCTAAAGACACCCGAATCTCTCATGCGTTCAGATGGGAGATTGGGAAGGTTTTAGGGGTTAGGATCTGGCAAAAAAGGAAGGGAATTCCTTGACGAACTTCCCTTTCAAATCTGAGAGGGATTTGTCAAGGATTCAAGGAGAACATGCCAAACCAAGCTCTCCAGAGTTGTAGGATTAGGATTTCATGGTGGCAGGGACCTTTCTGTGAATAAGGTAAAGAAGTTGGGGGCCTTCTTGTTAGAAATTCGAAAGCTACGTGGACAGGTGAAATAAAGAAAATCAGACTTGGACTAAAGTTCAAACTAGGTTGAAACAATCTTAGATTTGGCCCAAATTTTGGTACAAACCTAATTTAGACCTAAGGAATCCAATGGTGAAGTTGTATTTTGGTTTTGACCTAGTTTGACGAGGTAATTTGCATAAACACCCAAATTAGAGTAAATGTCTGTCTGTGGCTCTATTTTGGGTCAAGACGGATCTGATGGTCAAATTGAATGTACCAAACCCAAGAGAATATTTTTTTATGAATTTTAGAAGATTTAGGTGAATTTTATTCTGACTAGAACCTCAAATAATTAAGTGGGTCTATTTTTAGTGTTTCAGATGTCATTTAATTCCTGAAACGTGCGAAAACCCTTTTCTGTCTGTACTAACCCACTTGTTAGACTTTTAAGACAATTTGACCTTTGATTAACCCTTGAAAAAACTTGTGATTGTATTGCAATTGAGTTATACTGTTAAAACTATAGTTTTACCCCTATTTTATTGTCTCTCTCATAATGGATTTGCAATGAATTAGGGCTCTCAGGCAGTTATGTGGGAGCATTTAATGACTTAATTAGATCAAATTGAGATAGTTATGGCTCATGATGGTGTTTCCATCACCTCCATTTCGACGTATTAATCTTCCCCTTCATATCACTATCGTACCTTCTGATTTCTCTCAAGTTTTTATCATATTTCACCCGTCCATTGAAGCATCAATTGAATCTAATGCTATATAGCATTTAGATCTGATTGAGCACTAATTCATCAGAGGAGCCCTTCATCCACTCCATTATTCACAAAGGTCCTCCATGTGTGTTGAACTGCATTGATTTGATTGTTTAAACTCTGAATTAGTTTGAGAACATGAATGAAGAATTTATAGCGATTTGATTCCAATCAGTGATTAGTCAATCGAATCCATTATGTTTTTGGTTCCTCCTGATGGTTTTGAACTACTTGGTATATGTTTTCAATGATTGAATTAGTTCTGATCAAACTTGATTAAGATTTCTGTTTTCTTCCTACAATATAGTGAGAATAGATCAATGAAAGGAGACCTACTCAATGATCTAGGTTATTTTGAAGCAATGTAAGGAAGATATGATAACAGGGATTGAGTGAATTTTGAATGTTATTTTCGATATGATCTAGTTTCAAACTGATTTTCAAGCACCTTTAAGTTGATTTGCAAGGAAAGAGATGTGTATTTTTATGATTTTAGAATTTTAGTTCTTATTCATTTCAATTTCTCAGATTAATGTTTGAGGAGGAACAGACTAAAAGGACTGATCTAAGTGAAACAGTCCAACATTGAGGCAAAATCTTAGCCTTGTTTAGATTTATAAGATCCGATCAAAGCAAAGTTCTAAGCAGTAGCTGAACTGAATAGCAATAGCAGTTGCTGCAACTGCTAAATTTTAGCAACACTGATTTGATGAAGATCAACCCCTGTTTAGCTGAGTTGGCTAGTCTAAGTTAGAGTTTTGGCTGGGTTTTGAGTGTTTATATGAGCTGACATGTTATGTAGTGTAGAACATCATGCATCAAGCATTCATGTACTGAGGTGGATTTTAATTTAACTTGATTTGCTTGTAATTTCAATTTCATTTCTTTGTCAGTTACTCATTAATGTGCATAACTTTCTAAATCTGAATTTTAGTGAAACTAGAGATGAAAACTTGATTTAATTGCTCACATATCTTTCTTGTGTTGTGTGAAATGCATTGAAGTGCATGGACTGAATTTCCAGCCATAGAACTCCTTTTAGGCCTTAGGTTCTTAGGTTTCAAACACTTTTAAGGCCTAGTATTTGGTTACTTTGTACATAAATAAAAATCATCTAAAAATTCCAAAAAAATAAAATAAACTTGTCTTGAGTAAGATTAGGTATTTCCTTAGGTGTGTGCAAAGTTTTAAGGTAATGTGAACCCTTGACTTGGTAGAACATACCAGCCGATGGTTCAGGATACCATGAAACTTAATAAAAGAACTAAGCTCAAAAACAACCAAAAACAATTCCTTCTCTCTCATCTCTTTCTTTCTCTTTCATCCCTTATCTATACTATATATATAAAACCCATAAAAATCAGAAAATACCCAAAACCTCCTAAAATACCATGTATACTATGTATGTACTTGTATATATATATTAAATCTAAGCTATATGTAAATATTGTATAATATGTATATAATGTATTTAAATAACTTATATCTGTATTCTATGTATTAAATTAAGTATTTATAATAACTTATTATATATATAACCTTATTATATAAATATCTACTAATTTATATAACTTAAATGTATACTAATCCAAGTAATTCTATAAACCTATTTATATCAACATATTTGTATCTCATACTGTACATACATATTTATATATGTATAATGTACCATATAATACCTGTAATTTAATTTAATTATATATTTACAATAAATAATTAAGTTATTAAGTTAACTAGGTAATTTATTAAGTTAAAATAAAATAAATTAGTAATTCAAGTTAATACTGAGATAATTTATAGTGTGTACTTGTATTATATTATATTAAGTATTTTCAACTTATTTAAACCATGTTTATTCTGTATTATAGTATTTATAGTTTATTTATATGTAAAACCATTTTAAACAAATATTTAACTTAAATAAATAAAAATAAAGCTTATAAAATATCATAAAAATATGGAATAAATAATTTATCATCTATATTAATATTGTATTAAGTCAATTTGATGATTAATTGACTAATTTATGCTTTAATTAACTAATTAACACATAATTTCATATATACAAACTGTAAATTTTACCTAATTTTATTATATAATTAAATAGATTATTTATGTAAATAAATTATATAATTATGTATCCCTATGTAAGGGCTTTGTGACCTTATAATTTAATTTTATTTTAGATTAAATTATTACCCTCAAATCGAGGGCCAAAGTTGCCAAATCAAGACATTCCAACGCAGCAACAACGGCCAATTTCGACCGCTTCTATAGTCCCACATCATGCGCTGAGAAGTGAGTGATATAGGATATATTGAATTTGTCTCATGGCTTCTTCGGTCGTCAAGCGTCGAGCGCCCTTATATGCACTCTCCTCTCTCTCAATACTCTTGAGCATGATATGAGCATACTGTATACGATGCATGGGCCAGGGGCCATGCACTGTGCGAGGGCTTAATTGGGCCCATTAACGAGCTTAATCCAGATGTAATGCACCTAAATATGAAAATTAGAGTGGCCCTAGTAGAGGTCTGGTTCCACCCTGTAAAGGGTGCTGCGTATCCCTTGAAAAGGCCGCCCACCCATTAAACCAAATTTTTGGGTTGAACCGAATCGATCAAAGAGAGAGTGAGATCTAATTTTGCTAAGTGTAAAGAAGAGAAGAGGAGAGCGAGCTCAAAATTCGACCAAGTGTTCAAACCACCCTCCATGTGCCTTAGCGTGTGTCTGTGTATGTATACATACACACACACAGATATATATATATGCACAATGTGTATAATATGTATATAAATAATATAATATAATGTAAATAAATAAGTATACATATATAGTAAGTATATATATATAAGTACAATAGGTACTTGTTTGAGGTCTCAGATATGTAGATAAATAACCTAAAACCTTTAGTGACGATTACACCCGTCACTGTATATATATATGTATGTTAGTATAAGTAGTTTTTGCCTTAAGTAGTGTAAATATGTTACTAAGGCCACATTGACGTTTATATATGTCATTGTACATAGGGGTATATGTCAGTATAGATAGTTAGTTTGCCTTATGTTATATATATAATTTTACTAAGGTTTTAGTGACACTTATATATGTCACTGTAAATATAATATATGATACTAAAGATTTTAATATATTAACTTAACTTATTATAGTAAGTATTATTAACTATTTTTTGTACCTATACTTAGGTATTATCTATATTAGTTGTAAATAATTAACATAGAGTAGTTATATATAATTTTTTATGCTTGTTTGTGCATATATGTTTTCAAGGATTGTAATTTATTTTTAAGGATTCTTTTATAAATAATTAACCAATTCATGCAAATATTTGATTCTTTCATTCAATTTTGTAAATAAAATTAACATTTTTGGAATAAAAGAATGTTTTTGGACTTAGAGAGTGATGTATATCAATAACTGCCTCCCAGTGAATGACCTGGAAAAAACCAATAAAAATTAAGTAAATAAATAAAATTGACGAGGCAATGATTTGCATTTGTGACATATACTACAACAACAACATCTAAAACACCATTTTTAATGTGAATCGATCCTCAACGATCAGGTAGGTTCTAGAAGGGTTGGTTTTGGAGGGAAAAGGGATCATGGAGTTGGCTTGGAAGGTAATGTGTAGGGCTAGGATTGGCCCCTTGTTTTAGTGCCAAAACAAGGGGTGGTTATGGTGAGTTAGTGCTACTTTTTAGTCGTGGCTTTTGGTGGTGGTTGAAGGGTGAAGGGATGTGTGGTGGTGGTGTCAACATGAGGTGGAAATGGAGGTAGCTTAGGTGGAGCTTAGGTAGGCTTATTTGGTGGAGCTAGTTAGGTGGGTTTTAGGTTAGGTTGGGATGCCATGGAGGTGGACTAGCTAAGCTAGCGTAGCTAGTAGATGAATGGAGTAGGAAATAGAGGGAGCTAGGGTTTTTGGAGGAAAGGAGCTAGAAGGAGTTGCTTGGAGCTTTGCTGGAGTTGGTGGCAGCTGAAGAGAACTATATGGAGCTACCTTAGCTGGCTTAGCTTGCTAGTTCATTGCTAGCTGCTAAGCCAAGCTAAGATAAGCTGGCTTTTGCCTATATGAGATGAGGTGTGCTGGTCTGGTCTTCCTGGAGAATACCAAGCTAGCCTAGGTCAAGTAGCTCAGCTCAGCTAAGTTGAACTAAGTTGAGCCTCCAAGAGCTGGACTTGAGTTGGACAGAGTTGGTTGAGGTCATCTTCAGCTGACTAGGTCTAGCTAATTGATGGCAGTAGCTAGTCCTAGTCAGGTTGAGCTTCCAGTGAACTGTTCTGAGCTGGAGCTGGAATGGAGCTGGGATCAACTATTTGAGCTAGTTTGAGCTGCCATCAAATTGAGGTGAGCTGATTGGAGCTAAGGTAAACTAGCTTGAGCTACCATTCAGCTGAGATGAGCTGAATGGAGCTAAAGATGAGTTGATCCAGCTGGAATGAGCTGGGGTCTACCTGGGATGAGCTAGATCTAGCTGGGATCCAGCTGATAAGAGCTTCTCCTTCATCTTCTACCTTATTGAGTGCCAAGGTGTGTGGTGTACCGAACGCATGCCCCAGACGTCTTTTAAGACGTCTGGGAGGTGGCCCAGACGTCGGACCAGACGTCTAGGATCACATCCAGACGTCTGACCAGACGTCTGGGATCGTTTCCAGACGTCTGGAAATCCGTTAATTTCGACACGCGCGGGTCGTCTGCGCGCCTAAGCGCGCAGATCGGATATTTGCTTATTCCCTCTTTCTCTACGGCTGCAAACACCTGCCGCGTCCTCTCTCTCCTCCTCGCGCGGCCTTAAAAGGCCACGTGCTCCCTCCCGTCGTCTCCACCGTCTCCTCCCTCTTCTCCTTCAGCCAGTGAGCGTGAGCGCGAGCGCGAGGGCGACAGCGGCGGCCACAGTGAGCGCAGAGGAGGTGCGGCGTGCGAGAGCGGAGCTCTACCGTGAGGGCGAGCTTGCCGGGGCTGCTAGGGCTGGCCGGCGGAGGGCGCGGGGGGCGCGGAGTGACGCGGAAGGGGGTACTGCTGCGGTCTGAGCAGCAGGTGCGTGTGGTGCGACGCGGGCGACGTCGCGAGCGGAGGCCGGGTGGCGCCCTGATTCTGGAAAAATTTCCAGAATCAGACGTCTGGGTTGATAGCCAGACGGCAAGGGCGACATCTGGAAGACCTTCCAGACGTCTAAAAGGTGAGTTTTCCGTCTTCTTCTTCCTTCCTATTGACTGACCGTACTGAGGGAGGGAGATGGGTGTGCGCAGGCTCGGTGATTCGCCATCCAACGCGAATCAGACGTCTGGCTGTTGTACCAGACGGCGGGAGCGACCTCCAGATGTCCGGGGTGACCATCAGACGTCTGGGAGCTAGGCCAGACGTCCCCGCAGACTTCTGGATGTCTGGGAAACCACGTCGAACAGGTAATTCTCTGATCCACTTTTTAAGACGTCTGGAAGAAGTTCCAGACGTCTGATTTTGCACAGTGTCGTCATTTTCGACCCGTTTAGGGCCCGTTCAGGTTCCATTTTCCGCGATTCGAGTTGCGTTCTTTTCAGAATTAATTCCTCTACCCATCTACAGTAGCTATACACTATTTTGAGACACTCCTTGTGTTTGATCCTTGTGATAGGACCCCCTTCAGTTGCAGTCTTGAGAGTCGCGGAGGCACGCAGGATTCCCGATCACACCCCCATTTCTCCCGTTGTACCTGGTAGAGTGGCTTTAAGTTATTAATAAAATCTGTTAAATTATGGAACCATAAATAGAACCTAGGACATTGCATGAATCCTAGGAATGAGAAATAGATGGAATGATAGCTCCTAGGTGTTGCATGAATCCTAGGGCTGGAAAACTAGTTTGTTTGATAGATCCTAGGATATGGCATGAATCCTAGGATGGGAAAACTAGTGGAATGTATAATACTGCAGTCTTGGAAAATGGAAAGAGATATAAAGCTGCCTGTAATTTGAATTAACAGCCGCCTGTTGTGAATAAATAACGTGGTTGAGAACATGGATTGTAAGAATGTGAAACTGGAAAGTGAAACCTGGACGTTTGAGTAAAAAGGATGGAACCCTACGGGGAAGTAGGAGTAGAACTCCTGGAAAGTGAATGGAATAGTATTGGGGAAGTGAGTTGGCCCTTGAGTACGGAGTACCAAGGAGAGCAACTGTCCCCCACTGTTTAGTGCAGAGCGGAGCCAGCCGCCCCAGGGACCCAGGGTTAGGACTGGCCACTTGTACCGACTTGCTGGCCCTCACGTACGTAGTACCGAGGAGAGCTACTAGTGTAGGGAGGTACTAGCTACCCCACGGGCCCCGGGGTTCTGCTAGCCTCCCACACCAACTTGTTAGGCCCGCTGGGGCAAACCAGGGTTGTCAGGCGAGGGTGCGCGGACTGTGGAGGGGCAAGGCCCCGGTTTGGTTACTGTGGAGGGGTTGGACCCCTGTTACTGAGAGGGCTCTGCCCTGGACTGGTTCCGTGCTGTGCTTTGGGTGCACCCGTTAACGGAAATGACTGACCAAGTGCCAATACGGGTTAGCTACCTGTGTGTTTATCGCGCGTGCCGTAGTCACCGTTACGTCTGTCAGTGACCTTGGGGTGGTTGACTGAGGGTAGGATCACCACGGGGGACTCTCCCGGCCAGGAGAGAACCACGTGCTACTTCTACTTTTTGGAAAAGACTGCAATCAAGATCGTTCCCACGAGGAACATTCGAGATCAAGAAAAAGATCTGAGGAATAAATGAAATAGTGAGACAATTGAAAGATGTGAATAAAGAAAGTAATAGAACATAACAGCTACTGTACACTCTCTGTTGTCTTTAGTTTTAGTTGCCACTCTACTATGCATTTTGGTGACGTGTTACACTCGTTACCTTTTACAGGACCAGGTGTTGAGCAGCCAGGGTCAGCGGCTGCAGAGGACACTGGGCCGAGTAGGGTCCAATAGAGTTACCACTGTCTTTTGTACCTCTTTTCTTCCGTTATAGTGAGTAGTTCTTGTTTCCGCTGTACTTTTCTTTACCTACAGTTCATGTTATATGATAAATGTTGTTCTACTGTTGTGGTGGTATATACTGTGGTAGTTTCTTTCCTTACTGCTGTACTTTCTTACTATTAGTTATATTCATGCTGAATGTGGTTTATTTTACTGCACTTTTGGTTACTTCCTCGTTGGACGACTAGGTCTTGGGATTAGTTGAGTCGGTCCGGTTCTCGTGTCTCTTAGGGACTCGGGAACTGGGTCGTTACAAGATGGCATCAGAGCAAGGTCGTCCCGAGAAGTGAATCAATTGACTGGAAAATAACCAATTCACATGTTTATAACTAGAGTAGCCACCACAACCTATCTCTTGACATGAGCTCTTAGAAGTTTCGTTAGGTACCGTCTGTTTTGACGTTTTCGTTTTGTTTCGCGTCTCCTTGCAGGAGATGCCTCGTCGCGGGACTGGTGAGACTGGTCGCGGGTGCGGTCGAGGGCGAGGTCGGCGAGGTGGACGTGCTGTTGTTGACGTCTCGGTGGACCAGCCACCACTCCTGGGCATCCAGACCCAGGACCTCGCCAGACTGATACGAGATATTGTACGAGAGGAGCTCCACCCACCGCCCCGAGCACCTCCTCCTGGGGCTGCAGAGGGGGAGTCCTCTGTGGGACCACGCGACGGACACGGCGCTGGACACGAGAGAGGGGATGGGCCGCTGCCGCCCCCACCTTCCTCCGACACTTCTGTACACGAGGCACCTTCACTTGGAGGTGCACCAGCACCTCCCCTACAGCGCCACTTCGAGCTTTTCGAACAGTTCCGGAAGCTGAAGCCCCCCTCTTTCAAGGGGGATGAGGACCCGACCGAGGCAGAGGACTGGCTTGAGCAGCTGGAGAAGATCTTCGACACCCTTCGCCCCCAGTGGACTGCCGCGTGGCCTTTGCCACGTACAAGCTGGAGAGTGCGGCACACCGGTGGTAGAGGGCAGTCCGGGGATAGGAGAGGGATGAGCCGACGTGGGACCAGTTCGTCACCCTCTTCTGCGAGCAGTACTTTCCCCAGACGTGGCAGGACCAGAGGAGGTGGGAGTTCCACACTCTCCGCCAAGGGACGATGACTGTGAGCGCGTACCGCACGCGTTTCTTGGAGCTGTCCCGCTTTACAGCGACATCGGTAGCCACTGAGGAGGAGTGCCTTTGGAGGTTCACCGAGGGGCTCCGACCTGTGATCCGGGGGTATGTCAAACCCCTGAAGCTGCCTACGTTTTCGAGGGTGGTAGAGGCAGCTATGACTTACGAGGAGACCAACCCATCCGCACGAGACACCGATGGCGGGCGGAAGAGGCCCTTACAGCCAGACTTTTCACAGGGCCGGCGAGAACGGAGACACGTGGCATCCACAGGAGAGCCGTCACGTTGTGCAAGGCCATCAGTGGCCTTTAGGGGCCCTCGACAGGGGCCAGTCGCCAGCACCGGACCCCCGCCTAGCCGACAACAGGGACCCACTGAGGGCGGGAGTCGAGTTCCCCTCTGCTACCAGTGTGGCCAGCCGGGCCACGTTAGGAGGGACTGCCCATCAAGGGTAGGGGGTCAGTAGATACTCCCCACGCAGAGCACTGGAGGGCACGCAGGAGGCCTCGGTTCCCAGGTGCGAGGAGGAGGACAGCAGTCGCGAGGAGGGTACCGGCCAGCACCTACCCGTCCGACGCAGAGTGTGGCTGCTTCGTCCGCACCTAGAGCTCAGGGGCGTATCAATGCCCTCACACACAGGGACGCCAGAGCTTCGGGATAGGTGGTAGCAGGTATGGTTTCAGTTTCTGGCAGACTCCTTTACACGCTTTTCGATTCCGGCGCTACGCACTCGTTTGTGGCAGCCAGTTTCGCAGTTAGTTTGGACCAGGATTATACACTGTTAGAGAATCCGTTCGTAATCAAAGGTCCGAGTGGCCAGCTGTTTGTAGCTGAGGAGGTGTACACGGATTGCGAGGTCAGCGTCGGAGGACATAGCCTGCCAGCTGACCTGATTATGATCCAGATGGAGGACTTTGGAGTGATTCTGGGGATGGATTGGCTGTCCGCTTACCACGCCTTGGTGGACTGTTTTGAGAGGAAGATTGTCTTCTCCATTCTGGAGTTGCCTTCTTTCGAGTTTCACGGACAGCCAGTGGACGGAGGTTTCAGGTGCATTTCGGCACTTCGGGCGGTGAGACTTTTGAGCCAGGGGTGTGAGGGCTTCCTAGCTTGTGTGGTGGCAGAGCCCAGCCCTGTGGCAGACTTCCAGAGCATCCCGGTGGTCAGAGAGTACCCCGACGTGTTTCCAGACGAGTTACCAGGACTACCGACCGAGCGTGAGATTGAGTTTGAGATATCACTAGTACCAGGGACCTGCCCCATCTCCACTGCACCATACAGAATGGCACCGCTTGAGCTGCGAGAGCTCAAGTCCCAGTTACAGGACCTTTTGGAGAAAGGTTTCGTGAGGCCCAGTGCGTCCCCCTGGGGAGCCCCGGTACTGTTTGTGAAGAAGAAGGATGGGACCCTACGCCTTTGTGTGGACTACCGACAGCTGAACAGGGTCACCATCAAGAACAGATATCCGCTGCCGAGGATCGACGATTTGTTTGACCAGTTGCGGGGTGCCACGGTGTTTTCCAAGATAGACTTGAGGTCTAGATACCACCAGTTGAGGATCAGGGAGACCGACGTCTCCAAGACAGCTTTCCGCACCCAGTACGGACACTACGAGTTTTTGGTCATGCCGTTTGGGTTGACCAATGCCCTCGCTGCTTTCATGGACCTGATGAACCGGGTGTTTAGACCGTACTTGGACCAGTTCGTGGTGGTTTTCATAGATGATGTACTCATCTATTCTAGAGATCGGACGCAGCACGGACAACACTTGCGGATGGTTCTGGACACTCTGAGACGACGCCGGCTGTACGCCAAATCAGCAAGTGCGAGTTCTAGTTGAGGGAGGTGACCTTCCTAGGTCATGTGATCTCTGGAGACGGCTTGGCGGTGGACCCAGCCAAGGTCGAGGCAGTGCTCAGGTGGGAGAGACCACGTTCAGTCACTAAGATCCGCAGTTTCCTGGGACTAGCTGGCTACTACAGACGGTTCATCAGAGGATTTTCGCAGATTGCGCGTCCTATGACAGTTGACCCGGAAGGACGTGCCTTTCGCTTGGACAGATGCCTGTGAGGCGTGTTTTCTGGAGCTGAAGGAGAGGTTGACCTCGGCTCCCGGGCTCACCATTCCTGACAGTAGTGGCGGGTTCGTTGTGTACACGGACGCTTCCTTGCAGGGGTTAGGAGGTGTGCTCATGCAGAGGGGTCACATTGTCGCTTACGCTTCACGGCAACTGAAGCCCCATGAGCATACCTACCCTACCCACGACCTAGAGTTGGCAGCTGTTGTCTTCGCGCTGAAGACCTGGAGGCACTACTTGTACGGTGAGACCTTCGAGATTTTTACAGATCACAAGAGCCTCAGGTATCTTTTTGACCAGAAGGAGCTCAACATGAGACAGAGACGTTGGTTGGAGCTCCTGAAGGACTACGACTGCAGCATCTCCTACTACCCGGGAAAGGCCAATGTGGTGGCTGACGCCTTGAGCCGTAAGGCTCCCGCACGCTTGGCCAGTCTACAGTTACAGAGTTGGAGCCTTTTGGAGGAGGTGGGCAGTTGGCGACCTCTAGAGTTACGAGGGTACTGTGGGGCAGTGACGGTGACATGGCAGACTAGGCCAGAGCTGATGGACCGCATCATCACAGGACAGATGGCCGATCCGTACTTGCAGTCTTTACGCGACAGAGTACTGTCAGGAGATCCAGGGGACTTCTCTTTCACAGACCAGGTGCTACGCTTGAGGGGACGGTTGTGCGTTCCCAGAGACGAGGAGATGTTGAGAGAGCTCCTAACTAAGGCACACGGTTCCAAATTCACCATACATCCCGAAAACACGAAAATGTACCACGACTTGAGACGCGAGTTTTGGTGGAGAGGGATGAAGCGGGATGTGGGTGAGTTCGTGCAACAGTGCTTAGTGTGCCAGCAGGTGAAAGCCGAGCATCAGAGGCCTGCAGGGCCACTTCAGCCACTTCCAGTGCCAGAGTGGAAGTGGGAGAGCATCACCATGGACTTGGTGGTGGGCTTACCTATTACCCAGCGGGGACACGACGCAGTCTGGGTAATAGTGGATAGACTGACGAAGACGGCACGATTCTTGCCGATCCGAGTCACTTTGGGACCAGCACAGTTGGCAGAGAGGTATATCCGTGATGTGGTATGACTACATGGAGTTCCGCGAGAGATCGTATCCGACCGGGATGCCCACTTTACGTCCCAGTTTTGGGCTGAGTTTCAGCAGGCCTTAGGGACGAGGTTGAGGTTTAGCACGGCTTACCACCCCCAGACGGACGGACAGTCTGAGAGCACGATACAGACACTTGAGGACCTTTTGCATGCCTGTGTACTGGACTAGAGGGGCTCTTGGGAGGAGCACCTGCCCCTGGCAAAGTTTGCATACAACAACAGTTATCACTCGAGCATCGGCATGGCTCCCTACGAGGCTCTGTACGGACGGAAGTGTACGGCACCCTTGAGTTGGGTTGAGGTGGGGACCAAGTGGGAGGTTGGCCCCAGGTTGATCCGGCAGAGTCAGGAGGTAGTTGAGCAGATCCACAGACGACTCCGCACTGTCAGGAGCAAACAGAAGAGCTATGCGGATCGGAGATGCAGAGAGGTGCAGTTTGAGGTTGGGGACCACGTTTTCCTTCGTGTTTCGCCCATGAAGGGCTTACAGCGGTTTGGGGTGAGAGGGAAGCTCGCGCCGAGGTTTGTGGGGCCCTTTGAGGTCCTGGAGCGGGTTGGACCCGTTGCTTACAAACTTGCCCTTCCCCCGCAGCTGTCTGGTGTGCACGACGTGTTCCACGTGTCCAGCCTCAGGAAGTACGTAGCCGATTCCAGTCACGTACTGAGTCACGAGAGCGTCGAGGTGGGCAATGACCTGACCTACCCCGAGCGGCCAGTGCAGATCCTTGACCGAGCCATCCGCAGTTTGAGACGAAAGCAAGTACCCCTGGTAAAGGTTTTATGGAGGAGCCAGCGGTACGAGGAGGCTACCTGGGAGCCTGAGGCGGCAATGCCGGAGCGGTACCCGAAGCTTTTCGCGGGTACGTCTTTTCGGACCGGCTTCGGTCCTCTTTGAGTTTGTTATGGTTAATTGGACATCTTTTCCCGCACCCTAGTTGGCGCAAGTTTCGGGGACGAAACTTCCTTTGAGTTTGTTATATTGTAACGAACGCGTGCCCCAGACATCTTTTAAGACGTCTGGGAGGTGGCCCAGACGTCAGACCAGACGTCTGGGATGACATCCAGACGTCTGACCAGACGTCTGGGATCGTTTCAAGACGTCTGGAAATTCGTTAATTTCGAAACGCGTGGGTTGTCTGTGCGCCTGAGCACGCAGACCGGATATTCGCTTATTCCCTCTTTCTCTGCGGCTGCAGACACCTGCCACGTCCTCTCTCTCCTGCTCGTGCGGCCTTAAAAGGCCACGCACTCCCTCCCGTCGTCTCCACCATCTCCTCCCTCTTCTCCTTCAGCCAGTGAGCGTGAGCGTGAGCACGAGGGCGGCAGCGGCGGCCGCAGTCAGTGCGGAGGAGGTGCGGCGTGCGAGAGCGGAGCTCTGCCGTGAGGGCGAGCTCGCCGGGGCTGCTAGGGCCTGCCGGCGGAGGGTGCGGGGGGGGCGCGGAGGGGGGGACTGCTGCGGTCTGAGCAGCAGGCGCGTGAGGTGCGACGCGGGCGGCATCGCGAGCGGAGGCCGGGTGGCGCCCCGATTCTAGAAAAATTTCCAGAATCAGACGTCTAGGTTGATAGCCAGACTTCAAGGCCGACGTCTGGAAGACCTTCCAGACGTCTATAAGGTGAGTTTTCCGCCTTCTTCTTCCTTCCTGTGGACTGACCGTACTGAGGGAAGGAGATGGGTGTGCGCAGGCTCGGTGATTCGCCATCCAACGCTAATCAGACGTCTGGCTGTTGTACCAGACGACAGGAGCGACCTCCAGACGTCCGGGGTGACCATCGGACGTCTGGGAGCTAGGCCAGACGTCCCCGCAGACTTCTGGACGTCTGGGAAACCACGCTGAATAGGTAATTCTCTGATCCACCTTTTAAGACGTCTGGAAGAAGTTCCAGACGTCTGATTTTGCACAGTGTCGTCGTTTTCGACCCGTTTAGGGCCCGTTCGGGTTCCGTTTTCCGCGATTCGAGTTGCGTTCTTTTCAGAATTAATTCCTCTACCCGTCTACAGTAGCTATACACTATTTTGAGACACTCCTTGTGCTTGATCCTTGTGATAAGACCCCCTTCAGTTGCAGTCTTGGGAGTCGCGGAGGCACGCGGGATTCCCGATCACGCCCCCATTTCTCCCATTGTACCTGGTAGAGTGGCTTTAAGTTATTAATAAAATCTGTTAAATTATGGAACCATAAATAGAACCTAGGACATTGCATGAATCCTAGGAATGAGAAATAGATGGAATGATAGCTCCTAGGTGTTGCATGAATCCTAGGGCTGGAAAACTAGATTGTTTGATAGATCCTACGATATGGCATGAATCCTAGGATGGGAAAACTAGTGTAATGTATAATACTGCAGTCTTGGAAAATGGAAAGAGATATAAAGCTGCCTGTAATTTGAATTAACAACTGCCTATTGTGAATAAATAACGTGGTTGAGAATATGGATTGTAAGGATGTGAAACTGGAAAGTGAAACCTAGACGTTTGAGTAAAAAGGATGGAACCCTACGGGGAAGTAGGAGTAGAACTCCTAGAAAGTGAATGGAATAGTATTGGGGAAGTGAGTTGGCCCTTGAGTACGGAGTACCAAGGAGAGCGACTGTCCCCTACTGTTTAGTGCAGAGCGGAGCCAGCCGCCCCAGGGACCCGGGGTTAGGACTGGCCACTCCGTACTGACTTGCTGGCCCTCGCGTACGTAGTACCGAGGAGAGCTACTAGTGTAGGGAGGTACTAGCTACCCCACGGGCCCCGGGGTTCTGCTAGCCTCCCACACCGACTTGTTAGGCCCGCTGGGGCAAACCAGGGTAGTCAGGCGAGGGTGCACGGACTGTGGAGGGGCAAGGCCCCGGTTTAGTTACTATGGAGGGGTTGGACCCCTGTTACTGAGAGGGCTCTGCCCTGGACTGGTTCCGTGTTGTGCTTTGGGCGCACCCGTTAATGGAAACGACTGACCGCATGCCAGTATGGGTTAGCTACCTGTGCGTTTATCGCGCGTGCCGTAGTCACCGTTACATCTGTCAGTGACCTTGGGGTGGTTGACTGAGGGTAGGATCACCACGGGGGACTCTCCCGGCCAGGAGAGCACCACGTGCTACTTCTACTTTTTGGAGAAGACTGCAATCAAGATCGTTCCCACGAGGAACATTCGAGATCAAGAAAAAGATCTGAGGAATAAATGAAATAGTGAGACAATTGAAAGATGTGAATAAAGAAAGTAATAGAACATAACAGCTACTGTACACTCTACTATTGTCTTTAGTTTTAGTTGTCACTCTACTCAGCATTTTGCTGACGTGTTACACTCGTTACCTTTTACAGGACCAGGTGTTGAGCAACCAGGGTCAGCGGCTGCAGAGGACGCTGGGCCGAGTAGGGTCCAGTAGAGTTACCACTGTCTTTTGTACCTCTTTGTTTCCGTTATAGTGAGTAGTTCTTGTTTCCGCTGTACTTTTCTTTACCTACAGTTCAGGTTATATGATAAATGTTGTTCTACTGTTGTGGTGGTATATATTGTGGTAGTTTCTTTCCTTACTGCTGTACTTTCTTACTGTTAGTTATATTCATGCTGAATGTGGTTTATTTTACTGCTCTTTTGGTTACTTCCTCGTTGGACGACTAGGTCTTGGGATTAGTTGAGTCGGTCCGGTTCTCGTGTCTCGTAGGGACTCGGGAACCGGGTCGTTACATGTGGTATCTGACATTCTACCTAATCTTGATACTCAGATAAACACATCAAAAAATATAACTAAAATGCAATGCATGCCTAACCTAGGTAAATGCCTAAATGCAGCCCGAAAACCTATTTATGTAGTTAAAACCCTAAGAGATATATTACTTTTAGGGCATAAGGATGGTGATAAGCTAGTGTTTATCAATTCTCCAAGGATGCAGATAGATGAGAGCCAGGCTTGGATGTAGAAGGATCTAACGAGATCTCGATCTGATCGAACGGGAACACAAACAGTTGGGACGGAGCATGACCCCAATTAAAGTGAACTTCAAGATTGGTCATAAGGATCTCCTCCTATACATGCACTATGGAATCAGATGAGGGACAGAATGTGTATTGGACCCAATCGAGGCACCCAACAAAGATGAGGGACTATGGAGGTTTGAGGCGGCTGTTACCTCTGGATCAGAAACTCACCCACCTGAGAATTACTTGGGAAACCAGCAAGGTAGAGTCCCACAAAGGCCCCTACAAGGTAGAGCATCCCCACGGGTTACAGGGTTCCCCCACCCAACCTTCCTTGTCACTAAGATTCCAAGTAGACCGGAATGTGTGAGCTTGACTCCTTAAGTCTACCAATTTTAATACTGCTTGTGTCTTGAATTTCACTTGAACTTGAAGTTGATTTGATTTATGACCTAATTTGGAGGTTGATTGATTCACAAAGTGAACCAATGTCATCTGACCTATCCTAAAGTTGAGGATGAGTTGGGTCAAGAACCCAAATCACCCTGAATTCGTTTGCAAATAGGTTATTAGTTTGCAAATTTTAATGATCCAAGAGATTAATAGAACCTTGATTTTAGGGTCCACTTGATTAGATCAATTCAACCAAGGCTTGGTTAACACACAATGAGGGAAATATATTTTCTTTTAAAGCATGCCAGTGTGTACTCCTGGAAACCCTAATGTGGAAACCCTAGATTAACTCTATTTCCAAGTCCAATTCTTCTAAAAGATGGTACCTTGGGCTCAATCAAGAAGGTGAATAGCCTAAGGAACCTTATTTTCCTAATAGGTGCAAGTATCAGGATGGGGATCTCTAATCAAATCAAATCAAATTAGGAAACTTGAATGATGATTGCTATGTAAATAAAGCAAGTTGAACCTAATTGATTTCCTTTTCGATCTTTCCAAGAGATGAGGGGTTTAAAGAAGAAGGAAATGTGATTACCTACCCTTGCTGTGGTTGCTTGTGTAGACGATCTTCAAATTCACCTACAACAACACAACAAAGCAGATATAGCAAGTCAGAATCAGATCAGAAAGGGTGATTAGTGAATGAAATACGCATTACTCCCAAATAATGGCGCCAAAATGTTGTGACGAAAATCATCGTAGTTTAGGAAAACATCGCGTCATAGTATAGCGATGAAAATTGAAATGACATTTAAATTTGTAAGGCTCTATGACGTTCTAAGGTCATTCGTAGGGAGCAAGTGTGGCAATTCAATTCATTAATTACAACAATCAGAAATAATAATGAAATGAATAGTCAATCTCAAATAGAATAATCAATTAATGCTTCAAAAATGTATCTTAGAGTAAAAACAAAAAAGATAAAAATTGGTGGTTGAAACCACCAAATATCCCCAACAATTAAGCACAATATCCTAAGCCAAATCTCAATCTCTCAATAGTACTTTCAAATCAATTTAGAGTCAACCATCAGACATCGAGGCTAAGGTTCAGACAACTTAAGTAACAAGCCCCAAAGCTCTGAGTTTGCCCAAGTGTTGGGCACGAAACCCAAGGTTCTACAGTGCAAAACCCCCTCAATCCACTCAGAATTTCCGTCTCTCTTTCTCTCTCTTTAGAACTAGGTCAAGGGGTATATGGGTAATCGGATTAGAGGCCCAGACCTACGAAGTGTAAGCACGGTCCACGGTCATAGGTGAGAGCGGGCCAAGGCATGCGTGAGCGTGTGCGTGGGACCTCACCCCATGTTCACTTGTGGTGATAAGCTAATGCAGCTAAAACTTTATTAATCAAAATTTTTGTCACTGCCGATGTGGGACTTTGTTGTCATGCTTCTTCGCATGTTGCAGCAGCAAGTCTCCTCGTCAAATTGGTGTGGATTGTTTCTCTAATTGGTGCTGCAACTGGGGTCATGGAGTAGTTCTACGCTCGAAGAGGGTGGCGGCAAGGACTGCTATGATCAGATGACAGTTGTCAGCGATGAAGACAATGATGGGTGACGACGAGTGCCCTGCAAGGAGAATACGACCCTAAGGCCTGAATTAAGCACACGAGGAGGTCCGGTGCTACTCGCCAAATAGAAAACCTAAGGTAATTGGGTGTGCCAGTGGTCGAGGATGATTAGCAGTGAAGCTATGATGAGCTCTTGTCGGCGGTGATGGAGGAGGGTGGTGGTGATGGCAAAAGGTGAAATTAGGGAGCTAGGAAGCTCTGCTATGGCGATGCAGTGTTGGTGGTGGTTATTGGGTGTGTGATGGGCAGAAGTGTGTCAGCAGTTGTTTCGTCGCCACTAGACACGTTAGAAAAGGTAGATATTATGTCATTGTGTGAATCACAAGGGATCAAATAAATTTGTAAGTACCGAGAGTACCAGGTCATTCGTAGGGAGCCAATCACAATTTATATAGAAGATTTTCAGAAAACTCGCTTTAAACAGATATCTATATATGTATATATGTATATATGAACATCATATATCAGATAATCAGAATCGTATTGCATTAGAAATAGTTTTTCAAACTAGACATTGCTATGCTAAATAGAGAGGAGAGAGATAGAAGGTAGATAGATGACGACGCCGCTTGTGGGATGCTTGTGCGAAGTGCGGTAGCACTTCAGATCTAAAGTGCTGGGACGAAGGGTGGAGCGGAGTTGTAGAGGGAGAGAGGTCTGGAGGAAGGTGGAAGAGAGAAAGGAAGAGTTGTTTGGAAGATAGTAGAGATGTCTTTCAATTGGGGCACCCTGGGCCTTCTTTTATAACTTTGATGTGGGGCAAAGAGGGTATTTTGGCCCTTAAAATCGTGCAACGACTTTAATTTGATCAGATCCATTGATCGTGGGATCAACGGATCTAATCTAGCCTTCAAATCAACTTATCTGTGCCTTCTACGCTCGAAACACACCAAATGGTGCCACATGTCAACTTCTAGAGCATCTGATCGTGATCACTCGGCTCAGCATGTGCCTTGCACCCACCTGAT
Source organism: Thalassia testudinum (assembly GCA_037157565.1). Classification (NCBI taxonomy): domain Eukaryota; kingdom Viridiplantae; phylum Streptophyta; class Magnoliopsida; order Alismatales; family Hydrocharitaceae; genus Thalassia; species Thalassia testudinum. Next base: position 6,309,709 of record JAZHRO010000003.1, on the reverse strand, counting down.
GCATGGGTTTCGCATGTTTGAAATCGGGGTTATGAGTAACCCATTGCTGTAGTCGCAAAACTCGTTATCAAATAAATTTTTTACCGAAACTCTAAGGGAGTCCCAGGCCAAACACAAAGAGGCGATGTTTACTTAATTTGTAAGCTGCACTTGCTTTTGTTTGTTTTTGGTGTTTTAGTTTTATTTTTCTCTTTCATTTGTTTTTATAAAGCAAGAAAACAATGTGGATCACAATGGAGATAGAAGCAAATTTGATATATATTGCACAAATGTTTATTACAATAATCTAGAAAGCATAAAAAAGAGAGAGGTGAGAAAGAATCTCCCAAAGTGGCTATTCGGCGAGACGACGGCACCTAGTAGAAGCTTGGAAAAAGTTGGGAAGCAGGACGACGGAGGTGAGATGCAGGAGGACGTCAGGTAGAGGAAAGCCTCAGCGTGGCTCTAGAATGGAGGTGTGGAGGCGGAGATGATCTGCTACCGGAATAGAGGTGGGAGGACGACTCCAAGGCGACCTATGAATGCGGATGGGAAGATGGAGGAATATTTGGTGGGACCGAGGTTTGTTACACTAATAGGAGCCTTAGGATCTTGAGAGTAAGCTCTAACGGAGCGTTGGTAGGCTTGCTAGAGCTTAGGAGTAGGTGGGAGTAGAGTAGGTAGAGAAGCCTTGGAAGGGAGGGGGTGTAGGACCTTATATAGTGGATGAGAGTAGGCTAGAATAGGCATAAGACCAATAGCGACTTCCAGAATGTCACTGTAGGTATAGCTCAAGTGTCGCTGTAGCTAGCTCACACCCACTCACGCACATAGCTAGCCTTGGGACTACGAGCAATTAGTGATGGCTATAAGTATCACTAAAGGTCTGCTAGGATATCGCTGAAGGTTGGTGCTACCCAGGCACATGCCCGCGTGAGTGTGGGATCACACGTTCACGAGGTGCGTCGATGGCCGCGTGCAGCATCAGCACCCACTGAGCGGTGCCACGTTGCGACGCCTCCGCCAATTGATGACATCCAACAAGTGCAATTGAATCGTGCTCTCTCTTCGCAAGATTTTCGCCCGCACACCACAGCTCGAACTCGCGCTCGCGGTTTTCGAGCGTGTGTCTTCACCAATGCGCTAAAGTCACAGTTTGTCGAGTGGAGGGTTGGTGCGGTCGTGTAGTTAGGGTGCCCCTTAGCTGTTGGATTGAGATCCAATGGCTGAGATCTCTTCTTGCGATGGGCTTGGGGACGCATCGGCTCAAGTGAGGTGGCCTACATGGCACCACGTGGCCCCATCTAGGTCATCCGTCTTCTTCTTCTTGTGGAGGGTACTACAGAGCTCTGATCGGGGTGATTCTCACGTTGTCGAACTGCGATCATCACTCGAAATCCGTCCGTATAGTCAAATTCTTCATCCGAAGCCCAAAAAGATGTCGCACTGCCTCCTGGCCATGTAAAATGACGGAATTAATGTACATAAAATACAACTATCCTAAATGCAATGCAATGAATGTTTGTGCAATATTTATATCATGATATGCAATGCGAGGCCTAGGAACTATCATAAATAAGCATTTTATGGTGAATTTATGTGTGTTTATCATACCCCCATGCTTACCTTTTGCAAGTCTGTAGAAAAATTAACCTAAATACTATGTATAAAAGTAGAGTTAGGACTCGATTATTTAGGTAAAATTCATCGATTGCTTTAGAAAATCTCAACCCCAAGACCTAATTACAAAAACTCAACAGTGCCCAAGTGTCTACCAGAATGCAGACTGTCCAAGCCCTATCCTTATTTGAAAGAGAAGATACACTATTTTTTCTTATTTTTCTTCTTTTCTAATTTTTTTTTTATACTTTTGGAGTTTGAGAGTTTCAGGATAACTTTTTTCGGCTACCCGACCCGCCCAAGACTCAAAAAGGACTCTAAGTGCTAAGCATCTAGTGAAAAGAGTGAAAGACTCACTAGGCGGCCATTAAAACGGACTTTGGATTTCTACGACCCTAGGTGACCTTGCCTAGAGGCTTATCTTTTCAAATGGTAGCTTTCTCCCAACTTCTTTTATTTATGTGGTCAACACAAGGGCGAACCCAGTGTATATCTCCCCGGTTTATTCTACTTCCCCACTTCTTCCCTAAGTGTTTTGGGAATTATTGTGCATTTTTGTGAGCTGAGCTCTGGACAACCAGCCAATAGGCTGTTACCCACAGCAACTTGCCAACCATACTCGTGCGGTGAAGTGTGGCTTTGTTTTTTTTTTTAAGTGGCTTCCATGATCTATGATTTACCTAAAGGCAGTACAACGAAAATGATCTTGTGGCTAGGCTATGGACAACTGGCCGATGAGCTATTACCACGGTCAACTTGCCAGCCGTACCACCTGATCGAGGTGCATTTCGCAAATTAAAATCAGAGTTTGGAGGACCCGTCGTCGTAGCTCACAGAACACATCTATTAGATAAAATTTATAACCGAAACTCGAAAAGTGAGTCCTGGGTTGAACACGGGGAGGCGAATGTTTGGTTTTATAAAAATCCGCGCTTCACTTTTATTTCTTTTTATTTTTTTTATCCTTTCTAATTTTTTTGTATTTTTAATAGGGAAAGAGATTAGGTCGATGAAAACTTTATCTACTTGCAAAAATGTAAGTGAGAGAGGGAGAAAGAGAGAGAGAAAGAAACAATCATCTATTCATAAGCAAGTGTTTGTTACAACTATGAAAGCGGAAAATCTACAATACAAAAGCGTAAAAAGATAGAATGAGGTGAGAGAAATACCCCTCAATGGTTGCTCGGAGGACGACTCGCACTGACGTCATCTGGAGGAAGGTGGTGAGGAGCAAGATGGAGGATGGAGCCGGAGGATGGAGGATGGTGCAGGATGGTGTCGCGATGAGGATCTTCTTCCCGAAGGGCGGTGAAAGGACGGCCACGAGATGCTCCACGAATGGGGATGAGAGGTGGGAAAACTATTTAATGAGGCAGAGGTTCGCTACACTAATAGGAGCCTTGGGAGCTTGAGAGTAAGCTCTAATGGAGCATTGATAGGCCTGCTAGAGATTAGGAGTAGGTAGGAGTAGAGTAGGTAGAGATGAAGAGGAATGGGGGGTGTAGGGGTGTTTATATAGTGGAGGGAAGAAGAGAATCCCACGCACAGGCATTCAATGGAAATATCTTATAATCGTTTTGTCAGCTGTAATAGTAATTTCCTACTTTCATTTATTCTATAAAAAAAGATACTTTCTGTGGGACGAATCAATATACACTTCATACACCCACATTTGAGGCACATAATCGGACTTGATTTTCATCTACTCAATCGGGGTTCCGACCTATGGATCTGGTACACGAATTCAACACATGAAAGAGTAAAGATCATATTAGGTTAATCACCTTTTTGTGTGCCTTAATCGATGGTGCATTTGAGGCGATTGATTGAATTGTTTGGGCTGCACCACCTAATCTAAAAGAGGTTCATTTTGTAGCTACCCCATAGGATTCAATAACTAGGTCAAGCCAGGCACTCCATATTTTTCTTGATTTGTAAAGGAAAATACTTGAAAACGTACTTTCAAAAACAAACTTGGTTTGCCTCACAAAACTTGGTTGAAAACAATTAATATTTGAATCCTAAAAGCTATTAAGTAAGATTCGAACCCTGAAACTCACCTCAACATTAATAATCTTGCTTGAAAACCTCTTGGTTGTGCACATTCACACATTCTCAAACAAATCATTAAGGGTACAACCCATTAAGGGCCCATCACATTCCAGAGCACCAATTTCCCAAGCCTAACTAAAATCAAATAGACGTTGGCCCAAAGGATTCATTCGCTCGTCGGGATCTAGATTGAGATTATTCACGATTAACCTGCTTATACTAGTCAATCTGATGTCAAGCTAGGGGAGTAGCGTCAAATGACCACAGATGGGGGTACACTAGGAACCAAAGACGCAAGCCAATGGAAGAACCTTCTCCCCAGTCCCTCCTTCTAACTGGTCGGATTGCCTGGACATAAGTAGAGTAAATCGTCCATAATCTTAGGATGGATTCTAAGAGTAAGTAGACCTTAGGCTACCCCATTTAAGGATAGGCTTGTACTCTTGTGTTGCAAGGTTCCCTCTTTCCCCACCCCTCCGACTTCCTTCCAGTGCATGCTTAAAAGGAGGTCATTGAATCCTAGATTGGAAGGACCTCTAGACCATTCTAGGAGTCAAAGGTTGAGCTATAGCCAAGCAAATCCCATGGTTGAGCAACAACCACCTCCCCCAGCCCCGAACCAGCAGGAGCTAATTCAGAGGCAGTTGGAAGAATTGCAGTAGATGCAGCAATGGTTCCAACGTATGCATGGTCAGGGTGCTCGACCCTTGAAGGATTTTTGCGATCCTTCAAACTATAGGGAATGTCCCAGCGTCATGATTCCCGTTGGAGGCATAGAAATCAAGCCCCAAGTCTTAAGTTTGATTTAGCATTTCCATGGGCTTGGCTCGGAGGACCCATTCCAGCACCTGGAGGATATGACCACTTTAGTTCAGACCACCAGAGCATGGAATGTGAATGAAGAGCAAATGGTCATGAGGCTTTTCCCCTATTCTTTCAGGGATAAGGCCGCACATTGGTACCGAACTATAGGAATGCTGATTGAAACTTGGCCTGCTCTTAAGTCAGCTTTCTTGAAGAAATTCTTTCCTATTGGAAGGACCAATGCCTTACGATGAGCGATTACCACTTTTGCCCAGCATCTAAGGGAACCGTTTCATGGTGCCTGGGAGCGATTCCAGGAACTTTTAAGGAAGTGTCCACACCACGAGGTGCCAAAATGGCAACTCGTGCAAATTTTCTACCATGGGTTGGTTGAGCAACTCCGTAATCATGTGGATGCCTCCTGCGGAGGCAATTTCCTCAATAGGGATGCAGATAGCGCATACGACCTATTTGAGGAAATGAGTGAGAACTCAATTAATCATGCCTCCATGGATGCATTCAACTAGTCCCAACAACCTAGGTCAAGTGCTAATGAGATCTAGGATTCTCATTCATTTGACATGGAATTAATTTGTAATAAACTGGATAAAATAGACTTGGTTGCTAAGAAAATGGAAGAGTGGATGTCTGGGAATTCAGGAAACACTTCTATACCTACTCAATCCCATAATTTGTGATTCCATTCCTCACGAGCAGCCATGGGGCAGGAATTCGTGAACCAACTTGATAAGGCTCAACCTGTGAGTCAGGATTTTTTGGAACCTTATGGGTTCCAAACTGGGGCCTTTGACCCCAGTTTTTTTGATCCTTCCTTCTCTCCATCCTCATCTTATGAGGATGCATATGCAATGCAGGAGAATGTTAGGTCCAACCTATATTCCAACACTTACAAATCAGGATGGAGGAACCACCCTAACTTCTCCTAGAAAAATCAGAGGCAACAGACCCAAACTCGACCCAACAACTATGCAACTCAAATACCTATGGGTTAGGGTCAAGTATACACCCAGTTTCCCCGGAAATCGATTACTTAAGCATCTTGGAATGCCCAACAATCCGCAGGTCAAGCTGATTTAAACCGGCAGATGGTGGAAATGCAAGGGTCCATGCTTCAGCTTATGCAGCAAATGAAGACATCATTTGATAACTTGCAATCCAGGTTAATTGCTAACACCTGACAACCCAGATCTCTACCATCCCAACCCGTACCCAACCAGTGCAACATGCAAAATCAGGGCAATAGAGACCAAGGGTCCAAGAATCAAAGGGACTCACACACACATGCTCAGGTGGTTGAGCAGGGTCCCTCATCTTCTTCTTCTTGTTGCATGACTAACCAAGGACCTCCAATCTTCACTAACCCACCTCAAGACCCAAACCCGTATGCCTCTGCGAACTCTGTCACCATGAGAAGTGGAAAGCAAACCCGGGACCCTAAATTACCTTCTAGATGCCAAAATTCTAGGGAGCTTGAGAGAGAATAGGAGGAGATTGAAGAAAACAATAAGGCCCAAGGACTAGAAATTGAAAATCCCATCCATATCTCATTCCCTGATGCCCTATTGAAAACCAAGAAGAAGAAAACCCTAGATTGCAACGAGGAGCTACTGGATTTATTCAAGAGTATAGAGATCAATATTGCTCTCCTCGATGCTATAAAGCACATCACGACTTACGCTAAATTTTTGAAAGAACTATGTACCCAAAAGCGTAAACCGAGAGAACCCACTCCAAGGAAGGTGATTCTCTCTAAGCAAGCAAGTTCTGTGATCCTGCATCACCTTCCTCAAAAGAAAAAAGATCCAGGTGCCCCCTTGATCTCATGCATTATTGAGGAATATACTTTTGATAGGGCATTATTGGATCTAGGTGCATCCATCAACCTAATCCTGACTTCTCTTTATGAGAGGTATGGGTTAGGTGAACTCAGGCCAACCTCAGTAACACCGAGAGGCATTATTGACGATGTAATTGTCAAGGTCAAGGATTTCTATTTTCCTATAGATTTCTTCATCCTTGACATGGATGTACCTAATGATTTGAGGAACACGCCCATCATTATGGGGCATCTGTTCCTAGCTATCGCTAAGGCCAACATAAACTGTGAAAGCGGTAGTATGGAGATCGCCTTTGGGGATAAGAAATTAACTCTCGATATTTTTAAGGCGATAAGAGGATTTGAGGATTGTGGATTCATTGAGGAGCTTGAGGATCAGGATCTTGAGACTTGTATGACAATCAATGCACTCGAGGACTCCACCAGCTTTAGTGAACCCAACCCACAACCCTCCATGGTAGACCTGCCACATCCTGAAGAGGCTGTTGATTTTGCTCATTCCCAACCTCTTCCACTGGACCATCCTAATGAATCTTCATCAGCATCCTCCCTACCTTCTATTCTAAACCCACCCAGCTGTAATTAAAACCATTACACAAAAATTTGAAATATGAGTTCTTAGGACCTGAAAACACGCTCCCTGTGATTATTAGTGCTGATTTGACTAAGGAGCAAGAATCAAGGTTAATTAAGGTCCTTAAGAACAACAAGGAGGCAATTGGTTGGACCATCCACAACCTTAGGGGGATAGAGCCATCTTATTGCAATCACCTATTTTCATGGAAGATGGATCCCACCCTTCTCACAAAATGCAAAGAAGACTAAACCCGAATATGCGAGAAGTAGTCAAGAAGGAGATAATCAAGTGGCTCGATGCTAGGATTATTTACCCAATCTCAGATAGTCCGTGGGTTAGTCCTGTTCAGATTGTTCCCAAAAAGGCAGGAATAACCATTACAACTAATGAGAAAGGGAAACCTTCACCACTCATTCAGCTTCTACTTGGATAGTCTCTATTGACAATAGGAAGCTGAACACAGCCACTAAAAAGGATCACTTTCCCTTGCCATTCGTCAATCAAATCCATGAAAGATTAACTGAGCAAAAATATTTTTTCTTTCTAGACAGTTATTTGGGATATAACCAAGTCCTTATCCATCCTGAAGACCAGGAAAACACAACTTTCACATGTCCCTACGGAACCTTTGCTTTCCGTAGAATGTCATTCAGGCTTTGCAATGCGCTTGTGACTTTTCAAAGGTGCATGGTGGCCATCTTTTCTAACATGGTGGGAGATTGTCTTGAGGTGTTCATGGATGATTTCTCCATTTTCGAAGATTCTTTTGAGGTCTATCTGGCTAACCTAGAATTGATCCTCCAGAGATGCATCAAAACACGGCTGGTCCTTTGTTGGGAAAAGAGCCACTTTATGACTCAGGAAGGCATTGTCCTGGGTCATGTGGTCTCTAGACTTCCTCCACCCACATCCGTAAAATAAATCCGCTCTTTACTTGGGCATGTGGGTTTTTACAAAAGATTCATTAAGGATTTCTCGAAGGTTGCTCGGACCTTGAGTAACCTTTTGGCCAAAGATACGTCGTTCGAGTTTGATGAATCATGCCGTAAGGCATTTGATTTATTAAAAATGGCAGTCACCTGTGCCCTGGTGTTGCAACCACTGGTCTGGACAACCCCATTTGAGATTATGGCTGACACATCTAATTATGCCGTCGGTGTTGTCTTGGGTCAAAAGATTGAGAAAAAGCCCTCTGTGATTTACTATGCTAGCAAGACTCTGAACGAGGCCCAGAGGAACTACACTGTTACTGAAAAAGAATTTCTAGCCATAGTTTTTGCTTTAGAAAAATTCAGGGCTTATCTGTTAGGTTCTCGTGTCATCATCTATACCAACCACTCGACCTTGAAACATCTCTTGGCTAAAATGGATGCCAAACCTTGGCTTATTCGCTGGATTCTGCAGCTTCAAGAATTCGATCTTGAAATCAAGAAAGCTAGGGCATAAAATGTAGTGGCGGACCACCTCTCGATAATCCTAATTGATTCTCCTCATCCGGATGTCCCAATCTCTGATACTTTTCCGAATGAGACTATCCTCACAGTCTTGGGGATCCGAAACCCCTGGTTTGTGGATATTGTCAATTGTTTCGCCGTTGGTAAAATCTCCCAAGATTGGACCAAACAACAACGGGATAGACTTGTGTCTGAGGCCAAATATTATTTTTGGGACGATCTTGAGCTGTACCGCATCGACGTAGACCAGATTATTCGTTGATGCATCCCAGAAATTGATTTCCATAGCATACTCGAGTTCAGCCACACATCTACGTGTGGTGGACACTTTTCGAGGAAAATGACGGTCGCAAAAATCTTGCAATCCGAATTCTATCGGCCGTCATTATTTAAGGATGCCCAGGAATTCTCAAAGTCATGCACCCAATGCCAGACACTCGAGAACATGGCTAAGAGAGATATGATGCCCCTGAGCCCAATTCTTTCCATCGAAATTTTTGACATTTGGGGCATCGACTTTGTGGGACCCTTCCCTCCTTCATTTGGACACTAGTATATTCTGGTCGCTATTGATTACGTGTCTAAGTGGATTGAGTCAATTCCCACCTGGACCAATGACTACAAAGTGGTCATCGATTTTGTAAAGAAAAATATCTTCAATCGGTTCGGGGTTCCTAGGGCAATTATCAGTGATGGTGGCACACATTTCACTCATGCCCAGTTTCGGAATTTACTGGGGAAATACAGGGTGAATCATAGGATTTCCACACCTTACCACCCTCAGACGAACGGACAGGCCGAGGTCTCCAATCGGGAGATCAAAAACATTTTGCAGAAAATCGTTAGGCCTGATAGGAAGGATTAGACCCAAAAGCTAGATGATGCTCTTTGGGCCTACCATATAGCGTACAAAACACCTATGGGTATGTCTCTGTTCCGTCTGGTGTTTCGTAAGGCATGTCACTTACCCATAGAACTTGAAGACCGGGCATTTTGGGCCATCAGGAAATGTAATGTGGACCTTGAGTTGGTCAAGAAAGCCAGGAAACTCCATCTATCTGAGTTGAAGGAGCTTCAAAATGATGCTTATGAAAATACCAGAATCTATAAGGCAAGGACGAAAGCTCTCCATTACCAGATGATTTCACGTAAGAGCTTTGAGTCGAACCAGAAGGTATGGCTTTTCGATTCTCGATTGAAGCTTTTCCCCAGAAAACTCAGGTCTAAGTGGGATGGCCCATTCGTTATTGAGCGGATTTTCCCTAACGGGGTCATCGAAATCTCTGACCCAAAGGCGGGTAATATTTTCAAAGTCATCGAACAGCGTCTCAAACCCTTTGTTGACCATGTGCTCCGTGAACCTATCTCGGACAAGGTTGCTCTTACCTTGCCTTAACTGCGGGTCGTTCATCGCCCAGCTGAAGGCACTAAACTTAGCACATGTAAAGACTATTCCAAGCTGACTAAAGTCTCATGGAAACCAGGTGCGATTCTTCCACTTCTACTCTCCTGCATGCTTTCATTTTGAATAATCAGGACATTGAAATAGATAAGCATGGGGGGTGGAAATATCTTATAATCATTTTGTCAGCTGTAATAATAATTTTCTGCTTTCTTTTATTCTATAAAAAAAGAAAAAAAAATTAGAATTAAGAGACGAGAACTTAGGAATTAGGAGTTGCAAACTTTAGGAATTGATACTTTGAGACCTAAGCACCTAGACTCTTCAAGTCATTGGACTTAATTAGCCCAGGTGTCCACTCGAATGTGAATTTAGTCTCGAGTCCTCACAATTAAAATTCATTTTAAATTGGTAAATAAATTAGGATGATAAGTATGCGACATATCAACTCGCCCTCTGATTTGGGGGGACTTTAAGCCTAAGCATCTACACAATTCTTTTTGCACTGACTCACTTATCGGCGATTTCTTCAGAAATTGGGTAGCTAATGAACTATCTAGGGTGATATGGCTGGCAAGTTGTTGGTGGTACAGCACATCGACAGGTTGTCCAGAGCCCAGTCCAAGACCATTTTCATTGTACTACCTTTAGGTAAATCTTAGATCAGGAAAGCCACCTACTTAAAAAAAAAGAAACAAAAAGGAGAAAAAAATAAAAAAATAAACAAAACCACACTTCACCACACGAGTATAGCTGGCAAGTTGCCGTGGGTAACAGTCCATTGGCCGGTTTCCAGAACCCAGCTCACCAAAAAAATGCACAATAATTCCCAAAATACTTAGGGAAGAAGCGGGGAAGTAGAATAAACCAGGGAGATATACACTGGGTTTACCCTTGTGTTGACCCCATAAATAAAAAAGTAGGGAGAAAGTTACCATTCGAAAAGATAAACCTCTAGGCAAGGTCACCTAGGGTCGTAGAAACCTGAAGTCCATTTTAACGATCATCTAGTGAGTCTTTCACTATTTTCACAAGATGCTTAGCACTTAGAGTCCTCGAGTCTTAGGTGGGTCGGGTAGCTGTAAAAAGTTATCCCGGTACTCTCAAACTCCAAAAGTACAAAAAAAATTAGAAAAGAAGAAAAACAAGAAAAAAAAATTTGTATCTTCTCTTCTCAAATAAGGCGAGGGCTTGGACGGTCTGCATTCTGGCAGGCACCTGGGAATTTTCATAAGCATCATTTCGAAGCTCCTCCAACTCAGATAGTTGGAGTTTCCTGGTTTTCCCGACCAACTCAAGGTCCACATTACATTTCTTGATGGCCCAAAATGCCCAGTGTTCATGTTCTACGGGTAAGTGACACGCCTTACCAAACACCAGACAGAACGGAGACATACCGATTGGCATTTTGTATGCTGCACGGTAGGCCCAAAGAGCATCATCTAGCTTTTGGGTCCAATCCTTCTTATCAGGCCTAACGGTTTTCTGCAAAATGTTTTTGATCTCCCGATTGTAGACCTCGACCTGTCCGTTCATCTGAGGGTGGTAAGGTGTGGAAATCCTATGATTCACCCTGTATTTCCCTAGTAAATTATAAAATTGGGCTTGAGTGAAATGTGTGCCACCATCATTGATAATTACCCTAGGAACCCCAAACCGACTAAAGATATTTTTCTTCACAAAATCGATGACCACCTTGTGGTCATTGGTGCGGGTGGGAATTGCCTCAATCCACTTGGACACGTAATCAACAGCAACCAGAATATACTGGTGTCCAAATCAAGGAGGGAAGGGTCCCATAAAGTCGATGCCCCAAATGTCAAAAATTTTATTGGAAAGAATTAGGCTCAGGGGCATCATATCTCTCTTAGCCATGTTCCCAAGTGTCTAGCATTGGGTACATGACGTTGAGAATTCCTTGGCATCCTTAAATAATGACAGCCAATAGAATCCGGATTGCAAGATTTTTGCGGCCACCTTTTTCCTGAAAAACTATCCACCACATGCAGATGTGTGGCAGAACTCAAGCATGCTATGGAACTCAATTTCCGGGATGCATCGACGAATAATTTGGTCTATGCCGATGTGGTACAGCTTGGGATCGTCCCAAAAATAATATCTGGCCTCAAACATAAGTCTATCTCGTTGTTGTTTTGACAAATCCTAAGGGATTTGACCAACGACCAAATAATTGATAATATCCACAAACCAGGGGGTTCGGATACCCGAGACTATAAGAATAGTCTCATCTGGAAAAGTATCAGAGATTAGGAGATCCGGATGAGGAGAATCAATTAGGATTCTCGAGAGGTGGTCCGCCACTACATTTTGTGCCTCGGCTTTATCCCTGATTTCTAGATTGAATTCTTGAAGCAGTAGAATCCAACAAATAAGTCGGGGTTTGGCATCCTTTCTGGCCAAGAGATGTTTCAAGGCCGAGTGGTAGATATAGATTTTTTTTTTTTTGAAAGCATGAGGAATGCTATCGGGGACAATAGCAGACCGGAAAGCTCTTATTTATCACGAAAAGGAGACCATTACGGACACTCATCCCACTCTTTCACATGTACCCAACAATCCCTCACAATAGCTTCCACATTACAAGACCCATCTCTAAAGAGGCACTCATTACGAGCACGCCAGACACACCACATGACAGCCGCCATCTCCGTCTATAGACTCCCTGTCAACAACAATTTCCTCCATAGATCATCCCAAGTAGGTAATGGTTCCCCACATACCTCCCTCCAAATATGATCTGTCACCAGACATGAGGTGAAAAGGTGTATCCTGCCATCAGAGTCAAACCCGCAGCAAGGGCAACTTTGTAATGAAGCGCCCAGCCTCCTACTTCTTAAGTCTTCTATTACAAGTCCATCTTGCCTGCACAGCCACTGAAAGATTTTGATCTTGAGTGGAGTCCTCAGCTTCCAAATTCTGCTGCAGTCAAAATCTACAGGTGTGGGATCAGCAGACGCGCTCTCCATCAGCCTCTTGTATGCTTTGGCCGATGTGAACTGACCGTGTATCCACCGGTAGCCATCCTCGCCTTCTGCCAGCTGGAATGCTGCCAGGTCAGCAAGCAACTGCACCTGTTCTGTTTGAGTTCGCCCGCCATCTCACCCAGCGCTGCATTCAGTGTCCATCTGCCAGCCACCTCATCCCAACACTCCCTAACCAAGACCCTGTTATCTGTTGCAGAAGCGAAGCTCCTCAGATATTTCTCGCTAATCTGTCCCAAACCAGACCAGACATCTTCCCAGAAAGCAAAGTTTCCACCATCCCTGAGCGACGGTGAAAAATCTAACTAGTGATCATGAACTGCCCTCCTCACTGATTGCCAAAAAGATGAAGGTCTGCAAGGGGTTCTACTCCACATCTTCACCTGCGTAGGACCGTAGGATTCTTTAATCAGCTGGGACCACAGCTTGCCATCTTCCTCAAATAATTTGATTGCCCACTTGAGAAGCAAAGCGTCATTGAATTCTTTCAGCGATCTAATGCCCAATCCTCCCTTCGATCTAGGCCTACAAACTTGCTGCCACCTCACTAGATGCATGAATCTGCCTTCCATCTTCACCCCTTTCCAGAAAAATCATTTTCGCAGCATATCCAGCCTCTTCCAGGCAAATTTTGGAGATCTGAAAATTGAGAAGAACACTGGAATTACAGTGATGACAGAGTTCAGCAGAATCAGCCGCCTACCCTTCGACAGAATCTGCTGCTCCAAGACTCCAACCTGGCATTTGTTTTCTCAAAGAGGGATGCCCAATCGCTCTTCTTCAACTTCTTGTTGGACAAAGGCAAACCCAAATACCTCACTAGCAAGGCGGCTAAGGGGGTATGCAAGATGGCTAAGACCTCATCAGTCTCACTAGCAGACATGCCAAAGGAGATCAGAGTAGATTTTGCCCCATTCAATTGCAGACCCGAGATCTCTCCAAAGATATTGATCATGGCAAAAAGAAATTTCGCCTCACAACGCCCACCCTCTACAAAAAACACGGTGTCATCCGCATATTGTAGAATGGGTGCCAAAGCTCGAGAATTCGCAAGCGAATAGCCCCTGACTGCACCCACATCTACCAGCCTGAAACTGAATATCGCAATTGTGTCCACTGCCAGATTGAAAATAAGTGGGGCTAGCGGGCATCCCTGCCGTACCTCACATTGTGGCTAAATCCAAACTCCACACGATTTCCCATTGACTAAAGGAGAGAAAGATGTGACAATGCACCTCTTCATCCACTGAATCCACAAAGGGGGAAAGCCCCTCCTCTTAAAAATCTCCCATAGATAGTGCCATTCTATTGAGTCATAAGCTCTACTAAAGTCAACCTTCCACATGAAAGCTCTGGTCTTTCTCCTCTTCCATCCAGATATCATCTCTTGTGCCACAATGAAGGATTCCTGTAGGGATCTATTAAGGAGAAACGCTACTTACACTGGACTGATCAGGTCAGATAGCACCCCTCTCAGCCTGTTTGCCAGCACCTCGCTAATAATCAGGTAGATTGAGTTCAACAATGCAATAGGTCTAAACTCGAAGAGCGTTTCTGCACCACTACATTTAGGTAGCAGGAACAAGTAGGATTTATTGAGCCTCTCCACGCTTGAATTGCCCTCTGAAATTCCCCAATAACCTCCATCACATCTTTTCTTTACACTGGCCAAAATTCCCTGTAAAATAGGATCTAAAAATCGTCAGGGCCCAGAGAGCCTTCTGCATTCAGACCAGCCACTGCATCCACCACCTCCTGTTCTAAAAAATCTTCAGTCAGCTTAGCTGCCTCAGAACTCCCCAACCGAGGAAATTCAGATGCTGCCAATTTCCAGCCCCCTCTCCCTTTTGTTCTTGAAGCTTCCTTGAAATATCTAGCAGTCTCTCTTCTAATATCATCAAGTGAAGTAAATACCAAGTCTCCATGTTTCAAAGAGGAGATAAAGTTCACTCTCCTTCTAGCACTCGCTGCCATATGAAAGAACTTCGTGTTCGCATCGCCCTCTTTCAACCAGAGCTGCCTAGATTTTTCCCTCCAATCCATTTCCCTAAATCTATCCTCCTCAAGGATGACTCCCTACCAGTGCCTCTGTGATTCCTCATCCAAAGTCAATCTTTCTCTGTTTTCCTTCTCATCCAATAGCCACACCACAGACAAAGCTTCAGACCTCCTCTGATCTCTCAAAACCTCTATTGTTCGTTTATACTCCTTTAGCATCTGTTTCAAGTCCTTCAACTTCATCTTCAGTCGATAAGTGGTTGATCCTTCGACCTTTTTCTACTCCCACCAACAACCAACCATCTCCCCAAAACCTCCCTCCTTCAACCAAGACTTCCTGAACTTAAAATAGGTGCCCACCGACGAATCCTCCCCACTGTCCCATAGAAGAGGGGTGTGATCAGAGAAGGGGAGAACCACCCCCACAACTGAGGACAGCTGATAGCATTCTAACAGCTCCACATTTCCAAAGAACCTATCCAGTTTAGAGACCAACTCATTACCCCTCGCCATGTAAATTCAGCCCCCGCCGAGGGATATTCAATCAGACCTACCTCTGACACCACCAACTGAAACCCAAGCGAAGAGCCATCCACTCTTCCATTCCTTCAATCATTTGTTGATAGAACACTGTTAAAATCCCCCCTACCAGCCATGGTAGCCCATTAATATTGCTCTCCATCATCTGCAGCTCCTACCAGAGTATGTTCCTCATATTACTCGCACAAGGACCATACACGCAAGAAAAAATCACCTCTCGTGCATCCACAACGACCTGAAATCTGCATGAGAGTACAAAATTACCCCTCCATAACTCTTTCAAATCCAAAGAAAATTTCTTCCACCACACAGCCAACCCTCCCGCTCTTCCAATCGCACACACAGCCCTAAAATCGGCTTGCCCTCCTCACAACAGTGACTGCCACATAGAATACCCTCCCTCTTCTAAGTCTGTTTCCTATATCAGAGCGCAGTCCACCTCCCATTCGCAAAGATATCGGGCCAACGATGCCCTACGCACATGATCACGCAACCCACGCACATTCCAAGTAAGCACCTTCATCCCCCAAGCTTTGGGGCCCCTTGTTGCCCCCCACCTGTTCGCTCAACCTTCAAAATGTCTGCAATCTTCCCTTCACAGCAGAACTGGCCCCCATCAGTGCACCTAACCCTCAAATTATACGGTGATCTCCTAGATTTCTCCTTTGATGAAGAGCCGACCCCAACAAACACTTCCCTTAGTACCCGAGGGGATCTGCTATCTGTCTGCAGTGGGTAAACCACACAATCCTTTTGTTGGCCTTGATCATCATGATGTATACCAGTTAGTTCTTTTCCCCTAGCATTCTCCTGTTCCAAAATAGTCTACGAAAGTGGATGGTCCAAAGCCGTCACCTCCTGCATTTCAGCTATGTGCCTATCAACATTTCCAGTACCTTCCCCCTGTGCATCAGTTTGAATATCCAAGTCCTCAATCAGTCTCGTTGAAACCCCTTCTTGCACACTACCCTCGTAGATTAGGTCATTTTCAGCTTAAGAAGCCAGGAACTACCCCCGCACCTCAAAACAACTTTGTCCGGCACATTGCCCCCCATATTCATCTTCACCTCAACCTTAATCAATCTCCCATCTCCCTCACACGGTCCAACCGTGGCACTTTTTGCCATAGTCGCAAAATTTGCAATCGCACTGCCACCACCCCTGTCGTCCTAAGATGTAAAGGCAGGCCCCAGATCTCCAGGACCCCCTTCTACTTTCATCCCTCTGTGGCGGATGATCTCGGAGAGCACCGTCAAAAGGAGATACCAGCCTCCATACCACCGTCAGCTCATCAAAGCCAGTGGTGCGAAATCTTAACCCCTCCACATCCAACAAGTCCAAATCAAAAAGTACAAATCTCCTCCCCCCTAAATAAGCCAACCAGTGGTCGATATAGATGATGACACGTGAACCTAACAGATAAGCCCTGAATTTTTCTACAGCGAAAACTACGACTAGCAATTCTTTTCAGTAACGGTGTAGTTCCCCTAGGCCTTGTCCAGAGTCTTGCTAGCGTAGTAAATCACAAAGGGCTTTTTCTCAATCTTTTGACCCAAGATAGCCCCGATGGCATAATCAGATGCAGTAGCCATAATCTCAAATGGGGCTGTCTAGATCGATGGTTGCAACACCGGGGCACAGGTGATTGCCATTTTTAATAAATCAAATGCCTTACGACATGATTCATCAAACTCGAATGGTGTGCCTTTGGCCAAAAGGCTACACAAAGGCCGAGCAACCTTCGAGAAATCCTTAATGAATCTTCTATAAAAACCCACATGCCCAAGGAAAGAGCAGATTTGTTTTACAGATGTGGGTGGAGGAAGTCTAGAGATAGCATCCACCATAGCTTTATCAACTTCAACACCCCGACTAGAGACCACATGACCCAGGACAATGCCTTCTTGAGTCATAAAGTGGCTCTTTTCCCAACTAAGGACCAGCCATGTTTTGATGCATCTCTAGAGGATCAATTCTAGGTTAGCCAGACAGACCTCAAAAGAATCTTCGAAAATAGAGAAATCATCTATGAACACCTCAAGAAAATCTCCCACCACGTCAGAAAAGATGGACAACATGCACCTTTGAAAAGTCGTAGGCACGTTGCAAAGCCCGAACGACATCCTACGGAAAGCAAAGGTTCCATAGGGACATGTGAAAGTTGTGTTTTCCTGGTCTTCGTGATGCATAGGGACTTCGTTATATCCTGAATAACCGACCAGGAAGAAAAAATATTTTTGCCCAGCTAATCATTCAAGGATTTAATTAATGAATGGCAAGGGAAAGTGATCTTTTTTAGTGGCTATGTTCAACTTCCTATAGTCAATATAGACTCTCCAAGCAGAAGCTGAACAAATGGTGAAGGTTTCCCCTTTCTCATTAGTCATAATAGTTATTCTCACCTTTTTGGGAACAATCTAAACGGGACTAACCCACAGATTATCTGAGATTGGGTAACTAATCCTAGCATTGAGCCACTTGATTATCTCCTTCTTGACCACTTCTTGAATAATCAAGTTTAGTCCCCTTTGTATTTTGTGAGAAGGATGGGATCCATCTTCCATGAAAATACGATGATTGCAACAAGATGGCTCGATCCCCCTAAGGTCGTGGATGGTCCAACTAATTGCCTACTTATTGTTCTTAAGGACCTTAATTAGCCTCGATCCTCGATCCTTGGTCAAATCAACACTAATAATCACAGGGAACATGTTTTCAAGTCCTAAGAACTCATAATTCAAATTTTTGGACAATGGTTTTAATTCCAATCAGGGTGGGTTTAGAATAGTAGGGAGGATGCTGATGTCAGGATGATCTAATGGAAGAGGCTGGGAATGAACAAAATCAACAGCCTCTTCAGGATGTGACAGGTCTACTACGGAGGGTTGTGGGTTGGGTTCGCTAAAGCTGGTGGAGTCCTCGAGTGCAATGATTGTCATACAAGTTTCAAGATCCTGATCCTCAAGCTCCTCAATGAATCTACAACCCTCAAATCCTCTTATCGCCTTAAAAATATTCAGAGTTAATTTCGTATCCCCAAAGGCGATCTCCATACTACCACTTTCATAGTTTATGTTGGCCTTGGTGGTAGCTAGAAATGGACACCTCATAATGATGGGCGTGTTCCTCAAATCATTAGGTACATCCATGTCAAGGATGAGGAAATCTACAGCAAAAAAGAAATCCTTGACCTTGACAATTACATCCTCAATAACACCTCTCGGTGTGGTAATCGATCGGTCCACTAATTGTAGCATTACTGAGGTTGGCCTGAGTTCACCTAAACCAAACCTCTCATAAAGAGAAGTCAGGATTAGGTTGATGGATGCACCTAGATCCAAGAGTGCCCTATCAAAAGTATATTCCCCAATAATGCATGAGATCAAGGGGGCACCTGGATCTTTTTTCTTTTGAGGAAGGTGATGCAGGATCACAGAACTTGCCTGCTTAAAGAGAATCACCTTCCTCGGAGTGGGTTGTCTCAGTTTACGCTTTTGGGTACATAGTTCTTTCAAAAATTTAGAGTAAGCCACGATGTGCTTAATAGCATCGAGGAGTGGAATATTGATCTCTACACTCTTGAATAAACCCAGGAGCTCCTCGTTGCTATCTAGGGTTTTCTTCTTCTTGGTTTTCAATAGGGCTTCAGGGAACAGGATATGGGTGGGATTTTCAATTTTCGGTCCCTGGGCCTTATTGTTCTCTTCAATCTCCTCCTCTTCTCTCTCAAGCTCCCTAGACTTTTGGCATCTACAAGGTATTTTAGGGTCCTGGGTTTGCTTTCCACTTCTCAAGGTGACAGAGTTTGCAGAGGCATACAGGTTTGGATCTTGAGGTGGGTTACTGAAGATTGGAAGTCCTTGGTTAGTCATGTAACCAGAAGAAGAAAAAGATGAGGAACCCTGTGATGGGAACACCATCATGAGCCATAACTTGCTCATTTTGACCCAATGAAGAGAATAAATGCTCCTACATAACCAACTGAAGGTCCTAATTCACTGCATAACCTTTCTGAGAGTGAAATAAGAAGCTAGGGTTAAAATTGTAATTTTACCAATGCAGTGTAACCATGGGTTTTCTCAAGAGCTAACCAAAGGTCAAATGGTCATAATAAGATTAGAAGTGGGTTGGATCAGACAGAAAAGGGTTTGTGTGTATCCTGTGAATTAAATGACTTCTTCAAACCCTAAAAGAGACCCACTTGATTAACCATGGTTCTGTTCAGGATAAAATTCACCTAAACCCTCTAAAAATCATTGAAAATATTTTCTATGGTTTAGAACTTTCAATTTGGCCATTAGAACCCATCTTGACCTATAATGGGGTCTCAGATAGATATTTGCCCTAAATTAGGTTTTTGCATAAATTTTCCAGTCAAACATGGTCAAACCTAAAATCCAACTTCACCATCAAATTCCTTAGTTCGAAATTAGGTTTGTATCAAAATTTGGACCCAAGATGAGTTTGCCTTGACCTAGTTTGCAAAATGGTCCAACCTAATTACATTTCTACCCCTAACTTTTAAAAACCCTTACAACCAGCCCCCTAGCTTCTTCATCATTTTCAAAAATAGGTCCCTCCACCATTATAGCAGAGGAATCCTACTCCAACTAGCTTTGGAAGGAAAGTTCTCCCTGATTACTCAAAGAATCTCTTCCAAAATTGGAAAGTAGATTCTCTGAGAAATTCTCTCTCGTCTAAACCCTTATTTGAGATCTGATTCCCACCCAATCGCTCATGCAAACGTCATTGAGATACCCATATCTCTCATGCGAACGCATGAGAGATATGCATATCTCAACAACTTTCTTCTCCACCAACCTTCCTAAGCCCTAACCGACCTTCAGGCTCTATTTAAAGGAGCCCAGACCTCTCTGATCTCTCCATGCTCGAATTCGATTGCAAACACCTCTAATTCCTCTCTTCTCTTCACGGCCAAAGGTTCATCGGTGTCCGGCGAACTGCCTTGCTCCTCCTCATCATCCAACCACCAAACCTAAGGTGAATCCTTCTTCCCTGACTTCGTCTGCGTCTCACCGTACCAGCAGGTGCTTCCCACCTTTGTCCTCACCAATCTCCACTCATTGGTACCACCTTCGTCTTCGACGTTGGCCACACCAAACTTGACGCCTTCGCTCACCCCCGTCGTCTCTTCACCACCCAGATAAGCTCCCTCAACCCTCTACATTCTTCTCCACCCTTCATTCTTCAAAATCGACCACTACCAACCTCCATCACCTCCATCCCTTCCATCTCCGACCACCTACTCCGACGAGGCCACTCCACCTCCACAGGCCATCCCAACCCTCATCAACAAGTCCACGAGCTCCATCTCGCTCCATTGAACACTTCCCCTCACTCTGTTCACCGCACCACTCACTCACGCACCTCACCGAACACACCCACACATTCGCACACAGTGTGCCCTAGGCACGCTTGCACAAGCACCCTGAGCCACGCCGACATCCCCATCACATCCGTCGTGGTCCAACGAACCCCTCTGAATGTTTTGACGTGGTCGCAAGGCCAATCTTGTGTTTTCAAGTTCATCGCACCTCCGCCATTGATGAGGAAGCTTGAAGCAAGCTTGCTGCAGCTCCAGGCCTTGCTGTTCCAAGCTTACACCACCAAGTTGTGCGGAATACCTTCGCGCATGTACTCAAGCCTTCGATTGAAGTCAAAGGCCCTCGCAGCACTGCAATTAAGAGCTCAACCTCTGCGGGCGCACGCAAAAGAAAGGTGGGACATTTAGTCCCACCTCGGAAGTGGAAGACCGCCCGCACTCGCATAAAGGAAAAAGTGTTAGAGGCTCTTCACCTCCAACACTGAGGGTGAGGTCCTCCTCCCCCCTCTCACTGGACTCGTCCGCAACATAACCCGCAGACTTGGCCACGACCTGACTACCCGACCTATTCACTCCTCGCTCACCGCACACGTTGGAGAGCCTGGACCCAGGTCTACGTTAGGTCCGATTACCCAACCGGTTAAAGGCTTTGGAGGATCGATTCTGAAATAGAAAAGAGAGAAAGAGAGAGGAAAGTTACGCAGGGGAAGGGGGGTTTTGCCCTGGAGAGTTTGGCTCGACACTTAGTTGAATTCAGAGGGCACAATAGAAGCTAAAGGAAGAAGAAGAAGAGGGAGAGGAGGATCGCAGGGCTTAAGGCAAAGCAAAGAAGAAGAAGAGAAGGCAGACGGCATAGAAAGAAGACAAAGGAAAAAGAAGAAGAGAAAGGTAGAAGACAAAGAATGCTAAAGAGAAAAGAGAAGGATCGCAGAAAGCCAAAGAAGAAGAAGGAAGGAGAAGACAGAGAAGAGAAAGAGAAGAACTCCAACATTTAAGTCGTCTGATTAAGGAATCAAACGATAGATTCTAGTCTCCATTGCATATTTATATATTGAATCATTTGGTGATATTGTAGGAGTATTTGGTGATCTACATCACCATTTTACTCCCATATTTTTGCACTCTGATACTGTTATTATTGCAATTTCTTTCAGTATAAGTTGTGATCTTGATTTCTAAATACCAATTTGCTCACTGTGTTCGACCTCAGAAATCTTTTCGAGTAATAAAATTCTATCTGTTTTGAACGCTATTTCAACTCTACTACAACGCAAAACTTTTAAAACTCGATTCAGCGAGCTCAACATTTTGGAGCTGTTGCCGGGGAGCAAAAGGCAATTTAGAATTTTTTATTACAATTCCTGATATGATTCTAACTTGCTATATCTCTTTTGTTGTGGTTGATTAAGGGAGAAGATTCAAAGAAAAGATAGCCACACATCAAACACACCAGGGGCAGGTAGTTTCTAATTACTCTCTCTCTTATGCCCCTCATTCTGAAAAGGAAAAAAAGAGCAAAATCAATTAAGGCTACTTGCTTTCCATTCTTAGCTAATTCATCAAGTTGCTTGATTTGATTTCAACAACAAATTTGATTTGTGCACCCACTTAAGGTAACTAAGGCTACCACTTTCTTGTTTGAGCCCTAGATACCACATTTGGCAAATTAAATTGGACCAAAAACTAGAGTCAATTGAGGATTTCAATTTAGGGTTTTAGAGACACACTTTCATAAGCAAGAATCAACCATCCAAAAAGATGTGTGCCTAAGCCTTGGTTGAAGTGATTTATTCAAGCAAACCCTAAAAATTCAGGCTCTTAATCTCACTTGAATCTTAAAAGAGGGACCTAAAACTTCTCAAAGGACAAATAGGTGAGGTTGACCCACCTTGTTGGGTCAACCAACCTTGAAATTTTGTCACTTCTTGCA
Organism: Thalassia testudinum; assembly: GCA_037157565.1. Taxonomy (NCBI): domain Eukaryota; kingdom Viridiplantae; phylum Streptophyta; class Magnoliopsida; order Alismatales; family Hydrocharitaceae; genus Thalassia; species Thalassia testudinum. Next base: position 6,287,149 of record JAZHRO010000003.1, on the reverse strand, counting down.
CTTAATACATCTAAAGTTCAAGTGAAATATTAAGCACCCTTGCTATTTAACAAAACTGGTAGACTTAAGAGGTCAAGTCCCCACTCAAGTCTATCTGGAACATCAGTGACAAGAGAGGTTCGGTGGGGGAAACCCTGTAACCCGTGTGGGCACTCTACTGTGTAGGGGTCTTTGCGGGACTCTCCCTCTCTGGCTTCCCAGGTATTTCTCAGGTGGATGATGAGAACCTCATCATGAGCCATAACTAGCCCATTTTGACCTAATACAGAGGATAAAAGCTCCTACATAACACAAGGAAAGGCTTAACTCAGAGAATTCTGAGTCTAAGAAGAAAACAAGTCATAAGGGGTAAAAATGCAATTTTACCAGCACAATCTGCAAACAGGGTAACTCAAGGTCCAAACATAGGTCAAACTAACCTAATAAGAAGCAAAGTTGGATGATCTGATCTAATAAGGGCTACAGCAACTCCAAGGAATTAAATGACAATCTATAACCATAAAACAAACCCACTTCAATTCACAAGGTTCGAGGCAAAGCAAAAATCTACTAAACCCTCTAAAATTCATATAAAAATAATCTCTAGGGTTTAGAACCTTCAATTTGGCCTTAGGAACCCATTTTGACCTACATTGAGAACCATGCCCAATTAATGATTTCATTTGCATTTTTACGTAAATTGGTCGGTCAAACAAGGTCTGACCTAGAAATAAAATTCACCATTAGAATCCTTAGGTCCCATTTAGTCATGCATAAAAACTTGAGCCTAAGAAGAGACCTTCTTGACCGACTTTGCATTTTGGTCCTCATCTATTACTTTTTGACCCTCAACTTTTGAAACCCTCTCATTTTGGCCCCCAATTCTTCATCGTTTTTGCATTTGGGTCCTCCCTGCAAAACCCTAAGCAGCGCCATGCTCCGGCGAGGCATGGCGCCACGTAGGGTGAGGGCGACCCCCTGCCAGTTGAACGGGGTGTGCCCTGCGACATCTGCTGTCGCAGGGACACCTCCACGATCTCTGCCTTCGCCCACACCTTCCGTGCGAACGCGCGGAAGGTATGGGTCGCAAGCCGACCATCCTCCAGTGAGGGAGGCATGTCGTCACCCTCCGCCCTCCTCTCTGATTTCACCTCTATAAAAACCACCACCGTCTGCCGCTTTCAGTAGCTCGATTCTGACGGAGAACCACCCACAACTTTCTTCTCTTCCCACTCCGGCAGACACCCAGCGAGCTCCGGCGAGCTCCCTTTCCTTTCCTCTTCGCTCTGCCACAAAACCAATGGCAAAGACTTCTTCCTAATTCTCCTCCGCGTCGCGTAATACCCGCGCGCGCTGCTTCAGCCCCGTCGTCGTCGCCGTCTGCCCCCACTGGGTACCTTCTTCTCCGGCGACAGTCGACACGACTGTCGCCCTGCTCCTCCCCCTTCGTCCCTGCAAGTAGGTAACAGTTATTTCTCTTCCTCCCCTCTTTCTTTTCCCTATTTTAATTTGCTCAATCAAACCCTCGACCGACCTGACCACCATCATCTCCCACGCCTCCGGCCCACCTCCGGCGAGTCGCTCCCATCATTCCGCCACTCCATACGACTCACCGACCGACCCAAAACCTCCGCCTCGTCCCACTGAACCGTTTCCGCCCCTTCACTGCCACTCTTCACCTACACCATACTCCACCGAACAAACCCCTTCTCGCGGCTACAGTCCGACCTAGCCCCGCCACTAGACGCCGACCCACGACCTGCCACACCCCGTACCACCTTCGCCTTGCCACAGCGAAGGTCCCCCGCGTGTTTGATTAGGCCGAAGGGTCGTATTCCTGTCTAACAGGTTCACTGCTCCAGCCGCCATTAGCGACGACTGAAGCAGCTTCGAGGCGAGCTCCAGGCCCTGCAGCCCCAAATTCCCAGGTGCTGCAGGTTGGGACGAAGTCCGCAAAGGCTTCTGCCTCTTCAGTTGGCCCAGACATCGGCTGCAGCTGATCAGAGGGCGAGGTGGAGTCGTCCTGCGGGCGCACGCGAAGACAGCAGAAGATAGTCCCACATCATGGGATTTCGAGGCCGCGCGCCCGCATAAAGGCAAAACGTGCCTTAGTCTCTTCGCCTCCTGACCACGGGGTGAGGTCCCTCTCACCCGCTCGACCTAGCCTCGTTCGCGACCACCCCCCGCGGACCTGGCCCAACCCGTTTACCCGACCTGCACTCCTCTCCCACCACCGCACGCCGGTGGGCCTGGACCTGGGCGCGACCCGTACCCGAATACCCGGCAGCTCTGGGAGAGCTATCCTACGAGTGAATTCTGAGAGAGAGAGACGCGGGGGAGGGTAGAGTAGGCTTTTGCCCTCTGACCAAACTGCGAGTGTGCAGGCAAAGGAGAAGAAGAAGAGAAGGCAGACCACAGAGGAAGAAGAAGAAGGACTGCGAGAAGAAGAAGAAGAAGAGAATCACAGAGAGAAGAAGGAAAGAAGATGCACTGTAGCAAAAGCTACATAAGTCGTCTGATTGAAAAATCAGACGACGGCCTGCAGGAAGAAAAGAAGCTTGGAAGAAGAAACGAAAGAAAGAAGGCATAACCTCAAGCAAGGAATGAAAAGAAAGAAAGAAAAAAGAAGAGGAGGATCACCACTGCCGCAGAGAAGAAAAAGAGAAAGAAAAGAAGCTCTGAAGAAGAAAGAAATAAGAAGAACAGAAGGAAGAAGATTGAAGAACCCAAAAGAAAAGAAGAGAAGAAGACAACGACGAGAAAGAAGAGAGAAGAAGAAAAAGCCAACAAAATAAATCTCTCTCTCTCTCTCTTTTCACTTTTGTAATAGAAACTTTGTATCTCTAGAATACAGTTTGCTCCCTGAGTTCGACCTCGGGAGATCTTTTATTTCCGAGTAAAAATTGTAATAGTGGCAATGACTATCTGTACTACAACGCCATTTCTGTAACAAAACAACAAAACCTAGTCATACCGCCATTATTCTTGGCACCGTTGCCGGGGAGCAATGGCTATTCTAGAAGCTTTGAAATTCTTTTAAACAATTGCTAATCTTTTCTCTCTTGTGTGCAAGTACAGGAAAATCAAGAAGCAGCCGCTCTAAGGACAGGTAATTTTTTTTTTATCCTCTTAATTTAACTCTCAACTCTAAAGAAGTAGAAAAAGAATGAACAAGCAATATAGGTACAACCTGTCTTCAACACCTAGTAAACCATCAAAGCTGCATGTTTTCAAATTTCAACCCACCATTCCTGCACACACTATTAAGGTAATTAAGAGCTAACACCTTCTTGCCTGAGCCCTAATTACCAAAGAAGGAGTTAACTGGACCAAGTAAAGCCAACATAGGATTGAAAAGCTAGGGTTTTTAGAGACACACCCCTTAATCAAGAATTGAGAAAATCCCAAAAAGAGGTGTGCCTAAACCTTGTTTGAAAATACCTATTCAAGGAAACCCTAAGCAATTGGCTCTCTAAACACTTGAATCCTAAAAGACAAGACCTAATAAGTTCTCAAAGGACTCAATAGGTGAAGTTGACCCCTTGGGTCAACCAACCTTAAAATTAGGTCACTTTCTCACTCAAAATACCTAAGAGTTCAAGTGAAGCCTTAAGCACCCTGATCTTAAACTAAAATTGGTAGACTTAAGAGGTCAAGATCCCCATTCTGGTTTACCTGGAACCGCAGTGACAAGAGAGGTCGGGTGGGGGAAACCCTGTAACCCGTGGGGACACTCTACCGTGTAGGGGTCTTCGCGGGACTCTCCCTCTCTGGCTGCCCAGGTAATTCTCAGGTGGACGATCTTTCTGATCAAGGGGTCCATCTGCCCCGCACCTCTATAGTCACCCAACAATTTTTGGGTGCCTCGATTGGGTCCAGCACCTGCTTATCTCATCCAGTCCTTCAGTATTTGGCAGGAGGTCCTTGAAACCTCCTTCAGAAATTTATTTCCCTCCCTCCCCGAGGCCGAGCCTCGCTGCCCTTGTTTGTGTAACCAATCATTCACGTAGCCCCTTTTCTCCTGATTCTGAACAAAGTTCCCTTCTTCCATATTGATTCAAACTTCGACTCTATATCTTGATTCCACCACTTGATTCAAAGATGCAGCCACTACCATTCAGAAAACCTGAATATCAGAGATCCATGGAAGATAAGATAATTGAGGATGCCTTTGAATTCTATCAAATCAAATATAAACCCTCAACACTGATAGAAAACATTCAGGTTGATGTCCCAACAACCACAGCTTGCATCATAAACTGTGCCCAAATTTTGTTGACAGAAATTTCAAAAGGATCAACCTGAGATATGCTCATGACAGGATACATTAAGATAGAAAAATTACACCAATCTGAATACCTTCGATGCTTGACAAATCCTGTACTTTGGGAACAACACCAAGATGACCTGATAAAACGGGTAGAAATGATGCGATCACTAGAACAAATTATCAACCAGAAATACCCGTATATACCAGAAACAGAGGATGAACCATCTTGGAATAGTATTAAGGAACAATCCAGTTTCCGAGATCTCGGGACTGAGGCATAAAGTGGTTGTGGAATCCCAACCCAGATAGAAGACAACATTGAATTAGGTTGGGATATTGCAGGAGAGCACAATGTTGAGCCGAACTTAGACCATGAATTGCCAAGCCTAGAATTCCAAAACTCCTGCAATAATGAGATCAGAACTGAACCTTTTGAAGGTATAAATTCCGCCCCTTATTTTGATAAGGTGGCCCTTGAAGGTTATTTGGACTTAGGTTCTAGTAATTCTACCCACATCCTAAACCTATAACCTAGATCTGAAACTTATTGGGAAGATTATGAGGCCTCATATGAGAAAGAGCAAATTTTTAGAGAATATGATTCCGGGCCTCTATTTGATGAATATCCCTCTCCAACATCATCAGGAAATCTGATCAATTTTTCAGAAAACATGCAATTTATGATACAAAAACTGAGGAGTTGAATGAGCAGGGTTTTAATGGGGTCTATCCTACCAGCATCGAGCTTGAGCCTAGACAGAACACCTTTTTGAGCCCAGAATTGACGTATAGGCTAGAACCCAGTCAGGCTGCTGATTCCACATCTGATGATTTATGCTACGGTGGAATTCATGATCAAGAATCTCATTTAGAACTCAATTTTCACAAACTCTCCGACAACTTTAGATCTGACTATAATTGCGGAAAGACTCTTCTTCCTGAACACACCAGGCCCATCTACGACCTCAGTCTACATGACTCTGACTCCGACTCTGAGGTCCTGATTCCCGAGATCACCGGTAACACAGAATCATTCCTTTTTGATCCTCAGGAACCAAAAACAGAAAATGCCAAGAGTGATTGCAACACAAAATTCAAATCTTTTCTCACTTCAGATTTCCTTCATACTATAGACACTCTTCAGGCATTTGATAGCTACCCAGAGGACTCTCTACAGAAAACCACCTGTCATTCCTTTCTAGAAGAGCCCTCATACACGATTGCCACCTCGTCCACACACGCAGAACGGATCAAAACCTCTTCCCAACCCTGACCTGCAACCGGACTCAATTTCTATTCAGATTCACCTCTCACCGAGCCGATTGCATTTCCACATCGGGTTTGGAACACTGATCAGACTACATATCATGCTCCATCATTCTCTGATCACCCCTGTAGGGTTCCTGCGTCAATCACTGATTATTCTACGGGTCCCTACTCTGACCAGGCTGATTCAACTCAGCCAAACCCTGCATTCACACTTCCACATCCATCTGAGCTTCATAGTATATGGTGGGTTCCACACCTTTTGATCTTCATCTATCAACCCGCCAGATTGATTGGGTTTGGGCTGCATCATCAGCCTGTCGATCTGAATAAGCACCTGGTTGGACCAACCAGACTCTTAATCAAGGTGCTTGTCTTACAAAACTCTGCTGATTTGACCATCCCCTCTCCATCGCATTTCCCGCTTGGCTGAAGGCATCAAATTTAGCGCTCAACGGGAGGCAGCCCGTCATTCTCTTTGAAAACCTGAAACTTTTTCTGACACCTTTTTGAACTTAAGGTTCACCCTTTAGGACAGCCGACTCCACTTCAGATGCTTGCATCTGAGATTAGAAATTGTCCGCAAAATTCATCCCGACCCATTCACTCATAAAACATCTGTCCTAATGTATGAACTAAGTTGAATAAAAACCCCCTAGGTTACAATGAGGACATTGCAAATCTTAGGCATGGAGGGGTATGAAAGTGCAAAACTTGTAAGAAAAGGTTTCAAACAAAAAAATTTACATATGCCAAAAACACCATAAAAATTAAAAAAAATTTCAAAAAAAGAATAAGAGGAGAAAGAAATTTTGTGGAGGAAAGAAAAAGAAACAAATGAAAAAGGAGCACAAAAATGTGAGAAAAAGTGATAGTCATTAGTAAGAAACTAAGGAATTAACCTAAGTTCTAGACCTCATTCAAGAAAAGAAATGAAAAGTGCATGGTAAGATTAGTAAGAACGCAAACCTTAGGCATTCTTGGATAGACTCTTAGTACCCATTAAGATCTAGACAATCCTCAAGAGGTTGAGGAAAATGAAAAGCTTAAGTACTAGGTCCAAGGCTTAGGGAGTATATGACCTCACTAACTAACTCCTGGTTTACGGGACTCAGTAACCTAAGCACCCCAACCCCACACACAGCCTGGTTCAGTAAGCGTAAAAAATTCAAAATCACGCAGAAGCGTCGCAAAACTCTGAAAAGTACACCTAGAGTAGGAGCGGTCGATCAACACAAGTTGATTTGGATGAGTTCCCAGCGCAGAGAGGCGAGAAATCCCCTCGAAGATGCGTAACAAAATATCATCTCCTCGGTGCTTGTCTCTTAGGATATTTGCATATCCTACTGGGGGCATGTAAGCACTCTGCTGGTTCAGATTCCATGGATGGCATTATCACGAAGTGTCAATTGCTAGGGTCTGGATTCGGCCACGGAACACCATGGATGGGATTATCTCGAAATCTCAATAGCCAGGGTTCCAGGGGTTTCCATGGGTGGTGCTATCTCGAAGCATCGATTGCCAGGAACCCTTGAGGATTGATGATGGGAGTAAGGAATCTGATACAGACCGTGTTGAAAAGCCAATCCTAAGCTAGAATTAAAAAGAAAAAGAGAGAGAAAACTCTCCAAACAGAAAAATTTTCTATCTCTCTCTCTTACAAAACACACTGCGAGCTGAGCCAGGGCTAAAATCATTCCAAGCACGGGTGCTTTAACCACAAAGTCCAATAGACCTTAGGTTAGTTCTTGTAGGCCTTAAAAACCTTTGCTAAGGACTGAGGCTAAGGCTAGACAGATCTGGATCCTGATTGGCACTAGAGTACCTTTTAGGCCTAGGGTCAGCATTCTAACCTAATCTAAGCTCAAATGAAAAAGCACTTATCTGAAGCTATTAAGAATTTCATGGTCTAGAACAAAGGTTGAAACCTTAAGTTTTTGCTAAGGGACTAGAAAAAGCTAGGCATGGGGGTATGATGAGAACCTCATCATGAGCCATAACTAGCTCATTTTGACCTAATACAGAGGATAAAAGCTCCTACATAACTCAAGGAAAGGCTTAACTCAGAGAATTTTGAGTCTAAGAAGAAAATAAGTCATAAGGGGTAAAAATGCAATTTTACAAGCATAATCTGCAAACAGGGTAACTCAGGATCCAAACATAGGTCAAACTAACCTAATAAGAAGGAAAGTGGGATGATCTGATCTGATAAGGGCTACAGCAACTCCAAGGAATTAAATGACAATCTGTAACCCTAAAACAAACTCACTTCAATTCACGAGGTTCGAGGCAAATAAAAAATCTACTAAACCCTCTAAAATTCATATAAAAATAATCTCTAGGGTTTAGAACCTTCAATTTGGCCTTAGGAACCCATTTTGACCTACATTGAGAACCATGCCCAATTAATGATTTAATTTGGATTTTTACATAAATTGGTCGGTCAAACAAGGTCTGACCTAGAAATAAAATTCACCATTAGAATCCTTAGGTCCGATTTAGTCATGCATAAAAACTTGAGCCTAGGAAGAGACCTTCTTGACCGACTTTGCATTTTGGTCCTCATCTATTACTTTTTGACCCTCAACTTTTGAAACCCTCTCATTTTGGCCCCTAATTCTTCATCATTTTTACATTTTTGTCCTCCCTTCAAAACCCTGAGCAGCGCCATGCTCCGGCGAGGCATGGCGCCGCGCAGGGTGAGGGCGACCCCCTGCCAGTTGAACGGGGTGTTCCCTGCGACGTCAGCTGTCGCAGGGACACCTCCATGATCTTTGCCTTCGCCCACACCTTCCGTGCGAACGCGCGGAAGGTATGGGTTGCAAACCGATCATCCTCCGGCGAGGGAGGCACGTTGTCTCCCTCCGCCCTCCTCTCTGATTTCGCCTCTATAAAAACCACCACCGTCTGCCGCTTTCAGTAGCTCGATTCTGACGGAGAACCACCCACAACTTTCTTCTCTTCCCACTCTGGCTGACACCCAGCGATCTCCGGCGAGCTCCCTTTCCTTTCCTCTTCGCTCTGCCACAAAACCAATGGCAGAGACTTCTTCCTAATTCTCCTCCGCGTCGCGCAATACCCGCACGCGCTGCTTCAGCCCCGTCGTCGCCGCCGTCCGCCCCCACTGGGTACCTTCTTCTCCGGCGACAGTCGACACAACTGCCGCCCTGCTCCTCCCCCTTCTTCCTTGCAAGTAGGTAACAGTTACTTCTCTTCCTCCCCTCTTTCTTTTCCCTATTTTAATTTGCTCAATCAAACCCTCGACCGACCCGACCACCATCATCTCCCACGCCTCCGACCCACCTCCGGCGAGTCGCTCCCATCATTCCGCCACTCCATACGACTCGCCGACCGACCCAAAACCTCTGCCTCGTCCCACTGAACCGTTTCCGTCCCTTGACTGCCACTCCTCACCTCCACCATACTCCATCGAACAAACCCATTCTCGCGGCTAGAGTCCGACCTAGCCCCGCCACCAGACGCCGACCCACGACCTGCCACACCCCGCACCACCTTCGCCTTGCCACGGCGAAGGTCCCCCACGTGTTTGATTAGGCCGAAGGGCCGTATTCCTGTCTAATAGGTTCGCTGCTCCAGCCGCCATTAGCGACGACTAAAGCAGCTTCGAGGCGAGCTCCAGGCCCTGCAGCCCCAGATTCCCAAGTGCTGCAGGATGGGGCGAAGTCCGCAAAGGCTTCTGCCTCTTCAGTTGGCCCAGACATCGGCTGCAGCTGATCAGAGGGCGAGGTGGAGTCGTCCTGCAGGCGCACGCGAAGACAGCAGAAGATAGTCCCACATCGTGGGATTTCGAGGCCGCGCGCCTGCATAAAGGCAAAAAGTGCCTTAGTCTCTTCGCCTCCTGACCACGGGGTGAGGTCCCTCTCACCCGCTCGACCCGGCCTCGTTCGCGACCACCCCCCGCGGACCTGGCCCGACCCGTTTACCTGACCTGCACTCCTCGCCCACCACCGCACGCCGGTGGGCCTGGACCCGGGCGTGACCCGTACCAGAATACCCGGCAGCTCTAGGAGAGCTATCCTACGAGTGAATTCTGAGAGAGAGAGACGCGGGGGAGGGTAGAGTAGGTTTTTTCCCTCTGACCAAACTTCTAGTGTGCAGGCATAGGAGAAGAATAAGAGAAGGCAGACCACAGAGGAAGAAGAAGAAGGACTGCGAGAAGAAGAAGAGAATCACAGAGAGAAGAAGGAAAGAAGACGCACTGTAGCAAAAGCTACTTAAGTCGTCTAATTGAAAAATCAGACGACAGCCTGCAGGAAGAAAAGAAGAAGCTTGGAAGGAGAAACGAAAGAAAGAAGGCATAACCTCAAGCAAGGAAAGAAAAGAAAGAAAGAAAAAAGAAGAGGAGGATCACCACTTCCACAGAGAAGAAAAAGAGAAAGAAAAGAAGAAGCTCTGAAGAAGAAAGAAATAAGAAGAACAGAAGGAAGAAGACTGAAGAACCCAAAAGAAGAGAAGAGAAGAAGACAACAACGAGAAAGAAGAGAGAAGAAGAAAAAGCCAACAAAATAAATCTCTCTCTCTCTCTCTTTTCACTTTTGTAATAGAAACTTTGTATCTCTAGAATACAGTTTGCTCCCTGAGTTCGACCTCGGGAGATCTTTTATTTCCGAGTAAAAATTGTAATAGTGGCAATGACTATCTGTACTACAACGCCATTTCTATAACAAAACAACAAAATCTAATCATACCGCCATTAGTGGACGACTTTCTAACTAAGGGGTATCATCCGCCCCGAACCTCTATAGTCATCCAAATTTTTTGGGTGTCTTGATTGGGTCCATCACATTCTACTCTCATCCAAACCATCGGTGCATGTTCGGTAGGAGGTCCTTAAGACCATCCTTAAGGCCTCCTTTAGTTATTCACTCCCATCGAGGCCAGGCCTCGACTTCCATGTTTGTGTAGTAACCCCATCACATAGACATCTCTGATTCATCTGAACCAAATTCTCCTTCATCCATCATCATGGCACAACCCATAGAAGAAGAGAATAACCTTGAGAACCAACTTCAGCACCTTAATGATTTATTCTATGCCTTTGTGAATCCACCGCAGCGTCCTATGATGAGAGATCATTACAATCCCACTGTGGTGGCGATCGAACCTCGAGTCCAAATCCTGGCTGTAGGTCCTGATTCTGAACTCAAGCCCAGCATGATTCATGCTATTCCAGAGTTTCATGGGTTCAATTCCGAGGATCCTTTCGAGCACATCAAACAACTCAAGCATCTAGTCCAGACCTTCAGGTCAGATGTCCAAAATCGGGATATTCTTCTCATGAAGCTGTTCTCCTTCTCTCCCATGGACAAAGCAGCTCACTGGTATCAAACTCAAACACGTCCAATCAACAGATGGGTTGAACTACAATCTGATTTTCTGAAAAAGTTCTTCCAAGTTGGTCGGACGAATGCTTTACGACACCAAATCACGCACTTCATACAACAGCCTGGAGAACCACTTCACGAGGCATGGGATCGTTTCCTAGATCTCATGCGGAAGTGCCCCCATCATGGAGTTCCTAAATGGGAACAAGCCCAGTCTTTTTAACAGGGACTCCATGAAGGTATCCGTTTATTCGTCAATGCAACTTGCGAAGGAAATATCATGGGTCAACACGAAGACACTGTGTGGGAGATTCTCGAGAATATGTGCAAGAACTCCATCAATAATGACTCCATGGGCTTATTCGACCGGACAAATGCCCAGGCATCGACGAATCCAAATGGAGAACATGAGACGTAGGGCCTGTCCTCATCAGTCAACTTGGAATTGATGGCCAGTCATTTGGACAAGGTCTCTATCATTGAGAAGGTGGATGAGCTAACTCGACATCTGCAGCGAGCCATCTCTACGCAAAACCCGTTTGCATAGCTGCCCTCTGGGAGGGAAGCTATGCATAACATTTATCACCAATCTTCTCAGGGGATGGACCCGTATCCACCCCCGTCTGACTCCAGAACGGAAGGAAACTCCGATCCTACCTACTCTAGTTGGGGGAACTCTGAATCCTCATACTCTAACTTTTCTGAGGTTCCTCAGACCTGGGAGGACCTAAATGCCATCCAGAATGATCCATTCTCTAATACCTATAACCTGGATGGCAGAATCATCCCAATTTCCTGTGGGCGGGAAATAATCTGAATCAGAGACCACCATATCAACCCCGTAAACAAGCTCCTCGTCCATATCAGCCGCCTCAGCCCAACCCCACCTATCAATCTGGGCCAACTCAGACAGATCAAATGACTCTTATCCTTCAGACTCTGGCTGACATTCAAAGGATGAATGGGGCTATGTAGAAACAACACAAAGACGAGATCACAGAGGTTTGCAATCAACTCGCCCAGATGGCGAATTCCTGCCAACCTGGCACACTCCCTTCGCAACCTCTACCGAATTCGAATAACTTGTCGAACCAGAGGTGCGTTATGAACCTAAATCCGGGCCAAGCCCACATGATTTATTAGGCCCTTTCTGCTCCATCACCCGACGGGATGGAAGCTTCGACATCATACTCGAGATTTCAGTAGCAGCCACCTATTTTACCGACACCGAACCAAAACTAGGCAGGACTAAATTCAGTAACAACCCGTAGTGGCAAAGCAACACAAGACCTACCTTACCCAAGCCACTTTCTGCCTGGTAGTGCTAACCCAAGCCCTAGGATAGTCATCCCGGATACCCCTATCCCTGATCAAGAACCTAGACCTATTCTAGAGGAACCACCTAAGGTTCCATTTACCGAGGCCTTGACCAAGGGAAAGAGGACATCCAAACCTGTGGCACCTAAGGACCTAGTCAAGCTCTTTGAACAGGTCCATATAAACATCCCCTTGATGGATGCAATTCGACACATACCGACCTACGCACGATTTCTGAAGGACATGTGTACACCTAAGCGTAAGCTGTGAACCAAAAGTGGGAGCCCAATAGTATTGTCAGAGCAAGCCAACTCTGTTATTTTGAGCAAACTCCCACCTAAAGTAAAAGTCCCAGGTACTCCCCTGAGTTCCTATACAATTGGTGATATCCAATTTAATAGAGCTTTATTAGATCTAGGAGCCTCCATAAACCTAATACCTACATCCCTACTTGACCATCGTGAGGAATCTGAGCTCAAACCAACTGAGGTGACATTACAGTTGCCAGACCGATCTATTAAGTCACCTAAAGGAGTTCTTGAGGATGTCATTGTTAGTGTTCAGGATTTCTATTTCCCGATGGACTTCGTAGTATTGAATATGGATACTCCAGAAAATCCGAGGAACACACCAATCATACTAGGGAGACCCTTTCTGGCCACTACTAGGGCCAACATAAATTTTGAGGAGGGCCAACATAAATTGTGAGGAGGGCCAAATTGAACTAAAATTTGGAAACCAGACATTAAAGATTGACATCTTTAAGGCCCAACAAGGGATTAATTACAGAGTTATAGAACAGATATGTGATATCAAGGCTGTGGTTGATGATCCATATCTTAAAGAAAACCTGACTACTTCTGATCAACCACAAGAGGATCAAAACCTGCAATCAGAGGAGTCCAAGCTTGACCTAGACACACCCATAACTCCCTTGCTCCTGACACACACCCGGAACTGCCTATTGCTACTGATAACCCTATTTTGGAACTTAAGCCTTTTCCCGAGAACTTAAAGTACGTCTTTTTGGGTTTCAATCAGACGATTCATGTGATTATCAATTCCAGACTCACACCTAAATAAGAATCTCATTTGATTATTGTTCTCCAGCAACATCAAAGAGCCATTGGATGGACTCTCGATGATTTGACTGGCATCAGCCCCTCTTACTGCACACACTGCATCCATACAGAAGAGGGCACACAACCTTCCCATGAAATGCAGAGAAGTTTGAATCCTAATCTATAGGAGGTCATGAAAAAGGAGATCATCAAGTGGTTAGATGCTGGGATCATCTACCCAATCTCTGACAGTCGGTGGATGAGTCCAATCCAAGTTGTGCTGAAGAAGGCAGAACTCACCATGATCACGACTGAAATCGGAGAAATCATACTGACCCATGTGGTGAATTCATGGAGAGTTTACATTGATTACAGAAGACTCAATACCTCCACAAAGAAGGATCATTTCCCACTACCATTTATTGATCAAATCCTTGAGAAATTAGCGGCAAATAGGTTCTTCTGCTTTTTGGATGGGTACTCCGGTTATAACCAGGTGGCAATCCATCCTGAGGACCAAGAAAAGACCACTTTCACCTGTCCCTTCCGAACATACACATTCCGAAGGGTGCCTTTCGATCTCTGCAATGCACCCGCTATTTTTCAACGGTGCATGCTTGCCATATTCTCAGATATGGTAGGTGATTATCTGGAAGTCTTCATGGATGACTTTTCAGTGTTTGGTGAATCATTTGATGATTGCCTCCTGCAGTTGGTCCAGATCCTCAGGTGGTGCATTAACGTGAATCTGGTTCTTTCTTGGGAAAATAGCCATTTCATGGTGCCTAAAGGAATTGTCCTGGGACATCTCATATCAGAAAAAGACATCCAGGTCGATTGAGCCAAGGTGAATCTAATTTCCAAACTCCCTATGCCTAACTCGAACAAGGACATCCGATCTTTTCTGGGGCACGTTGATTTTTACCATTGATTCATTCCTGATTTCTCAAAGATCGCACGCCTCCTAACTACTCTACTATCTAATGATGTTCCCTTCAAAATCTCCAAGGAATGCACTCAAGCATTTGAGATCCTACGTGATCGAGTAACCCAAGCTCCGATCCTACAGTTCCCTGATTGGTCTCAACCCTTTGACATCATGTGCAATGCTTCTGATTTTGCTGTAGGAGCGGTACTTGAGCAGAAAATTGACGGGAAACCCGTGGTCACCTACTACGCTAGCAAGACACTTGACGAGGCCCAGTGTAACTACACAGTTACTGAAAAAGAGTTGCTAGTAGTAGTATTTGCCATAAAAAAATTCAGATCATATCTTCTGGGTTTATGTGTTACCATTTACTCTGATCACACAACTATGAGGCATCTCCTTGCAAAGAAGGATGCGAAACCTTGACTAATCCATTGGATCTTGCTGTTACAAGAATTTGACCTCGAGATTCACGATAAGGTGGGAAAATAGAACGTGGTAGCTGATCACTTGTCCCGCCTTCCTTCTAATATTATCGACCCTTTCGGACCCATTACAGAACATTTTTCGGATGAGCACCTCCTGACTATTAGTACAGGGCTTCCATGATTTGCTGATCTAGTAAACTACCTGGCATCACATCAAATCCCGTTCACTTGGCCGAAGGCCAAAAAGGACAAATTGCTTTCCGATGCCAAGTATTACTTCTGGGAAGACCCATATCTTTTCCACATCGGTGCTGATCAAATCATTCGACGATGTGTTTCAGAAGCAGAAATTCAAGGCATCTTGTCCTTCTGCCATGTCCAGGCATGCGATGGACACTTCTCTGGTCATAAAATCGCAGCGAAAGTCCTCCAGTGCAGCTTCTATTGGCCCACGATTTTCAAAGATGCATATAATACTGTAGGGCATGCACTCATTGTCAGACCCTAAGAAACATGAGCCACCGTGATATGATGCCCTTACAACCGATTCTCATATGTGAAATCTTCGACGTCTGGGGGATTGATTTTATGGGACCCTTTCCTGTTCCGGACGGCTTCGAGTACATTCTACTCGCTGTTGACTACGTGTCCAAATGGATCGAAGTCATTCCGACCCGAACCGATGATCATAAGGTGGTTATCAAATTCATTCATTAGAACATCTTTTCTCGATTTAGGATTCCACGTGCTATAATCTCTGATGGAGGGAACCATTTCTCTAATGCTCAGTTCAGGTCACTGATGACCATGTATGGGGTGTCACACCAAATCTCTTCTCCATATCACCCCCAAACTAATGGTCTAGCTGAGCTATCAAATCGGGAGATCAAGAAAATCCTCCAGGCCACTGTTCGACCTGACAGGAAAGACTGATCATCCCGACTTTCGGAAGCTTTGTGGGCTTAAGGACCACCCACAAAACCCAATTAGGTATGTCTCCCTTCAGATTGGTGTACGGGAAGGCATGTCACCTCCCCATCAAATTGGAGCACAAAGCCTATTGGGCAGTACAGAACTGCAATCTAGATCTTTCTAAGGTTGGAACCCACAGAAAGCTTCAAATAAGCGAGATCGATGAATTACGCCACGACGTGTATGAGAACTCGTGAATTTACAATAAGCGGGTTAAGGGCTTTCACAACAAGCATGTATTCGGAAAGATCTTTCACCCTGGTCAAAAATTCCTACTCTTTGATGCTAAACTCAAGCTGTTTCCAGGAAAACGCAGATCGAAATGGATCGGACCTTACCTCGTTCAATGAACCTTTGGAAATGGAGCCATCGAGATCAGTCAACTCAACCATGATTCAGAACCTTTCATCGTGAATGGTCAAAGACTCAAACCATTCATTGAACTTACCGATACAAATTTGGTTGAGACATCTTTTACCCTCCGTTCTCCCTGAGCTCATTATGCCCAGCCGATGACATAAAACTCAGCGCTTAATAGGAGGCAACCCGACATTTTGAAAAACCTAAAACCTTTCCTGACATTCCTATGCCGAATTCAAATTGCGCTTTAGGGTTCATCCATTAGAACTGCCGACCCCACCTCAGGTACCCGTACCCTAACTTGAAATTGTCCGCAACAGTCATCTCAACCCGTTCTCTCACCCAAAACCTATTCTAATGAATAATCTAAGCTGAACTCGAACCCACCTAATTTACAATGGAGACATTGCAAATCGTAGGTATGGGGGGTATGAAAGTGCAAAACATCATGAAAATCATCTCACAAGAAAAGGTTTCATTAAAAATATCACATATCCCAAAAATACCAAAAAAATGAAAAAAAAAATCTTGAAAAAGAATAAAAAAGTGAGGAGAGAAAAAATTGTTTGAGGGCATATCAATTTTGAGGAGAAATAGGGGAGAAGTGAAAACTATCAAAAAAGGAGCACAATTTGAAAAGAAAAGAAAAGAGATAGTCATTAGTAAGAAATTAAGGAATTAACTAAGTTCTAGACCATATCAAGAAAAACAAAATGAAAGGTAAAAAGTGCTAATAAAACACAGAAGAGATTAGTAGGAACATTGATTTTAGGCCTCTTGGGCTGAAATCCTAGGCTTGAAAATTCAAGTATCTGTTAAGATCTGGATAATCCTCAAAATGTTGAAAAAAATGAGAAGCTTAAGTATTAGGTCTAAGGCTTAGGGAGCATTCAGTCTCGTTAACTGACCTCTGGTTTGCGGGACTCAGTAACCTAAGCACCCCAATCCACACACAGTCTGGTTCAGTACGCCTAAGTATCAAAATCACGCAAATGTGTTTAAATCATTCTGAAAAAGTCGCCTAAATTAGGAGTGGATGATCAACACAAGTTGATTTGGATGAGTACCCGGCACGGAGAGGCAGGAACTTCCCCTCGAAGATGTGCAATAACATATCGTCTCCTCGGTGCTTGTCTCCTAGGATATCTACATATCCTACCAGGGGCATGTAAGAACCCTATGCTGGTTCAGATGCCATGGGCGGCATTATCTCGAAATGTCGATTGCCAAGGTCAAGATTTAGCTACAGAACACCATGGGCAGGATTATCTAGAAATCTCGAAAGCCAGGATTCTGGGGGTTGCCATGGGCGGTGCTATCTCGAAGCATCGATTGCCAGGGACCCTTCGAGGATTGATGATGGGGACTAGGTATCCAATACAGACCGTGTTGTGAAGCTAATCCGAAGCTAGAAATAAAGAGAAAAGAGAGAGAAAACTCTCCAAAAAGAAATTTCCTTTGTTGCTCTCTTACAAAAATGCACTGCAAACTGAACCTAGGCTAAAATATGTTACAAGCATGACTACTTTAACTGCGGAGTTCAACGAACCTTAGGATAGTTCTTATGGGCCTTAAAAACCTTCAGGGCAGACTGAGGCTAGACCTGGTCAAGTCCAGATCTTGGTGGGTACTTGAGTACCTCTAGGCCGACTATCGGCAATCTAACTTAATCTACAGAAGAAAGCACACATCACAATTTTGAGCATCAAAGGATTACATGGTCTAGAATCAAAGTTAAAACCTTAAAATTTTGCTAAGGGACTAGCAAAAGCTAGGCATGGGGTTATGATGGGAATGCCATCATAAGCCATAACTAGCTCATTTTGACCCAATGAAGAGAATAAATGCTCCTACAAAATCAACTGAAAGTCCTATTTCACTGCATAACCAATCTGAAAGTGAAATAAGCAACTAGGGTTAAAATTGTAATTTTACCAATGTAGTGCAACCACGAGTTTTCTCAAGGGCTAAACAAAGGTCAAATGGTCTTAATAAGATTATAAGTGAGTTGGATCAAGCAAAAAATGGTTTGTGTGTATCCTGTGAATTAAATGACTTCTTGAAACCCTAAAACAGACCCACTTAATTAACCAAGGTTTTGGTTAGGATAAAATTCACCTAAACCCTTTAAAAATCATAGAAAAATATTCTCTAGGGTTTAGAACCTTCAATTTGGCCATTAGAACCCATCTTGACCTAGAATGGGGTCTCAATAGATATTTACCGTAAATTAGGTTTTTGCATAAATTTCCCAGTCAAACGTGATCAAACCCAAAATCCAACTTCACCATCGGATTCCTTAGGTCCAGATTATGTTTATATCAAAATTTGGACCTAAGATGAGTTTGCATTGACCTAGTTTGCAAAAAGGTCTAACCTGATTACATTTCTAACCCTAACTTTCAAAAAATCCTTACAACCAGAACCCTAGCTTCTTTCATCATTTTCACAAATAGGTCCCTCTGCCATTATAGTAGAGGAATCCTACTCCAGCAAGCTTTGGAAGGAGAGTTCTCCCTGACTGCTCAGAGAATCTCTTCCAAAATTGGAAGGAAGATTCTTTGAGAAATTCTCTCGTCTGAACCCCTATTTGAGATCTGATTCCCTCCCAATCTCTCATGCAAACGCATGAGAGGTATGGGTATCTCAACGAATTTCTTCTCTGGTGAGCCTTCCTTACTTGGGAAGCTTGCTTCCCAAGCCCTAACCAACCTTCAGGCTCAATTTAAAGGAGCCCAAACCTCTCCGATCTCTCCACGCTCGAATTCAACCGGCAACACCCCTAATTCCTCTCTTCCCATCACAGCAGTAGGTTCCTCGATGTCCAGTGAACACCCTTGCTCCTCATCGTCGTCTGACCACCATACCTACGCCAGATCCTTTTTCCCTGCCTTCATCTGCATCTCGCGGAACCAGCAGATGCTTCCCTCTCTTCGTCCTCGCTGATCTCCACTCACTGGAGCCACCTTCGTCTCCGGCGTCGACCACACCTGACACGACACCTTCGCTCACCCCCATCGTCTCTTCACCTCCCAGATAAGCTCCCCCTCCCCTCTACATTCTTCTCCACCCTTTATTCTTCAAAATCGACCACTGCCAACCTCCATCACCTCCATTCCTTCCATCTCCGACCACCTACTCCAGCGAGGGTGCTCCACCTCCACACACCATCCCAACCCTCGCCAACAAGTCCACGAGCTCCACCTCACTCCGCTGAACTCTTCCCCTCACTCCGTTCACCATGCCAGTCACTCACGCACCCCACCGAACGCACCCACACATTTGCACACAGTGTGCCCTAGGCACGCTCGCACAGGCACCCCCGAGCCACGTCGACATCCCCATCACATCTGTCGTGGTCCGACGAACACCTCTAAACGTTTTGAAGTAGCCGCGAGGCCAATCTTGTGTTTTCAGGTTCGTCGCCCCTCTACCATTGACGAGGAAGCTTGAAGAAAGCTTGCTGCAGTTCCAGGCCTTACTGTTCCAAGCTTACACCCCCAGGTTGCACAGAATACCTTCGCTCACGTACTTAGGCCTTCGATTGGAGTCAAAGGCCCTCGTAGCAGCTGCAATTGTGAGCTTAACCTTTGCGAGCACACCCAAAAAGAAGGTAGGACATTTAGTCCCACCTCGGATGTGGAAGACCGCTGCACTCGCATAAAAGGAAAAAGTGTTAGAGGCTCTTCGCCTCGAACACTGAGGGTGAGGTCCTCCTCCCCTTTCTCACTTGACTCATCCATGACATAACCCGCGGACCTATCCACGACCTGACTACCCAACCTATTCACTCCTTGCGCACCACACACGCCAGTGAGCCTGGATCCAGGTCTGCGTTAGGTCTGATTACTTGACCGGTTAAAGGCTCTGGGAGACCAGTTCTGAAATAGAAAAGAGAGAAAGAGAGAGGAAAGCTACGCAGCGGAAGGGGGGTTTTTCCATGGAGAGTTTGGCTCGACACTTAGTCAAATTCAAAGGGCACAGTAGAAGCTAAAGGAAGAGGAAGAAGAAGGAGAGGAGGAACGCAGGGCTTAAAGGCAAAGCAAAGAAGAAGAAGAGAAGGCAGACGACATAGAAAGAAGAAGGAAGAAGAAGAAGAAGAGAAAGGCAGAAGACAAAGAATGCTAAAGAGAAAAGAGAAGGATCACAGAAAGCCAATGAAGAAGAAGGAAGGAGAAGACAGAGAATAGAAAGAGAAGAAGAACTCAGACATTTAAGTTGTCTGATTAAGGAATCAGACGACAGATTCTAGTCTCCATTGCATATTTATATATTGAATCATTTGGTGATATTGTAGGAGTATTTGGTGATCTACATCATCATTTTACTCCCATATTTTTGCACTCGGATACTGTTATTATTGCAATTTCTTTCAACATAAGTTGTGATCTTGATTTCTAAATACCAATTTGCTCTCTGTGTTCAACCTTGGAAATCTTTTCGAGTAATAAAATTCTATCTATTTTGAATGTTATTTCGGCTGTACTACAATGCAATACTTTTAAACCCAATTTAGCGGACTCAGCACCTTGCTCAACCACCTAAGCATTGCATGTGAGTCCCTTTGATTCTCGTACCCTTGGGCTCTATTGCCCTGATTTTCCACCATTGCGTGGGTTGGGTACGGGTTGGGATGGTAGAGATCCGGGTCGTCGGGTGTTAGCAATTAACCCGAATTGCAAGTTATCCATTGATGTCTTTATTTGCTGCATAAGCTGATGCATGAACCCTTGCATTTCCACATCTGCCAATTTAAATCAGCTTGCCCTATGGATTGTTGGGCATTCCAAGATGGCTGAGTAACCGGTTTCGGGGGAAACTAGGTGTATACTTGACCCTAATGTTGGAACCTTGTTCCACATCTTGTTTTGGTGTTAACAAAATTATTATGGATTAATGTTTACAATTGAGTTCTTTCAGATTTAGGTGAAGATCAAGGCAAATAGGAAATGATGGAGGCTTGATGAAAAGCAGAAGATCACGATAAGGAGGCAAGATGACAAGGAAGAATCAAGGAAGAGAAAATCAACTTTGACCTTTAGTTTCTCTAGTTTAGATTTTATATTTATAAATTGTATATGCCTCTTAACAAAGAATCATAACTTTGATCATAAAATCAATTAGAGATAAATTAGGATTTATATTGCAAACATTTTCAAAGTACGTAATGAATTAAAACACTTAAAATAGGTACTTGTAAGCAAGTACCGGTATTGTTCATTAGTACTAGTATTTGCAAGGCACAGGTTTGAGAATTCATCTCAAACTGTGAACAACAAGTACCGGTACCAACCATGAGTACCGGTACATGTTGGCCACAGGTTGAAGCCCTATTTCTGGCCTGAACCCTACAAGTATCGGTACCCATGATGAGTATCAGTACAGGTAGGTTACTATGCCTAAGGAATTTCAAACCTGGGAGTCACAAGTACCAGTACCAATAATGAGTATCGGTACCAGGACTCATGTACTGGTGGCAGTAAGCTGCTAGTACCGGTACAAGTACTTTAGTACCGGTACCTACTAGCCATTGGCTCAAAACAGAACTGTTAGAAAATTTATTTTGTCAATGTGAACGTTGGGAATTAAATCCCAACGTCTAGTAGACGAATCCTTGAGGTCCTAAACTCTATAAAATGACCCTAGGACTCTTTGTTTCTACACTTGAGATACACAAGATATAGAAGAGACATAAGAGAAAATTCTAGAGCATATAATTCATATTTTCCACCACATATTCAAGAGAAGAAATCGTGTTTGCTGCTTTCCAATCGTACTATGGGTTTGCAAACACATTGACGTGTTTTGTTCATGCAATTCAACATGATTCACATCCATCCTAAGCTCTCAAATCGATAACATTATATTTACATTTTTTGAGAGGCGTAGGAATTCATGTTGTAAGACTTTTCTCTCTTACACTTGTATTTCATTTGTTCTTGAGCATTTGCTCATTGGGTTGTACAAACTCGCTATTGTACTTGGGTTGAGGTAACCCATTAATTACCTCGATTAGTAAATTGATTCTCTTGAGGTTGAGAGAATCGGGTTAAAAACCCTGAGCTGGGAGGCTTAGGTAGTGGAGTACCCAAGGGAGGGGAACCACTATACATTTTGTGTTATTTTGTGATTTGATTGATTGTGCAAAATGTCTTGTTATTACTGATTTTGTGTTTGAGTTTTTGTGCGCATAGCCATATACTTCCATATCTTTAAATCCTATCAAGTGGTATCAGAGCGGGTAGTGAGAAGAAGTAAAAACTCTTGCTCGTGATGGCATCATCCTTAAGGCTCATTGAAGGACAATCGTCGACCCTGACGAGTTGATTGTTTGCTTTAAAGTCGTTTACAGGTTTATGTGGTGGAAAAATTGACTAATCAATATTTAAAAAGAAATAACCACTCGCAGAAGAGCGGGTTGTATCCACAGGAAGACAGTGACGTATTTTAATTTGCACCAGCTAAAAACGTTTGTTCGTAGTTAGTTTGGACAAGAATCAAGCCAAAATTGCCTTCAAATTAAGTTTGAATCAAGAAATCATGCTGAAATAGCAATTCTGAATAACCAGAGGATACTTGTTGCAATGTAGAATCAATAAAATATCATTAAAAATTAATAGTGGCAGAAAATGTAATTATTAATGGCCATGTTACTGTAGCAAAACAAGGGATTTTTTCCCCTTGGCTGTGCGCGACGAGGAGTGGACAGCCGGACGCAGGAAGCTCGGAGGAAGTTCCTTGGACCGAGGGCTTCGAAGCGGTGGTGGCGAGGTGTCACACGGCGGCCGGAGCCGGCTAGACGAGCTCCAACGGAGGTGGCTGCAGCCGAGGCTGCAGCTGCTGTTGGCGGGCGATGCGCGCGGGACTGCTGGTGGGAGGCGGTGCAGGCACAGGAGAAGGGCGGCTCTGCTGGCTCTGCAGCTGCGTGCTAGCTGGAGGCGTGGGCGCGCATGCAGCCTGTTGGTAGTAAGCGTCTGTGAGGTTGTAGGCATGAATGCACGGGTGCAGTGGATGTGCGCAGCCTGGAGTGGATGCGGGAGTGAGCGGGTGAGTGTGGTTGTGCGGGTGTGGCTACAGGCGAAAGGTGAGCGGGCATGAGCAGTGAGGCGCTGCAGTCTGTGCACGCCTTGCAAGCGGCTGGAGGAGTGCAGGCGACATGGAGTGAGCGGGCGAGAGCTACGGTTCAGGTGCTAGAAGTGAAGTGGGCGGATGGTGGTTGTTGCTGGAGTGGGGTGTGGGCTTCAGACGTCCGGGACGATGGTGGTCCCAGACGTCTTAACTGATTGAGAAGATGATTGCAGCGATGGTGGTTGTTGATGACGACGGCGAGGAAGGTGCACGGCGAGGTGCTCACAATAATGCAGACGAGCTCCGGATGGCGATGTGGCCTGTCACACCACATGCCCACGGTGGTGGAGACTCGTCGCCACGGTTGAGGTCGGCGGTGTGGAATGGAAGAGAGAAGATCTCTCTGCACAGTGGTGGGTCGGTGGTGGAGACCACCCCGCTCAGCAGCCTCTCTCCTCCTTTTGTAGCTGCCTGCACAAATTTGAATGGAGAGGCGAGAGCAGATCCACCTTCTCCGCTGATCCATGAATGTGCTTTTAGTGCGGCCAGAGGCATTGCAGCGGCAGTCGAGCCATTGCTGAGAAGAAGAAGAATAAAGGATATTATTAAAATATTATGGTTATTTATATACAAACCCTCAACTTTTACATTAACTAAAATAATGTACCTAATTAGTTAACTAATTAGATGAATGCCATTCTAAGCTAATTCTAAATACACTTAAAAAATGAATGCAATGCATGGATTATGTAATTAAATTAAAAATATGAATTAATCTATTTACATCCTAATTTATGCTAAATAAATGTTAGAATTAACCTAATGTCTAGGCACTTAAATACTTAAATAGCCCACAACTATGGGCTAATCAAATACTCCCATGCCTAGTTTTTTCTAGTCCCTAGCAAAATTAAGCGAAACCTAGAACTCCATGTAGACTAGTCAACTCACTTAGTCTTCCTTCAGAAGCATATTAAGTTCATACTCTAGACCCAAGGTTCCTAAGTAGTTGCTAAGTTACAGACAAGGTCAGCTAAAGACGAGTTGCAGGCACAAGTTTCCCTGATTTCTGACTCTACCCTAAAGTTTATTGATCCCTGAGATTAAAGCATCCGTGCCTGTGCATTGGTTTGAGTTATTTGAGTTAAAGGAAAATTATATATATATATTTTTTTTTTATTTTATTTTTTTATTCTTCTAAGTCTGTGTCGGATTCATTGTCCCCATTACCATACCTCGAAGGGTGCCTGGCTTTCGATGCTTCGAGATAGCACCGCCCATAACGACCCCAAGAACTCCTGGTAATCGACACTTCGAGATAGTATCGCCCATGGATTTCTTAAGCGAATTCAGGCCTATGACAATCGGCACTTCGAGATAGGGCCGCCCATGGTACCTAAACCGCACAATACGCTTACATGCCCCCAGTAGGATGGATATCCTAAGAGACAAGCGCCGAGGAGGTAATATGTTATCATCGCATCCTCAAGGTGAGTATATACTCCACCTCTCCTGCGGCGGGAACTCTTCCAATCAAAATGTGTTTTCAAGCCTCTCCTAAGTCAAAACTAAGAGAATCAAATCTCTTTTCAGAAAGAAAGAAATTGAGTTAATTACCAGACCAAGTGTGTGAAATTTGGATGCTTGGGTTACAAGGACCCGTAAACCAAAAGGTAGAACAAGACTCCAGGTACTACCCCACCTTTTAACTCAAACCCTAGCTTCCCTTCCTCAACCTCTTGAGGAATGGTCTGCAACTTAACTACTACTTAAGTTTTTAAGTCCACAAAGGACCCTAAAGGTCTAAAGCTAGCAGCTCATTTAGCTTCTAAAGTTTTACCCTAGAATTAATTTAGTCTACCCTAGAGTTCTGGTTTGCTTAAGACTGCAAGATCTAGCCAGTTAAGCTCAAAACTCTTTTTTTTTATATATGCAAATGTATGCAATGAATGCATTATGCTATGTATATCCCCAAGTACACCCCCCCATGCCTAAAATCTGCAATATCCTCATTGCATAGAAGGATATTACCTAGGTCAGAGCTAGGTTGAATAGCCAAAGAACCTGCAAATCAGGTTCAAGAATTGCAGAAATAGGCCCTAAAAATGAGCAAAGCAATGTTGGCCTAGAAAATAGGTAACCTAGGATGTTGGCGAGCTAATGATGAATCCCGATAACAAATGCTCGCCCAACTAAAATGGGAATGAAATCTTCCCAGGTCACCAGAAGAGGTTCTAAAGTATAAACAGGTATAACAACCTCCAAAGGGGTAGGGGGAGAATAAGATGGATCCTCCAAAAAGAATGGGGAAGGAATGGTGCAGAGATAAACCCCCAAGGTAATGGAATAACTAAAGAAATCATCAATCCATACCCAATACTCCATTACGGGAAATATTGGTCTGTTAAGCCCCCTGGTCAGAACAAAAGTGATCAATTCTCTAAGGCAAGGATCATCTAAGGTGTCCAAGTTACGAGGTTGCGGGATGACCATAAGATCTAGGTTGGGTTTAATCAGCTCGGTGTCCATCCCTAACACTCTTTCTAAATCCTCAATTTCATCCCTAGCATTCCTTGCACCATCACATGTATCTTCCTGCTCTTCATCAGGAGTCACAATTTCGCTTTCAGATATAAGCGAATCAGAGGGTGACTTCGAAATGAATGAAGGCAGGTTGGAAGCAACAGATCTAGGGATTATCCTATCAATGTCATCCCCGGGTTTTTGTTCTTTACTCAAATTTTCCCCGGAGTCTATATGTGAATCCACATAAATCTTAGAAATTGCTTCCAAATTTTCCATCATTTCATCATGAGGAGAAATATCATCAATGGGTGTGCTAAGGAAACCTAATTTGGTAAAATTTGTGACATCCTCAGGGGCTAACTCTTCAAATAAGACATAATCACCCTTAGTGTCACTCCAAATCTTGAATGTAGGTTCCTCATATAATTCGTCTTCCTCCTCATCACACAATTCACTATATACTCGAGGTCTAGAATCATTTAATATCTCAGCAGATCCCCTAGGGTGCTCTATCTGAGGTAAATGGTTTACACTGGTAACATCAGACTCCTCAGATAGGTCAATTTCTTTAGGGTTAGGTTCCCTAAGGGTGGGCTTGAGTTCCATATCGTGATCAGAAGGGAGGGTAGGATTAACAACTTGACTTTGACCCACTTTATCAAATGTCACGAAAATACTATCATCTGGGTCGAGGTCTTCCAATGGTACCATCATTCCCTTCTTTTGACTCCAATATAATTCAGGTGGATACTCAACCTTATCATCATCTTCCTCGGGTTGCCACCTTTCTTCATCCAATACATAGCTACTTTCATGTGTATCTTCCTCCCACCTAAGGTGTGGATCTCTCAAGGAAGTGTCATCTAATGGGGAGGTTTCAAAATTGATCCTCGAAAAGTAACATTCTCCCTAGAATTTCCCTCCAACTTAAAGTGTAGCTCTCCTAAGAGAGATGCATCTATTATAGAGGGGTGTACATCATCTTCAATGGGGTAGATTGGGTGGCTAATTTCATCTCTTTCTTGTTGGCCTGCTCTCGAAGATTCTCCTAACAATTCAATCATTTCGTTTTGCATTTTCTGTATTTCCATCTTCAAAGAGGAGAGGTCATTCTTATAATGAGAGAAGTCAGGCTCAGGCTTATAGTACCCAGGAGTGTCTGTCCAACCAAAATAATTTTTCAGGGAGGGTGGGTTGGGTATTTCTATGGTGTGTGGGATATTGGGCAAAGCAAATCCCGCTCCTAGGTTCTGCTCACTGATTTGGGGCTTAACCAGGCCAAAACCCCTATAATAGGAGTAAAACGGATCCCAATGATTGTCATTATGTCCATCAAGGGATGGACCATCTCGGCGTCTGGGATCGAAGGATGCAGAGTGGGGGTGAGGGTGTAGGCAAGATGTGAAAGGATGAAAATCAATGTGTTCCATTCTAACTCACACCTCAATCAGAATTCCCCAAGCAAAACACAATTCAAAAAGGACCTTTTAGGTCTTTCCCAGTTTAGGCTTTTGATTTTAAGTCAGATTGCAGGTGACAATACAATTTGTTCAATCAATTTACTCGCCTATTGTCGACCTACGGCTCACCTAAGAAGACCTAGTTAGAGCTTAAGTGTTCTTCCCTAAATCTCAAATGGTCAAGTAAATCCAAAGACGGAAGATCGAGGGATGCAAGTAGGCCTAAGCCTTCCTTTGAAGTTGTGCTTTTGCGATGCTTCTCAACTACCCCCAAAAATCCGTGACAGGGTATCCCCCTCTTTGGATTTACAAAACCTTTGATCTCAAGTTCCGAACACTTCATAATCCAACGATAGGAGGGCTCTTGTCCTAGTATTTCCAAACCTAAGGAGTGTCTAGAAGCGTGCCATGGTGCAAGTGAAATAAGTGTGCATACACCGCAAAAGATTTTGAATTTTGAATCGCACACCAAGTTTGAAAATCAAATCCTTGGTTTTTAAAATGTCCCTCCTTTAATTAGTCCTTTTCCTAGAAAATATGTGACCACTTGTTAGATTTATTCAGTACAGATTAGGTGGTCTTCGCATTAAGTCCTAATGCAATGAGTGATCAAGAATAGGATGCAAAGTAAGAAAATGCGTACCTTGCTTCCAGCAATCAACGATGCGAGAATGCATGCAATGCAGAGAAATAAATCTAGAGGCTGCTCATACAGACCTAGATGGTTCGTCCTAGGGCAGGCAGCTCATTTTTCTTGTATTTTATTTTCTTTTTTTAACTACTTATGCACAAGCAAATAAAATTAATCAATAGACTAAAAACCTAAATCTAAATAAAAGGGAACAGGATCCCAAAAATTACCCAACACGGGCCTAAAACAAAATCGGGGAACAAACCCCTCAAAATATACCCCAGAACAAGGGTTTCAAAAAAAATGCAATGAAAAATTAAATCTAAAGTCTTAATTCTATTCTAATCAAACTAGCGACTAAATATACAATGATGTCCGTCGCGTCCTCGTCCTTCACCTCCTTTTCAAAATGGCTCGTCCAATTCTCCTCTGGCGACATCAAGGGTCGCCTCTCACAATGGCTAATTCTTGCACAAATTTTCTCGCACAGAAAAGAAAATAATAAATGGTCAAATCACTGTGCAATTGACAAATAATCAAAACAAAATCAGGTGAAATTATTGCGTCTGTTGCCTCCACGGCAACACGCCATTTGACGAGTCGATTGTTCACTTTAAAGTCGTTTGCAGTTTTATGTGGTGGAAAAATCGACTAATCAATATTTAAAAAGAAATAACCACTCGCATAAGAGCGGGTCATATCCACAGGGAGCCAATGACGTATTTAAATTCACACCAGTTAAAAACATTTGTTCGTAGTTAGTTTGGACAAGAATCAAGCCAAAATTGCCTTCAGATTAAGGTTGAATCAAGAAATCATGCTGAAATAGCAATTCTGAATAACTAGAGGATATTTGTCGCAATGCAGAATCAATAAATATCTTTAAAAATTAACAATGGTAGAAAATGTAATTATTAATGGCCATGTTACTGTAGCAAAATAGGGGATTTTTTCCCCTTGGCCGTGCGCGACGAGGAGTCGACAGCTGGACGAGGGAAGCTCGAAGGAAGTTCCTTGGACCGAGGGCTTCGAAGTGGTGGTGGTGGCATGTCGCGTGGCGACCGGAGCCGGCCGGACGAGCTCCGGCAGAAGTGGCTATAGCAGATGTTGCAGCTGCGGTTGGCGGGTGGTGCGCACGGGACTACTGGCGGGAGGCGCTGCAGGCGCGGGAGAAGGGCGGCTCTGCCGGCTCTGCTGCTACGTGCTGGCTGGAGGCGTGGGCACGAATGCGGCCTGTTAGCAGTAAGCGCGGGTGAGGTTGAAGGCGTGGGTGCGCGGGTGCGGTGGATGTGCGCGGTCTGGAGTGGATGCGGGAGTGAGCGGGTGAGTGTGGTTGTGCGGGTGCGGCTGCAGGCGGAAGGTGAGCGGGCGTGAGCAGTGAGGCGCTGTAGGCTGTGCACGCCTTGCGTGCGACTAGAGGCGTGCGGGCGGCGTGGAGTGAGCAGGCGAGAGCTGTGGTTCAGGTGCTGGAAGTGAAGTGGGCGGACGGTGGTTGCTGCTGGAGTGACGTGTGGGCTTCAGACGTCCGGGAAATTTCCCGAACGTCTTAACTGACTGAGAAGATGATTGCAGCGACGGTGATTGTTGATGACGACGGCGAGGAAGGTGCACGGCGAGGTGCTCACGGTAATGCAGATGAGCTCCGGATGGTGGTGTGGCCTGTCACACCACACGCCCACGGTGGTGGAGACTCGTCGCCACGGTTGAGGCCGACGGTGTGGAATGGAAGACAGAAGATCTCTCTACACAGTGGTGGGTCGGTGGTGGCCTCCCCCGCTCAGCAGCCTCTCTCCTCCTTTTGTAGCTGCCTGCACAAATTTGAATGGCGAGGCGAGAACAGATCCACCTTCTCCGCTGATCCATGAATGTGCTTTTAGTACGGTCGGAGGCGTTGCAGCGGCAGCCAAGCCATTGCTGAGAAGAAGAATAAAGGATATTATTAAAATATTATGGTTATTTATATACAAACCCTCAACTTTTACATTAACTAAAACAATGTACCTAATTGGTTAACTAATTAGATGAATGCCATTCTAAGCTAATTCTAAATACACTTAAAATATGAATGCAATGCATGGATTATGTAATTAAATTAAAAATATGAATTAATCTATTTACATCCTAATTTATGCTAAATAAATGTTAGAATTAACCTAATATCTAGGCACTTAAAGACTTAAATAGCCCACAACTATGGGCTAATCAAGCATCATCTTGCATTTAGATTAGTTTGAATAAAATGGAGGTTAATTGTCTCCTTTTATGTTCAGGGACAGGGCAAACTTTTTATTGGGGCCTCGGATCGAAGATCCAACCTTACAGATGTGATCAGGGTGACAATTGGAGTTCAACGATTCCAAGATCGCCCTAATCAGACATCTGTAGCATAAGATAGAGATCGGGGAACCCTAGAAGATCAAGGGCCAAGATGGTGTGAATCTGCGCTTCAAACGACAAATCAGACCATACGAATGGATTCGGATCGACGATCGTAGCCTAACAGCGTGAAAATCGACTCAATCTGACACTTGTGGCACCATCTTCATCATCTAGATGATGAAGATGGTGCCACAAGTGGAAGATGGACGGCCAAGATGGTGCCACGTGGCACCATCTCGGTCGCCCAACCATCCTCACGCACCCACTGAAGGCATCCGCATCAACATTTCCCCGCCATTGGATCAAGATCCAATGGCTGGGATGCACCCGTGCTTAAGTTAAGTGCCTGCCCATCCGCACTATAGCGCAGTAGGCGAGAGTGCTTGAGCAAGACGTAGGGGTAGGTTCGAGCCGCAAGAAGCAAGCACGGACGAGCGGGGAGCAGGCATGGCTACCATCTGATTACGATCGAGCGGCTGCATGTGCTTGATAGATCTCACATGCAATTAGATGCGCGGTGAAGACGCTGGATCACACGCACAAGCACGCGCTGAGGAGCGCTCTCAACTGTTCGATCTCAAGATCAAACGGTCGAGATTTGATGAACGTGGAAAGGCATTCCACGAGCGGAAGATGGGCGAGCACCCCACTACGCCCACGATGGGGCTTTAGCGATGGTTTTATCCATCACTAAAGACCCCTGATTTAATATTTTTTAAATTAAAATGACCAAATTGCCCTCACTCCTTGCAACTATAAAAGGAGACCCCTTCCACATGAAATTCTCATCCCTTCGTTCTCTTCTCTCCCTCTCCAAAGCTCAAGAGAAGCTTGTCCCACACCCGGGATGCTTCTCAAGAGATAAAGTCAAATTTTCATCCACCTTTTAGAAGCGGATCTTGTGACGACAATGACTTGCTACCCCGTTCTCATTCTTCCCGCTTCGTCCTCCTTCATCCTACTCCATTCCCCATCTTCCAGGCGTCGTCCTATTCGATTCGTCCTCCAAGCAATCGTCGAGGAGGATATCTCTCTCCCCATTCTTTTACTGCTTTCTAGAGTAGATTTACTGCTTTCTAGAGTAGATTTACTACTTTCTAGTGTAATCATTTTCCGCTTTCTAGTCGTAATGAGTAGTGTAACAAATAATCTATTTGATAATGAATTCTATGTATCTCGATTTGGTTTTTCTTTGTAATATTCTCTCTCTCTCCTTCTATTTATTGTAAATAGATAGATAGTTTCTAATCAATTATTCTGCTTTGTGACAAATAAAACAAATGCGTATTTTTAAATCAAACGTCGGCCTCCCTGAGTTCGACCCATGATTTCTATTCCGGTATAAATTTTATTTGTTGAACGCTAGTTCTTCGCTTTCAAACTACGACAGGTTTTCAAAACCAAACACGTTAGCATAGCAATTCGTAGCTTCAACACCATGTTTCGAACTCTTAGGACTATTCCTATTTGTAGAGAATACATTTAGAACGAATGAAGGAGAGCCACTTACCTAGAAAAATAAGTGTAACAAAGAAGATAACCCAGAAAAATGAGTAGTCGAAGGAAGCTATATATTAAAAAAGAAAAAAAAAGAATGAAAAAAAAAGAAAAAAAGAAATAGAGAACTAAAGCAAAAATATATCCCTTTCATCTCTTTCCTACATGAGTGCATCCCAAACATAGTGAGATATCTAGCAAGAGACCTAAGAGTCCAGTCAAGGAGATATACACCTTGTGTGTTGACCTCAAGATAGAAAAGTGGTGAGGAGAAAGCTGCTAAATTCTAGTATGGCTTAACCGAAGATAGGTTGTCCTAGAAAGAGCATCAAAATATTCTAAGTTTTATTTAATACATGGAATCAGCTTAGTTGCCTGTCTGCCAAGTCACATTATTTCACACACAAGATGCTTGTTTCTCACATTTGATTTAAACCTTGAGTAGGTCGACTGCTGAGAGGCTCATCATGGCTTCTAATTACCCCTAATTAACTAGTTTCCCTAGTTAATTAGCTAGGAATATGCATATACAAGGGTTAATTATAGAATAAGGGATAATTATTAAAGGACCTTAAAATAAGTTAAAAAAGCTAAATTATAAGTCAATTAATATGATTAATAATTTAATTAATAAATGGGCTCAAAATATCATTAATTAGCCACCTAATTAATATCTTATTTAACTTAAGTATAACTTAAGACCTAAGTCTTTAATAAGTTAATAAGTAAATTAATATAAATAAATGGGTCAAAAGTGTGAATAAATGGCTTTAATATAATATTTAGCTAATTTATAATTATATATAAAATGTTGGAAAAGAATTAAATTAAAATTAACTTGAATGGCCTCTATTTACATTTTAGTCCCTAGAATTCATTGCATTTGAGTCCTTTCCTTTTACTTAGGTCCTTAGCTTTTATTGCATACCGATCCTTGTGAGCATCATCTTCTTCCTCTTCATTTCTTCTTCACACACATTGAATGGCTGACGAGTGACAATGAAGACACCACATGAACACCTCACATCCAGCGTCCTTCCTTCCTCGCCAAGCTTCTGAAGCTTGCACTCACCCTCTTCAATGCATCCATTAGTCTGGATTATCCCTAAATCCTATTTAGGGCTCGACGATAACTTCACCGGCATCAGAGAAGATGCCGGTGGTTACCCTGTATCTAGACGCATTCCTGTCCAGATACAGCCCCCTTCACAGCCACCGCAACCTATAAATACCCATTGACCCCTATGATTTGGGCTTGATCAGCTCCCTTCCCCTCTCCACCTCATCGTACCTGGTCAGTTGGTTCTTCTGCAGTTCCGACATCTTCATTCTCCTTCTCGAGTGCGACCACCGAGGACGCGTTGCCTCTCTCACCATCTCTTCCTCCCTTTCGCCCTGCCAACGGCGATTGAGCTCTCCATCTTCTCTCTAATCTCCGCTTTGATTGGCTGAAGCTTCTTTTCTCACCCAGTCTAGATTTCGATCCTGTTCTTGCCCTGCTAACAGCGAGATCCCTCATCTCCTTCGTCAAGTAAGTAGAGCTAACTTTTAGGAGTAGGTTTAGGTAGGTAATTAGATAGAATTAGCTTAGTTTAGTTAGTTTCAATAACATTGTCTCCGACTCCGGCGAGGCCAAGTCCGGCCTCGTTGGGCCTTCATTCACACTTCCAAGAATTGTTCCACTTTTCTTATCTCTCAACGATCCATTTCCACTTTCTTCCACTCACTATTATCACTTATACCACCTTAACCAACTCACCGTCACCAGCGATCTCCACTGTCTATGGCAGAGTTCACCGAGCCTTCTCCACCTTCAGTAGGGTCTCCCAACACCTGTACATCACCTTAGGACTCTTCCCAACCCCCGATTTACCCTAATTATCCATCTAATCACTTACACCACTTCACACGCACCTGGACACTTCACTGTCCATGGTGAAGTGTCCAGAGCTAGTCTTACATCCAATTAAGGTCCTACATCACCCCCTAACACCTAAGGACCTTAGCAATTCCATTAATTGCTCCTATGGAGCCTCCTATTAGAAACACCCAAATTCCCCCTCATTTCTGAGCTTGCTGTCAATGGTAGCTCAGAGATGAGTAATTTACTTAATTAATTAATCCATTAGCATCGCCTCACCCCTTATAATACTTTCCCTCACTCAATTGAGTGAGAGGAAGCATTCTGAGTTCTGTCGAACTCAGAAAGCTCAATCTTTGAATTCCTTACACAATCTGTTGTTCTGATCTTTAAAAGAATTAATTAGGGTGATCTTAGGGTCTGTCTAGGTCCTAGGAATCTCCATGGATCAGTAATGGCCTCATTTACTGAGGTTTTCATCTCTGTATATCAGAACTGGACTCACCGGAGCTCTGGTGAGCTCCGACGAGTCGAAATTGATCTTCAGCCCAAAGAACTCCATGCAGAGCTCTAGAATGACTCCTTATGACCTAAGGATTATGTATCTATCGTCAATTTGATGTTTTGGTGTTTGGAGCTTGACCTAGGCTTTGGAGTTGGAAAGACGTCTTCGTTAGGATTTAGTTCAGTCTAGGAGGTCCGAAAGCAAGAACGAAGTCTGCTGAGTTCATCTTAGCTAGTTGTTTATTCAGAGAAGCTATAGTTTGTTCTGTCGAACAAACTCTATTAGGATCTCAGGCGACGAGGCCTGAAACCCTAGAATTCTTAATAAAAATTACCTTTTGAGACTTTGAATCAATTCCTGAGGTTAAATAGAACTGAACTAGGGTCTTAATTAGGTTAGAGAAGCACTAATTCTAAAAGTTGGTCAACTACAGAGTTGATTTGAGGTTTTCTTGATCAATTCTTCAATTTAATGAATTGATATATTCGCTAGGATGATATAGAGTCTATGAGAGTTGATTGGAAGGTGTTTTGTTGAGGATTAAGGGAAAGCAATGTTACTGTCCAGTTTGGATTCTTTAGAACCCAATATGAGTTCTTCAAGTTACAAGCGAAATTTGGATGCCAAATCTGCTCAGCTCAGATCTTAATAACCTGCAAAGATTATTTGGTCTAATCTAAGAGTTTGTTAGATCTCTACTGACCTATTCAAAACTTAATTATGAGCTTCAGAGCTCCAGAATGGAACTCTGAAGCCAAACCCTCTTCTTGTAGCTGCTTTGAGACCCCTTCTCCATTAGTTTGCTAGGGAATCACCTACTAAGGGTGATTCAGACCTCATCTGGAGGTCAGAAGTTCTCCTGTAGGTCAAAAGACATGATTTCTTCTTCTGCAGGCCATGAATGGCCGTAAGAACCCATCTTCTTCGTCCTTCAAATCGAAGGACTAATCATGACCTGAACACCAAATTGGTGTTCCAATCATGTAGAGCAAATCAAGGGCTTTCGATCAAGCCTTTGGTTGGTCGAAACCATCAACGGAGTCAACCGAAATCAAATATTGAAGATTGGCCTGGAGTGGACATAGATAGTCCCACCTCTGGAACTATTGAGGCGCCGTCTTACTATATTATGAATTCCTGTAGACAATGCTTCGATCGTCAGCACAGGGCGGGAAATGAAATGAACTAAGCATGGGCGTGGGTGCGTGCGTTGCATGTGCCTACGCATGTGTGTGTGTATGCGCCTGTGGGCGTGCGATGGAGTCAACCGAAATCAAATATTGAAGATTGGCCTGGAGTGGACATAGATAGTCCCACCTCTGGAACTATTGAGGCGCCGTCTTACTATATTATGAATTCCTGTAGACAATGCTTCGATCGTCAGCACAGGGCGGGAAATGAAATGAACTAAGCATGGGCATGGGTGCGTGCGTTGCATGTGCCTACGCATGTGTGTGTGTATGCGCCTGTGGGCGTGCGCCTGGGAGGCCGGAGACTGTGCATGGACTTGAATTGACATAAATCCACCAATTAAGAACTAGACCCGAGCTCAAGTAGGGTCAGGTCCCACCCAATTGGGTGTTGTGTATCCCCGAATGAGCTTGGGCCACCCATTAAAAACTAATTTTTATAATTGAAGATTAAATGGGTTAAGTGTTGGCATGAAAATGGCTAAGTGTGGACATAAGACACAGTGAAGAGGATAAGGAAAAGATAAAGGTGAACAAAGAATGCTTAAGGAGAATTAAAAGAAGAAGAGAGTGAGATAGGGTAAAGGAAAAGAGAGGGAATGAGAGAGAGATCAACGACAGAGAAGAAAGGAAATAACAAAGAAGAAGAAAAGAGCTGAAGAAAGAATGAAGGAAAGAAATAGAGAGAAGAGGAATCAAACGTCTTGCTTGATTTTCAGTCATCTGACTTTTAGTTTTAAGACATCTGATTTGCCTTAATATTGCATTTTAATGTTGTTTTATTGTATTTTGAGCTCTTAACGTTGTAAAAGGCAAATATATTTCTTGTATATCATCTTCTTGCCTTAACCTCTTGTAATTAGATCTAATTGTTGTAAAAAACTTGATTACATGATTTTTAATGTTAGATTTTATGTGTAAATATGTTCTTTCTTAATGGAATGTTGCATGTTCTTATTTGAATTATTTTTATGCAATATTCATGTGCTTAAAGTATTTAACTTAATATTTGATTAATTAATTGATTCATAATTATGCTTTAGAGAATTCATGATGAATTAAGCTTACTATTATGCCTCCCAATGAATGACCTAGACTCAACCAGTTAAAAAGAAATAAAAATCTAAAATGTTAGGTTAACTTGACCCTATACTACACAACCAACATTAATTCAAGTTAACCTAAGTTACATTCTTGCACAATTAATTAAGTCTAAATAACTTAATTAACTGTGTTGAAGATTTGACGAACCATCGACTTAGTCAGGGAAAGTTACTTTAGTAACCCAAGTCTAACGACTAATAGGATTCATGATTTGGTTTGGATGGTTCGGATTTGAGTCAATACTTTAGAACTATTGAGTCTTTGCCATTAAGGTTTTGTGTGTATTTCCTTTGTTTTGGTGAAAATTAGGATTGGTGATTTTGCCTAATGACAAATAGGATTCTTGATTTGATTTTTCACCAAAACAAAGGAAATACACACAAAACCTTAATACCAATGACTCAATAGTTCTAAAGTATTGACTCAAATCTGAACCGTCCAATTGATTTCAAAACCTCAACATCCTCTCAGATAAAAATTAAGGTTCGTATCTAACGTAGCCTATTTAGCAATTAGGTTAGCCCATTTAGAGACGCAATCTTTCCTAAACTAAGATCCAATTACCTAGCTGATGTAGACACATCCATTTAGGTTAAAATGCCTATTTATGCACATTCGTAGGCTTAGATTTGCATTCCATATTATAAATATTGTATAGCATGCATCATTCTGCATTTAGAGTAGTTGTGTATATTCTAGGTTAATTGTGTCCTTTTTGTGGTCAGGAGAGGAGATTTACTATAGGGCCTCGGATGGACAATCTAACTATACGGATCTGATCGGGATGACGATCGGAGTCTATCGCCTTCAAAATTGTTGAGATCAGAATCCCGTGGTACCTTATGCAGTCCGAGGAAGATCAACGGCCAAGGGGCATTGCAACATCCTTACGGGCTTCGGATGAAAAATCCAATCATACGGATGAATCTGGAGCGACGATCATAGTCCAGCAACGTGGAAATCACCTTGATCCTAGCACCGTGGCACCCTCTACAATAGAAAGAAGATGGATGGCCCAGAAGGCACCACGTGGCACCATCTAGGTAGCCCAACATCGGCCAACAGCGCCCGCCCACACTGCTCCTCATCCGCAACCTCCATTCCCAGCCATTGGATCTTGATCCAACGGTATGGAAGCCTCCTCCACCACGTGCCATAAGACGTCTTCTCGACACATATGGCAACTTGGCGCATTGGTTGGAGACTTAGAGCGCAAACTGGCGACCACCATTCGAGTCCCCACATGCCTCCTTATTTCAGAGGCACATATCCAATTTGAATCAAGAGCACACGATCCTGATCGGGCAACCCTGATGAGGCATGCGAGCGATCTGGTTTGAGAGATCCAATGGCTGCCAGCAAGCATGCAGACCACGCGATTTGAATTGAGCATGCACTCAACGTTGGATGCGTGATCTTTAGCCACGCAATCAGGACCTTCCGATGCGCATCCAACGACCCTCAACCCTTCAACCTTGTGCTAGCTGTTGTGTGCGTGAGCGTCATGTGTGGGGCTGTAATGGCTTCAACGACGTTTGTGGCAAGGCTACAGTGACATCTTTGATGTCGCTATTGACCATGGATGAATTTCCTCTTCTTTTCACCACTATAAAAGGACACCTACACCTCCATTCTTCTTCATCTCTTCCTTCCTTCCTCTCACCACCTTCAAGGCTCTAGAGAGAGCTTGTCCCAAGCCCAGGATGCTCCTCTAGAGTAGAAAATCAAATATTTTTCCTCCTCTCATCCCCATTCGTGGAGCATCCCGTGGTTGTCCTCTCACCTACCTCGGGAAGTAGATCCTCACCACGATGATGTCCTGTCCCATCCTCCTTCCTCCGTCGACATTCTCCTTCGTCTCGCTCCTCACCACCTTCATCCAAGCACCGTCAGAGCGACCGTCGAGGGGGATTCTTCTCATCTCCATCTATCTTTACTACTTTCTAGTGTAGTTTTCCCGCTTTCATAGTTGTAGAAACACTTGTTGAGATATATGTGATTGTTTCTCTCTCTCTCTTATATTTTACAAGTAGATTATTTAAATAATGTTTTCATCGATCCAATCTCTTGCTTGCTAAAAACACCAAAAAAATTATAAAAGATAAAAATGACAAAAACAAATAAAAGTGAAATGCGAATTTTCAAAGCCAAATGTTAGCCTTCCCGTGTTCTACCCGGGACTCACCTTTCGAATTTTGGTTATAAATATTATCTAATCGATGAATTTTCTTGCGAATCAAACTACGACAACAAGTTTTCTAAACTCGAACCCTTTACGCATGTGGATCCGCTGTATCACTAGTCTAATTTTCCACCTTGGGTGGTCAAACATGGCCTAATTAATCAACCAATCTGGTTGGCTAGCGCAATTGATTTTAAAAACCCATTAGTTAAACCCAACCTATTCCTATATCCTAACCTAATAAACCTTATTTGGCCATCCCTTTTATATTCAAATAAATACTATTTTGGATGACCAAATTACACCATTTATCCACCACTAGATCTAAATCCTACGATCCTAAATTTCCTACCTAATGCCCTATCCTAAAACCCTAAACAAATCCTATTGGTAATTTCGAAATTCATAATAGCCTGACACATGTCTAGTATTTTAACCATAACTTTCTCATTTTAAATTCAAATTGACTAATTAAAGTTGCATTAAAAACCTAATTTCAAGGGGTATAACTTTAGGTTTATGTATAATTTGAAATTCAGAACAAAACAAAACTAAAAACTTGATACAAGTGAGGGCAATCCTATAAGGCTAATTGCAACAGCCTCCATCCTAAACCTCCTTTAATCTCCACCCTCCATCATTCTACCATCAAATCCTAGCCCTGCATCAAACACCTAGGAAACTCTCTAAATAGGAGCCTATCCCTCCCCCTTTTTTTCATGAAGTCTTCCTATGTTTAAAATAAATCCTACATCTCACCACCTTCTCCTTAGCCCTCCTATTTAGTCTACCCTCTCACCTCCACTAAAAAGATTCTTCACGCCCAGACTCTACTGCTTCCAGAAGCGAATGCTGTAATAAATCACACTCCAACTCATCATCTTCTTCTAGTCTTTTATTTTTAGTTCTAGTAGGTATTCTATTACTTGTTCTAGTTCTAATATTGACATCTTTTCTAGTAGCAATAAAAGTTTAGTTTTCATCTTTATCATTTGCAAATCCTGCTTCTCACCCCCCTTCTCTATATTATTGTCTGATTGTGATTTCCTTCTCATCTCCTTCTTTACGTTTGAATTTAGTTAGATAGATCTTACACCTCCCCGTGTTCGACCCGAGACTTACCAAGGACTTGGTTACTTTTATTTCTATTCTCAAAAAATCACACTATAATAAATGTTTTATTACTTAGCGATTTCTTTGGGTCACTCATCACAACTTAGATCCAACAAATGTGTTATGCAGACCACAGATGGAGGGAGACTCAGCTTGACGTCGGTAACTTCGTCTTTCTCAAGGTATCTCCCATGAAGGGCATATAGTGGTTTGGAGTTAGAGACAAGTTGGAACTAAGTTTCATAGGCCCCTTTGAGATCTTGGAGCAATTCAAGCCCATTGCATATAGACTTGCCTTACAACTACATGCAGACTTTCCTTACTACTATAGTTTAGCTAGCATACATGACGTGTTCCACATCTCGAGACTGTGCAAGTATATGTCAGACTCAACCACATTCTTAGCTACAGGAATGCATTAATTAAGGAGAAGTTGACATACCAAGAGTAGCTGGTGCAAATTTTAAACAAACTAATGAAATGACTATAGAATAAGGAGGCTCCACTAGTATAGGTATTGTGGAGGAGCCTGAGATTCGAGAAGGCAACTTGGGAGCCCAAGGTAGAAATGTGGTAGAAATACCTATAGCTATTACTGGTGAGTCCACAACACCTTAGTTTGTTCTCTTTAAGGTTGTTATTGACTAATTGTTTACATGTTTCTTCCATTACTTAAACAAGCTTAAGTTTCAAGGGAAAAACCCTGGTAACCTTGTTATATTTTTAAAACCTTGAACTTAGATTCTAGAATCATTTTGGACTCAAACACATCAAAACAAACTTGTCAACACTTGTTGACTGGCAATTGGGTTAGTATACCCCAAAAATCAGAAAAATGTTTATTTTAGTCAAACCCAATCAACCCCTGGCAAAATTTAGCTAAAATATTTCACAAATAGTAAGATGGGATTCCTCTTATTAAAAGATTTTCAATGGCTCCTATTTCATGGAAATTCGAGTTGTGTAGCACAAGTTACATGCGAAACACGTTTAACGAGGACGTAGGCACACATAAACCAAACTTAAGAGTCTAGAGGGTCATCTTTGTCTACATACAAGTTTTAAGTTATTTTATGCATGGCTGCATCATTTTACACTCGATACCCATCAAGGTTAGGTCAAGTTAGAATGCCTCACAAAATGCAAAAAAAAAAAAGCATAATTGCAATCAACCCTCGGTCGAACCTTTCCAAAAGGGAGTCATGTGTGGCATCTTTGGGTTCCTCCTATCGCATGCTTTCCAATGATACTTATTTTTCAAAAATTCATGGTCCGTAGCAAAAGTTACATTAAAAATATAAAAAATAAAGGGGAGACGTAATTAGATTGAAATAAGAGGTAATTAGGTCATTTTGGGACCCCTAAACCCAATTAGGTTTAACAAAGTCTACAAATAGAGCATTTAGGGTTCACGGCCTCCATCATTTCCTTGGTGGCAGCATTATTCCCAAGAAAGTAAGAAGGGCAAGAAAGTAAGGAGAGAGGGGGAGACAGGAGAGAGAGAGAGAGCAGGCTCTCAAGCATCTCTTTCCTTCTCCTGCATGCAAGGAGCGTGCCCTGTAAGGTGTGAGGAAGAGTAAGGGAGGCAAGGCGTGTGTGAGGTGACTAACGCATAGGCATAACAAGGTAGGATGTGGCATTGAGTGCAAACCCTAATTTAGGCACGTTGCACGCATCGCACGAGGGAGGGTATATGCATGAAATATGTCAGAAAAGCATCGGGCAAGCATGAAGAGGTGCACAGTGCATACGATGCTTTTTCGTATGAGGGTGATGGTGCACGTAGTTTCATGTTAGTGGCTCTCATGAGGCACGTGGGTGCATGTGACACAACAATTGATGCACACATGCACAATTCCTATTCTGCATCCCGTTTCGTGTTTGATCAGTTTGGAGGTCAAATGATATCTGATTTTCTCATTCCAAGACTCATCGAAATTGTCTTTTCCTAAACTACATGGTAAACCCTAGACTCAATTTTCTAAATTATTTTGTATGTGAAAATTACATAAAAGACCTTATGATATTTTTGATCTATTCCCTTACATGTCTCAACCTAAAGTCAATCCCCAGAGCACTCATGGAGCACGCGGGTCCCTAAAGCAATAGCAAGGTATCTCAGGTGCACATTTCAAAGTCATCGTGACCCTTTGGGGACATTAGATAGAGTATTCATGTTTCTTTCCCTTCATAATTTACGAACCCTCTTTCATGAAAATTATCGCTTAGTGTGTGTTCCTCTCCTTTTGCTAAGTTTTGGAATCTAATTATTTGGTTAATTGACTATTTCCTACCTGAGTATTGCAATATTACATCTATACGATAATTAAAAAGGTTGTTGGATTATTTGGCTTCCTAGAATCTAAATTAAATGTTGATCTCTAAGTTGCCTAGCTGTAAAATGAACCAATACTTGTGATGATTAGCTCTTAAATGAAATGAATATGGGAAAATTATTCTGATTAATTAAAGCACTTGGCTATATTCTTTGAATTAATGAAGAACTTAAATTGGGAATGTATGGTTAATGAAATCCCTAGATAATGAATGAGACATATTGATTTACTTATAACTAAAGCATAGATGGATGTTATAATAAATGACCAGTTATTCAATAGTTACGTGCAAATAAAATGAATGTGATAAACTATATAAATGAATATGGATAACTAGATGATTTTAATAAGATGGCTTGGCTAATCTTGGTTGGTGGATCAAGGAGTAGGCTAGCCTCCCTGAAAATCTATAATAGGCCCATTGGCTAATTGAGCAGCGAGATAGGTGTACGTCAATGGATATATATATGATATTTTTGTTGGGATACATGCCCAAGTCATGGAGAGGGCTATCTACAAGCTAGCTCAGAACACATCTACATGTATAGCTCATAGTATGTAGCCGTCACACTTCCTACAGTAGGATTCTTGGGTGATAGAACGAGACGTAAGGTCAGTGCAAAGTTTTCTCGTAACCAAGAGAACACTACATACTTGTCATACTTCTCGGGATGTCACAGCGTGATCTCCTTATAGTTTCTAAGGAACTGATATGGGATAAGATACAATATAATACTGAACATGACACACTCGTTGGGAGAAACTGGAAATAAACTGATTTATGAATTAATAAAAAGTATTGATAAGGATAAATCAGTACCTTCTTGTGTTCTTAGTTCTTTTCTTGCTTTCCACTTGTACTACTCTACCAGTGTTTGTCGACGTATTCTTTGGACTCTATACTTATGTACATTCTAGTAGAAAATGTCAACAACTATCTTTTGGGCTCATCCGTACTTGTGTAATTATAAACTACATTGCTTATTCCAATTAGTAATTTGTTCATTTATTTAATTAATGTTTTATGAATTTTTTATTATCTATATATATGTTTTATGATTATGTGTTAGGTGACTTTGATCTTGTTGGAACTTATTTACTGTACTCAACGACTTGAATTCCATCGGGTTAGTCTAGATGATGGGGTTCAAGTTGTCACAATATATCTAATTAATGTATCAATTACATAATCAGATGGCTCGCCAATGATATACAACTCTAACAAAAAGAGGAAGAGTTGATCAAAATTTTGATTAATTAGGTCAAAAATTTAAAAATCCTTTATCAATATGCAAACATTAATTATTATTCATTCAACTATGCCAACACATGTGTAGTCATAGTGAACCTATTATATGATCTAAGATGCAATTTTTAAAGAATGTTTACATTAAGGATTATAACATTAAAAAGAAGGAAAGCTCCTGTTTACATTATGGGTGTTTCAACCCACAAACTTGTTTGATCAAACCAGTGATCATTGGAGGATTAGTTTAATAGCTTGTTCCTATAATTTAATGTGACACTCAATTACAAGGAAAAATAGATATATCCTCCCTCCACATAAATACCCAAATCACATGATATCCCTCTACTTTGATCCCTTTATGGTAAATGCAAATAAAAGATGACACCGCTTCCTAGGTATACATAAACAAAAAACATTCCATCTTCCAACTTTCTAAATCCAAGTTAGATGAAACTTTGCTAAAGGATGGCGAAAGGTAATGTGTATTGAAATTAAAAAAAAAAAAGTGTATTGAAATCAACGTATATAGTAAATAAATAAATAAAAATATATGAACTAATGATTTCACATATATCAAAAATATTAAATCAAGCAAGTCAAATATGATTTGGCAATATCCAGAATAAAATAAAGAACAAAGAACATCCAATAAAACAAATAAACAAAATGAGAAGGATTAAAATATATTCCGATCGAAGCACCCATAAGGACTTCCCTTAGAGAAGGTATCGCCCTGCACAATACTAGTGCATCGAAGTCTGTCAAACTCCTCTCAGGATACGATGATTCACTTCCAAGATTTGACACACTCCGATCTTAGACATCCTCGAAAACCACCTCAGGAAAACGAAGCAATTTGATTGATCAACCAAATTCCTGATTAATCTACCAATTTAATTGGCTTGATCAATCAAAAATCTCTCGTGGTTCTCTCTCAACCCTTGTGCAAGATCGACAAACTTGATTGAAGATTTTTCTACCAATCTTACGTCGAACGAACGCACTAAGAAATTAAAAGAGTTAAGAACGAGAGAGGGAAGGGGAGAGTAGAGGAGCTTCTCTGCTCTTGTTGTTTGTCAAATGAGAGTCCCTTCGTGACCCTTATATAGAGCCCATGACCCAACATTTATGAAAATTCTCATTTTTTGAAAATACGGCAATTGATCAACCAATTTAGCCCCATTGATCAATCAAAATCAATTGATCAACCAATTTTACCTTTGATCGACCAATCCACATAAGATTAAAAATCCGTAGCAAAAGTGTTCAAGTTCCAAGTTCCAAATTTATTCTCACCGGAG
This sequence comes from Thalassia testudinum, assembly GCA_037157565.1. Classification (NCBI taxonomy): domain Eukaryota; kingdom Viridiplantae; phylum Streptophyta; class Magnoliopsida; order Alismatales; family Hydrocharitaceae; genus Thalassia; species Thalassia testudinum. The sequence continues at coordinate 6,242,821 of JAZHRO010000003.1, read as the reverse complement.
CTAGAGCCAAGGTAGGGTGGGGCGCGTGTGCGTGGTTCCCTGCCCCACCTCTTACCCTTGGTTACATAAGCCATGGGAGGCAAAAGTTTTTTACACCCATCAAGAGGTTTGTCCGCTTCCAGTATAGAACTAAAAACCTCTTCCAAATCTCACTAATTTCAACTTGAATTCTAACATCATCATATGTCATGCCCCATAACAATGATCCCTGGAGATCAACATTGCAGCCACGTGGTCGCCGCCCATCACCTGCTAGGACATCTAAAAGAATACTACGAAATGTCAAAATTTAAGCCTAAGGGAAGTTTACAAATTTAAATGGCTAGATTCTGCCAAAAATTTGACAGAGTTTCCCCTACTTTTCCTACTTTTCTATATTCTTATACCTGCAAGAGAGAGATACACAAAAGTATAAATATAAAACTAGGTGGGAACACCCCACTCAAGCCACAAATGCACAGGAACAACTACAATAGCGGATACACCCCTCATTTGCACCACAATCACAAAAGAAATATAAAATCAGGTAAATTTTTCAAGCACACCTTGCCTTACTGTTTATATACACACACATGCCCATCAATAATATTTACATCACATCTTTTTAAAGAGCTTTTTGCAAGAGAAAATTAACACACAAGTTTACCAGTTCCCTACCTTTTCTACCTGCCTATGCCTCTAACACGCCATGTCAACATTTGATGGAGGTATGTAGTGAGACATGTACATAGACCCAAAGGTGGCCCATGCTGGCACATTACTCATGAGCATGGGGTGAGCCACGTGAAGGATAGGACGGCGTAACCTCTTATCCCAAAAAATTTATCAACAAAATAGTATGAGCTAAAAAGGCTCAGTAGGGCATAATAGCGGTGCAAGGGAAGGAAAAAAGCCATCAGGTTGGTTGCCTCACGAAGTATGCAACCCCCATTGGACGCATTTTACATATTCCTTTCCTTTAACGTCTAACTTCATCCCCTTCCCCTTAATGTCTAACTTCGTCCCCTTCCCCTCCATTCCTTTTTAATTTCTGAATCATTTGCTAAGAAAGCTTTTCTACCCAAGTTGGCAAGCCACTATGTCTGCCACTAATGACTCCTTCCAAGAGTTGTTCTAGGTCAACACCAGGTCTAGTACTTAATGACTAGTATCAGGTTAGTTAATGTCGAAATGACAGAATCATTACCCTATAATTAGGGTGCTCTCATTGTGAGCTTGGGTGGTTCATGATGCGAGAAACCTCTCCTTGTGCCTCAGAGAGACTCCTCCAACCCGAATCCACCCTCAGGAATCACCCACCGCTCCTTGTAACAAAAAGTTGCCAGGCTGGAGACTCTCAACTCTAATATGCGTGGAGACACTCGACACACACACTATCCTCTTCAGCCCTGACATCCTGTTACGAGAAAAAAAAATTGAATCCACAACATGATCAATTCAAAGTTGATTCACTTGCTATCAAATCTTCACCTCCGCGACATCGAGAATATGCCCCAATCTCCATGAGACGCAAACCTGAGGTCCACTCCACTTGCCCCCGGTTGCCTTCCACTAGAAGCCTCCTCGAGATACATAGCCTTTTCCTCAAGGGGCCCATCCGTGGTCACTTTTGTCTTTGGAATGTGGCAATTTGGTGCCATCGATGCATTTTGCTAGGGAATTCTTAGTCCTCATAGGATCATCTTGTAATTTATCTGCCCGTGGCATCGAGTAATCCCTTTTTTAGCATCTCAGAAACTGACTCTGGAGTCTACTCCAATTTCTACTCGATCGTTTCCAATAGCAGGCCTCATCGAGACCCATGACCTTTCCTTCAACGAGTCAATGCATAGTCGTTTTCCATGTCTTATTCCCAGACCTCTAGGTCTATTTGAAATCTACTCTCGATTATGGTCAGTTCCTTAGCACAATCTCATATCTTGGTCGTTCAAGCTCGATAGGTCAACCCATAAGGTCAACGGTTACACCCATTTGAGTCGCAGGGGTCAGTGCAGGATCACTTCCCACTTCCTGCGCACACGAGTTCATTTCCTCGTCTGACCACCCCGTTGATGGACGAATTTGAAGTTGCGTCCCTTGAGCACTCAAGTGTGCATCACAAGGCCACAAGACTTTTAGGGCTATTTAGTGAGCTCGCATCCTCACCCGCATACATGCACAATTTTAAATCTTGCAATTCAAGATTTCTACTTAACGATGCTACATCAAGAGAAACCTGTCGAATTCGCGCAAGTAAAAACTACAGGGAAGAATGATTTTCATGACTGTTGAAAATCGTCGCACATTCCATGCATACAGTTGTATTCTGTCGTCGTGAAAGTGTGTGTCACATCAGTGTATAGACGATGATTTTTATTTAAAACCATCATATTTTAGATGATGATTTTAGAAACCGTCATATAGAAACCATCATCTCATTTATTGACGACAGTTCTTGTACAAACTATCGACAATAAGCTCTAAACGACGGTTTGGATCACCATGGTCTATGATATACGTAAACCGTAGACAACGGTTGCTCAACCGTCGTATAGTTGTATAAACGACGGTTGTCCAAGAACCATCGTCTATATAAACATGACGGTTATTTGTAGAACTATCATGTATATATGTATGTTTTTTTTTAATATAATGTTTAGAGTTATAAGATTCTATAATCTTAGAATCTTATAACACCTTAAAACATATATAACATACAAAACACACACAATATAAGAGTTCAACATAAGACATGGAACATAAAGCATTTAACATTCAACAAATATATATATAAACCTATTGATAAAAGTATGTCATACTGTCAAAATACAAAACCAAACAAAATAAAAGATAAATAATATAAAGCTATCCCTCAGCTCCTACCCCCTGTCCTACTCCACCACCTCCGAGGTCATTGTCGTCTCTACGAGGCGGGTGGTGATATGAATTGTGATCCCGACCGCTGCCCCATAATAATGCCATCATCTCTCTCATCTCCGCTCTCTGCTGCTCCATCTCCTTCCTCTACTCCTCCATGAATTTCTTGGCATCTTGCCAAGCTTGAGTATGCTGGTGAAACTGTAAGATGACATCATGGAGCTGTGAGGTGACATCATGGAGCTATGTCGACATCTGCTAGATGACAGCTGCTGTTGCTGACCCCTTCCGCCTGTACCAACTAGAGATCGTCTGACTTCTCCCCCTACTATGAATGAAGCCTCTATGCTCTGGAGGCATGGTGCTCCTAAAAGCCTCCTCACGTGTCATAGGAGGGTACTGCTAAGTGCCGAAAGCGGCATCTGTAGGGGGGTTGATTAAGTTCATCATTTCTCCCTACAAATTACAATAATTTATTTTCATATTAAAGTAAGTATAAAAATTTAAGTAAATAAATAAATGTTACATGTTTTGTCTGGTATGTCTCATATATCCATGTTCTCCCACCGTCGGTGGTGGCATTGCTATGGGTAACGTCATACACACCAACCCAATCGAGCATGGCACTATCGTGTGAATGTACTTGTAAATATATATTTTAGAGATTTGCATGTAATAGTTGTAATTAAAACTTTAATTAAAAACATAAAAGTAACAAAATTATAAGGAATTACTTACATATTTAGCCCTAACTCTATCTATATTGGTTCGACCCAAACAGTGGGTCTGTGGTAGAGCTTTGTCCCTATTGGCTTTATTCCTCTTTGCCTGATCTTTTATATATAAGATATTGTAATGGAAAATAATTGAATAATTTATCTCCAAATGCTATTAAAAGTAATTGTAATTATCTCTGTCTTAGGCTTATTCCAATGCTCACAGCATTCTCTCTACACATCTGCTGCTATTGTAGGAGACACGTTCCTTAATGCCTCCTCATTAGACGACATTGAATTATAATACTAAATTATAGAAATAAATCATCAAAATAAAGTAATTAAGTAAATAATAAAAAATGAGAAATATTACAAATTTCACCTTTCTCTTCGTTGTCATCCTCCAATCACGATGCCATCTCACATCATGATGGAGAATGTACTTGGTGACATTTATATCATCACCCCAATCAAAGATCATCTGTAATATTACAAATCGTATAAACAAATTAAATATTAATAAAGTAAACTTATATATATATAATTATTTACCTCCATATTATGAATAAACTGCCTCTTGATCTCCCTAGAGACCGACCTCCAGTTAAAACAACAAAGGGGGACAAGCTCCTTTACCATCCTAGACAATCTACTAGTGAAAGGAGGATAATCTAAATCTTCTCCAGCTTCGTTGATATGCACTTTGATTCTCGTTCCCTCCGAAAGTGCATCTAGATGTGCATTTCTTGTTGGACCCCTTCCTTTTTTTTATTACTTGATAAGAAAAATATAAATATTAAAAATTAAAACATTATCAATAAATTTTATTAAGATTTTACCGACAATTCATACCAGCGGAACTAGTCCCTTCCTCAGATTGAGGGTCCTACTGAGGTGGCCTCTGTACCTCAACATCGTCCTCACCCTCCTCATCCTCGCTGCCGCTGTCACCCTCATCCTCATCGTCGTCAGGGTACTGGGTGGCAACCTTTCGCTCTGGCTCTCACACAACATTAGTAACCACTCTCTTGCCCTTCTTTTGGTAATGTCGGGCAAGATCACTAGGCCGGGCATATTCATGCTGCCGAATAAATGCGGGATTAGGTACCATGACAACTGGGTGTGCATGGGGAGTACTTAGAGGGATGTACTCAGGAACGAACGGGGGAGTCTGGGTGTAAGGTGGCCAGGTGCGGGGGGGCTGGGTGGGCTGTGTACGAGGTTGCTGGGTGCGAGGGGCCTGGGTGGGCTAGGTACGAGGTGGGTGGGTGCGTAGGGGCTGCGTGGGCTACGTGTAGGATGGTTGGGTCTCATCCCTACTCGTTGAGATGCCCTACTCATCCTTAAACCTATTAACAAATTTCTTAAATTGCATCTGCATAGACATTAAAAAAATTAGTATTTGTATAAATTTTAACAAATAAATAAATAAAAACAAAAAAGTTTGAAAAAAAAAATCGACAGAGCTTCCCCTATATTATGAATATTTTCTAAAATCCTGTAAAAAGGAAATGACATTCTACATGATATAAAATCACACATTCTACGATAAAACATAAACATAAACATAATGGAACCTTCAAAACATAAACATAAACATAAACATAATGAATGAAAAAAGCACTTTAAGTATTATTCCAACATAAACATAGACATAAAAGTAACTGGTTGTTCTTTTTCCAAACCATTGTTTTGTCAGAGAAGTTAATTTGGGTTATATAGCCTTAAATGATGATTTCTAGCTAGCCAACAAACCCGATCTAGTTTGGAACCCGGTGCATCCAACCGAAAGCCTATCAGGGTTGGACCCAAATATCAGTTTTGGTTAATGACATCCACAAACTTGTTTTCCCAATAATGGGGCATATGATAGTTTCTTTCTCAATTATTGATCTATATCACTCCTCAATCCCAAAATACACAACTATTTCATTCATGCCTTTGTTTATCAAATTTAAGATGTGTTTGGATGTAACAACCAAAAAGCAATGCTATATCGTAAACCCTGGAAATTAAGTGTGTTACCAAGGATTGGAGACTACTATTTGCAAACTTAGGAGTTCCTCTAGAAGGGACATTTCAATCGTATAGTATTTCTAGCTTTCACTTTATTTTAATGTGTTCCACATCTAGTTTCTTGTGAATTTTCATATGTCATTTTCCTATCCCTAATTATGAAAACTTACCATGAAAGCTTACCATAAATCAATGAATTTATATAGACAAATTGGACTCTTGAAGCTGACAACACGAGCCCAGAAGAAATATCTTGTTGCCCACAAATATCTTTCACTTCTCCACAAATTTCTCCACTTTTCTAGTCTTCTCCTCAATGACCACAACACCATACTTTGATGGCTCATCCACCTACATTGTTGCAAGCATGGAGATGGGAAATTTTTTTTTTTTGAAAAGGGCATGGAGATGGGAAAATATGACATAAGTAGAAAGCATCAATGTTGTAAAGATAATTATACCTTATATATCAATATCCATTGCACCTGCACCAACCTCTAGTAAATGTTCTTGATAAGCATTTGCTTCTATATCATTTTCAACCTCTTTTTGCACGTCAGAATATTCACATGAAATTGTCCATTGTTGATGTGATGGGTTACTACGCTATCGAATTTGATTTTGAAAACCTGTCGTTGTAGTTTGAATAGCAAAGAACTCGAGTTCAACAAATAAAATTTATACCAAAATAGAAATCCCTAAGAAGTTCCGAGTTGAACACAGGGAGGTGGACATTTGATTAAAAATATACGCATTTGTTTTATTTGTCACGAAATAGCTATCTATTTAACAAATAATAAATAGAAGAGAGAGAGAGAATATTACAAATAAAAGCAAAAGGGATGTAGAATAAACAGGAATTTCATTATCAAAAATTGTTCATTACACTACTCATTATGACTAGAAAGAAAGAAATGACTACACTAGAAAGCAGTAAATCTACTCTAGAAAGCAATAAAAAGAATGGAGAGAGAGATATCCTCCTCGACAATCGTTTGGAGGACGAGCCGGATTGGATGACGCCTGGAAGACAGGGAACGAAGCAGGAAGAAGGACGAAGAAGCGAGAAGAACGGGAATGAAGTAGCACATCGTCGTCGTCACGGGATTCGCTTCTCGAATGTAGAGAGAGGACAACCGTAGGATGCTCTACAAAGGGGGATGAAGGTGGAAAAATTAAGATTTTTACTCTAGAGGAGCATCCCAGGTTTGGGACAAGCTCTTAGAGCTTTGGAAGGGGTGAGAGGAGAGAAGGTATGAGAATTTCGTATAGAGGGGGTCTCCATTTATAATTGCTAGTGAGGGCAATTTGGTCATTTTATGTTGAAAATCATTAATTTGGGACCTTCAGTGATGGATAAATTCATTACTAAAGGCTTGAACGTGGCCGTAGTGGGCGGCGCGCGTGCGCCCGCTCGCCTCCCCGCGTTTAACACTCGTCCACAATCTCTCAATCTTGGTCGTTCGATCATGAGATCAAACGGCTAAGAGCGCATCCTCGCCCGCCTCAACCACACGCCTCATCGCGTGAGATGGCGTGTTTCCTCGCCGCATCAAATGGAGCGTGGATCCCATTGGGCGCGTACAGCCGCCCGATCTCCATCGTGCGGTCGATAGCGCCTGCTCATCCACACCTAATCGAAGCACCTTGCGGATTCGAACCCGCGTCTTGAGGCGACCGAGCGCTTTATCCACTGCGCTGCGCGCATGGATGGGGAGATGTGTGTTTGCATGGCGTGAGATTTGGACCGTTGGATCGAGATCCAACCGTCCATACTGCATCCTTCTTTGGCTTCTGATGATGAAGGTACTGGTCTGAGATCCACTCTCAACCGTTGGATCTTGATCCAATGGCGAAGAGGCATTAGCACTAAGGGCTTCAACGGTTGTGTGCGGCTGAGATGGTGCCACATGGCGCCATCTTGGCTGTCCATCTTCTGGGTTATGTAGATGGTCCCACGGGTATCGAATTGAGTTTATTTTTGCATCGTTAGGCTGCGATTGTCGATCCGAATCCATTCGTGCGGTCGGATTTATCATCTGAAGTGCAGATTAACATCATCTTGGCCCTTGCTCTTCTAGATTTCCTCAATCTCTATCTGATGCCATGGATATCCGATTAGGGTGATTTTGGAGTCGTTGAACTCCAATCGTCATCCTGATCAGATTCGTACGGTTGGATCTTTGATTCGAGGCCTTGATAAAAAAAGTTGCCCTATCCCTGACCATAAAAGGAGACAATTAACCTCGATTTTATTTAGACTAATCTAAATGCAAGATGATGCATGCTATATGTAATGCAATTCTATGCTTAAGAACATGCATAAATAGACATTTTATGTAATATAAACATGTTTACATCATCCATACAGGTATAATCCATCCATTTCTACTATTGTCAGTGACATAGAAGACTTGAGATACTTGACATGCTATTGTAAATGGTTCTGAATAATGAAGAATTCGACGATTCTTATTCAAACTTAAAAAATCGTGCTTCTTATCAAGTTTGAATCCAATGCCTTCTTTAAATAGGTCGAACCAATTGCACTTGAAAAGGATAACTCTACGGTCGTATCTGAAGCTCATCTCAATGATTTCTTCGATATATCCGTAGTAGCCATCACAGCCAGTGTTCAAATCGCAACTGACAACAACACAAGCATGTTGCAATGCCTTCGTATCATCTATGGATTTTATCCTAAATCTGAATCCATTTATAAGGTAACCTGAATGATAATGTCCATAACTCAATGGTTGATCCGATATTATGTCGAAGTCCTCCAACCATCATGGGTCATTCTATTCTTTCATTTGCATAACGCGTTCTTTAAACCACTCAAGAAAGTCGACCTCGCATGTTTCTGGATGTGAACACTCCTTAAATTCATTATAAAATGCATCAACTTCTAGAATCTGCTTAAGAATGTACAAGTAAGCTAGATGCCGATCAATTTTAGAGATTGATTTGTACTCTATGTGGAGAATAGACCTTCCTAGAATATCAAATATGGAAAGGTAATCTTCATCATTCTCATTATACCCTCCATCATAATTTCTCTGTAATTGATTAAATCGATTGTCTATCTCATCCATATACATGACACAAAAGTTAATGGACTCTTCTATAAGATATCCTTCCACAATAGATCATTCAGATGTAGCCTTATTTAATACATAATCTTTAAGTTTCTTCAGAAACCATTCAACTAGATACATCCACCTGTATTGCATAGGCCCATCAACTTTCGCTTCATTTGCAAGATGCAAAGTTAAATGAACTATGACATCAAAGAATGTCGGAGGAAATATTTACTCCATTTTACATAATGTGACGACTATTTGCTTATCCCAATATTGTAATAAATAAGAATGTACTGTTTTCGAACAAATAGCTTTGAAATATTGGTTCATCTCTGTAATTGAATCCACAACTAGATCAGATAGCACTCCATGAATAGCTAGTGGGAACAAGACTTACATGTAAACATGACTGTCGTGACTCTTTAACCCATTAATTTTCTTTCGAGCAACATTTATACAACGAGAAAGTTGTGAAGAATAGCCATTTGGCACCCATACTTATTTCAAAAAGGTGAAAACTTTCATTGATCATTGTTTAAGCTATAAATGTCTTCCGGAAAGTCATAACTGCCATCTTCTTTTTCAATAACATGTAACTCTGGACGAATGCCTAAAGTTATTATGTCTTTTCTCATTTTCACTATATCTTTTGGACTATCAGTTAAGTTGAACACATCCAAAATATTACCCATGACATTCTTCTCAATATGCATCACATTAAGATTATGTCAAATAGTTAGATTTTCCAATATGGGAGTTCCATGAAGAAAATGCTCTTCTTTTTAAAACCCATATGTTTCAAAGCTATTTGATCTTTCTTAAACAGACAACCTAATCATATGTTGTCAAGCTGTAATTTCTCCATTATTTGAAAACCTGATAACCTTATTAAATTTGTACTTAGCTTATTCCTCGGATTCTTAGAAGACTATCGAAAACTTTTACCGTGGAACTTGTACTTAAACACTGTTGTTTGCCATTTATGCTCAACTAGCAAGAATCTACGTGTCCCAAATAACAGAACTGGTTGCTTTCAAGTAGTCCAAGATGCTAAGTGTCATCCATACATACTGGATAAGCAGACTTTCCCTTTGTACTCCATCCCACAAATTTACATATGCGGGGAAGTCATTAATGATCCACAATAATGCAACATGCATATCAAAGAATTCTTTTCTTTATGCATCTTATGTACAAATGCCATTACACCACAACAGTTTTAGTTCATATATCAACGGTCGAAGATAAATGTCAATTGCATTTCCTGGTTGCATTGAACCAGGGATGAGGAGGGTTAATGATGTAGACACATTCATTTAGGTTAAAATGCCTATTCATACATGTTCCTAGGTTTAGATTTGCATTTCATGTTATAAATATTACATAGCATGCATCATCTAGCATTTAGAGTAGTTGTGTATATTTTAGATTAATTACATCCTTTTTATGGCCAAGAGGGACGGAGATTTATTTCAGGGCCTCGGATGGATGATTTGACTGTACGGATCGGATCAAGACGACGATCAGAGTCTAACGACTCCAAAAAACATCTAGATCAGAATCCCGTAGCATTATATGAAGTCTAAGGAAGATCAATGGCAGGGGGCAATGCAACATCCATACGGGTTTCGGATGGAAAATCCGACCATACGGATGGATCCAGAGCGATGATCGTAGTCCGACAATGCAGGAATCATCTCGATCTGAGCACCGTGACACCCTCTGCAACAAACAGAAGATGGATGGCCCAGATGGCACCACGTGGCACCATCCAGGCCGCCCAACACCAGCCAGCAGCAACTGGAAGGCACCCCCTCATCATCTTCATCATCAATTCTTAGCCATTGGATCTTAATCCAACGGCTGAGAGCTCTCCTCCACCACGCGCCTTAAGACGTCTACGCGACCATCGGGATGACTTGGCGTAATGGTGGAGGTGTGGGCTTTCAATGGAGGGGCGCGAGTTCGAATCTCCACAGCCCCTCTAAATTGGCCAATTGAGCACACAGCTGCACGCTCAAGGGTGCAGTGCATAGCACACCCAGCTCAGCACGGTCGCGTGCACAAGCATCCATAGCGCAGCGCCAGCACGTGAGCATGTGCATGACATGGAGAGCACAATGCGCACGCCAGAGGGGTGTAAGCAGCGGGGATGCGATCTTCAGCGACAGTTGGGCGGGCCTTTAGTGACGCTTGTAGCTGTCACTAATGGCCTACGCTATGCTCACACCAGCAAAGGAATTAAAGGGCGCAGATCTTCAGCGACAATTGGGCAGATCTTTAGCGACGATTACAACTGTCACTAATTACCCAAAGACATTTTGTCTCTCCTCCAATATAAAAGGAACTACCCCCATCCATTCCAAAGCATCTCTTCCTTTCTTCCTCTCACCACCTCCAAGTCTTGTCCCAAGCGCGGGATGCCCCTCTAGAGTAGAAAACAAATATTTGTTCCCGACTCTCATCCCCCTTCATGGAGTATCCCATGGCCATCTTCTCTCCACCCTTCGGGAAGAAGATCCTTGCCATGACACCATTTTGCCCCACCCTCCATCCTCTGGCTTCACCCTCATTCGTCCCGCTCCTTGCCACCTACCTCCAGGTGATGTCAGAGCGAGTCATCCTCCAAGTGACCGTCGTGGGGGATTTCTCTCACCTATCTCTATCTTTATTGCTTTCGTAGTATAGATTTCCCGCCTTCCTAGTTGTAACAAACATTTGTTTCGAAATATATGACTATTTTTCTCTCTCTCTCAGATTTTGCAAGTAGATTAGCTAGATAAAATTTCATCGACCTAATCTCTTGCCTTATTAAAAATACCAAAAAAATTAGAAAAGACAAAAACAAATAAAAGCAAAACATGTATCTTTCAAAACCAAACATTCGCCTCCCCGTGTTCGACCCGAGACCCACTTTTCGAGTTTCAGTTATAAATTTTATCTGATTGATGGATTTTCTCACGAATCGAACTACGACAACTGGTTTTCCAAACTCCAAAAATTTCCACGTGCAAATCCGCAATAATCATTTTGGCACCGTTGCCGGGGATCAAACCCGAGTCACCCGCATGATTGGTGGGAATACTCACCCTTGCACGCATAGCTATGTACTCAATTGGCCAATTAGGGGGGCTGTGGGGATTCAAACCTGCACCCCTCCGTTGAAAGCCCACACCTCCACCATTACGCCAAGTCATCCAGATGGTCGCGCGGACATCTTAAGGCGTACGGTGGAGGAGAGCTCTCAGCCGTTGGATTAAGATCCAACGGCTGAGAATTGATGATGAAGATGATGAGGGGTCGCCTTCCAGTTGTTGCTGGCCAGTGTTGGGCAACCTGGATGGCACCACGTTGCGCCATCTGGGCCGTCCATCTTCTATCTGTTGTAGAGGGTGCCACGGTGCTCAGATCAAGATAATTCTCGCGTTGCTGGACTACGATCGTCGCTCCGGATCCATCCATACAGTCAGATTTTCCATCCAAAACCCATATGGATGTCGCATTGCCTCCTAGTCGTTGATCTTCCTTGGACTTCATATGAAGCTATGAGATTTCGATCTAGACGTTTTTGGAGGCATTAGATTCCCATCGTCGTCTTGATCAGGTCCATATAGTCGGATCGTCCATCCGAGGCCCTGCAATAAATCTCCTTCCCTCCTAGGTATAAAAATGATGTAATTAACCTAAAATATACACAACTACTCTAAATGGATGATGATGCATGCTATGCAATATTTATAACATGAAATGCAAATCTAAGTCTAGGAACGAGCATGAATAGGCATTTTAACCTAAATGAATGTGTCTACATCATACCCCCATGCCTATCTTTTGCTAGTCCCTAACAAAAACTACATGCTATGTATAAAAATAGGATTAGGACTCGATCACTTAGACCTAAGTTGTTTATTAATAATATAAAATTTCAACTAAGGTCCTAAACTATGAAGACTCAAGAGTATCGCCCAAGTCCTCGCCTTATTTGAAAAGGGAAGATACATTTTTTTTGCTTTTTCTTCTTTTCTCTTTTTTTTTGGACTTTTGGAGTTTGAGAGTTTTGGGGTAACTTTTTACGGCTACCCGACTCACCCAAGACTTGAAAAGGACTTTAAGTGCTAAGCATCTAGTGAAAAGAGTGAAAGGCTCACTAGGCGGTCGTTAAAATAAACTTCAGTTTTCTACGACCCTAGGTGACCTTGCCTAAAGGTTTATCTTTTCGAACTGTAGCTTTCTCCCTACTTTTATTTATTGGGTCAACACAAGGGCGAACCCAGTGTATATCTCCCGGATTTATTCTACTTCCCCGCTTCTTCCCTAAGTGTTTTAGGAATTATTGTGCATTTTTGTGAGTTGGGTTCTGGACAACCAGCCAATGAGCTGTTACCCACGACAACTTGCCAGCCATACTCGTGCGGTGAAGTGTGATTTTATTTATTTTTTTTATTTTCTCCTTTTTCTATTTTTTTCTTTTTTATTTTAAGTAGGTGGCTTCCCTAATCTAATATTTACCAAAAGGCAGTACGAAGAAAATGGTCTTGTAGCTTGGCTCTGGACAACAGACCGATAATCTGTTATCATGGACAACTTGCCAACAATATCACCCTAGATAATTCATTAGCTACCCAATTTCCGAAGAAACCATCGAAAAGTGAGTCAGTGCATAAAGTGTGTAGATGCTTAGGCTTAGAGTTCCCTCAAATCAGAGGGTGGGTTGATAAGTCAAATACTTATCACCCAATTTATTGACCAAATTAAAATAGAATTACTTGGTGAGGACTTGAGACTAAGTCCACATTTGAGTGGACACTTGAGCTAAATAAGCCCGAAGACCTGAAGAGTCTAAGTATTCAGGTCCTATCGTATCAATTCCTAAAGTTAATAACTTCCAAAAGCCTAAGTTCTCTTCTTCTGATTCTTTTTTTTATCTTTTTTATTTTTCATTTTAAAAAATAAAAGAAATTCTACAGAGCTAACGGAATAATTTCAAGATTAAGTATCCACCCCCCCATGCCTAAATGATGCAATGTCCTCATTGTAAAAATAAAAACATGAAAAGGGCGGAGTAAATAGAATATCACCTGAATTTCATGAAAATATGGTCAGCTCTACAGAGAGAAGAGAGTATACACACGCACTAAGTTTAATGCCTTTAGCCAGGCCAAAAATACATACAAGGTAGAAATGGAGAATTCATAAGTGCGGTTCAGAATCAAAATCAAAAGATTAATCCTCAGACCCACCAACAGAAGATGTCCACAGATGTAGACCAAGTTATGGTGCAGACCCATGCCCCAGGGTCGAGTGGTTCTAAGGTTCTAGATGAAAATCACCCAGAACCTAAGGTTATTGTGTTCTGCAATTTTTGGTGTGCAACCCAAGACCAAAGTGTCGGACAATGGGTAAAGATGGTTCAATAGGTTTGGATGTCCCCTTAAAGTTCAGCTCAGAAAGATAATCAGTTATTTCGAGCTTGGGTTGCACGTGATACATATCGTAAGGGTCCTGGTAGAAAGTAGGTGGTTTCAAGTCAACAGGAACCCTTAAACCAAACTCATTGTTCCCTCAAAAGTAGCTTCCCAGATTTTTATTTCCCACTTCCTATCCTCCAAAATCAAGGTTTCTGGGACCTCCAGATCGTTGTACACCCCATCTAAAATTCCCAAGTCCGATAATTGTGGCTCAATCAAGATTAACTTGGGTCTGGTGATATCATAATTCGGCTCTTTAGGGTGTGGTTGAGGAATGGGGCTACTGATTGAATCATCAAGATTCAAATTATCCAAGTTAGCCCCAACATGATCATAATCTTCAATGATCGGGCTATCAAATAGTTCGTCATGCTCCTCGAGCTCGATTGTCTCACTAAAATCCTCTTCCCTAAGTTCAAGTGAGACTTCACCAAAAGATTCTTCACCCTCAGAGTCAAAGAACTCATGATTCTCATTTGTATATGTCTCAAAATCGCATGTCATTTCCTGATCCATGGAGACATATTTTTCCATGCTCCCTAGCTCGAGGATCTCAAGTGAATTAATCGGTTCATCCTTAATTGGTTGCTCTAGACCATCTTGGTCATCTCCCATCTCAGAACATGTATCCCCCTCAATAGGCACCTGAGCAGGTTCAAACATTGGCTCTCTTGTAGGGAGTTCATTTTGGGAATCATCCTAAGATTTGACTAGGGCAACCAGAAATTTCATCCTCAACCTTGACAACTTCCAAAGTAGAAACTCACCCAGGCCCTTATCCTTAACATCTTGGAGCCAATCTAATATAGAACTATTAAGTTCATCAATCATTTTGATCATAGGCTCCAATGCTTCAGTGCACGGTGTTGGCTGAGCTTGTTGCCGTGGGTAACAACCCATTGGCCGATTGTCCAGAGCCCAACTCACAAAAATGCACAATAATTCCCAAAACACTTCGGGAAGAAGCAAGGAAGTAGAATAAACCAGGGAGATATACACTGGGTTCGCCCTTGTATTGACCCCATAAATAAAAGTAGGGAGAGAGCTTCCATTCGAAAAGATAAACCTTTGAGCAAGGTCACCTAGGGTCGTAGAAACCCGAAATCCATTTTAACGATAGCCTAGTGAGTCTTTCACTCTTTTCACTAGATGCTTAGCACTTAGAGTCCTTTTTGAGTCTTGGGCGAGTCGAGTAGTCCTAAAAAGTTACCCCAAAACTCTCAAACTCCAAAAGTCCAAAAATGTTTAGAAAAGAAGAAAAAGCAAAAAAAATGTATCTTCCCTTTTCAAATAAGGCGAGGACTTAGGCGATCTACATTCTGGCAAACACCCGGGTACTGTTGAGTCTTCGTAGTTTAGGACCTTAGTTGAAATTTTCTATTGTTAATAAACAACTTAGGCCTAAGCGATCGAGTCCTAATTCTATTTTTATACATAGCATGTAGTTTAATTTTGCTAGGGACTAGTAAAAGATAGGCACGGGGGTATGATGTAGACACATTCATTTAGGTTAAAATGCATATTCATGCATGTTCCTTGGCTTAGATTGGCATTTCATGTTATAAATATTGCATAGCATGCATCATCATCCATTTAGAGTAGTTGTGTATATTTTAGGTTAATTACATCCTTTTTATGGCCAGGAGGGAAGGAGATTTATTTCAGGACCTCAGATGGACAATCTGACTGTACGGATCAAATCAAGATGACGATTGGAGTCTAACACCTCCAAAAAATGTCTAGATCGAAATCCCATAGCATCATATGAAGTCTGAGGAAGATCAACAACCAGGGTGGCAATGTGACATTCGCAGTACGGATGTACGAATGGATCCGAAGCGACGATCGCAGTCCGGCAATGCGGGAATCATCTCGATCTGAGCACAGTGGCACCCTCTACAACAGACAGAAGATCGACGACCCAAATGGTGCCACGTGGTGCCATCCAGGCCACCCAACACCAGCCAGCAGCAACTGGAAGGTGCCCCCTCATCATCTTCATCATCAATTCTCAGCCATTGGATCTTGATCCAACGGCTGAGAGCTCTCCTCCACCGTGCACCTTAAGACTTCCGCGCAACCATTTGGACGACTTGGCGTAATGGTGGAGGCATGGGCTTTCAAAGGAGGGGCGCGGGTTCGAATCCACACGACACCCCCAATTGGCTAATTGAGCACACAGCCACACGTGCAAGGGTGCAACACATAGCGCACACAGCTCAACATGGCCGCGCACACAAGTGCTCATAGCATGGCGCCAACACGCGAGCGTGCTTGCAACAAGGAGCGTGCAATGCATGCATCAACAGGGTGTAAGCGGTAGGGGTGTGATCTTTAGCAACAGTTGGGTAGTTCTTTAGTGACACTTGTAGCTGTCACTAATGGCCTACACTATGCGCGTGCCAGCAAAAAAATTGAAGGGCGTGGATCTTCAACGACGATTACAACCATCACTAATTACCCATGGACGATATTGTCTCTCCTCCTCCACTATAAGAGGACCTGCCCCCCTCCATTCCAAAGCATCTCTTCCTTTCTTCCTCTCATCACCTCCAAGGCTCTAGAGAGAGCTTGTCCTAAGCCCAGGATGCTCCTCTAGAGTAGAAAACAAATATTTGTTCCTGCCTCTCATCCCCCTTCATGGAGCATCCCATGGCCATCTTCTCACCACCCTTCGAGAAAAAGATCCTTGCTGCGACACCGTCCTGCTCCTCCCTCCGTCCTCCGGCTTTGTCCTCGTTCGTCCCTCTTCTCACCACCTTCCTCTAGGAGATGTCAGAGCAAGTCATCCTCCAAGCAACAGTCGAGGGGAATTTCTCTCACCTATCTCTATCTTTATTACTTTTTTAGTATAGATTTTCCACTTTCCTAGTTGTAACAATCATTTGTTTCGAAATATATGACTATTTTTCTCTCTCTCATATTTTGCAAGTAGATTAGCTAGATAAAATTTCATCGACTTGAACTCTTAACCTATTAAAAATACCAAACAAATTAGAAAAGACAAAAATGACACAAACAAATAAAAGCAAAACGTATATCTTTCAAAACCAAATGTTCATCTCCCCGTGTTCGACCTAGGACTCACTTTTTGAGTTTTGGTTGTAAATTTTATCTGATTGATGAATTTTCTCACGACTACGACAACAGGTTTTCCAAACTCCAAACCTTTTCGTGTGTGAATCCACCACAATCAATCAACATCATAAATGACGATCACATAGAAAGCCACGTAGGTAAGTTGTAATTTTTTTTTTGAAATAATAAGGAAAGCTATCGTGCAACGATAGCAATCCGGGAAGGTAAGTTGTAAGTTACCATCACAACTAGTCAAATTGAATAGGATGGGTACATGTTCTTGAAAGGATTAAACCCATCGCTTGCAAGACCCAATCTGACATTCCTTGCATCCTCTGCAAATGCTAAATGAGTGCTGTCAAACATCTTCCACTCTTTTGAATCTACAGGATGACGAATGCGACCATCTCATAACTTATTATCCTTATTCCATGTCATCAAATTTGCAGTTCTATTTGAAATAAAAAAGGTGTTGAAACCTAGGAATCAATGAAAAGTAATGTAGAACCTTCTCCAACTATTTTTTGGCCCTTGTATTTAGTGGATTTCCTACTTTAAATCTCTCAACACCACATTGTGGATAACTACTCAACTCTACATATTCATTTCTATATAACACAATCATTTGGACAAGCGTCAATTTTCTCACAATTTAAATCAAGTCCACGAATCTGTTTCTTTGCTTCATACCATGTCTTTGGATAACCTTTCAGATCATTTAAAAGCTCTCCAATGAATTCAAGCACCTCAAACATCAATTTAGAGGTCACTCTATTCATAACCTTCATCTGAAATAACTTCAAAAGAAATGACAACCTAGAAATGGACGTGATACCAGGAGCAATAAGTTCGTCCACTACCCTAATAGCATCATAAAACTGATTACAAGTTTCCCCACTAGTCAAATCTTCAACTCCTACTCTCATCTCATTAATCATTTCATCAATGTCATCAACTTCAATGTTAACAGCTGTCTCATTAAATTTATCGAAGATCATCTATCTTCCTTTGTCTGATCATCTCCATGAGCAATCCAGTTAGTATAATGCTGCCACCAACCATTGCAAATCGTGTGCTCGTATATGTAAGTACCTCTATTTTGATGAAACAAAATTATTTTTTATTGTAAACTAATCTTTCTGGATCATGCTCATACAAATCAAGTAATTATCCTCTGTGTGGATCAAAGTGAAGATTATCTTTAGTTAACATAATTATTTTATATTTCTTGAGTCTAGAATTACTGTAAGGAACCTCAGGATTAAAGACAAACCTTTCTAATAAACATTTAGACATTGTTGATTGACCAAAATGTTAGAATTGATCAATAAATCAATTTATCGTCCAAATTATCCTAACGGTCAAATACGATTTTCCCGCAATTGATCGACTAATTAAATATTTGATCGACCAATTTGGATCAAATGATTTTTCTCAACATTCCAACAATACTCCATTTTCACCTATAAATAGGACTCCACACCGCTCATTTCAAAACACTCTTAAAGAGAAATCCATCTAGAAAAAGAGCTCTCGTGCTTTCTCTTAAAGTGCTTCTGTGCTTCTATTTTCATGCTCTCCAAAGCACGTCGATTCAAACCTTTACAAAAATCCAGTTTGACTATCCTTGAGGTTCCATATGATAAATTTCTGTATTCATTTTACTTCATTCATTCCATTGATGGGATTCTTTATGTTGAAATTCCCAACGTTGTTTGTGACTTCTCTTTATTGGTAAAAGTGAAGTGGTTTGTAAGAGGTTGTGCCACCCTTGTTTAAGTGATACGTTAGTAGATTGACTAGCGTTACCTAGTCAGGAAAATCCTAAGCTGGGAGGCTTAGGTAGTGGTTTTTACTCATAGAGGTTTCCACTATAAATCTTTGTGTATATTGTGGGATTGTTTTTCTTTTTGTGCCATATTTTTATTACAATCGATATCACACTTGATCTTGTGTTTGTGGCCAAGTAAGATCCGCAGGCACCTCTCATTTGGTATTAGAGCCTGATCATGAAGGAGACGTCACACCTCACCTTCACATGGCTGCAACAAGTTTTACAGAGGGCCAACTATTTTTCCAACCACCTTTATTTACTGGATCAGATTATGATTATTGGAAAAGAAGAATGCAAATTTTCCTTGAAGCAATGGACTTTGAGATTTGGCATATCATTGAGTCCAAATATATGCCAAAGAAGAAAGAAGAAAAAGAGTTAACGAAGGAAGAGAAGAAGAAAGTGACAAATAATGCTAAAGCCATGAATGCACTATTTTGTGCATTAACAAGATAGGAATTTGACAAAGTTATGTCATGCAAAAGTGCATGTGAGATATGGAACCAGCTCTCTGTCATGCATAAAGAAATCACTAAAGAAAAAGTAACATGGGGTGATTCCAACTCAAGTTTGGAATCAAATGCTGAGGAACAAAGCCACGAAGATGGAGTTACTCATCTATGTCTCATGGCACGAACAGAATCAAGTGAAGAAGAGGTAAATTTTAACCTTACTTTAGATGAATTATTAGATGAATATCATGATTTATACAATTTAGCTAAAGGATTAAAGAAAGAAAATAAGGAATTTAAAGGTAAGTGCACTAGTTTGGAAAATGAAAAACATAGTTTTTCTCTAGATTAAGAAAATAAGAAAAGAGAATTAGAAGTAACAAGAGTTGTGAATATAAAGTTCCATAAGAAAGTAGATCTCAAGGAACAATATATTCACTTTAAAGACACATAATTACCTCAAATATTCTACTAGAACATATGAAGAGAAATATGAGGACATTAAAAAGAAAAATCAAAAGAAGATTAGGCATGCATTTTTATATCAAAAGGCCAAGAGAAGAGAGTCGAGTGGACCCTCTAACTTGAAAGGAATTAACAACCATGGACCCAAAAGAATATGGGTACTGAAAAAATTTATGGAAAATTGTGTTGCAAGTTATGGGAAAGATCGACATGGAAATTACAATTGAAGAGGCAACCTTCAGCAAGCCAACAATCATCAATTTGGCTATGAAAGATGGTGGAACCAACAATGTCAATGGATGCAGATTTTTGGTGGAGACCCCCTCCACCTAGCTACTGCTATTAGGTATAACTCCTTATACCTTAGCAAGTATGATTCCCAAAACTAAATATTTATTACCTGCTTAGTTATAAATAAGTTTTTAATATAAAATTGACTAAGCATTGATTAATTAATTTGAGATAATAGGAGAAGAATAAAGAGAATCAAACCTTGATAAGGGATCATTGTTTGAGGGAGAGAATCAAAATCACTTTCTTAGTAGCATTTAGATTGCATCTTTATCTATGTTGGATTATATAACTCTTACTCAACACTTCATTTCATTTTGATATAGTCATTGTGTTAGATTATCATGAATTTCATTATCTCCTTATCATGAATTTGATAGTTTTCATATGATAAATTTGACATCATGCTTAATAGAATATTACTTGAAAAAGGGGAGAAAAATATAAATTTCTTTCTTAGAATTTTACTTGTTTAAATATGATTAATAACAAGTCACTTGTGATATATCTTTTTGTTGATAACAAAAAGGGGGAGTAAAATATGCATGTTGTATGCATAATTGTAATTTTGTTATCATCAAAAAGGAGGAGAGTATGTTTTATTGTGAACTAATCTTTCAAGATCACGCTCGCACAAATCAAGACAATTATCCTCCATATGGATCAAAGTAAAGATTATCTTTAGTCAATGTAATTCTTTTGTATTTCTTGAGTCTAGAATTACTGTAACGAACCTCAAGATTAAAGACGAACCTTTATAACAAGCATTTAGATAGTGTTGATCGACCAAAATATTAGAATTGATCGATCAAATCAATTAATCGATCACAATAGGAATATTGATCGACCAAATTAGCCTAACGGTCAAATCCAATTTTCCTACAATTGGTCGACCAATTAAATATTTGATCGATCAGCAATTGATCAACCAATTAAGTAAATTGACCGATCAAAATGAAAATTGATTGACCAATTTGGATCGAATGATTTTTCTCAACATTGTAAGAATACTCCGTTTTCACCTATAAATAGGGCTCCACATGCTTCATTTCAAAATACACTTTCAAAGAGAAATTCATTTAGAACAAGTGCTCTCATGCTTTCTCTCAAAGTGCTTCTACACTTCTATTTTCACGCTCTCCAAAGCATGTCGATTTGAACCTCTGTAAAAATTCGATTTGACTTTCCTTGAGGTTCCATAAGATTAATTTCTGTATTCATTTTACTTCATTCATTCCATTGTTGGGATTGTTTGTGTTGGAATTCCCAACGTTGTTTGTGACTTCCTTTATTGGTAAAAGAGAAGTGGTTTGTAAGAGGTTGTGCCACCCTCATTCAAGTGGTACATTAGTGGATTGACTAACGTTAGTGGTTTTTACCTGTAAGGGTTTCCACTATAAATCTTTGTGTATATTGCAGGATTTTTTTCTTTTTATGCCATAATTTTATTATAATCGATATCACACTTGATCTTGTGTTTGTGGCCAACTAAGATCCACAGGCACCTCTTAGTATATAGTATTCCTATCATGTGAATATCCATTCAAGCACCTCCTACATGGGCAAAATATCCTGTCAAACTTGTCTCCTTGTCTGAATGACTTCCTATCGTCATGAAATGCCCAATCAAGGAACTCTCTCACTCATTCTTGTATTGAGAGTAATCCAAGTTCCTCAAACTAATCCAAGACTTATCCATGATAATCTACAAAAATGAAATAAAACCACCCAATAATTATAATTAATCTGATTTTATAACAATGTTTGTATTTTGATTAAGATTTTCACTTAATAGTCCATCTTTGAATATTTGATCACAACATTACTTGTTACATGTAACCTATTTCTGGAGAAATTTTGGCAGCATCTCCTCGGACTTCTCTAGTATACCCCCCAAGACTAACCTTAACTACATTCCCAATAACTCCCATTTAATGGTGCATTAGGAACATAGATAAGATCGGTTGGTATACTGGAGAAGAGCGAAAAGATACTACCGAAATTCCTCCAAACATCGGTTCCATGTAACAAGTAACCCTAAGTTGTGATCAAATCTTCAAGAACCCCCCTTTGTTCAGAACTTCTCTGAACAAAGGACGCGACTCTTATGGCATTCTATAAAGACAAAGCTTCGTGAATGTAAATGAGGTATACAAACACTTTGCATTGTCTATATAACATGATCATAAGTGTCGACGAGCAAGTATTTTGACACAATTACCCCCTCCCAAAACCTATAACCTAGGAGTTAGAATACCTATTGTTTGGCCTCAACTGCATCTAGATTTGTGCAAGTGTGTATCTATGAATTCATTTAAATAATAAAATTTACAATAAAAATAAATAATTATATACAAAATAAAATAGATTCTTCCTCTCTTTCTCTCCTCTCCCTTCTCTTTTATCTCCCTCTCTTACCACTTCCTTCCTACTCTCTTTCTCTCTTCTCCCTACCCTTTCTCTCATCCTTCCCTTCCTTTATATTCTTCTCTATGCATATCTCTCCCTCTTCTTCATCTCTTATCTATTTATTTATCATCTCTTTCCTCTCTTCTCCCTATCCTTCCTCTCCTCCTTCCCTTCATTAATTCATACTCTTCTTTATTCATCTCTTTCCCTAATCTTCCTCTCCTACTCCATCTCCTTTCACTTTCCCTCTCTTCTCTCATTACCTCTTCCAAACTTCTTAAATTCATAAAAATTTTCATAGAAGAAATACAATCAAATAAGCATTCAAAAATAAGCATCAAGTGGGCACACCCTGAAATGACCCTTCCAAGGACCATTTGGAGTTTTTCTGGAAAGTTAGGGGCATGAATGAAATTTTTGACCCATTAAGTTGAGTGTGTGGGCTTTGCGAGAATAAGAGAGGAAATGTGAGGGGGGTGTCACAAAATTTTTCCCCTCCCTCTCTCTCTCCCCACACACACTCACCCACGCACACACATACCCCATTCTCCCCACTCCAAACCCTAACCCACTTCAATTTAAACCCACCACCCCACTCCATCTCCACTCCACCACCACTTCCACTACCTCCATCTACTTCCCTTACTGCCGACGAGCCACCAGCCCTTCCCGTCCCCTCGCAGGCACGAAGAGGAAGGAGGAGGGCGGAGCACGGAGGAGGGGGAGAGAGGGAGAGAGTGTGAGCGAGGAAGAGGGAGGGTGTGGAAGGGAGATGAGAGAGCTCATAGGAAATCAAGGAGGAGCTCGTGAGAGAGAGGAGAATGCCGAAGGAGAGCTTCTCAACCTCCTACAGCTGCTGAGGTCGCCGCTGCAATCACTACGGGTGGAGGCCCGCGAGAAGCGAGACCACATGAGGAGGTTCTGCATATTAGATTTTTCCAGTATCAGACGTCTGGAGCATCTGCCAGATGTCTGAAGCGGCATCGGACATCCAAAGCTGAAGCTAGACGTTTGAAAACTCGCAAAGTGCCGAGGGAAGCCTCCTGAACCCATATGCATGCGCGTACGTTGCACACGTAATGTTGCACTATCGTAGCTTAAAACCTGCGAATGTGTGTGCAAGTACAGGTCTTGGAAAAGCATGCAAGCACACTCTTCAAGGTGCTTTAGGACCTCTGGACATCTCCACAGACGTCTCATAGATGCATCGGACGTCCAGGCGCACTGACAGATGTCTGGAAAGACCCAAGACGACTGTAAAAGGGTTCCAGATGTCCATCAACAATGCAAGGAAACAAGGTGAGGTTCTGAGATCAATTAAGACATCTGGGTATAGTCCCAGACATCTGATTTTAGACAGTATGTACATTTTTGGCCTGTTTAGGGCCCAATTGAAGTCAGATTTATGCAAATGAAGTATCATTATTTTCCGTTCGAATTTCTCTAGGTGTTAATATCAATTATATACTATTTTGAACTCATCTACTGTGACTTAGTCACCGGTATAGGTCTCCAGCCTGTAGCATGTTCGGGGCCTGCAGAGACGACAGGACCCGCAGTTCTAGCCCCCATTCCTCCCGTGTTTCCCGGTATAGTGGTTTACTTTAATATTATGATTCAAATAAATGAAGTGCATGTTTAAAATGACTTGATTGAACCCTAAGGTGTTAAATGAACCCTAGGGTAGAAGCGAATGAACATTGCTTGAGCTACACTGTTTACTTTGAGATACTTGTTAAATCCTAATTGCTAGAAATTGTTTGGATACAATATGTGATGCTTTCTTGGTTATTAAAACATGAGCTTCCTGTTAAATAAATAAAAATTGGGATGTGAACAATGAGATCTGAATGTTGAGAAATGGAATGAAAGGAATACAAGCATGAACCCTAAGGGGAATTAGGAGAAAAACTTCTGTATACAGAAAGAATCTTGTAAGTAGATGGGAAGTTAGCTGGCCCTTGTATACATAGTACCAAGGAGAGCAAATGTCCCTTTAGTGTAAAGGAGAACTAGCCGCTCCTTTGAGTTGAGACCCAGGGTTAAGACTAGTCACTCTACACCGACTCTTGTTTGGCCCTTGCGTACGTGGTACCGAGGTGAGCTACTTAGTGTAGGGAGGGAGCTACCTACCCCACGGGACCCAGGGTTAGGACTAGCCACCCTACACCGACTCTTGTTAGGCCCAATGGGCAAACCGGGATAGTCGAACGAGGGTACACGGACTGTGGAGGGGCGAGACCCCTGTTCTGAGAGGGCAAGGCCCTGTGCTATTCCTTGCTGTACTTTTAGGTGTACCCACTAGCGAAAACAACTGACCGTGTGCCAGTGTGAGGTAGCTACCCATGCGCTTATCGCACGTGCCGTAGTCACCGCTACGTCGCGACCATGACTTTGGGGTGGTTGACTGGGTGTAGGACTACCACGAGAGACTCTCCCAGCTAGGAGAGCACCACATGTACATCCTACATCATGGGAAAGACTGCAATCAAGATCGTCCCCTTGAGGGACAGTCAAGATCAAGAAATGACCAAATTCTTAAGAGAATAAATAAACCAAAACCACTTAGTTGAGCTAAATGGAATTGAATAATAAATTAGTTGCTTGTCTTATGTTAATTACATGTAAATGGCTTAACTACCACTCTACTCAACATTAGCTGACTACGGATTTTATAACCTTGTCCAGGACAGGGAGTTGAGCAGCCAGCACGACCGGCTGCAGAGGGAGCTGGGCCCAGTCGAGCCCAGCCTTAGCTGTGTTCCTTTTCATTTTAGAGTTTCTTTTTTTGTAGTGAGTATTTGATATCTATAATGCTATTTCTATTACATTTCTGTTACTTTCCACTATTGTAGTTGTGATGGCATGTAATATTGTAAGACTTTTTATTTTGTTTCCTTTAATGTCTCTGTATTTTTTTCTTCCTTGTTGCATTGCATGTGTGGTTGTGGAATATTTTCTGATTTTGGTTATTTCCCGTTGGACGATTGGGTCTTGGGATCAATCAAGGCGAATCGGTGTCGGGTCCTGTAGGAATCTGGGATTGGGATGTAACAAAGATGGTATCAGAGCAAGGTCGTCCCGAGAAATGAACCAAATGGTTTGGAAGTAACCACTCATGTGCATGTAACTAGGATGGCCATCACAATGTATTGCTTTGATCTTCTCTTCCGATTCTTATTTCTTTATATCATTCGATAGCATTGACAGTTCTTATTCCTTCTCATGTATCTCCTTGTCGAATATGCCTCGTCGAGGAGTTCTCGAGGCAGATCGCGAACGAGGTCGGGGGGGCAAACGTGACGGACCTGAGGCACCAGTCGACCCACCTCTCCTTCCGGGTATACAGGCCCAGGATCTCACCCAGCTGATCTGGGATATAGTACGAGAGGAGCTCCAGCAGCCTCCTCGACCACCCCTCCCTGAGGATATAGAGGGGGAGTCCTCTATGAGATAGGGGGACCGTCGTAACGCCAGATGAGTTGGAGGGGGAGGGGGTGATCCTCGACCACACCCACCACCCTTAGACACTTCTGAGCACAAGCCCTCCTTTCCTAGAGGTGTACTTGTTTCCCCATTGTAACTCCACCACGAGCTTTTCAGCCAGTTCCGGAAGCTGAAGCCCCCCTCCTTCAATGGGGATGAGAGCCCATCTGAGGTAGAGGACTGGCTGGAGTTGATAGAGGTGTTTGACACACTCCACCCCCTTGCAGAATGCCACGTGGCCTTTGCCATGTACCAGTTGGAGAGCGTAGCCCACAGATGGTGGAGGGCAGTCAAAGGCTAGGAGGGGAGAGAGCCGACATGGGACCAATGCGTGGCTCTCTTTTGCTAGCAGTACTTTCCACAGACCTGGCAGGACCAAAGGAGGCGGGAGTTCCACACTCTCTGCCAGGGGACAATGACAATTAGCGTGTACCGCACGCATTTCCTGGAGCTGTCATGCTTCGCCCTGACAGTTGTGTCTACTGAGGAGTGCCTATGGAGGTTTACTGAGGGGCTCCGACCAGTGATTCAGGGGTATGTGAAACCCCTGAAGCTACCCACTTTCTCTCGCATGGTCGAGGCGGCCATGACCTATGAGGAGGCCAACCCGACCATGCGAGACACTAACGAAGGACAAAAGAGGCCCTACCAACTAGAGTACTCACAGGGCCATCGGGAGAGGAGGCACACTACGCCTGCAGGGGAGTCATCTCATTCTGTAGGGCCACTAATGGCCTTTGGGGGCCCCAGACAAGGGCCAGATGCCAACACCGAACCCCTGCCCAGCCACCAGCAGGGACCGATGGAGGGAGGAGGTCGTGCCCCTCTCTACTACCAGTGTGGCCAGCCGAGCCACATCATGAGGGATTACCCATCTAGGGTCGGAGCACAACAGATGCTCCCTGCACCGAGTGTTGGAGGCCGATCTGGTAGTCGCGATCACTAGGCACGTGGATGAGGATAGCAGTCACAAGGAGGGTACTGGCTAGCTACTACTCGCCCGACCCAAAGCATGTCCGCTTCCTCTACACCTAGGGTTGAGGAGCGTATCAACGCCCTAACACACAGAGACAGCAGGGCTTCAGGTTCTGTGGTGACAGGTATGGTTACTGTTTCTGGCATATTAGTCTACGCTCTTTCGTCTCCTCGAGCTTTGCTGCCAGTTTGGGGCTGAGCAGTGTACTATTAAAGATTCCATTCCTGATTAGAGAGTCAGGTGGACAGTTGTTCATAGCAGAGGAGGTCTTTACAGACTGCGAGGTCGCAATAGGGGGACACAGTCTTCCCACCAACCTGATAGTGATCCCGATGGAAGACTTTGGTGTGATCCTAGGGATGGACTAGCTATCTGCCTATTATGCCCTAGTGGACTATTTTGGGAGGAAGATCATCTTCTCCATACCGGAGTTGCCTCCCTTTGAGTTTCATAGCCAGCCGGTAGACGAAGGCTTCAGGTGCATCTCCGCGCTTCGGGCAGCAAAGCTTTTGGGCCAGGGGTGTGAGGGCTTCTTAGCTTGTGTTATGGTAGAGCCTAGCCTCATGACCGACTTTCAGAGTATCCCGATGGTCTGCGAGTACCCCGACGTCTTCCAAGAGGAGCTGCCAGTACTACCGCCTAAATGTGAGATCGAGTTTGATATCTCACTAGTACCACGGACCAACCCCATTTCTACTACACTGTACAGGAAGGCACCACTTGAGCTGCAAGAGCTCAAGTCATAGTTACAAGACCTGTTGGAGAAGGGCTTTGTGAGGTCCAGTGCATCCCCATGGGGAGCCCCTATGCTGTTTGTAAAGAAGGATGGTACCCTGTGACTTTGTGTAGACTACCAACAGCTGAATCAGGTCACCATCAAGAACAAGTACCCGCAGCCTCGTATCGATGACCTCTTTCACTAGTTGAGAGACACTATAGTGTTCTCTAAGATAAATCTATGGTTAGGTTACCACCAGTTGAGGATCAAGGAGACCGACATCTCCAAGATAGCTTTTCGTACTCGATACGAGCACTACGAGTTCTTGATCATGCTGTTTGGGCTGACCAATGCCCCCGCCACTTTCATGGACATGATGAACCGTGTTTTCAAGCCATACTTGGACTAATTTTTGGTGGTATTCATCCACGACATCCTAGTCTACTCTCGGGATCAGGCACAGCATAGATAGCATTTACGTATGGTTCTGGATACCTTGAGATGACGCAGGCTGTACGCCAAGTACAGCAAGTTTGAGTTTAGGCTGAGACAGGTGACTTCCGTGGGCCACGTGATTTCAGGAGACAGATTGGCTGTGGATCCAACCAAGGTTGAGGCCATACTTAGGTGGGAGAGGCCACGCACAGTGACAGAGATATGCAACTTTCTGGGACTGGCAGGCTACTACCGACGGTTTATCAGAGGGTTCTATCAGATCGTGCATCCTATGACTCAGCTAACCCGGAAGGACGTGCCCTTTTCCTGGACCAACGAGTGCGAGGCGTGCTTTAATGAGTTGAAGGAGAGACTGACTTCAGCTCCTATACTTACCATTCCAGACAATAGTGGCGGGTTCGTGGTTTACACCGATGCTTTGTTGCAAGGGTTAGGTGGTGTGCTCATGCAACAGGGTCACGTTGTCGCTTATGCTTCGTGACAACTAAAGCCCCATGAGCATAGCTACCCTACCCATGACTTAGAGCTAGCAACAATTGTCTTTGCGCTAAAGACATGGAGGCACTACCTGTTTGGTGAGACATTCGAGATCTTCACAAATCACAAGAGCCTCAAGTATTTGTTTGACCAAAAGGAGCTCAACATGAGACAAGGACGTTGGTTAGAGCTCCAGAAGGACTACGACTGTAGCATCTCCTACCACCTAAGGAAGGCCAATGTGTTGGCTGACTCCTTGAGCTGGAAGGCACCTCCCACTTAGCCATCCTACAAGCACAGAGTTGGAGACTCATGGAGGAGGTGGGCAGTTGGCGACCCCGAGAGTCATGAGAGTACTGCAATGCAGCGATAGTGACATGGCAGGCACGACCAAAGCTGATAAACCGCATCATTTCATGGCGGATGGCCAATCCATACTTACAGACACTACGAGACAGAGTGTTGACAAGAGACCCAGGAGATTTCACTTTCTCTGACGAGGTACTATGCATGAGGGGACGCCTATGCGTTCCTAGAGACAAGGAGCTGTTGAGAAAGCTCTTGACTGAGGTGCACGAGTCCAGGTTCACCATACATCCTGGGAACACAAAGATGTACCAAGATCTACGACATGACTTCTAGTGGAGAGGGATGAAGTGGGATGTTGGTAAGTTTGTTCAGTAGTGCTTGGTATGCCAACAGGTGAAGGCCGAGCACCAGAGGCCTGCAAGGCCGTTACAACCACTTCCAGTTCCAAAGTGGAAGTGGGAGAGTATCACCACGGACTTGGTGGTTGGTCTACCAGTTACACAGCGAGGACACTGAAAGAGTTGACTTTTCGCTTTGCGTTGTAGTATTTAAGTGGTGGAAAAATCGACGAATCAAAAAAATAAAAATAACCACTCACAAAAGAGTGGGTCGTGTCCACAGGGAGGCAATTATGCAATAAACTCTTGATTATTTTATATTCTTTCGGATAAGTGCGAAATCCCTATTCAAATCTGACATAAAATGCGAAGGAAAGTAGATTCACAATAACTTAAAAAGATAAGGGTATATATGCAGTTTTCCCTCACTAAAATCTTCAATAAATATATGGTGATTTTGTGTAATTTTCACGTGTTGATCCCAAAATCAATCTTAAAACAAGTGAATATCAATAACATGCAATTATCAGGAAATATGAGTGTGCATGCACAATTCTGCCACAATAAAATAATAATAAATAAAAAATCAAATTCTGTGGCAATGGCAGTGAATGTAAATTTTAATATAAGAGGAAACAGAGCATTTACTCTCTCTCCTCCTCGCAAGAGAGAGAGAGAGAACCGGCAGGCTGTGGACGAGCTAAGGAGGTCGGCGAGGCTGAGGGCTATCCGATGGAGGCCGCGGCGTCGATGGAGATGGCCGAAGCTGGCCGGCCAGCGAAGGAGAAGTGGAGGCAGTGGAGAGGTTGCTGCTGCCGCGTGTGCTTGAGAGGGGGGCATTGCAGGTGGCAAGCACCGGCAGGCGGTGCTACGGCAGTGGTGAAGGCGCCTGCAGGAGAGCTTGAGCAGGCAGAGGTGAGGGTGTGGCTGAGGCCCACGGTGGGGTGTCTACGGGTGCAGTGCCTGCAGTAGGGGGGTGTTCCTGCGGGGCAACGCTAGAGGGTGGAAGCAAAGCGGGCGTGCCTGCAATGAAGGGGCGCACACCTGCGGGATGGCTGGAGATGAGCACGTGCCCGCGGAGAGGGCACGCCTGCGGGGAGGCACTTGAGGGTAAGGCGGTCTACAAATGCGGCGGGCGGTGTGCGCCTGCAGGAGGGGTGTGCGTGAGCCAGAGCGGTGGTGAAGGAGCCGGTGCCGGCTGAAGGAAGGCACCGTGCGGGAGCCTGCGGGGAGCGCTAGGTGCTGGCAGGACGAAGCACCTAAGGTGGCAGTGAGCGCCTGTGGGCGCAGGAGAAGGGCGCCTGCGGTGTAGAGTGCCTACGCTGGAATGCCTGCGATGCAACTGGAAGGAGCGCTGGAAAAGAGCGGTGTACGCCTATGGGTAGGCGCGCGCTGGAGGGTGGGTGCGTGCTAGTCACAGTGCACGCTTGGGGTTACCTCTCTCTCTCGATGATCTTCTCTCCTCTTTCTCGCCTCTTCTTTTAACTCCTCCTGGTTTGCGCTTGCGAGAGTTAAGGATTTTCAAATCCCTTAACTATTTCTGGCCGACGGCTGTTGAGGGTGCCCGGAGGATGGGGAAAAGAACAGCCGCCAGTTATTTGAAAGGGTAATTTACCCTTTTCTCCGCATTCTTTTGCCAATTATTTTTCTTGCACATAAAAAGAACATATTAAGTTATAGAATAGATGTAAACCTAAATCATGATCCATGCAAACATTCCATAACTTAATATAGTTATTAACAAACCTAAAAGATACAATTAAAGTTACTTAGGCGTAATATTAGTCCATTAAAATGGACTCATCAAATACCCTCATGCCTAAAATTTGCTAGTCCCTAGCAAAAATGAAAAATAATAAAAGTAATCAGAAGATTTCTTCTTTGCTTACTTCAAAACTTTAGAAATCCAGACAAATGTGAAGTGCTGATAGCCTAGGTAATAGATCCAAGTGAAAGAGCCAATTCGCATTGGAAGTTCGTACTTCACCCTTGGTAAATATTGCGTCGGGATAGGCAACTATTTCCCTCGAGGATAAAGCAGAGGATAATCTGTAATTTGACCCCGACGTTTGGCTTAGGTAGGAGATATCGAGTTGAATGGATTTATATTTGGTGGCACACACTCATCTGGTGCTACAAATAGTCTAGTACTACAGACTCTAGATCTCTAGACTATTAGACAAGTCAACTCTAAGAGAGGCTACACAATTGTGCTCTCTTGATGTTCCTGGGCACTCCCACTTTTCTTTCTTTTCTGAGATCATGAATCTCGCCAAATTTAGAAATTGTACTCACTATTTGGTAGCTTCACATGACATCCACACTTCAATTAAAGTCCTAATAACTCTACAACTACGTTAGAGTCCTCAACTAGTATTCAGGCGATCAAAAATACTAAAAGGTAGGTATGGGTCATATTTGGTGGAACGTGATAGGTGTTCTGTTGCCTCAGAAACAATGTTACATTATAGCTCAAACTTTTTTTTTTTAATATAACTATTTCTTCTTTTTGTTCTTTCTGTTTCTTCTTCTTCTTTCTTTCACTCTTTCTTTTTTTTTTATTATTTCTTCTTTTTTTTGTTTCTTTGTCAATCAACACAACACGATACAGACTTTTATTTACGAGGTATTATTAGGGATGATGATGGTCAAGAGAAAGTTGTGTGGCTTATTTGGTGGAAGTGCCTATTCTTGGAACTGGGAAGGAATGTATAGGCAGCCGTATTTCTGACCTTTGACACTATTACCCTCCTTCAGCCGAGGACTCTATGAAGGACGGCCGTAACCATCCACCATAGTTATAGCTTTATTATGACTCAATCTCCGCGTATCTGCCTTATTTGGTGACTCTCAGGAATTCACACAAAATACACACACAAGAACAGAGAGTGAAAACTACGCCTAACTCTAAAATATCATCATCTAATTATCCAAAACTTAAGAGACCTTGCACTAAACTTACCGCACCAGTAATCTCTCTACTTTCTTACAAATATGAGGTGGATCTACTGAAAGATAGTATGCCTGACTCCCTATGAACTGTCCAAGGGTTTAGTAGACCACAAATGCTTACTGGTTTTCTTCAAGGATCTATTACCAAGTCTACATGCACGTGAAATAAATGTACTGGATTCTAAACATAAGAAATAATTTTAAGGAGAAAAACCTCCAATGACAAAGGTATTTTGCTAGGGCTAACCCAATCAGCTCAAGAAAAGAGAAAATTTTTATTTTTTTAATTATATATACATAAATATGTATGCAAATATTTATAACATACAAATATTTATAAATGCTATAAGCATTCTCAAGTTATACCCCCCCATGCCTAAGACTGACAATGTCCTCATTGGAAAAATACAGACATAGAAGAATATCACCTGAGGAGGAGAGTGGGAGGAGCTAAGGCTCCTCAAGCCGAAGTGCATCCAAAACCTGGCCATCTGAAAGAGTAATATACGGTTCAAGTCACTGGCCATTTACTTTAAAGCTCACACCTGAAATAGGGTTCCTAATCTCTACAGCTCCATGAGGGAAAGTATTGATAACAACGTATGGCCCATCCCAGCAGGACTTGAACTTTCCAGGAAATAATTTAAGTCTAGAATTGAAAAGCCAGACCCATTAGTTGGGCTCAAAAGTCTTTCTAATGATGTGCTTGTCATGGAAGACTTTTGTACGTTGCTTGTAAGCTTGAGAAGTTTCATAAGCTTCATTACGAAGCTCCTCAAGCTCACTTAATTCTAACATACGTGCTTTCCCACTTTATCCAGATTTAAGTTAACATTTTTAATAGCCCAATAAGCTTTATGTTGGATTTCAACGGGAAGGTGGCACGCTTTTCGATAGACAAGATGGAAAGGAGACATGCCCAAGGGAGCCTTATACGCAATTCTGTAGGCCCAAAGAGCATCATTTAGTTTTTTAGACCAATCCTTCCGATCAGGCCTGACAGTTTTTTCTAAAATTCGCTTAATCTCCCTATTAAACACTTCAACTTGTCCACTCGTTTGGGGATGATAAGGTGTGGCTATCATGTGGTTGACTCCCAAATTTTGGAGTAGTCTTGTGAAGTGTACATTCTTAAAGTGAGGTCCTCCATCACTTATGATCGTCCTTGGGCACCCATACCGAGAAATGATATTAGCCTTAACAAAGCCCAAGACCACAGAATGGTTATTGGTTCGCATGGGTATGGCTTCTATCCATTTTGATACATAGTTAACAGCCACAAGGATGTATTCATATCCGAAGGACACAGGAAAGGGACCCATGAAGTCAATGCCCCAAATATCAAAGATTTCAACAGGGAGGATAGGTTGTTGGGGCATCTCATCTCTTTTTCCAATGGTTCCCGTCTGCTGGCAATGTAGACATGCGCCCACATATGTATGTGCATCTCAAAATAATGTGGGCTACCAAAAACCCGACTGAAGAACCTTATGGGCAGTCTTCTTCCCACTAAAATGTCCCCCATAGTGGACGTCATGACAGAAACACAGAACACTTCTTTATTCTTCATCAGGGATGCAACGGCGAAACAGCTGGTCAGGGCCTATTCTAAAAAGCTCGGGTTCCTCCCAGTGATAAAATTTAGCATTGGCGAGAAACCTGTCTCGCTTCTGCTTGTCCCAAGTACTGGGGGTGATGCCCGTGACCAGATAGTTCACTATGTCAGTGAACCAAGGAGTTTTAGCTTCCACGGCCATTAGAGACACATCAGGGAAAGTCTCTTGAATACCGCCAGCAGGGTTTGATGCCTCAATAGGGATCCTAGACAAATGGTCTGCTACCACATTCTCAACTCCTTGTCTTTAATTTCTAGGTCAAATTCTTGGAGTAGCAGAATCCAACGAATTAGGTGAGGTTTGGTGTCCTTTTTAGCCAGAACATGCTTAAGGGTTGAATGATCAGTGAACACCACAACCTTGGATCCCAAAAGATAAGATCGAAACTTTTCCAAAGCAAATACTACAGCAAGTAATTCCTTTTCAGTGACCATGTAGTTTTGCTGAGGATCCGTAAGGGTCTTGCTGGCATAATGCAGCACATGAGGTTTGCCATCAACCCTTTGACCTAAGACCGCTCCCACTGCAAAATCAGAAACATCGCACATAAGCTCAAACGGGAGGGTCCAATCTGGTGCTTGGAGAATCGACGCGGTAATGAGGGCTTTCTTCAAAACTTGGAAAGCCTCGCCACATCTATCATCAAAATCGAAGGAGACATCCTTCGCTAACAGGTCGCAGAGTGGCTTAGAGATTTTACTGAAATCTCTAATGAAGCGCCTATAAAATCCAGCATGGCCAAGGAAAGATCTAACCTGACGAACACTGGCGGGCAATGGAAGCTTAGAGATGGAATTGATTTTTGCGGTGTCCACCTCTAATCCTCTCTCGGAAACTATATGCCCTAACACAATGCCCTGCTGGACCATAAAGTGGCTTTTCTCCTAGCTAAGCACCACCTTTGCCTCTTCGCAATGGGTTAAGACTCTATCAAGGTGCGAAAGGCATAGGTCAAATGGCGAGCCATAAATGGAGAAGTCATCCATGAAAATTTCAACGAACTCGTCGATCATATCAGAAAAGATAGCCATCATACAACGTTGGAAAGTGGCAGGAGCATTACATAACTCGAATGGCATTCGGCGGAACTCAAAAGTGCCATACGGACTCGTGAAGGTGGTACGCTCCTGATCATCAGGAAAAATGGCTATCTGATTGTACTCGGAGTACCCGTCAAGAAAACAAAAGTACTTGTTCCCCGCCAATCGTTCCAGAATTTGATCGATAAACGGTAAGGGGAAATGGTCTTTCTGGGTAGTCGTGTTTAAACGGCGGTAATCAATGCAGAGCCTCCAACCAGTTGAGGGTCTAGTGGTCACCAATTCACCTTGGTCATTCTCTTCCACAGTGATTCCTGCCTTTTTCGGAACTACGTGAATAGGACTGACCCATTTACTATCTGAAATGGGATAGATAATCCCTGCATCCAGCCATTTCAGAATCTCCTTTTTAACAACCTCCCACATATTTGGATTGAGCCTTCTCTGCATATCTCGGAAAGGCTTCACAGACTCATCCGTGTATATATGATGCATGCAAAGAGAGGGATCAACACCCTTAATATCAAAAATTATCCAGGAAATTGCTTCCTTGTGCCTTTGTAAACACTCGAGCAGAGCTCCCTCCTGCAATTCAGATAATGCAGACAAGATAATAACGGGGAGCATGTTATTAGGGCCAAGGAAAGCATATTTCAATGTGCTCGGGAGGGGTTTCAACTCCAATTCAGGAGCCTTTTGGATTGAGGGTTTTAGTTGATGTAACGACCCGGTTCCCGAGTCCCTACGAGACACGAGAACCGAACCGACTCGACTAATCCCAAGACCTAGTCGTCCAACAAGGAAGTAACCAAAAGACAGTAAAATAAACCACATTCAGCATGAATATAACTAACAGTAAGAAAGTACAGCAGTAAGGAAAGAAACTACTACAGTAGGTACCACCACAACAGTAAAACAGCATTTATCATATAACAAGAACTGCAGGTAAAGAAGGTACAGCGGAAACAAAAACTACTCACTAGAACAGAAACAAAAGGGGTACAAAAGGCTGTGGTAACTCTACTGGACCCTACTCGGCCCAGCGTCCTCTGCAGCCGCCGACCCTGGCTGCTCAACACCTGGTCCTGAAAAAGGTAACGAGTGTAACACGTCAGCAAAACGCTGAGTAGAGTGGCAAACTAACTAAAGGCAACAGTAGAGTGTACAGTAGCTGTTATGTTCTATTACTTCCTTTATTCACATCTTTCAATTTTTCTCACTATTTCATTTATTTCTCAGATCCTTTACTTGATCTCGAATGTCCTCGTGGGAACGATCTTGATTGCAGTCTTTTCCAAAAGTAGAAGTAGCACGTGGTGCTCTCCTGGCCGGGAGAGTCCCCCGTGGTGATCCTACCCTCAGTCAACCACCCCAAGGTCACTGACAGACGTAACGGTGACTACGGCACGCGCGATAAACGCACAGGTAGCTAGCCCGCACTGGCACGCGGTCAGTCGTTTCCGTTAACGGGTGCGCCCAAAGCACAGCACGGAACTAGGGCAGAGCCCTCTCAGTAACAGGGGTCCAACCCCTCCACAGTAACCAAACCGGGGCCTTGCCCCTCCACAGTCCGCGCACCCTCGCCTGACTACCCTGGTTTGCCCTAATGGGCCTAACAAGTCGGTGAAGGAGGCTAGCAGAACCCCGGGGCCCGTGGGGTAGCTAGTACTCTCCTAACACTACTAGCTCTCCTCGGTACTACGTACACGAGGGCCAACAAGTCGGTACAGAGTGGCCAGTCCTAACCCCCGGGTGCCTGGGGTGGCTAGCTCAGCTCTGCACTAAACAGGGGGACAGTCGCTCTCCTTGGTACTCCGTACTCAAGGGCCAGCTCACTTCCCCAATTCTATTCCTTTCGCTTTCCAGGAGTTCTACTCCTACTTCCCCGTAGGGTTCCAGAACATCTCAGAACATCATATGTTTCACTTTCCAGATTCACGTTCTCAAAATCCATGATCTCAAACATGTTTCTTTATTCATAACAGGCAGCTGTTAATTCAAATTACAGGCAGCTTTATATTCCTTTCCATTTTTCCAAGACTGCAGTATTATACATTCCACTAGTTTTTCCATCCTAAGATTCATGCCACATCCTAGGATCTAGCATACCACTAGTTTTCCAGCCCTAGGATTCATGCAACACCTAGGAACTATCATTCCATATATTTCTCATTCCTAGGATTCATGCAATGTCCTAGGTTCTAGTTATGGATCCATACTTTAACAAATTTTATTAATACTTAAAGCCACTCTACCAGGTACAACGGGAGTAATGGGGGCGTGATTGGGAATCCCGCGCGCCTCCGCGACTCTCAAGACTGCAACCGAACGAGGTCCTATCACAAGGATCAAACACAGGGAGTGTCTCAAAATAGTGTATAGCTACTGTAGACGAGTAGAGGAATTAATTCTGAAAGGAATGCAACTCGAATCGCGGAAAACGGAGCCCGAACGGGCCCTAAACGGGTCGAAAAAGACGATACTGTGCAAAATCAGACGTCTGGAACTCCTTCCAGACGTCTTAAAAAGTGGATCAGAGAATTACCTGTTCAGCGTGGTTTCCCAGACGTCCAGAAGTCTTCGGGGACGTCTGTCCTATACCCCAGACGTCCGATGGTCCACACGGACGTCTGTAGGTCACTCCCGCCGTCTGGTACAACTTCCAGACGTCTGATTCGCAAAGGATGGCGAATCAGCGAACCTGCGCACAGCCAACCCCCCTCCCTCAGTACGGTCAATCGACAAGAATGAAGAAGAAGGCGGAAAACTCACCTTTCAGACGTCTGTATGATCTTACAGACGTCGACCTTGCCGTCTGGCTATCAACCCAGACGTCTGATTCTGGAAATTTTTCCAGAATCAGAAACCTGCTCGGCCTCCGCTCGCGACGCCGCCCGCGTCGCACCTCGCGCGTCTGCTGCTCAGCCCGCAGCAGGTCCCTCTCCGCGTCGCTCCGCGCCCCCTGCGCCCTCCGTCGGCCGGCCAAGCCGCTCCGGCGAGCTCGCCCTCACGGCAGAGCTCCGCCCTCGCACGCCGCACCTCCGTGCTCACTGCGGCCGCCGCTGCCGCCCTTGCGTCCGCTCGCTCTCGCGCACAGGAAGGAGAAGAAGGAGGAGACAGTGGAGACGGGAGGGGAGGCGCGCCCCTTTTTAACGCCGCGCGGAGAGGAGAGAGAAAAGGCAGCAGGCCGCCTGCAGCCGCAAAGAAAAGAGGGAATATGCGGTCTGCGCGCTCAGGCGCGCAGGCGACTCGCGTGTGTCGAAAATAACGGATTTTCAGACGTCTGGAAACGATCCCAGACGTCTTATCAGACGTCTGGTTGTGATCCCAGACGTCTTGTCCGACGTCTGAGCCACCTCCCAGACGTCTTAAAAGACGTCTGGGGCACACATTCGTTACAATATAACAAACTCAAAGGAAGTTTCGTCCCCGAAATTTGCGCCAACTAGGGTGCGGGAAAAAGATGCCCAAATAACCATAACAAACTCAAAGAGGACCGAAGCCGGTCCGAAAAGACGTACCCGCGAAAAGCTCTGGGTACCGCTCCCGCATTGCCGCCTCAGGCTCCCAGGTAGCCTCCTCGTACCGCTGGCTCCTCCACAAAACCTTTACCAGGGGTACTTGCTTTCGTCTCAACCTGCGGACGGCTCGGTCTAGGATCTGCACTGGCCGCTCGGGGTAGGTCAGGTCGTCGCTCACCTCGACGCTCTCGTGACTCAGTACGTGGCTGGGATCGGCTACGTACTTCCTGAGGTTGGACACGTGGAACACGTCGTGCACACCAAAAAGCTGCGGGGGAAGGGCAAGTCTGTAAGCAACGGGTCCAACCCGCTCCAGGACCTCAAAGGGCCCCACGAACCTCGGCGCGAGCTTCCCTCTCACCCCAAACCGCTATAAGCCCTTCATGGGCGAAACACGAAGGAAGACGTGGTCCCCAACCTCGAGCTGCACCTCTCTGCGTCTGCGATCTGCGTAGCTCTTTTGTCTGCTCCTGACAGTGAGGAGTCGTCTGTGGATCTGCTCAACTACCTCCTGACTCTGCCGGATCAACCTGGGGCCAACCTCCCACTTGGTCCCCACCTCAACCCAACTCAAGGGTGCCGTGCATTTCCGTCCGTACAGAGCCTCGTAGGGAGCCATGCCGATGCTCGAGTGATAACTGTTGTTGTATGCAAACTCCGCCAGGGGCAGGTGCTCCTCCCAAGAGCCCCTCCAGTCTAGTACACAGGTATGCAAAAGGTCCTCAAGTGTCTGTATCGTGCGTTCCGACTGTCCGTCCGTCTGGGGGTGGTAAGCCGTGCTAAACCTCAACCTCGTCCCCAAAGCCTGCTGAAACTCAGCCCAAAACTGGGACGTAAAGCGGGTATCCCGGTCGGATACGATCTCCCACGGAACTCCGTGTAGTCGCACCGCATCACGGATATACCTCTCTGCCAACTGTGCTGGTCCCAAAGTGACTCGGATCGGCAAGACTCATGCCGTCTTCGTCAATCTATCCACTATTACCCAGACTGCGTCGTGTCCTCGCTGGGTAACAGGTAAGCCCACCACCAAGTCCATGGTGATGCTCTCCCACTTCCACTCTGGCACTGGAAGCGGCTGAAGCGGCCCTGCAGGCCTCTGATGCTCGGCTTTCACCTGCTGGCACACTAAGCACTGCTGCACGAACTCACCCACATCCCGCTTCATCCCTCTCCACCAGAACTCGCGTCTCAAGTCATGGTACATTTTCGTGTTTCCGGGATGTATGGTGAATCTGGAACCGTGTGCCTCAGTCAGGAGCTCTCTCAACAGCTCCTCGTCTCTGGGGACGCACAACCGTCCTCTCAAGCGTAACACCTGGTCTGTGAAAGAGAAGTCCCCTGGGTCCCCTGATAGTACTCTGTCGCGCAAAGACTGCAAGTACGGATCGGCCATCTGTCCCGTGATGATGCGGTCTATCAACTCTGGCCTGGTCTGCCGTGTCACCGTCACTGCCCCACAGTACCCTCGTAACTCTAGAGGTCGCCAACTGCCCACCTCCTCCAAAAGGCTCCAACTCTGTAACTGTAGACTGGCCAAGCGTGCGGGCGCCTTACGGCTCAAGGCGTCAGCCACCACATTGGCCTTTCCCGGGTGGTAGGAGATGCTGCAGTCGTAGTCCTTCAGGAGCTCCAACCAACGTCTCTGTCTCATGTTGAGCTCCTTCTGGTCAAAAAGATATCTGAGGCTCTTGTGATCTGTAAAAATCTCGAAGGTCTCACCGTACAAGTAGTGCCTCCATGTCTTCAGCGCGAAGACAACAGCTGCCAACTCTAGATCGTGGGTAGGGTAGGTATGCTCATGGGGCTTCAGTTGCCGCGAAGCGTAAGCGACCACGTGACCCCTCTGCATGAGCACACCTCCTAACCCCTGCAAGGAAGCGTCCGTGTACACAACGAACCCGCCACTACTGTCAGGGATGGTGAGCACGGGAGCCGAGGTCAACCTCTCCTTCAGCTCCAGAAAACACGCCTCACAGGCGTCTGTCCAAGCGAAAGGCACATCCTTCCGGGTCAACTGTGTCATAGGACGCGCAATCTGTGAAAATCCTCTGATGAACCGTCTGTAGTAACCTGCCAGTCCCAGGAAACTGCGAATCTCAGTGACTGAACGCGGTCTCTCCCACCTGAGCACTGCCTCGACCTTGGCGGGGTCCACCGCCAGGCCGTCTCCAGAGATCACATGACCCAAAAAGGTCACCTCCCTCAACCAGAACTCGCACTTGCTGTATTTGGCGTACAGCCTGCGTCGTCTCAGAGTGTCCAGAACCATCCGCAAGTGTTGTCCGTGCTGTGTCCGATCTCTAGAATAGATGAGTACATCATCTATGAAAACCACCACAAACTGGTCCAAGTACGGTCTAAACACCCGGTTCATCAGGTCCATGAAAGCAGCGGGGGCATTGGTCAGCCCAAACGGCATGACCAAAAACTCGTAGTGTCCGTACCGGGTGCGGAAAGCTGTCTTGGAGACGTCGGTCTCCGTGATCCTCAACTGGTGGTATCCAGACCTCAAGTCGATCTTGGAAAACACCGTGGCACCCCGCAACTGGTCAAACAAATCGTCGATCCTCGGCAGCGGATATCTGTTCTTGATGGTGACCCTATTCAGCTATCGGTAGTCCACACAAAGGCGTAGGGTCCCATCCTTCTTCTTCACAAACAGTACCGGGGCTCCCCAGGGAGACGCACTGGGCCTCACGAAACCTTTCTCCAAAAGGTCCTGCAACTGGGACTTGAGCTCTCGCAGCTCAAGCGGTGCCATTCTGTATGGCGCGGTGGAGATGGGGCTGGTCCCTGGTACTAGTGAGATCTCAAACTCGATCTCACGCTCGGGCGGTAGTCCTGGTAACTCGTCTGGAAACACCTCGGGGTACTCTCTAACCACCGGGATGCTCTGGAAGTCTGCCACGGGGCTGTGCTCTGCCACCACACAAGCTAGGAAGCCCTCACACCCCTGGCTCAAAAGTCTTGCCGCCCGAAGTGCCGAAATGCACCTGAAACCTCCGTCCACTGGCTGCCCGTGAAACTCGAAAGAAGGCAACTCCGGAATGGAGAAGACAATCTTCCTCTCAAAACAGTCTACCAAGGCGTGGTAAGCAGACAGCCAATCCATCCCCAGAATCACTCCAAAGTCCTCCATCTGTATCATAATCAGGTCAGCTGGCAGGCTATGTCCCCCGATGCTGACCCCGCAACCCGTATACACCTCCTCAACTACAAACAGCTGACCACTCGGACCTCTGATTACGAACGGATTCTCTAACAGTGTATAATCCTGGTCCAAACTAACTGCGAAACTGGCTGCGACAAACGAGTGCGTAGCGCCGGAATCGAAAAGCGTGTAAACGAGTCTGCCAGAAACTGAAACCATACCTGCTACCACGGATCCCGAAGCTCTGGCGTCCCTGTGTGTTAGGGCATTGATACGCCCCTCAACTCTAGGTGCGGACGAAGCAGCCACACTCCGTGTCGGACGGGTAGGTGTTGGCCGGTACCCTCCTCGCGACTGCTGTCCTCCTCCTCGTGCCTAGGAACCGCGGCCTCCTGCACGCCCTCCAGTGCTCTGCACGGGAAGTATCTGCTGACCTCCTGCCCTAGATGGGCAGTCCCTCCTGACGTGGCCCGGCTGGCCACACTGGTAGCAGAGGGGAAACCGACTCCCGCCCTCAGTGAGTCCCTGCTGTCGGCTAGGCGGGGGTCCGGTGCTGGCGACTGGCCCCTGTCGAGGGCCCCCAAAGGCCACTGATGGCCCTGCACAACGTGACGGCTCTCCTGCGGATGCCACGTGTCTCCGTTGAGTTCTCCTAACACGCCTGGTGTGGCGGCGGAAATCTCGTTCCACCACTAACTCCCCTATCGTACGCTCGGAAGGGGGAGGGGGTGGCGACGTGGGTGGAAGCTGAAATTCTTCTCGAACCACCTCTCGAATCAGTTGGACGAGGTCCCGAGACGGTATACTCAGGAGAAGAGGAGGGGTAGTATGTATTCCAAGCCCGACACATCTGTCCCCCGGGCCCTGACCTCGGCCGCGCCTGCGGCCCACCCTCCTAGCTCCACGACGCGGCATCTCCTACAATGGAGACGCGAAACAAAATGAAAAGCGTCAAAACAGACGGTACCTAACAACACTTCTAGGAGCTCATGTCAAGAGACATGTTGTGGTGGCTACTCTAGCTATAAACATGTGAATTGGTTATTTTCCAGTCAGTTGATTCACTTCTCGGGACAACCTTGCTCTGATACCATCTTGTAACGACCCGGTTCCCGAGTCCCTACGAGACACGAGAACCGGACCAACTCGACTAATCCCAAGACCTAGTCGTCCAACGAGGAAGTAACCAAAAGACAGTAAAATAAACCACATTCAGCATGAATATAACTAACAGTAAGAAAGTACAGCAGTAAGGAAAGAAACTACTACAGTAGGTACCACCACAACAGTAAAACAGCATTTATCATATAACAAGAACTGCAGGTAAAGAAGGTACAGCGGAAACAAAAACTACTCACTAGAACAGAAACAAAAGGGGTACAAAAGGCTGTGGTAACTCTACTGGACCCTACTCGGCCCAGCGTCCTCTGCAGCCGCCGACCCTGGCTGCTCAACACCTGGTCCTGAAAAAGGTAACGAGTGTAACACGTCAGGAAAACGCTGAGTAGAGTGGCAAACTAACTAAAGGTAACAGTAGAGTGTACAGTAGCTGTTATGTTCTATTACTTCCTTTATTCACATCTTTCAATTTTTCTCACTATTTCATTTATTTCTCAGATCCTTTACTTGATCTCGAATGTCCTCGTGGGAACGATCTTGATTGCAGTCTTTTCCAAAAGTAGAAGTAGCACGTGGTGCTCTCCTGGCCGGGAGAGTCCCCCGTGGTGATCCTACCCTCAGTCAACCACCCCAAGGTCACTGACAGACGTAACGGTGACTACGGCACGCGCGATAAACGCACAGGTAGCTAGCCCGCACTGGCACGCGGTCAGTCGTTTCCGTTAACGGGTGCGCCCAAAGCACAGCACGGAACCAGGGCAGAGCCCTCTCAGTAACAGGGGTCCAACCCCTCCACAGTAACCAAACCGGGGCCTTGCCCCTCCACAGTCCGCGCACCCTCGCCTGACTACCCTGGTTTGCCCTAGTGGGCCTAACAAGTCGGTGAAGGAGGCTAGCAAAACCCCGGGGCCCGTGGGGTAGCTAGTACTCTCCTAACAATACTAGCTCTCCTCGGTACTACGTACATGAGGGCCAACAAGTCGGTACAGAGTGGCCAGTCCTAACCCTCGGGTCCCTGGGGTGGCTAGCTCAGCTCTGCACTAAACAGGGGGACAGTCGCTCTCCTTGGTACTCCGTACTCAAGGGCCAGCTCACCTCCCCAATTCTATTCCTTTCGCTTTCCAGGAGTTCTACTCCTACTTCCCCGTAGGGTTCCAGAACATCTCAGAACATCATATGTTTCACTTTCCAGATTCACGTTCTCAAAATCCATGATCTCAAACATGTTTCTTTATTCATAACAGGCAGCTGTTAATTCAAATTACAGGCAGCTTTATATTCCTTTCCATTTTTCCAAGACTGCAGTATTATACATTCCACTAGTTTTTCCATCCTAAGATTCATGCCACATCCTAGGATCTAGCATACCACTAGTTTTCCAGCCCTAGGATTCATGCAACACCTAGGAACTATCATTCCATATATTTCTCATTCCTAGGATTCATGCAATGTCCTAGGTTCTAGTTATGGATCCATACTTTAACAAATTTTATTAATACTTAAAGCCACTCTACCAGGTACAACGGGAGTAATGGGGGCGTGATTGGGAATCCTGCGCGCCTCCGCGACTCTCAAGATTGCAACCGAACGAGGTCCTATCACAAGGATCAAACACAGGGAGTGTCTCAAAACAGTGTATAGCTACTGTAGACGAGTAGAGGAATTAATTCTGAAAGGAATGCAACTCGAATCGCGGAAAATGGAGCCCGAACGGGCCCTAAACGGGTCGAAAAAGACGATACTGTGCAAAATCAGACGTCTGGAACTCCTTCCAGACGTCTTAAAAAGTGGATTAGAGAATTACCTGTTCAGCGTGGTTTCCCAGACGTCCAGAATTCTTCGGGGACGTCTATCCTATACCCCAGACGTCCGATGGTCCACACGGAC
Source organism: Thalassia testudinum (assembly GCA_037157565.1). Taxonomy (NCBI): domain Eukaryota; kingdom Viridiplantae; phylum Streptophyta; class Magnoliopsida; order Alismatales; family Hydrocharitaceae; genus Thalassia; species Thalassia testudinum. Next base: position 6,198,104 of record JAZHRO010000003.1, on the reverse strand, counting down.
GTCTGTAGGTCACTCCCGCCGTCTGGTACAACTTCCAGACGTCTGATTCGCAAAGGATGGCGAATCAGCGAACCTGCGCACAGCCAACCCCCCTCCCTCAGTACGGTCAATCGACAAGAAGGAAGAAGAAGGCGGAAAACTCACCTTTCAGACGTCTGTATGATCTTACAGACGTCGACCTTGCCGTCTGGCTATCAACCCAGACGTCTGATTCTGGAAATTTTTCCAGAATCAGAACCCTGCTCGGCCTCCGCTCGCGACGCCGCCCGCGTCGCACCTCGCGCGTCTGCTGCTCAGCCCGCAGCAGGTCCCTCTCCACGTCGCTCCGCGCCCCCTGCGCCCTCCGTCGGCCGGCCAAGCCGCTCCGGCGAGCTCGCCCTCACGGCAGAGCTCCGCCCTCGCACGCCGCACCTCCGCGCTCACTGCGGCCGCCGCTGCCGCCCTCGCGTCCGCTCGCTCTCGCGCACAGGAAGGAGAAGAAGGAGGAGACGGTGGAGACGGGAGGGGAGGCGCGCCCCTTTTTAACGCCGCGCGGAGAGGAGAGAGAAAAGGCGGCAGGCCGCCTGCAGCCGCAGAGAAAAGAGGGAATATGCGGTCTGCGCGCTCAGGCGCGCAGGCGACTCGCGTGTGTCGAAAATAACGGATTTCCAGACGTCTGGAAACGATCCCAGACGTCTTATCAGACGTCTGGTTGTGATCCCAGACGTCTTGTCCGACGTCTGAGCCACCTCCCAGACGTCTTAAAAGACGTCTGGGGCACACATTCGTTACAGTTGAGATGTCCCTGCCTCAGGCAGCGGATCTACCTTCACAGTCCAGGGTGGGGACAGAGACTCAGTGTGTATCCCCAGCAACTCTTCTAGTTCAAGCATTTTCCTTTCAGTTTCTTTAATAATCAAGGGATGGTCTTAAGATATGACCTTCTGAAGGGGATCTCTACATAAGAGTGCTGGAGTAGTCTCTTCAATTATTTCATCAACGACCTCAATCTGAGAACAATCTTCAAATTCGAGTTGCTTGTAAGTATCAAAAACATTCAACCGGATCTTCTTGTTCCCAAAGCCTATTTTAAGTGCCCCAGATCTACAATTTATAGAGGCATTGGCTGTGGCCAAGAAGGGGCATCCCAGAATAATGGACGGCTTTGGGGGCTTATTAGATGGGTCAGTATCAAGTACCCGAAAGTCAACAGGGAAGAAGAAATCCTCCACTCTCACAAGGACATCTTCCAACAATCCCCGCAGTGTCTTAAGTGATCTATCTGCAACCTGGAGGATTACTAGACTAGGCTTCAGCTTTCCTCCTCCCAACAAGTCGTAGACAGAGCTCGGTAGAATGTTTACCCCCGCACCCAGATCGAGCAGAGCCTCGTCAATGTGTTGGTTACCTATAACCACTGAAATATACGGGGCCCCTAGGTCTTTCATTTTGGGGGGTGTTCCATGCTGAAGAACCGAGCTAACATGGTCAGGCAGGATGACCTTGGTTTGGACCTGTTTCCTAGATCGGTGCTTCTGGGTGCACAGGTCCTTCAGAAACTTGGCATAGGACGAAATATGTTTAATCGCTTCCAACAGAGGCAAGTTAATCTGGACTTGCCTAAAAGTATCCATAATCTCTTCCATCCTATCCTTGGCTCCAGACGAGCCAACAGAAGATTCCCCAGGAGTAGATAGGCGCTTTGGATAGGGCACCCTCGACTTCTGGGTACAAGGGTCATCATGGCGAGAAAGGGGTGGTGGAAGGACGACATCCTCATTGTGGGTGATTTTGTGTGAGGGAGAGTGGTGTGGCTCTTCCTCGAGTGAGATGGAAGTCGGGTCAGGTGTGGAAGGGGAATTCTGAGATGTAACCGTAGGAGTGTTATCAGGCTTGTCAATCTTTTTTCCACTCCTCAACACGGTCACTGCTTGGGCATGCTCCCTGAATACAACCCGCTTGCCCTTAGGGTTCTCCTCAGAAGAGCTAGGCAGCTTCCCCGGATCACGTTGCCTAACTACCACGGAGGGGGACACCCCTTAAAGGAACAAAAGGGTAGTTAAGGGGCACCGCATACGCATCTCCTCAAAGGAAGGGTTCGCCCTACTTGCATCCCTTTGTTCGTCCTTGGAGTAACTTCTCACTTGATCACCTGGGAGTATCATCCAAGCAAAGTATAGGTCCTAGGGCACTCGAAGGTTGAATTAAGGCACGTAATTGCAGTGAAAAACTTGTTTGGCCATTTATATGAACTAATTCGACATCCACAATAAAGAAGGTTAAGATTTCAAGTCCACACCCCTCTTATACCACTTACGTGGGAATGGAGGGATAAGTCTTGATCTTTTGACTTATCTTTGGAGTGGAGGTTTAACTTACTCAATAAAAAAAAAAAACTTGAATTGTGTTTTCTATGCTTGGTAGACGCTCTCTTGAGAGTAGTCCAGTGTTTGATCCTGAGCCTGAGAGAATTCTTAGGAGAGCTCACCTAGGAGAGGAAAGAATGGCTGAGCAAGGTGCAAATCAACAAAGAACCCTAAGGGACTATTTTATTCCAACTAACCAACCTGCACAAGCACTAAGACGATCGGCAGGGGATAATCCATATGAGATCAAGAGAAGTACCATATCTCTATTGCCCTCTTTTTATGGTACTACTAGGGAGGACCCCTACTGCCATTTGGAGGAATTCACCGAGGTTTGTTCCATGGTGAAACTCCAGGGCTTTACTGATGAAGCCCTGGTGAGGACTCTATTTCCTTTCTCCCTAAAGGATAAGGCCAAGCACTGGTATCATACCCTCGATGCAAGGGTAAATGATTGGGCCACCCTTAAGGGAGAATTTTTAAAAAGGTATTTTCCTATGAGTAAAACCAACCATTACAGAAGAGAGATTATGGGTTTTACTCAATAGGAAGGGGAGCAATTTCATGAGACTTGGGAGTGCTTTAATGACCTTCTTAGGTTATGCCCCCACCATCAAGTGCAAAGATGGTAGTTGGTCGAAAGGTTCTATAACGGATTATCTGAAAGGCATAGGCAAACCATTGATGCAGCCTGTGCAGGAACCTTCATGACCAGAACTGAGGATGAAGCCTGGGCATGATTTGAAACATTAAGTGACAACTCCATACATCAGTCCTCTGCCTATCAAGAAAGAAAACCATCAATCTTGCAGAGGAAGATAGAGGCCCATGAAGCTGGGGCTTCTCAGGATTTGGCTTATCAGATTCAACTATTGAATAAAAACTTTGATAGGCTTTTAGCAAACCCCGGCATGAACTTACAAGCAGCCTCTATTTTTCAGGCATCAAGAGAATGCTCCATTTGCCAAAGCACAACACACGCCACTGCGGAGTGCCATCAGGCAAACCAATTCCCTGAGTTGATTCAGGCTGACTTGAACACAGCCTAAGGTTTCCGCCCCCCTCGCAATAACCCTTACTCCAACACTTATATTCCAGGGTGGTGAAACCATCCAAACTTCTCTTGGAAGCAAGGTGATGCTTCTAACTCAGCGAATACTAGACCCTTACCTCCCCAGCCCACATACCAACCTTCGTATGAAAATCCTCCTCCAAATAAGCCCTCTGAGATGGATGAACTGAAGGCCATGATGAAAGCAATGCAAGAGCATCAGAATCTGGTTATCCAATCTCAGAATAAGATGATTACTGATATGCAATCCCAAATTGGTCATCTTACTGAGGCAGTTAGGCAACGTGATCCGGGGAAGCTACCTAGCTCTTCTGAGGAGAACCCTAAGGGCAAGGGGGTTGTATTCAGGGAGCATGCCCAAGCAGTGACCGTGTTGAGGAGTGGAAAAAAAATTGACAAGCCTGATAACACTCCTATGGTTACATCTCAGAATTCCCCTTCCACACCTGACCCGACTTCCATCTCACTCGAAAAAGACCACAAAGTTTGTCTTGAAGCGATCTAACAAGTGGTCACATATATTCGAAAAAAGGACTAATTAAAGGAGGGACATCTAAAAATCAAGGACTTGATTGTAAAACGTGGTGTGCAATTCAAAATTCAAAATCATTATGCGGTGAATGCACACTTATATCTGTTGCACCATAGCACTCATTTAGACACTCCTAAGTCTTGAAACGACTAGGACAAGAGCCCTCCTATCGTTGGATTCTGAAGTGTTCGGAACTGGAAATCAAAGGTTTTGTAAATCCAAAGAGGGGGATACCCTGTCACGGATTTTTGGGGGTAGTTGAGGAGCACCGCGAAAGCACAGCTTCAAAGGAAGGCTTAGGCCTACTTGCATCCCTCGATCTTCTGTCTTTGGATTTACTTGACCATTTGAGATTTAAGGAAGAATACCTAAGTTCCAGCTAGGTCTTTTTAGGCATTTCGAAGGTTGACAATAGGCGCGTAATTGATTGGGCAACTTGTTTTGTCACCTACAATTTGAACTAAATTCAGAAGCCTAAAATCTGTAAAGACCAAACAAGTCCGTTTGAATTGTGTTTGTAGTGCATGCTTGGTAGGCGCTCTTAGGAGACAACTTGTATTTGATCCTGAACCTGAAAGAATCCTAAGAGAAGACCTCCCAAGCGTAGAAATGGCTGGTCAAAGGAGCCTTAAGGAATATTTCATCCCAACCAACCAAGCTGGCCCAGCACTACGTAGACCTGGAGGGGACAATCCATATGAGATCAAAAGTAGTACCATATCCTTGCTACCCTCCTTCTATGGTACTACTAGGGAAGACCCTTAAAGGCATATCGAGGAATTCACCGAGGTCTGTTCCACGGTGAAGCTGCAGGGCGTTACTGATGACGCTCAAATGCGGACCCTCTTTCCCTTCTCCCTAAAGGACAAAGCCAAGTATTGGTATCACACCCTTGATTATATAAATACTTGGGATGCCCTGAAGAAGGAGTTTTTGAAGAAGTACTTCCCCATGAGCAAAACAAATCACTTTAGGAGGGAAATTATGAGTTTTGCTCAAAAGGATGGGGAAGCATTCCATGATGCGTGGGAGCGCTTTAACGATTTGCTGAGACTTTGCCCACATCACTAGGTGCCTAAATGGCAACTGGTTGAAAGGTTCTACACCGGACTTAATGATTCGCATAGGCAAACTGTGGATGGTGCCTGTGCAGGAACCTTTCTATCTAAGACTGAGGATGAAGCTTGGAACTTATTTGATACTTTGAGTGAGAATTCTATTCACTTGAATTCTGCTTACATGGATAGAAAGCCCACTCTCATGCAAATAAAGTTGGAGGCGAATGAAGCAAGGGACACCCAGAATTTAGCCTATCAAATTCAATTACTAAATAAAAACATGGAAAGGCTTATGTCGAACCCGAGTTCATTCGTACCTAACACCTCCACATCCCAAGCTTCCGAATGCATAATTTGTCAAGGCAATACACACGCCACTGTGGATTGCCACTTGGCCTCCCAATTCCCTGAGCTTGTACAAGCGGATTTGAATGCCGCTCAAGGGTTCTATCCAAGACCTCGTAATGATCCTTTCTCCAACACTTATAATGAGGGATGGAGGAACCACCCAAACTTTTCATGGAGACAAGGAAATGTCTCAAATTCAGGGAATTACAAACCACAATCCTTTCAAAACCATCAAATGAACCAACCTCAGACCTTTTCCCAACCTAAAACCTCTGAGATGGATGAATTGAAGGCGATGTTGAAAACTATGCAAGAAAGTCAAAGTGCCATCATCCAATCTCATGACAAGGCTATACATGAGATGAAATCATAAATTGGACACCTTGTTGAGGCCGTTAGACAGAGGGAGACTGGGAAGTTTCCCAGTGCTGCTGAGGAAAATCCTAAAGGAAAAGGGATTGTCTTTAGGGAGCATGCTCAGGCGGTGACTATTCTGAGGAGTGGGAAAGAAATTTCCAAACCCGATGCTCCTATAGTCTCACCCAATAAAAAACCATCCACCCCGACTTTCACCCCCACTAGAGAAGATTTGCCCAAATCTTCTCCACTTGAAATCACCTCACCGAAGGAAGTTGCCCCCGTTCCACCCCTTACTCGACATGACAACCCTTCCACCCAGAGATCAAGAGTGCCTTTTCCAGAGCACTTATCCACCTCTAGGCAGACTTCTGCTGGCTCATCTGGAGCCAAAGATAAGACGGATGAGATTATGGAAACTTTCAAGCAAGTGCAGATTAACCTACCTTTGCTTGAAGCTATCAGGCAGATTCCGTCTTATGCCCGCTTCTTAAAGGACTTGTGCACGAAAAAGCGGCAATCTAGAAAACAGGTCCAATCTAAAGTTGTCCTGCCTGATTCTGTTAGCTCAATTGTTCAACATGGCACACCCTCGAAACTTAAGGACCCAGGAGCCCCATACATCTCTGTAGTTATTGGTGACTTACAAATTGATGAGGCTCTACTTGATCTGGGTGCAGGGGTGAACATCCTTCCGAGCTACGTGTATGAACAACTTGGGGGAGGCAATCTGAAGCCTAGCCCTGTAATCCTTCAAGTTGCTGATCGATCACTTAAGACACCACAGGGAATTTTGGAAGATGTCCTCGTAAGAGTGGAGGATTTCTTCTTTCCCGTTGACTTCTTAGTTTTGGACACTAACCCTACCAACAAGCCAACCAAACCCTCCATCATTTTGGGTCGCCCCTTCCTTGCAACTTCCCATGCTTCAATTAATTGCAATACTGGGGCATTGAAAATGGGCTTTGGGAACAGGAAAATCCAGCTTAATGTGTTTGATGCTTACAAACAAGCTGGACTTGAGGATTGTTCTCAAGTTGAGGTGATAGATGACCTGATTGAAGAGGCAACTCCTGCAATGTTATGTGATGACCCCCTTCAGCATGTCATGCTAAATGAGCATTCCCATCTCTTGGAGGAATGTGAAGGGGATATACTAGAACTAGAGGAATTGCTAGGAGTTTCTGCTGAGTCTCTTCCCCCATCATTTCCGCCTAAGGCAGATTTGCTACCTGAGATGGGGACATCTATTATGAAACCCTCAACCATACAAGCCCCCAACCTTGAGTTGAAACCCCTCCCTGACACTCTCAAGTATGTTTTCCTAGGTGTCAATGATACGCTCCCCATTATCATTTCGGCTGTGCTATCTGAGGCACAGGAGGGAGCCTTGATTGAATGCCTGTCTAGGCACAAGGAATATTGCTTGGAGCATTGCTGACATTAAGGGTATAGACTCTACACTCTGCATGCACCACATTTATACTGATGATTCCATCAAGCCTTTTAGGGACATGCAGAGATGTCTGAACCCTAATATGAGGGAGGTTGTAAAAAATGAAATCCTGAAGTGGTTGGACGCTGGGATCATATATCCCATTGCTGATAGTAAATGGGTCAGTCCCATTCATGTGGTGCCAAAGAAGGCAGGCTTTACTGTGGAACTCAACGACCAAGGTGAACAAGTTGTCACTAGACCCTCAACTGGATGGAGGGTCTGTATTGATTACCGCAAGCTGAACACCGCTACCCAGAAGGATCACTTTCCTTTGCCTTTTATTGATCAAATTCTCAAAAAATTGGCAGGGAATAAGTATTATTGCTTTCTCGATGGATATTCTGGGTACAATCAGGTGGCAGTCTTTCCTGATGACCAGGAAAAGACGACATTCACGAGTCCTTACGGTACTTTTGCATTCAGGCATATGCCGTTTGGATTATGTAATGCCCCTGCAACTTTCCAGCGGTGTATGATGTCTATCTTTTCGGACATGATTGACGAGTGTGTTGAAGTATTTATGGATGACTTCCCTATTTATGGCTCGTCTTTCGACCAGTGTCTCCTGCACCTGGAGAATGTGTTGAAACGATGTAAGGAGACTGGTTTAGTCCTCAGCTGGGAGAAAAGTCACTTCATGGTATAGAAAGGAATTGTACTTGGGCATGTTGTATCCGAGCAAGGTTTGGAAGTAGATAAAGCCAAGATTGATTCTATTTCCAAACTTCCATTGCCTACGAATGTCAAACAGATTAGATCCTTTCTGGGCCATGCTGGCTTTTACAGGCGCTTTATTAAAAATTTTAGTAAGATTTCTAGGCCACTTTGTGACTTATTGGCGAAGGAATCTTCCTTCAGTTTTGATTCAAAGTGTGCCGAGGCCTTTCAAACTCTAAAGGAGGCCTTGATCTCTGCACCTGTTCTCCAAGCTCCTGATTGGACACTCCCATTTGAGCTTATGTGTGATGCTTCGGATTATGCAGTGGGAGCAGTTCTTGGACAAAGGGTTAAGGGAAGACCTCATGTGCTACATTATGCAAGCAAGACTTTAACTGAACCTCAGCAAAACTACACCGCCACTGAAAAAGAATTATTTGCTGTAGTTTTTGCTCTGGAGAAGTTTAGGTCTTATTTACTTGGGTCTAAGGTGGTTATTTTTACTGATCATGCAGCAGTGAAACATCTCATTGCTAAGAAAGATTCTAAGCCACGTCTGATTAGGTGGATCTTACTCCTTCAAGAATTTGACTTGGAAATACGTGAAAAGAAAGGAGTAGAAAATGTTGTGGCTGACCACCTGTCTCGCCTTCCTCTTAATGACTCTATTTCTGAAGAAATTCGCGAGACATTTCCCGATGAAACTCTGATGGCGGTAACATCAACTTTACCTTGGTATGCAGACATTGTAAATTACTTGGTCACTGGACAAACTCCTGGCTCTTAGGATGAGCAGAAAAGAAAGAGATTCATTTCTCAAGCAAGATATTTTCATTGGGAAGAGCCAGAATTATTCAGAATTGGACAAGACCAAGTATTGAGACGTTGTGTGCCTGAAGAGGAACAACAAAGTGTGCTGACATTTTGCCATGAACTTCATTGTGGAGGACACTTTGGTGCTAAGAAAACTGCTTTTAAGGTTCTCCAGTTCGATTTTTGGTGGCCTTCCTTATTTAAGGATTCTCATAATTTTGTTAAGGCCTGTATTAGATGTCAATGGACTGGAACGATTGGGAAGAAGAATGAAATGCCTCAACATCCTATTCAACCTGTTGAAATTTTTGATGTGTGGGGAATTGACTTTATGGGCCCCTTCCCGTCGTCCCATGGTTTTGAATATATCTTGGTGGCAGTTGATTATGTCTCTAAATGGATAGAGGCCATTCCTACGCGCACAAATGACCACTCTGTGGTTTTGAAATTTGTGAAGGCCAATATCATATCCCGTTTTGTCTGCCCCAAGACTATTATAAGTGATGGGGGACGTCATTTCCGAAACCACCACTTCAATCGGTTAATTAAGAGTTTGGGACTGACTCACAAGGTTGCTACCCCTTACCACCCTCAGACAAGTGGCCAGGTTGAAGTATCAAATAGGGAGATAAAAAATATTTTGGAAAAGACCGTTAGACCTGATAGGAAAGATTGGTCCCAAAAGCTCGATGATGCTTTGTGGGCTTATCGAACAGCCTATAAGACCCTTTGGGTACTTCTCCCTTTCGGATTGTGTATGGAAAAGCGTGCTATTTACCTGTTGAGTTGGAACATAAAGCACTTTGGGCTATTCGAAGTGTTAACATGGATTTAGAGAAGGCAGGTAAGGCACGATTTCTAGAATTAAGTGAGCTTGAGGAGCTGAGGAATGATGCTTATGACACCTCTCAAGCTTATAAAGAAAGAACTAAGGTCTTGCATGACAAGTTTATTCTTCGAAAGACCTTTGAACCCAACCAACAAGTCTGGCTTTTCAATTCCAGACTTAAGCTTTTTCCTGGGAAATTAAAATTTCGTTGGGATGGGCCTTACATAATCACCAAAGTATTCCCCCATGGAGCTGTGGAGATCAAAAATCCTTCCTCTTCAGCAACCCCCTTTATCGTCAACGGTCAACGGTTAAAACCGTACATAACTTTAGATGGCCATCTGGTTGACGAAGTCACTCTTGAGGAGCCTTAGCTCCTACCTTTCTCCGCCTCAGGTAATATCTTCCTTTAGCTATTTTTTTTATTTTCAATGAGGACATTATTTGAACCAGGCATGGGGGAGAGGACCTGAGGCATTTTGTTTATAGCATATAAAAAAAAAAAAGAAGAGAGAAAAAGAAAAAAAAAAAGATTTTGAGCTTAACTGGCTAGATCTTGCAGTCTTAAGCAAATCAGAACTCTAGGGTAGACTAAGTTAATTCTAGGGTCAAACTTTACAAGCTAAATAAGCTACTAGCTTTAGACCTTTAGAGTCCTTTGTGGACTTAAAAACTTAAGTAGGAGTTAAGTTGCGGACCATTCCTCAAGAGGTTGAGGAAGGGAAGCTAGGGTTTGAGTTAAAAGGTGGGGTAGTACCTGGAGTCTTATTCTACCTTTTGGTTTACGGGTCCTTGTAACCCAGGCATCCAAATTTCACACACTTGGTCAGGTAATCAACTTAATTTCTGTCTTTCTGAAAAGAGATTTGGTTCTCTTAGTTTTGACTTAAGAGAGGCTTGAAAACACATTTTGATTGGAAGAGTTCCCGCCGCAGGAGAGGTGGAGTATATACTCACCTTGGGGATGCGATGATAACATATTACCTCCTCGACGCTTGTCTCTTAGGATATCCATCCTACTGGGGGCATGTAAGTGCATTACACAGTTCAGGTACCATGGGCAGCCCTATCTCGAAGTGCCGATTGCCATAGGCCTGAATTCGCTTAAGAAATCCATGGGCGATACTATCTCGAAGCATCGAAAGCCAGGCACACTTCGAGGTATGGTAATGGGGACAATGAATCCGACACAGACCGTGTTGATAGCTGATCTGAGGTTAGACTTAGAAGAATCAAACAAAAAAAAAAAGAAGTATATATATATAAAAAAAAAAAAACCTTTAACTCAAATAACTCAGACCAATACACAGGCACGGATGCTTTAATCTCAGGGATCAATAAACTTTAGGGTAGAGTCAGAAATTAGGGAAACTTGTGCCTGCAACTTGTCTTTAGCCGACCTAGTCTGTAACTTAGCAACTACTTAGGAACCTTGGGTCTAGAGCCTGAACTTAATATGCTTCTGAAGGAAGACTAAGTGAGTTAACTAGTCTACTTAGAGTGCTAGGTTTCACTTAATTTTGCTAGGGACTAGCAAAAACTAGGCATGGGGGTATTTGATTAGCCCATAGTTGTGGGCTATTTAAGTATTTAAGTGCCTACACATTAGGTTAATTCTAACATTTATTTAGCATAAATTAGGATGTAAATAGATTAATTCATAGTTTTAATTTAATTACATAATCCATACATTGCATTCATATCTTAAGTGCATTTAGAATTAGCTTAGAATAGCATTCATCTAATTAGACAACTAATTAGGTACATTATTTTCATTAACATAGAAGTTGAGGGTCTGTATATAAATGATCCTAATATTTTAACATTATTTTCTTTACGCTTCTCCTTGCAGGAACGGCTGGCTGCCGCTCCAACGTCGAACGGCCGCAGTGAAGACCCATTCAAGGGGGAGCGGATGTGGTGGATCTGGTCGAGCGGCTGATTTCAAACTTGTGCAGGCCACTACAAAAGGAGGAGGGAGGCAGCCGAGCTCGGGAGGTCTCCACCACCGACCCACCACTGTGCAGAGAGAACTTCTCTCTTCCACTCCATACTGCCGACCTCTACTGTGGCGGCGAGTCTCCATCACCGTGGGCGTGTGGTGTGACAGGCCACACCATCATCCGGAGCCTGCCTCATCACCGTGAGAACCTTAGCGTGCATCTCCCTTGCCGTCGTCACCGACCACCACCACCGAGCTACTGATTCAGCCACCCTTTCAGTAACTTAAGACGTCCGGGAAATTTCCCAGACGTCTGAAGCTACCCGCACGCCTCCACCCACTCGCCTACGTACCCATCTGCACTCCACCCTCTCACCTCCAACAGCCATGCCTTCCTCAGCCTACTGCATCCTTCAAACGCACACACGCCCATCAACCTTCAGCTCAACCGCGCCTGCACCCTCCAACCGCACCCGCTCTCCACGCGCCTGCAGCTCAAGCCATCTCCACACACTCACCGGCTGTAGCGCCATCCTCCAACCACGCCTGCAGACCCGCACAACCGAGCACGCCTCCGCCCGCGCCTGCTGCTTGCAAGCGCCATTCACCCGCGCCTGCAGAGCCCTTCTCCCACGCGCCTGCACCCTCCAACAGTGCTTGCAGTCCACGCCATTCACCCCCGCGCCTGCAGAACTGCTAGCAGCGCCCTCCGCCCGCGCTTGCTGCAGCCTGCGCACCCCCACCAGCTGCAGTCGCACCCGCTCAACCGCCTGCAGACCCGTCCTCCCGCGCCTGCAGAGCCGTCAGCAACAGCGTGCGAGCAGATCTCACGCCAACAGCCACGCAAGCTCACCGGCTGCAGCACCTCCGCCAGAGCTCGTCCGGCCACCTCCGGCCGCCGCGCGACTCGCCGCCACCACTGATTCGAAGCCCTCGGTCCAAGGGACCTCCTCCGAGCTTCCCGCGCCCGGCCATCCACTCCTCGTTGCGCAAGACAAAGGGGAAAAATTCCCCTGTTTTGCTACAGTAAACCATCAATTAGAAATTACATTTTATGCCATTGTCACTTTTTAATGATATTTTATTGATTCTGCATTGCGAAAAATATCATATAGTTTCTCATAATTGCCATTTCAGCATTGTTTCTTGCTTAAACCTTAATCTAAAGGCAATCTTGGCTTGATTCTTGTCCAAACTACCTACGGACTAACGTTTTTAGTTGGTGCGAATTTTAATACGTCATTGCCTCCCTGTGGATACGACCCACTCCTCTGTGAGTGGTTATTTCTTCTTAAATATTGATCAGTCGATTTTTCCACCACATTAAACTGCAAATGACTTAAAAGCAAAAGATCGACGAGTCATAGCTTAACTCGTGGTTGCTGTCGCCGCTCTGTTGCACCTCGTCGCCTCTTCAGATTCCTCGCACAGTAAAAAAAATTGATTAGATAATTTTGCAACTCAGAAGATTTAAAAATAATGAAGTAAATCTATTGCATCTGTTGCCTCCCCGGCAACAGCGCCAATTTGAAAGAGTCGACTTTCCGCTTTGTGTTGTAGTATTTAAGTGGTGGAAAAATTGACTAATCAAAAAAATAAAAATAACCACTCACAGAAGAGTGGGTTGTGTCCACAGGGAGGCAATTATGTAATAAACTCTTGATTATTTTATATTCTTTTGGATAAGTGCGAAATCCCTATTCAAATCTGACATAAAATGTGAAGGAAAGTAGATTCACAATAACTTAAAAAGATAAGGGTATATGTGTAGTTTTCCCTCACTAAAATATTCAATAAATATATGATGATTTTGTGTAATTTTCACGTGTCATATACCAGAGAAAATCGATGCACGTGTTGATCCCAAAATTAATCTTAAAATAAGCGAATATCAATAACATGCAATTATCAGGAAATATGAGTGTGCAAGCACAATTCTTCCATAATAAAATAATAATAAATAAAAAATCAAATTTTGTGGCAATGGCAGTGAATGTAAATTTTAATATCAGAGGAAATAGAGCATTTACTCTCTCTCATCCTCGCGAGAGAGAGAGAGCACCGGCGGGCTGTGGATGGGCTAGGGAGGTCGGCGAGGCTGAGGGCTATCCAATGGAGGCCGCAGCGTCGACGGAGATGGCTGGAGTTGGCCGACCGACGGAAGAGAAGTGGCGACGGTGGAGAGGCTGCTGCTGCCGCGGGTGCTTGAGAGGGGGCCCTGCAGGTGGCGCGCGCCGGCGGGCGGTGCTGTGGCAGTGGTGAAGGTGCCTGCAGGAGGGCTGGAGTAGGCAGAGGTGAGGGTGCAGCTGAGGCGTGCGGTGGGGTGTCTACGAGTGCAGCACCTGCAGTAGGGGGTGTGCCTACGGGGCGGCGCTGGAGGGTGGAAGCGAAGCGGGTGCGCCTGCAGTGAAGGGGCGCACACCTACGAGCTGGCTGGAGATGAGCGCGCACCTGCGGAGAGGGCGTGCCTGCGGGGAGGCACTAGAGGGTGAGGCGGTCTGCAGACGCAGTGAGCGGTGTGCGCCTGCAAGAGGGGTGCGCATGAGGCAGAGCGGTGGTGAAGGAGCAGGTGCCAACTGAAGGAAGGCGCTGTGAGAGAGCCTGCGGGGAGCGCTAGGCGCTGGCAAGAGGAAGCGCCTAAGGTGGTAGCGAGTACCTGCGAGCGCTAGAGAAGGGCGCCTGCGGTGTAGAGTATCTGTGCTGGAACGCCTGCGGTGCGGCTGGAAGGAGCACTACAGATGAGCGGTGTGCGCCTGCAGGTGGGCGCGCGCTGGATGGTGGGCATGTGCTAGTCATAGTGCACGCTTAGGGTTACCTCTCTCTCTCGATCATCTTCTCTCCTCTTTCTCCGCCTCTTCTTTTAACTCCTCCTGGTTTGCACTTGCAAGAGTTAAGGGATTTTCAAATCCCTTAACTATTTCTGGCCGGCGGCTGTTGAGGGTGCTCGGAGGATGGGGAAAAGAACAGCCGCCGGTTATTTGAAAGGGTAATTTACCCTTTTCTCTTCATTCTTTTGCCAATTATTTTTCCTGCACATAAAAAGAACATATTAAGTTATAGAATAGATGTAAACCTAAATCATGATGCATGCAAACATTCCATAACTTAATATAGTTATTAACAAACCTAAAAGATACAATTAAAGTTACTTAGGTGTAATATTAGTCCATTAAAATGGACTCATCAGACACGATGCAATTTGGGTGATAGTGGACAGGTTGACGAAGACGGCATGGTTCCTGCTGATCCGAGTCACCTTTGGGCCAGTGCAGCTAGCAGAGCGATACATCAGAGATGTGGTGCATCTGCATAGAGACCCTCGCGAGATTGTATCTAACAGGGATACTTGTTTCACCTCCCAGTTTCGAGCAGAGTTTCAGTAGGCCTTGGGGACACGTCTGAGGTTCAACACTGCTTGCCACCCCCAGACCGACGGACAGTCAGAGCGCACCATACAAACACTCGAGGACCTCCTATGTGCTTGTGTACTAGACTGGAGGGGCTCCTGGGAGGAGCACTTGCCACTGGTAGAGTTTGCATACAATAATAGCCACCATTCGAGTATCGGCATGGCACTTTACGAGGCTCTGTACGGGAGGAAGTGTACTGCACCCTTGAGTTGAGTCGAGGTGGAGACCAAGTGGAAGGTTGGCCCCAGGCTGATCCGGTAGAGTTAGGAGGTGATAGAGCAGATTCACAGATGGCCCCATACTGTCAAGAGCAAGCAGAAGAGCTATTCTGACAAGAAGCGTAGAGAGGTGCAATTCGAGGTTGGGAATCACATCTTCCTCTATGTTTCGCCCAAGAAGGGTTACAGCGTTTTAGGGTGAAAGGGAAGCTTACACTGAGGTTTGTGGGGCCCTTTGAGGTCTTGGAGCAGGTTAGACCGTTGCATACCGGCTTACCATTCCTCCCTGGCTCACTGGAGTGCATGACGTGTTCCATGTGTCCAATCTCAGGAAGTACGTCGCCGATCACAGCTACGTTCTGAGCCACGAGAGCATCGAGGTGGCAGACGACTGGACCTATCCTGAGAGGCCAGTGTAGATACTAGACAAAGTCGTCCAGAGCCTAAGATGGAAACAGGTACCACTGGTGAAGGTCCTATGGAAAAGCCAGCAGTACGAGGAGGTGACTTGGGAGCCTGAGGTGGCAATGTGAGACCAATACCCAGAGCTTTTTGATGGTACACCTTTTCTGACCTACTTTGGTCCTCTTTAAGTTTGTTATGCATTTTTACGTTATTTCTGCACGCTACTTAACTCAAGTTTTGGGGACGAAACTTCCTTTAAGTTTGTTATATTGAAATGACCCTTCCAAGGATCGTTTGGAGTTTTTCTGGAAAGTTAGGGGTGTAAGCGAAATTTTTGACCCTTTGAGTTCAGTGTATGGGCTTTACGAGAACAAGAGAGGAAATGCGAGGATGTGTCACAAAATTTTTCCCCTCTCTCTCTCTCCCCACACACACACCCCATCCTCCCTACTCCAAACCCTAACCTACTTCTATTTAAACCCACCACCCCACTGCATCTCCACTCCACCACCACTTCCACCACCTCCATCTCCTTCCCTTGCTACCGATGAGCTACCAGCCCTTCCCATCCCCTCGCAGCCACGAAGAGGAAGGAGGAGGGTGAAGCGTGGAGGAGGGGGAGAGAGGGAGAGAATGTGAGCGAGGAAGAGGGAGGGCGTGGAAGGGAGACGAGAGAGCTCGCAGGAGCTCAAGGAGGATATTGTGGGAGAGAGGAGGATGCTAAAGAAGAGCTTCTCGACCTCCTGCAGCTACTAAGGTCGTCGTTACAGTCACTGCGAGCAAAGGCCCATGAGAAGTGGGACTATGCGAGGAGGTTCTGTGTACTGGATTTTTCCAGTATCAGACGTCTGGAGCATCTGTCAGACATCTGAAGTGGCAGCGAAAGTCCAAAGCTGAAGCTGGACATTTGAAAACTCGCGAAGTGCTGAGGTAAGCCTCCTGAACGCGCATGCATGTGCATACGTTGCATACATAATCTTGCGTTGTCGTAGTTTTAAACCTGCGAATGTGTGCGCAAGTACAGGTCTTGGAAAGGCACGCAAGCACGCTCTTCAAGGTGCATTAGGACATCTAGACATCTCCACAGACGTCTGATAGACGCATCGGACGTCCAGGCACATCGACAGATGTCTGAAAAGACCCAGGACGATTGTAAAAGGGTTCCAGCCGTCTGCCTGCAATGCAAGGAAATAAGGTGAGGTTCTGAGATCATTTAAGACGTTTGGGTATAGTCCCAGACGATTGATTTTAGACAATATGTACATTTTTGGCTCGTTTAGGGCCCAATTAAAGTCGGATTTATGCAAACGAAGTATCATTGTTTTCCATTCGAGTTTCTCTAGGTGTTAGTGTCAATTATATACTATTTTGAACTTGTCTGATGTGACTTAGTCACTGGTATAGGTCTCAAACCTGTAACATGTTTGGGGCCCGTGGAGACGATAGTACCTGCGGTTCTAGCCCCCATTCCTTCCGTGTTTCCCGGTAGAGTGGTTTACCCTAATATTATGATTTAAATAAATGAAGTGCATGCTTAAAATGACTTAATTGAACCCTAGGATGTGAAATGAACCCTAGGGCAGAAGCGAATGAACATTGCTTGAGCTACGCTATTTATTTTGAGATACTTGTTAAACCCTAATTGCTAAAAATTGTATGGATACATGATGTGATGCTTTCTCAGTTATTAAAACATGAGCTGCCTGTTAAATAAATGAAAATCGAGATGTGAACAATGTGATCTGAATGTTGAGAAATGGAATGAAAGGAATACAAGCATGAACCCTAAGGGGAATTAGGAGAAGAACTCCTGTATACAGAAAGAATCTTGTAAGTAGATGGGAAGTTAGCTGGCCCTTGTGTACATAGTACCAAGGAGAGCAACTGTCCCTTTAGTGTAGAGGGGAGCTAGCCATCCCTTTGAGTTGAGACCTGGGGTTAGGACTAGTCACTCTACATCGACTCCTGTTTAGCCCTCGCATATGTGATACCGAGGTGAGCTACTTAGTGTAGGGAGGGAGCTAGCCGCCTCACGGGGCTAGGGGTTAGGACTAGCCACCCTACACCGACAGTTGTTAGTCCCACTGGGCAAACCGAGATAGTCGGACGAGGGTACGTAGACTAGGGAGGGGAGAGGCCCCTATTCTGAGAGGGCAAGGCCCTGTGCTGTTCCGTGTTGTACTTTTAGGCATACCTGCTAGCGGAAATGACTGACCGTGTGCCAGTGTGGGGTAGCTACCCTTGCACTTATCTTACGTATTGTAGTCACCGCTACGTCACAACCGTGACCTTGGGGTGGTTGATTAGGTGTAGGACTACCACGGTGGACTCTCCTGACCAGGAGAGTACCATGTGTACATCCTACATCATGGGAAAGACTGCAATCAAGATCGCCCCCTTAAGGGACAGTCAAGATCAAGAAATAACTAGATTCTTAAGAGAATAAATGAATCAGAACCACTTAGTTGAGCTAAATGGAATTGAATAATAAATTAGTTACTTGTCTTTATGTTAATTGCGTGTAAATGGCTTAACTACCACTCTACTCAGCGTTAGCTGACTACAAATTTTATAACCTTGTTCAAGTCAGGGAGTTGAGTAGCCAGCACCACCAGCTGTAGAGGAAGATAGGCCCAGTCGAGCCCAGCCTTAGCTGTGTTACTTTTCGTTTCAGAGTTCCTTTTGTTGTAGTGAGTATTTGATATATGTAATACTGTTTCTATTACATTTCTGTTACTTTCTGCTTCTGTAGTTATGATGGCATGTAATATTGTAAGACTTTTCATTCCATTTCCTTTAATGTCTCTGTATTTTTTTCTGCTTAGTTACGTTGCATGTATGGTTGTGGAATATTTTCTACTTTTGGTTATTTCTTGTTGGATGACTGGGTCTTGGGATCAGTTGAGGTAAGTCGGTCTCAAGTCCTGAAGGAATCTGGGATCGAGTCATAACACACCCCACATCCATAAAAACAGTCACACAACATATTATCATCAAGTGGATACACCCCACATTCTAAACCTAAGTGGGCACACCTCACTTTCTAAACATAATTATGTGGGCACACCCCACATTCATTCACAAATGAATTAAGGCAACTTAATTTCACATCTCAATAAAGCACGTGAATCACAGAGAAGGTGTCCGACGACGCGAGATACCTAAATCAAATTACAAATATTTATGAGTAAATAACTAAAATAAATTTAAAAAATTAATCAAATTTAACATTTACTTAATACAAAATATTTCGTAATTAGGGGGAGTAATAGGAGGAGGAGGGGCTAATCAAGGATGGGGATGAGGAGGAGGAGGGGGGCCTGCAGATGGGAGGAGGAGGGACTGGTCGGGTTTAGGGATAAGGAGGAGGAGGGGCGGCGTTAGCAAGGAGGAGGAGGAGGAGGAGGCGGCGGTGATGCTGTTGAAAGGAGGAGGTGGCAGCAACGCTGCTGGAAGGAGGAGGAGGAGCAGCAGCACATTAGGAGGAGGGAGGGTTGGGGCTGCGTGCAGATGGGAGGAGGACGACTGGTGATGCTGGGAGGAGGATGATTGGCTGTGCGCGAATGCGAGATGAGCAAGAGGAGGAGCGCGTGTAAAGAAGGATGATTAGGAGGAGGAGCATGCAGCGGCGAGATCTCTAAGGAGGAGGAGAGCCTTACGAGGAGGAGGAGGGGTTGACGGAGGAGGAGAGCTCTGAGGAGCACACAAGAGGTTGAAGAGATGAACAGTGCATGGGGGGTTGGGTGTTGGTTTAAGGGCACAGGAACTTTAGACGACGATTTTTGTAAAAACCGTCGTGTAAAGTCAAGTAGGGTGCAAAAAAATACCGCTCGACCAAAATTTGCAATCAATATAGACGATGGTTATAAGATAGAACCATCGTCTATAATACGACGGTTTTTATATAAACCATCGTGTAAATATATGCAGATCCACCACTCTTATTACACAAGATTCACGATAAATATATGACGGCTGTAATTCCAATCGTCGACGGTTTTCAAACTGTCGTCTATTAACTCTGCAATATACGACGGTTTTAACAAAAACTGTCGGTACAAAAGAGTTGCGAAAGCCCATTTTTCTAGTAGTGAAATAACAGAAAGGTACGAATGCTATGGAAAGCCAACAACATGCATTATGGCCACTTAGGATTCACATAAAACTTGATATGTTTACAAAATCATCCCATTCACAATGTTGAGAACATAATTTCAAAGGCTCACAAATCGGAGAAACAAGAGGAGGGAAAGAAAATCGCCAAAATCAAAATCATTTATAGCTCAAAAAACTACCATTTAGTGAAAAAAATACTAATTTATATTACGAACTACAAGGGTTACACATGTGCACCTCCCCTCCCCTCTCTCACATGCGTACTCCCATACTCGAAACACTAACCCATATCACGTGCGTCACACCAAATATCAGGTGTGGGTACCTTGATAAGACCCATTTTGGGGCTTGAACTTACATTATCTAAGCTTTCCCCGAACTCGATATTTACCCAACTAGGGTTCTTAGTCTTCCTCTAGTCTAATTATTGGCATTAAGTATATCATGGAGGCTATGAAAATATATATATATATTATAGGAGAAGGGATGCCCTTCCTTTCTCTGCGAGCTTCTCTTTTTTTTTTCTAGACTTTGACATCGTACATCAACTGCATCTCGATTGATGTAATTAGACTCTCAAATTCAATAATATATAGCTTTTCTCGATCGATGATGCCATAGTTACAAAATCTTTAATTTCTATTGTTACATGAACAACCATTTGCATCAAGCTTTTCTAAATTTTCATATACACTCAAGTAAAATGCCCTCATCTTCCTTTCTCAAACCTTTAATATCATCATACAGGCACCTAGCTCGCCCTCCTCTCCGCATCCCCTCATCTCTCTCATGGTATTTTTTTTCTCCATGATTCTTTGCATGAGCAGGAAATTAATAAGGGACCTGAATTGTGCTGAAAAGAAATAGTGAAAATTAATAATGGTACTAGATAAGAACCTTGTTTTTTCCTATTTATGTATTTAATATTAATGCAAGTATCTTTTAAACATGTGGTACACGCAGTGACGTGATTTCCATATTCAATCTTCTCCGATCGCGACATTAACCTCGACGCATAGGGAAAAATAATTATTAGAGTTTCTTTTGTTTGATCTGGACTATGATAATTAACGTTGTTTTGTTTGTTACCGAATTGACTTTTTCTTCTATATCCAGCAAAAGAAATGAAACTTAATTGGATTTTCTGCTTGACATATTTGATAATTTCATTTATTTAAGATATTGTATTGTGACATTCATTACATTTTTTTTAATATTTATATTTTCATAAATAATAACATTAAATAAAATAAATCCAAAAACTACCTCAAAAATAACATGTTCGATTTTTATTTAACCACGAAAAAATCAAAGACGGGTTGTGACCTGTGATGAACTATTGTTATGTTCTCGCAGCGGAGCATGGGAAAGTTGGAGTCGCCAACGAAGATGAGGGATTTGGGAGGCATTGGAGGCCGAAGGGGGGGGGAGAGAGAGAGAGAGAGGAGAGAGAGTAGTGTGAGCACATGAATTTAGTTACGAAAAGGGCAAGATGTCCATGTGACTTGTCATTGTAAGAGTAACCAAAGTTAGAGAAAATAAATGTATAGTGCTACAGTGGCAGCATCCACCGTGCTTGATGATATACAAAGATGGTCTTTTTGGTTGGAGTACGTATGGCACGATGAAGAAGAAAGAAAACATAGGATACTATGTGGGATTGGGAAGTTAGATTTAATGGATGACGTAAAGTCCAATTACATCTAAGATTCCAACTTGCAATTATTCACTTTTTCCCCTCAGACTCTACATTCTAATTTCCGTGGGGTACGGCATGCCCCCTCGAGTAAGCCTTACCCCTTCACCCTCAAGTCCTCAAAAACCCTAGCCGACATGGGGCCTCAATCAGCCAACGATGGTGGATCAAGCGCTATCACATCTCAAAAAAAAAAAAAAACTTGCAATTATTCATTTTTCCACCCCTCTTATTCACGTTTTACTTTTCGCGGGGTACAGCATGCCCCCTCTAGTGCACTCTGCCCTTTCCCCCTCGAGTCCTCAAAAACCCTTGTCGGCATGAGGCCACGATCAATCAACGATGGCGGATTGCCCCCCTCAATCTCTGGAACCTCCTCCTCCCTTCCCCTAGCCATCAACTTCGATGATCGGAGGCCACCGCTAACATGCAAACCCACATGTCACTCGTCCTTCGTTGGTTGTGATTGTCGTACGTCACCGCTCATCGAAGATCTTCTCACAAGGTCGTCGTACGTCACCGCTCATTGCTCCATTTTCCCTTTGCCAATCCGCTTAGGGTCACCTATGTTGAACACCTGTAAATTATCCAAATGTTGTATGGTTGGTGTTGGATCCTTAAGTGGAGGATCGAGATTGGGCTCACTAAGGGTAGAATGGGGTTCCACCACATTATCAATTGGGGAAGTACTATGAACAACATAACCTTGACTTGGGTTATCAGGGGTAAGAAAGATAATGTCAGTGGGGTCAAGGTCATCAAACGGTACCATCATCCCTTTCTTTTCACTCCAATATAGCTCAAGTGGATAAACAATAGGATCATTTTCCTTTAGTGGCCGTGTCTCATGGGGATAGTCTAAGGAATAGGTACTCCTCAAAATGGGATCCCTGTTATCCGTTGTTTTCTCAAAATGATCTTGGTGATCGGGGGTAGAGAGGTTGGAATCAAAATCACCCATAGGAGAGTAGCTAAGCTAACTAATTTCTTCATTTAGTTGTTGGCTATTCCTCAAAATTCTCCCATAGACTCCATCATTTCTTTCTGTTGTTTTTACATTTGTATCACAAAAGAGGAGAGGCTATTGTCAGAATGGGGAGGATAGTCCATCTCAGGCTCAGGTTGCCTAGCAGTATTGGTCCAACCTCAATAAGAAAAATTATGGAGGGTGGGAGGGCTAGGTGTTTGCATAGTAATGGGGACTCCCGAGGTGGAAAATCCCACTCCTACGCTCTGCTCATAAAAATTGGAAGTTATCGAGCCAGCACTCCACAGATAGGAATAGGATTGATCCCATGAATTATCATTGTACCACTCAAAGGAGGGATACGCGGGGGCATGGGATCATATTTAAAATGATAGGAGTAAGGGTAATCTACTTCTTTTTAGTCAAAAGGTTTAACTCTCTTAGGGGACAATCAAATGTAAAACAAAACCAAAGGCTTCCTAAAGAGTTCTATCACTGCTAATACAAACGCAAATACAGTGGGATCAGCTTTTAGTAGATTTTAGGTCTTAGAATTAATTATTCAATTGGTAGCCAAATAGATTGTGCTGCAATTACGAATCCTAGCCGACCTCCGTCCGTGCCTAGAACCTACTCACAAGAGATGGAAGCCTCGAATTGAGCCCATGCATGAGGAACCGAACTTGGTGGATAGGCTTGTTGATTTCTAGCTAACTTCCCTTGTGGTGAAAGAGGAGAGGTAAAATAATTCCTAGTTCCTATGTGTGAGGTGCACAAGTGTTCAAATGTGCAAACATGCACGCGTTCAGATTTGAAAATTCTGCAGTTGACTGAGTTAGCACGCAAGTTAAGTCACTTGATTTTAAAATCAATCCTCTTAGCAGTCTGATGGCAATACCATCATGAGCCATAACTAGCTCAATTTAGTCTGATAAAGTTAATAAAAGCTCCTACATAACCTTCAGAGGGTCCTAAGTACTTAACATTCTATTTTGAGAAGAAAAGATGAAAATAGGGTTATTTCTGTAATTTTACCATCTTCTCACAAATACGGAATAACCACGGGGTATGCCAGGGGTTTATTAAAGGTTATATGGTCATTAATGTCTAACAAGTGGGTTTATACAAATAGAAACGTCTTTTCACGTATTTCAAGAATTAATGGACATCTGAAACCCTAAAAACAGACCTGCTTAATTAAATGTGATTTTGGTCAGGATAAAATTCATATAAATCATCTAAAAATCATAAAAAAATATTCTCTAGGGTTTGGCATCCTTGATTTAACCATCTGAATCCATTTTGACCTAAAATAGTCTTAGGCAAATAGTTACCCAAATTTAGATTTCTATGTAATTTACCTAGTCAAACTTGGTCAAAACCTAAATCTGACTTCGCCACCAAATTCCTTGGGTCCAAATTAGGTTTGTACCAAAATTTGGGTCCAATCAGAGATCATCTTAACCTTGCTTGCATTTTAATCATGTTATAACTCTTTTTCTTACAAAGAACCCCATAGCTTTTGAAAACCTTGTAGGGACCCCCCTAACTTCTTCATCTTCTTCACATCCAGCTCCCTACAGCCAATAGGACTAGCTATAGCATCTTTGGCGAGATTCGAGAGAGATTTTCTCACTCGTTTCTCAATCAATTAGTCCCAGATTTGAACTAGAGATTCCTTGAGGAATTCTCTTTCAATTAAGCCCATCCTTAGACTCCAATTCTTTCCCAATCTCCCATGCGAACGCATGGGAGATGCAGGTCTCCTTGTTGCACAAGCACCACATGCTTCCAAGCTTGATTTCCAAGCTTGGAATGTCATTCTAAGCCCTTTTTAAGGTCCCATGTCGCAAGGCCGATCTCCTTAGCAAAATTTGGTGAGTCGAAACACTTAAATCTACCCTCTCCGACCACCAAACGTCCTTGCTCCAGTGACCTCCTTGGATCCCCCTCCTCCGACCGTCCAACCATCAAATTGGATTGCCCAAGTTCTTCCTCTCTTCCTCATGATCCTCTCCAGCCAAAGAGAGGACATCTCCTTGCCCCGTTCATCGTTGCTGTCCTCCCGCTCCGTCACCTTCTCCGACTCCGGTCAGCCGCAACACGAGCCTACTGGCATCAACTCTCTCTCCTAAAGACCCTCTACATCTTTCTTTTTCCCTCTACTCCTCTTTCCCACACTCACAACACACGCACGACCACAAATCACTTATCTCCCCATCTGTCTTCTCTGCTTCCAGCAAAACTCCAACGAGTTCGCCTACACTCCACAAACCACCATCCACTTTGCCACAACTCCCAAAAGCTCCTCTATTCCACCACGATCAAAACCCCTCTCCTATTTTGTCAATCCACCCACTGAATCACCCCACCGAGCTCACCCTCCACCGCTCACCTTCCCCAACTTCGTCCAAGCACTTCACATACTCCCACACCCCACAAACACCACTATCATTTTCCTCATTCTTCGATGATCCTATTGAACCATCTGATGAGGGCTTTCAAGCCTGTATTGTGTTTTACGTATCTATCGGACATCCGCTACCGCCCGTGCGTTCGCCAACCACATCCTTAGTCCTCCGGCTACAATTGCCCCAGGTGCACCCTCTAGGTTGCGTGGAGTAGCTCCAAGCAGGTCTCCAGGTCTATAATTGAGCGTCACGACCTCAGCTGTTGCTTCAATCGGTCAAGGTCTTCAGTTGCAGCTTTACGCAACAAGCTTCTACGGGATAGTCCCACATCGGATAGAGCAGACCCCTCCGCAGCATACAAATTGAATTTGTGCTATTAGCTATTCGCCTTAGCATGCACAGGGGGTGAGGTCCCTGCCCATGCATGCCCATACGCACGCCCTCGCCTGTGCTCATGCCTCGCGGGTCTAGGCCTTGGTCTGTTTACCCGATTACCCAGGTCTAGTCTGGTTCGCCTAATTTTGAGAGAGAAAGAAGAGAATGAAAGAGAGAGAGGAAGGGGGGTTTTTGCCCTCTGTTTCTCTCTATACACTTGGCAAATTTGAGAGGCCTTCGCCTCTAAAGCTGCTATGCTGTGCTTGCCTCTTCCTGAGGCCTAAAGGAAAAGAGAGGCCTTTGCCTCTACTGCTGGTTCTGAGTCACTGTTGCATTACTGAAATACTTAAGTTGACGTGGAATATTTGGTTGGATACACTGTTCATTTATTTGAGATACTTGAGCTTAATTAAAAGGGATTAATTGGTGATTCAAATCACCATTTTGAACCCATCATTTTTTGCACATTGATATTTGAATCTTGATATATCATTCTTGAATCAATTTTGATTGCAATTGTTTATATCTCTTATTTAGAATTGTGATTTTGAGATTGATTGACTGATTACTCCCTGCATTCAACCTCAGACTTTTCTGAGTTATAAATTTAAGCGTTTAATGCGATCTTATCCTATACTATAATGCATTTCTTAAACATCGACGATTTCACGTTAACATTTTGGCACTGTTGCCGAGGAGCAACACGCAATTTGATCTCTTGATTATAATTCCTAACTTGATACTAACTTGATTTATCTCTTTTGATTGTGATTGTGATTGTGTAGGGATTTAACAAAAGAGCAAGATCAACCGCACAACAGCCACTCCAGGGGTAGGTAATCTCATTTTCCATCTTCATTAAGCCTTTGATTTTGAAAAGCTAAAAGAAAAAGGAAAAAAATCAATTAGGACCAACTTGCATTCTATATTTAGATTCAATCACAACAAATTGCCTAATTTAATTCATTGTTAGAAAGATCCCAAACTTGATTTCTGCACCTTTTAAGGAATTTAAGACACCTAGGGCTACCACCTTCATGATTGAGCCCTAGGTGCCAGATTTGGAATTAATTGATTAACCATTAGAGCCAATTAGGGTTTCCATTATAGGATTTTAGAGACACACTTGCTTAAAAAAGATTCAATCTTCCCAAACTGTGTGTGTCCTAAGCCTTGATTGAACTTACCTAAACAAGAAAACCCTAAGAATCAAGCTCTAAATCTCACTTGAATCCTAAAAGCGGGACCTAATAATCAATGACAAATCAGGTGAAGTTGACCCACCTTGCGGGGTCAACCAAGCTTCAAATTAGGTCACCACGCACAAAAACATCTTAAAGTTCAAGTAAAATCCTAAGCACCCACACTCTAAACTTAAAATTGGTAGACTTAAGAGGTCAAGTTATCCATTCTGGTCTACCTGGACCCTCAGTGACAAAGAAGGTCGGGTGGGGGAAACCCTGTAACCTGTGGGGACGCTCTACCATATAGGGGTCTTTGCGGGACTCTCCCTTCCTAGCTACCCAAATAATTCTCAGGTGGATGACTTTATGATCTAGGGGTATCATCCGCCCCGAACCTCTATAGTCATCCAAAGATATTTAGTTGTTTGATTGGGTCCATCACACCTTCTATCCCTTGTCATCTCCATCGGTGCATGTTTGGGAGGAGATCCCTAAGGCCACCCTTGAGGCCTCCATTAGCTATTCACTCCCATCGAGGCCAAGCCTCGACTTCCCTGTTTGTGCAACCACCTGACCATATTGACATATCTTCTGATTCATTTGAGCCTAGATCTCCTTCATCCATAATCATGGAACAACCAGCAGAAGAAGAAAACAATCTCCAGAATCAGCTTCAGCGCATCAACGATCTATTCCAAGCCTTTATGAATCCATCACAATGTCCTATGATGCGAGATCATTACATCCTGCTACGGTGGCGATCAAACCTCGAGTCCAAATCCCGGCTGGAGGTCTTGATAATGAACTTAAGCCCAACATTATTCATGCTATTCCTAAATTTCATGGGCTTAATTCCGAAGATCCCTTCCAGCATATCAAGCAACACAAGCATCTGGCCCAAACCTTCGGGTCAGAAGCTCAAAATCGGGATATCTTGCTCATGAAAATGTTCTCCTTTTCTCTCATGGACAAGGCCGCTCACTAGTACCAAACCCTAACTCATCCAATCAACAAATGGGCTGAACTACAATTCTAGTTTCTAAAAAATTTTTTCCCTATTGGTCGAACAAATGCTCTGCAGCACCAGATCACACATTTCACGTAGCAGGCAGGAGAACTGCTTCATGAGGCATGGGATTGCTTTTTGAATCTCATGCGAAAGTGCTCCCACCACGAAGTTCCTAAATGAGAACAAGTCTAGTCTTTTTTACAAGGGACTCCGTAAGGATATTCGATTGTTCGTCAATGCAACCTATGGAGGAAACATCATGGGTCAACACGAAGACACCGTGTGGGATATTCTCGAGAACATGTGTAAGAACTCCATCAATAATGAATCCATGGGCATGTTTGACCAGAAAAATGCCCATGCATTGATGAATCTACGGGGAGCACATGAGACGCAGGGTCTGTCCTCTTCCATCGACTTGGAGTTAATGGCCAGTCGCCTGGACAAGGTCTCGATCATTGATAAGAAGGTGGATGAGCTAACTCAACATCTGCAGCGAGCCACCTCTGCTCAAAATCCGTTCGTACAACCACCCTCTGGGAGGGAGGCTGTGCAGAACATCTACCACCGATCTTCTCAGGGGATGGATCCATACCCACCCCCATCTGATCTGGGGTTTGAAGGAAACTCCGGATCTACTTACTCTAGTTAGGGGAACTCTGAACCCTCATCTTCTGATTTCTCTGAGGTTCCTCAGACCTATAAGAACCTTAACGCCATCCAGAATGATCCTTTCTCAGACCCCTACAACCTTGGGTGGCGTAATCATCCTAATTTTACATGGTCAGGGAACAATCAAAATCAGAGACCTCAATATCAGCCCCGACCACAAGTTTCTCGTCCACATCAGCCACCTCAACCTCAGCCCAACCTGACTTACCAAACCAGGCCAACTCGAGAAGATCAAATGACTCTTATCCTTCAAACTCAAGCTGACATTCAGAAGACGAATGTGGCTATGCAAAAATAGCACAAAGATGAGATCACAGAGGTTCGCAATCAACTCGTCGAGATGGCAAATCCCTGCCAACCTAGTACACTCCCTTCGCAACCTCTGCCCAATCCAAATAAGGTGACGAACTATAGGTGCATTATGAACCCGATTCAGGGCCAGGCTCACTATGTCTATCAAGCCCCTTCTGCTCCATCACCCGACGGGATGGAGGCTTCGACATCATACACGGGTTATCAGCAGCAACCACCTCTTTTGCCTACCCCAACCCAGAACCAGGTAGGATTGAACTCTGTTACCACCCGTAGTGGTAAAATAATTCAGGACCCACCTTACTTGAGCCACTCTCAGCTAGGTAGTTTAAACCCAAACCCTAGGTTGGTCATCCAGGATACCTCTGTCCTAGATCAGGAACCTGGACCAATTCTAGAGGAACCTGTAGAGGTTCCATTTCTAGAGGCCTTGACCAAAGGAAAAAGGAAACCCAAACCCGTTGCTCTCGAGGAGGACCTAGTCAAGCTCTTTGAGAAAGTCCAAATAAACATCCCATTGATGGATGCAATTCACCACGTATCGGCTTATGCGAGATTTCTGAAGGACGTATGTACACCTAAGCATAAGCTGCGAACTAAAGGCGGGAATCCAATTAATGAGGGCGTGTTTCGCGAATTAAAATCTAGGTTTAGAGGACTTGTCATCGTAGCTCACAAAACGTGTCTATCAAATAAAATTTATAATCGAACCTCGAAAAGTAAGTCTCGGGTCGAACACGGAGAGGCAAATGTTTGGTTTTGAAAAATCTGCACTTCGCTTTTATTTTTTTTTAGTCTTTTTATCTTTTATATTTTTTTGGTATTTTTAGCAAGCAAGAGATCAGGTCGATGAATTCTTGCTGATCTACTTGCAAAAATTTAAGAGAGATAGGGAGAAAGAGAGAGAGAGAGACAATCATCCATTCATAAAGAACTGTTTGTTACAACTACGAAAGTGAAAAATCTACACTACGAAAGCAAAAAAACATAGAAAGAGGTGAGAGAAATCCCCCTCAACAGTTGCTTGGAGGACGACTCGCTCTGACGTCGTATGGAGGAAGGTAGTGAGGAGTGGGACGAAGAAGGACGGAGCCGAAGGATGGAGGATGGGGTAAGACGGCGTCACGGCGATGATCTTCTTCCCGAAGGGCGGTAAGAAGACAGCCACAGGATGCTCCATGAATGGGGATGAGGGGAGGGAAAACTATTTGGTTTTCTACTCTAGAGGAGCATCCCAGGCTTGGGACAAGCTCTCTCTACAGCCTTGGAGGTGGTGAGAGGAAGAAAGGGAGAGATGGTTTGGAATGGTGCTGGGTAGGTCCTTTTATAGTGGAGGACGAAGAACAAATTCGCATCTAGGTCATTACTGATGTCCGTAAATGTCACTATAGATCCCTACAGCTGTCGCTGAAGATCCACCCTTCAATTCCCCTTGCTGGCGCGCGTAGACCATTAGTGATAGCTGCAAGCGTCACTAAAGGCCTGCATCGCTGAAGATCCGCCCGCTACTCATGCTCCACTGGCACGTGCACACTCACATGCTGGCGCCGCGTTGTGCTGCCTTGCACATTGCGCTGCACTTGCACATGCGTGCCTCCACACGCTACACTGTGCTTGTGCTGCGTGCACTCAATTGGCCAATTGGGGGGGCTGAGGAGATTCGAACCCGTGCCCCTCCCTTAAGGGTCAGGCGCCCCAACCAATGCGCCAAGATGTCTGCTTTGTCGAGCAGACATTTTAACGCTTGCAATGGGGGAGAGCTTCTCAGCCATTGGATCAAGATCCAACGACTGGGAATGAAGGTCGCGGATGATGCTGGCCAATGTTGGGTGGCCTGGATGGCGCCACATGGCACCATCTGGGTCACCCATTCTTCTTTCTATTGCAGAGGGTGCCACGGTGCTTGGATCGAGTTGATTTCTGCATTGCCAGACTACAATCGCCGCTCTGAATCCATCCGTACGGTCGAATTTTTCATCTGAAGCCTGTAAGGATGTCACATTGCCCTCTTGGCCATTGATCTTCCTTGGACTTCATATGATGCTACGGGACTCCGATCTAGACGATTTTGGAGGCGTTCGCCTCCAATCGTCATCCTGATCAGATCCATACAGTCCGATTGTCCATCCGAGGCCCTGAACTAAATCCTCTTCTCTCCTGACCATAAAAAAGACCTAATTAACCTAAAATATATACAACTACTCTAAATGCGGAATGATGCATGCTATGTAATATTTATAACATGAAATGCAAATCTAAGCATGATTAGTCATTTTAACCTAAATAAATGTGTCTATATCACCAATCGTACTGTCGGAGCAAGCCAGCTCCATCATTTTGAGTAGACTCTTGCCTAAGGCAAAAGACCCTAGTACCCCTCTGATTTCATGCAAAATTGGTGATTTAGAATTCAACAGAGCCCTTTTAGACTTAGGAGCTTCCATCAATTTGATCCCTACGTCCCTACTAGATCATTTCGAGCAAACTGAGCTAAAACCAACTGAGGTGACTTTACAGTTAGCTGACCAATAGCTCAAGTCACCTAGAGGAGTTCTCGAGGATGTTCTGGTTCGGATCCACGATTTCTACTTTCCTGTGGACTTCATTGTATTGGATATGGAGACTCCTGAGAATTTGAAGAATACACCGATTATAGTAGGTAGACCATTCTTAGCGACAGCTAGGGCGAACATTAATTGTGAAGAAGGCCAGATTGAATTGAAATTCGGGAACAAGATGCTAAAAATTGATATATTTAAGGCCCGGAAAGGAATTAACTATAGGGTAGTGGAACAATTATGTAACATCAGTTATGTGGTTGAGGACACATTTCTTGAGGATGACCCAATTAAACCTGATCCTCAGCCCTAAGCAAATCATACCTTGTAGATAAAGGAGCCTAGCACCGATCTAGACCCACACACAACTCCCACCTTTTCTTCTGAGGCCCATCTCGACCCGCCTGCTGCTGTTGATAATCCCATTATGGAACTAAAGCCTCTTCTCGATCATTTGAAGTACATCTGTTTGGGTTCCGATCAAACATTTCCTGTGATTATCAATTCTCGCCTTACCTCTAATCAGGAAACATATCTGATTTCTATCCTCCAGTAGCATCGAAGAGCCATTGGTTGGACTCTCAATGATCTGACTGCCATTAGCCCTTCATATTGCACACACCACATTTATTCCGAAGAGGGCGCACAACCATCCAGTGAAATGCAGAGACGTATGAATCCTAATTTGTAGGAGATCGTGAAAAAGGAGATCATCAAGTGGTTAAATGCAGGGATCATATACCTGATCTCCGACAGTCGATGGGTGAGTCCAATCCAAGTTGTGCCTAAGAAGGAAGGACTCACCGTGATCACAACTGAAACCGGAGAGACCATACCAACCTGTATAGTAAACTCGTGGAGAGTCAGCATTGATTACAAAAGATAGAATGCTTCCATGAAGAATGATCATTTCCTGCTATAGTTCATTGATCAGATCCTCAAGAAACTAGTGGGAAATCATTTCTTCTACTTTTTGGACGAGTACTCCGATTATAATCAAGTGGCAATCCATCCTGAGGTCCAAGAGAAGACCACCTTCACCTGCCCTTATGAAATATAAGCATTCTGTAAGATGCCTTTCTATCTCTGCAATGCACCCGCTACCTTTCAGTGGTGCATGCTTGCCATATTCTCAGATATGGTAGGTGAATACCTTGAAGTCTTCATGGACGACTTCTCGGTATTTAGGGAATCCTTTGATGATTGCCTCCTGCACTCAGTCCAAATCCTTAGGCGTTTCATCAACGTGAATTTGATTCTTTCCTGGGAAAAGAGCCATTTCATGGTTCTTGAGGGAATTGTCCTGGGTCACCTTGTTTCTGAGAACGGCATCCAGGTTGATCGAGCCAAGGTTAATTTGATTTCTAAACTACCCATGCCTAGCTCGGTCAAGGACATCTGATCTTTCTTGAGGCACGTCGATTTTTACCATTGTTTCATTCTTGATTTCTCGAAAATTGCGTACCCCCTGACTAATCTTCTCTCAAAGGAAGTCCCTTTCGAGATCACCGATGAGTGCACTCATGCATTTGTATGCCTACATGATTGAGTTACTCAAGCACCAATCATACAATCCTCTGACTGATCTCTACCCTTTGAGATAATGTGTGATGCGTCTGACTATGTAGTAGGGGCAATGCTTGGGCAGAAAGTTGACGGGAAACCCGTGGTCATCTACTATGCCAGCAAGATGTTGACGAGGCTCAGTGTAACTACACGGTTACTGAGAAAGAGTTGTTGGCAGTAGTATTTGGCCTAAAGAAATTCAGATCTTATCTTCTGGGTTCCCATGTCATCATTTACTCAGATCACACCACTATGAGGCACTTACTCCCGAAGAAGGACGCGAAACCACGATTAATCTGTTGGATCTTGTTGTTGTAAGAATTTGATCTTGAGATTCACCACATGGCGGGAAAATAGAATGTGGTAGCTGGCCATTTGTCCCATCTTCCTTCTTCTATCATTGACCCGTCTAGTCTAATCACCGAGCATTTTCCAGATGAACATTTACTAGCCATTCACGATCTCCCCTGGTTTGCTGATATAGTAAACTACTTGGTTACGGGGAAAGTCCCGCCAGATTGGGTGACTTCCAGGCAGGACAAGCTGATTTCCGAGGCCAAGTACTATATTTGGGAGGAACCATATCTCTTCCACATTAGCAATGATCAGGTGATCCGAAGATGCATTCCTAACGGCGAGGTCAATGACATGATCTCATTCTGTCACGACCAGGCTTACGGTGGCCATTTCTCTGGGCGTAAAACTACAGCAAAAATTCTCTAGTGTGGGTTCTTCTATCTCACTATGTTCAAAGATGCACAAACATATTGTAGGGCATGCGCTCATTGTCAAACCCTCAGCAACATGGGCCCGTGGGATGTGATGCTCTTGAACCCAATAATTGTGTGTGAAATCTTTGACATATGGGGAATCGATTTCATGGGACCCTTTCCCAGATCTAACAGCTTCAAATACATCTTGCTTACTATTGATTACGTCTCTAAATGGATCAAAGCTGTCCCCACAAAAACTAGCGATCATAAAGTTGTTCTTTGTTTCATCTAGGAGAACATCTTTTCCAGATTTGGGGTTCCCAAAGCCATCATCAAAGATGGCGGGTCTCATTTTAACAATGTGCACTTCCAGTCCCTGATGAAGAAGTATGGGGTGTCGCATCGTATCTCGACTCCTTATCACCCCCAGACTAATGGACTGACAGAACTGTCAAATTGAGAGATCAAGAAGACCCTTCAAGTCACTGTACAACCTAACAGGAAGGACTGGTCTACTCGCCTTCTGGAAGCATTGTGGGCCTATAGGACTACCCACAAGATCCAATTAGGCATATCTCCCTTTAGATTAGTGTACAGAAAGGCATGTCACCTTCCCGTAGAGATGGAGCATAAAGCTTATTGGGCAGTACGGAAGTGCATTCTGGATTTGATGAAGGCTGGAATACACCGCCGGTTGCAAATGAGCAAGATCAAGGAACTACGCAATGACGTGTACGAGAACTGGCGTATCTACAAAGAGTGGGTCAAAGCCTTTCATGACAGGCACATTGTGCAAAAATCTTTCCACCCTGGTCAAAAAGTCCTACTCTTTGATGCCAAGCTCAAACTCTTTCTGGGCAAACTCAAATCTAAGTGGATTGGACCATTCTTGGTAAGAAAAATCTTTAAAAATGGAGCCGTTGAAATTAGTGAACTCAGCCATGATTCTAAACCTTTTGTCGTGAACAGTCAGAGACTCAAACCGTTCATCGAGCTTACCGACCTGAATGTGGCTGATTTATCTTTTGATCTCCATTCTCCCTGAGCTTATTACACCCAGCTAATGGCATTAAACTTAGCGCTTAACAGGAGGCAACCCATCATCTGTTTGAAAACCCGAAATCCTTTTGACATATCTATTCGCTGAAATCATATTACACTTTAGGGTTCGTCCATTAGAACAGTCGACTCCACCTCTGGTACACATACCAAAGCTTGAAATCATCTGCAACAGTCACCCCGACCCGTCCACCCACCCTTTTTGAACCTATTCTAATGTATGATCTAAGCTAAATTCGAACCCACCTAATTTACAATGAGGACGTTGCAAATCGTAGGCATGGAAGGGTATTAAAGTGCAAAAGGTCATGAAAATCAACTCTCACAAAAGGATTTCACACAAAAAAAAATAGGATTGAGGAAAGAGAAGGTCCATTTGAGAGAAAAAAGAGAAAAAGGAAGGAGGAAAAATTGAAAAGAAAAGAAAGGAGCAAAAAGATAAAGAAAAAATTAGAGTCCCTTCAAAATAATATGGAACTTACCTAACTTCTAGGTTGGATCGAATAATGAATTAAGACCTGGAAGGCTAAAACTTAAGGGATTAGTGGCGAATACCGACCTTAGGCCTCTTGGATTTGTTCTGAGATTTAAACACTGACATGCTTGTCAAGATTCGGATTACTCCTCAAGAGGTTGAGAAAAATGCAAAGCTTATGTATTAGGTCTATGGCTTAGGTAGTATTCGACCATGTTAATTGACCTCTAGTTTGCGGGACTTCCTAACTTAAGCACCCAAAAATCACACATAATCTAGTTCAGTGCGCTTAAATATGAAATTATGCCAAAGCATTTATGCTGTTTTGAAAATGGTCCTAAGATCTAGATTAAGAGCGGCTTGAAAGCACAAGTTAATTTGGATGAGTTCTCAGCATGGAGAGGTGGGAAATTCCCCTCGAAAATGCACAATAACATACCGTCACAAGTTAATGGTCTCCTTGGTGCTTGTCTCCTAGGATATCTAAATATCCTACCGAGGGCACATAAGCACCTTATGTTGGTTCAGATGCCATGAAAGGCATTATCATGAAATGTCGATTGCTAGGGTTTGGATTTAGCTACAGAACATCATGGGCAGCACTATCCCAAAGTGTCAAAAGTCAGGGTTCTGAGGGTTGCCATGGGCGGTGCTATCTCGAAGCATTGATTGCCAAGGACCCTACGAGGATTGATGGCGGGGACCAGGAATCCAATACAAAACGTGTTTAGGGCTAATCCAAGGATGGATCTAAGAAAAAATATAATGAAAAGAAAAAGAGAGAAAAGCTCTCCACAAATGAAAATTCTTCCGTCTCTCTCTTGCAAAAATGCATTGGCAAACTGAACCTAGGCTAACCATGTTACAAGCATGGGTGCTTTATCTGCTAGGTCCAATAAACTTTAGGTTTGTTCCTGTGAGCGTTAGAAACCTTCGCAGCAGACTGAAGCGAAAGCTAGTCAGGTCTGGATCTAGGTTGGTACTTGAGTACCTCTAGGCCTATTGTTGGTATTAAGATTTGATTCCTAGAGATGCGGCTTAATAGGGCATCCCGACGGTTACATCCGACATAGATATCTAGTTTGCTCCATAAAGTTTTGCTAAGGGACTAGCAAAAGTTAGGCATGGCGTATGATGGGAATACCATCATGAGTCATAACTAACTCAATTTGGTTTAATAAAGTCAATAAAAGCTCCTACATAACCTTCAGAGGGCCCTAAGTGCTTAACATACTATTTTGAGAAGAAAATATGAAAATGGGGTTATTTCTATAATTTTACCATCTTATCACAAATACAGAATAACCACGGGATATGCTAAGGGTTTATTAAAGGTCATATGGTCATTAATGTCTAACAAGTGGGTCCATACAGACAGAAACAGGTTTTCACGTATTTCAAGAATTAATGGACATCTGAAACCCTAAAAATAGACCCACATAATTAACTGGGGTTCTAGTCAGGATAAAATTCATCTAAATCCTCTAAAAATCATAGAAAAATATTCTCTAGGGTTTAGCATCCTTGATTTAACCATCTAAACCCATTTTGACCTAAAATAGAGTCTCAGGCAAACAGTTGCCCTAATTTGAGTTTCTACCTAATTTACCCAATCAAACCTGATCAAAACCTAAATCTGACTTCACCATCAAATTCCTTGGGTCCAAATTAGATTTATACCAAAATTTGGGCCCAATCAGAGATCATCTTGACCTAGTTTGCATTTTAATCCTATTTTGACTCTTTTTCTTACAAAGAACCCCATAGCTTTTGAAAACCTTGTAGGGACCCCCCTAACTTCCTCATCTTCTTCGCATCTAGGTCCCTGCCGCCATTAGGACTAGCTGTAGCATCTCCGGCGAGATTCGAGCGAGATTTTCAAGCTCATTTCTCAATCAATTAGTCCCAGATTTGAACCAAAGATTCCTTGAAGAATTCTCTTTCAATCAAGCCTGTCCTTGGACTCCAATTCTTTCCCAATCTCCCATGCGAACGCATGGGAGATGCGAGTCTACTTGTCTCACAAGCACCATGTTCTTCCAAGCTTGATTTCCAAGCTTGGAATGCCATTCTAAGCCCTATTTAAGGACCCAGGTCGCAAGGCCGATCTCAGCAAAATTTGGTGAGTCAAAATAGTCTAATCTACCCTCTCCAGCCACCAAACATCCTTGCTCCGATGACCTCCTTAGATCCCCCTCCTCCAGCCATCCAACCATCAAATTGGATGGCCCAAGTTCTTCCTCTCTTCCTCGCAATCCTCTCTGGCCAAAGAAAAGACGTCTCCTTGCCCCGTTTGTTGTCGCTGTCCTCCCACTCTATCATCTTCTCCAACTCCGGTCATCTGCAACCAAAGCCTATTGGCATCAACTCTCTCTCCTAAAGACCCTCTACATCTTTCTCTTTCCCTCTACTCCTCTTTCCCACACTCACAACACACACACGACTGCCAATCACTTATCTCCCCCTCTGTCTACTTCGCCTCCAGCAAAACTCTGGCAAGTTCGCCCGCACTCCAGAGACCACCATCTGCCTCACCACAACTCCCAAAAGCTCCACCATTCTACCACAACCAAAACCCCTCTCCTATTTTGCCAATCCACCC
The DNA here is from genome assembly GCA_037157565.1 of Thalassia testudinum. Lineage (NCBI taxonomy): Eukaryota > Viridiplantae > Streptophyta > Magnoliopsida > Alismatales > Hydrocharitaceae > Thalassia > Thalassia testudinum. Next base: position 6,160,905 of record JAZHRO010000003.1, on the reverse strand, counting down.
ACTAAATCGCCCCACCGAGCTCACCCTCCATCGTTCACCTTCCCCAACTTCGTCTAAGCACTTCACACACTCCCACACCCCACGAACACCGCTATCATCTTCCTCATTCTTCGACAATCCTATTGAACCATCTGACGAGGGCTTTCAAGCCCATATTTGTGTTTTAGGTATCTACCGGACATCCGCCACTGCCCATGCATTCGCTAACCACATCCTTAGTTCTCCAGCTACAATTGCCCCAGGTGCACCCTCTAGGTTGAACGGAGTAGCTCCAGGCAGGTCTCCAAGTCTGCAATTGAGCGTCACGACCTCAACTGCTACTTCAATCGGTTAAGGTCTTCACCTGCAACCGCACGCAACGGGCTTCTGTGGGATAGTCTCACATTGGATAGAGCAGACCCCTCCACAGCGTACAAATTGAATATGTGTTATCAGCTATTCGCCTCAGCATGCACAGGGGATGAGGTCCCTGCCTATGCACGCGCATATGCACGCCCGCGTCCGTGCTCACACCTCACGGGTCTGGGCCTTGGTCCGTTTACCCGGTTACCCAGGTCAGGTCTGGTTCGCCTGATTCTGAGAGAGAAAGAAGAGAATGAAAGAGAGAGAGAGGAAGGGGGGTTTTTGCCCTCTGTTGCTCTCTGTACACTTGGTAAATTTGAGAGGCCTTCGCCTCTGAAGCTGCTGTGTTGTGCTTGCCTCTTCCTGAGGCCTGAAGGAAAAGAGTGGCCTTTACCTTTGCTGCTGGTTTTAAGTCACTATTGCATTACTAAAATACTTAAGTTGATGTGGACTATTTGGTTGGATTCACTGTTCATTTATTTGAGATACTTGAGCTTAATTAAAATGGGTTAATTGGTGATTCAAATCACCATTTTAGCCCATCATTTTTTGTACATTGATATTTGAATCTTGATATATCATTCTTGAATCAATTCTGATTGCAATTGTTTATATCTCTTATTTAGAATTGTGATCTTGAGATTGATTGACCGATTGTTCCCTACGTTCGACCTCGAACTTTTCTGAGTTATAAATTTAAGTGTTTAATGCGATCTTGTCCTATACTATAATGCATTCTTAAACATCAATGATTTCACGTTAACACAGTCCAAATTTCTTAAAGTGACCACTAAATTAATTGGATTCAACCACTTTAGTCGTCTTAGATTTAAGTCCAATGCAAATGCATGACAGGAATTTAGTGCTAAAGAGAGGACGTACCTTACTCTAGCTCTCTTCAATGAAAGGATGTATGCAATATAATAAAGATAAACTAGATGCTGCTCATTTAATCCTAGATGGTCTCCCTATGGACATGCAGCTTCTAGTAGGTAGCTCAGATTTTTTTTTTTTGTTATACAAACCAAAAGAAACTAACTACCACAGACAGAATAAACCTAGTATCTAAAGAACTGGGGACACTTCCCCAAAAACTTGCCCCAGGTTACAAGGGCGAGAAAACCAATAATTAGAATATAAAAGCCTAAAGTTAAGTCTAAAGCAAACTATGATCTAATGCAGAGACTATAATGAAATCAGGGAATCAATCCTCCTGATTGCTCCCCCGTACGCCTACACATGCCTGGAATCAAGGCCCATAGGCACCTGTTGCTATCCTCAAGGTGGCATCAAGGTCCACCAAAAATATCGCCCCCATTGTGTGCACCCATCGCGATCGTTCATATGTTTTTGCACACAAGCAGAATCAATATCTGTAATTCAGAAAAACTTCAGAAATAGCACAAAAATAATCTAAATTCCTCGAAAAACTTAATAGGCGTGTTTCCTCCTCAGCAACGGAGCCATTTGACAGATCGATCTTCATTTTTGATGAAATTTTTAACATAAAATGTCTTATCGTTGTAATGCTTTTGTGGTGGAAAATTGGCTATCAAAATATTTAATAATTCAAAATCTAACCACGAAAGTAGTTAGGTCATCTCTAAAGGGATGAACTAGCCTATTAAACTCGTGAGTGATGCCTCGTCTATTTGGGAATATCAATGGGTGCACATACTAACTAGTGCAACTCAATTAATCAAGAAGGTAGGTGTTCACATGCAAAATCACCATAATATAATATCTTGTAAATAAGTGAAAAGTGATATTGGCAATAGCAATCATCGTAAATATTAATCTCCTACAAAACAGAACCTATTCACTATAACCAATATCTCATGCTCTATATCATTCATGAGAAGAATTCAACTACAAGTAATTTAGATAGAGAAGAGGGATATCCATGCAAATTCTTTTCAACAAATTAATTCATTAAATAAAAGAATAGGAATTATGGCAATGGCATTCACCGTAAATAATAATACCCCCTTTACTGTTGAGAAACAGAACTTTTGGAAGAGGAGCTTGCACGTGAAGAGGAGACGACAATCGGCGTGGATGTCATGATGGATCTCTGAAATGCGAGCTTCGCGATGGCATAGGTGGCGCCACCGATGGTGGTCAAACGATCGCTAGTCGGATGAGGAGGATCGGCCGAAAGTGTGTGAAGAGCAGTAGCCGTGGGCATTGATGTGGCCTATTGCATTGGAAGAGAGGCACAATTGGCAGTTGCAAACCTCGGGGGAAGATCAGCTACGCGCAGGCAGCTTGCTATTGGTGTTTGCATTGATGAGCGGAGGACGGTGGAGATGGGACAAAGGGTCTGTGTGTAGAGGTGTTGGGTTCCTTTGTGCACGGAAGGGAAGAACTGAGGAGGCGTTGGGAGATGAAGGAGATGAAGATGACGAAGAGGAGAATGGTAGTGGCGAGGGCGTGGATGACTGTGGGGTTGTCGGTGGTGATGGTGGTCGTGATGGGGCTGCTGCGGTGTTGGGCTCTTTGGAGGAAGATGATGAACAGTGGACGGCTGTGGGGAAAAGCTGAAGAAGAGGATGTGGGTGGTGGTGATGGTGTTAGAGTGGTGGTGATGGAGACCGTGCGCTGTCACCGCACGATTGGTCGCGATGGAGATGAAGGTGAAGGGTGAAGGTGGTGCTTTAGGCCACGGCACTCGCCATGTTCACGGTGTAAGTAGGTTCCACGGTGGAGGTGGAAGAAAAGGAGGTGGATAGCCAAAAGCACAGTCGCAGCGCTGCTCTTTCATAAACATCCCCAGTTTGTTTCTTCCGCCGAGATCTTCTCCAACAACTCGACGAAGATAGCACGTAGTTGGGATGCATTGAGGCTTTGGAGAGGTAGTGCACAGCTGGCGACGGGATTGGGTGGCGGTGCGTTGAGGCCATGCGTAGGTATCGGGCACTGTCAGTTCATTAGAAAAGAAAAAGAAAACTAGGTTATTTATGAAAATAATCCAAAACAAGTAATGCATGCATGCCACTATAATGCATACTATCTTCTATTATATATGAATGTAATGTATAAAATATGCGAGCACTTTTATAAAATAATCTATTTACATATTAAATGTGCTATGTAGATGCAAACATTACTCTAATATTTAGGCATTTGTATATTCAATTAGACCACAAATGTGATCTTATCCGCCATTCGAGTGGGTCTTTTTAAGCAGCGGAGGTTCCGTTGGAGCCGATGGCGAAGATCGTGGTGCAGACACCGGTCGCTGCGAGATCGTCATGTGTTTTTGTGGTTTGTTTTCGGTTGCACGAGTTATTTGGCTTCTTTTTTTTCTTTTGTGTTGTTTCATGTGTTAGGGATCATATGTGATCTCGGGCTATTATAATCGAGTTCTATTTTGACCTTTTGATTGATCTATTCAATCTTGTTGGTACATTTCTTTAAGATTCATTTTGTTGGTGTCTTGTCATACTTACGAACGTGGAGTCATCCTCTTTTGAAAAGTCGTCGAATTCCTGATCCTACGACGTTTTCTTTTTTTTTTCTCATTTCTTTTTTATCTTATTTTTTATTTTATAAATTTTCCTATTTTATAAGACATATTTCTCACTTCATAAGTGAAATTTCTCCATTTTTTCGTTTCTCTCCTCTCTTGTATCGTGTTCTCTCCTCGAATAAAAAGTTCATTAAAAAAAAAAAACCTTTTCCCGGAGACGCATTTCTTGGGAATCTACGTATTAGAACTTTTGAGGAGGGAGCAAAAAGTTTAGAGCAATGATTACTTGAGGACAAAATTCACACACGATCTCGAGTAAGAGATCTTCTCCGTCCGTTCCGAGAAAATCGACAAAAAAAAAAAGGGATGTGGGGGACGTAGGAGAAGGGGGCGCGAGATTTGCGGTGGAATTATACCCTGAATTACCATTTTCTTAAAGTTTTACTAAAGCCTTGGTCTCCTGAGAGCTTCCATGACCAGAGGGCGAGAACGTGGCGTAGTCCCTTTGTAGCTTCATCGCAACCCACCACATATTTTTTTCCCGTATTTCTTGCACTGTGTTATCACAGTACTAATTATAATTTCAAGATTTCAAAATAAAATATCCAAATTTAAGTTTTCTGCGTATATATCTCAGATTTTGTTGGTTTAAACGTTAGCTGGATACATTCAAAATCAATCTTTATATATATAACCGTTGAATATGCACAGTATCAGATACTTACTTTTACTGTTCATTTATTTTTACCGATCTTTGTTCACTCTTTCTCTCTCTCTCACTCTTTCTCTCTCTCTCTTCTAATGAGCTAAAAATAATGGATGGAGGGAAGTGTAAAAGTTATTGTAAAACTTAACTTGTAATAGTATCAACATGAAAACAATTTAAATCACCTTTAAGATTATTTTATACTGATGTAAAATTACTTTACATAGGTGTAATCATCACACCTGTGCAAAATTAATTTGAAGGTACAAAATCATTTTACACCTTCAAAATAATTTTGTACGGGTGAAAAATAAGATTGTACTGGTGTAATCTTACTTTTAACTACTTTCCATCGATGCAATCTTATTTTGCACATGTATAATTTTACTTTGCACTGATGAAAAATTACATTCCAAGTGTTTCTTTACCTATGACAAGTGATTTTACACTTGATAGGTGATTTTTCCACCTTAGGGTTTAGTCTTTAGTATTCGCTAAACCCTAAATCCTAAGATGAAAAATTACCTTTCAAGTGAAAATTCATTTCTCATACGTAAAAATAATTTCTATAAACCTAAACCCTAAACCCTAAACTCATATGTCAAAATCACTTTGCACAGGTGCAAAATCACTTTGGACAGATGAAACTATCATTGAAATAATTTTATACCGATGCAAAATGAGATTGCACCAGTATAAAGATACCTTAGAATAATTTATTACTAATGCAAAATCTTTTTGCACTGGTGTAAAATCAACCAGAATAATGTATTACTGATACAAATAGTTTTATCACTGATGCAAAATTATTTATCGTCCGATGTAAAGTTATTTATTACCGATGTAAAATTATTTATCATTTGTGTATTTTAAGTTAAAGTAGTATAGTAATTTTTTTAAATATGATATAGACCATCATATAACAAATCTTATATTCTTTTATTTTTTTATATTAAATATTAATTATCAAGTAAATCCACGTTCTTAATGCTTTGTAAATTATAAAAATAATATATATATATATTTTTGTCACTTTTTTATCGATATACATATTTTCCTACTTTTTAACAAAAATAAAATCAAAATTTTAATCATATAGTTTTGGATAAGCAAAACAAAATTTGATCCAATTTGAATGTAAAATTAAAATTGTTGTCCTCTTCCTTAAAAAGTGAAGAACGTCTCCTTTCAATAAATTAAGTATATCGACATAAAGTACGATAAATGGAAAATTAAAATTGGTATTTTTTAAAAAAAATAAGAAAATATCTCCACTCAATAAATTAAATATATCAATCTATTTTAATTTTTAATCGATATATTGTAATTTTTTATCAAATTATATCGATTGAAAAATAAAATATATTGATTGAAAAGTAAAAAACTATCTATACTCTAAAAAATATATCGATACATTTTAATTTTCAATCGATATATTTTAATTTTTCATCAGAATATATTAGTTAAAAATAAAAATACATTAATATATTTTAATTTTTATCAAAATATACTGATTAAAAATTAAAATACATCGATTGAAAATAAATAAATATCTCCGCTCAATAAAATTCACCGATGTATTTTACTTTTTAACTATCATCTTTTAATTTTTCATCAAAATCAATGTATTTACCTTTTTTATCAATTTTTATTTAATTAAATATTATATCTTAACTTTATATCCAATTTATGTCCAAATTGATTCATATCTTGTTTTTATAAATATGGCAAAAAAAATCACGTTTAAGGTATAACCAAACCTGAAATAGTATTTCAGGTTATAAAGCAAATATGAGTAACATAAATACTTTTATTTAAATCATATTTGATCCAAATTATTCGTATCCAGTTTTTATACAATATGGTAAAAAAATTATGTCTAACGTGCATCCAAGCCAGGATCGATATTCCACGTTATAAAGCAAACATGAGTAACATAAATGCTTTTATCTAAATTATATTTGATCTAATCTCATCGCTACACGTAGATAAATCCTTCGAGCAATGGAGATGTACCAAGCACGTCAACGCACCATTCCTCCTAATTATATGTTACTAAATTAATTAATTAATCAAATAGCACTACCTTACTTTTCGAAAGGCAATTAATAAGTCACTTTCCATGAGTGCTCGAGGGTTAATTGGAAAATGATATTAAGAAAAGTAAAATTATTATTAAGATGTATATATATTTATTTATAGAATGATGTTAATATTAATTTATCTTTACTTTAATTGGTGTTAAGTTATTATATTAATCTTTATGATGTTTACTTAATAGTGTTGTTAAGTATATAAATTATGAAAGATATCAGAGATATGAGTGGTGTATAATTTTAATATAGATTTAACTAATACCAATTGAAACTTATATTAGACAAATCTATATTAAAATGAGTAAACCCAAATTAGTAAAATGAAAATTAAGTAGTCAAGTAAACGAAAATTAAACCTTAAGTAAATTAAGCCTAAGAGAAGTACTAATCAAAAGAATACATGAAGAGAATGTGATTGCCTTTTTCTTCACTTCAATTCACCTTATCTTACAAGATGGATAACTTTAGAGATGTAATTGTCTTTCTCTTCACTCCATCTAAGGGTTTGGAAATTAATCACATAAAATATTTCAATAATTCAAGCATAATCTATCAATACGTTCCCATCATATCTATCTATCTAGCCTACAAGAAAAAAGTCATTCGTTGATATTTATCTCTTAAATGTTCAAATTACTATAATATAATCTTAATATTTAATTAAATCTTAGATCATCAAATTTTTGTGATATCAAAAAAATTGGAACCATCCAATTTATCTATTTATCTATAATATATATAAATATCCTTATTTTCCTAGATTAACATATACATGATTATGTTATTTTTGTTAGACCTGTATTTGATGTAGATAAAATAAATTTTCCTTTTAAATTAGAATTTGAGATTTCTTATTTTGGATTACAATAATCTTTTAAGTAGTAGAATTTTAATGTAATTAAAGTTTTATACTTCTACAGTAAATTACATATTAAAAACTAGTAAATTATTAGAGAAAAACACCTTGTTTTGCAGCAGGTCTTGAAGGCTTCGTGACCCCCGTCTTTTACGGAAGTCCAAACGTGTCCAAGGATGACTCTTCGAGAATATGGTGGTGGAACTTATGGCGCCTTGATCACGTGATCATCCATGCGTGTAGGACCCCATTGGCAAATGATGCGTAACTGACAGCAATGAATAGTTATATCCAAAATCGTGCTACTGCACGTAGAACTTATTCATGTCGAAATCAACGATCGTGCGGCATGGGAAGTGATGTTTCGGGAGGCTGAAAGCTGAAAGTTCTCGGTGCTCTTTTTTTTATAAAAAGTAGATATTTTCTCTAAAGAGAACAGAATAGATACCATAGGATACAATCGCAAGGGTAAAGAAGAATGTGACAATTGAAATGATCTCTCGCCGCGGGAGGAACGCCCCTTTGAAAGAAAGGAGGACATCAAAATAAAGATGGAATAACAAAATAAAATAGATAAAGAAAATAAAAAATAAAATAAAAAGGACAGAAGCAACCAAATCCTATTATTCCGAAACAAATATAAAGGTCTTCAATATGCTATCGGATATGACAGTCACGTCGAAAAATTCAATAATTTTTACGATACACACTAACGTGATGAAGTTCGTATTCAAGCATGATCCTGAATAACCTACTACAACGAATAAGCAATAGTAAACTAAATGTCAGGAGAAGAAGCGGACGACCCATCGACCATTGAAGATTACTGTGGCACCGAACACGATAAGGTCAACTAACAGAAGTAACCGTCCACTAACAAGGAAACTAGTGGGAGTTAATTGCGAAATAATGCTCATGAAGACATAGTTGAACGGTGGAAACTCGTAATTCTTATCGGAGAGATTGAGGTTCGAATCCTTGCCTCTGTGTTATTTGATGAGGGAAGAATAATCAATTCCCCTTTGATTTATTCATTTAAATTTTGATTCATCAAAATTTGAAATTAAAAATAAAATCCATCTAAGCTTGTAACCTCAGGTCGGCGCGTACTTTATTGTTGTGAGCACGTTATTACTTTTATATTTAATGGATAGAAATCAAATTTGCAGTCCACCAAGATATGATCCTATAGTGGACACTTCTGATTTTAACAAGAGATATTTAAATTTAAATCTTCTATCTTTACATTATCTAAAAAATTAATAAATAGGAATGGCCAATTATTGGTGAATTTAACCAAATGAGTTTCTATCATTAACAACAGAACAAAAAAAAAATCAAAATTGCAAATCAGAGAAAGCAGAGACGGGGACGAAAGTTGACCCAAGCCGCTTGGACCCACCACGGAAACGAAGATGAGTTTATATCCCACTGACGTTGCGGAGTGATAGCCGTATTTTTCTCTCCTTTTCGCTGGAGAAGTATGGGCTTGAAAGGATGTGCAGCAGCCGTGCCTATGTGGGCATATCTTCGTGAGCCATGGTCTTTTCACAAGATATTCAACGCACAATGCCAAGCACAGGATCCTGCCCATGCAGATATTACTTTCATAGTTCTATCAGAAAAAAAAAACGTAAATAAGAATAAAAATCAGATAAATATCTATTATTATCTGTTACTTATAATAAAGTGAGCTTTTGCGGTACACTTGTCAGCCCCCTCTCCTCCCCCGCCGCACCCACCCCGTCGGCCCTCCCGTGACCCCCTCGGTCTCTCTCGATATCTCTTTATCCCACGACACAGGCATCAATCATAATATATAAAGTATTATTGTTGAATTTTCATCTTAACGACGTCCAGAATATAATCAACAATCTGTATTATATAAAAATAATTATTTAATCATATCATTGTTGTCTTATAATATCATAATATAAATAAATATTATTTTATTTTATTTATTTACATAATTTTTATTAATTTATTATAGATCATTTAAAAAAGATAGTTATTGATATACATTACTCTTTATATTTTAAAAATATTTTTTTATTTCAAACATATCAATTATATTTATAAAATAAATCAATAAACTAATAAATAAATAAATGAGTTAATTACGTACAAAAAAATCAATTAATATTAATTAACATGCCTCAAACATGTTTATAACTAAATAGGCATTAAAAACTAAGACTACCTATGTTAGTTATGTACAACTATCCTAAATAATATCTAAGTATAGGTACAAAAATAACTATTAATAAATACTATACTAAATATACTAACATATACTAATAACTTTAGTAACATATAATATAATGTATATACATTGACATATATAAGTGTTGCTATTGCCTTAGTAAAGATATGTACAAACTTTAAGGTAAAAGAATTATATTAATAACATATATATACACCAACCGTGATGGATGAAGATGTCACTAAACCTTAGAAAACTTATATATACACTTAAGGCTTACCCTATATATATACATATATATATATACATATATATGTACATATATATATAGACATATATATACATATATATATATACATATATAGACATATATATACATATATATATATATATACGCACGCGCGCGCGCGTGATCATTTTGAGTTGGACGTTTTTGGAGAGTGGAACTAGGCCTATTAGTCCCAATCTCTTTTTTCGGAGAATGGGTACTCCTGCTAAGTATTGCCAGAATCGTATTTACAAAGGCCTTATCTACTTCATCTGGTATAGTGTTTGGACTATCAGAAATAAGTTGCGGAATGACCAGCTGTTTATTAATCGCATCAACTCCTTTCTGGTACATGGGTGGATTACTTTTGACATTGGTGTGTGGCTTTGTAAGATGAAACCTACTAATTTTGTGATGAATTGGATTCGTCCCTCTAATGGCTTAAAGATTAATTCTACTGTCCATCATAGGGGTTCTTTCTTGCATATGGGTTGGGTTTTGCAACACTAGATTGGTGATTTCATGAAAGGTGCTTCTTGCAGGGTCCCCTACATGTCTAAGGAGAAAGCGCTAATTATGACATTTATTCATTCTCTCTCCGTTGTTGATAGGACCTCCATGCTGCATTTAGAATCTGACTCCACGCTGCTACACTATTGGTGAGATGGAAAGATCTCTCCTTGGATGCTCAAGCAGGATTTCAACTTATTAAAGGCTTACCAATGACAGATCAACTCATTCTCATATATCTTGCCTGCAGCCAATGCTCTTGCCTTGTATTTTGATGATTTGGCTTCTGGAGATTGGAAGGTTCTTTCCGACCCTATGCAACTAGCTCCTAGAGTTAAGGGTCTTATTAGACTTGACTGTCTCCAGTTTCCTTATGTTATTTCCTCAGTCTGATGTTTGATTTGCTTTGGTTGTGCTTTCTGTACTAGACTATGAGTCGTGGTCCTTTTTGTTTGTACTTGGCAGGTTTTGGTTTGGTCTCCTTGCCTCTTCCTTTGCCCCCTTGGAGTGGGGGATGAATAAGATCTACTCCTATTTTTTCTAAAAAAAAGAAAGACATATATATACGTGTACATCTTATTTATATTATTTATTATACATGTACTATTATAATATAGACTTATATTGTATACATTATACATATATAACTTACATAGCACACTCACGTACACACTCAACTCACACAGGACCAACACTTAGCCACATTTCATCTCACCTTGCACTCGTAACACTTTAACACTTAGTCGAATTTCGAGCTCGGACCCATTCTCTTAGCCTTTGTATCAAAATTTGGTTTTTAGTGGGCAAATCAACTTTTCGTGGGATACACAGTACCATATGAGTGAGATTAGACCACTACTAAGGCAATTTTAGTTTTTATTTATTCTCTTCTAGTGCATTCTCTTGGCCCAGGTCCAACTCAAATGAACTGGGCTAGACCGCTAAACTGAGCTCCTAAGCCACATACTTTGAAGATATGCTCAATGTATGCTTAGGGTATAGGGGTAAAGGGTATTGGTTCGTGCCAAGCGCTTGACGAGTGCTCGGGCTATCAGTATGATTCAATTTATATCGTAGCAACTGCTTACAAGTTACTAATGTGGCACTAAGTCTTGCGATAGATTAAGCATACGCATGCATGCTGTAAAGTTGAGTTTGGCCCTCGATTTGGGGGCTCTAATTACATCCAAATTCTAATTAAAATATATCATTGTAAAGCTCTTATATAGGGCTACATAATTGTATAGTTATTTTAATTAATAACTTAATTAGTTATATTTAAAAATTAGTTAAACTTAGTGCTGTGTGTACGTTAATTTAAGGTTTAATTACTTAATTAAAGTACAAACTAATAAATTAATGATGCAATTGACTTTATAAATAGTTAATTTATATAATAATATATTTATTACATATTTTTATTTTATTTTAGAACATTTATTTTAATTTATATACATTTAAATACACATTTTTATTAGATATATATATAATTTAGTTATAAATATTGTTATATAATATAAATATCTTATAAGTAGGATGAAAATAATCAAAATTAATATATATATATAAGTGTATAATATAAATTACTTTAGTAATAACTTAAATTACTAATTTATTTTATTTAAACATAATAATTTACTTATTTAACTTAATAACTTAATTACCTATAATATATAGGTAAATAAATCAATGTACAGATATCATATAGTATATACTAATTATTTAAATACCTTTGTATAGTAATAAATACAATTATACAAGTATACATATTTATTTATAATTATCTTAGTTTAAATACATATAATCTAATATAAATTAATATATAATTATATACTAAAGTTATATGTACAATTAATCATCCTAATTATTTATTTAAATATATATAATGCAATTATACATTAGTTATGTACAATATAGATATATAAGTTATTATTTACATTTAACTTAGCTTTAAATAGTATATACAAGTATAAATACAATATACATGGTACTTTGAGGTATTTTTGAGTTTTTATGATATTTTTGCATATTATATAGGTAAAGGTAGAGAGAGAGAAGGTGGGATGAGAGGAGAAGAATTTCCTTTTGATATTTTTATATTGAGTTCTTTTATTAAGTTTCAAAGTATATTGAATTGTCGTCAAGTATGTTCTACCAAGTCAGGGGTTCGAAATACTTTACAAACATATAGAAATATACCTAACCCTACTCAACACACCTTCATTTGATTTTTTTGTGATATTTTTATGATTTTTATTTATTTAGTAATTCACTCAAAAGAGGCCTAGAATGAATGTTAACAAGGAACCCAAGGCCCCAAGATGTGTTCTAAGTAGTGGAAATGCATCTTAAACAATCAGAAATGACTAGCACACAATATGAAAGGTGTTAGAACAATTAAGCATGATTTTCATCGCAAATTCATTTCAAAATAAATTTTGGACAGTTAATGATATTGAAATGTAGCTAACAAAGGAATCAAACATGGATTACAAGCAATTCCAAATATATTTAAAGTCAAAACTTTGTACATGAATGTTTATAAATAATGTTCTAACATTTTACAACAATGTTAACTCACTTAGCACTCAACAACTTAGCTCAAATCCCTATTTCAAAGGCTGCAATTGCTGCTCAACAACTATTTGTTGTTGCCACAAGGTCAGTTCAGACTTTGTAAATCTGTTCAATTAGACCTTCTCAGGTCTAATTTGAATTAAAACAAAGCATATTCTCATATGAAAAACCTCATCTTCCAAAAAAGCACTTGAAATCAGGAACTAATTCCTAATGATAAAACCCCCATACCAGACAAATAAAATAGCTACAGCTGCTACTGAAATTATCTAATCAGTAGGTCAAATCCATGGGAATCCACTTAGAATCAATACAAACACTTTTCTGAAGGTCTGAAATCCATCAAAATTAAATTCACAAGTTTGCAGAACTCTAAAAACCCTAGTTCAGACCCTTCTCATCGTCATAGACAACAAAAGAAAATGGATCAAAGTAGACATTTAACCCATTTGCATCTCAACTCAGAACCTTCATTCTGATCTTATAAACCTCAATCAAACTCCAAATGTCATATATAAAACCCTTGTAAATCAGGAACCAATGCCACCCACTTAAGCTCTTGATCTTGTTTGCCAAGATGTTTTGAACATCTAGAGTTCCTGCATACCAAAGATTGGTGTACAAGAGCTCTGGGTGATCATGTAAAACTAGTTGGATCCTTGCTCAAGCCTTGAATTAGTGCATCTGATTCTCATTGGCTTGAGCTACCAGATTTCTAGAATCAAAGATTGCAGTTAAAATTGGGCAAATGCATAGTAAGTGATAAAAATTGAGTTAAAACAGCTTAAGCCCATCGCATTCAAGCCAATTGAACATAGGAAAACTCAATTCGGTCAATTAAACTCGATTAAAACTTAATTGCTCAAGGAATTCTCTGATCAGCATCAACAATCAAATCCAGCTCAATTGACCAAATCCGTTTGATTCAAATCACAGAGAGGGTGATTGTGATCTGATGGAGCAAATGGGATAACCCTCAAGTGGGATTGAACACACTATGGGTTTAGAAGCTATGGAATTTTAGATCCATAGAGGTTCTGATGGATGGAGATGTCTGATGATCAAAATCACTAAGTGAGTGAACATGAAAATGAAGTTCCTACACCTAATTAACTATCAAATCCGTGATTAAACTAGCTAATTTTAATCTACTTGATCTATACTACACTAATAACTACCCTAGAAAGCATTAAATCCTAATCTAAGTGGAAGAATGGGACCTTGAAGAAGAACTACAACTGGTGGCTGCAACGAGGAGGAAGGGTCTCCAGCGGTTTGAAAGCCCACTAGTGGAGCTCAAGGTCACCCTGTGGAGTTACACGATCCTTTGCGGTGAGGAGAGTCAAAGAAGGTGGAGTTCCACTACCACGGCGATGAAACTGGGGCATTCTAAGGAGAAGAAACTAAAGAGGAGTGAATGATCGACTCGAGAGGTGTAGAAGGAGGTTGATCCTTTGTGTACGAGGTGAGGGATGAGCTTAAGTAGGCGTGCGAGTGGATCGAATCACCATGAGGTGAGATTAGGCGATTAGGGTACCAATGGTGGGATGTGAAGAGGAGATGCATGAGAAGAGTTAGGACAAAATCCCACCCTCTGATCAGATTTAGAGGAGATAAAGGTTCTTCATGCAAAGGTGTGGGAAGGATGGATTGTGATCTGCCATAGGATCAGGGTCGCAAAGAATCAATGGTGCCTATGCACCATGTTCTTCGATGCTACAGTGAATGTGCAAAGCAGTAGGTGTGTGGGTAATTTGCAAGATATGCCCTTGAAGAAAGGGTAGAAATTTTATGAAGAAGCCCATAAGTGCTAGAAATGATAACCAGTAGGTCCCTTGTGGCTTTCAAACATGCCCCCGTGGCTTAATGATGTAAACACATTTATTGAGGGTAAAATGCCTATTCATGCATGTTCCTAGGCTTAGATTTGCATTTCACGTTATAAATATTACATAGCATGCATCATTATACATTTAGAGTAGTTGTATATAATTTAGGTTAATTGCATCCATTTTGTGGTAAGGAGAGAAGGGTATTTATTTTGGAGCCTTGGATTGACATTCGGCCATACGGATTTGATCAAGACGACGATCGGAGTCCAACGCCTTTGAAATCGCCACGATCAGAGTCTTGTAGCACCATATGCAGTCCGAGGAAGATCAACGACCAAGGGACTAGGTGACATAATTTGAAGCTTCAAATGACAAATCTAACTGCGTGGACAGATTTAGGTCGACGATCGCAACCCAACGATGTGAAAATCGACTCAATCCAACCTCTGTAGCAGCCCCTACAATGAAAAGAAGATGGACGACCTAGATTACGCCACGTGGCACAACTCAGGCTGCCCATGCGCACGCACGCGCCACCACATGCGAGCAACAGTGCGGGTGTGCATGAAGGCAGGCATGCGCACAGCGCAACGCCAGTGTGAGCGCGTGCGCCAGTGTAGCGGCAGTGTGGGTGCGTGCTCAGTTGGCGCCAGCCTACAGCGACGCATGAGCTAGATCTACAGCGACTCTTATAGCTGTCGCTAATTCTTCACGCACCAGCAAAGCCAAGTGTGGGCGTGAGTGGGCATGAGCTACCTACAGCGACACTTCCAGCGACGGCTTGGAGGTCACTAATAGTCCCATACCTATTTTTGCTTCTTCTCTTCCACTATAAAAGGGCCTACACCCACTCCCTTCCAAGCCATCTCTATCTACTCTACTCTCACCTACTCCCATGCTCTAGCAAGCCTACCAATGCTCTGTTAGAGCTTGCTCTCAAGCTCCCAAGTCACCTATTAGAATAGTGAACCTTTGCCTTACCAAATATTCATCCTTCTTCCCATCCCCATTCGTAGGTTGCCTTGGAGCCGTCCTCCCACCTCCATTCCGGTAGCAGATCATCTCTGCCTTCTCACCTCCATTCTGGAGCCACGCCAAAGCTTTCCTCTACCTGACGTCCTCCTGTATCTCACCTCTGTTGTCCTACTCCTCACCTCCTTCATCCGAGCTTCCACCAGGCGCCGTCGTCTCGCCGAACAGCTGATTCGGGAGATTTCCTCTTGCCTCCCTCTCTTTTTATGCTTTCATAGTTTATTGTAATCGACATTGGATTGATATATATATCATATTTGTTCCATTTCTATCTTGTGATTCATTCTGCTTGTCCTCTTTTCAAAAATGCAAAAAAAAGAAACAAAACCCTAAAATACCAAAAAGAAACAAATCGAAGCGCGGTTTTCAATTAAAGTAAACGTCGCCTCCCTATGTTCGACCTGGGACTCCCTTGGAGTTTCGGTATAAATTTTATTTGACCACGAGTTTTGCAACTATGACGACGGGTTACTTGTAACCCTGATTTTCAAACACGCGAAACATGTGTGATCATTTTGGCGCCGTTGCCGGGGAGGCAACGGAATTTTCTTTATTGTTTTTTGTGCTTCTTTGCATTTACATAACACTAACCCGACTTATCTCTGATCTATTGTCTTGCAGGTACCCTAGCATGGAGATCCAAGTGCGGTAGACCGGAGTAAAGTGCGGGTAGAGTGTTTTGTAAGTGTCCCCTACACCACCCCCACCTTAGTTTTCATTCCATAACCTAATAATTCAAACTCAAATCAACTTAGGTACTTTTTATAAAGCCTAGGATAGATTTGGTTGTTTGTTTGCCACCTCCACTCATCTCACCCTCGCATATATAAAAAAATAAATAAATACTCTTCTCTTGTGGAATTTTCTGAAAGCTACACACTTAACACCCACAACTTTTCACCCTAAGGCGCACAATCACATCGATTCTACCACTTAACCGGGATCTGACCTGTGGACCCGGTACACTTAACTCAACACACAAATAAGTGAGTAGAAATCTGAATAGGTCAAACATTTCTGTGTGCCTTAACTAAGTGGTGCAATAGGCCAATTGCTTGAACTGTTTGGGCCGCACCACTCAAAATAAAAGTGATTCATCAAGTAGCTTTCCACTTAGGGTTGATTCTTAAGGCTGAACCAAGCACTCCACATTTTTTCCTCTGATTTCTAAAGGAATACATCATCACCAGTGCTTGTAAAAGTTAGAGTGTTCTACTGAACATTGATTGAACCAACCTAAGGATTAAACCCTAAAAGCTACTAAACAAGGTTAAACCCTAAAAGACACATCATCAAAAAACCTTGTTTGCAAACCCTGGTTCTGCACGCACACACATTTTAACTGATCATTAAGGGTACAACCCATCTAAAGGGCTCATCACATTCCAAGAGCATGATCATCCCAAGCCTAATTAAAACTGAGTAGACGTTGGCCTTAAGGATTGATTCGCTCTTCGGGGATCAGACTGAGATTTTTTTTTTGATTAATCTACTTCTACTGGTTCATCTGATGTCAAGCTAGGGGAGTAGTGTCAAATGACCGTGGTTGGGGTGTACACTAGGAACCAGAGGTGCAAGCCAAAGGATGAACCTTCTCCCTAGTCCCTCCTAATTGGTTGGATTGACCGGATAAAAGTAGACCAAATGGTTTATAATCTCAAGATAGGTCCTAGGAGTCTGTAGGTCTTTAGGCTAACCCACCTAAGGATAGGGTTGATTGATTGTACTGCAGGGCACCTTTCTCTCTTCTGATTTCCCTCCTTACTTCACCATGTACCCTTCCACATCCTACACACATTTCACATCCTATCCTCCTACCACCACTTATCCCTAAGATGATTACTATCTCGACTTGACTTGTAATTACCCATCCACTAGCCGGGATAACTTTGATTGGGGATACGAATCCGTACCTCAATGTCCAGGGCCTAACCCTGGACAACAAGACTATGATTGCTATCCTTCTTAAACCTACAATGATTATGGATCTCCATCCTTTGATGACCAAACCAACCCGATCTACAATGAGGAAGGATATAATAATTATAACACTTACCCTCCCCAGTATTCCACTGAATATAGGTTGCCACCATCCTTTGAACAACCTAGAACGACCTACTTTCAGGGAGGGACCCGAAAACCTCGACATCTTGACTCCCCTAGATTTAACCCAAACCCACCCAAACCTGAATCAAACCAGTCGGTTCAGGTGAACCAGATCCAGGATATGGTGTTGCCTAACTTGAGGAACACTATACAATCTTTAGAAGCTCAGCCAACACTAGCATTGAAGCACTGGAGCCTATGATCAAAATGATTGATGAACTTAATAGTTCTTTATTGGATTTGCTCCAAAGTGTTAGGGATAGGAACCTGGGTGAGTTTCTTCTTGGGAAGTTGTTGAGGTTGAGGATGAAATTTGTAGTTGCACTAGTCAAATCTTGGGATGATTCTCAAGATGAGCCTTCTTCAGGAGAGCCAATGTCTGAATCCTCTCAGGAGGCTGTTGGGGGGGATACATATTTTGAGACTGGAGATGACTAGATTGGTCTAAAGCAACCATTTGAGGATGAATCGATTGATTCACCCGAGATCCCCAAGTTAAGAAACGAAGAAAATTATGTCTCCTTGGATTATGAAATGATTTATGATTTTGAGACATATATAAATGAGGATCATCAATTCTTTACTCTGAGGGTGAAGAATCTTCAGGTGAAGTCTCACTTGAGCATAAGGAAAATGATTTTAGTGAGACAAACGAGCATGAGAAATCTAATGAACCATTTGACAGCTCGATAATAGAGGAATTTGATTCGGTTGGGGTTAACTTGGAGGATCCGAATCTTGATGATTTAATTAGTGACCCCATTCCTCATCCGCACCCCGAAGAACTGACTTCTGAGATCATTGTGCCCAAGTCAATCTTGATTCAGCCACAATTTCTGGACTTGGGTGAATCATATGGGGTGAATGATATGCTAGAGGTCCTGAAGCCTGAGTTCTTGATGTTGGAGGATAGAATTGTTGAAATAAAAAATTGGGAGGTTAATTCTGAGGGAACTTTGATTTTGGATTTAAGGGTACCTACGAACCTGAAACCACCTACTTTCTACTAGGACCCTTACGATATCTTTCACGTGCAACCTAAGCTTGAAATAACTGATTATTTTTCTGAGCTGAACATCAAGTGGACATCCGAACCTATTGAACCATCTTTACCCGTTGTCCGACACTTTGGTCTTGGGTTGCACACCACAAAATCGCAGTCCCAGTCTCGCAAGCTTAACAACCTTAGATTTTGGGTGATTTTCATCCAGAACCTGAGAACCACTCGACCCTGGGGCATGGGTCTGCACCATAATCTGGTCCACGTCTGTGGACATCTTCTGCTGGCCGATTTTAGGATCAATATTTTTATTTTGATTCTGACCCGCACTTGTGAATTCTCAATTTCTTCTTTATATGTATGTTATGCCTAGCTGAAGGCATTAAACTTAGCACGTGTGTATATTCTCTTCTCTCTGCGGAGCTGATCGGGTTGTCATGAAATTCAGGTGATATTCTGTTTGCTCTGCCCTTTTCATGTCTTTCTTTTACAATGAGAACATTGCATCATTTAGGCATGGGGGGGTGGATAATCAATTCCTGAAATCATTTTGTTAACTTCGTAGAATTTCTTTTAGTTTCTTATAAAATAAAAAAAAATTGAAAATTTGAAAAAGATATAAAAAGAAAGAAATTAGGAAAAGAGAACTTAGGATTTGGAAGTTATTAACTTTAGGAAATGATATGAGAGGACCTAAACACTAAGACTCTTTAGGTCTTCGGGCTTAATTAGCCCAGGTGTTCACTCGAATGTAGACTTAGTCTCTAGTCCTCACCAATTCAAATTCATTTTTAAGTTGGTAAATAAATTGGGATGATAAGTATGCGACTTATCAACTCGCCCTCTGATTTGGGGGTACTTTAAGCCTAAGCATATACACACTTTTTTGCACTGACTCACTTTTCGACGGTTTCTTTGAAAATTGGGTAGCTAATGAACTATCTAGGGTGGTATGGTTGGTAAGTTGTCGGTGGTAATAGCTCATCAGCAGGTTGTCCAGAGCCCAGTCACAAGACCATTTTCGTTATACTGCCTCTAGGTAAATCTTAGATCAGGAAAGCCACCTACTTAAAAAAAGAAAAAAAAAAGAAAAAGAAAAAAAAATATATAGGAAAAGGAGAAAAAAATAAAAAAATAAACAAAACCACACTTCACCGCACGAGTATGGCTGGCAAGTTGTCGTGGGTAACAGCCCAGTGGCTGGTTGTCCAGAACCCAACTCTAAAAAATGCACAATAATTCCCAAAACACTTAGGGAAGAAGTAGGGAAGTAGATTAAATCGGGGAGATATACACTGGGTTCACCCTTGTGTTGACCCCATAAATAAAAGAAGTAGGGAGAAAGCTACCGTTCGAAAAGATAAACCTCTTGGCAAGGTCACCTAGGGTCGTAGAAACCCGAAGTCCGTTTTAATGGCCGCCTAGTGAGTCTTTCACTATTTTCACAAGATGCTTAGCACTTAGAGTCCTTTTTGAGTCTTGGGCGGGTCGGGTAACCGTAAAAAGTTATCCTGGAATTCTCAAACTCCAAAAGTACAAAAAAAATTAGAAAAGAAGAAAAATAAAAAAATGTATCTTCCCTTTTCAAATATGGCGAGGACTTGGGCGGTCTGCATTCTGGCAGACACCCAGGTACTGTTGAGTCTTCGTAGTTTAGGACCTTAGTTGAAACTTTCTATTGTTAATAAACGACTTAGGCCTAAGCGATCTAATCCTAATTCTGCTTTTATACATAGCGTATAGTTTAATTTTGCTAGGGACTAACAAAAGATAGGCATGGGGGTATGATGTAAACACATTTATTGAGGGCAAAATGACTATTCATGCATGTTCCTAGGCTTAGATTTGCATTTCATGTTATAAATATTGCATAGCATACATCATTATGCATTTAGAGTAGTTGTATATAATTTAGGTTAATTGCATCTTTTTTGTGGTCAGGAAAGAAGGGTATTTATTTCTGAGCCTCAAATTGACGATTCGATGGTACGGATCTGATCAAGACGATGATCGGAGTCCAACGCCTTCGAAATCGCCTCGATCGGAGTCTCATAGCACCATATGCAGTCTGAGGAAGATCAACAGCCAAGGGACTAGGTGACATAATTTGGAGCTTCAAATGGAAAATCCGACCGTGCGGATGGATTCGAATCGACAATTGCATCCCAACAGCGTGAAAATCGACTCAATCCGACCTCTGTAGTAGCCCTTACAACGAAAAGATGGATGACCCAGATTGCGCCATGTGGTGCAGCCTAAGCCACCCATGTGCATGCACGCGCCACCGCATAAGCACACGCACGAAGGCACGCATGCGCACAATGCAGTGCCAATGCGTGAGCGCGCGCCAGAGCAGCGGCAGTGTAGGCGTGTGCTCGGTTGGTGCCAGCCTACAGCGATGCATGAGCTGGACCTACAGCGACGCTTACAGCCGTCGCTAATTCTTCGTGCACCAACAAAGCCAGCTGTGGGTGTAACGACCCGGTTCCCGAGTCCCTACGAGACACGAGAACCGGACCGACTCGACTAATCCCAAGACCTAGTCGTCCAACGAGGAAGTAACCAAAAGACAGTAAAATAAATCACATTCAGCATGAATATAACTAACAGTAAGAAAGTACAGTAGTAAGGAAAGAAACTACTACAGTAGGTACCACCACAACAGTAGAACAACATTTATCATATAACACGAACTGCAGGTAAAGAAAGTACAGCGGAAACAAAACTACTCACTATAATAGAAACAAAAGAGGTACAAAAGACTGTGGTAAACTCTACTGGACCCTACTCGGCCCAGCGTCCTCTGCAGCCGCTGACCCTGGCTGCTCAACACCTGGTCCTGAAAAAGGTAACGAGTGTAACACGTCAGCAAAACGCTGAGTAGAGTGGCAAACTAACTAAAGACAACAGTAGAGTGTACAGTAGCTGTTATGTTCTATTACTTCCTTTATTCACATCTTTCAATTTTCTCACTATTTCATTTATTTCTCAGATCCTTTACTTGATCTCGAATGTCCTCGTGGGAACGATCTTGATTGCAGTCTTTTCCAAAAGTAGAAGTAGCACGTGGTGCTCTCCTGGTCGGGAGAGTCCCCTGTGGTGATCCTACCCTCAGTCAACCACCCCAAGGTCACTGACAGACGTAACGGTGACTACGGCACGCGCGATAAACACACAGGGACGCCAGAGCTTCGGGATCAGTGGTAGCAGGTATGGTTTCAGTTTCCGGCAGACTCGTTTACACGCTTTTCGATTCTGACACTACGCACTCGTTTGTCGCAGCCAATTTCGCAGTTAGTTTGGACCAGGATTATACACTGTTAGAAAATCCGTTCGTAATCAGAGGTCCGAGTGGTCAGCTGTTTGTAGCTGAGGAGGTGTACACGGATTGCGAGGTCAGCGTTGGAGGACATAGCCTGCCAGCTGACCTGATTATGATCTAGATGGAGGACTTTGGTGTGATTCTGGGAATGGATTGGCTGTCCGCTTACCATGCCTTGGTAGACTATTTTGAGAGGAAGATTGTCTTCTCCATTCCGGAGTTGCCTTCTTTCGAGTTTCACGGACAGCCAGTGGACGGAGGTTTCAGGTGCATTTCGGCACTTCGGGCGGCGAGACTTTTGAGCCAGGGGTGTTAGGGCTTCCTAGCCTGTGTGGTGGCAGAGCCCAGCCCTGTGGCAGACTTCCAGAGCATCCCGGTGGTCAGAGAATACCCCAACGTGTTTCCAGACGAGTTACCAGGATTACCGCCTGAGCGTGAGATCGAGTTTGAGATCTCACTAGTACCAGGGACCAGCCCCATCTCCACCGCGCCATACAGAATGGCACCGCTTGAGCTGCGAGAGCTCAAGTCCCAGTTGCAGGACCTTTTGGAGAAAGGTTTCGTGAGGCCCAGTGCGTCTCCCTGGGGAACCCCGGTACTGTTTGTGAAGAAGAAGGATGGGACCCTACGCCTTTGTGTGGACTACCGACAGCTGAATAGGGCCACCATCAGGAACAGATATCCGCTGCCGAGGATTGACGATTTGTTTGACCAGTTGCGGGGTGCCACGGTGTTTTCCAAGATAGACTTGAGGTCTGGATACCACCAGTTGAGGATTAGGGAGACCGACGTCTCCAAGACAGCTTTCCGCACCCGGTACGGACACTACGAGTTTTTGGTCATGCCGTTTGGGCTGGCCAATGCCCCCGCTGCTTTCATGGACCTGATGAACAGGGTGTTTAGACCGTACTTGGATCAGTTCGTGGTGGTTTTCATAGATGATGTACTCATCTATTCTAGAGATCGGACGCAGCACGGACAGCACTTGCGGATGGTTCTGGACACTCTGAGACGACGCAGGCTGTACGCCAAATACAGCAAGTGCGAGTTCTGGTTGAGGGAGGTGACCTTCTTGGGTCATGTGATCTCTGGTGACGGCCTGGCGGTGGACCCCGCCAAGGTCGAGGCAGTGCTCAGGTGGGAGAGACCGCGTTCAGTCACGGAGATTTGCAGTTTCCTGGGACTGGCAGGTTACTACAGACGGTTCATCAGAGGATTTTCACAAATTGTGCGTCCTATGACACAGTTGACCCGGAAGGATGTGCCTTTCGCTTGGACAGACGCCTGTGAGACGTGTTTTCTGGAGCTGAAGGAGAGGTTGACCTCGGCTCCCGTGCTCACCATCGCTGACAGTAGTGGCGGGTTCGTTGTGTACACGGATGCTTCCTTGCAGGGGTTAGGAGGTGTGCTCATGCAGAGGGGTCATGTTGTCGCTTACGCTTCGCGGCAACTGAAGCCCCATGAGCATACCTACCCTACCCACGACCTAGAGTTGGCAGCTGTTGTCTTCACGCTGAAGACCTGGAGGCACTACTTGTACGGTAAGACCTTCGAGATTTTTACAGATCACAAGAGCCTCAGATATCTTTTTGACCAGAAGGAGCTCAACATGAGACAGAGACGTTGGTTGGAGCTCCTGAAGGACTACGATTGCAGCATCTCCTACCACCCGGGAAAGGCCAATGTGGTGGCTGACGCCTTGAGCCGTAAGGCGCCCGCACGCTTGGCCAGTCTACAGTTACAGAGTTGGAGCCTTTTGGAGGAGGTGGGCAGTTGGCGACCTCTAGAGTTACGAGGATACTGTGGGGCAGTGACGGTGACACGGCAGACCAGGCCAGAGCTGATAGACCGCATCATCACGGGACAGATGGCCGATCCGTACTTACAGTCTTTGCGCGACAGAGTACTATCAGGGGACCCAGGGGACTTCTCTTTCACAGACCAGGTGTTACGCTTGAGGGGACGGTTGTGCGTTCCCAGAGACGAGGAGCTGTTGAGAGAGCTCCTGACTGAGGCACACGGTCCCAGATTCACCATACATCCCGGAAACACGAAAATGTACCATGACTTGAGACGCGAGTTTTGGTGGAGAGGGATGAAGCGGGATGTGGGTGAGTTCGTGCAGCAGTGCTTAGTGTGCCAGCAGGTGAAAGCCGAGCATCAGAGGCCTGTAGGGCCGCTTCAGCAGCTTCCAGTGCCAGAGTGGAAGTAGGAGAGCATCACCATGGACTTGGTGGTGGACTTACCTGTTACCCAACGGGGACACGACGCAGTCTGGGTAATAGTGGATAGATTGACGAAGACGGCGCGATTCTTGCCGATCCGAGTCACTTTGGGACCAGCACAGTTGGCAGAAAGGTATATCCGTGATGTGGTGCGACTACACGGAGTTCCGTGGGAGATCGTATCCGACCGGGATACCCGCTTTACGTCCCAGTTTTGGGCTGAGTTTCAGCAGGCCTTGGGGACGAGGTTGAGGTTTAGCACGGCTTACCACCCCCAGACGGACGGACAGTCTGAGCGCACGATACAGACACTTGAGGACCTTTTGCGTGCCTGTGTACTGGACTGGAGGGGCTCTTGGGAGGAGCACCTGCCCCTGGCGGAGTTTGCATACAACAACAGTTATCACTCGAGCATCGACATGGCTCCCTACGAGGCTCTGTACGGACGGAAGTGTATGGCACCCTTGAGTTGGGTTGAGGTGGGGACCAAGTGGGAGGTTGGCCCCAGGTTGATCCGGCAGAGTTAGGAGGTAGTTGAGCAGATCCACAGACGACTCTGCACTGTCAGGAGCAGACAGAAGAGCTACGCGGATCACAGACGCAGAGACGTGCAGTTCGAGGTTGGGGACCACGTCTTCCTTCGTGTTTCGCCCATGAAGGGCTTACAGCGGTTTAGGGTGAGAGGGAAGCTCGCGCCGAGGTTCGTGGGGCCCTTTGAGGTCCTGGAGCGGGTTGGACCTGTTGCTTACAGACTTGCCCTACCCCCGCAGCTTTCTGGTGTGCACGACGTGTTCCACGTGTCCAACCTCAGGAAGTACGTAGCCGATTCCAGTCACGTACTGAGCCACGAGAGCGTTGAGGTGAGCGAATACCTGACCTACCCCGAGCGGCCAGTGCAGATCCTAGACCGAGCCATCCGCCGGTTGAGACGAAAGCAAGTACCCCTGGTAAAGGTTTTGTGGAGGAGCCAGCGGTACGAGGAGGCTACCTGGGAGCCTGAGGCGGCAATGCGGGAGCGGTACCCGGAGCTTTTCGCGGGTACGTCCTTTCGGACCGGCTTCGGTCCTCTTTGAGTTTGTTATGGTTATTCGGACGTCTTTTTCCCGCACCCTAGTTGGCGCAAGTTTCGGGGACGAAACTTCCTTTGAGTTTGTTATATTGTTACGAACGCGTGCCCCAGACGTATTTTAAGACGTCTGGGAGGTGACCCAGACGTCGGACCAGACGTCTGGGATCAAATCCAAACGTCTGACCAGACGTCTGGGATCGTTTCCAGACGTCTGTAAAATATTTTTTTTTCGCACATAAGATTTGTCTGCGCGCCTGTGCGTGCAGACCCGCGATTCCCCTCTCTCTCTCTTTTTCCCTCTCTCTCTGCGGCTGCAGACCTGCCGCGCTCTCTCTCCCTCCTCCTCACGCGGCCTTAAAAGGCCACGCCTCCCCTCCCGTCTCCACCGTCTCCTCCTTCTTCTCCTTCAGCCAGTGAGCGTGAGCGTGAGCGTGAGCGCGAGAGCGAGGGCGGCAGCGGCGGCCGCAGTGAGCGTGGAGGAGGTGCGGCGTGCGAGAGCGGAGCTCTGCCGTGAGGGTGCGCTCGCCGGAGCGGCTTGGCCGGTCGGCGGAGGGCGCAGGGGGCGCGGAGCGACGCGGAGAGGGACCTGCTGCGGTCTGAGCAGCAGACGCGCGAGGTACGACGCGGGCGGCGTCGCGAGCGGAGGCCGAGTAGCGGTCTGATTCTGGAAAAATTTCCAGAATCAGACGTCTGGGTTGATAGTCAGACGGCGAGGGAGACGTCTGGAAGCTTATACAGACGTCTAAAAGGTGAGTATTCCGCCTTCTTCTTCCTTCCTGTCGACTGACCGTACTGAGGGAGGCAGTTGGCTGTGCACAGGTTCGCTGATTCGCCATCCTTTGCGAATCAGACGTTTGGAAGTTGTACCAGACGGCGGGAGTGACCTCCAGACGTCCTGGGTGACCATCAGACGTCTGGGAGCTAGGACAGACGTCCCCGCAGACTTCTGGACGTCTGGGAAACCACGCTGAACAAGTAATTCTCTGATCCACTGTTTAAGACGTCTGGAAGAAGTTCCAGATGTCTGATTTTGCACAGTGTCGTATTTTTCGACCCATTTAGGGCCCGTTCGGGCTCCGTTTTCCGCGATTCGAGTTGCGCTCTTTTCAGAATTAATTCCTCTACCCGTCTACAGTAGCTATACACTATTTTGAGACACTCTTTGTGTTTGATCCTTGTGATAGGACCTCGTTCTGTTGCAGTCTTGGGAGTCGCAGAGGCACGCGGGATTCCCGATCACGCCCCCATTACTCCCGTTGTACCTGGTAGAGTGGCTTAAGTTATTAAAATCTGTTAAAGTATGGAACCTTAGCTAGAATCTAGGACATTGCATGAATCCTAGGAATGAGAAATGTATGGAATGATAGCTCCTAGGTGTTGCATGAATCCTAGGGCTGGAAAATTAGATTGTATGATAGATCCTAGGATATGGCATGAATCCTAGGATGGAAAACTAGCGGAATGTATAATACTGCCGTCTTGGAAAAATGAAAAGGAATATAAAGTTGCCTGTAAATTGAATTAACAGCTGCCTGTTATGAATAAAGAAACGTGGGTGAGAACATGGATTGTAAGAATGTGAAATTGGAAAGTGAAAGCTGGATGTTTGAGTTAAAAGGATGGAACCCTACGGGGAATTAGGAGTGGAACTCCTGGAAAGAGAAAGGAATGGAACTGAGATGTTGTTCGTACTGTCTCTTGGGTACGCAGTACCAAGGGAAGTACCTGTACCTGTTTAGTGCAGAGTGGGGCCAGCCACCCCAGGGACCCGGGGTTAGGATTGGCCGCTCTGTACCGACTTGCTGGCCCTCGTGTACGTAGTACCGAGGAGAGCTACTAGTGTTAGGAGAGTACTAGCTACCCCACGGGCCCCGGGGTTCTGCTAGCCTCCTTCACCGACTTGTTAGGCCCACTAGGGCAAACCAGGGTAGTTAGGCGAGGGTGCGCACACTGTGGAGGGGCAAGGCCCCGGTTTGGTTACTGTGGAGGGGTTGGACCCCTGTTACTGAGAGGGCTCTGCCCTGGTTCCGTGCTGTGCTTTGGGCGCACCCGTTAACGGAAACGACTGACCGCGTGCCAGTGCGGGCTAGCTACCTGTGCGTTTATCGCGCGTGCCGTAGTCACCGTTACGTCTGTCAGTGACCTTGGGGTGGTTGACTGAGGGTAGGATCACCACGGGGGACTCTCCCGGCCAGGAGAGCACCACATGCTACTTCTACTTTTGGAAAAGACTGCAATCAAGATCGTTCCCACGAGGACATTCGAGATCAAGTAAAGGATCTGAGAAATAAATGAAATAGTGAGAAAATTGAAAGATGTGAATAAAGGAAGTAATAGAACATAACAGCTACTGTACACTCTACTGTTGTCTTTAGTTAGTTTGCCACTCTACTCAGCGTTTTGCTGACGTGTTACACTCGTTACCTTTTTCAGGACCAGGTGTTGAGCAGCCAGGGTCAGCGGCTGCAGAGGACGCTGGGCCGAGTAGGGTCCAGTAGAGTTTACCACAGTCTTTTGTACCTCTTTTGTTTCTGTTATAGTGAGTAGTTTTGTTTCCGCTGTACTTTCTTTACTTGCGGTTCGTGTTATATGATAAATGTTGTTCTACTGTTGTGGTGGTACCTACTGTAGTAGTTTCTTTCCTTACTGCTGTACTTTCTTACTGTTAGTTATATTCATGCTGAATGTGGTTTATTTTACTGTCTTTTGGTTACTTCCTCGTTGGACGACTAGGTCTTGGGATTAGTCGAGTCGGTCCGGTTCTCGTGTCTCGTAGGGACTCGGGAACCGGGTCGTTACAGTGGGCGTGAGCGGGCTTGAGCTGCCTACAGTGACACTTCTAGCGATGGCCTGGAGGTCACTAATGGTCCCATACTTATTTTTGCCTCTTCTCCTCCATTATAAAAGGACCTACACCCCCTCCCTTCCAAGCCATCTCTACCTACTCTACTCTCACCTACTCCCAAGCTCTAGCAAGCCTACCAATGCTCTGTTAGAGCTTGCTCTCAAGCTCCCAAGGTGCCTATTAGTATAGCGAACCTCTGCCTCATATATTCATCCCTCTTCCCATCCCCATTCGTAGGTCGCCTTGGAGCCATCTTCCCACCTCCATTCTGGTAGCAGATCATCTCCGCCTTCTCACCTCCATTCTGGAGCCACACCGAATCTTTCCTCTACCCGACGTCCTCTTGCATCTCACCTCCGTCATCCCACTCCTCACCTCTTTCGTTCGAGCTTCCGCTAGGCGCCGTCGTCTCGCCGAACAGCCGATTCGGGAGGTTTCCTCTCACCCTCCTCTCTTTTTATGCTTTCATAGTTTATTGTAATAGACATTGGATTGATATATATCATATTTGTTCCATTTCTATCTTGTGATTCATTCTGTTTGTCCTCTTTCCAAAAATACAAAAAAAAAAATAAAACCCTAAAATACCAAAAAGAAATAAATCGAAGCGCGGTTCTCAATTAAAGTAGACGTCTCCTTCCTGTGTTCAACCCGGGACTCCCTTGGAGTTTCGGTATAAATTTTATTTGACCACGAGTTTTGCAACTACGACAACAGGTTACTTGTAACCCTGATTTTTAAACATGCGAAACACATGCGATCACTTAATAAATGGTCCTTGGAGGTTTTTGGCTTAAGAAAATGTGAAGGATGAAGGGCCTATATGTAATGTCATGAATGCAAAGTCTTAATGATGTCCAAATGCCATGAGATTTTAATGTAATGCTAATTGAACATTTTAGAACATCATTTCACTCTTGATTTCAACTTTTGAGCTAAAAAATGTGCTCCATTGGCAATTGGATCTTCATTTTGCATTTGTGAATAGAATATCTTATTAATTGACTTAATTATGCATTTTTAACAAGAATTTGATGTTTTAGGTCATTTTCCTTAATTCTCACACTTAACCCATTTATTGTGTTAATAAGATAGTGTTTAACCTAGTTTCTAGCTTAACTTAGGCATTTTAGTTATGATGAGTCATACCTCATCACCCCCCCTCCTTCCTCTCTCTCTATATATATACATATGTATATATATATAGGAAAATTATCCATTGAGTACTATACTCAGAAACCATCGAATAGGCACTTACGACTGTTCGATTCAAATTTACCTTGATGAATCCACTTACGAATTTTTTGATGGTATCACAAAACCACTAGTCCATTCCGTATTCAGCGCTGGTGATTTTATTTTTACGCATACTTTTGGCAATTCATCGAGATTGTTGTTAATTAGTTAATGGAAGATATTATCTATTAAGATTCAAAAGCTTTCTCCCAAATTGTTTGTTTTCCTTCCACAACATTACCAACGACCATCGCAGAGTTCTAAAGGTACGTGTATGTCTATATTTCATATGTATAGTCAGTAGATTACTGTTCAATCTAAAGTATTTTTGTTATGTCAAATGTAGTATTTACTACTTTTTTTCTGATTACAGTGTATATTGTAGTTGCATCAATGGATAATATTCTCTCTTTCGGATGATTCATTATTAGACAATGAACCATCGGCATTTGCCAATCCTCGCAATGATATTAAATCCATAAACAATCATCCAAGTATGAGAAATGTGTTGTAACTCAAGGCATGGATGTTTTGAAGAGTATAATACATTTTTTATAAAATATATCGACATTAAATGATTCAAATGCAAGAGGATTCAAGTTTCTCATGTTCTATATTAAAATATGAATACATTATTTTGTATTTCAATAATCTTTGATAAAACGAATCAGACTCTTCTTTTTGTATATATACATTGGCATTACAACATGTTTGCATTACAATATATGTTGTTTTGTATTACAATAATCTTTGATAAAATGAACCAGACTCTCTTTTTTGTAAATATACACTAGCATTACAACATGTTTGGATTATAACATGGGATATGTTGTTTTTGTATTACCCACTAGTGACGTTAATATGTTGCTCGATATAACTGGTGTACACACCATAAAATGTTGTCAGCTGTAATACAAAGAACTGATCATGATAAATATCTTGTTATTATTGCATTTTGCATTATAATACTTTCTAACAATCAGTACATTTTGTAGTCAACACTTTGAGCAATGCTTCTAAACATGTCATATTTAGTTGGATTTTTTGTAATAATTTCCTATATTACAATTTATCATTATCTCATCTACAGATGCACAACAACCACTTATTGTTGAAAATTAAATGGTGAGATATGCACCAAAGATGATAATGACTCCTCAAAACCTAAAATTGGTATGGAGTTTAATTCCATTTCTGAAGCGAAGATATTTTATGAACATTATGCCATTTCATATGGTTTTAGTATTCGCAAGAGAAATACAAAATTTTCTATAGACAAAATTAGCAAAGCTATGGTCTTATTGTACAAGAAGTTTGTATGTTGTTCTGAAGGTTTCTCAAAGAGATCCCTTGATGTATTAAGTAGTAAGATAACATCATTTTCTGACCCATTTCCTATTTCAATATCTCCATCTAAAAGCAACATAAAGAAGAAGTTTGGTACACATCGGATTGGATGTTTAGCGAAGATGATTGTTAAGCTGAATTTTTATACAAACAAATGAGAGGTTCAAAAATTCCATGATGACCACGACCACCCTACATCTTCCCCATGTAAGAGGAGATACTTGAAACCCATTAGAAAGAAAACAAATCACACGAAAGTGATACTTGACACAATGTCGGATGTTAACATACCTATTAACAAGCAAGTTGCTTTTATTGCAAAACATGGTGGTGTTGGTGACTATGTAGCTAACATTGTGAGGGACATTTACAATCTGAAGAGGGATGAAGGGAAAAAAAAATTCAAATCTTGATGCACAAATGCTTATAGATCACTTTGAGCATTGTAAGAGGTGTACTCTAAATTTCTTCTACGATTAATTATTCTGTCGACAAAGACCAATGCTTATTATGCTGCATGTGGATGCTCCTTTGATACAACATACAATACGAATAAATACAAACTTATATTTGCTACATTTTGTGGGATAAACCACCACAAGAGAACAGTTGTTTTTGCAAATGGCCTTTTGATGAGTGAATCAAAGGATTCATTTGAGTGGATTTTTAATCGTTTCATTGATGCTATTGAAACACATTCGTTGTCCATAGTTATGGATCAAGATTCGGCGATGGTTGCTGCAATTTCATTGTGCTTCCCAAATATGGTACATCACTTTTGTGCATGGCACATTGTTAATAAATTTAGTTCAAAAGTTGGTTTCTCTAACTTCGGTGGGGTAGCAATATCTAAACTAAGTGAGATTATATGGTGTTACAAAGATCGAAATGAATTTGATTTGCAATGGGGGTGCATTTTTGAGAAGTAGAACCTATCACAAAACAAGTGACTTAACTCAATATTTGATATTAGAAGCATGTGCAATCACTTCCTTGCTGGAATAAAGACCACACAACGAAGTGAGAGCTTACATTCTTTTTTAAATAGACCGATAACGAAGCAGAATACACTATACAAGTTCATATGCAGGTTTCAATCAATAATAAATAGAATCAAAGAAAATAAGAATGTAATAGGCAATGATTGTATTACGAGACGACCCCTTTGCAGACTTCATGGAATGTGGAAAAGCATCTTTCAAATGTTTACACCAAAACATTATTTTTTGAAGTGTAGAGCAGAACAATGAAGTGTTTACTTCTCAATGTTGTCGATACATCGGTTGATGATCTGGGTTCAACACTTAATGTATCAAGCATTGGATTGCCACAACACTATAATGAAGTTTATTTTTGCATGAATGCAAGGGCATATTTGTGTGATTGTAGATTAATGAAATTTTCTAGCATACCTTGTAAACATATTTTTGCAGTGTTCAAATATATGAGTATATGCACAATTGATGAATCATATATTCTTTCGAGATGGAGGGGCAATATTAAGAAGTTAGGTACATATCCCATTTACAAGGTTTCTGGATACAATGACTACGCCAAGGGCTTACATCTTCTCTATTCAAAATTAATAAACGAGGCATTGAAATACAAGGACATGTTATCCAAGGCAAAGAAATTGATCGAACTTGCCATTCAAGAGATTAATGAAATGATCAATATCAAAGTTTCGATTGATCAACCACCTGTATCATGATCAATCGACGTTTCTCCCATTTTTGGTTTAATGAACAAAGAGCTAAAGATAGCGAAGACAAAGGGTAGTGGTAATAGTGGAAGACCAAAATTAGGTAGTAATCGTTTGAAGCCTATCATAGAACAAAGACAGAAGAAAGGTCATCAGTGCAAATTTTGCTTAAAGTTTAATGTTGGTCATGATTCTAGGAATTGCCCAAAAAAGCTATCTATTGTTGGATCTTCTTCTCCAATGTAAGTTCAATTACGTTTAGTACACTTTTTAATGATTTATGCAGTAATTCCTTTTGTATGTTTACATAAGTTTTTTATTGTAGTGTTTATTATTCTTTTTGGAGGCCTTCAAATCAATTACATGACAAGCTTTGGAAGTGAATGAGTTGCTCTCCTCATATCTTCTATCCCATGTGAAAGTTATACAGCTTTTAAGAAAGTGTGTTTGTAATGCATTTTTGCCAGGTTCCATTAGTCATTAAAATTTTTTGTATTACGTGGTTGTTGCAAGGTCAAACATTATGCAATAAATTCATTTGGAGTCACCTTTCTGTGTATTGGGAATCTATTACATGCTTGTTGTAAGTTTCATCTTGTAGCTTATTGTGACACGTATATTAAGAACTTCAATATTAAAACGCATTATAAAGATGCGATTTAGAGATTGGCGGCAATTAGGAAATTAACCAGTGGGCCCTCGTGGTTGAAAAAGAAAATGATTAGCTCTTTAAAAAAAAATGTGATTCTAGAAACATCAGTGATTAGAAGCAGATCTTATATTATTTCTTTCTGCTCTCTTAATTTTTTTGGTGTCAATTTAAGATGCATAGATGTCATTTCCAAATCGAGGCTTGATATCTTCCTAAAAAATGACCCTGTATCATAATAAATAATTAATCAAATCAGGTAAAAATTAATAAAATGTAGGAGATGATAATTTTAAAGCTTAAATACTTTTATCAATGTAATGCATACCATGTGTAATGCATCCTATTCAATGTATGTTATGTAACGCAAAGGAATGTTGTATTACGTTAAGATCCATGGATGAAGAATGAGTTGCATATCATATGTAATACAACTTATTGGATCTTTTTTTGTAATACGAAGCAATGTTGTATTACGTTAAGATAAATGGATGAAGAATGTGTTGTAATTGAGAATTAAATTGTTTTTTGTTAACCTATATGCATAAGGTCTCATCACTAAATAACATGAAATGTTAGTCATATCTTTAAATTAAAGATGATGGACCATATCATTAATTTGAAGATACATATATTGTAACACAATCTGACAATCCATATTGATCTACATTAAAACTAATAAAGAGTCAACCTAACCATTTGATGATGATATGTCTATCTACACCAAACCCAAAAAAATAAAGTAATTTCCACAGAGCAATGTTTGTCATAACTTCACATGCAACACAGTTCACTATACCTAAAAGAAATCCAAAAAAAAAGACATTATGAAAGTTCTTCCTTAACCACATCGTATCTTATGCCAGATTCTTCATCCTCTTCGCTCTGTGAAAAACTTACACACATGTTTTTCATTTTCTTCATTTCCACACTCTAGCAACATTGTCGCCATCTCAGCTCTGAACTTGTTTATGCCATCATGGGTAAAGATGATTGGTCTTCCTTCACATATCAACTCTATATATTTTATCAGGTATATTCCACAATCTATGCTCATATCTGGTTGTTGTGGCACATCTATAATGAATTGGATCCTCTGCGTGTTTATACCCGGTGCATTGGCAGTGAAGTATTTTGTTGGAATTTCCTTTTGCACAAAACATATCTCTAATTAATAGTTTGTACAACCTATATTACATCGTCTATTTATAACCATTAAACAAACATGACTTACCCATCTGAAAGCCTCTCCAATTATTTGGTATGAGTTGTACACCCTGAATTCATTTGTTTCGAAGCATGCTACCAGCAATATCTAATGCTTAGGCAGATGCAATGGAAAGAAGGCCTTCCTAATATTACCATGCATGCTTGGCTTGGCATCGAATAGTTCCACCAACGTATCTTGTTCATCTCTTGTAAGGGTTGGTGCTTTGTTCTTTATCAAGCTCTAAAATAGCAAAACTGTAAGTGTTATCAACAATAGCTCAAATCAGATAATTAATTAATGAAGTTTTTTTTAGTACCATGATTGTCAATGTAGAGAAGAATGGAGCCTGCCCCCGGCTCATCATGGAATGCTTGAAGATCAAATAATCCATGTATGCATCTATTATCTGTCAAAGCAATGAAAGAATCCCATTAAAAATGTATTATAATTGCAAATCCATATTGTATTAATTAATTTGTGTATAGGTTAAAAAATCCCACATCCTGAAAATGTATTACATCATTGAAATGCAAATACATTCTAAAGATCACATACATGCACCAATAATTGTGCATGAAACATGTACCTTGGAAGGGTAATTAGCCTAAATCATAACACAAAATCAACTGCAAATTCATTCCAAAGATTAAATACATGGTTGGAATTGAAATTGCATTACAATAATGAAACATGAATTCATCATAAATTTTAAATGGTTAAATTGTATAAAATGCATCTCAATCTCAGTATGCCCTTGGATATGAGTACAATAATGTATTACTAATTTTCTATCAAACATGTATTACAAAAATTTATATCAATCATGTATTACAACATTTTTTATTAAACATGTATTACAAAATTTTTATTTCAAACATCCATTACAATATCTTATACAAATTGTTTACAAAGGTTAATATTTCATTAACAAATACCCATTAGAGAATATTAAATCAAAAGGTAAGCACTTGTTACTATTGCAAACTTTAGTACATGAAAGTTTCTATGTTTACAATCAATAGTACACACAGAGTTTCAGAAATTAAGACTCAAATATTATGAAAGAATTTACCGTATCCTCAACCATCCCTCCATACAGTAGGTTGTGTAAATGTTACCCCATGCAGTAGTTATCGAGCGACGTGTGGTAGTTTCAATTTAGTCTGTATCACATTACAATAAAATTAGTTATCTTAATCAGTTTAGGTATGTGCACAATTTAGATATACATTAGGTCGTCACCTACTTGTCTGCTGGATCATTGAGGAATGACTGAATTACATTGTTCACCTCTTCCGTCACCTAATGGTGACCCCTATAATCATCATGTGGATCACAAAGGTGATGCACAAGATTTTTTAGATGTTATGTATCACATGCTATATTAAATATAGATTGAATGCTTTACTTCATTTAATGTCTGATTGTAATTGGTACATAAATGCACTGTAATATTAAATACATACCGTATCACTGTCAACATCTTCATTTATAGGTAGATTTGTTCCCTTCACATCTGTCACCCCTGAATCATGTTTCGTTTTCTCTTCCTCTTCATCATCATCATCTACATTGTGGATTATCTTCTCAATTTGCTTCAATTTCTTCTTTTTCTTTGTCCCCCTTCTCTCCTGCCCTCCATCATTAAGGGCTTCCTCCTTTTCTAGATTTCTAACAAGACCATCGTTCTTTTCACTTGCCATTGCCTTTCTCTTTTCTCTCCTTTGTTTTATTCTCTCGACCAATGAACTAGGAGTCCTCCCCCTCTTCTTACTTGCAACTTTCTTATTCCTCTCCTCATCTTCCTCACCTCTTTCTGTTGTCTCCTCCATTTTGAATGAAGGACTGTCCCCTTGTTTATTGGATGTTTCATTGACCTCAACTCCTTTATTTTCCATCTTCTCTCCATCCCCATCATTGTCGTTATTCCCATTTCCCTCTTTGTTGTCATGTTGTGTTAGCCCTAAATCAAATGATGGTACGTCGTAACTTTCAACACGATTCTTTGAAACCTCATCAATTGACACCTTACTTGCTTGAGCAACATCTTCAGGTGTTCTCACATTTTTTGACAATTCTTCCTTCAACATCTCATTCTCCAACTTTGTTTGTTCAAGCTCATTATTCAAAACCTCCAATTTTTTCTTATACTCCACCTCATCCTTCAAAGCACTAATTTCTATAATGCAAGTATCCCTCTTGCATGGCTCTCTGTTGTCATTGGAATTAAATGACTTGCTTGGCACCTCGATTATAACATGCCAAAATCAGGTTCTGAGTCATTTCAAAGTGGTTTAGGTCAATTTGAACCTGAAAATCCGGTTGTGGTTCGATGCTGGTGTCAATACCTCCTTAAATTGCTAAGAAATGTGTATTTTGAGTCAAACCCTAATCAAACATTATTAGAATGGTGGCAGTATGATACCATTAGATTCTTCTCATCACAAGCTTTCCAACGATGGTTGTTTTGCTCGAATCTGAGGTGTATAGCTCAAGTTATGGTCAAAACAAATAAAAAAGGGCCTAAATGTAAGGTGGACCCAACCCTAGAAGTAATTTGGGTATTTAACCCTATTAAACCTATTTCCAATTGAATTTGGGGCTATATAAAGACCCCCTTAGGTCTTTGGGTCGTCATTAGCCTTTAAACCCACTAAAATCTAAGAGAAAGGGGGAGGAGAAGATATAGATTTCACTTAGAAATCTAAATTCAAAAATCTAGGGACCTGATCGTGATTTCGAGAACCGTGGGATTCCCACTGCAATTCTCACAAAGGCAGTTGTGGTGGCAAGTCTTGGTTATCCGATCCGACAGCAGGCACCTGATCTGCGACACGTGTCATGTGCAGAGGTCACGAGCGTGTGCGCTTGCAGGAGGGTGCAACACCGTGGATGCGTGACACGTTGAGGAGATCGACAGCTCCAGCACTGCGAGGCACGATCCTAGTAGCACGCAGGTGAGCGAATCAGGACATAACGCATGTCGCGCATGGGCCCGTCTGATCGATTGATCAGTTTGGGTGAACAAGTTCGATTCAAGACCCCCTTGCATTATTTTGTCTGGTTCGAGGCCTTCTCAACCTTGGATTTCGACAAATAAGGTATCGTTGAAATCGTATTGACACATAATACATGTTGGCATATTTTATTTTCATTTTTGAGTATTTTATCCTTAGTGAAAAATCAGAAACATGATTAGGCATCTCTGACCCTGTTGTTGATCAGTTTTAATTAGGTCTTGCCCTGGTGCATGTGTGGATTTTCGAGGTTGGTGTGGATAATGCCCCGAAGTCCTGTGCACATGGTTCAGAGTCACCGTGACCCTTCAGTGACATTAGGTAGAGTAGTCCTTCTCTTTCCTCATGTGGGTTATCTACATTGTAATTTCATTCGTATGTATTACTGTTAGTATGCATTCTTGCCTCTTGTTGGGATTAGACCCGTTTAAGTATTTCTTACTATCCTGGGTACTTGAATATTAAATATGGATGATGTAAATCAAGTTGTTGTATTGAAATGTGAATAATCAAATTGATATAGTTAACTGCTAGATTAAAGGGAGTTAACAACAACTTATTAGACCATTTTCATGAATTAAATGAATTTAGAATATGGGATGTCATCATATCATCGCATGTATGAAAGGAATTCCATTTTTAGTAAAACTGGCATCATCAAGATAGTTAAATAATAATTTGATTCGAACCATGATCATAAATTGAAAATTTCCTGGAAACAGATATGTTGGAGGATAACGTGAATATCTAATAATTCTGGAATTCAAAAGTATAATCGTTGGTATGGTTTGACTGGATACCAATAAATGATGCAGTTATTTGGAATTGGTTACATAATCAATACGATAGATATGTCGAGAATTAAAAGGATTAGATAACTGGCTTTAGCCCCGCTACTCACTGGATTTTGGCTGTAGCTTTGGTCTTTCAGACTGGTTTCAGGGGCTGGTTTAGGGAGTTACTAGCCTCCCTACAAATCTTTGGTTAGGCTTAGTGGCCAACTGGGATAGCGGGATGCGTGGCTCGAGGTTTAGTTCTTTCTCAGCTGGAGGGTGGGTCATTGGTTGTCTGTGGTTCAGCATACGTAGTGCTTCTATGTGTTCATGCTACACGATGTAGCTGCCACCCCTTTCCGCAATAACCCCAAGGTGATGGAGAGTGGTGACTTGATGGGTATAAGCAATCTTCTCAACCAATAGGGTGACTTATACTAGTCTTGCATGGCAGAAAGTTACATGACATTGTCTCGTGCCCTAAGATGTTGATTGACAGATTGTAGACTATAATAAATTGGGCTTCCAATATACAAAACAGAACCAGATAACGAGGTGTCAAATAAATGGATTAATTAAAGCTATAGCACCCATTTTCTCTTGTTCTCGGTTACTATTGCACTCTACTGTTATTGTTTCTACTCTACTCAGTTTTACTGACATGTTTTTGGGTTCCGTATTCACGTATACTTGGCAGTTTGCAAGGTGATTCTCATTGTACATCTCCTTGGGCTTATATACTAATGTTCTATGGTAAATCTTCTAGTTTGTATTCAATTTATGTTCATTTAATTATGTAACATGAATTGTTTGTTGGCTTTCTTTATATTTTATGATTATGTGTTGGGTGACTGTGCTCTTGTGGGCGAGTTGTGCTGGTTGTTAGTACACGAAAACTCGAGTTTCGTTGCATGGTGGGACTCGGGTCGTCACATCGATTCTAAGTGGAATCAAATCGATCGTAGGATCAATGATATGAAGAGGTCTTCCAGCGTGGAAACCTTTTGTCTCAAATGTTTCGAGTGAGAAGATGTAGTCACTCGCACCAACCTTGAACATTTCATTTTTTCTACGAGCTAGGTTTTTTGTTATTTGATGTGTTACATGCATGAGTATTAACATCTATTACCAATATATAGCAATGTTGATAAATTCAAGAGGTTTGATGATTAACTTACCACATCTTCGTCAATGTGATTCATGTCCCTTAGCTTGACGATGTTTGCTCCAATCCACTTCCTAAGCCTAGGTCTGAGATCCCTTTTTATGTAGGAATCTTTGAAGCAATGCTCCATCTAGACCTATGTATCATAATTTTCATTTCACACAACTTCAATCAAATGTAATATGTAGCTATTATGTTAAATGAGCTACTTTTAATTTGTGCTACTTACATATAAACATGCCATGCAGCCATTTATGTATCCAAGGCACTCGAAGCTTGTGTTCGTATCCTTCGAAGCAATTTTTTTCGCCATCGCTCTCATCTTGAGTAGAAACTCAGCAACAACAGATGACCAATTGAAATATTTTGTATCCTCAAGTGAATCAATGTAATTCAATAATATTCGAGAAAATGAGTACCTTGAATCAGGAAACAAAAAGGTTGTGAACATCAGGCAGATCGATGTTGTAACGAAGATGTAGACCGACCTATCATATTCAAAGTGATAATACATTTATAATATTGGCTAGATGCTTCTCCTGTGAAGATGTCTCTCTTTTCTGAATATAGACTCATGGTAGAAGCTTCGCCATGGCAGGCTCTTCTCATGCACCTTTATTTCATATCCATTACTTGGTATGCCTAGTATCAAACTTATATCCTCATTTGAAAACCTCACAATTCTCTCACCCAACAGGAACTTCCCATCACTGGCATACCTCTCTATCATCCATTTTGCTTGGTTTCAACACTTGTTTTACCCAGACTTATTAGTCGATGGAAGGTGATTTTTTCCAAGAGTTCCCTTTGTCAGATAATGGATGCTTATCTACAAAGTCTTTGAAGTGTTGAACATAGCAATGATGGGTGACTTTCTCCTCATCTATATTTATTCAAGACCTTCTATATTAATATTTATCAATCACATGTTTTGTAGGAACATCACTGTAAACTTATAAACATCCACCACATGTTTTATCTTTTTTACGATATTAAATAGTGTAGTTTAGATGGAGAATGTAAAGATTATATACTTACTGATGAGGCATGGCTCATCATAGCTAAAATGCCTAAGTTAAGCTAGAAACTAGGTTAAACACTACACAATTAACATAAGAAATGGGTTAAGTGTGAGAATTAACAGAAATGGCCTAAAACAACAAATCAGTGTTAAAAATGCATAATTAGGTCACAAATTTAGATATTTTATTTAAAAATGTAAAATGATGATCCACTTGCAAATTGAAGACATATTTTGGTTTAAAAGATCAAATTAAGAGTGAAATCATGTTCTAATATGTTCAATTATCATTTCATAAAAACTTCATGACATTTGGACATTAGTAGAACTTGTATTTATAGTTTTTCATTTAGGTCCTTTAAGCATTAACATTCCATTCACATTAAAAGTCCAAGGACCCAATTGAAAACTTTCGAGGACCTATTTGCAAGACCTAAGGATAGCGCTACATTAAAACTTATCACTAATGGGCCTTTATGCAAATTTCATATCGTTTCGACATTTAGACCTCCTCGCAATTCTCCCAACCGACTTGCAGGTTGAGGTGCATTGTAGCACCCGTAGAACATGGCCAATGGTGGTTGTTGTTCTCTTGCTCTCTCGATCCAAAGACCAATCATCATCCAAACTTTGCGTGCCTTTGTGCGTAGAGTCACCACCCATTCTAGGTCCCATCCAATGATGAATTTTTGGATTGAACTTTCCTACCCACCTCTTAGCCAATCACCACTGTTTGCCCTAAACTCGTCTAAATCAACCTTAGCGGTGCCCAAATCTCGAGCGTGCCTACTTAAGTGACCACTTGAGCTCCTCGCACATGCATCGACCTTCCTCCTACATTTCTCGAGGCGATCCCTTCGTCCCTTTGGTCTCTCCTCACTCTGCCTCTACTCCATTGTTGAGATAGTGGAGGTCACTTTCTTCGATCGTCCTCTCCGCTAAGGACTTCGTAGCACCCCAGGGTGACCTAGAGCTTCCCTAGCAATCTTTCCCCTCCGCTGGAGCTTCTCCCATCATTCTCCGCTATAACCACCAGCTATAGTTTTCCTCAGGTCTCGTTCCTCCACTCAGTATAGGATTTCTTGCTTTCATAGGTTAGGTTTATTGCTTTCGTAGCCTAATTAGATAGTGTAGATTATAGTATATTGTCTGGATTGTTTGGATTAGGTTTAGAATAGAGTAGGACTATTGTAGCTCTGATCCACACCTCCTTGATCAATTCAAATCAGAGAGGTATTCACACACATTTGCATCAATTCATACAGCTCCCCAACCATTTCATGTCCACTCTCATTTAATTTCCTCATGTTTTAACCCATAATCCACCCCAATTCCCTGAGCATGTCTAGATCTAAAATTCTCAAAATTTATGATCTAGATAGCACTCACAATCATCTAGAAGTCTCTTGATGAGATACTCATCATGATTCCTAAATACCTCTAATTAACTAGTTTCCCTAGTTAATTAGCTAGGAATATGTATTATTACGAGTTAATTATAATAAAGGGGATTAAATACAAGGGCCTTTAAAATAGAGTAAAAATACTAAATTAAATATCTATTATTCATAATTATAATTTAATTAATAATTTGGACTCAATAATCAACACTTAGCTAGTTAATTAATATCTGAATTAACTTAATCAATATTTAACCTTATACTTAATTAACTTAATCATTTAATTAAATATAGCTAAAAAGGGCAAGAATGTAAATTCAAGGCATGAATATAATATTTACTTAATTTATAATAATATATAAAAGGTTGAAAAAGAAATAAATTAAAATAAGCTTTAAATGCCTTTATTTACGTTTACGTCCTCAGGTTTTTATTCAATTAAGTCCTTTTATTAATTATAGGTCCCTAGTTTTTCTTGCACTTTGGTCCCCGTGTACATCATCTTCTTCCTCCTCAGCACTGGACAGCCGACGTCTGCCGGTCACCATACCACCTAATCACCGC
The DNA here is from genome assembly GCA_037157565.1 of Thalassia testudinum. Lineage (NCBI taxonomy): Eukaryota > Viridiplantae > Streptophyta > Magnoliopsida > Alismatales > Hydrocharitaceae > Thalassia > Thalassia testudinum. The sequence goes on along the minus strand of JAZHRO010000003.1, from coordinate 6,118,360 downwards.
ACATCCGATGTTGGAACACCTTTGTTTCTACTCTGGAGCTTAAGCTCACCACCACCTGCTCATCTGACGGTCTGGATTCATCCTTAATCCTATTTTCCCTAGGCATCTAAGCTCACTGGTGTCAGAGACGATGTTAGTTGTTAGGATGTATCTAGACCTCTATCCGTCTAGGTTCAAATACCTCCATCGCCACCTATAAATACTCCTTAGCTCCTCCGATTTTCTGCAAGTTGACTCCCTTCCCTCTTCCCCACACCGAGTTGATAATAGACTATTCGTCCTCAACTCCAGCGACCTTCTTACCCTCCCTCGGAGTGCCTTCAGCAGAGGCGTTTGTCTCCCTCACCTCCTTTTCCCTCCCGCAGCTGTGACAGGGCATGGGAGGACCGCCACCATCCTTCTTCTCCACTTCTTTTCTTGCCAGAGCTCTTCCCACAACCTTCTGATTTCTTCCTCCATCATGATCCTTTCAATGGAGATCTCTTTCGCCTCCTTCGTCCAGGTAACAGTAAACTAGCTAGGATTTAGTTTAGCTTAGTTAGGTAGTTAATTAGTGTAATGTTAGCTTAGTTTCATATCATTCTTCCCCGACTCCAGTGAGGCCAATTTCAGCCTCAACGGACATCGATTCATTGTTTCAACCATTTAAGCACACTCCCTACCTCTTCACAACCCCATCCCACCTTCTTCCACCCAATTTTATCACATATTTCGCCTAATCCACCTCCACCATCGACCTCCGTTATCCATGGTGGAGGTCTACAGCTTAGAACACCTCCATTAGGGGCCCTCCACCTCTTCTCCATCACTTCAGGGCCCCGATCCACATCTTAATTAGCCTAATTAACACATATATATGAAATTCCTAATCTCACCTCAACCTCCTGAGCTCGCTGTCAATGGCGGCTCAGGAGGAGTTTTTGTCACCTAAACAATCACTCATAAGCATCGCAAGACTCGATGGGAACACCATAATGAGCCATAACTAGCTCAATTTGGCATGATAAAGTCAATAAAAGCTCCTACATAACCTTCAGAGGGTCCTAAGTTCTTAATATTCTATTTTGAAAAGAAAAGATGAAAACAGGGTTATTATGCAATTTTACTATCTTATCACAAATAAAGAATAATCACAGGGTATGCCAGGGGTTTATTAAAGGTCATATGGTCATTAATGACTAATAAGTGGGTCCATGCAGATAGAAACGGGTTTCCACGCATTTCAAGAATTAATGAATATCTGAAACCCTAAAAACAGACCCGCTTAATTAACTAGGGTTTTGGTCAGAATAAAATTCATATAAACCCTCTAAAAATCATATAAAAATATTATCTAGGGTTTGACATCCTTGATTTGACCAATTGAACCCATTTTGACCTAAAATAGAGTCTAATGCAGACAGTTGCCCTAATTTGGGTTTTTGTACAATTTATCCAATCAAACTTGGTTAAAACCTAAATCTGACTTCACCATCAGATTTCTTGGGTCTAAATTAGGTTTGTACCAAAACTTGGGCCCAATCAGAGATCATCTTGACCTAGTTTTCATTTTAATCTTATTCTGACTCTTTTTCTTACAGAGAACCCCTCAACTTTTGAAAGCCTTGTAGGGACCCCCATAACTTCCTCATCTTCTTCACATTCGGGTCCCTGCTGCCATTAGAAATAGCTGTAGCATCTCCGGCGAGATTTGAGCGAGATTTTCTTGCCCTTTTCTCAATCAATTAGTCCCAGATTTGAACCAGAGATTCCTTAAGGAATTCTATTTCAATCAAGCCCATCCTTGGACTCCAATTCTTTCCCAATCTCCCATATGAACGCATGGGAGATGCGGGTCTCCTTGTCACGCAAGAACCACATGCCTCCAAGCTTGGTTTCCAAGCTTGGAATGCCGTTCTAAGCCCTATTTAAGGACCTAGGTCACAAGGCCGATCTCCTTAGCAAGTTTTGGTGAGTCAAAATACCCTAATCTACCCTCTCTGGCCACCAAACACCTCTGCTCTGGTGACCTCTCTCTGTCCTACTCCTCTGCACCTCCAACCATCAAATTGGAGGTGCCACAGTCTTCCTCTCTTCCTCGCACACCTCTCCAGTCAAAGGGAGGGTGTTCCTCTACCTCAATCGCCATCGTCGCTTTGCCATTGTCGCTTTGCCGTCTCTATCATCTTCTCTGGCTTTGGTCAGCCACAACCAGAGCCCTCCACCCATCTCGTTCCCCTCTAAGTCTCTCTATTCTTTCTTCTCTCCCTCTACTTTTTTTCACCTACGCATAAGTCACTTGCGACCATTGCATCGCCTTATCGCACTTCGTCTTCATCCACTCCAGCAACGCTTTGGCTAAGCCTACCCATCACACCACCGCACGAAACTCGCCGCTACCACCCTCATAAGCTTCACTACCACTTCCTTAACAAAAGCCCTCTATCAATTAGGGCATCCACCCTCTCTACCGTTCCATTGACCAACCCACCTCTGCAATGTCTTCTCCATCACCAACAGCCACTCTCCGACCACAATACGTCCTCCACCCACCACCGTTGAGTTCGCCTCACCACAGCGAAGCTTTTGAATGCTCTAATTAGGGCTTAGTGCCTGTGTTCTTGACTTCAGGTACTTTGTCGGACCTCTGTCATTGCCTCCACTCCTCCGACTTTGTACGTAGTCCTCTAACCACAACTACCCCAGGCTACATTCCCAGGCACTGCGGTTGACCTCCAGACTCCTCTACAGGTGCTCAATTTGACCCAACAGCATCATTTGCTGCTTCAATTGATTGAGACCTTCATCTGCAACCACATGCGATGAAGGTAGGTGGGATAGTCCTACATCGTGGAACACAGACATGCGCACGACACATAAGTTGATTTTGTGACTCTACCCATTTGCATTAGCACGCACATGGGGTGAGGTCCCGCTCACGCATGCACATACGCATGCTCTCACCCGCGGTTCACGCCATGCAAGTCTGGGCCTTGGTCCGTTTACCCGGTTACCCAGGTCTGGTATGGTTTGCTTGATTCTAAGAGAGAAAGAAGAGAAAGAAAAAGAGAGAGGAAGGGGGCGGGTTTGCCCTCTGCTGCTCTCTACACTTAGAGAATTTGTGAGGCATTTGCCTCTGTTGGTGTTGTGCTATCCTTGCCTCTCCCTCAGGCCTGAAGGAAAAGAGAGCCCTTTGCCTCTGTTTCCAATTTTGAGACACTGTTTCATTATTGAAATACTTAAGTTGACGTGGAATATTTGGTTGGATTCACTATTCATTTATTTAAGATACTTGGGCTTAATTAAAAGGGGTTAATTAGTGATTCAAATCACCATTTTAACCCATCATTTTTTGCATATTGATACTTGAGATCTTGATATATCATTTTTGAATAAATTTTGGTTGAAATTGCTTATATTTTGTGATCTGTGAGATTGAATTGCCAGTTTTGCTCCCAGTGAACGACCTCGTACTTGCGAGTTATAAATTTTAAGTGTTTAAATGTGATTTTGTCCTATAATATAATGCATCTTTCAAACATTGATTATTTCACATAAACAAGACTCAACTGAGCCTTTTCCCTCACTCAATTGAGTGAGAGGATCATTCTGGAGTTCATGCGAACTCAAAATCTTTTCTAAATGAATTCATGATAAATTATTTTAATTAATCATTGTTTGGAGTAATTGAAGTACTTCTGAGGTTCCTTGTGACCTTAGGAGTCTCTTGAGTACATTCTTGATAAGTTTCGTGGAGATCTGATCTCCAGACACCTATTTCTGAGTTCACCGAAGCTCCGGCAAGCTCCGGCGACCCAATCTAAAGCTTCAGGCATCAGAACTTTTTGAGAAGCTCCATAATACTTAGTTGAAGCCTTAGGATCAAGAATATGTGCTTAGACTTATGTTTAATCAATTCTACTCATTTGTTAGAGTTTGTCTTCTCCAACTCCGACAGAGTTGGAGAGGACTAAACCTCTGAGAGGTACAGCTTAAGAATAGATCCAGAAGCTTCAATGGACCTTGTAGAACATACTTAGATCATTAAATTGGATTGAGAACTTCCAGAGACTTCTACCGAACAACCCTCCTTAGCCCAGGCGGCAGTGCCTGTGAGCACTGTTTGAGTGCTAAAAACTCCACTTTGAAGTGTGGATTAGTTTCTTGAGGTTGAAATAGACCTATCTAGGTCTCTGATTTGATCAATAGTGCTTTTAATCTTAAAGTCAAATTTTGATGGCAGTAGGTCAAACCTGGAGCGAACTTGAAGAATTTAGGATTGATTCAATGATTTAATGGGATGGTTGAGTTCCTAGAGTGATTTAGATTGCATTTTAGGTGATTTGATTGAGTTATATCGAGATTTGATTGATATTTCACTTAGTTTGTGTTTTGGGTTATTTTGGAACCCAAATATTGTTCTTCAAGGTTTTAATGAGATTTGAACCTAAATCTCATCTAGATTTGTTACATTCAACCCCTGAATAGGTTTAGACCTCTTTGTGAGGTCTTTAATCTTTGCTGGCTTAATTAGGACCTAAATTCGAGCTTTGAGCTTCCAGAATGAAGCTCCTTCCCTTCTGAAGTTTACTAAAGCTTCCCTAACCCTCTTTCTTCATCCATTCCATGTGGAATGCTTCACTGTAGCATTCTAGGACCTTAGTCAAGGGCAAAACCTTCTTTTGCAGGTCAATAGACCTAATAATCCACCACTACAGTACATTCTAACATGGCTGAGCAGCTATGTTCATCACCCAAATCAGTGGATCAAAAATGATCCACAACACCAAATTGGTGTTAAAATCTATTGTAGGATCCTTAGAGCTTTCCATCGAGCTCTGGATCGCCCGATTTGAGCATCTGAGCTGCTGCGAATCAAGACTTGAAGATCGGCAGATGCACGAAGAGGAGCAGGTGATTTAAGTCCCGCATCGGTGGAACGCGGGCAAGTGCTATGGTATAATATGATTTTGTGCACCCAACGCTTTAGTCGATAGCGCTGGGCACACAAACAAAGCCTTACCTTTGGATTCAAATGGGCACGTGCATGCACGTGCCTGTGTGTGTGAGTGGACGTGTGCCTGTGTGTGTGCTCGGGTAGGCAAGCGAGCTTGTGGGCTTGTGATAGGCCGAAAGTGTGCATTGGGCTGAAATGAATTAAAATCCACCTAATATAAACTAGGCCCGACCTAGTAGGGTTTGGTCCCACCCCTCTGGAGTGCTGCACATCCCCGAAAGGTTGGGTCGCCCATTAAAAACGTAATTTTTGATAAGTGAATGGGTTAATGGGTTAAGGTAAGCATGAATTTGTCTACGTGTGGAGAATGTGACTGCACAATAAGGGAGAGAATTAAGTGAAGATTAAAAGAGCTCGTGAGACTATGAAAAGCTGAAAAGAAAGATTGAAGAAAGAAAAGAGGTTAAGGCTTAAGGAAGAAATAAAGGATAGAGAGTCGAGCAAGAGAGAGAGAGCACAAAAGAAGAAGAAGAGAAATAAAGAGAAGAAATGGATGAGTTGAGAAAGAGATAACAGACGTCTAAAGCTTGAATTAGAAGTCTAATTTTACTTTTTAGGTTGTCTAACTTCTTTTACAGACGTCTGATTAATGGTTGAAGCTGCTGCATTGTATATTTTGAGCTTTAATTATTGTAAAAGGCATGTTAGACTCTTGTAAACATTTCTTATGCCTTATATGTTGAGAAATCTCTTGTAATAAACATTCTACTTGGTTTTTAATGACAAATCTTTCTTATATAATTATTTCTATTAACTGGAATATTGCATATTTTAGTTGTTAAATCTTTGGTGCAATTGTTCATGTACTTAACATATATTATATTTTTTTAATTTGATTGATTAAATAGTTAGTAATTATGCCTTAGGAATTAATGGTGAATTAAGTTTACTATTATACCTCCCAGTGAATGACCTTGACTCAACTAGTTAAATGAAATTATAAATATAAAATGTTAGGTTAACTTGACCCTATACTACATTCACGACACTAATTCAAGTTAACCTAAGTTACTTCTAATGCATTTAATTAACGGTGTTGAGAAATATGTTTGAAACCTTGTGTTGATTTTCAATTCAGATTTTCACAAGGACCCTTAACCTTGTGTTGATTTGAACTGAGCTGAACTGTGGATTTCTCAAACGCGATTTTGATTTGGTGATGAGGTGAATTTTTGGTTCTTCATTGGTAGTTAGAACCAAGGAAAATCAATTTTACTGATTTGAGGTTCTAACAAGGATTGAATTGCTTAATTAGATGAGATTTAGATTTTGATCTAAAGGCTTTCACTCATGCTTATGGTTTTTTATTCATTATTGAGGGATTTGAAGGTTTGGGATTCAATATTAATGGATTTCAATGTATGATTGGTCACTTTTTTCATGTTGTCTATGGCATAAGATAGGGATTAGATTAGAGTATATTTCATCTTCGAGCTTCAATCTAATTTGGAATGAGTCCTAAATCTATCACGCAATGTTTTAAACACTTTTGAACCAAGCTTTAATATGTTTGAAACCTGTACCTGAATATTCACCTTACACTATCTATAGTGTAAGGTGAAGATCATGTTAGGAATTAAATCAATTGTATCTGAATTTCCTTGAGTTTCAGAATGATTTAAAATAGATTTGGAGATGGTTTTTCATGATTTTGATTCATGCATTTCAGATCTGGGATTTGGCATGTTTTTCAGAAAGCATTCAACATTGATTTCAACATTGATTTTTTTAAAAGTCGATGTGGTTTTGATCTCTCATTTCAATATATTAAAGAGCTGCTTAGCAGCTACATTATATGGGTTGACCTTGATTTCAAGTATTGGAAGATTTGAACTTGTCTCAGTGGAGTTTAAGATCAGATCTAGTTGGTCTGATAAGAGTTTTGGCTGTAGTAGTAGCTGCATCATTATTTTAAGATGTCTAATCTTTTGAGACAACTATTGAATAGTAAAGCAGCAGCTGAATTCAGCTACTGATCTGATCAGTAGCATTGCAGCAGCAAATTGGCTGCTACATTTCAGTTTTAGCAGGTCTGAACCAAGGATCTAAGCTGGGAATTTAGAATTTTGGAGGATTTAAGGAAGTTGACACTGTTTTGTAATGATAGGATCTCATGTACAAGCATTCTTGTATCTGAAATGAACTTTAAGTTAGTTGGAATTGCTTGATTATACTCATTAGATTCACTTTCAGCTAATATCCATTTGTACAACTGTCCAAATTGTGATTTAATGAAAATTATGTTTAATTGATCCAAACATATTGCATGAGATGTGTTGGAAGTTTCTGAGTGCCAAAACCCCTCATCTAGCAGTTGGAATTCAAAACTAGGCCTTAAGTCCTTAAGTTAAAACTCTTTCAAGGCCTAAATTGTGCTTGATTTGTAAATAAATAAAATACTTAAAAAATCACAAAAAAATAAAATAAACCTATCTTGAGTAAGATCAGGTATTTCTCTAAGTGTTCACCAAGTTTCAAAGTATCTTGAACCCCCAACTTGGTAGAACATACCAACCGACAGTTCAGTATACCTTGAAATTTAATAACAAACCAAAGATGAAAAATCACAAAAAGAACTTCCTCTCTCTCTTCTCACCCTTTCTCTCTCATCACCTATCTCTATTATACCTATAAAAACTATAAAAATCAAAAAATACTCAAAAACACTTAAAAATACCTTGTATACTATGTATATACTTGTATAATATAACTTAAACCTAAGCTATATGTATATATTGTATAATATGTAGATAATGTACATAATTAACTTATATATGTATTCTATACATTAAATTAAATATTTAGAATGATTTATTGTATATATAACTTTATTGTATAATTCACTATTAATTTATATAAACTTAAATGCATAATACCTGAGTAATTATCCAAACTTATATATATGTACATAATTGTATCTAATAATGTACATACATATTTAACTAAGTATTATATATTGTATAATACCTGTAAACTGATTTAATTAAGTAATTATAGTAGGTAATTAAGTTATTATGTTAATTAAGTAATTTATTAACTTAAAATAAAATAAATTAGTAATTTAAGTTAATAATGAATTAATTTATAATGTACACTTATATAATATTATGTTAAGTATTTTCAACCTATTTATAATGTATTTATAGTGTATTATAGTATTTATAAATTATTTATGTGTATAACTAAGTAAAACGTGTATTTAAATGTAAATAAATTAAAATAAAGTTTCTAAAATACATTAAAAATGTGTAATAAATAATTTATTATATAAATTAACTCTGTATAAGGTTAATTTTATAATTAATTAACCAATTTGTACTTTAACTGACAAATTAAACTCTAATTTAATGTGTATAAACAACCAACTTTAACCAATTTTATTATATATTTAAATAATTTATTTTTGTAAATAAATTATATAATCAAATAGCCCTATATAAGGGCTTTGTAATCATGTAATTTAATTTTAAATTAGATTAAATTATGGCCCTTAAATTGAGGGCCAAAATCCTCGAATCAGAACGCACTCTGCGTTGGGCTGTGCACATTTCTACCGCTAATGTTAGTGCCACATCATGGCCTTACTACCACTCAAAGTGGTATATAATACTTTTACGTTGCGATCTCCTCGGTTGTCAGTGCAAGGCATAAGCAAATGAGCATATACAGGTTTCTTGGGGCATGTGCCACGTGCTCCTGTGGGCATGTGTGGTTGTGAGCGTGCATGCGTATGCTCGCAGGTGTGTGGGTGTGTGAGCACGTGTGGGCCTGTGTTGGGCCTAAAATGCATGAAAAAATGCCTAACTCAAACTAGGGCTGGCCCACTAGTAGAGGTATGGTCCCACCTCTCTGAGGTAGTTGTATCACTCGAACATGGGCCGACTCTCTGATGAAACTATATTTGCATGTGATAATTAGTTAATTTAACATAGTTTCACAGCTTAATACAAATCATTAGCATAATAATAGGCTTAATAGCTTAATTAACCTCTGCATACAACAAATTTAAATAATGTTAAATTGTGCATATTTCTATATTATTACAAGACTATTCTATGTATGAAGTTATGCAGGTAATGCAAATTTAAAGGAATCCTATTATTATAATAGCGTGGTTAACCCATTCCCATTTTAACTCTATTCTAAATCCATTTTTATTCAACACCCTATCCCACCTAATTTTAATTCACATAACCCTTTTATCCATTTCCCACATATTTTTTATTATTCCCCTTCATTCCTCCTGCCAATTCCCTCCAATTCCCTCATTTCATTCAAAGAAAATAAAAATTAAAAAAATCCCACACCCACATTCCCGCAACTTCTCCCACATATAGGTAACCTCCCCACTTCCTCTACTCTCTTGTAACTGTCTCTCTCTCTTTTTCTCAAACTCCCTCTCCCACAAAAAAAAAAACCAACTCCTCCCCTGCTGTCATAACCGCCCCCTCTCCTTCTCTATGAAAGACCTCTTCCCCATTTTATTTTGATCACCACCGAACCCATCTCCCTCTCCCTCTCCCTCATAAACTCCCCATTCTCCTTTCTCCCTCCTATGAAAAACTTTCCCCCCACCATCAATCCATAGCCACCGCTCCTTCCCTCCACTCCTTTCCTCTCCACCGAAAATAACCCATCTCCCTCTCCCTCAATATCTCCTCCCTCATCTCCTTTTCCCTCTTGAGAACCTCCACAGCCACCCAACCCCACTACTGACCTCACCACTCCCACCTTCAATTCCTCCTTCCTCTACGCAACCGCCACCACAGAGAGCCATCTGCACCTCCTCGACCTCGTCAATGTCCACGCAAAGCCACATCGCTCCGCCCACTCTCACCACCCTCACCATAGCACCTCCAGCACCATCAATGCCAATCTCCTCCTCCTCTTCGGCCTCATCGGCACAGTGCGATCTCCTCCTTTTCAACCTCGTCGACACCCTTCAATGCCAGCCACCAACCGAGCACCACAACTGAAACGTTGGCTTCGAGAGATAACCGGGTTTTATTGTTATAGCATTATAGTATAGCCAGTTATTGCCATCATTTCAAATATATAAATTTTTTACTCGGAAAATAAAAGAGTTCCCGAGGTCGAACTCAGGGAGCAAGTTGTATTCTAGAGATATACATGTTCTATTACAAAAAAAATAAAGAGAGAGAGAGAGGGAGAGAGATGAAAGTTTGAGTTCTTCTTCTTTTCTTCTTTCTTTGTCTCTTTCTCTCTTTAGCTTTTGTTCTTCCTGTTCTTCTTCTGTGTTTATCTCCTTGTGGTCCTCTTCTTCTTCTGTTGTTCTTCCTTGTTCTTTTGTTCTTCAGATCTTCTTCTTTCTTCTTTTCTTTTTCCTGTCAGGACGTCGTCTCTCCTTCTTTCTTCTTTTCTTTTTCCTGTCAGGACGTCGTCTCTCCTTCTTTCTTCTTTTCCCTTCAGGACGTCGTCTGATTTTCCAATCAGACGACTTAAACCGCTTGTTGCTACAGTGTCTCCCTTAGCTTTCTTCTTCTTCCGCGGTCCTTCTTCTTCACCTGTGCCTGCACACTTCAGAGTTTACGTCAGAGGGCAAAACCTACTCTACCCTCCCCCACCCCCGCGTCTCTCTTTCTCTGAATTCGCTCTTCGGAAGGCTCTCCCAGAGCATCCGGGTAATCGGGTACACGGGTCGCGCCCGGGTCCAGGCCCACCGACATGCGTGGTGGGCGAGGAGTGCAGGTCAGTCTAAGTCGGGTCGGGTCAGGTCCGCGGGGCGTGAGCGCGGACGAGACCGGGTAACCGGGCGGGTGAAGGGGACCTCACCCCGTGAACTGAGGTGAACAGCTTAAGGCACTTTTTGCCTTTAAGCCCCCGTTCGCCTCAGTGGCTCTCCGAGGTGGGACTAAATGTCCCACCCTAATTGAGCGCCCGCAGCGGAGAAAGCAGCGGGCAATCGCGGCTTCACGCGAGGCCTTCGCCCCAGCTGCGAGCCTGGGACTCTTCGCGGAGGCGCCCCGCGCAGCCTGGGAGTCAGGCCTGAGCGAAGCGCACCTGGAGCTGCAGGTTGAAGGTGCTCCTTCCACGCAGCAATGGCGACGGCGGTCGAGACACCTGTACACAGAGGAACGGCCTCTCGGCCTAATCAGATACGCGGACAACCTTCACCGTGGCACGGCGAAGGTGGTGGGGGGTCTGGCAGGCGGCGGGGCGGAGCGTGAGGGTCGTCCTAGGTCAAACTGCGGGTGGAGAAGTGGGTTTGTTCGGGGGGTCTGCAGAGGGCGAGTGGCGGGACGTGAAAGGGAGGAGGTTGATCAAGGTGAGGAGGCGGAGATTCTATGAGGGTCGGCGAGGCGTGTGGAGCTGTGGAGTGATGGGGGGGTCTCGCCGGAGTTTGGCCAGAGACGAAGGGGGTGACGGTGGACAGGAGCGGTCGAGGGTTTAATCAAATAAAAGACAGTGAGGAAAAGAAAGAGGGGGAGATGGGGAGAAGTTCTGACCTAGCTACGGAGACGAAAGGGGCCGGAGCAGGGCGACAGTCGTATCACGACTGTCGCCGGAGAAGAAGATGCCCAGGGGAAGGGGCGGCGGCGAGCAGAGGGCTGGAGAGGCGCCAGCTGGGTGCGGCGTGGCGCGGGAAGAGCGAGGGAGGGCAACCCTGCAGCTGGTAGTGCGGCAGGGCGACAAGGAGGAGGAGGAGAGGCCGCCGGAGCAAGGAGGGCGTCTGTCAGAGTGGGAAGAGAGGAATTGAGGGGGTATCTCCGTCAGATCCGAGCTGGGAAGAACGGTGGAGCGACGGGGGTATTTATAGGGACCGAATCAGGGAGGAAGGCGGAGGGAGACGGCGTGTCTCCCTCGCCGGAGGACGCCGGAGATGGAAACCCATACTGTCCGTGCGTTCGCACGGCCGGTATGGTGGGTTACAGCGACCAGGGGGGTGTCCCTGCGACGGCTGACGACGCAGGGCACCCCCGGTTTACTTGCCAGGCTCTCCCCCTCACCCTGCGCGGCGCCATGCTCCGCGCAAGGTCGCCGGAGCATGGTGCTGGCAGGTTTTGCAGGGGGGACCTGAACGCAAAGAACGAAGGAGAGTTAGGGGCCAAAATGTGAGGGTTCAAAAGTTGAGGGCCAAAAAGTAAATATATGAGGACCAAAGTGTAAAGTTGGTCAAGAAGGTTTCTTCTTAGGCTCAAGTTTTTATACATGACTAATTAGGACCTAAGGAATCTGATGGTGAATTTTATTTCTAGATTAAACCTTGTTTGACTGGTCAATTTACGCAAAAACCCAAATTAAGTTATTAATTGGGTATGGTTTTCAATGTAGGTCAAGATGGGTTCCTAAGGTCAAATTGAAGGTTCTAAACCCTAGAGATTATTTTTCTATGAATTTTAGAGGGTTTATTCCATTTTTGCTTTGCCTTGAACCTCGTGAATTGAAGTGGGTTTGTTTTAGGGTTACAGATTATTATTTAGGTCCTTGGAATTGCTGTAGCCCTTGCTAGATCATCTCATCCCACTTTTATTCTTATTAAGTTGCTTTGACCTATGTTTGGATCCTGAATTACCCTGTATGCAGATTATACTGGTAAAATTGCATTTTTACCCCTTATGACTTGTTTTTTTCCTTAAACTCAGAATTCTCTGAGTTAAGCCTTTCCTTGAGTTATGTAGGAGCTTTTATCCTTTGTATTGGGTCAAAATGAGCTAGTTATGGCTCATGATGAGGTTCTCATCAACAACCACCACCGGTTGCACCACCATCTCCCACACCGACGACGTCGTTCCCCATCATGACAGCCACCAGGAGCCACCCACCAACCTTCTCCCTCAAAGTCTCCACATCCTCTCCTCCCTCTACTTGCCGATCTCCTCCTACTCCTCTTCGGCCTCATCGACGGCCACTCCAAGCTACGCCAGTCCTCATCTCCAACAGGTCGCCAACTCTTCCTCTCCAATGAGCGTCCATCAACCATCTCCTTCTCTCCTCTCTGTTCCATGCCATCGACAACCTCGTTGCCGCCAGCCCTAACTGCCATCACTGTAATGCCCCTCAACTTCTCTCCGCAGACGCAACAGCAACATCTCCAGCTCCTCATTTTCCTCTTCCTCGACCCCTCTGCATGAGCTCCTTTCTTTCTCTTTTATGTTCTACACTTGATGTTTTTAGTTACTGCAGAAAGAAAACTTTGTATCAGTCTAATACCATAACCTGTTTCCTTATTTAGTAAAATAGAATTTATTGTATAAAGCTAGTTTTAATTGCCTTATTTAATTTTTGTAGTCATGTTTGCGAAATTTTAAATTTTAAATAACGCATAGTTTGTTTCTATCATGTTCTTAAATTGTTGGATAGATATATATTTGCTGTAAAGATCCGTTCTATCTTGAGCCTTTTAAGACATTTGGACTGTCGGTCAGACTCTGGTCAAACGTTTAGACCCCTTCCCAGATGTCTGAAAATCAAAATTTTGGTACGAGCCTTCGTGTCTACGTGCGGGCTGTGCGCAGATAATACCTCTCTTCTCTCTCTTTCCCTCTTTCCTCCTCCACTGAACCCTAATGCACCTCTATAAAACCCCTCTCCCCCTCTTCCTTTCTTCCCCACTTCACCACAGCCAGCCACTTCTTCTCTTCCTCTCCACCACAACGAGAGGAGCGAGTGTGAGAGAAAGTGCGAGAGCGGCGATGAGGAGGAGAGGCAGTGTGAGGAGAGGAGGAAGGGCTTGAGCTTGCGAGCTTGTGGGAGCTCGCCGGAGGGCGCACGACCGGAGCGGCACGTGCGGGAGGAGTGTGTCGGGGGAACCATCCCCGACACTGCTGCAGCCGGAGCTGTAGGCGCGAAGGCGAGGCCGCGACTGCGCACGGCGAAGGAGAGTAGGAAGTGGTTCTGGTTCTGGGATTTTCCCAGAATCAGACGTTAGGCATGACGTCCAGACGACTTGGCAGACGTCACCGGACGTCTGAAGGTAGATCTTCACGAAGGTACATTCCTTTTGCGGATACGGCCATGAAAGCTGCACCGCAACTACGGTTTGCGTGGCTAAATGTAGGTGATTTGGCTGTCGCGTGCAGGGATTGCTTCGGGAAGGCATGAGGCATGCCCTCCCACATTTCGGACGTCTGGACAGCTTACCAGACAACCAGAAGCACTCCTAGACATTCGGAGGAGAGGTCGGACATCTGGAGCTGGGTCCAAACAGTCTAGAAGAGTTTCTGGACGTCTAAGGTCGACGCAAAACCTGAGGTGAGTTTCTGGTTACTTTTAAGACATCTGGACCTTGTGCTAAACGTCTGATTTGGGCCTGTAGCCCTGTTTTTGACCCGTTCAGGGTCCGTTTGAGGTCCGTTTTACGCAATCAAGATATTGATGTTTTCCTTGTGAGTTCCTCTACTTGTTGGAAGGCCTCTTATACTATTCTAAATATTCCATTGTGGTTTGTTCCTTGTTATAAGACTTCGATCCGTTGTAGGTTCGGGGTTTGCCGAGGCACGCGAGCCTGCCGTTCGAGCCCCCAATCTCCTGGGTTGTCTGGTAGAGTGGATTTCCCTAATTTAATTATACAAACCTGAATGCATATGTGGATTGAATAACTAGAACCTAGGATATGGCATGAATCCTAGGACGAGAAGTACTTGCAATGTCTGTATGCGTGTTTCAATTGCAGTCTTGAATGAATGAATAGAAATGTTAACAACTGCCTGCTAATGAACAAGGGTTGCCTGTGAAATATGAATTACCTGTGCTAGTTAAACAGTTACATGTGACATTACCTGTTGTATATGTTAAATGATATAAATACGAGCTGCATGTGTATAACCTGAGAATGAAAATGTGAATGATGAAACATGGTATGGAATGGCATGAGATATATGAGCATGAACCCTATAGGGAATTAGGAGTAGAGCTCCTGAAAATAAATGGAATGGATCTAGAAATGTGAGTGGGAAGTGTGCTGGCCCTTGAGTACATGGTACCAAGGAAAGCGACTGTCCCCTGTTTAGTGTAGAGAGGAGCTAGCCACCCTTGGGTTGGGACCCGAGGTTAGGATTGGCCACTCTGCACCAACTTCTTGGCCCTCGCATACATTGTACCGGGGAGAGCTACTAGTGTAGGGAGAGAGCTAGCCACCACATGGGGCTCGGGGTTCAGCTAGCCACCCTACACCGACTTGTTAGGTCCACTGGGCAAACCAAGGTAGTGAGACGAGAGTGCACGGACTATGGAAGGACGAGACCCCTGCTTGGTTCTGAGCGGCTAGACCCCTGTTACTGAGAGGGCTAGGCCCTATACTGTTTCGTACTGTACTTTGAGCGTACTCGCTAGTGGAAACGACTGACTGTGTGCCAGTGCGGGGTAGCTACCTGTGCACTTATCGCATGTGCGTAGTTACCGCTACGTCTGTCCATGACCTTGGGGTGGTTGACTGGGTGTAGGATCACCACGAGGGACTCTCCTGGCCAGGAGAGCACCACGTGTGCCTTCTACTCTTCGGAAAAGATTGCAATCAAGATTGTTCCCATGAGGAACATTCGAGATCAAGAAAGAGATCTGAAAAATAAACCAATGGGTGAAAAGGAATAACTTGTAAAATAAAGTAATTGGAATAGATAGCTTACCTGTTAGCTTTTACTGCTTAGTTAGTTGGTTGCCACTCTACTTAGCGTTTGTTGACTTTGTTTACTCATAACCCTTTTTAGGTCCAGGTGTTGAGCAGCCCGAGTCATCGGCTGCAGAGGGTGCTAGGCCTAGTAGAGCCCAGTAGCAGTAGTCTTCCTGTTGTACTTTCTTTTGTAGTGAGTTCAGATCTCTTGTTACAGTTTACATTTCTGTATTTTATTTCTGCTTTACTATTGTGGTGGTGATATGTACTATTAGCAGCTTTTACTTCTTTTACTACTTGTACTCTTTTACTGTTAGTTACTTAGCATAGTGAATGTGGTTTACTTTCCTGCTTTTTGGTTATTTCTTGTTGGACGACTGGGCCTTGGGATCAGTCGAGTTGAGCCGTGATAGCGATTTCACGCGGTTTGTTAAAATACGTCGTTGTAACGCACGAATCCGCTTACACTTTTAAAATTTATATCCTAGATAGGGGAGTATCTAGGGTCGTCCAAGGAGGCAAAAATTGCAATAATGATTCTCTTGCTTGGAATATAATCTCAACTTTCTTTTTAATATTTTTCAATATGTAAAATTTTTTTTGTATTTTGAAAAGACAAGGGCAAACTGCAGATTGTAGCGAAGAGAACTAACACCTACAAATGATTAACTAAAATCTAAAAGATAGAAATATCTTTTTCCTAAGCTCACTCTAGGCAAGTGGAGGCCTAGAGTAATTAGGAAGAAGAGGTGAAACAAGTGCTAGAACCAAAACAAACAACTGCAATAAAAAAAACTAAAAGAAGGCAATTTTGATTGAGTAGAATGAGTGTTCTTTTCAAGGACAAGTAGAGGAATGCTTCTACTAGAATTAAACAATCTAAAAGCAAGAAAAGAAACACAAATCCTCTTGTAACAATGGTGAAGAAGGTTGTCGTCTTGCTCCAAGCCTAGCTGCTCCTTGGCTTGAAAAGAGGGCCTCCTTCTTCTCCTTCCTTGAGAGCTCCTCCAAGGTGGAAGCTACCACCTTTAATGCTCTCTCCAAGGGGTGGGCATGCACCACCCTCAAAAACTCCTTCAAGGTGGCGTGACCACCTTCAAGATCTCCTCCAAGATCTTCCTCTCCTGGCTTCTCCTTTGGCTGGCGTGACCCAAGAGAGAAGGGAAGAGGGGAAGGCACCAAGGGGACAGAATATCCCCTTAATCTTCTTCTTCTTCTCTCTTGGACGTGGGATTCTTGGTGGAATATGAGAGTGAAATGGCTAGCCAAGGATGTTGGAGCATAGTTAAGCTAGCTTAGCTAATGGAGGAGTAGAGGAGAAGGTGTTGGAGCTAGGGTTTGGAGGGAGGAGCTGAGGAGGAGAAGTCTGGAGCTGGAGGTGGAGCTGGCTGCTGCTGAAGAGGCTGGCATGGGGCTACTTTAGCTGGCTTAGCTTGCTAGTTCTTTGCTAGTTGCTAAGCCAAGCTAAAGTGAGCTAGCTTCTGCCAAAATGAGCTGAGGTGAGCTAGGTCTGATGCTCCCGGGGAGAATCAAGCTGGTTGAGGCAGCTAAGGTAGCTTAGCTCAACTGAGTTGAGCTAAGCTGAGTCCCCGGGAGCTGGACTTGAGCTTCCTGAGCTGGGATGAGTTCTTCTTCAGCTGGCTGGAGCTGAGTGGAGTTGGATGTAGTTGGATCTGAGCTGGGGTGAACTCCTGTCAACTTAGCTGAGCTAGCTAGAGCTCCTTGTGGACTAGTGGGAGCTGAGATGAGCTAGACTCAGCTAAGTTGAGCTGGATCTGAGCTGACTTGAGCTAGGGTGAGCTAAGGTGAACTCTCTTGAGCTGCCATCCAGCTGAGATTAGCTGAATGGAGCTGGGATGAGCTAACCCTAGTTCAAGTAAGCTAGGTTCCAGCTGCGGTGAGCTGGATCAAGCTGAGGTGAGCTGGATCAAGCTGAGGTGAGCTGGATTAGGCTGAGTTCCAGCTAGTCTAGGCTTCTCCTTCACCATTTGCCTTCTTGAGTGCTAGGGTTTTAGGGATCTATATATCTGTACATCCCTAACACTCACAAAAACATATTAAAAAGATAATAAAAAATGCAATGCATGCCTAACCTATTTAATGCCTAAATGCAGCCCAAAAACCCGTTTGCAGAGTAAAATCCTAAGAGCTAGGTTTGTTTTAATGCATAAGAATGATGATAAACTGGCGTTTATCAAGCCGATCTCGTGTTCTGTAGGGATTCGGGAATCGGGTCATAACAAGATGGTATCAGAGCAAGGTCATCCCCAGAAATGAACCAACTAGCTTGAAAATAACCAATTCACGTGCATGTAACTAGAGTAACCACCGCAACGTACCGCTTGACATCTATTCTGAGTTTCATTCACTGAAGTTCGTTAGAGTTGACTCCTTTGTGTTCTGTTTTTGCGTCTCCTTACAGGAGATGCCTCGACGTGGAGTCCTTGAGGCGGGCCGCGGATGTGGCCGTGGACGAGGTCGGAGAGGCGAACATGCCGAGCCCGAGGCGTCAGTTGACCAGCCACTTCTCCTGGGCGTTCAGGCCCAGGACCTCGCCCAGTTGATACGAGATATAGTATGAGAGGAGCTTCATTCGCCTCCACGAGCACCTCTCCCTGGGGACATGGAGGGGGAGTCCTTTATGGGACTGCGAGATCAACGCAGCACTGGGTCTTGGGATCAGTTGAGTCGAGCCGATCTCGTGTCCTGTAGGGATTCGGAAACTAGGTCGTAACACTTGCTTTTGTTAAATAGAAGTTTACACCCAAGTTTTTAAATAAATGAGTAATTTAGCTTATGTTGAATATGCTAATAGTTCAAGTTAAAGTTTTAGAAAAGCAAATAAAAAAATTATTTTATGCTTTTAAATTATTAAGTCCCCTTTGTAGAGATTAGTTATGTAACATTAGAGCATAGTTAAGTTCCATGTTAACTGTTATTTTTGTCTTTAAAGTGCATTAATTAGCATATCAACCTAATTAGGAATTATTTAGAAGCCTCCCAGCGTAATGACTCGGACTCACCAAATTACTAATAGTGATCGCGAAAATACGCGGTTTGTTAATTAGGCAATTTAGTGTCGTTGCAACGCGTAAATTCGATTAACTCTTAAATTTATAAACCTAGATAGTGGGAGTATTTAGGGTCATCCAAGGAGGCCAAATGTTTGCAAAATTAAAATCCCTTGCTTAAAGATGGAACTCAACTTTCTTCTTGGTGTTTTATATATATGATTTTTTTTTTTGGTTTTGAAATAACGAGAACAAGGCGGGTTTGTTGATAGCAAGAAAATTCTCTATACTAATCCACTACACTACTATTATAGTGACAAGTAGAACCTCTTCCTAAGCTCACTCTAGACACGTGGAGGCCTAGAGTAATTAGGGAGAGGGAGTGAAAATGGTTAAACAAGAATTCTACAAGACTATGCAACAACAAGATTAAAGAAGGCAACTTTGATTAAAAGAGAGAGTGTTTTAAAGAAAACGCTAGTAGATGAATGCTTCCACTACTAGATAATTGCAACAAGGAAAATAAAACACCAATCTTCCTGTATTGTTGGTGAAGAGGGGAAGCTCCTTGCTCCAAGCTTAGTGGCTCCTAGGCTTGAAAAGGGCTCCTCCTCCTCCTTCCTTGAAAATGATGTCCTCCAAGGTGGTAGCTACCACCTTTAATTCTCCTCCTCCAAGGGTGGACATCCACCCTAGGTCCTTCTCCTTTGCCTAGCCATCCTCCTTGAAGTAGAAAAGTCCTCCTCCTTGGCGTGGCCCAAGTTGAAGAGAGTGGGGAGAAGAAGGCACCAAAGGGGCTGGTGATGTGCCCCTTTAATCTTCTCTACTCCTTCTTCTTGGCCGTAGGTGTAGGTGGGTATAGGTAGAAAAATACACTAATGGAGGATGAAGAAAATGTGGGAAGTTAGGTGGGTATATATAGTGTAGGAAGGGGGGTATAGGTGGCTCTTGGAATGGATGGCTAGGATAGGATATGGGGGGTAGTTGGGGATCCTAGGGCTAAGGATAAGTGGCGCCACCTAAGGGATGCTAAGGGGGGTAGTTAAGGCTTTGGTGCCCTTTAGAATTGGGGCCAAAATGGGCCTTCTAAAAGGCCATTAGGTGGTGCCACCTTAGGGTTCTAGAAGGGGGGTATGTGGATGGCTAGGATGGGTTATGTGGGTAGGTGTAGGATGGATAAAGGGGCTGAAAGTTGGTGCCAAAAGGGAGGTGGTTAGGGTTAGTTTTGGTGCCAACTTTTGGTGTCTTTTGGTGGTTAGTTGAGGGGTGAAAGGTGGTGAAGAGGTGGCACCAAAATGAGTAGGATAGCTAGCTTAGGTAGGGCTTAAGTTGGTGGAGCTAGCTAGGGTTGAGTTGAAGGTGGTGGATGGCCAAGGAGCTAGTTGCTAGCTAAGCTAAGCTAGCTTAGCTAGATATGGAGTAGAGGAGGAGGTATTGGAGCTAGGGTTTGAAGAGAGGAGCTAAGGAGGAGAAGTCTGGAGCTGGAACTAGAGCTGGCAGCTACTGAGGAGGCTGGCATGGAGCTACTCTAGCTGGCTTAGCTTGCTAGTTCTTTGCTAGCTGCTAAGCCAAGCTAAAGTGAGCTGGCTTCTACCGTAATGAGCTGAGGTGAGCTGGGTCTGGTGCTCCCGGGGAGGATCAAGCTGGTTGAGGCAGCTAAGGTAGCTTAGCTCAACTGAGTTGAGCTAAGTTGAGTCCCCAGGAGTTGGACTTGAGCTTCCTGAGCTGGGATGAGTTCTTCTTCAGCTGGCTGGAGTTGAGTGGAGCTGGATGTAGCTGGATCTGAGTTGGGGTGAACTGCAGTCAACTCAGCTGAGCTAGCTAGAGCTCCCTGTGGACTTGTGGGAGCTAAAATGAGCTAGACTCAACTAGGTTGAGCTGGATCTGAGCTGACTTGAGCTAGGGTGAGCTAAGATGAACTCTCTTGAGCAGCTATTCAGTTGAGATTAGCTGAATGGAGCTGGGATGAGCTAACCCTAGTTCAAGTGAGCTAGGTTCCAACTGTGGTGAGCTGGATCAAGCTGAGTTCCAGCTAGTCTGAGCTTCTCCTTCACCATTTGCCTTCTTGAGTGCTAGGGTTTTAGGGATTTGTATATCTGTTCATCCCTAACACTCACAAAAATATATCAAAAAGACAATAAAAAATGCAATGCATGCCTAACCTAATTTATGCCTAAATGCAGCCTAAAAACCCATTTGCGGAGTAAAATCCTAAGAGCTAGGTTTGTTTTAATGCATAAGAATGATGGTAAACTGGCGTTTATCAAATAGTTCAATATAAATTTTAAACTTGACGCTCTTATTGCACTACAACGACGTGTTTTAACTAAAGCAATTCGGGCGCATCACTCGCCCACTAATAAGCCTGATTTTTAGGTTGGTGTACAGTGTCTGTGTGTTGTAAGAGGAGAGAACTTCCTAAATTTGTTGAACTGTTGAGAAGAAAGAAGAGAAGAGAATGAGAGTTTGCCGTGAAAATGGCCAAGTGTTTGAAAGTGTGTGCTTGTGAGTTGTGTGAGTAGATACATATAAATGTATATATGTATAGGTATAATATAATATAAGTATATGAATGAAATGACTCTTTCCAAGGACCGTTCAGAGTTTCCGAAAAGTTAGGGGCGTAAACGCATTTTTTTGACCCTTTGGGATGAGTGTGTGGGCTTTACAGGAACAAGAGAGGAAAGCGGGGGGAGTTTCCACAATTTTTTTCCCTCTCTCTCTCTCTCTCCCTTCCCACACACACACTCATGCACACACACACGCACACCTCTCCTTCCCCCTCCCCTCCAAACCCTAACCCCACGTCTACTTATACCCCACCACCCTCTCCATCTCCACACCCTTCACACCACCACCACCACCTCCATCCCCTTTGTCGGTGAGCCACTAGCCCCTTCCCATCCCCTTGCAGCCATGGGGAGGAAGGAGAAGGGTGGAGTGCGGAGGAGAGGGAGAGCGAGGGCGTGGGAGAGAATAGAGAGCTCGGGGAGCTCGAGAGTGTCTGGCCGGAGGAGCTCGAGGAGGAGAGCTCATGCACGAGGAGCACTCTTGCTGTAGGTGCAGCAGTGAGTGCCCAGAGTTTTGAGGGGAGGAGCCGCGGGATCTTGGAGGAGCTCATGCAGGAGGAGACAAGGATGCGCATGAGGAGGAGGAGCTTATGGAGAAGAGCTTCTCAGCCTCCTACAGCTGCTGAGATTGCCGCTGCAGTCGTTGCAGGCGGAACTCCACGAGAATATGAGCGTCATGTGGAGTTTTGCGTACTGGATTTTTCCAATATCGAACATCTGGAGCATTGGCTAGACGTCTAGAAAAGTAGCAGATGTCTGGGGCTAAAGTCAAACGTTTGAAAATACATGGAGTGCCGAGGTATGGGTCCTGAACGCTTATGCATGTGCGTACGTTACGTACGTAACATTGCATTGTCGTGGTTTTAAACTTGCGACCATATGCGTAGGTATAGGTCTTGGAAAGGCACGTAAGAACACTCTTTGAGGTGCTTCAAGACATTTGGACATCTCCACAGATGTCTGATAGACCTATCGGATGTCCGGGTGCATTGACAGACGTCTGGAAGGACCTAGGATGACTTTAAAAGGGTTCCAGACATCCACTAGCAATGCAGGGAAGCAAGGTGAGGTTATGAGGTCATTTAAGACGTCTGGGTCTAGTCCCAGACGTATGATTTTAGACAGTATGCACGTTTTTGACTCGTTTAAGGCCTAAACAAAGTCGGATTTATGCAAACGAAGTACCGTTGTTTTCCGCTTGAGTTTCTCTACATGGTAGTGTCAATTATATACTATTTGAAACTCGTCAGATATGACTTGGTCACTAGTAAAGGTTTCCAGCCTGTAGTGTGTTCGGGGCTGGTCACACGTTTTTCACGAGTTTGAAATCAGGGTTACAAGTAACCCATTGTAGTAGCTGCAAAACTTGTGGTCAAATAAAATTTACAACCGAAACTCCAAGGGAGTCCTGGGTCGAACACAGGGAGGCGACGTTTACTTTAAGTGAAAACTACGCTTCGATTTGTTTCTTTTTGGTGTTTCAATGTTTTGTTATTTTTTTTGTATTTTTGTAAGACAAGAAAATGAATCACAAGATAGAGATGGAGCAAATATGGTATAGATATCACTTCAATGTCAATTACAATCAACTATGAAAGCATAAAAAGAGAGGGGGTGAAAGGAAATCTCCCGAATCGACTATTCGACGAGACGACGACACTTAGTGGAAGCTCGGATGAAGGAGGTGAGGAGAAGGATGACAGAGGGAGTTGCAGGAGGACGTCGGGAGAGGAAAGATTTGGTGTGGCTCCGGAATGGAGGTGAGAAGGCGGAGATCTACTACCAGAATGGATGTGGGAGGATAGCTCCAAGGCGACCTACGAATGGGGTTGGGAAGATGGATGAATATTTGGTGAGGCAGAGATTTGCTACACAAATAGGAGCCTTGGGAGCTTGAGAGTAAGCTCTAACAGAGCGTTGGAAGGCATGCTAGAGCTTGGGAGTAGGTGAGAGTAGAGTAGGTAGAGATGGCTTGCAAGGGAGGGGGTGTAGATCCTTTTGTAGTGGAGGAGAAGAGGCAAAAATAGGTATGGGACCATTAGTGACCACCAGGTCATCTTTAGAAGCGTTGTTGTAGGCAGCTCATGCTCGCTGATGAGACACTCATCATGATCTCTAATTCCCCTAATTAACTAATCTTCCTAGTTAATTAGCTAAGATTATGAATTTATAAGGGTTAATTATAGTATAAGGGATATTTGGTAAAGGACCTTAAAATAAGTTAAAAATGGCATTTTATCATTCAATTAACATTATTAATAATCTAGATAATAATTGGACTCGAAATTCTATTAATCATTCCCTTAAATAATAAGATAAGTAACTTAAACTTAATGTAAACCTAAGTATGTAATAACTTAAGTAATTTTACTTAATCTAATAAATTAATCTAAAAAGGTCAAAAATGTAAATTCAAGGTGAAAACATAATATTTACCTTATTTACTAACATATATAAAAAGTTGAAAAAGATCTAAATTAAAATAAACCTTCAAAACCTGGGTTTACATTTTGGTCCTTAATATTCATTACAATCGGGTCCTTATTTCTCACACAGGTCCTTAAGATTTATTACATTTAAGTCCCTTTCCCTCTTCATCTTCTTCTTTAGCCGAATGAACGACTGGCGACGGAGAGTCACGCCACCACGCAATTACCGCCCTGCCGACATCAACCTTCTTTGTCCAAGCCCTTGCAGCTTGCGCTCACCACCTCCTCTTCATCCACCGGTCTGGATTAACTGGAAATCTTATTTTTCAGTGGGAGATAACCTCACCGTCGTCGGAGATGACGTCGGAGGTTAAGCTTCTCAAGCTCATTCTTCGGCCAGACCCTGTCATTCTCTTCGCTGCCAACTACTATAAATACTGCCTCACCCCTCAGATTTTACTCAAGTTGGCTCCCTTCCCTCTTCTAACACTGTAGCCGACTTCGATAGGATATTCACCCAAAACTCTGGCGACTTTCCATTTCATTTTCCGACTTCCTCCATTCATTCTGATCAGCCGAGGAGATCTGCCATGGTCTGCTGCATCTCTGACACAGGCGCTGACCAAAGGAGTCCTCTGCTCCACCTCAAATCTGCCTGCCGGAGATCTTTCTTCCACCCTCTTATTTCGTCGTCTGCTATGAGACTTCGGTGGAACCCTATTGACCCCTTCGTCTAGGTAACAGTAGATTAGGAGTAGGAGTAGGTTAGCTTAGTTAGTTAGTTTAGGTAGTTAGATTAGAGTAATTTTAGAATTTCAGTGTCATCTTTTTCGACTCCGGTGAACTCCTTGAGCTCGCCAGAGCCTTAATTTCATCTTTTGAAATCGTTGTCCACCTTCCTTTAACTTTCATGATCATTTCTAAATCACTTAATCGTTTAATTGATCATCTAATCGCCTAATTCACATTCCACCTCCACCGACTACAGTCACTATCCATGGTGACAGTAGTCGAGTTAATTCCACCTTCATAGGGACTTTCATCATCTATCCATCACTTATGAACCCTAATCGACACTATAATATATATTAATATCACATATAAATTAAACGCCGAAATATAACTAAGTTCCTGAGCTTGCTATCAATGGCAGCTCAGGAACAGTTCAAACTATTAATTAACTACATAATTATGACTGCTATTATCTGTTGACTTGTTTTAACTACTCAATTGAGTGGTTAAACAAGTCCTAAGCTTAATTCAAATCAGATTTTTAAAGAAACGAATTCACTGTCAAATCTTAACTCTAATGAAATAATGAAGAATTAAATATGATTCTGAGGTTCCTTGCAACCTCAAGATCCTTTTTAGATTAAAAATGGTAAGCTTAAACAATCTAACCACACTTTTAACATTTTCGGGACTCACCGAAGCTCCAGTGAGCTCCGACGAGCCATTCTTGAGTTTCAGCCTCTAGAATTTGTTGAGAAGCTCCAGAATGATATAATGTGGATCACTGATTGTTTTAAGGATGTTTTTTTGAGGATTAAATGACTGGAGCTGTAGAATGAAGTTCATCTTCTCCAACTCCGGTGGGGTTGGAGAAGTCTGATAAAGAGATATAAGAAGCATTTAAGGATCCTAGAAGCTTCAGTGCAATGCACTGAAGCTGTTTAAACCCATAAATTACTGTAACAACCTCTGAATGGCTCTGACGAACACACACCATTTCAAACTCAGGCGGCGAGCCTGAAACCCTAGGAATATGAGTTAGAACACTTATCTGAAGATCTGAATAAGTTCCTAGTGTTGAGGAGACTCTAGTTGAGTCTTAAATTTCTTGGGAGAGGGCTTTGAACAGAAAGTCAAACTTGAGGCCTTATAGTCAAACATGAGTTTGATATTTTGAATCCGAGCATGATTTGATGAATTGAGAAGCTTAAATAGTTTCTAAGAATCTATTGGATAATCTAAGAGTGATCAAAGTGAGCTCAGACCTGTATTTATGTGAAAATTTGAATTTTGTCAATTTGGGTTACTTTTAAACCCAAACTAACAACAATGCCATTTTGTTGAAATATGAACTTGAATCCTGCCTAAATAAGTCAATTACAACCCTTAGAACTAGTTTAAATCAATTAGAGATGTTTCTCTGTGTCTATTTACCTATTTTAGTCTGAAATTTTGAACTCTGAAGCTTTCAGAGAAGTGTAGAGCTTCTATGCTGGTCCTGAAGATCTTGTGAACTTAGAGATTACTCCAACATATGCGGAATCATTTGCAGAACTTGTATAGACCTTTAAATAAGAGAGAAAAGTCCATCTGAGGACCCTGTGAAGTTAAAACCATTTTCAGGCATTAAATAACCTGTAGGAACCCCTTATTTCACTCTTCAAATTGAAGAGGAAAGCATCTCTAATCCTTAAATTGACCCTGCAATTGTGTAGATCTATCTTAGAGCTTTCTAACAAACTTTAAATCACTTGAAACGGAGCACTGAGCGGAAAGTTATGATCATTTGAGGTTGGGTCTGGAAGGGGTTATGATAGTCCCACATCGTCAGCTTTTGAGTGCACGCATGGGGATAAAACGATTTTGTTCTATAGGATGATCAGTCGTCAGCGCTCGGTGCACCAGTTACTGATCTGATCTGAGCATTCTGAACCTATCTGAGCATGTGTATATGTGTGTGCGGGCATGTGTGCCAGTAGGTGTGCACCCAAGTGGGCATGAGTGTTGTGCCCTAGGAGGGCGAGGCTTGGGAGGCCGGGTTGAGCTGGATTGGCTCGAGACTATGAACCGAATTGAAATGAACTGAAATCGAACCTAACTGAGATTAGGCGAGGATCGAGTAGGGTCTGGTCCCACCCTGGTCTCAGGGTGTTGTGTATCCTCGAAAGGACCTCATCGCAAATAAAATAATTTTTGGTTAAAAAGGAAAATAAACCCAGTTCAACTGATGGTTCAAAAGAAAGCTTAAGGAAAAGAAGAGCCGATGGTTGTTAAGCTAAGTGCTGATGGCTAAGGAAAGGAGGAGAATAGGCGCTAAGGAGTGTTAAAGAAGAACAGGTACTAAGGGAAGAGAAGAAGAAGGCAGGAGAAGAAAAAGAAAGAGAGAAGAAGAGAGAGGCTGAAGAAGTAAAGAAAGGATATTATTTTTCTTACATCATTTTAATTACCTTTTGTTCTTAATTGTAATAAGGCATGTTTTAATAGAACAATTCTTATTGCCTTAATTTCTTTTGAAATAAAATTGGAAAACCAACATGTTTACTTGTTAATAAAGTACATCATTTGAGCAAATATGTTTTTCATATGGAATTTTGTATATTCTTTATAGTTTAAATATTTTGGCAAAATTCATGCTCTTAAAATCAACTTAGTTATACCTCTTAAACTTATAAAAGAAATAAAAGAAAATTGGTGAATTTAGGAAAAATTAGACCTCTCAGTGAACGACCTGGATTCAACCAGTAAAAATTTCTAAAATGTTAGGTTAATTCGACCATATACTACACAACCGACACAATTTCGAGTTAACCTAAGTGACTTTTTCTACTCTTAATTAAGTGAAATTAACTTAATTGCTGATTTGAGTGAAAGACATGCATCACTCGCTCACGCCCATAGCTGGCTTTGTTGGCATGCGAAGAATTAGCGATGGTTGTAAGCGTCGCTGTAGGCTGGTGCTAATCGAGCATGCGCCCACATTGCCGCTACGCTGCCGCACACTACGCGTGCTATGTCACGTGCACTGTCACGCGCTGGTGCTGCGCTGTGTGTATGCATGCCTCCGCACGTACACACCCACACTACCGCACGTGTGCGTGTGCATGGGCAGTCTGGGCTGCGCCATGTGGTGCAATCTAGGTCGTCCATCTTCTTTCATTGTAGGGGCTGCCACAGAGGTTGGATTGAGTCGATTTTCATGCCGTTGGACTGCGATCGTTGACCAAAATCCATCCGTGCGGTCGGATTTGTCATTTGAAGCTTTGAATTATGTCACCTAGTCCCTTGGTCGTTGATCTTCCTTGAACTGCATATGGTGCTACGAGACTCTAATCGAGGCAATTTCGGAGGCGTTGGACACCGATAATCGTCTTGATTAGATCTGTACGGTCGGATCGTCAATCCGAGGCTCCAAAATAAATGCCCTTCTCTCCTAACCACAAAAAGGATGCAATTAACCTAAATTATATACAACTACTCTAAATGCATAATGATGCATGCTATGCAATATCTATAACATGAAATGCAAATCTAAGCCTAGGAACATGCATGAATAGGCATTTTACCCTCAATAAATGTGTTTACATCATACCCCCATACCTATCTTTTGCTAGTCCCTAGCAAAATTAAACTATATGCTATGTATCAAAGCAGAATTAGGATTAGATCGCTTAGGCCTAAGTCGTTTATTAACAATAGAAAATTTCAACTAAGGTCCTAAACTACGAAAACTCAACAGTACCCAGGTGTCTACCAGAATGCAAACTGCCCAAGTCCTCACCTTATTTGGAAATGGAAGATACATTTTTTTTCTTTTCTAATTTTTTTGTACTTTTGGAGTTTGAGAGTTCTGGGATAACTTTGTACGGCTACCCGAGCTGCCGAAGACTCGAAAAGGACTCTAAGTGCTAAGCATCTTGTGAAAATAGTGAAAGACTTACTAGGCGGCTGTTGAAATGGACTTCGGGTTTCTACGACCCTAGGTGACCTTGCCTAAAGGTTTATCTTTCCGATGGGCAGCTTTCTCCCTACTTCTTTTATTTATGGGGTCAACACAAGGGCGAACCCAGTGTATATCTCTCCGATTTAGTTTACTTCCTCGCTTCTTCGCTAAGTGTTTTGGGAATTATTGTACATTTTTTTTTGTGAGATGGGTTCTGGACAACCGGCCAATGGGCTGTTACCCACGGCAACTTGCTAGCCCTACTCGTGCAGTGAAGTGTGGTTTTGTTTATATTTTTTATTTTTTCTCCTTTTTCTATATATTATTTTTTTCTTTTTCTTTTTCTTTCTTTTTTTTTTTTAAGTAGGTGGCTTCCCTGATCTAAGATTTACCTAAAGGTAGTACAATTGAAATGGTCTTGTGACTGGGCTTTGGACAACCTACTAATGAGTTGTTACTACTGACAACTTGCCAGCCATACCACCCTAGATAGTTCATTAGCTACCCAATTTCCGAAGAAACCATCAAAAAGTGAGTTAGTGTAAAAAAAAGTGTGTAGATGCTTAGGCTTAAAGTCCCCCCAAATCAGAGGGTAGGTTGATAAGTCACATACTTATCATCTCAATTTATTTACCAACTTAATGAATTTTAATTGGCGAGGACTCGAGACTAAGTCCACATTCGAGTGGACACCTAGGCTAATTAAGCCCGAAGACCTGAAAAGTCTGTGTTTAGGTCATCTCGTATCATTTCCTAAAGTTAATAACTTCCAAATGCCTAAGTTCTCGTTTAATTCTTCTTTTTTTTATCTTTTTGAATTTTCAATTTTTTTTTGAAAGAATCAAATAACAGGAAATTATTGTTACAACTGACAAAAAGGTTATAAAATATGTCCACCCCCCCATGCTTAGCTATTGCAATGTCCTCATTGATAAGTCCACTTTCGTGGATCATTATTTAGCCTAAGTACTTTCTAATTAGTTATTCTTATTTGTTAATTAATTAGGAATTATATGGCAATTCAGCTTAGTCTGCATATAATTTTATGCTTCAAGTTTACATTTAATAACATATGATATGATAATATAATTTATCTAATGACTTTGGAGATAAGACTTTTGGAGATCAGTATGGACGTCTGGGAAATTATCATCACAAGTTCCTATTTCTACGTATTTTAAGACGTTTAATGGTGAAGTCAGACATCTGATATAGAACGACCAATGCTTATCCATCAGTTTCAACCACTCGCGATGTTCGCAAGTGGTTGGCGAAGCCGGCGGTAGGCAGAATAGATGGGGGGATTTTTATAAAGAGAGAAAACCTACGCACTAGACGGAAGAAATCCTCTCCCCCTGGCGGGGACCTCCTCCATCGTCTCCACCGTGGCTCACGCGTACATCGTGCAATGAGTGAACATTGTTAATCACTGCGAGCTTCCACTGTGGCCACCTCTTCATCTACCTAGGCGGCTGCGAGCATGGTGACAACCGCTCGCCGCTGCCTTCACCGTGCCACCACGCCACTCCACACGTGCTGCCTACAAGCTGCACATCCATTCCCCTCATTGACCGTAGCCAGTCGTGCGTAGACCCCCTCACCACGTGCAGCCACAGCCTCATAGCCGACCCCCCTCGGACATGCAGCACCATCTCGTGGGTGCACGACAGTGTGAGGCCAGCACTTCTGCTCGCTCCTGTCGTTGCAGCAGTACCTCCATCCGCGTCGCCCGCACCCACAGGCGCTACTCACCTGGCGTGCAACCGCAGCAGCAGCAAACTAACCGCACTGCAGCCTGCATGTGTGCGCCCGGCTTCTTCTTCTTCTTCTTCCTTCCACCGCCACCTGCAACTCCAAACGAAAGAACCCATCACCGGCATCAAACATCCCCACACAGCCACCTCATCCGAACTCCAATATCCATGCCGTCAACTTCCCCACACTCGCCTCAACGCCACGAGGCCTCCCACGACCACGGCGGCTCTTCCCGCCATCCACGCGCACATATGCACAAGCCACGTCGACGTTCTCCTCCTCCATTGGCTGGCCAACTTCGAATGCCTCCACCTCCGCTGACACCACCAACGCAACGACCAAGAGCTGGCTGACCTCCACCGCACGTAATACGCCCTCCGGTGCTCCTTCCCATGCACAAAGAGGAGAGAGGAAGAATCCTCTGTTCTTCCTCCAGTTTCTATTTACGCCATATGCCATTGCAGCTTCTACTATTCATTATTTATCTATTTAATATATTACAGTAAATTTGCTTGCATGTCCCTCAATTCTAATTGAATTGCATATAGTTAAATTCATCTCATGAATAAGCAAGCATGTATATTTGTTATAGGGAACAAATTCTAATTTAATTAAATTTGATGGTGCATGTCAGTACTAAGATTGCATTTCAGGTATTTCATTGGTGGTGATTTTGCATGTGCACCCTTACATTATTGATTAATTATTTAAATCAAGAATTTATGTTGAAAACACGTGCACCAGTTAGTATGCGTACGCATTGAGTTTCCCGAATAAACAAGACATGATTCACTAGATTAAATGTTCGCTAGATTAAATAGGCTGATTCCTCCCTGTGGAGACGACCTAACTCGTCGTGGTTAGTTTTAAATTATTAAATATTTTTGAAAAGTAATTTTCTACCATGCGACATACTACAATGACGCAACATTTTATGTTACAAATTTTATCGAAAATGGAGATCGCTCTTTCAAATGACACCGTTGCTGGGGAGGAAACATGCCTATTAATTTTTTTGGGAATTTTATGTTATTTTTATGCTATTTTGAAAGCTTTTCTAAATTATTGACTGTGGATCTTGTTCTGTGGAAAAACACAACAAACGAATGTGGTGGGCGCGCATGACGGAGGCAATATTTTTGGTGGACCTTGACGCCACCTGGAGGCCAACAACAGGTGCTTGTGGGCCTTGATCCCACGCACGTAGGCATACGAAGGAGCCTTTGTCTGATTTAGTCATTAGATCTTTGTTTAGATTTAGTTTAGATAGACATTAGAACTTAATTTCTATCTTTTGGACCCTTATCGGGCATTTTTGGGAACATGTTCCCAGTGTTTCTTTATTTCTTATCGCTCTTGTATGCGGGAGTGTATTTTTGGGAGAGTGTTCCCATTTTATTTAGATTATAGGATTATTCGAATTGTTTGAACTGCATGTTGGTTAGTTTGTTAGAGTAGGTTTGTTTGCTTATTATTATTAAAAAAATATATATATATATTCGAACTGCCTCATAGAAGCTACATATTTATAAAGCGACCATCTAGGATTGAATGAGCAGTATCTAGCTTTTCCTTTTGCATTGAAAACATCCTACATTAAAGAGAGCTGGAGTAAGGTACGTCTTTTCTTGTGCATCAGTTATCTGCACACGCATTGCATTTTGGACTTAATTAAAAAAGACCATTTAAGCTGATTTGAATATATTAATCAAGTGGTCACATTACTTCTTGAAAAGAAAAAAAAGTATACAGAATGTGTTTGAATAATGTGACTACGATTTTCAAAAGGAAAAATCACTTTTCGCGGTATGATGCACACTTCCTACACTAAGCACACACTATAGGCACTACACTGGGACTTGGACCCATAAGGCTATAGGCATCGATCTCTTTATCGGTGCAAACCCTCCTATCTCGCTTTGTGACGATAGTTTTAACTTTTGCCCAAGTGACTTGATACTCTAAGGAGGGTGATGTAAACACATTTACACTACTTAAAATGTCTATTTATGCATGTTCTTAAGCATAGGATTGTATTTCATGATATAAATATTGCATAACATGCATCATCTTGCATTTAGAGTGGTTTGAATAAAATGGAGGTTAATTGTCTCCTTTTATGTGCTTGGACAGGGCAAACCTTTTATCGGGGCCTCGGATCAAAGATCCAACCGTATGGATGTGATCAGGGTGACGATTGGAGTTCAACGACTCCAAGATCACACTAATCAGGCATCTGTAGCATCAGATAGTGACCGGGGAACCCTAGAAGATCAAGGGCCAGGATGGTAAAAATGTGCACTTCAGATGACAAATCCGACCACACGGATGAATTCGGATCGACGATCGCAGCACAACGACATAAAAATCGAGTCAATTCGACATCCGTGGCACCATCCATAACTTCCAGAGGATGGATGGCCAAGATGCGCCACGTGGTGCCATCTCAGCCGCCCAAACAGCCTCCAGCACCGCTGCACCTTTTCTTCTTCAATCAGCGCGTCGATTCTCCGCCGTTGGATCTTGATCCAACGGCTGTGGATGCGGCTGGCTAATTCATCCGTGCGACCTTTTCGATGGCGTAGCGCAGCGGAGACGCAGCTGCGGGCGAAGCAGAGGTCGCGGGATCGAGTCCCGCGAGCCTCAAATTGGGCGCAAGCAAGAAAGCGCGTGGAGCGTCAGATGGAGATCCAATGGTTGCGCGCGCCTGATAGCGCTGACGTGCTATTACATGCGCAGCAGGGACGTGCGATCGCACGCGGATGGGCGCGCAACGCAGCGGGTGATGGCGTGACTTAAGCCGTCCGATCTTGCGATCGGACGGCTGAGATTCAAAGGATGTGGGAAGCCATTGCGTGTGCGGGCAGCTGAAGCAGCGTGCGTGGGCACGGAAGCTACGCCCACGTTGGGGGCTTTAGTGACGGATTTATCCGTCACTAAAGACCCCTCATTTATTATTTTGAAGTTGTAATATCCATTTTGCCCCTACTCCTTGCAACTATAAAAGGAGACCCCCTCCATATGAAATTCTCATCCCTTCCTTCTCCTCTCTACCCCTCCAAAGCTCAAGAGAAGCTTGTCCCACACTCGGGATGCTTTTCGTGAGATAAAGTCCAAATTTTCGTTCCCCTTTGGAAGTGGATCCCGCAACGACGACGGCGTGCTGCTTCGTTCCCGTTCTTCTGCTTCGTCCTCCTTCGCCTTGCTTCGTTCTCCTTCGTCCAAACGTCGTCCCGTCCGGCTTGTCCTCCAAGCAATCGTCGAGGAGGATAACTTCTCTCTCCCATTCTTATTTACAGCTTTTCTAGTGTAGAATTTTCCTACTTTAGAGTGTAATTGATTTTCCGCTTTCTAGTGTAACTTTTATTTAGTTTGATTATATAAACAGTTGAAATATTGAATGCATGTTCTCTTTCTCTCTCTCTCTCTCTTTCTCTCTCTCTCTCTCTCTCTCTCTTTCTTTTAGTCTAATAGCTCCATTGTAATTATTTCGCCTTGCTTATCAAAAATCCTAAAAAAATATATAATTGCGAATATAGATCAACGTAGCCTCCCTGTGTTCGACCCAGAATTCATTTCGGTATAAATTTTATTTGTTGAACATGAATTCTTCGCTTTCGAACTACAACGACAGGTTTTCCAAAACCGAACACGTTAGCGTAGCGATTCGTATACGTTCAACATTTTGGCGCCGTTGTCGGGGAGGCAACGATTCTCGATCTTTTCTTCGCATTTCTTGCACTTTATGTTATTTTCTAACTAGCTTTCTCTTGTGTCTATTGTTTTGCAGAGACCTCCATCAAGGAATCAACAAGCGGTAGACTGGAGTAAAGTGCAGTTGAAGACAACTGTAAGTGCTCCCCCATTCTTTCCCCTCCATAGATTTCATTCGCCACATTAAGTCCAAATCCCAATTAACCTAGGTGTTTGCATAAATCCTAGAAATAGTTTGGTTGTTTAGATTTCCACTCATTCATTCCACCCTCATTCATAAAAAAATAACAAAAAGATAATCTTGTGGGGTAATTTCCAACAAACACACAACACACACCCACATTCAAGGCACTTCATCAACTTGATTTGTTTTCTACTCAACCGGGTTCTGATTTGTGGAACTAGTACACACAAAGCAACACATAACAGA
This sequence comes from Thalassia testudinum, assembly GCA_037157565.1. Lineage (NCBI taxonomy): Eukaryota > Viridiplantae > Streptophyta > Magnoliopsida > Alismatales > Hydrocharitaceae > Thalassia > Thalassia testudinum. The sequence continues at coordinate 6,084,213 of JAZHRO010000003.1, read as the reverse complement.
GTAGAAATTATTCTAGGTTAACCATTTTTGAGTGCCTAACTTAGTGGTGCATTTGTGGCCAATTGTTTAAGTTGTTTGGGCCGCACCACTTTATTTAAAACCAACTCATCAAGTAGCTCCTCCTTAGGGTTTTCAATCTAAGTATATTCCAGGCACTCCACTTTCTTTCTGATTTTAAAGGAAAATAATTTTCACCCGTGTTTTACAACTTGGTTTGCCTAGAAACTTGATTGCAATTCACCTAATTTGAAACCCTAAAAGCTACTTAAGCAAGATTTGAACATTAAAATTCACTCATTATCAATAATCTTGCTTGAAAACCCTGGTTGTGCACGCACTTACACAAATCTCAATCAATCATTAAGGGCACAACCCATTGTAAGGGCCCATCACATTCCATAAGCACCACAATCCCAGGCCTTAATAAAATTGAGTAGACGTTGGCCTTAAGGTTTGATTCGCTCTTCAGGGCCTAGTCTGAGATTGTTTTTGATTAACCTATTTGTACTGATTAATCTGATGTCTAGCTAGGGGGGTAGCGTCAAACGACCGCGGCTGGGGGGTACACTAGGAACCGGAGGCGAAAGCCAAAGGAAAAACCTTCTCCCCAGTCCCTCCTTCTAACTAGTTGGATTAAACAGACGCAACTAGAGTAAATCACTTACAGTCTTAAGGCTGGTTTTGGGAGTCAGTAGATCCTTAGGCTACCCCACTTAAGGACAGCCTTGCTTTTGTTGTGCTGCAGGGTCCCTATCCCCAGTCCTTCCGACCTTCTCCTAGTTTATGCTGGGAAGATGGTCATTGAATCCCCGATTGGAAGGACTGTTAGAACATTCTAGAAGGCGCAAGTTAGATTTTGGTCAATTTGATCCCATGGCCGAACAACAGCTTCCTCTGCTTGAAAATCCACAGGAAGAATTTCGAAGGCAGCTGGAACAAATGTAGAGAATGCAGGAATGGTTCCAGAGAATGTAGGGCGCTCAGCCCTTGAAGGATTTTTATGATCCTTCAAATTACGGGGAACGTCCCGGCGTCCAGATTCCAGCCGGTGACGTAGAAATCAAGCCCCAGGTGTTAAGCCTGATTAAACATTATCATGGGCTTGGCTCCGAAGATCCGTTTCAGCACTTGGAAGATTTGTCCACTTTGGTCCAAACTACCAAGGCTCGAAACGTTAACGAGGAGCAAATGATCATGAGGCTCTTCCCCCACTCTCTTAGGGATAAAGCCGCGCATTGGTATAGGACAATAGGAAGACCAATTACAACTTGGAATGAGTTGAAATCGGCCTTTCTGAAGAAATTCTTCCCAGTCGGTCATACCAATGCTTTGAGACAGGCAATCACTACCTTTACCCAGCGGCCGGGGGAGCAGTTTCATGTGGCCTGGGAGCGATTCCAGGACTTATTGCGGAGGTGTCCACACCACGAGGTGCCGAAATGGCAACTCGTGCAGATCTTCTATCATGGGTTGAAGGAGCAACTCAGAAACCATGTGGATGCTTCTTGCGGAGGCAATTTCCTCAATAAAGATGCAGATAGTGCACATGATTTATTTGAGGAAATGAGTGAGAATTTAATTAATCATGCCTCCTTGGATACTTTTAACCGATCCCAGCAACCCAGATCAAATGTCAATGAAGTCCATGACTCTCATTCATTTGATATGGAATTGATTTGTAATAAACTTGATAAGGTGGACTTGGTTGCTAAAAGAATGGAAGAGTGGATGGCTGGCAATTCTGTGAACAACTCTCAATCCACTCAATCTCAAAATTCTGGATTCCATTCCTCACGAGCTCCTTCTGGATGGGAGTTCGTGAATCAACTCGATGTGACTCAACCTATGAGTCAGCATTTTTCGGAACCCCATGGGTTCCCAACTGGGGCCTTTGATCCCAGTTTTTCTGATCCTTTCCTTTCTTTCTCTCCATCCTCACCCTATGAGGATGTCTGTGCTGTATAAGAGAATGTTAGATCCAACCCCTACTCGAATGCCTATAATCCAAGTTGGAGAAACCACCCTAACTTCTCTTGGAAAAATCTGGGGAAACTGACCCAATTCCGACCCAGCAACTATGCTCCGCAACGACCAATGGGTCAGGGTCAAGTATATACTCAGTTGCCTCCGAATCAGGTCAATCAGCCAGCTTGGAATGCCCCTCAACCTGCAGGGCAGGCTGATTTGAACCATCAAATGGTAGAGATGCAAGGATCTATGCTCCAGCTCATGCAGCAAATGAAAAACTCGCTGGACAACTTGCAATCCGGGCTCATTGTTAACTCTCGTCAACCCGGATCTCTACCATCCCAACCCGTACCCAACCCACGAAACATTATGAATTTGGGCAATCAAGCCCAAGGGTACGGAAATCAGAGGGACCCGCACGCACATGCTCAGGTGGTTGAGCAGGGTTCCTCATCTTCTTCTTCTGCAAATCAACAATTCATGGTCAATCAAGCCCCTCCAATCTTTCCTAATCCTCCCCAAGACCCAAATTCTTACGCTTCTGCAAATTCTGTAACTTTAAGGAGTGGTAAGAAGACTCAGGATCCACAACCACACTATTCTGATCTTTTGAATCCTGAAGAATCTAAGGAGAGAGAGGAGAATTCTAGAGGTGAAATCAAGGCTCAGGAACCTGATTCCAAAGATCTGACTCATGTTCCTTTTCCTGAAGCCTTAACCAAAGCAAAGAAGAAGAAGTCTGTTGATAGCAATGAGGAGCTTCTGAATTTATTTAAGAATGTTGAGATCAATATCCTGCTCCTTGATGCTATCAAGCACATACCGGCTTACGCAAAATTTTTAAAGGAATTATGTACACAAAAGCGTAAGTCGAGAGAATCTGTTCCGAGGAAGGTGGTACTCTCCGAGCAGGCTAGTTCTGTTATCCTGCACTACCTCCCTCAGAAAAAGAGAGATCCTGGTGCTCCTTTGATTTCTTGCATTATCGGAGATTACACATTTGATAGAGCACTTTTGGATCTCGATGCATCCATCAACCTAATTCTGACTTCTCTTTATGAGAAGTTTGGGTTAGGTGAACTTCAGCCAACTTCAGTAACGCTACAATTAGCAGACCGTTCGGTCACAAACCCGCGAGGCGTTATTGAAGATGTTATAGTTAAGGTCAAGGATTTCTATTTTCCTGTAGATTTCCTTGTCCTTGACATAGATGTACCAGATAATCTGAGGAACACGCCCATCATTCTGGGGCATCCGTTCTTGGCTACCGCAAAGGCCAACATTAATTGTGAAAGCAGTAGCATGGAAATCACCTTTGGGGACCAACGAATGAAATTGGATATTTTTAAGGCAATCAACAAATTTGAGGATTGTGGATTTATTGAGGAACTTGATGAGGATAACATTAATATTGAAACCTATTTGATAGTTTCTTCAATTGAAAGTTCCTCTTTGGTTGATGAATTTGACCCGCAACCCTCTGACCTGACATCTTTGGAAGAGGTTACTGATTTTGTTCACTCAAAATCTCTTCCTCTTGTTGAATCTTCAGCATCTACCCTACCATCAATCATCACCCTACCCCAGCTTGAATTGAAACCATTGCCCGAGAATTTAAAATATCAATTTTTAGGACCGCAGAATATGCTCCCTGTGATTATTAGTGCGAAATTGACAAAGGAGCAAGAGATTAAATTGATTAAGGTCCTAAAGGAACATAAGGAGGCAATTGGTTGGACCATTCATGACCTCAAGGGGATCGAGCCATCTTACTGTAATCATAGAATATTTTTGGAAGATGGATCCCGCCCTTCTCGCCAGATGCAAAGGAGATTGAATCCAAATATGCGAGAAGTGGTCAAAAAGGAAATCATCAAGTGGCTCGATGCAGGAATTATTTATCCAATCTCTGACAGTCCCTAGGTAAGTCCCGTTCAGATTGTTCCAAAGAAAGCCGGGATTACTGTTGTGACTAATGAGAGAGGAGAATCTGTCACAACTTGTTCAGCTTCCTCTTGGAGAGTTTGTATTGATTATAGGAAGCTGAACACAACCACTAAAAAGGATCATTTTCCCCTGCCCTTCATTGATCAAATCTTCGAAAAATTAGTTGGGCAGAAGTACTTCTGTTTTCTTGATGGCTACTCGGGATACAACCAAGTTCCTATCCATCCCGACGATCAGGAAAAAACTACTTTCACCTGTCCCTACGGAACCTTTGCTTTCCGTAGGATGCCTTTCGGGTTATGCAATGCACCTGCAACTTTTCGAAGGTGTATGCTAGCCATATTTTCTGACATGGTGGGAGAGTTTATGGAAGTTTTCATGGATGATTTCTCTATTTTCAGAGAATCATTTGACTCTTGTTTGGCAAATTTGGAAATGATTCTTAAGCGATGTATCAAAACACTATTGGTCCTTAGCTGGGAAAAGAGTCATTTCATGACCCAAGAGGGCATCGTTTTGGGTCATGTGATCTCTGAACGGGGAATTGAAGTGGACAAAGCTAAGGTTGATGCTATCGCTAAACTTCCTCCTCCCACATCTGTTAAACAAATCAGATCATTTCTTGGCCATGTGGGATTTTATCGAAGATTCATCTAGGATTTCTCGAAGGTTGCTCGTCCTTTGAGCAATCTTCTTGCCAAAGAAACGCTGTTTGTTTTTGACGAATCATGCCGAAAGGCATTTGATTTTCTGAAAACGGCAGTCACCTGTGCTCCAATTTTGCAACCACCAATTTGGACAGCCCCTTTTGAGATCATGATCGACGCTTCTGATTACGCGGTCGGGGCTGTCCTGGGTCAGAAAATTGATCGAAAGCCCTCTGTCATTTACTACGCTAGTAAAACTTTGGATGAAGCCCAGAGGAATTACACTGTTACTGAGAAGGAACTACTAGCTGTAGTATTTGCTTTGGAAAAATTCAGGGCTTATCTCTTAGGGTCTCATGTTATCGTTTATACCGACCACTCAGCCTTAACACATCTCTTGGCTAAAAAGGATGCTAAACCCCGGCTTATTCGTTGGATTCTTCTTCTTCAAGAATTTGATCTTGAAATTAAGGATAAAATTGGGGTACAAAATGTGGTGGCAGATCATTTGTCGAGACTCCTAGGTGATTCTTCTTGTCTGGACATTCCAATTGCTGACACCTTTCCGAATGAAACCATTCTTACAGTTTTAGGTGTCCACACCCCATGGTTTGCTGACATTGTTAACTATTTGGCCGTTGGTCAAATACCCCAGGATTGGACCAAGCAACAACGGGATAGACTCAAATTTGAGGCTAAATACTACTTTTGGGAGGACCCTGAACTGTATCGCATCGGCTCTGATCAGATTATTCGCCGATGCATACCGGAGAATGAATTCAACAATATACTTGAGTTCTGCCATGCATCTAGGTGTGGTGGACATTTCTTCGGGAGAAAGACGGCTGCAAAAATCTTGCAATCTGGCTTCTATTGGCCGTCTTTATTCAAGGATGCCCAGGACTTCTCAAGGTCATGTTCTCGATGTCAGTCACTCGGGAACATAACTAAGAGAGATATGATGCCCCTAAACCCTATTCTTCTTGTAGAAATTTTTGATGTTTGGGGCATCGATTTCATGGGACCCTTTATCCCTTCATTTGGACATCAGTACATTCTTGTTGTTGTTAATTATGTGTCCAAATGGATTGAGGCGATTCCCACTCAAACCAATGACCACAAGGTGGTCATTAATTTTGTCAAGAACAATATCTTCAGTAGGTTCGAGATTCCGAGGGCTATCAACAGTGATGGTGGCACTCATTTTACTAATGCCCAATTCCAAAATTTATTGGCCAAATACGGGGTTAATCATCGTATTTCCACACCTTACCATCCCGAGACGAATGGACAAGCCGAGATCTCCAATCAAGAGATCAAGAACATTCTGCAAAAAATGGTTAGGCCTGATCGCAAGGATTGGACTCAAAAGCTTGAGGATGCTCTTTGGGCCTACCATACGGCGTATAAAATGCCCATCGGCATGTCTCCATTCCGTTTGGTGTATGGAAAGGCATGCCATCTACCCGTAGAGATTGAACACAGGGCATTCTGGGAAATCAAACAATGCAATTTAGATCTGAATCTAGCTGGGAAGACCAGGAAACTCCAACTATCTGAGTTGGAGGAGCTTAGAAATGATGCTTATGAGAATGCCAAGATCTACAAGGCTCGGACCAAATCTCTACATGATCAATTAATTTCCCGCAAGAGCTTTGAGTCAAACCAAAAGGTCTGGTTATTCGATTCTAAAATTAAGCTCTTTCCTGGCAAACTTAGATCTAAATGGAATGGCCCATTCATAATTGATCAGATTTTTTCAAATGGTGCCGTTCAGATTTCTGACCCAAAGACAGGTAACACCTTTAAAGTCAACGGCCAACGTTTGAAACCTGTTGTTGACCGTAATCTTCTAGAACCCGTCTCAGACTCGTTGCTCTAGCCATTCTGTGACTTCTTTGGCTAGACTTCGCCTAGCTGACGGCATTAAACTCAGCAGTTGTACATATGACACAAGGCTGATACGAGCTTCATATCCAGGTGATATCATTCATATTCTACCCTTTCTTTCATGTCTCTTTTTCAATGAGGACATTGCATCAGCTAGGCATGGGGGGTGGATTCAGTTTTGAATTATTTGGTCAGCTTTTTGAAATCTATACAAATTATTTTTCTCTTCTTATTTAAAAAAAAAAATTAAGAAGGATTAGTTGGACATTAGGACTTTTCAATCCTAAGAAATTTTACATTAGGATCTGAACACAAAGACCCTTCAGGTCTTTGGACTTAATTAGCCTGTGTATCCACTAAAATGTGGATTTGTCTTTGAGTCCTCGCCATCTTAATTCTATTATAATTGGAATAAATAAGTTTGGGTGATAAGTACACGACTTATCAACGCACCCTCTGATTTGAGGGAATTTCTGAGTTTTAAGTATCTACATACTTTCTTCGCACTGACTCGTTGTTCGGCGATTCTAACGGAATTTGGGTAGCTAATGAACCTTCTAGGGTGATATGGCTGGCAAGTTATCGTGGGTAACAACCCATAGGTAGGTTGTCCAGAGCCCAGTCACTGGACCTTTCTCTTTTTCCTGCCCTTAGGTAAATCTTAGACCAGGGAAGCCACCTACTTAAAAAAAAAAAAATCAAAAAGAAAAGGAGAAAAGAAAAAAAAAAGCCACACTTCGCCGCACGAGTTTGGCTCAAGTTGTCGGTGGTAACAACTTATCGACCGGTTGTCCAGAACTTAGCTCAGAAAATGCACTAAAAAATCCCAAAACACTTAGGAAGAAGCGGAGAAGTAGAATAAACCGGGGAGATATACACTGGATTCACCCTTGTGTTGACCTCGTAATAAAAAAGAATAAAAGTAGGCAGAAAGCTACCGGTTGTAAAGATACAGCTTTAGGCATAATTCTTTTTGAGGTCACCTAGAGGCGTAGAAATTCGAAATCCGTTTTAATTGCCGGTCAACGAGTCTATCACAATCACAATAAGATGCTTAAAACTTAGGATTCTCATCAAATCTTGGGTGAGTTGAATGGCCGTAGAAAGCCACTCTTAAATCCTAAAATTTGAAAATTCAAAAAAATTAGAAAAGAGTAAAAAGAGAAAAAGAATTTTTTCTTTGAATAAGGTGAGGGCTTGAGGCGGTTTGCATTTTGGCTGCTACCCGGGCGCTGTTGTGTCTTTGAAAGTTCAGTTCCTAAGTAGACAATTTCTTAATGATTGAAAATAACTCAGGTACAAATAATCCAACCTAATTCTTTTATAAATAGCATTTCGTTTTTGCTAGGGACTAGCAAAAGATAGGCATGGGGGTATGATGTAAACACATTTACACTACTTAAAATGTCTATTTATGCATGTTCTTAAGCATAGGATTGCATTTCATGATATAAATATTGCATAACATGCATCATCTTGCATTTATAGTAGTTTGAATAAAATGGAGGTTAATTGTCTCCTTTTATGTGCTTGGACAGGGCAAACATTTTATCGGGGCCTCGGATCAAAGATCCAACCGTATGGATGTGATCAGGGCCACGATTGGAGTTCAACGACTCCAAGATCGCCCTAATCAGGCATCCGTAGCATCAGATAGTGACCGGGGAACCCTAGAAGATCAAGGGCCAGGATGGTAAAAATCTGCACTTTAGATGACAAATCCGACTGCACGGATGAATTTGGATCGACGATTGCAGCCCAACGACACAAAAATCGAGTCAATTCGACATCCGTGGCACCATCCACAACTTTCAGAAGATGGACAGCCAAGATGGCGCCACGTGGCGCCATCACAGCCGCCCAAACGGCCTCCAGCACCACCGCACCTTTTCTTCTTCAATCAGCGCGTTGATTCTCCACCGTTGGATCAAGATCCAACGGCTGTGGATGCGGCTGGCTAATTCATCCGTGCGACCTTTTCGACGGCGTAGCATAGTGGAGACGTAGCTGCGGGAGAAGCAGAGGTCGCGGGATTGAGTCCCGCGAGCCTCAAATTGGGTGCAAGCAAGCAGGCGCATGGAGCATCAGATGGAGATCCAACGGCTGCGCGCACCCGATAGTGCCGACGTGCTATTACACGCGCGGCAGGGACGCGCGATCGCACGCGGATGGGTGCGCAGCGTAGCTGGTGATGGCGTGACTTAAGCCGTCAGATCTTGCGATCGAACGGCTGAGATTCAAAGGATGTGGGAAGCCGTTGCGCGCGCGGGCAGCTGAAGCGGCGTGCATGGGCGCGGAAGCTACGCCCACAATGGGGGCTTTAGTGACGGATTTATCCGTCACTAAAGACCCCTCATTTATTATTTTGAAGTTGTAATGTCCATTTTGCCCCCACTCCTTTCAACTATAAAAGGAGACCCCCTCCATACGAAATTCACATCCCTTCCTTCTCCTCTCTACCCTTCCAAAGCTCAAGAGAAGCTTGTCCCACACCCGGGATGCTTTTCGCGAGATAAAGTCCAAATTTTCGTTCCCCTTCGGAAGTGGATCCCACGACGACAACGGCGTGCTGCTTTGTTCCTGTTCTTCTGCTTCATCCTCCTTCGTCCTGCTTCGTTCTCCTTCGTCCAGACGTCGTCCCGTCCGGCTCATCCTCCAAGCAATCGTCGAGGAGGATAACTTCTCTCTCCCATTCTTATTTACAGCTTTCTAGTGTAGAATTTTCCTGCTTTATAGTGTAATTGATTTTTCGCTTTCTAGTGTAACTTTTATTTAGTTTGATTATATAAACAGTTGAAATATTGAATGCATGTTCTCTCTCTCTCTTTCTCTCTCTCTCTCTCTCTTTCTTTTAGTCTGATAGCTCCATTGTATTTATATCGCCTTGCTTATCAAAAATCCTAAAAAAAATATAATTGCGAATATAGATCAACGTAGCCTCCCTGTGTTCGACCCAGAATTCATTTCGGTATAAATTTTATTTGTTGAACACGAATTCTTCGCTTTCGAACTACAACGACAGGTTTTCCAAAATCGAACACGTTAGCGTAGCAATTCGTATACGTTCAACAGAGGGGGATACCCCTTAAAGGAATTCAAGGGTAGTTAAGAGGCACCGCTAACGCAACGCCTCAAAGGAAGGGTTTGCCCTACTTGTGTCCCTTGGTTCCATCCTTGGAGTACCTTTTTACTTGAGCATTAGAGAATATCATCGGAGCGAAGTGTGTCTTCAGGGCACTCAAAGGTCAATTTAAAGTGCGTAATTGCTTGACAACTTGATTGATCACCCAAAATGGACTAAAAGTAACCTCAACCTTCTTAGCAGTCATTGACTAGAAATTTCAAGTGCCTCATTTCTCTTATACCACTTACGTGGGAACGGAGAAACACAACCTTGACTATATTTGGCCAAGCTGAAGAGTTGGAAGAGGACTTAAAGAATTTTAAATCAACAAAAGACCTCTTGCCTTGTGCTTTCTTGGTGTGTGCGTGATAGAGCTCTCTTGGAAGTTTTTTGTTTTAATCTATCTAAGTCCTAAGAGAGTTAAACCATTTAATTGAAAGAAATGGACTATCCTTACTCCTATCATTTTAACCAGGATCCCATGCCCCGAGCGTATCCATCCTTTGATGGGTACAATGACAATTTGTGGGATCAATCATATTCCTACCCTGGGAGTACTGGCCCGATAGCTCTCACTTTTGAGTAGAGCCTAGGAGCAGGATTTTCCAACCCTGGAATCCCTACTACTATGCAAACACCCAACCCTCCCACCCTTCATGATTTTCCGTATCGAGGTTGGACCAATACCCCTAGGCAACCAGAGCCTGAGATTGACTACCCTCCCCAATCTGATAGTAGTAGCCTCTCCTCTTTTATGATATAAATGCAAAAACAACAAAAAGAAATGATGGAGACTATGGGAGAGATGTTGAGGAATAGTCAACAATTGAACAACGAAATTAGACAGCTTAGCTACGCTCTTCCTAGTAATTCTGATCCCTACCCATACGACCATGATCATGAAAATAATTCTGAGGAAACCAATGACAATAGGGATCCCGTTTTACGTAGCTATCGCTTAGACTCTCCCAATGAGACACGACCACTAGAGGAGAACGATTCTAGTAATTATCCACCCAAGATATATTGGAGTCAAAAGAAAAGGAAGATGGTACCTCTTAAGGACCTTGACCCCAATGATAGTATTTCCCTTACCCCTGATAACCTAGGTCAAGGTCGTATTGTTCATATCACTTCCCCTATTAATTATCTGGTGGAACCCCATTCTACCCTTAGTGAACCTAATCTTGACCCTCCACTTAGGGAATCAACACCTACCATTCAGCATTCTGAGGATTTAAATGCACCCAATGAAGGTGACCCTAAGGGAATGGAGGATGAATTTGATCAAGTTTGGTCTCAGGGATATAAAGAGTCTATTTTAGAGGATGAGGATGACCCAGTGGAGGAACTCGGACTGAAAATCTAGAGTGAATCACAGGGGGATTATTTGTTATTCAAGGACTTACCCCCAGAGGATATAAATAATCTAGTGAAATCCGGATTCCTCCCTTCTTTTGAGAGTCATCCTCTACAAAACCAGGAGTTGATATTAGAGGAGGATAAACACAATAGTGAGAAGCCTAGGGGAGACTCTCATGGACAAAACATGTTAATTGGGGATTTATGCCCCAAGAAGAACAAAGAATTGAGTGATATAGGCTCACTCCAAAACATTAAGACGGATCCTCCTTCAGAAATAATTAAAGATATTGATCCAACTCCTCTCTTTATTGGTGAATCACATATACACCTCGACAAAAACTCATGTGAACCAAAAGAATCTAGGGATGAAATTAATGATAATGATTCAGTTGCTTCGACCTTGTCATCAAAGAAATTTAATTTTGAGTTCACCATTGATTCACATATACTGGAAGGTGAAAATATGACTTTGATCATTAATGATAGGTAGGGTGACTTGAATTTTTTTGCAACAATTATTAGGGAGAATACACAATCTGAATCATTGTTGGAATTGGACTTGACATCGGCTAAGCCCTCATTGGACTTAATCATTACCTTCCAACACCACAAACAACCCTTACACTCCATAATCGATCCTTGGCTCATATCTTTGCTCATGTACATTCTTTTTGGAGAACATATCAGGCCAATACATCCTCGGGTAGAATGGCGAGTGTGGATTGATGCTTGTACTTTTAGTCTCGCCATTCAAGGGTGTGAAATAATAATGTTTATATCTTTTAAAACCCTTCCTTCTTTGAAGGACCCTTGTTATCCTCCACTTATTCTGTTTTGGGAGGTCGCTTTTCATATTCCTTTTGTTATTCCTAGACCTCCCCAGATAGCCTACGAGGTTATTTGCTTTCATGTCTTCTGGCAAGCATTTGGGAAAATGTTGCATCATCAGCTTGCCAACATTTGTGGCTACCTATTTTCTAGGTTCGTGTTGTTACGCATATTTTTAGGGCCTCGCTTTTTCTATCTGGAACCAGACTTACAGGTTCCCTATAAGTCTGGCTGCTGAAAGAAAATGCAGTGCTTGTTGGGAGGCAACCCAGCATTCAGAATAACTCCATCATCAGGTGATTTCCTTCCTTTCACCCCTTGTTTTAATTTTACAATGAAGACATTGTAGGATTTAGGCATGTGGGGTGCATTTTGCATTTTAGGAAGTATTCATGCATTTAGGTTTGCATATAAAAAAAAAAAATTCTTTTCTTGAGTTGAATTGGTTAGTCCCTAGCAAAACATCTTTGTCATGGAGGTGTCATTAAAGATTTTTCTTCTTAAATTATTTCTTAAGTTTAGAATCCAGTACATTTACTTCACTTGCACGTAGACTGGATAATGGATCTTTGAAGAGAACCAATAAGCATTTTTAGTCTACTGAACCCTTGGACAGTTAAAAGTGAGTCAGGCGTACTATCTTCTATTAGATCTACCTCATATTTGTAAGAAGAAAGTAGAGAGATTACTGGCGCGTTAAGTCTAGTGCAAGGACCCTTAAGTTTTGGACAATTAGATAAGGATACCTCAGAGTTAGGCATAGTTTTCGCTCTCCGTTCCAGTGTGCGTACATAGTGTGAATGCCTCGTAAGGCCACCAAACAGTGAGTACATTACTAAATCTGGTAAGATTTGTGATCTCAGAAAGAAAAGAAGGAAAAGAGAGCACAGTTGTGTAGCCATTCTCCAAGTTGACTTGTTTAATAGTCTAGAGATCTAGAGTCTGTAGTACTAGATTACATGTAGCACTAGATGAGTGTGTGCCACCAAATACGAATCCATTCAACTAAGTATCTCCTACCTAAGCCAAAAAGACAGGGTCAAATTTCAGATTATTTTCTGCTTTATCCCCGAGTGAAGTAGTTGCCTATCCCGATAGAAATATTTCCCAAAGGATAAGTAAGAACTGCAAATGTAAGTTAGTTATTTTCACTTGGATCCGTTCCTAAGTTACTATCACTTCACATTTGTCTGGATATCAAAATTTTTGGAATAAGGATAGAAGAAATCTTCTGATTACTTTTATTGTTTTTTATTTTTGCTCGGGACTAGCAAAACTTAGGCATGGGGCCATTTGATAAGTCAACTTTCGTGGACCATTATTTGGCCTAAGTACTTTCTAATTAGTTATTCTTATTTGTTAATTAATAGGAATTATATGGCAATTCATCTTAGTTTGCATATAATTTTATGCATAAATTTTACATTTAATAACATATGATATGATAATATAATTTATCTAATGAATGCAGGCTGGGTGAAGAGTCCAGATGTGCAATTCTACGTCTATAAGACGTCTGGAGATCAGTATGGACATCTGGGAAATTATCATCACAAGTTCCTATTTCACATATTTTAAGACATCTGATGCTGAAGTCAGACGTCTGATATAGAATGACCAATGCTTATCCATCAGTTTCAGCCACTAGCGATGTTTGCAACTGATTGGCGAAGTTGATGGCAGGTGGAACAGACAAGGGGATTTTTATAGAGAGAGAAAACCTGCGCACCAGACGGAAGAAATCCTCTCCCCCTGGCAGGGACCTCCTCCATCGTCTCCACCGTGGCTCAAGCATACACCATGCAACGAGTGAACATTGTGAATCACTGCGAGCTTCCACTGCAGCCACCTCTTCATCCACCTAGGTGGTAGCGAGCGTGGTGACACCCGCTCGCTGCTGCCTTCACCGTACCACCACGCCACTCCACACACGCTGGCTACAAGCTGCACGTCCATTCCCCTCACCGACCGCAACCAATCGCATGTAGACCCCCTCACCGCGTGCAGCCACAATCGCGTGCAGCCATAGCCTCATAGTTGGCCCCCCTCGTGCACGCAGCTCCATCCCATGTGCGTATGCCAGTGTGAGGCTAGCACTTTCGCTTGCTCTTATCATTGCAGCAGTACCTCCATCTCCGCCGCCTGCACCCACAGGTGCTACTCACCTCAAGTGCAATCGCAGCAGCAGACCCACCGCGCTCCAACCCGCGTGTGTGTGCCCGGCTTCTTCTTCTTCTTCCTTCCACCGCCACCTACAACTCCAAATGAAAGAACCCATCACCGGCATCAAACATCCCCACGCAGCCATTTTGTCCAGACGTCGTTCTCCGTGCCGTCGACTTCCCCGCACTCGCCTCAACGCTACGAGGCCTCCCACGACCACGGTGGCTCTTCCCATCATCCACGCGAACACGTGCGCAAGCCACGTCGGCGTTCTCCTCCTCCATCGGTCAGCCAACTCCGGACACCTTTGCCTCCGCCGACACCACCAACGCAATGACCAAGAGCTGGCCGACCTCCACCTCACACAATATGCCCTCCGGTGCTCCTTTCCATGCGCAAAGTGGAGAGAGGAAGAATCCTCTGTTCTTCCTCCAATTTCTATTTACGCCATATGCCATTGCAGCTTCTACTATTCATTATTTATTTATTTAATATATTGTAGTAAATTTGCATGCATGTCCCTCAATTCTAATTGAATTGCATATAGTTAAATTCATCTCATGAATAAGCAAGCATCCATATTTGTTATACGGAACAAATTCTGATTTAATTAAATTTGATGGTGATTGTCAGTACTAAGATCGCAATTCAGGTATTTCATTGGTGGTGATTTTGCATGTGCACCCTTACATTATTGAATAATTATTTAAATCAAGAATTTATGTTGAAAACACGTGCACCAGTTAGTATGCGTACGCATTGAGTTTCCCGAATAAACAAGACATGATGCACTAGTTTAAATAGGTTGATTCCTCCCTGTGGAGACAACCTAACTCGTCGTGGTTAGTTTTGAATTATTAAATATTTTTGAAAAGCGTTTTCTACCACGCGACATGCTACAATGGCGCAACATTTTATGTTACAAATTTTATCGAAAACGAAGATCGCTCTTTCACTCATTGTGAAAAATGAAAGCATGCAGGAGAGTAGAAGTGGATGAACAGCACCTGGTTTCCATGAGACTCTAGTCAGCTTGGAACGGTCTTTACATGTGCTGAGTTTAGTGCCTTTAGCTAGGTGTGTCTTCAATAAAAAATAACTAAACATTGAGGCCACAACAACACAATTTCTGGGCCCCAGGTATGGGTCCTGGAAAGTGAAAATGGGCTTGCCAAAGAGATGAACAATGAAAGTGAAAAGTTGGTCATGTAGGGAGATCCCAAATGGTCTCCAATAGGAATTTTGTTGATTTATTACAGAGGAAGTGTGGTTGGGTATAGAATTTGTGCAATGGTTGGGTGACAAAGGATGATGAGGGTTTTGTGATGTGCTGGGGATTTGTGAGTACTCTAGAATACATAATGTTTGAAGAGTTCTTCCCAAATGTTCAATTTCATCCTCACACTCTGGGTTCTTAAACCACCCATCCTGATCCTCAGAATTCCCACCCACAAGTTGGACCTCAAACTCTAACCATTCAGGATAAGGATGTTGTTGGATTTTATCTTGATCATGTGAATCATTCAACAAATTTTTGATTTCATGTATATCTTCCTCATCCTACGTTGCTACAATTGGTCACATTTTTGTTTTGTCCTCAATTATTTCCGTAACCGTGTGATCTTCTTCCCAAGTTTGGGTTGAGTTGGCCATTAAATGGTTGTCTAAGGTATGTATGGCCATTACTTCCTCTATTCTACCAAGCTCCTCCATCGAACCACACTTAATTTTATTCTTTTTTGAGACCTCGAAAATATTGAATCAATTTGTCTTATCCCCTGAGGCCATTTCTATATTTCCTGGTTCACAATCAATCCTTGCCTTGGCAGTTGCTTGGAAAGGTCTTCCCAAAATAATCGGGGTGTGGTTGAGCTGTTTTGGGGTTTCCATGTCCAAGACCATGAAATCAGCAAGGTAATGCAAATCATTAACCTTGACTAGAACATCCTCTAAAATACCCCTTGGTTTTGTAATGGATCTATCGGCTAATTGCAAGGTTATGTTAGTGTGTTTTAGGTAGCCTAGACCCAATTCCATGTGCAGTGAGGTGGGGATCACATTAATGGAAGTACCCAAGTTGAGGAGGGCCCAGTCAGAAGTAATGTTTCCTATTATGCAGGAAATCAGCGGGGCTCCTGGGTCCTGCTTCTTAGGAGATAGCTTGTTTAGGATCAGTGTGCTTGTGTTATCGGACAAAACTGCTCCTATTATTTTCAGATTTCGCTCTACACCTTTCTTTATATGCATTCAGTAAACCTATGGTGTAGATGGGGATTGATCCGATAGCTGCGAGGAGTAAAATGATTGTCAATTTGAAAGCTTGAAGTAAGGACATCCTTTCCTCCAATTTCTCCTCCGACTTTTTCTATTTGCCCATACAACAACAACATACTCCTGAATTAGACTCTGATGTTTTTTTGATCACATTCTTAGTTGGGAGTTTGGAATTCTTGCTACAAGGCCTAATGGGGTTGACATGGGGTTGGGTACGTCCCTTGTGCCTACTACCACTCCTCAAGGTGATGGTGTTTGCCTTGGTAAAATGCTGTTGGTTAGTGCCTTGAGGAGGGTTAGGCAAAACAAGAGGCTCCCAGTTGATTATGGTAGGAACTTGGTTCTCTCCAGGAGGGGCTGGGGTAGCCTGATAGATAGCATGATCTTGAGCATGATACTCCCCATCATTACCAAACCCTTGAGGCTCAGTGCCTTGGTTCTGTACATTCCTTGGGTTTGGTACAGATTGTGATGATAGAGATCTGGGTTGTCTGTTGTTTGTACTAAGTTTGAATTGCAAGGTGTCCAGCGAAGTTTTCATCTATTGCATGAGCTGGAGCATTGACCCTTGCATTTCTACCATTTTTAGGTTCAAGTCAGCTTGCTCGGTGAGTTGCTGAGCATTCCACATGGGCTGATTAACCTGATTTAGGGGCAACTGAGTATATACATAACCCTGACCCATTGGTTTTTGCGGTACATAGTTGTTGGGTCGATATTGAGTTTGCTGCCCCTGATCTTTCCAAGAGAAGTTAGGATGATTTTTCCAACCAGAATTGTAGGAATTTGAATAAGGGTTGGACCTAACATTCTCTTACACAGCATGAACATCCTCATAAGATGAGGATGAAGAAGGATCAGAAAGATTAGGATCCAAGGCCCCAGTTTGGAACCCATAAGGTTCTGAGAAGTATTGGCTCGAAGGTCAAGCCGACTCCAGTTGGTTCACAAACCCCCGTCCTGTAGGAGCTTGCGAAGAATGGAATCTCGATCCCTGGGATTGAGTGGATCTAGAAAAATTAGAGTTTCTGGACATCCACTCTTCCATTTGTTTAGTAACCAGATCCATCTTATCTAATCTATTGCAGATCAATTCCATATTAGATGTATTAGAATCTTGGACCTCATTGGCATTTGATCTAATTTGTTGGGATTGGTTGAAGGTTTCCATGGAGGTGTGGTTTAAAGAATTTTTGCTCATTTCCTCAAACAAATCATACATGCTATCTGCAACCTTGTTGAGGAAATTGCCTCTGCAAGAAGCATCCACATGATTACGGAGTTGATCATTCAACCCATGATAAAAAATCTACACAAGTTGCTATTTAGGCATCTCGTGGTGTGGACACTTTCGCAACAGATCCTGGAATCTCTCCCAGGCCTCATGAAACGGTTCCCCCTGCCACTAGGCAAAAGTGGTAATTGCTCATCGCAACGCATTGGTTTGCCCAATTGGGAAGAATTTCTTCAAGAAGGCCGATTTCAAAGCTATCTAGGTAGCAATCGGTCTTCCAATGGTATGATACCAATGTGCAGCCTTATCCCTGAGTGAATGGGGAAAAGCCTCATGAGCATCTGTTCTTCATCCACATTCTGAACCAAAGTGATCAGGTCCTCTAAATGTTGGAATGGGTCCTCTGATCCAAGCCCGTGAAAGTGTTTAATTAGACTCAAAACCTGGGGCTTGATCTCAACATCTCCGGCAGGAATCACAACACTGGGACGATCCTCATAATTTGAATGATCATAAAAATCCTTCAAGGGCCGAGCGTCGTGACCATTCATTCGTTGGAACCATTGCTGCATCTGCTGCAATTCTTCCAACTGCCTTTGAATCAGCTCCTGCTGGTTTGGGGGTGGGGGAGGTGGTTGTTGATCAGCCATGGGATCTACTTGGCTAAAGCTCAACCTCCTCCTCCGGGAATGGTCTAAAAGTCCTTCCAATCTAGGGTTAATGACCTCCTTCCAAGCATACACTGGAAGGAAGTTGGAAGGACAAGGAGGAGAAGGAACCCTGCAGCACAAAAATACAAGCCTGTCCTTAGGTTGGGTAGCCTAAAGGTTTACAGACTTTCAGAATCTGTCCTAAGACTATGGATGATTTACTCTACTTATGTCTAGGCAATCCAACCAGTTAGAAGGAGGGACTGGGGAGAAGGTTCTTCCTTTGGCTTGCGCCTCCATTTCCTAGTGTACCCCCTAGTCACGGTCGTTTGATGCTACTCCCCTAGCTAGACATCAGATTGACTAGTAGAAGTAGGTTAATCATGAATAATCTCAGTCTGGATCCCGTAGAGAGAACCAGTCCTTAAGGCCAACGTCTACTCAATTTTAGTTAGGCTTGGGACAATGGTGCTTCTGGAATGTGATGGGCCCTTAATGGGTTGTGCCCTTAATGATTTGTTTGAGAACGTATGAATGTGCACAACCAAGAGGTTTTCAAACAAGATTATTAATGATGAGGTGAGTTTTAGGGTTCGAATCTTGCTTAGTAGCTTTTAGGATTCAAATACTAGGTATATTCAATCAAGTTTTGTGAGGCAATCCAAGTTTTGAAAGCACGAGTTCAAGTATTTTTCCTTTGTAAATCAAGAAAATATGAAGTGCCTAGCTTGACCTAAGTATTGAATCCTATGGGGCAGCTACAAAATGGACCTCTTTTAGATTAGGTGGTGCGGCCTAAACAATTCAATCAATCGGCTCAAATGCACCACCCATTAAGGCACACAAAAAGGTGATTAACCTAATATGATTTCCACTCTTTTATGTGTTGAATTCGTGTACCTAGTCCACAGGTTGGAAGCTCGGTTGAGTAGATGAAAATTAAGTCTGATTATGTGCCTCAAATGTGGGTGTATGAAGTGTGTATATTGATTCGTCCCATAGAAAGTATCTCTTTTTTTTTGTTTTTTTTTAAATGCGGGGGTGAGGTGGATGAAGGTGGCAAACAAGACAGACAAAGTCTATCCTAGGGTTTATGCAAACAACTAAGTATATTAGGTCATGGTTATGAGTGTGGTGAAATGAACTAGTGGGGGGGAAAACGTGGGGGACACTTACAGAGTACTCTACTTGCACTTTACTCCGATTTATCGCACTTGGATCTCCATGCTAGGGTACCTGCAAGACAGTAGATCAAAGACAAGCGGGGTTAGTGCTATGTAAATACAAAGAAGCACAATAAACAATAAAGTAAATTTCGTTGCCTCCCGACAACAGTGCCAAAATGGTCGCACATGTTTCGTAAGTTTGAAATTAAGGTTACAAGTAACCCATCATCGTAGCTACAAAACTAGTGGTCAAATAAAATTTATAACCGAAAGTCCAAGGGAGTCCCAGGTTGAACATAGGGAGGAGACGTTTACTTTAAGTGAAAACTACGCTTCAATTTGTTTCTTTTTGGTATTTTAGGGTTTTGTTATTTTTTTTTGTATTTTTGTAAGAAGAAGACAAGCAAATTAATCACAAGATAGAGATGGAACAAATATGGTATAGATATCACTTCAATGTCAATTACAATCAACTATGAAAACATAAAAAGAGAGGGGGGTGGGATGAAATCTCCCGAATCGACTGTTTGGCAAGACGACGGTGCCTCGTGGAAGCCCGGACGAAGGAGGTGAGGAGCGGGATGACGGAGGTGAGATGCAGGAGGACGTCAGGTAGAGGAAAGCTTCGGCATGGCTCCGGAATAGAGGTGAGAAGGTAGAGATGATCTGCTACCGGAATGGAGGTGGGAGGACGACTCCAAGGCGACCTACGAATGGGGATGGGAAAATGGATGAATATTTGGTGAGGTAGAGGTTCGCTACATTAATAGGAGCCTTAGGAGTTTGAGAGCAAGCTCTAACAGAGCGTTGGTAGGCTTGATAGAGCTTGGGAGTAGGTGGGAGTAGAGTAGGTAGAGATGGCTTGGAAGGGAGGGGGTGTAGGTCCTTTTATAGTGGAGGAAAAGAGGCAAAAATAGGTATGGGACCATTAGTGACCTTCAAGCCATCGCTGGAAGCGTCACTGTAGGCAGCTCATGCCCGTTTACGCCCACAGCTGGCTTTGCTGGCACGCGAGGAATTAGTGGTGGGTGTAAGCGTCGCTGTAGGTCTAGCTCTTGCGTCACTGTAGGCTGGCAGCAACCGAGCATGCACCCACATTGCCGCTGCACCGACGCGTGCTCCACGCATCGTGTCACATGCGCTCTCACATGCTAGCGCTGCACTATGCGCAAGCGTGCCTCCGTGCGCACGCATGCACCCACATTGCCATGTGCATGCGGTGGCGCGTGTGTGCGCATGGGCGGCCTGGGCTGCGCCACGTGGCGCAATCTGGGTCACCCATCTTCTTTTCGTTGTAGGGCTGCTACAGAGGTCGGGTGGAGTCTATTTTTGCGCCGTTGGGTTGCGATCGTCGATTCGAATCCATTCGTGTTGTCAGATGTGTCATTTGAAGCTCTGAATTATGTCACCTAGTCCCTTGGCCGTTGATCTTCCTTGGACTGCATATGGTGCTACGAGACTCCGACAGAGGCGATTTCGAAGGTATTGGACTTCGATCGTCGTCTTGATCAGATCCGTACGGTCGGATCGTCAATCCGAGGCACCAAAAGAAAATACCCTTCTCTCTTGACCACAAAAAGGGCGCAATTAGCGTAAATTATATACAACTACTCTAAATGCATAATGATGCATGCTATATAATATTTATAACATGAAATGCAAATCTAAGCCTAGGAACATGCATGAATAGGCGTTTTACCCTCAATAAATGTGTTTACATCAAGGGCCTGTAGAGACGACAGGACCTACAATTCTAGCCCCCATTCCTCTCGTGTTTTCCGGTAGAGTGGTTTACTTTAATATTATGATTTAAATAAATAAAGTGCATGTTTAGAATAACTTGATTGAACCTTAGGATGTGAAATGAACCCTAGGTCAGAAATAAATGAATATTGCTTGAGCTACACTGTTTACTTTGAGATGCATGTTAAACCCTAATTGCTAGCAAGTGTATTAATTACTTGATGTGATGCATTCTTAGTTATTAAAACATGAGCTGCCTATTATAAAAATAGAATCGAGGATGTGAACAGTGAGATCTGAATGTTGAGAAATAGAATGAAAGGAATACAAGCATGAACCCTACGGGGAATTAGAAGAAGAACTCTTGTATATGGAAGAAACCTTGTAAGTAGATGGGAAGTGAGGTGGTCCTTGTGTACACAATACCAAGGAGGGCAACTATCCCTTTAGAGTAGAGGGGACCTTGCCGCCCCTTGGGTTGAGACCTGGGGTGGGTTTGGCCACTCTACGTCAACTCCTACTTGGCCTCGCATACGTGGTACCGAGGTGAGCTACTTAGTGTAGGGAGGGAGCTAGTCGCCCCACGAGACCCGAGGTTAGGACTAGCTACCCTACACCGACTCTTGTTAGGTCCACTGGGAAAATCGGGATAGTCGAACGAGGGTACGTAGACTGTGGAGGGGAGAGACCTTTGTTCTGTTCTGAGGGGCGAGACCCCTGTTCTGAGAGAGCAAGGCCCTGTGTTGTTTCGTGCTGTACTTTTAGGCGTACTCGCTAGTAGAAACAACTAACCGCGTGCTAGTGCGGGGTAGTTACCCGTGCGCATATCGCACGTGTCGTAGTCACCGCTACATCTCGACCGTAACCTCGGGTTGGTTGACTGGGTGTAGGACTACCACGGGGGACTCTTCCGGTCAGGAAAGCACCACGTGTACATCCTACATCACCGGAAAGACTATAATCAAGATTGTTCCCTTGAGGGACAGACAAGATCAAGAAATGACCGGATTCTTAAGAGGATAAACAAATTAGAATACTTAGTTGAGCTGAATGGAAATGAATAATTAATTAGTTGCTTGTCTTATGTTAATTAAATGTAAATGGCTTAACCACCACTCTACTTAAAGTTAGCTGACCACGATTTTTGTAACCTTATTCAGGTCAGGGAGTTGAGCAACTAGCACCATCGGCTGCAGAGGAAGCTGGGCCCAGTCGAGCCCAGCCCTAGTTGTTGTTCCCTTTTGTTTAGAGCTTCTATTATTGTAGTGAGTATTCGATATATGTAATACCGTTTCTGTTACATTTCCACTTTACTTTTCGCTATTGTAGTTGTGATGGCATGTAATATTGTGAGACATTTCGTTCTATTTCCTTTACTATCTTTTGGATTATTTCTGCCTAGTTACATTGCATGTGTGATTGTAAAATATTTTCTACTTTTGGTTATTTCTCGTTGGACAATTAGATCTTGGGATTAGTCAAGGCGAGTTGATCTCGGGTTCGGTAGGAATCTAAAATCGGGTCATAACAATGTATATACATAATGTAAGTAATTATATGTAATTAAAGTATTTAGACGTACAATATAGATGTATATAAGTAGAATAGATACTTGTTTTAGCCTTATATGTATATAAATAACCTTAGGCTTTAGCGACGGATACAACTGTCACTGTATATATGTATATACATCAGTATAAGTAGTTCTTTTTACCTTATGTTTTGTGGATATTTTTCTAAGGCTTTCCAACATATGTATATGTTACTGTATATAGAATATATGTTACTAAAGGTATTAGTATGTTAATATAACTTAGTATAGTAGATATTAGTAGCTATTTTTGTACCTATATTTAGGTATTATATATAGTAGTTGTATATAGCTAGCATGGTGTAGTATTAGTTAGTTTTTAATGCCTGTAATTTGTAAATTTATTTTAGGTATTGTAGGTAGGAATAATTGATTCTTTTGTGATGTAGACACAATTATTGAGGGTAAAATACCTATTCATGCATGTTCCTAGGCTTAACATTGCATATCATGATATAAATATTTCATAAACATCCATTGCATTGCATTTAGGATAGTTGTATATTATGTACATTAATTCTGTCATTTTACATGGCTAGGAGGCAATGCAACATCTTTATGGGCTTCAGATGAAGAATCTGACCATATGGATGGATTCAGAGCGAGAATCGCAGTCCGTCAACGTGAGAATCATCCCGATCAGAGCTCTGTAGAACCCTCTACAAGAAGAAGAATGTGGACGGCCACGATGGTGCCACGTGGCGCCATCGTAGCCCACCAAACCGACCGTAACCCCTCCTCCAAAGCTGCATCTACGAAGTCTCAATCGTTGGATTCAAATCCAACGGTCGTAAAAGCTCCACATCACCCGCTTCATCTAACGAGACCACCAACTTTGAATCCCGACTGTTGGATTTCCATCCAATGGTAGAGAGCTTGAGCCATCTGATCACTTCGCTCGACAATCTAACACCAAGGCACAGCAGTCGTGACAGGCATTCTTAAGCCATGGATGCTCGGTCGAATTCCTGCGAGCACGTGCCATCAACAGTGAGGGCGAGCACCAAATTGGGCCACGCGATCTTCATCGAGCGGCACAGATCTCGCCACGTGGCACAGCGGCAGCAAGCGGATCCGCACGTTCACGATCATGTGCTGGTCGACGCCTGATCTGACATGGATTGAGTGCGTGATATGAGCGTGTTGCCTTCGTGTGATCTTGACCATTGATCAAAGATCGAATGGTGGGTACGCAGGCACAGCGCCAGGTCGGCGTGCCAGCGGGGGAGGGTGGATCTTCGGCATCGCAGACCTTTAGTGATGCTTATAGTTATCACTAAATGGCCTGCACAGTGCGTGTGCCAGCCAAGGCAATGAAGAGGTGCGGATCTTTTGGCGACAGCTTGGGCGGCCTTTAGTGACACTTGTAGCTGTCGCTGAATGTCTATGTGCAGGATGATCTTCCTCCCATCACTATATAAACACCCCTACACCCACCATTCCTCTTCATCTCTACCTACTCTACTCTCACCTACTCCTAAGCTCTAGCAAGCCTACTAACACTCCGTTAGAGCTTACTCTCAAGCTCCCAAGGGTCCTATTAGTGTAACGAACCTCTGCCCCCACTAAATATTCCTCCATCTTCCCATTTCCATGCATAGGTTGCCTTAAAGCCGTCCTCTCACCTCCATTCCAGTAGCAGATCATCTCTACCTCCTCACCACCATTTCGGAGCCACGCTGAAGCTTTCCTCTACCTGATGTCCTCCTGCATCTCACCTCCATCGTCTCGCTCCTCACCTCCTTCATCCAAGCTTCAGCTAGGCGCTGTCATCTCGCCGAACAGCTGATTCAGGAGATTCCTTCTCACCTCCCTCTCTTTTTTTGCTTTCGTGGATTATTGTAATTGACATTGGAGTGATATATATCATATTTGTTCCATCTCTTTTGTGAATTTATTCTGCTTGTTTTCTTATTTCAAAAACAAAAAAAAATAACAAAAAAACTAAAACACCAAAAATAAACAAAACGAAGCACGATTTTCAAATAAAGTGAACGTCGCCTCCCTGTGTTTGACTCGGGACTCCCTTGGAGTTTTGGTAAAATTTTATTTGATAAATGAGTTTTGCGACTACAACGATGGGTTACTCTTAACCCCGATTTCAAACACGAAAACCATTATCATTTTAGCGCCATTGCCAGGGAGGCAGCGAAATTTACTTTATTATTTTCTACGCTTCTTTGCATTTACATAGCACTAACCCCATTTATCTCTGATCTATTGTCTTGTAGGTACCCTAGCATGGAGATCCAAGTGCGGTAGACTAGAGTAAAATGTGGGTAGAGTACTTTGTCAGTGCCCCCCACATTCCCCCCACTAGTTTCATTTTGCCACACCCATAACCAAGACTTAATCTACTTAGGTGTTTGCATGCCCTAGGATAGACTTTGTGTGTCTTTTTTGCCACCTTCATCCATTTCATCCCCACATTTTATGAAAAAAAAAACAAAAAGATACTTTCTGTGAGGCAAATCAATTTGCACACTTTATACACCCACATCTGGGCATATAACCTAACTTGATTTTCATCTACTCAACCGGGATTACGACCTGTGGAACCGATACACCAATTCAACACATAAAGGAGTAGAAATCATATTAGGTTAATCACCTTTCTGTGTGCCTTAATTGGTGGTGCATTTGGGCTGATTGATTGAATTATTTAGGCTGCACCACCTAATTTAAAAGAAATTCATTTTGTAGTTGCCCCGTAGGATTCAATATTTAGGTCAAGCTAGGCACTCCATACTCTTTTGATTTATAAAGGAAAAACACTTGAACTCTTGCTTTCAAAACTTGGTTTGCCTTACAAAACTTTGTTGAATACACCTAATATTTGAATCCTAAAAGCTATTAAGCAAGATTCGAACCCTAAAACTCACCTCATCATTAATAATATTGCTTGAAAACTTCTTGGTTGTGCACATTCACACATTCTCAAACAAATCATGAAGGGCCCATCACATTCCTGGAGCACCAATATCCCAAGCCTAAGTAAAATTGATTAGATGTTGGCCTTAAGGACTGGTTTGCTCGTCGGAATCCAGATTGAGATTGTTCACGATTAACCTGCTTGTACTAGTCATTCAGATGTCTAACTAGGGGAGTAGCGTCAAACGACCGCGGTTGAGGGGTACACTAGGAACTGGAGGCGCAAGCCAAAGGAAGAACCTTCTCCCCAATCCCTCCTTCTAACTGGTTGGATTGCCTGGACATAAGTAGAGTAAATCGTCCATAATCTTAGGATGGATTCTGAGAGTCTATAGACCTTTAGGCTACCCAACCTAAGGACAGACTTGTATTTTTGTATTGCAGGGGTCCTTCTTTCTCTTCTGATTTCCCTCCTCACTTCACCATGTACTCTTCCACATCTTACACACATTTCCAATCCTATCCTCCTACCACCACTTATCCCCAATATGATTACTATTCCAACTTGACTTGTAATTACCCATCCACTAGCCGTGATAACTTTGATTGGGGATACGAAATCGAACCTCAGTGTCCAAGGTCTAACCCTGGACAACAAGGCTATGATTACTATCCTTCCCAGAGCCGCAATGATTATCGATCTCCACCCTTTGATGATCAACCTAATCAGATCTACAACCATGAATGATATGCTGATTATAACACCAACCCTCCCTAGTATTCCATTGAAAATAGGTCATCACCATTCTTTGAACAACCTGAAATGACCTACTATCAGGGAGGGACTTGAGAACCTCGATATCTTGACTCCCCTAGATTTAACCCAAACCCACACAAACCTGAACCGAACCAGTCGGTTCAGGTGAACCAGATCCAAGACAGGGTGTTGGCTAACTTGAGGAACACCATCCAATCTTTAGAAGCTCAACCAACACCATGCACTGAAGCATTGGAGCCTATGATAAAAATGATTGATGAGCTGAATAGCTCTTTATTGGATTTGCTCCAAAGCGTTAGGGATAGGGACCTGGGTGAGTTTCTTATTGGGAAGTTCTGAGGTTGAGGATGAAATTTGTCGTTGCACTAGTCAAATCTTGGGATGATTCTCAAGATGAACCCTCATCAAGAGAGCCAATGTCCAAACCTGCTGAGGCACCTGTCGGGGGGATACATATTCTGAGACTAGAGATGACCATATTGGTCTAGAGCAACCATTTGAGGATGAATCGATTGATTCACCCAAGATCCCCAAGTCAGGAAACGAAGAAAATTATGTCTCCTTAGATCATGAAATGATTTGTGATTTTGAGACATATATAAATGAGGATCATCAATTCTTTGACTTTGAGGGTGAAGAATCTTTAAGTGAAATCTCACTTGAGCATAAGGAAAATGATTTTAATGAGACAAATGGGCATGAGGAATCTGATGAACCATTTGACAGCTCGATAATAGCGAAATTTGATTTAGTTGGAGTTAACTTGGAGGATTCGAATCTTGATGATTCAATTAGTGACCCCATTCCTCATTCACACCCCGAATAGCTGACTTCTGAGATCATTGTGCCCAAGTCAATCTTGATTCAGTTGGGATTTCTGGACTTGGGTGAATCATATGGGGTGAGCGGTATGCTAGAGGTCCCAGAGCCTGAGTGACGAGTTGATTTTTCGCTTTCGAAAATGATGAGTAAGAAGATTTATCGTTGTATTTCTAAGTGGTGGAAAATTGACTAATCAAAATAATTAGAATTAAAATTAAACCACTCACAGGAGAGCAAGTCATGTTCACAGGGAGGCAAAGACCTATTTAAACTTACACAGGTTAGAAAAAGTTGTTCATGATTAATTTCATCTAGAAATCGAGCCAAATCCGCCTTTAGATTAAGAAAACATCAAGAGATCATGCTGAAATGTCCTTTATGAGAAAGAGGGAGGTTACTTGCATAAATTAGCCATAATATTTAATTAATAAATTTAAAACAAAAAGAGTGGAAATGGCATGTGAATGTAAATATTAATACGATAAGAAACAGACCATTTGCTTCGAGCTTGGTGTGCGTGCACGACAGGCCACGGTTGGAGGTGAGACTTGGCGTAGGAGATGAGTGAGGCGAGGGCTTCGCGATGGTGGTCGCGACGAAGTGCGAGGTGGGCCAAGGTGGCCGAATGGAGTAGAGAGGGGTGGCGGTGATGGGTTGGTTGCTGCTACTGTGAAGCAACTCAATGCATGGCTGAAGGTGAGGAGTGTAGGGCGATGCGCGTGCATGGTGAGGGAGGCCGTTGGAGGTGCTGCTTGCTGGAGGCGTAGCGAACGGATGTCCTTACGTGTTGGAGGTGCGTAGGTGGAGCTGCTGGAGGGCATGCGGGTGGAGGTGTAGTGCGCTCTGCGTGTGAGCAGAGCGGCAATTGTAGCACGTGCTTTGTATGCGCGGACGAGGGATGGTGGGCTGGAGGATGTATGGTCGCTGCTGCTACAAACGTCGATGGCGTGCTGCAGGGAGTATGGGTGTGGTGGCTGCTCTAGCATGCACTCTACACGTGCAGGCGTGTGCTAGGGGCTGGAGCGTGGAGGCTGGTCTTGTGGGGATGGTGATGGAGCGCGCGTAAGAGGTTGCATGCTGCTGCGGGTGTGGCACAGAGGTGCAACGAGGAGGACATGGGAATGGTTTTGTTCTGAAAATAAAGGAAGAAGAAGAAGAAGAAAATGAAGAAGATGGTGTTGGTGGTGCGTGGACAGGGAGGGTGATCTAGTAGTTGCACGGTGATGGCCAAGCTCTTTGGATTAGCACGGTGTGCTGTCACCTCACTGGCCCACGGTGTGGTGGAGCTCGGCCTTGGAGACCACGGTGGTGGAGTGGAGTGCACAGTGGTGGAGTGGGGCGGTGTCTCCCATTGCATGGTCGTCTCCCCCTCCCTTTGTAGCTGCAGGTGATGAATTTGAAATCCAAAGAGGCGAGATTAGATGCTCTTCATGCCCAATGAATGCCTGCAGCTGTGTGTGAATGGTTGCATGAGGAGAAGAAGCAGTCGTTACCTGTGGAGGAAGAGAATAAGAAAATAATAAAATATTATGGTTATTTATGCACAAACCCTTAACATCTATGTTAAATTAAAACAATGCAAGTAATTCACCTAATTGATTAACTAATGAAATGCATGCAATTCTAAGTTAATTCTAAATGCATGCAATCAATGAATTATGCAATTAAGCTAAAAAAATATGAAGTAATTTATATACATCCTAATATATGCTAGCTAAATGTTAAGGATATCTTAATATCTAGGCATTTATACA
Organism: Thalassia testudinum; assembly: GCA_037157565.1. Taxonomy (NCBI): domain Eukaryota; kingdom Viridiplantae; phylum Streptophyta; class Magnoliopsida; order Alismatales; family Hydrocharitaceae; genus Thalassia; species Thalassia testudinum. Next base: position 6,055,398 of record JAZHRO010000003.1, on the reverse strand, counting down.
TTTAAATAACCCACAAATATGGGCTAATCAAATGCCCCCATGCCTAGTTTTTGCTAGTCCCTAGCAAACTCAACCAATAACCTAGCACTCCAAGTAGACTAGCCAACCCAATCGGTCTTCCTTCAGAAACATGTTAAGTTCAGACTTTAGACCTAAGGTTCCCAAGTAGTTGCTAAGTTACAAACTAGGTCGGCTAAAGACGAGTTGCAGGCACTAGTTTCCCTGATTTCTAACTCTACCTTAGGGTTTATTGATCCCGAAGATTAAAGCATCTGTGGATGTGCATTGGTCTGAGTTATTTGAGGTTAGTATGATTGCCAACCTAGAGAGGAAAAAGGATTTTTTTTTTGTAATATATTTTTGTTTGATTCTTTTAAGTTTAACCTTGGATCAACTATCAACACGGTCTGTGTCGGATTCATTGTTCCCATCACCGTACCTCGAAGGGTTCCTGGCTTTCGATGCTTCGAGATAGCATCGCCCATAGCGACCTCAAGAACTCCTGGCAATCGACACTTCGAGAAAGTATCGCCCATGGATTTCTTAAGCAAATTCAGGCCTGTGGCAATCGGCACTTCGAGATAGTGCCGCCCATGGTACCTGAACAGAACAATGCGCTTACATGCCCCCGATCGGATGGATATCATAAGAGACAAGCGTCGAGGAGGTAACATGTTATCATCGCATCCTCAAGGTGAGTATATACTCCACCTCTTCTACGGCAGGAACTCTTCCAATCAAATTGTGTTTTCAAGCTTCTCCTAAGTCAAAACTAAGAGAACCAACTTTTCTTAAAGAAATGAATTAGGGTGATCACTTATTTACACAAGACCAAGTGTGTGTCAAATGCGGATGCTTAGGTTGAGGACCCGTAAATCAAAAGGTAGAACAAGGCTCGAGGTACTACCCAGCCTTTAACTCAATCTCTATCTTTCCTTCCTTAACCTCTTGAGGAATGGTCCGCAACTTAACTCCTACTTAAGTTTTTAAGTCTACAAAGGACCCTAAAGGTCTAAATCTAGTAGCTTACTTAACTTCTAAAGTTCGACACCTAGAATCAACTTAGTCTAACCTAAAGTTCTGGTCTGCTTAAGAATGCAGGGCCCAGCCAGTTAAGCTCAATAATACAAAATATTTTTCTTTTTTTTTTTTTGAATGCAATATGCATGAATGAATGCAAAATGTAGACATGCTATAAACAGATGCCTCAGGTCCTCTCCCCCATGCTTGGTTCAAACAATTTCCTCATTGGAAACAAAACAGTTAAAGGAAGATATTACCTGAGGCGGAGAATGATAGGAGCTAAGGCTCCTCAAGAGTGACCTCGTCAACCAGATGGCCATCCAAAGTAATGTATGATTTTAAATGTTGGCCGTTGACGATAAAGGGAGTTGCTGAAGAGGAAGGGCTCTTAATCTCCACAGCTCCATGCGGAAACACTTTAGTGATTATGTAAGGCCCATCCCAATGAGATTTTAATTTCAGTAGAAAAAGCTTAAGTCTGGAATTGAAAAGCCAGACTTGTTGGTTGGGCTCAAAGGTCTTTCTAAGGATATACTTATCATGCAAGACCTTAGTTCTCTCTTTATAAGCTGGAGAGGTGTCATAAGCATCATTCCTTAGCTCCTCAAGCTCACTTAATTCCAGAAGTCATGCCTTACCGCCTTTTCTAAATCCATGTTAACACTTCGAATAGCCCAAAGTGCCCTATGTTCCAGCTCAACGGGTAAATGGAATGCTTTCCCATACACGATCCGAAAGGGAGATGTACCCAAAGGGGTCTTATAGGTCGTTCGATACGCCCACAAAGTATCATCGAGATTTTGGGACCAGTCCTTCCTATCAGGTCTAACGGCCTTTTCTAAAATATTTTTTATCTCCCTATTTGACACTTCAACCTAGCCACTCGTCTGAGGATGGTAAGGGGTAGCGACCTTGTGAGTTACTCCCAGACTCCTGAGTAGTCGATTGAAGTGGTGATTTCAGAAATGAGGTCCCCCATCACTTATAATGGTCTTGGGGCAGCCAAAATGAGATATGATATTAGCCTTCACAAATTTCATAACCACAGAGTGGTCATTTGTGCATGTAAGAATGGCCTCTATCCATTTAGAAACATAATCAACTACCACCAAGATATATTCATAACCATGGGACGAAGGGAAGGAGCCCATAAAATCAATTCCCCACACATCAAAAATTTCAACAGATTGAATAGAGTGTTGAGACATCACATTCCTCTTCCCAATCGTTCTAGTCCGTTAACATCTAATACAGACCTTAACAAAATTATGAGAATCCTTAAATAACGAAGGCCACAAAAAATCAAACTGGAGAACCTTAAAAGCAGTTTTCTTAGCACCAAAGTGTCATTGTTGAGAAGCGTAGTTCGCATTTTTTATTAGAAAGCATCGTAGTATAGTTGCGAAATACGATCCAATAAAGATATTTAATAAAAGGTTACGAGACTTGAGTCCTAGTCGTTCGTCTCTGGGAAGCATTTGTTTTACTTTTGAAATCAATCTTCTTACCGCTTTACTTTGTTTAAAAATGCACGCTGGTTTCCAATCACCTAATTAAGATTTCACCACTTCTGTTATGAACTCGGATTACGTGCACGTGCGTTAAATAAATCACAAAGGTGAACATGTGAGTTTCTGTGCACATGATTCCAGTGAGGTGGTGACTATTTACGGAGAATGCATCTATCGTTAGGTTTTCGATATTCTCGAGAAACGACATGCTTGTTGCGGAATGGATAGACAATTAAAATAGGCAACTTGAATCACGCAAATATAATAGCAATCAATAAGCTCATTGTGATTTCACAACATGGAGACATATATATATATATAAGCATTTTTTCGTTCATTCAGTGGGAGAGTTGTTTGCAATAAAAACTATAGAGGAAAGCTTGTACAGAAATGCTTGGAATTTAAATCTTGCTACCATAAAATGACTGCATGCAGGAAGCAACAGGGGGATTTTGCATGCATCATTGGGGGAGAATAAAGACTACTCTACTAAGCAGTAATAGAAAGCAGTAAAAACTACGAAGAGCATAAACTAAATCTAGCAGAACAAAAGGGCATTCAGGGGTGGTCCCCGATGGCCTTGGAATGGTCGAAAGGAGAATGAGGGGTGGTCAATGGAGCTTAGGCCGGCCCTTGGAGAAAGGGAGGAGTGGTCCAGCATCCTGGCATGGTGTCCTTCATGGTGGTGACAAGCTCGTGGAGGTGGAGTGGCTAACCTAAGTGGAGGTGGGCGTGCATGGAACCAATGGAGTGAGTGGTGCCAAGAATGTGAATTGGAAACCAAGGGATGTGAATGGGTGCACTTGGTCACCCATGGGGTCTTTTTATAGATTCAAGGGATTCTATCTAGAGAGGTGTGGAACTCTCTAGAGAGAGTCCAAGAGTGGCCAGCCATATGGTTATGAGATCCAAAAATTGTGGATCTCAGTTTGAGTGCCTCTTGGTTGCTAAATTTGGCAACCAAGAGGTGGCGCCACTTCAAGAGAGTTCTAGAGAACTCTAGAGAAGTGTGTGTGTGTGAATGGGTGTGTGTGTGTGTGTGTGTGTGTGGTTGTGCTCTAGGTGTCCAAGAGGTTTAGGTTAGGTCCTAAGGGGTTTAAGTAGGTGCATGTCTTGAATTAGGGTTACAAACCCTAATTGCTAAGGGGAAAATGTAATTAAACTTAACCTAAGTTTAATTGAATGGGTGTGGACCTAATTGAGATTGAAATAACTCAATTAGGTTGGGTTTAGGTCAATTGGACTCTCACCAAGTCCAATTGAACTTGTGTGGGTTGAGATCTAAGCTAAATTGGACTCAATGAGTCCAATTGACTTAGGTGAAGGTAATTGACTTTGATCTAAGTCAATTGGGTTTGGTGAGGACCTAATTAGATCCTTAGGTAGGTTTAGAGGTGATGTACTAGGGTTAGGATACCTTAATTTAGGTTCCTATGGGGTTGGGATTAGATCTAGGGAGCTAGAGATCCAAGATCAAGACTTGAATCTCAAAACAGGGATTGGAGACCAGTACCAAACATCCAAAAATGTGATCAAACGACTTATACTAAAAAATCAGAAGTCCAGACTTCAGTTCTAGACGTCCAATCTGAGTCAGGGGGAAATCAAGGTTCTATTTTGGGTATTCTACAGAAATTGGACGTCTGACAAATTGTCTGAACGTCCAATAACACTGCAGAAGTGGGTTTGAGGTGTGCAAGAGTTGGCTAAGGGTCCTGGACACCCTATAACTTATCTTGACGTCCATGTAAGGGTTGTAACTAGGGTTTTAGGGCTTCCTAGGGTGTTGTGACCTAGTCTAAGGGTGGCTAACGCTTGGGAAAGTCTCTAGGCTATCCTAGGGCTAGGATGGACCTAAGCTCTTAACATTTTACTGCTTTATTCCTACTTAATAGAATAGAAAACCTTTAACTCCCTTACATTATTATTCCTACATCTAAACTAAGCCTTCTGCTACAACTCTGCTGCAACTCCCGTTATTCCTGATCCAGCTTCAGATCCTGCTCCAGATCAGCTTACTGCCGGCAATCAACATAATGCACTTAATCAGCACATTATAACATTATTTTATGCATAGCTAAAGGAAAGCAGTAAAGATGCAGATAATGTGTATGCATGCGTGAATTATCCTAACTTATGCTAAGTTCTAGCCTAATTTTGGGCAATTAAGACCTATGATTGCTGCGCAATCATAACCCCATGCCTAAATCTTGCTACTCCCTAGCAAATATAAGACTAAATTATTTACAGCAAAGGTCCCTAAGGGACTGATTATTTTATCAAGTGTATGCGTAGAGATTTTTCTCCTTTTTATTTTCATCCTATGCTCTAGAAATCCAGACAATAGTGAAAATGCAGCTATGTAGCTTTTGCAACGGATTCGAGTGAAAATCTAATACACCTCTAAATCCTATACTTGACCCCTAGTAAAAATTCTAGCGGGATAGGAGAATTTCTTCCCTCGGGGTATTCAAGATATTCTATGAATTTCACCTGGCTTTAGGCTTAGGTAGAGAATCTCTGAGGGAAAATATTATATATTTGGTGACTCACTCTCACTTGGTGCTACATAGAGACTAGTACTACAGAATCTAGATTCCCGGATTACTAAGTAACTCAACTGAGAGGAAGACGAGAAAAACTATGCTCCCTTTTGATTCCTTTGTATCTATTCTCTCTTTCCCTTTTTCTTTTCCTTTTCTTTTCTTTCTTAGAGCTCACAACTTCACCAGATTCACATATATGACCTGTATTTGGTGGTCTCACTAGGCATTGACACTTGAATTGAGTTCTCATAACCCTAACACTAAGTCAAAATTCCTCAGTCAGTATTCGGGAGGTCAGAAACACAAGAAAGGTGGGTTAAGGCCATATTTGGTGGTATTGCCTCAATGAAACTAAACTTAAATATTTTTTCTCTGCTTTTTCTTCTTTTTCTAATTTTTTTTTCAATTTTTCATTTTTTCTTTCTTTCTTTTCTTTTTTCTTTTTTTTTCAACATAACACAACTAGCACACATCTATGAACTTTATTGAGGAGGCATTATTAGGGATTGGCGGGACTCAAGAGACATTAGGTGACTTATTTGGTGGAAGTACCTACTCACGGCACCGAGAAAGATGGATAGGACGGTGTATTTCTGACCTTGACATCAATACCTTCCTTCAGCTGAGGATTCCGTAAAGAATGGTCATAACCATCCACCTTAGCCCTAGTTTTATAAAAACTCGCCGCTCTCCGCGTATTTGCCTTATTTGGTGGCTCTCAAAATTTTGCACAAAAATGTATACACAGGAACCGAGAGCGAAAACTATGTCTAAACTCAGAGTATCATCACCTAATTATCTAGGATTCCAGATTTGTTACACTAATCTTAGATCACCAGTACACTCTACTCTTATCTCACACTTTTTGGTGGATTTTTGGAGGAAAATCTTCCTGACTCCCAAAACATTGTCCAAGGGTTCAGGAAAAGAAGCATTGCTTCTTCTCGACAGACTAAAGACGTTTATCAGCCTTCACCATGAATCCATTGCAAATTCTATATGTGTGTGAAAAGTTGTACTGGATTCCATATTACAGGAATCAACTAGAGGATAAAATCCCTAATGCATTCTCTTAACAAAATAATCTTATTCATGAATATAATATGTATATATGCTATGAACAAATAACCTTATATAATTTGTACTTCATGAAATTCCCATATCGGGTTACAATCAGCTTGACCCTAAATTTAGAACAATAGGTAAGCGGGTGAGTCGAAATGGCTGTTGCGAACGATTTCTAGCTCCATTGCGAGCATTGGAGATGGAGTCGGTTGTTCTTTTATTTAGGGTCCTAAAGTACGTTTTACATGCAGCTCCGAGGTTTTTCCTAAATGTTGACATAAAATTTTTTAGTTTTGTTGTATCTACCCCCCCATGCCTAAGTTCTTGCATGTCCTCATGCATGAATATAAGAGAAAATAAATTCGACAGAGGATGAGTGGGTAGAAGTCACTTGGAATTGCTCCTGAAAATATACATTCAGCACCGGCTAACCTGTTAGCATGCAATATATGCAAAGGAAATATGCTAAAAGAAAAATATGCTATGTATAAAAATGGTTATGTATAGATGATGGTGAAATGTGGGATATACGCTATCTATATGTGCTGAGTTTAATGCCTCCAGCTGGGCGAGAACTCATTCACACGTCCTCAATAAGATGGACAATCTTGTCAAGTGGAGGAGGTTCCTGGGCCAAAAATGGCTTGAGGCGCTGGCCATTAACCGTGGATATATGCCCAGATTTTAGGTCCTTGATTTGGACTGCTCCATTAGGATATGGATGGATCACAATATACAAGCCAGTCCACTTGGACTTGAGCTTCCTTGCAAACAGCCTTAGCCGAGAATCAAACAACCAGACTCGTTGGTTGGGCGTGAATGCTTTCCTCTGAATGTGGTGGTCATGAAAGGCCTTGGTCTTGTCCTTGTATATTAATGCATTCTCATAGGCCTCCCGTCGGATCTCTTCTAATTCGCTGAGCTGGAGTTTCCGTTCTTGACCTCCTGCATCGAGGTCAAGGTTACATTTTCGTATCGCCCAAAAGGTGCGGTGTTCCAGCTTTATAGGAAGGTGACAGGCCTTGCCATATACCATGCTATATGGTGACATTCTGAGTGGGGCCTTGTATGCGGTCTGATATGCCCAGAGTGCATCAACTAATTTATCAGACCAGTCCTTCTTGTCTGGTCTAACCGTCTTCTGGAGAATCAGCTTGATCTGACGGTTAGACACTTCAGCCTGCCCATTGGTCTGCAGGTGATACAAGGTGGCTATATGGTGATGTACCCCGTATTTCTTTAATAACGACCTGAAATGGGCATGGATGAAGTGGCTTCCCCCGTCGCTTATCAGAGCGCGGGGTATTCCGAATCTCGCGAAGATGTTCTACCGTATGAAAGAAATGACGGTCTTATGGTCAGCCTGTCTTGCCGGGATGGCCTCAACCCACTTCGAGACATAGTCAACAGCTAGCAATATGTACTCGAAGCCATGCGAGTTCGGAAAAGGGCCCATAAAATCGATGCCCCAGACGTCGAACACTTCTACGACCATGATGGGTTGGAGTGGCATCATGTCTCTCCTGGTCATAGAACCAACCGACCGGCATCGTTTGCAGTGTTGGGTGTATTCGTGTGTATCTCTGAAGATGGTCGGCTAGAAAAGTCCCGACTGCAAAATTTTTGCAGCGGTTTTCCGTCCCGAGAAATGGCCACCACAAGCATCGTTGTGGTAGAAAGATAACACACTGGGGATCTTAGAATCTGGGATACATCTTCGAATAATCTGATTCTCTCCAATGCGGAAGAGTAGTGGGTCATCCCAGAGGTAGTATTTGGCTTCTGCGGTGAATTTGAGTTTCTGGTCCTTGGATAAATTCGTGGGAATCTTGCTTGTGACAAGGTAGTTTGCGATATCCGCGTACCAGGGGAACTCAACAGAATGAACTGCCAAAAGAGATTCATCTGGAAATTGCTCGTGGATAGGTAGGGAATAAGGAATGTGGTCTGGGTCCAGCCTGGATAGGTGATCTGCCACAACATTCTGTTTTCCAGCTTCATCGCGTATTTCGATATCAAATTCCTACAATAGAAGAATCCATCTAATGAGCCGTGGTTTGGCATCCTTCTTTGCCAATAAGTGCCGGAGGGTGGAGTGGTTAGTGTAGATGATGACCTTAGACCCTAATAAATACGATATGAATTTCTCCAACCCGAATACTACTGCTAGCAGTTCTTTTTCCATGATAGTATAATTGCGCTGAGCCTCATTCAGCGTCTTGCTAGTGTAATATATGACGAAGGGTTGTTTCTCCCGACGCTGGCCTAAAACAACACCGACGGAAAAATCCGAAGCGTCGCACATCATTTCGAAATCAAGCGACTAGTCGGGTGGTTGGAGAATCACGGAGTTGGAGATAATGCTTCTTAAAGTCTCAAAGGCGTTGAGACACGAGGTGTTAAATTCAAATGGGACATCGGCAACCAGGAGATTCGTCAAAGGCCGTGCGATTTTCGAGAAATCGTGTATAAATCTTCGATAGAAGCTGACGTGACCCAGGAATGATCTGATCTGCTTGACCGAGCTAGGTGGCTGTAAGTGGGAGATAATCTCTGATTTAGCTCGGTCAACCTCGAGTCCATTTTTGGAGATCCTGTGTCCTAGTACTATGCCATCCCTCACCATGAAATGGTTTTTCTCCTAGGATAGTATTAGGTTTACCTCAATACACCATTTCAGGATCTTGGTGAGGTTATCAAGACAAGATGTGAAATCACCTCCGAAAATGGAGAAGTCATCCATGAATACCTCCACATAGTCCCCGATCATGTCAGAGAAGATGGCCATCATACAATGCTGAAATGTCGCTGGTGTGTTGTAGAGGCCAAAGGGCATCCGCTTGAAAGCGAATGTTCCGAAGGGGCATGTGAATGTGGTCTTGTCTTGATCTTCCGGGCTAATCGCTACTTGATTGTACCCAGAGTATCCATCCAGAAAATAGAAGAAACTGCGTCCGGCTAACCGTTCCAAGATCTGATCAATGAACGACAAAGGAAAGTGATCCTTCTGGGTAGCCGTATTTAGTTTCCTGTAATCGATGCAGACCCGCCAAGATGTCATAGTGCTGGTCGGGATGGATTCGCCCTTACCATTCTTTATTATAGTGAGTCTTGCTTTCTTGGGCACTATTTGGATCAGACTCACCCACTGGCTATCTGAGATTGGATATACAATGACTACATCCAGCCATTTGATGATCTCCTTCTTAACAACCTCTACCATATTCAGGTTAAGCCGTCTTTGAGGTTGTCTCAAAGGTTTCACCCCCTCATCTGTGTAAATGTGATGAGAGCAATACAAGGGGTGAATATCGTGGAGATCAGCAATACTCCACCCGATAGCAGCCCTATGGTCTTGAAGTGTAGAAATCAATTGATGCTCCTATTCTTGGGTTAAGTGGGCATTGATAATGACTGGGTATGTCTCACTTTTGCCCAAGAACACATACTTGAGTGAGTTAGGTAAGGGCTTCAATTCAATTACGGGTGGGTCAGAGTCAAAAATGAGAGTGGAAGGAGCAGAATCGCGGGTGGGAATCTGCTGATCCATGTGCATGTGAATTCCCGCTGAGTCGCTCCCTGTAAAATAATCAGTTGTGACTGCGTTAACGGGAAACCCGTTAGCTGTGGTCACGTCTTCCTACAACAACAGGGGTGATTCAATAATGTGTGGATCATGATAGCTGGATTCAGGGGTGCTGTGATCAGAAGCACACTCTAAACAGTCAGATCCTCGGGGAGATATGTGTAGTGCAGTGGTTTCAATCCCATGTGGATCGAGGTCCAAGAACCCTGATAGTGTAGATGAATGAGACATTGGGTCGTCACAAAGGAGCCCAATGTTACCATAGTATACTGAATCTTCGTCTTCACCATCCTCCTCTATTCGATCACAGTCGAAGTTCTTTGCTGCCCTAAATATGTCCAGTTGACGTCGCTCGTTGCCTAGGGCGATGTCCATACACTCGGATGCACAATCAATGTTCACTCGAGCTGTCGCCAGAAAGGGGCGGCCCAAAATAATTGGTGCATCTCGGAGATTAGGAGGAACTTCCATATCGAGAATGAAAAAATCTGCGGGAAAGTAGAACCCGCGGACTTTCATGATCATGTTCTCAACCACCCCCCTTGGTGTTTTGACTGATCTGTCAGCCAGCTGAATCATGACCGAGGTGGGCTTCAACTCCCCAAATCAAAATCGATCAAATACGGCGGTGGGAGTTAGGTTGATGGACGAACCCAGATCTTGAAGGGCTCGATCAAATGGAGAATCCTGCAAGAAGCAAGATATAAGTGGGGTACCAAGTCTTTCTTCTTTGGCGGTAGGTCGGTTAGAATCATGGCGCTAGCCTCTTTCGGGGGTTGCTTTGGGGTACAATAGTCCTTGAAGAACCTGGCGACATCGAGAATGTGATCGATAGCCTCGAGGAGGGGGACCTAAATATGTACTTCCTTGAACATCAATTTTAGGTCCTCAAAATTCCACGTGTCCTTTTTCCGTACTACATTTCGTGTCAAAGCCTCAGGAGAAGGGACGAGAATCTCAGGGTTAAGTGGCCTCTTACCCTTATCTACCGCAGGTGGCTCCTGAGATGAAGAAGAAGTCGAACCCACCTACGACGAAGGGTGGGAAAAATCAGGACCTGCTTGCCTAGGTGGTGGGTCGAATGTCTTCCTTTCGCTCTACAAAGAGAGAGCATGTGCATCGGCTTGCTATCCATGTGGTGGTGGGGGAGTGGAAGGGGCAGAATACGCGAGGTTCTACAAAGGAGGCTGGCCTCGCGCGTAATAGGGTGGTGCAGGACGTTCCTGTAGTATGGCGTGTGCCTGTCCCTGCAGTGCCTAGAACCTAGGCAAGGTGCCCTGGTTCTACACATATCGCGGGTTCGGGATGGGTTGGGAGGGCAAGGCTCCCTGAGTCCTATGCTCCTGCAACAACTGGTTCTACGTGTTCTGTATGGTCTGTATCTGATCAGCCATCGCCTTCATATTTGCAAGCTATCATGTGTTGATTTCCTCATTGATTCTTGCAGCTCCTCTTTCAATGCCTCCAAAGGGTCAGCCTGCTTTGGAGGGTGACTGGCAGCTTGGTGCAGCGGCTGGTATAAAGAGCAAGGTTGCTGCTGCTGAGACGGGAATGGCTGCTACCTAGGGCACGTGTTTTGCGCATTCCCGTATTGCCTGGTCTGGTAGTGTGGATCTTGATGTGGTCATTGTGAATTACCAGACCAAGAGAAGTTCGAATGCTGGTGTCAACCAGGGTTATACGTCTCAGAATACGAGTTATTCCGCCCGTATCCTTGGATAGTGCTAACGTCCTCGTAGGCCGAAGATGTCTGAAATGTATATCTGTCAAGGGGATACACATTATAATCTGCAGGTGATGCATAATCCTGGTTGTAAAGTGCTAGATCTTGATTGTTTATGGGATTCTGATATGCGGGATCTCGTAAACACGGAGAAGATGCATCCCGAGTGAGTAGATTAACTCCAGCAGGAGGGGCTCGGGGTGCATAGGAGGGTCTTGCAATGGCAGAGCTTGAGTCAGATTGACCCTAACTAATCTAGTCAATCTTTTTCTCGATTTGGTTTATTCTATCCAGCTATTTGACAATGATATCCATGTTGGCTCGAATAGACTCGGTGTGAGCCTCGTGGACACCAACCCGCCGCTGACCAGGTCACTGGATCTGGTTCATAGATGCGGCATTCATCGAGTTCTTCGCTAATGATTCAAATAGCTCAAATGCACTGTTCTCGTCTTTTGTGAGAAAATTCCCGCTGCTAGATGCATTGGCCAGATATCGATGTGTGTCATCCAGCCCATGGCAAAAAATCTGAGCTAAGTGCCATCTGGGTATACCATGATGCAGGCACTTCCGAAGCAGGTCGTGAAATCTGTCCCATGCTTCGTGTAACTTCTCCTCAGCTCCCTGGCAGAAAGTCACGATTCTGCGCCGCATTGTGTTTGTTCGACTGATTGGGAAGAACTTGTGCAAGAATTCACGTCATAATTCCGACCAAGTTCCAATTGGCTTCCCAATAGTCTTGAACCAGTATGAAGCTTTGTCCCTTAGAGAGAACGAGAAAAGCTTCATTAGAACATTTATCCTGAGATCAATATTCCTGGGTTGAATCATTTCAGCGAGTCGACTCAGGTCCTCAAGGTGTTGGAACGGATCTTCACTTGAGTTCCCGTAGAAATGAGTGCTGATCAACCCAATCACATTGGGCTTGAGCTCAAACGCGTCTTCGCCTGTGGGAATTTTGACTAGAGGTGCGACGATTTGTGCAGCCGGGTCGTAGAAATCCCACAGTTGTTCTCCTCACGACGGGTGCTGCATCCTGTCACGTGCTGTCAAGATGTGATCCAAGCTCTGCTGATGCCGCTCCTCGGATTCGGCTACCCAGGCTTCCAGATGAGCCATTGGGTCCAAATTCTCGATATCCTGATCCGGTCTAGGTCCAGGTCCAGGATTTGCCATTGTGCCTCTGGGAGTAGAAGAAATGGGGGGAGAAGATGGTCCGGGCAAGGTGACTCGCCTCCTTGGGAGTGGCTCCCAAGGTCCAACCAAGTGAGGTCGAAGTGACCTCCTTCCTTACATACACCACCCAACCCCTGGGTTGGTGTAGCCAAGCAGGACAAGGCTAAGGCCCTGCAAATCAAATGATCCTTATGGATCAGGTGACTAGATTTTTCGTTAGAAGTTTGAATTCCTGAAGAGAAGTTCGTCGTTCAACCAACTGAAAGTGATTCCCGCCTCTCAAGTTAACCCAGCCAGTTTGGTTACGAGGGGACTAAGGGGAAGGTTCTTCCTTTGGCTTACGCCTCCGATTTCGTTAACCCTTGAGCTGCGTCATTTGACACTGCCCCGCAGACTTAGTCAGCAGGTTTGGCAAGAGAGGTTAAAAACACCCAGTAGTATGACAACGAACTCGGGTTGATTTCGTATTTTAAAATTAATTTTAACCCGTTTTCTTCAGTGGGGTTTGTGGTGAGTGGCCCACAAGGTGGCCAAGCTCACCGGCTAACTAGACTTAAGTCTAGGTTAGCCCAAAGTGTGGTCTCTAAGTTGTAACCCTAAAGATTCAACCTAAGGTTCATGCAATTCTAAGGTTTTTTCTGTTTCAGCAGACCACAAAAGTAAGGTTTGTTCTCTGACAAGAATTGGAATCCAATTAACTTGAAATTTTGTGAGTAGATTTTTTTTTTAATAAGCTTTCTAGAGAATTTTTTTTTTAAATTTTTACTATCTCAACCGAATTTTTAGTTATTTTTGAATGTCAGGGGGTTAGATCTGAAATTTTGACCCTTGGTCGGTTTCTTATTTTGAAATAGTATCAATTGACCTTCAAAAATTTGGAAAAAATATGGAAAATAAAGCCAATTAGATCAGGTTTCAAACCCTACCATTTTTATTCAAAACGAATTCTCATATTGCTCGGAATTACTTTTTGAAATTTGAAAAATCTTGAATCTACGTCAGTCTAACTCCCGTGCACTTTGCAAATTTTTAAAAATTGTATACTTGAAATTTTTTCAAATAATGGTAAGCTTTGAAATATGGTTTGGAAATAAAAGTTTAGCCCAAATTTCAGAATTTTTCGGTTACTAATGTTTTGGCAATCGAATTTTTAAATCAAACTTGGAATCTAGCCGAAAATCAAAAGATGGTGGAAAAGCTTTTTAAAGAGGTTTGAGTTTGAAATCTAAGCTTTCCACCAAAAATATATATATTTTTTTTCAAAACTTTTGCACATTTTTTTTTTCAAAAAGAATTTTTTTCAAAAGATTCAAAGAAAATATCTTTTTTCTCTTTTTTTTTTCAAAATGACCTAGATTTGAAAGGAATCCTAATCTAGATTTTTTCAAAGTTTTTTCTTTTTGATTTTTTTTCTCTTTTTCTTTTTCACGAAAATGAGTAAGATCTTTTTTTTTTTTTACAAAAGAGATTGCAGGAAGTAGATTTAGTCCTAGGGTTCAAAAAAAAAACCTAATCTAAGAGAATGTGATGTGCACCCGATTTCTTTTCCGCGCTCGTTGTGTGCGCAGATCCTGTTCTTTTTTTGTGTTGTCCTGCACATCAAAAGCAAAGTAGAGGCAAATTCATCAGTGATAGATTAAAAGATTGAACTCAAAAAAAATCACGTTGCCTCCCCGACAACGGCGCCATTTGTTGAGAAGCGTAGTTCGCATTTTTGATTTGAAAGCGTCGTAGTATAGTTGCGAAATACAATCCAACAAAGATATTTAATAAAAGGTAATGAGACTTGAGTCCCGGTCATTCGTCTCTGGGAGGCATTTGTTTTACTTTTGAAATCAATCTTTTTGCCACTTTACTTTGTTTAAAAATGTACGCCGGTTTCCAATCTCCTAGTTAAGATTTCACCACTTCTGTTATGAACTCAGATTACGTGCGCGTGCGTTAAATAAATCACAAAGGTGAACGTGTGAGTTTCTGTGCGCATGATTCTAGTGAGGTGGTGACTATTTATGGAGAATGCATCTATCGTTAGGTTTTCGATATTCTGGGAAACGACAAGCTTGTTGCGGAATGGATAGACAATTAAAACAGGCAACTTGAATCACGCAAATATAATGGCAATCAATAAGCTCATTGTGATTTCACAACATGGAGACATATATATAAAAGCATTTTTTCATTCATTCAGTGGGAGAGTTGTTTGCAACAAAAACTATAGAGGAAAGCTTGTACAGAAATGCTTGGAATTTAAATCTAGCTACCAGAAAAGGACTGCATACAGGAAGCAACAGGGGGATTTTGCATGCATCATTGGGGGAAAATAAAGACTACTCTACTAAGCAGTAATAGAAAGTAGTGAAAACTACAAAGAGCATAAACTAAATCTAGCAGAACAAAAGGGCATTCAGGGGCGGCCCCTGATGGCCTTGGAATGGTTGGGAGGAGAATGAGGGTTGGCCAATGGAGATTAGGCCGACCCTTGGAGAGAGGGAGGAGTGATCCAGCATCCCGGCATGGTGTCTTTCATGGTGGTGATGAGCTCATGGAGGTGGAGTGGCTAACCTAAGTGGAGGTGGGCGTGCATGGAACCAATGGAGTGAGTGGTGCCAAGAGTGTGAATTGGAAACCAAGGGATGTGAATGGGTGCACTAGGCCACCCATGGGGTCTTTTTATAGACTCAAGGGCTTCTCTCTAGAGAGGTGTGGAACTCTCTAGAGAGAGTCCAAGAGTGGCCGACCATATGGTTATGAGATCCAAAAATTGTGGATCTCATTTTGAATGCCACTTGGTTGCTAAATTTGGCAACCAAGAGGTGGTGCCACTTCAAGAGAGTTCTAGAGAACTCTAGAGAAGTGTGTGTGCGCGAATGGGTGTGTGTGTGTGTGTGTGTGGTCATGCTCTAGGTGTCCAAGAGGTTTAGGTTAGGTCCTAAGGGGTTTAAGTAGGTGCATGTCTTGAATTAGAGTTACAAACCCTAATTGCTAAGGGAAAAATGTAATTAAACTTAACCTAAGTTTAATTGAATGGGTGTGGACCTAATTGAGAGTGAAATAACTCAATTAGGTTGGGTTTAGGTCAATTGGACTCTCACCAAGTCCAATTGAACTTGTGTGGGTTGAGATCTAAGCTTAATTGGACTCAATGAGTCCAATTGACTTAGCTGAAGGTAATTGACTTTGATCTAAGTCAATTGGGTTTGGTGATGACCTAATTTGGTCCTTAGGTAGGTCTAGAGGTGATGTACTATGGTTAGGATACCTTAATTTAGGTTCCTATGGGGTTGGGATTAGGTCTAGGGAGCTAGAGATCCAAGATCAAGGCTTGAATCTCAAAACAAGGACTGGAGACCAGTACCAGATGTCCAAAAATGTGATCAGACGACTTATACTCAAAAATCAGAAGTCTAGACTTCAGTTCTGGATGTCCAATCTAAGTCAGGGGGAAATCAAGGTTCTGTTTTGGGTATTCTGGAGAAATTGGACTTCTGACAAAGTGTCTGGACGTCCAATAACACTGCAGAAGTGGGTTTAAGGTGTGTGGGAGTTGGCTAAGGGTCCTGGACGTCCTATAACTTATCTGGACATCCATATAAGGGTTGGAAATAGGGTTTTAGGGATTCCTAGGGTGTTGCGACCTAATCTAAGGGTGGCTAAGGCTTGGGGAAGTCTCTAGGCTATCCTTGGGCTAGGGTGGACCTAAGCTCTTCACATTTTACTGCTTTATTCCTACTTAATAGAATAGGAAACCTTTAACTCCCTTACATTATTATTCCTACATCTAAACTAAGCCTTCTGCTCCAGCTCTGCTGCAACTCCCGTTATTCCTGATCCAGCTTCAGACCCTGCTCCAAATCAGCTTATTGCCTGCAATCGACATAATGCACTTAATCAGCACATTATAACATTATTTTATGCATAGCTAAAGGAAAGTAGTAAAGATGTAGATAATGCGTATACATGCATGAATTATCCTAACTTATGCTAAGTTCTAGCCTAATTTAGGTCAATTAAGACCTATGATTGCTGCGCAATCAGTCGTCCACAATGAAGTTCATGGCAAAAACTCAGCTCACTTTGTTGCTCCTCTTCAGGTATGCATCATGTCGATACTTGGTCTTGTCCAATTCTAAAAAATCCAGGCTCTTCCTAATGAAAGTATATAGCTTGGTTAATGAATCTCTTTCTTTTCTACTCATCCCAAGAGCTAGGAGTTTCTCCAGTGACCAAGTAATTGACGGTATCAGCATACCAAGGTGAAGTTGGTGTTATCACCATAAGGGTTTCATCAGGAAATGTCTCGTGGATGTCTCCAGATGAAGAGTCATTAAGTGGAAGGCGAGACAGGTGATCAGCCACAACATTTTCTACTCCTTTCTTTTCACGTATCTCCAAGTCAAATTCTTGAAGGAGTAGGATCCACCTAATCAGATGTGGCTTAGAATCCTTCTTGGCAATGAGATGTTTCATTGCCGCATGATCTGTGAAAATAACCACCTTAGACCCAAGAAGATAAGACTTAAGCTTCTCCACAGCAAAAGCTATAGCAAGTAATTCTTTTTCAGTGACGGTGTAGTTTTGCTGTGGTTCGGTTAAAGTCTTACTAGCATAATGCAGCACATGAGGTCTTCCCTCAATCCTTTGTCCAAGGACTGCTCCCATTGCATAATCCGAAGCATCACACATCAGCTCAAATGGGAGTGTCCAATCAGGAGCTCGGAGAAAAGGCGTAGAGATCAAGGCCTCCTTCAGAGTTTGAAAGGCCTCGGCACACTTTGAATCAAAATTGAAGGAAGATTCCTTCGCCAACAGGTCACAAAGTGGCCTAGAAATTTTACTGAAATTTTTAATAAAGCGCCTATAAAAGCTGGCATGGCCCAGAAAGGATCTAATTTGTTTGACATTCGTGGGCAATGGAAGTTTGGAAATAGAATCAATCTTGGCTTTATCTACTTCCAAGCCTCGCTCAGACACAACATACCCAAGTACAATTCCTTTCTATACCATGAAGTGGCTTTTCTCCCAGCTGAGGACTAAACTAGCCTCCTTACATCGCTTCAACACATTCTCTAGGTAGATGAGACACTGGTCGAAAGATGAGTCGTAAATGGAGAAGTCATCCATAAACACTTCAACACACTCATCAATTATGTCCGAAAAAATGGACATCATACACCGCTGGAAGGTTGCAGGAGCATTACATAATCCAAATGGCATATGCCTGAATGCAAAGGTACCGTAAGGACTCGTGAGAGTCGTCTTCTCCTAGTATCAGGGAAGACTGCAACCTGGTTGTACCCAGAATATCCATCGAGAAAGCAATAGTACTTATTCCTCGCCAATTTCTCGAGAATTTGATCAATAAAAGGCAAGGGAAAGTGATCCTTTTGGGTAGCGGTGTTCAGCTTGCGGTAATCAATACAGACCCTCCATCCAGTTGAGGGTCTAGTAAGAACTTATTCACCTCGGTCATTAAATTCCACAGTAAAGCCTACCTTCTTTGGCATCACATGAATAGGAGTTACCCATTTACTATCTGCAATGGGATATATGATCCTAGTGTCCAACCACTTCAGAATTTCCTTTTTAACCACCTCCCTCATATTAGGGTTCATACGTCTCTGCATGTCCCTAAATGGCTTGATGGAATCATCAGTATAAATGTGGTGCATGCAGAGTGTAGAGTCTATACCCTTAATGTCAACAATGCTCCAAGCAATAGCTTCCTTGTGCCTAGACAATCATTCGATCAAGGCTCCCTCCTGTGCCTCAGATAGCATAGCTGAAATGATAACGGGGAGCGTATCATTGGCACCCAGGAAGACGTACTTGAGAGTGTTTGGGAGGGGTTTCAATTCAAGGTCGGGGGCTTGTATGGTTGAGGGTTTCATAATAGATGTCCCCATCTCAGGTAGTAGTTCTACCTTGGGCAGAGATGATGGGAAAGAGACTCAGCAGAAACACCCAGCAACTCCTCAAGATCTAGTATATCCCCTTCGCATTCCTCCAAGAGATGGGAATGCTCATTTAGCATGACATGCTGAAGGGGGTCATCACATAATATTGTAGGGGTTGTCTCTTCAATAAGGTCATCTATCACCTCAACTTGAGAATAATCCTCAAGCCCAGCTTGTTTATAAGCATCAAACACATTAAGCCAGATTTTCTTGTTCCCAAAGCCCATTTTCAATAACCCAGTATTGAAATTGATTGAAGCATAAGAAGTTGGAAGGAAGGGGCAGCCCAAAATGATGGAGGGCTTGGTTGGCTTGTTGGTAGGGTCAGTGTCCAAAACTAAGAAGTCAATGGGGAAGAAGAAATCCTCCACTCTCACGAGGACATTTTTCAAAATTCCCTACGGTGTCTTAAGTGATTGATCAGCAACTTGGAGGATTACCAGGCTAGGCTTCAGATTGCCTCCCCCAAGTTGTTCATACATGTCGCTCAGAAGGATGTTCACCTCCGCACCCGGATCAAGTACAGTCTCATCAATCTGTAAGTCACCAATAACCACCGAGATGTACGGGGCTCTTGGGTCCTTAAGTTTCGGGGGTGTGCCATGTTGAACACTTGAGCAAACAAAATCAGGCAGGACAACTTTTGATTGGACCTGTTTCTTAGATTGCTATTTTTTTGTGCATAGGTCCTTTAAGAAACAGCATAAGACGGAATCTGCCTAATAGCTTCAAGGAAAGGCAGGTTAATCTGCACTTGCTTGAGAGTTTCCATGATCTCATCCATCTTATCTTTGACTCCAGATGAGCCAGCAGAAATCTGCCCAGAGGTGGATAAGCACTCTGGAAAGGGCACTCTCGATCTCTTGGTGGAGGGGTTGTCATGTCGAGTAAGGGGTGGAACGGGGGCAACTTCTTCTGGTGAGGTGATTTCAAGTGGAGGAGAATTGGGCAAGTCTTCTCTGGTGGGGGTGAAAGTCAGGGTGGATGGTTTTTCAGAGGGTGAGACTATAGGAGCATTGGGTTTGGAAATTTCTTTCCCACTCCTTAGAATAGTCACCGCTTGAGCATGCTCCCTGTAACGAATGTGTGCCCCAGACGTATTTTAAGACGTCTGGGAGGTGGCTCAGACGTCGGACAAGACGTCTGGGATCACAACCAGACGTCTGATAAGACGTCTGGGATAGTTTCAAGACGTCTGGAAATCTGTTATTTTCGACACACGCGAGTCGCCTGCGCGCCTGAGCGCGCAGACCGCATATTCCCTCTTTTCTCCGCGGCTGCAGGCGGCCTGCCGCCTTCTCTCTCTCCTCTCCGCGCGGCGTTAAAAAGGGGCGCGTCTCCACCGTCTCCACCGTCTCCTCCTTCTTCTCCTTCCTGTGCGCGAGAGCGAGCGGACGCGAGGGCGACAGCGGCTGCCGCAGTGAGCGCGGAGGTGCGGCGTGCGAGGGCGGAGCTCTGCCGTGCGGGCGAGCTCGCCGGAGCGGCTTGGCCGGCTGGCGGAGGGCGCAGGGGGGCGTGGAGCGACGCGGAGAGGGACCTGCTGCGGGCTGAGCAGCAGACGCGCGAGGTGCGACACGGGCGGCGTCGCGAGCGGAGGCCGAGCAGGGTTCTGATTCTGGAAAAATTTCCAGAATCAGACGTCTGGGTTGATAGCCAGACGGCAAGGTCGACGTCTGTAAGATCATACAGACGTCTGAAAGGTGAGTTTTCCGCCTTCTTCTTCCTTCTTGTCGATTGACCATACTGAGGGAGGGGGGTTGGCTGTGCGCAGGTTCGCTGATTCGCCATCCTTTGCGAATCAGACGTCTGGAAGTTGTACCAGACGGCGGGAGTGACCTCCAGACGTCCGGAGGGACCATCGGACGTCTGGGATCTAGGCAGACGTCCCCGCAGACTTCTGGACGTCTGGGAAACCACGCTGAATAGGTAATTCTCTGATCCACTTTTTAAGACGTCTGGAAGGAGTTCCAGACGTCTGATTTTGCACAGTATCGTCTTTTTCGACCCGTTTAGGGCCCGTTCGGGCTCCGTTTTCCGCGATTCGAGCTGCGTTCTCTTCAGAATTAATTCCTCTACTCATCTACAGTAGCTATACACTGTTTTGAGACACTCCTTGTGTTTGATCCTTGTGACAGGATCTTGTTCAGTTGCAGTCTTGAGAGTCGCGGAGGCACGCGGGATTCCCGATCACGCCCCCATTACTCCCGTTATACCTGGTAGAGTGGCTTAAGTTATTTTTAAAATCTGTTAAAGTATGGAACCATAACTAGAATCTAGGACATTGCATGAATCCTAGGAATGAGAAATGTATGGAATGATAGCTCCTAGGTGATGCATGAATCCTAGGGCTGGAAAACTAGTTGTATGTTAGATCCTAAGATGTGGCATGAATCTTAGGATGGAAAAACTAGTGGAATGTATAATACTGCAGTCTTGGAAAAATGGAAAGGAATATAAAGCTGCCTGTAATTTGAATTAACAGCTGCCTGTTATGAATAAAGAAACATGTTGAGATCATGGATTTTGAGAACGTGAATCTGGAAAGTGAAACATATGATGTTCTGAGATAAAGAGCTGGAACCCTACGGGGAATTAGGAGTGGAACTCCTGGAAAGAAAAAGGAATGGAACTGAGATGTAGTTTGTACTGTCTTTTGGGTACGCAGTACCAAGGGGAGTACCTGTACCTGTTTAGTGCAGAGTGGGGCCAGCCGCCCCAGGGACCCGAGGTTAGGATTGGCCGCTCTGTACCGACTTGTTGGCCCTCGTGTACGTAGTACCGAGGAGAGATAGTAGTGTTAGGAGAGTACTAGCTACCCCACGGGCCCCGGGGTTCTGCTAGCCTCCTTCACCGACTTGTTAGGCCCACTAGGGCAAACCAGGGTAGTCAGGCGAGGGTGCGCGGACTGTGGAGGGGCAAGGCCCCGGTTTGGTTACTGTGGAGGGGTTGGACCCCTGTTACTGAGAGGGCTCTGCCCTGGTTCCGTGCTGTGCTTTGGGCGCACCCGTTAACGGAAACGACTGACCGCGTGCCAGTGCGGGCTAGCTACCTGTGCGTTTATCGCGCGTGCCGTAGTCACCGTTACGTCTGTCAGTGACCTTGGGGTGGTTGACTGAGGGTAGGATCACCACGGGGGACTCTCCCGGCCAGGAGAGCACCACGTGCTACTTCTACTTTTGGAAAAGACTGCAATCAAGATCGTTCCCACGAGGACATTCGAGATCAAGTAAAGGATCTGAGAAATAAATGAAATAGTGAGAAAAATTGAAAGATGTGAATAAAGGAAGTAATGGAACATAACAGCTACTGTACACTCTACTGTTGCCTTTAGTTAGTTTGCCACTCTACTCAGCGTTTTGCTGACGTGTTACACTCGTTACCTTTTTCAGGACCAGGTGTTGAGCAGCCAGGGTCGACGGCTGCAGAGGACGCTGGGCCGAGTAGGGTCCAGTAGAGTTACCACAGCCTTTTGTACTCCTTTTGTTTCTGTTCTAGTGAGTAGTTTTTGTTTCCGCTGTACCTTCTTTACCTGCAGTTCTTGTTATATGATAAATGCTGTTTTACTGTTGTGGTGGTACCTACTGTAGTAGTTTCTTTCCTTACTGCTGTACTTTCTTACTGTTAGTTATATTCATGCTGAATGTGGTTTATTTTACTGTCTTTTGGTTACTTCCTCGTTGGACGACTAGGTCTTGGGATTAGTCGAGTCGGTCCGGTTCTCGTGTCTCGTAGGGACTCGGGAACCGGGTCGTTACAAGATGGTATCAGAGCAAGGTCGTCCCGAGAAGTGAATCAACTGACTGGAAAATAACCAATTCACATGTTTATAGCTAGAGTAGCCACCACAACATATCTCTTGACATGAGCTCTTAGAAGTTTTGTTAGGTACCGTCTGTTTTGACGTTTCCGTTTTGTTTCGCGTCTCCTTGCAGGATATGCCTCGTCGCGGGACTGGCGAGACTGGCCGCGGGCGCGGCCGAGGGCGAGGTCGGCGAGGTGGACGTGCTGTCGTTGACGTCTCGGTGGACCAGCCACCACTCCCTGGCGTCCAGGCCCAGGACCTCGCCAGACTGATACGGGATATTGTACGAGAGGAGCTCCACCCACCGCCCCGAGCACCTCCTCCTGGGGTTGCAGAGGGGGAGTCCTCTGTGGGACCACGCGACAGACGCGGCGCTCGACACGAGGGAGGGGATGGGCCCCTGCCGCCCCCACCTTCCTCCGACACTTCTGTACACGAGGCACCTTCGCCTGGAGGTGCACCAGCACCTCCCCTACAGCGCCACTTCGAGCTTTTCGGACAGTTCCGGAAGCTGAAGCCCCCCTCCTTCAAGGGGGATGAGGACCCGACCGAGGCAGAGGACTGGCTTGAGCAGCTAGAGAAGATCTTCGACACCCTTCGCCCCCCGGTGGAGTGCCGCGTGGCCTTTGCCACGTACCAGCTGGAGAGTGCGGCACACCGGTGGTGGAGGGCGGTCCGGGGACAGGAGAGGGACGAGCCGACGTGGGACCAGTTCGTCACCCTATTCTGCGAGCAGTACTTTCCCCAGACGTGGCAGGACCAGAGGAGGCGGGAGTTTCACACTCTCCGCCAAGGGACGATGACCGTGAGCGCATACCGCACGCGTTTCTTGGAGCTGTCCCGCTTTGCAGCGACAGCGGTAGCCACTGAGGAGGAGCGCCTTTGGAGGTTCACCGAGGGGCTCCGGCCTGCGATCCGGGGGTATGTCAAACCCCTGAAGCTGCCGACGTTTTCGAGGGTGGTAGAGGCAGCTATGACTTACGAGGAGACCAACCCGTCCGCGCGAGAGACCGACGGCGGGCGGAAGAGGCCCTTTCAGCCAGACTTCTCACAGGGCCGGCGAGAACGGAGACACGTGACGTCCGCAGGAGAGCCGTCACGTTGTGCAGGGCCATCAGTGGCCTTTGGGGGCCCTCGACAGGGGCCAGTCGCCAGCACCGGACCCCCGCCTAGCCGACAGCAGGGACTCACTGAGGGCGGGAGTCGGGTTCCCCTCTGCTACCAGTGTGGCCAGCCGGGCCACGTCAGGAGGGACTGCCCATCTAGGGTAGGAGGTCAGCAGATACTTCCCGTGCAGAGCACTGGAGGGCGTGCAGGAGGCCGCGGTTCCCAGGCACGAGGAGGAGGACAACAGTCGCGAGGAGAGTACCAGCCAGCACCTACCCGTCCGACGCAGAGTGTGGCTGCTTCGTCCGCACCTAGAGCTGAGGGGCATATCAACGCCCTAACACACAGGGACGCCAGAGCATCGGGATCCGTGGTAGCAGGTATGGTTTCAGTTTCTGGCAGACTCGTTTACACGCTTTTCGATTCCGACGCTACGCACTCGTTTGTCGCAGCCAGTTTCGCAGTTAGTTTGGACCAGGATTATACACTGTTAGAGAATCCGTTCGTAATCAGAGGTCCGAGTGGTCAGCTGTTTGTAGCTGAGGAGGTGTACACGGGTTGCGGGGTCAGCATCGGGGGACATAGCCTGCCAGCTGACCTGATTATGATACAGATGGAGGACTTTGGATTGATTCTGGGGATGGATTGGCTGTCCGCTTACCATGCCTTGGTAGACTGTTTTGAGAGGAAGATTGTCTTCTCCATTCCGGGGTTGCCTTCTTTCGAGTTTCACGGGCAGCCAGTGGACGGAGGTTTCAGGTGCATTTCGGCACTTCGGGCGGCGAGACTTTTGAGCCAGGGGTGTGAGGGCTTCCTAGCTTGTGTGGTGGCAGAGCACAGCCCCGTGGCAGACTTCCAGAGCATCCCGGTGGTCAGAGAGTACCCCGACATGTTTCCAGACGAGTTACCAGGACTACCGCCCGAGCGTGAGATCGAGTTTGAGATCTCACTAGTACCAGGGACCAGCCCCATCTCCACCGCGCCATACAGAATGGCACCGCTTGAGCTGCGAGAGCTCAAGTCCCAGTTGCAGGACCTTTTGGAGAAAGGTTTCGTGAGGCCCAGTGCGTCTCCCTGGGGAGCCCCGGTACTGTTTGTGAAGAAGAAGGATGGGACCCTACGCCTTTGTGTGGACTACCGACAGCTGAATAGGGTCACCATCAAGAACAGATATCCGCTGCCGAGGATCGACGATTTGTTTGACCAGTTGCAGGGTGCCACGGTGTTTTCCAAGATCGACTTGAGGTCTGGATACCACCAGTTGAGGATCAGGGAGACCGACGTCTCCAAGACAGCTTTCCGCACCCGGTACGGACACTACGAGTTTTTGGTCATGCCGTTTGGGCTGACCAATGCCCCCGCTGCTTTCATGGACCTGATGAACCGGGTGTTTAGACCGTACTTGGACCAGTTTGTGGTGGTTTTCATAGATGATGTACTCATCTATTCTAGAGATCGGACGCAGCACGGACAGCACTTGCGGATGGTTCTGGACACTCTGAGACGACGCAGGCTGTACGCCAAATACAGCAAGTGCGAGTTCTGGTTGAGGGAGGTGACCTTTTTGGGTCATGTGATCTCTGGAGACGGCCTGGCGGTGGACCCCGCCAAGGTCGAGGCAGTGCTCAGGTGGGAGAGACCGCGTTCAGTCACTGAGATTCGCAGTTTCCTGGGACTGGCAGGTTACTACAGACGGTTCATCAGAGGATTTTCACAGATTGCGCGTCCTATGACACAGTTGACCCGGAAGGATGTGCCTTTCGCTTGGACAGACGCCTGTGAGGAGTGTTTTCTGGAGCTGAAGGAGAGGTTGACCTCGGCTCCCGTGCTCACCATCCCTGACAGTAGTGGCGGGTTCGTTGTGTACACGGACGCTTCCTTGCAGGGGTTAGGAGGTGTGCTCATGCAGAGGGGTCACGTGGTCGCTTACGCTTCGCGGCAACTGAAGCCCCATGAGCATACCTATCCTACCCACGATCTAGAGTTGGCAGCTGTTGTCTTCGCGCTGAAGACATGGAGGCACTACTTGTACGGTGAGACCTTCGAGATTTTTACAGATCACAAGAGCCTCAGATATCTTTTTGACCAGAAGGAGCTCAACATGAGACAGAGACGTTGGTTGGAGCTCCTGAAGGACTACGACTGCAGCATCTCCTACCTCCCGGGAAAGGCCAATGTGGTGGCTGACGCCTTGAGCCGTAAGGCGCCCGCACGCTTGGCCAGTCTACAGTTACAGAGTTGGAGCCTTTTGGAGGAGGTGGGCAGTTGGCGACCTCTAGAGTTACGAGGGTACTGTGGGGCAGTGACGGTGACACGGCAGACCAGGCCAGAGTTGATAGACCGCATCATCACGGGACAGATGGCCGATCCGTACTTGCAGTCTTTGCGCGACAGAGTACTATCAAGGGACCCAGGGGACTTCTCTTTCACAGACCAGGTGTTACGCTTGAGGGGACGATTGTGCGTCCCCAGAGACGAGAAGCTGTTGAGAGAGCTCCTGACTGAGGCACACGGTTCCAGATTCACCATACATCCCGGAAACACGAAAATGTACCATGACTTGAGACGCGAGTTTTGGTGGAGAGGGATGAAGCGGGATGTGGGTGAGTTCGTGCAGCAGTGCTTAGTGTGCCAGCAGGTGAAAGCCGAGCATCAGAGGCCTGCAGGGCCGCTTCAGCCGCTTCCAGTGCCAGAGTGGAAGTGGGAGAGCATCACCATGGACTTGGTGGTGGGCTTACCTGTTACCCAGCGAGGACACGACGCAGTCTGGGTAATAGTGGATAGATTGACGAAGACGGCACGATTCTTGCCGATCCGAGTCACTTTGGGACCAGCACAGTTGGCAGAGAGATATATCCGTGATGTGGTGCGACTACACGGAGTTCCGCGGGAGATCGTATCCGACCGGGATACCCGCTTTACGTCCCAGTTTTGGGCTGAGTTTCAGCAGGCTTTGGGGACGAGGTTGAGGTTTAGCACGGCTTACCACCCCCAGACGGACGGACAGTCGGAACGCACGATACAGACACTTGAGGACCTTTTGCGTGCCTGTGTACTAGACTGGAGGGGCTCTTGGGAGGAGCACCTTCCCCTGGCGGAGTTTGCATACAACAACAGTTATCACTCTAGCATCGGCATGGCTCCCTACGAGGCTCTGTACGGACGGAAATGCACGGCACCCTTGAGTTGGGTTGAGGTGGGGACCAAGTGGGAGGTTGGCCCCAGGTTGATCCGGCAGAGTCAGGAGGTAGTTGAGCAGATCCACAGACGACTCCGCACTGTCAGGAGCAGACAAAAGAGCTACGCAGATCGCAGACGCAGAGAGGTGCAGTTCGAGGTTGGGGACCACGTCTTCCTTCGTGTTTCGCCCATGAAGGGCTTACAGCGGTTTGGGGTGAGAGGGAAGCTCGCGCCGAGGTTCGTGGGGCCTTTTGAGGTCCTGGAGTGGGTTGGACCCGTTGCTTACAGACTTGCCCTTCCCCCGCAGCTTTCTGGTGTGCACGACGTGTTCCACGTGTCCAACCTCAGAAAGTACGTAGCCGATCCCACCCACGTACTGAGTCACGAGAGCGTCGAGGTGAGCGACGACCTGACCTGCCCCGAGCGGCCAGTGCAGATCCTAGACCTAGCCGTCCGCAGGTTGAGACGAAAGCAAGTACCCCTGGTAAAGGTTTTGTGGAGGAGCCAGCGGTACGAGGAGGCTACCTGGGAGCCGGAGGCGGCAATGCGGGAGCGGTACCCAGAGCTTTTCGCGGGTACGTCTTTTCGGACCGGCTTCGGTCCTCTTTGAGTTTGTTATGGTTATTTGGACATCTTTTTCCCGCACCCTAGTTGGCGCAAATTTCGGGGACGAAACTTCCTTTGAGTTTGTTATATTGTAACGAATGTGTGCCCCAGACGTATTTTAAGACGTCTGGGAGGTGGCTCAGACGTCGGACAAGACGTCTGGGATCAGAACCAGACGTCTGATAAGACGACTGGGATAGTTTCAAGACGTCTGGAAATCCGTTATTTTCGACACACGCGAGTCACCTGCGCGCCTGAGCGCGCAGACCGCATATTCCCTCTTTTCTCTGCGGCTGCAGGCGGCCTGCCGCCTTCTCTCTCTCCTCTCCGCGCGGCGTTAAAAAGGGGCGCGTCTCCACCGTCTCCTCCTTCTTCTCCTTCCTGTGCGAGAGAGCGAGCGGACGCAAGGGCGGCAGCGGCGGCCGCAGTGAGCGCGGAGGTGCGGCGTGCGAGGGCGGAGCTCTGCCGTGCGGGCGAGCTCGCCGGAGCGGCTTGGCCGGCTGGCGGAGGGCGCAGGGGGGCGCGGAGCAACGCGGAGAGGGACCTGCTGCGGGTTGAGCAGCAGACGCGCGAGGTGCGACGCGGGCGGCGTCGCGAGCGGAGGCCGAGCAGGGTTCTGATTCTGGAAAAATTTCCAGAATCAGACGTCTGGGTTGATAGCCAGACGGCAAGGTCGACGTTTGTAAGATCATACAGACGTCTGAAAGGTGAGTTTTCCGCCTTCTTCTTCCTTCTTGTCGATTGACCGTACTGAGGGAGGGGGGTTGGCTGTGCGCAGGTTCGCTGATTCGCCATCCTTTGCGAATCAGACGTCTGGAAGTTGTACCAGACGGCGGGAGTGACCTCCAGACATCCGGAGGGACCATCGGACGTCTGGGATCTAGGCAGACGTCCCCGCAGACTTCTGGACGTCTGGGAAACCACGCTGAACAGGTAATTCTCTGATCCACTTTTTAAGACGTCTGGAAGGAGTTCCAGACGTCTGATTTTGTACAGTATCGTCTTTTTCGACCCGTTTAGGGCCCGTTCGGGCTCCGTTTTCCGCGATTCGAGCTGCGTTCTCTTCAGAATTAATTCCTCTACTCATCTACAGTAGCTATACACTGTTTTGAGACACTCCTTGTGTTTGATCCTTGTGACAGGATCTTGTTCAGTTGCAGTCTTGAGAGTCGCGGAGGCACGCGGGATTCCCGATCACGCCCCCATTACTCCCGTTATACCTGGTAGAGTGGCTTAAGTTATTTTTAAAATCTGTTAAAGTATGGAACCATAACTAGAATCTAGGACATTGCATGAATCCTAGGAATGAGAAATGTATGGAATGATAGCTCCTAGGTGATGCATGAATCCTAGGGCTGGAAAACTAGTTGTATGTTAGATCCTAGGATGTGGCATGAATCTTAGGATGGAAAAACTAGTGGAATGTATAATACTGCAGTCTTGGAAAAATGGAAAGGAATATAAAGCTGCCTGTAATTTGAATTAACAGCTGCCTGTTATGAATAAAGAAACATGTTGAGATCATGGATTTTGAGAACGTGAATCTGGAAAGTGAAACATATGATGTTCTGAGATAAAGAGCTGGAACCCTACGGGGAATTAGGAGTGGAACTCCTGGAAAGAAAAAGGAATGGAACTGAGATGTAGTTTGTACTGTCTTTTGGGTACGCAGTACCAAGGGGAGTACCTGTACCTGTTTAGTGCAGAGTGGGGCCAGCCGCCCCAGGGACCCGGGGTTAGGATTGGCCGCTCTGTACCGACTTGTTGGCCCTCGTGTACGTAGTACCGAGGAGAGCTAGTAGTGTTAGGAGAGTACTAGCTACCCCACGGGCCCCGGGGTTCTGCTAGCCTCCTTCACCGACTTGTTAGGCCCACTAGGGCAAACCAGGGTAGTCAGGCGAGGGTGCGCGGACTGTGGAGGGGCAAGGCCCCGGTTTGGTTACTGTGGAGGGGTTGGACCCCTGTTACTGAGAGGGCTCTGCCCTGGTTCCGTGCTGTGCTTTGGGCGCACCCGTTAACGGAAACGACTGACCGCGTGCCAGTGCGGGCTAGCTACCTGTGCGTTTATCGCACGTGCCGTAGTCACCGTTACGTCTGTCAGTGACCTTGGGGTGGTTGACTGAGGGTAGGATCACCACGGGGGACTCTCCCGGCCAGGAGAGCACCACGTGCTACTTCTACTTTTGGAAAAGACTGCAATCAAGATCGTTCCCACGAGGACATTCGAGATCAAGTAAAGGATCTGAGAAATAAATGAAATAGTGAGAAAAATTGAAAGATGTGAATAAAGGAAGTAATGGAACATAACAGCTACTGTACACTCTACTGTTGCCTTTAGTTAGTTTGCCACTCTACTCAGCGTTTTGCTGACGTGTTACACTCGTTACCTTTTTCAGGACCAGGTGTTGAGCAGCCAGGGTCGACGGCTGCAGAGGACGCTGGGCCGAGTAGGGTCCAGTAGAGTTACCACAGCCTTTTGTACTCCTTTTGTTTCTGTTCTAGTGAGTAGTTTTTGTTTCCGCTGTACCTTCTTTACCTGCAGTTCTTGTTATATGATAAATGCTGTTTTACTGTTGTGGTGGTACCTACTGTAGTAGTTTCTTTCCTTACTGCTGTACTTTCTTACTGTTAGTTATATTCATGCTGAATGTGGTTTATTTTACTGTCTTTTGGTTACTTCCTCGTTGGACGACTAGGTCTTGGGATTAGTCGAGTCGGTCCGGTTCTCGTGTCTCGTAGGGACTCGGGAACCAGGTCGTTACACTCCCTAAAGACAATCCCTTTTCCTTTAGGATTTTCCTCAGCAGCACTAGGAAGCTTCCCAGTTTCCCTCTGTCTATCGCCCTCAATAAGGTGTCCTATTTGCGATTTCATTTCATGTATAACCTTGTCATTGGATTGGATGATGGAACTTTGACTTTCTTGCATAGTTCTCAACATTGCCTTCAACTCATCCATCTCAGAGGTCATAGGTTGGGCAAAGGTTTGAGGTTGGTTCATTTGTTGATTTTGAAAGGGTTATGGTTTATAATTCCTTGAATTTGAAATATTCCCTTGTCTCCAGGAAAAGTTTGGGTGATTCCTCCATCCCTCAATATAAGTGTTGGAAAAAAGGTCATTATGAGATCTAGGACGGAACCCTTAAGCAGCATTTAGATCTGCTTATATAAGCTCAGGGAATTGGGAGGCCAAGTGACAATCCACATTGACATGTGTATTGCCTTGTCAAATGGAACATTCAGAAGATTGGGATGTGGAGGTGCTAGATACAAATTGGCCCAGGCTCGACACAAGCCTTTCCATGTTTTGATTTAACAATTGAATCTGATAGGCTAAATTCTGGGTGTCCCTTGCCTCATTCGCCTCCAACTTTCTTTGCATGAAAGTGGGTTTTCTATCCATGTAGGCAGAATTTAAGTGAATAGAATTCTCACTCAAAGTATTAAAAGGGTTCCAAGCTTCATCCTCAGTCTTAGATAGAAAGGTTCCTGCACAGGCACCATCCACAGTCTGCCAGTGCGAATCATTAAGTCTGGTGAAGAACCTTTCAACCAGTTGCCACTTCAGCACCTGATGATGTGGGCAAAGTCTCAACAGGTCATTAAAGTGCTCCCACGCATCCTGGAAAGCTTCCCCATCCTTTTGAACAAAACTCATAATTTCCCTCCTAAAGTGATTTGTTTTGCTCATGGGGAAGTACTTCAAAAACTCCTTCACGGCATCCCAAGTGTTAATGTCATCAAGGGTATGATACCAATACTTGGCTTTGTCCTTGAGGGAGAAAGGAAAGAGGGTCCGCATTTGAGCGTCATTAGTAACGCCCTGCAACTTCACCGTGGAACAGACCTTAGTGAATTGCTTTATATGCCTGTAAGGGTCTTCCCTAGCAGTAACATAAAAGGAGGGCAGTAAGGACATGGTACTGCTTTTGATCTCATAAGAATTGTCCCCTCCAGGTCTACGTAGTGCGGGGCCATTTTGATTGGTCGGAATGAAATATTCCTTAAGGCTCCTTTGACCAGCCATTACTTCCCTTGGGAGGTTCCTTCTTAAGATTCTTTCAGGTTCAGGATCAAACACAAGTTGTCTCTTAAGAGATCGCCTACCGAGCATGCACTACAAACACAATTCAAAAGGACTTGTTAAGTCTTTACGAATTTAGGCTTTTGACTTTAATTCAAATTGTAGGTGATAAAGCAAGTTGCCCAATCAATTACGCGCCTATTGTCGACCTTTGAAATGCCTAAAAAAAACCTAGTTGGAGCTTAGGTGTTCTTCCCTAAATCTCAAATGGTAGAGCAACTCCAAAGACGGAAGATCGAGGGATGCAAGTAGGCCTAAGCCTTCCTTTGAAGCTGTGCTTTCGCAGTGCTTCTTAACTACCCCCAAAAATTCGTGATAGGGTATCCCCCTCTTTGGATTTACAAAACCTTTGATCTCAAGTTTCGAACACTTCTGAATCCAAAGGTAGGAGGGCTCTTGTCCTAGTAGTTCCAAGACTTAGGAATGTCTAAATGCATGCCGTGGTGCAAGAGATACAAGTGTGCATACACCGTAAAAATTTTGAGTTTTGAATTTTGAATCGCAGCACAATGTCTCAATTCAAGTCCTTGGTTTTAGTGTTCCTCCTTAACTTAAAGTCCTTTTTCAAGAAAATATGCGACCACTTGTTAGATCTTTTCAATTCAATTAGGTGGTCTTGCAATTAAATCCAAATGCAAATGTGTGTAAAATATAGAATGCAAAGAAAGAGGATGCACCTTTCCTCCAGCAATCAGTAATTCAAAATGCACGCAAATGCAGAAAATCAAGTCTAGATGCTTCTTATTCACACCTAAATGGTTGTCCTAAGGCAAGCAGCTTCTAGCAGGCAGCTCGTGTTTTTTTTTCTTTTTTTTTGTTTAGCTACTTATGCACAAGCAAGAAAAATAAAATCAGTCCACAAAAGAAAACCTAGATCTAAAGAAAAGGGAACAGGCTCCCGAAAAATTACCCAACACGGGCTTAAAAGAAAGTCAGGGAACAAACCCCTAAAATGTACCCTAGAACAAGGGTCTCAAACCAAATGTGCAATGAAAATTAAGTTCTAAAACCTCAATTCTATCTACTGAAAAAATAATTGACGGAGATGAAGATGATCACTCCAGATGTCCTCCTTCAGTGGTGGAGACAAGGCCCACCACAGTGCGTCGAGCTCCTACCTTCAGAAATGGAGCTCCCAGTGTCCTCTAAGAAGTGGAAACAAGGTCCACCTCGATGTAGTTGAGGCTGGTGCAACAACTCATCAAGTAGATATGAGTACCTCGCACCAAAAAGATCAAAGTTAAATACGCCTCAAAAATAATGTGTGAACCAATAAATAAATGAATGCAAGTTTAACAGGCTCGTTGCCTCCCCTACAACGGTGCCATTTGATGAGTCTATTTTCCACTTTCGAAAATGATGATTAAGAAGATTTATCGTTGTATTTCTAAGTGGTGGGAAATCGACTAATCAAAATAATTAGAATTAAAATTAAACCACTCACAAGAAAGCGGTGATTGCACCACAAAAATACACCTGCAATTGTGTCATCTTGTGCTATGTCCTAGCATTACCTATGCATATTAGGTCTCCATAGTCGCATTGTAAAAATACATGCATGCATGCATTTAATTGAGAGGGGAGGAGAGTGAATAAAATGGCCTCGCAAGTCACATTTTCTTCAAGTGCTGCTTCGCAATATTTCCATCTCCATTTTTATTTCTTTTTGATTTTGAAATCATTCTTCCCGCGGCTGCTATGCATGACCTCACCTTCCTCCTCGCGCCATGCTCTGCAGCAGGCCCTTCCCTGCGGTAGCCTCTCCCTGCCATGAGCCGTGCATGAGCCATGCACAGCCAGGGCATGGCTGTGCATGGCTTTCTTCTTCTATAAAAAGAGGGCGGCTTCTTCTTCATGGGCAGCCTGCTGCTCCACTTCAAAAATCCAACTTCTCCTTCCAGGCCACCGTCCCCTCCCCTCTCCCTCCATACACCGGCCCTCCTCCTCTGAGGAGACACCCGGCGGACAGGAGCACCTCACGGTGGTGCACAACCACCACCGTGAGTCCACCACCACCCAGCTCACCATAGAGCCGGTGGGCATGGTGGATCTTCCCTAATTTCTTCACTTTCCAGCCACCTTCAGCCATTGGAGCGGAAGCTTCAAGCTTGAAGCTCAAAGCTCCAGCACCGGCGGCAAGGTGACAGCACGCAGCAAGGCAGCAGCAGCTGCCCCAGCCCTTTCCACGCACGCTTGCAGGCCGCCCCAGCCCTTCCAGCACACGCCTGCAGGCACCATCGCCTCCCACTTCTTCGCCCTGTCGCGCTCTCTCTTCCGCCCGCAACCGGCCACTGCGCGCCTCTTCAGTGGCTGGCCAAGCTTCCTGCGCACCCCAGCCAACACCCACAGGCCATCGCACGCCCTGTCGCACCCCTTCGCCCGCAACCCAACCCTCACCGCCCGCAACCCACCCACAGCCCTCTCCGCATCCATCGCCCTCCAGCGCGCGCCTCTCTGCACGCATACGTGCCTGCGCGTGCATGAAGCCATCAGACGTTGCCCTGAAGCTGTAGACGCCTTAAAACCTTCAGCCTTCACTTCAGTAGCGCCATCTCTCTCTCTCCGTCTCTCTCTCACACAGCACACTCTCCCTCTCTCTCTGCAAATACACATACGCACACACACACACACTTTCATACACGCACACACACACCTATACACTATTATATATATATATACATATATATATTTATATCTCTATATATATTTATATACATACATATACATACATATATATATATATACACTTATATCTATACATATAATAGTATCTATATACTTAAGTATTAGTATACATACATTCATATATATATATATATATACACACAAATATACATACATATATATACATATATATATCTATAACTATATATACATACATATATATATATATATATACTTATCTACATATATCTATATATACATATATTACTATATACACACACACACATATATATACATCTATATAGTATCATATACATACATATACATATAAATATAAATATATATATATATATATATATTTATTTATTTATTTATATGTATATGTATGTATATATAGATCTATACATATATCTATCTATACATATACTTATATATATATTTACATACCTATATATATATATATACATATATACATATATAACTACATATATATACCTATATGTTATAACCATATATATATAAATATATTTACATATATACATATATATATATATTTTTTTTTACATTATTTACCATATGTGGTATCGCGGGAATATCTGCACCAGTTGCTGATATTCCCCGATACACGCGTACAAAAAGCGTGTTCGCATTCATCTTCCACCATCCATCCTACACCTTACACGTGGCACTTCGTCCTATTGGTTGCGTCTTTCTAGACGACGACCGACTCGACACCGTGCTACACTCCATCTCCGCCTCCACCCCCACCCCTTTATACATATATAATATATACATATATATATACTATATCTACTTTATTTCTGCTTCTCTTTCCTGCCAATAAAAAGATAAAAAAATATATATACAAAAGAGAAAAGATAATCCTTGACTTGCAGGTACTCCGTCTTGCGAATAGCAAGACCCATTTTGGAACCCTATTTTGGCTTAAAGCCAAGAACCTAATTTTGAGGGTGTGCGTCAAGGACAAAGATTACCAAAAAGAAAATCTAAATAGAAAAACACCAAAAACACAATAAACGAACGGAAGAGATTCATTGTAGGAAAGGCGCAGAAACTTGACTCGTAACCCCACTTCCTTGAGTTCGACCCTGGGCCTAAAAGTGACCAAGATAAAATCAAGTAGGCCAGGTTAAAAATTTTGTAAAGAGATGGTTAGGTCCAATTTAGGTTAACCACTATACACACTTCAACGATAAAATCACCATATTAACAACCTATCCGGATCCGACACCAAGCGGGTCATGTCCACAGGGAGGCAATGACCTATTTAAACTTGCACAGGTTAAAAATAGATGTTCATGATTAATTTCGTCGAGAAATCGAGCCAAATCCGCTTTCAGATTAAGAAAACATCAAGAGATCATGCTGAAATGGCATTTATGAGAAAGAGGGAGGTCACTTGCATAAATTAGCCACAATATTTAATTAATAAATTCAAAATAAAAAGAGTGGGAATGGCATGTGAATGTAAATATTAATACAATAAGAAATAGAGCATTTGCTTTGAGCTTGGCGTGCGTACACTGCAGGCCAACGCTGGAGGTGAGACTTGGCGTAGGAGATGAGTGAGGCGAGGGCTTTGCGATGGTGGTCGTAGTGAAGTGCGGGCTGGCCCGAGGTGGTTAGATGGAACAGAGAGGGACGGCGACGATGGGTTGGTTGCTACTATTGTGAAGCAGCTCAACGCACGGCTGGAGGCGAAGAGGAGCATAGGGAGATGTGCGCACACGATGCGGGAGGCTGCTGGAGGTGCTGCTTGCTGGAGGCGTAGCGAACGGATGTCCCTACATGCTAGAGATGCGCAGGCGGAGCTTCTGGAGGGCGTGCAGGCAGAGGTGCAACGCACTCTGCATCGACGGCTGCTGCTGCTACAAGCGTCGATGGCACGCTGCAGGGATTGCAGGCATGGTGGCTGCTGTAGCGTGTGCTCTTCGCGCGCAGGCATGCGCCAGGGGCTGGAGCGTGGAGGTCAGTCTTGTAGGGATGGCGATGGAGCGTGTGCAGGAGGTTGCGCGCTACTGTGGGTGTGGCACAGAGGTGCAGTGAGGAGGATGCAGGAATGGTTTTGTTTTGAAAATAGAGGAAGAAGAAGAAGGTGGTGTTGGTGGTGCGTGGATAGGGAGGGTGATCTGGTAGTTGCACGGTGATGTCCAAGCTCATCGGATTGGCGCGGCGAGTTGTCACCTCACTAACCAACGGTGTGGTGGAGCTCGACCTTGGAGACCACGATGGTGGAGTGGAGTGCACAGTGGTGGAGTGGGGTGGTGTCTCCCATTGCATGGTCGTCTCCTCCTCGCTTTGTAGCTGCAGGTGATGAATTTGAAATCCAAAGAGGCGGGATTAGATGCTCTTCATGGCCAATGAATGCCTGCAGCTGTACGTGAATGGTTGCGCGAGGAGAAGCAGCCATTACCTGTGGAGGAAGAGAATAAGAAAATAATAAAATATTATGATTATTTATGCACAAACCCTTAACTTCTATGTTAAATTAAAACAATGCAATTAATTCACCTAATTGATTAACTAATCAAATGCATGCAATGATGAATTATGCAATTAAGCTAAAAAAATGTTAAGTAATTTATTTACATCCTAATATATGCTACCTAAATGTTAAGGATATCTTGATATCTAGGCATTTACACATTTAAATAGCCCACAAATATAGTCTAATCACTGAGCTCTTGATGTTGGAGGATAGAATTGTTGAAATAAAAATTTGGGAGGCTAATTCTGAGGGAACTTTGATTTTGGATATGAGGGTTCCTATTGACTTGAAACCACCTACTTTCTACTAGGACCCTTACGATATCTTTCACGTGCAACCCAAGCTCGAAATAACTGATTATCTTTCTGAGCTGAACTTTAAGGGGACATCCAAACCTTTTGAACCATCATTACCCGTTGTCTGACACTTTGGTCTTGGGTTGCACACCACAAAACTGCAGGCCCGGCCCTGCAAACACAATAACCTTAGGTTCTGGGTGATTTTCATCTAGAACCTTAGAACCACTCGACCGGGGGGTTATGGGTCTGCATCATAATCTGGTCCACGTCTGTGGACATCTTCTGCTGACGGGTTTCAGGATCAACCTTTTGATTTTGATTATAACCTGCACTAATGAATTCTTGATTTCTTTTGTGTGTATATTATGCCTAGCTGAATCTATATTTCACGTTCTCTGCGGAGCTAACCGAATTTCTCATGATGTTCTGGTGATATTCTATTTACTCTGCCTTTTCATGTCTTTGTTTTTACAATGAGGACATTGCGTCATTTAGGCATGGGGGTTGGATATTTAATCTTGAAATCATTTTGTTAACTCCATAGAATTTCTTTTAGTTTCTTAAAAAAAATTTGAAAATTTGAAAAAGATAAAAAAAAAGAAATTAGGAAAAGAGAACATAGGCATTTGGAAGATATTAACTTTAGGAAATGATACAATAGGACCTGAACACTTAGACTCTTCAGGTCTTCGGGCTTAATTAGCCTAGGTGTCCACTCGAATGTGAACTTAGTTTCAAGTCCTCGCTATGTCAATCTTATTTTAATTTGGTAAATAATTTTGGGTGATAAGTATACGACTTATCAACCTGCCTTCTGATTTGAGGGGACTTTAAGCCTAAGGATCTACACACTTTTTGCACTAATTCACTTTTCGGTGGTTCCTTCGGAAATTGGATAGCTAATGAACTATCTAAGGTAGTATGGCTGGCAAGTTGTCGGTGGTAACAGCTCATCAGTCAGTTGTCCAGAGCCCAGCCATAAGACCATTTTCTTTGTACTGCCTTTAAGTAAATCTTAGATCAGAGAAGCCACCTACTTAGAAAAAAGAGAAAAAAAGAAACACCCAAAAAGAAAAGAAAAAATAAAGAAAAAGGAGAAAATAAAGAAAAAAGAAAAAGAAAATAATAAAGCCACACTTCATCGCACGAGTATAGCTGACAAGTGGTCGTGGGTAATAGCTCATTAGCCGGTTGTCCAGAGCTCAGCTTACAAAATACACAATAATTCCCAAAACACGTAGGGAAGAAGCGGGGAAGTAGAATAAACCGGGGAGATATGCACTGGGTTCGCCCTTGTGTTGATCCCATAAAAAAAAGAAGTAGGGAGAAAGCTACCAATTGAAAAGATAAACCTTTAGGCAAGGTCACCTAGGGTCGTAGAAACTCGAAGTCTGTTTTAGTGGCCGTCTAGTGAGTCTTTCACTCTTTTCACTAGATGCTTAGCACTTAGAGTTCTTTTCGAGTCTTGGGCAGGTCGATAGCTGTAAAAAGTTATCCCGACTCTCAAACTCCAAAAGTCCAAAAAAATTAGAAAAGAAGAAAAACAAAAAAATGTATCTTCCCTTTTCAAATAAGGCGAGGACTTGGGCTGTTTGCATTTTGGCAGATACCCGGGTATTGTTGAGTTTTCATTGTTTAGGACCTTAGTTGATATTTTCTATTGTTAATAAACAACTTAGGCCTAAGCGATCGAATCCTAATTTTATTTTTATATATAGCATGTAGTTTAATTTTGCTAGGGACTAGCAAAAGATAAGCATGGGAGTATGATGTAGACACATTTATTGAGGGTAAAATGCCTATTCATGCATGTTCCTAGGCCTAACATTGCATATCATGATATAAATATTGCATAAACATCCATTGCATTGCATTTAAGATAGTTGTATATTATGTACATTAATTCCATCATTTTACATGGCTAGGAGGCAATGCAACATCTTTATGGGCTTCAGATGAAGAATCCGGCCATACGGATGGATTCAGAGCGACGATCGCAATCTGTCAACACGAGAATCACCCTGATCAAAGCTCTGTAGCACCCTCTACAAGAAGAAGAATGTGGATGGCCACGATGGCACCACGTGGTGCCATTGCATCCCTCTAACCTGACCACAACCCCTCCTTCGAAGTTGCATCTGCGAAGTCTCGACTGTTTGATTCTAATCCATCGGTTGTAAAAGCTCCACATCGCTCGCTTCATCTAACGAGACCACCAACTTTGAATCCCGACCTTTGGATTTCCATCCAATGGTTGAGAGCTCGAGCCATTTGATCGCTCCGCTCGATAATCCAACGTGATGGTGTAGTGGTCGCGACAGGCGTTCTCAAGCCACGAATGCGCGGTCGAATCCCCACGGGCACATGCAATCAACAGTGTGAGGGCGAGCACCAAATTGGGCTACGCGATCTTCATTGAGCGGCACAGATCTCGCCACGCGGCGTAGCGGCAGCGAGTGAATCCGCACGTGCACGATCACGCGTTGTCTAACGCCCGATTTGACGTGGATCGAGCATGCGATCTGAGCGCGTTGCCTTCGTGCAATCATGGTCGTTGATCAAAGATCGAAGGGTGGGCGCACAAGCACAGCGCCAGAGGGGGAGGGTGGATCTTCAGCGATGCATACCTTTAGTGACGCTTGCAGCTATCACTAAATGGCCTGCGCAGTGCGTGCGCCAACCAAGGCAATGAAGAGGCGCAGATCTTTTGGCGACAACTTGAGCAGCCTTTAGTGACGGTTGTAGCTGTCGCTGAATGTCTGTGTGCGGGATGCTCTTCCTCCCATCACTATATAAACACCCCTACACCCCCCATTCCTCTTCATCTCTACCTACTCTACTCCCACCTACTCTTAATCTCTAGCAAGCCTACTAACGCTCCGTTAGAGCTTACTCTCAAGCTCCCAAGGCTCCTATTAGTGTAACTAACCTCTGCCCCCATCAAATATTCCTCCATCTTCCCATCTCCATTCATAGGTCGCCTTGGAGCCGTCCTCTCACCTCCATTTCGGTAGTAGATCATCTCTGCCTCCTCACCACCATTCCAAAGCCATGCTGAACCTTTCCTCTACCCGACGTCCTCCTACATCTCACCTCCATCGTCTCGCTCCTCACCTCCTTCGTCCAAGCTTCCGCCAAGCGCCGTCGTCTCGTCGAACAATCAATTTGAGAGATTCCTTTTCACGTCCATCTCTTTTTATGCTTTCGTAGATTATTGTAATTGACATTGGAGTGATATATATCATACTTGTTCCATCTCTTTTGTGAATTTATTCTACTTGTCTTCTTATTTCAAAAACATAAAAAAATAACAAAAAAACTAAAACACCAAAAACAAACAAAACGAAGTGCGGTTTTCAAACAAAGTGAACATCACCTCCTGTGTTCGACCTGGGACTCTTTTGGAGTTTCGGTAAAATTTTATTTGATAAACGAGTTTTGCGACTACATCGACGGGTTACTCTTAACCCCGATTTCAAACATGCAAAACGTCATTATCATTTTGAATATAATTAACCAATTCTTTCATTAATTGATTCATTCATTCTTATTGAAAACAAAATTAACATTTTTGGAATGAAAAGACATTTTGTGACTTAGAGAGTAATGTATATCAATAACTGTCTTCCAGTGAATGGTTTGGAAACTAACCAATAAAAATTATAATTAAATAAAAATGACGCGACATCTATTTACATTGTGACAAATATACTACAACGACGACACCTTAATATAACATTTTTTTTTGCAGATGGATAGTTGCCGATCACTTACAAACTCCCTTTTTTTGATGTGTGCACATTCTTTGCAGGTCTTGTAGTTTTTTACAGTACTTCCAATGTGCTTTCCTGTCTTCCTTACTCTCATATATATTATGCCCCTTAGATGCAATTTTATATTTTTATTCTTTCCACCCCCACTTGGTGTGACATAGCTTCTCTTGCTTCCTGAAGCTTTGGACTGCTCCATCATAAACCTTCGATACATACATACAAAGATTGTGTATAACAAATTTATTATATTTTATAATCGCCATTGCTTGTAAGTTTTTTTCTCCCTACAATAATTACAATACTTATGGAGCATATGTTTACATTTTCATGCTCAACACATTATTATGAACATTCAAGAAGCATTCATCTTTACCCATTGGTATTAGAGCAATTTTGCTCACTCATTCAATGTCATATGAAACCCTAAAAACATTATTCCTAACTTCTCTTGTTATACTTTTGTAAACATCATTCATATCTTTAACAAGTTATTTGAAAAAATATTTCATTAAAATAAAAATAAGTTTTTGGTGTGAATAAAGTTTTCATACTAACCTTGATCTTGTTGAAAAGATAACTAGATTGCCTTCTTCCCCTTTGCTTCGGGATCTTCTCTTCGTTGATGGTACATTTTCTCAGAGAGAAGGGAATACGAAATGACACATATTTTATCACATTTCAAATTCGATATCTAACCTACACGTTAACCATCAGCGTGCCCATCATTAGCTTTTACATTTTTATTATATTACACATTTGTAATACACATGGATTGTGTCATCTTTTGTTCCATTGGTTTGGTATGTACTTTTATGGTTACAAGATGTTAATTATCTGGCGTGCGTATTATCCATTTTTAACGTGTTATTTTGTACTACTATCGTGTAATACAATATATAATATTATTGTTAACCTTTATTCATCTCACATATGCACAAAGAAATTAGTATTACGAAACAATTGATCCATTCATAACTCATTTAAAGTTGTTAATTTATTATATTACTCTTTTTAAGTTTGTATATTACAATACGATAGAAAACGGTTAACAGCACGTACTGATTGAATTTACAAAAATCCACTGTATGATTATAACACACATATATAAAACTTACAACGTCATTCCTTTGAATTTACAACAACTAATCGTATTTGTTAAAATCTTTTTAACATTTTTAAATATATTTTATGTTATTTTTAGTATATGAATGAGATGTCTGCACATTTGTCATGTAAATTTTTAAGCGTGACGTATATTTTTATTTTTGAATTATGTATCATAAAATGTTCACATCCTTATGATATGTTCAATTAGTAATGATTTTATTATGGCTATTCTTTTAATAATTTTTTACATGTGATATATATAAATTTGATATTATTGGATGTGTCTCCATAATAACTTAATAATACAAAATCACCATCATTAGTACGAGTAATTTTCATTTTCATCATTCAATGTAATTGCGATGGTTTAGATATTAGGTTTATTTTCTAATTTTTAAGTAAGGTATTTAATGGATAGACCCCTTATATATTTAGGATGTGCGGTCATAGGTCCCTTGTATATAGGATGAATAGTCATTGTATGTGAGGGAGAAGAATGCCCCCAGCAACCATTAAAATATATTATTTTATTACTTTTTTATCCTTTTGTGATTAAGCTCTTTTCGTGGGCTCTATTTCAATTGGGGGCCTAAAAGTTCATGTTTCCATAAAATATCGGCCTTAATAGGGTTGTCTCTTTCATGTAAGCCCTTTTATGTATTTCTTTCTCTTCCTCCTTTTCCCTTAAGCAATGCCTCCACCCATTTCTTTCACAAATCAAGTGGAACATTTGATATGTAAAATAAATAATAGAAGGGGCATATATAAATACAATTATTATTTAGTAATTATCACTAAATAACATTTAATTTCCACATTTTCAAGTGATTCATAGCCCAATGCAATTTATTATGTTCGGGACTTAGATTCAAGCTTAAAAAAGAGGTATGCTCAACATCATGATATTAAATCAATACGAGGGGAGAACTTCTTTTAATTTATAAGAATAGATTATTTAAGATTGATTATTATTTTAATTATTAAAATAAAATGACTATACCTATATTGGATGATTTAATAATTTATATTATAATTTCTTTATATTTTTCATCGGTAATAATGTTATTCCCACTAAGTAGTTTTGTCATCATGATTTTGTCATGTATTTACAAAAAGAGTTAATTTATATAAAATTCCTTTTAACTTGCATCTATATTTTAATGTGACCCTTGAACTTGAAAACATCTACAAGTCACCACAAACACTCTCGACGTCCTTTACAAGAAGGTCCTTCGTGTTCTTTGCCCTTATCGTTTTCTTTTTTTTTTTTCTTCTTTCTGAGTTGGGAGTTGAGAAGTAATGCGTTTGATCAAGATTTTGAAATCAGATAAAGTCAACCCCTATTTTTATTTTTAATTTTAAAATTTTTTTCCTTATCGATCCTACATTGAAGCATAAGCTAAACATGCTAGTAGACATATAAGGGAAGATTTCTTCCCATCTACTTTCAACATGTGGCTCCATTTCTTCCCTCTCTTGCATGACTCCTCTCCTCGCAAAATTTGAGCACAAATTAATGTGTGCTCCTTATCTCACCACTTCTCTCACTTTGGTTTTCTTCGTGAGAGTTCCCTTTTCGCTACACATTTTTCACTCCTACCTACCATGTTGCACCACTTCCCGTGTGTCTTCCCATTCTCTTGCACTCCCCTCCCTCTCACCTCCTCCTGTGTCCTCTTCCCATTTCACATTTCCTCGACAACCACACTTCTTCAACCCTCCTTTCCTTCTCCACCTTCCCCTCCATCCCAAACCCCTCCTCTCCTCGAATGCAGTCCTCTCTACTCTCCTAGTACATTATTATTTTTATATTTATTGAATAAAAACAAAAAAAAATTACAATCCATGAGAGATATAATGGAACAGTGAAGACTCTAATTTTAAGAAGAAAAATCTAAATTCAAATCTTTATCTTTACACTATCTAAAAGATTGACTTGTCCGGAGCGTCGATCCTTGTAGGATTTAACCAAATCGGATCCTTGATCATTAAAAAAAAAGGAAAAAAATTAAAGTTACACATTACAGAAAAGAGAGAAGGGGACGGAATTTGACACAAGCCGCTTCGGCCCACCACAAAAACGGCGGTGTGTAATATCCTGCCGATGTTGCCGAGTTGATAAGCCATATTTTTTTTCTCCTTTTGGCTGCAGAAGTATGGGTTTGATAGGATCAGGATGTGCAGCAAAATCATCAGCGGACTGTTACACATCATTGGCATTATTTTTCTCGTAGAGGTGAGGGCGCCTTCATAGATGATACGTGAAGAGCGATCGGAGATTGGATGTACTTGGCAACGTCAGCGGACTGTTACACATCGCCGTTTTCGTGGTGGGCCCAAGCGGGTTGTGACAAATTTCGCCTCCCTTTTCTCATATCGACCTGACGTGAACGCCTTTCCACCTACCATTTGCATTTGCATTTGTTATTTCCTGGGAGGGGTTGCGTGCGGGGAGAATGGCTGCGACATGGTCAGCAGAACCCGCTTATTTCAAACCTTTCTACCTCGCGAAGAGCACGACAAGCTGCAAAGCAACAGGACATCTGAGATTCCTCCAAGATCTATCATTTTATGCTACACTGACCAAACCTTGTGCTGACCCAACTTTCAGCAAAGGAGGGAAGAGAGAGACGACAAAAATGGGACTGTTGTCCACTCTTCGTTTGGCAAGGTGTCCGTCAGAAGAGTACTGGAAGAATAAAATTAAAACTTAAACAAATATAATTTCCCTCACTCTAGCGATCAACTTCGCCATTAATGTCAAATTTTCTTACTCTTTCACATTAATACGACATATATTAAAATATATCACTTCAACGTAATATATTTCTAAAATATATTTATTATACCTACTTTTATTAATACTATAATATTAAAAAATTATCCACTAATACAACATTTAACATATCAATTATTTTTATCTCTTACCCTTAAACCAACATTCTTGGTAACTTATTTACCTCTTATTCTATCTCAAAATAGAAGTTATCTCTCTATCAAACGGAATCTCATATCTATGTCTATTTACTTTATGTCAAAATGTATAAAAAATACATCACATTTTACAGCATGCTAATGCGACACATTGATGTAAATTAATTTTATATTTATGTAAAATAATTTTAAATAATTTTACATCAGTGTAAAATGATAGTGTAATAATTTTACATTGATATAAAATAATTCTTACTAATTTTATATGGATATTAAACATGGATTATAATGAAGTTGCTTAAAT
Source organism: Thalassia testudinum (assembly GCA_037157565.1). Classification (NCBI taxonomy): domain Eukaryota; kingdom Viridiplantae; phylum Streptophyta; class Magnoliopsida; order Alismatales; family Hydrocharitaceae; genus Thalassia; species Thalassia testudinum. Next base: position 6,010,446 of record JAZHRO010000003.1, on the reverse strand, counting down.
AAGAACATGAGGAACTAAAACTCCTTTATAGCTTAACAAATTTCAATGGCAACTCTACATGGTATACATATTTATTTTTCATAACAATATCTATGGGAAAATCACATATTGCTTATAGGCTTATCTATGACAATATTCATATTTAATAGTATATCATATTTCATTTGATAATAATTTCTTGATAATAATTTACTTTATTAAATCACTTACCATATAATTACTTTTATCTTAATTCACATATCACCGAGTGACTTTAATAACTTAACCATTAGCACCGACCATTCGTAGACAATGATAACAATGTCAGTGTATTTACAATTAAAATTTATCTATCTTTTCCCATCGCGATAGGCGCTATCCTCGTACGACTGATGAGATTTCTTTAAATTAGTATCTTAACATGTTCATAAATCTCAAGTTCGCGATAGTATATATTCTATATCCAATCAACATAATATTTATCCAAATCCTAAATGATATTTTTTAATTACTTATTTGACCTTGAATTACACATTTCTCAGTAACAATAAGATTGCTTCATCTATTACGAGTTTTGTTTTAATTCAATGAAGGTAACGTAATTATCTCTTGTATATATACGTAACATTAGAATAATACTAATTTCAAGGGATACGATCATAGTTAGTCAAATATTACATATGTAAATAATTTAATATTTAATTTCACCGATTCATTAGGTATATGTTACGAACGCACCTAAGGCATTTTTTTTAAGATGTCTAGAAGGTGTCCCAGACGTCTGGCAAGACGTCTGGAACCACTTCAGACGTCTGGGATCTATTTTCGGTGGCACGCGGGACTGCGTCTGCACGCAGGCGCACGCAGATCCGCAACCGTCTTCCTCTCTCTTTTTCCCTCTTTCCTCCTGCGACCGCAGGCGCAGCGCTGTCCGCTCTCTCTCTCTCCTCCTCACGCGGCCTTAAAAGGGCCACGCCTCTCCCTCACTCCCGTCACCTCCGCCTCCTTCCTCTTCTCCTTTAGCCAGTGCGCGAGAGCGTACGCGAGAGCGAGCGCGAGGTTGCAGCGGCGGCGGCGACAGCCGCGGCGGGTGCGGGAGGAGGTGCTGCGCGGGGGAGGAAGCGCTCAGCCGTGAGGGTGAGCTCGCCGGGGCTGTTAGGGCTGGCCGGCGGGGGGCGCAGCGGGCACGGAGCGACGCGGGAGGACTGCTGCAGCTCGAGCAGCAGGCGGAGTACTCGCGGCGCGGCCCGGCGTCGCTGATTAGCCCATAGTTGTGGGCTATTTAAGTATTTAAGTGCCTACACATTAGGTTAATTCTAACATTTATTTAGTATAAATTAGGATGTAAATAGATTAATTCATAGTTTTAATCTAATTACATAATCCATACATTGCATTCATATCTTAAGTGCATTTAGAATTAGCTTAAAATAGCATTCATCTAATTAGATAACCAATTAGGTATATTATTTTTATTAACATAGAAGTTGAGGGTCAATACATAAATAACCCTAATATTTTCTTTATTCGTCTTCTTTTAGAACGGCTGGCTGCCGCTCCAACGCCCGGGTGATGCAGTGAAGGAGCCATTCAAGGGGGAGCGGATACGGTGGATCTGGTCGGCCGCTGATTTCAAATTTGTTCAGGCCACTACAAAAGGAGCACTGAGGCAGCCGAGTTCAGGAGGCCTCCGCCACCGACCCACCATTGTGCAGAGAGAACCTCTCTCTTCCACTCCACACTACCGGCCTCTACCGTGGCGGCGAGTCTCCACCACCGTGGGCGTGTGGTGTGACAGGCCACACCACCATCCGGAGCTCGTCCGCATTACCGTGAGCACATCAGCGTGCATCTCCCTCACCGTCGTCACCAACCATCACCGCCGAGCCACCGTGCAATCACCCTTTCAGTCACTTAAGACGTCCGGGAAATTTCCCGGACGTCTGAAGTCCACCCCCACTCCAGCAGCAATCTCCGTCCTCTCACTTCACTTCCACCACTCACGCCGCAGCAGCCCGCTCATCTCCAACCGCATGCAAGGCGTGCACAACCTCCTGCCCTCACGCCCGCTCACGCCACCTTCCCTGCACCTGCAGCCTTCGCCATCTCCACGCGCAACCACCGGCGCACATGTCTGAAGTTACCCGCTCACCTCCACTTCCTCAGCCTGCACTCTCCAACCGGCCACCAGACCGCCTGCACCCTCCACCGCTCACCGGCTGCAGACCTGCGCACGCCTGCAGATCAGCCCGCGCTCTCCTCCAACGCCTGCAGACCAGCCTGCAGCATCCTCCAACAGCCGCCTGCAGGTTCCACCGCACACGCCAACCGCCTGCAGACCACCGCGCAAGCGCCCTCCTGCAGACCACCGCCCGCGCATAACCGCGCGCCCTCCGCAGACCCTCCGCGCGCCCACGCACAACCGCCTGCAGACCGCCCAACCGACCACCGCGCACGCCAGCCGCAGCAGTGCCCACGGCAGCGGCAGCAGCCACCCCCGCAGCAGCAGCAGGCGGCGGACTTCACGCCAACAGGCTGCGCAAGCTGCCGGCTGCAGCACCTCCGCCGGAGCTCGTCCGGCCACCTCCGACCGCCGCGCGACTCGCCACCACCACCGATTCGAAGCCCTTGATCCAAGGGACCTCCTCCGAGCTTCCCGCGCCCGACCATCGGCTCCTCGTCGCGCAAGACAACAGGGAAAAATTCCCCTGTTTTGCTACAGTAAAACGTTAATTAAAATTTACATTTTCTGCCATTGCCACATTTTAATCATATTCTATTCACTCTGCATTGCGGAAAATATCCTGTAGTTTCTCATAATTGCCATTTCAGCATTGTTTCTTGCTTAAACCTTAATCTAAAGGCAATCTTGGCTTGGTTCTTGTCCAAATTGACTACGAACAAACATTTTTAAGTGGCGCGAATTTTAATACGTTATTTCCTCCCTGTGGATACGACCCGCTCCTCTGCGAGTGGTTATTTCTTATTAAAAATTGATTAGTCGATTTTTCCACCACATTAAACTACAAACGACTTAAAAGCGAAAGATCGATCGGTCAGTCGCGAGCGGAGGGCAAGTGGCATCCTGGTTCTGGAAACTTTTCCAGAATCAGACGTCTGGGCTGATAGCCAGACGACGGGCACGACGTCTGGAAGATTGTCCAGACGTCTGAAAGGTGAGTTATTTCTATCTTCTTCCTTTTCTTCGACTGACCGTACTGAGAGAGAGAGATGGGTACACGCAGGTTCAGTGATTTACCATCCAACGCGAATTAGACGTCTGGCTCCAGTGCCAGACGGCGGGAACGACTTCCAGACGTCTTGGGTGACCATCGGACGTCTGAGAACTAGGCCAGACGCCCCCGTAGGCTTCTGGACGTCTGAGAGCCCACGCAAAGCGAGGTAATTCCCTGATCCACTTTTTAAGACGTCTGGAAGAAGTTCCAGATGTCTGATTTTACACTGTTTCGTCGTTTTCGACCCGTTTCGGGCCCGTTCGGGCTCCATTTTCCGCATTTCGAGTTGCGTTCTTTTCAGAATTACATCCTCTACCTGTCTACAGTAGCTGTATACTGTTTTGAGAAGTTTCTTGTGTTTAATCCTTATGATAGGACCCCGTTCCGTTGCAGTCTCGGGGGTCGCGGAGGCACGCGGGATTCCCGACCACGCCCCCATTACTCCCGTTGTACCTGGTAGAGTGGCTTTAAGTATAATCTTTTAAATTATGAAACCATAAATAGAACCTAGGACATTGCATGAATCCTAGGAATAAGAAATAGATTGAATGGTAGATTCCTAGGGTGATGCATGAATCCTAGGGCTGGAAAACTAGATTGTATGATAGATCCTAGGATATGGCATGAATCCTAGGATGAGAAAACTAGTGGAATGTATGAATACTGCAGTCTTGGAAAATGTGGAAAGGAAATACTAGCTGCCTGTGAATTGAATTAACAGCTACCTGTTATGAATAAATAAACGTGATTGAGAATATGGATTGTAAGAACGTGAAACTGGAAAGTGAAACCTGGATGTTCTGAGTTAAAAGAGCTGGAACCCTACGGGGAATTAGGAGTAGAACTCCTGGAAAGTGAATGGAATAGAATTGGGGAAGTGAGCTGGCCCTTGAGTACGGAGTACCAAGGAGAGCGACTGTCCCCCCTTGTTTAGTGCAGAGCGAAGCCAGCCGCCCCAGGGACCCAGGGTTAGGACTGGCCACTCTGTACCGACTTGCTGGCCCTCGTGTACGTAGTACCGAGGAGAGCTACTAGTGTAGGGAGGTACTAGCTACCCCACGGGCCCCGGGGTTCTGCTAGCCTCCCACACCGACTTGTTAGGCCCGCTAGGGCAAACCAGGGTAGTCAGGCGAGGGTACGCGGACTGTGGAGGGGCAAGGCCCCTGTTTGGTAACTGTGGAGGGGTTGGACCCCTGTTACTGAGAGGGCTCTGCCCTGTACTGGTTCCGTGCTGTGCTTTGGGCGCACCCATTAACGGAAATGACTGACCGCGTGCTAGTACGGGTTAGCTACCCGTGCATTTACCATGCGTGCCGTAGTCACCGTTACGTCTGTCAGTGACCTTGGGGTGGTTGACTGAGAGTAGGATCACCACGGGGGACTCTCCCGGCCAGGAGAGCACCACGTGCTACTTCTACTGTTCGGAAAAGACTGCAATCAAGATCGTTCCCACGAGGAACATTCGAGATCAAGTGAAGGATCTGAGAAATAGATAAATTGTGAAACAATAGAAAGACGTAAATAAAGGAAGAAAGAAAATTTAAAACAGCTACTGTACACTTTACTGTTTCTTTAGTTTAGCTGCCACTCTACTCAGCGTTTTGCTGACGTGTTACACTCGTTACCTTTCAGGACCAGGTGTTGAGCAGCCAGGGTCAGCGGCTGCAGAGGACGCTGGGCCGAGTAGGGTCCAGTAGAGTTACCACTGTTCTCTTGTACCTCTTTTTGTTCCGTTATAGTGAGTAGTTCTTGTTTCCGTTGTACTTTTCTTTACCTGCAGTTCATATTATGTTATGAATGTTGTTCTACTGTTGTGGTGGTATATACTGTAGTAGTTTCTTTCCTTACTGTTAGTTATATTCATGCTGAATGTGGTTTATTTTACTGCTCTTTTGGTTACTTCCTCGTTGGACGACTAGGTCCTGGGATTAGTCGGGTCGGTCCGGTTCTCGTGTCTCGTAGGGACTTGGGAATCGGGTCGTTACAAGATGGTATCAGAGCAAGGTCGTTTCGAGAAGTGAATCAACTGATTGGAAAATAACCAATTCACATGTCTATAACTAGAGTAGCCACCACAACATATCTTTTGACATGAGCTCTTAGACATTTCTGTTCGGTATCGTTCCGTAGTGACGTGCCGGGCCACATCAGGAGGGATGCCCGTCTAGGGCAGGAGGTCAGCAGATACTTCCCGCGCAGAGCACTGGAGGACGCGTAGGAGGCTGCGGTTCCCAGGCGCGAGGAGGAGGACAGCAGTCGCGAGGAGGGTACCGGCCAGCACCTACTCGTCCGACGCAGAGTGTGGCTGCTTCGTCCGCACCTAGAGCTGAAGGGCGTATCAACGCCATGACACACAGGGACGCCAGAGCTTCGGGATCGGTGGTAGCAGGTATGGTTTCAATTTTCGGCAGACTCGTTTACACGCTTTTCGATTCCGACACTATGCACTTGTTTGTCGCAGCCAGTTTCGCAGTTAGTTTGGACCGAGATTATACACTGTTAGAGAATCCGTTCGTAATCAAAGGTCTGAGTGGTCAGCTGTTTGTAGCTGAGGAGGTGTACACGGATTGCGAGGTTAGCGTCGGGGGACATAGCCTGCCAGCTGACCTGTTTATGTTATGGATGGAGGACTTTGGAGTGATTCTGGGGATGGATTGGCTATCTGCTTACCACGCCTTGGTGGACTGTTTTGAGAGGAAGATCGTCTTCTCCATTCCGGAATTGCCTTCTTTCGAGTTTCATGGACAGCCAGTGGATGGAGGTTTCAGGTGCATTTCGGCACTTCGGGCGGCGAGACTTTTGAGCCAGGGGTGTGAGGGCTTCCTAGCTTGTGTGGTGGCAGAGCCCAACCCTGTGGCAGACTTCCAGAGTATCCCGGTGGTCAGAGGGTACCCTGACGTGTTTCCAGACGAGTTACCAGGACTACCACCCGAGCGGGAGATCGAGTTTGAGATCTCACTAGTACCAGGGACCAGCCCTATCTCCACCGTGCCATACAGGATGGCACCGCTTGAGCTGCGAGAGCTTAAGTCTCAGTTACAGGACCTTTTGGAGAAAGGTTTCGTGAGGCCCAGTGCGTCTCCCTGGGGAGCCCCAGTACTGTTGTGAAGAAGAAGGATGGTACCCTACGCCTTTGTGTGGACTACCGACAGTTGAATAGGGTCACCATCAAGAACAGATATCCGCTGCCGAGGATCGACGACTTGTTTGACCAGTTGCGGGGTGCCACGGTGTTTTCCAAGATCGACTTGAGGTCAGGATACCACCAGTTGAGGATCAGGGAGACCGACGTCTCCAAGACAGCTTTCCGCACCCGGTACGGACACTACGAGTTTTTGGTCATGCCGTTTGGGCTGACCAATGCCCCCGCTGCTTTCATGGACCTGATGAACCGGGTGTTTAGATCGTACTTGGACCAGTTCGTGGTGGTTTTCATAGATGATGTACTCGTCTATTCTAGAGATCGGACGTAGCACGGACAACACTTGCAGATGGTTCTAGACACTCTAAGACGACGCAGGCTGTACGCCAAGTACAGCAAGTGCGAGTTCTGGTTGAGGGAGGTGACCTTCTTAGGTCATGTGATCTCTGGAGACGGCTTGGCGGTGGACCCAGCCAAGGTCGAGGCAGTACTCAGGTGGGAGAGACTGCGTTCAGTCACTGAGATTCGCAGTTTCCTGGGACTGGCAGGCTACTACAGACGATTCATCAGAGGATTTTCACAGATTGCACGTCGTATGACACAGTTGACCCGGAAGGACGTGCCCTTCGCTTGGACAGACGCCTGTGAGGCGTGTTTTCTGGAGCTGAAGGAGAGGTTGACCTCGGCTCCCGTGCTCACCATCCCTGACAGTAGTGGCGGGTTCGTTGTGTACACGGACGCCTCCTTGCAGGGGTTAGGAGGTGTGCTCATGCAGAGGGGTCACGTTGTCGCTTACGCTTTGCGGCAACTGAAGCCCCATGAGCATACCTACCCTACCCATGACCTAGAGTTGGCAGCTGTTGTCTTCGCGCTGAAGACTTGGAGGCTCTACTTGTACGGTGAGACCTTCGAAATTTTCACAGATCATAAGAGCCTCAGATACCTTTTTGATCAGAAGGAGCTCAACATGAGACAGAGACGTTGGTTGGAGCTCCTGAAGGACTACGACTGTAGCATCTCCTACCGCCCGCTAAAGGCCAATGTGGTGGCTGACGCCTTGAGCCGTAAGGCGCATGCACACTTGGCCAGTCTACAGTTACAGAGTTAGAGCCTTTTGGAGGAGGTGGGCAGTTGGCGACCTCTAGAGTTACGAGGGTACTGTGGGGCAGTGACGGTGACACGGCAGACCAGGCCAGATCTGATAGACCGCATCATCACAGGACAGATGGCCGATCCGTACTTGCAGTCCTTGCGCGACAGAGTACTGTCGGGAGATCCGGGGGACTTCTCTTTCACAGACCAGGTGCTGCGCTTGAGGGGATGGTTGTGCGTTCCCAGAGACGAGGAGCTGTTGAGAGAGCTCCTGACTGAGGCACACGGTTCCAGATTCACCATACATCCCGGAAGCACAAAGATGTACCACGACTTGAGACGCGAGTTTTGGTGCAGGGGGATGAAGCGGGATGTGGGTGAATTCGTGCAGCAGTGCTTAGTGTGCCAGCAGGTGAAAGCCGAGCATCAGAGGCCTGCAGGGCCGCTACAGCCGCTTCCAGTGCCAGAGTGGAAGTGGGAGAGCATCACCATGGACTTGGTGGTGGGCTTACCTGTTACCCAGCGGGGACACGACACAGTCTGGGTAATAGTGGATAGAATGACGAAGATGGAGAGATTCTTGCTGATTCGAGTCACTTTGGGACCAGCACAGTTGGCAGAGAGGTATATCCGGGATGTGGTACGACTACACGGAGTTCCGCGGGATATCGTATCCGACCGGGATACCCGCTTTACGTCCCAGTTTTGTGCTGAGTTTCAACAGGCCTTGGGGACGCGGTTGAGGTTTAGTACAGCTTACCAGCCCCAGACGGACGGACAGTCTGAGCACACGATACAGACACTTGAGGACCTTTTGCGTGCCTGTGTACTGGACTGGAGGGGCTCTTGGGAGGAGCACCTACCCCTGGCGGAGTTTGCATACAACAACAGTTATCACTCAAGTATCGGCATGGCTCCCTACGAGGCTCTGTACGGACGGAAGTGTACGGCACCCTTGAGTTGGGTTGAGGTCGGGACCAAGTGGGAGGTTGGCCCCAGGTTGATCCGGCAGAGTCAGAAGGTAGTCGAGCAGATCCACAGGCGACTCCGCACTGTCAGGAGCAGACAGAAGAGCTACGAGGATCGGAGATGCAGAGAGGTGCAGTTTGAGGTTGGGGACCACGTCTTTCTTCGTGTTTCGCCCATGAAGGGCCTGCAGCGGTTTGGGGTGAGAGGGAAGCTCGCGCCGAGGTTTGTGGGGCCCTTTGAGGTCCTGGAGCGGGTTGAACCCGTTGCTTACAGACTTGCCCTTCCCCCACAGCTTTCTGGTGTGCACGACGTGTTCCATGTGTCCAACCTCAGGAAGTACGTAGCCGATCCCAGTCACATACTGAGTCACGAGAGCATCGAGGTGAGAGACGACCTGACCTACCCTGAGCGGCTAGTGCAGATTCTAGACCGAGCCGTCCATAGTTTGAGACGAAAGCAAGTACCCTTGGTAAAGGTTTTGTGGAGGAGCCAGCGGTACGAGGAGGCTACCTGGGAGCCTGAAGCAGCAATGCGGGAGCGGTACCCGGAGCTTTTCGCGGGTATGTCTTTTCAGACCGGCTTTGGTCCTCTTTGAGTTTGTTATGGTTATTTATGACGTTTTCCCGCACCCTAGTTAGCGCAAGTTTCGGGGATGAAACTTCCTTTGAGTTTGTTATATTGTTACAAACGCACCCAAGGCATTTTTTTTAAGACGTCTGAGAGGTGTCCGAGACGTCTGGCAAGACGTCTGGAACCACTTCCAGACGTCTGGGATCTATTTTCGGTGGCACGTGGGACTGTGTCTGCACACAGGCGCGTGCAGACCCACAACCGTCTTCCTCTCTCTTTTTCCCTCTCTCCTCTTGCGACCGCAGGCGCAGCGCTGTCCGCTCTCTCTCTCTCCTCCTCGCGCTGCCTTAAAAGGGCCACTCCTCTCCCTCACTCCTGTCACCTCCGCCTCCTTCCTCTTCTCCTTCAGCCAGTGCGCGAGAGCGTACGCAAGAGCGAGCGCGAGGGTGCAGCGGCGGCGGCGACAGCCGCGGCGGGTGCGGGAAGAGGTGCTGCGCGGGGGAGGAAGCGCTCGGCCGTGAGGGCAAGCTCGCCGGGGCTGCTAGGGCCGGCCGGCGGGGGGCGCAGCGGGCACGGAGCAACGCAAGAGGACTACTGCAGCTCGAGCAGTAGGCGGAGTACTCGCAGCGCGGCCGGGTGTCGCGAGCGGAGGGCAAGTGGCGTCCTGGTTCTGGAAACTTTTCCAGAATCAGACGTCTGGGCTGATAGCTAGACGACGGGCACGACGTCTGGAAGACTGTCCAGACGTCTGAAAGGTGAGTTATTTCCGTCTTCTTCCTTTTCTTCGACTGACCGTACTGAGAGAGAGAGATGGGTACACGCAGGTTCGGTGATTCGCCATCCAACGCTAATCAGACGTCTGGCTCCAGTGCCAGACGGCGGGAACGACTTCCAGACGTCCTGGGTGACCATCGGACGTCTGAGAACTAGGCCAGACGCCCCCGTAGGCTTCTGGACGTCTGAGAGCCCACGCAAAGCGAGGTAATTCCCTGATCCACTTTTTAAGACGTCTGGAAGAAGTTCCAGACGTCTGATTTTACACTGTTTCGTCGTTTTCGACCCGTTTCGGGCCCGTTCGGGCTCCATTTTCCGCATTTCGAGTTGCGTTCTTTTCAGAATTACATCCTCTACCTGTCTACAGTAGTTGTATACTATTTTGAGAAGTTTCTTGTGTTTGATCCTTGTGATAGGACCCCGTTCCGTTGCAGTCTCGGGGGTCGCGGAGGCACGCGGGATTCCCGACCACGCCCCCATTACTCCCGATGTACCTGGTAGAGTGGCTTTAAGTATAATCTGTTAAATTATGAAACCAAAAATAGAACCTAGGACATTGCATGAATCCTAGGAATGAGAAATAGATTGAATGGCAGATTCCTAGGGTGATGTATGAATTCTAGGGCTGGAAAACTAGATTGTATGATAGATCCTAGGATATGACATGAATCCTAGGATGAGAAAACTAGTGGAATGTATGAATACTGCAGTCTTGGAAAATGTGGAAAGGAAATACTAGCTGCCTGTGAATTGAATTAACAGCTGCCTGTTATGAATAAATAAACGTGATTGAGAATATGGATTGTAAGAACGTGAAACTGGAAAGTAAAACCTGGATGTTCTGAGTTAAAAGAGCTGGAACCCTACGGGGAATTAGGAGTAGAACTCCTGGAAAGTGAATGGAATAGAATTGGGGAAGTGAACTGATCCTTGAGTACGGAGTACCAAGGAGAGCGACTGTCCCCCCTGTTTAGTGCAGAGCGGAGCCAGTCGCCCCAGGGACTCGGGGTTAGGACTGGCCACTCTGTACCGACTTACTGGCCCTCGTGTACGTAGTACCGAGGAGAGCTACTAGTGTAGGGAGGTACTAGCTACCCCACGGGCCCCGGGGTTCTGCTAGCCTCCCACACCGACTTGTTAGGCCCGCTGGGGCAAACCAGGGTAGTCAGGCGAGGGTACGCGGACTGTGGAGGGGCAGGGCCCCTATTTGGTTACTGTGGAGGGGTTGGACCCCTGTTACTGAGAGGGCTCTGCCTTGTACTGGTTTCGTGCTGTGCTTTGGGTGCACCCGTTAACGGAAATGACTGACCGCGTGCCAGTACGGGTTAGCTACCCGTGCGTTTACCACGCGTGCCGTAGTCACCGTTACGTCTGTCAGTGACCTTGGGGTGGTTGACTGAGAGTAGGATCACCATGGGGGACTCTCCCGGCCAGGAGAGCACCACGTGCTACTTCTACTGTTCGGAAGAGGCTGCAATCAAGATCGTTCCCACGAGGAACATTCGAGATCAAGTGAAGGATCTGAGAAATAGATAAATTGTGAAACAATAGAAAGACGTAAATAAAGGAAGAAAGGAAATTTAAAACAGCTACTGTACACTTTACTGTTTCTTTAGTTTAGCTGCCACTCTACTCAGCGTTTTGCTGACGTGTTACACTCGTTACCTTTCAGGACCAGGTGTTGAGCAGTCAGGGTCAGCGGCTGCAGAGGACGCTGGGCCGAGTAGGGTCCAGTAAAGTTACCACTGTTCTCTTGTACCTCTTTTTGTTCCGTTATAGTGAGTAGTTCTTGTTTCTGTTGTATTTTTCTTTACCTGCAGTTCATATTATGTTATGAATGTTGTTTTGCTGTTGTGGTGGTATATACTGTAGTAGTTTCTTTCCTTACTGTTAGTTATATTCATGCTGAATGTGGTTTATTTTACTGCCCTTTTGGTTTCTTCCTCGTTGGACGACTAGATCTTGGGATTAGTCGAGTCGGTCTGGTTCTCGTGTCTCGTATGGATTTGGGAATCGGATCGTTACAGTATCTCTTAATAAAAGATTGATATTGTTATCAGCTGGAAAAATTTACGTATGAATCCACATAATTATCTAATTATTCCATCCATATATCTACAAATTTTGACCCAGGTGTCACTGGAATTTAACTAAATGTAAGGAATTCAAGCTCATGAGATTTTCACAATAAATATTAAACAGGTTGTCCACGAAATTTGTAACGTAGAATCCAGCGATGTCTCTTCCAATCCATACCAATCCATATCCGCAGCATTGGTCAATTCCGGAGGTATGCTAAGAAAGGGATATAAAAATTAGAACGATAAGGAGCAAAGAACGTAACGGGGAATAAATAAAATAATATAGAAGAAGTAAAATAGATGATAGAATAGGAAAGTTAATTTATTTGAATATTTTGATAAATTAAAGTTATTTTAATTTTTAATAAATTAAAATTATTTTATAAAGAAGATGAAATAATTTTATTATAAGTTAAATTTACTTAATTCAATATAAATAAAAATTAAGTTAAATAATAAATTAAATACTTAATCGGATATAAATCTACTTAATCCTTCACTCCGTAGCCTTTCTATTGGGTAAAACAACTGCAACAATCTCACAGCAGAGTTGGGTTTCAATCAAAAAACTCCGATACAAATATCATTCACGCCAATGCTTTCATTAGTCATCAATACTCCTATACGTATTATACTTTGTATATAAGTAGTTGGTTAATTATTTGAGATAAAAGAAATATATGAACCCTCATTAGTTTGTAAAAGGAGACAAAACTTTAGCATACAAGACAACCATGAATCAAGGGAATAGTTACGTCATAAATAAAACTTCTACATATAGGAACATATAGGACCTTTCATTTAATTATAGAAGTGAATCATCCGAAAGGAAAGCACGTAGGCATAAAATTAGCCCTCATTGATCCATATATATCTATATATGCATCAATTACTAAGTATGCAATATGCAAGGAATAACATAAAATATTTAGGCTATAATATATCTAAAATTAATCCCTTATACCTTATGCAAGCTCGTTAGTATAAATAAACAGGGAAGGATAAGGTGATGAGAGAGATAAGCGTTTAACAATGGGACTAGAAATGCATGTATGATAATTTCATATTTATTGTCATATTTATGTCTAATTAGTGTTAGTTCAAGGTTAAATTAGGTTAAGATATATTTGTATAGGTTAAATTACTCATTTAGTACATTTTATAAATAATACATAATTTTGAATTTTTCTGTAATATTTTCCTTAGCTATATATGGTGCCTTGATATTTTTATTTATGTGTGGGTGTCAGGTATCAAATTGACTGGACTTTGGTAGGAGGAAGATTGGAGTATGAACTCACTTGGCTAGATGGCTGAGTTGAGTTGGTGAATTCTAAATCCTAAACCCAATTAACCTAACCCAATTACCCCTTAAACATAACCAAATTAGGAGCCTAATTCCCACACTTATTTGCCATCCAACCTAGCCTAATTTTCTTATATAATGGCCAGCTACCACACTTCAATTTCTAATCTTATTGGCTAGCTATTATTAACTAAACCAACCTTAATTTTCTACTTAACCTAGTCCTAAATCTTAACCCAACAAACTTTATTTGGCCATCCCTTTTATCCTCTAACAAATATAATTATGGATGATCAAAATACACCATAATTTATTCACCACTAGATTTGAATCCGAGAGTCTTAAATTGCCTACCTAAATCCCTATCTTAAAACTAAAAATCAAATCTTATTCTTAATCTTAAGCTTAATTTCGAAATTCATAACAACCTAACATATCTTTAGTATTTTGATCATAACCTTCTCATTTTAAATCCAAATTGAGTGATTCAAGTTACATTTGAAAGCTAATTAAAAGGGACACAACGTTTCTTTTATCTTTAACTTGAAATTCGAAATAGAAAGAGGTCAAAAATTTGAGACAAGTGAGAAAAATCCTATAAGGTTATTGCAACACCCTTCATCCTACCCATTGATTTCTACCCGCCTAATCCTAACCCTTTATTTTGGTGATCCAAGGAAACTTATATCAACTAATCACAAGTCTTCTTGACCTCTACATAATCACCCTAGCCACCCCCTCCTGTCCATCTTTTCCAACTAAAACTCAAGCCTTCTTCTACTTGCACGCCTCCCCTTCGAGATTCTCCAGGTGCGCCTTCACATCTACGTTTGCTTCCTCGCCGTTGTCTACTCCTTACCTTTGAGGATTCTAGATAGTTTTAGAATTATTTATTCTAGTTCAACTATAGTTCTAGTTCTAGTAGAATTTTAAATGAGTTTTAGTTGTATTTTTTGTAGCAATCATCTTTGTACTTGTATAACAACTCTGATTTTTCAATAAAACTTCTATTTGCTCTATTTCTTCTTACCTTCAATCTTTTGCATTATTTCTAGTTACTTATTCACTTAGTTCTAGCTATTACTTTTCTAGTTCTAGTTGTTCAAGTTCAACTTAATTTCATATTTGTCATCTTGTTTGCCTATTCCTTAGAACTTAAGAAAGTGATTTAGTCCAATAGCCTCCCTGCAAATGACTCACACTACAATCCTTGAAACTAAGATTTTTCATTTTCTTGAGTTTGACTTGAATAAATTATAAAGTATCTATGCACTTTTGCTATGATGAATGCATGTTTTTCGCACATCTATTCGCGAGTAGATCAATGTCAAAGGACTTGATCATGTTGTTTAGATGAGGGTTAGACATTACCCTTAGAATTTACAATTGGATAAGTTTTAGTAGTGTTGGTGTAAGTAGTTGATAAATACATATTTATTCATGATAAAATGTCTATTTATGTGAGTTCTTAAGTTTGACATTGCATTCTACCTTATAAATATTGCATAGTGGTCGGGCACGTATATGTTGTGTTAATATGGTGATTTAATCGTTGAAATGCATATAGTGGTTAACCTAAACCGAGCCTAACCATCTCTTTAAAAAAAATTTTTTTTACCTAGCCTATTTGATTTTATCTTGGTCACTTTTAGGCCCAGGGTCGAACTCAGGGAAGTGGGATTAGAAAAAGTTTCTACGCCTTTCCTACAACGAATTTCTTCCGTTCATTTATTATGTTTTTGATGTTTTTCTATTTAAGATTTTTTTTTAATAATTTTTGTCCTTAAGTTACACCCTCAAAATCAGGTTCTTGGCTTTGAGCCAAATTAGGGTTCCCAAAACTGGTCTTGCTATTTGCAAGATTGAGTACTGTAAGTCAAGGATTATCTTTTCTCTTTTGTATATTTTTTTATCTTTTTACTGGCAGGAAAGAGAAATAGAAATAAAGTAAATATAGTATATATATATGTATATATTACATATGTATATAGGGGTGGGGGTGGAGGTGGAGATGGCATGTAGCAAGGTGTTAAGTCGGTCGTCGTCTAGGAAGACGCAACCAACAGGATGAAGTGCCGCGTGCAGTGTAGAATGGATGGGTGGAAGATGTGTGCGAAGACGCTTTCTATACAAGTGTAACGGGGAATATCAGCAACTGGTGCAGATATTCTCGCGATACAACGTTTGGTAGGTGATATGAAAATATATATATATGTATGATATATGTAAATATATATCCATATGTATACATATATATATGGTTATAATTATATAGGTGTATATGTAGCTATGTGTGTGTATATATATATATATATATATATATATATATATATATATATATATATATATATATATATATATATATATGCATGTATGTATGTATATATATATATATGTATGTATGTATGTATGTATATATATATATATATATATATATGTATGTATGTATATATATATATATGTATTGAAGAACGGCAAACCGCGCTGATGCTTTGTGTTTATTATAGTACAGTCGTTACAGTATAAGACAAGACAGCTACGGTTGTCGTTACTATCAAAATTTACTCGGAAATAGTTTGGTTTCCCGAGGTCGAACTCAGGAAGCTACTGGAATTCTAGAAGTACAAAGTTTCTCTATTGGATTACAAAAATAAGAGAGAGAGAGGGGGGGAGAGAGAGAGAGAATTTTTTGTCTTGGCTTCTTCTTCTTCTTCTTCTCTCACGGCTGTGCCTTCTTCTTTCTTCTTTTTGTGCTTTTTGTCTTCTTCCCTCTTCTTTCTTCTTCTTCTTCTTCTTCCTGGCTGTTCATCTTCTTCTTCTGCTCGCCCTGTCTTCTTCTCTTCTTCTTTCTTCTCTTTTCTTCCTATTTCTTTCTTTCTCTTTCTTTTGATTTCTTTTTCTCTGGCGGCCAAGTCTTCTTCTTTTCTTCTTCCTTCTTCTCTACTTTATCTCCTCTGGCCGCTGCTCAACCGTCGTCTGATGTAGTGGTCAGACGACTTAACTGCAGGTCTGCTACAGTGCTTCTCTTCTTCTCCTTCCTTTCTTCTCTTTTCTTCCTTCGCCGCTTCTTCTTCTTCTGCTCCTACACACTCACACAACTGGTCAGAGCAAAACCTACCCCTACCCTTCCCCGCGTCTCTCTCTTTCTCAGATTTCTCTCATAGGATTGCTCTCCCAGAGCCGGGTATTCGGGTACGGGTATCGCGCCCGGGACCAGGTCCACCGGCGTGCGCTAGTGGGCGAGGTGTGCGCAGTGTCGGGTATTCAGATCCTGCCCAGACCCGCGGGATGTGAGCGCGGGCGAGGGCGAGCGCGTGGCGCGCACGTGCATGAGGGACCTGACCCCTGTGTTCGAAGGCGAATAGCCTCGAACACTTTTACAATTTATGTGCGGGCACTGAGCCACGCACTTCCGAGGTGGGACTAAAGTCCCACCTCTCGACTGGCGTCTGCAGGCGAGGAGGCTGCAGCCAATTACAGCAACTCGCGAGGGGATTGCCTCAGCTACAGACCTGGGAGTCTTCGCAAAGACACTCCGCGCGACCTAGGACCAACGCCTGGGCGAGATCGAAGCTGCAGCTGCAGGTGAAGGAGCTTCACCTGCCCAGCAATGGCGACGAAGGGGGCGTGACCTGAAAGCAGGAATACGGCCTCTTGACCTAGTCAGAAGATGCAGGGAGCTTTGTCGGAGTGCAGCGAAGCCAGTGCGGGTGGTGGCGAGGCGTGAGGCGGTGTATGGCGGCAGCCCTAGGTCAGACTGTAGTCGAAAAAATGGGTTTGTTCGGGGGGTCGTTGTGGAGGTGTGGAATGGCAGTGGAGGGGTGGAGGGCGTTCAGTGTGATGAGGCGGAGCTTGTGGGACGGTCGGCGAGTTGTGTGGAGCTGCGGATCTACGGGGGCAACTCGCCGGAGGGTGGCCGAAGACGGGGAAGGTGATGGTGGTCAGGGTCAGTCGAGGGTCGATTTAAATGAAATAATGTGGGGAAAAGAAAGAGGGGAAGATTGAGAGTAATTGTAACCTACTTGCAGGGACGAAGGGGGCCGGAGAGGCGGGCAGCCGTACCGACTGTCGCCGGAGAAGAAACACCCAGAGGGAGAGAGCGACGGCGAGGAAGAGGGCTGGGAGGCACACGCTTGGTGCGGCGCGATGCGGGGAGATCAGGTGCAGGTGACTCTGCTGCTAGTATTGCAGCAGAGCGACAAGGAGGAGGAGGAGCCACCGGAGCTGGTGGGTTCCTGTCGAAGTGGAGAGGGAGGAAGGGTTGAGGGATTCTCTGTCAAGACCGAGCTGGGAGAAACGGCTGGCGACGCTGGTTTTTATAAAGGAGGTGGCGGAGGGGCGGACGCACGCTGGCGACATGCGTCCCTCGCCGGAGTATGGTCGGAGATGAGACCCATACCTTCCGGGCGTTCACACGGAAGGTGTGGGCGTCGTCAGGTGGCATGGCCGAGTCCCTGCGATAGCAGACATCGCAGGGAACTCCGCGTTCTCTTGGTAGGCGCCATGCTTCGCGCAAAGTCGCCGGAGCATGGTGCTGCGCAGAGACTTGCAGGAGGGACCAAAATGAAAAGAACGAAGATGAAATTAGGGTCCAAAATGCAAGGGTTTCGAAAGTTGAGGGTCAAAAAGTAAATAATGAGGACCAAATTGCAAAGTCGGTTAAGGAGGTCTCTTCTTAGGCTCAAGTTTTTATACATGACTAAGTTGGACCTAAGGATTTTAATGGTGAATTTTGTTTCTAGGTCAGACCATGTTTGACTGACCAATTTACGTAAAAACCCAAATGAAATCATTAATTGGGCATGATTCTCAATGTAGGTCAAAATGGGTTTCTAAGGCCAAATTGAAGGTTCTAAACCCTAGAGATTATTTTTATATGAATTTTAGAGGATTTATTTAATTTTTACCCTACCTCAAACTACGTGAATTGAAGTGGGTTTGTTTTAGGATTACAGAATGTCATTTAATTCCTTGGAGTTGCTGTAGCCCTTGTTGGATCAAATCATCCCAGTTTCCTTCTTATTAGGTTAGTTTGACCTGTGTTTGGACCCTGAGTTACCCTGTTTGCAGATTGTGTTGGTGAAATTGCATTTTTACCCCTTATGACTTGTTTTCTTCTTAAACTAAGAATTCTCTGAGTTAAGCCTTTCTTTGAGTTATATAGGAGCTTTCTCTTACATACCTAGGTTAGATTGTGCTAGTTAGGGTTCATGATGAGGTTCTCATCATGTATGTATATATATATTTATCTATATATATATATGTATGTATATATATATATATATGTATATATATATCTATGTATGTATATATATATATATATATATATATGTATATATATATATGTATGTATGTATATATATATGTATATATATATATCTATGTATATATATATATATATATATATATATATATATATATATATGTATGTATGTATGTATGTATATATATATATGTTTGTATATATATATATATATACATACATACATACATACATATATATATATATATATATATATATGTATGTATGTATATATATATAGATATGTAAATATATGTATAGATAGATGTATGTATATGTATATATATATATATATATATATATATATATAGTAATATATGTATATAGTTATATATATGTGTATATGTATATATATAAATATATTAGTATAAGTATTTATGTATATAGATATATGTAGATAGATATACACACACACACATATATATATATATATGTATTTATAGTTATAGATATATATTTGTATATATGTATGTATATTTGTATATATATATGTATAAATATATGTGTATATATATATATGTATATATATATATATATATATGTATATATATACTTATACTTAGTTATATAGGTACTAATATATGTATAGATATATGTATATATATATATATATATATATATGTATATAAATATATGTATATATATCAATATATATACGTATATGTATATATATAAGTATATAGTAAAGTATAAGTGAGTGGGTGTGTGTATGAGAGAGAGTGTGTGTGTGTATGTGTCTGCGGAGAGAGTGCTGTGAGAGAGAGAGAGAGAGAGAGCGCTTCTGCTTGAGTGAAGAAGGTGTGGAGTTAAGCTGTCTAGAGCCTCCAGCCATCGTCTGATGTCCACGCACAGGCACAGGTGCGTAGGCGTGCGAAGAGGCGCGCGCATGCAGGAGGGAGTGAGCATGAGGGAGAGATCGCAGAGCACTATGCTGCACGGTGAGGCGGGTGCAGGCGAAGGCGCTATGCGCTGAAGCGGGTGGGTGTAGATGTGAGAGCGGGAACAGGGAGAGATGAGGGCATAGGCGTGCGCTGATGGGCTGGCGCCGGTAGCGACGCGGAGGGAGAGCGCCTGGTGGCCGGATAAGTGAGAAACTTACCGGTCACTACACTGTAGCCACAGTGTCGCGCTCTCTAGCATGAACAGTGGCTACAGTGTGCGCTCGACTCACGCGACCGCTTGCACCTGGTTCGGCGTGTGCGGGTGCTATGGAGCGGCTGGTGCGCGCACGGAAGAGGCTGCGCCGGCTACTGGCTTGCTCGGAGAGAGGTGAGGGTGGCCTGCTGGTGCTCGTAGAGGCCGCGGAACAGGCACCTGAGGCGTGTGGAGGCCTGCGCTGCTACTGTCACCTTGCTGCTGCTACTGTGGAGCTTCAGACCTTGAGTCCTGTGGCAATGGCGGAAATGCTGGAACGGCGAAATAGAGAGGAGAAGACCACCACGCCCACTGGCTCTTTGATGAGCTGGGCGGTGGTGGGACTCATAGTGGTGGTTGTGCACCACTGTGAGCTGCTCCTGCCCGCAGAGTGGCTCCTCAGGAGAGGATGTGTATGGAGGGGAGAGGGGAGGAGACGGCCTGGAGAAGAAAGCTGTTGTGTGTTGGTGTTTTTTTTTGTGTGGACCAGGCTCTCCTTGCAAAGAAGATAGCCGTGCCATTTTAAAGAAGAAAGAGGCATGCACAGCCATGCCCTGGCTGTGCATGGCTGGCAAGGAGTGCTTGCTGCAGAGAATGGCGCAAAGAAGGTCCAGCCATGCCATGCAGCCGCGGAGAAAAAAGTCAAATAAAAATAAAAAATAAAAATAAAGATGGTGAATTTGCGAGGCAGCACTTGAGGAATATGTTAATTTCAAGGCCATTTTATTCACTCTCCTCCCCTCTCAAATAAATGCATGCATGCGTTTATTTTTACAAATGCGACTATGGCTATCTAATCTACACTGACAATGCCTGGAAATAACACAAGATGGCACAATTGTCGGTGTATTTTTGCTATGCAATCATACCCCCATGCCTATCTTTTGCTAGTCCCTAGCAAAATATTTTTGTATTGTATTTAGAAATGATCTTAAGTTGAAGATTTTTTTCTGAGGCAACATAGGTGTGTTTATTGTTGGATATTGTGAGAACCAATTGCAGAGAAGACTACCAGTACTTTAAGTCTCACATGACATAGATCATCTCTCAACTAACCAGGACTCTTGATATTTAAACCTTAAGTACGATTTCCAAGATCCAGGAGGTTTTTGTCGTACTAGAGAGATCAAGAGATTATGGCTTGTGCTTAGTGAATGATCAAGACTGACCAGATGAACATTAAGACTCAAGCCCAGGGTTTCATACATTTTTAAGTGCAGGTTGGTCCCAGTTTCAGCTCATGTCTTCGGATTGACCCTTAAAAAGATGACGAAAAACTCAACTCCCATTTTATAACATTTGTGGCTCAAAGGGAATAGGGTATTTGTAACTTGCCCTGAAGAACTTTTGTAGGGGGAAGACTTTACAGACATTTGTGAGATATACTGACTTTTTGTACCCTTTTTTTTTTTGAAACACGTGTCAGTATATCTCTTACAACATTATTTGGAGGAGCACACTTTTCTTTTGGTGGGAGAGTTCTTTTTTTTTTTGGTGGAAAGAGTCTCTCCTAAACACAAGACTAAAGCCTGGGATAAAAAGTCTACCTGCGTGCATAAGTAAGGGCTCCACCTTCCCTAATGAACACTACGGTTGGATCTTATGTTCACCTGGTATTTCTTGATATGTGTAGTGTGAACCAAGATTACATAGGCTCTCAAGTAGAAGCAAACCAACGGATCCTGTACTGGTGTCTCAGGTACAAGAATACGTCCTTAGGAGAGATTTCGATCTATCTTGTCAATGCTCAAGTGAATTAAGCCGAGTTTGTGCGAATCAAGCTTCTGTGGCCAGGAAAGTCTTCAAAACAGTGGTTGAATATCCATAAACACTTATTGTATTTTTGTTTCAGCCTTCAGATCATTACTAAGCACCAACTTTTTTCTTTTATTTATATAGATAGATGGAAACTGCATGATACCATAAAATACCCAGATCCTATGGATGCCTATCCACCCCCCCATGCCAAACGATGCCATGTCCTCATATGCATGCAGGGTAAGGTAGAGGAAGGACGAAAGATCAGGTAATGAGAACTGAGGTGCAGGGTATACAGCAGGGTGGTAGGGTGGGTGGATGGTGGGTGGTGAAGTGAAAACTGAAGTGAGCGTGACAGTGGAGGAGTGTTGTTGGGGTGCCTCCAAACGAGCGCTAAATTTAACATCCCCAGCTGGACTCAGAATGAGGCACAACATTAGTTACCCTCCAGCAGGGCAATAGTTTCTCCAACGGGGGCAGGTTCATGGGTAAGATAAGGTTTCAAACGCTGCCCATTGACCGTAAATTTATGCCCAGATTTGGGATCTTCAATTTTAGCGGCCCTGTTAAGAAATGGTCTCGAGACCAGGAAAGAACCAGTCCATTTGGACTTCAGTTTCCCAGGAAAGAATTTGAGCCGGGCATTGTAGAGCCAAACTTGCTGAGATGGCTCAAATTCCTTTCGCCGAATACGGCTGTCGTGAAAAGCCTTAGTGCGTTGCTTGAAAGTTAAGGCAGAATCATAGGCTTCACGACGGAGCTCTTCCAGCTCCTGGAGTTGGAGTTTCCTTTCTCGACCACACAGGTCTGGGTCGAGGTTACATTGGTGAACCGCCCAATAAGCGCGGTGTTCCAACTCCACGGGCAAATGACAAGGCTTCCCGTAAACAATTTTATAAGGAGACATTGCAAGGGGAGCCTTGAAGGCAGTTCGATATGCCCAAAGTGCGTCAATCAGCTTGTCGGACCAGTCCTTATGGTCAGGCTGAACCGTTTTCTGGAGAATTTGCTTGATTTGCCGGTTCGACACCTCTGCCTGGCCATTCGTCTGAGGATGATACGGAGATGCGATACGATGGTGGACTCTATATTTCCTCAGGGGTGCCCAAAAAGAAGCATGGGTAAAGTGGCTTCCTCCATCCGAGATAATGGCTCGAGGGATCCCAAAGCGCACAAAAATGTCATTTTTGACAAATCGTGTGGATATAACATGGTCAGCACGGCGCGTGGGAATAGCCTCAATCCATTTCGAAACATAGTCAACAGCCAGGAGAATGAATTCGAAGCCGTTGGAAGGAGGAAAAGGACCCATGAAATCAATTCCCCAAATGTCGAAGATTTCCGCAGCTAGGATGGGTTGCAAGGGCATCATGTCACGTCGTGACATTGACCCTAACGACTGGCACCTAGTGCAATGTTTGGCATAATTGTGTGCATCCTGGTGAAGGGAGGGCCAAAAGAAACTGCACTGCAACACCTTGGCTGCAGTTTTCCTCCCAGAGAAATGGCCTCCGCAGGCCTAATCATGGCACAAGGATAGCACACTGGGGAATTCACTGTCAGGAACACAGCGACAGATGATTTGATCAGCACCTATTCAAAAAAGAAGTGGATTATCCCAGAAATAATACTTTGCTTTTGCCATGAGACGCTCGCGCTGCTTTTTAGGCCAGCCACGTGGAAGGGATCTAGAAGCAAGGTAATTGGCAATGTCGGCATACCAAGGTCCACTTGCCACATTAATTGCCAATAGGTGCTCATCAGGAAAAATCTCATTAATCGGCAGAGTAAGTCCAATATGGTTAGGGTCCAGTCTGGAAAGATGATCAGCCACAACATTCTGGGCTCCGGGCTTATCGCAGAACTCAATGTCAAATTCTTGGAGCAGAAGGATCCAACGAATCAGTCTAGGCTTAGCATCCTTCTTGTGCATGAGATGGCGAATGGCTGCGTGATCAGTGAAAACAATAACATATGAGCCCAGAAGGTAAGAGTGGAATTTCTCCAGCCCAAAGATGACCGCTAGTAGTTCTTTTTCAGTGGTAGTATAATTACGCTGGGCCTCGTCCAACATCTTACTGGCGTAGTACACCACGAAGGGGTGTCTATCGCATCTTTGTCCTAGGATGGCTTCGACTGCAAGGTCGGAAGCGTCACACATGAGTTCAAAGTCGAGGGACTAATTAGGTGGCTGGAGAACAGGGGCCTTGGTGACAGCATTACGTAGCTGCATGAATACTCGTATGCAATCGGGGCTCATATCGAAGGGTACGTCAGTTGATAGGAGATGAGTTAATGGTCGAGAAAGCTTGGAGAAATCTTTGATGAATCTCCTATAGAAACCAATGTGTCCGAGGAAGGAGCGGATTTGTTTGACAGAGCCTGGCATAGGTAAATCAGCAATTACATCAAGCTTAGCTTTGTCAACCTCGATACCCCTGTCGGAGATGATATGCCCGAGAACAATTCCCTAGTGTACCATAAAATGACTTTTTTCCCAGGAAAGCACGATGTTTACATCAATACATCTCCTAAGGATATGGGTCATGTTGGTAAGACAGTCATCGAAAGATGGTCCAAAGATCGAAAAGTCATCCATGAAGATCTTTAGAAAGTCACCCACCATGTCATGAAATATCACCAGCATACATCTCTGGAAAGTTGCTGGCGCGTTATAAAGTCCGAACGACATCCTTCTAAATGTAAAGGTACCGAAGGGGTAGGTAAAAGTAGTTTTCTCTTGGTCCTGGGGGTCAATTGCCACCTAGTTATATCCTGAGAATTCATCCAGGAAACAGAAAAATTTATTTCCCGCTAACCGCTCCAGGATTTGGTCAATGAAAGGTAGCGGAAAGTGATCTTTCTTAGTTGCAGCATTGAGTTTCCTATAATCTACACACACTCTCCAGGATGTAGGAGTGCATGTAGGGATGGATTTGCCCCTGTCATTAACACGGATGGTGAGTCCTGCCTTTTTGGGCACAACGTGAATTGGACTCACCCAGGGGCTATCGCTGATCGGGTAGATTATACCTGCATCCAGCCACTTAATAATTTCCTTCTTAACGACCTCCCGCTTGTTAGGGTTGAGACGTCGCTGCATCTCGCGGGAAGGTCAAGCCTCCTGCTCCGTATATATACGGTGAGTGCAGTAGGAGGGGATAATGCCAAATAAGTCAGATAACGACCATCCAATGGCTGCCTTGTGTTCCATAAGGACCTCAGTTAGTTTGCACTCTTGTTCCCTGGTCAATTTTGAATTGATGATTACGGGGAGCATTTCATTTGGTCCCAGAAAAACATATTTAAGTGTACTAGGCAGCTCTTTCTGATCGGGAGTGGATGGTGAAAGATCTGGCATTTCTTGGGACGAGAGTGTCCCAGGTGAATCGGAAAACAAGCCAGGAGGAAGAAATTGGCCCTCAGATTGGCCAAGAGGAGGGGCTTCTTGGATAGATGGATCCAAAAAGGAATAGCCCTAGTGAGTAGTATATGGGCTCAAGGTCCCAGTGTGGAGTTGCAAATCCTCCTGATTTGGCGGGAAAGAAAGGGCAATCCGGTCTTCAGGAGTGTGGACCGGCGGTGAGTAGCCCGGATATGACTCAGACCATGAGGTATGGGAAGTGGAGAAAACCTCGTCAGAAGTCTGTCCAAGAGAAGGTACGGGACAAGGGAGGGATAGGGGAACGTCACAAAATGTGTCGGTTAGGCAATCGTCAGTGTTTAAAGGCAGTCCGCAGCAGTCAGAATAGGTCCCAATTAGTCCGATACACGCACTGACGACCATGTCCTCATCAGACGTGTCGTCCTCGATGCAATCGCAATCAAAGTTCTTGGCTGCCTTGAAGATGTTAAGATTGAGCTTTTCAGATCCAACGGCAATCTCAATACAGCCTGACTCGCAGTCGATATGGGTGCGGGCTGTGGCCAAGAAAGGTCGACCAAGGATGATCGGACAATCAGAAAGTGGGCTAGGAACTTCCATATCTAAAATAAGAAAGTCAACAGGAAAACAGAGACTGTTGACCCTAACCACCACGTCTTCCACCACACCCTTCGGAATTTTGATAGAACGGTTTGCCAATTGTAATGTGACAGGGGTGGGTTTCAGATTTCCGAAGGAAAAATTTTCAAGCATGATGGTTGATATAAGATTGATGGAAGATCCTAGATCAAGCATGGCACGGTTAAAATTGCAGTCTTGGATGCTACAGGAAATAAGCGGTGTGCCCAGATCTTTCTGCTTCGGTGGTAGATTTGACAGTATAGCACAACTCGCATGAGGCGAGAGAACCACCAGATTCTTAGTTTTCTTTGACTGTCGCTTGGGTATTGTGTAGTCTTTGAAAAATCGGGCGACAGTAGGTATGTGGTCGATAGCCTCGAGCAGGGGTACCTTAATTTCAACATCCCTGAACAAATTATGCAGGTTATCAAAGGCCTGCGTATCTTTCTTTTTGCCTTTTGGCTCCCTCAATAGAGCCTCAGGGAATGGGACTGATTCTGGCACCAATTTGGGTCTATCGTCCTCTCGCAAATGCGGTGCGCATCCCGAATGAGAGGGCAATGAAGAAGATGGGCTAGAATCAGGTCAAGGCAGATCGACGGTCAGCTTGCTGCTCCTTGTAGTGATCGCATTGGACGATGTGGGTCCAGTGGGATCATAAGGAGGAGGAGGGTTCGCAATAGAGACATAAGAGTGAGGTGCTATAGCGGGATTAGCCTGAAATCCCGGTGGAATGCTCGGAGCCTGCAGAATTTGATGAACCTGCCCCTGAGAAGGTCGTACCTGTGGTTGTGGACCACGGGGTACGAAATTTCGTGGGTTGGGAATAGGTTGGGCAGGAAGAGTGCCCTGAGATCGAGTCACCATGCGTAGTTGACTGATCTCACCGTTCTGCTGCGCCAATTGGTGCTGAAGAGAGGTCATGTTCTCTTCATGGCGTTTTGACATTTCCATCATCATTCGCATTAATTTATCAAGAGGACTTGATGCGTGTTCTATTTGCGGTACGCAAGAACCCGATGGCGGATTTGCCATAGGATTAGACTGGGCCCTTGGGATGATGGGTGCGAACGGTCACATTGGTCCACCCGCGGGGTGTCGGCGCTGCGGGTTATTGGACCATGTGAAGTTTAGATGATTTTGCCACCCTGGGTTATAAGTGGTAGAGAATGGGTTGTTCCCTAGGGAGCAAGCATCTTCTATGCCAGAAGATGCGTCCGCATGTAAATACGCATCCGAGCACACGGAGGCTTGGTCCTCCGTGTCAAAATACTGGCTCGCAGAAGCCAGATCCACATGACTTACCGAATCACTTGGCGCGACACTTGGTAAGGAAGGTCTTACGGGGTTTCTCTGGATAAGGCTGGTGTTGGTAGAAATGGGATTGTGACGAAGTGGTGAGGTGGGGGTGTTTGCCAAAGAACAGGCGGGGTTGGCCAGATGCTCGTCCAGCTTCTTGTGCACGACGGAGACTTCATCCAATTTTTGTGCGATAAGGTTGAGATCAGTGGATGAATAGGAGGGTCCCGTGTCAACTTCGTGGACATTACGGGGCAGGCTGGTACGATTAAAGGCGACAATGGAAGCATTGTTCATTGAGTTTTCACTCATATTTTCAAATAATTCGAATGCTCCATTCTCGTCTTTATTCATAAAATTCCCTCCGCAGGAAGCATCTGCAATCTGCTTCAAAGTCATAATAGAAAATCTGGGCTATATGCCACTTAGGTAGACCGTGGTGCGGACACTTCCTGAGGAGGTCATTATATCTCTCCCATGCCTCATGAAACTGTTCGCTGTTTTGTTGCGTAAATGAAGTGATAGCACGGCGAAGCGCATTGGTTCGCTCGATTGGGAAGAATTTCTTGAGAAACGCTGTTCGCATCTCTTCCCAAGAGTGGATGGTTCTCCCAAGGGTGCGTAACCACTGCGATGCTTTGTCCCGTAATGAAAACGGGAACATTTTCATGAGGTCTATAGGTAACCCGATATTTCTAGGTTTAACTGTTTCATCCAATCGGGTTAAGTCTTCCAAGTGGAGAAAAGGATCTTCACTTGCAAGACCATGGAAGTGAAAATTTATCAGGCCAATTATGTTAGGTTTCAGTTCAAAGTCGTCCCCACCCATGGGGACCCAAATTTGTCCTATGGTCTCTGTAGCTGCGGGATTCTGATAAGAGCTAAGAGACCTAGGCTCCTCCCGTTCGGGAGGGTTCTGCATTTCCTCCAATGTTTCCCTAATGGCTTCAATTTGTTGGTTATACATTTCCATTTGGGCTTGGAGGCGGGTTATGGGATCCAAGGCTCCACCACCTGGTGGGTTTTGAGGGCGGTTTCCTCCCTCGGGATTTGGGGGTGGGCGTGCAGCCATGTTTGTGGAGGAGGAGGACGATTCGACTTCTTTTCTAAAATTATCAGGCAATTCACACAGTTTAGGGTTTTGTGACCTCCTCCCAAACATGCACTACCGCAGGAAGAATTGG
Source organism: Thalassia testudinum (assembly GCA_037157565.1). NCBI lineage: Eukaryota > Viridiplantae > Streptophyta > Magnoliopsida > Alismatales > Hydrocharitaceae > Thalassia > Thalassia testudinum. The sequence goes on along the minus strand of JAZHRO010000003.1, from coordinate 5,982,614 downwards.
GGGGATACGAAGGGAAAAGAGATGAGGAAATGACGTCGCAAAGGTACACTTGATGACAAATCAATACAATCAAATTCCTAACCTCTACAGTGTGCCCTTAGAGCTAAAGATCTAAGTTACCTGCTATCACGATCTACGAAATCGAATGCGAGCACCACGGAACCACTGGGCCAAATTGAAGGCCGTTTACCCCAGTCTTAGACACCCGATAGCACGCGGGAGCCCTCACTAGCACGTAGGCACTACACGTAGGTAGTTAGACCTCCAATCCTTAATAAGGGTCAAGTTGCTACTAATTTTAGTTAGAGGCTTAGGATCAAGTGCTTCTGGAATGTGAAGGGCGTTATTTACGAGTAATGCCCAAGTGATTGATTTTGTAGAGTGTGTAAACCAAGCATGCAATAGGGAAATCTCCCCAAATTGAAGTTTTAATTGGTTAATGGTTTTTAGAGTTTCAGCCTTAAGTAGTATGGATTTTAGGATTTCTCTGAATTACCAATTCAACCAATCTTTGGGTTTTGAGAGAATACATGTTTTCTTCTAATCCCAACAAACCCTTCTTCAATGTTAGTTGGTTAATGCATGCTAAAATGCAATGGGCTTCCCGAGATGGAGATTTCTATGTGTGGATGCACGAATCAATTTTAGATTAGTCTGAAAGGGAGCCAAAGCACTTCAATTCAAATGCTCCCAATCACCAAAAATGATTTACACACACAAGGCTCAACCATAAGTGATGTAAACACATTTACACTACTTAAAATGTCTATTTATGCATGTTCTTAAGCATAGGATTGCATTTCATGATATAAATATTGCATTACATGCATCATCTTGCATTTAGAGTAGTTTGAATAAAATGGAGGTTAATTGTCTCCTTTTATGTGCTTGGACAGGGCAAATATTTTATCGGGGCCTCGGATCAAAGATCCAACCGTATGGATATGATCAGGGCGACGATTGGAGTTCAACGACTCCAAGATCGCCCTAATCAGGCATCTGTAGCATCAGATAGAGACCGGGGAACCCTAGAAGATCAAGGGCCAGGATGGTGTAAATCCGCACTTCAGATGGAAAATCAGACCACACGGATGAATTCGGATCGACGATCGCAGCCGAACGACACAAAAATCGAGTCAATCCGACATCCGTGGCACCATCTACAACTTCCAGAAGATGGACGGCCAAGATGGCGCCACGTGGCGCCATCCCAGCCGCCCAATCAGCCGCAGGAGTCCTGTGAAGACCACGCACCGTCTCCTCTCCGCCGTTGGATCTCGATCCAACGGCTGCGGTCGCTCGCGTTTAAAAACGCCCGCGCGACCATTTCGCCCGCGTAGCGCAGCGGCGACGCAGCTGCGGGCGAAGCGGAGGTCGCGGGTTCGAGCCGCGGTGAGGGGGTCGAAGGCGCGGGCGAGCGGGCGCGCACGAGCGTCAGATGAAGATCCAACGGCCGCGCGCGCCCGATAGCGCCGACGCGCAATTGGATGCTCTGGTGGGCGCGCGATCACACGCGGGCGGCGCGCTACGCATCGGGCGCGGACGCGATCTAAGCCGTCCGATCTCGCGATCGGACGGCTGAGACGACGCGGACGTGCGTATGCATTACGCGCGCGGCTAGCCGAGCGGGCGCGCGTGGGCGCGGCGGCGACGGCTACGGCGGGGCTTTAGCGACGGTTTTATCCGTCACTAAAGACCCCTTATTTATTATTTTGAAGATGTAATGTCCATTTTGCCCCCACTCCTTGCAACTATAAAAGGAGACCCCCTCCATACGAAATTTTCATCCCTTCCTTCTCCTCTCTACCTCTCCAAAGCTCAAGAGAAGCTTGTCCCACACCCGGGATGCTTCTCGCGAGATAAAGTCCAAATTTTCGTCCCCCTTCGGAAGTGGATCCCGCGACGACGACGGCGTGCTGCTTCGTTCCCGTTCTTCTGCTTCGTCCTCCTTCGTCCCGCTTCGTTCTCCTTCGTCCAGGCGTCGTCCCGTCCGGCTCGTCCTCCAAGCGACCGTCGAGGAGGATTTCTCTCTCCCTATTCTTTTTACTGCTTTCTAGTATAGATTTACTGCTTTCTAAGAGTAGTCTATTCGTCCTCCGAGCGATCGTCGAGGAGGACATTTCTCCCTCCATTCTTTTAATGCTTTCTAGAGTAATTGTTTTATATTTTCTAGTTGTAACGAATGAACTCTTTTATGATTAATTCCTTGTCTATTCTACATCTCATTTTAATTTCCATGTGTAGTATTCTTTCTCTCTCTCTTACTCCCTCTCTCTCTTTTATTCGTTGTAGATACTTAGATAGTTTAAATTAAATTTCTTCGTGACAAAATAAAAAGAAACGCGAAGTTTTTAAATCAAACGTTCGCCTCCCTGTGTTCGACCCGGAATTCTTATTTCGGTATAAATTTTATTTGTTGAACACGAATCCTTCGCTTTCGAACTACAACGACGGGTTTTCCAAAACCAAACACGTTAGCGTAGATTCTCGCTCAACATTTTGGCGCCGTTGCCGGGGAGGCAACGATCTTTGATTTCTCCTCACGTTTTGTAACTTACAAATCATTTACCTCACTTTTCTCATTTCTTATTGTAATTGCAGATACTCTTTTGGGGCAAGCAAAAGCGGTAGATTGGTGTAAAGTGCTGTGAAGGGTTTTGTAAGTTATCACCCATTCTTTCCCCCTCCATAGATTTCATTCGCCACATTGAATCCAAATTCCAATTAACCTAGGTGTTTGCATAAATCCTAGGAATAGTTTGGTTGTTTGGATTCTCACTCACATTCATTCCACCTTCATTTATATAAAAAAAAGTAAAAAGATAATTTTGTGGGGTAATTTTCAACAAATACACAATGTACACCCACATTTAAAGGCACTTAACCAAATTGATTTGTTTCTACTCAACTGGGTTCTGATCTGTGGGACCAGTACACATAAAGCAACACATAAAAGAGTAGAAATCATTCTAAGTTAACCATCTTTGTGTGCCTAACTTAGTGGTGCATTTGAGGCCAATTGTTTGAGTTGATTGGGCCGCACCACTTCAAATAAAATCAACTCATCAAGTAGCTGCCAATTAGGTTCAACTCTTAGGGATCTACCAGGCACTCCACATTTTTTTTTTTAAACTTTAAAGGAAAATATCTTCACCTGTGCTTGCAAAACCTGGTGTGCCAATGAAACTTGATTGAAAACACCTAAAGTTGAATCCTAAAAGCTACTAAGCAAGATTTGAACCTTAAAATTCACCACATCAAAAATAATCTTGCTTGAAAACCACTGGTTGTGCACGCACACACAAAGTAATCAATCATTAAGGGCACAACCTATTTAAAGGGCCCATCACATTCCAAAGCACATTCAAACCTAGCCCTAAATTAAACAGAGTAGACGTTGGCCTTAAGGATTGGACTCGCTCTTCAGAACTCAGAACGAGATTATTTTCGATTAGTCTGTTTCTACTGTTCAATCTGATGTCTAGCTAGGGGAGCAGAGTCAAACGATCGCGGCTGGGGGGTACACTAGGAACCGGAGGCGCAAGCCGAAGGAAGAACCTTCTCCCCAGTCCCTCCTTCTAACTGGTTGGATTGAACAGACAGAAGTAGATCAAATCGTTCCTTTATCTCAAGACGGGTTTTGAGAGTCTGTAGGTCTGTAGGCTAACCCATTTAAGGACAGGTTTGATTGTTTGTATTGCAGGGCACCTTTCTTCCTCCCGTGTCTCATGAATCCTTCCACATATTTCACGCATTCCCGCTCTTTCACTCCTGTTGTAAATTATCCTCAACATGACGATTATCCCAACTCGTATTGTAATCGACCATCAGTTAGTTGGGATAATTCGGATTGGGGATACAATTCCGGACCTCCGTGTTTAGGGTCTAACCCTGAACACTTTGATTCTCAATTCTATCCTTCTCAGAGTTGCATCGATTATAGATCGTCCTCCTTTCATGAACAACCTAATGCGATCTACAATCAAGAAGGATACACTGATCCTTACCCATCCTCTGATTTCACTGCCTTTAGGTCATCTCCATCTTCTGAACAATCTGAAATGACCTATTATCAGGATGGGTATAACGAATCTCAATTCGTTAATTCCTCTACATTGATGTCAAACCCGCCCAACCCTGAACCAACTCATTTGGTTCAGGTTAATCAGGTTCAAGATAGGGTTCTGGCTAACTTGAGGAATATCATTCAATCTTTAGAAGTTCAGCCAATACCTTGCATTGAGAGATTGGAGCCCCTGATTGAAATGATTGATGATTTAAATAAGTCTTTGTTGGATTGGCTCCAGGATATTAAGGATAAGAACCCGGGTGAGTTTCTACTTGGGAAATTAGCGAAATTGAGGATGAGATTCGTGGTTGCTTTGATTCAATCTTGGAATAATTCCCAGGATGAACTCTCTTCAGGAAAGCCAATGACAGAACCCGCTCAGGCACCTGTTGGGGGGGACACGTGTTACGAAGCTGACCAGATTGAATTAAAGCAACCAATTAAGGATGATCTGATTTCTTCACCTGAGATCCCTGAGCCGGGTTACGAGAAAACGTATGTCTCCTGGGAACACAAAGTGACAACTGATTTTGGGACATACATTGATACGGATCCTGATTTCTTTGATGGTGAAGATTCAAGTTGCGAAGTCTCACACGAGTTTTCAAATCATGATTTTTGTGAGACGATTGGGCATGAGGAATCTGATAGATCATTTGATAGCCCAATAACTGAGGAAACTGATCTTATTAGGGCACACGATACGGATCCAGAATCGCATTTTCTGGAGGAATCAATTCAATGCCCTGATTATCAGTTACACCCTGTTGAGCTTATTGATGATTTTAATTCTGAGATAATTAGACCCAAGTAAATTTTGATTCTGCCACATCATTTACACTTGGAGATTCCAGACGGGGTGATGAATATACAAGATGTCCTGGAATTTGATACACTTAATGAGGAGGATAGGAGCGGGGAAGTTCTAATTTGGGAAGTTAGTTTTGGAGGAAATGGAAGATTGAGTCGAAGGGTTCCTTTTAAGCTGAAACCATCAAATCAGAACCCTTACGACATTTGTTTCGAGGATGTCAAACTCAAGCACACATTTAACGATTATCCTTTTGAGCTTCAATTCTCTGTAACCCGACATTTTGGCCTTGGGTTGCATCCTCACAAATCGCAGACCCGACCCCGCTTGCATTCTGATTTTAGGTTTTGGGTAATTTTTATCCAGAACCTAAGATATTCTCGATTATGGGGTGTGGGTCTGCACCACAATCTGGTCCACATCTGTGGACCTTTGCTGACAGGTCAGAGGATTCTTCTGTTCATTCTAATTCTGACCTGCACATGTGAATTCTTCATTTCTTTTCTTTGTATAGTGTGCCTAGCTGAAGGCACTAAACTCAGCACATATACAGTTCTTTTTCATTTTCATCTCGGAGCGGACCCGATATCCACGCAATTCAGGTGCTTTCTACGCTTTTCCTCTCTATTTTATGTCTTTTTAATACAATGAGGACATTGCATTAGATAGGCATGGGGGGATGGATATTTATCTTTGAATTCATTCGTCAGCTCCGTAGATTTGTTTTATATATATAAAAAAAAAAAATCAAAATTAGGAAAGAGAATTTGGGTTTAAGAAAATTTTCGATCTTAAGAAATACTATATTATGTTCTGAACACAAAGACCCTTTAGGTCTTTGGACTTAATCAGCCTATGTATCCACTAAAATGTGGATTTATTTTTCGAGTTCTCGCCAACCTGAATTTTATTATAATTGGAATAAATAAGTTTGGGTGATAAGTACACGACTTGTCAACCCGCCCTCTGATTTAAGGGAATTTTGAGCTTTAAGCATCTACACACTTCCTTTGCACTGACTCGTTGTTTGGCGATTTTAACGAAAATTGGGTAGCTAATGAACCTTCTAGGGTGATATGGCTGGCAAGTTATCGTGGGTAACAGCCCATAGGTAGGTTGTCCAGAGCCCAGTCACTGGACCTTTCTCTTTTTGCTGCCTTTAGGTAAATCTTAGACCAGGGAAGCCACCTACTTAAAAAAAAAAAAAAAAATCAAAAAGGAGAAAAGAACAAAAAGAAATAAGCCACACTTCGCCGCACGAGTATGGCTGGCAAGTTGTCGGTGGTAACAGCTCATCGACCGGTTGTCCAGAACCCAGCTCAGAAAATGCACTAAAAATTCCCAAAACACTTAGGAAGAAGCGGAGAAGTAGAATAAACCGGGGAGATATACACTGGATTCACCCTTGTGTTGACCCCGTTAAAAAAATAAAAGTAGGGAGAAAGCTACCGGTTGTAAAGATACACCTTTAGGCAGAATTCTTTTTGAGGTCACCTAGAGGCGTAGAAATCCGAAGTCCGTTTTAATTGCCGGTCAACGAGTCTATCACAATCACAATAAGATGCTTAAAACTTAGGGTTCTCATCAAATCTTGGGTGAGTTGAATGGCCGTAGAAAGCCACTCTTAAACCCTAAAATTTGAAAATCCAAAAAAAAAAAAAAAAAAAAAGTAAAAACAGAAAAAGAAATTTTTCTTTGAATAAGGCGAGGCTTGAGGCGGTCTGCATTTTGGCTGATACCCGGGCACTGTTGTGTCTTTGAAAGTTCAGTTCTTAAGTAGACAATTTCTTAATGATTGAAAATAACTCAGGTCCAAATAATCTAACCTAATTCTTTTATAAATAGCATATAGTTTTTGCTAGGGACTAGCAAAAGATAGGCATGGGGGTATGATGTAAACACATTTACACTACTTAAAATGTCTATTTATGCATGTTCTTAAGCATAGGATTGCATTTCATGATATAAATATTGCATTACATGCATCATCTTGCATTTAGAGTAGTTTGAATAAAATGGAGGTTAATTGTCTCCTTTTATGTGCTTAGACAGGGCAAATATTTTATCGGGGCCTCGGATCAAAGATCCAACCGTATGGATATGATCAGGGCGACGATTGGAGTTCAACGACTCCAAGATCGCCCTAATCAGGCATCCGTAGCATCAGATAGAGACCGGGGAACCCTAGAAGATCAAGGGCCAGGATGGTGTAAATCCGCACTTCAGATGGAAAATCCGACCACACGGATGAATTCGGATCGACGATCGCAGCCGAACGACACAAAAATCGAGTCAATCCGACATCCGTGGCACCATCTACAACTTCCAGAAGATGGACGGCCAAGATGGCGCCACGTGGCGCCATCCCAGCCGCCCAATCAGCCGCAGGAGTCCTGTGAAGACCACGCACCGTCTCCTCTCCGCCGTTGGATCTCGATCCAACGGCTGCGGTCGCTCGCGTTTAAAAACGCCCGCGCGACCATTTCGCCCGCGTAGCGCAGCGGCGACGCAGCTGCGGGCGAAGCGGAGGTCGCGGGTTCGAGCCGCGGTGAGGGGGTCGAAGGCGCGGGCGAGCGGGCGCGCACGAGCGTCAGATGAAGATCCAACGGCCGCGCGCGCCCGATAGCGCCGACGCGCAATTGGACGCTCTGGTGGGCGCGCGATCACACGCGGGCGGCGCGCTACGCAGCGGGCGCGGACGCGATCTAAGCCGTCCGATCTCGCGATCGGACGGCTGAGACGACGCGGACGTGCGTATGCGTTACGCGCGCGGCCAGCCGAGCGGGCGCGCGTGGGCGCGGCGGCGACGGCGACGGCGGGGCTTTAGCGACGGTTTTATCCGTCACTAAAGACCCCTTATTTATTATTTTGAAGATGTAATGTCCATTTTGCCCCCACTCCTTGCAACTATAAAAGGAGACCCCCTCCATACGAAATTTTCATCCCTTCCTTCTCCTCTCTACCTCTCCAAAGCTCAAGAGAAGCTTGTCCCACACCCGGGATGCTTCTCGCGAGATAAAGTCCAAATTTTCGTCCCCCTTCGGAAGTGGATCCCGCGACGACGACGGCGTGCTGCTTCGTTCCCGTTCTTCTGCTTCATCCTCCTTCGTCCCGCTTCGTTCTCCTTCGTCCAGGCGTCGTACCGTCCGGCTCGTCCTCCAAGCGACCGTCGAGGAGGATTTCTCTCTCCTTATTCTTTTTACTGCTTCTAGTATAGATTTACTGCTTTCTAAGAGTAGTCTATTCGTCCTCCGAGCGATCGTCGAGGAGGACATTTCTCCCTCCATTCTTTTAATGCTTTCTAGAGTAATTGTTTTATATTTTCTAGTTGTAACGAATGAACTCTTTTATGATTAATTCCTTGTCTATTCTACATCTCATTTTAATTTCCATGTGTAGTATTCTTTCTCTCTCTCTTACTCCCTCTCTCTCTTTTATTCGTTGTAGATACTTAGATAGTTTAAATTAAATTTCTTCGTGACAAAATAAAAAGAAACGCGAAGTTTTTAAATCAAACGTTCGCCTCCCTGTGTTCGACCCGGAATTCTTATTTCGGTATAAATTTTATTTGTTGAACACGAATCCTTCGCTTTCGAACTACAACGACGGGTTTTCCAAAACCAAACACGTTAGCGTAGATTCTCGCTCAACAATAAGATAAAGAAAATCAAATTGTTAGGGTTGAAGTATTCGGGATCGAATCTTAGGCACGTGAAAGGTCGTGGTGGGGTTGGAATCAACTCAATTCCAAGTCTCCCCACCAACAAGGTGATCCCGAATTTGCAGATAAATGAGGCAAAGAGGGGTGCAATCAATCTTTTTATTGTTGCCTCAAAGAATACTTCACATGGTGAAAGATTCAAGAATCAAGATTGTGGGATCTTCGCTATGCGAAGTTTGGCGGGAAATCCCGGGGTGGTGGGAGTGATGACAAACAATCAAACAACTGATTTTTAATCCACTTGCCCCAAGAGATCCCAAGAAGTGTTTTTTTTTTTATATTATTAAGGTGACAAGTTAACCTAAGTTGCTAAGAAAGAAAGACCTACTTGTTCAGCAACGTGTGTGAAGCTCCAGTGCGGTGCCGACGTCTTCATGCTCTCGTTCCCGCCTTAGATCTGCCCACATCTCCGACTTCGTCTGCCGTCTTCTCCTTGCAACAGGTTCACCTGCACAGTAACAAACAAAAACACCCGTGTTGAGAAGGGTGTGAGAAGAGAAAGATTAAAGGAATGGAGTAAAAACTTACTTGAATGCGCACTTCCCCGGCAACGGCGCTAGAAAAGTTGTGTGGTTGGGCTCGGATAGGTCATTTTAATATGGTGATTTAATCGTTGAAATGCATATAGTGGTTAACCGAAATCGAGCCTAACCATCTCTTTAAAAAATATTTTTTTACCTGGCCTATTTGATTTTATCTTGGTCACTTTTAGGCCCAGGGTCGAACTCAGGGAAGTGGGATTAGAAGAAGTTTCTACACCTTTCCTACAATGAATCTCTTCCATTCATTTATTAAGTTTTTGGTGTTTTTCTATTTAAGATTATTTTCTTATAATTTTTGTCCTTGAGGTACACCCTCAAAATCAGGTTCTTGGCTTTAAGCCAAATTAGGGTTCCCAAAACTGGTCTTGCTATTCGCAAGACTGAGTACCTGCAAGTCAAGGATTATCTTTTCTCTTTTGTATATTTTTTTTATCTTTTTACTGGTAGGAAAGAGAAACAGAAATAAAGTAAATATAGTATATATATATGTATATATTATATATGTTTATAGGGGTGGGGGTGGAGGTGGAGATGGCGCGTAGCACAGTGTCGAGTCGGTCGTCGTCTAGGAAGACGCAACCAACAGGATGAAGTGCTGCGTGTAGTGTAGGATGGATGGGTGGAAGATGTGTGCGAAGACGCTTTCTGTACGCGTGTATCGGGGAATATCAGCAATTGGTACAGATATTCCTGCGATACATCGTATGGTAGGTGATATGAAAATATATATATATGTAAATATATATCTATATGTATACATATATATATGGTTATAATTATATAGGTGTATATGTAGTTATGTATGTATATATATATATATATGTATATATATATGTAGATATGTAAATATATGTATAGATAGATGTATGTATATGTATATATATATATTTATAATTAGATATATATGTATGTATATATAACTATATATATATATGTATATATATAGTAATATATGTATATAGTTATATATATGTGTATATGTATATATATATATTAGTATAAGTATCTATGTATATAGATATATGTAGATAGATATACACACACATATATATATGTATTTATAGTTATAGATATATATATGTATATATGTATGTATATTTGTATATATATATATATGTATGTATATATACTTATACTTAGTTATATAGGTACTAATATATGTATAGATATATATGTGTATATATATATGTATATAAATATATGTATATATATCAATATATATGTATATGTATATATATATAAGTATATAGTAATGTATAAGTGAGTGGGTGTGTGTACGAGAGAGTGTTTGTATGTGTATGTGTCTGCGGAGAGAGTGCTGTGAGAGAGAGAGAGAGAGAGAGAGAGAGAGAGCGTGCTTCTGTTGGAGTGAAGAAGGTGGGGAGTTAAGCCGTCTGGAGCCTCTAGCCGTCGTCTGATGTCCACGCGTAGGGGCAGGCACGTAGGCGCGCGAAGAGGCACGCACACGCAAGAGGGAGTGAGCGCGAGGGAGAGACCGCAGTGCACTGTGCTGCACGGTGAGGCGGGTGTGTGCGAAGGCGCTATGCGTTGAAGCGGGAGGGTGCAGACGCGAGAGCGGGCATGGGGAGAGACGCGGGCACGGGCATGCGCGGATGGGCTGGCGCTGGTAGCGGCGCGGAGAGAGAGTGCCTGGTGACCGGATAAGTGAGAAACTTACCGGTCACCGCACTGTAGCCACAGTGTCGCGCTCTCTAGCGTGAACAGTGGCTACAGTGCACACTCGGCTAGCGTGACCGCCTGCGCCCTGTTCAGTGTGTGCGGGCACTGTGGAGTAGCTGGCGTGTCCACGGAAGAGGCTGCACCGGCTGCTGGCTTGCACCGAGAGAGGCGAGGGTGGCCTACTTGTGCGCGCAGAGGCCGCGGAACAGGCGCCTGAGGTGTGTGGAGGCCTGCGCTGCTGCTGCGAAGCTTCAGACCTTGAGTCCTGCGGCAATGGCGGAAATGATGGAACGGCGAAATAGAGAGGAGAAGACCACCACGCCCACCGACTCTTTGATGAGCTAGGCAGTGGTGGGACTCACAGTGGTGGTTGTGCACCACTGTGAGCTGCTCTTGCCCGCAGAGTGGCTCCTCAGAAGGAGGAGAGGTTGCGTATGGAGGGGAGAGGGGAGGAGATGGCCTGGTGAAGAAAGCTGTTGTGTGTTGGTGTTTTTTTTTGTGTGGACCAGGCTCTCCTTGCAAAGAAGATAGCCGTGACATTTTAAAGAAGAAAGAGGCATGCACAACCATGCCCTGGCTGTGCATGGCTCTGCATGGCTGGCAGGGAGTGCTTGCTGTAGAGAATGGGGCAAGGAAGGTCCAGCCATGCCATGCAGCGGCGGAGAAAAAATTCAAATAAAAATAAAAAATAAAAATAAAGAAGATGAATTTGCGAGGCAGCACTTGAGGAATATGTTAATTTCAAGGCCATTTTATTCACTCTCCTCTCCTCTCAAATAAATGCATGCATGCGTTTATTTTTACAAATGTGACTATGGCTATCTAATCTACACTGGCAATGCTTGGAAATAGCATAAGATGGCACAATTGTCGGTGTATTTTTACTGTGCAATCACATAGCATGCATCATTCTGCATTTAGGATATATTATATAATTTATAGGTTAATTTACTCCTTTTTGTGGCCAGGAGAGAAGGAGATTTATTTTGGGGCCTCGGATTGATCATTCGATCGTACAAATCTGATCAGGATGACGATCAGAGTTCAACGCCTCCAAAATCGTCTTCATCAAAGTCTCGTAGCACCTTATGCAGTTCGAAGAAGATCAACGACTAAGGGACTAGGTGATGCAATTCGAAGCTTCAAACGACAAATCCAACCACACGGATGGATCTAGATCGACGATCATAGCCCAACAACATGAAAATTGATCCAATCCAACATCCATGGCATCATCTACGAGTAAAATAAGGTGGACGGTTCAGATGGCACGACATGGCACCATCTAGATTGCCCATCACCGCTGCCTACCCTCCCGTTTCATAGCTGCCTTTAATCTTAGCCGTTGGATAAGAGCCAATGGTTGAGAGTGTGAGAACCTTAAATGGTAAATGCAACACTTGGGATTCTTTGGCGTAACGGTGGGAGGAGGTACTCCCAAATAGAGGGTGCAGGTTTGAATCGCCCTTCGCCTCAAATGTTCCATGCAGGTGGGAGCAGCCAAATAGAGCCACTCAATCCAGATCTAGTAGCGACGACGAAGCCACATGGCAACACTGATCAACGCGGATGCGAACGGGTGGGAAACACATAATCACATTCGTAGTTACATGCATGATCACACATGCTGGAGCATGATCTAAGGCCCGTGAGCGTGCGAAATCCAAGCCCTTCAATGACCATCCGACGGTCCATCTCTCTTTGCGGGGACACTTGCAGCCCTCAACGATGATAGTGAGCGGGTCTTTAGCGACATTTTAAATGTTGCTGTTGACCCATACCATTTTTAGCCTCCTCTCCTCCACTATAAAAAGCCTTCACCCCACTCCATTCATCTTCATCTCTTCCTCTTCTTCCCTTACCTCCTCCAAAGGTCTAAGGAGTTGGTCCCAAGCTTTCTGCTCCTTAGAGTAGAAAAGTAAAATATTTTCTTGCTTCTCACCCCTTTCGTAGAGCATCCCGTGGCTATCCTCTCTCCTTGATCTAGAAGTAGATCCTCGTCGCAACGCTGTCCTGCCCCATCCTCCATCCTTCGGCTTTGTTCTTCTTCGTCTAGCCTCTCACCACATTTATCCAGGCACTGTTAAAGCGAGTCGTCCTCCAAGCAGCCATTAAGGAAGATTCTTCTCACATCACTCTATCATTTATCGATTTTGTAGTGTACTTTTCCATTTTTCTATCTGTAGCAAACTCTTTTAGATATATATTGATATTTTGTCTCTCTCTCTCTTACTTTTATTTTGTAAATAGATTAGCCAGATATTATCGACCTGATCTCTTGCCTTATAAAAATACAAAAAAAAATAAAAAGATAAAAACACCAAAAACAAATAAAAGAAAACATGGATTTTCAAACCAAACGTTTGCCTCCCTGTGTTCGACTTGAGGCTCACCTTGAGCTTCGATTATAAATTTTATTTGGTAGCAGATTTTTACGCACTACGACAACCGATTTTTAACTCAAACTTTTTGCGTATAAAATCTCGCTAGTCATTTTGGTACCGTTGCCAGGGAGGTAACGCTCTTTGGTTTTGCTCTTATTTTTTGCTTACCTAACTTTTATCTCACTTTTTCTTCGATCTTGCATTAATTGTAGGAACTCTTCCGAGGCGGGCCAAAGCGGTTAGATTGGAGAAAAGTGCAGATGAAGGTTCTGTAAATGTATCCCCACCACCTAACCATTAGATTTCCATTCCATCACCTAATAACTCAAACTCAAATCAACCTAGGTGCTTTTATAAACCATAGGATAGATTTGATTTTTGATTGCCGCTTCACCACACCTCGCCCCCCGCATATATATATATATTCTTTGTCTTATTATGGGACATAAATTAAAATCTACACACCTCACACACCCTAATTTCTTATCCTAAGGTGCACAATCACTTTGATTCTACTACTTAATCTGGATCTGACTTGTGGACCTGGTATACTTCAACTTAATACACATAAGTGAGTAGAAATCTGATTAGGTTAAGACATTGTGTGCCTTAATATGTGGTGCAAATAGACTAATTGATTGATCTGTTTGGGTCGTACCACTTAAGATAAAAAAATTGATTCATTCAGTAGCTTGCTCTATAGGGTTGATTTTTAGGCTAAACTAGGCACTCCACATTATTTTTTGATTTTAAAGGAATATATCATCACCTGTGATTTTGAAACTTGGAGTGTTCCATTGAACTTGATTGAATGAACCTAAATATTAAACCCTAAAAGCTACTAAATAAGGATAAACCCTAAAAGATACAATATAAAATAACCTTGTTTGAAAACCGTGTTTGTGCACACACACACATTTTAATTGATCATTAAGGGTACAACTCATTAAAAGGACCCATCACATTCCAAGAGCACAATCATCCCAAACCTAATTAAAATTGAGTAGATGTTGGCCTTAAGGATTACCTCGCTCTTTAGGACTACAACTGGGATTTTTTTCGATTAATCTGCTTCTATCGGTCCATCTAATGTCTAACTAGGGGAGTAGTGTTAAATGACTGTGATTGGGGGTATCAAAGGAACCTAAGGTGAAAGGCAAGGGAAGTACCTTCTCAATCCTTCCCTCTAACTGGTTGGATTGACTAAACAGAAGTAGACCAAATCATTTCCTTCATCTCAAGATGGGTTCTGAGAGTTTGTAGTTCTTTATGCTACCCAGCTAAGGACAGGTTTGGTTTGATTATACTATAGGGAACCTTTCTCTTCGTTATTTTCCCTCCTGTTTCACCATGTATTCTTCCATACCACACCGCATTTCCACTCTAATGTAGACACATTCATTTAGGTTAAAATGCTTATTCATGCATGTTCCTAGGTGTAGATTTGTATTTCATGTTATAAATATTGCATTACATGCATCATCCTACATTTAGAGTAGTTGTGTATATTTTAGGTTAATTACATCCTTTTTATGGCCAGGAGGGAAGGAGATTTATTTCAGGGCCTCGGATGGACAATCCGATGATGAGAATCTCATCATGAGCCCTAACTAGCTCATTTTGACCTAAGAAAGAGAATAAAAGCTCCTACATAACCTAGAGAAGGGCCTAATTCAAAGAAGAACTGCTTTGAGAAGAAAACATGAAATAAAGGGTAAAACAGTAATTTTTCCATTGCAGTACATCAATGGGATTTCTTAGGGGCTAAACATAGGTCAAATGGTCTTAATAAGATAAAAAGTGAGTTGGTTTAGTTAGAAATGGGTTCATGTGCAATTCAAGAATTAAATGACATCTAGTAACCCTAAAATAGACTCACGTAATTCAATAAGGTTTTGGTCATGATAAAAATCAACTAAACCCTCTAAAATTCATATAAAAATATCCCCTAGGATTTAGAACCTTCAAATTGACCTTTGGAACCTATTTTGACCTAGATTGGGGTCCTAGCTCATTATTTGACCTAATTTAGGTTTTTATGTAAAATGTCTAGTCAATGTGATCAAACCTAAAATCCAACTTCACCATTGGGTTTCTTAGGTCCAAATTAAGTTTGAAATTCATTGCGCAGACCCCCTAACTTCCTCTCCACTCTTACAATTAGGTCCCTCAGCCATTATAGCGGAGGAGTCCTACTTCGGCGAGGATTTCTCCCCGATTCCTCAGAGATCTCCTCCCAGATTTGGAAGGGAGATTCTCTGAGGAATTCCCTATCGTATGAACGTGATCCTGAGATCAGAATTGCACCCAATCTCTCGTGTGAATGCTCAAGAGAATTGGGTATCATTTGCACTTTCCATCTCCAGCGAGACTCTTGTGCTTGGAAGCTTGTCTTCCAAGCACAAGAGCCCCTGCCAGCACCTATAAAGAGACCCTCACCTCCGGCTGCACATTTTTATCTTGGCTTGGCCGGAGAACCACCACCAACTTCGTCTCTTCTCCACCGGCCAAGTGTCTAGCAGGCTTCGACGATTCTTCCTCCTCCTTCTCATCGCTCTGCCATAATACCAGTGGTAGAGCCGTCTTCACCTCCTTCCTTTGCATCGCGCAATACCTGCACACGTGCCTCCAGCCCCGTTGTCGTCGCCGCTCTCCCTCCACTGGAATCTTCTTCTTCGGCGGCGGTAGGTACGAGCCATCCACCTCCTACCTCCTTTCGTCCGTTAAGTAGGTTAGAACTCTTCCTTTCCCTCTTCTCTTCATTTCCCCCTCCTTTATTTCTACTTTTATCCCCTCGACGCCGCAGACCATCACCACCTTCTCCATCTCCAGCCGACCACCGACGAGGCGCTTCCACCGCTCCACGCTTCCACACGCCTCGCTAGACCCCTCAAAACTTCCGCCACCACTCACTAATCACCATCCACTCCTCCATCGACCGCCATCACCTCCCCAAACGCCCATCGACCTAACCCACCTTCAAGGCCATAGAGCGACCTTGGCACACACGCCTAGGCCGCCCTGTGGCCAGCCACCCATTGCTTCACCTTCGCCGTGACACGGCGAAGCTACCCATATGGTTTAATGAGGCTGCAAGGCCGCATTCGTGAGTTTTAGGTCAAGCCCCCTTTCTGCCATTGGAGCACGAGCAAGGAGCTCACAAGCTCGCGTCAAGCTGCATCAACCCAGGTGCTGCACTCCAGGTGATGGGCGTTGAGTGCGCGAACACATCCAGACAAAGAACGAGCTTTGAGAGAGGGCACAGTTGCGGCAATTAGGTGAAGTAATCACCTGTAGGCGCAGGCGAAGCGGGTGGGACTTTTAGTCCCACCTCGGAAACTTAGGCGCACGGTGAGGTACTTATATTGTTTTTGTGTTTTCTTCTTATCGCCTCAAGTACATGGGGTGAGGTCCCTCGCCCACTCCACCAGCCTCGTTCGTGACTAATGCCCCCGCAGATCTGGCTGACCGACCCATTTAACCGCACTCCTCACGCACCACCCACGCTGGTGCGCCTGGACCTAGGTGCGCAACCCGAGCCGATTACGCGGCTCTAAGAGAGTGAACCGAAGAGAGAAACAGAGAGAGAGTGTACGCGGGGAGGGTAGGGGATAGGTTTTGCACTCGTGTGTGTGTGCAGGGAAAAGAAGAAAGGAAGAGGAAGGCACAACTGAGGAGAAGCAAGGAGAAGGAAGAAGAGCTAAGGCAAGGCGCAGCCAAGGCAAGCAGGGAAGGAAGCTGAAGGTAGGAGTGGCTAAGGAAAGCACAAGGCTGAAGGAAGAAGAAGGACTTGGAAGTAGAAGCTGAAGAAGACAAGGAAGGAAGGAAGAAGGCACTATGAAAGAAGCCAAGTCAAAGAAGAATAGAAGAAAAGGAGCTAAGGCAAAGACACGCAGAGGAAAGAAGAAGGAAAGAAGGCCAAAGAACAGAAGAAGAAGAAAAGAGAGAAGAAAGAAGAAGCTAAAGAAGACAGCCAAGAAAAGAATCAACCTTTTTATTCTATTCCTCTCAATTTCTCTTCTATTTTGCTACATCTTAATTCATAAACTCTTGCATTATATTTTGCATTAGATTTTGAGTAGATTTAAGTGTTCAAATTACATTATTTAGATTAGTGAATAAATTCCATTTCCTCCCTGTGTTTGACCTCGGATACTTAGGTTTTCGAGTAATAAAAACTTCTTATTTGTTTTCAATGCTTGATCCCCTATACTACTATGCGACACAACATCTTTTATCATTTAAAATCCCCGATCAAGTGTGAATAACATTTTGGCACCGTTGCCTGGGAGCAATGCGCAATTTATCACTAGTCTCTACATTCTTTTTGATTATATTTGAACACTAACTTGCCCTATTTGTTTTGCTGTGACTTTGTAAGGTATTTCACGAGGAAATCTCCTGCGCAAATCAACCACTCTAGGGTAGGTAATCTCTTTTCTTCCCTAATCCATCTCCCAATTCTTGAAAGAAAAAAAGGAAGCAAGTAAATTAGGAATCAATTGCCTTCTTTCTATAGTAATTACCATATTTAAGCAAAAGTTTCCTGATTTTGCGAAAATTTTTCAAAACCTATTGGAGTTGAGGTGATTTTTAAAAGAGCCAACCCTACAAATTCTTCTGCCTAGTAGAGATCACTCTTAATCTCCGTGGACAACACACTTCTTGTTTTGAAGTCCAAAGAGAACTTTTTGTGAAAAGAAGAGGAATGGAAATAGAGCCAAATTAGGGTTTCAACAGTAGGGTTTTTGGAGTGCTAGTCACACATGCTTGTTTAAAAGGAAATAAACCCACTCGCATTTGTGTGCTACCCAAGCCATTGATTGAAGAGATCTAAACAAGAAAAACCCTAAAAATTGAGCTCTAAAATCACTTGAATCTTAAAATCATTGGACCTAATAACTTGGGAGTCAAATCAGGGTGATCTCTAGGTCTTAACCTAGACTCATTTTGCCATCTTTAGGGTAGGTCAGGTGAAGTTGACCCTTTGGGTCAACCAACCTCCAAATTAGGTCACAAAACCAAAACATCTAAAGTTCAAGTGAAAACCCTGAAGCACCTTTGATCTTAAAAGTGGTAGACTTAAGATGTCAAGGTCCCCATTCTGGTCTACCTGGAATCTCAGTGACAAGAGAGGTCAGGTGGGGGAAACCCTGTAACTCGTGGGGATGCTCTATCGTGTAGGGGTCTTTGCGGGACTCTCCCTCTCTGGCTGCCCATGTAATTCTCAGGTGGACGACCTTCTGATCCAGGGGTATCATCCACCCTGAACCTCCATAGTCATCTAAACATCTTTGGGTGCCTCGATTGGGTCAAAAACTTATCCAGTTCCTCATCCCCTCTCTTTAGAGCACACACATAAAATTGTAGTGGCACTCTTTTCAGATCTAATCGCTTCACAACTTGATTCTACATCTTGAGCCAAATTCTGATTCTACATCTTGTTTCCACCATCTGATCCAAACATGCAGCCTAATTACTTAGGAGTACCATTCAAGAAACTGAATCCTGAAGAACCATGAAAGATAGAATGATTGAGGATGCCCTGAAATTCTATGAAAATGAAGACAAAACCTCAACACCAATAGAAAACATTCAAGTTAGTGCACCAACAACCACAACCTTCATCATAACCTGTGCCCAAGTGTTATTGACCGAAGCCACAAATGGATTGACCTGAGACATTCTCATCACAGGATACATTGAGATAGAAAAATTACACAATTTTGAGTACGTCCAATGCATGACAAATCTTGTACTTTGGGAACAACGCCAAGATCTTGAAAAATAGGAAGAGATAATGAGATTATTAAAATAAATTATCGACCAGAAATACCCGTATATGCCACAAACAGAGGATGAACCATCTTGGGGTAGTATTGAGGATCAATCCGATTTCCCAGATCTTGAGTTTGAGGCATAGAGTGGTTGTGGATTCCCAACCTCGATAGAATACAGCATGCCTGATATTGAATTAGGTTGGGAAATTGCAGAACACAATGTTGAGCCAACCCTAGACCATGGATCACCAAGCTTAGAATTCCAAACCTTCTGCAATGATCAAAGTAGAACTAAACCTCTTGAGGGTGTAAATTCCGCCCCTTATTCTGATAAGGTGACCCTCTAAGGTAAATTGGACCTAGATTGTAATGATTCAACCCACATCCTAAACCTAGAATCAGGATCTGAAACGTCTTTGGAAGATTACGGGGCTCCATATGATGAAGATCAAATTTTCAATGAAGAATATGAATTTGGGCCTCTATTTGATGAATATCCCTCTCAACATCCTTAGGAAATTAGATCAATTTTCCAGAAGTCATGCCAATTTACGATACAAAAATCGACGAGTTGGATGAGTGGAGTTTTGAGTGGGTCTTTCCTACAAACGTAGAACTTAAGCCTAGACTAGATAAGGATGCCTTTCGAGCTCAAAATTGAGATATAGGATAGACCCCAATCAGGCTGCGGAATCCACATCATGTGATTTATTCTATGGTGGAACTCATGATCACAAATCTCATTCAGAACTTGATTTTCACAATATCTCCGATGATTTCGAATCCGACCATGACTTCGGAGAGAATCTACTTCCTGATTACAACAAACCAATCTACGACCTCAGCTCACACAGCTCATTCTCCAACTCCGAATCTAAGGTTTCGGTTCCTGAGATCACTGATCTAAGTTCAAGCTCCAGTAACATGTTAACATTTCTTTTCGATCCTCAGGAACCAAAACCAGAAAATGCCTATCACTTCTTTCTAGAAAAGCCCTCATGCACAATTCTCATTGAAGCCACCTCTTTAGAATATACAGAACTGATCAAAACCCATTTTCAACCCCAACCTGCAATCGAACTCAATTTCTATTCTGATTCACCTTTTTCTGAGCCGCTTGCAGATGATTTAACTCCATATACACATACCGGGTATCAAACATTGATCAGACTGAAGAATATGCTCCATCATTCTCTGATCACCCCTGTAGGGTTTTCACATTATTCACTTATCATTTTACGGAACCCTACTCTGACTAGGCTGATTCGACTCAGCCTAAACCCGAGTTAAAAATTCCACAACCATCCGAGCTCTATTGCATTTGGTGGGTTCCACATCTGTTGATCTACATCTATCAACCCACTAGATTGATTGGGTTTGGGCTGCATCATCAGCCTATTGATCTTAACAAGAACCTGGTTGGACCAACCAGGATCTTAATCAAGGTGCTTGTTTTACAAAATTCTACTGATTTGACCACTCCCTCTCCACACCATTTTCCGCTCGGCTGAAAGCATTGAATTTAGAGCTTAATGAGAGGCAACTCATCATTCCAAAAACCTGCGATCCATCTGATTATCTGCTGTACTCCATGTCTATTGCACCTTGAGTTTAGCCTTAGATAGTCGATCCCACCTCTGGTATGTATACCAGAGCTTGAAATCATCCGCATCAGTCATTCCCGACCCATTCTCCCACCCGATATATCCTGTTATGAGTCCCTAAACCCAACACTGTTTCACACTCTTCGTTTACAATGAGGATAGTGCAAAACTTAGGCATGGGGGGGTGGTAAAGTGCATACATACAGAAACTAAGAAAAATCAAAAGGATTCTAGCAAAAAAAATCACATATGCCAAAAATACCAATAAAATAGAAAATTGTGAAAAAGAACAAAAAAAATGGAGGGAGGAAAATTTTGAAGTCACACAAACATGAGGAGAAAAAGAGAAAAATGCCAAAAATGAGCACAAAATGAAAAAGAAAAAAGAGATAGTCATTAGTAAGAGATTAATGGATTAACCAAAGTTCTAGACCACACCAAAGAAAAGAGAAAAATAGAAAAAGTGATAATAAGAGACAAAAAGAGATTGGTAGGAATGCTAATCTTAAGCCTTTTGGGTTAGACTCTTAGGCTTAGAAATTCAAGTATCCGCTAAGATCTGGATGTCATCAAGAGGTTGGGGAAAATGCGAAGCTTAAGTATTAGGTCTAAGGCTTAGGGAGTATTCAGCCTTGTTAACTAACCTTCGATTTGCGAGACTTGGTAACCTAAGCACCCCAATCCACACACAGTCTGGTTCAGTGCGCATAACTATCAAAATCACACAAAAGTGTTTAAATGCTCTGAAAAAAGTTGCCTAGATTAGGAGCGGCCGATCAACACAAGTTGATTTGGACGAGTTCCTAGTGTGGAGAGGTAGGAAATGCCCCTCGAAGATGCGTAACAACATATCGTCTCCTCGGTGCTTATCTCCTAAGATATTTAAATATCCCACTGGGGGCACGTAAGCACTCTGCTGGTTTAGATACTATGGGCAGCATTATCATGAAATGTCGATTGCCAGGGTCTGGATTCGGCCACAGAACGCCATGGGTGGGATTATCTCGAAATCTTGAAATCTCGAAAGCCAGGTTCTGGGGGTTGCCATGGGCGATGCTATCATGAAGCATCGATTGCCAGGGACCTTTGAGGATTGATGATGGGGACGAGGAATCCGATATAGACCGTGTTGAGAAGCCAATCCAAAGCTAGAAATAAAAAAGAAAAGAGAGAGAAAACTCTCCAAACAAATAAATCCTGTCTCTCTCTTACAAAAATGTACTGCAAACTAAACCAAGGCTAAAATATGTCTCAAGCACGGGTGCTTTAACCGCGGAGTCCAACGAACCCTAGGATAGTTTTTGCGGGCCTTAAAAACCTTTGCGGAGGACCGAGGCTATAGCTGGTCAGGTCCGGATCTTGGTTGATACTTAAGTGCCTCCAGGCCTACTATCGGCATTCTGACCTATTCAAAAGAGGACATAATTGGTAAAAGGAACTCATGGTCTAGAATAGAGGTTAAAACCTTGAAATTTTTCTAAGGGACTAGCAAAAGCTAGGCATGGGGGCATGATGAGAACCTCATCATGAGCCCTAACTAGCTCATTTTGACCTAAGAAAGAGAATAAAAGCTCCTACATAACCTAGAGAAGGGCCTAATTCAAAGAAGAACTTCTCTGAGAAGAAAACATAAAATAAAGGGTAAAACTACAATTTTACCATTGCAGTACATCAACGGGATTTCTTATGGGCTAAACATAGGTTAAATGGTCTTAATAAGATAAAAAGTGAGTTGGTTCAGTCAGAAATGGGTTCATGTGCATCCAAGAATTAAATGACATCTTGTAACCCTAAAACAGACTCACATAATTCAACAAGGTTATGGTCATGATAAAAATCAACTAAATCCTCTAAAATTCATGAAAAAATATCCCCTATGGTTTAGAACCTTCAAATTGGCCTTTAGAACCTATTTTGACCTAGATTGGGGTCCTAGCTCATTATTTGACCTAATTTGGATTTTTGTGTAAAATGTCCAGTCAAACGTGGTCAAACCTAAAATCCAACTTCACCATTAGATTCCTTAGGTTCAAATTAGGTTTTTACCAAAATTTGGACCTAAGGGGAGGTCACCTTGACCTATTTTGCAAAACAGTCCACCCAATTATATTTTGGCCCCTAGCTTTTGAAATTCTTTGAGCAGACCCCCTAACTTCCTCGCCACTCTTACAATTAGGTCCCTCCACCATTACAGTGGAGGAGTCCTACTCCGGTGAGGATTTGAGGAGGATTTCTCCCTGATTCCTCAGAGATTTTCTCCCAAATTTGGAAGGGAGATTCTCTGAGGAATTCCCTATCATCTAAACATGATCCCAAGATCGGAATTGCACCCAATCTCTCTTGCGAATGCACGAGAGAATTGGGTATCATTCGCACTTTCCATCTCCGAAAAGACTCTTGCGCTTGGAAGCTTGCCTTCCAAGCACAAGAGCCCCTACCAGCACCTATAAAGAGACCCTTACCTCTGGTCGCACATTTTCAGCTTGGCTTGGCCGGAGAACCACCACCAAATTCGTCTCTTCTCCTCCGGTAAGTGTCCAGTAGGCTTTGGCGATTCTTCCTCCTCCTTCTTGTCACTCTGCCACAATACTAGTGGCAGAGTCATTTTCACCTACTTCCTCCGCGTTGCGCAATACCTGCGTGCGTGCCTCCAGCCCCGTCGTTGTCATCGCTCTCCCTCCACTGGAATCTTCTCTGGCAGCGGTAGGTACGAGCTGTCCGCCTCCTCCCACCTTTTGTCTGTTAATTAGGTCAGAACTCTTCCTCTCCCTCTTCTCTTCATTTCCCCCTCCTTTATTTCTACTTTTATCCCCTCGACGCTGCAGACCACCACCACCTTCTCCATCTCCGGCCGACCACCGGTGAGGCACTTCCACCGCTCCACGCTTCCACATGCCTCGCCAAACCCCTCAAAACTTTCGTAACCACTCACTGATCATCATCCACTCCTCCATCGACTGCCATCACCTCCTTAAACACCCACTGACCAAACCCACCTTCACGGCAACAGAGTGACCTAGGCACGCACGCATTGGCCGCCCTACGGCCAGCCACCCATTGCTTCACCTTCGCCATGACACGAAAAGGCTACCCATATGGTTTAATGAG
Organism: Thalassia testudinum; assembly: GCA_037157565.1. NCBI lineage: Eukaryota > Viridiplantae > Streptophyta > Magnoliopsida > Alismatales > Hydrocharitaceae > Thalassia > Thalassia testudinum. The sequence continues at coordinate 5,958,915 of JAZHRO010000003.1, read as the reverse complement.
GCTGCAAGGCCGTATTTGTGAGTTTTAGGTTAGGCCCCCTTTCCACCATTGGAGCACGAGCAAGGAGCTCACAAACTCGTGTCAGGCTGCATGCTGCACTCTAGGTGACGCACGTTGAGTGTGCGAACACATCCAGATAGAGAATGAGCTTTGAGAGAGAGCACAGCCGTGGCAATTAGGCGAAGTAATCACCTACAGGCGCAAGAGAAGTGGGTGGGACTTTTAGTCCCACCTCGGAAACTCAGGCGTGCGGTGAGGTACTTATATTGTTTTTGTGTTTTCTTCTTATCGCCTCAAGTACACGGGGTGAGGTCCCTCACCCACTCCACCTGCCTCGTCCACGACCAAAGCCCCCGCGAACCTGGCTGACTGACCGTTTAACTGCACTCCTCACACACCACCCACGCCGGTGCGCCTGGACTCGGGTGTGCAACCCGACCCGATTAAGCAGCTTTGAGAGAGTGAATCGAAGAGAGAAACAGAGAGAGTGTACGCGGGGGGGTAGGGGATAGGTTTTGCACTCGTGTGTGTGTGTAGGGAAAAGAAGAAAGGAAGAGGAAGGCGCAGCCGAAGAGAAGGAAGAAGGAAAAAGAGCTAAGGCAAGGCGCAGCCAGGGCAAGCAGGGAAGGAAGCTGAAGGCAGGAGTGGCTAAGGAAAGCACCGGGCTAAAGGAAGGACTTGGAAGCAAAAGCTGAAGAAGACAAGCAAGGAAGGAAGAAGGCACTGTGCAAAGAGAAGCCAAGTCAAAGAAGAATAGAAGAAAAGGAGCTAAGGCAAAGACACATAGAGGAAAGAAGAAGGAAAGAAGAATGCTAAAGAATAGAAGAAGAAGAAGAAAAGAGAGAAGAAAGAAGAAGCTAAAGAAGAGAGCCAAGAAAAGAATCAACCTTTTTATTCTATTCCTCTCAATTTCTCTTCTATTTTGCTTCATCTTAATTCATAAACTCTTGCATTCTATTTTGCATTAGATTTTGAGTAGATTTAAGTGTTTAAATTACATTATTGAGATTAGTGAATAAATTCCATTTGCTCCCTGTGTTCGACCTCGGATACTTAGGTTTTTGAGTAATAAAAACTTCTTATCTATTTTCAACGCTTGATCCCCTATACTACTACGCGACGCAACATCTTTTATCATTTAAAATCCCCGATCAAGTGTGAATAACATCCGACTGTACGGATCTGATCAAGCGACGATCGGAGTCTAACGCCTCCAAAAACGTCTAGATTAGAATCCCGTAGCATCAAATGAAGTTCGAGGAAGATCAACAGCCAGGGGGAAATGTGACATCCATACAGGTTTCGGATGGAAAATCCAATTGTACAAATGGATGCAGAGCGATGATTGTAGTCCAGCAACGTGGGAATCACCTCGATCTGAGCATTGTGGCAGCCTCTGCAGTAGATAGAAGATGGACGGCCCAGATGGCACCACGTGGTGCCATCCAGGCCATCCAACACCGGCTAGCAGCAACTAGAAGGTGGCCCCTCATCATCTTCATCATCAATTCTCAGCCGTTGGATGTTGATCCAACGGCTGAGAGCTCTCCTCCACCGTGCACCTTAAGACGTTTGCGTGACCATCTGGACGACTTGGCGCAATGGTGGAGGCGTGGGCTTTCAATGGAGAGGCACGTGTTTGAATCCCCGCAGCTCCCCCTCCCCAATTGGTCAATTGAGCGCACAGCTGCACGTGCAAGGGTGCAATGCATAGCTCACTCATTTTAGCATGGCTGCGTGCACAAGCGCACACAGCGCGGCACTAGCATGCGAGCGTGCGCATGACAAGGAGCATGCAATGCACGCACCAGCGGGGCGTGAGCGGCGGGAGCGCGATCTTCAGTGATGATTACAATCGTCACTAATTACCCATGGACGATTTTGTCTCTCCTTCTCCACTATAAAAGGACCTACCCCCCTCCATTCCAAAGCATATCTTCCTTTTTTCCTCTCACCACCTTCAAGGCTCTAGAGAGAGCTTGTCCCAAGCACGGGATGCTCCTCTAGAGTAGAAAACAAATATTTGTTCTCACCTCTCATCCCCCTTCGTGGAGCAACCTGTGGTCGTCTTCTCACTTCCATTCGGGAAGAAGATCCTCACCGCGATGTCTTCTTGCCCCATCCTCCATCCTCTGGCTCCGTTCCCGTTCGTCTTGCTCCTCACCACCTTCCTCCAAGTGACGTCAGAGTGAGTCATCCTCCAAGCGATCGTCGAGGGAGATTCTCTCACCTCTTTCTATTTTTTTCACTTTCGTAGTGTAGTTTTTCCACTTTCATAGTTGTAACAAACATTTATTCATAAATAGATGATTGTTCTTCTCTCTCTCTCTCTTTCCTTTATATTTTGCAAGTAGATTAGCTAGAATTCATCAACCTGATCTCTTGCCCTATTAAAATACTAAAAAAATTTATAAAAGATAAAAATGGCAAAAACAAATAAAAGAAAAATGTGGATTTTTCAAAATCAAATGTTCGCTTCCCCGTGTTCGACCTGGGACTCACTTTTTGAGTTTCGGTTATAAATTTTCTTTGATCGATGGGTTTTGCGAGCTACGACGATGGGTCCTCCAAACCCCGATTTTTACCACGTGAAACACGCCTCACCATTTTGGCACCGTTGCCGGGGAGGCAACTCTCTTTAGTTTTTTCTTTCACGTTTTCCTGCATTACTTACATAGTTTTCTAACCAAGCTTTCTTCTTCAGTTTATTGTCTTGTAGGAACCCGATCGAGGAGCCGAAGGCGGTAGATTAAAGTGTGGGTAGAGACATTTGTAAATTTTCCCCCACTTCCCCACCTACTAGATCATTTCACCACCTTAATAATCAAGACCTAATCTACTTAGGTGTTTTCACAAACCCTAGGATAGAAATTGTTTGTCTTATTTGTCACTCCACTCACCTCACCATCCACATAAATAAAAAAAAAAGTTATTTGATTGTGGGATTTTCTGAAAGAGAGACACATTAACAGCCACAACTCTCGACTTAAGGCACACCATTCCACTTTGATTCTACCACTTAACTGGGATCTGACCTATGGACCCGGTACACTTCAACTCAATGCATATAAGTGAGTAGAAATTTGACTAGGTTAAGACTTTTTGTGTGCCTTAACTAAGTGGTGCAACAGGCCAATTGATTGAGCTGTTTGCGCCGCACTACTCAAATTAAAATTGATTTATCAAGTAGCTTTCCACTTAGGGTTGATTTTTAGGATTAAGCCAGGTACTCCACATTTTATTTTTGATTTTTAACGGAATATATCTACACCCGTGTTTACAAAACTTAGAGTGTTCTCTTAAACTTGATTGAATACACCTAAGATTAAATCCTAAAAGCTACTAAACAAGGTTAAACCTTAAAAGACACATCATCAAAGAACCTTATTTGCAAACCCTGGTTATGCACGCACACACATTTGAATTGATCATTAAGGGCACAACCCATCTAAAGGGCCCATCACATTCCAAGAGCACAATCATCCCAAGCCTAATTAAAACTGAGTAGATGTTGGCCTTAAGGATTGATTCGCACTTCGGGGCTCAAATTGAGATTTTTTTTCGATTAATCTGCTTTTGCTGGTCCATCAGATGTTTAGCTAGGGGAGTAGCATCAAACGACCGCAGCTAGGGGGTATACTAGGAACCGGAGGTGCAAGCCAAAGGAAGAACCTTCTCCCCAGCCCCTTCCTTTAACTGGTTGGATTGACTGGATATAAGTAGACCAAATCATTTATAATCTCAAGACGGGTCCTGGGAGTCTGTAGGTCTTTAGGCTACCCACATAAGGACAGACTTGATTGATTGTATTGCAGGGCACCTTTCTCTCTTCTGATTTCCCCTCTTATTCTACCATGTATCCTTCCACATCCTACACTCATTTTCCATCCTACCCTCATACCACCACTTATACCTAAGATGATTACTATCCCGACTTGACTTATAATTACCCATCCACTAGCCGGGATACTTTACTTGGGGATATGATACCAGACCTCAGTGTCTAGGGCCTAACCCTAGACAACAAGGCTATGATTACTATCCTTCCTAGAGCTACAATGATTATAGATCTCCATCTCTTAATGATCAAACCAACCCAATCTACAATCAATAAGGATATGATGATTATAACATCTGCCCTCCCCAGTATTCCACTGTATATAGGTCACCTCCATTCTTTGAACAACCCGAGATGACCTACTATTAGGGAGATACCCGAGAATCTCAATATCTTAACTCCCCTAGATTTAACCTAAACCCACCCAAACCTGAACTGAGCCATTTGGTTTAAGTGAACCAGGTCCAAGATGGGGTGTTGGCCAACTTGAGGAACACCATCTAATCTCTAGAACCTTAGCCAATACCATGTGATCGCGAAAACATGCGGTTTGTTAATTAGGCAATTTAGTGTCGTTGCAACGTGTAAATTCGCTTTCGCATTCAAATTTGTAAGACCTAGATAGTGGGGTATTGATGTAAACACATTTACACTACTTAAAATGTCTATTTATGCATGTTCTTAAGCATAGAATTGCATTTCATGATATAAATATTGCATAACATGCATCATCTTGCATTTAGAGTAGTTTGAATAAAATGGAGGTTAATTGTCTCCTTTTATGTGCTTGGACAGGGAAAACATTTTATCGGAGCCTCGGATCAAAGATCCAATCATATGGATGTGATCAGGGCGACGATTGGAGTTCAACGACTCCTAGATCGCCCTAATCAGGCATCCGTAGCATCAGATAGTGATCGGGGAACCTTAGAAGATCAAGGGCTTGGATGGTGAAGAATCGCACTTTAGATGACAAATCCGACCGCACGGATGAATTCAGATCGACGATCGCAGCCCAACAACACAAAAATCAAGTCAATCCGACATCCGTGGCACCATCTACAACTTCCAGAATATTGACAGCCAAGATGGCACCATGTGGCGCCATCTCGGCTGCCCAAAAGGCCGCACGCATTCTACGAAGGCCTCGCACCCGCTCACTCTCCGCCGTTGGATCTTGATCCAATGGCTGTGGTCTGCCGCGCTTAAAAGCATCCGCTCGACCATTCGCGCCTCATAGCGCAGCGGTCGAGCGAGCTTACGCGATCGGCGGGCGCGGGTTCGAGCCACAGCAGAGGGCTGGAGGCGCGGGTGATTGGGCGAGGGCGGGCGTTGGATCTCGATCGGACGGCCGCACACGCCCGATAGTGTTAACGTGCGATTGAACGCGCGGCATGGACGCGCGATCGCACGTGGGAGGGCGCGCAGCCCAGCGGGCGGAGATGCGTCTTAAGCCATCCGATCTCGTGATCGGACGGCTGAGAATCAATGAACGTGAGATGGCGTTGAGCGCACGGGCAGCTGAGGCGATGCACGTGGGCACAGAAGCTACTCCCACATTGAGGGCTTTAGTGACGGATTTATCCGTCACTAAAGACCCCTCATTTATTATTTTGAAGTTGTAATGTCCATTTTGTCCCCACTCCTTGCAACTATAAAAGGAGACCCCATCCATACGAAATTCTCATCCCTTCCTTCTCCTCTCTACCCCTCCAAAGATCAAGAGAAGCTTGTCCCACACTCGGGATGCTTCTCGCGAGATAAAGTCCAAATTTTCGTTCCCCTTTGGAAGTGGATCCCGCGACGACGACGGCGTGCTGCTCCGTTCCCATTCTTCTGCTTCGTCCTCCTTCATCCTGCTTCGTTCTTCTTCGTCCAGGCGTCGTCTCATCCGGCTCATCCTCCAAGCAACCGTCGAGGAGGATTTCTCTCTCCCTATTCTTTTTACTGCTTTCTAGTGTAGTTTTGCTCGTCCTCCAAGCAATCGTCGAGGAGGATATTTCACCCTCCATTCTTTTAATGCTTTCTAGAGTAAATTTATTTCTTTCTAGTGTAATTGTTTTATGCTTTCTAGTTGTAATGAACAATCTCCTCAATGATAAATTCCTTGTTTATTCCACATCTCATTTTGATTTCTCTGTGTAATATTCTCTTTCTCTCTTACTCTCTCTCTCTCTTCTATTATTGTAAATAATTAGATAGTTTTAAATTGAATTATTCCGTGACAAATAAAAGGAAACGTGTAATTTTTAAATCAAATGTTCGCCTCCCTGTGTTCGACCGGGAATTTTCATTTCGGTATAAATTTTATTTGTTGAACACGAATTCTTCACTTTCAAACTACAGCGACAGGTTTTCCAAAACCGAACACGTTTGCATGGCCATTCGTACGTTCAACAGGTATCTAGGGTCGTCCAAGGAGGCAAATATGTTTGCAAAATTCAGGTCTCTTGCTTGGAAATAGAAATCACCTTTCCTTTTGGTCTTTTTCAATATATCATTTTTATGTTTTTGAAATTAAGGCAACATGCGAAATTGTTGGCGAGAAAGTGACCAACACTTAACTCATTACACTACTCCTAAAGTGGCAAGTAGAGTCTCTCCCTAAGCTCACTCTAGGCAAGTGGAGGCCTAGAATAATAAGGGAGAGGGAGTGAAGAATGCTAAAAACAAAGCAATTAAAAATGCAACTAAAGAAGGAAACTTGATGAATGAGAAAGTGTTGTACAAAAACCCTAGTAGAGTAAAGCTTCTACAACTAGAATTATAAGTACAAAGTAAAGAAACACTATTCCTTTAAAAATTGATGAAGAGGGGAGGCTCCTTGCTCCAAGCCTAGTAGCTCCCGGGCTTGAAAAGAAGTGCTCCAACTCTTTGTCTCTGAAAGCTCCACCAAATTGATGTCCTCCAAAGCAATCCCTAAGGGGGCGTGCCCTAAGCTTTTCTCCAAGGGTGGACGTCCACCCTAGGTCCTTCTCGTTTTCCTGGCCATCCTCCTTGAGATGGAAAGGTCCTCCTTCTTGGCATGGCCCAAGTTGAAGAGAGTGGGGAGAGGAAGGCACCAAAGGTGCTGGTGATGTGCCCCCTTAATCTTCTTCTCTACTCCTTCTTCTTGGCCATAGGTGTAGGTGGGTATAGGTAGAAAGATATACTAATGGAGGATGCCCTAAAATGATGGTAGGTGGTGGGTTTATATAGAGTAGGAAGTGGGCTAAGGTGACTCTTGAAATGGAGGGCTAAGATGGGAAGATGGAGGTGGTTGGGGATCCTATGGCTAAGGGCAATTGGCGCCAACCCAAGGGACACCTAGGGGGTGGTTATGGGTGGTGGCACCCCTTGTAGTTGGTGCCAAAATGGCTTCTAGAAGGGGGGCTTAGGTGGTGCCAAGTATGTTTCTAGAAGGAGGGATGATGTGGAGGGTGGAGATGGGTTTAAGGGGAGATGTGTGGTGGAGATGAAGGGGATTTTTGGAGGGAAAAGTGGCGCCAACAAGGGGGTAGTTAGGGTGGTTTTGGTTCCACTTTTAGGTGTCTTTTGGAGGTGGTGGGTAGGCTAGGTTGGCGCCAAGTAGGGTTAGCTTATGTGGAGCTTAGGTTGAGCTAGTTGGTGGAGTTGTTAGGTAGGGTTTTTGGGTGGTACAAGCCAAGGAAGCTGGAGCATGGCTAAGCTAAGCTAAGCTAAGCTAGCTTAGCTAATGGTGGAGTAGAGGAGGAGGTGTTGGAGCAAGGGTTTGAAGAGAGAAGCTGAGGAGGAGAAGTCTGGAGCTGGAACTGGAGCTGGCAGCTACTGAAGAGGCTGGCATGGAGCTACTCTAACTTGCTTAGCTTGCTAGTTCTTTGCTAGCTGCTAGGCCAAGCTAAAGCGAGCTAGCTTCGACCATAATGAGCTGAGGTGAGCTGGGTCTGGTGCTCCTGGGGTGGATCAAGCTGGTTGAGGCAGCTAAGGTAGCTTAGGTCAACTGAGTTGAGCTATGCTGAGTCCCCGGGAGCTAGACTTGAGCTTCCTGAGCTGGGATGAGTTCTTCTTTAGCTGGCTAGAGTTGAGTGGAGCTGGATGTAGCTGGATCTGAGCTGGGGTGAACTCCAGTCAACTCAGCTGAGCTAGCTAGAGCTCCCTGTGGACTTATAGGAGCTAAAATGAGCTAGACTCAACTAGGTTGAGTTGGATTTGAGCTGACTTGAGTTAGGGTGAGCTAAGATGAACTCTCTTGAGTTGCCATTCAGCTGAGATTAGCTGAATGGAGCTGGGATGAGCTAACCCTAGTTCAAGTGAGCTAGGTTCCAACTGTGGTGAGCTGGATCAAGCTGAGTTCCAACTAGTCTGAGCTCCTCCTTCACCATTTGCCTTCTTGAGTGCTAAGGTTTTAGGGATTTGTATATTGTCGGAAATCGTAGACCGCATTTTTGATAGAAAAAAGAAATGCGTCGTAGTATAGTCGCGAAGTACGATCCAACAAAGATATTATTTTATAAAAATAACGAGACTTTGAGTCCTGGTCGTTCGTCTCTGGGAGGCGTTGTTTTCGCTATTGAAATCGATCTTTTCTTTAGCTGCTCTACTTTGTTTAAAGACGCACGCCAGTTTTCAATCTCCTAACTAAGACTTCACCGCTCCTATTATTAACTAATATCACATGCGCATGCATCAAGTAAATCACGAAAGTGAGTGTGTGAGTTTTTGTGCGCATGATTCTAGTGAGGTGGTGACTAGTTATGGAGAAAGCATCTATTGTCAGATTTTCAATATCCTCAGGAAACGACATGCTGGTGCTTAATACATAGACAGTTAAAGAATAGGCACTTAAATCACGCAAATATGATAATTATTAAGCTCGCGGTGATTTCAAACACAAAGAGAGGCATATATATATAAATGCAATTTCATTCATCATTGGAGAGTTGTTGCACAAGGAATTATAGAGGAAAGCTTATACATAAATGCTTAAAAATTAAACCTAGCTACCAGAAAGCGATTGCATACTGATGATGTAAAAATGGTTGTTGTTGACACCGATGCTCCCCGGCAACGGCGCCAAAATAATGGTGATGAAAATTGTTGTAAATGTTTGTTGATGGTTGTTGGTAATAATTGTTGATCATGTCGTTGTAGTATAGGGTGTATAATATAACATTAAGGATGTCGTATAGTGGTATGGGTGAGTACCAGTCATTACAACCATTATTATCATTTGCTTATTTATCTAATTTTTACTGGTTTTGTTCCAGGTCGTTCTCTGGGAGGCAATTTATTGAATTTAATTCGGTCACTCTTTGATTATCTCCAAAATTGTCTTCTTATTCAAAAAGAAACTTTACATTTAAAGAATGAATGAATGTTTTATTTACCTAGTTGCTAAGAAGTGCTTGCAAAAAAATACTAACTATGAACAAGCATCAAACAATCTATTATTATACTCTAAACTATGTATTTACAAGTTATACTATTAACACTAATATGTTAGTTCATACTACATTAGGATACCATAGTGTAAAAACTTAACTTACTAGTCATTTATTTATAGTGACATATATATCAGTTTTAGTGACAGATATAAACGTCGCTAAATCTCAGAAAACACTATATACAACCTAAAGAAGTAAACTGAGGTCTTTAGTGACATTTATAGTGTCGTTTTATTCTGTTAGTAATTATGTGGGTTTACTTATACGTATGTATATTACTTATTCTACTGCTGTATGTACTGTTCGTGTGTTCCTTCTTTTAAGTCGTCTGTCCTTTCAATTTCGTTCTGTGTGGTATTTCAGAGGCTGCGGTGGAGAGTCCTTAGTGTAAAATGTGTTTAATTAGCGGGCGCGCTTTTCGAGGGATACACAGCACCCTTCGGGTGGGACCAGACCTCTACTAAGCGCACCCTAATCTCAGATTAGATACTTAATTACGTTTTCGTATCAGCGCAGGGCCTCAGCCCAACGCCAGACATACTCGCACGCTCGGGCTCCCAGCCCCACACATGCATCACACATTCAGTATCATCACATATCAGAGTTAAGCACAAATCGGGTTATCGGATCAGACAGAACAGGTGGTGTTTCGGGCGCCCGGCGCCATGACGACTGGTTAAGCTATTGCATAAATTGTATTTATATAGCTGCGTTTGGTTTGCAGCACACGATGTGGCGCTATTCCAGCGCCACATCGTGCGCTGGAAACCAAACGCAGCTGCGTCTGTGCGCGTTTTTGGCCCTCGATTTGGGGGCCATAAATTATTAAAAAAAATAAAATAAAATATGGTAAATAAAATATTTACATAATACTACATAATTGATTAATTAATTTTGAATTTTAAATATATTTACTATATAAATAAATTCGCTAAACTAGGCTGATTATACAGGTTGATTTAGGTGATTAAATAGTTAATTACTTATAAAATAATTAGTAAATGGTCTAATTGACCTTAAACAGTTTTAACTTACATACTTAAGTATTTAATACATATTTTTATTGTATTTTTACGAATTTATTTATGTTTTATTTAGGCTAAAATAGCAATTCTGTGTAGTTTATAATTAAAACTAAGTTACAGTAAGTTATACTAGGTATAATTATACTTTGACTAACTTAAATTACTTAATATATATATATATATATATTCCCAAGTTTATAGATTTATTTACTTGATTATTGCTCTAACTTATTAACTTAGCTACTAAATCAGTAAATATAAATCTGTACATACATATATACATAAATCAGTAAATACATACATACTAGATTAGTATATATACATATTTTTACATAGATTACATATGTATACGAATTTCTGTACAGGTTTTATAGATATTTACAATATAACTATGAATCTAACTGATATGCTATAGTTATAATACTATGAATGGGTATATTTACAGTTTTAAAATAAGTCTATGCCATTAGGCTTTTGTATAAAGTTAGGGAATTAGAGTTGATTGATTTTTTTTTTTTATTTGAGTTTAGACAGCAGCCGCAGCTACTGTCAGAGGAGATGGAGAAAAGAAGAATGTGCTGTTTTAGTGTTGTTTACAGTGGCAGTGGCTTAAGCCACTGTCAAATGGCTAACTGCTGCTGCAGTTAGTCCACTTGGAGAAAGGGGAACAAAAAAAATTCACAGATGAAAGGGGAATTTGGAGGAGAAGAGAATTTGGAGATGGAGGGAAATGTAGCTGCAAGTTGCAGCATGTTGCTGTATAACTGGGAACAAGATTAAATTCAAAACAAACTAAACATTGAAGAGATGAAATCCAAATCTGAAAGGGGTTTAAATCTCACGAAAATCTCATGTAAATTCAGCTCAAATACTCATTAGGAAAAACCTTATCAGAAGCATCCTTTCAGATCAACATTCAAATGGCATTGAGTTAGTCTTCCTAATGCCATAGACAGCATGAAGGAAGACTTAGCTCGATCAATTAAAACCAAAGAAACACAATCCCAGTTTCTTGCAACCTTAAGGAGTATGGAAAACTCCTTAGGTTAGAGAATCACCATACAGAAATGATCATCAACACAAATAGTGCATGGCAGTTCTGAAATAGCAAAAAGAGACTAAGAATGCATTAAGGAAATTTAATGGAAGCTGGCGAATGCATTCAAAACAAAGTATAAACAGAATCATGAAAGGCTCTTCTGATTGGTTCTCTGTCACCAGAGAACTTCTCAGAATCCTTGCCTACAATGAAAACCAAAAATCCCTTCAATTTGTCAGATCTGTCAAAACATTTCAGAGAGTAAAAATCCTTTAAAATCCAAATCAAAAGTGCTCTGACAAACTGAGGCAATCCATTTAAAACAGAGGGGCTTTTGTGAAACAAATGGAGTGAGTGAGAAGCCCCAAATGGTGCTTGTGACGCCACTTTCAGATCTGAGGCAGTGCGCCATCAGATCTGAAATTGGGTCAGGATGTGTGGGTCATTGATGAAAAATTCGTCGTTAAAAGGAAAAACAAGAATCAGAATTTGGATGATGGGAAAAACAAAACATGAAGAGGGAGATAAATTGAACAGTGAACAGATGATTCTTCCCCTCTGATCTGGACTGATCAGAGGAGGTGAGGGAGGGGATCTAATACTAATTCTACTCCTAAGACTAATCTAACTACAGCTAACATTAAACACTAACAATTAAAACTAAATCTATTCTAAACTACTGCAGGCTAAATCTAACACTACTTGTGCAGAATTAAAAACCTAAACTAAAAGGAAGAATGGGACCTATGGGTCCTTAGCCGGCGGCTAAGGAGGAAGAAAGGAGGAGGGTGACTCCAGCGGAGGGAAGAGTCTGCTAGTGAGACTCCAGGGTCGTCCTCAGGTGCTACGAGGTCCTTAGCGACGAGGAGGGTCGAGAGCAGGCGATGATTCCACAGCCGGTGGCTGTGAAATCAGGGTCTAGATGAGGAGGAGAGACTGGAGTGGAAGAATTGATCGCTAAGAGATGTAGGAGGGAGCGATCCTTTGCGCGCGACACCACTGAGGTGCTTAAATAGCAGCTCAGTGACTGAGATCACCGCAAGGGTGAGGTTAATCAAAATTAGGCCGGCGGTGAGGATGAGATGGGTAGAGCGCACGGCGAGTCAAGAGAGAGATCTGACCGTCAGATGAGATCTGGGAAGAGAGGTGAGCGCACGCACCGAATCGCGCGAAGGTTCCATTTGATTCCAGCCGCAGATCGAGATCAAAAGTGCGATGGATGGTCGAGAATGGCTGTGTTCTTCGCGCGCTACAGTGCGCGTGAAGAACACAGGCTTCTCTCTGAAATGAGGGAAAACTTGCAGGAAGACCCTTAAACGAAGGGGTAGAAGAATAGCGTGCAGGTCCAAAAGTGAGAAGAACTATAACTGGAAGGGCCTTGCAGTCATACAGAAGGGTCCCTGCAGCTTGCAAAAAGGTCCAAGAAGGAGTTTTGAAGGGTAGAAATGTAATGCATGAAGGACCTAATTGTAATCTATTTATTTCTAAGCCTAAATGATGTCCAATTGCTTTCAAATTTTTACATGTGCTTAATTGAACATTTAAGACATTGATTTTACTTCTGATTTATCTTTTCAAACTTGTTTATGTGTTCAATTGATGCATGGATCATCATTTGTTCTTTAGTTTTCAGAATATCTCATTTTTGTGACCTAATTAGGAGGTTTTAACACACATTAAAAGTTTTAGGTCTTTTCTTTAATTCCCACACTTAACCCTTTTTATGTGTTAATTTGATATTGTTTTGCTTAGTGTCTAGCTTAATTTCGGGCTTTTAGCTATGATGAGTAGCCACTCATCACATACAAGAATTGATGGGGGGATTTCGCATGCATCATTGGGGGAGAAGTAAGACTACACTACTAAGTAGTAAATAAAAGCAGTAAATATACGAAGAGCTAAGCTACTAATCTAGCAGAAGGAAGGGCATTCGGAGGTGGTCTCCGATGGCCTTTGAGTGGTTGAGAGAAGAAGGAGGGGTAGCCAATGGAGCATAGGCTGACCCTTGGAGAGAGATTGGGGAGCTGATCCAGCTTCCTGACATGGAGATGGTGGCCTCCATGGTGGTGCTCTACTGGTGGAGGTGGAGTGGAGATGGAAGTGGCTAGCCTAAGTGGAATGAATGCCAAGGAAGTGAATGGGGGTGCTTGGCCTCCTAAGGGGTCTTTTTATAGACCCAATGGCTTCTCTCTAGAGAGGTGTAGAACTCTCTAGAGTGAGTCCAAGAGTGGCTGGCCACATGTGGGTGGAGATGGTCTTTGAAATCCAAGAATTGTGGATCTCAATTTGAATTCCTTCTGGTTGCTAAATTTGGCAACCAAGAGGTGGCGCCATCTCAAGAGCTCTCTAGAGATTTCTAGAGAAGTGTGTGCATGAATGGGTGTGTGTGTGGTCGTGTTCTATGTGGCCAGGTGGCTTAGGTTAGGTCCTAAGGGGTTTGGGTAGGTGTAGGTCTTGAATTAGGGTTACAAACCCTAATTGCTAAGGAGAAAATGCAATTAAACGTAACCTAAGTTTAATTGAATGAGTGTGAACCTAATTGAGAGTAGAATAACTCAATGTGGTTGGGTTTAGGTCAATTGGACTCTCACCAAGTCCAATTAAACTTGTGTGGGTTGAGATCTAAGCTCAATTGGACTTAATGAGTCCAATTGACTTAGGTTAAGGTAATTGACTTGATCTAAGTCAATTGGGTTTGGTGAGGACCTAATTAGGTCCTTAGGTAGGTCTAGAGGTGATGTACTAGGGTTAGGACACCTTAATTTAGGTTCCTATGGGGTTGGGATTAGGTCTAGGGAGCTAGAGATCCAAGATCAAGACTTGAATCTCAAAACAGGGACAGGAGACCAGCATCAGACGTCCAATAATAGGATCAGACGACTTATACTCAAAAATCAAAAGTCCAGACTTTAGTTTTGGATGTCTAATTTGAGTCAGGGGGAAATCAGGGTTCTATTTTGGGTACTCTGCAGAAATTGGACGTCTGACAAAGTGTCTGGACGTCCAGTAACACTGCAGAAGTAGGTTTGAGGTGTGTTGGAGATGGCTAAGTGTCTTGGACGTCCTATAACTTATCTGGACGTCTAGATATGGGTTGGAACTAGGGTTTTAAGGCTTCCTAGGGTGTTGTGACCTAATCTAAGGGTGGCTAAGGCTTGGGAAAGTATCTAGGCTATCCTTGGGCTAGGATGGACCTAAGCTCTTCACATTTTACTGCTTTATTCCTACTTAATAGAATAGCAAACCTTTAACTCCCTTACATTATTGTTCCTATATCTAAACTAATCCTTCTGCTCCAGTTCTGCTACAACTCCCGTTATATTTCTGATCCAGCTTCAGATCCTGCTCCAGATCCAGCTCCAGATCAGCTTATTGCCTGCAATCAACATAATGCACTTAATCAGCACATTATAACATTATTTCATGCATAGCTAGAGAAGGGTAGTAAAGATGCAGATAATGTATATGTATGCATGAATAGCCCTAACTTATGCTAAGTCCTAGCTTAATCTAGGTCAATTAAGACCTATGATTGCTGCGCAATCATACCCCCATGCCTAAATCTTACTAGTCCCTAGCAAATGCAAGACTAAATTATTTACAGCAAGGGTCCCTAAGGGACTGATTATTTTATCAAGTGTATGCATAGAGATTTTTCTCCTTTTTGTTTTCATCCTATGCCTTAGAAATCCAGACAATCGTGAAAGTGCAGCTATGTAGCTTTTGCAATGGATTCGAGTGAAAACTAATACACCTCTAAAGCCTGTACTTGACCCCTAGTAAAAATTCTAGCGAGATAGGCGGACTTCTTCCCTCGGGGTATTCAAGATATTTTATGAATTCTACCCTGGCTTTAGGCTTAGGTAGAGAATCTTTAAGGGCTAAGATTATATATTTGGTGGCTCACTCTCACTTGGTGCTACATAGAGAGTAGTACTATAGAATCTAGATTCCTGGATTACTAAGTCACTCAACTCAGAGAAAGATGAGAAAAACTTTGCTCCCTTTTGATTCCTTTGTATTCATTCTCTCTTACTCTTTTTTTTCTTTCTTTTTATTTTCTTTCTTAGAGCTCACAACTTTACTAGATTCACATATATGACCTGTATTTGGTAGTCTCACTAGACATTAACACTTTAATTGAGTTCTCATAACCCTAACACTAAGTCAGAATTCCTCAGCCAGTATTTGGGTGGTCAAAAACACAGGAAAAATAGGTTAGGGGCATATTTGGTGGTATTTCCACGATGAAATAAACACTAAATATTCATTCTTTTTTTTTTCAGTTTTTTTTTCTTTTCATCATTCTTTTTCTTTTTCTCTTTTTTTTTTTAATTTTTTTTCAGCATAACATAACTAGCATACATCCATGAGCTTTATTGAGGAGGCATTATTAGGGATTGGTGGTACTCAAGAGACATTGGGTGGCTTATTTGGTGGAAGTGCCTACTCACGGCACTGGGAGAGACAAATGGGATGGTGTATTTCTGACCTTGACATCAATGCCCTCCTTTAGCCGAGGTTTCCGTAAAGAATGGTCGTAACCATCCACCTTAGCCCTAGTTTTATGAAAACTCGCTCTCTACGTATTTGCCTTATGCGGTGGCTCTCATAATTTCGCACAAAAATGTATATGCGGGAACCGAGAGCGAAAACTATGTCTAAACTCAAAGTATCATCATCTAATTATCTAGGATTCCAGATTCCTTGCATTAATCTTAGAACACCAATATGATCTACTCACTCACACTATTTGGTGGATTTTTAGAGGAAAATCTACCTGACTCCCAAAACACTGTCCAGGGGTTCAGGAAAAGAAGCACTGGTTCTTCTCGACAGACTGAAGACGTATATCAGCCTTCACCGTGAATCCATTGCAAATTCTACATGTGTGTGAAAAGTTGTACTGGATTCCAGATTACAGGAATCAACTAAAAGATAAATCCCTGATGCATTCTCTTAATAAAATAATATTATTCATGAATGCAATATGTATATATGCTATAGACATGTAACCTCGCATAATTTGTACTTCGTGAATTTCCCGTATCGGGTTACAATCAGCTTGACCCTAAATTTAGAACAAAAGGTGAGCGGGTGAGTCAGAAGTGGCTGTTGTGAATGATTTCTAGCTCCAATGCGAGCATTGGAGGTGGAGTCGGTTGTTCATTTATTTAGGGTCCTAAAGTACATTTTTCGTGCAGCTCCGAAGTTTTCCTAAATGTTGGCATAAAATTTTTTTCAGTTTTTCTGTATCTACCCCCCATGCCTAAGTTCTTGGATGTCCTCATGCATGAATATAAAAGAAAAAAAATTTGACAGAGGATGAGTGGGTAGAAGTCACCTGTAATTGCTCCTGAAATTATATTCAGCTCCGGCCAACCTGTTAACATGCAATATACAAAGGGGACATATGCTAAAGTAAAAATATGCTATGTATAAAAATGGTTATGTATAGATGATGGTGGAATGTGGAGTGAATGGTATTTATACATGCTGAGTTTAATGCCTCCAGCTGGGCGAGCACTCAATCACACGTCCTCACTAAGATGAACAATCTCGTCAGGTGGAGGAGGTTCCTGGGCCAAAAATGGCTCGAGGCGCTGGCCATTTACCGTGAATATATGCCCAGATTTTAGGTCCTTGACCTGGACTGTCCCGTTAGAATATGGCTGTATCACAACATACGGGCCAGTCCATTTGCACTTAAGCTTCCCCGCGAACAGCTTCAGCCGTGAATCAAACAACTAGACTCGCTGGTTGGGCGTGAATACTTTCCTCCGGATGTGGCAGTCATGAAAGGCCTTGGTCTTGTCCTTATATATTAATGCATTCTCATAGGCCTCCCGCCGGATTTCTTCTAATTCGCTGAGCTAGAGTTTCCGTTCTCGACCTCCTGCATCGAGGTTGAGGTTGCATTTTTGCACCGCCCAAAAGGCACGGTGTTCTAGCTCTACAGGAAGGTGACAGGCCTTGCCATATACCATGCGATATGGTGACATTCCGAGTGGGGCCTTGTATGCGGTCCGATATGCCCAGAGTGCATCGATTAATTTGTCGGACCAATCCTTCCTGTCTGGTCTAACCATCTCCTACAGAATCAGCTTGATTTGACGGTTAGACACTTCAGCCTGCCCATTGGTCTGCGGGTGATACGGAGTGGCTATGCGGTGATGTACCTCGTATTTCTTTAATAACGACCTAAAATGGGAGTGGATGAAGTGGCTTCCCCTATCACTAATCAGAGCGTGGGGTGTTCCGAATCTCATGAAAATATCTTGCCGTACGAAAGAAATGATGATCTTGTGGTCAGCCCGTCTTGTCGGGATGGCCTTGACCCACTTCGAGAAATAATCAACGGCTAGCAATATGTACTCGAAGCCATGCGAGTTCGGAAAAGGGCCCATAAAATCGATGCCCCAGACGTCGAACACTTCTACGACCATGATGGGTTGGAGTGGCATCATGTCTCTCCTGGTTATAGAATTGACCGACTGACATCGTTTGTAGTGTTGGGTGTAATCGTGTGTATCTCTGAAGATGGTTGGCTAGAAAAATCCTGACTGAAAAATTTTTGCAGCGGTTTTCAATCCTGAGAAATGGCCACCACACGCATCATTGTGGCAGAAAGATAACACACTGGGGATCTCAGAGTCTGGGATGCATCTGCAGATAATCTGGTCCGCTCTAATGCGGAAGAGTAGTGGGTCATCCCAGAGGTAGTATTTGGCCTCTACAATGAATTTGAGTTTATGGTCCTTGGATAGGTTTGCGGGAATTTTGCCTGCGGCAAGGAGTTCGCGAAATCCACATACCAGGGGAACTCAACAGAATGAATTGCTAAAAGCGATTCATCCAGAAATTGTTCATGGATAGGCAGGGAATAAGGAATGTGGTCTGGGTTCAATCTGGATAGGTGATCTGCCACAACATTTTGTTTTCCAGCTTTGTCGTGGATCTCGATATCAAATTCCTGTAATAGAAGGATCCATCTAATGAGTCATGGTTTGGCATCCGTCTTTGCCAACAAATGCCGGAGGGCGGAGTGGTCAGTGAAGATGATGACCTTGGACCCTAATAAATATGATCTGAATTTCTCCAACCCGAATACTACTGCTAGCAGTTCTTTTTCGGTGACCGTGTAATTACATTGAGCCTCATTCAACGTCTTGCTAGCATAGGATATGACAAAGGGTTGTTTCTCCCGACGCTGGCCTAAAACAGCACCGATGGCAAAATCAGAAGCATCGCACATCATTTCGAAATCAAGCGACCAGTCGGGTGGTTGGAGAATCGAGGAGTCGAAAATAGCACTTCGTAAAGTCTCGAAGGCATTGAGACACGAGGTATCAAATTCAAATGGGACATCGGTAACCAGGAGATTCGTCAAAGGTCACGCAATTTTTGAAAAATCGTGTATAAATCTTTGATAGAAGCCGACATGGGCAAAGAATGATCTAATCTGCTTGACCGAGCTAGGTGGCGGTAAGTGGGAGATAATCTCTGATTTAGCCTGGTCGACCTCGAGTCCATTTTAGAGATCCTGTGCCCTAGTACTATGCCATCCCTCACCATGAAATGGCTTTTCTCCCAGGATAGTACTAGGTTTATCTCAATACGTCGTTTCAGGATCTTGGTGAGGTTATCAAGACAAGATGCGAAATCATCTCCGGAAATCGAGAAATCATCCATGAATACCTCCACATAATCCCCAATCATGTCAGAGAAGATAGCCATCATACTATGCTGAAATGTTGCTGGTGCGTTGCAGAGGCCAAAGGGCATCTGCCTGAAGGCGAATGTTCCAAAGGGGCATGTGAATGTGGTGTTGTGCTAATCTTCTGGGCTAATTGCTACCTGATTATACCCGGAGCATCCATCTAGAAAGCAGAAGAAACTACATCCGGCTAACCATTCCAAGATCTGATCGATGAACGGCAAAGGAAAGTGATCCTTCTGGGTAGCCGTGTTCAGTTTCCTGTAGTCAATGTAGACCTGCCAAGATGTTGCAGTGCAGGTCGGGATGGATTCGCCCTTATCATTTTTTATGACGGTGAGTCCTGCTTTCTTGGGCACTATCTGAATCGGACTCACCCACTGGCTGTCTGAGATTGGATATACAATGCCTGCATCCAGCCATTTGATGATCTCCTTCTTAACAACCTCTAGCATATTCGGGTTTAGCCGTCTTTGAGGTTGTCCCGAAGGTTTCACCCCCTCATTCGTGTAAATGTCTTGAGTGCAATATGAGGGGCGAATACTGCGGAGATCAGCAACACTCCACCGAATAGCAGCCCTATGGTCTTGAAGTGTAGAAGTTAATTGATGCTCCTGTTCTTGAGTTAAGTGGGCATTGATAATGACTGGATATGTCTCACTTTCGCCCAATAACACGTACTTGAGTGAGTCAGGTAAGGGCTTCAATTCAATTACGGGTGGGTCAGAATCAGAACTGAGAGTGGAAGGAGCAGAATCGAGGGTGGGAATCTGCTGATCCATGTACACATGAATTCCCGCTGAGTCACTCCATGTGAAATCGGTTGTGATTGCGTTAATGGGAAACCCGTTAGCTGTAGTCACGTCTTCCTGTAATAACAGGGGTGATTCAGTAATATATGGATCAAGATAGCTGGATTCAGGGGTGCTATGGTCAGAAGCACACCCCAAACAGTCAGATCCTTGGGGAGATATGTGTAATGCAGTGGTTTTAATCCCATGTGGATCGAGGTCTGAGAACCCTGATAGTGTAGACGGATGAGACATTGGGTTGTCACAAAGGAGCCCAATGTTACCATAGTAAGCCAAATCTTCGTCTTCACCATCCTCCTCTATTCGATCACAGTCGAAGTTCCTTGCTGCCCTGAATATGTCTAGTTGAAGTCACTCATTGCCTAGGGCAATCTCCATACACCCGGATGCACAATCGATGTTCGCTCGGGCTGTCGCCAGAAATGGGCGACCCAAAATAATTGGTGCATCTCGGAGATTAGGAGGAACTTCCATATCGAGAACGAAAAAATCTGTGGGAAAGCAGAACCCGCGAACTTTCACGATCACGTTCTCAACCACCCCCCTCGATGTTTTGACTGATCAGTCAGCCAGTTGAATCGTAACTGAGGTGGGTTTCAACTCCCCAAATCGAAATCGATCAAATACGGTGGTGGGAGTTAAGTTGATGGACGAACCCAAATCTAGAAGGGCCCGATCAAATGGAGAATCCTGCAAGAAGAAAGATATGAGTAGGGTGCCAGGGTCTTTCTTCTTCGGCGGTAGGTCAGCTAGAATCACGGCACTAGCTTCTTTCGACAGTACCGCCTGTCGTCCAATTCTTGGCTGTCGCTTCGGGGTACAGTAGTCCTTGAAGAACCTAGCGACAGCTGGAATGTGATCGATAGCCTCAAGGAGGGGGACCTGAATATGTACTTCCTTAAACATCAATTTTAGGTCCTCAAAATTCCGCGTGTCCTTTTTCCGTACTACCTTTCGTGTAAGAGCCTCAGGAAAAGGGACGAGAATCTCAGGGTTAAATGGCCTCTTACCCTTATCTACCGCAGGTGGCTCCTGAGATGATGAAGGAGTCGAATCTGCTTGCGGCGAAGGGTGGGAAAAATTAGGACCCGCCTGCCTAGGTGGTGGGTTGAATGTCTTCCTTCCGCTCTGCAATGAGACAGCGTGTGCATCGGCTTGCTGTCCATGAGGTGGTGGGGGAGCGGATTGGGCAGAATACACGGAATTCTGCAAAGGCAGCTGGCCTTGCACGTAACCAGGTAGTGCAGGAGGCGCCTGTAGTATGACATGTGCCTGTCCCTGCGGTGTGTGAAACCTAGGCGAGGTGCCCTGGTTTTGCACATATCGAGGATTCGGGATGGGTTGGGAGGGCAAGGCTCCTTGAGTCCTATGCTCCTGCAACAGCTGGTTTTGCGTGTTTTGTATGGTCTGAATCTGGTCAGCCATCGCCTTGATTATCTACAAGCTATCTTGTGTAGACTTCCTCATCGATTCTTGCAGCTCCTCTTTCAGCGCCTCCAAAGGGTCAGCCCGCTTTGGAGGGTGGTTGGCAGCTTGGTGCAGCGGCTGGTATAACGAGTGGGGTTGCTGCTGCTAAGACGGGAATGGCTGCTGCCTAGGATACGTGTTTTGCACATTACCGTATTGCCTGGTCTGGTAGTGTGGATCTTGATGTGGTCTCTGTGAATCACCAGACCAGGAGAAGTTCAGATGCTGGTGCCAACCAGGGTTATACGTCTCCGAGTATGGGTTATTACGCCAGTATCCTTGGATAGCGCTGACGTCCTCATAGGCCGAAGATGTCTGAGATGTATATCCGTCAAGGGGATACACATTATAATCTGCGGGTGGTGTGTAACCCTGGTCGTAGGGTGCTAGATCTGGATTATTCATGGGATCCTGATATTCGGGATCTCGTAAATACGGAGAAGATGCATCACGAGTGAGTAGATTGACTCGAGCAGGGGGAGCTCAGGGTGCATAGGAGGATCTTACGGTGGTAGAGCTCGAGTCAGATTGACCTTGACTGATCCGGTCAATCTTCTTCTCAATTAGGTTTATTCTATCCAACTGCTTGACGATGATATCCATGTCGGCTCGAATAGAATCGGTGTGAGCCTCGTGGACACCAACCCGCTGCTGACCAGGCCGCTGGAACTGGTTCATAGATGCGGCATTCATCGAGTTCTCCACTAATGATTCGAACAGCTCAAATGCACTATTCTCATCTTTTGCGAGAAAATTCCCACCTCTAGATGCATCAGCCAGATATTGATGTGTGTCATCGAGCCCATGGTAAAAAATCTGAGCTAAGTGCCATCTGGGTATACCATGATGTGGGCATTTCCAGAGAAGGTCATGAAATCTATCCCATGCTTCATGTAATTTCTCCCCACCTCCCTGGGAGAAAGTCGTGATTGTGTGCCGCATTGCGTTTGTTAGACCGATTGGGAAGAACTTTTGCAGGAATTCACGTCGTAATTCCGACCAGGTTCCAATTGGCTTCCCAATAGTCTTGAACCAGTATGAAGCATTGTCCCTCAGAGAGAACGGGAAAAGCTTCATCAGAACAATCCCGAGATCAATATTCCTGGGTTGGATCATTTCAGCGAGTCAACTCAGGTCCTCAAGGTGCGGGAACGGATCTTCGCTTGAGTTCCCGTAGAAATGAGTGCTGATCAACCCAATTACAATGGGCTTGAGCTTAAATGCGTCTCCGCCTGTGGGAATTCTAACTAGCGGTGTGATGATAGGTGCGGCTGGGTCGTAGAAATCCCATAGTTGTTCTCCTCGCGGTGGGTGCTGCATCCTATCAAGCGTCGTCAGAATACAATCCATTCTCTACTGATGCCGCTCCTCAGATTCGGCGACCCGGGCTTCTAGACGAGCCATCTGGTCCAGATTCTCAATGTCCTGACCCAGTCTAGGTCCAGGTCCAGGATTTGCCATGGTGGCTCTTGGAGTAGAAGAAATGGGGGGAGAAGATGGTCTGGGTGAGGTGACTCGCATCCTTGGTAGTGGCCCCCAAGGTCCAACCAAGTGAGGTCGAAGTGACCTCCTTCCGTGCATACACCACCCAACCCTTGGGTTGGTGTAGCCATGCAGGACAAGGCTAAGGCCCTGTCAATCAAATGGTCCTTATAGATCAGGTGACCAGATTTTTCGTTAGGGATTTAAATTCCTGAAGATAAGTTCGTCGTACAACCGATTGAAAGTGAATCCCACCTCTCAAGCTAACTCATCCAGGCTGGTTACGAGGGGACAAAGGGGAAGGTTCTTCCTTTGGCTTATGCCTCTGGTTCTGTTGACCCCCGAGCCGCAGTCGTTTGACACTACCCTGCAGACTTAGTCACCAGGGTTGGCAAGAGAGATTAAACTCACCCAACAGTACGACAACGAACTCAGGTTGATTTCGTATTTTAAAATTAATTTTAACCCGTTTTCTTCAGTGGGGTTTGTGGTGAGTGGCCTACAAGGTGACCAAGCTCACCGGCTAACTAGACTTGATTAAGTCTAAGTTAGCCCAATGTGTGGTCTCTAGTTGTAACCCTAAGGATTTAACCTAAGTTGCATGCACTTCTAGGGTTTTTCTCTGTTTCAGCAGACCACAAAAGTAATGTTGATTCTCTGATAATAATTGGAATCCAATTAATTTGAAATTTTGCAAATAGATTTCCTTTTCAATTAGATTTTCAGAGAATATTTTTTTGGAATTTTACTATTTCAACCGAATTTTTAGGGAATTTTGAATATCAGGGGGTCAGATTTGGAATTTTGACCCCTAGTCGATTTGTTGCTTTGAGACAGTACAAATGATCTTCAAAAATTTGGGAAAAATATGTAAAATAAAGGTAATGAGATCAGCTTTCAAATGCCACCATTTTTAGTCAAAACAGATTCGTGGATTGCTCGGAATCGCTTTTTGAAATTTGAAAAATTTTGAATCTGGGTCAATCTGACCCCCGTACACTTCGCAAATTTTCAAAAATTTTACACTTAAATTGTTTTCAAAGTAATGGTGGCATTTGAAATATGATTTGAAAATGAAGGTTTAACCCAAATTTTAGAATTTTTTGCTAACGAATTTTTCGGGAATTAAATTTTTAAGTGAGATTTGTAATCTGGCCGAAAATCAGAAGGTGGTGGAAAAGCTTTTAAAGAGGTTTGAATTTGAAATTCAAGCCTTCCACCAAAAAGATTTTTTTTTTTCAAAAAGAATTTTTCAAAAGATTCATAGAAAATATCCCCTTTTTTTTTTCAAACTAACCTAAGCTCGAAAGGAAATCTAATCTTGATTTTTTTTTTCAAAATTTTTCTTTTTGATTTTTTTTTTCACGAAAATGAGTAAAATCTTTTTTTTTCTCTCTTTTTTCTTTCACAAAAGAAATTGCAGGAAATAGATCTAATCTTAGAGTTCAGAAAATAAACCTAATTTAAGATAGATGATGTGCACCTGATTTTTCTTTGCCGCGCTCGATGTGTGCATGGATCCCATTTTCATTCCGTGTTGTCCTGCACATCAAAAGCAAAGTAGAGGCAGATTTGTCAGTGATAGTTTCAAAAAGATCGAAATCACAGAAAATGATGTTGCCTCCCCGGCAACGGCACCATTTATTGTCCTAATCGTAATGCACGTTTTGATATGAAAGAAGAAATGCGTCATAGAATAGTCGTGAAGTACGATCCACCAAAGATATTATTTTATGAAAATAACGAGACATTGAGTCCCGGTCGTTCATCTTTGGGAGGCGTTGTTTTTGCTTTTGAAATCGATCTTTTCTTTAGTTGCTCTACTTTGTTTAAAGACGCACGCCAATTTCCAATCTCCTAACTAAGACTTCACTGCCCTGTTATTACCTCGGATCACATGCACATGCGTCAAGTAAATCACGAAAGTGAACGTGTGAGTTTCTGTGCACATGATTCTAGTGAGGTGGTGACTAGTTATGGAGAAAGCATCTATTGTCAGATTTTCAATATCCTCAGGAAACGACATGCTGGTGCGTAATATATAGACAGTTAAAGAATAGGCACTTAAATCACGCAAATACGATAATTATTAAGCTCGCGGTGATTTCAAACACATAGAGAGGCATATATATATAAATGCAATTTCATTCATCATTGTAGAGTTGTTGCACGAGGAAATCTAGAGGAAAGCTTATACATAAATGCTTAAAAATTAAACCTAGCTACTAGAAAACGATTGCATACAAGAATCGATGGGGGGATTTTGCATGCATCATTGGGGGAGAAGTAAGACTACAGTACTAAGCAGTAAATAAAAGCAGTAAATATACGAAGAGCTAAGCTTCTAATCTAGCAGAAGGAAGGGCATTCGAAGGTGGTCTCCGATGGCCTTTGAGTAGCTGAGAGAAGAAGGAGGGGCGGCCAATGGAGCTTAGGCTGACCCTTGGAGAGAGATTGGGGAGCTGATTCAGGTTCCTGGCGTGGAGATGGTGGCCTCCATGGCGGTGCTCTACTCGAGGAGGTGGAGTGGAGATGGAAGTGGCTAGCCTAATTGGAATGAATGCCAAGGAAGTGAATGGGGGTGCTTGGCCTCCCAAGGGGTCTTTTTATAGACCCAATGGCTTCTCTCTAGAGAGGTGTAGAACTCTCTAGAGTGAGTCCAAGAGTGGCTAGCCACATGTGGGTGGAGATGGTCTTTGAAATCCAAGAATTGTGGATCTCAATTTGAATTCCTTTTGGTTGCTAAATTTGGCAACCAAGAGGTGGAGCCATCTCAAGAGCTCTCTAGAGAATTCTAGAGAAGTGTGTGCGTGAATGGGTGTGTGTGTGGTCGTGTTCTATGTGGCTAGGTGGCTTAGGTTAGGTCCTAAGGGGTTTGGGTAGGTGTAGGTCTTGAATTAGGGTTACAAACCCTAATTGCTAAGGGGAAAATGCAATTAAAAGTAACCTAAGTTTAATTGAATTAGTGTGAACCTAATTGAAAGTAGAATAACTCAATTAGGTTGGGTTTAGGTCAATTGGACTCTCACCAAGTCCAATTAAACTTGTGTGGGTTGAGATCTAAGCTCAATTGGACTCAATGAGTCCAATTGACTTAGGTGAAGGTAATTGACTTGATCTAAGTCAATTGGGTTTGGTGAGGACCTAATTAGGTCCTTAGGTAGGTCTAGAGGTGATGTACTAGGGTTAGGACACCTTAATTTAGGTTCCTATGGGGTTGGGATTAGGTCTAGGGAGCTAGAGATCCAAGATCAAGACTTGAATCTCAAAACAGGGACTGGAGACCAGCATCAGACGTCCAATAATAGGATCAGACGACTTATACTCAAAAATCAAAAGTCCAGACTTTAGTTTTGGACGTCTAATTTGAGTCAGGGGGAAATCAGGGTTCTATTTTGGGTACTCTGCCGAAATTGGACGTCTGACAAAGTGTCTGGACGTCCAGTAACACAGCAGAGGTAGGTTTGAGATGTGTTGGAGATGGCTAAGTGTCTTGGATGTCCTATAACTTATCTGGACTTCCAGATAAGGGCTGGAACTAGGGTTTTAAGGCTTCCTAGGGTGTTGTGACCTAATCTAAGGGTGGCTAAGGCTTGGGGAAGTATCTAGGCTATCCTTAGGCTAGGATGGACCTAAGCTCTTCATATTTTAGTGCTTTATTCCTACTTAATAGAATAACAAACCTTTAACTCCCTTACATCATTGTTCCTATATCTAAACTAATCCTTCTGCTCCAGTTCTGCTACAACTCCCGTTATTTCAGATCCAGCTTCAGATCTTGCTCTAAATCCAGCTCTAGATCTGCTTATTGCCTGCAATCAACATAATGCACTTAATCAGTACATTATAACATTATTTCATGCATAGCTAAAGAAGGGTAGTAAAGATGCAGATAATGCGTATGTATGCATGAATAGCCCTAACTTATGCTAAGTCCTAGATTAATCTTGGTCAATTAAGACCTATGATTGCCACGCAATCATATATCTATTCATCCCTAACACTCACAAAAACATATCAAAAAGGCAATAAAAAATGCAATGCATGCCTAACCTAATTAATGCCTAAATGCAGCCCAAAAACCCATTTGCGGAGTAAAAATCCTACGAGTTAGATTTGTTTTAATGCATAAGAATGATGATAAACTAACGTTTATCACATCCCCATGCTTTTCTTTTGCTAGTCTCTTAGCAAAATTTTAATTTTTTGGAAAATGGAATTTTTTTGGGAAATCTAATTTTTTCGACTTTTGAGGAGAAAGAGATTAAGGGACCTTGGTTGATCTAAACACGGGAGGTACGGGATTTGTTAAAGATAAACATTGGGATTTGTTTTGGATCCAATCGTTAGACAAAGCAGGTTCAATATATCATCCAGAAAATTCACAAAGTAACCCCTTGTTAATTCAGATGACTTGAAATTTTTATTTTTAGGATTTTTCTGGCTCATGAATCTGATTCGCAACTTGCAAAATTCTTTAAAACCTTGTGTCCATGCCTGTGAAAAGCCAACATTTATAAGGGCATGTTAATTTATTTATTTATTCTTTTTCTTCTTTTTTTTTTCCTCCCCCCATGCTTATTTTTAGCTTAGTCTTACAGCAGATGTGTCGGGATCATCATTCCCGGTACCAATCCTCGAGGGGGCTCTGATGAGAACCTCATCATGAGCCATAACTAGCTCATTTTGACCTAATATAAAGGATAAAAGCTCCTACATATCTCAAGGAAAGGCTTAACTCAGAGAATCCTGAGTTTGAGAAGAAAACAAGTCATAAGGGGTAAAAATGCAATTTTACCAGTATAATCTGCATACAGGGTAATTCAGGGCCCAAACATAGGTCAAAGCAGCTTAATAAGAATAAGAGTGGGATGAAATGATCTAGCAAGGGCTACAGCAATTCCAAGAAACTAAATGATAATCTGTAACCCTAAAACAACCCACTTCAATTCACAAGGTTCGAGGCAAAGTAAAAATAGAATAAACCCTCTAAAATTCATAGAAAAATAATCTCCAGGGTTTAGAACCTTCAATTTGGCCTTCAGAACCCATTTTGACCTACATTGAGAACCATGCCCAATTAATAACTTAATTTGGGTTTTTGCATAAATTGACCGGTCAAACAAGGTTTAATATGGAAATGAAATTCACCATCAGATTCCTTAGGTCCTAATTAGTCATGTATAAAAACTTGAGCCTAAGAAGAAACCTCCTTGACCGACTTTACACTTTGGTCCTCATATATTTACTCTTTGGCCCTCAACTTTTGAACCCTCGCATTTTGGCCCCTAACTCTCCTTCGTTCTTTGCGATCAGGTCCCCCCTGCAAAACCTGCCAGCACCATGCTCCGGCGACCTTGCGCGGAGCATGGCGCCGCGCAGGGTGAGGTGGGGGACCTGGCAAGTAAACCGGGGGTGCCCTGCGTCGTCAGCCGTCGCAGGGACACCCCCTGGTCGTTGTAACCCACCATACCGACCGTGCGAACGCACGGACGGTATGGGTTCTTGTTTCCGGCCATCCTCCGGCGAGGGAGACACGTCGTCTCCCTCCTCCTTCCTCCCTGTTTGATCCCTATAAATACCCCCCGTTGCTCCACCGACCGGGGCAGCTTGGATCTGACGGAGAAAATCCCCAACTTTCCTCTCTTCTCTCTCCGGCAGACGCTCACCAGCTCCGGCGGTTCCTCCCCCTCCACCTCTTCGCTCTGCCGCAATACCAGCAGCAGAGACTTCCTCCCCTGCTCTTCCCGCGCCACGCCGCACCCAGCTGGCGCCTCTCCGGCTCTCTGCTCGCCGTCGCCCCTTTCCCTGAGCATCGTCTTCTCCGGCGACAGTCGATACGACTGTCGCCCTGTTCCTCCCCCTTCGTCCCTGCAAGTAAGCTAGAACTACTCCCCTTCTTCTCCTCTTTCTTTCCCCGCTTTCAATTTATTCAATTAAGCCCTCGACCGACCCTGACCATCGTCATCCCCTTCGTCTCCGGCCACCCTCCGGCGAGATGCTCCCATCGCTCCACAGCCTCACACACCTCGCCGACCTTCACCGAACCTCCGCCTCATCACACTGAGCTCCCCCCACCCCTTCACTGCCACTCCACACCTCCGTAACGCTTCCCCCAACGAACCCATCCTCCGACCCACAGTCCGACCTAGGGCAGCCCTTGCACGCCGCCCCGCGCCTCGCCACCACCCACACGAGCTCCGCCGCACCCTGGCGAAGCTCCTGGCACTTTCTGATTAGGCCGAGAGGCCGTTTTCTTGTGAACAGGCCACCCGACCTCCGCCACCATTGCCGCGTAGGAGGAACTGCTTCCGCCTGCAGCTACAGGCGCGCCACGCTCAGCGCCACGCCCAGATTCAACTCCCAGGCCTTGCGAGGCGTTTTGGCAAAACACCAGGCTCGCAGCTAAGGCAGAAGGCTTCGCGTGACGCCGCAATCTCCCGCTGATTTCCCCGCTGCGGGCGCGCAATTGAGGTGGGACATTTAGTCCCACCTCGGAAAAGCCTGAAGAGTCGCAGCGATATAAGATGCAAAAGTGCTGGAGGCTTACTGCCTCAGCACACGGGGTGAGGTCCCCTTCACCCGCCCGGTTACCCGGTCTCGTCCGCGCTCACGCCCCGCGGACCTGACCCGACCCGACCCGACCCGACTTAAGACTGACCTGCACTCCTCGCCCACCACACACGTCGGTGGGCCTGGACCCGGGCACGACCCGTACCCGATTACCCGGCAGCTCTGGGAGAGCTTTCCCAAGAGTGGTTTCAGAGAGAGAGAGACGCGGGGGGGGGAGAGGGTAGAGTAGGTTTTGTTCTCTGACGTAAGCTCTGAAGTGTGCAGGCACAGGTGAAGAAGAAGAACCGCGGAAGAAGAAGGAAGCTGAGGGAGACACTGTAGCACAGGCTGTTTAAGTCGTCTGATTTGGAAACATGGGCTTAATTCTGAAGATCCCTTCCAGCACATCAAACAACTAAAGCATCTGGCCCACACTTTTGGATCAGATGTGCAAAATCGGGATATTCTTCTCATGAAGATGTTCTCCTTTTCTCTTATGGACAAGGCCGCCCATTGGTATCAAACTCAGACCCGGCCGATCAACACTTGGGAAGAACTTCAATCCGAATTTTTGAAAAAGTTTTTTCCCGTTGGTCGGACCAACGCCTTGCGCCATCAGATTACACACTTCACTCAACAATCAGGAGAACCTCTCCATGAGGCATGGGATCGTTTTCAGGATCTCATGAGAAAGTGCCCCCATCACGGAGTTCCTAAATGGGAACAAGTCCAATCGTTTTACCAGGGACTCCGTGAGGACATCCGCCTTTTCGTCAATGCAACTTGCGGAGGAAACATCATGGGTCAACATGAAGACACCATATGGGAGATTCTCGAAAACATGTGTGAGAACTCCATCAACAATGACTCCATGGGATTATTCGACAGGACGAATACCCGCGCAGCGACGAATCTTAAGGGAGCACATGAGACGCAGGGCCTGTCCGCATCAGTCGACCTGGAATTAATGGCCAGTCGATTGGACAAAGTCTCAATCATTGAAAAGAAGGTGGATGAGCTGACTCAGCACTTGCAGCGAGCCACCTCCGCGCGTAACTCCTTTGCACAACCTCCTTCCACACAGGAAACTGTGCAAAACATCCTCCACCGATCTTCCCCTGGGATGGATCCATATCCACCCCCATCTGATTCTTGGATTGGAAGATCATCCGATCCTTTCTACACCAGCCGAGGGAACTCCATTCCCCCTTTCCCTGACTCTCAGGAGGTTCCTCAGACCTGCGAGGACCTCAACGCCATCCAGAACGACCCATTCTCCAACACTTACAACCCTGGATGGCGAAACCATCCCAATTTTCAGTGGGCAGGAAATTCCCAAACTCAAAGACCACCTTTTCAGTCCCACCCACAGCCCCCTCGTCATTACCAGCCGCCTCAGCCTCGGCCCAACCCTACTTATCCATCAGGGCCAAATCAGGATCAAATGTCCCTAATCCTTCAGACTCTGGCTGACATTCAAAAAACGAATGCGGCTATTCAAAAACAGCACAAGGACGAGCTTACTGAAGTTAAAACTCAACTGGCCCAGTTGGCAAATTCTCGCCAGCCAGGCACACTCCCTTCCCAACCTATTCCTAACCCAAATAACGTGCCAACCCAGAAGCGCGTTATGAATCCAAATTTAGGCCACGCTCAATGGATTTATCAGGCCCCTACTGCTCCATCTCCAGACGAGATGGAAGCCTCAACTTCTTATGCGGGATTTCAGCAGCAGCCACCCCTCTTACCAAACCCAAACCAAAATCAGGCCGGATTAAATTCTGTAACAACACGTAGTGGTAAAACAACTGAAGACCCGCATTATCCAAACCACTCCAAGCCTGATAACCATGACCCTAGGATAGTTATCCAAGATACCGCTGTTCCGGATCCACAACCTGGACCTATCCTAGAAGAACCAACCAAGATCCCGTTTCCCGAGGCCTTGACCAAGGGAAAGAAGACCACCAAACCTGTGGCCCCTGAGGAGGACCTGGTCAAGCTCTTTGAGCAGGTCCACATAAACATCCCCTTGATGGATGCAATCCACCACGTACCAGCTTACGCACGATTCTTAAAGAATATATGTACACCCCAGCGTAAGCCGCGAACCAAGGGAGGGAGCCCAATTGTTCTGTTAGAACAAGCCAGCTCTGTAATCCTCAGTAGACTCCCACCCAAGGCAAAAGATCCTGGAACTCCCCTGATTTCCTGTAAGATAGGTGGTACCCAATTTGATAGAGCTTTGTTAGACTTGGGTGCATCCATAAACCTGATACCCACATCCTTACTCGACCATCTAGAAGAATCTGAGCTAAAACCAACCGAGGTGACATTACAATTAGCAGATCGATCTATAAAGTCACCAAAAGGGATTCTCGAGGATGTTATCGTGAGAGTGCGGGATTTCTATTTTCCAGTGGACTTTATAGTCTTAGATATGGATGCACCTGAGAACCCTAGGGATACACCAATCATTCTAGGGAGACCTTTGTTGGCTACTGCTAGAGCCAACATCAGCTGTGAGGAGGGCCAAATAGAGCTTAAGTTTGGAGATCAAACACTGAAAATTGATATATTTAAGGCCCAACAAGGAATTAATTGCGGCGTCATCGAGCAAATTTATGACATCAAGACGTTGGTTGATGAATCACACCTCCAGAATGACTCGAGTATGCCTCATCAACCACAGAAGGATCTTGACCCGCAAACAGAGGAGTCAAATCCAGATGTGAACAACCCAGTAACTCCCACCCTTGAACCTCACATCTATACTGAACCACCCGCTGCTGCTGAAAACCCCATCCTCGAACTGAAACCCCTTCCTGCTCACTTAAAATACGTCTTTTTGGGGTCTAATCAGACCCTTCCTGTGATTATCAATTCCAACCTCAGTCCTGAACAGGAATCCCGTCTGATTGTTGTCCTCCAGCAACATCGCAGAGCCATCGGATGGACTCTCAATGATTTGACTAGAATAAGTCCCTCTTATTGTACTCATCATATCTATTCAGAAGAGGGCACACGACCTTCTCGTGAAATGCAGAGACGCTTAAACCCCAATCTGCAGGAGGTCGTGAAAAAGGAGATCATCAAGTGGTTAGATGCCGGGATCGTCTACCCGATCTCCGATAGTCGTTGGGTGAGCCCAATTCAGGTCGTGCCCAAGAAGGCAGGACTCACCACTATAACGACTGAGACCGGAGAAATCATTCCTACCCGATTAGCCAACTCGTGGAGAGTCTGTATAGATTACCGTCGACTCAATTCCTCCACGAAGAAGGATCATTTCCCACTACTCTTCATTGATCAAATTCTCGAAAAACTAGCGGGAAATAGGTTCTTCTGCTTTCTTGACGGGTGCTCCGGTTATAACCAGGTGGCAATCCATCCTGAGGACCAAGAAAAGACCACGTTCACCTGCCCCTTCGGAACATACGCTTTCCGAAGGATGCCTTTCGGTCTTTGCAATGCACCCGCTACTTTTCAGCGATGCATGCTTGCCATATTCTCAGATATGGTAGGCGATTATCTGGAAGTCTTCATGGATGACTTTTCAGTTTTTGGAGCATCATTCGACGATTGCCTCCAACACTTGGTCCAGATACTCAGGCGGTGCATCGATGTGAATTTGGTTCTTTCCTGGGAAAAGAGCCATTTCATGGTGCCTGAGGGAATTGTCTTGGGACACTCAATTTCGGAGAAAGGTATCCAAGTGGATCGAGCTAAGGTTAATCTGATCTCTCACCTTCCTATGCCTAGCTCAATCAGGGACATCCGATCCTTTTTAGGGCATGTCGGTTTTTATCGACGATTTATCCCTGATTTTTCAAAAATCGCACGCCCCCTGACCACTCTTCTCTCCAAGGATGTTCCCTTCGAAATCTCCAAGGAATGCACTCAAGCATTTGAAATCCTGCGTGACCGAGTCACCCAAGCCCCGATCCTACAGTCCCCTGATTGGTCTCAACCCTTTGAGATCATGTGTGATGCATCCGACTTCGCTGTAGGAGCGGTTTTGGGACAGAAAAATGACAAGAAACCTGTGGTCATTTACTACGCCAGCAAAACACTCGATGAGGCTCAGCGTAACTATACGGTTACTGAGAAAGAGCTGCTAGCTGTAGTATTTGCCCTAGAAAAGTTCAGATCGTACCTTCTGGGTTCCCATGTCATCATATACTCGGATCACACAGCTGTGAGGCATCTCCTTGCGAAGAAGGACGCGAAACCTCGATTAATCCGATGGATCTTGCTGTTGCAAGAATTTGACCTTGAGATTCGCGACAAAGCGGGAAAGCAAAACGTGGTAGCTGATCACTTGTCCCATCTTCCTTCTGAAATAATTGACCCTTCCAGACCCATCACTGAGCATTTTCCTGATGAGCACCTGCTGACTATTGGTACTAGCCTTCCATGGTTTGCTAATATAGTAAATTACTTGGCATCTCATCAGATCCCGTCCGATTGGCCGAAGGCCAAGAAAGACAAATTACGCTCCGATGCCAAGTATTACATTTGGGAAGATCCGTACCTCTTCCGCATAGGTGCCGATCAGATCATCCGAAGATGTGTCCCGGAAGGGGAATTCAACAATATCCTCTCTTTCTGCCATGACCAGGCATGCGGTGGCCATTTTGCCGGGCATAAAACCGCATCAAAAGTCCTCCAGTGCGGCTTTTACTGGCCCACACTGTTCAATGACGCATACAATCACTGTAAGGCATGCAGTCGTTGCCAGACTTTGGGCAACATGAGCCATCGCGACATGATGCCTATGCAACCAATTCTAGTATGCGAAATCTTTGATGTTTGGGGGATTGATTTTATGGGCCCCTTTCCTGTTTCGGATGGTTTCGAATACATTCTGTTGGCTGTGGACTACGTGTCCAAATGGATCGAAGCCATACCGACCCGAACCTGTGATCACAAAATCGTTCTCAAATTCATTCATCAACACATTTTCTCAAGGTTCGGGATTCCTCGTGCAATAATCTCTGATGGAGGGACCCATTTCACAAATGCTCAGTTTAGGTCACTGATGACCAAATACGGGGTGTCTCACCGAATCTCTACTCCTTACCACCCCCAAACTAATGGTCTAGCTGAGCTGTCTAATCGGGAGATCAAGAAAATCCTGCAAGTCACTGTTCGACCTGACAGGAAGGACTGGTCGTCCCGACTTCCGGAAGCATTGTGGGCCTATAGGACCGCCCACAAAACCCAATTGGGCATGTCCCCCTTTAGACTAGTGTACGGAAAGGCATGCCACCTTCCCGTAGAACTGGAGCATAAAGCCTATTGAGCAGTACGGAACTGTAATCTAGATCTTTCCAAGGCTGGGACCCACAGAAAACTCCAAATCAGCGAGATCGATGAATTACGCATAGACGCGTACGAGAACTCGCAAATCTATAAGGAGAGGGTTAAAGCCTTCCACGACAAACACATCTCGGGAAAGATCTTTCATCCTGGTCAAAAGGTCCTACTCTTTGATGCCCGACTCAAACTCTTCCCAGGAAAACTGAGATCTAAGTGGGTCGGACCATATTTGGTCCGACAGGTTTTTGGAAATGGAGCAATCGAAATCAGTCCACTCAGCCACGATTCTGAACCTTTCATCGTGAACGGTCAGAGACTCAAGCCGTTCATTGATGTAACTTCTACTGATTTGGCTGAGGCATCTTATATCCTCCTTTCCCCTTGAGCTTATAGCGCCCAGCCGATGGCGTAAAACTCAGTGCTTAACGGGAGGCAGCCCGTCATTCTCTTTGTAAACCTGAAACTTGTTCTGACACCTTTTAGCACTCGAAGCTCACCCTTGTAGACAGCCGACCCCAACTCAGATGTTTGCATCTGGGATTTGAAATCGTCCGCAAAAATTCAACCCGACCCATCCACTCACCCAAATTTCTGTCTTAACCAATGAACTAAGACCCCCTAGGTTACAATGAGGACATTGCAAATCTTAGGCATGGGGGGGTATGAAAGTGCAAAACTTGTAAGAAAAGGTTTCAAACAAAAAAATTCACATATGCCAAAAACACCATAAAAATTAAAAAGAAAAAAAAAAATTTCGAAAAAGAATAAGAGGAAAAGAGGAGAAGGAAATTTTGTGAAGGAGAAAAGAAACAAAATGAAAAAGGAGCACAAAATTATGAGAAAAAGTGATAGTCATTAGTAAGGAACTAAGGAATTAACCTAAGTTCTAGACCTCATTCAAGAAAAGTGCACAATAAGATTAGTAAAGAATGCAAACCTTAGGCATTCTTGAATAGACTCTTAGTACCCATTAAGATCTGGACACTCCTCAAGAGGTTGAGGAAAATGAAAAGCTGAAGTATTAGGTCTAAGGCTTAGGGAGTATTCGGCCTCGTTAACTAATTTTTGGTTTACGGGACTCAGTAACCTAAGCACCCTAACCTCACACACAGTCTGGTTCAGTAAGCGTAAAAATCAGAATCACGCAGAAGCGTCGCAAAAATCTGAAAAGATCACCTAGAATAGGAGCGACCGATCAACACAAGTTGATTTGGACGAGTTCCCAGCGCGGAGAGGCGGGAAATCCCCTCGAAGATGCGTAACAAAATATCATCTCCTCGGTGCTTGTCTCTTAGGATATTTACATATCCTACTGGGGGCATGTAAGCACTCTGCTGGTTCAGATTCCATGGATGGCATTATCTCGAAGTGTCAATTGCCAGGGTCTGGATTCGGCCACGGAATACCATGGATGGGATTATCTCGAAATCTCAATAGCCAGGGTTCCGGGGGTTGCCATGGGCGGTGCTATCTCAAAGCATCGATCGCCAGGAACCCTTGAGGATTGATGATGGGAGCAAGGAATCTGATACAGACCGTGTTGAAAAGCCAATCCTAGGCTAGAACTAAAAAGAAAAAGAGAGAGAAAACTCTCCAAACAGAAAAACTTTCTATCTCTCTCTTACAAAACGCACTGCGAACTGAGCCAGGGCTAAAATCATTTCAAGCACGGGTGCTTTAACCACGAAGTCCAATAAACCTTAGGTTAGTTCTTGTTGACCTTAAAAACCTTTGCTAAAAGACTGAGGCTAAGGCTAGACAGATTTGGATCTTGATTGGTACTAGAGTACCTTTTAGGCCTATGGTCAGCATTCTAACCTAATCTATGCTCAAATAAAAAAGGCACTTGTCTAAAACTATTAAAAACTTCATGGTCTAGAACAAGGGTTGAAACCTTAAGTTTTTGCTAAGGGACTAGCAAAAGCTAGGCATGGGGGTATGATGAGAACCTCATCATGAGCCATAACTAGCTCATTTTGACCTAATACAAAGGATAAAAGCTCCTACATATCTCAAGGAAAGGCTTAACTCAGAGAATCCTGAGTTTGAGAAGAAAACAAGTCATAAGGGGTAAAAATGCAATTTTACCAGTATAATCTGCATACAGGGTAATTCAGGGCCCAAACATAGGTCAAAGCAGCTTAATAAGAATAAGAGTGGGATGAAATGATCTAGCAAGGGCTACAGCAATTCCAAGAAACTAAATGATAATCTGTAACCCTAAAACAACCCACTTCAATTCACAAGGTTCGAGGCAAAGTAAAAATAGAATAAACCCTCTAAAATTCATAGAAAAATAATCTCCAGGGTTTAGAACCTTCAATTTGGCCTTCAGAACCCATTTTGACCTACATTGAGAACCATGCCCAATTAATAACTTAATTTGGGTTTTTGCGTAAATTGACCGGTCAAACAAGGTTTAATATGGAAATGAAATTCACCATCAGATTCCTTAGGTCCTAATTAGTCATGTATAAAAACTTGAGCCTAAGAAGAAACCTCCTTGACCGACTTTACACTTTGGTCCTCATATATTTACTCTTTGGCCCTCAACTTTTGAACCCTCGCATTTTGGCCCCTAACTCTCCTTCGTTCTTTGCGATCAGGTCCCCCCTGCAAAACCTGCCAGCACCATGCTCCGGTGACCTTGCGCGGAGCATGGCGCCGCGCAGGGTGAGGTGGGGGACCTGGCAAGTAAACCGGGGGTGCCCTGCGTCGTCAGCCGTCGCAGGGACACCCCCTGGTCGTTGTAACCCACCATACCGGCCGTGCGAACGCACGGACGGTATGGGTTCTTGTTTCCGGCCATCCTCCGGCGAGGGAGACACGTCGTCTCCCTCCGCCTTCCTCCCTGTTTGATCCCTATAAATACCCCCCGTTGCTCCACCGACCGGGGCAGCTTGGATCTGACGGAGAAAATCCCCAACTTTCCTCTCTTCTCTCTCCGGCAGACGCTCACCAGCTCCGGCGGTTCCTCCCCCTCCACCTCTTCGCTCTGCCGCAATACCAGCAGCAGAGACTTCCTCCCCTGCTCTTCCCGCGCCACGCCGCACCCAGCTGGCGCCTCTCCGGCTCTCTGCTCGCCGTCGCCCCTTTCCCTGAGCATCGTCTTCTCCGGCGACAGTCGATACGACTGTCGCCCTGTTCCTCCCCCTTCGTCCCTGCAAGTAAGCTAGAACTACTCCCCTTCTTCTCCTCTTTCTTTCCCCGCTTTCAATTTATTCAATTAAGCCCTCGACCGACCCTGACCATCGTCATCCCCTTCGTCTCCGGCCACCCTCCGGCGAGATGCTCCCATCGCTCCACAGCCTCACACACCTCGCCGACCTTCACCGAACCTCCGCCTCATCACACTGAGCTCCCCCCACCCCTTCACTGCCACTCCACACCTCCGTAACGCTTCCCCCAACGAACCCATCCTCCGACCCACAGTCCGACCTAGGGCAGCCCTTGCACGCCGCCCCGCGCCTCGCCACCACCCACACGAGCTCCGCCGCACCCTGGCGAAGCTCCTAGCACTTTCTGATTAGGCCGAGAGGCTGTTTTCTTGTGAACAGGCCACCCGACCTCCGCCGCCATTGCCGCATAGGAGGAACTGCTTCCGCCTGCAGCTACAGGCGCGCCACGCTCAGCGCCACGCCCAGATTCAACTCCCAGGCCTTGCGAGGCGTTTTGGCAAAACACCAGGCTCACAGCTAAGGCAGAAGGCTTCGCGTGACGCCGCAATCTCCCGCTGATTTCCCCGCTGCGGGCGCGCAATTGAGGTGGGACATTTAGTCCCACCTCGGAAAAGCCTGAAGAGTCGCAGCGATATAAGATGCAAAAGTGCTGGAGGCTTACTGCCTCAGCACACGGGGTGAGGTCCCCTTCACCCGCCCGGTTACCCGGTCTCGTCCGCGCTCACGCCCCGCGGACCTGACCCGACCCGACCCGACCCGACTTAAGACTGACCTGCACTCCTCGCCCACCACACACGTCGGTGGGCCTGGACCCGGGCACGACCCGTACCCGATTACCCGGCAGCTCTGGGAGAGCTTTCCCAAGAGTGGTTTCAGAGAGAGAGAGACGCGGGGGGGGGGAGAGGGTAGAGTAGGTTTTGTTCTCTGACGTAAGCTCTGAAGTGTGCAGGCACAGGTGAAGAAGAAGAACCGCGGAAGAAGAAGGAAGCTGAGGGAGACACTGTAGCACAGGCTGTTTAAGTCGTCTGATTTGGAAATCAGACGACGGCCTGAAGGGAAAAGAAGAAAGAAGGAGGGGTGACGTCCCTGGCTGAAAAAGAACAGAAGACGATAGAAGAAAAAGGAGGAGCAGGAACAGCAGGAAGAAAGAGGAGCATCACCTCTGCAGCAACAAAGAAGAAGAAGGAGATCTGAAGAAAGAAAGAAAGAAGAACATCATGAGGAGAAAACAAAGAGAACAACAAATTCTTTCCCTCTCTCTCTTTCTTTATTTTTGTAAAAGAAACATGTATATCTCTAGAATACAACTTGCTCCTTGAGTTCGACCTCGGGAACTCTTTTATTTTCCGAGTAAAAAATTTATATATTTGAAATGATGGCAATAACTGGCTATATTACAACGACATAACAATAAAACCCGGTTATCGCTCGAAGCCATCGTTATCAGGCTCTGGCGCCAGTACTTCGGGATAGCACTATCCATGACACCACCCAGGAGCTCATAACCCCAAAACACAATGCGATGTAAAGGGGCGCTCCAAGCAAACTCAAGCTCTTGCTCCGACACTATAGGTAGAGCACCGTCCAAGACACTTGAGTTGCTAAAATGCGCTTTAATGCTCCATCTAAAGATATGAAATATAGATATGGAGCAGCACCGAGGCAGTAACATGTTGAATCGCATCCTCAAAGGAGGCATTTTCCTCTTTCTTAGTGGTGGGAACTCAAACCAATGATTTGCTTCAGACTTTTACTAAGTCCAAACAAGGGTTTTTTTTTAAATTTTTAGTTATTTTTAAGTGTTGGCTTGTGTGTGAAAATTGACACAAGAAGTTCCTCAAGAAATGCAAGTTTTTGAATTAGAGACTAAGTCAAATACTTTCCACATTACAAACTAGGATCAAGTCACCTGAACTATCATGAGTTCAGGTGGAATTTTAGAGAAGGATATCTGATCTAGTCTTAAAATAGACCCTGAAATTCTAATGGTCAGATTCGCAACCTCATCCCTAGTTTGTTAAAGATTAAATCCCATTATACCCAAAAGTGAATTTTTTCAACCTTAGTCCTGATTTCAAAAAATTTTTCCTTAAAAATTTTTCAACATTTTTATTTTTTTGGGTATGCAAGCAGGAAAATAAAATAACTAATGAAAAATGCATGTTTTTAGGTTTTGAAAATCCTAAATCGATCATCAAATTTTAAAAACACCCCCCCATGCTTAAGATATGCCATGTCCTCATGCATTAGGAGGGAAAAGGGATCACCTTAGTGAAGAACGGGTGGGTTTAGGATGATCAAAACCTGGAAAAAGAAGAAGAAAAAAGGAAAGCAAGAAAAAATGATGGGTTACCTCCCATCCAATGCTATCTTTTACGCCATTCAGCCGGGCGTGAAGGTATGCACGGAAGACGAAAAATCATGTAAATAGTTGGACACTTTGATGCTCGCAAAAAAGGTGTTTTCTTCTAGATCCCTAGAAAATTGATTAGAAGCAATATTGGGATCAAAGTTGGATGGAAAATGATAAGTGTAGCCCGAGTCTGGCCATGGTTTTAAATTAGGTTTGATGGCAAATTCGGGCGGGGTTGGTGGTAGGTCCATAAGAAAGGAGTTGGGGAAGGGATGGTGAGGATTAGGTGAAGTTAGTGTGGAAAAATGGAGTGCGGGAATAGTGGGTGGGTTAGGGTGATCAGGGGGTACATCAAGAATGGATTTGGGGTCAAGACATGTCTCCAGATCACAGATTTCGCCAACCACTGATTCTGAATCAGAGTCCTCAAAAAAATTATGGTCGGTAAGGATATCTATTAACGTTGTCTCCTTTGTCATATTGGAAATTTCCATATCTGAGTCCTCAAAAAAGTTATCATCATGGAATCTTCTAGAGG
Source organism: Thalassia testudinum (assembly GCA_037157565.1). Classification (NCBI taxonomy): domain Eukaryota; kingdom Viridiplantae; phylum Streptophyta; class Magnoliopsida; order Alismatales; family Hydrocharitaceae; genus Thalassia; species Thalassia testudinum. The sequence continues at coordinate 5,918,189 of JAZHRO010000003.1, read as the reverse complement.
ATTTGAAAATATCTAAAGTGATAGTTTGGCCTACGCAAGTGATATCCATTTTGCCTGTGTGGCAATTGATATTTGCATTTGCAGTGGCCAAAAAGGGTGTCCAAGGATTATTGGGGAGTCCAGTAATGATTCAGGTACCTCAATGTCAAGAACTAGAAAGTCTGCAGGGAAGACACAATTCTGGACCTTGACCAGAACATCCTCGACAATCCCACGAGGTTTGATTGTAGATCGGTCGGCTAATTGCAGGGTAACCTCGACAGGTTTTAATTCACCGATTTGAAATTCTTCAAATAAAATTGTGGGAATAATATTAACTGAGGCACCAAGATCAAGGAGGGCATGATTAAAAGTAGTATAATCAATAATTACTGAAATTAAAGGCACCCTCGGATCTTTCATCTTAGGAGGCAGCTTGCTCTGTATGATAGAGCTTATTGTCTCCGAAAGATGCACCTGTCCTAGATTTTTGGCCTGCCTTTTAGGAGTACAAATCTCCTTCAAAAATTTTGCATAGGCAGGTATATATTTGATGGCATCTAGGAGAGGAATATTGATTTGAACTTGCCCAAATAGATCCATGAGTTCTTCTGTAGTGGGCTCAGATTTCTTTTTTTTGGTGGTGGTGGGGTGGAGTGCTTATGGGAAAGGGATAGGAATCGTGTCTTGAGATTATCGTGTTTCTTTTCTTCCTGATGGAGAGGTGGTGAGTAAATTTGCACAGGGATTTCACCAGGTTTGTGTGAAGGCCTGGGATCAGTGGTGGTTTTCCCACTCCTCAAAGTAATTGCATGTGCAGTCGGATTATTATTTGGAGGAGGTGGGGGGGCCTGTGGTTGCGGAAACCTAGGAGGCTACTGAGGTGGTGATTAGTAGGAGGCTAATTTAGGTAGTGTGGATTTCTGCCCGGATATTGGTTCCTTTGGTGATTAGGGTTGGGATGGAAGATGTCCTGCAGGTCTTTGCGTGGGAGTAACCCCAATCTGATTGTTCAGATTTGTGATGGTGCAGGTTACTTCCATCATTTTTGTTTGCATTTGCTGCAGGGTTCGCATCATCTGGGCATTGATGTCTTGTTGGGATGGCCCAAGATGGAAGGTTGGATTTGACCCATACTCGTTAAAATGATCTGGTTGGGAAGGAACCTGATTATTCTAGGAGTAGTTTGGGTAATTTTTCCAATTGGAAGAATTTTTAAAGGGCTCCTGGATGGCAGAAATATTTTGAGTGGGGTTAAGATTTGGATAGTTGTAAGTCCCCAGTGAATCATGGGCAACCTTAGAATACTGGTAATAATCATCAGGAGTAGTGTTGAGATTATGCAAATTTTCTCTTCGTGGAAAGTTAAGTTGGGTTAGATGTGGACTATGTGGAGCTTGGGTTGATGTGGCTAGTCTTTCCTCAATTTTATTTTTTTTAATATGCATCTGGTCGAGTTTTTGAGCGATCATTTGAAGATCATCTTGGGTGACAGGGATAGATGGATGGCGTAGACCCGGATAGGTGGTGTTAATATGATGATTTAATCGTTGAAATGCATATAGTGGTTAACCTAAATTGGGCCTAACCATCTTTTTACAACAATTTTTAACCTGGCCTACTTGATTTTATCTTGGTCACTTTTAGGCCCAGGGTCGAACTTGGGGAAGTGGGATTAGAGGTGAATAAGTTTCTACGCCTTTCCTACAATGAATCTCTTCTGTTCGTTTATTATGTTTTTGGTGTTTTTCTATTTAGTATTTTTTTTCTGATAATTTTTGTCCTTGAGGTACACCCTCAAAATCAGGTTCTTGGCTTTGAGCCAAATTAGGATTTCAAAACTAGTCTTGCTATTCGCAAGACTGAGTACCTGCAAGTCACGGATTATCTTTTCTCTTTTATATATTTTTTTTATCTTTTTAATTGCAGAAAAGAGAAATAGAAATAAGATAAATATAGTATATATATATGTATATATTATATATGTATATAGGGGTGGGGGTGGAGGTGGAAATGGAGTGTAGCACGGTGTCGAGTCGGTCATCTAGGAAGACTCAACCAACAGGAAGAAGTGCTGCGTGGAGTGTATGATGGATGGGTGGAAGATGTGTGCGAAGACGCTTTCTGTACGCGTGTATCGGGGAATATCAGCAACTGGTGCAGATATTCCCGCAATACAATGTATGGTAGGTGATATGAAAATATATATGTATGTATGTATATATGTAAATATATATATATATACATACATACATATATATATATATATGGTTATAATTATATAGGTGTATATGTAGTTATGTATGTATATATATATATAGATATGTAAATATATGTATAGATAGATGTATGTATATGTATATATATATATATATTTATAATTATATATATATGTATGCATATATAACTATAGAGATGTAGATGTATATATGTATATATGTATATATATATAAATATATATATAGATATATTTGTATATAGTTATATATATGTATATATGTATATAGATATATTAGTATAAGTATCTATGTATATAGATATATGTAGATAGATATATATGTTTATATGTATGTAGATTTGTATATATATATATATATAAATATATGTGTATATATATGTATCTATATATATATATATACATATTTAGTTGTATAGGTAATAATATATGTATAGATATATGTATATATATATATACGTATATAAATATATATATATATATATATATATATGTAAATATATATGCTTATATATATATATATGTATGTATGTATATATACTTATATATAATTGTATAGGTACTAATATATATATATATATGTGTGTCTGTGTGTGTGTGTGTGTATATAATTATATACAGGTATATATATATAAGTGTGTATATAGGGGTGTACAAGTGAAAGTGTGTGTGTACGAGAGTGTGTGTGTGTGTATGTGTCTGTGGGAGAGAGAGAGAGAGAGAGCGTCTGCTGAAGAAGAGGCGTGGCGTTTAAGTCGTCTAATGCAGCGGCTGACGTTTGATGTCCACACGCAGGCGCAGGCACGTAGGCGCACGAAGACGTGCGCGCACGCAAGAGGGAGTGAGTGACTGCAGTGCACCATGCTGCGCACTGAGGCTGGTGCAGGCGAAGAAGTGGGCGGGTGCAGATGTGAGAGCAGGCGTGGGGAGAGACACGGGCATAGGCGTGCGTGGACGGGCTAGCGACGATTGCGACGTGGAGAGAGAGCGCTCGGTGACCGGATTAGTGAGAAACTTTCCGGTCACCGCACTGTAGCCACAGTGTCGAGCTTTCTAGCATGAACAGTGGCTACAGTGAGCGCTCGGCTCGTGCGACCGCCTGTGCCTGGTTCAGCGTGCGCGGTCTCTGTGGAGCAGTTGGCGTGCGCACGGAAGTGGCTACGTCGGCTGCTTGCATGCGCAGAGTCCTACGTGCGGGCGAGAGGTGGCCGGCGCCTTGCTGTAGCCGCGGTTGAGCTTCAAAGCTTGACTTTGCGTCAATGGCGGAAATGGCTTGGAATGATGAAAATAGAAAGGAGAACCACCACGCCCACTGGCTCTTTGATGAGCTGGGCAGTGGTGGGACTCACAGTGGTGGTTGTGTACCACTGTGAGTTGCTCCTGCCCGCAGCGTGGCTCCTCAGGAAGAAGAGAGGCTGCGTATGGAGGGGAGAGGGGAGGAGACAGCTTGGAGGAAGGAGGTGCTGTTGGTGTGTGGACCAGGCTCCGCCGCAAGGAAGAGGGCTGTGCTCTTTTTAAAATGGAAAGAGGCATGCACAGCCATGCCCTAGGCTGCATGCATGGCTGTGCATGCGGCTGGTAGGACAAGCTTGTTGCAGGGAATGGCGCGAGGAGGAAGCTGCCATGCCTTGTAGCCGTGCAGAGAAATTCAAAGCCAAATAGAAATAAAAAATAAAGATGGGGATTTTGCAAGGCAGCACTTGAGGATTATGTTAATTTCAAGGCCATTTTATTCACTCTCCTCCCCTCTCAAATAAATGCATGCATGCGTTTATTTTTACAATTGCGACTATGGCTACCTAACATACACTGGCAATGCTTGGAAATAACACAAGATGGCACAATTGTTGGTGCATTTTTGCTGTGCAATCATACCCCCATGCCTATCTTTTGCTAGCCCCTAGCAAAACATTTTTGTATTGTATTTAGAAATGATCTTTAAGCTGAATATTTTTTTCTGAGGAGACATAGGTGTGTTTATTGTTGGATATTGTGAGAACCAATTGCAGAGAAGACTACCAGAACTTTAAGTCTTACATGACATTGACCATCTCTCAACTAACCTGGACTCTTGATATTTAAACCTTAAGTACGATTTCCAGGACCCAGGAGGTTTTTGTCGTACTCGAGAGCTCAAGAGATTATGTCTTGTGCATAGTGAAGGATGAAGACTGACCAGATGAACATTAGGACTCAAGCCCAGTGTTTCACGAATTTTTAAGTGCAGGTTGGTCCCAGTTTCAGCTCGTGTCTTTGGATTGACCCTCAAAAAGATGACAGAGAACTCAACTCCCATTTTATAATATTTGTGGCTCAAAGAAAATAGGGTATTTGTAACTTTTCCTGAAGAACTTTTGTAGGGTGAAGACTTTACAGTCATTTGTGAGATATATTGACTTATTTGCATCTTTTTTTTTTTTTGAAACACGTGTCAGTATATCTCTTACAACTTTATTTGGACGAGCACACTTTTCTTTTGGTGGGAGAGTTTCTTTTTGGTGGAAAGAGTCTCTCCTAAACACAAGACTAAAGCCTGGGATAAAAAGTTTACCTGCGCACATAGGTAAGGACTCCACCTTCCCTAATGAACACTAGGGTTGGATCTTATGTTCACCTGGTCTTTCTTGATATGTGTAGTGTGAACCAAGATTACTTGGGCTCTCGAGTAGATGCAAACCAACGAATCCTGTACTGGTGTCTCAAGTACAAGAATACGTCCTTAGTTAGGAGAGATTCCGATCTATCTTGTCAATGCTCAAGTGAATTAAGCCGAGCCTGAGCAAATCAAGCTACTGTGGCCTGGAAAGCCTTCAAAACAGTGGTTGAATATCCATAAACACTTATTGTATTTTTGTTTCAGCCTTCAGATCATTACTAAACACCTTTTTTTTTTTTTCATATTTATAGATAGATGGAGACTGCATGATACCCTAAAATACCCAGATCCTATGGATGCCTATCCACCCCCCCATGTCAAACGATGCTATGTCCTCATATGCATGCAAGGTAGGGTAGAGAAAGGACGAAAAATTGGGTAACGAGAGTTGAGGTGTACGGTATACAGCAGGGTGGTAGGGTGGGTGGATGGTGGGTGGTGATGTGAAAAGTGAAGTGAGCGTGACAGCGGCGGAGTGTAGTTGGGGTGCCTCCCAACGAGCGCTGATTTTAACGTCCCCAGCTGGACTCAGAATGAGGCACAACATTAGTTACCCTCTAGTAGGGCAACAGTTTCTCCAACGGGGGTAGGTTCAGGAGTAAGATAGGGTTTCAAACGCTGCCCATTGACCGTAAATTTATGCCCAGATTTGGGATCTTCAATCTCAACGACCCCGTTGGGAAATGGTCTCGAGACCAGGAAAGGACTAGTCCATTTGGACTTCAGTTTCCCAGGAAAGAATTTGAGCCGAGCATTGTAGAGCCAAACTTGCTAAGATGGCTCAAATTCATTCTGTCGAATACGGCTGTCGTGAAAAGCCTTAGTGCGTTGCTTGAAAGTTAAGGCAGAATCATAGGCTTCACGATGGAGCTCTTCCAGCTCCTGGAGTTGGAGTTTCCTTTCTCGACCACACAGGTCTGGGTCGAGGTTACATTGGCGAATCGCCCAATAAGCGCGGTGCTCCAACTCCACGGGCAAATGACACGGCTTCCCGTAAATGATTCTATAAGGAGACATACCAAGGGGAGCCTTGAAGGCGGTCCGATACGCCCAAAGTGCGTCAATCAGCTTGTCGGACCAATCCTTACGGTCAGGTCGAACCGTTTTCTAGAGAATTTGCTTGATTTTCCGATTCGACACCTCTGCCTGGCTGTTCGTCTGAGGATGATACGGAGATGCTATACAATGGTGGACTCTATATTTCCTCGGAAGTGCCCTAAAAGAAGCATGGGTAAAGTGGCTTCCTCCATCTGAGATAATAGCTTGAGGGATCCCAAAGCGTGCAAAGATGTGGTCTATGACAAATCGAGTGGATATAATATGGTCAGCATGTCGCGTGGGAATAGCCTCGATCCATTTCGAAACATAATCAACAGCCACGAGAATGAATTCGAAGCCATTGGAAGGAGGAAAGGGACCTATGAAATCAATTCCCCAAATGTCGAAGATTTCCGCAGCTAGGATGGGCTGTAAGGGCATCATGTCACGACGTGACATTGACACTAACTACTAGCACCTAGTGCAATGCTTGACATACTTGTGTGCATCCTGATGAAGGGAGGGCCAAAAGAAACCGCACTGCAACACCTTGGCTGTAGTTTTCCTCCCAGAGAAATGGCCTCCGCAGGCCTAATCGTGGCAGAAGGATAGCACACTGGGGAATTCGCTGTCAGGAACACAGCGACGGATGATTTGATCAGCACCTATGCGAAAAAGAAGTGGAATATCCGAGAAATGATACTTTGCTTCTGCCATGAGACGCTCGCGCTGGTTTTTAGGCCAGCCACGTAGAAGGGATCCAGAAGCAAGGTAATTGGTAATGTTGGCATACCAAGATCCACTTGCCACATTAATTGCTAATAGGTGCTCACCAGGAAAAATCTGACTAATCGGCAGAGTAAGTCCAATATGGTTAGGGTCCAGTCTGGAAAGATGATCAGCCACAACATTCTGGGCTCCAGCCTTATCGTGGATCTCAATGTCAAATTCTTGGAGCAGAAGGACCCATCGAATCAGTCTAGGCTTGGCATCCTTCTTGTGCATGAGATGGCGAATGGCCGCGTGATCAGTGAAAACAATAGTATGTGAGCCCAGAAGGTAAGAGTGGAATTTTTGCAGCCCAAAGACGACCACCAGTAGTTCTTTCTCAGTGGTAGTATAATTACGTTGGGCCTCGTCCAACGTCTTACTGGCATAGTACACTACGAAGGGGTGTCTATCGCGTCTTTGTCCCAGGATGGCTCCGACTGCAAGGTCGGAAGCGTCACACATGAGTTCAAAGTCGAGGGACTAATCAGGTGGCTGGAGAACAGGGGCTTTGGTGACAGCATTATGCAGCTGCATGAATGCTCGTATGCAGTCAGGGCCCATATCGAAGGGTACGTCAGTTGATAAGAGATGAGTTAAAGGTCGAGAAATCTTGGAGAAATCTTTGATGAATCTTCTATAGAAACCGACATGTCCCAGGAAGGAGCGGATTTGTTTGACAGAACCAGGCACAGGTAAATCAGCAATTACATCAAGCTTAGCTTTGTCAACCACGATACCCCTATTGGAGATGATATACCTGAGAACAATTCCCTCGTGTACCATAAAATAACTTTTTTCCCAAGAAAGCATGAGGTTTACATTAATACATCTCCTAAGGATACGGGTCAAGTTGGCAAGACAGTCATCAAAAGATGGTCCAAAGATTGAAAAGTCATCCATGAAGACCTCGAGAAAGTCACCCACCATGTCATGGAATATCGCCAACATACATCTTTGGAAAGTTGCTAGCACGTTACAAAGTCCGAACGACATCTTTCTAAATGCAAAGGTGCTGAAGGGGCAGGTAAAGGTGATTTTCTCTTAGTCCCGGGGGTCAATTGCCAGCTGGTTATATCTTGAGAATCCATCCAGGAAACAGAAAAATTTATTTCCCGCTATCCGCTCCAGGATTTGGTCAATGAAAGGTAGCGGAAAGTGATCTTTTTTAGTTGCAGCATTGAGTTTCCTATAATCTACACACACTCTCTAGGATGTAGGAGTGTGTGTAGGGATGGATTCGCCCCTGTCATTGACACGGATGGTGAGTCCCGCCTTTTTGGGCACAACGTGAATCGGACTCACCCAGGGGCTATCGCTGATTGGGTAGATTATACTTGCATCCAGCCACTTAATAATTTCCTTCTTAACAACCTCCCGCATGTTAGGGTTGAGAGGCCGCTGCATCTCGCGGGAAGGTCGAGCCTCCTCCTCCGTATATATACGGTGAGTGCAGTAGGAGGGGCTAATGCCAGATAAGTCTGAAAAAGACCATACAATGGTTGCCTTGTGTTCCATAAGGACCTCAGTTAGTTTGCACTCTTGCTCCCTGGTCAATTTTGAACTAATGATTATGGGGAGTGTTTCATTTGGTCCTAAGAAAACATACTTAAGTGTACTAGGAAGCTTTTTCAACTTGGGAGTAGATGGTGAAAGGTCTGGCATTTCTTGGGACGAGAGTGTCCCAGGTGGATCAGAAAACAAGTCAGGAGGAAGAAATTGGTCCTCAGATTGGCCAAGAAGAGGGGCTTCTTGGATAGATTGATCCAAAAAGGAATAGCCCCAGTGTGTAGTATGTGGGCTCAAGGTCCCAGTGTGGAGTTGTAACTCCACCTGATTTGGCGTAAAAGAAAGTGCAATCTGGTCTTTAAGGGTGTGGATCTGCGGCGAGTAGCCCGGATATGACTCAGACCATAAGGTATGGGAAGCGGAGGAAACCTCGTTAGAAGTCTGGCCAGGAGATGGTACGGGATAAGGGAGGGATGGGGGAATGTCACAATATGTGTCAGTCAGGCAATCGTCATTGTTTAAAGGCAGTCCGCAGAAGTCAGAATAGGTCCCAATTAGTTCGATACACGCACTGACGGTCATGTCCTCGTCAAACGTGTCATCCTCGATGCAATCGCAATCAAAGTTTTTGGCTGCCTTGAAGATGTTAAGCTTGAGCTTCTCAGATCCAATGGCAATCTCAATACAGCCCGACTTGCAGTCGATATGGGCGCAGGCTGTGGCCAAGAAAGGTCGACCAAGGATGATCGGACAATCATAAAGTGAGCTAGGAACTTCCATATCTAAAACAAGAAAGTCAACAGGAAAACAGAGACTGTTGACCCTAACCACCACGTCTTCCACCACACCCTTTAGAATTTTGACAGAATGATCTACCAACTGTAACGTGACAGGGGTGGGTTTCAGATTTCCCAAGGAAAAATTTTCGAGCATGATGGTTGGTATGAGATTGACGGAAGATCCTAGATCAAGCAGGGCACGGTTAAAATTGCAGCCTTGGATGCTACAGGAAATAAGCGGTGTGCCTGGATCTTTCTACTTTGGTGGTAGATTTGATAGTATGGCACAACTCGCATGGGGCGAGAGAACCACCGGATTCTTAGTTTTCTTTGACAGTTGCCTGGGTGTTGTGTAGCCTTTGAAAAATCGGGCGACAGTAGGTATGTGGTCGATTGCCTCGAGCAGGGGTACCTTGATTTCAACATCCCTGAACAAATTATGCAGGTTATCAAAGGCCTGTGTATCTTTCTTTTTGCCTTTTGGATCCCTCAGTAGAGCCTCAGGGAATGAGACTGATTCTAGCACCAATTTGGGTGTATCATCCTCTCGCGAATGCGGTGCTCATCCCGAATGAGAGGGCGATGAAGAAGACGGGCTAGGATCAGGTCGAGGCGGATCGACGGTCTGCTTACCGCTCCTCGTAGTGATAGCATTGGACGATGCGGGTCCAGTGGAATCATACAGCGGAGGAGGGTTTGCAATAGGGACATAAGAGTGAAGTGTTGTAGCAAGATTAGCCTGAAATCCCGGTGGAATGCTCGGAGCTTGCAGAATCTGATGAACCTGCCCCTGAGAAGGTCGTACTTGTGGTGGAGGACCATGGGGTACGAAATTTCATGGGTTGGGAATAGGTTGGGCTAGAAGAGTGCCCTAAGATCGAGTTGCCAAGCATAGTTGACTGATCTTAGCATTCTGCTACTCCAATTGGTGTTGAAGAGAGGTCTTGTTCTCTTCATGGCGCTTTGACATTTCCGTCATCATTCGCATCAATTTGTCAAGAGGACTTGATGCGTGTTCTGTTCGCGGTACGCAAGGACCTGATGGCAGATTCGCCATAGGATTAGACTGGGCCTTTGGGATGATGGGTGCGGACGGTGGCATTGGTCTACCCGTTGGATTTTGGCGCTGCGGGTTGTTGGACCATGTGAAGTTCGGATGATTTCGCCACCCTGGGTTATAAGTGGTAGAGAACGGGTTGTTCCCCAGGGCGCAAGCGTCTTCTATGCCAGAAGACATGTTCGCATGTAAACACGCATCTGAGCACACAGAGGCTTGGTCCTCCGTGTCAAAATACTGGCTTGTAGAAGCCAGATCCACATGACTTACCGAATAGCTCGACGCGACACTCGGTAAGGAAGGTCTTACGGGGATTCTTAGGATAAGCCTGGTGTTAGAAGAATTGGGATTGTGACGAAGTGGCGAGGTGGGGGTGTTTGCCATAGAACGGGTGGGGTTGGCCAGAAGCTCGTCCAGCTTCTTGTGTACGACGGAGACTTCATCCAATTTTTGTGCGATAAGGCTGAGATAAGTGGATGAATGGGAGAATCCCATGTCAACTTCGTGGATGTTACGGGGCAGGCTGGTACGATTAAAGGCGATAATGGAGGCATTGTTCATTGAGTTTTCGCTCATATTTTCAAATAATTCGAATGCTCCATTCTCGTCTTTATTCATGAAATTCCCTCTGCAGGTAGCATCTGCAATTTGCTTTAAAGTCTCATTTAGCCCATAGTAGAAAATCTGGGCTATATGCCACTTAGGAAGACCGTGGTGCAGATACTTCCTGAGGAGGTCATTATATCTCTCCCATGCCTCATGAAACTGTTCGCCGTTTTGTTGTGTAAATGAAGTGATAGCACGACGAAGCGCATTGGTTCACCCGATTGGGAAGACCTTCTTGAGAAACACTATTCCCATCTCTTCCAAAGAGTGGATGGTTCTCCTAAGGGTGCGTAACGACTGCAACGCTTTATCCCGTAATGAAAACGGGAACATTTTCATGAGGACTATAGGTAACTCGATATTTCTTGGTTTAACTGTTTCAGCCAATCGGGTTAGGTCTTCCAAGTGGAGAAAAGGATCTTCACTTTCAAGACCATGGAAGTGAAAATTTATCAGGCCAATTATGTTAGGTTTCAGTTCAAAGTTGTCCCCGCCCATGGGGTCCCGAATTTGTCCTATGGTCTCTGTAGCAGCGGGATTCTGATAGGAGCTAAGAGACCTAGGCTCCTCCCGATCGGGAGGGTTCTGCATTTCCTCCACAGTTTCTCTAATGGCCTCAATTTGTTCATTGTACATTTCAATTTGGGCTTGGAGGCAGGTTATGGGATCCAAGGCTCCACCACCTGGTGGGTTTTTGGGCGGTTTCCTCCCTCGGGATTTGGGGGTGGGCGTGCAGCCATGTTTGTGGAGGAGAAGGACGATTCGGCTTCTTTTCTAAAATTATCAGGCAATTCACACAGTTTAACCTCCTTCCAAACATGCACTACCGCAGGAAGAATTGGGGGGATACGAAGGGAAAAGAGATGAGAGAAATGACGCTGCAAAGGTACACTTGATGACAAACCAATACAATCAAATTCCTAACCTCTACAGTGTGTCCTTAGATCTAAAGATCTATGTTACCTACTATCACGAACTACGAAACTGAATGCGAGCACCGCGGAACCTCCGGGCCAGATTGAAAGGCTGTTTGCCCCAGTCTTAGACACCCGATAGCACGCGGGAACCCTCACCAGCACGTAGGTGCTACACGCAGGTAGTTAGACCTTCAATCCTTAATAAGGGTCAAGTTGCTACCAATTTTAGTTAGAGGCTTAGGATCAAGTGCTTCTGGAATGTGAAGGGCGTTATTTACGAGTAATGCCCAAGTAATTGATTTTTTAGAGTGTGTAAACCAAGCATGCAATGGGGAAATCTCCTCGAATTGAAGTTTTAATTGGTGAATGGTTTTTAGAATTCAACCTTAAGTAGTATGGATTTTAGGATTTCGCTGAATTACCAATTCAACCAATATCCGGGTTTTGAGAGAATTCAAGTTTTCTTCTAAGCCCAACAAACCCTTCTTCAATGTCAGTTGGTTAATGCATGCTAAATTGCAATGGGCTTCCCTAGATGGAGATTTCTATGTGTGGATACATGAGTCAATTTTAGATTTTTGTGAAAGGGAGCCAAAGCACTTTAATTCAAGTGCTCCCAATCACCAAAATGATTTCCACACACAAGGCTCAACTATAAGATAAAGAAAATCAGATTGTTGGGGTTGAAGTATTCGGGATCGAATCTTAGGCACGTGAAAGGTCGTGGTGGGGTTGGAATCAACTCAATTCCAAGTCTCCCCACCAAAAAGGTGATCCCGAATTGCAGGTAAATGAGGCAAAGAGGGATGGCAATCAATCTTTTTATTTTTGCCTCAAAGAATACTTCACACGACGAAAGATTCAAGAATCAAGATTCTAGGATCTTTGCTATGCGAAGTTTGGCGGGAAATCCTATGGCGGTGGGAGTGATGACAAACAATCAAACAAGTGATTTTTAATCCACTTGCCCCAAGAGATCCAAAGAGGTGTTTTTAGTTTTTTTTATTATTATTATTAAGGTGACAAGTTGACCTAAGTTGCTAAGAAAGAAAGACCTACTTGTTCAGCAATGTGTGCGAAGCTCCAGTGCGGTGCTAGTGTCTTCACGCTCTTGTTCCCGCCTTGGATCTACCCACATCTTCCACTTCATCTACCTGCCTTCTCCTTGTAGCTGGTTCCCCTGTACACCAACAAACAGAAACAACCGTGAAGAGAAGGGTGTGAGAAGAGAAAAATTAAAGGAATGAAGTAGAAACTTACTTGAATGCGCACTTCCCCGGCAATGGTGCCAGAAAAAGAGTGGTGCAGACCCAGATAGGTGGTGTTAATATGATGATTTAATCGTTGAAATGCGTATAGCGGTTAACCTAAATCAGGCCTAACCATCTTTTTACAAAAATTTTTAACCTGGCCTACTTGATTTTATCTTGGTCACTTTTAGGCCCAGGGTCAAACTCAGGGAAGTGGGATTAGAGGTGAATAAGTTTCTTCACCTTTTATTATGTTTTTGATGTTTTTCATTTAATATTTTTTTTCTGATAATTTTTGTCCTTGAGGTACATCCTCAAAATCAGGTTCTTAGCTTTGAGCCAAATTAGGGTTTCAAAACTAGTCTTGCTATTCGCAAGATTGAGTACCTGCAAGTCACGGATTATCTTTTCTCTTTTATATATATTTTTTTATCTTTTTAATTACAGAAAAGAGAAATAGTAATAAGATAAATATAGTATATAGATATGTATATATTATATATGTATATAGGGGTGGGGTTGGAGGTGGAAATGACGTGTAGTACGATGTCGAGTCAGTCGTCGTCTAGGAAGACGCAACCAATAGGACAAAGTGCCGCGTGGAGTGTAGGATGGATGGGTGGAAGATGTGTGTGAAAACCTTTCTGTACGCGTGTATCGGGGAATATCAGCAGCTAGTGCAGATATTCCCGCGATACAACGTATGGTAGGTGATATGAAAATATATATGTATGTATATATGTAAATATATATCTATATGTATATATATATATGTATATATATATATAGATATGTAAATATATGTATAGATAGATGTATGTATATGTATATATATATAGTAATATATGTATATAGTTATATATATTTATATATGTATATAGATATATTAGTATAAGTATCTATGTATATAGATATATGTAGATAGATATATATATATATATACGTATTTATAGCTATAGATATATATGTATATATGTATGCAGATTTGTATTTATATATATTTATAAATATGTGTGTGTGTATGTATGTATATATATATATACTTATATATAATTGTATAGGCACTAATATATATATATATCTGTGTATATATATATATAATTATATATAGGTATATATATGTATAAGTGTGTATATAGGGGTGTACAAGTGAGAGTGTGTGTGTACGAGAGAGAGAGTGTGTGTGTGTATGTGTCTGTGGGTGAGAGAGAGAGAGTGCTGTGAGAGAGAGAGAGAGAGAGAGAGCATCTGCTGAAGAAGAGGCGCAGCATTTAAGTCATCTGATGCAGTGGCCGACGTCTAATTTCCATGCGTAGGCGTAGGTGCGTAGGCGCACGAAGACGTGCGCGCACGCTGGAGGGAGTGAGTGCGAGGGAGGGACCGCAGCGCACTGCGCTGCGCCCTGAGGCGGGTGCGGGTGAAGAAGTGGGCACTGAAGCGGGTGGGTGCAGACGCGAGAGCGGGCGCGGGTAGAGACGCGGCCGCGGGCATGCGCGGATGGGCTGGCGATGGATGTGGCGCGGAGAGAGAGCGCACGGTGACCGGATAAGTGAGAACTTTCCGGTCACCGCACTGTAGCCACAGTGTCGCTCTCTCTAGCGTGAACAGTGGCTACAGTGCGCGCTCGGCTCGTGCGACCGCCTGCACCTGGTTCAGCATGTGCGGGCGCTGTGGAGCAGTTGGCGTGCGCGTGGAAGGGGCTGCACCGGCTGCTTGCGTGTGCGGAGACCTGCATGCGGGTGAGAGGTGGCCGGCGCCTTGCTGCAGCTGCGGTTGAGCTTCAAAGCTTGACTCTGTGGCATTGGCGGAAATGGCTTGGAATGACGAAAACAGAAAGGAGAACCACCACGCCCACAGGCTCTTTGATGAGCTGGGTGGTGGTAGGACTCACAGTGGTGGTTGTGTACCACTGTGAGTTGCTCCTGCTCGCAGCGTGGCTCCTCAGGAAGAAGAGAGGCTGCGTATGGAGGGGAGAGGGGAGGAGACGGCTTGGAGGAAGGAGGTGCTGTTGGTGTGTGGACCAGGCTCCGCCACAAGGAAGAGGGCTGTGCTCTTTTTAAAGAGGAAAGAGGCATGCACAGCCATGCCCTGGGTTGCATGCATGGCTGTGCATGCGGCTGGCAGGACAAGCTTGTTGCAGAGAATGGCGCGAGGAGGAAGCTGCCATGCCTTGCAGCCGCGGGGAGAAATTCAAAGCCAAATAGAAATAAAAAAATAAAGATGGAGATTTTGCAAGGCAACACTTGAGAAATATGTTAATTTCAAGGCCATTTTATTCACTCTCCTCCCCTCTCAAATAAATGCATGCATGCGTTTATATTTACAAATGCGACTATGGCTACCTAATATACACTAGCAATGCTTGGAAATAGCATAAGATGGCACAATTGTTGGTGCATTTTTGTTGTGCAATCAATGGAGTGCCTACTTCATGAACACCAAACTGCGGGTTTTGAGTTCTGCAAAATATGTTCATGGAAGCTTGATTAAATGAGTTTTCACTCATTTCTTCAAAAAGGTCATAGGCACTTTCAGCATGTTTATTTAAGAAGTTGCCGCCACACGAAGCATCGACAAAATGTCAAATTTGATCTTCTAATCCATGATAGAAGATTTGCATGAGCTGCTATAAAGGAATCTCGTGGTGCTGGCAACTTCTTAAGAGATCTTGAAATCTTTCCCAAGAATCATTGAAAGTCTCACTAGATTTTTGTTGAAAGGTCGTAATAGGTCTTCGCAGGGAATTGGTACGACCTATGGGAAAGAATTTCTTGAGGAAGGAGCTCTTGAGCTGAGGCCAAGTTGTGATGGGTCGGCCAATGGTCCTGAACCAATAAGCGGCCTTATCTTTAAGAGATAATGGAAAAAGCCGCATCAGCCATATCTCTTCTTGCACATTTCGGGAACGGGTTGTTTGTGCAAGAAGAGTTAGCTCTTCAAAGGTGGCTGAAAGGGTCTTCTCTAGGAAGGCCATGAAAGTATTTAATTAGGTTCAGGACTGCAGGTTTGATCTCGAAGTCCCCCTCTGGTATGACCACCCCTGGTCGTTCCTCATAATAAGACGGATATAAAAATCTTTTAGAGGAATAACAGGCTGCTGACGAGGTGGTGGGTTTGGCCTTTGATTGGCTAGGTTTTAGATGTTCCTAGCCAATGTTTGTTGATTGGAATTTAATTTACCAATCTGCTCAGCCATCAATTTTAAAAGATCAGGCGGGAGGTCTTGATGTTGCTATTGGGGCAATTCAAGAAGAGGGAGCTCCAAGTGTGGGAAGTTAAAGGTGGGTGGGTTTTGGGTGGAAGGGTTAGAATTACGGTTAGTAGTGGGGTTAGAGGTAAGGTTAGAGGTGGAAGTGGAAGGGTTAGTGGACCCATTTTGTTGATTTTACATTTTTTTAGAAGGAGAAGAAGATAGAAAAAGTGGTCTTTTTGCATGGGGGGTGAAATCAAATGGTCCTTCCAGGTGCGGATTTTGAGACCGTCGCCCGTGCATAAAATGGGAGAACATGAGGGGAGGAGAAGAGAAAGAGATGAGAGAAAGTGTGCAAATCAAGCAACCAAAGCTAGACCTAACTTAAGTGTGACTCCCTAAAAATAAACCTAAGACTTGGTCTACGTAGGAAATAAGTAATCAATAGTGAATACCCGTTCTGTCAATAAATCTAGCCAAGTTGCTTAAGGGGAGGTTTGGGCCCAAACGTTTCCCAGGGAAGACTTCAGGTGTTTGTACAAACCCGCGCCTGGTCGTTTGACATGGCCCCTTAGCCTGAACACCAGATATAGATGACAGAATTGGTATTAACTAAAGAAAACTTAAGACTTATATAGCAAGCCTAAGTTGATCAAGCCTTAGGGGTCAAGTTGCTACGGATTTTAGTTAGGTCTAGGATACTATAGTTCACACGGAATGTAGAGGGCGTTTATTGGGTTGTTGCCCTATTATTTCAATTTTTTTGTGTGTGTGCATGAATTGGAGAGTGGCTCCAATGAAAAGCAAGTTGTTACACAATTATTGTATTTCTGTATTTTAGGATTGTATTTAACTTAGTGTATTTTTAGGATTTTCTTTTTAAGTTTTCAAACAAGTTTGAGATTCCACAAACAAGAGGAAATCAAGTTGTATGGGTGAAGATATGTTTCCTTTTGTTGTTTGTTTCTAAAAATGAGAAAAGAAACTCTAATCCAATTGGTCTTAGGACAGAAATTTAACTACCAATGAGTTATTTTTAGGCTTTCTGTATTAAGTAGTGGTCCAAACAATTCGAAACCTCGAAGAGAATAAAACAAGGATTCTAGAAAAAATTTTTGTAAGATTTTAGGAATTTGTTTGATAATTATTTTGAATTTTTACTTGTCCTGGTGTCAAAGTCCAGAAATGATACCTGTAGGTATTTTGCAATTTTTAGTATTACCACCGACGTCAGAAAATTTTGATGATTTTATATAATGTATAAAATTTTATAATGATTCCAGCAAGCTAAATTTCATAAAAATTAGATGAGCATAAAAATTCAAAAAATTCACGGACAGTAGCAAAACAGGAAGATTGGATGGTGTGACCCCTCTACAGTCCATGAATTTTTAAAAATTAAATACAAATCCAATTGATCTGAAATTTGGAGCAGATGTCCCTAACTTAATTTGGAATCACTGTATGAAGGTTTATGATTTTAACAGGCCTGTGATGTTAGGAATTAATTTTTCAAGTCCAAATAGAAATCTAGACCTGAAAAATAGAACACCAATACTTGAAATGAAGTGGTGTTAAATGGAGCAAACAAGCAATCAATGAGTTTTAAAATGCACCAGTCCACTTAATTAAGTTGTTTAGTGTCCTGAAAGCCAGGTTTAGTGTATTTTGGTACTTTTTTAGGCAAAATGTGACAAGAAATGGGGAACCAACCTGAAATCCACCGAAAGAAAAGGAACTTTAAGCTTCTGCTTCCAAATTCCCGCTTTCCTGCTGTAATTCCTGCACACGCTAAAGAAAAGAAAGAGAAGGGGATGAGATCCACTTCAAGCAAGAGAAAATTGACTAATGCAAAGCTGTGCCTCCCCGGCAATGGCGCCAAAAAGTGATCGCGAAAATACGCGATTTGTTAATTAGGCAATTTAGTGTCATTGCAATGCGTAAATCAGCTTTCGCTTTTAAATTTGTAAGACCTAGATAGTGGGGTATCTAGGGTCATCCAAGGAGGCAAATATGTTAGCAAAATTCAGGTCTCTTGCTTGGAAATAGAAATCATCTTTCTTTTTGGTCTTTTTCAACATATCATTTTTATGTTTTTGAAATTAAGGCAACATGTGAAATTGTTGGCGAGAAAGTGACGAACACTTAAATCAATACACTACTCCTCAAGTGGCAAGTAGAGCCTCTCCCTAAGCTCACTCTAGGCAAGTGGAGGCCTAGAATAATTAGGGAGAGGGAGTGAAGAATGCTAAAAACAATGCAATTAAAAATGCAACTAAAGAAGGCAACTTGATTAATGAGAAAGTGTTGTACAAAAACCCTAGTAGAGGAAAGCTTCTACAACTACAATTATAAGTACAAAGTAAAGAAACACTAATCCTTTAAAAATTGATGAAGAGGGGAGGCTGCTTGCTCCAAGCCTAGTAGCTCCTGAACTTGAAAAGAAGTGCTCCAACTCTTTGTCTCTAAAGCTCCACCAAATTGATGTCCTCCAAAGCAAGCCCTAAGGGGGCATGCCCTAAGCTTTTCTCCAAGGGTGGACGTCCACCCTAGGTCCTTCTCCTTTGCTTGACCATCCTCCTTGAGATGGAAAGGTCCTCCTTCTTGGCATGGCCCAAGTTGAAGAGAGTGGGGAGAGGAAGGCACCAAAGGGGCTGGTGATGTGCCCCCTTAATTTTCTTCTCTACTCCTTCTTCTTGGCTGTAGGTGTAGGTGGGTATAGGTAGAAAAATATACTAATGGAGGATGCCCTAAAATGGTGGTAGGTGGTGGGTTTATATAGAGTAGGAAGGGGGCTAAGGTGACTCTTGAAATGGAGGGATAAGATGAGAAGATGGAGGTGGTTGGGGATCCTATGGCTAAGGGCAATTGACGCCAACCCAAGGGACACCTAGGGGGTGGTTATGGGTGGTGGCACCCCTTGAAGTTGGTGCCAAAATGGCTTCTAGAGGGGGGGCTTAGGTGGCACCAAGTATGGTTCTGGAAGGAGGGATGATGTGGAGGGTGGAGATGGGTTTAAGGAGAGATGTGTGGTGGAGATGAAGGGGATTTTTGGAGGGAAAAGTGGCACCGACAAGGGGGTAGTTAGGGTGGTTTTGGTGCCACTTTTAGGTGTATTTTGGAGGTGGTATGTAGGCTAGGTTGGTGCCAAGTAGGGCTAGCTTTTGTGGAGCTAGTTGGTGGAGTTGTTAGGTAGGGTTTTTGGGTGGTACAAGCCAAGGAAGCTGGAGCATGGCTAAGCTAAGCTAAGTTAGCTTAGCTAATGGAGTAGAGGAGGAGGTGTTGGAGCTAGGGTTTGAAGAAAGAAGCTAAGGAGGAGAAGTCTGGAGCTGGAACTGGAGCTGGCAGCTGCTGAAAAGGCTGGCATGGAGCTACTCTAGCTTGCTTAGCTTGCTAGTTCTTTGCTAGCTGCTAAGCCAAGATAAAGTGAGCTGGCTTCTACCGAAATGAGCTGAGGTGAGCTGGGTCTGGTGCTCCCGGGGAGGATCAAGCTGGTTGAGGCAGCTAAGGTAGCTTAGCTCATCTGAGTTGAGCTAAGCTGAGTCCCCGGGAGCTAGACTTGAGCTTCCTGAGCTGGGATGAGTTCTTCTTTAGCTGGATGGAGTTGAGTGGAGTTGGATGTAGCTGGATTTGAGCTGGGGTGAACTCCAGTCAACTCAGTTAAGCTAGTTAGAGCTCCCTGTGGACATATGGGAGCTAAAATGAGCTAGACTCAACTAGGTTAAGCTAGATCTGAGCTGACTTGAGCTAGGGTGAGCTAAGATGAATTCTCTTGAGCTACCATTCAGCTGAGATTAGCTGAATGGAGCTGGGATGAGCTAACCCTAGTTCAAGTGAGCTAGGTTCCAACTGTGGTGAGCTGGATCAAGTTGAGTTCCAGCTAGTCTGAGCTCCTCCTTCACTATTTGCCTTCTTGAGTGCTAGGGTTTTAGGGATATGTATATCTGTTCATCCCTAACACTCACAAAAACATATCAAAAAGACAATAAAAAATGCAATGCATGCCTAACCTAATTAATGCCTACATGCTGCCCAAAAATCCGTTTGCGGAGTAAAAATCCTAAGAGCTAATTTATTTTAATGCATAAGAATGATGATAAATTGACGTTTATCACCATGCACTGAAACATTGAAGCCTATGATCAAAATGATTGATGAAATTAATAGTTCTCTATTGGATTTGCTCCAAAATGTTAGGGATAGGGGCCTAGGTGAGTTTCTACTTGGGAAATTGTTGAGGTTGAGGATGAAATTTATAGTTACCCTAGTCAAATCTTGGGATGATTCTCAAGATGAACCCCCTTCAGGAGAGCCAACGTCTGAACCTGCTCAGGCGCCTGTCGAGGGGGATACATTTTCTGAGGTCGGGGATGACCAGGTTGGGCTAGAGAAACACATTGAGGATGAACCGGTTGATTCACCTGAGATCCCTGAGACAGAGAGCGAGGAAAAATATGTCTCTTTGAACTAGGAAATGACAATCGATTTTGAGACATATATAAATGAGGATCATGAATTCTTTGACTCTGAGGGTGAAGAATCTCTTAGTGAAGTCTCATTTGAGAGTAAGGAAGATGATTTTAGTGAGACAAATGGGCTTGAGGAATCTGATGAACCATTTGATAGCTCAATCATTGAAGAGTATGATCATGTTGGGGTTAACTTGGATGATTCAAATCCTGATAATTCAATCAGTAGCCCCATTCCTTAATCACACCCTAAAGAATAGAATGATGATATTTTTGAGATCACCAGACCCAAGTCAATCCTGATTCAGCCACAATTGTTGGACTTGGGTACTTTAGATGGGGTGTACAATGATTTGGAGGTCTCGGAAACATTGATTTTAGAGGGTAGCAATATGGAAATGAAAATTTGGGAAGCTACTTCTGTGGGAACTATGATTTTGGATCTAAGGGTTCTTATTGACCTAAAACCACCAACTTTTTACTAGGACCCTTATGATATCTTTGATGTGCAACGCAAGCTTGGAATAATTGACTATCTTCCTGAGCTGAACATTAAGTGGACATCCAAACCTATTGAACCATCTCTACCCATTGTCCGACACTTTGGTCATGGGTTGCACACCACCAAACCATAGGCCCGACCTCGCAAGCACAATAATCTTAGGTTTTGGGTGATTTTCATCCAAAACCTGAGAACCCTCGAAACTGGCAACAGACAGAAGATGGATGGCCGAGATGGTGCCATGTGGTGCCATCTAGGTCACCCAACACTGGCTAGCAGCAACTGGAAGGCACCCCCTCATCGTCTTCATCATCAATTCTCAGCTGTTGGATCTTGATCCAACAGTTGAGAGCTCTCCTCCACGGCGTGCCTTAAGACATTCGCGCGACCATTTGGATGACTTGGCGCAATGGTGGAGACGTGGGCTTTCAACGGAGGGGCACGATTTTTTATCCCTGCAGCCCCCCATTGGCCAATTGAGCACACTGCTGCATGCGTAAGGGTCCAACGCACAGTGCGCACAGTTCAGCATGGCCCGCACAGCGTGGCGCCAGCACGCGAGCATGCGCGCGACAAGGGGCATGCAATGCACATGCCAGTGGGGTGTAAGTGGCGGGGGTGCGATATTCAGTGATAGTTGGGCAGATCTTCAGCAATGATTACAATGGTCACTAATTAGCCATGGATGATTTTGTCTCTCCTCCTCCATTATAAAAGGAGCTACCCCTCTCGATTCCAAAGCATCTCTTCCTTTCCTCCTCTCACCACCTCCAAGGCTCTAAAGAGAGCTTGTCCCAAGCCTGAGATGCTTTTCAAGAGTAGAAAACAAATATTTGTTCCCGCCTCTTATCCCCCTTCGTGGAGCATCCCGTGGTCTTCTCACCTCCCTTCGGAAAGAAGATCCTCGCCGTGATGTTGTCTTGCCCCATCCTCTGTCCTCTGACTCTAACCTCATACATCTCGCTCCTCGCCACCTTCCTCCAAGCGATGTCAGAGCGAGTCGTCCTCCAAGCGACCATCGAGGGGGATTCTCGCACCTCTTTCTATCTTTTTTGCTTTCGTAGTGTAGTTTTTCCTCTTTTGTAGTTGTACCAAACATTTATTCATAAATAGATGATTATTCTTCTCTTTCTCTTTCCTTTATATTTTGCAAGTAGATTAGCTAGAATTCATCAACCTGATCTCTTGCCCTATTAAAATACCAAAAGAAATTATAAAAGATAAAAATGACAAAAATAAATAAAAGTGAAACACGAATTTTTCAAAGCCAAACGTTCGCCTCCCCACGTTCGACTCGAGACTCACTTTTCGAGTTTCGGATATAAATTTTATCTGATAGACG
Source organism: Thalassia testudinum (assembly GCA_037157565.1). NCBI lineage: Eukaryota > Viridiplantae > Streptophyta > Magnoliopsida > Alismatales > Hydrocharitaceae > Thalassia > Thalassia testudinum. The sequence goes on along the minus strand of JAZHRO010000003.1, from coordinate 5,895,891 downwards.
CATTTTGCGAGCTACGATGACAGGTCCTCCAAATCCTTATTTTTTTTTGAAACTGAAAGGAAAGCTATCATGCTACGATAGCGATCCGGAGGGCTTTTACCACACGAAACACGTCTCATCACACTCCTACTCTCCTTATACCCAACAAGATGATTACTATCCCGACCTGACTTATGACTACCCATCACTAGTCAGGATAACTTTGATTGGGAATACAATTCTAGACCTCAATGTCCAGGGTCTAATCTCGGACATCCAGACTGTGATTATTATCCTTCTCATGTCTACACTGATTATAGATCTTCACCCTTTGATGAACAAACCAACCTTATCTACAATCAGGAAGGATATGATGATTATAACATCTACCCTCCCCAGGATTATACTGAATATAGGTCATCACCCTTCTTTGAACAACCCGAAACAACGTATTATTAGGGAGGGTCCCAAGAACCTTAATTCCTTAACTCCCCTAGATTGAACCCAAGCCCACCCAACTCTGAATCGAACCATTCGGTTCAGGTAAACTAGGTCCAAGATGGGTGTTGGCTAACTTGAGGAACACTATACAATCTTTAGAAGCTCAGCCAATACCATGCACTAAGGCATTGGAGCCCCTGATTCAAATGATTGACGATTTAAATAGTTCGTTATTGGATTGACTTTAAGATTTTGAGGATAAAGGCCCAGGTGAGTTTTTACTTGGGAAATTATCAAGATTGAGGATGAAATTCATGGTTGCTTTAGTCTAATCTTGGGATGATTCCCAGGACAAATGCCCTTCAGGAGAGCAAATGTTAGAACCCACTTAAGCACCTGTAGGGGTGGACAATTTTTATGAGATTGGGGATGACCAAGTTGGTCTAGAACAACCCATTGAGGATGAACCAATTTTCTCACCCGAGATCCCTGAGCCAGGGTGCAAGGAAAAATATGTCTCCATGGACTAGGAAGTGACAGATGATTTTGAGACATATATAAATGTGGATCAAGAATTCTTTGATTTTGAGGGTGAAGAATCTTTAGGTGAAGTCTCACTTGAGCTTAAGGAAGATGATTTTAATGAGGCAAATGGGCTAAAGGAACTTGAACAATCATGTGATGGCCCTATAATTGAGAAATTTGATTCGGTTAGGGCTAACTTGGAGGATAAAAATCTTGATTTGATGGAAGATTCAATCAATAGCCCCATTCCTCAACCACACCCTGAGGACTATATTGATGATCTTGAAATCACCAAACCCAAGTAAATTCTGATTAAGCCATGATTTTGGGCCTTGGGTAAATCACATGGGGTGAATAATTTGCTAGAGATCCTGGAAACAGAACACTTGATCTTGGAGGATAGGAATTTGGAAATTAAGATCCTAGAAGCTAATTCCGGTGGAAGTAGAAGTCTGAATCTAAGGGTTCCTATTATCGTAAAACCACCTACTCTTTACCAAGAACCTTATGATATTTTTCCTAAGGATGTGCAACCCAAGTACAAAATATTTGATTATTTTTTTGAGCTGAACCCTAAGTGGACAACCAAACCTATTGAACTAGATCTACCTATTGTCTACCATTTTAGACTTCGGTTGCACACTACAAAACCATAGGCCTGGCCCCACAAGTACAACAATCTCTGGTTCTGGGTGATTTTCATCCAAAACCTTAGAACCACTCGACCCTGGGGCATGGGCCTACATTACAATTTGGTCACATCTATGGATATATTTTTTTTGTGGGTCCCAAAATCAATCTTCTTACTCTAATTTTGACCTGCACTTCTCAGTTCTTTATTTCTTCTCTTTGCTTGTTGATGTGCATACATCTGATTAACCTAAAATGTCTATTAATGCATGTTCTTAGTACCATTTTAGCATCATACATTGTAAATATTGCATAACATACATAATCATGCATTTAGGTCAAGTTGTATAAATTGTATAGTAATTATCTCTTTTTATGGTCAGGGATAGGGAAACTTATTAATTGGGGCCTTGGATCGAAGATCCAACCGTACGAATCTGATCAGGGCGATGATTGGAGTTCAACGACTCTAAGATCGCCCAGATCGGACATTCGTAGCACTAGATAGAGACCGATGAACCCTAAAGATCAAGGGCCAAGATGGTGCCAATCCACACTTCAGATAAAAAATCCGACCACATGGATGGGTTTAGATCGATGATTGCAGCATAATGGCTCGAAAATCGATCCAATTCGACACCCATGGCATCATCTACAACACTTAGAAGATGGATGGCCAAGATGGCGCCACGTGGCCCCATCCCAGCCACCCAATCGGCCCTCAGGACCGCCGCTGCCTCTCCAAAGAGTTTTTAACGTGCGATCTGGGCCGTTGGGTCTTGATCCAACGGTCTCAAGCACGCGTGCCTTAAATCATCCACGCGACACAAGCAAAAGCTTAGTGTAGCGGTCGAGTGCCCCTTCGCGAGCGAAGGGCGTGCGTTCGAGCCGTGCCAAGCGCTTCAAATCAAATGGGTGCAGGCGTGGGCACAATTGGGCCATCAGATCGAGATCGGGTGGTTGAGGGGAGGAGGCGTGGCGCGCGGAGGATCATTGATCGCGTACGCGCTCGATGATGTGCGCTTGCACGCCTCATCGCACGCAAGCACGCGGCAGAGGAGTTTCAAAGGCACTGGCAAGTACGCGCTCGATGATGTGCGCTTGCACGCCTCATCGCACACAAGCGCGCGGCAGAGGAGTTTCAAAGGCACTGGCAAGGAGTGTTTTAAGCCGTCTAATCTCGAGATCGGACGGTTGATTGTGTGCGAACGTGCGCAAGCATTTGAGGCAGCCGAAGGTGAGTGGGCACACGCAGCGCTTGCACGTTGGCCACGTCAGGCTTTTAGTGACGGATAAATCCGTTAGTAAAGGTCCTGAATTAATTTTTTTATGTTGTAATGACCAAAATGCCCCCACTCCTTGCAACTATAAAAGGAGACCCCTACCCTACGAATTTCTCATCCCTCCCTTCTCCTCTCTCCCTCTCTAAAGCTTAAGAGAAGCTTGTCCCACACCCGGGATGCTCCTCAAGAGCTAAAACCAAGTTTTTGCCCCCATTCTGGAAGCGGATCTCGCGATGGTGATGACATGCTGCTTCATTCCCGTTCCTCCTGCTTCATCCTCCTTCCCGCTTCGTTGCTCATCTTCCAGGCATTGTCCCGTTCGGCTCGTCCTCCAAGCGATCGTCGAGAAGGATAACTTCCCTCTCCATTCTTTTTTCGCTTTCTAGAGTAGAATTTTCCTGCTTTCTAGTTGTAACAGTTTCCTGCTTTCTAGTGTAATCATTTCCCGCTTTCTTAGTTGTAAAATATTATTCAAATATCAAGTGATTGTTCTTTCTCTCTCTCTCTCTCTCTTATTGTTTATATTGCTTCCATTATGATTATTTCGCCTTTTAAACAAAAATACAAAAAATATAATTGCGGATTTTGAGATCGACGTAGCCTCCTTGTGTTCGACTCGGAACTTCTTTTTGAATTTTTGCTATAAATTTTATCTGTTGAACAGATTTCTTCAGGGCTCGAACTACAACAATGGGTTTTTGAATCCAACTGCGAACGTGTAGTTTTCCGCCTTCAACATTTTGGTGCTGTTGCTGGGGAGACAACAATTTTTCGATCTTCTTTTCGCATTTTGCGCACTTTACTGTTTTCTAACTTGCTTTATCTCTTGTCTATTATTTTGGAAATACCTCGATTAGGGAATCATCAAGCGATAGATCGGAGTAAAGTGCAGTTGAAGACGACTGTAAGTGCTCCCCATTTTACCACCTCCATAGATTTCATTCCACCACATTAATTCAAACTCCAATTAACCTAGGTGTTTAAATAAATCCTAGGATTAGTTTGGTTACTTGATTTCCACCCACATTCATTTCACCCTCGCATATATAAAAAAAACAAAAAGATATTTCTTGTGAGATAATTCAACATACACACAACATACACCCACATTCAAGGGACTTAATTGATTTTCTTCTACACAATCGGATTCTGATCTGTGGAACCGATACACATAAATCAACATATAAAAGAGTAGAAATCAGTCTAGGTTAATCATTTTTGTGTGCCTAACTCAGTGGTGCAATTGTGGCTAATTGTTTGAGTTGTTTGGGCTGCACCACTCAACATAAAATCAACTCACCAAGTAGCTTCCCCTTAGGGTTTTCAATTTAGGTTCATATCAGGCACTCCACTTTATTTTTGATTTCAAAAGGAAAGTGATCTTCATCCGTGCTTGAAAACCTGGTTTGCCTCAAACATGTTTGAATTAAACCTAATTCTAAACCCTAAAAGCTACTTAAGCAAGATTTGAACTCTAAAATCTACTCATCATAATTATCTTGCTTGAAAACCCTAGTTTTGCATGCACTCACACATACTCAATTGATCATTAAGGGCATAACCCATTTTAAGGGCCCACCACATTCCATAAGCACTACAATCCCAGGCCTAAATAAAATCAAGTAGACGTTGGCCTTAAGGACTGATTCGCTCTTCGGGGTCTAGTATGAGATTGTTTGCGATTAACCTACTTGTACTGATCAATCTGATGCCTAGCTAGGGAAGTAGCGTCGAACGATCGCAGCTGGGGGGCACACTAGGAACCAAAGGTGCAAGTCGAAGGAAGAACCTTCTCCCCAGTCCCTCCTTGTAACTGGTTGGATTAAGTAGACACAAGTAGAGTAAATCATCTATAATCTTAAGGCGGGTTCTGAGAGTCTGTAGATCCTTAGGCTACCCCACTTAAGAACAGGCTTGTTTTGTTGTGCTGCAGGGTTCTTATCCCCAGTCCTTCTGACCTTTTCTTAGTTTATGCTAGGAAGAAGGTAATTGAATCCCTGATTGGAAGGACTGCTAGAGTTTTCTAGGAGGTGTAGATTGGATTTTGGCCAAATTGATCCCATGGCCGATCAACAACCTCCTCTACCTCAGGATCCACAGGAGGTATTTCAAAGGCAGCTGGAACAAATGCAGAGAATACAAGAATGGTTCTAGAGAATGCAGGGTGCTCAACCCTTAAAGGATTTTTACGATCCTTCAAATTACGGGGAATGTCCCGGAGTCCAGATTCCTGCCGGAGACGTAGAATCAAGTCCCAGGTGTTAAGCCTGATCAAACATTTCCATGGGCTTAGCTCTGAAGACACGTTTCAGCACTTGGAGGACTTGACCACTTTTGTTCAGACCACCAAGGCATGAACATGAATGAGGAGCAATGATCATGAGTTTCTTCCCCCACTCTCTTAGGGATAAAGTTGTTCATTGGTATAGGACTATAGGAAGACCAATTGCAACTTGGAATGAGTTGAAATCGGCCTTCCTGAAGAAATTCTTCCCTGTCGGATGTACTAATGCTTTGAGACAGGCAATTACTACCTTTACCCAGTTGCTGGGGGAGCAATTTCATGTTGCCTGGGAGCGATTCCAAGACCTATTGAGGAGGTGTCCACACCACAAGGTGCCAAAATGGCAACTTGTGCAAAGCTTCTACCATGGGTTGACTGAGCAACTCAGAAATCTCGTGGACGCTTGCAGAGGCAATTTCCTCAACAAAGACGCAGATAGCGTGCACGATTTGTTTGAGGAGATGAGCGAGAATTCGATCAATCATGCCTCCATGGATACTTTTAATCGGTCCCAGCAGCCCAGATCGAATGTTAATGAAGTCCACGACTCTCATTCATTCGATATGGAATTAATTTGTAATAAACTTGATAAGGTGGACTTGGTTGCTAAGAGAATGGAGGAGTGGATGGAAACTCAATGAACAACTCTCGATTCACTAAATCCCAGAATTCGGGATTCCATTCATCGTGAGCTCCTTCTTGACGGGAGTTCGTGAATCAACTTGATGCAGCTCAACCAGTGAGCTAGCATTATTCGAAACCCCACGAGTTCCAAACTGGGGCCTTTGATTCCAGTTTCTCTGATCCCTCCCTTTCTTTCTCTTCATCCTTACCCTTTGAGGATGTCTATGCTGTACAAGAGAATGTTAGGTCCAACCCTTACTCTAATGCTTACAATCCGAGTTGGAGGAACCACCCTAACTTCTCCTGGAAAAACTCAGGGCAGCAGACCCAATTCTGACCCAGCAATTATGCTCTGCAATGACCAATGGGTCAGGGTCATGTTTACACTCAGCTGCCCCCGAATCAGGTCAATCAGTCAGCTTGGAATGCCTGTTAACCCGTAGGGCAGGCTGATTTGAACTGACAAATGGTAAAGATGCAAGGATCTATGCTCCAGCTCATGCAACAAATGAAAACCTTTCTGGACAACTTGCAAAATGTGTTCATTGCTAATTCTCGTCAACCCGGATCTCTACCATCTCAACCTGTAACAAACTCGTGTAATATCCAGAATCCGGGCAATTAAGCCCATGGGTACGAGAATCAGAGGGACCCACACGCACATGCTCAGGTGGTTGAGCAGGGTCCTTCATCATCTTCTTCCTCAAATCAACGGTTCTTGGCTAATGAAACCCCTCTAATCTTTCCTAACCCTCCCTAAGACCCAAACCCGTATGCATCTGCTAATTCTGTTATCTTGAGGAGTGGCAAACAAACTCAGGATCCACAACTACACTGTTATGATTTTCCGAATCCTGAAGAGATTGAGGAGAGAAAGAACTCTGGAGAAGAAATCAAGGCTCAGGAACTTGATTCCGAGATCTGACTCATGTTCCTTTTCTTGAGGCCTTGATTAGATCAATGAAGAAGAAGTCTATTGATAGTAATTAGGAGCTTCTGAATATTTTCAAGAATGTCGAGATCAATATCCCGCTCCTCGATGCTATCAAGCATATACTGGCGTATACAAAATGTTTAAAGGATTTATGTACACAGAAGCATAAGTTGATAGAATCTGTTTCGAGGAAGTTGGTACTCTCCGAGTAGGCTAGTTCCATTATCCTGCAACACCTCCCTCAGAAAAAGAGAGATCTAGGTCTTCTTTTGATTTCTTGTGTCATTGGAGATTACACTTTTGATAGAGCACTTTTGGATCTGGGTGCATCCATTAACCTAATTCTGACTTCTCTTTGCGAGAAGTTTGGATTAGGTGAACTTCGGTCGACTTCAGTAACGTTGTAGTTAGCAGACCGTTCGGTCATAAATCTACGAGGTGTTATTGAAGATGTTATTATTAAGGTTAAGGATTTCTATTTTCCTGTAGATTTCGTTATCCTTGACATGGATGTACCTGAAAATCTGAGGAACATGGCTATCATTCTAGGGAGTCCGTTCTTGGCTACCACCAAGGCCAACATTAACTGTGAAAGTGGTAGCATGGAAATCGCCTTTGGGGATCAAAGAATGAAATTGGATATTTTTAGGGCAATTAACAAATTTGAGGATTGTGGATTTATTGAGGAACTTGAGGACAATAACGTGAATATTGAAACTTGTATGGTGGTTTCTACATTTGAAAGTTCCTCCTCTCATGTTGATTTGGACCCACAACCCTCTATGGCAAACCTACCATCTTCTGAAGAGGTTATTGATTTTATTCACTCTCAACCTCTTCCTCTTGATGGGCCTTCATCAGCATCTTCCTTACCTTCAATCATCAACCCGCGCCAGCTTGAACTGAAACAATTGCCTGAGAATCTGAAATATCAGTTTTTAGGACCACATAAGATGCTCCCTATGCTTATCAGTGCTAAATTAACAAAGGAGTAGGAGATTAAACTGATTAAGGTCCAAAAGTAACACAAGAAGGCAATTGGTTGGACCATTCATGAGCTTAGGGGGATTGAACCATCTTATTGCAATCACAGAATATTTTTGGAAGATGGATCCCGCCCTTCTCACCAGATGTAGAGGAGATTGAACCCGAATATGCAAGAGGTGGTCAAGAAGGAGATTATCAAGTGGCTTGATGTAGGAACCATTTATCCGATCTCTGATAGTCCTTGGGTAAGTCCCATGCAAATTGTTCCGAAGAAAGCCAGGATTACCGTTGTGACTAATGAGAAAGGAGAATCTATTACAACTCATTCAGCTTCCTCTTGGAGAGTTTGTATTGATTACAGGAAGCTGAATACAGCCACGGAATAGGATCATTTCCCTTTGACTTTTATTGATCAAATCCTTGAAAGACTAGTCGGGCAGAAGTACTTCTATTTTCTTGATGGGTACTCAGGATACAATCAAGTCCCTATCCAACCTGAGGATCAGAAGAAAATAACTTTCACCTGTCCCTATGGAACCTTTGCTTTCCGTAGGATTCCATTCGGCTTATGCAATGCACTTGCGACTTTTCAAAGGTGTATGCTGGCCATATTCTCTGACATGGTGGGAGAGTTTATGGAAGCCTTCATGGACGATTTCTCTATTTTTAGAGAATCGTTTGACTCTTGTCTAGCTAATCTTGAAAGGATTCTTAAATGATGCATCAAAACAAGATTGGTCCTTAGCTGGGAAAAGAGTCATTTCATGACACAAGAAGGCATCATCTTGGGTCATGTAATCTCTGAATGGGGAATCGAAGTGGACAAAGCTAAGGTTGATGCTATCGCTAAACTTCCTCCTCTCACTTTTGTCAAACAAATTCGATCATTTCTTGGTCATGTGGGATTCTACAGGAGATTCATCAAGGACTTTTCGAAGGTTGCTCGCCCTTTGAGCAATCTTCTCGCCAAAGAAACGTTGTTTGATTTCAACGAATCTTGCTATACGGCATTTGATTTTCTTAAAACGGCAATCATTTGTGCTCCGGTGTTGCAACCACCGGTTTGGACAGCCCCTTTTGAGATTATGACCGATGCTTCTGATTACGCGGTCAGGGTTGTTTTGGGTCAAAAAGTTGATAGGAAGCCCTCTGTCATATACTACGCTAGTAAAACTCTAGATGAGGCCCAAAGGAACTGTACTGTTACTGAGAAGGAATTACTAGCTGTAGTGTTTGCTTTGGAGAAATTTAGGGCTTATCTCTTAGGGTCTCATGTCATCATTTATACCGACCACTCAGCCTTGAGACATCTCTTGGCCAAAAAGGATGCCAAACCCAACTTATTCGTTGGATTCTTCTGCTTCAAGAATTTGATCTTGAAATCAAAAATAAATTCGGGGTACAGATTGTGGTGGCAGACCATCTGTCTTGACTTCTGAGTGATTCTTCTCGTCTGGACATTCCGATTGCTGATACTTTTCTGGACGAAACCATCCTTACAGTTTCAGGAATCCAAACCCCATGGTTTGCTGACATCATTAATTATTTGGCCATTGGTCAAATTCCCTAGGATTGGACCAAGCAACAATGGGATAGACTCAAATCTGAGGCCAAATATTACTTCTGGGAGGACCCTGAACTATACTGCATTGGCTTTGATCAGATTATTCACTGATGCGTTTCAGAGAATGAATTCAAGAGTATACTCGAGTTCTGCCATGCATCTGTGTGTGGTGGACACTTCTTTGGGAAAAAGACGGCTGCAAAAATTTTGCAAGCTGGATTCTATTGGCCATCTTTATTCAAGGATGCCCAGGAATTCTCAAGGTCTTGTTCCTGATGCTAGACACTTGGGAGCATAACTAAGAGGATACGATGCCTTTAAACCTGATTCTTCCCATCGAAATCTTAGATGTTTGGGGCATCGACTTCATGGGACCCTTCCTCCCTTCATTTGGACATTAGTACATTCTTGTCGCTATTGATTACGTGTCCAAGTGGATCGAGGCTATTCCCACCCGAACCAATGACCACAAGGTGGTCATAGATTTCGTTAAGAAGAACATTTTTAGTCGATTCGAGATTTCGAGGGCCATCATCAGCGATGGTGGTACTCATTTCACTAATGCCTAGTTTCGTAATTTGCTGGAAAAATATGGGGTTAATCACAAAATCTCTACACCTTACCATCCCCAGACGAATTGACATGTTGAGATCTCCAATCGGGAGAACAAGAATATTCTGCAGAAAATGGTTAGACCTGATCGCAAAGACTGGACTCAAAAGCTTGAGGACGCTCTTTGGGCCTATCGTATAGCGTAGAAAATGCCCATCAGCATGTCTTCGTTTCATCTGGTGTATGAGAAGGCGTGCCATTTACTCGTAGAAGTTGAACATAGGGCATTCTGGGCAATCATGCAGTGCAATCTAGATCTGAGTTTAGTCGAGAAGACCAAGAAACTCCAACTATCTGAGTTGGAGGAGCTTAGAAATGATGCACACGAGAATGCCAAGATTTACAAGGCCCGGACCAAAGCTCTTCATGACCAATTGATTTCTCGCAAGAGCTTTAAGCCGAACTAGAAGGTCTGGCTATTGGATTCTTGACTTAAGCTCTTTCCTGGCAAACTTAGGTCGAAACGGAATGGCCCATTCATTATTGATCAGATATGTCCAAACAGGGTTGTTCAGATCTCTGACCCGAAGATGGGTAATTCATTCAAAGTCAACGGTCAACGTCAGAAGCCTGTTATTGACCATACTATTCCAGAACCTGTCTCAGACATGGTTGCTCTAGACATGTTGTGACTTCTTTGGTTGGACTACACCTACCTGACGACATTAAACTCAGCAGTTGTATGATCTAACTCAGAGTTGACCTGAGCTTCATATTCAGGTGATATCTTCTGCATTTTACCCTTCCTTTCATGTCTTTTATTCTCAATGTGGACATTGCATCAACTAGGCATGGGGGTGTGGATTCATTTCTGAATCGTTTTGTCAGCTCTCTAGAATTCTTGTAAATTCTACCTATTTTCTTATATATACATAAAAAAAAATTGAATTAGGAAGGAATATTTAGACATTAGGAACTTTCAATCTTAGGAAATATTACAGCAGGATCTGAACACTAAGACCCTTCAGGTCTTTAGGCTTAATCATGCCGGATATCCACTAAAATGTGGATTTGTTTATTGAGTCCTTGCCATCCTGAATTCTATTTTAATTTGATTAAATAAGTTTGGGTGATAAGTACACGACTTATCAACCCACCCTCTGATTTGAGAGAACTTTAAGTCTAAGCATCTACACACTATTCGTCACTGACTTGTTCGGTGGTCTTAACGAAAATTGGGTAGCTAATGAACATTCTTGGGTGATATGGTTGGCAAGTTATCATGGGTAAAAGCCCATAGGTAGGTTGTCCAAAGCCCAATCACTGGACCACTCTCTTCTTGCTGCCTTTAGGTAAATCTTAGACCAGAGAAGCCACCTGCTTAAAGAGAAAAAGAAAAGGAGAAAAGAAAGAAAAAGAAACAAAAAGAAATAAGCCACACTTCACCGCACGAGTATGGCTGGCAAGTTGTCGGTGGTAATAGCTCATCGATCGGTTGTCCAGAACCCAGCTCAAGAAATGCACATAAAAATTCCTAAAACACTTAGGAAGAAGTAGAGAAGTAGAATAAACCGGGGAGATATACACTGGATTCACCCTTGTGTTGACTCTATAAAAAATAAGAGTAGGGAGAAAGCTACCGGTCGTATAGATACTCCTTCAGGTAGATTTCTTTCTAAGGTCACCTAAGGGTGTAGAAACCTGAAGTCCGTTCTGATTGCCAATCAACGAGTCTATCACATTCACAAAAAGATGCTTAGAACTTAGGGTTCTCATCAAATCTTGAGTGGGTTGAGTGGCCATAGAAAGCCACTCTGTAACCCTAAACTCAAGAATCTAAAAAAAAAAAAAATTAGAAAAGAAGAAAAAGGGAAAAAGAGATCTTTATTTGAATAAGGTGAGGGCATGAGGCGGTTTCCATTTTAGTAGATACCTGGGTGCTGCTGTGTCTTTGAAAGTTCAGGTCCTAAGTAAAAATTTCTTAATGTTGAAAATAATTTGTGCCCGAGTAATCCAACCTAATTCTTTTATAAATAGCATATAGTTTTTGCTAGGGACTAGCAAAAGATAGGCATGGGGGTGTGATGTGCATACATCTGATTAACCTAAAATGTCTATTAATGCATGTTCTTAGTACCATTTTCACATCATACATTGTAAATATTGCATAACATGCAAAATCATGCATTTAGGTCAAGTTATATAAATTTTATAGTAATTGTCTCCTTTTATGGTTAGGGATAGGGCAACTTGTTAATCGGAGCCTCAAATCAAAGATCCAACTGTACGGATTTGATCAGGGCGACGATTGGATTTCAATAACTCCAAGATCACCCTGATTGGACATCCGTAGCACCAGATAGAGAACGAGGAACCCTAAAGATCAAAGGCCAAGATGGTGCCAATCTACACTTCAGACGACAAATCCGACCACATGGATGGGTTCAGATTGATGATTGCAGCCTAACGGTGCAAAAAATCAGTCCAATCTGACACCCGTGGCATCATCTACAACACTCAGAAGATGGACGGCCAAGATAGTGACATGTGGCGCCATCCCAGTTGCCCAATCGGCCCTCAGGACCACCGCTACCTCTCCAAAGAGTTTCCAACACGTGATCTGGGCCGTTGGATCTTGATCCAACGGCTACTAGGACGCACGCCTTAAATCATCCAATGGTTGCAAGCACACGTGCCTTAAATTATCTACGCGACACAAGCGAGGGCTTAGCGCAGTGGTCGAGTGCGCCTTCGCGAGCGAAGGGTGCGTGTTCGGGCCATGCCAAGCACATCAAATTAGATGGGCACGGGTGCAAGCACAATTGAGACATCAGATCGTGATTGAGCGGCTGAGGGGAGGAGGCTTGGCGTGCGGAGGATCGTCAATCGCGTATGCGTGCGATGACGTGCATTTGCACGCCTCATCACACGCGGGCGCGCGGTAGAGAAGTTTCAAAGGCACTGGCAAGGAGCGTTTTAAGCTATCCGATCTTGAGATCAGACGACTGATCGTGTGTGAAAGTGCGCAAGCGTTTGAGGCAGCCAAAGGTGAGCGGGCGTGGGCAACGCACGCACGTTGGCCACGTTCAGGCCTTTAGTGATGGATAAATTCGTCACTAAAGGTCTTGAATTAATGTTTTTGATGTTGTAATGACCAAAATAACCCCACTCCTTACAACTATAAAAGGAGACCCCTACCCTATGAATTTCTCATCCCTTCCTTCTCCTCTATCCCTCTCTAAAGCTTAAGAGAATCTTGTGCCACACCCGGGATGCTCCTCAAGAGCTAAAACCAGGTTTTTGCCCCCATTCCGGAAGCGGATCCTGCGACGATGACGATGTGCTGCTTCGTTCCTATTCCTCCTGCTTTGTCCTCCATCTTGCTCTGTTCTCCATCTTTCAGGCGTTGTCCCGTTCGGCTCATCCTCCAAGCGATCGTCGAGGAGGATAACTTCTCTCTCCCTTCTTTTTCCGCTTTCTAGAGTAGAATTTTCCTTCTTTCTAGTTCTAACAGTTTCCTGCTTTCTAGTGTAATCATTTCCTACTTTTTTAGTTGTAAAACATTATTCAAAGATCAAGTGATTGTTCTTTCTCTCTGTCTCTCTTATTGTTTATATTGCTTCCATTGTGATTATTTCGCCTTTTAAACAAACATACAAAAAAATATAACTGCAGATTTTGAGATCGATGTAGCCTCCTTGTGTTCGACCCGAAACTTCTTTATGAATTTTCAGTATAAATTTTATTTATTAAATGGATTTCTTCGCGACTCAAACTACAATGACGGATTTTCGAATCCAACTGCGAACGCGTAGTTTTCTGCCTTCAACATTTGCATAATATGCCTAGCTGAAGGCATTAAACTTAACACGTGTGTACATTCCACTTTCTCTGCGTAGATGATCGGATCTATCATGAAATTCATGTGATATGCTGTTTATTCCACCCTTTTCATGTCTTTATTTTTATAATGAGGACATTGGGTCAGTTAGGCATGGGGGGATGGATACTTAATCCTGAAAATATTTTCTTAGTTTCGTAGAATTTATTTTATAAAAAAAAAGAATTAGGAGAAGAGAACTTAGGCATTAGAAGTACCAACTTTATGAAATAATACGATAGAACCTAAACACTTAGACTCTTCAGGTTTTCGGGCTTAATCAGCCAAGGTGTCCACTAAAATGTGGACTTGTTTCTCAAGTCCTCGCCACGTTAATCTTATTTTAATTTGGCTAATAAATTGGGGTGACAAGTATATGACTTATTAATGTAGACACATTCATTTAAGTTAAAATGCCTATTCATGCATGTTCCTAGGCTTAGATTTGCATTTCATGTTATAAATATTGCATAACATGCATCATCCCGCATTTAGAGTAGTTGTGTATATTTTAGGTTAATTACATCCTTTTTATGGCCAGAAAGGAAGGAGATTTATTTCAGGGCCTCGGATGGATGATCCGACTATATGGATCTGATCAAGACGACGATTGGAGTATAATGCCTCCAAAAATGTCTAGATCAGAATCCTGTAGCATCAAATGAAGTCCGAGGAAGATCAATGGCTAGGGGGGCAATGCGACATCCATATAGGTTTCGGATGGAAAATCCAACCATACAAATGGATCCAGATTGACGATCGCAGTCTAGCAACGCGAGAATCATCTCGATCTGAGCACTGTGGCACCCTCTACAATAGACAGAAGATGGACAACCCAAATGGTGCCACGTGGCACCATCCAGGCCGCCCAACACCATCCAGTAGCAACTGGAAGGCGCCCCTCATGATCTTCATCATCAATTCTTAGCCGTTGGATCTTGATCCAAAGGCTGAGATCTCTCCCCCACCTCACACCTTATGACGTCCACGCAACCATCTGGACGACTTAGCACAATGGTGGAGTCGTTGATTTGCAACGGAGGGGCGCTGGCTCGAATCCCTGCAGCCCCCCCAATTAAGCGCTGATGAGTCCATTTTAATGGACTATTGTTACTCCTAAGTTAACCTTATTTTTACATTTTATGTTTGTTGATAACTACATTAGGTTATAGAATAAGTGCATGCATCATTACTTGAGTTTTTATCCATTCTATCGCATTCTATAACTTAGTATGAAATTATTTTATGTTTCATCATTGTAGGAATAAATTGCAAGAGATGAGGGGAGAAAATTAAATTTTCCCCTCCCCCAACAGCCGTCGGCCTCAACTGAGCCTTCTACAACCTCTGGTCGGCCTCAACATCTCCCCAATAGCCAAAAGCCATATTTAGTAAGGGATTTTGAAAATCCCTTAACTCAGGCGGGAGAGGAGTTAAAAAGAGGTTTTGGTGAGAGAGAGGGGGCATCGGCTTCTTCTCCCCCTGGGGGGACCCAACCGTGCAGAGGGCATGCATTGTGGAGAGAGCGTGCACTGTGCGCAGTAACTCCCAACACCTGCCCACCATGCCCTTGCACTGCCTTCACAGCGCCAAGGTTCCACTGCACTGCCACAGCCGCGCCTTCACCTCCCACTGCCCTTGTGCCCTTGCGCACCCTGCAGGCGCTGCACCCAGACTCGCCACGCTACTACCACAGCTGTGCCTTGCACAGCCTGCGCCAAGCAGCTGCAGGTGCTGCACCCACGCCACAGCCGCCTACTACCTTGGTGCCCTTCTCCACCTGCCCGCACCAGCACTACTTGCAGGCACTGCACCTGCCCCCGCCGCAGGCATCGCACCATCGCTCGTAGGCAGCAACCAAGTGTCCGCAGGCAACCCACTCCTGCAGGCCAGTCCCGCGCACGCCCTAGCACACCCTTGCATGCGCACCCAGCGCACAACCGCGTGGGCTGCAGCAGCCCTCTTCCTCCTCTCCACACGCGGTCATCCTCCTCCAACAAGGCCAACAGGCTGACGGTTATTCTCCATCGTTCGGCCACCTCCAGCCGCCGCGTCACCACTATCACAAAGCACGCGTCGAGGTGCACCACCTCGTCGACTCTCGCCGCCAATCGTGCTTGGCAGTCCACGCGAGGAAGAGAGAGGAGAAATCCTCTGTTTTCTCCTCAATTAATATTTACATTGAATGCCATTGCCATGTAGATATTAATATTTTATTTAGGCCACATTGCATTGATACACTTATGGTTTCATGAAATTACTTCACTTGTGTTATCTGCATCATTTAACTTTGCATTTCGAATTAGATTTGCATGCAAGTTAAATTTACATGATATGCCATTACACATGCATCATATACATATTTTCGGGAGCTTAATTCTTGACGTGAGAATTGCGTAAATAACCCTGAACTTTTAAGGAAATTTCAAGCTCCATTTAAAATAACATATTCCTCGCATTGAAGTCATGAAAGTGTCTGCAAACAGTATATTCCTCTCCTTATGAACTTATTGGTTCTATTCCTCCCTGTGGATGCGACATTCTTATTGTGGTAAAATTTGATATATATTTTTGATTGAGAGATTCTCCACCACATAAAACACAACGACATATCATTCTATTGCTATTATAAATAAGCGAGAATCTCTTCGTCAAATGGTGCCGTTGCCGGGGAGGCAACAGACGCAATAGATTCACTTTTTTATTTTTGAAAATTCTGCATTGTGCAATTATCTGATCATTCTTTATCTTATTATGCAAGGAATCTGATGGGGTGATAGGCGCAGTAGAGCGACAACATTGACCTTGAAAGACGAATGCAATGGGCGTGCACTGCAGAGACGATTTTTTTGGTGGACCTTGACGCCACCTGGAGGCCAGCAACAGGAACACGTGGGCCTTGATCCCACGCACTTAGGCTTACGGAGAAGCTTTATTCTAATTTAGTCATTAGAGCTTAGTTTACATTTAGTTTAGATAGACATTAGAATTTAATTTCTGTCTTTTGGACCCTTGTTGGGTATTTTTGGGAATGTGTTCCCAGTGTTTCTTTATTTCTTATCACTCTTGTATGCAGGAGCGTATTTTTGGGAGCGTGTTCCCATTTATTTGGATTATAGGATTACTCAAATGGTTTGAACTGTATGTTGGTTAGTAAGTTAGATTAGGTTTGTTTGCTTATTATTATTATTAAAAAAAAAAATTATTCGAACTGCCTGTTAGAAGCTGCATATCTATAGGACGATCATCTAGGACTGAATGAGTAGCATCTAGTTTATTTTTACTGCATTGCATACATTCTTGCATGAAGAAAGCTGGAGTAAGGTACGTCTTCTCTTGAGCATCAGTTACCTGTCATGCATCTACATTGAACCTAAATCTAAGACCACTAAAGTGCTTGAATCGAATTAATTTAGTGGTCACTTTAAAAATTGGGACTGCTAAGAGGTTGGACCTTAAAATCTGTGACTTAAAATTGTGTGCAAAAGGATCTTGTTTGTGAAATTTCAAAACTCAAAACATGATCGTATATTTGCACACTTGAGACACTGTGCACCTCACACATAAGGTCACTAGATAAATTTCTACCTCTTTTCTTTTGCACCACAATGGAAGTAAGTCGGAAATCAACAAGCCTATCTACCAAGTTACTTCGATTCCTCGTGTGTGGACTCAATTCGAGACTTCCATCCCTTGCGAGTAGGTTATAGGCACTAGCGAAGGTTGGCCTAGGAAGCGTAATTTGGGCAAAACTTGTTTGGCCACCAACTAAACATTTAATTCTAAGACCTACAATCTACTAAAAATAGATCCTAGTGAATTTGCGTTTTCTTTGACAGCGTATGAACTCTCTAGGAAGTTTCTGGTTGTGTTCTGAATTCTTCTAAATCCTAAGAGAGTTAAAAATGTTGGCTTAAAGAAATGGATCACCCTTATTCCTATCATTTAGATTATCAGAGTCAATACTTCCTATCTTTTAACCAGGATCCCATGCCTCGAGCGTATCCATCCTTTGATGGGTACATTGACAATTCATAGGATCATTCTTATTCTTATCCTTGGAGTGCTGGCCTGATAGCTCCCACTTTTGAGCAGAGCCTAGGAGTGGGATTTTCCAACCCTGGAATCCCTACTTCTATGCAAACACCCAAGCCTCCCACCCTTCATGATTTTTCGTATCGAGGTTGGACCGATACCCCTAGGCAACCAGAGCCTGAAATTGACTATCCTCCCCAACCTGATAATAGTAGCCTCTCCTCTTTTATGATAGAAATGCAAAAATAGCAAAAGGAAATGATGGAATCCATGGGAGAAATGTTGAGGAATAGTCAACAGTTAAACGAAGAAATAAGATAGCTTAGCTACGCACCTCCCAGTAATTCTGATCCCTACCCATATGACCATGATCATGAAAATAATTCTGAGGAAACCAATGACAATAAGGATCCAGTTTTATGTAGCTATCACTTAGACTCTCCCAATGAGACAAAGCCACTAGGGGAGAAAGATCATAGTGATTATCCACCCGAGCTATATTGGAGTCAAAAGCAAGGGAAGATGGTACCTCGTGAGGACCTTGACCCCAATGACAGTATTCTCCTTACCCCTACTAATCTGAGTCAAGGTTGTATTGTTCCTATCACTTCCCCTATTAATTATCTGGTGGAATCCCATTCTACCCTTAGTGAGCCTACTCCTCACCCTCCACTTAGGGAATCAACACCTACCATTCAGCATCCTGACGATTTAAATGCACCCAATGAAGGTGACCCTAAGGGAATGGAGGATGAATTAGATCAATTTTGGTCTCTGGGATATAAAGAATCTATTTCATAGGACGAGGATGCCCCAATGGAGGAACTTGGACTGAAAATCTGGAGTGAATCGCAGGGGAATCATTTATTATTTGAGTATTTATCTCTAGAGGATATAAATAATATGGTAAAATCTAGATTCCTCCCTTCTTTTGAGAGTCATCCTCCATCGAAACAGGAGTTGATATTAGAGGAGGACAAACAAAATAGTGAGAAGCCTAGGGGAGACTCTTGGGAACAAAACACGTCAATTGAGGATTTACACCCCGAGAAGAATAACGAATTCAGTGATATAGGCTTGTTCCAAAATATTAAGACTGATCCTCCTTTAGAAATAATTGAGGATACTGATCCAACTCCTTTCTTCATTAATGAATAACATATACACCCCGACAAAAATTTGAGTGAACCAAACGAATCTGGGGATGAGCTTAATGATAATGATTATGATATTTTGACCCTACCATCAAAGAGTTATAATTTGGAGTCTACCCTTGATTCACATATACTGAAAGGTGAAAATATGACTCCGATCATTAATGCTAAGCAAGGTAACATGAAGTTGTTTACAATTGTTAGGGAGTATACACAATCTGAATCATTATTGGAATTGGACCTGACATCGACTAAGCCCTCATTGGACTTAACCATTACCTTCCAACACTATAAACAACCCTTATACTCCCTAACTGATCCTTGGCTCAGATCTCTGCTCATGTACATTCTTTCTGGAGAACATATCAGGCCAGTACATCCTTGGGTAGAATGGCGAGTGTGGATTAATGCTTGTACTTTTACTCTTGCCATTCAAGGGTTTCAAATATTAATGTTTTTATCTTTTAAAACTCATCCTGCTTTGGAGGATCCTTGTTATCCTCCACTTATTCTGTTTTGGGAGGCCTTATTTCATTTACCTTTTGTTATTCCTAGACCTGCCCAGGTAGCCAATGAAGTTTTCTGCTTTCATACATTCTGGCGAGAATTTGGGATTACGTTGCATCATCAGCTTGCCAACATCCGTGGCTACCTATTTTCTGGGCCCGGGCTGTTATGCATATTTTTAGGGCCTAACTTTTTCTGTTTGGAACCAGACTTACAGGTTCCTTATAAGTTTGGCTGCTGACAGAAAATGCAGCGCTTGTTGGGAGGCAACCCAGAGTTCTAAATAACACTGTCGTCAAGTGATTTTTTTCCTTTCTCCATTTGTTTTAATTTTACAATGAGGACATTGTAGGATTTAGGCATGGGGGGGTGCATTTTGCATTTTAGGAATTATTGATGCATTTAGGTTGGCATATAAAAAAAAAATTCTCTTTTCTTGAGCTGAATAGGTCAGTCCCTAGCAAAATATCTTTGTCATTGGAGGTTTTTCTTCTTGAATTATTTCTTAAATTTAGAATCCAGTACATTTATTTCATGTGCACGTAGACTGGGTTATGGATCTTTGAAGAAAACCAATAAGCATTTGTAGTCTACTGAACCCTTGGACAGTTCATAGGGAGTCAGGCATATTATCTTCTAGTAGATCCACCTCATATTTGTGAGAAGAAAGTAGAGAGATTACTGGTGCGCTAAGTCTAGTGCAATGACTCTTAAGTTTTGGACAATTAGATGATGATACTTCAGAGTTAGGCATAGTTTTCGCTCTCTATTCCTGTGTGTGTACTTTTTGTGAATTCCTGAGAGTCACCAAATAAGGCAGATACACAGAGATTGAGTCTTAATAAAGCTATGGCTATGGTGGATGGTTATGACCGTCCTTCATATAGTCCTCGACTGAAGGAGGGTAATAGTGTCAAAGGTCAGAAATACTCCTATCCCATCCATTCCTTCTCGGTGCCGAGAATAGGCACTTCCACCAAATAAGCCGCACAATATCCTCTTGACCATCATCATCGCTAATAATGCCTCATAAATAAAAGTCTATATCGTGTTGTGTTGATTGATAAAAAAAAGAAGAAAAAGAAAAAGAAAAAAAGAAGAAGAAACAATTATAAAAAAAAAGAGAAAAGAAAAGAGAGAAAGAAAAGAAAAAGAAAAGAGTCCAGGGTTATCATTGTAACATTATTTCTGAAGCAACAAAACACCTATCGCGTTCCACCAAATATGACCCATACCTACCTTTCAGTATTTCTGATCGCTCGAATATTGGTTGAGGACTCTAACTTAGTTGTCGAGTTATTAAGACTTTAATTGAAGTGTGGATGCCATGTGAGGCCACCAAATAGTGAGTACAATTACTAAATCTGGCGAGATTTGTGATCTCAGAAAGAAAAGAAAGAAAAGAGTGAGTGCCAATGAGCATCAAGAGAGCACAGTTGTTTAGCCTCTCTCTGAGTTGACTTGTCTAATAGTCTAGAGATCTAGAGTCAGTACTAGTAGACTACATGTAGCACCAGATGAGTGTGTGCCACCAAATACAAATCCATTCAACTCGATATCTCCTACCTAAGCCTAAAGCCGGGGTCAATTTACAGAATATTTTCTGCTTTATCCCCGAGGGAAGTAGTTACCCATCCCAACAGAAATATTTACCAAGGGTGAAGTATGAACTTCTAATGCAAATTGGCTTTTCACTTGGATCTGTTACCTAGGCTATCATCACTCCACATTTGTTTGAATCTCTAAAGTTTTGAAATAAGAAAAGAAGAAATCTTTTGATTACTTCTATTATTTTTCATTTTTTCTAGGGACTAGCAAATCTTAGGCATGGGGGTATTTGATGAGTCCATTTTAATGGACTATTGTTATGCCTAAGTTAACCTTATTTTTACATTTTATGTTTGTTGATAACTACATTAGGTTATAGAATAAATGCATGCATCATTACTTGAGTTTTTATCTATTTTATCGCATTCTATAACTTAGTATGTAATTATTTTATGTTTCATCATTGTAGGAATAAATTGCAAGAGACGAGGGGGGTGAATTAAAATTTCCCCTCCCCCAATAACCGCCAGCCTCAACTGAGCCTTCCTCAACCTCCGGCTGGCCTCAACATCTCCCCATCAGCCGATGACCATATTTAGTAAGGGATTTTGAAAATCCCTTAACTCGCAAAGGGAGAGGAGTTAAAAAGAGGTTCTGGCGAGAGAGAGGGGGCTTCGACTTCTTCTCCCCCTGGCGGGGACCCAACCGTGAAGAGGGTGTGCACTGTGGGGAGAGCGTGCACTGTGCGCACCAACTCCCACCGCCTGCCCACCGTGCCCTTGCACTGCCTTCACAACGCCAAGGTTCCATAGCACTGCCACAGTCTCGCCTTCACCTCCCACCGCCCTTGTGCCCTTGCGCACCCTGCAGGTGCTGCACCCAGACTCACCATGCTACTACCACAGCTGCACCTTGCACAGCCTGCACCAAGTGCCTGCAGGCGCTGCACCCACCGTCCTTGCGTGCCTGTCCAGCCTGCACCACACCGTGCCATCGCCCTCCACCGCTTGCCTTGAGCGCCTTGCAGGTGCTGCACCCACACCACAGCCACGCTACTGCCTTGCACGCCCTTCTTCGCCTGCTTGCACCTGCTCTACCTACAGGCACTGCACCAGCCCCCACCGCAGGTGTCACACCATCGCCTGCACGCAGCAGCCAAGTGCCCGCAGGTAACCCACGCGTGCAGGCAACCCACGCCCGCAGGCCACTCCTGTGAGCTCCCTAGCACGCCCTTGCGTGAGCGCTCAGTGCACTGCCGCGCCTCGCGCAGGCTGCAGCAGTACTCTTCCTCCTCTCCATGTGCGGCTGTCCTCCTCCAACAGGGCCAACAGGCCGGTGGCTATTCTCCACCGTCCGGCCGCCACCGGCCACCTCCAGTCGCCGCGTCACCACCATTGCGAAGCACGCGTCGTGGTGCACCACCCTGTTGACTCTCGCCGCCAACCGTGCATGGCCGTCCACGCGAGGAAGAGAAAGGAGAAATCCTCTGTTTTCTCCTTAATTAATATTTACATTGAATGTCATTGCCATTTAGATATTAATACTTTATTCAGGGCACATTGCATTGATAAACTTATTGTTTCCTGAAATTACTTCACTTGTGTTATGTGCATCATTTAACTTTGAATTTCGAATCAGATTTGCATGCAAGTTAAATTTACATGATATGCCATTACACATGCATCATATACATATTTTTGGATGCTTAATTCCTGACATGAAAATTATGTAAATAACCCTGAACTTTTAAGGAAATTTCAAGCTCCATTTAAAATAACATATTCCTCCCATTGAAGTCGTGAAAGTGTCTGCAAACAGTATATTCCTCTCCTCGTGAATTTATTGGTTCTATTCCTCCCTGTGGATGCAACATTCTTATTGTGGTAAAATTTGATATTTATTTTTGATTGAGAGATTCTCCACCACATAAAACACGACATATCATTCTATTGCTATCATAAATAAGTGAGAATCTCTACGTCAAGCGCCTGAAGCCACCACAGTGCACATGAGGCACGCGCATAGCAGGCTGCAACGTAGCGCATGCAAGCAAGCCAGCACCCGCACCGTCGTGCCAGCGCGCAAGCGTGCATGTGTGACAAGGAGCCCACGATGCATGTGCTAGCAGAATCAAGGGCAGATCTTCAGTGATAGTTGCATGGGCCTTTAGTGATGCTTGTAGTTGTCACTAATGGCCTGTTTATTGCGCAAGCCAGTAGAGGAATTGAAGGGTGCAAATCTTCAGCGACAGTTGGGCGGATCTTTAGCGACGATTACAACCATCACTAATTGCCCTTGGACAATTTTTTTCTCTACTCCACTATAAAAGGACCTACCCACCTCCATTCCAAACCATCTCTTCCTTTCTTCCTCTCACCACCTCCAAGGCTCTAGAAAGAGGATGTCCCAAGCCTGGGATGCTCCTCTAGAGTAGAAAACCAAATATTTTTCCCTCCCCTCATCCCCATTCATGGAGCATCTCATGGCCATTCTCTCACCTACTTTGGGAAGTAGATCCTCGTCGTGATGCCGTCCTGCCCCACCCTCCGTCCTCCGGCTCTGTCGTCGTTCATCTCTCTTCTCACTACCTTCCCCCAGGCAACGTTAGAGCGAGTCATCCTCTGAGCAACCATCGAGGGGGATTCTTCTCATCTCCATCTATCTTTACTACTTTCTAGTGTAGTTTTTCCAGCTTTAATAGTTGTAGAAACACTTTTTGAGATATATGTGACTGTTTCTATTTCTCTCTCTTATATTTTGCAAGTAGATTAGTTAGATAAGTATTTATCGACCTAATCTCTTGCTTTCTAAAAATACCAAAGAAATTAGAAAAGATAAAAACTACAAAAACAAATAAAAAGTGAAATGAGTATCTTTCAAAATCAAACTTTCACCTCCCCGTGTTCAACCTAGGACTCACATTTCAAGTTTCGGTTATAAATTTTATTTGATTGAAGGATTTTCTAGCGAATCGAATTACGACAACGGGTTTTCCAAACTCCGAACCCTTTATGTGATGAAATCCGCCGTCATCATTTTGGCACTGTTGCTGGGGAGGCAACATTCTTTGGTTTTTTTCGCGTTTTCCCGCATTACTTACATATTTTTCTAACCTATCTTTCTTCTTCAATTTATTGTCTTGCAGGAACCTGGTCGAGGAGCCGATGGCGGTAGATTGGAGTAAAGTGTAGGTAGAGACATTTGTAAGTTTTCCCCCACCACCCGCAGCCTAGATTTCATTTCACCACACTAATAACTCAAACCCAAATCAACATAGGTTCTTTTTATAAACCCTTGTATAGATCTGGTTGTTTGTTTGCCACCTCCACCCATCTTGTCCTTACATATATATATAAAATAAAATAAATACTCTTTTATTGTGGGATTTTCTGAAAGAGACATACATTAACACCCACAACTCTCGACTTAAGGCGCACCACTTCACATCGATTCTACCACTTAATCCGAATCTGACCTGTGGATCCGGTACACCCTAACTCAACACACTAATAAGTGAGTAGAAATCTGAATAGGTCAAACATTTTTGTATGCCTTAACTAAGTGGTGCAACAGGTCAATAGATTGAACTGTTTGGGCCGCACCACTTAAGATAAAAGTGATTCATCAATAGGTTGCCACTTAGGGTTGATTTTTAGGGCTAAACCAGGCACTCCACATTTTTCTTCTGATTTCTAAAGGAATACATCACCACCAGTGGTTGTAAAACCTGGAGTGTTCTACTGAATCCTGATTGAACCAACCTAAGGATTAAACCCTAAAAGCTACTAAACAAGGTTAAACCCTAAAAGACACATCATCAAATAACCTTGTTTGTAAACCCTGGTTGTGCACGCAGATACATTTGAATTAATCATTTAGAGCACAACCCATCTAAAGGGCCCATCACATTCGAAGAACACAATCATCCCAAGCCTAATTAAAATTGAGTAGACGTTGGCCTTAAGGATTGATTCTCTCTTCGGGGCTCAGATTGAGATTTTTTTTGGATTAACCTTCTTCTACTGGTCCATCTGATGTCTAGCTAGGGGAGTAGTGTCAAACGATCACGGCAGAAGGAACCGTTTCATGGGGCTTGGGAGAGATTCTAGGATCTGTTGCGGAAGTGTCCACACCACGAGGTGCCTAAATGGCAACTTGTGCAGATTTTTTATCATGGGTTGAATGATCAACTCCGTAATCATGTGGATGCTTCTTGCAAAGGCAATGTCCTCAATAAAGACTTAGATAGCATGTATGATTTGTTTGAGGAAATGAATGAAAACTCTTTAAACCACGCCTCCATGGAAACCTTCAACCGATCCCAACAAACTAGACCAAATGCCAATGAGGTCCAAGATTCTCATACATTTGATATGGAATTGATCTGCAATAAATTAGATAAGATGGATCTGGTTGCTAAACGAATGGAAGAGGATGTCCGGAAACTCTAATTTTTCTAGATCCACTAAATCCCAGGGATCGGGATTCCATTCTTCGCAACCTCCTATGGGATGGGAGTTTATGAACCAGCTGGAGTCAGCCCGACCTTCGGGCCAGCTCTTCTCGGAACCTTATGGGTTCCAAACTGGGGCCTTTGATCCTAGTGGTTTCCAAACTGGGGCCTTTGATCCTAGTTTTTCTGATCCTTCTTCATCCTCATCTTATGAGGATGTTTATGCTGTGCAGGAGATTGTTAGGTCCAACCCTTACTCGAATTCCTACAATTTTGGTTGGAAAAATCACCCTAATTTCTCTTGGAAAGATCAGGGGTAGTAGACCCATTATCGACCCGACAACTATGCATCGCAAAAACCAATGGGTCAGGGTCATGTATATACTCAGTTGCTCCCGAATTAGGTTAATCAGTCCATGTGGAATGCTCAACAACCTAATGGGTAGGCTGATTTAAACCTGAAGATGGTAGAAATGCAAGGGTCAATGCTCCAGCTCATGAGACAAATGAAAACTTCGCTGGACACCTTACAATCTAGACTTGGTGCAAACAACCAATAGCTCGGATCTCTACCATCACAACCTGTACCAAACCCAAGGAATGTACAGATCCAGGGCCTAGGGTCTCAAGGGTTTGGTAATAATGGGGAGTCGTATGCTCAAGCTCATGCTATCTATCAGGCTACCCCAGCCCCTCCCAGATCAAACCAAGTACCTACCATAATCAACCAGGAGCCTCTTGTTTTGCCCAACCCTCCCCAACGCACTAACCAACAGCATTTTTCCATGGAAAATACCATCACTTTGAGGAGTGGTAGTAGACACATGGGACCAACCCAACCCCATGGCAACACCATTAGGCCCCATAGTAAGAATTCTAGACTCCCAACGAGGAATGTGATCAACAAAACATTAGAGTCTAATTTGGGAGTATGTTGTTATATGGGCAAATAGAAAAAGTCAGAGAAATTGGAGGAAAGGATGTCCTTACTTCAGGCTTTCAAATTGACAATCATTTTACTCCTTGTGGCTATCGGATCAATCCCCTCCTACACCATAAGTTTATAGAATTCATATAAAGCAAAGAATAGAGCGAAATCTAAAAACATTAGGAGAGTAGTCTTGTTTGATAACACAAGCACACTAATCTTAAACAAGCTACCTCCTAAGAATTAGGACCCGGGAGCCTCGCTGATTTCTTGAACAATAGGAAACATCACTTTTGATCGGGCCATTCTCGACTTGGGTGCTTCCATTAATATGATCCCCACCTCACTACACATGGAATTAGGTCTAGGCTACCTGAAACACATTGACATAACCTTGTAGTTAGCTGATAGATCCATTACAAAACCAAGGGGTATTTTGGAGGATGTTTTAGTTAAGGTTAATGATTTGCATTACCTTGCTAATTTCATGGTCTTGGACTTGGAAGCACCAAAAAAGCTCAACCACACCTCGATTATTTTGGGAAGACCTTTCTTGGCTACCGCCAAGGCAAGGATTGATTGTGAATTGGGAAATATAGAAATGGCCTTTAGGAATAAAATGAATCGATTTAATATTTTTAAGGTCTCAAAGAAGGATAAAATTAAGTGTGGTTTGATGGTGGAGCTTGGCAGAATAGAGGAGGTAATGGTCATACATACCATAGACAACCTTTAAAGGACCAACTCAACCCAAACTTAGGAAGAAAATCACACTGTTGCAGGGATAATTGAGGATAAAGAAGACATATAGCAAACTGTGCCAACCCAGGATGAGGAAGATATTTATGAATTTGGAAATTTGTTGGATGATTCACATGATCAAGTTAAAACCCAACAATGTCCTTACTCTGAATTTTTATAGTTTGAGGTTCAACTTTTGGGTGGGAATCATGAGGATCAAGATGGTTGGATTAAGCACCCAAATTGTGAGGATGAAATTGAACTTTGGGGAGAAACTCTTGAAATGTTAGATATTCTAGAGTACCCACAAACCCCCAACTCATCACCAAACCCTCATCATCCTTTTTCACCCAACCATTGCACAAATTCTATATCCACCCACACCTCCTCTATACTAAATCAACGAAACTCCTATAGGAGACCATTTGTGCTCTTCGTGCACCACCAACTTGCCACTTTCATTGATCTTCTCTTTGGCAAGCCCATTTTTACTCTCCAAGACCCAAATCTAGGGGCCTGGAAACTTTGTTATTACAACCTTAATGTTAGTTATTTTTTATTGAGGGCCTCGCCTAGCTGAAGGCACTAAACTTAGCATGTGTAAACATTATTTCGAGTTGACCAGAATCTCACAAAAACCAGGTTCTATTCTTCCATTTCTGCTCTCATGCATGCTTTCATTTTAACAATGAGGACATTGCATTAGCTAAGCATGGGGGGTGGATATCCTATGAAATAATCTTTTTGTCAGCCATAATAGTAATTTCCTATTATTTTATTAAAAAAAATTAAAATTCAAAAAGAAAAAAAACTAGAATTAGGAGAGGCTTTTGGAAGTTATTAACTTTAGGAATTGATACGATAGGACCTGAACACTTAGACTCTTCAGGTCTTCGGGCTTAATTAGCTCAGGTGTCCACTCGAATGTAGACTTAGTCTCGAGTCCTCGCCAATTCAATTTCATCTTTAATCTAGTAAATAAATTGGGATGATAAGTACACGACTTATCAACTTACCCTCTGATTTGAGGGGATTTTAAGTCTAAGAATCTACACACTATTCGCATTGACTCACTTTCTGGCGATTTTACAGAAATTGGGTAGCTAATGAACTATCTACGGTGGTATGGCTGGCAAGTTGTCGTGGGTAACAACCCATTGGCTGGTTGTCAGGAGCCAAGCGACAAGACCATTTTCTTTGTTCTGCCTTTAGGTAAATCTTAGATTAGGGAAGCCACTTAAGAAAAAAAAAAGAGAAAAAGAAAAAAAAGGAGAAAATAAAAAATAAACAAATAAAACCACACTTCACCACATGAGTATGGTTGACAAGTTGCCGTGGTTAACATCCCATTGGCCGGTTGTCTAGAGCTTAACTCACAAAAATGCACAATAATTCCCAAAGCACTTAAGAAAGAAGTGGGGAAGTAGAATAAATCGAGGAGATATACACTGGGTTTGCCCTTATGTTGACCCCGTAAATAAAAGAAGTAGGGAGAAAGCTACCGTTTGAAAAGATAAACCTTTAGGTAAGGTCACCTAAGGTCGTAGAAACTCCAAGTCTGTTTTAATGACCGCTTAGTGAGTCTATCACCCTTTCACAAGATGCTTAGCACTTAGAGTTCTTTTCGAGTCTTGGGTAGGTCGGGTAGCCGTAAAAAGTTATCCTGAAACTCTCAAACTCCAAAAGTCCAAAAAAATAGAAAAGAAGAAAAATAAAAAAAAAATTTATCTTCCCTTTTCAAATAAGGTGAGGACTTGGGCAGTCTGAATTCTGGCTGACACACGGGTACAATTGAGTTTTCATAGTTTAGGACCTTAGTTGAAATTTTCTATTGTTAATAAATGACTTAAGCCTAAGTGATCGAGTTCTAATTCTGTTTTTATACATACCATGCCTAGGTTAAAATGCCTATTCATGCATGTTCCTAGGCTTACATTTGCTTTTCATGTTATGAATATTGCATAGTGATTAACCCATATTTGTGGGCTATTTAAGCATTTAAGTGCCTAGACATTAAGTTAATTCTAACATTTTTTTAGCATAAATTAGGATGTAAATAGATTAATTTATAGTTCTGATTTAATTACATAATTCATGCATTGCATTCATATTTAAATGCATTTAGAATTAACTTAGAATTGCATTCATTTAATTAGTTAACCAATTAGGTGCATTGCATGCATTATTTTAAGTTAACATAAAAGTTGAGGGTTTGTATATAAATAACCAAAATATTTTATTATTTTATTCTTCTTCTATGAGCAACGGTTGCATTTCTTCCTCCAGCTGCCACAGTCAAGACCCCATTCATGGAGGAGCAGGTGTGTTGGATCTGGTTGGGGCAGCTGACTACAAGGGAGAGGAGGAGGCCGTGGAGCTCGATGAGACACCACCCCACTCCACCACCGTGTACTCCATTCCACCACCGTGGTCTCCAAGGCCAAGCTCCAGCACACTATGGGCCGGCGAGGTGACAACTCGCCGTGCCAAGCCGGTGGACTCATGCCAACACCGTGAGCGTGTGTCCCTGATGGCCACGCTTCCATCACTGTGTCTCACCAGAATCAACATCACCACCCTCATCACTATCACCAGCAACCATCACCGCAGCTGGCCTCTCCTCTAGACCGTACCACATCCCCACATGTAGCAGCATCCATGCTCCTTTGGCTGCATACCGTGCATCACCACTCACGTGCAGGCGGTGCCCAGCCATTGTCTTCGCGTGCCTTTCGGCCAGATCCAGCAGTGGCCTTCGCGTCCTCCTCCTAGCAACCGTGCACCCTCACTTCCTTCTCCAGCGCACCTTGCCTCCAACCCAGCCACGCACGCCCGTGTCTCCTCGCCTTAGTGCTTGCACGCACCCGTGCCATCATCTGCAGCACCTTCTATAGCACCTGCAGCACCGCCAACAGGACTACCGCACGTGCCTGTGCGCTCTACAGAACTAGCACCTCCACCCATCCCCGCTGCAGCGCCCACGCGCACCTTGCAGCGCCTCGACCACTGCATGCGCCCGCACCATCACCCACAGCGCTGCCTGCAGCACCCACCCCACGCCCTCTAGCTGCAGCGCACGGGTCATCCTTCAGCGCCTCCCCGCATGTGGCCGAGCTCAGCCGCGCTCGCGCTCACCCGCGCGGCCTGCACGTCCATCGTGTGAAGCCCTTCAGCAACCACCGAAACCCACCTCCACTGTACCTCCGTCCGGCCACCTCAGGGCGCCTCGCACTTCGCCACGACCACCATCACGGAGCCCTTGGTCTAGAGATCCTCCTCCGAGCTTCACACCTCTGGCCATTCCGTCCTCCTTACGCACGGACAAGGGGAAGAATTTCCCTTGTTTTCTTACAATAAAGCCACTATTAATAATTACATTTTGTGCCATTGTCAACTTTATTATTATTTTATTAAGCTACATTGCAAAATATATCCTTTAGTTGTGCAAAATTGCTATTTCAGCATTTACACTTATTGTTTACCTATTCTGAAAGTGGATTTGGCTTGATTTCTTGACAAAATCAATAGTGAACATTCATTTTTGATATTAACAAGTTTAATTAGGCAATTGCCTCCCTGTGGACATGACCCGCTTCTAATTGAGTGGTTATATTAATTATTGATTAGTTGATTTTTCCACCACATAGAACTACAAATGATGCGTCATTTCATGTGACAAACGACTTTAAAAGCGAAGAATTGACTCGTCAAATGGTACTGTTGCTGGGGTGGCAATAGGCTTAATTAATTTGCAATTATTCGTTTGTTCAAATTGATTTTTAATTGAGGCATATTTAACCTGTTTTATCTGATTTGGTGTAAGGTACACATATTACGCATGAATTGTCACATCGACCTCAGAAACATTGTGGTGGACCTTGTCTCCACCACTTTGGAGGAGGAATCGAGTTTCGCATATACGAGGAAGAGCTTAAACATTGGTGAACTTTGTTGTCACCAATTAGGAAGAGGACATCTGGAGTGATCATTTTCATCTCTATCAATTTGTCAAGTAGATAGAATTTAGGTTTTAGAACTTTACTTTTATTTATTTTCTTGCACGTACATTTGGTTTGAGACTCTTGTTCTAGGGTATATTTTTAGAGGTTTGTTCCCCGATTTCGTTTTAGGCCCGTGTTGGGTAGTTTTTGGGAGTCTGTTCCCTCTTTTCTTTAGATCTAGGTTTTCTTTTGTGGGTTGTTTATCTTCTACTTGTTTGTGCACAAGTAGGTAAAAAAAAAATGAGCTGCCTGCTAGAAGTTGCCTATCCCTAGGACGAACCATTTAGGTCTGTGTGAGCAGCCGCTAGATTTATTTCTCTGCATTGTGTGCATTCTCGCATTGTTGATTGCTGGAAGCAAGGTATGCATTCTCTTACTTTGCATCCTATTCTTGATCACGCATTGCATTTGGACTAATTTCAAGACCACCTGCAACTGCCAAACTTGGACACCCTTGACGATCCTTGCCTTAGAGATTTGCTCACTTTTGTTTTGATCGGGGGGCTTAACAAACCAATATTTCCCGTAATGGAGTATCGGGTATGGATTGATGATTTCTTTAGTCAGTCCATTGCCCTGGGGGTTTATCTCTGCACCATTCCTTCCCCATTCCTTTTGGAGGATCCTTGTCATCCTCTCCCTACCCCTTTGGAGGTTGTTATGCCAGTTTATCCTTTAGAACCTCCTCTGGTGACCTGAGAAGATTCATTCCCAACTTAGTTGGGTGAGCATTTGCTATTGGGCTTCATCATCAGCTTGCCAATATCCTAGGTTATCTATTTTCTAGGCTAGCATTACTTTGCTCATTTTTAGGGCCTATTTTTGCAATCCTTGAACCTGATTTGTAGGTTCTTTGCCTACTCGGTTGCTAACAAAAGAATGGCAGCCCATCTCTAACCCAGGTAATATCCTTTTATGCAATGAGGACATTGCAGATTTTAGGCATGGGGGGGTGTACTTGGGGATATACATAGCACAGTGCATTCATGCATATTGCATTTTTTTTTAAAAGAAAAAAAAGAGTTTTGAGCTTAATTGGCTAGGTCCTGCATTCTTAAGCAAATCAGAACTCAAGGTGAGACTAAGTTGGTTCTAGGGTCAAACTTCAGAAGCTAAATGAGCTACTAGCTTTAGACCTTTAGGGCCATTTGTGGACTTAAAAACTTAAGTAGGAGTTAAGTTGCGGACCATTCCTGAAGAGGTTGAGGAAGGAAAGCTAGGGTTTGAGTTAAAAGGTGGGGTAGTACCTAGAGTCTTGTTCTACCTTTTGGTTTATGGGTCCTTGTAACCCAAGCATCCAAATTTCACACACTTGGTCTGGTGTAAGTAATCAACTTAATTCCTTTCTTAGAAGAGATTTGGTTCTCTTAGTTTTGACTTAGGAGAGGCTTGAAAACACAATTTGATTGGAAGAGTTCCCGCTGCAGGAGAGGCGGAGTATATACTCACCTTGAGGATGCGATGATAACATATTACCTCCTTGGCGCTTGTCTCTTATGATATCCATTCTACTAGGGGCATGTAAGCACATTGTGCGGTTCAGGTACCATGGGCGGCCCTATCTCGAAGTGCCGATTACCACAGACCTGAATTCGCTTTAGAAATCCATGGGTGATACTATCTCCAAGTGTCGATTGCCAGGAGTTCTTGGGGTCGCTATGGGCGGTGCTATCTGGAAGCATCGAATTCTAGGCACCCTTCGAGGTATGGTGATGGGGACAATGAATTCGACACAGACCATGTTGATAGCTGATCCGAAGTTAGACTTAGAGAAATAAAATATATATATATATATTATTAAAAAAAAATCCTTTTTCCTTTAACTCAAATAACTCAGACCAATGCACATGCATGGATGCTTTAATTTAAGGGATCAATAAACCTTAGGGTAGAGTAAGAAATCTGAGAAACTTGTGCCTGCAACTCATCTTTAGCCGACCTGGTCTGTAACTTAACAACTACTTAGGAAGCTTAGGTCTAAAGTCTGAACTTAATATGTTTCTAAAGGAAGACCGATTGGGTTGGCTAGTCTACTTGGAGTGCTAGGTTTTGCTTGATTTTGCAAGGGACTAGCAAAAACTAGGCATGGGGGTATTTGATTAGCACATATTTATGGGCTATTTAAGTATTTAAGTGCCTAGACATTAAGTTAATTCTAACATTTATTTAGCATAAATTAGGATGTAAATAGATTAATTTATAGTTTTGATTTAATTACATAATTCATGCATTGCATTCATATTTAAATGCATTTAGAATTAACTTAGAATTGCATTCATTTAATTAGTTAACCAATTAGGTGCATTGCATGCATTATTTTAAGTTAACATAAAAGTTGAGGGTTTATATATAAATAACCAAAATATTTTATTACTTTATTCTTCTTCTATGAGCAATGGCTGCATTTCTTCCTCCAGCTACCACAGTCAAGACCCCATTCATGGAGGAGCAGGTGTGTTGGATCTAGTCGGGGCAGCTGACTACATGGGAGAGGAGGAGGCTGCCGAGCTCGATGAGACACCGCCCCACTCCACCACCGCGTACTCCATTCCACCACCATGGTCTCCAAGGCCGAGCTCTACCACACCGTGGGCCGATGAGGTGACAACTCGCCATGCCAAGCTGGTGGACTCGTGCCAACACCATGAGCATGTGTCCCTGATGGCCACACTTCCATCACCGTGCCTCACTAGAATCAACATCACCACCCTCACTGCCATCACTAGCAACCACCACCGCAGCCGGCCACTCTTCTAGACCGTGCCACATCCCCACATGCAGCAGCAGCCACGCTCCTCTAGCTGCATACCGTGCATCACTGCATGCGTGCAGGCGGTGCCCAGCCACTATCTTCGCATGCCTCACAGTCAGATCCAGTAGTAGCATCCACATCCTCCTCCTATCAACCGCGCGCCCTCACTTCCTTCTCCAGCGCACCCTGCCTCAAGGCCGCCACCGCACGTCCACGTCTCCTCGACTTAGCCCCTGCACGCACTCGTGCCATCATCTGTAGTGCCTTTTGTAGCACCTGCAGCGGCACTAACAGGACCACCGTGCATGCCTATGCGCTCTGCAGAACCCGCACCACCACCCGCCCCCGCTGCAGTACTTGCGCGCACCCTGCAGTGCCTCAGCCACTGCATGCAGCCGCGGCATCACCCACAGCGCTGCGTACAACACCCGCTGCGTGCCCTCTAGCTACAGCACGCAAGTCGTCCTTCATTGCCTCCCTATGTGCGACTTGCAGCGCTCAACAGTAGCAGCTGCAGCCGGGCTCAACTGCGCCCGCGCGTGGCCACATGGCCTGTGCGTCCACCGTGTGAAGCCCTTCAGCAGCCACCGGAACCCACCTCCACCGTACCTTCGTCTGGCCACCTTGGGGTGCCTCACACTTCGCCGCGACTGCCATCACAGAGCCCTCAATCTAGAGATCCTCCTCTGAGTTTCACACCTCTACCCATTCCCTCCTCTTCGTGCATGGACTCGAGGAAGAATTTCCCCTGTTTTGCTATAGTAAAGCCCCTATTAATAATTACATTTTGTGCCATTGTCAACTTTTATTATTATTTTATTAAGCTGCATTGCAAAATATATCCTTTAGTTGTGCAAAATTGCTATTTCAGCATTTACACTTATTGTTTACCTAATCTGAAAGCGGATTTGGCTTGATTTCTTGACAAAATCAATAGTGAACATTCATTTTTGATATTAACGAGTTTAATTAGGAAATTGCCTCCTTGTGGACACGACTCGCTCCTAATTGAGTGGTTATATTAATTGTTGATTAGTCGATTTTTCCACCACATAGAACTACAAATGATGCGTCATTTTATGTGACAAACGACTTTAAAAGCGAAGAATCGACTCATCACATAGCATGCATCATCTCTCATTTAGAGTAGTTGTGTATATTTTAGGTTAATTACATCCTTTTTATGGTCAGGAGGGAAGGAGATTTATTTCAAGGTCTCGGATGGACAATCCGACTATACGGATCTGATCAAGACGATGATTGGAATCCTATAGCATCAAATGAAGTCCGACGAAGATCAATGACCATGGGCAATGCGGCATTCAAACGGGTTTTAGATGGAAAATCCAACCGTATAGATGGATCCAGAGCGACGATCGCAGTCCGGCAACGTGGTAATCATCTTGATCTGAGCACTGTGGCACCCTCTGCAACAGATAGAAGATGGATGGCCCAGATGGTGCCATGTGGCACCATCCAAGCCACCCAACATTGACCAGCAGCAACTGGAAGGATCCCCTCACGATCTTCATCATCAATTCTCAGCCGTTGGATCTTGATCCAACGGCTGAGAGCTCTCCCCCACCATATGCCTTAAGACGTCCGTGCAACCATCTGGATGACTTGGTGTAATAGTGGAGTCGTGTACTTGTATGAGAGGGGCGTGGGTTCGAATACCCATAGCCACCACAATTGAGCACCTGAAGCCACTGCAACGCACATGAGGCATGCACGTTGTAGGCCGCAATGCAGTGCATGCGCGCACGCCAGCAGCAGCACCACAGCACTAGTGTGCAAGCATGCGCACGCGACAAGGAGGGTGCGATGTGCACACCAGTAGAATGAAGGGTGGATCTTCAGCGATAGTTGCGTGGGCCTTTAGTGATGCTTATAGCTGTCACTAATGGCCTGTGCATTGCACGCGCCAGCAGAGGAATTGAAGGGCATGGATCTTCAACAATAGTTGGCCAGATCTTCAGCGATGATTACAACTGTCACTAATTTCCCATGGACAATTTTTATCTCTCCTCCTCCACTATAAAAGGACCTACCCACCTCCATTCCAAACCATCTCTTCCTTTCTTCCTCTCACCACCTCTAAGGCTCTAGAGATAGCTTGTTCTATGCTCAGGATGCTCCTCTAGAGTAGAAAACCAAATATGTTTCCCTCCCCTCATCCCCATTCATGGAGCATCCCATGGCCGTCCTCTCACCTACTTTGGGAAGTAGATCCTTGTTGCGACGTCGTCCTACCCTGCCCTCCGTCCTCTGGCTCCATCCTCATTCGTCCTGCTCCTCACTACCTTCCTCCAGGCGACGTCAGAGCGAGTCATCCTCCGAGCAACCGTCGAGGGGATTCTTCTCATCTCCATCTATCTTTACTACTTTCTAGTGTAGTTTTTCCGCTTTCATAGTTGTAGAAACACTTTTTAAGATATATGTGATTGTTTCTCTCTCTCTCTCTTATATTTTGCAAGTAGATTAGTTTTATAGGAATTCATCAACCTAATCTCTTGCTTGCTAAAAATACCAAAAAAATTAGAAAAGATAAAAATGACAAAAACAAATAAAAAGTGAAACGCGTATCTTTCACAACCAAACGTTTGCCTCCCCGTGTTTGACACGAGACTCACATTTTGAGCTTTGATTATAAATTTTATGTGATTGACGGATTTTCTCACGAATTGAACTACGACGATGGGTTTTCCAAACTCCAAACCCTTTACTCGACGAAATCCAATGCAATCACTTATCAACCCACCCTTTGATTTGAGGGAGCTTTGAGTCTAAAGCATTTATACACTATTTGCATTGACTCACTTTTCAGTAGCTTTTATGGAAATTAGGTAGCTAATTAACTTTCTAGGGTAGTATGGCTTGCAAGTTGTCGTGTAACAGTCCATTGGCTAGTTGTTCAAAGCCCAACTACATGACCATACTCTTTCTACTGCCTTTAGGTAAATCCTAGATCAGGGAATCCACCTACTTAGACAAAGAAAAAAAATATATACTCAAAAAGAAAAAAAAGAAAGAAATAGAAAAAGGAAAAAAATAAATAAGCCATACTTCACCGCACAAGTATGATTGGCAAGTTGCTGTGGGTTGGATGCCTCATTGGCCGCTTGTCTAGTGCCTAGCTCACAAAAGTGCACAAATAATTTCCAAAACACCTAGGGAAGAAGTGGGGAAGTAGAATAAATCAGGGAGATGTATATTGGGTTCGCCCTTGTGTTGACCACACATAAAAAATAAAAAAAGTAGGGAGAAAGCTACCAGTTTGAACAGATACACCTATAGGCAGAAATTCTTCTTAAGGTCACCTAGGGTTATAGACACCTGAAGTTCATTTTAACGGTCGCTTAGTGAGTTTATCACTTTTCATGAGATGCATAGAATTTCAAGTTCTTTGCTGTAGAAAGCTACCCTGAAACTCTGAACTCAAAAATTCAAAAAAAGAAATTAGAAAAAAAGAAAAAGTAGAAAAAAATGTATCTTCCAGTTTCAAAATTAGGCGAGGACTTAGGCGGTTTGCATTTTGGCAGGCACTCGGGCACTGTTGAGTTTTGTAATTAGGTTCTTAATTGAAATTTTCTAGTGTTAATCAACAAATCTTGCCTAAGTGATCATATCTTGATTCCACTTTATACATAACATTTAGGTTAATTTCTCTAGGGACTAGCAAAAGATAGGCATAAGGGTATTATAAATACACATTTATTCCTGATAAAATATCTATTTATGTGAGTTCTTAAGCTTAACAATGCATTTCACATTATAAATATTTCATAGCATGTATCATTCTGCATTTAAGATAGATTGTATAAATTATAGGTTAATTTGCTCCTTTTTATGGCCAAGAGAGAAGGAAGTTTATTTCGGGGCCTCGGATTGGCAATCCAATCGCACAGATCTGATTAAGATGACGATCAAAGTCCAACACCTCCAAAATCGTCTTGACCGAAGTCTTGTAGCACCTTATGCAGTCTGAGGAAGATCAACGACTAGGTGACTAGGTGATGCAATTTAGAGCTTCAAATGACAAATCCAATAGTATGGATGGATCCGGATCAATGATCGCATCCCAATGGTGCAAAAATTGACTTAATCCAACATCTATGGCGTCATCTACAAACAAAAGAAGGTGGATGGTCCAAATGGTGCCTCGTGGCGCCATCCAGACCGCCCAAGATTGCCCATCACCACTGCCTACCCTTCCCTTTCATTGGTGCCTTTAATCTCTGCCATTGGATGAAGATCCAACAGCTGAGAGTGCAAGAACCTTAAATCGTAAATGCAACACTTGGGATTCTTTGGTGCAACGGTGGGCGGAGGCACTCCCAAACGGAGGGCGTGGGTTTGAATTGCCCGTGACTCAAATCTTCCACACAAGTGGGAGTAGCTAAATAGAGCCGCTTGATTTAATCTAGCAGCGATGACAAAGCCATGTGGCAGCATGAATCACGCGGATGTGGTTGGGCAGGAAACGCGCGTTCACACTCACAAATGCACACATGATCACATGTGGTGCAGCATGATCTGAGGCCCGTGGGCACGTGAAATCCAAGCCCTTCGATGGCCATCCGACATTCGTCTCTCTTCCCAGTGAAAACTGCGGCCATCGGCATTGACAACGAGCAAGTCTTCAGCAATGTTTTAAATGTCACTGTTGACCCATACCATTTTTAGCCTCTTCTCCTCCACTATAAAAAGCCTTCACCCCCCTCCATTCATCGTCATCTCTTCCTCTTCTTCCCTCACCTCCTTCAAAGCTCTAAGGAGTTGGTCCCAAGCTTGGGATGCTCCTTAGATTAGAAAAGTAAAGTATTTTCTTGCTTTTCACCCCCCTCCATGGAGCATCTCGTGGTCGTCCTTTCACCCAAATTTCGAAAGTAGATCCTCGCCGCGATGTCATCTTGCCCTATCCTCCATCCTTCGGCTTTGTTATTCTTCGTCCAGCCTCTCACCACCTTCATCTAGGTGTTGTCAAAGCGAGTCATCCTTCAAGCAATCGTCGAGGGAGATTCTTCTCACCTCCCTCTATCTTTATCGCTTTTGTAGTGTAGTTTTCCACTTTTCTATATGTAGCAAACTCTTTTAGAAATATATTGATATTATCTCTCTCTCTTTCTCTTACTCTTTTTGTACAGGTAGATTAGTTAGATATTATCGATTTGATCTCTTGCCTTATAAAAATACCCAAAAAATTACAAAAGATAAAAACACCAAAAACAAATAAAAGCAAATGCAGATTTTCAAAATCGAACGTTTGCCTCCCCGTGTTTGACTCAGGGCTCACCTAGAGCTTTGGTGATAAATTTTATCTGGTAGCAGATTTTTACGCACTACGACGATGGGTTTTTAACTCGAACTTTTTACGTACAAAATCTTGCTAATCAGTGGTCGAATAATGGGAGTAGATGTAATAGGTTTGTTGATGTATTATAAATTGTAAGCTGATGTGAATTAAATATAGAGTGAGTTATAGCTTAATTATTTGTTTATATTTGATATTGAATTATGTTTTATTATTGTTTTATTGGAAAGTGGAGTGAGTGGAAATTATATGTGATATGTGTGTTAATATATTGTGTATAGAGATTTGAGGTGACATTTTGACACTATTATAACATTGTTCACCCTATCCCTACCACACCACCTAATCACCCTTTTTATCCCTCAACCAAGTGGCCATGCAAAAGTTGGAACAGTAAAGTGCTAATATTATTGAATGCCGTAATGAATGATAATGTAGGGTCTTCGAGCCCAGTCACATCCATGGTCAAGAAGAGGACCATAAATGCATAACTATGGACGTATAGCATGGATGTTCATTTCATTAATCATGAAAAGATTAGGAATGGTGGGGGATCAATGAAATTTTCTAATAAGCAATGAGAGATAGAATTGCACTACAACAAAAGGGGCATTTTCTAATGGTTGTATAGTGACGGTTTATAAATCGTTGCTAAAGGGCATTTTCTGCAATGGTTAAGAATAAGTCTACGATGGTTTTAGTTTACATCATCGCCAATAGGTATTTGGTAGTGACTTTGAAATTGTTGTTGATACCTAAATTCTCATTGATTCCATTAGAAACAGGCATCAATATTGTCTAAGGATTAGGGTTCCCGAGGGTATATTAATGACAATTTCAAAATCATCGGTACTTGAAACTAGCGATGGTTATCTGCAAACCATCGTTGATAAGAATGAGAAGAAATTTTTATTTAAATTAATTTTGAGAGATTTTATTTAAAGTCATCATTGGAAATGAAAATTAAATTTATTCAAATACTTTTAGCAATAATTTTACTTATAACCATCGTCGAAAGTATGGTATAACTAGCCTCTCTTCTCTCTTGCTCAAACGCTCTCCAACGACTCCCCTTCCTACTCCCCCTCCCTCCACCCCTCCAGCAATCCTCTTGCTCCGGTAACTCCTTATT
Organism: Thalassia testudinum; assembly: GCA_037157565.1. NCBI lineage: Eukaryota > Viridiplantae > Streptophyta > Magnoliopsida > Alismatales > Hydrocharitaceae > Thalassia > Thalassia testudinum. Next base: position 5,855,643 of record JAZHRO010000003.1, on the reverse strand, counting down.
CTTCTCCTCCTCTTTGCTCTCCTCCCCTCGCCGTTGCCCCCTCCTCCCCTTGTCGCCGCCTCCTCCTGCCCCCTTTACCCCCATTAAACCCTATCACCCCCTCCCTCCTATGACAGCACCACCACCACCTCCCCCTCGCTCCCTTATCGCCAACAACCACCTCTCATCTTCAATTTTACATAGTTTAGTTCAGTTAGATTTATTGTAATTTAAACCATGTAGATCGGTTTGATTGGCATGTTGATTTATTTGATTTATTGTAATTTAAATCACTTAAATTAGTTTGATTTAGTGTGTGGTTTTATAACATGTAGGGTGTGCTCACATATATATGTTGTGTATGCTTTTATTGGCTACATATAAATTAGCTTGATTGGAATGCTACATATGCTTTTATTTATATGAATGAAATGTAGAGTGCTCGCACATATAGTATGATGTCATTTTATGTATGTAGGAATTGGGAAATATTTCATATTATAGGGAAAACTCTGTTGAAATTTTTATAGACGAGTACATAGGAAAAAATGGGAAGGATAGGGAAAAATGAAAGTGAATTAGCTAACTAATGCTAACTCTTAAGATTTTATTTTTGGGTTTACGATTTACGTTTAGGTGTAGGTTTAGGTTTAGGGTTTTGAGTTTAGGGTTTAGGTTTAGGCTTACATTTTGGGTTTAGGGTTTAGGTTTAAGTTTAGTTTTTGGGTTATGAGTTTAGGGTTGTAGGTTATAAAATAAGGTGTATTTGTGATTAGAAATGATCTTTAAACTTTACAAAAACCAAAGATCATTCTTTTAGACTCGACAAGTTAGAAATAAGGAGGTGGGGAAGAGAATGTGGAGGAAGAAACAGGTAGATAAAGATGAGGTGTCGAGAGGGGGGAGGAGGAGAGGGTTATGGTGGTGATTGATATGAAAGGTAATATGAATGATATCTTTAATAGTTATACAAAAAATTTATATTTTAGATATTTTTTATGTATGTTTTATTACTACTTTATAGATACACACACTTGCACAAATTTAGATGCAGTTGATGACAAATGATAGAAGTTTAAACCCCTAGATGTCATTTGGTAAGTGGAATAAGTTTGTGGAAGAAGTTGAAGGTGTGGAATAAATGGTGGGTTAAGTGTGTTTTGGTGTTTGGTTGGTTAGTGGAATAAGTGCATGAATAAAGTAAAGTTATTTCGGATGAGATGTTTAGTTTGTGGAATAAGTGGTGGAATAAAGTAAAGTTTTCTAGATGAGGTGTTTGGTTAGTGGAATAAGTGATGGAATAAAGTGAAGTTATTTCGATGTGGTGTTTGGTTAGTGGAATAAGTTGAAAAGTAAAGTGGAGTTATTCCAATTTGGTGTTTGATGAGTGGAATAAATTGGTGAAATAAGTAGTAGTTTATGTTATTTTATGTGTTAGAAATAGTACCATTGGACACTTGTGCCCTTGGCTGATGTTATGAAGTTGGAAAAATGTAAGCTTATTTTCCTTTTTGAGATGTGATTATATAGTAGTTGTTGGGACTCGACCCGCATTGGACCAGGTCCCACCTTGTTGCCCCCTGGACCGATGTCGTCCATCAAATATTCCCAATTCCATACTGCATATGACTAGTGCTACTAAGTAGGCAACATGTGTATAAATAACAATATACATTGGAACATAATTAAAACATATAAAGGAGATGGTACTGAAAAGGAAAATTATATATCTGGCATGTAAAGGAAACAAAAGGACGTGCTTTCATTAACAAACTTCATGGGTCATATATCAATGGAAACCTGAAAATAGAAGCCCACATAGGGAAACATGCTAATAACTATTGCAAAAGGAAAAAAAAGCAATCTACAGTATTGACGCTAGTTCGTGACTTTGCTAGTCCGCAAACTCTCTGCCAAAACCTCCTTCACTTGGTAGATAGAATAAATAGTTATATGCAAACGCTTAGTAGAGTGCTAGCAAAAGATAATAAAAGTGGCACAAAAAGGTAAAGCAGGGAAGTGTAATAGTAAGTGCAAGTGCCACTAAGGTAAGGAACTTCTACCACAACAGCTAAAGCAAGTACAAGGTTGGCAACACCTATCTAACTGCATACCCACTACACATAGATTACCCATTCCTCCATTAGTATGCATCCTCAAGGTACTATTACATGCCTCAACAAGTTCATCTTTCTAGTATCATTTTTAATTTAGTTTTCACTTGACCTGGGTCACTAAGTCTAGAGTAAGTTCCAATGGAAAGGCCTGGAGGCCAATCCCAACCTCCCAACCTTCACCTACTCGAGCACTTAGTGGGGTAAGTAGCCCCCCACCTCCTGGGGTTGCCAAATTGTCCAACGCACCGAAAACCTGTGCCTCTAGCACATCATAAAGCACGCAATTGTTGTATTGTGAGAACCAAAACCCTCTAGGACTCTTACCTCACCAGGTTGCCATGGGGTGCATGCTAACTCCCAGGCTTAATCTATTTGGTTGTTATCTTCCTTTTACCCTTTCCATCTCATTCATACAATTATGTTTTAAACTGTTTTCTTATCAATGGGAATGTGCCATAGTAGGACCCTGTGTGCCAACATCCCTTTTTCCTTCCAAATTTTTACAACAATCACATGTCCCCTTGTCATCTTGGGTGGTACATCTCACATCATCTGCAATATTATTTTAGCTAATCATGGCCACACCTATATCGTATCCTTGGCATGTACATTGCCAACGGTTCATAGCATTTTCCCATTGGTCCTAGACCATTGTCCATTTCTTATCCATGTACGACGTGATTCACATTAATATACTTAGGTGCCTCGCATGCACCAAGTTTCCATATCATTGCCATACTATCCTCATATCTCTTTATCATTTCTGACTCATCTCATGGGTCGCATAACATTGTCATTTTCCTGACTTCTACAAGACATCATCATAATCACTTACTAATCCTTTCCTTAATTATCATCTCATCATTCCATTCTCATTTCATTCGTGGATATCCAAATGTCCACCAAAACATGATTCATATATCTATGATTACCCATGTTACGCCCAACATGTAATTATGTTCGAGTTATTATATGCACATTACTTTCTAATTATGTAATCCCTAGCCAATCATGGCTTCAAAATCACATTGCTACCATTGCTGGTTTCATATATGAATCAAAGTATCAATGTCTTTACATTTATGTTGTACTATATGTGTACCTATGGTTCAATGATGGTTTAGTATAGCATGTCCTATCTATCTTAACTACAAGAACATTTAACATGCATACATCCTCTTATCTCAATTCAATTTATCATAAACAATAATGATTATAACACACCATATCATTTCCATAAGGAACAAACAATAGTATTCATATTCATTTCGATTCCATGTCATGCCACAGGTATATATTTATCATTTTTTGAACATATGTAATAGGTAGCATATTTCATTAAGCACAATAATCATGTATTATATCTCATGTTCTTAAATCAAATTCGGAAGTAGAGAATTATATTCAATCCATCATTCTCATGGCATATAAGTAACAAGTAGGTAAAACTAGTCCTATCTATTAGCAAAAGGTGGAAAAACACTCTGCCTGGCAAAACTGCCCAGAACTTGTGCACCTCAATGACGCATGGACGGTCCCTCCTCGTCGGCGTTGACCTCACTTGTAAAACCATCGCTAAGGTCAAACATGACTCCTAAAATCGTCTACCAGTACCGTGCACGTGATTGCCCCATACCACTCCTCTCCTCACCGAAGAAAGGAGACTCAACACCAAACTAAGATGATTTCTTGGGCAGCCAAAGGGCTATCCCTAAACTTCATTAGGGGACACATGCTATTTAGGTCTATTTTCAGACCTAATAACACCCCCACATTAGTCTTAAAATTTCCCCCTTTTTCCACCCACCTTCCTCCCTTACACATGGAAAAATGAATATGACAAGAGGGAACACATGGGACCATGGTGGGCAGCCAAGGGGAATGTCCTCTTGACATTATTTGGTACTAATTACACTTCATTTTCATACCTTAATGATGTCTCCATAAAGCCCACACATCAACCCAACCTTGTCCCATACTTTTCCCACATCCCTTCCCTGCACATGGAGGAAAAATGCACAACAAAGGGAAAATAGTTGGGCAACCTTAGGGACCATCCAAAGCTACCCCAAGGACAACTTTAGACACCATTTTGGGTCCTAAATAAGGTCTAAAACTGATAAATACACATGAATTCACGATAAAATACTTATTTATGATAGTTCCTAGGCTTAGCATTGCATATCATGTTATAAATACTGCATAACATCCATTGCCTGGCATTTAGGATAGTTGTGTATTATGTACATTAATTCCTCCATTTTATATGGTTAGGAGGTAGTGTGACATCTTTATGGGTTTCGAATGAAGAATTTGACCGTACGAATGAATCCAGAGCGACGATCGCAGTCCGTCAATGTGAAAATCAACCCGGTTAGAGCTCCGTAGCACCCTCTACAAGAAGATGAAGACGGACGACCCAGATGGCACCACATGGTGCCATCCAGGCCACCCCCCATTTGAGCCATCATTTCCAGCCTCAAGTAAGGACTCACCTCGACGGCTGGATCTTCATCCAATGGTCAAGGCTCGCACGACTACATCACCCTCCACTCGACCATCCACTGCCTTGGTGCAATGGTAAGGCGCCCACTCCTCAAAGGAGGGGCACGGGTTCGAAACTCGCCAAGCCCCCCAATTGCTTAATTGAGGCAGCAATAGTGCACCGTGCAGTGCACATGTGCAGATGCACGCGCAGTAGCCAGCGTACCCTCACCGCAGTGCTAGCGTAGCAGTGCAACGCTAGCGCGCACGTGCGCGACACGGTGCGTGATGTGGGCGCAAGCACAGCAAAAGTAGGTGTGAGTTGGCGTGGACCTTCAGCGACAGCTTGGGTGGACCTTTAGAGATTCTTACAGCCGTCACTAATTGCCTGTAGGTGTGAGGATAGTTGCGAGTGTGAGCGGTGGGGGCATGATCTTTAGCGACAGCTACATGGGGTCTTTAGTGACGCTTGCAGCTGTCACTACAGCCCTTTACACGAATTTCTTCCTCTTCTCTCCACTATATAAACATGCCTACACCCCCCATTCCTGTTCATCTCTACCTACTCTACTCCCACCTACTCCTAAGCTCTATTAGCCTACTAAAGCTCCATTAGAGCTTACTCTCAAGTTCCAAAGGCCCCCTATTAGTGTAATGATCCTACTTCCCCCCAAATATTTGTCCTTCATCCCACAACCTTCATAGGTTGCCTTGGAGCCATCCTCCTACCTCCATTCCGGTAGAAGATCACCTCCATCTCCTTACCTCCATTCCAGAGCCTTGGTGAAGCATTCCTCAACCTGACATCCTTCTGCATCTCACCTCCTTCATCCAAGCTTCTACCAGGTGTCGTCGTCTTGCCGAACAGTCGATTCGAGAGATTTCGTCTCACCCCTATCTCTTTTATTCTTTCATAGATTATTGTAACAAACATTTGCGTAATATATCATAGCTGTGTTCCATCTCATTTTGTGAATTTTTCTTGCTTGTCTTTTTATCTAAAAAAAAAAAAAGAAACAAAACAAAGTGCAGTTTTCAAGCAAAGTAAACGTCGCCTCCCTATGTTCGACCTAGGACTCCCTTGGAGTTTCAGTTATAAATTGTATTTGATAGACACGTTTTGCGAGCTATGAGGACGGGTTCTCCAAACCCTAATTTTAATTCAAGAAACACGCCTCATCAGAAACCATACCCTAAAGGGTCACAATCAGATATGAATTATCCCTTTTTTTCCCTCATTTTCTCCCCTTCAACAATGGAGAAACAAGGAAGCAGAGGAAGATGGATAGTCGGCCACCTTCATGGGTTGTCCCAACTCCTCATACAACCATTGTCCATCCTTCATCCTCCCCCTTGGTCTGCCCAAGGAGGAAGAAGGAAAAGGAGGGCATGGAAGAGGATAAGAGAAAGGAATGGTACGTATGCCTTTCCTCCTCCTCCCTAGTTCGATCTCCTCCTTTGATAGACTTGTCATTGGATATGAAGAGGACCCTCTCCCACATCCAGCAGAACATACATGCACAAACCACCCTCCCTTGAAGTGCGAACAATAAAAAAAGTAAAAAAATTGAAGTTTGGGTCATATACCTTCAATCTCACACGATATTCTTCGCGTTTAGGGTTGACTGGAGCCTTGACAAAGCTCCGGAATGGGGGTGAAGCTTGCTGCTCGAAAATGGTTGCTATGAGGTGGGTTTGGGGATTCATAAATGAAGGGATGGGTGTTTGTTGCGAATCGCGTAAAAAGATTTTTATATCGTTGTAGTTGCGAATCACGTAGAAACAAAATAAATTGTTGAATCTTTCGGTAAGTACCGAGTCATTTGTAGGGAGGAAAAATGTGGATTTTGTGCGAAAGCTTTTCGAAAAGATGTTCTAAGCAAATATTTATATATGTATATATGCATATATAGACAAGCATTCATGATATCAAATAAACATTTTATTGAAAAAGAGAATGTTTCATAAATCTAATGTAATTGAATGCTTGAAAATAATATGAAACAGAAGAATAACTATGGAGGAGGAAATAGAAGAAGAATGTGGTGGAGATGACAGAGTCTCTTGAGGGATGCTTGCGCGAAGTGTGGCAGCACTTCAGATCTAGGGCACTGGGAAGAAGACCAGAGAGAGAGCTTGGAGAGATAGAGAGGGCGTGGACTATTAGGTGAATATTTTCTTCGATCTCTAGGTATCTAAGTTATGCTCCAAAGGGTAGAGGCTAGGTCCTTTTATAGAAAAGTAGGTGGCTTCATATTGGTTGATCTTGAGTGCTTAGGATCATTAACTTGGATGGTTTAGATTTAATCAAAACTGATGCCTATGATTGGTTGGATAGAGACCTTAGGATCTAAGTTGTAGGGCTAGGATAGGATGAGGGTTTTCTAAAAATAGGCAACCTAGGTAGGTGGCTACCAAGGGATAAAATCTTGCCATGAGATAAGATCTTATCTTGTGGCCAACCACTAAGGGATAAAATCTTCTTAAGTTGGCACCAACTTAGGAGGAATAGGCTAGGAATTTTGTAGGTCTTATGTGGGTAGGGTTAGGGCTAGGTTTTGTAGACATAGGTTGTGAGAATAGGTTTTTAATTAGGTTAGGTTGACCCTAAGTGTAGTGGGTTGGGTCCAAATAGGTTCCATGAACCCAATTGACTTATACTAAGTCAATTAAGTGAGCTCAGGGATCTAAATAGGTTTTGGGATTAGGAATTGGTTCTAGGATAGGTTAAATAGGTTTCTGGATAGTAGGACAACTCTGTGGATAAAGGGTCAAGATCATGGATAGTGTTATCCATGATTTTGGCTTTTGAGCTCACTCATTCAGTTCAAGCTAACCTAAGGGTAGGAGTTGGGATAAGGGTATCCTAGGGTTCTAAGGGTAGGATTAGGTTATTCTAGTCCCTCTCTCTCTTCTTCTTTAATTGGATCTTCATTTCTTTCTTAATCAAGTCTTGGTCTTCAATGAGCTCCTAGCTTTGTTGCTGTATCTTTTATCCCGCTTTTATTCTGCATGGCTTTAAGTCATTCTATGTCCTTTACCTATATTATTCACAAAAGACTTGAAATAGATAATTAGACCTAAAATAAACACAACGCATATGATATGCATGCATACTCTAAATGCAATATTAACATTCTAAATGCATGATTTTACTAAGGAGTTAACCCTAGATTAAGCTAATTAAGGTAATAAATTAAGCTGTTATCACACTCCCATGCCTATTGTTTGCTAGTCCCTTAGCAAATCCAAGAATGAAAAATGAATGCAAAATGTATGATCCATGCTAATTACAACTCAACCCCCAAAGGACTGCTTATTCCTTTTTATCAAGGGTTTGACAAAAGATTTCTTCTTGTCCTCTTCTAGAAATTTAGAAATCCAGACAAATGTGAAAATGACGTGATAGTAGCCTAAGCAACGGATCCAAGTGAAAAGCTAACACACACTTAAAGTTCGCACTTGACCCTTGGTAAAAATTCTATCAGGATAGACAAACTTCTCTCTTGGGGATTTAAATAATATGAAATTTCTACCCTAACTTTTTGGCTTATGTGAAAGATGTTTGAGTCAAATGGTTTTATATTTGGTGGCTCACACTCATCTGGTACTACAAGTAGCCTAGTACTACAGACTCTAGATCACTAGACTATCAAACAAATCAACCCAGAGAGAGGCTTAAAACTGTACTCCCTTTGAGTTCCTTTGCGCTCACTCTCTCTTTCTTTCCTTTTTTTTTTCCTTTTTGAGCTTTTCTATAGAGAGGTCACGATCTCACCAAGTTTGTAGAAGCATTCAATATTTGGTGGGCTCGCATAGCATTTGTTGGAAACTTGTTCCATATCTTATTTTGGTGTTAACAAAATTATTATGGATTAATGTTTGCAATTGAGTGCTTTTTAGATTTAGGTGAAAATCAAGGCAAACAAGCATGATGATGAGGAGGCAAGATGACAAGGAGGAGTCGAAGAGAAGATCATCTTCGACCTTTAGATGTTCTAGATTAGACTTTTTATTTTATAGAATGTATGCCTCTTAACAAAGAATCAACTTAGATCACAAAATTAATTAGATATAAAATAGGATTTATACTACGATAATTTTCAAAGAACGTAATTGATTAATTTACCTCAAAAAGGTACTTGCTAACCCACAAGTAACGGTAATAAAGTTTAGTACTGGTACATGTGAGTTATAGGTTTGGGTTTTTTCAAAGAAACAAACCTGTACCCCGTGAGTACTGGTATTGGAGGTAACGAGTACCGGTACAAGTGGGTTACAGATTTGTGGTAACGAGTACCGGTACTCATGATCAGTACTGGTACAAGTGGGTTACAGATTTGTGTTAAGCATTTGAAACACAAATCTAGAAGCAACGAGTACCAGTACCAGTTAGCCGTTGGCTCAAAATTGAATGGCTAGAAAATTAATTTTGGCAATATGAACGTTGGGATTTAAACTCCAACGTCTAGTAGACAACCCACTAAGGTCCTAACTCTATAAATAAACCCTTGGACCCTTCGTTTGCATATAAGAAATAGAAGAGAAAAATTCTAGAGTTAAATTTCATATTTCCACCAAATTTTGAAGAGAAGAAAAGTGTTTGTTGCCCTCAAATCTCTCTATGTTTTGCAAACTCCTCAATGTGTTTTGTTCACACATTCACAAAGCAAATATCATTCATTCTAGTCTCTCAAATCGATAATATCATTTATATATATTTGTTGAGAGGCTTGGGTATTTAGTTGTAAGATTTCTTTTGTCTTACACCTGTTCACTTATTTGTAATTGAGCTTGTTGCTCATTAGGTTGTAACAAACCTGTTGTTGTAATTGGGTTGAGGTTACCCATGAATTACCTTGTTTAGTAAATTGATTTCCTCAAGGTTGAGGGAATCGGGTTAAAAACCCTAAGTTGGGAGGCTTAGGTAGTGGAGTACCCAAGTGAGTGGGGAACTACTACATATCTTGTGCTAATTTATGTGATTGTAATTTGTGCAAATCTTTCTTGTTATTACTGATATTGTGTTTGAGTGTTTGTATGCATAGCCATCTTTCTATCTTTAGATCCTATCAAGTGGTATCAGAGTAGGTAGCGAGAAGAAGTAAAAGCTCTTGCTCGTGATGGCATCAACCTCAAGGCGCACCGAAGGACAATCATTGACCCATCCTCCCTATTTCGATGGGATGGATTATGGGTATTGGAAGAGGAGGATGCAGGTCTTCCTCAAAGCAATGGATGTGGAGTCATGGACACTCATTCAAGGGAAATACTCAAATCCGGAGCCGCAAGAAGGAGCGGCATGGACGGCGGATCAAAAGAAGAAAATTATCGGCAATGTGAGGGGGATGAATGCACTTTATTGTGCGTTGTCAATGGAAGAATTCAACCTCATCTCAGCATGCGAGTTAGCATTTGAGATATGAAACATACTTCAAATCACCTACGAAGGTACTAACAAGGTAAAAGAAACCCTTATTTCTATTCTAACCGAAGAATATGAGTGTTTCAAGATGACAAAAGGTGAAATGATCAAAGACATGTACACAAGGTTTGGGGAAATAGTTAAACCGCTAAAGAACCTTGGAGTGAAGTGCACGGAAGAGCAGCTTCTAAGGAAGATCCTGAGATCTCTTACAAGTAATTGGAAGAGTATTGCCTTTAGAGCAATTAAGGTGGACACAAATTTAAGCACCTCAGAATTCGAAGATGAAGCGATGAAGATGCTTACAAGAAAGTTCCAGAAATTTCTTCAAAAGCAAGGTAAGCAAGTGAATAAAATTTCATCTGATATTGTTTGTTATGAATGCAAGAGAAAGGGTCATGTGCGGAAGGATTGCCTCATAAGCAAGAAGAAGGAAGACACAAAGGAAGCCAAGAAGAAGAAGAAGAAAGTTTTTAAAGCGACGTGGAATGATAGTGACTCAAACATGGACACCGAATCAGATGACGATGATGTTGCACACCTTTGTTTGGTTGCAACTACAGAAGACATGGACAATGAGGTGAATACTGATTTTACTCTTGATGAATTGTTAGAAGCTTATGAAGAATTATATCATAAAGCTAGGTTGTTTAAAAAGGAAAATAAAGTTTTAAAGAATAATTATCCAACATTAGAAGTAGACAAATCATGTTTAGAAATAGAATTAGAAATACCAAAAGAGACTAATAATCAGTTGCATGCAGAGATAGTAGAGCTAGAAGATATTTATGAGCATTTGAGGAGACTTTAAATAATCTCAAAACAACTACTAGGCTAAACACTAATTTTTGTGATTCTTTAAAATCAAAATTTAAGAGTAAAAGGAATACACAAAATAAATCACATGCACCGAGGCATGCATGGATGTATCAAAAGGCTAAAAATCCTAAGAGTTATAGATCTAACACAAAAAAATCTATAAATCTTAGGAATTGAAAGGTACTAACCTAAAAGGACCAACAAGAAAATAGGTACCTAGAAATAATATTTTACATTGTTTTACTAGGTTAGATCAATGGGATCAATATGATCAATGGGTGTTCAAGGCACACAATGGAACACTCTAACCATTCTACAAACTACATGAAGATTAAGAAAGGTGGACTGGTGGAGCTTGGTATCCACAAGCACCATTCTACTATTGGTAATTTTACGGTATGATATTCTTTACCCTTTCATTTTTTGATGATTGAAAAAAACGGGGAGAAGAATAAAGTGCAAATAGTAATATGTTTTGGAGGAGCATATATTGAGGGGGAAGATTAAATTAAAAGTTTTTCCTTCATATAACATTGATAAAAAATATTTTTTCTATAATTATCTATTTGCAAGATAATTTTGTCAACACCAAAAAAGGGGAGATTGTTGGAACCTTGTTCCACATCTTGTTTTGGTATTAACAAAATTATTATGGATTAATGTTTGCAATTGAGTGCTTTTCAGATTTAGGTAAAGATCAAGGCAAATAGGCATGATGACAAGGAGGAAGCAAGATGACAAGGAGGAGTCGAAGAGGAGAAGATCATCTTCGACCTTTAGATTTTCTAGATTAGACTTTTTATTTATAGAATGTATGCCTCTTAACAAAGAATCAACTTAGATCATAAAATTAATTTGTGATAAACTAGGATTTATACTATGATCATTTTCAAAGAACATAATTGATTAATTTACTTAAAAAAGGTACTTGTTAACCGACAAGTACCAGTACTAAAGTTTAGTACTGGTACATGTGAGTTACAGGTTTGGGTCTTCTCGAAGAAACAAACCTGTACCCCGCGAGTACCGGTACTCATGATCAGCACCGGTACTCATGATCAGTATCGGTACAAGTGGGCTACAGATTTGTGTTAAGTGTTTAAAACCTAAATCTGGAAGCAACGAGTACCAGTACCCATACTTTAGTATGGGTACCATTTAGCTGTTGGCTCAAAACTGAACGGCTAGAAAATTAATTTTGGCAATATGAACATTAGGATTTAAACCCCAACGTCTAGTAGACAACACACTAAGGTCCTCACTCTATAAATAAACTGTTGGACCCTTAGTTTGCATATAAGAAATAGAAGAGAAAAATTCTAGAGTTATATTTCATATTTCCACCAGATTTTGAAGAGAAGAAAAGTGTTTGCTTCCCTTAAATCTCTCTATGTTTTGCAAACTCCTCAATGTGTTTTGTTCACGCATTCACAAAGCAAATATCGTTCATTTTAGTCTCTCAAATCGGTAGTATCATTTATATATATATGTTGAGAGGCTTAGGTATTTAGTTGTAAGATTTCTTTTGTCTTATTCCTGTTCTCTTATTTGTAATTGAGCTTGTTTCTCATTGGGTTGTAACAAATCCGTTGTTGTAATTGGGTTGAGGTAACCCGTGAATTACCTCGTTTAGTAAATTGATTTCCTCAGGGTTGAGGGAATCGGGTTGAAAACCCTAAGCTGGGAGTCTTAGGTAGTGGAGTATCCAAGTGAGTAGGGAACTACTATATATCTTGTGCCAATTTTTGTGAATGTTATTTGTGTAAATCTTTCTTGTTATTACTGATATTGTGTTTGAGTGTTTGTGTGCGTAGCCATCTTTCTATCATTAGATCCTATCAGCATTAACACTCCAATTATAGTTCTAATAACCCTACAACTAAGTTAGAATCCTTCAGCCAGTATTTGGGTGGTCAGAAATACTAAAAAAGTAGGTAAGGGTCATATTTTGTGGATTGCAATGGATATTTTTGCCTCAATGAAATCGACATGATGAAATTGACACATAGATTTGAATATGAACTTGAACACCTTTTCCTTTTTAGATTTTTTTTCCTTTTTTTATCTCTTTTTTTATATATATTTTTCTTTTTTTTTCTTTTTCTTCTTTTTTGCATATCTATCAACACAACACACACAACACAAACTTTTATTTACAAGGCATCATTGGGAAATGATAATGTTTAAGAGGATATTGTGTGGCTTATTTGGTGAAAGTGCCTACTATCAGCATAAGGAAGGGATGGGTAGGATAAGCGTATTTCTGACCTTTGGCACTAGTATCCTCCTTTAGCCGAGGATTGTATGAAGGATGGTTGTAACCATCCACCATAGTTATACTTTTATTAGAACTCAATCTTTGCATATCTACCTTATTTGGTGGCTCTCAAGAATTCACACATAATGTTCACACGTAGGAACATAGAGCGGAAACTATGCCTAACTCTAAGGTATCATCATCAAATTATCCAAAACTTAAGAGTCCTCACACTAAACTTAGCGCACCACTCTACTCTCACCTCATAAATGTTTGGTGGATCTAATGAAAGATAGTTTGCCTGACTCCCTAACTTATTGTCCAAGGGTTTAGGAAAAGAAGCAATGCTTCTCCTTGACAAACTAAAAATATCCATTGGTTTTCATAAAGGATCCATTACAAAGTCTACATGCAAGTGAAATAAATGTATTGGATTTTAGACTAAGAGACAATTCAAGAAGGAAATCTTCAATAAAACCTCCTTGATAAAAATCTTTTTGAATAAATGCATGAGTGTAATATGTATAAATGCTATGTATAAATGATTTTTTTTTTACAAAAATGCTATTTATAAGTTCTAGCAGGATTTGCTGACACAAAAATAAGACATGCAATGTATACCTACCCATGCCTATTCATTACAATGCCCTCATTGAAATGTATGCAAGCAAATAAAATATGTAATAAGCAAGAAGAGGGGATATCACCTGGCTGAGCTTGTTAATCCAAGTCAGCTTGGACAGACAAAAATGAAAGACACCTGTATAGAATACTGGGTTGCCTCCCAGCCAGCATTAAGTTTAACATCATTTGCCGAACTAAAACCCTAAAAATAAATGAATGATCAAATTTACTGGTTGAGTCAGGATTAATATGAAGATATGGTCATGTGGCTCAAGAATTAATGATCCATAATTGTAGACTAGCTGATGGTGTAGCCTTACTCTGAAGAGTTTTTCTAATCTGAAGTGTAGAATAGGGCCAAATAGATGAGGACAATGGAAACGAGGTTCATGATGCAGAGCTTGCTCATTAATCTAATTCCATAATTCAAGGAGAGGTTGTGGAGGAAGTGGATTGATATTCTGATTGAAATGCCAATCATCTTCAGAGTCTGAATCATAAGGATCTTCATAGTGGTGATTGACATAAAAAATCATGATTTCTCCAGTCCCTGGGTCATATGAGGCTAATGGTAAAGGTTGTAAGATTGGATGTTTTGTGTGGATTTCACTAAAATCCTCGTCAGAGATCACCTCTGCATCATCATAAATAATCTCATGCTCATCATAATTCATCTCACTTTCAGAATCAAGCCATCCATTATGATTAGTAGGATTATAAATTTGATCCGAATTGGATCTATCATGAACTATATCTTATGAGGTAGTGTCTTCCTGTTTCTCATCAATCAAATTAAGTTCCTCAAAATTCCATGATTTAGATGAATTCTTTGCTTCCTCAGGTAAATCATCATAAGTCATCCCCAATAATTCTGCAATCTCTTGAACATCTCTTTCATAGGGGTATTGTCTGTTTTGTTCAATCTCAAGATGTTGGGGATCAGAGTCAGGGTTTTCCTCAGGATTCTGGTGGATAGAAAGAGAAGGGTAAGAATTAGCTGATACAGAAGTGAAAGAAAATTAAGCTTATATATGGAATATCTTAGAATGATCAGTACATCCAAGCACATATGATCATGATAATCCTCAGACAAAATCATATCAGAACCATCCAAATGTGCTTGGCTGGGAGTAGCACTATCCTCAACCTCTCTATCTTCTTGATGGGGCTCTTTAAAATCTTGTTTTGACTCTCCCAAATTTTTCAAGATATCCAAATCCAAATCATTTGCATGGCAAAATTATGTCTTTTAGCATAAAGGACTCGTACTCAGGCCCACCAGAGATTTGTTCCTCAAGATAGAATGATTGTAATTCAGGTCCTGAAACAAGATTTAGATCCTTAAGTGACTCTTCCTCCTCAATCTCAACATGGTTATTAGATAATGTAAATTGGATTCCATGAACATACGGTATCTCCCAAGATTCAAGATCTTTAGATGGAGAATCAAACTTGGGGATGCCAACGTCTTTCTCATCATTTTCTAGGATGGGGTTTCCAGATGATTTAACTTTAGATGTGTCACAATCAGATGTCCCTTCCATAGATTTGTTGTTTATTTCAAAGTCAGTCTTTAGGACATTAGAATTATCTATTAGTTCAGATGTAGACCTAGGTAGGATCTGCTCTGGGTAATCATAGGGATGGTGGGTAGGTTTGGTGTAAGTAGAGGTTGGGACTAAATAAGATATCATACTTAAGGTTGGATCCTCAATGCTGAGTGGCTTACCATCACTTGTGGCACACTTGGACTAGGTTTATCACGTTGTGCTTCCCGGATACTATTAAGCTCTTTCATCAGGTTATCCGCATTTCTTTTATTAGCTTCTCTCATCTCCTGGACTACTTGGAGCAATTGGGAAATCTCAGGATCACTGCCATGGTCAGGGGTTTGAGTGGGCTGAGAGCAATAATTTCTAGAATTTCTAACCGCACTCAAATCAAAATATCCATTATCAAGGTTTGAATACCTAGGGTAAATATCATATCCTTTGTTGGGTGGTGTAGGGTTATCCTAATAAGAGTGTGGAGTGGATTGGGTGAAACTGGGATAATCTAAGAAGTGATTTTGGGGATAGGATTGATATCCTAGGTATTGGGGCTTTGAGGGATATTCTTGACTAGGGGGAGGTGAGTCTGCTTAAACCGGTCAAGATAGTTGGTCATGCTGATTAGGTGCTGGTCTTGAAGGGAGAGTGTCTCTTGAGATTGTAGAGATCCTTAATATCCAGTTATTTGTGTGGAATTTCGTAAGGATGAGGTAGGCCTAGATACAAGCAAGGAATATGAGTTGTAAGCAAGGGAATTAAGTATCGGGAGTTGAGGAAGGTTCTCCCATCTTGAAGAAGTTGGAGTAAGGGATGG
Source organism: Thalassia testudinum (assembly GCA_037157565.1). Lineage (NCBI taxonomy): Eukaryota > Viridiplantae > Streptophyta > Magnoliopsida > Alismatales > Hydrocharitaceae > Thalassia > Thalassia testudinum. Next base: position 5,839,574 of record JAZHRO010000003.1, on the reverse strand, counting down.
GTTGGGGTAGGGAGAAAAGGAGGAATAGTGGGATGAAAAAGAGTGTAGGTCCAAGTTCTCCTCAATCAGTTCTTCCATATGGTGATTAGCCATGGGAAAGGATTCAGAATCAGAATTAGGAAAAACAAGTCTTCTCCTAGTCTTTCTCTTTAAAGGTGGCATCAAATCAGGGTTTAGAGATCTCCTACCTTGCATGGACTAGAAGAAAGTTGATAGATGAGAGAGAGAAGATAGATGAGAGAATACCCCAATACAAGAAAACACACTAAGCCTTAAAGTGTAGCCTTAGATGACCTAAGCCACTAATTATCACTTTACCCCAAGACAAATTAGCGTTGTCTATAAATCAAAAGCCGAATAAGTAGGCCGATGGAATAGGTGGAGTGTGTCCTGAGGGCCGGTAATTATGTGAAACCCCTGCTCAGCTTAAGTCATTTGACAATCAAGCCTCCTATATAAATGCTTCAAAAAAATAAACTTTACCAATTAGGCTACGGTGCAAGTATCTAGCTTGAGACTAACTTAATGAGTCCTTAGGAGCCAACGTCTATCCAATTAATTAGGGTTAGGATGTGTGTGCCCAGTAATATGATGGGGTGTTGATTAGTTGGGTAATGCCCCTTAGAAATTGATTTGAAATGTGTAGTGCTCAAACAAGGGGTTCATAATACAATCTTAATTGATGTAGTTGCTTTTAAGGTTTAAATGCTTGTATTAATGAATTTTAGGGTTTCGCAGTTAGTGATGAATGAGAAAATCATTGCGAAAAGTTTGGGTTTGAAAAACTCGAGTTGTTGAAAAATTCATAAGAAAATCTGCTATCAAATAAATTTAACCGAAACTTTGGTGAGTCCCAGGTCGAACACAGGGAGGTGAACAATTGATTAAAAATCACGTTTGGAATTATTGTCACAAAGTAGAGTTGCTAGTTGAAATTAATTTATGCTAGCTATTCTACTTAAAGAATAAATAATAGTAAAGAGAGGGAGAATAATACAAAGAAAGAGGGAGAAAGAGAGAACAAATATTTCATAAGAATATAGCTATTTCATTACAGTAATTGCAAAATTGAAATCTACACTAGAAATATGTAAAACAATAGAGGTGAGAAAATCCTCCTTGACAATTGCTTGGAGGATGAGCCGCGTTGATGGAGTGCCCAAAAGATGATGGTGAGAGGCTGGACAACGGAGGACGACGATGGACAACAGAGGACGAAGTAGGGCGACATTGTAGCGAGATCTGCTTCCCTAATGGTGGCGTGAGGACAACCACGGGATGCTCCATGAAGGGGGTGAGAAGATGGACAAAATTTTGATCTTTTACTCTAGAGGAGCATCCCAGGTTTAGGACTAGCTCAAAGCCTTGGAGAGGGTGAGAGAAGAAGAGAAGGGATGATGAAATATGTGTGGCGTAGGGTCCTTTATGTAGGTGAGGTGCAAGGGCAAAAAGGTCCTTTCAAAAACTTTAAAATTAAATGTAGGGCCTTTAGTGACACACGTGCACGTCACTATAGCTAAACGTTGGTGAAGCCACGCCTTCAATCTCAGTTGCTCGCCATTGATCTGACGGCTCTCGTGTAGGCACGTCGTCGTCGCTTCTCCTCCAGCCGTTCAGCGTGCGTTCACCAAGCGTTGCGTGACATGGCCACCTTGCGAGCCATTGGATCATGCTTGGATGCTCCAGATCGCTCACGAGTCCGCGCTGAGAAGCACGTATGATCAAGTGCGAAATTCGGATCCAAATCGCGCGTTCATCCAATGTCTTGATTTGAACCATTGATATCTGATTGGGTAGCTAAATTGTGCTCGTGAACGCGTGGAGGAAGTGCAGAGAGGGGCTCGAATGTGCGACTTGCAGCTGGTGGAGAACCTTATCCACTGTGCTATCTCTGTGGATGGTTGTGGGGATGCTTTTACACTTGCGCTCCCTCGACCGTTCGATCTTGATTTGATGGTTGAGATTTGATGGCATGGATAAAGAAGGAGGTGGCTGGTGGCTGTGGGAGGCTTGGATGGCGCCATCTGGGCCATCAATTTTCAAATGCTTGTAGATGGTGCCACAGATGTCGGATTGAGTCGATTTTCACACCGTTGGGCTGCGATTGTGGATTCAAACCCATCCGTGCAGTTGAATTTGTCATCTGTGGTATGAATTTGCACCATCTTGTCCCTTAACCTCTTATCTTCCTCGAACTTTATATGATGCTACGGAGGTCCGATTGGGGCAATCTCATAGGTGTTGAACTTCGATTGTCACCCTGATCAGATCCGTACAGTTGGATCTTTAATCCGAGGCCTAGATAAATATTGTCCTGTCCCTTGATCACAAAAAGAGATGAATTACTATACAATTTGTACAAATTAACCTAAATGCATGATGATGCATGTTATGCAATATTTATAATGCGTGATGGTTCTATGACACTAGGGACATACATGAATAGACATTTTAGGCCAATTAGATGTGTACACATCAGTTAGGTAGATTCAATCAATGTTCTGATGGAGCACACAAAATAGTTTTTGCAAATCCCAATTTGTGAGATAGATTTCCTTTAAGGATATGAGATGCAAGTGTGCTCTATCTTAATGTGAACTCCTAATAGCAAATTAGTCTATATGATATGTTTTAGTCCAGAAAATAAAAAATGGTCTGACTCAATCAAGGCTATCAATGGTTGTATTACACCACCAACTAAGGCACTCGAAAAATATTTTTTCAAGAATTTTAACGCACATTTTTGATTTTTTTCAGATTTAAAGTGTACTAGGGTTTCTGTTATCTGTTTTGATCCCCAGTTAGTGATCAAGTATTCTGTGTAATAAAACATGTATAAAATATTTTTTTCTAATTTTTTTGAGATGCTATATTTCTGCAGAAATCTAACGCAACGTATTTTAGATAAATCAGAATTACATAAAAATTCCAATGACTTTTTAAAGTTTGAAAAATCAAGAACAATAACAGATTTAATAACAGATTAGTTCACGAATTTCTAATAATTTTGCATAAAACAAAATTGTACGAAATTTGGATATATTGTTCCCGACTTCAATGCCCATGTCCAGTAGAAAGTTTAGAATATTTGGATGTGTAAATGTTTGGAAATTGAATTTTTAATATCAGAGTTTGTTGTAGCCCAAAAATTTTAAGAGGTGGTTTTGTTGATTTCAAAGGGATAATGTCCACCAAGAATATTTTCTTCATTTTTTTTGTACAAATAACTCAATCAAATGACTAACCTAAGGATCAAGCAAAGAACTTTATTTTTTTGGATTTTTTTTCCACAAAGGAAATCTAACCTAATATAAGATACAAGTTCTTAACTGATATTCAAACCCATCTTTTTTTGTTGTTGCACGTTTCTTCTTGTAATTTTGCTATTCCTGTGTGTAGACAATCAAAGAGAATAGCAACTTAGAATCTCAAATAAGCACTTTATAAGAAAAGCTTTTAAAAATTTCCATTGCCTCCCCAGCAATGGTACCATTTTATTGTTGGGAATCATGTAAAAAGATTTTTATATCGTTGTAGTTGTGAATCACGCATAAATAAAATAAAATTTAAAATTTTTCAATAAGTACCGAGTTATTCGTAGGAAGGCAAAATGTTATTTTTTGTTTGAAAGCTTTTCGGAAAGACGTTCGAAGCAAATATTTATATATGTACATATGTATATATTGACAAGCATTCATGAGATCAAATAAACATTTTATTGATAAAGAGAATGTCTCACAAATCTAATGCAATTGAATGCTTGAAAATTATATGAAACACAAGAATAAACTATGGGGGAGGAAATAGAAGAAGAAAATGTGGTGGAGATGATGGGTCCACTTGAGAAATGCTTGTGCAAAGTGTGGCAGCACTTCAGATCCAGGGTGCTGGGAAGAAGGCTAGAGAGAGAGAGCTTGGAGAGAGAGAGGGTGTGGACTATGTGGTGGCCATTTTCTTTTATCTCTAAGTATCTAAGTTATGTTACAAAGGGTAGAGGCTAGGTCCTTTTATAGAAAAGTAGGTGGCTACCTATTGGTTGATCTGAAGTGCCTAGGATCACTAATTTGGATGGTTTAGATTTAATCAAAAGTGATGCCTAGGATTGGTTGAATAGGGACCTTAGGATCTAAGTTGTAGGGCTAGGATAGGATGAGGGTTTTCTAAAAATAGGCAACCTAGGTATGTGGCTACCAAGGGATAAAATCTTGCCATAAGATAAGATCTTATCTTGTGGCCAACCACTAAGGGATAAAATCTTCTTAAGTTGGCACCAACATAAGAGGAATAGGCTAGGAATTTCGTAGGTCATATGTGGGTAGGGTTAGGGATAGGTTTTATAGACATAGGTTGTGAGAGTAGGTTCTTAATTAGGCATGGTTGATCCTAAGTATAGTGGGTTGGGTCCAAATAGGTTTCATGTACCCAATTGACTTGTATTAAGTCAATTAAGTGAGCTCATGGATCTAAATAGGTTTTGGGATTAGGGATTGGTTCTAGGATAGGTTGGATAGGTTCCTGGCTAGTAAGACAACATTGTGGATAAAGGGTCAAGATCATGGATAGTGTTATCCATGATTTTGGCTTTTGAGCTCACTCATTTAGTTCTAGTTGACCTAAGGGTAGGAGTTGGGATAAGGGTATCCTAGGGTTCTAAGGGTAGGGTTAGGTTATTCTAGTCCCTCTCTCTCTTCTTGTTTAATTGGATCTTCATTTCATCCTTAATCAAGTCTTGGTCTTCAACCAGGTCTTAGCTTTGCAGCTTTATCTTCTTGCTTTTATTCTACATGGCTCCAAGTCATTCTACGTCCTTTACCTATATTATTCAGAAAAGACTTGAACTAGATAATTAGACCTAAAATAAACACAATGCCTATGATATGCCTGCATGCTCTAAATGCAATATTCACATTGTAAATGCATGATTTTACTAAAGAGCTAAATCTAGATTTAGTCAGTTTAGGTAGTAAATTAAGCTGTCATCAATGGGGGTTTTAGAATAACCCTAGCCCCTTATATAATAAGGTTTTGGTTCCATTATCTTTCCTTACCTATTTGTCTCTCGCTCGAGAATGATCCATTCAACTTAGCCAAAATTCATTTTTGATGATCCTATTTGTTATAATTTTTCACGAGGAATCCAACGCCGTAGACGATTCGTCAATTAGACATCGTTTGCAACTGGTACGCTCGTTTGATCAAAATAAGAACATTTTGGGTCACGGGACATGATTTTTCAAATAAACTCGAAACAAGGCATGCTGCCCTTCATTGGATTCTTCTTGACCTAAGGATCGCTATGGTGTCCTCAGATTCGTGATCGGACACCTATAATAAAATTTGGGTTTTGGGACCCCAATTCCTAAAATATCACCTATGCAATTTAGGCCCAATTAGTGAACTAGAAAGGTTCTGGGCTCGAGAGCTTTTAGCAGTAAGTCAAAATTTTAATTTTGGGCATGGTAGAAATTTTTAATACTAAGTAGGCCCTTGCCAGTGGTGGGTGATGTGAGCTTGGCCCATTTCTTCATTCTTGTATGTGTTGTAGAAGAAGACTTCTATAGTAGTAAATGTATAAAGAAATTTGCATATATAGAGAACTTTTGGGCATGGTAGAAAATTTATTCCCATGTAGAGTATGTTTTGGGTTGACATCCCATGGTGGGAAAATGGGATGAAGTTACTTTGCGGAGATGGATTTTTAGTTCAATGAACATGGGTTGATTGACATAGTGAAAAATGTGGTTTGTGCATAAATAGGTTGGTAAGACAAGTTAACGTTCATAGACCACAAGAAGTTGTTGAAAACCATGCCTTAAAGTTTTTAGGAAGTAGTGGCTTGTACGTACGTTATAGTTGTGTTTGTCATCACGTATAAATCGTTCATACATGGTAATATCCAATTCATAATTTGTTTATCATTAATGTGAAATTTCGAACCTTGTCATTTGAATACACAATCATGTGCAAATCGAAACATACACATCAACATAAATGAAATGGGAAGGCTGTAAGAAGAAAGAAAGTTTTGATTTCATTGGAAACGAAATATATCTGACAAGTTGTCAAGAATGTACAAGATAAGATATTTACATCATGAGAACAAATAGAAATGTCGATGTAATACATTGTTTGAGAAGTACAATAATTTCATCAAGTTTGACAATCTTTATGGAATGACATAACTTTCCTTTTACATGAAACCTCCTTAAGAACTTCAAGTAGCATGCAGATCGTGGTCACTCATCAACTCTGAATGCTCTAAGCTTCAGCTTGCGCTAAGGAATGTATTGCATGAGATATGACATAAAGGTTGGATTGACCTAGAAATTATGTGCTTGGAAGACCTCTCTAATAGAACGTTAGTTATTTGTGAGAGGTGTTATCATTGCACAATGAGCTAAAAATTTTTGTCAGTACAACATTTAAAACATATGTAAATGGTAATAAAAGTTTAGTGAGAAGATAGATAGCAAAAGATGTTGTCAAGTACTGTATGCCATAGTTGTAATTATAAGAAAACGGAGTTCATTGTATAAAGGAAGAAGCAAAATAAACACTAATAGCAAAAGCTGCAATAGAGATGGAGTAAGTACTTCCTACCAATGTAAAACCATGAGCTATGCAAAGATATGTTCAACACAGCAAACATGATAGGGAAACAAAAAAAGTCTACATATTTGGAAAGGATGACGCAAAAAAAAGTTATGTGAAATTGGACAAACATCGACAATTATGATGTTGATTGCCCAGCAATCATAGGACCTAATTTACCTGAATTAAGTTAGATCCTAGCTTAACATAGGAATAATGCATTCATGAGAAGCATATTTTGCATCATAGTTGATTTGTTAGCTTTGTGAATAAAAATGCTATTTTATGTTCTAATTGAGAGGTAATAAAAATTGCTGCTAATTCAAGGCCGCGGATGATAAATCCAACCATACAGATTTGTTTAAGACGACGATGGGTGTCCAACGCTTCCAAGATCATCTTGATCGGACTTCTGTAGCATCTTATGAAGTCTATAGAAGAGCAAAGGCTAAGAAGCAAGGTGGTGCTGAGGATTTGCCTGTGGATTGTAACGTATACTAGAGGGTAGGGGTGAATAGTATCATCTTTTTCAAATAGTAAAAATAAAAATGAATTCACAACAAAGTCAAGCACAAGTTACACCTGGATTTAGAGTGAAAACCCAAATCAGGTGAAAACCACTATCTAAGCTCTCAGCTTATGATTTTCCCGACTAGTCAAGGCTAATCAATCCACTATCGTACCATGTGAATGAGGGTGGCACAACCACTTTACAAACACTTCTCCTTTTACCTTGAATAGAAGCACAACAACACGGATCTTCCCAACAACTTGGGATCCGTTAATGAAAACAATAATGAAAAAGGAGAACAAATATATCTATGGAACCACAATAAAAAAATCAAACCAGAATTTTAGCAGAGGTTTAAAATGACGTGCTTTGAATGATGTGAATAACGAAGCATAGAAACACTTGAAAGAAGCATGAGAAGCTCTGATCTTTTTGAGGATATTTCTATTGAAAATTATTATGAAAAAGAGCTGCGTATGACCTCTATTTAGGCAGAAAAGATGGCTTGAAAAGGAAGTCAAATTGGTCGATCAATTAAGGTATATTGGTTGATCAAAGTGTTGTTTGATCGATCAATATAGTTATTTGATCGATCACTAATTGGTCAATTAATTAGTTTGGTTGATCGATCAAAAGGGTTTTAATCAACTTCCTAAAATGGTTTGGTTTATCGATCAACTAAGTTGGTTGGTCGATCAATCAAATTCGGTCGATAAGTAGAAGAATTGGTCGATCAATAACCCTAAAAATTGAATTTGAAATAGGTGCAAAAATCTGTTTGAGTTTTATTTTGAGGTTCCTTAAAATAATATCCTATACTAAAAAAAAAAGTAAAAGACAGAAATTAGAAACCATTTGTTCTTGATCCAAGAGAGAAGATTTGATTCGAGATGGTCCTGAAATATTAGTGTAGCAGTAAACAAAATTTTGGTGCATCAAAACAGAGGTGCTTACATTCTCCCCTTTTGATGACAACAAAATTATAATTATGAAATTGAAACACATGCATAATATCTCCCCCTTTTTGTTTCCGCAAAAAGTAAAACATGCTACTATGTTTTTCATTTAACTCCCCCCTTAAGCATGTAAATAAAGCAACATGAATTTCAACATGCAATTACAAAGAGAGAAGAAAATATATTTGAGAGAGATAATATCCATGCATATAATAATAATGTAAAAGAGTTTAGATAAGTAAATCAGAATATGAAATAGTTCAAAGAATATTAAGTTTTACAAACCAATAAAAGCTAAGCAAATCTAAAGCCAGTCATCTAATTATGCCATGAAGGCATCCATCGTGCTCTGGAGGTCTGTATCCAACTCAAGATCTAGCGAATATGATCTCTCTAAGGAGGCAGGTTGACCAAGACATAGGCGACGCTAAGCTGACGATCTCGGTGTTGGCTGCCTGGATGTCCTGCGAGTTCGTGTAACTTGCTGGTCTGCTGGTGCTGCTGCTGTGGTAGGAGGAGTAGGAGGAGGTGCTACTGATGATGGAGGCATGGTAGTAGATCGGTGAGGTCTAGGAGGCCAGTGAAGCTGCTGTTGAATGTCATGAATAGACTCTCCTAGTCTATCCAAGGACTGGCTTCGAGTATTCAGGTAGTTTGATACCTAATGCCCATGCCTCATCATCACCAAATCTGTCACTCTCTGCTGATGCATCATTAAGGAAATACCATTCATCACATCCTGGATATTGACAAAATCCCTGCCTGAAAGAAGTCTGTCCAAAGGGCTCCACTCCTGCTCGTAGAAGGATGGAGAGGGTTACACTGGAGAAGGACAGGTTGCTGTAAAGTGCTCATAAGGCAGGAAAGGAGGAGGGACTACTGATGGTTCCTGCTACTGCTGCTGTTGCTCCAGGGGTGCATCCTCACCATGGGCTTCCTGAGCTTGCTCCATCTTCGTATAAGTGAGCTTATCAAATATGGAGACTCTAGTGATAAATTGTTTATGATTAATATCCATGGGAACACTGAAATGTAAGAAGATGTGGGAAAGAAGTGTCCCAAATTGGAAGGAGCTGGTGGGTTGCTTGCTCATTAAATATAGAATCAAGTGGTTCCAGTTGAACCGCTTATTCTTAAGAAAGGCATAAAGAGTAATGTGCATAATGCTAGGGTAATTCTCAAAAGAGGTAGATTTAGACATGAAATTCCATAAAAAGACATGATTATGAAATCTGGGTAGACGACAAAAATAGGGTGACTTGGCTGGACGACCCAACTCAAAATGAGACAGTGAGCAGGGTCTCCCTAATGGTATTCGTCAGTGTCTACTGGTGGAGCTCAAGAAAGGTAGGACCAATAGACGGATAACCAAGAATCTTTGAAAGAACATCTGCATTGACCAAAACCTATATGCCGTAGACATTCGAGGTCAACTTGATATTGAATCCCTTACCTATGTTCTTCAAATTGGCATAAAATAGCTAACGGGCCATTGGGTCAACACTAGGTATGCGGCTGTTCTTAGAACCTGCATAAAAGTTTTGCTAAAAAAGATGTAAAATCTGGTGATATGCAAATTTTTCGGGGATTTTGGGAAATATAGACTCAAAGTAGGCAAAATCAACTGGTCTACCAACGTGTGGTGAAAATTTGGCGAATAGAGAAAAACAGTCGTGAGCGGCCTCAGTGATGAAACATCGGTCAAACATATCATCGCAATGAGTAGAAGAGGAGGCATGTGCACATTTTGGAGCCATTTCAGAAAATTTGAAAACAAGTTGGTCAATCAAAAACTCAGATTGGTCAATAAAAAATAACCTGGACAGAGTTTTGGAAAAGCCAACTTTTTGTCGATTAACCAAGTAATTTGGTCAACCAAAGTGGTCAAATGCGACAAAAATGAGATGTAAACAGATGATTTGCTCACTTATACTACAAGATTTCACAAGCAATCACATGATGAAGTAAGGAAATCATTTGACGATATCATAGTACATTTAGTACTTAAGAAAAAAATCCAAAAGAGACGAATTTCAACTAAGTTTAGAGTGTACCATGACCGATCAAAGATTGGTCGATCTAAGGAAGGGCGGCAAGGAAGTGGAGGACAGTTGCTGAGAGGTGTGCACGGTTGGTGGTCGAGGTCTCATGGAGGGGGCATGGAGGAGGCATCGGGCACCGTCACCGGAGGAAGAGAGGTGGGGCCAGATGTGTATTTTTGTTTGGTGGTGGAGAGAATGTGGGGACCAAACAGTGGGGTATAGGAGGTAAAAAATAGGTTTGATGGTAAAAACATTAGTTTTTTATAGAAAGATTATTAGCCAAATAGGTAAAAACATATTAGGAAGCTAATCACGGTTATCGAGGTCGGTTAGGTAGATTAGGAGCAAGATTTGAGGTAAGAAGATCGCAATCTCGAAAAGTGAAACTACCCAGTTTTGCTTGATCAAAATTAGTTTTTGGTCGATCAAAACAAGAAATGATCAATTAATGAAGTTAATTGGTTGATCAAAATTTGAATGATTGGAGGGAAAATTCCTGCCCAACCGGATTGGTCAATCAAACAAATAAGTTGATTGATTAAAACTTAAATTTTTAGAGGAAAATTTCCCGCCAAAGAATATGATTGATCAAAAAAGGACTTTGATCAATCAAAAAGTTTTGGTCGATCAATTTAAAAATTTGATTGATCAACAGTGTAAAATAGATCAATCAAATATATCAATTAAATTCTTTGTCTTGATAAACCTAGTGAATGGCAAATTAGGTTAAACCTTTCTTTGGTAATGGTTTTGTGAAGATATTAGCTAATTGATTTTCTGTTTTAAGAAACTCTAGGTTAATTTATCCTTTTAAGACATAGTCTCTTAAAAAGTGGTGTCTAACATCAATATGCTTAGTCCTGGAGTGTTGTATTGGATTCTTAGACAAGTCAGTGGCACTAGTGTTATCACATAGTATTTTGTTATTCTTGTAGGATAGGCCAAAATCTTGTAGGGTTTGTTTCATCCACAATAGTTGTGAACAAGCTAAAGATGCAGCTACATATTCTGCTTCGGCTGTTGAAAGTGAAACAGTGTTTTATTTTCTAGAGAATCAAGATACTAAGGAATTTCCAAGAAATTCACACATTCCACTAGTACTCTTTTTGTCTGTAAAGCTACCTGCATAATTAGCATCACAAAAGGAATATAATTCCAATGTGTTTGACTTCAGATAGAAAATTCCTAGGTCTTGTGCGTTGTTTAAGTATCTAAGTATTCTTTCAACAACATTTAAGTGTGTTTCTTTAGGGTTTACTTGAAAGCGAGCACATAAACAAGTGCAAAAGAGAATATCAGGTCTACTAGCAGTCAAGTATAACAATGATCCTATCATGATTCTATATAATTTCTGATCTACAGATTTACCTATGTCATCAGATTTTAATTGTGTGAAGGCTCCATAGGTGTGTCTTTACCCTTCACTTTGTCCATAGAGAATTTCCTCAAGATCTTCGTGGTGTATTTGGTTTGAGATATGAAGATTCCAGAGGACAGCTAGTCAATTTGAAGTCCGAGAAAGAACCAAAGTTCTCCCATCATGCTCATTTCAAACTAATCCTGCATTGCCTTTGCAAATTCTTGGCATAACAGATCATTAGTAGCACCGAAAATGATATCATCGACATATATTTGTATTATTAAGAGATCATGTTCTTTTCTTTTTGTAAACAAAGTTGGATCTATTTTACCAATTTTAAACTCATGTTCAATTAGATAAATTTTTAATCTGTTGTACCAAGCTCGTGGAGCTTGTTTCAAGCCATATAATTCTTTGTTTAGTTTTTATACATAGTCTGGATATTTAGCATCTTCAAAACCTGAAGGTTGTTTAACATAGACTTTCTCCTTGATGAATCTGTTTACGTTTAGAAAGACACTTTTGACGTCCATCTGAAAAGGTTTGAATTTCATATGGGCGGCAAAGGCTAGCAGCATTCTAATGGATTCTAGGTGAGCTACAGGCGCATATGTTTCAACAAAATCTATTCCTTCTTCTTGATTATATCCTTGGGCCACAATTCTAGCTGTATTTCTAACTACTTCTCCTAATGAATTAAGTTTATTCCTAAAGACCCACTTGGCTCCTATAATGGTTTGAGAGTCAGACTTTGGAGCAAGTTCGCACACATGATTTATTTTGAATTGATTCAACTCATCTTCCGTTGCTATAATCTAGCAATTGTCAGAGAAGGCTTCCTTAACATTTTTGGGTTCTAATTGAGAAATAAATGCAGTGAAAGCTAAAGTATTAAAGGAAGATCTGGTTTGAACTCCTTCAGACAATTCTCCTATGATCAATTCTTTTGGATGATCTTTCACATAGGAAATATCTCTAGGTAGTGTTGAGAGTTGTAAATCGCATTTTTGATAAAAAAAAGTGTCGTAGTATAGTCGCAAAGTGCGATCCAACAAAGATATTATTTTACAAAAATTACGAGACTTGAGTCCCGATCGTTCGTCTCTGGGAGGCGTTGCTTTCACTTTTAAAATCGATATTTTTACTGCTCTACTTCATTTAAAGACGCACGCCGGTTTCCAATCTCCTAACTAAAACTTCACCACTTCTGTTATTAACTCGGATCACATGCACATGCATCAAATAAATTATGAAGGTGAATGTGTGAGTTTCTGTGTGAACGATGTGGGGACTATTTATGGAGAAAGCGTTTATTGTTAGATTTTCAATATCCTCGGGAAACGACATGCTGGTGCGTAATGGATAGATAGTTAAAGAGCAGGCACTTATATCACGCAAATACAATAATTATTAAGCGTGTGGTAATTTCAAACACATAAAGATATATATATATATATATATATATAAATGCATTTTCATTCATTCATTGGGGAGTTGTTTGCACAAGGAATCTAGGGGAAAGCTTGTACATAAATGCTTGAGAATTAAACCTAGCTACCAGAAAATGATTGCATAGAAGAATCGATGGGGGGGATTTTGCATACATCATTGGGGGAGAAGTAAGACTACGCTATTAAGGAGTAATAAAAGCAATAAAATTATGAAGAGCATGAATTAAATCTTGAAGAATAAAAGGGCATATAGGGGTGGTCCCCGATGGCCTTGGAGTAGTCGAGAGGAGAATGAGGGGCAGCCAATGTAGCTTAGGCTGACCCTTGGAGAGAGGTAGGAGTGATCCAGCATCCCGGCATGATGTCCTCCATGGTGGTGGTAGTGAGCTTGTGGAGGTGGAGTATCTAGTTAAGTGGAGGTGGCGTGAATGGCACCAATGGAGTGAATTTGCCAAGGAAGTGAATGGGTGCACTTGGTAACCCATGGGGTCTTTTCATAGAACTAATGGCTTCTCTCTAGAGAGGTGTGGAACTCTCTAGATAGAGTCCAAGAGTGGTCGGCCACATGGGGGTGGAGGTGGTCTTTGAGATCCAAAAATTGTGGATCTTAATTTGAATGCCTCTTGGTTGCTAAATTTGGCAACCAAGAGGTGGCACCATCTCAAGAGAGCTCTAGAGAACTCTAAAGAAATGTGTGCATGAATGGGTGTGTGTGTGTATGTGTGTGTGGTCGTGCTCTATGTGGCTAGGTGGCATAGGATAGGTCCTAAGGGGTTTGTGTAGGTGTAGGTCATGATTTTAGGGTTATAAACCCTAATTGCTAAGGTGAAAATGCAATTAAACTTAACCTAAGTTTAATTGAATGAGTGTGAGCCTAATTGAGGGTGACATAACTCAATCATGTTGGGTTTAGGTCGATTGGACTCTCACTAAGTCCAATTGAACTTGTGTGGGTTGAGATCTAAGCTTAATTGGACTCAATGAGTCCAATTGACTTAGGTGAAGGTAATTGACTTTGATCTAAGTCAATTGGGTTTGGTGAGGACCTAATTTGGTCCTTAAGTAGGTCTAGAGGTGATGTAATAGAGTTAGGACACCTTAATTTAGGTTCCTATGGGGTTGGGATTAGGTCTAGGGAGATAGAGATCCAAGATCAAAACTTGAATCTCAAAACAGGGACTGGAGACCAGTATCAGATGTCCAATAATAGGATCAGATGACTTATACTCAAAAATCAGAAGTCCAGACTTCAGTTCTGGACGTCTAATTTGAGCTAGAAGGAAATCAAGGTTCTGTTTTAGGTACTCTACAGAAATTGGATGTCTGACAAAGTGTTTGGACGTCCAATAACACTGCAGAAGTGGGTTTGAGGTGTGTAGGAGATGGCTAAGGGTCCTGGATGTCCTATAACTTATCTGGACATCCAGATAAGGGTTGGAACTAGGGTTTTAAGGCTTCCTAGGGTGTTGTGACCTAATCTATGGGTGGCTATGGCTTGGGGAAGTCTTTAGGCTATCCTAGGGCTAGGATGGACCTAAGCTCTTCACATTTTACTGCTTTATTCTTACTTAATAGAATAGCAAACCTTTAACTCCCTTACATTATTATTCCTACATCTAATCTAAGCCTTCAGCTCCAGCTCTGCTACAACTCCCGTTATTCCTGATCCAGCTTCAGATCCTGCTCCAGATCCAACTCTTGATCTGCTTTTTGCCTGCAATCGACATAATGTAGTTTATCAGCACATTATAACATTATTTTATGCATAGCTAAAGAAGAGCAGTAAAGATGCAGATAATGCATATGCATGCATGAATAACCTTGACTTATGCTAAGTCCTAGCCTAATCTAGGTCAATTAAGACCTATGATTGCTGCGCACTCATACCCCCATGCCTAAATCTTGCTAGCCCTAGCAAATGCAAGACTAAATTATTTACAGCAAGGGTCCCTGAAGGATTGATTATTTTATCAAGTATATGCATAGAGATTTTTTCTCCTTTTTATTTTCATCCTATGCTCTAGAAATCCAGACAATCGTGAAAGTGCAGCTATGTAGCTTTTGCAACGGATTCGAGTGAAAAACTGATTCACCTCTAAGGTTTGTACTTGACCCCTAGTAAAAATTCTAGCAGGATAGACAGACTTCTTCCCTCGGGGTATTCAAAATATTCTATGAAATCCACTCCGGCTTTAGTCTTAGGTAGAGAATCTCTGAGGGAAAGGATTACATATTTGGTGGCTCATTCTCACTTGGTGCTACATAGAGACTAGTACTACAGAATCTAGATTCCCCGATTACTAAGTAACTCAACTTAGAGAAAGACGGGAAAAACTATGCTCCCTTTTGATTCCGTTGTATCTACTCTCTCTTACTCTTTTTCTTTTTCTTTTCTTTCTTTCTTAGAGCTCACAACTTTACCAGATTCACATATATGACTTGTATTTGGTGGTCTCACTAGGCATAAACACTTTAATTGAGTTCTCATAACCTTAACATTAAGTCGGAATTCCTCAGCCAGTATTTGGCCGATCAGAAACACAGAAAAATAGGTTAAGGCCATATTTGGTGGATCTCAATTTTATTTGGTGGTATTGCCTCGATGAAATAAACACTGAATATTCATTCTTTTCTTTGCTTTTTCTTCTTTTTCTAATTTTTTCAAATTTTCTCTTTCTTTTCTCTCTTTTTTTTTTTTTAACATAACACATCCATGAACTTTTTTGAGAAGGCATTATTAGGGATTGGTGATACTCAAGAGACATTGGGTGGCTTATTTCGTGGAAGTGCCTACTCATGGCACCAGGAGAGATGGATAGGATAGTGGATTTCGTAAAGAATGGTCGTAACCATCCACCTTAGCCCTAGTTTTATGAAAACTCTCTCTCCGCATATTTAGATTATTTGGTAGCTCTCAATATTTTGCACAAAAATGTATACGCGGGAACCGAGAGCGAAAACTTTGTCTAATCTCAGAGTATCATCACCTAATTATCTAGGATTCCAGATTCCTTACAGTAATCATAGAGCACCAATACACTCTACTCTCTCACACTATTTGGTGGATTTTTGGAGGAAAATCTACCTGACTCCGAAAACACTGTCCAGGGGTTCAAGAAAAGAAGCACTACTTCTTCTCGACAGACTGAAGACGTTTATCAGCCTTTACCATGAATCCATTGCAAATTCTACATGTGTGTGAAAAGTTGTACTGGATTCCAGATTACAGGAATCAACTAGAGGATAAAATCCCTAATGCATTCTCTTAATAAAATAATCTTATTCATGAGTGCAATATGTATATATGCTATGAATAATTAAGCTCGTATAATTTGTACTTCGTGAAATTCCCGTATCGGGTTACAATCAGCTTGACCCAAAATTTAGAACAAAAGGTGAGCGGGTGAGTCGGAAGTGGCTGTTGCGAACGATTTTTAGCTCCAATGCGAGCATTGGAGTTGGAGTCGGTTGTTCTTTTATTTAGGGTCCTAAAGTACATTTTACATGCAGCTTCAAGGTTTTCCTAAGTGTTGGCATAAAATTTTTTTTAGTTTTTGCTGTATCTACCCCCCCATGCCTAAGTTCTTGCATGTCCTCATGCATGAATATATAAGAAAATGAATAGACAAAGGAAGAATGGGTAGAAATCACCTGTAGTTGCTCCAGAAATTATATTCAGTCCTGGCCAACTTGTTAACATGCAATATACAAAAGGGGCATATGCTAAAACAAAAATATGCTATGTATAAAAATGGTTATGTATATATGATGGTGAAATGTGGGATATATGCTATCTATATGTGCTGAGTTTAACGCCTCCAGCTGGGCGAGCACTCAATCACACGTCCTCACTAAGATGAACAGTCTCATCAGGTGGAGGAGGTTCCTGAGCCAAAATGGCTTGAAGCACTGGCCATTTACCGTGAATATATGCCTAGATTTTAGGTCCTTGATCTGGACTGCCCCATTAGGATATGGCTGCATCACAACATACGGGCCAGTCCACTTGGACTTAAGCTTCCCCGCAAACAGTTTCAGCCATGAATCAAACAACTCGACTCTCTGGTTGGGCATGAATACTTTCCTCCGGATGTGGCGGTCATGAAAGGCCTTGGTCTTGTCCTTGTATATTAATGCATTCTCATAGGCCTCCCGTCGGTTCTCTTCTAATTCGCTGAGCTGGAGTTTCCGTTCTTGACCTCCTCCATCAAGGTCAAGGTTACATTTTCGCATCGCCCAAAGGGCACGGTGTTCCAGCTCTACAAGAAGGTGATGGGCCTTGCCATATACCATGCGATATGGTGAAATTCCAAGTGGGGCCTTGTATGCGGTCTGATATGACCAGAGTGCATCGAATAATTTGTCTGACCAGCCCTTCCTGTCTGGTCTAACCATCTTCTGGAGAATCAGCTTGATTTGACGGTTAGACACTTCAGCCTACCCATTGGTCTACGGGTGATACGAGGTGGCTATGCGGTGATGTACCCCGTATTTCTTTAATAACGTCCTGAAATGGGTGTGGATGAAGTGGCTTCCCCCATCACTAATCGAAGTGCGGGGTATTCCAAATCTCGCAAAGATGTTCTGCCGTGAGAAAGAAATGACGGTCTTATGGTCAGCCCATCTTGCCGGGATGGCCTCGACCCACTTCGAGACATAATCAATGGCTAGCAATATGTACTCGAAGCCATGCGAGTTAGGAAAAGGGCCCATAAAATTGATACCCCAGACGTCGATCACTTCTACGACCATGATGGGATGGAGTGGCATCATGTCTCTCCTGGTCATGGTACCGACCGACTGACATCATTTACAGTGTTGGGCGTAATCGTGTGTATCTCTGAAGATGGTTGGCAAGAAAAATCCCGACTGCAAAATTTTTGTGGCGGTTTTCCATCCTGAGAAATGGCCACCACATGCATCATTGTGGTAGAAAGATAACACACTGGGGATCTCAGAGTCTGGGATGCATCTGTGAATAATCTAATCTGCTCCATGCGGAAGAGTATTTGTCCTCTGCAATGAATTTGAGTTTCTGGTCCTTGGATAGGTTCGCCGAAATTTTTCCTGCAGCAAGGTAGTTCGCGAAATCCGCATACCAGGGGAACTCAACAGAATGAATTGCCAAAAGAGATTCATCCGGGAATTGTTCATGGATAGGCAAGGAATAAGGAATGTGGTCTGGGTCCAATCTGGATAGGTAATCCGCCACAACATTTTGTTTTCCAACTTTGTCGTGGATTTCGATATCAAATTCCTACAATAGAAGGATCCATCCAATGAGCCATGGTTTGGCATCCTTTTTTGCCAACAAATGCCGGAGGGCGGAGTGGTCAGTGAAGATGATGACCTTGGACCCTAATAAATATGATCTAAATTTCTCCAACCCGAATACTACTGCTAGCAGTTCTTTTTCGGTGACAGTGTAATTGTGCTGAGCCTCATTGAGTGTCTTGCTAGCATAGTATATGACAAAGGGTTCTTTCTCCCGACGCTGGCCTAAAACAGAATTGACGGCAAAATCAGAAGTGTAGCACATCATTTCAAAATCAAGCGACCAATCGGGTGGTTGGAGAATCAGGGAGTTGGAAACAGCACTTCGTAAAGTCTCGAAGGCACTGAGACATGAGGTATCAAATTCAAATGGGACATTGGTAACTAGGAGATTCGTCAAAGGCCACGCAATTTTTGAGAAATCGCGTATAAATCTTTGATAGAAGCCGACATGACCAAAGAATGATCTAATCTACTTGATCGAGCTAGGTGGCAGTAAGTGGGAGATAATCTCTGATTTAGCCCGGTCGACCTCACGTCCACTTTTAGAGATCCTGTGCCTTAGTACTATGCCATCCCTCACCATGAAATGGCTTTTCTCCCAGGATAGTACTAGGTTTTCCTCAACACACCATTTCAGGATCTTGGTGAGGTTATCAAGACAAGATGCGAAATCATCTCCAAAAATGGAGAAGTCATCCATGAATACCTCCACATAGTCCCCAATCATGTCAGAGAAGATGGCCATCATACAACGCTGAAATGTTGCTGGTGCGTTGCAGAGGCCAAAGGGCATCCGCTTGAAGGCGAATGTTCCAAAGGGGCATGTGAATGTGGTCTTGTCTTGATCTTCCAGGCTAATCTCTACCTAATTATACCCGGAGTATCCATCCAGGAAGTAGAAGAAACTACGTCTGACTAACCATTCCAAGATTTGATCAATGAATGGCAAAGGAAAGTGATCCTTCTGGGTAGCCGTGTTCAGTTTCCTGTAGTCAATGCTGACCCGCCAAGATGTCACAGTGCAGGTCGGGATGGATTCACCCTTATCATTTTTCATGATGGTGAGTCCTGCTTTCTTGGGCACTATCTGAATCGGACTCACCCACTGGCTGTTTGAGATTGGATATACAATGCCTGCATCCAGCCATTTGATGATCTCCTTCTTAACAACCTCTAGCATATTCGGGTTAAGCCGTCTTTGAGGTTGTCTTGAAGGTTTCACCCCTTCATCCGTGTAAATGTGATGAGTGCAATACGAGGGGCGAATACCGCGGAGATCAGCAATACTCCACCCGATAGCAGCCCTATGGTCTTGAAGCATAGAAATCAATTGGTGCTCCTATTCTTGGGTTAAGTGGGCATTGACAATGATTGGATATGTCTCACTTTTTCCCAAGAACACGTACTTGAGTGAGTCAGGTAAGGGCTTCAATTCAATCACGGGTGGGTTGGAATCAGATATGAGAGTGGGAGGAGCAGAATCGAGGGTAGGAATCTGCTGATCCATGTGCATGTGAATTCCTGCTGAATCGCTCCCTATAAAATCAGTTGTGACTGTGTTAATGGAAAGCCTGTTAGCTGTGGTCACATCTTTTTGCGATAACAGGGGCGATTCAGTAATATATGGATCAGGATAGCTAGATTTAGGGGTGCTGTGGTCAGAAGCATACCCTAAACAGTCAGATCCTCAGGGAGATATGTGTAATGCAGTGGTTTCAGTCCCGTGTGGATAGAGGTCCGAGAACCCTGATAGTGTAGACGAATGAGACATTGGGTTGTCACAATGGAGCCCAATGTTACCACAGTAAGCCAAATCTTTGTCTTTACCATCCTCCTCTATTCGATCACAGTCGAAGTTCTTTGCTACCCTGAATATATCTAGTCGAAGTCGCTCATTTCCTAGGGCAATCTCCATACACCCAGATGCATAATCGATGTTCGCTTGGGCTGTACCCAGTAATGGGTGACCCAAAATAATTGGTGCATCTTGGAGATTAGGAGGAACTTCCATATCGAGAATGAAAAAAATCTGTGGGAAAGCATAACCCACAGACTTTCATGATCACGTTCTCAACCACCCCCCTCGGTGTTTTGACTGATCTGTCAGCTAGTTGAATTGTAGCCGAGGTGGGTTTCAACTCACCAAATTGAAATCGATAAATTATGGCGGTAGGAGTTAAATTGATGGACGAACCCAAATCTAGAAGGGCCCAATCAAATGGAGAATCTTGCAAGAAGCAGGATATGAGTGGGGTACTTGGGTCTTTCTTCTTCGGCGACAAGTCAGCTAGAATCACGGCACTAGCCTTTTTCGACAATACCGCCTGTCATCCAATTCTCGGCTGTCGCTTTGGGGTACAATAGTCCTTGAAGAACCTAGTGACAGTGGGAATGTGATCGATAGCCTCGAGGAGGGGGACCTGAATATGTACTTCTTTAAACATCGATTTTAGGTCCTCGAAATTTTGTGTGTCCTTTTTCCGTACTGCATTTCATGTCAGAGCCTCAGGAAAAGGGATGGGAATCTCAGGGTTAAATGGCCTATTACCCTTATCTACTGCAGGTGGCTCTTGAGATGATGGAGTCGAATCCGCCTGCGGCGAGGGGTGGGAAAAATCAGAACCTGCTTGCCTAGGTGGTGGGTCGAATGCCCTCCTTTCACTTCTCAAAGAAACAGCATGTGCATCGACTTGCTGTCCATGAGGTGGTGGGGGAGCGGAAGGGGCAGAATACGTGGGATTCTGCAAAGGTAGTTGTCCTTGTGCATAACCAGGTGGTGCAGGAGGCGCCTGTAGTATTGCATGAGCCTGTCCCTGTGGTGCCTAAAACCTTGGCAGAGTGCCTTGGTTCTGCACATATCGAGGATTCGGGACGGGTTGGGAAGGCAAGGCTCCCTGAGTCCTATGCTCCTGCAATAGCTGATCAGCGTGTTCTGTATGGTCTGAATCTGATCAGCCATCGCCTTCATAATCTGCAAGCTATCTTGTGTAGACTTCCTCATCGATTCTTGCAACTCCTCTTTTAGTGCCTCCAAAGGGTTAGCCCACTTTGGAGGGTGGTTGGTAGCTTGGTGCAGCGGCTGGTATAACGAGCAGGGTTGCTGCTGCTGAGGCGGGAATGGCTGCTACCTAGGGTACGTGTTTTGCGCATTCTCGTATTTCCTGGTCTGGTAGTGTGGATCTTGATGTGGTCTCTATGAATTACCAGACTAGGAGAAGTTCGGATGCTGGCGCCAACCAGGGTTATATGTCTCTGAATACAGGTTATTATGCCTGTATCCTTGGATAGCATTGACGTCCTCGTAGGCCGAAGATGTCTGAGACGATATCCGTCATGGGGATACGCATTATAATCTGTGGGTGATGCGTAACCCTGGTCGTAAGGTGCCTGATCTGGATTGTTTATGGGATCCTGATATGCGGGATCTCATCAATACGAAGAAGATGCATCCTGAGTGAGTAGATTAACTCGAGCAGGTGGGGCTCGGGGTGCATAGGAGGGTTGTGAGGTAGCAGAGCTCAAGTCGGATTGACCCTGACTAATCTGGTCAATCTTCTTCTCAATTAAGTTTATTCTATCTAGCTGCTAGACGATGATATCCATGTCGGCTCAAATAGACACGGTGTGAGCCTCGTGGACACCAACTTACTGCAGACCAGGTCTCTGGAACTGGTTCATAGATGTGGCATTCATCGAGTTCTTCGCTAATGATTCGAAAAACTCAAATGTGCTGTTCTCGTCTTTTGCGAGAAAATTCCCGCCGCTAGATGCATCGGCCAGATACCGATGTGTGTCATCCAGCCCATGGTAAAAAATCTGAGCTAAGTGCCATCTGGGTATACCATGATGCGGGCATTTTTGGAGAAGGTCATTAAATCTATCCCATGCTCCGTGTAATTTCTCCCCAGCTCCCGGGGAGAAAGTCATGATTGCACGCCGCATTGCATTTGTTCGACCGATTGGGAAGAACTTTTGCTAGAATTCACGTCGTAATTCCAGCCAGGTTCCAATTGGCTTCCCAATGGTCTTGAACCAGTATGAAGCTTTGTCCCTCAGCGAGAACGGGAAAAGCTTCATCAGAACAATCCCAAGATCAACATTCCTAGGTCAGATCATTTCAGCGAGTCGACTCAGGTCCTCAAGGTGCTGGAATGGATCTTCGCTTGAGTTCACGTAGAAATGAGTGCTGATCAACCCAATTACATTGGGCTTGAGCTCAAACGTGTCTCCACCTGCAAGAATTCTGATAAGTGGTGCAACGATTTGTGCGACTGGGTCGTAGAAATCCTGCAGTTGTTCTCCTCACGGCGGGTGCTGCATCCTGTCAAGTGCCATTAGAATGTGATCCATGCTTTGCTGATGTCGCTCCTCAGATTCGGCGACCTGGGCTTCCAAACGAGCCATCGGGTCTAGATTCTCGATGTCCTGACCCGATCTAGGTCCAGGTCTAGGATTTGCCGTGGTGGCTCTTGGAGTAGAAGAAATGGGGGGAGAAGATGGTCTGGGTGAGGTGACTCGCATCCTTGGGAGTGGCTCCCAAGGTCCAACCAGGCGAGGTTGAAGTGACCTCCTTCCGTGCATACACCGCCCAACCCCTGGGTTGGTGTAGCCACGTTGGACAAGGCTAAGGCGCTGTCAATCAAATGGTCCTTATAGATCAGGTGACCAGATTTTTCGTTAGAAATTTGAATTCTTGAAGATAAGTTCATCATTCAACCGACTGAAAGTGATTCCCACCTCTCAAGCTAACCCAACCAGTCTGGTTACGGGGGGACTAAGGGGAAGGTTCTTCCTTTGGCTTATGCCTCTGGTTCCGTTGATCCCCGAGCCACGGTCGTTTGACACTTGCCCACAGACTTAGTGACCAGGTTTGGCAAGAGAGATTAAAAACACCCAGTAGTATGACAACAAACTTGGGTTGATTTCGTGCTTTAAAATTAATTTTTTTGTAACCCATTTTCTTCAGTGGGGTTTGTGGTGAGTGGCCCA
Organism: Thalassia testudinum; assembly: GCA_037157565.1. NCBI lineage: Eukaryota > Viridiplantae > Streptophyta > Magnoliopsida > Alismatales > Hydrocharitaceae > Thalassia > Thalassia testudinum. The sequence continues at coordinate 5,816,397 of JAZHRO010000003.1, read as the reverse complement.
CAAGGTGACCAGGCTCACCGGCTAACTAGACTTGATTAAGTCTAGGTTAGCCCAAGTGTGGTCTCTATTTGTAACCCTAAAGATTCAACCTAAGTTGCATTCACTTCTTGGGTTTTTTTCTGTTTCAGCAGACCACAAAAGTAATGTTGGTTCTCTAATAATAATAGGAATCCAATTAATTTTAAATTTTGCGAGTAGATTCCTTTTTCAATTAGTTTCTTAGAAAATATTATTTTGGAGTTTTTACTGTTTCAACTGAATTTTTAGGGAATTTTGAATATAAGGGGGTTAGATTTGGAACATTGACCATTGGTCGGTATATTGCTTTGAAACAGTATCCGATGACCTTCAAAAATTCAAAAAAAAATATGGAAAATAAAGCCAATGAGATCAGCTTTCAAACCCTACCATTTTTAGTCAAAACAAAGTTGTGAATTGCTCGGAATTACTTTTTGAAAGTTGAAAAATTATGAATCTGGGTCAGTCTGACTCTCGTGCACTTTGTGAATTTTTAAAAATTGTATACTTGAAATTTTTTCAAAATAACGATGGTGCACGAAAGATGGTTAGAAATTGAAGGTTTGGCCTGAATTTTCGAATTTTTTGCTTACTATTTTTTTGGCAATCGAATTTTTAATTTAGACATGAAATCTGGTCGAAAATCAAAAGATGGTAGAAAAGCTTTTAAAGAGGTTTAAACTTAAAATCTAAGTTTTCCACCAAAAAGATTTTTTTTTTCAAAACTTTTGCACATTTCTTTTTTCAAAAAGAAGTTTTTCAAAAGATTCAAAGAAAATATCTTCTTTTTTTTTCAAACTAACCTAAGATTCGAAAGGAACCCTAATCTAGATTTTTTTTTAAATTTTATTTTTTTGTATTTTTTTTTATTTTTTTTTGTGATAATGAGTAAAAAAAATTTCAAAGGAAATTGTAGAAAGTAAAACCTAATCTAAAAATACGATGATGTGCCCCTGGATTTGTTTTCCGAGCTTGTTGTGTGGGCAGATCCCATTTTTTCTACAAATCAAAAACAAAGCAGTGGCAAATTTGTCAGTGATGTTTTAAAAGATCAAAATCGTAGAAAATGGCGTTGCCTCCCCGACAACAGTGCCATTTGTTGAGTCGTAAATTGTATTTTTGATAAAAAAAGTGTCGTAGTATAGTCGCGAAGTAGGATCCAACGAAGATATTGTTCTACAAAAGTTACGAGACTTGAGTCCCGGCCGTTCATCTTTGGGAGGTGTTGCTTTCACTTTTAAAATCGATCTTTTTACTGCTCTGCTTCATTTAAAGACGCACGCCGGTTTCCAATCTCCTAACTAAAACTTCACCACTTTTGTTATTAACTCAGATCACATGCGCATGCATGAAATAAATTACGAAGGTGAACAGGTGAGTTTCCGTGCACACGATTCTAGTGAGGTGGTGACTATTTATGGAGAAAACGTTTATTGTTAGATTTTCAATATCCTCAGGAAACGACATGCTGGTACGTAATGGATAGATAGTTAAATGGCAGGCACTTAAATCACGCAAATACGATAATTATTAAGCTCGTGGTGATTTCAAAAACATAAAGATATATATATATATATATATAAATGCATTTTCATTCATTCATTGGGGAGTTGTTTGCACAAGGAATCTAGAGGAAAGCTTGTACATATATGCTTGAAAATTTAACCTAGCTACCAGAAAATGATTGCATACAAGAATCGATGGGGGGGATTTCGCATGCATCATTGGGGGAGAAGTAAGACTACGCTATTAAGTAGTAATAAAAGCAATAAAATTATGAAGAGCATGAATTAAATCTAGAAGAATAAAAGGGCATTCAGGGGTGGTCCCCGATGGCCTTGGAGTAGTTGGTAGGAGAATGAGGGGAGGCCAATGTAGCTTAGGCCGACCCTTGGAGAGAGGTACGAGTGATCCAGCGTCCCGGCATGATGTCCTCCATGGTGGTGGTAGTGAGCTCATGGAGGTGGAGTATCTAGCTAAGTGGAGGTGGTGTGAATGGCACCAATGGAGTGAATTTGCCAAGGAAGTGAATGGGTGCACTTGGCTGCCCATGGGGTCTTTTTATAGACCCAATGGCTTCTCTCTAGAGAGGTGTGGAACTCTCTAGAGAGAATCCAAGAGTGGCCGGCCACATAGGGGTGGAGGTGGTCTTTAAGATCCAAAAAGTGTGGATCTCAATTTGAATGCCTCTTGGTTGCTAAATTTGGCAACCAAGAGGTGGCTCCATCTCAAGAGAACTCTAGAGAAGTGTGTATGTGAATGGGTGTGTGTGTGTGTGTGTGGTCGTGCTCTATGTGGCCAGGTGGCTTAGGATAGGTCCTAAGGTGTTTGTGTTTGTGTAGGTCATGATTTTAGGGTTACAAAACCTAATTGCTAAGGTGAAAATGCAATTAAACTTAACCTAAGTTTAATTGAATGAGTGTGAGCCTAATTGAGGGTGACATAACTCAATTAGGTTGAGTTTAGGTCAATTGGACTCTCACTAAGTCCAATTGAACTTGTCTGGGTTGAGATCTAAGCTCAATTGGACTCAATGATTCCAATTGACTTAGGTGAAGGTAATTGACTTTGATCTAATTCAATTGGGAAATTGGGTTTGGTGTGGACCTAATTAGGTCCTTAGGTCGGTCTAGAGGTGATGTATTAGAGTTAGGACACCTTAATTTAGGTTCCTATGGGGTTGGGATTAGGTCTAGGGAGCTAGAGATCCAAGATCAAGACTTGAATCTCAAAACAGGGACTATAGACTAGTATCAGACGACCAATAATAGGATCAGACGACTTACACTAAAAAATCAGAAGTCTAGACTTCAGTTCTGGATGTCCAATTTGAGTCAGCGGGAAATCAAGGTTCTGTTTTGGGTACTCTGCAGAAATTGGACTTCTGACAAAGTGTCTGGACGTCCAATAACACTGCAGAAGTGGGTTTGAGGTGTGCAGTTGATGGCTAAGGGTCCTGGACGTCCTATAACTTATCTGGACATCCAGATAACGGTTGGGTGTAGGGTTTTAAGGCTTCCTAGGGTGTTGTGACCTAATCTAAGGGTGGCTAAGGCTTGGGGAAGTGTCTAGGCTATCCTAAGGCTAGGATGGACCTATGCTCTTCACATTTTACTACTTTATTCCTACTTAATAGAATAGCAAACCTTTATCCCCCTTACATTGTTATTCCTACATCTAATATAAGCCTTCTGTTCCAGCTCTTCTATAACTCCCATTATTCCTGATCCAACTTCAGATTATGCTCCAGATCCAGCTCCAGATCTGCTTATTGCCTGCAATCGACATAATGCACTTAATCAACACATTATAACATTACTTTATGCATAGCTAAAGAAAAGCAGTAAAGATGCAGATAATGCGTATGCATGCATGAATAACCCTGACTTACGCTAAGTCCTATACTAATCTAGGTCAATTAATACCTATGATTGCTACACAATCAGGTTGTTCATTAGATACATTTTCTTCTGGAATGTTTGACGGGTCAACTATTAGATCATCATCATCATTGCTTGCAAAAGATTTAGGTTGAACTAGTGTTTCATCAAATGATACATGCATAGTTTCCTCAACAACTGAATTCTTCTTGTTAAAAACTCTATAGGCTTTACTTCTGGTTGAGTAACCTAAGAATATTCCTTTCGAGCTTTTAGCATTAAACTTATCAAGATTGTCCTTGGTGTTTAGTATAAAACATCGACAACCAAATACCTTGAAGTATGAAATTCTAGGTGTTCTTCCATGATAGAGTTCAAAAGGTGTTTTGTTTAGGATTGGTATAATCAGAGATCTATTTTGGATATAGTAAGCAGTGTTTGCAGCCTCTACCCAAAAATGTCAAGGCAGCTTTGACTCACACAACATTGTGCGGGAGCACTCTTGCAAGGTCCTATTTTTCCTCTCAACTACACCATTCTGAGGTGCTACTCTAGGGAAAGCAAATTCATGTTTTATCCCATATTGATCACAAAAATTAGAAAAAGATTCATTCTCAAATTCTCTGCCGTGATGACTTCTAATCCTAATTGCTTAAGATCCTTTTTCATTTTGTAGTCTTCTAAATAGTTTGCTAATGTCATCAATGGTTAAGTCATTACTTTTTAAGATGGATACCCAAGTAAATCTAGAGAAATCATCAATTATAACTAGACAATATCTGCACCTGCTTAGGCTTTCGGATTTGGTTGGTTTGAATAAGTCTAAGTGAAGTAGCTCCAGAGGTTGTGAGGTGCTAACCATCCTTTTTGGTTTAAAAGGATTTTTGGTTTGTTTACCAACTTGACAAGAATCATAGACTTTGCTTTTCTTGAAGTTGATTTTTGGCATACCTTTGACAAGCTCATGCTTCACAAGTCTACTAATGTTTCCCATGTGAACATGACCTAGTCGTCTGTCCCAAAATGTTGGCTCTTCATTAAATATGACAAGACATTCAAGACTATCACAATTGTTGAAGTTGACAGCATAGACATCTTTATGCCTATTTCCTTTGAGAAGAGTTTGTTTTATTTCCTTATCTCGTATTTGAAATCCATTTGATGTGAAAGTGATTTTATATTATTTATCACATATTTGGCTTGGAGATAGAAGATTATGTTTTAATCCACTAACTAAATATACATTATCAAAAGAGGTGAAAGAATTACCAATTTGGCCAGTACCAATAATACAGCCCTTGTGGTTGTTCCCAAATGTAACGGTACCACCTTCCTGGCGGTGAAGTTGCAGGAATAGGTCTTCTCCCCCAATCATGTGCTTTGAACATCCACTGTCCATGATCCATCTCCTTTCTTCTCGTTCCTCATCTTCTAGAGCTATTAGTCCTAGAAGAGCTTCTTCTTTGGAGGTTTCTTCTTTTGAACTCAAGTCTGATTCATCCCAAGTTGCTATGAAGGCCTTCTTCTTTCCTTTAATTATGGGAAACTTCTTTTTTGACTCCTTCTTGAGAAATGGACAATCCTTCTTGATGTGTCCTTTTCTTTTGCAGTTGTAGCAGATAATGCCGTATGCTTTGGCCTCTTCTTTCTTCTTTCTCCAGCTCCTTTTATTTTTGAGGAATTTTCTGAACTTTCTTGAGAGGAGGGCTATGTCTTCCTCTTCGTCTTCACTTGAGGAATGTTTAGATTGTTGATTAGCTTCAAGAGCTACAACCTTCTTCTTGACTCCATCTTCATGCTCCTTCCTGTGTTGGAGTTGTACCTCGTAGGCCATTAGGCTCCTAATAAGATCGTCTAGATTCAAAGTAGATAGGTCTTTTGACTCTTGTATGGCTGTAGTCTTAGTCTCCCAATCACTGGTGAGCGATCGAAGTATCTTCCTCACCAAGGTTTTATTCTTGATCTCCTTGTCTAGATTCCTTAGGGAGTTTATTTGTTTGAAAAAGTGAGGAGTGCTATCATTAACGATAGCAGACCAGGACCATTTTATTCAAAAAACAAATCAATCAAAAAAATTTACAAAGGAGTTCTCTACGCTCCCAATAATGTTTACAAGGAGGGTCTCCATGCTCCCATTTACTCCCAACACTCCTTAATGATACTCCCCACATTTATTAGCGTTCCTCAAAATAACTTCTTCTTACGAGCACACCAGACACACCACAAAACACCAGCCATCAATGTATGTGGCTTGGTTGCAGTTTTAAAGAACTTCCATAAATCCTCACAAGTGGCAAGGCTTCTCCAAAAATAGTTCTCTAGATTTGATATGTTACCAGGCACGTGGAGAAAATGTGCATGCTGTTGTTCATGGGAAAGTTACAAAGAGGGCAATTCTGAGGTGGGACACCCAATCTTAGGTGCCTTAAATCACCTATAATATGACCATTTCTTCTCATTAACAAAAGAAAGATCTTTATTTTTAGAGGCATTTTTAAATACCACACAATAGTGCATCCCTTGTCCACAAATGATGGGTTATAGTTGCCATTACCAATCAGCCATTTGTAGGCATTTGCAGGAGTGAACGACCCATGAATCTAGACAAACTTAGCAGATCCACCCATCGGCTTAAAGATTTCTAGCTCCCTGCTCAACTTATCATATTCCTCTTCCAAACGACCTCACTATCTCGCTGCATGGTTTAGAAGGTTCCATCTGTTGTTCAGGGGGTCCCAGCTCTCCTTAGTCGATACAGATTTGTCTACTGCAGCAAAGAATACACGTGGAAAGCAAGTTTTTAGAGGTTCCAAGCTAGACCATTCATCATGCCAAAATGAGAATTGCTGGCCATCTCCAAGCACCAGCCCAAAGTTTTGCCAATTATCTCGCACTGCTACCTAAACTGATTTCCAGAATGGACAGGGTTTGCGGGGAGCTGTTGTGCATCTGGTTACATGAGAGCTGCCATGTGCATCTTTTATGACCATAGACCAGTTCTTTTCATCATCTTCAAAGATCTCATTTCAGCAGTAAGGAGTCATTGAGCTCCTTTAGTGAGAGAATTCCTAGACCACCATATTTCTTAGGAAAGCATAGCTGCTGCCATTTCAGAGGATGTAGAAATCTACCCTCAGATTTAACCCTTTTCCAGAAAAAACATTTCCGCAGCATGTCAAGTCTTTTCCAAATTGATTTTGGTGCTTTGAAAACTAAGAAGAAAAAAATCAGAATGGAGGTGATGATCGAGTCTTCCTCCTTTAGATAAGTAGCAGCTGCTCCAACTTTCAAGCTTGGTAGCTACTTTCCCAAACAAGTGATTCCAATCACTCTTCTATAGCTTGGTGTCACGTAGTGGTAGTCCCAGGTACCTAACTGGTAGATTCGCAATAGGCGTATGTAGACTAGTTGATAAAGTCTCACTTTCTCGGCTATTCAACCCAAAACAGATGAGAGAGGACTTTTGACCATTTAGTCTTAACCCAGAGATGTCACCAAACGTGGAAACCATAGTGTATAGGACCTTAGCTTCATTTCTTCCCCCTTCTACAAAAAAACCTGTATCATCCGCAAATTGTAAGATTAGTGCCAGTGCTCTAGAGTTGGATAATGAATAACCTTTCACCAAACTTGCAGCTAAGAGTTTGCAGGTAAAGCATGCAAGAGTGTCCACTGCTAGATTGAAAATAAGTGGAGCTAGGGGGTAGCGTTGCCTAACCCCACGTTGAGGTTGGATCCAAGTTCCACATGGCTTACCATTTATTAGAAGGGAGAATGATGAAGTTGCAATACATCTTTTTATCCATTGGATCTATTTTGAATGGAATCCCCTTCTCTTCATAATCTCCCATAGGTATGGCCAGGACATCTAGTCAAATGCCCTAGAAAAGTCTACCTTCCACATGAAGGCTTTACATTTTCATCTACGGCATCCACTGACCATCTCTTGAGCTACAATAAATGACACTTGTAGTGAACGGTTGGGAAGGAAAGCTGACTGTACAGGATTTATTAGATGTGCTACAACTCCTATTAATCTATTTGCCAAGACTTTTCCAATTATCAAATAAATAGAGTTCGTCAACGCAATTGGTCTAAACTCCTACAAACTCTCTGCTCCTTGCTGCTTTGGTAGTAAGAAAAGGTAAGATTTATTTATTCTTTCAAAACCCGAATTGCCCTCTTGAAACTCCTTAATGACCTCCATCACATCTCTTTTCACCGTCGGCCAGAACTCCTTGTAGTAGAAGACTTGGAATCCATCAGGGCCTGGGGAGTCTTCAGAGCTCAGACCAGCCATCGCATTCTCAATCTCTTGGACCGTGAGAGGTTCAATCGGTTGCTTAGCTTTCGCTTCATCAACCCGAGTGAAATCAAAGTTCATTAATCTCCAATTCCCTCTTTCGGTGGTTTTAGAGGCTTCTTTACAAAATCTGATCGCTTCTCTTTTAATATCCCCTAAAGAAGTCAGCACTTGGTCACCAGATCTTAAGGAAGAGATGTAGTTGACTCTTCTTCTAGAGCTAGCTGCCATGTGAAAGAATTTGGTATTGGCATCTCCTTCTTTCAGCCATAATTGCCTAGATTTTTCTCTCCAATCAATTTCCCTTTTTAGGTCTTCCTCCAGAATAGCCTCTTGCCAGATTTTGTGTTGTATGCACTCTTCTTCTGTTAGCTGCTCCCTATTCACTTTGTCATCAAGGAGCTACACATTCTTTAAGGCTTCCACTCTCTTTTGATCTCTCATGATATCAATGATTTTCCTGTACTCTTTCCTAATAGATTTCAGTCCTCTAAGTTTAGTTGCAAGTCTGAATGTAGCTAACCCATTCACCTGCTTAGAAGTCCACCAGTTTCCAATCATCTCCTTATGTCCTTCTTCCCTGAGCCATGATTTTTTTAATTTAAAGTATGAGCCTATTGAAGAGTCTTCCCCACTAATGAACACACATAAATTCATGATAAATTGCTTATTTTTGATAGCTCCTAGGCTTAGCATTGCATATCATGTTATAAATATTGCATAACATCCATTGCATGGCATTTAGGATAGTTGTATATTTTATATATTAATTCCTCCATTTTCGTTGGTTAGGGGGGCAATGCGACATCCATATGGGTTTCGGATGGAAAATTCGACCGTACAGATGGATTCAGAGCGACAATCGCAGTTCGACATCGCATGAATCATCTTGATCTGAGCACCGTATCACCCTCTACAAGAAGAAGAAGATGGACGGCCTGGATGGCACCACGTGGCACCATCCAGGCTACCCAACACCCGGTCAGCTGCACTGCCCAACTCCTTCATCTGCGCCCTTCAATCCTAACCATTGGATCAAGATCCAACGGCTAGGAAGCGGCCGCACCAAGCCGCTCCACATGACACAAGGGAAGGATTGCTACAATGGTGGGAGCGCTGGTTTGCAAAGGAGGGGTGCAGGTTCAAATCCTCGCAGCCCCTCCAATTCATAATTGGGCGGGCACATGGAGCGGCAACGGCAGCGTCAACGCAAGGTAGCGCGCACACGCACGCGCACACCAGCGCATAGCAAGCACGCACTCCAGCACAAAACACACGCACACACAGTAGGGCACGCGTAGCTAGTGCGCGTGATGAGCGGGGCAACGCGGCACGGGCGTAAGGGCGGTTGGGTCCAGCTTTCAGCGATAGCTGGGCTGACCTACAGCAACGCTTACAGCTGTCGCTATTTATTGTAAGCCAGCCAAGCCAGCTATGGGAGTGGTGGAGGTGAGCTGTCTAAAGCAACGTTTCCAGCGATGCTCTGGAGGTCGCTAAAGGTCCTTTATCCATTTTTACCCTCTTCTCCACTATAAAAGGACCTGCACCCCCTCCCTTCCAAGCCATCTCTACCTACTCTACTCCTACCTACTCCCAAGCTCTAGCAAGCCTACCAACGCTCCATTAGAGCTTGCTCTCAAGCTCCCAAGGTGCCTATTAGTGTAGAGAACCTCTGCATCACCAAATACTCCTCCAACTTCCCATCTCCCTTCATAGGTTGCCTTGGAGCTGTCCTCCCACCTCCATTCTAGTAGCAGATCACCTCCGTCTTCTCACCTCCATTTCGGAGCCACACCGAAGCTTTCCTCAACACGACGTCCTCTTGCATCTCACCTCCATCATCCCGCTCCTCACTTCCTTAGTTCGAGCTTCCGCCAAGCACCGTCGTCTCACCGAACAGCCGATTCGGGAGATTTCCTCTCACCCCCTCACTTTTTATGCTTTTATAGTTCATTGTAATCGACATTGGATTGACATATATATCATATTTGTTTCATCTCTATCTTGTGTTACATTTGCTTGTTTCCTTTTATTTCAAAAATACAAAAAAATATCAAAACCCTAAAATACCAAAAAGAAACAAATTGAAGTGCGATTTTCAAGTAAAGTAAACATCGCCTCCCTGTGTTCAACTTGGGACTCCCATGGATTTTCGATATAAATTTTAATTGATTGACGTGTTTTGCAACTATGATGGCAGGTTACTTATAACCTCAATTTCTAACACGCGAAACACGCCCGACCATTTTGGCGCCGTTGCTGGGGAGGCAACAGAGTTTACTTTATTGTTTATTGCACTTCTTTGCATTTACAGAGCACTAACCCTACCTATCTTTGATCTATTGTCTTGTAGGTACCCTAGCATGGAGATCCAAGTGCGGCCGATTGGAGTAAAGTGCAGGTAGAGGTACTCTATAAGTGTCCCCCACTTTCCCCCCCACTAGTTCATTTCGCCACAATCATAACCAAGACCTAATCTACTTAGGTGTTTGCATAAACCCTAGGATAGACTTTGTCTGTCTTGTCTGCCACCTTCACCCATCTCTCCCACATCTTATATAAAAAAAAAAAGAAAATGATATTTCTGTGGGACAAATCAATTTACACACTCTATACACCCACATTTGAGGCACATAATTAGACTTGATTTTTCATCTATTCAATCGGGCTTCCGACTTGTGGACCCGATACACGAATTCAACACATAAAAGAGTATAAATCATATTAGGTTAACCATCTTGTTGTGTGCCTCAATCGGTGGTGCATTTGTGCCAATTGAGTGAATTGTTTGGGCCGCACCACCTAATCTAAAAGAGGTTCATTTTATAGCTGCCCCATAGGATTCAAAAATTAGGACAAGCCGGCACTCCATACTTTTCTTGATTTCTAAAAGAAAATACTTGAACACATGCTTTCAACAACAAACTTGGCTTTCCTCACAAAACTTGGTTGAAAACACCTAATATTTGAATCTTAATAGCTATTAAGCAAGATTCGAATCCTAAAACTCACCTCATCATTAATAATCTTGCTTGAAAACCTCTTGGTTGTGCACATTCACACGTTCTCAAAAAAATCATTAAGGGAACTAGCCATTAAGGGCCCATCACATTCCAGAGCACCAATTTCCCAAGCCTAACTAAAATCAATTAGATGTTGGCCCTAAGGATTCATTTGCTCATCGGGATCCAGATTGAGATTATATACGATTAACCTGCTTATACTAGTTAATCTGATGTCTAGCTAGGGGAGTAGCGTCAAACGATCGTGGCTAGGGGGTACACTAGGAACCGGAGGCGCAAGCGAAAGGAAGATCTTCTCCCTAGTCTCTCTTTCTAACAGGTTGGATTGCCTGGACATAAGTAGAGTAAATCGTCCATAATCTTAGGACGGATTTTGAGAATCAGTAGACCTTAGGCGACCCCATCTAAGGACAAGCTTGTATTCTTGTGCTGCAAGGTTCCTTTTTTTTCCCTGTCCTTCCCACTTCCTTCTAGTGTATGCTTGGGAGGAGGTCATTGAACCCTATATTGGAAGGACCTTTAGACCATTCTAGGAGGCAGAGGTTGAGCTATAGCCAGGCAGATCCCATGGCTAGTCAACAACTACCTCCCCCACCTCCGAACCAGCAGGAGCTGATTCAGAGGCAGTTGGAAGAATTGTAGCGGATGCAGCAATGGTTCCAACACATGCATGGTCAAGGCGCTGGCCCTTGAAGGATTTTTATGATCCTTCAAACTATGGGGAATGTCCCGGCGTCATGATTCCCGTCGGAGACATTGAAATCAAGCCCCAAGTCTTAAGTTTGATTAAGCCTTTTCATGGGCATGGCTCGGAGGACCCATTCCAGCATCTGGAAGATCTGACCACATTGGTTCAGACCACCAGAGCAAGGAATATGAACGAAGAGCAAATGATCATGCGGCTTTTCCCCCACTCTCTCACGGATAAGGCCGCACATTGGTACCGAACTATAGGAAGGCCGATTGAAACTTCGGCTGCTCTTAAGTCGACTTTATTGAAGAAATTCTTCCCTATCGGAAGGACCAATGCTTTGCTACGGGCGATTATCACTTTCGCGCAGCGGCTGGGGGAACCATTTCATGGTGCCTGGGAGCGATTCCAGGAACTTTTGAGGAAGTGTCCACACCACAAGGTGCCGAAATGGCAACTCGTGCAGATTTTCTATCACTGCTTGTTTGAGCAACTCCATAATCATGTGGATGCCTCTTGCAGAGGCAATTTTCTCAACAGGGATGCAGATAGCGCATACGACTTGTTTGAGGAAATGAGCGAGAACTCAATTAATCATACCTCCATGGATGCATTCAACCGGTCCCAACAACCTAGGTCAAGTGCTAATGAGATCCAGGACTCTCACTCATTTGACATGGAATTAATTTGTAATAAACTGGATAAAGTGGACTTGGTTGCTAAGAAAATGGAAGAATGGATGTCTAGGAATTCAGGAAATACTTCTTTACCCACTCAATCCCAGAATTCAGGATTCCATGCCTCACGAGCTTCCACGGGGTGAGAATTCGTGAACCAAATTGATTCGGCTCAACCTGTGAGCCGGGATTTCTCGAAACCATATGGATTCCAAACTAGGGCCTTTGATCCCAGTTTCTCTGATCCTTCCTTCTCTTCATCCTCATTTCATGAGGATGCATATGCAAGGCAGGAGAATGTTAGGTCCAACCCATATTCCCACACTTTCAACTCAGGATGGAGGAACCTCCCTAACTTCTCTTGGAAAAATCAGGGCAACAGACCCAATCTTGACCTAGCAACCATGCATCTGAAAAACCCATGAGTCAGGGTCAAGTATACACCCAGTTGCCCCCGAGACCGGTTAATTAGCCATCTTGGAATGCCCAACAATTCGCGGGGTAGGCTGATTTGAACCGGCAGATGGTAGAAATGCAAGGGTCCATGCTTTAGCTTATGCAACAAATGAAGACATCCTTGGATAACTTGCAATCCAGGTTAATTGCAAACACCCGACAACCTGGATCCCTACCATCTCAACCCGTACCAAACCCGCGTAATGTGCAAAATCAGGGCAATGGAGCCTAAGGGTACAGGAATCAAAGGGACCCACACGTGCATGCTCAGGTGGTTGAGTAGGGTCCCTCTTCTTGCTCTTCTGGTTACATGACCAACCAAGGCCCTCCAATCTTCACTAATCCACCTCAAGACCCAAACCCTTATGCCTCTGCAAACTCTATTACCTTGAGAAGTGGGAAGTAGACCCAGAACCTAGAATTACCTTCTAGAAGTCAAAATCCTGGGGAGCTTAAGAAAGAGGAGGAGGCTGAAGAAGACAATAAGGCCCAGGGACCGGAAATTGAAAATTCCACCCATATCCCGTTCCCTGAAGCCCTATTGGAAACCAAGAAGAAGAAAACCCTAGACAGCAACGAGGAGCTTTTGAATTTATTCAGGAGCGTAGAGATCATCATTCCGCTCCTTGATGCTATTAGGCACATCCGGCTTACGCTAAATTCTTGAAAGAACTGTGTACCCAAAAGCGTAAGCCGAGAGAACCCACTTCGAGGAAGGTGATTCTCTCTGAGCAGGCAAGTTCTGCAATCCTACATCACCTTCCTCAAAAGAGGAAAGATCCAGGTGCCCCCTTGATCTCATGCATTATTGGGGAATACACTTTTAATAGGGCACTATTGGACCTAGGTGCATCCATCAACCTAATCTCAACTTCTATTTATGAGAAGTTTGGGTTAGGTGAACTCAGGTCAACCTCAGTAACGCTACAATTAGCGGACTGATCGGTCACCACATCGAGAGGTGTTATTGAGGATGTTATTGTCAAGGCCAAGGATTTCTATTTTCCTGTAGATTTCCTCGTCCTTGACATGGATGTACCTAATGATTTGAGGAACATGCCCATCATTCTGGGGCATCCGTTCCTAGCTACCGCCAAGGCCAACATAAACTATGAAAGTGGTAGTATGGAGATCGCCTTTGGGGATAAGAAATTAACTCTGTATATTTCTAAGGCGATAAGAGGATTTGAGGATTATGGATTCATTGAGGAACTCGAGGATCAGGATCTTGAGACGTGTATGACTATCAATGCACTCAAGGACTCCATTAGCTTTAGCGAACTCAACCCACAACCCTCGTCCATAGTAGACCTCCCACATCCTGAAGAGGCTGTTGATTTTGTTCATTCCCAGCCTCTTCCACTGGATCATCCCGATGAATCCTCATCAGCATCCTCCCTTCCTCCTATTTTAAAACTGCCCCAGTTGGAATTAAAACCATTGCCCAAAAATTTGAAATATGAGTTCTTAGGGCATGAAAGCACGCTCCCTGTGATTATTAGTGCTGATTTGACTAAGGAGCAAGAATTGAGGTTAATTAAGGTCCTTAAGAATAAGGAGGCAATTGGTTGGACCATCCATGACCTTAAGGGGATCATGCCATCTTATTGTAATCATCGTATTTTCACGGAAGATGAATCCTGCCCTTCTCGCGAAATGCAAAGGAGACTAAACTCGAATATGTGAGAAATGGTTAAGAAGGAGATAATTAAGTGGCTCGATGCTAGGATTATTTACCCAATCTTAGAAAGTCCGTGGGTTAGCCCTGTTCAGATTATACCTAAGAAGGTGGGAATAACCGTTACGACTAATGAGAAAGGGGAAACCTTCACCACTCATTCAGCTTCTGCTTGGAGAGTTTGTATTGACTACAGGAAGCTGAACACTGCAACTAAAAAGGATCACTTTCCCTTGCCATTCATCGATCAAATCCTCAAAAGGTTAGCTGGGCAAAAATATTTTTGCTTCCTAGACGGTTATTTGGGATATAACCAAGTCCCTATCCATCCCGAAGACTAGGAAAAAACAACTTTCACATGTCCTTACGGAACCTTTGCATTCCGTAGAATGTCGTTTGGGCTTTGCAATACACCTGGGACATTTCAAAGGTGCATGATGGCCATCCTTTCTGACTTGGTGGGAGATTGTCTTGAGGTGTTCAAGGATGATTTCTCCATTTTTGGAGATTCTTTTGAGTCTTGCCTGGCTAACCTAGAATTGATCCTTCAGAGATGCATCAAAACACGATTGGTCCTTAGCTGGGAAAAGAGCCACTTTATGACTCAGGAGGGTATTGTCCTGGGTCACGTGGTTTCTAATCAGGGAATTGAAGTTGATAGAGCTAAGGTGGATGCTATCTCTAGACTTCCTCCACCCACATCTGTAAAACAGATTCGCTCTTTTCTTGGGCATGTGGGTTTTTATAGAAGATTCATTAAGGATTTCTCGAAGGTTGCTCGGCCCATGAGTAACCTTTTGGCCAAAGACGTGCCATTCGAGTTTAATGAATCATGTCGTAAGGCATTTGATTTATTGAAAACGACCATCACCTGTGCCCCGATATTGTAACCACCGGTCTGGATAGCCCCATTTGAGATTATGGCTGACGCATTTGATTTTGCCGTTGGGGCTGTCTTGGGTCAAAAGATTGAGAAAAAGCCCTCTGTGATTTACTACGCTAGCAAAATTCTGGACGAGGCCCAGTGGAATTACACCGTTATTGAAAAAGAATTGCTAGGTGAAGTTTTCGCTTTAGAGAAATTCAGGGCTTATCTGTTAGGTTCTCGCGTCATCATCTATACCGACCACTTGGCCTTGAAAAATCTCTTGGCCAAAAAGGATGACAAACCCTGGCTTATTTGCTGGATTCTGCTGCTTCAAGAGTTCGATCTTGAAATCGAGGATAAAGCCAGGGCAGAAAATGTAGTGGCGGGTCACCTTTCGATCATCCAGATGTTCCAATCTCTAATACTTTTCCAGATGAAACTATCCTCACAGTCTCGGGAATCTGAACCCCCTGGTTTGCGGATATTGTCAATTATTTGGCCATTGGTCAAATCCCCCATGATTGGACCGAACAACAACGGGATAGACTTGTATCTGGGGCCAAATATTATTTTTGGGATGATCCCAAGCAATACCGCATTGGCACAGATTAGATTATTCATCGATGCATCCCGGAAGTCGAGTTCCATAGGATACTTGAGTTTTGTGACACATCCGCGTGTGGTGGACACTTTTTCAGGAAAAAGACGGCTGCAAAAATTTTGCAATCCGGATTCTATTGCCATCATTATTTAAGGATGCCCAGGAATTCTCTAAGTCATTCACCTGATGCTAGACACTCGGGAACATGACTAAGAGTGATATGATGCCCCTGAACACAATTCTTTCCATCAAAATTTTTGACATTTGGGGCATCGACTTTATGGGACCCTTCCCTCCTTCATTTGGACACCAATATATTCTGGTCGCTATTGATTACGTGTCCAAGTGGATTGAGGCAATTCCCACCCGGACCAATGACCACAAGGTGGTCATCGATTTTGTGAAGAGAAATATCTTCAGTCGGTTCGGGGTTCCTAGGGCAATTATCAGTGATGGTGGCACACATTTCACTCATGCCCAGTTTCGGAATGTACTGGGGAAATACGGGGTGAGCCATCGGATTTCCACACCTTACCACCCTCAGACGAACAGACAGGTCGAGGTCTCCAATCGGGAGACCAAGAACATTTTGCAGAAAATCGTTAGGCCTGATAGGAAGGATTGGACCCAAAAGCTAGATGATGCTCTTTGGGCTTACCATACGGCGTATAAAATGCCTATCGGTATGTCTCCATTCCGTCTAGTGTTTGGGAAGGCGTGTCACTTACCCGTAGAACTTGAACATCGGCCATTTTGGGCCATCAAGAAATATAATGTGGACCTTGAGTTGGCTGGGAAAACTAGGAAACTCCAACTATCTGAGTTGGAGGAGCTTCGAAATGATGCTTATGAAAATGCTAGAATCTATAAGGCAAGGACCAAAGCTCTCCATGACCAGATGATTTCATGTAAGAGCTTTGAGCCAAACCAGAAGGTCTGGCTTTTCGGTTCTCAATTGAAGCTTTTCCCTGATAAACTCAGGTCTAAATGGAGCGGCCCATTCGTTATTGAGCGGATTTTCCCTAATGGGGCTGTTGAAATCTCTGACCCAAAGACGGGTAATATTTTCAAGGTCAATGGACAGCGTCTCAAACCATTTATTGACCTTGTGCTCCTTGAACCCGTCTTGGACAAGGTTGCTCTTACCTTGCCATAACCACCGCAGGCTGATCATTGCCAAGCTGAAGGCACTCAACTCAGCACATGTAAAGACTGTTCCAAGCTGACCTGAGTCTCACGGAAACCAGGTGCTATTCCTCCACTTCTACTATCTTGCTTGCTTTCATTTTTTTTCATAATGAGGACATTGCAATAGCTAAGCATGGGGGTGGATATATTTTATAACCATTTTGTCAGCTATAACAGTGATTTCCTGTTATTCGATTCTTGTTTAAAAAAAATGAAAAAAATAATAAAAATAATAAAAAAATGAAAGGAAAATTTGAAAAAAAAATAGAATTAGGAGACGAGAACTTAGGCATTAGGAGTTGTAAACTTTAGGAATTGATTCTTTGAGACTTGAATACTTAGACTCTTCAGGTCTTCAGGCTTAATTAGCTCGGGTGTCCACTCGAATGTGGATTTAGTCTCGAGTCTTCGCCAATTAAAATTTATTTTAATTTGTTAAATAATTTGGGATGATAAGTATGCGACTTATCAACCCGTCCTCTAATTTGGGGGGACTTTAAGTCTAAGCATCTACACATTATTTTGCACTAACTCACTTTTCGGTAGTTTTTACGAAAATTGGGTAGCTAATGGACCAACTTGGGTAGTATGGCTGGCAAGTTGTTAGTGGTAACAGCTCATCGGTCAGTTGTCCAGAGCCCAGCCACAAGACCATTTTCGTTGTACTGCCTTTAGGTAAATCTTAGATCAGGGAAGCCACCTACTTTAAAAAAAAACACTAAAAAAAAAGAGAAAAAGAAAGTAGAAAGAAAAAAGACAAATAAAACCACACTTCACCGCACGAGTATGGCTGGCAAGTTGTCGGTGGTAACAGCTCATTGGCCGATTGTCCAGAACTCAGCTCACAAGAAAAATGCACAATAATTCCCAAAGCACTTAGGGAAGAAGCGGGGAAGTAGAATAAACCGGGGAGATATACACTGGATTCACCCTTGTGTTGACCCCATAAATAAAAGTAGGGAGAAAGCTACCAATCGTAAAGATAAACCTTTAGGCAAGGTCACTTAGGGTCGTAGAAACTCGAAGGCCATCTTAATTCCCGTTTTGTGAGCCTATCACTTTTTCACAAAGATGCTTAGCACTTAGAGTCCTTTTTGAGTCTTGGGCGAGTTGAGTAGCCATAAAAAGTTATCCCGCAACTCTGAAACTCCAAAAGTACAAAAAAATTAGAAAAGAAAAAAAAATTATTATCTTCACAATTAAAGCGAGGGCTCGGATGGTCTGCATTCTGGCAGGCACCCAGGCACTGTTGAGTTTTTGTAATTAGGTCTTGGGGATGAGATTTTCTAAAGCAATCAATGAATTTTGCCTAATTACTCGAACCCTGATTCCACTTTTGTACATAGCATTTAGGTTAATTTTGCTAGGGAGTAGCAAAAAGTAAGCATGGGGGTATGATGAACACACATAAATTCATGATAAATTGCTTATTTTTGATAGTTCCTAGGCTTAGCATTGCATATCATGTTATAAATATTACATAACATCCATTGCATGGCATTTAGGATAGTTGTATATTTTATATATTAATTCCTCCACTTTATATGGCCAGGGGGCAATGCGACATCCATACGGGTTTCGGATGGAAAATCCGACCATACGGATGGATCCAGAGCGATGATCGCAGTTCAGCATCGCGAGAATCACCTTGATCTGAGCATCGTAGCTCCCTCTACAAGAAGAAGAAGATGGATGGCCCAGATGGTGCCACGTGGCACCATCCAGGCCGCCCAACATCGGCCAGC
Source organism: Thalassia testudinum (assembly GCA_037157565.1). Taxonomy (NCBI): domain Eukaryota; kingdom Viridiplantae; phylum Streptophyta; class Magnoliopsida; order Alismatales; family Hydrocharitaceae; genus Thalassia; species Thalassia testudinum. The sequence goes on along the minus strand of JAZHRO010000003.1, from coordinate 5,797,769 downwards.
AGCACCGCCCAACTCCTTCATCCACACCCTTCAATCCTAGCTGTTGGATCAAGATCCAACGGCTGGGAAGGAGACGCACCAAGCCACTCCACATGACACAAGGGAAGGATTGCCGCAATGGTGGGAGTGCTGGTTTGCAAAGGAGGGGCGCGGGTTCGAATCCCCGTAGCCCCTCCAATTCGCAATTGGGCGGGTGCATGGAGCGGCAGCATGTGTGCGCACGCGCACGCTAGTGCATAGCACACACGCACACAGCAAGGCGCACGTAGTCAGCGCGCGTGATGAGCAGGGCAGTGCGGCCCGGGCTCAAGGGCGGTTGGCGCCAGCTTTTAGCGACAATTGGGCTAACCTACAACAACCCTTACAGCCGTCGCTATTTCATTGCAAGCCAGCAGAGCTAGCTATCGATGTGGATGGAGGTGAGCTGTCTATAGCAATGTTTCTAGCGACCGTCTGGAAGTTGCTAAAGGTCCTTTATCCATTTTTAGCCTCTTCTCCACTATAAAGGGACCTACACCCCTCCCTTCCAAGCCATCTCTACCTACTCTACTCCCACCTACTCCCAAGCTTTAGCAAGCCTACAAACACTCCATTAGAGCTTGTTCTCAAGCTCCCAAGGTGCCTATTAGTGTAGCGAACCTTTGCCCCACCAAATGCTCCTCCAACTTCCCATCTCCCTTCATAGGTCACCACCTCCATTCTGATAGTAGATCACCTTCGTCTTCTCACCTCCATTCCAGAGCCACGTCGAAGCTTTCCTCAACACGACGTCCTCTTGCATCTCTCCTCCATCGTCCCGCTCCTCACCTCCTTCGTTCGAGCTTCCACCAGGCACCGTCGTCTCACCGAACAACCAATTCGGGAGATTTCCTCTCACCCCCTCTCTTTTTATGCATTTATAGTTCATTGTAATCGACATTGGATTGACATATATATCATATTTGTTTCATCTCTATCTTTTGATACATTTGCTTATTTTCTTTTATTTCAAAAATGCAAAAGAATATCAAAACCATAAAATACCAAAAAGAAATGAATCGAAGCGTGGTTTTCAAGTAAAGTAAACGTCGCCTCCTTGTGTTTGACCTGGGACTCCCTTGGAGATTTGGTATAAATTTTATTTGATCGACGTGTTTTGCAACTACGACGATAGGTTACTTGTAACCTCGATTTCTAACACGCGAAACATTCCCGACCACCCGCTCTCCCACAATAGTGGAGTATTATCTGAGAATGGCAGTCTAGCCCCCTGACTGAAGATAACTGATAGCTCTCCAACAACTCAGCATTACCAAAGAAGCGATCTAGCTTCAATTTCTGCCCATTTCCATTTCTCCAAGTGTATTCAGCCCCCAAAGAAGGGTAAATAGATAGACCCAAAGCTGAGGCAATCATCTGAAATCTTAAGGAGCCTCCATACAGTCTTCACTTCCTTTGTCATCTTCATTTAAAGTGTAGTTGAAGTCACCCCCCACTAGCCAAGGTCACCCTTCAACCACTTCTACAGCCTGAGATAGCTCTTGCCAAAGTACACTTCTCGCACTGTTGGCACATGGGCCATAGATGCAAGATAAAATCAGATCTTGATCTTCTCTCAATAATTTAAAATTACAAGTGATTATATACTGCTCCCTCCACACTTCTATTAGATGCATCTTCACGTACTTCCACCATACTGTTATGCCTCCAGATCTCCCCTGTGCATCATTGACTCGGATATCTACCTGGCCACCTTGCATTAGGGAATGACATAAGTGATTGCATTCCTCTTCAATATGTCTCTCTTGGAGCAGTGCGCAATCAACCTCCCATTCATGAAGATACCGGGCAAGTGAAGCTCTTCAAAATCCATCGTGTAACCCATGCACATTGCAAGTGATGACTTTCATCTATGTGGTTGATCATCTCCCTTCTACCCCATCAGCCTTCTCTCTAGATTAAGAACTGTTGCTATAGCTTTTCACTAATCCTCATACCCCTACCTATTGTTCTTCCTCTGAGTGTATAGGGAGAGCAACCAAATTTGACTATTGAGGATGTTTCCACCCCATATTTCATTCCTTCAGGTGCCTCAAAGATAAAATTGACACCCTTGCCTTTATCAGTCATCCGTTCATCTTCCTGTCTTTACGCAGTTGCTCCTGTTGGCACAATTTCCCTCCCCTCAGGGTATTCAAGCATCTCTTCACCTCGTTGCTGATTTCGAGAAGGCTTGTCCATCAACTCATCTTGTGGTGCCAAGCCATGGAATCCCTTTCTCTTCTTCGAATTAAGACATTCTTGATGGTTTGATTGATTTTCAGAGCTGCTCCCATGCACCCCAACCACTTCTGCATATGATCTCTCTCCCCTTTGTTCCTGTTTCTCATCTTAGTGAAGGAAAATTTTCACATGAAGAAGACAAGAACTTCCTCCATATCTAAGGATTATTTTGTTAGGGACTTGCCCACCCTAGGTCAATTTAACATCTACTGATATGATTCTCCCATCTCCCCCCTACTGTCCCATGCTTGTTCCTTCAACTATGGCTGCAAAGCTAGAAATTGTATTAGACACCACGCTATTGACTCTTATATGAAAGGGGAGTCCTCTAATTTCGAAAGTTCCCTTTCTCTCCTATATTACCCCATCAAATGGTGAGACAAGCTTCCACATTACGTTCAGCCCTTTAGAAATGCTTGTGCTGAAGCAGAAGCTTTCTACATCTATCATGCCCAAACCAAACAACAAGAAACATGATCCACCTAACATCGCTATCTTCCACCCCCTAGAGGATAGAGATAAGGAACTCACCAATTTCTGATCTTGTGCAAATGATATCATCCCCGTCATGGCCTCACCAATTAGTGCTCCTCGCAAGTTCATCTCTGAGTCACCAACATCATTGGACAAAGGAATCTCCACCTCTAGAACATGATTAAATCCTCTAGGTAGAGGGGAAGGACAAGCATTCTTCTTATTTAAATCTTTCCGATATGCTACTTTGTCTGGATTAGAGAATCCTTTCTCCTGCAAGCATCTCTTTTGGGGCCCAATCCTCTGCATGCTAGATAGAGGATTGGGGAGTTGCAAGTTACGTCCATGTGCCCTCTTCTTCTGCATCTATAGCATAATATCTCTGCATTTTCTCTTCCTCCATGCTACCATCTGTCACTACCCACATGGCCACGACGGGCAGTAGATACGGGTAGACCTTCTTGATCTCTCCGACGCTAGCCCTTAGATCTCCAAACCCTCCAGCCTTCTTCCTCTCCCAAATCGCCACCACCATGATGCCTCATCCTAGGGTTTTCCCCTCCCTCCACATGATGTTGGAAATTTAGTAGGATTGCTCTATTCTCGGATTTGAATCAACTGATGTAATGCATGTTGAGAAAAATGTTTGTGAAAGTATATTGGAAACTGATGCGAAAAGTCGCGTGATTTATAAAAGCAGGTTTTTAATGTCATTGTAACACGCGAATTTGCATACTCTTTTAAATTTATATCCTAGATAGGGGAGTATCTAGGGTCATCCAAGGAGGCCAAATGCTTGCAAAATTAATTTTCTTGCTTACAAAATAGATCTCAACTTTCTTTTTGGTATTTTAAATATGTAATTTTTTTGTTTTGAAAAGATGAGGGCAAAATGCGAATTGTGGTAGAAAGTACTAACACCTATAATTACTTTACTAAAACTTAAGAGATAGATATATCATCTTCCTAAGCTCACTCTAGGCAAGTGGAGGGCAAGAGTAATTAGGAAGAAGAGGAGAAACAAGTGCTAGAACAAAAACAACAATTGCAATAGAAAGTAAAAGGAAGGCAATTTGATTAACTAGAATTTGTGTTCTTTTCCAAGACAAGTAGAGGAATGCTTCTACTAGAAATGAGAAAATCTAAAAGCAATAAAAGAAGCACAAATCCTCTTGCAAAATTTGGTGAATAAGGGAGTCTTCTTGCTCCAAGCCTAACTGCTCCTTGGCTTGAAAAGAGGGCCTCCTTCTCCTTCCTTGAGAGTTCCTCCAAGGTGGATGCTACCACCTTCAATGCTCTCCTCCAAGGGGTGGGTGTGAACCACCCTCAAAAGCTCCTCCAAGGTGATGTAGACCACCATCAAGATCTCCTCCAAAGATCTTCCTTGCCTGGCTTATCCTTTGGCTGGCGTGGCTCAAGAGAGAAGGGAAGAGGGGAAGGCACCAAAGGGATAGAATATCCCCTTAATCTTCTTCTTCTTCTTCTCTCTTGGGTGTGGACTCCAGGTAGAATATGAGAGTGAATTTGCTAGCCAAGGATGGTTTGAATGGTGGTGGGTAGTGGTCTTTTTATAGGGTAGGATGAGGGGTTAAGGTGCCTCTTGAAATGGAGGGCTAAGATGGGAGGATGGAGGTGGTAAGATGATCCTAGGGTTAAGGATGGTTGGTGCCACCTAAGGGGTGTAAGGGGGGTAGTTAGGGTTGGCCAAGAGGCACCTAAAAGTGGTGCCAACTACGGAGAGGTGCCATGGTTTGGGGCCAACTTTGAGGCTTCCAGAAGGTGGGATTATGTGGAGGGTGGAGATGGGTTTAAGGGGAGATGTGTGGTGGAGATGAAGGGGATTTTTGGAGGGAAAAGTGGCGCCAACAGCGAGGTAGTTAGGGTGGTTTTGGCGCCACTTTTAGGTGTCTTTTGGTGGTGGTGGGTAGGCTAGGTTGGCACCAAGTAGGGTTAGCTTATGTGGAGCTTAGGTGGAGCTAGTTGGTGGAGTTGTTAGGTAGGGTTTTTGGGTGGTACAAGCCAAGGAAGCTGGAGCATAGCTAAACTAAGCTAAGCTAAGCTAGCTTAGCTAATGGTGGAGTAGAGGAGGAGGTGTTGGAGCTATGGTTTGGAGGGAGGAGCTGGTTTTGAAGAGTCCGGAGCTGAAGTGGAGCTGGCAGCTGCTGAAGAGGTCAACATGGGGCTACTCCAGCTGGCTTAGCTTGCTAGTTCCTTGCTAGCTACTAAGCCAAGCTAAAATAAGCTGGCTTTTGTTGAATGGAGCTGAGGTGAGCTAGGTCTGGTGCTCCCGGGGAGGATTGAGCTGGTTGAGATGGCTAAGGTAGCTTAGCTCAATTAGCTTGAGCTAAGCTGGGTCCCCGAGAGTTGGACTTGAGCTTCCTGAGCTGGGATGAGTTCTTCTTCAGCTGGATAGAGTTGAGTGGAGCTGGATGTAGCTGGATCTGAGCTGGGGTGAACTCCAGTCAACTCAGCTGAGCTAGCTAGAGCTCCTTGTGGACTAGTCGGAGCTAAAATGAGCTAGACTCAACTAGGTTGTGCTGGATCTGAGCTGACTTGAGCTTGGGTGAGCTAAGATGAACTCTCTTGAGATGCCATTCAGCCGAGATTAGTTGACTGGAGTTGGGATGAGCTAACCCTAGTTCAAGTGAGGTAGGTTCCAGCTATGGTGAGATGGATCAAGCTGAGTTCCAGCTAGTCTGAGCTCCTCCTTCACCATTTGCCTTCTTGAGTGCTAGGGTTTTAGGGATCTGTATATCTGTTCATCCCTAACACTCACAAAAACACATTAAAATAGCAAAAGAAATTGCAATGCTTGCTTAACCTAGTTAATGCCTAAATGCAGCCCAAAAATCCATTTTAATGCATGATGATAAACTGGCGTTTATCACACCCCCATGCTTATCTTTTGCTAGTCTCTTCAGAAAACTTCAAATTTTTTGGAAAATGGAATTTTTGGGAAATCTAATTTTTTTCTACTTTTTAGGAGAAAGAGATTAAGGGACCTTGGTTGAACTAAACACAGGAGGTACGAGATTTGTTAAAGATAAACATCAGGATTTATTTCAAATCCAACCATTAGACAAAATGGGATTAATATATCCTCTAGAAATTTCACAAATTAACCCCTTGTTAATTCAGATGACTTGAAATTTTTGTTTTTAGGATTTTTCTAGCTCATGAATCTGATTTGCAACTTGCAAAATCCTTTAAAACGTTGTGTCCAAGCCTGTGAAAAGCCAACATTTATAAGGGCGTGTTAATTTATTTATTATTACTATTTTTTTTTCTCGCCCATGCTTACTTTTAGCTTAGTCTTAAACAGATGTGTTGGGATCATCATTCTTGTTACCAATCCTCGAAGGGGCTCTGGCGCCAGTACTTTGGGATAACACTGTCCATGACACCACCCAGGAGCTCACAACCCCAAAACACAATGCGGTGTAAAGGGGTGCTCAAAGCAGACTCCAGCTCTTGCTCCGATACTATAGGTAGAGCACTGTCCAAGACACTTGAGCTACTAAAATGCACTTTAATGCTCCGTCTAAAGATATGAAATATAGATATGGAGCAGCACCGAGGCGGTAACATGTTGACATCGTGTCCTCAAAGGAGGCATTTTCCTCCTTCTCGACGGTGCGAACTCAAACCAATGATCTACTTTAGACTTTTACTAAGTCCAAACAAGGGAGTTTTTCTAATTTTTAGTCGTTTTTTTTAAGTGTTTGCTTTTGTGTGAAAATTGACACAAGAAGTTCCTCAAGAAATGCAAGTTTTTGAATCAGAGACTTACCCAAATACTTTCCATATTACAAAATAGGATCAAGTCACCTGAACTATCATGAGTTCAGGTGAAATTTTAGAGATGGATATTTGATCTAGCCTAAAAATTGACCCTGAAATTCTATTGATCAGATTCGCAACCTCTTCCCTAGTTTGTTAAAGATTAAATCCCATTGTACCCAAAAGTGAATTTTTTCAACCTTACTCCCTATTTCAAAAATTTTTCCTAAAAAAGCTTTCAACATTTTTATTTTTTTGGGTATGCAAGCAGGAAAATAAAATAACTAGAGAAAAATGCATGTTTTTAGGTTTTGAAAATCCTAAATCAATCGTCAAATTTTAAAAACACCCCCCATGCTTAAGATATGCCATGTCCTCATGCATTAGAAGGGAAAAGGGATCACCTTAGTGAAGAACGATCGGGTTTAAGATGATCAAAACCTAGAAAAAGAAGAAAAAGGGAAAACATGAAAAGAAATGATGGGTTATCTCCCATCCAGTGCTATCTTTTACGCCATTCAGCCGAGCGTAGTATGCATTAGTTATAAAGGGTGGCTGGCTCAGTAAAATTAAAAGATTTAGACCGAATTTTAGGCGTATGATCAAAATATGGCTTTAAACGTTGGCCGTTGACTTGAAAGGTCAAATTAGTTTTTGGATCAAAAAGATCAACAATGCTGTATGGATATATTTTATGGACAATAAAGGGGCCGGTCCATTTAGATTTTAGTTTGTCAGGAAAAAGATGTAATCTCGCATCGAAAAGCCAAACGCGTTGATTAACGTCAAAGTATTTTCGAACAATATATTTATCATGAAATTTCTTTGTTTGGTCTTTATAAATCCTCACATTTTCATAGGAAAAATTACGTAATTCTTCCAATTCAATAATTGTAATTTTCTATGGATACCGGCGTCAGATAAATCCATGTTGAGTTGTTTTATTACCCAAAAAGCCCTATGTTCTAGCTCTACCGGGAGATGGCATGCCTTCCCAAAAATCAGACAGAAGGGAGACATGCCGAGTGGGGTTTTGAAAGCGGTACGGTAGGCCCATAAAGCGTCGTCCAATTTGGTGGACCAATCTTTACGGTCGAGCCTGACCATCATTTATAAAATATTTTTAATTTCCCGGTTAGAAACTTCAGCCTGGCCATTTGTTTGGGGGTGATAAGGTGTGGAAATTTTATGATTAACCCCATATTTAGAAAGAAGGTGACGAAATTGTGAGTGGGTGAAATGTGAGCCTCCGTCACTGATAATGGCTTTTGGTATGCTGAATCTTGAGAAAATATTTTTCTTAAGAAATTCGACAACCACACGGTGATCACTAGTGCAGGTAGGTATTGCTTCTATCCATTTCGAAACATAGTCGACTGTGACTAATATATATAAATACCCACCGGAGTTGATGAATGGTCCCATGAAGTCGATGCCCCAAACATCAAAAATTTCAACCTCTAAAATAGGAATAAGGGGCATCATATCCTTCCGAGTCATGTTGCCGATGCTCTGGCATCGCACACAGGACCGAACAAAGTCATGAGCATCTTTGTGCAGGCTGGGCCAATAAAATCCCGCATTAAGGATTTTAGCTGCAGTTTTCTTACCCGAAAAGTGTCTGCCACAGGCCATTGAGTGACAATGTGTCAAAATATCATGAATTTCAGAATCGGGTACACATCGTCGAATGACCTGATCAGCACAAATGCGGAAAAGGTCGGGCTTCTCCCAAAAATAATATTTAATATCAGCAAAGAACATATCCCATTTTGTTTTTGGCCAATCAGTGGGGATTCGTTCTGTTGCCAAGTAGTTTGCGATGGGCTCAAACCAAGAGAGGGTTGTAGCAGCTAAAATGCTTTCATTGGGGAACTGATTTGGTGGGGTCATTATGTCATTCGTCATAAGACGAGAGAGATGGTCGGCCACTACATTGTACGATCCCGCCTTATCCTTGATTTCCAGGTCAAATTCCTGGAGCAGCAGAATCCAACGGATAAGGCGGGGTTTCGCATCTTTCTTTGTTAGCAAATATTTAATTGCTAAGTGGTCGGTATATACCGTGCCATGTGACCCCAACAGATAAGATCTAAAATTTTCTAAGGCAAATACAATGGCAAGAAGTTCCTTTTCAGTAACCGTGTAATTCTGTTGTGCATCATCAAGAGTTTTGCTAGCATAATAGATCACAACGGGCTTCTTGCCAATTCTTTGCCTTGGAACGGCCCCTACAGTAAAATCTGAGGCATCTGTCATTAATTCAAAGGGACTATTCCAATCATGTCCTTGCAATATTGGTGCCTCAGTAACCTCCTTCAACCTCAAAAAACTCTCTAGGCACTTATCATTAAAATCAAATTGTTGGTCTTTAGTGAGAATCTGACTTAAGGGCTTGGAGATTTGGGAAAAATTTTGCATGAATTGACTGTAGAAACCCACATGACCCAAAAAGGATCTGATCTATTTGACAGCAGTGGGTGGTGGGAGCTTAGATATAGCATCTATTTTTGCTTTATCTACAACGATTCCTTGTTTTGAAATAAAATGGCCCAAGACAATATCTTCTTGGACCATGAAATGACGTTTTTCCCAATTGAGGACCAGATTAACTTCTAAGCATTTTCGGAGAGTTCTTTCAAGGTTTTTGAGACAATGGTCAACAGACTATCCAAAAATAGAAAGGTCATCCATAAAGACTTCTAAACATTCACCTACCAGGTCTGAAAAAATTGCAAGCATGCACCTTTGAAAAGTTGCAGGTGCGTTGCAAAGATCGAAAGGCATCCTTCAGAAAGCAAAGGTTCCGAAGGGGCAGGTGAAAGTTGTTTTGTCCTGGTCCTCAGGATGAATCACTACTTGATTATAGCTGAAATAACCATCCAGAAAATAGTAAAAATGTTATCCGGCTAACCGCTCCAAGATTTGATCAATAAAGGTGAGCGGGAAATGGTCCTTCTTGGTGGCGGTGTTTAATTTTCGGTAATCAATACACACGTGCCAAGAAGAAGCAGTTCGGGTGGCTACATTCTCCCCATTATCATTAGTGACAACTGTTAGTCCAGTCTTTTTGGGCACAACTTGTGTTGGACTAACCCAGGAGCTGTTAGAAATGGGGTAGATGATATCAGCATCTAGCCACTTAATAATCTCCTTTTTTACCACCTCTTGTATAATAGGGTTCAAGTGCCTTTGTGGTAGGCGGGAGGGGCGAGAATCATCCTCTAAATATATACGATGCGTACAATAGGACGGATGAATACCCTTAAGATCAGAAAGGGTCCAGCCAATAGCTTTTCGATATTTACTCAAAACTTTGAGAAGTTTGTGCTCTTGTGCCCCGGTAAGTCCAGAATTTACAATCAGGGGCAGGGTCTGATTAGGACCCAGGAAGACATATTTAAGGGAGTTGGGCAAAGGTTTTAATTTCAATTGTGGGCCCGGCTCCGAAAGAGTTTTTCTTTTGTGGGTTAGTGGTGAGGTGAGAGTGAAAGGGTTAGCTGGAAGGTTAGCTGGACGTGTGCTGAGGGTGGAAGGGTGAGAAGAAGTGGATTGTTCAAGAACTATATTGATGGCAAAACGGGAACCTAAATGGGAAATCTGCAAAGTTTCCTTCACAATATTTTGTATTTCTGAATCCGAATCATCAAAGAAATCTGGTTCTTGGAACCGCCTAGAAGCTTGAGAAATTCTAGGGTTACAGATTCACCACCACACATGATCTTCATCTTTCTAGAATCACAATCAATATTTACGCGGGCGGTGGCTAAGAATGGTCTTCTAAGAATAATGGGGGCAAATTTTAGTGCTTCTGGTACCTCTATGTCCAGGACTAAAAAGTATTCTGCGAATAGACAATTTTTGACCTGGACAAGAACATCCTCAACAATTCCCCTTGGTTTAATTGTAGATCGGTCGGCTAATTGGAGAGTAACCTCAACAGGCTTTAATTCATCGATCTTAAATTCCTCAAAAACAACTGTGGGGATAAGATTAATTGAGGCACCAAGATCTAGCAAAGCATGATCAAATGAGGTATCATTAATGATAACTTGAATTAGGGGGGTGCTGGGATCTTTTCTCTTAAGAGGCAGTCGGCTCTGCACAACTGAGCTGACTGTCTCTGGAAGGATCAGCTTTCCAAAATTTCTAGGCTGCCTTTTCAGAGTACATAAATCTTTTAGGAATTTTTCATAGGTAGGAATGTTTTTAATGGCATCTAGGAGAGGGATATTAATTTCTACCTGCCCAAATATATCCATTAATTCCTTCTCAGTAGGCTCGGATTTCTTCTTTTTCTTATTTGAAGAGTGGAGGGCTTGTGGAAATGGAGCAGGGTTTCCCTATTTTGCATTAATTGGTTCCTGAATAATAGGAGGGGGAGATAGGGAAGAGTTAATCTGTGTTTCATTAAAGCAGGTTTCTTTAACAGGCAGGGGATTGTGAGTGGTTTTCCCATTCCTCAAAGTAACTACATTTGCAGTCTGGTTGTTTCTCTGATGAGGACGGGAAGCCTGACTGTTATTGAAACTCGGTGGATGCTGAGGTGCTAGTTGAATGTGTTGACTAGGATATCCACCTTGGAACTGATTCCTTTGATTATTTGGGTTGGGCATGGGTTGAGAAGGTAAATTCCCAATAGGTCGATGATTAGGACTAACCTTAACTTGGTGTTGCAAGTTGGTAATCATGCAGGTTACTTTTGTCATTTGAGGCTACATTCCTTGCAGAGTTTTCATGACCTGATTATTAATGTCATCCTGGGATGGTCCAGGTTGATACATAGGTTTCCCATAATTCCCAAAATGTTTTGTTTGGGAAAAGGAATCGGGTTCGGGCTTTTCCAGGAGTGATTCGGGTTAGTCCTCTAGTTTTGATTGGAAGTGTTGGAGGGGTTTCTAAATTGCTCCTGGAGAGCATAAATAGGTGGGATCAAAAATATTTTGATCAAAATTCTTGGTCAAATCTTGTGGGAAATTAGTCGGAAATTGCTGGCCAACAGATGTGGCATCAATGTTGTGTAGATTTTCTCTTCGGAGAATGTGTGGGGGGTTAGTGTGTGGAGAGTGAGCGTGTGGAGTTTATTTATTTATGAGCTTTTCTTCCATTTTCTTTTGGTGAATTTGCATCTGGTCCAGTCGATGAGCTAACATATATAGATCATCTTGAGTGATTGGAACAAAGGTGGATTTGGAGTCAATTTCATGGACTCCATGTCTAGGGTTTTGTGATCTGCCAAAAGTGTCCATTGAAGTCATGTTAAATGAGTTTTCACTCATTTCTTCAAAGAGGAGATAGGCACTTTTGGCATTTTTGTTAAGAAAATTGCCCCCACATGAGGCATCCACAAATCGTTTCAATTGATCTTCTAATCCATGATAGAAGATCTGCACTAACTGCCATTGTGGAATTTCATGGTGGGGGCAACTTCTTAGAAGTTCCTAAAATCTTTCCCAGGTTTCGTGGAGGGCTTCGCCAATTTTCTGTTGAAAGGTCATTATGGATCTTCTTAATGCATTCGTTCGACCGATAGGAAATTTTTTTTAGAAAAGCCCTTTTTAATTGGGGCCAGGTGGTAATTGGGCGCCCAACCATTCTAAACCAATGAGAGGTTTTGCCTTTAAGAGAGAGAGGAAAAAGTCTCATTAACCACATGTCCTCCTGCACATTGCGGGAACGAGTGGTTTGAGCGAGGACAGTTAATTCCTCGAGATGAAAAAAGGGGTCTTCTGTTGGAAGACCATGGAAATGTTTGATAAGGTTTAGAATGGCTGGTTTGATCTTGAAATCCCCTTGTGGTATGACCACCCTTGGTCTTTCCTCATAATTGGAAGGATCATAGAAATCCTTAAGAGGAACGATAGGCTGTTGGCGGGGTGGTGGATTTTGCCCTTGGTTAGCTAGGTTCTTGACAGTCCTAGCTAAATCTTCTTGATTTTGTTGCAGTCAAACCAAATGGTCGACCATTAATGCAAAGGGATTTGGATTTTGAGTTATAATTGGAGGGCCACCTGGCCTTGCTTGTATTTCTGGTTGCTCCAAGTTAGGGAGGTGAGGGAGGGTGAAGTCAGCTTGTGGGTCGGTTGACGGGTTAGAAGTGGAAGCAGAATTTTTTTGTCGGCTTCCTGGGTTTTCCATTTTGTTAGAAGAGGAGGGGGAAGAAAACAATGACTTTCTGCTGCGAGGGGCGAAATCAGATGGTCCCTCAAGGTGTGGTTTTTTGGGACCGTCACCCGTGCATGCATTGTTTGGGAAGAATTGGAGAGGAGGAGAAGAGAAAGAGATGAGAGAAAGTGTGCAATTCAAACAAACAAAGCAAGTCCTAACTTACGTGCGACTTCCTAACAATAAACCTAAGACTTGGTCTACCTAGGAAATAAGTATTCAATTGTGAATACCCGTTCTGTCAACAAATCTAGCCAAGTTGCTTAAGGGGAGGTTTGGGCCCAAGCGTTTCCCAGGGAAAACCCCAGGTGCTTGTACAAACCCGTGCCTGGTCGTTTGACATGGCCCCTCAGCCTGAACACCAGATATAGAAGACATAATTGGTATTAACTAAAGAAAACTTAAGACCTATATAGCAAGCCTAAGTTGATTATGCCTTAGGGGTCAAGTTGATACAGATTTTAGTTAGGTCTAGGATACTATAGTACACACGGAATGTGGAGGGCATTAATTGGGTTGTTGCCTAGATATTTCAATTTTTTTGTGTGTGCAAGAATTGGAAAGTGGTTCCAATGAAAATCAAGTTGTCACACAATTTTTTGTATTTATGTTTTTTAGGATTCAATTTAATTGAATGTGTTTTAGGGTTATTCTTTTTTAAATGTTCAAACAAGTTTGAAACTCCACAATCAAAGGAAAAACAAGTTGTATGGGTGATGGTATATTTCCTTTATATTGTGGGACTAACAAGCAAAAAAAGAAACCCTAATTGGATTTAAACCCTAATACAGAAAATTACTACCAATGAATTCTTTTTAGGCTTTCCGAATAGGTAGTGGCCCAAACAATGCAACCAACACACTAACTTATGTAAAATCAAACAAAGATTCCAGAAAAGATTTTTCTAAGATTTTAGAAATTTGTCTGGTAATTGTTTTAAATTTTTATGTGTACTGGTGTCAAAGTCCAGAAATGATACCTGTGGGTAATTTGGACTTTTCAATATTACCACTGACCTTAGAAAATTTTGGTGATTTTATATGATGTGTAAAATTTTACAAAGATTCCAGAAAGCTAAATTTCACAAAAATTGGATGAGTATAAAATTTCTAAACATTCACGGACAGTAGCAAAACAGGAAGATTAGAGAGTGTGGCCCCTATGCTGTCCATGAATTTTTAAAAATTAAATACAAAGCCAATTGATCTGAAATTTGGAATTTGGAATCGTTGTATGAAATTTTATGATTTTGAGAGGCCTGTGGTGTTAGGAATTGATTTTTCAAGTCCGGAAAGAAATTTGGACCCGAAAAACAGAACACCAATACTTGCAATGGAGTGGTGCTAATGAAACATTCAAGCAAACAATGAATTTTTATGGGCACCACTCCACTTAATTAAAGTTTATAGGGTCCTGAAAGCCAAGTTTAATATTTTTTTGGAAGTCTTTTAGCCTAAATGTGACAAGAAAGGGGAACCAACCTGAATTTCGTAGGAAGTAAAGGAACTTTGAGCTCTCGCTTATAGATTCCCGCTTTCTTCCTGCAATAGTTCCTTCACACACAAAAGAAAAGGAAGAGAAGGGGATGAGATCCACTTCAAGCAAGAGAGAAATGACTAATGCAGAGCTGTGCCTCCTCGGCAACGACACCAAAAAGTGATGCGAAAAGTCACGTGATTTATAAAAGCGGGTTTTTAATGTTGTAACACGCGAATTCGCATACGCTTTTAAATTTATATCCTAGATAAGGGAGTATCTAGGATCATCCAAGGAGGCCAAATGTTTGCAAAATTAATTCTCTTGCTTACAAAATAGTTCTCAACTTTCTTTTTGGTATTTTAAATATGTAATTTTTTTATTTTGAAAAGATGAGGGCAAAATGCGAATTGTGGTGGAAAGTACTAACACCTATAATTACTTAACTAAAACTTAAGAGATAGATAAATCCTCTTCCTAGGCTCACTCTAGGCAAGTGGAGGCCAAGAGTAATTAGGAAGAAGAGGTGAAACAAGTGCTAGAACAAAAACAACAATTGCAATAGAAAGTAAAAAGAAGGCAATTTGATTAACTAGAATTTGTATTCTTTTCCAAGAAAAGTAGAGGAATGCTTCTATTAGAAATGAAAAAACATAAAAGCAATAAAAGAAACACAAATCCTCTTGCAATATTTGGTGAATAAGGGAGTCTTCTTGCACCAAGCCTAGCTGCTCCTTGGCTTGAAAAGAGGGCCTCCTTCTTCTCCTTCCCTGAGAGCTCCTCCAAGGTGGATGCTACTACCTTCAATGCTCTCCTCCAAGGGGTGGGTGTGCACCACCCTCAAAAGCTCCTCCAAGGTGGTGTGGATCACCTTCAAGATCTTCCTTGCCTGGCTTCTCCTTTGGCTGGTGTGGCTCAAGAGTGAAGGGAAGAGGGGAAGGCACCAAAGGGACAGAATATCCCCTTAATCTTGTTCTTCTTCTTCTCTCTTGGGCGTGGGCTCTAGGTAGAACATGAGAGTGAATTTTCTAGACAAGGATGGTTTGAATGGTGGTGGGCAGTGGTCTTTCTATAGGGTAGGATGAGGGGTTAAGGTGATTCTTGAAATGGAGGGCTAAGATGGGAGGAGGGAGGTGGTTAGATGATCCTAGGGTTAAGGATGGTTGGTGCCACCTAAGGGGTGTAAGGGGGGTAGTTAGGGTTGGTCAAGAGGCACCTAAAAGTGGCGCCAACCATGGAGAGGTGCCAAGGGTTGGTGCCAACTTTGAGGCTTCTAGAAGGTGGGATTATGTGGAGGGTGGAGATGGGTTTAATGGGAGATGTGTGGTGGAGATGAAGGGGATTTTTGGAGGTAAAAGTGGCGCCAACGAGGGGGTAGTTAGGGTGGTTCTGGCGCCACTTTTAGGTGTCTTTTGGTGGTGGTGGGTAGGCTAGGTTGGCACCAAGTAGGGTTAGCTTATGTGGAGCTTAGGTGGAGCTAGTTGGTGGAGTTGTTAGGTAGGGTTCTTGGGTGGTAGAAGCCAAGGAAGCTGGAGCATAGCTAAACTAAGCTAAGCTAAGATAGCTTAGCTAATGGTGGAGTAGAGGAGGAGGTGTTGGAGCTATGGTTTGGAGGGAGGAGCGGTTTTGAAGAGTCCGGAGCTGAAGTGGAGCTGGCAGCTGCTGAAGAGGTCAACATGGGGCTACTCCAGCTGGCTTAGCTTGCTAGTTCCTTGCTGGCTACTAAGCCAAGCTAAAGTGAGCTGGCTTCTGTTGAATGGAGCTGAGGTGAGCTGGGTCTGGTGCTCCCGGGGACGATTGAGCTGGTTGAGATGGCTAAGGTAGCTTAGCTCAATTAGCTTAAGCTAAGCTGGGTCCCTGAGAGTTGGACTTGAGCTTCCTGAGCTGAGATGAGTTCTTCTTCAGCTGGCTGGAGTTGAGTGGAGCTGGATGTAGCTGGATCTGAGCTGGGGTGAACTTTAGTCAACTTAGCTGAGCTAGCTAGAGCTCCCTGTGGACTAGTGGGCACTAAAATGAGCTAGACTCAACTAGGTTGAGCTGGATCTGAGCTGACTTGAGATAGGGTGAGCTGAGATGAACTCTCTTGAGCTGCCATTCAGCTGAGATTACCTGAATGGAGCTAGGATGAGTTAACCCTAGTTCAAGTGAGCTAGGTTCCAACTGTGGTGAGGTGGATCAAGCTAAGTTCCAGCTAGTCTGAGCTCCTCCTTCGCCATTTGCCTTCTTGAGTGCTGGGGTTTTAGGGATCTGTATATCTGTTCATCCCTAACACTCAAAAAAACACATTAAAACAACAAAAGAAAATGCAATGCATGCCTAACCTAGTTAATGCCTAAATGTAGCCCAAAAATTCATTTACGGAGTAAAATCCTAAGAGCTAGGTTTGTTTTAATGCATAAGAATGATGATAAACTGGCGTTTATCAGAAACATTACTAGCCTCCTTAGGGAGTTTATGATGTCCATGAATCTCATGCACATCTCATTAATTGATTCTCCCTTTTTTATCTTGAAAAGCTCATAATTTTATGTCAGTAGATTGACTCTAGTTTCTTTTACCTTAGACGTCCTTTCGTGGGTGACTTCGAGGATGCTCCAGATCTCGTAGGTTGTCTTGCAAATAGAGACGTGATCAAATTCTACTCTAGAAAGCTTGCAGAAGATTGCATTCATGGCTTTTGCATTATGCACTGCCATCTTCTTTTAATCTGATGTTACTGCCACTCCCTCCTTAATATCGGGGCGTGTGTACTTGGAGGCAATAACATCCCACACCTGAAAATCCATTGACTCTAGGAAGATCTGTATCATGGTCTTCCAGTAGCCGTAGTTTGTTCTATCAAAGAGCGGTGATCGAACTGCTCATTGCCCCTTAGCATATGCGTCAATAGATGACCTTGACATCTTCTGGACAGGCAAGCTCTGATACCAAGTGAGGATTTGCCTGTGGATCGTAATGTATACTAGAGGGGAGGGGTGAATAGTATCTCCTTTTTCAAATGGTAAAAATAAAAATGAATTCACAATGAAGTTAAGCACAATTTACACTTGGACTTAGAGTGGAAACCCAAACTGGGTAAAGACCACTACCTAAGCCTCTTAGCTTAGGATTTTCTTGACTAGTCAAGGCTAGTCAGTCCACTATTGTAACACTTGAACGAGGGTGCATAACCTCTTTACAAACATTTCTTTTTGTACATTGAAGAGAAGCACAATAACAACAACACGAATCTTCCCAACAAGTTGGGATCCGCTAATCAAACCAACAATGTAAAAGAAAAACAAATATATCTATGGAACCTTAATAAAAAAATCAAATCAAAATTTCAACAGAGGTTTGAAATGACGTGCTTTGAATGACGTTAATAGCGAAGCATAGAAACACTTGAAAGAAGCATGAGAAGCTCTGATCTTTTTGAGGATATTTCTTTTGAAAATTGATTATGAAAAGGAGCTACATATGACCTCTATTTATACTGAAAAGTTGGCCTGAAAAGAAAGTCAAATTAGTCTATCAATTAAGGTATATTGATCGATCAAAATGCTATTTGGTCAATCAATATAGTTATTTGATCGATCACTAATTGGTCGATTAATTAGCTTTGTTGGTCGATCAAAAGGGTTTTAATCAACTTCCTAAAATAGGCTAGTTTGATCGATTAACTAAGTTTGTTGGTCGATCAAGTAGAAGAATTGGTCGATCAATAACCCTAAAACTTGAATTTGAAATAGGCATGAAAATCCATTTGAGTTTTATCTTGAGGTTCCTTACAATAATATCCTATACTCAAATAAAAGTAAAAAACAAATAAGCAACCATCTGATTTTGATCCAAGAGAGAAGCTTTGATTTGAGATGGTCCTAAAATATTAGCATAGTAGTAAACATAATTTTGGTGCATCAAAACAGAGGTGCCTACAAGTGCAAATTCAAACCTCAGATGCCAAATCCGACTACACAGATAGATCTAGATTAACGATCGTAGTCCAATGATGCAAGAATTGCCTTGATCGAAGCCCTAGAACACCATCTACAAAGCAAAGAAGATGGACGGCTATGATGGCACCACGTAGTGCCATCATAGCCACCCAACATCACCGGCCCCATCCATTGAAGAATGATCTACTTGACTTGTGGGCTATTGGATCTCCATCCAACGGCCATGAGAGCACCTCGCCATCGCCTCCCCAACACTTCATCAAAGGAAGAACTCATCTCAGCCGTTGGATCTTCATCCAATGGGTAAGGGCTGGGAAATGTTAAAACACAACCATGACCATCTACTGTCTAAGTGTAGTGTAGAGCACCCTTGCACGAGAAGAAGTGACGCGTGCTTGAAATGCGCAAAGAGGAAATTGAAGAGGCGATGCATGAAGGAAGAAATTGGGTCATGCATGGCAATTGGGCGGCACGGAGGCAAACGCGTGGCATGCATTTGTGCACCTGATCAGGCGGAGATGCATGCTCGTATGGACACGTTGATATACATGCATCTTAAATGTGACAACACGCGTGATCTCAACCATTGATCTCCACGATCGAACGACCGAGATCAAGTGTGCACAGGGACGTGTGAGAAAAAACCAAAGGCTGTGGAGCCCGTGGGGCTCACAGCCGTGCGATCGAGATCAGAAGGTCGAGCACGTGCCACGTGGAGCAATTTGAGGCGACGGGCATGTTGAAGGCTCTATGAAGGCTATTTTGGGGTGAAATTTGGTTCGTTGATATCTCGATCGACAGATCTGATCAATCCGATGTTGATACACGATTTTGAGGGCCATATACCTGCTTTGCCCCTCCTTTTGGCCATAGAAAGGACCCCAGAACCCCCATCTGAAGGCATCTCTTCCTCCATCTTGTAGGATCTATAGGGCACAAGCATACTGGAAGGGGGGATGAATAGTGTGGTATATAAATAAAAATTGCAAGAATAAGCAAACCTCGAAAAGCACACAAGATGTATAGTGGTTCCCCTCACTCGGGTACTCCACTACCTAAGTCTCTTGACTTAGGATTTTTAACCCGATTTCCTCAACTCGGAGTGAATCAATTTACTAATAACCTGAGGTAATTAGCAGGTTACCTCAACCCAATTACAAGATAAAGAAATGAACAAAAGTACAGGTGTAAGCAAAATATAATAAAGCTTACAACTTAATTTCCTAAGTCTCCAACAAGTATATTGCTTAAAGAGTGTATGAATTAATCTAATGAGAATACTAAAATGAAAGCAAATGATTTAACAATGAAATACATAATCGCCTTTGAAGATTTGTTGCAAACAAAGAGTGGCCTTGAGAAGAACGCAAGAAATCAAGCTTTTTTGTAGCTAAAAAATTGGGCAATGGAGGTGTAGGAAAGGAGAGTGTTTTTGGCTTGATGTTTTTGCAAAAGATACTTAAGGAGTGTTTATATAAGCCACTAAACACCTCCCCCTACGAATACTAGCCGTTAGGGGCAATTTGGGAAGATTAGAGATAGGATTAATTGCAAAATAGCCATTCTGATTAGGCGCAATGGTTAGTTGGTACCGGTATTGAAGTTGTGGTACCGGTACTGACTATTCACAGTCAGCCCAACAATGCCTGGGGTACCGATACTGATCATTGGTACTGGTATTCAATGCATTCTGTTGAGTACCAACAAAGTCATTTGATATTGGTACTTATCACTAGTACCAGTACTTGTGACTCATAGGCTCCACCAATTGTGAACACTTAATACCGGTACTCATGATGAGTACCGGTACTTGTTGTTTATAGTTTGGGACTTAGGCCCAAACCTGTGCCTAGCATGTACTGGTACTTATGATTAGTACCGGTACTTGTTACGAGTACCTTGTTTTACAAGTTTAAACCAAGTTTCATGGAAATCCTATCTTAGCTATACGATAATATTTTCAAAGAGTCAATCTTTAGTTTTAAAACGAATGATTGAACGTGATTTTGATCCCTAATTATCTCTACTTTGATTTTAACTCTTAAGAAATCTTTTTCTTGTTAGGAGACATACAAAAGTTCTAAGATATAACAAACTAAACTAAACTATAGTCTTCAATCTTCATGCTATCATTACTTCTTTCGTCCATCCTTAGATCCTGTTATTTTCTAAAAATAACACTTCATAAACTCATTTGATTTAAAATGGTTTTGTTAACACCAAAATATAAAAGAGAAGTGGAACTAGGTTCCAACAATCTCCCCCTTTGTGGTGTTGACAAAAGAAGCAAGATACCCATATTTAAAATAAATATAAACTTAATAAGAGAAGAATAAAAAAATCTACAAGGAGTGAAAGAAACTCCCCCTCAAACGAAGCTCCCCCTATTTTAAATATGAAGTATCCATACCATTTCTCCCCCTTTTTGTTAAGTAAGCAAAAAGATAAGCGAATAATATGTTTTAAGCAAGCAAATATCAAACAAACATTTTAAGCAAGCAAATATCATGCAAAGCATGATACATAAGCAACCAACTTCAAACAACCTTCATAAAATCAAAGCATAATGCAAGTTCATAATACAAAATCGAAGCGCAAACAAGAAATGTCGTACAAGTAATGCATAAGAAATGTTATACAAGTTCAATAAGCAACATAATTAAAACTAAACTATCAAGTTCAACAAGCATGGTAAATTGTAGTTAGACCCTCAGGGAATTTTATATTTGTAATCAAGTTATTAAGCAATCAATTTGTTAATTTTGAATTTCTTTTATTGTACAAAGTCCTAACTTTCTTCTTATAAAGCAGAATCTCTCTGCTGCAAGAGGTTTTGTAAAAATATCTGCCGGTTGATTTTGAATGTCTACAAATTCTAATCGTATGGAACCTTGAAGCACATTATCTCTAAGGAAACGATGTCTAACATCTATGTGTTTGGTATGTGAATGATGTACTGGATTTTTGAATAAATTTATTATGCTTCTATTGTCACATAAAATTTTGGATTGCGCAAAAACTAATCCAAAGTTGAACAAAGTCTGTCTCATCCAAATGACCTGAGAGTAAGCAAGTGAAGTAGCAATACACTCTGCTTTAGTTGTAGAAAGTGGAACACAAGTCTGCTTCTCAGAGAACGATGAGACTAGGGATTCTTCAATAAAATGACATGTGCCGCTAGTGCAATTTCGTTCTGTCTGACTCCCTGCATAGTCTACATCACTATTGGATAATAGGTCTAATGTTTGTGCTTTAGGATAAAAGAGACCAAAGGCTCTTGTGTTATTTAGGTATCTAAATATTCTTTTTATTGCATTAAAATGAGATTCCTTGAGTTCAGATTGGAATCTTGCACATAAACATGTAGCAAAGAGAATATTAGGTCTAGAGGCTATAAGGTATAAAAGTGAACATATCATACCCCAGTATTTCCTTTCATCTACCATCTTGCCGGATAAATCTTCACCAAGAGAAGTAGATAGAGCAATTGGAGTCTCTTTTCCATTTACTTTTTCAAAGTCAAACTTCTTGAGAATTTCAAGAACATATTTAGTTTGACTAATGTATATACCTATCTCTAATTGTTGAATTTGGATGCCTAAAAAGAATCTGAGTTCACCCATTATACTCATTCCGAACTCAGTCTTCATAGTCTCACAAAAATGCTGACACAGGGACTCCTTGGTTGATCCAAATATAATATTGTCGACATATATTTGGACTAACAGGATGTCATCTCCTTCTTCCTTTACAAAAAGAGTTGAATCAACAACCCCAATTCTATATCCATGTTGGAGAATGAAGGATCTAAGCCTCTCATACTAGGCCTTGGGAGCTTATTTATGTCCATATAATGTCTGATTGAGGTTGAATACATGCTCTAGGTGTGCTGGGTCCTCAAACCCGGGAGGCTGATGAACATAAACTTCTTTAATGTAGCCATTAAGAAAAGCGCTCTTGACATCCATTTGATATAACTTGAAGCCCTTTGCACTTGCAAAAGCAAGTAGCATCCGTATGGACTCCAAGCGTGCAATAGGAGCATATGTCTCATCGAAGTCAATACCTTCCTGTTGGTTATAGCCTTGAGCTACAAGTCTGGCTTTATTCCTGATTACTGAACCAGATTCATCCAATTTATTTCGGAACACCCACTTGGTTCCAATGATGGAATTACCCTCAGGTGCAGGTACCGAGTTCCATACATTGTTCCTTGTAAATTGGAGTAGCTCCTCCTGCATACTTATAACCCATGATTCATCCTTTGATGCCTCATCAACTTTGTTGGGTTCAGCTTGAGAAACAAAGGCATGAAGGACAAAATCGACTTTAAAATGAGAACCGATTTTTACACCTTGTTCAATATCACCTATAATTTGACTTTGAGGGTGATCCTTGTGGTGTATCCATTCTTTTGGAAGATCATGTACATTCCAAGAATCTTCCATTTTCGATACATCGATGAAGGGGGTATTTTCATCATCAGAATCTAAATGATTTGGTTCAGGTTCTCCTAAGTTTGTTTCATCAAATAAAACATGCAGGGATTCTTCAATAACAAAGGTCCTTTTATTAAAGACTTGATAAGCTTTGCTTCTAGTTGAATAGCTAATAAAGATGTCTTCATCACCTTTAGCATCAAACTTATCCAATCGATCTCGGGTGTTTAATAAATAACATCGACTTCTTAACACCTTGAAATATGAAATCCTTGGGGACTTCTCATAGTAAAGCTTATATGGAGTTTTCTTAATAATAGGCCTTAGGAGAGTTCTATTAAGAACACAACATGCCGTATTAACTGCTTCAACCCAGAAACATTTTTGAAGCCCAGACTCCAAGAGCAAAGTTCGGGCACATTCTTGTAGAATGCGATACTTGCACTCTACAACACCATTCTGAGATGGGGTCCGAGGAAATGAAAATTCATGGGTTATGCTAGAATTGACACAAAAACTTGAAAATTTTTCACTTTCAAATTCACCCCCATGCTTAGTCCTACGTCTAAGAATTGAAGATGATTTTTCCTTTTGAAGTCTTCAAGCAAGACTTAGGAAGGAATCAAATGAGTCATCCTTATGTTTACAGGAAGGAACATTGAGAAGTCATTAACAATAACTAGGAAAAATTTTGATCCATTCAGGCTCTCAAATCGTGTTGGCCCAAATAAATCAAGGTGTAACAGCCCTAAAGGTCGTGTGGTTGAAACTAAGTCTTTTGATTTGAAAGAAGCCTTGTGCATTTTTCTGAGTTCACAAGATTTGCACAATGCATCCTTTTTACAAGTTAGTTTGGGTAGGCCCCTTGCTAACTCATTTTTGGCTAACTTATTTTGATGTTTGTGATTAATGTGACCTAGCTTATGGTGCCATAGATCTACTTCAACATGGGATGTAAGCAGACATTTTACAAATTTCTCTTGTGAAAAATGAAGAGCATAGATATCTTCATATCTAAGACCTTCAATTAAGACCGTGTTTGGTCCCTCTTTTAATATTTTAAAACCAACTTTAGCAAATAATACATCAAATCCATTATCACATATTTGACTAACATTAAGCAGGTTATGTTTTAAATTTTCTACTAAAAGAACATTACGTACCTGCTTAGAGGAATTACTTATTGTACCTTCACCAATAATGCGACAATGTTTGTTGTTGCCCAACTTGATGTGTCCACCATCTTGGATCCTTATCCACTTGATAAAGAGGTCAGAGTGTCCCGTCATATGCTTAAAACACCCACTGTCTAGGATCCATTTGTCCTTCTTGACCTACAAAACAATTTATCAAATCTGATTTAGGTACCCATTTTCTTTTGGGTCCTTGATGGTTAGTTTCCTTTAAATCCTTAGGTTTATAGATCACCTTTGTGTTAGATCTATAATTTTTAGGATTTTTGACCTTTTGATAAATCGATGCATATCTAGGTGCATGTGACTTATTTTGTGTGTTCTTTTTATTATTAAATTTGTCTTTTAAATTATTACAAAATTTTGTATTCAACCTAGTTGTTGTTATTAAATAATTCAATGTTCTCTCAAAATGTTCATAAATGTCCTCTAGTTCAACTATTTTTGCATGTAATTGTGAGTTAGTATCTTTTGCTATGTCTAACTCTATTTCTAAATAAGATTTTTCTACTTCTAGAGTCTTAATTATCATGCATGACCTTATTTTCCTTTTTAATCGTCCTAGCTTTATGATATAACTCTTCATAAGATAGTAATAATTCATCAAAGGTAATTTCAGAATCTACCTCGTTTTCAAATTCCTCGTTGTTTGCCATCAAGTAGAGATATGCAACCTCCATTTCTTCAGATTCTTCGGAAGATGATTCTATGTTGGAATCACTATCATCCTAAGTCACTTTGTATGCCTTTCTTGATATCTTCTTTTTCTTATGATCAAGTTCTTTGTCCTTTTTCTTTTCTTCCTTCTTATTCTTGATCATTGGGTAATCTTTTCGTACCTGCCCCTTCTTCTTGCACTCAAAACATTGTCTTTTGAAAATTTATTGACTCTCTTACCCTATTTTTGGATGAAACTTCAGAATCTTCTTGTTAGAAGAGCAAGCTCCCCTTCTTAGTCGAAGTTGGAATCGTTGAAGTCCGAATCCTCCTTCATGGCTTTGAAAGCAATCCCCTTCTTGCTTACAGATCTCTCCTCGTTCTTTTCCATATTCTCCAATTGGACCTTATATGCCATGAGGCTTCCAATCAAGTCATCCAAAGGGAGAATGGATAAATCCTTAGCCTCTTGGATCGCTATGGTCATTAGAGACCAATCACTTGTAAGAGATCTCAAGATCATTCTTACAAGTTATTCTTTCAAAAACTTCACTCCCAAATTCTTCATGGGGTTGATGATATCCCCAAATCTCTTGTACATCGCTTTGATTGTTTCTCCTTTTCCCATCCTGAAGCACTCATAACTCTTGGTTAGAATTGAGATTCGTGTTTCTTTTACCTTATTTGTACCTTCATATGTGACTTGAAGTGTATTCCATATCTCGTATGCGGACTCACACGTGGAGATATGGTTGAACTCCTCCCTTGATAACACACAATAGAGTGTGTTCATTGCCTTTGCATTTCCAGCGACCTTCTTTTGATCCTCCATCCAAACAACACCTTCTTGCATCTCCAGATCCGTGTACTTCTCTTGAATGAGAGTCCACTAGTCTTCATCCATGGCCTTAAGGAAGATTTGCATCCTCCTCTTCCAATATCCATAGTCTGTCCCATCAAAGTAGAGAGGACATGTGAATGATTGTCCTTCGGTGCGGTTGGCTGATGATGCCATTGCGAGAGAGTGTTTACTTCTTTTCGCGACCTGCTCTGATATCACCTGTAGGATCTGTAGGGCACAAGCACACTAGAAGGGGGGATGAATAGTGTGGTATATAAATAAAAATTACAAGAATAAGCAAACCTCAAAGAGCACACAAGAAATGGAGGTGTAGGCAAGGAGAGTGTTGTTGGCTTGATGCTTTTTGCAAAAGACACTTAAGGAGCGTTTATGTAAGCCACTAAACACCTCCCCTATGAATACTAGCCATTAGGGGCAATTTGGGAAGATTAAAGATAGGATTAATTGCAAATAGCCGTTCTTATTAGGCACAACGGTTAGTTGGTACCGGTACTGAAGTTGTGGTACTGGTACCGACTACTCATAGTCAGCCCAACATTGCCTGGGGTACCGATACTAATCATTGGTACCGGTATTCAATGCATTCTGTTGAGTACCAACAAAGTCATTTGGTACCAGTACTTATCACTAGTACCAGTACTTGTGACTCACAGGCTCCACCAATTGTGAACACTTAATACCGGTACTCATGATGAGTACCGGTACTTATTGTTCACAGTTTGGGACTTAGGCCCAAACTTATGCCTAGCATGTACCGGTACTTATGATTAGTACCGGTACTTGCTACAAGTACCTTGTTTTACAATTTTAAACCAAGTTTTATGGAAATCCTATCTTAGCTATACGATAATATTTTTAAAGAGTCGAACTTTAGTTTTAAAATGAATGATTGAACATGATTTTGATCCCTAATTATCTCTACTTTGATTGTAACTCATAAGATATCCTTTTCTTGTTAGGGGACATACAAAAGTTCTAAGATACAACAAACTATATGATAAGCACATATAAATTCATCATAGAATGCTTATTTATAATAGTTCCTAGGCATAGCATTGCATATCATGATATAAATATTGCATGAACATCCATTGCATTGCATCTAGGATAGTTGTATATTATGTATATTAATTCGATCATTTTACATGGCCAGGAGGCAATGCGACAACTTTAAGGCCCTTGGATGAAGAATCCAACCGTACGGATGGATTCAGAGCACCGATTGCAGTTCGTCAACGCGGGAATCGCCCAGATCTGAGCTCTATAGCACCCTCTACAAGAAGAAGAAGATGGATGGAATAGATGGCACCACGTGGCACCATCCAGGCCGCCCCACCTAAGCCAAGGAGCCTCCAAGCCTACAGCAGGATCAGATCCAAGCCGTTGGATCTCAATCCAACGGCTGAGCGCCACCCTCAATGTGTGGGCACGACTCTTCTTCGCATCACACCCGCAAGCGTGGCGCAGTGGTGAGGGGAAGTGCTCTCAAAGAGCGGGCGCGAGATTGAGCCACGATTCGTCGAGCCCTGCTACAGTATCAACTGCAATAGCATCTCCCAATCATGATCGAGCGGTCGAGGTTCCATTAGAGCTTGTTCTCAAGCTCCCAAGGCTCCTATTAGTGTAGCAAACCTTTGCCTATCCAAATATTCGTCCATCTTCCCATCCCCATTCATAGGTCACCTTGGAGCTTTCCTCCCACCTCCATTCAGGTAGTAGATCATCTTCATCTTCTCACCTCCATTTCGGAGCCACGCCGAAGCTTTCCTCTACCCGACGTCCTCCTGCATCTCACCTCCTTTGTCCCGCTCCTCACCTCCTTCGTCCAAGCTTTTTCCAGGCGCTGTCGTCTCGCCAAACAGTTGATTCGGGAGATTTCCTCTCACCCCCTCTTTTTATGCTTTCATAGTTGATTGTAATAGACATTGAAGTGATATCTGTACCATATTTGTTCCATCTCTATTTTTTGATTCATTTGCTTGTCTTCTTACAAAATTACAAAAAAGAAATAAAACCTTTAAATACCAAAAAGAAACAAATCGAAGTGCAATTTTCAATTAAAGTAAACGTCGCCTCCCTGTGTTCGACCCGGGACTCCCTTGGAGTTTTGGTATAAATTTTATTTGACCACGCATTTTGCAACTACGACGACGGGTTGCTTGTAACCCTGATTTCAAACTCGCGAAACCCATGCGATCATTTTGGTGCCGTTGCCGGGGAGGCAATGGAATTTACTTTATTATTTGTTGCGCTTCTTTACATTTACATAGCACTAACCCCACTTGTCTTTGATCTACTGTCTTGTAGGTACCTTAGCATGGAGATCCAAGTGCGGTAGATCGGAGTAAAGTGCGGGTAGAGTACTCTGTAAGTGTCCCCACATTCCTCCCTACTAGTTCATTTCGCCACACTCATAAGCAAGACCTAATCTACTTCGGTGTTTGCATAAACCCTAGGATTGAATTGTTTGTCCTGTTTGCCACCTGCATCCACCTCACCCCTACATTTAAAAAAAATAAAAAAAAAAGATACTTTTTGTGGGACAAATCAATATACACACTTCATACACCCACATTTGAGGCACATAATCGGACTTGATTTTCATCTACTCAACTGGGCTTCCGACCTATGGACCCAGTATACGAATTCAACACATAAAAGAGTAGAAATCATATTAGGTTAATCACCTTTTTGTGCCTTAATTGGTGGTGCACTTGAGCCGATTGATTGAATTGTTTGGGCCGCACTACCTAATCTAAAAGAGGTTCATTTTGTAGCTGCCCCATAAGATTCAATAAGTAGGTCAAGCCAGGCACTCCATATTTCTCTTGATTTCTAAAGGAAAATACTTGAACATGTGCTTTCAAAAACAAACTTGGTTTGCCTCACAAAACTTGGTTGAAAACACCTAATATTTGAATCCTAAAAGCTATTAAGCAAGATTCGAACCCTAAAACTCATCTCATCATTAATAATCTTACTTGAAAACCTCTTGGTTGTGCACATACACACATTCTCAAACAAATCATTAAGGGCCCATCACATTCCAGAGCATCAATTTCCTAAGCCAAACTAAAATCAATTAGATGTTGGCCCTAAGTATTCATTCTCTTATCGAGATCCAGATTGAGATTATTCACAATTAACGTACTTATACTAGTCAATCTGATGTCTAGCTAGGGGAGTAGCATCAAATGACCACGGTTGGGGGTTACACTGGGAACCAGAGGTGCAAGCCAAAGGAAGAACCTTCTACCCAGTCCCTCCTTCTAACTGGTTGAATTGCCTAGACATAAGTAGAGTAAATCATCCATAATCTTAGGATGGATTTTGAGAGTTAGTAGACTTTAGGCTACCCCATCTAAGGACAGGCTTGTTTTCTTGTGCTGCAGGGTTCCCTTTTTTCCCTGTCCTTCTGACTTCCTTCCAGTGTATGCTTGGGAGGAGGTCATTAAACCCTAGATTGGAAGGACATTTAGACCATTCTAGGAGGTGGAGGTTGAGCTATAGCCAAGCAGATCCCATGGTTGATCATCAACTACCTCCCCCGCCTTTGAACCAACAGGAGCTAATTCAGAGGCAGTTGGAAGAATTGCAGCAGATGCAACAATGGTTCCAACGCATGCATGGTCAGGGTGCTCGGCCCTTGAAGGATTTCTATGTTCCTTCAAACTATGGGGAACGTCCCGACGTCATGATTCCTGTTGGAGACATAGAAATGAAGCCCCAAGTCTTAAGTTTGATTAAGCATTTCCATGGGGTTGGCTTGGAGGACCCATTCCAGCACCTGGAAGATCTTACCACTTTGGTTCAGACCACCAGAGCAAGGAATGTGAATGAAGAGCAAATGATCATGAGGCTTTTTGCCCACTCTCTCAGGGATAAGGCTACACATTGGTACTAGATTATAGGAAGGCCAATTGAAACTTGGGCTGCTCTTAAGTCAGCTTTCTTGAAGAAATTCTTCCCCATCGGAAGGACCAATGCCTTGCGATGGGTGATTACCACTTTCGCCAAGCAGCTGGGGGAACCGTTTCATGGTGCCTGGGAGTGATTCTAGAAACTTTTGTGGAAGTATCCACACCACGAGATGCTGAAATGGCAACTCATGCAGATTTTTTATCACGGGTTGGTTGAGCAACTTCGTAATCACGTGGATGCCTCTTACGGAGGCAATTTCCAAAACAGGGATGCAAATAGCGCATATGACCTGTTTGAGGAAATGAGCGAGAACTCAATTAATCATGCTTCCATGGATGCATTCAACTTGTCCGAACAACCTAGGTCAAGTGCTAATGAGATCCAGGATTCTCATTCATTTGACATGGAGTTAATTTGTAATAAACTGGATAAAATGGACTTGGTTTCTAAGAAAATGGAAGAATGGATGTCTGGGAATTCAGGAAACAATTCTATACCCACTCAATCCCAGAATTTGGGATTCCATTCCTCATGAGGTCCCATGGGGCAGGAATTCATGAACCAACTCGATTCGGCTCAACCTGTGAGCCAGGATTTCTCAGAACCATATGGGTTCCAAACGTGGGCCTTTGATCCCAGTTTCTCTAATCCTTTCTTCTTTCCATCCTCGTCTTATGAGGATGCATATACAATGTAGGAGAATGGTAGGTCCAACCCTCATTCCAACACTTATAACTCGGGATGAAGGAACCACCCTAACTTCTCCTAGAAAAATCAGGGCAACAAACCTAATCTCGACCCAGCAACTATGCATCTAAGAAACCTTTGGGTCAGGGTCAAGTATACACCTAGTTGCCCCCAAGACCGGTTACTCAGCCATCTTGGAATGCCCAACAATCCACAGGGCAGGCTGATTTAAATCGGCAGATGGTGGAAATGCAAGGGTCCATGCTTTAGCTTATGCAACAAATGAAGACATTATTGGATAACTTGCAATCTGAGCTAATTGCTAACACCCGACAACTTGGATCTCTACCATCCCAACCTGTACCCAACCCGTGCAATGTGCAAATTCAGGGCAATAGAGCCCAAGGGTACGAGAATCAAAGGGACTCACATGCACATGCTCAGGTGGTTGAGCAGGGTCCCTCATCTTCTTCTTCTGGTTACATGACTAACCAAGGACCTCCAATCTTCACTAGCCCACCTCAAGACCCAAACCCATATGCCTCTGCAAACTTTGTCACCTTGAGAAGTGGAAAGAAAACCTGGGACCCTAAATTGCCTTCTAGATTCTACAACCCTGGGAAGCCTGAGAGAGAAGAGGAGGAGATTGAAGAAGACAATAAGGCCCAAGGACCGAAAATTGAAAATCCCACCCATATCTTGTTCCCTGAAGCCCTATTGAAAAGTAAGAAGATGAAAACCCTAGATAGCAACGAGGAGCTTCTAGATTTATTCAAGAGTGTAGAGATCAATATTCTACTCCTCGATGCTATTAAGCACATCCCAGCTTACACTAAATTTTTGAACGAACTTTGTACCCAAAAGCGTAAACTAAGAGAACCCACTTCAAAGAAGGTGATTCTCTTTGAGCAGGCAAGTTCTGTGATCCTGCATCACCTTCCTCAAAAGAAGAAAGATCCAAGTGCCCCCTTGATCTCATGCATTATTGGGGAATACACTTTTGATAGGGCACTATTGGATCTAGGTGCATCCATCAACCTAATCTTGACTTCTCTTTATGAGAGGTTTGGGTTAGGTGAACTCAGGCCAACCTTAGTAACGCTACAATTAGCGGACCGATCGGTCACCACACCGAGAGGCGTTATTGAGGATGTAATTGTCAAGGTCAAGGATTTATATTTTCCTGTAGATTTCCTCATCCTTGACATGGAAGTACCTAATGATTTAAGGAGCACGCCCATCATTTTAGGCCGTCTGTTCCTAGCTACCGCCAAGGTCAACATAAACTATGAAAGCGGTAGTATGGAGATCGCCTTTGGGGATAAGAAATTAACTCTGGATATTTTTAAGGTGATAAGAGGATTTGAGGATTGTGGATTCATTGAGGAGCTTGAGGATTAGGATCTTGAGACTTGTATGACAGTCAGTGCACTCGAGGACTCCACCAGCTTTAGCGAACCCAACCCACAACCCTCTGGTAGACCTACCACATTTTAAAGAGGCTGTTGATTTTGTTCATTCCCAGCCTCTTCTACTGGATCGTCCTGATGAATCTTCATTAGCATCCTCCCTACCTTCTATTATAAACCCACCCCAGTTGGAATTAAAACCATTGACCAAAATTTGAAATATGAGTTCTTAGGACCTGAAAACATGCTCCCTATGATTATTAGTGCTAATTTGACTAAGGATCAAGAATCGAGGTTAATTAAGGTCCTTAAGAACAACAAGGAGGCAATTGGTTGGACCATCCATGTTCTTAGGGGGATCAAGCCATCTTATTGTAATCATTGTATTTTCATGGAAGATGGATCCCGCCCTTCTCGCGAAATGCAAAGGAGACTAAACCCAAATTTGTGAGAAGTGCTCAAGAAGGAGATAATCAAGTGGCTTGATGCTAGGATTATTTACCCAATCTCAGATAGTCTGTGGGTTAGCCCTGTTCAGATTATACCCAAGAAGGTAGGGATAACCATTACAACTAATGAGAAAGGGGAAACCTTCACCACTCGTTCAGCTTCTGCTTGGAGAGTCTGTATTGACTATAGGAAGCTAAACACAACCACTAAAAAGGATCACTTTCCCTTGCCATTCATTGATCAAATCCTCGAAAGGTTAGTTGGGAAAAAATATTTTTGCTTCCTGGACGGTTATTCAGGATATAACCCAGTCCCAATCCATCTTGAAGACCAGGAAAAGACAACTTTCA
Source organism: Thalassia testudinum (assembly GCA_037157565.1). Lineage (NCBI taxonomy): Eukaryota > Viridiplantae > Streptophyta > Magnoliopsida > Alismatales > Hydrocharitaceae > Thalassia > Thalassia testudinum. The sequence continues at coordinate 5,765,706 of JAZHRO010000003.1, read as the reverse complement.
CATGTCCCTATGGAACCTTTGCATTTCGTAGAATGCCGTTTGGGCTTTGCAATGCACCTGCAACTTTTCAAAGGTGCATGCTGGCCATCTTTTCTGACATGGTGGGAGATTGTCTTGAGGTGTTCATGGATGATTTCTCCATTTTCGGAGATTCTTTTGAGTCTTGCCTGGCTAACCTAGAATTGATCCTCTAGAGATGCATCAAAACACGGCTGGTCCTTAGCTGGGAAAGGAGCCACTTTATGACTCAAGAAGGCATTGTTCTGGGTCATGTGGTCTCTAGTCAGGGTATTGAAGTTGATAGAGCTAAGGTGGATGCTATCTCTAGACTTCCTCCACCAACATCCATAAAATAGATCCACTCTTTCCTTTGGCTTGTGGGTTTTTATAGAAGATTCATTAAGGATTTCTCGAAGGTTGCTCGGCCCTTGAGTAACCTTCTGGCCAAAGATACGCCGTTCGAGTTTGATGAATCATGCCGTAAGGCATTTGATTTATTGAAAACGGCAGTCACCTGTGCTCTGGTGCTGCAACCACCAGTCTGGACATCCCCATTTGAGATTATGGCTGACGCACCTGATTATGCCGTTGGGGTTGTCTTGGGTCAAAAGATTGAGAAAAAGCCCTCTGTGAGTTACCACTAGCAAGACTCTAGATGAGGCCCAGAGGAACTACACCATTACTGAAAGAGAATTGGTAGTCATAGTTTTCTCTTTAAAAAAATTTAGGGCTTATATGTTAGGTTCTCATGTCATCATCTATATCAACCACTTAGCCTTGAAACATCTCCTGGCCAAAACGGATGCCAAACCCCAGCTTATTCTCTAGATTCTACTACTTTAAGAGTTCGATCTTGAAATCAGGGATAAAGCTGGGGCACAAAATGTAGTGGTGGATCACCTCTTGAGAATCCTAATTGATTCTCCTCATCTGGATGTCCCAATCTCTGATACTTTTCTAGATTAGCTGATCCTTACAGTCTCGGGTATCCGAACCCCCTGGTTTGTGGATATTTTCAATTATTTGGCCGTTGGTCAAATCCCCTAGGATTGGACTAAACAACAATGGGATAGACCTATGTCTGAGCCAATTCCCACCCGGATCAATGACCATAAGGTGGTCATCGATTTTGTGAAGAGAAATATCTTCAGTCGGTTTGGGGTTCCTAGGGCAATTATCAATGATGGTGGCACACATTTCACTCATGCCCAGTTTCAGAATTTACTGGGAAAAGCTAGATAGGAAGGATTGGACCCAAAAGCTATATGATGCTCTTTGGACTTACCGTACGATGTACAAAATGGCTATCGGTATGTCTCTGTTCCATTTGGTGTTTGGTAAGGTGTGTCACTTACCTGTAGAACTTGAACACCAGGCATTTTGGGCCATCAAGAAATGTAATGTGGACCTTGAGTTGGCCAGGAAAACCAGGAAGCTCCAACTATCTAAGTTGGAGGAGCTTCACAATGGTGCTTATGAAAATGCCAGAATCTATAAGGCAAGGACCAAAGCTCTCGATGACCAGATGATTTTACGTAAGAGCTTTGAGCCGAACTAGAAGGTTTGGCTTTTCGATTCTCAATTGAACCTTTTTCCCAGAAAACTCAGGTATAAGTGGGATGGCCCATCGTTATTGGGCAGATTGTCCCTAATGGGGCCATCAAAATCTCTGACCCAAAGATGGGTGATATTTTCAAGGTCAACGGACAGCATCTTAAACCCTTTGTTGACCATGTGCTCCCTGAACCCGTCTCGGACAAGGTTGCTCTTACCTTGCCTTAACCACCACGGGCCAATCATCGCCCAGCTGAAGGCACTAAACTCAGCACATGTAAAGACTATTCGAAGTTGGCCAGAGTCTCATGGAAACCAGGTGCTATTCTTCCACTTCTACTCTCCTACATGCTTCCATTTTGAACAATGAGGACATTGAAATAGATAAGCATGGGGGGATGGAAATATCTTATAATTGTTTTGTCAGCTGTAACAGTAATTTCCTACTTTCTTTTATTCTATAAAAAAATAAAAAAATAAAAAAAATTTTGAAAATTAGGAGATGAGAACTTAGGCATTAGGAGTTATAAATTTTAGGAATTGATACTTTTAGACCTGAACACTTAGATTCTTCAGATCTTCGAGCTTAATTAGCCCAGGTGTCCACTCGAATGTGGACTTAGTCTTGAGTCCTTGACAATTCAAATTCACTTTTAATTTGGCTAATAAATTGGGATGATAAGTATGTGACTTATCAACCTGCCCTCTGATTTGGGGAGACTTTAAGCCTAAGCATCTACACACATTTTTTTGCACTGACTCACTTTTTGGTGGTTTCTTTGAAAATTTGGTAGCTAATGAACTATCTAGGGTGGTATGGCTGGCAAGTTGTCGTTGGTAACAACTCATCGGCCGGTTGTCCAGAGCCTAGTCATAAGACCATTTTCATTGTATTGCCATTAGGTAAATCTTAAATTAGGGAAGTCACCTACTTAAAGAAAAAAAATAGAAAAAGAAAAAAATAGAAAAAGGAGAAAAAAATAAAAAAATAAAACACTTCACCGCACGAGTATGGCTAGCAAGTTGTCGGTGGTAACAGCTCATCGGCCGGTTGTCCAGAACCCAGCTCAAAAAAAAAATGCACAATAATTCCCAAAACACCTAGGGAAGAAGTGGGGAAGTAGAATAAATCGGGGAGATATACACTAGGTTCTCCCTTGTGTTGACCCCATAAATAAAAGAAGTAGGGAGAAAGCTACCGATCGAAAAGGTAAACCTCTAGGAAAGGTCACCTAGGGTCATAGAAAACCAAAGTCCATTTTAACAACTATCTAGTGAGTCTTTCACTATTTTCACAAGATGCTTAGCACTTAGAATCCTTTCCGAGTCTTGAGCAGGTCGGGTAGTCGTAAAAAGTTATCCCGGAACTCTCAAACTCCAAAAAGTACAAAAAAATTAGAAAAGAAGAAAAATAAGAAAAAAATTTTTTTGTCTTCTCTTCTCAAATATGATGAGGGCTTGGACGGTCTACATTCTGGTAGGCACCCGGGCAATATTGAGATTTTGTAATTAGGTCTTCGGGTTGATATTTTCTAAAGCAATGAACAAATTTTGCCTAAATACTCGAATCCTGATTCTACTTTTATACATAGCATTTAGGTTTATTTTTGCTAGGGACTAGCAAAAAGTAAGCATGGGGGTATGATAAGCACATATAAATTCATCATAGAATGCCTATTTATAATAGTTCCTAGGCATAGCATTACATATCATGATATAAATATTGGATGAACATCCATTGCATTGCATCTAGGATAGTTGCATATAATGAACATTAATTCCATCATTTTACATGGCCAAGAGGCAGTGAGACATCTTTACGAGCCTCGGATGAAGAATCGACCATATGGATGGATTCAGAGCATTGATCGCAGTCCGTCAACGTGGGAATCGCCCAGATCTGAGCTCTATAGCACCCTCTGAAAGAAGAAGAAGATGGATGACCCAGATGGCACCACATGGCGCCATCCAGGCTGCCCCACTTGAGCCAAGGAGCCACTAAGCCCGCCGCAAGATCAGATCCCAGCCGTTGGATCTCAATCCAATAGCTAAGCGACTGCCCTCACCACGTGGGCACGACTCTTCTTTGCATCACACCTGCAGGCGTGGCGCAGCAGTGAGGGGAAGCGCTCTCAAAGAGTGGGTGACGTGCGTGGAAATCGAGTATTTTAAAATCATTGAAAATCGTAGTATAGTTGCAAAAACCACTCGTCAAAGGTATTTGTGATAACGAAACTTGCATAGATTTTATTCTTTTTAGAACTTGAGTCTCGGTCGTTCATCTCTGGGAGGCGTGAAAACGAATCGAGATATGAATCGGCTTTTATAACCAAAATCTAACCTAATATTTTTTGTCTTTTTGTCTTTTGCACTTCTTTTTTGTGTTTTTGATCTTTATTTTGAAAAGCAAAATGAAACCTAGATCTAGATAAACTAGCAAAAACCTAAGTGACTATGTGAATCTAAATGAGGCCATGGTGGCCGTGCATGGTATGATCAAACGTAAGTATCATATAGGAAAGCAAACATGAGAACAATATCAATCATAGAAACATCATGAAATTATTTATGCATAAAATATTATCACATATCATCTACACTAGAAAGCAAATAAATAGAAGAAATCCCTCACGCTGGAAAGTTGCCACTAGGGCTATTGACCTTGTGTGAGGGTGTAGGCTAGACCTTGGGTATGTAAACCCATCTACACGTCTACCAAAAGAGATGGTAGGCCACAAGAGGCTATGGGTGAGCCTTCATGGTCGTCCAAGAAGAGAAGAAGATGGGGGCGAGTGCACCAAAGTGGAGAGAGGAGGGTGTTGCACCCTTTCTCTACCAATGGCCGTCCTTGAAGCTTTGGAGAGAAGCTTCTCTAGCTAGTCGTCCATGGAGCTTTGGAGGAGGATGAGGAGGATGGCCTTAAGGTTTTGGAGGGTCGAAGCAAGTTTAGAGTGGAAAGTATGGATGGGAGAGTGTATGGAGATGGTCCAATTTCGTGGCTCTCACTTTGCCCTTATGGAGGGCTCCATTTGGTTGCCACTTTTGGTGGCTCCCAAAATAGCCAATGCCACATTTTTTGGATCTAGGTTTGACACAAGTTTTTAGGGTTTCCAAGAGAGAGTGCATAGGTTTGGTGGGAGTAAAATGGGAAGGTGCACGCATGTGTGTGGGTGTGTATTTTTCGTAGGGCTAGGTTGTGTGTTTTGGTAGGATTAGGAGCTAAATAGGTTGGGTCAATCTAGATTAAGTGGGGGTGGACCTAATTAGGTTTAGGAAAGTGTAATTGGGTAGGAGTGAGCCTAACTAGGTCTAGGTCAAGTCTAATTAGATGTGTGCATGTGATTAGGCTAGGGTAACCCTAATAGGTATGAGTTAATTAGATCCTAGGTGGATCTAATTGGGCTCGGGTGCACCCAATCAACTGTAGATGCACCCAATTAGGTATGGGATGGTTCAATTGGGTTTGGGATAAGACAAGTAGGGCTATGAATAGTGGATTAGGCTTAGGAGGTCTCTACTTAGGTTTCCTGGGGTGTCTGGTGGGGTTCCTAGGTCAAAATAGGCAAGCTAGGGCTTCCAACACCAAAATTAGGAACCAGACAGTAGTATCAGATGTCTAGGATAATGGTCATACGTCTTATACTATGTTAAGAGGTCGTAGATCACATTTTTGATAGAAAAAAGCATTGTAGTATAGTTGCGAAATATGATCCAACTAAGATATTATTTTCTAAAAATAATGAGACTTTGAGTCCCGGTCATTCGTCTTTGGGAGGCGTTTGCTTTACCCATGAAATCGATCTTTTTGCTGCTCTACTTCATTTAAAAATGCACGTCGATTTCCAGTCTCCTAACTATGATTTCACCACTTCTATTATGGACTCGGATTACGTGCGCGTGCATCAAATAAATTACGAAGGTGAACTTGTGAGTTTCTGTGCACACGATTCTAGTGAGGTGGTGACTATTTACTGAGAAAGCATCTATCGTTAGATTTTCAATATCATCGGGAAACGACATGCTTAGTTGCAAAATGGATAGACAATTAAAAAGCAGGCAACTTAAATCACGCAAATATGATGGCAAACAATAATCTCATTGTGATTTCATAACAAGGAGACATATATATATATATATAAAACATTTTTTATCCATTCAATGAGAGAGTTGTTTGCAACAGAGCCATAGATGGGAGCTTGTACAGAAATGCTTGGAATTTAAATATATCTACCAGAAAATGACTGTATACAAGAATCAATGGGGGGATTTTGCATGCATCATTCAGAGGGGAGTTAAGACTATGCTACTAAGCAGTAATAAAAGTAGTAAAATTTATGGAGAGCATAAACTAAATCTTGCAGAATAAAGGGCATTCAGGGGTGGTCCCCGATGGCCATGGAATGGTCGGGAGGAGAATGAGGGGTGGCCAATGCAGCTTAGGCCGACCCTTGGAGAGAGGGAGGAGTGATCTAGCATCCTGGCATGATGTCCTCCATGGTGGTGGTAGTGAGCTCGTGGAGGTGGAGTGGCTAGCTAAGTGGAAGTGGCCGTGGATGGCACCAATGGAGTCAAGAGTGTGAATTTGCCAAGTGAATGCAGTCACTTGGTCCCCCATGGGGTCTTTTTATAGACCCAAGGGCTTTTCTCTAGAGAGGTGTGGAACTCTCTAGAGAGAGCCCAAGAGTGGCTGGCCACATGAGGATAGAAGTGGTCTTTGAGATCCAAAAATTGTGGAACTCAATTTGAATGCCTCTTGGTTGCTAAATTTGGCAACCAAGAGGTGGCACCACTTCAAGAGTTCTAGAGAACTCTATAGAAGTGTGTGTGCATGAATGGGTGTGTGTGTGCGGTTGTGCTCTATGTGGCTAGGTGGCTTAGGTTAGGTCCTAAGGGGTTTGGGTAGGTGTAGTTCTTGAATTAGGGTTACAAATCCTAATTGCTAAGGGGAAAATGCAATTAAACTTAGCATATGTTTAATTGAATTAGTGTGAACCCAATTGAGAGTGAAATAACTCAATTAGGTTGGGTTTATGTCAATTGGACTCTCACTAAGTCCAATTGAACTTGTGTGGGTTGAGATCTAAGCTCAATTGGACTTAATGAGTCTAGTTGACTTAGGTGAAGGTAATTGACTTCGATCTAAGTCAATTGGGTTTGGTAAGGACCTAATTAGGTCCTTAGGTAGCTCTAGAGGTGATGTATTAGGGTTAGGACACCTTAATTTAGGTTCCTATGGGGTTGGGATTAGGTCTAGGGAGCTAAAGTTCCAAGATCAAGATTTGAATCTCAAAATAGGTACTGGAGACCAGTATCAGATGTCCAATAATATGATCAGATGACTTATACTAAAAAATCAGAAGTCCAGACTTCAGTTCTGGACATCAAAATCTGAGTCAGGGAGAAATCAAGGTTCTGTTTTGGGTATTTTGCAGAAATTGGACGTCTAACAAAGTGTTCGAACGTCCAATAACACTGAAGAAGTGGGTTTAAGGTGTGCGGGAGATGGCTAAGGGTCCTGGATGTCCTATAACTTATCTGGACATCCAGATAAGGGTTGGAACTAGGGTTTTAGGGCTTCCTAGGGTATTGTGTCCTAATCTAAGGGTGGCTAAGGCTTGGGGAAGTCTCTAGGATATCCTAGGGCTAGGATGGACCTATGCTCTTCACATTTTACTGCTTTATTTCTACTTAATAGAATAGAAAGCCTTTAACTCCCTTACATTATTATTCCTACATCTAAACTAGGCCTTTTGCTCCAACTCTGCTGCAACTCTCGTTATTCCTGATACAGCTTCAGATCCAGCTCCAGATCAAGCTCCTGATCAGCTTATTCCCTACAATTGACATAATGTACTTAATCAGCACATTATAACATTATTTCATGCATAGCTATAGAAGAGCAGTAAAGATGCAGATAATACGTATGTATTCATGAATAACCGTAAGTTATGCTAAGTCCTAGCTTAGTTTAGGTCAATTAAGACTTATGATTGTTGCACAATCATACCCCCATGCCTAAATCTTGCTAGTCCCTAGCAAATGCAAGACTAAATTATTTACAGCAAAGGTCCTTAAGGGACTGATTATTTTATGAAGTGTATGCCTAGAGATTTGTCTCCTTTTTTGTTTTCATCATATGCTCTAGAAATCCAGACAATCGTAAAAGTGCAGCTATGTAGCTTTTGCAACGGATTCGAGTGAAAACTGATACACCTCTATAGCTTACACTTGACCCCTAGTAAAAAATTCTAGCGGGATAGGCGAACTTCTTCCCTCGGGGTATTCAAGATATTCTTTGAATTCCACCCCAGCTTTAGGCTTAGGTAGAGAATCTCTGAGGGAAAATATTGTATATTTGGTGGCTCACTCTCACTTGGTGCTACATAGAGACTAGTACTATAGAATCTAGATTCCCGGATTACTAAGTGACTCAACTCAGAGAAAGATGAGAAAAACTATGCTCCCTTTTGATTCCTTTGTATCTATTTTCTCTTACTCGTTTTCTTTTCCTTTTCATTTCTTCTTAGAGCTCACAACTTCACCAGATTCATGTATATGACCTATATTTGGTAGTCTCATTAGGCATTAACACTTTAATTAAGTTCTCATAACCTTAACACTAAGTCGAAATTCCTCAGCCAATATTCGGGCGGTCAGAAATACAAGAAAAATAGGTTAGGGCCATATTTGGTGGATCTCAATTTTATTTGGTGGTATTGCCTCGACGAAATAAACACTAAATATTCATTCTCTTCCTTGCTTTCTCTTCTTTTTCTAATTTTTATTTTCAATTTTTCTCTCTTTTTTTTTCATCATTTTTTTTTCAACATAACACAACTAGCACACATCCGTGAACTTTATTGATGAGGCATTATTAGGGATTGGTGGTACTCAAGAGACATTGGGTGGCTTATTTGGTGGAAGTGCCTACTCATGGCACCGGGAAAGACGGATAGGATGGTGTATTTTTGACCTTGACATCAATACCCTCCTTCAGCCGAGGATTATGTAAAGAATGGTCGTAACCATCCACCTTAGCCTTAGTTTTATGAAAACTCGCTCTCCGCGTATTTGCCTTGTTTGGTGGCTCTCAAAATTTCGCACAAAAATGCATACACAGGAACCAAGAGCGGAAACTATGCCTAATCTCTGAGAATCATCACCTAATTATCTAGGATTCTTGATTCCTTACACTAATCTTAGAGCACCAGTACACTCTACTCTTCTTCTCATACTATTTGGTGGATTTTTGGAAGAAAATTAGCCTGACTCCCAAAACACTGTACAGGGGTTCAGGAAAAGAAGCACTACTTCTTCTTGACAGATTGGAGATGTTTATCAGCCTTCATTGTGAATCCATTGCAAATTCTACGTGTGTTTGAAAAATTGTACTGGATTCCAGATTACAGGAATCAACTAGAGGATAAAATCCCTAATGCATTCTCTTAATAAAATAATCTTATTCATGAGTGCAACATGTATATATGCTATGAACAAATAACCTCGTATAATTTGTACTTCGTGAAATTCCCGTGTTGGGTTACCATTAGCTTGACCCTAAATTTAGAACAATAGGTGAGTAGGTGAGTCGGAAGTGGCTCTTGCAGACGATTTCTAGCTCCAATGCGAGCACTGGAGGTGGAGTTCGTTGTTCTTTTATTTAGGGTCCTAAAGTACATTTTACATGCAGCTCCGAGATTTTCCTAAATGTTGGCATAAAAATTTTTCAGTTTTGTTGTATCTACCCCCCCATGCCTAAGTTCTTGCATGTCGTCATGCATAAATATAAAGGAAAATAAATCTGACAAAGGATGAGTGGGTAGAAGTCACCTGGAATTGCTCTTGAAAATATACATTCAGCACCGGCCAGCCTATCAGCATGCACTATGCAGAAAGTATGCTAACAGAAAAGTATGCTATGTATAAAAAAATGGTTATATATAATTGATGGTGGAATGTGGGGTGAGTGGTGTCTATATGTGCTGAGTTTAACGCCTCCAGCTGGGAGAGCACTCAATCACACGTCCTCAATAAGATGGACAATCTCGACAGGTGGAGGAGGTTCCTGGGCCAAAAATGACTTGAGGCGCTGGCCATTAACCATGGATATATGCCCAAATTTTGGCTCCTTGATTTGGACTGTCCCATTAGGATATGGACAAATCTCAACATATGGGCCAGTCCATTTGGACTTAAGCTTCCCTGCGAATAGTTTTAGCCATGAATCAAACAACCAGACTCGCTGGTTGGGTGTGAATGCTTTCCTCCGGATGTGGCGGTCATGAAAGGCCTTGGTCTTATCCTTGCATATTAATGCATTCACATAGGCCTCGCATCGGATCTCTTCTAATTCGCTGAGCTGGAGTTTCCATTCTTGACCTTTTGCATCGAGGTCAAGGTTGCATTTTTGCACCGCCCAAAAGGTGTGGTGTTCCAGCTCTATAGGAAGGTGACAGGCCTTGCCATATACCATGCGATATGGTGACATTCCTAGTGGGGCCTTGTATGCGGTCCGATATGCCCAGAGTGCATCGATTAATTTGTCGGACCAGTCTTTCCTATTTGGTCTAACCGTCTTCTGGAGAATCAGCTTGATCTGACGGTTAGACACTTCATGCTGCCCATTGGTCTGCGGGTGATATGGGGTGGCTATGCGGTGATGTACCCCATATTTCTTTAATAATGACCTGAAATGGGCATGGATGAAGTGGCTTCCCCCATCTCTAATCAGAGCACGGGGTATTCTGAATCTCGCAAAAATATTCTACCGTACGAAAGAAATGATGGTCTTGTGGTCAGCCCGTCTCGCCAGGATGGCCTCGACCCACTTCGAGACAGCCAACGGCTAGCAATATGTACTCGAAGCCATGCGAGTTTGGAAAAGGGTCCATAAAATCGATGCCCCAGATGTCGAACACTTCCATGACCATGATGGGTTGGAGTGGCATCATGTCTCTCCTGGTCATAGAACAGACCGACTGACATCATTTGCAGTGTTGGGCATGTTCGTGTGTATCTTTGAAGATGGTTGGCCAAAAGAATCCCGACTGCAAAATTTTTGCAGCGATTTTCCGTCCCGAGAAATGGCCACCATACGCATCATTGTGGCAGAAAGATAACACACTGGGGATCTTAGAGTCTGGGATGCATCTACGAATAATCTGATCTGCACCAATGCGGAAAAGCAATGGGTCATCCTAGAGGTAGTATTTGGCCTCTGTAATGAATTTGAGTTTATGGTCCTTGGATAGGTTCACGAGAATTTTTCCTGCGGCAGGGTAGTTCGCGTAATCCGCATACCAGGGGAACTCAACAGAATGAACTACCAAAAAAGATTCATCCGGAAATTGTTCATGGATAGGCAGGGAATAAGGAATGTGGTCTGGGTCCAATCTGGATAGGTGATCCGCCACAACATTCTATTTTCCTACTTTGTCACGGATATCGATATCAAATTCCAGCAATAGAAGGATCCATCTAATGAGCCGTGGTTTGGCATCCTTCTTTGCCAACAAATGCTGGAGGGCGGAGTGGTTAGTGAAAATGATGACCTTGGACCCTAATAAATATGATCTAAATTTCTCCAACCTGAATACTACCACTAGCAGTTCCTTTTTGGTGACAGTGTAATTGCGCTGAGCCTCATTCAGCGTCTTGCTAGCATAGTACATGACGAAGGGTTGTTTCACCCAACGCTGGCCTAAAACAGCACCGAGGACAAAATCAGATGTGTCGCACATCATTTCGAAATCAAGTGACCAATCGGGTGGTTGGAGAATCGGGGAGTCGAAAATAGCACTTCATAAAGTCTCGAAGGCTCTAAGACACAAGGTATCAAATTCAAATGGGACATCGGCAACCAAGAGATTCGTCAAAGGCCGTGCAATTTTCGAGAAATCGCGTATAAATCTATGATAGAAGCCGACGTGACCCAAGAATGATCTAATCTGCTTGATCAAGCTAGGAGGCGATAAGTGAGAGATAATCTCTGATTTAGCTCGGTCGACCTCGAGTCCATTTTTGGAGATCCTGTGTCTTAGTATGATGCCATCCCACACCATGAAATGGCTTTTCTCCCAGGATAGTACAAGGTTTACCTCAATACACCGTTTTATGATCTTGGTGAGGTTATCAAGACAAGATGAGAAATCATCTATGAAAACAAGGAAGTCATCCATGAATGCCTCCACATAATCCCCAGTCATGTCAGAGATGGCCATCATACAACTCTGAAATGTCGTTGGTGCATTACAGAGGCTAAAGGGCATTTGCTTGAAGGTGAATGTTCCAAAGGGGCATGTGAATGTGGCCTTTTCTTGATCTTTCGGGCTAATCGCCACCTGATTACACCCGGAGTATCCATCTAGAAAGTAGAAGAAACTGCGTCTGGCTAACCATTCCAAGATTTGATCAATGAATGGCAAAGGAAAGTGATCCTTTTGGGTAGCCGTGTTCAGTTTCCTATAGTTGATGTAGACCCACCAAGATGTTGCAGTGCGGGTTGGGATGGATTCGCCCTTATCATTCTTCATGACGGTGAGACCTGCTTTCTTGGGCACAATCTAGATCAGTCTCACCCACTGGCTGTCTGAGATTGGGTATACAATACTAGCATCCAGCCATTTGATGATCTCCTTCTTAACAACCCGTAGCAGATTTGGGTTTAGCCGTCTTTGAGGTTGTCTCGAAGGTTTCACCCCCTCATCCGTGTAAATGTGATGAGTGCAATACGAGGGGCGAATACCGCGGAGATCAGCAATACTCCACATGATAGTAGCCCTATGATCTTGAAGCGTAGAAATCAATTGATGCTCCTATTCTTGGGTTAAGTGGGCATTGATAATAACTGGGTACGTCTCACTTTCGCCCAAGAAAACATACTTGAGTGAGTTAGGTAAGGGCTTCAATTCAATCACGGGTGGGTCAGAGTCAGAAATGAGAGTGGGAGGAGTAGAATCGAGGGTGGGAATCTGCTGATCCATGTGCATGTGATTTCCCCTGAGTCACTCCCTATGGAATAATCTGTTGTGACTGCGTTAACGGGAAATCCGTCAGCTGTGGTCATGTCTTCCTGCAACAACAGGGGCGAATTAATAATGTGTGGATCAAGATGGCTGGATTCAGGGGTGCTGTGGTCAGAAGCACACCCTAAACAGTCCGATCCTTAGGGAGATATGTGTAATGCAGTGGTTTCAGTCCCGTGTGGATTGGGGTTCGAGAACCCTGATAGTGTAGACAAATACGACATTGGGTCATCACAAAGGAGCCCAACATTGCTACAGTATGCCGGATCTTTGCCTTCACCATCGTCCTCTATTCGATCATAGTCGAAATTCTTTGCTGCCCTGAATATGCCAAGTTGAAGTCTCTCATTGCCTAGGGCAATCTCCATACACCTGGATGCACAATCAATGTTTGCTCGGGCTATCGCCAGAAATGGGTGACCCAAAATATTTGGTGCATCTCAGAGATTAGGAGAAACTTCCATATCGAGAACGAAAAAATCTGCGGGAAAGCAGAACCCGCGAACTTTCACGATCACATTCTCAACCACCCCCCTCGGTGTTTTGACTGATCTGTCCGCGAGCTGAATCGTGACCGAGGTGGGCTTCAACTCCCCAAATCGAAATCGATCAAATACAGTAGTGGGAGTTAGGTTGATGGACGAACCCAGATCTAGAAGGGCCCGATCAAATGGAGAATCCTGCAAAAAGTAGGATATGAGTGGGGTACAAGGGTCTTTCTTCTTCTACGGTAAGTCAACTAGAATAACGACGCTAGCCTCTTTCGATAGTACCTGATGTAAACATATTTACATTACATAAGATGTCTATTTATGCATGTTCTTAAGTATAGAATTGCATTGCATACTATAAATATTACATAACATGCATCATCTTGCATTTAGATTAGTTTGAATAAAATGGAGGTTAATTGTCTCCTTTTATGTTCAGGGACAAGGCAAAATTTTTATCGGGGCCTTGAATCGAAGATCCAACTGCACAGATGTGATCAGGGCGACGATTGTAGTTCAATGACTCCAAGATCGCCCTAATCAGACACCTGTAGCATCAGATAGAGATAGAAGAACCCAAGAAGATCAAGGGCCAAGATGGTGTGATTCCACACTTCAAATGACAAATCCGACTGCACGGATGGATTCAGATCGACGATCGTAGCCTAGAGACGTGAGAATCGACTCAATCCGACAACCGTGGCACCATCTACATCATCCAGATGATGGATGGCCAAGATGGTGCCACGAGGCGCCATCTCAGCCGCCCAATCGGCCGCTGCACTCGCCGTACCCTCTTTTCTTTGTCGCCTCTCCGCCATTGGATGTGCATCCAACGGTTGTGGATGCGCGCGTCTAAATCGTAAGCGCGACACAAACACGCTGATAGCGCATTGATCGAACGCACTCGCAAGAAGGCGAGGTGCACGTTTGAATCGTGGCAAGTGGGCGAGCGGGCGTGATTGACAACTTGATCGCGATCGAGCGGTCGCGCGCATGCAATAGCAATCATGCCGTATTGCATGCTCACACGTGACGTGCCATCACATGCACGAGCGTGCACTGAGGATCGGGCGAAGAGGCGAGTTAAGTTGTCCGATCTCACGACTGGATGGCTAAGATTTGCAGATCGTGAGTGCACGTTTCACGCACGAGCAGGTGAGCAGGCGCGTGCTCTCTGCCGCACGTCGCCCACGATGGGGCTTTAGCAACTATTTTATTTGTCACTAAAGACTCCTGATTTAATGTTTTTCAAATTAAAATGACCAAATTGCCCTCACTCCTTGCAACTATAAAAGGAGGCCTCCTCCATACAAAATCTTCATCCCTTCCTTCTCTTCTCTCCCTCTCCAAAGCTCAAGAGAAGCTTGTCCCACACCTGGGATGCTTCTCATGAGATAAAGTCAAATTTCTGTCCCCCTTTCAAAAGCAAATCCCACGACGACGACGACGTGCTGCCCCATTCCCGTTCTTCTCGCTTCGTCCTCCTTCATCCTGCTCCGTTCCCTGTCTTCTAGGCATCGTCCCGTCCAGTTTGTCCTCCAAGAAACCGTCGAGGAGGATATCTCTCTTCCAATTCTTTTTATTACTTTCTAGAGTAGATTTACTGCTTTCTAGTGTAATCATTTTCTCGCTTTCTAGTCGTAATGTTTAGTGTAATGGATAATCCTTCTGATAATGAATTCCATGTTCATTCTACATCCCTTTTTGGTTTTTGCTTGTAATATTCTCTCTCTCTCTCATTCTCTCTCTCTTCTATTTATTGTAAATAGATAAATAGTTTCTAATAAATTATTCTACTTCGTGACAAATAAAACAAACACGTATTTTTTAAATCAAACGTTTGCCTCCTTGAGTTCGACCCTAGATTTCTATTCTGGTATAAATTTTATTTGTTGAACACGAGTTCTTCGCTTTTAAACTACAACGACAGGTTTTCAAAACCAAATACGTTAGCGTAGTAACCCGTACCTTCAACATTTTGGCATCGTTGCTGGGATTCCCCCTCAATCCACTCAATCCTGAAATTCGGGATTCCATTCTTCACGAGCTCCCCCTGGACGGGAGTTCGTGAATCAACTTGATGCAGCTCAACCTGTGAGTCAGCATTTTTCGGAACCCCACGAGTTCCAAACTGGGGTCTTTGATCCCAGTTTTCCTGATCCTTCCCTTTCGTTCTCTCCATCCTCACCCTATGAGGATGTTTGTGTTGTACAAGAGAATGTTAGATCCAACCCCTTCTAATGCTTATAATCCGGGTTGGAGAAACCACCCTAACTTCTCTTGGAAAAATATGGGGCAACGGACCCAATTTCGACCCGGAAACTATGCTCCGCAACGACCAATGGGTCAGGGTCATGTATATACTCAGTTGCCTCCAAATTAGGTTAATTAGCCAGCTTGGAATGCCCGTCAATCCGCAGGGTAGGCTGATTTGAACCCACAAATGGTAAAGATGCAAGGATCCATGCTCCAGCTCATGCAGCAAATGAAAACCTTGCTGGACAACTTGCAGTCCAGGCTCATTGCTAACTCTCGTCAACCTAGATCTCTACCATGCCAACCTGTACCCAACCCACGAAATATTCTGAATCTGGGCAACCAAGCCCATGGGTACGAAAATCAGTGGGATCCACACGCACATGCTCAGGTGGTTGAGCAGGGTTCCTCCTCATCTTCTTCTTCTGCAAATCAACAATTTTTGGCTAATCAAGCCCCTCCAATCTTTCCTAACCCTCCTCAAGATCCAAACACTTATGCATCTGCAAATTCTGTCACCTTGAGGACTGGTAAGCAGACTCAGGAACCACAACCACATTGTTCTGATCTACTGAATCCTAAAGAACTTGAGAGAGAGGAGACTTCTGGAGGAGAAAATAAGGCTCAAGAACCTGATTCCAATGATCTAACTCATGTCACTTTTCCTGAGGCCTTGAACAAATCAAAGAAGAAGTCTGTTGATAGCAATGAGGAGCTTCTGAATCTATTTAAGAATGTGGAGATCAATATCCTACTCCTCGATGCCATCAAGCACATACTGGCTTACGCAAGATTTTTAAAGGATTTATATACACAAAAGCGTAAGTCAAGAGAATCTGTTTCGAGGAAGGTGGTACTCTCTGAGCAGGCTAGTTCTGTTATCCTACATCACCTCCCTCAAAAAAAGAGAGATCCAGGTGCTCCGCTGATTTCTTGCATCATCGGAGATTACACATTTGATAGAGCACTTTTGGATCTGGGTGCATCCATCAACATAATTCCAACTTCTTTTTACGAGAAGTTTGGATTAGGTGAACTTCGGCCAACTTCAGTAACGCTATAGTTCGCTGACCGCTCGGTCATAAATCCATGAGGCGTTACTGAAGATGTTATAGTTAAGGTCAAGGATTTCTATTTTCCTGTAGATTTCCTTGTCCTTGACATGGATGTACCTGAAAATCTGAGGAACACGCCCATCATTCTGGAGTGTTCATTCCTGGCTACTGCTAACGCCAACACTAATTGTGAAAGTGGTAGCATGGAAACCGCCTTTGGGTATCAACGAATGAAATTGGATATTTTTAAGGCTATTAATAAATTTGAGGGTTGTGGATTTATTGAGGAACTTGAAGAGGATAATGAAAACATTGAAACTTGTTTGATGGTTTCTTCAATTGAAAGTTCCTCCTGTGATGACAAATTGGACCCGCAACCCTCTATGGCAGACCTGCCATCTTCTGAAGAGGTTATTGATTTTATTCATTCACAACCTCTTCCCCTTGTTGAGTCTTCAACATCTTCCTTACCATCAATCAATAACCCGCCCCAGCTTGAACTGAAACCATTGCCTAAGAATTTGAAATATCAATTTTTAGGACCTCAGAAGACGCTCCCTGTGATTATTAGTGCTAAATTAATAAAGGAGCAAGAGATTAAATTGATCAAGGTCTTGAAGGAATACAAGGAGGCAATTGGTTGGACCATTCATGACCTCAGGGGGATTGAGCCATCTTACTGCAATCATAGAATATTCTTGGAAGATGGATCCCGCCCTTCTCGCCAGATGTAGAGGAGATTAAATCCAAATTTGCGAGAAGTGGTCAAAAAGGAAATCATCAAGTGGCTCAATGCAGGAATTATTTATCCAATCTCTGATAGTCCTTGGGTAAGTCCCATGTAGATTGTTCCAAAGAAAGTCAGGATTACTGTTGTGACTAACGAGAGAGGAGAATCTGTCACAACTTGTTCAGCTACCTCTTGGAGGGTTTGTATTGATTACAGGAAGCTGAACACAGCCACTAAAAAGGATCATGTTCCCCTAGCTTTCATCGATCAAATCTTGGAAAGACTAGCTGGGCGAAAATACTTCTGTTTTCTTGATGGCTACCAGGGATACAACCAAGTTCCTATCCATCCCGAGGATCAGGAAAAAACTACTTTCACCTGTCCCTACAGAACCTTTACTTTCCATAGGATGCCTTTCGATTTATGCAATGCACCTGTGACTTTTCAAAGGTGTATGCTAGCCATATTTTCTGACATGGTGGGAGAGTTTATGCAAGTCTTCACGGATGATTTTTCTATTTTCGGAGAATCGTTTGACTCTTGTTTGGCTAATCTGGAATGATTCTTAAGCGATGTATCAAAACACGATTGGTCCTTAGCTGGGAAAAGAGTTATTTCATGACCCAAGAAGGCATCGTCTTAGGTCATGTAATCTCTAAACAGGGAATTGAAGTGGATAAAGGTAAGGTTGATGCTATTGCTAAACTTCCTCCTCCCACATCTTTTAAACAAATCCGATCATTTCTTGGTCATGTGGGATTCTATTGAAGATTCATCAAGGATTTCTCGAAGTTTGCTCGTCCCTTGAGCAATCTTCTTGCCAAAGAAACATTGTTTGTTTTAGATACATCATGCCGAAAGGCATTTGATTTCCTGAAAACGGCAGTCACTTTTGCTCCAATATTGCAACCATCAATTTGGACAACCCCTTTTGAGATCATGATCGACGCTTCTGATTATGCAATCGGGGCTGTCTTGGGTCAGAAAATTGCTAGAAAGCCCTCTGTCATCTACTACGCTAGTAAAACTCTGGATGAAGCCCAGAGGAATTACGCTGTTACTGAAAAGGAATTACTAGCTGTAGTGTTCGCTTTGGAAAAATTCAGGGGTTATCTCTTAGGGTCTCATGTTATCATCTATACCGACCACTCAACCTTGAGACATCTCTTGGCCAAAAAGGATGCCAAACCCTGCCTTATTCGTTGGATTCTTTTGCTTCAAGAATTTGATCTTGAAATCAAGGATAAAATCAGGGTACAAAATGTGGTGGAAGATCATTTGTCGAGACTCCTAGGTGATTCTTCTCGTCCGGACATTCCAATTGCTGACACTTTTCTAGACGAAGCTATTCTTACAGTTTCAGGTGTCCACACCCCATGGTTTACTGACATTGTTAACTATTTGGCAGTTGGTCAAATCCCCCAGGATTGGACCAAGCAACAATGGGATAGACTCAAATCTAAGGCTAAATACTACTTCTGGGAGGACCCTGAACTGTACCGCATCGGCTCTGATCAGATTATTCACCATGTATACCAAAGAATGAATTCAACAGTATACTCAAGTTTTGTCATGCATCTGGGTGTGGTGGACATTTCTCCAGGAAAAAGACAGCTGCAAAAATCTTGCAATCTAGCTTCTATTGGTCGTCTTTATTTAAGGATGCCCAGGATTTCTCAAGGTCATGTTCTCGATGTCAGGCACTCGGGAGCATAACTAAGAGAGATATGATGCCCCTAAACCCACTTCTTCCTGTCAAAATTTTTGATGTTTGGGGCATCGATTTCATGGGACCTGTTCTTCCTTCATTTGGAAATCAGTACATTCTTGTTGCTGTTGATTATGTGTACAAATGGATTGAGGTGATCCCCACCCGAACCAATGACCACAAGGTGGTCATCGATTTTGTCAAGAAAAATATCTTCAGTAGGTTCAGGATTCTGAGGGCCATCATCAGTGATGGTGGCACTCATTTTACTCATACCCAATTCTAGAATTTGTTGGCCAAATACGGGGTTAATCACTGAATTTCCACACCTTACCATCCCCAGACGAATGGACAAGCCGAGACTCCAACCGGGAGATCAAGAACATTCTATAGAAAATGATTAGGCTTGATCGCAAGGACTAGACTCAAAAGCTTGAGGACGCTCTTTGGGCCTACGGCATGTCTCCATTTCTTTTGGTGTATGGGAAGGCGTGCCATCTACCCGTAGAGATTGAACACAGGACATTCTGGGCAATCAAACAATGCAATTTGGATCTGAATTTAGCTGGAAAGAATAGGAAACTCCAACTATCTGAGTTGGAAGAGCTTAGAAATGATGCATACGAGAATGCCAAGATCTACAAGGCTCAGACCAAATCTCTACATGATCAATTGATTTCCTGTAAGAGCTTTGAGCCGAACCAGAAGGTTAGGTTATTCGATTCTAGACTTAAGCTCTTTCCTGGCAAACTTAGATCTAAATGGAATGGCCCATTCATAATTGACTAGATTTTTCCAAATGGAGCCATTCAGATTTCTGACCCAAAGATGGGTAACACATTTAAAGTCAACGGTCAAGGTCTGAAGCCTGTTATTGACCGTACTCTTCCAGAACCCATCTCAGACACGGTTGCTCTAGCCATTCTGTGACTTCTTTGGTTGGACTTCGCCAAGCTGACGGCATTAAACTCAGCAGTTGCGCATTTGACACAAAGCTGACACGAGCTTCATATTTAGGTGGCATCTTTCATACTCTACCCTTTCTTTCATGTCTCTTTCTCAATGTGGACAGTACACGACTTATCAACCTACCCTTTGATTTGAGGGAACTTTGAGTTTTAAGCATCTACACACTTTCTTTGCATTGACTCATTGTTCGACGATTTTAATGGAAATGGGTAGCTAATGATCCTTCTAGGGTGATATGGCTGGCAAGTTATCGTGGGTAACAGCCCATAGGTAGGTCATCCAGAATCTAGTCTCTGGACCATTCTCTTCTTGCTGCCTTTAGGTAAATCTTAGACCAGGGAAGCCACCTACTTTATAAAAAGAAAAAGAAAGAAAGAAAAAAAAAGAAAAGAAAAGGAGAAAAAAAAAACAAAAGAAATAATCCACACTTCGCCACACGAGTATGGCTGGCAAGTTGTCGATGGTAACAGCTCATCGGCCAGTTGTCCAGAACCCAGCTCAATAAATGCACTGAAAATTCCCAAAACACTTAGGAAGAAGTGGAGAAGTAGAATAAACCAGGGAGATATACATAGGATTCACCCTTGTGTTGACCTCGTAAAAATAAATGTAGGGAGAAAGCTACCAGTTGTAAAGATACACCTTTAGGTAGAATTCTCTTTTTAAGGTCTCCTAGCGGCACAGAAAACCAAAGTCCATTTTAACTACCGATCAACGAGTCTATCACATTCACAATAAGATGCTTGGGACTTAGGGTTTTCATCAAATCCTAGGTGAGTTGAATGGCCATAGAAAGTACGTCCAGAAAGGCAATCTGGATCGAGAAAGGAAGAAACTGCGTCCAGCTAACCATTCCAAGATCTGATCAATGAATGGCAAAGGAAAGTGATCCTTCTGGGTAGCCGTATTCAGTTTCCTGTAGTTGATGCAGACCTGCCAAGATGTCACAGTGCAGGTCGGGATGGATTCACCCTTATCATTCTTCATGATGGTGAGTCTTGCTTTCTTGGGCACTATCTGGATCAGACTCACCCACTGGCTGTCTGAGATTGGGTATACAATACCTACATGAAGCTTTTTGATGATCTCCTTCTTAACAACCTCTAGCATATGTGGGTTTAGCCGTCTTTGAGGTTGTCTCGAAGGTTTCACCCCCTCATTCGTGTAAATGTGATGAGTGGAATACGAGGGGCGAATACCACGGAGATCAGCAATACTCTGCCTGATAGCAGCCCTATGATCTTGAAGCATAGAAATCAATTGATGCTCCTGTTCTTGGGTTAAGTGGGCATTGACAATAACCGGGTATGTCTCACTTTCGCCTAAGAACACATACTTGAGTGAGTCAGGTAAGGGCTTCAATTCAATCATGGGTGGGTCGGAGTCAGAAATGAGAGTGGGAGGAGCAGAATCGAGGGTGGGAATCTGTTGATCCATGTGCACGTGAATTCCCGCTAAGTGACTCCCTGTGGAATAATCAGTTGTGACTGCGTTAATGGGAAACCCATCAGCTATGGTCACGTCCGCCTGCAACAATAAGGGCGAATTAATAATGTGTGGATTAGGATAGCTGGATTTAGGGGTGCAGTGGTCAGAAGCACACCCTAAACAGTCAGATCATCGAGGAGATATGTGTAATGTAGTGGTTTCAGTCTCGTGTGGATCGGGGTTCGAGAACCCTAATGCTGTAGACGAATGCG
Source organism: Thalassia testudinum (assembly GCA_037157565.1). NCBI lineage: Eukaryota > Viridiplantae > Streptophyta > Magnoliopsida > Alismatales > Hydrocharitaceae > Thalassia > Thalassia testudinum. Next base: position 5,744,216 of record JAZHRO010000003.1, on the reverse strand, counting down.
ACATTGGGTCATCACAAATGAGCCTAATGTTGCCATAGTATGCCGTATCTTCGTCTTCGCCATCCTCCTCTATACGATCACAGTCAAAATTCTTTGCTGCCCTGAATATGTCAGGTAGAAGTCTCTCATTGCCTAGGGCAATCTCCATACACCTGGATGCACAGTTGATGTTCGTTCAAGCTGTCACTAGAAATGGGTGACCCAAAATAATTGGTGCATCTCGGAGATTAGGAGAAACTTCCATATCGAGAACGAAAAAATCTGCGGGAAAGCAGAACCCGTGGACTTTCACGATCACGTTCTCAACCACCCCCTCGGTGTTTTGACTGATCTGTCTGCCAGCTGAATCGTGACCGAGGTGGGCTTCAACTCCCCAAATCAAAATCGATCAAATACGGCAATAGGAGTTAGGTTGATGGACAAACCCAGATCTAGAAGGGCCCGATCAAATGGGGAATCTTGCAAAAAGCAGGATATGAGTGGGGTACCAGGGTCTTTCTACTTCGGTGGTAAGTCAGCTGGAATAACAACGCTAGCCGCTTTTGATAGTACCTAATGTAAACGTATTTACATTACATAAGATGTCTATTTATGCATGTTCTTAAGCATAGAATTGCATTGCATACTATAAATATTACATAACATGCATCATCTTGCATTTAGATTAATTTGAATAAAATGGAGGTTAATTGTCTCCTTTTTTGTTCAGGGATAGGGCAAAATTTTTATCGAAGCCTCGGATCGAACATCCAACCATACAGATGTGATCAGGGCAACGATTGTAGTTCAACGACTCCAAGATCGCCCTAATCAGACACCTGTAGCATCAGATAGAGATCGAGGAACCCTAGAAGATCAAGGGCCAAGATGGAATGAATTTGCACTTCAAAAAACAAATCCGACCACACGGATGGATTTGAATCGACGATTGCAGCCTAGCGGCATGAAAATTGACTCAATCCGACAACCGTGGCACCATCTACATCATCCAGAAGATGGACGGCCAAGATGGCACCACGTGGCACCATCTCAGCCACCCAACCGGACGTGCACTCGCTGCACCCTCTCTGCTTCATCACTTCTCCGCTGTTGGATGTGCATCCAACAGCTATAGATGTGCGCGTCGAAATCGTAATTGCGACATAAATGTGCTGATAGCGCATTGGTCGAATGCGCTCGCGAGAAGGCGAGGCGTGCGTTCGAATCGTGGCTAGCGTGCGAGCGAGCGCGGTGAGCAGGTGCGATTGATCACTCGATCGTGATCGAGCAATTGCGCACGTACAATAGCGCTCACGCAGTATCGCACTCCCACGCGTGACGCGCCATCACACGCGCGAGCGCGTGCTTATGAGTGGGCGGAGAGGCAAATTAAGCCATCTGATCTCACATTCGGATGACTAAGATTTGCAGATCGTGAACGTGCGTTTCATGTGCGAGTTGGCGAGCAGGCGCACAGGCTCCGCCCCACGTCACCCACGATGGGGCCTTCACAAAAGTTTTATCCGTCACTAAAGACCCTTGATTTAATGTTTTTTAAATTGAAATGACCAAATTACCCTCGCTCCTTGCAACTATAAAAGGAGGCCTCCTCCATACGAAATCTTCATCCCTTCCGTCTCTTCTCTTGCTCTCCAAAGCTCAAGAGAAGCTTGTCCCACACCCGGGATGCTTCTCGCGAGATAAAGTCAAATTTTCGTCCCCCTTTTCGAAGCGGATCTCGCGACCAGGACGACGTGTTGCCCCATTCCCGTTCTTCTCGCTTCGTCCTCCTTCGTCCTGCTTCATTCCCCGTCTTCCAGGCGTTGTCCCATTCAGCTCGTCCTCCAAGCGTCCGTTGAGGAGGATATCTCTCTCCCCATTCTTTTTACTTCTTTCTAGAGTAGATTTACTGCTTTCTAGAGTAGATTTACTACTTTCTAGTCGTAATGTTTAGAGTAATGAACAATCCTTCTGATAATGAATTCCATGTTCATTCTACAACTCTGTTTGGTTTTTGTTTGTAATATTCTCTCTCTCTCTCTCTTCTATTTATTGTAAATAGATAAATAGTTTCTAATCAATTATTCTACTTCATGACAAATAAAGCAAACACATATTTTTTAAATCAAACGTCTGTCTCCCTGAGTTCGACCTGGGATTTCTATTCTGGTATAAATTTTATTTGTTGAACACGAGTTCTTCGCTTTCAAACTACAATGACACGCTTTCGAAACCAAATACATTAGCGTAGTAACCATAGCTTCAACAGTACCGCCTGTCGTCCAATTCTCGGCTGTTGCTTCGGGGTACAATAGTCCTTGAAGAACCTAGCGACAGCGGGAATTTGATCGATAGCCTCGAGGACAGGGACCTGAATATGTACTTAAACATTGATTTCAGGTCCTCAAAATTTTGTGTCCTTTTTTTGTCCTGCATTTTGTGTCAGAGCCTCAGGGAAAGGGATAGGAATTTCAGGGTTAAGTGGCTTCTTACCCTTATCTACCGTAGGTGGCTCTTGAGATGAAGTAGGAGTCGAACCCGCCTACAGCAAAGGGTGGGAAAAATCAGGACCCGCCTGCCTAAGTGGTGGGCCGAATGTCTTCCTTCTGCTCCGCAGAGAGATAGCGTGTGCATCGGCTTACTGTCCATGAGGTGGTGGTGGAGCAGAAGGGGCAGAATACGTAGGATTCTGCAAAAGTGGCTGGCCTTGTGCATAACCAGGTGGTGCAGGAGGCTCCTGTAGTATGGCATATGCCTGTCCCTACGGTGCCTGAAACCTAGGGAGGGTGCCCTAGTTATGCACATATCGGGGATTCGGGATGGGTTGGGAGGGCAAGGCTCCCTGAATCCTATGCTCCTGCAATAGTTGGTTCTATGTGTTTTGTATGGTCTATATCTGATCAGCCATTGCCTTCATAATCTGCAAGCTATCTTGTGTAGATTTCCTCATTGATTCTTGTAGCTCCTCTTTCATTGCCTCCAAAGGGTCAGCCCGCTTTGGAGGGTGGTTAGCAGCTTGGTGCAGCAGCTAGTATAAAGAGCGGAGTTGCTGCTGCTGAGACGAGAATGGCTGTTGCCTAGGATACTTGTTTTACGCATTCCCATATTGCCTGGTCTGGTAGTGTGGATCTTGATGTGGTCTCTTTGAATTACCAGACGAGAAGTTTGAATGTTGGCACCAACTAGGGTTACACGTCTCTGAATATGGGTTATTATGCCCGTATCCTTAGATAGCGCTGACGTCCTAGTAGGCTGAAGATGTCTGAGATGTATATCCGTCAAGGGGATACGCATTATAATCTGCAGGTGGTGTGTAACCCTAGTCATAGGGTGCTAGATCTAGATTATTTACGGGATCCTGATATGCGGGATCTCATAAATACGGAGAAGACGCATCCCAAGTGAGTAGATTAACTCGAGCAGGTGGGGCGTGGGGTGCGTGGAGGGTCTTACGGTGGCAGAGCTCAAGTCAGATTGACCCCGACTGATCTGGTCAATCTTTTTCTCGATTAAGTTTATTCTATCCAGCTGTTTGACGATGATATCCATGTCAACTCGAATAGACTTGATGTGAGCCTCGTGGACACCAACCCGCTGCTGACTAGGCCATAGGAACTGGTTCATGGATGTGGCATTCATCGAGTTCTTCGCTAATGATTCGAACAACTCAAATGAGCTGTTCTCGTCTTTTGAGAGAAAATTCCCGCCGCTAGATGCAACGGCTAGATATCGATGTGTGTCATCCACCCCAAGGTAAAAAATCTGAGCTAAGTGCCATTTGAGTATACCATGATGCGGGCATTTTCGGAGAAGGTCATGAAATTTGTCCCATGCTTCATGTAACTTCTCCCCAGATCCTTGGGAGAAAGTCGTGATTGCACGCCTTATTGCATTTGTTTGACCGATTGGGAAGAACTTTTGCAAGAATTCATGTCGTAATTTCGGTCAAGTTCCAATTGGCTTCCCAGTAGTCCTGTACCAGTATGAAGCTTTGTCCCTCAGAGAGAATGGGAAAAGCTTTATCAGAATAATCTCGAGATCGATATTCCTGGGTCGAATTATTTCAGTGAGTCGACTCAGGTCCTCAAGGTGCTGGAACGGATCTTCGCTTGAGTTCCCATAGAAATGAGTGCTGATCAACCCAATCACATTGGGCTTGAGCTCAAACGCATCTTTGCCTGCGGGAATTTTGACAAGAGGTACGACGATTTGTGCGGCTAGGTTGTAGAAATCTCGTAGTTGTTCTCCTCGCAGCGGGTGCTGCATTCTGTCAAGCGCCGTCAGAATGCGATCCATGCTCTGCTGATGCTGCTCCTCAGATTCGGCGACTTGGGCTTCCAGATGAGCCATCGGGTCCAGATTCTCGATATCCTGACTCGGTCTTGGTCTAGGTCCAGGATTTGCCATGGTAGCTCTAGGAATAGAAGAAATGGGGGGAGAAGATGGTCCTGGCGAGGTGACTCACCTCCTTGGGAGTGGCTCCCAAGGTCTAACCAAGAGAGGTCGAAGTGACCTCCTTCCTTGCATACACCACCCAACCCCTGGGTTGGTGTAGCCAAGCAGGAAAAGGCTAAGGCCTTGTTAATCAAATGGTCCTTATGGATCAGGTGACCAGATTTATCGTTATGAGTTTGAATTCTTGAAGAGAAGTTCATCGTTCAACCGACTGAAAGTGGTTCCCACCTCTTAAGCTAACCTAGCCAGTCTGGTTATGAGGGGACTAAGGGGAAGGTTCTTCCTGTGGGTTACGCCTTCAGTTTCATTATCCCCTGAGTTGCGGTCGTTTGACACTACCCCACAAACTTAGTCATCAGGTTTGGCAAGAGAGGTTTAAAACACCCAGTAGTATGACAACGAACTCGGGTTGATTTCGTATTTTAAAATTAATTTTAGCCCATTTTCTTCAGTGGGGTTTGTGGTGAGCGGCCCACAAGGTAACCAAGCTCACCAGCTAAGACTAGACTTGATTAAGTCTAGGTTAGCCCAAGTGTGGCCTCTAAATCGTAACCTTGAAGGTTCAACCGAAGTTTCATGCACTTCTAGGGTTTTTCTCTGTTTCAGCGGACCACAAAAGTGATGTTTGTTCTCTGATAATAATTGGAATCTAATTAACTTGAAATTTTGCGAGTAGATTCCTTCTTCAATTAGTTTTTCAGAGAATATTTTTATGGAATTTTTATTGTTTCAACCTAATTTTTAAGGAATTTTGAACGTCAAGGGGTCAGATCTGGAATTTTGACCTCTGGTCGATTTTTCATTTTGAAATAGAACAAATTGACCTTCAAAAATTCAGGAAAAATACAAAAAATAAATCCAATTAGATCAGCTTTCAAACCCCAGCATTTTTAGCCAAAACAGATTCGTGGATTGCTCGGAATCTCTTTTTGAAATTTGAAAAATTTTGACTCTGGGCCAATCTAACCCTCACACACTTCGTGAATTTTTAAAAAGTATATACTTGGAATTTTTTTAAAATAATGGTGGCATTTGAAAGAGGGTTTGAGAATGAAGGTTTAGCATGAATTTCAAATTTTTTCACGTACTAATTTTTCGGCAATCGATTTTTTAAATCAGACTTGAAATTTGGCTTTTAAAGAGGTTTGAACTTAAAATGTAAGCTTTCCACCAAAAAGAAAATGTTTTTTTTTTCAAAACTTTTGTACATTTTTTTTTTGCAAAGAATTTTTCAAACAGATTCAACGAAAAGTCATTTTTTTTTACTTTTTTTTTCAAACTACCCTAAGATTCAAAAGGAAACCTAAACTAGATTTTCTTTTCAAAGATTTTTTTTGTGTTTTTTTGGATTTTTTTTTCACAGCAATGAGTAAAATAAATTTTTTTTTAAAGGAAATTGTAGAAAGTAAAACCTAATCTAAAAATAAGATGATGTGCACCTGGATTTGCTTACCGCGCTGATTGTGTGCACAGATCCCATTTTTCCTGCACATAAAAAAAAACAAAGTAGAGGCAAATGTGTCAATGATGTTTTAAAAGATCGAAATCAAAGAAAATGCATTGCCTCCCCGGCAAAGGTACCATTTGTTGAGAGGTCATAGATCGTGTTTTTGATAGAAAAAAGTGTCATAGTATAGTTACGAAATACGATCCAACAAAGATATTATTTTCTAAAAATAATGAGACTTTGAGTCCTGGTCGTTTGTCTCTGGGGGGCATTTGCTTTACCCTAGAAATCGATCTTTTTGCCACTCTACTTCGTTTAAAAATGCACGCCAATTTCCAATCTCCTAACTAAGATTTCACTACTTCTGTTATGGACTCGGATTATGTGCGCGTGCATCAAATAAATTACGAAGGTGAACGTGTGAGTTTCTGTGCGCACGATTCTAGTGAGGTGGTGACTATTTACGGAGAAAGCGTCTATCGTTAGATTTTCAATATCCTCGGGAAATGACATGCTTAGTTGCAAAATGGATAGATAATTAAAAAGCAGGCAACTTAAATCACGCAAATATGATGGCACACAATAAGTTCATTGTGATTTCATAAGAAGGAGACATATATATATATATATAACATTTTTTATCCATTCAGTGAGAGAGTTGTTTGCAATAGAACTATAGATGAATGCTTGTATGGAAATGCTTGGAATTTAAATCTATCTACCAGAAAATGACTGCATACAAGAATCAATGGGGGGATTTTGCATGCATCATTCAGGGGGGAATTAAGACTATGCTACTAAGCAGTAATAAAAAATTTATGGAGACCATAAACTAAATCTAGCAAAATAAAGGGCATTCAGGGGTGGCCCCCGATGGCCTTGGAATGGTCGGGAGGAGAATGAGGGGCGGCCAATGCAACTTAGTCCAACCCTTGGAGAGAGGGAGGAGTGATCCAGCATCCTGGCATGATGTCCTCCATGGTGGTGGTAGTGAGCTCGTGGAGGTGGAGTGGCTAGCTAAGTGGAAGTGGGCGTGGATGGCACCAATGGAGTCGAGAGTGTGAATTTGCCAAGGAAGTGAATGCGGTCACTTGGCCGCCCTTGGGGTCTTTTTATAGACCCAAGGGCTTTTCTCTAGAGAGGTGTGGAACTCTCTAGAGAGAGCCCAAGAGTGGCTGGCCACATGAGGATAGAAGTGGTATTTGAGATCCAAAAATTGTGGATCTCAATTTGAATGCCTCTTGGTTGCTAAATTTGGCAACCAAGAGGTGGCGCCACTTCAAGAGAGTTCTAGGGAACTATAGAGAAGTGTGTGTGCATGAATGGGTGTGTGTGTGTGTGTGTGTGGTCGTGCTCTATGTGGCTAGGTGGCTTAGGTTAGGTCCTAAGGGGTTTGGGTAGGTGTAGGTCTTGAATTAGGGTTACAAACCCTAATTGCTAAGGGGAAAATGCAATTAAACTTAAACTAAGATTAATTGAATGAGTGTGAACCTAATTGAAAGTGAAATAACTCAATTAGGTTGGGTTTAGGTCAATTGGACTCTCACTAAGTCCAATTGAACTTGTGTGGGTTGAGATCTAAGCTCAATTGGACTCAATGAGTCCAATTGACTTAGGTGAAGATTATTGACTTTGATCTAAGTCAATTGGGTTTGGTGAGGATCTAATTAGGTCCTTAGGTAGGTCTAGAGGTGATGTACTAGGGTTAGGACACCTTAATTTAGGTTCCTATGGGGTTGGGATTAGGTCTAGGGAGCTAGAGATCCAAGATCAAGACTTGAATCTCAAAATAGGGACTGGAGACCAGTATCAGGCATCCAATAATATGATCAGACGACTTATACTCAAAAATCAGAAGTCCAGACTTCAGTTCTGGATGTCCAATCTGAGTCGGGGGGAAATCAAGGTTCTGTTTTGGGTATTCTACAGAAATTGGACGTCTGACGAAGTGTCTGGACGTCCAATAACATTGCAGAAGTGGGTTTGAGGTGTGCGGGAGATGGCTAAGGGTTCTGGACATCCTATAACTTATCTGGATGTCCAGATAAGGGTTGGAACTAGGGTTTGAGGGCTTCCGAGGGTATTATGACCTAATCTAAGGGTGGCTAAGGCTTGGGGAAGTCTCTAGGCTATCCTAGGGCTAGGATGGACCTATGCTCTTCACATTTTACTGCTTTATTTCTACTTAATAGAATAGAAAACCCTTAACTCCCTTGCATTATTATTCCTACATCTAAACTAAGCCTTCTGCTCCAACTCTGCTGCAACTCCCATTATTCCTTATCCAGCTTCAAATCCAGCTCCAGATCAAGCTCCTGATCAGCTTATTCCCTGCAATTGACATAATGTACTAAATTAGCACATTATAACATTATTTCATGCATAGCTAAAGAAGAGCAGTAAAGATGCAGATAATGCGTATGTATGCATGAATAACCCTAACTTATGCTAAGTCCTAGCTTAGTCTAGGTCAATTAAGACCTATGATTGCTGCGCAATCATTCTACAAAATTGGACATCTGGACATTAAATTAGACGTCCAATTCTGTGTCAGTAAGAGTTTTGGCTTCCTGGATTATTATTTTCTAGAAATCAGATGTGCAGCCAGATGTTTGGACGTCCTAAAATGTGCTGGAGAGTGGGCTTTTGGTTTGCTATGGTTGGTTTTGGTTCCTAAGTGTTTGGGAGAGGGATAGGGTAGATAAGAACATGGATAGTGCTATCCATGTTTGGGTTTTGAGGCTAAGGTGCCCTAATGGAGGTTGTTTTGGGTTTGGAAAGGCTGTCCTAGGGTTTCTAAGGGTAGGGATAAGGCTATCCTCCTCACTCCTCTTATCTAAATCAGTCTTCTTCCTTTATATCTTTATTCCACTATCTCCGTCCTGGATCACTTTATTATCTGCAAATGGCAATAAAAAATATTAACTAGTAGGATATCTCATCTTATTCTAACTAGACTGATGCAATGCATGATATGCAAGATATGAGTGCAATATCTGCAATTTAAGCTAGGTTCAGACATTATTTAGGTTGGTTAGGAGCCATGATTACTGTGCAATCATACCCCTATGTCTGAACTTTGCTAGTCCCTAGACATAGGGGTACCTAAGGGATTGATTATTTTATCAAGTGTATGCTTAGAGAGTTTTCTGCTTTTTGTTTTCATCCTATGTTCTAGAAATCCAGACAAATGTGAAAGTGCAGCTACGTAGGTTTTGCAACAGATTCGAGTGAAAAGCTTGATTCACCTCTAAAGCCTGTACTTGACCCCTAGTTAAAATTCTAGCAGGATAGGCAGACTTCTTCCCTCGGGGTATTCAAGATATTCTATGAATTCCACCCCTTCGTTAAGCATAGGTAGAGAATCTTAGAAGGAAATGATTATATATTTGGTGGCTCACTCTCGACTGGTGCTACATCGAGATTAGTACTAAAGAATCTAGATTCCCAAATTATTAAGTAATTCTACTCAGAGAAAGATGAGAAAAACTATGCTCTCTTTTGGTTCCTTTGTATTCATTCTCTCTTTTTCTCTCTTTTTTTTTCTTTTCTTTCTTTTTCTTAGAGCTCACAATTTTACCAGATTCTCACGTATGATCTGTATTTGGTGGTCTTACTTGGCATTAACACTTTAATTGAGTTCTCATAACCTTAACACTAAGTCAGAATTCCTTAGCCAGTATTCGAGCGGTCAGAAACACAAAAGGATAGGTTAAGGCCATATTTGGTGGATTTCATTTTTATTTGGTGTATTACCTCAATGTAACAGAAATAAACACTAAATACTACTAACTCTATTTCTACATTTTTCTTTTTCTAATTTTTCTATTTTTTTATATATATCTCTTTTTTTTCATCATTTTTTTATACAAATCAGTATTATGCAAAATAGCACATGACATTCGTGACTTTTTATTCAAGAGGCATTATTAAGGATTGGTGGTACTCAAGAGACATTGGGTGGCTTATTTGGTGGAAGTGCCTACTCACGGCATCGAGAGAGATGGATAGGACGGAGTATTTCTGATCTTGACATCAATACTCTCCTTCAGCTGAGGATTCCATAAAGAATGGTCCTAACCATCCACCTTAGACCTAGTTTTATGAAAACTCGCTCTCCGCGTTTTTGCCTTATTTAGTGGCTCTCAAACTTTCACTCAAAATGTATACACACGATCTGAGAGAAAAAATTATGCCTAATCTTTGAGTATCATTACCTAATTATCTAGGATTCCATATTCCTTACACTAATCTTAGAGCACCAGTACACTCTACTCTCATCTTACACTATTTGGTGGATTTTTGGAAGAAAATTTGCCTGACTTCCAACACATTGTCCAAGGGTTCAGGAAAAGAAGCACTGCTTCTTCTCAACAGACTGGAGACGTTTATCGACCTTCATCGTGAATCCACTGCAAATTCTACGTGTGTGTGAAAATTGTACTGGATTCCAGATTATAGGAATCAACTGAGGATAAAATCCTTAATACATTCTCTTGATAAAAATCTTATTCATGAATGCAATATATATGCATGCTATGTATAACCTTTCAAAAGTTGCACTTCAAAAATTTTCCTAATTCGGGCTATATTTAGCTTGACCCTAAATTTAGAATGAAAAAGTGAGTGGATGAGTCGAAAGTGGCTGTTGCAGATGACTTTTAGCTCCAATGCGAGCATTGGAGGTGGAGTCGATTGTTCTTAATTTAAGGACCCTAAAGTGTAATTAGCATGATGTACGAAAGGTTTTTCCTAGGTGTTGGCAGAAAAATTTTCAGTTTACAATTACTACCCCCCCATGCCTACTTTCTTGCATGTCCTTATGCATGAATATAACGAAAAATAAATTAAGACAAGGAGTAAATGGGTAGAATTCACCTGGAATGGATCCTGAATTTTTACGTTCCACTTATTCCAACACCTGAAATTGAATATGCAGGAAAAATATGACAAATAAAATATGCTATATATAATTACTGAGATTAATGCCTCCAGCTGAGCATATACTCAAAAAGGATATACCAATACAATATTGAGAATGTTGAGTAAAATGATAAGAATTTTAGTCTCATTCGCCAATAGCGGACCACAAATGAGAACCAGCTGTCCATGAATTCCAAGTCCAAATAATAGAAAAAATATGCAGATGGGGCTTGGGATTATCTGCTGCCAGATGCTACATAAGAAAGACAAATAAATACGGGTGCCTGGAAGAAATGAATATGAAGGCATCCCGAAGAGGTGATGGAGAATGTGGGTGATAGGGGTTTGGGTGGAGTTGTGTGGGATGAAATCATATGGGTCCTGATAATGGTGATGAATGGAAGGCATGACCCAAGTAGTGTGGTCAGATCTGGAAATCAAGGTCCAATGATCAGTCTCTGTCTCTACCAAACATGTTTGGGTCTCATCTTCTTTTGTTTCTTCCAAATTTTCCAATGCCAATTCCCAATTATCACATGATTCCCCAAAATTTTTAGCTTCCTCTGATAACTCATCATATGTTATCCCCAACAGTATTTCAATCTCTTGAATATCTTTTTCATAAGGGGATATTTCCTTCTCACTTAGATAAATTGGTCATTAGATTTAGCAGTGAGTCCCTCCGTGAAAGTGGAATGGGCTGAATCATTGATTGAGGAGTTGTAACAATCCTTTTGATTTTGTTGCCCCGTGTATGAGATCATTTGAATTAATTCATCAATGTCTCCAGGGGTATTCTCAAATACAACAAAATCATATTCAAGCTAAGACCTTGCACTTTAATAATTACATCCTAAACTACCCCCTTTGGTAGTTTGATGGAGCCATCTGCCATTCTAATGGTCACAGGTGTGTGGTGCAGATCTCCAAGTCTGGTGCGGTCAAAAAGGGCGGTTGGAATCAAGCTAACGGAAGACCCTAGATCCACAAGGGCTTTGTTGAAGGTGAATCCCTTTATGGCACAAGATATGAAGGGTTTTCCAGGGTCAGTCATTTTGGGTGGTAGAGTGCTAGAAACAAATGCACTTATGTTAGCTGATAAAACCATCTCTTTAGGTGTGCAAGTTTTTTTCTTCTTTTGTGACTCTTTCTTTAAGGCCTCAGGAAAGGGTAAATAGGTCAAATCAACTTCAGAAGCCTTTTTCTTTTTTTTGTCCCTTGAGTCTGAGTCAGAGTTGGATGTGGGTTTAGTCTTTTGATTTTTGGTTGAGCCAGAATCAGGTCGTTTGGGTGGGCTCTTAGCATTTCTCTTCCTTTTAGAGGCCACAGATTTGGCCCCCGCACAATGGCATGTATGATAGATTGGAGGAGGGGTCGGAAGAATAGGTGGAGAATAGGAGTGAAAAGTCATTTGCATCTGGGGATAAAGTGATTCTTGAAGTCTCTTGATTTGATCCCCTTGAGATTTCATTTGATTTTCCAGCTTAGTCAGCCTTTCTTCATTTTTCTTATCAAAGTCCAACAAAATGTTCATGATATCTTTAAGGGTGGTTGCGGGTTTGGCTGGAGTAGATGGTTGCCCTAAAGTGGTTTGAGTGGAATATTGGGCTGGCCTAGATTGATGTTCAGTCTGAGTCGGTCTCTGTGGTGACCATGAAAGATCAGGATTGTTTCTCCACTCCAGGTTATACGAATCTGGATATGAATCAATGGGTGTATCGCCCTGAGTGGGGCTGACTATAGAGGGAGTTGATTGAGAACCTGTTATGTGGTCCTGTACTTGTGATCCATTATTCCAATTCCTTAGAGATATCTTATCAGGTACAGGTGTATCAAAAATAGTGCATTCCTCAATTGATCTACCCAAATCACGGATTAGGTCCAAACGTGCCTTTTGGGTTGGCCGAGTCCAGGATGCCTCCCCATGGTAGAAGAATCAGTAGAGTAGCTAGTGGATCCAAAATATGGGTCACTTGACCCACTAGGCTAGTTTCTCTAAGTCTCTTGTTCTTAGGAGGAGTGATAAGATTGAGACTGTGCCTGAGATTGTCTAATTTGCTCCAGAAGTTTGGCACATTGATCTACATAGTCCTTGTTATATTCTTGGAATTCAACAACTATGGCTTTCAATTGGTTTTGATCTAGATAATGGTCGGATCCATGAGGTTCAGGTTCTAGATAAGCTGGGGGATAAGGATGATCATATCCCCGCTAGTTAGGATGAGTCTCCTAACTAGGAGGAGTCGAAATCATGGTTGGTTTGGGAGATGGAGGACCCTGATGGTCAAAAGAATGATATGGGTTCATGGATATTTGAGAGAAGATGCGAATAGAGATAAGAGATAGTCTTCCTTAGGAAGACACAACCAGCTACAAGGGGCTGGTGGAATTAAGGTAAAGGCCTAGGAAGAAAGATGAGAGAGCCCCAAATCAAGCAAACAAGCTAGCCTTAAATTGTATACCCTAATTGGATCTAAACTTGGTATCCTGAGATAGAACTGGGTTAAACCAACCCTTGAATTACTTGGCTGGCCAGATTGGTGGGACCAGTTAGGACACCCCGTACGATAGGACACCATTAAATGTTAACGCGGTTACTGCACTAACATTTCTTGTCACCAGTTGGTTCAACTAGACAAGGTCTTGATTTTTACCCAATTAAATTTTAGTTATGATGAGAACCTCATCATGAGCCATAACTAGCTCATTTTGACCTAATACAAAGGATAAAAGCTCCTACATATCTCAAGGAAAGGCTTAACTCAGAGAATCCTGAGTTTGAGAAGAAAACAAGTCATAAGGGGTAAAAATGCAATTTTACCAGTATAATCTACATACAGGGTAATTCAGGGCCCAAACATAGGTCAAAGCAGCTTAATAAGAATAAGAGTGGGATGAAATGATCTAGCAAGGGCTACAGCAATTCCAAGAAACTAAATGATAATCTGTAACCCTAAAACAACCCACTTCAATTCACAAGGTTCGAGGCAAAGTAAAAATAGAATAAACCCTCTAAAATTCATCGAAAAATAATCTCTAGGGTTTAGAACCTTCAATTTGGCCTTCAGAACCCATTTTGACCTACATTGAGAACCATTCCCAATTAATAACTTAATTTGGGTTTTTGCGTAAATTGACCGGTCAAACAAGGTTTAATATGGAAATGAAATTCACCATCAGATTCCTTAGGTCCTAATTAGTCATGTATAAAAACTTGAGCCTAAGAAGAAACCTCCTTGACCGACTTTACACTTTGGTCCTCATATATTTACTCTTTGGCCCTCAACTTTTGAACCCTCGCATTTTGGCCCCTAACTCTCGTTCGTTCTTTGCGATCAGGTCCCCCCTGCAAAACCTGCCAGCACCATGCTCCGGCGACCTTGCGCGGAGCATGGCGCTGCGCAGGGTGAGGTGGGGGACCTGGCAAGTAAACCGGGGGTGCCCTGCGTCGTCAGCCGTCCCAGGGACACCCCCCTGGTCGTTGTAACCCACCATACTGGCCGTACGAACGCACGGACGGTATGGGTTCTTGTTTCCGGCCATCCTCCGGCGAGGGAGACACGTCGTCTCCCTCCGCCTTCCTCCCTGTTTGATCCCTATAAATACCCCCCGTTGCTCCACCGCCTGGGGCAGCTTGGATCTGACGGAGAAAATCCCCAACTTTCCTCTCTTCTCTCTCCGGCAGACGCTCACCAGCTCCGGCGGTTCCTCCCCCTCCACCTCTTCGCTCTGCCGTAATACCAGCAGCAGAGACTTCCTCCCCTGCTCTTCCCGCGCCACGCCGCACCCAGCTGGCGCCTCTCCGGCTCTCTGCTCGCCGTCGCCCCTTTCCCTGAGCATCGTCTTCTCCGGCGACAGTCGATACGACTGTCGCCCTATTCCTCCCCCTTCGTCCCTGCAAGTAAGCTAGAACTACTCCCCTTCTTCTCCTCTTTCTTTCCCCGCTTTCAATTTATTCAATTAAGCCCTCGACCGACCCTGACCATCGTCATCCCCTTCGTCTCCGGCCACCCTCCGGCGAGATGCTCCCATCGCTCCACAGCCTCACACACCTCGTCGACCTTCACCGAACCTCCGCCTCATCACACTGAGCTCCCCCCACCCCTTCACTGCCACTCCACACCTCCGTAACGCTTCCCCCAACGAACCCATCCTCCGACCCACAGTCCGACCTAGGGCAGCCCTTGCACGCCGTCCCGCGCCTCGCCACCACCCACACGAGCTCCGCCGCACCCTGGCGAAGCTCCTGGCACTTTCTGATTAGGCCGAGAGGCCGTTTTCTTGTGAACAGGCCACCCGACCTCCGCCGCCATTGCCGCGCAGGAGGAACTGCTTCCGCCTGCAGCTACAGGCGCGCCACGCTCAGCGCCACGCCCAGATTCAACTCCCAGGCCTTGCGAGGCGTTTTGGCAAAACACCAGGCTCGCAGCTAAGGCAGAAGGCTTCGCGTGACGCCGCAATCTCCTGCTGATTTCCCCGCTGCGGGCGTGCAATTGAGGTGGGACACTTAGTCCCACCTCGGAAAAGCCTGAAGAGTCGCAGCGATATAAGATGCAAAAGTGCTGGAGGCTTACTGCCTCAGCACACGGGGTGAGGTCCCCTTCACCCGCCCGGTTACCCGGTCTCGTCCGCGCTCACGCCCCGCGGACCTGACCCGACCCGACCCGACTTAAGACTGACCTGCACTCCTCGCCCACCACACACGCCGGTGGGCCTGGACCCGGGAATGACCCGTACCCGATTACCCGGCAGCTCTGGGAGAGCTTTCCCAAGAGTGGTTTCAGAGAGAGTGAGACGCGGGGGGGGGGAGAGGGTAGAGTAGGTTTTGTTCTCTGACGTAAGCTCTGAAGTGTGCAGGCACAGGTGAAGAAGAAGAACCGCGGAAGAAGAAGGAAGCTGAGGGAGACACTGTAGCACAGGCTGTTTAAGTCGTCTGATTTGGAAATCAGACGACGGCCTGAAGGGAAAAGAAGAAAGAAGGAGGGGTGACGTCCCTGGCTGAAAAAGAACAGAAGAAGACAGAAGAAAAAGGAGGAGCAGGAACAGCAGGAAGAAAGAGGAGCATCACCTCAAGAAGAAGGAGACCTAAAGAAAGAAGAAAGAGGAGCATCACCTCTGCAGCAACAAAGAAGAAGAAGGAGATCTAAAGAAAGAAGAAAGAGGAGCATCACCTCTACAGCAACAAAGAAGAAGAAGGAGATCTGAAGAAAGAAAGAAAGAAGAACATCACGAGGAGAAAACAAAGAGAACAACAAATTCTTTCCCTCTCTCTTTCTTTAGTTTTGTAAAAGAAACATGTATATCTCTAGAATACAACTTGCTCCCTGAGTTCGACCTCGGGAACTCTTTTATTCTCCGAGTAAAAAAAAAAAAATTTTATATAGTTGAAATGTTGGTAATAACTGGCTATACTACAACATAATAACAATAAAACCCGGTTGTCCCAATCCTCTTCAACCATTTTGGCGCCGTTGCCGGGGAGCAACGGCTATTCTAGAGGTAAACATTCCTGTTTCTTTTTTAATTTCTGATAATCTCCCCTCTTTTGTGCAGCTACAGGAACTCAAGAAGACATGCAACCACACGACAACCACTCCGAAGACAGGTAAATTTTTCCTCTCACTATTAACCCCTAAACTCTAAAAGAGGAAGAAAAGAAAAGAACAAGCAATATAGAGCTAACCTGTCTTCCATACTTAGTAACCATAAAGAGTTGCATGTTTTCAACTCATCACTCCTGCACACTATTAAGGGTATTTAAGGGCTAACACATTCTTTCTTGAGCCCTAATTGCCCAACAAAGAATTAAATGGACCAAGTAGAGCCAACATAAGGTCAAACATTAGGATTTCAGTAAAGACACACCCCTTAATCAAGAATTGAGGAAATCCAAAAGAGGTGTGCCCAAGCCATTGATTGAAAATAATTAACAAGAAAAATCCTAAACAATTGGCTCTCTCTAAACACTTGAACCCTAAAAGACAAGACCTGAAAGCTCTCAAAGAAAACAAGAGGTAAACTTGACCCCTTTGGGTCAACCAACCTTAAATTAGGTCACTCTTTGCACTTAAAAAGACTAAAGTTCAAGTGAAACCTTAAGCACCCTGATCTTAAAATTGGTAGACTTAAGAGGTCAAGATCCCCATTCTGGTCTACCTGGAACCGCAGTGACAAGAGAGGTCGGGTGGGGGAAACCCTGTAACCCGTGGGGACGCTCTACCGTGTAGGGGTCTTCGCGGGACTCTCCCTCTCTGGCTGCCCAGGTAATTCTCAGGTGGACGATCTTTCTGATCAAGGGGTCCATCTGCCCCGCACCTCTATAGTCACCCAACACATTTTTGGGTGTCTTGATTGGGTCCAGCACCTTCTAAACTTACCTCTTCCAACAGTGTATGTACGGAAGGAGGTCTCTAAGACCACCCTTAAGACCTCCTTTAGAAATTCGCTCTCGTCAAGGCCAAGCCTCGACGCCCGTGTTTGTACAGCAACACCCTCACATTATTCTCTCTTCTGATTCAGAACCAAGTTCTTCTTCTTCCCCCATCATGGCTCAGCCAGTTGAGGAAGAAAATAATCTGGAACACCAGCTCCAGCGACTCAATGACCTCTTCCAAAACTTCGTGCACCCACCACAGCGTCCTATGATGCGGGACCACTACAATCCTGCTGCGGTGGCCATTGAGCCTCGAGTCAGAATCCCGACTGGAGGACCTGATTCCGAATTAAAGCCCAACATGATTCATGCTATACCTAAATTCCATGGGCTTAATTCTGAAGATCTCTTCCAGCACATCAAACAGCTAAAGCATCTGGCCCACACTTTTGGATCAGATGCGCAAAATCGGGATATTCTTCTCATGAAGATGTTCTCCTTTTCTCTTATGGACAAGGCCGCCCATTGGTATCAAACTCAGACCCGGCCGATCAACACTTGGGAAGAACTTCAATCCGAATTTTTGAAAAAGTTTTTTCCCGTTGGTCGGACCAACGCCTTGCGCCATCAGATTACACACTTCACTCAACAATCAGGAGAACCTCTCCATGAGGCATGGGATCGTTTTCAGGATCTCATGAGAAAGTGCCCCCATCACGGAGTTCCTAAATGGGAACAAGTCCAATCGTTTTACCAGGGACTTCGTGAGGACATCCGCCTTTTCGTCAATGCAACTTGCGGAGGAAACATCATGGGTCAACATGAAGACAGGCAAAAGATCCTGGAACTCCCCTGATTTCCTGTAAGATAGGTGGTACCCAATTTGATAGAGCTTTGTTAGACTTGGGTGCATCCATAAACCTGATACCCACATCCTTACTCGACCATCTAGAAGAATCTGAGCTAAAACCAACCGAGGTGACATTACAATTAGCAGATCGATCTATAAAGTCACCAAAAGGGATTCTCGAGGATGTTATCGTGAGAGTGCGGGATTTCTATTTTCCAGTGGACTTTATAGTCTTAGATATGGATGCACCTGAGAACCCTAGGGATACACCAATCATTCTAGGGAGACCTTTCTTGGCTACTGCTAGAGCCAACATCAGCTGTGAGGAGGGCCAAATAGAGCTTAAGTTTGGAGATCAAACACTGAAAATTGATATATTTAAGGCCCAACAAGGAATTAATTGCGGCGTCATCGAGCAAATTTGTGACATCAAGACGTTGGTTGATGAATCACACCTCCAGAATGACTCGAGCATGCCTCATCAACCACAGAAGGATCTTGACCCGCAAACAGAGGAGTCAAATCCAGATGTGAACAACCCAGTAACTCCCACCCTTGAACCTCACATCTATACTGAACCACCCGCTGCTGCTGAAAACCCCATCCTCGAACTGAAACCCCTTCCTGCTCACTTAAAATACGTCTTTTTGGGGTCTAATCAGACCCTTCCTGTGATTATCAATTCCAACCTCAGTCCTGAACAGGAATCCCGTCTGATTGTTGTCCTCCAGCAACATCGCAGAGCCATCGGATGGACTCTCGATGATTTGACTGGAATAAGTCCCTCTTATTGTACTCATCATATCTATTCAGAAGAGGGCACACGACCTTCTCGTGAAATGCAGAGACGCTTAAACCCCAATCTGCAGGAGGTCGTGAAAAAGGAGATCATCAAGTGGTTAGATGCCAGGATCATCTACCCGATCTCCGATAGTCGTTGGGTGAGCCCAATTCAGGTCGTGCCCAAGAAGGCAGGACTCACCACTATAACGACTGAGACCGGAGAAATCATTCCTACCCGATTAGCCAACTCGTGGAGAGTCTGTATAGATTACCGTCGACTCAATTCCTCCACGAAGAAGGATCATTTCCCACTACCCTTCATTGATCAAATTCTCGAAAAACTAGCGGGAAATAGGTTCTTCTGCTTTCTTGACGGGTACTCCGGTTATAACCAGGTGGCAATCCATCCTGAGGACCAAGAAAAGACCACGTTCACCTGCCCCTTCGGAACATACGCTTTCCGAAGGATGCCTTTCGGTCTTTGCAATGCACCCGCTACTTTTCAGCGATGCATGCTTGCCATATTCTCAGATATGGTAGGTGATTATCTGGAAGTCTTCATGGATGACTTTTCAGTTTTCGGAGCATCATTCGACGATTGCCTCCAACACTTGGTCCAGATACTCAGGCGGTGCATCGATGTGAATTTGGTTCTTTCCTGGGAAAAGAGCCATTTCATGGTGCCTGAGGGAATTGTCCTGGGACACTCAATTTCGGAGAAAGGTATCCAGGTGGATCGAGCTAAGGTTAATCTGATCTCTCACCTTCCTATGCCTAGCTCAATCAGGGACATCCGATCCTTTTTAGGGCATGTCGGTTTTTATCGACGATTTATCCCTGATTTTTCAAAAATCGCACGCCCCCTGACCACTCTTCTCTCCAAGGATGTTCCCTTCGAAATCTCCAAGGAATGCACTCAAGCATTTGAAATCCTACGTGACCGAGTCACCCAAGCCCCGATCCTACAGTCCCCTGATTGGTCTCAACCCTTTGAGATCATGTGTGATGCATCCGACTTCGCTGTAGGAGCGGTTTTGGGACAGAAAAATGACAAGAAACCTGTGGTCATTTACTACGCCAGCAA
This sequence comes from Thalassia testudinum, assembly GCA_037157565.1. Classification (NCBI taxonomy): domain Eukaryota; kingdom Viridiplantae; phylum Streptophyta; class Magnoliopsida; order Alismatales; family Hydrocharitaceae; genus Thalassia; species Thalassia testudinum. Next base: position 5,724,322 of record JAZHRO010000003.1, on the reverse strand, counting down.
AACACTCGATGAGGCTCAGCGTAACTATACGGTTACTGAGAAAGAGCTGCTAGCTGTAGTATTTGCCCTAGAAAAGTTCAGATCGTACCTTCTGGGTTCCCATGTCATCATATACTCGGATCACACAGCTGTGAGGCATCTCCTTGCGAAGAAGGACGCGAAACCTCGATTAATCCGATGGATTTTGCTGTTGCAAGAATTTGACCTTGAGATTCGCGACAAAGTGGGAAAGCAAAACGTGGTAGCTGATCACTTGTCCCGTCTTCCTTCTGAAATAATTGACCCTTCCGGACCCATCACTGAGCATTTTCCCGATGAGCACCTGCTGACTATTGGTACTAGCCTTCCATGGTTTGCTAATATAGTAAATTACTTGGCATCTCATCAAATCCCGTCCGATTGGCCGAAGGCCAAGAAAGACAAATTACGCTCCGATGCCAAGTATTACATTTGGGAAGATCCGTACCTCTTCCGCATAGGTGCCGATCAGATCATCCGAAGATGTGTCCCGGAAGGGGAATTCAACAATATCCTCTCTTTCTGCCATGACCAGGCATGCGGTGGCCATTTTGCCGGGCATAAAACCGCCTCAAAAGTCCTCCAGTGCGGCTTTTACTGGCCCACACTGTTCAAAGACGCATACAATCACTGCAAGGCATGCAGTCGTTGCCAGACTTTGGGCAACATGAGCCATCGCGACATGATGCCTATGCAACCAATTCTAGTATGCGAAATCTTTGATGTTTGGGGGATTGATTTTATGGGCCCCTTTCCTGTTTCGGATGGTTTCGAATACATTCTGTTGGCTGTGGACTACGTGTCCAAATGGATCGAAGCCATACCGACCCGAACCTGTGATCACAAAATCGTTCTCAAATTCATTCATCAACACATTTTCTCAAGGTTCGGGATTCCTCGTGCAATAATCTCTGATGGAGGGACCCATTTCACAAATGCTCAGTTTAGGTCACTGATGACCAAATACGGGGTGTCTCACCGAATCTCTACTCCTTACCACCCCCAAACTAATGGTCTAGCTGAGCTGTCTAATCGGGAGATCAAGAAAATCCTGCAAGTCACTGTTCGACCTGACAGGAAGGACTGGTCGTCCCGACTTCCGGAAGCATTGTGGGCCTATAGGACCGCCCACAAAACCCAATTGGGCTTGTCCCCCTTTAGACTGGTGTACGGAAAGGCATGCCACCTTCCCGTAGAACTGGAGCATAAAGCCTATTGGGCAGTACGGAACTGTAATCTAGATCTTTCCAAGGCTGGGACCCACAGAAAACTCCAAATCAGCGAGATCGATGAATTACGCATAGACGCGTACGAGAACTCGCAAATCTACAAGGAGCGGGTTAAAGCCTTCCACGACAAACACATCTCGAGAAAGATCTTTCATCCTGGTCAAAAGGTCCTACTCTTTGATGCCCGACTCAAACTCTTCCCAGGAAAACTGAGATCTAAGTGGGTCGGACCATATTTGGTCCGACAGGTTTTTGGAAATGGAGCAATCGAAATCAGTCCACTCAGCCACGATTCTGAACCTTTCATCGTGAACGGTCAGAGACTCAAGCCGTTCACTGGTGTAACTTCTACTGATTTGGCTGAGGCATCTTATATCCTCCTTTCCCCTTGAGCTTATTGCGCCCAGCCGATGGCGTAAAACTTAGCGCTTAACGGGAGGCAGCCCGTCATTCTCTTTGTAAACCTGAAACTTGTTATGACACCTTTTAGCACTCGAAGCTCACCCTTGTAGACAGCCGACCCCAACTCAGATGTTTGCATCTGGGATTTGAAATCGTCCGCAAAAAAATTCAACCCGACCCATCCACTCACCCAAATTTCTGTCTTAAGGAATGAACTAAGACCCCCTAGGTTACAATGAGGACATTGCAAATCTTAGGCATGGGGGGGTATGAAAGTGCAAAACTTGTAAGAAAAGGTTTCAAACAAAAAAATTCACATATGCCAAAAACACCATAAAAATTAAAAAAAATTTTCGAAAAAGAATAAGAGGAAAAGAGGAGAAGGAAATTTTGTGAAGGAGAAAAGAAACAAAATGAAAAAGGAGCACAAAATTATGAGAAAAAGTGATAGTCATGAGTAAGGAACTAAGGAATTAACCTAAGTTCTAGACCTCATTCAAGAAAAGTGCACAATAATATTAGTAAAGAATGCAAACCTTAGGCATTCTTGAATAGACTCTTAGTACCCATTAAGATCTGGACACTCCTCAAGAGGTTGAGGAAAATGAAAAGCTGAAGTATTAGGTCTAAGGCTTAGGGAGTATTCGGCCTCGTTAACTAATTTTTGGTTTACGGGACTCAGTAACCTAAGCACCCTAACCTCACACACAGTCTGGTTCAGTAAGCGTAAAAATCAGAATCACGCAGAAGCGTCGCAAAAATCTGAAAAGATCACCTAGAATAGGAGCGGCCGATCAACACAAGTTGATTTGGACGAGTTCCCAGCGCGGAGAGGCGGGAAATCCCCTCGAAGATGCGTAACAAAATATCATCTCCTCGGTGCTTGTCTCTTAGGATATTTACATATCCTACTGGGGGCATGTAAGCACTCTGCTGGTTCAGATTCCATGGATGGCATTATCTCGAAGTGTCAATTGCCAGGGTCTGGATTCGGCCACGGAATACCATGGATGGGATTATCTCGAAATCTCAATAGCCAGGGTTCCGGGGGTTGCCATGGGCGGTGCTATCTCGAAGCATCGATCGCCAGGAACCCTTGAGGATTGATGATGGGAGCAAGGAATCTGATACAGACCGTGTTGAAAAGCCAATCCTAGGCTAGAACTAAAAAGAAAAAGAGAGAGAAAACTCTCCAAACAGAAAAACTTTCTATCTCTCTCTTACAAAACGCACTGCGAACTGAGCCAGGGCTAAAATCATTTCAAGCACGGGTGCTTTAACCACGAAGTCCAATAAACCTTAGGTTAGTTCTTGTGGACCTTAAAAACCTTTGCTAAAAGACTGAGGCTAAGGCTAGACAGATTTGGATCTTGATTGGTACTAGAGTACCTTTTAGGCCTATGGTCAGCATTCTAACCTAATCTATGCTCAAATAAAAAAGGCACTTGTCTAAAACTATTAAAAACTTCATGGTCTAGAACAAGGGTTGAAACCTTAAGTTTTTGCTAAGGGACTAGCAAAAGCTAGGCATGGGGGTATGATGAGAACCTCATCATGAGCCATAACTAGCTCATTTTGACCTAATACAAAGGATAAAAGCTCCTAGAAATCTCAAGGAAAGGCTTAACTCAGAGAATCCTGAGTTTGAGAAGAAAACAAGTCATAAGGGGTAAAAATGCAATTTTACCAGTATAATCTGCATACAGGGTAATTCAGGGCCCAAACATAGGTCAAAGCAGCTTAATAAGAATAAGAGTGGGATGAAATGATCTAGCAAGGGCTACAGCAATTCCAAGAAACTAAATGATAATCTGTAACCCTAAAACAACCCACTTCAATTCACAAGGTTCGAGGCAAAGTAAAAATAGAATAAACCCTCTAAAATTCATAGAAAAATAATCTCTAGGGTTTAGAACCTTCAATTTGGCCTTCAGAACCCATTTTGACCTACATTGAGAACCATGCCCAATTAATAACTTAAGTTGGGTTTTTGCGTAAATTGATCGGTCAAGCATGGTTTAAAATGGAAATGAAATTCACCATCAGATTCCTTAGGTCCTAATTAGTCATGTATAAAAACTTGAGCCTAAGAAGAAACCTCCTTGACCGACTTTACACTTTGGTCCTCATATATTTACTCTTTGGCCCTCAACTTTTGAACCCTCGCATTTTGGCCCCTAACTCTCGTTCGTTCTTTGCGATCAGGTCCCCCCTGCAAAACCTGCTAGCACCATGCTCCGGCGACCTTGCGCGGAGCATGGCGCCGCGCAGGGTGAGGTGGGGGACCTGGCAAGTAAACCGGGGGTGCCCTGCGTCGTCAGCCGTCGCAGGGACACCCCCCTGGTCGTTGTAACCCACCATACCGGCCGTGCGAACGCACGGACGGTATGGGTTCTTGTTTCCGGCCATCCTCCGGCGAGGGAGACACGTCGTCTCCCTCCGCCTTCCTCCCTGTTTGATCCCTATAAATACCCCCCGTTGCTCCATCGACTGGGGCAGCTTGGATCTGACGGAGAAAATCCCCAACTTTCCTCTCTTCTCTCTCCGGCAGACGCTCACCAGCTCCGGCGGTTCCTCCCCCTCCACCTCTTCGCTCTGCCGTAATACCAGCAGCAGAGACTTCCTCCCCTGCTCTTCCCGCGCCACGCCGCACCCAGCTGGCGCCTCTCCGGCTCTCTGCTCGCCGTCGCCCCTTTCCCTGAGCATCGTCTTCTCCGGCGACAGTCGATACGACTGTCGCCCTGTTCCTCCCCCTTCGTCCCTGCAAGTAAGCTAGAACTACTCCCCTTCTTCTCCTCTTTCTTTCCCCGCTTTCAATTTATTCAATTAAGCCCTCGACCGACCCTGACCATCGTCATCCCCTTCGTCTCCGGCCACCCTCCGGCGAGATGCTCCCATCGCTCCACAGCCTCACACACCTCGCCGACCTTCACCGAACCTCCGCCTCATCACACTGAGCTCCCCCCACCCCTTCACTGCCACTCCACACCTCCGTAACGCTTCCCCCAACGAACCCATCCTCCGACCCACAGTCCGACCTAGGGCAGCCCTTGCACGCCGCCCCGCGCCTCGCCACCACCCACACGAGCTCCGCCGCACCCTGGCGAAGCTCCTGGCACTTTCTGATTAGGCCGAGAGGCCGTTTTCTTGTGAACAGGCCACCCGACCTCCGCCGCCATTGCCGCGCAGGAGGAACTGCTTCCGCCTGCAGCTACAGGTGCGCCACGCTCAGCGCCACGCCCAGATTCAACTCCCAGGCCTTGCGAGGCGTTTTGGCAAAACACCAGGCTCGCAGCTAAGGCAGAAGGCTTCGCGTGACGCCGCAATCTCCTGCTGATTTCCCCGCTGCGGGCGTGCAATTGAGGTGGGACACTTAGTCCCACCTCGGAAAAGCCTGAAGAGTCGCAGCGATATAAGATGCAAAAGTGCTGGAGGCTTACTGCCTCAGCACACGGGGTGAGGTCCCCTTCACCCGCCCGGTTACCCGGTCTCGTCCGCGCTCACGCCCCGCGGACCTGACCCGACCCGACCCGACTTAAGACTGACCTGCACTCCTCGCCCACCACACACGTCGGTGGGCCTGGACCCGGGCATGACCCGTACCCGATTACCCGGCAGCTCTGGGAGAGCTTTCCCAAGAGTGGTTTCAGAGAGAGTGAGACGCGGGGGGGGGGAGAGGGTAGAGTAGGTTTTGTTCTCTGACGTAAGCTCTGAAGTGTGCAGGCACAGGTGAAGAAGAAGAACCGCGGAAGAAGAAGGAAGCTGAGGGAGACACTGTAGCACGGGCTGTTTAAGTCGTCTGATTTGGAAATCAGACGACGGCCTGAAGGGAAAAGAAGAAAGAAGGAGGGGTGACGTCCCTGGCTGAAAAAGAACAGAAGAAGACAGAAGAAAAAGGAGGAGCAGGAACAACAGGAAGAAAGAGGAGCATCACCTCAAGAAGAAGGAGACCTAAAGAAAGAAGAAAGAGGAGCATCACCTCTGCAGCAACAAAGAAGAAGAAGGAGATCTAAAGAAAGAAGAAAGAGGAGCATCACCTCTACAGCAACAAAGAAGAAGAAGGAGATCTGAAGAAAGAAAGAAAGAAGAACATCACGAGGAGAAAACAAAGAGAACAACAAATTCTTTCCCTCTCTCTTTCTTTAGTTTTGTAAAAGAAACATGTATATCTCTAGAATACAACTTGCTCCCTGAGTTCGACCTCGGGAACTCTTTTATTCTCCGAGTAAAAAAAAAAAAATTTTATATAGTTGAAATGTTGGTAATAACTGGCTATACTACAACATAATAACAATAAAACCCGGTTGTCCCAATCCTCTTCAACCATTTTGGCGCCGTTGCCGGGGAGCAACGGCTATTCTAGAGGTAAACATTCCTGTTTCTTTTTTAATTTCTGATAATCTCCCCTCTTTTGTGCAGCTACAGGAACTCAAGAAGACATGCAACCACACGACAACCACTCCGAAGACAGGTAAATTTTTCCTCTCACTATTAACCCCTAAACTCTAAAAGAGGAAGAAAAGAAAAGAACAAGCAATATAGAGCTAACCTGTCTTCCATACTTAGTAACCATAAAGAGTTGCATGTTTTCAACTCATCACTCCTGCACACTATTAAGGGTATTTAAGGGCTAACACATTCTTTCTTGAGCCCTAATTGCCCAACAAAGAATTAAATGGACCAAGTAGAGCCAACATAAGGTCAAACATTAGGATTTCAGTAAAGACACACCCCTTAATCAAGAATTGAGGAAATCCAAAAGAGGTGTGCCCAAGCCATTGATTGAAAATAATTAACAAGAAAAATCCTAAACAATTGGCTCTCTCTAAACACTTGAACCCTAAAAGACAAGACCTGAAAGCTCTCAAAGAAAACAAGAGGTAAACTTGACCCCTTTGGGTCAACCAACCTTAAATTAGGTCACTCTTTGCACTTAAAAAGACTAAAGTTCAAGTGAAACCTTAAGCACCCTGATCTTAAAATTGGTAGACTTAAGAGGTCAAGATCCCCATTCTGGTCTACCTGGAACCGCAGTGACAAGAGAGGTCGGGTGGGGGAAACCCTGTAACCCGTGGGGACGCTCTACCGTGTAGGGGTCTTCGCGGGACTCTCCCTCTCTGGCTGCCCAGGTAATTCTCAGGTGGACGATCTTTCTGATCAAGGGGTCCATCTGCCCCGCACCTCTATAGTCACCCAACACATTTTTGGGTGTCTTGATTGGGTCCAGCACCTTCTAAACTTACCTCTTCCAACAGTGCATGTACGGAAGGAGGTCTCTAAGACCACCCTTAAGACCTCCTTTAGAAATTCGCTCTCGTCAAGGCCAAGCCTCGACGCCCGTGTTTGTACAGCAACACCCTCACATTATTCTCTCTTCTGATTCAGAACCAAGTTCTTCTTCTTCCCCCATCATGGCTCAGCCAGTTGAGGAAGAAAATAATCTGGAACACCAGCTCCAGCGACTCAATGACCTCTTCCAAAACTTCGTGCACCCACCACAGCGTCCTATGATGCGGGACCACTACAATCCTGCTGCGGTGGCCATTGAGCCTCGAGTCAGAATCCCGACTGGAGGACCTGATTCCGAATTAAAGCCCAACATGATTCATGCTATACCTAAATTCCATGGGCTTAATTCTGAAGATCCCTTCCAGCACATCAAACAGCTAAAGCATCTGGCCCACACTTTTGGATCAGATGCGCGAAATCGGGATATTCTTCTCATGAAGATGTTCTCCTTTTCTCTTATGGACAAGGCCGCCCATTGGTATCAAACTCAGACCCGGCCGATCAACACTTGGGAAGAACTTCAATCCGAATTTTTGAAAAAGTTTTTTCCCGTTGGTCGGACCAACGCCTTGCGCCATCAGATTACACACTTCACTCAACAATCAGGAGAACCTCTCCATGAGGCATGGGATCGTTTTCAGGATCTCATGAGAAAGTGCCCCCATCACGGAGTTCCTAAATGGGAACAAGTCCAATCGTTTTACCAGGGACTTCGTGAGGACATCCGCCTTTTCGTCAATGCAACTTGCGGAGGAAACATCATGGGTCAACATGAAGACACCATATGGGAGATTCTCGAAAACATGTGTGAGAACTCCATCAACAATGACTCCATGGGATTATTCGACAGGACGAATACCCGCGCAGCGACGAATCTTAAGGGAGCACATGAGACGCAGGGCCTGTCCGCATCAGTCTACCTGGAATTAATGGCCAGTCGATTGGACAAAGTCTCAATCATTGAAAAGAAGGTGGATGAGCTGACTCAGCACTTGCAGCGAGCCACCTCCGCGCGTAACTCCTTTGCACAACCTCCTTCCACACAGGAAACTGTGCAAAACATCCTCCACCGATATTCCCCTGGGATGGATCCATATCCACCCCCATCTGATTCTTGGATTGGAAGATCATCCGATCCTTTCTACACCAGCCGAGGGAACTCCATTCCCCCTTTCCCTGACTCTCAGGAGGTTCCTCAGACCTGCGAGGACCTCAACGCCATCCAGAACGACCCATTCTCCAACACTTACAACCCTGGATGGAGAAACCATCCCAATTTTCAGTGGGCAGGAAATTCCCAAACTCAAAGACCACCTTTTCAGTCCCACCCACAGCCCCCTCGTCATTACCAGCCGCCTCAGCCTCGGCCCAACCCTACTTATCCATCAGGGCCAAATCAGGATCAAATGTCCCTAATCCTTCAGACTCTGGCTGACATTCAAAAAATGAATGCGGCTATTCAAAAACAGCACAAGGACGAGCTTACTGAAGTTAAAACTCAACTGGCCCAGTTGGCAAATTCTCGCCAGCCAGGCACACTCCCTTCCCAACCTATTCCTAACCCAAATAACGTGCCAACCCAAAAGCGCGTTATGAATCCAAATTTAGGCCACGCTCAATGGATTTATCAGGCCCCTACTGCTCCATCTCCAGACGAGATGGAAGCCTCAACTTCTTATGCGGGATTTCAGCAGCAGCCACCCCTCTTACCAAACCCAAACCAAAATCAGGCCGGATTAAATTCTGTAACAACACGTAGTGGTAAAACAACTGAAGACCCGCATTATCCAAACCACTCCAAGCCTGATAACCATGACCCTAGGATAGTTATCCAAGATACCGCTGTTCCGGATCCACAACCTGGACCTATCCTAGAAGAACCAACCAAGATCCCGTTTCCCGAGGCCTTGACCAAGGGAAAGAAGACCACCAAACCCGTGGCCCCTGAGGAGGACCTGGTCAAGCTCTTTGAGTAGGTCCACATAAACATCCCCTTGATGGATGCAATCCGCCACGTACCAGCTTACGCACGATTCTTAAAGAATATATGTACACCCCAGCGTAAGCTGCGAACCAAGGGAGGGAGCCCAATTGTTCTGTCAGAACAAGCCAGCTCTGTAATCCTCAGTAGACTCCCACCCAAGGCAAAAGATCCTGGAACTCCCCTGATTTCCTGTAAGATAGGTGGTACCCAATTTGATAGAGCTTTGTTAGACTTGGGTGCATCCATAAACCTGATACCCACATCCTTACTCGACCATCTAGAAGAATCTGAGCTAAAACCAACCGAGGTGACATTACAATTAGCAGATCGATCTATAAAGTCACCAAAAGGGATTCTCGAGGATGTTATCGTGAGAGTGCGGGATTTCTATTTTCCAGTGGACTTTATAGTCTTAGATATGGATGCACCTGAGAACCCTAGGGATACACCAATCATTCTAGGGAGACCTTTCTTGGCTACTGCTAGAGCCAACATCAGCTGTGAGGAGGGCCAAATAGAGCTTAAGTTTGGAGATCAAACACTGAAAATTGATATATTTAAGGCCCAACAAGGAATTAATTGCGGCGTCATCGAGCAAATTTGTGACATCAAGACGTTGGTTGATGAATCACACCTCCAGAATGACTCGAGTATGCCTCATCAACCACAGAAGGATCTTGACCCGCAAACAGAGGAGTCAAATCCAGATGTGAACAACCCAGTAACTCCCACCCTTGAACCTCACATCTATACTGAACCACCCGCTGCTGCTGAAAACCCCATCCTCGAACTGAAACCCCTTCCTGCTCACTTAAAATACGTCTTTTTGGGGTCTAATCAGACCCTTCCTGTGATTATCAATTCCAACCTCAGTCCTGAACAGGAATCCCGTCTGATTGTTGTCCTCCAGCAACATCGCAGAGCCATCGGATGGACTCTCGATGATTTGACTGGAATAAGTCCCTCTTATTGTACTCATCATATCTATTCAGAAGAGGGCACACGACCTTCTCGTGAAATGCAGAGACGCTTAAACCCCAATCTGCAGGAGGTCGTGAAAAAGGAGATCATCAAGTGGTTAGATGCCAGGATCATCTACCCGATCTCCGATAGTCGTTGGGTGAGCCCAATTCAGGTCGTGCCCAAGAAGGCAGGACTCACCACTATAACGACTGAGACCGGAGAAATCATTCCTACCCGATTAGCCAACTCGTGGAGAGTCTGTATAGATTACCGTCGACTCAATTCCTCCATGAAGAAGGATCATTTCTCACTACCCTTCATTGATCAAATTCTCGAAAAACTAGCGGGAAATAGGTTCTTCTGCTTTCTTGACGGGTACTCCGGTTATAACCAGGTGGCAATCCATCCTGAGGACCAAGAAAAGACCACGTTCACCTGCCCCTTCGGAACATACGCTTTCCGAAGGATGCCTTTCGGTCTTTGCAATGCACCCGCTACTTTTCAGCGATGCATGCTTGCCATATTCTCAGATATGGTAGGTGATTATCTGGAAGTCTTCATGGATGACTTTTCAGTTTTCGGAGCATCATTCGACGATTGCCTCCAACACTTGGTCCAGATACTCAGGCGGTGCATCGATGTGAATTTGGTTCTTTCCTGGGAAAAGAGCCATTTCATGGTGCCTGAGGGAATTGTCCTGGGACACTCAATTTCGGAGAAAGGTATCCAGGTGGATCGAGCTAAGGTTAATCTGATCTCTCACCTTCCTATGCCTAGCTCAATCAGGGACATCCGATCCTTTTTAGGGCATGTCGGTTTTTATCGACGATTTATCCCTGATTTTTCAAAAATCGCACGCCCCCTGACCACTCTTCTCTCCAAGGATGTTCCCTTCGAAATCTCCAAGGAATGCACTCAAGCATTTGAAATCCTACGTGACCGAGTCACCCAAGCCCCGATCCTACAGTCCCCTGATTGGTCTCAACCCTTTGAGATCATGTGTGATGCATCCGACTTCGCTGTAGGAGCGGTTTTGGGACAGAAAAATGACAAGAAACCTGTGGTCATTTACTACGCCAGCAAAACACTCGATGAGGCTCAGCGTAACTATACGGTTACTGAGAAAGAGCTGCTAGCTGTAGTATTTGCCCTAGAAAAGTTCAGATCGTACCTTCTGGGTTCCCATGTCATCATATACTCGGATCACACAGCTGTGAGGCATCTCCTTGCGAAGAAGGACGCGAAACCTCGATTAATCCGATGGATTTTGCTGTTGCAAGAATTTGACCTTGAGATTCGCGACAAAGTGGGAAAGCAAAACGTGGTAGCTGATCACTTGTCCCGTCTTCCTTCTGAAATAATTGACCCTTCCGGACCCATCACTGAGCATTTTCCCGATGAGCACCTGCTGACTATTGGTACTAGCCTTCCATGGTTTGCTAATATAGTAAATTACTTGGCATCTCATCAAATCCCGTCCGATTGGCCGAAGGCCAAGAAAGACAAATTACGCTCCGATGCCAAGTATTACATTTGGGAAGATCCGTACCTCTTCCGCATAGGTGCCGATCAGATCATCCGAAGATGTGTCCCGGAAGGGGAATTCAACAATATCCTCTCTTTCTGCCATGACCAGGCATGCGGTGGCCATTTTGCCGGGCATAAAACCGCATCAAAAGTCCTCCAGTGCGGCTTTTACTGGCCCACACTGTTCAAAGACGCATACAATCACTGCAAGGCATGCAGTCGTTGCCAGACTTTGGGCAACATGAGCCATCGCGACATGATGCCTATGCAACCAATTCTAGTATGCGAAATCTTTGATGTTTGGGGGATTGATTTTATGGGCCCCTTTCCTGTTTCGGATGGTTTCGAATACATTCTGTTGGCTGTGGACTACGTGTCCAAATGGATCGAAGCCATACCGACCCGAACCTGTGATCACAAAATCGTTCTCAAATTCATTCATCAACACATTTTCTCAAGGTTCGGGATTCCTCGTGCAATAATCTCTGATGGAGGGACCCATTTCACAAATGCTCAGTTTAGGTCACTGATGACCAAATACGGGGTGTCTCACCGAATCTCTACTCCTTACCACCCCCAAACTAATGGTCTAGCTGAGCTGTCTAATCGGGAGATCAAGAAAATCCTGCAAGTCACTGTTCGACCTGACAGGAAGGACTGGTCGTCCCGACTTCCGGAAGCATTGTGGGCCTATAGGACCGCCCACAAAACCCAATTGGGCTTGTCCCCCTTTAGACTGGTGTACGGAAAGGTGATGAGAGCCTCATCATGAGCCATAACTAGCTCATTTTGACCCAATAAAGAAGATAAAAGCTCCTACATAACCTAGAAGAAGGCCTAACTGAAGAAACAAGTGCTCTAAGAAGAAAACATGAAATAAAGGTTAAAACTGCAATTTTACCATTGCAGTAGATAAACGGGATTTCTCAGAGGCAAAACATAGGTCAAATGGTCTAAATGAGATAAAAAGTGGGTTGAGTCAATCAGAAATGGGTTCATGTGCAATCTAAGAACTAAAAGACACTTGGTAACCCTAAAACAGACCCGCTTAAATTAACAAGGTTCCGGTCAGAACAAAAAGTAAGTAAACCCTCTACAAATCATGGAAAAACATCCTCTGGGGTTTAGAACACTTAATTTGGCCTTTGGAACCTAGTTTGACCTAGATTAGGGTCTTAGCTCTTCAATTAACCTAATTTGGGTTTTTACGCAAAATGTCCAGTCAAAAGAGGTCAAACCTAAAATCCAACTTCACCATTGGATTCTTTAGGGCCAAATTAGGTTTGTACCAAAATTTGGACCTAAGGGGAGGCCATCTTGACCTACTTTGCACGTTAGTACACCCAAATCACAAAGAGGTCCCTATCTTTTGAATATCCTTGCAGAGAGCCCCCTAGGTTCCTCGCCTTCTTTGCAAACCGGTCCTGCCGCCATTGCTAGGGCAGAACCGAACTCCGGCGAGGTTCGGAGAAGGATTGCTCTCTAATCCCTCAGAGATTCCCTCCCAGAAATGGAAGGAGGATTCTCTGAGGAATTCCCTTCCTCATAAAGTCAATTACAATCGTTGGTGTGAACCCAATCTCTCGTGCGAACGCACGAGAGATTTGGGTATCCTAACTCCTTTCCATCTCCGGCGACCAACCTCAGGCAATTACGTGCCTCTCACGCCCCGCACACCAAGTCCAGCACCGATAAAACACCCCTCGGACCCGGCCACTGATCTTGAGCTTGATTTGGCCGAGTTTCCCCCTTCAATTCCTCTCCTCCTGCTCGGCCAAATACCCCAGCTAGCTCCGGCGAGCCCCCCTCCCCTACTTCTTCGCTCTGCCACAAAACCAGTGGCAGAGTTAGCTTCCTGACCTCCCTCCGCGTCGCGCAGTACCAGCGCACGCCGCCTCAGCCCCGTCGTCGCCGCCGTTCTCCCCCACTGGGCGTCATCTTCTCCGGCGACAGCAAGTACTGCTGTCCGCCTTCTGTCCCCTTTCGTCCTTACAATTAGGTTAGAACTCCTCTCCATCCTATCCTCTCTCTTTTCCCCCTGTTATCTCATCTGATTACCCCTCGACCGACGCTGACCACCCTCATCTTCCACATCACCGACCGAACTCCGGCGAGCCGCCCACACCACTCCGCCACTCCACACGGCTCGCCAACCACCTCGTGAGCTCCGCCTCACCACCAGGAACTCGCTCCACCCCACAACTGCCACTCCAGACCTCCATAACCACCCCCCCGAACAACCCACCATCTCCGGCCACAGGTTAACCTAGGCGGGCACGCCTAGGCCGACCGGCAACCTGCAGCATCACCCACCGCCTTCGCCGTGCTACGGCGAAGGTTTCCAACTATTCTAATTGGGCCAATAGGCCGTTCTGTGGAAGTTCAGGTAAACGCTCCGGCCGCCATTAACAGTCGAAGCAGCAGGAAGCTTGGAGCAGCAGCAGGCGTCAGGCTTCCCAGGCGGCAGGTGCAGCAGACTCTCGCAAGTGTTGCGAGGTGACTGAGTTCAGCAAGGATCAGCAGCAGGGCCTTCAGCGTGGGCAATTGCACACGAGAGTCTGCGGGCGCACGCAAAGGAAGGGCGGAACGTTTAGTCCCACATCGTGGAATCTCAAGGCACAGGTATGGTATAAAGGTTTTTTGTGATATACGTTTACTGCCTCGAAAGCACAGGGGTGAGGTCCCTCACTGACCCCACCCGCCTCGTCCGCGGCCTGACCACGCGGACCTGGCGGATCCGACCCGACCTAGACCTACGCACTCCTCGCGCATCACACACCTGCAGGTGCGCCTGGTCCCGGGTACGATCCGACCCGATTGAGACTGTGGCTCTGGGAGAGCGGTTAGAGTGAATTGCTTGAGAGAGAGACACGCGCGGGTAGAGGGAGAAGGGTTAGGTTTTGTTCCCCTGTGCAGGCAGGTTGATTGCAGGAGAAGGACGTGGCCGCTGCAGAAGAAAGGAGAAGCAAGACAAAGAAGAAGAAGAAAGCAAGACAAAGAACAAGAAGAAGGCAACGAAGAAAGGAGAAGCAAGACAGAAGAAGAAGAAAGAAAGAAGTCTTCGCAGGCGAAGGAGGAAAACAGAAAGGTTAGAGGTCTTCGCAGGAGAAGAAGAAGAAGGACAAGGGAAGATTGCAAAGAGATCTGAAAGGCAAAGCAGAAAAAGAAAAAGAGAAAGAAAGATCACATTTAAGACGTCTGATACATAAATCAGACGTCTAATTCTATTTTTTTTATATCTTTCTTAAAAACTCTTTGAATCAATTATATTTGCATTTAACAGTTGTATTCTTGGGTTTTACAAAGTACTGAGTTTGCTCCCTGTGTTCGACCTCGGATACTCTAGTTGTTCGAGTAATAAAATTATTTGTTTAAACGTTTTGTCGGTTCTACTACAACGTAATACGCCTTTAAATCCGCACAGAAACGTTGACAACATTTTGGCGCCGTTGCCGGGGAGCAACGGGCACTTGTAAAGCTTTTGAGTACAACTTTTCTATTTAATATCTGACTTAACTTCTCTTTTGTTGTGTTCAAACAGGGAAAGCAAAACAAAAAGGAACGAATAGCAACTGCACAACAGACTGGAGCAGGTAATCTCCATAAGCCCTCCCCCTTAACCCTCTCACAATCTAAAAAAAAAAAAAAAAAAAAAAGGGGAGAAGTCAACTTAGGGCTACCTGTCTTATATTTAGTAACTCATCAAGTTGCCTGATTTTCATTTCAACATATTTTTGTCTGTCATCCAACTAAGGCAACTAGGGCTAAAACTTTCTTGATTGAGCCCTAGGTGCTAAATTCTAAGGCAACTAAATTGGACCCATTAGAGCCAAGTTAGGATTGCAAAGCTAGGGTTTTTAGAGACACATCTTCTCTAAAATAAAGAAACAAACTTTCCAAAAAGAAGTGTGCCTAAACCGTGTTTGAAAATATTTATAAGAGGAACCCTAAGCAAATCAGGCTGATAATTCATTTGAATCATAAAAGGAAGGACCTAAAAGCTCTCAAAGGTGAAGTTGATCCCTCGGGTCAACCAACCTTAATATTAGGTCACTTTTTGCACTCAAAATACTTAAAAGTTCAAGTGGAACATTAAGCACCTTGAACTTAAAATAAAAAAGGTAGACTTAAGAGGTCAAGATCCCCATTCTGGTCTACCTGGAACCGCAGTGACAAGAGAGGTCGGGTGGGGGAAACCCTGTAACCCGTAGGGACGCTCTACCGTGTAGGGGTCTTTGCGGGACTCTCCCTCTCTGGCTGCCCAGGTATTTCTCAGGTGGACGATCTTCTGATCCAGGGGTCCATCTGCCCCGAACCTCTATAGTCACCCAACAATTCTTGGGTGTCTTGATTGGGTCCAGTACCTTCTAATCTCATCACATCTTCCGGTGCATGTTTGGTAGGAGGTCCTTGAGACCACCTTTAAGACCTCCTCTAGAAATTCATTCTCGCCGAGGCCAAGCCTCGACGCCTTTGTTTGTGCAGCAACCCCACCACATAAATCTTTCATCTGATTCAGACCCTGATTCTCCTCCTTCTCCCATCATGGCACAACCCATTGAAGATGAGAATAACCTTGAACACCAACTTCAACGCTTGAACGATCTCTTTCAGAACTTTGTAAACCCACCACAGCGACCTATGATGCGAGATCACTATAATCCCGCTGCGGTGGCAATTGAACCCCGAGTACGAATCCCAATTGGAGGACCCGATTCTGATCTAAAGCCCAATATGATTCATGCCATACCAAAGTTCCATGGGCTTAACTCTGAGGATCCATTCCAACACATTAAACAACTCAAGCATCTGGCCCAGACTTTCGGGTCAGATGTACAAAACCGGGATATCCTACTCATGAAAATGTTTTCGTTCTCCCTCTTGGACAAGGCCGCGCACTGGTATCAGACTCAAACCCGCCCGATCAACACTTGGGAGGAATTACAGTCCGAATTTTTGAAAAAATTCTTCCCTGTTGGCCGGACGAATGCCTTGCGCCACCAGATCACTCATTTCACTCAACAACAGGGAGAACCTCTTCACGAAGCTTGGGATCGATTCCTAGATCTCATGCGAAAATGTCCCCATCACGGAGTTCCTAAGTGGGAACAAGTCCAGTCTTTTTACCAGGGACTCCGTGAGGATATTCGTCTAATCGTCAATGCAACATGTGGAGGAAACATCATGGGCCAACACGAGGACACGGTGTGGGAGATTCTCGAAAACATGTGCGAGAACTCCATAAACAATGACTCCTTGGGCTTATTCGACAGGACGAATGCCCGCGCATCGACGAATCTAAGAGGGACACATGAGACGCAGGACCTGTCCACTTCTGTTGACCTGGAATTGATGGCCAGTCGGTTGGACAAGGTCTCTATCATAGAAAAGAAGGTGGACGAGCTAACTCGACATTTGCAGCAAGCCACCTCTGCACAAAACTCTTTTGCACGACCTCCTCTGGCAAGGGAAACAGTGCAAAACATCTATCACCAACCTGCCAAGGGGATGGGCCCCTATCCACCCCCGTCTACCTCCCAGACCGGAGTGACCTCCGATCCCGTCTACTCGAGTTGGGGGAACTCTGAACCCTCGTATTCTGACTTTCCTGAGGTTTCTCAGAACTGCGAGGACCTCAACGCCATCCAGAACGACCCATACTCCAATACCTACAACCCTGGATGGCGAAATCATCCTAACTTTCAGTGGGCGGGAAACTCTCAAAAACCACCATATCAACCCCGCCCACAAGCTCCTCGTCCATATCAGCCGCCTCAACCTCGGCCCAATCCCACCTACCAATCTGGGCAAAATCAGGATCAACTGACTCTTATCCTTCAAACGCTGGCTGACATTCAAAAAACGAATGCGGCAATGCAAAAACAGCACAAGGACGAGATCACAGAGGTTCGCAACCAACTGGCCCAGATGGCAAATTCTCGCCAACCTGGCACCCTTCCTTCGCAACCTCTGCCCAACCCAAATAATGTGCCGACCCAGAGGCGCATTATGAATCCAAATCCAAGCCACGCACATTTGATTTATCAGGCCCCTGCTACTCCATCACCAGACAGGATGGAGGCTTCTACATCTTATGCAGAATTTCAGCAGCAGCCACCTCTCCTACCTAACCCAAACCAAAGTCAGGCTGGATTAAACTCTGTAACAACACGTAGTGGTAAAACAACACAAGACCCACACTATCTGAACCACTCCAAGCCTGATAATCTCCAAGACCCTAGGGTAGTCATCCAAGATACTACTGTCCCAGATCAAGAACCTGGACCTATCCTAGAGGAACCAGCTAGGATCCCATTTCCTGAGGCCTTGACCAAAGGAAAAAGGACAACCAAACCTGTGGCTCCTGAGGAGGATCTGGTCAAGCTCTTTGAACAGGTCCAGATAAACATCCCGTTGATGGATGCAATCCGCCACATACCGGCTTACGCAAGATTCTTGAAAGACATATGTACACCTAAACGTAAGCCGCGAACCAAGGATGGGAATCCGATTGTACTGTCAGAGCAAGCCAGCTCTGTCATCCTGAGCAAACTCCCACCCAAGGCTAAAGACCCAGGAACCCCCTTGATTTCTTGTAAAATTGGTGAAACCCAACTTGATAGAGCCCTACTAGACCTAGGTGCCTCCATAAATTTAATACCTACATCCCTCCTTGACCACCTTGAAGAATCTGAACTTAAACCCACTGAGGTGACATTGCAGTTAGCTGATCGATCCATCAAGTCACCCAAAGGTATACTCGAGGATGTCATTGTTAGGGTACGAGATTTTTATTTCCCAGTGGACTTCATAGTACTGGACATGGATGCACCTAAGAACCCAAGGGACACACCAATCATATTAGGGAGACCCTTTCTGGCCACTGCTAGGGCCAATATAAACTGCGAAGAGGGCCAGATAGAATTAAAATTTGGGAATCAAAATCTGAAGATCGACATTTTCAAAGCCCAACAAGGGATTAATTGCGGGGTTATAGAGGAAATTTGTGATGTCAAAGCCGTGGTTGATGAATTGCACATAGAGGACAACCTGATTATTCCTGTTCAACCACTAGAAAGTCAAAAACCGCTAACAGAGGAGTGCGAACACAATCTAGACACACTTATGACTCCTACCATTGCTCCCGATACAAACCCTGAACTACCCGCTGCTGCTGACAATCCTGTCATGGAACTCAAGCCCCTTCCTGAACATCTAAAATATGTCTTTTTGGATTCAAATCAAACGTTTCCTGTGATTATCAATTCTCGACTCACACCTGACCAGGAACTCCGTTTGATTTCTGTTCTCCAGCAACATCGTAGAGCCATTGGATGGACTCTAGATGATTTGACTGGTATAAGCCCTTCATACTGCACGCATCGAATCTATACAGAAGAAGGCTCACGACCTTCAAGAGAAATGCAAAGGCGACTAAACCCTAACCTACAGGAGGTCGTGAAAAAGGAGATCATTAAGTGGTTAGATGCAGGGATCATCTACCCGATCTCCGACAGTCGTTGGGTGAGTCCAACACAAGTGGTACCTAAGAAGGCAGGACTTACCATCATCACGACAGAAACCGGGGAAGTCATTCCTACCCGAATAGCTAATTCGTGGAGAGTCTGCATTGATTACAGAAGACTAAATTCCTCCACGAAGAAGGATCATTTCCCACTACCGTTTATTGATCAGATCCTCGAGAAACTAGCGGGAAATAGATTCTTCTGCTTTCTTGACGGGTACTCCGGTTACAATCAGGTGGCAATCCATCCAGAGGACCAAGAAAAGACCACATTCACCTGCCCCTTCGGGACGTACGCGTTTCGAAGGATGCCATTCGGTCTCTGCAATGCACCTGCAACTTTTCAGCGGTGCATGCTTGCCATATTCTCAGATATGGTAGGTGACTATCTGGAAGTCTTCATGGATGACTTTTCAGTTTTTGGACAATCATTTGACGATTGCCTCCAACACTTGGTCCATATACTCAGGCGGTGCATCGAGGTGAATTTGGTTCTTTCCTGGGAAAAGAGCCATTTCATGGTGCCTGAGGGAATTGTCCTGGGACATTTAATCTCAGAGAAAGGCATCCAAGTGGATCGAACTAAGGTTAACCTGATTTCCAAGCTCCCTATGCCTAGCTCGATTAAGGACATCCGATCTTTTTTGGGGCACGTCAGTTTCTACCGTCGATTCATCCCTGATTTCTCCAAAATCGCGCGCCCCCTGACCAATCTGCTTTCCAAGGATGTGCCTTTCGGAATTTCCAAGGAATGCACTCAAGCATTTGAGATCTTACGTGACCGAGTCACCCAAGCCCCAATCCTACAGTCCCCTGATTGGTCTCAACCCTTTGAGATCATGTGCGATGCATCTGACTTCGCTGTAGGAGCGGTTTTGGGGCAGAAAATTGATGGGAAACCTGTGGTCATTTACTACGCCAGCAAAACACTGGATGAGGCTCAGCGTAACTATACGGTTACTGAGAAAGAGCTGCTGGCCGTAGTATTTGCCCTGGAAAAATTCAGATCATACCTTCTGGGTTCCCGTGTTATCATATACTCGGATCACACAGCTGTGAGGCATCTCCTAGCCAAGAAGGACGCGAAACCTCGATTAATCCGCTGGATCTTGCTGTTGCAAGAATTTGACATCGAGATTCGCGACAAGGCGGGAAAGCACAATGTGGTAGCTGATCATTTATCCCGCCTTCCTCCTGAAATTATTGATCCGTCCGGACCTATTACAGAACATTTTCCTGATGAGCACCTCCTGACTATCAGTACAAGTCTTCCATGGTTCGCCGATATTGTTAATTACCTGGCATCACATCAGATTCCGCCCGATTGGTCGAAGGCCAAAAAGGACAAATTGCGTTCTGATGCCAAGTATTATCTATGGGAAGACCCGTATCTCTTCCGCATTGGTGCTGATCAGATAATCCGACGATGCGTCACGGAAGTGGAAATCAAAGACATACTCTCATTTTGCCATGACCAGGCATGCGGTGGACATTTTTCGGGACATAAAACCGCATCGAAAGTCCTCCAGTGTGGTTTCTACTGGCCCACAATTTTCAAAGATGCATACAATCACTGTAAGGCATGTTCCCGTTGCCAGACTCTAGGCAACATGAGCCATAGAGACATGATGCCTCTACAGCCGATCTTGGTATGCGAAATTTTTGATATTTGGGGGATTGATTTCATGGGACCCTTTCCTACCTCGGATGGCTTCGAATACATTTTACTCGCAGTTGATTATGTTTCCAAATGGATAGAAGCCATTCCGACTCGAACCAACAATCATAAAGTCGTTATAAAATTCCTTCATCAAAACATTTTCTCAAGGTTCGGGATTCCGCGTGCTATAATTTCCGACGGAGGGACCCATTTTACAAACGCTCAGTTCAGGTCACTGATGATCAAATACGGGGTGTCACACCGAATCTCTACTCCTTACCACCCTCAAACTAATGGTCTAGCTGAGCTATCTAACCGAGAGATCAAGAAGATCCTTCAGGTTACTGTTCGACCTGATAGAAAAGATTGGTCTTCTCGGCTTCCGGAAGCATTGTGGGCCTATAGGACCGCCCACAAGACCCAATTAGGAATGTCTCCCTTCAGACTAGTGTACGGGAAGGCATGTCACCTCCCCGTCGAATTGGAGCATAAAGCCTATTGGGAAGTACGGACCTGTAATCTCGACCTTTCTAAGGCTGGAACCCACAGAAGATTTCAAATGAGCGAGATCGATGAATTACGCCACGACGCATATGAGAACTCGCGAATTTACAAAGAACGGGTTAAAGCTTTTCACGACAAACACATTTCTAGAAAGGTCTTTCATCCTGGTCAAAAAGTTTTACTCTTTGATGCTCGACTCAAACTATTCCCAGGAAAGCTAAGATCCAAGTGGGTCGGACCCTACCTAGTCCGCCAAATCTTCGGAAATGGAGCTATTGAAATCAGCCCACTCAGCCACGATTCTGAACCATTTGTCGTGAATGGGCAGAGACTCAAGCCGTTCATTGACATGACCGATATAGATTTGACTGAGTCATCCTTTACCCTCCTTTCCTCTTGAGCTCATTACGCCCAGCCGATGGCGTAAAACTCAGCGCTTAACGGGAGGCAACCCGTCATTCTTTGAAAAACCTGAAACCGTTTCTGACATCGCTATGCGGAATTCATATTGCACTTTAGGGTTCATCCATTAGAACAGCCGACTTCACCTCAGGTATACCTACCCGAGATTAGAAATCGTTCGCAACAAGTCGCTTCGACCCATTCACTCACCACACACCTGTCCTAACACATGAACTAAGCTGAATTCGAACCCACCTAATTTACAATGGGGACATTGCAAATCTTAGGCATGGGGGGGTATGAAAGTGCAAAATGTCAGAAAAGTCATATCAAGAAAGGGTTTCATTCATAAAAAAAAAAAAAAAAAAAAAAAAAAAAAAAAAAAAAAGGGGGACTTGATAGAGGGGAGGAACAATTCAGGGTCATACAAATGAGAGGAGGAAAAGAAAGAAAAATGACAAAAAAAAAAGGAGCACAAAAGGAAAAGAAAAAGAAAAAGTCATTAGTAAAAGATTAAGGGGTTAACTGAAGTTCTAGACCGAGTCAAGAAAAAGAAAAGAAAAATGCTACAGAGATATAACAAGAGATTAGCGGGAACGCTGGTCTTAGGCCTCTTGGGCTAGATTTTTAGCTTAAAAATTCACGTATCCGTTAAAATCTGGACAATCCTCAAGAGGTTGAGGAAAATGCGAAGCTTAAGTATTAGGTCTAAGGCTTAGGAAGTATTCGGCCTCGTTAACTGACCTCCGGTTTGCGGGATTCGGTAACCTAAGCACCCAAATTCACACACAGTCTGGTTCAGTGCGCATAAATATTCAAAACACGCAAGAGCGTTTAATATTCTGAAAAAGTCACCTAGATTAGGAGCGGCCAATCAACACAAGTTGATTTGGACGAGTTCCCAGCGCGGAGAGGCGGGAAATTCCCCTTGAAGATGCGTAACAACATATCATCTCCTCGGTGCTTGTCTCTTAGGATATTTAAATATCCTACTGGAGGCATGTAAGCACTCTGTTGGTTCAGACACCATGGGTGGCATTATCACGAAATGTCAATCGCCAGGGTCTGAATTCAGCCACAGAACGCCATGGGCGGGATTATCTCGAAATCTCGAAAGCCAGGGTTCCGGGGGTTGCCATGGGCGGGATTATCTCGAAATCTCGAAAGCCAGGGACCTTTGAGGATTGATGATGGGGACGAGGAATCCGATACAGACCGTGTTGAGAAGTTAATCCGAAGCTAGAAATAAAAAAGAAAAGAGAGAGAAAAGCTCTCCAAACAAATAAATCTTCTATCTCTCTCTTACAAAAAACGCACTGCAAACTGAACTTAGGCTAAAAATATCTCAAGCACGGGTGCTTTAACCGCGGAGTCCAACAAACCTTAGGTTAGGTTCTGTGGGCCGTAGAAACCTTTGCAGAAGACTGAGGCTAAAGCGGAACAGGTCCGGATTTTGGTTGGTACTTGAGTACCTCTAGGCCTATTGTCGGCATTCCCACCTAATCACAAAAGAAAAGGAGAAGCACTTATCATTGTTGACAACATTCAGGGTCTAGAACGGAAGTTAAAACTTTGAAATTTTGCTAAGGGACTAGCAAAAGCTAGGCATGGGGGTATGATGAGAGCCTCATCATGAGCCATAACTAGCTCATTTTGACCCAATAAAGAAGATAAAAGCTCCTACATAACCTAGAAGAAGGCCTAACTGAAGAAACAAGTGCTCTAAGAAGAAAACATGAAATAAAGGTTAAAACTGCAATTTTACCATTGCAGTAGATAAACGGGATTTCTCAGAGGCAAAACATAGGTCAAATGGTCTAAATGAGATAAAAAGTGGGTTGAGTCAATCAGAAATGGGTTCATGTGCAATCTAAGAACTAAAAGACACTTGGTAACCCTAAAACAGACCCGCTTAAATTAACAAGGTTCCGGTCAGAACAAAAAGCAAGTAAACCCTCTACAAATCATGGAAAAACATCCTCTGGGGTTTAGAACACTTAATTTGGCCTTTGGAACCTAGTTTGACCTAGATTAGGGTCTTAGCTCTTCAATTAACCTAATTTGGGTTTTTACGCAAAATGTCCAGTCAAAAGAGGTCAAACCTAAAATCCAACTTCACCATTGGATTCTTTAGGGCCAAATTAGGTTTGTACCAAAATTTGGACCTAAGGGGAGGCCATCTTGACCTACTTTGCACGTTAGTACACCCAAATCACAAAGAGGTCCCTATCTTTTGAATATCCTTGCAGAGAGCCCCCTAGGTTCCTCGCCTTCTTTGCAAACCGGTCCTGCCGCCATTGCTAGGGCAGAACCGAACTCCGGCGAGGTTCGGAGAAGGATTGCTCTCTAATCCCTCAGAGATTCCCTCCCAGAAATGGAAGGAGGATTCTCTGAGGAATTCCCTTCCTCATAAAGTCAATTACAATCGTTGGTGTGAACCCAATCTCTCGTGCGAACGCACGAGAGATTTGGGTATCCTAACTCCTTTCCATCTCCGGCGACCAACCTCAGGCAATTACGTGCCTCTCACGCCCCGCACACCAAGTCCAGCACCTATAAAACACCCCTCGGACCCGGCCACTGATCTTGAGCTTGATTTGGCCGAGTTTCCCCCTTCAATTCCTCTCCTCCTGCTCGGCCAAATACCCCAGCTAGCTCCGGCGAGCCCCCCTCCCCTACTTCTTCGCTCTGCCACAAAACCAGTGGCAGAGTTAGCTTCCTGACCTCCCTCCGCGTCGCGCAGTACCAGCGCACGCCGCCTCAGCCCCGTCGTCGCCGCCGTTCTCCCCCACTGGGCGTCATCTTCTCCGGCGACAGCAAGTACTGCTGTCCGCCTTCTGTCCCCTTTCGTCCTTACAATTAGGTTAGAACTCCTCTCCATCCTATCCTCTCTCTTTTCCCCCTGTTATCTCATCTGATTACCCCTCGACCGACGCTGACCACCCTCATCTTCCACATCACCGACCGAACTCCGGCGAGCCGCCCACACCACTCCGCCACTCCACACGGCTCGCCAACCACCTCGTGAGCTCCGCCTCACCACCAGGAACTCGCTCCACCCCACAACTGCCACTCCAGACCTCCATAACCACCCCCCCGAACAACCCACCATCTCCGGCCACAGGTTAACCTAGGCGGGCACGCCTAGGCCGACCGGCAACCTGCAGCATCACCCACCGCCTTCGCCGTGCTACGGCGAAGGTTTCCAACTATTCTAATTGGGCCAATAGGCCGTTCTGTGGAAGTTCAGGTAAACGCTCCGGCCGCCATTAACAGTCGAAGCAGCAGGAAGCTTGGAGCAGCAGCAGGCGTCAGGCTTCCCAGGCGGCAGGTGCAGCAGACTCTCGCAAGTGTTGCGAGGTGACTGAGTTCAGCAAGGATCAGCAGCAGGGCCTTCAGCGTGGGCAATTGCACACGAGAGTCTGCGGGCGCACGCAAAGGAAGGGCGGAACGTTTAGTCCCACATCGTGGAATCTCAAGGCACAGGTATGGTATAAAGGTTTTTTGTGATATACGTTTACTGCCTCGAAAGCACAGGGGTGAGGTCCCTCACTGACCCCACCCGCCTCGTCCGCGGCCTGACCACGCGGACCTGGCGGATCCGACCCGACCTAGACCTACGCACTCCTCGCGCATCACACACCTGCAGGTGCGCCTGGTCCCGGGTACGATCCGACCCGATTGAGACTGTGGCTCTGGGAGAGCGGTTAGAGTGAATTGCTTGAGAGAGAGACACGCGCGGGTAGAGGGAGAAGGGTTAGGTTTTGTTCCCCTGTGCAGGCAGGTTGATTGCAGGAGAAGGACGTGGCCGCTGCAGAAGAAAGGAGAAGCAAGACAAAGAAGAAGAAGAAAGCAAGACAAAGAACAAGAAGAAGGCAACGAAGAAAGGAGAAGCAAGACAGAAGAAGAAGAAAGAAAGAAGTCTTCGCAGGCGAAGGAGGAAAACAGAAAGGTTAGAGGTCTTCGCAGGAGAAGAAGAAGAAGGACAAGGGAAGATTGCAAAGAGATCTGAAAGGCAAAGCAGAAAAAGAAAAAGAGAAAGAAAGATCACATTTAAGACGTCTGATACATAAATCAGACGTCTAATTCTATTTTTTTTATATCTTTCTTAAAAACTCTTTGAATCAATTATATTTGCATTTAACAGTTGTATTCTTGGGTTTTACAAAGTACTGAGTTTGCTCCCTGTGTTCGACCTCGGATACTCTAGTTGTTCGAGTAATAAAATTATTTGTTTAAACGTTTTGTCGGTTCTACTACAACGTAATACGCCTTTAAATCCGCACAGAAACGTTGACAACAAAAGGCATGCCACCTTCCCGTAGAACTGGAGCATAAAGCCTATTGGGCAGTACGGAACTGTAATCTAGATCTTTCCAAGGCTGGGACCCACAGAAAACTCCAAATCAGCGAGATCGATGAATTACGCATAGACGCGTACGAGAACTCGCAAATCTACAAGGAGCGGGTTAAAGCCTTCCACGACAAACACATCTCGAGAAAGATCTTTCATCCTGGTCAAAAGGTCCTACTCTTTGATGCCCGACTCAAACTCTTCCCAGGAAAACTGAGATCTAAGTGGGTCGGACCATATTTGGTCCGACAGGTTTTTGGAAATGGAGCAATCGAAATCAGTCCACTCAGCCACGATTCTGAACCTTTCATCGTGAACGGTCAGAGACTCAAGCCGTTCATTGGTGTAACTTCTACTGATTTGGCTAAGGCATCTTATATCCTCCTTTCCCCTTGAGCTTATTGCGCCCAGCCGATGGCGTAAAACTCAGCGCTTAACGGGAGGCAGCCCGTCATTCTCTTTGTAAACCTGAAACTTGTTCTGACACCTTTTAGCACTCGAAGCTCACCCTTGTAGACAGCCGACCCCAACTCAGATGTTTGCATCTGGGATTTGAAATCGTCCGCAAAAAAATTCAACCCGACCCATCCACTCACCCAAATTTCTGTCTTAAGGAATGAACTAAGACCCCCTAGGTTACAATGAGGACATTGCAAATCTTAGGCATGGGGGGGTATGAAAGTGCAAAACTTGTAAGAAAAGGTTTCAAACAAAAAAATTCACATATGCCAAAAACACCATAAAAATTAAAAATTTTTTTCGAAAAAGAATAAGAGGAAAAGAGGAGAAGGAAATTTTGTGAAGGAGAAAAGAAACAAAATGAAAAAGGAGCACAAAATTATGAGAAAAAGTGATAGTCATGAGTAAGGAACTAAGGAATTAACCTAAGTTCTAGACCTCATTCAAGAAAAGTGCACAATAAGATTAGTAAAGAATGCAAACCTTAGGCATTCTTGAATAGACTCTTAGTACCCATTAAGATCTGGACACTCCTCAAGAGGTTGAGGAAAATGAAAAGCTGAAGTATTAGGTCTAAGGCTTAGGGAGTATTCGGCCTCGTTAACTAATTTTTGGTTTACGGGACTCAGTAACCTAAGCACCCTAACCTCACACACAGTCTGGTTCAGTAAGCGTAAAAATCAGAATCACGCAGAAGCGTCGCAAAAATCTGAAAAGATCACCTAGAATAGGAGCGGCCGATCAACACAAGTTGATTTGGACGAGTTCCCAGCGCGGAGAGGCGGGAAATCCCCTCGAAGATGCGTAACAAAATATCATCTCCTCGGTGCTTGTCTCTTAG
This sequence comes from Thalassia testudinum, assembly GCA_037157565.1. Classification (NCBI taxonomy): domain Eukaryota; kingdom Viridiplantae; phylum Streptophyta; class Magnoliopsida; order Alismatales; family Hydrocharitaceae; genus Thalassia; species Thalassia testudinum. The sequence continues at coordinate 5,697,165 of JAZHRO010000003.1, read as the reverse complement.
GATATTTACATATCCTACTGGGGGCATGTAAGCACTCTGCTGGTTCAGATTCCATGGATGGCATTATCTCGAAGTGTCAATTGCCAGGGTCTGGATTCGGCCACGGAATACCATGGATGGGATTATCTCGAAATCTCAATAGCCAGGGTTCCGGGGGTTGCCATGGGCGGTGCTATCTCGAAGCATCGATCGCCAGGAACCCTTGAGGATTGATGATGGGAGGAAGGAATCTGATACAGATCGTGTTGAAAAGCCAATCCTAGGCTAGAACTAAAAAGAAAAAGAGAGAGAAAACTCTCCAAACAGAAAAACTTTCTATCTCTCTCTTACAAAACGCACTGCGAACTGAGCCAGGGCTAAAATCATTTCAAGCACGGGTGCTTTAACCACGAAGTCCAATAAACCTTAGGTTAGTTCTTGTGGACCTTAAAAACCTTTGCTAAAAGACTGAGGCTAAGGCTAGACAGATTTGGATCTTGATTGGTACTAGAGTACCTTTTAGGCCTATGGTCAGCATTCTAACCTAATCTATGCTCAAATAAAAAAGGCACTTGTCTAAAACTATTAAAAACTTCATGGTCTAGAACAAGGGTTGAAACCTTAAGTTTTTGCTAAGGGACTAGCAAAAGCTAGGCATGGGGGTATGATGAGAACCTCATCATGAGCCATAACTAGCTCATTTTGACCTAATACAAAGGATAAAAGCTCCTACATATCTCAAGGAAAGGCTTAACTCAGAGAATCCTGAGTTTGAGAAGAAAACAAGTCATAAGGGGTAAAAATGCAATTTTACCAGTACAATCTGCATACAGGGTAATTCAGGGCCCAAATATAGGTCAAAGCAGCTTAATAAGAATAAGAGTGGGATGAAATGATCTAGCAAGGGCTACAGCAATTCCAAGAAACTAAATGATAATCTGTAACCCTAAAACAACCCACTTCAATTCACAAGGTTCGAGGCAAAGTAAAAATAGAATAAACCCTCTAAAATTCATAGAAAAATAATCTCTAGGGTTTAGAACCTTCAATTTGGCCTTCAGAACCCATTTTGACCTACATTGAGAACCATGCCCAATTAATAACTTAATTTGGGTTTTTGCGTAAATTGACCGGTCAAACAAGGTTTAATATGGAAATGAAATTCACCATCAGATTCCTTAGGTCCTAATTAGTCATGTATAAAAACTTGAGCCTAAGAAGAAACCACCTTGACCGACTTTACACTTTGGTCCTCATATATTTACTCTTTGGCCCTCAACTTTTGAACCCTCGCATTTTGGCCCCTAACTCTCGTTCGTTCTTTGCGATCAGGTCCCCCCTGCAAAACCTGCCAGCACCATGCTCCGGCGACCTTGCGCGGAGCATGGCGCCGCGCAGGGTGAGGTGGGGGACCTGGCAAGTAAACCGGGGGTGCCCTGCGTCGTCAGCCGTCGCAGGGACACCCCCCTGGTCGTTGTAACCCACCATACCGGCCGTGCGAACGCACGGACGGTATGGGTTCTTGTTTCCGGCCATCCTCCGGCGAGGGAGACACGTCGTCTCCCTCCGCCTTCCTCCCTGTTTGATCCCTATAAATACCCCCCGTTGCTCCACCGACTGGGGCAGCTTGGATCTGACGGAGAAAATCCCCAACTTTCCTCTCTTCTCTCTCCGGCAGACGCTCACCAGCTCCGGCGGTTCCTCCCCCTCCACCTCTTCGCTCTGCCGCAATACCAGCAGCAGAGACTTCCTCCCCTGCTCTTCCCGCGCCACGCCGCACCCAGCTGGCGCCTCTCCGGCTCTCTGCTCGCCGTCGCCCCTTTCCCTGAGCATCGTCTTCTCTGGCGACAGTCGATACGACTGTCGCCCTGTTCCTCCCCCTTCGTCCCTGCAAGTAAGCTAGAACTACTCCCCTTCTTCTCCTCTTTCTTTCCCCGCTTTCAATTTATTCAATTAAGCCCTCGACCGACCCTGACCATCGTCATCCCCTTCGTCTCCGGCCACCCTCCGGCGAGATGCTCCCATCGCTCCACAGCCTCACACACCTCGCCGACCTTCACCGAACCTCCGCCTCATCACACTGAGCTCCCCCCACCCCTTCACTGCCACTCCACACCTCCGTAACGCTTCCCCCAACGAACCCATCCTCCGACCCACAGTCCGACCTAGGGCAGCCCTTGCACGCCGCCCCGCGCCTCGCCACCACCCACACGAGCTCCGCCGCACCCTGGCGAAGCTCCTGGCACTTTCTGATTAGGCCGAGAGGCCGTTTTCTTGTGAACAGGCCACCCGACCTCCGCCGCCATTGCCGCGCAGGAGGAACTGCTTCCGCCTGCAGCTACAGGCGCGCCACGCTCAGCGCCACGCCCAGATTCAACTCCCAGGCCTTGCGAGGCATTTTGGCAAAACACCAGGCTCGCAGCTAAGGCAGAAGGCTTCGCGTGACGCCGCAATCTCCCGCTGATTTCCCCGCTGCGGGCGCGCAATTGAGGTGGGACATTTAGTCCCACCTCGGAAAAGCCTGAAGAGTCGCAGCGATATAAGATGCAAAAGTGCTGGAGGCTTACTGCCTCAGCACACGGGGTGAGGTCCCCTTCACCCGCCCGGTTACCCGGTCTCGTCCGCGCTCACGCCCCGCGGACCTGACCTGACCCGACCCGACTTAAGACTGACCTGCACTCCTCGCCCACCACACACGCCGGTGGGCCTGGACCCGGGCACGACCCGTACCCGATTACCCGGCAGCTCTGGGAGAGCTTTCCCAAGAGTGGTTTCAGAGAGAGAGAGACGCGGGGGGGGGAGAGGGTAGAGTAGGTTTTGTTCTCTGACGTAAGCTCTGAAGTGTGCAGGCACAGGTGAAGAAGAAGAACCGCGGAAGAAGAAGGAAGCTGAGGGAGACACTGTAGCACAGGCTGTTTAAGTCGTCTGATTTGGAAATCAGACGACGGCCTGAAGGGAAAAGAAGAAAGAAGGAGGGGTGACGTCCCTGGCTGAAAAAGAACAGAAGAAGACAGAAGAAAAAGGAGGAGCAGGAACAGCAGGAAGAAAGAGGAGCATCACCTCAAGAAGAAGGAGATCTAAAGAAAGAAGAAAGAGGAGCATCACCTCTGCAGCAACAAAGAAGAAGAAGGAGATCTAAAGAAAGAAGAAAGAGGAGCATCACCTCTACAGCAACAAAGAAGAAGAAGGAGATCTGAAGAAAGAAAGAAAGAAGAACATCACGAGGAGAAAACAAAGAGAACAACAAATTCTTTCCCTCTCTCTTTCTTTAGTTTTGTAAAAGAAACATGTATATCTCTAGAATACAACTTGCTCCCTGAGTTCGACCTCGGGAACTCTTTTATTCTCCGAGTAAAAAAAAAAAAATTTTATATAGTTGAAATGTTGGTAATAACTAGCTATACTACAACATAATAACAATAAAACCCGGTTGTCCCAATCCTCTTCAACCAAGTTACCAAGTAATTTAGTCCTTCCTAGGCACATTTACTTAGTTTTAGGCTTGGGCTTAGAGTGCTCTTGGAATGTGATTTGGTGATTAGGGATGTTGCCCTTAAAGTTGGATTTAGAGTGTGAAGTACGCAGACAAAGGGTTTGCAATATAAGCTTTAATTGGTGTAGTGGCTTTTATGGTTCAAGTGCTTGTATTACTTTTTTTCTTTTAAGGTTTCCTTGTTTAGGTCAATTCAAACAAGGTTGTAGTGAAGCACACAATAGGTTTTGCAAGTCCCAATTGTTATATGAATTTCCTTTAAGTATGGCATGCAAATGTGCTCTACCCTAGTGTCGAAACCCTAATATCATATAGGTCTATATGATGCTTTTAAGTCCAATAAGGTAGAAGTGGTGCGACCCAATCAAGGAAAACAATGGTCCTAATGCACCACTATTAAATGAAATAGACCTAAATGGTTGCCTAAGTTGAAATGTAGATCAATTTCAATTCAAGTGGGTGAGGGGAAGACAACCAATCACAACAAATCCCTTCTCATGCAATTACACCCAAATCAGGCTCAAAAAAGTTTGTTTTGGGTCTCTAAATTTAAACCCTAATGTGAATTACCTAGGGTTTGTGCTTCTTCTAAAATCTGCAGTCAGACCTCAGTTTGACTTGAAATCACTCCCCAAATCAGAAACTGAACAAACATAATATGAAATTTGGTAGAGATCTTCCTTTTTTAATAAGTTTTTCAGGGAATATTTTTTTAAGATTTGTACTATTTCGTACAATTTTTCATGAATTTTTATGTTCCAAGGGGTCAAATAGACCAGATGGACCCCCTGCGAGAAGCATAGTTTGAAATAGTACCAAAGGAAATCCAAAAATTCCTGAAAATTTAGAGAAAATACTAGGTTTCAGTGGCTTTCAAACCCCATAAATTTCAAAGAGATATGATTTATGTAGAGGTCAGAATTAACATTTAAAGTTATAAAAAATCAAAGTGCAGACTATTCTGACCCCCTTCCACTATGCAAATTTTTAAAATTTGTACAGTGCAATTTTTTCAAAATAAAAGGTGGCTTGGAAAGCTGGTTTGAAAACCTAATATCAGACCAAATCCAAAGATTTTTGAACTCCTAATTTCATGGCAATAAATTTTTGAAAATCGTCAATATTTACTGGCCGAATTTCCAAATCTGATTTTGGTGTGTTTAAATAGTTTCCAAGCTAAAACAAACACCAAAGAAAGAACTTTTCTTTTAATTCAGATCCAAAAATTTGAATTTGAATATATATATATATATTTTTTTTTATTTTTTTTTCTAACCTAAGGAAGCAACAAACTAGAGGATGAAGAAAATACCTATTGTCTTCACCATGGGTCGATGTGTATGCGGATCCTCATCTTGACACCCTACAACCAAAACGAACAGAAGTTAAGAAAATCCAAATCTAAACTCGCGCGTTGCCTCCCCAGCAATGGTGCCATTTGACATGCATGGAAATCACATATTTTGAAATCGTTGGAAATCGTAGTATAGTCACAAAAACCACTCGTCAAAGGTATTTTTGATAACGAAACTCACGTAGATTTTATTCTTTTTAGAACTTGAGTCTTGGTCGTTCATCTCTAGGAGGCGTGAAAACGAATCGAGATTTTAATCAGCTTTTATAACCTAAATCTAACCTAATATTTTGTCTTCTTGTCTTTTGTGCTTTTTTTTTTTGTGTTTTTGATCTTTATTTCGAAAAACAAAATGAAACCTAGATCTAGATAAACTAGCAAAAACCTAAGTTACTATGTGCATCTAAATGAGGCCATGGTGGCCGTGCATGGTGTGATCAAACCTAAGTATCATATAGGAAAGCAAACATGAGGACAATATCAATCATAGAAACATCATGAAATTATTTATGCATAAAAGATTATCACATATCATCTACACTAGAAAGAAAATGAATAGAAGAAATCCCTCACGCCAGAAAGTTGCCACTAGGGCCATCGGCCTTGTGTGAGGGTGTAGGCTAAACCTTGGATATGCAAACCTGTCTACACGCCTGCCAAAAGAGATGGCCGGCCATAAGAGGCTATGGGTGAGCATTCATGGTCGTCTAAGAAGAGAAGAAGATGGGGGCGAGTGCACCCAAGTGGAGAGAGGAGGGTGTTGCAGCCTTTCTCTACCAATGGTCGTCCTTGAAGCTTTGGAGAGAAGCTTCTCTAGCTAGCCGTCCATGGAGCCTTGCAGGAGGATGAGGAGGACAGCCTTAAGGTTTTTGAGGGAGGAAGCAAGTTTAGAGTGGAGAGTATGGATGGGAGAGTGTATGGAGATGGTCCAATTTCCGGTCACTCTCTTTGCCCTTATGGAGGGCTCCATTTGGTTGCCACTTTTGGTGGCTCTAGAAATAGACAATGCCACATATTTTGGATCTAGGTTTGACACAAGTTTTTAGGGTTTCCAAGAGAGTGTGCATGGGTTTGGGGGGAGTAAAATGGGAAGGTGTGCGTGTGTGTGTGGGTGTGTATTTTTCGTAGGGCTAGGTTGTGGGTTTTGGTAGGATTAGGTGCTAAGTATGTTGGGTCAATCTAGATTAAGTGGGTGTGGGCCTCATTAAGCTTAGGAAAGTCTAATTGGGTAGGAGTGAACCTAATTAGGTCTAGGTCAAGTCCAATTTGATGTGTGCATGTGATTAGGCTAGGGTAACCCTAATAGGTATGAGTTAATTAGATCCTAAGTGGATCTAATTGGGCTCGGGTGCACCCAATCAACTATAGATGCACCCAATTAGGTATGGGATGGTTCAATTGGGTTAGGGATAGGACAAGTAGGGCTATGGATAGTGGATTAGGCTTAGGAGGTCTTTACTTAGGTTTGCTGGGGTGTCCGATGGGTTTCCTAAGTCAAAATAGGCAACGTAGGGCTTCCAACACCAAAATCAGGAACCAGACAGCAATATCAGATGTCCAGGATAGAGGTCAGAAGTCTTATACTACAAAATTGGATGTCTGGGAATTAAATTAGATGTCCAATTCTGTGTTAGTATGAGTTTTGGCTTCCTGGATTATTATTCTGCAGAAATCAGACGTCCAGCCAGATGTCTGGACATCCTAAAATGTGTTGGAGAGTGGGTTTTAGGTTTTCTAAGGTTGGTTTTGGCTCCTAAGTGTTTGGGAGAGGGATAGGGTGGATAAGAACATGGATAGTGCTATCCATGTTTGGGTTTTGAAGCTAGGGTGCCCTAATGGAGGTTGTTTTGGGTTTAGGAAGGTTGTCCTAGGGTTTCTAAGGGTAGAGATAAGGCTATCCTCATTACTCCTCTTATCTGAATCATTCTTCTTCTTCTTTTATTGCTTTATTCCACTATCTCCATCCTGGATCACTTTATTATCTGCAAATAGCAATAAAAAACCATTAACTAGCAGGATATCTCATCTTATTCTAAATAGACTGATGCAATGCATGATATGCAAGATATGAGTGCAATATCCACAATTTAGGCTAGGTTCAGACATTACTTAGATTGATTAGGACCCATGATTGTTGTGCAATTAGCAGGTGCAAGATCGAGCCATGATTCGTCACGCTCTGCTACAGTGTCAAACACAATAGCTTTGCCTGATCGTAATCGAGTGGTCGAGGTTCCCCGCACGTGATCCAACGTTGCCCACCGACGTCAAGGGGCACGCCATATCACATGCATGCCATCTAAGGTGTGCATTTAAGATGCTCGAGTGCAGCGCCAGTCGTCTGATCTCCTCAATCGCATGAGGCGCGCGATTCAAATCAGCTCCGCGCTCGATCTGCGAGCGCGTCTCGACCGTGCGATGCGACATCCAATAGCGGCCAGGACATGCACTAGCGATTCAAAATTCAAACGCTGGTAGGCACGTGCTCTCCTCTTGCAATCTCAGCTATCCGTGTTTGATCCAACGGTTGATATTTGATGCTCTTTTAATAGCTGCGAGTGTGATGGTTGGGCGCGGGCTTTACAATGATAGAAGGGGGGCCTTTAGTGACACTTATAGTTGTCACTAAGTGGCCTACACAGTGCGTGCACCAGCCCAAGCAATGAAGAGGTGTGGATCTTCAGTGATAGCTTGAGCGACCTTTAGTGACGTTTGTAGCTGTTACTGAATTCCTATGCACGGGACTCTCTCCTTCCTTCCACTATATAAACACCCCTACACCCCCAATTCCTCTTCATCTCTACCTACTCTACTCCTACCTACTCCCAAGCTCTAGTAAGCATACCAATGCTCCATTAGAGCTTGTTCTCATGCTCCCGATGCTCCTATTGGTGTATCAAACCTTTGCCTCAGCAAATATTCATCCATCTTCCCATCCCCATTTATAGGTCACCTTGGAGCTGTCCTCCCACCACCATTCCGGTGGCAGATCATCTCTGTCTTCTCACCTCCATTCTGGAGCCACGCCGAAGCTTTCCTCTACTCGACGTCCTCCTGCATCTCACCTCCATCGTCCCTCTCCTCACCTCCTTCGTCTGAGCTTCTACCAGGCATCGTCGTCTCGTCAAATAGCCGATTCGAGAGATTTCCTCTCACCCCCACTATTTTTATGCTTTCGTAGTTGATTGTAATAGACATTGAAGTGATATCTATACCATATTTGCTCCATCTCTATTTTGTGAATCATTTGCTTGTCTTCTTACAAAAATACAAAAAAAATAACAAAACCCTAAAATACCAAAAAGAAACAAACCGAAGTGCAATTTTCAATTAAAGTAAACGTCACCTCCCTGTGTTCGACCGGGGTCTCCCTTGGAGTTTTGGTATAAATTTTATTTGACCACATGTTTTGCAACTACGACGACAGGTTACTGGTAACCTTGATTTCAAACTCACGAAACTCGCACGATCACTAAACTAAACTATAGTCTTCAATCTTCATGCCATCATTACTTCTTTCATCCATCCTTAGATCCTATTATTTCTTGAAAATAACACTTCATAAACTCGTTTGATTTAAAACGATTTTGTTGACACCAAAACATAAAAGAGAAGTAGAACTAGGTTCCAACACATCTTTCCTTCCAGACATCTCTAGACATCTCCAAGCTCCCTTTTCCTCTGAGGGATCCATCAAGACCACCTTGGTGTACCACTGCTGCTTTCCCCAACCTCTCCAAAGGCCAACAAGGACCCCTCTTGGTGCCCTTGTTCCAGTAGACTAGATGGCTATTTTATTTCTAGTAGTTTTAGTAGTTTCTTCTAGTTCTAGTTAAGTTATTTGAACAACTTGATTATTATCTAAACAAATTTGCTTCATATATATATATCTGATTGTTTGATGGCAACACTATCATGAATCATAACTATCTTTAATTAGTCATGATCAAGTGATAAATGCTCCTATATAATCGCCTAAGAGCCATAATTCCATGAAAATCTATTCTAAGAAGAAAACATTAAATCAGGGTTAATTTTGCAGTTTTAACATCTCATCATGAATGTAGATGATGGGAACACCATCATGAGCCATAATTAGCTCAATTTGACCTGATTAAGTCATTAAATGCTCCTACATAACCACCAGAGGACTGTAATTCATTACATAATCATTATGAGGGAAAGACAAGAAACCAGGATTAAAACTGTAATTTTTCCATCATATCTTAAATGCAGAATAACCATGGGTTTTCTTAGGGTTAATTAAAAGTCAAATGATCCTAAAAGGCTAACAAGCGGGTTAGAATAGACAGAAAAGGGTTTTAGCATGTTTTGAGAATTAATGACTTTTGAAACCCTAAAAATAGACCTGCTTAATTAACTGAGGTTCTAATCAGAATAAAATTCACTTAAACACTCCAAAATTCATAGAAAAATATTTTCTAGGGTTTGGTACCTTCAATTTGACCATCAGAACCTATCTTGACCCAAAATAAAGTATCAGACAGACATTTACCTTTATTTGGGTTTTTTCATAAATTACCTAGTCAAATGTGGTCAAAACCAAAATCCAACTTCACCATTGGATTCCTTAGGTCCAAATTAGGTTTGTATCGAAATTTGGGCCCAATATTAGATTATCTTGACCTAGTTTGCAACTTGATCTTGTCTGATCACACTTATGCCCTTAACTTTCAAAATCCTTACACAAAGGTGCCTAATTTTGCCGTCGTCTTTGAAAATAGGTCCCTGGCGCCATGAAAGGTAAGTTTGAGCTTCACCATTGAGATCGAGCAAGGATTTCTCACTCGATTCTCAATCAATCAGTCCCAAAATAGATACCCAGATTCTTGACAAAGTTGCCTTCCATTTGAGCCACATCTTAGGCTCCAAGTCATGCCCAAATACTAATGCGAATTATTTGAAATTTGGGTTTCAAAATTCAGCGACCTTCTAAGCTTGGGAAGCTTGCATCCCAAGCCCTAATCTCCCTCTGATGGCCTATAAAAAGACCTCCAGATCAAGCTGCTCTTCCCACACTCAAATTTGGCCTTGAACACCTCCAATTCTTTTCCTCTTTCTTGGCTGAATTGCTCCTTGGCGTCTGGCGACCTCCCTTGCCTCTGTTCTTCCTCTATTCGCAATACTGGCAGTGGAGCTATCTCCCCCATCTTCTTCCGCATTGAGCCATACCAGCCAATGCCCCTTTCACCGTCTTCCTCGTTGTTTCCTACTCATCGGAGTAGCTTCCTTCTACGGTGCTAGTCGTACCGCAACTAGTGCCATCTCCTCTCTCCTTCGTCCGCTACCTCTCTCAACTGACTCAACTTCTGCTCATTACGCTAGCATATCCAACATACCGCTCCGACCCCCATGCAACCGTTCGTGACTCCATCTTCCATCCTCTGGCAGAACTCTGACGAGCCTTAGCAGCTTCCATACACTGCCAACTCGACCGCTCCCGCACTCCACACCTCTGTCTCAACTTTAGGAGAAAAAGCCCTAACCTTGTTAGAACGATTGCCCCTCCAAATGCCTCATCGAACAAACCCACATCCAACCACCATCTGCGAGGTCGACAGACCTCATCACTCGCACACATGACACGCTAACCCCCTCATCAAGTTCGCGATGCTCCGGTGATTGTTCCTGATCTTTCTGACATGGTTGAAAGGCCTCATTTGTGATTTCAGGTTCCAGCCCCCTATGCCATTAAAGCCAAGCTTCGAGCAAGCTTCAAGCTTGCTCTAGGGTGCCTTTAGTCTAGGTTTTAGCTCCAGGCCATGTGGATTCATCACATGCACACTCCTAGGTCTCCAATTGTTTGAGATACCCTCAGCAACTGACCCAATTGAGGAAGAGTTACACTACAGCCACGTGCTAAGAGAAGGGGGACAACATAGTCTCACCTCAGAAGATTTGGAAGCGGCGCTATCACATAAATTGATTTTGTTATAGAGGCTTATCGCCTCAAATCACAAGGGGTGAGGTCCCTCACACCCCTCACGTGACTCATCTGCGACATGCTCCCTGTGGACCTGGTGCAGATCCGATAACCCATCTAAGCCCTGTAGACTCCTCGGCTATGACCCACACCCACAGTCTGGACCCGGGTGCGCTCTAGGTTCGATCACCCGTATACCCGGTACTATTCAAGGCTCTGGGAGAGCGTGACCCAAGGAGAGAAAGAGAAGAGAGTTTGCATGGGGTAGGGGAGGGTTTTGCTCTATGGGAAATTGGCTAACACTTAGCCAAATCTAAAGACCCTTCCCCTGTGCTTGAAGAAGAGAAGACGGACAGAAGAAGAAGGCTTGGAGAGAAGGAAGAGAGAGTAGAGAAAGAAGAGGAAGAGAAGAAGAACCATAGCACTAGAAGAGTCTGTGAAAGAGAAGGAAAGCAACAGAAGAAGAAAGGAAAAAGAAATCAAGCAAAGAAGAAGCACTGTTCATTCAGACGTTTAAGACGTCTGATTATTCAATCAGACAGCTGACTTGAGTTTATTTCGTTCATAGCTATTGAGTTTCATTTGATATTATTGTAGGGAGTAATTGGTGATTCAAATCACCATTTTACTTTATTCTTTTTGCAGTTTGACACTTGATATTATTGCTATATTATTTTAAATCAATTTCTTATCTATATTGTTTAAATTGCAATTTTGAGAATTGAATTCCTACTTGCTCCCAGTGAACGACCTTGGACTTTTTCGAGTATAAATTTTATCTATTTTTCTCAAGATTTCAACTATACTGTAACACGACTTAAAACCCGATTTCGAGCGAAAAATAGTAGAGGAACCACGGGATTTGCTAGGGGTTAAGCCAAGGTAAAATAAGCATTAAAGTCTAATAAGTGGGTCCATATAGATAGAAATGGGGTTTCACACATTTCGAGAACCAAATCATAACACAAAACCTAATTTTAGACCCACTTGAATTAAAGGAAAAAAATGAAAAAGAAAAAAAGATGGAGAAAGGGGAGGAAATTTTGTGAAATGATTGCAAATCTTTTTTAAGGAAAAGAGGAGGAAATTCAAATGTCAAAAAAGAGCAAAAATCAAAACAAAAATGATAGTCTTAGCAATTGATCATGGAATCTACTTAAGTTTTAGACCTGATCAAAGAAAGGTTAAGTCCAGAAATACTAGAGATAAGGAGATTAGTAATGAGTGCTAATCTTAGGCCTCTTGGGCTTATTTTAGGGCTTAAAAACTCACGTATTTGTTAAGATTTGGATTAATCCTCAAGAGCTTAAGGAAAGTACAAAGCTGATGTAGTAGGTCTAAGGCTTAGGGATTATTCAGCCCCGTTGCCTGCCCTTTGGTTTATGGGACTTGGTAACCTAAGCACCCAAAATCACACAGTCTAGTTTAGTGTGCTTAATAAAGAAAATCATGCCAAAGGTATTCTGTTCTAAAAGGCCTTCTCAAAGATCTAGCTTGGGAGCGGCTCGACAACACAAGTTGATTGGACGAGTTCTCGATGCAGAGAGGTGGAAAATTCCCCTCAAAGATGCGTAATGACATATCGTCTCCTCGGTGCTTCTCTCCTAGGATATCTAAATATCCTATCGGGGGCATCGAAGCACCTTTTGCTAGTTCAGGTGCCATGGGTGGGATTATCCCAAATTGATGATTGCCAGGGCCTAAATTTAGCTACAGAATGCCATGGGTGGCACTATCCTGAAGTATCTAAAGCCATGGTTCTGGGGGTTGCCATGGGCGGTGCTATCTCGAAGCATCGAAAAGTAGGGACCCTTCGAGGATTGATGGTGGGGATAAGAAATCCGATATAGATCGTGTTTAGGGCCAATTCGAGGCTGGACTAGGGAAAACTAAAAAGAGAGAAAACTCTCCAAATGAAAAATCCTTCTATCACTCTCTTAACAAAAATGCGCTGGCAAACTGAACCTGGACATGTTACATCTATGCATGGGTGCTTTAACCGTTGGGTTCAACGAACCTTTAGGTAATTTTTATGAGCCTTAGAGACCTTTGCAGTAGACTCAGGTTGAAGCTGGTCAGGTCTGGATCTTGATTGATACTTGAGTCCCTCTAGTCCTATTGTTGGCCTTCTAATCTAATTTCTAGGAAGGCACAAATCAGACATCTGAACTTCAAAGCATGGTTTAGAGATTTAGTTATTTCTATAGTATTTTGCTAGAGACTAGCAAAGGTTAGGCAAGGGGGTATGATGGTAACACCATCATGAACCATAACTAGCTTTAATTAGTCATAATCAAGTGGCAAATGCTCCTATATAATCGCCTAAGAGCCATAATTCCATGCCAATCTATTTTGAGAAGAAAACATTAAATCAGGGTTACTTCTGCAGTTTTAACATCTCATCATGAATGTAGAGTAACCACGGGGTTTGCTAGGGTTAATCTAAGGTAAAATGAGCATTAAAGTCTAATAAGTGGGTCTATGCAAACAGAACAGGGTTTCACATATTTTGAGATCCAAATCATAACACAAAACCCTAATTTCAGACCCACTTGAATTAAAGAGGTTCTGGTCAAGATTAAATTCATCTAAATCTCCTAAAATTCATAGAAAAATATTCCTAAAGGTTTCGTAACCTTGGTTTGACCATCTGAACCTATTTTGATTTTGACCAAAGTCTCAAATGGAATTCTGCCCTAGTTTGGGTTTCTACGCTATCCAGTCAAACTTGGTAAAAACTAAAATCTAACTTTAGCATTAGATTCTTTGGGTCCAAATTAGATTTTGTAGGATCTGTAAATCACAAGCACACTAGAAGGGGGTGATGAATAGTGTGAGAAATAAAAAATTGTAAGACAAATCAAACCACAAAAACAAAGGCACAAGATGTATAGTGGTTCCCCTTACCTAGGTACTCCACTACCTAAGTCTCTTGACTTAGGCTTTTCGACCCGATTCCCTCAACTCAGAGGGAATCAATTTATTAATATTAGAGGTAATTAACGGGTTACCTCAACCCAATTACAAGATATGAAGAAAAGATAAAGATACAAGTGTAGGCAAAATGTAAATAGAAGCTTACAACTATTTCCTAAGTCTCCAACAAGAGTATATCATATAACAACCAAATCTAACGAGAAAAACTAAGGCGTAAAATAAACGATTGATTACAGAAAAATATGATTGCCTTTGAAGATTTGTTGCAAATGATGAAATGCCTTGAAATGTATGCAACAAAACAAACTCTCTTTCAGCTTGAAAATGGAGAATTGAAGGTGTAGGCAAGAGAATAATTCCTTTTTAGAGATGTGTCTAAAACAACACTCAAAGAGTGCTTATATAGACCACTAATCATCTCTCCCACGAATTCTAGCCGTTAGGGGTATTTTAGGAACATTAAAATTTTGATTAATTGCAAATTAGCCATTCGGACTGGTCGTAATGGTTAGTTGGTACCAGTATTGAACTCTTGGTACCGGTACTAACTACATACTGTCAGTGTAGCCAAATCACTGGGTATCGGTACTCATTGTGAGTACCTATACTTGTGATGCATAGTCTTGGGTCCTGTGACCTATATGTACCAATACTCATGATGAGTACCGGTACTTGTAATACACAGTCTTGGCTCCTGTGACCTTCATGTACCAGTACTCCTGATATGTACCGGTACTTTTAAGGTCCAGGCAAAAACCCAGTTTACAAACTATAACCACCTGATACCGGTACTGATGATGAGTACCGATACATGATGTTTATAGTGTGGAACTTAGGTCCAAACCTGTGCCGAGCAAGTACCAAAGATCATTAGTGTAAATCAATTAGAGAAATCCAATCTACTCCAGGCGGCTTTGTTTTGAAAGAGTTGATTTTCAGTTAAGAATCGAGTAAATGAACGATATTCTGAATCCTGGTTATCTCTACTTTGATTTTAACACCTAGATTATGTTTTACTTGTTTGGAGACATACAAAAATTCTAAGATACAATAAAAACTACAGTCTTCAAAAACTTCTTCCTTCATGTGCAACCTTTTTGCTTGCATCCACAAATTCTTTTGACCTGAAATTACTTCATAAACATATTAGAATTTAAAATGGTTTTGTTAACATCAAAACACAGAAGAGAGATAGAACAAGGGTCCAACAATCTCCTTTTTGATGTTGAAAAAACAAATAAGATACTCATATTAAAAGTAAACAAAGACTTAATAAGAGAAGAATAAAAAAATTCCACAAGAGAGTAAAAAGCCTCCCCCTCAAACTAAGCTCTCCCTATTTTACATATGAAGTATCCATTCATTCATTTCATTTCTCCCCCTTTTTGTCAAGCAAGCAAAAAAAATTGAGCAAATAGCATAAAAGTTCAAATTTCATAATAAAGCATAAATACATAATGAAACAAAGCATCAAATTTCATAGCATGATAAAGTTCATGACACAAAATAAATATTAAGAGCCATAGAAGTTTTCTAACAAGCTTACATGACACAAAATAAATTTCATAACAATGTTAAGAGTCATACAATCAACAACAAGCTTACACACTTAAAAGAAACTAATTTCTACGATGTTTTCTAATAAGTGGTTGTTCATCCTCATCATCGTCATTGTCATCGTCATTGTCATCATCATTATTGGTGCCATCGTCATCATCATCATCATCATCTTCATATGAAACATTTTCTTCATCTTATGTGTCTTCTTCCTCATCTTCATTAATAATTGGTTCTTTTTCTGCTACAAGAGATGGATCTTGGAAGTGTTTCTATCTTCTTTCACTGTATGCTGGAGGTGCTTTTGGTTGAGTCCACTTCCTTTGTTTGGTATGTTGAGTGGAAGATGCAACATAGGAAGTCTCAAAAGACATAGAAAGATCATGAAATTTGAGTTCCATGTGACGGAAGGCAAAATTCAGATTGGTTAAATTTTAGCTAATGTAATTGAAAGTCTTGATCATGTTGGGATCGGTGCTGGACTCATAAGATAGGTTCCTCCAAGGAGTTTCGGCTTCCGGAAAAGGATAGGTAATGGGGACAAAAGCCGAAGATGATTCAGGAGGTGGATGAGAAGAAGATTGAGCATTTGGATAAACTTCATCTTCTTCATCATCACTAGTGGATTCCTCTTTAGCAGGTTTCACTCCCATTTTCCGGAGAGTGGTCCATTTAAAATAAACCACTTTTCTAAGAGGGGTGAAATTAGAAAGGTCAATTTTATTTTTATGAAATATATGAGACACCAAGATATCCAAAGGTAAAGCCGATGCATGGTAATGTGGTCTAAGAAAGTGAATGAAAATCGTGTTTTAGTTGACTAGAAATCCTTTAATGATAGCATAAATTAAGGGTAAAATGTCAATGGGAATTTTTTGAAAACCTGAATTTTTATCCCTTAAATTCCATGCTAAAATACGGAAAAGAACACGAGCAAAAAGAGTCATATTGGGGGCAACCAATGCTTTGCCCTGGCAATTAGGAAGTAATAAAGTTTCATGAATTTTGTGAGTAGGAAATTACTCCTTAAGTGTGTTAAAAGGATGAACTTCATTAGGGCATTGGGTGATGGTTGATAAAAATTTAGGAGTAATGGTGATTTTTTGATCAAAGACTTTGGAAGTTAAGACTAGATGAACTCGATTTTCTTATTCTTGAAGATTAGCAAAAAATAGACAATTAATGTCAGGGTAAACTCCAGGAACATCAGCAAAAAATGCCTCATCAAAGAAATGCATAAGATGCAGATTGGAAAGACAGGTAGTGAACTCATAGATTTGTAGAGAAAAATCATTCCACTCAATAGGCCTACAGTGATGAAGTTTTAGGCCTTTATACCAATCAAATTTAGATTTAGCATTCTCATTGATGCAAAACTTGTGGAATGCATCTTGAGGTGATTTTCCCTTACTTTTAGATTTTGGTGCCATCTAAAAACATACAACAACAAGAAATAGGAATACAATTAGAGATAAAGATTATGTGTTCAAGTAACAACACATTTAAGCCTGCATGTACTGGTACTGGTGATTGGTACTGGTACTGGTTGGTTTCTGTCCCAACCAAAAATACGAGCTAGTGCCGGTACTCATCTTCAGTACCGGCACCTACTTTGTAAAGCAGGCACTGCTGCACCCAGCGAGTATCGGTACCAATGCTGGGTACCGGTACCATCTGGTACCCGATGAAAAACACATTGCAACAGCAGAAATGACATCGAGAAAGAACAAAACAAGATGTAGAACAACTCAAGGAAACAAGATTTGATGAGAAGAGAAGAATATACCAAGGGTATGAAGAATGGAGATGATTCCTCTTCTTCTTGGCAAGGGCTTAGAGGGGCTTGAGGTGGAATTAGGGTTTGGTCGTGAAGAAATGAGGCAAGTGTTTGCACTTGCCCTCTTTTATATGGGATGGGTCATGTGCTTGTCACATGACCACTTAAGTGGTTGAGAGAAAAAAATTGACAACTTAGGTGTTGAAAAAATAATGTGATCAACAACCTAAGTTAAGCAACCAAATTGCAAACAACACCCTGGTATTTCCAGACATATGGAAATATTACATTTTACTCCTCTTTTAGTAAGCATGGGTAATTTGCAAAAAAACCTTAGGAATTTTCATAAATACAAATAAAGTTTATATGAAACAAATGTTAGATCAGAATCTCTTTTATTGTACAAAGTCCAAATTTTCTCCTTATAAAGTAGAATCTCTCTGCTGTATGAGGTTTTGTAAAGATGTCTGCCAATTGGTTTTGAGTGTCAATGAATTCTAATTGAATAGAGCCTTGAAGTACATTATCTATGAGAAAATGATGTCTAATGTCTATGTGTTTGGTACGTGAATGATGTACCAGATTTTTGGATAGATTTATTGCACTTGTATTATCACATAATATCTTGGATTGCACAAAAATCAATCTAAAGTCAGACAAAGTTTGTTTCATCCGAATGACCTGAAAGCAAGCAAGAGAAGCTGCAATATACTCAGCTTTAGTTGTAGAAAGTGAAACACAAGTCAGTTTCCTAGAGAACCAAGAGTCTAGAGATTGTCCAAAAAAATGACATGTGCCACTTGTGCTCTTTCAGTCTGTCCGACTCCCTGCATAGTTTGCATCACTATAGGATAATAGATCTAAAGATTGTGCTTTAGGATAGAAAAGACCAAGGTCTTTTATGCTGTTTAGGTATCTAAATATTCTTTTTACTGCATTAAAATGAGATACCTTGGGTTCGGACTGGAATCTCGCACATAAACATGTAGCAAAAAGAATATCGGGTCTAGAAGCTGTGAGATATAGTAGTGAACCTATCATTCCCCGGTATTTCTTTTCATCTACCCTCTTTCCAGATAAATCTTCACCAAGAGAAGTAGATAGAGCAATCGATGTCTCTTTGCCATTTACATTTTCAAAGTGAAATTTCTTGAGAATTTCAAGAACATATTTTGTTTGATTAATGTAAATTCCTGTGTCTAATTGTTGAATTTGGAGTCCTAAAAAGAATCTGAGTTCACCCATCATACTCATTTCAAACTCAGTCTTCATAGTCTCATAGAAATATTGACACAAGGACTCCTTATTTGATCCAGATATAATATCGTCGACATATATTTGAACCAATAAGATGTCATTAACTTCTTTTACAAAGAGAGTTGAATCAACAACTCCAATTCTAAAATCGTGCTGAAGAAGAAAGGTCCTGAGCCTATCATACTAGGCCCTGGGAGCTTGTTTAAGTCCATATAATGTCTTATTGAGCTTGTATACATGCTCTGGGTGTGCTGGGTCCTTGAACCCGGGAGGTGATGGACATAAACTTCTTCCTTAATATAACCATTAAGAAAAGCACTCTTGACATCCATTTGATATAACTTGAAGTCCTTTGCACTTGCAAAGGCAAGTAGCATCCGTATGGACTCCAAGCAAGCAACAGAAGCATATGTCACATCAAAGTCAATACCCTCCTGTTGGTTATAGCCTTGAGCTACAAGTCTGGCTTTATTCCTGATCACTAAACCTCATTCATCCAATTTATTTCAGAACACCCACTTGGTTCCAATGATGGAATTATCCTCAGGAGCGGGTACCAAGTTTCATACATTGTTCCTAGTAAATTGGAGTAGCTCCTCCTACATAGCTACAACCCATGATTCATCCTTTAATACCTCATCAACTTTCTTGGGTTCAAGTTGTGAAATAAAAGCATTAAGGACAAGATCAGCTCTAAAGTGAGATCAGGTTTTTACACCTTGCTCAATATCACCAATAATTTGTTCTTGAGAGTGATCCTTATGGTGTACCCATTCTTTTGGAAGATCATGTATATTTCGTGAATCTTCTAACTTTGATACATCAATGAAGGGGGTATCTTCATCATCAGAATCTAAATGATTTGGTTTTGGTTCACCTAAATTTGTTTCATCAAATGAAACATGCAGGGATTCTTCAATGACAAAAGTCCTTTTATTAAAGATTCGATAAACTTTGCTTCTTGTTGAATAGCCAATCAAAATGCCTTCATCACCTTTAGCATCAAAATTATCAAGCCGGTCATGGGTGTTTAATAAATAACATCTACTTCCAAACACCCTAAAATATGATATCCTAGGAGACTTCTCATAATAAAGCTCATATGGAGTTTTCTTAATAATAGGCCTTAAGAGTGTTCTATTTGGAATATAACATGCCGTATTAATGGCTTCTACCCAGAAATATTTTTGAAGCCCAAACTCCAAGAGTAAAGTTCGGGCATTCTTGTAGAGTGAGATTCTTGCGTTCTACAATACCATTTGAGATGGAGCCCAAGGAAATTAAAATTCATGGGTTACGCCAGAATTGACACAAAAACTTGAAAAGTTTTCATTTTCAAATTCACCCCCATGATCAATCCTAAGTCTAAGAATAGAAGATGATTTTTCCTTTTGAAGTCTTCGAGTAAGACTTAGGAAGGAATCAAATGAGTCATCCTTATGTTTTAAGAAGATGACCCAAGTAAACCTAGAGAAGTCATCAACAATAACTAGGCAAAATTTTGATCCATTTAGACTCTCAAATCGTGTTGGTCCAAATAGATCAAGGTGTAAAACTCTAAAGGTCAAGTTGTTGAAACTAAGTCTTTAGGTTTAAAAGAAATTTTGTGCATTTTTTCGAGTTCACACGACTTGCACAAAACATCGTTCTTATAAGTTAGTTTAGGTAGGCTCCTTACTAACTCATTTGTGGCTAACCTATTAAGATGTTTGTGATTAATGTGACCTAGCCTACGGTCCCAAAGATCTACTTCAATATGGGAGGCAAGCAAACATTTTACATACTTCTCTTTTGAAAAATGAAGAGCATAGATGTTTTCATATCTAAATCCTTCAATTAAAACCGTATTTGTTCCTTCTTTTAATATTTTAAATCCAACTTTAGTAAACAAAACATCACATCCATTATCACATATTTGACTAACATAAAGCAGGTTATGTTTTAAGTTTTCTACTAAAGGAACATTTCGTACCTACTTAGAAGAATTTCCTATTGTACCTTCACCAATAATGCGACAACGTTTATTGTTGCCCAACTTGACGTGTCCATCTTCGATTTTGGTCCACTTGATAAAGAGGTTGGAGTGTCCCGTCATGTGCTTGGAACACCCACTGTCTATGATCCATTTGTCCTTTTTGACCTGTAAGACAATTTATTAAATTTATTTTAGGTACCCATTTTCTTTTGGGTCTTTGATGGTTAGTACCTTTCAAATCCTTAGGTTTATAGATCATTTTTGTGTTAGATCTATAATTCTTAGGATTATTGACCTTTTGATAAATCCATGCATGTCTAGGTGCACGTGATTTATTTTGTGTGTTCTTTTTATTATTGAACTTAGCTTTTAGATTATTACAAAATTCCATATTTAGCCTAGTTGTTGTTTTTAAATTATTCAAAGTATCTTCAAAGTGTTCATAAATATCCACTAATTCTACTATTTTTGCATGTAATTGATTGTTAGTTTCTTTGGACATATCTAATTCTAATTCTAAACAAGATTTCTCTATTTCTAGAGTCCTATAACTATCATGCAAAACCTTGTTTTCCTTTTTAATCATCCTAGCCTTATTATATAAATCTTCATTTGCTTGTACTAATTCATTAAAGGTAACTTCAGAATCTACCTCATTTTCCGAATTGTCATCATTTGCCATTAAGCAAAGATGTGCAACTTCTGTTCATCAGATTCTTTGGAAGATGATTTCGTGTCGGAATCACTATTATCCCAGGTTGCCTTGTTTGCCTTTCTTGAAGTCTTCTTTTTCTTTCGATCGAGTTCTTTGTCCTTCTTTTCTTCCTTCTTCTTGTTGATCATTGGACAATCTTTTCGTACGTGCCCCTTTTTCTTGCACTCAAAACAAATAATGTCATTTGAAAATTTATTGACTTTCTTACCTTGTTTTCAGATGAATCTTTCGAATCTTCTTGTTAGAAGAGCAAGCTCCTCTTCATCGGAATTTGAGTCTTCAAAGTCTGATACTTCCATTAAAGCGTTGAAAGCAAGCTCCTTTTTCTTGCTTATGGATTTTTCTTCATTCTTCTTCATATTTTCTAACTGGACTTCGTATGCCATGAGGCTTCCAATTAACTCATCTAATGAGAGGGTAGAAAGATCTTTGCCTCTTGAATGGCTGTGGCCTTTGGAGACCAATCGTTCGTAAGGGATCTTAAGATTTTCCTTACAAGTTGTTCCTCCTTCAGCTTAACTCCAAGATTCTTCATTGGATTAACAATCTCTCCAAATCTTTTGTACATCCCTTTGATTGTTTCACCTTTTTGCATCCTAAAACACTCATAGCTTTCTGTTAGAATAGAAATATGTGTTTCTTTAACTTTACTTGTACCTTCATAGGTGACTTGCAATGTGTTCCATATCTCGTATGTAGACTCGCATGCGAAGATACGGCTAAATTCTTCTCTTGATAACGCACAATAGAGTGCGTTCATCGCTTTTGCATTTCCCGCGATCCTTTTCTTTTGTTCTGTCGTCCATGCCACTCCTTGTGGCTCCGGATCCACGTACTTCTCTTGGATAAACATCCATGAATCCTCATCCATGGCCTTGAGGAAGATTTGCATCCTCCTCTTCCAGTATCCATAGTCTGTCCCATCAAAGTAGGGAGGATGTGTGGATGATTATCCTTCGGTGCACTTTACTGGAGATGCCATAGCGAAATAGAATTGTCACTTCTTTTTGCAACCCGCTCTGATACCACCTGTAGGATATGTAAATCACAAGCACACTAGAAGGGGGGATGAATAGTGTGGGAAATAAAAAATTACAAGACAAATCAAACCTCGAAAATAGTGGCACAAGATGTATAGTGATTCCCCTCACCTAGGTACTGCACTACCTAAGTCTCTCGACTTAAGACTTTTAACCCGATTCCCTCAACTCAGAGGGAATCAATTTACTAATATCAAAGGTAATTAATGGGTTACCTCAACCCAATTACAAGATATGAAGAACAGGTAAAGATATAGGTGTAAGCAAAATGTAAATAGAAGCTTACAACTATTTCGTAAGTCTCCAACAAGAGTATATCATATAACAACCAAATCTAATGAGAAAAAATAAGGCATAAAACAAATAATTGATTACAGAAAAATATGATTATCTTTGAAGATTTGTTGCAAATGATGAAATGCCTTGAAATGTATGCAACAAAACAAACTCTCTTTCGGCTTGAAAATGGAGAATTGAAGGTGTATGCAAGAGAATAATTCCTTTTTAGAGATGTGTCTAAAACAACACTAAAAGAGTGCTTATATAGACCACTAATCACCTCTCCCACGAATTCTAGCCGTTAGGGGTATTTTAGGAACATTAGAATTATGATTCATTGCAAATTAGCCGTTCAGACTGGTCACAACGGTTAGTTGGTACCAGTACTAAACTCTTGGTACCGGTACTGGCTACAAACAGTCAGTATAGCCAAATCACTGGGTACCGGTACTCATTGTGAGTACCTGTGCTTGTGACGCACAGTCTTGGGTCCTGTGACCTACATGTACCAGTACTCATGATGAGTACTAGTACTTGTAACGCATAGTCTTGGCTCCTGTGACCTTCATGTACCGGTACTCATGATGAGTACCGGTACTTGTTCACAGTTTGGAACTTAGGTCCAAACCTGTGCCAAGCAAGTACCAAAGATCATTAGTGTAAATCAATTAGAGAAATCCAATCTACTCCAGGCGACTTTGTTTTGAAAGAGTCGATTTTGAGTTAAGCCCCGAGTAAATGAACAATATTCTGAATCCTAGTTATCTCTACTTTGATTTTAACACCTAGATTATGTTTTACTTGTTCGGAGACATACAAAAATTCTAAGATACAATAAAAACTAAAGTCTTCAAAAACTTCTTCCTTCATGTGCAGTCTTTTTGCTTGCATCCACAAATTCTTTTGACCTGAAATTACTTCATAAACATATTAGAATTTAAAAGGATTTCGTTAACATCAAAACACAGAAGAGAGATGGAACTAGGGTCCAATAGATTCGTACCAAAATTTGGGCCCAATCAGAGTACATCTTGACCTAGTTTGCATTTTAGTCCATTTAAACTCTTTTCATTTCAGTCGAACCCCAAATTTTGAAATATTTTGCATTTAGCCCCTATCTTTGTCGTCTTGTTCACCAAATGCCCCCTACTGCCTGATTCCAATGCAGACTCCTAAACCCCATAAAACTGCTGACTTCAAAGAAGGAAAGCTCCTGCATTTGGTAACCAAATCCCTTTAAATTTGGAGGGATTGGTCCTTGAAGGATTCTTTGTTGATTGCACCTCAAGATTTTCCAGATTGGAGCCTAAAAAGCTCCACCGAGCTCTTGATTCAGAAAGAGGAAACTCCTCTATTTCCTAGAGAAAATCTCGCTCAATTTAGGAATTAAGAGCACATTGGAGTTCAATAAAAGCTCTTGGAACTTCAAGCCTTGCTCCTTAGCTTGATTTGGCTGCATTTCTTCACAAAATCCCTCTCTCTGGCCACCTCCACCGTAGCTCCGGCAACGTCCTTCCCTTTGGCTACCTCGCCCACTCCCACATTCCATAGGTAGCGGGCTCGTCTTCATCTCCTTTCACTTCTCAATGGACAAATCAGGAGGTCCCAGGTCCCCTTCTTCCTCGCCACTCTATTACGAGAGGAATTCTCTTCTCCAGCACTGGCCAATCAAAGCCGGTGCCATGTCTCCCCTTTTGTCTGTTAATTAGGTCCCAAACTCTCCCTCTCTCTCCATAGTTTAGGTTTAGCCCTTTAGATTGTAGGTTCGACCGATAACTCACCTCTCTCCCTCATTGTCTTCTGCTCCGGCTATGCTCTGAGGTGGCCATCCGCCCTCCACACACCACCAAATGCCTCACCAACACCTCCGTTAGCTTCATCTCACCTCTGCCATCAAAATCACTCTCACTATTTCACCTTTCACACCTCTAAAACTCCCACTGAACTCAACCTTCTCCGCTCGCCTTCTCCATCATCAACCACCCACATCCGAGCATGCCACACCCTAAAATCACCTTCAGTAGACTTGCCACTTCATAGTGAAGCTTTTGAGCTGCTTTGACATGGTCATAAGGCCATGTTTTAAGTTTTAGGTACTCCGCTAGACAACACCCATCGCCACCATCTTCTTCAGCTCTAGCTGCAGCTTTCCAGCCGCATTCATCAGCAATATCACCTCCAGGTGCTACGGCTTAGTTCCAGGAGCCTCCATAGGACTTCAATTGCAATAGAAGGCGTCATCTTCAAGCTCGATTAGAGTGATCTTAGTAGTAGGTATGCACACGAAGAAGAGGGTGGGACTTCGTCCCGCCTCATAAGTGAAAGATCAGGCTGTTGGGTATAAAAGGAAAAAGTGACATAGCTTCTTTGCCCAGTACACTGAGGGGTTGGGTCCCCTGGTCACTCATGTACACCTCTCCCGCGCACACAGCACGTGGGCCTGGTCCCCTGCTCAGATCCGATTACCCGTGTTCTGACCCAATTAAACTTGATTCTGAGAGAGAAGAAGTGGAGGATTTGTTAGAGGAGGGGGGAGGGTTTTGCTTCATGGCTAAACACCTCAGGGAGCATGCTAAAGCAAAAGGCTAACACTTAGAATCTGAGAAGGTTGGTCTTGTACTATGTTTGAAGAAGCCTCGAGAAGCTTTGGCACCCTTGTGCGTTTACTATGATCTGAAGATTAAGTTGTCTGAGAATGTGGGGCAAAGTTTGAATGAGCCTTTGGCTCTGATACTGAAGAAACATTTAAACGCTTAAGTTGAGTGGATTATTTGATTGAGGAATTGTTGATTTATTTGAATGATTTGAATGCTTGGGATGCATGCTTAATTAAGAGAAAATAATTGGTTATTCAAATCACCATTGTCTTTCTTCTCTAATTATTTTTATCCCAAAGATCTTTTGAGATACATTGGTTATTATTGAATATCAATTTGTCCAGTGTATTCATTGCATATCTCTTATTATGCTTAATTTACTATGCTCATTTATTCTGTATTGAGATTAGTGCATGAATTTCACATTTGTTCCCTGTGAACGACCTCAGACTTCAACTAGATTTTGAGTTTATAAATTTAAGTGTTTGTTGTGCGATTTAGGAGTGTACTGCGGTGACCATATCATAAATCTCCTTATTTGCACTCAAACATTTTTTAGTTCTAGCTAGTTCTAAATCAATATTACAATCAAGTTATTCTATTGCCTCCCTGAGTTCAACTGGGACTCACCATGTCGTTATATTTTATTTGTTTCACTGTATTTTCACACTATACTACAACTTAATTATCTTAAAACGTGATCTTACACCCGAGCAAATTAGCGCCGTTGCCAGGGAGGCACAACGATTCTTGATTTAATATATGATTTAGTGTATTTTTTTTCTTTGATGTGTAGGTATGAAATGCGGATCTACGCATGCATCAAGTGTAGGAGAAGAAAATCAGGAGCACATCAGTAAGAATTTAGATTAGGATTTGATTTCATCTTAGGATAGGAGTTATTTGAAAAAGAAAACACAAAAAAAAAATTAGGATTTGATTTGTTAAGTAGTTCTGATTTGCTTTGCACAAAAAAAAAAAATTGCTTACTACCTTTTTTAGAAACTCTGCCAGAAATTGAATATGAATTTCAAAATTCATTTAGCATATTTCAAGCGATCTAAAAATTTTGAAATTTGGTCAGCTGTTAGATTTTCAAATTATATTTCCAATGCCTCTGTTCCCTAGAAAAAATTCAATTTTTGGAATTTTTGAAAATTCGTGGAGTGCACGAGGAATCAGATAGACTAAAATCAGGATTTTTTTGAACTTCAAAATTCAATTCCAAATAGCACACAACTTTGATTGACTCAAAACTAGTGGCATTTGAAAAATAATCAAGTTATCTTTCATTCCCATTTTTTTTCTAAATTTTTTTATCACATTTGATACTATTTCAAAAAGAAAATCCAACATGGGATCAAAATCTCAAATTTGACCCCCAGTTAATTAAAAATTCATATATATTTATTTGAGGTAGTAAAAATTCTAAAAGAATATTCTATGAAAATCTTATTGAAAAAGGAATCTTCTTACAAAATTTCACAACATTTGGATTCCAATTATATTTTAGAGAGTATTTTGAATCTAACTGTGGTCTACCTAGTCAACTGCATGTACTCTAGGTTTAACCTTTAGGGACACATTTGGAGACCATATTGGACTAGGCTAGATTCAATTGAGTCTAGTGATTAGTCGGTGAGTCAAGTCACCTTGTGGACCACTCACCACACATCCAAATTGAAGAAGAGGTTAAAAAATCGTAAAGAATATCTTAATAACTTGCATTCATCTTTTAACTACTAGATGGTCTCAACCTCTTTAGCCAAACCTGGTGTCCAAGCTTGTGGGGTAGTGTCAAACGATCGCGTCTAAGGGGTACAAAGGAACCAGAGGAGAAAGTTGAAGGAAGAACCTTCCTCTTAGTCCTCTCGTAAACAGACTGACAGGGTTTGCTTAAGAGGTAGGGATCATTTTCAGTCAATTTCTTGATGAATTTTCTTCAACAATTTAAGCCTGAACGAAATATATGGTCATCTGATTTTAAAGGACCAATATGATTAACAAGGCCTTAGCCTTGTTTGGCTTATCAACACCAACCCTTGTTGTTGGTGTATGCAAGGAAGGTCTTTAAGACCTAAATTAGTTGGACCTTGGGAACCAAACCCAATGTAGTGAAGGTGACTTTCGCCCGAATCTTCTTCCCAACCCACATCTTCCTCTCGATTAGCTGAGATGGCTAATCTTTGTCCTGGACTTGGTTAGAGCCTTGAAAATCTAGACCTAATGGCTCATCTGGAAGCCAGGGTCAAGGAATTAGAATAAAGATATGAGCAGAGTATTGACAGGATTCTCACCACACTAGATAGGATGCAGCATCCACCATGCATAGAACAACTGTGAGACTTCTATCATCTGCCGGCTACGATTGTGGCACCTCAAGTCTGGATTCCCTCATATGGAGATGCATTCGAGCTGAAGCCGGACATAATAAGTCTGATTTAGACTCATTTTCATGGAAACTTGAATCAAGATCACTTCCAGCACATTAAGGATCTGAGTTGAATCGGAGAATTAGTTTGACCTAGAAATGTTGATATAAGGATTTTTCTCATGAAGCTTTTTCCATTCTCTCTTAAGGATAAAGCTTCTTATTGGTTAAAGACCATTGGAAGGTCGATTGGGACCTTGGTGGAATTGCGTCATGAATTCCTCCAAAAGTTCTTCTTGATTGGTCGAACAAATGTGATGAGGCATGCATATACGACTTCTCCTAAGGTCTAGGGGAGAAATTGCATGACGCCTGGAATAGATTTCATGATCTTCTCAAGAAATGCCCGCACCATGGTGTACCCAGATGGAATCTAGCACAAGTCTTTTACCATGGGTTTGATGACACACATTGGTACCTAGTCGATGCATCTAGTGGCAGGAATCTTCTCCCGAAGGACGAGAAAAGTGCTTTTGAATTGTTCAAGTCCTTAGCAAAGAACTCTATGAATGCCGCATCTATGAACCAATTCCAACATCTTGGACAGCAACGAGTTAGTGTCCATGAAGCTCATGCCAAATCTAACTGAGCTGATATGGACATTATCACCAAGAAGCTGAGGTGGATCTGCTAGACAAGAAGCTCGACGAATTGATCCAAGCTCAACCTGAATTTCCTAGCAATTTAATTGCATCGCACTCTTTTTTCCCATCCTGAGCCCCTCCTAATTTAGTACACCTACTCACTTGGGATATATCTTCTCCATCTTTACGGGATCTTGCATATCAGGAACACTTGAATAATCTGGATCTGGCACCATACAATCAAGGTTACGCACACCATGATGATTCTAGTGCCTATTCCTTTGATGAATATGCATCTCAGATATCTTCGCCCTACGAAGATGTTAATGCTATGCAAGGTTATGGATGTAATAACCCGTATTCAAAGACGTTTAATCCTGGTTGGCACCAGCATCCTAACTTTTCCTGGTCGAGTAACTCACAAAGACCAAATCAAGATCCACATTACCAGACCAGACAATACAAGAATGCGTGAAACACATACCCAAGGTAGTAGCCATTCTTGTATCAATATCAATCCCATTCTACTTATCAGTTGCTGCATCAAGCTGCCAATCACCCTCCAAGGCAGGCTGACTCTTTTAAGGCAATGAGAAAAGAATTGAAGGAATCTATGCATTAATCAAATTATGATAATTTGAAATTCATGAAAATGGTAGTGGATCAGATTCAAAACATTCAGAGTACGCGGAACCAGCTGCTACAGGAGCATAGATCACAGGGAGCCTTGCCATCCCAACCTGTCCCTAACCTAAGATATGTATAGAATTAGGGCACCCCACTTAGGTTCCAGGCACCACAAGGACAGGCGCATGCAGTATTTTAAGAAACTCTTGTACCTCCTAGTTATGTTTCAGGTCAGCCAGCCGTATTGTCAAATCCCACCCAATCTGCCCCTTCTACTCTCCCCCCACCTCAGAGACAGTACATCGATGCAAATGCTGTCACACTAAGGGGCGAGAAAGCTACAAAGGACCCACCATGTAGGCAGGAGGGTCATGATACTTCTTAGGCGAGCTTCTCTTCACATCCTAACCCTTCCAAGGAGTAGCTTAAAGAAAGGAAATCTAAAGAGACGAAACCTATCACTGAGATCACTGACATCCCTTTACTCTTCCTTGGAGCCTTAATGAATGAACTAAAGGAAAGATAAAGGGAATCAAAAGCAATGAGGACTTAAAGGAAATCTTCAAAGATGTTCGTATTAGGGTTCCCTTGATGCCATTGATCACATTCCTATTGTCACTAAATTCTTTAAAGAGTATTGTACACCCAAGCGACAACCGAGGAAGACCAATAAGGTGGTATTGTCCAAGGAAGCTAGTGCAGTCATTTTATCTAACCTGCCACCTAAGAAGAAAGACCTAGGAGCCCCACTCATTTCCTGTTAGCTACAGGATGCTCCTTTTGACTAAGCCTTGCTGGATTTGGGTTCATCCATTAATTTAGCCCCCACTGCTATTTTTGACCACATCCAATTTTGGGGCCTAAACCTACTTTGGTCACTATCTAGTTGGCTGACAGATTAGTCAAGGTGCCTCGAGGTGTGGTGGAGAATGTCATTGTAAAAATCCATGAGCTTTGCTTCCCAACGGATTTTTTCATCTTGGATATGGACATTCCTCCTAGTCTCTATGATGCACCTATCATCTTAGGCCACCCATTTTTGGCGATCGCCCAGGCTAACATTAACTGTGCATCCAGGTGTATGGAGATTGCCCTGGGGAATGAGAAACTTAGATTGGATATTTTTAGGGCAAACAAGGACCCACATTGTAATTCTATTGAGGTGGACTCATATGATGATGAACCTGAACACTGTGGGAACATAGAACTTCTTGGTGAATTGACTCCACACACAGCTTCTGTTGAGCTCATTAATGATTCTGACATCGTGGTGAATGATGATCGGCTAAAGGCAATTGATCAGATGCATGATTTAGATTTTGAGAGATCTGGAGTGGAATTACCTAAAACCCTCATGACAAGCTCAGATGATAAATACATAAATTTACATGAGATTCCATACATCCATGGGGTTGATTTTGAATTGTTAAAGAAACCAATTGAAGTTAAGGAAGAATCTAATAAAAACTCCATTTTTGATTTTGAGGAAAATCTAAAAAATCTTGAGGCATTTTGGATTTGACGTTGGATGAATCTATTACATCTTCTTTCACATCTTCACTCTTGGATATCGAGGATTTCACAGAAGCCACAGAACAGAAAATGAAAGAATTTGAGGCTTTATTACATCTACATCCTAATTTTCAACACCTTGCGGATAATGAATTGCTGCCCATTATCTTTGAAGATTTGCACCATGAAAAAAATTTAGGCGATTTGTATGAGACTTTTGACCAACACAAGGATGATAGTGAATTGAGAGAATCTAGAGTGGTTGTGATGGAATACTAGATCTTATTTGACACACCTACTCCGCAACCACCTACAACCAGATCCACTCACGAAATGGTTCCTTATACCATTTTAGACTACACTACTCGGGTCCCTCCTTTCATTTTCCACCACTTCCAAGACCCGTATGATTTGTTTCTCACTCCCGACTCCTTATCCACCTCATTTGCAGTACTCATACACCATTCTTCAAGGCTACCACTTGCTATCTATCACCCTGGCACCCAGATTTATTTCTCTTGTAGAGCCTGGCTACAACCAATTCCAAGCCCTGATATGTTATTTTGCCAACCCTGTGGCCTTGGTATTCATGGGCAACTGCTCTACGTTTTTGGCCCATTGATGACAATGGAACTCAAAATGCTTACCATCTTGACCCATTTTTCTACAATCATGATTCCATCTGATGGAGTTTCGCCCTGCTGAAGGCGTTAAACTTAGCATTTATACATAACATTTGCCTTGTATTTTTAGCATATTTCAATTTTGGCATGTTATTCTACATATTGTGATTATCATTATAGTGTTGGCATATGCTGAATGACAAATCAAGAGCAATTCTAGGTGCTTTCTATCCACTTAGTCCTTGTCTTAATTCATTTTACTTTATTCATGCATGAGGACAAGCAAGACGTTAGGCATGGGCGAGGGGGATAGTACACATAGACTGAAAAATTTATCTGCCAACACCTTAACAAATAGAATTTTATTAAGAGGTTTTCTTAGGGATTTATTCTTTAGTTGATTCCTGAATTTAGAATCTAGTACAATTTTACACTTGCACATAGAATTTACAATGGATCCACTGTGAAGACCAATAGACATCTTTAGCTTATCGAGAAGAAGCATTGCTTCTTTTCCTGAACCCTTGAACAGAATTAGGGAGTCAGGCAAACCATCTTTTAGTAGATCTACCAAATAATTGAGAGGTGAGAGTAGAGAGTCTACTGGTGCTCCAAGTCTAGTGCAAGGAATCTTAATTTTTGGATAATCGGGTAATGATACTCGGAGTTAGGCATAGTTTTTGCTCTTAGTTTCTGTGTACAAATTCTTTGCAAGAATTTTTGAGAGCCACCAAATAAAGCAAATACATAGAGTGCAGGTTCTAATAAAACTAGAATTAAGGTGGATGGTTACAATTGTCCCTTACAGAATCCTCAGCTGAAAGAGGGTAATAATGTCAAGGTTAGAAATACATTGTCCCATCAATTCCTTTCCCAGTGTTGAGAATAGACACTTCCACCAAATAAGCCATCCGATATCCTCTTGAACACACTAATCCCGAATAAAGCCTCATGAATAAAAGTGCATATGTTAGGTTGCATTGCATTGTGTTGGTAGATAGATATGTGAAAAAAAAGAGAGAAAAGGAGAAAAAGGAAAAAAATAAATAGAGAAAGAGAAAAAGTCTGAAAATAAGGTGTTGAGTTGTATTTATTTCATGTCAAGCACATTGAGGCAACAATACCTGCCACCCTCACGATCCACCAAATGCAGCCTTGACCTACTTTTCCTATATTTCTGATCGCTCTAATATTGGCTAAGAAATTTTGACTTAGTTATATCGTTATCATAACTTAATTGAAGTGTTAATGCCATGAGAGACCGCGAAATATATTTACAAATCTGGTGAGATGTGAGCTCAAAAAAAAAGAAAAAGAAAAGAGAGAGAGAGAGAATGAGTGAAAGGAACCAAAGAAAGCATAATTTTTTTGCCTATCTCTAATTTAATTTATTTGATAGTATGGAAAATTAGATTTTGTAGTACTAGTATATATGTAGTACCAGAGGAGTGTGGGGCACCAAATACAAATCCACTTGACTTAGACATCTTCTACCTAAGCCAAACACTGAGGTTGAAATTGCAGATTATTTTATACCCCTGAGGGAGGAAGTTTACCTATCCCAATAGAGTTTTACTAAGGGTCAAGTATAAGCTTTAGATGTGGATTGGCTTTTCGCTTGGATTCATTGCAAAGGCTACAACATTACACTTTCACAATTCTCTGGATTTCTAAATTTTTGGATGAAAACAAAAGAAATAGATCTCTAGTAAAACTCTTGATGAAATGCATTTAGTCTTGCATTTGCTAGGGACTACCAAGATTTAGGCATGGGGGTATGATTGCACAGCAATCATAGGACCTAATTGTTGGATCGAAAAATCATCGCAAAATGGTTGAGTTTTGAAAACCTATCGTTGTAGTGTGATTTGTGAAGAAATCCATCAACAAATAAATTTTATCGAAACTCGAAAAGAATTTAGGTCGAACATAGGGGGGCTACGTCGATTTGAAATTCGTAATTATACTTTTTTTGTTATTTTTGTTTAGAAAGTGAGATAATTACAATGAATTTGATGAGAGAGATAGAAAGAGAGAGAGAGAACAAACACTTTATAATATGAATAATGTTTTACAAACTAGAAAGTGGGAAATATTACAGTTAGAAAGTAGTAAAATCTACTCTAGAAAGCAATAAAGAGAAAGGAGGTGAGAAGTTATCCTCCTTGACGGCTGCTTGGAGGATGAGCCGGATGGGGCGACGCCTGGAAGATGGAGGGCAAAGATGGAAGACAGAGAATGAAGCAGGAAGAATCGGGGGCAAGGCAGGGCATCGTCGTCGCAGGATCCACTTCCGAAATGGGGGCGAGAAAAAACTTTGATTTTAGCTCTAAAGGAGCATCCCAAGTTTGGGACAAGCTTCTTTAGAGCCTTGGAGAGGGAGAGAGGTGAAGGAAGGGATGATGGATATGTGAGGGTTGTAGGGCTATTTATAGGTGAGGTTTAAAGGGGCAAAAAGGTCATTTTATCCTTTAAAATTTAATGTACAGGTCTTTAGTGACGGATTTATTCATCACTAAAGTGCTAAACGTGGGTGTAGGTTGTGCACAGTCGTGCTGCCTCTCCTCTATTGTTAAACGCCTTCATCGTGCGTGCAAACTCTTAGCCGTTCATCTTGCATCTAACGGCTTAGATCACATCATGCACGCACCTTCATCTTCTTTTCTTTAACACTTAAGCTCATGATCTTACAATCTCAGTGATTCGATCATGAGATCGGACGGCTTAAAATGCATCCACGCCTGTGTCTGATTAGGTGTGTAAGCACGTGCGCGGTGCTCTTGCTTTAGCCATTGAGTGCATGATGCATACGAATCAGAGCCGTCCACACGAGATCTGGCAGTCCTGATTCAAGTTGGATCTGCATTCAAGGGAAGCACTATGGGGAGTCAATCTTGCAATCTGGAGGCGATGAAGTGTTTTATCCACCGCACTATGCGCATGGATATGTAAGAAGATCATTCATGTGCTATTTGATCTTGACCGTTGGATCTTGATTCAACAGTTGAGATCAAATGTGTGCTTCTTCTCACATGAGGCGTGGCTTGAGGGAGGCAACCTGATCATTTCTTAGCCGTTGGGTGAGAAGGCAGGGAAACGAGCGATTTGGAGGGTCTAAATGTTACCACATGGCATCATTTGGACCGTCCATCTTCTCTTCTTTGTAAACGGTGACACGGATGTCGGATCGGATCGATTTTCACACCATTGTGCTGTGATTGTCAATCTGAACCCATTCGTGTGCTCAGATTTGTCATCGGATGTATGGATTTACACCATCTTAGCCCCTTACCCACTGATCTTTCTCAGACTGCATCTGATGCTACGGAAGTCTGATTGGGGCAATCTTGGAGTCGTTGAACTCCGATCGTTGCCCTGATTAGATCCGTACGGTTGGATCTTCAATCCGAGGCCCCGATGAGATATTGCTTTATTTCCTGACCATAAAAAGAGAAAATTAGCCTAAATTTATACAGCCTAATCTAAATGCATGATGATGCATGTTATGCAATATTTATAATGTATGATGCAACTTAATGTCTAAGAACTCGCAAAAATAGATGGTTTATGTGATATAAACGTGTTTACATCACACCCCCATGCCTATCGTTTGCTAGTCCCTAGTAAAACTACATGCTATTTATAAGAGAATTAGGTCGGATTTCTTGGGCAATAGTTATTTTTCAACACTTAGAGATTTCAACTATGACCTGACCAACAGAGACACAATAGCGCCTAGGTGTCTGCCAAATTGCAGACCGCCTTAAGCCCTCGCCTTATTAAAATATGGATCCTTTTCTCCTTTTCTAATTTTTTTTTTTTGGATTTTTGAGTTTACGATTTTGGAGCAGCTTTCTATGATCACTCAACCTACCTAAGACTCGAAGAGAACCTTAAGTTCTAAGCAACTTTGTGTGAAATGTGATAGACTCACTGATCGATGATTAGAACGGACCTCGGGTTTCTACTCCCCTAGGTAACCTTGAAAAGAAATTCTACCTAAAGGTGTATCTATTCAACCAGCAGCTTTCTCCTTACTTTTATTTTTATGGGGTCAACACAAGGGCGAACCTTGTGTATATCTCCCTAGCTTATTCTACTTCTCCGCTTCTTCCTAAGTGTTTTGGAATTATACATGCGTTTATTGAGCTAGGTTCTGGACAACCTACCAATGGGCTGTTACCCACAATAACTTGCCAGCCATACTTGTGCGGTGAAGTGTGGCTTATTTCTTTTCTTCTTTTCTTTTCTCCTTTTCTATTTTTTTTGTTTTCTTTTTGGATATCTTGAAATTGCACTAGAAGGGGGTGAATAGTGAAATTATAGAATATTGTAATACAAAAAATTCAATCACACAATGTACTCAATTATTTTTAGGTGGAAATCCAAGATGGGTGAAAACCACCACCTAAGCCAATCTCTTGACCTAGGATTTTTGATCACAGGGTGATCAATACATTAACCACACTACTTAAACAAGGGTAGTGTACCTCAATTACAAATCCCACCTCCGATCCCTAAATGGAGGTTTCCCCCTTCAAAATGAAGAGACAGTGACCCGACAGGCCGGATACCCAAAGTACAAAAATTAAGAAGTAAAATAACACCTATAGAGCACCCCAATAATTTAGTTGCTTTCTTATCTACTAAGCATGAAAAGAACTCCCTGATGATTTGCAAAATGGAGTGAGCCGGGAGTATGGATTTGCCCTTTGATCAGAGTATTATCACAGCACAAGGGCAAGATGGAGCTTAGAGTAGTGAGCAAGAGACTTTTCTAATGGAATTGTATCTCAAGAGGTGTTTGTTGCCTAAGAGGAGTTGTAGTCTATTTATAGGCAAGTTTGGAACCTTCAAGAACACTTAGGAGAGCTCTTCTAGCCGTTGGAGACAAATCCCAAGAGTTTAGGATGAAATCCACACAAAATCAAGGTAGTGATGAGTCTGACAGCAATATCAGACGTCTAATTATAGGATCAGATGTCTTATAGGACGTCTGATTTTGCTTCTGGCCATCTAATACTGTAGGCCATCCAAGATAGACTCCATTGGATCAAAAGAAGGACGTATGATATTTTCACATAAGACGTCTGATTATGTTATTGGACATCTAATGAAGCATGGGTTCGTTCCTATTTCCATCCGATCCAAATAGGGTTCTAGGTTTAGAGGATCAGACGTCGTTATGGACTTCTGAGGACATCACCAGATGTCTGAAAACTAAGAAACTCTTCCCCACTTCTTCTGCCAAAAGATTATGTGGCCGTAAAGAGATACGCACAGAAAATCATAGCCAACGGTTCAAAGGCAGACGTCTGGAGGTGTGTCAAGACGTCTGGGAATTCATTTTTTCCTAAGCTTAGTCTAACGGTTAGTCTGAGGATGTCTGGGTAAAGAATCAGACGTCTTTGTAAGGTTATCGACATCTGAAAGTGAAGTCCTTTGACTGATGTTTATGAGGAGACAAACCAAAGGCAGAACTCTTGGAAATTAGACGTCCGAGATACTTGTCAGACGTCTTAAAATGGAAAGTCAGACATCTGACCATTGTTCTGGACGTCTGATAAAGGTATGAGTGTTGGGTTTTCGTTTCTAATTTATCCTAAGTGTAGAGACCCTAAGTTAGCTATTTATAGGTTATGTTTGGGGGCTCTTTACAACATTTCTAGACTCAAATAAAATGAAAAATTACAACCATTGAAAGTTTACATGAAAAAGCCTAAGACCTAATACTTATGCTACTTGTCTTCACGCTTTTAATCTCCTGTCTTGGAAAACTTTTTGAAATCTTGCAAATATGTAATTATAAAGAGAAAATAATATGCTACGCTTTATTTTTTATTTCATTTTCTTCATTTTGTAAAATCATCAAAATATTATATACGAGTGATTGAACTAAGAATCTCCCCCTTTTTGATGATTTTCAAAATATAGCTGTAGGTTCCTATTTTCTCCCCCTAAAGGTTGTACTTGGTAGTCTCTATCTATTTAAGAAGTTTGTTTTTTTATTATTCCCTAAGTTCTTACCTACATTCTTCTCCCCCTTTTTGAATATCATCATGAAAGGTTGTCAAAGGGAGTTGAAATCCAAACTACAAGAGTGATATCTACAAAGTGGAGAGCATGAATAAAATTGTATGATTAAAAGATGACAAGGCATTAAAGAAAATTGATTAGCAATAGAAATAGTTAAGCTCGGACTAGCTCTTTATTCCCAAAAATATTAAGTACGGGGTCAAGGCCCCTTAATACAAACTTGGAAAGAAAGAAAAAAGATAGAAAAATAGAAGCACTAAACTATTCTTCTTGATCTTGGCGGCGGCGGCGACGAGCGGGTCCGTGTCCCATCAGCAAGTTTTGAACATCTAATCTAAGTTCGTCGATGTCACAGCGCATGCTTCCCATGTAGGTGTACATCTCGCTGGTTCGACACAGCAGGAGGGAGATGCTGGAGGAGAGGGAATCTGTGGCTGGATCCCATGCTTGATCAAAGCTCAAGCGGGGAGCTTCGATTTGAAGGGGCCGTGGTTCTTGGAAGTCTGGAAAGGGTGGAAGGGGCTCTTCTTCCATGTTCTCGTCGGCGGGCTCAAGATGCTCCCTAAGTATATGCATCTTGGCGACTGTGGCCAGGTTGTAAGGCTCAATCTTCTTGTCATCTGCTTGGTCAGTTATGGAAATCCGATGGGTTGAAAAGATTTTGGATAGAATAGACCCAAACGGAAGTGATGCCCCATGGTCTTCATTCGTGACGCGAATAATGAGGCGACAATAATTGAAAGGAATATGATGGATGGCCGCAAAAAGGAGTGCCTTGTGTTGGCGCGAGATGTAATCAAAGCCTCCCGATTTGTTTAGGAGGTCCCACCCAAAAATGCGAGAGAGTAGACGTGGAAGGGGTTTGAGATTTTTGCATGGTAGGGTGCCAAGGTTTTCAACATATTTTTCAGGGACAACTCTCTTGATTGATGACTTCTGGGTCATATTGCCTCAGAATGTCATTGAAGTCATTTCCCTCATTGGGGATGTCTAGAAGGTCAGAAATAGTTTCGGATGTGATGTGTATTTTGCGACCAAATAGGAGGGTATGGAGTTGAAGTTCATCATTGCTGTAGTCCTCAACGATGTTGGCATAAAAGAGATGGCAAAGATCAGGGAACACACCAATAGTTCAAATGCCAGAGTGGAATTGACGGTCAAAATATTGAAAGAGATGGAGAGTTTGGAAGTGTTCCCGAAGGTTCAAATGGGCAAAATCATTCCAAATAATAAAACGAGGGCATTTAACTTTGGCATTCGCGAAACGACGAAACCGCTGCCTAGCGATGTCGCCTCGCAGTTGATCTGCCAAATAGGTGTAAGAGGAAGTGGAAGATCCCTCAACTTGCTTCGTACGGGGAGGCATATTTGGTGGAATGGGCGGTTAGGTTATGGAAAAAAAAATGGGTGGTGTTTTGAGGATAGAATACCTGCAAAAAACATCCATACAAGAACATTCAAGCAACCAAACAACATTCACCCAAAATATTTCAACAACACAGATTCAAACAATGCAATCATCATTGAAGAAAATGTGGCAGTGTGCCTTGAGACAATACAACCTGCCATGTAGTTGTGGCAATATACCTCTGGATTTAAGCCACTAAAATGTCGGCTTGAACCTCATGAGGTAATACCCTTTCCATGGAAGATGCAGCTAGGGCTAACAAGGTTGGTTGACAGAGGGTTAGGGTTCTAAGGCTGATAACGATATGAAATGTGCAAGTAGGCCAAGTGAATCAATAAGGAGAACAAGATGCTACTAGATGCTGCAAGTTCGTGGGTAAAAGAGCATGGAGATGTCCTAGGAGTTGAGAGGGTATACCCACGGGAGGAGGGAAGCCTCCAAATGTGCGGTCGAGAGGCAGGGAGGATGCGCACAGAGGAGCAGAAGTTCCGGCAGTTGTCGAGGAGGCGCGACGGTCGTCTGGCGGTGAGCAGAACTTCGCCAACTGCTGCTGTGGGCTGTTGGGTGTGAGGGAAAGCGGTAGGGATTTGGGAAGGGAGAGTGGGACCTTGCGAAGGGGATCTTGTATCCCAAGGTCACGGAGCAAGTCTCCCCCTGAAGTTGGGGAGATTTGCATTTCAAACCATCCAGAGAACAGTCGCAATTCGCAAATTTTTCCCCGATCAGACATCTGGAGACGATGTCAGACGTCTGGATTTGACTGTAGGGATTTTATCCCTTTTGATGGCAACGTCTGTTTTATCCATCAGACGATAGATCAGACGACTAATTTTAAACCTAGACATTTGATTTCTGCAGGCATCCTTCCCTGGAAAATGATTTATTCTCCAGGTTGTCGTCTGATTTCTGCAGACAGGCCTTCCTGGATTTTGGCCTAAAGTTACAGGGTCATCTAATTTTCCTATCAGACGACCTATGCGACGTCTAACCACAGATTCAGACGTCCAACTGATAGTATATGTTCTGACTCATAGATAGACGTCTATCAACACATCTGGACGACTCCCCAGACGTCTGAGATGACTCTTTTGTGATTACTCTCGTTAGATAAAATCGTCGTCTGTCCCAGATGTTTAGACGATGAATTTTTATGTATAAGACGTATGATGGTCTAATCAGACGTCTGATATTGCACAGAATGTGCATTTGGATGTTTGAACTTAGAATGAAGGCTTCTAACTTAGTAAAATCAAGGCTCCATCTATGCTCATGACAAAGGAAGTTCCATTAAATCACTAAATTCTTCAAATATCACTTAGCTTACATATGCCTAGTTTCCTACGTATATAATTAAAGTGATCATAATTCAAAGGTTTAGTGAAAATATCAGCTAATTGCAGTTCAGTACAAATAAATTCAACTTCGATTTCTCCCTTAAGTACATTATCTCTCAAGAAGTGATGTCAAACATCAATATGTTTTATGCGTGAGTGATGTACGGGATTTTTCGAGAGGTTGATAGCACTAGTATTGTCACATAATATTTTTATCTTATTAAATATCAAGTTAAAATCCTTCAAAGTATTTTTCATCCAAAGCACTTGGGAACATGCTAGTGCGGCGGCTACGTATTTAGCTTCCGTAGTTGATAGAGCTACACTAGATTGTTTCTTTGAGAACCAAGAGACTAGTGATTCGCCCAAGAATTGGCACGTCCCACTAGTACTCTTCCTATCGGTGCGGCTACCTACGTAATCTGCATCGCTATATGTAACTAAGTTGAATTGTGGACTCCTAGGGTAGAATAAGCCATAATCAGATGTGTCAACTAGATATCTAAATATCCATTTTACAGCATTTAAGTGTGATTGTTTAGGGTTTGATTGAAACCTAGCACATAAGCAGGTACTAAACGAAATATCAGGTCTACTGGAAGTTAAATACAGTAAAGATCCAATCATGCGACGATAGAGCTTTTGATCTATGGGCATACCTGATTCGTCCAAGTTTAGGGAAGTTGTGACACTCATAGGAGTGTTCTTCCCTTTACTTTTGTTCATATCAAATTTCTTCAGCATCTCCTTTGTGTATTTTGATTGACACACAAAGGTTCCAATTTCGAGCTGAGTGATTTGCAAGCCCAAGAAAAACTTGAGCTCACCAATCAAACTCATTTCGAATTCTATTTTACCAAGGCCAATAATATGGCCCTTGTGGTTGTTGCCAAATGTAACTGTTCCTCCATCCATAGGTTGGAGGTCCAAAAATAGGCGCTTGTCTCCCGTCATATGTTTGGAGCATCTGGAGTCCATCACCCATCGGCCTCCTTGGTGGCGGTCGTCTCCTTGTCTTCCTCCTTGTAGACCTTCTTCCTCCTACAAAAGATCTTCGATGGTGACTTGGTGTTTCTATAGGCCTTTCTAATTTGAGTCGTCCATCCTTCATTTTGTATATCTAATTTTTGACATTATGATGTCCTTTCATCCCTACAAAACAAAGTGAGAGTTGTCTTTTCGGTATCCATTGTAATGTGGATCCGTATTTGTTAGTGGTCTCCTTTAGAGGAGGATCCTTTTTCGGCACACTTTGACTAGGTTCATAAAAGCCTAATCCAAATTTACTTGAGGAAGGTTTTTGATGGGCAATGAGTTTGTCCAAGTTATCTTTCCCCTTTGTAAATTTGGCTAGGTCCTCAAGAAGTTGGTTTGACTTTTCTTTGAGATGATTTATCTCTATTTTCATTATGTCTAGTTTATCTTCTAATGCCCTAATTTCTACTCTAAGTAAGCCATTTTTATCCTTTGTAAAGAAGTTTGATTTTTCAAACACATGGATTTTGTCGAGTAATTCTTCTCTATCTAAAAATTTTTGTTCACTCATTGTTGTATACAAATCATTTGTTAATGACTCTTTCTCAATCATTAGATTTCTTATTTGCATATTTAAAGCAGTGGTTTCTTTTGTAAGAATTAGATTCTTTTCTTCAAGATCATTGATTAATCTCTTATTTTCTAAGTTTTCTTCTTTTAAAGCCTTGCTTTGGGTTTTTGTTTTCTTAAGATCTACATATAGTGAATCAAATGCATCTTGTAATTCATCAAAAGAGTAGGAGTTTACCTCAGGTTCCTCAGATTTAGACTCAGAACCA
This sequence comes from Thalassia testudinum, assembly GCA_037157565.1. NCBI lineage: Eukaryota > Viridiplantae > Streptophyta > Magnoliopsida > Alismatales > Hydrocharitaceae > Thalassia > Thalassia testudinum. Next base: position 5,655,892 of record JAZHRO010000003.1, on the reverse strand, counting down.
TCATTTGTTGCCATTAATCCCAAGCATGCCATTTCTTCATTTGTTTCCTCCGCTTCTTCTTCTTCGGAGGTGGAGTCATCCCACGTTGCTTGAAACACCTTCTTCTTGAATCCTTTCGGTTTGGAGATCTTCTTGTAGTCGGATGGCTTCTTGGGTTTCTTCTCATCATCCCTTTTGAGTAAAGGACAATCTTTCCTTATGTGACCTCTCTTTTTGCAATTATAGCAAATTAGAGGACCTTCCTCTCTTTTCCTTCCCTTGATCTCTCTTCTGTTTCTGAGAAGCTTTTTAAACTTTTTAGCTAATAAAATAAATTCTTCATCATCAGTACTTACCTCATCATCCAAAGTAGCTTTGAAGGCTAAGGTCTTCTTCTTTGGCTCCGATGAGATTGATTTCTTCTTTTGCTCCATTTTTGTTTCGTAAGCCATGAGATTCCTAAGTAGATTTTCCATGTCTAGATCCTCTACTTGGTTGGCTTCATCTATTTCGGTTACCTTTTGTTCCCACTCAGGTCCAAGGGAGCGAAGGAGCTTCCCTTGAAGCTCCCCCTTTATAAATGTCTTTCCTAAAGACTTAAGGTTATTCACGATTAACATGAATCAGGTGCACATGTCCCCAAGTCTTTCATTCTCCTTCATAGAGAAAGCTTCGAATTCCTGCGATAACAAGTTTATCTTTGAGGCTTTGACTTTAGATGTACCTTCGTGAGTTACCTCCAAGGTTCTCCAGATCTCGTGGGTGGTTTCGCATTGGCTGATGTGGTTGAATTCCTTCGAGCTAAGTGCACAGTAGAGTGAGTTCATTGCCTTGCATTCAGTCCAAGGTGATGGATTTGCTCCACTATGTAACCAGTTTCTGGTTTCTCGGGAATGACATATGCGGATTCGCATTTCTCCCAAATGGAGAAATCGTTGGCTTGAAGCCACATCTTCATTCTCAGCTTCCAGTAAGTGTAGTTGGTTCCTTCGAAGAGTGGAGGTCGAGTGGTGGATTGCCCCTCCAATCTGCTTATGGAAATGGCCTTCCCCTCCATGTGATCTTTCCGCGGATGTTACTCCTGTAGGCGGAAAACCTCGCTCTGATACCAAATGAAATTGCACTAGAGGGGGGTGAATAGTGAAATTATAGAATATTGTAATACAAAAAATTCAATCACACAATGTACTCAATTATTTTTAGGTGGAAACCCAAGATGGGTGAAAACCACCACCTAAGCCAATCTCTTGACTTATGATTTTCGATCACAAGGTTATCAATCCACTAACCACACTACTTAAATGAGGGTAGTGTACCTCAATTACAAATCCCACCTTCGATCCCTAAACGGAGGTTTCCCCCTTCAAAATGAAGAGACGGGGACCCGACAGTTCGGATACCCAAAGTACAAAAATTAAGTAAAATAACACCTATAGAGCACCCCAATAATTTAGTTGCTTTCTTATCTACTAAGCATGAAAAGAACTCCCTGATGATTTGCAGAACGGAGTGAGCCGGGAGTATGGATTTGCCCTTTGATCAGAGTATTAGCACAGCACAAGGGCAAGATGAAGCTTAGAGTAGTGAGCAAGAGATTTTTCTACTGGAATTGTATCTCAAGAGGTGTGTGTTGCCTAAGAGGAGTTGTAGTCTATTTATAGGAAAGTTTGGAACCTTCAAGAACACTTGGGAGAGCTCTTCTAGCCGTTGGAGACAAATCCCAAGAGTTTAGGATGAAATCCACACAAAATCAGGGCAATGATGAGTCTGACAGCAATATCAGACGTCTAATTATAGGATCAGACGTCATATATGACGTCTGATTATGCTTCTGGTCGTCTAATACTGTAGGCCATCCAAGACAGACTCCATTGGATCAAAAGGACGTATGATATTTTAACATAAGATGTCTGATTATGTTATTGGACATCTAATGAAGCATGGATTCGTTCCTGTTTTCATCAGGTCCAAACAGGGTTCTAGGTTTAGAGGATCAGACATCGTTATGGACATCTGAGGACATCATCAAGTGTCTGAAAACTAAGAAACTCTTCACCACTTCTTCTGCCAAAAGACTATGTGGCCGTAAAGAGATATGCACAGAAAATCATGGCCAACAATTCAAAGGCAAACGTTTGGAGGTGTGTCAAGACGTCTGGGAATTCATTTTTGCCTAAGCTTAGTCTAACGGTTAGTTTGAGGACGTCTGGATAAAGAATCAGACGTCTTTGTAATGTTATCGACGTCTGAAAGTGAAGTCCTTCGACTAATGTTTATGAGGAGATAAACCAAAGGCAGAACTCTTGGAAATTAGACGTCTGAGATACTTGTCAGATGCCTTAAAATGGAAAATCAGACGTCTGACCACTGTTCTGGATGTCTGATAAAGGTGTGAGCATTGGGTTTTCGTTTCTAGTTTATCCTAAGTGTAGAGACCCTAAGTTAGCTATTTATAGGTTATGTTTGGGGGCTCTTTACAACATTTCTAGACTCAAATAAAATGAAAAACTACAACCATTGAAAGTTTGCATGAAAAAGCCTAAGACCTAATACTTATGCTACTTGTCTTCACGCTTTTAATCTCCCATGTTGGAAAACTTTTTGAAATCCTGCAAATATGTTATTACAGAGAGAAAATAATATGCTACGCTTTATTTTTTATTTCATTTTCTTCATTTTGTAAAATCATCAAAATATTATATACGAGTGATTGAACTAACATATTTTTTTATTTTTTTTTCCTTTTTTCTAAGTAGGTGGCTTCCCTGATCTACGATTCACCTAAAGGCAGTAGGAAAAGATTGGTCGTGTGACTGAGCTCTGGACAACCTACTAATGGACTGTTACCCATGATAACTTGCGAGCCATACCACCCTAGAAGGTTCATTAGCAACCCAATTTTCGTTAAAACCGTCGAAAAGCAAGTCAGTGCAAATAGTGTGTAGATGCTTAGACTTAAAATCCTCTTAAATCAGAGGGTAGGTTGATAAGTCGTGTACTTATCACCCCAACTTATTTAACCAATTAAAATATGAATTTAGAATGGCAAGGACTCAAGAAACAAGTCAACATTTTAGTGGACACTCGGGCTGATTAAGACCGTAGACCTGAAGGGTCTTAGTGTTCAAATCACATAAGTTTATTCTCTAAGATTGAAAATTTTCTAAAGCCCATCTTCTGTTTCCTAATTCCACAAGTTTTTTTTAATAAATAAAAAGAAAACAAAAAGGATCTATAGAGCTAATGAAATAATTCAGAGATGAATATCCACCCCCCCATGCCTATCTAATGCAATGTCCTCGTTATATTAAAAAGACATGAAACTGAGTGGAGTAGGGTAGAAAGCACCTGAATTGCATGGATAACAGGTCGGCTCCGAGATGAAATGAAACTGTATTTATGCTGAATTTAGTGCCTTCAGCTAGGAACACTATACAAAGAAGAAGAAATAAAGAATTCACAAGTGCAGATCAGAATCAGGATAAAAAGATTCACCTTAGGGCCTGCTAGCAGATGTCCATAGATGTGGACTAAATTGTGGTGCAGATCAATACCCCATGGTCGAGTATATCTAAGGATTTGGATAAAAATTATCCAAAACCTGAGATCAGTATGCAAGTGGGGTCGAGCCTGCGATTTGTGAGGATGCAACCCAAGTCCAAAAAGTCGAGTTACAGAGAAATCATGCTCAAAAGGATAATCAATGAATGTTTTCTTGGGTTGGACATCCTCTAAATCAAAGATGTCATAAGGGTTCTGGTAGAAGGTTGGTGGTTTCAGACAAATAGGTACCCTTAGACTCAGTCTTTTACTTCCTTCGGAATTAGCTTCCCAAATCATCATTTTTGTTCGCGAGCGAAATCAAGGTTTTAAAAATTACGTTGTAGTATAGCCGAAATCATGCTTAAACAAATAATATTTAATTACTCGAAAAAGTCCGAGGCCGAACACATTGACCAATATGGAATTCAATCTCAAGATCACAATTTGAGTCAAAAATACAAGAGATTGCAATAATAATAATGTCAGGTATCAATGTGCAAAAAGAATGGAGTAAAATGGTGATTTGAATCACTAATTACTCCTCACAAATAACAACTAAATCAACAATATCAATAAAGCCTCAAATATATGCAATCAGATGATCTAGGCTTGTATCAGATGGCTTAAATAGCCAGTGGCTACAGTGCTTCCAAGAGACTTAAGGGTCTCTTCTATCTGTTGCTATCATTCTCTTCTCTTTTCTTCTTTCTCCTTCTTTCTTCTTCTTCTGCCTCCCATCTTGTATAGCTCCCCTTCTTCTTCTTCACACATAGGGGGATCCTTTCTTAAATGGCTAAGTGTTAGCCGTTATCTCTGTAGCAAAACCCTCCTTGCCCCTGCGCGCTCTCTCTCTTCCTCTCTCTGGGTCACGCTCCTCTAGAGCCATCTACAGTACCGGGTATTCGAATCAAGTGCGCACCCGAGTCCGGACTCACTGGCAATGGGTGGTGAGCGAGGAGTAAAGGCTTAGGCGGGTAGGGTATACCAGGTCCGCGAAGGTGAGGTCGTAGATGAGGCACGTGAGGGGTGTGAGGGACCTCACCCCTTGTGTCTGAGGCGATAAGCCCCAGACACAAATTCAATTTATGCACCTCTATGCATCTGTCAGCACCCGATGTGGGACTATCCCACCACCTCACTCTTCGTGTGCATCTGCTGCGGTGTCTTCGTTCAATTCACTCAAGATGGTGGTCAAAGGCTCCAATTGCTGGTTCACTCAGACTCCTGGAGTGATTCCATGAGAACTAGGGACAATGCCTGGAGCTAAACGTGCTGAAGCAGGCTCTAAGCTTAGCTCAAAGTTTCGGTAATGGCGGTGGAGACCTGCATACCTGAAAGCACGAAAATGGGCTAAAAGCCCAAGTCAAAATGCTCTAGAGGATCATTGGTGGATGAGGAACACGGTGGTGGTGGTTTTGTAGCATGGGAGTAGGTGTAGTGCGCAGGTGAGGTCAGGAACAACGACGGAAAGGTGGGTTGTTCGGGGGTGAGTGTGGATGAGCCAACGGGTAAAATAGGAGGGGTTTTATGCTAGAAGGCAAGGTGAAAGTTTTGGGCTTGTTGATGAGGTGGGTAGAGGTGCGTAGCAATGGAAACACTTCGCTAGAGGAGTGGCCAGAGCAGAGGACGAAGAGGGTGGTTAGTGTGATGCAGTGGTCGAAATGAAGTGCGGTTGGTGTTTAAAGGGAGTAGAGGAGCTATGGAACTTATCAAGGTGATTGGCGAGTGAAGAGAGGCAGAAGCGACGTCGGTTGTGGTATGGCCGACACTGGAGACGAAGGTGACTACGGTGAGAAGGAAACGACGAGGAAGACGGAGGGAAAGATGCCCGTTGGTATGGTGTGGCACGGAGGAAGGTAAAGAAAATGAATCTGCCGGTGGTATTGCAGACGGACGACAAGGGAGGTTGGAGGGGATCACCAGAGGTCGAGGGGCCTTTTGATCGGATTAGGAGAAAGGAATTTAGGGGAGATCCAGTCGAAATTGAGCTTTCCCCGAATGGTTTGCCCTGGGAGTCTTATATAGGCCGTTAGAGGGTGCTCAGAGCTTGGGAAGCAAGCTTCCCAAGCTTAGAAGGTTGCTGGAGTTGGAAACTTTTTGATACCCAAATCTCTCATGCGTTCGCATGAGAGATTGGGAAAGAATTGAAGGTCAAGAATCAGTCTGATTGAAAGAGAATTTGAAGAGGGACCTCCGATTCAAATTTGAGGGAGTTTCATCAATCAATCAAGGAGAAATCCTTGGTTGATTGTCACCGGAGCTTTAGGATTTGGACTTCTCTGTGATGGGGGCCATTTTCTGAAGAAGACAAAGAAGTTTGTGGCCTTTTTGTAAGAAGTTCAAAAGCTGAGGGGCTATTGGAGATAAGGAAAGTCAAACTTGGACCAAAGTGCAAACTAGGTAGAAACAATATCAGATTAGGCCCAAATTTTGATACAAATCTAATTTGATCCAAGGAACCTAATGGTGAAGTTGGATTTTGGTTTTGACCTCGTTTGATTGGGTAATTTATGTAAAAATATAAATTAGGGCAAATGTCTGTCTAAGACTCTATTTTGGGTCATGACAAGTTTTAATGGTAAAATTGGAGGTTCTAAACCTTAGAGAACATTTTTCTATGAATTTTATAGGGTTTAGGTGGTTTTATCCTTATCATAACTTTAGTTAATTAACCGGGTCTATTTTTAGGGTTTCCTAAAGTCATTTAATTCTCAAAACACACGAAAACCCTTTTCTGTCTATTCTAACCTACTTGTTGTCCTTTTAAGACCAATTGACCCTTAATTAACCCCTGAGAAAACCCATGGTTGTACTGTATTCAAGTTATGATGAGAAAATTATAGTTTTAACCCTGGTTTCTTATCTCTCCCTCAGAATGGATTTGGAGTGAATTAGGGCTCTCTGGTAGTTATGTAGGAGAATTTACTCACTTAATTAGATCAAAAAGAGCAAGTTATGGCTCATGATGGTGTTCCTATCATACCCCCATGCCTAGCTTTTGCATGTCCCTTAGCAAAATTTCATGGAATTAACTTTAATTCTAGACCATATGCCTTTTTAAGCTTAAAACTCTGATGTGTGCTTTCTTTTGTAGATTAGGTCAGAATGTCGATAGTAGGCCTAGAGGTACTCAAGTACCAACCAAGATCCATACCTAACCAGCTCTAGCCTCAGTCTGCCGCGAAGGTTTCTAGGGCCCACAGGAACTAGCCTAAGGTTCGTTGAACTCCGCAGTTAAAGCACCTGTGCTTGTAACATGTTTTAGCCCAGGTTTAGTTTGTAGTGCATTTTTGTAAGAGAGAGACAGAAGAATTTTCCTTTATTTTTGGAGAGTTTTCTTTCTCTTTCTTTTTATTTCTAGCCTCGGATTAGCTTTACAAAGCAGTCTGTATCAGATTCCTAATTCCCACCATCAATCCTTGTAGGGTCCCTGGCAATCGATGCTTCGAGAAAGCACTGCTCATGGCAACCCCCAGAACCCTGGCTTTCGAGATTTTGAGATAATCTCACCCATGGCGTTCTGTAGCTAAATCCTGACCCTAGCAATCGACATTTCATGATAATGCCGCCCATGGCATCTAAACCAGCACAAGGTGCTTACATGTCCCCAGTAGGATATTTAGATATCCTAGGAGACAAGCACCAAGGAGACGATATGTTATTGCACATCTTCGAGAGAAATTTCCCCCCTCTCCGCGTTGGGAACTCATCCAAATCAACTTGTGTTGATCATCCATTCCTAATCTAGGTAACTTTTTCATAACAGATTTAACGCATTTGTGTGATTTTGATACTTAAGCGCACTAAACTAGACTATGCATGGATTGGAGTGCTTATGTTATCGAGTCCTGCAAATAAAAGGTTAGTTAACGAGGTCGAATAATCCCTAAGCCTTAAACCTAATACTTAAGCTTCGCATTTTCCCTAACCTCTTGAGGACTATCTAGATTTTAGCGGATACTTGAAGTTTTAAGCCTAGAATTATAGCTCAAGAGGCCTAAGATTAGCCTTTATACTAAGCTCTTTGTCTCTTAGCACTTTTTGTCTTTCATTTTCTTTCCTTTTGATTTGGTCTAGAATTGAGTCAATTCCATAATCTTTTACTAATGACTATCTCTTTTTCTTTTCATTTCAAATTATGCACCTTTTTTGACATTTTTATCTCCTCCCCTTTTCTCCTCAAAAAATGATATGCAAATTGATTCACTCAAAACTTCCTCCCTCTCCTATTTTTATTCTTTTTTTCAATATTTTTTATTATTTTTTTAAATTTTATTTTATATTTTTTGGGAATATGTGATTTTTTTTTATGAAACCCTCTCTTGTGAAGTGATTTTCACAGCATTTTGCACTTTAATACCCCCCATGCCTACAATTTGCAATGTCCTCATTATAAATTAGGTGGGTTCAAGTTCAGCTTAGATCATTCATTAGAACAGGTTTTGGATGGGTGGCTAGGTCAGGATGATTGTTGTGGATGATTTCAATCTCGGGTACAGGTACCAAAGGTGGAGTCGGCTATTCTAATGGATGAACCCTAAAATGCAATATGAGTTCAGCATAAGATGTGTCAAGAAGGGTTTCAGGTTTTTTCAAAAAGATGACGGGTTGCCTCCCGTTAAGTGCTGAGTTTAACGCCATCAGCTGACCGTCAGAGAGAATGGAGATCAAAAGATACCTCAACCATGTTCGTATCGGTGAGTTCAATGAATGGCTTAAGTCGCTGTCCATTCACGACAAAGGGTTCTAAATCAAGGCTGGGTTGGCTGATTTCTACTGCACCATTTCCAAAGATTCATCTAATAAGATATGGTCCAATCCATTTTTATCTGAGTTTTCCTAAGAATAGTTTGAGTTTGGCATCAAAGAGTAGGACTTTCTGACCAGGGTAAAAGATCTTTCTTGATATGTGCTTGTCGTGAAAGGACTTAACCCGTTGTTTGTAAATTCGTGAGTTTTCATATCCATCATTGCGTAATTCATCGATCTCGCTCATTTGAAGCTTTCTGTAGGTTCTTGCCTTAGAAAGATTTAGATTACACTTCCGTACAGCCCAATAGGCTTTGTGCTCCAACTTGACAGGGAGGTGACATGCCTTCCCATACACCAATCTGAAAGGAGACATGAGCAATTGGGTTTTGTGGGTGGTCCTATAGGCCCACAAGGCTTTCGAAAGTCAGGACGACCAATCCCTCCTGTCAGGTCGGACAGTGATCTGAAGGATTTTCTTGATCTCCCGATTTGATAGTTCAGCTAGATCGATAGTTTAGGGGTGATAAGGAGTAGAGATTTGGTGCGACACCCTGTATTTGGTCATCAGTGATCTGAACTGAGCATTTGTGAAATGGGTCCCTCCATCAGAGATAATGGCACGTGGAATCCTAAATCGAGAAAAGATGTTCAGATGAATGAATTTGATTACCGCCTTATGACCATTGGTTCGAGTCGGAATGGCTTCAATCCATTTGTTCACGTAGTCAACAGAAAGAAGAATATATTCGAAGCCGTCTGAAGTAGGGAAGGGTCCCATGAAATCAATCCCCCATATGTCGAAGATTTCGCATTTAAGAATCGGTTGTAAAGCCATCATATTGTGGTGGGTCATGTTGCCCAAGGTCTGGCAACGAGTGCATGCCTTACAGTGATTGTATGCGTCTTTCAAAATTGTGGGCCAATAAAAGCCGCACTGTAGGACTTTTGCTATGGTTTTATGTTTGGAAAAGTGTCCACCGCAGGCTTGGTCATGGCAGAAGGACAAAATGTCCTGAATTTTCGCTTCCGAGATGCACCGTCTAATGATTTGTTTAGCACCAATGCGAAAGAGGTACAGATCTTCCCACATGTTGTACTTGGCATTGGAAAGCAATTTATCATTCTTAGCCTTCGGCCAATCAAACGGGATCTGATGTGATGGCAAGTAGTTTACTAAATCAGTAAATCAGGGAAGTTCCGTACTAATAGTCAGGAGGTGCTCATCGGGAAATTATTCTGTGATGGGTTCGAAAGGGCTGATACTATCAGGGGGAAGGCGGGATAAGTGGTTAGCTACCACGTTCTGCTTTCCCGCTTTATCATGAACCTCGAGATCAAATTATTGCAACAGCAAGATCCAATGGATTAGTCAAGGTTTTGCATCTTTCTTCACAAGGAGGTGCCTCACTGTAGTGTGATCTGAGTATATGATAACACGAGAACCCAAAAGATATGATCTGAATTTTTCCAGGGAAAATACTACGGCTTAGCAGCTCTTTCTTAGTAACTGTATAGTTATGTTGAGCCTCGTTGAGTGTCCTGCTAGTGTAGTAGATGACTACGGGTTTCCCGTCTATTTCTTGCCCAAGTATCGCCCCAACAGCATAATCAAATGCATTGCACATGATCTCAAAGGGTTGAGACCAATCAGGAGACTACAAGATAGGTGCTTGGGTAACTCGATCACACAGGATTTCAAATGCTTGAGTGCACTCCTTGGAGATTTCAAAAGGGACATCCTTGACAGAATATTAGTCAAGGGACGCGCGATTTTCAAAAAATTGAGAATGAATCGACAATAAAAGCTGACGTGCCTCAAGAAGGATCAGATGTCTTTGACCGAGCTAGGCATAGGGAGTTTGAAAATCAAATTCACCTTGGCTCGATCAATTTGGATGCCTTTTCCAGAGATGAGATGACCCAGGACAATTCCCTTAGGTACCATGAAGTGGCTCCTTTCCTAGGAAAGAACCAAGTTCATGTTGATGCACCGCTTGAGGATTTGGATCAAGTGCAGGAGGCAATCATCAAATGATTCTCCAAATACTGTGAAGTCATCCATGAAGACTTCAAGGTATTCACCTACCATATCTGAGAATATGGCAAACATGCACCACTGAAAAGTAGTGGGTGCATTGCAGAGATTGAGCAGCATCCTTCGAAATGCATATGTTTCAAAGGGGCAGGTGAAGGTGGTCTTCTCTTGGTCTTCGGGATGGATTACGACTGGATTATAACTGGAGTACCTATCCAAAAAGCAGAAGAATTGATTTCCTGCTAGTTTCTCGAGAATCTGATCAATGAATGGTAGTGGGAAATGATCCTTCTTCGTGGAGGAATTGAGTCTTCTATAATTAATGCAGACTCTCCACGAGTTTGCTATATGGGTTGGTATGGTTTCTCTAGTTTCAGTCATGATGATGGTGAGCCCTGCCTTCTTAGGCATAACTTGGATTGGTCTCACCCACCGATTGTCGGAGATCGGGTAGATGATCCCTGCATCTAACCACTTGATGATCTCCTTCCTCATGACATCCTACTGATTTGGATTTAGGCGTCTCTGCATTTCATGGGATGGTTGTGAGCCCTCTTCAATGTATATGTGATGTGTGCAGTATGAAGGGCTGATACCAGTCAGATCATCGAGGGTCCATCCAATGGCTCTTTGATGCTATTGGAGAATAGAAATCAAGCGTGTGTCCTGATTAGGTGTGAGTCAGGAGTTGATAATCACAGGAAACATCTGATTGGAACCCTAAAAGTCGTATTTTAGATGATCGGGAAGAGGCTTTAATTCCATAACCGAGTTGTTAGCAACAACAGGTGGTTCAGAGTGGATGTCAGGGGCAAAGGAAGGAGCTATAGGTGTGTCTAGGTTGGGTTCGAACTCCTCTACTTGTGGGTTTTGATCCTCTTGTGGTTGCTCAGAAATAGTCGAGTTTTCCTTGATACATAGGTCGCCAACCACAGCCTTGATATCGCAAATCTGTTATATAACTTCGCAAATAATTCCTTGTTGGGCCTTAAAGATGTCGATCTTTAGTGTCTTGCCCCTAAATTTTAATTCAATTTGGCCCTCCTCACAATTGATATTGGCCCTAGCAGTGGCCAGAAAAGGTCTCCCTAGTATGATCAGTGTATTCTTCACATTCTCAGGAGCATCCATGTCTAAGATAATGAAATCCACTAGAAAATAGAAATCATGTACCCTAACTATAACATCCTCAAGAATTCCTTTCAGTGACTTAATTGATCGGTTGACTAGCTGTAAAGTCATTTCTGTCGGTTTAAACATAGATTCCTCAAAGTAATCTAGTAGGGATGTTGGTATCAAATTTATGGAGGCTCCTAACTCCAATAAAGCTCGGTCAAATTGTATATCACCAATTGCATAGGAGATCAGAGGGGTGCCTGGGTCTTTTGCCTTAGGTGGGAGTTTGCTCAAAATGATGGAGCTAGCTTGCTTCGATAGTATGATCGGGTTCCCATCTTTGGTTTGTGACTTATGCTTAGGTGTACACATGTCTTTTAGAAATCGTGTGTAAGCTGATACATGGCGTATTGCATCCGTCAAGGGGATGTTTATATGGACCTGTTCAAAGAGCTTAACTAGGTCCTCCTCAGGTGCCACGGGTTTGATTGTCCTTTTTCCCTTGGCTAAGGCCTCGGGAAATGGAAACTTAGATGGTTCCTCTAGAATTGGCTGAGGCTCTTGATCTGGGATGGGTGTGTCCTGGATGACCAATCTCGAGTTAGGGTTTGGATTACTTAGTTGGGAGTGGCTTGGATAAGGTGGGTCTTGTGTTGCTTTGCCAGTACAAGTAGTAACAGAATTCAATCCCACCTGGTTCTAGTTTGGATTGGGCAAAATAAGTGTTTGCTGTTGAAATCCCAAGTATGAAGTTGAAGCATCCATCCCGTCAGGTGCTGGGGTAGAAGGGGCCTGATAAACAAATTGAGCTTGGCTCTAATTTGGGTTCATAATGTGCCTCTGGTTTGGCACGTTATTTAGATTCGAAAGAGGTTGAGAAGGAAGTGCACCAGGCTGGTGAGCACTTGCCAACTGGGCTAGTTGATTTCGTAGCTCAGAGATTTCTTGTTTGTGTTGTTTTTGCATGTCAACCATGGTCAGGAGAATTAGAGATGTATGATCTTCTTTATGTGGTCCAGATTGGAAGTTTTGAGTGGGCCTTGGTTGGGTGGGCTGATAAGGTCGCGGAGCCTGTGGTTGGGGTTGGAATTGAGGTCTTAGATTCGGGTTATTACCCGACCAAGAAATGTTAGGATGATTACGCCATCTAGAGTTGTAAGTGTTGGAGAAAGGATTATTCTATACGGCGTGAAGATCCTCATAGGTCTGAGGAGCTCCGAGATAATCAGGGTATGGGGGTTCAGAGTTCCCACAACTAAGGTGGCCCGACCCAAAGTTGCCTCCGAAGCCATAATCAGATGGAGGTGGATATGCATCCATCCCTGGGGAGTGGTAGATGTTGTGTGCAGCCCTCCTTCCCGTGGGTGGGTGCGTGTTTGTGCCTTGAGGTGCAGAGGTGGATTTGTGTAGACGATGAGTGTTGTCGTCCACCTTCTTCTCGATAATGGAGACCTTGTCCAATTGACTAGCAACCAACTCCAGATCAACGGATGCGAAAAGGCCTCGGGATTCGTGTACCCCCCGATTATTTGTCAATGCACGGGTGGACATTCAGTCGTACGTACCCAATGACTCATTGTTCGGGGAGTTCTCACACATGTTTTTGAGAATTTCTCAGATCGTGTCTTCATGCTGACCCATGATGCTACCACCACAGGTTGCATTGACAATGAGCTTGATATCCTTATGGAGTTTGTGGTAAAAGGATTAGACTTGTTCTAACTTCAGAACTCCGTGATAGGGGCACTTACCCATGAGATCCAGAAAGTGATCCCATACTTCGTGTAGAGATTCTCCTGCTCCTTGGGAGAAGTGCGTGATTTGGTGCCGCATTGTGTTGGTACGACCAATGGGGTAGAATTTTTGCAGGAAGGCAGTTTGAAGTTCTCCCCATGTGTTGATAGTGTGTGGATGAGTCTGAAACTAGTTAGCGGCTTTGTCAGCCAAGGAGAAAGAGAAGAGTTTTAAGAGTAATCTGTCCTGATTCTGTATATTTGCCCCAAAGGTGTGGGTCAGATGTTTCAGGTTCTTGATGTGCTGGAAAGGGTCCTCGGAGTTCAAGCCATGAAATTTTGGAGTCATATGAAGCATGCTAGGCTTGAGATCAACCTCGGGTCCTCCCACGGGAATGTTGATACGGGGTTCGATCTCCACCACTGCGGGATTACAGTGACATCGCATTTGGGGACGCGATGGTGGGTTGATGATGGCATTAATTCGATTTTGGAAGTCATGGAATTGTTGCTCAAGATTAGGTTGTTCTTCTTAGTGATCCATAGCTGATGAAGGGCAAGTTGGTTCTGAATCAGAGGATATGTCAATGTGATCAGGTTGTTGCATAAACATGGAAGTCGAGGCTAGACCTCGATGAGAGTGAATATCTAATGGAGGCCTCAAGGATGGTCCTAAGGACCTCCTCCCAAACATGCACCGATGGATTAGATGAGAGAAAGAATGTGATGGACCCAATCAAGACAACCAAAAAAAAATTTGGATGACTATAGAGGTTCGAAGCGGATGATACCCCTTAGTCAGAAAGCCATCCACCTGAGAATTACTTGGGTAGCCAGAGAGGGAGAGTCCCACAAAGTCCCCTACACAGTAGAGTGTCCCCACGAGTTACAGGGTTTCCCCCACCCGACCTCTCTTGTCACTAATGATCCAGATAGACCAGAATGGGGACTTGACCACTTAAGTCTACCAGTTTTAATTAAGAGCAAGGGTGCTTATGATTTCACTTGAACTTTTAAGATGTTTTTGTGAAAAGTGACCTAATTTGAAGATTGGTTAACCCAACAAGGTGGGTCAACTTCACCTGTATTGTCCTTTTGAGATATTTAGGCCCCTCTTGTAGCTTTCAAATGAATTTAAGAGCCTGATTTTAGGGTTTTCCTTAAATAGATCAATTCAATCAAGGTTTAGGCACACATTGTTTTGGAAAGATCAATTCTTGATTAAGCAAGTGTGTCTCTAAAACTCTAAACTAGAATCCTTAATTGGCTCTGATTTGGTCCAATTTAATTTGTCAAAAGTGTGGCACCTAGGGCTCAAACAAGAATGTGATAGCCCTAGATACCTTAGCTTCAAATGGGTGCACAAATCAAGATTTCGATGTTGTCTAAATAGAATGTATTAAATCAGGCACTTGCTGATTTTTCTAAGAATAGAATGCAAGTAGCCCTAATTGATTTTTTCTTTTTTAGCTTTTTCATATTCGAGGGCTTAGAAGAAGGTAGATAGAGTTTACCTACCCCTAAAGGGGTTGATGCATGACTGATCTTCCTATAGTGAATCCCCCTGAAATAGATCACAATCAAAAGAGATGTAGCAAGTTAGAATTTAACCTGATATTGCAATCAAGAAATCTAAATTACGCGTTGCTCCTCGGCAACAATGCCAAAATGTTTGCGAGTGAAATCGAGGTTTTAAAAATTGCATTGTAGTATAGCCAAAATCGCGCTCAAACAAATAAAATTTTATTACTCGAAAAAGTCCGAGGTCGAACACAGGGAGCAACATGGAATTCAATCTCAAGATCACAATTTGAGTTAAAAATACAAGAGATTGCAATAATAATAATGTCAGGTATCAATGTGCAAAAAGAATGGAGTAAAATGGTGATTTGAATCACCAATTACTCACAAATAGCAACTAAATCAACAATATCAATAAAACCTCAAATATATGCAATCAGACGATCTAGGTTTGTATCAGACAGCTTAAGCAGCTAGTGGCTACAGTGGTTCCAAGAGACTCAAGGGTCTCTTCTCTCTGATGCTGTCATTCTCTTCTCTTTTCTTCTTCTTCAGACTCTTTTCTTCTTTCTCCTTCTTTCTTCTTCGTTTGCCTCTCTTCCAATGCAGCTCCCCTTCTTCTTTACACAGAGGGGGATCCTTCTTCAAATTGCTAAGTGTCAGCTGTTATTCTCTATAGCAAAACCCCCTTGCCCCTGCACACTCTCTCTTTTTCTCTCTCTGGGTTACGCTCTTCCAGATCCTTCTATAGTACGGGGTATTCGGATCAAGCGCGCACCCATGTCTAGACTCACCGGTAGTGGGTGGTGAGCGAGGAGTGAAGGCTTAGGCAGGTTGGGTGTACCAGGTTTGCAAAGGAGTGGTTGTGGACGAGGCACTTAAGGGGCGTGAGGGACCTCACCCCTTGTGTCTGAGGTGATAAGCCCCAGAGACAAATTCAATTGATGCACCTCTATGCATCTGTCAATGCCCGATGTGGGACTATCCCACTACCTCCCTCTGTGTGCCCAGCTACTATGGTGTCTTTGTTCAATTCACTCAAGATGGTGGTCAAAGGCTCCAATTGCTGGTTCACTCAGACTCCTGGAGTGATTCATCATGAACTAGGGACAATGCCTAGAGCTAAAGGTCCTGAAGCAGGCTCCAAGCTTCGCTTGAAGCTTCGGTAATGGCGACGGAGACCTGTGTACCTGAAAGAAAGAAAATGGGCTAAATGCCACAGCTAAAATGCTTTAGAGGATCGTTGGTAAATGAGGAACACGGTGGTGGCGGTTTTGTAGCATGGGTGTAGGTGTAGTGGCTGGGTGAGGTCGGGAATGACGATGGAAAGGTGGGTTGTTCGAGGGTGAGTGTGGATGAGCAAGAGGGTAAAATAGGGGAGGGGTTTTGTGCAGGAAGGTGGTGCAGAGGTTTTGGGCTTGTCGGCGAGGTGAGTGGAAGTGCGTATTGGAGGAAACACTTCGTCGGAGGAGTGGCTAGAGCGGAGGACGAAGAGGGTGGTTAGTGTGATGCAGCAGTCAAAATGAAGTGCAGTTGGTGTGTAAAGGGAGTAGAGGAACAATGGAACTTATCTAGGTGATTGGCTAGTGAAGAGAGGTAGAAGCAATGTCGGTTGTGGTATGGCAGACACCGGAGACGAAGGTGACTCCGGTGAGAAGGAAACGACGAGGAAGACAGAGGGAGAGACGTTCGTTGGTATGGCATGGCGCGAAGGAAGGCAAGGAAAATGAATTCGCCACTGGTATTGCGGACGGACGACAAGGGAGGTCGGAGGGGATCGCTGGAGCTCGAGTAGCCTTTCGACCAGATTAGAAGAGTGGAATTTAGGGGAGATCCGGTCGAAATCGAGCTTGCCCCGATTAGTCTGCCTTGGGGAGTCTTATGTAGGTCGTTAAAGGGTGCTTAGAGCTTGGGAAGCAAGCTTCCCAAGCTTAGAAGGTTGCCAGAGTTGGGAACTTTTTGATACCCAATTCTCTCATGCATTCGCATGAGAGATTGGGAGGGAATTGAAGGTCAAGAATCGGTCCGATTGAAAGAGAATTTTAAGAGGGATCTCCGATTCAGATTTGAGGGAGTTTCATCAATCAATCAAGGAGAGATCCTTGGTTGATTGTCATCGAAGCTTTAGGATTAGGACTTCTCTACGGTGGGGGTCCTTTTGAGAAGAAGACAAAGAAGTTGGGGGGCCTTTTGTAAGAAGTTCAAAAGCTGAGGGGCTATTGGAGATAAGGAAAGTTAGACTTGGACCAAAGTGCAAATTAGGTCGAAACAATATTAGATTGGGCCTAAATTTTGATACAAATCTAATTTGGATCTAAGGAACCCAATGGTGAAGTTGGATTTTGGTTTTGAGCTTATTTGATGGGGTAATTTATGCAAAAAATCAAATTAGGGCAAATATCTGTCTGAGACTCTATTTTGGGTCAAGATGGGTTCTGATGGTCAAATTGAAGGTTCTAAGCCCTAGAGAATATTTTTCTATGAATTTTAGAGGGTTTAGGTGAATTTTATACTTATCAGAGCTTTAATTAATTAAGCAGGTCTATTTTTAGGGTTTCAAAAGTTATTTAATTCTCAAAACATATGAGAACCCTTTTCTATTTGTTCTAACCACTTGTTGTCCTTTTAAGATCAATTGACCCTTAATTAACACCTAATAAAACCCATGCTTGTACTGTATTCAAGTTATGATGGGAAAATTATAATTTTAACCCTGGTTTCTTTTCTCTCCCTCAGAATGGATTTGGAGTGAATTATGGCTCTCTGGTAGTTATGTAGGAGCATTTACTGACATAATTAGATCAAAAAAGATCTAGTTATGGCTCATAATGGTGTTCCCATCAATTTCCCAATTCCTATCCTCATTCAGAATTTCAAATTCCGGGACCTTCTGCATATTAATCACCCCATCTAAATTGTCCAAGTACAAGATTTGTTGCGAAATCAGAATTGACTTGGGTCTAGTGATCTCAAAATCAAACTCATCAGTAAACTCAATGGGATGTGATTGAGGATCAGGGCTTTGAATTGAATCCTCCATGCAATGACTATCTGAATCCACCTTACGAGCCCCAATAGGATCAAATTCCTCAATTTTAGGGCCATCAAATGATTTATTGAATTCCTCAGGCCCAGTCGTCTCGCTGAAATCATGTTTTGTAAACTTATGTGAGACTTGGCCTAATGATTCTTCATCTTCAGAATCAATGAATTGTAAATACGCATTAATGTATGTCTCAAAATCATCAATCACTTTTTGTTCCATGGAGACATATGTTTCCTCGTACCTTGGCTTAGGGATCTCAGGTGAAGAAATCAATTCATCCTTATTTGATTTCTCTAGAACAACTTGGTCAGCCCTAGCCTCATAAAACATGTCCCCCCTATAGGTGCTTCAGTGGATTCTGATATTGGCTCTTCTGTTAGAGGTTTATGCTAGGAATCCTCCCAAGATTGGACTAGAGAAATCACAAATCTCATCCTCAATTTCGATAACTTCCGAAGTAAAAACTCACCCTGGCCTTTATCCTTAACATCTTGGAGCCAATCCAATAAATACTTGTTAAGATCGTAAATCATTTTAATCAGGGGCTCTAATTCTTCAGTGTAAGGTGTTGGCTGAGCTTCTAAAGATTGTATGGTATTCCTTAAGTTAGCTAGCACCTTATCTTGGACCTGGTTAACCTGAACCAAGGGGTTTGGTTTAGGGTTGGGTGGGTTTGGGTTCAATCTGTGGAAGTCAAGGAATTGAGGTTCTTGATACCCTCGCTGATAATAGGTCACTTCTGGTTGCCCATAAGGAGGTGATGACCTATAAGCAGTGTAATATGGGGAAGGGTAAGGATCAGCATATCCTTCTTGATTGTAGATCATATTAGGTTGGCCAAATGAGGGCAATGATTTATAATCGATGTAGCTCGGAGAAGGATAAGAATTAAGATTATGGTGTCTAGGGTTAGACCCTAAACACGGAGGTCCGGAATTGTATCCCCAATTAGGATTATTCCAACTAGAAGATGAATGAGAATAAGTCTGGTTGGAATAATAATCATTTTGGGAATAAGTAGTGGTAGGAGGGTAGGAGTGGAAGTGTGAATAAGATGTGGAAGGATCCATGACAAAACAGGGGGAAGAAAGGTGTCCTGTAATACAAACAATCAAACTTGTCCTTACGTGGGCTAGCCTAAAGACCTATAGACTCCCAGAACCCGTCTTGAGATGAACAAATGATTTGATCTACTTCTTTCCTGTCAATCCAACCAGTTAGAGGGAGGGGCTAGGGAGAAGGTTCTTCCTTTGGCTTGCGCCTCCGGTTCCTAGTGTATCCCCCAGCTGCGATCATTTGATTCTGCTCCCCTAGCTAGACATCAGATTAAATGGTAGAAACAGACTAATCGAAAATAATGTTGATCTGGGCTCTGAAGAGAGAGTCCAATCCTTAAGGCTAACGTCTACTCTGTTTTAATTAGGGCTAGACTTGAATGTGCTTTGGAATGTGATGGGCCCTTTATCTGTGTTGTGCATTGATATGTGTGTGTGTGCACAACCAATGGTTTTCAAGCAAGATTATTTTTGGATGTGGTGAATTTTAAGGTTTAAATTTTGCTTAGTAGCTTTTAGGATTCAACTTTAGGTGTATTCAATCAAGTTCAGTTGACACACCAGGTTTTGAAAGCATAAGTGAGGATGTTTACCTTTAAAGCTTGAAAGAATGTGGAGTGCCTAGTAAATCCATAAAAGTTGAACCTATGTGGTAGCTACTTGATGAGTTGTTTTTAGTTGAAGTGGTGCAGCCAAAACAACTCAAACAATTGGCCTGATGCACCACTTAATTAGGCACACAAGTGTTTACCTAATCTGTTGGTGAGTGTACCGGTCCCAAAGATTGGGTTACCGGTTGAGTGTGAAGAATCAGAAGAAGTTGTGTACCTCTGTGAGATTTTTTTAAGATTTTTCTTTATATTAGGAGGGTGAGGTAGGTGGAGGTGACAAACAAACAATCAAACTACCCATAGAATTTATGCAAGCTCCAAGGTTAATTAGGGTTTGTGTTATTAAGTGATGGAATGAAATCTAATAGGTGGGGAGGTGGGCGTAAACTTACAAACCCTTCAACAACACTTTACTCCAATCTATAATAAGAATGGAGAGAAGTGAGGTAAAAAATAAGTAAGGCAGGAAAATGTGAAAAATCAAAGAGCGTCGCTTCCCTGGCAGTGGTGGCAAAATGTTGTGGCGAATATTACCCGGCAACGGTGCCAAAATGTTGGACCGGAAAATCATCGCAAAAAGGTTGAGTTTTGAAAACCCATCGTTGTAGTGTGATTTGCGAAGAAATCTTTCAAAAAATAAATTTTACCGAAACTCGAAAAGAATTACGGGTTGAACATAGGGAGGCTACGTCGATTTAAAATCCACAATTATTTATTTTTTGTTGTTATTTTTAGAAAGTGAGATAATTGCAATGAATTCGATGAGAGAGAGAGAGAACAAACATTTTATAATATGAATGATGTTTTACAACTAGAAAGCTGGAAATATTACAGCTAGAAAGTAGTAAAATCTACTCTAGAAAGCAATAAAGATAAAGGAGGTGAGAAGTTATCCTCCTCGACGGCTGCTTGGAGGATGAGCCGGACAGGGCGATGCCTGGAAGACGGAGGGTGGAGATGGATGACAGAATGAAGAAGGAAGAACCAGGGGTGAGGCAGGGCATCGTCGTCGTGGGATCCACTTCTAGAATGGGGGCGACAAAAACTTTTATTTTAACTCTAAAGGAGCATCCGTGGTTTGGGACAAGTTTCTTTAGAGCATTAGAGAGGAAGAGAGCTGAAGGAAGGGATGATGGATATGTGGGGGTCATAGAGCTTTTTATAGGTGAGGTCTAAATGGGCAAAAAGGTCATTTTATCCTTTAAAATTTAATGTACAAGACTTTAGTGATGGATCTATTCGTCACTAAAGAGCTAAACGTGGGCATTGGTCGTGCTCGGCTGCAACTCCTCTCCTTCTCTACTGTTCAACGCCTTCATCACGCGCGCAACTCTCAGCCGTTCATCTTGCATCCAACGGCTTAGATCACATTGTGCCTGATGAGCACATATTTATGGGCTAATTAATTACTTAAATGCCTAGGAATTAGATTAATATTGGCATATAAATTGCATACAATAAGATGTAAAAAGATTAGTCTAGGTATTCATTTATTTACATATTCCATGCATTGCATTCATACTTAGAATTCATTTAGACTAGCATGCATTAGAATAGTTAATCTTTTAGGTTGCATTACATGTGTTATTTTATTTCACATTTCTTTTAAGGGTTTGCACATAAATAACCCCTTATTTATTTTCTTTATTTGTCTATTCTCTAACGGCTGCAAGCAGGAGAGTGCGCGAGCTAAATGCGTAGGCAATAATTGTGGATCTTTGTTTCCACGATCTACGTCGCTTCTTCTTCAACCAATGCCTGCCTACACCTACACTCTTGCAGCATAAAAGAAGGGTTCCTGCATCCTTAGTGAGCAGGCCACCATCCCGACCCACCACTGTGCAAAAGTCCCTGAGCTTCTCCATTTCACCACCATCGGCCTCGACTGCGGCAGTTTGCTCCACCACCGTAGGCGTGCATCATGCCAGGACGCTCCACCAAATCGGAGCAACTGCGTTATTGTGAGCACCTCACTGTGGATGCCTCCACGCCTCGCCACCCTTATCGCCATCACCAGCAACCACATCCAGTTCTTCACACCCGCACCAGTTAAGACGTCTGGGAATGATCCCAGACGTCTGACCTCCACCTTCCTCTTCATTTTTCCTGTCTCTATTTATCCTCCACCAAAAATAACCCAAACACCAACAGCACATCGCCTCCACGCCTTGCCACCCTCGCTGCGCCTCCACGTGCACAACCCTTCCCGCACGACCAGCGCACACACCCGCACGCTTCTAGCAGTGTGTGCGGCCTCACCACCCTTGTTGTACCTCCACGCTGCACCACCTCCTCCAACGCACAGCAGCAGCAGCTGCCCCCCTCCAGCACCTAGACACTGCGCCAGCACCTCTGCAGTACCCAGCTTACACACCCTTCCGCTCGTACAGCAGTAGGCATGCCTTCTCCTCTGCGCGCGCATCACCTCTAGCACCCCGCATGCACCTGTGCGCTACCTGTAGCAGCGCCGTTCCCGTGCGCCTGCCCTTTTAGCACCCTCGCAAACCTCCGTTAGCACACCACCAGTGCCTGCACGCCCCACCAGTCCTCCGCGCCTCCTTCAGCAGTACACAACACTTCTCCGCGCGTGGCTTACAGCGCCTGCGCTCGCCACAGTCCTCAGCAGCTGCAGCCACCGCCGTAAACCACCCTTCGCCAGAGCTCCGTCCGACTAACTCCGGCCATCTTGCAACCTGCCACCGTTGCCGCCGCGAAGCCCTCGCTCCGGCCAACCTAATCCCAGAAGGGTTCCTCGAATGAACCTTTCTCGTGCATGAGAGAGGTAGAATCCTCTGTTTTTGGTGATATTAATATTTACATTTCATGCCATTGCCACAAAAATGATATTTATTTATTATTATTTTATTGTGGTGATTTTATGCAAAGAACCTCCTTTCCTGTAAATGCAAAATCAGCATGTTGAAGTCTTTTTATGTTGATTGAAAAGCGATTTTGGCTTGATTTCTTGACGAAATTAATAATGAACATTAGTTTTTGACCTTGGCGAGTTTAAATAGGCCATTGCCTCCCTGTGGATATGACCCACTTCTAATTGAGTGGTTATTTTAATTGTTGATTAGTCGATTTTTCCACCACTTACATACTACAACAACACATTATTTTATTTGTGAAACTTAATTGAAAGCAAAAAATTGTCTCTTCAAATGGCGCCGTTGCCGAGGAAGCGACAGGCTTGTTAAACTCTCATTTATCTTTTTATTTATTCACATTTTAATTGAGGCATATTTAACCTGTTTTATTTGATTTGGTGTGAGGTATGCATATTACACACGGGTTGTCGCATCGGCCTCAACAGTGTCGTGGTGGACCTTGTTTCCACTACTTGGAGGAGGAACTAAGCTTCGCATCTTGGTGGATCTTGCAGCTACCTCGGAGATCATCATAGGAGCTTGTGGGTTTTGACCCACATGCATAGAAACGCATGGAGGACCATCTAGGAGGATCTTCCTCTTAACTTTTGATTTAGCATTTAGAGTAGACTCTTTAGGTTTAGTTTAGTTGTTTCTTTTCTCACCCTTGTTCTGGGTTACAGTTTTAGGGGTTTGTTCCCCGATTTTGTTAGGCCCTTGTTGGGTAATTTTTGGGAGTCCATTCCCTTTTTCTTTAGATTTAGATTTTTACTTTCTTTTGGGGATTGATTTTATTTTGATTGAGCATAAGTAGTTTAAAAAAATAAAAAAAAATAAGCTGCCTGCTAGAAGCTGCCTACCCTTAGGACGAACCATTCAGGTTTGTATGAGTAGCCTCTAGATTTATTTCTCTGCATTGCGTGCATTCTCGCATCGTTGATTGCTGGAAGTAAGGTACGCATTTTCTTACTTTGCATTCATATTCTGATCATGCATTGCATTTTGAACTTAATTACAAGACCACATAAGTTATCTTGAAACGATTTAACAAGTGGTCACATTCTCTGAAAAGGACTAATCAAAGGAGGAACGTATAAAACCCGAAGAGTTGATTTGAGATATTGTGCTGCGGTTCAAAAAAAATTCAAATTTTTACGGTGAATGCACACGTGCATGACTGCGCACTAAGCACGCATTTAGACACTCCTAGGTTTTTGAGTTGCTAGGAAAGAACTCTCCTATCATTGGATACCAAAGCGCTTGAAACTTAAGCTCAAAGGTTTTGTAACTCCATGGAAGGGGATACCCTGTCACAGATTTTTGAGGGTAGTTAGGAAGCACCGCAAAAGCACAGCTTCAAAGTAAGGCTTAGACCTACTTGCATCCCTTGATCTTCCATCCTTGGAGTACTTTACCATTTGAACTTTAGGGTAGAGTGCCTAAGTTCCAATTAGGTCTTCAATAAGGCATTTCGTAGGTTGACAATAGGCACGTAATTGTTTGGGCAATTTGTATTGTCATCTACAACTGGACTTAAATCTCAAAGGCCTTAATTGATTAAAGACATAAAAGTCCTTTGGAATTGTGTTTGTTTGTGTATGCTTGGTAGGCGATCTTTGAGGAGACAACTTGTGTTTAATTCAGAACCTGAAAGGATCCTTAGGAGAGCCAACCAAGAGAGAAAAGAGATGGCTGAGGAAAGAGAGAATAGAATTGTGGAAAACCAACGATCTTTGAGAGATTATTTTATCCCTATCAATTAACCTAGCCATACACTGAGAAGACCTGGGGGGTATAATCCATATGAAATCAAGAGTAGTAACATATCTTTGTTGCCCTCATTCTATGGTACTTCTAGAGAGGACCCCTACAGGCATCTGGAGGAATTCATCGAGGTTTGTTCCACGGTGAGATTGCAGGGTGTTACTGATGACGCCCAAATGCGAATCCTCTTTCCTTTCTCCCTCAAAGATAAGGCGAAGCATTGGTATCACACTCTAGATGGTAGAGTGGATACTTGGGAAGCCTTGAAGGGAGAATTTTTGAGAAAATACTTCCCCATGAGCAAGACTAATCACTACAAGAGGGAAATCATAGGTTTTTCTCAACAACATGGAGAACAATTTCACGATGCATGGGAGCACTTCAAAGATTTGTTACGCTTATGTCCCCATCATCAAGTGCCAAGATGGAAGCTTGTAGAAATGTTCTACACTAGACTAAATGACAAGCACAGGCAAATAGTGGATGGTGCCTGTGCAGGAACCTTTCTTACAGAAACTGAAGATGAGGCTTGGGATCTTTTTGAGACTTTGAGTGAGAATTCTATCCATCTTAATTCTGCCTATTTGGATAGAAAACACACTCTTATGCAGCAAAAGATGGAGGCAAATGAGGCTAGGGATACTCAGAATTTGGCCTGTCAGATTCAATTGTTGAACCAAAACATGGAAAGGCTTATGACAAACCCTAGCCAACTCACGCCAAATGCCCCTACTTCCCAAGCTTCTAAATGCTCCATTTGCAATGGCAATACACATGCTATTGTGGATTGTCATTTGGTCTCCCAATTCCCTGACCTTGTACAAGCAAACCTGAATGCCACCTAAGGGTTCTGACCCAGACCTCATAATGACCCATTTTCAAACACTTATAATGAGGGATGGAGGAACCACCCCAATTTTTCATGGAGACAGGGGAATGTCTCTAATTCAGGGAATTACAGACCCCAACCCTTTTAGACTCAACAGTATAATCAACCTCCTATGACTTCCCAACCATCCAAGACTTCTGAGATGGATGAGCATAAAGCTATGCTTAAAGCCATGCAGGAGAATCAAAGTATGATCATCCAATCTCATGACAAGGCAATCAATGAGATGAAATCACAAATTGGACACCTTGTCGAGGCCATGAGTAAAAGAGAGACTAGGAAGCTTCCTAGTTCATCTGAGGTGAACCCTAAAGGGAAAGGGGTTATGTTTAGGGAGCAAGCCCAGGTGGTGACTATTCTGAGGAGTGGGAAAGAAATTTCCAAACCTGATGCTCTACAGTCCCACCTTCTGAAAAACCATCCACTCTAACTTTCGACCTCATTGGAGAAGAGCAGCCCAACTCTTCTCCGCTTGAAATTACCTCACCGGAAAAGGTTGTCCCCGTTCCCCCTCTTACCCGACATGACAACCCTTCCACCCAGAGATCGAGAGTACCCTTTCCAGAGCGCTTGTCTGACTCTGGGCAGACTTCTGCTGGCTCATCTGGAGCAAAAGATAGGATGGATGAAATAATGGAGACTTTCAAACAAGTGCAAATTAATCTGCCCTTGCTTGAAGCTATTAGGCAGATTCCATCCTATGCCTGCTTTCTTAAGGACCTGTGCACGAAAAAGCAGCAATCTTGGAAATAAGTGCAATCAAAGGTTGTCCTGCCTGATTCTGCAAGCTGAATTATACTACATGGGACACCCCCAAAACTTAAGGACCCAGGAGCCCTATACATCTCAGTGGTCGTTGGTGACCTACAAATAGACGAGGCTCTGCTTGATCTGGGTGCGAGGGTGAACATCCTTCCGAGCTATGTATATGAACAACTTGGAGGAGGCAATCTGAAGCCTTCCCCTGTAATCCTCCAAGTTGTAGACCGTTCTTTGAAGACACCACGGGGCCTGTTGGAAGATGTCCTCGTGAGAGTGGAGGATTTCTTTTTGCCCGTTGACTTTCTAGTTCTAGACACTGACCCTACCAACAAGCCAAATAAGCCCTCCATCATCTTGGGTTGCCCTTTTCTTGTGACTTCTAATGCTTCAATTAATTGTCACATTGGGCGTTAAAAATGGGCTTTGGGAATAGGAAAATTCAGCTGAATGTGTTCGATGCTTATAAACAAGCTGGATTTGAGGATTGTTCCCAAGTTGAGGTGGTAGATGATCTAATTGAAGAGATAACTCCTGCAATTTTATTTGATGACCCCCTTCAACATGTCTTGTTAAATGAGCATTCCCATCTCTTGGAGGAATGTGAAGGGGATGTGCTAGAACTTGAGGTATTGCTTGGAGTTTCTACTGAGTCTCTTTCCCCATCATGTCTGCCTAAGGTAGATTTGCTACTTGAGATGGGAACTTCTATTGTGAAACCCTCAACCAAGCCCTCGACCTTAAACTGAAACCCCTCCCTGACTCTCTCAAGTATGTATTCCTTGGGCCAAATGATACGCTCCTGTAATCATCTCATCTGCACTATCTGAAGTGCAAGAGGGAGCCTTGTTAGATTGCTTATCAAGGCACAAGGAAGCCATAGATTGGACGATTGCTGATATTAAGGGTATAGACTCTATGCTCTGCGTGCATCACATTTATACTGATGATTCCATCAAACCCTTTCGGGACATGCAGAGACGTCTTAACCCCAACATGAGGGAAGTGGTTAAAAAGGAGATTCTGAAGTGGTTGGACGCTGGGATCATTTATCCCATTGCAGATAGTAAATGGGTTAGTCCAATACATGTGGTCCCAAAGAAGGCAAGTTTCACGGTTGAAACAAATGACCAGGATGAACAAGTGGCGACCAGACCCTCAACAGGTTGGAGGGTTTGCATTAACTACCGCAAACTGAACACCGCTACCCAGAAGGATCACTTTCCCTTGCCCTTTATTGATCAGATCCTTGAATGATTGGCAGGGAACAAGTATTTCTGCTTTTTAGATGGCTATTCTGGGTACAACCAGGTTGCGGTCTTCCCTGATGATCAAGATAAGACAACTTTCACTAGTTCTTACCGTACTTTTGCATTCAATCATATGCCGTTTGGATTATGTAATACACCTGCAACTTTCCAGTAATGTATGATGTCCATTTTCTCGGACATGATTGACTAGTGCGTCAAGGTTTTTATGGATGACTTCTCCATTTACGGCTCATCTTTCAACCAATGTCTCCCACACTTAGAGAATGTGCTGAAGAGATGTAAGGAGACTGGTTTAGTCCTTAGCTGGGAGAAAAGCCACTTCATGGTACAGAAAGGCATTGTACTTGGGCATGTTGTGTCTAAAAGGAGCTTGGAAGTGGATAAGGCTAAAGTTGATTCTATTTCCAAACTTCCATTGCCCACGAATGTCAAACAGATTAGATCCTTTATAAGTGATTCATTAAGAATTTCAGCAAAATTTCTAGGCCACTTTGTGACTTATTAGCGAAAGAATCTTCCTTCGATTTTGATTCAAAGTGTGCTGAGGCTTTTCATATGCTGAAGGAGGCCTTGACCTCTGCACCTATTCTTCGAGCTCCTGACTGGACACTCTCATTTGAGTTGATGTGTGATGCTTCAAATTATGCAATGGGAGCTGTTCTTGGATAGAGGGTTGAGGGAAAACCACATGTGCTGCATTATGCTAGCAAGACTTTAACTGAACCACAGCAAAACTACACAGTCACTAAAAAAGAATTACTTGCTGTAGTTTTTGCTTTGGAGAAGTTTAGGTCTTACCTTCTTGGATCCAAGGTGGTCATTTTCACTGATCATGTGGCAGTGAAACATCTCATTGCCAAGAAAGATTCTAAGCCACGTTTAATTAGATGGATTCTACTCCTTCAAGAGTTTGACTTGGAGATTCGTGAAAAGAAAGGAGTGGAAAATGTAGTGGCTGACCACCTGTCTCGTCTTCCCATTGATGACTCTCAATCTGGAGACATCCGCGAGACATTTCCTAATGAAACCCTTATGGCGGTAACACCGACTTCACCCTGGTATGTGGATACAATTAACTACTTGGTCACTAGAGAAACCCCTGGCACTTGGGATGCACAAAAATGGAAGAGATTCATTTCCCATGCTAGATTCTTTCATTGTGAAGAGCCAGAATTATTTCATATTGGACAAGACCAAGTTTGGAGACGATGTGTGCCTGAAGAAGAGCAATAGAGTGTGTTGAGATTTTGCCATGAGCTTCATTGTGGAGGACACTTTAGTGCTAAGAAAATAGCTTTTAAGGTTGTCTAGTCCGATTTTTGGTGGCCTTCTTTATTTAAGGATTCCCATTACTTTATTAAGGCCTGTCTCAGATGTCAACGGACTGGAACGATTGGGAAGCGAAATGAGATGCCCCAACACCCTATCCAACCTGTGGAAATTTTTGATGTTTGGGGGATAGACTTCATGGGTCCCTTCCCTTCATCCCATGGATTTGAATATATCTTGGTGGTAGGGGATTACGTCTCCAAGTTCATAGAGGCCATTCCTACGCGCACAAATGACCACTCTGTGGTCTTGAAATTTGTGAAGGCTAATATCATCTCTCGCTTTGGCTGCCCCAAGACGATTATAAGTGATGGGGGACCTCATTTCCTGAACCATCATTTCAATCGGCTACTCAAGAGTCAGGCAGTAACTCATAAGATTGCAACCTCTTATCACCCTCATACAAGTGGCCAGGTTGAAGTCTCAAATAGGGAGCTCAAGAACACTTTAGAAAAGACTGTTAGGCCAGATAGGAAGGACTGGTCCCAAAAGCTTGATGACGCTTTATGGGCTTATCGAACAACCTACAAAACCCCTTTGGGTATGTCTCCCTTTCAGATTGTGTACGAGAAAGCGTGCCACTTACCCGTTGAACTTCAACATAGAGCACTTTGGGCTATCCGAAGTGTTAACATGGATTTAGAGCAAGATGGTAAAGCACGTTTATTGGAGTTGGCTGAGCTTGAGGAGCTGAGGAATGATGCTTATGACACCTCCCAAGCTTATAAAGAGAGAACTAAGGTCTTGCATGACAAGTACATCCTTAGAAAGACCTTTAAGCCCAACCAACAAGTCTAGCTTTTCAATTCCAGACTTAGGTTGTTTCCCAGAAAATTGAAATCACGTTGGGATGGGCCTTATATTGTCACCAATGTATTTCCGCATAGGGCTGTGGAGATCAAAAATCCTTCCTCTTCAGCACCTCCCTTCACCATCAATGGCCAACGATTAAAACCTTATGTAACTTTGGATGGCCAGCTGGTTGACGAGCTCACTCTCGAGGAGCCTTAGCTCCTTTCTTTTCCGCCTCAGGTAATATCTTCCCTTGGTCTTTCTAATTTCAATGAGGACATTGTTTGAACAAGGCATGGGGGGATAGGACCTGAGGCATCTGTACATAGCATTTATACATAGTGCATTCATGCATTTAATTTAAATATTCTGCATTGCATACATTTGATCTTAAAAAAAGAAACATTTTACATCATTGAGCTTAACTGGCTGAGTCCTACATTCTTAGGCAGAATAGAACTTTAGGTTAGACTATGTTAACTCTAGGTGTCTGACTTTAGAAGCTAAGTTGAAGTACTAGCTCTAGACCTTTAGGGTCCCTTGTGGACTTAAAAACTCAAGTAGGAGTTAAGTTGCAGACCATTCCTCTAGAGGTTGAGGAAGGAAAGCTAGGGATTGAGTTGAAGGCTGGGTAGTATCTGGTGTCTTTTTCTACCTTTTGGTTTATGGGTCCTCGTAACCAAAGCATCCACAATTCACACACTTGGTCTTATGTAAATAGTGATCACCTTAATTTCTTTCCTGGGGAAAAATTTTTTTTTGGTTCTCTTAGTTCTAACTTAGGAGAAGTTTGAAAGCACAAGTTGATTGGAAGAGTTCCTGCCGCAGGAGAGGTGGAGTACATGCTCACCTTGAGGATGAGATGATAACATGTCACCTCCTTGGTGCTTGTCTCTTAGGATATCCATCCTACTGGGTCATGTAAGCGCATTGTGCAGTTCAGGTACCATGGGCGGCCCTATCTCAAAGAGCCGATTGCCACAGGCCTGAATTTGCTTTAGAAGTCCATGGGCGATACTATCTTGAAGTGTCAATTGCCAGGAGTTCTTGGGGTTGCTATGGGCAGTGCTATCTCGAAGCATCGAAAGCAAGGCACCCTTTGAGGTTTGGTGATGGGGACAATGAATCTGACACAGACCGTGCTGATAGCTTATCCAAGGTTAAACTTAAAGGAATCAAACAAAAAAATTAATTAAAAAAAAAAGTCGCTTTCTTACTCTCTTTCCTAGTTGGCAATCAAACCAACCTTAAATAACTCAGACCAATGCACATGCACGGATGCTTTAATCTCTAGGACCAATAAACCCTAGGGTAGAGTTGGAAATCAGAGAAACCTGTGCTTGCAACTCATCTTTAGCTAACCTAGTCTATAACTTAGCAATTACTTGGGAACATTAGGTCTAAAGTCTGAACTTAACATGTTCTAAAGGAAGACCGTTGGGTTAGCTAGTCCACATGAAGAGTTGGGTTGTTGCTTGAATTTGCTAGGGACTAGCAAAAACTAGGCATGGGGGCATTTGATGAGCCCATATTTGTGGGCTAATTAGTTACTTAAAGGCCTAGGAATTAGATTAATATTGGCATATAAATTGCATACAATAAGATGCAAATAGATTAGTCTAGGTATTCATTTATTTACATATTCCATGCATTGCATTCCTACTTAGAATTCATTTAGAGTAGCATGCATTAAATAGTTAATCTTTTAGGTTGCATTACATGTATTATTTTATTTGACATTTCTTTTAAGGGTTTGCACATAAATAATCCCTTATTTATTTTCTTTATTTGTTTCTTCTCTAACGGCTACATGCAGGACAGTGCGCGAGCTAAATGCGCAGGCAAAAATTGTGGATCTCTGTCTCCATGATCTGCGTCACTTCTTCTTCAACCAACGCCTGCCTATGCCTACATTCCTCTTGTGGCATAAAAGAAGGGTTCCTGCATCCTTAGCGAGCAGGCCACCATCCCGACCCACCACTATGCAAAAGTCCTTGAGCTTCTCCATTTCACCATTGCCAGCCTCGACTGCAGCAGTTTGCTCCACCATCGTAGGCGTGCGTCGTGATAGGACGCTCTGCCAAATCGGAGCAATTACGTTACTGTGAGCACCTCAGTGTGCACACCTCCATGCCTCGCCAGCCTCATCGCCATCACTAGCAACCACATCGAGTTCTTCGCCCCCGCGCAAGTTAAGACTTCTGGGAATGATCCCAGACATCTGACCTCCACCTTCCTCTTCATTTTTCCTGTCTCTATTTTTCCTATACCAAAAATAACCCAACCACCAACAGCGCATTGCCTCCATGCCTCGCCACCCTTGCTACGCCCCCATGCACACCGCCCTTCCCGCACGACCTGTGCACACACCCACACGCTTCCAGCAGTGTGTGTGGCCTCACCACCCTTGCTGCACCTCCAGTTGCACCATCTCCTCCAGTGCACAGCAGCAGCAAATGCCCCCCTCCAGTGCTCGGACACCATGCTAGCACCTCCACAGCAGCAGGTGCGCCTTCTCCTCTACACACGCGTCACCTCCAGCACCCTGCACGCACCTGTGCGCTACTTGTAGCAGCACCATTCCAGTGCGCCTGCCCCTTCATCACCCTCTCCAACCTCCACTAGCGCACCACCAGCGCCTGCATGCCCCACCAAACCTCCATGCCTCCTTCAGCAGCACATAGCACTTCTCCACAAATGGCTTGCAGTGCCTGCGCTCGCCACCATCCTTAGCAGCTACAGCCACCTCTGGAAACCACCCTTGGCCAGAGCTCCGTCCGGCCAACTCCAGTCATCTCACAACCTGCCACCGCCACCGCCGCAAAGCCCTCTCTCCAGCCAACCTAATCCCAGAAGGTTTCCTCAAACGAACCTCTCTCCCGTGTGCGAGGAGGAGAGAGGTAGAATCCTCTGTTTTTGGTGATATTAATATTTACATTTCATGCCATTGCCACAAAAATGATTTTTATTTATTATTATTTTATTATGGTGATTTTATGCAAAGAACCTCCTTTCTTGTAAATGCAAAATTAGCATGTTAAAGTCTTTTTATCTTGATTGAAAGGAGATTTTGGCATGATTTCTTGACGAAATTAATAGTGAACATTGGTTTTTGACCTTGGCGAGTTTAAATAGGCCATTGCCTCCCTGTGGATACGACCCGCTCTTAATTGAGTGGTTATTTTAATTGTTGATTAGTCGATTTTTCCACCACTTACATACTGCAACAATGCGTTATTTCATTTGCAAAACTTAATCGAAAGTGAAAAATCTTCTCGTCAGCGCCCACACCTTCATCTTCTCTTCTTTAATGCTTAAGCTCATGATCTCGCGATCTCAATTATTCGATTGAGAGATCAGACAACTTAAGATGCATCCACGCGTGTGTCTGATTAGGCATGTAAGTGCGTGTGTAGTGCTCTTGCTTCAGCCATTGAGTGCATGACGCAGACGAATCAGAGCTGTCCACACGAGAATGGGTGGTCCTAATTCAAATTGGATTTGCGCTCAGGAGAAGCACTGCGGGGAGTCGATCTTGCAATTTGGAGGAACTGAAGTGTTTTATCCACTGCGCTATGCTCGTGGATAGGCAAGAAGAGCATTCATGTGCTATTTGATCTTGACCGTTGGATCTTGATTCAACGGTTGAGATCAAATGTGTGGTTCTTCTTACATGAGGCTTGGCTTGAGGGAGGAAATTTGATCAATTCTCAGTCGTTGGATGAGAAGGTGGGGTAGCAAGCTATTTAGAGGGTCTAGATGGCACCACGTGGCATCATCTAGACCATCCATCTTCTCTTCTTTGTAAGTGATGCCACGCCTGTCAGATCAGATTGATTTTCACACCGTTGGGTTGCGATTATCAATCCGATCCCATCCGTGCAGTCGGATTTGTCATCTGAGGTATGGATTTACACTATCTTAGCCCCTTACCCTGTAATATTTCTTGAACTGCATACGATGCTACGGAAGTCCGATCAGGGTGATCTCGGAGTCGTTGAACTCCGATCATCGCCCTGATCAGTATGGTTGGATCTTCAATCCAAGGCCCCGATAAGATATTGCCCTATTTCTTGACCACGAAAAGAGAAATTTAACCTAAAATTTATACAACCTAATTAAATGCATGATGTTGCATGTAATGCAATATTTATAATGTATGATGCAACTTAATGTCTAAGAACACACAAAAGTAGATGATTTATGTGATATAAACGTGTTTACATCACTAATTTACCTAATTTAAGTTAAATCCTAGCTTAACTTAGGAATAATGCATGCATGAGAAACATATTTTGCATCATAGTTGATTTGTTAGCTTTGTGAATAAGATGCTATTTTATGTTCTAATTGAGAGGCAATAATAATTGCAGGTAATTTGGGATTGCGGATGATAAATCTGACAGTACGGATCTATTCAGGACAACGACAGGAGTCCAACGCTTCCAAAATCATCATGATCGGACTCCTGTAGGATCTTTTGAAGTCTACAAAAGAGCAAAGGCCAAGAAGTAAGGTGATGCAAATCGAACATCAGATGCCAAATCCGATAGCACGGATGGATCTAGATTAACGATCACATTCCAACAACATAAGAGTCACCTCGATCGGAGCCCTGCAACACTTTCTACAAAGTAAAGAAGATGGACGATTATGACGAAGCCACATGGTGCTATCATAGTCGCCCAACGTTATCAGCCCCATCCACTGAGGAATGCTTGATAAACGATAGTTTATCATCATTCTTATGTCCTAAAACTAATCTAGTTCTTAGGGTTTTATCTTTGCAAATGGGTTTTCAAGTTGCATTTAGAATTTACTTAGGATAGGCATGCATTGCATCTTATTTTCTTTTGGATGCATTTATCTGAGTGTCGGGATTAGGTAGAATGTCAGATCCCACACATCTTGGCACTCAGCAAGGCAGAAATTTAAGAAGAAGCTCCTATCAGCTGGATCCCAGCTAGATCCAGCTCATCCTAGCAAGATCCCAGCTCCTTTTAGCTGGATCAACTCATCCCTGGCTCCATTTAGCTCATCTCAGCTGAATGGTAGCTCTAGCTAGCTCACTTTAGCTCCATTCAGCTCACCTTAGTTGGATGCCAACTCAAACTAGCTCAAAATAGTTGATCCCAACTCCATTCCAGCTCCTCCAGGTTACAAGAGTTCATTGGAAGCTCAACCTGACTAGGACTAGCTACTACCTTCAACTAGCTTCACCTAGCTAGCTGGAGAAGTCATCAACCAGCTCAAGCTAGCTCAAGTCCAACTCTCGGAAACCTAACTCAGCTCAACTTAGTTGAGTTGAGCTACTTGACCTAAACTAGCTACTCCAGCTAGGTAGGTATTCTCCCGGAAAACTAGACCCAACTTTCCTCAACTCAGATTAAGAAGAATCTAGCTCAGATTAGCTTGGCTTATCTACTAGCAAAGAACTATCTAGCTATGCTAGCTACTGAGCTCTACTTTAGCTCCCTTCAGCAGACATCAGCTCCAGTGCAGCTCCTTCTAGCTACCTCCAGCTAATCACTTCGAAAACCCTATCTCCCTCTACCTCTCTCCCTAACTCCCTACTAGCTAGGCTAGTTAAGCTAGCTTAGCTTATCTAGTTCATCTCCTTGGCACCA
This sequence comes from Thalassia testudinum, assembly GCA_037157565.1. Classification (NCBI taxonomy): domain Eukaryota; kingdom Viridiplantae; phylum Streptophyta; class Magnoliopsida; order Alismatales; family Hydrocharitaceae; genus Thalassia; species Thalassia testudinum. The sequence goes on along the minus strand of JAZHRO010000003.1, from coordinate 5,621,200 downwards.
AAACCTAATCCTAAACCTCACCTAACTAGCTCCACCAACTATGCCTACCTATAGTCCACCTAAGCTACCTCCACATCCCTTCTCTTTTGCCGCCAACATAGTCATCCCTTGGCCCCTCAACCACCACCAAAAGCCACCTAAAGGTGGTGCCCAAACCACCTAATAACTACCCTAGAATTGGCACCAAAATGAACTCCAATCCCAACCATACACCTACCTCCACAGTCAATCCCAACCCTACACCTAATCCACCTACTAGAAAACCCCATGTTTGTGCCAAAGTGGAGGTAGCTCTCCACTCATGGATGTCCACCAAGGGGTGGAATCAAACCATAACCACCGCCCCTTGCATCCATTAAAGTGGTGCCAACTATCCTCCTCCCTAGGATCACCAGCCACCTCCACCAAATCATACTAACCATCCATTCAAAGGTCACACCAACCCCCCCCCCTCAATTCCTATATATATCCCTCCTAACTACCACCAAAAAAAACATCTCCTCTCCATTAGTTAGGTTCCATATTCTTCCATTAGTTTAGGTTCCACCCTACCTTAGCTATATCATTTTCATGCCAAGGAGGAAGAAGGGAAGACGATCAAGGGGGTACACACCCACCCCCTTGGTGCCTTCTTCCTCTCCTTCTTCTCCCTTACCCATGCCAAGGAGGAGGTCATCTTCAACACTAAGGAGATGCCCAGGAAAGAGGAGGAGCAAGGTGGTTGACGCCCACCTTGGAGGATAGCTTAGAGGAGGACTACATCAAGAAGAAGAGAGGATGACCCTTTTCAAGTGCAGGGCAACTGCACTTGGAGCAAGGGCCATCTTGACTTGAACTAGAGGATCCCCCTTTCTTCTTCCTTATCCCTATATCTTGTATTAGCTAGTGTGCTTTTATTTTCATGTAACAAGCATTCTGCTACATTCATTGTAGTTGCTAGTAATACAAATCATGTTTGCCTTCCAAGCTCATATTTCATTTTTAGTGTACTTTTATTGCTTTTAAATAGCTAGTGCATGACACCCCTTTTCTTCTAATTACCCTAGGCACACTTGCCTAGGGTTAACTTAGACGAGAAGGCTTCATTTTTGTCACTTTGGGTTAGTTGTAGCATAATTCATCTTTGCATCAATCCTGATTATTTCCAAAACTATAAAAACAACAAAACGAAAATCACAAAAATATGTGTTGATTTGAGAAGCGAGAGAGAGAACATTCTTTGTGACTAACAAATTGTTCTCCTTAGATGACCCTAGATACTCCACTACCTAGGAATATAAATTTAAAAGCTGATCAATTTTGCGTGATGCAACAACATTAAAACCCCCATTTATAAAATCATACAAATCTTGTATCAATGCTTTACATGCCTTGTGGGCCATTGGATCACCATCCAATGGCCATAAGAGCACCACGTCACTACCTCCCTAACACTTCATCAAAGGAAGAACTCATCTCAACCGTTGGATGAAGATCCAACGGCTTAGGGGGTCCAAATGTTAAAACATAACCATGACCATCCGCGGTTGCAGCATAGTGGAAAGCGCTCTTGCACGAGAACAAGCGATGCGCGCTCAAAATGCGCGAAGCGAAGATTGAAGAGGCGGTGCATGAAGGAAGAAATTGGGTCGTGTGATGGCAATCGAGCAACACGGTGGCAAACGCATGGCGTGCATTTGTGCTTTTGATCAGGTGGTGCGGCGAACGCGGAGATGCGTGGCCATGTGGACTCGTTGATATACATGCATCTTAAAGTCAGTTGCGTGGCCGATCTCAACAGTTGATCTTTGCGATCAACCGATCGAGATCGAGCGCGCGCACGTACGTGTTAGGAAGAAAACAAAGGCGGTTGAGTGCGCGGGCTCACAGCCGCACAGTCGAGATCAGAAGGCCCAACAAGCACCACGTGGAGCAATATGAGGAGACATGTGCGTTGAAGGTGCTTTAAAGGATGTTTTGAGGCGTAATCTGGTCCGTTGATCTCCTGATCGACAGATCTGATCGATCAAAGGTTGTTACACAATTTCGAGAGACAAATACATGCTTTTCCCTTCATTTGGGCTATAGAAGGGACCCCAAAGCCCCAATTTGAAGACATCTCTTCCTCCATCTCTCCTTTCAGACATCTCCAAACAACTCCAAGCTCTCTTTTCCTTTGAGGCATCCATCAAGACCACTTTGGTGCACCGCTACTGCTCTCCCCAACCTCTCTAAAGGCCACCAAGGACCACCCTTGGTGCCCTTGTTTTAGTAGACTAGATATCTATTTTATTACTAGGCTGAGGCCTTTAATAGGCAGAACATTATTGAGATGACAGGAATTTTTCCACTTTCATGTGTAAGTACAAGAGAAATTAAAGTAGTATGCGAGCATACAAAAGACAACATTACCAAGTTGGGAGAAAGTACAAAAGTTTCATGCATTAATTGGAGAGATACCATAATAGTATGGCAACATAATGAAGAAAATAGTAGGGAGAGGAGATAAGCTATAGCACTCTCATGCATAAATAAGAGAGAAATCATAACAGTGGCCAAAATAAGAAACACAACAGTAAGGATAGGAGAGCAACTATACCAGTTTCATGGTTAATTAGGTGATAAATCATAACATTAGGCCAATATAACAAACATAGCAGTAGGGAGAGGATAGAAGTGCTACCAGTTTAACGCATAAAGAGGAGAAAAATTGAAACAGAAGTGCAAAATAATTAACACAGCATTAGGGATGTTAGAAAATATAGCCATTACCACTATGGGGAAGCCGCTATAAATGTAAATGAAGAATAATGGACTATACTAATGCATACTGCTATGTAAAAAATTCATCCCGAAGGCTGGTTGAAATATAATAAATACTTAATTGTCACCTTGAATGAACATTGATATAGACACATCTATTTAGGTTAAAATGCCTGATCATGAATGTTCCTAAGCTTAGATTTGCATTTCATGTTATAAATATTACATAGCATGCATCATTATGCATTTAGAGCAGTTGTATATATTAGGTTGATTAGGTCCTTTTTATGGTCAGGAGGGAAGAAGATTTATTTTAGGGCCTTGGATGGAAGATCGAACCATACAGATCGGATCAGAACGACGATCAGAGTCTAATGCCTCTGAAATCGTCTAGATCGAAGTCTCATAGCATCATATGAAGTTTGAGGAAGATCAATGGCCAGGGGGCAATGTGACATCCATACGGGCTTTGGATGAAAAATCCAATTGTATAGATGGATTTGGAGCGACGATCACAATCTGGCAACATGAAAATCAACTTGATCCAAGCACCGTGGCACCCTCTTCAATAGAAAGAAGATGAATGGCGCAGATGGTGCCACGTGGCACCATCTAGACCTCCCAACACCTGCCATCAATGTCCACTCTTCCTAAAAGGCATTCCCCCTCGCGAGATCTGGGCCATTGGATGCCCATCCAACGATTCTTGTGAAGCCACGTCGCCCGCCCATCTTCAAGAGAGCCTCCATCGCGCGATCTTAACCGTTGGATGAAAATCCAACGGCTAGGATCGTTTGACCACCGGCCTTGGATAATTCAAAATCGCGACACTTTTTGATGCATGGCATAGTGGTCTCTAGAGGCGTTGTCAATGCTTTGGCGCCAGTTCAAGCTCTTCCACACTTCCAATACAGCCAGCGGTGAGGCGTGCTTGATTTTGATCGCTCGATCATGCACAAGCGGCCGGGATGCGGATATGTGGATACACAGATGACCGCTGATCCAGTGAAGGTGCTTATGTGGGCGTCGAGGCACATCCCCACGTGCCATCAACGCCATCTGAGCTCGGGCGAATGCTTGGTTGGCATTGACCTTCAGCGACAACCTGGTGGGACTTTAGTGATGCTTGTAGCTATCACTAATGGCTTGCGCCATGCGCATGTCGACAAAGGAATTGAAGGGCTCTAGCAAGCTTTAGTGACATTTGGGGGATTGGCTGGTGCGGATCTATAGCGATGCCTTTGATGTCATTAAATGCCCTCTACACGAATTGCTCTCTTCCCTTCACTAAAAAAGGACCCCTACACCTCCCCTTCTTCATCAGTTCCTTTCTTCCTCTCACCTCCAAGGCTCTAGAGAGAGCTTGTCCCAAGCCCGGGTTGCTCCTCTACAGTAGAAAATCAAATAGTTTTCCCTCCCCTCATCTCCATTTGTGGAGCATCCCGTAGTCATCTTCTCACCGCCCTTCGGGAAGAAGATCCTTGCTGCGACACCATCCTACCCATCCTCCATCCTTCGGCTCCATCCTCCTTCGTCCTGCTCCTCACCGCCTTCCCCCAAGTGATGTCAGAGAGAGTCATCCTCCGAGCAACCGTCGAGGGGGATTCTCTCACCTCGTTCTATCTTTTTCGCTTTTGTAGTGTAATCTCTCCCGCTTTCATAGTTGTAAAAAACATTTGATTAGAAATCCATTATTGTTTCTCTCTCTTTCTTATATTTTCGCAAGTGGATTAGCCAGATAAGCGAATTTCAATCTGATCTCTTTCTTTCGAAAAAAATTCCAAAAAAAATTATAAAAGATAAAAATGACAAAAACAAACAAAAGCAAAACACAGATTTTTCAAAACTAAACGTTCGCCTCTCTGTGTTCGACCTGGGACTTACTTTTTGAGTTTTGGTTATAAATTTTATCTGATCGATAGATTTTCTCGCGAATTGAACTACGACGATGAGTTTTCCAAAATCCTAACCTTTCAGCGTGCGAATCCACCTGCATCAAACATGTAATAAAACATTTTTGAGAGGTGAGAATTTTGCATAAAGATAAGTTGTGATTTGTTCCATCGACATGAAGCAAACTGAAGAAATGAACTCTATTGCACCAACCTTGTCCTACTTCATGACTGTTGATGTAGACACTTCTATTTCATAGAAACTGTCTATTTATGCATGTTCCTTGGTGTATAATTGCATTCAGCATTATAAATATTGCATAGCATGCATCATTCTATATAAAGCCTTTTATGGCTTGGGGACAGGGCAATGTCATTTGGGGGCTTGGATTGAAGATCCAATCGTATGGATCTAATTAGGATGACAATTGGAGTCTAAAGCCTCCAAGATCGCCCCAATCAAACCTCTATGGCATCAGATGCAGTCCAAGAAAGATCGAAGGTCAAGGGTTAAGGTGGTGTAAATCTGTACCTCTGATAACAAATCCAACCGCATGGATGGGTTTAGATCGAGGATCGTAGCCCAGCAACGCGAAAATCGACCCAATCCGACATCTGTGGCACCATCTACAAGCATTGGAAAATGGGTAGCCTAGATGACACCACTTGGTGCCATCCAAGCCACCCACGATCACCACTGCCTCCTTTATCAATGCTTCGATTAATCTCCATTGTCGAATCAACATCCAATGGCGGAGGGCAACCACTGGAAGATTCAAGTTCTCGACCATCCACGCTTGTAGCACAATGGTCGAGCGCTTTATTGCGAGGGGGTGGCGTGGGTTCGAGCCTCGCCTCGCCTCACCTCAAGTCAAGCGAGAAGAGTGCAGATGCAATTTGGCCGTTGGATGCGTAATGGATGGTCGAGGGAGCGGCGATGTGAAACGACATCGAACGCTGGATGAGCACGCGCGTCATGACATGCGATTGTACATGCCATCGTACGTGCGAGTGCAAAACGTATGAAGGCGAAGCGGCTCGCACGATCTAAGTCGTCCGATCGAACGATTGGACAATTCAGATGAGTTGAGCACGATGAAGCGGTGAGTGCTTGAAGATGTGATGTCGTAGATGTGGCAATGCATCGACTGTGTGATCGGAGATGGATGGTTGACGTTCCATGTGAGCAATAGCAACGTACGCCTATAGTGACACTTATATGTGACACTAAAGGCGGCATATTTATTTTTAACGCTTGAAAGACCATTTTGCCCCCAATTTCTGCACCTATAAAAGGGCCACCCCTATCACATATTTCATCATTCCTTTTCTTCCTCTCTCACCTCCTCCAAAGCAGGATGTGATGTAGACACATCTATTTCACATAAGTTGTCTATTTATGCATGTTCTCAGGCATATAATTGCATTCAGCATTATAAACATTGCATAGCAGGCACCATTCTGCATTTAGATTAGGTTGCACAAATTTTAGGTTAATTTTCCCTTTTTGTGGATTGGGGACAGAGTGATATCATTTTGGGGCCTCCGATTGAAGATCCAACCGTACGGATTTGATCAAGGCGATAATCGGAGTCTAACACCTCCAAGATTGCTCCGATTGGACCTTCGTAGCATCAGATGCAGCCTGAGAAAGATAAGAGGTTAAGGGTGTACATCAGATGATGCAACTACACAGATGGGCTTGGATCGTCGATTGCAACCTAATGGCGTAAAAATTGACCCAATCTGACATTCGTGGTACCATCTGCAAGCATTGGAAAATGGATGGCCTAGATTTATCGGATCAACATGCAATGGTGGAGAACGGCCGTGGGAAGATTCAAGTTCTAGACCATCCGCACTTGAAGCGCACTGGTCGAGAACTTTATCACGAGGGGGAGGCACAGGTTTGAGCCCCGCCTCGTCTCAAGTCAAGCGAGAAGAGGTGCGCGGATGTAATTTGATCGTTGGATGCATGATGGACGGTCGAGGGAGCGGTGATGTTGCGCGACATCGTACACCAGATGAGCACGTACGCGATCGTACGCACCATCGTACGAGTGCGTGCGGAATGTGTGAAGGTGAAGCGGCTAGTGCGATCTAAGCCGTTCGATTGGACGACTGAGATGAGTTGAGTGCAATGAAGTGGTGAGCGCTTGAAGATGAGAAGCCGTTGACGTGGCAGTGCATGGACCGTGCGATCGGCGATGGATGGCTGACGTTCCATGAGAGCAACAGCAACATGTGCCTTTAGTGACACTTATATGCATCACTAGAGGCTGCATATTTAATTTTAAGGGTTGAAAGACCCTTTTGCCCCCAATTTTTGCACCTATAAAGGGGCCACCCCTTTTACATATTTCATTATCCCTTCACTTCTCCTGTCACCTCCTCCAAAGCTCTACGAGTTTGTCCCATACCTAGGATGCTCCATTAGAATTAAAGTAAAATAATTTTCCCACCTTCTCACCCCTTTCATGGTGCATCCTGTGGTTGACTTCTCACCACAATTTGGGAGGTGGATCCCACTTCGACATCGCCCTGCTTCATCCTCCGTCATCTATCTCCATTCTCCTTCATCCAACATCTCATCCCCATCATTTGGGTGCTCCATCAACACGGCTCATCCTCCAAGCAGCCATCGAGGAGGATTTTCTCATCCCTCTCTTTTTACTGCTTTCTAATGTAAGTTTCTAGCTTTCTACTTGTAGAAATTAGTTGTGAAGACATTATCTTGGTTATAAAATATTGGTTCTCTCTCTCTATTTTCTATTATTTATTCTTTAAGTAAAATAGGTAGCGTAGATTAATTTCAACATGCTAATCTACTTTCTGAAAATAATTCCAAATGTAATTTTTAATCAAACGTTCGCCTCCTTGTGTTCGACCTAGGACTCACTAGAGTTTCGGTTATAAATTTTATTTGATAGTAGATTTTTATGCAACTGCAAGACGGGTTTTTTTAGCTCAATCTTTACACGTATGAATCTCGCTAATTAACTGTGCAAGTAATTAGTAACTTTGATTGTTCATTAATAAGGAAGTAACATGCAAGTAGTATCAGGGAGGGAAGAAGGCATTCTAAACTGCTATCGAATATTAAATTTCAATTAAAGTAAACAAGCCAGTCACGATTTACATTCAAGGAAAGAAGTTAGTAACATTCTACGATCAAAGTAAGATAGAACATAATGAAAGTTACACAGTCATGTTTTTGCAAATAATGCGGAAAGAACTTGAAGAGCATATTAGAATCGCCATGGACATGTGCAAATTCATAGATATAAATAAACCCATCTAGAAATTTGATCTCCAATTTCATTATCAGCTTTCTCAAAATTAATTAGAAATCATTAAAATGTCAGCTATTATTAAACAATAGTGTCATGTCTCAAGAAAGCCTTAATACGGTAAGATAACTTAACATTTGAACTTATTTCATTCATAATGGAGGTGTGTTATGTGTTGTTCATTGCCAAAAAATTTATCCTTCATTTTCCAACATGTCTGAATATGTGGGCCATTGTATTGAATTAAATGTATAGGGCATAAATAATAGAATGTAGGTAACAAGTGTATACATTTATGGAGAAGTACTTGCCATCCATAACTTAAGCATTGAAACGTGGTGATATTTAATTCGTGTTAGGCTCAAATTGCTTCATATATAAATGATAACTGTCATTGGGTTAATGCTTAGTACTTTAGATGGTAATAATTTGTATTTGTTTGTCGTTGTGTCGCACAAGGTTGCTACAAAGTAGCCATCCGCATTGTGCGAACATTGAATTTTCCCCTCGTATTTGTGTCACATGTGGTTGTTATGATGTAGCCATCCATTCCATGCATACACATTTCATTACTTTTGTTCAGAGCATAGATCGCGTAAAAGATAAACACGTCATTGTAGCGTGAAATACATCTTGACAAATCAAATTAACAGAACTGGGAGCCCCGGTCAATCACAGGGAGGTAGAAAAATGCTTTTAATTTCATTCACTTATTCTAAATCTAATTACTAAATAGCATAGGAAATAAATCATAATATAGATATCAAGCAGAGAGTCAGAACATGGATTGCATACTTGTAATTATAACTAGAACAAATTCTAACTATAGCATAAAGAAAACTATCTATATAGCAGAACAAGGGCACCACGGGTGGTCCGTGGTGGCCTTTCGGAGAGGTCGAGAGAAGCAGTAGTGATCCGTCGAGGTGGCTCAATGGACACTTCAGACGGAGATGCAGAGATGGAGATGGGAAGCAGAGGGTAGAGGAGTAGTAGCAGGAAGGAGGAGGACTCTACTTAATTGCTACTTGAATGCCTTTGAAAAAGGACCCTTAGGCCTCTTTTATAGTTTCTTGGAGGGGCAAATAGGGCATTGTAGCCCTTAATTTTGTGCAACAAACTTGGATTGATCAGATCCGTTGATCAGGAGATCAACAGTCCTGATTAAGCCTTAAAAGGCCTTCAAAATTCTTCTCCATGCTCGGATGTTCTCTTGTACTGCCACGTGGCACAGCATGCACCCTCGGATTGAAATCGAGCGACTATGCGCGCTCTGCGCTCATCGCTTCTTTCGTGTGCACCGCAAGGCCTCAAATTGTGCTTGATTCTTCAACTGTCCAATCTTGTGATTGGATGACTTAAAGAGCCGCCTCACCGCGCTTTGAATCATAAAGCCCGTGTCTCCCTGCACGTCATCACAGGCGTATCCAATCGACGCTCCCACTCTTGCCATGTGTTCGCATTTCCATCGCTCAATATTGATCAGACGATCGAATTTAATCTGCGCTCGGCCATTTCCCACATTACGACTCGAACCTGCATCATGCGAGGTCTGTTGCGTGTGTTCTCTACTCTGCTATGCACCCGAATGGGCATGGTTACCATTTTTCATTTAGTTGCCCTCAATCGTTGGATGGAGATCCAACGGCTGAGGATCTTCCTCTCTTGCTGAAGCCGATGGAGCGGGTGACGTAGCGCCTTTGTGGTGGTTGGATGATGATCCAATGGTCCACAGTGCACAAGAAGAGGCCTTCGTAAGTTGGGGGCACAGCGAGGGGCGGCTGTGATGGTGGCACGTGGCATCATCGTGACCGTCCATTCTTCTCCCTATATCTGATGACGTAGGCCTCAGATTAAGTTGATTTTTGCATCATTGGACTACAAACGTCAATTCGGATCCATTTGTGTGGTTGGATTTGTCATCTGAAGTCTGGATCTTCTTCAATTTGCCCCTTGGCTCTTGCTCTTCTACGGACTCCCTAGGGTGCTACAGGAGTTTGATTGATGCGATCTTGGATATGTTGGATTCTCATCATTATTCGGAACAAATCCATAAGGTTGGATTAGTCATCTGTAGCCTTGGATTACCTGCAATCATTAATACCTCTCAAATAACACAGTTTAATACATAAAACACATATATCAACTACGATGCAGAATACGATGCGTATGCGTCCAGAATGTTCATGTTAAGCTATGTTCTTGCTTAATTCAGGCGAGTTAGGACCTATGATTGTTGCGCAATCATACCCCCATGCCTAAATCTTGCTAGTCCCTAGCAAGTGCAAGACTAAATGCATTTTATCAAGAGTTAAAGTAAAGATATATTTCTTTTTATTTTATCCAAAAATTCAGAATCCTGATAACCATTAATATATAATGTTATAGCTCCTGTAAGGGATCCAAGCGAAGAATCGATACACATTTAAAGCTTGTACTTGACCTCTAGTAAAATTTTGTCTGGATAGGCGAACCTCTTCTCTTAGGGTGATAAACTATTCTCTGATTTCAGCCCTTGCATTTGGCTTGGGTAGGAGATGTCTGAGTTACTGGATTTGTATTTGGTGGCTCACTCTCTTCTGGTGCTTCTTAGAGACTAGTATTTTAGAATTTAGATTTCCAGATTATTGAATAAATCAACTTAGAGAGGGGCTGGAAAAACTGTGCTCTCTTTGATCTTTTATACTATTCTCTTTTTTTTTTCTTTTTCTTCCTGAGTTCACATCTCACCAGATTTGCAAATGTATTTGGTGGTCCCACATGGCATGACATTTTAATTAGGTTCTAATAACCCTACGACTAAGTCAGACTCCTCAGCCCTTATTCAGGCGGTCAAAAATACAGAAAAAGTAGGTTAAGGCTGTATTTGGTGCTTCTTGAGGGTGGTAGGTGTTTTTCGCCTCAAAATATTTCAAAACATTTAACTTAACTCACATTACACAACAGTTTCACAAAACATTTTTTTTTCTTTCTTCTTTCTTTTTTTTTTCTTTTTCGAGCAAACAACTCCTCTGTATGCAAATCTATTGGCACAATGCCACAACACAACATACTATTGTATTTATCAGCACAACATAACACGACATACATACTTTTATACGTGAGGCATTCTTGGGGATTTTTGGGATGACCAAGAGGATTTTGGGTGGCTTATTTGGTGGAAGTGCCTCTTCTCGGCACTGGGTAGGGGACGGATAGGACGATGTATTTCTAACCTTGACATCAGTACCCTCCTTCAGCCAAGGATTCCGTAGAGGACAGTCATGACCATCCACCTCAGTCATAGTTTTATCAGAACCTGCTCTCTGTGTTTCTACCTTATTTGGTTCTATTTCCAATCCTCTTTTCTTCTTGGAAAAGGTTTTCTTTGGACCTAAAAGCAAGAAATGTGTTGTCCGTGGAGATTAAGTGTGATTTCTATTAGGCACAGGAATTTATGGGATAGGATCTAAAAAAATTGCTCCAACTTCAAGAAGATTTGAAAAATTTTTCGCAAAATCAGGAAACATTTGCCTTAAAGATGGTGATCACTATAGAAAGAAGGCAATTGATTCCTAAATTAATTGCTTCCTTTTGTCTTTCAAGGATTAGGGGATGGTTTAAGGAAGAAAAGAGATTACCTACCCTGGAGTAGTTGACTTGTGGAAGGGATCTTCCTAAATACCTTGCAAGATCACAACAAAGCAAAGTAGGGCAAGTTAGTGTTCAATATGATAAAAAAAAAATGTAGAGACTAGTGATAAATTGCGCATTGCTCCCTGGCAACGGTGCAAAAATATTTGCAGCACTTGATCGTGTTTTAAGTTAGTTGTTTTGTAGTATAGGTGACCAAGCGTTGACAACAAATAAGAATTTATTACTCAAAAACCTAAGTATCCGAGGTCGAACACAAGGAGCAAATGAAATTTATTCACTAATCTCAATAATGTAATTGAACACTTAGAATTACTCAAAACTTAATTCAGAATATAAATGCAAGAGTTTATGAATTAAATCTATAGCGAAAATAAAAGGGTTGGACGTCTAATCATAGGATCAAACGTCTTAAATGATGGCCTCTTATTCTTCTCCTTGCAACTTTCTCTTCTTCCTCTTCCTTCCCTTTCTCTTCTTCACAGTGCCTCTCTGCCTTGCTCTTCTTTTTTTCTTTCTTTTTCTTTCTTCTTTTTTTGTCTCTGGTTCAGCAGCTTCTCTTCTGCCTTCTCTTATTTGCTTTCTTCCTTCTCTTCTTCCTCTGCACAGTGCCTTTCTTCCTTCTGCTTCCTTCCTTAGCGCTCTGCTTCCCTTAGCTTCAGCCTTGTCTTCCCTTTTTCTCTTCTGACATTCTCTTCTTCTTCCTTTAGCTTTCCTTCCTTCTTCTCGCTTCACTGTGCCTTGGCTTCAGCTGCACCTTCCTTCTCTTCTGATTTCTCTTGCTGCGGCTAAGTCCTTCTTCCTTTCCTTCTCTTGCAGTGCCTCTTCCTCCCTTAGCTTCCTCTTCCTGTACAATCACCACACAGCAAAACCTATTCCCCTACCCTCCCCGTGCGTCTCTCTCTCTATGTGTATCTCTCTTCCGTACGCTCTCCCAGAGCCGGGTAATTGGGTCGGTCACATGCCCGGGTCCAGGCGCACCGGCGTGGATGTGGTGTGTGAGGAGTGCTCGGTAGGTTAGTTAGGTTGGGTGCCAGGTCCGCGGGGGAGTGTCGCGGATGAGTCGTGGTAAGGGTGAGGGACCTCACCCCATGTGTGTCTCAAGGCGAATAGCGTAAAACACAAAATCAATTTATGTTACGCGCCTCACTCCTGCGTTCACGAGGTGGGACAAATGTCCCACCCACTTTTGAGCTTTCGCCTGCAGGAGCTCCTTCTTCCAATTACTGTAGCTAGAGTCACTTGCCAAACCAATTGCCCTGCTGTCTGAGTTCGCGCACGCATCTACTTCCTCTGGGACCCTGACACCTAGAGCTTGCAACCTGGGATGAAGCTCGCGACCTTCTCGAGTCGTCGCTAATGGCGACTGGTGCTCAGATCTGCCACACATGAATACGGCCTGGTGTCCCCATTAAAATGCATGGGAAGCTTCACTGTATCAAGGCAAAGGTGGGACGGTAGGTGGCAGGCTGCGTGGCGGCCTAGGCATGCATTCCTAGGTCGCTCTATGGTCGGGCTTATGGGTTAGGTCGGGGGGTGTTTAGGGAGGTGTAAGTGGTCTGTGAGTGAGTGGAAAATGTTCAGTGGTCGATGGCGGAGGTGAAGAGGTTGGTGGCGAGACGTGTGGAGTGATGGGTGCATCTCGTCAGAGGTTGGCTAGAGATGGGGAAAATGGAGGTGGACAGTGGCTGTTGAGGAGTAATTTATGAAATAGATTGAGGGGAATTGAAGAGGGGATAGAGAGGAGTAAGTCTAACCTAATTAAGTGGACGAAGGGGGAGAGATGGCGACTAGCAGTACCTGCTGTTGCCGGAGAAGACGGTGTCCAGTGGAGGGAGATGGCGACGATGATGGGGCTAGAGATGCTCGTGCGGGTGTTGCGCGATGCGGAGGAAGATGGTGAGGATAGCTCTGCCACTGGTATTGTGGCAGAGCGACTAGAAGGAGTAGGGAGGATCGCCGGAGCTCGCTGGACCACTTGATCGAAGGAGAAGAGGATGAAATTAGGGTGGATCTCTGGCCAAGTCGAGTTGAAGAGGTGCGGTTAGGGTTGAGAATGCTTTTATAGATGCTGGTAGGGGTTCCTGTGCTTGGAAGACAAGCTTCCAAGCGTGCGAATCCTCGCCGGAGATGGAATTAGTTAGAGACCTAAATCTCTCATGCGTTCACATGAGAGATTGAGTGCAACTCAGAGATTAGGTTCGAGCTCAGATGGAAGGGAATTCCTCAAAGAATTTCCCTTCCAAATCTGGGAGATCTCTGAGGAATCAGGGAGTACTCCCCCTCCATTCCTCATCGGAGTAGGATTTCTCCCCATTAATGGTGGAGGGACCTTTTTGTAAGAGTGGCGAGGAAGTTAGGGGGGTCTGTGTAATGATTTTTGAAAGATAGGGACCAAAATGTAATTAGGTGTACTATTTTACAAAGTAGGTCAAGATGACCTCCCATTAGGTCCAAATTTTGGTAAAAACCTAATTTGACCATAAGGAATCCAATGGTGAAGTTGGATTTTAGGTTTGACCACGTTTGATTGGATAATTTTCACAAAAACCCAAATTAGGTCAATTTATGAGCTAGGACCCCAATCTCGGTCAAAATAGGTTCCAAAGGCCAAATTGAAGGATCTAAACCATTGGGGATATTTTTCCATGAATTTTAGAGGGCTTAATTGATTTTTATTCTGACCAAAACCTTGTTGAATTAAGCAGGTCTGTTTTAGGGTTATAGAATGTCATTTAATTCCTAGATTGCACATGAGCCCATTTCTGACTGAACCAACCCACTTTTTATCTTATTCAGATCATTTGACCTATGTTTTGCCTCTGAGAAATATTGTTTATGTACTGCAATGGTAAAATTATAGTTTTAACCTTTATTTCATGTTTTCTTCTCAGAACACTTATTCCTTGAATTAAGCCCTTCTCCAGGTTATGTAGGAACTCTTATTCTCTTTCTTAGGTCAAAATGAGCTAGTTAGGGCTCATGATGAGGCTCTCATCAAAAGCCTCTTGATAAAACGATCTAATCCCCTAATTGTTGGTAGAAAATTTTTAGTTTTTATGAACTACCACCCTAAGCCCAAGTGTTTGCATGTCGTCACGCATGAATAACCGAAATAAGGTAGGGTGTATATGGATAGAAATCATCTGAAACTACTTCTAAGTTGTTCAGTTCATGCCATCACTATAATGCCATACACAATATGCAAAACACTATGCAAAACATTATGCAAAAATGAAATATGCTATGTATATATGGTATGTATATATGTATACGTGCTGAGTTTAACGCCTCCAGCAAGGCAACTCATCAGCATACGTCCTCAAGAAGATGTATCATTTCGTCAGCAGGAGGAGGTTCCTGGGCAAAGAATGGTTTGAGCACTGGCCATTAATTGTAAAAATGTGCCCAGATTTTGGGTCTCTAATTTGGACCCCCCCGTTAGGATATAGGTGGACCACCAGAAATGGCCCAGTCCACTTGGACTTGAGCTTTCCTGCAAAGAATTTGAGTCGGGAGTCAAACAACCAAACCTGTTGGTTAGGTGTGAACTCCTTCCTTTGGATGTGTTGATCATGGAAAGCTTTTGTCTTGTCCTTGTATATTTTTGCATTCTCATATGCTTCTCGCCTAATCTCCAACTCACTGAGTTGGAGCTTTCTTTCATAACCTCCGACCTCGAGGTTAAATTACACTTCTGCACTATGCAAAAGGCATGGTGCTCCAGCTCCACAAGAAGGTGACAGGCCTTTCCATACACCATGCGGTATGGTGACATCCAGTGCGGGGTCTTGTACGCAGTCCGATATGCCCATAGTGCATCGATCAACCAATCGAACCAATCCTTCCTATCAGGTCTAACCGTCTTTTGAAGGATAAGCTTGATTTGACAGTTTGATACTGTAGCCTGCCCATTGGTCTGTGGGTGATATGGGGTAGCAATGCGATGCTGCACCGCATATTTCTTCCATAATGATATGAAATGGGCATTAATAAAGTGGCTTCCCCCATCACATATCAGGGCATGAGGAACTACGAATCTCGCAAAAATAAACTTCAGACAAAGGATATAACAGTTTTATGATTAGCTCATCTTGCTGGGATGGCTTCTACCACTTTGAGGAGTACATACTCAAAGCCATGAGAGTTCGGGAAGGGGACTTTAAAGTCGATGCCCCAGGCATTAAACACTTCTACGACCAGAATGGATTGGAGAGGCATCATGTCTCTTCGGGTCATAGAATCGACTGCCTGGCATCACTTACAGCACTTGGCAAACTTGTGTGTATCTCTGAAAATGGTTGGCCAGAAAAATCTTGACTGCAAAATCTTTGCAACGATTTTTTGGCCCAAGAAATGACCCCCACAAGCGTCACTGTGGCTGGAGGATAGCACACTAGAGATTCAAATCAGGGACACATCTACGGATGATTTGATCTACCCCAATGCGAAAGAGAAATGGGTCATCCCAAAAATAGAACTTAGCCTCTAATATAAATTTGAGATTTTGATCCTTGGATAATCCCACAGGTAGCCTGCTTGCGATAAGATAGTTTGCTATATCAGCATACCAAGGAAACTCCACAAAGTTAATAGATAGTAGAGACTCATCTGGAATTGGTCTGATATCAGCAGGGAGTATGGAATGTAGTCTCGGTCTAGTTGAGACAAGTGGTCCACCACCACATTATGTGCTTCGGCTTTGTGGCGGATTTCGATATCAAATTCCTACAACAGAAGGATCCATTTGATAAGGTGGGGTTTGGCATCCTTCTTTGCCAACAAATGCCGGAGGGCACAATGGTCAGTGTAGATGATAACTTTGGACCCGAGTAAGTATGACCTAAATTTCTCCAATCCGAATACTATGGCCAGTAATTCTTTCTCAGTGACTATATAGTTACACTGAGCCTCATTCAGCATTTTGCTGGCGTAGTATATTACAAATGGATGGCACTCCCGACACTGGCCAAGAACGGCTCTGATAGCGAAGTCGGAAGTGTCACACATCATCTCAAAGTTGAGTGATGATAAACGCCAGTTTATCATCATTCTTATGCATTGAAACAAGCCTAGCTCTTACGATTTTACTCCGCAAACGGGTTCTTGGGCAGCATTTAGGCATAGTTAGGTTAGGCATGCATTGCCTTTTTTATTATCTTTTTGATATGTTTTTGTGAGTGTTAGGGATGAACAGGTATACAGATCCCTAAAACCCTAGCACTCAAGAAGGGTAATGGTGAAGGAGAAGCTTAGACTAGCTGGAAATCAGCTTGATCCAGCTCACCATAGCTGGAACCTAGCTCACTTGAACTAGGGATAGCTCATCCCAACTCCATTCAGCTAATCTTAGCTGAATGGCAGCTCAAGAGAGTTCATCTTAGCTCACCCTAGCTTAAGTCAGCTCAGATCCAGCTCAACCTAGTTGAGTTTAGCTCATTTTAGCTCCCACAAGTCCACAGGGAGCTCTAGCTAGCTCAGCTAAGTTGACTGGAGTTCACCCCAGCTCAGGTCCAACTACATCCAGCTCCACTCAACTCCGGCCAGCTAAAGATGACTTCATTCCAGCTTAGGAAGCTCAAGTCCAACTCCCGGGGACTCAATTTAGCTCAACTCAGTTGAGCTAAGCTACCTTAGTTGCCTCACCTAGCTTGATCCTCCCTGGGAGCATTAGACCCAGCTCACCTTGGCTCCTTTCAACAGAAGCCAGCTTGCTTTAGCTTGGCTTAGTAGCTAGCAAAGAACTAGCAAGCCAAGCTAGCTAAGGTAGCTCCTTGCAGCTCTCTTCAGTAGCCACCAGCTCTAGTGCAGCTCAAGATGACTACCTCTAGCTCTTCTCCCTGAAAACCCTAGCTCCAAATGCCTCCAGGTGTACTCCCTACTAGCTAAGCTAGCTAAGCTGCTTAACTTAGCTAGTCCACCTACATGGCACCAAAACCTACTACCCTACTACCCTACTACCTAAGCTCCAGCAAAAAGGCCACCTACTCCTACTTTATTTTGGTGCCAACTATCCTTTCCATCACCACCCTACGTCCACAATCAAAACCCATCTCCACCCTCCATTTTTTCCCTCCAAAATTACCTTCTAGAAGGTATTTTTGGAGGGAAAACCAAGGCACCTCTTCATTTCCCTCCCATTTTTCCCTCCAAAAATATCCAAGAACCCGTTCATTTCCCTCCAAAAAAACACCTTAACCACCTCCCTTCCCATCCAATAAATACCCTACCCTACCACCACATAATTCCGATCCTCCATTAGTGTTTACTTCCACCTACATCCACCTATACCTACGGCCAAGAAGAAGGAGTAGAGAAGATTAGAGGGGCACATCACCAGCCCCTTTGGTGCCTTCTTCTCCCCACTCTCTTCAACTTGGGCCACGCTAAGGACGAGGAGCTTTCCGCTTCATGGAGGATGGCCAGGCAAAGGAGAAGAACCTAGAGTGGACGTCCACCCTTGGAGGAGGAGAATTAAAGGTGGTAGCTACCACCTTGGAGGACTTCATTTTCAAGGAAGGAGAAGGAGGAGCCCTTTTCAAGCCTAGGAGCCACTATGCTTGGAGCAAGGAGCTTCCCCTCTTCACCAACAATTCAGGAAGATTTGTGTTTTATTTTCCTTGTTGCAATTATCTAGTAGTAGAAGCATTCATCTACTAGGGCTTTTTGTAAAACACTCTCTCTTTTAATCAAAGTTGCCTTCTTTAATCTTGTTGTTGCATAGTCTTGTATAATTCTTGTTTAACCATTTTCACTCCCTCTCCCTAATTACTCTAGGCCTCCACGTGCCTAGAGTGAGCTTAGGGAGAGGTTCTACTTGTCACTATAATAGTAGTGTAGTGGATTAGTATAGAGAATTTTCTTGCTATCAACAAACCCTCCTTGTTCTCGTTATTTCAAAACAAAAAAAAAATCATATATATAAAACACCAAAAAGAAAGTTGAGTTCCATCTTTAAACAAGGGATTTTAATTTTGCAAACATATTGCCTCCTTGGACGACCCAAGATACCCCACTATCTAGGCTTATAAATTTAAGAGTTGATCGGTTTTGTGTGTTACAACGATGTATTTTACTAACCACGTAAAATCCACATCACTTTTTGGCGCCGTTGCCAGGGAGGCATGGCTTTGCTATTCTTTCTCCTCTTGCTTGAAGTAGATCTCATCCCCTTCTCTTTCTTCTCTTTCATGTGTGCAGGAACTATTGCAGGAAGAAAGCGGGAATCTAGAAGCAAGAGCTCAAAGTTCATTTTCTTCCCGCGAAATTTAGGTTGGTTCCTCTTTCTAGTCACATAATTAATTAAAACTACAAAAAACATATTAAACTTGGCTTTTAGGATCCCAAACAACTTGATTAAGTGGAGTGGTGTATTTTAAAATCCATTGTTTGCTTGAATGCTTCTTTAACACCACTCCATTGCAAGTATTGGTGTTCTATTTTCTGGGTCTAGATTTCTATCTGGACTTGAAAAATCGATTCCTAATACCACAGGCCTCCTCAAATCATAAAATTTCATACAATGATTTCAAATTAAGTTAGGAACATTTTTTCCAAATTTAAGATCAATTGGATTTACAATTAATTTTTAAAAATTTGTGAACTACAGAGGGGTCACACCCTCCAATCTTCCTATTTTTCTACTGTCTGTTAATTTTTAGAATTTTTGAACTCATCCAATTTTTGTGAAATTTAACTTGTCGGAATCCTTGTAAAATTTTACACATCATATAAAATCATAAAATTTTTTTGAGGTCAGTGGTAATACTGAAAAGTCCAAAATACCCACAGGTATCATTTTTGGACTTTGACATCAGTACAATTAAAAATTTAAAATAATTATCAAACAAATTTATAAAATCTTCCAAAAATCTTTTCTGGAATCCTTGTTTGATTTTCTTCAAAGTAGTGGTGTTTTTTGACTTGTTTGGACTACTACTTAATACAAAAAGCCTAAAATTAATTCATTGGTAGTAATTTTCCATCTTAAGGATAATTGGTTTAGGGTTTATTTCTTTCTTTTTAGAGACTCACATTAAAGGAAATTAACCATCACCAATGCAACTTGTTTTTCCCTTGATTGTGGAGTTTCAAACTTGTTTGAAAATTTAAAAAGAAAAACCCTAAAACACATTTAATTAAATCAAATCCTAAAAGATAAAAATACAAGAAATTGTGTGACAACTTGCTTCTTGATTGGAGCCACTCTCCAATTCCTGCACACACACAAAAGAAAATTGAAATAATAGGGCAACAACCCAATTAACGCCCTCAACATTCCGTGTGCACTGTAATATCCTAGGCCTAATTAAAACTTGTAGCAACTTGACCCCTAAGGCTTCATCAACTTAGGCTTACTATCTAGGTCTTAAGTTTTCTTTAGTTAGTACAAATTCTGTCATCTATATTTGGTGTTCAGGCTGAGGGGCTGTGTCAAACAATTAGGCGCGGGTTTGTACAAGCACCTGGGGTTTTCCCTGGGAAATGTTTGGGCCCAAACCTCCCCTTAAGCAACTTGGCTAGATTTTTTGATAGAATGAGTATTCACTATTGATTACTTATTTCCTACGTAAACCAAGTCTTAGGTTTATTTTTAGGGAGTCACACTTAAGTTAGGTCTAGCTTTGTTTGTTTGAATTGCACACTTTCTCTCATCTCCTTCTCTTCTCTTCCCCTCCCGTTCTTTCATTTCATGCATGGGCGACGATCTCAAAATCCACACTTGGAAGGACCATTTGATTTCTCCCCCCACGCAAAAAGACCACTTTTTCTGTCTTCTTCTCCTTCTAAAAAAAAGGAAAATCAACAAAATGGGTCCACTAACCCTTCCACTTCCACCTCTAACCTTACCTCTAACCCGACCACTAACCCTAATTCTAACCTTTCCACCCAAAATCCACCCACCTTTAACTTCCCATACTTGGAGCTCCCTAATCTTGAGTTGCCCCAAACACAACATCAAGACCCCCTGCCTGATCTTTTAAAATTGATGGCTGAGCAGATTGATAAATTAAATTCCAATCAACAAACATTGACTAGGAACATCCAAAACCTAGCCAATCAAAGGCCAAACCCACCACCCCGTCAGCAGCCTGCTATTCCTCTAAAAGATTTTTATGATCCATCTTATTATGAGGAACGATCAGGGGTGGTCATACCAGAGGGGGACTTTGAGATCAAGCCTGTAGTCCTGAACCTAATTAAACACTTTCATGGCCTTCCTAGGGAAGGCCCTTTCAGCCACCTTGAAGAGTTGACTCTTCTTGCACAAACAACCCGTTCCTGAAATTTGCAAGAAGACATATGGCTGATGCGACTTTTTCTATTACCTCTTAAAGATAAGGCCGCTTATTGGTTCCGGACCATTGGCCGACCCATCACAACTTGGCCTCAGCTCAAGAGCGCCTTCCTCAAGAAATTCTTTCCCATAGGTCGTACCAATTCCCTGCGAAGATCTATTATGACCTTTCACCAAAAATCTGGTGAGACCTTCCATGATTCTTGGGAAAGATTTCAAGATCTCTTAAGAAGTTGCCCACTGATAGCGATTTTTACACGGTTTGTTAATTAAGTCATTGTAACGCGTAAAATTGATCAACTCTTAAATTTATATTCCTAGATAGGGGAGTATCTAGGGTCATCCAAGGAGGCCAAATGTTTGCAAAAGTGATTCTCTTGCTTGGAATACAAATCTCAACTTTCTTTTTAGTATTTTTCAATATATCATTTTTTTGTTTTAAATTAGACAACATGCGAAATGGTGACGGGAAGGTGATTTACACTTCAATTTAAAATACTATTTCTAAGTGGCAAGTAGAGCCTCTCCCTAAGCTCACTCTAGGCAAGTGGAGGCC
The DNA here is from genome assembly GCA_037157565.1 of Thalassia testudinum. Taxonomy (NCBI): domain Eukaryota; kingdom Viridiplantae; phylum Streptophyta; class Magnoliopsida; order Alismatales; family Hydrocharitaceae; genus Thalassia; species Thalassia testudinum. The sequence continues at coordinate 5,599,789 of JAZHRO010000003.1, read as the reverse complement.
TAGAATAATTAGGGAGAGGGAGTGAAGAATGCTAAAAACAAGCAAGTAGAAATGCAAAATAGAAAATTGCAAAGAAGGCAACTTAGATTGATGAAAAGTGTTTTACAAAAAAAGCCTAGTAGAGGAATGCTTCTACTACTAGAAAAATTAAAATAAAGAAAAGCAAACACAAATCCTCTAGATAGATGGTGAAGAAGAGGGCTTCTTGCTCCAAGGTTGGTGGCTCCCAAGCTTGAAAAGAATCCTTCAACTCCTTCCTTGCTGTACTCTGCCAAGGTAATGTCCTCCAAGGCAAGCCCTAGGGGGCGTGCCCTAAGCTTCTCTCCAAGGGTGGACGTCCACCCTAGGTCCTTCTCCTTTACCTGGCCATCCTCCTTGAAGTGGAAGAGTCCTCCTCCTTGGCGTGGCCCAAGTTGGAGAGAGTGGGGAGAAGAAGGCACCAAAAGGGCTGGTGATGTGCCCCTTTAATCTCCTTCTCTACGCCTTCTTCTTGGCCATAGGTATAGGTGGTATATGTAGCAAATTACACTAATGGACGATGGGAATTATGTGGTGGTAGGGTAGGGTATTTATAGGATGGGAGGGGGGGTGGTTATGGTGTTTCTTTTGGAGGGAAATGAAGGGGTGCTTGGATATTTTTGGAGGGAAAAATGGGAGGGAAATGAAGAGGTGCCTTGGTTTTCCCTCCAAAATTACCTTCTAGAAGGCAATTTTGGAGGGAAAAAATGGAGGGTAGAGATGGGTTTTGATGGTGGATGTAGGGTGGTGATGGAAGGGATAGTTGGCACCAAAATAAAGTAGGAGTAGGTGGTCTTTTTGCTGGAGCTTAGGTAGTAGGGTAGTAGGGTAGTAGGTTTTGGTGCCATGGAGGTGGACTAGCTAAGTTAAGCAACTTAGCTAGCTTAAGTAGTAGGAAGTAGAGTTGGAGGCATTTGGTGCTAGGGTTTTCAGGGAGAAGAGCTGGAGGTAGTCATCTTGAGCTGCAGTAGTGCTGGTGGCTGCTGAAGAGAGCTGAAAGGAGCTGTCTTAGTTGGCTTGGCTTGCTACTTCTTTGCTAGCTACTAAGCCAAGCTAAAGCAAGCTGGCTTCTGCTGAAAGGAGATGAGGTGAGCTGGGTCTAATGCTCCCGGGGAGGATCAAGCTGGGTGAGGCAGCTAAGGTAGCTTAGCTCAACTGAGTTGAGCTAAGCTGAGTCCCCGGGAGATGGACTTGAGCTTCCTAAGCTGGAATGAAGTCATCTTTAGCTAGCTGGTGTTGAGTAGAGCTAGATGTAGTTGGACCTGAGCTGGGGTGAACTCCAGTCAACTCAGCTGAGCTAGCTAGAGCTCCCTGTGGACTAATGGGAGCTGAGATGATCTAGACTTAGCTAAGTTGAGCTGGATCTGAGCTGACCTGAGCTAGGGTGAGCTAAGATGTGCTCTCTTGAGCGGCCATTCAAATGAGATGAGCTGAATGGAGCTAAGATGATCTAACCCTAGTTCAAGTGAGCTGGAATCCAACTATGGTGAGCTGGATTAAGCTGAGTTCCTATTAGTCTGAGCTTCTTCTTCACCAGTTGGATTCCTGAGTGCTAGGGTTTTGGAGTTCTGACAATCTGCATATCCCTAACACTCGCAAAAACACATTAAAAAGATAATAAAAAGTGCAATGCTTGCCTAACCTAATTGATGCCTAAATGCCGCCCAAAAACCCATTTGCAGAGCAAAATCTTAAGAGCTAAGTTTGTTTTAATGCATAAGAATGATGATAAACTGGAGTTTATCACACCCCCATGCTTATCTTTTACTAGTCTCTTAGCAAAACTTTAATTTTTTGGGAAATGAAATTTTTGGGAAATCTAATTTTTTCGACTTTTGAGGAGAAAAAGAGATTAAGGGACTTTGGTAGATTAAAACACAGGAGGTACGGGATTTGTTAAAGATAAGCATCAGGATTTGTTTTTGGATTCAACCATTAGACAGAATGGGATCAATATATCCTCTAGAAAATTCACAAATTAACCCCTTGTTAATTCAGATGACTTGAAATTTTTGTTTTTAGGATTTTTTGGCTCATGAATCTGATTCGCAACTTGCAAAATCATTTAAAACCTTGTGTCTGTGCTTGTGAAAAGCCATCATTTATAAGGGCATGTTAAATTATTTATTATTACTTTTTTTTTCTCCCCCATGCTTATTTTTAGCTTAGTCTTACAACAGATGTGTCAGGATCATCATTCCCGTTACCATTCCTCAAGGGGGCTCTGGCACCAGTACTTCGGGATAGCATTGTCCATGACACCACCCAAGAGCTCACAACCCCAAAACACGATGCGATGAAAAGGGGTGCTCTAAGCAAACTCAAGCTCTTGCTTCGACACTATAGGTAGAGCACCGTCTAATACACTTGAGCTGCTAAAATGCGCTTTAATGCTCCGTCTAAAGATATGAAATATAGATATGGAGTAGTGCCAAGGCGGTAACATGTTGACATCACATCCTCAAAGGAGGGATTTTCCTCCTTCTCGGCTGTGGGAACTCAAACCAATGATCTGCTTCAGACTTTTACTAAGTCCAAACAAGGGAGTTTTTCAAATTTTTAGTTATTTTTAAGTGTTGGCTTGTGTGAAGAGTGACACAAGAAGTTTCTCAAAAGATGCAAGTTTTTGAATCAGAAGCTAAGTCAAATACTTTCCGTATTACAAAATAGGATCAAGTCACCTGAACTATCATGAGTTCAGGTGGAATTTTAGAGAAGGATATCTAATCTAGTGTAAAATAGACCCTGGAATTCTAATGATCAGATCCATGTCCTCATCCTTAGTTTGTTAAAGATTAAATCCCATTGTACCAAAAGTGAAATTTTCAACCTTTGTCTCGATTTCAAAATTTTTCCTCAAAAAGTTTTCAACATTTTTATTTATTTATTTATTATTATTTTTTTGGGTATGCAAGCAGGAAATAAATTAAAGGAAATTGCATGTTTTTAGGTTTTGAAAATCCAAAATCGATCATCAAATTTAAAAGTACCCCCCCATGGTTAAGATATGCCATGTCCTCATGTAGTAGGAGGGAAAAGGGATCACCTTAGTGAAGAACGGTCGGGTTTAGGATGAACAAAACCTGGAAAAAAAAGAAGAAAAAGGGAAAGCAAGAAAAAATGATGGGTTACTGACCGTGTCGATCTTTCGCTTTTAAGTCGTTTGTAGTTTAATGTGGTGGAAAAATCGACTAATCAATTTTTAATAAGAAATAACCACTCGCAGAGGAGCGGGTCGTTTCCACAGGGAGGCAATAACGTATTAAAATTCGCACCACTTAAAAATGTTTGTTCGGAGTCAATTTGGACAAGAACCAAGCCAAGATTGCCTTTAGATTAAGGTTTAAGCAAGAAATAATGCTGAAATGGCAATTATGATAAACTACAGGATATTTTCCGCAATGCAAACTGAATAGAATATGAATAAAATCTGGCAATGGCAGAAAATGTAAATTTTAATCAATGCTTTACTGTAGCAAAACAGGGGAATTTTTCCCCGTTGTCTTGCGCGACGAGGAGCCGATGGCTGGGCGCGGGAAGCTCGGCGGAGGTCCCTTGGATCAAGGGCTTCGAATCGGTGGTGACGGCGAGTCGCGCGGCGGCCGGAGGTGGCCGGACGAGCTCCGGCGGAGGTGCTGCAGGCGGTTGTGCGTGGGCGCGCGGAGGGTCTGCGGAAGGCGCTGGCGCGCGGAGGCGTGGCTGCGGTGGTCTGCAGGCGGGCGCTGGCGCGCGGAGGCGTGGCTGCGGTGGTAGCTGCAGAGGTCGGTTGCTGGCGGTTCTGCAGGTGGCTGTGCGTGGGCGCGCGGAGGGTCTGCGGAGGGCGCTGGCGCGCGGAGGCGTGGCTGCGGTGGTCTGCAGGCGGGCGCTGGTGTGTGCGGTGGAAGCTGCAGAGGGGGCGCTTGCGCGGTGGTTTGCAGATGGCTGTTGGAGGATGCTGCAGGCTGGTCTGCAAGCGTTGGAGGAGAGCGCGGGCTGATCTGCAGGCGTGCGCAGGTCAGCAGCCGGTGAGCGGTGGAGGGCGCAGGCGGCTTGGTGTGTGGAGAGTGCAGGCTGAGGAAGTGGAGGTGAGCGGGTAACTTCAGACGTCTGGGAAATTTCCCAGACGTCTTAAGTTACTGAGAGGGTGGCTGATCAGTAGCTTGCGTGGTGGTCTGCGACGACGGCGAGGAAGATGCACGCTGATGTGCTCACGGTAATGCGGGCGAGCTCCGGATGGCGGTGTGGCCTGTCACACCACACGCCCACGGTGGTGGAGACTCGCCGCCACGGTAGAGGCCGGCAGTGTGGATGGAAGAGAGAGGATCTCTCTGCACAGTGGTGAGTCGGTGGCGGAGGCCTCCTTTGCTCGGCTGCCTCCGTGCTCCTTTTGTAGTGGCATGAACAATTTTGAAATCAGCTGCCGACCAGATCCACCGTATACGCTCCCCCTTGAATGGCTTGGCTTTCACTGCATCACGCGGGCGTTGGAGCGGCAGCCAGCCGTTCTGAAAGAAGACGAATAAAGAAAATATTATTAAAATAGTAGGGTTATTTATGTATAGACCCTCAACTTCTATGTTAATGAAAATAATATACCTAATTGGTTATCTAATTAGATGAATGCTATTCTAAGCTAATTCTAAATGCACTTAAGATATGAATGCAATGTATGGATTATGTAATTAGATTAAAACTATGAATTAATCTATTTACATCCTAATTTATACTAAATAAATGTTAGAATTAACCTAATGTGTAGGCACTTAAATACTTAAATAGCCCACAACTATGGGCTAATCAAATACCCCCATGCCTAATTTTTGCTAGTCCCTAGCAAAATTAAGCGAAACCTAGCACTCTAAGTAGACTAGTCAACTCACTTAGTCTTCCTTCAGAAGCATATTAAGTTCAGGTTCTAAACCCAAGGTCTCTAAGTAGTTGCTAAGTTACGGACTAGGTCGGCTAAAGACGAGTTGTAAGCACAAGTTTCCCTGATTTCTGACTCTACCCTAAAGTTTATTGATCCCTGAGATTAAAGCATCCGTGCTTTTGCAATGGTCCGAGTTATTTGAGTTAAAGGAATTTTTTTTTTTTTTTAATAAATATACTTTTTTTTTTTTTTTTGATTCTTCTAAGTCTAACCTCAGATCAGCTATCAACACGGTCTGTGTCGGATTCATTGTCCCCATTACCATACCTCGAAGGGTGCCTGGCTTTCGATGCTTCGAGATAGCACCGCCCATAACGACCCCAAGAACTCCTGGCAATCGACACTTCGAGATAGTATCGCCCATGGATTTCTTAAGCGAATTCAGGCCTATGGCAATCGGCACTTCGAGATAGGGCCGCCCATGGTACCTGAACCGCGCAATGCGCTTACATGCCCCCAGTAGGATGGATATCCTAAGAGACAAGCGCCAAGGAGGTAATATGTTACCATCGCATCCTCAAGGTGAGTATATACTCGACCTCTCCTGCGGCGGGAACTCTTCCAATCAAAATATGTTTTCAAGCCTTTCTTAAGTCAAAACTAAGAGAACCAAATCTCTTTTCAGAAATTAAGTTAATTACCAGACCAAGTGTGAACAATTTGGATGCTTGGGTTACAAGGACCCGTAAACCAAAAAGGTAGAATAAGACTCCAGGTACTACCCCACCTTTTAACTCAAACCCTAGCTTCCCTTCCTCAACCTCTTGAAAAATAGTCCGCAACTTAACTCCTACTTAAGTTTTTAAGTCCACAAAGGACCCTAAAGGTCTAAAGCTAGTAGCTTATTTAGCTTCTAAAGTTTGACCCTAGAATTAATTTAGTCTACGCTAGAGTTCTGATTTGCTTAAGAATGTAGGACTTAGCCAGTTAAGCTCAAAACTTTTTTTTTTTTTATATGTACAAATGTATGCAATTATGCTATGTATATCCCCAAGTACACCCCCCCATGACTAAAATCTGCAATGTCCTCATTGCATAGAAGGATATTACCTGGGTCAAAGCTGGGCTGAATAGCCGAAGAACCTGCAAATCAGGTTCAAGAATTGCAGAAATAGGCCCTAAAAATGAGGAAAGCAAAGTTGGCCTAGAAAATAGGTAACCTAGGATGTTGGCGAGCTGATGATGAATCCCGATAGCAAATGCTCGCCCAACTAAAATGGGAATGAAATCTTCCCAAGTCACCAGAAGAGGTTCTAAAGGATAAACAGTTAAAATAACCTCCAAAGGGGTAGGGGTAGGATGACAAGGATCCTCCAAAAAGAATGGGGAAGGAATGGTATAGAGATAAACCCCCAGGGTAATGGACTGACTAAAGAAATCATCAATCCATACCCGATACTCCATTACAGAAAATATTGGTCTGTTAAGCCCCCTGGTCAGAACAAAACTAAGCAATTCTCTAAGGCAAGGATCGTCTAGGGTGTCCAAGTTACGAGGTTGTGGGATGGCCATAAGATCTAGGTTGGGTTTAATCAGCTTGGTGTCCATCCCAAACACTCTTTCTAAATCCTCAATTTCATCCCTAACATTCCTTGCACCATCACGTGGATCTTCCTGCTCTTCATTAGGAGTCACAATTTCGCTTTCAGATATAAGAGAATCAGAGGGTGACTTCGAAGTGAATGAAGGCAGGTTGGAAGCAACAGATCTAGGGATTATCCTATTAATGTCATCCCCGGGTTTTTGTTCTTTACTCACATCTTCCCCGGAGTCTATATGTGAATCCACATAAATCTTAGAAATTGCTTCCAAATTTTCCATCATTTTATCATGAGGAGAAATATCATCAATGGGTGTGCCAAGGAAACCTAATTTGGTCAAATTTGTGACATCCTCAGGGGCTAACTCTTCAAATAAGACATAATCACCCTTAGTGTCACTCCAAATCTTGAATGTAGGTTCCTCATATAATTCGTCTTCCTCCTCATCACACAATTCATCATGTACCCGAGGTCTAGAATCATTTAATATCTCAGCAGATCCCCTAGGGTGCTCTATCTGAGGTAAATTATTTACATTGGTTACATCAGACTCCTCAGATAGGTCAATTTCTTTAGGGTTAGGTTCCCTAAGGGTGGGTTTGAGTTCCATATCATGATCAGAAGGGAGGGTAGGATTAACAACTTGACTTTGACCCACTTCATCAAATGTCACGAAAATACTATCATCTGGGTCGAGGTCTTCCAATGGCACCATCATTCCCTTCTTTTGACTCCAATATAATTCAGGTGGATACTCAACCTTATCATCATCTTCCTCGGGTTGCCACCTTTCTTCATCCAATGCATAGCTACTTTCATGTGTATTTTCCTCCCACCTAAAGTGTAGATCTCTCAAGGAAGTGTCATCTAATGGGGAGGTTTCAAAATCGATCCTCGAAAAGTAGCTATTCTCCCCAGAATTTCCCTTCAACTTAAAGTGTAGCTTTCCCACGGGAGATGCATCTATTGTAGAGGGGTGTACGTCATCGTCAATGGGGCAGATTGGGTGGCTAATTTCATCTCTTTCTTGTTGGCCTGCTCTCAAAGATTCTCCTAACAATTCACTCATTTCATTTTGCATTTTCTGTATTTCCATCTTCAAAGAGGAGAGGTCATTTTTATCATAAGAGAAGTCAGGCTCAGGCTTATAGTACCCAGGAGTGTTTGTCCAACCATTATAAGTTTTCAGGGAGGGTGGGTTGGGTATTTCTTTGGTATGTGGGATATTGGGCAAAGCAAATCCCGCTCCTGAGTTCTGCTCACTAATTTGGGGCTTAACTAGGCCAATACTCCTATAATAGGAGTAAAACGGATCCCAATGATTGTCATTATGTCCATCAAGGAATGGACCATCTTGGCGTCTGGGATCGAAGAATGCAAAGTGGGGGTGAGGGTGTGGGCAAGATGTGAAAGGATGAAAATCAATGTGGTCCATTCTAACTCACACTTCAATCAGAATTCCCCAAGCAAGACACAATTCAAAAAGGACCTTTTAGGTCTTTCCCAATTTAGGCTTTTGATTTTAAGTCAGATTGCAGGTGACAAAATAATTTGTTCAATCAATTTACGTGCCTATTGTTGACCTATGGCTCGCCTAAAAAGACCTAGTTGGAGCTTAGGTGTTCTTCCCTAAATCTCAAATGGTCAAGTAAATCCAAAGACGGAAGATCGAGGGATGCAAGTAGGCCTAAGCCTTCCTTTGAAGCTGTGCTTTCGCGGTGCTCCTCAACTACCCCCAAAAATCCGTGACAGGGTATCCCCCTCTTTGGATTTACAAAACCTTTGATCTCAAGTTCCGAACACTTCAAAATCCAACGAAAGGAGGGCTCTTGTCCTAGTATTTCCAAACCTAGGGAGTGTCTAGAAACGTGCCGTGGTGCAAGTGAAATAAGTGTGCATACACCGTCAAAGATTTTGAACTTTGAATCGCACGCCAAGTTTGAAAATCAAATCCTTGGTTTTTAAAATGTCCTTCCTTTAATTAGTCCTTTTTCTAAAGAAAATATGTGACCACTTGTTAGATTTATTCAGTACAGATTAGGTGGTCTTCGCATTAAATCCCAAATGCAATGCGTGATCAAAAATAGGATGCAAAGTAAGAGAATGCGTACCTTGCCTCCAGCGATCTTCGATGCAAAAATGCACGCAATGCAGAAAAGCAAATCTAGAGGCTGCTCATATAGACCTAAATGGTTCATCCTAGGGCAGGCAGCTTCTAGCAGGCAGCTCGTTTTTTTTCTTTTTCTATTTTTTTTAGAACTACTTATGCACAAGCAAATAAAAGAAATAATAATAATGAAAAAAAAATAAACCTAAATCTAAAGAAAAGGGAACAGGCTCCCAAAAATTACCCAACACGGGTCCAAAACAAAATCAGGGAACAAACCCCCCAAAATTTGCCCCAGAACAAGGGTTTCAAACTAACTGTAATGAAAAATTAAGTCTTCAGTGTTAATTCTATTCTAATTAAATTAGCGATTAAATACAGTGGTGTCCGTCGTGTCCTCGTCCTTCTCCTCCTTTCAAAATTGCTTGTCCACTTCTCGTCTGGCGACGTCAAGGGTCGCCTCTCACAGTGGCTGATTCTTGCACAAAATTTCTCGCACAGAAAAGAAAATAATAGATGGTCAAATCTCTGTGCAATTGATAAATAATGAAAATAAAATTAGGCGAAATTATTGCGTCTGTTGCCTCCCCGGCAACGGCGCCATTTGACCGTGTCGATCTTTCGCTTTTAAGTCGTTTGTAGTTTAATGTGGTGGAAAAATCGACTAATCAATTTTTAATAAGAAATAACCACTCGCAGAGGAGCGGGTCGTTTCCACAGGGAGGCAATAACGTATTAAAATTCGCGCCACTTAAAAATGTTTGTTCGGAGTCAATTTGGACAAGAACCAAGCCAAGATTGCCTTAAGATTAAGGTTTAAGCAAGAAATAATGCTGAAATGGCAATTATGATAAACTACAGGATATTTTCCGCAATGCAGACTAAATAGAATATGAATAAAATCTGGCAATGGCAGAAAATGTAAATTTTAATCAATGCTTTACTGTAGCAAAACAGGGGAATTTTTCCCCGTTGTCTTGCGCGACGAGGAGCCGATGGCTGGGCGCGGGAAGCTCGGCGGAGGTCCCTTGGATCAAGGGCTTCGAATCGGTGGTGACGGCGAGTCGCGCGGCGGCCGGAGGTGGTCGGACGAGCTCCGGCGGAGGTGCTGCAGGCGGTTGTGCATGGGCGCGCGGAGGGTCTGCGGAAGGCGCTGGCGCGCGGAGGCGTGGCTGCGGTGGTCTGCAGGCGGGCGCTGGCGCGCGGAGGCGTGGCTGCGGTGGTAGCTGCAGAGGTCGGTTGCTGGCGGTTCTGCAGGTGGCTGTGCGTGGGCGCGCGAAGGGTCTGCGGAGGGCGCTGGCGCGCGGAGGCGTGGCTGCGGTGGTCTGCAGGCGGGCGCTGGTGTGTGCGGTGGAAGCTGCAGAGGGGGCGCTTGCGCGGTGGTTTGCAGATGGCTGTTGGAGGATGCTGCAGGCTGGTCTGCAGGCGTTGGAGGAGAGCGCGGGCTAATCTGCAGGCGTGCGCAGGTCAGCAGCCGGTGAGCGGTGGAGGGCGCAGGCGGCTTGGTGTGTGGAGAGTGCAGGCTGAGGAAGTGGAGGTGAGCGGGTAACTTCAGACGTCTGGGAAATTTCCCAGACATCTTAAGTTACTGAGAGGGTGGCTGATCAGTAGCTTGCGTGGTGGTCTGCGACGACGGCGAGGAAGATGCACGCTGATGTGCTCACGGTAATGCGGGCGAGCTCCGGATGGCGGTGTGGCCTGTCACACCACACGCCCACGGTGGTGGAGACTCGCCGCCACGGTAGAGGCCGGCAGTGTGGATGGAAGAGAGAGGATCTCTCTGCACAGTGGTGAGTCGGTGGCGGAGGCCTCCTTTGCTCGGCTGCCTCCGTGCTCCTTTTGTAGTGGCATGAACAATTTTGAAATCAGCTGCCGACCAGATCCACCGTATACGCTCCCCCTTGAATGGCTTTCACTGCATCACGCGGGCGTTGGAGCGGCAGCCAGCCGTTCTGAAAGAAGACGAATAAAGAAAATATTATTAAAATATTAGGGTTATTTATGTATAGACCCTCAACTTCTATGTTAATAAAAATAATATACCTAATTGGTTATCTAATTAGATGAATGCTATTCTAAGCTAATTCTAAATGCACTTAAGATATGAATGCAATGTATGGATTATGTAATTAGATTAAAACTATGAATTAATCTATTTACATCCTAATTTATACTAAATAAATGTTAGAATTAACCTAATGTGTAGGCACTTAAATACTTAAATAGCCCACAACTATGGGCTAATCAGTTACCTCCCATCCAGTGCTATCTTTTACGCCATTTAGCTGGGTGTGAAGGTATGCACGGAAGATGTAAAATCATGTAAATAATTGGACACTTGGATGCCCGCAAAAAAGGTGTCTTCTTCTAGATCCATAGAAAATTGATTAGAAGCAATATTGGGATCAAAGTTGGATGGAAAATGATAAGTGTAGCCCGAGTCTGGCCATGGTTTTGAATCAGGTTGGATGCCAAACTCGGGTGGGGTTGGTGGCAGGTCCGTATGAAGGGAGTTGGGGAAAGAATGGTGAGGATTAGGTGAAGTTAGTGTGGAAAAATTAGGTGAGTGAATAGTGGGTGGGTTAGGGTGCTTAGGGGGGGTATCCGGAATAAATTTGGGGTCAAGACAAGTTTCCGGATCACAGATTTCGCCGACCATTGATTCTGAATCAGAGTCCTCAAAAAAATTGTGGTCGATAAGGCTATCTATTAACATATTCTCCACCATATTGGAAATTTCAGTATCTGAGTCCTCAAAGAAGTTATCATCATGGAATCTCCTGGAGGATTTAAAAATATCTAAAGTGATAGTTTGGCCTGCATAGTTGATATCCATTTTGCCTGTGTGGCAATTGATATTTGCCTTTGCAGTGGCCAAAAAAGGGCGTCCAAGGATTATTGAGGAGTCTAGTAATGATTTAGGTGCCTCAATGTCAAGAACCAGAAAGTCTGCAGGGAAGACACAATTCTGGACCTTGACTAAAACATCCTCGACAATCCCACGAGGTTTGATTATAGATCGGTCAGCTAATTGCAGGGTAACCTCGACAGGTTTTAATTCACCGATCCGAAATTCTTCGAATAAACTCATGATAATAATATTAACTGAGGCACCAAGATCAAGGAGGGAGCGATTAAATGTAGTGTCATCAATAATTACAGAAATTAAAGGTGCCCCTGGATCTTTCATCTTAGGAGGCAGCTTACTCTGTATGACAGAGCTTACTGTCTCTGAAAGATACACCTGTCCTAGATTTTTGGCCTGCCTTTTAGGCGTACAAATCTCCTTCAAAAATTTAGCATAGGCAGGTATATATTTGATGGCATCTAGGAGAGGAATATTGATGTGAACTTGCCCAAATAGATCCATGAGTTCTTCTGTAGTGGCCTCAGATTACTTTTTTTTGTTTATGGTGGGGAGGAGAGCTTGTGGGAAAGGGATAGGAACCTTGTCTTGAAATTTTTGTATTTCTTTTTCTTCCTGATGGGGAGGTGGGGAGTCAATTTGCACAAGTATTTCACCAGGTTTGTGTGAAGGCCCAGGGTTAGTGGTGGTTTTCCCATTCCTCAAAGTAACTGCATGTGCAGTTGGATTATTATTTGGAGGGGGTGGGGGGCCTGTGATTGCAGAAACCTGGGCAGCTACTGAGGTGGTGGATTAGGAGGAGGCTGATTTGGATAATGTGGAGTTCTGCCCATATAATGGTTCCTTTGGTGATTAGGGTTGGGCATGGGTTGGGATGGAAGATGTCCTGCAGGTCTTTGCATGGGAGTAACCCCAATCTGATTGTTCAAATTTGTGATGTTGCAGGTTACTTCCGTCATTTTTGTTTGCATATCCTGCAGGGTTCACAGCATCTGGGCATTGATGTTTTGTTGCGATGGCCCAGGATGGAAGTTTGGATTCGACCCATACCCATTAAAATGATATGGTTGGAGGAAACTTGATTATTCCAGGAGTAGTTCGGGTAATTTTTCCAATTGGAAGAATTTTTAAAGGGCTCCTGGATGGCAGAAATATTTTGAGTGGGGTTAAGATCTGGATAGTTGTAATTCCCCAGTGAATCATGGGCAACCTCAGAATAATCAGCAGGAGTAGTGTTGAGATTATGCAAATTTTCTCTTCATGGAAAGTTAGGTTAGGTTAAATATGGGTGTGGAGCTTAAGTTGATGTGGCCAGTCTTTCCTCAAATTTCTTTTGATTAATATGCATCTGGTCGAGTTTTTGAGCGATCAATTGAAGATCGTCTTGGGTGACAGGGATAGATTGAGTGCCTATTTCATGAACATCGAACTGCGGGTTTTGGGTTCTGCAAAATGTGTTCATGGAAGCTTGATTAAATGAGTTTTCACTCATTTCTTCAAATAGGTCGTAGGCACTTTCAGCATCTTTATTTCAGAAGTTGTCGCCACACGAGGCATCGACAAAATGTCGGATTTGATCTTCTAATCCATGATAGAAGATTTGCACGAGTTGCCATAAAGGAATCTCGTGGTGCGGGCAACTTCTTAAAAGATCTTGAAATCTTTCCCAAGAATCATAGAAAGTCGCACCAGATTTTTGGTGAAAGGTCGTAATAGATCTTCGCAAGGAATTGGTACGACCTATGGGAAAGAATTTCTTGAGGAAGGCGCTCTTGAGTTGAGGCCAAGTTGTGATGGGTCGACCAATGGTCCTGAACCAATAAGCGGCCTTATCTTTGAGAGATAATGGAAAAAGTCGCATCAGCCATATGTCTTCTTGCACATTTCGGGAAAGGGTTGTTTGTGCAAGAAGAGTTAGCTCTTCAAGGTGGCTGAAAGGGTCTTCCCTAGGAAGTCCATGAAAGTGTTTAATTATTTTCAGGACAGCAGGCTTGATCTCAAAGTCCCCCTTCGGTATGACCACCCTTGGTCGTTCCTCATAATAAGACGGATCATAGAAATCTTTTAGAGGAACAACAGGCTGCTGACAGGGTGGTGGGTTTGGCCTTGGGTTGGCTAGGTTTTGGATGTTCCTAGTCAATGTTTGTTGATTGGAATTTAATTTATTAATCTGCTCGGCCATCAATTTTAATAGATCAGGTGGGGGGTCATGATGTTGTGTTTGGGGCAACTCAAGATTAAGGAGCTCCAAGTGTGGGAAGTTAATGGTGGGTGGGTTTTGGGTGGAAGGGTTAGAATTAGGGTTAGTGGTGGGGTTAGAGGTGGAAGTGGAAGGGTCAGTGGACCTATTTTGTTGTGTTTCCATTTTTTCAGGAGAAGAAGGCAGAAAAAGTGGTCTTTTTGCGCAGGGGGCGAAATCAAATGGTCCTTCCAAGTGTGGATTTTGAGACTGTCGCCCGTGCATAAAATGGAAGAACGGGAGGAGAAGAGAAAGAGATGGGAGAAAGTGTGCAATTCAAACAAACAAACCTAGACCTAACTTAAATGTGACTCCTTAATAATAACCTAAGACTTTGTCTATATAGGAAATAAGTAGTCAATAGTGAATACCCGTTCCATCAACAAATCTAGCCAACTTGCTTAAGGGGAGGTTTGGGCCCAAACGTTTCCCAGGGAAAACCCCAGGTGCTTGTACAAACCCGCGCCTGGTCGTTTGACATGGCTCCTCAGCCTGAACACCAGATATAGATGACAGAATTGGTACTAACTAAAGAAAACTTAAGACCTAAATAACAAGCCTAAGTTGATAAAGCCTTAGCGGTCAAGTTGCTACAAATTTTAATTAGGTCTAGGATGCTATAGTGCACACGGAATGTGGAGGGCGTTTATTGGGTTGTTGCCCGGTTATTTTGATTTTTTTTTGTGTATGCAGGAATTGGAGAGTGGCTCCAATGAAAATCAAGTTGTCACACAATTTTTTGTATTTTTGTCTTTTAGGATTTGATTAATTAAATGTGTTTTAGGGTTTTTCTCTTTAAATTTTCAAACAAGTTTGAAATTTCACAATCAAAGGAAAGACAAGTTGTATTGGCGATAGTTAATTTCCTTTAATGTGAGTCTTTAAAAAGAGAAAGAAACCCTAAGTCAATTATCCCTAAGACACAAATTTACTACCAATGAATTAATTTTAGGCTTCTGTATTAAGTAGTGGTCCAAACAAGTCAAACAGCACCACTACTTTGAAAAAAATCAAACAAGGATTCCGAAAAATATTTTTGTAAGATTTTAGGAATTTGTTTGATAATTATTTTGAATTTTTAATTGTACTGGTGTTAAAGTTCAGAAATGATACTTGTGGGTATTTTGGACTTTTCAGTATTACCATCGACCTCAGAAAATTTTTATGATTTTATATGATGTGTAAAATTTCAGAAGGATTCCAGCAAGCTAAATTTCAAAAAAATTAGATGAGTATAAAAATTCTAAAAATTTGCAGACAGTAGCAAAACAGGAAGATGAGAGGGTGTGACCCCTCTGCAGTCCACGAATTTTAAAACATTAAATACAAATCCAATTGATCTGAAATTTGGAACAGATGTTCCTAACTTAATTGGGAATCACTGTATGAAATTTTATGATTTTAGAAGGCCTGTGGTATTAGGAATAGATTTTTCAAGTCCGGATAGAAATTTGGGCTCGAAAAATAGAACACCAATACTTGCAATGGAGTGGTGTTAAAGAAGCATTCAAGCAAACATTGGATTTTATATGGGCACCACTCCTCTTAATTAAATTGTTTATGGTCCTGAAAGCCAAGTTTAATATTTTTTTGGTAGTCTTTTAGCCTTAATCTGACAAGAAAGGGGAACCTACCTGAATTTCATGGGAAGAAAAGGATCTTTGAGCTCTCACTTCCAGATTCCCGCCTTCCCGCTTTGATTCCTGCACACACAAAAGAAAGAAAGAGAAGGGGATGAGATCCACTTCAAGCAAGAGAAAATTAACTAATGCAAAGCTGTGCCTCCCCGGCAACGGCGCCAAAAAGTGATAGCGATTTTTACACGGTTTGTTAATTAAGTCGTTGTAACGCGTAAAATCGATCAACTCTTAAATTTATATTCCTTGATAGGGGAGTATCTAGGGTCATCCAAGGAGGCCAAATGTTTGCAAAAGTGATTGTCTTGCTTAGAATACAAATCTCAACTTTCTCTTTAGTATTTTTCAATATATCATTTTTTTGTTTTAAATTAGGACAACATGCGAAATGGTGGCGGGAAGGTGATTTACACTTCAATTTAAAATACTATTTCTACGTGGCAAGTAGAGCCTCTCCCTAAGCTCACTCTAGGCAAGTGGAGGCCTAGAATAATTAGGGAGAGGGAGTGAAGAATGCTAAAAACAAGCAAGTAGAAATGCAAAATAGAAAATTACAAAGAAGGCAACTTAGATTGATGAAAAGTGTTTTACAAAAAAAGCCTAGTAGAGGAATGCTTCTACTACTAGAAAAATTAAAATAAAGAAAAGCAAACACAAATCCTCTAGATAGATGGTGAAGAAGAGGGCTTCTTGCTCCAAGGTTGGTGGCTCCCAAGCTTGAAAAGAATCCTTCAACTCCTTCCTTGCTGTACTCCGCCAAGGTAATGTCCTCCATGGCAAGCCCTAGGGGGCATGCCCTAAGCTTCTCTCCAAGGGTGGACGTCCACCCTAGGTCCTTCTCCTTTGCCTGGCCGTCCTCCTTGAAGTGGAAGAGTCCTCCTCCTTGGCGTGGCCCAAGTTGAAGAGAGTCGGGAGAAGAAGGCACCAAAAGGGCTGGTGATGTGCCCCTTTAATCTCCTTCTCTACTCCTTCTTGGCCGTAGGCATAGGTGGTATAGGTAGCAAATTACAGTAATGGAGGATGGGAATTATGTGGTGGTAGGGTAGGGTATTTATAGGATGGGAAGGGGGGTGGTTATGGTGTTTTTTTTGGTAGGAAATGAAGGGGTGCTTGGATATTTTTGGAGGGAAAAATGGGAGGGAAATTAAGAGGTGCCTTGGTTTTCCCTCCAAAATTACCTTCTAGAAGGCAATTTTGGAGGGAAAAAATGGAGGGTGGAGATGGGTTTTGATGGTGGATGTAGGGTGGTGATGGAAGGGATTGTTGGCACCAAAATAAAGTAGGAGTAGGTGGTCTTTTTGCTGGAGATTAGGTAGTAGGGTAGTAGGGTAGTAGGTTTTGGTGCCATGGAGGTGGACTAGCTAAATTAAGCAGCCTAGCTAGCTTAGCTAGTAGGGAGTAGAGTTGGAGGCATTTGGAGCTAGGGTTTTCAGGGAGAAGAGCTGGAGGTAGTCATCTTGAGCTGCACTAGAGCTGGTGGCTGCTGAAGAGAGCTGAAAGGAGCTATCTTAGTTGGCTTGGCTTACTAGTTCTTTGCTAGCTACTAAGCCAAGCTAAAGCAAGCTGGCTTCTGCTGAAAGGAGATGAGGTGAGCTGGGTCTAATGCTCCCGGGGAGGATCAAGCTGGGTGAGGCAGCTAAGGTAGCTTAGCTCAACTGAGTTGAGCTAAGCTGAGTCCCCGGGAGCTGGACTTGAGCTTCCTAAGCTGGAATGAAGTCATCTTTAGCTGGCTGGAGTTGAGTAGAGCTGGATGTAGCTGGACCTTAGCTGGGGTGAACTCCAGTTAACTCAGCTGAGCTAGCTAGATCTCCCTGTGGACTAATGGTAGCTGAGATGAGCTAGACTCAGCTAAGTTGAGCTGGATCTGAGCTAACCTGAGCTAGGGTGAGCTAAGATGAGATCTCTTGAGCTACCATTCAGCTGAGATGAGCTGAATGGAGCTAAGATGATCTAACCCTAGTTCAAGTGAGCTGGAATCGAACTATGGTGAGCTGGATCAAGCTGAGTTCCAGTTAGTCTGAGCTTCTTCTTCACCAGTTGCCTTCCTGAGTGCTATGGTTTTGGAGTTCTGACAATCTACATATCCCTAACACTCGCGAAAACACATTAAAAAGATAATAAAAAGTGCAATGCATGCCTAACCTAATTGATGCCTAAATGCAGCTCAAAAACCCATTTGCAGAGCAAAATCCTAAGAGGTAAGTTTGCTTTAATGCATAGGAATGATGATAAACTGGCATTTATCACCCGCACCATGGGATTCCTTTATGGCAGCTCGTGCAAATCTTCTATCCTAGATTAGAAGATCAAATCCAAAATTTTGTCGATGCCTTGTGTGGCGGCAACTTCTTAAATAAAGATGCTGAAAGTGCCTACGACCTGTTTGAAGAAATGAGTGAAAACTCATTTAATCAAGCTTCCATGAACACATTTTGCAGGACACAAAGCCCGCAGTTCGGTGTTCATGAAATAGGCAATCAATCTATCCCTGTTACCCAAGACGATCTTCAAATGATCGCTCAAAAACTCGACCAGATGCATATCAATCAAAAGAAAATTGAGGAAAGACTAGCCACATCAACCCAAGCTCCACACCCACATCTTACCCAACCTAACTTTCCACGAAGAGAAAATTTACACAATCTCAACACTACTCCTGCTGACTTTCTGAGGTTGCCCACGATTCACTGGGGAATTAGAACTATCTAGATCTTAACCCCACTCAAAATATTTCTGCCATCGAGGAGCCCTTTAAAAATTCTTCCAATTGGAAAAATTACTCGAACTACTCATGGAATAATCAGGTTTCTTCCCAACCATATCATTTTAATGGGCATGGGTCGAATCCAATCTTCCATCCTGGGCCATCCCAACAAGACATCAATGCCCAGATGATGCAAACCCTGCAGGAAATGCAAACAAAAATGACGGAAGTAACCCGCACCATCACAAATCTGAACAATCAGATTGGGGTTACTCCCACGTAAAGACCTGCAGGACATCTTCCGTCCCAACCCATGCCAAACCCTAATCACCAAGGGAACCATTATCCGAGCTGAACTCCACACTATCCGAATGATGAGAGCCTCATCATGAGCATAACTAGCTCATTTTGACCCAATAAAGAAGATAAAAGCTCCTACATAACCTAGAAGAAGGCCTAACTGAAGGAACAAGTGCCCTGAGAAGAAAACATGAAATAAAGGTTAAAACTGCAATTTTACCATTGCAGTACGTAAACAGGATTTCTCAGAGGCAAAACATAGGTCAAATGGTCTAAATGAGATAAAAAGTGGGTTGAGTCAATCAGAAATGGGTTCATGTGCAATCTAAGAATTAAATGATACTTGGTAACCCTAAAACAGACCCGCTTAAATTAACAAGGTTTCGGTCAGAACAAAAAGCAAGTAAATCATCTAAAAATCATGGAAAAACATCCTCTAGGGTTTGGAACACTTAATTTGGCCTTTGGAACCCAGTTTGACCTAGATTAGGGTCCTAGCTCTTCAATTAACCTAATTTAGGTCTTTACGCAAAATGTCCAGTCAAACGAGGTCAAACCTAAAATCCAACTTCACCATTGGATTCCTTAGGTCCAAATTAGGTTTGTACCAAAATTTGGACCTAAGGAGAGGTCATCTTGACCGACTTTGCAATTTAGTACACCAAAATCACAAATTGGTCCCTATCTTTTGAATAGCGTTGCAGAGAACCCCCTAGGTTCTTCGCCTCCTTTGCAAACCGGTCCTGCCGCCATTGCTAGGGCAGAACCGAGCTCCGACGAGGTTCGGAGAGGGATTGCTCTCTAATCCCTCAGAGATTCCCTCCCAGAAATGGAAGGAGGATTCTCTGAGGAATTCCCTTCCTTATAAAGTCAATTACAATCGCTGGTGTGAACTCAATCTCTCGTGCGAATGCACGAGAGATTTGGGTATCCTAACTCCTTTCCATCTCCGGCGACCAAGCTCAGGCAATTACGTGCCCTTCACGCCCTGCACACCCAGTCCAGCGCCTATATAAGAACCCACAACTCCGGCCGAAGAGGCTAAGCTTGATTTTGACGGAGATCCCTTCCAAATTCCTCCCTCTCCCATCTCCGGCCAAACGACCCACAAGCTCCAGCGACCTCCTCCCCTCCTTCTCGTCGCTTTGATGCCAGACCAGCAGCAGAGTCCTCTCCGCCGCTTCCTCCCGCGTCGCGCTGTACCCCGCGCGCGCGCTTCTGACCTCGTCTTCGTCGCTGCTTCCTCCCTCAGGGTCTTTCTTCCCCGACGAAGGTAGTTACGAGCCGTCCTCTCCGCCGCCTCCCTTCCCTCCAGACAACCCCAGATACGTTCTCCACCCTCTCCTCTCTCTTTTCCCCCAACTATTTTACTTGATTACCCCTCGACAGTACCTAACCGCCTCCATCTTCCTTGCCTCCGACCGCACTCCGGCGAGCCGCCCACACCAATCCACCACTCCACACGGCTCGCCAACCACCTCGTGAGCTTCGCCTCACCACCAGGAACCCATTCCACCCCATCACTGCCACTCCAGACCTTTACAAGCACCCCCCGACCAACCCACCATCTCCGGCCACAGGTTGACCTAGGCGCGCACGCCTAGGCCAACCGACAACCTGCAGCATCACCCACCGCCTTCGCCGTGCTACGGCGAAGGTTTCCAGGTATTCTGATTGGGCCAATAGGCCATTCTGTGGAATCTCAGGTGAACGCCCCGGCCGCCATTAACAGCCGAAGCAGCAGGAAGCTTGGAGCAGCAGCAGGCGTCAGGCTTCCCAGGCGGCAGGTGCAGCAGGCTCTCGCAAGTGTCGCGAGGTGACTGAGTTCAGCGAGGAGCACCAGCAGGGCCTTCAGCGTGGGCAATTGCACACGAGAGTCTGCGGGCGCGCGTGAGGGAAGGCCGAAACCTTTAGTCCCACATCGTGGGATTACAAACCTCAGGTACACTATAAATTTCTTTTGTGATATACTCTTATCGCCTCAGTAAGCACAGGGGTGAGGTCCCTCACTGACCCCACCCGCCTCGTCCGCGGCCTAACCACGCGGACTTGGAGGATCCGACCCGACCTAGACCTACGCACTCCTCGCGCATCACACCACCTTCAGGTGCGCCTGGTCCCGGCTACGATCCGACCCGATAATGCTTGTGGCTCTAGGAGAGCAGCTCAGAGTGAATTGCTTGAGAGAGAGAGACGCGCGGGTAGAGGGAGAAGGGTTAGGTTTCGCTCCTGTGCAGGCAGGCTGATCGCAGGAGAAGGACTTGGCCGCTGCAGAAGAAGGAAAAGCAAGCCAAAGAAGAAGACAGAAGAAGAAGAAAGAAGCCTTCGCAGGAGAAGGAAAGCAGAAAGATTAGAAGTCTTCGCAGAGAAGAAGAAGAAGGACAAGGGAAGATTGCAAAGAGATCAGAAAGGCAAAGCAGAAGGAAAGATACAGAAGCAGAAAGGAGAAGAAGGAAGAAAGAAAGAAAGATCACATTTAAGACGTCTGATACATAAATCAGACGTCTAATTCTACTTTTTCTAAAAACTCTTTGAATCAATTATATTTGCATGTAACAGTTGTATTCTTGGGTTTTACAAAGTACTGAGATTGCTCCCTGTGTTCGACCTCGGATACTCCGATTTTCGAGTAATAAAAATCTTTATTTGTTTTGAACGCTTTAGCGGCTATATTACAACGCGATATTATCTTTTAACAAACCGCACAAAAGCGCGACGAACATTTTTGGCGCCGTTGCCGGGGGCAACGGGCACTTTTAAAACTTTTGAGTGCAACTTTTCTATCTAATATTCGACTTGGCTTCTCTCTTTTGCTGTGTTCATTCAGGGAAAGCAAAACAAAAAGGAAAGAATAGCAACTGCACAGCAGACTCTCCAAGGAACAGGTAATCTCCATAAGTCCTCTCTCTTAACCCTCTCACAATCTAAAAAAGGAGGGAAATCAACTTAGGGCTACCTGTCTCATATTTTGTAACTCATCAAGTTGCCTGATTTTCATTTCAACATATTTTTATCTGTTCATCCAACTAAGGCAACTAGGGCTAAAACTTTCTTGATTGAGCCCTAGGTGCTAATTTCTACGGCAACTAAATTGGACCCACTAGAGCCAAGTTAGGGATTGCAAAGCTAGGGTTTTTTGAGACACATCTTCTCTAAAACAAAGAAACAAACTTTCGAAAAAGAGGTGTGCCTAAACCGTGTTTGAAAAGATTTATACAAGAGGAACCCTAAGCAAATCAGGCTGATAATCCGTTTGAACCATAAAAGGAAGGACCTAAAAGCTCTCAAAGGAACAAGAGGTGAAGTTGATCCCTCGGGTCAACCAACCTTAATATTAGGTCACTTTTGCACTCAAAATACTTAAAAGTTCAAGTGGAACATTAAGCACCTTGATCTTAAAATAAAAAAAGTAGACTTAAGAGGTAAAGATCCCCATTCTGGTTTACCTGGAACCGCAGTGACAAGAGAGGTCGAGTGGGGGAACCCTGTAACCTGTGGGGACGCTCTACCGTGTAGGGGTCTTTGCGGGACTCTCCCTCTCTGGCTGCCCAGGTATTTCTCAGGTGGACGATCTTCTGATCCAGGGGTCCATCTGCCCCGAACCTCTATAGTCACCCAACAATTCTTGGGTGTCTTGATTGGGTCCAGCACCTTCTAATCTCATCACATCTTTCGGTGCATGTTCGGTAGGAGGTCCTTAAGACCACCTTTAAGACCTCCTTTAGAAATTCATTCTCGTCGAGGCCAAGCCTCGACACCCTTGTTTGTGCAGCAACCCCACCACATAAATCTTTCATCTGACTCAGACCCTGATTCTCCTTCTTCTCCCATCATGGCACAACCCATTGAAGAGGAGAATAACCTTGAACACCAACTTCAACGCTTGAACGATCTCTTTCAGAACTTTGTAAACCCACCGCAGCGACCTATGATGCGAGATTACTATAATCCTGCTGCGGTGGCAATCGAACCCCGAGTACGAATCCCAATTGGAGGACCCGATTCTGATCTAAAGCCCAATATGATTCATGCCATACCAAAGTTCCATGGGCTTAACTCTGAGGATCCATTCCAACACATTAAACAACTCAAGTATTTGGCCCAGACCTTCGGGTCAGATATACAAAACCGGGATATCCTACTCATGAAAATGTTTTCGTTCTCCCTCTTGGACAAGGCTGCACACTGGTATCAGACTCAGACCCGCCCGATCAACACATGGGAGGAATTACAGTCTGAATTTTTGAAAAAATTCAGACCTGTTGGCCGGACAAATGCCTTGCGCCACCAGATCACTCATTTCACTCAACAGCCGGGAGAACCTCTTCACGAAGCTTGGGATCGATTCCTAGATCTCATGCGAAAGTGCCCCCATCACGGAGTTCCTAAGTGGGAACAAGTCCAGTCTTTTTACCAGGGACTCCGTGAGGATATTCGTCTATTCGTCAATGGAACATGTGGAGGAAACATCATGGGCCAACACGAGGACACGGTATGGGAGATTCTCGAAAACATGTGCGAGAACTCCATAAACAATGACTCCTTGGGCTTATTCGACAGGACGAATGCCCGCGCATCGACGAATCTAAGAGGGACACATGAGACGCAGGACCTGTCCACTTCTGTCGACCTGGAACTGATGGCCAGTCGGTTGGACAAGGTCTCTATCATAGAAAAGAAGGTGGATGAGCTAACTCGACATTTGCAGCAAGCCACCTCTGCACAAAATTCTTTTACACGACCTCCTCTGGCAAGGGAAACAGTGCAAAACATCTATCACCAACCTGCCAAGGGGATGGACCCATATCCACCCCTGTCTACCTCTCGGACCGGAGTAACCTCCGATCCCTTCTACTCGAGTTGGGGGAACTCTGAACCCTCGCATTCTGACTTTCCTGAGGTTCCTCAGAACTGCGAGGACCTCAACGCCATCCAGAATGACCCATACTCCAATACCTACAACCCTGGATGGCGAAATCATCCTAACTTTCAGTGGGCGGGAAATTCTGAAAGATCACCCTATCAACCCCGTCCACAAGCTCCTCGTCCATATCAGCCGCCTCAGCCTCGGCCCAATCCCACCTACCAATCCGGGCAAAATCAGGATCAACTGACTCTTATCCTTCAAACACTGGCTGACATTCAAAAGACGAATGCGGCAATGCAAAAATAGCACAAGGACGAGATCACAGAGGTTCGCAACCAACTGGCCCAGATGGCAAATTCCCGCCAACCTGGCACCCTTCCTTCGCAACCTCTGCCCAACCCAAATAACGTGCCGACCCAGAGGCGCGTTATGAATCCAAATCCAGGCCACGCACATTTGATTTATCAGGCCCCTGCTACTCCATCACCAGACGGGATGGAGGCGTCAACATCTTATGCAGGATTGCAGCAGTAGCCACCCCTCCTACCTAACCCAAACCAAAGTCAGGCCGGATTAAACTCTGTAACAACACGCAGTGGTAAAAAAACACAAGACCCACACTATCCGAACCACTCCAAGCCTGATAATTGCCAAGACCCTAGGGTAGTCATCCAAGATACTACTGTCCCAGATCAAGAACCTGGACCTATCCTAGAGGAACCAGCTAGGATCCCATTTCCTGAGGCCTTGACCAAAGGAAAAAGGACAACCAAACCTGTGGCTCCTGAGGAGGATCTGGTCAAGCTCTTTGAACAGGTCCAGATAAACATCCCGTTGATGGATGCAATCCGCCACATACCGGCTTACGCAAGGTTCTTGAAAGGCATATGTACACCTAAACGTAAGCCGCGAACCAAGGATGGGAACCCAATCGTACTATCAGAGCAAGCCAGCTCTGTCATCTTGAGCAAACTCCCACCTAAGGCTAAAGACCCAGGAACTCCCTTGATTTCTTGTAAAATTGGTGAAACCCAACTTGATAGAGCCCTACTAGACCTAGGTGCCTCCATAAATTTAATACCTACATCCCTCCTTGACCACCTTGAAGAATCTGAACTTAAACCCACCGAGGTGACATTGCAGTTAGCCGATCGATCCATCAAGTCACCCAAAGGAATACTCGAGGATGTCATTGTTAGGGTAAGAGATTTTTATTTTCCAGTGGACTTCATAGTACTGGACATGGATGCACCTAAGAACCCAAGGGACACACCAATCATATTAGGGAGACCCTTTTTGGCCACTGCTAGGGCCAATATAAACTGCGAAGAGGGCCAGATAGAATTAAAATTTGGGAATCAAAATCTGAAGATAGACATTTTCAAGGCCCATCAAGGGATTAATTGCGGGGTGATAGAGGAAATTTGTGATGTCGAAGCCGTGGTTGATGAACTGCATATAGAGGACAACCTGATTATTCCTGATCAACCACTAGAGAAGCAAAAACCGCTAACAGAGGAGTGCGGACATGATCTAGACACACCTATGACTCCTACCATTGCTCCCGATACAAACCCCGAACCACCCGCTGCTGCTGACAATCCTGTCACGGAACTCAAGCCCCTTCCTGAACATCTAAAATACGTCTTTTTGGATTCAAATCAGACGTTTCCTGTGATTATCAATTCTCGACTCACACCTGACCAGGAACTCCGTTTGATTTCTGTTCTCCAACAACATCGTAGAGCCATTGGATGGACTCTAGATGATTTGACTGGTATAAGCCCTTCATACTGCACACATCGAATCTACACGGAAGAAGGCTCACGACCTTCAAGAGAAATGCAAAGACGCCTAAACCCTAACATACAGGAGGTCGTGAAAAAGGAGATCATTAAGTGGTTAGATGCAGGGATCATCTACCCGATCTCCGACAGTCGTTGGGTGAGTCCAACACAAGTGGTACCTAAGAAGGCAGGACTTACCATCATCACGACTGAAACCAGGGAAGTCATTCCTACCCGAATAGCTAATTCGTGGAGAGTCTGCATTGATTACAGAAGACTAAATTCCTCCACGAAGAAGGATCATTTCCCACTACCATTTATTGATCAGATCCTCGAGAAACTAGCGGGAAATAAATTCTTCTGCTTTCTTGACGGGTACTCTGGTTACAATCAGGTGGAAATCCATCCAGAGGACCAAGAAAAGACCACATTCACCTGCCCCTTCGGGACGTACGCGTTCCGAAGGATGCCGTTCGGTCTCTGCAATGCACCTGCAACTTTTCAGCGGTGCATGCTTGCCATATTCTCAGATATGGTAGGTGATTATCTGGAAGTCTTCATGGATGACTTTTCAGTTTTTGGACAATCATTTGACGATTGCCTCCAACACTTGGTCCATATACTCAGGCGGTGCATTGAGGTGAATTTGGTTCTTTCCTGGGAAAAGAGCCATTTCATGATGCCTGAGGGAATTGTCCTGGGACATTTAATCTCAGAGAAAGGCATCCAAGTGGATCGAGCTAAGGTTAACCTGATTTCCAAGCTCCCTATGCCTAGCTCGATTAAGGACATCCGATCTTTTTTGGGGCACGTCGGTTTCTACCGTCGATTCATCCCTGATTTCTCCAAGATCGCGCGCCCCCTGACCAATCTTCTCTCCAAGGATGTGCCTTTCAAATTTTCCAAGGAATGCACTCAAGCATTTGAGATCCTACGTGACCGAGTCACCCAAGCCCCATTCCTACAGTCCCCTGATTGGTCTCAACCCTTTGAGATCATGTGCGATGCATCTGACTTTGCTGTAGGAGCGGTTTTGGGGCAGAAAATTGACGGGATACCTGTGGTCATTTACTACGCCAGCAAAACACTTGATGAGGCTCAGCGTAACTATACGGTTACTGAGAAAGAGCTGCTGGCCGTAGTATTTGCCCTGGAAAAATTCAGATCATACCTTCTGGGTTCCCGTATTATCATATACTCGGATCACACAGCTGTAAGGCATCTCCTTGCCAAGAAGGATGCGAAACCTCGACTAATTCCCTGGATCTTGCTGTTGCAAGAATTTGACCTCGAGATTCGCGACAAGGTGGGAAAGCACAATGTGCTAGCTGATCACTTGTCCCGCCTTCCATCTGAAATTATTGATCCTTCCGGACCTATTACAGAACATTTCCCTGATGAGCACCTCCTGACTATCAGTACAAGTCTTCCATGGTTCGCCGATATAGTTAATTACCTGGCATCACATCAGATTCCGCCCGATTGGTCGAAGGCCAAAAAGGACAAATTGCATTCTGATGCCAAGTATTACCTATGGGAAGACCCGTATCTTTTCCGCATTGGTGCTGATCAGATAATCCGACGGTGCGTTACGGAAGTGGAAATCAAAGACATACTCTCATTCTGCCATGACCAGGCATGCGGTGGACATTTTTCTGGACATAAAACCGCATCGAAAGTCCTCCAGTGTGGCTTCTACTAGCCCACAATTTTCAAGGATGCATACGAACACTGTAAGGCATGTTCCCGTTGCCAGACTCTGGGCAACATGAGCTATAGAGACATGATGCCTCTACAGCCGATCTTGGTATGCGAAATTTTTGATATTTGGGGGATTGATTTCATGGGACCCTTTCCGACCTCGGATGGCTTCGAATACATCTTACTCGCAGTTGACTATGTGTCCAAGTGGATAGAAGCCATTTCGACCCGAACCAACAATCATAAAGTCGTTATAAAATTCCTCCATCAAAACATTTTCTCAAGGTTCGGGATTCCGCGTGCTATAATTTCCGACGGAGGGACCCATTTTACGAACGCTCAGTTCAGGTCACTGATGACCAAATACGGGGTGTCACACCGAATCTCTACTCCTTACCACCCCCAAACTAATGGTCTAGCTAAGCTATCTAACCGAGAGATCAAAAAGATCCTTCAGGTTACTGTTCGACCTGATAGAAAAGATTGGTCTTCTCGGCTTCCGGAAGCATTGTGGGCCTATAGGACCGCCCACAAGACCCAATTAGGAATGTCTCCCTTCAGACTACTGTACGGGAAGGCATGTCACCTCCCCGTCGAATTGGAGCATAAAGCCTATTGGGCAGTACGGACTTGTAATCTCGACCTTTCTAAGGCTGGAACCCACAGAAGATTTCAAATGAGCGAGATCGATGAATTACGCCACGACGCGTATGAGAACTCACGAATTTACAAAGAATGGGTTAAAGCTTTTCACGACAAACACATTTCTAGAAAGGTCTTTCATCCTGGTCAAAAAGTTTTACTCTTTGATGCTCGACTCAAATTATTCCCAGGAAAGCTAAGATCCAAGTGGGTCGGACCCTACCTAGTCCGACAAATCTTCGGAAATGGAGCTATTGAAATCAGCCCACTCAGCCACGTTTCTGAACCCTTTGTCGTGAACGAGCAGAGACTCAAGCCGTTCATTGGCATGACCGATATAGATTTGACTGAGTCATCCTTTACCCTCCATTCCTCTTGAGCTCATTGCGCCCAGCCGATGGCGTAAAACTCAGTGCTTAACGGGAGGCAACCCGTCATTCTTTGAAAAACCCGAAACCGTTTCTGACATCTCTATGCGGAACTCATATTACACTTTAGGGTTCATTCATTAGAACAGCCGACTTCACCTCAGGTATACCTACTCGAGATTTGAAATCGATCGCAACAAGTCGCTTCGACCCATTCACTCACCACACACCTGTCCTAATACATGAACTAAGCTGAATTCGAACCCACCTAATTTACAATGGGGACATTGCAAATCTTAGGCATGGGGGGGTATGAAAGTGCAAAATGTCAGAAAATTCATATCAAGAAAGGGTTTCACAAAAAAAAAAAAAAGAGACTTGATAGAGGGGAGGAACAATTCAGGGTCATACAAATGAGAGGAGGAAAAGAAGAAAAAAATGACAAAAAGGAGCACAAAATGAAAATGAAAAGAAATAGTCATTAGTAAAAGATTAAGGGGTTAACTGAAGTTCTAGACCGAATCAAGAAAAAGAAAAGAAAAGTGCTACGGAGATATAACAAGAGATTAGCAGGAACGCTGATCTTAGGCTTTTGGGCTAGTACCTTTAGCTTAAAAATTCACGTATCCGTTAAAATCTGGATAATCCTCAAGAGGTTGAGGAAAATGTGAAGCTTGAGTATTAGGTCTAAGGCTTAGGAAGCATTCGGCCTCGTTAATTGACCTCCGGTTTGCGGGATTCGGTAACCTAAGCACCCAAATTCACACACAGTCTGGTTCAGTGCGCATAAACATCCAAATCACGCGAAAAGCGTTTAATGTTCTGAAAAAGTCACCTAGATTAGGAGCGGTCAATCAACACAATTGATTTGGACGAGTTCCCAGCACGGAGAGGCGGGAAATTCCCCTTGAAGATGCGTAACAACATATCGTCTCCTCGGTGCTTGTCTCTTGGGATATTTAAATATCCTACTGGGGGCATGTAAGTACTCTGCTGGTTCAGATACCATGGGCGGCATTATCACGAAATGTCGATCGCCAGGGTCTGAATTCGGCCACGAAACGCCATGGGCGGGATTATCTCGAAATCTCGAAAGCCAGGGACCCTTGAGGATTGATGATGGGGACGAGGAATCCGATACAGACCGTGTTGAGAAGCTAATCCGAAACTAGAAATAAAAAGAAAAGAGAGAGAAAAGCTCCCCAAACAAATAAATCTTCTATCTCTCTCTTACAAAAAAAAAAAAATGCACTGCAAACTGAACTTAGGCTAAAAATATCTCAAGCACGGGTGCTTTAACCGCGGAGTCCAACAAACCCTAGGTTAGTTTCTGTGGGCCGTAGAAACCTTTGCAGAAGACTGAGGCTAAAGCGGAACAGGTCCGGATTTTGGTTGGTACTTGAGTACCTCTAGGCCTATTGTCGGCATTACCACCTAATCAAAAAAGAAAAGGAGAAGCACTTATCATTGTTGACAGACACTCAAGGTCTAGAATGGAAGTTAAAACTTTGAAATTTTGCTAAGGGAATACCAAAAGCTAGGCATGGGGGTATGATGAGAGCCTCATCATGAGCCATAACTAGCTCATTTTGACCCAATAAAGAAGATAAAAGCTCCTACATAACCTAGAAGAAGGCCTAACTGAAGGAACAAGTGCCCTGAGAAGAAAACATGAAATAAAGGTTAAAACTGCAATTTTACCATTGCAGTACATAAACAGGATTTCTCAGAGGCAAAACATAGGTCAAATGGTCTAAATGAGATAAAAAGTGGGTTGAGTCAATCAGAAATGGGTTCATGTGCAATCTAAGAACTAAATGACACTTGGTAACCCTAAAACAGACCCGCTTAAATTAACAAGGTTCCAGTCAGAACAAAAAGCAAGTAAATCATCTAAAAATCATGGAAAAACATCCTCTAGGGTTTGGAACACTTAATTTGGCCTTTGGAACCTAGTTTGACCTAGATTAGTGTCCTAGCTCTTCAATTAACCTAATTTGGGTTTTTACGCAAAATATCCAGTCAAACGAGGTGAAACCTAAAATCCAACTTCACCATTGGATTCCTTAGGTTTAAATTAGGTTTGTACCAAAATTTGGACATAAGGAGAGGTCATCTTGACCTACTTTGCAATTTAGTACACCCAAATCACAAATTGGTCCCTATCTTTTGAATACCGTTGCAGAGAACCCCCTAGGTTCTTCGCCTCCTTTGCAAACCGGTCCTGCCGCCATTGCTAGGGCAGAACCGAGCTCCGGCGAGGTTCGGAGAGGGATTGCTCTCTAATCCCTCAGAGATTCCCTCCCAGAAATGGAAGGAGGATTCTCTGAGGAATTCCCTTCCTTATAAAGTCAATTACAATCGCTGGTGTGAACTCAATCTCTCGTGCGAACGCACGAGAGATTTGGGTATCCTAACTCCTTTCCATCTCCGGCGACCAAGCTCAGGAAATTACGTGCCCTTCACGCCCTGCACACCCAGTCTAGCGCCTATATAAGAACCCACAACTCCGGCCGAAGAGGCTAAGCTTGATTTTGACGGAGATCCCTTCCAAATTCCTCCCTCTCCCATCTCCGGCCAAACGACCCACAAGCTCCAGCGACCTCCTCCCCTCCTTCTCGTCGCTTTGCTGCCATACCAGCAGCAGAGTCCTCTCCGCCGCTTCCTCCCGCGTCGCGCTGTACCCCGCGCGCGCGCTTCTGACCTCGTCTTCGTCGCTGCTTCCTCCCTCAGGGTCTTTCTTCCCCGACGACGGCAGTTACGAGCCGTCCTCTCCGCCGCCTCCCTTCCCTCCAGACAACCCCAGATACGTTCTCCACCCTCTCCTCTCTCTTTTCCCCCAACTGTTTTACTTGATTACCCCTCGACAGTACCTAACCGCCTCCATCTTCCTCGCCTCCGACCGCACTCCAGCGAGCCGCCCACACCAATCCACCACTCCACACGGCTCGCCAACCACCTC
This sequence comes from Thalassia testudinum, assembly GCA_037157565.1. Lineage (NCBI taxonomy): Eukaryota > Viridiplantae > Streptophyta > Magnoliopsida > Alismatales > Hydrocharitaceae > Thalassia > Thalassia testudinum. The sequence goes on along the minus strand of JAZHRO010000003.1, from coordinate 5,569,141 downwards.
GTGAGCTTCGCCTCACCACCAGGAACCCATTCCACCCCATCACTGCCACTCCAGACCTTTACAAGCACCCCCCGACCAACCCACCATCTCCGGCCACAGGTTGACCTAGGCGCGCACGCCTAGGCCAACCGACAACCTGCAGCATCACCCACCGCCTTCGCCGTGCTACGGCGAAGGTTTCCAGATATTTTGATTGGGCCAATAGGCCGTTCTGTGGAATCTCAGGTGAACGCCCCGGCCGCCATTAACAGCCGAAGCAGCAGGAAGCTTGGAGCAGCAGCAGGCGTCAGGCTTCCCAGGCGGCAGGTGCAGCAGGCTCTCGCAAGTGTCGCGGGGTGACTGAGTTCAGCGAGGAGCACCAGCAGGGCCTTCAGCGTGGGCAATTGCACACGAGAGTCTGCGGGCGCGCGTGAGGGAAGGCCGAAACCTTTAGTCCCACATCGTGGGATTACAAACCTCAGGTACACTATAAATTTCTTTTGTGATATACTCTTATCGCCTCAGTAAGCACAGGGGTGAGGTCCCTCACTGACCCCACCCGCCTCGTCCGCCGCCTAACCACGCGGACTTGGAGGATCCGACCCGACCTAGACCTACGCACTCCTCGCGCATCACACCACCTTCAGGTGCGCCTGGTCCCGGCTACGATCCGACCCGATAATGCTTGTGGCTCTCGGAGAGCAGCTCAGAGTGAATTGCTTAAGAGAGAGAGACGCGCGGGTAGAGGGAGAAGGGTTAGGTTTTGCTCCTGTGCAGGCAGGCTGATCGCAGGAGAAGGACTTGGCCGCTGCAGAAGAAGGAAAAGCAAGCCAAAGAAGAAGACAGAAGAAGAAGAAAGAAGCCTTCGCAGGAGAAGGAAAGCAGAAATATTAGAAGTCTTCGCAGAGAAGAAGAAGGACAAGGGAAGATTGCAAAGAGATCAGAAAGGCAAAGCAGAAGGAAAGATACAGAAGCAGAAAGGAGAAGAAGGAAGAAAGAAAGAAAGATCACATTTAAGACGTCTGATACATAAATCAGACGTCTAATTCTACTTTTTCTAAAAACTCTTTGAATCAATTATATTTGCATGTAACAGTTGTATTCTTGGGTTTTACAAAGTACTGAGATTGCTCCCTGTGTTCGACCTCGGATACTCCGATTTTCGAGTAATAAAAATCTTTATTTGTTTTGAACGCTTTAGCGGCTATATTACAACGCGATATTATCTTTTAACAAACCGCACAAAAACGCGATGAACACCGAATCACCCTCCTCCTAATCCACCACCTCAGTAGCCTCCCAGGTTTCCGCAATCACAGGCCCCCCACCTCCTTTAAATAATAATCTGACTGCACATGCAGTTACTTTGAGGAGTGGGAAAACCACCACTGATCTCAGGACTTCACACAAACCTGGTGAAATACCTATGGAAATTGACTCCCCACCTCCCCATTAGGAAGAAAAAGAAATACAAAAATCTCAAGACAAGATTCCTATCCCTTTCCCACAAGCTCTCCACCCTACCAACAACAAAAAAAAGAAATCTGAGCCCACCGCAGAAGAACTCATGGATCTATTTGGGTAAGTTCAAATCAATATTCCTCTCCTAGATGCCATCAAATATATACCTGCCTATGCCAAATTTTTGAAGGAGATCTATACTCCGAAAAGGCAGGCCAAAAATCTAGGACAGGTGCATCTTTTGGAGACAGTAAGCTCTGTCATACAGAGTAAGCTGCCTCCTAAGATGAAAGTTCCGGGGGTGACTTTAATTTCAGTAATTATTGATGATACTATTTTTAATCGCACCCTCCTTGATCTTGGTGCCTCAGTTAATATTATTCCCACGAGTTTATTTGAAGAATTTTAGATCGGCGAAATAAAACCCGTCGAGGTTACCCTACAATTAGCCGACCGATCTATAATCAAACCTCGTGGGATTGTCGAGGATGTTTTGGTCAAGGTCCAGAATTGTGTCTTCCCTGCAGACTTTCTGGTTCTTGACATTGAGGTACCTGAATCATTATTGGGCTCCCCAATAATCCTTGGATGCCCTTTTCTTGCCACTGCAAAGGCAAATATCAATTACCACACAGGCAAAATGGATATCACTTGCGCAGGCCAAACTATCACTTTAGATATTTTCAAATCCTCCAGGAGATTCCATGATGATGACTTTTTTGAGGACTCAGATACGAAAATTTCCAATATGGTGTAGGAGACAATGTTAATAGATACCCTTACCGACCATAATTTTTTTGAGGACTCTGATTCAGAATCAGTGGTCGGCAAAATCTATGATCTAGAGACTTGTCTTGACCCCAAATCTATTCCTGATGCACCCCCTGATCACCCTAACCCACCCACTATTCACGCACCTAATTTTTCCACACTAACTTCACCCAATCCTCACCATCCCTTCCCTGACTCCTTTCTTACGGACCTGCCACCAACCCTGCCCGAGTTTGGCATCCAACCTGATTTAAAACCATGGCCAGACTCGGGCTGCACTTATCATTTTCCATCCAACTTTGATCCCAATATTGCTTTTAATCGATTTTCTAGGGATCTAGCAGAAGACACCTTTTTTGCGGGCATCCAAGTGTCCAACTATTTACATGATTTTCCATCTTCCGTGCATACCTTCAAGCTAGGATGAATGGCGTAAAAGATAGCACTGAACGAGAGGTAACCCATCATTTTTTCCTTCTTTCCTTTTTTTCTTCTTTTTCCAGGTTTTGATCATCTTAAAACCCGACCATTCTTCACTAAGGTGATCCCTTTTCCCTCTTAATGCACGAGGACATGGCATATCTTAAGCATGGGGGGGTGTTTTTAAATTTTGACGATCGATTTAGGATTTTCAAAACCTAAAAACATGCATTTTTCTTTAATTTATTTCCTGCTTGCATACCCAAAAAAATAAAAATGTTGAAAACTTTTTGAGGAAAAATTTTTGAAATCAGGACTATGGTTGAAAAACTCACTTTTGGTACAATGGGATTTAATCTTTAACAAACTAGGGATGAGGATGCGGATCTGATCATTAGAATTTCAAGGTCTATTTTAGACTAGATCAGATATCCTTCTCTAAAATTCCACCTGAACTCATGATAGTTCAGGTGACTTGATCCTATTTTGTAATATGGAAAATATTTGGCTTAGTTTCTGATTCAAAAAACTTGCATGTCTTGAGGAACTTCTTGTGTCAATTTTCACACACAATCCAACACTTAAAAAATAACTAAAAATTTGAAAAACTCCCTTGTTTGGACTTAGTACAAGTCTGAAGTAGATCATTAGTTTGAGTTCCCACCGCCGAGTAGGAAAATGCCACCTTGGAGGATGCGATGTCAACATGTTACCGCCTCGGCGCTGCTCCATATCTATATTTCATATCTTTAGGCAGAGCATTAAAGCTCATTTTAGCTGCTCAAGTGTCTTGGATGGTGCTCAACCTATAGTGTCGGAGCAAGAGCTTGAGTTTGCTTGGAGCGCCCCTTTACATTGCATTGTGTTTTGGGGTTGTGAGCTTTTGGGTGGTGTCATGGACAGTGCTTTCCCGAAGTACTGGCACCAGAGCCCCCTCGAGGATTGGTAACGGGAATGATGATCCCGACACATCTATTGTAAGACTAAGCTAAAAATAAGCATGGGGGTGAGAAAAATAAATAAATAAATTAACACGCCTTTATAAATGTTGGCTTTTCACAAGCACAGACACAAGGTTTTAAAGGATTTTGCAAGTTGCAAATCAGATCCATGAGCCAAAAAAATCCTAAAAACAAAAATTTCAAGTCATCTGAATTAACAAGGGGTAAATTTGGGAATTTTCTAGAGGATATATTGATCCCGTTTTATCTAATGGTTGGATCCAAAAATAAATCCCGATGTTTATCTTTAACAAATCCTATACCTCCTGTGTTTAGATCAACCAAGGTCTCTTAATCCCTTTTTCTCCTCAAAAGTCGAAAAAATTAGATTTCCTAAAAAGTTCATTTTCCCAAAAACTTAAAGTTTTGCTAAGAGACTAGCAAAAGATAAGCATGGGGGTGTGAAAAATGCTAGTTTATCATCATTCTTATGCATTAAAACAAACCTAGCTCTTCGGTTTTTACTCCGCAAACGAGTTTTTAGGCAGCATTTAGGCATAAATTAGGTTAGGCATGCATTGCATTTTTTATTGTCTTTTTGATATGTTTTTGTGAGTGTTAAGGATGAACAGGTATACAGATCCCTAAAACCATAGCACTCAAGAACGCAAATGGTGAAGGAGAAGCTCAGACTAGCTGGAACTTAGCTTGATCCAGCTTACCACAGCTGGAACCTAGCGCACTTGAACTAGGGATAGCTCATCCTAGCTCCATTCAGCTAATCTCAGCTAAATGGTAGCTCAAGAGAGTTCATCTTAGCTCACCCTAGCTCAAGTCAGCTCAGATCCAACTCAACCTAGTTGAGTTTAGCTCATTTTAGCTCCCACAAGTCCACAGGCAACCCTAGCTAGCTCAGCTGAGTTGACTGGAGTTCACCTCAGCTTAGGTCCAGCTACATCCAGCTCCACTCAACTCCGGCCAGCTGAAGATGACTTCATTCAAGCTTAGGAAGCTCAAGTCCAGCTCCAAGGGACTCAGCTTAGCTCAACTCAGTTGAGCTAAGCTACCTTAGCTGCCTCACCCAGCTTGATCCTCCTCGGGAGCATTAGACCCAGCTCACCTCAGCTCCTTTCAGTAGAAGCCAGCATGCTTTAGCTTGGCTTAGTAGCTAGCAAAGAACTAGCAAGCCAAGCTAGCTAAGGTAGCTCCTTGCAGCTCTCTTCAGCAGCCACCAGCTCTAGTGCAGCTCAAGATGACTACCTCCAGCTCTTCTCCCTGAAAACCATAGCTCCAAATGCCTCCAACTCTACTCCCTACTAGCAAAGCTAGCTAAGCTGCTTAACTTATCTAGTCCACCTCCATGGCACCAAAGCCTACTACCCTACTACCTAAGCTCCAGCAAAAAGACCACCTACTCCAACTTTATTTTGGTGCCAACTATCCTTTCCATCACCACCCTACATCCACCATCAAAACCCATCTCCACCCTCCATTTTTCCCTCTAAAATTGCCTTCTAGAAGGTATTTTTGGAGGGAAAACCAAGGCACCTCTTCATTTCCCTCCCATTTTTCCCTCCAAAAATATGCAAGCACCCCTTCATTTCCCTCCAAAAAAACACCATAACCACGCCCCTTCCCATCCAATAAATACCCTACCCTACCACCACATAATTCTGATCCTCCATTAGTGTTTATTTCCACCTACATCCACCTATACCTGCGGCCAAGAAGAAGGAGTAGAGAAGAAGATTAAAGGGGCACATCACTAGCCCCTTTGGTGCCTTCTTCTCCCCACTCTCTTCAACTTGGGCCATGACAAGGAGGAGGAGCTTTCCACTTCAAGGAGGATGGCTAGGCAAAGGAGAAGAACCTAGGGTGGATGTCCACCCTTGGAGGAGGAGAATTAAAGGTGGTAGCTACCACCTTGGAGGACTTCATTTTCAAGGAAGGAGAAGGAGGAGCCCTTTCAAGCCTAGGAGCCACTAAGCTTGGAGCAAGGAGCTTCCCCTCTTCACCAATAATTCAGGAAGATTTGTGTTTTATTTTCCTTGTTGCAATTATCTAGTAGTAGAAGCATTCATCTACTGGGGTTTTTTATAAAACACTCTCTTTTAATCAAAGTTGCCTTCTTTAATCTTGTTGCATAGTCTTGTAGAATTCTTGTTTAACCATTTTCACTCCCTCTCCCTAATTACTCTAGGCCTCCATGTGCCTAGAGTGAGCTTAGGGAGAGGTTCTATTTGTCACTATAATAGTAGTGTAGTGGATTAGTATAGAGAATTTTCTCGCTATCAATAAACCTGCCTTGTTCTCATTATTTCAAAACCATAAAAAAAATCATACATATAAAACACCAAAAAAAAAGTTGAATTCCATCTTTAAGCAAGGGATTTTAATTTGCAAACATATTGCCTCCTTGGATGACCCAAGATACCCCACTATCTAGGTTTATAAATTTAAGAGTTGATAGATTTTGCATGTTACAATGACGTATTTTACAAACCGCATAAAATTCGCATCAAGTGACCAGTTGGGGGATTGAAGAATAGGTGCACTGGATACAGCGCCTCGTAAGGTCTCGAAACTGTTGAGACATGAGAAGTCACCATTAGTTACCAGAAGATTCGTTAACGCGTGAGTAATTTTCGAGAAATCTCGAATGAATCTTCGATAAAATCTAACATGCCCTAATAATGATCTAATTTACCTGATAGAGCTAGGTGGAGGTAATCACGAAATGATTTCAGACTTAGCTTGGTCAACCTTGAGTGCATTAGAGGAGATCCTGTGACCTAGTATGATGTCATCCCTTACCATAAAATGGTTTTGTACCCATGAAAGTACTAGGTTAACTTCTATGCATCCCCTCAGAATCTTTGTGAGGTTATCGAGACAAGATGAGAAATCGTCCCTAAACACGGAGAAGTCGTCCATGAACACTTCTACGCAATCCCCGATCATGTCTGAAAAGATGGTCATCATGCATCCTTGAAAAGTAGCTGGTGCATTGCAGAGTCCGAAAGGCATCCGCTTAAAAGCGAATGTTCCAAAGGGACATGTAAAAGTTGTCTTGTCTTGGTCTTCTAGGTTGATTGCGACTTGATTGTACCCAGAGTATCCATCCAGAAAGAAGAAGAAACTACGCCCGGCTAGCCATTCTAGAATCTGATCAATAAAGGGCAAAGGAAAATGATCCTTTTTGGTAGCCGAGTTTAGCTTCCTATAGTCAATGTAGACCTACCAAGAAGTCGTGGTGCGGGTTAGGATGGATTTGCCCAATTCATTTCTGATTACGGTGAGTCCCACCTTTTTGGGCACTATCTGAATGGGATTCACCCACTGGCTGTCGGAAATTGAATAGATAATGTCTGCGTCCAGCCAGTTAATGATCTCCTTCTTGACAACCTCCAACATATTTGGATTTAGGCATCTTTGAGGTTGTCTCGACGATCTCACCCCTTCATTTGTGTAGATATGGTGAGTGCAATATGAGGGGCGAATTCGGTGGAGATTAGCAATGCCCCATCCGATAGCAGCCCTATGTGCTCACAAAATAGAGATCAACTGGTGTTGGAGTCAAGTGAGCATTGATAATCACTGGATATGTCTCACTTTCTCCCAGAAACACGTATTTGAGTGAACCAGGTAAGGGCAGTAGCTCTAGTAGCGAAGGGTGGGGAGGAGGGTTATGCAGGGGAGTAGAGGAAACAATAGTGGAAATTTGCTGATCCTGATTCATGAAGAATCCACCTGTAGTGTTCACGTGATAGGATAGGATAGTCAGGATCAGGGGTGTTAGGAGCAGATGAACACCCATGACAACCAGATCCATGGGATGAAATGTGTATATCAATAGTCTCAGTCCGGTGTGGATTGTGATCAAAGACCCTTGATAGTGAGGATGAATGTGCCATTGGGTTGCTGCAGAGGAGCCCAATGTTCCCACAGAAAGCTGAATCTTCATCATCACTATCCTCCTTGATCAAGTCACAATCAAAGTTCTTTGATGCCCTAAAAATGTCCAATCTAAGCTTTTTGTTTCCTAGGGCAATCTCCATGCACCCTGATGCACAGTCGATGTTTGCACGGGCGATTGCCAGAAACAAGCGACATAGGATAATGGTGCATCACGGAGATTAAGGGGAACCTCCATATCAAGAACAAAAAAGTCCGCTAGAAAGCAAAATCCTTGGACTTTTACAATCACATTTTCAACCACCCCCCTCGGTGTTTTTACAGATCAGTTAGCCAACTGTATGGTAATCGAGGTGGGCTTTAACTCCCCAAATTGAAATCGATCAAATACTACGGTGGGAGTTAGGTTGATGGACGACCCTAAGTCAAGAAGGGCCATATCAAAAGGGGAATCTTGCAATAAGCAGGAAATCAATGGTGTGTCCAGGTCCTTCTTCTTGGGCGGTAAGTCAGCTAAAATAACTGCACTGGCTTCCTCAGATAATACCACTTGTCATCCGATCCACTTCTGCTAATTTGAAGTACAGTAGTCCTTAAAGAACCTAGCGACAGCTGGGATGTGATCTATTGCTTCGAGGAGAGGGACCTAAATGTGAACTTCCTTAAACAAAGATTTCAAGTCCTCGAAATTTCGCTTGTCCTTTCTTCATGCTGAATCTCATGTTAGGACCGTGGGAAAAGGGACGGGAATTTTAGGGTCTAAAGGCTTCTCTCCTTTATCTAATGAAGATGGCTTGTGAGAGGAAGAGGGTTGTGAGCCATCTTGTGGTATGGCACAGGAAAAATCGTTACCTACTTGCCTAGGTAGTGGGTCCTGTGTAGTCTTTCCGCTCCTTAAGGTAACAACTTTTCCATCGACGTGCTGTCCATGCTGGGGTAGAGGAGCGAGTTGGTCTGGATACACAGGGTTTGGCAACAGAGGTGGTTGACTGAGTCCATAACCAGGAGGTGTCGGAGGTGCTTGCATAACCGCGTGTGCTTGCCCCTGTGGTGCTTAGAATCTAGGTGGGGTACCCTAATTTTGCACATATCTTGGGTTCGGGACAGGTTGAGAGGGTAAAGCTCCCTGTGATCTATGCTTCTGCATCATCTGGTTCTGCGTGTTCTGTTTGCTCTGTATTTGGTCAGCCATTGCCTTCATTATTTGGAGGTTGTCATGAGTAGATTTTCGAATAGATGCCTGCAATTCCTCCTTCAGCGACTCCAAAGGGTCAGCTTGCTTTGGAAGGTAGTTGGCAGCTTGGTGCAGCAGCTGAAAGATAGAGCGTGTCTGTTGCTGCTGAGATGGGAATGGCTACTGCCTAGGATACGTGTTCTGCACATTCCTAAATTGTCTGGTCTGGTAGTGTGGAATTTGATTCGATCTCTGTAGATTACCAGACCAGGTGAAATTGGGATGTTGGCACCAACCAGAGTTATATGTTTCAGAATATGGGCTGTTATGCCCGTATCCCTGAATTGCATTGACATCTTCATAAGTCGAAGATGTCTCAGATGCGAATTCATCAAAAGAATATGCACTTGCATCATCATGTGGTGCGAAACCCTGATTATACGATGCCAAATCCATATTATTCATGGGTTCCTAGTATGCAGGATCTCGAGAAGATAGAGAGAAAACATCCTGAGTGACCAGATATATACGAGCAAAGGGGGCTCAGGATGCTTGAGAGGAGTGAGATGGAGCAGTGCTGCCAGAAGATCCGGATCTCGCTCGCATCAATTCATCGATCTTCTTATCAAGCAGATCCACCTTATCCAGCTTTTTGGTGATAATGTCCACGTCAGCTTGAGCAGATTCAGCTTGAGCTTCGTGGACATTAACTCGTTGTTGTTTAGGTCGTTGGAACTGGTTCATTGAGGCAGCGTTCATCGAGTTCTCTGCTAAGGAATTGAATAGTTCAAATGCTCTATTCTTGTCCTTCGCGAGAAAATTCCCACTGCTAGATGCATCGGCCAGGTACCGATGTGTGTCATCGAGCCTATGGTAAAATACTTACGCAAGGTGCCATTTGGGTACACCATGGGTGGGCACTTCCTGAGAAGATCATGAAATCTGTCCCAGGAATCATGTACCTTCTCTCTAGGGCTTTGAGCAAAAGTCGTGATTGTGTGCCTCATGGCATTTATTCGACCGATCTGGAAAAACTTTTGGAGGAATTTGCGACGTAATTCCTCCCAGGTTCCAATTGGCCTCCCGATGGTCTTGAACCAATAAGCAGCTTTATCCTTGAGAGAAAAAGGAAAAAGCTTCACGAGAACAATTCCAATATCAATGTTCTTGGGTCGAACTGACTCTGCAATCTGACTCAGGTCTTCGAGGTGCTGGAAGGGATCCTGTTCGTCACGCTTTTGTGCGGTTTGTTAAAAGATAATATCGTGTTGTAGTATAGCCGCGAAAGCGTTCAAAACAAATAAAGATTTTTATTACTCGAAAACCAGAGTATCCGAGGTCGAACACAGGAAGCAATCTCAGTACTTTGGAAAACCCAAGAATACAACTGTTACATGCAAATATAATTGATTCAAAGAGTTTTTTAGAAAAAGTAGAATTAGACGTCTGATTTATGTATCAGACGTCTTAAATGTGATCTTTCTTCCTTTCTTCCTTCTTCTCCTTTCTGCTTCTGTATCTTTCCTTCTGCTTTGCCGTTCCGATCTCTTTGCAATCTTCCCTTGTCCTTCTTCTTCTTCTCTGCGAAGACTTCTAATCTTTCTGTTTTCCTTCTCCTGCAAAGGCTTCTTTCTTCTTCTTCTGTCTTCTTCTTTGGCTTGCTTTTCCTTCTTCTGCAGCGGCCAAGTCCTTCTCCTGCGAACAGGAGCAAAACCTAACCCTTCTCCCGCTACCCGCACGTCTCTCTCTCTCAAGCAATTCACTCAGAGCCGCTCTCCCAGAGCCACAAGCATTAATCGGGTCGGATCGTACCCGGGACCAGGCGCACCTGAAGGTGGTGTGATGCGCGAGGAGTGAGTAGGTCTAGGTCGGGTCGGATCCGCCAAGTCCGCGTGGTCAGGCCGCGGACGAGGCGGGTGGGGTCAGTGAGGGACCTCACCCCTGTGCTTTCGAGGCAGTAAAGCTATATCACAAAAACTCTTTATACCATACTTGTGCCTTGAGATTCCACGATGTGGGACTAAACGTTCCGCCTTTCCTTTGCGCGCGCCCGCAGACTCTCGTGTGCAATTGCCCATGCTGAAGGCCCTGCTGGTGCTCCCTGCTGAACTCAGTTACTTCGCGACACTTGCAAGAGCCAGCTGCACCTGCCGCCTGGGAAGCCTGACGCCTGCTGCTGCTCCAAGCTTCCTGCTGCTTCGGCTGTTAATGGCGGCCGGGGCGTTCACCTGAGATTCCACAGAACGGCCTATTGGCCCAATCAGAATAGCTGGAAACCTTCGCCGCAGCACGGCGAAGGCGGTGGGTGATGCTGCAGGTTGTCGGTCGACCTAGGCGTGCGCGCCTAGGTCAACCTGTGGGCGGAGATGGTGGGTTGTTCGGGGGGTAGTTATGGAGGTCTGGAGTGGCAGTTGTGGGGTGGAGCGAGCTCCTGGTGGTGAGGCAGAGATCACGAGGTGATTGGCGAGCCGTGTGGAGTGGCGGAGTGGTGTGGGGGCTCGCCGGAGTGCGGTCAGAGGCGAGGAAGATGAAGGCGGTTAGGTACTGTCGAGGGGTAATCAAGTAAAATAGTTGGGGGAAAAGAGAGAGGAGAGGATGGAGAACGTATCTGGGGTTGTCTGGAGGGAAGGGAGGCGGCGGAGAAGACAGCTCGTAACTGCCGTCGTCGGGGAAGAAAGACCCTGAGGGAGGAAGCGGCGACGAAGACGAGGTCAGAAGTGCGTGCGCGGGGTACAGCGCGACGCGGGAGATAGCGGCGGAGAGGACTCTGCTGCTGGTATGGCAGCAGAGCGACAAGAAGGAGGGAAGGAGGTCGCTGGAGCTTGTGGGTCGTTTGGCCGGAGATGGGAGAGGGAGGAATTTGGAAGGGATCTCCGTCAAAATCAAGCTTAGCCTGTTCGGCCGGAGTTGTGGGTTCTTATATAGGCGCTGGACTGGGTGTGCAGGGTGTGAAGGGCACGTAATTTCCTGAAGTTGGTCGCCGGAGATGGAAAGGAGTTAGGATACCAAATCTCACGTGCGTTCGCACGAGAGATTGGGTTCACACCAGCAATTGTAATTGACTTTATAAGGAAGGGAATTCCTCAGAGAATCCTCCTTCCATTTCTGGGAGGGAATCTCTGAGGGATTAGAGAGCAATCCCTCTCCGAACCTTGCCGGAGCTCGGTTCTGCCCTAGCAATGGCGGCAGGACCGGTTTGCAAAGGAGGCGAAGAACCTAGGGGGTTCTTCGCAACGGTATTTAAAAGATAGGGACCAATTTGTGATTTGGGTGTACTAAATTGCAAAGTAGGTCAAGATGACCCCTCCTTTGGTCCAAATTTTGGTACAAACATAATTTGGACCTAAGGAATCCAATGGAGAAGTTAGATTTCAGGTTTGACCTTGTTTGACTGGACATTTTGCATAAAAACCCAAATTAGGTTAATTGAAGAGCTAGGACCCTAATCTAGGTCAAACTAGGTTCCAAAGGCCAAATTAAGTGTTCTAAACCCTAGAGTATGTTTTTCCATGATTTATAGAGGGTTTACTTGCTTTTTGTTCTGACCGGAACCTTGTTAATTTAAGAGGGTCTGTTTTAGGGTTACCAAGTGTCATTTAGTTCTTAGATTGCACATGAACCCATTTCTGATTGACTCAACCCACTTTTTATTTCATTTATACCATTTGACCTATGTTTTGCCTCTGAGAAATCCTGTTTACGTACTGCAATGGTAAAATTGCAGTTTTAACCTTTATTTCATGTTTTCTTCTCAGGGCACTTGTTCCTTCAGTTAGGCCTTCTTCTAGGTTATGTAGGAGCTTTTATCTTCTTTATTGGGTCAAAATGAGCTAGTTATGGCTCATGATGAGGCTCTCATCATACCCCCATGCCTAGCTTTTGCTAGTCCCTTAGCAAAATTTCAACGTTTTAACTTCCATTCTAGACCCTGAGTGTCTGTCAACAATGATAAGTGCTTCTCCTTTTCTTTTGTGATTAGGTGGGAATGCCGACAATAGGCCTAGAGGTACTCAAGTACCAACCAAAATCCGGACCTGTTCCGCTTTAGCCTCAGTCTTCTGCAAAGGTTTCTACGGCCCACAGAAACTAACCTAAGGTTTGTTGGACTCCGCGGTTAAAGCACCCGTGCTTGAGATATTTTTAGCCTAAGCTCAGTTTGCAGTGCATTTTTTGTAAGAGAGAGATAGAGGATTTATTTGTTTGGAGAGCTTTTCTCTCTCTTTTCTTTTTATTTCTAGCTTCGGATTAGCTTCTCAACACGGTCTGTATCGGATTCCTCGTCCCCATCATCAATCCTCAAGGGTCCCTGGCTTTCGAGATTTCGAGATAATCCCGCCCATGGCAACCCCCGGAACCCTGGCTTTCGAGATTTCGAGATAATCCCGCCCATGGCGTTCCGTGGCCGAATTCAGACCCTGGCGATTGACATTTCATGATAATGCCACCCATGGTATCTGAACCAGCAGAGTGCTTACATGCCCCCAGTAGGATATTTAAATATCCTAAGAGACAAGCACCGAGGAGATGATATGTTGTTACGCATCTTTGAGGGGAATTTCCCGCCTCTCCACGCTGGGAACTCGTCCAAATCAACTTGTGTTGATTGACCGCTCCTAATCTAGGTGACTTTTTCAGAACATTAAACGCTTTTCGCGTGATTTGGATGTTTATGCGCACTGAACCAGACTGTGTGTGAATTTGAGTGCTTAGGTTACCGAATCCCGCAAACCGGAGGTCAGTTAACGAGGCCGAATACTTCCTAAGCCTTAGACCTAATACTCAAGCTTCGCATTTTCCTCAACCTCTTGAGGATTATCCAGATTTTAATGGATACGTGAATTTTTAAGCTAAAGGTACTAGCCCAAAAAGCCTAAGACCAGTGTTCCCTCTAATCTCTTGTTATATCTCCGTGGCACTTTTCTTTTCTTTTTCTTGATTCGGTCTAGAACTTCAGTTAACCCCTTAATCTTTTACTAATGACTATTTCTTTTCATTTTGTGCTCCTTTTTGTCATTTTTTTCTTCTTTTCCTCCTCTCATTTGTATGACCCTGAATTGTTCCTCCCCTCTATCAAGTCTTTTTTTTTTTTTTTATGTGAAACGCTTTCTTGATATGAATTTTCTGACATTTTGCACTTTCATACCCCCCATGCCTAAGATTTGCAATGTCCCCATTGTAAATTAGGTGGGTTCGAATTCAGCTTAGTTCATGTATTAGGACAGGTGTGTGGTGAGTGAATGGGTCGAAGCGACTTGTTGCGAACGATTTCTAATCTCGGGTAGGTATACCTGAGGTGAAGTCGGCTGTTCTAATGGATGAACCCTAAAGTGCAATATGAGTTCCGCAAAGAGATGTCAGAAACGGTTTCAGGTTTTCAAAGAATGACGGGTTGCCTCCCGTTAAGCGCTGAGTTTTACGCCATCGGCTGGGCGTAATGAGCTCAAGAGGAATGGAGGGTAAAGGTTGACTCAGTCAAATCTATATCGGTCATGTCAATGAACGGCTTGAGTCTCTGCCCGTTCACGACAAAGGGTTCAGAATCGTGGCTGAGTGGGCTGATTTCAATAGCTCCATTTCCGAAGATTTGGCGGACTAGGTAGGGTCCGACCCACTTGGATCTTAGCTTTCCTGGGAATAGTTTGAGTCGAGCATCAAAGAGTAAAACTTTTTGACCAGGATGAAAGACCTTTCTAGAAATGTGTTGTCGTGAAAAGCTTTAACCCGTTCTTTGTAAATTCGCGAGTTCTCATACGCGTCGTGGCGTAATTCATCGATCTCGCTCATTTGAAATCTTCTGTGGGTTCCATCCTTAGAAAGGTCGAGATTACAGGTCCGTACTGCCTAATAGGCTTTATGCTCCAATTCGACGGGGAGGTGACATGCCTTCCCATACACTAGTCTGAAGGGAGACATTCCTAATTGGGTCTTGTGGGCGGTCCTATAGGCCCACAATGCTTCCGGAAGCCGAGAAGACCAATCTTTTCTATCAGGTCGAACAGTAACCTGAAGGATCTTCTTGATCTCTCGGTTAGATAGCTCAGCTAGACCATTAGTTTGGGGGTGGTAAGGAGTAGAGATTCGGTGTGACACCCCGTATTTGGTCATCAGTGACCTGAACTGAGCGTTCGTAAAATGGGTCCCTCCATCGGAAATTATAGCACGCGGAATCCCAAACCTTGAGAAAATGTTTTGATGGTGGAATTTTATAACGACTTTATGATTGTTGGTTCGGGTCGGAATGGCTTCTATCCACTTGGACACATAGTCAACTGCGAGTAAGATGTATTCGAAGCCATCCGAGTTCGGAAAGGGTCCCATGAAATCAATCCCCCAAATATCGAAAATTTCGCATACCAAGATCGGCTGTAGAGGCATCATGTCTCTATAGCTCATGTTACCCAGAGTCTGGCAACGGGAACATGCCTTACAGTGTTCGTATGCATCCTTGAAAATTGTGGGCTAGTAGAAGCCACACTGGAGGACTTTCGATGTGGTTTTATGTCCAGAAAAATGTCCACCGCATGCCTGGTCATGGCAGAATGAGAGTATGTCTTTGATTTCCACTTCTGTGACACACCGTCGGATTATCTGATCAGCACCAATGCGGAAAAGATACGGGTCTTCCCATAGGTAATACTTGGCATCGGAACGCAATTTGTCCTTTTTGGCCTTCGACCAATCGGGCGGAATCTGATGTGATGCCAGGTAATTAACAATATCGTCGAACCATGGAAGACTTGTACTGATAGTCAGGAGGTGCTCATCAGGGAAATGTTCTGTAATAGGTCCGGAAGGATCAATAATTTCAGAAGGAAGGCGGGACAAGTGATCAACTACCACATTGTGCTTTCCCGCCTTGTCGCAAATCTCGAGGTCAAATTCTTGCAATAGCAAGATCCAGCGGATTAGTCGAGGTTTCGCGTCCTTCTTGGCAAGGAGATGCCTTACAGCTGTGTGATCCGAGTATACGATAATACGGGAACCCAGAAGGTATGATCTGAATTTTTCCAGGGCAAATACTACGGCCAGCAGCTCTTTCTCAGTAACCGTATAGTTACGCTGAGCCTCATCCAGTGTTTTACTGGCGTAGTAAATGACCACAGGTATCCCATCAATTTTCTGCCCCAAAACCGCTCCTACAGCAAAGTCAGATGCATCGCACATGATCTCAAAGGGTTGAGACCAATCAGGGGACTGTAGGATTGGGGCCTGGGTGACTCGGTCACGTAGGATTTCAAATGCTTGAGTGCATTCCTTGGAAATTTCGAAAGGTACATCCTTGGAGAGAAGATTGGTCAGGGGGCGCGCGATCTTGGAGAAATCAGGGATGAATCGACGGTAGAAACCGACGTGCCCCAAAAAAGATCGGATGTCCTTAATCGAGCTAGGCATAGGGAGCTTGGAAATCAGGTTAACCTTAGCTCGATCCACTTGGATGCCTTTCTCTGAGATTAAATGTCCCAGGACAATTCCCTCAGGCACCATGAAATGGCTCTTTTCCCAGGAAAGAACCAAATTCACCTCGATGCACCGCCTGAGTATATGGACCAAGTGTTGGAGGCAATCGTCAAATGATTGTCCAAAAACTGAAAAGTCATCCATGAAGACTTCCAGATAATCACCTACCATATCTGAGAATATGGCAAGCATGCACCGCTGAAAAGTTGCAGGTGCATTGCAGAGACCGAACAGCATCCTTCGGAACGCGTACGTCCCGAAGGGGCAGGTGAATGTGGTCTTTTCTTGGTCCTCTGGATGGATTGCCACCTGATTGTAACCGGAGTACCCGTCAAGAAAGCAGAAGAATTTATTTCCCGCTAGTTTCTCGAGGATCTGATCAATAAATGGTAGTGGGAAATGATCCTTCTTCGTGGAGGAATTTAGTCTTCTGTAATCAATGCAGACTCTCCACGAATTAGCTATTCGGGTAGGAATGACTTCCCTGGTTTCAGTCGTGATGATGGTAAGTCCTGCCTTCTTAGGTACCACTTGTGTTGGACTCACCCAACGACTGTCGGAGATCGGGTAGATGATCCCTGCATCTAACCACTTAATGATCTCCTTTTTCACAACCTCCTGTAGGTTAGGGTTTAGGCGCCTTTGCATTTCTCTTGAAGGTCGTGAGCCTTCTTCTGTGTAGATTCGATGTGTGCAGTATGAAGGGCTTATACCAGTTAAATCATCTAGAGTCCATCCAATGGCTCTACGATGTTGCTGGAGAACAGAAATCAAACGGAGTTCCTGGTCAGGTGTGAGTCGAGAATTGATAATCACAGGAAACGTCTGATTTGAATCCAAAAAGATGTATTTTAGATGTTCAGGAAGGGGCTTGAGTTCCGTGACAGGATTGTCAGCAGCAGCGGGTGGTTCGAGGTTTGTATCGGGAGCAATGGTAGGAGTCATAGGTGTGTCTAGATCATGTCCGCACTCCTCTGTTAGCGGTTTTTGCTCCACTAGTGGTTGATCAGGAATAATCAGGTTGTCCTCTATATGCAGTTCATCAACCACGGCTTCGACATCACAAATTTCCTCTATCACCCCGCAATTAATCCCTTGATGGGCCTTGAAAATGTCTATCTTTAGATTTTGATTCCCAAATTTTAATTCTATCTGGCCCTCTTCGCAGTTTATATTGGCCCTAGCAGTGGCCAAAAAGGGTCTCCCTAATATGATTGGTGTGTCCCTTGGGTTCTTAGGTGCATCCATGTCCAGTACTATGAAGTCCACTGGGAAATAAAAATCTCGTACCCTAACAATGACATCCTCGAGTATTCCTTTGGGTGACTTGATGGATCGATCGGCTAACTGCAATGTCACCTCAGTGGGTTTAAGTTCAGATTCTTCAAGGTGGTCAAGGAGGGATGTAGGTATTAAATTTATGGAGGCACCTAGGTCTAGTAGGGCTCTATCAAGTTGGGTTTCACCAATTTTACAAGAAATCAAGGGAGTTCCTGGGTCTTTAGCCTTAGGTGGGAGTTTGCTCAAGATGACAGAGCTGGCTTGCTCTGATAGTACGATTGGGTTCCCATCCTTGGTTCGTGGCTTACGTTTAGGTGTACATATGTCTTTCAAGAACCTTGCGTAAGCCGGTATGTAGCGGATTGCATCCATCAACGGGATGTTTATCTGGACTTGTTCAAAGAGCTTGACCAGATCCTCCTCAGGAGCCACAGGTTTGGTTGTCCTTTTTCCTTTGGTCAAGGCCTCAGGAAATGGGATCCTAGCTGGTTCCTCTAGGATAGGTCCAGGTTCTTGATCTGGGACAGTAGTATCTTGGATGACTACCCTAGGGTCTTGAAGATTATCAGGCTTGGAGTGGTTCGGATAGTGTGGGTCTTGTGTTGTTTTACCACTGCGTGTTGTTACAGAGTTTAATCCGGCCAGACTTTGGTTTGGGTTAGGTAGGAGGGGTGGCTGCTGCTGCAATCCTGCATAAGATGTTGACGCCTCCATCCCGTCTAGTGATGGAGTAGCAGGGGCCTGATAAATCAAATGTGCGTGGCCTGGATTTGGATTCATAACGCGCCTCTAGGTCGGCACGTTATTTGGGTTGGGCAGAGGTAGCGAAGGAAGGGTGCCAGGTTGGCGGGAATTTGCCATCTGGGCCAGTTGGTTGCGAACCTCTATGATCTCGTCCTTGTGCTGTTTTTGCATTGCCGCATTCGTCTTTTGAATGTCAGCCAGTGTTTGAAGGATAAGAGTCAGTTGATCCTGATTTTGCCCGGATTGGTAGGTGGGATTGGGTCGAGGCTGAGGCGGCTGATATGGACGAGGAGCTTGTGGGCGGGGTTGATATGGTTGTTTTTGAGAATTTCCTGCCCACTAAAAGTTAGGATGATTTCGCCATCCAGGGTTGTAGGTATTGGAGTATGGGTCATTCTGGATGGCGTTGAGGTCCTCGCAGTTTGAGGAACCTCAGGAAAGTCAGAATACGAGGGTTCAGAGTTCCCCCAACTCGAATAGAAGGGATCAGAGGTCACTCCGGTCCGAGAGGTAGATGGAGGTGGATATGGGTCCATCCCCTTGGCAGGTTGGTGATAGATGTTTTGCACTGTTTCCCTTGCCAGAGGAGGTCGTGTAAAAGAATTTTGTGCAGAGGTGGCTTGCTGCAAATGTCGAGTTAGCTCGTCCACCTTCTTTTCTATGATAGAGACCTTGTCCAACTGACTGGCCATCAGTTCCAGGTCGACAGAAGTGGACAGGTCATGCGTCTCATGTGTCCCTCTTAGATTCGTCGATGCGCGGGCATTCGTCCTGTCGAATAAGCCCAAGGAGTCATTGTTTATGGAGTTCTCACACATGTTTTCGAGAATCTCCCATACCGTGTCCTCGTGTTGGCCCATGATGTTTCCTCCACATGTTGCATTGACGAATAGACGAATATCCTCACGGAGTCCCTGGTAAAAAGACTGGACTTGCTCCCACTTAGGAACTCCGTGATGGGGGCACTTTCGCATGAGATCTAGGAATCGATCCCAAGCTTCATGAAGAGGTTCTCCCGGTTGTTGAGTGAAATGAGTGATCTGGTGGCGCAAGGCATTTGTCCGGCCAACAGGGAAGAATTTTTTCAAAAATTCGGACTGTAATTCCTCCCAAGTGTTGATCGGGCGGGTCTGAGTTTGATACCAGTGTGCAGCCTTGTCCAAGAGGGAGAACGAAAACATTTTCATGAGTAGGATATCCCGGTTTTGTACATCTGACCCGAAGGTCTGGGCCAAATGCTTGAGTTGTTTAATGTGTTGGAATGGATCCTCCGAGTTAAGCCCATGGAACTTCGGTATGGCATGAATCATATTGGGCTTCAGATCAGAATCGAGTCCTCCAATTGGGATTCGTACTCGGGGTTCGATTGCCACCGCAGCAGGATTATAGTGATCTCGCATCATAGGTCGCTGCGGTGGGTTTACAAAGTTCTGAAAGAGATCGTTCAAGCGTTGAAGTTGGTGTTCAAGATTATTCTCCTCTTCAATGGGTTGTGCCATGATGGGAGAAGAAGGAGAATCAGGGTCTGAGTCAGAGGAAAGATTTATGTGGCGGGGTTGCTGCACAAACAAGGGCGTCGAGGCTTGGCCTCGACGAGAATGAATTTCTAAGGGAGGTCTTAAAGGTGGTCTTAAGGACCTCCTACCGAACATGCACCGAAAGATGTGATGAGATTAGAAGGTGCTGGACCCAATCAAGACACCCAAGAATTGTTGGGTGACTATAGAGGTTCGGGGCAGATGGACCCCTGGATCAGAAGATCGTCCACCTGAGAAATACCTGGGTAGCCAGAGAGGGAGAGTCCCACAAAGACCCCTACACGGTAGAGCGTCCCCACGGGTTACAGGGTTTCCCCCACCTGACCTCTCTTGTCACTGCGGTTCCAGGTAAACCAGAATGGGGATCTTGACCTCTTAAGTCTACCTTTTTTTTATTTTAAGATCAAGGTGCTTAATGTTCCACTTGAACTTTTAAGTATTTTGAGTGCAAAAGTGACCTAATATTAAGGTTGGTTGACCCGAGGGATCAACTTCACCTCTTGTTCCTTTGAGAGCTTTTAGGTCCTTCCTTTTATGGTTCAAACGGATTATCAGCCTGATTTGCTTAGGGTTCCTCTTGTATAAATCTTTTCAAACACGGTTTAGCCACACCTCTTTTTGGAAAGTTTGTTTCTTTGTTTTAGAGAAGATGTGTCTCTAAAAACCCTAGCTTTGCAATCCCTAACTTGGCTCTAGTGGGTCCAATTTAGTTGCCGTAGAAATTAGCACCTAGGGCTCAATCAAGAAAGTTTTAGCCCTAGTTGCCTTAGTTGGATGAACAGATAAAAATATATTGAAATGAAAATCAGGCAACTTGATGAGTTACTAAATATGAGACAGGTAGCCCTAAGTTGATTTCCCTCCTTTTTTTTTAGATTGTGAGAGGGTTAAGAGAGAGGACTTATGGAGATTACCTGTTCCTTGGAGAGTCTGTTGTGCAGTTGCTATTCTTTCCTTTTTGTTTTGCTTTCCCTGAATGAACACAGCAAAAGAGAGAAGTCAAGTCGGATATTAGATAGAAAAGTTGTACTCAAAAGTTTTAAAAGTGCCCGTTGCTCCCCGGCAACGGCGCCAAGAAATGTTCGTCACGCTTTTGTGCGGTTTGTTAAAAGATAATATCGTGTTGTAGTATAGCCGCGAAAGATTCAAAACAAATAAAGATTTTTATTACTCGAAAATCGGAGTATCCGAGGTCGAACACAGGGAGCAATCTCAGTACTTTGGAAAACCCAAGAATACAACTGTTACATGCAAATATAATTGATTCAAAGAGTTTTTTAGAAAAAGTAGAATTAGACGTCTGATTTATGTATCAGACGTCTTAAATGTGATCTTTCTTCCTTTCTTCCTTCTTCTCCTTTCTGCTTCTGTATCTTTCCTTCTGCTTTGCCGTTCCGATCTCTTTGCAATCTTCCCTTGTCCTTCTTCTTCTTCTCTGCGAAGACTTCTAATCTTTCTGTTTTCCTTCTCCTGCGAAGGCTTCTTTCTTCTTCTTCTGTCTTCTTCTTTGGCTTGCTTTTCCTTCTTCTGCAGCGGCCAAGTCCTTCTCCTGCGAACAGGAGCAAAACCTAACCCTTCTCCCGCTACCCGCACGTCTCTCTCTCTCAAGCAATTCACTCAGAGCCGCTCTCCCAGAGCCACAAGCATTAATCGGGTCGGATCGTACCCGGGACCAGGCGCACCTGAAGGTGGTGTGATGCGCGAGGAGTGCGTAGGTCTAGGTCGGTTCGGATCTGCCAAGTCCGCGTGGTCAGGCCGCGGACGAGGCGGGTGGGGTCAGTGAGGGACCTCACCCCTGTGCTTTCGAGGCAGTAAAGCTATATCACAAAAACTCTTTATACCATACTTGTGCCTTGAGATTCCACGATGTGGGACTAAACGTTCCGCCTTTCCTTTGCGCGCGCCCGCAGACTCTCGTGTGCAATTGCCCACGCTGAAGGCCCTGCTGGTGCTCCCGGCTGAACTCAGTTACTTCGCGACACTTGCGAGAGCCAGCTGCACCTGCCGCCTGGGAAGCCTGACGCCTGCTGCTGCTCCAAGCTTCCTGCTGCTTCGGCTGTTAATGGCGGCCGGGGCATTCACCTGAGATTCAACAGAACGGCTTATTGGCCCAATCAGAATAGCTGGAAACGTTCGCCGCAGCACGGCGAAGGTGGTGGGTGATGCTGCAGGTTGTCGGTCGGCCTAGGCGTGCGCGCCTAGGTCAACCTGTGGCCGGAGATGGTGGGTTGTTCGGGGGGTAGTTATGGAGGTCTGGAGTGGCAGTTGTGGGGTGGAGCGAGTTCCTGGTGGTGAGGCGGAGCTCACGAGGTGATTGGCGAGCCGTGTGGAGTGGCGGAGTGGTGTGGGCAGCTCGCCGGAGTGCGGTCGGAGGCAAGGAAGACGAAGGCGGTTAGGTACTGTCGAGGGGTAATCAAGTAAAATAGTTGGGGGAAAAGAGAGAGGAGAGGATGGAGAACGTATCTGGGGTTGTCTGGAGGGAAGGGAGGCGGCGGAGAAGACGGCTCGTAACTGCCGTTGTCGGGGAAGAAAGACCCTGAGGGAGGAAGCGGCGACGAAGACGAGGTCAGAAGTGCGTGCGCGGTGTACAGCGCGACGCGGGAGATAGCGGCGGAGAGGACTCTGCTGCTGGTATGGCAGCAGAGCGACGAGAAGGAGGGAAGGAGGTCGCCGGAGCTTGTGGGTCGTTTGGCCGGAGATGGGAGAGGGAGGAATTTGGAAGGGATCTCCGTCAAAATCAAGCTTAGCCTGTTCGGCCGGAGTTGTGGGTTCTTATATAGGCGCTGGACTGGGTGTGCAGGGCGTGAAGGGCACGTAATTGCCTGAAGTTTGTCACCGGAAATGGAAAGGAGTTAGGATACCCAAATCTCCCATGCGTTCGCACGAGAGATTGGGTTCATACCAGCAATTGTAATTGACTTTATAAGGAAGGGAATTCCTCAGAGAATCCTCCTTCCATTTCTGGGAGGGAATCTCTGAGGGATTAGAGAGCAATCCCTCTCCGAACCTCGCCGGAGCTCGGTTCTGCCCTAGCAATGGCGGCAGGACCGGTTTGCAAAGGAGGCGAAGAACCTAGGGGGTTCTTCGCAACGGTATTCAAAAGATAGGGACCAATTTGTGATTTGGGTGTACTAAATTGCAAAGTTGGTCAAGATGACCCCTCCTTAGGTCCAAATTTTGGTACAAACCTAATTTGGACCTAAGGAATCCAATGGCGAAGTTAGATTTCAGGTTTGACCTCGTTTGACTGGACATTTTGCGTAAAAACCCAAATTAGGTTAATTGAAGAGCTAGGACCCTAATCTAGGTCAAACTAGGTTCCAAAGGCCAAATTAAGTGTTCTAAACCCTAGAGTATGTTTTTCCATAATTTATAGAGGGTTTACTTGCTTTTTGTTCTGACCGGAACCTTGTTAATTTAAGAGGGTCTGTTTTAGGGTTACCAAGTGTCATTTAGTTCTTAGATTGCACATGAACCCATTTTTGATTGACTCAACCCACTTTTTATTTCATTTATACCATTTGACCTATGTTTTGCCTCTGAGAAATCCTGTTTACGTACTGCAATGGTAAAATTGCAGTTTTAACCTTTATTTCATGTTTTCTTCTCAGGGCACTTGTTCCTTCAGTTAGGCCTTCTTCTAGGTTATGTAGGAGCTTTTATCTTCTTTATTGGGTCAAAATGAGCTAGTTATGGCTCATGATGAGGCTCTCATCAGATCCTCATTCGAGTTTCCATGGAAATGAGTTTGAATTAGACTTATGATATTTGGCTTTAACTCGAATGCGTCTCCACCTGCGAGAATCCAGACCTAAGGTTCTATGATTGTTGCCGTCGGATCATAGAAATCCTACAGTTGTTCCCTGTGTGGTGGATGCTGCATTCTATCGAGTGTCTTGAGAATCCGGTCAATGCTCTACTCATATTTTTTGTTTCGTTTCCTCAACCCTAGCTTCTAGATGAGCCATTAGATCCTAATTCTCATGGTCCTGACGAATTCAAGGATCGGGATTAGCCATCTCGGCTAATCAGTTGGAAAAAGGTTGAGACGAGTGGTCAAGCGAAAATGCCTCTGCCGCCTTGGGTTTGGCTCCCAAGGTCCCACGAGGTTAGGTCTTAATGACCTTCTTCCTTGCACACACCAACTCAAAGGGTTGGTGTAGTCAAGCAAAACAAGGCTAAGGCCTTATTAATCAGATTGGTCCTTTAGATCAGATGACCTGATTTTTCATTTAAGTTTGTGTTATTAAAATCTGGCTAGAGACCAACTGTAAGGAGTTCCCGCCTCTCAGGCTAACTGGCCAGTCTGGTTACGAAGGGACTACGAGGAAGGTTCTTCCTTCGGCATTCACCTCTGGTTTCGTTACCCCACAGCTGTGGTCGTTTGGCATTGCCTTGCAAGCATAGTCACCAAGTTTTACAGGAGTGGTTGGAACTACCCAGTCGTTTGAAGCCAAATGCAGGTTATTTGGTGTATTTTTGTTAATCTTAACTTGTTTCTTAATGAGTCGATTCTTCGCTTTTAAAGTCGTTTCTCACATAAAACGATGCGTCATTTGTAGCTCTATGTGGTGGAAAAATCGACTAATCAACAATTAATATAAGCACTCAATTAGGAGCGAGTCGTGTCCACAGGGAGGCAATGGCCTATCTAAACTCACAAGGGTCAAAAACTGATGTTCACTATTAATTTAGTCGAGAAACCAAATCAAAATCACTTTCAGAATAGCTAAACGATAAGTGTTAATGCTGAAATAGCAATTTTGCATAACTAAAGGATATATTTTGCAATGTAGCTAAATAAAATAATAATAAAATTTCACAATGACACTGAATGTAAATATTAATAGTAGCTTTACTGTAGAAAAATAGGTGAAATTCTTCCCCTTGTTCGTGCGCGAGGAAGAGGCCACGATTGAAGGCGAGAAGCCCACCGGAGGTTGAGTGAGCCAAGGGTTATTCGATGGTGGTGGTCTCGTGGCCAACAGTGGTCGGAGGAGTGGTGGTTACAGCTCTCTACTGCTGCTGGAGACAGAGAGGAGGCATGTGCGTTGAAGGGCTTCACGTGGATGGAGGCGGTGGACGCATAGGCCGTGCGAGCGCTGCTGAGCTTGGCTGCAGCTGCTGCTGCGCTGCAGGCGCGGCGGCAGTGCTGCAGGCAACGGCGGGCGTGGTGCAGGTGCACACACGGAGGTGTGCGCGGGCTGTAAGTGGGCACGCGTGCCTACGGGTGCGAGGCAGGGGTTGAGGCACACTGGATGGATGTGCGGGTGGCGACTGAGGTGCGGGAGGAGAAGGTGCGCTGAGCTACTGGAAGTGAGCATGCGCTAGCTGCTATGCGTGCGAGCAGAAGGAGGCGTGGGGATTGGATGCAGCGTGCGCGCGGGTGGTGCATTGGCTGCAAGAGGTGTGACGCGTAGTTGGGCGGCGCTGCAGCTGGTGCGTGTGCGCGCGGATGGTCACGCGTGGTGCGCTTGGAGGAGCGACCTGGACGATAATGCATAGTGTGGAGTTGGAGGTGGCCACTGCTGCACGTGGGGATGGCATGGTTTTTAGGTTCTTTTTAGTGGAGTAGAGGAAAAATAGAGGATGGGGGAAGAAGATGATGGTGGTGCTATAGGAGTTTTAAACGTCTGGGAACATTCCCAGACATCTTAACGGACAGGGGCATGAAGTTGCGGTGGCTGTGGTGGTGGATGCTGGTGATGGCAGTGAGGGTGGTGCACGCTGAGGTGCTCACAGTAATGCAAACGAGCTCCAGATGGCGGTGCGGCCTGTCACACCACATGCCCACGATGGTGGAGGCTCGTCGCCACGGTTGAGGCCGGTGGTGGTGGAGTGGACGAGAGGTCAACTCTCTGCACAGTAATGAATCAGGGTGGCGGCCTCATCTCAACAGCAGCTCTCCCTTCTCCTTTTGTAGCCACGGCCACACTGGTTTGAAATTCAAAATGTCGTAGCATGAATGTGATGCACAGGAGAAGGAGGCAGAGCCGAAGCCAGAGGAGTTACCTGTGCAAAGGAGAAAAAGAATAAAAGAACAAAATATTATGGTTATTTATGCATAAACCCTTAACTTCTATGTTAACTTAAAACAATGCATGAAATGTACCTAATTGGTTATCTAATTAAATGAATGCAATTCTAAGTTAATTCTAAATGCATTTAAATATGAATGAAATGCATGAATTATTTAATTAAATCAAAAATATGAATTAATCTATTTACATCCTAATTTATGCTAAATAAATATTAGAATTAATTTAATGTCTAGGCACTTAAATACTTAAATAGCCCACAAATATGGGCAAATCAAATACCCCCTTGCCTAGTTTTTGCTGGTCCCTAGCAAAATCAAGCAAAACCTAGCACTCCAAGTAAATAAGCCAACCCAATCAGTCTTCCATGAGAAACATATTAAGTTCAGACTTTAGATCTAAGGTTCCCAAGTAGTTGTTAAGTTACAGACTAGGTCGGCTAAAGACAAGTTGCAGGCACAAGTTTCCCTTATTTCTGACTCTATCCTAAGTTTTATTGATCCTTGAGATTAAAGCATCCATGCAAGTGCGTTGGACTGAGTTATTTGAGTTAAAGGAAAAAGGATTTTTTTTTTGAATAATATATATATATATATATTTGTTTGATTCCTCTAAGTCTAACTTCGGATCATCTATCACACGATCTATGTCGGATTCATTGTCCCCATCACCGTACCTCGAAGGATGCCTGGCTTTCGATGCTTCGAGATAGCACCGCCCATAGTGACCCCAAGAACTCCTGGCAATCAACACTTCGAGATAGTATCACCCATGGATTTCTAATGCAAATTCAGGCTTGTAGCAATCGGCACTTCGAGATAGGGCCACCCATGGTACTTGAACCGCACAATGCGCTTACATGCCCCCAGTAGGATGAAGACCCTAAGAGACAAGCGCTGAGGAGGTAATATGTTATCATCGCATCCTCAAGGTGAGTATATACTTCACCTCTCCTGCAGTGGGAACTCTTCCAATCAAATTATGTTTTCAAGCCTCTCCTAAGTCAAAACTAAGAGAACCAAATCTCTTTTAAGAAAGAAATTAAGTTGATTACTTAATTACACCAGACCAAATGTGTGAAATTTGGATGCTTGGGTTACAAGGACCTGTAAACCAAAAGGTAGAACAAGACTCCAGGTACTACCCCACCTTTTAACTCAAACCCTAGCATTCCTTCCTAAACCTCTTGAGGAATGGTCCGCAACTTAACTCCTACTTAAGTTCTTAAGTCCATAAAGGATCCAAAAGGTCTACAACTAGTAGCTCACTTAGCTTATAAAGTTCGACCCTAGAATTGACTTAGCCTAACCTAGAGTTCTAATTTGCTTAAGAATGTAGAGCTAGCCAGTTAAGCCCAATAATTACAATTTTTTAATTATTTATTATTATTATTATTATTTTCAAAGCAAATGTATGCAATGCAGAATGCTTTAATTAAATGCATGAATGCATTATGCTATGTATATCCCCAAGTACACCACCCCATGCCTCAAATCTGCAATGTCCTCATTTCATAGAAGGATATTACCTGGGTCAGTGAAGTCGGTTGGTTCTGGTGACCGGGTTTTAGTTTGTTATAACATTGTAGTATAGCCGGTTACTACCAACATTTCAAATAAATAAATTTTTTTTACTCGGAAAATAAAAGAGTTCCCGAGGTCGAACTCAGGGAGCAAGTTGTATTCTAGAGATATACATGTTTCTTTTACAAAAAGAAAGAGAGAGGGAAAGAATTTGTTGTCTTCTTTTCTCTTTGTTCTGCAGAGGTGATGCTCTTCTTTCTTTCTTTCTTTAGATCTCCTTCTTTCTCTTTGTTCTGCAGAGGTGATGTTCTTCTTCTACAATGGTGATGCTCTTCTTCTTCTTCCTGCTGTTCCTGCTTTGGTGATGTTCTTCTTCTTCTTCCTGCTGTTCCTGCTTTGGCCTCTTTTCTTTTTCTGCAGTCTCTTCTGTGAAGGTTTCTTCTTGTTTCTCCTCCTTGCAGCTAAGTGTCAGCTTCTACTTTTCTTTTTCAGCCAGGGACGTCACCCCTCCTTTCTTCTTTTCCCTTCAGGCCGTCGTCTGATTTCCAAATCAGACGACTTAACTACCTGTTGCTACAGTCAGCTTCCTTCTTCTTCCGCGGGTCTTCTTTTTCGCCTGTGCCTGCACACTTCAGAGTTTTTCGTCAGAGGCAAAACCTACTCTACCCCCCTCCCCTCGCGTCTCTCTCTCTTTCTGAAACCACTCTTGGGAAAGCTCTCCCAGAGCTGCCGGGTAATCGGGTTCGGGTCACGCCCGGGTCCAGGCCCACCGGCGTGCGTGGTGGGCGAGGAGTGCAGGTCAGTCTAAGTCGGGTCGGGTCAGGTCCGCGGGGCGTGAGCGCGGACGAGACCGGGTAACCGGGCGGGTGTAAGGGGACCTCACCCCGTGTACTGGGGCAGTAAGGCTACTGCACAAAATCAATTTAAACAGTGGAACGGGTGTGAGGCTTACCGATGTGGGACTAAACGCAGACCTTTCCTCGCGTGCGCCTGCTGGGAGACCGCGGCCTGGCTTCTGCAGCTGCGGCTTCGATTTGCATAGGTTGCTGGCTGGCTGCCTTCGCAAGACTCCCCGTACTCCGCAGCAGCTGGAGACCTGGAGTCCTCAAGCCTGGAGCGCGGGAGAAGCTGCTTCAATGTGCGTTAATGGCGGTCGAACCTCAAAACCTGTCGGACACGAATATGGCCTCTCGGCCTGATCAAACCACTGGGGAACCTTCGCCGTGGCACGGCGAAGGTGAGGAGCTGCGTGGCAGGCCGCAAGGTGGTGTCTGGCGGCAGCCCTGGGTCGGACTGCAACCGGAGGAATGGGTTTGTTCGGGGGAGTGTTACGGAGGTGTGGAGTGGCAGTGGAGGGGTGGGGGGTGCTCAGTGTGATGAGGCGGAGGTTCGGTGAGGGTCGGCGAGCCGTGTGGGTTGCTGAGGTGATGGGAGCGGCTCGCCGGAGGGTGGTCGGAGGCGAAGGGGGTGAAGGTGGTCAGGGTCGGTAGAGGGCTTAATTGAATAAATTGAAAGCGGGGAAAGAAAGAGGAGGAGAAGGGGAGTAGCTCTAGCTTACTTGCAGGGACGAAGGGGGAGGAACAGGGCGACAGTCGTATCGACTGTCGCCGGAGAAGACGATGCTCAGGGAAAGGGGCGGCGGCGAGCAGAGAGCCGGAGAGGCGCCAGCTAGGTGCGGCGTGGCGCAGGAAGAGAAGGGGAGGAAGTCTCTGCTACTGGTATTGCGGCAGAGCGAAGAGGTGGAGGGGGAGGAAACTGCCGGAGCTGGTGAGTGTCTGCCGGAGGAAGAAGAGAAGAAAGTTGGGGATTTTCTCCGTCAGATCCAGGCTGCCCCGGTCGGTGGAGCAACGGGGGGTATTTATAGGGATCAAACAGGGAGGAAGGCGGAGGGAGACGACGTGTCTCCCTCGCCGGAGGATGGTCGGAAACAAGAACCCATACCGTCCGTGCGTTCGCACGGCCGGTATGGTGGGTTACAACAACCAGGGGGGTGTCCCTGCGACGGCTGACGACGCAGGGCACCCCGGTTTACTTGCCAGGTCCCCCACCTCACCCTGCGCGGCGCCATGCTCCGCGCAAGGTCGCCGGAGCATGGTGCTGGCAGGTTTTGCAGGAGGGACCTGATTGCAAAGAACGAAGGAGAGTTAGGGGCCAAAATGCGAGGGTTCAAAAGTTGAGGGCCAAAGAGTAAATATATGAGGACCAAAGTGTAAAGTCGGTCAAGGAGGTTTCTTCTTAGGCTCAAGTTTTTATACATGACTAATTAGGACCTAAGGAATCTGATGGTGAATTTCATTTTCATATTAAACCTTGTTTGACCGGTTAATTTACGCAAAAACCCAAATTAAGTTATTAATTGGGCATGGTTCTCAATGTAGGTCAAAATGGGTTCTAAAGGCCAAATTGAAGGTTCTAAACCCTAGAGATTATTTTTCTATGAATTTTAGAGGGTTTATTCTATTTTTACTTTGCCTCGAACCTTGTGAATTGAAGTGGGTTGTTTTAGGGTTACAGATTTTTCATTTAGTTTCTTGGAATTGCTGTAGCCCTTGCTAGATCATTTCATCCCACTTTTATTCTTATTAAGCTGCTTTGACCTATGTTTGGGCCCTGAATTACCCTGTATGCAGATTATACTGGTGAAATTGCATTTTTACCCCTTATGACTTGTTTTCTCCTTAAACTCAGAATTCTCTGAGTTAAGCCTTTCCTTGAGTTATGTAGGAGCTTTTATCCTTTGTATTGGGTCAAAATGAGCTAGTTATGGCTCATGATGAGGTTCTCATCATACCCCCATGCCTAGCTTTTGCTAGTCCCTTAGCAAAAACTTAAGGTTTCAACCCTTGTTCTAGACCATGAAGTTTTTAATAGTTTTAGATAAGTGCCTTTTTTATTTGAGCATAGATTAGGTTAGAATGCTGACCATAGGCCTAAAAGGTACTCTAGTACCAATCAAGATCCAAATCTGTCTAGCCTTAGCCTCAGTCTTTTAGCAAAGGTTTTTAAGGCCCACAAGAACTAACCTAAGGTTTATTGGACTTCGTGGTTAAAGCACCCGTGCTTGAAATGATTTTAGCCCTGGCTCAGTTCGCAGTGCGTTTTGTAAGAGAGAGATAGAAAGTTTTTCTGTTTGGAGAGTTTTCTCTCTCTTTTTCTTTTTAGTTCTAGCCTAGGATTGGCTTTTCAACACGGTCTGTATCAGATTCCTTGCTCCCATCATCAATCCTCAAGGGTTCCTGGCGATCGATGCTTCGAGATAGCACCGCCCATGGCAACCCCCGGAACCCTGGCTATTGAGATTTCGAGATAATCCCATCCATGGTATTCCGTGGCCGAATCCAGACCCTGGCAATTGACACTTCGAGATAATGCCATCCATGGAATCTGAACCAGCAGAGTGCTTACATGCCCCCAGTAGGATATGTAAATATCCTAAGAGACAAGCACCGAGGAGATGATATTTTGTTACGCATCTTCGAGGGGATTTCCCCGCCTCTCTGCGCTGGGAACTCGTCCAAATCAACTTGTGTTGATCGGCTGCTCCTATTCTAGGTGTTCTTTTCAGATTTTTGCGACGCTTCTGCGTGATTCTGATTTTTACGCTTACTGAACCAGGCTGTGTGTGAGATTAGGGTGCTTAGGTTACTGAGTCCCGTAAACCAAAAATTAGTTAACGAGGCCGAATACTCCCTAAGCCTTAGACCTAATACTTCAGCTTTTCATTTTCCTCAACCTCTTGAGGAGTGTCCAGATCTTAATGGGTACTAAGAGTCTATTCAAGAATGCCTAAGGTTTGCATTCTTTACTAATCTTATTGTGCACTTTTCTTGAATGAGGTCTAGAACTTAGGTTAATTCCTTAGTTCCTTACTAATGACTATCACTTTTTCTCATAATTTTGTGCTCCTTTTTCCTTTTGTTTCTTTTCTCCTTCGCAAAATTTCCTTCTCCTCTTTTCCTCTTGTTCTTTTTCGAAAATTTTTTAATTTTTATGGTGTTTTTGGCATATGTGAATTTTTTTGTTTGAAACCTTTTCTTACAAGTTTTTGTACTTTCATACCCCCCCATGCCTAAGATTTGCAATGTCCTCATTGTAACCTAGGGGGTTTTTATTCAACTTAGTTCATACATTAGGACAGATGTTTTGATGAGTGAATGGGTCGGGGTGACTGTTGCAGACGATTTCTAATCTCAGATGCAAGCACCTGAGGTGGAGTCGACTGTCCTAAAGTGTGAACTTCAAGTGCAAAAAGGTGTCAGAACAAGTTTCAGGTCTTCAAAGAGAATGACGGGCTGCCTCCCGTTGAGCGCTAAATTTGATGCCTTCAGCCAAGCGGGAAATGCGATGGAGAGGGGATGGTCAAATCAGCAGAGTTTTGTAAGGCAAGCACCTTGATTAAGAGCCTGGTTGGTCCAACCAGGTGCTTGTTCAGATCAACAGGCTGATGATGCAGCCCAAACCCAATCAATCTGGTGGGTTGATAGATATGGATAAAAAGGTGTGGAACCCACCATAAACTATGAAGCTCAGATAAATGTGGAAGTGTAAACGCAGGGTTTGGCTGAGTCGAATCAGCCTGGTCAGAGTAGGGACCCGTAGAATAATCAATGAATGACACGAAAACCCTACATGGATGATCAGAGAATGATAGAGCATGGTATGTAGTCTGATCAATGTTCGAAACCCGATGTGGAAATGCAATCGGCTCGGTGAGAGGTGAATCTGAATAGAAATTGAGTCCGGTTGCGGGTCGGGGTTTGGGAGAGGTTTTGATCCGTTCTGTGTGTGCGGACGAGGTGGCCATTGTGTACGAGGGCTCTTCTAGAGATGGATGATAGGTGGTTTCCTGTAGAGAGTCCTCTGGGTAACTATCAAATGCCGGAAGAGTGTCTGTAGGATGAAAGAAATCGGATTCGAGAAAAAATTTGGATTCTGGGTTACAATCACTCTTGGCATTTTCTGTTTTTGGTTCCTGAGGATCGAAAAGGAATGATTCTGTGTTATCAGTGATCTCGGGAATCAGGACCTCAGAGTCGGAGTCAGAGTCGTGTGAACTGAGGTCGTAGATAGGCCTGGCGTGTTCAGGAAGGGGAATCTCTCCGTAATTATAGTCAGATCTGAAATTGTCGGAGAGTTGGCGAAAATGATCATGAATTCCACCACAGCAAAAATCATCAGATGTGGAATCAGCAGCCTGACTGGGTTCTAGCCTATATGTCACTTCTGGGCTCAAAAAGATGTTCTGTTCAAGCTCTAAGCTGGTAGGATAGACCTCATTAAAACCTTGCTCATCCAACTCCTCAGTTTCTGTATCATAAATTGGCATGTTTTCTGAAAAATCGATCAGATTTCCTGAGGATGTTGGAGAGGGATATTCATTAAATAGAGGCCCAGAATCATATTCTGTAAAAAATTGATCTTTCTCATAAAGGGCCTCATAATCTTCCCAATAAGTTTCAGATCTAGGTTCTAGGCTTAGGATGTGGGTAGAATTATTAGAACCTAAGTCCGAATAACCTTCGAGGGTCACCTTATCAAAACAAGGGGTGGAATTTATACCCTCCAGAGGTTCAATTCTAATCTTGTTATTGCAGGAGTCTTGGAGTTCTAAGCTTGGTGATTTATGGCCTAGGGTTGGCTCAGCATTGTTTTCTCCTGCAACTTCCCAACCTATTTTAATGCTATCTTCTATTTGGGTTGGGAGTCGACAACCACCTTGTGCCTCAATCCCGAGGTCTGGGAAACTGGATTGATTCTTAGTACTGTTCCAAGATGACTCATCCTTTGTTTCTGGTGTATACGGGTATTTTTGGTTGATAGTTTTTTCTAAAAGTCTCATCATCTCTACCCATTTTTCAAGAGCATCTTGGTTTTGTTCCCAAAGTACAGGATTTGTCAAGCATTGAAGGTATTCAGATTTGTGTAATTTGTCTATCTCAATGTATCCTGTTAGGAGAACTTCTCGGGTTGATCCTTTTATGGCTCCTGTCAATAGAGTTTGGGCACAGTTTATGATGAAGGCTGTGGTTGTTGGGACATCAACCTGAATATCTCCTATTGGTGTTGAGGTTTTTTCTTCTTTTTCATAGAATTTTATGGCATCCTCGATCATTTTATCTTTCATAGATCTCCGATATTCAGGTTTCTTGAATGGTAGTCTTAGGTGGTTTGGCTGCATATTTGGATTAGGTGGTGGAATCAAGATGTGGAATTAAAGGCTTCGATGTAGACTCATGTTGTGCCAAGATGGAAGAAGGGGATTTTGTTCAGAATCAGAGGAAAGAGGGGCTATGTGAATGATTTCTGCAAAAACAAAGGAGCCGAGCTTAGCCTCGGGGAGAGTGAATTTCTATAGGAGGTTTCAAGGACCTCCTGCAAAATACTGAAGGACTGGATGAGATAAGCAGGTGCTGGACCCAATCAAGACACCCAAAAATTGTTGGGTGACTATAGAGGTTCGGGGCTGATGGACCCCTTGATCAGAAAGATCGTCCACCTGAGAATTACCTGGGCAGCCAGAGAGGGAGAGTCCCGCGAAGACCCCTACATGGTAGAGCGTCCCCACGGGTTACAGGGTTTCCCCCACCCGACCTCTCTTGTCACTGCGGTTCCAGGTAGACCAGAATGGGGATCTTGACCTCTTAAGTCTACCAATTTTAAGATTAGGGTGCTTAAGGTTTCACTTGAACTTTAGTCTTTTTAAGTGCAAAGAGTGACCTAATTTAAGGTTGGTTAACCCAAAAGGGGTCAACTTTACCTCTTGTTTTCTTTGAGAGCTTTTTGGGTCCTTTCTTTTAGGGTCCAAGTGTTTAAAGAGAGAGCCAATTGTTTAGGATTTTTCTTGTTAATTATTTTCAATCAATGGCTTGGGCACACCTCTTTTGGATTTCCTCAATTCTTGATTAAGGGGTGTGTCTCTACTGAAATCCTAATGTTTGACCTTATGTTGGCTCTACTTGGTCCATTTAACTCTTTGTTGGGCAATTAGGGCTCAAGCAAGAATGTGTTAGCCCTTAAATACCCTTAATAGTGTGCAGGAGTGATGAGTTGAAAACATGCAACTCTTTATGGTTACTAAGTATGGAAGACAGGTTAGCCCTATATTGCTTGTTCTTTTCTTTTCTTCCTCTTTATAGTTTAGGGGTTAATAGTGAGAGGAAAAATTTACCTGTCTTCGGAGTGGTTGTCGTGTGGTTGCTTGTCTTCTTGAGTTCCTGTAGCTGCACAAAAGAGAGGAGATTATCAGAAATTAAAAGAAACAGGAATGTTTACCTCTAGAATAGCCGTTGCTCCCCGGCAGCGGCGCCAAAATGAAGTCGGTTGGTTCTGGTGACCGGGTTTTAGTTTGTTATAACATTGTAGTATAGCCGGTTACTACCAACATTTCAAATAAATAAATTTTTTTTACTCGGAAAATAAAAGAGTTCCCGAGGTCGAACTCAGGGAGCAAGTTGTATTCTAGAGATATACATGTTTCTTTTACAAAAAGAAAGAGAGAGGGAAAGAATTTGTTGTCT
Organism: Thalassia testudinum; assembly: GCA_037157565.1. Classification (NCBI taxonomy): domain Eukaryota; kingdom Viridiplantae; phylum Streptophyta; class Magnoliopsida; order Alismatales; family Hydrocharitaceae; genus Thalassia; species Thalassia testudinum. The sequence continues at coordinate 5,534,381 of JAZHRO010000003.1, read as the reverse complement.
TCTTTTCTCTTTGTTCTGCAGAGGTGATGCTCTTCTTTCTTTCTTTCTTTAGATCTCCTTCTTTCTCTTTGTTCTGCAGAGGTGATGTTCTTCTTCTGCAATGGTGATGCTCTTCTTCTTCTTCCTGCTGTTCCTGCTTTGGTGATGTTCTTCTTCTTCTTCCTGCTGTTCCTGCTTTGGCGTCTTTTCTTTTTCTGCAGTCTCTTCTGTGAAGGTTTCTTCTTGTTTCTCCTCCTTGCAGCTAAGTGTCAGCTTCTTCTTTTCTTTTTCAGCCAGGGACGTCACCCCTCCTTTCTTCTTTTCCCTTCAGGCCGTCATCTGATTTCCAAATCAGACGGCTTAACTACCTGTTGCTACAGTCAGCTTCCTTCTTCTTCCGCGGGTCTTCTTTTTCGCCTGTGCCTGCACACTTCAGAGTTTTTCGTCAGAGGCAAAACCTACTCTACCCCCCTCCCCTCGCGTCTCTCTCTCTTTCTGAAACCACTCTTGGGAAAGCTCTCCCAGAGCTGCCGGGTAATCGGGTTCGGGTCACGCCCGGGTCCAGGCCCACCGGCGTGCGTGGTGGGCGAGGAGTGCAGGTCAGTCTAAGTCGGGTCGGGTCAGGTCCGCGGGGCGTGAGCGCGGACGAGACCGGGTAACCGGGTGGGTGTAAGGGGACCTCACCCCGTGTACTGAGGCAGTAAGGCTACTGTACAAAATCAATTTAAACAGTGGAACGGGTGTGAGGCTTACCGATGTGGGACTAAACGCAGACCTTTCCTCGCGTACGCCTGCTGGGAGACCGCGGCCTGGCTTCTGCAGCTGCGGCTTCGATTTGCATAGGTTGCTGGCTGGCTGCCTTCGCAAGACTCCCCGTACTCCGCAGCAGCTGGAGACCTGGAGTCCTCAAGCCTGGAGCGCGGGAGAAGCTGCTTCAATGTGCGTTAATGGCGGTCGAACCTCAAAACCTGTCGGACACGAATATGGCCTCTCGGCCTGATCAAACCACTGGGGAACCTTCGCCGTGGCACGGCGAAGGTGAGGAGCTGCGCGGCAGGCCGCAAGGTGGTGTCTGGCGGCAGCCCTGGGTCGGACTGCAACCGGAGGAATGGGTTTGTTCGGGGGAGTGTTATGGAGGTGTGGAGTGGCAATGGAGGGGTGGGGGGTGCTCAGTGTGATGAGGCGGAGGTTCGGTGAGGGTCGGCGAGCCGTGTGGGTTGCTGAGGTGATGGGAGCGGCTCGCCGGAGGGTGGTCGGAGGCGAAGGGGGTGAAGGTGGTCAGGGTCGGTAGAGGGCTTAATTGAATAAATTGAAAGCGGGGAAAGAAAGAGGAGGAGAAGGGGAGTAGCTCTAGCTTACTTGCAGGGACGAAGGGGGAGGAACAGGGCGACAGTCGTATCGACTGTCGCCAGAGAAGACGATGCTCAGGGAAAGGGGCAGCGGCGAGCAGAGAGCCGGAGAGGCGCCAGCTGGGTGCGGCCTGGGTGCGGCGTGGCGTAGGAAGAGCAGGGGAGGAAGTCTCTGCTGCTGGTATTGCGGCAGAGCGAAGAGGTGGAGGGGGAGGAAACCGCCGGAGCTGGTGAGCGTCTGCCGGAGGAAGAAGAGGAGAAAGTTGGGGATTTTCTCCGTCAGATCCAGGCTGCCCCGGTCGGTGGAGCAACGGGGGGTATTTATAGGGATCAAACAGGGAGGAAGGCGGAGGGAGACGACGTGTCTCCCTCGCCGGAGGATGGTCGGAAACAAGAACCCATACCGTCCGTGCGTTCGCACGGCCGGTATGGTGGGTTACAACGACCAGGGGGGTGTCCCTGCGACGGCTGACGACGCAGGGCACCCCCGGTTTACTTGCCAGGTCCCCCACCTCACCCTGCGCGGCGCCATGCTCCGCGCAAGGTCGCCGGAGCATGGTGCTGGCAGGTTTTGCAGGAGGGACCTGATTGCAAAGAACGAAGGAGAGTTAGGGGCCAAAATGCGAGGGTTCAAAAGTTGAGGGCCAAAGAGTAAATATATGAGGACCAAAGTGTAAAGTCGGTCAAGGAGGTTTCTTCTTAGGCTCAAGTTTTTATACATGACTAATTAGGACCTAAGGAATCTGATGGTGAATTTCATTTTCATATTAAACCTTGTTTGACCGGTCAATTTACGCAAAAACCCAAATTAAATTATTAATTGGGCATGGTTCTTAATGTAGGTCAAAATGGGTTCTAAAGGCCAAATTGAAGGTTCTAAACCCTAGAGATTATTTTTCTATGAATTTTAGAGGGTTTATTCTATTTTTACTTTGCCTCGAACCTTGTGAATTGAAGTGGGTTGTTTTAGGGTTACAGATTTATCATTTAGTTTCTTGGAATTGCTGTAGCCCTTGCTAGATCATTTCATCCCACTTTTATTCTTATTAAGCTGCTTTGACCTATGTTTGGGCCCTGAATTACCCTGTATGCAGATTATACTGGTGAAATTGCATTTTTACCCCTTATGACTTGTTTTCTCCTTAAACTCAGAATTCTCTGAGTTAAGCCTTTCCTTGAGTTATGTAGGAGCTTTTATCCTTTGTATTGGGTCAAAATGAGCTAGTTATGGCTCATGATGAGGTTCTCATCAGTCAGAGATGGGCTGCTGTTCTTTTGTTAGCAGCTGAGTAGCCAAAGAACTTGCAAATCTGGTTCAAGGGTTGTAGAAATAGGCTGTAAAAATGAGCAAAGTAATGCTGGCCTAGAAAACAGGTAACTTAGGATGATGGCGAGCTGATGATGAATCCCGATAGCAAATGCTCACCCAACCAAGATGGGAATAAAATCTTCCCAGGTCACCAGAAGAGGTACTAAAGGATAAACTGGCATAACAACATCCAAAGGGGTAGGGGGAGGATGACAAGGATCCTCCAAAAGGAATGGGGAAGGAATGGTGTAGAGATAAACCCCCAGAGCAATGGACTGACTAAAGAAATCATCAATCCATACCCGATACTCCATTATAGGAAATATTGGTTTGTTAAGCCCCCCGGTCAGAACAAAGGTGAGCATATCTCTAAGCCAAGGATCGTCTAGGGAGTCCAAGTTTCGAGGTTGCGGGATGGCCATAAGATTTAGGTTGGGTTTAATTAGCTCAGTGTCCATCCCTAACACTCTTTCTAAATCCTCAATTGCATCCCTAGCATTCCTTGCACTATTACTAGTATCTTCCTACACTTCATCAGGAGTCAAAATTTCTCCTTCAGAGACAAGCGAATAAGAGGGTGACTTCGAAACAAATGAAGGTAGGTTGGAAGCAACAGATCTAGGGATTATCCTATCATTGTCATCCTCGGGTTCTTGTTCTTTACTCAAATCTTCCCCAGAGTCTAGATGTTAATGCACATAAATCATAGAAGTTGCTTCCAAATTTTCCATCCTTTCATCATGAGGAGAAATATCATCAATGGGTGTGCTAAGGAAACCTAATTTGGTCAAATTTGTGACATCCTCAGGGGCTAACTCTTCAAATAAGACATAATCACCCTTAGTGTCATTCCAAATCTTGAATGTAGGTTCCTCATATAATTCGTCTTTCTCCTCATCATATGATTCATCATATACCCAAGGTCTAGAATCATTTAATATCTCAGTAGATCCCCTAGGGTACTCTATTTGAGGTAAATGGTTTACACTGGTAACATCGGACTCCTCAGATAGGTCAATTTCTTGAGGGTTAGGTTCCCTAAGGGTGGGCTTGAGTTCCATCTCGTGATCAGAAGGGAGGGTAGGACTAACAACTTGACTTCATCCCACTTCATCAAATGTCCCGAAAATACTATCATTTGGGTCGAGGTCATCCAATGGTACCATCATTCCCTTCTTTTGACTCCAATATAATTTTGGTGGATACTCAACCTTATCATCATCTTCCTCGGGTTGCCACCTTTCTTCATCCAATGCATAGCTACTTTCATATGTATCTTCCTCCCAATTTAGGTGTGGATTGATTAGCCCATAGTTGTGGGCTATTTAAGTATTTAAGTGCCTACACATTAGGTTAATTCTAACATTTATTTAGTATAAATTAGGATGTAAATAATTAATTCATAGTTTTAATCTAATTACATAATCCATACATTGCATTCATATCTTAAGTGCATTTAGAATTAGCTTAGAATAGCATTCATCTAATTAGATAACCAATTAGGTACATTGTTTTCATTAACATAGAAATTGAGGGTCTATACATAAATAATCCTAATATTTTAACATTATTTTCTTTATTCTTCTTCTTTCAGAACGGCTGGCTGCCGCTCCAACGCCCGGCTGCTGCAGTGATGAAGCCATTCAAGGGGGAGCGGATGTGGTGGATCTGGTCGGCGGCTGATTTCAAACTTGTTCAGGCCACTACAAAAGGAGCAGGGAGGCAGCTGAGCTCAGGAGGCCTCCGCCACCGACCCACCACTGTGCAGAGAGAACCTCTCTCTTCCACTCCACACTGCCAGCCTCTACCGTGGCGGCGAGTCTCCACTACCGTGGGCATGTGGTGTGACAGGCCACACCGCCATCCGGAGCTCGCCCGCATTACCATGAGCACCTTAGCGTGCAACTCCCTCGCCGTCATCGCCGACCACCATCACCGACCTACTGATTCAGCCACCCTCTCAGTAACTTAAGACGTCTGGGGAATTTCCCAGACGTCTGAAGTTACCTGCTCACTTCACCGCACACGCCTGAAGTCGCCTGCAGACCCCTTCCCGCACCTGCAGAACCTTCCGCACACCCACGTCCGTCAACCTTTAGCTCAAACGCACCTCAACTCTCCAACAGCCACGCCTCCGCTCAACAGCCTACAGAACCTTCAGCGCACCCACTCCTGCACCCTCCACCGCTCACCGGCTGCAGACCTGCGCACGCCTACAGGTCAGCCCACGCCACCTTCCCCGCGCCCATCAGCCTGCAGCACACCCGTGCCCACCATCAACCGCGCCTGCAGACCACCGCAGCCATCTCCACGTGCCTGCAAACCACCGCCCACGCCAATCGCGCCAGCGCCCTCTGCAGACCCTCCGCAGCGCACGCCATCCTCCAACCGTGCTGCAGCACCCTCCGCCGCGCTTGCAGAACTGCCTGCAGCGCCCTCTTCCCCGTTCCTGCAGACGAACGCCTGCCACGCCAGCCGCAGCAGTGCCCACGGCAGCGGCAGTAGCCACTCCCGCAGCAGCAGTAGGCGGCGGACTTCACGCCAACAGGCTGCGCAAGCTGCCGGCTGCAGCACCTCCGTCGGAGCTCGTCCGGCCACCTCCGACTGCCGCACGACTCGCCGCCACCACCGACTCGAAGCCCTTGATCCAAGGGACCTCCTCCGAGCTTCCCGCACCTGGCCATCGGCTCCTCGTCGCGCAAGACAACGGGGAAAAATTCCCCTGTTTTGCTACAGTAAAACGTTAATTAAAATTTACATTTTCTGCCATTGCCATATTTTAATCATATTCTATTGACTCTGCATTGCGGAAAATATCCTGTAGTTTCTCATAATTGCCATTTCAGCATTGTTTCTTGCTTAAACCTTAATCTAAAGGCAATCTTGGCTTGGTTCTTGTCCAAATTGACTACGAACAAACATTTTTAAGTGGCGCGAATTTTATTATGTTATTGCCTCCCTGTGGATACGACCCGCTCCTCTGCGAGTGGTTATTTCTTGTTAAAAATTGATTAGTCGATTTTTCCACCACATTAAACTACAAATGACTTAAAAGCGAAAGATCGAACAGTCAAATGTCGCCGTTGCCGGGGAGGCAACAGACGCAATAATTTTGCCTAATTTTATTTTGATTATTTGTCAATTGCATAGAGATTTGACCATTCATTATTTTCTTTTCTGTGCGAGAAAATTTGTGCAAGAATCAGCCAGTGTGAGAGGCGACCCTTGACGTCGCCAGATGAGAATTGGGTGAGCCATTTTTAAACGGAGGAGAAGGACGAGGACGCGACGGACACCATTTAGTCATTAGTTTAATTAGAATAGAATTAAGATTGTAGACTTAATTTTTCATTACAGTTAGTTTGAAACCCTTGTTCTGGGGCAAATTTTGAGGGGTTTGTTCCCCGATTTTGTTTTGGACCCGTGTTGGGTAATTTTTGGGAGCCTGTTCCCTTTTCTTTAGATTTAGGTTTTCTTTTTTTTATTATTTCTTTTATTTGCTTGTGCATAAGTAGTTCTAAAAAAAAAATAGAAAAAGAAAAAAATGAGCTGCCTGCTAGAAGCTGCCTGCCCTAGGACGAACCATTTAGGTCTGTATGAGCAGCCTCTAGATTTGCTTTTCTGCATTGCGTGTATTTTTGCATCGAAGATCGCTGGAGGCAAGGTACGCATTCTCTTACTTTGCATCCTATTTTTGATCACGCATTGCATTTGGGATTTAATGCGAAGACCACCTAATCTGTACTGAATAAATCTAACAAGTGGTCACATTTTTTTTAGAAAAAGGACTAACTAAAGGAAGGACATTTTAAAAACCAAGGATTTCATTTTCAAACTTGGCATGTGATTCAAAGTTCAAAATCTTTTACGGTGTATGCACACTTATTTCACTTGCACCACGGCACGCTTCTAGACACTCCTTAGGTTTGGAAATACTAGGACAAGAGCCCTCCTTTCGTTGGATTCTGAAGTGTTCGGAACTTGAGATCAAAGGTTTTGTAAATCCAAAGAGGGGGATACCCTATCACGGATTTTTGGGGGTAGTTGAGGAGCACCGCGAAAGCACAGCTTCAAAGGAAGGCTTAGGCCTACTTGCATCCCTCGATCTTCTGTCTTTGGATTTACTTGACCATTTGAGATTTAGGAAGAACACCTAAGCTCCAACTAGGTCTTTTTAGGCGAGCCGTAGGTTGACAATAGGCGCGTAAATTGATTGAACAAATTGTATTGTCACCTGCAATCTGACTTAAAATCAAAAGCCTAAATTGGGAAAGACCTAAAAGGTCCTTTTTGAATTGTGTCTTGCTTGGGGAATTCTGATTGAAGTGTGAGTTAGAATGGACCACATTGATTTTCATCCTTTCACATCTTGCCCACACCCTCACCCCCACTCTGCATCCTTCGATCCCAGACGCCGAGATGGTCCATTCCTTGATGGACATAATGACAATCATTGGGATCCGTTTTACTCCTATTATAGGAGTATTGGCCTAGTTAAGCCCCAAATTAGTGAGCAGAACTTAGGAGCGGGATTTGCTTTGCCCAATATCCCACATACCAAAGAAATACCCAACCCACCCTCCCTGAAAACTTATAATGGTTGGACAAACACTCCTCGGCACTATAAGCCTGAGCCTGACTTCTCTTATGATAGAAATGACCTCTCCTCTTTGAAGATGGAAATACAGAAAATGCAAAATGAAATGAGTGAATTGTTAGGAGAATCTTTGAGAGCAGGCCAACAAGAAAGAGATGAAATTAGCCACCCAATCTGCCCCATTGACGATGACGTACACCCCTCTACAATAGATGCATCTCCCGTGGGAAAGCTACACTTTAAGTTGAAGGGAAATTCTGGGGAGAATAGCTACTTTTCGAGGATCGATTTTGAAACCTCCCCATTAGATGACACTTCCTTGAGAGATCTACACTTTAGGTGGGAGGAAAATACACATGAAAGTAGCTATGCATTGGATGAAGAAAGGTGGCAACCCAAGGAAGATGATGATAAGGTTGAGTATCCACCTGAATTATATTGGAGTCAAAAGAAGGGAATGATGGTACCATTGGAAGACCTCGACCTAGATGATAGTATTTTCGTGACATTTGATGAAGTGGGTCAAAGTCAAGTTGTTAATCCTACCCTCCCTTCTGATCACGATATGGAACTCAAACCCACCCTTAGGGAACCTAACCCTAAAGAAATTGACCTATCTGAGGGGTCTGATGTAACCAATGTAAGTAATTTACCTCAGATAGAGCACCCTAGGGGATCTGCTGAGATATTAAATGATTCTAGACCTCGGGTACATGATGAATTGTGTGATGAGGAGGAAGACGAATTATATGAGGAACCTACATTCAAGATTTGGAGTGACACTAAGGGTGATTATGTCTTATTTGAAGAGTTAGCCCCTGAGAATGTCACAAATTTGACCAAATTAGGTTTCCTTGGCACACCCATTGATGATATTTCTCCTCATGATAAAATGATGGAAAATTTGGAAGCAATTTCTAAGATTTATGTGGATTCACATATAGACTCCGAGGAAGATTTGAGTAAAGAACAAAAACCCGGGGATGACATTGATAGGATAATCCCTAGATCTGTTGCTTCCAACCTGCCTTCATTCACTTCGAAGTCACCCTCTGATTCGCTTATATCTGAAAGCGAAATTGTGACTCCTGATGAAGAGCAGGAAGATCCACGTGATGGTGCAAGGAATGCTAGGGATGAAATTGAGGATTTAGAAAGAGTGTTTGGGATGGACACCAAGCTGATTAAACCCAACCTAGATCTTATGGCCATCCCACAACCTCGTAACTTGGACACCTTAGACGATCCTTGCCTTAGAGAATTGCTCATTTTTGTTCTGACTAGGGGGCTTAACAGACCAATATTTTCTGTAATGGAGTATCGGGTATGGATTGATGATTTCTTTAGTCAGTCCATTACCCTGGGGGTTTATCTCTATACCATTCCTTCCCCATTCTTTTTGGAGGATCCTTGTCATCCTACCCCTACCCCTTTGGAGGTTATTTTAACTGTTGATCCTTTAGAACATCTTCTGGTGACCTAGGAAGATTTCATTCCCATTTTAGTTGGGCGAGCATTTGCTATCGGGATTCATTATCAGCTCGCCAACATCCTAGGTTACCTATTTTCTAGTCCAACTTTGCTTTGCTCATTGTTAGGGCCTATTTCTGCAATTCTTGAACCTGATTTGCAGGTTCTTCGGCTATTCAGCCTAGCTTTGACCCAGGTAATATCCTTCTATGCAATGAGGACATTGTTGATTTTAGGCATGGGGGGGTGTACTTGGGGATATACATAGCATAATTGCATACATTTGTACATATAAAAAAAAAAAAAAAGTTTTGAGCTTAACTGGCTAAGTCCTGCATTCTTAAGCAAATCAGAACTCTAGCGTAGACTAAATTAATTCTAGGGTCAAACTTTAGAAGCTAAATAAGCTACTAGCTTTAGACCTTTAGGGTCCTTTGTGGACTTAGAAACTTAAGTAGGAGTTAAGTTGCAGACCATTCTTCAAGAGGTTGAGGAAGGGAAGCTAGGGTTTGAGTTAAAAGGTGGGGTAGTACCTGGAGTCTTATTCTACCTTTTGGTTTACGGGTCCTTGTAACCCAAGCATCCAAATTTTTCACACTTGGTCTGGTAATTAACTTAATTTCTGAAAAGAGATTTGGTTCTCTTAGTTTTTACTTAAGAAAGGCTTGAAAACACATTTTGATTGGAAGAGTTCCCGCCATAGGAGAGGTGGAGTATATACTCACCTTGAGGATGCGATGGTAACATATTACCTCCTCGGCGCTTGTCTCTTAGGATATCCATCCTACTGGGGGCATGTAAGCGCATTGCGCGGTTCAGGTACCATGGGCAGCCCTATCTCGAAGTGCCGATTGCCATAGGCCTGAATTCGCTTAAGAAATCCATGGGCGATACTATCTCGAAGTGTCGATTGCCAGGAGTTCTTGGGGTCGTTGTGGGCGGTGCTATCTTGAAGCATCGAAAGCCAGGCACCCTTCGAGGTATGGTAATGGGGACAATGAATCCGACACAGACCGTGTTGATAGCTGATCTGAGGTTAGACTTAGAAGAATCAAACAAAAAAAAAAAGTATATATATTAAAAAAAAAAAATTCCTTTAACTCAAATAACTCGGACCAATGCACAAGCACGGATGCTTTAATCTCAGGGATTAATAAACTTTAGGGTAGAGTCAGAAATCAGGGAAACTTGTGCCTGCAACTCGTCTTTAGCCGACCTAGTCTGTAACTTAGCAACTACTTAGGAACCTTGGATCTAGAGCCTGAACTTAATATGCTTCTGAAGGAAGACTAAGTGAGTTGACTAGTCTACTTGGAGTGCTAGGTTTCGTTTAATTTTGCTAGGGACTAGGAAAAACTAGGCATGGGGGTATTTGATTACCCATAGTTGTGGGCTATTTAAGTATTTAAGTGCCTACACATTAGGTTAATTCTAACATTTATTTAGTATAAATTAGGATGTAAATAGATTAATTCATAGTTTTAATCTAATTACATAATCCATACATTGCATTCATATCTTAAGTGCATTTAGAATTAGCTTAGAATAGCATTCATCTAATTAGATAACCAATTAGGTACATTGTTTTCATTAACATAGAAATTGAGGGTCTATACATAAATAATCCTAATATTTTAACATTATTTTCTTTATTCTTCTTCTTTCAGAACGGCTGGGTGCCCCTCCAACGCCCGGCTGCTGCAGTGATGAAGCCATTCAAGGGAGAGCAGATGTGGTGGATTTGGTCGGCGGCTGATTTCAAACTTGTTCAGGCCACTACAAAAGGAGTAGGGAGGCAGTCGAGCTCAGGAGGCCTCCGCCACTGACCCACCACTGTGCAGAGAGAACCTCTCTCTTCCACTCCACACTGCCGGCCTCTACCGTGGCGGCGAGTCTCCACTACCGTGGGCGTGTGGTGTGACAGGCCACACCACCATCCGGAGCTCGCCCGCATTACCGTGAGCACCTTAGCGTGCAACTCCCTCGCCGTCATCGCCGACCACCATCACCGACCTACTGATTCAGCCACCCTCTCAGTAACTTAAGACGTCTGGGGAATTTCCCAGACGTCTGAAGTTACCCGCTCACTTCACCGCACATGCCTGAAGTCGCCTGCAGACCCCTTCCCGCACCTGCAGAACCTTCAGCGCACCCACGTCCGTCAACCTTCAGGTCAAACGCGCCTCAACTCTCCAACAGCCACGCCTCCGCTCAACAGCCTGCAGAACCTTCAGCGCATCCACGCCTGCACCCTCCACCGCTCACCGGTTGCAGACCTGCGCACGCTTGCAGATCAGCCCACGCCACCTTCCCCACGCCCATCAGCCTGCAGCACACCCGTGCCCACCATCAACCGCGCCTGCAGACCACCGCAGCCGTCTCCACGAACCTGCAGACCACCGCCCACGCCAATCGCGCCAGCGCCCTCCGTATACCCTCCGCAGCGCACGCCATCCTCCAACCGCGCTGCAGCACCCTCCGCCGCGCTTGCAGAACCGCCTGTAGCGCCCTCTTCCCCGCGCCTGTAGACGAACGCCTGCCACGCCAGCCGCAGCAGTGCCCATGGCAGCGGCAGCAGCCACCCCCGCAGTAGCAGCAGGCGGCGGACTTCACGCCAACAGGCTGCGCAAGCTGCCGGCTGCAGCACCTCCGCCAGAGCTCGTCCGGCCACCTCCGACTGCTGCGCGACTCGCCGCCACCACCGATTCGAAGCCTTTGATCCAAGGGACCTCCTCCGGGCTTCCCGTGCCCGGCCATCGGCTCCTCGTCGCGCAAGACAACGGGGAAAAATTCCCCTCTTTTGCTATAGTAAAACGTTAATTAAAATTTACATTTTCTGCCATTGCCACATTTTAATCATTTTCTATTGACTCTGCATTGTGGAAAATATCCTGTAGTTTCTCATAATTGCCATTTCAGCATTGTTTCTTGCTTAAACCTTAATCTAAAGGCAATCTTGGCTTGGTTCTTGTCCAAATTGACTACGAACAAACATTTTTAAGTGGCGCGAATTTTAATACGTTATTGCCTCCCTGTGGATACGACCCGCTCCTCTGCGAGTGGTTATTTCTTGTTAAAAATTGATTAGTCGATTTTTCCACCACATTAAACTACAAACAACTTAAAAGCGAAAGATCGAACAGTCATGGATCTCTCAAGGAAGTGTCATCTAATGGGGAGGTTTCAAAATCGATCCTCGAAAAGTAGCTATTCTCCCTTACATAATCCCCAAAATTTCCTTCCAACTTAAAGTGTAGGTCTCCTACGGGAGATGCATCAATTGTAGATGGGTGTACGTCATCCTCAATGGGGTAGATTGGGTGGCTAATTTCATCTCTTTCTTGTTGGCCTGCTCTCGAAGATTCTCCTAACAATTCAATCATTTCATTTTGCATTTTCTATATTTCCATATTCAAGGAGAGATCATTTCTATCATGAGAGAAGTCAGGTTGAGGCTTATAGTACCTAAGAGTGTTCGTCCAACCATTATAAATATTCAAGGAGGGTGGGTTGGGTATTTCTATGGTGTGTGGGATATTGGGTAAAGCAAATCCTGCTCCTAGGTTCTGCTCACTGATTTGGGGCTTAACCAGGCCAATACTCCTATAATAAGAGTAAAATGGATCCCAATGATTGTCATTATGTCCATCAAAGGATGGACCATATCGGCGTATGGGATCGAAGAGTGCAGAGTGGGGGTGAGGGTGTGGGTAAGATGTGGAAGGATGAAAATCCATGCGGTCCATTCTAACTCACACTTCAATCAGAATTCCCCAAGCAAAACACAATTCAAAAAGGACTTTTTAGGTCATTCCCAATTTAGGCTTTTGATTTTAAGTTAGATTGCAGGTGACAATACAAATTGCCCAAACAATTACGTGCCAATTGTAAACCTATGAAATGCCTTATTGAAGACCTAATTAGAACTTAGGTACTCTGCCCTAAAGTTCAAATGGTAAAGTACTCCAACGATGGAAGATCAAGGGATGCAAGTAGGTCTAAGCCTTCCTTTGAAGCTGTGCTTTCGCGGTGCTTCTTAACTACCCTCAAAATCTGTGACTGGGTATCCCCCTCCTTGGAGTTACAAAACCTTTGAGCTTAAGTTTCAAGCACTTTGGTATCCAATGATAGGAGAGTTCTTTCCTAGCAGCTCAAAAACCTAGGAGTGTCTAAATGCGTGCTTTGGTGCAAAGAAGTGCATACACTATAAAAGTTTGATTTCTTTGAACCACAGCACAATGTCTCAAATTAACTCCTTGGGTTTTATATGTTCCTCCTTTGATTAATCCTTTTTTCAGAAAATGTGACCACTTGTTAATTCTTTTCAAGACAAATTATGTGGTCTTCAAATTAAGTCCAAATGCAATGCATGATCAAGAATAGGATGCAAAGTAAGAGAATGCGTACCTTGCTTCTAGCAATCAACGATGCAAGAATGCATGCAATGCAGAGAAATAAATCTAGAGGCTGCTCATATAGACCTAAATGGTTCGTCCTAGGGGCAGGTAGCTCAATTTTTTTTCTTTTTCTTTTTTTACCTACTTGTGCACAAACAAGTAGAGGATAAACAACCCACAAAAGAAAACCTAGATCTAAAGAAAAGAGGGAACAGACTCCCAAAAACAACCCAACACGGGCCTAAAACAAAATCGGGGAACAAACCCCTAAAAATATACCCCAGAACAAGGGTCTCAAACCAAATGTAAGTGCAAGAAAATAAAGAAAAGTAAAGTTCTAAAACCTAAATTCTATCTACTTGACAAATCGACAGAGATGAAAATGATCACTCCAGATGTCCTCTTCCCAATTGGTGATGACAAAGTTCACCAATGTTCAAGCTCTTCCTTGTATATGCAAAACTAGATTCCTCCTCTAGAGTGGTGGAGACAAGGTCCACCATGGCGTTTCTGTGGCTGATGCGACAATTCATGCGTAATGTGTACCTCACAGCAAATCAGATAAAATAGGTTAAATATGCCTCAATTTAAAATCAATTTGAACAAATGAATAATTGTGAATTAATTAAGCCTGTTGCCTCCCCGTCAACGGCGCCATTTAACGAGTCGATTCTTTGCTTTTAAAGTCATTTATCACATAAAATGATGCGTTGTTTGTAGTTCTATCTAGTGGAGAAATAGACTAATCAACAATTAATATAACCACTCAATTAGGAGCGGGTCGTGTCCACAGGGAGGCAATGGCCTATCCAAACTCGCAAGGGTCAAAAATCGATGTTCACTATTAGTTTAGTCGAGAAACCAAATCAAAATCACTTTCAGATTAGGTAAACAATAAGTGGTAATGCTGAAATAGCAATTTTGCATAACTAAGGGATATATTTTGCAATGCAACTTCATAAAATAATAATAAAAGTTCACAATTGCACAGAATGTAAATATTAATAGTAGCTTTACTGTAGCAAAACAGGAGAAATTCTTCGCCTTATCCGTGCATGAGGAAGAGGCCGCGATTGAAGGTGAGAAGCTCATCGGAGGTTGAGTGAGCCAAGGGCTATTTGATGGTGGTGGTTGAAAGATGACTTTTTGCTTTGCATTATAGTATTTAAGTGGTGGAAAAATCGACTAATCAAAAATAATGAAAATAACCACTCACAGAAGAGCAGGTCGTGTCCACAGGGATGCAACTATGTAATAAATTCTTAATTATTTAATATTATGTCGAATAGTGTGAAATCCCTATTCAAATCTAGCATAAAATGCGAAGGAAAGTAGATTCGCAATAACTTAAAAAGATAAGGGTATATGTGCAATTTTCCCTCACAGAAATCCTCAATAAATTTATGATGAATTTATGCAATTTTCACGTGACGTGTACTAGAGAAAATTAGTACTTAAGTTAAGACCAAAAATCAATCTTCAAACTAGTGAATATCAATAACATGCAATTATAATGAAAGATGAGTGTTCATGTGCAATTCTTGCATAATATAATAATAATAAATAAAATCAAATTATGTGACAATGGCAATGAATGTAAATACTAATTGGTGTAAAAACAGAGCATTTTTGCTCTCTCCTCCTCGCTAGAGAAAGGGAGCACTGGCGGGGCTTTGGAGAGGCTAAGGAGGACAGTGAGGACGAAGGCTCTCCTATGGTGGCAGCGGCGTCGATGGAGGTGGCTGGAGGTGGCCGGCGGGCGGTGGAGGAGCGTCGGCCTGTTGGAGAAGAAGGCAGAGCAGCCACTGCAGAGCAGCCAGTGGGCGGGTGGCCGCGCGTTGGTTCGTGCCCGTGCACTCTGCAGATCTGGTGGCGGGTGGTCGTGCGAGTGCGCGCCCGTGCTCTCTGCAGGTCTGGTGCGGGCGCTCTACACACAATGCCTGTTGTTGGTGGCGCAGACTACAGGGAGTGCTGGAGAAGGCGAGAGCGGATGCGTGTAGGTGAGAGGGCGCTCTGTAGGGAGCGCTGGAGAGGCAGGAGGAAGGTGCACCTGTAGATGGCGCGGGTGAGCCAGTAAGGCGTGCAGGCACCTGCAGTTGGTGATGCGATGTGGTGTAGGAGCGGGAAAGAGGAGGAGAGCGCTGTGCTTGCAGGAATGAGGGTGCGCGTAAGGAGGATGCGCTGAAGGGAGGTGTGCCTGTGGGCTGACTGGAGAGGTTGGAGGAAGGCACGTGGGTGTGCACCTACGGTTGGCTAGAGAGGCTGGAGGGTGTGGGTGCTGCGGTGAGGTTTTTCCCCACAAGGGGGAAGATGGTCCACAGTGCACGCTGGAGAAGATGCTGCCCATTCTTCTCTTCCTTCGATGATTTCTCTCTCTCTCCTTGGATGATTCTTCTTTTTAACTTCTCCTCCGTTGCGCCTGCGAGAGTTAAGGGATTTTCAAATCCCTTAACTATCTTTGGCCGACGGCTATTGAGGGTTTTTGGAGAATGGGGAAAAGAACAGCCATCAGTGATTTGAAAAAGGGTAATTTATCCTTTTCCCCTCATTCTTTTGCCAATTATTTTTCTTGCACATAAAAGAACATATTAAGTTATAGAATAAATGTAAGCCGAAATCATGGCTGAGACATCTTTTACCCTCCATTCTCCCTGAGCTCATTGTGCCCAGCCGATGGCATTAAACTCAGTGCTTAACGGGAGGCAACTCGTCATTTTTAAAAAACCCGAAACCTTTCTTGACATTCCTATGCTGAATTCATATTGCACTTTAGGGTTCATCCATTAGAACAGCCGACTCCACCTCTAGTACCCATACCTAAGCTTGAAATCGTTCGCAACAGTCATCCCGACCCATTCACCCACCCAAAACTTATTCTAGTGAATGATCTAAGTTGAACTAGAACCCACCTAATTTACAATGGGGACATTGCAAATCATACGCATGGGGGGGTATGAAAGTGCAAAACGTCGTGAAACTCATCTCACAAGAAAAGGTTTCATCAAAAAAATCACATATCCCAAAAATACCGAAAAAATGAAAAAATTCTTGAAAAAGAACAAAAAAATGAGAGGAGAGAAAATTTTGAGGGCATATCAATTTTGAGGAGAAAAATGGGAAAAGTGAAAACTGTAAAAAAGGACCACAAGTTGAAA
Source organism: Thalassia testudinum (assembly GCA_037157565.1). Lineage (NCBI taxonomy): Eukaryota > Viridiplantae > Streptophyta > Magnoliopsida > Alismatales > Hydrocharitaceae > Thalassia > Thalassia testudinum. The sequence goes on along the minus strand of JAZHRO010000003.1, from coordinate 5,518,125 downwards.
TGAGAAAGAAAAGAGATAGTCATTAGTAAGAAATTAAGGAACTAACTTACTTCTACACCATATCAAGAAAAGAAAATGAAAGGAAAAAAGTGCTAATGAAACACAGAAGAGATTAGTAAGAACGCTGATCTTTGGCCTCCTAGGCTATGGCCATAGGCTTAAAAATTCAAGTATCCACTAAGGTTTGGATAGTCCTCAAGAGGTTGGGGAAAATGCGAAGCTTAAGTATTAGGTCTAAGTCTTAGGGAGCATTCGACCTCGTTAACTAACCTCTAGTTTGCGGGACTCGGTAACCTAAGCACCGCAATCCACACACAGTCTGGTTAAATGCGCTTAAGTATCAAAATCATGCAAATGCGTTTAAGTGTTCTGAAAAAGTCGCCTAGATTAGGAGCGGCTGATCAACACAAGTTGATTTGGACGAGTTCCCAGCGTGGAGAGACGGTGATGCAAACATGTTTATATTACATAAAATGTCTATTTATGCATGTTCTTAAGCATAGAATTGCATTACAAACTATAAATATTGCATAGCATGCATCATCTTGCATTTAGATTAGTCTGAATGAAATGGAGGTTAATTGTCTCCTTTTATGGTCAAGGATAGGGCGATTGTTTATCGGGGCCTCGGATCGAAGATCCAACTGTACAGATCTGATCAGGGCGATTATTGCAGTTCAACGACTCCAAGATCGCCCTAATCGGATATCCGTAGCATCAGACAGAGACTGAGGAACCCTAGAAGATCAAGGGCCAAGATGGTGTGAATCTGCACTTCAGACGACAAATCCAACCACATGGATGGATTCGGATCGACGATCGTAGCCTAACGGCGTGAAAATCGACTCAATCCGATACTCATGGCACCATCTACAACATCCAAAAGATGGACGTCCAAGATGGCACCACGTGGTCCCATCTTGGCCGCCCAAACCGGTGCCATCTCGATCGCCCAAACCAGCCCAGCCAATCTTGGAGACCGCTGCATCCTCTCTCTCTCCTCACCGCACGATGGATCTTGGCCATTGGATCGACATCAAATGGCCATGGATGACAAGCCTTTAAGTGTCTGCGTGACGACTTCACCACTGTAACACAGCAGTCGAAGGTGTTATCGCAAACAAGAGGCGCGGGTTCGAACCCTCGTGAGCCTCAATTGAGCATAGACGCATGGGATAGCTCAAATTGGGCCGTCAGATCTTGGATGAGCGACAGTGGGGGTGGAGACGTGGCACGCTCTGAGGTAGCGATGCGTTGACGCACGTTTGGACACGCTAGGCGTGCGTTGAGGCACTACGGTTAGCGAATCTTAAGCCGTCTGATCTTACGATCGGATGGGCAAAGATTGATGAACGTGGGTAGCGCGGGAGAGGAGCAGACGGCAGGCGCGGTGCACGTCGCCCACGACCTGGGCTTTAGTGACGCTTAATTCCATCACTAAAGGCCCATCATTTAATATTTTGAAATTGTAATGTCCATAATGCCCTCACTCCTTGCAACTATAAAAGGAGACCTCCTCCATACAAAATTCTCATCCCTTCTCTTCTCTCATCCCTTCCAAAAATCTAAGAGCTTGTCCCAAACCTGAGATGCTCCTCTAGAGTAAAAATCTTAATTTTTCCACCTTCGTCCCACTTCGTGGAGCATCCTGCGGTTGTCCTCTCTCTCAATTTCAGAAGCGGATCTCGCGGTGACAACGACGTGCTGCTTCATTCCCATTCTTCCCACTTTGTCCTCCTTCTTCCTGCTCCATTCTTCATCTTCCAGGTGTCGTCCTGTCCGGCTCATCCTCCAAGCAATCGTTGAGGAGGATATCTCTCCCTCCATTCTTTTTACTGCTTTCTAGAGTAGATTTACTACTTTCTAGTGTAATCATTTCCAGCTTTCTAGTTGTAAAGAGTAGTGTAATGAATAACTTTTTGATAATGAAATCCATGTTTATTTTACATCCCTTTCGCTTTTATTTGTAATATTCTCTCTCTCTCTCTTCTATTTATTATTTGTTAAATAGTTTTCAACCAATTATTATATTTCCTGGCAAACAAAACAAGCACATATTTTTAATCAAACGTTCACCTCTCTGAGTTCGGCCCAGGATTTCTATTCCAGCATAAATTTTATTTGTTGAACACGAGTTCTTAGCTATTCAAACTACAATGATAGGTTTTCAAAACCAAATTTAATAGAGTAGTAACCTGCAGCTTCAACAGACGAGAAATCCCCCTTGAAGATGCGCAATAACATATCATCTCCTCGGTGCTTGTCTCCTAGGATATTTACATATCCTACTGGGTGCATGTAAGCACCCTATGTTGGTTTAAATGCCATGGGAGGCATTATCCTGAAATGTCGATTGCCAGGGTCTGGATTTAGCTACAGAACACCATGGGCGGGATTATCTCAAAATCTCAAAAGGTAGGGTTCTAGGGGTTGCCATGGATGATGTTATCCCATAGCATCGATTACCAGGGACCCTTCGAGGATTGATGATGGGGACTAGGAATCTGATATAGACCATGTTGTGAAGCTAATCCGAAGCTAGAAATAAAAAGAAAAGGGAGAAAAAACTCTCCAAAAAGAAAATTCCTCTATCTCTCTCTTACAAAAATGCACTGCAAATTGAATCGAGGCTAAAATATGTTACAAGCACGAGTGCTTTAGCCTCAGAGTTCAACGAACCTTAGGATAGTTCCTATGGGCCTTAAAAACCTTCATGGCAGACCGAGGCTAGAGCTAGTCAGGTTCGGATCATGGTTGGTACTTGAGTACCTTTAGGCCTACTATCGAATTCCAACCTAATCTACAGAAGAAAGCACACATCACAATTTTGAGCATCAAATGATTTCGTGGTCTATAATCAAAGTTAAAACCTTAAAATATTTCTAAGGGACTAGCAAAAGCTAGGCATGGGGGTATGATGGGAACACCATCATGAGCCCTAACTAGCTCAATTTGACCCAATGAATAGAATAAATGCTCCAACATAACCAACTAAAGGTCATAATTCACTACATAAAATTTTTGAGAGAAACACATGAAACTAGGGATAAAACTACAATTTTACTAATGTAGTACAACCATGGGATTTCTCAAGGGCTAAGCAAAGGTTGAATGGTCTTAATAAGATAACAAGTGGGTTGGATTTAACAGAAAAGGGTTTTTGGGAGTTCTGTGAATTAAATGACTTCTTGAAATCCTAAAAACAGATCCACTTGATTAACCAAGGTTCTAGTCAGGATATTCTCTAGGGTTTAGAACCTTTAATTTGGCCATTAAAACCCATCTTGGCCTAGAATGGGGTTTCAGACAGATATTTACCCTAAAATTGGTGTTTGCATAAATTTTCCAGTAAAACATGGTCAAACCCAAAATCCAACTTCACCATTGGATTTCTTAGGCCCAAATTAGGTTTGTACCAAAATTTGGACCCAAAAAGAGTTTACCTTGACCTAGTTTGCAAAAAGGTCTAGTTTGATTACATTTCTACCCCTAACTTTCAAAAACCCTTACAATCAGCCCCCCATCTTTCTAGTCATCTTCACAAGTAGATCCCACCGCCATTATTGTGGAGGAAACCTACTTCGACGACCTTTGACAGAGATCTCTTTGATTTCTTAGGGAGTCTCCTCCAAAATTGGAAGGGAGATCCTTTGAGAAATTCTCTCTCGTCAGAACCAAACCTTAAGATCTGATTCCCTCCCAGTCTCTCATGCGTACGCATGAGAGATATGGGTATCCTAATAGCTTCCTTCTCGAACGAGCCTTCCAAGCTTGGGAAGCTTGCTTCCCAAGCCCTAACCGACTTCCAAAGCTCTATTTAAAGGAGCCTAGACCTCTCTGATCTCTCCACGCTCGATTTTGGCCATGACTACCACTAATTCCTCTCTTCCCCTCACGGCCGTAGGCTCCTCGACATCCGACGACATTCCTTGCTTCTCCTCGTTGTCCGACTGCCATACCTGCGGCGGATACGTTTTCCCTAACTTTGTCCGCGTCTTGCCATACCAGCAAGCGCTTCCCTCTCTTTATCCTTGCTGATCCCACCTCACCGAAGCCACCTTCGTCTCCAGCGTCGGCCACACCAGACCGGATGCCTCCGCTCACCCCCTTCATACCATAACCTCCCAGATAAGCTCTCTCTCCCCTCTATTTTCTTCTCCACCCTTTATTCTCCGAAATCGACCACTGTTGACCTCCATCACCTCCATCCCTTCCATCTCCGACCATCAACTACGATGAGGCCATCCCACCTCCATAGGCCACCACAACCTTCACCGACAAGCCCACAACTTCTGACTCACACCACTGATCATTTCCCCTCACTCCATGCACTACGCCACTCACCCACGCACATCGCCGAACACACCCACTCATTCGCACACAGTGTGCCCTAGGCATGAATGCACAGGCACCCCCGAGGCACACCGACATCCCCTTCACATCCGCCATGCTCTGGTGAACCTCTCTGAACGTCTTGACGTGGCCGCGAGGTCGTTCTTGTGTTCTTATGTTCAGGCACCCATCTACCATTATTGCGGAGCTTGAAGCAAGCTTGAAGCCACGCCCAGGTCTTGCTATGCCCAGGCATCAGTCCTAGGACACACGGAAGTTGTTTGTGCGCGCATTCAAGCCTTCAACTGGAGTCGAGAGACTCTACAGCTGCTGCAATTGCGAAGACCATCTCTGCTGCAGGTGCACAAAAGGAAGGTGGGACATTTAGTCCCACCTCGGAAGTGAAAGAGAGCCCACACCAGCATAAAGGGACAAAGTGATAGAGGCTATTCGCCTCAGATCCACGGGGTGAGGTCCCACTCAGCCGACCTGGTCTCGTCCGTGAACACGCTCTGCGGACCTGGCCTGTCCTAACTCGACTTGCACTCCTCACCCACTACCGCACGTCGGTGGGCCTAGTCTCGGGTACACACCCAACCATATAACCCGACTACTTGTGTGGCTCTTGGAGAGCGGATCCTAAGAGAGAAAGATAGGAGAGTTGCACGTGGGTAGGGGTATGGTTTTGCTACAAGGTTCTTCGGCCAACACTTAGCTACAGTCTGAAGAAGAGGATCGTAGGACTTAAGGCAGAAGAAAGAAGAAGAAGAGAAGGACAGAGCAGCTAAGGGTCACGGCATAAGAAAGGCAAAAGCAAAAGATAGAGAAAGCTAAATAGAAAGAGGACTACAGAAGGAAGAAGAAGTAAGAAGCTGAAGGAAGAAGTGAAGAAGGCCTGAAGTGAAGTAGAAGAAGTTAAGGGAAAAAGAAGAAAGAAGCAAAGACAGAGAAGAAGTCAGACACTTTAAGTCGTGTGACTCCTTCATTAGATGACAGAATCTAGCTTATATTGCATATTCATATATTGAGTTCCTTGGTGATATTGTAGGAGTATTTGGTGATCTAAATCACCATTTTACTGTCATATTTTTTGCACTCTGATACTACTACTATTGCAATTTCTTTCAATTTAAATTGTTATCTTGATTTATAAATAGCAATTTGCTTCCTGTGTTCAACCTCGAAAATCTTTTCAAGTAATAAAATTATATCTATTTTGAACACTATTTCAGTTGTACTACAACGCAATACTTTTAAAACCCGATTTAGCATCTCAAACAGATATTGAAGAGGTTAGGAGGTGTCACGAACCTCAGGGGAGAGTTGTTGCGAGGCTTTCATAACGGTGGTGCGATGATGGCTGACGAAGGTTTTGTACTCTTGCACCTGGTTTTTCTCAATGTTTCATATTCTTTTTGCAAATATCCTTGGAAGAAATATGTAATTATTTATACTTGAAAATGCACCAAAACACAATATATGCTAATATTTGTTTTGCACACTGTCTTAGTAGAACTAACTAGCAGATGCATTAAAGTTATGACAATCTACATTTACTTATTATGAACTAATAGGCATGAATTAATGAATATAAATAATATGGAACCAACACTTTTAGGCCAAATAATTGTCCACTAAAGTGGACTCATCAAATACCCCCATGCCTATATTTTGCTAGTCCCTAGAAAAAAAATTACAGATATATGGAAACTGTATGATGCACGCTATCAAGAGAGTGACAAAAATTTAGAAATTCAATCACATGTGAAAATGAAGTGTTAGTAGCTTAGGTAACGGATCCAAGTGAAAAGTCAACTTACATTTAAAGTTCGTACTTAAGCCTTGGTAAAAATTCTATTAGGATATGATGTAAACATGTTTATACCACATAAACTATCTATTTACACATGTTCCTAGGCATAGAATTGCGTCACATACTATAAATATTGCATAACATGCATCTTCTTGCATTTAGGTTAGTCTGTATAAAATGTAGGTTAATCGTCTCCTTTTATGGCTAGGGATAGGGCAACTTGTTAGTGGGGGCCTCAGATCAAGGATCCAACCATATGGATCTGATCAAAGCAACGATTAGAGTTCAACGACTCCAAGATCGCCCTGATCGAACATCCGTAGCACCATATAGAGATTGAGGAACCCTAACGATCAAGGGCCAAGATGGTCTTAATCCGCACCTTAGAAGACAAATTTGACTGCATGGATGGGTTTGGATTGACAATCGTAGCCTAATAGTGCAAAAATTGGCCCAATCCGACACTCGTGGCACCGTCTACAACCCACAGAAGATGGACAGCCAAGATGGCACCACGTGGCTTCATCTCAGCCGCCCAACCAGCCCTAAGGACCTGCCTCTGCCCTTCTTCTTCACCTGTTTGATGAATCTCTACCGTTGGATGCCCATCCAATGGCACAGATCTACGTGCACAAATCCTCCGCATGACACAAACACTGTCGTAGCGTAGTGGTCTAGCACCCATTCGTAAGCGAAGGATGTGCATTCGAGCCACGCTAAGCACCTCAATTCAGACAGGCATGGGCATGGGTGCGATTGGGCCGCCAGATGAAGATTGGGCGGTCGAGGGGAGAAGGTGTGGCACGCGAAGAATCGTTGATCGCGTACGCGTGCGATGACACGTGTTTGCACGCCTCATCGCATGCGGGCGCGTGGTAGAGGAGTTTTGAAGGCGCGGGTGAGGATCGATCTCGACTGTCCGTTCTCACGATCAGATGGCTAAGGTGAATCCAAATGTGCGCAAGCGTTAGGGTGCAGGGGAGGAGTGGGGGCGTGCGGCACACGCACGTCGGCCACGTTCAAATCTTTAGTGACGGATCAATCCATCACTCAAGGCCCTGTATTAATGTTTTTGAAATTAAAATGTCTGAAATGCCCCCATTCCTTGCAACTATAAAAGGTGACCCCTACCCTACGAGTTTCTCATCCCTTCTCTTCTCTCACCCCTTCCAAACCTCTAAGAACTTATCTCACACTTGAGATGCTCCTCTAGAGTAGAAATCATAATTTTTCCATCTTCATCCCCCTTCATGGAGCATCCTGCAATTGCCCACTCTCTGTATTCGGGAGGCGGATCCCACGACGACGATGATGTGCTGCTTCATTCCCATTCCTCATACTTCATCCTCCTTCTTCCTACTCCATTCCTTGTCTTCCAGGCGTCCTCTTGTCCAGCTCGTCCTCCAAGTGATCGTCAAGGAGGATACTTCTCTCTCCATTCTTTTTACTACTTTCTAGAGTAGATTTATCGCTTTCTAGTATAGATTTCTCGCTTTCTAGTCGTAATGAGTAGTGTAATGAACAACTTCTTATAATGAAATCCATGTTTATTCTACATCCCTTTTGCTTTTATTTGTAATATTCTCTCTCTCTCTTCTCTATTTATTATTTGTTAAATAGATAGCTAGCTTTTGACCATCTATTCTATTTCGTGACAAACAAAACAAACACGTATTTTTAATCAATTGTCTGCCTCCTTGTGTTTGACCTGGAACTTCTTTATGGATTTTTTGGTATAAATTTTATTTGTTGAACGGATTTCTTCGTGACTCGAAGTACAACGATGGGTTTTCGAATCCAACTCCGAAAGAGTTGTTTTCCACAATCAACATTTTGGCACCATTGCAAGGGAGGCGATGCTTTTGATTCTTCACATTTTTCGACTTACGAATCGCTTACCTCACTTCTCTCCTTTCTTATTGTGATTGTAGGTACTCTTTTGAGACGAGAAAAAGCAGTAGATTGGAGAAAGTGCTTTTGAAGGTTCTGTAAGTTCACCCCCACCTCCTACCCATTAGTTTTCATTCCACCGCGTAATAACACAAACTTAAATAAACCTAGGTGTTCCTATAAATCCTAAGATTAGTTTTGATTTTTTGTTTGACACCTACAACTACCTTACCCTCCGCATTTAAAAAGAAAAATTAAAAAATCTCACAGAGGTACACAACCTCATCTGATTTTCAAACTCAACCAGTAAACCAATCTTTGGAACTGATACACACACCCAAACACATAATCAAGTAGAAATCAGATTAGGTAATCACTTGTGTGCCTAATTAAGCAGTGCAACAAGTCGATTGTTTGAGTTGATTGGGCTGTACCACTTCAACTAAATTAACTCATTAAGTAGCTGCCACATAGGTTCAACTCTTAGGGATTTACTAGGCACTCCACATTCTTTTAAGCTTCAAAGGAAAACATCTTCACCTATGCTTTCAAAACCAGGTGTGCCAACAAAACTTGTTTGAAATTACCTAAAGTTGAATCCCAAAAGCTGCTAAGCAAGATTTGAACCCTAAAATGCACCGCATCAAAAATAATCTTGCTTGAAAACCACTGGTTGTGCACGCACACACACATCAATCAATCATTAAGGGCACAACTCAGATAAAGGGCCCAGCACATTCCAAAGCACATTCAAACCTAACCCTAAATAAAATAGAGTAGGCGTTGGCCTTAAGGATTGGACTCACTATTCGGAGCCCAGAATGAGATTATTTTTTATTAGTCTGTTTTTGCCATTCAATCTGATGTCTTGCTTGGGGAGCAAAATCAAATGATCATGGCTAGGGGGTACACTAAGAACCGAAGGAGCAAGCTGAAGGAAGGACCTTCTCCCCAGTCACTCCCTCTAACTGGTTGGATTGAACGAAAGAAGTAGATCAAATCGTTTCTTTATCTCAAGATGGGTTCTGGGAGTCTGTAGGTCTTTAGGCTAGCCCACTTAAGGATAGGTTTGATTATTTGTATTGCAGAGTGCCTTTCTTCCTACCGTCTATCATGAATCCTTCCACATTTTATACGTATTCCCGCTTTTTCCCTCCTATTATAACTTATCCTCAACATGATGATTATCCTGAATCGTACTGTAATCAACCATCTATTAGTTGGGATAGCTCCGATTGGGGATACAGTTCCAGACTTCCATGTTCAAGATCTGACCCTGGACACCATCATCAAGATTTTTATCCTTCTCAGAGCCACATCGATTATAGATCGTCATCCCTTCATGGACAACTTAATACGATCTACAATCAAGAAGGATACCCTTATCCTTACCCATCCCCTGAATACACTGCCTTTAGGTCATCATCACCTTATGAACAACCCGAAATGACCTATTATCAGGGAGGGTATCATAAATCTCAAATCATTAACTCCTCTGCACTGATCCCAAATCCGCCCAAACCTAAACCAAGCCATTTGGTTCAGGTTAACCAGGTCCAAGATAAGGTTTTGGCTAACTTGAGGAATACTAGACAATCTTTAGAAGCTCAGCCAAAAGCTTGCAATGAAGAATTGGAGGCCCTGATTGAAATGATTGATGATCTGAGCAAGTATTTTTTGGATTGGCTCCAGGATGTTAAGGATAAGGACCCGGGTGAGTTTTTACTTGGGAAGTTAGTGAAATTGAGAATGAGATTTGTGGTTGCTTTAGTTCAATCATGGGATGATTCCCAGGATGAACCCATTTCAGGAGAGCCAATGTCAGAACCCACTTAGGCACTTGTTGGGGGGGACACGTGTTACGAGGCTAACCAAATTGATTTAGAGCAACCAATTAAGGATGATCTGATTTCTTCACCTGAGATCCCTGAGCTGGGGTACGAGGAAACGTATGTCTCCATGGATCAAAAAGTGCTAGATGATTTTGGGTTGTACGTTAATACGGATTTAGATTTCTTTGATTTTGAGGGTGAAGATTCAATTTGCGAAGTCTCATGTGAGTTTGCAGAATACGATTTCTGTGACACAATTAGGACTGCAGAATCAGTTAAATCATTTGATAGCCTAATAACTGAGGAAATTGATCTTATTGGGGTTCACATGACAGATTTAGAATCGCATTTTCTGAAGGATTCAATGCAATGCCTCGATTGTCAGTTACACCCCATTGAGTTTACTGACGATTCTATTTTTGCGATAACTAGACCCAAGTCAATTTTGATTAAGTCACATCTTTTAGAATTGGAAATTTTATATGGGGTGATTAATATACAGGAGGTCCTAGAATTTGACATTCTGAATGAGGAGGATAGGTGCTGGGAAATTTTTATTTGGGAAGCAAACTTCAGAGGAAGTAGAAGATTGAGTCTAAGGGTTCCAATTAATCTGAAACCATCAATCCAGGACCCTTATGACATTTGTTCTTAGGATGTCCAATCCAAGCACACATTCATCGATTATCCTTTTGATCTTGAATTCTCTGTAACCTGACTTTTTGGTTTTGGGTTGCATCCTTATAAATTGTAGGCCCGACCCTGCTTACATACTGATTTCAGGTTCTAGGTAATTTTTATCTAGAACCTTAGATATAGTTGACCATGGGGTATGTGTCAGCATCACAATCTGGTCCACATTTGTGGACATCTGCTGGCAGGTCTTTGGTTGCATCTTTTTATTCTGATTCTGACCTGCACCTGTGAATTCGTTATTTCTTCTTCTTTGTATAGTGTGCCTAGCTGAAAGCACTAAATTCAGCACATATACAGTCTTTGTTCATCTCAGAGCGGACACATTATTCATGCAATTCAGGTGCTTTCTACTTTACTCTATTTTGTGTCTTTTTAATACAATGAGAACATTGCATTAGATAGGCATGGGGGGGTGGATATTCATCGCTGAATTATTTTGTTAGCTTTGTAGATTTGTTTTCTTTTCTTTTTATTTATATAAAAAGAAATTGTGGAATTAGGAAAGAGAAATTGGGCTTTAGAAAATTTTCAATCTTAGGAAATAAAACTGTATGATTTGAACACGAAGACTCTTCAAGTCTTTGAGCTTAATCAGCTTGGGTATCCACTAAAATGTGGATTTGTTTCTAGAGTCTTCGCCATCTTGAATTCTATTTTAATTTGATTAAATAAGTTTAGGTGATAAGTACACGACTTATCAACCCACCCTCTGATTTGAGGGAACTGTAAGTCTAAGCATCTACACACTATTCGTCACTGACTCGTTGTTCGGTGGTTTTAACAGAAATTGGGTAGCTAATGAACCTACTAGGGTGGTATGGTTGGAAAGTTATCGTGGGTAATAGCCCATAGGTATGTTGTCTAGAGCCCAGTCACTGGACCATTCTTTTCCTGCTGCCTTTTGGTAAATCTTAGACCAAGGAAGCCACCTACTCAAAAAGAAAATGAAAGTTCAAAAAGACAAGAAAAAGAAAAAGAAAAGGAGAAAAGAAAGAAAAAGAAACAAAAAGAAATAAGCCACACTTTACCGCACGAGCATGGCTGGTAAGTTGTCGGTGGTAATAGCTCATCGACTGGTTGTCCAGAACCCAACTCAAGAAATGCACTAAAATTCCAAAACACTTAGGAAGAAGCGGAGAAGTAGCATAAGTTGAGGAGATATACACTGGATTCACCCTTGTGTTGACCCCATAAAAATAAAAGTAGGGAGAAAGCTACCAGTCGTATAGAACACCTTTAGGTAGAATTCTTTTTAAGGTCACCTAGGGGCATAGAAACTCAAAGTCCATTCTCATTGCCGATCAACGAGTCTATCACATTCACAGAAAGATGCTTAGAACTTAGGGTTCTCATCAAATCTTGGGTGGGTTAAGTGGCCGTAGAAAGCTGCTTTATAACCGTAAACTCAAAAATCCAAAAACATTAGAAAAGAAGAAAAAGTGAAAAAGAGATCCCTCCTTGAATAAGGCGAGAATTTGAGGCAGTCTACATTTTGGTAGATACCCAGGTGCTGTTGTGCCTCTGTAGTTCAAGTCTTAGTTAAAATCCCTAAGTATTGAAAATAACTATTGCCCAATAAATCCAACTTAATTCTCTTATACATAGCATATAGTTTTGCTAGGGGCTAGCAAAAGATAAGCATGGGGGTGTGATGTAAACATGTTTATATCACATAAACTGTCTATTTACACGTGTTCTTAGGCATAGAATTGCATCATATACTATGAATATTGCATAACAAGTATCATCTTGCATTTAGATTAGTCTGTATAAAATGTAGGTTAATTACCTCCTTTTATGGCCAGGGACAGAGCAACATGTTAATTGGGGCCTCTGATCGAAGATCCAATCATATGGATCTGATTAGAATGACGATTGGAGTTTAACACTCTAAGATCGCCCTGATCAAACATCCGTAGCACCAGATAGAGATCGAGGAGCCCTAAAGATCAAGGGCCAAGAAGGTGTTAATCCGCACCTCAGATGACAAATCCGACCATACAGATGGGTTTGGATCGATGATCGTAGCCTAACGGTGCGAAAATATGTCCAATTCGACACCCGCGTCACTGTCTATAACCCACAGAAGATGGAGGGCCAGGATGGCGCCATGTGGTGCCATCTCAGCCACCCAACTGGCCCCAAGGACCTGCCTCTGCCCTTCTTCTTCACTTGCTTGACAAATCTCCACCATTGGATTCCCATCCAATGGCCACAGATTCGCTCGCACAAATCCTCCACGAGCGCAGGGCGCGAGTTCGAGCCGCGCCAAGCACCTCAATTCAAACAGGCACGGGCGCGATTGGGCCATCAGATGAAGATCAGGTGGCCAGGGGGAGGAGGCGTGGCACATCGAGAATCGTTGATCGCGTACACACGCGATGACGCACGTTTGCACACCTCATCGCACGCGGGCGCGCGGTAGAGGAGTTTTGAAGGCGTAGGCGAGGATCGATCTCGACCGTCTGATCTCACGATCGGACGACTAAGATCAATCCAAACGTACGTGAGCATTAGGGCATGGAAGAGGAGCTGGCGCACGTGGCGCGCGCATGTCGGCCACGCTCAAATCTTTAGTGATGGATAAATCCATCACTAAATGCCCTACATTAATGTTTTTGAAATTAAAATGTCCAAAATGCCCCCACTCCTTGCAACTATAAAAGGAGACCCCTACCCTTCGAATTTCTCATCCTTTGTTCTCTTCTCTCACGCCTTCCAAAGCTCTAAGAGCTTGTCCCACACCCGGGATGCTCCTCTAGAGTGGAAATCATAACTTTTCCATCTTCATCCCCCTTCGTGGAGCATCTTTCGGTTGTCCTCTCTTTGCATTTGGGAAGCGGATCCCACGACGACAATGACGAGTTGCTTCATTCCCGTTCCACTCGCTTCGTCCTCCTTCTTCCTGCTCTGTTCCCTGTCTTCCAGGCATCATCCTGTCCAGCTTATCCTCCAATCGATCATCGTGGAGGATACTTCTCTCTCCATTCTTTTTATGCTTTCTAGAGTAGATTTATCGCTTTCTAGTATAGATATCTTGCTTTCTAATCGTAATGAGTAGTGTAATGAACAACTTCTTATAATGAAATCCATGTTTATTCTACATCCCTTTTGATTTTATTTATAATATTGTCTCTTTCTCTTCTATTTATTATTTGTTAAATAGATAGGTAGTTTTCGACCAGCTATTCTGTTTCATGACAAACAAAACAAATGCGTATTTCTAATCAAACATTCGCCTCCCTATGTTCAACCCGGAACTTCTTTATGGATTTTTCAGTATAAATTTTATCTGTTGAATGGATTTCTTCACGACTTGAAGTACAATAACGGGTTTTTGAATCCAACTCCGAACGTGTAGTTTTTCACAATCAACAGGATAGGCAACTACTCCCCTTGGGGATAAAGCAGAAAATCATCTGTGATTTGACCTCGGCTTTTTGGCTTAGGTAGGAGATACTGAGTCAAATGGATTCATATTTGGTGGCTCACGCTCATCTGGTGTTACATATAGTCTAGCATTGCAAACTGTAAATCTCTATACTATCAAATGAAATAGCCTCGAGAGAGGCTAAACAAAATTGTACTCTCTTGATTTACCTTTGTGCTTGCTCTTTTTTTTTTCTGAGATCACATATCTCACCAGATTTTGTAAATGTACTCATTGTTTGGTGGCCTCACATGGCATTCACACTTTTAATTAGAGTACTGATAACCCTACAACTAAGTTAGAAGTTAGCTAGCATTCGGGTGATCAGAAATACTAAAAAGTAGGTATGGGTCATATTTGGTGGATTGCAAATGGTGCTTTTGTTGCCTTAATGAAATCGACACGAAGATAAAGCTATAAACTTGAACTTTTTTCTTTTTCTTTTTTTTTCATATATTTTTTTCCAAGATAACAACATGACTCAAACTTTATTTATGAGGTATTATTAGGGATGATGATGTTCAAGAGAATATTGTGTGGCTTATTTGGTGAAAGTGCCTATTTTCGGCATCGGACAGGAAGGGATAGGACAAGCGTATTTTTGACCTTTGACACTACCACCCTCCTTCAGCCGAGGACTCTATGAAGGACAGTCATAACCATCCACCATAGTCATAGTTTTATTTGAACTCAATCTCTGTATATCTGCCTTATTTGGTGACTCAGGAATTCACACAATGTTTACACGTAGGAACAGAGAGCGAAAACTATGCTTAACTCTGATGTATCATCATCTAATTATCCAGAACTTAGGAGTCCTTGCACTAGACTTAGCACACTATTAGTCTCTCTACTTTCTCCTCACAAATATTAGGTGGATCTAATAGAAGATAGTTGCCTGACTCCTTACTAACTGTTCAAGGATTCAGTAGACTAAAAATGTTTATTGGTTTTCTTCAAAGATCCATTACCTAGTCTACGTGCAAGTGAAGTAAATGTACTGGGTTATAAACTTAAGAAATAATTTAAGAAGAAAATCTTTAATGACACCTCCTTAATAAAGATATTTTGCTAGGGATTAACCAAATCAGCTTAAGAAAATAAAAGAGTATTTTTTTTTTGGCTAATGCACCAATCCTAAATGCAAGCAAATATTTATAAATGATATAAACAACCTTAGGTTATACCCCCCCATGCCTAAGATTGGCAATGTCCTCATTGGAAAAATAAAGACATAGACGAATATCACCTAAGGAGGAAAATGGGAGGAGTTAAGGCTTCTCAAGCCGTCGTGCATCCAAAACCTAGCCATCTGGAAGAGTAACATATGGTTTAAGTCGTTGGCCATTTACCTTAAAGTTCACACTAGAAGTAGGGTTACAAATTTCAACTGCTCCATGAGGGAAGGCATTGAAAACAACATACGGCCCATCCTAGCGAGACTTGGGCTTTCCAGGAAATAATTTAAGTTTGGAATTGAAAATCCATATCCACTAGTTGGGCTTAAAGGTCTTTCTAATGATGTGCTTATCATGGAAGACCTTTGTACGTTGCTTGTAAGCTTGGGAGGTTTTGTATGCTTCATTGCAAAGCTCCCCAAGCTCACTTAACTCCAGCATGCGTGCCTTTCCCGCTTTATCTAAATTTAAGTTAACATTTTTAATAGCCTAATAAGCTTTGTGTTGTATTTCAACGGGAAGGTGACATGCTTTTCTGTAGACAAGACGGAAAGGAAACATGCCCAAGGGAATTTTATAAGCTGTTCTGTAGGCCCACAGAGCATCAGTCAATTTTTTTGACCAATCCTTACGGTTGGGCCTAACAATTTTTTCCAAAATCCGTTTAATCTCCATATTTGACACTTCAACTTGTCCACTCGTTTGGTGATGGTAAGTTGTGGCTATCAGGTGGTTGAGTCCCTAATTTTGGAGTAGTCTTACGAAGTGCACATTCTTAAAGTGTGGTCCTCCATCATGTATGATAGTCCTTGGGCACCCATACCAAGAAACGATATTAGCCCTAACAAAATCCAAGACCATGTAATGGTCATGGGTCCGTGTGGGTATGGTTTCTATCCATTTCGATACATAGTCCATGGCAACAAGGATGTACTCATATCTGAAGGACACAAGAAAGGGATCCATGAAGTCTATGCCCTAAATATCAAAGATCTTGATAAACACGCATGAATTCATGATAAAATGTTTATTTATGATAGTTCCTAGGCCTAGCATTGCATTTCATAGTATAAATATTGCATAACATTAATTGCATTGCATTTAGAATAGGTTATGTATTGTGTATTAATTCTAACATTTTATATGTCCAGGAGGCAGTGGGACATCTTTACGAGCTTAGGATGAAGAATCCGACCGTATGGATGGATCCAAAGCAACAATCGCAGTCCGTTAGCGCAAAAATCACACCAATCAAAGCTCCATAGCACCCTCTATAAGAAGAAGAGGACGGACGACCTAAATGGCACCTCGTGGTGCCATCCAGGCCACCCTGCATGAGCTGCAGCCTCCCCAACCTCACCACAATGAATGATCCTAGCTGTTGGATCCAATGGCTGAGAATCGCCTAATGTCACCTGGTCTCCTCCAAAGCACTTCAAAGAACTAATCACGACCATTGGATTTTCATCCAATAGTCGAGGCCGAAGCAAGCTAAAGCATCCGTGCAACCAACTAGTGCCCTCACCACAGTGGTAGCGCTCCTGCTCCACAAGGAAGAGGTGCGAGCTCAAGCGGCAATCTGTTGTTATCGCCTCAGCACCAGCCAAATTGGACCACTCGATCTCGATCTAGCGGACAGGATTGCGCACGCTAGATTAGATGCATCTCTATGACGCGAGGAGACAGGCCAGATCGCATGCGTCCATTCAGGGGTGCTCATTGACGACGACCAGATGCACCCACGAATGTCAGATCTTCTCGAAGGTGCGATGCATGCACATTTGAATCCACGAGGGTGTGATCTGAGGGAGCATCCCAGCCACGCGATGGTGGATCCAACGACTGCTAATGCACGCTCTAGTAGAGGAGCGCGATCTCCACGATTTGAATCACGTAGGCCACCTGATCCTCAGCTGTGTGATGCAAATCCAACGGTTGAGGCTCTCCCCTCACTGTGCCAGCTGTAGCGGCTCCTCGTCAAGCCAATAGAGGCACATGAATGCTATAGCAACAACCCCGACGGGTCTTCAACGACGTTTTAAATGTCACTAAGACCCGTGCGAGCAAAACACCTCCATTCCACCACTATATACACCCCATGACCCCTTCCCTTCAAAACCATCTCTACTTATGCTACTCCCACCTACTCCATAGCTCTAGAAGCCCATCAAAGCTACCAAGAGCTCATTCCCAAGCTCCAATGGTCCCCTACTAGTGTAGTTTTCCCATATCCCACCAAATATTCCTCCTTCTCACCACCTTCGTAGGAAGCCTTGGAGCCATCCTCCCACCTCTATTTCGGTAAAAGATCAACTCCATCTCCGCATCCCCATTCCAAAGCCTTCGTGAAGCATTCCTGTACCCAGCATCGTCTTGCATCTCACCCTCGTCATCCAGCATCTCACCTCCATCATCCAAGCTGCAGTCAAGCGTCGTCGTCTCGCCAAACAGCCGATTTAGGAGATTTCTTTTCACCCCTATCTCTTTTATACTTTATCATATTGTAATAAACTTTTGAATGACATTGTGATATATCATATTTGTTTTCTTCACTTTGTGAAGTTATCTTGCTTGTCTTTTTATTACAAAAACACCAAAAAAATCACAAAACCCTAAAACACTAAAAGGAAACAACATGAAGCATGGATTTCAACAGAAGTAAACGTTGCCTCCCTGTGTTCGACCTGGGACTCCCTTGGAGTTTCGGTAAAAAATTGTATTTGATAATGTGTTTTGCGACTACAGCGATGGGTTTCTCCTAACCCCAACTTTCCGTTCATCGAAACACGAAGATCACTTTGGCACCATTGTCAGGGAGACAATGGAATTTGCTTTCTTGTTTTCTATGTTTCTTTGCATTTACCTATTACTAACCCTGTTTGTCTCTGATTTATTGTCTTGCGAGTACCCTTGCAAGGAGATCCAAGTATGGTAGATCAGAGTAAAGTGCGGGTAGAGTGGTTTGTAAGCACCCCCACATTCCCCACCACTAGTTTCACTTTTGCCACATCAATAACCAAGACCTAATATACTTAGGTGTTTGCATAAACCCTAGGATAGAATCTGTTTGTCTTTTTTGCCACCTACACTCATCTAACCCTGCATATAAAACAAAAGAAAAGAAATTATCTTCTGATTGTGGGACAAATCAACATACACACTTCATACACCCACATTTGAGGCACATAGCCTTTTGTGATTTTATCTAGTCAACCGGGATTCTGACCTGTGGAATCGGTACACACACAAATCAACACATAACAGAGTAGAAATCAGACTAGGTTAATCACCCTTTGTGTGCCTTAATCGGTGGTGGATCTGGGCTAGTTGATTGAATTGTTTGGGCTGCACCACCTAATCTAAGAGAAATTCTTTCTGTAGCTGTCCCATAGGATTCAATAGTTAGGTTAAGCCAGGCACTCCATATTTTCTTGGTCCATCAAGGAAAATACTTCAACACGTGCTTTCAAACTTGGTTTACCTCTTGAACATTTGGTTGAATATACCTAATACTTGAATCCTAAAAGCTACTTAGCAAGATCTAAAACCTAAAACTCACTTCATCCTTAATAATCTTGCTTGAAAACTTTTTGGTTGTGCACATACACACATTCTCAAATGAATCATTAAGGACAGAACCCATTAAGGGCCCATTACATTCTAGAAGCACTAATATCCTAAGCCTAACTAAAATTGATTAGACGTTGGCCTTAAAGATTGATTCGCTCTTCGAGGCCCAGATTGAAATTGTTCTCGATTAGCTTGCTTATACTGGTCAATCTAATGTCTAGCTAGGGGAGTTGCATCAAACAATCGTGGTTGGGGGGTATCAAAGGAACCAAAGGTGCAAGCCAAAGGAAGAAGCTTCTCCCAAGCCCCTCCTTCTAACTGGTTGGATTGACCAGATAAAAGTAGAGTAAATCGCCTACAATCTTAAGACAAATTCTGCGAGTTTGTAGATCTTTAGGCTACCCAACCTAAGGTCAGGCTTGCATTTTTTATGCTACAGGGCTTCTTTTTCCCATCCTTCTGACTTCCTTCCAGTGTATGCTTGGAAGGACCTATAGACCATTCCCGAAGGCTGTGGTTGAGTTATAGCCAAGTAGATCCCATAGTTGATCAACAACCACCTCCCTTAGCCCCGAATCAGCAGGAGCTGATTTAGAGGTAGCTGGAAGAATTGCAACAGATGCAGTAATGGTTCCAACGAATGAATGGTCAAGGCGCTCAACCCTTGAAGGATTTTTATGATCCTTCAAATTACGAGGATCGTCCCGATGTTGTGATCCCTGCCGGCGATGTTGAGATCATGCCCCAAGTTTTGAGTTTAATTAAACACTTTCACGGGCTTGGCTCAGAGGACCCATTCCAACATTTGGAGGACCTGATCACTCTGGTTTAGACTACCAAATCGTGGAATGTGGATGAAGAACAAATGCTCAAGAGGCTTTTCCCCATTCACTCAGGGATAAGGCCACACATTGGTATCGTACCAATGGAAGGCCAACTACTACTTGGACAACTTTGAAATTGACCTTCCTGAAGAAATTCTTCCCAATTGGGTGAACCAATGCATTACGACGAGCAGTTACCACTATTGCCTAGTGGCGGGGGGAACCGTTTCATGGGGCCTAGGGGCGATTCTAGGATATGTTGCAGAAGTGTCTACACCATGAGGTGCTTAAATGGTAACTTGTTCAGGTTTTTTATCACGGGTTGAATGATCAACTCCCTAATCATGTGGATGCTTCTTGCGGAGGCAATTTCTTCAACAAAGACGCAGATAGCACATATGATTTGTTTGAGGAAATGAGCGAAAACTATGTAAACCATGCCTCCATGGAAACCTTCAACTGATTCCAACAAACTGGATCAAATGCCAATGAGGTCCAAGATTCTCATACATTTGATATGGAATTGATCTGCAATAAATTAGATAAGGTGGATCTGGTTGCTAAACGAATGGAAGAGTGGATATACGGAAACTCTAATTTTCTTGATCCACTCAATCCCAGGGCTCGAGATTCCACTCTTCACATGCTCCTACAGTACGGGAGTTTGTGAACCAGCTGGTGTTGGCTCGACCTTTGGGCCAGCTCTTCTCGAAACCTTATGGGTTCCAAATTGGGCCCTTTGATCCCAATTTTTTTTATCCTTCTTCATCCTCATCTTATGATGATGTACATGCTATGTAAGAGAATGTTCCGTCCAACCCTTACTCGAATTCCTACAATCTTGGTTGGAAAAATCACCCTAACTTCTTTTAGAAGAATCAGGGGCAGCATACCCAATATCAACCCAACAATTGTGTACTGCAAAAACAAATGGGCCAGGGTTATGTATATACTCAGTTGCCCCCGAATCAGGTTAACCAGTCCATGTGGAATGCTCAACAACCTACCTGGCAAGCTGATTTATACTTGAAGATGGTAGAAATGCAAGGGTCAACACTCCAACTCATGCAACAAATGAAAACTTTGCTGGGCACCTTGCAATCCAAACTTAGTGCAAACAATCGATAACCTGGATCTCTACCATCACAACCTGTACCAAACCCAAGGAATGTATAGAACTGAGGCGTTGGGACTCAAGGGTTTGGCAATGGTGGGGAGCCGCATGCTCAAGCTCATGCTGTCTATTAGGCTACCCCAGCCCCTCCCAGAGGGAACTAAGTTCCTACCATAATCAACCGGGAGCCTCCTGTTTTGACCAACCCTCCCCAAGGCACTAACCAACAGCATTTTGCCACTGCAAATACCATCACCTTGTGGAGTGGTAGTAGACACAAGGGACCCGCCCAACCCCATGCCAACATCATTAGTCCCTATAGTAAGAATTCTAGACTCCCAACTAAGAATGTGATCCACAAAACATCAGAGTCTGACTTGGGAGTATGTTGTTGTATGGGCAAACAGAAAAAGTCAGAGGAGAAATTGGAAGAAAGGATGTCCTTACTTCAAGCTTTCAAATTGACAATCATTTTAGTCCTCGCAGTTATCGAATTAATCCCCAGCTACACCATAGGTTTACTGAATTCATATAAAGTGTAGAGCGAAATCTAGAAACAATAGGAGAGTAGTCTTGTCTGATAACACAAGCACATTAATCTTAAACAAGCTACCCCCTAAGAAGCAAGACCCAGGAGCCCTGCTGGTTTCCTGCATAATAGGAAACATTACTTCTGACTGGGCCCTCCTCGACTTGGGTGCTTCCATCAATGTGATCCCCACCTCACTACATATGGAATTGGGTCTAGGCTACCTGAAAGACATTGACATAACCCTGCAGTTAGCTAATAGATCCGTTTCAAAACCAAGGGGTCATTTGGAGGATGTTTTAGTCAAGGTAATGATTTGCATTACCTTGCTGATTTCATGGTCTTGGACATGGACTCACCAAAATAGCTCAACCACACCCTGATTATTTTGGGAAGACCTTTCTTGGCTACTGCCAAGGTAAGCATTGATTGTGAATCAGGAAATATAGAAACGGCCTCTGGGAATAAAATAAATCAATTTCATATTTTCAAGTTCTCAAAGAAGGATAAAATTAAGTGTGGTTTGATGGAGGAGCTTGGCAGAATAGAGGAGGTAATAGCCATACATACCTTAGACAACCTTTTAATGGCTAACTCAACCCAAACTTAGGAAGAAAATCACACGATTGCAAGGGTAATTGAGGACAATAAAGACATACAACAAGCTGTGGCAACCTGAGATGAGGAAGATATTCATGAAATTGGAAATTTGTTGGATGATTCACATGATCAAGTTAAAACCCAACAATGTCCTCATCCTGAATTTTTAGAGTTTGAGGTTCAACTTTTGGGTGGGAATCATGAGGATTAGGATGGTTGGATTAAGCACCCTGATTGTGAGGATGAAATTGAACTTTGGGGAGAAACTCTTGAAATGTTAGGTATTCTATAGTACCTACAAACCCCCAACGCATCACAAAACCCTCATCATCCTTGTTCACCCAACCATTGCACAATTTCTATATCCACCCATACCTCCTCTATAATAAATCAACAAAACTCCTATTGGAGACCATTTGGGCTGTCCTTGCACCACCAGCTTGGCACTTTCATTGATTATCTCTTTGGCAAGCCCATTTTCACTCTTCAGGACCCATATCTAGAGGCCCAGAAACTTTGTCATTGCAGCCACAATGTTAGTTATTTTTGATTGAGGACATTGCCTAACTGAAGGCACTAAACTCAGCATGTGTAAAGACTATTTGGAGTTGATCAGAATCTCATAGAAATCAGGTGCTATTCTTCCAATTCTACCCTCCTTTATGCTTTTATTTTAACAATGAGGACTGACGGGAATGGCATTCGCGTATTTTGAAATCGTTGGAAATCATAGTATAGTCGCAAAAATCACTCGTCAAAGATATTTGTGATAACGAAACTCTCGTAGATCTTTATTCTTTTCATAACTTTAGTCCCGGTCGTTCGTCTCTGGGAGGCATGAAAATGAATCGAGATTTGGATCGGCTTTTATAACCTAAATCTAACCTAAGCTACTATTTTTGTCTTTTTGTGTTTTTGGTTTTTTTTTATTTCAAAAAGTGAATTGAAATCTAGATCTAGATAAACTAGCAAAAACGTAAGTGACTATGTGCATCTAAATGAGGCCATGGTGGCCGTGCATGGTGTGAACAAGCCAAAGTGTCATATAAGCAAGCAAACATGAGGACAATCAATCAATCACAGAAACATTATTTATGCATAGAAATTTATCACACATCATCTACACTAGAAAGCATATAAATAGAAGAAAATCCCTCACGCCGGAAAGTTGCCACTAGGGCCATCGGCCTTGTGTAAGGGTGTAGGCTAGACCTTGGGTATGCAAACCCGTCTACATGCCTACCAAAAGA
This sequence comes from Thalassia testudinum, assembly GCA_037157565.1. Taxonomy (NCBI): domain Eukaryota; kingdom Viridiplantae; phylum Streptophyta; class Magnoliopsida; order Alismatales; family Hydrocharitaceae; genus Thalassia; species Thalassia testudinum. The sequence goes on along the minus strand of JAZHRO010000003.1, from coordinate 5,495,067 downwards.
GATGGCTAGCCATAAGAGGCTGTGGGTGAGCCTTCATGGCCGTCCAAGAAGAAGAAGAAGATGGGGGCTAGTGCACCCAAGTGGAGAGAGGAGGGTGTTGCTCCCTTTCTCTACCAATGGCTGTCCTTGAAGCTTTGGAGGGAAGCTTCTCTAGCTAGCCGTCCATGGAGCCTTGGAGGAGGATGAGGAGGACGGCCTTCAGGTTTTGGAGGGTGGAAGCAAGACTAGAGTAGAGAGTATGGATGAGAGAGTGTATGGAGATATCTCTAATTTCGTAGCCCTCTCTTTGCCCTTATGGAAGGCTCCATTTGGTTGCCACTTTTGGTGGCTCCAAAAATAGCAAATGCCATTAATTTTGGATCTAGGTTTGACACAAGTTTTTAGGGTTTCCAAGAGAGTGTGCATGGGTTTGGTGGGAGTAAAACGGGAAGGTGTGCATGTGTGTTTTTCGTAGGGCTAGGTTTTGGGTTTTGGTAGGATTAGGTGCTAAATAGGTTGGGTCAATCTAGATTAAGTGGGTGTGGACCTAATTAGGCTTAGGAAAGTCTAATTGGGTAGGAGTGAACCTAATTAGGTATAAGTCAAGTCTAATTAGATGTGTGCATGTGATTAGGCTAGGGTAACCCTAATAGGTATGAGTTAATTAGATCCTGGGTGGATCTAATTGGGCTCGGGTGAACCCAATCAACTGTAGATGCACCCAATTAGGTATGGGATGGTTCAATTGGGTTAGGGATAGGATAAGTAGGGCTATGGATAGTGGACTAGGCTTAGGAGGTCTTTACTTAGGTTTCCTAGGGTGTCCGGTGGGCTTCCTAGGTTAAAATAGGCAAGCTAGGGCTTTCAACACCCAAAATCAGGAACCAAACAGCAGTATCAGACATCTAGGATAGTGGTCAGACATCTTATACTACAAAATTGGACGTCTGGACACTAAATTAGACGTCCAATTCTATGTCAGTATGAGTTTTGGCTTCCTGGATTGTTATTCTGCAGAAATCAGACGTCCAGCCAGATGTCTGGACGTCTTAAAAGGTGATGGAGAGTGGGTTTTGTGTTTTCTAAGGTTGGTTTTGGTTCCTAAGTGTTTGGGAGAGGGATAGGAACATGGATAGTGCTATCCATGTTTGCGTTTTGAGGCTAAGGTACCCTAATGGAGGTTGTTTTGGGTTTGGGAAGGCTGTCCTAGGGTTTCTAAGGGTAGGGATAAGGCTATCCTCCTCACTCCTCTTATCTAGATCAGTCTTCTTCTTCCTTTATTGCTTTATTCCGCTATCTCCATCCTGGATCACTTTATTATCTGTAAATAGCAATAAAAACCATTAACTAGTAGGATATCTCATCTTATTCTAAATAAACTGATGCAATGCATGATATGCAAGATATGAGTGCAATATCCACAATTTAAGATAGGTTCAGACATTATTTTGGTTGATTAGGACCTATGATTGCTGTGCAATAATACCCTCATGCCTAAACCTTGCTAGTCCCTAGCAAATGCAAGACTAAATTATTTACAACAAGGGTCCCTAAGGGACTGGTTATTTTATCAAGTGTTTGTATAGAGATTTTTCTCCCTTTTGTTTTCATCCTATGCTCTAGAAATCCAGACAATCGTGAAGGTGCAACTATGTAGCTTTTGCAACGGATTCGAGTGAAAACTAATACACCTCTAAAGCCTGTACTTGACCCCTAGTAAAAATTCTAGCGGGATAGGCTGACTTCTTCCCTCGGGGTATTCAAGATATTCTATGAATTCCACCCGGCTTTATGCTTAGGTAGAGGATCTTAAAGTGAAAAGATTATATATTTGGTGGCTCACTCTCGACTGGTGCTACATAGAGATTAGTACTATAGAATCTAGATTCCGAAATTATTAAGTAACTCCACTCAAAGCAAGACGAGAAAAACTATGCTCTCTTTGGTTCCTTTGTATTCATTCTCTCTTTTTCTTTTTCTTTCTTTTTCTTAGAGCTCACAACCTCACCAGATTCACACATAGGATTTGTATTTGGTGGTCTCACTAGGCATTAACACTTTAATTGAGTTCTCATAACCCTAACACTAAGTCGGGATTCCTCAGCCAGTATTCGGGCAGTCAGAAACACAAGAAAAATAGGTTAAGACAATATTTGGTGGAGCTCAATTTTATTTGGTGGTATTGCCTTGATGAAATAAACACTAAATATTCATTCTTTTCTTTTTTTTTCTTCTTTTTCTAAATTTTTTCTTTTCCAATTTTTCTTTCTTTTCTCATTTTTTTTAATTTTTTTTTTCAGCATAACACAACTGGCATACATCCATGAACTTTATTAAGGAGTCATTATTGGGGATTGGTGGTACTCAAGAGACATTGGGTGGCTTATTTGGTGGAAGTGCCTACTTATGGCATCGGGAGAGATGGATAGGACGGTGCATTTCTGACCTTGACATCAATACCCTCCTTCAGCCGAGGATTCTATAAAGAATGGTCGTAACCATCCACCTTAGCCCTAGTTTTATGAAAACTCGCTCTCTGCGTATTTGCCTTATTCGGTGGCTCTCAATATTTCAGACAAAAATGTATACGCTGGAACCGAGAGCAAAAACTATGCCTAATCTCTAAGTATCATCACCTAATTATCTAGGATTCCAGATTCCTTGCACTAATCTTAGAGCACTAGTACACTCTACTCTCATCTCACACTATTTGGTGGATTTTTGGAAGAAAATCAGCCTGACTCCCAAAACTCTGTCCAGGGGTTCAGGGAAAAGAAGCACTGCTTCTTCTCGCCAGACTGAAGATGTTTATCAGCCTTTACCATGAATCCATTGCAAATTCTATGTGTGTGTGAAAAGTTGTACTGGATTCCAGATTACAGGAATCAACTAAAGGATAAAATCCCTAATGCATTCTCTTAATAAAATAATCTTATTCATGAATGCAATATCTATATATGCTATAAACATGTAACCTCATATAATTTGTACTTCATGAATTTCCCGTATTGGGTTACAATCAGCTTGACCCTAAATTTAGAACAAAAGGTGAGTAGGTGAGTCGGAATTGGTTGATGCGAACGATTTCTAGCTCCAATGAGAGCACTGGAGGTGGAGTCGGTTGTTCTTTTATTTAAGGTCCTAAAGTACGTTTTACATGCAGCTCCGAGGTTTTCCTAAGTGTTGGCATAAAATTTTTTCTAGTTTTTCTGTATCTAGCCCCCCATGCCTAAGTTCTTGCATGTCCTCATGCATGAATGTAAAAGAAAAAAAATGCTGCAGGGAGAGAATGGGTAGAAATCACCTGTAACTGCTCCTGAAATTATATTCAGCACCGGCCAACCTGTTAATATCCAATATAAAAGGAAATATGCTAAAACAAAAATATGCTATGTATAAAAATGATGGTGGAATGTGGGGCGAATGGTATCTATATGTGCTGAGTTCAACGGCTTCAGCTGGGCGAAAGCTCAAAAAGGATATACCAATATAGTATTGAGAATGGTGAGTAAAATGATAAGAATTTTAGTCTCATTCGCCAACAGCGGACCGCAAATGCGAACGAGCTATCCATGAATTCCAAGTCCAAATAATTGGGAAAATATGTAGATGGGGCTTGGGATTATCTGCAGCCAGATGCTACAGAAGAAAGACAGATAAATACGGGTGCCTGGAAGGAATGAAGGTGAAGGCATCCCGAAGAGGTGATGGAGAATGTGGGTGGTAGGGGTATGGGTGGAGTCGTGTGGGGTGAAATCATATGGGTCCTGATAATGGTGATGAATGGAAGGCATGACCCAAGTAGTGTGGTCAGATCTGGAAATCAAGGTCCAGTGATCAACCTCTGTCTCTACCAAAGATGTTTGGGTCTCATCTTCTTCTTTTATCTCTTCCAAATTCTCCAATGCCAATTCCCAATTATCACATGATTTCCCAAAATTCCTAGCTTCCTCTGATAACTCATCATATGTTATTCCCAATAATCTTTCAATTTCTTGAATATCTATTTCATAAGGGGATATTTGCTTCTTCTCACTTAGATGAAGTTGGGCATTAGATTTAGTAGTGAGTCCCTCCATGAAAGTGGAATGGGCTGAATCATTGATTGAGGAGTTGTTACAGTCTTTTTGATTTTGTTGCTCCGTGTATGAGATCATTTGAATTAATTCATCAATGTCTCCATGGGTATTCTCAAATACAACAAAATTATATTCAGGTCCCTTAATGCTTGGTTCCTCAAAATGAAATGATTGGTACTCAAGCCCTATATCAAGATCAAGATTCTTAAATAAATCTCCATTCTCAGCTTCCATAGGGTTATCAATATCATCCACCTCGGGGGTTTGATCAACAAATCCTGCATGACCACCACCGAATCGCAAATCGGTTGTGACACACCTAACCCAGATTCAAACATTTCTGGTTTTTGTTGCTCATCCCGGATTCTATGAAGCTCTTTCCTTATATCATCATATTCTCTTGCACTAGCTTCATTTATTTCATGAATCATTTTGATCAATTGAGTAATCTGGGATTCATTACAAGGGGCAGGGTTTTGAATTGGGCTAGGTCGATCAAGATAGTCAACCATACTATCAATGATTTCATCTGGTAGGGAGGGTGACTTATGTGATCTAGTGGATTGTTGATTCAGGTCGTTTGGTTCTACCCAGGTGTCAATTGCCATAGTTTCTTCCGAATTACCCTCCGACTCACTTTCCATGTCATCCAGAAAGTACCCTGACTTTGGTTTCTTAGTGGCTACATACATATCAAAGTGAATCTTCTCATTGCCACTACTCACCTCCATACATCCTGAGTAACAGTCAATCCGTGCATTGGCCGTAGCCAAGAAAGGTCGACCCAGAATAATGGGTGAATTACTTTGCTTCTCCGATATATTCATGTCCAAGACAATAAAATCGACCGGAAAGCTAAGACCTTGCACTTTAATAATCACATCCTGAACTACCCCCTTCGGTAGTTTGATGGAGCCATCTGCCATTCTAATGGTGACAGGTATGTGGTGCAGATCTCCAAGTTTGGTGCGGTCAAAAAGGGTGGTAGGAATCAAGCTAATGGAAGACCCTAGATCCACAAGGGCTTTGTTGAAGGTGAATCCCTTTATGGTACAAGATATGAAGGGTTTTCCAGGGTTAGTCATTTTGGGTGGTATAGTGCCAGAAACAAATGCACTTATGTTAGCTGATAAAACCACCTCTTTAGGTGTGCAAGTCATTTTTTTCTTTTGTGACTCTTTCTTTAAGGTCTCAGGAAAGGGTAAATAGGTTAAATCAACTTCAGAGGCCTTTTTCTTCTTTTTGTCCCTTGAGTCTGAGTCAGAGCTGGATGTGGATTTGGTCTTATGATTTTTGGTTGCAAATCAGGTCGTTTGGGTGGGCTCTTAGCTTTTCTCTTCCTTTTAGAGGCCATAGATTTGACCCCCGCACAAGGGCATGTTTGATAGATTGGAGGGGTCGGAAGAATAGGTGGAGAATAGGAGTGAAAAGGCATTTGCATTCGGGGATAAAGTGATTCTTGAAGTCTCTTGATTTGATCCCCTTGAGATTTCACATGATTTTCCAATTTAGTCAGCCTTTCTTCATTTTTCTTGTCAAAGTCCAACAAAATGTTCATGATATCTTCAAGGGTGGTTGCGGGTTGGGCTGGACTAGATGGTTGCCCTAGAGTGGATTGAGTGGAGTATTGGGCTGGCCTAGATTGATGTTCAGTCTGAGTCGATCTCTGTGGTGGCCATGAAAGATTAGGATTGTTTCTCCACTCAGGGTTATACGAATTTGGATATGAATCAATAGGTGTATCGCCCTGAGTGGGGCTGACTACAGAGGGAGTTGATTGAGAACCTGTTATGTGGTCTTGTAATTGTGATCCATTATTCCAATTCATTAGAGATATCTCATCCGGTACAGGTGTATTAGAAATAGTGCATTCCTTAATTGATCTACCCAAATCATGGATTAGGTCCAAACATGCCTTTTGAGTTGGTTGAGTCCAGGATGCCTCCCCATGGTAGCAAGAATCAGTAGAATAGCTAGTGGTTCCAAAATATGGGTCACTAGACCCACTAGGCTGGTTGTTCCAAGTCTCTTGTCCCTGGGAGGAGTGATAAGATTGAGATTGTGCCTGAGATCGTCTAATTTGCTCTAGAAGCTTGGCACATTGATCTGTATAGTCCTTGTTATATTCCCAGAATTCAGCAACTATGGATTTCAATTGGTTCTGATCTAGATAAGGGTCAGATCCATGAGATTCAGGTTCTAAATAAGCTAGGGGATAAGGATAATCATATCTCATCTGGTTAGGATGAGTCTCCCAACCAGGAGGAGTCGAAATCATGGTTGGGTTGGGAGATGGAGGACCCCGAGGGTCAAAAGAATGATATGGGTTCATGGATATTTGAGAGAAGATGCGAATAAAGATAAGAGATAGTCTTCACATCAAATCCATTCCCAAATCAGGCTCAAAAAGGTTTGTTTTGAGTCTCAAAATTTAAACCCTAATGTGAATTACCTAGGGTTTGTGCTTCTTCTAAAATCTGGAGTCAGACCTTAGTCTGACTTGAAATCCTGCCCAAATCAATAACTGAAGAAAAATATTATGAAATTTGGTAGAGATCTTACTTTTTCAATAAATTTTTCAGGTAATATTTTTTCAATATTTTTACTATTTGGTGCAATTTTTCACGAATTTTTATGTTCAAGGGGGTCAAACAGACTAGATGGACTCCCTGCGAGAAGTTCAATTTGAAACAGTATCATAAAAAATCCAAAAATTCTTGAAAATTCATATAAAAAACTAGGTTTCAGTGGCTTTCCAACCCCATAAATTTCAAAGATATTTGATTTATGTAAAGGACAGAATTAACGTTTAAATTTATAAAATATCAGAGCGTAGACTGTTCTGACCCTCTTCCACTGTACAAATTTTTAAAATTTTTGTAGTGATAATTTTTCCAAATAAAAGGTGGCGCTGGAAAGATAGTTTGGAAACCTAATATCAGACCGAATTCCAAGATTTTTGGACTCCAAATTTCATAGCAATAAAATTTTGAAAATCGTTAATATTTGCTGGCCGAATTTTCAAATCTGATTTTGGTGTGTTTAAATGGTCTCCAAGTTAAAACACAAACCAAAGAAAATGATTTTTTCTTTTAATTCAGATATGAAATTTTGAATTTGAATTTATATATAGATTTTTTTTTTCTTTTTTCTTTTTTTTTTCTAACCTAAGGAAGCAATAAACTAGAGGACGAAGAAGATACCTGTGGTCTTCACCATGGGTCGATGTGTGCATAGATCCTCATCTTGACACCCTACAATCAAAACAAATAGAAGTTAAGCAAATCCAAATCTAAACTCACATGTTAGCTCCCCGGCAACGGCGCCATTTGACGGGCGTGGCATTTGCGTATTTTGAAATCGTTGGAAATCATAGTATAGTCTCAAAAACCACTCGTCAAAGATATTTGTGATAACAAAACTCTCGTAGATCTTTATTCCTTTTAGAACTTGAGTCCCGGTCATTCGTCTCTGGGAGGCGTGAAAATGAATCGAGATTTGGATCGGCTTTTATAACCTAAATCTAACCTAAGCTACTGTTTTTGTCATTTTGTGTTTTTGATTTTCTTTATTTCGAAAAGTGAATTGAAACCTAGATCTAGATAAACTAGCAAAAACCTAAGTGACTATGTGCATCTAAACGAGGACATGGTGGCCGTGCATGGTGTGAACAAACCAAAGTGTCATATAAGCAAGCAAACATGAGGACAATCAATCACAGAAACATTATTTATGCATAGAAATTTATCACACATCATCTACACTAGAAAGCATATAAATAGAAGAAAATCCCTCACGCCGGAAAGTTGCCACTAGGGCCATCGGCCTTGTGTGAGGGTGTAGGCTAGACCTTGGGTATGCAAACCCGTCTACACGCCTACCAAAAGAGATGGCCGACCACAAGAGGCTATGGGTGAGCCTTCATGGCCGTCCAAGAAGAATAAGAAGATGGGGGCTAGTACACGCAAGTGGAGAGAGGAGGGTGTTGCTCCCTTTCTCTACCAATGGCCGTCCTTGAAGCTTTGGAGGGAAGCTTCTCTAGCTAGCCGTCCATGGAGCCTTGGAGGAGGATGAGGAGGACGGCCTTTAGGTTTTGGAGGGTGGAAGCAAGACTAGAGTAGAGAGTATGGATGAGAGAGTGTATGGAGATATCTCTAATTTCGTAGCCCTCTCTTTGCCCTTATGGAAGGCTCCATTTGGTTGCCACTTTTGGTGGCTCCAAAAATAGCAAATGCCATTAATTTTGGATCTAGGTTTGACACAAGTTTTTAGGGTTTCCAAGAGAGTGTGCATGGGTTTGGTGGGAGTAAAACGGGAAGGTGTGCATGTGTGTTTTTCGTAGGGCTAGGTTTTGGGTTTTGGTAGGATTAGGTGCTAAATAGGTTGGGTCAATCTAGATTAAGTGGGTGTGGACCTAATTAGGCTTAGGAAAGTCTAATTGGGTAGGAGTGAACCTAATTAGGTATAAGTCAAGTCTAATTAGATGTGTGCATGTGATTAGGCTAGGGTAACCCTAATAGGTATGTGTTAATTAGATCCTGGGTGGATCTAATCGGGCTCGGGTGAACCCAATCAACTGTAGATGCACCCAATTAGGTATGGGATGGTTCAATTGGGTTAGGGATAGGACAAGTAGGGCTATGGATAGTGGACTAGGCTTAGGAGGTCTCTACTTAGGTTTCCTAGGGTGTCTGGTGGGGTTCCTAGGTTAAAATAGGCAGGCTAGGGCTTCCAACACCCAAAATCGGGAACCAGACAGCAGTATTAGACGTCCAGGATAGTGGTCAGACGTCTTATACTACAAAATTGGACGTCTGGACACTAAATTAGACGTCCAATTCTGTGTCAGTATGAGTTTTGGCTTCCTGGATTGTTATTCTGCAGAAATCAGACGTCCAGCCAGATGTCTGGACGTCTTAAAAGGTGATGGAGAGTGGGTTTTGTGCTTTCTACGGTTGGTTTTGGTTCCTAAGTGTTTGGGAGAGGGATAGGAACATGGATAGTGCTATCCATGTTTGGGTTTTGAGGATAAGGTGCCCTAGTGGAGGTTGTTTTGGGTTTGGGAAGGCTGTCCTAGGGTTTCTAAGGGTAGGGATAAGGCTATCCTCCTCACTCCTCTTATCTGAATCGATCTTCTTCTTCCTTTATTGCTTTATTCTGCTATCTCCATCCTGGATCACTTTATTATCTGTAAATAGCAATAAAAGCCATTAACTTGTAGGATATCTCATCTTATTCTAAATAGACTGATGCAATGCATGATATGCAAGATATGAGTGCAATATCCACAATTTAAGATAGGTTCAGACATTATTTAGGTTGATTAGGACCTATGATTGCTATGCAATAAAGGACATTGCATTACCTAAGGATGGGGGGGTGGATATTTTGTAAAATGATTATTTTGTCAGCCTGTAACAGTAATTTCCTTTCATGTTATTTATTTAGAAAAAAAATAAGAATAAGGAGAAGAGAACTTAGGCATTAGGGGTTGCGAACTTTAGGAATTGATACTTTAGGACCTGAACACTTAACTCTTCAAGTCTTCAGGCTTTATTAGTTGGGTGTCCAGTCAAATGTGGACATAGTCTCGAGTCCTTGCCAAGTAATTTTAGTTTAATTTGGTGAATAAATTTGGGTGATAAGTACACGACTTATCAACCCGCCCTCTAATTTGAGGGGACTGTAAGTCTAAGCATCTACACACTATTTTCATTGACTCACTTTTCAGTGGTTTTTACAAAAATTGGGTAGCTAATGAATCATCTAGGGTAGTATGGCTGGCAAGTTGTCATGGGTAACAACCCATTGTCCGATTGTCTAGAGCCTAGCTACATGACCATACTTATTCTACTGCTTTTAGGTAAATCTTAGATTAGGAAAGCCACCTACTTAGAAAAAGAAAAAAATGATACTGAAAAATAAAAAGAAAAAAGGAAAAAAATAGAAAAGAAAAAAATAGAAAAAGGAGAAAATAGAAAAATAAACCAAACTTTATTGCATGAGTATGGTTGGCAAGTTACCGTGGGTAACAGCCCATTGGTTGGTTGTCCAGAGCCCAGCTCACAAAAATGAACAAATAATTTCCAAAACACTTAGGGAAGAAGCAAGGAAGTAGAATGAACTGGGGAAATATACACTGGGTTCACCCTTGTGTTGACCCCATAAAAAGATAGGAAAAAGTAGGGAGAAAGCTATCGATCGGAAAGATAAAACTTTAAGTAGAAACTCTTAAGGCTACCTAGGGCCGTAGAAACCTGAAGTCTATTTTAAAAGCCAGCTAGTGACTCTTTCACTCTTCATTAGTTATTTAGCATTTAAGTCCTTTTTGAGTCTTGGGTGCGTTGGATAGCCATGAAAAGTTATCCCGAAGCTTTCAAACTCCAAAAAGTCCAAAAAAATTAAAAAAGAAGGAAAAGCGAAAAAAAATGTATCTTCCCTTTTCAAATAAGGCTAGGACTTGGGCGGTCTACATTCTGGCAAACACTCGGGCACTATTTAGTTTCTGCAACCAGGTCTTGGGTTGAAATTTTTTAAAGCAACCAATAAATCTTGCTTAAGTTATCAAACCCTGATTCTACTTTTATATATTGCATTTAGGTTAATTTTGCTAGGGACTAGCAAAAGATAAGCATGGGAATATGATAAACACGCATTAATTTTTTGATAAAATGCTTATTTATGATGGTTCCTAGGCCTAGCATTGCATTTCATAGTATAAATATTGCATAACATTTATTGCATTGCATTTAGAATAGATTGTGTATTCTGTATATTAATTCCTACATTTTCTATGGCTAGGAGGCAGCGCGACATCTTTCTAGGCTTCGAATGAAGAATCCAACCATACGTATGGATCCGCAACGATGATCGCAGTTCGTCAGCACAAAAATCACTCCAATCAGAGCTCTGTAGCACCCTCTACAAGAAGAAGAGGATGGACGGTCCAGATGGCACCACGTGGTGCCATCTAGGTCACCCTACATGAGCTGCATCCTCCCCAGCCTCACCACAAGGAATGATCTCAGCCGTTGGATTGCAATCCAATGGTTGAGAATCGCCCATCGTCACCCAGTCTCCTCCAAAGCACCTCAAAAAACTGATCAGGACCGTTGGATTTTGATCCAACGGTTGAGGCCATCGCAAGCTAAAGCATTCGCACGACCAACTAGTGCCCTCACCACAGTGGTAGCATTCCTGCTCTACATGGAAGAGATGCAGGTTTGAGCGATGATCCACTGCTACTTCCTCAGCACCAGCCAAATTGGATCGCTCGATCTCGATCGAGTAGACAGGATTGCGCAAGCTAGATTAGATGCATCACGATGATTCGAGGAGACACCCCAGATCGCACACGTGCAATTAGGGGTGCTCATTTAAGATGACCAGATGCACTCTTGGATGTTGGATCTTCTTAAAGGCACGATGCACATGCATTTAATTCAGCGAGGGCCCAATCTAAGGGAGCATCCTCGCACACGATGATGAATCCAACGGTTGCCAATGCACGCGCGAGCAGAGGAGCGCGATCTCCATGATTTGAATCACGTAGGCTACCCAATCCTCAGCTGTGGGATGTGAATTCAATGGTTGAGGCTCTCCCCACACTGTGCCAGCTATAGCAGCTCCTCCTCACGCCAGTAGAGGCACATGAATGCTATAGCAACACCCCTGGTAGGTCTTTAGGGACATTTAAATGTCGTTGAAGACCCGTGCATGCAAAACACCTCCCTTCCACCACTATATAAAACCCATGACCCCTTCCCTTCCAAACCATCTCTACCTATGCTACTCCCACCTACTCCATAGCTCTAGAAGCCCAACAAAGCTCCTAAGAGTTCATTCCAAAGCTCCAAAGGTCCCCTACTAGTGTAGTTTTCCCATATCCCACCAAATATTCCACCTACTTCTCACCACCTTCGTAGGAAGCCTTGGAACTGTCCTCCCACCTCTATTCTGGTAGAAGATCAACTCCATCTCGTCATCCCCATTCCATAGCCTTGGTGAAGCATTCCTCTACCTGGCATCCTCCTGCATCTCACCCCTGTCATCCAACATCTTACCTCCTTCGTCCAAGCTGCCGCCAATGGTCATCATCTGGCCAAATAGCCGATTTGGGAGATTTCTTCTCACCCCTATCTCTTTTATATTTTAGCATATTATCATAGACATTTGAATGACATTGTGATATATCATATTTTTTTCTCCACTTTTTGAAGTTACCTTGCTTGTCTTTTTATCACAAAAACACCAAAATGAAACAACACGAAGCGTGGATTTCAATGAAAGTAAATGTCACCTCCCTGTGTTTGACCTAGGACTCACTTGGAGTTTTGGTAAAAATTATATTTGATAATGTGTTTTACGAATACAGCGATGGGTTTCTACTAACCCAAACATTCCGTTCGCCGAAACATGAAGATCATCTCCACCTCCTCATCCCTGTTATGTCCCTTGGTGAAGCATCCCTCCGCCTGTCGTCCTCCTACATCTCATCCCCGTCGTTTAGCTTCTCACCTCCTCCGTGAAAGCTGCCACCAAGCACCATCATCTCGCCAGACAACCGATTTGGGAGATTCTTTCTCACCCCTACCTCTTTCTTAATTTTCCACTTGTTGTAATAAGCATTTGAACATCATTTTGATGTATCCAATTTGTTTTCTTCTATATTGTGATCTATCTCGTTTGTCCCTTTTTTACAAAAAGATAAAAAAAATAACAAAAACTAAAATACCAAAAAGCAACAACACAAGAAGCGGATTTCAACGAAAACAAATGTCACCTCCTTATGTTCGAGTCAGGACTCCCTTGGAGTTTTAGTAAAATTGTATTTGATAACGTGTTGCAACTACAGCGATGGGTTTCTCTTAACCCCAACTTTCTATTCCCTCAAACACAAAGATCAGATCTCAATGATGAGAATAAGTTGCTGTGGAATCTCATCTTGATATAAACACATTTATTGAGGGTAAAATTCCCATTCATGCATGTTCCTAGGCTTAGATTTACATTTCATGTTATAAATATTGCATAACATGCATCATTCTACATTTAGAGTAGTTGTATATAATTTAGGTTAATTGCATCCTTTTTGTGGTCAGGAGAGAAGGATATTTACTTTAGAGCCTTGGATTGACGATCCAACCGTACGGATTAAATCAAGACGACGATCGGAGTCCAACGCCTCTGAAATCGCCTCAATCGGAGTCTTGTAGCACCATATGCAGTACGAGGAAGATCAACGGCCAAGGGACTAGGTGACATAACTTGGAGCTTCAAATGACAAATTTGACCATGCGGATGGATTCAAGTCGATGATCGTAGCCTAACGGTGCAAAAATGAACTCAATCCGACCTCTGTAGCAGCCCCTACAATAAAATGAAGATGGATGGCCCAGATTGCGCCACGTGGTGCAGCCCAGGCCACCCAGCACACGCACTCGCCACTGCACACGCACAGCAGCGTGGGTGCACGTGCGTGCGTGCAGGCGTGCATGCGCATAGTGCAACTCCAGCGTGTGAGCGTGCGCACGCGCGTGACAAAGAAAGGCGGGGACAGAGCGTGCCAGCGACATATGAGCTGGCCTACAGCGACGCATGAGCTGGACCTACAGTGATGCTTACAGCCGTTGCTAATTCTTCGTGCACTAGTAAAGCCAGCTATGGGCATGAGTGGGCATGAGCTGCCTACAGCGACGCTTCCAGTGACTGTCTGGATGTCACTAATGATCCCATACCTATTTTTCCCTCTTCTCCTCAACTATAAAAGGACCTACACCCCCTCCCTTCCAAGCCATCTCTACCTACTCTACTCGCACCTACTCCCAAGCTCCAGCAAGCCTACCCATGCTCTACTAGAGCTTGTTCTCAAGCTCCGAAGGTGCCTATTAGTATAGCGAGCCTCTACTCAACCAAATACTCCTCCAACTTCCCATCCCCATTCATTGGTCACCTTTGAGCCGTCCTCCCACCGCCATTCTGGTAGCAGATAATCTCCGTCTTCTGACCTCCATTCCAGAGCAATGCCAAAACTTTCCTCAACCCAGCGTCCTCTTGCATCTCACCTCCCTCATCCCACTCCTCAACGATTCGGGAGATTTCCTCTCACCTCCCTCTCTTTTTATGCTTTTGTAGATTATTGTAATAGACATTAATACCATACATCATATTTGATTCCATCTCTATCTTGTGATTGCTTGTCTTTTATTTCAAAAACACAAAAAAAATAACAAAACCCTAAAATACCAAAAAGAAACAAAACGAAGCACGATTTTCACTTAAAGTAAACGTCACCTCCTTGTGTTTGACTTGGAACTCCGTTGGAGTTTCGGTATAAATTTTATCTGATCGACATGTTTTGCAACTACGACGACAGGTTTCTTGTAACCTTGATTTCTAACTCGCGAAACACGCCTGACCATTTTGGCGCCGTTGGCAGGGAGGCAATGGAGTTTACTTTATTGTTTATTGCATTTCTTTGCATTTACATAGCACTAACCCCACTTGTCTTTGATCTACAGTCTTGCAGGTACCTTAGCATGGAGATCCAAGTGTGGTAAACCAGAGTAAAGTGTGGGTAGAGTGTTTTGTAAGTGTCTCCCACACCACTCCCACCTTAGTTTTCATTCCATAACCTAATAACTCAAGCCTAAATCAACTTAGGTGCTTTTTATAAACCCTAGGATAGATTTGGTTGTTTGTTTGCCACCTCCACTCACCTCACCATCAACATAAATAAAAAAAAGGTGTTATCTGATTGTGGGATTTTTTGAAAGGGACACACCTTAATGCCCACAACTTCTCACCCTAAGGCACACAATCACATCGATTCTACCACTTAACTGGGATCTGACCTGTGGATCTGGTATACTTAATTCAACACACAAATAAGTGAGTAGAAATCTGAATAGGTCAAACATTTCTGTGTGCCTTAACTAAGTGATGCAAGGCCAATTGATTGAATTGTTTGGGCCCTACCACTTAAGATAAAAGCGATTCATCAAGTAGCTTGCTAGTTAGGGTTGATTTTTAGGACTGAACCAAGCACTCCACATTTTATTTCCGATTTTTAAAGGAACATATCATAACCCGTGCTTTCAAAACTTGGATTGTTCTAATAAACCTTGATTGAACCAACCTAAGAATTAAACCCTAAAAGCTGCTAAACAGGGTTGAACCCTAAAAGACACATCATCAAATAACCTTGTTTGAAAACCCTGGTTGTGCACGCACACACATTTTAACTGATCAATAAGGGCACAACCCATCTAAAGGGCCCATCACATTTCCGGAGCACCATTGTCCCAAGCTAACTAAAATTGATTAGACGTTGGCCAAAAACACAGGTTCGCTCATCAGGATCGAGATTGAGATTGTTAACGATTAACCTGCTTGCACTAGTCAATTTGATGTCTAGCTAGGGGAGCAGCATCAAACAACCATGGCTAGGGGGTACACTAGGAACCGGAGGTGCAAGCTAAAGAAAGAACCTCCTCCCCAGTCCCTCCTAACTGGTTGGATTTCCTGGACATAAGTAGAGTAAATCGTCCATAATCTTCGGATGGATTCTGAAAGTCTGTAGACCTTTAGGCTACTGAACCTAAGGATAGGCTTGTATTTTTGTATTGCAGGGTTCCTTCTTTCTCTTCTGATTTCCCTCCTTACTTCACCATGTACTCTTCCACATCTTACATGCATTCCCCATCCTATCCTCCTACCACCACTTATCCCCAAGATGATTACTATTTCAACTTGACTTGTAATTACCCATCCACTAGTCAGGATGACTTTGATTGGGGATATGAATACAGACCTCAGTGTCTAAGGCCTAACCCTAGACAACAAGACTATGATTATTATCCTTCCTAGAGCTACAATGATTATAGATCCTCATCCTTTGATCACCAAACCAACCCAATCTACAATCAGGAAGGATATAATGATTATAACACCTACCCTCCCCAATATTCCACTGAATATAGGTCACCACCATCCTTTAAACAACCTAAAATGACCTACTATCAGGGAAGGACCCGAGAACCTCGATATCTTGACTCCCCTAGATTTAACTCGAACCCACCCAACCCTGAATCGAACCAGTTGGTTCAGGTGAACCAGATCCAGGATAGGGTATTGGCTAGTTTGAGGAACACTATACAATCTATAGAAGCCCAGCCAACACCATATATTGAAGCATTGGAGCCTATGATCAAAATGATTGATGAACTTAATAGTTCTCTATTGGATTTGCTGCAAAATGTTAGGGATAGGGACTTGGGTGAGTTTCTTATTGGGAAGTTATTGAGGATGAGGATGAAATTTGTGGTTGCCCTAGTCAAATCTTGGGATGATTCTCAAGATGAACCACCTTCAGGAGAGCCAATGTCTGAACTCGCTTAGGTGCTTGCCAAGGGGGATTCGGTTCAGGTTAACTAGATCTGGGATAGGGTGTTGGCTAGTTTGAGGAACACTATACAATCTATAGAAGCTCAGCCAACACCATGCATTGAAGCATTGGAGACTATGATCAAAATGATTGATGAACTTAACAGCTTTCTATTGGATTTGCTCCAAATTGTTAGGGATAGGGACCTGGGCGAGTTTCTTATTGGGAAATTATCGAGGATGAGGATGAAACCAAAGGGATTGATTTTGATTTGGAAATCATTGTACTCAAGTCAATACTGAGTCAGCCACGATTTCTAGACTTGGGAGAATCTTATGTGGTGAATGATATGCTAGAGGTCTCGAAACCTGAGCACTTGATGTTGGAGGATAGGAATGTTGAAATGAAAATTTGGGAGGTTAATTTTGAAGAAAAAACAAGTTTGGATATAAGGGTACCTAATGACTTGAAACCACCTATCTTCTATACGGACCCTTATGATATCTTTCACGTGCGACCTAAGCCTAGAATAACTGATTATTTTTCTGAGCTAGATGTTAAGTGGACAACCGCACCTATTGAACCATCTTTACCTGTTGTCTGTCACTTTGGTCTTGGGTAGCACACCACTAAGCCGTAGGCCCAGCCCCGCAAACACAACAACCTTCGGTTCTAGGCGATTTTCATCCAGAACTTGACAACCACTCGACCCTGGGGCGTGGGTCTGCACCATAATCTGGTCCACGTCTGGGGACATCTTCTGTTGGCTGGTTTCTGGATCAATATTTTTATTTTGATCCTGACCCGTACTTGTGAATTCTCAATTTCTTCTTTGTATGTATGTTATGCCTAGCTGAAGGAATTAAACTTAGCGTGTGTGTATACACTCTTCCCTCTGCAGAGCTGATTGGATTTTCACAACACTCAGGTGATATTCTATTTACTCCGCCCTTTCCTTGTCTTTATTTTTACAATGAGGACATTGTATCATTTAGTCATAGGGGTTTGAATAATCAATTCCTGAAATCCTTTTATTAACTCCATAGAATTTCTTTTAGTTTCTTATAAAATTCAAAAAGAAAAATTTGTAAATTTGAAAAAAGATAAAAAAAGAAAGAAATTAGGAAAAGAGAACTTAGGCATTTGGAAGTTATTAACTTTAGGAAATGATACAAGAGGACCTAAAGACTTAGACTCTTCAGGTCTTCAGGTTTAATTAGCCTGGGTGTCCACTCGAATGTGGACTTAGTCTTGAGTCCTCGCCAATTAAAATTTATTTTAATTTTGTAAATAATTTGGGATGGTAAGTATGCAACTTATCAACCCACCCTTTGATTTGGGAGGACTTTAAGCCCAAGCATCTACACACATTTCTTTTGCACTGACTCACTTTTCGATGGTTTCTTTGGAAATTGGGTAGCTAATGAACTATCTAGGGTGGTATGGTTGGAAAGTTGTCGGTGGTAACAGCTCATCACCTGGTTGTCCAGAGACTATTCACAAGATCATTTTCATTGTACTGTCTTTAGGTAAATCTTAGATTAGGAAAGCCACCTACATAAAAAAAAAAGAAAGAAAAAAAAGAAAAGAAAATATAGAGAAAAAATATATAGAAAAAGGATAAAATAAAAATAAATAAATAAAACCACACTTCACCGCACGAGTGTGGCTGGCATGTTGTCGGTGGTAACAGCTTATCAGCTGATTGTCCAAAACCTAGCTTACAATAAAGGATGCACAATAATTCCCAAAACACTTAGGGAAGAAGTAGGGAAGTAGAATAAACCGGGGAGATATACACTGGGTTTGCCCTTGTGTTGACCCCATAAATAAAAGAAGCAGCAGGCCTTGCACCCATGAACAATTAGTGATGGCTGTAAGCGTCACTAAATGTCCACTAGGCTATCGTGGAAGATCCACCCACTGCTTATGCTCCGCTGGTGCTACACTGTGCGCTCTCTTTGTTGCTCACGTGCACGCTTACACATTGGCACTACGCTGTGCGCATGCATGCCTCCACGTGCGAGCGTGCACTTACACTGCTGAGCACGTGTGGTGGCACGTGCATGCGCATTGGTGGCCTGGGTTGCGCCACGTGGCATAATCTGGGCTATCCATCTTCTTTTCGTTGTAGGGGCTGCTATAGAGGTCGGATTGAGTCAAATTTCGCGTCGTTGGGCTACGATCGTCAACCTAAATTCATTTGCACGGTCGAATTTGTCATTGGCCATTGATTTTCCTTACCTAGCCCCTTGGCCATTGATTTTCCTCTGACTGCATATGGTGCTACGAGACTCTGATCGAGGCGATTTCAGAGGCGTTGGACTCCGATCGTCATCTTGGTCAGATCCATACAGTCGAGTCATCAATCCAAGGTTCTGAAATAAATATCCTTCTCTCCTGACCACAAAAAGGACACAATTAACCTAAATTATATACCACTACTCTAAATGAAGACTGATGCATATTATGCAATATTTATAATATGAAATGCAAATCTAAGCCTAGGAACTTGCATGAATAGCCATTTTAACCTAAATAGATGTGTTTACATCATACCCCCTTGCTTATATTTTGCTAGTCCCTAGCAAAATTAAACTACATGCTATGTATAATAGCAGAATTAGGATTAGATCACTAAGGCCTAAGTCATTTATTAATAATAGAAAATTTCAACTAAGATCCTAAACAACGAAGACTCAACAGTACCTAGGTGTCTGCTAGAATGTAGACTGCCCAGGTCCTCACCTTATTTGGAAGGGAAGATACATTTTTTTTTTTTTGCTTTTCTTCTTTTCTAATCTTTTTTGTACTTTTGGAGTTTGAGAGTTCTGGGAAAACTTTTTACGGCTACCCGACCTGCCCAAGACTCGAAAGGGACTCTATGTGCTAAGCATCTTGTAAAAATAGTGAAAGACTCACTAAGCGGCCGTTGAAATGGACTTCGGGTTTCTACAACCCTAGGTGACCTTGCCTAAAGGTTTATCTTTTCAATTGGTAGCTTTCACCCTACTTCTTTTATTTATGGGTTCAACACAAGGAAGAACCCAGTGTATATCTCCCCGATTTATTCTACTTCCTTGCCTCTTCCCTAAGTGATTTAGGAATTATTGTGCATTTTTGTGAGCTAGGCTCTGAACAATCGGTCAATGGGCTATCATCCATGGCAACTTGGCAACCATACTCGTGTGGTGAAGTGTGGTTTTATTTTTTTATTTTTTCGTTTTCTCCTTTTTTTATATATTTTTATTTTTTTAAGTAGGTGGCTTCCCTGATCTAAAATTTACCTAAAGGTAGTATAACGAAAATGATCTTGTCACTGGGCTCTGGATAACTGGCCGATGAGCTGTTACCACCAACAACTTACCAGCCATACCACCCTAGATACCTCATTAGCTACCCAATTTTTGAAGAAATCGCCTAAAAGTCAGTCAGTGCAAAAAAAAGTGTGTAGATGATTAGGCTTAAAGTTCCCCCAAATCAGAGGGTGGGTTGATAAGTAGCAAACTTATCATCCCAATTTATGTACCAAATTAAAATAAATTTTAATTGGCGAGAACTTGAGACTAAGTCCACATTTGAGTGGACACCTGGGCTAATTAAGCCCAAAGACCTGAAGAGTCTATATGTTTAGGTCCTCTCGTATCATTTCCTAAAGTTAATAACTTCCAAATGCCTAAGTTCTCTTCTCCTAATTTTTTTTTTATCTTTTTGAATTTTCAATTATTTTAAAAAGAATCAAATAACAGGAAATTACTATTACAGTTGAAAAGAAGGTTATAAAGTATGTCCATGCCCCGAGGCTTAGCTATTACATTGTCCTCATTGTGAAAAATGGAAGCAAGTAGGAGACTAGAAGTGGAAGAATAGCACCTACGTTCTGTGAGACTCTGGTCAGCTTGGAACAGTCATTACATGTGCTGAGTTTAGTGCCTTCAGCTAGGCGAGGCCCTCAATCAAATATAATATTGAGGCTGCAAAAACATAGTTTCCGAGCCCCAAGATTTGGGTCCTAGAGAGTGAAAATGGACTTGCTAAATAGATGATCATTGAAACTGGCAAGTTGGTGGTGCAGGGAGAGCCCAAATTGTCTCCAATAGGAGCTTTGTTGATTTATTACAGAGGAAGTGTGGTTGGGTATAGAATTTGTGCAATGGTTGGGTGAAAAGGGATGATGAGGGTTTCGTGATGTGCTGAGGGTTTGTGGGTACTCTAGAATACCTAATGTTTGAAGAGTTCTTCCCCAATGTTCAATTTCATAATCACACTCTGGGTTCTTAAACCAACCATCCGGATCCTCAGAATTCCCACCCACAAGTTGGACCTCAAACTCTAAGCATTCAGGATAAGGATGTTGTTGGGTTTTATCTTGATCATGTGAATCAACCAACAAATTTTTGATTTCATGTATATCTTCCTCATCTCGTGTTGCTACAATTGGTCACATTTTTGCTTTGTCCTCAATTATTTCCGCAACCGTGTGATCTTCTTCCCGAGTTTGGGTTGAGTGGCCATTAAAAGGTTGCCTAAGGTATGTATGGCCATTACTTCCTCTATTCTACCAAGCTCCTCCATCGAACCATACTTAATTTTATTCTTCTTTGAGACATCAAAAATATTGAATCAATTTGTCTTATACCCTGAGGTCATTTCTATATTTCCTGATTCACAATAAATCCTTTCCTAGGCAGTAGCCAGGAAAGGTCTTCCCAAAATAATCGAGGTGTGGTTGAGCTATTTTGGGGCTTCCATGTCCAGGACCATGAAATCAATAAGGTAATGCAAATCATTAACTTTGACTGAATCATCCTCCAAAATACCCCTTGGTTTTGTAATGGATCTATCGGCTAACTGCAAGGTTATGTCAGTGTGTTTTAGGTAGGCTAGACCCAATTCCATGTGTAGTGAGGTAGGGATCACATTAATGGAAGCACCCAAGTTGAGGAGGGCTCAGTTAGAAGTAATGTTTCCTATTGTGTAGGAAATTAGCAGGGCTCCCAGGTCCTGCTTCTTAGGAGGTAGCTTGTTTAGGATCAATGTGCTTGTGTTTTCGAACAAAACTACTCCCCTATTGATTTTAGATTTCGCTCTACACCTTTCTTTATATGCATTCAGTAAACCAATGGCGTAGGTGGGGATTGATCTGATAGTCGTGAGGAGTAAAATGATTGTCAATTTGTAAGTATGAAGTAAGGACATCTTTTCCTCCAATTTCTCCTCTGACTTTTTCTGTTTGCCCAAACAATAACAACATACTCTCAAATCAGACTCTGAAGTTTTGTTGGTCACATTCTTAGTTGGGAGTCTAGAATTCTTGCCATAGGGACTAATGGGGTTGACATGGGGTTGGGTAGGTCCCTTGTGTCTACTACCACTACTCAATGTGATGGTGTTTGCAGTGGCAAAATGCTATTGGTTAGTGTCTTAGGGAGGGTTGGTCAAAATAGGAGGCTCGTGGTTGATTATGGTAGGAACATGGTTCATTCCAGGAGGGGCTGGGGTAGCCTGACAGATAGCATGAGCTTGAGCTTATGACTCCCCACTATTACCAAACCCTTGAGGCCCAATGCCTCGGTTCTGTACATTCCTTGGGTTTGGTACAGGTTGTGATGGTAGAGATCCTGGCTATTGGTTGTTTGCACCAAGTCTGGATTGTAAGGTATCCAGCGAAGTTTTCATTTGTTGCATGAGTTGGAGCATTGACCCTTGCATTTCTACCATCTTCATGTTTAAATCAACCTGCCCGGTGGGTTGTTGAGCATTCCACATGGATTGATTAACCCAATTCAAGGGTAACTAAGTATATACATGACCCTAACCTGTTGGTTTTTGCGGTACATAGTTGTTGGGTCAATATTGGGTTTGTTGCCCCTGATCTTTCCAAGAGAAGTTAGGATGATTTTTCCAACTAGAATTATAGGAATTCGAGTAAGGGTTGGACCTAACATTCCCCTGCACAGCCTGAACATCCTCATAAGATGAGGATGAAGAAGGATCAGTAAAACTGTGATCAAAGGCCCCAGTTTGGAACCCATAAGGTTCTGAGATGAGTTGGCCCGAAGGTTGAGCGAACTCCAGGTAGTTCACAAACTCTCGACCCATAGGAGCTTGCGAAGAATGGAATCCCGATCCCTGGGATTGAGTGGATCTAGAAAAATTAGAGTTTCTAGACATCCACTCTTCCATTCGTTTAGCAACCAGATCCATCTTATCTAATCAGTTGCATACCAATTCCATATCAGATGTATGAGAATCTTGGACCGCATTGCGATTTGATCTAGTTTGCTGGGATAGATTGAAGGTTTCCATGGAGCCGTGGTTTAAAGAATTTTCACTTATTTCCCCAAACAAATCATACACGCTATCTGCATCTTGTTGAGGAAATTGCCTCCGCAAGAAGCATCCACATGATTATGGAGTTGATCATTCAACCTGTGATAAAAAATCTGTACAAGTTGCCATTTAGGCAGCTCGTGGTGTGGACACTTCCGCAACAGATCCTGGAATCATTCCAACGCCCCATGAAATGGTTCCCTCGACCGTTGGGCAAATGTGGTAATTTCCCATCGCAATGCATTTGTTGGCCCAATTGGTTAGAATTTCTTCAGGAAGGCCAATTCAGAGCTATGAAGGTAGCAATCGATCTTCCAATGGTACGATACCAATGTGTGGCCTTATCCCTGAGTGAATGGGGGAAAAGCCTCATGAGCATCTATTCTTCATCCACATTTTGCAATTTGGTGGTCTGAACTAGAGTGATCAGGTCCTCCAAATGTTTGAGTGGGTCCTCTGAGCCAAGCCTATGAAATTGTTTAATTTGACTCAAAACCTGGGGCTTGATCTCAACATCTCCGACAAGGATCACAACGCTGAGATGATCCTCATAATTTGAAGGATCATAAAAATCCTTCAATTGTCGAGCGCCCTGATCATTCATTTGTTGGAACCATTGCTGCATCTACTGCAATTCTTTCAACTGCCTCTGAATCAGCTCCTACTGGTTCGGGGGCAGGGAGGTGGTTGTTGATCAGCCATGGGATTTGCTTGGCTAAAGCTCAACCTCTTCCTCCATGAATGGTCTAAAGGTCCTTCAATCTAGGGCTCAATGACCTCCTTCCAAGCATAAACTAAAAGGAAGTAGGAAGGACGTGGAAGAGAAGGGACACTACATCACAAAAATACAAGCCTGTTCTTAGGTTGGGTAGCCTCAAGGTCTACAGACTCTTAGAATTTGTCCTAAGATTATGGACAATTACTCTACTTATGTCCAGGCAATCCAACAAGTTAGAAGGAGGGACTGGGGAGAAGGTTCTTCCTTTGACTTGCACCTCTGATTCCTAGTGTACCCCTAGCCATGGTCGTTTGATGCTACTCCCCTATCTAGATATCAGATTAACTAGTATAAGTAGGTTAATCATGAATAATCTCAATCTGGACCCCGAAGAGCAAATCAATCCTTATGGCCAAGGTCTAATCAATTTTAGTTAGGCTTGGGATACTGGTGATTCTGGAATGTGATGGGCCCATAATGATTTGTTCGAGAATGTGTGTATGTGCACAACCAAAATGTTTTCAGCCAAGATTATTGAGGATGAGGTGAATTTTAGGGTTTGAATCTTGCATAGTAGCTTTTAGGATTCAAATACCAAGTATATTCAATCAAGTTTTGTGAGGCAATCAACGTTTTGAAAGCACGAGTTCAAGTATTTTTCCTTTGTAAATTAAGAAAATATGGAGTGCCTAGCTTGACCTAAGTATTGAATCCTATGGGGTAGCTACAAAATGAATCTCTTTTAAATTAGGTGGTGCGGCCCAAACAATTCAATCAATTGGCCCAAATGCACCACCGATTAAGGCACACAAAAAGCTGATTAACCTAATATGATTTTTACTCTTTTATGTGTTGATTTAGTGTGCCAGGTCCACAAGTCGAAATCCCGATTGTGTAGATGAAAATCAAGTCAGATTATGTGCCTCAAATGTGGGTGTATGAAGTGTGTATAATGATTCATCCGACAAAAAGTATCTTTTTTGTTTTTTTTTTCTAAAATGTGAGGGTGAGGTGGATGAAGGTGGCAAACAAGACAAACAATTCTATCCTAGGGCTTATGCAAACACCTAAGTAGATTAAGTCTTGGTTATAGGTGTGGTGAAATGAACTAGTAGGGGGGGAATGTGGGGGATACTTACAGAGTGCTCTACCCATACATTACTCCAGTCTACTACACTTGGATCTCCAT
This sequence comes from Thalassia testudinum, assembly GCA_037157565.1. Taxonomy (NCBI): domain Eukaryota; kingdom Viridiplantae; phylum Streptophyta; class Magnoliopsida; order Alismatales; family Hydrocharitaceae; genus Thalassia; species Thalassia testudinum. The sequence continues at coordinate 5,470,384 of JAZHRO010000003.1, read as the reverse complement.
GCTAGGGTACCTGCAAGACAGTAGATCAAGGACAAGAGGGGTTAGTGCTATGTAAGTGCCAAGAAGCATAGAAAGCAATAAAGTAAATTCTGTTGCCTCCCCGGCAATGGTGCCGAAATGATCACATGGGTTTCACGTGTTTGAAATCAGGGTTACAAGTAACCCGTCGTTGTAGTTGCAAAACTTGTGATCAAATAAAATTTATACCGAAACTCCAAGGAGTCCTGGGTCGAACACAGGGAGGCGACGTTTACTTTGAATGAAAATCGTGCTTCGATTTGTTTCTTTTTGGTGTTTTAGGGTTTTGTTATTTTCTTTTTGTTTTTGAAATAAAATGACAATCAATCATAAGAGGGAGATAGAATTGAATCTGATATATATCATGAATGTCAATTACAATAATATAGAATACAAAAAAAGCGAGGGAGGTGAGAAGAAATCTCTCGAATCGGCTGTTCGTCAAGATGACGGTGACTGGTGGAAGCTCGGATGAAGGAGTTGGAAAGTAAGACAATGGAGATGAGAAGCAGGAGGACGTCAGGTAGAGGAAAGCTTCAATGCAGCTCCAGAATAGAGGTGAGAAGGCAGAGATGATTTGCTACCGGAATGGAGGTGGGAGGATGGCTCCAAGGTGACTTATGAATGGGGATGGGAAGTTGGAGGAGTATTTGGTGGGGCAGAGGTTTGCTTTACTAATAAGCTTCTTGGGAGCTTCAGAGCAAGCCCTAACAGAGTGTTGGAAGCCTTGCTAGAGCTTGGGAGTAGGTGGGAGTAGAGTAGGTAGAGATGGCTTGGAAGGGAGGGGGTGTAGGTCCTTTTATAGTGGAGAAGAGGCTAAAATAGGTATGGGACCATTAGCAACTTATAGGCCATCGCTGGAACTGCCGCTGTAGGCAGCTCATGTCTGCTGGTGCACACAGCTGGCCTTGCACCCGTGAACAATTAGCGATGGCTGTATGCATCACTAAATGTCCGCCAAGCTGTTGCTGAAGATCTACCCACTGCTCATGCTCCACTGGCATTGCGCTGTGCGCATTCTTTGTTGCACGCGTGCATGCTCACGCATTGGCACTGTGCTATGCGCATGCGTGCCACCACGTGCGCATGCACTCTCATGCTGCTGTGCACATGTGGTGGCATGTGCATGCACATGGGCAGCTTGGGTTACGCCAAGTGGCACAATCTGGGTCACCCATCTTTTTGTTGTAGGGGCTACTACAAAGGTCGGATTGAGTTGATTTTTGCGTCGTTGGGCTATGATCGTTGACCCGAATCCATCTGCGTGATCGAATTTGTCATTTGAAGCTCTAAATTATGTCACCTAACCCCTTGGACATTGATCTTCCTCGGACTGTATATGGTGCTATGAGACTCCGAACGAGGCAATTTCGGAGGCATTAGACTTCGATTGTTGTCTTGATTAGATCGGTATGGTCAGATCGTCAATCTGAGGCTCTAAAATAAATATCCTTCTATCCTAACCACAAAAAGGATGTAATTAACCTAAATTATATACAACTACTCTAAATGCAGAATGATGCATGCTATGCAATATTTATAACATGAAAAGCAAATCTAAGCCTAGGAACATGCATGAATAGGCATTTTAACCCAAATAGATGTGTTTACATCAATGCCTCAATATGAATCCTGGATAGATGATCTACTACCACATTTTCAACTCCTTTCTTATCTTTAATTTCCATGTCAAACTGCTGGAGTAGCAGAATCCAATGAATCAAACGAGGTTTGGTGTCCTTTTTCGCAAGAAGGTGCTTTAAAGCAGAAGATCGGTGAACACCACATCTTCAGATCCCAATAAATAGGATCGAAACTTTTCCAAATCAAACACTACAGTAAGAAGTTCCTTTTCTGTGACCATGTAGTTTTACTGAGGATCTGTAAGGGTCTTGCTAGCATAATGCAAAACATGAGGTTTGCCATCAACCCTTTGACCTAAGACTACTCCCACTACGAAATTAGAAGCATTGCACATTAGCTCAAATGGGAGGGCCTAATCTGGTGCTTGGAGAATCGACGCAGTAATAAGGGCCTTCTTCAAGACCTGGAAAGCCTCGCCACATCTATCATCAAAATCGAAGGAAACATCCTTCGCAAACAAGTTGCAGAGTGGCTAAGAGATTTTACTGAAATCTCTAATGAAGCGTCTATAGAATCCAACATGGCAAAGAAAAGATCTAACTTGACAAACATTGGTAGGCAATGGATGTTTAGAGATCGAATCGATTTTGGCTGCATCCACCTCTAATCCTCCCTTGGATACATGCCCTAAAATAATGCCCTATTGGACCATAAAGTGGCTGTTCTCCTAGCTAAGCACCAGCTTTGCCTCTTCGCAATTGGTTAAGACTTTATAAAGGTGCGAAAGGCATAGGTCAAATGATGAGCCGTAAATGGAGAAATCATCCATGAAGATCTCTACAAACTTGTTGATCATGTCAGAAAAGATAGCCATCATACATCATTGGAATGTGGTAGGAGCATTACATAGCTCGAATGGCATTCGGCGGAAAGCAAATGTGCGCTCCTGATTGTCTGGGAAGACAGTTATCTAATTATACGCAGAGTACCCATCAAGGAAACAGAGGTACTTATTCCCTGCCAGTCGTTTCAAAATTTGATCGATAAACAGTAAGAGGAAATGATCTTTCTGGGTAGCTGTATTCAAATAGCAATAATCAATGCAGACCCTCCAGCCAGTTGAGGGTCTAGTGGTCACCTACTCTCCTTGCTCGTTTTCTTCCACAGTGATTCCTACCTTTTTGGGCACCACATGTATTGGGCTGACCCATTTACTATTTGAAATGGGATAGATAATTCCTGCTTCCAGCCATTTTAGAATCTCCTTTTTGTCAACCTCCCACATATTGGGGTTGAGCCTTCTCTGCATGTCTTGAAAGGGTTTCACGAACTCGTCTGTGTATATATGACGCATGCAGAGGGAGGGGTCAACACCCTTAATATCAGCTATTGACCAAGCAATAGCTCCCTTGTGCCTTTGTAAACACTCGAGCAAAGCTCCCTCCTACGATTCAGTTAACGCAGATGAGATAATGATGGGGAATGTGTCATTAGGGCCAAGGAAAGCATACTTCAATGTGCTCGGGAGGGGTTTAAGCTCCAACTCTAGAGCCTTATGAATTGAGGATATAAGTTGAGATGTCCTCGCCTTAGGTAGCAAATATACCATTAGGGTCTAGGGTGGGGATAGAGACTCTATGTACTCCTAGAAACTCTTCCAATTTGGGCATATCCCCTTCATTCTCCTCAATACTAGGAGGATGGTCCTTAGATATGACCATTTGAGGAGGATCTCTACATAAGAGTGCTGGAGTAGTCTCCTTGATGATTTCATCAACAACCTCAATTTGAGAATAGTCTTCAAATTCGGATTGCTTGTAGGTATAAAAAACATTCAAGTAGATCTTCTTGTTCCCAAAGCCAATTTTAAGTGCCCCTAATCTACAATTGATAGAGGCATTGGCTATGGCCAAGAATGGGTGTCCCAAAATAATGGATGGCTTGGTGGGCTTATTAGATGGGTTAGTGTCAAGTACTAGAAAGTCAACGGTGAAAAAGAAGTCCTAAATTCTCACCATTACATCTTCCAGCAATCTCTGTGGTGACTTAAGTGATCTGTCTGCGACTTAGAGGATGACTTGACTAGGCTTTAAATCACCTCCACCCAAAAGGTTGTAGACAGAGCTCGGTAAAATGCTCACCCTCATGCCCAGATCAAGAAAAGCTTCATCAATGTGCTGGTTACATATAACCACTGAAATATACAGAGCCCCTGGGTCTTTCATCTTGGGAGTTGTTCCATGTTGGAACACCGAGGTAATATGGTTAGGAAGGATGACCTTATCTTGGACTTATCTCCTAGATCTATGCTTCTGGGTACACAAGTCCTTCAGAAACTTGGCATAGGATGGGATCTATTTTATAGCATCCAATAAAAACAAGTTGATATGGAGTTGCCTAAAAGTGTCCATAATCTCATCCGTCCTATCCTTGGCTCCAGACAAGCCAACAAAAGACTCCCCAGTAACGAATAGGCACTTAGGATAGGGCACCCTCAGCTTTTGGGTAGAGGGGTTGTCACGTCAGGAAAGGGGAGGCAGAATGACGACATCCTTCGGGTGGCTGATTTCAAGTGAGGGAGAGCAGTGTGGCTCTTCCTTGGTTAGGGTGGAAGTTGGGTTTGGTGTAGGAGGGGAATTCTGAGAGGTGACCGTAGGAGTGCTATCAGGTTTGTCGATTTTATTTCCACTCCTCAACACGGTCACAACTTGAGCATGCTCCCTGAACATGACCCCCTTACCCTTTGGGTACTCATCAGAAGAGCTAGGCAACTTCCTTGGATCTCGCTGCCTAATTGCCTCAGTAAGATGACCAATTTGGGATTGCATATTAGTGATCATCTTATTTTGAGATTTCATGATCATATTTTGATGCTCTTGCATTGCTTTCATCATGGATTTCAGTTCATCCATCTCAGAAGGCTTATTCTAAGGAGGGTTTGTATAGGATGGCTGGTATACGGGTTGGGGAGGTTGGGGTCTTGCATTCCCTGAGTTGGAAGCATCACCTTGCTTCCATGAAAAGTTTGGATGGTTTTGCCACTCTATATTATAGGTATTGGAATAGGGATTCTTACAAAGAGGTGGTCGAAAACCTTGGGTTGCGTTCAGGTCGGCCTAAATCAACTCAGGGAATTGATTTTCCATGTGGCACTCCATAGTGGCATGCGTAGTGCTTTGGCAAATGGAGCATTCAGTTGAAGGCTGAAAGATAGAGCTTCTTGTGGGTTCATGCTGAGGTTTGCTAAAAGTCTATCAAAATTTTTGTTCAACAATTGAATCTGATAAGCCAAATCCTGAGTAACCCCGACTTCATGGGCCTCTATCTTCCTATTCAAGATTGATGGTTTTCTTTCTTGATAGGAAGAGGACATATGTATGGAATTATCACATAATGTTTCAAATATTGCCCAAGCTTCATCCTCAGTTTTCGTTATGAAGGTTCTTGCACAGGCTACATCGATTGTTTGCCTATGCCTTTCAGATAATCCATTGTGGAACCTCTCGACCAATTGCCATCTTGGAACCTGATGGTGGGGGCATAAACTAAGGAGGTCATTAAAGCGCTCCCATCTTTCGTGAAATTGCTCCCCTTCCTATTGAGTAAAACCCATAATCTCTCTTCTGTAATGATTGGTCTTAGTCATAGGAAAGTACTTTTTCAAGAATTCTCCTTTAAGGGTAGCCCAATCATTTACCCTTGCATTGAGGGTATGATACCATTGCCTGGCCTTATCCTTTAGGGAGAAAGGAAATAGAGTTCTCATCAGGGCTTCATCAGCAAAGCCCTGGAGCTTCACCATGGAACAGTCCTCAGTGAATTCCTTAAGATGCCTGTAGGGATCCTCCCTAGTAGTACCATAGAAAGCGGGGAGCAAAGATATGGTGCTGCTCTTGATCTCATAAGGATTATCCACACCAGGTCTCCGGATAGGTAGGGCTTGGTGAGTTGTGGGAAGGAAATAGTCCCTAAGGGTTGCGTGGTTTTTGATCGGGAGGTTTTTTTCGCTTTTGAAAATGATATCAGAAAAATGCCGCGTCATAGTAAAAAATGTGGTGGAAAACCCTCGATCAAAGTTACTAAAAATATATTGAAATTATACCACAATTTCGGTCGTATCCACAGGAAGGACAGACCAATATATTCACGACTATGGAGCCATCATGTTCACAGAAACATTCATGAAATCAATTCAATGAATATGCAGCTCAGAATGTAACTTTCAATTTCATGAGAAGTTGAAGGCTATTTACGTAAATTTTACACCATAAATCAAGCTCTCAAAAATATGTAAATGATGCATGTGTAGTGGGAGAGTATGTAATTTCTAGTTGCATACAAATCTGAATCCAATTTCAATGAGAATTGATGTGCATAACAGGAGAAAATTAAATATGAAAAGGAATAAGTATAATGTCGTAAATTCACCCTAATAATTTAGTCCAAAAAAATATTTGAATAGTGTTCCACAATGGCATTTTTGGCAAATACTAATAGAACCCAAAAATAGAGGAAATCTTCCTCTTAACCTCGTGCAAAGAGGAAGCGATGGCAGAAACTGAGGAGCACGAGGAAGGTCAATCGTGACGAGGGCTTTCCAATGGTGGTGGTGGCTCTCCAAACGACAGCCGAAGTTGATGCTGGCGACGAGGAAGGTTGGCGGTGTTGGCAGCAGGTCGCTGTCGCATGTGGGCTGTCGTGGGTGGTTCTGAGGATGTGGCTACCTTCGTGGGGCTAAGGCGAGTGTAGGGGAGTCAATGAAATGGAGAATGATGGCTGAAGGAGGTGACTACGAGTGAGGGGAACCGGCATTGATGCTGGGTTCCCTTCGATCTGTTGGAGAGGAAGACGAAGAAGAAGAAGACGAGGGCCTACTGCACGCGAGGAGGAAGTCTGGAGGAAGGGCACAGGAGGGCCAGTGCGTGCGGGGGAAGGCCGGAGGACGGGCGCATGAGGGCCCGCACATGGGTCTAGTTGCATACGAGAGGCCCAGACTACTGGTGGTAAGGCCTAGGTGTGTGGTGGCACCTTGGGAGCATGGAGGTGTTGGCGCACACTGTTGGTTGCGTGGAAGGTTGGGTGCTCATGTGCACACGAAGTGGCATGCACTGTAGGTGAGGGGGAGGCCGACGTTCATGTTTCTTGATGGAAGAGATAGAGGCGGCAGAACGAGGAAGAAGATGAAGAGGCCAGTGGCCTTTGTTGGTTGCTGCAGAGGGAGAAGAAGCCATGCTTGGGGAGGCACGGCTATAGCGTCGGTGGTGGTGTGGAGAGGACGAGCGTAGTTCGTGGGGGAATGAAAGATGATGTCGTGGATGGCTCGCAGTTGACGGTGAGTGCTGTTGTGGGGAGGAGTCACGGTTGGATGGCTCGCGGTGGATGTGGTGCTCATAGAGGAGGAGGCACACGGTTGCAGTGAGGAGGACATGGCGTCAAGGATTGTGCTGTCACCACACTCGTCGAGAGGAAGCACGGTGTCGACGAAGGCTCGCGGTGGTAGAGTTGTGGGTACATGGTAGAGGGTGTTGCCTTCAGGGAGGAGAGGTGGAGAAAGGGAGCTTCTTCCCCATGGAGGGGGGTTTCTTTCCTTGTCCTGCCGTCCCTGTTAAATATGGAGAAAAAATAAGAGAATGAGAGAGAGAGTCAAAGAAGAAGTCAACAATCTAAATTTTGTGGCCATTTGAGGGAGAGAGAGATAAGGAAAGGAGAGGAAAGAATAGGAAGGTATTTTATTTGCTTTTCTTTCTTTCCATTTTATTATATCTAGGAATTCAATACATATTCGGTTGCCATTTGATGTGAAGCTTACTAAAATATATCCTTCCCTAAATGACCTTGCAACCACATAAGTAATGAACCCCTTTTATATATGGATTGATGCAATTGATACATGAAATGATAAATCTAAGGTTCACATGATTTTGTCACTAACATGCATGTTTTAAATTAATCTCTCATCCAGATAATTATGCACTTAAGCATTAAATTAGTCCACTAAAGTAGACTTATCAAATGCCCCCATGCCTAAGTTTTGCTAGTCCCGAGCAAAATCATATGAAATAGACCAAGTCTCTAGGTCAGATTTTACCGTCAGGATGCCTTATCGTGCCACACTTTAGAAATTAGGTTGAAATACCAACTATAGGCCTAAAGGTACTCAAGTACCAGTCAAGATACGGACCTAACCAACCTTTGCCTTGGTTTTGCCACAAAGGATTCAAAGGCCCGCAAAAACTGCCCAGAGGTTTGTTGATCCCAGTGGTTAAAGCACCCATGCATATGTGTAGCAAGGCTAGGTTCAGTTTGCCAGTGCATTTTTAGTAAGAGAGAGAGGGAGAAATATTATTTTGAGAGTTTTCTCTCTTTCTTTTTAAATTCCCCTAGACTCAACATTGGATTGGCCCTAAACACGATCTGTATCAGATTCCTTTTCCCCACCATCAATCCTCGCAGGGTCCCTAACAATCGATGCTTTGGGATAGGATCTCTCATGGAAACCCCCAAAACCCTGGCTTTCGACACTTCGGGATAGTACCACCCATGGCGTTCTGTAGCTGAATTTAGACCCTGGCAATCGACATTTCAGGATAATGCTGCCCACGGCATCTGAACCAGCACATGATGCTTCTATGCCCTCAGTAGGATATTTAGATATCCTAAGAGACAAGCATCGAGGAGATGATATGTTATAATGCATCTTCGAGGTGCTTATTTTACATTCCTCCTCTCCGCACCGAGAACTCATCCAATCAACTTGTGTCTTCAAGCCGCTCCTAAGTCAACTTTTCAGGAAAACAATTTCAGAAGAGACAATTTCTTTTGCCATTATTCTTTATTATGTGCACTGAACTAGACCAGTGTGTGAGTTTTTTGGGTGCTTAGGTTACCAAGTCCCGCAAACCAAAAGGCAGGCAACGGGGCCAAATACTTCCTAAGCCTTAGACTTAATATATCGGCCTCACAACTCCCTCAACCTATTGAGGAATAGTCCAGATCTTAACAAATACGTGAGTGTTTAAGCTTTAGAACAGACCCAGGAGGCCTAAAGTCGGTATCCCTCACTTATTTTCTTTTTTGTAGCACTTTAGGACTTTATTTATTCATTTATTCTGGCCTAGAACTTAGGTAACTTTCCCATAATCAACTGCTGGGACCAGCACAATTCTGCACATTTTCATCCAGTGTCACTCAATATATTTGAAATTTAGCTCACAAAGATTTCATCTCCTTTTTCCCTCTTCTTCTCTCTTTTCCTTTCTATGTTTTTTTTATGAAAGATGGATGCCCTAATTGCATGCAGAATATGTATAAATGCTATGAATAACCTCAGGTTATACTCCCCTATGCCTAAATCTGATAATGTCCTCATTGAAAAGCAAAAGCAAGGATAGATATTACCTGAGGTTGAGTTGGGATACCTTGCAAATCAGGCTCTAGAAAGGAAATAGAAGGAGACCCAAAGAAGATACGTAATAAACCTGGCCTGGTGAGTAAGTAACCCAAGATGTTGGCAAGTTGGTGATGGATAGTGAGGCCAAATACTCACCAGAAGTAGGTGAAAAGAGGGTATTCCTGAGCTATTTGTGGAGGTTTTACATAATACACATGAGTAGTAACTTCCTGGAGTGTGCGACAAGGAGGTAAAGGCTCCTCAAGCAAATATGTGTGGGGTATGGAGAGTGCGACGAAACATACCCTAAGACTAATGGGCTGACACGGAAAATCGTCTATCCAAACTTACCACTCTACCACAGGGTGCATTGGTCTGGATATTTCCCCATTAATCAAAAGTGTGAGCAGAGATTTCAGGAAGCTGGTTCTATAGGAGTTGAAGTCGCTCAGGTGTAGGGTAGGGAAGAGGGTTAAAGAGGGTGTGATCAGTTCAGCATTCATCCTCGATATCCATTCCAGTTCTTGAATGTTGTCAAAAGCAGCCTTAGTTACTAATTGCCTTTCATGCTACATATCATTGGTGTGTGGGTCCTGGAATAAGCCTAAATGTTCACCGTCCAAATTGAACCAGTCAAGGGTGTCACTTATTTCACTATCATATAGAAGTGGATCGGAAGCAATAGGACTGTGAGTGTCTTCAGCAATGACATCTCCAGGTTCTTGTTCAATGTTAAGATCCTGCTCGTGGGGTGTATACATTCTTTCCTCAAGAGTACTAATTGCTTCCATTTCTTCCAACTGTTTAAGAGGATGATCTTGATAGTTAACGATCTGTAGGAATCCAGATTTGGCTAATTAAGTCAGATCATTAGGGAGCAAGTCCTTGAACAACACATATTCTCCCCTAGATTCACTCCATACTCTAAGTCCGGTCCTTTGAAAGTCATCATCATTCTTTTCTACATTTTGTCCCTCTTGACTCTGAGACGCAGCAAAATTTTTCACACCAAGATCAAGTGCTTCCTCCAAAATCAAGTCTTCATTCCCCTGAGACCAATAGTGATCTAATTCTTCCAATTCAGCCTTAATTTTCTCATGGTCACTCGGGTTGGGGACTTGTGAATCCTTAGAATATTCAATGACAGGTGTTGGTCTTGTTGATAGAGGAGTGTGGTTATTATCACTTTGTTCTAGTATGATTTCCTCTGGCATCCAAGACTTTTGGAATTTATTAACTTCTAAATCACAATCCTCAAGGGGTTCTAACTAAGGTGCAAGGTCCTCAGAAGCATAAAGTATATGCTCAGAATACCTAGGATGGGATTCAGTGTCCACCTTAAGATTCAAACTGGGAGCAAGGTTGACTAATTGACTGTGACCCATTTCATCAAATGTAATGAAGATACTATCATTCGGGTCAAGTACATCTAATGGGCCCATTTTCTCCTTCCAATCAGGATCAGGTGGATAGTCACCAAGATTGCCTTCTAGTGGGCATATCTCATGAGGGACGTCTAAGTGACAGCTAGTCCTCAAAATAGGATCCCTGTTGTCATTATTTTCCTTGAAATTATTTTGATAATCGAGGATATAAGGGTACGGATTAGAATTGACTGTCGGAGGATGTCTAAGCTGGTTAATCTCTTCATTTAATCTTTGACTATTCCTCAAAATCTCTCCCATAGAATCCATTATCTCTTTTTGTTGTTTTTGCATTTCTATCATTAAAGAGGAGAGGCTACCATCAGATTAGTAGGATAGTCAATCTTAGGTTCAAGTTGCCTTAGAGTATCAGTCCAACCTCGATAAGGCAAATCATGAAGGGTGGATGAGATGAGCATGGTCATGGAAGAGCTAGGGTTGGAATACCCTTCTCCTAGGTTCTGCCCATCACCATTGGGTTGGGGTTTAATCAGACCAATGTTCCTATAGTAGGAGTAGAAAGGATCCCAATGCTCATCAGAAGATGGATAACTATAGGTATTGGGATTGGGTATTCAGGGGTGAACAGAAGTGAAGTAGTTATTATAATCCATTTGAAAACACGACTTGAAAAACACACCCCAATCAAACACAAGGCAACGGGACTTCTCTTTTCTTTCTTAGTGTAGATTTAAGCCAACCTCTAATCGACTCCTTAAAGTTTATCAAATGGAGTCAAGTTTCCACCCGTTCGTTCCCACTTTAGTGGTATAAGAGGGAGATGTGACTTAAGATCCCTGACAAGCTCTTTAGAGAAGACAGAGGTCATTTACGTTTTCTCTTGGTGGCAAAAGAAGTTTCACAATCAATTACATGCCTTAAGTCGACCATCTAGTGCCCTAGGACCTATGCTTTGCTTAGATTATGCTCTCAGGTGATCAAGTGAGAAGTTACTCCAAGGACGAACAAAGGGTTGCAAGTAGGGCGAACCCTTCCTTTTAGGCGATGCATAAGCGGTGCCTCTTAACTACCCTTTTGTTCCTTTAAGGGGTGTCCCCCTCCGTGAAGTATCAAAACACTTAGTCAAAAGATAGTACCACCACCACAATACAAGATAGGAGGGTCTGCACCGATAAAGAGATCGATGCCTATAGCCTTAAGGGATCAAGCCTTAGTGCGGTGCCTAATGTGCATGCTCAGTGCCAGAAGTGTGCATCACACCGGAAATCATTTTTTATTTTGAAAACACAGACAAGTCCCTTTGAATCAGATCAAGTATGACTTGGTTTTAAGATCGAATCTGATTATCAGTCCCAATTTCAATTAGGCGACCACTAAATTAGTTTAATTCAATCAATTTTGGTGGTTTTGAATTTTAATCCAAATGCAAATGCATGGATAGGAGTTGGATGCAAAGTTAGAAAGGTATACCTATCTCCAGCAATCTTCATGAAATGATGTACGCAATGCAGAGAAGAGATCTAGTATGCTGCTCAATCACCCCTAAATGCGCGCACCTAAGGGTATGCAACTCCTAAACAGGTAGCTCAATATTTTCTTTTGTTTGTTTTAGAGGCAAGCAAGCAGAAATTTAACTTTCACACAGAAAAAATATAGCCCTAGCCTCTAAATAATGTGGGGACAGACCCTCAAAAATAAGCCCCAATTACTACAAGGGTGAGAAGACAGAAATAAAATTGCGATGAAGGAGAATCCCCTGTGAGAGTGAGATCTAGGTCTCCTATGTCTTCTCCATGTGTGAACGTCGCTCAAGGTCGATGTCGTCACTCTGCTGCACTTGTCGCTCCGTCAGATTCCTCGCACAGAAAGACAAAGAATGATCAGATAAATGCGCAACTCAGAATAATTAGAAATAAAAATCAGGTGAATCTATTGCATCTGTTGCCTCCCTGGCAACGGTGCCATTTGATCAGGAGGTTTTTTTCACTTTTGCAAATGATATCAGAAAAATACTGCGTCGTAGTAAATAATGTGGTGGAAAACCCTCGATCAAAGTTACTAAAAATTTATTGAAATTATACCACAATTTTGGCCGTATCCACAGGAAGGACAGACAAATAGATTCACGACTATGGAGCCATCATGTTCACAGAAACATTCATGAAATTAATTCAATGAATATGCAGCTTAGAATGTAACTTTCAATTTCATGAGAAGCTGACTATTTACATAAATTTTAAATCATAAATCAAGCTCTCAAAAAATGTAAATGATGCATGTGTAGTGGCAGAGTATGTAATTTCTAGTTGCATGCAAATCTGAATCCAATTTCAATGAGAAATGATGTGCATAACAGGAGCAAATTAAATATGAAAAGGAATAAGTATAATGTCGTAATTTCACCCTAATAATTTAGTCCAACAAAATATTTGAATAGTGTTCCACAAAGGCATTTTTGATAAATACTAATAGAACCCAAAAATAGAGAAAATCTTCCTCTTAACCTCTTGCTAGGAGGAAGCGACGACGGAAGCTGAGGAGCTCGAGGAAGGTCGACCACGACGAGGGCTTTCCAATGGTGGTGGTAGCTCTTCGAATGGTAGCCGGAGTTGATGCTAGTGAAGAGGAAGTTCGGCGGCGATGGCGACGAGTCGCTGTTGCACGCGGGCTATTGTGGGTGGTTATGAGGACGTGGCTACCTTCGTGGGGTCGAGGCGAGCGTAGGGGAGTCGATGGCGTGGAGAACGATGGCTGAAGGAGGTGGCTGTGCGTGAGGGGAACCAGCATTGATGCTGGGTTCCCTTCGGTCTATTGGAGAGGAAGATGAAGAAGAAGATGAGGGCATGTTGCGTGCGAGGAGGAAGTCCGATGGAAGGGCACGTGAGGGCCTACGCGTGCGAGGGAAGGCCGAAGGACGGGCGCGTGAGGGCCTGCGCATGGGGCTGGTTGCACACGAGAGGCGTGGATTCCTGGTGGCAAGGCTTGGGTGTGGTGGTGGCACCTTGGGCACATGGAGGTGTTGGCGCACACTGTTGGTTGCGTGGAAGCTTGGGTACTCATGTGCTCGTGAAGTGGCATGCACTATGGGTGAGGAGGAGGTCGACGTTCATGTTTCCTGATGGAAGGGACAGAGACGGCAGAACGAGGAAGAAGATGAAGAGACCGACAGCCTTTGTTGGTTGCTGCAGAGGGAGAAGAAGCCGTGTGTGGGGAGGCACGGTTGCAGCACCGGTGGTGGTGTGGAGAGGACGAGTGCAGTTCGTGGGGGGAAGAAAGATGATGTCGTGGATGGCTCACAGTTGACGGTGAGTGCTGTCGTGAGGAGGAGCCACGGTTGGATGGCTCGCGGTGGAAGTGGTGCTCGCAGAGGAGGAGGCACACGGTTGCAGTGAGGAGGACGTAGCGTCGTGGAGTGTGCTGTCACCACCCTCGTCGAGAGGAAGCATGGTGTCGACGGAGGCTCACGGTGGCAGAGTTGTGGGCACACGGTAGAGGGAGTTGCCTGCAGGGAGGAGAGGTGGAGGAAGGGAGCTTCTTCCCTATGGAGGGGGGTTTCTTTCCTTGTCCTGCCGTCCCTGTTAAATATGGAGAAAAAATAAGAGAATGAGAGAGAGAGTCAAAGAAGGAAGGAGTCAAAAATCTAAATTTTATGGCCATTTGAGGGAGAGAGAGATAAGGAAAGGAGAGGAAAGAATAGGAAGGTATTTTATTTGCTTTTCATTCTTTCCGTTTTATTATCTCTAGGAAATCAATACATATTTGGTTGCCATTTGATGTGAAGCTTACTAAAAAATATCCTTCCCTAAATGACCTTGCAACCACATAAGTAATGAACCCCTTTTATATAAGGATTAATGAAATTGATACATGAAATGATAAATCTAAGGTTCACATGATTTTGTCACTAACATGCATGTTTTAAATTAATCTCTCATCCAAATAATTATGCACTTAAGCATTAAATTAGTCCACTAAGGTAGACTTATCAATTTTCACCAACCCTAATCTCTTCCTCAAGTCTTTCTTCTACCATTTTTCTTCTTTCTTGGTTGGCTTTTCTAATAATTCTCTCAGGTTCTGGGTTGAAAACAAGACTCCTTCTAAGAGAGCGCCTACCAAGCATACACCAAGCAAACACAAGGCAATAGGTCTTTTGTTGATTTAAAGTACTTTATGTCCCCTTCCAACTTTCTAGCTTGGCCAAATAGAGTCAATGTAGTGATTTTCCATTCCTATGTAAGTGGTATAAGAGAAATGAGGCACTTGAGATTCCTGGTCAATGTCTGTTAAGGAGGTTGAGGTTTCTTTTAGTTCTTTTGGGTGACCAATCAAGTTGTCAATCAATTTCACACCCTAAATTGACCTTCGAGTGCCCTAAAGGTGTACACCTTGTTGCAATGATATTCTCAAATGCTCAAGTAAAAAGGTACTCCAAGGATGGAACAAGGGATGCAAATAGGGTAAACCCTTCCTTTGAGGTGATGCGTTAGTGGTGCCTCTTAACTAACCTTGAATTCCTTTAAGGGGTGTCCCCCTCCTTAGAGTATCAAATCACTTGGGCAAAAGTTAACACCACCGTCACAAAGCGAGATAGGAGGGTTTGCACTGATAAAGAGATAGATGCCTATAGCCTTAAAGGTCCAAGTCCTAGCGCAGTCCTATAGTGCGTGCTCGGTGCAGGAAGTGCGCATCACACCACGAAAATTAATTTTTCTTTTGAAAATCGCAATCAAGTTATTCAAACACTTTCTATATATTTTACCCTTCTTTCAAGAAGTAATGTGACCACTTGATTAATCTTTTCAAGTCAATTTAAGTGATCTTCTTTAGTTATGTCCAAATGCAATACGTGTGCAGATAACTGATGCAGAAAATAGAAAATACGTACCTTGCTCCAACACTCTAGATGCAGAAATGTATGCACTGCAATAAGAGAAATCTGGATGTTGCTCAAGCACTTCTAGATGATCGACCTATGGAAGTGCAACTTCTATCAGGTAGCTCAAATCTTTTTTTTTACTAAATAAATGCGCAATCAAAGGAAACTATCTAAAAATAAACCTAGAATCTAAAGAACTGGGGACACTCCCTCAAAAACACGCCCCAGATTACAACGGCGAGAAAACATATACTAAACTAAATCTATCAGTGTAAATCTAAACTAAGATCTAATGACTAAATCAAGAAAGGCTCCTTTGTATGCCTTCACGTGCATGGGATCAAGGCCCACACGATGCCTATTGCTATCCTCCAGGTGGCATCAAGGTCCACTAAAACGAGCATCCACTGCGCACTCTTCCTCAAGAATGTACCTCGCACAGAAAAATAATAAATCAATGGATGTATAATCTCAATTAGAACTCAATGCAGAAGAAAAAAATACTTGCGAGTTTACTAGGCCTGTTGCCACCCCAGCAATGACACCATTTGATATAGAGATTCTTGCTTAATTAAGATAGTTGCAATAGGAATGATATGTCATATTTTGAGTTGTAGAAAATCTCTTAATCAACACAAAATATTTCTAACCACATGGCTCAAGTTGTATCCACAGAGAGGAATAGGCCTAATAAAACTCACTGAGGTTAAAATAAAATATTCAATGATGATTTCACAAATAAATCAGATAAAAAACCCCTTTCGACTAAGGAAATTAGATGAGACAATGGTGATATGGCAATTTCATGAAAGGGGAGGGAGGTTCTTACAAAAGTAGTACCATATAATGATATTCAATAAATCAAAATTCAACTTTGGTAATTGCACTCAAATGTAAAAAGAAATTCCGTCAAAAACAGAGGATTCACCCTCGCTCTTCCTCGTGTGCAGGATTGAGGACCATCGACCGTTTGGTGCTCAATGGAGGTTGGCCATGACAAGAGCTTCATAATGGCAGTTGTGGCATAGGGAACAGTGGCCGAAGCTCGTCGGTCAGAGAGACGGAGGTGGCCGGTGGGGAAGCTTTTTGGCTAGCTAGACGGTCGCTGTTTCATGTGATCGACGGTGGGGTTTAGGTTGTGAGAGAGAGGTTAGTTCGATGGACGCAACAGTGTGTCGAACGGAGGGGCCAGTTGCATGTGGTGATGACTAGCTGGTGATGGGTTCTTCTTCTGAGAAGAAGAAGAAGCGGTTGCTGCGTGGCTGCAGGTTCGTGAGGGCGAGGTTTGTCGGAGGGAGATGTGGACACAGCATGTAGCCACAGGTGGTGCGTGCGGCTGCGCATGGTCAGGGGTCGACGCATGCGGCTACGCGTAGCAGTAGCTGAAGGTGGTCTGCGATGAGGGAGAGGTGTTGCGTTCTTCTTATGGTTAGCAAGGGGTTGAAGACGAAGAGGAAAGGGAAGGCAGGAGTAGGTTGGTGGTGCTCTGGCCACACACTGTCACCGTCTGACCGGCGAAAGGGAGCAGGAATGGAGATGGGGCACGCTGTGGTTTATGGTGTTCACTAGATTCTCAGTGCAAGCCCTTCTGCATCACGGTTGTGACCCCCCCCTCCGTAGGGGGTTACCTTGCTCTTTTATAGACATTTTGCCAATCTCTCTCGATCCTTTCTTCCTGAATCCTTCTCCAATAAATTGAAGATATTGAAGTGGTTAGGAGGTGTTGCGAACCTCACGGGAGAGTTGTGAGGTTTTCGTAATGGCAGTGCGATGATGGCTAATGAAGGTTTTGCATGCATGCACCTGGTTTTTCACAATGTTTCGTATTCTTTCTGCAAATATCCTTGGAAGAAATATGTAATTATTTATACTTGAGAATAGAGCAAAGCACCATCTATGCTAATATTTGTTTTGTAGTCTGTCTTAGTAGAACTAACTAGCAGATGCATAAAAATTATGACAATCTACATTTACTTATTATGATTTAATATGCATGAATTAATGCATATAAACAATATGGAACCAACACTTTTAGGCCAAATAATTATCCACTAAAGTGGACTCATCAACGATCATGAGTAGGAGAGTTCATTGAGGTGAAGAAAAGATCAAATCCCCAAATTTCTTTGGGGTTTTGATCAGTAAAGTGCGGCAGAGCTTTTGGATCAGGTAACGGGCAATTTGGTGGAGTGGAGTGGTGATGCGAACTCCAGTGTTGGGGAAGACGATGAGCATAAGGGTGATACGGTGGTCAGTCTTAGAGTCAAAGGGGGTAGGAGTATTCTAGAGGGAGAGAGAGAGACTAGGGGCACATAGGAGGTGAGACAGCGGTGGAGATGTCGGGCATTGGTTGGCCAGAGCCGAAGAAGATGAGCAAGACGGCAAGGCAACAACGAGGAAGGAGGGGTTTAGAGCAACCAGACTTTGGTCAGGCTTGGTCAAGACGAAGAGAGGATGTGGTTGGGCTGGTCAATTTGACAGTTGGCCGGTTGGAAGAAGTTGGTTGGAGAGGCTTACTAGGGCTGAAGAAATGATGGTTTGCGAAGGCAAAGAGAGAAAAAATCCAGTCGTTTCTTGGCTACTTAAGAAGCTGGGAACTTGAGGGCTCTTGTTAGAGCTCAGAATCGAGCTCTAAAGCATGGAAAGAGGCTTGATTTGCCCATGATTTTAGGGAAAAAGATCCCCTGATATCTTGAGCTCGCCTAAGCTCTAGGGATCGTCTTAGGGTCTTTGAGTCAGTTTAATCGATTAGGAATCATCTCTAGATCAATCCCTCTAATTTTGGAGGGATTTGGATCTGATTTGAGGGAGAATTTTCCCTCGAATCTCGCTGTTGGTGCTTTCACACCATCAATGGCAGCATGGACCCAAATGCAAGGAAGAAGGAAAAGTTTGGGGGCCATCTGCAATAAAATTGAAACATAGGGGTTTAAATAAGAGAAATAGAGTTTTCAAGGGCGAAAATGCAAATTGGGTCAAGATGGACTTTGTTTGGGCCTAAATTTTAGTGCTAACCTAATTTGGACCCATGGAATCTAATGGTGAACTCGGATTTGAGTTTTGACCACGTTTCACTTGGCAAGTTGCATAGAAGCCCAAATTAGGGTAAATTCCTATCTGAAACTCTATTTTAGGTCAAAATGGGTTCAAATGGTCAAACCATGGGTACGAAACCTCTTAGAATATTTTTATATGATTTTTAGGAGGTTTAGATTAATTTTATTCCGACCAAAACCTCTTCAATTTAAGTAGGTTCATAATTAGGTTTTTGTGTATTTTTTTGATTCGTAAAATGCGTGAAAACTTGTTTCTGTCAGTGTTGACCCACTTTTTAGAATTCTATGCTCAATTGACCTTTACTTTACCCTTGAGTGATGCCATAGTTATTCTACATTCGTGATGTGCTATTAAAATTGCAAAATTAACCCTATTTCCTTATTTTCTTCTCAAACAAGAATGATGTGGAGTTGTGACCCTTAGATGATTAGGTAAGAGCTTTTATCATTCAAACCTAACTAATTGTGGCTAGTTAGGGCCCATGATGGTGTTACTATCAATACCTAAATTCAGCCATAGGGAGAAGAAGATTAAAGGGAGTGTCCCTGCTCCCTTAGTACCTTATCATTCCTTCTTCTTCCTTGGTCACAAGTCAAGGAGCAATACCACATTAGATGACAACTGGGAAAAGGAGGGAATAGGATGGACGCCCACCCTAAGCAGAGAAAGATCTCCATGAACACTTCAAGGAGGATCATTTCAAGGAAGGAGAAGAAGGAGCCTTTCTACACACAAGAGCAAATAAGCTTGGAGTAAGACCTCCTTCTTCTGTATCATCAATTGGGAGATTTTCTATTCTTTTATTTCTTTTAATTTGTAGTAGAAGCATTCCACTACAAGTCTTCTATAAAAACAATTTTTCTCCCATATCAATACAAGTTGCCTTTCTCTATTTTTGGTGCTTGCAATTCATATAGTTGTTTTTCTTTTAATTTAGTTAGGTGCACTTCACTCCATTCCTCTAATTACCCTAGGAACCCCTTCCTAGGGTGAGCATAGAGAAGTGTACCAATAACAATCACTTAGGCGTAGTTCAGATCTCTTTTGCATTTCTACATGGCCCGTTATTTCAAAAACCCTAAAAACTATAAAAGCCAAAAAGTAAAAAAGACAAATGTCAATTTGAGAAAGCGAGAGAGAGAGAACAGTTACTTGGGTAACAATTTAGCCTCCTTGGATGACCCTTGATACTCACCATATTTAGGTTTACAAATTTTAAAAGTCGATTGGTTTTACGCATTGCAATGATTTAAAACCCACTAACAAATTGCATAAAATTTGTATCACTTTTTGGCATCATTGTCAGGGAGGCATGGCTTAGTCTTTTATTTATTTCTCTCTTTCTTAATTACGTTTTCACGATTTTTATTTATTTTTCAACTCAAGTGCTAAATAGGAGTGGTAGCAGGAATTGGATTCACTTAGAGCGGAAGCTTCATGTTGTCTTTTCTTTCCACGATCTCCAAGTAAGTACCCTAAGTCCAAATTATTTGGAATCTCAACAAAAATCTCAAAAAAATATTTTAATTATCAAAGCTCATAAAATTAGGAAAGATTTAGGATGGTGGAACCCTAAAAATTGATTTTTTTCTTGTTTGCTTCAATTCTCCACCGCCTCATTATTGGTGTTTGATTTTTGAAAATCTAGACTTCTATCTTGATTTTCAAAAATCAGGTTTGGGTACCTAGAGGCTTCCTAGAATCACCAAACTTCACCCAAGGAAGCCCCTTTGAGTCAGGAACCTTGAGTCTATATTTTAGAAAGTTTTGACAAGTACAAAAATTTTAAAAATTCGTGGACTTAACATGGGTCTGACCTTATTTCCTTACTGTTGTCTTACTACCCATGAATTTTATTAATTTTTCTACTTGTGAAATTTGGGCAAACTTTATTTTGCTGGAAACCTTAAGAAGTTCTCTACAATATAAAAGGTTTTCAAAAAGTTTAGAGGTTGATCAAGGTGTCTGCAGAGTCATATTTTCAAGTCTATATTTTCTATCTTTTGACACAAGTAGAAGGAAAAATTTGAAAAAATTATCACACAAGTTTCTATCAGATAGTGGTGTTTTTTTGTCTCGTTTGGGTCACCAGTTAAAAATATTTGATAAAAAGAGATTCATTTAGGAGTTGCATACCTAGAATTTCAAATTTAGGGTTTTGATTTCATTCTCTCTTAGTTAGACATACATTAAAGGAAACAAACCTTCACCAATTACAACTTGGTTGCCTTATATTGTTTTATCAATTTCAAACTTGTTTTAATACTTAAAAGGAGAGAATCTTAAAAGTTACAAAAATCTTGATCAAACCCTAAAATCTTCAAATCTAATCCTTGCCTGTAAACCCGGTTGTTTTGGATTAGGCATCACATTGTCCCTCCCAATTCTCACACATATAAAAGGAAATAATTGAGCATTACCCCAATCAACACCCATCACATTTCGGTGCACTTTAAGTTCCTAAGCCTAAATTAAAATTGGTAGTCAGTTGACCACTAAGGACATCATTACATTCTAGGCTTGATATCTGGATTTCATGTTATATCTAATCGTTCCTAATTCCCTTAATAAATGCGGTGTTAGACTAAGAGGGAAGTCAAACGACGAGTACGGGTTTACACAAGCCCTTGGTGATTTTCCAAGGACATGCTTTGAGCCTAAGCCACCTCTATAGTCTAACTGGGTTAATTCTGGGAAGTAAGCTCACTTAGTGATTTCTTGATTTTTTAGGTTCCTAAGTCTTAGGTTTTCCTAAGAAGTCAACCTTAAGACAAGCTTAGAATTTTGTTGCTTGATTTACACACAATTTCTCTATCCTTTTCCCTTCTCCTCTCCTCTTGTCTTCTTGTGTATGCATAGGAAAATATCCCAGAATCCGCTCTTGGAGGGACCATTTGATTTTGCCCCCCGCACAAAAAATTCTTCTTCTACTTCTTTGCATTCTTCCTTTGATAAAAAAATGGAAAACAATCAAAATAGGTCCGGAAATCCTACCACTACTGCTTCCACCTCTAAACCCACCCCTAACACTCTTATACAAAATCCACTAGCTAACCTACATGCTAACATTCCCATCCCTCACTTTCCTGGTTTGGAGCTACTTAAAATCTAGAATAGCAAGAACAAAATCAAAATCCACCTAATCCCCTCTTCATGATGGTTGAGCAACTAGCTCAACTTCAATTGAATCAACAACAATTGGTTAGGGAAATCATGAACCTAGCCAACCAAGGGCAGGGTCAACCACCTAGGGAACCTCTCATCCCTTTTAAGGATTTTTATGATCCTTCAAATTATGAAGAGAGACCTAGAGTGGTGATACTTGAAGGGGATTCCAAGATCAAACTCGCCATCCTGAACCTTATCAAACACTTCCATGGTCTTCCAAGAGAGGACCCTTTCAGACACCTTGAGGAGCTAACTGTCCTTGCTCAGACAACCTGTTCCTGCAATGTGTGGGAAGATCTATGGCCAATGAGACTCTTCCCTTTCTCTTTGAAGGACAAGGTTGCGTATTGGTTCAAGACAGTTAGGCATCCTATCACCACCTGGCAACAATTGAAAAGTGCTTTTCTGAAGAAATTTTTCCAGATTGGTTGTAGAAATGCCCTACGAAGATCCATTATGACCTTTCAATAGAAACCTGGTGAATCTCTACACGAGCCTTGAGAGAGGTTTCAAGAATTACTGAGTTGTCTCCATCATGGAATTCCATGATGGCAGCTAATGTAGCTCTTCTATCACGAATTAGAAAATCAATTGCAATGATTCGTGGATGCCTCATGTGGGGGTAATTTTCTTAATAAAGATGCTGATATTGCTTACCAATTATTTGAGGAAATGAGTCAAAACTCACTTAATCTGGCATTGATGGATACTTTTGGTGGGAATACAAACCCAAGAATCGGGGTTAATGAAATTGACTCTAGATTTGCATTTGTTCTAGTCACGCAAGATGATTCACAAATGGTTGCATAAAGATGGATCAGATGCAATTTCACCTGAAAAATATTGAAGAAAAGCTAAATCATAAACAAGCTCCACGTCAAAACCCCCTAACATCATTAGAGAAGAGAAAGTTTGCACAACATTGGTGCTGTCCCAGCTGATGATACGGATTTTACACGGTTTGTAAAATACGTCATTGTAGCGTGCAAAATCGATCAACTCTTAAATTTATAAACCTAGATAGTGGGCTATCTAGGGTCGTCCAAGGAGGCAATATGCTTGCAAAATTCAGGTCTCTTGCTTGGAAACAGAAATCACCTTTCTTTTTGGTCTTTTTCAATATATCATTTTTATGTTTTTGAAATTAAGGCAACATGCGAAATTGTTGGCGAGAAAGTGACTAACACTTAACTCAATACACTACTCCTAAAGTGGAAAGTAGAGCCTCTTCCTAAGCTCACTCTAGGCAAGTGGAGGCCTAGAATAATTAGGGAGAGGGAGTGAAGAATGTTAAAAACAAAGAAATTAAAAATGCAACTAAAGAAGGCAACTTGATTAATGAGAAAGTGTTGTACAAAAAGCCTAGTAGAGGAAAGCTTCTACAACTAGAATTATAAGTACAAAGTAAAGAAAGAGTAATCCTTGAAAAATTGATGAAGAGGGGAGGCTCCTTGCTCCAAGCCTAGTAGCTCCAAGGCTTGAAGAGAAGTTCTCCAACTCTTTGTCTCTGAAAGCTCCACTAAATTGATGTCCTCCAAAGCAAGCCCTAAGGGGGCATGCCCTAAGCTTTTCTCCAAGGGTGGACGTCCACCCTAGGTCCTTCTCCTTTGCCTGGCCATCCTACTTGAGATGGAAAGGTCCTCCTCCTTGGCGTTGCCCAAGTTGAAGAGAGTGGGGAGAAGAAGGCACCAAAGGGGCTGGTGATGTGCCCCTTTAATCTTCTTCTCTACTCTTTCTCCTTGGCCGTAGGCATAGGTGGATGTAGGTGGAATAATACACTAATGGAGGATGCTCTAAAATGGTGGTAGGTGGTGGGTTTATATAGAGTAGTAAGGGGCTAAGGTGACTCTTGAAATGGAGGGCTAAGATGGGAAGATGGAGGTGGTTGGGGATCCTTTGGCTAAGGGCAATTGGCACCAACCCAAGGGACACCTACGGGGTGGTTATGGGTGGTGGCACCCCATGAAGTTGGCACCAAAATGGCTTCTAATAGGGGGGCTTAGGTGGCGCCAAGTAGGGTTCTAGAAGGAGGGGTAGGTGGGTGGTTAGGATGGGTTGTAGGGTTAAGTGTATGGTGGATATGGGGTTGGATGTTGGAGCCAAAAAGGAGGGTAGTTAGTGCTAGGTTTTGGCGTCAAAATTGGTGCCTTTTGGTGGTGATGATGGGGTGAAGAGGTGGCTTGGTGGTGGCTCCAACTTAGAGTAGGATAGCTAGCTTAGGTAGGGCTTAAGTTGGTGGAGCTAGCTAGGGTTGAGTTGAAGGTGGTGGATGGCCAAGGAGCTGGTTGCTAGCTAAGCTAAGCTAAGCAAGCTTAGCTAGATATGGAGTAGAGGAGGAGGTATTGGAGCTAGGGTTTGAAGAGAGGAGTTGATGAGGAGAAGTCTGGAGCTAGAACTGAAGCTGGCAGCTGCTGAAGAGGCTGGCATGGAGCTACTCTAGCTGCCTTAGCTTGCTAGCTCTTTACTAGCTGCTAAGCCAAGCTAATGTGAGCTGGCTTCTACCATAATGAGCTGAGGTGAGCTGGGTCCGGTGCTTCTGGGGTGGATCAAGCTGGTTGAGGCAGCTAAGGTAGCTTAGCTCAACTGAGTTGAGCAAAGTTGAGTCCCTGAGAGCTGGACTTGATCTTCCTGAGCTGGGATGAGTTCTACTTCAGTTGGCTGGAGTTGAGCTGAGGTGAACTCCAATCAACTCAGCTGAGCTAGCTAGAGCTCGCTGTGGACTAATGAGAGCTGAGATGAGCTAGACTCAACTAGGTTGAGCTAGATCTGAGCTGACCTGAGCTAGGGTGAGCTAAGATGATCTCTCTTGAGCTACAATTCAGCTGAGATTAGCTGAATGGAGCTGGGATGAGCTAATCCTAGTCCAAGTGAGCTAGGTTCTAGCTATGGTGAGCTAAATCAAGCTGAGTTCCAGTTAGTCTGAGCTTCTTCTTCACCATTTGCCTTCTTGAGTGCTAGGGTTTTAGGGATCTGTATATCTGTTCATCCCTAACACTCACAAAAACACATTAAGAGGACAATAAAAAATGCAATGCATGCCTAACCTAATTAATGCCAAAATGTAGCCCAAAAACCCATTTGCGGAGTAAAATCCTAAGAGTTAGGTTTGTTTTAATGCATAAGAATGATGATAAACTTGAGTTTATCAGCTGAGTAGCAGTATTTTTCTGAGGTTTCACCATATTTGACTTGTACTTATGATTTATTAAATCAAAACCTTTTTAGGCCTACCATTGAAAACATCTTGGCTCTTTAGGAGCATTTTAGAAATTCCACCAACTCCTACAACTAAAATTGGAGTAATAACCTGAACCCCTCCTAGAAGGCCCCTAATCAAGTTCCTTTCCAAAGACAATTTCAATAAGACACCTATGGGCAAAATCACTTTTCATTTGTACCTTCTCAAGAAGATATCAATGCTCAAGTGATGAAGACCTTGCATGGCATGTAAAATCAAATGACTGAGGTGACCCGTGTTGTCACTAATTTACAAAACCATATTAGGGTTACACCAGATCAACGACCTACAGGCAATTTACCTTCTCAATCTATGCCTAGTCCCAACAATCAAAGGAACCACTTCAAGGGTGGAAACTCTAATCATCCCAATCAACCTACTCTTCAGTACCCTTTGGGTTTCCATCCAAATTAGTCCCCCTGACCTCCTCCTAGAAATAATCACACTACGAATGTAGTTAATTTGAGGATTGAGAAAATGCTTCAAAATCCTAAGCCTCCTAAATCCACATTAGAAACCCAAATAAATAACAAGCAAGATTACTCTTCTCCCTCTAACCCAATTCAGGAAACATCAACTGTAGAAAAATAAAGCCCCATACCTTTTCCACAAGCCTTTCAATCCACCAATAAAAAGAAAAAGAAATATAAGCCCTCTAATAAGGAATTGATGGAACTTTTTGGGAAAGTAGAAATAAACATCCCTCTCCTAGATGCAATAAAATACATCCTTGCCTATGCTAAATTAATAAAAGATTTATGCACTCCCAAAAGGCAACCTAGAAATTTAGGAGAGATGATCCTTCCCGAGATAGTTAACTCAATTGTGCAGAGAAAATTGCCTCTTAAAAAGAAAGATTGTGGTGCCTTCTGATCCAAGTTGTCATTAAAAACACCCTCTTTGATCGTGCCCTTCTAGATCTTGGTGCGTCCAAAAATCCTATCCCCAAAATTGTCTTTGAGGAATTTAAGATTGATGAATTGAAACCTGTTGAGGCTACATTACAATTAACTGATCGATCTACAATCAAACCTAAAGGGATTGTTGAGGACGTTATTTTCTAGGTCCAGAATTGTCTATTCACTCTAGACTTTCTGGTCCTAGACATTGTGGTATCAAAAGCTTTAAAGAATGCCCCAAGTATTCTTGGAGGACCTTTCTTAGCCACTACAAAGGCAAACATTGATTGTGATTCTAGAAAGATTAATATCAAGTGTGGTGGAAAATCTATTACCTTAGATATCTTTCAAGCTTCAAGGAGATTCCAAGAACCTAATATCTTCGACGATTTGGATTCAGAAATAGATAACCTAGTGGAAGAAACCATGCAAATTTCACACATGGGCTCTTGTTTTGCAGTTGAAACAGTTCTTGAATCCAATTCTGATCCACCTCACCCTCCTACCCTAACTTCACCTTCTACATCTGATGCTCCACCTAACTCTTCCTCTCTCCCATCCCCTGTGGACTATAAAATAGAAATTCTTTCAGAGTCGGGCCCACAATTAGAATTAAAACCCTTGCTTGACTCCCTAAAATATATTTTCCTTGGACCCAATAAAGCCATTCCCCTGATTATCAATGCCAATCTCACAGGGTGATGCAAATACATTTACTGAGGGTAAAATGCCTATTCATGCATGTTCCTAGGCTTAGATTTGCATTTCATGTTTTAAATATTACATAGCATGCATCATTCTGCATTTAGATTAGCTGTATATAATTTAGGTTAATTGCATCCTTTTTGCAGTTAGGAGAGAAGGATATTTATTTCGGAGCCTCGAATTGACGATCCGACCATACTGATCTTATCAAGACGACGATCGGAGTCCAATGCCTCTGAAATCGCCTCGATTAGAGTTCTGTAGCACCATATGCAGTCTGAGGAAGATCAACGGCCAAGGGACTAGGAGACATAATTCGGAGCTTCAAATGATAAATCCGACTACACGGATGGATTCGGGTCGACGATCGCAGCCTAACGGCAAGAAAATTGACTCAATTCGACCTCTGTAGCAGCCCCTACAATAAGAAGAAGATGGACGGCCCGAACTATGCCACGTAGCACAGCCCAGGCCACCAGCGCACGCATGCAGCACCGCACGCGCACAACAGTGCAGGTGTGCGCGCAAGCGTGCAGGCGCGAATGAGTACAGCGCTAGCGCGTAGGCGTGCACGCGCGCGGCAAGGCAGCAGCGGTGCCAGCGCGGCTTGAGGTGGACTACAGCGACGCATGAGCTGGACTTATAGCGACGCTTACAATTGTCAGTAATTCATCGCATCCAGCAGAGCCAGCTGTGGGCCCCAGCAACCATGAGTTGTCTACAGCAACGTTTCTTGCGACGGTCTGGAGGTCACTAAATGTCCTTTATCCTTTTTTAGCCTCTTCTCCTCCACTATAAAAGGACCTACACCCCCTCGCTTCTAAGCATCTCTACCTACTCTACTCCCTCCTACTCCCAAGCTCTAGCAAGCCTACCAACGCTCCATTAGAGCTTGTTCTCAAGCTCACAAGGTGCCTATTAGTGTAGCGAAACTCTACCCTACCAAATACTCCTCCAACTTCCCATCTCCCTTCATAGGTCACCTTGGAGCCGTCCTCTCACCTCCATTCCGGTAGCAGATCAACTCTGTCTTCTCACCTCCATTATGGAGCTACGCCGAAGCTTTCCTCAACCCGACGTCCTCCAGCATCTCACCTCTGTCGTCCCGCTCCTCACCTCCTACATTCGAGTTTTCGCTAGGCACCATCATCTCGCCGAACAGTCGATTCGGGAAATTTTCGCTCACCCCCCTCTCTTTTTTTGCTTTTATAGTTCATTGTAATGGACATTGGATTGACATATATATCATATTTGTTTCATCTCTATCTTATGATACGTTTGCTTGATTTATTTTATTTCAAAAGTACAAAAAAATATCAAAACCCCAAATTACCAAAAAGAAATGAATCGAAGCACGATTTTCAATAAAGTAAACATCGCCTCCCTGTGTTCAACCTGGGACTCTCTTGGAGTTTCGGTATAAATTTTATCTGATCGACGTGTTTTGCAACTACGATGATGGGTTACTTGTAACCCCGATTTCTAACACGCGAAACACGGCACGACCATTTTGGCGCTGTTGTCGGGGACGCAACGGAATTTACTTTATTTTTTTATTATGTTTCTTTGCAGTTACATAGCATTAAACCTACTTGTCTTTGATCTACTGTCTTGCAGCTACCCTAGCATGGAGATCCAAGTGCGGTAGACCGGAGTAAAGTGCGGGTAGAGTGTTTTGTAAGTGTCGCCCGCATCACCCCCACCTTAGTTTTCATTCCATAACCTAATAACTCAAACTCAAATCAACTTAGGTGCTTTTTATAAACCCTAGGATAGATTTGGTTGTTTGTTCGCCACCTCCACTCACCTCGCCATTCGCATATATTAAAAAACTAAAAAAAATATTCTTCTCTTATGGGATTTAACTGAAAGCTACACACTTAACCCCACAACTTCTTATCATAAAGTGCACAATCACTTTGATTCTACCACTTAACCGGGATCTGACCTGTGGACCCGATACACTTCAACTCAATACACATAAGTGAGTAGAAATCTGAACAGGTTAAGCATTCTTGTGTGCCTTAAGTAAGTGGTGTAACAAGCTAATTGGTTGAGCTATTTGGGCCGTACCACTCAATCTAAAATTGATCCATCCAGTAGCTTGCCAGTTAGGGTTGATTCTTAGGCTGAACCAGGCACTCCACATTATTTTTTATTTTTAAGGAAACATATCATCACCCGTGCTTTCAAAACTTGGAGTGTTCTACTAAACCTTGATTGAACCAACCTAAGAATTAAACCTTAAAAGCTACTAAACAAGGTTAAATCCTAAAAGACACATCATCAAATAACCTTATTTGAGAACCTTGGTTGTGCACGCATACACATTTTAACTGATCATTAAGGGCATAACCAATATTAAGGGCCCATCACATTCCAAGAGCACGATCATCCCAAGCCTAACTAAAACTGAGTAGACTTTGGCCTTAAGGATTGATTCGCTCTTTGGGGCTCAGACTGAGATTTTTTTTTCGATTAATCTGCTTTTGCTAGTCCATCTGATCTCTAGCTAGGGGAGTAGCATCAAACGACCGCGGCTGGGGGGTACACTAGGAACCGGAGGCACAAGCCAACGGAAGAACCTTCTCCCCAGTCCCTCCTTCTAACTGGTTGGATTGACCAGATAAAAGTAGACTAAATCATTTATAATCTCAAGACGGGTCCTGGGAGTCTGTAAGTCTTTATGCTACCCACATAAGGACAGGTTTGGTTGATTGTACTGCAGGGCACCTTTCTCTCTTATGTTTTCCCTCCTACTTCACCATGTACCCTTCCACTTCTTACACGCATTTCCCATCCTATCCTCCTACCACCACTTATCCCCAAGATGATTACCATCCCGACTTCACTTGTAATTACCCATCCATTAGCCGGGATGACTTTGATTGGGGATATGAATCCGGACCACAGTGCCCAGGGCCTAACCCTGGACAACAATACTATGATTATTATCCTTCCCAGAGTTGCAATGATTATAGATCTTCACCCTTTGATCACCAAACCAACCCGATCTACAATCAGGAAGGATATAATGATTATAACACCTACCATCCCCAGTATTCCACTGAATATAGGTCACCACCATCCTTTAAACAACCTAGAATGACCTACTTTCAGGGAGGGACCCGAGAACCTCGACATCTTGACTCCCTTAGATTTAACCCAAACCCACCCAAAGCTGAACCAAATCAGTCAGTTCAGGTGAACTAGATCCAGGATAGGGTGTTGGCTAATTTGAGGAACACTATACAATCTTTAGAAGCTCAGCCAACACCATGCACTGAAGCACTGGAGCCTATGATCAAAATGATTGATGAACTTAATAGTTCTCTATTGGATTTGCTCCAAAGTGTTAGGGATAGGGACTTGGGTGAGTACCTTCTTGGGAAATTATCGAGGTTGAGGATGAAATTTATGGTTGCACTAGTCAAATCTTAGGATGATTCTCAAGATGAACCCTCTTCAGGAGAGCCAATGTCTGGACCCACTCAGGCACCTGTCAGGGAGCACACATATTGGGAGATTGGACATGACCAGATTGGTCTAGAGCAACCCTTTGAGGATGAACCGATTGATTCACTTGATATCCCTAAGTCAGGAAAATAGAAAAATTATGTCTCCTTGGATGATGGAATGACTTGTGATGTTGAGACATATACAAATGAGGATCATGAATTCTTTGATTTTGAGGATGAGGAACCTCTTAGTGAAGTCTCACTTAAGCTTGAGGAGAATGATTTTAGTGAGACATATGGGCTCAAGGAGTATGACGCCCAATTTGGTTGCCCGACTACTGAAGACACTGATTCGGTTGGGGCTAACTTGGTGGATCCAATACCCGATGACTCAATTAGTAGCCCCATTCCTCAACCACACCCTAAAGAGCTGAATGAACATACTTTTGAGATCGTTGTGCCCAAGTCAATCTTGATTCAACCACAATTATTGGACTTGGGTACTTTAGATGGGGTGTACAATGATCTGGAGGTTAATTTTGAGGGAAAAATAAGTTTGGATATAAGGGTACCTAGTAACCTGAAACCACCTATCTTCTATACGGACCCTTATGATATCTTTCACGTGCGACCCAAGCCTAGAATAACTGATTATTTTTCTGAGCTAGATGTTAAGTGGACAACTGCACCTATTGAACCATCTTTGCCCATTGTCCGACACTTTGGTCTTGGGTTGCACACCACTAAATCGTAGGCCCAGCCTTGCAAACACAACGACCTTCGATTCTGAGTGATTTTCATCCAGAACCTGAGAACGACTCAACCCTGGGGCATGGGTTTGCACCATAATCTCATCCACATCTGTGGACATCTTCTGCAGATGGGTTTTAGGATCAACCTTTTCATTTTGATTCTGACTCGCACTTGTGAATTCTCAATTTCTTCTTTGTATATATGTTATGCCTAGCTGAAGGCATTAAACATAGTGCGTGTGTATACACTCTTTTCTCTACGGAGCTGACCGGATTTTCACGACACTCAGGTGATATTCTGTTTACTTCGCCCTTTTCATGTCTTTATGTTTACAATGAGGACATTGCATCATTTAGGCATGGGGGGGTGGATAATCAATTCCTAAAATCATTATGTTAACTCCGTAGAATTTCTTTTAGTTTCTTATAAAATTAAAAAAATTAAAAATTTGAAAAAAGATAAAAAAAGAAAGAAATTAGGAAAAGAGAACTTAGGCATTTGGAAGTTATTAACTTTAGGAAATGATACGAGAGGACCTAAACACTTAGACTCTTCAGGTCTACAGGCTTAATTAGCTCGGGTGTCCACTTGAATGTGGATTTAGTTTCGAGTCCTCGCCAATTAAAATTTATTTTAATTTGGTAAATAATTTAGGATGATAAGTATGCGACTTATCAACCTGCCCTCTGATTTGGGGGGACTGTAAGCCTAAGCATCTACACACATTTTTTGCACTGACTCACTTTCTGGCGGTTTTTATGGAACTTGGGTAGCTAAGGGAATGACTTGGGTGGTATGGCTAGCAAGTTGTCAGTGGTAACAGCTCATCGGCTAGTTGCCCAGAGCCCAGTCACAAGACCATTTTCGTTGTATTGCCTTTAGGTAAATCTTAAATGAGGGAAGCCACCTACTTATAAAAAAAAAAAAACACTCAAAAAGAAAAGAAAAAAAAAGAAAAAGAAAAAGGAGAAAATAAAAAAATAAAATCACACTTCACCGCACGAGTATGGCTGGCAAGTTGTCAGTGGTAACAGCTCATCGGCCAGTTGTTTAGAACCCAACTCACAAAAAAAATTACACAATAATTCCCAAAACAGTTAGGGAAGAAGCAGGGAATTAGAATAAACTGGGGAGATATACACTGGATTCACCCTTGTGTTGACCCCAGAAATAAAAGTAGGGAGCAAGCTACCGATCGTAAAGATAAACCTTTAGGCAAGGTCACCTAGGGTCGTAGAAACCCGAAGTCCATCTTAACGGCCGTTTTGTGAGTTTATCACTTTTTCACAAAGATGCTTAGTGCTTAGAGTCCTTTTCGAGTCTTGGGCGAGTCAGGTAGCCATAAAAAGTTATCCCGGAACTCTCAAACACGAAAAGTGTAAAAAAATTAGAAAAGAAGGAAAATAAAAAGGTGAGAACTTGGGCGGTCTGTATTTTGGTAGACACTCGGGTACTGTTAAGTTTTCGTAGTTTAGGACCTTAGTTGAAATTTTCTATTGTTAATAAACGACTTAGGCCTAAGTGATCTAATCCTAATTCTACTTTTATACAAAGCATATAGTTTAATTTTGCTAGGGACTAGCAAAAGATAGGCATGGGGGTATGATGCAAACACATTTATTGAGGGTAAAATGCCTATTCATGCATGTTCCTAGGATTAGATTTGCACTTCATGTTGTAAATATTGCATAGCATGCATCATTCTGCATTTAGATTAGCTGTATATAATTTAGGTTAATTGCATCCTTTTTGTGGTTAGGAGAGAAGGATATTTATTTCAGAGCCTTGGATTGATTATCCGACCATACGGATCTGATCAAGATGACGATAGAAGTCCAATGCCTCCGAAATTGCCTCGATCGGAGTTCCGTAGCACCACATGTAGTTCAAGGAAGATCGACGGCGAAGGAACTAGGAGACATAATTCAGAGCTTCAAATGATAAAACCGACCGTGCAGATGGATTCGGGTCAACGATCGCAGCCTAATGGTGCAAAAGTTGACTTAATCCGACTTTTGTAGCAGCCCCTACAATAAGAAGAAGATGGATGGCCCAGAATGTGCCATGTGGCACAGCCTAGGCTGCCAGCGCACGCACACAACACCGCATGTGCACAGCAGTGTGGGTGCACGCGCGGGTGTGCAAGCGTGCATGCATGCAGCACCAGCGCAGTGCCAGCATGTGGGCACGTGCGCGCACGGTAAGGCAAAAGTGGCGCTAGCGCAACATGAGGTGGACTACAGCGATGCATGAGCTGGATTTACAGTGACGCTTATACCAGTCGGTAATTCATTGCATGCTAGCAAAGCCAGCTGTGGGCGCTAGCGGCCATGAACTGTCTACAGCAACGTTTCCAGCAATGGTCTGAAGGTCGCTAAAGGTCCTTTAATCCATTTTTATCCTCTTCTCCTCCACTATAAAAGGACCTACACCCCCTCCCTTCCAAGCCATCTCTACCTACTCTTCTCCCACCTACTCCCAAGCTCTAGTAAGCCTACCAACTCTCCATTAGA
This sequence comes from Thalassia testudinum, assembly GCA_037157565.1. Classification (NCBI taxonomy): domain Eukaryota; kingdom Viridiplantae; phylum Streptophyta; class Magnoliopsida; order Alismatales; family Hydrocharitaceae; genus Thalassia; species Thalassia testudinum. The sequence continues at coordinate 5,437,337 of JAZHRO010000003.1, read as the reverse complement.
GCTTGTTCTCAAGCTCCCAAGGTGCTTACTAGTGTAGCGAAACTCTACACCACCAAATACTCTTCCAACTTCCCATCTCCCTTCATAGGTCACCTTGGAGCTATCCTCTCACCTCCATTCCGGTAGCAGATCAACTCTGTCTTCTCACCTCCATTCTGGAGCTACGTCGAATCTTTCCTCAACCTGACGTCCTCCAGCATCTCACCTCCGTCATCCTGCTCCTCACCTCCATCTGAGCTTCCGCCAGGCACCGTCGTCTCGCCGAACAGCCGATTCGGGAGATTTCCTCTCACCCCCTCTCTTTTTATGCTTTTATAGTTCATTGTAATCGACATTGGATTGGCATATATATCATATTTGTTTCATCTCTATCTTGTGATACGTTTGCTTGGTTTCTTTTATTTCAAAAATACAAAAAAATATCAAAACCCCAAAATACCAAAAAGAAATGAATCGAAGCATGGTTTTCAATAAAGTAAACAACGCCTCCCTGTGTTCGACCCGGGACTTCCTTGAGTTTCGGTATAAATTTTATCTAATCGATGTGTTTTGCAACTATGATGATGGGTTACTTGTAACCCTGATTTCTAACACGCGAAACACGACACGACCACAGGGGCACAGGAGGAAAAACTTCTCCTGGTCGTTAGTAAAAATTGAAAAACCATTGGTTGGACTTTATTTGATCTGAACAGAATAAACTTGCCCTACTGTACCCATTGGATATACCTTGAGGAAGACTCTAGCCCCTCTTGGCAGCCACAAAGGAGATTAAATCCTAACATGTACGAGTGGTAAAAAAGGAGATCATGAAGTGGCTTGACACTGGCATCATATACCCCATTTCCTACAGTTCTTGGGTTAGTCCTACACAAGTTATTCCTAAAAAAGTAGGACTAACCATTATTATTAATGAGAATGGGGAAAATATAGCCACTCAGATTGCTTCTTCTTGGCGCATGTGCATTGATTATTGAAAATTAAACACCACCACCATGAATGACCATTTTCCGCTCCCATTTATTGATCAAATCTTGAAACGATTAGCCAAATAAGACTATTACAATTTTCTCGATGGTTATTCTGGCTACAATCAAGTAGTAGTCGCCCTGAGGACTAAGAAAAACCAACATTCACCTGTCCCTTCAGAACCTTTGCTTTTCGAAGGATACCCTTTGGTCTGTGCAATGTACCTATGACTTTTCGAAGGTGTATGCTTGCAATTTTCTCTGATCTAGTAGGTGAATGTATGGATGTTTTTATGGATGACTTCTCTATTTTTGGAGATTCCTCTGATTTATGACTTCACAATCTTGAAAGGTCACTCCAAAAATGCATAGAAGTCAATTTGGTCCTCAGTTGGGAGAAAGTCACTTCATGGTCCAGGAAGTCATCATCCTAGGCCATGTCATATCTAAGGATGGAATTGTGGTAGATAAAGAAAAAGTTGATGCCATTTCTAGACTCCCACTGCCCAACTGTACAAAACAAATTCGGTCATTTTTGGGGCATGTGGGCTTTTACTGCTAATTCATTAAAAGCATCTCCAAGATCTCAAAGCCCTTAAGCCAGTGTCTCACTAAAGACCAACCCTTTGACTTTAATGATGGTTGCCTAGAAAGTTTCAATAAATTGAAGGAAGAGGTCACTGAGGCACCTATCATATAGGGACCTGATTGGAATTGTCCCTTTGAATTAATGACTGATGTCTTATTCAAGAGACACACATAGATGATGAAAATAGCCTAGTCTGGGATTCTTTGATGTAGTCTAGGAGAGCTAAGTGTGTGGGGATGGCAGCAAATGGCAAATTAGGTGGGACGGTAGTATGGTGGAAAAGGTCTAGTCCTAAACTGACTGAAATACATTGGGACAGACTTGTGTTTACCTGTAGATTTCAGAGTCATCAGGGTGGTTCGAATTAGTTCATCTCATGTGTCTATGGACCTTGTGTAGTAGCAAACGGGGTGGAATTGTGGGAAGACCTATCAGCAGTACATCAGAAGGTTCAAGAGGTGCCATGGCTTTTTCGGCGGAGACTTTAATTGCTCCCTGTCAAGTGGGGACCGACCTAGTGGCAGTACAGACAGAGCAATGGCAAGGTTTCAATTGACTGTGCAGGGCTTGGGCATCACTGAATATCCAGTCAGTGGGGTGGAATTTACCTGGAGAAATGGCAATGGGCTCCTATCCAAGTTGGACAGGTTTTTTGGCAATTCTAGCCTCTTGGAGAAGTTCTAGTTATCTTCTACCATGAGCCTAGATAGGCCATTCTCTGACCATACGCCAATTGTGTGGGATTGTGGGGTGAGTGCTGATGTTGGTTCTTACTTCAAACTCAAAAAGTCAAAGTTCAAAGAAGAAGGGTTTTAAGACATGCTGTCCAGCTAGTGGAAAAGCAAGATTGTTACTGGATTAGCTACTCAAAAATTTACATCAAAGCTGGCAGATATGTGCATACTGCTAAAGGAATATAGGCAGACTATGATGGCTATTAGGGAGTAGAAGCGAGTTGACGCACTGGCTGAGGTTCAGATGCTTGACTCAAAAGAATGCATGGTTGCTCTCAGTATCCAAGAGCAGGAGTTAAGGAAATTCTAGTAGCAAGTTATTGGGGAGGAGGATTTAAAGAAAGAGATGGATTGGCATGAGACGTTTAGACAACTTTGGCTTAAGGAAGGGGATGCAAACATGAAATACTTTCATCTTGCTACCAATGCCAGAAGAAGATTCATCCTCATCTCCTCTATTAAAGTGGGTGAGAGAACCATTACTTCCACTCATGAGATAAGATCTGAAGCTTCTCGTTATTTTAAAGAAATAGCTAAGGCTGCACCATGAGGCTCGTGGAGGATGGCTTTTGCTGCTTTCCCAGGTGTTAGCAATGAACAAGCTACTATGTTGGTTACCCCTATTATTGAATAGGAAACTGAAGAAGCTATCAAAGGTTTGAATAATCAGGGAGCTCCACGATCAGATGGGGTTCAAGTTCTCTTCTACAAGGAAATGTGGAGCGTTCTTAAGGAGGATGTGATGGCTGTTATACATGAGTTTGAAATGGGTAAGTCTGGATTTGAAAGGCTAAACAAGTCTTACTTGTTCTTATTACCAAAGAAGTCGGGTGCTGAGAGTTTTTCAGATTATAGTCACATTGCGATGTCGAATTCTATTTATCTTATCATCAGCAAAATCCTAGCCAACATAATTTGTGATGTGTTGCAAGACTGGTTATGCCTGTCCAATTAGCATTCTTACCCAAGAGGTCTCAGCAGGAATCATTCATTATGGCTCAAGAAATTGTTATGGGGTGGCATAGACGAAAGACTAAAGCCTTCCTATGGAAGGTAGACTTTTCTAAAGCTTATGACTCAATCTCATGGTCATACCTTTGGGAAATTCTTAAAAGGAGAAAATTTCCTCCCCTTTGGATCTAATGGGTGAAACAGTGCATCACGACTACCTCCTACTCCCCTTGATTAATGGGAAACCTTGTTGAGCCTGGATCCAGCTGCAATGTGGGATGCAGCAAGGCTGCCCATTGGCCCCACTAATTTTTAATTTTGCAGTGGAAACATTAGCAAGATATGCATGCAAGGTGGTAGCAGATGGGATGATAAGGGGTTATTTGATGACAAATAGATGGGCTTTAGCCCCCATTCTCCATTATGTAGATGACACAGTCTTTTTTTGTGGAAGGAGGGAAGAGGGAAGCATAGGTGTTATATTATATGGTCAATATATTCGAAGAAATTTCTAGGCTGAAACTAAATGGAAGCAAATCCACCCTGGTTTGTTTTGGTATGAATGGTATTAATTAGAATGACATTTCTAACATTTTGTGCACACTAGTGGTATCATTGCCAATCAAATATCTGGGTCTGCCATTTAAATGAACAAAAATGAAGAAAATTGATTGGACTTTTCTCTTTAAGAAGGTGGCTATGAAGCTTGAAGGTTGGAGCAGCCATTACATATAGCAAAGGGGGAGGCTTATCTTGCTAAATTCAGTTATCACATCTATTCCAGTCTTCTTCTCCGTCTTCCGAGCTCCAAAGTCAATTTGGAAAAAACTTGATGTTATGCGCAAAAGATTCTTCTAGAAAGGAGCTGCTCATCAAGGTACCTTCTTCCAACCTGTTAAATGGGATACAATTTGTTCTCCTAAGAAGTATGGTGGTATGGGAATCAGATCTTTTAATGAGTTCAATGATGCCTTTTTGTTGAAATGGGTGGTTCAGCTACTGCAAGGTGAACAAAAACTTTGGACAAAGCTCCTACATGATAGTTATGGGGCGGCAAATGATGAGAAGAGTCATCTGAATCCTCATAAGCCATCTCCTTTCTGGGATTCTATGGTGCATGCACTGGCTGATAATTGGAATCTTTTCAAATCAGTACTGGGAGATGGGAGAAGCTTTAGATTCTGGTTGGAAAAATGGCTTCCTGGTGGGGCGATAATGGACAGGTACCCTCTTGCATATTCGACTGCTCTTGATAAGAAGGTTGTGGCAAGTGATTACTGGGACATGACTTTAGCGAGCTGGATGATAAACAGTGAGGTGGGGAACGACCATGGAATAAGAACATGGGCAAAAAATGAATGTCTCCTGCAGGAACTTGCTACTTTTAGACCTACGCCGGAGGAATGTGATACATACAAATGGGATGGGACTTTCTCGTCAGCGACTGCCTATGAGAAACTCATCTTCTCATCAAGGTCGGCGGAGGTGGATGAAGTTGGGAGGAAAATATGGAAATTGAAGGTACCATTGAAGGTGCAAACCTTTTTGTTGCTGTGTAGAAGAGATGGTTTGATAACATGAGATATGCAGCATAGGAGAATGGGCACTCCTACTCAATTTTGCCATTTGTGTGGGTTACATAATGATTGCAGTCATCATATTTTTTCTACATGCATGATAACAAATAGTGTTTAGAGGAAGATTTGCAGGGATTCAATTCCCACATTGGAGGCTTTATGGAGTTCCTTTTTAAATTCGAATAAGCCATATGTGCCCATGGTGGTTGTCCTATGGTCGGTGTGGAGAGCTAGAAATGAGAAATTATTTCAGGAGATTCCAGTGAGTATGGATAATATTGTAAACAATTACTGGAATCTCATACATATGTGGGGTTCAATTTTGTAATACTTTTCCTTCATATAATCAATAAAAGTTCTCTTGGATTTCTATTAGTGATTCGATAGCTTTCCTTTTCTTTTCAAAAAAAATGACCGATGCCTCAGATTACGCTGTGGGGGCCATTCTAGGCAATGCATTGACAAGAAGCCCATTGTGATCTACTATGCCAGCAAAACCTTAGATGATACATAACGTTATTACATCTTAACTGAAAGGGAACTTCTTACCGTTGTGTTTTCCCTAAAGAAATTTCACTCCTATCTGTTACGGTCGCACGTCACTGTATATATGGACTAGTCAACACTTCAATATTTACTGAACAAAAAAGATGCAAAACCTCGCCTTATTTGTTGGATTCTTCTACTTTAGGAATTTGACCAGGAAATCAAGGATAAGGTAGGTTCATAAAATGTAGTGGCCGACCATCTCTCTTGTCTTACAACAAACCATGTGCTTACCCCACTAGATATCATTCTAGATTAAACCCTCTTAGATGCTAACACCCTTCCATGGTTTGCCCCTATTGCAAACTACTTGGCAACTAGACGAATCCCCTCTGATTGGCCAAAAAACAGATGGGATAAGTTCTTTGCTGACATCAAATAGAATTTTTGGGAGGAGCTCAATTTATTCCACATTTGTGTTGATCAAGTCATTCGATGGTGTGTGTCTGATTCATAATTTCATAATATTCTGACACACTGTCATTCGATAGCCTGTGGCGGACATTTTTTGGGCAAGAAAACTGCAGCTAAAATCTTAAATTCTGGATTCTTTTGGCCCAGTATACATAAAGATGCTCATTCTTTTCTATGGTCCTGTGTGCGTTGCCAAAGCATTGGCAACATGACAAGAAAGGATATGATCCACCTTAACCCCGTCTTGGAAGTTGAAATTTTTGGTGTTTGGGGCATCAACTCATGTGGGTATTTGTAGATTTTAGTTGCAGTTGACTATGTTTCTAAATGGATTGAAGCAATACCCACTCACACCAATGATCATAGGGTAGTCATTGATTTCATCAAGAACATCTTTTCAAGATTCGAAGTTCTAAAGTTCATTATTAGTGATGAAGGATCTAACCATCACGAAATGCATTTGTGTAAATTGCTCGTTGTAGTATGTTTTACAATGTTAATTTTAATAGAAGAATCGGACATGAGTCCGAGTGATGAGCATAGGGAGGCGAATTATTGAATCTGCTAATTGCCTTTGTGACACAAAAATATGTCGATTTGTTCACTTGCAAAATGAATAGAGAAAGAGAGATAGGGGGAGAGAGAGAGAGGGTGATAGGGTTAGAAATCTGTGCTGAAGAGATGATAAGAATAAGATATCAAAGATATATTCTAGTAATTATCCGAATGTTGTCATAAACAAAAATGTATATGAATGCTTGAATGAAAGAAATAAACTATAACTATAAGAGAAATTAAAACTAAGAACAAAGAAGAAGACGGCGTCGAGGTAGCCACAGTGGTGGAGGAGCTTTCGTCGGTGGCTCTATGGCTTCAAGACCTTGCTTGGAGCTATATGGAGGTGGTGGATACTCTTGGGTAGATGATTGGTGCAGATGAGGGGGGTAGGTCCCTTCTTATAGTGGTGAAAAGGGCTAAAATTCGTCCTTAGGTCAACAACAACATTCAAAGCATCGCTGAAGGCCTGCCGCATGCGTAGCCAAAGCCACTATTCCCTCTCCTGTTGGCCCGTGTGCCCCACGCCATGTTTCACATGCATTCGCTAGTGCTGCGCTGGGCGCACGCACGCTCTCCTCACACTACTGCCCCATGGGCGTGCGTGCTCGCTATGCATGCGTTGCCACTGCTACTGCAGCTGCTGCCGCTTCAATTGAGCAATTTGGGTGGGTGGCGGAACTCGAACCAGCGCCCCTCCTTTTGGAATGTGCCTCAAAACTAGTGCACCAAGTCAACAAGTTTGACCCATGGTAGAGCCAAGGGCGTGCGGTGGACACTGCTTCTCAACCATTAGACCAAGATCCAATGCCTGGGAATGGTTGATGTTGATGAAGAAGAGCCGGTGGTGGGGTAGCTTGCCGGTGTTGGGTAACCGAGATGGCACCACGTGGCACCATTTGGGCCATCCATCTCCATCTTCTTTCTTTGTAGAGGATGCCACAGTGCTCGGATCGAGATGATTTCCACGATGTCGAACTGCGATCGTCGCTCTAGATACATCCGTATGGTCAAATTTTTCATAAGAAGCCTGTAGGGATGTCACATTACCCCCTAGCCATTGATCTTCCTCGAACTTGTTGTGGGGGCCACGAAGGTCAGAATGAGGTGATTTTGAGTCTATTGGACTCCATTCGTCGATCCAGATCCATCCATACAGTCTGATTGCTCATCTGAGACCTGTTTCAATATGGTCTTGTACACAAGGCCATTAAACATTGATTGTAAGCAATTTAAATGCAAAGATCACGCAATATGCATGCAATGCTCCTAAACCCACTATAATGACATTATTGCACAAGTACCCTTGAAATTGACTCTAACTGATGGTATAAACACCAATAATTGTAGAGTCATCAGATTTTTGCATTTTTTGATAGGACCTACATCGGGGAGCGATGGGGCGATGGGGCTTTGGCAACAGGAGGGACAACGAAGGCTGGGAGGTATGGAGATCGAAAAGATGCAGGCACCGCAAGGAAGATCGAAGAGAAGGGGGGTCGTTGTGAAGGCCAAGAGCTGGGCGAACGTGGGGGAGGTCCTATGTTTCAGATGTATGGCAAGAAGACACATGGCAACGGCATGTTGGAGGCCTCTTATTTGTGTAGCTTGTGGTGGAGAAGGCCATAAACGTGATGGGTGTTAGAGAGGAGGGACACGCAGGGAGGAGGAAAGATCCCACACCATCACCCTCGCTCGGGGTAGAGAGGACTGACGGCTCTGCGGCCTCCACCCCCAACGCTGGCCAGACACTTTCTTGATGTAGAGCTCCCATACTTTGAAGACATTAATGCGTCGAAGATGGTTCTAAAGGGATCACTGATTAAGGAGGTGGTGACAAGTGCTCCATCCTTGGATCGGCTACAACAGTTGGTAAGATCCCTAGCCCAAGCTCACTGATTGGAAGGTTGGAACCTTGTGTCCTCGCTTTCTATTGTATGGCTTGGGTATGATGGATGTCGAGTCCCTCCGATTTCAATCAAGTAAGTTTGAGAACATCAATGTGGTGTGGAGGTATGTCTTGCCTTTTGATCGGGCACTGACAGAGCGACCCCCACAGAAGGTGGCATCCAGAAAAGGGAGGTTGGAGATTAGTGGTCTACCTTTGCACCTGAGAACCAATGTGGTAGTGGCGAAGAAGATTGAAAGCTTCACGGTGCTGAAGGAAGGTTATGAAATTGTGCTTGGGGAAGGGGATGGGAGGGTGGTTTGGGTGAACGTGATCTTTGCGTGTAGTGACTATCTACCGGAAAAGATCATTCTTTGATGTGGGGGAAGTCGTGGTTGATACATCTTCGAATTTGCTTGGATAAGGTGGAGGTGCATGAGCAGCAGATGGAAAAGACCTTTGTAGAGGTTGCCAAGAACAATTCTGTCCATGCAAAGGGAGATGGGATCACTAAACAGGAGAGATTGGCGATAAAGAAGTGAAAGGAGCACCATGCTAAGGAACGTGAAGGGGGCCAGATGATCGAAGCATTTGAGTCAATATTGAATGAGGATAGTATGAGTGAGAGAGGCTCTCAGTTGATTGTACTAGTGGAGGAGAATGTTGGAAGAGGGCCTAGAAAATTTGGGGAGGAAGCCCCCTTCGCCTTTGATACGCCTGAAGGCCTTCGATATGATGTGGGAACCAAAGGAAAAGGGAAGGGTGGACTGATTCGATCCCCATACAAACTGCAGAGAAGATGAGGTGTTGATTGGGTGGGGATGGAACTGAGCACGATGGCAAGAGTGCTTGGAGTGATGAGGACTGATGGGGGGGCAAGGAAGGGGAAACCTGACACAAGATGAGAGTTCTATCATGGAACATCCGTGGGCTATGCGATAGGGTGAGAAGATCCTCCCTTGCTAGATATATGAGAGAGTGGGATGTTGATTGTGCATTATTGCAAGAAAATCAGTTTGAAGAGGATGGGCAGAACTCGTGGAAACCGCTGATACAAGATTGGAGATTTGAAATCACTACTGTGAGGGACCAAGGAAGATCGGGAGGCATGGCAGTATGGTGGAAGCTTGCAAAGTTGCAACTGGACAAGGTAATGCAGGCTAAATTCAATATAACCTGCAGATTTCAGGTAGTCCACATGGGGGGTTTTCTATGTATCACATGCGTTTATGGGCCATGCAATGTGAATAGGAGGACTGCTTTATGGTCTGAATTAGCAGAGACAGCAGAGGGGATCGGGGATAGCTCATGGCTCGTACGGGGTGACTTCCACTGCACACTCTCCAATCAGGATAGAGCGAGTCAGTGCATTGACCAATCTACTCTTGGGTTTCAGTTAGCGGTTCAGAGCATGGGACTGAGTGATACCCCTCTTCTGGTGTGGAATACACTTGGTACAATGGCAGTGGGCAAATGTTGAAACTTGATCAGTTCTTTGGGAACTCAAGCCTTCTGGACAAATACCATCTTTCTGGTGTGGCCAGGCAAGAGAGGCCATTTTCATGTCACACCCCGTTGATTTGAGATTGTGGTAAAGGTAGCTCAGTGGGCTCTTACTTTAAATTCATAAGGTCATGGATGAGGGAGCCAGGTTGCAAGGAGATGATTATGAACTGGTGGGAGATAAAATAGGTGTTCGGGTCAGCGACTTCAAGGCTTGCTACAAAGTTAGCTGGTCTAAAAATTATGTTGAAAGAGTATGGACAGACTGTGGGGGTGCTGCGCGAATAGGGGAGAGTGGAGGCTCTTGCTTGGCTACGCACATTGGATGAAAAAGAGGCTATAGGTCCGTTGGCCAAAAGTGAGCTGCAACAACAGAAACAAATGCAAGATGTGGTTCTAGAAGAGGACTTGAAGAGGGAAATGGATTGGCTAGAGAAATCGAGACAACATTGGTTGCACGAGGGCGACGCCAATACCAAATTCTTCCACATGGCTGCTAGTTCAAGGAGACGCATCAACCATATCTCATCCATCCTCTTAGGAGACCAATGACTTACCTCCATGGCAGACATTCGGGCTGCAGTAGTTGCCTATTTTCGCAACCTCTCTGCTGCCCCTGCTAAAAGTGCTAGAGTACCCAAGGATGGAAGGTATGTAGGCCGATAGATTGGTAGCCTTTTCTTCTTAACAGGAAGTGATAGATGCCATCAATGGCCTCAACCTAGGAGGATCTTCGGGACCGGATGGGTTTCAAGTATTATTCTACAAGGAGTTCTGGCGGGTGGTGAGAGGGGAGCTAATGGAGGTGGTTCACGAGTTCCAATAGGGGAATAGTGGGTTTGAGAAGTTGAACAGGTCATATCTATTCCTGCTTCCTAAGAAGCCTGGGGCTAAGAGGTTCAGTGTGTTCAGACCCATAGCGCTATCAAACACCATTTATTTCATCATAAGCAAACTACTGGCAAATAGATTAAGAGTTGTACTCCAAGGAATGATATCGTCTGTTCAGTCAACTTTCTTGCAGGATAGATCATTGTAAGAGTCCTTTATTGTGGCCCAAGAAATGGTGGCTAGATGGAGCAGGAGAAAAACAAAGGCCTTCATGTGGAAGGTTGACTTTAGTAAGGCCTACGACTTAGTTTCTTGGCCATATTTATAGGAGGTACTTAGGCGTAGAGGATTCCTAGTCCTATGGATTAGATGGATGAAGAGATGCATTACTACTTCGACTTTCTCCCCTTTGATCAATGGTAGACCATGTGGTAACTGGATTCAACCCAGATATGGGGTCAGACAGGGGTGTCCCTTAGCACCATTGTTAATCAACCTGGCAGTCGATACCTTGGCTCGCTTCACGTTCAAGCTCTCGAAAAATAGGATGATCAAGGGGTATATTCTATCGAATAGATAGGCTTTGGCCCTAGTGCTCCAATATGCGGATGACACAATGTTTTTTGTAGAGGGGGGTATGTGGGAGGTGTGTATCATACATCAAATGGTGACTATTTTTGGGGAGATGTCAGGGCTGAAATTGAATGGGGAAAAATCCTCTCTTATTTATTTTGGACCAAATGGAGATGTGGGCCACCAACTATCAGAGACTTTGCACACACCAATCATCTCCTTACCAATTACCTATCTTGGGTTGCCACTGAAGAGAGGGAAGATGTAGAAGATTGATTAGAGTTACTTGTTCAAGAAAATCTCTACAAAGCTAGAAAGTTGGAGCAGTAAATATCTCTCAAAGGGGGGAAGATTGATTCTCTTGAACTCTATCATTGTTGTGATGCTGGTCTTCATGTTTTCTATTTTCAGAGCTCCTAAAGCAATTTGGAAGTGCTTAGATATAATGAGGAAACACTTCTTTTGGAAAGGGGCAAAACATGAGGGACGTTTCCTCCAACCGGTAAAGTGGGATAGTTTGTGTGCACCAAAGAAGGAGGGGGTGTTTGGAATTAGATCCTTGAAAGAATTTAATGATTCTCTACTATTGAAGTGGGCAATAAAAATTTTCCAAGGGGAGAATAAATCCTGGGTGAAAGTGATTAGAGGAATATATGGTGCTTCACACTCCGTGGCAAATCGACTTTCTCCCATCAAAGCATCACCCTTCTGGAGTTTGGTGGTGGCAACTATGAAGGAAAACTAGGATCTTTTCCAGCCAATCTGTGGGGATGGACAAACTTTTCTTTTCTAGTTGGAAAAGTGGTCATCTTTGGGTCTACTACATAATCAATATCCAAGTGTATGTGGCCTTCTAGGTGGTAGAGAGGCTAAAGTTGCAGCCTTCTGGGATGAAGAGGCAAATAGATGGGAGATACCAGAAATGGGTTGTAGGGAGGGGAGTCGCACATGGGGGGAAAGAGCACGACTGATGCAAGATTTGCAAGCCTTCAAGCCAACGAGGGGTGCTGACACATACAAATGGATGGGGAATTTTTCCACTGCCAAGGCCTATGAACATATGGTTGCAAGGAGACAAAGTGAAGATGCTGATGTCATTTGTGTAGGTTTATGGAAGCTAAAAATACCGTTGAAGATACTAATTTTTCTTTGGCTCTGCAGGAGAGACGGACTCATCACTAGTGACTTGAGGCATCAAAGAATGGGGGTGGCTGCTCATACATGTTATCTATGTGGATTCCTGACTGATAGTGTGTGGCATATTTTTTCCTCGTGTGTGGTCACTGAATAGGGTATGTGGTGATGGATACCTATATGGGACGACATGTGGGGGGATTTTATTAAGAGTAGGAGATCTCATTGTTCCATGGCGGCTGTTATATGGTGTATTTGGCGTGCACGAAATGAGTGTCTTTTTAAGGGGAGGCCTGTCAATTCAATACAAATTGTACATGAGTGTCAGGCTCTCACACATCATTGGCAAAGTTGATGTAATTTATTTTTTGATTCTATTAATAAAATCCCACGATGGCTATCTTCTTAGATAGCATTCCTTATTTTCTCAAAAACAAATTGTAGAGTCATCAAGATCTCACTTCACTCATTCTCAATTCTGTCATCTTCTCTCTAAATAGGGGTTAATCATAAAATCTCTACTCACCACCCCAAACTAATGGCCAGGTTGAAATTTCTAATCGGGAGATCAAAAATATTTTATGAAAAAAAGGTAGGCTCGATCATAAGGGTTGGTCCAATAGACTAGACGATGTTTTATGGGCCTACTACATGGCTTTTAAAGCTCCTCTTGGCATGTCCCCATTTTGCCTAATTCTTTAAAAGGCATGCCATCTCCCAGTAGAACTCGAGCATAGGGCTTTTTGGGCAATTAAACAAGTTAATATGGATTTATCCTCAGTAGGTAAACACAGGAAATTATAATTAACTAAACTGGTAGAACTTCGTATTGTTGCTTATGAAAACATGTAGATTTACAAAGACAGAATCAAACATTTTCATTATAAATATATTGTTCGAAAACATTTTGAAACCAATACACACATTTGGCTTTTCGATGCCCGGTAATGTATTTTTCCAGGAAAGCTCAAATCCAAGTTGAATAGCCCATATACTATCCTAAAAAATTATCCCTATGGCATTGCTGATATTTTGGATCCTAAAACAAATAATTATTTCCAAGGCAATGACAAACATTTGAAGCCCTATTTGGACAACTCCTTGAATCTTTCATTTGACTCTCATGATTTAAATGACTTACTCGATGAAACTTGATGTGCTTCACGCCCGGCTAAGTGGAGTAAAAGATAGCACTAGATGAGAGGTAACCCATCATTTTTTCTGCTTTCATTTTTCTTTTCTTTTCCTAGGTTTTGGCCATCTTGATTCCGACCCTCTTTTTACTCAGGTGGTCTCTTTTCCCTTCCAAATTTTGCGGACATTGCATATCTTAAGCATTGGGGGGTGTTTTTAAATTTTGACGGTCGTTTCAGGGTTTTCAAAACCCAAAAACATACAAGAATTTCTTTTTGCATGCATTCTCATAAAAATCGTAAAACACTTTGAGGAAATTTTGAAAACTTTGGGACTAAGGTTGAACATTCACTTGAAGGTACATTTGGGATGTGGATCTTTTCACAAGATATTTTGGGTCTACCTTAGAATAAATCAAGTATCCTTCAAAAAATTCCTCCTAAACTCGTGATGATTCAGGTGACTTGATTTTATTTAACAACCTAGAGAATACTTGCTTAGTTTTCGATCCAAAAACTTGCATCTCCCTTGAAAACCTTGTGTCAACACCTCACACACAAAGCCAACACAACCAAGCTCAAAAACATCTAATTTTTAAAAAGCCCCTTGTTTTAGTCTTAGTGAAAATCTGAGGCAAGTGATTGGTGTGAGTTCCCACCACCAAGGAGGAAATTACCTCCTTTGAGGACATGATGTCAACACGTTACCACCTCGGCATTGCTCCATATCTATATTTCATATCTTTAGATGGAGCATTAGGGCCCAATTTTGCAGCTCAGGTGTCTTGGATGGTGCTCTACCTAGAGCGTTGGAGCAAGAGCCTGAGTTCGCTTGGAGTGCCCCTTTACACCGCTTTGTGTTTTTGGGGTTGTGAGCTCCTGGGGAGTGTCATGAACGGTGCTATCTTGAAGTACTGGTGCCAGAGTCCCCTCGAGTTTTGGCAATGGGAATGATAATCTCGACATATCTGTATTAGGATTGATCTATCGCTAAGCACGGGGGAGTAAAAAAAAAGTTTCAATAACACGACCTTACAAATACCCCAATAATGTTGGCATATCGCAGGCAGTGACATATGGTTATTCATAGTGATGCAAGTTGCGAATCGAATTCATGAGCCAAGGAAATCCTAACTGTTAAAATGATTGCGATTCACTTGAATTAGAAAATGGTTAATTAGTGAATTTTTTAGGATACAATGATCCTGATTTATCTAACCCTTGGGTTCAAAAACAAATTCTGATGTTTTATATTTAACAAATCCTGTACCTTCCATCTGTTCAATCAACCAAAGTCCCTCGGTAATCATTTCCTTAAAAGTTAAAAAAAGTAGACTTTCCCAAAAAACAAAAGATAATAATTTTTGTGAAATCCAGTTTTGTTAAGTGGCTAGCAAAAAGATAAGCATGGGGTGTGATAAATGTCAGTTTATCATCATTCTTTTGCCCTAAAACACTCCTAGCTCTTAGGATTTCAACTTTGTAATCAAGTTTTTGGGCTGCATTTAGTCATTTTCTTAGGTTAGGCATGTATTGCATTCTTTTTGTTATTTGAATATCTTTACCTTAGTGTTAGGGATAAACAGAGTGTCAGATCCCACAAACCCTAGCACCATGGAAGGCAAAGGATGAAGAGGAAGCCCAATTTAGTTGGATCCTAGCTGAATCCAGCTCATCACAGTTGGATTCCAGCTCAACTTAGTTGGGATTAACTCATCTCAACTCCATTCAGCTCATCTCAGTTGGATGGCAGATCAACCTAGCTTAACTTAGCTGATCCTAGCTCCATTTTAGTTCATTCTAGCTCCATTCAACTCTTGGAAGTTCTACCTAACTAGGGTTAGCTACTTCCATCAACTAACTAAGGCTAATAAGTTGAACAAGCCTTCAACTAGCTTAGGCTAGCCCAACTCCAGCTCTCGAAGACTCAAATCAGCTCAACTTAGTTGAGCTGAGCTACTTGACCTAAGCTAGCTTAGGCAGTCTTTAGGAAGACCAACTCCAGCTTACCTCAGCTCAGGTCAAAAGATACCAGCTCAACCTAGCTTGGTTTAGTAGCTAGCAAAGAACTTATTAGCTACTGAGCTCAAGTTCAACTCTCTTGAGCAACATTCAGCTCCAGCAAGTTCCAGAGGAGCTCCTTCTCAGCTCCTTCAACCAAACCTCAGCTCCTCTACTCTTTCGTCTACTACACTACTAGCTAAGCTAGCTTACCTTAGCTTCTACTCCCCTACCATGGCCATCCAACGTAGCCATTAACTCCACCAAAAATTGACTCCAACATTTCTTGTTGGCACCAAAATAATGCCACCATCCACACCTTGGCTCCCCTTCATTGGTGGTGCCAATTCTTCACACCCCTTCACCATGATAACCACCCTTAACCCTCCTTAAATTAGCGCCAACACACCTTACAACTACCACCCAAAGTTTGTTCCAATTCTACCCTACATCTCCACCTCACACCCACCTTCAAACCCAATCTCAACCCTTGATTTTGGCACCAACTTCTAGAACCTAAAGTTGGCGCCAACCTTAACCCAACCACACCTAAACCACCACCTAGTACAACCCCTCATGTGGTGCCATTACCCACAATCGTGGACCCTATGACCACCAGCACAACACATCATCCTACCCTCCGCATACTCCATGCCAACCTTAACCATGGTCCACCCTTTTGATGCCAATCACCCCCCTTCCTACTCTATATATACCACCATTAACCACCACTAAAATGCCATCCTTGGCAGGCATAAGCTCTAGCTACACCTACTTAAATTCGGCTATAAGGAGAAGAAGAGAAAAAGATTAAGTGAGTGTCCCTACTCCCTTGGTGCCTTATTCTTCCTTCTTCCTTCATGGTTTCAAGACAAGGAGCAATACCACATTGGAGGATGTCCAGGTAAAGGAGGAGGAAATAGGGTGGATGTCCACCCTAAGGAGAGAAAGATCTTCATCAACACTTCAAGGAGGAGCATTTCAAGGAAGGAGAAGAAGCCTTTTTAAGCCCAGGAGAAGCTAAGCTTAGAGCAAGAACTCCTTCTTCCTCATCATCAATCAAGAGATTTGCTGTTCTTTTATTTCTTTGAATTTGTAGTAGAAGCATTCCACTACAAGTCTTCGATAAAAATAATTTTTCTCCCTTATCAATACAAGTTGCCTTTCTTTATTTTTCATGCTTGCAGTTCATATAGTTGTTTTTTTTTAATTTAGTTAGGTGCACTTCACTCCATTCCTCTAATTACCCTAGGAACACCTTCCTAGGGTGAGCTTAGAGAAGTGGACCAATATCTATCACTTAGGTGTTGCTCTAATCTCTTTTGCATTTCTACATTGTTCATTATTTCAAAAACATTAAAAACTACAAAAATCAAAAAGACAAGTTTCGATTTGAGAGATCGAGAGAGAAAATCGGTTATTTAATTAGCAATTTGGCTTCCTTGGATGACCCTAGATACTCACATATCTAGGCTTACAAATTTCAAAAGTTGATTGGTTTTACACATTGCAACGATTTATAACCCACTTTAAGAAATTGCACAAAATCCATATCAGGGGGGTCTTTTTGATCAAATGAAGTGAATGGAGAGACCCCCAGGTGAATTTGAGCGTGATTTGAATCTGAAAGCTAGAGCGCTTCAGATCTGAATCAACTTTAATGGTTGGAGTGGATTGCGGATTAAATCATCGAGGGAAGAAGTTGAACGTGATTGTGACATGCGGAGGAAGATCAATGAACACATGAGTGAGAGAGAATTTTCCTCTCTGATCTGAATTGATCAGAGAGGTGGGATTGGTGGAAATCTGACTTTACACTAATGTAAGTCTAATCTAAGGCAATCCAACAGTAAATCATGATCTAAACTATCTAATTAATCTATGAATGCAGTAATCCTACTCTAAGAAAGAAATTAAAAGCCTAGATAACAGAGGAATGGGATTCCCGAGTTGCAGCTGGTCACTACAGTAAAGAAGGGGGAGGAGAGAGCCTCCAGTAGAGAGAATGAGGTCCCTAGATCCACAACTGGTGGCTGTGGCGATGAATTGAGGAAGGAGAAGACCACCACTGTCATTAGCGGTTGATGAAGGGGAAAAAGAGTTGGAGGTATGGACGAAGTGATCAGCTTAAGGGGGCAGGGAATTAATAGCTCGCACAAGTGGCTTTGGGGGTGTTTAAATAGGTGTTAAAATGGCTCTGGTCACCGCACTTGATGGAAGGACAAAATGGGTTTGGGTGGTGAGGATGAGATGGAGGGAAGCGCAGGAAGTATTGCACTGCAATCTGATCGTAGCATGAGATCTAAGGACTGGCGTGAAGGTACTTGCACCAACAATGAGGCTCCAGTAGAGGATCCACCGTTGATCGCGTGAGTTGAGGAACAGACGACTTCTGTGGTCCATGTTCTATGTTCGTGAATAGTGCATGTGCAAGCTACATCAAGTGTTTTGGTAATTTTCTTAAAGCACTCAAATAAATGAAGTGGTAGAAGAATTGCAACAAGGCCTATAAGTGGTGGAGATTCCACACAGAGTAGTCCTCGAGTGCTTGCAATTAAGCCCCTGTGGCTTTTTATGTGAAGAAATGTAATGATATAAAGGACCTAAGTGAAAAGCTCTAAATACTAGGTCCAAATGATGTCCAAATATAATGAGATTTTAATGTTATGTTAATTGAACATGTTGGAACTTAATTCAACCCTTGATTTGTACTTTGAAGCTTAAATTGATGTTCAATTGACATTTGGATCATCCAATTGTATTTTATGTATAGAATGTATCAAATATGGCCTAATTATATGTTTTTAACACAAATTGAGTGTTTTTGGTCATTTCCATTAATTCTCACACTTAACTCATTTATTATGTTAATATGATAGTGTTTAACTTAGATTTTAGCTTAACTTGGACATTTTAGCTATGATGAACCACACCTCATCATACACCCATGCTTAGGTTTTGCTAGTACCTTACCAAGCAATTCATTAAAGTGCAAAGCATTGTAGTATCAGTTAGGTAAGTGTGATGAAATTTCTATTTACTCTTTTTAAATTGCTAAGTGTTTAGAGATGATCTTTAAGCTGATTTTTCTTATATAACATTCCAACTATGCTTAAAATTGAACATTGTGAGAACCAACTGTTAAGGAAGACTACTAGAACTCGACTTACATAACATCAACCATCTTTTGACCAACAAGGACTTTTGATATTTAAACCTTAAGTGCAATTTCCAAGACTTAGAGTGTTTTAGCAAGCTCAAAAGCTAAGAGGTTATGCTATGCTCAGTGAATAATCAAGACTAACCAGATGAACACTATGACTCAAGTCCAGTGTTTCACGTCTTTTTAAGTCCAGGTTGGTCCTAGCTTCAACTCATGTTTTCGAATCAACTCTCAAAGTAGTTGAAGACTCAAACCCAACTCTTATTACTTTGTGGCTCAAAGAATATTTGGTGGAAATAGGGTATTTGTAATACACCTTGAAAAAAATCTTTTTGGTGGAAATATTTACAACAAGAATTGGAGAACATACTGACTTATTCAAAAGAATGTTATTTGTTTCTTTTCTTTTTGAGTTTTTCAAAATTTTCTTTCTGGAAGCAAATGTTAGTATGTCTCCTTCAACTTTATTTAGTAGTGCACACTTATTTGATGGGTGAGTGCTTTGGTGGAAAGAGCTTTTCCTAAACACAAGACTATAGATTGGGATAAAAAGACTACATGCACGCACAAGTAAGGACTCCACCTTCCCTAATGAACATCAGGGTTGAATCTTAGGTTCATCTAGTCTTTCCCGACTTTGTGTAGTATAAACCAAAGTTGCTTAGACTCTTAAGCAAAAGCAAACCAATGAATCCTATACTAGCGACTTAGGTACAAGAATACGTCTTAAGTTGGGAGAGATCACGGCCTATGTTGTTAATGCTTAAGTGTATTAAGCCTAAGCCTGACCGAATAAAGCTTCTATGACCTGGAAAGTCTAACTAGCAAAGGTTGAATGTCCATAAACACTTATTTTATTTTTGTTTCAGCTATAAGATAATAATTAAACACTTATAAAACATTTCAATTCAATTTTCCCTCTCAAAATTTTCTAGAGTTTCTCCCTCAACAGTGAATACATATAAGATTCCTTATTTTATTTTTGGAATTTTTGCTTTTCACATTTTTTTGTAATTTTTTTTTAAAATTTCAAAAATATTATCTATATACACTAAAGGTGTGTCAATAATTGCATTTCAGTATATGATTTCAGCATTTACATCCCCTATGCTTAAATGATGCAATGTTCTCATTGGATGAATAGGGTGGATGCAAATGCATGCTTTACTTTTCACTAACTTAGGCTAGAGTGACAGAAGGAAGTTGGAATGAGGAGATAAAATCTCTGTGCGGACGATTTCAAGTTTAATGTAAATAAGAGTGGAAAGTCAGGCTAAGTAGTGAAATGGAGGACAAATGAGACTCTGCATGCAAAGTGAAAACTAAAAATGCAATGATAGACACCTAAGAAGAAATAGAAAAATAAAGAAATAGAAAACAACTATTTACAATAGAGTTGCTAAGTTTTACACCTTCAGCTAGGCGTAAACCCGGTAAAGCTGTAAAAATGTAGGAGCAAAGGGGATAGAGAATTGACAATCTCGAAGATAAAGATAGCTCCTTAATCAATCAATATTAGAATAAAGATACTTGGTACAAGGTCCAAGTAACGAACCAAATCAGAAGACTTGGCTCAAGGTCTAAGTTCAAATTTAGAATATATCAAGAAGAATCTACAGCTGCAACCTTTTCAAATCAATGAGTACAAATTAAGATGTGGAAGATGAATTAGAATTAAGAAGAAGAGGTGGTTGCTAATTTGAGTAGTGCAGAAGGTTTAGAATTGTGCAAGGTTTGTGATATGACATGTGCTTGGCTTTGGGGAGGATTAGGATGAACATACCTCTAGGTAGGGGCATTCCTAGGATTAGGTTTAGTCTGAGATGGTAAAGAGTGTGATTGATGAAGCACAATCAACTTTTCTAGCTGGGATCTCATCTCAACTAAGGCCACGTCCTGGTTTTGCTACATAGCAATATTGTATTGCTGCATTTCAACAAGAGCTTTCATGATAGACCCCAACTGCTCATTTCATGGAGGCCTAGATTAAGAGTATTTGGTGGGCCTTGGTTGGGTCTGCTAGTAGGCACATGGAGAATATCAATGTTGTGGTGGAGGTGGTACTCAGGTTAGGTTCTGAAGCGGTGGTGCAGAAGGTTGTTGATAGTTAGGACTTTGTGAATTTCCCGACCATGAGAAATTTGAATGATTACGCCATCCAAGGTTATAGGTTTGGGAATATGGGTTGTTGTGAATGGCATGGAGCTCCTCCAAAGCTATGGGAAGTGCATGGAATTCATGAAATGGAGGAACAAAGGTTCCTCCTATCGATGGTGAAGGATATGCATATGAATAGTCATAATGTGGTTGTGGTGTCACAGTAAGGTTATTCACAGTTTCCCCCCTTGTAGGAAACTGAGAAGAAGTGCTTTGTGCAAGTGACTGAGAAAAAGATGGTTTCGAGATAAATTTCTACACTTCATCTACTTTCTTTTCTATTAAACCTACTTTATCCAGCTGACTGGCCACTATTTCCAAGTCATGTGTGCTGAATTGGACTTCATGTACCCCAGAATGTGAATGGGAATGCAACGATTTTCTACTAAAAACGTTCATTGATGCGTTATTGATGAGGCATGTTTCGTGAATTAAAATTAGGGTTCGGAGAACCCGTCGTTGTAGCTTGCAAAACATGTTTATCAAATAAAATTTATAACCAAAACTCCAGGGGAGTCCCTAGTCGAACATAGGGAGGTGACGTTTACTTTGTTTAAAAATCATGCTTCGTTTTGTTTCTTTTTGGTGTTTTGGGGTTTTGTTATTTTTTTGTTCTTTTGAAATAAAAGGATAAGACCAGTTCACAAAATGAGGTTTAACACAACTATGACATATTACACAAATGTTTGTTACAATAATCTATGAAAGCATAAAAGAGATAGGGGTGAGAGTAAATCTCCCGAATCAGCTATTCAGTGAGACGACGGTGCCTGGCGAAAGCTTGGATGAAGGAGGTGAGATGTAGGACGACGGAGGTGAGATGTAGGAGGACGCTGGATAAAGGAATGCTTTGTCGAGGCTCTGGAATGGAGGTGAGGAGACAGAGGCGGTCTTCTACCAGAATGGAGGTGGGAGGATGGCTCCAAGGCAACCTATGATGGTGGTTGGATGAAGGATGAATTTTTGGTGGGAAGTAGGATCATTACACTAATAGGAGGCCTTTGGAGATTGAGAGTAAGCTCTAATGGAGCTTTGGTAGGCTACTAGAGCTTAGGAGTAGGTAGGAGTAGAGTAGGTAGAGATGAAGAGGAATGGGGGGTGTAGGGGTGCTTATATAATGGCGGAATGGAGGTGGTTTGCATGCATGAGCCTCTAGTGACATTTAAGACATCGCTAAAGTCCTGCCAGAGACGTCGCTATATCATTCACGTGCCTTGGCTAGTGCTTGGAAGCATGGCTTCAACTGGCGTAGGGCTCGGCGATCGTCTGTCGTTAGATTAGGTGTGGACGACTGTGATCGTGAGAAGAGAATGTGCGCTCGCCTGCGTTTGAATCTCGCACCGTTGGCGCATGTGTTGATAGCTGTCGGATGAAGCATCGTACGGCCAAGACTCGCCCACAGATCGTGCCTCATTGATTTGAATCGCACACGCCTCGTGCGATTACGAGGATCAAATGGCGGGCACGACTCCTGGTCATCTTAAATGCACACCCCAAATGGCATGCATGTCATCTATTGTGCGTCCTTTATCACACGTGTTTCGCAAGTTTGAAATCAGGGTTATGAGTAACCCGTCGTCGTAGTTGTAAAATGCATGGTCAAATAAAATTTATACCGAAACTCGAAAAGTGAGTCCCGGGTCGAACATGGGGAGGTGAACATTTGTTTTTATGAAATCCGTACTTCACTTTTATTTCTTTTTGGTCATTTTTATCCTTTCTAATTTTTTTGGTATTTTTAACAAGTAAGAGATTCGGTCGATGAAAACTTTATCTACAAGCAAAAATATAAGAGAGAGAGGGAGATAGAGAGAGAGAGAGAAACAATCATCTATTCATCAAGAGCTGTTTGTTACACTACGAAAGAAGGAAAAATCTACACTATGAAGGAATAAAAAGATAGAATGGGGTGAGAGAAATCCCCCTCGACGGTTGCTTCGAGGATGACTCACACTGATGTCGCTCGGAGGAAGGTGGTGAGGAGTGGGATGAAGGAGGACGGAGCCAGAGGATGGAGGATGGGGCAGGATGGCATCACGGCGAGGATCTTCTTCTCGAAGAACGGTGAGAGGATGGCCACGGATGCTCCATGAATGGGGATGAGGGGAGGGAAAACTATTCAGTTTTACTCTAGAGGAGCATCCTAGGGCTGAGACAAGCTCTCTCTAGAGCCTTGGAGGTGGTGAGAGGAAGAAAGGAAGAGATGGTTTGGAATGGTGGTGGGTAGGTCCTTTTCTGGTGGACAAGGAAGAACAAATTCGCATCTAGGTCATTACTGATGGTCATAAACTTTGTTGTAGCTGTCGTTGATGATCCGCCCTTCAAATCCTCTTGCTAGCGCCCACAAACCATTAGTGACAGCTGCAAGTGTAACTAAAGGTGCACGTCGCTAAAGATCCGCTCCGCTGACGCATGCATCAAGAGCTGTGCGCTTCACGTGCCCATGCTCCCTGCGCCCTACACGTGTGTGAGCGCTGGCATGCGCTACATTGTGCGTGGCTGCACTGTGCACGGTGCGTTGCTGCGGCTGTGGCTGTGCGTGGTACGATGCACGTGGCTCAGTTGTGCACGTGCTCTGCGCGCGGCTACGGCTGTGCACATGCGCTACTGCTGGCTGACATTGGGCGGCCTGGATGGCACCACGTAGTGCCATCTGGGTCGTCCATTCTTCTTTCTTTTGTAGAGGGTGCCACGGTGCTCAGATCAAGATGATTCCCATGATGTTGGACTACGATCGTCGCTCCAGATCAATCCGTACAGTCGAATTTTCCATCTAAAACTCATTTGGATGTCGCATTGCCCCCTAGCCGTTGATCTTCCTCAGACTTCGTACGATGCTATGGTTCTATGATCTAGATGATTTCAGAGGCGTTAGACTCCAATCGTCGTCTTAATCAGATTCGTACGATCCGATCATCCATCTGAGGCCTTGAAATGAGTCCTCTTCTTTCCTGACCATAAAGAGGACTTAATTAACCTAAAATATATACAACTACTCTAAATGCACAATGATGCATGTTATGCAATATTTATAACATGAAATGAAAATCTAAGCCTAGGAACATGCATGAATAGGCATTTTAACCTAAATAGATGCATCTATATCATACCCCCTTGCCTATCTTTTTCTAGTCCCTAGCAAAATTAAACTACATGCTATGTATAAAATCAAAATTAGGATTAGATCGATTAGGCCTAAGCCATTTATTAATAATAGAAAATTTCAACTAAGGTCCTAAACTACGAAGACACAACAGTACCTGGGTGCCTGCCAAAATGCAGACTGCCTAAGTCCTCGCCTTATTTGAGAAGGGAAGATACATTTTTTTATTTTTCTTCTTTTCTAATTTTTTTTGTACTTTTTGAGCTTGATAGTTCTGGGATAACTTTTTGCGAAAACCCGACCAGCCTAAGACTCGAAAAGGACTCTAAGTGCTAAGCATCTTGTGGAAATAGTGAAAGACTCACTAGGCGGCCGTTAAAACAGACTTTGAGTTTCTACAACCCTAGGTGACCTTGCCTAGAGGTTTATCTTTTCGAATGGTAGCTTTCTCCCTACTTTTATTTTTGGAGTCAACATAAGGGCGAACCTAGTGTGTATATCCCCATTTTATTCTACTTCCACGCTTCTTCCATAAGTGTTTTGGGAATTTTTGTGCATTTTTTTTGTGAGCTGGGCTGTGGACAACTGGCTGATGAGTTGTTACTAGCGACAACTTGCCAGCCATACTCATGTGGTGAAGTGTGATTTTATTTTTTTTTCTCTCCTTTTGTTATTTTTTTTTCTCTTCTCTTTTTTTTTTTTAAAGTAGGTGGCTTTCCTGATATAAGATTTACCTAAAGGCAGTACAATGAAAATGGTCTTGTGATTGGCCTCTGGACAACCAACCGATGAGCTGTTACCACTGACAACATGCCAGCCATACCACCCTAGATAGTTCATTAGCTACCCAATTACCGAAGAAACCACCAAAAAGTGAGTCAGTGCAAAAAAATGTGTGTAGATGCTTAGGCTTAAAGTCCCCTAAAATTAGAGGGCAGGCTGATAAGTCGTATACTTATCACCCCGATTTATTTACCGAATTAAAATAAGATTGACTTGGCAAGGACTCGATACGAAGTCCACATTATAGTGGACACTCGAGCTAATTAAGCCCAAAGATGTAAAGAGTCTAAGTATTTAGGTCCTATCGTATCATTTCCTAAAGTTAATAACTTTCAAATGCCTAGGTTCTCTTCTCCTAATTCTTCTTTTTTCTTATCCTTCTGAATTTTCAATTTTTTTTAAAGAAACTAAAAGAAATTCTACGGAGTTAACAAAATGATTTTAGGATTAAGTATCCAACCCCCCATGCCTAAATGATGCAATGTCCTCACTTTAAAAATAAAGACATGAAAAGGGCGGAGTAAACAGAATATCACTCGAGTGTCGTGAAAATCCGCTCAGCTCCACAGAGAACGTGAAATATAAACATGTGCTAAATTTAATGCCTTCATCTAGGTAGAAAATACAAACAAGGAAGAAATTGAGAATTCACAAGTGCGGGTCAAAATCAAAATAAAAATATTGATCCAGAAACTTGCCAGCAGAAGATGTCCACAGATGTGGACCAGATTATGATGCAGACCCATTCCCTAAGGTCGAGTGGTTCTCAGGTTCTGGATGAAAATCACCCAGAACCAAGTTTGTGTTTGAGGGCCGGGCCTACAGTTTAGTAGTGTGCAACCCATGACCAAAGTGTCGGACAACGAATTGATCTGATTCATTAAAATCGAGTGTCCACTTATAGTGTAGCTTAGAAAAAGAGTCAGTTATTTCAAGCTTGGGTTGCACATGAAAGATATCGTGAGTGCCCTGGTAGAAAGTAGGTGGTTTCGGGTTAATAGGTACCCTTAGATCCAAAATCAAACTTCCCTCAGAATTGGCCTCCCAAATTTTTATTTCAACAATTCTATCCTCCAACATCAAGAACTCAGGCTCCAGGAACTCTAGCATATCATTCACCCCATATGATTCTCCCAAGTCCAGTAATCGTGGCTTAATCAAGATTGACTTGCGCACAATGATCACAGAAGTCAGCATTTGGGGTGCGGATGAGGAATGGGGCTATTGATTGACTCTTCTAGTAAATGAGAATTCAAATCCTCAAAGTTAGCCCCAATCGAATCTAAATCTTCAATAATTGGGCTATCAACTAGTTCGTCAGATTCCTCAATCCCATTTGTCTCATTAAAATCCTCTTCCTTAAGTTCAAGTGAGACTTCACCAAAAGATTCTTCATCCTCAGAGTCAAAGAATCCATGATCCTCATTTATATATGTCTCAAAATCATATGTCATTTCATGGTCCGTGGAGGCATATTTTTCGTCATTCCCTAGCTATAGGATCTCGGGTGAGAAACCCGATTCATCCTCGAAGGGTTGCTTTAGCCCAACCTGGTCATCTCCAATCTCAGAATATGTATCCCCCCCGACAGGTGCTTGAGCGGGTTCAGACATTAGCTCTCCTAAACGGGGATCATCTTGAGAATCATCGCAAGATTTGACTAGGGCAACCACCAACTTCATCCTCATCCATGATAATTTACCAACAAGAAACTCACCCAAGTCCCTATCCCTAACATTTTGGACCAAATCCAATAAAGAACTATTAAGTTCATCAATCATTTTGATCATAGGGTCCAATGCTTTAGTGCATGGCGTTGGCTGAGCTTCTATAGCTTGTATAGTGTTCCTCAAATTAGTCAACACCCAATCCTAGATCTGGTTCACCTGAAACGACTGGTTCAGTTCAGGGTTGGGTGGGTTCGGGTTAAATCTAGGGGAGTCAAGATATTGAGGTTCTTGGGTCCCTCCCTGATAGTAGGTCATTTCAGGTTGTTTAAAGGATGGTGGTGACCTATATTCAGTGGAATACTGGGGAGGGTAGGTGTTATAATCATTATATCCTTCCTGATTATATATCGGGTTGGTTTGGTGATCAAAGGATGAAGATCTATAATGATTGTAGCTCTGGGAAGGATAGTAATCATAGTCTTGTTGTCTAGGGTTAGGCCTTGGACACTGAGGTCAGGATTCATATCCCCAATCAAAGTTATCCCAGCTAGTGGATGGGTAATCATAAGTTGAGTCAGGATAGTAATCATCTCGAGGATACATGTTGGTAGGAGGGCAGGATTGGAAATGTGTGAAAGATGTGGAAGGATACATTGTGGAGTAGGAGGGAAAACAAAATAGAGAAAGGTGCCCTGTAGTACAATCAACCAAACCTGTCCTTGTGTAGGTAACTTAAAGACCTACAGACTCCCAGGACCCATCTTGAGATTATAAACAATTTAGTCTACTTTTATCCGATCAATCCAACCAGTTAGGAGGGACTGGGGAGAAGGTTCTTCCTTTGGCTTGTGCCTCTGGTTCCTAGTGTACCCCTCAGCTGCAGTCGTTTGATGCTACTCCCCTAGCTAGACATCAGATGGACTAGCAGAAGTAGATTAATAAAAAAAAATCTCAGTCTGAGCCCCAAGGAGCCAATCAATCCTTAAGGCCAACGTCTACTCAATTTTAATTAGGCTTGGGATGATTGTGCTCTTGGAATGTGATGGGCCCTTTAGATGGGTTGTGCCCTTAATGATCAATTAAAATGTGTGTGCGTGCACAACCAAGGCTTTCAAACGTGGTTATTTAATGATGTGTCTTTTAAGGTTCAACCTTGTTTAGTAGCTTTAGGATTTAATCATAGGTATATTCAATCAAGTTTAGGAGAACACTCCAAGTTTTGCAAGCATTGGTGATGACATATTCCTTCAAAAATCAGAGAAAAAATGTGGAGTGCCTAGTTTAGCCCTAAGAATCAACCCTAAGTGGCAAGCTACTTGATGAATCGCTTTTATTTTGAGTGGTGCGGCCCAAATAGTTCAAGCAATTGGCCTATTGCACCACTTAGTTAAGGCACAAAAAAATGATTGACCTTTTTAGATTTCTACTCACTTATTTGTGTGTTGAGTTAAGTGTACCGGGCCCACAGGTCAGATCCCAATTAAGTGGTAGAATCGATGTGATTGTGTGCCTTTGGGTGAGAGGTTGTGGGTGTTAAGTGTGTAGCTTTCAGAAAATCCCACAAGAGAAGAGTATTCTCTTTTTTATATATGTGAGGGTGAGATGAGTGGAGGTGGCAAACAAACAACCAAATCTATCTTAGGGTTTATAAAAAGCACCTAAGTTGATCTAGGTTTGAGTTATTAGTGTGGTGAAATGAACTAGTG
Organism: Thalassia testudinum; assembly: GCA_037157565.1. Classification (NCBI taxonomy): domain Eukaryota; kingdom Viridiplantae; phylum Streptophyta; class Magnoliopsida; order Alismatales; family Hydrocharitaceae; genus Thalassia; species Thalassia testudinum. The sequence goes on along the minus strand of JAZHRO010000003.1, from coordinate 5,409,358 downwards.
GGTGGGGGTGGTGGGGATAAACTTACAAAACCTTCATCCGCACTTTTCTCTGATCTACTGCTTTGGCTAGCCTCGGATGAGTACCTGCAATCGCAGTAAGTTCAAAGAAAAAGTGAGATAAAAGTTAGGTAAGGCGAAAAAACACGGAAAAAAAAACCAAAGAGTGTTGCCTCCCCAGCAATGATGCCAAAATGATCACATGTGTTATGCGAGATTGAAATCGGGGTAACAAGTAGCTCATCGTCGTAGCTGCAAAATGCGTGGTCAAATAAAATTTATACCGAAACTCGAAAAGTGAGTCCTGGGTCGAACACGGGGAGGCGAACATTTGGTTTTATGAAATCCGCGCTTCATTTCTATTTCTTTTTGGTCGTTTTTATCTTTTCTAATTTTTTTGGTATTTTTAACAAGCAAGAGATTCAGTCGATGAAAACTTTATCTACTTGCAAAAATATAAGAGAGAGAGGGAGAGAAACAATCATCTATTCATCAAGAACTATTTGTTACACTACAAAAGTAGGAAAAATCTACATTATGAAAGCATAAAAAGATAGAATGGGGTGACAGAAATCCCCCTCGACGGTTTCTCGGAGGACGACTTGCTCTAACGTCACACGAAGGAAGGTGGTGAGGAGCAGGACGAAGGAGGATGGAGTTGGAGGACGAAGGATGGGGCTGGACAGCGTTGCGGCGAGGATCTTCTTCCCGAAGGGCGGTGAGAGGATGGGCACAGGATGCTCCACGAATGGGGATGAGGGGAGGGAAAATGAATGGGGATGAGTTAGAGGATGCTGGCCGGTGTTGGGTGGCCTGAATGGCGCCACGTGGCACCATCTGGGCCATCCATTCTTCTTTCTGTTGTAGAGGGTGCCACGGTGCTCAGATCGTGATGATTCCCACATTGCTAGACTACGATCGTCGCTTCAGATCCATCTGTATAGTCGGATTTTCCATCCGAAACTCGTATGGATGTCACATTGCCCCCTAGCCGTTGATCTTCCTTGGACTTCGTATGATGCTATAGTTCTCCGATTTAGACGATTTCAAAGGCGTTAGACTCCGATCGTCATCTTAATCAGATCCGTACAGTTCGATCATCCATCTGAGGCCATGAAATGAGTCCTCTTCTCTCCTGACCATAAAAAGGACCTAATTAACCTAAAATATATTTAACTACTCTAAATGCACAATGATGCATGTTATGCAATATTTATAGCATGAAATGCAAATCTAAGCCTAGGAAGTGCATGATAAAATGCTAAACACACATGTTATAAATGAAAGCATGTAGGCGAGTAGAAGTGGAAGAATAGCACCTAGTTTCCGTGAGATTCTGGTCAGCTCAGAACAGTCTTTACACGTGTTGTGTTTAGTGCCTTCAGCTAGGCGATGATCAACCCATGGTGGTTAGGACAAGGTTAGAGCAACCTTGTCCGAGATGGGTTCAGGGAGCACATGGTCGACAAAGGGTTTGAAACGCTGTCCGTTGACCCTGAAGGAATTACCTATCTTGGGGTCAAAGATTTCGATGGCCCTGTTAGGGAAAATCCGCTCAAAAATGAATGGGTCCTCCCACTTAGACCTAAGCTTTTTGGGGAAGAGCTTTAGTCGAGAATAGAAAAGCCAGACCTTCTGGTTCGGCAAAAAGCTCTTACATGAAATCATCTGGTCATGGAGAGCTTTGGTCCTTGCCTTATAGATTCTGGCATTTCATGGGCATCATTTTTATGCTCCTCCAATTCAGATAGTTGGAGTTTCCTGGTCTTCCTGGCCAACTCTAGGTCAAAATTACAGTTCTTGATGGCCCAAAATGCCCGGTGTTCTAGCTCTATGGATAAGTGAGACACCTTACCAAACATCAAATGGAATGGAGACATACCGATAGGCTTTTTGTACGTCGTACGGTAGGCCCAAAGAGCATCATCTAGCTTTTGGGTCCAATCCTTCCTATCAGGTCTTACAGTTTTCTACAAAATGTTTTTGATCTCTCGATTGGAGACCTCAGCCTGTCCGTTCATCTGAGGGTGGTAGGGTGTGGAAATCCGATGATTCACCCCGCATTTCCTCAATAAATTCCAAAACTGGGCATGAGTGAAATGTGTGCCATCGTCATTGATAATCGCTCGAGGAATCCCGAACCAACTGAAGATATTCTTCTTCACAAAATCGATGACCACCTTGTGATCATTGGTCCGGGTGGGGATTGCCTCAATCCAATTGGACACGTAATCAACAGCGACCATAATATACTGTTGTCCAAATGGAGGAAAAGGTCCCATGAAGTCAATGCCCCAAATGTCAAAAATTTCGACAGAAAGTATTTAGTTTAGGGGCATCATATCTCACTTAGACATGTTCCCGAGTGTCTGGCATCGGGTGCATGACTTTGAGAATTCTTGGGCATCCTTAAATAATGACAGCTAATAGAATCCAGATTGTAAGATTTTTGCTACCATCTTTTTCCCGGAAAAGTGTCCACCACACGTAGATGTATGGTAGAACTCAAGTATACTATGAAACTCAATTTTTGGGATGCATTGACGAATAATCTGGTCTGCGTCGATGCGGTACAGCTCAGGATCGCCCCAAAAATAATATTTGGCCTCAGACACAAGTCTGCCCCATTGTTGTTTGGTCCAATCCTGGGGGATTTGACCAACGGCCAAATAATTGACAATATTTGCAAACCAGGGGGTTCAGATACCTGAGATTGTAAGGATAGTCTCATTCAGAAAAGTGTCTGAAATAGGGATATCTGGATGAGGAGAATCAATTAACGTTGTCGAGAGGTGATCCGCCACTACATTTTGTGCCCCGGCTTTATCCTTGATTTCAAGATCAAATTCTTGAAGTAACAGAATCTAGTGAATAAGCTGGGGCTTGGCATCCTTTTTGTCCAAGAGATGTTTCAAGGCCTAGTGGTCAGTATAAATAATTACATGAAAACCTAAAAGATAAGCCCTGAATTTTTCTAAAGCGAAAATTATAACTAGCAATTCTTTTTTAGTAATGGTGTAGTTCCTCTAGGCCTCGTCAAGGGTCTTGCTAGCATAGTAAATCAGAGAGGGCTTTTTCTCAATCTTCTGACCAAAGATAGCCCTGACGGCATAATCAGATGCGTCAGCCATAATCTCAGGTGGGGCTGTCCAGACCAGTGGTTGCAACATCAGGGAACAGGTGACTGCCATTTTCAATAGATCAAATGCCTTATGGCATGATTCATCAAACTCGAATGGCGTGTCTTTGGCCAGAAGTTTACTCAAGGGTCGAGCAACCTTCGAGATGTCCTTGACGAATCTTCTATAAAAACCCACATGCCCAAGGAAAGAGCGGATCTGTTTCACGGATGTGGGTGGAGGAAGTCTAGAGATAGCATCCACCTTAGCCTTATCAACCTCAATACATCAATTAGAAACCACATGACCCAAGACAATGCCTTCCCGAGTCATAAAATGGCTCTTTTCCCAGCTAAGGACCAGTCATGTCTTGATGCATCTTTGGAGGATCAATTCCAAGTTAGATAGGTAGGACTCAAAAGAATCTCCAAAAATGGAGAAATCATCCATGAACACCTCAAGACAACCTCCCACCATGTCAGAAAAGATGGCCATCATGCCCCTTTGAAAAGTTGCGGGTGCATTACAAAGCCCGAATGGCATTTTACGAAATGCAAAGGTTCCATAGGGACAGGTGAAAGTTGTCTTTTCCTGGTCTTCGGGATGGATAGGGACTTGGTTATATCCTGAATAACGATCCAGGAAGCAAAAGTATTTTTGCCAAGCTAACCTTTCTAGGATTTGATTGATGAATGGCAAGGGAAAGTGATCCTTTTTGGTGGCTGTGTTTATCTTCCTATAGTCAATACAGACTCTCCAAGCAGAAGCTGAACGAGTGGTGAAGGTTTCCCATTTCTCGTTAGATGTAACGATTATTCCTGCCTTCTTGGGTACAATCTAAATGGGGCTAACCCACGAACTATACGAGATTGGATATATAATTCTAACATCGAGCAACTTGATTAGCTCCTTCTTGACCACTTCTCGCATATTCGGGTTTAGTCTCCTTTGCATTTCATGAGAAGGGCGGGATCCATCTTTCATGAAAATACAATGATTACAATAAGATGGCTCGATCCCCCTTAAGGTCGTGGATGGTCCAACCAGTTGCCTCCTTACTGTCCTTAAGGACCTTAATCAACCTCGATTCTTGCTCCTTAGTCAAATCAACACTAATAATCATTGGGAGCGAGTTATCAGATCCTAAGAACTCGTATTTCAAACTTTTAGGCAATGGTTTCAATTCAAGCTGAGGTGGGTTTAGTATAGAAGGTAGGGAGGACGCCGATGAAGATTCATCGGGATGATCCAGTGGAAGAGGCTGGGAATGAACAAAATCAACAGCCTCTTTGGGATGTAGTAGGTCTGCCATGAAGGGTTGTGGGTTGGGTTTGCTAAAGCTGGTGGAGTCCTCGAGTGCACTGATCGTCATACAAGTCTCAAAATCATGACCCTCGAGCTCCTCAATGAATCCACAATCTTTAAATCCTCTTATCGTCTTAAAAATATCAAGAGTTACCTTTCTATCACCAAAGGCAATCTCCATACTACCACTCTCGCAGTTTAGGTTGGCCTTGGCGGTAGCTAGGAATGGGTGTCTCAGAATGATGGGCATGTTCCTCAAATCGTTAGGTACATCCATGTGAAGGATCAGGAAATCTACAAGAAAATAGAAATCCTTGACCTTGACGATTACATCCTGAATAACGTTGTTCGGTGTGGTGACTGAGCGGTCTGCTAATTGTAGCGTTACTGAGATTGGCCTAAGTTCGCCTAACCCAAACCTCTCATAAAGAGAAGTCGGGATTAGGTTGATGGATGCACCTAGATCCAACAGTGCCCTATCAAAAGTGTTTTCCCCAATAATGCATGAAATCAAGGGGGCACCAGGATCTTTCTTCTTTTGAGGAAGGTGATGTAGGATGACAGAACTTGCCTGCCCAAAGAGAATCACCTTCCTCGTAGTGGGTTCTCTCGACTTACGCTTTTGGGTACATAGTTCTTTCAGAAATTTAGCGTAAGTCGGAATGTGCTTAATAACATCGAGGAGCGGAATATTGATATCTACGCTCTTGAATAAATTTAGGAGCCCCTTGTTGCTATCTAAGGTTTTCTTCTTCTTGGTTTTCAATAGGCCTTCAAGGAACGGGATGTGGGTGGTATTTTCCATTTCTGGTCCCTAGGTCGTATTGTGTTGTTCAATCTCCTCCTTCTCTCTCTCAAGCTCCCTAGGGTTTTGGCTTCTAGAAGATAATTTAGGGTTCTGGGTCTGCTTTCCATTTCTGAAGGTGACGGAGTTTGCAAAGGCATATGGGTTCAGGTCATGAGGTGGGTTAATGAAGATTGGAGGGCCTTGATTGGTCATGTAACCAGAAGAAGAAGAAGAGGAGGACCCTGCTCAACCACCCGAGCATGTGTGTGTGGATCCCTTTGATTCTCGTACCCTTGGGCTCTGTTGCCCTGATTTTGCATATTGCGTGTGTTGGGTACAGGTCAGGATGGTAGAGATTCGGCTTGTCAGGTGTTAGCAATTAACCTAGATTGCAAGTTATCCAATGATGTCTTCATTTGCTACATAAGTTGAAGCATGAACCCTTGCATTTCCACCATCTACCGATTTAAATTAGCCTGCCCTGCAGAGTGTTGGCATTCCATGATTTGCTGAGTAACCAATCTCGGGGGCAACTGAGTGTATACTTGACCCTGACCCATAGGTCTTTGAGATGCATAGTTGCTGGGTCATGTTTGGGTCTGTTGCCCTTGACTTTTTCAGAAGAAGTTAGGGTGGTTCCTCCAACTCGAGTTATAACTATTGGAATACGGGTTGGACCTAGCATTTTCTTGCACTACATATGCATCCTCATAGGGCAAGGATGGAGAGAAGGAAGGATTAGAAGAACTGGGATCAAAGGCCCTAGTTTGGAACCCATAAGTTTCCGAGAAATCTTGGCTCATAGGTTTAGCTGATTCAAGTTGGTTCACGAACTCCCGCCCCGTGGGAGCTCGTGAGGAAAGAAATCCCGAATTCTGGGATTGAGTGGGTGTAGATGTGTTTCCCAAATTCCCAGACACCCATTCCTCTATTCCTTTAGCAACCAAGTCTATCTTATCAGGCTTATTACAAATTAATTCCATGTTAAATGAATGAGAATCCTAGATCTCATTAGCATTTTACCTGGGTTGTTGGGACTGGTTGAATGCATTCGTGGAGGCATGATTAATTGAGTTCTCGCTCATTTCCTCAAATAGATCATATGCGCTATCTGCATCCTTATTGAGGAAATTACCTCCGCAGGAGGTGTCCACGTGATTACAGAGTTGTTCAACCAACCCGTGATAGAAAATCTACACGAGTTGCCACTTCGGCACCTCGTGGTGTGGACACTTCCTCAAAAGTTCCTGGAATCGCTCCCAAGCACCATGAAATGGTTCCTCAGCTGATGGGTGAAAGTGGTAATCGCTCATCGCAAGGCATTGGTCCATCCGATTGGGAAGAATTTCTTCAGGAAAGCCGACTTAAGAGCAGTCCATGTTTCTATCATCCTTCCGATGGTACGGTACCAATGTGCGGCCTTATTCCTGAGAGAGTAGGGAAAGAGCCTCATGATCATTTTCTCTTCATTCACATTCCTTGCTTAGGTGGTCTGAAACAAAGTGGTTAGATCCTCCAAGTGCTAGAATGGGTCCTCTGAGCCAAGCCCATGGAAATTCTTAATCAAACTTAAGGCTTGGGGCTTGATTTCTATGTCTCTGATGGGAATCATGATGCTGGGACGTTCCCCATAGTTTCAAGGATCATAGAAATCCTTCAAGGGTTGAGCGCCCTGACCATTCATTCGTTGGAACCATTGCTGCATCCGCTGCAATTCTTCCAACTATCTTTGAATCATCTCCTGCTGGTTCGGGGGCGGGGGAGGTGGTTGTTGATCAGCCATGAGATCTGCTTGGCTGTAGCTCAACCTCTGCCTTCAGGAATGGTCTAAAGGTCCTTCCAATCTAGGGTTCAATGACCTCCTTCCAATCATACACTGGGAGGAAGTCGGAAGGATGGGGAAGAGAAAGAGTCCTACAGCACAAAAATACAAGCCTGTCCTTAGGTTGGGTAACGAAAAGGTCTACAGACTCTCAGAATCCATCCTAAGATTATGGACGATTTACTCTACTTGTATCCAGTCAATCCAATCAGTTAGAAGGAGGGACTGGGGAGAAGGTTGTTCCGTTGGCTTGCACCTCCTGTTCCAAGTGTACCCCCCAGCCACGGTCGTTTGACGCTACTCCACTAGCTAGACATCAGATGTAGTAGTATAAGAAGGTTAATCATGAACAATCTCAATCGGGGCCCCGAAGAGAAAATCAATCCTTATGGCCAACATCTAATCAATTTTAGTTAGGCTTGGGATGTTGGTGCTTCTGGAATGTGTTGGGCCCTTAATGGGTTGTGCCCTTAATGATTTGTGAGAGAGCATGTGTATGTGCATAACCAAGAACTTTTCAAGCAAGATTATTAAGAATGAAGTGAATGTTAGGTGTATTCAACCAAGTTTTCATGAGGCAAACCAAATTTGAAATCACAAGTTCAAGTGTTTTTCCTTCATAAATCAAGAAGAAATATGGAGTGCCTGGTTTGACCTAAATATTGAATCCTATGGGGCAGCTACAAATTGAATCAGTTTTAAATTAGGTGGTGCGGTCCAAACAATTTAATCAAGTGACCTAGATGCACCATCAATTAGGCACGTAGAGATGATTAGCCTAGACTGATTTCTACTCATTTATGTGTTCATTTGTGTGTACCGGTTCCACAGGTTGGAATCCCGGTTGAGTAGATAAAAATCAAGTTAGGTTACGTGCCTCAAATGGTGGCGTATAAAGTGTGTATGTTGATTCGTCCCACAAAAAGTATCTTTTTGTTTTTTTATATGAGAAGGTGAGATGAGTGGAGGTGACAAACAAAACAATCAATTTCTATCCTAGGGTTTATGTAAACACCTAAGTAGATTAGGTCTTAGTTATGAATGTGGCAAAATGAAACTAGTGGGGGGGATGTGGGGGACACTTATAGAATACTCTACCTGTACTTTACTCCGGTCTACAGCACTTGGATCTCCATGCTAGGGTACCTGCAAGATAGTAGATCAAAGACAAGCGGGGTAAATAATATGTAAATGCAAAGAAGTGCAGAAAATGAGAAAGTAAATTCCGTTCCTCCTCGGCAACGGCGGCAAAATGATGAGGCGTGTTTCGCGAATTAAAATTAGGGATCTGAGAACCTGTCATCATAGCTCGCAAAACGCGTCTATCAAATAAAATTTGTAATCAAAACTCCAGGGGAGTCCTAGTCAAACACAGGAAGGCGACGTTAACTTTGTTTGAAAACCACACTTCATTTTGTTTCTTTTTGTTTTGGAGTTTTGTTATTTTTTTTTTTTTTTGAAATAAAAAGACAAGCAAGACAAGTTCACAAATTGAGATGGAACACAACTATGATATATTACACAAATGTTTGTTACAATAATCTATGAAAGCATAAAAGAGACAGGGGTGAGAGGAAATCTCCCAAATCCGCTATTCAACGAGATGACGATGCCTGGCGGAAGCTTAGACGAAGGAGGTGAGATGCAGGAGGACGCCGGGTAGAGGAATGCTTCACCGAGGCTCTGGAATGGAGGTGAGGAGATGGAGGTGATCTTCTACCAGAATGGAGGTGGGCGGACGGCTCCAAGGCAACCTATGAAGGTGGTGAGATGAAGGATGAATTTTTGATGGGAAGTATGATCATTACACTAATAGGAGGCCTTTGGAGCTTGTGGGTAAGCTCTAATGGAGCTTTGGTAGGCTACTAGAGCTTAGGAGTAGGTAGGAGTAGAGTAGGTAGAGATGAAGAGGAATGGGGGGTGTAGGGGTGTTTATATAGTGGTGGAATGGATGTGGTTTGCGTACACGGGCCTTTAGTGACATTTAAGACATCACTAAACACCTGCCAGAGACGTCGCTATAGCATTCACGCACCTTGGCTGGCGCTTGGAAGCATGGCTGGAACTAACGGTGGGCTCGACGATCATTGACCGTTGGTTCAGGTGTGGACGGCTGTGATCGCGAGAAGAGAATGCGCGCTCGCCTGCGTTTGAACCTGGCACCGCTTGCGCATGAATTTGATAACACTACACAAGGGGGTGATAATTATGTTGAATAGGGCCCATCTTAAGAATAAAAGGCACAACATAAGTAGAATGGGAGCGTTGCATGCATCATGTACCAAGATTGCTTATAAAACTGTATTAATGGTCATTTGTGTAAGCACTTGTCAAAGCAGGCCTCAGATGAGCAATCGGACCACACAGATGGATTCAGAACGACGAACGGAGTCCAACGGACTCAAGATCAGCCAAATCCGACATCCGGAGCTCCTACAATGGGCCCAAGAAGTTCTGACCGTTGATTTGGAGATCAACGGCCCTCATTGCGCCACATCACCCCTGCTCCACCGGATGCCACCTCTTCATCCAGCCGAGATCATATCTCGGCCATCGATCTTCGATCGAACGGCCGAGACTCGCACGCCCGCTCGCAGTCGCCACGACAAAGCGCAGGCGTGGTGCAACGGTTAGCGTGCACGCCTGCACGCATGCGACGCGGGTTCGAGCCACGTGGAGAGTGAATTCAAAGACGAAGATTGCGCGTGGTGAAATTGGGCCGCCCGATCAGCAGCGAGCAGCCGAGATTTCGCCACACAGAGCTCCCATAGCTCGCGAGCGCCCACGTGCGCATGCACGTTGGGCGATGACGCCCGCGCACACGTGCGCCCGAGGCGCGATCCAAGCTCAGCCGAGGATAGATCTCAGCCGTCCGATCTTCGATCGGACGGCTCTCACGCAGCGGCCGTGGATCCAGCGTGGAGAAGAAATAGCGTGCGTAGTTGACCGGCGGGCTAGAGGGCTTCACCGACACTTTTGGAGTGGTTTTAGCGACATTCTGGATGTCGCTAAAGCCCCTTCTTTTAGAAAGCCCTTAACCCTATTTAAACCCCCTCCAACCACTTATTCAAGGCATTCACTTCCCTTGCAACTACTCCGCTCCTCTCCTAGCTAGCTTTAGGCCCTTTTGTAATCACCGGAGATGACGAGCCACCGATGGACCCTCCTCCACTGCCGTGGCTGCCTCGACGCTCTCCACCCTCTCTCTCTCTCTTTTAAGCTTTCTATTACTTTTGTTTGAGCATGTATTTATTGTTGTAAGCTATGAACTAAAAGTGCATAATTAATGAAGCTATTTTCCATTCAGTTGTTACTTTAATTTTTGTCTAAGTTGCATGATCAAACAAGGAATGCTCTAACCCTAATCTCTCTCTCTATCTCTCTCTCGCTTTTCAAAACCGTACCTTTCACAAGCAAAACTCCACACTTTTCGTGACAACAAATGATAAGCAAAATCCAATTTTCACGCCTCCCTGAGATCGACACTCGAACTCACCTCCATTTACTTATTTTAAAACCAGCGTTGCAAGTGCAACTACAACGACACTTCTTAACACACACGTACAATCGCACGTCAGTTTTTGGCGCCGTTGCCAGGGAGGCAACGGATTTGTTTTATCACCTCCATTCCATATTCATTCTCACATCATCTAATGCCTTATTTTCCTTTTTACTTGATGGTTGCAGGAATTAAGCGCGTGGACGGCGAAGCGACGCATCCCACGACGATAGCAAGGGAGTAGGCGCTACAAGGACCGATAGTGAGTAATTTTTCTCTCATGATTGTTTGCTTGCGTGAAAAAACTAAAAAAATTGTAAAAATTGAAAAAAAAATTGGCGTGGTGTATGATTGCTTGACCCACATCCTTAACACATCACCCCACAAAAAAAAAATGTACACTCTAACATTCTGAATAAATTCTTAGAGTGTTCTTTTCTTTTTCTTGAGTGGTGTTTGCGAAGCCATCGTGAGTTGACCTAGGCCACACCACTCAACCCTAAAACTGACTCATCTAATAGAAGCTGCATGATCATTAGGATGAGTACATTAGGGTTTTAGAGCCTCTACAGAATAAAAGAAAATCTACTTTCACCAAATTGTGTACAGAACTTGATGTGCCCACTGAAACTTGTTTGAAAACATTAAGACACGTCAACCCTAAAAAAATACGAAAGTAAGGATGAAACACTAAAAGACATCACATCTTAAAAAACCCTTGCTTGAAAATCATGTTTTGCTAGAAGCACACACCTTGAAAGTGGAAAATTAAGAGGCACCACCCCAATCAATGCCTCATCACATAACCCTAAGAACAAGCACTATCCTAACACTGTAAAACTGAGTAGACGTGCCCTAGGCAGGACTGAGTTAAGTCTCGAATGGCAAGGTTTTGTTCGCTGGGCACTTGGCTTTTATTCCCTTGGTAAAATCTAGTGACTAGGCTATGGGACAGTGTTAAATGACCGCGGTTGTGGGGTCTACGGAACTGGAGGCGCAAGCCAAAGGAAGAACCTTCCCTGCAATCCCCTCGTAATCAACCTGGCCAGATTAGCCTTGGGAAGTGGAGTCCAGTGCTTATGGACTTAATCACCCATTGTGAGATTTCTAGGTCTCCTAAGGAACACACCATAAGGACTAGGCTTATTTGCTTGGTTGAGTACACAACTCTCTCTCATCTGTTCTTCCCGCATCCCTCCATTTCTTCCAAACCATGGATTTCAATGCCTATCCATCTTACCCAAACTACCCCCAACAGGATTTGTATGCTAACCCAAGTAGACCATATCCACAACCTACTTGGGCTAACCAACCACCAAGTTGGGGATACAACCTTGAATATCCCTCTTGGCCCAACTATGACCTAACTGCACCAACCTTTTATTGGAATACACCCAACATATCCACCCAAGGGTACGATTCAAATCGTGGAGCTCCATATCTCGATTCTTCTCACAATGCCTCCCCATTTAGGTTGTACATGCTCTACTGTGATAGGACCTACACTTTAGGAGAACAACAAGAACCCTACCCTTCTCAAGATAATAACCAAGAAAGGTCATCTGAATTCAACAACCTTTCCTACTTGACCTTTGGATTGGAAGGAGTTCTAGACAAATGGAAATCAAAAAATGATCAGAAATCTAGGCAAGCCCAGGATCATCAACCTTTGATTTGGTCCCCTGATGAAGAATCTGACTGGGAGGAGAACTTATAACCTCAACTATTCTGGAGTAGGACCAAATAGATAATGGTTCCTCTTGAAGAACTGGACCCTGAACATGATAGAATAGAGGACCCACCCAAGAACCTAAACACCAGTGTGGATTTTGATCCACAACCTCAACCATACTCCCTTAACCTGGATTTCAAGGAGGAAATCCAAAGGACACCAAATGACACCATGTTAATTCTTGATAACCTCCAGTTAGAACTACATAGACAAAATCAAGAATTGGTTAAAGGGCAACAGGCCATGTTGGATTTGTTCCAACAATTGGGGGAAGAAGGCTAGAGAAAGTTGTTGCACACAATGCCATTCATGGAATTCATAAAGCAAGGACCTACCATGATCAATTGGACTACACCCAGTCATCCTAATTTGGTTCAGTCCACCATTAATAACCCCCACCATTGATAACCCTCAGGAGTTGGACAGCTCAGTGGATTCCTCGAAACATAATTTGGGGAGCATTGAGAACAAACATCAGGAGAAAACTGAGAATGTGAGGGAGAGGCCTTGGAATCCGAATCTAATCGGCCCAAGAGAAGTAATCCGGTTGGAACAGCAGCCAACATCGGAGATGGAGAATGGAGTTACAATTTCAAAGAAATTGATTATGAATAGGTTGGAATCCCCATCATAAATTTGGAGGAGGGCCGAGAGAAAGAATATGATCTAGAGGATGAAATTGACCCTACCTCTAATGCAACCCCAAATAGTGAATTTGATACAAAGGAGGTTGAAGAAAATATTCTTGAGATCAAGGGCTTGGAGGGAATGAGCAATGAAACCATAGTTGCGGAAGAGATAGATTCGTCTTTGGAGAGAGGCCTCATGCTTGATTGGAGGGCTCATTATGAAACTCTTGACTTTGTTACCTGCCCTACCAGAATAAAGATCCTGCAACCCGAATGCACTGGAATTGATACACTTTTGATAGATTACAATTTTATGGGGATACAAGCTGAGTATAAAACCTACATCTTTAGTGTCTAGCATGTCTTATTTGGGGTGCGTTCATCCACATCAACTTGTTTGCATGCCCGCAGACTAAGAGAGGATCTGACACGGGCATGCATGATACAGAATTCCTGCCCCTTAGGAACGGGACTCCACCACAACCTTGTTCGCATCTGTGGACTTTTGATTTTGGGTCTGGTTGATTTTGTACATACCTCCTTGACCTAAGCCATTCCTATTTGTGCACCGCATAGCTGGAGGCGTTAAACTCAACGCTTCCTGGGAGGCAACCCAGAGGATTCAGACTGATCCGATATTTTACGTCACTCAGGTACTATCTTTTTGAACCCTTATGCACCCATGTACTTGCCAATGAGGACATTGTCCAACTTAAGCATGGGGGGGTGATAAATTACATAATCCTGAGCTCATTTAATCAGTCTGAATCAAATAAAAAAAAAATTGAATTTAGGAAGAAAACTTAGGCATTAGAAACTTGTCAATAGTGGGAAATAATACAAAAAGAACTTAAACACTTAGACTTTTCAGGCCTTCAGGCTTAATCAGCCCTGGTGTCCGTTAAAATATGGATTTAACTTTGAATCCTTGCAACCTTAAGCCATTCTAATCCACCTACTAAATAAGGTGATAAGTATACGACTTATCAACTCACCCTCTAACTCAGAAAAACTATGAGTCTAAGCATCTGCACACATTTTTGTACAGACTCACTTCTCAAAGATTTTGACAGAAATTGGGTAGCTAATGAACTCTCTAGGGTGGTATGGCTGGCAAGTTGCCGTGGGTAACAGCCCATTGGCAGGTTGTCCAGAACCCAGCCACAGACCATTTCTTCTTCATTGCCTCTAGGTACATTTTAGATCAGGGAAGCCACCTACGAAAAAAGAGAAAAAAAAAGAAAAAGAAGAAGAAAAGAAAATAAACCACACTCCACCAAACAAGTATGGTTGGCAAGTGATCGTAGGTAACAGCCCATTGGTCGGTTGTCCAGAGCCCAGTTCAATAACTGCACAAAAAGATCCAAAACACTTAAGGAAGAAGCAGGGGAAGTAGTACAAGCCGAGGAGATATACACTGGAAAAATCCTTGTGTTGACCCCAATTAAAACAAATGTAGGGAGAAAGCTACCAATAGAACAAATACACCTTCAGGCAAATTTATTTCCTTTTCCAGTCACTTAGGGGCATAGAAACCCAAAGTCTGTCTAAATTACCGTTGAGTGAGTCTATCACAATCTTCACACCAAGATGCTTAGCACTTAGGGTTTTGACCGAGTTATGGGTGGGTTGGGTAGCCGTAAAAAGTTACCAACCCACACTAAATTCCGAAAAAAATTCTAAAAAAAAAAATATATATATACATATACATATGTAGAGTTATATACATTAAAGCAAGGATTCGGGCGATTCGTATTTTGGCAGACACCCGGGCGCTGCTTAGTCTTTGTAAATTAAGATCTTCGTATATTTCCTCCTATTGAAACGTGACGAAGTGTCTAAGCAATTACTTCTTAAATTATGAAAGAAAATAAAGGCTAGAATAAACCTTGCTAGGGACTAGCAAGGAGTAAGCATGGGGCTGTGATAACACCGCACAAGGGGGAGATAATTATGTTGAATATGGCCCATCCTAAGAATAAAAGTCACAACATAAGTAGAATGGGAGCATTTCATGCATCATGTACCAAGATTGCTTATAAAGCTATATTAATGGCCATTTGTGTAAGCACTTATCAAAGCAAGCCACAGATGAGCAATCGGACCACACGGATGGATTCAAAACGACGAACGGAGTCCAACGGACTCAAGATCGGACAAATCCGACATCCGGAGCTCCTACAATGGGCCCAAGAAGTTCTGACCGTTGATCTGGAGATCAACGGCCCTCATTGCGCCACGTCACCCCCGCTCCACCGCACGCCACCTCTTCATCCAGCCGAGACTCGCGCGCCTACCGGTAGTCGCTACGACAAAGTGCGAGCGTGGCGAAACGGTTAGCGCGCACGCCCGCACGTACGCGATGCGGGTTTGAGCAGTGCAGAGCGTGAATTCGGAGACGAAGATTGCGCACGGCGAAATTGGGCCGCCCGATCAACAACGGGCGGTTGAGATTTCACCACGCGGCGCGCCCATGCGCACGCGCACGTCGGGCAATGACGCCCGTGCACATGTGCGCCCGAGGTGCGATCCAAGCGCAGCCGAGGAGAGATCTCAGCCGTCCGATCTTCGATCGGACAGCTCTCACGCAGCGGCCGCAGATCGAGCGTGGAGAAGAAACAGCGTGCACGGTTGACCGTCGGGTTGGAGGGCTTCACCGACGCTTTTGGAGTGGTTTTAGCGACGTTCTAGACGTCGCTAAAGCCCCTACTTCTTTTAGAAAGCCCTTAACCCTATTTAAACCCCCTCCAGCCACTCATTCAAGGCATTCACTTCCCTTGCAACTACTCCACCCCTCTCCTAGCTAGCTTTAGGCCCTCTTGTAATCGCCGGAGACGATGAGCCGCCGACGGAGCCTCCTCCATCGCCGTGGCTGCCTCGTCGCTCTCCACCCTCTCTCTCTCTCTCTTTTAAGCTTTCCATTACTTTTGTTTGAGCATGTATTTATTGTTGTAAGCTATGAACTAAAAGTGCATGATTAATGAAGCTATTTTCCGTTCAGTTGTTACTTAAATTTCTGTCTAAGTTGCATGATCAAACAAGGAATGCTCTAACCCTAATCTCTCTCTCTCTTTCTATCTCTCTCTCGCTTTTCAAAATCGCACCTTTCGCAAGCAAAACTCTGCACTTTCCGTGACAACAAGTGATAAGCAAAATCCAATTTTCACGCCTCCCTGAGATCGACACTCGGACTCACCTCCGTTTACTTATTTTAAAACTGGCGTTGCAAGTGCAACTATAACGACACTTCTTAACACACATGCACAACCGCATGTCAGTGTTGACAGTCGTCGGATGAAGCATCGTACGGCCGTGACTTGCCCGCAAATCGCGCATCATTGATTTAAATTGCACGTGGCTCTTGTGATTGTGAGGATCGGACAGTGGGCGTAGGTCCTGGTCGTCATAATGCATGCCCCAGATGGCGCACATGCAATCTGGGTTGCGTCCTCATGTCGGTGGGCAACGTTAGATCGAGTGTGAAGAGTCTCAACCGCTCAATCAAGATCAAGCGACCCCATTTCATCTAGCACTGTAGTGAGTGCGGTGGATTGCGGCTCAAAATCGCGCTCGCGGTTTGCGAGTGCATTACACCAAAGTGGCACTTTGTCAAGTGGAGGGTGGTATGGTCACATGCACCTTGACTATTGGATGAAGATCCAACGGTCAAGGTGAATCATTGCTTGAGGCCAAGCATGATGGCTCAGGTGGGGGCAACCTGGATGTCACCATCTAGGTCGTTCATCTTCATCTTCTTGTAGAGGGTGCTACGGAGCTCTGATCAGGGTGATTTTTGCGTTGATGAATTGCGATCGTCGCTCTAGATTCATCCGTATGGTCGGATTCTTCATTTGAAACCTGTAAAGATGTCGCACTACCTCCTTGCCAAATAAAATGGAAGAACTAATGTACATAATACACAACTATCCTAAATGCCATGCAATGGATGTTATGCAGTATTTGTAACATGATATGCAATGCTAAGCCTAGGAACTATCAAAAATAAGCATTTTATCATGAATTCATATGTGTTTATTTGTTATTACTGGAGTTCTCAGGGATAACTTCTAACAGCTCGAAGGCTGAATCCTCATCCCGACATAGGAAATTGCTTTCACACGTGGCATCGAAAAATTTTCGTGTGTCATCATGGAGCTCATGATAGAAGATCTAGATCTGTTACCAGTGTGGGACACCATGGCGGGGACATTTTCTTAGAAGCTCGTGGAATCTCTCCCAAGCCTTGTGCATCTGTTCACTTGAATTCTGTGAGAATGTAGTGTTAGCAC
Source organism: Thalassia testudinum (assembly GCA_037157565.1). Lineage (NCBI taxonomy): Eukaryota > Viridiplantae > Streptophyta > Magnoliopsida > Alismatales > Hydrocharitaceae > Thalassia > Thalassia testudinum. Next base: position 5,392,179 of record JAZHRO010000003.1, on the reverse strand, counting down.
CCATCAAGGCATTTATGCGCCCTACAGGGAAATACTTCTTTAGGAACTTATGTTCCAAAGAAGGCCATGTCTCTATAGGTGTAGCCTATAAAAGTGTTCTGTACCAGAAGGTGAATTTATCTTTTAATGAAAAGGAGAACATTTTCATCAAAAGCGTATGCTGATCATGGCCCTACAGACCTAGGGTCTGAGCAAGATTTTTTAGCTCCTCTAAATGCTGAAAAGGGTCGTTAGAAGCAAGACCATGGAAGTAAGGTATAAGTACAATAATGTTTGGCTTCAGCTTAGCACCATGACCACTAGCAGGAAATTGGATCGCAAACATAGGATGTGCAACTACAGATTATAGTAATCTTGTAGTTAAGGTCTATGAGCCTGGGGATGGGGTTTGCTAGAAGATTAACAACTTGAGTAAGATGTTGCACTTGTTGTGTAAGTGTATTCATCTGAGGTTGTGTGCTATACAGGTGTTGTAGGTTTTGTGGTGCACCTCTCTACAGTTAAGGTTGGTTGGGAAAATTATGGTGAGGAGGTGAGAATCGTTGTGGAGGTGGTGGTGGAGGATGATGTGAAAAAGATGAGGATTCTCTTCGAAGTCCTCGAATTATGTAGAATCATTATCATCCTTGGGATGAATGGTGTGATGGATAGGTATATGATGCACGGGAGGTACAAGATTGGAAGTGGAAGGGATGGAAGAAGTAGTAGCTTAAGCATTAGCACCCAAAGGAGGTACAGGGGATCAATTTTGGCATCTCCTACCATCCATGAGTTCAGTTTTTGAAAATACATGATGAAATAGTCACAAAACTCAAGGAAATTAATCTCAATCTCAATCAATGAATCCAAAAATCAGAAATCCCAATCATTCACAATATCAAGACCAACCAATCAATCAGCAAGATAAAACACATATTTTTGTCCTAAGGTCTGCTACAAGAAAATCATTTGTGCAAATAAATTTCTCAATGCAATCGTATGCCTCCAAAGATAAGCCTAGCGAAGTGCAGACATTTAGAATCCACCCAGAACCTGGATAAGACCGATGCGCGAATCCAAATTACTACAGGTGCACAAAATGAATACATAGCAACCCTTGTGTGTACCATATGTGATCGTGTAGTGTGTACATGATAAATAATCAATAGATAAATGGTGAAAAGCCACACAAGGTATCAAACCAATTATTAAGTCTCCTTTTTGAATTAAATTCTTCTTAAGATATGTTTTGCAGGAAGAAGATCTCACTTTTTAGTCTTTTGAAAATAGAAAATGGTCTTTTTTACTTTAAGTAAATGCAAAGATGGCACGAGCTAAGGAAGGATAGAAGATGTACCTGACTCCAGCACTCTATAATTGGTGCAGATTTGACAAGGAAATAAATCTAGCAGGAAAGATGCAATCTTAAGAACGAATACCTATGTTATGCTGCTACTAGATAAACAATGAGATATTTTTGGTATTTTTGGCTTTCCAATTTTTTTTTTGAATTTTTGGTAATGCAACAAACAAAATCAAATAAAAAATAAAAGCGAATCGAAAAAATCTAGTCGATTAGAGATAAGAGAGAGAGGAAAAGAAATCCATAGTCCAAGTTATTATAGAGATGTGTAAGAATAGTCTCTCACAACTTATGCGTAACAAATGATCCTATAAATATAATCCTAAGCCTAAAACTAATATCTATGCTACACTAAGAAAGCAGAAAAACTGCTACTCCATTAGCCAAAACTCCGCCAGGAAGTTGAGCCTAAGTCGTAGTGAAACCACCAGGAAGTAGAACTCCTCCAAGAAGATGACACTCCTACTCCTCAAGTGCTACAAAAACAACTAATGATTAATAAGATAATTATATACAAACAAGTCAAAGAATATAATGAATAAAAGAATGTATATACAAGAAAGAATTTGAATAAAAGAATCAATATTTACAAATAAATTAAAAGAAAGAACAAAAGATAAATTGTGGCATATAGAGAGTTGCCTCTCCGGCAACGGCATCAAGAAATGATCGTGGATCCGTATGTCACATCATAAAATCGCACCATTATCGGGTTTGAATCCCCAGCAACGGTGTTAAAAAAATGACGTACCATCTGGAGAGTGAGTTAATTATAGTTAATTAATCATTGTATTGTAGCATAGTTGCAATCAAAATAGATGTCATTTTATTTATTTAAAATTTTTACTGTTTTTATTTCAGATCATTCACTAGGAGGCAATTATTGATATATATCACTCAGTGATCCAAAAATGATTTTTGTTCAAAAAATGTTAAGTTTATTTACAAATGAATCAAAGAATGAATTATCTAAGCCAATTATGTACAAAATTAATGAATTAGTATTAATGACAATGCCTAAACCATATAAACAGATATAAAGGCACTAAAACACTAATATAAACTTATCTATGTCAGTTATTTACATTAATACCTAATCAATGCCTCTGTTAAGGAACAAAAAGAAAATACATAAGTATATAAGAGTAGCTATACTAACGCTTATTATTATATACAATAATACACACAAGTGTCACTAACAGCTCTTAACTTAATAAACACTTAGCAAAATTTTTGGTTAGCAGGCTTAATTGCTCCTAGGATCAACGACCCTCACAGGTCAGATCGGTACCACTACTAAACCAGGCCCTAGTTTGTTAGTTGTGCATTTTTGTATGATTTTAGGCCATTCCAGGCCTACATGCGCTCCCACACACACCCACAAATGTGCACACACACGCGCACACCTGAGCACAAGCATGCGCCCGTAGGTGCACGCACGCGCACACAAAAATGTAGATGTATGCTCATTCATTCTCATTGCAGCGTGCCCCATTATGAGTGAAGACCAATTTATGCGGTTCTCCAGTTTCGTAGCTGGACGATGTGGCACTTTGTTCAGCCAATTTTAGGCATGCGTTTAATGCATGATTAGGCCATGTTCAAGCCTTGATGTAGACACATTCATTTAGGTTAAAATGCCTATTCATGCATGTTCCTAGGCTTATATTTGCATTTCATGTTATAAATATTGCATAGCATGCATCATCCTGCATTTAGAATAGTTGTGTATATTTTAGGTTAATTACGTCCTTTTTATGGCCAGGAGGGAAGGAGATTTATTTCAGGGCCTCGAATGGACAATCCAACTATACGGATCTGATCAAGACGACGATCGGAGTCTAACGCCTCCAAAAATGTCTAGATCGGAATCCTGTAGCATCATCTGAAGTCCGAGGAAGATCAACGACTAGGGGGCAATGCGACAACCATAGGGGCTTCGGATGGAAAATCCAATCTTACAATGGATCTAGTGCGACGATCGCAGTTTGGCAATGTAGGAATCATCTCAATTTGAGCACCATGGCACCCTCTGCAACACACAGAAGATGGACGACATAGATGGTGTCACGTGGTGCCATCCATGCCACCCAACACCAGCCAGCAGCAATTGGAAGGTGCCCCTCAACATCTTCATCATCAATTCTCAGCTGTTGGATCTTGATCCAATGGCTAAGAGCTCTCCTCCACCTCGCGCCTTAAGACATCTGCGTGACCATCTGGATGACTTGGTGCAATGGTGGAGGCATGGGCTTTCAACTGAGGGGCGTGGGTTCGAATCCCCGCACCCACTCAATTGGCCAATTGAACACACAGCTATGCACGCAAGGGTGTAGTGCATAGTGCACACAGCTTAGCAAGGCTGCGCGCATAAGCGCACACAGTGAGACGCCAACATGCAAGAGTGCACGCAACAAGGAGTGTACAAGGCACGCACCAGCGGGGTGTGAGTGGCGGGGGCACATCTTCAGCGACAGTTGGGTGGGCCTTTAGTGATGCTTGTAGTCGTCACTAATGGCTTGTGCTATGCGTGCGCCAACAAAGGAATTGAAGGGCGTGGATCTTCAGCGATGATTGCAACCATCACTAAATACCCATGGATGATTTTGTCTCCCCTCCTCCATTATAAACGGACCTACCCCCTCCATACCGAAGCATCTCTTCCTTTCTTCCTCTCACCACCTCCAAGGCTCTAGAGAGAGCTTGTCCCAAGCACAGGATGCTCCTCTAGAGTAAAAAACAAACATTGTTCTTGCCTCTCATCCCCCTTCGTGGAGCATCCCATGGCGGTCTTCTCACCTCCCTTTAAGAAGAAGATCCTCACCACGACACCATCTTGCTCCATCCTCCATCCTCCATCCTCCAGCTACGTCCTCCTTCATCCCGCTCCTCACCACCTTCCTCCAGGCTACGTCAGAGCGAGTTGACCTCCAAGCAGCTGTTGAGGGGGATTCTCTCACCCCTTTCTATCTTTATTGCTTTCGTAGTGTAATATTTCCCGCTTTCCTAGTTGTAGCAAACGTTTGATTCAGAAATATATGTGATTCTCTCTCTCTTATATTTTGCAAGTAGATTAGTTAGATTAGCAATTGTCGATCTGTTCTCTTGCTTTCTAAAAAATTCCAAAAAAAATAATAAAAGACAAAATCGACAAGAAAAAGAAATAAAGTGAAATGCAGATTTCATAAATCCAAACATTCGCTTCCCCGTGTTTGACCCGGAACTCCCATTTTGAGTTTCGGTTATAAATTTTATCTGATAGCAAGTTTTGCGAACTAGGACGATGGGATCTCAAAACCCCAATTTGAACCCTGTGAAACCTGCACATCATTTTAATGCCATTGCTGGGAAGGTAATGCTCTTTGGTTTTTTTGCATTTTCTCGCATTACTTACATATTTTTCTAACGTATCATTCTTCTTCGATTTATTGTCTTGCAGGAACCCGATCGAGGAGCCGAAGGCGGTAGATTGGAGTAAAGTGCCGGTAGAGACATTTGTAAGTTTTCCCCCACCACCCCCACCCTAGATTTCATTTCACCACACTAATAACTCAAATCCAAATCAACTTAGGTGCTTTTTATAAACCCTAGGATAGATCTAGTTGTTTGTTTGCCACCTCCACCCATCTTACCCACCCGCATATATTAAAAAAATAAAAAATATATACTCTTCTATTGTGGGATTTTCTGAAAGAGACACATTAACACCTACAACTCTCGACTTAAGGCGCACCACCTCACATCGATTCTACCACTTAACCGGAATCTAACCTATGGATCCAGTACATCCTAACTCAACACACCAATAAGTGAGTAGAAACCTGACTAGGTCAAACATTTTTGTGTGCCTTAAATAAGTGGTGCAACAGGCCAATTGGCTGAACTTTTTGGGCTGCACCACTTAAGATAGAAGTGATTCATTAGTAGCTTGCCACTTAGGGTTGATTTTTACGGCTGAACCAGGCACTCCACATTTTTTTTTCTGATTTCTAAAGGAATACATCATCACTAGTGCTTGTAAAACCTAGAGTGTTCTATTGAACCCTGATTGAACCAACCTAAGGATTAAACCTAAAAGCTACTAAACAAGGTTAAACCCTAAAGGACACATCATCAAATAACCTTGTTTGCAAACCTTGGTTGTGCATACACACACATTTGAATTGATCATTAAGGGCATAACCCATCTAAAGGACGCATCACATTCCAAGAGCACAATCATCTCAAGCCTAATTAAAACTGAGTAGACATTAGCCTTAGGATTGATTCGCTCTTCGGGGCTCAGATTGAGATTTTTTCTTTTATTAATCTCCTTTTATTGGTCCATTTGATGTCAAGCTAGGGGAGTAGCATCAAACGACCACAACTGGGGGTACACTAGGAACCGAAAGTGCAAGCCAAAGGAAGAACCTTCTCCCCAACCCCTCCTTCTAATTGGTTGGATTGACTTGATAAAAGTAGACCAAATCGGTTATAATCTCAAGACTGGTCCTGGGAATCTATAGGTGTTTAGGCTAACCCACCTAAGGATAGGGTTGATTGCTTGTATTGTAGGGCTCCTTTCTCTCTTCTGATTTCTCTCTTATTCTACCATGTATCCTTCCACATCTTACATGCATTTCCCATCCTACCCTCCTACCAACACTTATCCCCAAGATGATTACTATCCTGACTTGACTTATGACTACCTATCTCCTAGTCGGGACAACTTTGATTGGGGATATGAATCCGGACCTCAGTGTCCAAGGCCTAACCCTGGACAACAAGATTATGATTACTATTCTTCCCAGAGCTACAATGATTATAGATCTCCACCCTTTGATGATCAACCTAACCCAATCTACAATCAAGAAGGATATGTTGACTATAACACCTACCCTCCCCAGTATTCCACTGAATATAGGTCACCACCATTCTTTAAACAACCCGAGACGACCTACTATCAGGGAGGAACCTGAGAACTTCAATAACTTGACTCCCCTAGAATGAACCCAATCCCACCCAACCCTGAACTAAACCATTCGGTTCATGTGAACCAGGTCCAAGACAGGGTGTTGGCTAACTTGAGGAACACCATCCAATCTTTAGACCAGACCTCATTTAGATGCACGGCCACCATGACGGCCACCATGACCTCATTTAGATGCACATAGTCACTTAGGCTTTTGCTAGTTTATCTAGATCTAGGTTTCAATTCTCTTTTCAAAATAAAAAAAAATCGAAAACACAAAAAAAGACAAAAATAGTAGCTTAGGTTAGATTTAGGTTATAAAAGCCGATCCAAATCTCGATTCATTTCCACGCCTCCCAGAGACGAACGACCAGGACTCAAGTTCTAAAAAGAATAAAGATCTACGAGAGTTTCGTTATTACAAATATCTTTGACGAGTGATTTTTGCAACTATACTACGATTTCCAACGATTTCAAAATACGCGAATGCCACTCCCGTCAAACATCCATCGAAATTATACAGGTACAGCTGTTATGACCCGATCCCAGATCCCGACAGGGCCCGAGATCGGCTCATCTTGACTAATCCCAAAACCCTGTCGTCCAACGAGAAATTACCAAAAACAGAAAATATTCCACAACCACATATGCAATGTAACTAAGCAAAAAATAACCAAAAGATAGTAAAGGAAACAAAATGAGAAGTTCACGATATTACATGCCAACACAACTACAACAGTGGAAAGTAACAGAAATATAACATGAACAATAATACATATATCAAGTACTCACTACTATAACAAAAGAATGTGCTGGGACAGAAAAGCGACAACAACTAAGGCTGGGCTCGACTGAGCCCAGCTCCCTCTGCAGCCGGTGGTGTTGGCTACTCAACTCCTTGACTTGAACAAGGTTATAAAATCCGTGGTTAGCTAACACTGAATAGAGTGGTGGTTAAGCCATTTACATGCAATTAACATATGACAAGCAACAAATTATTTAATCATTTCCATCTATCTCAACTAGGTGTTTCTAGTTTTGTTTACTCTACTGAGCATTAATACATTTCTTGATCTTTCATGTTCCTAAGTGGAAATATCTTGATTGTAGCTTTTCCCATAATGTAGGATGTACATGTGGTGCTCTCCTGGCCGAGAGAGTCCCTTGTGGTAAACCTACACCTAGTCTACCACCCCAAGGTCACGATCGTAACGTAGCAGTGACTATGGCACACGTGATAAGCGCATGGGTAGCTACCCTGCACTGGCACGCGATCAATCATTTTTGATAGCAGGTACGCCCAAACATATAGTGTAGAATAGAATAGGGCCTTGCCTTCTCAGAAACAGGGGTCTCGCCCCTCAACAGTCTACATACCCTCTGCTGACTATCCCTATTTACCCAGTGGGCCTAACAAGAGTCGGTGTTGGGTGGCTAGTCCTAACCCCGGGCCCCGTGGGGCGGCAAGCTCCCTCCCTATACTAAGTAGCTCACCTCGGTACCACGTACAAGAGGGCTAAACAAGAGTCGGTGTAGAGTGACTAGTTCTAACCCTGAGTCTCAACCCAAGGGGCAGCTAGCTCCCCTCAACACTAAAGGGATAGTTGCTCTCCTTGGTACCATGTACACAAGGGCTAGCTCACTTCCGATCTACTTACAAGATTCTTTCCATATAGAGGAGTTCTTCTACTAGCTCCCCTTAGGGTTCATGATCGTATTTGTTTCATTTCATTTCTCAACATGCAAAACTCGTTCATTTTCTGATTCTCATTCATATAACAGGCAGCTCTTGCTTTTACAATCGAAGAAGCATCATATCATGTATCCATATGATTTCTAGTAATTAGGGTTTAACAAGTATCTCAAAGTAAACAGTGTAGCTCAAACCATGTTCATTCGCTTCTGCCCTAGGGTTCATTTCACATCCTAGGGTTCAATCAAGTTATTCTAAACATGCACTTCAATTATTTAAATCTTAATATTAAAGTAAACCACTCTACTGGGATTCACGGGTGGAATGGGGGCCTGAAACACCGATCCCATCATCTCCGTAGGCCCCTAACACTCTACAGGCTGGAGACCTTTACCAATGACCAAGTCAGATCAGACAAGTTCAAAACAGTTTTTAATTGACACTAACATGTAGAGAAACTCGAGTGGAAAAAGTGTTGTTTTATTTGTTTAAATCTGACTTCGTTTGGTCCTTGAACGGGCCAAAAACATGCATATAGACTAAAATCAGATGTCTTGAAGAATGTCAGTAACTCACCTTGGGTTCTTGCATTGCTAGCGGATGTCTGGAACCCTTTATAGTCATCCTGGGTCTTTCCAGATGTCTGTCTGTGCTCCCTGTCGTCTGATATGATTATCAGACGTTTGTGGAGACGTCCAGACATCCTAAAGCACCTCAAAGATCATGCTTATGTGCCTTTTCGTGGCCTGCACCTATGCACGGAAATGCAGATCAAAAATTGCGATAACAAATATTTTCGTACTTCACGTACGCATGTGTATGCGAGTACATGACTAATACCTCGACACTCCGCATATTTTTAGACGTCCAGCTTCAGCTCTGGACGTTCGCTGCTGCTCCAGACGTCTGATACTAGAAAAATCTAGTACGCAGAACTCCCTCGCAATGCTCGTCTTCTCGCGAGCTTCGCCTGTAGTAGTTGCTCTAGTAGCTGCAAGAGGTTACAGATCCTCCTCCTGCTACCTCCTCTCCTCTCGTGGGTGCTCCTCCAAGCTCCCGCAGCTACACTTCGGCCACGGCTCCTCTCTCTTGCACCCCCGAGCTCTCTCTTCTCCCTTCCATGCCCTCCCACTTCCTCTCTCATACTCTCTCCCTCTCACCTTCTCCTCCTTTCACGAGCTCCTCTCCTCCACACACAGCTGCAAGCGGGGACGAAAAGGTAGTTTGTGCTTGCTAGTAGCAAGGGAAGGAGGTGGAGGTGGTGCTGAGGGTGTGAAGGTGGAGAGGGGTGGCATGTGATTTTATTGGGAGAGTGGGTTATAATTTAAGGGGGAGAGGGGAAGTGTGCATGTGTGTGTGCATGAGTGTGTGAGTGGGACGAGAGAGAGGGAAAAATCATGGAAACTCCCCCGTTATCCTCACTTCTTCCCGCAAGGCCTACACACCCAAACTCAAGGGGTCAAAAATTGCATTCATGCCCCTAATTTTTTGAAAAACTCTGAATGGTCCTTGGAAAGGGTCATTTCAACATAACAAACTTAAAGGAAGTTTCATCCCTGAAACTTGAGCTAAGTAGGGTGTGAAAATAACATAAAAGTACATAACAAACTTAAAGAGGACTGACGTAAGTTAGAAGAGATGTACCGTCAAAAAGCTCCCAGTACTATTCTCGCATCGTTGCCTCGAGCTCCCAGGTCGCATCCTCGTACCGCTAGCTTCTCCATAGGACCCTCACCAATGGTACCTACTTCTATTTCAAACTCCAGACAGCTCTGTCTAGTATCTACACGGGCCTCTCGGGATAGGTCTAGTTGTCTCCCACCTCGACGCTCTCATGGCTCAGAACGTGGCTGGGATCAGTGATGTACTTCCTAAGGTTGAACACATGGAACACGTCGTGCACTCCAGAGAACTGGGGGGAAGGGTAAGATGGTAAGCAATAGGTCCTACCCACTCCAAGACCTCAAAGGGCCCCACACACCTCGACGTAAGCTTCCCTTTCACCCCAAAAATGCTGCAAGCCCTTTATGGGCGAAACACGGAGGAAGACGTGATCCCCAACCTGGAATTACACCTCCTTACTCTTCTTATCAGCATGGCTCTTTTTCTTGCTCTTGACAGTATGGAGTAGTTTGTGAATCTGCTATATCACCTCCTGACTCTGATGGATCAGCCTAGGACCAACCTCCCACTTGGTCCCCACCTCGACCCAATGCAAGGGTGCAGTACACTTCCTCTCGTATAGAGACTCGTAAGGGGCCATGCCAATGCTCGAATGATAGTTATTATTGTATGCAAACTCTACCAGGGGAAAATGCTCCTCCAAGGAGACTCTCCAATCTAGTACACTAGCACGTAGGAGGTCCCCTAGTGTCTATATGGAGCGCTTCGGCTGCTTGTTGGTCTGGAGGTGGTAGGTGATATTGAACCTTAAACATGTCCCCAAGGCCTACTGGAACTCTGCCCAGAATTGAAAGGTGAAATGAGTATCCCTATCGGATACGATCTCGTAAGGGACTCAGTATAGATGCACCACATCTCTGATGTATCGCTCTACTAGCTGTGTTGGCCCAAAGGTGACTCGGATCGGCAAGAACTGTGCCATCTTAGTCAACCTGTCTACTATCACCCAAAATGCGTCGTGTCTTCACTGTGTAATCGGTAGCCCCACTACCAGGTCCTTGGTGATACTATCCCACTTCCACTCTAGCACAAGAAGTGGCTATAATGGCCCTGCAGGCCTCTAGTGCTCGACCTTCACCTGCTATCACACCAAACACTACTGGACAAACTCACCAACATCCCACTTCATTTCCCTCCACCAGAAGTTGCGTCGCAGATCGTGATTCATCTTTGTGTTCCGGGGATGTATGGTGAACTTGGACCTGTGCGCCTCAATCAAGAGCTTACTCAACAACTCCTCGTCTCTAGAAGTGCATAGACATCCCCTCATGTGCAGTATCTCGTCAGAGTAGGAAAGGTCTCCTGGGTCCCCTATCAACACCCTGTCTCGCAGTGTCTGTAAATATGGATCGGACATTTGCCCTGTAATGATGCGGTCTATCAGCTCTGGTCATGCCCGCAGCATCACTGTCACTGCCTCGTAGTGCCCCCGTGGCTCCCGGGGTCGCCAACTGCCCACCTCCTCCATGAGCCTCCAACTCTGTGCCTGCAAGCTAGCCAAGTAGGCGGGCACCTTCCGACTCAAGGCATCGGCCACCACATTGGCCTTCCCTTGGTGATAGGAGATGTTGCAGTCATAGTCCTTTAGGAGCTCCAACCAACATCTTTATCTCATGTTGAGCTCCTTCTGGTCAAAACGGTACCTGTGGCTCTTGTTAACTATGAAGATCTCGAATGTCTTACCATAAAGGTAGTGCCTCCATGTCTTTAGCACAAAAACAACTGCAGCCAGCTCTAAGTCATGGGTGGGGTAGCTATGCTCATGGGGCTTCAGTTGCCGCGAAGTGTAAGCAACAATGTGAACCCGCTGCATAAGCACACCACCCAACCCCTGCAACAAAGCTTCGATGTAAACCACAAACCCGTCACTACTGTCTGGGATGGTAAGCATAGGAGATGAAGTAAGTCTCTCCTTCAACTCTTGAAAGCATGCCCCGCACTCGTCGGTCCAAGGAAAGGGCACATCCTTCCAGGTCAGTTAGGTCATAGGATGCAAGATCTGAGCGAACCCTCTGATAAACCGTTGGTGCTAGCTTCCCAGTCTTAGAAAGTTGCATATCTCTGTCACTGTGCATGGCCTCTTCCACCTAAGTACGGCCTCGACCTTAGCTGGATCCACATCCAATCTGCCTCCTGAAATCACATGGCCCAAGACGGTCACCTATCTCAGCCAAAACTCGCACTTGTTGTACTTGCCATACAGCCTACGTTGTCTCTAGGTATCCAGTACCATACGTAGATGCTGTCCATGCTGTGCCTGATCCCAAGAGTAGACTAGGCCATCGTCGATGAACACCACCACAAATTATTCTAAGTACGGCCTGAAAACACAATTCATCATGTCCATGAAAGTAGCGGTGGCGTTGGTCAGCCCAAACGGAATGACCAAGAACTCATAGTGCCCGTACCGAGTACGGAAAGCTATCTTGGAGACGTCGGTCTCCCTGATCCTCAACTGGTGGTAACCTGACCTCAGATCTATATTAGAGAACACTGTGGAGTCTCTCAACTAGTCAAAGAGGTTGTCGATATGATACAGCAGGTACTTATTCTTGACAGTGACCTGATTCAACTGTCGGTAGTCGACACAAAGCTGCAGGGTACCATGATTCTTTACAAATAATACAGGGGATCCACATGGGGACGCACTGGGCCTCACAAAGCCCTTCTCCAACAGGTCTTGTAACTGAGACTTGAGCTCTCATAGCTCAAGTGGTGCCATCCTGTACGGTGTAGTAGAAATGAGGCTCGTCCCCGGTACTAGTGAGATCTCAAACTCATCTCACGCTCAGGCGGTAGTCCTGGCAGCTCCTCTGGGAAGACATCGGGGTACTCGCAGACCACCGGATACTCTAAAAGTCAGTCATGGGGCTAGGCTCTACTATAACACAAGCAATGAAGCCCTCACACCCCTGGATTAGAAGCCTCACTGCCTGAAGGGTGGAGATGCACCTGAAACCTCCGTTTACCAACTGGCCGTGAAACTCAAAGGGAGGCAACTCCGGTATGAAGAAGATGATCTTCCTCCAAAAATAGTCCACTAGGGAGTGATAGGCAGACAGCTAGTCCATCCTTAGGATCACGCCAAAGTCCTCCATCGGGATCACTATCAGGTCAGTGGGAAGACTATGTCCCCCTATAGCGACCTTGCAGTTTGTAAAGACCTCCCCTGCTACGAACAACTGTCCACCTAGCCCTCTAATCAAGAACAGAACCTCTAACAGTACACTGCTCGGTTCCAAACTGATGGCAAAACTTGAGGAGACAAAAGAGTGTGTGGCACCAGAATCGAAAAGAACGTAGACTAATCTGCCAAAAATGGTAACCATACCTGCCACCACAAAACCTGAAGCTCTGGAGTCTCTATGAGTTAGGGCATTGATACACCCCTCAACCCTGGGTGCAGAAGAAGCGGCCACGCTCTAGGTCGGGCGAGTAGTAGCTGCCGGTATCCTCCTTGTGACTGCTGTCCTCCTTCACGTGCCTGGTAACCATGGCTGACAGATTGACCTCCAATGCTCGAAGCGGGGAGCATCTACTGTGCTTCAGCCCTAGATGGGCAGTCCCTCCTGATCTGGCCTAGCTGGCCACACTAGTAGTAGAGAGGGGCATGGCCTCCTCCCTCAGTCAGTCCCTGCTGGTGGCTGAGTGGGGATCCGGTGTTGGCAGTTGGCCCCTGTCTGGGGTCCCCAAAGGCCACTGGTGGCCCCGCAGAATGAGACGGCTCCCCTGCAAGCACCGTGTGCCTCCTTTCTTGACGACCCTATGAGTACTCTGGCTGGTAGGGCCTCTTCTGTCCACCGTCAGTGTCTCGCATGGTCGGGTTGGTCTCCTCATAGGTCATGGCCGCCTCGTCCACGCAAGAAAAGGTGGGCAACTTCTGGGGCTTCACATACCCCCGAATAGTAGGTCGGAGCCCCTCAGTAAACCTTCATAGGTGCTCATCATCAGTAGACACAGCTTCCGGGCCGAAGCGTGATAACTCCAGAAAATGCTTGCAGTACGTGCTAACTGTCATCGCCCCTTGGCGGAGAGTGTGGAACTCCCGCCACCTCTGGTCTTGCCAGGTCTGCGGAAAGTACTGCTTATAGAAGAGAGCCACGAATTAGTCCCACGACAGCTCTCTCCCCTCCTGGCCTCTGACTGCTCTCCACCACTGATGGGCTGCACTCTTCAACTGGTACGTGGCAAAGGCCATGCAACACTCTACAGGAGGGCAGAGTGTGTCAAACACCTTCTCTATCTACTCTAGCCAGTCCTCTACCTCAGACGAGCTCTCATTCCCCTTGAAGAAGGGGGCTTCAGCTTCCAGAACTAGCCGAAAAGCTCATGGTGGAGCTACAACGGGGAAACAGGCATGCCTCCAGGCAAGGAGGGCTCGTGTTCAGAAGTGTTTGAGGGTGGTGGGGGTGGTGGAGGATCAACCCCTCCCCCTCCAGCTCGTCTAGGATCGCGGCGACTCTCTTACCTCACGGAGGACTCTCCCTCGACATCCTTAGGGCGGGGTGGCTAAGGAGGCTGCTGGAGCTCCTCTCATACTATATCTCGGATCCTGAGCCTGGATGCCCAAAAGGAGGGGTGGGTCGACTGGTGCCTTAGGCCCAACATGTCCACCCCTACGACCACGCCTACGGCCACGTCCACGGCCTGCCTCAAGAACTCCTCCACGAGGCATCTCCTACAAGGAGATACAGGAGAAAGATCGGAGACTGTTAATGATTCCAAACTACATAAATAATTAAGACTCGGAAGCAAAGGTCAAAATAATATGTTGTGATGGCTATCCTAGTTACATGCATGTGAGTGGTTACTTCTAATTCATTTGGTTCATTTCTCGGGACGACCTTGCTCTGATACCATCTTTGGTACAACCAGATCCAAGATCCCAACAGGACCCGAGACTGGCTCACCTCGACTAATCCTAAGACCCAGTCGTACAAAGAGAAATAACCAAAAATAGAAAATATTCTACAACCACATATGCAATGTAACTAAGCAGAAAATAACTAAAAGATAGTAAACGAAACAGAACAAAAAGTTCACGATATTACACACCATCACAACTACAACAGCCGAAAGTAACAGAAATATAACATGAACAGTAGTACATATATCAGCTACTCACTACTACAACAAAAGAATGTGTTAGGACAGAAAAGCGACAACTAAGGCTAGGCTCAACTGGGCCTAGCTCCCTCTGCAGTCGGTGGTGTTAGCTGCTCAACTCCCTGACCAGAACAAGGTTACAAAATCCATGGTCAGCTAACACTGAGTAGAGGGGTGGTTAAGCCATTTACATGCAATTAACATAAGACAAGCAACTAATTATTTAATCATTTCCATTTATCTCAACTAGCTGTTTCTGGTTTGTTTATTCTACTGAGGATCCATAGATTTCTTGATCTTTCATGTTCCTCAAGGGAACGATCTTGATTGCAGTTTTTCCCATAATGTAGGATGTACACGTGGTGCTCTCCTGGCCGGGAGAGTCCCCCTTGGTAGTCCTACACCTAATCTACTGCCCCGAGGTCACGGTCACGACGTAGCGATGACTATGGCACATGCGATAAGCGCACAGGTAGCTACCCCACACTGGCATGTGGTCAGTCATTTCCACTAGCGGGTATGCCCAAATGTGCAGTGCAGAACAGAACAAGGCCTTGCCTTCTCAGAAACAAGGGTCTCGCCCATCAACAGCCTGCGTACCCTCGCCTGACTATCTCAGTTTGCCCAGTGAGCCTAACAAGAGTCAGTGTAGGGTGGCTTGCCTTAACCCTGGGCTTCGTGAGGTGGCTAGCTCCCTCCCTACACTAAGTAGCTCACTTCAGTACCACGTACACAATGGCCAAGCAGGAGTCGGTGTAGAGTGACTAGTCCTAACCTTGGGTCTCAACCCAAGGGGCGGCTAGCTCCCCTCTACACTAAACGGACAGTTGCTCTCCTTAGTACCATGTACACAAGGGCCAACTCACTTCCCATCTACTTACAAGATTCTTTCCATATATAGGAGTTCTCCAAGTTCCCCGTAGGGTTCATGCTTGTATTTGTTTCATTTCATTTCTCAACCTGCATAACTCATTGTTCATTTTCTGATTCTCATTCATATAACAAGCAGCTCGTACTTTTACAACTGAAGAAGCATCACATCATTTATCTGTACAATTTCTAGTAATTAGGATTTAACAAGTATCTCAAAGTAAATAGTGTAGCTCAAGCCATGTTCATTCGCTTCTACCCTAGGGTTTATTTGACATCCTAGGGTTCAATCAAGTCATTCTAAACATGCACTTCATTTATTTAAATCTTAATATTAAGGTAAACAACTCTCCCCGTATTCACGGGTGGAATGGGGGCCTGAAACGCCGATTCTCATCATCTCCGCAGGCTTTGAACATGCTACAGGCTGGAGACCTATACCAGTGACCAAGTCACATTAGAAGAGTTCAAAATAGTAGATAATTGACACCAACACATAGAGAAACTCGAGCGAAAAATAATGGTATTTCGTTTACGTAAATCTGACTTCATTTGGGCTCCGAACGAGACAAAAACGTGCGTACAAATTGAAATCAGTCTTAAATGACGTTAGTAACTCACCTTGGGTTCCTGTGTTGCTGGCGAACATCTGGAGCCCCTATATAGTCATCCTGGGTCTTTCCAGATGTCTATCACTGCTCCCGGTCATCTGATATTATTATCAGACGTTTGTGGAGACGTCCAAATGTCCTAAAGCACCTCAAAGAGCATGCTTTCATGCCTTTCCGAGGCCTGTACCTACGCATGCAAATGTAGTTCAAAAACTACGACAGCAAATATTTACGTACTTCACGTTTGCATGTGCATGAGTGTACAGGACTCATACCTCGGCACTCTGCATAATTTCAGACGTTCGGCTTCAGCTTTGGATGTCCACTACTACTCCAGACGTCTGGTAGATGCTCTAGACGGCTGATACTAAAAAAATTCAATATGAAGAACTCCCTTGTGCCACTCATCTTCTAGCGAGCTTCGCCCGTAGTAGCTGCTCCAGCAACTGCAAGAGGTTACAGATCCTCCTCCTACGGCCTCCTCTCCTCTCACGGGTGCTCCTCCAAGCTCTCGTGGTTGCACTTCGGCCGCGACTCCTCCCTCTAGAACCCCCGAGCTCTCTCTTCTACCTTCCACACCCTCCCTCTTCCTCGCTCAGACTCTCTCCCTCTCTCCTCCTCTCACGAGCTCCTCTCCTCAATGCACGACTGCAAGGGGGATGGAAAGGTGGTTGGTGATCGCCAGCAGCAAGGGAAGGAGGTGGAGGTGGTGGTGAGGGTGTGAAGGTTGAGAGGGGTGGCGTGGGGTTTTATAGGGAGAGTGGGTTAGGGTTTGGAGGGGAGGGGGGAAGTGTGCGTGTGTGTGTGTGCGTGGGAAGAGAGATAGAGAGGGAAAAATTGTGGAAACTCCCCCGCTATCCTCTCTTGTTCCCGTAGGGCCCGCACACTCGAACTCAAGGGGTTAAAAATTATGTTCATGCCCCTAATTTTTCGAAAAACTCCAAACGGTCATTGGAAAGGGTCATTTCAACAGCTATCGTTACTTCGTTACCTAAATGAAGCATGAGATGTACCATGATATCAGAAAATGTAGGTGAAAAAATTTGTTCCATTTTGCATAACGTGATTACAATTTGTCTGTCCCAATAATCTAACATTTTGCAATCTAAGTTCCTTGAACACACAACTTTAAAGAAGTTACTCATCTCCGTTATCATGTCAAGTACTGGATGGGATAGTACTCCTCGAACTACTAACAGAAATAGTACTTGCATGTAGACATGACAGTCATGACTTTTGAGACCGCTAATCTTCTTCTGTGCTTCATTTACACACCTGGAAAGGTTTGAAAAATATCCATCTGGAACCCTAATTTTCTTTAAGAACGTAAATATTTTCTGTCTTTACTCTTGATTTAATGTATATAATGAATCATGGAAGACAACTCTACCATCATCATTCTGCTTAATATGTAACTCAGGGTGAATGCCCATTTGCATTAAATCATTTCATGTCTTCAAAGTATCTTTTGGATTATTTGTTAGATTCAACATATCCAAAATATTATCCATCACGTTCTTCTCTATATGCATGACATCAAGATTGTGATGAATTTTCAGATCCTGCCCATAGGGTAACTCCATGAAGAAGATGCTCTTCTTTTTAAACCTATGCAAGTGATCGACATCATGCTTAAATGTACGTCCCAAACGAACATTACCGAGTTCGTGCAACTTAGCCATTATTTTGTTCCCTGGAAACCTAATTGTATCTGTCGTCAAAAAGTTTTTTAGATTTCTTGTTGAGTAACGACATGATTTACCATCAAATCAATCCTTAAAAGCACTAGTCCTCCATCTGTGTTCAACTGGAAGAAACCTATGATGCCCCAAGTAAAAATATTTGTCACTATCTTGTAGTCTTAGATGGTGTGTATCTTCTATAAAAACAAGAAAAGCATATTTCCCTTTTGTGCTCCAACCAGACAATTTAGCATAGCCAAGAAAGTCATTTATCATCCACAGCAACGCAACTCGCATTTGAAAGAATTGTTTTCTGTGTGCTTCTTAAGTTTTGACACCAATGTTCCACAAGATTCTCAACTCATCTACAAGTGGCTACAAATAAACATTAATAGCATTTCCAGGGGCCTTTGGCTCAGGTATGAGTATTCTCAACATCATAAAAGCTGATTTCGTACACATCCAAGGAGGCATGTTATACATAACTATCACAATAGGCCATATATAGTATGGAGGATACATGTTTTTTATTGGATTAAATCCATCACTTGCAAGGCCTAAATTATATTCCGTGCCTCTAATGCAAAATCAAGATACCTGTTATTAAATGCAATCCACTCATCATCATCTGTAGGATGATGCATCATTTCAGCGCATGACTTATTTTCATGGTGCCATGTCATCCACTTTGCAGTCTTACGAGACATGAATAGGCGTTGTAGTCTTGGAATAAGTGGTAAGTAATGCAACACCTTCTAAGGTTGTCCTTTCCCTTACCTTTCTCACCTTTATATCTTGACTTGCCACATTATAGACAACCTTCCAAACTATTGTTATCATGTCTATACAGGATGCAATCGTTAGGGAATGCATCCATCTTCTCACTTTTCAGCCCTAAGACACGAAATTGTTTCTTAGCAACATACAATGACCGTGGAAAATCTTTTGGAGTATTTAATAATTCTCTAATAAATTTAAGAACATCTGACATTAACGTAGAAGTCGCTCTATTCATCACCATAATTTGAAACATCTTAAGAAGGAACGAGAATCTAGGCATTGAATTAATCCTTGGAATAATTGGTTCTTCTACTACTTTTAATGCATCCCAAAACTTACTATAATCGTAAAACATACTTTCATCGTCCATTAGATTTTCCTGACCATCTACCATCTTTTCCAACATTGTCATAACATTGTCACCACCTACATAATTAGAATATTCAAGAATGGTGCGTTGTTCTGAACTCTCCGTAGGCTCCTCCCCATGAGCGGTCCATACCGTGTAATGAAGCCACCATCCATCACATATGAGATGCTCAAATACAATATCTCGTTCGAATGATAATCCATTCATACAATTCTTGCACATGCATAAGATCTTACTATACAATCTTCCTTTCCTAAGTAGCTTCCTATCATCATGAAATGCCCAATCCAAAAACTATATCACTCCACTCTTATAACAAATGCAGTCGATGCTTCTCAAAGTTATCCAAGACTTGTCCATATCAACTTAAATATGAAAATGACAGCCACAAATTGAAGTTACACAAAGGAGTGCATAACTACTTTGATCATAACTTAGGTGTTATTTGTCACATGTAAGACATGTTTGTAGAAATTTTGGCAACATCTCTCTACACTTCTCCGTCATACCCTCGAGACTGACTTTAACTTGATTCCCAAAACACCCAATGAAGGGTGCTTAAGGAAGCTAGCTAAAATCAGATGGTATAAAGACCACTTTCGCATTAAGGGAAGTGGTCGAACCCTCCTTAAATTAGCAAAGTTTCCCATGTAATATAGTATATTTTTCAAAAATACTTGTTTACCATCACGATTATATATAGAAATAAACTTATTTTATAATTTAAACATGGGCACACCCCACTGCATCACATGCATACAATTATTTATAAGATCACGCCCCACTACAACACTCGCATGCATATACCTACCTATTAACCCTAAGGTTCATGATTAACCTAAAATCTATTATAATAAGATCATGTGTTAACTTCAAACTCGAGTAGAGCATATTGCAAAACCTTGGATGCGTGAAAAGTCTTGAGGATTAAACCTCAAACAGAAAGAGAATATACGAATCTGAAAGGGCATCAATCAAAAGACACTAGAATTAAAAATCTTTAATTAAAGAGTCTTCACTAAACAAAAGCATAAGATACTAGTTATTAATTTGGTTCATAGCTACGGTACACAAATGCAAAAATAAAGTTTTCAGTGGTGCCTACAGTATATAATGCATTAAAATTGGCAATCAAAGGTAATTGTCATAGAACTTTTCTACTCTAATTTCTTTTCAATGGAAAAAGGTTTAAGTGGTATACATGTATAGATAAATTTCATTAAAGAGAAAGGAGCACAACAAAATCCCATTTCTTTTAAATGAAAAAAATAAGGAAAAAAAACAAAATATGCAACACCCTAAGTCTGAAATTTGCTAGTTGGAGATGAGAATAAATAGTTATTTATGTAAACCCTCTAGTAACATGGCAACGAATCCAACACTAAACAACTGAGTTAACTAAAATAAATTACAAATTCCTAAGGTGCCTCAAACATTCTTTTTGTGATGTAAAGGGATCTCAAACTTGACAGAAGACCTTTTCTACTTTTACATAACAACAACAAGCCTATTGCTTTTAAATTATTGAAATTCTTGTTGCAATGTTGACAACATTCTACTTCTTATCTATTGGTTGGGCAATAGATAAGTAGTTCGAATACCATAATTGCTAAATTTCTCAACTAAGCACAAAATATGCAAAACATTTAACTCATCATGCAAACCTTTTAATATACACAATATATTGAATGGATGAATTTTAAAATAGAAAGATGTAGTGGCCTGAACCTTGCTTGAGATGAAGTTCGAGAGCTCAGATTCGACTTTTAACTCATTATGTTCTGCATAATACCTGGAAGATCAATAGAGAAGTGACACTTCAGATTGTTACGTGATTGCATACCAATCATAGGCCTTAATTGACCTAAATTAGACCAGGACTCAGCATAAGCTAGGGTAATTCATGCACGCATAAGCATTATTTGCATCTTTACTTCTTTCCTTTAGCTATGCATAAAATATTGTTATAATGTGCTGATTAAGTGCATTATGTCGATTACAGGAAATAAGCTGATCAGGAGCTGGATTAGAGTTGGATTTGAAGCTGGATCGGGAATAATGAGTGTTGCAGTAGGACTGGAGTAGAAGACTTAGATTAGACATAGGAAATAATGATGTAAGGGAGTTAAGGTTGCTATTCTATTAAATAGGAATAAAGCAGTAAAATGTGAAGAGCTTAGGTCCATCCTAGACCTAGGAGAGCCTAGAGACTTCGCCCAAGCCTTAGCCACCCTTAGATTAGGTCACAACACCCTAGGAAGCACTAAAACCCTAGTCCAACCCTTATCTGGATGTCCAGAAAAGTTATAGGACGTCTAGGACCCTTAGCCATCTCCCGCACACCTCAAACCCACTTCTGCAGTGTTATTAGACATCCAATTTCTGCAAAATACCCAAAATAGAACCTAGAATTCCCCCTGACTTAGATTGGACATCTAGAATTGAAGTCTGGACTTCTAATTATTGAGTATAAGTTGTCTAATCATGTTTTTGGACGTCTGGAACTAGTCTGCAGTTTCTGTTTTGAGATTCAGGCCTTGATCTTGGATCTCTAGCTCCCTAGGCCTAATCCCAACCCCAAAGGAACCTAATTTAAGGTGTCCTAACCCTAGTACATCACCTCTAGACCTACCTAAGGACCTAATTAGGTCCTCACCAAACCAAATTGACTTAGGTCAAAGTCAATCACCATCACCTAAGTCAATTGGACTCACTGAATCTAATTGAGCTCAAATCTCAACCCACACAAGTTCAATTGGACTTAGTGAGAGTCCAATTGACCTAAACCCAACCTAATTGAGTTATTTCACTCTCAATTAGGTTTACACTCATTCAATTAAACTTAGGTTAAGTTTAATTGCAATTTCCCCTTAGCAATTAGGGTATGCAACCCTAATTCAAGGTATACACCTACCCAAACCCCTTAGGACCTAACCTAAACCTCTTAGACACCTAGGGCACGACCACACACACACACCCATTCATGCACCCACACTTCTCTATAGTTATCTAGAACTCTCTTGAAGTGGCGCCAACTCTTGGTTGCCAAAGGTAGCAACCAAGAGGCATTCAATTCTTAGATCAACAAATGGTGGATCTAAGAAACCACCAACCTCTCTATTGGCCAGCCAATCTTGGGCTCTCTCTAGAGAGTTCCATACTTCTCTAGAGAGACTCCCTTAGATCTATAAAAGGACCTAAGGGGTGGCCATTTTCACTCATCCACTTTTGGCCATACATGCTTGGCTCCATCCACCTCCACTTAGGCTAGCCACTACCATCTCCACTCCATCTCAATGAGCTGAGCACCACCATGAAGGACACCATGCAAGGATGCTGGATCACTCCTCCAACCTCTCTCCAAGGGTCGACCTAAGCTCCATTGGCCGCTCCTCATTCCCCTCTCTACCACTCCAAGGCCATCGGAGATCACCTTCAAATGCCCTCACTTCTAATAGATTAGTTCTTTACATTTGCTGCCTAAATTTACTTCTTAGTAGTGTAGTCCTTATTCTCCCCCAATGATGCATGCAAAATCCCCCTGTAGATTCTTGTATGCGATTATTTTCTGGTAGCTAGATTTACATTTTAAGCATTCCTGTACAAGCTTTCCTCTACGTTTCATGTTGCAAACACTCCTCCAAATGAATGAATGAAAGATGCATTTTTTTTATATCTCTATGTTTTGAAATCACCATGAGCTTATTAGTTGGGATCCTTTCTATGTGATTCCAGTTGCCTATTTTCACTTATTTATCTATTTCACAACAAGCATGTTGTTTCTAGAAAATGTAGAAAATCTAACAATAGACGCATTTTCTGTAAACAGTCTCCACCTCACTAGAAT
Organism: Thalassia testudinum; assembly: GCA_037157565.1. Classification (NCBI taxonomy): domain Eukaryota; kingdom Viridiplantae; phylum Streptophyta; class Magnoliopsida; order Alismatales; family Hydrocharitaceae; genus Thalassia; species Thalassia testudinum. The sequence goes on along the minus strand of JAZHRO010000003.1, from coordinate 5,369,244 downwards.
CGTACGCACAGAAACTCACACTTTCACCTTTGTGATCTATTTAACACACGCACACGTAATCAGGGTCCATAATAGAAGTGGTGAAATCTTAATCAGAAGACTGGAAACCAGCATACGATTTTAAACAAAGTAGGGCGGTAAAAGATCGAATTCAAAAGTAAAACAAACACCTCCCAGAAACGAACGACCAGGTCTTAAAGTCTCATTATCTTTAGAAAATAATTCTTTATTTAATCGTATTGCATACTATACTATGACGTTTTTCCTATCAAATGCACTTTATGATTCCAACAAATGGCACTGTTGCCGGGGAGGCAACGTCAATTTCTTTGAGTTCGATCTTTTAAACTATCACTAACAAAACTCTCTACTTTTTGGATGTGCAGGACAACATGGGAAAAAATAGGATCTGCACATACAACAAGCGCAGCAAAAAAAAGTCAGGTACACATCATCTCTTCTTTAGATTAGGTTTCCCTTTGAACCTTAGGAATAGATCTACTTTTTGCAATTTTTTTTTGAAAAAAAAAATCATTTATTCATTTTCGTGAAAAGGAAAAAAACAAAAAAAAAAAAGAAAGCTAGACTAAGTTTCTTTTGAATCCTAGGTTAGTTTGAAAAAAGTAAAAAATATTTTTTTTTAAAACCCTCCGAAAGAAAAAAAAATTGAAAAAAAATTGCAAAAGTTTTTGAAAAAAAAAAGAGAGAACATTTTTAGTGGAAAGTTTGGATTTCAAGTTCAAACCCTCTTTAAAAGCTTTTTCACAATCTTCTGATTTTTGGCTAGATTTTAAAGTCTGATTTAAAAATTCAATTTAGCAAAAAATTCTGAAATTCAGTCCAAATCTTCGTTTTCAAACCATCTTTCAAATGACACCATTATTTTGAAAAAAGTCCAAGTATACAATTTTTAAAAATCACGAAGTGCACGGCGGTCAAACTAACCCAGATTCGAGATTTTTCAATTGTCAGAAAGTAATTTCGAGCAATCCATGAATCTGTTTTAATTAAAAATGGTGGGGTTTGAATGCTGATCTCTTTTGCTTTATTTTCCATATTTTTCCCAAATTTATGATAGTCATTTGATACTATTCCAAAGCAAAAGACCGACCAAGGGTCAAAATTCCAGATCTAACCCCCTGATATTCAAAAATCCCAAAAATTAGGTTGAAATAGTAAAAATTTCAAAAAAATATTCTCTGAAAGGATAATTGAAAAGTAAATCTACTAGCCAAATTTCAAGTTAAATGGATTCTAATTGTTGTCAGAGAATGAACTTTACTTTTCTGGTCTATTGAAACAGAACAAAACCTTAGAAGTGCATGAACCTTAGGGTAAATCTTTAGGGATACAATTTAGAGACCACACTTAGGCTAACCTAGACTTAATCAATTCTAGTACTTAGCCGGTGAGCTTGGTCACCTTGTGGGCCACTCACCGAAAGAAAACCCCAATTGAAGAAAATGGGCTAAAACAAATTTAAAAGCATGAAATAAAACCTGAATTCGTTGTCTTAGTACTGGGTGGTTTCAACCTCTTGGATGGGTTAGCGAAGAGGCAGGAATCACTTTCAGTTGGTTGTACGAAAAATTTTCTTCAGGAACTAAAACCTAAAACGAAAAATCCAACCATCTGATTCATAAGGACCACTTGATTGACTGGGCCTTAGCCTTGTCCGACTTGGCTACACCAACCCAGGGGTTGGGTGGCATATGCGAGGAAGGAGGTCACTTAGAGCTCACTTGGTTAGACCTTGGGAACCACTCCCGAGGAGGCAAGTCACCTCGCCAGGACCATCTTCTCCCCCCACTTCTACTCCCAGAGCCACCATGGCTAGTCCTAGACTTGGACCTAGATCGGGTTAGGATATTGAGAATATTGACCCAATGGCTCTTCTGTAAGCCAGGGTAGTTGAATCCGAGGAGCGACATCAGTAGAGCATGGATTGTATCTTAACGACGCTTCACAGGATGTAGCACTCGCCGCAAGGAGAACAACTATGGGATTTCTACGACCCATCTGCACAAATCGTCGCACCACTAGTCAGAATTCCCGTAGGCGGAGACGCATTTGAGCTCAAGCCTAATGGGATTGGGTTGATCAGCACTCACTTCTATGGGAACTCAAGAGAGCATCCATTCTAGCACCTTGAGGATCAGAGTCGACTGGCTGAAACGATTCAACCCAATAATATTGATCTTAGGATTGTTCTAATGAAGCTTTTCCCATTCTCTTTGAGGGACAAACCTTCATACTGGTTCAAGACCATTGAGAAGCCAATTGGGACCTGGTCAGAATTACGACGTGAATTCCTGCAAAAGTTCTTCCCAATCAGTTGAACCAACGTGATGCGACACGCAATCATGACTTTCTCCCAAGGAGCTGGGGAGAAGTTGCATGAAGATTGGGATAGATTTCACGACCTTCTCTGGAAATGCCCTCACCATGGTATACCCAGATGGCACTTGGCTTAGATCTTTTACCATGGGCTGGATGACACACATCGGTAACTGGTCGATGCATCTAGTGGCGGGAATTACCTCGCGAAAGACAAGAATAGCGCAATTGAGTTGTTCAAATCTTTGGTAGAGAACTCGATGAATGCCGCATCCATGAACCAGTTCCAGTAGCTTGGTCAGCAGCAAGTTAGTGTCCATGAGGCTCACATCGAGTCTATTCGAGCTGACATGGATATCATCGTCAAGCAGCTAGATAGAATAAATCTAATCGAGAAAAAGATTGACCAGATTAGTCAAGGTCAATCTGACTTGAGCTCTACTGCCCCAAGACCCTCCTATGCACCCCGAGCCCCTCCTACTCGAGTTAATCTACTCACTTGGGATGCATCTTCTCCGTATTTACGAGATCCCGCATATCAGGATCCCGTAAATAATCCAAATCTCGCACCTTACGACCAAGGTTGTGCACCACCCATAGATTACAATGCATATCCCCTTGACGGATATACGTCTCAGACATCTTCGGCCTACAAGGACGTTAGTGCTATCCAAGGATACAGGCATAATAACCTGTATTTAGAGACGTATAACCCTGGTTGGCACCAGCATCCGAACTTCTCCTGCTATGGTAATTCACAAAGACCACATCAAGATCCACACTATCAGACCTAGCAATATGGGATTGCCCAAAACACATACCCTAGGCAGCAGCCATCCCCGTCTCATCAGCAGCAACCCCATTCTCTATTCCAGCTGCTGCACCAAGCTGCCAGTTACCCTCAAAAGCGGGCTGACCCTTTAGAGGCACTAAAAGAGGAGCTGCAAGAATCAATGAGCAAATCCACATAGGATAGCTTGCAGATTATGAAGGCAATGGTTGATCAGATATAGACTATACAGAACACGCAGAACCAGCTGTTGTAGGAGCATAGAACTCAGGGAGCCTTGCCCTCCCAACCCATCCTAAATCCTCGATATGTGCAGAACCAAGGCACCCCACCTAGGTTTCAGGCACCGCAGGGACAGGCACACGCCATACTACAGGCGCCTCCTACACCACCTGGTTACACGCAAGGCCAGCCACCTTTGCAGAACCCTGCATATTCTACCCGTTCTGCTCCCCCACCTCATGGATAGCAAGCCGATGCACATGTTGTCTCTTTAAGGAGAGGAAGGAAGACATTCAACCCACTACTTAGGCAGGCAGGTCCTAATTTTTCCCACCCTTCGCCGCAGTCGGGTTCGACTCCTTCCTCATCTCAGGAGCCACTTGCGGTAGATAAGGGTAAGAGGCCACTTGACCCTGAGATTCCTGTCCCTTTTCCTGAGGCTCTGACATGGAATGCAGTACAGAAAAAGGACACATGGAATTTTGAGGATCTGAAATCAATGTTCATGGAAGTACATATTCAGGTCCCCCTCCTCGAGGCAATCGATCACATTCCCATTGTCGCTAGGTTCTTCAAGGACTATTATACCTTGAAGCGACAACCGAGAATTGGATGACAGGCGGTACTGTCGAAGAGGCTAGCACCGTAATTCTAGCCGGCTTGCTACCAAAAAAGAAAGACCCTGGTACCCCACTTATCCTACTTCTTACAGGATTCTCCATTTGATCGGGCCCTTCTAGATCTAGGCTCGTCCATCAACCTAACTCCCACTGCCATATTTGATCGATTTTGATTTGGGGAGTTAAAGCCCACCTCGGTCACGATTCAATTGGCTAACAGATTAGTCAAAACACCGAGGGGGGTGGTTGAGAACGTGATCGTGAATGTCTGCGGGTTCTACTTTCCCGTAGATTTTTTCATTCTCGATATGGAAGTTCCTCCTAATCTCCAAGATGCACCAATTATTTTGGGACGCCCATTTCTAGCGACAGCCCGAGCGAACATTGATTGTGCATTCGGGTGTATGGAGATAGCCCTAGGCAATGAGCGACTTTGACTTGACATATTCAGGGCAGCAAAGAACTTTGACTGCGATCAAATAGAGGAGGATGGTGAAGACGAAGATATGGCATACTGTGGTAACATTGGCCTCCTTTGTGATGACCCAATGTCTCATTCGTCTACACTATCAAGGTTCTTGGTCCTCGATCCACACAGGACTGAGATCACTGCACTACACATATCTCCCTGAGGATCTGACTGTTTAGTGTGTGCTTCTGACCACAGCACCCCTCAATCCAGCTATCCTGATCCATACATTACTGAATCACCCCTGTTGTTCAGGAAGACGTGGTGAAATAATCAGTTGTGACTACGTTAACGGGTTTCCCGTTAACGCAGTCACAACTGATTATTTCACAGGGAGCGACTCAGAGGGAATTCACGTGCACATGGATCAGCAGATTCCCACCCTCGATTCTGCTCCTCCCACTCCTATTTCTGACTCTAACCCACCCGTGATTGAATTGAAGCCCTTGCATGACTCACTCAAGTATGTGCTCTTGGGCGAAAGTGAGACATACCCAGTTATTATCAATGTCCACTTAACCCAAGAACAGGAGCACCAATTGATTTCTACGTTGCAAGACCACAGGGCTGCTATAGGGTGGAGTATTGCTGATCTCCGCGGTATTCGCCCCTTGTATTGCACTCATCACATCTACACGGATGAGGGGGTGAAACCCTCAAGACAACCTCAAAGACGACTTAACCCGAATATGCTGGAGGTTGTTAAGAAGGAGATCATCAAATGGATGGATGCAGGTATTGTATACCCAATCTCTGACAGCCAATGGGTGAGTCCGATCCAGATAGTCCCCAAGAAAGCAGGACTCACTGTTGTGAAGAATGATAAGGGCGAATCCATCTAGACCCGCACTGAACATCTTGGTGGGTCTGCATTGACTATAGGAAACTAAACATGACTACCCAGAAGGATCACTTTCCTTTGCCTTTCATTGATCAGATCTTGGAACGGTTAGCCGGATGCAATTTCTTTTGCTTTCTGGATGGATACTCTAGGTATAATCAAGTAGCGATTAGCTCGGAAGATCAAGACAAGACCACATTCACATGCCCCTTTGGAACATTCGCTTTCAAGCGGATGCCCTTTGGCCTCTGTAATGCACCAGCAACATTTCAGCATTGTATGATGGCCATCTTCTTTGACATAATTGGGGACTATGTGGAGGTATTCATGGATGACTTCTCCATTTTCGGAGATGATTTTGCATCTTGTCTTGATAACCTCACCAAGATCCTGAAACGGTGTATTGAGGTAAACCTAGTACTATCCTGGGAGAAAATCCATTTCATGGTGAGGGATGGCATAGTACTAGGGCACAGGATCTCTAAAAATGGATTCGAGGTCGATCGAGCTAAATCAAAAATTATTTCCCACTTACCGCTACCTAGCTCGGTCAAGTAGATAAGATCATTCTTGGGTCACGTCGACTTCTATCGGAGATTTATACGCGATTTCTCGAAAATCGCATGGCCTTTGACGAATCTCCTAGTTGCCAATGTCCCATTTGAATTTGATACCTCGTGTCTCAACACCTTCGAGACTTTACGAAGCGCTGTCTCTGATTCCCCGATTCTCCAACACCCAACTGGTCACTCGATTTCGAGATGATGTGCGACGCATCTGATTTTGCCGTCGGTGCTGTTTTAGGCCAACATTGGGAGAAACAACCCTTTGTCATATACTATGCTAGCAAGATGCTAAATGAGGCTCAGCACAATTACACTATCACCAAAAAAGAACTGCTAGCAGTAGTATTCGAGTTGGAGAAATTCAGATCGTACTTATTAGGGTCCAAGGTCATCATTTTCACCAACCACTCCGCCCTCCGACATTTGTTGGCAAAGAAGGATGCCAAACCACGGCTCATCAGATGGATCCTTCTATTGTAGGAATTTGATATTGAAATCCGCGACAAAGTCAGAAAGCAAAATGTTGTGGCGGATCACCTATCCAGACTGGGCCTAGGACACATTCCTTATTCCCTGCCTATCCACGAGCAATTTTCGGATGAATCTCTTTTGGCATTTCATTCTGTTGAGTTCCCCTGGTATGCGGATATCATGAACTACCTTGCCGCAGGCAAGATTCCCGCAAATCTATCCAAGGGCCAGAAACTCAAATTCACTACAGAAGCAAAAGACTACCTCTGCGATGACCCACTACTCTTCCGCATTGGAGCGGATTAGATTATTCGAAGATGCATCCCAGATTCTGAGATACCAAGTGTGTTATCTTTTTGCCACAATGATGCTTGTGGTGGTCATTTATCGGGATGGAAAATCGCTGCAAAAATTTTACAGTCGAAATTTTTTTGGCCAACCATCTTCAGAGATACACACTAATATGCCCAACACTGCAAACGATGCCAATCGGTCGGTTCTATGACCAGGACAGACATGATACACTCCAACCCATCATGGTCGTAAAAGTGTTTGACGTCTGGGGCATCGATTTTATGGGCCCTTCTCCGAACTCTCATGGCTTCGAGTACATATTACTAGCCATTGACTATGTCTCAAACTGGGTCGAGGCCATCCCGGCGAGACGGGCTAACCATAAGACCGTCATTTCTTTCGTACGATAGTACATCTTCGCGAGATTCGGATTACCCCGCGCGTTGATTAGCGACAGGGGAAGCCACTTCATCCACGCCCATTTCAGGTCGTTACTAAAGAAATACGGGGTACATCATCATATAGACACCCCATATCACCCGTAGACCAATGGGTAGGTTGAAGTGTCTAACCGTCAGATCAAGCTAATTCTCCAGAAGATGGTTAGACCAGATAGGAAGGACTGGTCCGATAAATTAGTTGATGCACTCTGGGTATATCGGACCACATACAAAGCCCCACTCGGAATGTCACCATATCGCATGGTATATGGCAAGGCCTGTCACCTTCCTGTAGAGCTGGAACACCGAGCCTTTTGGGCGATGCGAAAATGTAACCTTGACCTCGATGCGGGAGGGCACGAATGGAAACTCCATCTCAGCGAATTAGAAGAGATCCAGGGGGAGGCCTATGAGAACGCATTAATATACAAGGACAAGACTAAGGCCTTTCATGACCGCCACATCCGGAGGGAAGCATTCACGCCCAACCAACAAGTTTAGTTGTTTGATTCATGATTAAAACTTTTCGTAGGGAAGCACAAGTCCAAGTGGACTGGCCCATATGTTATGATTCACCCATATCTTAATTGGGCAGTCCAGATCAGGGACCCAAAATCTGGGCATATATCCATGGTAAATGGCCAGTGCCTCAAGCCATTTTTGGCCCAGGAACCTCCTCCACTTGACAAGATTATTCATCTTATTGAGGACGTGTACTGAATTCTCACCCAGCTAGAGGCGTTAAACTCAGCACATATAGATAGCATATATCCCACATTCCACCATCATTTATACATAACCATTTTTATATAGCATGTTTTTCTTTTAGCATATTTTCTTTCTGTATATTGCATGCTAACAGGTTGGCCGGTGCTGAATGTATAATTTCAGGAGTAATTACAGGGGATTTCCACCCATTCTCTACCTACAGTACTTTTTTTCTTTCATATTCATGCATGAGGACATGCAAGAACTTAGGCATATGGGGGTAGATACAATAAAACTGAAAAATTTTTTATGCCAACATTTTGGAAAACCTCGGAGCTGCATGCAAAACATACTTTAGGACCCTGAATAAAAGATCAACTGACTCCACCTCCAATGCTTGCATTGGAGCTAGAAATCGTCTGCAAGAGCCACTTCCGACCCACTCGCTCACCTCTTGTTCTAAATTTAGGGTCAAGTGGAATGTAACCCGAAAGGGAATTTTATGAAGTACAAATATATGAGGATACTTGTTTATAGCATATATACATATTGCATTCATGAATAAGATTATTTTATTAAGAGAATGCATTAGGGATTTTATCCTCTAGTTGATTCCTATAATTTGCAATCCATTACAACTTTTCACACACACGTAGAATTTGCAATGGATTCACGGTGAAGGCTGATAAACGTATTTAGTCTGTCGAGAAGAAGCAGTGCTTCTTTTCCTGAACCCCTGGACAGTGTTTTGGGAGTCAGCTAGATTTTCCTCCAAAAATCCACCAAATAGTGTGAGATGAGAGTAGATTGTACTAGTGCTCTAAGATTAGCGCAAGGAATCTGGAATCCTAGATAGTTAGCTAATGATACTCAGAGATTAGGCATAGTTTTCGCTCTCAGTTCCTGTGTATACATTTTTGTGTGAATATTGAGAGCCACCAAATAAGGCAAATACGTGGAGAGCGAGTTTTCATAAAACTAGGGCTAAGGTGGATGGTTACGACCATTCTTTACGGAATCCTCGGCTGAAGGAGGGTATTGATGTCAAGGGCAGAAATACACCATCCTATCCCTCTCTCCCAGTGCCGTGAGTGGGCACTTCCACCAAATAAGCCACCCAATGTCTCTTGAGTACCACCAATCCCTAATCATAACTCCTCAATAAAGTTCATGGATGTGTGCTAGTTGTGTTATATTGAAAAAAAAAATGATGAAAAGAAAGAAAAATTGAAAAAAAAAATTAGAAAAAAAGAAAAAGCAGAGAAAAAAGAATTAATATTTAGTTCAGTTTCATTGAGGCAATACCACCAAATAAATTTGAGATCCACCAAATATGGCCTTAACCCACCTTTCTTGTGTTTCTAACTGCCCGAATACTGGCTGAGGAATTTTGACTTAGTGTTAGGGTTATGGAAACTCAATTAAAGTGTTAATGCCAAGTGAGACCACCAAATACAGATCATATGTGTGAATCTGGTGAGATTGTGAGTTCAAAGAAAAAGAAAAGAAAAGAAATAGAAAAAGAGTAAGAGAGAATGAATACAAAGGAATCAAAAGAGAGCATAGTTTTTCTCATCTTTCTCTGAGATGAGTTACTTCGTAATCTGGGAATCTAGATTATGCAATACTAATCTCTATGTAGCACCAAGCAAGAGTGAGCCACCAAATAAACATCCATACCCCTCAGAGATTCTCTACCTAAGCCTAAAGCCGGGGTGGAATTCATAGAATATCTTGAATACCCCAAGGGAAGAAGTCCAACTATCCAGCTAGAATTTTTACTAAGGGTTAAGTACAAACTTTAGATGTGTATCAGTTTTTCACTCGAATCCGTTGCAAAAGCTACATAGCTGCACTTTCACGATTGCCTAGATTTCTAGAGCATAGGATGAAGACAAAAAGGAGAAAAGTCTCTAAGCATACACTTGATAAAATAATCAGTCCCTTAGGGACCCTTGCTGTAAATAATTCAGTCTTTCATTTGCTAGGGACTAGCAAGATTTAGGCATGGGGGTAAGATTGCACAGCAACCATAGGTCTTAATTGACCTAAATTAGGCTAGGACTCAGCATAAGTTAGGGTAATTCATGCATGCATAAGCATTATCTGCATCTTTACTGCTTTCCTTTAGCTATGCATAAAATAATGTTATAATGTGCAGATTAAGTGCATTATGTCGATTGCAGGCAATAAGCTAATCAGGAGCAGGATCTGGAGCTGGATCTGAAGCTGGATCAAGAATAATGAGTGTTGCAATAGGACTGGAGCAGAAGACTTAAATAAGACAGAGGGAATAATGATGTAAGGGAGTTAAGGTTGCTATTCTATTAAGTAGGAATAAAGTAGTAAATTGAAGAGCTTAGGTCCATCCAAGCCCTAGGATAGGCTAGAGACTTCCCCCAAGCCTTAGCCTCCCTTAGATTAGGTCACAGCACCCTAGGTAGCCCTAAAACCCTAGTTCCAACCCTTATATGGGCGTCCAAATAAGTTATAGGATGTCCAGGAACCTTAGCCATCTCTCACACACCTCAAACCCACTTCTGCAGTGTTATTGGATGTCCAGACACTTTGTCAGATGTCCAATTTCTGTAGAATACCTAAAATAGAACTAGAATTCCCCCTTACTTAGATTGGATGTCTAGAACTGAAGTTTGGGCTTTTGATTTTTTAGTATAAGTCGTCTGATCATGTTTTTGGACGTCTAGAACTAGTCTCCAATTCTTGTTTTGAGATTCATGCCTTGATCTTGGATCACTATCTCCCTAGACCTAATCCCAACCCCATAGGAACCTAATTTAAGGTGTCCTAACCCTAGTACATCACCTCTAGACCTACCTAAGGGCCTAATTAGGTCTTCACCAAACCCAATTGACTTAGATCAAAGTCAATCACCATCACCTAAGTCAATTGGACTCATTGAGTCTAATTAAGCTCAAATCTCAACCCACACAAGTTCAATTGGACTTGGTGAGAGTCCAATTGACCTAAACCCAACCTAATTGAGTTATTTCACTCTCAATTAGGTTCACACTCATTCAATTAAACTTAAGTTAAGTGTAATTGTAATTTCCCCTTAGCAATTAGGCTGTGCAACCCTAATTCAAGGTATACACCTATCCAAACCCCTTAGGACCTAACCTAAACCTCTTAGACACCTAGGGCACGACCACACACACACACACACACCCCTATTCATGCACCCACACTTCTCTAGTGTTCTCTAGAACTCTCTTGAAGTGGCACCAACTCTTGGTTGCCAAATTTAGCAACCAAGAGGCATTCAATTCATAGATCCACAAAAGGTGGATCTAAGAAACCACCAACCTCTCTCTTGGCCGGCCATTCTTGGGCTCTCTCTAGAGAGTTCCACACTTCTCTAGAGAGACTCTCTTAGGTCTATAAAAAGATCTAAGGGGTGGCCATTTTCACCCATCCACTTTTGGCCATACATGCTTGGCTCCATCCACCTCCACTTAGGCTAGCCACTACCATCTCCACTCCATCTCCATGAGCTGAGCACCACCATGAAGGACACCATGCCAGGTTGCTGGATCACTCCTCCAACCTCTCTCCAAGGGCCGGCCTAAGCTCCATTGGCCGCCCCTCATTCTCCTCTCTACCACTCCAAGGGCATCGGAGACCACCTCCGAATGCCCTCATTTCTGATAGATTAGTAGCTAGCTCTTTACATTTACTGCTTAAATTTACTGCTTAGTTGTGTAGTCCTTATTCTCCCCCAATGATGCATGCAAAATCCTCCCGTAGATTCTTGTATGCGATCATTTTCTGGTAGCTAGATTTACATTTTAAGCATTCCTGTACAAGCTTTCCTCTACATTTCATGTTGCAAACACTCCTCCAAATGAATGAATGAAAGATGCATTTTATTTATATCTTTATGTTTTGAAATCACCATGAGCTTATTGGTTGGCATCCATTCTGCGTGATTTCAGTTGCCTATTTTCACTTATTTATCTATTTCGCAACAAGCATGTCGTTTTCGGAAAATATAGAAAATCTAACGATAGACGCATTTTTTGTAAACAGTCACCACCTCATTAGAATCGTGCGCACAGAAACTAACACTTTCACCTTTGTGATCTATTTAACACACGCACATGTAATCAGGGTTCATAATAGAAGTGGTGAAATCTTAATTAGAAGATTGGAAACTAGTGTGCGATTTTAAACAAAGTAGAGCGGTAAAAGATCAAATTCAAAAGTAAAACAAACACCTCCCAGAGACAAACAACCAGGACTCAAAGTCTCATTATCTTTAGAAAATAATTTTTTGTTTCATCGTATTGCACGCTATACTATGACGCTTTTCCTATCGAATGCGCTTTACAATTCCAACATTACGCATTAGAGAGGTGAGGTAAGATTAAGGAGCAGTTGTTTCTAGTGCAGCAAAGTTCTAGGAAAAATTTGCCAAATGCGAGTGCGTCGGATTATTTAAAATCACAATCCAGGTTATAGATAGAAAACACAAGAACTAAATTTAATCTAGTACAAATTGAAACTATGAAACACACATCTAAAAGTAGGAAACAGATATCGTTCATGTGGGGATCATGATGCTTAACATATTGGCTACAAAATTAGGGTCAAACCAGCTATAAATGCAACAAGGAAATATGTATAGGGGCAAAAAAATGAACTTCCTATGTTTAAACTTTGGATTGTGGAAATGGTGCACACACCTATATTAGAAGTAACTTTCAAATAATCAGGAAAAAAGAAGTAAAAAGTCAATGTGGGCAAAGGAAAGATGTGGGTGGCCAAAGAGTAGAGCAACAATTTCAATTAACACATTTTCTTTCTAAATAGAACACGCACTAGTGGTCATAGGTACCAGCTAAGTGGCAAGCATATTTAGCTGGAAATTTGCAGCTGGTACACATGGATTTTTGGTTTTTCTCCCTTGGAACTTATGAACTATAGTATGCAGTCTTCCAACATGGCATCAATCCCATGCAATTCTTGACCTTGTTGAAGCCAAATGGTCTGACTTGGTGGCTGGTATGCCTTTTAAGATTTGTTATCCTGCACTTGAATGTCAGGAATGGTCAATAATTACAGGATCTGATTCAAAGAATATGCGAGTCTTCTTCTTCTGAAACTACTCCTTTTGTCTAATATCTTAATTGATTCTTATCGTTGTCAAATTAGGCTATTAACTTCAGGCCTTGGACATACCATAACGGAGGTTCGTGGCCAACATTACTCTAGCAGGTAATAATTGTAAAAGACATAATCCCATAAGATTTGCATGTTAATTTTTGGTTGCCTAATGATGATGTGAGAATATTATTGCTCATAGTACGGGTTCTCCAATAAGCATGTCCATATTTCAATTGTACAAGTGTTGTCTATGGAAGAGCATGGGAGTGATTGATGATGAAAGTTTTTTACACATTTAGAAAGGATAGAAGCACAAGCAGAGCTTATTTAACTACCAACTTGGTAGTCCATGACCAGCAGTATTCTAAGGCTTGTTACACATCTGAACCTTCAACGAAAGAAAAGGAATTTTAGAATGAATTATCAGTAGGTGATTCTTTTCTTTTTTTCTTTTGGTTAGATATTGGTGCATGTGCAATTCTGTGGTGAGAGAAATGAAAACATTTTCTTTGATGAAGAAAAAAAAAGAGAAAACATTTGCAGTTGCCTTCTCACTTGTTCATTTCTACACCTTTGGTCCTTCAAGGCTGAATTCAGAAGAAAAATGGATTTCATCCTTTTCTAGTATGCAAAATAGGATAGAGAAAAATTGCCTTCTACAATCTCCTAGAATATCTCTTTGATATCCTTATATGGCACAAACAAACCCAGAAATAGATTCCCCTTCTTCGCGACCTCCATGAATGGGAACACCCCCGCCGCCGCCACCTCCTCCCCTCTATATGCAGTTGTAATGGCATCCCATACTACATCAACCATAAATCCATGAAGATGAAGAAGGAACAAGGATTTTACGTGGTTGATCAGTGGCTTCCACTATGCTTGGGGTGGAGGTCGTGCGGTGATCGGCGAGGGCAAGGGAATGGCAATCAGCGAGGGGCATTTGTGGACGGAGGATGACGAGGTCAATGAGAAAGTGCTATCAATGTCATGGTGAGGAAGAAACAGTGAGGACGGTTGAGGGTTTGGGGTTGTTGTCAAGTGAGGGCTATGGTCGGGTGAGGGAGAAGTGCTCTCGATGATGGTTGGGTGAGGGTTTGGGGCATCAGTTTGCTTTAGGGTGGGGTGCTTTTTGTTTTTTTTTCTTTATTTTTGGCTTAAGTGTTATTTAGCGTGAGGGTTTATCTTGACGACACTTAACTTATGCCGAAGTTTTAAAATCACCAGCAATAGAAATAATTTATGTATACCGACAGTTCCAACATAACCACTGCCAAGGTGTTAGAATTACCATCAGTTTTGTAAAATCTCCAGTATTTGTCACCAAAAGCCTAATTTCTTGTAGTGGAAGGTTTGTGACAATGGAGCTTAGCTTTTAATAGATCTAAGTTGATTTGAGATTTATAGCTTTGAAAGCTCAGGTCTCAAGTTGATTAGAGATATACAAGGATTTAAATTGATGTGTAAAGATTTGAGTATAGGTTTACAGTGATTTTTGTGATTATTTGACTAGTGTAAGTGATTACATCAATGTTTTGGAGCTTTGATTTTGATTTGATTGGGGTTTGTTAGTGCAGCAACAATTCCTCTGATTGAACTGGAATGAATGAGCATTTAATCGTGGTTTTTAAAAGGGATTTTGGCAATTTGAGTTTTGTTAACAATTTCTGGAATGGGATTTATGGATGCATTTTCTAGATGTTCAAGCAGGTTTTGGAATAAGTAGATCAAGCCTTATTTGGATTTGAAGCTTTCTTTGACAATAGCTACAGTTCAAGCCTCTCAGAACAGAATGATGATTTGAATCAAGAGTTATGAATTTCCTAATTTTCTTTGAGTTCATTGAGGTTTTTAAGAGAGTTTAATATTAGAGCAAGCCCTCATCTACATGTATATATTTTACTTGGCTTAAATTGTACCATTAAAACTTTTAGAAAAACTAGGTGGTGCTCATTAATTGTACAAACTATTTTGATGATTAATTCCAATGCTTAATCCATGTTTTGGAGTTTGAACCTAATCTTCAATGTTTATTGAAAGTTCATAGTGATCTATCCTCCAATTCCAGCACTTCAGAATAATTTTTACGGCTTGATTTCATTTTTTGATCATATTTTAGCTATTTTCCAGCATTTTATTGTAAATAGTGAGAAAAATAGATGTATTTTGTAAATAAATAAAATAAACGTATCTTGAGTGGGTCTTTAGTATGCTTTAGGTGTTTGAGTCCTTAGGCTTAGGATTTGAACCTTTTAGCTAGGAGAACATACCTACATAAGTTCTAGACTTCTCAGGTTTAGAAATAAAAATTCTTAAAAATAAAAACTGCAAAAGAGTTCTTTCCTCTCATCCCTAGCTTTCTTTCTTTTAGTTTTCTTTATAAAACCCAAAAACAAAATAAAAATAAGGAAAATCCCCAAAAACTGATAAAAGTACCTTATATAGTGTAATTACATGTATATACTCATAAGTTAACAATATAGAGTAAGTTATATGTAAATAAAGTATGTATATAATATATATATTTATAAGTAAATAAGTTATAATGAGTATTTATATTAAGTTATTGGTATACTATTATTCATATGCATATATTGTATAACTAATTACAATATATGTACATAACTTATATGTATGTATGTATAACTATACATGTACATTACTATATTTATGCATATAAGTTAATATACTGATTATAGTATTTGTTATGTAAAATAACATATCTATGTTATAAGTATTTAGTTATGTAGTATATAGGTATATTACTTTAAGTTAATGAAGTATATTATTAAATTAATTTAATTTAAGCTAGTAAGTTAATTAAATAATATACTAATTTATACTGTAATCTAATAATCTATATTTTAACTCATTTTAAATATATTTATTATAACTATGTATATAGTGTATAATTAATTTATATGTATATAATGGATACGTGTATATTAAATGTGTAAATATACAAATAAATCTAATTAAATTATTTAAAAATCTTAATTAATCATGTATATATGTAAATTAATTAAATTCAACCTTAATTAAGTAATTTATACAATAATTTATAATGTACATAAGTAATTATAATTGATTGTAATGTGTATATTTACCTAACTTTAACTACTTTAAAAATATATTTATATATTTATTTAACTTAGAAAAACTATATCATTAGGTAACCCTATATATTAGCTAGACAACTATGTAATTTAATTGTAAATTAAATCATTAATTATGCCCTAATTAAGACCCTAAAACATCTAATAATCCATACAGCGTAGCGTTATCAAGCACTCAGATTTAGTGTCGCATTGGTGGTGCGTGAATGACTTCAGCAATATTTAAAGAATCACCTTGGTTAGTTGTTTGCCCAAGAATGGGCGATGGGCTCCCTGGCACACTTGCTAGAGCGGGTCTATCTATGTGTGCTGCACGTGCGTGCCCATGTGTGACCTATAAGGTGTTGTGCAATAGATTAGAGCCCAATAGGTTAATGCCTGTTGGGGCAACCCACTAGGGGCATGGCCTTAAGGGTGGCCTTTGGGTGCTAGGTGGTAAATTAATGTGGCTTTGCTTCACCTGTAGGGGTTGCCTTAGTAATGGTACCGATCCGGCCCTTGGGTCGTTGATCCTGTGAAAGGGCAGCCCAAAATAATTTTTTTGTGCTAAGTGTTAACAAAGTGTTGGGTTCAAGATGTCAAAAATAGGCTAAGTGTTTACAAAGTATGCGTGTTAAGCTCACAGGCTAAGTATTAACTATGTGTTATGTTAAGTGTTGTGTGTGAATGTGTTATATATTTTTATGCATGTATGGTGTAAAGTATGATTAATATGTGTTGTGTATATGTTGTGTATTTATAAGTTAATATATATTAATATCATATTTATATGTATGTAACATATAAGTATGTGTGTGTGCTTGTATATATTATATATATTAATCATTGTATATATATATGGTAGATGTTATATGTAGTACATGTATATAGTAGTGTGTTGAGTGTGTGATATGTATAAGTAGTATTGTATATGATACGTTAGTATATATTGTATATTATATGTATGTTAGTATTATTAGTTATTTAGCTTAGTATTATTATATATATACATAAGTTAGATATACGTAAGTGTTATATATATTTATGTTTCATGTGATGTTTTGTATATTATTATATGTTAGCATATAATTAAACTAAGTATGGTATATATTGTTTAGCCTATTATGTATATATTTTTTGAGGCTTATATAATTATTTTTAATTCTTCTCCTCTTATATTCTTGTCTTGTCTTTGTTTCTAATTTTTAAGGTAAGATTTTGTTTATAAATTTCTTTTCTCTTTTTATTCATTTGTATATACGTTAGCTGGTAATCTAGTTAGTTTAGGCGTCCTTTTGTGTCTTGTTTGTACATAATTTTAAGGCACTGCTTAGGATAGAAAGTAAATTGAATTCATTTTGTAAATAACTAACTCAAATTAATTGATTCTTTGATTCTTTTACTTCTAACTAATTCTTTTCTAAATAAACTTAACATTTTTAGAATGAAAGATGAATTTAGATTATAGAGAGTGATGCCTATCAATAACTGCCTCCCAGTGAATGACCTAGAATAAACTACTAAAAATTTTATATAAATAAAATGACATCCATCTAGATAGCAACACTATACTATTACAGCAATTAATTAACCCAAATTAACAAGTGATCCAGATGGTACATCAATGTCCATGCTTCATATTAATCTCCTTTATTCAATTTGCCTACAACCAACATATGTACAAAATACATTAATTAGTACCAAAATCAGATTAGTGCTAAATGCATGCTCTAAACATACATGCAATTATTTACATTAAGGCTAATTTAGGAAACTAACAAAATCTAGGTATTTTATCATTAATAATCATGCATTTATTACACCTACATGCCTATCTTTTGCTCGTCGCTTAGAAAAATAGAAACTGAAAATCATGCAAGAAATCAAAACATGAATTTGAGTTAAGTTAGATTAAGAATATCGACATGATTTTTCACTATTAGAAGGAAATTGCACACGAACTCTTAACAGCAAAGACTCAATAGTTCTAAAGTATTGACTCAAATGTAGACCACATAAGTCTAATTAGAGATTTTTATTAGACTAGGAGTTCGGTCTGAAGAGCAACTTTTTATGGCTTTGTCAACCCACCCAAGGTTTGACTTGAAATTGAAGTATTAAGCATCTAGTGTGAAAGAGATTTGAATCATTAATTGGGCAACTAAATTGAGCCCTAAATTTTCATTAAGGCTAAGTACCTTAAGCCTAGTCAACAACCCTACATCAGCAACCTAGATGCTTACCCAGATGGTACATCAATTTTCATTGAACACTAAATTTTCATTAAGTTGCTGATTTTGAAGTTGAAGCTATATCTTGCTTCTTAAGACCTAGGAAACCTAATTTGAGGTACCTTAAGCCTAGTACACCATCAATAACCCTTCTTAAGAACCTAATTAGGTTCTCACAAAGTCCAATTGACTCAGGAGAAGTCAATTACACTCTACTGTCTAATTGAACTCATGGAATCCAATTAAGCCCTAATGTCAACCCATTCTGGTCTAATTGGACTCACACCCAACCTAATTGGGAATTCTCTCTCCCAATTACATACACATTAATCCAATTAAACATGTGATAATTTTAATTAGATCTTCTACCTTAGCAATAGGTTGTATGAACCTATTTCTAGAAACTTACCTAGACCCAAGTGCCCAGACCTATAGGACTCAACCTAGACCACCTAGTCACCACGTAAGTGGTCTACTCAACCACTTAAGTGGCATGTACACACACCCACACTTAGAGTTGGCGTCCACACAAAGGTGGCACCACTTGGAACCCTAAATATATCAAGTCTACTTAGATCCAGAAATTGTGGATCTAAGAAGACTCACTCCTTTCCCAAATTAGCCACCACGGATGAGCCATCCTAGACTCTTCTATGGACAGCCACTTGAAGGCTGTCCACATCTATAAAAGAGCCATCATAATGGCTGTCCATAGCCCTTCATCTTAGACGCCACCTCCATCTCCACTCACTCCATTCACGAGCTCCTTCCTCCGTAAGCACCACCACTTCCACATCCAAGAACAAGAACCTCTACCATCTCTCAAGAGGGTCGACCACCCACCTTAGTCGTCCCTCCTTCCCTCCTACCACCTCAAGCCACACGACCACCAAAGGCCACCTCTGGTTTACCATTTTCCCATAGTGATGATCATTCTTCATATTTTAATTTCTTGCATTTTACCTTGCTTAGTAGCATAGCCATATCTCTCTAGAGTGTACGCATAAACTCTCCATGGGTTCCTGATGAGGGGCTACTCATCATGGCTAAAAAGTTGAAATTAAGTTAGACACTAAGTAAAGCAATATCAAATTAATAGATAAAAAGGCTTAAGTGTGGGAATTAAAGAAAAAGACCTAAAACCTTTACTCTGTGTTAAAATTTCATAATTAGGTCACAAAATGAGATATTCTGAATGGAAAAGACAAATGATGATCCATGCGTCAATTAAACACATAAATAAGTTTGAAAGGCCAAATCAGAAGTAAAATCAATATCTTAAATGTTCAATTAAGCACATATAAAAATTTGAAGGCAATTGGATATCATTTAGGTTATGAAATAGGTAGTTTACACTTAGGTCCTTCATGCATTACACTCTTACCCTTAAAAACTCCTCTTTGGACCTACTTGTAAGATGCAGGGACCCTTTTGAAAGGCTGCAGGGCCCTTCTAATTATAGTTCTTTTCACTTTTGGACCTGCACGTTATTCTTCTACCCTTCATTCAAGGGTTTGTCTGCAAAATTTCCTTCATTTCAGAGAGAAGCCTGCTGTAGTTCGCACGCATTGTAGCGCTCGAAGAACATGGCCAATCTCAGCCGTCCGTCGCTCTTCAGATCTTGATCTGCGGTTGGATTCGAATGGAACTTTCACGCAATTCGGTGCGTGCATTCACCTCTCTCCCTAGATCTCATCTGACAGTCAGATCTTGTGCTCAGCTCACCGCACGCTCCGCCCCTCACATCCTCGCCGCCAGTTGCATCTTGTTTATTCTCACCTGCGCGGTGATCTCAGCCACTGAGCTGCTACTTAAGCACCTCAGTGGTGTCGCACGCAAGGGATCGCTCCCTCCTACACCTCTTAGCGATCAATTCGTCCACTCCAGTTTCCCCTCCCCATCAAGCCTTTAATTTCACTGCCACCGGCTGTGGAATCCTCACCTTCTCTCGACACTCCTCGTCGCTAAGGACTTCGTAGCACCTGAGGACGACCCTGGAGCCTCACTAGCAGACTCTTCCCTCTGCTGGAGTCATCTTCCTCCTTTCTTCCTCCTTAGCCACCGGCTAAGGACCCATAGGTCCCATTCTTCTTGTTAGATTAGGTTTTTAATTCTGCATAATTAGTTTTAGCTGTAGTTAAGTAGTTTAGAGTAGAATTAGCATAATTGTTAATGTTTAATTTTCGTTGTAGGTTAAAGTAGCTGTAGTAATACAATTAGGCTTAAATTCCCTCCCCTCACCTCCTCTGATTAGTCCAGATCAGAGGGGAAGAATTCATCAAACCATGTTTCAAATTATCTCCCTCTCCATTTTTTTTTCCATAATCCAGTTCTGATTTTTTCAGGACAGATTTTTCTCATCTTTCACCCACACACTCTGATCCAATTTCAGATCTGGTTGGTTTTCAACCTCAGATCTGAAATTGGCGTCACAAGCACTAAGGGGCTTCTCACTCACCTCACCTTTGGTCACAAAAGCCCCTGATTATGGGTCGAATTTTTCAGTTTGTCAGATTTCTCCTCAATGTGGATTTTAAGGATTTCTAGCTTTCTGGATTTACTGCCTGATCTGACAAATTGAAGTTGATTTGAATTCCCTGTTGGCAAGGATTCTAAGAGGATTTCTGGTGACAGAAATCATCTCAGAGGAGCCATGCTAAAATTTTTTTTGATAAGCCTTGAATGCGTTGAATGCAAGTCAGATCTGAGGATAATTACTTTGGTAATTTGAAGTCTAATCTTGCATTCATAAGTTTTTTTATGGCTGTCTGGTTTGTCTGGTGATCTCCTAACCTAAGGTGGTCTCAATACTCCTAAAGGTTTCAAGAAACTGGGATTTGATCTTATGGCTATATTTCATTGAATTAATTCTTCCTTCATGCTGTCTATAGCATTAGGAAAAGTTGATTCAGTGATATTTGTGGGTTTTATCTGAAATGAGGTTTTTGATGAGGGTTTTTGGCATCTAAATTGAGATACTTAGTGAATTTCGTGAGAAATTGAACCCTTGTAAGATTTGGGATTTACTTATTCGCTTTTCAGTCGATTTTGATTGACTCTAATCCCAGTAACACAGTAAATTGCTGCATCTTGCAGCTACATATTTCCTTCTTTCCAAACCCTTCCCTTCTCACCATTTGGATTCACCTTCCTTCTCAAATGGACTAACTGCAGCAGCAGTTAGCCCATTTGGCAGTGGCTTAAGCTGCTGTAGAAAAGAGAAAATTAAACACCATTCCCCTTCTCATCTCTTGGACAGTAGCTTTGGCTGCTGTTAGAAAAAAAAATTGAACATAATTAATCCTTCCTTTCTCACCTCCTACTGAAATCTAACTATAAGTATACTGAAATCTGATACTGTATATATACATATACAACTAACTATAACTATAATGTACATAATAACTACGTAAGTATACTGTATACTGAAATTTGATTTAAAATACTATCTATAAATATATATGGATATGGGCAGTAAGTATAGAAATAGTATATTACTCTATAAGTATATATGTAGCATATTGTATACTGTATAAAATTGCATATATCTATATATATGTAGATTATAAGTATATTAAATCCTGTACCTTAATTAAATCTTTTATATATAATAAATAATGAATTTATTAAGCTAACAGCTAAATTATTAAATTAAATTAGATAAATTAGTAATTTAGGGTTATAATTAAGTTAATTGAATCTATATACTTAGGCTAATATATCTTAAGTAATTTAAGCTAGTTGAAGCATATTTATACTTTTTTTATATTACTTTAACTTAATTTGTAAGTAAAACTGTCAAAAACTACTATTTAAATGTAAATAAAATAGAAATTAATTCGGAAAAATATAATAAAAATGTGTATAAAATACTTATGTATGTAATCTAACTCTGTATAAGGTCAATTAGACCATTCACTAACTAATTTATAAGTAATTAACCAAGAAAACACCTAAAATAGTGTGTAAAAATAGCCTATTTTAGTGAATTTATTTATATAGTAAATATAACTAAAATTTAAAATTAATTGAACAATTATGTAGTATTATGTAAATACTTTATTTTCCATAATTTATTTTATTTTTTTAATAAATTATGGCCCTTGAATTGAGGGCCAAAATCGCTTCCAGCCACAGCTGCACGCGGTTTCCAGTGCAGATGTGGCACTAGAATAGTGCCACATCGTGCGCTGTAAACCACACGCAGTGGTATAACATGGATTCGTGTTTCCGTATGTTCAGTCGTCACGGGCGCCGGGCACCCGAAACAACCGAATACCTTTGATCCGATTATGAGCATATCTGAGCATGGTATATCTGTGGGGCCGGGGGCCTGAGAGGCGTGTGTGCGTGGGACTTGTAGGCCCTGTGCTGAGTTGAGAAAGAGAAATGTAATTAAGCGGCCTAAGTAGAATTAAGCCGCGCTTAGTAGAGGTTTGGTCCCACCCTCTGGGTGCTGTGTATCCCTCAAAAAGCGCACCCGCAAATTAGACACATTCTTAACTGCTTAAAGAGAACTAATGACAGTGTTAAGTGCCTCTCGCCACAGCATATTAAACCTGTTAAATTAGAATGAAAATGCAGAAGAAGTATAACAAAGGAAGAACATCTGACGAAGATGTATGTTAAGTAAGAGAGAGAAGACATACATACTAGAGAAATGATGTACATACATAAATAAATACATATACAATTAAAATATAAACATAAACATATATATACGTATACGTAGTATAGCCAATTATTTGTTTAAATAAACCAATATATTTACTAACAGAATAAAATGTCACCATAAGTGTCGCTACAGACCCTAGTTTCCTTCTTTAGGTTTGTATATAGTGTTTTGTAAGATCTAGCGACGCTTTTGTCTGTCACTAAAACTATTGTATGTGTTACTATAGATAACAGACTAGTAAGTTAAGTGAATATACTATAACATCTTAGTCTATTGTGTATTTCCATGTTAGTAGAAATACTATAACTTGTAAAGACATAGTTTATAGTATAGCAATAGATTGTTTGATGCTTGTTTATAGTTAGTTTTTGCAAGTATTACAATTAATTCTTAGTAAGTAGGCAAACCATATCCACATTCATTCATTCTTTAATAAGATGTAAAGTTTCTTTTTGGAATTAGAGAATAATTTTGAGATCAAAGAGCGATGCAATTCAATAAATTGCCTCCCAGTGAACGACCTGGAACAAAACCAATAAAAATTAGATAAGTAAATAATAATAATTGTTGTAATGACTGGTACTCTCTATAACTCACCATAATGACACTCATGATGTTTCAAATCACAACATACTACAACAATCATTATCACATCATTATAACAATCCCATTTGTATTATTAGTTCCATGCATGCATCTCTCTTCTGTTAGATTAGATTTTGCTATTTTTGATTTCATATTATAAGCATTCCTCTAGAGCTAATTGTAATGACATGATTCTATGAAATAAAATTCTGTTATCTTTATTGGATCATAGTTTTTTTATGCAAATAAAACATCAGTTCCAGAGGATATTGAGTACTTAACGATAAATGAAGTCTTTGTTGGTCACCATCGAGTAGTTAAAGTCATGCGCATCAAGACACATACTTTTATGTTCATACTCTTCTTGACTCATAAGCATTTTTTACACGTAAATAATGCAACCAACGAGTCCTATATTCATACATTAAATTTCGGACTGCGATTCTAAGAGTGTAGAGAATGAAAAAGAAATCAAAATCAAAGTAGAAAAACTACGCCACCTTGAGATCAACTAGGATTCATCGTCTCATTAGAAATATTTTTGTTGTTGAAACGGATTTCGCATCTATACTACAACATATTTAAATCAACTTGCGATTTACGATTTCAACATGGTCTAATTTGATAAAATCGCAAAAGATATAAACCTTTGTTGTTGCAAGATTTTATGAGTTCAAAATAATAACCGAAACTGTGGTGAGTCATAGGTCAAATATAGGGAGGCACGGAATTGTATCTAATCTAAATGCGAAAACACAAAACTAATATGAACTAACTAATTATTTTGGTATTTTTAAAAAAGGAGATGATAAAAGGGATACCAATCACAAGATAAATACAGAAGGGTGGCGAGAAGCACAGATTGCAAGGTAAGACAACTGAAATCAAAAATTTATTCTACTTGAGCAAGAGTCAACTATTACAACTAGAATTAGAAAACTAGAAAACAAAAAATAAGAGATAAAGTAGAAATTGGAGAATAGTGCATACTCCATAGTCGCAGCCGCCTTGAAATGAAGTTCATGTTGAGGAAGAAAGCCTAGAGCAACTATGAAGGATTACCACAAGTTGATGTGAGGTCGAGGGTGACGTGGAGGTGAGAAGCTCTTCTAATGGAGGAAGTTGCTGAGAGGATCTAAATAGGAAGGCTTAATGGAAAGTGGTGAGAGACTAGACTAGGGGGGAGTGGGATGTGGATTTAAAGATGTTTTTAGGTCTAAAGTGGAGGGCTAGGATTGATTAGGTTTAGGATCAAGGGTTAGCATAAGGCTTTGGATTTTTAAGTGCATTTAATAGGTTAATTAAAGCTTTAATTAGTTGCTTAATGGTCGATTAAGGGCATTGGGGACCTTAATTTGGTAATAGCAATTTTTAACAGAAAAGTAAACCATTTAAGCATTAGGTAAATGTTTGAGAAATGAAAAGATAAGGTGATAATTATAAAATAATAGTGACTTGAAGGCCTTTATTAGATGCCAAGAAAGGAATAAAAGGGCCTTGGGTGCAATCTTGCAATTTCTTATTTTAAAGGTGGAAAGCTTGTGAAGGAAGTCGCCTTCTTATTTTGGTTTACAAAGGAAGCCTCATTCTTATTTTGGCTTGTGAAGGTAGCTTCATTCTTGCTTGCCTTCCAAGCTAATCTTCCTCCTTTCCTTAGAAAAAGAGAAGGCCTCCTTCTCCAAGCCAAGACAATCCTCATCCTCCTCTTCTTGTGTTCACATGAGAAAAGAGAGAAAAAGAGAGAGTGAGACACCCCTTTCTTCCTCCTCAAGCCACTCCATTCCGCCTTGCTCCACCAACCAACCATCTCACCGATTGCCACTGCCTCTGCTGCTAGAGGAGCTGTTGTAGCTAATGTTGCTGCTACTACCATTGTAGCTGTTATGGTTGCTGCTGTGTGAGAAGAGAAAAGAAGGAAGGAGCTCAAATCTGAGGTAAGGATTTTCCCCTCTTGATATCTTCTTTGTTTTCCTATGATTAAGTTTGGTAAGAGGATGTTTGGGGTTAAAAATAGTGTTTGCATGTGGAGATTTGATGATAGAATGCCATGATTTTATGCCTTGGTGGGTAAAAATTGTGGTAATGTGATTTTCTACTTAAGAGATACCCTAATGTTTGGTGAGGGATTTCTTGGGTTTAATATGGTCCTTGTGTGTGTAGGAACTTGAAATGAAGGTTTCACAACTTTTGGATGTTACTATTGCTGCTTGCTACATCAAATGTTATTGATGGTTACTGCACTGTGCACTATTGGTTGTTTCTCTTTAATCTACGTATAGTTGTTTCTTGAAACATGGTTTAAGTTTACCAATACCATGTTGTGAGGAAAAACTAGGTTACTTCCTATTGGAATGTTCATCCTCAATACATAGAGGATGGACGATAAAGTTATAGGCATACACCTACAAAAATAAATAGATATGAAAGACAAATAACAACATAAAAATAAGCCTGACAATCATCAGAGATAAGAAATTTAGTGTATCTAGATAGGCCATATCGTTCACCCAATAAGACACAAGTGGTTCCATTTCATGTAGAAACCTCCTTACAGAGAATGGGAATTTAATTTATTTAGTCAAATCCATGTCTAATACCTAAGATTTGATGATATTAATCCCTATTAGTATTTAATATTAGAAACCTATAGTTTGGGCATACTTGGGTGCCATGATGGTTAGTCCCTAATTAGAAATGAAGGAATCCCTCAAGGGCAATAGATCCTAATCTGAGAAAAAGGGGAAGACTTAAATGTAGATGCATGAGGACAAGTTGCAAGAGTACTTGCATGGCCTAATGCATGGTTTAAACTAGGTTTAAAGGATCTTAGAAAGAGTATAGGGATCCAAACATGCAAAGAAAGACAACCATGGGTTGATAGGTGGAAATCTTATCAAGAACATTATGATGATAATGGTGTGGTAAGGGGTTCTAGGCTTGATGCCACGGGATGCACATGTGTACCTTGAGTTTGTACTAACTGGGAAAGTGGGCCAGGTCAAGAAATGGCTTGCTATTATGGGTTTTGTGGAGATTGTTAACTTTCTACTTGGGTAGTTATATTGTGAACTTGTTGGAATTACCCACTCTGTTATTTGTGTAATTTATGTAGATTAATGGAAGAATGTTTCCCTTGATTTCTTTTATAGCTTGAGTCATTTCCATGCTAGTAAATACCTGGAATAGGGTTTTTATCATGTGGTGTTAAGTGGTGAACATAGGTAATCAAATGGAAGGTTCAAGATTTGGAACTACGTGCTGAAGACACCTAGTACTGGTATTGGTGATCAATATCGGCACTAGTTGGCTCAGCATGAGTTAAAAAGTGGACTTTAGTCTGGTACTGAAAGCACCCCGTACTGGTATTGGTGACCAATACTGATATTGGATGAGTTCAGTAGCCATGACAATGGGTGCTCAATATTGGTATTGGTGCCTAGTACCGGTACTAGCTAGATTGCATGGAAAGATGTGGTAGGTGCCTAGTATCAGTACTAGCATTTAATATTGGTATTAGTTGGTGTTCTAAAATTGTACTAGGGCTGTCCTATACTGGTACTCAAGTCTAGTATCGATACTGGCTGGCCTGGTTGAACCTGTGCTATGGGTTCTTAGCACTGGTACCTAGAATAAGGATCGATATTGGTGTGGTTGTTCTACCCTGCTTAAACTCCAAGAAGATAATTAAAAGTTGATTAAATATGGATAAATAAATGATTGAATACAAAATATTGGGATCAGGAGTCTCTTGGGTTCAAAATGTACCTGGTATGTATGTGGATTGGTGATCAAGTTTGCAACTAGTTTGGAGGTGCAAAACCTGGGTTTCGGGCATGAGAGGCAGCTTTTGTAGTTCTAAGTTTGGCCAACAGCTTGACCTAACATTAAGTCAGGTTTACCTAACGATAGCTGGCTATTGGAAGGGTTTCCTAACGTTAGATATCAGATCCCCAACGTTAGTTAGTTTGTTGAAGTTACTAATTGGCCTAAAATGTGGGCTTTTGACACCAGGAATCCTAAGGAATGATGGAACCTAATTGGGGGTCTAGTAGGTGTCCCAATAAGTAGGAGGAAATGGTGAAACTACAGTTAAACCTTAGGTAGAAAATGAGTGTGTGTTAAATGTAAGCTTGAAGCTCTCTAAATGGATTCTAGGTAATCTGAATTGGGTGAGTAATGACTTGAACCTCACATGAAGATAGTTGTGACTCAGCCAGAGCCGAATAAATGGAATGTCAATGATGGTAGCACCATCATTGGTGTTAATTAGTCTAATATAACCTAATTACAGTGATAAATGCTGCTTAATATTCATTAGAAGATCATAACTCTGTTATGAACTGAATACAAGAAGACAAGAAATCCCATTAATTCTATTGTTTTAACACCTAATCACAATTGCAAATTAACTAAAGGGTTAATCAGGTGCTTAATCTAAGGTCAAATGAGCTTAATTTCCTAAGAGGTGGGCGTGAGTTGATTGAATTAGGATTTTTCACATTTCGAGGATTATTTTATTAATAAAAACCCCAAATACAAGCTTACTTTAATTAAATGGGTTTTAGTGGAAACAAATGTAATTTAAAGCCCTTAAAAATTATTTAAAAATATTCTAAGAGGTTTGGAACTTTTAATTTGACTAAAGGAACCTATCTTGACAAAAAATAGACTTAAGCGGGAATTTATCTTGTTTTGGGATTCTATGTAAATTTTCCAGTCAAAATTGGTCAAAACTCGAATCTTAGGACACCATTAGATTCCTTGGGTCCAAATTAGGTTAACCTAAAATTTGATTCCAAACAGAGTCCATCTTGACCTAGTTTGCATTTTATCCCATAGGTTTTTATCTATTACAAAACTACATATAGTTTCTAATCATTATCACTAACAAGCCCCTAACTTTTGAGTTTTTCTTGCAAGTCGATCCTTCCACCACTACCTTCTTGACGTTCGTCGGACGCATTTGTGTATAATCATTTATTGTAGTGCATTTACGACGTCAATTTTAAATAAAGAATCAGAGGTGAGTCCGAGTATCAAACACAAGAAGGCATGAAATCAGATCAAATGATCTCTTTGTGTCACATAAATACGCCGTTTGTTTTGCTTACAAATAGAATAGAGAATGATAAAGAAAGGGAGAGAGAGAGAGAAAGAGAGGAGAGATAGTGTTAGAAATCCATGATAAGATATGAGGATAATATATAAAAGATCTAGTCTATTAATTATCAAATGTTGTAATCCAAGAAATATAGAGGAATGCTTAAATGAAAGACATGAACTGCACTATCACATAAAATAAAACTAAGAACAAGGAATAAGAAAGCATCGAGGCAGCCACGGCAGTGGAGGAGCTTCCGTCGGCAGCTCGACATCATCACAACCTTGCTTGGGAGCTCTAAGAGTGGAGGAGTTGCTTAAGTAGGTGATGAGCAAAAGTGGATTGGGCTAGGCCCTTTTATAATGGAGGGAGAAGGCTAAAAATCATCCTTGAGTCAACAGTGACAACTGCAAGCGTCACTGAAGACCCACTGCATGCATTGCCCTTGACCCTACCCTCGCGCCATCAATGGTCCAGCTACCTCCGCACGCCCCACCGCATGCGCATGCACTGGCATGTGTTGTGCCGCGTGCACGCACCGTGCTTGCGCTTGTGTGCTGCTGCTTCACACGCGTCACACGCCTTTTGCTGCTGGGGGTGTGAGGGGTAGCCTGGATGGCACACATGGCACCATCTGGGTCGTCCAACTTCTTTCTATTGTAGAGGGTGCCACAGTGCTCAGATCGAGATGATTCCCACGCTGCTGGATTGTGATCGTCGCTACGGATCCATCCGTATGGTCGGATTTTTATCTGAGGCTCGTAAGGATGTCGCATTACCCCCTAATTGTTGATCTTTCTTAAGCTTATTGTGGGAGTTACGGAGGTTGGATTAAAGTCATTTCAAGTCCGTTGAACTTTGTTCGTCGATTTGGATCCATCTATACAATCCAATCGGTCATCTGAGACCTATTTCAAAATAGACTTTTGTACATGGTCATTAAACATTCATTTTAAGCGATTACAATGTAAAGAGCATGCAATATGCACGCAATGCTCCCAAGCCCATTATAATATGTCATTATCACAGAAGTATCCCCAAAATTGACTCTAATTGATAATATTAACACTGAACATTATAGAGTCATCATACCCCCATGCCAACCCCTTGCTAGTCCCTAGCAAGGTTTGACAGAAATGCTATTTACAACTAAAATTAGGAATTGATCGCTTAGGTAAAAGTTGCTTGTCAACAGGAGGAAATTTCTACTAAGAACCTAACTCTCTAAGACTCAACAGTGCCCGGGTTGCCTGCCAAAATGTCAACTGCCTGAGTCCTCGCCTTATTCTATATAGAAGCAAATGCATCTTTTTTTCTTTTTCATCTTTTCTAAATTTTTTAGACTTTTGGTGTTGAGGATTTTAGGGTAACTTTCTACGGCTACCCAATCCACTGAGACTCGTAAAAGATTCTTAGTACTAAGCATCTTATTGTGATAGTGATAGACTCACTCAATGCCAATTAAAATGGACTTCGGGTTTCTACGCCCCTTGGTGACTCGAAAAAAAGAAAAAAAATGTTGCCTAAAGGTGTATTTATCTAACTGGTAGCTTTCTCCATACTTTTCATTTTTGTGGGGTCAACACAAGAGCGAACCCGGTGTATATCTCCCCAGACTATGCTACTTCCCCACTTCTTCCTTAAGTGTTTTGGAATTCTTGTGCATTTTATCAGCTAGGATCTGGACAACCGGCCAATGGGCTGTTACCCATGACAACTTGCTAGCCATACTCATGCGGTGAAGTGTGGCTTATTCTTATTTCCTTTCTCCTTTTCTATTTTCCTTTTTCTTTTTTTTTCTTTTTTTAAGTAGGTGGCTTTCCTAATCTAAGATTTACCTAAAGGCAGTAGTGAAAGAGAATGGCCCTATGGCTGGGCTCTAGACAACCTGCCATTAGGCTGTTACCCATGACAACTTGCCAGCCATACCACCTTAGAAGGTTCATTAGCTACCCAATTTCCGTTAGAACTGCTGATGAGTGAGTCAGTGCAAAATGTGTGTAGATGCTTAGACTAAAAATCCCCCTAAATCAGAGGGTGGATTAATAAATCGTATACTTATCACCCTACTTTATTGACCAGGTTAATATTCATTAAGGTGGTGAGGACTCGAGACCAAGTCCACATTTTTGTGGACACCCAAATTAATTAAGTCCAAAGACCTGAAGGGTCTTAGCGATTAGGTCCCTAACGTATCATTTCCTAAAGTCGACGAGCTTCTAATACCTAACTTTTCTTTTCCTAGTTTTAATTTTTTTTTATGAAAAGAAATAAAATTAGTTCAAGCTGACAATTTTGTACTCAGATCCTATGAATTACCACCCCCCCATGCCAAAGTTGGACAATGTCCTCGTTGGAGAAATAAATGTATGCAAAGGAGTAGGGAAAGAAATCACCTGAGTTGTAATTGTGAATTCGGTTAGCTTGAATCCTCTGGGTTGCCTCCTAGGAAGCTCTGAGTTTAGTGCCTTCAGCTGGGCATAGTACACAAACAGCAAAGGATCCATTACTTGAATGGTCTAGGTTAAGAAGGTGAAAACAAAATCAGCTAGACCAAGAGTCTGAAGTCCGCAGATGCGGACTAGGTTGTGGTGGAGTCCCAAACCTAAGGGACGGGAACTCTGCAATTGGTGTAACGTTCATGCCCGTGTCTGTTCCTCTCTTAGTCTGTGGGAATGCAGAGTAGAAGTTTATGTAAATAGATGTAACCCTAATGCATAAAGTAAAACATTTAGATTATTGGGAGAAGTAGTTCTTGTCCTTAGAAAATTAGGTTCTATTTGATGATGAATCATAGGGTTTTTATTCCCTCTGGATCAAGTCATGAAGATCATAGGGGTCCTGATAAAAGGTTGGTGGTTTGATCAACTTAGGACCCTGCAGTCAATATTTCATTCTTCACTTTTGTTGTCCTTTGGTGGAGTCATTTTAGTGTCCATCCACAAACTTAATTTCAACGAAATGTTCTCTTCTTCATCTGAAAGTTTGGACTCCAAATGTTTAGCCAACTCCATATTGGTTACATTAATACTTTTTAGACTTGGTTTAGCCACAAAAGAATGTGTTTGATAAATCATGATTGATTCGGGTTGATCAAAGTGAAAATCCTCCCCATCCTCAATTGTGATTTCTTTGTCTAATTCCTCATCGCCATTGGAGGCTGAGATCCTGTTCATCTCTTCCAAATCATATTCAATCATCAGGGAAGGACTTGTGATGGTGCTAATTTCATCATTCATTTCACACCACAATTCTTCCCTTTGCCTTTCCTTTAAATCCATGATAGGGTCTTTAAGTATTTCATAATCAAGGTGTTCAGAGTGAGATTCGCCATCCCCAAATCTTAATGTCTCTATTACTAAATTACTATCATTGAATTCTAAGACATGGAGCCCAATCTTATCACTGAAATTTTTAGATTCATCCTTATTTTCTACCTGTGTTCCAAAGGGTCCTCAATTCTTTCCAACATTAGGGAAGTGTTGATAGTGCATTGCACGAATTTAGGGCAACTAGGTGTGGTCTAATCAATTATCACAGGGCCTTGTTCCATTATTTCTGAGAAAGAAGTTTCCTTCATCACTTTCTGCTGAGCCTCTTCATTCAATTGTTGGAACATATCCATCATGGCTTGTTGCCCTTTAATCAATTCTTGATTCTATCTTTGAAACTCCAACTGAAGGCTATCAAGAACTAATCGGGTATCATTAGGTTTCCCTTGGATTTGCTGCTTAGTATTTAAATAAGAGTTGGGAGGGTATGGTTGAGGATGTGTGCTAGAGTCAGTACTGGGGTTTAAGTTCTTGGGTGGGCCCTCTATTCAATCATTTTCAAGGTCCAATTCATTAAGAGGAACCATTTCCTATTTTGTCCTACTCCATAATAATTGAGGTTCCAAGTCCCCCTCCCAGTCGGATTCTTCATTAGGGGTCCAAATCAAAGTTTGATCATTCTTGATTTGCCTAGGTTTATGATCATCCTTTGATTTCCACTTTTCTAGAATCCCTTCCAATCCATAAGTCATGTAGGAGAGATCCTTGAATTCAGATGACCTATCTTGGTTATGGTCCTGAGAAGGGTAGGGATCTTGGTGTTCTCTTAGAGTGTAGGTCCTATTAAATTGATTAGTGGGTGGGTGGGACCTAAAAGAAGAGCCATCAAAAGGAGAATCAAGGTAAGGATCCTCAAGGTTTGGGTCATACCCCTTAGTGGGTGGGTTGGATGTATCCCAATAGGAAGTTGATGCATGTTGAGTAAAATTGGGATAGCTGGGATAAGGGAGATATTTTGGGTACTTAGGTGCTAGGTTAAGTCCCTGACTAGGTGGTTGGTTATCCCAAGTAAACTGTGGATACAACCCACTTGAGTTAGCATACAAATCATGTTGGGGATACTTTGGAAAAGAAGGAAAGGCATTGAAATCCATGGTTTGGAAGAAGTAGAGGGATGAGCAAATTAAGTGAGCACAATTGGGTGTAAGGACCCAATGCCAAAACAAGTGTTCTTTAGCAAGCAAGATTGACATGTGTGATTTTCAGGGTTTGAATCATGCATTAATGGGTTTTAAAATTTCACTTGTTTACGCATTCAAAGAAGACACAAATGTATAGTCACACGATTGGTGAAGATTGATTTTCTTTAAGGCCTTTTGTGTGGCTATAAGGTTAAAAACTCCCTAGTGTGGAAGATCCTAGGGTGTGTATCTTTTACACAATGAATCTTTTTTTTTTTTTTGAGATTTTGCCAAGAAGGGTCCAATCAAAACAAGCAATAACCCTATCCTAACCAAAATCAAATGATCTTTTCAACAAAATTAATTTCAAAATTTTTGAGGATGATAGACCACCCAAATTTATGTTTTTTCAAGAGGGGGTCAATCTATCCAGAACTTCTAGATCAGTGCGCAAGTTTAAGATTTTGATTAGAACAAGCACTAATCAATTTCAAATGCAAAAATAATCCCTAGAAGAGGTGTAGAGAATTTCAAGATCTTTCTAGAAATATAAATCTCTTGCAAATCCAAGTTGTGTATAGTTTGAAATAGTAAGAACACTCTACAGATCTCCAGAACTTAGGACAACCATGCGCACTTCCAGTAGCAAATTTCTCATTGCCGAACCACAAGGAGTTTAGCTATGAAATTTAAAGGGTAGTTCGCCTACTAGAAGGGGCACCTCTAAAATTTTGTTCAAAATTTTTAGAGGTGTAAAAGGTCCTTTAATCATGTCCACAACGCAAGTCCAGAAAATGATTTTTTTTGAAGTTAACGGCTTGAAGACTTAGTGGTGGTGTTTTTCTTCGACAAACAAAAGAGAGTTTTTTTTTATAACTCCATTTCTTGGTCCAAGGATGGAAAGTTTCCTTTGGATCGTGGGAAGACAAGATCAAACCTTCGGGTCGATGGCAGTCATATTCTTTCGCTTCCTTTCGATCCAACCCGACTCGTTCTCCTCCTATTGCTGATGCACAAGGTTTCTGCAACCATAAGAAGAGAGAGATGAGAAAGTTAGATAACACAAATATGAATAATGACCAAGAAAATGAAAGCGAATAAGATATCCATTGCCCCCCTAGCAACGGTGCCAAAAACTGACATTCGTCGGACATGTTGGTGTAAAATCATTCGTTGTAGTGCATTTACGACGTCAATTTTAAATAAAGAATCGTAGGTGAGTCCGAGTGTCAAACACAGGGAGGCATGAAATCAGATCAAATACTCACTTTGTGTCACATCAATAGGTTATTTGTTTCACTTGCAAATCGAATAGAGAACGAGAAAGAAAGGGAGAGAGAGAGAAAGAGAGAAGAGAGATAGTGTTAGAAATCCATGATAAGATATGAGGATAATATATAAAAGATCTAGTCTATTAATTATCAGATGTTCTAATCCAGGAAATATAGAGGAATGCTTAAATGAAAGAAATGAACTACACTATCACATAAAATTAAACTAAGAATAAGGAACAAGAAAGCATCGAGGCAGCCACGGCAGTGGAGGAGCTTCCGTCGGTGGCTCGACGTCTTCACAACCTTGCTTGGGAGCTCTAAGAGTGGTGGAGTTGCTTAAGTAGATGATGAGGAAAAGTGGAGGGGGGTAGGCCCTTTTATAATGGAGGGTGAAGGCCAAAAATCATTGTCGAGTCAACAGTGACAACTGCAAGCGTCACTGAAGGCCACCGCATGCGTCACCCTTGCCCTCGCCCTCGCGCCTTCAATGCTTCAGCTACCTTCGAGAGCCCTACCACATGTGCATGCGCTGCTAGCATGCGCTATGCCGCACGCACGCACCACACTTGCGCTTGTACACTGCCACCACTCCTCGGGCGTGTGCGTACTGTTGCATTGCCTCTTGACATGCGCCGCGTGCCTTGTGCTGCAAGGGGTGTGAGAGGTGTCCTGGATGGCGCCATGTGGCACCATCTGGGTCGTCCATCTTCTTTCTATTGTAGAGGGTGCCATGGTGCTCAGATCAAGATGATTCCTGAATTGTCGGAATACGATCAGCGCCTCGGATCCATCCGTATGGTCGGATTTTTCATCCGAGGCCCGTAAGGATGTCGCATTGCCCCCTAGCCATTGATCTTTCTCGAGCTTGTTGTGGGAGCTACGGAGGTTGGATCAAAGTGATTTCGAGTCTGTTGGACTCCGTTCGTCGATCCGAATCCATCTGTATGAACCGATCGCTCTTCTGAGACCTGTTTCAAAATAGACTTTTGCCCATGGTCATTAAACATTCTTTCTAAGTGATTAAAATGTAAAGATCATGCAATATGCATGCAATGCTCCGAAGCCCATTATAATATGTCATTATCTCACAAGTATCCCCGAAATTAATTCTAATTGATAATATTAACACTGAACATTGTAGAGCCATCACTTCTCTAAACACAGCAACTACAGCAACTCCCAAACACAAAAATGATGAATTTTGATTATTGATTTGAGGGGTGAAACGTTAATCAAATCTCACCAAAATTGGTGAGATTGATCTCGAGATCAACCCTAATTGTTTGAGCATCTCCACACATATGTTTGAAATCGTCGCCAGTGGGTTCGAGAAATTTGAGCTCAAAGGGTGGCAAGAACACTGCCAATTGAGCCTAACTTGGCTTAATTAAGTTGGGAGTAGGCTCTTTGTAAAAAGCCCAACTCCTAGAGATCATTTTCGTGAGGAATTAAGTTGGTTACCTCCTTAATTTCTTCCTCCACGTCACCGAAGAGACCCACCACCAGATCTCCTCAATACCCCTTCCTCGCCCTGTGCCATGCACAATAGGTAGAGGGTTCTTCCTTGAGCTTCTATGAAGCTTCTCACGAAGCTTCATCCCCTGCCTTGCCTTCATCAACTCCAGTCACCTTCCTCATCTTCTTCCTCTCTAGTGACCACCGATTACCTTCCTACGTCTTCCTTTCATAAACTTAAGTTAGGGCTTTTCTTTCCCTCTTCTCCAATTAACTTCTAGGAGCTTCATAGCTCTATCTATCACCACCTTCATCTCCTTTGACCACTGCCATTCATTGCTATGACCACCTTCACCATCTCTCTCTCCTCCACCTTCTCTAAACAAATTAACTTGGGCAAATGGATCCCCTCATCTCCACAAACATTTCACCCAAATCAATTTGATGACCCATCACCTCCATCACCACCGATGAGCTTCTTCGAAGCTTGACCAATCCAACCAACCATTCATCCCCAAATCAAATTAACCAAGGGCTTTTATCCGATGTGATCCACCAGTGGTTCTTGTGCTTTTAATTTGGACCGAAAGGCTGTATCTTCATGTGCATGTCTTCATCAAAGCGTGTTTCTTCTTTGATGACATGAGGCTTCGTTCAGCGAGCAATCGACTGGGGAGCTTATTTTCTTCACACGGAATCCTCGTAGGACCTCATATGGGATGTGGATCTCCCATCCCATGGCCAATTGATTCCTCAATTGGAGCAGCCATTCCATGGAAGGAAAGTGAAGAAGAATGAAGAAAGAATTGGATTCATAGTCCCACATCGTGGGATTATGATTTTAAAATCCATTCATATAGTTTTACGCCCCCTACCCATCACTTAGTATAGGGGTCAGGTCCCCATCTCACCCATGCCTTACACACCCTCACTCGCCACTCATGTCAGGTGGGTCCAAGTCCTATTTTGGATTCGATTAGAAAGAGAGGAGAAATTGTACCAGCCTTGTGAGCAATTGGTCTTATTTTATGCAAGCTTTAGCCAAGTATTGGGCGTCTGATTTTTGAGTTTAGGTCATCTGATAATTGCTTGTAGACTGATGTAAACATGTTTATATTACATAAAATGTCGATTTGTGCATGTTCTTAAGTGTAGAATTGCATTACATATTATAAATATTGCATAGCATGCATCATCTTGCATTTAGATTAGTCTGAATAAAATGGAAGTTAATTGTCGCCTTTTATGTTCAAGGATAGGGCGACTTTTTATTGGGATCTTAGATCGAAGATCCAATCGTACGGATCTGATCAGGGCAACGATTGGAGTTCAATGACTCCAAGATCGCCCTAATCAGATATCCATAGTATCAGATAGAGACTGAGGAACCCTAGAAGATCAAGGGCCAAGATGGTGTGAATCCGCACTTCAGATGACAAATCCAATCACACAGATGGATTTGGATCAACGATCGTAGCCTAACAGCGTGAAAATTGACTCAATTCGATACCCGTGGCACCATCTACATCATCCAGAAGATGGACGGCCAAGATGCCACCATGTGGCACCATCTCGGTCACCTAACCAACTGCCCTCAACCTCCAAAGCCTCTAGCGTCCATGCCTCTCCACCATTGGATCAAGATCCAACAGCTGAGAGTGGATCTCAAACCAGCACCTTCGTTCTCTGAAGCCAAAGGAAGAAGTGATCTCGACCGTTGGATCTCAATCCTTCGGTCCAGGTCACGCACTACGAAGATACATAGCTTGCCCATCCACACGCGAGCGCAGTGGATAAGGCGCTTTGTCACCTTAAGGCATGGGTTCGAATCCGCTAGATGCTGCGGTTAGGTGCGGGCGAGCAGGAGCATTCAACCGCGTTATGGGGATTGGGCAGCTATGCGCACCCAATCAAGTCCACGCACCATCGCACGCCCCCACATGACGTGAGATTGCATGCGTATGGGCACGCTAGGGAGGCACGGTGAGGAGCGCTCTCAGCCGTTCGATCTCACGATCGAATGGCCGAGATTTGAAGAACGTGGAAAGGCATTGAGCGTAGGGAGATGAGCGGCCGTGCACACGCCACCCCACTACTGCCACGTTCAAGCCTTAGTGACAGATTTATCTGTCACTAAAGGTTCTGAATTAATGATTTTCAACATGTAATGACCAAATTGCCCTCACTCTTTGCAACTATAAAAGGACACCCCCTCCATACGAAATTTTCATCCCTTCTTTCTCTTCTCTCCCTCTCCAAAGCTCAAGAGAAGCTTGTCCCACACCCGGGATGCTTCTCAAGAGATAAAGTCCAATTTTCATTCCCCTTTCGAAAGTGGATCCCGAGACGACGACAACATGTTGTCCCGTTCTCGTTCTTCCCACTTCATATGCCTTCATCCTGCTCTATTCCCTGTCTTCCAGGCATCGTCCCGTCCAGCTCGTCCTCCAAGCGACCGTCGAGGAGGATAATTCTCTCTCCATTCTTTTTAATGCTTTCTAGAGTAGATTTACTGCTTTCTAGTGTAATCGTTTTCTACTTTCTAGTCGTAATGTTTAGTGTAACAGACAATCTCTTTAATAATGAATTCCATGTTCATTCTACATCGCTTTTTGGTTTTTGTTTGTAATATTCTCTCTCTCTCATTCTCTCTCTCTCTTCTATTTAGTATAAATAGATAGATAGTTTCTAATCAATTAGTCTACTTCGTGACAAATAAATTAAATGCATATTTTTAAATCAAGCATCCGCCTCCCTGAGTTCGACCCGAGATTTCTATTTCGGTATAAATTTTATTTGTTGAGCACGAGTTCTTCACTTTCAAACTACAATGATAGGTTTTTTTCAAAACCAAATACGATAGCGTAGTTACTCATAGCTTCAACAATTTGGCACCATTGCCGGGGAGGTGATGCTCTTTGATTTTTTTTTCGCGTTTTATAACTTACAAATCATTTATCTCACTTCTCTCCTTTCTTATTGTGATTATAGGTACTCTTTTGAGACAAGCAAAAGCAGTAGATTGGAGCAAAGTGCTGTTGAAGGTTCTGTAAGTTATCCCCCATATCTCACCCATTAGTTTTCATTTCATCAGAAAATAACACAAGCATCAATCAACCTAGGTGTTCTTATAAACTCTAAGGTTAGTTTTGTTTGTTTGTTTGACACCCACACCTGCCTCAACCTCCACATTTAAAAACAAAAATATAAAAAAAATCTCACAGAGGTACACAACCTCATTTGATTTTCAAACTCAATCGATAAACCGATCTTTGGAGCCGGTACACACATCCAAACACATAATTGAGTAGAAATCAGATTACGTAATCACTTGTGTGCCTAATTAAGTGGTGCAACAGGCCAATTGTTTGAGTGAATTGGGCCACACCACTTCAATTAAAATCAACTCATCAAGTAGCTATCGATTAGGTTCAACTCTTAGGGATTTACCAGGCACTCCACATTCTTTTAAGTTTTAAAGGAAAACATCTTCATATGTGCTTTGAAAACCTAGTGTGCCAACAAAACTTATTTGAAAATACCTAAAGTTGAATCCTAAAAGATACTAAGATTTGAACCCTAAAATTCACCGCATCAAAAATAATCTTGTTTGAAAACCATTGGTTGTGCACGCATACACACATCAATCAATCATTAAGGGCACAACCCAGATAAAGGGCCCATCACATTCCATAGCACATTCAAACCTAGCCCTAAATAAAATAGAGTAGACGTTGGCCTTAAGGATTTGACTTGCTCTTCGGAGCCTAGAACGAGCTTATTTTCAATTAGTCTGTTTCTACTATTCAATCTGATGTCTAGCTAGGGTAGCAGAATCAAACGATCGTGGCTGGGGGGTACACTAGGAACTGGAGGTGCAAGCAGAAGGTAGAACCTTCTCCCCAATCCCTCAATCTAACTGGTTGGATTGAATAGACAGAAGTAGATCAAATCATTTCTTTATCTCAAGATGGGTTCTGGGGGCCTGTAGGTCTTTAGGCTGGCCCACTTAAGGATAGGTTTGATTGATTGTATTGCAGGGTACCTTCCTTCCTCTCATCTATCATGACTCCTTCCTCATTTTATACGCATTCCTGCTCTTTCCCTCTTATTGTGAGT
The DNA here is from genome assembly GCA_037157565.1 of Thalassia testudinum. Taxonomy (NCBI): domain Eukaryota; kingdom Viridiplantae; phylum Streptophyta; class Magnoliopsida; order Alismatales; family Hydrocharitaceae; genus Thalassia; species Thalassia testudinum. Next base: position 5,329,374 of record JAZHRO010000003.1, on the reverse strand, counting down.
TATCCTCAACATGACAAGTATCCCGACTTGTACTGTAATCAACCATCGGTTAGTTAGGATAACTCGGATTGGGGATATAGTTCCGAACCTCCGTGTTTAGGGTCAAACCCTGAACACCATGATTTTGATTTCTATCCTTCTCAAAGCCACATTGATTATAGATCGCAACCTTTTCATGGACAACCTAATACGATCTACAATCAAGAAGGATACATTGATCCTTACCCATCCTCTGATTACACTACATTTAGGTCATCACTACCTTTTGAACAATCCGAAATGACCTATTATCAGGAAGGGTATAACGAATCTCAATTCATTAACTCCCCTACACTAATCCCAAACCCGCCCAACCCTAAACCAAGTCATTTGGTTCAGGTTAACCTGGTTCAAGATAAGGTTCTAGCTAACTTGAGGAATATAATACAATCTTCAGAAGTTCAGCCAATACCTTGCATTGAAAGATTGGAGTCCCTGATTGAGATGATTGATGATTTGAGCAAGTATTTGTTGGATTGGCTCCAAGATGTTAAAGATAAGAACCCGGGTGAGTTTCTACTTGGGAAGTTAGCGAAATTGAGGATGAAATTTGTAGTTGCTTTAGTTCAATTATGGGATGATTCCAAGATGAACTTCCTTCAGGAGAGCTAATGTCAGAACCCGCTTAGGCACCTATTAGGGGGGACACGTGTTACGAGGCTGACCAGATTGAATTAGAGCAACCAATTAAGGATGATCTAATTTCTTCACCTGAGATCCCTAAGCCAGGGTATGGGGAAACGTATGTCTCCATGGATCAGAAGGTGACAGAAGATTTTTGGGCATACATTAATATGGATCTTGATTTCTTTGATTTTGATGGTGAAGATTCAAGTTGCGAAGTCTCACGCGAGTTTACAGAACATGATTTCTGTGAGACGATTCAGCCTAAGGAATCTGATAGATCATTTGATAGCCCAATAACTGAAGAAACTGATCTTATTGGGGCTCACATTACGGATCCAGAATCACATTTTCTGGAGGATTCAATCCAATGCCTTGATTGTTAGTTACACCCCATTGAGCTTATCGATGATTCTATTTTTGAGATAACTAGACCTAAGTCAATTCTGATTCAGCCACATCTTTTAGGCTTGGAAATTTCAGACGGGGTGATAAATATGCAAGAGGTCTCGAAACTTGACATTCTGAATGAGAAGAACAGAAGCCAGGAAGTTCTGATTTGTGAAGCAAACTTTGGAGGAAATAGAAGACTAAGTCTAAGGGTTCCAATTTATCTGAAACCATCAAACCAAAACCCTTATGACATTTCTTCTGAGGATGTTCAACCCAAGCATACATTCATTGATTATCCTTTCGATATCGAATTCTCTGTAACCCAACTCTTTGGTCTTGGGTTGCATCCTCATAAATCGTAGGCCTGACCCTACTTGCATACTGATTTTAGGTTTTGGGTAATTTTTATCCAGAACCTTAGATATTCTCCATTAGGGGGTATGGGTTTGCACCACAATCTGGTCCACATTTATGGACATCTGCTGGCAAATCTGAGATTTCATCTTTTTATTCTGATTCTGATTTACACCTGTGAATTCTTTATTTTTCTTCTTTGTATAGTGTGCCTAGCTGAAGGCACTAAATTTAGCACGTATATAGTTTTTTTTTGTTTTATCTCAGAGCGGACCCGACATTCACGCAATTCAGGTGCTTTCTACTCTATTCCACTCTGTTTTATGTCTTTTTAATACAATGAGGACATTGCATTAGATAGGCATGTGGGGGTGGATATTCATCTCTGAATTTATTCATCAGCTTCGTAGATTCATTTATTTTATTTTATTTATATAAAAAAAAAATTATGGAATTAGAAAAGAGAACTTGGGCTTAAGAAAATTTTCAATTTTAGGAAATACTACATTATGATCAAAACACAAAGACCCTTCAGGTCTTTGGACTTAATCGACCCGTGTATCCATTAAAATGTAGATTTGTTTTTCGAGTCCTCGCCATCTTAATTCTATTGTAATTTGAGTAAATAAGTTTGGGTGATAGGTACACGACTTATCAACCCACCTTCTGATTTGAGGGAACCTTAAGTCTAAAGCATCTACACACTACCTTGTCACTGGCTCGTTAATCGATGGTTCTAGCGTTAATTAGGTAGCTAATGAACCTTCTAGGGTGATATGGATGGAAAGTTATCGTTGGTATTAGCCCATAGGTAGGTTGTCCAGAGCCCAATCACTAGACCATTCTCTTCTTACTGCGTTTAGGTAAATCTTATACAAGGGAGGCCACCTACTTAAAAAATAAAAAAAAAGTGAAAAATAAAGAAAAGAAACAAAAGAAATAAGCCACACTTTTCCGCACGAGTATGGCTAGTAAATTGTCGGTGGTAACAGCTCATCGACTGGTTGTCCAGAACCCAACTCAATAAATGCACTGGAAATTCCCAAAAACACTTAGGAAGAAGTAGAGAAGTAGAATAAACTAGGGAGATATACACTGGATTCACCCTTATGTTGACCCCATAAAAATAAAAGTAGGGAGAAAGCTACTGGTTGTAAAGATACACCTTTAGGCAGAATTCTCTTTTTAAGGTCACTAAGAGGCGTAGAAATCCGAAGTCCGTTTTAACTGCCGATCAACGAGTCTATCACATTCACAATAAGATGCTTAGAACTTAGGGTTCTCATCAAATCTTGGGTGAGTTGAATGGCTATAGAAAGCCACTCTTAAACCCTAAAACTCGAAAATCTAAAAAAATTAGAAAAGAAGAAAAAGAGAAAAAGAAAATTTTCTTTTAATAAAGCGAGGGCTTGAGGCGGTCTGCATTTTGGCAGATACTCGGGCACTGTTGTGTCTTTAAAAGTTCAGATCCTAAGTAAACATTTTCTTAATAATCGAAAATAACTCATGTCCAAATAATCCAGCCTAATTCTCTTATAAATAGCATATAGTCTTTGCTAAGGACTAGCAAAAGATAGGCATGGGGGTGTGATGTAAACATGTTTATATTACAAAAAATGTCTATTTATGCATGTTCTTAAGCATAGAAATGCATTACATACTATAAATATTGCATAGCATGCATCATCTTGCATTTATATTAGTCTGAATAAAATGGAGGTTAATTGTCTCCTCTTATGCTCAAGGATAGGGTGACTTTTTATCGGGGCCTCAGATCAATAATCCAACCATATGGATTTGATCAGGGCGATGATTGGAGTTCAACGACTCCAAGATCGCCCTAATGGGATATCCGTAGCATCAGACAGAGACTAAGGAACCCTAGAAGATAAAGGGCCAAGATGGTGTGAATCAACACTTCAGACGACAAATCCAACTGCACGGATAGATTCAGATCGACGATCGCAACCTAACAACGTGAAAATTGACCCAATCTGATACTCGTGGCACCATCTACACCATCCACAAGATGGACGGCCAAGATGGTGCCACGTGGTGCCATCTCGGCCACCCTGAACCTCTGAAGCCTCTAGCGTCCACGCCTCTCCACCGTTGGATCAAGATCCAATGGCTGAGAGTGGATCTTAGACTAGTGCCTTCATTCTTTGAAGCCAAAGGAAGAAGCGATCTCGACTGTTGGATCTCAATCCAATGGTCCTGATCGCGCACTACAAAGATTCACCACCCACCCATCCATGTGCACAGTGTAGTGGATAAGGCACTCGGTCGCCTTAAGGCGCGGGTTCGAATCCTCGAGACGCTGCGGTTGGGCGTGGGCGAGTGGACGCATTCGACCGCGCGATGGGGATCGGGCGGCTATGCACGCCCGATCAAGTCCACGCGCCATCGCACGCCCCTGCATGATGCGAGATCGCATGCGTATGTGCGCACTGAGAAGGTGCGGTAAGGAGCGCTCTCAACTGTTCGATCTCACGATCGAATGGTCGAGATTTAAAGAACATGGAAAGGCTTTGAGCACGGGGAGATGAGTGGGCGTGCGCACGTCGCCCCACTACAGCCACGTTCAGGCCTTTAGTGACGTGAGGGCAATTTAGTCATTACAAGTTGCAAATCATTAATTCAGGACCTTTAGTGACGGATTTATCCATCACTAAAGTTCCTGAATTAATGATTTGCAACTTGTAATGACTCCGTCACTAAAGGTCCTGAATTAATGATTTGCAACTTGTAATGACCAAATTGCCCTCACTTCTTGCAACTATAAAAGGAGACCCCCTCCATACGAAATTTTGATCACTTCTTTCTCTTCTCTCCCTCCCAAAAGCTCAAGAGAAGCTTGTCCCACACCCGGGATACTTCTCAAGAGATAAAGTCCAATTTTCGTCCCCCTTTCAGAAGTGGATCCCACGATGACGATGACGTGCTGCCTCATTCTCGTTCTTCCAGCTTCGTCCTCCTTCATCCTACTCCATTCCCTGTCTTCCAAATGTCATCCCATCCGGCTCGTCCTCCAAGTGACCATCGAGGAGGATAATTCTCTCTCCATTCTTTTTAATGCATTATAGAGTAGATTTACTACTTTCTAGTGTAATCGTTTTCTGCTTTCTAGTCGTAATGTTTAGTGTAACGAACAATCTCTTTAATAATGAACTCCATGTTCATTCTACATCTCTTTTTGGTTTTTGTTTGTAATATTCTCTCTCTCTCTCTCTTCTATTTAGTGTAAATAGATAGATAGTTTCTAATCAATTAATCTACTTCGTGACAAATAAATTAAACACATTGTTAAATCAAACGTCCGCCTCCCTGAGTTCGACCTGGGATTTCTATTCCGGTATAAATTTTATTTGTTGAACATGAGTTCTTCACTTTCAAACTATAACGATAGGTTTTTTTCAAAACCAAACACGATAGCGTAGTTACTCGTAGCTTCACATAGACATCTGATAGTGGCATTCAGGGCTTAAGCTTAGTTGAAACACATCTTTTTTGGTCTTTGACTTATATATCTTTTAAGCTTGATATATGCCCTACTTTTCATTGAATATATTTCTTGTTATATCAATACTTGAACATTATTTTAATTAGTGATTGAATTGTGGTATGTTTTTCCTTGAGACAACCTCAAAATTATCTTAATTTTGAGTTATAAATTTTGAATGTTGATACGCTTTGGTCACTATACTATGACACATTATTAATCTTCGACTTTAGCACGTTAAAAGCCTGGATCCTAAGGTCTTGAGTAAGACCCTAAGTGATCCACTAGGTCTCTAGGGCATCATTCCAAACACGAAACCCAAAGGAAATAAATGATACTAGGTTGACTAGATAAGTTCATAAGGCAGCACCCTTGTCTTGGTGAAGCATGGTTTCACTGCTTGAGTAAAGGACCTAATGTAAACACATTTAGTTAGGTTAAAATGCCTATTCATGCATGTTCCTAGGCTTAGATTTGCATTTCATAATATAAATATTGCATAGCATGCGTCATTCTACATTTAGAATAGTTATGTATATTCTAGGTTAATTGCATCCATTTTATGGCCAGGAGGGAAGAAGATTTATTTCGGGGTCTCGGATGGACGATCCGAATGTACAGATGTAATTAGAAAGATGATCGGAGTCCAATGCCTCCGGGATCGTCTAGATCGGAATCTCATAGCATCAAATGAAGTTCGAGAAATATCAACGGCCAGGGGGCAATGTGACATCCTTACAGGCTTCAGATAAAAAGTCCTACCGTACGGATGGATCTGGAGCGATGATCGCAGTCCGACAACCTGGAAATCAACTCAATCAGAGCTCCGTAGCACCCTCAATAAGAAGAAGATAGACGGCCCAGATGGCACCACGTGGTGCCATCTGGGCCGTCCCACCTCAGCCATCGCGTTCCTAGCCTCGCCGCAAGAAGAGATCCGAGTCGTTGGATCTCAATCCAATGGCTGACACACGTGACCGCATTGCTCTCCACTCGACAAAGTGGTGCTTTGGCCAAATAGTGAAGCACCCACTCCTCAAACGAGAGGCACGGGTTCGATCCTCGCAGCCCCCCCAATTCGCCAATTAGTGCACAGCCGTGCTCGAGCACAAGGGTGCAGCACATAGCCGCGCGTGCACATAATGGCACCACGCACAGCACAGTCATGCACAGTAGCAGCCAATGCATGCCAGCACACGTGCGCGACACGGCCGTGTGATGCACGCGCCAACAGCTGTGAGAGGGCATGTGCTTGGTTGGTGCCAACCTTTAGCGATAGCCTGGGCAAGATGCTAGCAGCCATCACAAATTATCTGTAGGCACGAAGACAGCTATGGGCGTGAGCAGTGGGGGTGCGATCTTCAGCGACAGCTGCAGGGGTCTTTAGTGATGCTTGCAGCTATCACTACAGCCCTGTACACGAATTTCTTCCTCCTCCCTTCACTATAAAAGGACCCCTATGCCTCCATTCTTCATGATCTCTACCTACTCTACTCCCACCTGCTCCTAAGCTCTAGTATCCTACCAAAGCTCCATTAGAGCTTACTCTCAAGCTCCAAAGGCCTCCTATTAGTGTAATATTCCTATTTCCCACCAAATATTCATCCTTCATCCCACCACCTTCATAGGTTGCCTTGGAGCCGTCCTCCCACCTCCATTCTAGTAGAAGATCGCCTCCATTTCCTCACCTCCATTCCAGAACCTTGGTGAAGCATTCCTCTACCAGATGTCCTGCATCTCACCACCATCGTCCTACATCTCACCTCCTTCATCCAAGCTTTTGTCAGGCATCGTCATCTCGCCAAATAGCCGATTATGAAGATTTCCTCTCATCCTATCTCTTTTATGCTTTCATTAATTATTGTTATAAACATTTGCATGATATATCATAGTTGTTTCATGTCTGTTGTGATCTATCTTGCTTGCTTCTTCTATAAAAACAAAAGAAAAAAATAACAAAACCCCAAAACACCAAAATGAAACAAAACGAAATACAAATTTCAACCAAAGTAAACGTCGCCTCCCTGTGTTCAACTTGGGACTCCCTTGGAGTTTTGGTTATAAATTGTATTTGATAGACATGTTTTTGAGCTACGACGACATGTTCTCTAAGCCTCGATTTTAATTCATGAAACACGACTCATCATTTTGGCGTCGTTGCCGGGGAGGCAATGGAATTTACTTTCTTGTTTCCTGCGCTTCTTTGCATTTACATATTATTAACCCCACTTATCTCTGATCTACTGTGTTGCAGGTACCCTAGCATGGAGATCCAAGTGCGGTAGATTGGAGTAAAGTGCAGGTAGAGTAATTTGTAAGTCCCCCCACATTCCCTGCCACTAGTTTCATTTCGCAACATTCATAACCAAGACCTAATCTACTTAGGTGTTTGCATAAACCCTAGGATAGAATTTGTTTGTCTTGTTTGCCACCTCCACTCATCTCACCTTCGCATATAAAAAAAAAATGAAAAGATAACTTTTTTGGGATGAATCAACATACACACTTTATACACCCACATTTGGGGCACCTAACCTGACTTGATTTTTATCTACTCAATCGGGATTCCGACCTGTGGAACCAGTACACCAATTCAACACATAAAGGAGTAGAAATCATATTAGGTTAAACATCTGTGTGCCTCAACTAAGTGGTGCAACAGGCCAACTGATTGAGTTGTTTGGGCTGTAAGACTGAAGATAAAAGTCATTCATTAGTTGCTTGCCACTTAGGGTTAATCATTCGGGTTGAACCAGGCACTCCAAAATTTTTTTTATTTCTAGAGGAATATATCATCACCAGTCCTTTCAAAACTTCAAGTGTTCTCTTGAGCTTGATTGAATACACCTAAGATTAAACCCTAAAAGCTACTAAACAAGGTTAAACCCTAAAAGACACATCATCAAATAACCTTGTTTGCAAACCTTGGTTGTGCATGCACACACATTTGAATTGATCATTAAGGGCACAACCCATCTAAAGGGCCCATCACAATCCAAGAGGATAATCATCCCAAACCTAATTAAAATTGAGTAGACGTTGGGCTAAAGGATTGATTCGCTTTGCGAGGCTCAGACTAAGATTTTTTCGATTAATCTGCTTCAGCTGGTCCATCTGATGTCTTGCTTGGGGAGTAGCATCAAACAACTGCGGCTGGGGAGGTACATTACGAACCGAAGGCACAACCCAAAGGAAGAACCTTCTCCCTAGCCCCTCCTTTTAACTGGTTGGATTGACCAGATAAAAGTAGACCAAATTGGTTATAATCCCAAGACAGGTCCTAGGAGTCTATAGGTTTTTAGGCTAACCCACATAAGGACAGAGTTGATTACTTGTATTGCAGGGCTCCTTTCACTCTTCTAATTTCCCTCTTATTCTACCATGTATCCTTCCACATTTTACATGCATTTCCCATCCTACCCTCCTACCAACACTTATCCCCAATATGATTACTCTCCTGACTTGACTTATGACTACCCATCTCCTAGCTGGGACAACTTTGATTGGGGATATGAATCTGGACCTCAATGTCCAGGGTCTAACCCTAGACAACAAGACTATGATTACTATCATTCCCAGAGCTATAAAGATTATAGATCTCCACTTTTTGATGATCAACCTAATCAGATCTACAATCAAGAAGGATATGTTGATTATAACACCTACCCTCCCTAGTATTCCACTGAATATAGGTCACCACTATTCTTTGAACAACCTGAGACAACCTACTATTAGGGAGGAACCCAAGAACCTCAATATCTTGACTCCCCTAGAATGAACCCAAACCCACCCAACCCTGAATTGAATCATTCGGTTCAGGTGAACCAGGTCCAAGACAAGGTGTTGGCTAACTTGAGGAACACTATAAAATATTTAGAGGCTTAGCCAACACCATGCATTGAAGCATTAGAGCCTATGATAAAAATGATTGTTGTGCTGAATAGCTCTTTATTGGATTTCCTCCAACATGTTAGGGATAGGGGCCTGGGTGAGTTTCTTCTTGGGAAATTGTCGAGGCTGAGGATGAAATTTGTGGTTGCCCTAGTCCAATCTTGGATGATTCTCAAGATGAACTCCTTTCAGGAGAGCCAATGTCTGAACCCGCTCAAGTGCCTATTGGGGGGGTTACATTTTCTAAGACTAGAGATGACCAGGTTGGTCTAGAGCAACTGATTGAGGATGAACTGATTGCTTCATCCAAGATCCCCGAGCCAGGGGATGACGAAAAATGTCTCCGAGGACCATGAAATGACATATGATTTTGAGACATATATAAATGAAGATCAAGAATTCTTTAATTCTGAGGGTGAGGAATATCTGAGTGACGTTCACTTGAAGTTAAGGAAGATGATTTTAGTGAGACAAACAGGCACAAGGAGCTTGACAAACCATTTGATAACCCATTCATTAAAGATTTGGATTCGATTGGGGCTAACTTGGAGGATTCGAATCCTCATTTTTACTAGAAGATTCAATCAGTAGTCCCATTCCTCAACCACATCCCGAAGGGATTGATTTGATTTGGAAATCATTGTACCCAAGTCAATTCTGTGTTAGCCACGATTTCTGGACTTGGGTAAATCATATGGGATGACTGATATGCTAGAGGCCATAGAACCCGAACACTTGATGTTGGAGGATAGGAATTTGGAAGTGAGGATCTAGGAAGTTAACTTCAGGGAAAGTAGGAGTTTGGATATAAGGGTTCCTGTTGACCTAGAACCACCTACTTTTTACCAGGACCCTTACGATACCTTTGATGTGCGACCCAAGCCTTGAATAATTGATTATTTTTCTGAGCTGAACATTAAGTGGACATCTGAAACTAGTGAACCAAATCTACCTTTTGTCCAACACTTTAGCCTTGGGTTGCACACCAACAAACTGCAGGCCTGGCCCCATAAATACAACAATCTTCGGTTGTGGGTGATTTTCATCCAGAACCTTAGAACCACTCGACCCTGGGGCATGGGTCTGTACCACAACTTGGTCCACATCTGTGGACATCTTCCATTAGCGGGTTTGAGGATAAATATTTTTATTTTGATTCTGATCCATACTTGTGAATTCCTAATTTCTTCTTTGTTTGTATATTATGCCTAGCTAAAGGCATTAAAACTTAGCACGTGTGTATATTCTCTTCTCTTTGCGGAGCTAACTGGATTGTCATGAAATTCAGGTGATATTTTGTTAACTCCACCCTTTTCATGTCTCTATTTCTACATTGAGGACATTGCATCATTTAGGCATGGGGGGGTGGATACTTAATCCTAAAATTATTTTGTTAGCTCTGTAGAATTTCTTTTATTTTCTTTAAAAAGAATCTGAAAATTCAAGAAGACAAAAAAAAGAAATAAATAGAATTAGGAGAAGAGAACTTAGGCTTTTGGAAGTTATTAACTTTAGGACCTAAACACTTAGACTCTTCAGGTCTTTGGGCTTAATTAGCCCGGGTGTCGACTCGAATGTGGACTTAGTCTCAAGTCCTCACCAAGTAATTCTATTTTAATTTGGTCAATAAATTGGGGTGATAAGTATAAGACTTATCAACTCACCCTCTGATTTGAGGGGACTTTAAGCCTAAGCATCTACACACTATTTGCATTGACTCACTTTTTGGTGGTTTCTTCGAAAATTGGGTAGCTAATGAACCGTCTAGGGTGGAATGGCTTGCAAGTTGTCATGGGTAATAGCCTTTGGCCAATTGTTCGGAGCCCAGCCGCAAGACCATTTTCTTCATACTGCCTTTAGGTAAATCTTAGATCAAGGAAGCCACCTACTTAAAAAAAGGAGAAAACAAAAAAATAAAAACCACACTTCACCGCACGAGTATGGCTGGCAAGTTGCCATGGGTAATAGCCTATTAGCTGGTTGTCCAGAGCCCAGCAAACAAAAATGCACAATAATTTCCAAAACACTTTGGGAAGAAGCAGGGAAGTAGAATAAACCAAGGAGATATACACTGGGTTCGCCCTTATGTTGACCCCAAAAATAAAAGTAGGGAGAAAGCTACCGTTCGAAAAGATAAACCTTTAGGCAAGGTCACCTAGGGTCGTAGAAACTCGAAGTCCATTTTAGCGAATGCCTAGTGAGTCTATCACCCTTTCACAAGATGCTTAGGACTTAGAGTTCTTTTTGAGTCTTGGGCTGGTCGGGTAGCCGTAAAAAATTATCCTGAAACTCTCAAACTCCAAAAGTACAAAAAAATTAGAAAAGAAGAAAAACAAAAAAATGTGTATCTTCCCTTTCCAAATAAGGCGAGGACTTGGGCGGTCTGCATTCTGGCAGACACCTGGGTAATGTTGAGTTTTTGTAGTTTAGGACCTTAGTTGAAATTTTCTATTGTTAATAAATGACTTAGGCCTAAGCGATCGAGTCCTAATTATGTTTTTATACATAGCATGTTGTTTAATTTTTCTGGGGACTAGGAAAACATAGGCATGGGGGTATGATGTAGGCACATTTAATTAGGTTAAAATGCCTATTCCTGCATGCTCCTAGGCATAGATTTGCATTTCATAGTATAAATATTGCATAGCATGCATCATTCTGCATTTAGACTAGTTGTGTATATTCTAGGTTAATTGTGTCCTTTTTATTTCCAGGAGGGAAGGAGATTTATTTCAGGGCCTCGGATGGACGATCCGAATGTACGGATCTGATCAGGATGATGATCGAAGTCCAACACCTCCAGGATCATCTAGATCGGAATCCCATAGCATCATATGAAGTCCGAAAAAGATCAATGACCAAGGGGAAATATAACAACCTTACGGGCTTCGGATAAGAAATCTGACGATATGGATGGATTCGAAGCGACGATCGTAGATCGGCAACATTGAAGTCAACTCAATCAGAGCTCCATAGCACCCTCAACAAGAAGAAGATAGACTGCCTAGATGGTGCCACATCGCGCCATCCAGGTTGCCCCACCTGAGCCATCGCATCCCCAACCTTGCCGCAAGAAGAGATCCCAACCATTGGATCTCAATCCAATGGTTGACACATGCACAACCGCACCACTCTCCACTTGACAAGGTTGTGCTTTGGCCAAACGGTGAGGCATCCACTTCTTAAACAAGAGGCATGGGTTCAATCCCCATGGCCTCCCTCAATTTGCCAACTAGCGCACAGCTACTCTCTCGCACAAGGGCGTAGCGCATAGCCGCGCGTGGGCACAAGGGTGACGCGCACAGCACGGCCGCGATTAGCAGCAGCCAATGCATGCCAACGCATGCTCGTGATGCGACCGTGTGATGCGTGCACAAGTAGTTGTGGGCGAGCGTGTGCTTGGTTGGCGCTGACATTCAGTGACAGCCTGGGCAGGCCTTTAGTGATGCTTACAGTCATCACTAATTGCTTGTAGGTGCGAGGACAGCTGTGGGCGTAAGCGGTGGGGGCATGATCTTCAGCGACAGCTGCAGGGGTCTTTAGTGATGCTTGCAGCTATCATTACAACCCTCTACACAAATTTCTTCCTCCTCCCTCCACTATAAAAGGACCCCTACACCTCCATTCTTCACGATCTCTACCTACTCTACTCCCACCTACTCCTAAGCTCTAGTAGCATACCACAGCTCCATTAGAGCTTACTCTCAAGCTCCAAAGGCCTCCTATTAGTGTAATATTCCTCTTTCCCACCAAATATTTGTCCTTCATCCCACCACCTTCATAAGTTGCCTTGGAGTTGTCCTCCCACCTCCATTCCGGTAGAAGATCGAATCTGTCTCCTCACCTCCATTCCGGAGCCTCGTTGAAGCATTCCTCTACTCGACGTCCTCTTGCATATCACCTCTGTCATCTTGCATCTCACCTCCTTCATCCAAGCTTCTGCCAAGGGCCATCATCTCACCGAACAATCGATTTGGGAGATTTCCTCTCACCCCTATCTCTTTTATGCTTTCATAGATTACTGTAATAAACATTTGCGTGATATATCATAGTTGTTTCATCTCTCTTATGATCTATCTTGGTTGCTTCTTCTATAAAAACAAAAGGAAAAAATAAAACCCCAAATCACCAGAACAAAACAAAATGAAACACGGATTTCAACCAGAGTAAATGTCGCCTCCCTATGTTCGACCCGTGACTCCTTTGGAGTTTCGATTATAAATTGTATTTGATAGACGCATTTTGTGAGTAATGATGATGGGTTCTCCAAACCTTGATTTTAATTCGCAAAACACAACTCATCAGGACATGAGTTGTTGCGGTAGCTGGAGGCTACCAAGGAATTTTTCCTTGTAACTTGGAAGGTTCTTGGGTTCGGTGACATGCCTTAGGTTGCCATCGGTGTTTGGTACTTGGATGTACCCGAATTCGACTGGATGTGGAGGTACTTATCGCTCTAAACTCATAGGCACTCTCATGTGTAGTGGGTGATGTGGGGGTACAAGGTACTTGTAGCTAAAGGCTCACTTGGCATCCATGTGTACGGAAGTGCCTGGGTACTATGATGGGTTGGTTGAGATCCCATTCGATGGCAGATTTGGAGGGCACACCCAATGACTGCACTCCTACTGGGAGTTGCTCTAATGAACACACATAAATTCATGACAAATTGCTTATTTTTGATAGTTCCTAGGCTTAGCAATGCATATCATGTTATAAATATTGCATAACATCCATTGCATGGCATTTAGGATAGTTGTATATTTTGTATATTAATTCCTTCATTTTATATGGACAGGGGGCAATGCGACATCCATACGAGTTTTAGATGGAAAATCCGACCGTACGGATGGATTCGAGTGACGATCGCAGGTGGCATTGTAGGAATCATCTCAATCTGAGCACTGTAGCACCCTCTACAAGAAGAAGATGGATGGCCCAGATGGCGCCACGTGGCACCATCCAAGCTGCCCAACACCGACAAGTAGCACCGCTCAACTCTTTCATCCGTGCCCTTCAATCCTAGCCATTGGATCAAGATCCAACGGCTGGGAAGCGGTTGCACCAAGCCTCTCCACACGACACAAGGGAAGGTTTGCCGCAATGGTTGGAGCGCTGGTTTGCAAAGGGGCGGCGCGGGTTCGAATCCCTATAGCCGTTCCAATTGGCAATTGGGCGGGCACATGGAGCAGTAGCACCAGCGCAAGGTAGCACGCGCACGACAGCGCATGGCAAGCACACAAGCCAGCACATAGCAAGCGCACGGTCAGTGTGCATGACGAGCAGGGCAGCGCAGCGCAGCGCGAGCACAAGGGCGGTTGTCGCTAGCTTTCAGCGACAGCTGGGCTGACCTACAGCAACGCTTACAGCTGTCGCTGTTTCATTGCAAGCCAGTAGAGCTAGCTAAGGGTGTGAGTGGAGGTGAGCTGTCTACAGCAACATTTCCAGTGATGGTCTGGAGGTCGCTAAAGGTCCTTTATCCATTTTTTGCCTCTTCTCCACTATAAAAGGAACTACACCCCCTCCCTTCCAAGCCATCTCTACCTACTCTACTCCCACCTACTCCCAAGCTCTAGCAAGCCTACCAACTCTCCATTAGAGCTTGTTCTCAAGCTCCCAAGGTGCCTATTGGTGTAGCGAACCTCTACCCCACCAAATACTCTTCCAACTTCCCATCTCCCTTCATAGGTCACCTTGGAGCCATCCTCCCACCTCTATTCTGGTAGAAGATCAACTCCGTATTCTCACTTCCATTCTGGAGCTACGCCGAAGCTTTCCTCAACCCGACGTCCTCCAACATCTCACCTCCATCGTCCGAGCTTCCGCCAGGTGTGGTCGTCTTGCCGAATAGCCAATTCGGGAGATTTCCTCTCACCTCCCTCTCTTTTTATGCTTTCATAGTAGATTGTAATAGACATTGGATTGATATATATACCATTTTCGTTCCACATCTCTATCTTGTGATTCATTTGCTTGTCTTTACTTCAAAAACACAAAAAAATAACAAAACCCTAAAATACCAAAAAGAAATGAATCGAAGCGCGGTTTTCACATAAAGTAAACGTCACCTCCCTATGTTTGACCCAAGACTCCCTTGAAGTTTTGGTATAAATTTTATCTGATCGATGTGTTTTGCAACTATGATGATGGGTTACTTGTAACCCTGATTTCTAACACGCGGGACCATTTTGGCATCGTTGCTGGGGAGGCAACGGAATTTACTTTATTGTTTATTACGTTTCTTTGCATTTACATAGCACTAACCCTACTTGTGTTTGATCTACTATCTTGCAGGTACCCTAGCATGGAGATCCAAGTGCGGTAAATCGAAGTAAGGTGTGGGTAGAGTGTTTTGTAAGTGTCCCCCACACCACCCCCACCTTAGTTTTCATTCCATAACCAAATAACTCAAACCCAAATCAACTTAGGTGCTTTTTATAAACCCTAGGTTAGATTTGGTTGTTTGTTTGCCACCTCCACTCACCTCGCCATCCACATAAATAATAAAAAAAAAGTGTTACCTGATTGTGGGATTTTCTGAAAGCTACACACTTAATGCCCACAACTTATCCTAAGGCGCACAATCACTTTGATTCTACCACTTAATCGGGATCTGACCTGTGGACTCGATACACTTCAACTAAATACACATAAGTGATTAGAAATCTGAATAGGTTAAGCATTCTTGTGTGCCCTAACTAAGTGGTGCAATAGGCCAATGATTGAGTTGTTTGGGCCTCACCACTCAATCTAAAACTAATCCATCAAGTAGCTTGCCACTTAGGGTTGATTCTTAGGGCTGAACCAGGCACTCCACATTATTTTTTATTTTTAAAGGAACATATCATCACCCGTGCTTTCAAAACTTGGAGTGTTCTACTAAACCTTGAATGAACTAACCTAAGAATTAAACCCTAAAAGCTACTAAACAAGGTTAAATCCTAAAAGACACATCATCAAATAACCTTATTTGAGAACTCTAGTTGTACACACACACATTTTAACTGATCATTAAGGGCACAATCCATCTAAAGGGCCCATCACATTCCTGAAGTGCCATTGTCCCAAGTCTAACTAAAATTGATTAGACATTGGCCCTAAGGACTGGTTTGCTCATCGGGATCCAGATTGAGATTGTTCACGATTAACCTGCTTATACTAGTCAATCTGATGTCTAGCAAGGGGAGTAGCATCAAACGACCACGGCTGGGGGGTACACTAGGAACCAGAGGCGTAAGCCAAAGGAAGAACCTTCTCCCCAGTCCCTCCTTCTAACTGGTTGGATTGCCTGGACATAAGTATAGTAAATCATCCATAATCTTAAGACGGATTCTGAGAGTCTGTAGACCTTTAGGCTACCCAAACTAAGGACAGGCTTGTATTTTTGTATTACAGGGCTCCTTTCTCTTCTGATTTCCCTCCTTACTTCACCATGTACCCTTCCACATCCTACACACATTTCACATCCTATCCTCCTACCACCACTTACCCCTAAGATGATTACTATCCCGACTTAACTTGTAATTATCCATCCACTAGCCAGGATGACTTTGATTGGGGATATAAATCTGGACATTAGTGTCCAGGGCTTAACCCTAGACAACAAGACTATGATTACTATCCTTCCCAAAGCTACAATGATTATAGATCTCCATCCTTTGATGATCAACATAACCAGATCTACAACCGTGAAGGATATGCTGATTATAACAGATACCCTCCCCAGAATTATGTTGAATTTAGGTCGCCACCAACCTTTAAACAACCTGAAATGACCTACTATCAAGGAGGGACCCGAGAACCTCGACATCTTGACTCCCTTAGATTTAACTTGAACCCACCCAAACCTGAACCGAACCAGTCGATTCAGGTGAACCAGATCCAGGATAGGGTGTTGGCTAATTTGAGGAACACCATACAATCTTTAGAAGCCCAGCCAACACAATGCACTAAAGCACTAGAGCATATGATCAAAATGATTGATGAACATAATAGTTCTCTATTGGATTTGCTCCAAAGTGTTAGGGATAGGGACCTGGGTGAGTTTCTACTTGGGAAGTTGTCGAGGTTAAGGATGAAATTTGTGGTTGCCCTAGTTAAATCTTGGGATGATTCTCAAAATGAACCCTCTTTAGGAGAGCCAATGTCTAAACCCACTCAGGCGCCTGTTGAAGGGGATATATATTCGGAGATTGGAGATGACCAGATTGGTCTAGAGCAACCCTTTGAGGATGAACCGATTGATTCACCCAAGATCCCCTAGTCAGGAAATGAAGAAAATTGTGTCTCCTTGGATGATGAAATGACTTGTGATGTTGAGACATATACAAATGAGGATCATGAATTCTTTGATTTTGAGGGTGAGTAATCTCTTAGTGAAGTCTAACTTAAGCATGAGGAGAATGATTTTCGTGAGACATACGGGCTCGAGGAGTATGACGACCAATTTGGTAGTCCAACTACTGAAGATTCTAATTCGGTTGGAGCTAACTTAGAGGATCTGATACCCAACAACTCAATTAGTAGCCCCATTCCTTGACCACACCCCAAAGAGTTGAATGAACATACTTTTGAGATCATTGTGCCTAAGTCAATCCTGATTCAGCCACAATTGTTGGACTTGGGTACTTTAGATGGGGTGTACAATGATCTAGAGGTCCTAGAAACCTTGATTTCAGAGGATAGGAAGTTGGAAATAAGAATTTGGGAGGTTAATTTTGAGGAAAAAACAAGTTTGGATATAAGGGTACCTATTGACCTAAAACCACCTATCTTCTATATGGACCCTTATGATATCTTTCACGTGCGACCCAAGCCTAGAATAATTGATTATTTTTCTGAGCTAGATGTTAAGTGGACAACCGCACCTATTGAACCATCTTTACTGTTGTCCGACACCTTGGTCTTGGGGTGCACACCACCAAACCGCAGGCCTGGCCTTGCAAACACAACAACCTTCGGTTCTGGGTGATTTTCATCCAGAACCTCAGAACCACTTGACCTTGGGGCATGGGTCTGCACCATAATCTTGTCCACATCTGTGGACATCTTCTGCAGACGAGTTTCAAGATCAACCTTTTGATTTTGATTCTGACCCGTACTTGTGAATTCTCAATTTCTTCTTTGTATGTATGTTATGCCTAGCTGAAGGCATTAAACTTAGCACGTGTGTATACACTCCTCTCTACGGAGCTGACCGAATTTTCACACCACTCAGGTGATGTTCTGTTTACTCTGCCCTTTTCATGTCTTTATTTTTACGATGAGGACATTGCATCATTTAAGCTTGGGGGGGTGAATAATCAATTCCTGAAATCATTATGTTAACTCCATAGAATTTCTTTTAGTTTCTTATAAAATTTTAAAAAAAATTTGAAAGTTTGAAAAAAAGACAAAAAAAAAGAAATTAGGAAAAGAGAGCTTAGCCATTTGGAAGTTATTAACTTTAGGAAATGATACGAGAGGACCTAAACACTTAGACTCTTTAGGTCTTCTCGCTTAATTAGCCCGGGTGTCCACTCGAATGTGGATTTAGTCTCGAGTCCTCACCAATTAAAATTTATTTTAATTTGGTAAATAATTTGGGATGATAAGTATGCGACTTATCAACCAACCCACTGATTTAAGGGGACTTTAAGCCTAAGCATCTACACACATTTTTTGCAGACTCACTTTCCGATGATTTTTATGGAAATTGGATAGCTAATGGACAGACTTGGGTGGCATGGCTAGTAAGTTGTTAGTGGTAACAACTCATTGGCTGGTTGTCCAGAGCCCAGCCACAAGAACATTTTCATTATACTACCTTTAGGTAAATCTTAGATCAGGAAAGCCACCTACTTAAAAAAAAATATATAGAAAGAAAGAAAAAAAAAGAAAGGAGAAAAAAAAAAAAAAAGTCACACTTCACTACACAAGTATGGCTGGCAAGTTGTCGGTGGTAACAGCTCATCAGCTGGTTGTCCAAAACCCAGCTCACAAAAAAAAAAAATTGCACAATAATTCCCAAAACACTTAGGGAAGAAGCGGGGAAGTAGAATAAACCAGGGAGATATACACTGGGTCTGCCCTTGTGTTGACCCCATAACTAAAAGTTGGGAGAAAGCTACCAATTGTAAAGATAAACCTTTAGGCAAGGTCACCTAGGGTCGTAGAAACCTGAAGTCCGTCTTAACGGCCATTTTGTGACTCTATCACTTTTTCACAAAGATGCTTAGTACTTAAGAGTCCTTTTCGAGTCTTGGGTGGGTCGGGTAGCCGTAAAAAGTTATCCTGGAACTCTCAAACTCCAAAAGTACAAAAAAATTGGAAAAGAAGAAAAATAAAAATATATATATCTTCCCTTCTCAAATAAGGCGAGAACTTGGGTTGTCTGCATTCTGGCAGACACCCGGGTACTATTGAGTTTTTGTAGTTTAGGACCTTAGTTGAAATTTTCTATTGCTAATAAAGGACTTAGGCTTAAGCGATCTAATCCTAATTCTACTTTTATACATAGCATTTAGGTTAATTTTGCTAGGAACTAGCAAAAAGTAAGCATGGGGGTATGATGAACCCACATAAATTCATGATAAATTACTTATTTTTGATAGTTCCTAGGCTTAGCATTGCATATCATGTTATAAATATTGCATAACATCCATTGCATGGCATTTAGGATAGTTGTATATTTTGTATATTAATTCCTTCATTTTATATGGCCAGGGGGCAATGCGACATCCATATGAGTTTTGGATGGAAAATCCGACCGTACGGATGGGTCCGGAGTAACGATCGCAGTTCAGCATTGCAGGAATCATCTCAATCAGAGCACCGTAGCACCTCTACAAGAGGAAGAAGATGGAAAGCCCAGATGGTGCCACGTGGCACCATCCAGGTCGCCCAACACCGGCCAGTAGCACCGCTCAACTCCTTCTTCATCCGCGCCCTTCAATCCTAGCTGTTAGATCAAGATCCAACGGCTGGGAAGCGGTTGCACCAAGTCGCTCCACACGACAGAAGGGAAGGTTTGCCGCAATGGTTGGAGCACTGGTTCGCAAAGGGGGGTGCGGGTTCGAATCCCCGCAGCCCCTCCAATTCGCAATTGGGTGGGTGCATGGAGCGGCAGCACCAGCGCAAGGCAGCATGTGCACGACAGCACATGGCAAGCGCACACCCCAACACATAGCAAGTGCGCACACAATAGGGCACACGCGGTCAGCGAGAGTGACGAGTGGGGCAGCGCGGCGCGGGTGCAAGGGTGGTTGGCGCCAGCTTTCAGCGCCAGCTGGGTTGACCTATAGCGACACTTACAGCTGTCTCTATTTCATTACAAGTGGGCAGAGCCAGCTAAGGGCATGGGTGGAGGTGAGCTGTCTACAGCAACGTTTCCAGCGACGGTTTGGAGGTCTCTAAAGGTCCTTTATCCATTTTTAGCCTCTTCTCCTCCACTATAAAAGGACCTACACCCCCTCCCTTCCCAGCCATCTCTACCTACTCTACTGCCACCTACTCTCAAGATCTAGCAAGCCTACCAACGCTCTATTAGAGCTTGTTCTCAAGCTCCCAAGGTGCCTATTAGTGTAGCGAACCTCTGCCCCACCAAATACTCTTCCAACTTCCCATCTCCCTTCATAGGTCACCTTGGAGTTGTCCTCCCACCTCCATTCCAGTAGCAGATCAACTCCATCTTCTCACCTCCATTCTGGAGCTACACTGAAGCTTTCGTCAACCCGACATCCTCTAGCATCTCACCTCCGTCATCCTACTTCTCACCTCCTTCATCTGAGCTTCCACCAGGCACCGTCATCTCGTCGAACATTCGATTCGGGAGATTTCCTCTCACCTCCCTCTCTTTTTATGCTTTCATAGTAGATTGTAATAGACATTGGATTGATATATATACCATTTTCGTTCCACATCTCTATCTTGTGATTCATTTGCTTGTCTTTTATTTCAAAAACACAAAAAAATAACAAAACCCTAAAATACCAAAAAGAAATGAATCGCAGTGCAGTTTTCACGTAACGTAAATGTCGCCTCCCTATGTTCGACCCGAGACTCCCTTGAAGTTTCGGCATAAATTTTATCTGATCGACATGTTTTGCAACTATGACGATGGGTTACTTGTAACCCTGATTTCTAACATGCATAACACGTGCGACCATGCTCCTAGTAAGAGCATTGGTGTGGCTTGAAAATTCTGGCCAATCCTGCAATATTGATCTGGTTTAATCTGTGAATGGTCTTTGTTGGACATGGACCAACCTTGCTTTCCATGGTTGCAAGCTGTAGTCCTGAGTAGATCAGAATAGGCCTGACTCTTCTGATTGAGGTCAACAATGTTCTTCATACTTCGAGGATGGGCACGCCTTTTCGAGGATCAACAAACTTGCTAACAAATGTATACACATCCATTTAGGTTAAAATGCCTATTTATGCTTGTTCCTAAGCTTAGATATGCATTCCATAATATAAATATTACATAGCATGCAACATTTTGCATTTAGAATAGTTTATATAAAGTTTAGGTTAATTTGTCCTTTTATGGCCAAGAGAGAAGGAGATCTATTTCAGAGAATCGGATCTGATCAAGACAACAATCAGAGTCCAACGCCTCTGAAATCATCTTAATTGGAGTTCCGTAGCACCTAATGAAGTCTGAGGAAGATCAATGGCCAAGATGCTAGGTGACATAATTCAAAGTTTTAAACGACAAATCGAGTCATACAGATGGATCCGGATCGACGATAGCAGCCCAACGATGTGAAAATCGAATCAATCCGATGATCGTGGTTCTACCTACAAAGAAAAGAAGATAGATGGCCCAGATAACACCATGTGGTGCCATCTAGGCTGCCCAATCTTCGCTGCAGCCTCTACATCACCACAAAGAGAAATCCCAGCCATTGGATCCCAATCCAATGGCTGAGATCCATCCTCGACCGTGCCTCATGAGCTAAAGGAAAGAGCCATGCCAAATCGCGACCGCTAGATCAAGATCCAACATTTGAGATCACACGTGCACCCCATCATCTTCTTGACACTCTCATGGGTGTAGCGCAATGATCACCCATGCACCTCCCAAACCCATGGCACAGGGTCAACTCCTCCAGCACCTCCAATCCAACCCAGCGGAGAGGTGCACCCAAATTCGACTCCTCAATCATGATTAAGCGGCTGAGATGCAGCCATGCGGTGCAATGGATGAGCACGAACACACCTATGCATGCACGCACGATCACACACGTGCTCCGATGCCCTATCTGATGCACCAGATGAGCGTGAGATCCTCACATAATCCCAACCGTCCATCCTCGATTGAATGGTGCACCATCAAGCACGCGCGATAACTGTGCGAGCATGAGCAGGCACGTGAGCTGGAGCCTTTAGCATCATCTGCGGCGAGTCTTCAGCGATGTTTATGGACGTCACTAATTGACTATGTGTGAAAAGCCTCTTCTCCTCCACTATAAAAGGACCCCTACCCCTTCCATTCTTCTTCATCTCTTCATTTCTCTCCTTCACCACCTCCAAGGATCTAAAGAGAGCTTGTCCCAAGCCCAGGATGCTCCTTTAGAGTAGAAAATAAATATTTTTTCCCACTTCTCACCCCCCTTCGTGGAGCATCCCGTGGCTGTCCTCTAACAACCTTCGAGAAGTAGATCCTCGCTACGACGCCGTCCTGCCCCATCCTCCTTCCTCCGACACCGTTCCTCTTCGTCTAGCTTCCCCCCACATTCATCCAAGAAGTCGTCAAAGCAAGTCATCCTCCAAGCGATCGTCGAGGGGGATTCTTCTCATCTTTCTCTATCTTTTATTTGCTTTCTAATGTAGTTTTAATTAGCTGTTATATACATTGATCAATTTTATGAAATGTTTCTCCCCCTCTCTTTATTTCTCTATCTCTCTCTCATTTTGTTATTGTAGAGTAGAATAGATAACAATTCACCTGATATTCTGCCTTACAATATATCAAAAAAATCTCAAAAGATAAAAACAACAAAAGTAAATAAAATCAAAATGCAGATTTCAGAAACCAAAAGTTCTCCTCCCTGTGTTTGACATGGGACTCACCTCGAATTTCGGTATAAATTTTATCTAGTAGCGACTTTTGCGACTACGATGATTGGTTCTCCAAAACCTTGATTTCTATCATGTAATACATGCGCAAAGAAAGAAGATAGATGGCCTAGATGGTGCCACGTGGTGCCATCTAGGCCACCCAATATTGGTCGTAACCTCTACCTCGCCTCAGAGAGAAATCTCAACCGGTGGATCCCAATCCAATGGCTAAGATCATTCTCGACCACGTGCAACGTCTGTAGCGGGTCTTCAGCGATGTTTATGGATGTCATTAATTGCCCTTGTGTGAAAAGCCTCTTCCCCTCCACTATAAAAGGAACCCTACCCTTCCCATTCTTCTTCATCTCTTCCTTTCTCTCCCTCACCACCTCCAAGGCTCTAGAGAGAGCTTGTCCCAAACCCGGAATGCTCCTCTAGTGTAGAAAACAAATATTTTCTCCCACTTCTCATCCCCCTTCGTGGAGCACCCCATGGTCATCCTCTCACCACCTTCGGGAAGTAGATCCTTGCCACGACGCCGTCCTACCCCGTCCTCCTTCCTTTGACACCATTCCTCTTCATCCAACTTCCTGCCACATTCATCTAGGGCGTCGTCAAAGCAAGTCATCCTCCAAGCGACCGTAAAGGGGGATTCTTTTCATCTTTCTCTATCTTTTATTTGCTTTCTTGTGTAGTTTCAATTAGTTGTATACATTGATCAATTTTGTGAAATGTTTCTTTCCCTCTCTCTCTCTCTCTTATTTTGTTAGTGTAGAGTAGAATAGATAACAATTGAACTGATATTCTATATTATAAAATACCAAAAAAATCTTAAAAGATAAAAACAACAAAAACAAATAAAATTGAAATGCGGATCTCACAAAACCAAACGTTTGCCTCCATGTGTTCTTCTGGGGACTTACCTCAATTTTCGGTATAAATTTTATCTGGTAGCGATTTTTGCAACTACGATGATAGGTTCTCCAAAAACTTGATTTCCATCGCGAAATACATGCTCACCACTAGCTTCTCCCCTAGCTAGGGCATGACTATCAGGTTGGAAATCAAGGAAAAGATGCATCTTAATCTCCTTTGGTAAAGAGGGATGATTTCTAGAATCTGATCACTTAGACAAGTGAGAGAATATTTTTCATAATGCTAAATAATAGGAAAAGGGGCAACTCAATTAATGGATTAGACCATGGTGATTGGTAAGGCTCCAGAGTGTAAACCTGGTGTGCTAAGTTTAGGCTAGGGATCTAGCTGGTTAGTGAAACTATGCACTAACCTATGTTTTGTGGTGATACAACAATTGTTTGTTCCCTACTGAGACGATTAGCTCATCCCTACTTTGTGATTTAATTTTAGGTTTTTGCCATCATACATTGACGTACAAGATTTGTTACTGTGCGAGTTTTGCTGGGACATTTGGCAGGAAACTTTTATGCTTTGATTTTATAGTGGATTTTTATTTATATGACAAATTAATACATGTTTAGTTTGTACTATACATTTTCATTTGTGACATTCTCTCGATATTTTCTTTCATTTTCTTATTAAAAGTGGAACTCTTTGATAGCTTGACTTAGTTGGTACAACCTGCATTAAATAAACCAGCACCTCTTCAGTTGCCATTCCCTAGAACTTTGACTCTCATTAGGGCCTAGGTTTTTGGGGTGTGACAGTTAGGATGGAAGGATAAAGGGATAGGCTAGTTGATTTTTGTTGGATTTCTAAAGGAGGGCTAGGATTGATTTAGTAGGAAGATGAGGGGCTAGATTTACTCAAGAGGGGATGGCTACATGTTGGTACCTAGGTTTTTAGGGTCAGCCATAAGGTGGTCTAAGGAGGGCCCTTGGATCTATATGAATGGTTGAGATTTTAGGCTAAGGATAAGGCTAACTAAATTAGGTCTTTTTTAGGAAGGATTAAGATAGGATTTAGGGAGGATTTTTAGGGGCCTTAGGATCTTGATCTAAGGGTGTAGGATGGCACTATTTTGGATGACTAAGAGGTCTTTTGAAAGACCATAGGTGGTGGCTATAATAGAGGATAGGGTTTAGGGTTTTTGCTTAAGGGATTTTGGAGTAGGAATGATAAGGAAGTAAGGTGGATGTGGGTTTAAGATGTATGGCTTGGCTGACCATATAAAGGTCTCTAAATAGGCTTATGGTCAGCCAAAATAAGTTGGGAAATATGTCAGGTAATTGGGTCTAGTGTTAGGAAAAATTAGGTTCTTAATTGGGCAAGATCTAGAGTTAATTAGGCTACGGCATAATTGGCTTAGCCTCCATGCATAAGTGAGATCAACTTGAGTTCTCCATTCTACAGGGCTCCAATTAGCTCCAAACATGGTAGCTGCACATATTCAAACAAGGACATAGAGGTACCAGATATAGATAAGGGAAAATTGAAATTCTACTAGAGGGGGGTAAATAGTGAATTGAAATTTAATACAAATGAAATGCAATCACACAAATAGCATTCACAACAAGACAAGTATTTTTAGGTTGAAACCAAATCTAGGTAAAAATCACCACCTAAGTCTTCCTGACTTAGGATTTCCCAATCTACCGAGTAGATCAAATCCACTAACGTATCACTTAAACGAAGGTGATGAAACCTCAATTAAAACCACACTACTTTAACCAAGGATAGTGTATCTCAAACCCTCATCTTCACGAAGAGTACTTTGTCTCACAAAGAGGATGAGAATTCAAGACATGAATACCCAGCAAAAAATGAAATAAAAGTACAATAACCTATAGAGCCTAAATGCATAGTTGAACCTAATCTTCTGTAGGTGAAGAGACTTCCCTATGGTAGAAGTGGATAGGCATGAGTGGCGTAGTGTAATGATGCTCTCAGATGTGTATTTGGAAACTTGGAGAGCAAAGGCTGATTTTTCTTCTTTGATCTTTCACTCAATAAGCCTAATATGATGGAAAGAATTATCTCTAGGTGTGTTATCACAAAGGAGAGGTGATGTAGACACAACTATGTCACATAAATTGTCTATTAACGCATGTTCTTAGGTGTATAATTGTATTATATATTATAAATATTGCATAACATGCATCATTCTGCATTTAGATTAGTTTGTACAAATTATAGGTTAGCTTGCCCTTTCTGTGGCTAGGGTTAATTTGCCCTTTTTATGGCTAAGGGATAGGGTAATATCATTTTGGGGCCTTAGATTGAAGGTCTAATTGTACGGATCTGATCAGGGAAACGATTGGAGTCCAACACCTTCAAGATCACCCCGATCGGACCTCCTTAACATTAGATGCAATTAGAGAAAGATCAAAGGTCAAGGGTCAAGGTGGTGTAATTTCATACCTCAGATAACAAATCCAACCACACGGATGGGTTCGAATCAACGATCGCAGTCCAATGGGGTGAAAATCAGTTTAATCCAACAATTGTGGCACCAACAACAAGCTTTGGAAAATGGATGGCCCATATGATCTTGTTGATTGCATTTTTGCACGATTTGAAAAGAAATGTTTGAAGTTGCTGCAATGCACAAAAATAGATTCACTTTTAAAATTTGTAAACCTAGATAGGGGAGTATCTAGGGTCATCCAAGGTGGCAACTTTTTGCAAAATAGAATCTCTTGCTTCAAAATGGAAATCAACTTTCTTTTTGGTCTTTTCAAATTTATATTTTTTTGTGTTATGAAATGATGATAAACACATGAATTGTTGATAGCAAGAAAATAGTCTACACCTAATTCACTACACTACTACTAAGGTGACAAGTAAAGCCTTTCCCTAAGCTCAGCCTAGGCACGTGGAGGCCTAAAGTAATTAGGGAGAGGGAGTGAAGAAAATGCTCGACAAAAATTCTAAAAGACTATGCAACAAGAAGATAACTGAAGGCAACTTGAATTAAAGGAAATTATTTACACAAAACCTATAGAGGAATTCTTCTACTCTACTTGAGAATACAAGAAAAGAAAAACACAAATCCTCTATTATAAATGGTGAAGAAGAGGGGGCTTCTTGCACCAAGCCGAGTAGCTCCTTGACTTGAAAAGAGGGCTCCTTCTTCTCCTTCTTTGAAAGGCTCCTCGAGGAAGGTGTCCTCCAAGATAGTTGGAAGCCCAAGGGGGGGCACGGACTTGCTTCTCCCAAGGGTGGACGTCGACCCTAAAAACTCCTCCTTTGTTTGGCCATCCTCCTAGTCATGGAATGCTCCTCCTCCTTGGCGTGGCACAAGGTAAAGGAATGAGAAGAGGAAGGCACCAAGGGGGCGGGTGGTGTGCCCCCTTAATCTTCTTCTCTCTTCCTTCTCCTTGGCCGTGAGTATGGATGGAAGTAGGGTGGAATTGAACTAAAGAGAGGATGGGTTTTTAGTGGTGGTTAGTAGGGCTTTTATAGAGGTGGAGAAGGGGGTATTTGGCGTGGGTTTGATGTAGGGCTAGGATGGGTTTTAGGAGGTGGTTAAGGATCCTAGGGTGGAGGGAAGTTGGCACCAACTCAAGGGGCTTGTAGGGTGGTAGTTATGGTGGTGTTGGTGGCTTTTGGTGGTGGAGAGGCACCACTAAATTGGTGCCAACCTAGGGGCTTCTAGAAGGGGGCTTAGGTGGATGCTGGAGATGGGTTGAGGGAGTAGGTGTAGGGTTGAGATGAGGGTATTTTTGGAGGGAAAAGTTGGCGCCAAAGAGGGGGTGGTTATGTGTGTTTTTGGCACCAACTTTTGGTGCCCTTTGGTGGTGGTTTAGGGGTGAAGAGGTGGTTATGTTGGCCCCAACTTAGGAGTGGACTAGGTAGAGCTTAGGTGGACATAGGTTAGGTTACTTTGTGGAACTAGTTAGGTAGGGTTTTAGGGTATTGGATTGCTAAGGGAGCTGGAGCTAAGCTAGCTTAGCTAGCTTAGCTAGTAGTAGAGTAGAGGACGAGGCAATTGGAGCTAGGGTTTAAGGGGAGGATCTGGACAGAAGAAGTCTGGAGCTGAAGTAGAGCTGGCAGCTGCTGAAGAAGGTGGCATGGAGCTACTTTAGCTAGCTTACCTTGCTAGTTCTTTGCTAGCTGCTAAGCCAAGCTAAAGCAAGTTGGCTTTTGCTAAAAGGAGCTGAGGTGAGTTGGATCTGATGCTCTCGGGGAGGACCTAGCTAGTTAATGTAGCTAACATAGCTTAGCCCAACTAAGTTG
The DNA here is from genome assembly GCA_037157565.1 of Thalassia testudinum. Taxonomy (NCBI): domain Eukaryota; kingdom Viridiplantae; phylum Streptophyta; class Magnoliopsida; order Alismatales; family Hydrocharitaceae; genus Thalassia; species Thalassia testudinum. Next base: position 5,301,371 of record JAZHRO010000003.1, on the reverse strand, counting down.
AGCTAAGTTGAGTCCTCGAGAACTGGACTTGAGCTTCCTGAGCTAAGTTGAAGTCATCTTCAGCTGGCTGGAGTTGACTAGAGCTAGATGTAGCTGGTCCTGAGTTGAGGTGAACTCCAATCAACTCAACTGAGCTAGCTAGAGCCCCCAGTGAACTGATGGGAGCTGAGATGAGCTAGACTCAGCTAAGTTGAGTTGGATCTAAGCTAACTTCAGCTAAGGTGAGCTAAGATGAGCTCTCTGAGCTGCAATTCAGCTGAGATGAGCTGAATGGAGCTAGGATGAGCTAACCCTAGTTCAAGTGAGCTAGATTCTAGCTATGGTGAGCTGGATAAAGCTAAGTTTCAGTTGGTTTGGGCTTCCCCTTCACCAGTTTCCGTCCTGAGTGCTAGGATTTTAGGGATCTGTTAATCTATATATCCCAAACACTCACAAAAACACATCAAAAAGATAATAAAAATTAAAATGCATGCCTAACCTAATTTATGCCTAAATTCAACCCAAAAACCCATTTGCGGAGTAAAATCCTAAGAGCTAGGTTTGTTTTAATGCATAAGAATGATGATAAGCTGCCATTTATCAGCATTGTGGTGCCATCCAAGCCGCCCACAAGCTACCTCAGCCATCCTTCTCATCCGCACTATCGTATCTCAGCCGTTGGATCAAGATACAGCAACTGAGATCTGTTCTCTGCATCCGCTTCGTTGTCACAGAAGAAGCTACGAGCAATCCCAACCGTTGGATCATCATCCAATGGCTGGGATCGTTTGAAGGGAAAATGTAAGCACGACAATCCATAGATGCAGCTTAGTGGTCAAGCGCTCTATCGAGAGTGTAGGGCACGATTACAATATGCACTGAGAAGCTTAATCAGTGAAGAAGCATAGGCAAAATTGGGCTGCTCGATCGAAGATGAGCGATCCTGGAGGTGTCAATGTGGTGCATTGAGATGTGCTAGATGGAGGCACTAGATGCACATGAGATTGCACGGGTGATCGCATGCAGGCACTACGTGCAAAGAAGTTGAAGTACGCTTGTGGATCCTAAGTCATTCGATCGTGCGATCAGACGACTGAGGTTGATTGGGCACAATTGTGTGTGAACAACTGAAGATGAGGCATCGAATGATGTGGCGTGATGAGAGGCCTCCTATCTTCATCGCACGGCTGAGGATGCATGCATGACAACAGCAACGTGCACCTTTAGTGACACTTATATGTGTCACTAAAGGTTGCATATTTATTTTTAAGTCTTGAAAGACCCTTTTGCCCCCAATTTTTGCACCTATAAAGGGGCCATCCCAACCACATATTTCACCATCCCTTATCTTCTTCTCTCACCCCCTCCAAAGCTCTACGAGCTGGTCCCATACCTAAGATGCTCCATTAGAGCTAGGGTAAAATAATTTTCCATCTTCTCACCCCCTTTGTGGAACATCCCATGGTCGTCTTCTCACCACCATTCAGGAAGCAGATCCTGCTGCGACACTGCCCTATTTCATCCGTCATCCTCTAGCTTCATCCTCCCTCATCCAGCATCTCACTACCCTCTTTCGAGTGCCTCGTCAATGCGATTTTCCATCCCTCTCTTTTTATTGCTTTCTAATGTATATTTCCAGCTTGCTAGTTGTAGAAATTAGTTGTAATGAACATATGGCTATGAAATATTGGTTAGCTTTCTCTCTTTTCTCTATATTATTCTCTCTCTCTCTTTTCTATTATTTATTATTTAAGTAGAATAGCTAATGTAGATATAATTTGACTAATCTACTTTGTGACAATAATTCCAAACGTGATTTTTAATCAAACATTTGCCTCCCCTATTCGACCCGAGACTCACCAGAGTTTCGATTATAAATTTTATTTGATAGCGGATTTTTACGTAGCTACAATGATGGGTTTTTAACTCAACCCTTTAGCATGGGAAATCTAGGTCATCAAGAGGCTCTCATCTATTTATAGATGTGTTAGGAACCTTAAGAAGGCTTATGAAGCTCCTTGTAGCCATTGGGAATAAATCCCAAGTGATTGGGTTGAAATCCAAATTAGATCAAGCTCATAATGACTTTGACAGCAGAATCAGATGTCTAATAAGGATATATTAGACATCTGACTATGTTTCAGGACGTCTGATCCTGAAGGGTGGTCTTCCCAGAACTAATTAGGTCTAAACAGGGATCTTGACACTAAGCACCAGAGGTCTGGAGAAGATTTTTAAGATGTCTAGGAAAAATATTAGACGTCTAATAAGTGCAAGTTTGATTCCTGGAAATGACAAGATCCAAATAGGGATCTAGTGCAAAGTGATCAGACGTCTTACTGGACATCTAAACTGACTATTGGATGATTGATGGTAAGGAATTGATTCCTGAGAAGCCAACAGTTACATTTGATCTGACAACTTTGGATTTTTGTCTAACATTTCTTTATCAGAGGTCTAAGGGTCTCTCTAGACATCTGAGAACAATAATAAAATATGTCTAGTTGGGTTTGTAAAGATATTACTCTGACTGGCTAATAGTCCTATTATTAGACGTCTATCAAGGTCATCAGACATCTTAAAGGATGTCTGGAATTGAGTCAGGACATCTGAATAGAAAGGTCACAAGCTCTGAATTTTCAACCTAAGTTATTGGACATCTGGTCAAAATATCAGATGACTTAAAAGATAAGATTGGACATTTGGGACTTATCTTGGACATCTAATAAGGTAGTCTGATTCCCATTTTGGCTTTCTAATTCAACTATAGATTTTTTCGTAAGTGTTCTAAGTTGGAGTAAGTGTTCCTAGGACCTAGTAAGTTATACTTTGGGCCCTTTAATGATTATCAAAAAACAAAAGGACCAAATTACAAATACATGAATGGAAAATCTATCATATTCCTCTTTTCTTGGTCTTCAAGCTTAAGCAAAGCTCCAACCTACGCTCCTTAATGCTTTTGCTTTCCTCCACAAGCTCCTCCATTCCTTCTTGGTCTTGAGCTCTTTCACACTTGCTTCCACTTGCATTTAATATGGAATTATAATCTCAATGCAAATGTTAAATCATAATTGTTTTGTTACCATCAAAATCAATGATCATGGTGCACTTATACCAATAAAAATTGCATAAAAACCCGTAAGTATGCATTATTTACAAAATGAAGCTAAATGACTAATCTAACCAAACCAAATGCATTGTGACCTAATTAACCATCAAACTAAGATTAGTTAGGTGATGTTCCATCTGGATCTCATGTTAATTAAGGTTTATTATCGTTGTAGTAATATAGTACATAATCTAGACGGATGTCATTTTATTTATATATAATTTTTACTAGTTTTATTCCTAGTAGTTATTGATATACATCACTCTCTAAGATCCAAAATCTATCTTTTATTCCAAAAATGTCAAATTTATTTACAAAAGAATGAATTGGAAATTAATATTACTTACAAACAAGGAATCAATTATATACAAGTCAATTCGTCCAGGTTAAAAGATTGAATCACTGTTGGTATTATATAATGCCTTAAGAATATATTCAAAGCAAAGGCACAAAAATGATTCTAAACTACACAATGTTAATTACATTTGATTTCTATATACAAGCTAATCTATATACAAATGAGTCAAAAGTGAAGAGAAAACTGATGCACGTAAATCTTGTCTTAAAAGTTATAAACAAAGACAAGACCAAAACAATACTAAAATACTACAACACACTAAACTAACTCAAACTTAATTTACTTAACATATAATACTTAATACATATATATACAAACTCTACTTAGTTATATATATAACACTTGTGCTTAACATAGATACTACTCATATATATAAGACACATGAGTAACACTTACACATATATAAGTCTCACACCTCCACTATACATACTTACCTACATACATACATACATACATATATATATATGTATTTATATATATATATATATCTATGTATGTATATAACATACACATATATACCCTACACACACATATATACAGCACAACACTCATGCTAAAATACATATGTATATACAACTCATACATATATAATATAAACACAACACTATATCTATATATATAACATATATAAACTTAACTTTAACACTTAATGCACACAAACACAGCTAACATAACTAACATTGAACATAACTCTAATTAAACCCAAAAAGAATGGTGATTGTTCGCGTAGATTGATAGCTAAGGCCAAATCAGTCGCTACTAGACTCACCTAACCAAGGGCATATAGCCACAACTCCATGGCGCCTGGAGGCCACCTCATAGGGCCACACCCCTAGTAGGCCACCCCAATGGGCCTTAACCTATGGACTCTAGACTATATGACCTACATGCACGCATGCACACATGAGAAACTCTCAAGTGCATGGATGGCTTGTACTACACGTGTGCCGGTATGGAGCCCACCCCCATTCTTGGGTAAGCAGCACCCAGGTGCAAAACAAAATATAGCATTGAAGCTTTCCTTCAGTGCACGATGTGGTGCTAAAGAAGGCACCTCAGAGCTATGGTTGAAATCCTAATTTCAATTGGAGGGTTGGGTAGGCAATTCAAGGTTAATTTATGATTGAAATTGTTAATTAAGTAATTAAAATATAAAACTACTTATTAAATATTTTAATTTAATTTCATTACAATTATATATATATTTAGATAAGGTACTAAAAAAATGCAATATAATTTAGATGACTAATATACACTATATAAAACTATCTACACTATATAATTATACTATAATTAGATTATTATACATACATAAATAGTTCATTAAGGATTTTAAGTTATTTACTTAGATTTACTCATGTATTTATACGTTATCTATTTTTATACACATTATATACACAGTTTAAATTATATGTTATAAGCTTTTCATTATACAATATAAATATAGGGTTGTAAATTTGTTTAAAATAAGTTAAAATATAAATTATAAGAATAGAGTATAACTTAGCTAATAACTTAATTAACATACTAATCTTCATTATATTAATTTACTAATGTAATTTAATAACTTATAGTATACGCATAAGTTAAATAGATTATACATACTATACATAATAAGAGCTTAAGTTAAGAATTTAAGTTAGTTAATAATACTTACTAGTATACATATATAATGTATAGTTAATCACATAAGTTATGTATATATCTAAGTTATATGTATATATAGTTTAACTTATATTATACACATATATATTACTATATGATATAACTTAGTATAAATATTCATTGTAACTTATTTACATACAAATAATATGTAAATACAATATATACATAATTTATATGCATATAACTTAATATATACTATTAACTTATGGATATATATAAGTATTTACATTATATACAAGGTCTTTTTAGAATTTTTGGGGCTTTGTCTGATTTTTCTTTTTGTTTTTTAATTTTATAGGGAAACACTAAAGGAGATAAAGCTAAGGAAGCGGAAAAGAAGATTCTTTCTTGCTTTTTGATTTTATAATTTTATTTCTAACCTAAAGAAAGTATGAAACTTCTACTGGTGTTTTCTACTAACTAAAGACATAAAAACCTAAATCTAAACACACACACATGTTTAGAACATCAAACCCTCACTCACTACACATTTCAATTATTTATTTGCACTATTTTTTTATTTTTTACATATTTTTCATAGGAAAGATAGAAAATGGCATGTAAATGATTAGAAATTGAAATCAATCCAAAGGAATTCAAATAAAAATGTTGGAATTGAAGGATAGAACATAATAAACCTCCAGACATTAAAAAATACCAGGTGTTTACGTGCAAAATCGGGTTTTAAAATACTTCGTCGTAGTATAGTTGAAATCACACGAAAATAAATATAATTTATACTTGAATTTGAAGTTCAAGGTTGAGCATAGGGAGCAAGTAGCAATTAATCTCAAAGATCACAATATCACCACAAATATAAGTAATTATAACAAGAAGAATAATCAGAAATGATATATTAGATAACTCAAGTTTCAAAGTGCAAAAAGATTAGAGTAAAATGGTGATTTGAATCACCAAATTACTCTTTTAAGTTTTACAAGCACTTAATATATGAATGTAAAGCTCAACCACAATATATATCAACTCCCTTTAGAATATCAGACAATAGAACAGGCACTCAGATGCCTTAACCATTCAAAGACAAAGGCCTCCCTCTTCAAGCCTTGAAGTCACGCATAGAGGCAAAGGCCTCTTCTCTTAAGCCTCAGGGAGAGGCATAGCAAAATACAAAGGCCTCCCAGCAACTATGTGTTGAAAGAGCACTTGCAGAGGGCAAAAACCCTCCCTTTCCCTCTCTATTCCTTTTCTCTTCTTCTTTCTCTCAAACCAGGGTTAGATGGGTAATAGGTCAGATCCCAGACCCACGTGGCGTGGCCACGGGCAAGGGCAAGTGCGTGTGGGCACGTGGAGAGAGGGACCTCACCCCATGCTCACCGAGGCAAATAGCCAAGATCACAAAAGCAATTTATGTCTCGCACGAGCTTTAGTAATTTTTGAGGTGGGCTTATCCCATCCACTTCCTTCGCATGAAGCTATAGAAGAGGCTCCTTCCAATTGGCTAGGTCGTTGCAGGTGAATCCTTCAATTAAGGTTCTAGAAGGAGTCCTGGGGTGTGCCCACATCTTCTGGGCATGGAGGTAAGGAAGAACTCGGCTTGAACACAGCAGCTAATGTTAGAGAAGATAGTGGCTGTGACGGTCGTCCAGTTGAGTACCTAAAATGCATAATATGGGCTAAAAGACCCAATTAGTATGCTCAGAAGGTTCGCCTGAGAGTGGCGAACGTGATGGTGGTTGTGGTGGTGCGTGTGAGTGAGTAAGGAGGTCAGGCGAGCTCAGAGGAGGCATGAGTGGAGTGTTGTGCCCATGGGGGTGTTTGAGTGCATGAACCCTGAATTTCTTGAGGGATTTAGTCAAGCATGAAGTTGCGAAGCTCGTGGAGTTGATGTGAGGAGGTTTGATGGTCTATGGAGGCCGGTCGAGCTCACTGAAGTTCAACCAACCGTGAAGAAGATGAAGTGTGAGAGGGTGGTGTGGTGGTCGTATTGGAGTGTGAGTGAAGGAGAATACTGTAGAAAGGGAGAGGAAGTGATAGAGTGTCTTAGGGATGAAGTAGAGGGGCAGAGAGCTCCGGTGTTGGTCAACCAGAGCCGAAGAAGGTGAAGAGGGCGGCGAGAGAGCGACTAGGAAAGAGGTAGGGAAACACCCTCTCTTTAATCGGAGAGGCGAGCGACGAGGAGAGGAAGGCAATGGGTCATCCAATTTGACTGTTGGATGGTCGAAGGAGGAGAATGGAGAAGGACACTAGAGCATGGTGCGAAGGTGGTCGAAGAAGGAGGAAGAGGGCTTTTCTAAGGCCAAAACTTGCTAAGGAGGTGAGGTAGACGAGGGAGGTCCTTTATAGGCCTTCAAACATGCTTCAAAGCTTGGAAACAAGCTTGAAAGGTTCGATTTTTCAGGAAGAAGGATTCTTGAAATCCTTGGATTTGCACTGGCAATTGAGACGGATTTGGAGCTTGGGAGTAGGTTTAATCGATTAGGAAACTCCCCATGATCATCCCTTCCAAATTTGGAACGGATTGGTAAATCAATCAAGGAAAAATCAAAGGTTAAAGCTCGGATCTGATGGGTTCACACTTGCCATGGTGGCAGGGACCCAATTGTGAAGAAGATAATGAAGTTAGGGGGGTCTTTGTAAGGCTTTTCAAAAGTTGAGGGGCTTTTTGTAAGAGAAAGAATCAGAACAAGATAAAAATGCAAACTAGGTTAAAATGATCTAAGATTAGGCCCAACTTTTGGTACAAACTTAATTTGGACCCAAGAAATCTGATGGTTAAGTTGGATTTTGATTTTGACAAAGTTTGACTAGGTAATCTTTTTAAAAATTCAAATTAAGGCAATTGTCTATCTAAGACTCTATTTTAGGTCAAATTGAGTTCAAATGGTCAAATCAAGGATACCAAACCTTAGATAATATTTTTCTATGATTTTTAGAAGGTTTAGATGAATTTTATCCTTACCAAAACATGAGTTAATTAAGCAGGTCTGCTTTTAGGGTTTCAGATGTCTATTAATTCTCAAAATGCATGAAAACTCGTTTTATTCTCATGAACCCACTTGTTAGACATTAATGACCATTTGACCTTTAATAAACCCCTGAAATACCTCGTGGTTATTCTGTAGTTGTGGAATGTTGTTAAAATTGCATAAATAACCCTAGTTTCATCTTTTCTTCTCAAAACAAAACATTATGCACTAATGTCCTTCTAATGGATATGTAGGAGCTTTTATTAATCTTGTTAGACCAAATTGAGCTAGTTATGGCTCATGATGTTTCCCATCACCAGGATCAAACTAAAAATCATGATATAAACATTAACTTCAACATTAAAACACTGTTGGAAAGTTTTTAAAGCTTTTGGTTGTTGATAAAGAAATATAGACAATGTTTCAATGTGATTTACACTTTGTTTATAAACCAAATAGACTCTTCACATGTACATGAATGCTTGCTTTAACATCAAAACTATTGAAACTTCATCAAATTTCAATCAGGATTCTCAACTCCAATACTCAGATGATTTTACAATTAGTGAAGCTGCTACTGCTGTAAAATCTGGCAATCCAACCTTTTATATGCATTATTTGTGTTTCACATTACATTTCCACAGATCTGAAATATAGAATCACAATTTTCTATTCCAAGAAGATTTATGTAAACTCATCATTATCAAAACTCGTCTCCAAACATGATCAGAGTATTATTCACTCTAGCTCAGATAGAGTAGCTACTGCTGCTACTATCAAATGTGTATCAGAATTTTCAAATGTAATTCAAAGATTCAAACGCTAAATTGATTATAAAATCATATGGCATAAGTATCACAAACCCTTATATAGCATTGCTGAGGTCATTAGAATTTGCATTGGAGCTCTAGATCTCATAATCAACCTGAGTCTATGTAATAAGACCAAAAATCTTAAATCAAACTCAGATCAATTAAAAATAAATCCTAATTGTTGTAAACACTCATTAGAGATTTTGGGATTCAAAACAAATCAGATCAGAGCTTATGATATATGGAAACCCTAATTTGACCTTTCTTCTTCGCTATAGATAGCTTTGAGAAGAGAGGACAAATTAGATTTCTTAATTCTTTACAAATAGATCCCAGACCTTCCTTAAGGTGTCTCAAACCTCATTCATTCCCTAAGCAACAGATTAAAACACTTTAAGATTTGAATAAGCTGTAGCCAAGATGGGCTTTTGATCTTGTTCCATCATAGTGATTTGATCACTTAAACTTCCTACACACCATTGATTGGTGTTTAGGAAGTTTAGGTGATGGTCTAGAATTTGTTAGGTCATTGTGAAGGCCTCTAATCAGTGCATTTGATTTTCCTTGACCTTTGCTACTTTTTGAAGAACAAAAATAGGAAAAGAAGCTAAAATTGGACGCGATCTTAATAAACAAAGAAAATAAAATCGCAATAGCTCAAACCCATTGCTATTAATTCAATTACACTTCAAACAACTCAATTTGAACAATTAAATCTGATTAAAACATAACTGCATCTCAAATTCCTCAATCAATAGCGATAACCAAATCAAATCCAATCACTCAAATTGGTGCAATTTAAATCAAAGGGAGGGTCCTTGTGATTAGATGGAATGAGTGAGAGGACTCTCTAATGATATTTGTGATCGAATATATTTAAGAGCTATTGAGCTTCATATCCATTAGATGCTCTAATGGAGTGAGGTTATCAATGATTAAAATGACAAGTGAAAGCACTGAATGTGATCGTGGGATGAAGGGGAAGACTATGGAATCGAATAGAATGAGTGAATCTTCCTCTCCGATCGAAATTGATTAGAGAGGGTGAATTGTGGCAAAGAACCAATTATACTAATCTACTCCTAATTTAAAGCAATCAAATAGGGAAGTTCAAATCTAACTATCTAAACTAATCTACTTTAATCTAAGAAAGCGATTAACTCTAGCTATGAAAGTGGTAAATCTACTCTAAGGGATGAAGGTGGCCTAATGGATACACTAGCCGTCGGCTAGCGAAGACGAAATGGGAGAGACTTCCAGTGAGTGAAAGCTCGAAGGGAAGGGAGCTCTAGGCTTGCTCTTAGGAGTTATGTGATTCGTAGCAGTAAGGGTCGAGTTAGGAAGGAGAGTGATCTCTGTCACAAATCAGTGAGGAAAGGGAAGGAGAATTGGAGGGATGGACGATTAATCGAGTCAAAGGGATGGAATTGATAGCTCATGCAAGGCACTATGGAGGTTTTTAAATAGGTATGAGGGAGCTCGGGTGAGCTGGGAGTGAAGGTGATGGCTATTAGAAGTGAACGATGGATAAGGGTAGCTAGGGTGCGCAGGGAGCTTTTAGGATAAAGATGGACCATTAGATTATATGTAGACAACGGTGGGAAAATTTAGGAACTGGTGATTAGACGTGAGGTAAAGAATCAACAGTTGGATCAATAGAGAAAGGAATGGTGAAAAGAGTGATGGTCGAGCCTGGATAGGTTGTGTTAATATGGTGATTTTATCGTTGAAATGCGTATAGTGGTTAACCTAAATCGAGACTAACCATCTCTTTACAAAAATTTTTTACCTGGCCTACTTAATTTTATCTTGGTCACTTTTAGGCCCAGGGTCGAACTCAGGGAAGTGGGATTAGAAGTGAAGTTTCTACGCCTTTCCTACAACAAATCTCTTCCGTTCATTTATTGTGTTTTTGGTGTTTTTCTATTTAGGATTTTTTTCTGATAATTTTTGTCCTTGAGGTACACCCTCAAAATCAGGTTCTTGGCTTTGAGACAAATTAGGGTTCCAAAACTGGTCTTGCTATTCGCAAGACTGGGTACCTGCAAGTCAAGGATTATCTTTTCTCTTTTGTATATTTTTTTATCTTTTTATTGGCAGGAAAGAGAAACAGAGATAAAGTGAATATAGTATATATATATGTATATATTATATATGTATAAAGGGGTGGGGGTGGAGGTGGAGATGGCGTGTAGCACAATATCGAGTCGGTCGTCGTCTAGGAAGACGCAACCAACAGGATGAAGTGCCGCGTGGAGTGTAGGATGGATGGTGGAAGATGTATGCGAAATCACTTTCTATACGCGTGTATCGGGGAATATCAGCAACTGGTGTAGATATTCCCGTGATACAATGTATGGTAAGTAATATGAAAAAATATATATCTATATATATATATATGGGTATAAATGTATAGGTATATATGTAGTTATATATGTATATTGATAGCGAAATGCGCGTGATTTGTAAAAGCGGGTTTTTAACGTCGTTGTAACACGCGAATCCGCTTACGCTTTTAAAATTTATATCCTAGATAGGGAAGTATCTAGGGTCGTCCAAGGAGGCAATATGGTTGCAAAATTGATTCTCTTGCTTGGAATAAATCTCAACTTTCTTTTTTTTGGTAATTTTCAATATACCATTTTTTTTATTTTTGAACTAAGGCAACATGCGAACTGATGGCGGGAAAAGTGTTTACACTTCCAATTAAGTAAACAACTCTAAAGTAGCAAGTAGAGCCTCTCCCTAAGCTCACTCTAGGCAAGTGGAAACCTAGAATAATTAGGGAGAGGAAGTGAAGAATGCTGAAAATAAGCAAATAGAAATGCAAACAAGATATGCGAAGAAGGCAACTAGATAATTGATAAAGTGTTTAACAAAAATGCCTAGTAGAGGAATGCTTCTACTACTAGATAATTGAAGTAAAAGAAAACACAAATCCTCTAAATAGATGGTGAAGAAGAGGGCTTCTTGGTCCAAGGTTGGTGGCTCCCAAGCTTGAAAAGAATCCTTCAACTCCTTCCTTGCAGAACTCCGCCAAGGTGATGACCTCCAAGGCAAGCCCTAAGTTTCTCTCCAAGGGTGTACGTCCACCCTAGGTCCTTCTCCCTTGCCTGGCCATCCTCCTTGAAGTGGAAGAGTCCTCCTCCTTGGCGTGGCTCAAGTTGAAGAGAGTGGGGAGAAGAAGGCACCAAAAGGGCTGGTGATGTGCCCCTTTAATCTCCTTCTCTACTCCTTCTTCTTGGCCGTAGGTATAGGTGGTTTAGGTAGAAAATATACTAAGGGAGGATGCCCAAAAATGGTGGTAGGTGGTGTCTTTTTATAGAATAGGAGGGGGGGCTATGGTGACCTTTGAAATGGATGGCCAAGATGAGTTGATGGAGGTGGTTGGAGATCCCATGGCCAAGGAGAGTTGGCGCCACCTTAAAGGGCACCAAGGGGTAGTTATGGGTGTTGACACCCTTTGGTGTTGGCGCCAAAATGGGCATTCTAGAAGGTCATTAGGTGGCGCCACCTTAAGGTTCTAGAAGGGGGGGTATGTGGATGGCTAGGATGGCTTATGTGGGTAGGTGTAGGGTGGATTTAAGGGGCTGAAAGTGGCGCCAATATAGAGGTGGTTAGGGGTGGTTTTTGGCGCCAACTTGAAGTGTCTTTTGGTGGAGATAATGGGGTGAAGGGATGGCTAGGAGGTGGCACCAACTTGAGTAGAGTAGCTAGCTTAGGTAAGCTTGAGTTGGTGGAGCTAGCTAGGGTTGATTTTGGAGGTAATGACTGGCCAAGGAGCTGGTTGTTAGCTATGCTAAGCTAAGCTAAGATAAGCTAAGCTAGCTTAGCTAAAGGTGGAGTGGAGGAGAAGGTGTTGGAGCTAGGGTTTGGAGGAAGGAGCTGAGGAGGAGAGTCTGGAGCTGGAGCTGGAGCTGGCTGCTACTGAAGAGGCTGGCATGGGGCTACTCTAGCTGGCTTAGCTTGCTAGTTCTTTGCTAGCTACTAAGCCAAGCTAAAGTGAGCTAGCTTCTACCAAAATGAGCTGAGGTGAGCTAGGTCTGGTGCTCCCGGGGAGAATCAAGCTGGTTGAGGTAGCTAAGGTAGCTTAGCTCAACTGAGTTGAGCTAAGCTGAGTCCCCGGGAGCTGGACTTGAGCTTCCTGAGCTGAGATGAATTCTTCTTCAGCTGGCTGGAGTTGAGTGGAGCTGAATGTAGCTGGATCTGAGCTGGGGTGAACTCCTGTCAACTCAGCTGAGCTAGCTAGAGCTCCCTGTGAACTAGTGGGAGCTGAGATGAGCTAGACTCAGCTAAGTTGAGCTGGATCTGAGCTGACTTGAGCTAGGGTGAGCTAAGGTGAACTCTCTTGAGCTGCCATCCAGCTGAGATTAGCTGAATGGAGCTGGGATGAGCTAACCCTAGGTCAAGTAAGCTAGGTTCCAACTATGGTGAGCTGGATCAAGCTGGGTTCCAACTAGTCTGGGCTTCTCCTTCACCAATTGCCTTCTTGAGTGCTAGGGTTTTAGGGATCTGTGAATCTGTACATCCCTAACACTCACAAAAACACATTAAAACAACAATAAAAAATGCAATGCATGCCTATCCTAATTTATGCCTAAATGCAGCCCAAAAACCCGTTTGCGGAGTAAAATCCTAAGAGCTAGGTTAGTTTTAAAGCATAAAAATGATGATAAACTGGTGTTTATCACACCCCCATGCTTATCTTTTGCTAGTCTCTTAGCAAAACATTAATTTTTTTTGGAAAACGGAATTTTTGGGAAATCTAATTTTTTTGACTTTTGAGGAGAAAAAGAGATTAAGGGACCTTGGTAGATTAAAACACAGGAGATACGGGATTTATTGAAGATAAACATCAGGATTTGTTTTTGGATCCAACCATTAGATAGAACGGGATCAATATATCCTCAGAAAATTCACAAATTAACCCCTTGTTAATTCAGATGACTTGAAATGTTTGTTTTTAGGATTTTTCTGGCTCGTGAATCTGATTCGCAACTTGCAAATTCCTTTAAAACCTTGTGTCTGTGCTTGTGAAAAGCCAACCTTTATAAGGACGTGTTATTATTATTATTTTTTTTTTTTTTTTCTCCCCCATGCTTATTTTTAGCTTAGTCTTACAACAGATGTGTCGGTATCATCATTCCCGTTACCATTCCTCGAGGGGGCTCTGGCGCCAGTACTTCGGGATAGCACTGTCCATGACACCACCCAGGAGCTCACAACCCCAAAACACAATGCGGTGAAAAGGGGCGCTCCAAGCAAACTCAAGCTCTTACTCCGACGCTATAGGTAGAGCACCGTCCAAGACACTTGAGCTACTGAAATGCGCTTTAATGCTCCGTCTAAAGATATGAAATATAGATATAGAGCAGCGCCGAGGCGGTAACATGTTGACATCGCGTCCTCAAAGAAGGTTTTTTCCTTCTTCTCGACGGTGGGAACTCAAACCAATGATCTGCTTCAGACTTTTACTAAATCCAAACAAGGGAGTTTTTCAAATTTTTAGTTATTTTTAAGTGTTGGCTTGTGTGTGAAAATTGACACAAGAAGTTTCTCAAGAACCGCAAGTTTTTGAATCAAAAACTAAGTCAAATACTTTCCATATTACAAAATAGGATCAAGTCACCTGAACTATCATGAGTTCAGGTGGAATTTTAGAGAAGGATATCTGATCTAGTCTAAAATAGACCCTGGAATTCTAATGATCTGATCCATATCCTCATCCTTAGTTTGTTAAAGATTAAATCCCATTGTACCAGAAGTGAATTTTTCGACCTTAGTCCCGATTTCAAAATTTTTCCTCAAAAATTTTCAATATATATATATATATATTTTTTTTTTCTTTTTGTTTTTTGTTTTTGGGTATGCAAGCAGGAAATAAATTAAAGAAAATTGCATGTTTTTAGGTTTTAAACATCCTAAATCAATCGTAAAAATTTAAAAACACCCCCCCATGCTTAAGATATGCCATGTCCTCATGCATTAGGAGGGAAAAGGAATCACCTTAGTGAAGAACGGTCAGGTTTAGGATGAATAAAACCTGGAAAAAGAAGAAAAAAGGAAAGCAAGAAAAAAAATGATGGGTTACCTCCCATCCAGTGCTATCTTTTACGCCATTCAGCCGGGCGTGAAGGTATGCACAGAAGATGGAAAGTCATGTAAATAATTGGACACTTGGATGCCCGCAAAAAAGGTGTCTTCGTCTAGATCCCTAGAAAATTGATTAGAAATAATATTGGGATCAAAGTGAGATGGAAATTGATAAGTGTGGCCCGAGTCTAGCCATGGTTTTAATTCAGGTTGGGTGCCAAACTCGGGCGGGGTTGGTGGCAGGTCCGTAAGAAAGGGGTCGGGGAAGGAATGGTGAGTTAGTGTGGAAAAATTAGGTGCGTGAATAGTGGGTGGGTTAGGGGGGTATCAGGAACAAATTTGGAGCCAAGACAAGTTTCCGGATCACAGATCTCGCCGACCACTGAGTCTGAATCAGAGTCCTCAAAAAAACTGTGGTCGGTAAGGGTATCTATTAACATTGTCTCCTCCACCATATTAGAAATTTCAGTATCTGAGTCCTCAAAGAAGTTATCATCATGGAATCTCCTGGAGGATTTAAAAATATCTAAGGTGATAGTTTGGCCTGCACAGTTGATATCCATTTTGCCTGTGTGGCAATTGATATTTGCCTTTGCAGTAGCCAAAAAGGGGCGTCCAAGGATTATCGGGGAGTCCAGTAATGATTCGGGTGCCTCAATGTCAAGAACCAGAAAGTCTGCAGGGAAGACATAATTCTGGACCTTGACTAATACATCCTCGACAATCCCACGAGGTTTGATTGTAGATCGGTCGGCTAATTGCAGGGTAACCTCGACGGGTTTTAATTCACCGATCTGAAATTCTTCGAATAAACTTGTGGGAATAATATTTACAGAGGCACCAAGATCAAGGAGGGCGCGATTAAATGTAGTGTCATCAATAATTATAGAAATTAAAGGCGCCCCCGGATCTTTCATCTTAGGAGGTAGCTTACTCTGTATGACAGAGCTTACTGTCTCCGAAAGATGCACCTGTCCTAGATTTTTGGCCTACCTTTTAGGAGTACAAATCTCCTTTAAAAATTTAGCATAGGCAGGTATATATTTAATGGCATCTAGGAGAGGGATATTGATATGAACTTGCCCAAATAGCTCCATGAGTTCTTCTGTAGTGGGCTCAGATTTCTTTCTTTTGTTGGTGGTAGGGTAGAGAGCTTGTGGGAAAGGGATAGGAATCTTGTCTTGAGATTTTTGTTGTTCTTTTTCTTCCTGATGGGGAGGTGGGGAGTCAACTTGCACATGTATCTTACCAGGTTCGTGCGAAGGCTCGGGGTCAGTGGTGGTTTTCCCACTCCTCAAGGTAACTGCATGTGCAGTCGGATTATTATTTGGAGGAGGTGGGGGGGCCTGTGATTGCAGGAACCTGGGCGGCTGCTGAGGTGGATTAGGAGGAGGCTGATTTGGATAATGTGGATTTCTGCCCATATAATGGTTCCCTTGGTGATTGGGATTAGGTATGGGTTGGGACGGAAGATGTCCTACAGGTCTTTGCGTGGGAGCAACCCCAATCTGATTGTTCAGATTTGTGATGTTGCAGGTTACTTCCGTCATTTTTGTTTGCATATCCTGCAGGGTCCGTAGCATCTGGGCATTGATATCTTGTTGGGATGGCCCAGGATGGAAATTTGGATTCGACCCATACCCATTAAAATGATATGGTTGGGAGGAAACTTGATTATTCCAGGAGTAGTTCGGGTAATTTTTCCAATTGGAAGAATTTTTAAAGGGCTCCTGGATGGCAGAAATATTTTGGGTGGGGTTAAGATCTGGATAATTGAAATTCCCCAGTGAATCATGGGCAACCTCAGAATAATCAGCAGGAGTGGTGTTGAGATTGTGCAAATTTTCTCTTCGTGGAAAGTTAGGTTGGGTTAGATGTGGTCGTGGAGCTTGAATTGATGTGGCGAGTCTTTCCTCAATTTTCTTCTGATTAATATGCATCTGTTCGAGTTTCTGAGCGATCATTTGAAGATCGTCTTGGGCGACTGGGATAGATTGAGCGCCTATTTCATGAACACCAAACTGCGGGTTTTGGGTTCTGCAAAATGTGTTCATGGAAGCTTGGTTAAATGAGTTTTCACTCATTTCTTCAAATAGATCATAAGCACTTTCAGCATCTTTATTTAAGAAGTTGCCGCCACACGAGGCGTCGACAAATTGTCGGATTTGATCTTCTAATCCATGATAGAAGATTTGCACGAGCTGCCACAAAGGAATCTCGTGGTGCGGGCAACTTCTTAAAAGGTCCTGAAATCTTTCCCAAGAATCATGGAAAGTTTCGCCAGATTTTTGGTGAAAGGTCGTAATAGATCTTCGTAAGGAATTGGTACGACCTATGGGAAAGAATTTCTTGAGGAAGGCACTCTTGAGTTGAGGCCATGTTGTGATGGGTCGGCCAATGGTCCTGAACCAATAAGCGGCCTTATCTTTGAGAGATAATGGAAAAAGCCGCATCAGCCATATGTCTTCTTGTACATTTCGGGAACGGGTTGTCTGTGCAAGAAGAGTTAGTTCTTCAAGGTGGCTGAAAGGATCTTCCCTAGGAAGGCCATGAAAGTGTTTAATCAGGTTCAGGACGGCAGGCTTGATCTCAAAGTCCCCCTCCGGTATGACCACCCCTGGTCGTTCCTCATAATAAGATGGATCATAGAAATCTTTTAGAGGAACAACAGGCTGCTGACGGGGTGGCGGGTTTGGCCTTGGATTGGCTAGGTTTTGGATGTTCCTAGTCAATGTTTGTTGATTGGAATTTAATTTATTAATCTGATCGGCCATTAATTTTAAAAGATCAGGAAGGGGGTCTTGATGTTGTGTGTGGGGCAACTCAAGATTAGGGAGCTCCAAGTGTGGGAAGTTAATGGTGGGTGGGTTTTTGGTGGAAGGGTTAGAATTAGGGTTAGTGATGGGGTTAGAGGTAAAGTTAGAGGTGGAAGTGGAAGGGTCAGTGGACCTATTTTGCTGTGTTTCCATTTTTTTAGGAGAAGAAGATAGAAAAAGTGGTCTTTTTGCGCGGGGGGCGAAATCAAATGGTCCTTCCAAGTGTGGATTTTGAGACCGTCGCCCGTGCATAAAATGGAAGAACGGGAGGGGAGGAGAAGAGAAAGAGATGAGAGAAAGTGTGCAAATCAAATAAACAAAACTAGACCTAACTTAAATGTGACTCCCTAATAATAACCTAAGACTTGGTCTATATAGGAAATAAGTAGTCAATAGTGAATACCCGTTCTATCAACAAATCTGGCCAAGTTGCTTAAGGGGAGGTTTGGGCCCAAACGTTTCCCAGGGAAGACCCCAGGTGCTTGTACAAACCCGCGCCTGGTCGTTTGACACAGCCCCTCAGCCTGAACACCAGATACAGATGACAGAATTGGTACTAACTAAAGAAAACTTAAGACCTAAATAGCAAGCCTAAGTTGATAAAGCCTTAGGGGTCAAGTTGCTACAAATTTTAATTAGGTCTAGGATGCTATAGTGCACACGGAATGTGGAGGGCGTTTATTGGGTTGTTGCCCTATTATTTGATTTTCTTTTGTGTGTGTGCAGGAATTGGAGAGTGGCTCCAATGAAAATCAAGTTGTCACACAATTTTTTGTATTTTTGTCTTTTAGGATGTGATTTAATTAAATGAATTTTAGGGTTTTTCTCTTTAAGTTTTCAAACAAGTTTGAAAATTCACAATCAAAGGAAAGACAAGTTGTATGTGTGATTGTATATTTCCTTTTAATTGAGTCTCTAAAGAGAAAGAAGAAACCCTAAGCCAATTATCCCTAAGACAGAAATTTAACTACCAATGAATTATTTTTAGCTTTCAGAATTAAGTAGTGGTCCAAACAAGTCAAACAACACCACTACTTTGAAGAAAATCAAACAAGGATTCCAGAAAAGATTTCTGTAAGATTTTAGGAATTTATTTGATAATAGTTTTGAATTTTTAATTGTACTGGTGTCAAAGTCCAGAAATAATACCTGTGGGTATTATAGACTTTTCAGTATTACCACCGGCCTCAGAAAATTTTTATGATTTTATATGATATGTAAAATTTCACAGGGATTCCAACAAACTAAATTTCACAAAAATTGCATGAGTATAAAAATTCTGAAAATTCGCGGACAGTAGCAAAACAGGAAGATTAGAGGGTGTGACCCCTCTGTAATCCACGAATTTTTAAAAATTAAATACAAATCCAAATGATCTGAAATTTGGAACAGATGTTCCAAACTTAATTGGGAATCACTCTACGAAATTTTACGATTTTAGGAGGCCTGTGGTGTTAGGAATCGATTTTTCAAGTATGGACAGAAATCTAGACCCGAAAAATAGAACACCAATACTTGCAATGGAATGGTGCTAAAGAAGCATACAAGCAAACAATGGATTTTAAAGTGCACCACTCCACTTAATTTAAGTGTTTAGGGTCATGAAAGCCAAGTTTAATATATTTTTGGTAGTTTTAATTAATTATGTGACTAGAAAGAGGAACCAACCTGAATTTTCGTGGGAAGAAAAGGATCTTTAAGCTCTCGCTTCCAGATTCCCGCTTTCCCGCTGTAGTTCCTGCACACACAAAAGAAAGAAAGAGAAGGGGATGAGATCCACTTCAAGCAAGAGAAAATGAGTTAATGCAAAGCCGTGCCTCCCCGGCAGCGGCGCCAAAAAGTGATAGCGAAATGCGCGTGATTTGTAAAAGCGGGTTTTTAACGTCGTTGTAACACGTGAATCCGCTTACGCTTTTAAAATTTATATCCTAGATAGGGAAGTATCTAGGGTCGTCCAAGGAGGCAATATGGTTGCAAAATTGATTCTCTTGCTTGGAATAAATCTCAACTTTCTTTTTTTTGGTAATTTTCAATATACCATTTTTTTTATTTTTGAACTAAGGCAACATGCGAACTGATGGCGGGAAAAGTGTTTACACTTCCAATTAAGTAAACAACTCTAAAGTAGCAAGTAGAGCCTCTCCCTAAGCTCACTCTAGGCAAGTGGAAACCTAGAATAATTAGGGAGAGGAAGTGAAGAATGCTGAAAATAAGCAAATAGAAATGCAAACAAGATATGCGAAGAAGGCAACTAGATAATTGATAAAGTGTTTAACAAAAATGCCTAGTAGAGGAATGCTTCTACTACTAGATAATTGAAGTAAAAGAAAACACAAATCCTCTAAATAGATGGTGAAGAAGAGGGCTTCTTGGTCCAAGGTTGGTGGCTCCCAAGCTTGAAAAGAATCCTTCAACTCCTTCCTTGCAGAACTCCGCCAAGGTGATGACCTCCAAGGCAAGCCCTAAGTTTCTCTCCAAGGGTGTACGTCCACCCTAGGTCCTTCTCCCTTGCCTGGCCATCCTCCTTGAAGTGGAAGAGTCCTCCTCCTTGGCGTGGCTCAAGTTGAAGAGAGTGGGGAGAAGAAGGCACCAAAAGGGCTGGTGATGTGCCCCTTTAATCTCCTTCTCTACTCCTTCTTCTTGGCCGTAGGTATAGGTGGTTTAGGTAGAAAATATACTAAGGGAGGATGCCCAAAAATGGTGGTAGGTGGTGGCTTTTTATAGAATAGGAGGGGGGGCTATGGTGACCTTTGAAATGGATGGCCAAGATGAGTTGATGGAGGTGGTTGGAGATCCCATGGCCAAGGAGAGTTGGCGCCACCTTAAAGGGCACCAAGGGGTAGTTATGGGTGTTGACACCCTTTGGTGTTGGCGCCAAAATGGGCATTCTAGAAGGTCATTAGGTGGCGCCACCTTAAGGTTCTAGAAGGGGGGGTATGTGGATGGCTAGGATGGCTTATGTGGGTAGGTGTAGGGTGGATTTAAGGGGCTGAAAGTGGCGCCAATATAGAGGTGGTTAGGGGTGGTTTTGGCGCCAACTTGAAGTGTCTTTTGGTGGAGATAATGGGGTGAAGGGATGGCTAGGAGGTGGCGCCAACTTGAGTAGAGTAGCTAGCTTAGGTAAGCTTGAGTTGGTGGAGCTAGCTAGGGTTGATTTTGGAGGTAATGACTGGCCAAGGAGCTGGTTGTTAGCTATGCTAAGCTAAGCTAAGATAAGCTAAGCTAGCTTAGCTAAAGGTGGAGTGGAGGAGAAGGTGTTGGAGCTAGGGTTTGGAGGAAGGAGCTAAGCAGGAGAGTGTGGAGCTGGAGCTGGGGCTGGCTGGTACTGAAGTGGCTGGCATGGGGCTACTCTAGCTGGCTTAGCTTGCTAGTTCTTTGCTAGCTACTAAGCCAAGCTAAAGTGAGCTAGCTTCTACCAAAATGAGCTGAGGTGAGCTAGGTCTGGTGCTCCCGGGGAGAATCAAGCTGGTTGAGGTAGCTAAGGTAGCTTAGCTCAACTGAGTTGAGCTAAGCTGAGTCCCCGGGAGCTGGACTTGAGCTTCCTGAGCTGAGCTGAATTCTTCTTCAGCTGGCTGGAGTTGAGTGGAGCTGAATGTAGCTGGATCTGAGCTGGGGTGAACTCCTGTCAACTCAGCTGAGCTAGCTAGAGCTCCCTGTGAATTAGTGGGAGCTGAGATGAGCTAGACTCAGCTAAGTTGAGCTAGATCTGAGCTGACTTGAGCTAGGGTGAGCTAAGGTGAACTCTCTTGAGCTGCCATCCAGCTGAGATTAGCTGAATGGAGCTGGGATGAGCTAACCCTAGTTCAAGTAAGCTAGGTTCCAACTATGGTGAGCTGGATCAAGCTGGGTTCCAACTAGTCTGGGCTTCTCCTTCACCAATTGCCTTCTTGAGTGCTAGGGTTTTAGGGATCTGTGAATCTGTACATCCCTAACACTCACAAAAACACATTAAAACAACAATAAAAAATGCAATGCATGCCTATCCTAATTTATGCCTAAATACAGCCCAAAAACCCGTTTGCGGAGTAAAATCCTAAGAGCTAGGTTAGTTTTAAAGCATAAAAATGATGATAAACTGGTGTTTATCATATATATATATATATATAGATATGTGGATATATGTATAGATAGATGTATATATATATGTATATGTATGTATATATATATATATATGTATATATATATATATATAGTAATATATGTATATAGATATATGTAGATAGATATGTATATATATATATATTTGTATATATAGATATATATGTATATATGTATGTATATTTGTATATATATATATGTATAAGTATATGTGTATATATGTTTATATATATGTATGTATACTTACACCTAGTTATATAGGTAATAATATATATATAGATATATATATATATTTATATATTTATACGTATATAAATATATGTATATATATATATATAGATAATTATATAGATATATATATACATCTATATATATGTATGTATGTATACTGATACTTAGGTATATAGGTACTACTATATGTATAGATATAAGTATATATATATAAGTATATATTAGTGTATAAGTGGATGGGTGTGTGTACGAGAGTGTGTGTATGTGTGAGGTGAGTGTCTGTGAGAGAGAGAGAGAGAGATAGAGCATCTGCTGAAGATGGCATGAAGGAGTGCGGATTAAGTCATCTGCACGCAGCTGGCGACGTCTGGTGATCCACGCTCGTGCGTAGGCACGTAGGCATGCAAGGAGGCACGTGTTGGAGGGAGCGGGCATGGGGAAGAGAGACCGTAGTGCACTGTGCTACGCGGTACGGGGAGACGCAGGCGCTGGGAGCGGGCGCACTTAGACACGTAGGCAAGCGCTGGGGAGAGATGCGAGGCGAGACGCAGGCGCAGGCTGGGGCTGGTAGCGGCGTGCCGGGTGATCAGATAAGTGAGAAACTTACTGGTCACCCCACTGTAGCCACAGTGTTTTGCTGACTAGCTTGAATAGTGGCTACAGTGCCTCTCGGCTTCACGCTACCGGGTGTGCTCGGTGCTATGAGTGCGGGAGCCACTGCGTGAGCTAGCACGCGCGTGGAAGGTCTACGCTGGCTGGTGGCTTGCGTGAAGAGGCAGGTATACGCGAAGAAGTGGGAGGCGAGGGTGGCCTGCAGGCACGTGCGGTGGAGGTCTGCGATAGGGCGCGCGGTGACCGGCACCTTGCTGCTACTGCTGCGGAGCTTGAGCTTCAAAGCTCGGCTCTGTGGCAATGGCGAAAATTGCTTGGAAAGGTAAAATCAGAGCAGGGAAGACCACCACGCCCACCGGCTCTTTGATGAGCTGGGCGGTGGTGGGACTCACAGTGGTGGTTGTGCACCACTGTGAGCTGCTCCTGCCTGCAGCGTGGCTCTTCAAGGAGAAGAGAGGCTGCGTTTGGAGGGGAGAGGGGAGGAGATGGCCTGGAGAGGAAGGAAGGTGCTGTGTTTTTGGTGTGTGGACCAGGCTCTCCTTGCAAAGAAGTCGTGCCCTTTTAAAGGGGAGGAAGGCATGCACAGCCATGCCTTGGCTGTGCATGGCTATGCATGCGGCTGCAGGGCAAGCTGTTTGCAGAGCATGGTGCGAGGAAGAAGGCCCAACCATGCAGCCGCGGAGAAGAAAGTCAAATAAAAAAAAATAAAAAGATGGTGAATTTTGCAAGGCAGTACTTGAGGAAAAATGTAAATTTCAAGGCCATTTATTTCGCTCTCCTCCCCTCTCAAGTAGATGCATGCATGCATGTATTTTTACAAATGCGACTATGGATACCTAATATGCACTGGTAATGCTTGGAAATAGCACAAGTTGGCACAATTGTAGGTGCATTTTTGCTGTGCAATCATACCCCCATGCCTATCATTTACATTTTTTTTTTTTGTATTGTAGTTAGAAATGATCTTAAGCTGAAGATTTTCTCCTGAGGTGACATCGGTGTGTTTATTATTGGATATTGTGACAGCCAATTGTAGAGAAGACTACCAGTACTTTAAGTCTCACATAGATCATCTCTCGACTAACCAAGACTCTTGATATTTAAACCTTAAGTACGATTTCCAGGACCCAGGAGGTTTTTGCTGTACTCGAGAGCTCAAGAGATTATGGCTTGTGCTTAGTGAAGGATCAAGACTGACCAGATGAACATTAAGACTCAAGCCCAGGGTTTCACGAATTTCTAACTATAGGTTGGTCCCAGTTTTAGCTCGTGTCTTCGGATTGACCCTTAAAAAGATGACGGAAAATACAACTCCCATTTTCTAACATTTGTGGCTCAAAGAAAATAGGGTATTTGCCTTGAAGAATTTTTTTGTAGGAAGATTTTACAGACATTTGTGAGATATACTGACTTATTTGCATCTCTTTTTTTTTTTTTGAAACACGTGTTAGTATATCTCTTACAACATTATTTGGAGGAGCACACTTTTCTTTTTGGTGGAAAGAGTCTCTCCTAAACACAAGACTAAAGCCTGGGATAAAAAGTCTACCTGCACGCATAGGTAAGGACTCCACCTTCCTTAATGAACACTAGGGTTGGATCTTATGTTCACCCGATCTTTCTTGATATGTGTAGTGTGAACCAAGATTACTTAGGCTCTTGAGTAGAAGCGAACCAATGGGTCCTGTACTGATGTCTCAGGTACAAGAATACATCCTTAGTTAGGAGAGATTCCGATCTATTTTGTCAATGTTCAAGTTAATTAAGCTGAGCCTGAGCGAATCGAGCTTCTGTGGCTTGGAAAGTCTTCAAAATAGAGGTTGAATATCCATAAACACTTATTGTATTTTTGCTTTAGCCTTCAGATCATTACTAAACACCCCTTTTTTTTTTTGTAGATAGATGGAAACTGCATGATACCATAAAATGCCCAGATCCTATGGATGCCTATCCACCCTCCCATGCCAAACGATGCTATGTCCTCATATGCATGCAGGGTAGGGTAGAGAAAGGACTAAAGATCAAGTAACGAGAGCTGAGGTGTAGGGTATACAGCAGGGTGGTTGGGTGGGTGGATGGTGGGTGGTGAAGTGATCGTGACAGTGGCGTGAAAGTGATGGTGGATGGTGAGTGTTGTTGGGGTGCCTCCCAACGAGCGCTGAATTTAACGTCCCCAGCTGGACTCAGGATGAGGCACAAAATTAGTTACCCTCCAGCAGGGCAGCAGTTTTTCCAATGGGGGCAGGTTCATGAGTAAGATAGGGTTTCAAACGCTGCCCATTGACCATAAATTTATGCCCAGATTTGGGATCTTCAATCTCAACGGCCCCGTTGGGAAATGGTCTCGAGACTAGGAAAGGACCAATCCTTTTGGACTTCAGTTTCCCAGGAAAGAATTTGGGCTGGGCATTGTAGAGCCAAACTTGCTGAGTTGGCTCAAATTCCTTCCGCCGAATACGGCTGTCATGAAAAGCCTTAGTGCATTGTTTGAAAGTTAAAGCAGAATCACAGGCTTCACGGCGGAGCTCTTCTAGCTCCTGGAGTTGGAGTTTCGTTTCTCGACCACACAGGTCTGGGTCGAGGTTACATTGGCGAACCACCCAATAATCGTGGTGCTCCAACTCCACGGGAAAATGACAAGGCTTCCCGTAAACGATTCTATAAGGAGACATACCAAGGGGAGCCTTGAAGGCGGTCCGATACGCCCAAAGTGCGTCAATCAGCTTGTCGGACCAATCCTTACGGTCAGGCCGAACCATTTTCTGGAGAATTTGCTTGATTTGTTGGTTCGACACCTCTGCCTGGCTGTTTGTCTGACGATGATACGGGGATGCGATACGATGGTGGACTCCGTATTTCCTCAGAAGTGCCTGAAAAGAAACATGGGTAAAGTGGCTTCCTCCATCCGAGATAATGGCTCGAGGGATCCCAAAACGCGCAAAGATGTGGTCTTTAACAAATCGAGTGGATATAACATGGTCAGCACGGCACGCGGGAATAGCCTCGATCCATTTCAAAACATAATCAATAGCCACGAGAATAAATTCGAAGCCATTGAAAGGAGGAAAGGGACCCATGAAATCAATTCCCCAAATGTCGAAGATTTCCACAGCTAGGATGGGTTGCAAGGGCATCATGTCACGTCGTGACATTGACCCTAACGACTGGCACCTAGTGCAATGCTTGGCATAATTGTGTGCATCCTTGTGAAGGGACGGCCAAAAGAAACCACACTGCAACACCTTGGCTGCAGTTTTCCTCCCAGAGAAATGGCCTCCATAAGCCTGATTGTGGCAAAAGGATAGCACACTAGGGAATTCGCTGTCAAGAATACAGCGACGGATGATTTGATCAGCACCTATCCGAAAAAGAAATGGATTATCCCAGAAATAATACTTTGCTTCTACCATGAGACGCTCACGCTGGTTTTTAGGCCAGCCACGTGGAAGGGATCCAGAAGCAAGGTAATTGGCAATGTCGGCATACCACAATCCACTTGCCACATTAATTGCCAATAGGTGCTCATCAGGAAAAATCTCATTAATCGGCAGAGTAAGTCCAATATGGTCAGGGTCCAGTCTGGAAAGATGATCAGCCGCAACATTCTGGGCTCCGGCCTTATCGCGGATCTCAATGTCAAATTCTTGGAGCAGAAGGATCCAATGAATTAGTCTAGGCTTGGCATCCTTCTTATGCATGATATGGCAAATGGCTGCGTGATAAGTGAAGACAATAACATGTGAGCCCAGAAGGTAAGAGTGGAATTTCTCCAACCCAAAGATGACCACCAGTAGTCCTTTCTCAGTGGTAGTATAATTACGCTGGGCCTCGTCCAACGTCTTACTGGCGTGGTACACCACGAAGGGGTGTCTATCGCGCCTTTGTCCTAGGATGGCTCTGACTGCAAGGTCGAAAGTATCACACATGAGTTTAAAGTCGAGGGACCAATCAGGTGGCTGGAGAATAAGGGCCTTGGTGACAGCATTACGCAGCTGCGTGAATGCTTGTATGCAGTTGGGGCCCATATTGAAGGGTATGTCGGTAGATAGGAGATGAGTTAAAGGTCGAGAAATCTTGGAGAAATCTTTGATGAATCTCCTATAGAAACCGACGTGTCCCAGGAAGGAGCGAATTTGTTTGATAGAGCCAGGCATAGGTAAATTAGCAATTACATCAACCTTAGCTCTGTCAACCTCAATACCCTTGTCGAAGATGATATGCCCGAGAACAATTCTCTCGTGCATCATAAAATGACTTTTTCCCCAGGAAAGCACGAGGTTTACATCAATACATCTCCTAAGGATACAGGTTAGGTTGGCAAGACATTCATCAAAAGATGGTCCAAAGATCGAGAAGTCATCCATGAAGACCTCGAGAAAGTCACCCACCATGTCATGGAATATCGCCAGCATACATCTCTGGAAAGTTGTTGGTGCGTTGCAAAGTTCGAACAACATCCTTTTAAATGCAAAGGTGCCAAAGGGGCAGGTAAAAGTGGTTTTCTCTTAGTCCCGGGGGTCAATTGCCACCTAGTTATATCCTGAGAATCCATCCAGGAAACAAAAAAATTTATTTCCCGTTAACTGCTCCAGGATTTGGTCAATGAAAGGTAGTGGAAAGTGATCTTTCTTAGTTGCAGCATTGAGTTTCCTATAATCTACACACACTCTCCAAGATGTAGGAGTGCGTGTAGGGATGGATTCGCCCCTGTCTTTGACACGGATGGTGAGTCCCGCCTTTTTGGGCACAACGTGAATCGGACTCACCCAGGGGCTATCGCTGATCGGGAGATTATACCTGCATCCAGCCACTTAATAATTTCTTCCTTAACGACCTCCCGCATGTTAGGGTTAAGACATCGCTGCTTCTCGCGGGATGGTAGAGCCTCCTCCTCCGTATATATACGGTGAGTGCAGTAGGAGGGGCTAATGCCAGATAAGTCTGATAAAGACCATCCAATAGCTGCCTTGTGTTCCATAAGGACCTTTGTTTGTTTGCACTCTTGCTCCCTGGTCAATTTTGAACTGATGATTACAGGGAGCATTTCATTTGGTCCCAAGAAAACATACTTAAGTGTACTAGGCAGATCTTTCAGCTCGGGAGTGGATGGTGAAAGGTCTGGCATTTCTTGGGACGAGAGTGTCCTAGGTAGATCGAAGAACAAGTCAGGAGGAAGAAATTGGCCCTCAGATTGGCCAAGAAGAGGGGCTTCTTAGATAGATGGATCCAAAAAAAATAGCCCCAGTGAGTAGTATATGGGTTCAAGGTCCCAGTGTGGATTTGCAACTCCGCCTGATTTGGCGGGAAAGAAAGGGCAATCCGGTTTTCAAGAGTGTGGACCGGCGGTGAGTAGCCCGTATATGACTCAGACCACGAGGTATGGGAAGCAGAGAAAACCTCGTCAGAAGTCTGGCCAGGAGAAGGTACGGGACAAGGGAGGGATGGTGGAACGTCACAATACGTGTCGGTCAAGCAATCATCAGTGTTTACAGGTAATCCGCAGCAGTCAGAATAGGTCCTAATTAGTCCGATAAATGCGTTGACGGCCATGTCCTCATAAGACATGTCATCCTTGATACAATCGCAATCAAAGTTCTTGGCTGCCTTGAAGATGTTAAGCTTGAGCTTTTCAGATCCAACGGCAATCTCAATATAGCCCGACTCGCATTCGATATGGATGTGGGCTATGGCCAAGAAAGGTCGACCAAGGATGATCGGACAATCAGAAAGTGAGCTAGGAACCTCCATATCTAATACAAGAAAGTCAATAGGAAAACAGAGACTGTTGACCCTAACCACCATGTCTTCCACCACACCCTTCGGGATTTTGACAGAACGATCTGCAAACTGTAACGTGACAAGGGTGGGTTTCAGATTTCCCAAGGAAAATTTTTTGGGCATGATGGTTAGTATAAGATTGATGGAAGATCCTAGATCAAGTAGGGCACGGTTAAAATTGTAGCCTTGGATGCTACAGGAAATCAGTGGTGTGCCTGGATCTTTCTGCTTCGATGGTAGGTTTGACAGTATAGCACAACTCGCATGAGGTGAGAGAACCACTGGATTCTTGGTTTTCTTTGACTGTTGCCTGGGTGTTGTGTAGCCCTTGAAAAATCAGGTGACAGTAGGTATGCGGTCGATAGCCTCGAGCAGGGGTACCTTGATTTCAACATCCCTGAACAAATTACACAGGTTATCAATGGCCTGCGTATCTTTCTTTTTGCCTTTTGGCTCCCTCAGTAGAGCCTCAGGGAATGGGACTGATTCTGGCACCAATTTGGGTGTATCGTCCTTTCACGAATGCGGTGTGCATCCCGAATGAGAGGGAATGAAAAGAAAATGGGCCAGGATAAGGTCGAGGCGAATCGACGGCCTGTTTACTACTCCTTGTAGTGATAGCATTGGACGATGCAAGTCTAGTGGGATCATAAGGCAGAGGAGGGTTTACAATAGGGACATAAGAGTGCGGTGCTGCAGCAGGATTAGCCTAAAATCCTGCTGGAATGCTCGGAGCATGTAGAATTTGATGTACCTGCCCCTGAGAAGGTCGTACCTATGGTTGAGGACCACGGGGTATGAAATTTCGTGGGTTGGGAATAGGTTGGGCGGGAGGAGTGCCTGAGATCAGTTGCCAAGCGTAGTTGATTGATCTTAGCATTCTGCTGCGCCAATTGGTGCTGAAGAGAGGTCATGTTCTCTTCATGGCACTTTGACATTTCTGTCATCATTCGCATCAATTTATCAAGAGGACTTGCTGCGTGTTTGGTTTGCGGTACACAAGGGCCTGATGGCGGATTTGCCATAGGATTAGACTGGGCCCTTGGGATGACAGGTGCGGACGGTCATATTGGTCGACCTGCGGGGTTTTGGCACTGCGGGTTGTTGGACCATGTGAAGTTCGGATGATTTCGTCACTCTGGGTTATAACTGGCAGAGAATGGGTTGTTCCCTAAGGCGTAAGAGTCTTCTCTGCCAGAAGATGCGTCCACATGTAAATATGCATCCGAGCACATGGAGGCTTGGTCCTCCGTGTCGAAATACTGGCTCGCAAAAGCCAGATCCACATGACTTACCAAGTCGCTCGGTGCGACACTCGATAAGGAAGGTCTTACGGGGTTTCTTGGAATAAGCCTAGTGTTGGAATTGTGATGAAGTGGTGAGGTGGGGGTGTTTGCCATAGAATGGGCAGGGTTGGCCAGAAGCTCGTCCAGCTTCTTGTGCACGACGGAGACTTCATCCAATTTCTGTGCGATAAGACTAAGATCTATGGATGAATGGGAGGGTCTCGTGTCAACTTCGTGGACATTAAGGGGCAGGCTGGTGCGATTAATGGCGACAATGGAAGCATTGGTCATTGAGTTTTCGCTCATATTTTCAAATAATTCGAATGCTCCATTCTCATCTTTATTCATAAAATTCCCTCCGCAGGAAGCTTCTGCAATCTACTTCAAAGTCTCATTTATCCCATAGTAGAAAATCTGGGCTATATGCCACTTAGGCAGACCGTGGTGCGGACACTTCCTGATGAGGTCATTATATCTCTCCCATGCCTCATGAAATTGTTCGCCGTTTTGTTGCGTAAATGAAGTGATAGCACGGTGAAGCGCATTGGTCCGCCCGATTGGGAAGAACTTCTTGGGAAACACTGTTCGCATCTCTTCCCAAGAGTGGATGGTTCTCCCAAGGGTGCATAACCACTGTGACGCTTTATCCAGCAATGAAAATGAGAACATTTTCATGAGGACTATAGGTAACCCGATATTTCTAGGTTTAACAGTTTCAGCCAATCGGGTTAGGTCTTCCAAGTGGAGAAAAGGTTCTTCACTTGCAAGACCATGGAAGTGAAAATTTATCAAACCAATTATGTTAGGTTTCAATTCAAAGTCGTCCCCGCCCATGGGGACCTGAATTTGTCCTATGGTCTCTGTAGCAATGGGATTGTGATAGGAGCTAAGAGACCTAGGCTCCTCCCATTCGGGAGGGTTCTGCATTTCCTCCAATGTTTCCCTAATGGCCTCAATTTGTTCATTATACATTTCCATTTGGGCTTGGAGGCGGGTTATGGGATCTAAGGCTCCACCACCTAGTGGGTTTTGAGGGCGGTTTCCTCCCTTGAGATTTGGGGTGGGTGTGCAACCATGTTTGTGGAGGAGGACGAAGCGGCTTCTTTTCTAAAATTATCAGAAAATTCACACAGTTCAGGGTTTTGTGACCTCCTCCCAAACATGCACTACTGCAGGAAGAATTGGGGGGATAGAGAGGGAAAAGAGATGAGAGAAATGACGCTGCAAAGGTACACTTGATGACAAATCAATACAATCAAATTCCAAACCTCTACAGTGTGCCCTTAGACCTAAAGATCTAAGTTACCTACTATCACGACCTACGAAACTAAATGCAAGCAATGCGGAACCACCAGGTCAGATTGAAAGGCCATTTGCCCCAGTCTTAGACACCCGATAGCACGCGGGAACCCTCACCAGCACGTAGGTGCTACACGCAGGTAGTTAGACCTCCAATCCTTAGTAAGGGTCAAGTTGCTACCAATTTTAGTTAAAGGCTTAGGATCAAGTGCTTCTGGAATATGAAGGGCATTATTTACAGGTAATTCCCAAGTGATTAATTTTACAGAGTGTGTAAACCAAGCATGCAATGGGGAAATCTCCCCGAATTGAAGTTTTAATTGGTGAATGATTTTTAGAATTCAGCCTTAAGTAGTATGGATTTTAGGATTTTGCTAAATTACCAATTCAACCAATCTTCAGGTTTTGAGAGAATACAAGTTTTCTTCTAAGCCCAACAAATCCTTCTTCAATGTCAGTTGGTTAATGCATGCTAAAATGCAATGGGCTTCCCTATATGGAGATTTCTATGTGTGGATGCACGAGTCAATTTTTAGATTAGTGTGAAAGGGAGCCAAAGCACTTCAATTCAAGTGCTCCCAATCACTAAAAAGATTTCCACACACAAGGCTCAAGCAAAAGATAAAGAAAATCAAATTGTTGGTGTTGAAGTATTCAGGATCGAATCTTAGGCACGTGAAAGGTCGTGGTGGGGTTGGAATCAACTCAATTCCAAGTCTCCCCACCAAAAAAAAATGTGATCCCGAATTTGCAGATAAATGAGGCAAAGAGGGGTGGCAATCAATCTTTTTATTTGCCTCAAAGAATACTTCACACGGCGAAAAATTCAAGAATCAAGATTCTTGGATCTTCACTATGTGAATTTTGGCGGGAAATCCCGGGGCGATGGGAGTAAAGGCAAGCAATCAAACAAGTGAATTTTAATCCACTTGCCCCAAGAGATCCCAAGAAGTTTTTCTAATTTTTTTTTAAATTTTTTTTATTAAGGTGACAAGTTGACCTAAGTTGCTAAGAATGGAAGACCTACTTGTTCAGCAACGTGTGCGAAGCTCCAGTGCGGTGCCGGCGTCTTCATGCTCTTGTTCCCGCCTTGGATCTGCCCACGTCTCCAACTTCGTCTACCTGCCTTCTCTCTGAAACTAGTTCACAAACACACCAAGAAAATAGAAACACCCGTGAAGAGAAGGGTGTGAGAACAGAAAAATGAAAGGAATGGAGTAAAAACTTACTTGAATACGCACTTCCCCGGCAACGGTGCCATGAAAAGAGTGATGGTCGAGCCCGGATAGGTTGTGTTAATATGGTGATTTTATCGTTGAAATGCGTATAGTGGTTAACCTAAATTGAGCCTAACCATCTCTTTACAAAATTTTTTTACCTGGCCTACTTGATTTTATCTTGGTCACTTTTATGCCCAGGGTCGAACTCAGGGAAGTGGGATTAGAAGTGAAGTTTCTGCGCCTTTCCTACAATGAATCTCTTCCATTCATTTATTGTGTTTTTGGTGTTTTTCTATTTAAGATTTTTTTTCTGATAATTTTTTTCCTTGAGGTACACCCTCAAAATTAGGTTCTTGGCTTTGAGTCAAATTATGGTTCCAAAACTGATCTTGCTATTCGCAAGACTAAGTACCTGCAAGTCAAGGATTATCTTTTCTCTTTTGTATATTTTTTTATCTTTTTACTGGCAGGAAAGAGAAACAGAGATAAAGTGAATATAGTACATATATATATGTATATATTATATATGTATAAAAGGGTGGGGGTGGAGATGGCATGTAGCACGGTGTCGAGTCGGTCGTCGTCTAGGAAGATGCAACCAAGAGGACGAAGTGCCACGTGGAGTGTAGGATGGATGGTGGAAGGTGTATGCGAAATCGCTTTTTGTACACATGTATCGAGGAATATTAGCAACTGGTGCTGATATTCCCGCGATACAACGTATGGTAAGTAATATGAAAATATATATATATGTATGTATGTAAATATATATATATATATATATGGGTATAAATATATAGGTATATATGTAGTTATATATGTGTATATATATATATATATAGATATGTAAATATATGTATAGATAGATGTATATAGATATGTATGTATATATATATATATATATATATATGTATATGTATGTATATATATATAACTATATAGATGTATATATATATATATATATGTATATATATACATATATAGTAATATATGCATATTGATATATGTAGATAGATATGTATATATATATATATGTATATATAGTTATATAGATATATATATGTATATATGTATGTACATTTGTGTGTGTATATATATATATATATATATATATATATATGTATAAGTATATGTGTATATATATATGTATCTATACTTATACTTAGTTATATAGGTAATAATATATATATAGATATATATATATAAATATATTTATATATTTATACGTATATAAATATATGTATATATGTAAATATATATGTATATATATATAGATTATTATATAGATATATATATATATGTATGTATGTATACTAATACTTAGGTATATAGGTACTACTATATGTATAGATATAAGTATATATATATATGTATATAACTATATATATATATATATGTATATATATATAAGTATATATTAGTGTATAAGTGAGTGGGTGTGTGTGTGTGTGTGTATGTGTGAGGTGAGTGTCTGTGAGAGAGAGAGAGAGAGATAGAGAGAGAGATAGAGCGTCTGCTGAAGATGGCATGAAGGAGTGCGGATTAAGTCATCTGCACGCAGCTGGCGACCTCTGGTGATCCATGCATGCGCGCAAATGCATAGGCGCGCGGAGAGGCACGCGCTGGAGGGAGTGGGCGCAGGGAAGAGAGACCGCAGCGCACTACGCTGTGCGGTGAGGCTGGTGCGGGCAGACGCAGGTGTTGGGAGCGGGCGCACATAGACGTGCGGGCGGGCACTGGAGAGAGACGCGAGGCGAGACGCAGGCGCGGGCTGGGGCCGGTAGCAGCGCGTCGGGTGACCGGATTAGTGAGAAACTTACCGGTCACCCCACTGTAGCCACAGTGTTCCGCTGACTAGCGTGAGCAGTGGCTACAGTCCCGCTCGGCTTCGCGCGACTGGGTGTGCCCGGTGCTGTGAGTGCGGGAGCCGTTGCACGAGCTGGCGCACGTGCGGAAGGTCTGCACTGGCTGGTGGCTTGCGCCGAGAGGCAGGTGTACACGAAGAAGCGGGAGGTGACGGCGGCCTGCAGGCGCGTGCTGGAGGCGAGGGCAAGCTGCAGGCGCGGGTGGTGGAGGTCTGCGACAGGGCGCGCGGTGACCGACGCCTTGCTGCTGTTGCTGCGAAGCTTGAGCTTCAAAGCTCAGCTCTGTGGCAATGGCGGAAATTGCTTGGAAAGGTAAAATCAGAGCGGGGAAGACCACCACGCCCACCGGCTCTTTGATGAGCTGGGTGGTGGTGGGACTCACAGTGGTGGTTGTGCACCACTATGAGTTGCTCCTGCCCGCAGCGTGGCTCTTCAAGGAGAAGAGAGGCTGCGTATGGAGGGGAGAGGGGAGGAGATGGCCTGGAGAGGAAGGAAGGTGCTGTGTTTTTGGCGTGTGGACCAAGCTCTCCTTGCAAAGAAGAAGCCATGCCCTTTTAAAGAGGAGGAAGGCATGCACAGCCATGCCGTAGCTGTGCATGGCTGCGCATGCGGTTGCAGGGCAAGCTGTTTGCAGAGCATGGCACGAGGAAGAAGGCCTAGCCATGCAACCGCAGAGAAGAAAGTCAAATAAAAATAAAAATAAAGGATGGTGAAGTTTGCAAGGCAGCACTTGAGGAAAAATGTAAATTTCAAGGCCATTTATTTCTCTCTCCTCCCCTCTCAAATAGATGCATGCATGCATGTATTTTTACAAATGCGACTATGGATACCTAATATGCACTGGTAATACTTGGAAATAGCACAAGTTGGCACAATTGTTGGTGTATTTTTGCTGTGCAATCAAATGGACAGTCACGAAGGGCTGTGTTCTTCGTGTTCAACTGAGAAGGAGACAGAACACCTACAAGTGTGATGCGTAAATTACATGGTGTGCCATTGAAGTGAACCGATATAAAAATTGTACTTAGACCCATAACTGATGGGTTTTTAATGAATAGCAACCCTTGAGGCTTACAAAGAAGTCCATGGGAACTTTTGAGTGAATAAAATGTGAAGGACTTAAGATAGGATAAGGACTTTAATGTAATACACGCATTTGTAGGTCCAAATGAGGCCAAATCTTAATGAAACTTTTATGGCAAGTATTTTGAGCATATTAGAACATATTCTAATAGTTGAATTTTGAATTAAAACTCATTTTGATGCTCAATTTACTTTTGACTTTCCATTTACATATTTAGGTATATAATCTCCCAAAAGTGACCTAATATTGGTTTTTTATCAGAATTTTGGTCTTTAGGTCATTTTCTATAAATCCCACAGTTAACCATTTTTTTGTGTTAATTGATAGTGTTTTAACTTAGTTTTTAGCTTAACTTTGGAACTTTAGCTATGATGAGCCACACCTTACGATTAGGCATAATAACTGTTAACAAATATATAAATATCATGGTTCCATCATTAACACTATTGAGTTCAA
Source organism: Thalassia testudinum (assembly GCA_037157565.1). Classification (NCBI taxonomy): domain Eukaryota; kingdom Viridiplantae; phylum Streptophyta; class Magnoliopsida; order Alismatales; family Hydrocharitaceae; genus Thalassia; species Thalassia testudinum. Next base: position 5,265,683 of record JAZHRO010000003.1, on the reverse strand, counting down.
TTGAATCATTCCTAGTATGTTGTAGTGCCTTATTGGTTTATAGGAAGAGTCATGAGTTGGATTTACATCTCAGTTTGGTTCTTTTGAGCCTAATGATCCATGTGTTTCGTTTGGTGCCATAGTTTGCCTTTCATGTTATCTTACTAGCGTAACTTTTCCATCCATTACTCATATTGACTACTTGCAAGTCTTGGTTGAGAGGCCATAAGTTGTTTTTGAGACTGAACTTGATTGAACCCAAGACTAGATGGATCTGAGTCAATTTGGTGTAGGTTAATCTGTTGAGGATCAAAATGCAGAGGATCTGAATATCATCCTATGTTGTAGGTGTTCGAGGAGTGGAAATCGCATGTTAGGAAACAGTGTCATAGCATGTAGTATAGTTGCGAAATCCTCTCGACAAAAATATTTATAATTTAATGAAACTTTGAGTCCAGGTCATTCATGTTTGAGAGGTGTTATGGAAATGAAAGTCCTGATTTCGATCTCGCTCGCTCTATTCGCTGAAAATCACATGCCAATTTCGAACCTACGGATCAACGTCTTATCATTCGCATTGTTAACTCTTATAACGTGTGTGTTCGTTAAATAACTGACAAAAGTAAATGTGTGGGTGTCCGTACACACTATCCTAGTTATCTGATGGCAGTTTACCGAAATGGCATTGATAGTTAGATCCTCATTATTTTCAGGCATCGACATGCTAGTTGCGAAAAGATTATAAAATGAGTGCAGGCAACTTTAATCACAATAAAGTACTGCAAGCAAGCACATGGTGATTTTTCAGCACATAAATATATACATAAATGATTTTTCATTGATTGTATCAAGGTGATTATAGAGCAAATCTAGCGGAAGCTTGTACATGAATGCCTAGAAGTAGAAAGCTATCTAGTAGAAAATGACTGCATGCGTGAATCTATGGGAGGATTATAGATGCATCATTGGGGAGGAGTATAGAGCTACACTACTAAGCATAAATAAAATAAAGAGAGATTAGAAGAACTACTTAGCTAGGTTATCAGAAAGAAGGGCATTCGGAGGTGGTCTCCAATGGCCTTTGAGTTGGTTGAGAGGAGGAGGGGCAGGTAGGTTAGCCCTTGGAGTTGTGGAGGAGGAGTTCTCTAGCCTTGGCGTGGAGGTTATGGAACCATGGTGAGGGAGCTCGTGGAGTGGAGGTGGAATGAAGGTGGAGTTATGCTAAAAGTAGATCCAAGACTAGATGGAGCCTAATGGCCACCCAAGGGTCCTTTAAATAGACCCAAGGGAGACTCTCTAGAGAAGTGTGGAACTCTTTGGAGAGAGCTCCAAGTGTGGTCATCCAAGGGAGAGAGAGGGTGGTTCTTAGATCCACCAAAAGTGGATCTACTAGTTGAACATCCCTTGGTTGCTATTTTTGGCAACCAAGGTGGTGCCAACCTTAGAAGAGCCTAGAAGGCTCTAAGTGGTGTAGGAGTACGTGAATGAGTGTGTGTGTATGTGTGTGGGTTGGTGTGACTGATAAACGTCAGTTTATCATCATTCTTATGCATTAAAACAAACCTAGCTCTTAGGATTTTGCTCCACAAATGGGTTTTTGGGTTGCATTTAGGCATTAGCTAGGTTAGGAATGCATTTCATTCTTTGTTGTATTTTTGATATGTTTTTGTGAGTGTTAGGGATAAGAAGATTGCCAGATCCCTAGAACCCTAGCACTCATGAAGGCAAGTGGTGAAGGAGAAGCTCTTGCTAGCTGGAACTCAGCTTGATCCAACTCACCATAGCTGGAATCCAGCTCACCTGAACTAGGGTTAGCTCAACCTAGCTCCATTCAGCTCATCTCAACTGAATGGCAGCTTAAGAAAGCTTATCTTAGCTTGCCCTATCTTAGGTCTGCTCATATCCAGCTCAACTTAGTTGAGTCTAGCTCATCTCAGCTCCCATTAGTCCACAAGGTGCTCTAGCTAGCTCAGCTAAGTTGACTGGAGTTCACCTCAGCTCAGGTCCAACTACATCCAGCTCCACTCAACTCCAGCTAGTTGAAGATGACTTCATTTCCGCTCAAGAAGCTTAAGTCCAGCTCCTTGGGATTTAGCTTAGCTCAACTCAGTTGAGCTAAGCTATCTTAGCTACCTCAACCAGCTTGATCCTCCCCGGGAGCACTTGACCAAGCTCACCTCAACTCCTTACGGTAGAAGCCAATTTACTTTAGCTTGGCTTAGTAGCTAGCAAAGAACTAGCAAGCTAAGCCAGCTAAAGTAGCTCCTTGCCACCCTCTTCAGCAGTTGCCAACTCTATTTCAGCTCCAGACTTCTTCTATCCAGCTCCTTCCTTCAAACCCTAGCTCCCATCGCCTCCTCCTCTACTCCATTAATAGCTAAGCTAGCTTAACTTAGCTTAGCTTAGCTTAGCTAGGCTCCAACTCCCTTAGCATTTACCACCCTAAAACCCTACCTAACTAGCTCCACCAACTAAGCCCCACCTAAGCTTAACTAAGCTAGCTCCATCCACTTCAAGTTGGCGCCACCACCTAGCCACCTCTTCACCCCATCACCACCACCAAAAAACACCCTATTTTTGCACAAAAACCACCTATAACTACCCCCATTTTGGCACCAACTTTTCCCTCCAAAAATTCCCCCATCTTAACCTTACACATACTCCTTCAAGCCATCACCACCCTACACCTACCCTTCCTTCTAGAAACCACCTCCCTTGGCACCAAAATGGTGGCATCCATCCACCATGGACATCAACCAAGGGGTGGATTCAACCTATAACTACCCCCACCTGCACCCTTTAGGGTGGTGCCAAGTGATCTCCACCTTAGGATTTCTAACCACCATCCCAAACTCCATCCTAGCCACCCATTATGTCCATGCCAACTACCCCTTCTCCACCACTATATATGCCCACCTAATTACCCACATTTTTTGATCCTCCCTTAGTTTAATTTCTACCCATATGCATGTACACCTAAGGCCAAGGAAGAAGAAGAGAAGAAGATTAAGGGGGCATCCTACCCATCCCCTTGGTGCTTTCTTCCCCTTTTTCTTCCCCCTTGTGCCACGCCGAGGAGGAGGAGCACTCCCCCACTAGAAGGATGGCCAGGCAAGGAGGAGCAAGGGTGGTGCACACCCATCCTTGAACAAGATCATTGAAGGTGGTAGCTTCCACCTTGGAGGAGCATCTCAAGGAGAAGGACGAGCCCTTTTCAAGCCTAGGATCCACTAAGCTTGGAGCAAGGAGCTTCCCCTCTTCACCAACAATTCAGGACTTGTGTTTTATTTTATTTGTTGCAATTATCTAGTAGTAGAAGCATTCATCTACTGGGGTTTTTTGTAAAATACTTTCTCATTAATCTAGTTGCCTTCTTTGAAATTTCTTTTTAGTTGCATTTTAATTGTTGTGATTCTAGCACACTTCACTCCCTCTCCCTAATTACTCTAGGCCTCCACGTGCCTAGAGTGAGCTTAGGGAGAGGAATTATTTGTCACTTAGGTGTTAGCTTAGTGATCGTAGTTGTTACTTACTTTCCTTCCAACAACTCGTGTTTTCCTTCATTATTTCAAAACCCTAAAACAATGATATATTGAAAAAGACCAAAAAGAAAGGTGATTTCTACTTCCAAGCAAGAGACCTGAATTTTGCAAACATATTACTCCTTGGACGACCCTAGATACTCCCCTATTTAGGTCTTACAAATTTTAAAAGCGTATGCAATTTCGCGTGTTACAACGACTCTAAAAACCCTAATTACAAATCACGTGATTTACCGCATCAGTGAGCTAGGTGGCTAAGTGGTCTAGGTTAGGTCTAAGGGGTTTGGTGGAAGGTAGGTCTCAAATTAGGGCTGCAAAGACTAATTTGCAAAGGAGAAAGTGCAATTAAACTTGAAATAAGTTTAATTGAGTGAGTGTGAACTTAATTGAGAGTGAAATAACTCAATTAAGTTAGGCTTAGATGAATTAGACTCTCACTGAGTTCAATTGGACTTATGTGGGTTGAGATCTGAACTCAATTGGACTCTATGAGTCCAATTGACTAGGCAATTGTAATTGACTATGATCCAAGTCAATTAGGCTTAGTGAGAACTTAATTAGACTCTTACGAAGGTCTAGAGGTGGTGTACTAGGGTTAGGGTACCTTATTACTTGTAATTTATATATTGCACTTAATTAGTACATTATATCATTATTTCATGCATAGCTAAGGGAAATCAGCAAAGACGAAAGTAATGCTTATGCATGCATTAATTACACTAGCTTATGCTAAGTTCTAGCCGAATTTAGGTCAATTATGACCTATGATTGCTGCATAATCATACCACCATTCCAAAATCTTGCTAGTTATTTTTATATATTCCTAACTCCTAGCAAATGCAAAACTAAGTTATTTACAAAAGGGTTCCTAGAGGATTGATTATTTTTATCCAACATATGCCTAGAGATTCTTTTCCTTTTCGTGTTCATCCTAAAATCTAGAAATCTAGACAATCATGAAAGCACATCCATGTAACTTTTGCAACGCATTCGAGTAAGAAACCTGATTCACCTCCAAAGCCTGTACTTGACCCCTAGTAAAATTCTAGTAGGATAGGAAAACTTCTTCCCTCAAGGTATTCAAGATATTCTATGAATTCCACCTTGTCTTTGAGCTTAGGTAGAGAATGTCTGAGGGAAATGGTCGTTTATTTGCTGGCTCACTCTTAATTGGTGCTATACAGAGACTAGTACTACAGAATCTAGATTCCCAAATTATTAAATAACTCAACTCAGAGAAAGATAAGAAAAACTATGCTCTCTTTTGGTTCCTTTGTATTCATTCTCTCTTTTTCTCTTTTCTTTTTCTTTTCTTTATTCTTTTCATTTTGATCTCACAATCCCACCAAATTTATACATATATTTCATATTTGGTGGTCCCACATGGTATTAACACTTTAATAGAGTTCCAATAACCCTAACACTAAGTCATAAATCCTCAGCCAGTATTTGAGTGGTTAGAAACACAGAAAATGTTGGTTAAGGCCATATTTGGTGGATCTCAACCTTATTTGGTGGCATTGCCTCAATGCAAATAAAATAAGCACTAAAATATTTATAGACTCTCTTTCCATTATTTTCTTCTCTTCTTTTCTATTTTTTTTCTTTTTTTTCATTTTCTCATTTTTCATTTTTTTCTCATTTTGTTCATTTTTATTCTTTTTCACTTTTTCTTTTTCTCATATAATTTTTCTAACACAACACAATCTAACAATACATTCGTGAATTTTATTGAGGAGGCATTATTAGGGACTGGTGGCACTCAAGAGACATTAAGTGGCTTATTTGGTGAAAGTGCCTACTCATGGCACCGAAAAAGATGAATAGGATGGTGTATTTCTGACCTTGACATCAATACCCTCCTTCAGCCAAGGATTCCGTAAAGAATGGTCGTAACCATCCACCTTAGCCCTAGTTTTATCAGAACTCAATCTTTGCATATTTGCCTTGATTGGTGGCTTTCAATATTTCACACAAAATGTATACGCAAGATCCAATAGCAGGCACTATGCCTAATCTCTGAATATCATTACCTAATTATCTAGAATTTCAGATTCCTTGCACTAATCATAGAGCACCGGTACTCTCTACTCTCATCTCACACTATTTGGTGGATTTTTGGAAGAAAATCTGCCTGACTCCCAAAACACTGTCCAGGGGTTTAGGAAAAGAAGCACTGCTTCTTCTCAACAGACTAAAGACGTTTATCAGTCTTCACCATAAATCCATTGCAAATTCCACGTGTGGGTGTGAAAATCGTACTGGATTCCAGATTATAGGAATCAACTAGAGGATAAAATCTCTAATGCATTCTCTTCAAAAAAATAATCTTATTCATGAATGCATTATGTATATATGCTATAAACAAGTAACATCTTTCATTTGTACTTCATAAAATTCCCTTATCAAGTTACATTCAGCTTGATTCTAAATTTAGAATAAAAAGGTGAGCAAGTGGGTCGGAAGTGGCTATTGCGGATGATTTCTAGCTCCAATGCGAGCATTGGAGGTGGAGTTGATTGTTTTTATATTTAGGATCCTAAAGTACATTTAACATGCTACTCTGAGGTTTTCTAAGTGTTGGCATAAAAAATTTTTCAGTTGCTATATATTTACCCCCCCATGCCCAAGTTCTTGCATGTCCTCATGCATGAGTATAAAAAGAAAATAAATACAACAGGGAGTAAGTGGTAGAGATCACCTGGAATTGCTCCTGAATTTTGACATTTAGCATCGGCCAACCAAATAGTATGCAATATGCGAAAAGGAAATATGCTAAAAGAAAAATATGCTATGTATAAAGCGAGTATGCATATGATGGTGAAGATTGCGGGTAGATGCTGAGTTTAATGCCTCCAGTTGGGCGAAAACTCAATCACATGTCCTCGATAAGATGAATGACTTCGTCAACTGGAGGAGGTTCTTGGGCCATTAATGGCTTGAGGCACTGGCCATGTCCTCGATAAGATGAATGACTTCGTCAGCTGGAGGAGCTTCCTGTGCCATTAATGGCTTGAGGCACTGGCCATTGATCGTAGAGACATGCCTAGATGTTGGGTCCCAAATTTGGATCGCTCCATTGGGAAATGGGTGGATAACAATATATGGGTTAGTCCACTTGGACTTAAGTTTCCCTACGAAGAGTTTCAGTTGTGAATCAAACTAGACCTACTGGTTGGGCATGAATTCTTTCCTTCGGATGTGGTGGTCATGAAAGGCCTTAGTCTTATCCTTGTATATTGATGTGTTCTCATAGGCCGCCCACCAGATTTCTTCCAATTCGTTGAGCTAGAGCTTCCTTTCATGACCTCCCACATCGAAGTTAAGGTTACATTTTCGCACTACCCAAAAGGTGTGGTGTTCCAGCTCGACAGGAAGGTGATAGGCCTTACCATATACCATTCGATATGGCGACATTCTGAGTGGGGCCTTGTAGGTGGTCCGATATGCCCAAAGTGCATCAACTAATTTATCATACCAGTCCTTCCTATCCGGTCTAACAGTCCTCTGGAAAATTAGCTTGATTTGATGGTTAGACACTTCAGCCTACCCATTTGTTTACAGATGATATGGGGTGGCTATACGGTGATGTACCCTGTATTTCTTTAGTAATGACCTAAAGTGGGCATGGATGAAATGGCTTCCCCCGTTACTAATCAAAGTGCTGGGTGTTTCGAATCTCGCAAAGATGTATTCCTATATGAAAGCAATGACAGTTTTATGATCATCCCACCTCACCGGGATGGCTTCGACCCACTTCGAGACATAGTCAATAGCTAGCAATATGTGTTCGAAGCTATGCAAATTCAGAAAAGGGCCCATAGAATCGATGCCCCAAACATCAAACACTTCTACAACCAAGATGGGTTGTAGAGGCATCATGTCTCTCCTAGTCATAGAACTGACTGACTGGCATTGTTTACATCATTGGGTGTACTCATGTGTATCTCTAAAGATAGTTGGCAGAAAAATCCTGACTGCAAAATTTTTGTAGCGGTTTTCCATCTTGAGAAATGACCGCCACAAGCATCCATGTGGCAAAAAGGTAACACACTAGGGATCTTAGAATCTGGGATGCATCTTCTAATAATCTGATCGGCTCCAATGCGGAAGAGCAATGGATCATCCCAGAGGTAGAATTTGGCCTTCACTGTGAATTTGAGTTTCTAGTCTTTAGATAAGTTGTGGGAATCTTGCTTGCGACAAGATAGTTTGCGATATCCGTGTACCAAGGAAACTCAATAGAGTGAATTGCTAAATGAGATTCATCTGGAAATTGATCTGAAATAGGAAGAGAGTATGGGATGTGGGCTAGGTTCAGTCTGGATAAGTGATCTGCCACAACATTTTATTTTCCAACTTTGTCGTGAATTTCAATATCAAACTCCTGCAATAGAAGGATCCATCTGATAAGACGAGGTTTGGCATCCGTCTTTGCCAACAAATGCTGGAGGGCGGAGTGGTCTGTGAAGATTATTACTTTAGACCATAACAGGTATGATCTGAACATCTCCAACCCAGACACTATTCGTAGCAGTTCCTTTTCAGTGGTAGTATATGACAAAGGGTTGTTTCTCCCTACACTGGCCTAAAATAGCTCCGACGGCGAAATTAGAGGCATCGCACATCATTTCAAAATCAAGAGACCAGTCGGGTGGCTGGAGTATCTGGGAATCAGAGACATGAGGTGTTAATTGCAAATGGAGCATCGGCTACTAGGAGATTCATCAATGGTTGCATGATTTTTGAGAAATTGCATATAAATCTCCAGTAAAATCCGACATGACCCAAGAATGATTTGATCTGTTTGACCGAGCTAGGTGGGGGTAATCAAGATATGATTTCTGATTTAGCTCGATCGACCTTGAGTCCATTTGCAAAGATCCTGTGTCCTAGTACAATGCCATTCCTCAACATGAAATGGTTCTTCTCCCATGAGAGTACTAGGTTTACCTCAATACATCATTTCAGGATCTTGGTGAGGTTATCAAGACAAGATGCGAAGTCATCTCCAAAGATAGAAGTCATCCATGAATACTTCCACGTAGTCCCAAATCATGTCAGAGAAGATGGCCATCATACAATGCTGAAATGTCGCTGATGCGTTGCAAAGATTGAAGGGCATCCGATTTAAGGCGAATGTTTCGAAGGGACATGCAAAAGTAGGTGGTCTTGTTTTGATCTTTTGGACTAATCACTACTTGATTGTACTGGAGTATCCATCTAGAAAACAAAAGAAACTACTCCAGCTAACCATTCCAAGATCTGATAATGAATGGTAAAGGAAAGTGATCCTTCTAGGTAGCCATGTTCAGTTTTCTGTAATCTATGCAAATCCGCCATGATGTTGCAATGCGGGTTGGGATTGATTTGCCCTTACATTTCTTACAACAGTGAGTCCTGCTTTCTTAGGCACTATCTGGATTGGAGTCACCCATTGCTGTCAGAGATTGAGTATATAATGCCCGCATCCATTCATTTGATGATCTCCTTCTTAATAACCTCTAGCATGTTTGGGTTGAACCATCTTTGAGGTTGTCTCAAAGGTTTCACCCCCTCATCTGTGTAAATGTGATGACTGAAATATGAGGGGCGAATACCATGGAGATCAGCAAGACTCCACCCTATAGCAACCCTATGGTCTTGTAACACAGAAATAGTTGACACTCCTATTCTTGGGTTAAGTGAGCACTAATATTGACTAGGTATATCTCACTTTCACCCAAGAACACATATTTAAGTGAATTAGGTAAGGGCTTCAATTCAATCAAGGGTGGATTAGAGTCAGAAGTGGTGGTGGGAGTTGGAATGGGGGGAGTAGAATCAGAGGTGGAAGTCTGATGATCCGGATACGTTTGAATTCCCGCTGATTCGCCACATGTAAAGTGGTTGGTTCTGACTGTGTTAACAGAAACCTGTCAGCTGTAGTCACATCTTCTTGCATCAACCGGGGCAATTCAGTATTGTGTGGATTAGGATAGCTAGAGTCAGGGATGCTGTGGTCAGATATACACTCCAGACATATTGGATCTTCAGGGAGATATGTGCAATGCAATAATCTCAGTCTCGTGTTGATTGAGGTCCAAGAACCCTGATAGTGTAGATGAATGAGACATTAGGTCGTCGCAAAGGAGCCCAATGTTACCACAGTGTGCTGATTCTTCATCTTCACCATCCTCCTCGATACGATCACAGTCGAAGTTCCTTGATGCCCTGAAATGTCAAGTCCAAGTCACTCATTACCTAGGGCTATCTCCATACATTCGGATGCACAGTCAATGTTTGCTCAAGCTGTCGCCAAAAATGGGCGACCTAAAATAATTGGTGCATCACGGGGATTAGGGGGCACTTCCATATAAAGAACAAAAACATCTGAGAGAAAGCACAATCCACGGACTTTTATGATCACGTTCTCAACCACCCCCCTCTGTGTTTTCACTGATATATTAGCCAGCTGAATCGTGACCAAGGTGGGTTTTAACTCCCAGAATCAAAATCGATCATATATGGCGGTGGGAGTCAGGTTGATGGACGAACCTAGATCTAGAAGGGCCCGATCAAATCGAGAATCCTGTAGGAAGTAGGAAATAAGTGGGGTACCTGGGTATTTCTTTTTCAGCGGTAAGTTGGCTAGAATCACGACGCTAGCCTCCTTCGATAGTACCACCTGTCGTCCTATTCTCGGCTGTCGTTTCAAGGTACAGTAGTCTTAAAGAACCTAGCGATGGTAGGATTGTGATCAATGACCTAGAGGAGAGGGACCGAAATATGTACTTCCTTTAACATTGATTTCAAGTCATCAAAATTCCACATATCCTTTTTCCGTACTACATTTTGTGTCAGAGCCTTGGTAAAAGGAACGAGAATCTCAGGGTCAAGTGGCCTCTTGCCCTTATCTATCATAGGTGGCTCCTGAGATGTGGAAGGAGTCGAACCATCCTATGATGAAGGGCGCGAAAACTCAAGACCCACCTGCCTAACTTGTGGGTCGTGTGTCTTCTTTCCGCTCCTCAATGAAACTTCTTTTGCATCAGCTTGTTGTCCATGAGGTGGTGGAGGAGAGGAAGGGGCAGAGTATGCGGTGTTCTGTATCAGAGGTGGCTAGCCTTGATCGTAACCAAGTGGTATAGGAGGCACCTGTAATATGGTGTGTGCCTGTCCCTGTGGTGCTTGAAACCTGGGCAGGGCACCCTGGTTCTGCATATATCAAGAGCTCGAGATAGCTTGGGAGGGCAAGGCTCCCTAGGTCCTATGCTCCTGCAACAACTAGTTTTGTATGTTCTGTATCTGGTCAGCCAATGCCTTCATGATCTACAAACTATCCTATGTAGACTTCCACATCGATTCTTATAGCTCCTCTTTCAGTGCCTAGAAAGGGTCGACCCGCTTTGGAGGGTGGTTGGCAACTTGATGCAGCGACTGATACACCAAGCATGATTGCTGCTGCCTAGGGTACATGTTCTGTGCATTCCCGTATTGTCTGGTCTAGTAGTGTGGATCTTGATATTGTCTCTGTGAGTTACTTGACCAGGAGAAGTTCAGATGTTGGTGCCAACTAGGGTTATACGTCTCTGAGTACGGGTTATTATGCCCATATCCCTAAATAGCATTGACATCTTCATAAGCCAATCATCGTGTGGTGCGTAACCCTGATCATATGGTGCCAAATCAAGATTATTCGTGGGATCCTGATACGTGGGGTTCCATGAATATGTAGAGGTGCATCCTGAGTGAGCAGATTAACTCGAGCAGGAGGGGCTCAGGGGGCATGAGAGGGTCTCGGGCCAGCAAAATTTCTGACCAGATCCTATTGACCTCCAACTTGGTATCGAGCTTCTTCCCAGCAAATCCACCTTTCCCAGCTGCTTGGCGATGCTTTCCATATCAACTCAAACAGACTCTACTTGAGCCTCATGGACACTAACTCATTGTTGTCCAGGCCACTGGAACTGGCTCATTGATGCGGCATTCAATGAATTCTCCGCTAAAGACTTGAATGAATCAAATGCGTTGTTTTCATCTTTTGCAAGGAAATTCCCACCACTCGATGCATCGGCCAGGTATCGTTATGTGTCATCCAACCCATGGTAAAAGATCTAAGCTATGTGCCATCTGGGCACACCATAGTGCGGGCATTTTCTCAGGAGATCATGAAATCAATCCTAGGTGTCGTGCAACTTCTCTTTAGGTCCCTGGGAGAAAGTTGTAATCACTCGCCTCATCGCATTAGTATGACCAATCGAGAAGAACTTCTATAGGAATTCAATTCATAATTTCGGCCATGTTCCAATCGGCTTCCCGATGGTCTTGAACCAGTATGAAGCTTTATCCTTGAGGGAAAATGAAAAAGCTTCATCATAACAATTCCAAGATTTACGTCCCTAGGTTGTGCCGTTTCCATGATTCGACTCAGGTCATCTAGATGCTGGAATGGATCCTTGTTCAAGTTTCCATAAAAATAATTCTGGATCAACACAACTAAATTGGGCTTGAGCTTGAATGCATCTCCGCTATGGGAATTCAGACTAGAGGTGCGACAATCGACGCTACCAGATCGTAGAAATCTCTAAGCTGTTCTCCTCTTGGTGGATGCTACATTCTATCCAAGGTATTCAAGATACATTCTATATTCTGTTTATGTCATTCCTTAGATTCAGCGACCCTGGCTTCCAGATGAGCCATCGAGTCAAGATTTGTTGGATCCTAACCAGGTCGGGGTCCAAGGTTAGCCATCTCTGCTGAGAGGATAGAAGAAGAGGGTGGGGGAGAAGATGGCCCAAGCGAGGTGACTCGCCTCCTTGGGAGTAGCTCCTAAAGTCCAACCAATCGAGGTTCGAGTGACCTCCTTCCTCTCGTACACCAACCAACCCTTGGGTTGGTGCTGCCAGCCAGACAAGGCTAAGGCCCTGTCAATCAGATGGTCCTTATGATCAGATGACCAGATTTTTCATTTTAGGTTCGAATTCTTGAAGAAAAATTCATTGAGAACCGACTGAAAGTAATTCCCGCCTCTTAAGCTAACTCGGTCAGTCTGTGTACGAGGGGACTAAGGGGAAAGTTCTTCCTTCGGCTAACACCTCCAGTTCCTTTGTACCCTCGAGCCGTGGTCGTTTGACACTAGCCCACAAACTTAGTCACTAGGTTTGGCCAGAGAGGTTGAAATCACCCAATAGTATGGCAACAAATTCGGGTTGATTTCGTATTTTAAATATTATTTTAACCCATTTTTTCTTCACTGGGGTTTGTAGTGAGTGGCCCACAGAGTGACCAAGCTCACCAGCTAGCCACTAGACTTGATTAAGTCTAGGTTAGCCCAATTGCATGGTCTCTAGAAATTTGACCCTAAATGTTGAGCCTAGGGTTCATGCAACTTGTAAGTGTTCAACTGACCAACGAAATAAAAATAATTCTCTGAACACAAATGGAATCCAAATAGAGTGAAATTTTGCAAGTAAATTTCTTTTCCAATTATCTTTTCAGAGGATTTTTTTATAATTTTTACTATTTCAACCGAATTTATATGGATTTTTAAATGTCGGGGGGTCAGATATGGACTTTTGACCCCCAGTCGATCTTTTGCTTTGAAACAGTACCAAATGATTTTCAAAAATTCAGAAAAAATATGGAAATTAAAGCTAATGAGATCAGCTTTCAAACCCCACAATTTTTAGTCAAAACAAATTTGGTAGTCATTTGAAATTGATATTTGAATTTTGAAAATTTTCAGATCTAGGTCACTTTGACCCCCTTGCACTTCATGAATTTTTAAAAATTTTATACTTCCAATTTCTTCAAATAAATGTTGTCATTTGAAAGATGGTTTGAAAATGAAGTACTTGCGTAAATTTTAGAATTTTTCGCTCACCAATTATTTGGCAAATGAATTGTTAATTTTGAAAATGAAGTCTGGCCGAATTTCAGGAGGTGATAGGAAAGCCTTTAGAAGTGGTTTAGATTTCAAATTCAAACTTGCACCAAAGATGATTTTTCTTTCAAATTTTTTTTGATAAAAATTTTCAAATTCTTTTTTTTTAAGGGAAATTTTGTTTCAAAATTTTCTCTCTTTTTGTTTTCTTAAGCAAAAACTAAAATAACCTAAGATTCAAAATGAAACCTAATCTAACCTAGAGAATTTTTTTTTTAAATATGTAGATTTTCTTTTTCAAAAGAAAATTCTAGCTATGAAAAATAATCTAACCTAGAGTTCGAAAAAAAAATCCTAAGCTAAGAGAGAGAAGATGTGCACCTGCATTTTTTTCTCTGCACTCGAAGTGTGCACAGATCCCATTTTTCCTGATTTCCTGCACATCCAAAAAAAGTAGAGGTGGATTTGTCACCAATCGGAAATCAATCGCATTACCTCCCCGACAATTGTGCCATTTGTTCGAGGTGTGGAAATCGCGTGCTAAGAAATAGTGTCGTTGCTTGTAGTATAGTTGCGTAATCCTCTCGACAAAAAATATTTATAATTTAGCGAGACTTTGAGGCTCAGACGTTCATCTCAGGGAGGCATTATGGAAATGCAAATCTTGATTTCGATCTCGCTCACTCTACTCACTTAAAATCACACGCCAGTTTCCAACCTATGGATCAACGTCTTGCCATTCGCATTGTTAATTCTAATAACATATGCATGTGTTAAATAGATGACAAAAGTAAATGTGTGGGTGTCCATCCGCACTATCCTAGTTATGTTATGGCAGTTTACTGAAAAGGCGTTGATAGTTAGATCTTCAATATTTTGAGGCACCGACATGCTAGTTGCGAAAAGATTATAAAATGAGGGCAGGCAACTTTAATCACAATAAAGTACTGCAAGCAAGCACATGGTGATTTTTCATTGATTGCATCAGGGTGATTACAGAGCAAATCTAGTGAGAAGCTTGTACAGGAATGCCTAGAAGTAGAAAGCTATCTACCAGAAAATGACTGCATGCATGAATCTATGAGAGGATTATAGATGCATCATTGTGGAGGAGTATAGAGCTACACTACTAAGCATAAATAAAATAGAGAGAGATTAGAAGAACTACTTAGCTAGGTTATCAGAAAGAAGGGCATTCGGTGGTGGTCTCCAATGGTCTTTGAGTTGGTTGAGAGAAGGAGCGGCCAATGGTGGGTAGGCTGGCCCTTGGAGTTCCTGAGGAGGAGTGCTCTAGCCTTGGCATGGAGGTTGTGGAACCATGGTGAGGGAGCTCGTGGAGTGGAGGTGGAATGAAGGTGGAGTTATGCTAAGAGTAGATCCAAACTAGATGGAGCCAAATGGCCACCCAAGGGTCCTTTAAATAGACCCAAGGGAGACTCTCTAGAGAAGTGTGGAACTCTTTAGAGAAAGCTCCAAGTGTGGCCATCCAAGGGAGAGAGAGTGTGGTTCTTAGATCCACCAAAAGTAGATCTAAGAGTTGAACATCCCTTGGTTGCTATTTTTTTCAACCAAGGTGGTGCCAACCTTAGAAGAGCCTAGAAGGCTCTAGGTGGTCTGGGAGTGCGTGAATGGGTGCGTGTGTGTGCGTGTGTGTGGGTGTGATCTAGGTGGCTAAGTGGTCTAGTGATGTGCATACATCTAAATAGCGAAAACTATCTATTAATGCACGCTCTTAGTATCATATTAGCATCATGCATTGTAAATATTGCATAACACGCATAATCATGGATTTAGGTCAAATTCTACAAATTGTATAGTAATTATCTCCTTTTATGGCCAAGGACAAGGTGACTTTTAATTAAAGCCTCGGATCGAGGATCTAATCATACGGATCTAATCAGGGTGACGACTGGAGTTAAACTACTCCAAGATCGGCCCGATCGGACATTCGTAGCACCAGATATAGTCCAAGGAAGCTCAGAGATCAAGGGCCAAGATGGTGTTAATCTGCACTTCAGACGAAAAATCTAACCGTATGGATGGGTTCAGAGCAATGATCGCAGCCTAACGGCGCAAAAATCAGTCCAATCCGACATCCATGGCACCGTCTACAACACAAAGAAGATGGACGGTCAGGATGGTGCCACGTGGCACCATCCCAACCATCCGCACCTAGCCACCACCCTCTGCTCAACTCCTGAAGGCTCATGTGATGTGAGATCTCGGCTGTTGGATGAAGATCCAACGGCCAAGATTGGCTGAGTGGAAAAGCAGCGTCGCGCCTCAAACCACTAAGCGTAGTGGTTAAGGCACTGCTCGTGCAAAGAGCACAAGTTTGACCCGCCTGTGAAGTGCTTATCCTCGCATGGACGTACGCGATCTTGACCACGTGATCAGCTGCGAACGGCCCAGATTGTCCAATGGGGCGCACGCATAATTGGATGCCCTTCACGCTTGATCTCACGCGCGGGTGTAAGAAGCTGAATCGTCGAGGAGCGATTTGAGCCATCCAATCTCGCAATCAGACGGCTGAGACTGCTTGGGCGTGTGTGTGCTTTAGGCACGTGGGAGAGGAGGAGATGGCAGGCACACACAAAGCTGCAGCGACATAAGTGTCACTAAAGAGCCCCTCATTTAATGTGTTGAATATGTAATTACCAAATTGCCCCCAATCCTTGCAACTATAAAAGGAGACCCCTACCGTACGAAATTCTTATCCCTTCTTCTCTTCTCTCACCCTATCCAAAGCTCTAAGAGCTTGTCCCGAACCTGAGATGCTCCTCTAGAGTAAAATTAGAAATTTTCAACCTCCCCCCTTCTTGGAGCATCCTGCGATTGTCTTCTCACTCCATTCGGGAAGCAAATCCCACGATGACGATGACATCCTGCCTCGCCCCTAGTTCCTCCCGCTTTGTCCTCCTTCTTCCTACTTCGTCCTCCGTCTTCTGGGTGTCACCTCGTCTAGCTCGTCCTCCAAGCAGTTGTCAAGGAAGATACTTCTCTCTCCATTCTCTTTACCACTTTTTAGAGTAGATTTACTGCTTTCTAGAGTAGATTTCCTGCTTTCTAGTTGTAATTAGTGTATTGAACAACATTTGATGATGAAATCCATGTTTATTCTACCTCTCTTTTGCCTTTATTTGTAACATTCTCTCTCTCTCTCTCTCTTTTATTTATTATTTATTAAATAGATAACTAGTTTTCGACCAACTAATCTATTTCGTGACAAACAAAACAAATGCGTATTTTTAATCAAATGTCTGCCTCCCTGTGTCCAACCTAGAATTTCTTTACGAATTTCAATAAAATTTTATCTATTGATGGATTGCTTTGTAAATTGAACTACAAGATGGGTTTTCAAATCCAACTCTGATCGTGTAGTTTTCCAACTCAACATTTTGGCTCCGTTGATGGGGAAGCAATGCTCTTTGATTTTCGCGTTTTCCCACCTTACTTATCTTTTACCTCACTTCTCTCCTTTCTTATTGTGATTGCCGGTGCTCTTACGAGGCAAGAAAAAGCGGTAGATTGGAGTAAAGTGTAGTTGAAGGGTTTGTAAGTTTACCCCTACCTCCCCACCCACTAGTTTTCATTCCACCATGTAATAACACAAACAAAAGTCAACCTAGGTGTTCTCTTAAACCCTAAGGTTAGTTTTGATTGTTTGCTTGTCACCTCCACTCACCTTACCCTCCACATATAAAAGAAAAATTAAAAAAAAAAAGGATCTCATAGAGGTACACAACCTTTTCTGATTTTCAAACTCAACCAGTAAACTAATCTTTGGAAATGGTACACACACCCAAACACATAATTGAGTAGGAATCAGATTAGGTAATCATTTGTGTGCCTAACTAAGTGGTATATCAAGCCAATTGTTTGAGTTGATTGGGCCATACCACTTCAATTAAAATCAACTCATCAAGTAGTTGTCACATAGGTTCAACTTTTAAGGATTTACCAGGCACTCCACATTCTTTTAATCTTTAAAGGAAAATATCTTCACCTGTGCCTTCAAAACCTGGTATGCCAACTGAACTTGATTGAATACATCTAAAGTTGAATCCTAAAAGCTACTAAGTAAGATTTAAACCCTAAAATTTGCCATATCCAAAAATAATCTTCCTTGAGAATCATTGGTTGTGCACTCACACACATATCAATCAATCATTAAGGGCACAACCCAGATAAAGGGCACATCACATTCTAAAGCACATTCAAACCTAACCCTAATTAAAACAGAGTAGAGTTGGCCCTAAGGATTTGACTTACTCATTAGAGCCCAGATCGAGATTATTTTTAATTAGTCTATTTCTACCATTCAATCTAATGTCTCGCTTGGGGAGTAGAATCAAACGATCGTAGCTGGGGGTTACACTAAGAACCTGAGGTGCAAGCCAAAGGAAGAACCTTCTCCTTAGTCCCTCCCTCTAACTGGTTGGATTGACCAGAAAGAAGTAGATCAAATTGTTTCTTTATCTCAAGATGGGTTCTGGGAGTCTGTAGGTCCTTAGGCAAGCCCACTTAAGGACAGGTTTGTTTGTTTGTATTGCAGGGCACCTTTCTTCCTCCCTTTCTATGATGAATCCTTCCACATTCTACATGCATTCTCGTTCTTATACTCATAATACATCTTATTCCCAAAATGATTATTATTCCAACCAGACTTATTCTCATCCATCTTCTAGTTGGGATAATCCTGATTTGAGATACAATTTCGAACCTCCGTGTTCAGAGTCTAACCCTGGAAACCATAATCTTGATTCTTATCCTTCTCCAAGCTACATCTATTATAGATCACCGTCCACATTTGGACAACCTAGTATGATCTACAATCAAGAAGGATACAGTGATCCTTACCCCTCCCTAGAATACACTGCCTTTAGGTCATTACCACCTTATGAACAACCTAAAATGACCTATTATCAGGGAGGGTATCAAGATCATCAATTCGTTGACTCCCCTACACTGAACCCAAACCCACCCAACCCTGAACCAAACCATTTGGTTCAGGTTAACCAGGTCCAAGAGAAGGTGTTGGCTAACTTGAGAAATACTATACAATCTTTAGAAGCTCAGCCAACACCTTGCACTAAAAAATTTGAGCCCCTGATTGAAATGATTGATGATCTGAACAAGTATTTGTTGGATTGGCTCAAGGATGTTAAGGATAAGGGCCTAGGTGAGTTTTTACTTGGTAAGTAATCGAAATTGAGGATGAGATTTGTGGTTGCTTTAGTTCAATCCTGGGATGATTCAAAGGATGAACCCCCTTCAGGAGAGCCAATGTCAGAACCCACTCAGGCACTTGTTGGGGGGGATACGTGTTACGAGACCAGCATTGACCAGATTGGCTTAGAGCAACCAATTAAGGATGAACTGATTTCTTCACCTGAGATCCCCAAGACAGGGTATGAGGAAACGTATGTCTCCATGGATCAGAAAGTGATTGATGATTTTGAGACATACATTAATGCTGATTTAGATTTCTTTCATTTTGAAGGTGAAGAATCATTATGCGAAATCTTACGTGAGTTTATAGAACACGATTTCTATGAGACGACTGGGCCTGAGGAATCCAATGAATATTATGACAGCCCGATAACTAAGGAAACTAATCTTATTGGCGCTTACATGGAAGATTCAGATCCTTACTTTTTGTAGGATTCAATTCAAAGCCCTAATCCTCAATCACACCCCATTGAGCTTACTGGCAATTTTGTTTTTGCGATCACTAGACCCAACTCAATTCTGATACAGTCTCATAATTTAGACTTGGAAATTTTAGACAGGGTGATTAATATGTAGGAGGTCCCAGAATTTGAAATCTTTATTGCAAAGGATAGAAAGTGGGAAATGATGATTTGGGAAGCCAATTTTGGAGGAAGTAAAAGATCGAGTCTAAGGGTTCCAATTTGTCTAAAACTTCCAACCTTCTACTAGACCCTTATGACATATTTTCAGAGGATGTCCAGCCCAAGCGCACATTCATTGATTATCCTTTTGAGCTTGATTTCTTTGTAACTTGACTTTTTGGTCTTGGTTTGCATCCTTACAAATTGCAGGCCCTACCCTACTTGCATACTAATCTCAGGTTTTGGATAATTTTTATCCAAAACCTTAGATATACTCGACCTTGGGGTATGGGTTTGCATCACAATCTAGTCCACATCTGTGGACATCTGCTGGCAAGTCCTGAGGTGAAGCTTTTTATTCTGATTCTGACCTGTACCTGTGAATTCTTTATTTCTTCTTCTGTGCATAATGTGCCTAGCTGAAGGCATTAAATTCAACATGTATACAATTCTTTCCATCTCGGAGCGGACCCGTTATTCATGCAATTTAAGAGCTTTCTATTCTACTCCACTCTGTTTCATGTCTTTTTAATACAATGAGGACATTGCATTAGATAGGCATGGGGTTGGATATTCATCACTGAATTATTTCGTTAGCTCCGTAGATACTTTTTGTTTCTTTTTTATTTATTTATTTAAAAAATGAAAAAAGAAAAAAAAGTTGAATTAGGAAAGAGAAGTTGGGCTTTAGAAAATTTTCAATCTTAGAGAATAAAACTGTATGATTTGAACACTAAAACCCTTCAGGTCTTTAGGCTTAATCAGCCTAAGTATCCACTAAAATGTGGATTTGTTTATCAAGTCCTCGCCATCCTGAATTCTATTTCAATTTGATTAAATAAGTTGGGGTGATAAGTACACGACTTATCAACCCACCCTTTGATTTGAGGGAACTTAAAGTCTAAGCATCTATATACTATTCGCACTGACTTGTTGTTCGACGGTTTTAACGGAAATTAGGTTGCTAATGAACCTTTTAGGGTGGTATGACTGGCAAGTTATCATAATTAATAGCTATTGGTAGGTTGTCCAGAGCCTAGTCACAAGACCATTGTTTTCCTATTACCTTTAGGTAAATCTAAGACCAGAGAAGCCACCTACTTAAAAAAGAAAAAGAAATTCCAAAAGGAAAAGAAAAAAAAAGAAAAAGAAAAAGAAAAGGAGAAAAGAAAAGAAACAAAAGAAATATGCCACACTTCACTGCATGAGTATGGCTGGCAAGTTATTGTGGGTAACAGCCAATTGGTAGGTTGTCTAGAACCCAACTCAAGAAATTCACGTAAAATTCCTAAAACAATTAGGAAGAAGCAGAGAAGTAGAATAAGCCAGAGAAATATACACTAGGTTCACCCTTGTGTTGACCTCATAAAAAAAAAGTAGGGAGAAAGCTACCGGTCGTATAGATACACCTTTAGGTAGAATTCTTTTTAAGGTCACCTAGGGGCGTAGAAACTCGAAGTATGTTCTATTTGCCGATCAACGAGTCTATCACATTCAAAAAAAGATGCTTAGAACTTAGGGTTCTCATCAAGTCCTGGGTGGGTTGAGTGGCTGTAGAAAGCTGCTCTGAAACCCTAAACTCAAAAATCCAAAAGAATTAGAAAAGACGAAAAAGAGAAAAAGAGATCCTTCTTTGAATAAAGCGAGGGCTTGAGGCTATCTGCAATTTGGCAGATACCTGAGTGCTATTGTGTCTTTGAAGTTCAGGTCCTAAGTAAAAATTTCTTAATGTTGAAAATGACTTTTTCCCGAGTAATCCAATCCTAATTCTTTTATAAATAGCAAGTAGCTTTTGCAAGGGACTAGCAAAAGATAAGCATGGGGGTGTGATGTGCATACATCTAAATAGCCAAAATTGTCTATTAATAAATGTTCTTAGTACCATGTTAGCAACATGTATTGTAAATATTGCATAACACGCATAATCATGCATTTAGGTCAAATTGTACAAATTGTTTAGTAATTATTTTCTTTTATGGCCAGGGACAAGGAAAATTTTAATCAGGGCCTCGTATCGAGGATCCAACCATACAGATCTAATCAGGGCTACGACTGGAGTTCAACGACTCAAAGATCACCCCAATCGGACATCCGTAGCACTAGATATAGTCTGAGAAAGCTCAGAGATCAAGAGCCAAGATGGTGTCAATCCGCACTTCAGATGACAAATCCGACCGCACGGATGGGTTCGGAGCAACGATCGTAGCCTAATGACGTAAAAATCGGTCCAATCTGGCATCCATGGCACCATCTACAACACAAAGAAGATGGATGGTCAGGATGGTGCCACGTGGCACCATCCCAACCATCCGCACCCGGCCAACCCCCTCTGCTCAACTACTATAGGCTCGTGTGATGTGAGATCTCAAATGTTGGATGAAGATCCAAGGGTCAAGATTGGCTGAGCGCAAAAGCAGTGCCACGCCTCAAACCGTTGCGTAGCGTAGTGGTTAAGGCACTGCTCGTGCAAAGAGCACGAGTTCAAGCCACTGGTGAAGCACTTCTCCTCGCGTGGATGTGTGCGATCTTGACCATGCAATCAACTGTGAATGGCTCAGATCATCCAATCGGGCACACGCACAATTGGACGCCTAGTTTCATGCCTGATCTCATGTGTGGGTGTGAGAAGCTGAATCGTCGAGGAGCGATTTAAGCCGTCCAATCTCGGGATCGGATGGCTGAGACTACTTGGACATGTGCATGTGTTAGGCACGTGGGAGAGGACACGACAGGCGAGCGCGAAGCTGTAGCGATGTGGGGTCTTTAGTGACGCTTAAATCTGTCACTAAAGATGCCCTCATTTAATGTTTTGAATATGTAATGACCAAATTGCCCCCAATCCTTGCAACTTTAAAAGGAGACCCCTACCCTATGAAATTCTCATCCCTTCTTCTCTTCTCTCACCCCCTCCAAAGCTCTAAGAGCCTGTCCCAAACCCGGGATGCTCCTCTAGAGTAAAAATTATAATTTTTCCACCCTCTCCCCCCTTCGTGGAGCATCCCGTGGTTGTTCTCTCACTCCATTCGGGAAGTGGACCCTGCAACGAAGACGTTGTCCTACCTCGCCCCCAGTTCCTCCCACTTCATCCTCGTTCTTCCTGCGTGGTCCTCCATCTTCCAAGCATCGCCCCGTCCGACTCCTCCTCCAAGCAATCGTTGAGGAGGATACTTCTGTCTCCATTCTCCTTATCACTTTCTAGAGTAGATTTACAACTTTCTAGCATAGATTTTCTACTTTCTAGTTGTAATGATTAGTGTAATGAATAGCATTTGATGATGAAATCCATGTTTATTCTACCTCTCTTTTGTCTTTATTTGTAATATTCTCTCTCTCTCTTCTATTTATTATTTGTTAAATAAATAGCTAGTTTTTGACCAGCTAATCTATTTCGTGACAAACAAAATAAATGCGTATTTTTAATCAAATGTCCACCTCCCAGTGTTCGACCTGGAATTTCTTTATGAATTTTGGTAAAATTTTATCTATTGATGGATTGCTTCACAAATCAAACTACAAGACGGTTTTCAAATCCAACTTTGATCGCGTAATTTTTCGCCTCAACATCTAGGTCAGGTCCTAAGGGGTTTGGTTTAAGGTAGGTCTCAAATTAGAGTTGCAAACCCTAATTTGCTAAGGAGAAAGTGCAATTAAACTTGATATAAGTTTAATTGAGTGAGTGTGGACTTAATTGAGAGTGAAATAGCTCAATTAAGTTAGTCTTAGATCAATTAGAATCTCACCAAGTGTAATTGGACTTGTGTGGGTTGAGATCTAAGCTCAATTGGACTCTATGAGTCCAATTGACTATGATCCAAGTCAATTAGGCTTGGTGAGAACCTAATTAGGTTCTTAGGAAGGTCTAAAGGTGGTGTACTAGGGTTAGGGTACCTTAATTTAGGTTCCCAGGGGGTTGGAATTGTGTTTAGGGACCTAAGAACTCAATATCCAAGCTTGAATACCAAAGTAGGAACTAGAGAGTTGTTCCTGACATCTAATTTAGGTATTAGATGACTTATACTAAAAAATAAGTAGTCCAGACCTCTTATCTAGACGTCTAATTTGAGTCAGGAGGGAATCAGGGTTCTGTCTTGGGGATTCTGTAGAAATTGGATGTCTGACCAACTGTCTGGATGTCCAATAACACTATAAACATGGGTTTGAGGTGTGCAGGTTGTGACTAAGGATCCTGGACATCCAGATAAGGACTGAAACTAGGGTTTTGAGGTTTCCTAAGCTATGGTGACAAAATCTAAGGGTTGCTAAGGCTTGGGAAGGCTTCTAGGGCTATCCTAGGACTAGGGATGAACCTAAGTTCTTCATAATTTACTCTGCCTTATTCTTACTTAGTAGAATAACATACCTCAACCCTTACATTATTTCTCTACTACATTTATTTTAAGGTCTTCCGCTCCAACTTTGATGTAGCACTAGCTTCAGGTCGAGCTCCAGATCCAGCTTCAAATCCAGCTCCTGAGTGTTCGAATGCTAGATCGGTGTTTTAAGAATGTCACGTTGCAGTATAGCCAAAACAGCGTTTAAACAAATAAATTTTTTTTACTCAAAATAGAATCTGAGGTCGAACACAGGGAGCAATATGGAATTAAATCTCAAGAATTGCAATTCATAACTGAGCACATTATATAAGTAAAAGTTTAAGGCAGAATGATATAAAAATCAATGATTAATGTGCAAAATGAAGATGGTAAAATGGTGATTTAAATCACCAATTACCCTTATACATTAATAGCAAATACAAGCATAATATCAGAGTTAATTATAGCTTTAGAAACTCAAATCAGATGTCTGAAAGTGAGATCAGATGACTTAAATGTTTGACGCTACAGTGCACTGCCTCCTTTTTCCTTTCTCAGCCTCTTCATCTTCTTTTCTTTCTGCTTCTTCTTCTCACAAGGGAGGGGATCTTCTTAGATTGGCTAAGTGTTAGCCAATGTCTTCAGCAGCAAAACCCTCCCCTATCCCCGTGCAATCTCTCCTTTCTCTCTTTGGGTCATGCTCTCCCAGAGCCTTCAACAATACCGGGTATACGGGTAATTAGACCTAGAGCGTACCTGGGACCAAAGTTGCGGGCGTGGGTCGCAGCCGAGGAGTGCAGGGTTTAGGCGGGTTATTGGGTCAAGCCAGGTACGTGGGGGAGATGTCCCAAACGAAGAGCATGAGGGGGGCGACCCCTTTGTGTGCTGAGGCAAACAGCCCATATCACTTTTTCAATTTATTCGTTGGCGGGCGTTCTTTAGTCACAATGTGGGACTAAATCTCACTTCCTTCCTTCGCGTGCAACTGCAGCGACTTCCTTCGTTGAATTGGTCAAAGGCTCAGTCAAAGAGCCTAATTTGCTCCTTGGTTGAGATCCTAGAAGTGTTCCGCAGCACCTAGGACTTTTCCTGGGGTCAGCAAGTGCTTAAAGCGAGCTTCGAGCTTCGCTTGAAGCTTCGATAATGGCGGCGGATACCTGGGACCTGCAAACATGAAAATGGACTAAAATCCCCTATTAAAACACTTCATAGGCTTCGCCATGAGATGGGGGATTGAACGGTGGTGTTTGTGAGGTGTGAGGGTGCATGAGGTGGCCGGACGGTGGCAGAATGTGAGGTGTGACGGTGTAGTGTTCAGTGGAGTAGTGGGGAGGCCAATAGCCTCGAAGACCAAAGGGCCTTTGCTGTCTAGAACATGGCGGATGTGTGGAGATGAACGGCGACCGGATTTGTGGAGTGTAGTGGCTGTGCGAGCTCGCTAGTGGTACACCGGCAAGGTGGAAGATGGAGGCATGTCGGTGGTAGAAATGAGGCGGTGAGGGTCTGAAAATGAAGAAGGGAAGTCAAGGAGTTATTTAGTAGAGGAAGAGGATGAGGGGGAGCAGAGTTGGTGCCAGTTGAGGTGTAGCCAGCACTAGAGATGAAGATGCTCAGAGGGAGGTGATCGACGAGGATGAAGGGGGGCAGGAGCGCTTGCGGGTGCTGCGCGACACAGAAGATAAGGATGAAGAATTTGCCATAGGTATGGTGGTCAAACGATGAGGGAAGAAAGGTGAATCGCCGGAGCTTGAAGAGCAAATCAACCGAAGGAGGGGAGAAGAATTTGAGGGATTCTCTGGCCGAATTCAAGCTTATGAAGTTCGTTGTGATCTGGGGAGTCTTTTATAGGTCAATAGAGGTTGGTTAAAGCTTGGGAAGCAAGCTTCCCAAGCTTGGAAAGGTCATTGGACCGGGAAATTTCTTGAGACCCAAATCTCTCATGCATTCGCATTAGAGATTGGGTAAGTTCTAGGGCTTAGGATTGTGTTCAAAAGGAAGGGAATTTCTTGGCGAACTTCCCTTTCAAATTTGAAAGGGATTCGTCAAGAAATCAGGGAGTTCATTCCATTTTAAGGTCGTCAGAGCAAGTAGGAATAGGATTAATGGTGGCAAGGACCTTTTTGTGAGAACCACGACAAAGTTAGGGGTATGTTCGCAACAATTTTGAAAGTTATGGGTAGAAATTTAATTAGACAGGACCAATTTGCAAACTAGGTCAAGACAAACTCATCTTGGGTCCAAATTTTGGTAAAAACCTAATTTTGACCTAAGGAATCCAATGGTGGAGTTGGATTTTAGTTTTGACTATGTTTACTGGGTAATTTATGTAAAAATCCAAATTAGGGTAAATGTCTGTCTGTGGTTCTGTTTTCGCTCAAAATGGGTTCTGATGATCAAATTGAAAGTTATAAACCCTGGAGAATATTTTTATATAAATTTTAGAGGATTTAGATGAATTTTATCTTGATCATAACTTCAGTTAATTAAGCGGGTCTGCTTTTAGGTTTTTAAAAGTCATCTAATTCTTAAAACATGTGCAAACCCTTTTCTGTCTGTCTTATCCTACTTGTTATATTTTAAAGACTAATTGACCTCCATTAAAACCCTAAGAAAACCCTTGGTTGTACTGCATTCATGATGAGATGGTAAAATTGTAGTTTTAGCCCTAGTTTTTTTATTTTCCTTTCAAAATGAATATGCAATGACTTGTGACTCTCTGGCGGCTATGTAGGAGCATTTATTGATTTAATTGGGTCAAAATGAGCTAGTTATGGCTCATGATGGTGTTCGCATCATAACCCCATGCTTAGCTTTTGCTAGTCCCTTAGCAAAATTTCAAGGTATTAACTTTGATTCTAGACCATAAAATTTTTTGATGCTTAAAAACTTTACTGTGTGCTTCCTTTCGTAGATTAGGTTAGAATTTCGATAGTAGGGCTAGAGGTACTCAAGTACCAACCAAGATCTGGACCTGACCAGCTCTAGCCTCAGTCTGCCGCGAAGGTTTTTAAGGCCCACAGGAACTAACCTAAGGTTCGTTGAACTCCACGGTTAAAGTAGGCATGCTTATAACATGTTTTAGCCTCGGTTCAGTTTGCAGCGCATTTTTGTCAAAGAGAGATAGAGGAATTTTTCTTTTTTGGAGAGTTTTCTCTCTCTTTTCTTTTTTTTTCTAGCTTTGGATGAGCTTTACAACACAGTCTGTATCATATTCCTAGTCCCCATCATCAATCCTCGTAGGGTCCCTGGCAATCGATGCTTCAAGATAGCACTACCCATGGCAACCCCCAGAACCCTGGCTTTCGAGATTTTGAGATAATCCCGCCCATGGCATTCTATAGCTAAATCCAGACCCTGCCAATCGACATTTCGGGATAATGCTGCCCATGGCATCTGAACCAGTACAGGGTGCTTACATGCCTCCGGTAGGTTATGTAGACATCCTAGGAGACAAGCACTGAGGAGACGATATGTTATTGTGCATCTTCGAGGGGATTTTCCTGCCTCTCCACATCGGGAACTCATCCAAATCAACTTGTGTTGATCAGCCGCTCCTAATCTAGGTGACTTTTTCAGAACAATCGTGATTTTGATACTTAGGCGCACTGAATCGGACTGTGTGTGGATTGGGGTACTTGGGTTACTGACTCTCGCAAACCAGAGGTCAGTTAACGAGGCTGAATAATCCCTAAGCCTTAGACCTAATACTTAAGCTTCGCATACCCCAACCTCTTGAGGACTATCCAGATCTTAGAGGGTACTTGAATTTTTAAGCCTAGGATTCCATCCCAAGAGGCCTAAAATCAGCGTTCCAACTAATCTCTTTTTTTGTTTTATTAACCCTTTTTGCCTTTCATTTTCTTTCTTTTGATATGGTCTAGAACTAAGTCAATTCCTTAATCTTTCACTAATGACTACTGCCTTTTCTTTTCAAATTATGCTCCTTTTTGACATTTTTATCTCCACCCATTTTTCTCCTCAAGTTCTGATATGCCATCAAAATTTCATCCCCTCTCATATTTTTGTTCTTTTTTAAGATTTTTTTTTGTTATTTTTGGAATATGTGATTTTTTTTATGAAGCCTTTCTTGTGAAATGATTTTCATGGCATTTTGCACTTTACTACCCCCCCATTCCTACGATTTGCAATGTCCTCATTGTAAATTAGGTGGGTTTCAGTTCAGATTAGATCATTCATTAGAATCGGTGTTGGGCGGGTAAATGGGTCGGGATGACTATTACGGATGATTTCAAGCTCGGGTACGGGTACCAGAGGTGGAGTCAGTTGCTCTCGTGGATGAACCCTAAAGTGCAATATGAGTTCAGCATAGGATGTGTCGAGAAGGTTTCAGGTTTTTTCAAAAATGATGGGCTATCTCTCATTAAGCACTGAGTTTAACGCCATCAGCTGGGCGTAATGAGTTCGGGAAGAATGGTGGGTAAAAGATATCTCAACCAAATTTGTATCGGTGAGTTCAATGAACGGTTTGAGTCTTTGACCGTTCACGACAAAAGGTTCTGAATCGTGGCTGAGTTGATTGATTTCGACAGCTCCATTTCCAAAGAGTCGTTGGACAGGGTATGGTCCAATCCATTTTGATCTGAGTTTTCTTGGGAACAATTTGAGTTTGGCATCAAAGAGTAGGACTTTCTAACCAGGGAAGATCTTTCTAGATATGTGCTTGTCGTGAAAGGCCTTAACCTGCTCTTTGTAAATTCGCAAGTTCTCATATGCGTCTTGGTGTAATTCATCGATCTCACTCATTTAAAGCTTTTTGTGGGTTCCTACCTTAGAAAGATCGATATTGCAGCTCCATACTGCCCAATAGGCTTTGTGCTCCAATTCGACAGGGAGGTGACATGCCTTCTCGTAGACCAATCTGAAGGGAGACATGCCTAATTGGGTTTTGTGGGCAGTCCTATAAGCCCACAAAGCTTTCGGAAGTCGAGACGACCAGTCTTTCCTGTCAGGGTGAACAGTGACCTAGACGATTTTCTTGATCTCTCGATTTGATAACTCAGCTAGACTATTAGTTTGGGGGTGATAAGGAGTAGAGATTCGATGTGACACCTCATATTTGGTCATCAGTGATCTAAACAGAGCAGTCGAGGAATGGGTCCCTCCATTAGAGATTATGACACGTGGAATCCCGAATCGACAAAAGATGTTCTGGTGAATAAATTTGATAAGCACCTTATGATCATTGCTTCAGGTCGAAATGTCTTCGATGCATTTGGACACGTAGTCAACAGCAAGAAGAATGTATTCGAATCCATATGAAACAGGAAAGGGTCCCATAAAATCAATCCCCCAAACATCAAAGATTTCGCATACGAGAATCAACTGTAAGGGCATCATATCACGGTGGCTCATGTTTCCTAAAGTCTAGCAATGAGTGCATGCCTTATAGTGATTGTATATGTCTTTGAAAACTGTGGGCCAATAGAAGCCGCATTGGAGGACTTTTACTGTGTTTTTATGACCAGAGAAGTGTCCATCGCATGCCTAGTCATGGCAGAAGGAAAAAATGTCTTGAATTTCCACTTCCGAAACTCATTGTCGGATGATCTGATCAGCACCAATGCGGAAGATATATGGGTCTTCCCAAAAGTAGTACTTGGCATAGAAAAGTAATTTGTCCTTCTTGGCTTTTGGCCAATCGGACGGTATTTCATGTGATGCCAAGTTATTTACTAGATCAGCAAACCATGGAAGTCCTGTACTGATAGTCAGGAGGTGCTCATAGGGAAAATGTTCAGTAATAGGTCCGGAAGGGTTGATAATATCAGAAGGAAGGCAGGATAAGTGATCAGCTACCACATTCTATTTCCCTTCCTTGTTGCAAATCTTGAGATCAAATTCTTGCAATAGCAAGATCCAGCAGATTAGTCAAGGTTTCGTGTCCTTTCCAAGGAGATGCCTCACAGCAGTGTGATCTGAGTAAATGATAATACGGGAACCCAAAAGATATGATCTGAATGTTTCCAGGGCAAATACTATGGCTAGCAGCTCTTTCTCAGTAACTGTGTAGTTAAGCTGAGCCTCGTCAAGTGTCTTGCTAGCATAGTAAATGACCAAGGGCTTGCCATCTATTTTCTACCCTAGTACCGCACCTACAGCGTAATCCGATGCATCGCACATGATATCAAAGGGTTAAGAACAATCAGGGGGCTGCAGGATAGGTGCTTGGGTAACTCGACCACGTAGGATCTCAAATGCTTGAGGGCATTCCTTGGTGATTTCAAAAGGGACATCCTTAGATAGAAGATTAGTCAAGGGGTGCATGATTTTCAAGAAATTGGGAATGAATCAAAGTAAAAATCGACGTGCCCAACGAAGGATCGGTTGTCTTTGACTGAGCTAGGCATAGGGAGTTTGGAAATCAAATTCACCTTGGCTCGATCAACCTGGATGCCCTTTTCAGAGATAAGATGTCCCAAGACTATTCCCTCAGGTACCATGAAGTGGCTTTTTTCCC
The DNA here is from genome assembly GCA_037157565.1 of Thalassia testudinum. Taxonomy (NCBI): domain Eukaryota; kingdom Viridiplantae; phylum Streptophyta; class Magnoliopsida; order Alismatales; family Hydrocharitaceae; genus Thalassia; species Thalassia testudinum. Next base: position 5,235,651 of record JAZHRO010000003.1, on the reverse strand, counting down.
AGGAAAGAACCAAGTTCACGTTGATGCACCGCCTGAGGATCTGGACCAAGTGCAAGAGGCAATCGTCAAATGATTCACCAAATACTGAGAAGTCGTCCATGAAGACTTCAAGGTACTCACCTACCATATCTGAGAATATGGCAAGCATGCACCACTGAAAAGTAGCAGGTGCATTGCAAAGATCGAACGGCATCCTTCAGAATGCATAAGTTCCAAAGGGGGAGGTGAAGGTGGTCTTTTCTTGGTCCTCAGGATGGATTGCGACCTGATTATAACTGGAGTACCTATCCAGAAAGCAAAAGAATCAATTTCCTGCTAGTTTCTTGACAATCTGATCAATGAACGGTAGTGGGAAATATCCTTCTTCATGGAGGAATTGAGTCTTCTGTAATCAATGCAGACTCTCCACGAGTTTGCTATACGAGTCGGTATGGCTTCTTTGGTTTCAGTCGTGATGACGATGAGTCCTACCTTTTTAGGCACAACCTGGATTGGACTTATCCACCGACTGTCAGAGATGGGGTAGATGATCCCTGCATCTAACCACTTGATAATCTCCTTTTTCATGACATCTTGCAGATTGGGATTCAAGCGTCTCTGCATTTCACGGGATGGTCGAGAGCCCTCTTCAGTGTAGATGTGGTGTGTGCAGTATGAGAGACTGATACCGGTGAGATCGTAGAGAGTCCATCCAATGGCTCTTCAATGTTGCTGGAGAACAAAAATTAGGCGTGTTTCCTGATCAGATGTGAGTTGAGTGTTGATAATCATAGGAAACGTCTGATTGGAACCTAAAAAGACGTACTTGAGATGATTGAGAAGAGGCTTTAATTCCTAAATCGGCTTTTCAGTAGCAGCGGGTAATTCTGGATGGGTATCAGGAGCAAGGGAAGGAGCTATGGGTGTGTCTAGGTTGAGTTCAGGTTACTCTAATTGTGGGTTTTGATCCTCTTGTGGTTGATCAGAAATAGTCGGGTTCTCTATGAAGTCATCAACCGCTGCTTCAATATCACAAATTTATTCCATGTCTCCGCAATTAATTCCTTGTTGGGCCTTAAAGATGTCGATCTTTAGTGTCTTACTCCCAAATTTCAATTCGATTTGGCCCTCCTCACAATTGATATTGGCCCTACCAGTGGCCAGAAAGGGTCTCCCTAATATGATCGGTATATTCTTCACATTCTCAGGAGCATCCATGTCTAAAACGATGAAATCCACTAGGAAATAGAAATCATGCACCCAAACTATGACATCCTCGAGAATTCCTTTTGGTGACTTAATTGATAGATTTGCTAGTTGTAAAGTCATTTCAGTCGGTTTAAGATCAGATTCCTCGAAGTAGTCTAGCAGGGATGTGGGTATCAAATTTAGGGAGGCTCCTAAGTCTAATAAAGCTCCGTCAAAACGTATATCACCGATTTCACAGGTGATCAAAGGGGTGCCTAGGTCTTTTGCCTTAGGTGGGAGTTTACTTAAAATGATAGAGCTAGCTTGCTCTGAAAATACAATTGGATTCCCGTCTTTGGTTTGTGACTTACTCTTTGGTGTACATACTGTTGGTGCTAGAGCACCACGATCATTTGTTTTGATGATAACAAAACACGTGTTATTTAACATTTGCAATTTGAGTCCTAGATTTCAGGTCAATTGCAAATGTGGACGTGTTTAGACGGAACTCGAGCTCGCATCCAGGACGGATTGGAGGAGCTTGACGGAAAACAGAGGAGGTTCGCGTGGAGCGAAAGATTGAAGATGGAAGGAAATGAAGAATAGGATAGATTTCCTTCTTTTGTACTTGTTGTATTTTTCGTTTCTTTTGTTGCTCTTTATTTCCTTAGATACTTCATGTTAAAGAGCCTCAAAGAACCCTAACAGTAGTCCTAGGAACACCGGCACAACCCTAGGATACTTAGGTTTTCTGTAGAATACTTAGAAAACCAATATAGGGTTCAAACAGACTTTCCAGACGTCTAATTCCCAAATCAGACATCTGATAATGTATTTTAAGACGTCTGACTGTTGTTTCAGACGTCTGATAACTGTTAGGCTAGACATAATTAGTTCTGTCTGATGAAATCAGACGTCCATACCTTAGACCAGACGTCTTAGGAGACGTCTGATGAATTTGCCAGACGTCCAATTAGTGGACCGTTGGCTGGCTTAGCAAGCAGTCAAGAATATGACCGTTAGAGCCTTATCAGACGTCCTTAGGTCTTTCCAGACGTCTGATAAATGACCGTTTTGCCTCGGCTGACCCAAAATCTTTTCTCAGAGATTTTCCAGCCGTTGCAACGTTTGGAAATCAATTCCCACAGTAAAAGTAGGTTTCCAGACGTCCTTACTTAGTGCCAGACGTCCTGTATGTCGTCTGATGGACTTGCACAAGAACCCTGTTTAGATCTGATTCAAGTCAGGGAGAAACCCGTATAGAATCAGACGTCTGACCTTGAAATCAGACATCATAAAGTGGCCTTCCAGACGTCTGATGCCAGAGTTAGACGTCTGATGACCCTGTCAAATGTAATCATTGTCTTGATTTCGGCCTGATTCTCTTGGGCTTTGCACCCAACGGCTATAGAACCTTTCCTAAGCCTTCCAAAGCCTTCCTAAGGCCTCTATAAATAGAGGGGAGCCTTTACACACCTAGACACACAAGATATACACTAAGAGAAACAAGAGACACACCTAAGCAACATAGTTCCACTCTTTTCTGTCCAATTGAAGCCCTTGCTCTCCAAGCTCTAGTTTCATTCTCTTGAGAGCATCAAGCCTTCGCGCACCCGCTCTCCCGCCGTTGTCTACGAGGGCGACATTACGCCGTTGCGTGGCTCACGCACCCGCGTCCTCGACGCACTCCTTGCAAAGGGGAGTTTCCTTATTCCTATAGAAGCTAGGTTTATAATTACTTTGTTGGCTCTATAGGACCTGTTGTTTTATTTTATCTTTGTCTTTTGGTTGGGTATTCGCTTTGCGAATTCCCGTCTCCTTCGTGGGACAAAATCCTTCTCGTGGAGAGAAGGGGTTGAGGAACGCTACCCTCGTACTTGTAGCGTGGTTGTACTGAGGTTGAATCACCCTCGTTTTAAAGTGATTCGGTTAGTGGATTTGATCAACTAGGTTGATCGGAAAATCCTAACTCGAGAGGGTTAGGTGGTGGTTTTCACCCGGTTTGGGTTTCCACCTAAAAATTACTTGTGCACATTTTGTGGTTACTTATTTTGTGAGATTGTTTTATATATTTCAATTCCGCATTTTTTTTGTTACGCTAATCTCACCCCCTCCTAGTACGAGGGTAGAACCTACAATTGGTATCAGAGCAGGTCTCGCAAAATCGGCGTTACAAACCGACGAGGATCTAGATATGGAGGGAAAAGCATTCGGGTGCACCGAAGGACACGATACCTCGCGACGACCATACTTTGCAGGTATGGATTTCGTTTATTGGAAAAATTGTATGACTATGTGGTTGCAGGCCTACGACTTCCGGGTGTGGGAAAAATGCGAATCCTCATTTGTGATTCCCAAGAAACCCGCAAGAGGTTACTCAGAAGATCAGGTTCAGAATCTCAACCTCAACGCAAAGGCAATGAATGCCTTGTATTGTGCGTTGAGTCCGAAAGAGTTCGAGCAAATCCAAGAGTGTACCACTGCCCACGAGATATGGAGGAGGTTGGAAGGCACTCATAAGGAGACAAGCTCGGAAGAAGATCTCGGGGAGAAGAAAACCGCGTGCCTTGGTTTCATGGCCAGAGGAACCAATAGCGATAGTGAAAGCGGAAGCGACTCCGACGACGAGGTAAATTTTGATTTACAAGAAGCTTTTAATGAACTATTTGAGCTTAGTAAATCTCTAAAAATAGAAAACAAAATCATGAAAAAGAATCTTAGCTTTCTTAAATCTGAAAATGATAGGTTAGAAATAAAACTTAAGGATCTAGAAGCTAATCCTAGAATTGATAACCTATTATTATAAAATCAAGACCTCATCAATGAAAATAATAAATTGATTGAGGAAAATGATAGTCTAAAAATAGAAATTTCTGATTTAAAGACTAAGATGAATACTATAGAAAAAGAAATTGCATGTCTTAGGGAAAATTCTAACAAATTAATCAACAAAGTTGATAATTTTTATAGCCCTAAGGTTGAGAAAGGATCTCCATCAAGGAGACCTTCTAACAAATCCGGATCCAAGCCCACTTGGATACCGAAAAAAAGAATTAGAATCTTGTTTTGTAGGGTTCAGGGATAATTACAACATAAGGGACTGGACCTACAAGCTCAAGGCTGGTCAACTCAAGTTAGGGGAACCAAGGAGTAGACCAAGGAGGAGAACAAGAAGACCGACGAGATGGCGAACAAACGACGGACCCGCCGCACGTCGACCACCAGATTGGAGACCGGCGCCGATGCCCGGGCCTCCAAGCTACGGATGGGAGCCCCATCCGATGTGGCATCCACCACCACCATTCGGGCCATTTTATTGGCCATGGTAGGTGAGGTAAAATTCTTAACCCTATCTTTTTATAAGCATTTAGATAGGGGGAGTTAAAAAATGATGAGCTAATTGTCAATTTTTAAGGGGGAGATGCAAGTTAGCTAAATTTCCTTTAGTAAGGGGGAGAAAAATAATAGCTATCTTGTTGTTACAAAAAGGGGGAGAATATCACCTTTGCTAAAATAAATTCATAGAAGAGCATGTTTTAAGGGGGAGTTATAGGAAATTTAAAAGCAATCAAACGTTTTTGATAATGTCGAAAAGGGGGAGGATTTTCTGCATTATTATTTATGGTTTTGTCATCATCAAAAAGGGGGAGATTGTTGGTGCTAGAGCACCACGATCATTTGTTTTGATGATAACAAAACACGTGTTATTTAACATTTACAATTTGAGTCCTAGATTTCAGGTCAATTGCAAATGTGGACGTGTTTAGACGGAACTCGAGCTCGCATCCAGGACAGATTGGAGGAGCTTGACGGAAAACAGAGGAGGTTCGCGTGGAGTGAAAGATTGAAGATGGAAGGAAATGAAGAATAGGATAGATTTCCTTCTTTTGTACTTGTTGTATTTTTCATTTCTTTTGTTGCTCTTTATTTCCTTAGATATTTCATGTTAAAGAGCCTCAAAGAACCCTAACAATAGTCCTAGGAACATCGGCACAACCCTAGGATACTTAGGTTTTCTGTAGAATACTTAGAAAACCAATAAAGGGTTCAAACAGACTTTCCAGACGTCTAATTCCCAAATCAGACGTCTGATAATGTATTTTAAGACGTCTGACTGTTGTTTCAGACGTCTGATAACTGTTAAGCTGGACATAATTAGTTCTGTCTGATGAAATCAGACGTCCATACCTTAGACCAGACGTCTTAGGAGACGTATGATGAATTTGCCAGACGTCCAATTAGTGGACCGTTGGCTGGCTTAGCAAGCAGTCAAGAATATGACCGTTAGAGCCTTATCAGACGTCCTTAGGTCTTTCCAGACGTCTGATAAATGACTGTTTTGCCTCGGCTGACCCAAAATCTCTTCTCAGAGATTTTCTAGCCGTTGCAACGTTTGGAAATCAATTCCCACAGTAAAAGTAGGTTTCCAGACGTCCTTACTTAGTGCCAGACGTCCTGTATGTCGTCTGATGGACTTGCACAAGAACCCTGTTTAGATCTGATTCATGTCAGGGAGAAACCCGCATAGAATCAGACGTCTGACCTTGAAATCAGATGACTTAAAGTGGCCTTCCAGACGTCTGATGCCAGAGTTAGACGTCTGATGACCCTGTTAAATGTAATCATTGTCCTGATTTCGGCCTGATTCTCTTGGGCTTTGCACCCAACGGCTATAGAACCTTTCCTAAGCCTTCCAAAGCCTTCCTAAGGCCTCTATAAATAGAGAGGACCTTTACACACCTAGACACACAAGATATACACTAAGAGAAACAAGAGACACACCTAAGCAACTTAGTTCCACTCTTTTGTGTCCAATTGAAGCCCTTGCTCTCCAAGCTCTAGTTTCATTCTCTTGAGAGCATCAAGCCTTCGCGCACCCGCTCTCCCGCCATTGTCTACGAGAGCGACATTGCGCCGTTGCGTGGCTCACGCACCCGCGTCCTCGACGCACTCCTTGCAAAGGGGAGTTTCCTTATTCCTATAGAAGCTAGGTTTATAATTACTTTATTGGCTCTATAGGACCTGTTGTTTTATTTTATCTTTGTCTTTTGGTTGGGTATTCGCTTTGCGAATTCCCGTCTCCTTCGTGGGACAAAATCCTTCTCGTGGAGAGAAGGGGTTGAGGAACGCTACCCTCGTACTTGTAGTGTGGTTGTACTGAGGTTGAATCACCCTCGTTTTAAAGTGATTCGGTTAGTGGATTTGATCAACTAGGTTGATCGGAAAATCCTAACTCGAGAGGGTTAGGTGGTGGTTTTCACCCGGTTTGGGTTTCCACCTAAAAATTACTTGTGCACATTTTGTGATTACTTATTTTGTGAGATTGTTTTATATATTTCAATTCCGCATTTTTTTTGTTACGCTAATCTCACCCCCTCCTAGTACGAGGGTAGAACCTACACATACATCTTTCAAAAATCATGCGTAAGCCGGTACATGGCGTATCGCATCCATCAAGGGGATGTTTATATGGACCTGCTCAAAGAGCTTAACCAGGTCATCCTCAGGTGCCACGGCTTTGGTTATCCTCTTTCCCTTGGTCAAGGCCTCAGGAAATGGAACCGTAGGTGGTTCCTCTAGAATGGGTCTAGGTTCCTGATGTGGGATAGAGGTGTGCTGGAGAACTATCCTTTGGTTAGGGTTTGTATTACTAGGCTTGGTTGGGCTTGGATAAGGTAGGTCCTGTGTTGTTTTGCCAATGTGGGTAGTAATAGATTTAATATTGCCTGGTTTTGGTTTGGAGTGGGTAGAAGAGGTGCTTACTGCTGGTAAGCTGTATATGATGTCAAAGCCTCCATCCCATAGGGTGATGGAGTAGAAGGGGCCTGATAAATAAAGTGAGCTTGGCCCAGATTTGGGTTCATAACGCATCTCTGGCTCGACACGTTATTCGGATTAGGCAAAGGTTGTGAAGGAAGTGCACTTGGTTGGCGAGGATTTGCCATCTGGCAAGTTGATTGCGAACCTCTGTGATCTCGTCTCTAAGCTGTTTTTGCATAGTCGCATTCGTCTTCTGAATGTGACCCAGAGTTTGAATGATAAGAGTCATTTGATCTGTCTGAGTCGACCCAGATTGATAAGTTGGGTTGGACCGAGGCTGAGGCGGCTGATATGGATGAGGAGCTTGTGGTCAAGGTGGATATTGAGGCTTTGATTTTGATTATTGCTCGACCACATGAAGTTGGGATGATTACGCCATCCAAGGTTGTTGGTGTTTGAGTATGGGTTATTTTGAATGGAGTTGAGGTCCTCGCAGGTCTGAGAGACCTTGGGAAAATCAGAATATGAGGGTTCAGAGTTTCCCCAACTAGAGTAGGTGGATCCAGAGTTTCCTCCGTAGCCAGAATCAGAGGGGGTGGATAGGGGTCCATCCCCTATGAAGGTCGATGATAGATGTTGTGTACAGCCTCCCTGCCATAGGGTGCTTGTGTGTACGGGTTCTATGCAGAGGTAGCTCGCTGTAAATGTTGAGTTAGCTCATCCACCTTCTTCTCAATAATAGAGACCTTGTCCAAATGACTAGCCATCAGTTCTAAGTCGACGGAAGAGGACAGGCCCTGCGTCTCATGTGCTCCCTTTGGATTTTTCAATGCACAAGCATTCGTCTGATCGAACATACCCATGGATTCAATATTGATGGAGTTCTCTCACATATTCTCGAGAATCTCCCACACTATGTCTTAGTGATGACACATAATGTTTCCTTCGCAGGTTGCATTGACGAATAATCTATATCCTTACGGAGTGATGAGAGCCTCATCATGAACTTTAACTAGCACATTTTGATCTAAATAATTATACAAAAGCTCCTAGAAAACCTAAGGGAAAGCCTAAATCAGAGAATTCTAAATTTAAGAATAAAATAATTCATAAGGGATAAAACTACAATTTTACCAATGCAGTACACAAACAGGGTGTCTAAGGGTCTAAACATAGGTCAAATGGGCTTAATAAGAAAGAAAGTGGGTTAACCTGATCCGAAAAGGGTTATAGCAACTTCTAGGAATTAAATGACATTTTGTAACCCTGAAACAAACTCGCTTTAATTCAAAAGGTTCTAGGAAAGATAAAAATCAACTAAACCCCCTAAAATTCATGGAAAAATATTCCCTATGGTTTAGAACCTTCAATTTGGCCTTTGGAACCTATCTTGACCTAGATTGAGAGCCATGCCCAATTTTTAAACTAATTTGGGTTTTTATGCAAATTGACCAGTCAAACGTGGTCAAGCCTAAAATCAAACTTCACCATTGGATTTCTTAGGTTCATATTAGGTTGGTACCAAAATTTGGGCCAAAGAGAAGACCATTTTGACTGACTTTACAAATTGGTCCTCATAAATTACTTTTTGACGCTTAACTTTTCAAACCCTTTCACTTTGCCCCCTAGATTTCCTTTCATTCTTTACAAAATGGTCCCTCTACCACCCCGTGTAGCTGCCCATACCTCCGGCGACTTTGCGTGGAGGATGGCGCCGCGCAGGGTATGGGGGCCGCTCTCAGAGATGAAAGGGGAGTTCCCTACGTCGTCCTCTTCCGCGCAAACCCCCTCCTATGACCTGCCATTGCCCATGCCTCTCATACGAATGCACGAAAAGAATGGGTCTCATCTCCGACCATTCTTCGGCAAGCTCCCCACGCTCTCTCCTTGCCAACTGCTATTTAAAGGACGGCAGGGCCCTCCGGTCAAGGCAAGCCTGTTTTGGTAGAGGAAAACCCCCAAACTTCGTCTCCTCCTCCTCTGGTCAAGTGCCCGCAGGCTCCGGTGACCCTTCCTCCTCCCCTTCGTCGCTCTGCTGCCATACCTGCAGCAGAGTTCACTCCGCCTTGTCCTCCCGTGCCAGGCCGCACCAGCTGGCACCTTCCTGACCTCCTCCTCATCACCGTTACCCCCCTCTGGCCATCTTCATCTCCGACGTCGGCAGGCATACGCTGAGCGCCTCCTCTTCCCATTTCGTCAGTTAAGTAGGTAAGCACTCTTCCCCTTACTCTCTCCCTTATTTCCCCCTTATTAATTTGTTTTTTCCACCCACCGACCACCACTGTCCATCGCCACCTTCTCCATCTCCGGTCGCCCTCCAGCGAGGCGTTCCCGCCGCTCCACGCCTCCATCTGCCTCGCCAGCTACCCCTTAAGCACCGCAACACCTCACTGACCCTATTTCCGCACTCCATTCACCATGACACACCTCCAGAACACCCCCCGAACACACCCACTCTCACGCACACAGTGTGCCCTAGGCGCACGACCATAGGCACTCTCACGTCTCGCTGACCACCTCTGCAAACTAGCCACACCTTGGCGAGCCTTTTGATGTGGCCGCGAGGCCGTTTTAGTGTTTTCAGGACCTAGGTGCTCGCCACCATTGTCGAGCAAGTTGATGTTGCTTCGTGAGCTTCTTTAGGCCCATCCGCTCCAGGAGAAAGCCCCAGACGACGCGGAATTGAGGTGTAAGCAAGTCCAGGTCTTCAATTGGGGTCATAAGCCTCGGCTGCTGCCCCAAATCGCTCGAGCCTCCTGCCTGCAGATGCACAAAGCAGCAGGTGGGACTTTAGTCCCACCTCAGAATTGTGTAGGCGCGTGCCCACACATAAATTGAAAATTTGTTCCTGGCTTATCTCCTCGAAACACTAGGGTGAGGTCCCTCATCCTCACTCACCAGGTCTCGTCTGCAGCACTTCCCACGTAGACCTGTCTCGCGCCCCGATTACACTGATTCGTGCACTCCTCGCGCACCACACCCACGTCGGTGCACCTGGACCCGGGCGCGCGACTGACTTGATAACCCGGGAACGTACCGAAGAGAGATTTAGAGAGAGAGAGACGTGCGGGGAGGGTTGGGGTAGGTTTTGCGCTTGTGTGTGCAGGGAACGGGAATAGGTGAGGAAGAAGAAGAAGAAGAAGCGTGAGTGGTGAGGACTTAGCCGCAAAGCTCCCACAGCAGAGAAAAAGAAGAAGAAAGGAGGAGGAGTGAAAAGGAAGACGAAGAAGGAAGGAGCTGCTGAAGAAAGAAGGAGAAGAAGACGCAGAAGAAAGAAGAAGAAGCAGCAGTAGAGAAAAGGAAGAGAAAAAGAAGAGCCACAGCAGCCGAAGGAGAAAGAAGAAGAAGATGCAGAAGAAAGAAGAAAGAAGAAGAAACAGTAGCACAGAAAAGGAAGAGAAAAGGAAGAGCCGCAACAGCCAAAGGAGAAAGAAGAAGAAGAAGAGAAGACAACAGAAGAAAAGAAGAAGCCAAGGAGGAGCTCTACAGAAAGGAGGCACTGTAGCAACAGGGCCAATAAGGCGTCTGATTCAGAGAATCAGACGTTCGAGAAAGGGAAAGGTAGAAAAGGAAGAGACAGAAAAGGGAAGAAGAGAAGGGAAAGAAAAGAAAGAAAGAAGAGAAGAAAAGATTCTTTTGTCCTCTGTCTTTTGTATTTTTGTAATTATGAATTTGTAGGTTCTGGAATCATAGTGTGCTCCCTGAGTTCGACCTCGGGATAATCTAAATCTCGAGTAATAAACAAATTAAACTGGTGATCGTTGTTTTCAATATACTACAACAAATATATCATTAAAACACCGCAAACGACGAACCGGCCAGTTTTTGGCGCCGTTGCCAGGGAGCAACAGCCATTCTAGAAGCTATTTATTCACAATTTTTGATTTACTACTGACTTAAGCTCTTCTCTTTTGTTGTGCAGGCACAGGAAAACAAGAAGGAAACAAACAGCTGCACAACAACCATGCCAAGGGGCAAGTAATTTTCTATCCTCTCTTTTAAGCCCCTAAAATTCTAAAGAGGAAGAAAAAAAAGAGCAATTTAGGAATAACCTATCGTCCATACCTAGTAAGTCACAGAAGTTGCCTGTTTTCAAATTTCAACACATTCTATCTGTACATCCACTAAAGGTATTTAGGGCTAAAACCTTCTTGCTTGTGCCCTAATTACCTAATCTTGAGGCAACTAACTGGACCAATTAGAGCCAACTTAAGACTCAACGCTAGGGTTTTAGAGACACACTTTCTAATCAAGAATTGAGAATTCCCAAAAGAAGTGTGCCAAATCCATTTCTTGAAAACATCTATTAATAGAAACCCTAAGCAATCTAGCTCTTAAGTCACTTGAACCTTAAAAGACAAGTCCTAATAAGCTCTCAAAGGAACTAATAGGTGAAGTTGATCCCTTGGATCAACCAACCTTTAAATTAGGTCACTCTTTGCACTCAAAAGGTTAAAGTTCAAGTGAAACCCTAAGCACCTTGGTCCTAATTAAAAGTCGTAGACTTAAGAGGTCAAGGTCCCCATTCTGGTTTACCTGGAATCTCAGTGACAAGAGAGGTCGGGTGGGGGAAACCCTGTAACTTGTGGGGGCGTTCTATCGTGTAGGGTCTTTGCGGGACTCACCCTCTCTGACTGCCCAGGTAATTCTCAGGTGGACGACCATCTGATTAAGGGGTACCATCTGCCCCGAACCTCTATAGTCACCCAACATTTTGGGTGTCTTGATTGGGTCCAGCACCTGCTAACCTCGTCTAATCCATCAGTGCATATTTGGTAGGAGGTCCTTGAAACCTCCTCTAGAAATTCACTGTCCCTGAGGTCGAGCCTCGGTACCCTTGTTTGTGCAAACAACTATTTGCATAGACCTCTCCTCTGATTCTGAACCCAACTCACCTTCTTCTTCCACAATGGCTCAGCCAGTTGAGGAAGACAATAATCTTGAGCACCAGCTCCAATGACTCAATGACCTCTTCTAGAACTTCATGAACCCACCGCAGCGTCCCATGATGCGAGATCACTATAATCCCACTGCGGTGGCAATTGAACCTCGAGTCAGAATCCCGACTAAAGGACCTGATTCTAAACTGAAGCCCAACATGATTCATGCCATACCTAAATTCCATGGACTTAATTCTGAAGACCCCTTCCAACACATCAAACAGCTAAAGCATCTGGCCTAGACTTTCGGGTCAGATGCGCATAATTGGGATATCTTACTCATGAAGATGTTCTCTTTCTCCCTTATGGACAAGGCAACCCATTGGTATCAGACCTAGACCCATATGATCAACACTTGTGAGGAACTTTAGTCTGAGTTCTTGAAAAAGTTCTTCCCCATTGGTCGGACTAATGCCTTACGCCATCAGATTACTCACTTCACGCAACAGACGGGAGAACCTCTTCATGAGGCATGGGATCATTTTCAGGATCTCATGAGAAAGTGCCCCCATCACAAAGTTCCTAAATGGGAACAAGTCAAATCTTTTTACCAGGGACTCCGTGAGGATATTAGACTGTTCGTCAATGCAACTTGGGAGGGAATATCATGGGTCAACATGAGGACACCGTGTGGGAGATTCTCGAGAATATGTGCGAGAACTCCATCAACAATGACTCCATGGGACTATTCGATAGGACGAATACCCGCGCAGCGACGAACATTAGGGGAGCACATGAAACGCAGGGCCTGTCCGCATTAGTCGACCTAGAATTAATGGCCAGTTGATTAGACAAGGTCTCTATTATTGAGAAGGTGGATGAGTTGACTCAGCATTTGTAGCGAGCCACCTCTGCGCAGAACTCCTTCGCACAGCCACCTCCCGCACGGGAGATTGTGCAGAACATTTTCCATCGACCTTCTCCCAACGTGGACTCGTATCCACCCCCATCTGACTCTCGGATCAGAGGAACCTCCGATCCTTTCTATTCTAGCTCGGGGAGCTCTACTCCCCCATTCTATGACTTTTATGAGGCTCCTCAGACCTGCGAGGACCTCAACGCCATCCAGAATGACCCATTCTCCAATACCTACAATCTTGGATGGCGAAACCATCCCAACTTCCAGTGGGCAGGGAATTCCCAGAACCCGAGACCACCCTTTCAGCCCCATCCACCAGCACCTCATCCTTATCAGCCGCCTCTACCTCGGCCCAACCCCACTTATCCATCCGGGCCAAACCAAGACCAAATGTCCCTCATCCTCCAGACTTTGGCTGACATTCAGAGAACGAATGCGGTTATTCAAAAGCAACACAAGGACGAAATCACTGAGGTTCGAAATCAACTTGCCTAGTTGGCAAATTCTCGCCAACCAAGCATCTTCCTTCTCAACCTCTACCTAACCCTAATAGCGTGCCGACCCAGCAGCACGTTATGAACCCAAACCCGGGCCAAGTACACGTGGTTTATCAGGCCCCTTCTATTCCTTCACCTGACGGGATGGAAGCTTCGAATTCTTATGAGGGTTATCAACAGCAACAACCCATTCTACCAACCCCTAACCAGAACCAGGCAAGACTTAATTCTGTAACAACCCGTAGTGTAAGGCAACCCAAGATCCACCTTATATAGACCACTCCAAGCTTGGTAGTGACCCAAATCCTAGGACAGTCATTTAGGATGTTCTTATCCCTATCCCAGATCAAAGACCTGGACCTATCCTAGAGGAACCAACCAAGGTTCCATTTCTTGAGGCCTTGACCAAGGGAAAGAGGACAACCAAACCTGTGGCTCCTGTGGAGGACCTGGTCAAGCTCTTTGAGCAGGTACAAATAAACATCCCCTTGATGGATGTGATCCGCCACATATCGGCTTACTCACGATTTTTGAAGAACGTGTGTACACCTCAACGTAAGCCGCGAACCAAGAGTGGGAGGCCAATTGTACTATCAGAGCAAGCCAGCTCTGTAATCCTGAGTAGACTCCCACCCAAGGCAAAAGACCCAGGCACTCCCCTTATTTCATGTAAGATCGATGAAACCAAGTTTGATAGAGCATTATTAGACCTAGGAGCCTCCATAAACTTAATACCCACATCCCTACTTAACCATCTATACGAATCTGAGCTCAAATCGACCGAGGTGACCTTAAAGTTAGCAGACCGATCTATCAAGTCACCTAAAGGAATTCTTGAAGATGTTATTGTGAGGGTGTCGGATTTCTATTTCCCTGTAGACTTCAAAGTCTTAGATATGGACGCACCTGAAAATCCAAGGGATACACCGATCATATTAGGGAGACCTTTTTTGGCTATTGCAAGGGCCAACATAAGCTATGAAGAGGGCCAAATAGAACTGAAATTTGGGAATCAAACTCTCAAAATTGATATCTTTAAGGCCCAACAAGGGATCAATTGCGGTGTTATTGAACAAATCTGTGATGTTAGAGATTTGGTTGATGAACCACAACTTGAGGACAACATGATTATTCCTCATCAACCACAAGAAGATCTTGAACTGCAATTAGAGGAGTCAGACCCTAATTTAGACAAACCTATAACTCCTACCCTTGTACCCCACGCTCACTTTAAACCATCCGCTGCTGTTGATAACCCCATTCTTGAACTCAAACCCCTTCCCAATCATTTGAAATACATCTTTTTGGGTTCTATCAGACATTTCCTGTGATTATAAACTCAAAACTCATGCCTGATCAGGAAGCCCATCTAATTACTATGCTCCAGCAACATTGCAGAGCCATTGGTTGGACTCTCGATGACTTGACTGGAGTAAGTCCCTCTTATTACACACACCGTATCTATTCTGAAGAGGGTACACGACCTTCCCGTGAGATGTAGAGATGCTTGAATCGCAATCTGCAGGAGGTCATGAAAAAGGAGATCATTAAGTGGTTAGAAGCAGGGATCATCTACCCGATCTCCGACAGTCGTTGGGTGAGCCCAATCCAGGTTGTACCTAAAAATGCAGGGCTCACCACCATTATGACTGAAACTAGAGAAGTCATACCTGTTGGTGCTAGAGCACCACGATCATTTGTTTTGATGATAACAAAACACGTGTTATTTAACATTTGCAATTTGAGTCCTAGATTTCAGGTCAATTGCAAATGAAGACGTGTTTAGACGGAACTCGAGCTCGCAACCAGGACGGATTGGAGGAGCTTGACGGAAAATAGAGGAGGTTCGCGTGGAGCAAAAGATTGGAGATGAAAGACAAGAAGAATAGGATAGATTCTTTTTTTATCCTTTCATGTATCTCTTGTATCTATTTTCTTGCTCTTTATTTTCCTTAGACATTATGTTAAAGAGCCTCAAAGAACCCTAACAGTAGTCCTAGGAACACCTGCACAACCCTAGGATACGTAGGTTTTCTGTAAAACACTTAGAAAACCAATATAGGGTTAAAACTGACTTTCCAGACGTCTAATTCACGAATCAGACGTCTGATAAAGGATTTTAAGACGTCTGACTGTTGTTTCAGACGTCTGATAACTGTTAGGCTGGACATAGTTAGTTCTGTCTGATGAATTCGGACGTCCAGACCTTATACCAGACGTCTTAGGAGACGTCTGATGACTTTGCCAGACGTCCAGTTAGTGGACCGTTGGCTGGCTTAGAAGACACTCCAGAATATGACCGTTAGAGCCTTATCAGACGTCCATAGGACTTCACAGACGTCTGATAAATGACCGTTTTGCCTCGGCTGACCCAAAATCTCTTCTCAGAGATTTTCTAGCCGTTGCAACGTTTGGAAATCAATTCCCACGGTAAAAGTAGGTTTCCAGACGTCCAGACTTAGTGCCAGACGTCCTCTATGTCGTCTGATGGACTTGTACTAAAACCCTGTTTAGATCTGATTCAAGTCAGGGAGAAACCCGCATAGAATCAGACGTCTGACCTTGTAATCAGACGTCTTAAAGTGGCCTTCCAGACGTCTGATGCCAGAGTTAGACGTCTGATAACCCTGTGAAGTGTAATCATTGTCCTGATTTCGGCCTGATTCTCTTGGGCTTTGCACCCAACGGCTATGGAAGCTTTTCCAAGCCTTCCAAAGCCTTCCTAAGGCCTCTATAAATAGAGGGGAGCCTTTGCAACACAAAAACACAAGATATACACTAAGAAAGACACAAGACACACTTAGCTATACACTCTCACACTCTTGTGTCCAAGAAGCTCTTGCTCTCTAAGCTCAAGTTCTACATCTTGAGAGCATCCAGCCGTTGCGCACCCGCTCTCCCGCCGTTGTCTACGAGAGCGAAGTTGCGCCGTCGCGTGGCTCACGCACCCGCGTCATCGTCGACGCACTCCTTGCAAAGGGGAGTTTCCTAAATCCTATAGAAGCTTAGGTTTATTACTTTGTTGGCTCTATAGGTTTGTTTTATTTTACCTTTGTAATTTGGTTGGGTATTCGCTTTGCGAATTCCCGTCTCCTTCGTGGGACAAAATCCTTCTCGTGGAGAGAAGGGGTTGAGGAACGCTACCCTCGTACTTGTAGCGTGGTTGTATTGAGGTTGAATCACCCTCGTTCAAAGTGATTCGGTTAGTGGATTTGATCAACTTGGTTGATCGGAAAATCCTAACTCGAGAGGGTTAGGTGGTGGTTTTCACCCGGTTTGGGTTTCCACCTAAAAATTACTTGTGTACATTGTGTGATTGCTTATTTTTGTGATATTGCTTTATATATTCAATTCCGCAATTTTATTACGTCACCCCTCCTGGTAGGGACGAAACCTTCAATTGGTATCAGAGCAGGTCTCGCGTAATCGGCGTTACAAACCGGCGAGGATCTAGATCATGGAGGGAAGCATAGCCGCAGTCAGAATCTCCGAGGGGCAGTCCACAACCCGTCCGCCGTTCTTCGACGGAAGCAACTACCCCTACTGGAAGCTGCGGATGAAGACGTGGCTTCAAGCCACCGACTTCACGGTCTGGGCTAGATGCGAGACACCATTCGACATCCCAGAAAAACCCGCGGGAGGATACTCGCAGCAGCAGATTCGGGAACTCTCTCTCAACGCAAAAACAATGAACGCATTGTATTGCGCGCTCAGCTCAGAGGAGTTCAATAGAATCTCGCAATGCGCCACCGCATACGAGATCTGGCACACACTCGAGGTAACTCATGAAGGTACCTCTAAGGTAAAAACTTCTAAACTCAATTTACTTTCACAAGAATTTGAGGCTTTTTCTATGAAATCTAACGAAACTTTAAGTGAGATGAACACTAGGTTCACTCTCATAGTAAATAACTTGAAAGCTTTAGGGAAGACTTTCATCAAGGGGGAGCTTCAAGGGAAGCTTCTTCGTTCCCTTGGACCGGAGTGGGAACAGAAAGTTACCGCCATCGAGGAGGCAAACGAAATGGAGGAGCTCAACATGGAAGATCTCTTAGGCAATCTGATGGCCTACGAGACTAAGTTGAAGCAAAAGAAGAAGGATACACCGGAGCCTAAACTAAAGAAGACTCTCGCCTTCAAAGCCGCGTCGGATAGCGAGGTAAGTTCCGACGACGAAGACTTTAGAATTTTACTTAAAAATTTTTCCAAGTTTTGTAGGGAATTAAAGAAAGAGAAAAAGGAAAAGAAAGAAAGCCCGAGACGTTGCTACCACTGCAACGGGAAAGGGCATCTGCGACCAGAATGCCCTCTTCTCAAAAAGGAGAAGAAGAAGGAAAAGGAGAAGAAATCTAAGAAGAAGGCGTTCCAAGCCACTTGGGACGATTCTAGCTCGGAGGAAGAAGAAGAAAATACCATAGAAGAAGAAACCGCTTGCTTCGGTTTCATGGCCAGAGGAAGCGACAGCGAAAGCGAAAGCGACTCAGACAACGAGGTAAATCTCGATCTTCAAGAAGCTTTTAATGAACTTTTTGAGATTAGTAAATCACTTAGGGTAGAAAATAAAGGCATTAAAAAGAACCTTAGTTTTCTTAGAAATGAAAATGATAGGTTAGAGAAACAACTCAAGGATATAGAGACTAGTCCTAAGGATAATAACCTGTTATTAGAAAATCAAGACCTCATCAATGAAAATAATAAATTGATTGAGGAAAATAATAGTCTAAAGTTAGAAATTTTTGATTTAAAGACTAAGATGCAAATTATAGAAAGAGAAATTGCATGTCTTAGGGAAAATTCTAACAAATTAATCAACAAAGTTGATAATTTTTATAGCCCTAAGGTTGAGAAAGGATCTCCATCAAGGAGACCCTCTAACAAATCCGGATCCAAGCCCACTTGGATACCGAAAAAGGAATTAGAATCGTGTTTTGTAGGGTTCAGGGATAATTACAACATAAAGGACTGGACCTACAAGCTCAAGTCTGGTCAACTTAAGTTGGGAGAACCAATAAGTAGACCAAGGAGGAAAACAAGAAGACCGACGAGACGGCGAACAAACGACGGACCCGCCGCACGTCGACCACCAGATTGGAGACCGGCGCCGATGCCCGGGCCTCCAAGCTACGGATGGGAACCCCATCCGATGTGGCATCCACCACCACCATTCGGGCCATTTTATTGGCCATGGTAGGTGAGGTAAAATTCTTAACCCTATCCTTTTTATAAGCATTTAGATAGGGGGAGTTAAAAATGATGAGCTTATTGTCAATTTTTAAGGGGGAGATACAAGTTAGCTAAATTTCCTTTAGTAAGGGGGAGAAAAATAATAGCTATCTTGTTGTTATAAAAAGGGGGAGGACATTACCTTTGTTAAAAATAAATAGAAGAGCATGTTTAAGGGGGAGTAATAGAAAATTTAAAATCAATTAAACCTTTTTGATAATGTCAAAAAGGGGGAGGATTTTTTATGCATTATTATTTACGGTTTTGTCATCATCAAAAAGGGGGAGATTGTTGGTGCTAGAGCACCACGATCATTTGTTTTGATGATAACAAAACACGTGTTATTTAACATTTGCAATTTGAGTCCTAGATTTCAGGTCAATTGCAAATGAAGACGTGTTTAGACGGAACTCGAGCTCGCAACCAGGACGGATTGGAGGAGCTTGACGGAAAATAGAGGAGGTTCGCGTGGAGCAAAAGATTGGAGATGAAAGACAAGAAGAATAGGATAGATTCTTTTTTTATCCTTTCATGTATCTCTTGTATCTATTTTCTTGCTCTTTATTTTCCTTAGACATTATGTTAAAGAGCCTCAAAGAACCCTAACAGTAGTCCTAGGAACACCTGCACAACCCTAGGATACGTAGGTTTTCTGTAAAACACTTAGAAAACCAATATAGGGTTAAAACTGACTTTCCAGACGTCTAATTCACGAATCAGACGTCTGATAAAGGATTTTAAGACGTCTGACTGTTGTTTCAGACGTCTGATAACTGTTAGGCTGGACATAGTTAGTTCTGTCTGATGAATTCGGACGTCCAGACCTTATACCAGACGTCTTAGGAGACGTCTGATGACTTTGCCAGACGTCCAGTTAGTGGACCGTTGGCTGGCTTAGAAGACACTCCAGAATATGACCGTTAGAGCCTTATCAGACGTCCATAGGACTTCACAGACGTCTGATAAATGACCGTTTTGCCTCGGCTGACCCAAAATCTCTTCTCAGAGATTTTCTAGCCGTTGCAACGTTTGGAAATCAATTCCCACGGTAAAAGTAGGTTTCCAGACGTCCAGACTTAGTGCCAGACGTCCTCTATGTCGTCTGATGGACTTGTACTAAAACCCTGTTTAGATCTGATTCAAGTCAGGGAGAAACCCGCATAGAATCAGACGTCTGACCTTGTAATCAGACGTCTTAAAGTGGCCTTCCAGACGTCTGATGCCAGAGTTAGACGTCTGATAACCCTGTGAAGTGTAATCATTGTCCTGATTTCGGCCTGATTCTCTTGGGCTTTGCACCCAACGGCTATGGAAGCTTTTCCAAGCCTTCCAAAGCCTTCCTAAGGCCTCTATAAATAGAGGGGAGCCTTTGCAACACAAAAACACAAGATATACACTAAGAAAGACACAAGACACACTTAGCTATACACTCTCACACTCTTGTGTCCAAGAAGCTCTTGCTCTCTAAGCTCAAGTTCTACATCTTGAGAGCATCCAGCCGTTGCGCACCCGCTCTCCCGCCGTTGTCTACGAGAGCGAAGTTGCGTCGTCGCGTGGCTCACGCACCCGCGTCATCGTCGACGCACTCCTTGCAAAGGGGAGTTTCCTAAATCCTATAGAAGCTTAGGTTTATTACTTTGTTGGCTCTATAGGTTTGTTTTATTTTACCTTTGTAATTTGGTTGGGTATTCGCTTTGCGAATTCCCGTCTCCTTCGTGGGACAAAATCCTTCTCGTGGAGAGAAGGGGTTGAGGAACGCTACCCTCGTACTTGTAGCGTGGTTGTATTGAGGTTGAATCACCCTCGTTCAAAGTGATTCGGTTAGTGGATTTGATCAACTTGGTTGATCGGAAAATCCTAACTCGAGAGGGTTAGGTGGTGGTTTTCACCCGGTTTGGGTTTCCACCTAAAAATTACTTGTGTACATTGTGTGATTGCTTATTTTTGTGATATTGCTTTATATATTCAATTCCGCAATTTTATTACGTCACCCCTCCTGGTAGGGACGAAACCTTCAATACCTACCCGTATAGCCAAGTCGTGGAGAGTCTGCATAGATTATCGAAGACTCAATTCCTCTACGAAGAAGGATCATTTCCTACTACCATTCATTGATCAGATTCTCGAGAAATTAGCAGGAAATAGATTCTTCTACTTCCTTGACGGGTACTCCGGTTATAACCAAGTAGCTATTCATCCAGAGGACCAAGAAAAGACCACATTCACCTACCCCTTCGGGATGTACGCATTCCAAAGGATGCCGTTCAGTCTCTGCAATGCACTCGCGACTTTTCAACAGTGCATGCTTGCCATATTCTCTGATATGGTAGGTGATTATCTGGAAGTCTTCATGGATGGCTTCTCAATTTTTGGGGCATCATTTTATGATTGCTTCCAGCACTTGGTTCATATACTCAGGCATTGCATCGATGTAAATCTGGTTCTTTCCTGGGAAAAGAGACACTTTATGGTGCCTGAGGGGATCATCCTGGGACACTTAATTTTTGAGAAAGGCATCCAAGTGGATTGAGCCAAGGTTGATCTGATTTCTATACTTCCTATGCCAAGCACGATCAGGGACATCCATTCTTTTCTGGGGCACGTCGGTTTTTACCGTCTGATCCCTAATTTCTCAAAAATCATGCGTCCCCTTACTACTCTTCTCTCCAAGGATGTACCCTTTGAAATTTCCAAGGAATGCACTCAAGCTTTTGAGAACCTTCGTGATCGAGTCACCCAAGCCCCAATCCTACAGTCTCCTGATTGGTCTCAACCCTTTGAGATCATGTGCGATGCATCTGACTTTGCTGTAGGAGCGATTCTGCGGCAAAGGATTGATGGGAAACCCGTGGTCATCTACTACACTAGCAAGACAGTTGACGAGGCTCAACATAACTACACGGTTACGGAGAAAGAGCTGCTAGCCATAGTATTTACCCTTGAAAAATATTGATCTTATCTCCTCAGTTCCCACATCATAATCTACTCAGATCACACAGCTGTGAGGCATCTCCTTGCTAAGAAGGACATGAAGCCTCGATTAATCTGATGGATCTTGCTGTTGCAAGAATTCGACCTCGAGATTCGTGACAAGGTGGGAAGATAGAACGTGGTAGCTGACCACTTGTCACGCCTTCCTTCTGAGATCTTTGACCCTTTTGGACCCATCACAGAGCATTTTCCTGATAAGCACCTATTGACTATTGGTACTAGGCTTCCATGATTTACTGATATAGTAAACTACCTGGCATCTCGTCAGATCCAGTCTGATTGGCCGAAGGCCAAAAAAGAAAAGTTGCGCTCTGATGCCAAGTACTACATCTGGGAAGACCCGTACCTTTTCCGCATAAGTGCCGACCAAATCATTTGGAGATGTGTCCCGGAGGGCAAAGTCAATGACATTCTCTCCTTATGCCATGACCAGGCATGCAGTGGCCACTTCTCTAGGCACAAAATCGCATCAAAAATCCTCCAGTGTGGCTTTTACTGGCCCACTATCTTCAAGGATGCATACAGTCACTGTAAGGCATGCAGTCGTTGCCACACATTGGGCAACATGAGCCACCGTGACATGATGCCTTTGCAACCGATTCTTGTATGCGAGATTTTTGATGTTTGGGGGATTGATTTTATGGGCCCATTTCTTGTTTCAGACGGCTTCGAGTACATTTTGCTCGCTATGGACTACGTGTCGAAATGGATCGAAGCCATTCCGACCCGAACCTGTGATCACAAGATTGTCATCAAATTCATTCCTCAGAATATCTTCTCACGGTTCGGGATTCCTCATGCAATCATCTCTGACGGAGGGACCCATTTCACCAATGCTCAGTTCAGGTCACTGATGACCAAATACGGGGTGTCTCACCAAATCTCTACTCCTTACCACCCCCAGACTAATGGTCTAGCTGATCTATCAAGTCGGGAGATCAAGAAAATCCTGCAGGTTACTGTTCGACCTAATAAGAAGGATTGGTCGTCCCGACTTCCGGAAGCTTTGTGGGGTTGTAGGACTGCCCACAAGACCCAATTAGGCATGTCTCCTTTTAAATCGGTGTACGGGAAGGCGTGTCACCTTCCCGTTGAACTGGATCACAAAGCCTATTGGGCAGTACCAAGTTGCAACTTAGATCTTTCTAAGGCTGGAACCCACAGAAAGCTTCAAATAAGCGTGATCGATGAATTACGCCTTGATGCATATGAGAACTCGTGAATCTACAAAGAGAGGGTTAAAGCCTTCCATGACAAGCACACATCTAGAAAGATCTTCCACCCTGGTCAGAAGGTCCTACTCTTCGATGCCCGACTCAAACTCTTCCCTGGGAAATTGCGATCCAAGTGGGTTGGACCGTATCTTGTCCGACAGGTTTTTGGAAATGGAGCCGTCGAAATCAGTCCTCTCAGCCACGATTCTGAACCTTTCATCTTGAACGGTCAGAGACTCAAACCGTTCATTGATGCAACCTCTATAGATTTGGCTGAGTCATCATTTATCCTCCATTCTCCCTGAGCTTATTGCACCCATCCGATGGTGTAAAACTCAGCGCTTAACGGGAGGCAGCCCGTCATTCTTTCTGAAAAACCTGAAACCTTTTCTGACACCTCTTTGCACTTTAGGTTCATCCTTTAGGACAGCCGACTCCACCTCAGGTGCTCGCATATGAGATTAGAAATCGTCCGCAACAGTCACCCCGACCCATCCACTCACCAAAATACCTATCCTAATGCATGAACTAAGCTAAATAAAAACCCTCCTAATTTATAATGAGGACATTGCAAATCTTAGGCATGGGGGGATATGAAAGTGCAAAATGAATAAAAACTCATAAGAAAAGGTTTCAACATAAAATATATATATATATATATATATATATATATTGGAAAGGAAGGAAGAATTCTTGAGGATTTTACAAAAGGAGGAGGAGAAAAAGAGCTAAATGATAAAAAGGAGCACAAAATGAAAGAAAAGAGATAGTCATTAATAAGAAATTAAGGAATTAACCTAAGTTCTAGACCACATTAAGGAAAAGAAAAAGGAAAGTGCACAACAAGATTAGTAAGAATGCAAACCTTAGGAATTCTTGGATAAACCCTTAGTACCCATTAAGATCTAGATATTCCTCAAGAGGTTGAGGAAATTTAAAAGCTAAAGTATTAGGTCCAAGGCTTAGGGAGTATTCGGCCTTGTTAACTGACTTTTGGTTTACGGGACTCAATAACCTAAGCACCCAAATTCACACACACAGGCTAGTTCAGTGAACATAAGTATCAAAATCACGCAAAAGCGTTTCAAATATTCTGAAAATGTCACCTAGATTAGGAGCAGTTGATCAACACAAGTTGATTTGGAAGAGTTCCCGGCACGGAGAGGTGGGAAATTCCCCTCGAAGATGCATAACATACCATCTCCTCGATGCTTGTCTCTTAGGATATTTACATATCCTACTAGGGGCATGTAAGCACTCTGTTGATTCAAATTCCATGGATGACATTATCACGAAGTGTCAATTGCCAGGGTCTGAATTCGGCCACGGAACACAATGGACAAGATTATCTCGAAATCTCGAAAGCCAGGGTTCTCGGGGTTACCATGGGTAGTGCTATCCCGAAGCATCAACTGCCAGGGACCCTTGAGGATTGATGATGGGGACAAGGAATCCGATGCAGATCGTGTTGAGAAGCCAATATTAAGCTAGAATTAAAAAGAAAAAGAGAGAGAAAACTCTCCAAACAAATAAATCTTCTGTCTATCTCTCTTGCAAAATGCACTATGAATAGAACCAAGGCTAAAATTATCTCAAGCATGGGTGCCTTAAACACGAAGTCCAATAAACCTTAAGTTAGTTCCTGTAGGCCTTAAAAACCTTTGCTAAAGACTAAGGCTAAAGCTAGACAGATCTAGATCTTATTTGGTACTAGAGTACCTTTTAGGCCTATGATTGGCACTCAGACCTAATCAAGGATACAAGAGGAAAAGCATTTATCTAAACTTGATAAGAAATTCATGGTCGAGAACAAGGGTTAAAACCTTAGAATTTTGCTAAGGGACTAGTAAAGCCTAGGCATGGGTGTATGATGAGAGCCTCATCATGAACTCTAACTAGCACATTTTGATCTAAATAAGTGTACAAAAGCTCCTACAAAACCTAAGGGAAAGCCAAAATCAGAGAATTCTAAATTTAAGAATAAAATAATTCACAAGGGGTAAAATTGCAATTTTACCAATGCAGTACACAAACAGGTTGTCTAAGGGTCTAAACACAGGTCAAATGGGCTTAATAAGAAAGAAAGTGGGTTAACCAGATCCGAAAAGTGTTATAGCAACTTCTAGGAATTAAATGACATTTTGTAACCCTGAAACAAACTTGCTTTAATTCACAACATTCCAGGAAGGATAAAAATCAACTAAACCCTCTAAAATTCATGTAAAAATATTCTCTAGGGCTTAGAACCTTCAATTTGGCCTTTGGAACCTATCTTGACCTAAATTGAGAACCATGCCCAATTTTTGACTTAATTTGGGCCTTTATGCAAATTGACCAATCAAACATGGTCAAACCTAAAATTAGACTTCACCATTGGATTTATTAAGTCAAAATTTGGTTGGTACCAAAATTTGAGCCTAAGAGAAGACCATTTTGACCGACTTTACAAATTGGTCCTCATAAATTACTTTCTGACCCTTAACTTTTTGAACCCTTTCACTTTGCCCCCTATCTTTCCTTTCATTCTTTACAGAACGGTCCCTTTGCCACCCCGTGCAGCTGCCCATACCTTCGACGACTTTGCGCGGAGGATGACGCCGTGCAGAGTATGGGAGCCGCTCTCAGAGATGAAGAGGGAGTTCTCTGCGTCGTCCTCTTTTGCACAGACCCCCTCCCATGACCTGCCACTGCCCATGCCTCTCATGCGAATGCACAAAAGGAATGGGTCTCATCTCCGACCATTCTCCGGCAAGCTCTCCACGCTCTCTCCTCGAAATCCTTTCCTCGCCAACTGCTATTTAAGGGACGGCAGGGCCCTCCGATCAGGGCAAGCCAGTTTTGGCTGAGGAAAACCCCTAAAATTCGTCTCCTCCTCCTCTGGTCAAGTGCCCGCAGGCTCCAGTGACCCTTCCTCCTCCCCTTCGTTGCTCTGCTGCCATACCTGCAGCAGAGTTTACTCCGCCTCGTCCTCCCGTGCCAAGCCGCACCAGCTGGCACCTTCCTGACCTCCTCCTCATCGCCATTACCCCCCTCTGGCCATCTTCATCTCCGATGTCGGCAGGCACGCACCGAGCGCCTCCTCCTCCCCTTTCGTCAGTTAAGTAGGTAAACACTCTTCCCCTTACTCTCTCCTTTATTTCCCCCTTATTAATTTGCTATTTCCACCCACCAACCACCACTATCCATCGCCACCTTCTCCATCTCCAGCCACCCTCCGGCGAGGCGTTCCCATGGCTCCACGCCTCCATCTACCTCGCCAGCTACCCCTTAAGGATTGCGACACCTCACTTACGCTAATTCTGCACTCCATTCACCACGCCACACCTCCAGAACACCTCCCTAACACACCCACTCTCACGCACACAGTGTGCCCTAGGCGCACGGCCATAGGCACTCTTACATCTCGCCGACCACCTCTTCACACTCGCCACACCTTGGCGAACCTCCCTGAGCCTTTTGACGTGGTTGCGAGGCCGTTTTAGTGTTTTCAGGACCCAGGTGCTCGCTGCCATTGTCGACCAAGTTGAAGTTGCTTTGCGAGTTTCTTCAAGTCCATCCGCTCTAGGCGAAAGCCCCAGGCGATGAGGAATTGAGGCGCAAGCATGTCCAGGTCTTCAATTGGGGTCATAAGCCTCGGCTGCTACCCCAAATCGCTCGAGCCTCCTACCTGCAGATGCATGAAGCAGCAGGTGGGACTTTAGTCTCACCTCGGAAGTGTGTGGGCGTGCACCCACACATAAATTGAAAAAGTGTTCCTGGCTTATCGCCTTGAAACACTGGGGTGAGGTCCCTCGCCCTTACTCACCAGGTCTTGTCCGTGGCACTGCCCACGCGAACTTGACCCACGCCCCGATTACCCTGATCCATGCACTCCTCGCACACCACACCCACGCCGGTGCACTTGGACCCGGGTACGTGTCCGACCCGATAACCTGGGAACGTACCGTAGAGAGATTCAGAGAGAGAGAGATTCACGGGGAGGGTAGGTGTAGGTTTTACGCTCGTGTGTGCAGGGAACGGGAACAGGTGAAGAAGAAGAAGAAGAGCGGGCAGCAAGGACTTAGCCGCAAAGCTCCCGCAGTAGAGAAAAAGAAGGAGGAGGAGAGAAAAGGAAGATGAAGAAGGAAGGAGCTGCTGAAGAAAGAAGAAAGAAGAAGAAGCAGCAGCAGAGAAAAGGAAGAGAAAAAGAAGAGCCGCAGCAGTCGAAGGAGAAAGAAGAAGAAGACGCAGAAGAAAGAAGAAAGAAGAAGAAGCAGCAGCAGAGAAAAGGAAGAGAAAAAGAAGAGCCGCAGCAGCCGAAGGAGAAAGAAGAAGAGAAGACAATAGAAGAAAAGAAGAAGCCAAGGAGGAGCTGCTGCAGAAAGAGAAAGAAGGCACTGTAGCAGTAGGGTCGATAAGGCATCTGATTCAGAGAATCAGATGTCCGAAAAAGGGAAAGGCAGAAAAGGAAGAGACAGAAAAGAGAAGAAGAGAAGGGAAAGAAAAGAAAGAAAGAAGAGAAGAAAAGATTCTTTTGTCCTCTCTTTTATATTTTTGTAATTGTGAATTTGTAAGCTTTTGGAATCATAGTGTGCTCCCTGAGTTCGACCTCGGGATAATCTAAATCGCGAGTAATAAATAAATTAAACTGGTGATCATTTTTTTGTAATATACTACAACGAATATATCATTAAAACACCACGAACGATTGGTAAAAAGACTGGACTTGTTCCCATTTAGGAACTTTGTGATGGGGGCACTTTCTCATGAGATCCAGAAAATGATCCCATGCTTCGTGAAGTGGTTCTCCTGCTTGTGTGAAATGTGTGATCTGGTGCCATAAAGCATTTGTCTGACCTACAGGGAAGAACATTCTTAGAAACTCGAATTGAAGTTTTTC
This sequence comes from Thalassia testudinum, assembly GCA_037157565.1. Lineage (NCBI taxonomy): Eukaryota > Viridiplantae > Streptophyta > Magnoliopsida > Alismatales > Hydrocharitaceae > Thalassia > Thalassia testudinum. Next base: position 5,208,121 of record JAZHRO010000003.1, on the reverse strand, counting down.
CCAGGTGTTGAACGGACACATTTGGGTTTGGTGCCAGTGAGTGACAGAAACCCGTTCTCTCTCATTTGAAAGTCGTCGGAAATCGTAGTATAGTCGCGCAAAAACATTCATCAAAAATTAAGTTTGTAAAAATAACGAGACTTGAGTTGCTGTCGTTCGTCTTTGGGAGGCATTTGTTTTACTTTTGAAATTGATCCTTTAGCCGCTCTACTTTGTTTATCAATCGCATGGCGGTTTATGATTGTTACGTATTTAGATATGGCATGCTTAGTTGCAATAGATGATAATGAAAAGCAGGCAACTTTAATCACACTGAATATATTGCAATCGATGAGCTCATGGTGATTCTCAACACATAGACATATATATATATAGAAAAATTTCTTTCATTCATTCAGGAAGGTGTTCGCAACAGGGAAGTAGAGGAATGCTTATAACGGAAAGCTTAAACTGGAAATCTAGCTACTAGAAAATGACATCATACAAGAATCAAAGGGGGGATTTTGCAAGCTTCATTGGGGGAGAAGTAAGACTACGCTATTAAGCAGTAATAAAAGCAGTAAAAATTGTGGAGAGCATAAACTAAATCTAGCAGAATAGAGGGCATTCAGGGGTGGTCCCCGATGGCCTTGGAGTGGTTAAAAGGAGAACGAGGGGCGGCCAATGTAGCTTAGGCCAACCCTTGGAGAGAAGAAGGATTGATCTATCATCCCGGCATGATGTCCTCCATGGTGGTGGTAGTGAGCTCGTGGAGGTGGAGTGGCTAGCTAAGTGGAAGTGGGTGTGAATGGCACCAATGGAGTGAATTTGCCAAGGAAGTGAATGGGTGCAAATGGCCACCCCTTAGGTCTTTTCATAGACCTAAGGGAAGCTCTCTAGAGAATTATGGAATTCTCTAGAGAGGCCTATGGTGGGAGCTCGTGGGAGAGTGTGAGAGAGAGGATGGATGGTGGTTTTTAGATCCACCAAATGTGGATCTAAAAATTGAATCGCTCTTGGTTGCTAATTTTGGCAACCAAGGCAACCACATATGGTAGAGAGTTCTAGAGAACTCTAGGCTAGGTATTTTCATGTGGATGGTGTGTGTGGGTCAAAATTTAGGTGGCTAGGTTGATTAGGTTAGGTTCTAGTTGGTTTAGGTCAAAGTATGTCTCAAATTAGGGTTATAAACCCTAATTCACTAAGGTAAAGTGCAATTAAACATAATTCAAGTTTAATTGGGTGTGTGGAAACTTAATTGAGAGTAAAACAACTCAATTAATTTAGTTTTAGGTCAACTGGACTCTCACTGTGTCCAATTGGATAGTGTGTGCTGAGATCAGGGCTCAATTAGACTCAATGAGTCCAATTGAATAGGCTGATGGAATTGACTAAGATCCAAGTCAATTAGGTTTAGTGAGGACCTAATTAGGTCCTTAGGGAGGTCTAGAGGTGATGTACTAGGGTTATGGCACCTTAATTTAGGTTCCTATTGGGTTGGAATTGGGTTTATGGACCTAGAGATCCAAGATCAAGGCTTAAATCTCAAAACAGGAATTGGAGAGCAGTATCAAACGTCTAATAATAGTGTTACACGTCTTATACTCAAAAATCAGAAGTCCAGACTTGTTTTTTAGACGGCCAATCAGAGTCAGGAGGGATTTTGGGTTTTGTTTGGGGTATTTTGCAGAAATTGGACGTCTGAGAAAGTGTCTAGTCGTCCAATAATACTGCAGAAGTGGGTTTGAGGTGTGCGAGAGATGGCTAAGGGTCCTGGACGTCCTATAACTTATTTGGACGTCCAGATTAGGGTTGGAACTAGGGTTTTATGGATTCCTAGGGTGTTGTGACCTAATCTAAGGGTGCCTAAGGCTTGGGGAAGTCTCTAGGCTATCCTAGGGCTAAGATGGACCCAAGCTCTTCATATTTTTCTGCTTTATTCCTACTTAATAGAATAGCAAACCTTAACTCCCTTACATCATTATTCCTACATCTAATCTAAGTCTTCTGCTCCAGCTCTATTGCAATACCCGTTATTCCTGATCCGGCTTCAGATCCTGCTCCAGATCCAGCTCCAGATCTAGCTCTTGATCAGCTTATTGCCTGCAATCGACATAATGCACTTAATCAGCACATTATAACATTATTTTATGCTTAGCTAAAGTAAAGCAGTAAAGATGCAGATAATGCGTATGTATACGTGAATAACCCTAACTTATGCTACATCCTAGCTTAATCTTAGTCAATTAAGACCTATGATTGCTGTGCAATCATACCCCCATGCCTAAATCTTGCTAGTTCCTAGAAAATGCAAGACTAATTTATTTACAGCAAAGGTCCATAAGGGATTGATTATTTTATCAAGTGTATGCATAGAGATTTTTCTCTTTTTGTTTTCATCCTATGCTTTAGAAATCTAGACACTCGTGAAAGTGCAGCTATGTAGCTTTTGCAATGGATTCGAGTGAAAAACTGATTCACCTCTAAAGCTTGTACTTGACCCCTAGTAAAAATTCTAGCAGGATAGGTGGACTTCTTCCCTCGAGGTATTCAAGATATTCTATGAATTCCACTCTGGCTTTAGGCTTAGGTAGAGAATCTCTGGGGGAAAAGATAATATATTTGGTGGCTCATTCTCACTTGGTGCTACATAGAGACTAGTACTACAGAATTTAGATTCTCGGATTACTAAGTAACTCAACTGAGAGAAAGACGAGAAAAACTATGCTCTCTTTTGATTCCTTTGTATTCATTCTCTCTTACTCTTTTTCTTTTCTTTCTTTTTCTTAGAGCTCACAACCTCACCAGATTCACATATACGATCTGTATTTGGTGGTCTCATTTTCCATTAACACTTTAATTGAGTTCTCATAACCCTAGCACTAAGTCGGAATTCCTCAGCCATTATTCGGGCAGTCAGAAACACGAAAAAATAGGTTAAGGCCATATTTGGTGGATCTCAGATTTATTTGGTGATATTGCCTCAATGCAACTGAAATAAATACTAAATATTCACTCTTTTTTCTTTACGTTTTCCTCTTTTACTATTTTTTTTTAGTTTTTCTTTCTTTTCATCATTTTTTTCATTTTTTTTCATCATTTATTTTTCTTTTTCCTTTTCTTTTTTTTTCTTTTTTAGCATAACACAACTAGCATACATCTATGAACTTTATTGAGGAGGCATTATTAGGGATTAGCGGTACTCAAGAGACATTGGGTGGCTTATTTGGTGGAAGTGCCTACTCACGACACCAAGAGAGATAGATAGGATGGTGTATTTCTGACCTTGATATCAATACCATCCTTCAGCTGAGGGTTCCGTAAAGAATGGTCGTAACCATCCACCTTAGCCCTAGTTTTATGTAAACTCGCTCTCCACGTATTTGCCTTATTTGGTGGCTCTCAAAATTCACTCGAAATATATATGCAAGAACCGACAGCGGAAACTATGCCTAATCTTTGAGTATCATCACCTAATTATCTAGGATTCCGGATTCCTTGCACTAATCTTAGATCACCAGTACACTCTACTCTCATCTCACACTATTTGGTGGATTTTTGGAAGAAAATCTGCCTGACTCCCAAAGCACTATCCAGGGCTTTAGGAAAAGAAGCATTGCTTCTTCTCGACAGACTGAAGACGTATTTCAGCCTTCACCATGAATCCATTGCAAATTCTACGTGTGTGTGAAAAGTTGTACTAGATTCCAGATTACAGGAATCAACTAGAGGATAAAATCCCTATTGCATTTTCTTAATAAAATAATCTTATTCATGAGTACAATATGTATATATGCTATGAAAAATTAACCTCGTATAATTTGTACTTCATGAAATTCCCGTATCGGGTTAAAATCAGCTTGACCCTAAATTCAGAACAAAAGGTGAGCAGGTGAGTCGAAAGTGGTTGTTGCGGATGATTTCTAGCTCCAACGCAAGCACTAGAGGTGGAGTCGATTGTTCTTTTATTTAGGGTCCTAAAGTACGTTTTACATGCATCTCCGAGGTTTTCCTAAATGTTGGCATAAATTTTTTTTTCAATTTTTCTGTATCTACCCCCCATGCCTAAGTTCTTGCATGTCCTCATGCATGAATGTAGAAGAAAATAAATTCGATAGAGGATGAATGGGTAGAAGTCACCTGGAATTGCTCCTGAAACTATACATTCAGCATTGGCCAACTTGTTAGCGTGTAATATACAAAAAGGAAATGTGCTACAAGAAAAATATGCTATGTATAAAGCGAGTATGTATAAGGTGATGGATGAATGTGGGGTAGATGTTGAGTTTAATGCCTTTAGCTGGGCGAAAACTCAATCAGATGTATCAGTTCTTGCATAGGAGCCGCTCAAAATTAAGAGAAAGATGTGCTCGTATGCTCCTAGAATCAATCGTCCAGAGATGCGAACCAGCTGATTGTGCACCCCTACTCCTAAAAGTTTAGCTATAAGAAAGTGTGGAGTGGGTACGGGTTTCAATTTGATCATAGGGGGTCTGAGTCAAAAATGGGAGTGGGAGGAGCAAACTCGAAGGTGGGAATCTGCTGATCCGTGTGCACGTGAATTCCCGCTGATTCGCTTCCTGTGAAATAATCGGTTGTGACTACGTTAATGGGAAACCTGTTGGCTGTAGTCACATCTGTCAACAACAAGGGTGATTCAGTAATGTATGGATAAGGATAGCTAGATTCAGGGGTGCTGTGGTCAGAAGCACACCCTAAACAGTCAGATCCTCGGGGGGATATGTGTAGTGCAGTGGTTTCAGTCCCGTGTGGATCGAGGTCCAAGAACCCTGATAGTGCAGACGAATGAGACATTGGGTCGTCACAAAGGAGCCCAATGTTACTAAAGTATGCCAAATCTTCGTCTTCACCATCCTCCTCTATTCGATCGTAGTCGAAGTTCTTTGCTACCCTGAATATGTCTAGTCTGAGTCGCTCATTGCCTAGGGCAATCTCCATACACCTGGATGCACAATCGATGTTCGCTCGGGCTATCACCAGAAATGGGCGACCTAAAATAATTGGTGCATCTCAAAGATTAGGAGGAACTTCCATATCGAGAACGAAAAAATCTGCAGAAAAGCAGAACCTGCGGACTTTCATGATCATGTTCTCAACCACCCCGCTCGGTGTTTTGACTGATCTGTCAGTCAGTCGAATTGTGACCAAGGTGGGCTTCAACTCCCTAAATCAAAATCGATCAAATACGACAGTGGGAGTTAGGTTGATGGACGAACCCAAATCTAGAAGGGCCCGATCAATGGAGAATCTTGCAAAAAGTATGATATGAGTTGGGTACCAGGGTCATTCTTCATCAGCGGCAAGTCAGCTATAATCACGGCACTAGCCTCTTTCGACAGAACCGCCTGTCATCCAATTCTCGGCTGTCGCTTCGGGATACAATAGTCCTAAAAGAACCTAGCGACAATAGGAATGTGATCAATTATCTCGAGGAGGGGGACCTGAATATGTACTTCCTTAAACGTCGATTTCAGGTCCTCAAAATTTCGTGTGTCCTTTTTCCGTGCTGCATTTTGTGTCAGAGCCTCAGGAAAAGGGGTGGGAATCTCAGGGTTAAGTGGCCTTTTACCCTTATCTACTGTAGGTGGCTCCTGGAATGAAGACGAAGTCGAACTCGCCTGTGGTGAAGGGCGGGAAAAATCAAGACACGCCTGCCTAGGTGGTGGGTTGAATGTCTTTCTCCCGATTCACAAAGTGACAGTGTGTGCATCGACTTGCTGTCCATAAGGTGGTGGGGGAGCGGAAGTGGCAGAATAAGCGAGATTCTGCAAAGGCGGCTAGCCTTGTGTGCAATCGGGTGGTGCGGGAGGTGCCTGTAGTATGGCATGTGCCTGTCCCTGCGGTGCTTGAAACCTAGGCAGGGTGCCCTAGTTTTGCACATATCAAGGATTTCTAGATGGGTTGGGAGGGCAAGGCTTCCTGAATCCTATGCTCCTGCAACAGCTGGTTCTGCGTGTTTTGTATGGTCTGTATTTGATCAGCCATCGCCTTCATAATCTGCAAGCTATCTTGTGTAGATTTCCTCATTGATTCTTGTAGCTCCTCTTTCAGCGCCTCCGAAGGGTTAGCTCGCTTTGGAGGGTGGTTGGCAGCTTGGTGCAGAGGTTTGTATAATGAGCGGGGTTGCTGCTCTGAGGCGGGAATGGCTGCTGCCTAGGATACGTGTTTTGCGCATTCCCATATTGCTTGGTCTGTTAGTGTGGATCTTGATGTGGTCTCTGTGAATTACCAAACCAGGAGAAGTTCGGATGCTAGTGCCAACCAGGGTTATACATCTCTGAATACGGGTTATTACGCCCGTATCCTTGGATAGCGCTGACATCCTCAAAGGCCGAAGATGTCTGAGACGTATATCCGTCAAGAGGATACGCATTACAATCTGCGGGTGGTGCGTAACCCTAGTCGTAAGGTGCCAGATCTGGATTATTTACGGGATCCTAATATGCGGGATCTCGTAAATATGAAGAATATGCATCCCGAGTGAGTAGATTAACTCGAGTAGGTGGGGCTCGGGATGCATAGGAGGGTCATGAGGTAGCAGAGCTCAAGTCAGATTGACCCTGGCTAATCTGATCAATCTTCTTCTCGATTAAGTTTATTCTATCCAGCTGCTTGACGATGATATCCATGTCAGCTCGAATAGACTCGGTGTGAGCCTCGTGGACACCAACCCGCTGTTGACCAGGCCGCTGGAACTAGTTCATAGATGCGGCATTCATCGAGTTCTCTGCTAATGATTCGAACAGCTCAAATGTGTTGTTCTCATCTTTTATGAGAAAATTCCCGCTGCTAGATGCATCAGCCAGATACCGATGTGTGTCATCCAGCCCATGGTAGAAAATCTGAGCTAAGTGCCATCTAGGTATACCATGATGCAGGCATTTTCGGAGAAGGTCGTGAAATCGGTCCCATGCTTCATGTAATTTCTCCCCAGCTCCCTGGGAGAAAGTCGTGATTGCATGCCACATTGCGTTTGTTCGACCAATTGGGAAGAACTTTTGCAAGAATTCACGTTGTAATTCTGGCCAGGTTCCAATTGGCTTCCCAATAGTCTTGAACCAGTATGAAGCTTTGTCCCTCAGCGAGAATGGGAAAAGCTTCATCAGAACAATCCCGAGATCAATATTCCTAGGTCGAATCGTTTCAGTGAGTTGACTCAGGTCCTCAAGGTGCTGGAACGGGTCTTCGCTTGAGTTCCCATAGAAATGAGTGCTGATCAACCCAATTACATTGGGCTTGAGCTCAAATGTGTCTTCGCCTATAGGAATTCTGACAAGAGGTGCGACGATTTGTGTGGCTGGGTTGTAGAAATCCCACAATTGTTCTACTCGTGGCGAGTGCTGCATCCTGTCAACTGCCGTCAGAATGCGATCCATGCTTTGCAGATGTCGCTCCTCAAATTCGGCGACCCAGGCTTCCAGACGAGCCATCGGGTCCAGATTCTCGATATCCTAACCTGGTCTAGGTCCAGGTCTAGGATTTGCCATGGTGGCTCTTGGAGTAGAACAAATGGGGGGAGAAGATGGTCCAGGTAAGGTGACTCACCTCCTTGGGAGTGGCTCCCAAGGTCCAACCAAGTGAGGTCAAAGTGACCTCCTTCCTTGCATACACCACCCAAACCCTGGGTTGGTGTAGCCAAGTAGGACAAGGCTAAGGCCCTGTCAATCAAATGGTCCTTATAGATCAGGTGACCAGATTTTTCATTAGAGATTTGAATTCCTGATGATAAGTCCGTCGTTCAACCAACTGAAAGTGATTCCCACCTCTCATGCTAACCCAGCCAATCTGGATACGGGGGGACTAAGGGCAAGGTTCTTGCTTTGGCTTACGCCTCTAGTTCCGTTGGCCCCCAAGCCGTGGTCGTTTGACACTACCTGCAGACTTAGTCACTAGGTTTGGCAAGAGAGATTAAAAACACCCAGTAGTATGACAACTAACTCGGGTTGATTTCATGTTTTGAAATTAATTTTTAACACATTTTCTTCAGTGGGGTTTGTGGTGAGTGGCCCACAAGGTGACCAAGCTCATCAGCTAACTAGACTTGATTAAGTCTAGGTTAGCCCAAAGTGTGGTCTCTAGTTGTAACCCTAAAGATTCAACCTAAGTTGCATGCACTTCTAGGGTTTTTCTATTTCAGCAGACCACAAAAGTAATGTTTGTTCTCTGATAATAATTGGAATCCAATTAATTTGAAATTCTGTATGTATTTTCCTTTTTCAATTACCTTTCAAGAGGATATTTTTTTGGGAATTTTTACTATTTCAACCGAATTTTCAAATAATTTTGAATATCAAGGGGTCAGATTTGGAATTTTGACCTCTGGTAGGTTTTTGCTTTGAAATAGTATCAAATAACCTTCAAAAATTTCAGAAAAATATGTAAAATAAAGCCAATGAGATCAGCTTTCACACCCCACCATTTTTAATCAAAATAGATTTGCAGATTGCTCAGAATCGCTTTTTGAAATTTGAAAAATTTTGAATCTAGGTTAGTCTGACCCCGTGCACTTCACAAATTTTAAAAAATTGTATACATGGAATTTTTTGAAAGTAATGGTGGAATTTGAAAGATGGTTTGAAAATGAAAGTTTATCCCAAATTTCATAATTTTTCGCTTACTATTTTTTCAGCAATCTAATTTTTAAGTCAATCTTGAAATCTGGCTAAAAATAAGGAGATGGTGGAAAAGCTTTTTAAAGAGTTTTGAATTTGAAATCTAAACTTTCCACCAAAAATGCATTTATTTTTTCAAAACTTTTGCACATTCTATTTCACAAAAAGAATTTTTCAAAAGATTCAAAGAAAATATCTCTTTTTTTTTTCTTTTTCGAACTAACCTAAGATTCAAAAAGGAAACCTCATCTAGATTTTTTTTCAAATTTTTTTTTTCTTTTTTTCATGAAAATGAATAAAATCTTTTTTTTTTCACAATGAATTTTTCAAGGGAAATGTAGAAAGTAAATCAAATCTAAAAATGAGATGATGTGCACCTGGATTTGTTTTCCATTCTCGTTGTGTCCACAGATCCTATTTTTCTTTTGTTTTTCTTGCACATCAAAAACAAAGTAGAGAGAAATTTGTCAGTGATAGTTTCAAAGATCTAAACCATAGAAAATGACATTGCCTCCCCAACAACGGCATCATTTGACGGAAACCCGTTCTCGTGCATTTGAAACTTATCGAAAATCGTAGTATAGTCGTGCAAAAATGTTGATCAAAACTTAAGTTTGTAAAAATAATGAGACTTGAGTCTCGTTCGTTCGTCTCTGGGAAGCGTTTGTTTTACTTTTGAAATCGATCTTTTTGCTATTCTACTTTGTTTAGAAATCGCATGGCAGTTTATGATTGTTACGTATTTAGATATGACGTACTTAGTTGCAATAGATGATAATGAAAAGCAGGAAACTTTAATCACACCAAATATATTGCAATCGATGAGCTCATGGTGATTCTCAACACATAGACATATATATATATATATATATATATATATATATATATATATATATATATATATATATAAAATTTTATTTCATTCATTCAAGAATGTGTTCGCAACAAGGAAGTAGAGGAATGCTTAAAATGGAAATCTAACTACCAGAAAATGACTACATACAAGAATCAATGGGGGGATTTTGCATGCTTCATTGGGGGAGAAGTATGACAACGCTATTAAGCAGTAATAATAGCAGTAAAAATTATGGAGGGCATAAACTAAATCTAGCAGAAAAGACGGCACTCAAGGGTGGTCCTCGATGGCCTTGGAGTGGTTGAGAGGAGAATGAGGGGCGGCCAATGTAGCTTAGGTCGACCCTTGGAGAGAGGAAGGATTGATCCAGCATCCCGGCATGATGTGCTCCATGGTGGTGGTAGTGAGCTCGTGGAGGTGGAGTGGCTAGCTAAGTGAAAGTGGGCGTGAATGGCACCAATGGAGTGAATTTGCCAAGCAAGTGAATGAGTGCAAATGGCCACCCCTTAGGTCTTTTTATAGACCTAAGGGAAGCTCTCTAGAGAATTATGGAATTCTCTAGAGAGGCCTATGGTGGGAGCTCGTGGGAGAGTGAGACAGAGAGGGTGGAAGGTGGTTTTTAGATCCACCGAATGTGGATCTAAAAATTGAATGGCTCTTGGTTGCTATTTTTGGCAACCAAGGCAACCACACATGGTAGAGAGTTCTAGAGAACTCTAGGCTAGATATTTTCATGTGGATGGTGTGTGTGGGTGTGTGTGGGTCGAAACTTAGGTGGCTAGGTTGATTAGGTTGGGTTCTAGTGGGTTTAGGTCAAGGTATGTCTCAAATTAGGGTTATAAACCCTAATTCACTAAGGTAAAGTGAAATTAAACTTAATACAAGTTTAATTGGGTGTGTGGAAACTTAATTGAGAGTAAAACAACTCAATTAAGTCAGGTCTAGGTCAATTGGACTCTCACTGAGTCCAATTGGACAGTGTGTGCTGAGATCAGGGCTCAATTGGACTCAATGAGTCCAATTCAATAGGCTGATGGAATTGACTAAGATCCAAGTCAATTAGGTTTAGTGAGGACCTAATTAGGTCCTTAGGGAGGTCTAGAGGTGATGTACTAGGGTTAGGGCACCTTAATTTAGGTTCCTATAGGGTTGGAATTCGGTCTAGGGACCTAGAGATCCAAGATCAAGGCTTAAATCTCAAAATAGGAATTGGAGAGCAGTATCAGACGTCTAATAATAGTGTCAGACATCTTATACTCAAAAATCAGAAGTCCAGACTTGTTTCCTGGACGTCTAATCTATGTCAGGAGGTATTCTAGGTTCTGTTTTGGGTATTCTACAGAAATTGGATGTCTGACAAAGTGTCTGGACGTCCAATAACACCCGATAAGTGGGTTTGAGGTGTGCGGGAGATGGCTAAGGGTCCTGGAAGTCCTATAACTTATCTGGACATCCAGATAAGGGTTGGAACTAGGGTTTTAGGGCATCCTAGGGTGTTGTGACCTAATCTAAGGGTGGCTAAGTCTTGGAGAAGTCTTTAGGCTATCCTAAGGCTAAGATGGACCTAAGCTCTTCACATTTTACTGCTTTATTCCTAATTAATAGAATAGCAAACCTTAACTCCCTTACATCGTTATTCCTACATCTAATCTATGTCTTCTACTCTAGCTCTGCTGCAACACCCGTTATTCCTGATCCAGCTTCAGATCCTGCTCCAGATCCAGCTTCAGATCTAGCTCCTGATCAGCTTATTGCTTGGAATCGACATAATGCACTTAATCAGCACATATAACATTATTTTATGCATAGCTAACGTAAAGCAATAAAGATGATGATAATGCGTATGTTTGCATGAATAACCCTAACTTATGCTAAGTCCTAACTTAATCTAGGTCAAGTAAGACCTATGATTGCTGAGCAATTAGTGAGCAGCTTTATCCATAAGAGAGAAGGAGAACATTTTCATGAGTAGAATATCCCGATTTTGAGCTTCTGACCTGAAGGTCTGGGCCAGATGCTCGAGTTGTTTGATATGCTGAAAAGGATCTTCAGAATTACTCCCGTGGAATTTGGGAATGGCATGAATCATGTTAGGCTTGATTCAGTGTCAGGACCTCCAGCGAGGATTTGTACTCAGGGTTCGATTGCTACCACAGCAAGGTTGTAGTGATCTTGCATCATTAGACACTGTGGTGGGTTCACAATGTTTTGGAATAGATCATTGAGGCGCTGGAGTTGATTTTTGAGATTATTTTCTTCTGTGGGTTGTGACATGATGATGGATGAAAGCGAATCAGGTTTAGATGAATCAGAAGAGATATCAATAGGATTAGGTTGTTGCACAAACAAGAAGGTCGAGGATTGGCCTCGTCGTGAATGAGTGACTAAAGGAGGCCTCAAGGATGGTCTTAGAGGCCTCTGTTGGGAGAAATCGTAGATCGTATTTTTGATAAAAGCATTATAGTATAGTTGCGAAATACGATCCAACAAAGATATTGTTTTGAAAATAACGAGACTTTGAGTCCCGGTCATTCATCTCTGGGAGGTGTTGTTTTTGTTTTTGAAATCGATCTTAAAGCCGCTCTACTTTATTTAAATGACATGCTGGTGCGTAATATATAGGCGGTTAAAGAACAGGCACTTAAATCACGCAAATATGATAATCATTTAGCTCAAGGTGATTTCAAACACATAAGAGATATATATATAAATAAAATGAAATTTCATTCATCATGGGAGAGTTGTTGCACAAGGAAGTCTAGAGGAAAGCTTATACATGAATGCTTAAAATTAAATCTAAAATTAAATCTAACTACTAGAAAATGATTGCATATAAGAAGCAGCAGGGGGATTTCGCATGCATCATTGGGGGAGAAGTAAGACTACTCTACTAAGAAGTAAATGAAAGCAATAAAAATTATGAAGAGAATGATCTAGAGCTAGAAGAATAGAGGGCATTCAGGGGTGGTCCCCGATGGCCTTGGAGTAGTTGAGAGGAGAATGAGGGGCGGCCAATGTAGCTTAGGCCAACCCTTGGAGAGAAGTAGGGTTGATCCAACATCTCGGCATGGTTTCCTCCATGGTGGTGGTAGTGAGCTCGTGGAGGTGGAGTGAGTGGCTAAGTGGAGGTGGCGTGAATGGCACCAATGGAGAGCAATTGCCAAGGGAGTGAATGGGTGCCAATGGCCACCCAAGGGGTCTTTTTATAGACCTAAGGGAAGCTCTCTAGAGAATTATGGAATTCTCTAGAGAGGCCTATGGTGGGAGCTCGTGGGAGAGTGAGAGAGAGAGAGGGTGGAAGGTGGTTTTTAGATCCACCGAATGTGGATCTAAAAATTGAATGGCTCTTGGTTGCTATTTTTGGCAACCAAGGCAACCACACATGGTATAGAGTTCTAGAGAACTCTAGGCTAGATATTTTCGTGTGGATGGTGTGTGTGGGTGTGTGTGGGTCGAAACTTAGGTGGCTAGGTTGATTAGGTTGGGTTCTAGTGGGTTTAGGTCAAGGTAGGTCTCAAATTAGGGTTATAAACCCTAATTCACTAAGGTAAAGTGAAATTAAACTTAATACAAGTTTAATTGGGTGTGTGGAAACTTAATTGAGAGTAAAACAACTCAATTAAGTCAGATCTAGGTCAATTGGACTCTCACTGAGTCCAATTGGATAGTGTGAGCTAAGATCAGGGCTCAATTGGACTCAATGAGTCCAATTCAATAGGCTGATGGAATTGACTAAGATCCAAGTCAATTAGGTTTAGTGAGGACCTAATTAGGTCCTTAGGGAGGTCTAGAGGTGATGTACTAGGGTTAGGGCACCTTAATTTAGGTTCCTATGGGGTTGGAATTGGGTTTAGGGACCTAGAGATCCAAGATCAAGGCTTAAATCTCCAAAAAGGAATTGTAGAGCAGTATCAGACATCTAATTATAGAATTAGACGTCTTATACTAAAAAATCAGAAATCCAGACTTGTTGTCTGGACGTCCAGTCAGAGTCAGGAAGGATTTCGAGTTCTATTTTGGGTATTCTGCAGAAATTAGACGTCTGACAAAGTGTCTGGACGTCCAATAACACTGCAGAAGTGGGTTTGAAGTGTGCGGGAGTTGGCTAAGGGTCCTAGACATCTTAAAACTTATCTGGACGTCCAGAGGAGGGTTGGAACTAGGGTTTTAGGGCTTCCTAGGGTGTTGTGACCTAATCTAAGGGTGGCTAATTTTTGGGGAAGTCTCTAGGCTATCCTAGGGCTAGGATGGACCTAAGATCTTCACATTTTACTGCTTTATTCCTACTTAATAGAATAGCAAACTTTTAACCCCCTTACATTATTATTCCTATATCTAAACTAGGCCTTCTGCTCCAGCTCTGCTACAACTCCCGTTATTCCTGATCCAGCTTCAGATCCAGCTCCTGATAAGCTTATTCCCTGCAATCGACATAATGCACTTAATCAGCACATTATAACATTATTTTATGCATAGCTAAAGGAAAGGAGTAAAGATGCAGATAATGCGTATGCATGCATGAATAACCCTAACTTATGCTAAGTCCTAGCCTAATTTAGGTCAATTAAGACCTATGATTGCTGTGCAATCAGCCTCCTCCCGAACATGCATCGATAGAGTAGATGAGAGGTAGAATGTGATTGACCCAATAGAGACACCCAAAAATTTTGGATGACTATAGAGGTTCGGGGCAGATGATACCCCTTAGTCATAAAGCTGTCCACCTAAGAATTACCAGGGCAGCCAAAGAGGGAGAGTCCTACAAAGACCCCTACACGGTAGAGATCCCCCACGGGTTATAGGGTTTCCTCAACCCGACCTCTCTTGTCACTGCTGTTCCAGGTAGACCAGAATGGGGACTTGACCTCTTAAGTCTACCAGTTTTAATTAAGAGCCCTCCTTTTTTTTGTACCAGTTGACCAGAATGGTAGAGAGTCCTCTCTTTTTTTTTGGTCCCCCATGCTTATTTCTAGCTTAGTTTTACAACAGATGTGTCGGGATCAACATTCCCGTTACCAATCCTCGAGGGGGCTCTGCACCAATACTTCAAGATAGCATTGTCCATGACACTACCCGAGAGCTCACAACCCCAAAACACAATGCGGTATAAAGGGGCGCTCCAAGCAAACTCAAGCTCTTGCTCCGACACTATAGGTAGAGCACTGTCCAAGACACTTGAGCCACTAAAATGCACATTAATGCTACGTCTAAAGATATGAAATATATATATGAAGGAGAGTCGAGGAGGTAAGAAGTTGACATCGTGTCCTCAAAGGAGGTATTTTCCTCCTTCTCGGCGGTGGGAACTCAAACCAATGATCTGCTTCAGACTTTTACTATGTCCAAACAAGAGGGTTTTTCTAATTTTTTATGATTTTTTGGTGTTGGCTAGTGTGTGAAATTTGACATAGGAAGTTTCACAAGAAATCCAAGTTTTTGAATCAGAAACTAAGCAAGATACTTTCCATATTACAAAAGAGGATCAAGTCACCTGAACTATCACGAGTTCAGGTGGAATTTTGGAGAAGGATATCTGATCTAGTCTAAAAATAGACCCTAAAATTCTAACGATTAGATCCATATCCTCATCCCTAGTTTGTTAAATATTAAATCCCATTGTACCAAAAGTTAGTTTTTCAACCTTAGTCACGATTTCAAAATTTTCCTCAAAAAGTTTTCACTATATATATATTTATTTTTTGGTATGCCAGTAGAAAAACAAAATGACAAACGAAAAATGCATTTTTTTAGGTTTTGAAAGTCCTAAATCGATCGTCAAAATTTTAAAAACAACCCCCATGCTTAAGATATGCAATGTCCTCATGCATTAGAAGGGAAAGAGGGACTACCTTAGTAAAAGGTAGTCGGATTTCGGATAGTCAAAACTTAGGGAAAAGAAAGAAAAAGAAAGCAGAAAGAAAATGATGGGTTACCACCCATCTAGTGCTATCTTTTACGCCATTCAACCGAGCATAGTGTGCATCAGTGATCAGCTGTGGTTGGTTTGGTGAAATCGAAAGATTCAGATGGAAGATTCCGGGTATGATCAAAATAGGGCTTTAACTGTTGGTCGTTGACTTGAATAGTCGTATTAGTTTTAGGGTTGAAAAGATCAACAGCGCCGTACGGATATGTTTTTAGGACAATAAAGGGGACAACCCATTTTGATTTCAATTTTCCACGAAAAATACGTAATCGTGCATTAAAAAGCCAAACGTGTTGATTAATGTCAAAATGTTTCCGAACAATGTATTTATGATGAAATTTCTTTGTTTGATCTTTATAAATCTACGCATTTTCATTTGAGAAATTACATAATTCTTCCAGTTTAGTTAATTATAATTTTCTGTGGATACCGGCATCAGATAAGTCCATATTTAATTCCTTTATTGCCCAAAAATCCCAATGTTCAAGTTCTACCGGGAGATGGCATGCCTTCCCAAAAATCAGACCGAAGGGAGACATGCACAGCGGGGTTTTGAAAGCAGTACGGTAGGCCCATAAAACACCATCCAATCTGGTGGACCAGTCTTTACGATTTGGCCTAACAGTCTTTTGCAAAATATTTTTGATTTTCTGGTTAGAAACTTCCGCTTGACCATTTGTTTGGGGGTGAGAAGTTATGGAAATTTTGTGATTAACCCCATATTTAGCAAGAAGGTGACGAAATTGTGAGTGAGTGAAGTGTGTGCCTCCGTCACTGATAATGGCTTTTGGAATGCTGAATCTTAAGAAAATATTTTTCTTAATGAATTCGACAACCACACGGTGATAATTGGTGCGGGTGGGTAATGCTTCAATCCATTTAGAAACATAGTCGACTGCGACTAGTATATACAAATACCCACCAAAGTTGATGAACGGTCCCATGAAGTCAATGCCCCATACATCAAAAATTTAAACCTCTAAAATAGGATTAAGGGGCATCATATCCTTCTGAGTCATCTTGCCGACGCTCTGGCAATGCACACAGGACCGAACAAAATTATGAGCATCTTTGTGCAAGCTGGGCCAAAAGAATCACTCATTAAGGATTTTAATTGTAGTTTTCTTGCCCGAAAAATGTCTGCCACAGATCATTGAATGACAATGTGTCAGAATATCATGGATTTCAGAATCAAGGACACATCGTCTAATGACCTGATCGGCACAAATGCAAAAAAGGTCGGTCTCCTCCTAAAAATAGTATTTAATATCAACAAAGAACTTACCCCTTTTTATTTTTGACCAATCATCGGGAATTCATTCTGTTGCTAAATAGTTTGCGATGGGTGCAAACCAAGGGAGGGTGGTGGCGGCTAAAATGCTTTCATCAAGGAATTAATCAGGGTGGTCATTATGGCATTCGTCGTAAGATGAGAGAGATGGTCGGCCACTACATTTTGCGATCCCACCTTATCCTTGATTTCTAAGTCAAATTCCTGGAGCAGCAGGATCCAACGGATAAGGTGGGGTTTCGCATCTTTTTTGTCAGCAAATATTTATGTGCTGAGTGGTCGGTATATACAGTGACATGTGACCCCAAATGATAAGATCTAATTTTTCTAGGCAAATACAATGGCAAGAAGTTCTTTTTCAATAACCGTGTAATTTCGTTATGCATCATCAAGAGTTTTGCTACCATAATAGATAACAACAGGCCTCTTGTCAATTCTTTGCCCTAGAACAGCCCCCACAATAAAATATGAGGCATCCGTCATTAATTCAAAGGGACTATTACAATCAGGTCCCTGTAAAATTGCTACCTCGGTAACTTCTTTCTTTAACCTCAAAAAACTCTCCAGGCATTTATCATTGAAATCGAGTGGCTGGTCTTTAGTAAGAATTTGACTTAAGGGCTTGGAGATTTGGGAAAAATTTTATATGAATCTACGGTAGAAACCCACATGACCAAAAAAGGATCTGATCTATTTTACAGTAGTGGGCGGTGGGAGCTTAGATATAGCATCTATTTTTTCTTTATCTACCGCAATTCCTTGTTTCGAAATAACTTAGCCGAGGACAATACCTTCCTGGACCATGAAATGACTTTTTTCCCAACTGAGGACTAGATTGACTTCTATGCATATTTGGATAGTTCTTTCAAGGTTCTTGAGACAATGGTCAAAAGAATCTCCAAAAATAAAGAAGTCATCCATAAAGACTTCTAGGCATTCACCTACCAGGTCCGAAAATGTTGCAAGCATACACCTTTGAAAAGTCGCAGGTGCATTGCAAAGACCAAAGGGCATTCTTCGAAAAGCAAAGGTTCTGAAGGGCCAGGTGAAAGTTGTTTTGTCCTGGTCCTCAAGATGAACCGCTACCTGATTATAGCTGGAATAACCATCCTGAAAATAGTAAAAATCCCATCCAACCAATTGCTCCAAGATTTGATCAATAAAGGGGAGCAGAAAATGGTCCTTCTTAGTAGCGGTGATTAATTTTCTGTAATCAATACACATGCGCCAAGAAGAGTTAGTTCGAGTGGCTATATTCTCCCCATTTTCATTGGTGACAACTGTTAGTCCAGCCTTTTTGGGCACTACTTGTGTTGGACTAACCTAGGAGCTGTCAGAAATCGGGTAGATGATATTGGCATCAAGCCACTTAATAATCTCCTTTTTTACCACCTCCTGCATATTAGGGTTCAAGTGCCTTTGTGGTTGGCGGGAGGGGCGAGAATCATCCTCTAAATATATACGATGTGTACAGTAGGATGGATGAATAACCTTAAGATCAGAATGGGTCCAGCCGATAGCTTTTCTATATTTACTCAAAACCTAGAGAAGTTTGTGTTCTTGTGCCCAGTAAGTCCATAATTTATAATTAGGGGAAAGGTCTGATTTAGACTAAGGAAAACATATTTAAGGGAGTCAGGTAAAGGTTTTAATTCCAGTTGTGGGCCCGACTCTGAAAGAATTTCTGCTTTTTGTGTTAGTGGTGAAGTGAGAGTGAAAGGATCAGCTGGAGTGTTAGCTGAATGTGTGGTTATGGTGGAAGGGTGGAATGAAATTGATTGTTTAGGAACCGTGTTAATGGCAAAACATGAACTTAAGTGTGAAATCTGCAAAGTTACCTCCATTATATTTTCCTTTTCTAAATCCGAGTCATCAAAGAAATCAGGTTCTTGGAACCTCCTAGAAGCTTGGAAAATATTTACGGTTACAGATTCACCACCACACATGCTCTTCATTTTACCAGAATCACAATCAATATTTGCAGGGGCAATGGCTAAGAATGGTCTTCAAAGAATTATAGGGGCAAACTTTAATGCTTCTGGTACCTCTATGTCTAGGACTAAAAAGACTATTGCAAATACATAATTTTTTACCTGGAAATGGACATCCTCAACAATTCCCTTTGGTTTAATTGTAGATCGATATACTAAATGAAGAGTAACCTCAACAGGTTTAATTCTCCGATCTTAAATTCCTCGAAACCAATTGTGGGGACAAGATTAATTGAGGCTCCAAGATCCAATAAGGCGTGATCAAAAGAAGTATCATTAATGATTACTTGAATCAGGGGAGCGCCTGGATCTTTTCTATTAAGAGGTAGTCGGCTCTGCACAACTGAGCTGACTGTCTTGGGAAAGATCACCTTTCGTAACTTTTTGGGCTGCCTCTTTTGGGTACACAAATACTTTAGAAATTTTGCATAGGCAAGAATGTATTTTATGGCATCTAGGAGAGGGATGTTAATTTCAACTTGCCCAAATAAATCCATCAATTCCTTATCAGTAACCTTAACTTGGTGTTGCAAGTTGGTAATCATGCAGGTTGCTTCTGTCATTTGATTTTGCATACCTTGCGGAGTTTTCATGACCTGAGTATTAATATCTTCCTGGGATGGTCCAGGTTGACATGTAGGTTGCCCATAATTCCCAAAATGATTTTGTTTGGGAAATGGAATCATGTTCGGGTTTTTCCAGGAGTGATTCGGGTTGGTCCTCTAGTTCTGATTGTAAGTGTTGGAAGGGTTTCTAAATTTCTCCTGGAGAGAATAAATCTTTTCTGTGGTGGGATCAAGAATATTTTGATTCAAATAATCAAAATTCCCAATCAATTATTGTGGAAAATCAGCTAGAAATTACTGACCAGCAGGTGTGGCATCAATATTATGCAGATTTTCTCTTCAGAGAAGTTGTGGAGTGTTAGTGTGTGGAGAGTTAAAGTGTGGAGCATTAAGGTGAGGAGCTTGTTTTTTTGTAAGCTTTTCTTCCATTTTCCTCTGGTGAATTTGTATCTGGTCCAATCATTGAGCTAACATATATAGATCATCTTGAGTGACTGGAACAGAGGTGGATTTGGAGTCAATTTCATTGATTCCATGTCTGGGGTTTTGAGTTCTACCAAAAGTGTCCATTGAAGTCATATTAAATGAGTTTTCACTCATTTCTTCAAAGAGGAGATAGGCACTTTCGTCATCTTTATTAAGGAAATTGCCCCTACATGAGGCATCCACAAATCACTTCAATTGATCTTCTAATCCATGATAGAAGATCTGCACTAACTACCATTGCAGAATTTCATGGTGGGGACAACCTCATCAAAGTTATTGGAATCTTTCCCATGCTTTATGGAGGGGTTCACCAATTTTTTGTTGAAAGGTCATTATGGATCCTCTTAAAGCGTTAGTTCAACCGATCGGAAATTTTTTTTTAGAAAAGCACTCTTTAATTGAGGTTAGGTGGAGATCAAGCACTGGTCGCACGTGTTTCACCCGTTAGAAATCAGGGTTACAAGTAGCCTGTCGTCGTAGTTGCAAAACACATCGATCAGATAAAATTTATACTAAAACTCCAAGGGAGTCCCAGGTCAAACACAGGGAGGCAACGTTTACTTTAATTGAAAACTGTGCTTCGTTTTGTTTATTTTTGGTATTTTAGGGTTTTTTTATTCTTATGTGTTTTTGTAAGAAGATAAGCAGAATAAATCACAAGAAATATGGAACAAATATTTTATATATCATGAATGTCTATTACAATATTCTACGAAAGCACAAAAAGAGTGGGAGGTGAGAGGAAATCTCCCGAATCAACTGTTCGGCGAGATGACGGTGCCTGGCAGAAGCTTGGATGAAGGAGGTGAGGAGTAGGATGACGGAGGTGAGATGCGAGGGGACATCGGGTAGAGGAAAGCTTCGACGTGGCTCTAGAATGGAGGTGAGAAGGCGGAGATGATCTGCTATCGGAATGGAGGTGGGAGGACAGCTCCAAGGTGACCTACGAATGGGGATGGGAAGAGAGATGGATATTTGGTGAGGTAGAGGTTCGCTACACTAATAGGAGCCTTGGGAGCTTGAGAATAAGCTCTAATGGAGAGTTAGTAGGCTTGCTAGAGCTTGGGAGTAGAGTAGGTAGAGATGGCTTGGAAGGGAGGAAGTGTAGGTCCTTCTATAGTGGAGAAGAGGCAAAAAATAGGTATGGGACCATTAGTGGCATCCAGGCTGTCATTGGAAGCGTCGCTGTAGGTAGCTCATGCCCACTATGCCCATTCACTTTTACAGCTAGCTTTGCAGGCGTGTGAAGACTTAGTGATGGCTGTAAGCGTCGCTGTAGGCCAGCTCATGCATCGCTAACACGCATTATCCCCGCCTTTGCCGCACGTGCATGCACCCACGTGTTGGCGCTGCCCTGTGTGCATGCTCGCCTCCTCGCGTGTGTGTACACCCGTGCTGCTGTGTGCGTGCGGTGGTGCGTGCGTGCGCTGGGTGGCCTGGGCTATGCCACATGGTGCAATCTGGGCCGTCGATCTTCTTTTCGTTGTAAGGGCTGCTACAGAGGTCGGATTGAGTCAATTTTCACGCTGTTAGGCTGCGATTGTTGACCCGAATCCATCTGTGTGATCAGATTTGTCATTTGAAGCTTTGAATTATGTCACCTAGTTCCTTGGCCATTGATCTTCCTCGGACAGCATATGATGCTACGGAACTCCGATCGAGGTGATTTCGGAGGCGTTGGACTTTGATCGTCATCTTGATCAGATCCGTATGGTCAGATCATAAATACGAGGCTTCGAAATAAATATCCTTCTCTCTTGATCATAAAAAGGATGCAATTAACCTAAATTATATATAACTACTCTAAATGCAGAATGATGCATGCTATGCAATATTTATAACATGAAATGCCAATCTAAGCCTAGGATCATGCATGAATAGACATTTTACCTTCAATAATTGTGTCTACATCATAACCCCATGCCTATCTTTTGCTAGTCCCTAGTAAAATTAAACTATATGCTATGTAGAAAAATAGAATTCGGATTAGATCACTTAGGCCTAAGTCGTTTGTTAACAACAGAAAATTTCAACTAAGGTCTAAAACTACGAAAACTCAACAGTACCTGGGTGCCTGCCAAAATGTAGACCACCCAAGTCCTCACCTTATTTGAAAAAGGAAGATACATTTTTTTATTATTTTCTTATTTTCTAATTTTTTTGTACTATTGGAGTTTGAGAGTTTCGAGATAACTTTTTACGGCTACCTGACATGCCCATGACTCGAAAAGGATTCTAAGTGCTAAGCATCTTGTGAAAATAGTGAAAGACTCACCAGAAGGCCATTAAAATGGACTTCAAGTTTCTACGACCCTAGGTGACCTTTCCTAGTGTTGAAGGCGAAAAACTGCAAGTTCAGATATGGATTCGAAAACTTGTCGTGTAGTTCGAGTGGCAAAGAAATCTGTTCAACAAATAAAATTTATACTAAAAATCCGTAAAGAAGTTCCGGGTCAAACACAGGGAGGCTACATCGATCTCAAAATCTGTAATTATATTTTTTTGTACTTTTGTTTAAAAGGTTAAATAATCACAATAGAATAGATATAAACAATAAGAGAGAGAGAATAATCACATAGTATTTGAATAATGTTTTACAACTAAGAAAGCAGGAAATAATTAAACTAGAAAGCGGGAAATTGTTACAACTAGAAAGAAAAAAATTCTACTCTAGAAAGCGGTAAAAGAATGGAGAGAGAAGTTATCCTCCTCGATGAATGCTTGGAGGATGAGCTGAATGGAGGCGACGCTTGGAAGATGGAGGATGAGGTGGGAAGAAGGAAGGCGAAGTCAGAAGAACAGGAATGAGGCAGCATGTCATCATCGTCGTGGGATCCACTTTCGAAATGGGGGCAAAAACTTGGTTTTAGCTCTTGAGGAGCATCCCGAGTGTGGGACAAGCTTCTCTTAAGCTTTGGAGAGGGAGAGAGGAGAAGGAAGGGATGAGAAATTCTTAGGGTAGGGGTCTCCTTTTATAGTTGCAAGGATTGGGGGCATTTTGGTCATTACAATATTAAAAACATTAATATGGGACCTTTAGTGACGGACTTAAACGTCACTAAAGGTCCATTGTGGGTGACGTGTGCGCCCGCTTCGTGCGCCCACTCCTCTTCCACGCCTAAATGCACTTGTGCAAGTTTGGGTGATCTCAGCCATCCAATCGTGAGATCGGACGGTCGAGATCGATCCTCGCAGCACCTGTTCAAAATGCCTATGTCGCATGCCCGCATGCGATGAGGCGTGCAGATGCACGTCATCGTGCACGTACGCGATCGAAGAATCCTCCATACGCCATGTCTCCTCCTGTCGGCTGCTCGATCTTCATCTGACGGCCGACTCGCACCCATGCCTGCGCCCGTCTGGATTGAGGGGCTCAACGCGGCTCGATCGCACGACCCCCCCACTCGCCCACAGGGCACCACCGTTGCATTGAGGCCTCCACTTTGTTGCATGGAGGGATTAGGCGTACATGATCTGTGATCGTTGGATGGGCATCCAACGGTGGAGATTCGTCGAGTGGGTGAAGAAGAAAAGTAGAGGCGGGTCCTTGGGGCTGGTTGGGCGGTTGAGATGGTGCCATGTGGAGCCATCTTGGCCATCCATCTTCTGAGTATTGTAGACGGTGCCACAAGTGTCGGATTGGATTGATTTTCACACTGCTAGGCTACGATCATCGATCTGAATCCATCCATGGGTCAGATTTATCGTCTGAAGTGCGGATTAGCACCATCTTGGCCCTTAATCTTTAGGGTTCCTCGGTCTCTATATGGTGCTACGGATGTCCGATCAAGGTTATGTTGGAGTCGTTGAACTCCATTCGTCGCCCTGATCAAATCCGTACGGTTGGATCTTTGATCCAAGGTCCCGGTTAACAAATTGCCTTGTCCCTGGTCATAAAAGGAGACAATTACTATACAATTTATACAACTTGGCCTAAATGCATGATTATGCATGTTATGCAATATTTACAATGTATGATGACAATATGGTACTAAGAACATGCATTAATAGACATTTTAGGTTGATCAGATGTATGCACATCACCTAGAGGTTTATCTTTTCCAACGATAGCTTTCTCCCTAGTTCTTCTATTTATGGGGTCAACACAAGGGCGAACCTCGTGTATATCTCCCCGGTTTATTCTACTCCCCCGCTTCTTCCCTAAGTGTTTTGGGAATTATTGTGCATTTTTTTTTATGAGCTGGGTTCTGGACAACTGGCTGATGAGCTGTTACCACCGACAACTTGCCAGCCATACTCGTGCAGAGAAGTATAGTTTTATTTATTTTTTTATTTTCTCCTTTTTCTATTTTTTTCTCTATATTTTCTTTTCTTTTCTTTTCTTTTTTCTTTTTTTATTTAATTAGGTGGCTTTCCTGATCTAAGATTTACCTAAAGGCAGTACAATGAAAATGGTCTTATGACTAGGCTCTGGACAACTGGCTGATGAGTTGTTACCACTGACAACTTGCCAACCATGCCACCCTAGACAGTTCATTAGCTACCAATTTTCGAAGAAACCGTCGAAAAGTGAGTCAGTGCAAAAAAATGTGTGTAGATGCTTAGGCTTAAAGTCCTCCCAAATCAGAGGCGGGTTGATAAGTCGCATACTTATCATCCCAATTTATTAGCAAAATTAAAAATGAATTTGAATTGGCGAGGACTCGAGACTAAGTCCACATTCGAGTGGGCACCTGGGCTAATTAAGCTCGAAGACATGAAGAGTCTAAGTGTTTAGGTCCTCCTGTATCATTTCCTAAAGTTAATAACTTCCAAATGCCTAAGTTCTCTTTTCCTAATTTCTTTCCTTTTATATCTTTTTCAAATTTTCAATTTTTATTTTATTTTATTAGAAACTAGAAGAAATTCTATGGAGTTAACATAATGATTTTAGGAATTGATTATCCACACCCCCATGCCTAAATGATGCAATGTCTTCATTGTAAAAATAAAGACATGAAAAGGGCAGAGTAAATAGAATATCACCGGAGTGTCGTAAAAATCCGGTCAGCTCCACAGAGAACGTGAAATATAAACACATGCTAAATTTAATGCCTTCAGTTAGGCATAAAATACATATAGGGAAGAAATTGAGAATTCACAAGTGCAGGTCAGAATCAAAATAAAAATATTGATTCTCAGTTTGGCCAACAGAAGATGTCCACAGACGTGGACTAGATTATGTTGCAGACCCATGCCCCAGGGTTGAGTGGTTCTCAAGTTTTGGATGAAAATCACCTAGAACTGAAGGTTGTTAAGCTTGCAGGGTCGGGCCTGCGGATTAGTGGTGTGCAACCCAAGACCAAAGTGTTGGACAATGGGTAAAGATGGTTCAATAGGTGCAGTTGTCCACTTAACATTTACCTCAGAAAAATAATCAGTTATTTCGAGCTTGGGTTGCACGTGAAAGATATCGTAAGGGTCCTGGTATAAAGTAGGTAGTTTCAGGTCAATAGGTACCCTTAGATCCAAAATCAAACTTCCCTCAGAATTAGACTCCCAAATTTTTATTTCCAACTTCCTATCCTCTAAAATCAATGGTTTCGCGACTTCCAAATTATTGTACATCCCATCTAAAGTACCCAAGTCCAACAATTGTGGCTGAATCAGGATTGACTTGGGTTTGATGATATCAAAAATATCATCATTCAATTCTTTAGGGTGTGTTTTAGGAATGGCGCTACTAATTGAATCATCAGGATTCGAATCATCCAAGTTAGCCCCAACATGATCATAATCTTCAATGATCAGGCTATCGAATAGTTCGTCATACTCCTTGAGCCTGATTGTCTCACTAGAATCCTCTTCCTTGAGTTCAAATGCGACTTCACCAAAAGATTCTTCACCCTCAGAATCAAAGAATTCATGATCCTCATTTATATATGTCTCAAAATCATATGTCATTTCATGGTTCGTGGAGACATTTTTCGTCATTCCCTGGCTCTAGGATCTCAGGTGAGAAACTCGATTCATCCTCAAAGGGTTGCTCTAGCCCAACCTGGTCATCTGCAATCTCAAAATAGGTACCGCCGACAAGTGCCTGAGCGGGTTCTGACATTGGCTCTCTTGATGGGGGTTCATCTTGAGAATCATCCCAAGATTTGACTAGGGCAACCACAAATTTCATCCTCAACCTCGACAATTTCCCAAGTAGAAGCTCACCCAGGTCCCTATCCCTAACCAATAAAGAGCTATTCAGCTCATCAATCATTTTTATCATAGGCTTCAATTCTTCAGTGCATGGTGTTGGCTGAGCTTCTAAAGATTGTATAGTGTTCCTCAAATTAGCCAACACCCTATCCAGGATCTGGTTCACGAGAACTGACTGGTTCGATTCAGGTTTGGGTGGGTTTGGGTTAAATCTAAGGGAGTCAAGATGTCGAGGTTCTCGAGTCCTTCCCTGAAAGTAGGTCATTTTAGGTTGTTCAAAGGATGGTGGTGACCTATATTCGGTGGAATACTGGGGAGGGTAGGTGTTATAATCATCATATCCTTCCTGATTGTAGATCAAGTTGGTTTGGTCATTAAAGGATGGAGATCTATAATCATTGTAGCTTTGGGAAGGATAGTAAACATAGTCTTGTTGTCCAAGATTAGGCCATGGACACTGAGGTCCGGATTCGTATCCCCAATCAAAGTTATCTCGGCTAGTGGATGGGTAATTACAAGTTATGTCGGGATAGTAATCAACTTGGGGATAAGTGGTGGTAGGAGGATAGGATTGGAAATGTGTGTAAGATGTGGAAGGGTACATGGTGAAGTAAGGAGGGAAATCAAAAGAGAAAGGAGCCCTGCAATACAAAAATACAAGCCTGTCCTTAGGTTGGGTAGCCTAAAGGTCTACAGACTCTCAGAATCCATCCTAAGATTATGGATGATTTACTCTACTTATGTCCAGGCAATCCAACTAGTTAGGAGGGACTGGGGAGAAGGTTCTTCCTTTGGCTTGCGCCTCCGATTCCTAGTGTACCCCCCAATCATAGTCGTTTGATGCTACTCCCCTAGCTAAACATCAAAATGACTAGTATAAGCAGGTTAATCGTGAACAATCTCAATCTAGATCCCGATGAGTGAACCAGTCCTTAGGGCCAATGTCTAATCAATTTTAGTTAGGCTTGGGACAATGGTGCTTCAGGAATGTGATGGCCCTTTAGATGGGTTGTGCCCTTAATGATCAGCTAAAATGTGTGTGCGTGCACAACCAGGGTTTGCAAACATGGTTATTTGATGATGGGTCTTTTAGGGTTCAACCATGTTTAGTAGCTTTTAGGGTTTAATCTTTAGGTATATTCAATCAAGGTTCAGTAGAACACTCCAAGTTTTGAATGCACTAGTGTAGATATATTCCTTTAAAAATCAGAAATAAAATATGGAGTGCCTAGTTCAATCCTTAAAATCAACCGTAAGTGGCAAGCTACTTTATGAATTGCTTTTATCTTAAGTGGTGCAGCCCAAATAGTTCAATCAATTGGCCTATTGCACAACTTAGTTAAGGCACACAGAAATGTTTGACCTATTCAGATTTCTACTCACTTATTTGTGTGTTGAATTAAGTATATCGGGTCCATAGGTCAGAACCCAATTAAGTGGTAGAATCAATGTGATTGTGTGCCTTAGGGTGAGAAGTTGTAGGTGTTAAGGTGTGTCTCTTTCAGAAAATCCCATAATCAAATGCCACTTTTTCTTTTTTTATTTATGTGGGTGGTGAGGTGAGTGGAGGTGGCAAACAACCAAATCTATCCTAAGGTTTATAAAAAGCACCTAAGTTGATTTGGGTTTGAGTTATTAGGTTATGGAATGAAAACTAAGGTGGGGGTGATGTGGGGGACACTTACAAAACACTCTACCCGCACTTTACTCTGGTCTACCACACTTGGATCTCCATGCTAGGGTACCTGCAAGACAGTTGATCGAAGACATGCGAGGTTAGTGCTATGTAAATGCAAAGAAGCACAAAAAACAATAAAGTAAATTCCGTTGCCTCCTCGACAACTGCGCCAAAATGGTCAGATGTGTTTCGCATGTTAGAAATCGGGGTTACAAGTAGCCCGTCATCATAGTTGCAAAATGCATCGTTCAGATAAAATTTATACTGAAACTCCAAGGGAGTCCCGGGTCGAACACAGGGAGGCGACGTTTACTTTAACTGAAAATCGTGCTTCATTTTGTTAGTTTTTGGTATTTTAGGGTTTTGTTATTTTTTTATGTTTTTGTAAGAAGAAGACAAGCAGAATAAATCACAGGAGATATGGAACAAATATTTTATATATCATGAATGTCTATTACAATGTGCTACGAAAGCATAAAAAGAGAGGCAGGTAAGAGGAAATCTCCTGAATCGGCTGTTTAGCGAGACGACGATGCCTGGCGGAAGCTTAGACGAAGGAGGTGAGGAGCAGAATGATGGAGGTGAGATGCAGGAGGACGTCGGGTAGAGGAAAGCTTCGGTGTGGCTTTGGAATGGAAGTATGAAGGTGGAGATGATCTGCTATCGGAATGGAGGTGGGAGGATGGCTCCAAGGTGACCTACGGATGGGGATGGGAAGAGAGATGAATATTTGGTGAGGTAGAGGTTCGCTACACTAATAGGAGCCTTGGGATCATGAGAACAAGCTCTAATGGAGTGTTGGTTGGCTTGCTAGAGCTTGGGAGTAGGTGGTAGTAGAGTAGGTAGAGATGGCTTGGAAGGGAGGGGGTGTAGGTCCTTCTATAGTGGAGAAGAGGCAAAAATAGGTATGGGACCATTAGTGACATCCACACCATCACTGGAAGTGTCGCTGTTGGTAGCTCATGCCCGCTCACGCCCACAGTTGGCTTTGCTGGCGCACGAAGAATTAGCGACGGCTGTAAGTGTCGCTGTAGGTCTAACTCATGCGTCGCTGTAGGCCAACTCATGCGTCGTTGGCATGCGCTGTCCCTGCCTTTGCCGCGCACGCATGCGCCCATGCGCTGGTGTTGCGCTATGCGCATGCGCGCCTCTGCATGCACGCACGCACCTATGCTGCAGTGTGTGTGAGTTGGTGCATGCATGCGCTGGATGGCCTAGGCTGGGCTACTTGGCGCAATTTGGGCCATCCATCTTCTTTTTGTTGTAGGGGTTGCTACAGTGGTTGGATTGAGTCAATTTCTATGTTGTTAGGGTGCGATCATCGACCCAAATCCATCCGGGCAGTTGGATTTGTCATTTGAAGCTCTGAATTATGTCACATAGTCCCTTGGCCATTGATTTTCCTCAGACTGCATATGATGCTGCACGACTCCAATCAAGGTAATTTTGGAGGCATTGGACTCCGATCGTCATCTTGATCAAATCCATACGATTGGATTGTCAATCCGAGGCTCCGAAATAAATATGACTCTCTCCTGACCACAAAAAGGACGCAATTAACCTAAATTATATACAACTACTCTAAATGCAGAATGATGCATGCTATGTAATATTTATAACATGAAATGCAAATCTAAGCCTAGGAACATACATGAATAGACATTTTACCTTCAATAATTGTGTCTACACCAAGTGCCCAACCGTTCTAAACCAATGTGAAGCTTTATCTTTTAAAGAGAGAGGAAAAAGTCTCCTCAACCACATGTCTTCCTGCACATTATGAGAACAACTAGTTTGAGCGAGGGCAATTAATTCCTCAAGATGACAAAAAGGGTCCTCTCTTGGAAGGCCATGGAAATGCTTGATTACGTTCAGAATAGCTGGTTTAATCTCAAAATCCCCTTGTGGTATGACCACCCCAGGTCTTTCCTCATAGTTGGAAGGATCATAGAAATCCTTAAGAGGAACGATAAGCTGTAAGCGGGGTGGTGGGTTTTGCCCTTGGTTGGCTAGGTTCGTCACAGTCCTAGCCAAATTTTCTTGGTTTTGTTGTAGCTAAACCATGGTCGACCATAATGGCAAAGGGGTTTGTATTTTGAGTTTGTATTTGAGGGTCACCTGGCCCTACAGGAATTTCTGGTTGCTCCAGATGAGGGAGGTTAGGGATGGGGAAGTTAGCTTGTGGATCGGCTGACGGGTTAGAAGAGGAAGTAGAATTTTTTTGTTGGTTTCCCGGGTTTTCCATATTTTTAGAAGAGGGAGAGAAGAAAACAAAGATTTTCTGGTGCGGGGGGCAAAATCAGATGGTCCCTCAAGATGTTATTTTTGGGACCTTTGCCCGTGCATGCACTTTTTTTTGGAAGAATTGGAGGAGAGGAGAAGAGAGAGAGATGAGAGAAAGTGTGCAATTCAAACAACAATTTCTAGACCTAAGTTAATTTTGACTCTCTAAAAATAACCTAAGACTTGGTCTACCAAGGAAATGAGTAATCACTAGTGAATACCTGTCTTGTCAACTAATCTAGCCAAGTTGTTTAAGGGGAGGTTTCCTAGGAAAATCCCAGGTGCTTGTACAAACCCACACCTGGTCGTTTGACACAACTCCTCGCCTTAGCACCAGATATAGATGACAGAATTGATATCATCTAAAGGGAACTTAAGACCAAGATAGCAAGCCTAAGTTGATGAAACCTTAGGGGTCAAGTTGCTACAGATTTTAATTAGACCTAGGATACTAAAGTGCATACGGAATGTGGAGGGCGTTGATTGGGTTATTGCCCTGTTATTTCAAATTTTTTGTTTGTGTGCAAGAATTGGAAACTAGTTCTAATGAAAAGCAAGTTGTTACACAATTTTATGTATTTCTATCATTTAGCATTTGCTTTAAATTAATGTGTTTTAGGGTTTCCTTTTTTAAGACTTCAAACAAGTTTGAAACTCCACAATCAAAGGAAAAACAAGTTGTATTGGTGATGGTTAATTTCCTTTAATGTGGGTCTCTAAAAGGAAAGAAAGAAACCCTAATCTAATTGTTCCTAAGATAGAAAATTACTACCATTGAATTATTTTTAGGCTTTCTGTATTAAGTAGTGGTTCAAACAAGTCAAACAATATGACTACTTTGAAGAAAATCAAACAAGGAGTCCAGAAAAGATCTTTTTAAGATTTTAGGAATTTGTTTGATATTTCTTTTGAATTTTTATTTATGCTGGTGTCAAAGTCTAGAAATGACACCTGTGGGTATTTTGGACTTTCTATACCACTACCAGCCTAAAAAAAAATTGGTGATTTTATATGATGTGTATAATTTCAAAAGGATTCTAGAAGAATAAATTTTACAAAGATTGGATTAGTATAAAAATTGTAAAAATTCACGTACAGTGGCAAAATAGGAAGATTAGAGGGTGTGACCCATTGGTAGTCCATGAATTTTCAAAACTTAAATACAGAGGCAATTTATCTGAAATTTAGAACAGATGTTCCTAACCTGATTTGGAATCTCTATGTGACATTTTGAGATTTTAAAAGACCTATGGTGTTTGGTATTGATTTTTCAATTCCAAACAGAAGTCTGGACCCAAGAAAATAGAACACCAACGCTTGAGGTGGAGTGGTGTTTAATGGTGCAAACAAGCAAACAATGAGTTTTAAGTTGCACCACTCCACTTAATTAAGTTGTTTAAAGTCCTGAAAGCCAAGTTTAGTGTGTTGTTGGTGGTTTTTAGTGAATTATATGACTAGAAAAGGGAACCAACCTGAAAATATGCGGGAAGACAAGATATTGCAATCTTCTCAGAATCCCGCTTTCCTCCCGCAATGCCTGCACACGCGAAAGGGAAAGATAGAAAGGGATGAGATCCACTTTAAACAAGAAAAGAGTGACAAATGCAAAGCCCTGCCTCCCCGACAATGGCACCAAAAAGTGAAAACGAGAATTACACGATTTTTAAGATTAAGGTTTTAAGTCACTACAATGCGTAAATCCATTCACTTTTAAAATTTCTAACCAAGATAGGGAAGTATCTAGGGTCATCCAAGGAGGTAATATTTTGCGAAATTTAGGTCTCATGCTCGGAAATGAAGCTCAACTTTCTTTTTGTTATTTTTCAATATATCATTTTTTTAGTCTTTTTGATATAGAGGGCAAATATGAAGTTGTTAATGGGAAAAGTACTACAACTAAGATGCTAAAATCTAAGTGACAAAATTATCTTCTTTCTAAACTCAACCTAGGCGTGTGAAGGCCTAGGTTAATTAGAAAGAGAGAGTGAGATTATACTGACATAAAACAGGTAGCATAATTAAAATTGCAACCAAAATTGAAGGCAACTTTTATAAGAACGAGGAATTGTTTTACACAAAAACCTAGTAGAGGAATGCTTCAACTACTAGAATTGAAAGTGCTAAAATAAGAAAAACAACTATCCTCTATAATGATGGTGAAGATAGCAAGGCTCTTGCTCCAATTGCGGCTGCTCCTGCAAGCAAAAAGAGTTCCTTCTTCTTGCAAAGCTTCTCCAAGTTAATGAACTCCTCCTAGCAAACCCAAAGGGGGGGTGTGCTTGACTCCTCCAAGGTGGATGGAATTCCACCTTCAAAGACTTCACCAAAGGTGGTGTGTGATTGCACAGCAATTATAGGTCATAATTGACCTAAATTAGGCTACTACTTAGCATAAGTTAGGGTAATTCATACATGCAAAAGCATTACTAGTACCTTTACTGCTTTCTTTTAGCTATGCATAAAATAATGCTATAATGTACTTATTAGGTGCATTGTGTCAATTGCAGCTAATAAGCTGATTAAAAACTAGATCTGAAGTTGGATCTAAAGATTGATCTGAAGAATAAAGAACAATTGGTGTTGCAAAAGAGTTGGAGCGGAAGACCTAGATTAGATACAGTAGATAATAATGTAAGGGAGTTAAGGTATGCTATTCTATTAAGTAGGAATAAAGCAATAAATTGTGAAGAACTTAGGCCCATCCTAGCCCTAAGACAACCTAGAAGCTTCCCCAAACCTTAACCACCCTTAGATTAGGTCACCGCACCCTAGGAAACCTTAAAGCCCTAATTCTAGACTCTATCTGGACATCTAGATGAGTTATAAGACATCCAGAAACCTTAGCCAACTCCCGCACACCTTAAACCCACTTCTACAGTGTTATTAGACATCCACACACTTGGTTAGATGTCCAATTTTTGCAGAATACCTAAGATAGAACCTAGAATCCCTCCTGACTTTGATTGGATGTTCAGACAATAAGTCTGGACTTCTGATTTTTCAATATAAGATGTCTGATAACTTTATTGGACGTCCAGAATTGCCCCCCATACCCTATTTTTAGATTCAAGCCTTGATCTTGGATCTCTAGCTCCCTAAACCTAATTCTAACCGCCTAGAAACCTAAGCTAAGGTGCCCTAACCCTAGTACATCACCTCTAGACCTCCCTAAGGATCTAATTAGGCCCTCACTAAACCTAGTTGAATTGGATCATGGTCAATCTCTTCAGTCTATTCAATTGGACTCATTGAGTCCAATTGAGCCCTAATCTCAGCACACACTATCCAATTGGACTCAGTGAAGTCCAATTGACCTAGACCTAACTTAATTGAGTTATTTTACTCTTAATTAGGTTTCCACACACCCAATTAAACTTGTATTAAGTTTAATTGCAGTTTACCTTAGTGAATTAGGGTCTACAACCCTAATTTGAGACCTACCTTGACCTAAACCCACTAGAACCTAACCTAATCAACCTAGCCACCTAAGTTTCAACCCACACCATCTACATGAAAATACCTAGCCTAGAGTTCTCTAGGACTCTCTACCATGTGTTGTTGCCTTGGTTGCTAAAATTAGCAACCAAGAGCCATTAAATTTTTAGATCCACATTTGGTGGATCAAGAGACCACCATCCATCCTCTCTCTCACTCTCCCATGAGCTCCCAACATAGGTCTCTCTAGAGAATTCCATAATTCTCTAGAGAGCTTCCCTTAGGTCTACAAAAAGACCTAACGGGTGGCCATTTGGTCCATCTTGGTCTCTTGGCTTCATTCCACCTCCATTACTCCACCTCCATCTCCAGGAGCACAACATGGCATCTCCATCACCTCCACGCCAGGACTAGATCACCTCCAACCTCTCTCTAAGGGTTGACCTACCCACCATTGGCCGCCCCTCTTTCTCTTCTCACCCAATGAAAGGCCATCGGAGCCCACCTCCGAATGCCCTTCATTCTGTTAGTCGGATAAGTATCATAGTTCTTCATAGATTTATTACTCTTGTTTCTGCTTAGTAGTGTAGCTCCTTACTTTTGCCCCAATGATGCATGCATAACCCCCATAGAATCTTGTATGCAGTCATTTTCTGATAGCTATTAGTTTTTACATTCCCTGTACAAGCATTCCGCTACTAGTGCTCTGCAACTCTGTTATCATCATCCTTATATATATGTTAAAAATCACCATGTTCTTGATTATCTTCTTTTGGTGTGATTAAAGTTACATGTTTTCAATTTCTAATATTCTGGCAACAGCATGTCATGTATCAATACGTATTTAGTGTAAATCGTCATGCGATTTTGAATGAGTAGAGCGAGCGAGATCAAATTTGAATTTGCATTTCCAAAATGCCTCCCAGAGACGAACGACCGGTACTCAAGTCTCGTTATCTTAGAAATTATTTTTGTTGATCGTATTTCACAACTGTACTACGACTCATTTCTGATCAAATATGCGCTCTACGATCCCAACAAATGGCACCAGTGTCGGGGACCTGTATAGCCACTTCTGTATCACCGGTAGACCAATGGACAGGCTGAAGTGTCTAACCGTCAAATCAAATTGATTCTCTAGAAGATGGTTAGACTAGATAGAAAGGATTGGTCTGATGAATTAGTTGATGCACTCTGGGCATATCAGACAGCGTACAAGGCCCCACTCGGAATGTCACCATATCTTATGGTATATGGCAAGGCTTGTCACCATCCTGTAGAGCTGGAACACCATGCCTTTTGGGCGATGCGAAAATGTAACCATGACCTCGTACGGGAGGTCAAGAATGGAAACTCCAGCTCAGCGAAGTAGAAGAGATCCTACGAGAGGCCCATGAGAATGCATTGATATACAAGGACAAGACTAATGCCTTTCATGACTGCCACATCCGAAGGAAAGCATTCATGCCCAACCAGCAAGTCTGGTTGTTTGATTCGTGACTGAAACATTTTTCAGGGAAGCTCAAGTCCAAGTGGACTGGCCCATAAGTTGTGATTCACCCATATCGTAATGGGGTGGTACAAATCAGGGACCCAAAATCTGGGCATGTATCTACCGTAAATGGCCAGTGCCTCAAGCAATTCACGGCCTAGGAACCTCCCCCAGCCGATGAACTCATTCATCTATTGAGGATATCTAAGTAAGTTCTCACCCAGCTGGAGGCATTAAACTCAGCATGTATAGATAGCATTCTGCCATCATCTATACATAACTGATAAGATAGTTTTCGCTTTCGAATAATGTATTAAGATGATTTATCATTTTAGGATCAAAGTGGTGGAAAATCGCTTAACAAAATAATTAAAATTAAAATTAAACCACTCATAGAAGAGCAGGTCCTATCCATAGGGAAGCAATGATGCAATAAAATCATGAATATTTTTCTCGTATTCGTTCAATCAAGTGTGAAATCCCAAGTCAAATCTGACATGAAATGCAATGAAAAGTAGATACACAATAACTCAAAAATGTAAGGGCATATGTGCAATTTTTCCGTACTGAGATATTCAATAAATATGTGATCAATCTATGTCATTTCCAATTGGCATGCATTAGAGAAAATTTATGCTCATTTTAATCCAAAACCAATGTTAAACATGTGAATAACAAAAGCCACTCAATTATAAGAAAGCATGAGTATGAAGTCACAATTTCACCACATTAAAATAATCATAAATCAAAATTCATTTTCTTGGCAATGGCATTCAAATGTAAATATTAATCAACCCAAAAATAAAGGATTTCATTCCTTTGTGCGTGCGCAAAGAGGAGGCGATGGCAGCTCACGGGAAGCACGGAGAAGGATAAGCACGACGAGAGCTTTTCGATGGTGGTGGTGGTGCTCCAAATGGCTGTCGGTGGTCATCGGCCGAAGTGGAAGAGGCTGCCGACGGTGAGGCTCTCCGGCCGGCCGTCGGGTGGTTGATTGGTGTGGCCGGAAGCGTGGTTGTGCTCGGGGAGTCGGGGCGAGTCCGGTGGAGTTCTCAACGCGAAGTTTCGAGGCCAAATTTGATGGCTGCATTTGTGGCGACTTTGGGTAGCTTCGTCAACAGAGAAGAAGAAGAAGGAGGAGGAGGAGGAGTCGGGCGTGTGCCCAGGCGGCGACATCGGCTGGAGTAAAGCATGCTATGCACGCACTGCCGGTAGGCGAGGCCGGGTGCTGCTGCTGGGCGTGCGGCTTGGGTTGCGGAGCGTGCGCGATAGTTACTGCAGGCGACGTGCGCACACAGTAGTAGCGGACACGGGAGGTGATGGAGGTCGCGCTGCGTGTGCGCTACGTGTGGCGGGGGTGAGAGCACGTGCACGTGTAGGTTGGCATGGGTGGGAGGCACTGAGGAACGTGCGCAGACGTGGTGAAGGTGAAGGTACGATGGCAGATGGTGCATGCGCTGAAGGTGGGTGCACTGGAGGTGGGTGCGAAGAGGCTGGCGTGAGTTGCTAGCTGAGGTGAGGAGTTACAGAGACTCTTTGGCAGTGTGGGCAGTCACCCCACATGCCCACGGTGGTGAGTCGTTCTGCCGCGGGGAGGCTGGTGGTATGGAATGGAAGAGGAGCAAGGTCCTCTAAGTACAGTGAGGAATAAAGGGTGGTGGCCTCCTCCTCAACAATAGCTCTTCCTTCTCCTTTTGTAGCCACGGCTACACTAATTTGAAATTCAAAACGCCGTAGAATGAATGTGATGCACAGGAGGAGGAGGCGGAGCTGAAGGAGTTACCTGTGCAAAGGAGAAAAGGAATAAAAGAATAAAATAATTAGGGTTATTTATACATAACTCCTTAACTTCTATGTTAATTAAAATAGTGCACCTAATTAATTAAATAATTAAATGTATGCAACCCTAGGTTAATTCTAAATGCATGAATTATGTACTTAAGCTAAAAATATGAATTAATTTATTTACATCCTAATGTATGCTATCTAAATGTTAAAATTAATTTAATGTCTATACATTTAGATACTTAAATAGCCCACGAATATGGGCTAATCAAATACTCCCATGCTTAGTTTTTGCTAGTCCCTAGCAAATCCAAGCAAACCTAGCACTCCAAGAAGACTAGCCAACCCAATCGGTCTTCCTTTAGAAACATATTAAGTTCAGACTTTATACCTAAGGTTCCCAAGTAGTTGGTAAGTTACAGACTAGGTCGGCTAAAGATGAGTTGCAGGCACAAGTTTCCCTGATTTCAAACTCTACCCTGAGGTTTATTGATCCCTGAGATTAAAGCATCCGTGCATGTGGTCTGAGTTATTTGAGTTAAAGGAAAAAGGATTTTTAAAAAAATATATATATATTTTTTTTGTTTGATTCCTCAAGTCTAACCTTGGATCAGCTATCAACACGGTCTGTGTCGGATTCATTGTCCTCATTACCGTACCTCGAAGGGTGCCTGGCTTTCGATGCTTCGAGATAGCACCACCCATAGTGACCCCAAGAACTCCTGGCAATTGACACTTCGAGATAGTTTCGCCCATGGATTTCTTAAGCAAATTCAGGCTTGTGGCAATCAACACTTCGAGATAGGGCTGCCCATGGTACCTGAATCGCACAATGCGCTTACATGCCCCCAGTAGGATGGATATCCTAAGAGACAAGCGCCGAGGAGGTAATATATTATCATCGCATCCTCAAGGTGAGTATATACTCCACCTCTCCTGCAGCAGGAACTCTTCCAATCAAATTGTGTTTTCAAGCCTCTCCTAAGTCAAAACTAAGAGAACCAAATTTCTTTTAAGAAATGAATTAATGTGATTACTTACACAAGACCAAGTGTGTGAAATTTGGTGGCTTGGGTTACAAGGACCCGTAAACCAAAAGGTAGAACAAGACTCCAGGTACTACCCCACCTTTTAACTCAATCCCTAGCTTTCCTTCCTCAACCTCTTGAGGAATGGTCCGCAACTTAACTCCTACTTAAGTTTTTAAGTCCACAAAGGACCCTAAAGATCTAAAGCTAGTAGCTCACTTAGCTTTTAAAGTTAGACCTAGAACCAACTTAGTCTCATCTAAAGTTCTGATTTGCTTAAGAATGCAGGACCTAACCAGTTAAGCTCAAAACTTTTTTATTTTATTTTATTTATTTATTATTTTTATTATTATTATTTTAAATACAATATGCATGAATGAATGCAAAATGTAGACATGCTATAAACAAAATGCCTCAGGTCCTCTCCCCTATGCCTGGTTCAAACAATGTCCTCATTGGAAACAAAAATAGTTAAAGGAAGATATTACCTGAGGCGGAGAATGGTAGGAGCTAAGGCTCCTCAAGTGTGACCTCGTCAACCAAATGGCCATCCAAAGTAATGTATGGTTTTAACCGTTGACCGTTGATGATAAAGGGAGTTGTTCAAGAGGAAGGGCTTTTAATCTCCACAGCTCCATGCGGAAACACTTTAGTGATTATGTAAGGCCCATCCCAACGAGATTTTAACTTCCTAGGAAAAAGCTTAAGTCTGGAATTGAAAAGCCAGACTTGTTGGCTAGGCTCAAAGGTCTTTCGAAGTATATACTTATCATGCAAGACCTTAGTTCTTTCTTTATAAGCTTGAGAGGTGTCATAAGCATCATTCCTCAGCTCCTCAAGCTCACTTAATTCCAGAAGTCGTGCCTTACCTGCCTTCTCTACGTCCATGTTAGCACTTCGAATAGCCTAAAGTGCCTTATGTTCCAACTCAATAGGTAAATGGCACGCTTTTCCATACACAATCCGAATGGGAGAAGTACCCAAAGGGGTCTTATAGGCCATTCGATACGCCCACAAAGCATCATCAAGCTTTTGGGACCAGTCTTTCCTATCAAACGATCTTTTCTAAAATATTTTTTATCTCCCTATTCGACACTTCAACCTGGCCACTCATCTGAGGATGGTAAGGGGTAGTGACCTTGTGAGTCACTCCCAAACTCTTGATTAGCCGATTGAGGTGGTGGTTTCAAAAATGAGGTCCCCCATCACTTATAATGGTCTTGGGGCAGCCAAAATGAATATGTATTGGCCTTCACAAATTTCAACACCATAGAGTGGTCATTTGTGCATGTAGGAATGGCCTCTATCCATTTAGAGACATAATCAACTGCCAGCAAGATATATTCATAACCATGGGACGACGGGAAGGGGCCCATAAAGTCAATTCCCCACACATCAAAAATTTCAACAGATTGAATAGGGTGTTGAGGCATTTCATTCCTCTTCCCAATCGTTCCAGTCCATTGACATTTAATACAGGCCTTAACAAAATTATGAGAATCCTTAAATAAGGAAGGCCACCAAAAATCAGACTGGAGAACCTTAAAAGTAGTTTTCTTAGCACCAAAGTGTCCTCCACAATGAAGTTCATGGAAAAAACTCAGCACACTTTGTTGTTCCTCTTCAGGCACACAACATCTCAATACTTGGTCTTGTCCAATTCTAAATAATTCAAGCTCTTTCCAATGAAAATATCTTGCTTTGGAAATGAATCTCTTTCTTTTCTGCTCATCTCAGGAGCCAAAAGT
The DNA here is from genome assembly GCA_037157565.1 of Thalassia testudinum. Taxonomy (NCBI): domain Eukaryota; kingdom Viridiplantae; phylum Streptophyta; class Magnoliopsida; order Alismatales; family Hydrocharitaceae; genus Thalassia; species Thalassia testudinum. The sequence continues at coordinate 5,168,794 of JAZHRO010000003.1, read as the reverse complement.
TTGTCCAGTGACCAAGTAATTTACGATATCTAGATACCAAGGAAAAGTTGGTGTTACTGCCATCAGAGTTTCTTCGAGAAATGTCTCACGGATGTCTCCAAAATAGAGTCATTAAATGGAAGGCGAGACATGTGGTCAGCCACAAAATTTTCTACTCCTTTCTTTTCATGTATCTCCAAGTTAAATTCTTGAAGTAGGATCCACCTAATTAGATGTGGTTTAGAATCTTTCCTAGCAATGAGATGTTTCATTGCCGCATGATCAGTAAAAATAACCACCTTAGACCCAAGCAAATAAGACCTAAACTTCTCCAGAGCAAAAACTACAGTAAGTAATTCTTTTTCAGTGACAATGTAGTTTTGCTGAGGTTCGGTTAAAGTCTTGCTGGCATAATGCAGCACATGAGGTCTTCCCTCAACCCTTTGTCCAAGGATTGCTCCCACTGCATAATCCGAAGCATCACACATCAGCTCAAATGGGAGTGTCCAATCAGGAGCTTGGAGAATAGGCGTAGAGATCAAGGCCTTTTTTAGAGTTTGAAAGGCCTCGGCACACTTTGAATCAAAATTGAAGGAAGATTCCTTCACCAACAAGTCACAAAGTGGCCTAGAAATTTTACTAAATTTTTTAATAAAGCGCCTATAAAAGTCGGCATGACCCAGAAAGGATCTAATCTGTTTGACGTTCGTGAGCAATGGGAGTTTGGAAATAGAATCAATCTTGGCTTTATCTACTTCTAAACGTCACTCGGATACAACATGCCCAAGTACAATTCCTTTATGTACCATGAAATGACTTTTCTCCCAGGTGGGGAATGAACTAGTCTCCTTACATCGCTTCAACACATTCTCTAGGTACAGCAGACATTGGTCGAAAGGCAAGCCATAAATGTAGAAGTCATCCATAAACAATTCAACACACTCATCAATCATGTCCGAAAAAATAGACATCATACACCGTTGGAAGGTTGCAGGGACATTACATAATCCAAACGGCATACGCCTGAATGCAAAGGTACCATAAGGACTTGTGAATGTCATCTTCTCCTGGTCATTAGGGAAGACTGCAACCTGGTTGTACCCAAAATATCCATCAAGAAAGCAATAGTACTTATTCCCTGCCAATTTCTTGAGAATTTGATCAATAAAAGGCAAGGGAAAGTGATCCTTCTGGGTAGCGGTGTTCAGCTTGCAGTAATCAATACAGACCCTCCATCCAGTTGAGGGTCTAGTGACAACTTCTTCACCTTGGTCATTGAATTCCACAGTAAAGCCTGCCTTCTTTGGCACCACATGAATAGGACTTACCCATTTACTATCTGCAATGGGATATATGATCCTAGCATCCAACCACTTTAGGATTTCCTTTTTAACCACCTCCATCATATTAGGGTTCAAACGTCTCTGCATGTCCCTAAATGGCTTGATGGAATCATCAGTATAAATGTGGTGCATGCAAAGTGTAGAGTCTATACCCTTAATGTCAGCAATGCTCCAAGCAATATCTTCCTTGTGCTTAGACAAGCATTCAATCAGGGCTCCCTCCTGTGCCTCAGATAGCACAACTGAAATGATAATGGGGAGCATATCATTGGCACCTAGGAAGACATACTTGAGAGTGTCAGGGAGGGGTTTCAACTCAAGGTCGGGGGCTTGTATGGTTGAGGGTTTCATAATAGATGTCCCCATCTCAGGTAGCAGATCTACCGTAGGCAGAGATGATGGGGGAAGAGACTCAGTAGAAACACCTAGCAATTCCTCAAGTTCTAGTATATCCCCTTCACATTCCTCCAAAAGATGGGAATGCTCATTTAGCATGACATGCTGAAGGGGGTCATCACATAACATTGTAGGGGTTGCCTCTTCAATCAGTCATCTATCACCTCAACTTGAGAACAATCCTCAAGTTCGGCTTGTTTGTAAGTATCAAACACATTAAGCTAGATTTTCCTGTTCCCAATGCCCATTTTCAATGCCCCAGTATTGCAATTGATTGAAGCATGCGAAGTTGCAAGGAAGGGGTAGCCCAAAATGATGGAGGGTTTGGTTGGCTTGTTGGTAGGGTTAGTGTCCAAAACCAAGAAGTCAACGAGAAAGAAGAAATCTTCCACTCTTACGAGGACATCTTCCAAAATTCCCCGTGGTGTCTTAAGTGATAGATTTGCAACTTGAAGGATTACAGGGCTAGGCTTCAGATTGCCTCCCCCAAGTTGTTCATACATGTAGCTTGGAAGGATGTTCACCCCCGCACCCAGATCAAGTAGAGCCTCATCAATCTGTAAGTCACCAATAACTACTGAGATGCATGGGGCACCTAGGTCCTTAAGTTTCAGGGGTGTGCCATGTTGAACAATTAAGCTAACAGAATCAGGCAAGACAACTTTTCATTGGACCTATTTCCTAGATTATCGCTTTTTCGTGCACAGGTCCTTTAAGAAGCGGGCATAAGACAGAATCTGCCTGATAGCTCCAAGCAAAGGCAGGTTAATCTGCACTTGCTTGAAAGTTTCCATGATCTCATCCATCTTATCTTTGGCTCCAAATGAGCCAGCAGAAGTCTACCCAGAGGTGGATAAGTGCTCTGGAAAGGTCACTCTCGATCTCTGGGTGGAAGGGTTGTCATGTCGAGTAAGGGGTGGAATGGGGGCAACTTCTTCTGCTGAGGTGATTTCAAGTGGAGAACATTTGGGCAAGTCTTCTCCAGTGGGGGTGAAAGTCGGGGTGGACAATTTTTTATGGAGTGAGACTATAGAAGCATCGGGTTTGGAAATTTCTTTCCCACTCCTTAGAGTAGTCACCACCTGAGCATGCTCCCTAAAGACAATCCCTTTTCCTTTAGGATTCTCCTCAGCAGCACTAGGGAGCTTCCTAGTTTCCCTCTATCTAACGACCTCAAAAAGGTGTCCAATTTTTGATTTCATCTCATGTATAGCCTTGCCATGAGATTGGATGATGGCGCTTTGACTTTCTTGCATAGTTTTCAACATTGCCTTCAATTCATCCATCTCGGAGGTCTTAGGTTGGGCAAAGGTCTGAGGTTGGTTCATTTGATGGTTTTGAAAGGATTATGGTTTATAATTCCTTAAATTTGAGACATTTCCTTGTCTCCATGAAAGGTTTTGGTGGTTCCTCCATCCCTCATTATAAGTGTTGGAAAAAGGGTCATTACGAGGTCTAGAACAGAACCCTTGAGCGGCATTCAGATCTGCTTGTACAAGCTAAAGGAATTGGGAGGCCAAGTGGCAATCCACAGTGGCGTGTGTATTGCCTTGGCAAATTGAGCATTCGGAAGCTTGGGATGTGGAGGTGTTAGATACAAATGGACTCAAGTTCGACATAAGCCTTTCCATGTTTTGATTCAATAATTGAATCTGATAGGCTAAATTCTGGGTGTCCCTTGCCTCATTTTCCTCCAACTTTCTTTGCATGAGAGTGGGCTTTCATCCATGTAGGCAGAATTCAAGTGAATAGAATTCTCACTCAAAGTATCGAAAAGGTTCCAAGCTTCATCCTCAATCTTAGATAGAAAGGTTCCTACATAGGCACCATCCACAGTTTACCTATGCAAATCATTAAGTCCGGTATAGAACCTTTCAACCAGTTGCCATTTAGGCACCTGGTGATGTGGGCAAAGTCTCAACAAGTCATTAAAGCACTCCCAAGCATCATGGAAAGCTTCCCCATCCTTTTGAACAAAGCTCATAATTTCCCTCCTAAAGTGATTGGTTTTGCTCATGGGGAAGTACTTCTTCAAAAACTACTTCAGGGCATCCAAGTGTTAATATCATCAAGGGTGTGATACCAATACTTGGCTTTGTCCTTAAGGGAGAAGGGAAAGAGGGTCCGCATTTGAGCATCATCAGTAATGCCCTACAGCTTCACCGTGGAATAGACCTTGGTGAGTTCCTCTATATGCCTGTAAGGGTCTTCCCTAGCAGTACCATAAAAGGAGGGCAGCAAGGATATGGTATTGCTTTTGATCTCATAAGGATTGTCCCCTCCAGGTCTACGTAGTGCAGGGCCAGCTTGATTAGTTTGAATGAAATATTCCTTAAGGCTCCTTTGACCGGCCATTTCTACCCTTGGAAGGTTTCTTCTTAAGATTCTTTTAGGTTTAGGATCAAACACAAGTTGTCTCCTAAGAGAATGCCTACCAAGCATGCACTACAAACACAATTCAAAAGGACTTATTCAATCTTTACAAATTTAGGCTTTTGATTTTAGTTCAAATTGTAGGTGACAAAGCAAGTTGCCCAATCAATTATGCGCCTATTGTCAACCTTCAAAATGCCTAAAAAGACCTAGTTGGAGCTTAGGTATTCTTCCCTAAATCTCAAATGGTCAAGTAAATCCAAAGATGGAAGATCGAGGGATGAAAGTAGGCCTAAGCCTTCCTTTGAAGCTGTGCTTTTGCGGTGCTTCTCAACCACCCCCAAAAATCCGTGATAGGGTATCCCCCTCTTTGGATTTACAAAACCTTTGATCTCAAGTTCCAAACACTTCAGAATCCAATGGTAGGAGGGCTCTTGTCCTAATCGTTCCAAGACTTAGGAGTGTCTAAAAGCGTGCCGTGGTGCAAAAGATATAAGTGTGCATACACCACAAAAAGATTTTGACTTTTGAATTGCACACCACATTTGAAAATCAAGTCCTTATTTTTTAAATGTCCCTCCTTTAATTAGTCCTTCTTCAAGAATATATGTGACCACTTGTTAGATCACTTCAAGACAGATTATGTGGTCTAAAAATTAATTCAAATGCATTTGCATGACAAGTAGAAATGTGAAGTTAGAATTGCCTACCTGATTCCAGCATTCTTCATGCAATATGCAAGACAGGAAATTAGATCTAGATGCTGCTCATTCAGTCCTAAATGATTTGACCTAAGGGTAGGTAGCTTCTAGCAGGTAGCTCATTTTTTTTTTTAAGCTACTTATGCACAAGCAAATTAAGGGTAAACAATCCACCAAATAAATTAAAAACCTAAATCTAAAGAAAAGGGAACAAGCTCCTAAAAATCAGCCCCAATTACTACAAGGGCGAGAAAACAGAAATAAAACTTATGAAACGGAGAATCTCCTATAGAGGAAGAATCCAAGTCTCCTTGGTCTTCCCCACATGTAAGCATTGCTCAAGGTCGATGTCTTCTCCCAGATGTGCCTGTCACCTCTCTCAAATTCCTCCCACAAATTCCTCGCATAGGAAACATAATCAATGGTCAGATCACTATGTAATGAGAAATAATCAGAAATGTTATCAGGTGAAATTATTGCATCTGTTGCCTCCTTGGCAACAGCGCCATTTAATAAGACGATTTTCGCTTTTGAATAATGTATTAAGATGATTTATCATTGTAGGATCAAAGTGGTGGAAAATCGCTTAATAAAATAATTAAAATTAAAATTAAACCACTCATAGAATAACGGGTCGTGTCCATAGGGATGCAATGATGCAATAAAATCACGAATATTTTTCTCGTATTCGTTCAATCAAGTGTGAAATCCTGAGTCAAATCTAACACGAAATGCAATGAAAAGAAGATGCACAATAACTCAAAAATGTAAGGGTATATGTGAAATTTTTCCTTACTGAAATATTCAATAAATATGTGATGAATCTATGTAATTTCCATTTGGCATGCATTAGAGAAAATTTATGCTCATTTTAATCCAAAACCAATTTTAAAACATGTGAATAACAAAGGCCACGCAATTACAAGAAAGCATGAGTATGAAGTCACAATTTCACCATAATAAAATAATCATAAATCAAAATTCATTTTCGTGGCAATGGCATTCAAATGTAAATATTAATCAACTCAAAAACAGAGGATTTCGTTCCTTTGTTCGTGCGCGAAGTGGAGGCGATGGTGGCTCGCGGGTAGCTCGGAGAAGGATAAGCACGACGAGAGCTTTCCGATGGTGGTGGTGGTGCTCCAAACGACTGTTGGTGGTCGTCAGCCGGAGCGGAAGAGGCCACCGGTGGTGAGGCTCTCTAGCCAACCGTTGGGTGGTCGATTGGTGCGGCCAGAAGCGTGGTTGTGCTAGGGGAGTCAGGGTGAATCCAATGGAGTTCCCGACATGAAGTTTCGAGGCCGGATTTGATGGCTGCGTCTATGGTGTCTTTGAGTACCTTCGTCAACAGAGAAGAAGAAGAAGGAGGAGGAGGAGCCTGGCGCGTGCCCAGGCGGTGACACTGGCTGGAGTAAAGCACGCTACACACACGCTACTGGTAGGCGAGGCCGGGTGCTGCTGCTGGGCGCCCGGCTTGGGCTGCGGAGCGTGCACGTCAGTTGCTGCGGGCGGCGTGTGCACACAACAGCAGTGGGGGTGGGAGGTGAAGGAGGGCACGTTGCGTGTGTGGTGCGTGCGGCGGGGGTGAGAGCGCGCACGTGTGCAGGCTGGTGTGGGCAGGGGGCGCTGAGGAACGTGCACGGGTGTGGTGAAGGTGAAGGTGCAGTGGCAGATGGCACGTGAGCTGAAGGTGGTTGCACTGGAGGTGGGTGCGTAGAGGCTAGCGTGAGTTGCTGGCTGAGGTGAGGAGTTGCAGAGACTCTTTGGCAGTGTGGGCTATCACCCCACTCGCCCACGGTGGTGAGTCGTTCTGCCGCAGTGAGGCCGATGGTATGGAATGGAAGAGGAGCAAGGTCGTCTAAGCCCAGTGAGGAACAAAGGGTGGTGGCCTCCTCAACGGCAGCTCTTCCTTCTCCTTTTGTAGCCACGGCCACACTAATTTGAAATTCAAAACGTCGTAGAATGTATGTGATGCATAGGAGGAGGAGGCAGAGCTGGAGGAGTTACCTGTGCAACGGAGAAAAAGAATAAAAGAATAAAATAATTATGGTTATTTATACATAACTCCTTAACTTCTATGTTAATTAAAATAGTGCACCTAATTAATTAACTAATTAAACTTATGCAACCCTAGGTTAATCCTAAATGCATGAATTATGTACTTAAGCTAAAAATATGAATTAATTTATTTACATCCTAATGTATGCTATCTAATGTTAAAATTAATTTAATGTCTAGACATTTAGATACTTAAATAGCCCACGAATGTAGTCTAATCAATAACCATTTTTATACATAGCATATTTTTCTTTTAAGCATATTTCTCTTGCATATTGCATACTGTTAGGTTGGCCAGTGCTGAACATTAAAATTTTAGGAACATTTCCAGGTATCTCTTCCCACTTACTCCTTGCTATATTCATTTTCTTTTATATTCATTCATGAGGACATGCAATAACTTAGGCATGGGGGGTTGGATACGACAAAACTGAAAATTTTTATGCCAAAATGTAGGGAAACCCCAGAGCTGCATGTCAAACATACTTTAAGATCCTAAATAAAAGAACAACCGACTCCACCTCCAATGCTCCCATTGGAGCTAAAAATCATCCGCAACAGCCACTTTCGACTTATCCGCTCACCTTTTGTTCTAAATTTACGGTCAAGCTGAATTTAACCGAAAGGGAAATTTCATGAAGTACGAATATAAGAGGTTACTTGTTTATAGCATATATACATAGTGCATCCATGAATAAGATTATCTTATTAAGAGAATGCATTAGGGATTTTGTCCTCTAGTTGATTCCTGTAATCTGGAATCCAGTATAATTTTTCACACACACGTAGAATTTGCAATGGATTCACGGTGAAGGCTGAAAAATGTCTTTAGTCTATCTATAAGAACAGTGCCCCTTTTCCTAAACACTTGGATAGTGTTTTGGGAGTTAGGCAGATTTTCTTCCAAAAATCCGCCAAATAGTGTGAGATGAGAGTAGAGTGTACTGGTGCTCTAAGATTAGTGCAAGGAATCTGAAATCCTAGATAATTAGGTGATGATACTCAGATTTTAGGCATAAATTCACTCTCGGTTCCTGCGTATACATTTTTGTGCGAAATATTGAGAGCCACCAAATAAGGCAAATACGTGGAGAGAGAGTTTTCATAAAACTAGGGCTAAGATGGATGGTTACGACCATTCTTCATGGAATCCTCGGCTGAAGGAGGGTATTGATGTCAAGGTCAGAAATACACAATCCTACCCATCTCTCCCGGTGATGTGAGTAGGCACTTCCACAAAATAAGCCACCCAATGTCTCATGAGAACCACCAATCCCTAATAATGCCTCCTCAATAAAGTTCATGAATGTGTGCTAGCTTGTATTGTGTTAAAATAAAATATACATAGAAAAAAAAGAAGAAAAAAAAGAAGAAAAAGAAAAAAAATAGAAAAAGAAGAAAAAAGCAAAGAAAAAAGAGTGTGTGAATATTTAGTGTTTATTTCAGTTGCAATGAGGCAATACCACCAAATAAATTTGAGACCCACCAAATGAGGCCTTAACCTATCTTTCTACGTTTCTGACCACCCGAGTACTAGCTAACGAATTCTGACTTAGTGTTAGGGTTATGGAACTCAAGTAAAGTGTTAATGCCAAGTGAGACCACCAAATATGGATCATACATGAGAATCTGGTGAGATTGTGAGATCTAATAAAAAAAAAATTGAGAGAGTAAGAGAGAATGAATACAAAGGAACTAGAAAAGAGCATAGTTTTTCTCATCTTTCGCTGAGTTGAGTTACTTGATAATCTGGGAATCTAGATTCTGAAGTACTAATCTCTATGTAGCACCAACTGAGAGTAAGCCACCAAATAAACACCCGTATCCCTTAGACATTCTCTACCAAAGCTTAAAGCTGGGTGGAATTCATAGAATATCTTGAATACCTCGAGGGAAGAAGTCCGCCTATCCTGCTAGAATTTTTACTAGGGGTCGAGTACAAGCATTAGAGGTGAATTAGCTTTTCACTCGAATCCATTGCAAAAGCTACATAGCTACACTTTCACGATTGTCTGGATTTCTAGAGCATAGCATGAAAATAAGGAGAAAAATCTCTAGGCATACACTTGATAAAATAATCAATCCCTTAGGGACCCTTCTGTGAATAATTTAGTCTTGCATTTGCTAGGGACTAGCAAGATTAAGGCATGTGGGTATGATTGTGCAGTAATCATAGGTCATAATTAACCTAAATTAGGCTAGGACTTAGCATAAGTTAAGGTAATTCATGCATGCATAAGCATTACTAGCACCTTTACTACTTTCTTTTAGCTATGCATAAAATAATGCTATAATGTACTGATTAGGTGCATTATGTCAATTGCAGGTAATAAGTTGATCAGAAGTTAAATCTGAAGCTGGATCTAAAGCTTGATCTGAACAATAAAGAATAACTGGTGTTGCAGCAGAGCTGGAGTGGAAGACCTAGATTAAATACAGTAGATAATAATGTAAGGGAGTTAAGGTATGCTATTCTATTAAGTAGAAATAAAGCAACAAATTGTGAAGAACTTAGGTCCATCCTTGCCCTAGGACAGCCTAGAAGCTTCCCCAAGCCTTAGCCACCCATAGATTAGGTCACCGCACCCAAGGAAACCTTAAAACCCTAATTCTAGCCTCTATTTGGATGTCCAGATGAGTTATAGGACATCCAAAACCCTTAGCCAACTCCCGCACACATTAAACCTACTTCTGCAGTGTTATTGGACGTCCAGACACTTGGTCAAACGTCCAATTTCTATAGAATACCCAAGACAGAACCTAGAATTCCTCCTGAATGTGATTGGATGTCCAGAAAATAAGTTTGGACCTCTGATTTTTCATTATAAGACGTCTGATAACTTTGTTGAACGTCCAAGACTACCATCTAAACCCTGTTTTGAGATTCAAGCCTTGATCTTGGATATCTAGCTCCCTAAACCCAATTCTAACCCCCTAGGAACCTAAATTAACGTGCCCTAACCCTAGTACATCACCTATAAACCTCTCTAAGGACCTAATTAGGTCCTCACTAAACTTACTTGACTTGGATCATGGTCAATCTCTTTAGTCTATTCAATTGGACTCATTGAGTGCAATTGAGCCCTAATCTCAGCACACTATCCAATTGGACCAATGAGAGTCAAATTGACCTAGACCTGATGTAATTGAGTTATTTTACTCTCAATTATGTTTCCACACACCCAATTAAACCTGTATTAAGTTTAATTGCATTTTACTTTAGTGAATTAGGGTTTACAACCCTAATTTGAGACCAACCTTGACCTAAACCCACTAGAACCTAACCTAATCAACCTAGCCACCTAAGCTTTGACCCACACACACCCACACACACCATCCACACTGAAATACCTAGCCTAGAGTTCTCTAGAACTCTCTACCATATGTTGTTGCCTTGGTTGCTAAAATTAGCAACCAAGAGCCATTCAATTTTTAGATCCACAATTGGTTGATCTAAAAACCACCATCCATCCTTTCTCTCACTCTCCCATGAGCTCCGAACATAGAACTCTCTAGAGAATTCCATAAATCTCTAGAGAGCTTCCCTTAGGTCTATAAAAGGATCTAAGGGTTGGCCATTTGGTCCATCTTGGTCTCTTGGCTTCATTCCACCTCCATTACTCCACCTCCATCTCCAGGAGGACAACATGGCATCTCCATCACCCCCACGCTAGGCCTAGATAGCCTCCAACCTCTCTCCAAGGGCCAGCCTACCCACCATTGGCTGCCTCTCTTTCCCTTCTCACCCATTCAAAGGCCATCGGAGCCCACCTCCGAATGCCCTTCATTCTATTAGCCGAATAAGTAGCATAGCTCTTCGTAGATTTATTGCTTTTATTACTACTTAGTAGTGTAGCTCCTTACTTTTCCCCCAACAATGCATGCATAATCCCCAATAGATTCATGTATGCAGTCATTTTCTGATAGCTGTCAGTTTTTACATTCACTATACAAGCATTCCGCTACCGGTGCTTTGCAACTCTGTTATCATCATCTTTATATATATATGTTAAAAATCACCATGTGCCTGATTATCTTCTTTTGGTGTGATTAAAGTTGCATGTTTTCAATTTTTAATATTCTGGCAACAGCATGTCGTGTATCAATACGTATTTAGTATAAATCGACATGCAATTTTGAACTAGTAGAGCTAGCGAGATCAAATTTGAATTTGCATTTCCAAAATGCCTCCCAGAGACGAACGACCGAAACTCAATTCTCATTATCTTAGAAATTATTTTTGTTTATCGTATTTCACAACTGTACTACGACTCATTTATGATCAAATACGCGTTCTACGATCCCAACAGTGTGGACCACCTTTGACTCCTCCTCTAAGGGTGGTTGTGCACCACCCATCAATCCTCCTCTCAGGGTAGGCGTGCACCCTAGGTTTCCTTCCAATGCCTGGCTTCCTTCCTTGGCTAGCATGGGCACAAGTGAGAAGAGAAGAGGGGAAGGCACCAAGGCGACAGAGTATCCCCTTAATCTTCTTCTTCTTCTCTTGACCTTCTATGTAGGTGGAAATATGGTAGAAAAATTGTAGCCAAGGGTCAATTTTAATGGTGGTGGTAGGGGGTTAGGGGTAGTTAATGGATGGAGGGTTAGGATGGCTTGTTGGAGATAGTTAAGGGGTCCATGGGTTGATAATGGTTGGCGCCAAAATGGGGGGGTGTAAAGTGTTTGGCACCAACCCTAGGAGAGGACTAGGGTTAGGATTTAAGGTGGTAGAGTTATGTGGCGTGTAGGTTATGTGTAGGGTAAGGATGGTGTTGTTGGGTAGTGGTTATGTGATGGAGGGTAGATATAGGGTGGCACCAAAGAGGAGGGATGCTTGAGGTGGTAGTTATGGTGGAGTTAAGGGAGTTGGCACCACTTTAGGTGGGTTAAGCGAGGGGGTTTAGGTGGCGTCACTAGATGGAGGGTTAGGGTAGGTTGGGGGGTAATATGTAGGGTGTAGATGGGAGGAGGTGTTGGTGACAAATCAAGGGATGTAGGGGGTGATTTTTGGTTCCATCTAGGGTAGGGCTTAGGGTAGTTATGGGGGTTAGGTTTGGCGCTAATGGAGGGCTTCTAGAAGGGGTTAGGTGTTGGGTTTAGATGGGGACAAAGGAAGAGGTGTAGGACTAGGATAAGGGCTTGTGTTGGCACCAAAATGAAGGGGTGGCTATGGCATTTTGGTGCCAACATGAAGGGGCCTTTAGGTTTGTAGTTTTGGTGGGTTGGTGCCAAAAGGGGTTGGGTTGGGTTAGGTTAGGGTTGGTTGGGGTTAAGGTGAAGTGGATGGCCATGGTTGTTTTTGGTGGAGTAGAGCTTAGCTAAGCTAGCTAGGCTCCGTTAGCTAGTAGAGTAGAGATGGAGGAGCTTGGGTTTCATGGACGAGAATTGAGGAAGAGTTTTCTGAAGCTGGTATCAGGTACTCTAGAGCTGGGGCTACTGTGGTAGCTTCAAGGGGAGATGAACTACTGAGCTTAGCTACTTAGTTCTTTTGTAAGTACCAAGCTTGGGTAGTTGAGCTCAATTGAGCTGGCCCTAACCAAGCTGGAGCTAGGTTGAGCTGGAACTGCCTCTGATGAGTACTCTAAAGTTAGCTAAGCTACTGGTTGATAAGTAGTAGATCAACTAGCTTAGAGTTAAGCTACTATGAGCTGGCTGGAGCTGAGCTTGAGGTGAGGTGAGCTGAGCTTGAGATGAGGTGAAATCAAGTCAACTTAGTTGAGCTAGCTATAGCTCCCAGTGAACTAGTGGGAGCTAAGATGAGCTAGACTCAACAAATTGAGTTGGATCTGAGCTGACTTGAGCTAGGGTGAGCTAAGATGAGCTCTCTTGAGCTACCATTCAGCTAAGGTGAGCTGAACGAAGCTGAATGGAGCTAACCCTGGTCCAAGGGAACTGGTATCCTGTCGTGATGAGCTAGAATTAGCTGAGTCCTAGCTTGATTGAGCTTCCTCTTCGACAGTTGCCTTTCTAAGTGTAAGTGTTCTAAGGATCTGACTCTCTGCTTATCCCTAACACTCCAAGAAATACAGCAAAAATAAAATAACAAATGCAATGTATGCCTAACCTAATTTATGCCCAAATGTAGCCCAAAATCTCATTTGCAGATCAAAATCCTAAGAACTAGGTTTGTTTTAATGCATAAGAATGATGATAAACTGGCGTTTATTACACCCTCATGCTTATCTTTTGCCAGTCTCTTAGCAAAACTTTAATTTTTACAAACTGAAATTTTTGCAAAATCTAATTTTTTTGATTTTTGAGGAGAAGAATTATCGAACCTTGGTTGGTCTAAACATAAGAGGTACGAGATTTGTTAGAGATAAACATCGGGATATATTTTTAGATCCAGAAATTAGACAAAACGGGATCAAAATATCTTCCAGAAAATTCACAGATTAACCCCATGTTAATTCAGATGACTTGAAATTTTTATTTTTTGGATTTTTCTGGCTCTTGAATCTGATTCACAACATGCAATAACCTTTAAAACTTTATGTCCATGCTTGTTAAAAGACAACATTTATAAGGGCATACTTTTGGTTTAAAACTTTTTTTTTTGCCCCCCATGCTTATTTCCAGCTTAGTCTTACAACAGATGTGTGGGGATCATCATTCCCATTACCAATCCTCGAGGGTGCTCTGGCGCCAATACATCGAGATAGCATTATCCATGACACCACCTTAGAGCTCACAACCCCAAAACGCCATGCCGTATAATGGGGCGCTCCAAGCAAACTCAAGCTCTTGCTCCGACACAATAGGTAGAGCACCGTCCAAGACACTTGAGCTACTAAAATGCGCTTTAATGCTCCATCTAAAGATATGAAATATAAATATGGAGGAGCATCGAGGCGGTAACATGTTGACATCGTGTCCTCAAAAGAGGTATTTTCCTCCTTTTCAATGGTGGGAACTCAAACCAATGATCTGCTTTAAACTTTTACTAAGTCCAAACAAGAGGGTTTTTCTAATTTTTCGTGATTTTCTGATGTTGGCTTGTGTGTGAAATTTGACATGGGAAGTTTTGCAAGAAATGTAGGTTTTTGAATCAGAAACTAAGCCAGATACTTTCCATATTACAAAAGAGGATCAAGTTACCTGAACTATCATGCGTTCAGGTGAAATTTTGGAGAAGGATATCCAATCTAGTCTAAAAATAGACCCTGAAATTCTAATGATCAGATCCCTATCCTCATCCCTAGTTTGTTAAAGATTAAATCCCATTGTACAAAAAGTGAGTTTTTCAACCATAGTCACGATTTCAAAATTTTTCCTCAAAAATTTTTCAATATATATATATATATATATATATATATATATATATTTGGGTATGCTACTAGAAAAATAAAATGACAAAAGAAAAATGCATGTTTTTAGGTTTTGAAAGTCCTAAATCGATTGTCAAAATTTTAAAAACACCCCCCATGCTTAAGATATGAAATGTCCTCATGCATTAGAAGGGAAAGAGGGATTACCTTAGCAAAAGGCGGTTGGATTTAGGATAGTCAAAACTTAGGGAAAAGAAAGAAAAAGAAAGCAGAAAGAAAATGATGGGTTACCTCCCATCCAGTGCTATCTTTTACGCCATTCAACCGGGCGTAGTGTGCATCAGTGATTAGCTATGGTTGGTTTGGTGAAATCGAAAGATTCAGACGGAAGATTCGGGGTATGATCAAAATAGGGCTTTAACCATTGGCCATTGACTTGAATAGTCGTATTAGTTTTAGGGTTGAAAAGATCAATAGCGCCGTATGGATATGTTTTTAGGAGAATAAAGGGGCTGGTCCATTTTGATTTCAATTTTCCAGGAAAAATATGTAATTGTGCATTTAAAAGCCAAATGTGTTGATTAATGTCAAAATATTTCCGAACAATGCATTTATCATGAAATTTCTTTGTTCAGCCTTTATAAATCCACGCATTTCTATTTGAGAAATTACAGAATTCTTCCAGTTCAGTTAATTATAATTTTCTATGGATACCAGTGCCAAATAAGTCCATATTTAATTGCTTTATTGCCCAAAAATCCCAATGTTCAAGTTCTACCGGGAGATGGCATGCCTTCCGAAAAATCAGATGGAAGGGAGACTGGTGTCGGACCCAGTAAGGTTGTTAATATGGTGATTTTATCTTTGAAGTGTGTATAGTGGTTAACCTAAATCAGACCTAACCAAGTTTTTTACCTGGCCTACTTGATTTTATCTTGGTCACTTTTAGGCCTAGGGTCGAATTCAGGGAAGTGGGGTTACAAATCAAGTTTCTACGCCTTTTCTACAATGAATCTCTTCCGTTTGTTTATTGTGTTTTTGGTGTTTTTCTATTTAGATTTTTTTTCTGGTAATCTTTGTCCTTGAGGCACACCCTCAAAATTAAGTTCTTGGCTTTGAGCCAAAACAGGGTTCCAAACTGGGTCTTTCTATTCTCAAGACGGAGTACCTGCAAGTCAAAGATTATCTTTTTATTGGCATGCAAGAGAAAAAGTAAATATAGTATAGATATATATGTATATACTATATATGTATAAAGGGGTGGGGGTGGAGGCGGAGATGGAGTGTAGCACGGTGTCAAGTCGGTCGTCGTCTAGAAAGATGCAACCAACAGGATGAGGTGCCGCGTGGAGTGTAAGGTGGATGGCGGAAGATGTGTGTGACCACGCTTTTTGTACGCATGTTTCGGGGAATATCAGCAACTAGTGCAGATATTCCCGCGATACCACGTATGGTAGGTAATGTGAAAATATATATATATATATGTATATATGTAAATATATCTATATGTATATATATATATGGTTATAAATATGTAGGTATATATATGTAGTTATATATGTATATATATATATGTGTATATATATAGGTATATATATATAAGTATATGTACAGATAGATATATGTATAGATATATATATATATACGTAAAAGTATGTATATATAACTATATAGATGTAAATATATATATATATATCGTAATATATGTATATAGATATATGTAGATAGATATGTATATATATATATATATGTATATATAGTTACATAGATATATATGTATATATGTATGTATATTTATATATATATATGTGTGTATGTATAAGTATATGTGTATATATATGTATATATATATATAAGAATATAGATGTATATATATATATGTATGTATATAGACTAATACATAGTTATATAAGTACTAATATATGTATAGATATATGTCTATATATATATATATATATGTATATATGTAAATATATATATATATGTAAATATATAAGTATATAGATATATATATATATATCTATGTATCTATGTATACTAATACTTAAGTATATAGGTACTACTATATGTATAAATATAAGTATATATATATTGATATGTATATATATATGTATATAAATATATGTATATATATCAATATGTATAAGTATACGTATATATATATATGTATATAATAGAGTATAGGAGTGTGTGTGTATGAAAGTGTAAGTGTATGTGTGTAAGTGTCGGTAAAGAGATAAGGAGAAAGTGCTGTGAGAAAGAGAGAGAGAGAGAGAGAGGTCCTGCTGGAGTGAAGAAGAGGCGGGTTAAGCCATCTGAGCTTCAAAGCCAACGTCTGAGGCTGCCACGCCCGCACGCAAGCGCGTATGCGCACAGAGAGGAGCATGCTGGAGGGAGTGGGCACACGTAGAGGACCGTAGCGCGCAGCGCTGTGCTAGAGGCATATGCGGGCAAAAGTGAGTGGGCAAAGGAGCAGGCGGGTGCGGGTGACGCGAACGCACGCAGACGTGCGGGCGGGCACTGGAGCAGGCGTGAGACTAAATGCATGCGTGGGCGAACAGCGATAGCGGCGCATCGAGTGACCGGATAAGTGAGAAGCTTACTGGTCACCCCACTGCAGCCATAGTGTTCCGCAGGCTGGCATGAACAGTGGCTATAGTGTATGGCCGAGCCGCGCGACCGCTTGCTGTAGGTGGTGCGAGTGTGGGTGGGTCGAGGCTGGCGTGCACGAGGAAGGGTTCGCCGACCGGTTGCGGGTGCGGAGAAGTTTGCGACAGAGCGTGTGGAGAGGGAGGCAAGGTCACCTGGAGGCACGCGCGGTGGCCTGCGTGCCTGCTGCTGCTGTGCTGTTGCTGCCATGGAGCTTCAGACCTTGAAGCCTGCGGCAATGGCGGAAGTGCTGGAAACGAAGAAGTTTGGGAAGAGAAGACCACCACGTTGCTGGCATGCGCGGTGGATCTACTGCTGCTGTGCGGAGCTTGAGAGCTTCAAAGCTTGAAGCTCCCACTCCAATGGCTACAATGGCTTGAACTTGAAACAGGGAAAGAAGGCCACCACGCCCACCAGCTCTTTGATGAGCTGGGTGGTGGTGGTGGTCTCACTGTGGTAGGTGTGCACCACAGTGATGGACTCTTGCCCGCAGAGTGTCTCCTCTAAGGAGGAGGTCCTGTGTATAGAGGGACAAGGGAGGAGATGGCCTGTAAGTGAGCTGCTGTGTGGGGTTTTGGCGTGGAGGACCAGGCTGTTTGCAAAGAAGGAGCCATGGTCTTTTTAAAGAAGAGGAAGCCATGCACAGCCATGCCCTGGCCGTGCATGGCTCATGCATGGCTTGGCAGGGAGTGGTGCATGCGGTTGCAGGGCTGGCAGGGAGAGGGGGAGCAGAACATGGCGCGAAGAAGAAGAGGTTGTTCCATGCAGCCGCGGGAAGAGCTTTAAAAGATCAAAAAGAAATAAAAAATGAAGATGGAAATTTTGCGAAGCTGCACTTAAGGAAAATGTGAATTGCGTGGTCATTTTATTTACTCTCCTCCCTCTCAATTAAATGCATGCATGCATGTAATTTTACAAATGCGACTATGGAAACCTAATATGCACTGGTAATGCTAGGAAATAGCACAAGACGGCATAATTACAGGTGTATTTTTGCGGTGCAATCATACCCCCATGCCTATCTTTTGCTAGTCCCTAGAAAAACATTTTTTTGTTGTATTTAGAAATGGTCTTTAAGCTGAAGATTTTCTCTTGAGGCAACATAGGTGTGTTTATTATTGGATATTGTGAGAACCAATTGTAGAGAAGACTACCAGTACTTTAAGTCTCACATGACATAGATCATCTCTCAACTAACCAGAACTCTTGATATTTAAACCTTATGTACGATTTCTAGGACCCAGGAGGTTTTTGCCATACTCAAGAGCTCAAGAGATTATGGCTTGTGCTTAGTGAAGGATCAAGACTGACCAGATGAACATTAAGACTCAAGCCCAGGGTTTCATGAATTTTTAAGTACAGGTTGGTCCCAGTTTCAGCTCATGTCTTCAGATTGACCCTTAAAAAGATGACGGAAAACTCAACTCCCATTTTCTGACATTTGTGGCTTAAATAAAACAAGGTATTTGTAACCTGCCCTGAAGAACTTCTTGTAGGGAGAAGACTTTACGGATATTTGTGAGATATACTGACTTATTTGCATCTTTCTCTCTATTTTTTTTTTTTTTGAAACACGTGTCAGTATATCTCTTACAGATTATTTGGAGGAGCACACTTTTCTTTTTCATGGGAGAGTTTCTTTTTGGTGGAAAGAGTTTCTCCTAAACACAAGACTAAAACCTGGGATAAAAAGTCTACCTACGTGCACAGGTAAGGACTCCACCTTCCCTAATGAACACTACGGTTGGATCTTATGTTCACCTGGTCTTTCCTGATATGTGTAGTGTGAACCAAGTTTACTTAAGCTCTCGAGTAGAAGCAAACCAACAAATCTTGTACTGGTGTCTTACGTACAAGAATACGTCCTTAGTTAGGAGAGATTCCGATCTATTTTGTCAATGCTCAAGTGAATTATGCCGAGCCTGAGAGAATCAAGCTTCTGTGGCCTGGAAAGTCTTCAAAACAGCGGTTGAATATCAATAAACACTTATTGTATTATTGTATTTTTTTGCTTCAGCCTTCAGATCAATACTAAACATCATTTATATATATATATATATAGAAATAGCATGATACCCTAAAATACCCAAATCCTAATGATGCCTATCCACCCCCTCATGCCAAACGATGCTATGTCCTCATATGCATGCAGGGAAAGGTAGAGAAAGGACGAAAGATCGGGTAATGAGAGCTGAGGTGTAGGGTATACAGCAGGGTGGTAGGGTAGGTGGATGGTGGGTGGTGAAGTGAAAAGTGAAGTGATCGTGATAGTGAAGTGAAAAGTGATGGTGGATAGTGAGTGTTGTTGGGGTGCCTCCCAACGAGCACTGAATTTAACGTCCCTAGTTGGACTCAGGATGAGGCACAAAATTAGTTACCCTCCAGCAGGGCAGCAGTTTTTCCAACGGGGGCAGGTTCATGAGTAAGATAGGGTTTCAAACGCTGCCCATTGACCATAAATTTATGCCTAGATTTGGGATCTTCAATCTCAACGGCCCCGTTGGGAAATGGTCTCAAGACCAGGAAAGGACCAGTCCATTTAGACTTCAATTTCCCAGGAAAGAATTTGAGTTGGGCATTATAGAGCCAAACTTGCTGAGATGGCTCAAATTCTTTTCGCCGAATACGGCTGTCGTGAAAAGCCTTAGTGCGTTGTTTGAAAGTTAAAGCAGAATCATAGGCTTCATGATGGAGCTCTTCCAGATCCTGGAGTTGGAGTTTCCTTTCTCGACCACACAGGTCTGGGTCAAGGTTACTTTGGCGAAGCACCCAATAAGCGCGGTGCTCCAACTCTACGGGCAAATGACAAGGCTTCCCGTAAATGATTCTATATGGAGACATACCAAGGGGAGCCTTGAAGGTG
Source organism: Thalassia testudinum (assembly GCA_037157565.1). NCBI lineage: Eukaryota > Viridiplantae > Streptophyta > Magnoliopsida > Alismatales > Hydrocharitaceae > Thalassia > Thalassia testudinum. Next base: position 5,149,164 of record JAZHRO010000003.1, on the reverse strand, counting down.
GTCCGATATGCCCAAAGTGCATCAATTAGCTTGTCGGACCAATCCTTACGGTCAGGCCAAACCATTTTCTGGAGAATCTGCTTGACTTGCCTGTTCGACACCTCTGCCTTGCCGTTCGTCTGAGGATGATACGAGGTGTGATACGATGGTTGACTCCATGTTTCCTCAGAAGTGCCCGAAAAGAAGCATGGGTAAAATGGCTTCCTCCATCCGAGATAATGGCTTGAGGGATCCTAAAGCATGCAAAGATGTGGTCTTTGACGAATCGAGTGGATAAAACATGGTCAGCATGGCGCACAGGAATATCCTCGATCCATTTTGAAACATAGTCAACGGCCACGAGGATGAATTCGAAGTCGTTGGAAGGAGGAAAGGGACCCATGAAATCAATTCCCCAAATGTCGAAGATTTCTGCATCTAGGATGGGTTGTAAGGGCATCATGTCACGAAGTGACATTGACCCTAACAACTGGCACCTAGTGCAATGCTTGGCATAATTTTCTGCATCCTGGTGAAGGGAGGGCCAAAAGAAATCGCACTACAACACCTTAGCTGCAGTTTTCCTCCCAAAGAAATGGCCTCTGCAGGCCTAATCGTGGCAGAAGGATAGCACACTGGGGAATTCACAGTCAGGAACACAGCAACAAATGATTTGATCAGCACCTATCCGAAAAAGAAGTGGATTATCCCAGAAATAATACTTTACATTTGCCATGAGACGCTCGCACTGGTTTTTAGGCCAGCCACGTGGAAGGGATCCAGAAGCAAGGTAATTGGCAATGTTGGCATACCACGGTCCACTTGCCACATTTATTGCCAATAGGTGCTCATCAGGAAAAAATTCATTGATCGGCAGAGTAAGTCCAATATGATCAGGGTTCAGTCTGGAAAATTGATCAGTGACAACATTCTGGGCTCCGGCCTTATCGCGGATTGGTGTCGGACCCGAATAGGTTGTTAATATGGTGATTTTATCGTTGAAGTGTGTAGAGTGGTTAACTAAATCAGACCTAACCATCTCTTTACAAATATAAGTATATGTATATATGTATGTAGCTATATAGGTATATATGTATTTGTATATATATATATGTATGTAAATATATATATATTAGTATATGTATAGATAGATATATGTTTAGATATATATATATATATTTATATATGTATGTATTTATATGTATATGTATGTATATGATACTATATAAATGTATATGTATATATATATGTGTATGTATATAGTAATATATGTATATATAGATATATGTAGCTAGATATGTATATATATGTGTATATATATATAGTTGTATAGATATATATGAATATAGGCAAGTATATATGTGTGTGTGTGTGTGTGTATATATATATATATATATATATAAGTATATAGATGTGTGTATATAGACTAATACATAGTTATATAAGTACTAATATATGTATAGATATATGTATAAATATATATATATCTATGTAAGTATATGTATATATGTAAATATATATGTATATATATATATATAAGTATTTAGATATATGTATATATATCAATATATATATGTATACGTATATATATATGTATATAATAGAGTATAGGTGTGTGTGTGTGTGTGGAAGTGTGAGTGTATGTGTGTGTAAGTGTCGGTGAAGAGAGTGAGAGAGTGTTGTGAGAGAGAGAGAGAGAGAGCACGAGAGAGAGGGCACTACTGTGAAGAAGAGGCGGGATAAGTTGTCCGCAAGCCTAGTGCGTCATCTGATGATCAAGTTCACGCGCAAGCGTGCATGCGCGCAGAGAAGCGTGCGCTGGAGGGTGATGGGCATGGAGAGAAAACATGCAGCGCACCGTGCTACGCGAGGGCTGGAGCGGGCGCTGGCAGGCGCACGTGGGCGAAGAGAGCGGGCGAAGGTAGGCATACGCGGGCTAGCAGATGTGCGGGTGGGTGCCAGCGACGCGGGCGGAGAAGCGCGCGCGGGCTACGGCCGGTTGCGGTGCACCGGGTGACCGGTAGCTGCAGGTGCTGTGATTGTGTTCAGCTAGCGGCTGGCGAGCGTGGGCTGGCGCATAAGGAAGAAGGTCTGCATTGGCCGGTTGCGGGTGCGGAAAAGTTCGTGACAGAGAGGAGAAGCGGGGGGCGATGGTGTCTGCAGGCGCGCACGGAAGTTTGCGGGTGGTGCAGGGGTGTGCTGGGGTGCTTGGTCGGCCGCTGCAGAGGCACGCAATGGTTGGTTGTGGGCGGAAGAGAGAGCGCGACAGAGCGAAGAAGCAGGTGGCGGAGAGGCCTACAGGCGCACGCGGAGGCTAGGGTGGCCTACAGGCTTGCGTGGAATGGGCTGGGGCTACTGCTGCTGCTGCCTTGCCGCTGCTGCTGAAGCTTTGAGCTTCAAGCTTGAAGCCTGCGGCAATGGCTGAAGTGGCATTGAAGGTGAAAACAGTGAAGAAGGCCACCACACCCACCGGCTCTTTGAAGAGCTGTGCATTGGTGGTTTCACGGTGGTGGGTGCTCACCACAGTGAAGACTCCTATCCGTCGTATGTCTCTGAGGAGGGCCGCGGTGTGGAGGGAGAGGGAGGAGATAGTGGCCTGGAAAGAGAAGAAGCTGCAGTATTTTTTGCTGGGGACCAGGCTCGCTTTGCAAAGGAGGAGCCGTGTCTTTTTTATAGAGGAAGAAGATATTCACGGCCATTCCCTGGCTGTGCATGGCTCATGCATGGCCTTGGTAGGGAGAGGCAGCCGCAAGGAAGGGCTGGAGCAAGGAATGGCACGAGGAGAAGAAGAACATGCATGCAGCTGCGGGAAGCATTCAAAATCAAGTGAAATAAAAATAAAAAGATGGTGAATTTTGTGAAGTAGCACTTAAAGAAAATGTAAATTGCGAGGCCACTTATTTACTCTCCTCCCCTCTCAATTAAATGCATGCATGCATGTATTTTTACAAATGCGATTATGGAACCCTAATATGCATTGGTAATGCTAGGAAATAGCACAAGAAGGCACTATTGCAGGTGCATTTTTGCGGTGCAATCATACCCCCATGCCTATCTTTTGCTAGTCCCTAGCAAAATAGTATTTAGAAATGATCTTAAGCTGAAGATTTTCTTCTGAGGCAACATAGGTTTGTTTATTATTGGATATTGTGAGAACCAATTGTAGAGAAGACTACCAGTACTTTAAGTCTCACATGTCATAGATCATCTCTCAACTAATCAGGACTCTTGATATTTAAACCTTAAGTACGATTTCCAAGACCCAGGAGGTTTTTGCTGTACTCAAGAGATCAAGAGATTATGGCTTGTGCTTAGTAAAGGATCAAGACTGACCAGATGAACATTAAGACTCAAGCCCAGGGTTTCACGAATCTTTAAGTAAAGGTTGGTCCCAGTTTCAGCCCGTGTTTTCGGAAAACTCAACTCTCATTTTCTGACATTTGTGGCTCAAGGAAAACAGAACTTTTCGTAGGAAGATTTTATAGATATTTATGAGATATACTAACTTATTTACATCTTTTTTTTTTTTTTTGAAACACGTGTCAGCGTATCTCTTACAACTTTATTTGGAGGAGCACACTTTTCTTTTTGGTGGGAGAGTTTCTTTTTGGTAGAAAGAGTTTCTCCTAAACACAAGACTAAAACCTGGGATAAAAAGTCTACCTGCACGCACAGGTAAGGACTCCACCTTCCCTAATGAACACTAGGGTTGCATCGTATGTTCACCTAGTCTTTCCTGATATATGTAGTGTGAACCAAGTTTACTTAAGCTCTCAAGTAGAAGCAAACCAACGAATCCTGTAATGGTGTCTCAGGTGCAAGAATACGTCCTTAGTTAGGAGAGATTCCGATCTATTTTGTCAATGCTCAAGTGAATTAAGCCGAGCCTGAGCGAATCAAGCTTCTGTGGCCTGGAAAGTCTTCAAAATAGAGGTTGAATATCCATAAACACTTATTGTATTTTTGTTTCAGCTTTCAGATCATTACTAAACACCATTTATTATTATTATTATTATTATATTATATATATATATATTTTTTTTTTGTTCTTTTCTTGCATATTTATAAATAGGTGGGAACTGCATGATTCCATAAAATACCTAGATCCTATGGATACCTATCGACCCCCCCAAGCCAAAAAATGCTATGTCCTCATATGCATTCAGGGTAGGGTATAGGAAGGACGAAAGATCAGGTAACGAGAGCTGAACTGCAGGGTATACAGTAGGGTGGTAGGGTGGGTGGATGGTGGGTGGTGAAGTGAAAAGTGAAGTGATCATGGAAGTGGTGTGAAAAGTGATGGTGGATGGTGAATGGTCTGGCATTTCCTGGGACGAGAGTGTCCCAGGCAGATCGGATAACAAGTTGGGAAGAAGAAGTTGGCCCTCAGATTGGCCAAGAAGAGGGGCTTCTTGGATAGATGGATCCAAAAAGGAATAGCCCCAGTGAGAAGTATATGGGCTCATGGTCCCAGTGTGGATTTCAAATCCGCCTGATTTGGCGGGAAAGAAAGGGCAATCCGGTCTTCCAGAGTGTGGATCGACAGTGAGTAGCCCGAAGATGACTCAGACCACGAGGTATGGGAAGCGGAGAAAACCTCATCAGAAGTCTGGTCAGACGAAGGTATGGGAATAGGGAGGGATGGGGGAACGTCACAATATGTGTTGATCAGGCAGTCATCAGTGTTTATAGGCAATCCGCAGCAGTTCGAATAGGTCCCAAATAGTCCGATACCCGCTCTGATAGCCATGTCCTCATCAGACGTGTCATCCTCGATGCAATCACAATCAACGTTCTTGGCTGCCTTGAAGATGTTAAGCTTGATCTTTTCAGATCCAACAGCAATCTCAATACAGCCCGACTCGCAGTCGATAAGGACACGGGCTGTGGCCAAGAAAGGTCAACCGAGGATGATCGGACAATCAGAAAGTGAATTAGGAACTTCCATATCTAAAACAAGAAAGTCAATAGGAAAATAGAGACTGTTGACCCTAACCACCACGTCTTCCACCACACCCTTTGGGATTTTGATAGAACGATCTACCAACTGTAATGTGACAGGGGTGGGTTTTAGATTTCCCAAAGAAAATTTTTCGAGCATGATGGTTGGTATAAGATTTATGGAAGATCCTAGATCAAGCAGGGCACGGTTAAAACTGCAACCTTGGATGCTACAGGAAATAAGCGGTGTGCCCGGATCTTTCTGCTTCGGTGGTAGATTTGACAGTATAGCACAACTCACATGAGGCAAGAGAACCACCGGATTCTTGGTTTTCTTTGACTGTCGTCTAGGTGTTGTGTAGTCTTTGAAAAAAATGGGCGACAGTAGGTATGTGATCGATAGCCTCGAGCAGGGGTACCTTGATTTCTACATCCCTGAACAAATAGCGCAGGTTATCAAAGGCCTGCGTATCTTTCTTTTTGCCTTTTGGCTCCCTCAGTAGAGCCTCAAGGAATGGGAATGATTCTGGCAACAATTTGGGTGTATTGTCCTCTCGCGAATGTAGTGCGCATCCTAAATGAGTGGGCGATGAAGAAGACGGGCCAGGATCAGGTCGAGGCGGATCGATGGTCTGCTTACCGCTCCTCATAGTGATAGTATTGGATGATGCAGGTCCAGTGGGATCATACGGTGGAGGAGGGTTTGTAATAGGGACATAAGAGTGAGTTGCTGCAGTGGGATTAGCCTAAAATCTCGGTGGAATGCTCTGAGCTTGCAGAATATGATAAACCTGCCCCTGAGAAGGTCCTACCTGTTGTTGAGGACCACAAGGTACGAAATTTCACGGGTTTGGGATAGGCTGGGCAAGAAGAGTGCCCTGAGATCGAGTCGCCATGCGTAGTTGACTGATCTCAGCATTCTACTGCGCCAATTGGTGCTGAAGAGAGGTCATGTTCTCTTCATGGTGCTTTGACATATCCGTCATCATTCGTATCAATTTATCAAGAGGACTTGATGCGTGTTCGGTTTGCGGTACGCAAGGGCTTGATGGCGGATTCACCATAGGATTGGACTGGGCCCTTCGAATGACAGGTGCGGATGGTCGCATTGGTCCACCCACGGGGATTTGGCGCTGCAGGTTATTGGACCATGCGAAATTCGGATGATTTCTCCACCTTGGGTTATAAGTGGCAGAGAATGGGTTGTTCCCCAGGGTGCAAGCTTCTTCTACGCTAGAGGACGCGTCCGCATGTAAATATGCATCCGAGCACACGGAGGCTTGGTCTTCCGTGTCGAAATACTAGCTCGCAGAAGCCAGTTCCACATGACTTACCGAGTCGCTTGGCGCGACGTTCGGTAAGGAAGGTCTTACGGGGTTTCTCGGGATAAGCCTGGTGTTGGAAGAATTTGGATTGTGACAAAGTGGTGAAGAGGTGGTGTTTGCCATAGAACAGGTGGGGTTGGCCAGAAGCTCGTCCAAGTTCTTGTGCACGACAGAGACTTCATCCAGTTTTTGTGCAGTAAGGCTTAGATCAGTGGATGAATGGGAGGGTCCCGTGTCAACTTCGTGGACATTTCGAGGCTGGCTGGTACGATTAAATGCAATAATGGAAGCATTGTTCATCGAGTTTTCACTAATATTTTCAAACAATTCAAATGCTCCATTTTCGTCTTTATTCATAAATTTCCCTCCGCAAGAAGCGTCTGCAATCTACTTCAAAGTCTCATTTAGCCCGTAGTAGAAAATCTGGGCTATATGCCACTTAGGCAGACCGTGGTGTGGACACTTCCTGAGGAGGTCGTTATACCTCTCCCATGCCTCATGAAATTGTTCGCCGTTTTGTTGCATAAAAGTGGTGATAGCACGGCAAAGCGCATTGGTTCTCCCAATTGGGAAGAACTTCTTGAGAAACGCTGTTCGCATCTCTTCCTAAGAGTGGATGGTTCTCCCAAGGGTGCGTAACCATTGCGATGCCTTATCCCGCAATGAAGATGGGAACATCTTCATGAGGACTATAGGTAACCCGACATTTCTTGGTTTAACAGTTTCAGCCAGTCGGGTTAGGTCTTCCAAGTGGAGAAAAGGATCTTCACTTGCAAGACCATGAAAGTGAAAATTTATTAGGCCAATTATGTTCGGTTTCAATTCAAAGTCGTCCCCACCCATGGGGACCCGAATTTGTCCAATGGTCTCTGTAGCAGCAGGATTCTGATAAGAGCTAGGAGACCTAGGCTCCTCCCATTCGGGAGGGTGCTGCATTTCCTCCAATGTTTCCCTAATGGCTTCAATTTGTTCATTATACATTTCCATTTGGGCTTGGAGGCGGGTTATGGGATCTAAGGCTCCACCACCTGGTGGGTTCTGAGGGCGGTTTCCTCCCTCGGGATTTGGGGGTAGGCGTGCAGCCATGTTTGTGGAGGAGGACGACGATTCGGCTTCTTTTCTAAATTTATCAGGCAATTCAAACAGTTCAGGGTTTTGTGACCTCCTCGAAAACATGCACTACCGCAGGAAGAATTGGGGGGATAAGAAGGGAAAAGAGATGAGAGAAATGACGCTGCAAAGGTACACTTGATGACAAATCAGTACAATCAAATTCCTAACCTCTACAGTGTGCCCTTAGACCTAAAGATCTAAGTTACCTACTATCACGAACTACGGAACCGAATGCGAGCATTGCGGAACCATCGGGCCAGATTGAAAGGTCGTTTGCCCCAGTCTTAGACACCCGATAGCACGCGGGAACCCTCACCAGCACATAGGCACTACACGCAGGTAGTTAAACCTCCAATCCTTAATAAGGGTCAAGTTACTACCAGTTTTAGTTAGAGGCTTAGGGTGAAGTGCTTTTGGAATGTGAAGGGCGTTGTTTACGGGTAATGCCCAAGTGATTGATTTTTAGAGTGTGTAAAACAAGCATGCAACAAGGAAATCTCCCCGATTTGAAGTTTTTAATTAGTGAATGATTTTTAGAGTTCAGCCTTAAGTAGTATTGATTTTAGGATTTCACTGAAATACCAATTCAACCAATCTCCGGGTTTTGAGAGAATACAGGTTTTCTTCTAAGCCCAACAAACCCTTCTTCAATATCAATTGGTTAATGCATGCTAAAATGTAATGGGCTACCCTAAATGAAGATTTCTATGTGTGGATGCACGAATCAGTTTTAGATTAGTGTGAAAGGGAGCCAAAGCACTTGAATTCAAGTGCTCCCAATCACCAAAAAGATGTCCACACAAGGCTCAACCATAAGATAAAGAAAACCAAATTGTTGGGGTTGAAATATTCGGGATCGAATCTTAGGCATGTTGAAAAGTCATGGTAGGGTTGGAATCAACTCAATTCCAAGTCTCCCCACCAAAAATGTGATCATGAATTTGCAGGCAAATGAGGCAAAGAGGGGTGCAATCAATCTTTTTATTTGCCTCAAAGAATACTTCACACGGCAAAAAATTCAAGAATCAAGATTCTTGGATTTTCGCTATGCGAAGTAGGGTGGGAAATCTCGGGGCAGTGGGAGTAAAGGCAATCAATCAAACAAGTGAATTTTAATCCACTTGCCCCAAGAGATCCCAAGAAGTTTTTTCTAGTTTTTAGTTTTTTTAGTTTTTTTTTATTAAGGTTACAAGTTAACCTAGGTTGCTAAGAAGAGAAGACCTACTTGTTCGACAACGTGTGCGAAGCTCCAATGCGGTGTCGGTGTCTTCACGCTCTCGTTCCCGCCATGGATCTGCTCACGTCTTCGACTTCGTTTGCCTGCCTTTTCCTTGCAATAAGTTCACCTGCACAACAAAAATAGAGATACCCGTGAAGAGAGAAGAGAAAAATTTACAGTAATGGAGTAAAAACTTACTTGAAGGTGCACTTCCCTGGAACGGCGCCAGAAAAGGTGTGGTGTCGGACCGGAATAGGTTGTTAATATGGTGATTTTATCGTTGAAGTGTGTATAGTGGTTAACCTAAATCGGACCTAACCATGTCTTTACAAAATTTTTTTTAACTTGGCCTACTTGATTTTATCTTGGTCACTTTTAGGCCGAGCGTGGAACTCAGGGAAGTGGGGCTACAAGTCAAGTTTCTACGCCTTTCCTACAATGAATCTCTTCTGTTCGTTTATTGTGTTTTTGGTGCTTTTCTGTTTAGATTTTTTTTTTGGTAATCTTTGTCCTTGAGGCACACCCTCAAAATTGGGTTCTTGGCTTTGAGACAAAACAGGGTTCCAAAACGAGTCTTGCTATTTGCAAGATGGGGTACCTGCAAGTCAAGGATTATCTTTTCTCTTTTATATGTTTTTTTTATCTTTTTACTTACAGGAAAGTGAAACAGAAATAAAGTAAATATAGTGTATATATAGATGAATATATTATATATGTATAAAGGGGTGGGGGTGGAGGTGGAGATGGAGTGTAGCACGGTGTCGAGTCGGTCGTCGTCTAGAAAGACGCAACCAACGGGATGAGGTGCCGCGTGAAGTGTGGGATGGATGGTGGAAGATGTATGTGACCACGCTTTTTGTACACGTGTATCGGGGGATATCAGCAACTGGTGCAGATATTCCTGCGATACCACGTATGGTAAATAATGTGAAAATATATATATATATGTATGTAAATATATCTATATATATATATGGTTATAAATATATAGGTATATATATATTTATATATCTATAGGTGTATATATATCTATATATATATATATAAGTATATGTATATATGTATGTAGCTATATAGGTATATATGTATATGTATATATATATATGTATGTAAATATATATATATATGTATGTATTTATATATATATGTATGTATATGAGACTATATAAATGTATATGTATATATATATGTGTATGTATATAGTAATATATGTATATATAGATATATGTAGCTAGATATGTATATATATGTATATATATATATAGTTGTATAGATATATATGTATATATGTATGTATGTATGTATATAAATATATGTATATAGGTAAATATATATATATATAAGTATATAGATATATGTATATAGACTAATACATTGTTATATAAGTACTAATATATGCATAGATATATGTATAAATATATATATATATATGTATATAAGTATATGTATATATGTAAATATATATGTAAATATATATGTATACGTATATATATATATATGTATATAATAGAGTATAGATGTGTGTGTGTGTGTGGAAGTGTGAGTGTATGTGTGTGTAAGAGTCGGTGAAGAGAGTGAGAGAGTGTTGTGAGAGAGAGAGAGAGAGAGCACGAGAGAGAGGGCACTACTGTGAAGAAGAGGCAGGATAAGTTGTCTGCGAGCCCAGTGCGTTGTCTGATGATCAAGCTCGCGCACAGGCACGCATGCGTGCAGAGAAGCACGTGTTGGAGGGCGATGGGCACGAAGAGAAGACACGCAGTGCACCGTGCTGCACGAGGGCTGAAGCTGGTGCTGGCAGGCGCGTGTCTCTTAAGAGAGCAGGCAAAGGCAGGCATACGCGGGCTAGCAGACGCACGGTCGGGTGCAGGCGACGCAGGCGGAGACGCGCGCGCGGGCTGTGGCAGGTTGTGGTGCGCCGAGTGACCGGTAGCTACAGGTGCTGTGAGTGTGTCCAGCTCGCAGTTGGCGAGCATCGGCTGGCGCACGAGGAAGAAGGTCTGCGTCAGCCGTTGCGGGTGCGAAGAAGTTCGTGACAGAGTGGAGAAGCGGGGGGCGATTGTGTCGGTAGGTGTGCACGGAAGCTTGCGGGTGCTGCAGGGGTGCACCAGTGTGCTTGGCTAGCCACTGCAGAGGCACGCAATGGCCGGTTGCGGGTGGAATAGAGAGCGCGATAGAGCGAAGAAGCGGGAGGTGGAGAGGCCTGCAGGCGCGTGCGGAGGCGAGGGTGGCCCGCAGGCTTGCGCGGAATGGGCTGGGGCTGCTGCTGCTGCTGCCGCCTTGCCACTACTGCTGGAGATTTGAGCTTCAAGCTTGAAGCCTGCGGCAATGGATGAAGTGGTGTGGAAGGTGAAAATAGTGAAGAAGACCACCATGCCCACCGACTCTTTGAAGAGCTGGGTAGTGGTGGTTTCACGGTGGTGGGTGCTCACCACAGTGAAGACTCCTGTCTGCCGAGTGTCTCCGAGGAGGGTCGGCGTGTGGAGGGAGAGGGAGGAGATAGTGGCCTAGAAAGAGAAGAAGCTGCGGTATTTTTTGCTGGGGACCAGGCTCACTTTGCAAAGGAGGAGCCGTGGCTTTTTTATAGAGGAAGAAGCCATGCACGGCCATGCCCTGGCTGTGCATGGCTCATGCATGGCCTTAGCAGGGAGAGGCAGCCGCAGGGAAGGGCTGGAGCAAGGAATGGTGCGAGGAGAAGAAGAAGATGCATGCAGCCACGGGAAGCATTCAAAATCAAGTGAAATAAAAATAAAAAGATGGTGAATTTTGTGGAGCAGCACTTGAAGAAAATGTAAATTGCGAGGCCACTTATTTACTCTCCTCCCCTCTCAATTAAATGCATGCATGCATGTATTTTTACAAATGCGATTATGCAACCCTAATATGCATTGGTAATGCTAGGAAATAGCACAAGAAGGCACTATTGCAGGTGTATTTTTGTGGTGCAATCACGGCTCTCAATGTCAAATTCTTGGAGCAGAAGGATCCAACGAATCAGTCGAGGCTTGGCAGCCTTCTTGTGCATGAGGTGGCGAATGGCCGCGTGATCAGTGAAAACAATAACGTGAGAGCCCAGAAGAAAAGAGCAGAATTTCTCCAGCCTAAAGATGACTGCCAGTAGTTCTTTTTCAGTGGTAGTATAATTACTTTGGGTCTCGTCCAACGTCTTACTGGCGTAGTATACCACGAAGGGGTGTCTATCGTGTCTTTGTCCCAGGATGGCTCCGATTGCAAGGTCGAAAACATTACACATGAGTTCAAAGTTGAGGGACCAATCAGGTGGCTGGAGAACAGGGGCCTTGGTGACAGCATTACGCAGCTAAGTGAATGCTTGTATGCAGTCGGGGCCCATATCGAAGGGTACATCGGTCGATAGGAGATGAGTTAACGGTCGAGAAATCTTAGAGAAGTCTTTGATGAATCTCCTATAGAAACCGACGTGTCCCAGGAAGCAGCGGATTTGTTTGACAGAGCCAGGCATAGGTAAATCAGCAATGACATCAAGCTTAGCTCTGTCAACCTCGATACCCCCATCAGAGATGATATATCCGAGAGTAATTCCCTCGTGCACCATAAAATGACTTTTTTCCCAGGAAAGCACGAGGTTTACATCAATACATCTCCTAAGGATATGAGTCAGGTTGGCAAGACAGTCATCGAAAGATGGTCCAAAGATCGAGAAGTCATCCATGAAGACCTCGAGAAAGTCACCCATCATGTCATGGAATATCGCCAGCATACATCTCTGGAAAGTTGCTGGCGCATTGCAAAGTCTGAACGGCATCCTTCTAAATGCAAAGGTGCCAAATGGGCAGGTAAAGGTGGTTTTCTCTTGGTCTCGGGGGTCAATTGCCACCAGGTTATATCCTCAAAATCCATCCAGGAAATAAAAAAATTTATTTCCCACTAACCACTCTAGGATTTGATCAATAAAAGGTAGTGGAAAGTGATCTTCCTTGGTTGCAGCATTGAGTTTCCTATAATCCACACACACTCTCCAAGATGTAGGAGTGCGTGTAGGGATGGATTCGCCCTTGTCATTGACACGAATGGTGAGTCCTGCCTTCATGGGCACCACGTGAATCGGACTCACCCAGGGGCTATCGCTGATCGGGTAGATTATACCCACATCCAGCCACTTAATAATTTCTTTCTTAATGACCTCCCGCATGTTAGGGTTGAGACGTCACTGCATCTCGCGGGAAGGTCGAGCCTCCTCCTCTGTATATATACGGTGAGTGCAGTAGGAGGGGCTAATGCCAGATAAGTCTGATAAGGACCATCCAATAGCTACCTTGAGTTCTATGAGGACCTTAGTTAGTTTGCACTCTTGCTCCCTGGTCAATTTTGAACTGATGATTACAGGGAGCGTTTCATTTGGCCCTAGGAAAACATACTTAAGTGTACTAGGCAGCTCTTTCAGCTCGGGAGTGGATGGTGAAAGATTTGGCATTTCTTGGGACGAGAGTGTCCCAGGCAGGTTGGAGAACAAGTCAGGAGGAAGAAATTGGCCTTCAGATTGGCCAAGAAGAGGGGCTTCTTGGATAGATGGATCGAAAAAGGAATAGCCCCAGTGAGAAGTATATGGCTCGAGGTCCCAATGTGGATTTGCAAATTCGCCTGATTTGGCGGGAAAGAAAGGGAAATCCAATCTTCAAGAGTGTGGACCGGCGGTGAGTAGCCCGGATATGACTCAGACCATGAGGTATGGGAAGTGGAGAAAACGTCATTAGAAGTTTGGTTAGGAGAAGGTACGGGACAAGGGAGGGATGGGGGAACGTCACAATTTGTGTTGGTTAGGCAGTCGTTAACTACTTATTCCGCAGCAGTCAGAATAAGTCCCAATTAGTCCAATACATGCATTGATGGCCATGTCCTCGTCAGATGTGTCATCCTCGATGCAATCGTAATCAAAGTTCTTGGCTGCTTTGAAGATGTTAAGCTTGAGCTTTTCAGATCCAATGGCAATCTCAATACAGCCCGACTCGCAGTCGATATGGGTGCGTGCTGTGGCCAAGAAAGGTCGACCGAGGATCATCGGACAATTAGAAAGTGAACTAGGAACTTCCATATCTAAAAGAAGAAACTCAACAGGAAAACAGAGACTGTTGACCCTAACCACCACGTCTTCCACCACACCTTTTGAGATTTTGATAGAACGATCTGCCAACTGTAACGTGATAGGGGTGGGTTTCAGATTTCCCAAGGAAAATTTTTCGAGCATGATGGTTGGTATGAGATTGATGGAAGATCCTAGATCGAGTAGGGCACGGTTAAACTTGCAGCCTTGGATGCTACAGGAAGTAAGCGGTGTGCCCGGATCTTTCTGCTTCGGTGGTAGATTTGACAGTACAGCACAACTCGCATGAGGCAAGAGAACCACCGGATTCTTGGTTTCCTTTGATTGTCGCCTGGGTGTTGTGTAGTCTTTGAAAAATCGAGAGACAGTAGGTATGTGGTCGATAGCCTCGAGCAGGGGTACCTTGATTTCTACATCCCTGAACAAATTACGCAGGTTATCAAAGGCCTACATATCTTCCTTTTTTCCTTCTGGCTCTTTCAGTAGAGCCTCAGGGAATGGAACTGATTCTGGCACCAATTTGGGTGTATCGTCCTCTCGCGAATGCGGTGCGCATCCCGAATGAGAGGGCGATGAAGAAGACAGGCCAGGATCAGGTCGAGGCGGATCGACAGTCTGCTTACCGCTCCTCGTAGTGATAGCATTGGATGATGCGAGTCCAGTGGGATCATACGGCAGAGGAGGGTTCGCAATGGGGACATAAGAGTGCGGTGCTACAGAAGGATTAGCCTGAAATCCTGGTGGAATGCTCAGAGCTTGCAGAATCTAATTAACCTACCCCTGAGAAGGTCGTACCTGTGGTTGAGGACCACGGGGTATGAAATTTCGCGGGTTTGGAACAGGTTGGGCAGGAAGAGTGCCCTGAGATCGAGTCGCCATGCGTAGTTGACTGATCTCAGCATTCTACTGCGCCAATTGATGCTGAAGAGAGGTCATGTTCTCTTCATGGCACTTCGACATTTCTATCATCATTCACATCAATTTGTCAAGAGGACTTGATGCGTGTTTGGTTTGCGGTACGCAAGGGCCTAATGGCCTATTTGCCATAGGATTAGACTGGGCCCTTGGGATGATGGGTGCGGACAGTCACATTGGTCCACCCGAGGGTTTTGGCGCTGCGGGTTGTTGGACCATGCAATGTTCGGATGATTTTGCCACCCTGGGTTATACATGGCAGAGAACAGGTTGTTCCCCAGGGTGCAAGCATCTTCTATGCCAGAAGACTTGTCCGCATGTAAATATGCGTCCAAGCACACGGAGGCTTGGTCCTCCATGTCAAAATACTGGCTCGCAGAAGCCAAATCCACATGACTTACCGAGTCGCTTGGCGCGACACTCGGTAGGGAAGGTCTTACGTGGTTTCTCGGGATATGCCTGGTGTTGGAAGAATTTGGATTGTGACGAAGTGGTGAAGTGGGGGTGTTTGCCATAGAATGGGCGGGGTTGGCTAGAAGCTCATCCAGCTTCTTGTGCATGATGGAGACTTCATCTAGTTTTTGTGCTATAAGGCTAAGATCAGTGGATGAATGGGAGGGTCCCATGTCAACTTTGTGGACATTTCGAGGCTGGTTGGTACGATTAAAGGCCACAATGGAGGCATTGTTCATTGAGTTTTCACTCATATTTTCAAACAATTCGAATGCTCCATTCTCATCTTTATTCATAAAATTCCCTCCGTAGGAAGCGTCTGCAATCTGCTTCAAAGTCTCATTCAGCCCATAGTAGAAAATCTGGGCTATATGCCACTTAGGCAGACCGTGGTGCAGACACTTCATGAGGAGGTCATTATACCTCTCCCATGCCTCATGAAATTGTTCGCTGTTTTGTTGCGTAAATGAAGTGATAGCACGGCGAAGCGCATTGGTTCGCTCGATTGAGAAGAACTTCTTGGGAAACGCTGTTCGCATCTCTTCCCAAGAGTGGATGGTTCTCCCAAGGGTGCGTAGCCACTGCGACGCTTTATCCCGCAATGAAAACAGGAACATTTTCATGAGGACTATAGGTAACCCGATATTTTTTGGTTTAACAGTTTTAGCTAATCGGGTTAGGTCTTCCAAGTGGAGAAAAGGATCTTCACTTGCAAGACCATGGAATGAAAATTTATTTGGCCAATTATGTTCGGTTTCAGTTCAAAGTCGTCCCTGCCCATGGGGACCCGAATTTGTCCTATGGTCTCTGTAGCAGCGAGATTCTGATAGGAGCTAATGGACCTAGGCTCCTCCCATTCGGGAGGGTTCTGCATTTCCTCCAATGTTTCCCTAATGGCTTCAATTTGCTCATTATACATTTCCATTTGGGCTTGGAGGCAGGTTATGGAATCTAAGGCTCCACCACCTGGTGGGTTTTGAGGGCGGTTTCCTCCCTCGGGATTTGGGGGTGGGCGTGCAGCCATGTTTGTGGAGGAGGAGGATGATTCAGCTTCTTTTCTAAATTTATCAGGAAATTCAAACAATTCAGGGTTTTGAGACCTCACAAACATGCACTACCACAGGAAGAATTGGGGGGATAAGAAGGGAAAAGAGATGAGAGAAATGACGCCGCAAAGGTACACTTGATGAAAAATCAATTCAATCAAATTCCTAACCTCTATAGTGTGCCCTTAGACCTAAAGATCTAAGTTACCTACTATCACGAACTACGGAACCGAATGCGAGCACCGCGGAGCCACCGGGCCAGATTGAAAGGCGCTACACGCAGGTAGTTAGACCTCCAATCCTTAAGAAGGGTCAAGTTACTACCAGTTTTAGTTAGAGGCTTAGGATTAAGTGCTTTTGGAATGTGAAGGGCATTGTTTACGGGTAATGCCCACGTGATTGATTTTCTCAAGTGTGTATAACAAGTATGCAATGGGGAAATCTCCCTGAATTGAAGTTTTTAATTGGTGAATGGTTTTTAGAGTTCAGCCTTAAGTAGTATGGATTTTAGTATTTCGCTGAAATACCAATTCAACCAATCTCCAGGTTTTGAGAGAATATAGGTTTTCTTCTAAGCCCAACAAACCCTTCTTCAATGTCAATCGGTTAATGCATGCTAAAATGCAATGGGCTTCCCTAAATGGGGATTTCTTTGTGTGGATGCATGAATCAGTTTTAGATTAGTGTGAAGGGGAGCCAAAGCACTTCAATTCAAGTGCTCCCAATCACCAAAAAGATTTCCACACAAGGCTCAACCAAAAGATAAGGAAAATCAACTTGTTGGGGGTTGAGGTATTCGGGATCGAATCTTGGGCAAGTTGAAAAGTCATGGTGGGGTTGGAATCAACTCAATTCCAAGTCTCCCCACCAAAAAATGTGATCCCGAATTTGCAGAAAAGTGAGGCAAAGAGGGGTGCAATCAATATTTTTATGTTTGCCTCAAAGAATACTTCACACAGCAAAAAATTCAACAATCAAGATTCTTGGATTTTCACTATGCACAGTAAGGCGGGAAATCCCGGGGTGGTGGGAGTAAAGACAATCAATCAAACAAGTAAATTTTAATCCACTTGCCCCAAGAGATCCCAAGAAGTTTTTCTAGTTTTTTTTAGTTTTTAGTTCTTTCTGTTATTAAGGTGACAAGTTAACCTAGGTTGCTAAGAAAGAAAGACCTACTTGTGCAGCAATGTGTAAGGAGCTCCAGTGCAGTGTCAGCGTCTTCACGCTCTCATTCCCGCCTTGGATCTGCCCATGTCTCCGACTTTGTCTACCTGTCTTCTCCTTGCAATAGGTTTACCTGCACACCAAAAATGAAAACACCCGTGAAGAGAGAAGAGAAAAATGAAAGGAATGGAGTAAAAACTTACTTGAAGGCGCACTTCCCCGGCAACGACGCCAAAAAAGGTATGGTGTCGGACCCGATTAGGTTGTTAATATGGTGATTTTATTGTTGAAGTGTGTATAGTAGTTAACCTAAATCGGACCTAACCATCTCTTTACAAAATTTTTTTACCTGGCCTACTTGATTTTATCTTGGTCACTTTTAAACCTAGGGTCGAACTCAGGGAGGTGGGGTTACAAGTCAAGTTTCTACACCGTTCCTACAACGAATCTCTTCCGTTCGTTTATTGTGTTTTTGGTGTTTTTCTATTTAGATTTTTTTCTGGAAATCTTTGTCCTTGAGGCACACCCTCAAAATTAAGTTCTTGGCTTTGAGCCAAAACAAGGTTCCAAAATGGGTCTTGCTATTCGCAAGATGGAGTACCAGCAAGTCAAAGATTATCTTTTCTCTTTTATATATATTTTTTTATCTTTTTATTGGCATGCAAGAGAAAAAGTAAATATAGTATAGATATATATGTATATACTATATATGTATAAAGGGGTGGGGGTGGAGGTGGAGATGGAGTGTAGCACGGTGTCGAGTCGGTCGTCGTCTAGAAAGACGCAACCAACAGGATGAGGTGCCGCATGGAGTGTAAGGTGGATGGCGAAAGATGTGTGTGACCACGCTTTTTGTACGCGTGTTTCGGGGAATATCAGCAACTGGTGCAGATATTCCCGCGATACCACGTATGGTAGGTAATCTGAAAATATATATATATATACATATATGTAAATATATCTATATGTATATATATATGCGTGTATATATATATATATAAGTATATGTATAGATAGATATATGTATAGATATATATATATATACATATAAGTATGTATATATAACTATGTAGATGTAAATATATATATATATATGTAGTAATATATGTATATAGATATATGTAGATAGATATGTCTATATATATATATATATGTATATATAGTTACATAGATATATATGTCTATATGTATGTATATTTATATATATATATGTGTATGTATAAGTATATGTGTATATATATGTATATATATATAAGTATATAGATTTATATACATATATATGTATGTATATAGACTAATACATAGTTATATAAGTACTAATATATGTATAGATATACGTATATATATATATATATGTATATGTATATAAGTATATGTATATATGTAAATATATATATATATGTATATATATATGTATATAGATATATATATATATATATATATGTATGTATGTATACTCATACTTAAGTATATAGGTACTACTATATGTATAAATATAAGTATATATATATATATATGTATGTATATATGTATATATATATCAATATATATATGTATATAATAGTGTATAGGTGTGTGTGTGTGTGTATGAAAGTGTGAGTGTATGTGTGTAACTGTCGGTAAAGAGATAGGGAGAGAGTGCTGTGAGAGAGAGAGAGAGAGAGAGATCAGTCCTGTTGGAGTGAAAAAGAGGCGGGTTAAGCCGTCTAAGCTTTAGGGCCGACGTCTGAGGCTTCCACGCGTGCGCGCAGAGAGGAGCGTGCTGGAGGGAGTGGGCGCACGCAGAGGACCGCAGCGTGCAGCACTGCGCTGAGAGGCGTACGCGAGCAAAAGGGAGCGAGCGAAGGAGCAGGTGGGTGCAGGCGACGCGGACGCACGCAGATGCGCGGGCGGGCGATGGAGCAGGCACGGGACTGAATGCGTGCGCGGGAGAACAGTGGTAGCGGCGTGCTGGGTGACCGGAAAAGTGAGAGGCTTACCGGTCACCCCACTGTAGCCACAGTGTTCCGCAGATTGGCATGAACAGTGGCTACAGTGTATGGCCGAGCCGCGCAACCGCTTGCTGCAGGTGCTGTGAGTGCGGGCGACTCGGGGCTGGCGTGCGTAAGCTGGCACACGCGAGGAAGGGTTGCACTGGCCAGTTGCGGGCGTGGAGAAGTTCGCGATAGAGCGCGCGGTGAGGGAGGCAAGGGCGCCTGCAGGCACACGAGGTGGCCTGCGTGCGGGCGCGCAATGGCCTGCACGCTTGCTATTGCCTTGCTGCTGCTGCTGTGCTACTGCTGCCGCGGAGCTTCAGACCTTGAAGCCTTCGGCAATGGCGGAAGTGTTGGAAACGAGGAAGTCAGGGAAGAGAAGACCACCACGCTGCTGTGTGTACGGTGGAGCTACTGCTGCTGTGCGGAGCTTGAGAGCTTCAAAGCTTGAAGCTCCCGCTTCAATGGCTGCAATGGCTTGAACTTGAAACAGGGCAAGAAGGCCACCACACCCACTGGCTCTTTGATGAGCTGGGCGATGGTGGTCTCACTGTGGTAGGTGTGCACCACAGTGATGGACTCCTACCCGCAAAGTGTATCCTCTGAGGAGGAGGTCCTGCGTATGAAGGGAGAGGGTAGGAGATGGCCTGGAAGTGAGCTGCTGTGTGGGGTTTTGGCGTGGCGGACCATGCTGTTTGCAAAGAAGGAGTCGTGGTCTTTCTAAAGAAGAGGAGGCCATGCACAGCCATGCCCTGGCTGTGCATGGCTCAAGCATGGCTTGGCTGGGAGTGGTGCATGCGATTGCAGGGCTGACAAGGAGAAGGGGAGCAGGACATGGCGCGAAGAAGAGGTTGTTCCATGCAGCTGCGGGAAGAGTTTTAAAAAATCAAAAAGAAATAGAAAATGAAGATGGAAATTTTGCGAAGCAGCACTTAAGGAAAATGTGAATTGCAAGGCCATTTTATTTACTCTCCTCCCTCTCAATTAAATGCATGCATGCATGTATTTTTACAAATGCGACTATGGAAACCTAATATGCACTGGTAATGCTAGGAAATAGCACAAGACAGCACAATTGCAGGTGTATTTTTGCGGTGCAATCAGAGACATGCCCAGCGAGGTTTCGAAGGTGGTACTGTAGGCCCATAAAGCACCGTCCAATTTGGTGGACCAGTCTTTACGATCGGGCCTAACTGTCTTTTGCAAAATATTTTTGATTTCCCGGTTAGAAACTTCCGCTTGACCATTTGTTTGGGGGTGATAAGGAGTGGAAATTTTATGATTAACCCCATATTTAGAAAGAAGGTGACGGAATTGTGAGTGAGTGCAGTGTGTGCCTCTGTCACTGATAATGGCTTTTGGAATGCCGAATCTTGAGAAAATATTTTTTTTAATGAATTCGACAACCATACGATGATCATTGGTGCGGGTGGGTATTGCTTCAATCCATTCAGAAACATAGTCGACTGTGACTAGTATATATAAATACCCACCAGAGTTGATGAATGGTCGCATGAAGCGATGCCCCATACATCAAAAATTTCAACCTCTAAAATAGGATTAAGTGTCATCATATCCATCCGAGTCATCTTGCCGACGCTCTGGCAATGCACATAGGACCAAACAAAATTATGAGCATCTTTGTGCAAGCTGGGCCAAAAGAATCCCGCATTAAGGATTTTAGCTGCAATTTTCTCGCCCGAAAAATGTCTGCCAGAAGACATTGAATGACAATGTGTCAGAATATCATGGATTTCAGAATCAGGGACACATTGTCTAATGACCTGATCGACACAAATGCGGAAAAGGTTGGGCTCCTCCCAAAAATGGTATTTAATATCAGCAAAGAACTTATTCCTTTTTGTTTTTGGCCAATCAGTGGGGATTTGTTCTGTTGCTAAATAGCTTGCAATGGGTGCAAACTAAGGGAGGGCAATGGCAGCTAAAATGCTTTCATCAGGGAATTGATCAGGGGGGTCATTATGTCATTCGTCATAAGACGAGAGAGATGGTCGGCCACTACATTTTGCGATCCCGCCTTATCCTTGATTTCTAGGTCAAATTCCTGGAGTAGCAGGATCCAACAGATAAGGTGGGGTTTCGCATCTTTTTTGTTAGTAAATATTTATGTGCTAAGTGGTTGGTATATACAGTGACATGTGACCCCAAAAGTTAAGATCTAATTTTTCTAAGGCAAATACAATGGCAAGAAGTTCTTTTCCAGTAATCGTGTAATTCCGTTGTGCAACATCAAGAGTTTTGCTAGCATAATAGATCACAATGGGCTTCTTGTCAATTCTTTGCCTAGAATGGCCCCACAGCAAAATCTAAGGCATTCGTCATTAATTCAAAGGGACTAGTACAATCAGGTCCCTGCAAAATTGGTACCTCAGTAACTTCCTTCTTTAAGCTCAAAAGACTCTTTAGGCATTTATCATTGAAATCAAATGGTTGGTCTTTGCTAAGAAACTGACTTAAGGGCCGGAGATTTTGGAAAAATTTTGTATGAATCTACAGTAGAAACTCGCATGACCCAAAAAGGATTTGATCTGTTTTATAGTAGTGGGAGGTGGGAGCTTAGATATAGCATCTATTTTTTCTTTATCTACTGCAATTCCTTATTTTGAAATAACATGGTCGAGGACAATACCTTCCTAGACCATGGAATGACTTTTTTCTCAACTAAGGACCAGATTGACTTCTATGCATTTTTGGATAGTTCTTTCAATGTTCTTGAGACAATGGTCAAAAGAATCTCCAAAAATAAAGAAGTCATCAATAAAGACTTCTAAGCATTCACCTACCAGGTCCAAAAATATTGCAAGCATACACCTTTCAAAAGTCGCAGGTGTGTTGCAAAGACCAAAGGGCATTCTTCAGAAAGCAAAGTCTCTGAAGGGGCAGGTGAAATTTGTTTTGTCCTGGTCCTCAGGATGAACTGCTACCTGATTATAGCTAGAATAACCATCCAGAAAATAGTAAAAATCCCTTCCGGCTAATCGCTCGAAAATTTGATCAATAAAGGGGAGCAGAAAATGGTCCTTCTTGGTAGCGGTGTTTAAATTTTTGTAATCAATACACATGTGCCAAGAAGAGCCGGTTCGAGTGGCTATATTCTCCCCATTTTCATTGGTGACAACTGTTAGTCTAGCCTTTTTGGATACTACTTGTGTTGGACTAACCCAGGAGCTATCAGAAATGGGGTAGATGATATTGGCATCATGCCACTTAATAATCTCCTTTTTTACCACCTCCTACATATTAGGGTTCAAGCGCCTTTGTGGTTGGCGGGAGGGGCGAGAATCATCCTCTAAATATAAAAGATGTGTACAGTAGGATGGATGAATACCCTTAAGATCAGAAAGGGTCCAGACAATAGCTTTTCTATATTTACTCAAAACCTAAAGAAGTTTGTGTTCTTGTGCCCCAGTAAGTCCAGAATTTATAATCAGGGGCAAGGTCTGATTTAAACCTAGGAAAACATATTTAAGGGAGTCGGGCAAAGGTTTTAATCCCAGTTGTGGGCTCGGCTCCGAAGGAATTTCTGCTTTTTGTGTTAATGGTGAAGCGAGAGTAAAAGGATCAGCTGGAGCATTAGCGGAATGTGTGGTTAAGGTGGAAGGGTGGAATGAAGTGGATTGTATAGGAACTGTGTCAATGGCAAAACATGAACCTAAGTGTGAAATCTGCAAAGTTACCTCCACTATATTTTCCATTTCTGAATCCGAGTCATCAATGAAATCAGGTTCTTGGAACCTCCTAGAAGCTTGGAAAACATCTAGGGTTACAGATTCACCATCACACATGATCTTCATTTTACTAGAATCATAATCAATATTTGCACGGGCGGTGGGTAAGTATGGTCTTACAAGAATTATAGGGGCAAACTTTAACGCTTTCGATACCTCTATGTCCAGGACTAAAAAGAGTACTACAAATAGACAATTTTTGACCCAGACAAGGACATCCTCAACAATTCCCTTTGGTTTAATTGCAGATCTATCTGCTAATTGAAGAGTAACCTCAACAGTCTTTAATTGTCCGATCTTAAATTCCTTAAAAATAATTGTGGGATAAGATTAATTGAGGCACCGAGATCTAATAAGGCATGATCAAAAGAAGTATCATTAATAATTACTTGAATCAAGGGAGCACCTAGATCTTTTCTCTTAAGAGGCAGTTGTCTCTGCACAACTGAGCTGACTGTCTCAGGAAGGATCACCTTTTATAAATTTCTGGGCTGCCTCTTTGGGGTACACAAATCCTTTAGAAATTTTTCATAGGCAAGAATGCATTTTATGGCATCTAGGAGAGGGATGTTAATTTCAACTTACCTAAATAAATCCTTCAATTCCTCATCAGTGGGCTCAGAATTCTTCTTTTTCCTATTTTGTGAAGAATGGAGGGCTTGTGGAGATGGTGAAGGGTTTCCCTATTTTGCATTATTAGGTTCCTAAACAGTGTTAGAGGAAGATGGGGAGGAGTTGATCTATTTTTCATTGAAATGAGTTTCTTTAATAGGTAGGGTGTCTTGAGTGGTTTTCCCGTTCCTCAAAGCAAATGCATTTGCAGTGTGGTTGTTTCTAGGTTGAGGATGAGAAGCCTGACTATTATTGAAACCCAGGGGATGCTGAGGTGTTGGTTGAATGGGTTGACTAGGATATCCACGTTGGAATTGATTCCATTGATTATTCGGGTTGGGCATGGGTTGGGAAGGTAAATTCCCAATAGGTCGATGATCAGGAGTAACCTTAACTTTGTGTTGCAAGTTGGTAATCATGCAGGTTGCTTTTGTCATTTGATTCTACATACCTTGCAAAGTTTTCATGACCTGAGTATTAATATCTTCCTAGGATGGTTCAGGTTGATATGCAGGTTGCCCATAATTCCCAAAATGGTTTTGTTTGGGAAATGGAATCGTGTTTGGGTTTTTCCAGGAGAGATTCGGGTTGGTCCTCCAGTTCTGATTGTAAGTGTTGGAGGGGTTTCTAAATTGTTCCTGGGGAGCATAAATCTTTTCCATGGTGGGATCAAGAATATTTTGATTCAAATAATCAAAATTCCCAGTCAATTCTTGTGGAAAATCAGCTGAAAATTGCTAACCAATAGGTGTGCATCTGGTCCAGTCCTTGAGCTAACATATATAGATCATCCTGAGTGACTAGAATAGAGGTGGATTTGGAGTCAATTTCATTGATTCCGTGTCTGGGGTTTTGAGTTCTACCGAAAGTGTCAATTGAAGTCATATTAAATGAGTTTTCACTCATTTCTTCAAAGAGGAGATAGGCACTTTTGGCATCTTTATTAAGGAAATTGCCCCTACATGAGGCATCTACAAATCGCTTCAATTGATCTTCTAATCCATGATAGAAGATCTGCACTAACTGCCATTGCGGAATTTCTTAGTGGGGACAACTTCTTAAAAGTTCTTGGAATCTTTCCTAGGCTTCATGGAGGGGTTCACCAATTTTTCGTTGAAAGGTCGTTATGGATCTTCTTAAAGTGTTAGTTCGACCGATCAAAAAATTTCTTTTTGAAAAGCGCTCTTTAATTAGGGTGATGTGGTGATCGAGCGCCCAACCATTGTAAACTAGTGTGAAACTTTATCTTTAAAAAAGAGAGGAAAAGGTCTCATCAACCACATGTCTTCTTGCACATTACGGGAATGAGTGGTTTGAGTGAGGGCAGTTAATTCCTTGAGATGGCAAAAAGAGTCCTCTCTTGGAAGACCATGGAAATGCTTGATTAGGTTCAGGATAGCTGGTTTAATCTCAAAATCCGCTTGTGGTAGGACCAGCCCAGGTCTTTCCTCAAAGTTGGAAGGATCATAGAAATCCTTTGGAGGAATGACAAGCTGCTAGCGGGGTGGCGGGTTTTGCCCTTAGTTGGCTAGGTTCGTCACAGTCCTAGCCAAATTTTCTTGGTTTTGTTGTAGCTGAACCAAATGGTCGACCATAAAGGCAAAGGGGTTTGTATTTTGAGTTTGTATTTGAGGGTCACCTGACCCTATAGGAATTTCTGGTTGCTCCAGATGAGGGAGGTTAGGGATGGGGAAGTCAGCTTGTGGGTCGGCTAACAGGTTAGAAGAGGAAGCAGAATTTTTTTGTTGGTTTCTCGGGTTTTCCATATTTTTAGAAGAGGAAGAGAAGAAAACAAAGATTTTCTGGTGCGGGTGGCAAAATCAGATGGTCCCTCAAGATGTGATTTTCGGGACCTTTGCCTGTGCATGCACTTTTTTTTGGAAGAATTGGAGGGGAGGAGAAGAGAGAGAGATGAGAGAAAGTGTGCAATTCAAACAACAATTTCTAGACCTAAGTTAATTGTGACTCCCTAAAAATAACCTAGGACTTGGTCTACCTAGGAAATAAGTAATCACTATTGAATACCCATTCTGTCAACAAATCTAGCCAAGTTGTTTAAGGGGAGGTTTGGGTCCAAGTGTTTCCCAGGAAAATCCCAGTGCTTGTACAAATCTACGCCTGGTCGTTTGACACAACCCCTCAGCCTGAGCACCAGATATAGATGACAGAATTGATATCGACTAAAGGGAACTTAAGATCTAGATAGCAAGCCAAAGTTGATGAAACCTTAGGGGTCAAGTTGCTATAGATTTTAATTAGGTCTAGGATACTAAAGTGCACACAGAATGTAGAAGGCGTTGATTGGGTTATTGCCCTGTTATTTCAATTTTTTTGTGTGTGTGCAAGAATTGGAAAGTGGTTCCAAAGAAAGGCAAGTTGGATTTCTATCATTTAGGATTTGCTTTAAATTAATGTGTTTTAGGGTTCCTTTCTTAAGACTTCAAACAAGTTTGAAACTCTACAAATAAAGAAAAAATAAGTTGTATTGGTGATTGTTAATTTCCTCTAATGTGGGTCTCTAAAAAGAAAGAAAGAAAGCCTAATCCAATTGTCCCTAAGACAAAAAATTACTACCAATAAATTATTTTTAAGCTTTCTGTATTAAGTAGTGGTCCAAACATGTCAAACAACATGACTACTTTGAAGAAAATCAAACATTGATTCCAAAAAAAGATTTTTTTAAGATTTTCGGAATTTGTTTGGTATTTCTTTTGAATTTTTATTTATGCTGGTGTCAAAGTCTAGAAATGATACCCGTAGGTATTTTGGACTTTTTGTACCACCACTGGCCTCAAAAAATTGTGGTGATTTTATATGATGTGTATAATTTCACAAGGATTCCAGAAAGCTAAATTTTACAAAGATTGGATTAGTATCAAAATTCTAAAAATTTATGTACAGTAGCAAAATAGGAAGATTAGAGGGTATGACCCTCGGTAGTCATGAATTTTTAAAACTTAAATACAAAGACAATTTATCTGAAATTTGGAATAGATGTTCCTAACCTGATTTGAATCTCTGTGTGACATTTTGAGATTTTAGGAAACCTTTGGTGTTCGAAATTTATTTTTCAAGTTCAGATAGAAATCTGGACCCGAAAAAATGGAACACCAACACTTGAGGTGGAGTGGTGTTTAATGGTGCAAACAATGAGTTTTAAGTTGCACCACTCCACTTAATTAAGTTGTTTAAGGTACTGAAAGCTATGTTTAGTGTGTTGTTGGTAGTTTTTAGCGAATTATATGACCAGAAAAGGGAACCAACCTGAAAATCCACGGGAAGACAAGATATTGCAATCTTCTCAGAATCCCGCTTTCTTCCCGCAATGCCTGCACACGCGAAAGAAAAATATAGAAGGGTATGAGATCTACTTCAAGCAAGAGAAGAGTGACAAATGCAAAGCCTTGCCTCCATGGCAACGGCACCAAAAATGATAACGAGAATTACATGATTTTTAAGATTAGGGTTTTAAGTCACTACAACGCATAAATCCATTCGCTTTTGAAATTTCTAACCAAGATAGGGAAGTATCCAAGGTCGTCCAAGGAGGCAATATTTTATGAAATTTAGGTCTCTTTCTCGAAAATGAAACTCAACTTTCTTTTTGTTGGTTTTCAATATATCATTTTTTTGTCTTTTTGATGTAGAGGGCAAATATGAAGTTGTTAACGGGAAAAGTACTACAACTAAGACGCTAAAATCTAAGTGACAAAATTATCTTCTTTCGAAACTCAACCTAGATACATGAAGGCCTAGGTTAATTAGAAAGAGAGAGTGAGATTATACTAAGATAAAGCAAGTAGCATAATTAAAATTGCAACAAAAATTGAATGCAACTTTTATAAGAACGAGGAATTGTTTTACAGAAAAACCTAGTAGAGGAATGCTTTAACTACTAGAATTGAAAGTGCTAGAATAGAAAAAATAACTATCCTCTATAATGATGGTGAAGATGGCAAGGCTCTTGCTCCAATTGTGCCTACTCCCACAATCAAAAAGAGCTCCTTCTTCTTGCAAAGCTTCTCCAAGTTGATGAACTCCTCCTAGCAAGCCCAATGGGGGGCGTGCTTGACTCCTCCATGGTGGATGGAATTCCACCTTGAAAGGCTTCACCTAAGGTGGTGTGGACCACCTTTGACTCCTCCTCCAAGGGTGGTTGTGTACCACCCTTCAATCCTCCTCCTAGGGTAGGCGTGCACCCTAGGTTTCCTTCCAATGCTTGGCTTCCTTCCTTGGTTGGCGTGGGCACAAGAGAGAAGAGAAGAGGGGAAGGCACCAAGGTGACAAAGTATCCCCTTAATCTTCTTCTTCTTCTTCTATTGACCTTCTATGTAGGTGGAAAAATGGGTAGAAAAATTGTAGCCAAGGGTGAGTTTTAATGGTGGTGGTAGGGGGTTTATATAGGAATGGTAGGGGGTAAGGGTAGTTAATGGATGGAGGGTTAGGATGGCTTGTTGGAGGTAGTTAAGGGATCCAAGGGTTGATAATGGTTGGTGCCAAAATGGGTTGGTGTAAGGTGTTTGGCACCAACCCTAGGAGAGGACTAGGGTTAGGATTTAAGGTGGTAGAGTTAGGTGGCGTGTAGGTTATGTATAAGGTAAGGATGGTGTGGTTAGGTGGTGGTTATGTGATGGTGGGTAGATATAGGGTGGCGCCAAAGAGGTGGGATGCTTAAGGTGGTAGTTATGGTGGAGTTAAGGGAGTTGGCGCCACTTTAGGTGGGTTAAGGGGGGGTTTAGGTGGCATCATTAGATGAAGGGTTAGGATAGGTTGGGGGGTAATATGTAGGGTGTAGTTGAGAGGGGGTGTTGGCGCCAAATGAAGGGATATTGGGGGTGACTTTTGGCGCCAACTAGGGTAGGGTTTAGGGTAGTTATGGGGGCTTAGGTTTGGTGCCAATGGAGGGCTTCTAGAAGGGGTTAGGTGTAGTAGGGTTTAGATGGGGATAAAGGGATAAGTGTAGGGCTAGGATAAGGGCTTGTGTTGGAGCCAAAATGAAGGGGTGGCTATGGCATTTTGGCGACAACTTGAAGGGGTGCTTAGGTTGGTAGTTATGGTGGGTTGCCACCAAAAGGGGTTGGGTTAGGTTAGGGTTGGTTGGGGTCAAGGTGAAGAGGCCGGCCATGGATGTTTTTGGTGGAGTAGAGTTTAGCTAAGCTAGCTAATCTATCTTAGCTAGTAGAGTATTGATGGAGGGGCTAGGGTTTCATGGAGGAGAACTGAGGAAGAGTTTTCTGGAGCTGGTATCAGGTACTCTGGTGGTAGGGCTACTGAGGTAGCTTCAAGGGGAGCTAAACTACTTAGCTTAGCTACTTAGTTCTTATGCAAGTAGCCAACCTTAGGTGGTTGACCTCAGTTTAGCTGGCTCTAACCTAGCTGTAGGGAGGTTGAGCTGGAACTACCTCTAATGAGAACTCTAGAGCTAGCTAAGCTACTAGCTGATAAGTAGTAGCTCAGCTAGCTTATAGTTAAGCTACCATGAGCTGGCTGGAGCTGTGTTTGAGGTGAGCTAAGCTGAGCTTAAGCTGAGGTGGACTCAAGTCAACTTAGTTGAGCTAGCTAAAGCTCCTAGTGAGTTGGTGGGAGCTAAGATGAGCTAGACTGAACTAAGTTGAGTTGGATCTGAGTTGACATGAGCTACGGTGAGCTAAGATGAGCTCTCTTGAGCTACCATTCAGCTAAGATGAGCTGAATGGAGCTGAATGGAGTTAACCCTAGTCCAAGGGAGCTGGTATCCAGCCATGATGAGCTGGAATTAGTTGAGTCCTAGCTTGATTAAGCTTCCTCTTAAACAGTTGCCTTCCCGAGTGCTAGGGTTCTAGGGACCTAACTCTTTGCTTATCCCTAACACTCCAAGAAACACATCAAAAATAAAATAACAAATGCAATGTATGCCTAACCTAATTTATGCCTAAATGCAACCCAAAAACCCGTTTGCAGATCAAAATCCTAAGAGCTAGGTTTGTTTTAATGCATAAGAGTGATGATACACTAGCGTTTATCATTGATCAACCAGCGTATTATATTTGATAAACCAAATTCCTTTTGATCGATGATAGATGAGAAGGTTCTGATGGAAGGGGGTGAGATTTATGTGTTAAATAAATAATATGGAAATAAATATGCGACAATCTCATAAGTAGCAATCACACAAGTACACAAGAATTTTTAGGTGAAAACTCAAAACTAGGTAAAAACCACCACTTAAGCCTCTTGACTTAGGATTTTCCAATCGACCTTGTCGATCAAATCCACTAACCGAACTACTTAACACGAGGGTAGTTCAACCTTTATACAACCACGCTACTATGTACGAGGATAGTGTACCTCGAAACCCATCCTCTTCACGAAGAGTATTTTGTCTTGTGAGGGAAACAGGTGAAAGAGTCGACTTTCTGCTTTGCGTTGTAGTATTTAAGTGGTGGAAAAATTGACTAATCAAAAAAAATAAAAATAACCACTCATAGAAGAGCGGGTCATGTCCACAGGGAGGCAATTATGCAATAAACTCTCAATTATTTTATATTCTCTTGGTTATGTGTGAAATCCCTATTCAAATCTGACATAAAATGCGATGGAAAGTCGATTCACAATAACTCAAAAAGATAAGGGTATATGTGCAGTTTTCCCTCACTGAAATATTCAATAAATGTATGATGATTTTGTGTAATTTTCAAGTGTCATATACTAGAGAGAATCGATGCACGTGTTGATCCCAAAATCAATCTTAAAACAGGTGAATTTCAATAACATGCAACTATCAGAAAATATGAGTGTGCATGCGCAATTCTGCCATAATAAAATAATAATAAATCAAAAATCAAATTATGTGGCAATGGCAATAAATGTAATTTTTAATTCAATTCAAAACAAAGCTTTTGCTCTCTCTCCTCGCGAGAGAGAGAGAACCAGTAGGCGGTGGACGCGCTAAAGAGGTCGGCGAGGATGAGGCCTATCCGATGGAGGTCACGACGTCGACGGAGATGGCCGAAGGTGGCCGGCCGGCGGAGGAGAAGAACGCCGGAGAGGCTACTGCTGCCATGAAGGTGCTGCTTGAGAGGGGTGCGCGGAGATGTGCGCTTGCGGGCACGGCTAGAGGATGGCAGACGGGTGCACG
This sequence comes from Thalassia testudinum, assembly GCA_037157565.1. Lineage (NCBI taxonomy): Eukaryota > Viridiplantae > Streptophyta > Magnoliopsida > Alismatales > Hydrocharitaceae > Thalassia > Thalassia testudinum. The sequence goes on along the minus strand of JAZHRO010000003.1, from coordinate 5,118,481 downwards.
CCTGCAGGTGTTAAGGCGTGCAGCAGGAAGGTGGGCGCGCAATGGTGAAGGCGGGCGTGTCTGCAGGAGTGCGGGTGCGGACTGGCAATGGTGGCCGGTGAGTGGGCGCCTGTGGTGCAGCGCCTACGAGTATGCTTGCAGGGGCGTGGGTGAGGGCAATGCAGCGTAGAGGCGATGGCCCAGGCTTGGTAGGGCGCGGCTGCAGGTGCACGGTTGCGGTGCAGCGCCTGCGGTGGGTTGAAGGCATTGGCGGGGGAAGCAAAAGTGAGCGCTGGAGGCTGAGGCGCTGGAGGTTGAGGCACGCACCTGCGGGTTGGCTGGAGATGAGCGTGCGCCTGCGGGCGCGCAAGGTGGAGAAGGAGGGTGCGCGGTGCAGGCTTGGAGGTGGGTGCAGGGGCTTGAACAGGTCCTGCGGGTGAAGGTACTTGGTGCTGAGGATGGCCGGTGAGCACACAGCACTTGCGGGGAGCGCTGGTGGTGAGGCGGTCTGTAGAGAGCGCTAGGCGCTGAAGCGGGTGCCTGCAGGCTGCGGATGGCCGGTTAGGGTGTGGCTGCAGGTGCGTGGTGGGGAGCCTACAGCTTTGGGTGCGCAGGGAAAATGCAGATCCACAGTGCACGCTGGAGTTACCCACTCTCTCTGGATGATCTTCTCTCTGCTTCCTCTGCCTCATCATTTAACTCCTCTCCTTTGCTCGTGCGTGAGTTAAGGGATTTTCAAATCCCTTAACTATTTCTGGCTGGTGGTTGTTGAGGGTGCCCAGAGGATGGGGAAAAGAACAGTCGCCGGTTATTTGAATGGGTAATTTACCCTTTCCTCCTCATTCTTTTGCCAATTATTTTTCCTGCACATAAAAAGAACATATTAAGTTATAGAATAGATGAAAACCTAAATCATGATGCATGCAAACATTCTATAACTTAATATAGTTATTAACAAACCTAAAAGATACAATTAAAGTTACTTAGGCATAATATTAGTCCATTAAAATGGACTCATCAAATACCCCCTTGCCTAAGATTTGCTAGTCCCTAGCAAAAATAATAGAAGTAATCAAAAGATTCTTCTTTTCTCATTTCAAAACTTTAGAGATCCAAACAAATGTGAAGTGATGATAGCCTAAGTAACAGATCCAAGTGAAAAAGCCAATTCGGATTGGGAGTTTGTACTTCACCCTTCGTAAATATTGCTGTCGGGAAAAGCAACTACTTCCCTCAAGGATAAAGTAGAGGATAATCTGTAATTTGACGCTAGCGTTTGCCTTAGGTAGGAGATATTGAGTTGAATGGATTTGTATTTGGTGTCACACACTCATCTGGTGCTACATATAGTCTAATACTGTAGAGTCTAAATCTCTAGACTCTTAGACAAGCCAACTTTGAGAGAGGCTACACAATTGTGCTCTCTTAATGTTCCTGGGTACTCCCTCTTTTCTTTCTTTCTGAGATCACAAATCTTGCCAGATTTAGAAACTATACTTACTATTTGGTGGCCTCACATGGCATACACATTTCAATTAAAGTCCTAATAACTCTACAACTAAGTTAGAGTCCTCAACCAGTATTCGGCCGATCAGAAATACTAGAAGGTAGGTATGGGTCATATTTGGTGGAACGCGTAGGTGTTCTGTTGCCTTAGAAATAGTGTTACATCATAAACTTGGACCCCTTTTTTTGTAATATAACTATTTCTTCTTTTTGTACTTTCTGTTTCTTCTTTTTCTTCTTCTTCTTTTTTTTTAAAATATAAATCAACATAATACGACACATACTTTTATTTATGAGGCATTATTCGGGATGATGATGGTCAAGAGGATATTGTGTGGCTTATTTGGTGGAAGTGCCTATGCTTGGCACCGGGAAGGAATGGATAGGACAGGCGTATTTTTGACCTTTGACACTATTAACCTCCTTCAGTCGAGGACTCTATGAAGGACGGTCGTAACCATCCACCATAGTTATAGCTTTATTAAGACCCCATCTCTATGTATCTGCCTTATTTGGTGACTCTTAGGAATTCACACAAAGTATGTACATAGGAACAGAGAGAGAAAAACTATGCCTAACTCTGAAGTATCATCATCTAATTGTCCAAAACTTAAGAGTCTTTGCACTAGACTTAGCGCACCAGTAATCTCTCTACTTTCTTCTCACAAATATGAGGTGGATCTACTACAAGATAATATGCCTGACTAATTGCATAGCAAAAATACAGCAACAATTGTGTCATCTTATGCTATTTCCTAGCATTGCCAATGCATATTAGGTATCCATAGTCGCATTTGTGAAAATACATGCATGCATGCATTTAATTAATAGGGGAGGAAAGTGAATAAATAGGCCTTGTAATTTACGTTTTCCTCAAGTGCTACCTCGCAAAATTTCCATCTTTATTTTTATTTCTGTTTGATTTTGAAATTCTTCTCCGCTGCTGCAATGCATGGCCTCTTCTTCCTCACACCATTCCCTGCAACTGATTGCCCTGCAGCTGCATGCACAAGCACTCCCTGCCAAGCAGAGCCATGCATAGCCAGGGCATGGCTACGCATGTCTCTTTGCTCTTTAAATAGAGCTCTTCCTTCTTCCTTGCGGTTGAGCCTGGTCCACACAAAAAAAAACCACCACAGAGACAGCAGCTTCCCTCCTTCCAGGCCGTCTCCTCCCCTCTCCCCTCCATACGCAGCCTCTCCTCTTTGAGGAGCCACGCTGCGGGCAGGAGCAACTCACAGTGGTGCACAACCACCACTGCGAGTCCACCACCGTACAGCTCATCAAAGAGCCGGTGGGCATGGTGGTTCTCTTCTCTGAATTCGTCGTTTCAAGCCTCTCCGCCATTGCCACAGGAGCTTCAAGCTTTGAAGCTCAAGCTCCACGGCAGCAGCAGCGTAGGCCACCATGCGCCTGCAGGCCGCCCTTGCATCCTGCTTCTTCGCGCCCGCACTTGCCTCCCCGCAAGCCAGCAACCGGCGCAGCTTCTCCCCGTGCGCGCCAGCCGCTCACACCTCCTGCACTTATAGAACCAGACACACCCAGTCGTGCGGAGCCGAGCGGCACTATACCCACTGTTCACGCTAGTCAGCAGAAAACTGTGGCTACAGTGTGGTGACTGGTAAGTTTCTCAATCATCCGGTCACCAGGAGCGCCGCAACCGGTCCCAGCCCATGCCCGCATCACGCCTTACGCTCGCTCTAGCGCCCACCCACGCGTCTGCGTTCACCTGCGTACGCCCGCCCACTTCAGCGTCTGCGTGTGCCCGCTCCCGCCTCACCGCGCAGCGTAGTGCGCTACGGCATCTCTCCCTCGCGCTACTCCCTCCCAACTCATGTCTCTTCACGCGCCTATGCGCCTGCGCGTGCGCGTGGACACCAGATGTCGGCCCTGAAGCATCAGATGGCTTAACTCACCTTTTCTTCACAGGAGGCACTCTTTCTCTCTCTCTCTCTCACAGCACTCTCTCACTCCCTCAACAGACACATACATACGCATACACACTCTCGTACACACACCCACTCACTTATACACTAATATATACTTATATATATATATACATACATATATATATTTATATATATATATTTATATACATATATATATATCTATATATACTTATATCTATACATTTAGTAGTACCCATATACCTAAGTATTAATATACATACATGCATACATATATATATATATACTTATATATATATATGTATATATTTACATATATACATATATTTATATACGTATAAATATATATATATATATATATATATCTATCTATGTATATATATTATTACCTATATAACTATGTATAAGTATAGATACATATATATATCTATATATATATATACATATATGCACATATACTTAGACATATATATATATATATACAAATATACATACATATATACTTATATATCTATAACTATATATACACACATATATATATATACATATCTATCTACATATATCTATCTATACATATATCTACATACCTATATATATATATATATATGTATACATATATAAGTACACATATAATTATAACCATATATATATATATATACATATAGATATATATTTACATATATACATATATATATATTTTTTTTCATATCACTTACCATACGTTGTATCGCGGGAATATCTGCACCAGTTGCTGATATTCCCCGATACACGCGTACAGAAAGCGTGTTCGAACTCATCTTCCACCCATCCATCCTACACTCCACGCGGCACTTCAGCCTGCTGGTTGCGTCTTTCTAGACGACGACCGACTTGACATCGTGCTACACACCATCTCCACCTCCACCCCCACCCCTATATACATATATATACTATATTTATCTTATTTCTATTTCTCTTTTCTGCAATTAAAATGATAAAAAAAATATACAAAAGAGAAAAGACAATCCTTGACTTGCAGGTACTCAGTCTTGCAAATAGCAAGATCAGTTTTGAAACCCTAATTTAGCTCAAAGCCAAGAACCTGATTTTAAGGGTGTACTTCAAGGACAAAAATTATCGAAAAAAAATGTTAAATAGAAAAACACCAAAAACATAATAAACGAATGGAAGAGATTCATTGTAGGAAAGGCGTAAAAACTCATTCACTTATAATCCCATTTCATTGAGTTCGACCTTGGGCCTAAAAGTGACGAAGATAAAGTCAAGTAGGCCAGGTTAAAAAATTTTGTAAAGAGATGGTTAGGCTCGATTTAGGTTAACCACTATACTCATTACAACGATAAAATCACCATATTAACACAACCTATCTGGGCTCGACCATACAACACTTTTCATGGCGCCGTTGCCGGGGAAGTGCGTATTCAAGTAAGTGTTTACTCCATTCCTTTAATTTTTCTCTTCTCACACCCTTCTTGTCACGGGTGTTTTTGTTTGTTGCTGTGTAGGTGAACCTGTTGCAAGGAGAAGGCAGGTAGACGAAGTCGGAGACATGGGCAGATCCAAGGCGGGAACGGGAGTGTGAAGACGCCGACACCACATTGGAGCTTCGTACACGTTGCTGAACAAGTAGGTCTTCCTCTCTTAGCAACTTAGGTCAACTTGTCACCTTAATAAAAACTAAAAAAAAAAACAACTAAAAAAAAAAAACTAGAAAAACTTCTGGGGATCTCTTCGGGCAAGTGGATTAAAATTTACTTGATTGATTGTTTGCCTTTACTCCCACCACCTCGGGATTTCTCGCCAAACTTCATATAGCAAAGATCCAAGAATCTTGATTCTTTAATTTTTCGCCATGTGAAGTATTCTTTGAGGCAAATAAAATGATTGATTGCCACCCCTCTTTGCCTCATTTACCTGCAACCTTTTTGGTGGGGAGACTTGGAATTGAGTTGATTCCAACCCCACCACGACCTTTCACGTGCCTAAGATTCTATCCCGAATACTTCAACCCCAACAATTTGATTTTCTTTATCTTTTGGTTGAGCCTTGTGTGTGGAAATCATTTTGGTGATTAGGAGCACTTGAAATGAAGTGCTTTGGCTCCCTTTCACACTAATCTAAAATTGACTCGTGCATCCACACATAGAAATCTCCATCTAGGGAAGCCCATTGCATTTTAGCATGCATTAACCAACTGACATTGAAGAAGGGTTTGTTGGGCTTAGAAGAAAACTTGTATTCTCTGAAAACCCGGAGATTGGTTGAATTGGTAATTCAGAGAAATCCTAAAATCCATACTACTTAAGGCTAAATTCTAAAAATCATTCACCAATTAAAACTTCAAATTCAAGGAGATTTCCCCGTTGCATGCTTGGTTTACACACTTTGTAAAATCAATCACTTGGGCATTACCTGTAAATAATGCTCTTCACATTCCAGAAGCACTTGATCCTAAGCCTCTAACTAAAATTGGCAGCAACTTGACCCTTATCAAGGATTGGAGGTCTAACTACCTACGTGTAGTGCCTACGTGCTGGTGAGGGTTCCTGCGTGCTATCGGGTGTCCAAGACTGGGGCAAACGGCCTTTCAATCTAGCCCAGTGGTTCCATGGTGCTCGCATTCGGTTACGTAGTTCGTGATAGTAGGTAACTTAGATCTTTAGGTCTAAGGGCACACTGTAGAGGTTAGGAATTTGATTATATTGATTTGTCATCAAGTGTACCTTTGTGGCGTCATTTCTCTCATCTCCTTTTCCCTTCATATCCCCCCTAATTCTTCCTGCGGTAGTGCATGTTTGGGAGGAGGTCACAAAACCCTGAACTATGTGAATTATCTGATAAGTTTAGAAAAGAAGCTGAATCATCCTCCTCCTCCACAAACATGGCTGCACGCCCACCCCCAAATCCCAAGGGAGGAAATCGCCCTCAAAACCCACCAGGTGGTGGAGCTTTAGATCCCATAACCTGCCTCCAAGCCTAAATGGAAATGTATAATGAACAAATTGAAGCCATTAGGGAAACATTGGAGAAATGCAGAACCCTCCCGAACGGGAGGAGCCTAGGTCTCTTATCTCCTATCAGAATCCCACTGCAACAGAGACCATAGGATAAATTCGGGTCCCCATGGGCGGGGATGACTTTGAATTAAAACCTTACATAATTGGCCTGATAAATTTTCACTTCCATGGTCTTGCAAGTGAAGATCCTTTTCTCCACTTGGAAGACTTAACCCGATTAGCTGAAACTGTTAAACCAAGAAATATCGGGTTACCTATAGTCCTCATGAAAATGTTTCCGTTTTCATTACAGGATAAAGCGTCGCAGTGGTTACGCACCCTTGGGAGAACCATCCACTCTTGGGAAGAGATGCGAACAACGTTTCTCTAGAAGTTCTTCCCAATCAGGCAAACCAATGCACTTTGCCGTGCTATCACTTCATTTATGCAACAAAACGGTGAATAGTTTCATGAGTCATGGGAGATATATAGTGACCTCCTCAGGAACTGTCCGCACCACGGTCTGCCTAAGTGGCATATAGCCCAGATTTTCTACTATGTGCTAAATGAGACTTTGAAGCAAATTGCAGATGCTTCCTGCGGAGGAAATTTTATGAATAAAGACGAGAATGGAGCATTCAAATTGTTTGAAAATATGAGCGAAAACTCAATGAACAATGCCTTTAATCGTACCAGCCTGCCCCAAAATGTCGACGAAGTTGACAAGGGACCCTCCCGTTCATCCATAGATCTCAGCCTTATCGCACAAAAATTGGATGAAGTCTCCGTCGTACACAAGAAGCTGGACGAGCTTCTGGCCAACCCCGCCCGTTCTATGGCAAACACCCCCACCTCACCACTTCGTCACAATCCTAATTCTTCCAATACCAGGCCTATCCTGAGAAACCCCGTAAGACCTTCCTTACCGAGTGTCGCGCCAAGCGATTCGGTAAGTCATGTGGATCTGGCTTTTGCGAGCCAGTATTTTGACATGGAGGACCAAGCCTCTGTGTGCTCGGACGCATATTTACATGCGGATGCGTCTTCTGGCATAGAAGACGCTTGCGCCTTGGGGAACAACCCTTTCTCTGCCACTTATAACCCAGGGTGGCGAAATCATCCAAATTTTGCATGGTCCAACAACTCGCAGCGCCAAAACCCTGCGGGTGGACCAATGCGACCGTCCGCACCTGTCATCCCAAGGGCCCAATCTAATCCTATGGTGAATCCGCCATCGGGTCCTTGCGTACCACAAGCAGAACACGCATCAAGTCCTCTTGACAAATTGATGCAAATGATGACGGAAATTTCAAAGTGCCATGAAGAGAACATGACCTCTCTTCAACACCAATTGGCGCAGCAGAATGCTGAGATTAGTCAACTATGCATGGCGACTCGATCTCAGGGCACTCTTCCCGCCCAACCTGTTCCTAACCTGCGAAATTTCATACACCGTGGTCCTCAACCACAGGTATGACCTTCTCAGGGGCAGGTTCATCAAATTCTGCAAGCTCCGAGCATTCCACCGGGATTTCAGGCTAATCCTACTGTAGCACCTCACTCTTATGTCCCTATTGCAAACCCTCCTCTGCCGTATGATCCCACTGGACTCTCATCGTCCAATGCGATCACTACGAGGAGCGATAAGCAGACCGTCGATCCGCCTTGACCTGATCCTGGCCTGTCTTCTTCATCACCCTCTCATTCAGGATGCGCACCGCATCTGCGAGAGGATGATACACCCAAATTGGTGCCAGAATTAGTCCCATTCCCTGAGGCTCTACTGAGGGAGCCAAAAGGCAAAAGGAAAGATATGCAGGCCTTTGATAACCTGCGTAATTTGTTTAGGGATGTTGAAATCAAGGTACCCCTGCTTGAGGCTATCGACCACATACCTACTGTCGCCTGATTTTTCAAAGACTACACAACACCCAGGCCATAGTCAAAGAAAACTAAGAATCTGGTGGTTCTCTCACCTCATGCAAGTTGTGCTATACTATCAAATCTACCATCGAAGTAGAAAGATCTGGGCACACCACTTATTTCCTGTAGCATCCAAGGCTGCAATTTTAACCGTGCCCTACTTGATCTAGGATCTTCCATCAATCTTATACCGACCATCAAGCTCGAAAAATTTTCCTTGGTAAATCTGAAACCCACCCCTATCACGTTACAGTTGGCAGATCGTTCTGTCAAAATCCAAAAGGGTGTGGTGCAAGACGTGGTGGTTAGGGTCAATAGTCTCTGTTTTCCTATTGACTTTCTTATTTTAGATATGGAAGTTCCTAGCTCACTTTCTGATTGTCCGATCATCCTTGGTCGACCTTTCTTGGCCACAGCCCGCACCCATATCGACTGCGAGTCGGGCTGTATTGAGATTGTCGTTGGATCTGGTAAGCTCAAGCTTAACATCTTCAAAGCAGCCAAGAACTTTGATTGCGATTGCATCAAGGATGACACGTCTAATGAGGACATGGCCGTCAGCGCATGTATTGGACTAATTGGGACCTATTTTGACTGCTGCGGATTACCTGTAAACACTGAAGATTGCCTGATCGACACATATTGTGACGTTCCCCCATCCCTCCCTTGTCCTGTAGCTTCTCCTGACCAGACTTCTGACGAGGTTTTCTCCGCTTCCCATACCTCGTGGTCTGAGTCATATCCGGGCTACTCACCACCGGTCCACACTCTTGAAGACTGGATTGCCCTTTCTTTCCTGCTAATTCAGGAGGATTTGCAACTCCACACTGGGACCTTGAGCCCACATACTACTCATTGGGGCTATTCCTTTTTGGATCCATCTATCTAAGAAGCCCCTCTTCTTGGCCAATTTGAGGGCCAATTTCTTCCTCCTACCTTGTTTTCTGATCCGCATGGGACACTCTCCTCCCAAGAAATGCCAGATCTTTCACCATCCACTCCTGAGCTAAAAGAGCTGCCTAGTACACTTAAGTATGTTTTCCTGGGACAAAATGAAATGCTCCCCATAATCATTAGTTCAAAATTGACCAGGGAGCAAGAGTGCAAACTAATTGAGGTTTTTATGGAACACAAGGCAGCCATTGGATGGTCTTTATCAGACTTATCTGGCATAAGCCCCTCCTACTGCACTCACCTTATATATACGGAGGAGGAGGCTCGACCTTCCCGCGAGATGCAGCGACGTCTCAACCCTAACATGTGGGAGGTCATTAAGAAGGAAATCATTAAATGGCTGGATGCAGGTATAATCTACCCAATTAGGGATAGCCCCTAGGTGAGTCCAATTCACGTTGTGCCCAAGAAGGCGGGACTCACAATCCGTGTGAATGACAGGGGCGAATCCATCCCTACACGCACTCCTACATCTTGGAGAGTGTGTGTAGATTATAGGAAACTCAATGCTGCAACTAAAAAAGATCACTTTCCACTACCTTTCATTGACCAAATCCTGTAGCGGTTAGTGGGAAATACATTTTTCTATTTCCTGGATAGATTCTCAGGATATAACCAGGTGGCAATTGACCCCTGGGACCAAGAGAAAACCACCTTTACCTACCCCTTCGGTACCTTTTCATTTAGAAGGATGCCGTTTGGACTTTGTAATGCGCCAGCAACTTTCCAAAGTTGTATGCTGGCAATATTTCATGACATGGTGGGTGACTTTCTTGAGTTCTTCATGGATGACTTCTCAGTCTTTGGGCCATCTTTTGATGAATGTCTTGCCAACCTGACCCGTATCCTTAAGAGATGTATTAATGTAAACCTCGTGCTTTCCTGTGAAAAAAGTCATTTTATGGTGCACAAGGGAATTGTTCTCGGGCATATCATCTCCAATAGGGGTATTGAGGTTAACAAAGCTAAGCTTGATGTAATTGCTAATTTACCTGTGCTTGGCTCTGTCAAACAAATCCACTCCTTCCTGTGACACGTCGGTTTCTATAGGAGATTCATCAAAGATTTCTCCAAGATTTCTCGACCGTTAACTCATCTCCTATCGACCAACGTACCCTTCGATATGGGCCCCGACTGCATACGAGCATTCACGCAGCTACGTAATGCTGTCACCAAGGCCCCTGTTCTCCAGCCACTTAATTGGTCCCTTGACTTTGAACTCATGTGTGATGCTTCCAACCTTGCAGTCAGAGCCATCTTGGGACAAAGATGCGATAGACACCCCTTCGTGGTGTACTACTCCAGTAAGACGTTGGATGGGGCCCAGCATAATTATACTACCACTGAGAAAGAACTACTGGCAGTCGTCTTTGGGCTGGAGAAATTCCGCTCTTACCTTCTGGGCTCACACGTTATTGTTTTCACTGATCACGCGGCCATTCGCCATCTCATGCATAAGAAGGATGCCAAGCCTAGACGGATTCGTTGGATCCTTCTACTCCAAGAATTTGACATTGAGATCCGTGATAAGGCTGGAGCCCAGAATGTTGTGGCTGATCATCTTTCCAGACTGGACCTTGACCATATTGGACTTACCCTACCAATCAATGAGATTTTTCCTGATGAGCACCTATTGGCGATTAATGTGGCAAGTGGACAGTGGTATGCCGACATTGCCAATTACCTTGCTCTTGGATCCCTTCCACGTGGCTGGCCTAAAAACCAGCGTGAGCATCTTAGGGCAGAAGCAAAGTATTATTTCTGGGATAATCTACTTCTTTTTCACATAGGTGCTGATCAAATCATCCGTCGCTGTATTCCTGACAGTGAATTCCCCAGTGTGCTATCCTTTTGCCACGATCAGGCCTGAGGAGGCCATTTCTCTAGGAGGAAAATTGCAGCCAAGGTGTTGCAGTGCGATTTCTTTTGGCCCTCCCTTCACTAGGATGCACACAAGTATGCCAGACATTGCACTAGGTGCCAGTCGTTAGGGTAAATGTCACATCGTGACATGATGCCCTTGCAACCCATCCTAGCTGCGAAAATCTTCGACATTTGGGGAATTGATTTCATGGGTCCCTTTCCTCCTTCCAACGGCTTTGAATTTATCCTCGTGGCTATTGATTATGTTTCGAAATGGATCGAGGCTATTCCCACGCGCCGTGCTGACCATGTTATATCCACTTGATTTGTCAAAGATCGCATCTTTGTGCGCTTTGGGATCCCTCATTCCATTATCTTAAATGGAGGAAGCCACTTTACCCATGCTTCCTTTCAGGCACTTCTGAGGAAATACGAAGTCCACCATCATATTGCATCCCCGTATCATCCTCAGACGAATGGCCAGGCAGAGGTGTCAAACCGTCAAATCAAGCAAATTCACTAGAAAATGGTTCAGCCAGACCATAAGGATTGGTCCAACAAGCTGATTGATGCACTTTGGGCATATCGGATCGCCTTCAAGGCTCCCCTTGGTATGTCTCCTTATAGAATCGTTTACTGGAAGCCTTGTCATTTGCCCGTGGAGTTGGAACACCGTGCTTATTGGACGGTTCGCCAATGTAACCTCTACCCAGACCTATGTGGTCGAGAAAGGAAACTCCAACTCCAGGAGCTGGAAGAGCTCCATCGTGAAGCCTATGATTCTGCTTTAACTTTCAAATAATGCACTAAGGCTTTTCATGACAGCCGTATTTGGCAGAAAGAATTTGAGCCATCTCAGCAAGTTTGGCTCTATAATGCCTAGCTCAAATTCTTTCCTAGGAAACTAAAGTCCAAATGGATTGGTCCTTTCCTTGTCTCGAGACCATTTCCCAACGGGGCCATTGAGATTTAAGATCCTAAATCCGGACATAAATTTACGATCAATGGGCAGTGTTTGAAACCCTATCTTACTCATGAACCTGCCCCAGTTGGAGAAACTGTTGCCCTGCTGGAGGGTAACTAATTTGTGCCTCATTCTGAGTCCAGCTGGGGACGTTAAATTCAGTGCTCGTTGGGAGGCACCCCAACAACACTCACCATCCACCATCACTTTTCACACCACTATCACGATCACTTCACTTTTCACTTCACCACTCACCATCCACTCACCCTACCACCCTGCTGTATACCCTGCACCTCACCTCTCATTACCTGATCTTTCATCCTTTCTCTACCCTACCCTTCATGCATTTGAGGACATAGCATCATTTGGCATGGGGGGTTGGATTGGCATCCATAGGATCTGGGTATTTTATGGTATCATGCAGTTTCTATATATATATATATAAATGGTGTTTAGTAATGATCTGAAAGTTGAAACAAAAATATAATAAGTGTTTATGGATATTCAACCACTGTTTTGAAGACTTTCCAGGCCACAGAAGCTTGATTCGCTCAGGCTCGGCTTAATTCACTTGAGCATTGACAAGATAGATCGAAATTTCTCCTAACTAAGGATGTATTCTTGTACCTAAGACACCAGTACAGGATTCATTGGTTCGCTTCTTCTCGAGAGCCTAAGTAATCTTGGTTCACACTACACATATCAAGAAAGACCAGGTGAACATAAGATCCAACCCTAGTGTTCATTAGGGAAGGTGGAGTCCTTACCTGTGCGTGCAGGTAGACTTTTTTTCCCAGGCTTTAGTCTTGTGTTTAGGAGAGACTCTTTCCACCAAAAGAAGAACTCTCCCACAAAAAAGAAAAGTGTGCTCCTCCAAATAATGTTGTAAGAGATATACTGACTTGTGTTTCAAAAAAAAAAAAAAAGATGCAAATAAGTCAGTATATCGCACAAATATCAATAAAATCTTCCTACAAAAAAGTTCTTCAGGGCAAAAACCCTGTTTTCTTTGAGCCACAAAAGTCAGACAATGGGAGTTGAGTTTTCCGTCATCTTTTTAAGGGTCAATTCGAAGACACGAGCTGAAACTGGGACCAACCTGTACTTAAAAATTTGTGAAACCCCGGGCTTGAGTCTTAATGTTCATCTGGTTAGTCTTGATCCTTCACTAAGTACAAGCCATAATCTCTTGAGCTCTCGAGTACGGCAAAAACCTCCTGGGTCCTGGAAATTATACTTAAGGTTTAAATATCAAGAGTCCTGGTTAGTCAAGAGATGATTTATGTCATGTGAGACTTAAAGTACTGGTAGTCTTCTCTACAATTGGTTCTCACAATATCCAAAAATAAACACGCCTACGTCGCTGATGTAAACACACTTACACTACTTAAGATGTCTATTTATGCATGTTCTTAAGCATAGGATTGCATTTCATGATATAAATATTGCATAACATGCATCATCTTGCATTTAGAGTAGTTTGAATAAAATGGAGGTTAATTGTCTCCTTTTATGTGCTTGGACTGGGCAAACATTTTATCGGGGCCTCGGATCAAAGATCCAACCGTATGGATGTGATTAGGGCGACGATTGGAGTTCAACGACTCCAAGATCGCCTTAATCAGGCATCCGTAGCATCAGATAGTGATCGGGGAACCCTAAAAGATCAAGGGCCAGGATGGTGAAGATCCGCACTTCAGATGACAAATCTGACTGCACGGATGAATTCGGATCGACGATCGCAGCCCAACGACACAAAAATCAAGTCAATCCGACATCCGTGGCACCATCTACAACTTCCAGAAGATGGATAGCCAAGATGGTGCCATGTGGCGCCATCTCCGCTGCCCAAACGGCCGCACGCATTCTACAAAGGCCCTACACCCCCTCGCTCTCTGCGGTTGGATCTTGATCCAACGGCTGTGGTCGGCCGCGCTTAAAAGCATCCGCTCGACCATTCGAGCCCCGTAGCGCAGCGGTCGAGCGCGCTTACGCGACCGGCGGGCGCGGGTTCGAGCCGCAGCAGAGGGCTGGAGGCGCGAGCGATTGAGCACGGGCAGGCATTGGACGCGATTGGATGGCCACGCGCGCCCAATAGCATTCACGCACGGCGTCACGCGCGATCGCACGCGCCAGGCGGGCGCACAACGAGCGAGTGGAGACGCATCTTAAGCCGTCCGATCTCGCGATTGGATGGCTGAGAATCGACGAACGTGCGCAAGCGTTGCGCGCGCGAGCAGCTGAGCGGGCGCGCGTGGGCGCGGTAGCTACGCCCACGTTGGGGGCTTTAGCGACGGTTTTATCCGTCACTAAAGACCCCTCATTTATTATTTTGAAGTTGTAATGTCCATTTTGCCCCCACTCCTTGCAACTATAAAAGGAGACCCCCTCCATACGAAATTCTCATCCCTTCCTTCTCTTCTCTACCCCTCCAAAGCTCAAGAGAAGCTTGTCCCACACCTGGGATGCTCCTCACGAGATAAAGTCTAAATTTTCGTTCCCCTTCGGAAGTGGATCCCGCAACGACGACGGTGTGCTGCTTCGTTCTCCTTCGTCCAGACATGGTCCCGTCCGGCTCGTCCTCCAAGAAATCATCAAGGAGGATAACTTCTCTCTCCCATTCTTATTTACAGCTTTTCTAGTGTAGAATTTTCTTGCTTTACAGTGTAATTGATTTTCCGCTTTTTAGTATAACTTTTATTTAGTTTGATTATATAAATAGTTGAAATATTGAATGCATGTTCTCTTTCTCTCTCTCTCTTTCTCTCTCTCTCTCTTTCTTTTATTCTAATAGCTCCATTGTAATTATATCGCCTTGCTTATCAAAAATCCTAAAAAAATATAATTGCGAATATAGATCAACGTAGCCTCCCTATGTTCGACCCGGAATTCATTTCGGTATAAATTTATTTGTTGAACATGAACTCATCGCCTTCGAACTACAACGACAGGTTTTCCAAAACTGAACACGTTAGCGTAGCGATTCGTAAACGTTCAACATTTTGGCACCATTGCCGGGGAGGCGACGATCTTTGATTTCTCGTCGCGTTTTGTAACTTACAAATCATTTACTTCACTTTTCTCCTTTCCTATTGTAATTGCAGGTACTCTTTTGAGACGAGCAGAAGTGGTAGATTGGAGTAAAGTGCTGTGGAAGGTTTTGTAAGTTATCCCCCATTCTTTCCCCCTCCATAGATTTCATTCGCCACATTAAATCCAAATTCCAATTAACCTAGGTGTTTGCACAAATCTTAGGAATAGTTTGGTTGTTTGGATTCTCAATCACATTCATTCCACCTTCATTTAAAAAAAAAAAAGATAATTTTGTGGGGTAATTTTCAACAAACACACAACATACACCCACATACAAAGGCACTTAACCTAATTGATTTGTTTCTACTCAACCGGGTTCTGATCTATGGAACCGGTACACATAAAGCAACATATAAAAGAGTATAAATCATTCTAGGTTAACCATCTTTGTGTGCCTAACTTAGTGGTGCATTTGTGGCTAGTTGTTTGAGTTGTTTGGGCCGCACCACTTCAATTAAAATCAACTCATCAAGTAGCTGCCAATTAGGTTCAACTCTTAGGGATTTACCAGGCACTCCACATTCTTTTTAAACTTTATAGGAAAACATCTTCATCTGTGCTTGCAAAACCTGGTTTGCCAACGAAACCTGTTTAAAAACACCTAAAGTTGAATCCTAAAAGCTACTAGGCAAGATTTGAACCTTAAAATTCACCACATCAAAAATAATCATTCTTGAAAACCACTGGTTGTGCATGCACACACAAATCAATCAATCATTAAGGGCACAACCCATTTAAAGGGCCCATCACATTCCAAAGCACATTCAAACCTAGCCCTAAATAAAATAGAGTAGACGTTGGCCTTAAGGATTGAACTCGTTCTTCAGAACTCAAAACGAGATTATTTTCGATTAGTTTGCTTCTACTGTTCAATCTGATGTCTAGCTAGGGGAGCAGAGTCAAACGATAGCGGTTGGGGGGTACACTAGGAACCGGAGGTGCAAGCTGAAGGAAGAACCTTCTCCCCAGTCCCTCCTTCTAACTGGTTGGATTGAATAGATGGAAGTAGATCAAATCGTTCTTTTATCTCAAGATGGGTTTTGAGAGTCTGTAGGTCTTTAGGCTAACCCATTTAAGGACAGGTTTGATTATTTGTATTGCAGGTCACCTTTCTTCCTCCCGTGTCTCATGAATCCTTCGACATATTTCACGCATTCTTGCTCTTTCCCTCCTGTTGTGAATTATCCTCAACATGACGGTTATCCCAACTCGTATTATAATCAACCATCAGTTAGTTGGGATAATTCAGATTGGGGATACAATTCCAGACCTCCGTGTTTAGGGTCTAACCCTGAACACTTTCATTCTGATTTCTATCCTTCTCAGAGCTACATCGATTATAGATCGTCTTCCTTTCATGAACAGCTTAATACGATCTACAATCAAGAAGGATACACCGATCCTTACCCATCCTCTAATTTCACTGCCTTTAGGTCATCACCATCTTTTCAACAATCTGAAATGACCTATTATCAGGAAAGGTATAACGAATCTCAATTCGTTAATTCCCCTGCATTGAGCCCAAACCCGCCCAACCCTGAACCAACTCATTTGGTTCAGGTTAACCAAGTTCAAGATAAGGTTCTGGCTAACTTGAGGAATATCATTCAATCTTTAGAAGTTCAGCCAATACTTTTCATTGAGAGATTAGAGCCCCCAATTGAAATGATTGATGATTTAAACAAGTCTTTGTTGGATTGGCTCTAGGATGTTAAGGATAAGAACCCAGGTGAATTTCTACTTGAGAAATTAGCAAAATTGAGGATGAGATTTGTGGTTGCTTTGATTCAATCTTGGAATAATTCCCAGGATGAACCATTTTCAGGAAAGCCAATGACAGAACCCGCTCAGGCACCTGTTGGGGGGGACACATGTTACGAGGCTGACCAGATTAAATTAAAGCAATCAATTAAGGATGATCTGATTTCTTCACCTGAGATCCCTAAGCCGGGTTACGAGGAAACGTATGTCTCTGGGGAACACAAAGTGACAACTGATTTTGGGACATACATTGATACGGATCCTGATGGTGAAGATTCAAGTTGCGAAGTCTCACGCGAGTTTTCTGAACACGATTTCTGTGAGACGATTGGGCCTAAGGAATCTGATAGATAATTTGATAGCCCAATAACTGAGGAAACTGATCTTATTAGGGCACACATTATGGATCCGGAATCGCATTTTCTGGAGGAATCAATTCAATGCCCTGATTATCAGTTACACCCTGTTGAGCTTATTGATGATTCTAATTCTGAGATAATTAGACCCAAGTCAATTTTGATTCTGCCATATCATTTAGACTTGGAGATTTCAGACAGGGTGATGAATATACAAGAGGTCCTGGAATTTGATATGCTGAATGAGGAGGATAGGAGCTGGGAAGTTAATTCTGGAGGAAATGGAAGATTGATTCGAAGGGTTCCTTTTAAGCTTAAACCATCAAATCAGAACCCTTACGACATTTGTTTCGAGGAGGTTCAACTCAAGCACGCATTCAACAATTATCCTTTTGAGCTTCAATTATCTGTAACCCAACTTTTTGGTCTTGGGTTGCATCCTCATAAATCGCAGGCCCGACCCCGCTTGCATTCTGATTTTATGTTTTGGGTAATTTTTATCCAGAACCTAAGATATTCTCGATTATGGGGTGTGGGTCTACACCACAATCTGGTCCACATTTATGGACCTCTTTTGATAGGTCAGAGGATTCTTCTGTTTATTTTAATTCTGACCTGCACTTGTGAATTCTTCATTTCTTTTCTTTGTATAGTGTGCCTAGCTGAAGGCACTAAACTCAGCACATATATAGTTCTTTTTAATTTTTCATCTCGGAGTGGACTTGACATTCACGCAATTCAGGTGCTTTCTTGGCTTTTCCACTCTGTTTTATGTCTTTTTAATACAATGAGGACATTGCATTAGATAGGCATGGGGGGGTGGATATTTATCTCTGAATTCATTCCTCAGCTCCGTAGATTTGTTTTCTTTTATTAAAAAAAAATCAAAATTAGGAAAGAGAATTTGGGTTTAAGAAAATTTTCAATCTTAGGAAATACTACATTAAGATCTGAACACAAAGACCCTTCAGGTCTTTGGACTTAATTAGCCTGTGTATCCACTAAAATGTTAATTTATCTTTGAGTCCTCGCCATCTTAATTCTATTATAATTGGAATAAATAAGTTTGGGTGATAAGTACACGACTTATCAACCCGCCCTCTGATTTGAGGGAATTTTGAGTCTTAAGCATCTACAAGCTTTGCACTGACTCGTTGTTCGGCGATTTTAACGGAAATTGGGTAGCTAATGAACCTTCTAGGGTGATACGGCTGGCAAGTTATCGTGGGTAACAGCCCATAGGTAGGTTGTCCAGAGCCCAGTCACTAGACCTTTCTCTTTTTGCTGCCTTTAGGTAAATCTTAGACCAGGGAAGCCACCTACTTAAAAAAAAAAAAATCAAAAAGAAAAGGAGAAAAGAACAAAAAGAAATAAGCCACATTTCCCCGCACGAGTATGGCTGGCAAGTTGTTGGTGGTAACAGCTCATTGACCGGTTGTTCAGAACCCAGCTCAGTAAATGCACTAAAAATTCCTAAAACACTTAGGAAGAAGCGGAGAAGTAGAATAAATCGGGGAGATATACACTAGATTCACCCTTGTGTTGACCCCGTAAAAAAATAAAAGTAGGGAGAAAGATACCGGTTGTAAAGATACACCTTTAGGCAGAAGTCTTTTTGAGGTCACCTAGAGGCATAGAAATTTGAAGTCTGTTTTAATTACCGATCAACGAGTCTATCACAATCACAATAAGATGCTTAAAACTTAGGGTTCTCATCAAATTTTGGGTGAGTTGAATGGCCATAGAAAGCCACTCTTAAACCCTAAAATTTGAAAATCCAAAAAAAAAATTAGAAAAGAGAAAAAGAGAAAAAGAAATTTTTCTTTTAAAAAGGCGAGGGCTTAAGGCGGTCTGCATTTTGGTTAATACCCAGGCACTGTTGTGTCTTTGAAAGTTTAGTTCCTAAGTAGACAATTTCTTAATGATTGAAAATAACTCAGGTCCGAATAATCCAACCTAATTCTTTTATAAAAAGCATATAGTTTTTGCTAGGGACTAGCAAAACATAGGAATGGGGGTATGATGTAAACACATTTACACTACTTAAGATGTCTATTTATGCATGTTCTTAAGCATAGGATTGCATTTCATGATATAAATATTGCATAACATGCATCATCTTGCATTTAGAGTAGTTTGAATAAAATGGAGGTTAATTGTCTCCTTTTATGTGCTTGGACAGGGCAAACATTTTATCGGGTCCTCGGATCAAAGATCCAATCGTATGGATGTGATCAGGGCGACGATTGGAGTTCAAAGACTGCAAGATCGCCCTAATCAGGCATCCGTTGCATCAAATAGTTACCGGGGAACCCTAGAAGATCAAGGGCCAGGATGGTGAAGATCCACACTTCAGATGACAAATCCGACTGCACGGATGAATTCGGATTGACGATCGCGGCCCAACAACACAAAAATCAAGTCAATCCGACATTCGTGGCACCATCTACAACTTCCAGAAGATGGATGGCCAAGATGGTGCCACGTGGCGCCATCTCAGCCACCCAAACGGTCGCATGCATTCTACGAAGGCCCTCATCCGATCGCTCTCCGCCATTGGATCTTAATCAAACGGCTGTGGTCGGCCGCGCTTAAAAGCGTCCGCTCGACCATCCGCGCCCTGTAGCGCAGCGGTCGAGTGCGCTTACGCGACCGACGGGCTTGGGTTCGAGCCGCAGCAGAGGGCTAGAGGCGCGGGTGATTGGGCGTGGGCAGGCATTGGATCGTGATCGGATGGCCGCGCGCGCCCAATAGCATTCATGCGCGATTGAATGCGCGGCGTCATGCGCGATCGCATGCGCTAGGTCGATGCACAACGAGCGGGTGGAGACGCATCTTAAGCCGTCCGATCTCGCGATCGGACGACTGAGAATCAACGAACGTGCACAAGCGTTGCGCGTGCGAGCAGCTGAGCGGGCGCGAGTGGGCGCGGAAGCTACGCCCACATTGGGGGCTTTAGCGACGGTTTTATCCGTCACTAAAGACCCCTCATTTATTATTTTGAAGTTGTAATGTCCATTTTGCCCCCACTCCTTGCAACTATAAAAGGAGACCCCCTCCATATGAAATTCTCATCCCTTCCTTCTCTTCTCTACCCTCCAAAGCTCAAGAGAAGCTTGTCCCACACCCGAGATGCCCCTCACGAGATAAAGTCTAAATTTTCATTGCCCTTCGGAAGTGGATCCCGCGACGACAACGGCGTGCTGCTTCGTTCCCGTTCTTCTGCTTCGTCCTCCTTCGTCCTGCTTCATTCTCCTTCATCCAAACGTCGTCCTATCCGGCTCGTCCTCCAAGCAATCATCGAGGAGGATAACTACTCTCTCCCATTCTTATTTACAGCTTTTCTAGTGTAGAATTTTCCTGCTTTATAGTGTAATTGATTTTCCGCTTTCTTGTGTAACTTTTATTTAGTTTGATTATATAAACAGTTGAAATATTGAATGCATGTTCTCTTTTTCTCTCTCTCTCTCTCTTTCTTTTAGTCTGATCGCTCCATTGTAATTATATCGCCTTGCTTATCAAAAATCCTAAAAAAATATAATTGGCAATATAGATCAACGTAGCCTCCCTGTGTTCGACCTGGAATTCATTTCGGTATAAATTTTATTTGTTGAACACGAATTCTTCGCTTTCGAACTCCAACGGCAGGTTTTCCAAAACAGAACACGTTAGCGTAGCGATTCGTAAACGTTCAACAGTCGCCTCGAAAGAAAATCTTCAGCTTAAGATCATTTCTAAATACAATACAAAAAATTGTTTCGCTAGGGACTAACAAAAGATAGGCAAGGGGGTATGATTGCACAGCAAAAATACACCAACAATTGTGTCGTCTTGTGCTATTTCCTAGCATTGCCAGTGCATATTAGGTATCCATAGTCGCATTTGTGAAAATACACGCTTGCATGCATTTAATGGAGAGGGGAGGAGATGGAATAAATTGGCCTTGTAATTTACGTTTTCCTCAAGTGCTACCTCACAAAATTTCCATCTTTATTTTTATTTCTATTTGATTTTGAAATTCTTCTTTGCGACTGCAATGCATGGCCTCTTCTTCCTCACGCCATTCCCTGCAACTGATTGCCCTGCAGTCGCATGCACATGCACTCCCTACCAAGCAGAGCCATGCACAGCCAGGGCATGGCTGTGCATGTCTCTTTTCTCTTTAAATAGAGCTTTGCCTTCTTCCTTGTGGCTGAGCCTGGTCCACACAAAAAAAAACCACCACAGAGACAGCAGCTTCCCTCCTTCCAGGCTGTCTCCTCCCCTCTCCCCTCCATACGCAGCCTCTCCTCTTTGAGGAGCCATGCTGCGGGCAGGAGCAACTCACAGTGGTGCTCAACCACCATTGTGAGTCCACCATCGCCCAACTCAACAAAGAGCTGGTGGGCGTGGTGGTTCTCTTCTCTGAATTCGTCGTTTCAAGCCTCTCCGCCATTGCCACAGGAGTTTCAAGCTTTGAAGCTCAAGCTCCATGGCAGCAGCAGTGTAGGCCACCACGCGTCCGCACGTAGGCCAGTGTGCACGCCTGCAGGCTGCCCTCACCTCCTGCTTCTTCGCGCCCGCACCCGCCTCTCCGCAAGCCAGCAGCCGACGCAACTTCTCTACACGAGCACTAGCCGCTTATAGCTCCTGCACTCACAGAAACGGACACACCCGGTCACGTGGAGCCGAGCGGCACTGTAGCCACTGTTCACGCTAGTCAGTGGAAAACCGTGGCTACAGTGTGATGACCGGTAAATTTCTCACTTATCCGGTCACCCGGCACGCCGCAACTGGTCCCAGCCCACGCCAGCGTCCCGCCCCGCGCCCGCTCCACCGCCCGTCCGCTTGTCTGCATTCGCTCGCATATGCTTGCCCGCTTCAACATCTGCGTGCGCCTGCTCCTGCCTTATCGTGCAGTGCACCGCGCTACGGCATCTCTCCCTCGCACTCACTCCCTCCCAGCGCGGACCTCTTCGCGAGCCTACACGCCTGCGCATGCCTGTGGACACCAGACGTCGGCCCTGAAGCATCAGACGGCTTAACTCGCCTTTTCTTCACAGCAGGCGCTCTTTCTCTCTCTCTCTCTCTCTCACAGCACTCTCTCACTCCCTCAATAGACACATACATACACACACACACTCTCGTACACACACCCACTCACTTATACACTAATATATACTTATATATATATATACATACTTATATATATTTATATATATATATATATATATATTTATATACATATATATATATATATATCTATATATACTTATATCTATACATACACTAGTACCTATGTACCTAAGTATTAATATACATACATACATATATATATCTCTATACTTGTATATATACATATGTATATATTTACATATATTACTATATATATACATACATATATATATATGTACATCTCTATAGCTATATATACATACATATACATATATATATATATATACATATATCTATCTATACATATTTTTGCATACCTTTATATATATATATATATACATATATAAGTACACATAATTATAACCATATTTATATATATACATATAGATATATATTTACATATATACATATATATATATATATTTTCATATCACTTACCATACGTTGTATTGCAGGAATATCTGCACCAGTTTCTGATATTCCCCGATACATGCGTATAGAAAGCGTGTTTGCACTCATCTTCCACCCATCCATCCTACACTCCATGCAGCACTTCATCCTGTTGGTTGCATCTTTCTAGACGACGACCGACTCGACACCGTGCTACATGCCATCTCCACCTCTACCCCCACCCCTATATACATATATATTATATACATATATATATACTATATTTATCTTATTTCTATTTCTCTTTTGTACAATTAAAAAGATAAAAAAAGTATACAAAAGAGAAAAGATAATCCTTGACTTGCAGGTGCTCAGTCTTGCAGATAGAAAGATTAGTTTTGAAACCCTAATTTGGCTCAAATCCAAGAACCTGATTTTGAAGGTGTACCTCAAGTACAAAAATTATCAGAAAAAAAATGTTAAATAGAAAAACACCAAAAACATAATAAACAAACGGAAGAAATTCATTGTAGGAAAGGCGTAGAAACTCATTCAATTCTAATCCCACTTCCCTGAGTTCGACCCTGGGCCTAAAAGTGACCAATATAAACTCAAGTAGGCTAGGTTAAAAAATTTTGTAAAGAGATGGTTAGGCTCGATTTAGGTTAACCACTATACACATTATAACGATAAAATCACCATATTAACACAACCTATCCGGGCTCGACCATACAACTCTTTTCACTGACTCCCTATGAGCTGTCCAAGGGTTTAGTAGACCACAAATGCTTATTGGCTTTCTTCAAGGATCTATTACCAAGTCTACGTGCATGTGAAATAAATGTACTGGATTCTAAACTTAAGAAATAATTTTAAGAAGAAAAACCTCCAATGACAAAGGTATTCTTCTAGGGACTAACCCATTCAGCTCAAGAAAAGAGAACTTTATATATATATATATAAATATGTATGCAAATATTTATAAATGCTATAAACATTCTTGGGTTATACCCCCCCATGCCTAAGACTCACAATGTCCTCATTGGAAAAATATAGACATAGAAGAATATCACCTGAGGAGGAGAGTGGGAGGAGCTAAGGCTCCTCAAGCTGAAGTGCGTCCAAAACCTGGCCATCTGAAAGAGTAATATACGGTTTAAGTCGCTGGTCATTTAATTTAAAGCTCGCACCTGAAATAGGGTTCCTAATCTCTACAGCTCCATGAGGGAAAGTATTGATAACAACATATGGCCCATCCCAGTGGGACTTAAGCTTTCTAGAAAATAATTTAAGTCTAGAATTGAAAAACCAGACCCACTGCTTGGGCTCAAAAGTCTTTCTAATGATGTGCTTGTCATGGAAGACTTTTGTACGTTGCTTGTAAGCTTGAGAAGTTTCATAAGCTTCATTACGAAGCTCTTCAAGCTCACTTAATTCTAACATACGTGCCTTTCCCACTTTATCCAGATTCAAGTTAATGTTTTTAATAGCTCAATAAGCTTTATGTTGGATTTCAACGGGAAGGTGGCATGCTTTTCTGTAGACAAGATGGAAAGGAGACATGCCCAAGGGAGTCTTATACGCAGTTCTGTAGGCCCAAAGAGCATCATTTAGTTTTTTATACCAATCCTTCCGATCAGGCTTGACAGTTTTTTCTAAAATTTGCTTAATCTCCCTATTGGACACTTCAACTTGTCCACTCGTTTGGGGATGATAAGGTGTGGCTATCATGTGGTTGACTCCCAAATTTTGGAGTAGTCTTGTGAAGTGTATATTCTTAAAGTGAGGTCCTCCATCACTTATGATCATCCTTGGGCACCCATACCGAGAAATGATATTAGCCTTAACAAAGCCTAAGCCACAGAATGGTCATTGGTTCGCGTGGGTATGGCTTCTATCCATTTTGATACATAGTCAACAGCCACAAGGATGTATTCATATCCAAAGGACACAGGAAAGGGACCCATGAAGTCAATCCTCCAAATATCAAAGATTTCAACAGGGAGGATAGGTTGTTGGGGCATCTCATCCCTTTTCCCAATGGTTCCCGTCTACTGGCAACGTAGACATGCGCCCACATACGTATGTGCATCTCGAAATAATGTGGGCCACCAAAAATCAGACTGAAGAACCTTATGGGTAGTCTTCTTCCCACTAAAATGTCACCCACAATGGAGGTCATGATAGAAACTCATAACACTTCATTGTTATTCATCAAGGACGCAACGGCAAAATAGCTGGTCAGGGCCTATTCTAAAAAGCTCGGGTTCCTCCCAGTGATAAAATTTAGCATTGGCGAGAAACATGTCTCGCTTCTTCTTGTCCCAAGTACTAGGGGTAATGCCCGTGACCAAATAGTTCACTATGCCAGCGAACCAAGGAGTTTTAGCTTCCACGGCCATTAGAGACTCATCAGGGAAAGTCTCTTGAATACCGCCAGCAAGGTTTGATGCCTCAATAGGGATCCTAGACAAATGGTCTGCTACCACATTCTCAACTCCTTTCTTATCTTTAATTTCTAGGTCAAATTCTTGGAGTAGTAGAATCCAACGAATTAGGTGAGGTTTGGTGTCCTTCTTAGCCAAAAGATGCTTAAGCCACAACCTTGGATCCCAAAAGATAAGACCAAAACTTTTCCAAAGTAAATACTATAGCAAGTAATTCCTTTTCAATGACCGTGTAGTTTTGCTGAGGATCCATAAGGGTCTTGCTGGCATAATGCAGCACATGAGGTTTGCCATCAACCCTTTGACCTAAGCTACTGCCACTGCAAAATCAGAAGCATTGCACATAAGCTCAAATGGGAGGGTCCAATCTGGTGCTTGGAGAATCGGCATGATAATGAGGGCTTTCTTCTAAACTTGGAAAGCCTTGCCACATCTATTATCAAAATTGAAGGAGACATCCTTCACTAACAGGTAGTAGAGTGGCTTAGAGATTTTACTGAAATCTTTAATGAAGCACTTATAAAATCCAGCATGTCCAAGGAAAGATCTAACCTGACGAACATTGGCGGGCAATGGAAGCTTAGAGATGGAATCTATTTTTGCGATGTCCACCTCTAATTCTCTCTCGAAAACTATATGCCCTATCACAATGCCCTGCTGGACCATAAAGTGGCTTTTCTCCCAGCTAAGCACCAGCTTTGCCTCTCGCAACGAGTTAAGACTTTGTCAAGGTGCGAAAGGCATAGGTGAAACGACGAGCCATAAATGGCGAAGTCATCCATGAAAATTTCAATGAATTCATCGATCATATCAGAAAAGATAGCCATCATACAACGTTGGAAAGTGGCAGGAGCGTTACATAACTCGAATGGCATTCGGCGGAATGCAAAAGTGCCATATGGACTCGTGAAGGTGGTACGCTCCTGATAATCAGGAAAAATGGCTCTCTGATTGTACCTAGAGTACCCATCAAGAAAACAAAAGTACTTGTTCCCCGCCAATCGTTCCAGAATTTTATCGATAAATGGTAAGGGGAAATGGTCTTTCTGGGTAGCCGTGTTTAAATGGCGGCAATCAATGCAGACCCTCCAACCAATTGAGGGTCTAGTGGTCACTAGTTCACCTTGGTCATTCCGTTCCACAGTGATTCCTGCCTTTTTCGGAACTACGTGAACAGGACTGAGCCATTTACTATATGAAATGGGATAGATAATCCCTGCATCCAGCCATTTCAGAATCTCCTTTTTAACAACCTCTCGCATATTTGGATTGAGCCTTCTCTACATATCTCGGAAAGGCTTCATGGACTCATCCGTGAATATATGATGCATGCAAAGAGAGGGATCAACACCCTTAATATCAGCAATTGTCCAGGCAATTACTTGTGCCTTTGTAAACACTCAAGCAGAGCTCCCTCCTGCAATTCAGATAATGCAGACGAGATAATAATGGGGAGCGTGTTATTAGGGCCAAGGAAAGCATATTTGAATGTGCTCAAGGGGGGTTTCAACTCCAATTTAGGAGCCTTTTGGATTAAGGGTTTTAGTTGAGATGTCCCCGCCTCAGGTAGCAGATCTACCTTCACAGTCCAGGGTGGGGACAGAGACTCAATGTGTATCCCCAGCAACTTTTCTAGTTCGGGCATTTTCCTTTCAGTTTCTCTAATAATCAAGGGATGGTCCTAATATATGACCTTTCGAAGGGGATCTCTACATAAGAGTGCTGGAGTAGTCTCTTCAATTATTTCATCAACGACCTCAATCTGAGAACAATCTTCAAATCCGAGTTTCTTGCAAGTATCAGAAACATTCAATCGGATCTTCTTGTTCACAAAGCCCATTTTAAGTGCCCCAGATCTACAATTTATAGAGGCATTGGCTGTGGCCAAGAAGGGGCATCCCAGAATGATGGACGGCTTTGTGGGCTTTCTAGATGGGTCAGTATCAAGAACCAGAAAGTCAACGAGGAAGAATAAATCCTCCACTCTCACAAGGACATCTTCCAACAATCCCCGCGGTGTCTTAAGTGATCTGTCTACAACCTGGAGGATTACTGGACTAGGCTTCAGCTTTCCTCCTCCCAAAAGGTCATAGACAGAGCTCGGTAGAATGTTTACCCCCACACCCAGATCGAGCAGAGCCTCGTCAATGTGTTGGTTACCTATAACCACTGAAATATACGAGACCCCTGGGTCTTCCATTTTGGGGGGTGTTCCACGCTGAAGAACTGAGCTAACATGGTCAGGCAGGATGACCTTGGTTTGGACCTGTTTCCTAGATCGATGCTTCTGGGTGCATAGGTCATTCAGAAACTTGGCATAGGACGGAATCTGTTTAATCGCTTCCAACAGAGGCAAGTTAATCTAGACTTGGTTAAAGTATCCATAATCTCTTCCGTCCTATCCTTGGCTCCAGACGAGCCAACAGAAGATTCCCCAAGAGTAGATAGGCACTCTGGATAGGGCACCCTCGGCTTCTGGGTAGAGGGGTCGTCATGGCGGGAATGGGGTGGTGGAAGGACGACATCCTTATTGTGGGTGATTTTGTGCGAGGGAGAGTGGTGTGGCTCTTCCTTGGGTGAGATGGAAGTTGGGTCAGGTGTGGAAGGGGAATTCTGAGATGTAACCGTAGGAGTGTTATCAGGCTTGTCAATCTTTTTTCCACTCAACACGGTCACTGCTTGGGCGTGCTCCCTGAATACAACCCCCTTGCCCTTAGGGTTCTCCTCAGAAGAGCTACGCAGCTTCCTCGGATCACGTTGCCTAACTGCCTCAGTAAGATGACCAATTTGGGATTGCATATCAGTAATCATCTTATTATGAGATTGGATAACCATATTCTGATGCTCTTGCATTGCTTTCATCATGGCCTTCAGTTCATCCATCTTAGAGGGCTTATTCAGAGGAGGATTTTCATATGAAGGTTGGTATGTGGGCTGGGGAGGTAAGGGTCTAGTAGTCCCTGAGTTAGAAACATCACCTTGCTTCCAAGAGAAGTTTGGATGGTTCCACCATCGTGGATTATAAGTGTTGGAGTAAGGGTTATTACGAGGGGGGTGGAAACCTTGGACTGCGTTCAAGTCAGCCTGAATCAATTCAGGGAATTGGTTTGCCTGATGGCACTCCACAGTGGCGTGCATTGTGCTTTGGTAAATGGAGCATTCTCTTGAAGCCTGAAAAATAGAGGCTGCTTCTGGGTTCATGCCAGGGTTTGCTAAAAGCCTATCAATGTGTT
The DNA here is from genome assembly GCA_037157565.1 of Thalassia testudinum. NCBI lineage: Eukaryota > Viridiplantae > Streptophyta > Magnoliopsida > Alismatales > Hydrocharitaceae > Thalassia > Thalassia testudinum. The sequence goes on along the minus strand of JAZHRO010000003.1, from coordinate 5,089,955 downwards.
TACTCAATAGTTGAAGCTAAATCCTGAGAAGCCCCAGCTTCATGGGCCTCTATCTTCCTATGCAAGATTGATGGTTTTCTTTCTTGATAGGCAGAGGACAGATGTATGGAGTTGTCTCTTAATGTTTCAAATAATGCCCAGGCTTCATCCTCAATTCTGGTCATGAAGGTTCCTGCACAGGCTGCATCAATGGTTTTCCTATGCCTTTCAGATAATCCGTTATAGAACCTTTCGACCAACTGCCATCTTGGCACTTGATGGTGGGGGCATAACCTAAGAAGGTCATTAAAGCATTCCCAACACTCATGAAATTGCTCCCCTTCCTGTTGAGTAAAACCCATATCTCTCTTCTATAATGGTTGGTTTTACTCATAGGAAAATACTTTTTTAAAAATTCTCCCGTAAGGGTGGCCCAATCATTTACCCTTGCATCGAGGGTATGATACCAGTGCTTGGCCATATCCTTTAGGGAGAAAGGAAATAGAGTCCTCATCAGGGCTTCATCAGTAAAGCCCTGGAGCTTCACCATGGAACAGACCTCGGTGAATTCCTCCAAATGCCGGTAGGGGTCCTCCCTAGTAGTACCATAAAAAGAGGGCAATAAAGATATGGTACTGCTCTTGATCTCATACGGATTATCCCCTGCTGGTTGTCTTAGTGCTTGTGCAAGTTGGTTAGTAGGAATAAAATAGTCCCTTAGGGTCCTTTGTTGATTTGCACCTTGCTCAGCCATTCCTTCTTTTTCTTCTCCTAGGTGAGCTCTCCTAAGAATTCTCTCAGGTTCAAGATCAAACACTAGACTACCCTCAAGAGAGCATCTACCAAGCATACAAAACACAATTTAGGTTTTTTTTTATTGAGTAAGTTAAACCTCCACTCCAAAGATACGTCAAAAGATCAAGACTTATCCCTTCATTCCCACGTAAGTGGTATAAGAGGGGTGTGGACTTGAAATCTTAACCTTCTTTATTGCGGAGGTCGAATTAGTTAATATAAATGGCCAAACAAGTTTTTCACTACAATTACGTGCCTTAATTCAACCTTCAACTGCCCTAGGACCTATACTTTGCTTGGATGATACTCCCAGGTGATCAAGTGAGAAGTTGCTCCAAGGACGAACAAAGGGATGCAAGTAGGGTGAACCCTTTCTTTGATGAGATGCGTATACGGTGCCCTTAACTACCCTTTTGTTCCTTTAAGGGGTGTCCCCCTGATGAGAACCTCATCATGAGCCATAACTAGCTCATTTTGACCCAATACAAAGGATAAAAGCTCCTACATAACTCAAGGAAAGGCTTAACTTAGAGAATTCTGAGTTTAAGGAGAAAACAAGTCATAAGGGGTAAAAATGCAATTTCACCAGTATAATCTGCATACAGGGTAATTCAGGGCCCAAACATAGATCAAAGCAGCTTAATAAGAATAAAAGTGGGATGAAATGATCTAGCAAGGGCTACAGCAATTCCAAGAAACTAAATGATAAATCTGTAACCCTAAAACAACCCACTTCAATTCACAAGGTTCGAGGCAAAGTAAAAACAGAATAAACCCTCTAAAATTCATAGAAAAATAATCTCTAGGGTTTAGAACCTTCAATTTGGCCTTTAGAACCCATTTTGACCTACATTGAGAACCATGCCCAATTAATAACTTAATTTGGGTTTTTGCGTAAATTGACCGGTCAAACAAGGTTTAATATGAAAATGAAATTCACCATCAGATTCCTTAGGTCCTAATTAGTCATGTATAAAAACTTGAGCCTAAGAAGAAACCTCCTTGACCGACTTTACACTTTGGTCCTCATATATTTACTCTTTGGCCCTCAACTTTTGAACCCTCGCATTTTGGCCCCTAACTCTCCTTCGTTCTTTGCAATCAGGTCCCTCCTGCAAAACCTGCCAGCACTATGCTCCGGCGACCTTGCGCGGAGCATGGCGCCGCGCAGGGTGAGGTGGGGGACCTGGCAAGTAAACCGGGGGTGCCCTGCGTCGTCAGCCGTCGCAGGGACACCCCCCTGGTCGTTGTAACCCACCATACCGGCCGTGCGAACGCACGGACGGTATGGGTTCGTGTTTCCGACCATTCTCCGGCGAGGGAGACACGTCGTCTCCCTCCGCCTTCCTCCCTGTTTCATCCCTATAAATACCCCCCGTTGCTCCACCGACCGGGGCAGCCTGGATCTGACGGAGAAAATCCCCAACTTTCTTCTCTTCTTCCTCCGGCAGACGCTCACCAGCTCCGGCGGTTTCCTCCCCCTCCACCTCTTCGCTCTGCCGCAATACCAGCAGCAGAGACTTCCTCCCCTGCTCTTCCCGCGCCACGTCGCACCCAGCTGGCGCCTCTCCGGCTCTCTGCTCGCCGCCGCCCCTTTCCCTGAGCATCGTCTTCTCCGGCGACAGTCGATACGACCGTCGCCCTGTTCCTCCCCCTTCGTCCCTTCAAGTAAGCTAGAGCTACTCCCCTTCTTCTCCTCTTTCTTTCCCCGCTTTCAATTTATTCAATTAAGCCCTCGACCGACCCTGACCACCTTCACCCCCTTCGCCTCCGACCACCCTCCGGCGAGCCGCTCCCATCACCTCAGCGACCCACACGGCTCGCCGACCACCGCAGGACCTCCGCCTCCTCACCCTGATCAACCTCCGCCCTGCCACTCCCCCCCACATCACCCTCTGCAACTCCACCGAACAGACCCATCCTCCGACCCACAGTCCGACCTAGGGCAGCCCTCGCACGCCGCCCCGCGCCTCGCCACCACCCACACGAGCTTCGCCGCACCCTGGCGAAGCTCCTGGCACTCTCTGATTAGGCCGAGAGGCCATTTTCTTGTGAACAGGCCACCCGACCTCCGCCTCCATTGACGAGCAGGTGGAACTACTTCCGCCTGCAGCTACAGGCGCGCCACGCTCAGCGCCAAGCCCAGATTCACTCCCAGGCCTTGCGAGGAGTTTGGCAAAACACCAGGTTCGCAGCTAAGGTAGAGAGCTTCGCGTGACGCCGCCATCTCCTGCTGAATTCCTCGCTGCGGGCGCGCAATTGAGGTGGGCCATTTAGTCCCACCTCGGAAACGCCTGAAGAGCCGCAGCGACATAAGATGCAAAAGTACTGAAGGCTTACTGCCTCAGCACACGGGGTGAGGTCCCCTTCACCCGCCCGGTTACCCGGTCTCGTCCGCGCTCACGCCCCGCGGACCTGACCCGAACCGACCCGACCCGACTCAAGACCGACCTGCACTCCTCGCCCACCACGCACGCCGGTGGGCCTGGACCCGGGCCTGACCCGAACCCGCTTACCCGGTAGCTCTGGGAGAGCTTTCCCAAGAGTGGTTTCAGAGAGAGAGAGAGACGCGGGGGGGGCGAGGGTAGAGTAGGTTTTGCCTCTGACGAAAAACTCTGAAGTGTGCAGGCACAGGCGAAGAAGAAGACCCGCGGAAGAAGGAAGCTAACTGTAGCAACAGGTAGTTAAGTCGTCTGATTTGGAAATCAGACGACGGCCTGAAGCAGCTAAGGAAGAAAGCTTCGCGTGACGTCCCTGGCTGAAAAAGAAAAGAAGAAGCTGACACTTAGCCGCAGGGAGAAAAAAAAAAAACAAGAAGAAACTCTAAAGAAGAAGCTGAGCAAGGCAGAAGAAGAGGAAAGGCTGAGAAGAAGTGCAGCAGAGCCAAGGAAGAAGAAACCTTCACAGAAGAGACTGCAGAAAAGGAAGAAGAGAGGCCAAGACAGAAACCAAGGAAGAAGAAGAAGGAGATCTGAAGAGGAGCATCACCTCTGCAGAACAAAGAAGAAGAAGAAGGAGATCTGAAGAAAGAAAGAAAGAAGAACATCACGAGGAGAAAACAAAGAGAACAACAAATTCTTTCCCTCTCTCTTTCTTTATTTTGTAAAAGAAACATGTATATCTCTAGAATACAACTTGCTCCCTGAGTTCGACCTCGGGAACTCTTTTATTTTCCGAGTAAAAAATTTATATATTTGAAATGTTGGTAATAACCGGCTTTACTACAACGTTATAACAAACCAAAACCCGGTCGTCACACCAAAACCGACTTCATTTTGGCGCCGCTGCCGGGGAGCAATGGCTATTCTAGAGGTAAACATTCCTGTTTCTTTTAATTTATGATAATCTCCTCTCTTTTGTGCAGCTACAGGAACTCAAGAAGACAAGCAACCACACGACAACCACTCCGAAGACAGGTAAATTTTTCCTCTCACTATTAACCCCTAAACTCTAAAGAGGAAGAAAAGAAAAGAACAAGCAATATAGGGCTAACCTGTCTTCCATACTTAGTAACCATAAAGAGTTGCATGTTTTCAACTCATCACTCCTGCACACTATTAAGGGTATTTAAGGGCTAACACATTCTTGCTTGAGCCCTAATTGCCCAACAAAGAGTTAAATGGACCAAGTAGAGCCAACATAAGGTCAAACATTAGGATTTCAGTAGAGACACACCCCTTAATCAAGAATTGAGGAAATCCAAAAGAGGTGTGCCCAAGCCATTGATTGAAAATAATTAACAAGAAAAATCCTAAACAATTGGCTCTCTCTTTAAACACTTGGACCCTAAAAGAAAGGACCCAAAAAGCTCTCAAAGAAAACAAGAGGTAAAGTTGACCCCTTTGGGTTAACCAACCTTAAATTAGGTCACTCTTTGCACTTAAAAAGACTAAAGTTCAAGTGAAACCTTAAGCACCCTGATCTTAAAATTGGTAGACTTAAGAGGTCAAGATCCCCATTCTGGTCTACCTGGAACCGCAGTGACAAGAGAGGTCGGGTGGGGGAAACCCTGTAACCTGTGGGGACGCTCTACCGTGTAGGGTCTTCGCGGGACTCTCCCTCTCTGGCTGCCCAGGTAATTCTCAGGTGGACGATCTTTCTGATCAAGGGGTCCATCTGCCCCGCACCTCTATAGTCACCCAACACATTTTTGGGTGTCTTGATTGGGTCCAGCACCGGCTAAACTTACCTCTTCCAACTGTGCATGTACGGAAGGAGGTCCCTAGGACCACCCTTAAGACCTCCTTTAGAAATTCACTCTCGTCAAGGCCAAGCCTCGACACCCGTGTTTTTGTAGCAACACCCTCACATTATTCTCTCTTCTGATTCAGAACCAAGTTCTTCTTCTTCCCCCATCATGGCTCAGCCAGTTGAGGAAGAAAATAATCTGGAACACCAGCTCCAGCGACTCAATGACCTCTTCCAAAACTTCGTGCACCCACCACAGCGTCCTATGATGCGGGACCACTACAATCCTGCTGCGGTGGCCATTGAGCCTCGAGTCAGAATCCCGACTGGAGGACCTGATTCCGAACTAAAGCCCAACATGATTCATGCTATACCTAAATTCCATGGGCTTAATTCTGAAGATCCCTTCCAGCACATCAAACAGCTAAAGCATCTGGCCCACACTTTTGGATCAGATGCGCAAAATCGGGATATTCTTCTCATGAAGATGTTCTCCTTTTCTCTTATGGACAAGGCCGCCCATTGGTATCAAACTCAGACCCGGCCGATCAACACTTGGGAAGAACTTCAATCCGAATTTTTGAAAAAGTTTTTTCCCGTTGGTCGGACCAACGCCTTGCGCCATCAGATTACACACTTCACTCAACAATCAGGAGAACCTCTCCATGAGGCATGGGATCGTTTTCAGGATCTCATGAGAAAGTGCCCCCATCACGGAGTTCCTAAATGGGAACAAGTCCAATCTTTTTACCAGGGACTCCGTGAGGACATCCGCCTTTTCGTCAATGCAACTTGCAGAGGAAACATCATGGGTCAACATGAAGACACCGTATGGGAGATTCTCGAAAACATGTGCGAGAACTCCATCAACAATGACTCCATGGGATTATTCGACAAGACGAATACCCGCGCAGCGACGAATCTTAAGGGAGCACATGAGACGTAGGGCCTGTCCGCATCAGTCGACCTGGAATTGATGGCCAGTCGATTGGACAAGGTCTCAATCATTGAAAAGAAGGTGGATGAGTTGACTCAGCACTTGCAGCGAGCCACCTCTGCGCGTAACTCCTTTACACAACCTCCTTCCACACAAGAGACTGTGCAAAACATCCTCCACCGATCCTCCCCTGGGACGAATCCATATCCATCCCCATCTGATTCTTGGACTGGAAGATCATCCGATCCTTTCTACACTAGCCGGGGGAACTCCATTTCTCCTTTCCCTGATTCTCAGGAGGTTCCTCAGACCTGCGAGGACCTCAACGCCATCCAGAACGACCCATTCTCCAACACTTACAACCCTGGATGGCGAAACCATCCCAATTTTCAGTGGGCGGGAAATTCCCAAACCCAAAGACCACCTTTCCAGTCCCGCCCACAGCCCTCTCGTCACTACCAGCCGCCTCAGCCTCAGCCCAACCCTACTTATCCATCAGGGCCAAATCAAGATCAAATGTCCTTAATCCTTCAGACTCTGGCTGACATTCAAAAAATGAATGCGGCTATTCAAAAACAGCACAAGGACGAGCTTACAGAAGTTAAAACTCAACTGGCCCAGTTGGCAAATTCTCGCCAACCAGGCACACTCCCTTCCCAACCTCTTCCTAACCCAAATAACGTGCCAACCCAGAAGCGCGTTATGAATCCAAATTTAGGCCACGCCCAATGGATTTATCAGGCTCCTACTGCTCCATCTCCAGACGAGATGGAAGCCTCAACTTCTTATGAAGGATTTCAGCAGCAGCCACCCCTCCTACCAAACCCAAACCAAAATCAGGCCGGATTAAATTCTGTAACAACACGTAGTGGTAAGACAACTCAAGACCCGCATTATCCAAACCACTCCCAGCCTGATAACCATGACCCTAGGATAGTTATCCAAGGTACCGCTGTTCCAGATCCACAACCTGAACCTATCCTAGAAGAACCAACCAAGATCCCGTTTCCCGAGGCCCTGACCAAGGGAAAGAAGACCACCAAACCCGTGGCCCCTGAGGAGGACCTGGTCAAGCTCTTTGAGCAGGTCCACATAAACATCCCCTTGATGGATGCAATCCGCCACGTACCAGCTTACGCACGATTTCTAAAGAATTTATGTACACCCCAGCGTAAGCCGCGAACCAAGGGAGGGAGCCCAATTGTTCTGTCAGAGCAAGCCAGCTCTGTAATCCTTAGTAGACTCCCACACAAGGCAAAAGATCCTGGAACTCCCCTGATTTCCTGTAAGATAGGTGGTACCCAATTTGATAGAGCATTGTTAGACTTGGGCGCATCCATAAACCTGATACCCACATCCTTACTTGACCATCTAGAGGAATCTGAGCTGAAACCAACCGAGGTGACATTACAATTGGCAGATCGATCTATAAAGTCACCAAAAGGGATTCTCGAGGATGTTATCGTGAGAGTGCGGGATTTCTATTTTCCAGTGGACTTCATAGTCTTAGATATGGATGCACCTGAGAACCCTAGGGATACACCAATCATTCTAGGGAGACCTTTCTTGGCTACTGCTAGAGCCAACATCAGTTGTGAGGAGGGCCAAATAGAGCTTAAGTTTGGAGATCAAACACTGAAAATTGATATATTTAAGGCCCAACAAGGAATTAATTGCGGCGTCATCGAGCAAATTTGTGACATCAAGACTTTGGTTGATGAATCACACCTCCAGAGTGACTCGATTGTGCCTCATCAACCACAGAAGGATCTTGACCCGCAAACAGAGGAGTTGAATCCAGATATGAACAACCCAGTAACTCCCACCCTTGAACCTCACATCTATACTGAACCACCCGCTGCTGCTGAAAACCCCATCCTCGAACTGAAACCCCTTCCCGCTCACTTGAAATACGTATTTTTGGGTTCTAATCAGACCCTTCCTGTGATCATCAATTCCAACCTCAGTCCTGAACAGGAATCCCATCTGATTATTGTCCTCCAGCAACATCGCAGAGCCATCGGATGGACTCTCGATGATTTGACTGGAATAAGTCCCTCTTATTGTACTCATCATATCTATTCAGAAGAGGGCACACGACCTTCTCGTGAAATGCAGAGACGCTTAAACCCCAATCTGCAGGAGGTCGTGAAAAAGGAGATCATCAAATGGTTAGATGCCGGAATCATCTACCCGATCTCCGATAGTCGTTGGGTGAGCCCAATTCAGGTCGTGCCCAAGAAGGCAGGACTCACCACTATAACGACTGAGACCGGAGAAATCATTCCTACCCGATTAGCCAACTCGTGGAGAGTCTGTATAGATTACCGTCGACTCAATTCCTCCACGAAGAAGGATCATTTCCCACTACCCTTCATTGATCAAATTCTCGAAAAACTAGCGGGAAATAGGTTCTTCTGCTTTCTTGACGGGTACTCCGGTTATAACCAGGTGGCAATCCATCCTGAGGACCAAGAAAAGACCACGTTCACCTGCCCCTTCGGAACATACGCTTTCCGAAGGATGCCTTTCGGTCTTTGCAATGCACCCGCTACTTTTCAGCGATGCATGCTTGCCATATTCTCAGATATGGTAGGTGATTATCTGGAAGTCTTCATGGATGACTTTTCAGTTTTCGGAGCATCATTCGACGATTGCCTCCAACACTTGGTCCAGATACTCAGGCGGTGCATCGATGTGAATTTGGTTCTTTCCTGGGAAAAGAGCCATTTCATGGTGCCTGAGGGAATTGTCCTGGGACACTCAATTTCGGAAAAGGGTATCCAAGTGGATCGAGCTAAGGTTAATCTGATTTCTCACCTTCCTATGCCTAGCTCGATCAGGGACATCCGATCCTTTTTAGGGCATGTCGGTTTTTATCGACGATTTATCCCTGATTTTTCAAAAATCGCACGCCCCCTGACCACTCTTCTCTCCAAGGATGTTCCCTTCGAAATCTCCAAGGAATGCACTCAAGCATTTGAAATCTTGCGTGACCGAGTCACCCAAGCACCGATCCTACAGTCCCCTGATTGGTCTCAACCCTTTAAGATCATGTGTGATGCATCCGACTTCGCTGTAGGAGCGGTTTTGGGGCAGAAAAATGACAAGAAACCTGTGGTCATTTACTATGCCAGCAAAACACTCGATGAGGCTCAGCGTAACTATACAGTTACTGAGAAAGAGCTGCTAGCTGTAGTATTTGCCCTAGAGAAGTTCAGATCGTACCTTCTGGGTTCCCATGTCATCATATACTCGGATCACACAGCTGTGAGGCATCTCCTTGCGAAGAAGGACGCGAAACCTCGATTAATCCGATGGATCTTGCTGTTGCAAGAATTTGACCTTGAGATTCGCGACAAAGCGGGAAAACAAAACGTGGTAGCTGATCACTTGTCCCGTCTTCCTTCTGAAATAATTGACCCTTCCGGATCCATCACTGAGCATTTTCCCGATGAGCACCTGCTGACTATTGGTACTAGCCTTCCATGGTTCGCTAATATTGTAAATTACTTGGCATCTCACCAGACCCCGTCCGATTGGCCGAAGGCCAAGAAAGACAAATTACGCTCCGATGCCAAGTATTACATTTGGGAAGACCCGTACCTCTTCCGCATAGGTGCCGATCAGATCATCCGGAGATGTGTCCCGGAAGAGGAAGTCAACAATATCCTCTCTTTCTGCCATGACCAGGCATGCGGTGGCCATTTTGCCGGGCATAAAACCGCAGCAAAAGTCCTCCAGTGCGGCTTTTACTGGCCCACACTGTTCAAAGACGCATACAGTCATTGCAAGGCATGCAGTCGTTGCCAGACTTTGGGCAACATGAGCCATCGCGACATGATGCCTATGCAACCGATTCTAGTATGCGAAATCTTTGATGTTTGGGGGATTGATTTTATGGGCCCCTTTCCTGTTTCGGATGGTTTCGAATACATTCTGTTGGCTGTGGACTACGTGTCCAAATGGATCGAAGCCATACCGACCCGAACCTGTGATCACAAAATCGTTCTCAAATTCATTCATCAACACATTTTCTCAAGGTTCGGGATTCCTCGTGCAATAATCTCTGATGGGGGGACCCATTTCACAAATGCTCAGTTTAGGTCACTGATGACCAAATACGGGGTGTCTCACCGAATCTCTACTCCTTACCACCCCCAAACTAATGGTCTAGCTGAGCTGTCTAATCGGGAGATCAAGAAAATCCTGCAAGTCACTGTTCGACCTGACAGGAAGGACTGGTCGTCCCGACTTCCGAAAGCATTGTGGGCCTATAGGACCGCCCACAAGACCCAATTGGGCATGTCTCCCTTTAGATTGGTGTACGGAAAGGCATGCCACCTTCCCGTCGAACTGGAGCATAAAGCCTATTGGGCAGTACGGAACTGTAATCTGGATCTTTCCAAGGCTAGGACCCACAGAAAACTCCAAATCAGCGAGATCGATGAATTACGTAGAGACGCATACGAGAACTCGCAAATCTACAAGGAGCGGGTTAAAGCCTTCCACGACAAACACATCTCGAGAAAGATCTTTCATCCTGGTCAAAAGGTCCTACTCTTTGATGCCCGACTCAAACTCTTCCCAGGAAAACTGAGATCTAAGTGGGTCGGACCATATTTGGTCCGACAGGTTTTTGGAAATGGAGCAATCGAAATCAGTCCACTCAGCCACGATTCTGAACCTTTCATCGTGAACGGTCAGAGACTCAAGCCGTTCATTGATGTAACTTCTACTGATTTGGCTGAGGCATCTTATATCCTCCTTTCCCCTTGAGCTTATTGCGCCCAGCCGATGGCGTAAAACTCAGCACTTAACGGGAGGCAGCCCGTCATTCTCTTTGAAAACCTGAAACTTGTTCTGACACCTTTCAGCACTCGAAGTTCACCCTTGTAGACAGCCGACCCCAACTCAGATGTTTGCATCTGGGATTTGAAATCATCCGCAGAAATTCAACCCGACCCATTCACTCATCCAAATTTCTGTCTTAAGGAATGAACTAAGACCCCCTAGGTTACAATGAGGACATTGCAAATCTTAGGCATGGGGGGGTATGAAAGTGCAAAACTTGTAAGAAAAGGTTTCAAACAAAAAAATTCACATATGCCAAAAACACCATAAAAATTAAAAAAAAAAAAAAAAAAATTCGAAAAAAATAAGAGGAAAAGAGAAGAAAATTTTGCGAAGGAGAAAAGAAACAAAATGAAAAAGGAGCACAAAATTATGAGAAAAAGTGATAGTCATTAGTAGGGAACTAAGGAATTAACCTAAGTTCTAGACCTCATTCAAGAAAATAACTGAGAAGTGCACAATGAGATTAGTAAGAATGCAAACCTTAGGCATTCTTGAATAGACTCTTAGTACCCATTAAGATCTGGACACTCCTCAAGAGGTTGAGGAAAATGAAAAGCTGAAGTATTAGGTCTAAGGCTTAGGGAGTATTCGGCCTCGTTAACTAATTTTTGGTTTACGGGACTCAGTAACCTAAGCACCCTAATCTCACACACAGCCTGGTTCAGTAAGCGTAAAAATCAGAATCACGCAGAAGCGTCGCAAAAATCTGAAAAGAACACCTAGAATAGGAGCGGCCGATCAACACAAGTTGATTTGGACGAGTTCCCAGCGCAGAGAGGCGGGAAATCCCCTCGAAGATGCGTAACAAAATATCATCTCCTCGGTGCTTGTCTCTTAGGATATTTACATATCCTACTGGGGGCATGTAAGCACTCTGCTGGTTCAGATTCCATGGATGGCATTATCTCGAAGTGTCAATTGCCAGGGTCTGGATTCGGCCACGGAATACCATGGATGGGATTATCTCGAAATCTCAATAGCCAGGGTTCCGGGGGTTGCCATGGGCGGTGCTATCTCGAAGCATCGATCGCCAGGAACCCTTGAGGATTGATGATGGGAGCAAGGAATCTGATACAGACTGTGTTGAAAAGCCAATCCTAGGCTAGAACTAAAAAGAAAAAGAGAGAGAAAACTCTCCAAACAAAAAAACTTTCTATCTCTCTCTTACAAAACGCACTGCGAACTGAGCCAGGGCTAAAATCATTTCAAGCACGGGTGCTTTAACCACGAAGTCCAATAAACCTTAGGTTAGTTCTTGTGGGCCTTAAAAACCTTTGCTAAAAGACTGAGGCTAAGGCTAGACAGATTTGGATCTTGATTGGTACTAGAGTACCTTTTAAGCCTAGGGTCAGCATTCTAACCTAATCTATGCTCAAATAAAAAAGGCACTTATCTAAAACTATTAAAAACTTCATGGTCTAGAACAAGGGTTGAAACCTTAAGTTTTTGCTAAGGGACTAGCAAAAGCTAGGCATGGGGGTATGATGAGAACCTCATCATGAGCCATAACTAGCTCATTTTGACCCAATACAAAGGATAAAAGCTCCTACATAACTCAAGGAAAGGCTTAACTCAGAGAATTCTGAGTTTAAGGAGAAAACAAGTCATAAGGGGTAAAAATGCAATTTCACCAGTATAATCTGCATACAGGGTAATTCAGGGCCCAAACATAGATCAAAGCAGCTTAATAAGAATAAAAGTGGGATGAAATGATCTAGCAAGGGCTACAGCAATTCCAAGAAACTAAATGATAAATCTGTAACCCTAAAACAACCCACTTCAATTCACAAGGTTCAAGGCAAAGTAAAAATAGAATAAACCCTCTAAAATTCATAGAAAAATAATCTCTAGGGTTTAGAACCTTCAATTTGGCCTTTAGAACCCATTTTGACCTACATTGAGAACCATGCCCAATTAATAACTTAATTTGGGTTTTTGCGTAAATTGACTGGTCAAACAAGGTTTAATATGAAAATGAAATTCACCATCAGATTCCTTAGGTCCTAATTAGTCATGTATAAAAACTTGAGCCAAAGAAGAAACCTCCTTGACCGACTTTACACTTTAGTCCTCATATATTTACTCTTTGGCCCTCAACTTTTGAACCCTCGCATTTTGGCCCCTAACTCTCCTTCGTTCTTTGCAATCAGGTCCCTCCTGCAAAACCTGCCAGCACCATGCTCCGGCGACCTTGCGCGGAGCATGGCGCCGCGCAGGGTGAGGTGGGGGACCTGGCAAGTAAACCGGGGGTGCCCTGCGTCGTCAGCCGTCGCAGGGACACCCCCCTGGTCGTTGTAACCCACCATACCGGCCGTGCGAACGTACGGACGGTATGGGTTCGTGTTTCCGACCATTCTCCGGCGAGGGAGACACGTCGTCTCCCTCCGCCTTCCTCCCTGTTTCATCCCTATAAATACCCCCCGTTGCTCCACCGACCGGGGCAGCCTGGATCTGACGGAGAAAATCCCCAACTTTCTTCTCTTCTTCCTCCGGCAGACGCTCACCAGCTCCGGCGGTTTCCTCCCCCTCCACCTCTTCGCTCTGCCGCAATACCAGCAGCAGAGACTTCCTCCCCTGCTCTTCCCGCGCCACGCCGCACCCAGCTGGCGCCTCTCCGGCTCTCTGCTCGCCGCCGCCCCTTTCCCTGAGCATCGTCTTCTCCGGCGACAGTCGATACGACTGTCGCCCTGTTCCTCCCCCTTCGTCCCTTCAAGTAAGCTAGAGCTACTCCCCTTCTTCTCCTCTTTCTTTCCCCGCTTTCAATTTATTCAATTAAGCCCTCGACCGACCCAGACCACCTTCACCCCCTTCGCCTCCGACCACCCTCCGGCGAGCCGCTCCCATCACCTCAGCGACCCACACGGCTCGCCGACCACCGCAGGACCTCCGCCTCCTCACCCTGATCAACCTCTGCCCTGCCACTCCCCCCCACATCACCCTCTGCAACTCCACCGAACAGACCCATCCTCCGACCCACAGTCCGACCTAGGGCAGCCCTCGCACGCCGCCCCGCGCCTCGCCACCACCCACACGAGCTTCGCCGCACCCTGGCGAAGCTCCTGGCACTCTCTGATTAGGCCGAGAGGCCGTTTTCTTGTGAACAGGCCACCCGACCTCCGCCGCCATTGACGCGCAGGAGGAACTACTTCCGCCTGCAGCTACAGGTGCGCCACGCTCAGCGCCAAGCCCAGATTCACTCCCAGGCCTTGCGAGGAGTTTGGCAAAACACCAGGTTCGCAGCTAAGGTAGAGAGCTTCGCGTGACGCCGCCATCTCCTGCTGAATTCCTCGCTGCGGGCGCGCAATTGAGGTGGGCCATTTAGTCCCACCTCGGAAACGCCTGAAGAGCCGCAGCGACATAAGATGCAAAAGTGCTGAAGGCTTACTGCCTCAGCACACGGGGTGAGGTACCCTTCACCCGCCCGGTTACCCGGTCTCGTCCGCGCTCACGCCCCGCGGACCTGACCCGAACCGACCCGACCCGACTCAAGACCGACCTGCACTCCTCGCCCACCACGCACGCCGGTGGGCCTGGACCCGGGCCTGACCCGAACCCGCTTACCCGGTAGCTCTGGGAGAGCTTTCCCAAGAGTGGTTTCAGAGAGAGAGAGAGACGCGGGGGGGGCGAGGGTAGAGTAGGTTTTGCCTCTGACGAAAAACTCTGAAGTGTGCAGGCACAGGCGAAGAAGAAGACCCGCGGAAGAAGGAAGCTAACTGTAGCAACAGGTAGTTAAGTCGTCTGATTTGGAAATCAGACGACGGCCTGAAGCAGCTAAGGAAGAAAGCTTCGCGTGACGTCCCTGGCTGAAAAAGAAAAGAAGAAGCTGACACTTAGCCGCAGGGAGAAAAAAAAAAAATAAGAAGAAACTCTAAAGAAGAAGCTGAGCAAGGCAGAAGAAGAGGAAAGGCTGAGAAGAAGTGCAGCAGAGCCAAGGAAGAAGAAACCTTCACAGAAGAGACTGCAGAAAAGGAAGAAGAGAGGCCAAGACAGAAACCAAGGAAGAAGAAGGAGATCTGAAGAGGAGCATCACCTCTGCAGAACAAAGAAGAAGAAGAAGGAGATCTGAAGAAAGAAAGAAAGAAGAACATCACGAGGAGAAAACAAAGAGAACAACAAATTCTTTCCCTCTCTCTTTCTTTATTTTGTAAAAGAAACATGTATATCTCTAGAATACAACTTGCTCCCTGAGTTCGACCTCGGGAACTCTTTTATTTTCCGAGTAAAAAATTTATATATTTGAAATGTTGGTAATAACCGGCTTTACTACAACGTTATAACAAACCAAAACCCGGTCGTCACACCAAAACCGACTTCACCCCCTCCGTGGACTATCAAAACACTTGGTCAAAAGATAGTATCACCATCACCACAAAGCACAATAGGAGGGTCTGCACCAATAAAGAGATCGGTGCCTATAGTCTTAAGGGATTGAGCCTTAGTACAGTGCCTAATGTGCGTGCTCAGTGTTAGAAGTGTGCAACACACTGCAAATCTTTGTAATTTCTTTTGAAATCGCAGACAAGTCCCTTAGAATCAAATCAAATGTGAATTGCTTTTAGGGTTGATTCTGATTATTAGTTCCACTTTTAGTTATGTGACCACTGAATTAGTAAATTCAAACAACTTGGTGGTCTTGAATTTAAATTTGAATGCAAATGCGTGAACAAGAGCTGGATGCAAAAGTTAGAAAGATGTATCTGTCTCCAGCAATCTTCGTGCTAATATGCTTGAAATGCAATAATAAGATCTAATGTGCTGCTCAATCACCCCTAAATGCACACACCTAAGGGCATGCAACTTCAAAATAGGCAGCTCGATATTTTCTTTGTTGGTTTTAAAAGTAGGCAAGTAGAAAATAGAATCATGCATGCACGAAAAATATTGTAAGCCCTAGTAGCTAAAGAATGCAGGGACAAATCCCAAAAATTCAGCCCCAAAAAGACAAAAATAAATTTGTGACGACGGAGAATCCTCTACGAAAATAGGATCTTGGTCTCCTTTGTCTTTTCCTTGTGTGGCTTAACTCGTGGTTGTTGTCGCCACTCTGTTGTGCCTCGTCGTCTCTTCAGATTCCTCGCATAGTAAAAAAAAATTGATCAGATAATTTCGCAACTCAGAATATTTAAAAATAATGAAGTAAATCTATTGCATCTGTTGCCTCCTAGGTAATGACGCCAATTTGAAAGAGTCAACTTTCCGCTTTGCGTTGTAGTATTTAACTGGTGGAAAAATCAACTAATAAAAAAAAATAAAAATAACCACTCATAGGAGAGTGGGTCGTGTCCACAGGGAGGCAATTATGCAATAAACTCTCGATTATTTTATATTCTCTTGGTTAAGTGCAAAATCCCTATTCAAATCCGACATAAAATGCGATGGAAAGTCAATTCACAATAACTCAAAAAGATGAGGGTATATGTGTAGTTTTCCTTCACAGAAATCTTCAATAAATATATGATGATTTTGTGTAATTTTCAAGTGTCATATACTAGAGAGAATTGGTCCACGTGTTGATCCCAAAATCAATCTTAAAATAGGTGAATATCAATAACATGCAATTATCAGAAAATATGAGTGTGCATGCGCAATTCTACCACAATAAAATAGTAATAAATCAAAAAACAAATTCTGTGGCAATGGAAGTAAATGTAATTTTTAATTGAATTCAAAACAGAGCATTTGCTCTCTCTCCTCCTTGCGAGAGAGAGAGCACCGGCGGGCGGTGGATGCACTAGGGAGGTCGACGAGGATGAGGCCTATCCATTGGAGGCTGCGGCGTCGATGGAGAAGGCTAGCCAGCGAAGGAGAAGAACGTCGAAGAAGCTACTGCTATCGTGAAGGTGCTACTTGAGAGGGGTGTGCGGAGGTGTGCGCCGTGGGCGTGGCTGGAGGATGGCGGATGGGCGCACGCCTGCAGGCGTGAAGGCGTGCAGCAGGAAGGAGGGCGCGTAGTGGTGAAGGCAGGCGTGTTTGCAGGAGTGCAGGTGCGGCCGGGCTGCGGTGGCCGGTGAGCGGGCGCCTGTGGTGCAGCACCTGCGAGTGTGCCTGCAGGGGTGCGGGTGAGGGCAATGTGGTGCAGAGGCGATGGTGTAGGCTTGGTAGGGCACAACTGCAGGTGCGCGGTTGCGGTGCAGCGCCTGTGGAGGGTTGAAGATGCTGGCAGGGGAAGCGAAAGCGGGCGCTGGATGCTGAGGCACTGGAGGTTGAGGCATGCACCTACAAGCTGGCTGGAGATGAGCGCGCGCCTGCGGGTGCGCAAGGTGGAGAAGGAGGGTGCGTGGTGCAGGCTTGGAGGCAGATGCAGGCGCTTGAACAGGTCCTGTGGGTGAAGGCACTTGGTGCTGCGGATGGCCGGTGAGCACACAGCACCTGTGGGGAGCGTTGGTGGTGAGGCGGTCTGCAGAGAGCGCTAGGCGCTGAAGCGGGAGCCTGCAGGATGTGGATGGCTGGCTAGGGTGCGGCTGCAGGTGCGTGGTGGGGAGCCTGCAGCTTTGGGTGCATGTGGAAAATGCAGATCCATAGTGCATGCTGGAGTTACCCACTCTCTCTGGATGATCTTCTCTCCTCTTTCTCCGCCTCTTCTTTTAACTCCTCTGCTTTGCATGTGCATGAGTTAAGGGATTTTCAAATCCCTTAACTATTTCTAGCTGGCGACTGTTGAGGGTGCTTGGAGGATGGGGAAAAGAATAGCCGCTGGTTATTTGAAATGGTAATTTACCCTTTCCTCCTCATTCTTTTTCCAATTATTTTTCCTGCACATAAGAAGAACATATTAAGTTATAGAATAGATGTAAACCTAAATCATGATGCATGCAAACATTCTATAACTTAATATAGTTATTAACAAACCTAAAAGATACAATTAAAGTTACTTAGGCATAATATTAGTCCATTAAAATGTACTCATCAACTGCAATTCATAGGAGGAATACCTAACTAAAGACAATAATACAAATATCCTATAGAGCCACAAAGTAAATATGTAAATCTAGCTACTATAGGCTAAGGAAACTTCCCTTTGGTGGAAGTGCGTCGGCTAGCAACGCGAGGTGTGTGAACCATGCGATGGCACTATGATGCTTTCATATTCGTAGGCAGGAGAGCAGGTGCATAGAAAGGATATTGCTCTCAAGAGTGTGGACAAGGGTTTAGAGAGCAACAACATTTCTAGGTGATCCCTTTCCTCTTTTGAACACAATATGACTAGAAGTAGTGTGTCTTGGTGTCTTAGACAAAGGAAGAGTGTCCCTCTACTTATGGAGGCCCTAAGAAGTGTTTAGAAGGCCTTGGAAGGCTTCTATAGCCATTGGGAAGAGATCCAAGGCAAAATAGGCTGAAATCAAGGTCATTAATGATTTTGACAGGGTTATCAGACATCTGGTTCTAAGGTCAGACGTCTAGGCCATCGTCTGATCTTGGGATTGGTCGTCTGATCTAGAAGGGTAGAAGATCTAGAAATAGTTAGACCAAGACGGAAGCCTAAGATTCAATTATAAGACGTCTGGACTAATAATCAAACATCTAATCCTAACAAGATTTCTTTCCTATTTTCACAAGATCGAAATAGGGTTCTAGTGATAAGTTGCATAGACGACAAATCGGATGTCTGGCAGAAGGTTTGGTCATCTGGAAACATAAATCACTGCAGGAATTGATTTGCTGAGTCTCAAATGGCTATAATTATCTGCCAATAATGATTTGGGTCATATCAAAGCCTAACGTCTATTTATCAGACATCTGGGATATTCTATGGATGTCCGAAAGTAGATGTAAATCAGATTAAGGGTTAATCCTCTAAGATAAGCCAACAGTCCTCTAGTTGGACATTTGGCAAGGTCCCCAGATGTCTTTTAAGACATCTAGATTAAGGGTTAGGCATCTGAAACTAGCAGACAAAGAGTGGGTTTCCAGCCTAGGTGTTCTAGATGTCTGATCAAACAGTCAGACATCTTAAAGTCTAAGATCAGACGTTTGATTTCCAGATTAGATTTCTGATTAGGTTGTTTGATGCCTACTTTGATTTTCTAAGTTCTCTAGGAGTTTGTCTAAGTATCCTAGGGTTGAGTATGTGATCCTAAGACTACTGTAGGGTACTTTAAGGCTCTTTAATAAATAATCTTTGCAAGAAAAGAGCAAAGAACAAAAAGATACAAATACAAAATACAAGACAGAAAAACATCTATCATATTCTTCATCTTCTTGTCTTCAAGCTCTCGCCCCACGCGTAGCTCCTTCTCCTCCATCAAGCTCCTCCTATCCGTCATGGATGAGAGCTTGAGCTCCTTCACACTTGTTCCATTTGCAATTATCTTGAAAACTTAAACTCAATGCAAATGTTAAATAGAAAGTGTTTTGTTATCATGAAAATTAACGATCGTGGTGCCTTTGCACCAACAATCTCCCCCTTTTTGATTATGACAAAATCATAAATATTAATCCAAAAAATTCTCCCCCTTTCCGACATCATAAAAAAGGTTTAATCAATTTTAGTTATCCTATACTCCCCCTTAAAACATGCTCTTCTAATTTACTCTTTTTGATAAAATAAGATAGCTATTCAATTATCCATTAACTCTTCCATTCTAATGGAAATATAGCTATGTTAATTTAAAACCTTCCCCTTAATGATGGACAAATAGCTTTACCAAATTTAAACTCCCACTATCTAAATGTGACCGTGTTTTTGCATGGTTTGTTAAAGTAGGGTTTTAATTCATTGCAACACACAAAAATGGATTCGCTTTTAAAATATGTAAGACCTAGATGGGGGAGTATCAAGGGTCATCCAAGGAGGCAATATTGGATAAATCAATCTCTTGCTTGGAAATGTGGAAATCACCTTTCTTTTTGGTCTTTTCAAATATGTTTTTTTTTTTTAGGTTTTTGAAAAAAAGGGGCAAATGCAAGATGGTTGTAGAAAAAAGACTAAATCTAATTTAACTACTAGGAGACAAGAAAGACCTCTTCTCAAGCTCACCCTAGGCACGTGAAGGCCTAGGATAATTGAGAAGAGGGAGTGAAAGTGCTAAAAACTAAAGTAAGAAGAGGCTACACCAAGTAGAAAAGCAACTTAATATTAAGTGGATTTCTATTTTACAAAAGTAGAGGAATGTTTCTACTACAAAAAGTAAAACTACAAAAATTAAAACATAAATCCTGGATGATGATGATGGCGAAGGGGGAATGCTCCTTGCTCCAACTGCAGCTACTCCCACAGTTAAAAAGGATCCACCTTCTCTTTTGCTTGAATTAGAGATAATCTCCTCCTAGCAAGCCCAAGGGGGGGCATGCTTAACTCCTCCAAGGTGGATGGATTTCCACCTTCAAAGGCTCTTCCTAAGGTGGCATGGACAACCTTTGATTCCTCCTCCAAGGGTGGTAGTGTACCACCCTCAAATCTTCCACTTCCTATGGTAGGCGTGTACCCTTGGTTATCCTCCAATGCCTGGCTTCCTTCCTTGGCTGGCGTGGGCACAAGAAAGAAGAGAAGAGGGGAAGGCACCAAGGGGACAGAGTATCCCCTTAATCTTCTTCGTCTTCTTCTCTTGACTTTCTATGTAGGTGGAAGTATAGGTAGAAAAATTGTAGCCAAGGGTGAATTTTTTTGGTGGAATATGATGGGTATTTATAGAGGTAGAGAGGGGGTAGTAGGCATCGGTTAGGTGGATGGCTAGGATGTATTTAGGTGGTGGTTATGGCTAGTTAGGTTGATCCTAGGGCTAAGGTTAGTTGGCACCAACCAAGGGGTGGCATGGGGTGGTTATGGCCATGAAGTGGCACATATGGTTGGCACCAATTATGGGGCTTCTAGAAGGTAGGTGAGGTGGATGATGGAGATGATTCTAGGGAGAGGTGTATGGTGGAGATGAAGGGGATTTTGGAGGGAAAAAGTGCCACCAACATGGGGGTGGTTATGGTGGTTTTGGCACCACCTTGTTGGTGCCCTTTGGTGGTGGTTGAGTGTGAAAGGTGGTGATGGTTGTGGCGCCAACTTGTTGTAGGGTGGAGCTAGCTTAGGTGAGCTTAGGTAGGGTTGAGTTGGTGGAGCTAGATAGGAAGGATTTTTAGGTGGTGGATTGCCAAGGGAGCTGGAGTCTAGCTAAGCTAAGCTAAGCTAGCCTAGCTAGTAGTGGGGTAGAGGTGGAGGTGTTGGATCTAGGGTTTGAGGATAGGAGCTAAGGAGAAGTGTGGAGCTTGAGCTTGACCTGGCAGCTGCTAAAGAGGGTGGCATGGAGCTACTCTAGCTGGCTTAGCTTGCTAGTTCTTTGCTAGCTGCTAAGCCAAGCTAAAGTGAGCTAGCTTCTACCATAATGAGCTGAGGTGAGCTAGGCCTGGTGCTGGGGTGAACTCCAGTCAACTCTGTTGAGCTAGCTAGTTCTCCCTATGGACTAATGGGAGCCGAGATGAGCTAGACTCAGCTAAGTTGAGCTAGATCTGAGCTGACCTGTGCTAGGGTGAGCTAAGATGATCTCTCTTGAGCCACCATTTAGTTGAGAAGAGCTAAATGGAGCTAGGATGAGCTAACCCTAGTTCAGGTGAGCTGAATTCCAACTATGGTGAGCTAGATCAAGTTGAGTTCCAGCTGGTGAGAGCTTCTCCTTCACCAGTTACCTTCATGAGTGCTAGGGTTTTAGGGATCTGGCAAGCTGTATAGCCCTAACATTCACAAAAACACATAAAAAAATATTAAAAAGTGCAATGCATGCGTAACCTAATTAATGCCTACATACAGCCCAAAAACCCATTTGCAGAGCAAAATCCTAAGAGCTAGGTTTGTTTTAATGCATAAGAATGATGATAAATTGATGTTTATCATCACCCCATCCTTATCTTTTTCTAGTCTCTTTGCAAAACTTTAATTTTTACAAAACGAAATTTTTAGGAAATCTAATTTTTTTGACTTTCGAGGAAAAAGAGACTATGGGCCTTGGTTGGTTTAAACACAGGAGGTACGGGATTTTATTAAAGATAAACAGTAGGATTTGTTTTTGGATCCAAAAATGGGACCAATATATCCTCTAGAAAATTCATAAATTAGCCCATTGTTAATTTAGATGACTTGAAATATCTATTTTTATAATTTTTCTGGCTCTTAAATCTGATTTGCAACTTGCAATAACCTTTAAAACCTTGTGTCCATGCTTGTGAAAAGCCAACATTTATAAGGTCGTGTTTTTGGTTTAAAACCCTTTTTTTTTTGTCCCCCATGTTTATTTCTAGCTTAGTCTTACAACAGATGTTTCAGGATCATCATTCCCATCACTAATCCTCGAGGGGGCTCTAGTGCTAGTACTTCGGGATAGCATTGTCCATGACACCACCCAAGATCTCACAACCCCAAAACACATTGCAGTGTAAAGGGGCGCTCCAAGCAAACTCAAGTTCTTGCTCCGACACTATAGGTAGAGTACCATCTAAGACACTTACGCTGCTAAAATGCACTTTAATGCTCCATGTAAAGATATGAAATATAGATATGGAGTAGTGTCGAGGTGGTAACATGTTGACGTCGCGTCCTCAAGGCATTTTCCTCCTTCTCGGCAGTGGGAACTCAAACCAATGATCTGTTTCAAACTTTTTACTAAGTCCAAACAAGGGGTTTTTTCTAATTTTTAGTGATTTTTAGGTGTTGTCTTGTGTGTGAATCTTGACATAGGATGTTTCACAAGAAATGCAAGTTTTTGAATCAGAAACTAAGCTAGATACTTACAATATTACAAGAGAGGATCAAGTCACCTGAACTATCACGAGTTCAGGTGGAATTTTGGAGAAGGATATCTGATCTAGTCTAAAAATAAATCCTGAGATTCTAATGATCAGATCCATATCCTCATCCGTAGTTTGTTAAAGATTAAATCCCATTGTACCAAAAGTGATTTTTTTCAACCTTAGTCCTGATTTCAAAACTTTTCCTAAAAAAGTTTTCAATGTTTTTATTACTTTGGGTATGCATGCCTGAAAATAAAAATGACTAAAGAAAAATGCATGTTTTTAGGTTTTGAAAATCCTAATTCGATCATCAAAATTTTAAAAACACCCCCTCATGCTTAAGATATGTAATGTCCTCATGCAATAGGAGGGAAAGAGGGATTACTGTAGAAAAGAAAGAAAAAGAAGCAAAAAGAAAATGATGGGTTGCCTCCCATCCAATGCTATCTTTTACGCCATTCAGTCGGGCATAGTGTGCGTCAGTGATCAATTGTGGTTGGTTTGGTGAAATCGAAGGATTCAGATGAAAGATTTGGGGTATGATCAAAATAGGACTTTAAACGTTGGCCGTTGACTTGAAATGTCGTATTAGTTTTAGGATCAAAAAGATCAACAGTGCCATAAGAATAAGTTTTGAGGAAATAAAGGGGCTGGTCGATTTGGAATTTAATTTGCTAGGAAAAATACGTAATTGAGCATCAAAAATCCAAATGTGTTGATTAATGTCAAAGTCTTTCCAAACAATGTATTTATCATGAAATTTCTTGGTTCGGTCTTTATAAATCCATGCATTTTCATTCAAAAAATTACGTAATTCTTCCAATTCATTTAATTGTAGTTTTCTATGGATACCGACGTTAGATAAATCCATGTTTAATTGTTTTATTGCCCAAAAAGCCCTATGTTCTAGTTCTACCGAGAGATGGCATGCCTTCCCAAAAATCAGATGGAAGGGAGACTTTTCGAGCAGGGTTTTGAAAGTGGTACAGTAGGCCCATAAAGCATCGTCCAATTTGGTTGACCAGTCTTTAGGGTCGAGACAAATCGACTTTTGTAAAATATTTTTGATTTCCCAGTTAGAAACTTCTTCTTGGCCATTTGTTTGGGGTGATAAGATGTGGAAATTTTGTGATTAACCCCATATTTAGAAAGAAGGTGACGGAATTGTGAATGAGTGAAATGTAAGCCTCCGTCACTGATAATGGCTTTTGGAATGCCGAATCTTGAGAAAATATTCTTCTTAAGAAATTTGACAACCACACGGTGATTATTAGTGCGGGGGGTATTGCTTCTATCCACTTAGAAACATAGCCGACTACGAATAGTATATAAAAATACCCACCAGAGTTGATGAACTGTCCCATGAAGTCGATGCCCCATAATCAAAAATTTCAACCTCTAAAATAGGATTAAGGGGCATCATATCCTTTCAAGTCATGTTGCCGATGCTCTGGCAATGCACACAGGACCAAACAAAATTATGAGCATCTTTGTGCAAGCTGGGCCAAAAGAATCCCGCATTAAGGATTTTAGCTGCAATTTTCTTGCCTGAAAAATGTCCGCCACAAGCCATTGAATGACAATGTGTTAGAATATCATGGATTTCAGAATCAAGGGCACATCGTCAAATGACCTGATCAGCACAAATGCAGAAAAGGTCGGGCTCCTCCAAAAAATAACATTTAATGTCAGCAAAGAACTTATCCCTTTTTGTTTTGGGCTAATTAGCAGGGATTCATTCTATTGCTAAATAGTTCACGATGGGTGCAAACCAAGGGAGGGTGGTGGCAGCTAAAATGCTTTCATCAGGGAATTGATCAGGTGGGGTCAGTATGTCATTCGTCATAAGACGAGAGAGATGGTTGGCCACTACATTTTGCGAGCTCGCCCTATCCTTGATTTCCAGGTCAAATTCCTGGAGTAGTAGGATCCAATGGATAAGGTGGGGTTTCGCATCTTTTTTTGTTAGAAAATATTTAAGTGTTGAGTGGTCGGTATATACAGTGACATGTCACCCTAAAAGATAAGATCTAAATTTTTCTAAGGCAAATACATTGGCAAGAAGTTCTTTCTCAGTAACCGTGTAATTCCATTGTGCATCATCAAGAGTTTTGCTAGCATAATAGATCACAACGGGCTTCCTGCCAATTCTTTACCCTAGAACGGCCCCCACAGCAAAACCTGAGGCATGTGTCATTAATTCAAAGGGAATATTCCAATCAGGTCCCTACAAAATTGGTGCCTCGGTAACTTCCTTCTTCAACCTCAAAAAACTCTCTAGGCATTTATCATTAAAATCAAATGGCTGGTCTTTAGTAAGAAGCTGACTTAAGGCTTTGGAAATTTGGGAAAAATTTTGTATGAATCTACGGTAGAAACCCACATGACCCAAAAAGGATCTAATCTATTTTACAGTAGTGGGCGGTGGGAGCTTAGATATAGCATCTATTTTTGCTTTATCTACCGCATTTCCACGTTTTGAAGTAACATGGCCTAGGACAATACCTTCTTGCACCATGAAATGACTTTTTTCCTAACTGAGGTATATTCCTCAAAAACAATTGTGGGGATAAGATTAATTGAGGCACCGAGATCCAACAAGGCATGATCAAAGGAAGTATCATTAATTACAACTTGAATTAGGGGGTGCCTGGATCTTTTCTCTTAAGAGGTAGTGGGCTCTACATAACTAAGCTGACTATCTCAGGAAGAATCTCCTTTCCTAAATTTCTGAGCTACCTTTTTGGGGTAGACAAATCCTTTAGAAATTTTGCATAGGTAGGGATGCATTTTACAGCATTTAGGAGAGGGATGTTAATTTCAACTTGCCCAAATAAATCCATTAATTCCTTATCAGTGGGATCTGATTTCTTCCTTTTCTTATTTTGTGACGAATGGAGGGCTTGTGGAAATGGTGCAGGGTTTCCCTATTTTGCATTATTAGGTTCCTAAAGAGTGTTAGAGGAAGATGGGGAAGAGTTGATCTATTTTTCATTGAAATGAGTTTCTTTAACAGGCAGGGGGTCTTGAGTCATTTTCCCATTCCTCAAAGTAATTGCATTTGCAGTTTGGTTGTTTCTAGGATGAGGACAAGAAGCCTGACTGTTATTGAAACTCAGGGGATGCTGAGGTACTGGTTGAATGGGTTGACTGGGATATCCACCTTGGAACTGATTCTGTTGATTATTTAGGTTGGGAAGGTAAATTCCCAGCAGGTCGATGATCAGGAGTAACCTTAACTTGGTGTTGCAAGTTTGTAATCATGCGGGTTACTTCTGTCATCTGATTCTGCATACCTTGCAGAATTTTCATAACCTAAGTATTAATATCTTCTTGGGATGGTCCAGGTTGATATACACATTGCCTACAATTTCCAAAATGATTTTGTTTGGGAAAAGGAATCGGGTTCAGGTTTTTCCAGGAGTAATTCAGGTTGGTCCTCCAATTTTGATTGTAAGTGTGGAGGGGTTTCTAAATTGCTCCTGGAGAGCATAAATATTTTCCATGGTGGGATCAAGAATATTTTAATTCAAATAACAAAATTCCCAGTCAATTCTTATGGGAAATCAGTTGGAAATTGCTGACCAATAGTTGTAGCATCAATATTGTGCAGATTTTCTCTTCGGAGAAGTTGTGGAGTGTTAGTGTATGGAGAGTTAAAGTGTTGAACTTATTTGTTTGTGAGCTTTTCTTCCATTTTCTTCTAGTGAATTTGCATCTGGTCCAGTCATTGAGCTAACATGTATAGATCATCTTGAGTGACTAGAACAGAGGTGGATTTGGAGTCAATTTCATTGACTCTGTGTCTGGGTTTTCGTGTTCTACCAAAAGTGTCCATTGAAGTCAAATTAAATGAGTTTTCACTCATTTCTTCAAAGAGGAGATAGGCATTTTCGGCATCCTTATTAAGGAAATTGCCCTCACATGAGGCACCCACAAATCACTTCAATTGATCTTCCAACCCATGATAAAAGATCTGCACTAACTGCCATTGCGGAATTTCATGATTGGGACAACTTCTTAAAAGTTCTTGGAATCTTTCCGAGGCCTCATGGAGGGGTTCACCAATTTTTTGTTGAAAGGTCGTTATGGATCTTCTTAAACTGTTAGTTCGACCCATCAAAAAAATATTCTTTGGAAAAGTGCACTTTAATTGGGGCCAGGTGGTAATCGGGCGCCCAACCATTCTAAACCAATGTAAAGCTTTATCTTTTAGAGAGAGAGAGGAAAAAGTCTCATCAACCACACGTCTTCTTGCACATTGCGGGAATGAGTGGTTTGAGAGAGGACAGTTAATTCCTTGAGATGACAAAATGGGTCCTCTCTTGGACGACCATGAAAATGCTTGATCAGGTTTAGAATGGCTGGTTTGATCTCAAAATCCCCTTATGTTATGACCACCCCAAGTCTTTCTCATTGTTGGAAGGATCATATTAATCCTTAAGAGGAACGACAGGCTGCTGGCAGGGTGGTGGGTTTTGCCCTTGGTTAGCTAGGTTCGTCATAGTCCTAACCAAATTCTCTTGATTTTATTGTAGCCGAACCAAATGGTTGACCATAAAGGCAAAGGGGTTTGTATTTTGAGTTTGGATTTGAGGGCCACTTGGCCCTGCAGGAATTTCTGGTTGCTCCAGATAAGGGAGGTTAGTGATGGGGAAGTCAACTTGTGGGTCAGCTAATGAGTTAGAAGTGGAAGCAGAATTTTTTGTCGATTTCCCAAGTTTTCCATTTTTTTAGAAGAGGGAGGAGAAGAAAACAAAGATTTTTTGGTGTGGGGGGAAAAATCAGATGGTCCCTCAAGATGTGGTTTTTGGGACCTTCACCTGTGCATGCACTTTTTTGGAAGAATTGGAGGGGAGGAGAAGAGATGATGAGAGAAAGTGTGCAATTCAAGCAACAAATTCTAGACCTAACTTAAATGTGACTCCTAGAAAATTAACCAAAGACTTGGTCTATTTAGGAAATAAGTAATCACTAGTGAAGACCTGTTCTGTCAACAAATCTAGCCAAGTTGTTTAAGGGGAGGTTTAGGCCCAAGCGTTTCCCAGGAAAATCCCCAAGTGCTTGTACAAACCCATGCCTGGTCATTTGACATGGTCCCTCAGCCTGAACACCAGATATAGATGACATAATTGATATCAACTAAAGAGAACTTAAGACCTAGATAGCAAGCCTAAGTTGATGAAACCTTAGAGGTCAAATTGCTACAAATTTTAATTAGGTCAAGGATACTAATGTGCACATGGAATTTGGAGGGCGTTGATTTGGGTATTGCTCTGTTATTTCAATTTGTGTGTGTGTGTGTGTGCAAGAATTGGAAGTTAATTCTAATGAAAAACAAGTTGTCACACAATTTTTGTATTTCTGTCTTTTAGGATTCAATTTAAGTTAATGTGTTTTAGGGTTTCTCTTTTTAAATGTTCAAACAAGTTTGAAACTTCCACAATCAAAGGAAAATAAGTTATATTGGTGAAGGCAATTTCCTTTAAAACTGGTTTTCTAGAAATACAAAGGAAAACCCTAATGCAATTTGATCATAAGATAGAAAATTACTACCAATGAGTTGTTTTTGGACTTTTTGTATTCAGTAGCGATCCAAACAAGTCAAACAACACCACTACTTTGAAGAAAATCAAACAAGGACTCCAGAAAAGATTTTTTTAAGATTTTAGGAATTTGTTTGATAATTGTTTTGAATTTTTATTTGTGCTGGTGTCAAAGTCTAGAAATGATACTTGTGGGTATTTTGGACTTTCTGTACCACCACCGGCCTCAAAAAATTTTGGTGTTTTTATATGATGTGTGGAATTTCACAAGCATTCCAGAAAGCTAAATTTCATAAAAATTGGTTAAGTAGACAAAATCTAAAAATTTGCGGACAGTAAAAAAATAGGAAGAATAAAGGGTGTGACAAGAAATGTTGTCCACAAATTTTAAAATTAAATACAAAGTCAATCGATCTAAATTTGGAACAAATGTTCCCTACTTGATTTAGAATCCCTAAGTCAAATTTCAAGATTTTATGAAGCTTTTGGTGTCAGGAATTGATTTTTCAAGTCCAGATAGAAATCTGGACCTGAAAAATAGAATACCAACACTTGTATTGGAGTGGTGTTTAATGAAGCATACATGCAAACAATGAATTTTAAACTTCACCACTCCACTTAATTAAGTCATTTAAGGTCATGAAAGCCAAGTTTAATATATTTTGGAAGTCTTTTAATGCTTTATGTGACAAGATAAAGGGAACCAACCTAAATCCATGGAAAGACAAGGGATTTGAATTCTTTCCAGAATTCCCGCTTGCTTCCTGTAGTTCCTGCACACACGAGATAGAAGAAAAGAAATGGGGATGAGATCCACTTCAAGCAAGAGAAAAGTGATAAAAGCAAAGCCATGCCT
Source organism: Thalassia testudinum (assembly GCA_037157565.1). Lineage (NCBI taxonomy): Eukaryota > Viridiplantae > Streptophyta > Magnoliopsida > Alismatales > Hydrocharitaceae > Thalassia > Thalassia testudinum. Next base: position 5,061,088 of record JAZHRO010000003.1, on the reverse strand, counting down.
TCCCAGCAACGGTGCCAAAAAGTGATCGTGTTTTTGCACGGTTTGTTAAATTAAGGTTTTAAGTCGTTGTAATGCACAAAAATGGATTCGCTTTTAAAATTTGTATGACCTAGATAGGGAAGTATCTATGGTCGTCCAAGGAGGTAATATTGGATAAATCAATCTCTTGCTTGGAAATGTGGAAATCACCTTTCTTTTTAGTCTTTTCAAATATGTATTTTTTTTAGGTTTTTGAAATAAAGGGGCAATCGCGAGATGGTGGTAGAAAAAACACTAAATCTAATTTAACTACTAGGTGACAAGAAAGACTGCTTCTCAAGCTCACCCTAGGCATGTGAAGGCCTAGGATAATTGAGCAGAGGGAGTGAAAGTGCTAAAAACTAAAGTAAGAAGAAGCTACACCAAGTAGAAAAGGCAACTTAATATTAAGCGGATTTCTGTTTTACAAAAGTAGAGGAAAGCTTTTACAACAAAAAGTAAAACTACAAAAATTAAAACTCAAATCCTGGATGATGATGATGGTGAAGAGGGAATGCTCCTTGGTCCATCTGCAGCTACTCCCACAGTTAGAAAGGATCCTCCTCTTTTTCTAGAACCAGAGATAGTCTCCTCCTAGCAAGCCCAAGGGGGGCATGCTTAACTCCTCCAAGGTGGATGGATTTCCACCTTCAAAGGCTCCTCCTAAGGTGGTGTGGACCACCTTTGATTCCTCCTCCAAGGGTGGTAGTGTAGCACCCTAAAATCCTCCACTTCCTAAGGTAGGCGTGTACCCTAGGTTGTCCTCTAATGCCTGGCTTCCTTCCTTGGCTGGTGTGGGCACAAGAGAGAAGAGAAGAGGGGAAGGCACCAAGGGGACAATGTATCCCCTTAATCTTCTTTGCCTTCTTCTTCTCTTGGCCTTCTATGTAGGTGGAAATATAGGTAGAAAAATTGTAGCCAATGGGTATTTATAGAGGTGGAGAGGGGGGTAGTAGGCGCTGGTTAGGTGGATGGCTAGGATGCATTTAGGTAGTGGTTATGGGTAGTTAGGTTGATCCTAGGGCTAAGGTTAGTTGGCGCCAACCAAGGGGGTGCCATGGGGTGGTTATGACCATGAAGAGGCACCTATGGTTGGCACAAATTATGGGGCTTCTGGAAGGTAGGTGATGTGGATGATGGAGATGATTCTAGGGAGAGGTGTATGGTGGAGATGAAGGGTATTTTGGAGGGAAAAAGTGGCGCCAACATGGGGGTGGTTATAGTGGTTTTCGCGCCACCTTGTTAGTGCCCCTTGGTGGTGGTTGAGGGGTGAAAGGTGGTGATGGTGGTGATGCCAACTTGGAGTAGGGTGGAGCTAGCTTAGGTGAGATTAGGTAGCGTTGAGTTGGTGGAGCTAGATAGGAAGGCTTTTTAGGTGGTGGATTGCCAAGGGAGATGGAGCCTAGCTAAGCTAAGCTAAGCTAAGCTAGCTTAGCTAGTAGTGGGGTAGAGGAGGAGGTGTTGGAGCTAAGGTTTGAGGATAGGAGCTGAGGAGGAGAAGTCTGGAGCTTGAGCTTGAGCTGGTAGCTTCTGAAGAGGGTGGCATGGAGCTACTCTAGCTAGCTTAGCTTGCTAGTTCTTTGCTAGCTACTAAGCCAAACTAAAGTGAGCTAGCTTCTACCATAATGAGCTGAGGTGATCTGGGTCTGGTGATGGGGTGAACTCCAGTCAACTCTACTGAGCTAGTCAGATCTCCCTATGAACTAATGGGAGCTGAGATGAGCTAGACTCAACTAAGTTGAGCTGGATCTGAGCTGACCTGAGCAAGGTTGAGTTAAGATGAGCTCTCTTGAGCCATCATTCAGCTGAGATGAGCCGAATGGAGCTAGGATGAGCTAACCCTAGTTCAGATGAACTGAATTCCAGCTATGGTGAGCTGGATCAAGCTAAGTTCCAGCTTGTGAGAGCTTCTCCATCACTAGTTTCCTTCCTGAGTGCTAGGGTTCTAGGGATCTGGTAATCTGTATATCCCAGACACACAAAAAGACAAAAAAAAAAGTGCAATGCATGCCTAGCCTAATTAATGCCTGTTGAACTTTTGAATTGCTATGTTAACGCATTTGGTTTTGGTAAACCTGTCGTTGTAGCTCGAAAGCGAAGAATTCGTGTTCAACAAATAAAATTTATACCGAAATGAAAATTCCGAGTCGAACACAGGGAGGCAGATGTTTGATTTAAAAACTACACGTTTCTTTTTATTTGTCACGAAATAATTCAATTTAAAACTATCTAATTATTTACAATAAATAGAAGAGAGAGAGGGTAAGAGAGAGAGAATATTACACATGGAAATAAAAAATGAGATGTACAATAAACAAAGAATTTATCATTAAGGAGATTGTTCATTACAACTAGAAAGCATAACACAATTGCACTAGAAAGTGATAAATTTACTCTAGAAAGCAATAAAAGAATGGAGGGAGAAATGTCCTCCTCGACGAATGCTTAGAGGACGAGCAGAACTACACTAGAAAGCAGTAAATCTATATTAGAAAGCAATAAAAAGAATAGGGAGAGAGATATCCTCCTCGATAATTGCTTGGATGGGACGACGCCTGGACGAAGGAGGACGAAGCAGGATGAAGGAGGACGAAGCAGAAGAACGGGAATGGAGCAGCACGTCGTCGTCGTCGCAGGATCCACTTCCGAAGGGGGATGAAAATTTGGACTTTATCTCGCGAGAAGCATCCCAGGTGTGGGACAAGCTTCTCTTGAGCTTTGGAGAGGTAGAGAAGAGAAGGAAGGGATGAGAATTTTGTGTGGAGGGGGTCTCCTTTTATAGTTGCAAGGAGTGGGGGCAAATTGGTCATTACATCTTTAAAATAATAAATGAGGGGTCTTTAGTGGCGGATAAAACCGTCACTAAAGCCCCAACATGGGCGTAGTGCCCACTGCCCACGCACGCCCACTCAACTGCTCTCTCTCTCAACGCTCGCCCATGTTCTTTCATCCACAGTCGTCCGATCGCGAGATCGGACGGCTTAAGATGCGCCTGACCCACTCACTGCACGCCTGCCCCAGTGAGTACGATGTTGCGTGAGGCACGGGTGTGCAATAACGCGTCATCGCTATTGAGTGTAGACCGCCATCCGATCAAGATCCGACGCACGCCCACGCCCTTCGCCTCCTCGTTGCGGCTCGAACGCGCATCCGCTGCTCGTGATAGCGCCTTCAACCGCTGCACTTCGAGGCGCGGATGGTCGAGCGGGCGAATTGTGGTGCGACCGTTAACAGTTGTTGGATCGAGATCCAATGGCGAAGAGGGAGTGGGTACGAAAGCTTCACTGGATGCATGCAGCCATTTGGGTGGCCGAGATGGTGCCATGTGGCGCCATCTTGGCCATCCATCTTCTAGATATTGTAGATGGTGCCACGGATGTCGGATTGAATCGATTTTTGCGTTGTTGGGCTGCAATCGTCGATTCGAATTCATCCGTGCGGTCGGATTTGTCATTTGAAGTGCGGATTTACACCATCCTACCCTTGATCTTCTAGGGTTCCCCAATCACTATCTGATACTACGGATGCCTGATTAGGGCGATCTTGGAGTCGTTGAACTCCAATTGTCGCCCTGATCACATCCATATGGTTGGATCTTTGATCCGAGGCCCTGATAAAATATTTGCCTTGTCCAAGCACATAAAAGGAGACAATTAACCTTCATTTTATTCGAACTACTCTAAATGCAAGATGTTGCATGTTATGCAATATTTATATCATGAAATGCAATCCTATGCTTAAGAACATGCATAAATAGACATCTTAAGTATTGTAAATGTGTTTACATCATACCCCCATGCCTATCTTTTGCTAGTCCATAGCAAAAACTATATGCTATTTATAAAAGAATTAGGTTGGATTATTTGGGCCCAAGTTATTTCCAATCATTAAGAAATTGTCTACTTAGGAACTAAACTTTCAAAGACACAACAACGCTCGAGTATTAGCCAAAATGTAGACCGCCTCAAACCCTCGCCTTATTAAAAGAAAAATTTCTTTTTCGCTTTTTCCTTTTTTTCTAATTTTTTTGGATTTTCAAATTTTAGGGTTTAAGAGTAGCTTTCTACGGCCATTCAACTCACCCAAGATTTAATGAGAACCCTAAGTTTTAAGCATCTTATTGTGAATGTGATAGACTCATTGACCGACAGTTAAAATGGACTTTGGGTTTCTACGCCTCTAGTGACCTCAAAAAGAATTCTGCCTAAAGGTGTATCTTTACAACCGGTAGCTTTCTCCCTACTTTTATTTTTTAACGGGGTCAACACAAGGGTGAATCCACTGTATATCTCCCTAGTTTATTCTACTTCTCCGCTTCTTCTTAAGTGTTTTGGGAATTTTTTAGTGCATTTGCTGAGCTGGGTTCTGGACAACTGGTCGATGAGTTGTTACCACCGACAACTTGCCAGTCATACTCGCGTAGGAAGTGTGGTTTATTTCTTTTTTTTCTTTTCTCCTTTTCTTTTTGATTTTTTTTTCTTCTTTTTTTTTTTTTAAGTAGGTGGCTTCCCTAGTCTAAGATTTACCTAAGGGCAGGAAAAAAAAAAAAAGGTCCAGTGACTGGACTCTGGACAACCTGCCTATGGGCTGTTACCCACGATAACTTGCCAACCATATCACCCGAAAAGGTTCATTAGCTACCCAATTTCTGTTAAAATCACCGAACAACGAGTCAGTGACAAGATAGTGTGTAGATGCTAGAAACTCAAAATTCCCTCAAATTAGAGGGCTGGTTGATAAGTCATGTACTTATCACCCAAACTTATTTACTCCAATTAAAATAAAATTCAGGTTGGCGAGAACTCGAAAAACAAATCCACATTTTAGTGGATACATGGGCTGATTAAGTTCAAAGACCTGAAGGGTCTTTGTGTTCAAATCATAATGTAGTATTTCCTAAGATTGAAAATTTTCTTAAACCCAAATTCTCTTTCCTAATTTCGAAATTTTATTTTTATAAAAGAAAATAAAATAAATCTACGGAGCTGATGAATGAATTCAGAGATGAATATCCACCCCCCATGCCTATCTAATGCAATGTCCTCATTGTATTAAAAAGACATAAAACAGAGTGGAAAAGTGTAGAAAGCACCTGAATTGCATGAATGTCAAGTCCGCTCCAAGATGAAAACTAAAAAGAACTGTATATGTGCTGAGTTTAATGCCTTCAGCTAGACACACTATATAAAGAAAAGAAATGAAGAATTCACAAGTGCAGGTCAAAATTAGAATAAACGGAAGAATCCTCCAACCTGTCAGCAGAGGTCTACAGATGTGGACCAGATTGTGGTGCAGACACATACCCCATAATCAAGAATATCTTAGGTTCTGGATAAAAATTATCCAAAACCTAAAATCAGAATGCAAGCGGGGTCGGGCCTGCGATTTATGAGGATGCAACCCAAGACCAAAAGGTCGGGTTACAGAAAAATTAAGCTCAAAAGGATAATCGTTGAATGTGTGCTTGAGTTTGACATCCTCGAAACAAATGTCGTAAGGGTTCTGATTTGATGGTTTCAGCTTAAAAGGAACCATTTGACTCAATCTTCCATTTCCTCTAAAATTAACTTCCTAAATCAAAACTTCCCAGCTCCTATCCTCCTCATTCAGCATATCAAATTCCAGGACCCCTTGTATATTAATCACCATGTCTGAAATCTCCAAGTCTAAATGATGTGGCAGAATCAGAATTGACTTGGGTCTAATTATCTCAGAAACAGAATTATCGATAAGCTCAACAGGGTGTAACTGATAATCAGGGCATTGAATTGATTCCTGCAGAAAATGCGATTCTGGATCCGTAATGTATGCCCTAATAAGATCAGTTTCCTCAGTTATTGGGCCATCAAATGATCTATCAGATTCCTCAGGTCCAATCGTCTCACAGAAATCGTGTTAAGAAAACTCGCATGAGACTTTGCAACTTGAATCTTCACCATCAAAGAAATCAGGATCCGTATCAATGTATGTCCCAAAATCATTTGTCACTTTCTGTTCCAAGGAGATATACGTTTCCTCGTAACCCAGTTCAGGGATCTCAGGTGAAGAAATCAGATCTTCCTTAATTGGTTGCTTTAATTCAATCTGGTCAGCCTCGTAACATGTGTCCCCCCCAACAGGTGCCTGAGCGGGTTCTGTCATTGGCTTTCCTGAAGAAGGTTCATCCTGGGAATCATCCCAAGATTGAATCAAAGTAACCACGAATCTCATCCTTAATTTCGCTAATTTCCCAAGTAGAAACTCACCCGGGTTCTTATCCTTAACATCCTGGAGCCAATCCAACAAAGACTTATTCAAATCATCAATCATCTGAATCAGGGGCTCCAATCTTTCAATGGAAGGTGTTGGCTGAACTTCTAAAGATTGTATGATATTCCTCAAGTGGCCAGAACCTTATCTTGAACCTGGTTAACCTGAACCAAATGAGTTGGTTCAGGGTTGGGCGGGTTTGGGCTCAATGTAGGGGAATTAACGAATTGAGATTCGTTATACCCTTCCTAATAATAGGTCATTTCAGATTGTTCAAAAGATGGTGATGACCTAAAGGCAGTGAAATTAGAGGATGGGTAAGGATCGGTGTATCCTTCTTGATTATAGATCGTATTAGGTTGTTCATGAAAGGAAGACGATCTATAATCAATGTAGCTCTGAGAAGGATAGAAATCAGAATCAAAGTGTTCAAGGTTAGAACCTAAACACGAAGGTTCGGAACTATATCCCAATCCGAGTTATCCCAACTAGTTGATGGTTGATTACAGTATGAGTCGGGATAATCGTCATGTTGAGGATAATTCACAATAGGAGGGAAAGAGCGGGAATGCATGTAATATGTGGAAGGATTCATGAGACACGGGAGGAAGAAAGGTGCCCTGCAATACAAACAACCAAACCTATCCTTCATTGGGTTAGCCTACAGACCTACAAACTCCCAAAACCCGTCTTGAGATGAAGGAATGATTTGATCTACTTCTGTCTGTTCAATCCAACCAGTTAGAAGGAGAGACTGGGGAGAAGGTTCTTCCTTCGGCTTGCACCTTCGGTTCCTAGAGTACCCCCCAGCCGCAATCGTTTGATTTTTCTCCCTTAGCTAGACATCAGATTGATTAGTAGAAACAGACTAATCGAAAATAATCTCGTTCTAGGTTCTGAAGAGCGAGTCCAATCCTTAACGCCAATGTCTACTCTGTTTTATTTAGGGCTAGGTTTGAATGTGCTTTGGAATGTGATGGGCCCTTTAAATGGGTTGTGCCCTTAATGATTGATTGATTTGTATGTGCGTGCACAACTAGTGGTTTTCAAGCAAGATTGTTTTTGATGCAGTGAATTTTAAGGTTCAAATCTTGCTTAGTAGCTTTTAGGATTCAACTTTAGGTATTTTCAAACAAGTTTCGTTGGCACACCAGGTTTTGCAAGCACAGGTGAAGATGTTTTCCTTTGAAGCTTAAAAAGAATGTGGAGTACCTGATAAATCCCTAAGAGTTGAACCTAAGTAGCAGCTACTTGATGAGTTGATTTTATTTGAAGTAGTGCAGCCCAATCAACTCAAACAATTGGCCTGTTGCACCACTTAATTAGGCACACAAATGATTACCTAATCTGATTTCTACTCAATTATGTGTTTGAATGTGTGTACCAGCTCCAAAGATTGGTTTACCAGTTGAGTTTGAAAATCAGATGAGGTTGTGTACCTCTGTGAGATTTTTTTTTTTTTTAATTTTCTTTTCTTTTTCTTTAATGTGGGGGTTGGGGCGGGTGTGGGTGTCAAACAACAAACAAACTAACCTTAGAGTTTATAAGAACACCTAGGTTGATTGATGTTTGTGTTATTATGTGGTGAAATGAAATCTAATGGGTGGGAGGTGGGGGATAACTTACAAAACCTTCCAAAGCACTTTTCTCCAATCTACCGCTTTTGCCTATCTCGAAAGAGTACCTGCAATTACAATAAGAAAGAAGAAAAGTGAGGTAAATGATTTGTAAGTTAGAAAACGCGAAGAGAAATCAAAGAGAGTCGCCTCCCGAGCAACGGCGCCAAAATGTTGAACGTTCGAATCGCTACGCTAACGTGTTTGGTTTTGGAAAACCTGTTGTTGTAGGTTGAAAGCAAAGAATTTGTGTTCAACAAATAAAATTTATATCGAAATGAAAATTCCAGGGCGAACACAGGGAGGCGGACGTTTGATTAAAAAACTACGTGTTTCTTTTTATTTGTCATGAAGTAATTCAATTTAAAGCTATCTAATTATTTACAATAAATAGAAGAGAGAGAGAGGGTAAGAGAGAGAGAATATTACACATAGAAATAAAAAATGAGATGTAGAATAAACAGAGAATTTATCATTAAGGAGATTGTTCATTACAACTAGAAAGCATAACACAATTGTACTAGAAAGCGGTAAATTTACTCTAGAAAGCATTAAAAGAATGGAGGGAGAAATGTCCTCCTCGACGAATGCTTGGAGGACGAGCAGAACTACACTAGAAAGCAGTAAATCTATATTAGAAAGTAGTAAAAAGAATAGGGAGAGAGATATCCTCCTCGATGGTCTCTTGGAGGACGAGCCAGATGGGACGATGCCTGGACGAAGGAGGACGAAGCAGGATGAAGGAGGACGAAGCAGAAGAATGGGAATGAAGCAACACGTCATCGTCATCGCGGGATCCACTTCCGAAGGGGGACGAAAATTTGGACTTTATCTCGCGAGAAGCATCTGGGTGTGGGACAAGCTTCGCTTGAGCTTTGGAGAGGTAGAGAAGAGAAGGAAGGGATGAGAATTTCGTGTGGAGGGGGTCTCCTTTTATAGTTGCAAGGAGTGGGAGCAAATTGGTCATTACATCTTTAAAACAATAAATGAGGGGTCTTTAGTGACAGATAAAACCGTCAGTAAAGCCCCAACGTGGGTGTAGTGCCCGCTGCCCATGCGCGCCCGCTCAGCTGCTCTCTCTCTCAATCCTCACCCACGTTCTTTCATCCACAGCCATCCGATCGTGAGATCGGACGGCTTAAGATGCTCCTGACCCGCTCATTGCACGCCCGCCCCAGCGCGTACGATGCCGCATGAGGCGCGGGCGTGCAATAGTGAATCATCATCGCTATTGAGTGCAGACGGCCATCCGATCAAGATCCGACGCACGCTTGCGCCCACTCGCCCGCGCCCTTCGCCTCCTCGCTGCGGCTTGAACGCGCGTCCACTGCTCGTGATAGCACCTTCGACCGCTGTGCTACGAGGTGCGGATGGTTGAGCGGGCGAATTGTGGTGCGGCCATTCATAGCCGCTGGATTGAGATCCAACGGCGGAGAGGGAGCGGGTGCGGAAGCTTCACTAGATGCATGCGGCCGTTTGGGCGACCAAGATGGCACCACGTGGTGCCATCTTGGCCGTCCATCTTCTGGATGTTGTAGATGGTGCCACGGATGTCGGATTGACTCGATTTTTGCGTCGTTGGGCTGCGATCGTCGATCCGAATTCATTCGTGTGCTCGGATTTGTCATTTGAAGTGTGGATTTACACCATCCTGGCCCTTGATCTTCTAGGGTTCCTCAGTCACTATCTGATGCTACGGATGCCTGATTAGGGCGATCTTGGAGTCGTTGAACTCCAATTGTCACCTTGATCACATCCATACGGTTGGATCTTTGATCCGAGGCCCCGATAAAATGTTTTCCTTGTCCAAGGACATAAAAGGAGACAATTAACCACCATTTTATTCAAACTACTCTAAATGCAAGATGATGCATGTTATGCAATATTTATATCATGAAATGCAATCCTATGCTTAAGAACATGCATAGATAGACATCTTAAGTATTGTAAATGTGTTTACATCAATGCCTAAATGCAGCCCAAAGACCTGTTTGCGGAGCCAAATCGTAAGAGCTAGGTTTGTTTTAATGCATAATAATGCTGATAAACTAGCGTTTATCAAAATGCTATAGAAAAAATAAGGTAAAGGGTGTACCTCACTTACCATAGCCAATAGCACAGCCCAAATGGAGGTTGATGACAAAATGGATGGGGCTCCCATCCGTAGCTTGGAGTTCTGGGCATCAGAGCTGGTTTCCAATTGAGCGATTGATGCATGGTGGTTTGATCACCCGTCGGTCATGTTGTCAATCTTCTCGTCTTCTTCTTTGGTCTTGACGTTGGTCCACCCAATTTGAGTAGACCAGCCTTTATCTTGTAGGTCTAATCTCTCATATTGTAATCTCCCTTAAAACTTGGAAAACAAGTTTGAAGTTCACTTTTCGGTATCCAAGTCAATTTGGATCCAGACTTGTTAGCGAATCTCCTCGAAGGAGATCCTTTCTCAACCTTAGGAGTAGCTTTTAATTTACATAATAGACTGTCTGAAGTTTCTTTTAGACTAGCTAGTTCCTTTTCAATAACGTGCATTTGGATTTTTAAATCTGAAATTTTCAATTTTAAACTAATGTTCTCCTCAATCAATTTACTATTTTTATTTATTTGGTTATTATTTTCTAACAACAAGTCATCCTTTTTAGAAATGCTAGGACCAATTTTTAGATCCTTAACTTTAATTTCTAATCTTTCATTTTTACATTTAAGAAAGCTAAGATTCTTTTTCATGCTTTTGTTTTCTATTTTTAATGACTTACTAATTTCATAAAGTTCATGAAAAGCATCTTGTAATTCAGAATTTACCTCCTTGTTGTCATCATCATCCTTGCTATCACTTGTGATGGACATGAAGCCCATGAAAGTGATTTCGTTCTACTCATTGGGATCTTCCTCTTCCAAGGTTGAATCATCCCACATGGCTTGAAAAGCCTTCTTCTTGTATTTCTTCTCCTTCTCCTTCTTCTTCTCCTTCTCGAGAAGGGGACATTCAAGTCGAAGATGCACTTTTTTGTTGCAATGATAGCAACGTCTCGGGCTATCTTGCTCCTTCTTTTCCTTCTTCCCTTTCTTTGAGTTCCTACAAAACTTAGAAAATTTCTTAAATAAAATCCTAAGGTCTTGTTGGAACTTACCTCACTATCTAAAGAAACTTTGAAGGCGAGAGTCTTCCTTAGCTTCGACTCTGGTGTGTCCTTCTGCTTCATCTTTTTCTCATAGGCCATGAGATTGCCTAAGAGATCTTCCATGTTGAGGTCCTCAACTTCATTCACCTCCTTGATGGTGATGACCTTTTGTTCCCATTCCGGCCCGAGGGAACGAAGAAGCTTTCCTTAAAGCTCCCTTTGATAGAGGTCTTACCTAAGGCTTTCAAATTATTCACTATGAGAGTGAACCCAGTGTTTATCTCAGTTAAGTTATCATTAGTCTTCATTGAAAAGGATTCAAATTATTGAGATAAAATGTTAATTTTAGAAGCTCTTACCTTGGAGGTACCTTCATGAGTTACTGATGAGAGCCTCATCATGAGCCATAACTAGCTCATTTTGACATAATAAAGAGAATAAAAGCTCCTACATAACCTAGAAGAGGGCCTAATTGGAGAAATAAGTGTTCTGAGAAGAAAACATGAAATAAAGGTTAAAACTGCAATTTTACCATTGTAGTACACAAACAGGATTTCTCAAAGGCAAAACATAGGTCAAATGGTCTAAATAAGATAAAAAGTGGATTGAGTCAATCAGAAATGGGTTTATGTGCAATCTAGTAATTAAATGACATTTGATAATCCTAAAACAGACCTGCTTAAATCAACAAGGTTCCAGTCATGATAAAAATTAAGTAAACCCTCTACAAATCATGGAAAAATATCCCCTAGGGTTTAGAACACTTAATTTGGCCTTTGGAACCCAGTTTGACCTAGTTAGGGTCCTAGCTCATCAATTAACCTAATTTGGGTTTTTACGCAAAATGTCTAGTCAAACGTAGTCAAACCTAAAATCCAACTTCACCATTGGATTCCTGAGGTCCAAATTAGGTTTATACCAAAATTTGGACCTAAGGGGAGATCATCTTGACCTACTTTGCAATTTAGTACACCCAAATCATAATTTGGTCCCTATCTTTTGAAAATCATCGTAGAGAGCCCCTAACTTCCTCGCCAACCTTACAATCAGGTCTTTCCACCATTATTGGGGCAGAATCCTTGTCCAGTGAGGATTAGAGAGGGAATACTCTCTGATTCCTTAGAGATCCCCTCCCAGAAATGGAAGGGAGATTCTCTGAGGAATTCCCTCCCATCTGAGGCCTGCCATGATCTCTGATTTGATCCTAATCTCTCGTGCGAACGCATGAGAGATTTGGGTATCCACCCACTTTCCTTCTCCGGCGAGCCATCGGAGATGATTGCGTGCCCTCCACGTACTACAAAGTTCGGTCAGCACCTATAAAAGAATCCCCAAGTCCGACCGCTCAAATTTAGACTTGTCTTGGCGGAGATTCCCCCAAATTTTCTTCTCTTCCATCTCCGGCCAAGGAACCCGCAAGCTCCGGTGAACTCCTCCCCTCCTTCTCGTCGCTCTGCCGCCATACCAGCAGTAGAGTCTACTTCGCCTCCTCCTCCCACGTCGCGCCGTACCAAGCGTGCGTTCCCCCAACCTCTTCCTCGTCGTCGCTTCCTCCCTCAGGGTGCTTCTTCTCCGACGATGACAGCTACGAGTCATCCACTCCGTTGCCTCCTTCTCTTCCAAAATAGTCCAGATACATTCCCCATCTTCCCCTCTCTCTTTTTCCCCTTGCATTTCATTTAATTACCCCTCGACCACCCCTGACCACCGCCATCTTCCATCCCTCTGGCCAACCTCCGGCGAATCGCTCCCGTCGCTCCACACTTCCGCACGACTCGTCGACCAACTTAGAGGCTCTGCCTCACCACAAGGAACATCCTCCGCCCACCCACTGCCGCTCTACACCCCCTCAACGCTCCCCCGAACACACCCACATCTCCGGTCATAGGATGACCTAGGCATGCACGCCCAGGCCATCCCATGACCTGCTGCACCTTGCACCACCTTCGCCACGCCATGGCGAAGGTCCCCCGGTGATCTGATTAAGCCGAGAGGCTTGTTTTGTGTCTGATAGTTTTCAGGCCCCAGCCGCCATTGACGACGGTTGAAGCAGCTTCCAAGCACGCTCCAGGCTTCGTGGCTTCAGGATTTCAGCTGCTGTAGATTGGAGTAAGTTGCGTGCAGGCAGCCAGTTAGCCAGTGAAGAGAGTTGAGGCTGCGGCTGAGTAGAGAGCAAAGAATCATCCTACGGGCGCATGCGAGAGTAGGGTGGGACTAATAGTCCCACATCGGTAATCTACGAGGCACAGGTACGATTTAAATTGAATTTGTGTTATTCTATTATCGCCTTCGAACGCACAGGGGTGAGGTCCCTGACCTAACGCTCGCCTCGTCCGCGGTTTCACCTCTCGGATCTGGCGGGATCCGACCCGACCCTATCTATGCACACCTCGCGCATCACCCTCACCCCGGTGCACCTGGTCCCGGATACGAAACCTGACCCGATTACCTGTGGCTCTAGGAGAGCGTGCTGTGAGTGATTTGCAGAGAGAGAGAGAGATGTGCAGGTAGAGGGAAGGGGGTAGGTTTTGCTGTGTTGTGTGCAGGCAGGCCGAGCACTGAAGAGAAGAAGCTCAGTCGTAGGAAGGAGAAGAGAAGAAGCAGAAGAAGAGGCTGAGCGAGGTAGAGAAGAGAAGGAAGAAAGAAGGACTGCAGAGAAAAAGAAGAAGACAGAAGAGAAAAGAAGCAAAATAGGAAGAAGATCAAGGAAGAAGAAGACCTGTAGATCAAAAGAAAAGAAAAGAAGAGCCTACACAGAAGAAGAAGGCCAGAAGAGAGAAGTAAGGAGGAAGACTGCAGAGAAGGCCAAAATAGAAACAAAACAGGAAGAAGAATAGCTACATTTAAGACGTTTGATATAGAAATTAGATGTCCAATCCTGTTATTTTTTAGCAACTTTTTATAAATCTTTCTTTGAATCAATTATCTTTCATTTAAAAGTTGTATTCTTTAGTTTTTAAAAGTACTTAGATTTCTCCCTGTGTTCGACCTCGGATACTCTGGTTTTTGAGTAAAAAAATTCTTTATTTGTTTTGAACGCTTTTTCGGCTATATTACAACGTGTTATTCTTTGAAACCCGATCAAGCGTGATAAACATCTATAGTGTGTGAAATCTCGTATGCGGTGGAGCATTGCGAGATCCAATTGAATTCCTCCGGGCTCAACATGCAATAGAGGGCATTCATCATCTTTGTGTTGAGAGAAAGCTCTTGAACTTGCTGCTATGAGTAGCCTCCCGCGGGTTTCTTTGGGATGTCGAGCAGGGTATCGCACCTAGCTCAAATGGTGAAGTTGTTGGCTTGAAGCCACACCTTCATCTTGAGCTTCCAATACCTGTAGTTGCTCCCATCGAAGTAGGGAGGATAGGGAGTGGATTGACCCTTGGCGTGTCTCATCACGGTGATGCTTCCCTCCATGCTTTGATCCTTGCCGGGTTACACCAATTTACAAGACCAGCTCTAATACCAAATGAAGGTTCTGACGGAGGGGGGTTAGATTTGCATGATAAATAAATAATGTGAAAATAAATATGTGACAAACTCAAAAATAGCAACCACACAAGTACACAAGAATTTTTAGGTGGAAACCCAAAATCGGATTAAAACCATCACCTAAGCCTCTCTACTTAGGATGTTCCGATCGACCTAGTCGATCAAATCCACTAACCGAACTACTTAACACGAGGGTAGTTCAACCTCTAAACAACCATGCTACTATGTACGAGGGTAGCGCTCCTCAAAACCCCTACTCTTCACGAGGAGTATTTTGCCTCGCAAGGGAGATGGGAATTCACAAATTGAATACCTAACCAAAGATAATAATGCTAATATCCTATAGAGCCATAAAGTAAATAAGTAAATCAAGCTGCTATAGGCAAAGGAAACTTCCCTTTGGTGGAAGTGTGTCAGCTAGTAATGCGGGGTGCGTGAATCACACAATGGCACTACGATGCTCTCATATTTGTAGGTGGGAGAGTGGGTGCACAGCAAGGATGATGCTCTCAAGAGTGTAGACAAGGGTTTGGAGAGAAACAACACTTTTAGGTGATTCCTATCTTCTTTTAAACACAATATGAGTGGAAGTAGTGTTTCTTGTTTTCTTAGAGAAAGGAAGAGTGCCCCTCTATTTATAGAGGCCCTAAGAAGGGTTTAGAAGGCCTTGGAAGGCTTCTATAGCTATTGGGAAGAGATCCAAGGCAAAATAGATTGAAAGCAAGATCATTAATAATTCTAGCAGGGTTATCAGACATCTGGTTCTAAGGTCAAACATCTAGGCCATCGTCAGATCTAGGGATCGGTCATATAATCTAGAAGGGTAGAAGATCTGAACTAACTTGGATCAAGACGGATGTCTAAAATTCAATTATACGATGTCTAGGCTAATAATCAGACATCTAATCCTAAGAAGGTTTCTTTCCTATTTTCACAAGATCGAAATAGGGTTCTAGTGATAAGTTGCACAGACAACAGATCGGACATCTAGCAGAAGGTCTGGTCATTTGGAAACATAAATCATTGTGGGAGTGGATTTCCTGAGTCTCAAACGGCTATAATCATCTGACAATAATGATTTAGGTTAGATCATAGCCTAATGTCTACTTATCAGACGTCTGGTGATAAGTCGGTTTTCACTTTCGTTGTTTCGCACATAAAATGTCCTATTGTAGTATGCAAGTGGTGGAAAACTGCTAATCAAAACAATAAAAATTAACCACTCGAAAGAGCGAGTCGTGTCCATAGGGAGGCAATAGCTTATTAAAACTTGTACGGGTCCAAAAATAGATGTTCAATATTGATTTCCCAAAAATATTGTGTCAAATACCGCATTAGATTTGTATTTTAATGAAAGCAAAAGCTGAAATTGTATTTATGATAATCAAGAGGGAGTTCAATGCAATGTTCATAATAATAAAATATCAATATAAAGTGACAAGGGCAATTAAATGTAAATACTAATGTGTAGTGAAACAAGGGATTTGGTTTGTGGTCTCTCACACATGAAGAAGGGAGCGTCTGGCCACAAGGAGCTCACTAGAGGTGAAGTGGAGTGAGGGCTTCGTAGTGGTGGCGGCAGGGAGTCACGTGGTGGCCGGAGGTGGCTAGTCGGCATTGAGAGGGTGTTGGGTGAGTGGAGCACGCCCCCTATTTGGGTGTGGAAATGGCAGCGCTACAGGTGGTGGTTGAGTGAAGATGGCAAGGGAGGGTCACTGGGCATGATGCATGCCTGGACGAAGTGGGGTTGGAGGGTGGTGCATGCTGGAGATGTGCGCAGGCGGTGCGCTTGTCATGCTGGCTACGCTTGTGCGTAGGGCATTACTCGATCAGGTAGAGGTGCAGCAAGGGGGCGCACATGGTGCTGCTACTGCGGGCAATGTGTGTATGGGAATGGCAAGGGAGCGTAGCGGGGGCATGTGTGTGCTTGCACGCGATGGAGCTAGAGGGCAGTCACGCAAGCTGTGTGTGAAAGGGAAGATGCGAGCGTGCTGTTGGCTGTGGTGTGGCTGAAGGTGTAGATGAAGGATGCACGCTGCTGCGTCTTCGGGCAAAGTTGCTGCAAGGAGGATGCAGGTGATGCTGGAGGTGCGCGTGATGTGCGGGAGATGTGCTCGGGTAGCAGAGGCGTGATGGCATGGACAAAGGCAGGGACTTTGGACGTCCGAGAAAGTTCCCAGACGTCTTATGTGAGCAGGAAGGTGCACAGTGGCGGTCGTCGGGGGAGGTGAACTGGTGATTGTAATACAGAGTTTTGCGATAGCGATGCGGGCTATCACCATGCACACCCACAGTGGCGAAGCTCTGTCGGGGTTGAGGTCGGTGGTAGTAGAGTGGATGAGAACAAGTTCTCTACACGGTGAGGAGTTGGGATGGAGGCCTACAGTGAATGGCAGCCGTTCCTCCTCCTTTGTAGCTGTGGCTACAAGGATTTGAAATCCAAACAAGCGGGAGGAGATTCACTCTTTCCGTCAAGTGAATGTTGGCAACTGTGAAAATTGAATGGGCACAAGAGGAGGAAGTGGAGCGGTTACTTGCGGAAGGAGAAAATTAATAAAATAAAATATTAGGATTATTTATGCATAAATCCTTCAGTTCTATGTTAATTAAAACAGTCCATGTAATGCACCTAATTACATGCCATTCTAAGTCAATTCCAAATGCCTTTAATTGTGAATGCAATGCATGAATTATGTAATTAAATCAAAAATATAAATTAATCTATTTACATCTTAATGCATGCTAAATAAATGGATGTGTTACCTTAATGTTTAGGCATTTAGACATTTAATTAGCTCACAAATATGAGTTTATCAAATACCCCCATGCCCAATTTTTGCTAGTCCCTAGCAAATCCAAGAAATAACCTACCACTCTAAGTAGACTAGCCAACCCAATCGGTCTTCCTTTAGAAACATGTTAAGTTCATACTTTAGACCTAAGGTTCCCAAGTAGTTGTAAGTTACAGACTAGGTCGGCTAAAGACGAGTTGCAGGCACAAGTTTCCCTGATTTTTAACTATACCCTAGGGTTTATTTGTCCTAGAGATTAAAGCATCCATGCATGTGCATTGGTCTGAGTTATTTGAGGTTGGTATGATTGCCAACCTAGAAAGCAAGTTTTATTTTTTTGTAATATATATATTTTTGTTTGATTCCTCTAAGTCTAACCTTGGATCAACCATCAACACGGTCTGTGTCGAATTCATTGTGCCCATCACCGAACCTCAAAGGGTGCCTGGCTTTCGATGCTTTGAGATAGCACTGCCCATAGTGACCCCAAGAACTCCTGTCAATTGACACTTTGAGATAGTATCACCCATGGATTTCTTAAGCAAATTCATACCTATGGCAATCGGCACTTCGAGATAGGGCCACCCATGGTGCCTGAACCGCACAATGCACTTACGTGCCCCCAGTAGGATGGATATCCTAAGAGATAAGCACCAAGGAGGTGACATGTTATCATCGCATCCACAAGGTATGTACTCCACCTCTCCTGCAGTAGGAACTCTTCCAATCAAATTGTGTTTTCAAGCTTCTCCTAAGTCAAAACTAAGAGAACCAACTTTTCTTTAAGAAATGAATTAGGGTGATCACTATTTACACAAGACCAAGTGTGTCTGAAATGTGGATGCTTAGGTTACGAGAACCCGTAAACCAAAAGGTAGAGAAAGACACCAGGTACTACCCAACCTTTAACTCAATCCCTAGCTTTCCTTCCTCAGCCTCTTGTAGGAATGGTTCACAACTTAACTCCTACTTAAGTTTTTAAGTCAACAAAGGACCCTAAAGGTCTAAATCTAGTAGCTCACTTAGCTTTTAAAGTTTGACACCTAGAGTCAACTTAGTCTAACCTAAAGTTCTGGTCTGCTTAAGAATGTAAGGCCTAGCCATTTAAGCTCAATAATGCAAAATCTTTTTCCTTTTTTTTTTTTTTTTGAATGCAATATGCATGAATGAAATCAAAATGTAGACATGCTATAAACAAATGCCTCAGGTCCTATCCCCCCATGCCTGGTTCAAACAATGCCCTCATTGAAAACAAAACAGTTAAAGGAAAATATTACCTGAGGGGGAGAATGACAGAAGCTAAGGCTCCTCAAGAGTGACCATGTCAACCAAATGGCCATCCAAAGTAAAGTATGGTTTTAACCGTTGGCCGTTGACGATAAAGGGAGTTGCCAAAGAGGAAGGGCTCTTGATCTCCACAGCTCCATGTAGAAACACTTTAGTGATTATGTAAGGCCCATCCCAATGAGATTTTAATTTCCATGGAAAAAGCTTAAGTCTGGAATTGAAAAGCCAGACTTGTTGGTTGGGCTCAAAGGTCTTTCTAGGTATATACTTATCATGCAAGACCTTAGTTCTCTCTTTATAAGCTTGAGAGGTGTCATAAGCATCATTCCTCAGCTCCTCAATCTCACTTAATTCCAGAAGTCGTGCCTTACCCACCATTTCTAAATCCATGTTGACACTTCGAATAGCCCAAAGTGCCCTATGTTCCAGCTCAATGGGTAAATGGCATGCTTTCCCATACACAATTCAAAAGGGAGATGTACCCAAAGGGCTTTTATAGGTCGTTCAATATGCCCACAAAGCATCATCGAGCTTTTAGGACCAGTCCTTCCTATCAGGTCTACCGGTCTTTTCTAAAATGTTCTTTATCTCCCTATTCGACAATTCAACCTGGCCACTCATCTAAGGATGGTAAGGGGTAGCATCCTTGTGAGTCACTCCCAAACTCTTAAGTAGCTGATTGAAGTGGTGGTTCCGGAAATGAGGTCCCCCATCACTTATAATGGTCTTGGGGTAGTCAAAATGAGATACGATATTGGCCTTCACAAATTTCAAGACCACAGAGTGGTCATTTGTGCGTGTAGGAATGGCCTCTATCCATTTAGAGACATAATCAACTGCCACCAAGATATATTCATAACCATGGGACGAAGGGAAGGGGCCCATAAAGTCAATTCCCTAAACATAAAAAATTTCAACAGATTGAATAGGGTGTTGAGGCATTTGATTCCTCTTCCCAATCGTTCCAGTCCGTTGACATCTAATATAGGCCTTAATAAAATTATGAGAATCCTTAAATAACGAAGGCCACCAAAAATCAGACTGGAGAACTGATGCGTAACTTTCACTCAACTAAGTAATTAAGTTAATTTTACTTAATTAAGAGTAGAAAAGTAACTTAAGTTAACTCGAAATTATGTCGGTTGTGTAGTATAAGGTTGAATCAACCTAACATTTTAGAAATTTTTACTGGTTGAGTCCAGGTCGTTCGCTGGGAGGTATAATTCATTCTAAATCCACCAATTATCTTTTATTTTCTTTATAAGTTTAGGAGGTACATTAAGTTGATTTTAAGAACATGAATTTTGCTAAAATATTAATTAAAATGAAGTAATATTCAAAATCCTATAAGAGAACTTATTTACTCAAAATGATCTACTTTATTAATAAGTAAACATGTTGGTTTTCCAATTAAATTCCAAAAGAAATTAAGGCAATAAGAGTTCTTTTATTAAAACATGCCTTATTACATTTAAGAATAAAAAGTAATTAAAATGATGCAAGAAAAATAAATTTTCCTTTATTTCTTCAGCCTCTCTTTTCTTCTTTCTTTCTTTCATTTTCTTCTCTCTTGAGCTCTTTTCTTACCTCTCTTCTTCTGTTCTATTCTTGCCTTCTTTTCTTCCCTTAGTTTTCTTCTTCTGTTGTTCTTTAGTAGTGCCTGTTCTCTCTTAGTTCCTTTCATGCCTGTTCTTCTTTCTTTCCTTAGCCTTCAGTTCAATGCTTAGCATTTAACCACTGGCTCTTCTTTTCATTAAACTTTCTTTTGAACCATCAGTTGAACCAGGTTTTTTTACTTTTTAACCAAAAATTATTTTATTTGCGACGAGGTCCTTTCGAGGATGCAAAGCATCCTGAGACCAGGGTGGGACCAGACCCTACTCGGTCCTCGCCTGATTTTAGTTAGGTTTGATTTTGGTTTATTTAATTTGATTCATAGTTTCGAGCCATTCCAGCTCAACTGGCCTCGCCCTCCCAGGGCACACTCGCTCACGCCCACTCGGGCGCACACTAGCAGGCACACATGCCCGCACACACACACACATACTCTGATAGGTTTAGAATGCTTAGATCGGTAACCGGTGTGCCGAGCGCTAACGACTGAAGAGCTGGGGTAACAAATCACTTTTGTTCCCAGGTGCCCACTCAGAAACTGCCGATGTGGGACTATCTTAACCCCTTCCAGACCCAACTTCAACTAACGATATCTTCCTGCTCAGAGCTCCAAATCAAGTGATTTAAAGTTTGTTGGAAAGCTCTAAGGTTACTCTATAGGATTGCAGGGTCAATTTAAAGATAAGAGGATGTTTTCCTCTACAATTTGAATAGTGAAATAAGGGGTTCCTATGGGTTAAAATTGCCTGGAAATTGATAATTAACTTCATAGAGTCCTTAGATGGACTTTTCTCTCTCATTTAAAGGTCTGAATAGGTTCTACAGATTATTCCGCATTTGCTGGAGTAGTCTCTAAGCTCACAAGACCTTCAGGAATAGCAGAGAAGCTCAAAGCTTCTCTGAAAGCTTCAGAGATCGAATTTTCAGACTTGAAATGGATAGACAGACACAAAAGAACATTACTGATCAATTTAAACTAGTTCTAAGGGTTGCAATTGACTTATTTGGGTAGGATTCAAGATCAAAACTCAACAAAATGGCACTGCTGTCAGTTTGGATTCAAAAATAACCCAAATTGATAAAGTTTAAATTTTTACTAAATATCAAGTCTGAGCTCACTTAATTCATTCTAATATCATTCATCAAGATCCCAGAAACAATTTAATCTCATCAATTCCTCAGATTGAGCTCAGAACTCCATAATCAAACTCAGTTTGACTGTGAAGGCACAAAAATTTGACTTTCTGTTCAAAACCTCTCCATAGGTAATTAAAACCTAAAATCAAGTTCTTTCAGCATCAGGAATTTGCTCAGCCTCTCAGATAGATGTTTTAACTAATATTTTTAGGGTTACAAGCTTGCCACTTGAGCTTCAAAATGACTTTGTTCGTCAAAGCAGTCTAAGAGTTGTGACCGTAATTGGATCACAGAAATGAACCCAGGGATCAACAATGATGCTTCTAGACTTCTTTAACAGGACTAGAACCTATCTGTCACTCATCCCCAACTCTGCCGGAGTTGGAGAAGATGAACCCTCAATTTGATCTCCATACACTAAATCTTCAAATAAATGACCTCAATTTAATCAGTAATCCACGTTACATCATTCTGGAGCTTCTCACTAAATTTCACAGGCTGAAGAACAAATGTGGCTCGTCGGAGCTCCAGTGAGCCCAGAAAAAGGAAAAATTGTGTACAGATTATGAAATTGTGCCATTTTTGATCTAAAAAGGTTCCTGAGGTTGCAAGGAACCTCAGAATCACATTTAATTCTTCATTATTTCATTAGAGTTAAGATTTGACAGTAAATTCATTTCTTAAAGGATCTGAGTGGTTAAAGCCCAGGACCTGTTTTACCACTCAATTGAATGGTTAAAACAAGTCAACAAGTATTTATGATGATATATATTTATATAATTAAGGATTTGAATTGCTCCTGAGCCACCATTGACAGCGAGCTCAGGAGCTTAATTAAAATTGGGTGTTTAATTTATATGTGATAATTCTATGTATTATAGTGTCAGTTTGGGTCCACAAGTGATGGATAAATGATGATAGACCTAAGCAGGTGGATCTAAGCCAACTACTGTTGCCATGGACAGTGGCAGTAGTTGGTGGAGGTGAAAGATGAATTAAGCGATTAGGTGATCGGTTAAGTGATTAAGTGGATTAGAAATGGTTGTGGAAGATAAAGGAAGGTGGACAACGATTTCAAAAGATGAAATTAAGGCTCTAGCAAGCTCAAGGAGTTTTCCAGAGTTGGAGGAGATGATACTTAAATTCTAAAATTACATCTAATCTAACTAACTAAACTACCTACCTAACTAAACCAACCTACTCCTGCTCCTACTCCTACTCCTAATCTACTGTCACCCGGATGAAGGGGTCAATAGGGTTCAGCCGAAGGTTCATAGCGGATGACAAAATCAAAGGGTGAAAAGTAGAATCTCCGACGGGCGGATGTGAGATGAAATAGAGGATTCCTTGGGTTGGTGCCTGTATCATAGACGCGGCTGACCACGGTGGATCTCCTCAGCCGATCAGAATGAATGGAGGAAGTCAGAAAATGAGATGGAAAGTCACCGGAGTTGCAGACGAATAGCCTATTGGGTTGGCTCAGTGTTAGAAGAGGGAAGGGAGCCAACTTGAGTTAAATCGGAGGGGTGTGGGGGTATTTATAGTAGTTGGCGGCGAAGAGAGTGGCGGGGTCTGGCTGAAGAAGGAGCTTGAGGAGCTTAACCTCCAACGTCATCTCCAACGGCGGTGAGGTTATCTCCCACTGAAAATTAGGATTTCCGATTAATCCAGACCTGAGGATGAAGACGAGGTGGTGAGAGCAAGTTGCAAGAGCTTGGAGAAAGAAGGTTGGTGTTGGCAGGGCGGTGATCATGCGGTGGCGTGACTCTCCGTCGCCAGCCGCTCATTCGGCTGAAGAAGAAGAAGAAGGAAAGGGACTTAAATGTAATGAATCTTAAGGACCTGTGTGAAAAATAAGGACCCGATTGTAATAAGTTTTAAGGACCAAAATGTAAACTTAGGTTTTAAAGGTTTATTTTAACTTAGATCTTTTTCAACTTTTTATATATGTTAGTAAATAAGGTAAATACTCTATTTTCACCTTGAATTTACATTTTTGACCTTTTTAGGTTAATTTATTAGATTAAGTAAAATTACTTAAGTTATTATATACTTAGGTATACATTATGTTTAAGTTACTTAACTTATTAATTAAGGAAATGATTAATAGGATTTCGAGTCCAATTATTATCTAGACTATTAATAATGTTAATTGAATAATAAAATGTCATTTGTAACTTATTTTAAGGTCCTTTAATATATATCCCTTATTTTATAATTAACCTTTACATGTTCATAACCTTAGCTAATTAACTAGGAAGATTAGTTAATTAGGGGTAATTAGAGATCATGATGAGTGTCTCATCATACTCCCAAGCCAAAGTTTTGCTAGTCCTTAGCAAAATTAACTAAGACTATGATGATTTAAAGCACTTGGGTTTAAATTATTATAAATAGTAACTATGTAGAGGAAAGCTTATGTCAGAGATTTTTAAGTTTAATATAAATGATTAATGTATAAAGCATATGTGAAAATTTTCTTACTTAGACTTATAACATTTTCAAAACACACTTAAAACAATTTGTAAACAAGAATTTTACTCTAAATTAGAATTCTTCAAAAGTCTCTTAATCTTTGTAACTATTCTTAACTCAAATTAGAATACAAAGTGTTTTAGGAAAAATAAAACTTAAGAATTGAGAATTAAATTTTAACTCAAAAACTCAAATAGATTTAAGTTAATCCTTTGTTTATGACATTTGACTTTTATCAATATAAGTTTAAGCAAATTAACCAGATACTCATTATTAATCAAACGTAGAGTAGTAAAACTCTAATTTACTAGCCTGCAACTGCAAGGTGTTTTATTTACTTTTTTTTTTCTTTTTCTTTTCCCCCCTTATCATTTTTATTACTACCTTTATTCACCAAGTCCTTTTTCTAGGTGAGTGGCACATCCTTCACCCTTTCAAGAATCGCCCTGTGGAAATCCTTGGACTAAAGAGGATTCAGAATTGATCTCTTAACCTTTGTGTTTTCGTGATCTCAGATGCCAACAGGACAATTCTATGTGTGTGAATTTAGATGTTTAGGCTACTTAGCTCTTAAACTAGAGCTTGGACAACAAAGCCCTTCACTCTCTGGTTCTTCAAATTCTTAGTTTCCTCCTATAGGATCCATCAAGACGCCTGTAAGTTTTGTAAAATGAAATTCTACCAACTCTCTATTTAATTAACTCTAAATATCTGGCCTTTTTACTTAACTTTATGATAAAATTAAATTTTCAAAAAGCAAAAGGATTACTTAATCTAATTGATTAAAAAGTTATAATTTAGTTCCAAAACTTAAGTTTAAATCTTAATACACTTAGTTTCTTAATTCAAGGTAAGAATAGAAAAATAAATCTTTAAAAGATTTAAAAGATTCATAATTCAAATAAAATCTTGTTTTAAAAATTTTAAAACACAAAAGTGTGTTTTTACAAAATGTTTGAGTAAAAATCAAATTAAGAATTGAATGCTCTTAAATACTCTATATATATTCTATATACATTTTAATTTCTGACCTAAAATAAAATTAAGCTCTTAATTATAATATATATTTATTTATATTCTTTTTCTTTTCTTCTTTATTAAAAATGAATAAACCCCTCTTATTATTTTTATGAATTTTCTTTTCAAATTTTTGTATTTATATATTTTTATTTTTATGTATATAAGATTTTTCAAATTTTTACGATTTTTCAAAAATTTTTCAAATTTTTATGAAATTTTTTATTTTTTAAATTTTTTATCATTTTATCATTTTTATTTTTTAAATTTCGTGGATATTTAATTTTTGTCTTTTTATTTTTTAACCCACACTTAAAGTGAAAATTTCACTTCAACACCCCCCCAAGCCAAAATTTTACGATGTCATTGTAAGAAGGGTGAAAATATAATACACTTCATTTAGTATAGGGTGATGGAAGAAGTCGAATAGAGGAGATTAAAAATCTCTATGCGAACGATTTTGATTCTGACCAAAGGTTAGAGTAGTCAGTCGGACTAAATGAAGGTAATCAATGAAATATGAAGTGAAATTTTAAAGTAAGTGAAGAAAATATAAAAGGTAAAAATAGGAAACAGCTATATACAAGTGTTAAGTTTTACGCCTTCAACTAGGTGTAAACCCTAGTAAAGAACTCCTAAAAAGAATAAGTATATGATAAAAATAGAGGAGTTATGAAAGAATTGGATAAAAAAAAATAGAAAACATATTAAACCACCCAATCAAAACTCGTCCTAAAATTGCCTAGAATAGATCTCGCAGAACCCAAAATCAGATTCTTGTGAAAATCTCAGAAAGATCAAAGTGAATCTTGTGAAGATTAGATCTGATTTAGGTTGAGATCTAAAATGTTCAAGTTTGAGGCAATTTAAAAATGTTTCCAACAAAGTTTAGAAGATCAGCAAAATCAGTTTTGATTCTCAATAATTGGTGGGTCATTTTGATACAAAATAGGTTGCTAATGCTGGTTTAATGGATTATTTTCAGATAGTATAGAGGACGGGTTATGATTAGAATCAAAGGCCTAATTAAGGAAATGGACTTGGCCTTGATTTTGCCTAGGATTTGGCAGATTCCTAGGATTCGGAATTGGCTGAGATGGAAGAGTACCTGGCTGATGAGATTCAACCAAAAGCGTGATTTGATTTCGTAAATCAGCCAACTCTACCTTACATTACCTATGGATCTCAGCGAGAGCTTCAGCATTTTGTCGCTGACTCTCTGACATAGCTCTTAAAATTTGATCTAGCTGTGTATCTCTAATAGGCCCTACGGGGTTTTACGAACCCACGTAAAATGGCCTCGCATTGTGTTATTAAAATGACAATGTAGGCAGGTTTTGTCTGGTCTGATTCGGATATGATGGTCTTTGTGCATGGTCAGACCAGGAAAAATTAGGGTGATTACGCCATTTAGGATTATAGGAATTTCAATAAGGGTTTGGTCTTGGAGTATTTTCCTGGATGGCATGTAATCCAAAAAGATATGGCTTGTTTTCTGCAACAGGTAAGGGTGGGGAAAAGGGTGGGTAAGATTGTGGGACAAAGGTTCCTCCTTGGGTTGGTGAAGGAGTAGATAAAAAACCCAAGGAAGATGGATCTCTAGAATCCAGATTATTCACAAATTCCCTGTCCGTGAGAATTTGCGAAATAGTGAATATGTGGGATTCGTAGCAAGTAGAGGCGTAAGAGTTTTCATTGTGTTTTTGACCTCGTCGAGATGCTTTGCTATGATATCTACTTTGTCCAATTTTTCTTCAATTATCTCTGAATCCTTTGAACTGGACAAATTACTGATCTCGTGAATGCCCTTATGCGGATTTTGATGATTCATATTTGCTCCCCACGTAAATTGCGACATAGATGCGTTGTTGATCGAGTTTTCCGCCATCCCTTCAAATAATTCTGAAGCAGATTCTACGTCGAGATTTAGAAAATTCCCTCCACAAGAGGCATCGACTAGATTGCAAATGCCCTCTTGTAAACCATAATAAAAGATGTGCATGAGTTGTCAATGAGGGATATCATGATGTGGGCATTTCCTTTGCAATTCATGAAAGTGTTCCCACACTTCATGAATTGGTTCTCCTTGGTTTTGATTGAAAGTAGTAATAGCTTGCCTTAAAGCATTGGTTCGACCAATTGGAAAGAATTTCTTCAAAAATGCGGATTCAGGTTCAGCCCAAGTTGAGATTGTTCTTGCAATAGTTCTATACCGATATGCTGCTTTATCTTTAAGGCTAAAAGAGAACATTTTCATTAGTAGGATTTTCTTATTTTGATTTCGAGGACCAAGAGTTTGAGATAGATTTTTAAGATCTTCAATGTGTTGAAATGGATCCTCGGATGCAAATCCATGAAAGTGGGGGATTAAACCTATAATGTTTGGCTTTAATTCAGGATCATTTTCCCCAATAGGTATCCTAACATTAGGCTCTACTTGTGCATTAGATGGGTTATAATAATCTCCAAGTAGAGGCCTTGGATGATTGATTGGTAAATCAGGGTTTTCAAAACCCGCCTCAGGTCAAAGTGAAGGACGAGTTTAAAGAGTCTGTACATTGTTTAGGGCTACTGTTAATAGATTGATTTGCCTTATTTGCTCAAGCATCCTAAGATTCTGGTTCAGGAGCACCTCATGAACATCAAAAGGCGGCATCTCCTGACCAGAAGAAGGGATCTCGGGATTAAGATTCTGCATTTGATCCATAGAAGTAGATGGATCAGACGGGAAAACCATTGGTTGCTTACCTGCAACAGGCCTAGGATAACCTGTCAACGATGGTGCAAGAGGTAGATGCGAGGATCGCCTCCCATCCATAAGCAGAAAATAATGTGCAAGTGCACACACACACCACCGATAAGAAAAAAAAATAGCGGCACAAAAAGCCCGCAAAATAGCGAAAAAGACGTGGGTTTTGCTCTTCTTTTAAAGGAAAGAAGAGATTCCTAAGATACGCAAAGTAATTTGACGCAAACAGAGTAACAGTATCAAAATACGCGTCCTAATATATATCTACGCAAGTGCATACCTTAAAGCTCAAAGTTCTGAGGTCTAGGATCGAGAATGCTCACTACTGGCTCCCTGGGGCTTTAGTAGTGAGATAGACTTGTTGATCTTCAACCAAATCCCTAAGAGGTGCAAAGAGGAGAGATAGAAAAATAGACTTGTGTGACTCTAGTGATCGTGCTGTGTGCGTGATAGCATGCAACAGACGATAGCGATTGAAAAACCCGGATGCATTCTGCAATCAGATTTAGGTTAATTTTTTTACTTCCTCTTTTTGTTAATCTTTTTCAAAAATATATCAAGTAAACTACAATGGCCGCTTTTTATATCTTTTCAAACAAATATATATGGTCCTTTTTAAATCTCAGAAGACAGGGATCTACGCGTGTTTTCTCATGTTTTCCCGCTGCTGCGAGAAGAACAGTTTAAAAATTCTCGAGTTAGATCTGAATTAATACTAGCAGAATAATGCACTCCTAAGAGTGTATGCCTATGTATATGCTGCTGCTAGTCAGATAAAGATGTATTTTTGTATTTTTTAATTTTTAAATGCAATAATACAAAAGAATAAGACTAGAATACTCACAAAAATAAAAACAGCAACAAAATCCCCGCCTTCTCCTGAGATTACCCGTAGAGGTAAACCTAAAAAGAAGATAGAAAATAAAAATAAAAATAAAAATAAAATAAAACACAAAAGTTATTAAAAACAAAAAAATATTTACAAAATACCTCATAATTAGACAATTAATCCAACTAAATTTTAGTGAATTAAAATATTACCTCCCCAACAACGGCACCATTAAAATGATGCTTAGACGAAGCAATGCCAAGGAATATTTTGAAGAGTGAAATAAGGCAAAATATTACCTCTCCGGCAACGGTGCCATTAAAATGATCGGTAACTTTCACTCAACTCAGTAATTAAGTTAATTTTACTTAATTAAGAGTAGAAAAAGTCACTTAGGTTAACTTGAAATTGTGTCGGTTGTGTAGTATAGGGTCGAATTAACCTAACATTTTAGAAATTTTTACTGGTCGAGTCCAGGTCGTTCGTTGGGAGGTATAATTCATTCTAAATTCACCAATTATCTTTTATTTTCTTTATAAGTTTAGGAGGTATACTACGTTGATTTTAGGAACATGAATTTTGCCAAAATATTAATTAAAATGAAGTAATATGCAAAATCCCATAAGAGAACATATTTACTCAAAATGATCTACTTTATTAACAAGTAAACATGTTGGTTTTCCAATTAAATTCCAAAAGAAATTAAGGTAATAAGAGTTCTTTTTTTAAAACATGCCTTATTACAATTAAGAACAAAAGTAATTAAAATCATGCAAGAAAAATAAAATTTTATTTATTTCTTCAGCCTCTCTTTTCTTCTTTCTTTCATTTTCTTTTCTCTCTCGAGCTCTTTTCTTACCTCTCTTCTTTTGTTCTGTTCCTGCCTTCTTCTTCTCTTCCCTTAGTCTTCTTTTGTTGTTCTTTAGTAGTGCTTGTTCTCTCTTAGTTCCTTTCATGCCTGTTCTTCTTTCTTTCCTTAGCCTTCAGTTCAACACTTAGCATTTAACTATCGGCTATTCTTTTCCTTAAGCTTTCTTTTGAACCATCAGTTGAACCGGGTTTTTTTACTTTTTAACCAAAAATTATTTTATTTGTGGCAAGGTCCTTTCGAGGATACATAGCACCCTGAGACCAGGGTGGGACCAGACCCGACTCGATCCACGCCTGATTTTAGTTAGGTTTGATTTCGGTTTATTTCATTTGATTCATAGTTTCGAGCCATTCCAGCTCAACCGGCCTCTCAGGCCTCGCCCTCCCAGGGCACACTCGCTCACGCCCACTCGGGCGCACACCCACAGGCACACATGCTCGCACACACACACATATACTCAGATAGGTCAGAATGCTCAGATCGGTAACCGATGCACCGAGCACTGATGACTAAAGAGTTGGCGTAACAAATCACTTTTGTTCCCAGGTGCCCGCTCAGAAACTGCCGATGTGGGACTATCTTAACCCCTTCTAGACCCAACTTCAACTGACGATATCTTCCTGCTCAGAGCTCCAAATCAAGTGATTTAAAGTTTGTTGGAAAGCTCTAAGGTTACTCTATAGGATTGCATGGTCAATTTAAAGATAAGAGGATGTTTTCCTATTCCATTTGAAGAGTAAAATAAGGGGATCGTAAGGGTTAAAATTGCTTGGAAAGTGATAATTAACTTCACAGAGTTCTCAGATTGGCCTTTCTTTCTCATTTAAAGGTCTGAATAGGTTCTACAGCTTAACGCTTCTTTGAAAGCTTCAGAGATCGAATTTTTAGACTTGAAATGGATAGACAGACACAAAAGAACAATACTGATCGATTTAAACTAGTTCTAAGGGTTGTAATTAACTTATCTAGGTAGGATTCAAGATCAAAACTCAACAAAATGGCACTGTTATCAGTTTAGGTTCAAAAATAACCCAAATTGGCAGAGTTCAAATTTTTACTAAATATCAAGTCTGAGCTCAATTAATTCATTCTAATATCATTCATCAAGATCCCAGAAATAATTTAATCTCATCAGTTCCTCAGATTGAGCTCAGAACTCCATAATCAAACTCAGTTTGACTGTGAAGGCACAAAAATTTGACTTTCTATTCAAAACCTCTCCACATGTAATTAAAACCTAAAATCAAGTTCTTTCAACATCAGGAATTTGCTCAGCCTCTCAGATAGATGTTTTAACTAATATTTCTAGGGTTACAAGCTTGCTGCTTGAGCTTCAAAATGACTTTGTTCGTCAGAGCAATCTAATAGTTGTGAGAGTAATTGGATCACATAAATGAACCTAGGGATCAACAATGATGCTTCCAGATTTCTTTACTAGGACAAGAACCTATCTATCACTCATCTCCAACTCTGCTGGAGTTGGAGAAGATGAACCCTCAATCTGAGCTCCATACACTAAATCTTCAAATAAATGACCTTAATTTAATCAGTAATCCATGTTACATCATTCTGGAGCTTCTCACTAAATTTCATAGGTTGAAGAACAGATTTGGCTCGTCGGAGCTTGTTGAAGCTCCGGTGAGTCTAGAAAAAGGCAAAATTGAGTATAGATTATGAAATTGTGCCATTTTTTTATCTAAAAAGGTTCCTAAGGTTGCAAGGAACCTTAGAATCACATTTAATTCTTCATTATTTCATTAGAGTTAAGATTTGACAGTAAATTCATTTCTTAAAGGATCTGAGTGGTTAAAGCTCAGGACCTGTTTTACCACTCAATTGAATGGTTAAAACAAGTCAACAAGTGTTTATGATGATATATATTTATATAATTATGGATTTGAATTGCTCCTGAGCCACCATTGATAGAGAGCTTAGGTGCTCAATTAAAATTGGGTGTTTAATTTATATGTGATCATTCTATGTATTATAGTGTCGATTAGGGTCCGTAAGTGATAGATAGATGATGATAGACCCAGTGGGGGTGGATCTAAGCCCACTACTGTTGCCATGGACAGTGACAGTAGTCGGTGGAGGTGAAAGATGAATTAAGCGATTAGGTGATCAGTTAAGTGATTAAGTGGATTGGAAATGGTTGTGGAAGATAAAGGAAGGTGGACAACAATATCAAAAGATGAAATTAAGGCTCTAGCGAGCTCAAGGAGTTCGCCGGAGTCAGAGGAGATGATACTGAAATTCTAAAATTACATCTAATCTAACTAACTAAACTACCTACCTAACTAAACTAACCTACTCCTGCTCCTACTCCTACTCCTAATCTACTGTTACCTGGACGAAGGGGTCAATAGGGTTCCACCGAGGGTTCATAGCGGACGATGAAATGAAAGGGTGAAAAGAAGAATCTCCAGCGAGCGGATGTGATGTGAAATAGAGGATTCCTTGGGTCGGCGCCTGTGTCTGAGGCGCAGCTGCCCACGACGGATCTCCTTGGCCGATCAGAATGAATGGAGGAAGTCAGAAAATGAGATGGAAAGTCGCTGGAGTTGCAGATGAATAACCTATTGGGTCGGATTAGTGTTGGAAGAGGGATGGGAGCCAACTTGAGTTAAATCGGAGGGGTAAGGTGGTATTTGTAGTAGTTGGCAATGAAGAGAGTGGTGGGGTTTGGCCGAAGAAGGAGCTTGAGGAGCTTAACCTCCAACGTCATCTCCAACGACGGTGAGGTTATCTCCCACTGAAAATTAGGATTTCCGATTAATCCAGACCTGGGGATGAAGAGGAGGTGGTGCGCCTAAGCTGCAAGAGCTTGGACAAAGAAGGTTGATGTCGGCAGGGCGATGATCATGCGGTGGAGTGACTCTCCGTCACTAGCCATTCATTCGGCTGAAGAAGAAGAAGAAGAAGAAGGAAAAGGTCTTAAATGTAATGAATCTTAAGGACCTGTGTGAGAAATAAGGATCCGATTGTAATAATTTGTAAGGACCAAAATGTAAACTTAGGTTTTAAAGGTTTATTTTAACTTAGATCTTTTTCAACTTTTTATATATGTTAGTAAATAAGGTAAATACTATGTTTTCACCTTGAATTTACATTTTTGACCTTGTCAGGTTAATTTATTAGATTAAGTAAAATTACTTAAGTTATTATATACTTAGGTATACATTATGTTTAAGTTACTTAAATTATTAATTAAGGAAATGATTAATAGGATTTCGAGTCCAATTATTATCTAGATTATTAATAGTGTTATTTGAATGATAAAATGTCATTTTAAACTTATTTTAAGGTCCTTTACTAAATATCCCTTATTTCATAATTAACACTTATATGTTCATAACCTTAGCTAATTAACTAGGAAGACTAGTTAATTAGGGGTAATTAGAGATCATGATGAGCGTCTCATCATGTTGAGTGTCTCTGGCTGTGCGTGGTAATTAGAGATCTTGATGAGATACCTCGTGGTGATTAGGGGCTGTGCGTGGAAGGGAAGATGCAAGCATGCTGCTGGCTTTAACAAGGCTAAAGGTTCAACTGGAGGACGCATGCTTTTGCATCTGCGGGCG
The DNA here is from genome assembly GCA_037157565.1 of Thalassia testudinum. Taxonomy (NCBI): domain Eukaryota; kingdom Viridiplantae; phylum Streptophyta; class Magnoliopsida; order Alismatales; family Hydrocharitaceae; genus Thalassia; species Thalassia testudinum. The sequence goes on along the minus strand of JAZHRO010000003.1, from coordinate 5,028,242 downwards.
GAGTTGCTACGAGGAGGACGCAGGCGATGTTGGTGGTGCTCATGATGCGTAGGAGATGTGCTCGGGAAATAGAGGCATGATGGCGTGGACAAAGGCAGGGACTTTGGACATCTGGGAAAGTTCCCAGATGTCTTAAGTGAGCGGGAAGGTGCACAGTGGTAGTCATCAGGGGAGGTGATCTGGCGATTATAATATGAAGCTTTGTGATGGCAGTGTGGGCTGTCACCCTGCACGCCCATGGTGGTGAGGCTCCGCCGCAGTTGCTGCCGGTGGTAGTGGTGTGGATGAGAACAAGTTCTCTGCACGGTGAGGAGTGGGGATGGAGGCCTACCATGAATGGCAGTTGTTCCTCGTCCTTTGTAGTTGTGGCTACAAGGATTTGAAATCCAAATAGGCAGGAGGAGATCCACTCTTTCAGTCGAGTGAATGCTGGTAGCTGTGAAGATTGAATGGGCACAGGAGGAGGAAGTGGAGAGTTACTTACGAAAGGAGGAAATTAATAAAATAAAATATTAGGATTATTTATGCAAAAATCCTTACATTCTATGTTAATTAAAACAACGCATGTAATGCACCTAATTACATGTCATTCTAAGTCAATTCCAAATGCCTTTAATTGTGAATGCAATGCATGAATTATGTAATTAAATCAAAAATATAAATTAATCTATTTACATCCTAATGCAAGCTAAATAAATGGATGTGTTACTATAATATTTAGGCATTTAGACATTTAATTAGCTCACAAATATGAGCTTATCATCTAGGATACTCTATGGATGTTTGAAAGTAGATGTAAATCAGATTAAGGGTTAATCCTCTATGATAAGCCAACGGTCCTCTAGTTGGACATCTAGCAAGGTCCTCAGATGTCTTCTAAGACGTCTGGACTATGGGCTGGATATCTGAACCTGGTAGACAGAGAGTGGGTTTCCAGCTTAAGTGTTCTAGACATCTGATCAAACAATCAGACTTCTTAAAGTCTAAGATTAGATATCTGATATTCAGATTAGATGTCTGATTATGCTGACTGATGCCTAATTTGATTTTCTAAGTTATCTAAGAGTTTGTCTAAGTATCTTAGGGTTGCGGATGTGATAAATGCCAGTTTATCATCATTCTTATGCATTAAAATAACCTAGCTCTTAGGAATTTAACTCCGCAAATGAGTTTTTGGGCTGCACTAGGCATAAATTAGGTTAAGCATGCATTATACTTTTTATTATCTTTTTAATGCGTTTATTTGAGTGTTAGGGTTAATCAGATTGTCAGCTCCCTAGAACCCTAGCACTTAGGAGGGCAACTAGTGAAGAAGCTCAAACCATTTGGGACTCAGCTTGATCCAACTCACCATAGCTAGATTCCAACTAACTTGAACTAGGGTTAGCTCATCCTAGCTCCATTCAGCTCATCTTAGCTGAATGGTAGCTCAAGAGAGCTCATCTTAGCTCACCTTAGCTCAAGTTAGCTCAGATCCAACTCAACTTAGTTGAGTCTAGCTCATCTCAGCTCCCATTAGTTCATTGGGAGCTCTAGCCAACTCAGTTGAGTTGACTGGAGTTCACCCAAGCTCAAGTCCAGCTACATCCAGCTCCACTCAACTCTAGCCAGCTGAAGATGACTTCATCTTAGCTCTCGAAGCCCAAGTCCAGCTCCTGGGGATTCAGCTTAGCTCAACTTAGTTGAGCTAAGCTACCTTAGCTACTCCTAATAACTAGGTCATCCCAGGGAATATCAAACCCAGCTCACCTCAGCATATTTCAGTAGAAGCCAGCTTGCTTTAGCTTGGCTTAGTAGCTAGCAAAGAAGTAGCAAGCTAAGCTAGCTAAAGTAGCTCCATGCCTCCTTCTTCAGCAGCTACCAGCTCCAGTTCAGCACTAGACAACTTCCTCCACCTCCTCTCCTCTAAACTCTAGCTCCAGATGCCTACTCCTCTACCTTGCTACTAGCTAAGCTCCATCTCCCTTAGCCATCCACCACCTTAAAACCCTACCATAACACCTCCACCAACTAAGCCCACCTATAGTCCACCTAAGCTATCCATGTTGGCACCACCTCAACCACATCTCTTCACCCCTCAACCACCACCAAAAGGCACCACAAAAGTGGTGCCAAAATGCCCCTAGCTACCCCCTCCTTGGCACCACCTTTTCCCTCCAAAAATCCCCCCATCTTAACCCTACACCTACCCCCCTTCTAGAACCTAACCTAGTTGGTGCCAAAATAAGGTGGATAGCCACCATTTTGGACGTCATCGAAGGGATGGTTCCACCCCTTAACTACCCCCATCCCAACCCTTCACTTGGCGCCAACTCTTGGTGGCCATAGGATCACCTAACTATCTCCACCATTCAATCCTAACCCTACATCCAAAGGTCACGCCAACCCCTCCTCCATTCCTATATATATCCCTCCTAACCACCACATAAAAATCATCCTCCCTTAGTATATTTTCCACCCTAATTCTAACTATAACCCATGGCTAAGGAAGGAGAAGAAGAGAAGGTTAAGGGGGCATCCTACCTGCCCCCTTGGTGCCTTCTTCCCCTTCTCTCTTCTTCCATGTGCCACACCAAGGTGGAAATTCTCTTCAACTTAGAGGATAGCCAGGCATTGGTGGAGAACAAGGGTGGTGCACGCCCACCCTTGGAGGAGCCAAGGCATGCCCGCCTCTAGGGCTTGCCGTGGAGGACACCATCTCGAAGGAGCATAGCAAGGAAGGAGAAGAAGAAGATCTTTTCAAGCTAAGGAGCAGCTATGCTTGGAGCAAGAAGACCTTCAACTTTTTCACCACCATTATCATCTAAAGGATTTGTTTTTTTTTTTTATTTTGTTTTCTTTCAAATTCTAGTAGAAGCATTCCTCTACTTGTATGAAAATAATTCCCCTTAGTAAAAGAACTTTTGCCTTCTTTAAATTCTTGTAGCAATTCTAGTTTTATTGCTCTATCTTTGTGCACATACACTCCCTCCCTCTAATTACCCTAGGCCTCCGCGTGACTAGGGTGAGCTTAGAGAGAGGCCATTTTGTGCCACCTAGGCATTAGGTTCTTTAGTCTTTTACACCAACAATTTTGTGTATGCCCTTTTATTTCCAAACTATAAAAATTATATATTCAAAAATACTAAAAAGAAAGGTGATTTCTATTTCCAAGCAAGAGACTCAATTTGCAAACATATTGCCTCCTTGGACGACCCTAGATGCTCTCCCTATCTAGGTTTAAAAATTTAAAAGCGATTGAGATTTGTCTTATTACAACGACTTAAAAACCTGCTTTTACAAATCATGACGAATCTCGCATCAGTATGTGATCCTAGGACTGTTGCAGGATACTTTGAGGCTCTTTAACAAATAATCTAAGCAAGAAAAGAGCAAAGAACAAAAAGATGCAAATACAAAACAAGACAGACAAACATCTATCCTATTCTTCATCTTCTTGTCTTAAAGCTCTCACTCCACACGAAGCTCCTCCTCCATCATGCTCCTTCAAATCCACCAAGGATGCGAGCTTGGGCTCCTTCACACTTGTATCCATTTGCAATTATCCTGAAAGCTTAAACTTAATGCAAATGTTAAATAACAAGTGTTTTGTTATCATCAAAATTATTGATCGTGATGCCCTTGCACCAACAAGATGTACATTATTTCATGATAAAATGCCTATTATGTGGGTTCCTAAATGAATTAATTGGATTTAGCATTGTAAATAAAGCATGATAGTCATCATCACACATTTAGAGTAGTTTCTATAATTTGTATATTAATTCATCTCTTTTAATTACCATGGTACAAGGTGACACTGAAATAGGCCTTAAATAAAGAATCTAACCATATGGATGTGATCACGGTGAGGATCAAAGACCAACACCTCTGAAATAACCCTAATTGGACACTCATAGCACCATCTACTTGCAAAGAAGATGGATAGACCAGGTGGCACCATCAGAGGCCACCTCAACCGCCTGCACAACATCTTCTTCTCTCGTGCCTTCTAATTTTTATCATTGGATTTTCATCCAATGGTAGAAGCCAAGCCACGTCACCTACCTTGATGCTTTCCTAGCTCCAGCAAATGATGCGCATGAAAAATCTCGACCGATTACGCTCCCGCAGCCTTAGCTCAGCAATGTGAGAGCACTCATCTCAAACTCGCAATGAGAGTTCAATACGTGATGTGCTATGCACTCATCAAAATTTGACCACATGATGGCAGACAGACGCTTGCGATGCAGCCACGTCATCTCAGTCCTCACCTAAAGGATTCAACGTGCAACCCTTGTGCACTCTCAGCCATGTGATCTTCATCACTCGATGAAAGCAGAGCCACGTGGTGCAACGGATGGTGAGGAAAATGTGATGCCCGATCATACGCGCCCTTAGTGTGATCCAAGTGTGAGACAAGCATGCGATCATGGCCCTCCGATCTTCATCATATGGCTGGGGCTCCTCCTCACTTTGCCTACATGAGGATAGCACCACATGCATGTGCTACACGTGATGCATAGGTGTGTGCAAGAGCTTGATAAATGCTAGTTTATCATCATTCCTATGCATTAAAACAAACCTAGCTCTTAGGATTTTAACTTTGTAAATGGGTTTTCAGGCTGCATTTAGGCATCACTTAGGTTAGGTAGGCATTGCACTGTTTTGTTATTTTTTAACATGTTTATTTGAGTGTTAGGGTTAAAACAAATAAGCAGAACCATAAAACCCTGACACTTATGAAGCTAAATGGTGAAGAAGGAGCTCAATTCAGTTGTGACATAGCTAGATCTAGCTCGACATAGCTGGATACTGATAAGCTTATATTTGTGAGCTAATTAAATGTCTAAATGATTAAACATTAAGGTAACACATCCATTAATTTAGCATGCATTAGGATGTAAATAGATTAATTTATATTTCTGATTTAATTACATAATTCATGCATTGCATTCATAATTAAAGGCAATTTGAATTGACCTAGAGTGGCATGTAATTAGGTGCATTACATGCATTGTTTTAATTAACATAAAACTTAAGGATTTGTGTAAAAATAATCCTAATATTTTATTAATTTTCTCCTTCTTCCCGCAGGCAACTGCTCCACTTCCTCCGCCTGGGCATTCACTCTTCGCCAGCTGCTTGCACTCAAGTCCCCCATTCATGGAGGAGCGGGAGAGATGGATCTGGTTGGGGCAGTTGAGACTACAAGGGAGAGGAGGAGGCAACTATGCTTGGGGAGACATTGCCCCACTCAATCACTGTGTACTCCACTCCACCACCGTGGTCTCCAAGGCTGAGCTCCACCACACCGTGGGCCGATGAGGTGACAACTTGTCGCACCAATCCAGCGAGCTCGACCATCACCATGTGCGTGCATCTCCGATGGCCACGCAACCATCACCGTGCAACCACCAGATCACCTTCCCTGTCCATGCACCATCAACACCATCTTCTTTTTCTTCTTCTTCTTTCTTCTTCTTCCACTATTTCTTTTCACCAAAAAGAACCCAAACTATCATCACCATCTCCACCACCTCATCGTGCGCATAACCTTCCTCTCCGTACGCACCTGCAGAGCCACCGAGCGATGGAGCCACCCTCGCATCCGCACCCAAGCAGGGCGGGTGGACCGTTGTCCCCCTCGCCAACTCACTATGCAGCCACGCGCACGCACGCGCGCCTGCTGCATGCACAATAGAAGCATGGTTACATGACTCTCCTTGCCTCCTCACCTCAACTACGTGTGTGCACCCCTTCGAGCACATCTCCAGGTGCTCACGCACCCCCTGCAGCATGCCGTCGTCGCACGCTCAGCACCGCCTGTAGCCACTCCAAGTTGCTGCTCCAGCAGCAATAGAGCACCCCCGACCAGTAGCACCCCCCACCGATCCTCGCCTCCTACCCATGCATGCAGAGCGCACGCTCCTCCAGCACCTCCGCCACGCTCGCAGTACTGACCGCCCTCTAGTAACTCCACACTCTACGCGTGTGTAGTCCCTCGTTGCGGCTCCTCGTCACCAGCCCTAGCACTCCACGTGCTCACGTGCTAGTGTAGTAGCAGCAGCTTCCCATGCATAGCCAGTAGCCCTCTCACGCGATTGCGTGCACTGCCAACAAGCAGCCACAGCCCTCCTCTCTATGCGCATCACGCATGGTCAGCAGACCTCCCGCTCTGCTTGCTTGGAGCTCTTCCTAGTAGCAGCAGCCACCGGAACCCATCTCCTTGGTCGCTCCATCCGACCACCTCCGGCCATCTCGCAACTCGCCACTGCTACCGCCGTGAAGCCCTCAGCTCACTCATCTCCTCCGCCAAATCTCACCTCGAGCCAAGCCCTCCTCAATGCATGAGCTCCTCGTAACAAAATCCTCTATTTTGCTTGTAATTAAAATTTACTTTTTTGGGATTTTTAGTTAATAATATTCTATTCGGTTGATTTTATGAGCATCTCCCTCTTGTTTTGCCTAACTACAATATCATCATGATAATGTCTTATTATCTCAATTGAAAAGCAATTTTGATCTGATTTCTTGACAAAACTAATCATGTACATATGTTTTTAACTGGTACGAGTTTAAATAGATCATTGCCTCTCTGTGGATACGACCTGCTCCTCATTCAGTGGTTATTTTAATTACTTTGATTAGTCGATTTTCCACCACTTAGGAATATGACAAATCATCCTAATCATCATCTTCGGAAGCGAAAATTGACTCGTCAGATACTAGCCTACATAAACAAGGGTTAGCTCCATTTAGCTCCATTCAGCTCATCTTGGTTGAATGGCAGCTCAGGGCAGCTCATCCTAGCTTAACCTAGCCCAGATCCAACTCAACTTGGTTGAATCTAGTTCATCCCAACTCCATTCAGTTCACTGGGAGCCCTAACTAGCTCAACTAAGTTGACCTCAGCTCAACTTAGCTCAGATCCAGCTCAACTTGGTTGAGTCAAGTTCATCCCAGCTCCATTCAGTTCACTGGGAGCTCTAACTAGCTCAACAGAGTTGACATGAGTTCATCCCGGCTGCAGTTCAACTCATTCCAACTCCACCTAGCTCCCCTTAGCTCACAGGAGCTCCAATCAACTTAGCTTAGCTACTAGTTTTTAGGTAGCTAAGCTAAGTCAACAGAGAAGTCCATAGCCAGCTTCCCCTAGCTCTAGATTAGTTGATATTAGCTCAACCCAGCTCAACCTACTCAATTAAGTAGCTAGCAAAGAACTAGCTAGCTAAATTAGAGTAGCTGAGCTCCTACAAGGACTTTTGCAGCAGATGACAGCTTCCACAAGCTTCAAGGTAGCTCAAGGCTACTCCTTCAGCTCCTCCTCCCTAAACCCTAATCCTTCCTACCTCTTCTTCTACTCAGGCATTAGCTAAGCTAAGCTTAGAATCAGCACCCCTTCCATGGCCATCCATCTAAACCCCAACCTAACTTCACCCTAACTACTACTCCAAGTCCACAACCTAAACAAGCTAACTAGTCCACTCCTATTTGGCACCACTTACATTCATGACCATTCACACCACCACCACCAAAGGCCATCTAATTTTCCCTCCAAAACCACCCATAACCACAACCTTAACCCACTTCAAGTTGGTGCCAAAAACACCTCCACAACCCTTCAAAGTTGGCTCCAACTTGAAGACCAATCACCCCCCTACACCTACCTGCATAAGTGCATCAACACCCTACACCTCACCCCCTTCTAAAAGACCACCTTGGCACCAACTCAACCTCTCTTTAACCACCCTCACATGGCTACAAAACAACCTACCCACACCCCTCATGTTGATGCCAACACCACCTTTAATTAGCACCACCCAATCAACACCACAACCCATCATAACCCTTCCTTTGTTGGCGCCACCTAACCCTCTCCCTTAACCATCACCAACACCACTTAAACCCACCATAACCACCACTCCGTACACCCTCTCCTTTTGTGCCAACACCTATCAACCCTAGGATCTATTGACCACCACCTCACAAGCCTATCCTAGCCCTCCATACTCCACGCCAACCACCAACCACCCTTAACCCTCGAATAGTTGGTGCCATTTTCAGTGCTTAACCACCACCTACATACCCCTTCACTTGGCGCCAAAGAACCCTAGCCCTAGGATCAATAACCACACTTCAAGAGTCCATCATAACCATCCATCTAATCTCATCCTAACCTACCCCCGTCCACTCTATAAAAAGACCTACAACTACCACATTTCCAATCACCTTTGGCTACATAATTTCTACTTATAATTCCACCTCCATAGCTGGCCAAGAGAAGAAGAAGAAGATTAAGGGGACACTCTGTCCCCTTGCTGGCTTCCCCTCTTCTATTCTCTCTTGTGTCCACGCTAGCAAAAGGGAGAAGCCAGGCAAGGGAGAAGACCTAGGGTACACGCCTACCCTAGGATGAGGATCTTGAGGGTGGTGCATGCCCACCCTTTGAGGAGATTTGGAGGTGGATTCATCCACCTTTGGGGGAGCCTAGGTAAGACCCCTTTAGGCTTTCCAGGAGGAGGATCACATCAACTTAGAGGAGCTTTGCAAGAAAGGAGAAGGAGATCTTCTTTTCAAGCCAAGGAGCAGCTAGGTTTGGAGCAAGAAGAGCTTCATCTTCTTCACCACCACCATAATCTAAAGGATTTGTTTTTATTTTGTTATTTCAAATTCTAGTAGAAACATTCCTCTACTTCTAAAACACAAATCTCTTTAGTAAAGATTTTTTGCCTTCTTTAAATTCTTGTAGCAATTCTTAAAAGTTATATTGCTTTATATTTATGCACTTACACTCCCTCCCTCAATTACCCTAGGCCTTCATGTGCCTAGGGTGAGCTTAAAGGGAAGCCATTTTGTGTCACCTAGGCATTAGGTTCTTAGGTGTTTTTTTTGCTTTAGTTTTGCAATTGCCCCCGTTGTTTCAAAAACCCTAAAAATCTTATATTCAAAATTTCAAAAAGAACGGTGATTCCCATATAGAAGTAAGAGATTTATAATTGCAAAAAATTTCCTCCTTCGACAATCCTAGATACTCCACTATCTAGGTCTTATAAATTCAAAAGCGAAATGGTTTTACGTGCAACGACTTATAAAATCACTTTTTGGCACTGTTGACAAGGAGGCAAGGCTTTGCTTTGATTAGTTCTCTTGCTTGATAAGTGGATCGCATCCCCTTGTCTCTTTTTCTCTCTTGTGTGTAGGCATAACAGGAAAGAAGGATTTTGAGAAGCTTGAAGTGCCTTGTCTTCCCATGAAATTCAGGTTACAATTTTAAACTTGTCACACTTTTCTAAAAAAACTACAAAAAACATATTAAAGTTGACTTTCAGGATCCTAAACATCTTAATGAAGTGGAGTGGTGACAATTAAAACCCATTGTTTGCTTGTTTGCATCATTTAACACCACTTCACTTCAAGTGTTGGTAGTCTAATTTTCAAGTTCAAACTTTTATCTGTACTTCAAAAATCAATTCCTGACACCACACACCTCTTAAAATCTTTAAAATTCAACTAGTGATTCCAAATCAAGTGAGGAACATCTGTTCCAAATTTTAGAGTAATTGGAGTTGTATACAGTTTTTAAAAATTCATGGACTATAGAGGGGCCATCTCCTCTAATCTTCTTATTTTGCTACTATCCATAAATTTTAGGAATTTTTATACTCATCCAACTTTTACGAAATTTATTCTTGTGGAATCCTCGTCAAATTCTACATATCACAAAAAATTACAAAATTTTTTTGGTGGCCAATGGTGGTACTAGAAAGTCCACAATACCCTCGAGTATCATTTCTGGACTTTGACACTAGCACAAAGAAAAATCCTAAAAAGATATCAAAAAGATTCCCGCAAAAACATTTTCTTTTGAATCTTTGTTTGATGTTCCTTTCAGTAGTGGTGTTGTCTGCCTTGTTTGGACCACTACTAAAAAAGAAAAAGCCTGAAAGATTTTCATTGGTAGGAAATTTCTACCTAAGGACTAATTCAATTACGGTTTCTTTTCATTTTAGAGACCCACATCAAAAAGGAAATCTACATTCACCAATATAACTTGATTTTCCTTTATTTGTGGCATTTCAAACTTGCTTGAATACCTAAAAGGAAAACCCTAAAATATACTTTTCTAAAGCAAATCCTAAAAGCAGAAATACATTCAAGTATTACGTCACAACTTGATTGCTAATTGGAATCACTTTTCCAATCTTGCACTTACTTAAAAACTAAAATAACAGGCATTACCCCAATTAACGGCCTCCACATTCCTGTGCACATTTAGACACCCAAGCCAAACTTAAACCAAGTAGTCATTTGACCACTTAAGGACTTCATTCAATTATGCTTGATATCCAATATTTAAGGATCACTACTTCCTTTAGACAATGCGACAACAGACTTAGATGGAAGTCAGACGATGGGTGTCGGTTTACATAAGCCCCTGGTTTTTCCAAGAAATACTTGGACCCAAGCCACCTCTTTAGTCTAGCTGGGCTCTCTTTCGGAATTGGGTTCACTTGCTGATCTCTTACTTATTGGGTTCCCAAGTCTTAGGTTTTAAGGAATCAACCTTAAGGCAAGACTAGGCTTGTTTGTTTGAATTGCACACTTGCTCTCATCTCTCTCTTCTCCTCCCCTCCATTTCTTCCAAAAAAGGTGCATGCATGGGCGAAGGTCCCAAGACCCACATCTTGAGGAACCATCTGATTTTGCCCCCCGCACTAGAGAATCATTATTTTATTCTTCTTCCTTCTCTACTGTTAGCATGGAAAACCTGGGAAACTAACAAAAAAATTCTGCTTCTACTTCTAACCCATCAGCCGACCCATAAGCTGACTTCCCCATCCCTAACCTCCCTCATTTTGAGCAACCAAAAAATCACGTAGGGCCAAGTGGCCCTCAAATCCAAACTCAAAATGCAACCTTTGCCTTTATGGTCGATCATTTGGTTTGACTTCAACAAAACCAAGAAAATTTTGCTAGGACTGTAACAAACCTAGCCAACCAAGGGCAAAACCTGCCACCCTGTCAACAGCCTGTCGTTCCTCTAAAGGATTTTTATGATCCTTCCAATTATGAGAAGAGACATGGGGTGGTCATACCACAAGGGGATTTTGAGATCAAACCAGCTATTCTAAACCTAATCAAACATTTCCATGGTCTTTCGAGAGAGGACCCTTTCTGTCATCTCGAGGAATTAACTATCCTCGCTCAAACCACCCATTCCCGCAATGTGCAAGAAGATGTGTGGTTAATGAGACTTTTCCCTCTCTCTTTAAAAGATAAAGCTTCACACTGGTTTAGAATGGTTGGGCACCCCATCACCACCTGGCCCAAATAAAGAGCACTTTTATTTAGAAAAATTTTCTGATCAGTCGCACTAATACGTTAAGAAGATCCATAACGACCTTTCAACAAAAAAAATAGTGAACCCCTCCACGAGTCCTGGGAAAGATTCCAAGAACATTTAAGAAGTTGTCCCCACCATGAAATTCCACAATGGCAGTTACTGCAAATCTTCAATCATGGATTAGAAGATCAATTAAAGAGATTCGTGGATCCCTCATGTGGGGGCAATTTCCTTAATAAAGACGCTGAAAGTGCCTACCTCCTTTTTGATGAAATGAGTGAAAACTCATTTAATATGACTTCAATGGACACTTTCGGTAGAACTCAAAACCCAAGACTCAAAGTCATTGAAATTGACTCCAAATCTACCTCTATTCCAGTCACTCAAGATGATCTACACGTGATAGCTCAACGACTGGGTGAGATGCAAATACACCAGAAGAAAATGGAAGAAAAGCTCACTCACAAACAATCTCCACACCATAACTCTCCACACCTTAACTCTCCACACCATAACTCTCCACACCTTCTTAGAAGAGAAAATCTACAGAAAATTGATGCCACACCTGCTGGTCAGCAATTTCTTGCTGATTTTACACAACATATGACTGGGAATTTTGATTACCTGAATCAGAATATTCTTGATCCCACCACTGAAAATATTTATGCTCTCTAGGAGCAATTTAGAAACCCTTCCAACAATTACAATCAAAACTAGAGGGCCAACTCGAATCACTCCTGGAAAGCTCCAAACTCAATTTCGTTTCCCAAACAAAATCAATTTTGGAATTATGGGCAACCCTTATAACAACTTGGGCCATCTCAGGAAGATATTAACACCCAGGTCATGAAGACTCTGCAGGGTATGCAGAATCAAATGACGGAAGTAACCCACATGATAACCAACTTGAAACATCAAGTTAAGGTTACTCCTGATCATTGACTTGCTGGCAACTTACCTTCCCAACCCATGCCAATCCAAATAATCAATGGAATCGGTTCCAATGTGGATATCCTAGTCAGTCCATTCACCCAGCACCTCAACACCGCCCGGGTTTCAATCACAAACAGGCTTCCCATCCTCCTCCTAGAAACAACCATACTATAAATGCAGTTACTTTGTGGAATAGGAAAACCACTCAAGATCCCTTGCCTACTAAGGAAACCTGCTTCAATGAAAAATAGATCAACTCTTTTCCCTTGTCCTCTAACCTTGTTCAGGAACCTGAAAATGCAAAACAGGAAAACCCAATACCATTCCCACGAGCCCTTCACTCTTCACACACCAAGAAAAAGAAATTCGAGCCCACTGATAAGGAATTATGGATCTCTTTGGGCAAGTAAAAATCAATATCCCTCTACTAGATGCCATAAAATATATCCCTACCTATGCCAAGTTTTTGGAAGATTTGTGTACTCCCAAAAGGTAGCTCGAAACTTGGGAAAGATGATCCTTCTGGAGATAGTTAGCTCAGTTGTGTAGAGAAAACTACCTCATAAGAGAAAAGATCCAGGCGCACCCTTGATTCAAGTGGAAACTAATGACACCTCATTTGATCGCACCTTACTGGATCTCAGTGCCTCGATTAATCTTATCCCCATGGTGGTTTTTGAGGAATTTAAGATTGGAGAATTAAAGCCTGTTGAGGTTACTCTTCAATTAGCAGACTGATCTACAATCAAACCAAGGGGAATTGTTGAGGATGTCCTTGTCCGAGTGAAAAATTATCCATTTGCTATAGACTTTTTAATCTTGGATATAGAGGTATCGGAAGCTTTAAAGTTTGCCCCTATAATTCTTGGAAGACCATTCTTAGCCACTGCCCATGCTAATATTGATTGTGATTCTGGCAAGATGAAGATCATGTGTGGCGATGAATTTGTTACCCTAGATATTTTCCAAGCTTCTAGGCGATTGCAAGAACATAATTTCTTTGATGACTCGGATTCAGAAATTGAAAATATAGTGGAGGAAACTATGTAGATTTCACACTTGGGTTCCTGTATTGCCATTAACACGGTTCCTAAACAATCCATTTCATCCACCCTCCCACTGTCTCCACACATTCTTCAACTAACACTACAGCTGACCCCTTCACTCTCACTTCACCTTTCACTTCTACAGCAGAAATTCTTTCAGAGCCGGGCCCTCAACTGGAGTTGAAACCCTTGCCTAACTCCCTTAAATACATTTTCCTGGGTATGAATCAGACGATGCCCCTGATTATCAACTCTAGACTTACTGGGGCACAAGAGGAAAAACTTCTCCAGGTTTTAAGAAAAAATAGAAAAGCTATTGGCTGGACCTTTTCTGGCCTTAAGAGTATTCATCCATCCTATTGCACCCATCTCATCTATCTAGAGAATGACTCTCACCCCTCCTGTCAACCACAAAGGCACCTGAACCCTACCTTGCAGGAGGTGGTCAAAAAAGAGATTATAAAGTGGCTTGATGCTAATATCATCTACCCCATTTCTGACAGCTCCTGGGTTAGTCCCACTTAAGTCGTTCCTAAGAAGGCTAGACTAACAATTGTCACAAATGAACATGGGGAAACTATAGCCACTAAGACCACTTCGTCTTGGCGTGTGTGCATCAATTACAGAAAATTGAACACCACCACCGAAAAGGATCATTTTCTGCTTCGCTTTATTGATCAAATCTTGGAGCGGTTAGCCAGACATGAATACTATTATTTTCTTGATGGTTATTCCTGCTATAATCAAGTAGTTGTCCATCTTGAGGACCAAGACAAAACTACATTCACCTGCCCCTTCGGAACCTTTGCTTTCCAAAGAATGCCCTTTGGTCTTTGCAACACACCTGCGACTTTTCAACGGTGTATGCTTGCAGTTTTTTTAGACCTGGTAGGTGAATGGCTGGAAGTCTTCAAGGATGACTTCTCTATTTTTGGAGATTCTTTTGACCTTTGTCTCTGAAATCTTGAAAGAACCCTCCAAAAATGCATAGAAGTTAATCTCGCTGACAGCTGGGAACAAAGTCATTTCATGGTCCAGGAAGGTATTGCCCTGGGCCATGTTTTCTTTAAAAGGGAATTATAGTAGATCGAGCAAAAATTGATGCTACCTCTAAGCTCCCACCACCCATTAATGTAAAGTAGATCTGCTCTTTCTTTGGGCATGTGGGTTTCTATAGTTGTTTCATAAAAAAATTTTCCCAAATCTCGAAGCCCGTAAGTTAATTACTTACCAAAGACTAGCCATTTGATTTCAATGACCAATTCCTGGAGAGTTTCTTGAGGTTGAAGAAGGATGCTACAGAGGCACCAATTTTACAGGGACCTAACTGGAATTATCCCTTTGAACTCATGACCGATGCCTCTAATTTTGCTGTGGGGGCCATTCTAGGGCAAAGAGTTGACAAGAAACTCGTTGTGATCTATTATGCTAGCGAAACTCTTGATGATGCATAGCGGAATTACATGGTTACTGAGAAAGAACTTCTTACCATTGTCTTTGCCCAAGAAAAATTTTGATCTTATCTCTTGGGGTCACATGTCACCGTTTATACCGAGCACTTAGCACTTAAATATTTGTTGACCAAAAAAGATGTGAAACCCCACCTTATCCATTGGATCCTACTGCTCTAGGAATTTGACCTGGAAATCAAGGATAAGGCGGGATCGCAAAATCTAGTGGTCGACCATCTGTCTCGTCTTATGACGAATGACATGTTGACCCCCCTGATCAATTCCTTGATGAAAGCATCTTAGCTGCTAAGACTCTCCCTTGGATTGCAACCATTGCAAACTATCTAGCAACAGAACGAATCCCCTTTGACAAGCCAAAAACTAAAAGGGATAAGTTCTTTGCTGATATTAAATACTATTTCTGGGAGGAGCCCGACCTTTTCTGGATTTGTGCTGATCAGGTCATTAGACAATGTGTCCCTGAATCAGAAATCCATGATATTCTGACACATTATCACTCAATGGCCCATGGCAAACATTTTTCGAGCAAGAAAACTGCAACTAAGATACTCAATTCTAGATTCTTTTGGCCCAACCTACACAAAGATACTCATTCTTTTGTTCGATTTTGTGTGCATTGCCAGAGCAATGGAAACATGACTCTGAAGGATATGATGCCCCTTAATACAATTTTAGAGGTTGAAATTTTTAATGTATGAGGCATCGACCTTATGGGACTATTCATCAACTCTAGTGGGTATTTGTATAGACTAGTCATAGTTGACTATGTATCTAAATGGATTAAAGCAATACCCACTAATATAGACACATCTATTTAGGTTAAAATGCCTATTCATGCATGTTCCTAGGCTTAGATTTGCATTTCATGTTATAAATATTGCATAGCATGCATCATTTTGCATTTAGAGTATTTTCATATATTTTAGGTTAATTATGTCCTTTTTAAGGTCAGGAGAGAAGAAGACTTATTTTCGAGCCTCGGATGAACAATTGGATCATACGGATCTAATTAAGACAACAATCAAAGTCTTAACACCTTTGAAATCTTCTAGATCGGAGAACCATAGCATCATACGAAGTTTGAGGAAGATCAACAGATAGGGGGCAATGCGACATCCATATGGGTTTCAGATGGAAAATCCGACCATACGGATGGATTCGGAGTGACGATCGCAGTCCAGCAATGCAAAAATCATCTTGATCTGAGAACCGTGTCACCCTCTACAAAAGAAAGAAGAATGGACGACCCAGATGGCATCATGTGGCGCCATCTAGGCCACCCAATGCCGGCCAACAGCAGTGCATCGTGCACAGCTGCAGCCGCGCATAGCAGTAAAGCATCGCACACAGCACAGCCGTGCGCACGATGCGGGTTGTGTGGGTACGTGAAGCGTGCAGCACATGACGTGCGTGCCAGCGTAGCAAGCGCCAACGGGGCAGGCACAGATCCTCAGTGATGCGGGCCTTTAGTGATGCTTGCAGTTGTCACTAATGGTCTGCGCACGCCATAAAGAGGAATTGGAGGGCAGATCTTCAGTGATGGCTGCAGCAACGTTTATGGACGTCAGTAATGACCTAGATGTGAATCTGTTCTTCCTCCTCCACTATAGAAGGACCTACCCACCACCATTCCAAACCATCTCTTCCTTTCTTCCTCTCAACACCTCCAAGGCTTTAGAGAGAGCTTGTCCCAAGCCCGAGATGCTCCTCTAGAGTAGAAATTCAAATAGTTTTCCCTCCCCTCATTCCCATTCGTGGAGCATCCCGTGGCCATCCTCTCACCACCCTTTGGGAAGAAGATCCTCACCGCGACACCGTCCTGCCCCATCCTCCATCCTCCGGCTCTGTGCTCCTTCATCCTGCTCCTCACCACCTTCCTCCCATTCTATCTTTTTACTCTTTAGTAGTGTAACAAACAGTTCTTGATGAATAGATGATTGTTTCTCTCCCTCTCCCTCTCTCTTGTAATTTTGCATGTAGATAAAGTTTTCATCAACCTAATCTCTTGTTAAACGTACCAAAAAAATTAGAAAAGATAAAAATGACCAAAAAGAAATAAAAGTGAAGAGTGGATTTCATAAAACCAAATGTTCTCCTCCTCGTGTTCGACTCGGGACTCCCTTGGAGTTTCGATATAAATTTTATTTTACCATGAGTTTTGCAACTACGACGATGGGTTACTCGTAACCCTGATTTCAAACGCGCAAAACGCATGCAATCATTTTGGCACCATTGCCGGGGAGGCAACGCTCTTTGTTTTTTTTCCATGTTTTTTTCCGCCTTGCCTAACTTTTATCTCACTTTTTCTTTGATCTTTCTATGATTGCAGGTGCTCTTCCGAGGTGGGCCAAAGTGGTTAGATCGGAGAAAAGTGCGGATGAAGGTTTTGTAAGTTTTTCTGCACCACCTCCACCCTAGTTTTCATTCCATAACCTAATAACTCAAACCCAAATCAACTTAAGTGCTTGCATAAAGCGTAGGGTAGATTTTGGTTGTTTGATTGTCACACTACTCACCTCACCCACCTACATATTTAAAAATATATATATATATAAATATTCTTCTCTTGTTGGATTTTTCTAAAAGCTACACACTTAACACCCACAACTTCTCACCCTAAGGTGCACAATCACATCGATTCTACAACTTAACCAGGATCTGACCTATGGACCCGATACACTTAACACACAAATAAGTGAGTAGAAATTTGAGTAGGTCAAACATTTCTATGTGCCTTAACTAAGTGGTGCAATAGGCCAATTGCTTGAACTGTTTGGGCCACACCACTCAAAATAAAAGCGATTCATCAAGTAGCTTGCCACTTAGGGTTGATTCTTAGGGCTGAACCAGGCATTCCATATTTTTCTCTAATTTCTAAAGGAATATATCATCACCAGTGCTTGCAAAACTTGGAGTGTTCTCCTAAACTTGATTGAATATACCTAAGATTAAACCCTAAAAGCTACTAAGTAAGGTTGAACCCTAAAGGACACATCATCAAATAACCTTGTTTGAAAACCCTGGTTGTGCACTCACACACATTTTAACTCATCATTAAGGGCACAACCCATCTAAAGAGCCTATCACATTCCAAGAGCGTAATCATCCCAAGACTAATTAAAATCGAGTAAACATTGGCCTTAAGGATTGATTCACTCTTCGGGGCTTAGATTGAGATTTCTTTTGATTAATCTACTTCTGCTGGTCCATCTGATGTCTAGCTATGGGAGTAGCGTCAAACTACCATGGCTAGGGGGTACATTATGAACTGGAGGCGTAAGCCAAAGAAAGAACCTTCTCCCCAATCCCT
Organism: Thalassia testudinum; assembly: GCA_037157565.1. Lineage (NCBI taxonomy): Eukaryota > Viridiplantae > Streptophyta > Magnoliopsida > Alismatales > Hydrocharitaceae > Thalassia > Thalassia testudinum. Next base: position 5,010,155 of record JAZHRO010000003.1, on the reverse strand, counting down.
CCTAACTGGTTGGATTGACCGGATAAAAGTAGACCAAATCATTTATAATCTCTAGATGGGTACTGGGAGTCTATTGGTCTTTAGTCTAACCCACCTAAGGATAGGATTGATTGCTTGTATTGCAGGGCTCCTTTCTCTCTTCTGATTTCCCACTTACTCCATAATGTATCCTTCCACATCGTACACACATTTCACATCCTATCCTCCTACCACCACTTATCCCCAAGATGATTACTATCCCGACTTGACTTGTAATTACCCATCCACTAGTCAAGATAACATTGATTGGGGATACGAATTCGGACCTCAATGTCCAAGGCCTAACCCTGGACAACAAGACTATAATATTTATCCTTCCCAAACCTACAATGATTATGGATCTCCTTCTTTTGATGACCAAACCAACCTGATCTACAATCAGGAAGGATATAATTATTATAACACCTACCCTCCCCAGTATTCCATTGAATATAGGTTGCCACCATCCTTTGAACAACCTAGAATGGTCGACTTTCATGGAGGGTCCCGAGAACCTCGACATCTTGACTCCCTTAGATTTAACCCAAACCCACCCAAACCTGAATCGAACCAGTAGGTTCAGGTGAACCAGACCCAAGATAGGGTGTTGGCTAATTTAAGGAACACTATACAATCTTTAGAAGCTCAGCCAACACCATGCACTGAAGCACTGGAGCCTATGATCAAAATGATTGATGAACTTAATAGTTCGTTATTGGATTTGATCAAAGTGTTAGGGATAGGGACCAGGGTGAGTTTCTTCTTGGGAAATTGTCGAGGTTGAGGATGAAATTTGTGGTTGCCCCAGTCAAATCTTGGGATGATTCTCAAGATGAACCCCCTTCAGCAGAGCCTATGTCTGAACCCACTTAGGCGCCTATCGGGGGGGATACATATTCTGAGATTGGAGATGACCAGGTTGGGCTAGATCAACCCTTTGAGGATGAATCGAGTTTCTCACCCGAGATCCTAGAGCTAGGGAATGACGAAACATATGTCTCCACGGACCATGAAATGACATATGATTTTGAGACAAATATATATGAGGATCATGTATTCTTTGATTCTGAGGGTGACTAATCTCTTAGTGAAGTCTCACTTGAGCTTAAGGAAGATGATTTTAGTGAGACAAATGGGCTCGAGGAGCGTGACGAACCATTTGATAGCCTAGTCATTGAAGATTTTGATTCGGTTGGGGGTAACGTGGAGGATTTGAATCTTCATTTATTTGATGGTTAAATCAGTGACCCCATTCCTCATCTGCACCCCAAGGAGCTAACTTCTGAGATCATTGTGCCCAAGTCAATCTTGATTTAGCCATGATTTCTGGACTTGGGAGAATCATATGGGGTGAATGCTATGCTAGAGGTCCCGAAGCTTGAGCCGTTAATGTTGGAAGATAGAATTATTGAAATAAAAATTTGGGAGGCTAATTCTGAGGGAACTTTGATTTTGGATCTAAGGGTACCTATTGACCTGAAACCACCTACTTTCTACCAGGACCCTTACAATATCTTTCACATGCAACCCAAGGTCGAAATAAGTGATTATTTTTCTGAGCTAAATGTTAAGTGGACAACCACACCTATTGAACCATCTTTACCCGTTGTCTGACACTTTGGTCTTGGGTTGCACACAAATAAACCGTAGGCCCGACCTGGCAAACACTCTGCACCATAATCTGGTCCACATCTATGGATATCTTCTGCTAGCAGGTTTCAGGATCAATATTTCTATTTTGATTCTGACCTGCACTTGTGAATTCTCAATTTCTTCTTTGTATGTATATTATGCCTAGCTGAAGGCATTAAACTTAGCATATGTGTATACTCTCTTCTCTCTACGGAGCTGACCGAGTTGTCACGAAATTCAGGTGATATTCTATTTACTCTGCCCTTTTCATGTCGTTGTTTTTATAATGAGCACATTGCATCATTCAGGCATGGGGGGGTGGATAATCAATTCCTAAAATCATTATGTTAAATTTGTAGAATTTCTTTTAGTTTCTTATAAAATTAAAACAAAATTGAAAATTTGAAAAAGATATAAAGGAAAAGAAATTAGGAAAATAGAACTTAAGCATTTGGAAGTTATTAACTTTAGGAAATGATACGAGAGGACCTAAATACTTAGAGTCTTCAGGTCTTCGAGCTTAATTAGCTTGGGTGTCCACTTGAATGTGGACTTAGTCTCGAGTCCTCACCAATTAAAATTCATTTTAAATTGGTAAATAAATTGGGATGATAAGTATGCAACTTATCAACCCGCCCTCTAATTTCGGGGGACATTAATCCTAAGCATCTGCACACTTTTTTTACACTGACTCATTTTTTGGCAGTTTCTTTAGAAATTAGGTAGCTAATGAACTATCTAGGGTGGTATGCCTGGCAAGTTGTCAGTGGTAACAGCTCATCGGCTGGTTGTCTAGAGCCCAGCCATAAGATCATTTTTGTTGTACTGCCTTTAAGTAAATCTTAGATCAGGGAAGCCACCTAATTAAAAAAAAATAGAAAAAAAATAGACAAAGGAGAAAATAAAAAAAAAGAAAATAATAAAGCCACACTTCACCGCATAGTATGGTTGACAAGTGGTCCTGGGTAACAACCTATTGGCCAGTTGTCTAGAGCCCAGCTCATAAAAATGCATAATAACTTCCAAAACACTTAGGGAAGAAGTGGGGAAGTAGAATAAACTGAGGAGATATACACTCGGTTCGCACTTGTGTTGACCCCATAAATAAAGAAAGTAGGGAGAAAGCTACCAATAAAAAATATAAACCTTTAGGCAAGGTCACCTAGAGTTGTAGAAACCCGAAGTCCATTTTAACGGTTGCCTAGTGAGTCTCTCACTATTTTCACAAGATGCTTAACACTTGGAGTCCTTTTTGAGTCTTGGGCGGGTCGGGTAGCCGTAAAAGGTTACTCGGAACTCTCAAACACCAAACGTACAAAAAAATTAGAAATGAAGAAAAATAAAAAAAATGTATCTTCCCTTTTCAAATAAGGTGAGGACTTGGGCAGTCTACATTCTGGCAAGCACCCAGGTACTGTTGAGTTTTCGTTATTTAAGGACTTAGTTGAAATTTTCTATTGTTAATAAATGACTTAGGCCTAAGCGATCTAATTCTAATTTTGATTTTGTACATAGCATGTAGTTTAATTTTGCTAGGGACTAGCAAAAAATAGGCATGGGGGTATGATATGGACACATCTATTTAGGTTAAAATGCCTATTCATGCATGTTCTTAGGCTTACAATTGCATTTCATGTTATAAATATTGCACAGCATGCATCATTCTGCATTTAGAGTAGTTGTATATATTTTAGGCTAATTAGGTCCTTTTTATGGTCAGGAGAGAAGAAGACTTATTTTCGGGCCTCAGATGGATGATCAGAGTGTATGGATTCGATTAAGAAGATGATCGGAGTCTAACACTTTTGAAATCATCCAGATCAGAGAACCATAGCATCATATGAAGTCCTAGGAAGATCAATAGCCTGGGGCCAATGCGACATCCATATGGGTTTTGGATGGAAAATTGGACTGTACAGATGGATTAGGAGCAATGATCGTAGTCCAGTAGCGTGGGAATCATCTCGATCTAAGCACTGTGGCACCCTTTACAAAAGAAAGAAGAATGGATGGCCCAGATGGTGCCACGTGGTGCCATCCAGGTCGCCCAACGTCGCCTAGCAATAGCACACCATGAACAGTCGCAGCTACACGCAGTAGCAACGCACCACGCACAGAGTAGCCACACGTAGCAGCAGCGCAGTGCATGCCAGCGCGTGCGCGCGCTTGGCACGGGGAGCCCGGGCACGTGAAGTGCAGCAACACGCGATGTGTGCTCTAATGTAGCAGGTGCCAGGGGGCAGGTGCGGATCTTCAGCAACGCGGGCCTTTAGTGATGCTTGCTATTGTCACTAATGGTCTGCACATGGTAGAAAGAGGAATTGAAGGGTGGATCTTCAGCGACAGCTACAGCGACGTTTATGTACATCAGTAATGACCCAGATGGGAATTTGTTCTTCCTTCACTATAAAAGGACCTACCCACCACCATTCCAAACCATCTCTTCCTTTCTTCCTCTCACGACCTCCAAGGCTCTAGAGAAAGCTTGTCCCAATCCTAGGATGCTCCTCTAGAGTAGAAATTCAGATAGTTTTCCCTCCCCTCATCCCCATTAGTGGAGCATCCCGTGGCCATCCTCTCACCAACCTTTGGGAAGAAGATCCTCGCCGCAATGTCGTCCAACCCTATCCTTTATCCTCCAGCTCCGTCCTCCTTCGTCCCCTCCTTACCACCTTCCTCCAGGAGACGTCAGAGCGAGTCATCCTCTGAGCAATCGTCGAGGGGGATTTCTCTCACCCCATTCTATCTTTTTTCGCTTTCATAGTGTAACAAAGAATTCTTGATAAATAGATGATTGTTTCTCTCTCTTTCTCCCTCTCCCTCTCACTCTTATTTTTGTAAGTAGATAAAGTTTTCATGAACCTTATCTCTTGCTTTTTAAAAATACCAAGAAAATTAGAAAAGATAAAAATGACCAAAAAGAAATAAAAGTGAAGCGCGGATTTCATAAAACCAAACTTTCACCTTCCCGTGTTCGACCCAAGACTTGCTTGAAGTTTTGGTATAAATTTTATTTGACCATGAGTTTTGCAATTATGATGATGGGTTACTTGTAACCTTGATTTCAAACTCGCGAAACACATGCGATCACCTGAGCGCACCAATGATCACCATGTGGTTGTCAACTTCATAAAGAAAAATATTTTCTCAAGATTTAGCATTCCTAAGGCATTATCAGTGAGTGAGGATCACACTTCACTCACTCAAAATTCCATTGCCTTATTTCTAAATATGGGTTAATCACAAAACTTCCACACCTTATCACCCCCAAATAAATTGCTAAGCAGAAATTTCTAACTGGGAAATTAAAAATATTTTACAAAAGATGATTAGGCCATATCGTAAAGACTGGTCCAACAAGTTGGATGATGCTTTATGGGCCTACCATACTACTTTTTAAACCTCGCTTAACATGTCTTCCTTCCATTTGATTTTTGGAAAGGCATGCCATCTCCTGGTAGAACTTGAACATAGGGCTTTCTGGGCAATAAAGAAATTAAATATGGATTTATTTGATGCTGGTATTCATAGGAAATTACAATTGACTGAACTGGAAGATCTACATAATTTTTCTTACGAAAATGCGATGATTTATAAAGATTGAACAAAGAAATTTCATGATAAATACATTGTTTGGAAACATTTTGACGTAAATCAACGCATCTGACTTTTTAATGCAAGATTATGTATTTTTCCTAGCAAATTAAAATCCAAATGGATTGGCCCATTTATTGTTTTTAAAACATATCCTTACGGTGCGATTGATCTTTTCAATCCAAAAACTAATACTAGTTTTCAACTCAACAGCCAGCGTTTAAAGCCCTATTTGGATCATGCCCCGTGATATAGATACATTCATTTGGGTTAAAATGCCTATTCATGCTTGTTCTTAGGCTTAGATTTGCATTTCATGTTATAAATATTGCATAGAATGCATTATCCTACATTTAGAGTAGTTGTGTATATTTCAGGTTAATTATGTCCTTTTTTATGGCCAGGAGGGAAGGAGATTTATTTCAGGGCCTCGGATGGATGATCCGACTCTACAGATCTGATCAAGATGACGATCGGAGTCTAATGCCTCCAAAAATGTCTAGATCGAAATATTGTAGCATCAAATGAAGTCCAAGAAAGATCAATGGCTAGGGGGCAATGCAACATCCATACAGGTTTTGGATGAAAAATCCAACTGTACGGATGGATCCAGAGCGACAATCGTAGTCCAGCAACGTAGGAATCATCTCGATCTGAGCACCGTGGCACCCTCTGCAACAAACAGAAGGTGGATGGCCCAGATGGCACCATGTGGTTCCATCTAGCCACCAACATTGGCTAGCAGCAATTGGAAGGTACCCCTCATCTTCTTCCTCATTAATTCTCAGTAGTTGGATCCCTATCCAATGGCTGAGAGCTCTCCCCCACCACACTCCTTAAGACGTCCGCGCAACCATCAGGACAACTTAGCGCAATGGTCGAGTCGTGGACTTGCAACAGAGGGGTGCGGGTTCGAATCCCCGCAGCCCCCCCAATTGAGTGCTCGAAGCCACCGCAGTGCACATGCAAAATGTGCATAGCAGGTTACAACGCAACGCATGCATGCATGCCAGTACCCACACTATAGCACCAACGTAGTGCCGCCACGCAAGTATGCATGCACGATGCACGCGCCAGCAGAATAAAGGGTGGATCTTCAGTGACAGTTGTGCGGGCCTTTAGTGAGGCTTATAGCTGTCACTAATGGCCTGTGCATTGTGCACGCTAGCAGATGAATTGAAGGGTGCGGATCTTCAGCAACAGCTTGGCAGATCTTCAGCGATGATTACGACCGTCACTAATTTCCCATGGACAATTTTTGTCTCTCCTCCACTATAAAAGGACCTACCTTCCTCCATTCCAAGCCATCTCTTCCTTTCTTCCTCTCCCCACCTCCAAGGCTCTAGAGAGAGCTTGTCCCAAGCCCAAGATGCTCCTCTAGAGTAGAAAATAAATATTTATTCCCACCTCTCATCCTCCTTCGTGGAGCATCCCATGGCCGTCTTCTCATCTCCCTTCGGGAAGAAGATCCTCACCGCAATGCCATCCTGCCCCGCCCTCTGTCATCTGGCTCCATCCACATTCATCTCGTTCCTCACCACCTTCCTCCAGGCGACGTCAGAGCGAGTCATCCTCCAAGAAACCGTTGAGGGGTATTTCTCTCACCTATCTCTATCTTCATTGCTTTTGTAGTATAGTTTTCCTAATTTCCTAGTTGTAATAAACATTTCATTATAAAAATACATAATTGTTTCTCTCTCTCTATCTCTCTTTTTTTATTTTGCAAGTAGATTAGCTAAATTTCATCGACCTGATCTCTTGCCCTATTAAACATACCAAAAAAATTAGAAAAGACAAAAACAACAAAAGCAAATAAAAAGTGAAATGCGAATTTTCAAAACCAAACATTCTCCTCCCTGTGTTCGACCCGGGACTCACTTTTTGAGTTTTGGTTATAAATTTTATCTACTCGATGGATTTTCTCGCGAATTGAACTACGATGACGAGTTTTCCAAACTAAAACCCTTTTGTGACAAATCTTCGACACATCATTTTAGCATCATTGCTAGGGAGGCAACGCTCTTTGGTTTTCTCACATTTTTTCTCATTGGTTACATATCTTTCTAGCCTATCTTCTTCGATTTATTGTCTTGTAGGAACCCGGTCGAGGAGCCGAAGGTGGTAGATTTGAGTGAAGTGCTGGTAGAGACATTTGTAAGCTTTTCCCCCACCACCCCCACCCTAGATTTCATTTCGCCACACTAATAACTCAAGCCCAAATAAACTTAGGTGCTTTTTGTAAACCCTATGATAGATTTGGTTGTTTGTTTGCCACCTCCACTCTCCTCACCCACTCACATTTATTAGAAAAAAATTTAAAAAAAACTTTTCTCTTGTAGGATTTAACTAAAGCTACACACTTAACACCCACAACTTCTCACCTTAAGGCGCACCACTTCACATTGATTCTACCACCTAACTGGAATCTGACTTGTGAATCCGGTACACCCTAGCTCAACACACCAATAAGTTAGTAGAAAATTTGAATAGGTTAAACATCTGTGTGCCTTAATCAAGTGGTGCAACTGGCCAATTGATTGAGCTGTTTGAGCTGCACCACTTAAGATAAAAGCGATTCATTAGTAGCTTTCCACTTAGGGTTGAATTTTAGGGCTGAACCAGGCACTCCACATTTTCTTTTTCTGATTTCTAAAGGAATACATCATCACCAGTGCTTGTAAAATCTGGAGTGTTCTACTGAACCCTGATTGAACCAACCTAAGGATTAAACCCAAAAGGATACTAAAGAAGGTTAAATCCTAAAAGTCACATCATTAAATAACCTTGTTTGCAAACCCTGGTTGTGCACGCACACTCATTTGAATTGATCATTAAGGGTTCAACCCATCTAAAGGGCCCATTACATTACAAGACCACATTCATCACAAGCCTAATTAAAACTGAGTAGACGTTGGCCTTAAGGGTTGATTCACTCTTCGAGGCTCAGATTGAGATTTTATTTTCGATTAATCTCCTTCTACAAGTCCATCTGATGTCTAGCTAGGTGAGTAACGTCAAACGACCATGGCTATGGGGTACACTTGGAACCGGAGGGCAAGCCAAAGGAAGAACCTTCTCCCTAGCCCCTCCTTCTAACTGGTTGGATTGACCGGATAAAGATAGACCAAATCGGTTATAATCTCAAGATGAGTCCTGGGACTCCATAGGTCTTTAGGCTAACCAAACTAAGGATAGGGTTTATTGCTTGTATTGTAGGGCTCCTTTCTCTCTTTTGATTTCCTGCTTATTCTACCATGTATCCTTCCACATCCTACACTTATTTTCCATCCTACCCTCATACCACCACTTATACCTAAGATGATTACTATCTCCACTCGACTAATAATTACACATCCACTAGCTAGGATAACTTTGATTGGGGATATGAATCCAAACCTCAGTGTCCAAGGCCTAGCCCTAGACAACAAGACTATGATTACTATCCTTCCTAGAGCTACAATGATTATAGAACTCGATCCTTTGATGATCAAACCAACCCGATCTACAATCAGGAAGGATATGATAATTATAACATCTACCCTACCTAGTATTCCACTGAATATAGGTCACCTCCATTTTTTGAATAACCTGAGATGACCTACTATCAGGGAAGGACCCGAGAACCTCACTATCTGAACTCCCCTAGATTTTACCCGAACCCACCCAACCCTGAACCGAACTAGTTAAGTCAAGTGAATCAGATCTAGGATAGGGTGTTGGCTAATTTTAGGAACACTATAAAATCTTTAGAAGCTCAGCCAACACCATGCACTAAAGCATTGGATCCTATGATCAAAATGATTGATGAACATAATAGTTCTCTATTGGATTTGATCCAAAATGTTAGGGATAGGGACCTTGGTGAGTTTCTTCTTGGGAAATTATCGAGGTTAAGGATGAAATTTGTGGTTGCCCTAGTCAAATCTTGCGATGATTCTCAAGTTGAACCCCCTTCAAGAGAGCCAATATCAGAACTCGCTCAGGCGCCTGTTGAGGGGGATACATATTCTGAGATTAGAGATGACTAGGTTGGTCTAGAGCAACCCATTGAGGATGAATCGAGTTTCTCACCCGGGATCTCAGAGCCAGGGAACGACGAAAAATGTCTCCATGGACGATGAAATGACATATGATTTTGAGACATATATAAATGAGGATCATGAATTCTTTCATTCTAAGGGTGAGGAATCTCTTAATGAAGTCTCACTGAAGCTTAAGGAGAATGATTTCAGTAAGACTAATGGGCTCGAGGAGCAAGATGAACCATTTGATAGCCCGATTATTGAAGATTATGATCATGCTGGGGCTAACTTGGACACTCCGAATCCTGATGATTCAATCAGTAGCCCCATTTCTCAACCACACCCTGAAGAGCTGAATTATGATATTTTTGAGATCACTAGACCCAAGTCAATCCTGATTCAGCTACAATTGTTGGACTTGGGTATTTTTGATAGGGTGTACAATGATCTGAAGGTCCCAGAAACCTTGATCTTGGAGGATAGGAAGTTGGAAATAAAGATCTGGGAAGCTACTTCTGAGGGAACTACGATTTTGGATCTAAAGGTACCTATTGACCTAAAATCACCTACTTTCTACCAAGACCGTTATGATATCCTTCACATGCAACTCAAGCTTAGAATCATTCATTATCCTTTTGAGTTGAAATCTAAAAGGACATCTGAACCTAGTGAACCAATTTTACCTTTTGTCTGACACTTTAGTCTTGAGTTGCACACCACCAAACCACAGGCCCGACCCAGTAAATACAACAATCTTCGGTTCTAGGTGATTTTCATCCAGAACTTTAGAACCACTCGACCCTGGGGCATGGGTCTGCACCACAACTTGGTCCACATCTGTGGACATCTTCTGCTGGTAGGTCTGAGGATTAATCTTTCGATTTTGATTCTGACCCGCACTTGTGAATTCTTCATTTCTTCCTTGTATGTATTTTTTGCCTAGCTAAAGGCTTTAAACTTAGCGCATGTGTATACTCTATTCTCTCTCAGAGCTGATCGGGTTGTCACGAAATTCAAGTGATATTCTGTTTACTCCACCCTTTTCGTGTCTTTATTTTTACAATGAGGACATTGCAACATTTAGGCATAGGGGGGTGGATAATTAATTCCAGAAATCATTTTATTAACTCCATATAATTTCTTTTAGTTTCTTAAAAAATAAAAAAGAAAATTCAAAAAGACAAAAAAAAAGAATTAGTAGAAGAGAACTTAGGCGTTACACGTTATTAACTTTAGGAAATGATATGAGAGAACCTAAATACTTAGACTTTTCAAGTCTTTGAGCTTAATTAGCCCAAGTGTCCACTCGAATGTGGACTTAGTCTCGAGTCCTCACCAAGTAATTCTATTTTAAATTGGCTAATAAATTGGGGTGATAAGTATACGACTTAAAAACCCACCATCTAATTTGAGGGGAATTTAAGCCTAAGCACCTACACACTATTTGTACTAACTGACTTTCCAGCGATTTCTTTGGAAATTGGGTAGCTAATGAACTATCTATGGTGGTATAGCTGGCAAGTTATCGGTGGTAACAGCTCATCGGCCAGTTGTCCAGAGCCTAGCCACATGACCATTCTCTTCATACTACCTTTAGGTAAATCTTAGATCAGGGAAGCCACCTATTTAGGAAAAAGACAAAAGGGAAAAAAAAAGGTACCCAAAAGGAAAAAAAAAAGAAAAAAAGAGAAAATAAAAAAATAAAAAATAATAAAACAACACTTCACTGTACGAGTATGGCTGTCAAGTTGCCATGGGTAACAGCCCATTGGCCGGTTGTCCAAAGCCCAACTCACAAAAATGCACAATAATTTCCAAAACACTTAGGGAAGAAGTGGGGAGTAGAATAAACCGGGGAGATATACGCTGGGTTCGCCCTTGTGTTGACCCCATAAATAAAATAAGTAGGGAGAAAGCTACCGTTCAAAAAGTTAAACCTTCAGGCAAGGATATAAACACATCTATTTAGGTTAAAATGCCTAATCATGCATGTTCCTAGGCTTAGATTTGCATTTCACGTTATAAGTATTGCATAGCATGCATCATTCTGCATTTAGAGTAGTTGTATATATTTTAGGTTAATTAGATCCTTTTAATGGTCAAGAGTGAAGAGGCTTTATTTTAGGGCCTTGGATGGACGATCAGATCAGTTGTATTTGATCAGAATGACGATTGGAGTTTAACGCCTCTGAAATATCTAGATTGGAGTCCCATAGCATCATGTTAAGTCTGAGGAAGATTAACAGCGAGGAGGGCAATGCGACATCCTTACAGGCTTCGGATGAGAAATCTAATCGTACGAATGGATTCGGATCAACGATCACAATTCAACAGTGTGGAAATCAAAATAATCCGAGCATCGTGGCACCCTCTGCAACAGAAAAAAGATGGACGACCCAGATGGTGCCATGTGGTGCCATCTAAGCCACCCAACACCAGCCAATAGCAGCTAGAAGTCAACCCCTTATCTTAATTTTCAGTCGTTGGATCAAGATCCAACGGCTGAGGGGATCTCTCCACCGCATGCCCATAAGCCGTCTTCGTGTCACAAAAGTCTACTTGGCACAATAGTGAAGCTCTTGGCTTGCAAAGGAGCATGGGTTCGAGACCCACAGATCCCCCAAATCAAAAATTGGATGCACGTGCACCAGTGTGCACATGGCCGGCTGCAGCGCAGTGTAAGCACTCATGCGCACAGCCAACTGACTCATCGATTTTTCGCTTTTAAGTCGGTTGCAATTTAATGTGGTGGAAAAATCGACTGATCAATATTTAAGAAGAAACAGCCACTCGTAGAGGAGCGGGTCGTATCCACAGGGAGGCACTGACGTATTAAAATTCGCACCAATTAAAAACATTCGTTTGTAGTTAGTTTGGACAAGAATCAAGCCAAGATTGCCTTTAGATTAAGGTTTAAGCAAGAAACAATGCTGAAATGGCAATTATGAGAAACTAGAGGATATTTTCCGCAATGCAAAATCAATAAAATATCATTAAAAAGTGACATTGGCAGAAAATGTAATTTCTAATTGATGGTTTACTGTAGCAAAACAGGGGAATTTTTCCGCTTTGTCTTGCGCGACGAGGAGCGGATGGCCGAGCGTGGGAAGCTCGGAGGAGGTCCCTTGGACCAAGGGCTTCGAATCGGTGGTGGCGGTGAGTCGCGCGGCAGCCGGGGGTGGCCGGACGAGCTCCGGCGGAGGTGCTGCAGCCGGTGAGCGTGCGCGGCCTGTTGACGTGAAGTCTGCCGTGCGCTGCTGCTGCGGGGGTGGCTGCTGCTGCTGGCGTGGGCGTTGCTGCGGTTGGCGTGGGCACGGGAGCGCAGGAGTGGTGAGCACTGGACTGCAGGCGCAGGGAAGAGGGCGCTGCAGGCGGTTCTGCAAGCGCGGGCGGAGGGTGCTACAGGCGCGGGAGCGGATGCGCAAGCTGCAAGCGCGGGCGTGGCTGCTGCTGGTGGCGGGTGCGCGGGAAGAGTGGTTGGCGTTCTACAGCTGAGTGCGGTTCTGCAAGTGCTCGAGGAGAGCGCGGCGGGCTGAGGAGGGCGTGCGTGGTTGGAAAAGGCTGATGGTGGGCGTGGGTGTGCTGCAGGTTGATGGGCGTAGGGAAGGTGGCGTGGGCTGATCTGCAGGCGTTGTTGGAGGATGCTGTGGGCGACTCTGTAGGTGCGGGAAGAGGGCGCTGCGTGGAGAGCGGTTGCGGGTGGACTTCAGATGGGTACGCAGGCGAGTGGGTGGAGGTGAGCGGGTAGCTTCAGATGTCTGGAAGATTTCCCGGACGTCTTAAGTTACTAAAGGGTGGTTGAATCAGTAGCTGCGGTGGTGGTGGTTGGCGACGACGGCGAGGGAGATGCACGCTAAGGTGCTCACGGTGATGGCGACGAGCTCTGGATGGCCGTGTGGCCTGTCACACCACACGCCCACGGTGGTGGAGACTCGCCGCCACAGTAGAGGCCGGCAGTATGGAGTGGAAGAGAGAAGGTCTCTCTACACAGTGGTGGGTCGGTGGTGGAGGCCTCCCGAGCTCGGCTGCCTCCTTGCTCCTTTTGTAGTGGCCTGCACAAGTTTGAAATCAGCCGCCCGACCAGATCCACCACATCCGCTCCCCCTTGAATGGGTTCTTCACTGCAGCAGTCGGGCGTTGGAGCGGCAGCCAGCCGTTCCTCAAAGAAGAAGAATAAAGAAAATAATGTTAAAATATTAGAGTCATTTATATATAGACCCTCAACTTCTAGGTTAATGAAAACAATGTACCTAATTGGTTGTCTAATTAGATGAATGCTATTCTAAGCTAATTCTAAATGCACTTAAGATATGAATGCAATGCATGGATTATGTAATTAAATTAAAACTATGAATTAATCTATTTACATCCTAATTTATGCCAAATAAATGTTAGAATTAACCTAATGTGTAGGCAGTTAAATACTTAAATAGCCCACAACTATGGGCTAATCACCAACCACAACGCCAATGCAACGCCAGTGCACGAGCACGCACATGCGACCAGGGGCACGTGATGCACCAGCTAGCTGTGGCCATGTGCTTGGTTGGCACGATCTTCAGCGATAGCCTGGCAGGCCTTTAGTAACACTTGTAGCCGTCACTAATTGCCTGTAGGTGCGAGGATAGCTACGGATGTGAGGGGTGGGGGAGCGATCTTCAGCGACAGCTGCAAGGGGTCTTTAGTGACGCTTATAGCTATCACTACAGCCCTCTACGTGAATTTCGTCTTCTTCCCTCCACTATATAAACACCCCTACACCCCCCATTCCTCTTCATCTCTCTACCTAGTCTACTCCTACCTACTCCTAAGCTCTAGCAAGCCTACCAACGCTCCGTTAGAGCTTACTCTCAAGTTCCCAAGGCTCCTATTAGTGTAGCAAACCTCTAACTCACCAAATATTCCTCCATCTTCCCATCCCCATTCATAAGTTGCCTTGAAGCCATCCTCCCACCTCCATTTCGGTAGCAGATCATCTTCGCCTTCTCACCTCCATTTTGGAGCTACGTTGAAGCTTTCCTCTACTTGACATCCTCCCACATCTCACCTCCATCATCCTATTTCCCAACTCCTTCATCTGAGCTTCCGCCAGGCACCATCGTCTCGCTGAATAGCCAATTCAGGAGATTCCTTCTCACCTCCCTCTCTTTTTATGCTTTCATAGATTATTGTAATAGACATTCATGCAATATATCATATTTGATTCCATCTCTCTTTTGTGATTGCTTGTCTTTTTATTTCAAAAAAGAAAACCACAAAACACTGAAAAGAAACAAATCGAAGTGCTGTTTTCATACAAAGTAAACGTCGCCTCCCTATGTTTGACTTGGGACTCCCTTGGAGTTTCTGCATAAATTGTATTTGATTACATGTTTTGCGAGTACGACGACAAGTTACTCTTAACCCAGATTTCAAACATGTGAAACACGTTGCATCATTTTGGCACGTTGCCAGGGAGGCAATGAAATTTACTTTGCTGTTTTCTACACTTCTTTACATTTACATAGCACTAACCCTACTTATCTCTGATCTATTGTCTTGTAGGTACCCTAGCATGGAGATCTAAGTACGGTAGGCTGGAGTAAAGTGTGGGTAGAATACTTTGTAAGTGTTCCCCACATTCCCCCCGACTAGTTTCATTTCGCCACACCCATAACCAAGACTTAATCTACTTAGGTGTTTGCATAAACCCTAGGATAGATTTTGTGTGTCTTGTTTGCCACCTTCATCCATTTCACCCCCACATTTTATAAAAATAAAAAAAAATCAAAAAGATACTTTCTGTTGGATGAATTAATATACACACTTTATACACCCACATTTAAGTCACATAACCAAACTTGATTTTCATCTACTCAACCAAGATTCCAACCTGTGGAATCGTTACACCAATTCAACACATAAAAGAGTAGAAATCATATTAGGTTAATCACCTTTCTGTGTGCCTTAATCGGTGGTGCATTTGGGCCGATTGATTGAATTGTTTGGGTCACACCACCTAATTTAAAAGAAATTCATTTTGTAGCTGCCCCATAGGATTCGATATTTAGGTCAAGCCAGGCACTCCATATTCTTTTGATTTATAAAGGAAAAACACTTGAACTCGTGCTTTCAAAACTTGGTTTGCCTCATAAAACTTTGTTGAATACACTTAATATTTGAATCCTAAAAGGCTACTAAGCAAGATTCGAACCCTAAAACTCACCTCATCAATAATAATCTTGCTTGAAAACTTCTTGGTTGTGCACATTCACACATTCTCAAACAAATCATTAAGGGCACAACCCATTAAGGGCCCATCACATTCCTGAAGCACCATTGTCCCAAGCCTAACTGAAATTTATTAGACATTGGCCTTAAGGACTGGTTTCCTCATCAGGATCCTGATTAAGATTGTTCATGATTAACCTACTTATACTAGCTAATCTGATGTCTAGATAGGGGAGTAGCATCAAGTGACCGCGGCTGGGGAGTACACTAGGAACTGGAGGCACAAACCAAAGGAAGAACCTTCTCCTCGGTCTCTCCTAACTGGTTGGATTGCCTGGACATAAGTAGAGTAAATCATCCATAATCTTAGGATGGATTCTGAGAGTCAGAAGACCTTTAGGCTACCCAACCTAAAGACAGGCTTGTATTTTTGGATTGCAGGGCTCCTTCTTTCTCTTCTGATTTCCCTCCTTATTTCACCATGTACCCTTCTACATCTTACACACATTTCCAATCCTATCCTCCCACCACCACTTATCTGCAAGATGATTACTATCCTGACTTGATTTGTAATTACCCATCCACTAGCCAAGATAACTTTGATTGGGGATACGAATCCGAACCTCAGTGTCTAGGGCCTAACCCTGGACAATAAGGCTATGAGTACTATCCTTCCCAAACCTACAATGATTATGGATCTCTATCCTTTGATGACAAAACCAACCCGATCTACAATCAGGAAGGATATGCTGATTATAACACCTACCCTCCCAGTATTCCATTGAAAATAGGTCATCATCATGTTTTGAACAACCCAAGACGACCTACTATCACGGAGGAACCTGAGAACCTTAATATCTTGACTGCCCTAGATTTAACCTGAACCCACACAACCCTGAATCGAACCAATCGATTCAGGTGAACCAAATCCAGGATAGTGTGTTGCCTAACTTGAGGAACACCATCCAATCTTTAGAAGCTCAGCCAACACCATGCACTGAAGCATTGGAGCCTATGATAAAAATGATTGATGAGATGAATAACTATTTATTGGATTTGCTCCAAAGTGTTAGGGATAGGGACTTGGGTGAGTTTCTTCTTGGGAAGTTGTCGAGGTTGAGGATGAAATTTGTGGTTGCACTAGTTAAACCTTGGGATGATTCTCAAGAT
The DNA here is from genome assembly GCA_037157565.1 of Thalassia testudinum. Taxonomy (NCBI): domain Eukaryota; kingdom Viridiplantae; phylum Streptophyta; class Magnoliopsida; order Alismatales; family Hydrocharitaceae; genus Thalassia; species Thalassia testudinum. The sequence continues at coordinate 4,993,509 of JAZHRO010000003.1, read as the reverse complement.
GAACCCTCTTCAGGAGAGCCAATGTCTGAACTTGCTCAGGCGCCTGTTTGGGGGGATACATATTCTGAGACTAGAGATGACCAGATTGATCTAGAGCAGCCATTTAAGGGTGAACCGATTGATTCACCCAAGATCCCTAAGTCAAGAAAGGAAGAAAATTATGTCTCCTTCGATCATGAAATGATTTGTAATTTTGAGACATATATAAATGAGGATCATCAATTCTTTGACTATAAGGGTAAAGAATCTTTAGGTGAAGTCCCACTTGAGCATAAGGAAAATGATTTTAGTGGGATAAACAGGCATGAGGAATCTGATGAACCATTTGATAGCCCAATAATAGAGGAATTTGATTCAGTTGGGATTAACTTGGAGGATCCAAATCTTGATGATTCAATCAGTGACCCCATTCCTCATCCGCACCCTGAAGAGCTGACTTTTGAGATCATTTTGCCCAAGTCAATCATGATTCAGCCACGATTTCTGGACTTGGGTGAATCATATGGGGTGAATGATATGCTAGAGGTCCCGGAGCCCAAGTTCTTGATGTTGGAGGGTAGAATTGTTGAAATGAAAATTTGGGAGGCTAAGTCTGAGGGAACTTTGATTTTGGATGTAAGGGTACCTATTGACCTGAAACCACCTACTTTCTTCCAGGACCCTTACGATATTGTTCATGTGCAACCCAAGCTCGAAATAACTGATTATTTTTCTAAGCTGAATGTTAAGAGGACATAGGAACCTGTTGAACCATCTTTACCTGCTGTCCGACACTTCGGTCTTAGGTTGCTCACCACAAAACCGTAGGCTCGACCTTGCAAACACAATAATCTTAGGTTTTGGGTGATTTTCACCCAGAACCTTAGAACCACTCAACCCTGGGGCATGGGTCTGCATCGTACCTTGGTCCACATCTATGGACATCTTCTGATAGTCGGTTGGAGGATCAATATTTTTATTTTGATTTTGACCCACACTTGTGAATTCACAATTTCTTCCTTGTATGTATGTTATGCCTAGCTGAAGGCATTAAATTTAGCACGTGTTTATATCTCTCATTCCCTGCAAAGCAGACCGGATTTCTCATAATATTCAGGTGATATTCTTTTTAGTCTGCCTTTTCATGTCTTTATTTGTACAATGAGGACATTGCATCATTAAGGCATGGGGGGGTGGATATTTAATCTTGAAATCATTTTGTTTACTCTATAAAATTTCTTTTAGTTTCTTAAAAAAAATGAAAATTTGAAAAGAATTAAAGAGAAAAGAAATTAGGAGAAGAGAACTTAGGCCTTTAGGTGTTATTAACTTTAGGAAATGATACGAGAAGACCTAAACACTTAGACTCTTTAGGTCTTTGAGCTTAATTAGCCCGGGTGTCCACTCGAATGTGGACTTAGTCTCGAGTCCTTGCCAAATAATCTTATCTTAAACTGGTAAATAATTTGGGATGATAAGTATGAGACTTATCAACCTGCCCTTTGAATTGAGGGGACTTTAAGCCTAAGCATTTACACACTTTCTGCACTGACTCACTTTTTGGTGGTTTCTTCGGAAATTGGGTAGCTAGTGAACTATCTAGGGTAGTTTGGCCGGCAAGTTGTCGATGGTAACAACTCATCGACCAGTTGTCTAGAGCCTAGCTACATGACCATTTTCTTTGTACTGCCTTTAGGTAAATTTTAGTTCAGGGATGCTACCTACTTAGAAAAAGAAAAGAGAAAAAAAAACACCCAAAAAGAAAAGAAAAAAAATAGAAAAAGGAGAAAAAAAGAAAATAATAAAGCCACACTTCACTGTATGAGTATGGCTGGCAAGTGATTGTGGGTAATAGCCCATTGGCCAGTTGTCCAGAGCCCAGCTCACAAAAATGTACAATAATTCCCAAAACTTGTAGGGAAGAAGCGGGGAAGTAGAATAAACCAGGGAGATATACATTGGGTTCGCCCTTGTGTTGACCCCATAAATAAAAGAAGTAGAGAGAAAGCTACCAATCGAAAGATAAACCTTTAGGCAAGATCACCTAGGGTAGTAGAAACTCGAAGTCTGTCTTAATGGCCACCTAGTGAGTTTTTCACTCTTTTCACTAGATGCTTAGCACTTAGAGTCCTTTTCGAGTCTTGGGCAGGTCGGATAGCCATAAAAAGTTATCCTGGAACTCTCAAACTCCAAAAGTACAAAAAAGTTAGAAAAGAAGAAAAACAAAAGAATGTATCTTCCTTTTAAACATAAGGTGAGGACTTGGGCAATTTGCATTCTGGCAGACACCTAGGTACTATAGAGTCTTGTAGTTTAGGACCTTAGTTGAAATTTTCTGTTACTAATAAACAACTTAGGCCTAAGCGATCGAACCCTAATTCTGTTTTTATACATAGCATGTAGTTTAACTTTGCTAGGGACTAGAAAAGGATAGGCATGGGTGTATGATATAGACACATCTATTTAGGTTAAAATGCCTAATCATGCATGTTCCAAGGCTTAGATTTTCATTTCATGTTATAAATATTCCATAGCATGCATTATTCTGCATTTAGAATAGTTTTATACATTTTAGGTTAATTAGGTCCTTTTTATGGCTAGGAGAGAAGAGGATTTATTTCAGGGCCTCGGATGGATGATCGGATCGTACGGATTTGATCAGGATGACGATCGGAGTCTAACACCTCCGAAATCATCTTGGTCGGAGTCCCATAGCATCATATGAAGTTCGAGGAAGATCAATGGCCAGGAGGGCAATACGACATTCTTATGGGCTTTGGATGAGAAATCCAACCGTACGGATGGATCCGAAGTAACGATTGCAGTCAGATAATGCAGAAATCAAATCGATTCAAGCACCGTGGCACCCTCTACAGTAGAAAGAAGATAGACGACCCAGATGGCGCCACGTGGCACCATCTGTGCCGCCTAACACTGGCCAGCAGTAGCTGGAAGGTGCCCCCTCATCTCAAATTCATAGTCATTTGATTAAGATCCAACGACTAAGGAGATCTCTCCCCCGCATGCCCATAAGATGTCTTCGCGTCACAAAAGCAAGCTTGGAGCAACGGTGAAGCTCTTGGAGGGAAAAGAAGGAGCGTGGGTTCGAGACCTGCGAATCCCCCAAATCAAAAATTGGAAGCACGTGCATGGCCGGCCGCAGCAAATTTGCAAGCACAAACACGCACAGATGCAAGCACAGCCAACCGTAGTGCCAGTGCGTGAGTGCACGCATGCGACCAGGGGCACCTGATGCACGGGTCAGCTATGGGTGTGTGCTTGGTTGGCACGGCCTTTAGCGACAGCCTGGCGAGCCTTTAGTGATGCTTGTAGCCATCACTAATTGCCTGTAGGCGTGAGGACAGTTACGGGCGTGAGCGGTGGGGGTGTGATCTTCAGTGACACCTGCAAGGGGTCTTTAGTGACGCTTACAGCTGTCATTATAGCCCTCTACATGAATTTCTTCTTTGCTCCACTATATAAACACCCCTACACCCCCCATTCCTCTTCATCTCTACCTACTCTACTCCTACCTACTCCTAAGCTCTAGCAAGCCTACCAACACTCCGTTAAAGCGTACTCTCAAGCTCCCAAGGCTCCTATAAGTGTAGCGAACCTTTGCCTCACCAAATATTCCCCATCTTCCCATCCCCATTCATAGGTCACCTTAGAGTCATCCTCTCACTTCCATTCTGATAGCAGATCATCTCTGCCTTCTCACCTCCATTCAAGAGCTGTGCTGAAGCTTTCCTCTACTCGACGTCCTTTCTCATCTCACCTCTATCGTCCTACTTCTCAACTCCTTTGTCTGAGCTTCCGCCAAGGGCGGTTGTCTCGCCGAACTGCTGATTTAGGAGATTCCTTCTCACCTCCCTCTCCTTTTATGCTTTCATAGATTATTGTAATAGACATTCATGCAATATATCATATTTGATTCCATCTCTCTCTTGTGATTTCTTATCTTTTTATTTCAAAAATAAGAAAAAAAAAAAAACCATAGAACACCAAAAAGAAACAAATTGAAGCGCGATTTTCATACAAAGTAAACATCACCTCCTTGTGTTTGACCTGGGACTCCCTTGGAGTTTCGGTATAAATTGTATTTGATTATGTGTTTTGCGACTACAACGACGGGTTACTCTTAACCCTGATTTCAAACACACGAAACACGTTGCGTCAGGCAAGGTCACTTAGGGTCATAGAAACCTGAAGTCCATTTTATTGGCCACCTAGCGAATCTTTCACTCTTTTCACTAGATGCTAAGCACTTAGAGTCCTTTTCGAGTCTTGAGAGGGTTGGGTAGCCGTAAAAGGTTATCCTGAAACTCTCAAACTACAAAAGTCCAAAAAAAATAGAAAAGAACAAAAAGAAAAAAAAATGTATCTTCCCTTTTCAAATAAGGTGAGGACTTGGGCGGTCTACATTCTGGCAGACACCCGAGTACTGTTGAGTCTTCGTAATTTAGGACCTTAGTTGAATGTTTCTATTGTTAATAAACAACTTAGGCCTAAGCGATCGAGTCCAAACTTTATTTTTATACATAGCATGTAGTTTAATTTTGCTAGGGACTAGTAAAAGATAGGGATGGGGGTATGATGTAAAGACATTCATTTAGGTTAAAATGCCTATTCATTCATGTTCCTAGGCTTAGATTTGTATTTCATGTTATAAATATTGCATAGCATACATCATCCCACATTTAGAGTAGTTGTGTATTTTTTAGGTTAATTACGTACTTTTTATGGACAAGAGGGAAGGAGATTTATTTCAGGGCCTCGGATGGACGATCCGATTGTACGGATCTGATCAAGACGACAATCGGAGTCTAATGTCTCCAGAAACGTCTAGATCGGAATCCTGCAGCATCAAATGAAGTCTGAGGAAGATCAATGACCAAGGGGCAATGCAACATCCATATGGGTTTCAGATGGAAAATCCAACCATATGGATGGATCCGGAGTGACGATCGCAATTCGGCAACGTGGGAATCATCTTGATTTGAGCATCGTGGCACCCTCTGCAACAGAAAGAAGATGGACGACACAGATGGTGCCATATGGCACCATCCAGGCTACCAAGCATCGAGCAACAGCAACTAGAAGGTGACCCTCATCATCTTCATCATCAATTCTCAGTTGTTGGATCTTGATCCAATGGCTAAGAGCTCTCTCCCACCGTGCACATTAAGACATCTGCGCAACCACTCGGATGACTTGGTGCAATGGTGGAGTCGTTGACTTGCAACGGAGGGGTGCAGGTTCGAATCCCTGTGTCCTCCGCAATTGAGTGCCTGAAGCCACTGTAGTGCACATGAGGCACCCGCGTAGCAGGCTGTAATGCAACGCATGCACGCATGCCAGCACTCGCACTGCAACGCCAACGTAGTGCCACCGCACAAGCGTGCGCGCGTGACACGGAGCGCGCATCAAGGGTGGATCTTCGATGATAGTTGCATGGGCCTTTAGTGATGCTTGTAGCTGTCACTAATGGCCTATGCATTGCCCACGCCAGCAGAGCAATTGAAGGGCGCGGATCTTCAGTAATAGTTGGGAGGATCTTCAGCGATGATTACAACCGTCACTAATTGCCCATGGACAATTTTTGTCTCTCCTCTACTATAAAAGGACCTACCCACCTCCATTCCAAACCATCTCTTCCTTTCTTCCTCTCACCACCTCCAAGGCTCTAGAGAGAGCTTGTCCCAAGCCCGAGATGCTCCTCTAGAGTAGAAAATAAATATTTGTTCCCACCTCTCATCCCCCTTCGTGGAGCATCCCGTGGCCATCTTCTTACCTCCCTTCGGGAAGAAGATCCTCACTGCAACTCCATCTTACCCCACCCTCTGTCCTCCAGCTCCATCCTCGTTTGTCCCACTCCTCACCTCCTTCCTCAAAGAGACGTCAGAGCGAGTCATCCTCCAAGTGGCCGTCGAGGGGGTTTCTCTCACCTATCTCTATCTTTATTGCTTTCGTAGTATAGTTTTCCTACTTTCCTAGTTATAATAAACATTTCATTATAAAAATACATGATTGTTTCTCTCCCTCTCTATCTCTCTCTTTTTATTTTGTAAGTAAATTAGCTAGATTTCATCTACCTGATCTCTTACCCTATTAAAAATACCAAAAATAATTAGAAAAGACAAAAATGACAAAAACAAATAAAAAGCGAAACGTAGATTTTCAAAACCAAACGTTTGCCTCCCCATGTTCAACTCGGGAGTCACTTTTCGAGTTTCGATTATAAATTTTATCTGATTGATGGATTTTCTTGCGAATCGAACTACGATGACGGGTTTTCCAAAGTTGACCCTTTTCGCGATGAATCTTTGACGCATCACCCCAAATCTTCCTTCAAAATCATTCGATTTAACCAACCCAACCATTGGTGATCAATGATGCACATTACACCCGGCTAAATGGCGTAAAAGATAACACTGGATGGGAGGTTACCCATCATCTTTTCCGCTTTCCTTTTTCATTTGTTTCAGTTGCTTTGATCATCTTATTTTTGACAATTTACACTAAGGTGCATTCCTTTCCCTTCCTCTAGCATGCAGACATGTAACATCTTAAGCATGGGGGGGTGTTTTTAAATTTGAACGATCAAATCAGGATTTTCAAAACCCAAAAATATGCATTTTTAATTTATTTCATTTTTTTGCATGAGTATAAAAAAACCTAAAAATATGCATTTTTCTTTTGTCATTTTCTTATTTTATCTTTTGCTTGCATACCAAAAAAAATAAAAATGTTGAAAACTTTTTGAGGAAAATTTTAAAATTATGACTAAGGTTGAAAACTCACTTTGCGATACAAGGGGATTTTATCTTTAACAAACTAGGGATACGGATATGGATCTAACCATTAGAATTTTAGGGTCTATCTTTAGACTAGATCAAATATCCTTCTCTAAAATTCGACCTGAACTCATGTTAGTTCAGGTGACTTGATCCTCTTTTGTAACATGGAAAGTATCTGGCTTTGTTTCTGATTCAAAAACTTGCATCTCGTGCAAAATTTCTTGTGTCAAAATTCACACACAAGCCAACACCTAAAACCAACTAAAATTGAGAAAAATTCCCTTGTTTGGCATGAGTAAAAGTCTGAAGCAGATCATTGGTTTGAGCTCCCACCGCCGAGGAGGAAAATGCCTCCTTTGAGGATGTGATGTCAACATGTTGCCACCTCGACGCTACTCTATATCTATATTTCATATCTTTAGGTAGAGCATTAAAGCACATTTTTGCAACTCAAGTGTCTTGGACGGTGCTCTACCTGTAGTGTCGAAGCAAGAGCTTGACTTTGCTTGAAGCGCTCCTTTGCACTGTATTATGTTTTAGGGTTGTGAGCTCTTGGGTGGTGTCATGGACAGTGCTATCTTGAAGTACTGGCGCTAGAGCCCCCTCAAGGAATGGTAAGTAGAATGATGATCCCGACACATTTGTTGTATGACTAAGCTAGGAATAAGCATCGGGGAGAGAAAACAAAGAAAAAAAATTAAACCCAAAATATGCCCTTATAAATGTTGGCTTTTCAAAAGCACATACACAAGGTTTTAAAGGTTGTTGCAAGTTGCAAATTAGACTCAAGAGGCAAAAAAATCCCAAATACAAAAATTTTGAGTCATTTGAATTAACAAAGGATTAATCTGTGAATTTTTTGGGGGATATATTGATCCTGATTCATCTAATTTTTGGATATGAAAATAAATCCTGATGTTTATCTTTAACAAATCCTGTATCTCCTGTGTTTAGATCAACCAAGTTCTCGTAATCCCTTCCTCCTCAAAAGTTGAAAAAATTAGATTTCCCCAAAATTTCATTTTGTAAAAATTAAAGTTTTGCTAAGAGACTCGCAAAAGATAAGCATGGGGGTGTGATAAACACTAGTTTATCAACATTCTTAACCATTAAAACAAACCTAGCTCTTAGGATTTTAACTCTGCAAATGGGTTTTTGGGTTGCATTTAGGCATCACACAGGTTAGGCATGCATTGCATTATTTTGTTTTTTTTTTTTTTGAAAAGTTATTTTGTTATTTTTTAACATGTTTGTTTGAGTGTTAAGGTTAAAACAGATAAGCAGAACCCTAAAACTCTGACACTCATGAAAGCAAATGGTGAAGAAGGAGCTCATTTCAGGTTGGACGTAGCCAGATCCAGCTCCACATAGTTGGATACCAGCCTACTTAAACTAAGGTTAGCTCCACCTAGCTCCATTCAGTTCATCTTGGCTGAATGGCAGCTCAGGGCAGCTCATCCTAGCATAACCTAGCCCAGATTCAGCTAAACTTGGTTGAATCTAGTTCATCCCAGCTCCATTTAGTTCACTGATAGCTCTAACTAGCTTAACTAATTTGACTTCCGCTCAACTTAGCTCAGATCTAGCTCAACTTGGTTGAGTCTAGTTCATCCCAACACCATTCAGTTCACCGGGAGCTCTAACTAACTCAACAGAGTTGACATGAGTTCAGTCTAGCTCCAGTTCAGCTCATTCCAACTCCACCTAGTTCCCCTTATCTCATAGGAACTCTAATCAACTTAGCTTAGCTACTAGATTTTAGCTAGCTAAGCTAGGTTAGCAAAGAAGTCCACAGGTAGCTTCCCCCAACTCCAGATTAGTTGATATTAGCTCAACCTAGCTCAACCTACTGAGGTTAGTAGCTAGCAAAGAACTAGCTAGCTAAAGTAGAGTAACTGAGCTCCTGCAAGGACTTCTGCAGTAGATGATAGCCTCCACAAGCTTCAGGGTAGTTCAAGGTTACTCCCACAGCTCCTCTTGCCTAAACCCTAATCCTTCCTACCTCTTCTTCTACTCAAGCATTAGCTAAGCTAGCTTAGCTAGGTTAGCTAAGCTCAAAATTAGCTCCCCTTCCATGGCCATCCATCTAAACCCCAACCTAACTTCACCCTAACTACTACTCCATGTCCACCACCTAAACATGCTAACTAGTCCACTCCTAGTTGGTGCCAATTACCTTCATGACCCTTCACACCACCACTACCAAAGGCCACCTAATTTTCCCTCCAAAACCACCCATAACCTCCACCTTAACCTACTTCAATTTGGTGCCAAAAACACCTCCACAACCCTTCAATGTTGGTGCCAACTTGAAGACCAATCACCTCCCTACACCTACCTCCAAAAGTGCATCAACACTCTACACATGACCCCCTTCTAGAAGACCACCTTGGCACCAACTTAACCCCCCCTTAACCACCCTCACTTGGCACCAAAACAACCTACCCACACCCCTTCATGTTGGCGCCAACACCACCTTCAATCACCACCACCCAATCAACACCACAACCCATCCTAACCCTTCCTTTCTTGGCACCACCTAACCCTCTCCCTTAACAGTCCTAAGGTGGCACCAACACCAGTTAAACCCACCATAACCACTGCTCCATGCACCCTCTCCTTTGGCACCAACACCTATCAACTCTAGGATCTATTGACCACCACCTCACAAGCCTATCCTAGCCCTCCACACTCCATGCCAACTGCCAACCCCCCTTAACCCTCCTATAGTTGGCTCCATTTTTGGTGCTTAACCACCACCACAACCACCACCTACATACCACTTCACTTGGCACCAAAGAACCTTAGCCCTAGGATTAATAACCACCCTCCAAGTGTCCATCATAACCATCCATCTAATCTCATCCTAACCTACCCCCCTTCACTCTATAAAAAGACCTACAACCACCACATTTCCAATCACCTTTGGCTACATAATTTCTACCCATGCATCCACCTCCATAGATGGCCAAGAGAAGAAGAAGAAGAAGATTAAGGGGACACTCTATCCCCTTGGTGCCTTCTGAAAGAGCGATCTTCGTTTTCGATAAAAACTTTAACATAAAATGTTGTGTCGTTATAGTTCGTTGCATGGTAGAAAATTGCTTTTCAAAAATATTTAATAATTCAAAACTAACCACGAAGAGTTAGGTCATCTCCATAGGGAGGAATTAGCCTATTGAATGTCTTATTTGTTCAGGAATATCATCAAATGTACATACTAATTATTGCAACTCACTTTCTCACATAAACTCTTAATCTAAATAATTAATTAGGAATGCAGGTGTTTATATGCAAAATCACCACAACCCAATATTCTATTAAATAGTGATCTTGGCAATGGATATCAATGGCAATATTAATTTCCAATAAATGAGATCTTGTTCATTGTAATCAACATAACATTCATGAGAAGAATCTGACTTTAAGCAATTTACCTATAATAGGGGGATATTCGTGCAAAATTCTTTCAATATATTAATTCAAAAAAATAAAAGAATAGTGAACTTCGCAATGGCATAACTCGTAAATATTAATTGCGAGAAAAATAAAGGATTTCTCCTCTCTCTTCCTCGCACGTGAAGGAACGTCGACGGGCTGCTGATGAGTGAGGGAGGTTGACGAAGACGAGGCTGATCCGATGGAGGTTGCGGCGTCGATGGAGATGGCCGGAGGTAGTCGGCCTGCGGAGGAGAAGCTCATCGACGGCGGGTTTCCAACACGCGTGCGTGGACTATCGGTGATGGCTTTGATGGCGTGGGTTGTCGATAGAGGTCATGGCGAGCACTTTGGTGATGGCGGCAGTGAGGGACATGGCCTGCGGTGGTTGCTGTGAACGTAGGTGGCCAGCGGGACTTTGGGTTCTTTTCGTGGGGGTGGTTGCTGGTGGCAGGAAGATATGGGAGAGAAGGAAGAAGATGACGAAGACGAAGAAGGAGATGAGGTGCACAGGTGGCTATGCGGCTGTGGATGGGTGCGTGCAGCGCACGCGTGGCTGGTTGTGTACTTGCAAGGGCACGCTGCTACTATGAGGTTGAGCACGCACATAGGCTGGTGCGCAGGTGCGTGCGGGTGTTGGATGCTTGCTGTTGGTTGATGGGGAGGAAGAAGAGGATGAAGATGAAAAAGAAGTGGGATGTAGATGGGGTTGTTGCGGTGGTGGGCGCATGCTGTCACCGTGCGACCGTTGAGAAGACAAAGGTAGGAGGCAGGTGTGGAGAGACCATGGTGCACGCTAAAGTCCATGGTGTACGCTTGTTGCACGGTGATGGAGGTGGAGAAGAAGTCCCCGCCAGGGGAGTGGATCCTCCCTCGGTGGACATGGCTTTTCTTTTTAAACAAAAAACCTCCTCAGTTCCCTTTGGCCAGAAGTGTCTCCAACTACTCGCGACGATCGCGAGTGGTTGGAACGGCAGATAAGCACGGGCGGTTCTTCATCAGACGTCTAATTAGAGCATCAAACGTCTTAAAAAAATGTATTGTCATGAAATTGTGATAGCAGTTCCGGACATCCAATCAAAGCTCAAGATGTCTGATAGAAATAAAATGAGCATCTGACTCTTGTACCCAGCCTGCATTCATCAAATAAATTATATTATCATAACATATGTTATTAAATGTAAAATTAAAGCATAAAATTAAATGCAGGGCAAGGTGAATTACCATATAACTCCTAATTAATTAACAACTAAGAGCAAATAATTAAATAGTACTTAGGCTAAATAATAGTCCACAAAAGTGGACTTATCACCTTCCCCTCTTCTCTTCTCTCTTGTGTCCATGCCAGCTAAAGTGAGAAGCTAGGCAAGGGAGAAGACCTAGGGTACACGCCTACCCTAGGAGGAAGATCTTGAGGGTGGTGCACGCCCACCCTTGGAAGAGATTTGGAGGTGGATTCGTCCACCTTTGGAGGAGCCTAGGTACGCCCACTTTGGGCTTGCCAGGAGGAGGATCACATCAACTTGGAGGTGCTTTATAAGAATGGAGAAGAAGGAGATCTTCTTTTCAAGACAAGGAGTAGCTAGGCTTGGAGCAAGAAGAGCCTCATCTTCTTCACCACCATCATTGTCTAAAGGATTTGTTTTTATTTTATTCTTTCAAATTCTAGTAGAAGCATTCCCCTACTTGTAAAAAATAATTCCCTTTAGTAAAAAATTTTTGCGTTCTTTAAATTCTTGTAGCAATTTTTACAAGTTTTATTGCTTTATCTTTGTGCACTTACACTCCCTCCCATTAATTACCCTAGGCCTCCACGTGCCTAGGGTGAGCTTAGAGAGAGGCCATTTTGTGTCACCTTGGCATCAGGTTCTTAAGTGTTTTTCTTGCTTTGGTTTTGCTATTGCCCCCGTTGTTTTAGAAACCCTAAAAATCTTATATTCAAAATTACAAAAAGAAAGGTGATTCCCATATTCAAGTAAGAGATTTCTAATTGAAAAAAATTGCCTCCTTGGACGACCCTAGATACTCCACTATCTAAAATTAAAAATTTAAAAGCGATTGCGATTTGGCTTATTACGACTTCAAAACCCGCTTTCACAAATCACGCTGATGTAAACACATTTATATCACATAAACCATCTATTTTTGTGTGTTCTCAGACATAGAGTTGCATCATATATTATAAATATTACATAACATGCATCATCTTGCATTTAGGTTAGGTTGTATAAAGTTTAGGTTAATTTTCCCTTTTTATGATCAGGTGATAGGCCAACATTTAATCAAGGCCTCGGATTGAAGATCCAACCGTATGGATCTGATCAAGGCGATAATCGGAGTTCAACAATTCCAAGATCGCCCTGATCGAACTTCTGTAGCATCTGATATAATCCGAGGAAGATCAGAGATCAAGGGCCAAAATGGTGTAAATCTATAATTCAGATTACAAATCTGACCGCACGGATGAGTTCAAATCAACGATCTCAGCCCAACGGTGTGAAAATCGGTCCAACCTGACATCTGTGGCACCATCTATAACACATAGAAGATGGACAGCCAAGATGCTGCCATCTCAGTCGCCCACACTGGCCAAAGGCACCCGCTCCCTCTCTCTCTCCTCATGTGCTCATCTGATCTAGGCCACTGGATCTTGATCCAACGATCGCGAGCACTTGAGTGTTAAATCAAAAGTGCGACAAAAGAATGGCCATGTGGCATTGGTAAAGCGTCTTCTCACAAAGAAGAGGCGCGGGTTCGAGCCTCGCGAGCCTCAAATTGAGTGGGGGGCGTGGGCACAGTTGAATTTAGCCATTGGATGCATGATGTGCGGCAGCGGGAGCACCACGTGGTGCAACAGATGATCGATGATCGCATATGCATGCAATGATGCACGATCCAATGTGCCATCGCACATAGGGGCGCGCTGCAGCTGAAGACGAAGCGACGCTTGTGCATTTTAAGCCATCTGATCTCGTGATTGGATGACTAAAAATGCACGAGCGTGCATAGGCGTTGGGTGCGAGAAGTAGAAGCGGCAGGTGCGGGTGAGTGCACGAAGCCCACATTCGAGCCTTTAGTGACAGTTAAATCCATCACTAAAGGCCCTTGCATTAATGTTTTTAACATAAAAAAGACCTAATTGCCCTCAATCCCTACAACTATAAATAGAGACTGTTATCACACGAATTCATCATCCCTTCCTCTCTTCTCTTACCCCCTCCAAGGCTCTAAGAGCTTGTCCCAAGCCTAGGATTCTCCATTAGAGTTAAAAATACAATTTTTCCACCTTCTCACCTCCTTCGTGGATCATCCCATGGTGGTCCTCTCACCGCCATTTGGGAAGTGGATCCCACTACGACGTCATCCTACCTCGTTCTCCATCGTCCTTCATCATTCTACTTCTTCCCTCATCTCACCACCTTCGTCTGGGTGCTCCATCATTGTGGCTTGTCCTCCAAGCAGTTGTCGAGGAGGATAACTTCTCTCTACGTTCTTTTATCGCTTTCTAGTGTAGATTTCCTATTTTCTAGTGTAGTGAGTAGTTGTAATGAACATTGGTCTATGATAATAAAATCCATGTTTATTCTATCTCTATTTTCTCTTTATTTGTAATATTCTCTCTTTTTTCTATTATTTATTCTTTAAGTAGATAGCTAGTTTAGATTCAATTCGATCAGCTAATCTGCTTCGTGACAAATAAAACAAACGCGACTCTTAATCAAACGTCCTTCGCCCTATGTTTGACCTGGAATTCTTTTCGAGTTTCGGTTAATTTCATATGTTGACGGTTTTCTCATAAATCTTACTACAACAACGAGTTTTCAAAACTCAACTCCATTTGCGTAGATTTTCTGCTCCAACACACGCCATTTTTCGCATCAGAGCTACACACAGTGCATGTCCCTTGTGTGCGCATGAATGCTCTTGTGCACTAAATGGCCGAGTGCACCCCCATTTCACCACTATAAAAGACCTATGACCCCTTCCTTGGCCAATCATCCCCTCCTACTCCATTCCTCACCTCCCTAGAGCTTGTAATACCCTACGAAGCTACAATTCTAGTTTCCCAAGCCCTTAGGTAGCTCCACTAGAACAAAAAGGATAGTTTTAAATCCTCCTATCACCCCTATTTGTGGAGTACCCGTCAGTCATCCTCTCACTCCCATTCTAGGAAGTGGATCACTCTGACGTTGTCCCGCCTCGTGTCTTCATCTTCTAGCCCCATTCCCCTTCCTCTGCCTCCATTCCTCATTATCCAGGCGTTGTCCAAGCATTCCTCTCCCAAGCAGCCGTTTAAGGAGATTCTCTCTCCTCTTTCTTTTCCTACTTTCTAGTGTAGCTATATTGCTAGCAATAGTCATTTATTTGGTGTATTTGATTGTAACAAACATTATCTTACTTTCAGTATATTAGTTTTATTTCTCTCTCTGTCTCTCCCTCTCCCTCTCTTTATTCTATTGCTCAATGTAGTTTTCATTTGTTATTTTGTCTATACAAAATTACATAAAAAATACAAAGGCAAAAATACCAAAAATAAATAAAACCAAATGTAGTTTTGAAATCAAAATGTTTGGCTCCTCGTATTCAACCCAGGACTCACTAATGGTTAACTACCTTGCATTATTAAGAATAGTTGTTATTGTGTCGTAGTATAGTGAACAAGATAGCCAACATATTTTATAATTTATACTGGTTGAGTGTATGTCATTTGTTGGGAGGATTATTATAGCTTAATTTCACCAATTATTCTTTAATTTATTCTTAATTCTATAATTAGATTAACACTAAGATTATTAATTAATAGCTTAGACTTAATAGAATTAACTTATACTTATAATACATGTATAACTTAGGCTGAACTAATTAAGTAAAATACTACTTATATATTACTTACTAATACATAACTTAATTAATACTACTATAATTTAACTACTTAACTTATTAATTGGGTTACTTATAAGTTAATATATAAATAGGAATAATATCTTAACCTAACTTATAACTTAATACTCTTATCTTAACTAAGTACTTAAGTTATACAATTATACTAATTACTTAATTAATTATATAATTAGAATATGTTAACCACATGAATCAATTGCAAGGATTAAGCATTACACATCAATCAATTCCAAAAGAAGGATGAGTATGTATTAAAATGACACATCAATAATAGAAAAAAGATAGGTTATGCTCAATAGAAATGCTTCACATTTACAACTAGGTATCAACACTTCCACACATAGAAATTTTTACTTTTCAACAAAAGCAGATAAGTCCTCACACTTATAAAAAAAATTGGTTTTTGGGTGACACGTAGCACTCTGTACCGAATCTACAGCTCAAATAAGCCAAACACAGTAGCATCAGTGCCATTTGTCACAATCGCATAGCTCCACACCAGTAGGCTACTTTCCCAGAGCCACAAGATACACATGGTCAATGGTCAATAAGCTTAAATTAGGCATGCTCACCTACACCAGTCTGAAGGCTCACGAGAGGCCTCTAGATGCATTTGCTTTTATATCACACCAAGTGGTTATAAGTATTAGAGGTGGGACTACTAACTCCCCCTCCTTAGTACATATAGAATCCCAGCAAGTCTTCACAGCAACAGCTTCTTCCTTCGAATCCTCTCTAAGTCTTCATCAATTGAGTTCCAAAACATCTCTAGTAACTCTAACATGATCCAATCACTCAATTAACCAGTCAAGTGCTATAGATCTATTTGATCTCAAATGCTTTCCATAGCTATTCAATAACAGCTACTGCAGACTCAGTTTTCTATTCCTAATCTCTCGCTCTCTTCATTCATAAATGATAACTCTTAGCGCCCAAGACTCATTAACACACACATAAGCATAAAGGAATACTTTAGATAAGAACATCTAGAAACCTAGTGAACACTCAATGAAATAGAGGAAGGATTTGAAGTTTGAAAACTACTTAACTCTTAACCCAAAGCTTCCATATGTTTTTCCAACATCTCTAAGAAGTTGAAAAAATTTAATCGATCTCAGAAAACCTTAGCATCTCATCTAGAGCTCAAATAAGCTCATATGTAGACCAAAATAACCTAATAACCTCATAATAGTTATCAAAGTTGATTTGGATTCAAAACTTCTTAGAGGTGAATCTAACAAGTTCCTAACAGACTAGGAAACACATTGCAACCATCAGAATTAAACTCCAAAGCTTCTAAGTAGTAATGGCACTCATGTTTGAACAAAATAGGTTGATAGTTGACTTTTAGTTCTACTACAACTTAGACTGAGCAAAAGATCTAATCAACTCTAAATCATCTCAAGAACTTATTAAAATCGTCAATTAAAGAAATTGATCTTCTTAATACCAAGTTCCAAGTCTGTTGCCTGTACTCTCAGGTGCATCTGATTGACAGGGAAATCCAAACTTCTAATAAGCTATCTAAGAATGGATTCAGGCACAATTCATGCTACTAAAGTTCATAGGCCTATTTGGAAGCTCAAAAGATGAACAATTGGCTCTATACAACTCCACCGAAGTTGAAGAAGAAGACTGAGCTCAGGGAATATTAATCAGTGAAAGTTATATGTGAGTGATGGAAATTGCTCCTTAGAGGCTTCTTAGAGAATCTCAGATCATTAGGAATCAAGTTAAAGGCTTCTCTTCAAGATTGAGGTTGTTGGAGTTCATTGGAGCTTTGGTGACCCATGGTATTGGTCATTAGAGCAATCTACTCAATGAAATAGCACAATAAGTAGCTTGAAAGAATTCTAAGAACCTCAGGAAGCTCAAGAACTTCTTAATTACATCAATGAATGCTTGAAGAAGATGTGTGAACTCAATTAAGCTTGAAATGAATTGTGAGTTCGTTTGATTGATAAGAGGTAGGACTTATTCAATTTCATGAGGCGAATTGCTCTAGGATACATTGCGAAGGTGTAGGAATGATTTGATTAGATGGAGAAACTCCTTCAAAGCTCCATCATAGACAATGGAGTCTGGAGGTTGAAGCAAATTAGGCATTTTGTGACCTTGGCCTAATTGGAGTAGAGGGAAGGTGGATGTGTGTTGTAAGGTGGTAAGGTGAATAAGTGAATGATTCAATGAGTTGAAGCTTGGACAAAGCCAGATTGGCCTTGCTAGAGTTGGAGAAGGTGATGAGAAGGAGGTAAATCTAAGCCACTCCTACCTAATTAACTACTCTAAACTAAACCAAGTACCTAACCTAAGCTAATGGAATGATTGCCTAGGTGAAATGGTGAGAGAGTACTATGGCTTTGGCATGTCGAAGCCAAAGGCAAAATTAAAGGGTTGAGGAAAGACCTCTGATGTTGGATCGAAAGTGTTGTGGTGAAGAAATGGTGCTCCTCTGCCATTGGCAAGATGGAGCAGAGGAAGAGGAGGTGGGAGAGGCAGTCCACACTACTGGCGTGAGTCCGAGAACTAGAGAAAGGAAGTTGGAGTTAAGGAATAGCCTATTTTCGACTACGGTGGGAAAGAGGGATAGGGAGTCAACCCTTGTGATCAGAGGGGTAGGGGGCTATTTATAGGCTAGAGGTGCTTAGGGGGGATGTATATAGAGTGGAGGTGTGCCCAAATGCATAGCAATGCCAATCATCATCTCCAATGATGGAAAGAGTGTCCACATCGAAGCAATTGGTTGACGACGCCTCTGAGCCATCAGATGGAAAGAGTTAGTGGAGAGATTCCTTTGCAGCCAAGGAAACGACTAACTACCGTCAGATCTTCAATGATCAGAGACAAACATCACCAGTTATCATCAGCCGACGAAAACGAAGAACAAAAGAAGGGAATAGAGGACCTAGATGCAAATATCGAAGGACCAAGATTCAATAAAAAGGAGTTATCAGAGATGATTTCCAGGGACCAAAATGTAAAATTTTTATTTAAATATGAAAATTAATTTATTTCTTTTTCAACTTTTTATTATAGTGCTTATATATATTAAATAATATATTTATTACCTAAAATTACATTTTTCCCCTTGTGCATTATTTAATTTAATGGTTGATATTATTACTTATTGATGGGAACACCATCATCAATCATAACTAACTCATTTTGACCTAATTAAGTTAGTAAATGCTCCTACATAACTGCTAGAGAACCATACGTCACTACAAATCCATTCTGAGAGAAAGACAAGAAAATAGGGTTAAAACTATGGTTTTACCATCATAACTTGAACACAGTACACCCATAGGTTTTCTCAGGGGGTAATTGAGGGTCAAATGGCCCCAAAAGTCTATCAAGTGGGTTAAAACAATCAGAAAAGGGTTTACACGTGTTCTGAGAATTAAATGACTTTTTGAAACCCTAAAAATTGACCCGCTTAATTAATTGAGGGTTTAATCATGATGAAATTCACCTAAACCCTCTAAAATTCATAGAAAAATATTCTCTAGGGTTTGGATCTTTCAATTTGACCATCAAAACTCGTTTTGACCCAGAACAGAGTCGCAGACAGATATTTGCCCTAATTTGGATTTTTGCATAAATTACCCTGTCAAACAAGGTCAAAACAAAAATCCAACTTCACCATTGGATTCCTTAGGTCCAAATTAAGTTTGTACCAAAATTTAGACTTAGGATAAGTTTATCTTGACCTAGTTTGCAAATTGGTCTTGTCTAATTACATTTCTACTCTTAACTTTCAAAATCTTTTCAAATAGGCCACTAACTTTGCCGTCATTCTAACAAAAAGGTCCCTATCTCCATTAAACCTATTCCTTCTTTCTCCGATGACCTTAAATTTGAAATCCCTGATTTCTTGACGAATCCCTTTCAAATTTGAAAAGGAAGTTCATCAAGAAATTCCCTTCCTTTTGAACCCAATCATATGCCCTAAAACTTACCCAATCTCTCATGCAAATGCATAAGAGATTTGGGTCTCAAGGGATTTCCCAATCGGGCAAGCCTTTCAAGCTTGGGAAGCTTGCTTCCGAAGCTTTAATCACCCTCTGATGACCTATAAAAGAAAGCCCAGGCCAGGCTGAACTTCTTAGGCTTGAATTCGACTAGAGTAACCCTCAAATTCTTCTCTCCTCCTCTAGCCAAACTGCTCTTCAAGCTCTAGTGACCCTCCTTGCCTCCCCTCATTGTCTGACCACAATGCCAATGATAGATTCTCCTTCCTTGCCTTCTTCCGCATCGAGTAGTACCCGCCATCGTCCCTATCTCCATCCTAATCGTCCACCCCTTATCAGAGCAGCTTCGTCTCTGGTGCCGGCCATACCTCAACCGACGCCAACTCCACTCCTCGTCATCTGCTACCTCTCCTAAATGACTCCTCATATTCCACTTTTCGTTTCCAGACACTCACAACTTCAATTCAATCGCCGACTCGCCCTCCGCGACTTCATCTTCCAACTCGCCAGCAGACCTTCGGCGAGCCCTAGCAGCTTCCATACTCGCCCAACCGCGTCGCTTCCACGCTCCTCACCATCGCCTTGACCCACCGACCAAAACCCTCAAGTAATTGAGGGGATTGGCCTCTCTATTGTCTCCCTTGACTCACGCACTCACACACATTCTGCAACGTCGACAGACCTCCACATCCACTCGCACGCGATCCCACCACCACAGTTACATTCCCTGACATCCGGTGAAGCTCCTGAGCACTTCTGATGTGGCCGTGAGGCTGTGTTTCTGTTTTCAGGTTACAGGTCTTGCCCGCCATTAACGACAAGCTCGAGCAAGCCTGAAGCTTGCTTCACACTCGATAGCAGCAGGCATCCTACTCCAAGCACATCGGAATCCCACCAAGAACACAACTCGGGGTCAATTTGGCCCTTTGACTGGGCCTTTGACAGGAATTAGACAGCAGCTGTTGCAGCCAGTGCGTGGAAGAAGCAAGGGACCTTTAGTCCCACATCGGAAGCAGTAGAGCAGTTGAAGGTGCATAAATTGAAAAAGTGATATAGCCTTATCACCTCAACAAACAAGGGGGTGAGGTCCACCACACGCTCCCCTCACATGTGCCTCGTCCGCGACACCTGACCCCGTGGACTTGGTGCGCCCGACCCGCCTTAGTCCTTCACTCCTCGGTTGTGACCACGCCTGCAGCCCTAGACCTGGGTTTGCACCTACCCGATTACCTGGTTACCCACTAAGAGTCCCTTGGAGGGTGGAGCCTAAGAGAGAAAGAGAAGGAGAGATCGTGTGGGGTAGGGGGAGGGTTCTACTCCAGAGAGAATTGGCCGACAGTTAGCCAATTCAAGAAGTTTCTCCCTCTGTGCGAAGTAGCTAAACAGAGAAAGAAGAAGAAGGCTTGAGCAGTAGAGGAAGAAAGAAAGAGGAAGAAGAAATAGAGAAGAAGAAGAGGAGAAAAAGAAGAATCAGAGAGGAAGAAGAAAGCAGAAGCATTAGAAGGAGAAGGAAGAAGAGAAAGGAGAAACAAAGGAGAGGACCATTTAAGGCGTCTGATCTCCAAGGGAGACGTCTAAATACTACTGTAGCATTCAAGCTACCATGCGAATATTTAGTAACAGAGAAAGAAGAAGGCTTGAGCAGTAGAGGAAGAAAGAAAGAGGAAGAAGAAATAGAGAAGAAGAGGAGAAAAAGAAGAATCAGAGAAGAAGAAAGCAGAAGCATTAGAAGGAGAAGGAAGAAGAGAAAGGAGAAACAAAGGAGAGGACCATTTAAGGCGTCTGATCTCCTAGGGAGACGTCTAAATACTACTGTAGCATTCAAGCTACCATGCGAATATTTAGTCCTGATTACTCTGGCATTATTACTCTAGTTTACATATAACTATACTTAATAATTAGTGATCTAAATCACCATTATTTTGTTATAGATTTCTTTTTATCATGTTGAATTCTTGTTATTCTCATGTTCTACACTGATTATCATTTTTTAGTAGTTTATTTGGTTTAAATTCTTATGCTCATTTGCATTATTGAGATTAGTGTGTGAATTCTTATTTGCTCCCTGTGTTCGACCTCGGAACTTTTCGAGTAACAAAATTTATTTGTTTGAGAGCTGTTTTGGCTATACTACAACGTAACAATTTTAAAACACCGATTTAGCATGCGAACACTTATATTATTAACTTATGTTGTATAATACATATAAGCTTGAGTAACCATATTTATAAATAGGTAAATCCTTAGGTTTAAGTCCTATTTGTTAAATAAATATAGATGAATGCTTATTGTACAATAATTAAGCTATTTTATCATATAATTAAGGTCCTTATACATTACTGACTTTTTTATAAATTAACCCTTTTTAAAAATTATTCCTAATTAATTAACTAGGTAAACTATCTTAATTTAGTGAATTAGGATCCATGATGAGTCCCTCATCACTCACCAGTATCGGTTATTCTTTATTTGATCATGAAAATTTACACATACTACGATGTTGGTTTTACGCAACCCTAATTTCTTTCCCACAAATTTTTCGACGATCAATCGACCAAACCTATATTTTCAATTGATTAAATCACCCAATGGTAAAATCCTAAAATTACGCTTCAAGTCAATCAAATTTCAAGTTTAATCAGTGATAATATTATTTTAATTGAGATTAAAGTCCATTTTGATTGACTAATATATAATTTGATCAGCCAACACCGCTGTTTGAGCAAACTTTCTAAAATAGGCCTAAAAACACCAATAAATAAGAACCCTCGACCCCAATTCCAAAACACACCTTTCAGAGCCTCTCAAAACCAAAAGGTGCTCTATCTTTCTCGTGCTTTTGCGCCTCTACACTTACTTCCAATGCTTTCTAAAGCACATCCTTCTACGGCCCCAAAATCCATGGTTTGCATATTTTCTGTGGTTCTAAAGGATATTCTATTTAATTTATATATTCCTGTTGCTTTGATCTGTGACACAAGTTGTTGGGAGTCCCATTTTTATTCTCTTGTTTAGATGTAAAAGAGAAGGCTTTGTAAGAGGTTGTGCCACCTTCATTCAAGTGGGACATTAGTGGATTTGACTTGCATTGACTAGTTATGTAATCCTAAGTTGGGAGGCTTAGGTAATGGTTTTTACTTGAAAGGGTTTCCTCTCTAAAATTCAGGTATGATATATCCTATTTGTGTGGATTGCTTTATTTTAAAATTTATATTTTGCTTTGGTACACTATTCACCCCCTTTAGTGTAGACCTATTAGATTTTACAGGCGCTCACTGCACTCACATTTGGTATCAGAGCATGATTTTTCTTACTTAGAGCGATGCCAAAGACTATTGAAGTCTACGCTGAAGGGTAGTCAGTCGTGAGACCTCCCCTATTTGATGGCACAAAATATGGCTATTGGAAGACTAGAATGCAGATTTTTCTAGAGTCAATGGACTACGAGTTATGGGATGTGATAGCATCGAAACACATGCATCCAAAGAATAAAGGAGTAGTAGTCACATCAGATCAAAAAAAGATGGCTACTCAATGCCAAGGCAGTGAATGCCATCTTTTGTAGGTTATCAAAGGAGGAGTTCAACAGAGTTGCAACTTGCAAAACTGTGTATGAAATATGGATCACTCTTGAAGTCACACACGAAGACACTTTGAAAGTCAAGGAAACTCAAATCAATCTCTTGACTCAAAAATATGAGTTTTTTTGAATGATGAAAGGAAAGGGCATTAAAGCGATGTACACTAGGTTCATTGATATCATAAACTCCTTGAGAATTCTTGTTCAAGAGATCACAAATGAAGTTCTTGTATGAAAGATCCTTCGATCACTTACAAGTAATTGGGAAACGAAGACAATCATGATCCAAGAATCGAAGGATCTTTCTCAACTTCAGCTGGATGATCTCGTAGGAAGCTTGATGGTTTATGAAGTCCAACTAGAGCACATAAAAGAACATGAAGGTGAGGAGAAAAAGAAGAAAGATGTCGCTTTGCAGTCTCATATTGATATAGAACAGTCAAATAAAGAAGAAGAGGATGAGGATGATATTGCACTTCTCTTAAGGAAATTTAGAAAATTTATGAAAAATAAGAAGAAATGGAGAAAGAAAAAAGATGAACCAAAGGAAGACAAAGCCATATGCTGTAATTGTAAGAAGAAAGGTCACACGAGGAAAGAATGCCCTCAACTGAAGAAATAAGCTGATAAAAAGAAGGTCAAAATGCAACCTAGAGAGAAGGGAAGAAGAAAGCTTTACAAGCTACCTAGGATGACACAGATTTCAACTCCTCAAAAGGAAAAGAAGACACATCGTGTGAAGATGCGGACACATGGCATTCGGAGATGAGGTATCTTCATTCACTTTTGATGAACTCTTAGAAGCCTTTGACAAATTACATGGCTTAGCTAAAGTAGTGAAAGTAGATAACAACAAATTGACAAAAGAGTTAAATGAAGAAACTGAATTGAAACACAGATTTTCTTCACAAATCGCAAACTTTCACAAGAGATCACCTCTTTAGAAGTACACATAGATTCACTTCAGGTAGAATAACAAAAGCTTAAGCAAAAGTTAGTTACTCGTGTAAATGACTTAGCTAATTTTACTAAGGGCAAAGATAATCTAGAAACATTATTAGGGGCACTGATGGTAATACCATCATCTTCCATATCTGGCCTAATTTAGATAATTTTCAAGGATAAATGCACCTTACTGATCATAAAAAGGGCATTATTTAGTTCTATCTTGAATTTGAGAAGTAATGGGAAATAAGTTAATTCTACTATTTGAATGAGTACTTACAAATTCATATTAACTAAGGGTGAGCCTATGCCCAATGAAAGGTCATATGAACTCAAAGTCCCAAGAAGTAGGCTTCAACTGGGAACTAGAGATTAATCAATGAATAAAAACCCTTTTTGCAACTTCACTTTGATTGAGAGGGTTATAGTAGAAATAAATTAATCTAAATCTTTTAAAAATCATTGAAAAATATTTTATGAGGTTTAGAACATTCACTTTTACAAAATAAACCCATTTTAACCAAAGATAGAGACCAAGGCGGGAAATTGAGACATTTTGGGTTAAAGTGTAATTGACCAATCAAACTTCATCAAAACACAAATTTGTGGTAACCATTAGATTCCTTGAGTTCAAATTAGGTTGCTCTTAAATTTTGAGCCCAATCGGAGTCCATCTTGACTAACTTTACATTTTACCCCATTAGTACCAAATTATTATAAAAACCCCCCTACATTTTGAAATCTTCTACGTCTAGGTCCTCAGTTGGCATCACGATGATGTCTGTTGATTGCGTAGCAATCATAGGTTTTAATTGACCTAGATTAAGCTAGGACTTAGCATAAGTTAGGGTTATTCATGCATACATACGCATTATCTACATCTTTACTGCTCTTCTTTAGCTATGCATGAAATAATGTTATAATGTGCTAATTAAGTACATTATGTCAATTGCAGGGAATAAGGTGATTAGGAGCTAGATCTAGAGCTGGATCTAGAGCTGGATGTGAAGCTAGATCAGGAATAACGGGAGTTGCAGTAGAGCTGGAGCAGAAGGCTTAGTTTAGATGTAGGAATAATAATGTAAGGGAGTTAAAGGTTTTCTATTCTATTAAGAAGAAATAAAGTAGTAAAATGTGAAGAGCTTAGGTCCATCCTAGCCCTATGATAGCCTAGAGACCTCCCCAAGCCTTAGCCACCCTTAGATTAGGTCACAATACCCTAAGAAGCCCTAAAACCCTAGTTCCAACCCTTATCTGGATGTCCAGATAAGTTATAGGATGTCCAGGACCCTTAGCCATCTCCCACACACCTCAAATCCACTTCTGTAGTGTTATTGGCCATCCAGACACTTTGTCAGACATCCAATTTCTGCAGAATACCCAAAACAGAACCTTGATTTCCCCCTGACTCAGATTGAACGTCCAGAACTGAAGTCTGGACTTCTGATTTTTGAGTATAAGTCGTCTGATCATATTATTGGACGTCTGATACTGATCTCCAGTCCCTATTTTGAGATTCAAGTCTTGATCTTGGATCTCTAGCTCCCTAGACCTAATCCCAACCCTATAGGAACCTAAATTAAGATGTCCTAACCCCAGTACATCACCTCTAAACCTACCTAAGAACCTAATTAGGTCCTCACCAAACCCAATTGACTTAGATCAAAGTTAATTAACTTCACCTAAGTCAATTGGACTCATTGAGTCCAATTGAGCTTAGATCTCAACCCACACAAGTTCAATTGGACTTAGTGAGAGTCCAATTGACCTGAACCTAACCTAATTGAGTTATTTCACTCTCAATTAGGTTCACACTCATTCAATTAAACTTAGGTTAAGTTTAATTGCATTTTCCCCTTGGCAATTAGGGTTTGTAACCATAATTCAAGACCTACACCTACCTAAACCCCTTAGGACCTAACCTAAGCCACCTAGCCACATAGAGCATGACCACACACACACACACACACTTCTCTAGAGTTCTCTAGAACTCTCTTGAAGTGGCGCCACCTCTTGGTTGCCAAATTTAGCAACCAAGAGGCATTCAAATTGAGATCCACAATTTTTGGATCTCAAAGACCACTTCTATCCTCATGTGGTCAGCCACTCTTGGGCTCTCTCTAGAGAGTTCCACACCTCTCTAGAGAAAAGACCTTGGGTCTATAAAAAGACCCCATGAGCGGCCAAGTGACCCCATTCACTTCCTTGGCAATTTACACTCTTGGCTCCATTGGTTCCATTCACACCCACTTCCACTTAGCTAGCCACTCCACCTCCACAAGCTCATCACCACCATGGAGGACATCATGCCGGGATGCTGGGTCAATCCTCCCTCTCTCAAGGGTCGGCCTAAGCTGCATTGGTTGCCCCTCATTCTCCTCCCAACCATTCCAAGGCCATCGAGGACCACCCCTGAATGCCCTTTATTATGCTAGATTTAGTTTATGCTCTCCATGAAATTTACTACTTTTATTACTGCTTAGTAGTGTAGTCTTAACTCCCCCCTCAATGATGCATGGAAAATCCCCCCATTGATTCTTGTATGCAGTCACTTTCTGGTAAATAGATTTAAATTCCAAGCATTTTTGTACAAGCTTTCATCTATAGTTCTGTTGCAAACAACTCTCTCACTGAATGGATAAAAGAATGTTTTATATATATATGTCTCCTTGTTATGAAATCACAATGAGCTTATTGTTTGTCATCATATTTGCGTGATTTAAGTTGCCTGCTTTTTAATTGTCTATCCATTTTGCAACTAAGTATTTCGTTTCGTGAGGATATTGAAAATCTAACGATAGACGCTTTCTTTGTAAATAATCACCACCTCACTAGAATCATGCGCATAGAAACTCACACGTTCACCTTCGTAATTTATTTGATGCACGCGCACATAATCCGAGTCCATAATAGAAGTGGTGAAATCCTAGTCAGGAGATTGGAAACCGGCGTGCATTTTTAAACGAAGTAGAGCGGCAAAAAGATTAATTTCTAGGGTAAAGTAAATGCCTCCCAGAGACGAACGACCGGGACTCAAAGTCTCATTATTTTTAGAAAACAATATCTTTGTTGGATCGTATTTTGCAACTATACTACGATGCTTTTTCTATCAAAAATGCGATCTACGACCTCTCAACATTGGTCGACCTTCTCCTTCCCAAAACAGGCTGCAGAGCAGCCCATCATGCACGAGATTTGCAAGGAGATTTGATCGAGCAAATCTCAATCAAATCCCACCAAATTTGGTGGGATTGATCACTAGATCATGCCCTATCAAGCAAGCTAGATCACGAGCTCCAATTTGGATTAGTTCTCCTCTATTTGGCTGAAAATCATGCATCCCAAAATCAACCAAATCCGCAAGAAAATCTTGCAAATTTGGACGTGATTAATGCAGAACTCTCCTCTATTTAAAGGCTTTGACCTTCTCAAGCAGAATTCATGCTCAATTTTGATCGGATTCCTCTCTTTCTCTCCTCATTGGTTACATTAAAGCACGTAGGAGCTTCATTGCCCTGCCTCATCACCCTCTGCTACATACAATAGGCAGGGGGTTTCCTCTCTCCATCCCACGAAGCATCCAATGTTGACTTCGACGATCACCTCCACCTTCATCGCTTCACCTCCTCTATCTTTCCCTCAACCAATTGACCTAGGCAAAAGCTTCCCCTTACCCGCACCAAGCTTTTGCTCAAGTCAATTAGCTACCACATCACCTCCATCATTGTCCACCATTGCCGCCGACGAAGCTTCTTCGAGCTTTGCTGCCACCATGCTCCATCCCCTCTCAAACAAAATAAACATAGGGCTTTGCTTCGGCGTGCTCACCAAAGATTTTGTTGCTTTTAATTGGGGCCAAGAGGCCATATTCTTGTGTGTAGGACCTCTTCTAGATAGGCCTTCTTCTCCAGTGTTAGATGACTTACTCGGCAACCTAATCAGGTGAGCTTCCTCGCCACCAGCTGTGAAAGCCTCGCGACATCACATCGTGATCGTGGATTGAGGATCCAATGGTTAGTATTTGGGGAGCAACTCTAGTAGCTCTTGAAGCAAGAATGAGTCCAATAGCAGTGCAAGCTCAATTTTGCTTGAAATCAAGCTTCACTTTTGTCCTACATTAGTGGGGACAAAATCTACAAGCCATATAAGGAAACATGCCCCCTATTGTTTGCTTATTATCAGGGGGTTGGGTCCCCATACATCCACATGCACGCGGGTAGGTCTAACTCAATTTTTGATCTAAGAAGGAGAGGGCTTTGGCTGAAAGTCAACCCAAATGAGTAGGTCAAATTTTGCTGCGATTAAGGCTAAAGCTTGGTTGATTTAAAACACATTTTTTTTCCTTAGCTATTACTTATCTATTTTGAGTTTGATTGTGACATTGATCAAATAATTACTTTCTTTTTGTATCAAACTCCTATGCTTCATGTTCTACTCAATTGATTAGTGGTATTTGTGAATTTCTTGCTCCTTGAGACGACCTCAGAACTCACATTTCGAGATTATAAATTTTGAATGTTTATTTCGCCTTAGTCACAATATTACAATGCATATTCTAAACCTTGACGAAAGCAAACAAATAGTTTGGCACCATTGCCGAGGAGCAAAGCTCATTTAACACTATTCATCTGCACATCTTTCCATCTTCTTCTTATTGGATTTCTAACTTTGTCTTTATTTTGATTGTTTCGAGGCGATATCGAGTCAAGCACGAGGTAGTGCTCAAGACCACTGGCTTGGATTGACCATACCAAAGGCAACTTAGTCATCTTCCTTTTGTTCCTTAACCCCCCTCTTTCTGGTGAAGATAAAAACAAAAAAAAAAAAATTATTAGGAAGCCAACCTTGCCTTACTTTTCTAGAATTATCATTCAAGGCAAGAATTTCTTGATTTTCTTGAGTTGATTACAATTGAAGAGATTTAATTGGATTAGATACACCCAATCCTTGCTTCTTGTGCCTATTAGGGATTTGTACGAAAATCACTCAACACCTTGGATTAATCACCTTCTTGTTTTAGTCCAAGGTGCTATATTTGGAATCAAATTGTACCTAGAATAGAGCTAATTAGGGTTTTGAACATTAGGGTTTGAAGTGTTAGTACAAACATACCAAATATAAAGGAAAAATATCTTCCTGCATTTGTGTGTTACCTAAACCCTTGGTTGAATTGATCTAATTATCAAACCCTAAAATCAGGGCTTTAAGATCACTTGAATCATAAAAATTGAGACCTAATAACCTATTTGAGAACCAAAATAGGACTATTTTGGATGACTTGACCAAGATTTCATCCTAAACACTAGGGCAGGTCAAGTAAAGTTGGCTCACCTTATGAATCATCAACTTAAAATTAGGTCATAATTTGAATCAACTTCTTAATTAAGTGATAATTCGAGGAACAAGTAGGCTTAAAATTGGTAGACTTAGGACTCAATTCACACATTCCGGTCTACTTGGAACCGTAGTGACAAGGAAGGTCGAATGGGGGAAACCCTAGAACTCGTGGGGATGCTCTACCGTGTAGGGGTCTTTGCGGGGCTCTCCCTTCCTAGCTGCCCAAGTAATTCTCGAGTGGGTGAATTTTGATCTAGAGGTCCATCTGCATTGAACTGACCATAGTCATCAAATTATTTTGGGTGTCTTGATTGAGTCCAGAACATTTCTAGTCCCTCATTTGATTCTGTAGTGCACGTATGGGAGGAGGTCCTTAAGACCACTCTTAACACCTCCATTAGCGAGTTACACTCATCAGGGTCAAACCACGAACCACGTGTTTGGGTTCTCTTCTGATCCACTTGTTATCTCTTCTGCTCCATCTACATTTGAACCTGGTTCTCCATCCTCTGATTCTATGGAGAACCCAAATCAAGAAGGGGGTGATGATATTCAACACTTGCAGGATGAGTTGCAGACTCTCACTGACTTGATTCATGCATTGGCCAACCCCCAACCATGTCCACAAATGTGGGACAACTATAATCCTACATCTATGGCTATCAAGCCTAGGGTGCAAATTCAAGTTGGGTGACCTTATACAGAGTTAAGGCTAAATATTATTAACTTGATCCCCCACATCCATGATTGGATTCTGATGACCCTTTCTAGTATATTTAAGAATTGAAACATCTGGCCCAGACTCTCAGACCAATTGTTCAAAATCGAAATACCCTACTCACGAAAATGTTCCCCTTCTCATTGAAGGATAAGGCTGCCCATTGGTATCGGTCTCTGACTCGACCGATCAAATTGAATTTCTCAAAAAATTCTTCCCAATAGGGCACACTAATGCTATGATGCACCAAATCATGCATTTCACGCAAAATATGGGGGAACCTTTTCATGAGGCATGGGATCACTTTTTGGATCTCATGCAGAACTGCTCTCATCAAGGAGTTCCTAAATGGGAACAAGTCCAGTATTTTTACTGGGGACTCCGTGAAGATGTCATACTCTTTATCAATGTAGCCTATGGACATAACTTCATGGTTAAAGATGAAGACACTGTTTGGGAGATTGTTAAGAATATGTGCAAGAACTCCATAAACAATGTCTCTGGGTATGTTCGACTGGACGACTACCTACGCATTGACAAGCACACGAGGGACCCACAAAACATGAGACCTATCCACTCTATCGATTTTGACTTAGTGGCTAGTCGATTGGATAAGGTCTCTATCATCAAGAAGAAGTTCGACGATTTGACCCACCAACTCCAAGGGGCCACTTCTTCTCAACAAAGCACGATGCACATCCACCCATAGGGAGTGTGGCCATGCATAATGTTCACCATCACCACTCTTATCCTAGGATGGCTGCTTATCCAGCCCCCTCTGATCTAGGTTTTGGAGGAAACTCTGAACCCTCTTACTCTATTCGGGAGGTCTCTAAACCTTCGTATCTTGTTTACTCCGAAGCTACTTGTTGGGACTCGAACAGGTTGTGGTAATATGGTGAAATTATCGTTGAAGTGAGTATAGTGGTTAACCTAAATCTAGCCTAACCATCTTTTTATAAAATTTTTAACCTGGCCTACTTAATTTTATCTTGGTCACTTTTAGGCCCAGGGTTGAACTCAGGGAGGCAGGGATTAAGGGTGAATAAGTTTCTTCGCCTTTTCTACAACGAATCTCTTCTATGCTTTTATTATGTTTCTTGGTTCTTTTCTATTTACTATTTTTTTTTGCTAATAATTTTGTCTTGAGGTACACCCTCAAAATCAGGTCCTTGGCTTTGAGCCAAATTATTCATGGCTTTGGGCCAAATTAGGGTTCCAAAAATTGGTCTTGCTATTCGCAAGATCGAGTACTTGCAAGATAAGGATTATCTTTTCTCTTTTACTTTTTTTTTATCTTTTTAATAGCAGGAAAGAAAAGAGAAATAAAAACTAGATAGGTTGCTTGTAAAGAAATAAATATAGTCTATATATATATAGATATAAATATTATATATATAGGGGTGGGGGTGGAGGTGGAAATGGCGTGTAGCATAGTGTCGAGTTAGTCCACGTCTAGCAAGATGCAACCAACAAGACGAAGTGCCGCATAGAGTCTAGGATGGATGTGTAAGAGTGTGTGTGGAGGCACTTTCTTTACGCAGGTATCGGGAAATATCAGCAACTGGTGTAGATATTCCCGCGATATAATGCATGGTGGAGTGACCAGTGCATATGGATACAAGTAGGTGATATGTATGTAAATATATATATATATGTATATATGTATATATATATATGTGTGTGTGTGTGTATATATATATATAGGGTTGTAACTATATAGATGTATATGTAGTTATGTATATATATATATATATGTAAATATCTATATAAGTATATATATATATATATATTTAACTATGTAGATATAGATATATATATATAGTAATATATGTATATATGTATATAGATATATTTGTATAAGTATCTATGTATATAAATATATATAGATATACATCTATATATATATATATATATATATATATATATATATATATATATATATATATATATATATATGTATTTATATCCATAGATATATATGTATATATGTATGTATATTTGTATATATGTATAAATATATATAAATCTATATATATATAAATATATATATGTATATATACTTATATTTAGTTGTATAGGTATTAATATGTATAAGTATGTATAGGTGCGTACAAGTGAGTGTGTGAGTGTACAAGTGTGTGTGTGTACGAGTGTGTGTGTGTGTAAGGGTGAGGGAGTGTCTGTTGGAAAGGAGTGTGAGAGAGAGCAGGCATTTAAGTCGTCTAGCGGACACAAGCATCGTCTGATGGTGCGGGAGCAAGGACATAGGCATGGGCAAAGAGGGCACGTGCACACGCAAGAGGGAGCACGTGGGTGAGAGAGTGCAACGCAGTGCACTGCATAGCGCAGCGCACCACGCTGCAGGTTGGAACGGGAGCGGGCACAGATGCGGGCGTGGGTGCGGGCGCTGAGCAGGCGACTGGTTGGAGGCTGTAGCGGTGAGGAGAGAGAGCACGCGGTGACCGGATAAGTGAGAACTCTCTGATCACCGCATTGTAGCTACAGTGTCACACTGAGAGGCATGAACAGTAGCTACAGTTCCCTCCACGATGGCCAACCGGTTGCGGCCGGTTCTGCGTGCGCGGGCACGCTGGAAGGTGCCTGCACGCACGAAAGGAGCCTACAGAGGTCGCTGGCATGTGTGCGAGGCTGCTGCTGCTGTTGGTGCCGTGCTATTGCTGCTGCTGAGCTTCAGACCTTGGCACGTTGACAATGGCAGCGAAGGTGTTGAGTGGTGAGAACAGGGAGTGAAACCACCACGCCCACCTGCTCTTGGATGAGCTGGGCGGTGGTGGAACTCACAGTGGTGGTCGTGGGACCACTGTGAGCTTGCTCCTGCTTGCAGTGTGTCTCTTCAGTGGAAGAGCTACTACGTATGGAGGGGAGAGGGGAGGAACTTTGCCTAGAGGAAGGTGTTTGCGGTGGTGTCTATTCTCGGCTCACCTTCGCAAGGGAGAGGGTAGGGCTTTTTAAAGAGGAAGACGCCTACCACAGCCATGCTCTGGTAGAACAAGTTCCGCCATGTTGCAGGCAGAGGAATGGCGCGAAGATGTGCATGCCCATGCCCTGAGCCGTGCGAAGGAGAAGAAATTCAAAGTCAAAATAAAAAATGAAGAAGGTGAAATTGCGAAGTAGCAATTGAAGAAGTTGTTAATTAAATGGCCAATTATTCACTCTCCTCCCCTCTCAAATAAATGCATGCATGTGTCAATTTTACAAATGCAACTATAGCTACCTAGTATGCAATGGCAGTGCTAGGAAATAACACAAGATGGCATATTTATTGGTTTTTTTTGCTGTGCAATCATACCCCCATGCCTATCTTTTGCTAGTCCCTAGCAAAGCATTCTGTATTGTATTTAGCAATGATCTTAAGCTAAAGATTTTCTTCTGAGGCGACATGGTTGTGTTTATTTGTTGGATATTGTGAGAACCAATTGCAAAGAAGACTACCAGTACTTTAAGTCTTATGTGACATAGACCATCTCTCGACTAACCTGGACTCTCGATATTTAAACCTTAAGTACGATTTCCAGGACTCAGAAGGTTTTTATTATACTCGAGAGCTCAAGAGATTATGGTTTGTGCATAGTGAAGGATCAAGACTGACCAGATGAACATTAAGACTCAAGCCCAGGGTTTCACGAATCTTTAAGTTCATGTTGGTCCCAGTTTCAGCTCATGTTTACGGATTGACCCTTAAAAGTTGACAGAAAACTCAACCCTCATTTTTTCTTTTGTGGCTCAAAGAATATATGGTAGAAACAGGGTATTTGTAACTTTCCCCTGAAACATTTTGAGGGAGAAGAATTTACAGACATTTGCGAGATATACTGACTTATTTGCATAGTTTTTTTTTTTTTTTGAAACATGTGTCAGTATATCTCTTAGAACTTTATTTGGTTGAGCACACTTTTCTTTTTGTGGGAGAGTTCCTTTCTGGTGGAAAGGGTTTCTCCTAGACACAAGACTAAAGCCTGGGA
Organism: Thalassia testudinum; assembly: GCA_037157565.1. Lineage (NCBI taxonomy): Eukaryota > Viridiplantae > Streptophyta > Magnoliopsida > Alismatales > Hydrocharitaceae > Thalassia > Thalassia testudinum. The sequence goes on along the minus strand of JAZHRO010000003.1, from coordinate 4,959,853 downwards.
TAAAAAGTCTACTTGCGCGCACAGGTAAGGACTCAACCTTCCCTAATGAACACTAGGGTTGGATCTTATGTTCACCTAGTCTTTCTTGATATGTGTAGTGTGAACCAAGATTACTTAGGCTCTCGAGTAGAAGCAAACCAACGGATCCTATACTGATATCTCAGGTACAAGAATACGTCCTTAGTTAGGAGTGATTCCGATCTACCTTGTCAATGCTCAAGTGAATTAAGCCGAGCCTGAGCAAATCAAGCTTCTGTGGCCTGGAAAGTCTTCAAAGCAGTGGTTGAATATCCATAAACACTTATTGTATTTTTGTTTCAGCCTTTAGATCATTACTAAACACCTTTTTTTTTTATGCTATGTACATATTTATAGATGGATGGAAGCTGCATGATACCATATAATACCCAGATCCTATGGATGCCTATCCACCCTCCCATGCCAAATGATGCTATGTCCTCATATGCATGCAGGGTAGAGTAGAGGAAGGTCCAAAGATTGGCGAGCGAAAGCTGAGGTGCAAGGTATATAGTAGGGTTGTAGGGTGGGTGGATGGTGGGTGGTAAATTGAAAAGGTGAGAAGTGAAGTGTATGTGACAGTGAAGGAGTGTTGCTGGGGTGCCTCCCAACGAGTGCTCAATTTAACATCCCCTGCTGGACTCAGAATGAGGCATGACATTAGTTGCCCTCCAGCAGGGCAATAGTTTCTCCAACGAAAGTAGATTCATGAGTAATATAAGGTTTTAAACGCTACCCATTGACCGTAAAATTATGCCCATATTTGGGATCTTCAATTTCAACAGCCCCATTGGGAAATGGTCTCAAGACCAGGAAGGGACCAGTCCATTTGGACTTCAATTTCCCTGGAAAGAATTTGAGCCGGGCATTGTAAAGCCAAACTTGCTGAGATGGCTCAAATTCCTTCCGCCGAATACGGCTGTTGTGAAAAGCCTTAGTGCATTGCTTGAAAGTTAAGGCAGAATCATAGGCTTCACGACGGAGCTCTTCTAGCTCTTGAAGTTGGAGTTTCCTTTCTCGACCACACAAGTCTGGGTCGAGGTTACATTAGCGAACCACCCAATAAGCGTGGTGCTCCAACTCCACGGGCAAATGACAAGGCTTCCGATAAATGATTCTATAAGGAGACATACCTAGGGGAGCCTTAAAGGCGGTCTAATACACCCAAAGTGCGTCAATCAGCTTGTCAGACCAATCCTTTCGGTCAGGCCAAATTATTTTCTGGAGAATTTGGTTAATTTGCTGGTTCGACACCTCAGCCTGGCCGTTCGTCTGAGGATGATATGGAGATGCGATACGATGGTGGACTCCATATTTCCTCAAAAGTGCCCGAAAAGATGCATGGGTAAAATGGCCTCCTCCATCAGAGATAATGGCTCGAGGGATACCAAAGCACACAAAAATGTGGTCTTTGACAAATCGAGTGGATATGACATGGTCACCATGGCACGTGGGAATAGCCTCGATCCATTTCAAAACATAATCAACAGCAATGAGGATGTATTCGAAGCCGTTGGAAGGAGGAAAGGGACCTATGAAATCTATTCCCCAAATGTCAAAGATTTCCACAGCCAGGATGGTTGCAAGGGCATCATGTCACGGCGTGACATCCCTAACGACTGGCGCCTAGTGCAATGCTTGGCATAATTTTGTGCATCTTGGTGAAGGGAGGGCCAAAAGAAACCGCACTGCAACATTTGCTGTAGTTTTCCTCCAAGAGGAATGGCCTCCGTAGGCCTGATCATGGCAGAAGGATAGCACACTAGGGAATTCGCTGTTAGGAATACAGCAACGGATGATCTGATCAGCACCTATTCAAAAAAGAAGTGGATTATCCCAGAAATAATACTTTGCTTCTGCAATGAGATGCTCGCACTGATTTTTAGGCCAGCCACGTGGAAGGGAACCAGAAGTAAGGTAATTGGCAATGTCGGCATACCAAGGTCCACTTGCCACATTAATTGCCAATAGGTGCTCATCGGGAAAAATCTCATTGATCAGCAGGGTAAGTCCAATGTGGTCAGAGTCTAGTCTCGAGAGATGATCAGCAACAACATTCTGGGCTCCAGCCTTATCGCGGATCTCAATGTCAAATTCTTGGAGCAGAAGGATCCAACAAATCAGTCTAGGCTTGGCATCCTTCTTGTGCATGAGATGGCGAATGGCTGCGTGGTCAGTGAATACAATAACATGTGAGCTCAGAAGGTAAGAGCGGAATTTCTCCAGCCCAAAGATGACCGCCAGTAGTTCTTTCTTAGTGGTTGTATAATTACGCTAGGCCTCGTCCAACGTCTTACTGGCGTAGTACACCGCGAAAGGGTGTCTATCGCGTCTTTGTCCCATGATGGCTTTGACTGCAAGGTCGGAAGCGTCACACATGAGTTGAAAGTCGAGGGACCAATCAGGTGGCTGGAGAAGAGGGGCCTTGGTGACAGCATCATGCAGCTGCGTGAATGCTCGTATGCAGTCGGGGCCCATATCAAAGGGTACGTCAGTCGATAGGAGATGAGTTAAAGGTAGAGAAGTCTTGGAGAAGTCTTTGATGAATCTCCTATAGAAACCGACATGTCCCAAGAAGGAGCAGATTTGTTTGACAGAGCCAGGCATAGGTAAATCAACAATTACATCAAGCTTAGCTCCATCAACCTCGATACCCCTACCGGAGATGATATGCCCGAGAACAATTCCCTCGTGTACCATAAAATGACTTTTTTCCCAGGAAAGCATGAGGTTCACATCAAGACATCTAAGTACAGAGGTCAAGTTGGCAAGACAGTCATCAAAAGAGGGTCCAAAGACCGAAAAGTCATCCATGAAAACCTCGAGAAAGTCACCCACCATGTCGTGGAATATCGCCAGCATACATCTCTAGAAAGTTGCTGGCGCGTTACAAAGTCAGAATGGCATCCTTCTAAATGCAAAGGTGCCAAAGGGGTAGGTAAAGGTGGTTTTCTCTTGGTCCCTGGGGTCAATTGCCACCTGGTTATATGAAGAGAATCCATCCAAGAAATAGAAAAATTTATTTCCCGTTAACCGCTCTAGGATTTAGCCAATGAAAGGTAGCGGAAAGTGATCTTTCTTAGTTGCAGCATTGAGTTTCCTATAATCTACACACACTCTCCAAGATGTAGGAGTGCGTGTAGGGATGGATTTGCCCCTGTCATTGATACGGATGGTGAGTCCTGCCTTTTTGGGCACGACGCGAATTGGACTCACCCAGGGGCTATCGCCGATCAGGTAGATTATACCCGCATCCAGCCACTTAATAATTTCCTTTTTAATGATCTCCTGCATGTTAGGGTTGAGACGTCACTGCATCTCACTAGAAGGTCGAGCCTCCTCCTCCGTATATATATGGTGAGTGTAGTAGGAGGGGTTAATGCCAGTTAAATCTGATAAGGACCATCCAATGGCTGCCTTGTGCTCCATAAGGACCTTTGTTAGTTTGCACTCTTGCTCCCTAGTCAATTTTGAAGTAATGATTACGGGGAGCGTTTCATTTGGTCCCAAGAAAACATACTTAAGCGTATCAAGCAACTCTTTCAGCTCGGGAGTGGATGGTGAGAGATCTGGCATTTCTTGGGATGGGAGTGTCCCAAGCGGATCAGAAGAAAACAAGTCAGGAGGAAGAAGTTGTCACTCAGTTTGGCCAAGAAGAGGGGCATGTTGGATAGATGGATCCAAAAAGGGGTTGCCCCAGTGAGTAGTATGTGGGCTCAAGGTCCCAGTGTGGAGTTGCAATCCCACCTGATTTGGCAGGAAAGAAAGGGCAATCCAATTTTCAAGAGTGTGGATCGGCAGTGAGTAGCTCGAATATTACTCAGACCATGAGGTATGGGAAGCAGAGAAAACCTCAACAGAAGTCCAGTTAGGAGAAGGTACAGGAAAAGGGAGGGATGGGGGAACGTCACAATATGTGTTGGTCAGGCAGTCGTTCGTGTTTAAAGGCAATCCACAGCAGTCAGAATAGGTCCCTATTAGTTCGATACATGTGCTGACGGCCATGTCCTCGACAGACGTGTCATCCTCGATGCAATCGCAATCAAAGTTCTTGGCTGCCTTGAAGATGTTAAGCTTGAGCTTCTCAGATCCAACGGCAATCTCAATACAGCCTGACTCGCAGTCGATATGGGCGCGGGCTGTGGCCAAGAAAGGTCGACCAAGGATGATCGGACAATCAAAAAGTGATCTAGGAACTTCCATATCCAAAATAAGAAAGTCAACAGGAAAACAGAGACTGTTGACCCTAACCACCACGTCCTCCACCACACCCTTTGGTATTTTGACAGAATGATCTGCCAACTGTAATGTGACAAGGGTGGGTTTCAGATTTCCTAAGGAAAATTTCTCGAGCATGATGGTTGGTATAAGATTGATGGAAGATCCTAGATCAAGCAGAGCATGGTTGAAATTGCAGCCTTGGATGCTACAAGAAATAAGCAGTGTGCCTGGATCTTTATACTTCGTTGGTAAATTTGATAGTATAGCACAACTTGCATGAGGCGAGAGAACCACCGGATTCTTTGTTTTCTTTGACTATCGCCTGGGTGTAGTGTAGTCTTTGAAAAATCGGGCAACAGTAGGTATGTGGTTGATAGCCTCTAATAGGGGTACCTTGATTTCAACATCCCTGAATAAATTACGCAGCTTATCAAAGGCTTGCATATCCTTTTTCTTGCCTTTTGGCTCCCTCAGTAGAGCCTCAGGGAATGGGACCGATTCTGGCACTAGTTTGGGTGTATCGTCCTCTCACGAATGCGGTGCGTATCCCGAATGAGAGGGTGATGAAGAAGATGGGCTAGGATCAGGTCAAGGCGGATCGACGGTTTGCTTACCGCTCCTCGTAGTAATCGCATTGGACGATGCGGGTCCAGTGGGATCATAAGGCAAAGGAGGGTTTGCAATAGGGACATAAGGGTGAGGTGTTGTAGCGAGATTAGCCTGAAATCCCGGAGGAATGCTCGGTGCTTGCAGAATCTGATGAACCTGCCCCTGAGAAGGTCGTACCTATGGTTGAGGACCACGGGGTACAAAATTTCGCGGGTCGGGAACAGGTTGGGCTGGAAGAGTGCCTTGAGATCGAGTTGCTATGCGTAGTTGGCTGATCTCAGTATTCTGCTGCGCCAATTGGTGTTGAAGAGAGGTCATGTTCCCTTCATGGCTCTTAGACAATTTCGTCATCATTCGCATCAGTTTATCAAGAGGACTTGATGCGTGTTCTGTTTACGATATTCAAGGACCCGATGGCGAATTCACCATAGGATTAGACTGGGCCCTTGGGATTACGGGTGCAGACGGTCGCATTGGCCCACTCGTGGGGTTTTGGCGCCACGGGTTATTAGACCATGCGAAGTTTGGATGATTTCACCAACCTGGGTTATAAGTGGTAGAGAACGGGTTGTTCCCCAGGGCGCAAGCATCTTCTAAGCCAGAAGACGAGTCCGCATGTAAATATGCATCCGAGCACATGGAGGCTTGGTTCTCCATGTCAAAATACTAGCTTGCAGAAGCTAGATCCACATGACTTTCTGAATCGCTCGGTGTGACACTCGGTAAGGAAGATCTCACAGGGTTTTTGGGGATAAGCCTGACATTGGAAGGATTGGGATTGTGACAAAGTGGTGAGGTGGGGGTGTTTGCCATAGAATGGGTAGGATTGGCCAGAAGCTCGTTCAGCTTCTTGTGCACGATGGAGACTTCATCCAATTTTTGTGCGATAAGGTTAAGATTAGTGGATGAATGGAAGGGTCCCATGTCAACTTCATGAACATTACGGGGCAGGCTGGTACGATTAAAGGTGACAATGGAGGCATTGTTCATTGAGTTTTCGCTCATGTTTTCAAATAATTTGAATGCACCATTCTCGTCTTTATTCATGAAATTCCCTCTGCAGGAAGCATCTGCAATCTGCTTCAAAGTCTCATTTAGCCCATAATAGAAAATCTAGGCTATATGCCACTTAGGCAGACCGTGGTGTGGACACTTCCGAAGGAGGTCATTATACCTCTCCCAAGCCTCATGAAACTATTCACCGACTTGTTGCGTAAAGGAAGTTATAGCACGGCGAAGTGCATTGGTTCACCCGATTGGGAAGAATTTCTTGGGAAATGCTATTCACATCTCTTTTCGAGAATGGATGGTTCTCCCAAGGGTGCATAACCATTGCGATACTTTATCCCACAACGAAAATAAGAACATTTTCATGAGGACAATTGATAACCCGATATTTTGTGGTTTAACCGTTTCAGCCAATCGGGTTAGGTCTTCCAAATGGAGAAAAGGATCTTCACTTGCAAGACCATGAAAGTGAAAGTTAATTAGGCCAATTATATTGGGTTTCAATTCAAAATCGTCCCCGCACATGGGGACTTGAATTTGTCCTATGGTCTCTGTAGCAGCTGGATTTTGATAAGAGCTAAGAGACCTAGGCTCCTCCTATTCGAGAGGGTTCTGCATTTCCTCCAAGTTTTCTCTAATGGCTTCAATCTGTTCATTATACATTTCCATTTGGGCTTGGAGGTGGGTTATGGGGTCCATGGCTCTACCACTTTGTGGGTTTTGAGGGTGGTTTCCTCCCTCGGGATTTGGGGGTGGGCATGCAGCCATGTTTGTGGAAGAGGATGACGATTTGGCTTCTTTCCTAAAATTATCAGACATTTCAAACAATTCAGGGTTTTGTGACCTCCTTCCAAACATGCACTACCGTAGGAAGAATTGGGGGGATAAGTAAGAAGGGAGAAGGGGATGAGAGAAATGATGCCGCAAAGGTACACTTGATGATAAATCAAGGCAATCAAAGTCCTAACCTCTACAGTTGCCCTTAGACCTACAGATCTAAGTTACCTACTATCACAACCTACAGAACCAAATGCGAGCACCGCGGAACCACCGGGCCAGATTGAAAGGCCGTTTGCCCCAGTCTTAGACACCCGATAGCACGTGGGAACCCACAGCAGCACGTAGGCACTACACGTAGGTGGTTAAACCTCCAATCATTAATAATGGTCAAGTTGCTACCAGTTTTAATTAGAGGCTTAGGATCAAGTGCTTCTATAATGTGAAGGGTGTTGTTTACGGGTAATGCCCAAGTGCACTATTTTTAGAAAGTGTAAACCACTCATGCAACGGGGAAATCTCCCCAAATTGAAGTTTTAGGTGGTGAATGGTTTTTATGATTTCAATCTTTAAGTAGTATGGATTTTAAGATTTCGCTGAATTACCAATTCAACCAATCTCTGGGTTTTTGAGAAAATACAAGTTCTTCTATGCCCAACAAACCCTTCTTCAATGTGAGTTAGTTAATGCTTGCTAAAAATGCACTGGCCTTCCCTAAGTGAAAATTTCTATGTGTGGATGCATGAGTCAATTTTAGGTTAGTGTGAAAGGGAGCCAAAGCACTTCAATTCAAGTGCTCCCAATCACCAAAATGATGTTCCACACACAAGGCTCAACCACAAGATAGTGTAAAGAAAATCAAAGTGTTGGGGTTGAAGTATTCGAGATCAAATCTAAGGCATGTGAAAGGTCATGGTGGGGTTGGAATCAACTCAATTCCAAGTCTCCCCACCAAAAATGTGATCTCAAATTGCGAATAAATGAGGCAAGGAGGGATGGCAATCAATCTATTTAATCTTGCCTCAAAGAATACTTCACATGACGAAAGATTCAAGAATCAAGATTCTTGGATCTTCGTTATGCGAAGTTTGCTGGGAAATCTCGGGGCGGTGGGAGTGATGGCAAACAATCAAACAAGTGATTTTTAATCCACTTGCCCCAAGAAATCCCAAGAAGTTTTTTTTTAGGTTTTTTTTTTATTAAGGTGACAAGTTGACTTAATTTGCTAAGAGAGAGACCTACCTTTTCAGCAACTTGGGCGAAGCTCCAGTGCAGCGCTGGTGACTTCACGCTCTTGTTTCCGCCTTGGATCTGCCCACGTCTCCGACTTCCTCTGCTTGCCTCCTTCTTGCAACGAGTTTACCTGCACACCAGCAAACAAAAACACCCGTGAAGAGAAGGGTGTGAGAAGAGAAAATTAGAGGAATAGAGTAGAAACTTACCTCAATGCATACCTCCCCGGCAACGGCGCTAGAAAAGACATGTTGGGACTCGAACAGGTTGTGTTAATATGGTGAAATTATCGTTGAAGTGAGTATAGTCGTTAACCTAAATCGAGCCTAACCAACATTTTACAAAACTTTTAACCTGGCCTACTTAATTTTATCTTGGTCACTTTTAGGCCCAGGGTCGAACATAGGGAGATGGGGATTAAGGGTGAATAAGTTTCTACGCCTCTCCTACAACGAATCTCTTTCGTGCGTTTATTATGTTTTTTGGTTCTTTTCTATTTAATTTTTTTTTTCGTTGATAATTTTGTCCTTGAGGTACACCCTCAAAATCAGGTCCTTGGCTTTGAGCCAAATTAGGGTTCCAAAAATTGGTCTTGCTATTCGCAAGATCGAGTACCTGCAAGACAAGGACTATCTTTTTTCTTTTACTTTTTTTTATCTTTTTAATAGCAGGAAACAAAAGAGAAATAAAAACTAGATAGGTTGCTTGTAAAGAAATAAATATAGTCTATATATATATAGATATATATATATTATATATATAGGGGTGGGGGTGGAGGTGGAAATGACGTGTAGCACAGTGTCGAGTTGGTCCACGACTAGTAAGATGCAACCAACAAGACGAAGTGCCGCGTAGAGTGTAGGATGGATGTGTGGGAGTGTGTGCGGAGTCGCTTTCTTTACGCGGGTATCGAGGAATATCAACAACTGGTGCAGATATTCCCGTGATATAACGTGTGGTGGAGTGACCAGTGCGTATGGATACAGGTAGGTGATATGTATGTAAATATATATATATATATATATGTATATATGTATATATAGATTGGGTTGTAACTATATAGATGTATATGTAGTTATGTAAATATATATATATATATATGTAAATATCTATATAAGTATACATATATATATTTATAACTAGATATATATGTATATATATTTAACTATATAGATATAGATATATATATAGTAATATATGTATATAGATATATATAGATATACATCTATATATATATATATATATATATATATATATATATATATATATATATATATATATGTATTTATATCTATAGATATATATGTATATATGTATGTATATATGTATATATACTTATATTTAGTTTTATAGGTATTAATATGTATATATATATATATATCTATATATATATATAAATATATATGTATAAGTATGTATAGGTGCGTACAAGTGAGTGTGTGTGTGTACGAGTGTGTGCGTGTGTGTAAGGGTGAGGGAGTGTCTGCTGGAGAGGAGTGTGAGAGAGAGCGGGAGTTTAGGCCGTCTGGCGAGCACAAGCGTTGTCTAATGGCGTGGGAGCAAGGACGTAGGCGTGGGCACAGAGGGCACACGCGTGCACTAGAGGGAGCACGCGGGTGAGAGAGTGCAACACAGTGCACTGTGTAGCACAGTGCACAGCGCTATGGGCTGGAACGGGAGTGGGCGCAGACGCGGGCGTGGGTGAGGGTGCTGAGCAGGCAACTGGCTGGAGGCGGTAGCGGCAAGGAGAGAGAGCGCGCGATGACCGGATAAGTGAGAAACTCTCCGGTCACTGCACTATAGCTACAGTGTCACGCTGAGAGATGTGAACAGTAGCTATAGTGCCACGCGCGATGGCCAACCGATTGCGGCTAGTTCTGTGTGCGCGGGCGTGCTGGAAGGTGCCTGCACGCGTGGAAGGAGCCTGCGGAGGTCGCTGGTGTGCCCGTGGGGCTGCTGCTGCTGCTGCCGTGCTGTTGCTGCTACTGAGCTTCAGACCTTGGCGCGTTGACAATGGTGGCGAAGGTGTTGAGCGGTGAAAACAGGGAGTGAAACCACCACGCCCACCTGCTCTTGGATGAGCTGGGCGGGGGTGGAACTCATAGTGGTGGTCGTGGGACCACTGTGAGCTTGCTCCTGCCCGCAGTGTGTCTCTTCAGTGGAAGAGCTACTGCATATGGAGGGGAGAGTGGAGGAACTTGGCCTGGAGGAAGGTGTCTGCTGTGGTATCTGTTCCAGGCTCCCCTCGCAAGGGAGAGGGTAGGGCTTTTTAAAGAGGAAGATGCCTGCCACAGCCATGCTCTGGTAGAACAAGTTCTACCATGCTGCAGGTAGAGGAATGGAGTGAAGATGTGCATGCCCATGCCTTGAGCCGCGTGAAGGAGAAGAAATTCAAAGTCAAAATGAAAAATGAAGAAGGTGAAATTGCGAGGCATCTCTTGAAGAAGATGTTAATTAAATGGCCAATTATTCACTCTCATCCCCTCTCAAATAAATGCATGCATGTGTCAATTTTACAAATGCAACTATAGCTACCTAATATGCAATGGCAGTGCTAGGAAATAACACAAGATGGCATATTTGTTGATTTTTTTTTGCTGTGCAATCACTACTCAACCCTGTGAGGACCTCTATGCCATCCAGAATGATCCTTACTCTCTTACAACCCTGGATGACGAAACCATCCTAATTTCTCCTAGTTGGGGAATACTCAGATCTCTAGACCTCAATTCCAACCTTGACCACAAAATCCATGCTCATATCAGCTTGCTCATCCTAGACCCAACTCGAATTTTCAAACTGAGCTGGATGACTGTACAAATAATAGTGATAATTACATTAATTGGAGTCAATTTCGAGGGCTCAAGCATGCAAATATGATAATATAGTGGTATTGGGAGCATGCATGCATACAACGTAATATCTACACCAATAGTTCTTCTAATTAACGCTTAACAGCCAAGTTCTACAAGTGCATATTGAAATAGGTCTCAGGTGAGCAATCAGACTGTACAGATGGATTCAGATTGATGATCAAAGTCCAATGGATCGAAAATCACCTCATTCCGACTTCCATGTCTCCCACAACAAGCACGAGAAGTTCTAACTATTGATCTAATGATCAACAACCCAAAATGTGACATGTGGCACCCGCTCGAGCATACATCGCACCCAGCGTCAATCGAGGACATTGGATGTCCACCCAACAACCATAAATTGGCCATGTTTCCCCTTACATTATGCCTCACATGAGAAGAAGACCTCCACATGCGATCTCGATCGTTGGATCGAGATCCAATGGTAGAAATTGTGTTGTTGCATAACCATCCACGTGATAATCCGCGTGGGTGTTACATTGGGTGAGTGCCCTATCAGCTACAGCAAATGTGAGATTGAAACCTTCATAACACCTCAAATGAAGGTGGGGGTAAGGCCCTTTCAATAGGGTTGTTCGATCATGGATGTGTGGCTCATGGTCATCCACGTCGCCGCATGGATGTTCAGCTAACAAGACGAACGTGATCACACACCATTGAATGCATGCATGCTCAATCCAAGGAACGCCAATGGCGTGAATCATGACCCTTCGATTCAGATCCAATGGTGGAGATACATCTGCCCGATACACATGATCCTACACACCACCAAGCGTGATTTGTGAAGCGCAATCCACTCACACTATTATGAGTTGGATAATTATCTGACGACTGATGGGAACACCATCATAGGCCGTAACTATCCACTTTTAGTCAAGTTTGATTGATAAATGCTCCTACATAATTATCTGAGGGTAATAATTCCATGATAATCTAATTTAAGAAGAAAATAGGAAATCAGGGTTAATTCTATAATTTTAATAGCACATCATAAACACAAATTAACCATGGGGTTTATTAGGGGTTAATTAAATGTCAAAGGAGCATTAAAGTCCAAGGAGTAGGTCCATACAGACAGAAAATAAGGTTTCACATGTCTCAAGAAGCAAAATAACACCCAAAATCCAATTTCAGACTCGCTTCAATTAAAGAGGTTCTGGTAAGGATAAAATTCATCTAAACCTCCTAAAATTCATAAAAAAATATTCTAATAGGTTTGGTACACTTAGTTTGACCATCTGAACCCATTTTGACCTTGGATAAAGTCTCAGACTGGATTTTGCCCTAATTTGGGCATGTGTGCAAATTACCCCATCAAATGTGATCAAACTGGAATTGAACTTTACCATTAGCTTTCGTGGGTCAAATTTTGGTTGGTATCAAAATTTGGGCTTAATCAGAGCTCATCTTGACCTAGTTTGCAATCTAGTCCCTAAAAATTTCTAGTCTTCACATTTGAGATCCTAACTTTTAGATTTATTGCATTTACCCCCCTAACTTCTCATCATTTTCTTCAAATCGGTCTTTTCCACCATTGGTGTGAATGCAAGCTTCTCAACCGAGATTTGAGGAAGATTTTCTCCCTCAAATCAGAGCCAAATTGTAGAGATTGACCCTAAAGTAGTCCTCGATTGTTCGCACCCAATCAAGGTCTTCAAACCTTAGCTCTAGAGCTCCAACAAACTTGAAATTTTCAGAGCTTTCTTCTCCCTAAAAATTCGAGCAATCTAAACTTCTTCCCAAGCTGATAGCTCATCCTAAAGACCTATAAAAGACCCCCTCACCTAGGTTGTCCTCCTTAGCTTAGAAAAGGTGAAGACCCACCTCTCCTCTTCGGTCGACATCTCTTCAAGCTCTGACAAGCTTCTCCACCCTTCTCATTGAGTTGTTCAACGGCAAAATTAATCAGCTGTCCTCCTTCAGCTCTTCGTCGCGACCACGTCCGGCCAAAGACCGGTCGTCTCCATCTTTCCCTGCTCCATCGTCCGCTCATCATCAACTCCTTCTCCGGTGCTGGTCCATCACAATCGGCCACTTCCGTGCACTCTCTACCTCTTTAAGTCTCCCTTTCTCTTCCACTCTCCTTCCTGAGCTCCTATAACCTTCTAGACTCTAGGTTCATGCACCATTTCAATCGCACCCACTCCATCTTCCTCACTATCGGTGAAACTCCGACTAGCTTACGCCGACGCTATACTGCACCAAACACAACTCCACTGCCTCCATTAGCTCTACCCTAACCCACTGATTAGAAGCCCCAACATTATTGGGACTTCTGACCATGCCCAAGCAACACCAAACAAACCTACCTCTGCTCGCCCTCTCCATCACTGATAGCCCACCACACACACGCACACACCAAACCACGACCACCGTCGCACTCGCTGTGGTCCAGCGAAGCTATTGAGCATTCTAATTGGGGCCTAAGGCATGTTTTCTTGCTTTTTAGGTCTTCGCCGGTGCTCTGCTGTTGCACTTATCCACTCCGACCACATCTGCATCTCTTCGGCCCTCACTCGACTAGCCACTGCCTACAATCAACGCGAACCTGAATCCTAAAGCCCTTCTGACCTTCATGCGACACCAACAACAACAACTTCGATCGCAATTGGAGCTTCAGCCATCAGCTGTAGTTGTGAAGAAGGGAGCTCAACTTTTAGTCCCACATCATTCGTTTCAAGCCTCGCCATCACGTATATCATTATTTTGTGCTCTTGGCTCATCATCTCCAAGAGCATAGGGGTGAGGTCCCTCTATGTCCCTAAGCATGTACTCACTCATGTGCTTGTCCATGCCCTCGCTTGCACTCATGCCTCGTGGGTCTGGGCAGTAGATCTGACTACCCTGGTCCAGTATGAGTATTGAGAAGAGAATTAGAGAGAGAAAGGGGGTGAGTTTTGCTCTACTTTGGGATTCATGCTCTCTCCCTCTCTCAGCATTTAGCCTCTGAGGGCTTTGTGCAAGGCCCTTATGCCTCTGTTGGGTGCTGCTGCTGCGCCTCTTCTGTGAGGCTTAAAGCAAGGCCTTTGTGCCTTGTGAGCTCCTGCTAGTTAAGGCATTTGAGGCCTTCTATTGTTGTCTGATCTAGCACTTGAGTGGTTCGGACTCCGATATTTGATTGAGCATGTTGTTCACTTATTTCAATAATTGTGAGCTTAAACTTAAGGGTTAATTTGGTGATTCAAATCACCATTTTAACCCATCTTTTTGAACTGACTGTCTATTCTTTATTGGAATATTATTTTGAGCTTCTCAATGGTTTCAATTGTGCATTACTTTTGCTATTTTGATTAGTAAATTGAAATTGTCATATTTACTCCCTACGAATGACCTCAGACTCCAAAGTGACTTTGAACTTTATAAATTTAAGTGTTTCATGCGATTTTCATCCTATACTATAATGCATATTTCTAAACAACGATGATTTCGCTTAAACGTTTTGGCATCATTGCCAGGAAGTAACGTGCAGTTTCAGTCACTAATTACAATTCTGATTGGATTTTAACTTGCTCTTTGTGATTTGTTGTGGTTGTGCGTGGTACACGGGAGAAGATCAGCCGCACGATAGCCATTCCACAGGTAGGTAATCTTGTTTCCTTCTTCTTAAGCTCACTATTTCTGGAGAGAGCTACAAAGAAGAATTAATTGGGATCAACTCACATTCTTTCTTAGATGTAATCACTTGAGTTGCTTGATTTTGATTTATTTAGACATCCCCATTCAGATATTTGCACCTACTAGGGACTTAAGGTGCCTAGGGCTACTCACCTTATTGATTGAGCCTTAGGTGCCAAAATTGGAAAGAATTAAACCTTGAAAAGAGCCAAATTAGGGTTTCTACTTTAGGGTTTGAGGAAAACACACTTGCCTGAATTAAAAGCGGATTGATTTCCCACATTGTGTGTCACCCATGCTTAACTAAATTGATCTAATCAAGAGGACTAAAAGAAGGCTCTAACATTCACTTGAATCCTTAAATTTTGGGACTTAATAACCTGCTTGCAAACCACTCAGGGTGATTTTGAGTTCATTACCCAATTCATCCTAAACTTTAGGACAGGTTAGGTGAAGTTGACCCACCTTGTGGGTTAACCAACCTTCAAATTAGGTCATAAATCACAGTCAATTCGAAAGTTCAAGTGGAATTTAAAGCACCATAATTTAGGACTAAAATTAGTAGACTTAAGGGGTCAAGTTGCTCCTTCCAATCCACTTGGATTCCCAGTGACAAGGAAGGTCAAGTGGGGGAACCCCTATAACCCGTGGGGACTCTTTACCATGTAGGGGTCTTTACGGGGCTCTCCCTTCCTAGCTGCCCAAGTACTTCTTGGGCGAGTGACTTTTTGAACAAGAGCTATCATCCGCCTTGAAACTCCTTAGTCATCCAAAGATTTTTGGGTGACTCTATTTCACATTCTGGCTCTTTAGGGCATGTTCTGGAGGCGATCGTTAAGATCACCCTTGAGACCTCCATTAGCAATTCATTCTCATTGAGGCCAAGCCTCGACTCACTTGCTTGTGCTACCATCCAACCAAATTGATATCTCTTCCAACTCTTATGCTTCTGAGCCTAGATCTCCATCATCTACATCCATTGAGAATCAAGAAGAACTCAATCTCTAGAATCAGCTACAGCGCCTTAATGATTTATTTCAGGCATTCATGAACCCACCACAGCATCCTCAGATGTGAGATCATTACAATCTTATTGCGGTAGCCATCGAACCTAGGGTGCAAATCCCGACTAGCGGACCTGATATTGAACTTAGGCCTAATATGCTTCATGCTATCCCCAAATTCCATGAGCTAAACTCCGAAGATCCTTTCCAGCACATCCAGCAGTTGAAACATCTGGCCCAGAGCTTTGGGCCACTTGTTCAGAATCGGGATATCTTTCTCATGGAGATGTTCTCCTTCTCCCTCATTAATAAGGCAGCCCATCGGTACCAAACTCTGACCCATTCGATCAACATTTGGGCAGAACTCCAATCTGAATTCCTAACGAAAATTTTCCTGGTTGGTCTGACGAATGCTTTGAGGCACTAAATCATGCACTTCATGCAAAATGCAGGAGAACCACTTCATGAGGCATGGGATCGCTTTCTGGATCACATGCTAAAATACCCCCATCATGGAGTTCCTAAATGGGAACAGGTCCAATCTTTTTACTAGGGACCCTGTGAGGATATCAGGCTCTTTGTCAATTGATGAGAGCCTCATCATGAGCCATAACTAGCTCATTTTGACCCAATAAAGAAGATAAAAGCTCCTACATAACCTAGAAGAAGGCCTAAATGAAGGAATAAGTGCTCTGAGAAGAAAACATGAATTAAAGGTTAAAACTGCAATTTTACCATTGTAGTGCATAAACGGGATTTCTCAGAGGCAAAACATAAGCCAAATGGTCTAAATAAGATAAAAAGTTGGTTGAGTCAATCAGAAATGGGTTCATGTGGAATTTAGGAATTAAATGACATTTGGTAACCCTAAAATAGACCTGCTTAAATCAACAAGGTTACGGTCAGGATGAAAATCAAGTAAACTCTCTAAAAATCATGGAAAAATATCCTCTAGGGTTTAGAACACTTAATTTGTCCTTTGGAACCTAGTTTGACCTAGAATAGGGTCCTAGCACATTAACTGACCTAATTTGGGTTTTTATGCAAAATGTCCAGTCAAACGAGATCAAACCTAAAATCCAACTTCACCATTGGATTCCTTAGGTCCAAATTAGGTTTTTACCAAAGTTTTGACCTAAGGGGAGGTCATCTTGACCTACTTTACAATTTAGTACACCCAAATCATAATTTGGTCCCTATCTTTTGAAAAGCATCACAGAGAGCCCCCTAACTTCCTCGCCACCTTTGCAATCAGGTCCTACCGCCATTGTTAGGGTAGAGTCGACCTCCGGTGAGGTTTAGAGAGGGATTACTCTCTGATTCCTCAGAGATTCCCTCCCTGAAATGGAAGGGAGATTCTCTGAGGAATTCCCTTCCATCTAAGGCCAATCACGATCCCTCGTGTGAACCCAATCTCTCGTGCGAACGCACGAGGGATTTGGGTATCCACCCACTTTCCTTCTCCGGTGAGCCATCGGAGACGATGGCGTGCCCTCCATGCTCTGAAAGCACGGCCCAGTGCCTATAAAAGAACCTCTCAACCCGGCCGCTCAATTTTAGCTTGACTTGGCCGGAGTTCCACCTCCAATTCATCTCTTCTTTCCCGGCCAAGAACCCAGCGAGCTCCGGCGAGCCCCCCTCCCCTCCCTCTTCGCTCTGCCACAAAACCAGTGGCAGAGTCATCTTCCTGATTCCCCTCCACGTCGTGCAATACTCACGCACGCCGCCTCAGCCCCGTCGTCACCCCCGTCCTCCCCCACTGGGCAGCTTCTTCTCCGACGACAATAGGTACAGCTGTCTGCCTCTCCATCCCCCTTCATCCCTGTAGTTAGGCTTAATACATTCTCCATCTTCCCCTCTCTCTTTTCCCCCTTTTATTTCATTTAATTGCCCCTCAACCGTCGCTGACCACCTCCATCTTCCTCGCCTCCGACCGACCTCCGGTGAGCCGCCCCCACCATTCCGCCCCTCCACACGGCTCGCCAACCGTCTCATAAGCTCCGCCTCACCACAAGGAACAATCTCCGCCCATCCACCATCCCTCTACGCCTCCACCACAGCCCCTCGAACACCCCCACACTTCTGGTCACAGGACGACCTAGGCACGCACGCCTAGGCCGTCCCACGACCTGCTTCACCGTGCACGACCTTCGCCGTGCCACGGCAAAGGTCCCCAGCTGGTCTGATTGAGCCGAGAGGCTTGTTTTGTGTGTGACAATATCGAAGCCCCTTGCCGCCATTGACGACGGTTGAAGAAGCTTCAAAGCAGCTCCAGGCGTCAGCAGATCCAGGCTTCAGGTGCAGCGGACTCGGGCGAGTAGTGCGAAGTGATCTGGCTCAGCAAGGAGTGCAGCGACGTCCGCAGCCTTGGCAATCGAAGAAGAATCGTCTGCGAGCAAGAGCGAAAGAAGGCGGGACTTTAGTCCCACATCGTTAAATACGAAGTGCAGGTGCGGTATAAACTATTTTTGTGTTATACACTCTTCACCTCCGAACACACAGGGGTGAGGTCCCTCACCTTACCCACGCTTGCCTCGTCCGCGGTTTCACCTCGCGGATCTGGCGGGCTCCGACCCGACCCATTCTGAGCACACCTTGCGCATCACCCACCTGCCGGTGCACCTGGTCCTGGGTGCGAAATCTGACTCGATTACCCATGCCTCTGGGAGAGCATCCTTGAGTGAATTTCAGAGAGTGAGAGACGTGCAGTTAGAAGGAAAGGGGTAGGTTTTGCTCTCTGTGCAGGTAGGCTGGTTGAAGAAGAGAGACTTAGCCGCAAAGAGAAAAAGTAGAAGAAGCTGAGCGAAGAAGTGAAGAGAAGGAAGAAAGAGAGACTGTAGAGAGAAAGGACTGCAAGAAAAGGAGCAAAGGCAGGAAGAAGATCAAGGTAGGAAGAAGACCTGTAGATCTGATGGAAGAAGTAGAGACTGCTGAGAAGAAGAAGACAGAAGAGAAAAGAAGCCTTCGCAGAAAGAGAAGAGAAAGAAGAAGAAGACAGAACAGAGAAGAAGCAAAGGCAAGGAAGAAGAAGCAATCTTTGCAGAAGAGAGAAAGAAGAAGAAAGGAAGAGAGACTGCAGAGAAAGAAGAAGAAAGCAAAAGAAAAAGGGAAAACACTTTTATGACGTCTGATCACAAGATCAGATGTCCAATTTTACTCTTTTGTCGTAATTACTTTTTAAATCGCATACATTCATATTTTAATTCAAGTTTTGAGTAAATTAGAGTGTTCAATTACTTTTGAGATTAGTAGTAAATTCTGATTGCTCCCTGTGTTCGACCTCGGATACTCCGATTATCGAGTAATAAAAACTCTTTATTTGTTTTGAACTCTTTTTAGGCAATACTACAATGTGACATTCTTTAAAACCCGAACGAGAGCGTTTAAACATCAATGCAACCTATGCTGATAACATCATGGGTTAGCATGAAGATACCATTTGGGAGATTCTCAAGAACATGTATGAGAACTCCATAAACAATGAATCTATGGTGTGTTCAATCAAATGACCACCCTGCATTGACAAACACACTGGGGGCACATGAGACTCAAGGCCTGTTTGCATCATCGATCTGGAATTGGTAGCCAGTCGCCTGGACAAGGTCTCAATCATTGAGAAGAAGGTGGACGACTTGACTTGACATCTATAGGCAGCCACCGCAGCACAGCAAAACACATATACACAACTGCCCTCTGGTATGGAGGTTGTGCAAAACATTTACCACCACTCTCATCAGGGGATGGACCCATATCCACCCTCGTCTGATTTTGGTTTTGGATTAAACTTCGGACCTACTTGCTCTAGTTGGGGGAACTCTGAACCCTTGTACTCTGACTTCTCTGGAGTTCCTCAGACTTTCAAGGATCTCCATGCCATCCAAAATGCTCCATTCTTAAACACCTATAACCTTGGGTGGTGTAATCATCCTAACTTTGTGTGGTTAGGGAATAATCAAAATATGAGATCTCAATCCAGCCCCAACTACAAGCTCCATGCCCATATCTGCCTACTCAACCTAGGCCCAATTCGAATTACCAATACGGGCCATCAAGGGAAGATCAAATGACTCTAATTCTAAAAACCCTAGTTGACGTCTAAAAGACCAATGAGGCTACGTAGAAACAACACAAAGATGAGATCACAGAGGTTCGAAAGATCCAACGGCAATGTCAATATAGCCCGACTCACAGTCGATATGGGCGCGGGCTGTGGCCAAGAAAGGTCGACCAAGGCTGATTGAACAATCAGAAAGTGAGCTAGGAACTTCCATATCTAAAACAAGAAAGTCAACAGGAAAATAGAGACTGCTGACCCTAACCACCATGTCTTCCACCACACCCTTCAGGATTTTGACAGAACGATCTACCAACTATAACGTGACAGGGGTGGGTTTCAGATTTCCCAAGGAAAATTTTTCGAGCATGATGGTTGGTATAAGATTTATGGAAGATCCTAGATCAAGCAGGGCACAATTAAAATTGCAGCCTTGGATGCTACAGGAAATAAGCAGTGTGCTTGGATCTTTCTGCTTCGGTGGTAGGTTTGACAGTATAGCACAACTCGCATGAGGTGAGAGAACCACTGGATTCTTAGTTTTCTTTGACTGTCGCCTGGGTGTTGTGTAGTCTTTGAAAAATTAGGCGACAGTAGGTATGTGGTCGATAGCCTCGAGCATGGGTACCTTGATTTCAACATCCCTGAACAAATTACGCAGGTTACCAAAGGCCTGCATATCTTTCCTTTTGCCTTTTGGCTCCCTTAGTAGAGCCTCAGGGAATGGGACTGATTCTGGAACCAATTTGGGTGTATCGTCCTCTCACGAATGCGGTGCGCATCCTGAATGAGAGGGTGATGAAGAAGATGGGCCAAGATCAGGTTGAGGCGGATCGACGGTTTGCTTACTGCTCCTCGTAGTGATAGCATTGGATGATGCAGGTCCAGTGGGATCATACGGCGGAGGAGGGTTCGCAATAGGGACATAAGAGTGCGGTGCTGCAGTGAGATTAGCCTGAAATCCCGGTGGAATGCTCGGAGCCTGCAGAATTTGATGAACCTGCCCCTGAGAAGGTCGTACCTGTGGTTGAGGACCACGGGTTACAAAATTTCGCGGGTTTGGAACAGGTTGGGTGGGAAGAGTGCCCTGAGATCGAGTTTCCATGCATAGTTGACTGATCTCAGCATTCTGCTATGCCAAAAGGTGCTGAAGAGAGGTCATGTTCTCTTCATGGCGCTTTGACATTTCCGTCATCATTCGCATCAATTTATCAAGGGGACTTGATGCGTGTTCGGTTTGCGATACGCAAGGGCCTGATGACGGATTCGCCATAGGATTAGACTGGGCCCTTGGGATGACGGGTGCAGACGGTCACATTGGTCCACCCATGGGGTTTTGGCGCTGCGGGTTGGACCATGCGAAATTCGGATGATTTTGCCACCCTAGGTTATAAGTGGCAGAGAACAGGTTGTTCCCTATGGTGCAAGCTTCTTCTATGCCAGAAGACGCGTCCGCATGTAAATATGCGTCCGAGCACACGGAGGCTTGGTCCTCCGTGTCAAAATACTGGCTCGCAGAAGCCAGATCCACATGACCTACCGAATCGCTCAGCGCGACACTCGGTAAGGAAGGTCTTACGGGGTTTCTCAGGATAAGCCTGGTGTTGGAAGAACTAGGATTGTGACGAAGTGCTGAGGTGGGGGTGTTTGCCATAGAATGGGCGGGGTTGGCCAGAAGCTCGTCCAGCTTCTTGTGCATGATGGAGACTTCATCCAATTTCTGTACGATAAGGCTAAGATCAGTGGATGAATGGGAGGGTCCCGTGTCAACTTCAAGGACATTATGGGTTAGGCTGGTATGATTAAAGGCGACAATGGAGGCATTGTTCATTGAGTTTTCACTCATATTTTCAAATAATTCGAATGCTACATTCTCGTCTTTGTCCATGAAATTCCCTCCGCAGGAAGCGTTTGCAATCTACTTCAAAGTCTCATTTAGCCCATAGTAGAAAATCTAGGCTATATGCCACTTAGGCAGACCATGGTCTGGACACTTCCTGACGAGGTCATTATATCTCTCCCGTGCCTCATGAAACTGTTCGCCGTTTTGTTGCGTAAATGAAGTGATAGCACGACGAAGTGCATTGGTTCGCCCGATTAAGAAAAACTTCTTGAGAAACGCTGTTCGCATCTCTTCCCAAGAGTGGATGGTTCTCCCAAGGGTGCGTAACCATTGCGACGCTTTATCCCGCAATGAAAATGGGAACATTTTCATGAGGACTATAGGTAACCCGATATTTCTTGGTTTAACAGTTTTAGCCAATCGGGTTAGGTCTTCCAAGTGGATAAAAGAATCTTCACTTGCAAGACCATGGAAGTGAAAATTTATTAAGCCAATTATGTTAGGTTTTAGTTCAAAGTCATCCTCGCCCATGGGGACCCGTATTTGTCCTATGGTCTCTACAGCAGCGGGATTCTGATAGGAGCTAAGAGACCTAGGCTCCTTCCGTTCGGGAGGGTTTTGTATTTCCTCTAATGTTTCCTTAATGGCCTCAATTTGTTCATTATACATTTCCATTTGGGCTTGGAGGCGGGTTATGGGATCCAAGGCTCCACCACCTGGTGGGTTTTGAGGGCGGTTTCCTCCCTCGGGATTTGAGGGTGGGCGTGCAGCCATGTTTGTGGAGGAGGACGATGCAGCTTTTTTTCTAAAATTATCAGGCAATTCACACAGTTCTGGGTTTTGTGACCTCCTCCCAAACATGCACTATCGCAGGAAGAATTGGGGAGATAAGAAGGGAAAAGAGATGAGAGAAATGATGCCGCAAAGGTACACTTGATGACAAATCAATACAATCAAATTCCTAACCTCTACAATGTGCCCTTAAACCTAAATATCTAAGTTACCTACTATCACGAACTACGGAACCGAATGCGAGCACCGCGGAACCACCAGGCCAGATTGAAAGGCCGTTTGCTCTAGTCTTAGACACCCGGTAGCACGTGGGAACCCTCACCAGCACGTAGGCATTACACGCAGGTAGTTAGACCTCCAATCCTTAATAAGGGTCAAGTTACTACCAATTTTAGTTGGAGGCCTAGGATCAAGTGCTTCTGGAATGTGAAGGGCATTTTTTACGGGTAATGCCCAAGTGATTGATTTTTAGAGTGTGTAAACCAAGCATGCAACGGGGAAATCTCCCCGAGTTGAAGTTCTAATTGGTGAATGATTTTTAGAATTCAGCCTTATGTTGTATGGATTTTAGGATTTCTCTAAATTACCAATTCAACCAATCTTCGGGTTTTGAGAGAATACAAGTTTTCTTCTAAGCCCAATAAACCCTTCTTCAATGTCAGTTGGTTAATGCATGCTAAAATGCAATGGGCTTCCCTAAATGGAGATTTCTATGTGTGGATGCACGAATCAATTTTAGATTAGTGTGAAAGGGAGCCAAAGAACTTCAATTCAAGTGCTCCCAATCACCAGAATGATTTCCACACAAGGCTCAACCAATGGATAAAGAAAATCAAATTGTTGGGGTTGAAGTATTCGGGATCGAATCTTAGGCACGTGAAAGGTCGTGGTGGGGTTGGAATCAACTCAATTCCAAGCCTCCCCACTAAAAAGGTGATCCCAAATTGCAGGTAAATGGGGCAAAAAGGGATGGCAATCAATCTTTTTATTTGCCTCAAAGAATGCTTCACACGGCGAAAAATTCAAGAATCAAGATTCTTGGATTTTCGCTATGTGAAGTAAGGTGGGAAATCCCAGGGCGGTGGGAGTGAAGGCAAACAATCAAACAAGTGAGTTTTAGTCCACTTGCCCCAAGAGATCCCAAGAAGTTTTTTTTTCTTTTTTTTTAGTTTTTTTTATTAGGGTGACAAGTTGACCTAAGTTGATAATAAAGAAAGACCTACTTGTTCAGCAACATGTGCGAAGCTCCAGTGCGGTGCCAGCGTCTTCATGCTCTCGTTCCCACCTTGGATCTTCTCACGTCTCCGACTTCGTCTACCTGCCTTCTCCTTGCAATAGGTTCACCTGCACAGCAATAAACAAAAACACCCGCGAAGAGAAGGGTGTGAGAAGAGAAAAATTAAAGGAATGGAGTAAAAACTTACTTGAATACACACTTCCCTGGCAACGGCACCAGAAAAGATGTGGTCGAGCCCGGATAAGTTGTGTTAATATGGTGATTTTATCGTTGTAATGAGTATAGTGGTTAACCTAAATCAAGCCTAACCATCTCTTTACAAAATTTTTAACCTGGCCTACTTGATTTTATCTTGGTCACTTTTAGGCCCAGGGTCGAACTTAGGGAAGTGGGGTTAGAAGAAGTTTCTATGCCTTTCCTACAATGAATCTCTTTCGCTCATTTATTGTGTTTTTGGTGTTTTTCTATTTAAGATTTTTTTTTGATAATTTTTGTCCTTGAGGTACACCCTCAAAATCAGGTTCTTGGCTTTGAGCCAAATTAGGGTTCCAAAACAAGTCTTGCTATTTGCAAGACTGAGTACCCGCAAGTCAAGGATTATCTTTTCTCTTTTATATATTTTTTTATCTTTTTATTGGCAGGAAAGAGAAATAGAAATAAAGGAAATATAGTATATATATATGTATATATTATATATGTATAAAGGGGTGGGGTTGGAGGTGGAGATGGTGTGTAGCACGGTGTCGAGTCGGTCGTCATCTAGAAAGACGCAACCAACAGGACGAGGTGCTGCGTGGAATTTAGGATGGATGGGTGGAAAATGTGTGCGAAAATGCTTTCTATACGCGTGTATCGGGGAATATTAGCGACTGGTGCAGATATTCCCGTGACACCACGTATGGTAAGTGATATGAAAAATATATATGTATGTATGTAAATAAATATATATATATATAGTTATAACTATATAGGTATATGTGTACTTATATATGTATATATCTATATATATATGTATATATATATAGGTATGTAAATATACGCATAGATAGATGTATGTATATATATATATATATTTATGTATGTATATATATCTATATAGATGTATATGTATATATGTATATATATATATATATATAGTAATATATGTATATAGATATATGTAGATAGATATGTATATATATATATGTATATATAGTTATATAGATATATATGTATATATGTATGTATATTTGTATATATATATATATATATGTATAAGTATATGTGTATATATATATATATATATATATATATATATATGCATCTATACTTATAATTAGTTATATAGGTATATATATATATATATACATATTTATACATATATAAGTATATGTATATATGTAAATATATATATATATACATATATATATAAGTATATATATATATATATATGTATGTATGCATACTAATACTTAGGGATATAGGTACTACTATATGTATAGATATAAGTATATATATATATGTATATAAATATATAGATATATGTATATATATGTATGTATATATTAATGTATAAGTGAGAGTGTGTGTGCGAGAGTGTGAGTGTGTGTGTATGTGTGTGCAGAGAGTGTGCGAGAGTGCTGTGAGAGAGAGAGAGAGAAAGAGCGCCTGCGGTGAAGAAAAGGTGAGTTAAGTCGTCCACGTCCTCAGGGCATCATCTGATGACCACAACGCACCACGCTGCACGTAAGCGTGCGGAAAGGTGCACGCTGGAGGGAGTGGGCACCGGGAAGAGAGACCGCAGTGCACAGCGCTGCGTGGAGAGGCGGGTGCTGGTAGACGCAGGCACTGGGAGTGGGTGAAGACGCGGGCGGGTGCGGGCACTGGCAGATGCGGGTGCACGCAGACGCATGGGTGGGCGCTGGAGCAGGTGCGGGGCGGGATGCAGGCGCGGGCTAGGATGCGGGTGCGGGCTAGCACAGGTTGCGGCGCGTCGGGTGACCGGATAAGTGAGAAACTTACTAGTCACTGCACTGTAGCCACGGTGTTCCGCTGACTAGCGTGAACAGTGGCTACAGTGCGACTCGGCTCCTCGCGACCAGCCTTGTTCGGTTCTGAGTGCAGGAGGCGTGAGCGGCTGGCGTGCGTGCAGCGAAGCTGCGCCGGCTGCTGGCTTGCGGAAAGGCGATTCGCGAAAGGGCGCATGGAGAGGGGCGAGGGTGGCCTGCAGGCGTGCGTGCTGGCTTACGTGCAGGCGCACGGTGGCCTGCGCTGCTGTTGCAGCCTTGCTGCTGCTATTACAGCCTTGCTGCTGCTACTGCAGAGCTTGCAGTGGCCAGTTGAGCTTCAAAGCTTGAAGCTCCAGTGGCAATGGCAGAAGTGGCTAAACGTCGAAACAGGGAAGAGAACCACCACGCCCGCCGGCTCTTTGATGAGCTGGGCGGTGGTGGGACTCACAGTGGTAGTTGTGCACCACTGTGAGGTACTCCTACCCACAGAGTGGCTCCTCAGAGGAGGAGGGGCTGCGTATGGAGGGAGAGGGGAGGAGACGGCCTGGAAGGGAAGAAGGCTACTGTAGGTGTGTGGACTAGGCTCTCCTTGCAAAGAATAAGCCGAGTCTTTTTTATAGAGGATGAAGGCATGCACAGCCATGCCCTGGCTGTGCATGTCTGTGCATGGCCGGCAGGGAGTGCTTGCTGCAGGGCAAGCTTGCAGCAGAGCATGGCGTGAAGAGGAAGAAGAGGCCATGCCTGCAGCTGCATGGAGAAATTCAAAGTAACGTAGAAATAGAAAATAAAGATGGAGATTTTGCAAGGCAGCACTTGAGGAATTTGTTAATTGCAAGGCCATTTTATTCACTCTCCTCCCCTCTCAATTAAATGCATGCATGCATGTATTTTCACAAATGCGACTATGGATACCTAATATGCACTGGTAATGCTAGGAAATAGCACAAGATGGCACAATTGTTGGTGTATTTTTGCTGTGCAATCACCTCCGCACCCCTAAGCATGCGCTTACTCACACGTATATCCACGCCCTTGCCAGCGCTCACGCCTCGCAAGTCTAGGTGATGGATCGGACTACCTAAGCCTGGTCTGAGTATTGAGAGGTGAATTAGAGAGAAAGGGGCCAAGTTTTGCATTGCCTTGGGATTCATGCCCTCTCGCTCTCTCAACACTTAGCCTCTGAGGGCTTTGTGTGAGGTCCTTGTGCCTTCGTTGGGTGCTGCTGTTGAGCATATTTTGTAAGGCTTAAAGCAAGGCCCTTATGCCTTATGAGCTCCTTCTAGTTAAGGCATCTGAGGCATTCTATTGTCGTCTAATCTGGCATTTGAGTGGTTTTGACTCTGATATTTGATTAAGCATACTGTTCATTTATTTTAGATAATTGTAAGCATAAACTTAATGGTTAATTTGGTGATTCAAATCACCATTTTAACCCCATCCTTTTGCATTGACTCTCTATTCTTTATTGGAATATTATTTTGAGCATCTCATTGGTTTTAATTGCATGTTACTTTTGCTATTGTGATTAACGAATTGAAATCATCATATTTGCTCCATACAAATGACCTCAGACTCCAAATTGACTAGGAGCTTTATAAATTTAAGTGTTTCATGTGATTTTCATCCTATACTATAACACATATTTATAAACAACAACGATTTCACGTAAATAGTGGCTCTAGCTCATCCACAATTGAGCAAGTGGGCATGCTACGGGATCAAGAGGGGCGATCTTAGCACAACCATGGCTGTGCAATTAGAATCCAATGGCACACGATCAACCTTCCTCTACAGTGCATGGTTGCACATTCCAGTATGCATATGGGCATGGGGGCACCAATCCAGCATGCCTGATTGGCCTAGTGTTGTTCAAGGCACGATCTGGGGTGGTTCAAGCAAGTTCAAGGCCCTTTCTTCAGCTATTAATGGCCCTATGGACCTCGATTGTCTTCCATCTTCACCACCAAGCTTCCCACCACCTTCTATAGCTCAAAGCAAAGTTCTTAGAGTGGTCGAGCCATCGACTAAAGAATCTACACTACCGTGGTTGCCTCGACAGTCTACTTTTTGCATTTAAATTCTAGTTTGCTTTAGCTTGTAGTTTACATTCCTTTAAGAATTACTCTAGTTTTGTCTTTCATAATTGTAAAATGTTTTTTATGATTCAAAGAAGCATTTGTTTCTTTTATGCTTGTGTTATTTCTATGTATTCCAGGTTTGGTTCTTACTTTGATTAGCATATCATGCTTGGTCTTCTAAAAAGTAGTTAGCAACCACTTTCTTCTACGAAATTCTTAACCCTACTCTCTCTCGCTTTCCTGCTATTCTTCGTAGAAGCAAATCATCATGTGGCAATAAAGTAAGCGACTACAAAATTTGATTACTTGCCTCCCTGAGATCGACACTCGTACTCATCATATAATCTTCTTAAAATTAATGTCGTAAGTGCTTGCTGTAAGGAATGAATTAACTAAGCGTGTTTCTCGACATCCACTTTTGGCATTGTTGTCGGGGAGGCAATGGATTTTTTAGTCACTTTCATACTTGCATTGGTGGCATTCACATTTTCTGACTCATGTTTCTCTCTTTCTATTTATTGGTTGCAGGAATCCAACGAGTTGGCAACAGGAGGAGCACATCCCAAGATGGTTGATCGGGAGTAAAGTGCGATGAAGATTTTGGTGTGTATCATCCTATCTATCGTAGTTTCATCATCCCTTTTTCTAAGAAAAAGAAAATTGCATTTAGACTCGAGAATAAACCTTAGGTTAAGGAGTTAGATAATATGAGGGAAGGTGGGAGAGGCGATGGTGACCATGGTGATGACGAGGGTTGGTCAACCAGGCAATCAAGGGCATCAAAAAGTAGAGATCAAAGAGGGGAAACCCTAAGGGGAAGAAGTCGAGCAGGTAGGGGTGGAGCTGTGAAGTAGGAGTGGAGAAGGGTTAGTAGGGAGATTGTATGTTTTCGCTATCGAAGGTGAGGACATATGGCGGTGGTCTGTCACTTCCTTCTCGTCTGCTGGGCTTGCGGAGGACATGGTCATAAGGGAGATGTTTGTACAAGGAACAGAGGGAGATTAGGAGAGGGGGCCTTCCTGCACCCTAGACCGATGAGTAGAGAAGGACCACCACCACCTCTTGATGCATTTATGGGCTATTCCATTAATGTGGAGGTACCAACGTCTGAGGGCACTAGGGTTTCTAATCTTGTGCTCAGTGGTGCTCTGGTCGGAGAAGTGATGACTAGAAACCCGTCGCAGCAGCATCTTCAATTACTGGTAAGATCCCTATCCCTATCAATTGAAGGTTGGAAGATCGTCACCCTCTCTCCTACGTGATTTGTGGTTTTTGGATTGGGCATGATTGATGTGGAGTGACTTAGGTTCCAATTGACTGTGTTTGAGAATGTAATAGTGTTATGGAGGCTAATGTCATTGTTTGATGGTGCCTTGTTTGGATCGACCACCTCAGAGGGCTGGCTCTCGATCTAGGAGGTTGAAAATCAAAGGTTTTCCATTTCATCTGAGATCTAGAAGTGTGGCCGCATCCATGCTTGCAGGGTTCGCAAAGTTGGCAGAGGATGCGAAGGTAGGTTTAGGTGAAGGAGATGGCTATCTGCTATGTGTTAAAGTTGTGGTCTTCAGTGGTGGGTTGGTACCAGAGAAGATTATCCTTCGGTGTGGAGGAAATTCATGGCTATTACTGCTGCAATTTGGATGTGTGGACATAGACTTCTTGGAGCAGCAAGTGAAGAGAACTTTTGCAAAGGTTTTCAGAGAGGAAACCACCCAGGAGCAGCTAGGTCGCAACATATCAAAGGTGGTACCTAAGCCAAAGAAGAGGAAGGATCACCATTACATGGGGATGGAAGAGGAGGAGATGGCTAAAATGAGGAGTGACCAACTTGCAGCAGAAGACTATTTAGCTATGGGGGTTTGACAAGAAGTCCTAGTTAATTCTCAAAAACAACATTCTCCTTTTCATGTTGCAGAAGGCTCGAAATTTGGGGTTGGAGCTACATCAACGTTTGCCTTGCAGAGATCTCCTTACAAGTTAAGGCAAAGAAGAAATGTTGATTCCAGGAATATGGATGAGAACTCTATTGCAGTAGGGCTCAGAGTAGAACGTGTGCAACAAGCAAACAAGGGGGGATCTCAAGAGGGGAGATGAGAGTCCTCTCATGGATTGTGTGTGGGTTGCACGACAAAATTCGAAGGGCCTCACTTGTGAGATATTTAAGGGAATGGGAGATTGACTGTGCACTCATCCAAGAAACACATATTGAGGATGAAAATAGTCCCATGTGGAATGAAATGAAACAGACAGGGAGTACTGATTGTGTGTCTCTGAATGTGCAAGGAAGGTTTGGAGGTGTGGCCTTTTGGTGTCGGGAGGCATGCCTAAAAGTGACTGAGAGTTTTAAGTCTAGGCTTGCAATCTCCTATAGGTGCAAGATGGTTCAAGGGGAGATGCAGTGGTTAATTATAGGGGTTTATGGACGATGTACGACAGGTAATCGATCTGAATTATGGGATGATTTATTAGCCATTGCAAGTCATTCACAAGGGCTTCCATGGCTGATAGGTGGTGACTTCAACTATACATTGACGGAGATGGATAGATCAAGTGGCTTATGGATAGCTCCTCTCTTGGCTTCCAACTAACAATACAAAATTTTGGTCTAAATGACTATCCAACTGCAGGGGTGGATTTTACTTGGAGAAGTGGAAATGGTTTGATGTCAAAATTAGATAGTTTCTTTGGGAACGCAGACCTGATGGAAAAATTTTAGCTATTGTCTGTGGCTGGTCTAAAGTGCCCCTTCTCAAACCATACATTGCTGGTTTGGGATAGTGGAGAAAATGCTCAAGTTGGCTCCTTATTCAAATTCAGAAGATTGTGGCTCTGAGAATCAGGTTTTCATGAAATGTTTGAAGCATGGTGGAGAACTAAATATGTAGATGGTACAACGAAAATCAAATTGGCCTCTAAACTTGCATCTATGCTAGTTATGTTAAAACAATATGGATCAGTTGTTGCTACCCTGAGAGAACAAAAATGCCATGAAGCCCTCTTGGAAGTGCAGCGGTTGGATGCAAAGGAGTCGGCTTCTCCTTTGTCTGACCATGAACTAGAAACTCAAAAAAAGTGGCAGGAGGTAGTAGCAGAAGAAGACTTGAAGAGGGAAATGGATTGGCGTGAACGTTCACGACAATGATGACTCAAAGAGGGGGATGCCAACACTGGATTTTTCATTTAGTAGCCAGCGCATGCAGAAGACATAATCATATATCCTCTACTATTGTGGGAGATCAGAGAACATCCTTACTATAGGAAATTAGAGCAACAGCCATCAGATATTTTGGGGACACCTCTTGGGCATCATGGAGGGGAGATTGGAGAATGGCAGGGTAAGTGTTGCCATGGATCTCTGATGAGCAAGCTAGCAACTTGGTGGCTTCTATGTCTGAAAAGAAGTATTGGATGCTATTAGTGATCTAAACAATGAGGCCTCACCGAGTCCGAAGGAGTCAACTCTTTTTCTATAAATAATTTTGGATTATTTTAAAAGGTGATGCGATGGAGGTAATCAGGGAGTTTGAAAGGGGCAACTATGGTTTTGATAGGATAAATCGGTCATATCTCTTCTTACTTCCAAAGAAACAAGGGGTAGATAGCTTTCCGGACTTTAGGCCCGTTAAACTCTTGAACTCTATATATTTGGTGGTGAGTAAGGTTCTGGCAACCAGACTCAGGAGTGTCCTACAAGATCAGATTCTTCCAGTTCAATTCGCTTTCCTCCCCAATAGATCGCAGCAAGAGTCTTTCACTATGGATTAGGAAATGGTGATGGGATGGCACCGGAGAAAGTGTAAGGCTTTTCTCTGGAAGGTAGATTTTCGAAAGGCTTATGATTCGGTGTCATGGCATTATTTATGGGAAGTTTTCAAGAGAAGAGGATTTCTACCCATATGGCTACAATGGATAAACGGATGCATCACCATTGCCTCTTACTCACTCTAATAAGTGGTAGACCATGTGGGGCATGGATTCAACCACAATGCGGTGTTAGACAAGGATGCCGGCTTGCACCACTTGTTTTCAACCTTGTGGTTGACACTTTAGCGAGGTATGCATGTAGATTATCAAAGGTTGGTATGATCAAAGGCTATTCCATCTCTAATAGGAGTGCATTGGTTCTCGTACTGCAGTACGTTGACGACACTGTCTTTCTTGTAGAGGGAAAAGAATAGGAAGCACAAGCATTACTACATATGGTAAAGATTTTTGGGGAGATCCGGTCTAAAATTGAATGGGAATAAATCATCATTGGTCTATTTTGTGCTCCCTAGTGAAGAGAAAACAACCATTTCTTCTATATTGGGTACCCCTCTGGGTACACTTCCGATTAGATACTTGGGCTTGCCTTTGAAGTGTAGTAAATTAAAAAAAAGTAACTAGAATACTTTGTTTGACCAAATCTTAGTCAAACTGGAAGGGTGGAGCAACGAATACCTGTAGACAAGCGTGGAAATAGCATATTTTGATATCATCGAAAATCATAGTCTAGTCGTGAATCCACTTGACAAAAATATTTATAATAACGAAACTTGCACAGATTTCTTTTCTTTTTAGAACTTGAGTCCTTGTCGTTCGTCTCTGGGAGGCGTGAAAACAAGTCAAGATTTGGATCAGCTTAATCTAACCTAAATCTAATCTAACCTAATATTTTTGTCTTTTTGTGTTTTTGATCTTTATTTTGAAACACGAAATGAAAGCACACATCAAAGTTGTAAGCCATGAAGACAATAGCAGGCATATAAAACCATTAGACAAGAGTATCATAAATAAAAAATTAAGTCACTATAAAATATGGATACATGGAAATAAAGCTAAACTAAAGAAAGGGATCAACCAAGAGAGGTTAAGGAGAAGCCTTCTTGGCCATCCACTAGAGAGAGGAGATGGTGTGTGCACCCAAGTGGAGAGAGGAGGGTGTTGCACCCTTTCTCTACCAATGGCCATCCTTGAGAAGACCTTGAGGGGGGTCTTCTCTATCGCCGTCTAAGAAGAAAAGAAAATGGGGGCGTGGATCCTCTATGGTGGAAGAAGAGGGCATGCCCTCAAGAAGAAAGGAGAAGGTGTTGTAACCTTATGCTCTTCTTCATGCCACCCTCATGAAGATGCCTTGGAGGAGCTTCTTCTTTAGCCATCCATGGAGGGAGTCTTGGAGGAAGAGGATGGCCTTGAGGGGGAGAGGAGGAGGTGTGGTCACAAGGTTGAGAGGAAGAGAGCGGTGGAGATGGTCCAATTTCATGGCTCTCTCTTTGCCTTTATGGAAGGCTCCATTTGGTTGCCACTTTCGGTGGCTCCAAAATTAGCTAATGCCACATTTTTAGGATCTAGGTTTGACACAAGTTTTAGGGTTTCCAAGAGAATGTGCTTGGGTTTGGTGGGGGTAAAATAGGAAGGTATGTGTGGGTGTGTGTTTTTTGTGGGTTTATTAGGATTAGGTGCTAAATAGGTTGGGTCAATCTAGATTAAGTGGGTGTGGACCTAATTAGGCTTAGGAAAGTCTAATTGGATAGGAGTGATCCTAATTAGGTCTAGGTCAAGTCAAATTGGATGTGTGCATGTGATTAGGCTAGGGTAACCCTAATAGGTATGAGTCAATTAGATCCTGGGTGTATCTAATTGGGCTCAGGTGCACCCAATCAAATGTAGATGCACCCAATTAGGCATGGGATGGTTCGATTTGATTAGCGATAGGATAAGTAGGGCTATGGATAGTGTACTAGTCTTAGGAGGTCTCTAATTAGGTTTTCTAGGGTGTTTGGTGGGGTTCCTAGGTCAAAATAGACAAGCTAAGGCTTCTAACACCAAAATCAGGAACCAGAGAGCAGTATCAAACATCCAAGATAGTGGTCAGACATCTTATACTACAAAATTGGATGTCTGGACATTAAATTAGATGTCCAATTCTGTGTCAGTATGAGTTTTGGCATCTTGGATTGTTATTCTGTAGAAATCAGACGTTTAGCCAGATGTTTGGATGTCCTAAAAGGTACTGGAGAGTGGGTTTTAGGTTTTCCAAGGTGGGTTTGGTTCCTAAGTGTTTGGGAGAGGGATAGAGTGGATAAGAACAAGGATAGTGCTATCCATGTTTGGGTTTTGAGGCTAAGGTTCCCTAATGGAGGTCATTTTGGGTTTGGGAAGGCTGTCGTAGGGTTTCTAAAGATCGGGATAAGGCTATCCTCCTCACTCCTCTTATTCGGATCAGTCTTCTTCTTCCTTTATTGCTTTATTCCACTATCTCCATCTTGGATAACTTTATTACCTGCAAATAGCAATAAAAACATTAACTAGCAGGGCATCTCATCTTATTCTAAATAGACTGATGCAATGCATGTTATGCAAGATATGAGTGCAATATCCAAAATTTAAGCTAGGTTCAGACATTATTTAGGTTGATTAGGACCCATGATTGTTGTGCAGTCATACCCCCATGCCTAAACTTTGCTAGTTCCTAGCAAATGCAAGACTAAATGCATGACTAAGTTATTTACAAATTTAATCCCTAAAGGACAGCTTATTCTTTTTATCAAAGAGATTGACTAAAGATTTCTCTCCTTTTGTTTTGTCTAGAAATCTTGAAATCCAGATACGTGAAAGTGTAGCTATGTAGCTTTTGCAACGAATTCAAGTAAAAAGCCTAATTCACTTCTAAAGTCTGTGCTTAAACCCTAGTAAAATTCTAGCGGGATAAGCGGACTTCTTCCCTCGGGGTATTCAAGATATTCTATGAATTCCACCCCGGCTTTAAGCTTAGGTAGAGAATTTTAGAGGGAAATGGTTGTTTATTGGTGGCTCACTCCCACTTGGTGCTGCATAGAAATTAGCACTATAGAATCTAGATTCCCAAATTATTAAGTAACTCAACTTAGAGAAAGACGAGAAAAACTATGCTCTCTTTTGGTTCCTTTGTATTCATGCTCTCTTACTCTATCTTTTTTTTTTAAAGCTCACAATCTCACCAGATTCTCACGTATGATCTGTATTTGGTGGTCTTACTTGGCACTAGCACTTTAATTGAGTTCCCATATCTCTAACACTAAGTCAAAATTTCTCAGCCAGTATTCGAGCGGTCAGAAACACAAGAAAGGTGGGTTAAGGCCATATTTGGTGGATCTCAAATTTATTTCGTAGTATTGCCTCAATGCAACTGAAATAAACACTAAATATTCACAAACTCTTTTCCTGCTCTTTTCTTCTCTTTTTCTTTTCATTTTCTCATTTTTTATTTTTTTTCATTCTCTTCTTTTTTCATGTATAATTTTTCTAACTCAACACAATCTAGCCACACATTCATGAATTTTATTGAAGTGGCATTATTAGGGATTTGTGGTACTTAAGAGACATTGGGTGTCTTATTTGGTAGAAGTGCCTACTCAGGGCATCGGGAAAGATGGATAGGATAGTGTACTTCTAACCTTCACAGCAATACCCTCCTTCAGCTGAGGATTCCATAAAGAATGGTTGTAACCATTCACCTTAACCCTAGTTTTATGAAAACTTGCTCTCTACGTATTTGCCTTATTTGGTGGCTCTCAAAATTTCACGCAAAAATGTATACGCAAGATCCGAGAGTGAAAACTATGCCTAATCTCTTAGTATCATTACCTAATTATCTAGGATTCCAGATTCCTTGCACTAATCTTAGAGCACCAGTACACTCTACTCTCATCTCACACTATTTGGTGGATTTTTTTTTGAAAGAAAATCCGCCTGACTCCCAAAACATTGTCCAAGGGTTTAGGAAAAGAAGCACTACTTCTTCTTGATAGACTAAAGACGTTTATCGGCCTTCACCATGAATCCATTGCAAATTCTACGTGTATGTGAAAAGTTATATTGGATTCTAGATTACAAGAATCAACTAGAGGATAAAATCCCTAATGCATTCCCTTAATAAAATAATCTTATTCATTGATGCACTATGTATATATGCTATAAACAAGTAACCTACTATATTAGTACTTCATGAAATTTCCCTCACGGGTTACATTCAGCTTGACCCTAAATTTAGAACAAAAGGTAAGTGGGTGAGTCGAAAGTGGCTGTTGCGGATGATTTTTAGCTCCAATGCGAACATTAGAGGTGGAGTCAATTCTTCTTAATTTAAGGACCCTAAAGTGCAATTAGCATGATGTACGAAAGGTTTTTCCTAGGTGTTGGCAGAAAAATTTTTAGTTTGTAATTACTACCCCCCCATGCCTACTTTCTTGCATGTCCTCATGCATGAATACAATGAAAAATAAATTAAGACAGGGAGTAAATGGGTAGAATTCACCTGGAATGGCTCTTGAATTTTGACATTCTACTTATTCCAACACCTAAAATTGAATATGCAGGAAAAATATGACAAATAAAATATGCTATATATAAGTGCTGAGATTAACACCTCCAGCTAGGCGTACACTGAAAAAGGATATGTCAATACACTATTGAGAATGGCTAGTAAAATAATAAGAATTTTAATCTCATTTGCCAACAGTGGGCAACAAATGCAGACCAGCTGTCCATGAATTCCAAGTCCAAATAATCGAAAAAATATGTAGATGGGGCTTGGGATTATCTACAGCCAGATGCTACAGAAGAAAGACAAATAAATATGAGTGCCTAGAAGAAATGAATATGAAGGCATCCCGAAGAGGTGATGGAGAATGTGGGTGGTAGGGGTATGGGTGGAGTCTTGTGGGGTGAAATCATATGGGTCCTGATAATGGTGATGAATGGAAGGCATGACCCAAGTGATGTGGTCAGATCTGGAAATCAAGGTCCACTGATCAGTCTCTGTCTCTACCAAAGATGTTTGGGTATCATCTTCTTTTATCTCTTCAAAAATTTTCAATTCGAATTCCCAATTATCACATGATTCCCCAAAATTTTTAGCTTCCTCCAATAACTCATCATATGTTATCCCCAACAGTCTTTCAATCTCTTGAATATCCTTTTCATAAGGGGATATTTTCTTCTTCTCACTTAGATGAAATTGGTCGTTAGATTTAGTAGTGAGTTCCTCCATGAAAGTGGAATGGGCTGAATCATTGATTGAGGAGTTGTTACAGTCCTTTTGATTTTGTTGCTCCATGTATGAGATCATTTGAATTAATTCATCAATGTCTCCATGGGTATTCTCAAATACAACAAAGTCATATTCAGGTCCCTTAATGCTTGGTTCCTCAAAATGAAATGATTGGTATTCATGCCCTAAATCAAGATCAAGATTCTCGAATAAATCTTCATTCTCAACTTCAATATGATTATCAATATCATCCACCTCAGGTGTTTGATCAACAGAATCCTGCATGACCACCACCGAATCACAAATCGGTTGTGACACACCTGACCCAAATTCAAACATTTCTGATTTTTGTTGCTCGTCCCAGATTCTATGAAGCTCTTTCCATATATCATCATATTCTCTTGCACTAGCTTCTTTTATTTCATGAATCATTTTGATCAATTGAGTAATCTGTGATTCATTGCAAGGAGCAAGGGTTTGAATTGGGCTAGGTCGATCAAGATAGTCAACCATACTATCAATGATTTAATCTGGTATGGAGGGTGACTTATGTGATCTAGTGGATTGTTGATTCGGGTCATGTGGTTCTACCCAGGTGTCAATTTCCATAGTTTCTTCTAAATTACCCTCCGAATCACTTTCCGTATCCAGAAAATACCTTGACTTTGTTTTCTTAGCGGCTGCATAAATATCAAAGTGAATCTTCTCATTGTCACTACTCATTTCCATACATCCTGAGTAACAGTCAATCTGTGCATTGGCCATAGCCAAGAAAGGTCGACCAAGAATGATGGGAGAATTACTTAGCTTCTCCGGTATATCCATGTCTAAAACAACAAAATCAACTAGAAAGCTAAGACCTTGTACTTTAATAATGACATCCTGAACTACCCCCTTAGCTGTTTTGATGGAGCCATCTGCCAATCTAATGGTGATAGGTGTGTGGTGCAGATCTCCAATTCTGGTGCGATCAAAAAGGGCGATAGGAATCAAGCTAATGGAAAACCCTAGATCCACAAGGGCTCTATTAAAGGTGAATCCCTTGATGGCACAAGATATGAAAGGTTTTCCAGGTTCAGTCCTTTTGGGTGGTAGAGTGCCAGAAACAAATGCACTTATGTTAGTTGATAAAACCACCTCTTTAGGTGTGCAGGTCTTTTTGTTCTTTTGTGACTCTTTCTTTAAGGCCTTAGGAAAGGGTAAATAGGTCAAATCAACTTCAGAAGCCTTTTTCTTCTTTTTGTCCCTAGAGTCTGAGTCAAAGCTGGATGTGTGTTTGGTCTTATGATTTTTGGTTGAGCCCGAATCAGATCTTTTGGGTGGTCTCTTAGCTTTTCTCTTCCTTTTAGAGGCCACAGATTTGGCCCCCGCACAATGGCATGTATGATAGATTGGATGAGGGGTCAGAAGAATAGGTGGAGAATAGGAGTGAAAAGGCATTTGCATCTGGGGATAAAGTGATTCTTAAAGTCTCTTGATTTTATCCCCTTGAGATTTCACTTGATTTTCCAACTTAGTCAGCCTTTCTTCATTTTTCTTGTCAAAGTCCAACAAAATGTTCATGATATATTCAAGGTTGGTTGCGGGTCGGGCTGGAATAGATGGTTGCCCTAAAGTGGATTGAGTGGAGTATTGGGTTGGCCTAGATTGATGTTCAGTCTCAGTCGGTCTTTGTGGTGGCCATGAAAGATCAGGATTGTTTCTCCACTCAGGGTTATACGAATTTGGATATGAATCAATAGGTGTATCATCCTGAGTGGGGCTGACTATAGGGGGACTTCATTGGGAACCTGTTATGTGATCCTGTACTTGTGATCCATTATTCTAATTCCTTAGTGATATCTCATCAGGTATAGATGTATCAGAAACAGTGCATTCCTCAAGTGATCTACCCAAGTCACGGATTAGGTCCAAAGGTGCCTTTTGGGTTGGCTGAGTCCAGGATACCTCCCCATGGTAGCAAGAATTAGTAGAGAAGCTAGTGGATCCAAAATATGGTCACTAGACCTGCTAGGCTGGTTGTTCCAGGTCTCTTATTCCTAGGAGGAGTGATAAGATTGAGATTGTGCCTGAGATCGTCTAATTTGCTCCAAAAGCTTGGCACATTGATCTATATAGTCCTTGTTATATTCTCGGAATTCGGCAACTATGGCTTTCAATTGGTTCAAATCTAGATAAGGGTCTGGTCAATGAGGTTTAGGTTCTAAATAAGCTGGGGGATAAGGATAATCATATCCCAGCTGGTTAGGATGAGTCTCCCAACCAAGAGGAGTCGAAATCATGGTTGGGTTGGGAGATGGAGGACCCTGAGGGTCAAAAGAATGATATGGTTTCATGGATATTTGAGAAAAGATGCGGATAGAGACAAGTGATAGTCTTCCTCAGGAAGACTAAACTAGCTACAAGGGGCTAGTGGAATTAAGGCAAAGGCCTAGGAAGAAAGATGAGAGAGACCCAAATCAAGAAAACAAGCTAGCCTTAAATTGTATACCCTAATTGGATCTAAACTTGGTATCCTGAGATGGAATTGGGTTAAACCAACCCTTGAATTACTTGGCTGGCTAGATTGGTGGGACCCCCTAGGACACCCCTCACGATGGAACACCACTAAAGGTTAACGCAATTACCGCACCAACCTTTCTTGTCACCAGTTGGTCCAAATAGATAAGGCCTTGATTTTTACCCAATTAAATTTCAGTTACCAAGTAATTTAATCTTGCCTAGGGCACGTCTACTTGGTTTTAGGCTTGGGCTTAGAGTGCTCTTTGGAATGTGATTGGGCGTTTGGGGGTGTTGCCCCTAAAATTAGATTTATGAGTGTGAAGTGCACAAACAAAGGATTTTCAATACAAGCTTTAGTTGGTGTGGTGGATTTTATGGTTCAAGTACTTGAATTAATTTTTTTTTCTTTTCTTTTAGGGTTTCCTTGTTTAAGTCAATTCAAACAAGGTTGTGGTGAAGCACGCAACAGTTTTTTGCAAGTCCCAATTTGTTATATGAATTTCCTTTAAGTATGGAATGCAAATGTGCTCTACCGTAGTGTGGAAACCCTAATATCAAATAGGTCTATATGATGCTTTTATGTCCAACAACGTAGAAGTGGTGCGACCCAATCAAGGAAAACAATGGTCCTAATGCACCACCACTAAGTGAAATAAACTTAATTGGTTGCCTAGGTTGAAATGTAAATTAAATTCAATTTAAGTGGGTGAGGGGGTAGACGACCAATCAAGGCAAATCCCCTCACATGCAATCACACACAAATCAGGCTCAGACGAGTTTGTTTTAGGTCTCTAAATTTAAACCCTAATGTGAAACACCTAGGGTTTATACTTCTTCTAACAATCAGCAGTTAGA
This sequence comes from Thalassia testudinum, assembly GCA_037157565.1. Lineage (NCBI taxonomy): Eukaryota > Viridiplantae > Streptophyta > Magnoliopsida > Alismatales > Hydrocharitaceae > Thalassia > Thalassia testudinum. Next base: position 4,920,133 of record JAZHRO010000003.1, on the reverse strand, counting down.
CCTTAGTATGAATTGAAATCACTCCCCAAATCAGCACATAAATAAAATAAGATGAAATTTGGTAGAGATCTTTTTCTTTCAATAAGTTTTTCAGGGAATATTTTTTTAAGATTTTTACTATTTCATGCAATTTTTCAAGATTTTTTTAGTGTCAGGAGGCCAAATAGGCCAGATAGACCCCCTACGAGTAATTCAGTTTGAAACAGTATCAAAAGAAATCCAAAAATTCTTGAAAATTTATAGAAACAACTAGCTTTTAGTAGCTTTCCAACCCTTGAAATTTTAAAGAGATCTAATTTATGTAGAGGTCATAACTAACATTTAAAGTTATATAAAATTAGAGTGCAGACTATTCCGACCCTCTTCCACTGTATGAATTTTTAAAACTCGTACAGTGTGAATTTTTCAAAATAAAAGGTGGTGCTGGAAAGCTGGTTTAAAAAAGTAATATCAGACTAAATCCCAAGATTTTTGGACACTGAATTTGATGGCAATAAATTTTTGAAATTGTCAATATTTGCTGGCCAGATTTCCAAATATGATTTTTGATTTGTTTAAATAGTTTCCAAGTTAAAACACACACCAAAGAAAGAATTTTTTTTTTTAATTCAAATCCAAAAATTTGAATTTGAATTTTTTTGTATATATAATTTTGTTTGGCTTTTTTTTTACCTAAGAAAGCAACAAAATTGAGGATGAAGGAAATACCTGTGGTCTTCACCACAGGTCGATGCGTGCGTGGATCCTCGCCTTGACACCCTACAATCAAAATAATGAAAATTTAAGAAAATCAAAATCTAAACTCGCGTGTTGCCTCCCCAGCAACGGCGCCATTTGACAAGCATGGAAATCACGTATTTTGAAATTGTCGGAAATCGTAGTATAGTCGCTAAATCCCCTTGACAAAAATATTTATAATAACGAAACTCATGTAGATTTCTTTTCTTTTAAGAACTTGAAGTCCCGGTCATTCGTCTCTGGGAGGCATGAAAACAAGTCGAGATTTGGATTGGCTTAATCTAACCTAAATCTAATCTAACCTAATATTTTTGTCTTTTTGTGTTTTTGATCTTTATGTTGAAACACAAAATGAAAGCATGCATCAAAGTTGTAAGCCATGAAGATAATAGCATGCATATAAAACCATTAGAGAAGAGTATCATGCATCAAAAATTAAGTCACTATAAAATACATATACATGGAAATAAAGCTAACTTAAAGAAAGGGATCAACCAAGAGAGGCTAAGGAGAAGCCTTTTTAGCCATGCACTAGAGAGAGGAGGATGGTGTGTGCACCCAAGTGGAGAGAGGAGGGTGTTGCACCCTTTCTCTACCAATGGTCGTCCTTGAGAAGACCTTGATGGGGGTCTTCTCTATGGCCGTCTAAGAAGAAAAGAAAATGGGGTGGTGGATCATCTATGGTGGAAGAAGAGGAAATGCCCATAAGAAGAAAGGAGAAGGTGTTGCATCCTTATTCTCTTCTTCTTGCCACCCTCAAGAAGATGCCTTGGAGGAGCTTCTTCTTTAGCCATCCATGGAGGGAGTCTTGGAGGAAGAGGAGGAGGTGTGGTCACAAGTTGAGAGGAAGAGAGTGTTGGTGCTAGAGCACCACGATCATTTGTTTTGATGATAACAAAACACGTGTTATTTAACATTTGCAATTTGAGTCCTAGATTTCAGGTCAATTGCAAATGTGGACGTGTTTAGACGGAGTTCGAGCTCGCATCCAGGACGGATTGGAGGAGCTTGACGGAAAACAGAGGAGGTTCGCGTGGAGCGAAAGATTGAAGATGGAAGGAAATGAAGAATAGGATAGATTTCCTTCTTTTGTACTTGTTGTATTTTTCATTTCTTTTGTTGCTCTTTATTTCCTTAGATATTTCATGTTAAAGAGCCTCAAGGAACCCTAACAGTAGTCCTAGGAACACCGGCACAACCCTAGGATACTTAGGTTTTCTGTAGAATACTTAGAAAACCAATATAGGGTTCAAACAGCACTTCCAGACGTCTAATTCCCAAATCAGACGTCTGATAAAGAATTTTAAGACGTCTGACTGTTGTTTCAGACGTCTGATAACTGTTAGGCTGGACATAGTTAGTTCTGTCTGATGAAATCAGACGTCCTGACCTTAGACCAGACGTCTTAGGAGACGTCTGATGACTTTGCCAGACGTCCAATTAGTGGACCGTTGGCTGGCTTAGAAAACACTCAAGATTATGACCGTTAGAGCCTTATCAGACGTCCATAGGACTTACCAGACGTCTGATAAATGACCGTTTTGCCTCGGCTGACCCAAAATCTCTTCTCAGAGATTTTCTAGCCGTTGCAACGTTTGGAAATCAATTCCCACAGTAAAAGTAGGTTTCCAGACGTCCAGACATAGTACCAGACGTCCTGTATGTCGTCTGATGGACTTGCGCAAAAACCCTGTTTAGATCTGATTCAAGTCAGGGAGAAACCCGCATAGAATCAGATGTCTGACCTTGGAATCAGACGTCTTAAAGTGGCCTTCCAGACGTCTGATGCCAGAATTAGACGTCTGATAACCCTGTCAAATGTAATCATTGTCCTGATTTCGGCCTGATTCTCTTGGGCTTTGCACCCAACGGCTATAGAACCTTTCTTAAGCCTTCCAAAGCCTTCCTAAGGCCTCTATAAATAGAGGGGAGCCTTTGCAACACAAAAACACACAAGATATACACTTGGATACACTTAGACACACAAGATACACACCAAGAGACACCTTGTAATACACTCTCACACTCTTGTGTCCAAGAAGCTCTTGCTCTCTAAGCTCAAGTTCTACATCTTGAGAGCATCAAACCCTTCGCGCACCCGCTCTCCTGCCGTTGTCTACGAGAGCGACATTGCGCCGTTGCGTGGCTCACGCACCCGCGTCATCGTCGACGCACTCCTTGCAAAGGGGAGTTTCCTAAATCCTATAGAAGCTTAGGTTTATTACTTTGTTGGCTCTATAGGTTTGTTGTTTATTTTACCTTTGTCTTTTGGTTGGGTATTCGCTTTACGAATTCCCGTCTCCTTCGTGGGACAAAATCCTTCTCGTGGAGAGAAGGGGTTGAGGAACGCTACCCTCGTACTTGTAGCGTGGTTGTACTGAGGTTGAATCACCCTCGTTTCAAAGTGATTCGGTTAGTGGATTTGATCAACTAGGTTGATCGGAAAATCCTAACTCGAGAGGGTTAGGTGGTGGTTTTCACCCGGTTTGGGTTTCCACCTAAAAATTACTTGTGTACATTTTGTGATTGCTTATTTTTGTGATATTGCTTTCAATTCCGCATTTTCTTTGTCACGCTGATCTCACCCCTCCAAGTAAGGGAACTCTCAATTGGTATCAGAGCAGGTCTTGCTGTTTCGGCGTAACGACCAAGCAAGAAGATCGATGGAGGGAAGTAGTTTCGCGTGTATGATTTCTGAGGGCAGTCCACAACCCGTCCGCCCTTCTTCGACGGGAGCAACTACCCTTACTGGAAGCTGCGGATGAAGACGTGGCTTCAAGCCACCGACTTCTCAGTCTGGGCCAGGTGCGAGACCCCCTTCGACATCCTAGAGAAACCCGCCGGAGGATACTCGCAGCAGCAGATCCGGGAGCTCTCTCTCAACGCGAAAACAATGAACGCGTTGTATTGTGCGCTCAGTCCAGAAGAGTTCGAGAAAATCCAAGAGTGCACCACCGCCCACGAGATATGGAGGAGGTTGGAAGGAACTCATGAGGAGACAAGCTCGGAGGAAGAAGAAGAAGAAGAAACCGCTTGCTTTGGTTTCATGGCCAGAGGAACCAACAGCGATAGCGAAAGTGGAAGCGACGACAGCGACAACGAGGTAAATCTCGATCTTCAAGAAGCTTTTAATGAACTTTTTGAGATTAGTAAATCACTTAGGATAGAAAATAAAAGCATTAAAAAGAACCTTAGTTTTCTTAAAAATGAAAATGATAGGTTAGAAATAAAACTTAAGGATCTAGAAGCTTGTCCTAAAAATGATAACCTATTATTAGAAAATCATAACCTCATCAATGAAAATAATAAGTTGATTGAGGAAAATGATAGTCTTAAGTTAGAAATTTCTGATTTAAAGACTAAGATAAATACTATAGAAAAAGAAATTGCATGTCTTAGGGAAAACTCTAACAAACTAATCAATAAAGTAGATGATTTTTATAGCCCTAAGGTTGAGAAAGGATCTCCATCAAAGAGACCTTCTAACAAATCCGGATCCAAGCCCACTTGGATACCGAAAAAAGAATTAGAATCTTGTTTTGTAGGGTTCAGGGATAATTACAACATAAAGGACTGGACCTACAAGCTCAAAGCTGGTCAACTCGAATTGGGAGAACCAAGGAGGGGAACAAGAAGACCGACGAGACGGCGAACAAACGACGGACCCGCCGCACGTCGACCACCAGATTGGAGACCGGCGCCAATGCCCGGGCCTCCAAGCTACGGATGGGAGCCCCATCCGATGTGGCATCCACCACCACCATTCGGGCCATTTTATTGGCCATGGTAGGTGAGGTAAAATTCTTAACCCTATCTTTTTATAAGCATTTAGATAGGGGGAGTTAAAAATAAATGAGCTAATTGTCAATTTTTAAGGGGGAGATATAAGGTAGCTAAATTTCCTTTAGAAAGGGGGAGAAAAATAATAGCTATCTCATTGTTACAAAAAGGGGGAGGACATTACCTTTGTCACAAGAAACTCATAGAAGAGCATGTTTTAAGGGGGAGTTATAGGAATTTTAAACCAATCAAACCTTTCTGATAATGTCAAAAAGGGGGAGGATTTTTATGTATTTACGGTTTTGTCATCATCAAAAAGGGGGAGATTGTTGGTGCTAGAGCACCACGATCATTTGCTTTGATGATAACAAAACACGTGTTATTTAACATTTGCAATTTGAGTCCTAGATTTCAGGTCAATTGCAAATGTGGACGTGTTTAGACGGAGTTCGAGCTCGCATCCAGGACGGATTGGAGGAGCTTGACGGAAAACAGAGGAGGTTCGCGTGGAGCGAAAGATTGAAGATGGAAGGAAATGAAGAATAGGATAGATTTCCTTCTTTTGTACTTGTTGTATTTTTCATTTCTTTTGTTGCACTTTATTTCCTTAGATATTTCATGTTAAAGAGCCTCAAGGAACCCTAACAGTAGTCCTAGGAACACCGGCACAACCCTAGGATACTTAGGTTTTCTGTAGAATACTTAGAAAACCAATATAGGGTTCAACAGCACTTCCAGACGTCTAATTCCCAAATCAGACGTCTGATAAAGAATTTTAAGACGTCTGACTGTTGTTTTAGACGTCTGATAACTGTTAGGCTGGACATAGTTAGTTCTGTCTGATGAAATCAGACGTCCTGACCTTAGACCAGACGTCTTAGGAGACGTCTGATGACTTTGCCAGACGTCCAATTAGTGGACCGTTGGCTGGCTTAGAAAACACTCAAGATTATGACCGTTAGAGCCTTATCAGACGTCCATAAGACTTACCAGACGTCTGATAAATGACCGTTTTGCCTCGGCTGACCCAAAATCTCTTCTCAGAGATTTTCTAGCCGTTGCAACGTTTGGAAATCAATTCCCACAGTAAAAGTAGGTTTCCAGACGTCCAGACATAGTACCAGACGTCCCGTATGTCGTCTGATGGACTTGCGCAAAAACCCTGTTTAGATCTGATTCAAGTCAGGGAGAAACCCGCATAGAATCAGACGTCTGACCTTGGAATCAGACGTCTTAAAGTGGCCTTCCAGACGTCTGATGCCAGAATTAGACGTCTGATAACCCTGTCAAATGTAATCATTGTCCTGATTTCGGCCTGATTCTCTTGGGCTTTGCACCCAACGGCTATAGAACCTTTCTTAAGCCTTCCAAAGCCTTCCTAAGGCCTCTATAAATAGAGGGGAGCCTTTGCAACACAAAAACACACAAGATATACACTTGGATACACTTAGACACACAAGATACACACCAAGAGACACCTTGTAATACACTCTCACACTCTTGTGTCCAAGAAGCTCTTGCTCTCTAAGCTCAAGTTCTACATCTTGAGAGCATCAAACCCTTCGCCCACCCGCTCTCCTGCCGTTGTCTACGAGGGCGACATTGCGCCGTTGCGTGGCTCATGCACCCGCGTCATCGTCGACGCACTCCTTGCAAAGGGAGTTTCCTAAATCCTATAGAAGCTTAGGTTTATTACTTTGTTGGCTCTATAGGTTTGTTGTTTATTTTACCTTTGTCTTTTGGTTGGGTATTCGCTTTACGAATTCCCGTCTCCTTCATGGGACAAAATCCTTCTCGTGGAGAGAAGGGGTTGAGGAACGCTACCCTCGTACTTGTAGCGTGGTTGTACTGAGGTTGAATCACCCTCGTTTCAAAGTGATTCGGTTAGTGGATTTGATCAACTAGGTTGATCGGAAAATCCTAACTCGAGAGGGTTAGGTGGTGGTTTTCACCCGGTTTGGGTTTCCACCTAAAAATTACTTGTGTACATTTTGTGATTGCTTATTTTTGTGATATTGCTTTCAATTCCGCATTTTCTTTGTCACGCTGATCTCACCCCTCCAAGTAAGGGAACTCTCAGAGAGTGGTGGAGATGGTCCAATTTCGTGGCTCTCTCTTTGCCCTTATGGAAGGCACCATTTGGTTGCCACTTTTGGTGGCTCCAAAATTAGCTATTGCCACATTTTTATGATCTAGGCTTGACACAAGTTTTAGGGTTTCCAAGAGAGTGTGCTTGTGTTTGGTGGGGGTAAAATAGGAAGGTATGTGTGGGTGTGTGTTTTTCGTAGGGCTAGGATGTGGGTTTTGGTAGGATTAGGTGCTAAATAGGTTGGGTCAATCTAGATTAAGTGGGTGTGGACCTAATTAGGCTTAGGAAAGTCTAATTGGATAGGAGTGATCCTAATTAGGTCTAGGTCAAGTCTAATTGGATGTGTGCATGTGATTAGGCTAGGGTAACCCTAATAGGTATGAGTCAATTAGATCCTGGGTGTATCTAATTGGGCTCAGGTGCTCCCAATCAACTGTAGATGCACCTAATTAGGCATGGGATGGTTCAGTTGGGTTAGGGATAGGGTAAGTAGGGCTATGGATAGTGGACTAGGCTTAGGAGGTCTCTAATTAGGTTTTCTAGGGTGTCTGGTGGGGTTCCTAGGTTAAAATATGCAAGCTAGGTCTTCCAACACCAAAATCAGGAACCAAAGAGCAGTATCAGACGTCCAGGATAGTGGTCAGATGTCTTATATTACAAAATTGGACGTCTGGACATTAAATTAGACATCCAATTCTGTGTCAATATGAGTTTTGGCTTTCTGGATTGTTATTCTGCAGAAATCAGACGTCCAGCCAGATGTCTGGACATCCTTAAAGGTGTTGGAGAGTGGGTTTTCGGTTTTCTAAGGTGTGTTGGTTCCTAAGTGTTAGGGAGGGGGATAGGGTGGATAAGAACATGAATAGTGCTATCCATGTTTAGGTTTTGAGGCTAAGGTGCCCTAACGGAGTTCGTTTTGGATTTGGGAAGGCTGTCCTAGGGTTTCTAAAGGTAGGGATAAGGCTATCCTCCTCACTCCTCTTATCTGGATCAGTCTTCTTCTTCCTTTATTACTTTATTCCACTATCTCCATCCTGGATCACTTTATTACCTGCAAATAGCAATAAAAATCATTAACTAGCAGGATATCTCATCTTATTCTAAATAGATTGATGCAATGAATGATATGCGAGATATGAGTGCAATATCCACAATTTTAGCTAGGTTTAGACATTATTTAAGTTGATTAAGACCCATGATTGCTGTGCAATCACCGGTCCAAGGGAGGTAAGCATATTCTCTTAAATTTAGTGATTACCTCCATCCCAGTCCTCTTCTTTTCTGTGTTCAAAGCACCTAAATCCATTTGGAAGCACATTGATGTGATGTAGAAGTGACTTTTTTGGAAGGGAGCGAGCCATGAAGGTAAATTTTTACAGCCCCTGAAGTGGGATAAACTATGTATGCCAAAAGAATAGGGTGGAATGGGGATAAAATCCCTTAAAGAATTCAATGATGCGTTACTTCTTCAGTTGGCCATCAGATTACTTAATGATGAGAAGAAGAACTGGGCAATCCTTATTAAAGAAAAATATGGCAGTTCTCAAAGCTCTTTGAACCGACTTCAGCCATTGAAACCGTCCCCTTTCTGGAAATTTGTGGTACATGCAATGAGGAACAATTGGCAGATGTTTCATCTAGTCCTAGGTGATGGTTGCTCTTTCAAGTTCTGGCAAGAGGAATGGTCGACTTTGGGACTACTGAAGGATGCATATCCAAGAGTCTATGTAAATGCTACAAATAAATGGGACCCAATTTGCAGGTTTTGGTCTAATCTGGAGGAGACCTGGAGGATTAATGGGGGTGACTCAAGCAGAGAAGGCACAAGAACTTGGGAGGAGAAGACGTGTCTACAGCTGGATTTGATGGCCTTTAGGCTGGTGGCTTGTTTAGAAGATAGCTATAGATGGGATGGGATCTTCATTCCAGCCTGGGCATATGAAAATATCTTGATGAGGTCCATTTATGAGGAGGTTGATCTGATAGGAAGGAAATTATGGCTACTAAAGATCCCAACTAAAGTCCAAATATTTCTATGGCTAAGCAGGAGGGATGGATTGATTACAGGGGATCTCAGACATAGGAGGATGGGTGTTGCCTTACCGTCATGCCTACTTTATGGATTACCCACCAATAGCTCTACTCACATTTTCTCCTCATGTGTGGTTACTGATGCGATTTGAAGAGTATGCAGGGAATCGCTTCCCATGTGGGGTGTTCTGTGGCATAATTTTTTGCTACATGATAAGCCACATATTCATATGGCGGTAGTGATGTGGTGTGTTTGGAGAGCGAGGAATGTGTTTTTGTTTCAGGAGAGGCCAGTCTATGTGGAACAAATTGTAAATGTGTGCCGGTCCCTCATATGTATGTGGGGAACTATTTTGCAAGATCCTGCTTTATTTTTATGAATAAAATGCTCTCCTGGATTTCTATCATAGCACGATAGCTTTCCTTTTTATTTCAAAAAAGAAAATAAACCTTAGGTTAGATTGTTTGCTTTCCTACAAAGAAAATCTAAAAAAATATATAAAAATCTCAAAAAAATTGGCGTGGTTGATTCTTGCTTGACCTACACCTTGAACCTACCACACAAACAAAAGAAAATTTCTTTTCAGAGTGATTTTCTTCCTGGAGTGGTGTTAGTGAAGCCAAATGTGTCCTGTATTGCGCTACATCACTCAAATTAAAAACAATTCGCTTAGTATACTTGCATAAACTCTACGGGTGAATGCATTAGGGTTATTTATTTATAGGGCCACAACATTTTCTCTAAAGGAAATAGACTATCATCCGTTGTGTGAAAAACATTATGTGCCCATTACAAACATTGCTTGAATCTACTAGGAAATTTTAACCCTAAATATCACTAAGGCAAGGAAGGACCATTAAAAGACACCATATCAAAGAAAACCTTACTTGAGAACCATGTTTTGTTGAGTTCACACGTAGCTCAAACATGATTAATTAAGAGGCACAAACCCCCAACAACACCTGATCACATACCTTGAGCACAGGCACTGACCCAACCCTAAATTAAAATTAAGTAAATGTGCCTTAGGTGGGATTAATCTAAGTCCTGGAAGTGTGCTTGGGTTTGTTCAGCACTTGGCCTTAATTCCCATCACAAAATCTGATGTCTAAGCTATAGGGAAGCGTCAAACGACCACAGTGGGAGGTATCAAGGAATTGGAGGCACGAGCTGAAGGTAGAACCTTCCCCTTAATCCCCTCGTAATCAACCTGGCCAAATTAACCTTGTGAAGGAAGGTCTGAGTACTTCCAGATTTGATCATTCTCTCCAAGGCTTCTAGGTCACCTAGGTCTATATTGTAGGGCTTAGTTTGTTTGCTTGGTTATGCACACACAATTCTCTCTTCTTTCTCCTTCGCATCCCTTCCAATTCTTCTCTAGTGTTTGCACGAAAGACGTTCACTTCACCCTGAGTTGGTTGCATTAGAGAGAAACCCAAGAAAGAGACTAAGCTACTCTAGGGCTAGGATTGAGGAAATGGCTAACTTGAGAATTGAGGATGTGGGGGACTAACCTCAGCCGATACTATGGCCATTATCCAAGCTCATATTGTAACTAAGCACCAATTCTAGTAATAATAGATCCAGACCATCATGCAGGTCATACACCAGTTGCAAAACCCTCAAGGGCAACCCCCTCCCCCCCCCACAAATTCACCAACACCTTGAGAACCAACCAAGGTCACTTTATGATTTTTACAATCCTTCTGCTATCGCTGTCGATCCTTATCATACGGTTCCGGATGATAACATCATCATCAGCCATATCTTGCTTTAATTAGTTATATTCCATTAATAAATGCTCCTACATAACCACCAAAGGACCGTAATTCATTGCACATCCTTTCTGAGAAGTTTAATATGAAACCAGGGTTAAAACTGTAATTTTACCATCATATAATGAATGCAGAACAACCATAGGTTTTCTCAGGGGTTTACTAAAGGTTAAATGCATTAAAGTCTAACAAGAGGGTTCGTATAGACAGAAACAGGTTTTCATGCATTACGAGAGTTAAATGACATCTGAAACCCTAAAAATAGACCTGCTTAATTCACTGAGGTTAGAGTCAGGATAAAATTCACCTACACCCTCTAAAAAATATAGAAAAATATTCTGTAGGGTTTGACATCTTTAATTTGACCATAAAACCCATTTTAACCTAAAATAGTCTTAGACTGATAGTTGCCCAAATTTAGGTTTCTACACAATTTACCTAGTCAAACTTGGTCAAAACCTAAATCTAACTTCACCATCAAATTCCTTGGGTCCAAATTAGGTTTGCAACAAAATTTGGGTTTAATCGGAGATCATCTTGACCTAGTTTACATTTTAGTCCTGTCTGACTCTTTTCTCTCACACATATGCCCCTAAATTTCCAAGTAGTTGCAAATGGGTCCTTAGCTTTAACATCATTCTTAGCAAAAAGGTCCTTGCATCATTTTTGGAAGGTCAGACCTTCACCATCGAGTTTCGAGCGAGGATTCTCGCTCGATTCTCAATCAATTAGTCCCAGATTTAAACCAGACATTCCTTAAGGAATCCTCTGTCAATCAAACCCATCCTTGGCCTCCAATTCTTTCCCAATCTCCCATGCGAACTCATGGGAGATTTGGGTTTCCCACATGTGCAAGAACCACGTGCTTCCAAGCTTGGTTTCCAAGCTTGGATCGCCTTTCTAGGCCCATGATCTCATGAAGCTTCACCGATCTCCTTAGCTAGGTTCAAGGCCAAAAATCTTCCTCTTTCTCCAACTCTGGCCTCCTTCGACCTATGCTCCAGTGGCCCTCCTAGTTCTCCTTCATCCGGGCCTCCAACCGTCAAATTGGAGGCACAATTGTTCCCCCCTCCTTCCTCCGATGGTGGCCAGCCAAAGCCTCGTCATTTTTGAACCTTCCTTGCCGTTGTTCACCTCACCAGAGGGTTCATCTCCCCCACATCCAGCCATTACACCGATGTGGGCTTCCTTTTCCTTTTCATCCTATAACTAGGTTCAACCTTTTTCCTCTCCTCCTCCTTAATCTCCCTATCCCCTTATCCTGCAAATTTGACTGCCGTTTACACTCTCCCCCTCTATCTTATCCAAGTCCGGCAAGGGCTTCGGCAAGCTCGTGCCACCACCACACACCACCACCGCCAAAACCTCCGCCGCGGCCCCTAGAACAAAAGCCCTAACATTATGGGGCCTATCAACCTATCTACCATCCTGCCGAACTCACCCACCTTCACGCTCCTTCGACTTTGACAACACCATACGCACCTACACTTTACAAAACTACCACCACCATCTTCGTCGTGCTTGGGAGAAGCCTCTGAGCCATCCGACCGAGGCTTTCAAGTTCGTATTTGTGATCGCAGGTCATCGTCGAAGCTCCACCACCATTGCCATCACCGCCTTCATTCTTTGAGCTCCAGGTGATGAACACCCTAGGTGCACACTCCAGGACATGCAGACTCGCTCCAGGATCATGCCCAAGTAGTCAATTGGGCACCACACTAACTGCTGCTACTCCAATCAAAGGCATCTTCACGGTAGCTGTGCGAGGAGAAGCCCTGTGGGATTTAGTCCCACATCGAAAGTGGAAAAGCTATTGAGAGTGTTTAAGTTGTTTTTGTGCATATGGCTATTCCCCTCAAAACCACAAGGGTGAGGTCCCCACTACACCTACTCAACCGACCCGATTACCTATCCTAAGCACTCCTCGGCTACTACCCATGCCAGTAGCTTTGGAATCGAGTGCATGCAATCCGATTACCTGACCATCTGAGAGAGAAAGAACAGAAGATAAGAAAGAAAGAGAGAGCACGGGGAAAGGGGGCTTTTGCTCTCTGGAGAAGTATCCCTGTGTGACAATTAGCCAAATTTGAAGGGTGTGTAGCCCTTGTGCATGAAGAGAAGAGAAGGCTTAAGAAGAAAGAGAGAGGGCCTATGCGTGCTGTGGAAGAAGAACAAAGAAAGAGAGAGAGAGGCTTTGAGGCACTATTAAGTTGAGAACACAGTGGCATCATTTGAATTACTGTTGAATTATTGAAGTACTATAGTTTACAATTGAGTTCTGATTGAATAATTGCATTAATGCTTAATTAAGAGGAATAATGTGACAAGTTATTATTCACTGAATATCTAGTTTTAATGATCAATTAATTATGCTCGTTGACTCTAATTAAAGATTAGTGAGTGAATTCCTACTTGCTCCCTATGTTTGACCATGGATTTCCATTCAAGTATAAATTTTATTTATTTTCGTGCTTTATCAGATATACTACAACGTATCATTTTTAAAACCCTGATTCAAAGTGGTAAGCAGTCCCCAGAGGGAGAGATGATTTTTAGCTGAAACCCAATGTCCTTAGCTTGATCCAAAGACACTTTCATGGGAGCTCAAATGACGACCCATTTCAGCACCTAGAGGATCTAGACCGGATTGCCTAAACTATGAAACAGAGGAATATCCACCTTGAGATTGTATTAATGAAGATGTTCCTGTACAACCTAAAAGATAAAGCTTCCCATTAGCTTAGAACTTTAGCGAGACCCATCTCCACTTGGGAGGAACTGAGGCATGCCTTCCTAAAGAAGTCTTTCCCCATATGAAAAACCAATGCCCTCAAAAGAGCCATTTCACATTCACCTTGTAGGGTAGAGAACAATTTCATGAGGCATGTGAATGATTTAATGAATTATTGAGGAAATGCCCACACCACGAGGTTCCGATGTGGCAATAGGCCCAGATCTTCTACCATGATCTGGACAACACCCTTAGGAATTTCGTCGATGCCTCATGTGAAGGAAATTTTCTGAACAAAGATGAGGAGAGCGCATTCGAACTCTTTGAGTCAATGAGTGAGAACTCACTTAATAATGCCTCCATAACCACATTCAATAGGTCCAATCAACCCTTTGGTGAAATTTATGAAGTGTAAACTAATTTGGGTATAGTTGACATGGACATCATATCTAAGAAGCTGGATCAGGTTGAGTTGGTTGATGATGTAGACACATCTATGTCATAAACTATCTATTTATGCATGTTCTTAGGCATATAATTGCATCATGCATTATAAATATTGCATAACATGCATCATCATGCATTTATGTTAATTCTCCCTTTTTGTGGTCAGGGAACAGGGTAATATTTATTGGGGCCTCGAATTGAAGATCCAACCGTACGGATATGATTAGGGCAACAATTAGAGTTCAATAACTTTGAGATCACCCCGATCGGATTTTCGTAGCATCAGTTACAGTCTAAGAAAGATCAGAGGATAAGGGCCAAGGTGGTGTTAAATTCATACCTCAGACGACAAACCCAGCCGCATGGATGGGTTCAGATTCATGATCGTAGCCCAACGGCATGAAAATCAGTTCAATCTAACATCTGTGGTACCATCTACAAGTTAGAGAAGATGGATGGCCAGGATGGTGCCACGTGGTGCCATCCCAGCCACCAACATCGACCCAAGTCTCCTGCTCCACCTCTTCAAGTGATTATCAATGCATCTTAGGCGTTGGATCATCAATCCAATGACTGAGAATGCGCCACGTCGCTCTCAAGTCAGTGCTCTCATCTACTGAATGATAAGGCACACTTGATCTCGATCGTTGGATCGAGATCAAACGATCGTGAGCGTTTTCACCTTAAATCAAAAATGCGACACAAGGTGAGACTTGTTGGAACCTAGTTCCACTTCTCTTTTGTGTTTCGGTGTTAACAAAACTGCTTTAAAATCTGATGAGTTTATGAAGTATTACAGGAAAATACGGGAGTTAGAAAGTATGCAAGCAAGAAAGAATGGAAGACATGAAGATTGAAGACCATAGTTTAGTTTAGTTTGTTGTATCTTAGAACTTTTGTATGTCTCCTAACAAGAAAAAGATATCTTAGGAGTTAAAATCAAAGTAGATATAATTAGGGAATAAAATCACGCTCAAGCATTCGTTTTAAAACTAAAAATCGACTCTTTGAAAATATTATTGTATATCTAAGATAGGATTTCCATAAAACTTGGTTTAAACTTGTAAAACAAGGTACTTGTTGCAAGTATCAGTACTAGTCATAAGTACTAATACATTCTAGGCACAGGTTTGGGCCTAAGTCCCAAACTATGGACAGCAAGTATTGAGGCTCATCATGAGTACCGGTATTAAGTGTTCATAGTTGGTGGACTTTTGGTGTGCTTGGACCTTACAAGTACTGGTACTAATCCCCAGTACCAGTACATGTAGGTCATAGCCCCGTTGCCTTTGAGTCATAAGTACCGTTACTAGTGATAAGTACCGATACCAAGTGACTTTGTTGGTACTCAATAGAATGCACTGAGTACCGATACCAATGATTAGTACCAGTAGCCTAGGCATTGTTGGGCTGACTATGAGCAGTTAGTATCGGTACCACAACTTCAGTACCGGTAGCAACTAGCCATTGTGCCTAATCAGAACGGCTATTTTACAATTAATCCTATCTTTAATCTTCCAAAATTGCCCCCAATGGCTAGTATTTGTAGGGGAGGTGTTTAGTGGCCTATATAAACACTCCTTGAGTTTCTTTTGCATAAGAACATCAAGCCAAAAAAGCTCTCCTTGCCTACACCTCCATTTCCCAATTTTCTAGCTCCAAAGGAGCTTGATTTGTTGTATTCTTCTCAAGGCCACTCTTTGTTTACAACAAATCTTCAAAGGCGATTGTGCAATTCATTGTTAAATCGTTCGCTTTCAATTTAGTGTTCTTGTTAGATTAATTCATACACTCTTTAAGCAATATGCTTGTTGGAGACTTAAGAAATTTAGTTGTAAGCTTTATTATATCTTGCTTACACCTGTACTTTTGCTCATTCCTTTATCTTGTAATAGGGTTGAGGTAACCTGTTAATTACCTCAAGCTATTAGTAAAACGATTCCCTCTGGGTTGAGGGAATTGGGTTAAAAATCCTAAGTCGGGGGACTTAGGTAGTGGAGTACTCGAGTAAGGGGAACAACTATACATCCTGTGTGCTTTTTGTGGATTGCTTATTCTTGCAATTTTTATTTATATACCACACCAATCATCCCCCCCTTCTAGTGTGCTTCTTCCCTATAGATCCTACAGGTGGTATCAGAGCAGGCCACGAAAAGAAGAAATAAACACTCTCTCGCAATGGCATCATTAACCAAGCACACCGAAGAACAGTCATCCACACGTCCTTCCTACCTTGATGGCACGGATTATGGATACTGGAAGAGGAGGATGAAAATCTTCCTCAAGGCCATGGATGAAGACTCGTGGATACTAGAAGAGGAGGATGAAGGCATTGTTTGGATGGCGGATCAAAAGAAGAAGATTGCTGGAATTGCAAAAGCAGTGAACACACTGTATTATGCATTATCAAGGGAAGAGTTCAATTGTATCTCTGCATGCGAGTTAATGTTCGAGATATGGAATACACTTCAAGTCACATATGAACGTACAAATAAGGTAAAAGAAACATGAATCTCAATTCTAACCAAGAGTTTTGAGTGTTTTAGGATGGAGAAAGGAGAAATACTCAAAGCGATGTACATGAGATTTGGCGATATCATCAACCCCATGAAGAATTTGGGAGTGAAGTTTATGGAAGAACAACTTGTAAGAAAGATCTTGAGATCCCTTATAAATGATTGGTCTCCAAAGTCCACAGTGATCCAAGAGGCTAAGGATTTATCCATTCTCCCCTTTGATGACTTGATTGGAAGTCTCGTCGCATATGAGGTCCAATTGGAGAATATCAAGAAGAACAAGGAGAGAACTGTAAGAAAGAAAAAGGAGCTTGCTTTCAAAGCCATGAAGGAGGATTCGGACTTCGATGATTCCAACTTCGACGAAGAAGAGGAGCTTGCTCTTTTAACAAGAAGATTTTGAAGATTCATCCGAAAATAAGGTAAGAGAGTCAATAAATTTTCAAATGACATTGTTTGTTTTGAGTGCAAGAGGAAGGGGCACGTACGAAAAGATTGCCCAATGATCAAGAAGAAGAAGGACAAAGAACTCGATTGAAAGAAAAAGAACATATCAAGAAATGCATATAAAAACCTAATTCGGATGATAGTGATTCCAACATGGAATCATCTTCCAAAGAATATGAAGAAACATAGGTTGCACATCTCTCCACCCCCATCTAATCTTGGCTTTGGATTAAACTCCGGACCTACCTACTCTAGTTGGGGGAACTCTGAACCCTTGTACTCTGACTTCTCTGGAGTTCCTCAGACTTGCGAGGATCTCCACGCCATCTAGAATGATCCACTCTTGAACACCTATAGCCTTGGATGGTGTAATCATTGCAACTTTGCGTGGTTAGGGAATAATCAAAATCTGAGATCTCAATCCAGCCCCGACTACAAGCTCCACATCCATATCAGCCTGCTCAACCTAGGCCCAATTCGAATTACCAATACAGGCCAGGAAGGGAAGATCAAATGACTCTGATTCTAAAAACCTTAGCTAACATCCAAAAGACCAATGTGGCTATGCAGAAACAAAACAAAGACGAGATCGTAGAGGTTCGAAATCAGCTCGCATAGAAGGTGGGTTCTCACCAGCCAGGTGCACTTCCACCTCAACCTCTGCTGAATCTGTATAATGTGTCAAACCAGAGGAACATTATGAACTCAAATCAGGGCCAAGCTCACATGTTTATTAGGCCCCTTCTACTCCATCGCCCAACGGGATGGATGCTTCGACAATACTCAGGATATCAGCAGCAATCACCTCATTTGCTGACTCTGAACCAAAACCAGGAAGGCCTTAATTCTATTACCACTCGTAGTGGCAAATCAACTAAGGATCCACCTTATCCTAGCCACTCAAAACTTGGTAGTCCAAAGCCTAACCCTAGGATGTTTATCCAGGACACTCCTATCCCAGATCCTGAGCCTGAATCAATTTTAAAGGAACCTACAGAGGTTCCATTTCCTGAGGCCTTGACCAAAGGAAAGAGGAAACCCAAACCCGTGGCACTTGAGGATGATCTGGTCAAGCTCTTTGAGTAAGTCCAGATAAACATCCCTTTGATGGATGCGATTTGCCACGTACCATTTTACACGAGATTTCTGAAGGATTTATTACACCGAAGTGTAAGTCGTGAAACAAAGATGGGAGTCCGATCAATTTAATTGAGCAAGTCAGCTAAATCATTTTGAAAAAACTCCTGCAAAAAGCAAAAGATCCTTGCACCCCTTTGATCTCCTATAAGATCGGTGATTTAGAATTCGATCAAGCATTGCTAGATTTAAGAGCCTCTATAAAGCTGATCCCTACATCCCTAGTAGACCACTTCGAGGAAACTGAGCTTAACCCAACTGAGGTGACCTTGCAGTTAGAAGAGAGATCAATCAAGTCTCCTAGAGGAACTCTTGCGGATGTTCTAGTATGGATCTGAGATTTCTATTTCCCGGTGGAGTTCATTGTATTAGATATGGATGCTGCTGAAAATCTAAAAGCACACCGATCATCTTTGGGAGACCATTCTTAACCATAGTTAGGGAAAACATCAACTATGAAGAGGGCCAGAATGAGTTGAAATTTGGGAATAAGACATTATGGATTGATATCCTTAAGGACCAAAAAGAAATAAACTGTGGGGCAATAGAAGAAGTATGCGACATCAGTTCTGTGGTTGAGGACCCAATTACAGAAGAAAATCTGATTATCCTCGATCCTCAATCGAAAGAAGATCTTGACCCATAGATAGTGGACCCTAGAGCTAATCCTGATTCACCCATACCTCCCACTTTACCTTTTGAGTCCCATCCCGAAATCCCACCTGCTGTTGATAACCCGATTATGGAACTGAAGCCCCTTCCAGATCATCTGAAGTATGTCTTCTTGGGATCCAATCAAACTTTTCCTATAATCATCAACTCTTGACTCACACTTAATTAGGAAACAAAGCTGATTTCTATTCTCCAGTAGCATTGAAGAGCCATCGGATGGACTCTCGATGATCTGGTTGGTATAAGCCCCTCATATTGCACACACCGTTTCTACACTAGAGAGGGCTCAAGACCAACTCGAGAGATGTAGAGAAGACTCAAGCCAAATCTGTAGGAGGTTGTAACGAATGAGATCATCAAGTGGTTAGATGTTGATATCATCTACCTAATCTTTGACAGCCGCTGGGTGAGCTCGATCCAAGTTGTGCCTAAGAGGGCAGGGCTCACCGTGATTACGACTGAATCTAGAGAGACCATCTCAACACGTATTGCGAATTCATGGAGAGTCTATATATAATATAGAAAATTGAATGCCTCTACGAAGAAAGATTATTTCCCGCTTCCATTCATTGACCAGATTCTCAAGAAACTAGTGGGAAATCAAATTTTCTATTTCCTGGAAGGGTACTCCAGATATAATCAGGTGGAAATTCATCTCGAAGATCAGGAAAAGACCACCTTTACCTACCCCTACGGTTCATACCCATTCTGCAGGTTTCCATTTGGACTATGCAACACACCTGCCACCTTTCAGCGATGCATGCTAGCCATATTCTCAGATATGGTAGGTAATTACCGTGTGGTCTTCATGGGCAACTTCTTGGTATTTAGTGAATCTTTTAATGAATGCCTCCTACATTTGGTCCAGATCCTTAATAGATGCATCAGAGTGAACCTAGTTCTCTCCTGGGAAAAGAGCCACTTCATGGTTCCTAAGGGCATCTCTCTTGGACATCTTGTCTCTGAGAAAGGTATACAGTTCGACCGAGCTAAGGTGAATCTCATTTCCAAATTACCTATGCCTAACTCGGTCAAAGATATCAGATCATTCTTGGGGCACGTCGGTTTTTACCGCCAATTCATATCTAATTTTTCCAAGATCACATGCCCCTTGACGAATCTCCTCTCAAAGGACATGACTTTCGAGATGATGAGTGAATGAATTCACGCATTTGAGATCCTATGTGTCTGAGTCACCCAAGCACCAATCTTGCAATCTTCTGATTGGTCTCAACCCTTCGAGATCATGTGCAATGCGTTTGATTATGTAGTAAGAGTAGTGCTTGGTCAGAAAATCGATGGGAAATCGGTGGTCATATATTACGCTAGCAAGACATTGGATGAGGCTCAGCGCAATTACATAATTACGAAGAAAGAGCTGCTGGTTGTAGTATTTGGTCTGGAGAAATTTAGATCATACCTCCTGGGTTCCCATGTCATCATATACTAGAATCACACTACAATGAGGCACTTACTCATGAAGAAGGACACGAAGCCTAGATTAATCCACTGGATCTTGCTGCTGTAAGAATTCGATCTTGAAATTAGCGAAAAGGTAGGAAAGTAGAACATGGTAGCTGACCATTTGTCACACCTTCCTTCTTCGGTCATTGACCTGTTCAGACCTATTATCGAGCACTATCTGGATGAGCATAACGAACTTCCCTTATTTGCCGACATCGTGAACTACTTGGTTATGGGGAAAGTCTCGCTAGATTGGGTGACTTTCAGGTGGGACAAGCTGATTTCCATTACCAAGTATTATATCTGGGAAGATTTGTATTTGTTCCACCTCAGTAATGACAAAGTGATCCGAAGATGCATTCCTAGCAACGAGGTCAACGACATCATCTCATTCTGTCCTGATCAGGCCTGCAATGCCATTACTTTAGGCGTAAAACCATAGTGAAGATCCTATAGTGTGGGTTCTTTTGGCCAACCGTGTTCAAAGATGCACAATCGTATTGTAGGGCATGTGCCCATTGACAAACACTTGGTAACATGGTCCTGTGTGATATGATGCCCTTAAATTTTATCATTGTGTGCAAAATCTTTAACATCTGGGGAATTGATTTCATGGGACCCTTTCTAAGATCTAATGGCTTCGAGGATATCGTGCTCGCTATTGATTATGTCTCAAATTGGATCTAAGTCATCCCCAATAGAATAAATAAGCATAAAGTTATTCTTCGATAAATTCAGGAGAACATCTTTTCTAAATTTGGGGTTCCAAAACCCATCATTAGTGATGGCCGATCTCATTTTGCAAATGTGCACTTCTAGACCCTAATGAAAAAGTACAAGGTGTCACATCATATCTCAACTCCTTATCACCCCCAGATTAATGGATTAGTTGAACTATCAAATCGAGAGATTAAGAACATCCTTCAGGTCACTGTTTGGCCTGACAAGAAGGATTGGTCAACCTGCCTTCCAGAAGCCTTGTGGGCCTATAGGATCGCCCATATGACCCAATTAGGAATGTCTCCCTTCAGACTCATGTACGAGAAGGCATGTCACCTCCCTGTAGAAATGGAGCATAAAGACTATTGGGCAGTACAAAAGTGCAATCTGGATCTTATGAAGGCTGGAATCCACCGCTAGTTGTAAATGAACGAGAGCAAGGAACTACGCAATGACGTGTATGAGAACTTGCGAATCTACAAAGAGCGGGTCAAAGCCTTCCATGACAGGCACATTTCACGAAAATCTTTCCATCGTGGTTAGAAAGTGTTACTCTTCGATGCCAAACTCAAGCTCTTCCCAGGAAAACTCAAATCAAAATGGAATGGACCATTCCTTGTGGGACGAGTGTTTGGAAATGGAGCTATCAAAATCAACGAACTTAGCCACGATTCAGAACCATTTGTCGTGAACTATCAGAGACTCAAACTATTCTTAGAACTCACTGACTCAAATCTAGTTGCAATATCTTTTGATCTCCATTCTTCCTAAGCTTCATTGCACCCAGCTGATGGCATTAAGCTTAGCGCTTAACTGGAGGCAACCCGTCACTTTTGAAAAACTCGAAACCCTTATGACATATCTTTTTGCTGAAATCATATTGCACTTTAGGGTTTGTTTGTTAGAACAACTAACTCCACCTTTGATACTTGTACTAGAGCTAGAAATTGTTCATAAGAGTCATTCTAACCCGTTTACCACACATCTGTTCTAATGCACTAATTGAGCAGAACTCGAACCCACCTAATTTACAATGAGGTCATTGTAAATCAAAGGCATGGGGGGTATTAAAGTGCAAGATGTTGTGAAAATCAATGCATAAATTTGAGCTGAATGAAAAACAAATAAGAAAAGAAAAGAAAAGAAAAAAGAAAAAAAGGAGCAAACAAAAAGAAAAGATTGAGATAGTCCCTTGAAATAAAGTATGGAACTTACCTAACTTCTAGGTTGGATCGGATGATGAATTAAGACCTAGGAGGTTGAAGCTTAGGAGAATAGTGACAAGTACTAGCCTTAGGCCTCATAGACCTGATTCAGGGTTTAAACACTCACATATTTCTTAAGATCTGGATTAGTCCTCAGGAGGTTGAGGAAAGTGTGAGGCTAATGTAGTAGGTCTAAGGATTAGGGATTATTTGGCCCCATTGCCTACCCTTAGGTTTGTGGGGCCTGGTAACCTAAGCACCCAAAAGTTGATTGAGCTAGCTTAGGAGTGGCTTGACAACACAAGTTGATTGTACGAGTTTTTGGTGCAAAGAGGTGGGAAATTCCCCTCAAAGATGCATAATAGCATATCGTCTCCTCGTTGTTTGTCTCCTAGGATATCTAAATATCCTATCGGGCCATAAACACCTTTATGGTAGTTCTGGTGCCATGGGCGGGATTATCCCAAAATATCGATTGCCAAGGCCTGAATTTAGCTATAGAATGCCATGGGCAGCGCTATCCTGAAGTGTCGAAAGCTAGGGTTCTGGGGGTTAACATGGGCGGTGCTATCCTGAAGCATTGAAAGCTAGGGACCCTTCGAGGATTGATGGTGGGGACAAGGAATCTGATACAGACCGTGTTTAGGGCCAATTCGAGGTTGGATCTAAGGAAATCTAAGAAGAAAAAGTGAAAAAACTCTCAAAATGAAAAATCCTTCTCTATCACTCTCTTACAAAAATACACTGGCAAACTAAACTTGGACATGTTACGTTTATGTACAGGTGCTTTAATCGTTGGGGTCAATGACCCTCTAGGCAATTTTTGCGGGCCTTAGAAACCTTCACGGCAGACTCAGGCTGAAGCTAGTCAGGTTTGGATCTTGGCTGGTACTTGAGTAACTTTAGGCCTATTATTGGTATTTTGATCTGATTTCTAGAGATGCAACTTAGTAAGGCACCCTGATGGGGGTATGATCCATAAGATTTTGATAAGGGACTAGCAAATGCTAGGCATGGGGGTATGATGGAAACACCATCATAGGCCCTAACTAGCCACTTTTACTCAAGTTTGATTGATGAATGCTCCTACATAATCATTTGAGGGTTATAATTCCATGATATTCTGATTTGAGAAGAAAACAGAAAATCAGGGTTAATTCTGTAATTTTAACAGCACATCATAAACACATATTAACAACGGGGTTTGTCAGGGGTTAATTAAAGGTCAAAGGAGCATTGAAGTCCAAAGAGTAGTTCCACAAAGATAAAAAATAGGGTTCTACAAGTTTTAAAAACCAAAATAACACCCAAAACCCTAATTTCCAGAGAGAGTTTGAGAAACCCTAGGGT
The DNA here is from genome assembly GCA_037157565.1 of Thalassia testudinum. Taxonomy (NCBI): domain Eukaryota; kingdom Viridiplantae; phylum Streptophyta; class Magnoliopsida; order Alismatales; family Hydrocharitaceae; genus Thalassia; species Thalassia testudinum. The sequence continues at coordinate 4,897,030 of JAZHRO010000003.1, read as the reverse complement.
GAGGCAGCATGGCGGCGGTGGCATAGGAGAGGAGGAAGAGGGTTGGAAGGCTTGGAGATCCAAGGGCTAGCACTAGAGAGATTGAGAAGGTCTGCCCTCATCTGCTTCTCGTCGTGGCCATGAGGGTAGAGATAGATGGTGGTATGGAAGAAGAGGAAATGCAGAGATATTATGCTATAGGTGTAGAAGAAGAGGCCACATGGCCATGACTTGCAACTCCCTAATCCTTTGTCTGGAGTGCAAAGGATTGGGTCACAAAAAGGATTCTTGAAAGAAAAAGGGATCCATAAATCTAGGTGGAGCAGCATTTCAAAAAGATTTAAATAAGAAGAAAGCTCGTCCTCCCCCTCCTCCAGGAGGATTTAATCATGTTCTAGATGTGGAGATTCCTTTATCCAAAGATGTCAGTGACTCAGAGATGATCTTGTGAGGAGCATTGATTGGTGAGGCCATGATGGGGATGATATCACTTGCACAAGCTCAGAAATGGGTGAGCTCCTTCTCCCTATCCTTTAAGGGGTGGAAGATAGCTATGTTAGGTGGTTTGTGTTTCTTGTTGTTTAGATTGGGCATGATAAATGTAGAAAGCCTCCATTTCGATGCGAGCATTTCTGAAGCACTGAATGTAATGTGGAGGCCTGTCTTACCATTTAATGGGGTGATACAGGAGCGCCCTCCTCAAAGAGCACAAGAGGGAAGGGGAACTTTGGAAATTAGGGGACTCCCCTTGCATCTAAGAGTCAATAGCATGGTGTTAAATGCAATTTCTAGCTTTGCAGCCATAGTAGGAGGTGCAAGTGTGGGACTGTAGGGGGGAGATGGGAGATTCATATTAGTAGATGTAAAATTGACTCAAGGCGGGGAAGTCCCTAACAAAATAATTCTTAGATATGGAGGAAGTTCTTGGCTTCTTCATGTGAGATTTTTTCTTCATCAAGATGAGAAATAGGAATAAGGGGGAGAGAGATCATATGCAGAAGTGGTTGGGGTGCAAGGGAGTAGCTCTGAAAGTTAGTTAAACCATCAAGAATGTCCTGATTTGAAGAAGAGGAAGGGATTCCATGGCTTGGCTCCGCAAGATGAGTTGATGGATAAGACATCTCGAAATTAGCAGGGAGGTGAGAAGATGCTTGAATTCCATGAAGGGAGGGAAATTGTGCCAACAGGAGCAACTGTGAAAAGACAAGAGGATGAACTGATGACTGATAAAGGCAAGGGTGTCAATTTTACCTTTGAGGCACTTGAAGGAATGAAGTATGGGGTTGAAGCATCCTCAATGGTCAAATATGGTCGCTATCCTTAAAAGCTTAGAGGAAGAACAATAGGTTGGGGTTGGAGGATCACTGAAAAAGTGATTGCAGAAGTTCTTAATCTGGAGAGAAGGCTAATGGGGCAAAAGGGGGTTGATCAACAACATAGATGAAAGTCATCACTTGGAATGTGCATGGGTTGCACGATGGAGTTCGAAGAGCTTCGCTTGCCCGATATATTTGCAAATGGGAGGTAGCTTGCACACTGCTCCAAGAGATGCATATTGAAGAGGAATGCATTCACTTATGGCATTGCCTAATGCAAGGTGGCCAGGCAGATGTTCAGGCCATAGATGCGCAAGGAAGATCTAGAGTCATAGCAGTATGGTGGAAGTGCTCAAGATGCATTTGATAGAAGTATGGTGGGAACAATATATAATCACTTGCAAATTCAAACAACTGAAAGCAGATCAAGAACTAATTTTATCTTGCGTGTATGGTCCATGTGCTGATAGTGCGAGAAATGTCCTTTGGCAAGAGCTTTCTCAGGCTGCAGATGTGGTTGAAGGGTGACCATGGCTAGTGGGAGGTGAGTTCAACAACACTTTACATGAAGATGACAGAGAAAGTGGAAGACAATATGGTGGCTCCTTGGGATTTCATATGACTACCTCAGCATTGGGCCTATCTATTTACATTTCTTCGTGGGCTGAATACACATGGAGAAATGGAAATGGGCAGAAATTAAAACTAGATCACTTCTTTGGTAATGATGAGTTGTTGGAGGGCTATAAGTTATCCTCAGTAAGGGGGCTAGACCGGCCATTCTCAGATCATACTCCACTATTGTAGTAGAGCAAGGAAGACTCTTCAATAGGCACATACTTTAAATTCAAAAAATCATGGCTCAGGGAAGAGGGATGTAAGGAGATGATTAACAACTGGTGGACATCTAAGCAGGTGGATGGCTCGGCTACATTCAGACTTGCAACTAAACTCAAAGAACTGAAATCTATTATGAAAGAGTAAAGAAAAATCATTGAGATCATGAGAGATCAAACGAGAATGGAGGCCTTAAAGAATGTGCAGCTACTTGAGGAAAAAGAGAATAGAGAGTAGCTAACAGAAGAAGAGTGCCCACAATGTAAAACTTACCAAAAGACTATTCTCGAGGAAGACCTAAAAAGGGAAATTGTTGGAGAGAAAAATCTAGGCAATTATGGTTGAAAAGGAGATGCAAATACCAAATTCTTTCACATGGTAGCTAGCTCTACAAGAAGGGTCAACTACATTTCTTCCTTGTGATCAGGTGATCAGGTGCTAACTTCTTCAGGGGACATTAAAAGAGAAGTGATCAGATTCTATAAAGAAGCCTCTAAAGCCACAGAAAAAGGGAATTGGAGATTAACCAATTCTGATTTCACTCGGGTAGATGAAGCTAAAGCTGAGCATTTGGTTGAGCCTATTATGATCCAAGAGGTTGAGAATGCAATGGCTGGTCTGAACTCTGAAGGCTCCCCAGATCCTGATGGATTCCAAGTCTTTTTCTGTAAGGAGTTTTGGCCGGTGGTGAAAAGGGATGTGATGGAGGTCAATAAGGAGTTTCAAAAGGGTAACTCGGGCTTTGATAGAATAAACAAATCTTACCTTTTCTTACTGCCAAAGAAGCAAGGAGTAGAGAGTTTGCATGAGTTTAGGCCAATTTCTTTGACAAACTCCATTTGTTTGATAATTGGCAAAGTCTTGGGAAATAGATTAAGAGGAGTTCTGGCACATCTAATAAATCCAATATAGTCAGCCTTCTTTCCCAACTATTCACTGCAAGAGTCATTTATTGTAGCACAAGAGATGGTCAATGGATGGCGTAGCTGAAAATGTAATGCCTTCATGTGGAAGGTGGGCTTCTGTAGGGCTTTTGACACGGTTTCCCGGCCATATATCTGGGAGATCATGACGAGGAGGGGATTCCCATCAAAATGGATCCAATGGATGAAGAGATGCATTGCAACTTCATCGTCCTGCCATCTAATTAATGGCAAACCATGTGGAGCTTGGATCCAACCTCAGTGTCGGGTTAGGCATGGCTCCCCCTAGCTCCACTTATTTTCAATATGGCAGTAGACACCCTTTCATGCTTTACTTGCAAACTCTCAATGGTAGGTTTGGTGAAAGGTTATTCATTATCCAACTCTAGAGCATTGGCACCAATCTTACAATATGCGGATGATACTATTTTTTTCGTGGAAGAGGGAAGAAATGAAGCTAAGGTCCTCTATACTATAGTTTCCATGTTTGGTGATGTCTACGGGTTAAGGCTAAATGGCAAAAAGTCCTCTCTCATTTGTTTTGGATTGAATGGCTAGAAAAGTGAGACTTTATTAACCAGTCTGCAAGTGCCTATTGTGAATCTGCCAGTGAGGTACCTAGGACTACCTCTGCGTGACACCAAACTGAAGAAGAGTGATTGAAATCCCTTGTTTGAGAAAGTAGCTGCCAAGCTAGAAAGTTGGAGTAGCCGCTACTTATCTAAAGGAGTAAGGCCGATCCTCTCGGTCATCACCTCTATTCCGATTTTTTACTTCTCTGTTTTCAAAGCACCAAAATCAATTTGGAAAAGACTTGACACACTACGGAAATGTTTCTTCTGGAAAGGGGATAAATCTGAGGGTAGATTCCTACATCCCCTTAAATGGCAGCAGCTATGCTCTCCTTAAAAGCATGGTGATCTAGGCATTCGCTCACTGATGGAGTTCAATGATTCCTTTTTGCTGAAATGGGCTATAAAGCTCTTTGAAGATGATGAAAGGAACTGGTTGGTTGAGGCATAAATCATGTTTGGAAAGATTATTAGTTGTAGTCTAGCGCAAAAACATGTCGACAAATAAATTTATAAAAGTCGGTGAGTACCGGGTCATTCGCAGGGAGGCAATCTCGATTTTAACAGAAGCTTTACAATAAACTTTTTTTTTTCGAAACTGAAAGTAAAGTTATCATGTTACAATAGTGATCCAGAGGGCATTTTATTCAACATTATGAACTAAGAAACATGGAGAACTACAAATTAGATCCCCATCTATGTATGAAGGACTAGCACTCACTTACAATTTGCTCACAGCATACTGGCCTCTCCTGAAATAATCTTTCATTTCTCACCCTCCAAACACACCAAAGGGACATGGCCATGCGCAGATGTGGTTTCCCAGGCGTCACAAAATTCTACCATAATGATTCCCACGATGGGAGCGGCTCCTGGCAGATTTTTCTCCAAATTGTATCTGTGACCAAGCATGAAGAGAAAATGTGAGTTAGACTATCAGTGTGCAGTCCACAAAGATGACATTCGTGCAAAGCTGTCCCCATCCGCTTGTGTCTAAGGTCCCCTATAATTAAACCTTCGTTTCTGCACAACCATAGAAAGATTTGCACCTTGAGGGGGACCTTCAATAACCAAAGCTTCTTTTCACTATGAACTCTCCCCAAATCTTTGCCAGAAATTAGGATTTTATTATATGCACGTTGGGTTGTGTATATCCCATCCCAAGCATATGTGTCCTCCATGCCAGGCCTTGGTCTGAAACTTTGTAGGTCTGAAATCAGGTGTTGTCTTTCCTCCTATAGTCGAGTGCGCTCCTACTAGTTTCTGGTTCATGCAATTTCCAACTGCTGCACGTCTCAGACCAGAAGCTGCTAACCAAATTGTCTTTATCAACTGTAGTTGCATATACCCTTGGATAGGACTCTTTCAGGATGCCAAACGGTGACCATTGTTCCGTCTAGAAATTAAAATTTCTACCATCTCCAAGTACCGGCTGCACCAAGTGCTAGTTATTCTTGACGGCCTGAGTAACTGATCTCCAAAATGGAGACTATCTGACAGGGAATAATCTCTTTAGTGCACTGTTAGAGTCTCCATAGACATCCTTAACAAGATCAGTCCATAACTTAACCTCACCACTAAGAATTTTAATCGCCCGTTTAATCAAAAGGGCCTCATTAAATTCTTTAAGCTCTTTAATCCCCAAACCACCTTCTTCCTTGGGGTGACACAGATGCTCCCATTTTAAAGGTTGCATGAATCTCCCCTCATGTCGTGCCCCCTTCCAAAAGAATTTCTTTCATAGCAAATCCACACATTTCCAAATAGACTTCGAAGCTCTGAAGAGGGAAAAAAAGAAATCGAGATAGAGGTAATAACCAAGTTTAATAGGATCAGTCTTCCTCCCTTAAATAAGAATTTACTGCTCCATCCTTCCAGTTTAATGGACATCTTGTCAAAGAGTAGCTTCCAATCGCTCTACCTCAGTTTCGAGCTTCTCAATGGCAGCCCCAGGTACCTAATTGGCAGATTAGATCAAGGGGTTCCCAATGTTGTAGAGAGTGCTTCTTCCTCCTGCTCACTAAGGCCAAAACATATCAAGGTGGACTTCTCCCTGTTTAATTTCAGCCTTGACATATTTCCAAATATCTTGACCATTTGTCCTAATGCTCAAGCTTCAGTGGTTGGCCCTTAGACAAAAAAAACTATGTCATCTGCATATTGTAATATAGGTTCCATAGCTCTCCTGTTGGATAATGAATATCCTCGTAAAACACAAGCCTCAGAAAGCTTGCAGGCATATCTAGCAAGACCATCCACTGCAAGATGAAATACCAATGGGGCTAATGGCCAGCCTTGCCTAACACCACACTGTGGCCAAATCCAAGCCCCAAAGGGTTTCCCATTGATCATTGGAGAGAAGGAGGCGGTTGTAATGCACTATTGAGCACGGAAAACTACACATTCGGAGTTGGATTCGAAAACCCATCGTTGTAGTTTGAGTTGCGAAGAAATCTTTTCAATAGATAAAATTTATACCGAAAATCCATAAAGAAGTTTCGGGTCGAACACAGGGAGGCTACATTGATCTCAAAATCCGCAATTATATTTTTTTTGTATTCTCTATTTGTTTAAAAGGTGAAATAATCACACCGGAATCGCTATAAACAATAAAAGAGAGAGAGAGGAAGAGAACAATCACTTGGCATTTGAATAATGTTTTTACAACTAATAAAGCGGGAAACTGCTACAACTAGAAAGCGGGAAATTCTACTCTAGAAAGTGATAAAAGAAGGGAGAGAGATGTTATCCTCCTCGATGATTGCTTGGAGGATGAGATGGATGGAGGCGATGCCTAGAAGATGGAGGATGAGGTGGGAAGAAGGAGGACAAAGTTGGAAGAATGGGAACGAGGCAGCACGCCATCGTCGTCGCGGGATCCACTTCCGGAACGAGGGTGAAAGCTTGGTTTTAGCTCTTAAGGAACATCCCAGGTGTGGGACAAGCTTTTCTTAAGCTTTGAAGAAGGAGAGAGGAGAAGGAAGGGATGAAAAATTCGTAGGATAAGGGTCTCCTTTTATAGTTGCGAGTAGGGGCATTTTGGACATTTTAACTTCGAAAATAATAAAGAGGGGACCTTCAGCGACAAACTTAAACGTCACTAAAGGTTGGTCGTGGATGACATGTGCATGCGCTACGCTCACCCACTCCTCTTCCATGCCTAAAATGCTAGCCCACGTTTGGGCGATATTAGCCATCCGATTGAGAGATCGGACGGTCAAGATCTCTCCTCACATCGCCCATTCAAATGCCCCTACCGCACACCCGTGCGTGCGATGAGGAGTGTAGACGTGCGTCATCGCACGCATGCATGATCCAGCGCATGTCCTCACACCAAGTCTTTGCTTCATCTACTGCACGATTTCCATATGATGGTTAGAATCGACGCACCCTGCTCCCTGGCTGGATTGAGGTGCTCGAGAAGGCTAGAACTCGCGACCCCTATGTCATCTAAAGGGGTGCGACCACTACATTGAAGCCTCGACTTTGGCACGTCGAGGGTTTAAGTGCACGGATTTGTTGGCCGTTGGATTGAGATCCAACAGACTAGATCATCCACGCCCAAAGCCTTTTGAAGAGGTGAGCAGTGCTTCAGAGTTAATCCTAGCCGGTGGATCAAGATCCAATGGCTAGGATCGCACGATGGAAGGCCTTCGGAGATGCAGCAACGGTTCCTTGGGGATGATTGGGTAGCAGAGATGGTGTCACATGGCACCATCTTGGCTGTCCAGCTTCTGTGTGTTGTAGATGGGTGTCAAATTGGATCGATTTTCACGTCGTTAGGTTGCGATCGTCGATCTGAACCAACGAATGTCCGATCAGGGCGATCTTGGAGTCGTTGAACTCCAATCGTCACCCTGATCAGATCCGTAAGTTTAGATCTTCGATCTGAGGTACTGATTATAAATCGCCCTGTCCATGACCATTAAAGGAGACAATTACTGTACAATTTATACAACTCACCTAAATGCATGATTATGCATGTTATGCAATATTTACAATGTATGATGCTAATATGAAACTAAGAACATGCATTAATAGACATTTTTGGCTATAGAGATGTATGCACATCACACCCTGATGCCTATCTTTTGCTAGTCCCTAGAAAAAACTATATGCTATTTATGGAAGAATTAGGGTTGGATTACTCGGGCACAAGTCATTTTCAACATGAAGAAATTTTTACTTAGGACGTGAACTTTCAAGGACACAACAGCACCCGGGTATTTGCCAAAATGCAGACCGCCTCAAGCTCTCACCTTATTTAAATAAAGATCTCTTTCTCTCCTTTTTCTTCCTTTCTAATTTTTTTGGATTGACAATCAGAATGGACTTCAAGTTTCTATGCCACTAGGTAACCTTAGAAAGAATTTTGCCTAAAGGTGTATCTATACGACCGGTAGCTTTCTCCCTACTTTTATTTTTTTTATGGGGTCAACACAAGGGTGAATCCAATGTATATCTCCTCAGCTTATTCTACTTCTCCACTTCTTGCTAAGTGTTTCAGGAATTTTTACGTAAATTTCTTGAGTTGGGATCTGGACAACCTACCCATGGGCTATTACCCACGATAACTTGCCTGCCATACTCATGCAGTGAAGTGTGGCTTATTTCTTTTTCTTTCTTTTCTCCTTTTATTTTTCTTTTTCTTTTCTTTTTGAACTATCTTTTTCTTTGTAAGTAGGTGGCCTCCTTGGTCTAAGATTTACCTAAAGGCATCAGGAAAAGAATGGTCTAGTGGCTGGGCTCTAGACAACCTACTTATGGGCTGTTACCCATAATAACTTGCTAGCCATACCACCCTAGAAGGTTCATTAGCTACCAAATTTCCATTAAAACTGCTGAACGAGTCAGTGACGAATAGTGTGTAGATGCTTAGACTTAAAGTTCTTTCAAATCAAAGGGCAGGTTGATAAGTCGTGTACTTATCACCCAAAATTATTTAATAAAATGAAAATAGAATTTAGGATGGCGAGGACTCGATAAACAAATCCACATTTTACTGGATACCTAGGCCAATTAAGCCCAAAGACCTGAAGGGTCTTAGTGTTCAGATCCTACTATAATATTTTCGAAGATTGAAAGGTCCTAATGTCCAAGTATTCTTTCCTAATTGAACTTTTTTTTATGTATATATAAGAAAATAAGTAGAATTTACAAGAATTCCATAGAGTTGACAAATTAATTCAGAAATGAATCCACCCCCCCATGCCTAGCTGATGCAATGTCTGCATTGAGAATAAAAGAGATGAAAGGAAGGTAGAATGTAGAAGATATCACCTGAATATGATGCTCGGGATAGCTCTAAGTTAGACTGTAAAACTTCTGATTTTAATGCCGTCAGCTAGGCGTAGTCCAGCCAAAGAAGTCACAGCATAGCTAGAGCAACCGTGTCTGAGACGGGTCCTAGAATAGTACAGTCAATAACAGGCTTCAGACGTTGACCGTTGACTTTGAATGAATTACCCATCTTTGGGTCAGAAATCTGAACAACCCTGTTTGGAAATATCTAATCAATAATGAATGGGTCGTTCCATTTCGACCTAAGGATGCCAGGAAAGAGCTTAAGTCGAGAATCAAAGAGCCAGACTTTCTGGTTCGGCTCAAAGCTCTTGTGGGAAATCAATTGGTCTTGAAGAGCTTTGGTTCGAGCCTTATAAATCTTGGCATTCTCATATGAATCATTACTAAGCTCCTCCAACTCAGATAGTTGGAAATTCCTGGTCTTCTTGGCTAAACTCAGATCTAGATTACATTGCTTGATTGCCCAGGATGCCCTATGCTCAATTTCTACGGGTAAATGGCATGCCTTTCCATACACCAGATGAAACAGAGACATGCTGAAGGGCATTTTATATGCCGTATTGTAGGCCCAAAGAGCATCCTCAAGCTTTTGAGTCCAGCCTTTGCGATTAGGCCTGACCATTTTTTGCAGAATATTCTTGATCTCCTGATTGGAGATCTTGGCCTATTCATTCGTCGGGGGATGGTAAGGTGTGGAGATTTTGTGATTAACCCCATATTTTGCCAGCAAATTACGGAACTAGGCATTAGTGAAATGAGTGCTACCATCGCTGATGATGGCCCTCGGAATCCCAAATCGACTGAAGATGTTCTTCTTGACAAAATTGATGACCACCTTGTGGTCATTGGTTCGGGTGGGAATAGTCTCGATCCACTTGAACACATAATCAACAACGACGAGAATGTATTGGTGTTCAAATGAATGGAGGAATGGTCCAATGAAATTGATGCCCCAAACGTCGAAGATTTCGACTGGAAGAATCGGGTTTAGGCATCATATCTCTCTTAGTTATGCTCCCAAGTGCCTGGCATCTAGAACACAACCTCAAGAAATCTTGAGCATCCTTGAATAAAGATGGCCAAAAGAAGCCAGATTGCAAAATTTTTACAACCATCTTTTTCTTGAAGAAGTGTCCATCACATGTAGATGCATGGCAGAACTCGAGTATACTCTTGAATTCATTCTCCAGAATGCATCGACGAATAATCAGATCAGAGCCAATGTGGTATAGTTCAGGGTCCTCCCAGAAGTAATATTTGGCCTCAGATTTGAGTCTATCTCATTGTTGCTTGGTCCAATCCTGAGGGACTTGACCAACGACCAAATAGTTGACCATGTCAGCAAACCATGGGGTTTGGCCACCTGAAACTGTAAGGATAGTCTCGTCTAGAAAAGTATCAGTAATCGGAATGTCTGGACAAGAAGAATCACTCATAAGTCCCGACAGATGATCCACCACCACATTCTATGCCCCGGATTTATCCTTGATTTCAAGATTAAATTCTTGAAGCAGAAGAATCCATCAAATAAGTTGGGGTTTGGCATCCTTTTTAGCCAAGAGATGTCTCAAGGCCGAGTGGTCGGTATAAATTATGACATGAGACCCTAAGAGATAAGCCTTGAATTTCTCTAAAGCAAATACTATAGCTAGTAATTCCTTCTCAGTAACAATGTAATTCCTCTAGGCCTTGTCCAGAGTTTTACAAGCGTAGTAGATGACAGAGGGCTTCCTGTCAATCTTCTGACCCAAAATAGCCCCTACCGCGTAATCAAAAGCGTCGGACAAGATCTCAAATGGGGCTATCCAAACCGGTGGTTGCAACACTGGAGCACAAGTGACTACCATTTTAAGAAAATCAAATGCCTTATGGCATGATTCGTTGAAATCAAATGGCATATCTTTGGCAAGAAGGTTGCTCAAAGGATGAGCAATGAGCAACCTTAGAAAAGCCCTTGATGAACATCCTATAGAATCCCACATGACCAAGAAATGATCAAATTTGTTTGACAGATATGGGAGGAGGAAGTTTAGAAATAGCATCAACCTTAGCTTTGTCAACTTTGATACCCCGTTCAGAGATTACATGACCCAAGATGATGCCTTCTTGTGTCATGAAATGACTCTTTTCCCAGCTAAGGACCAGTCGTGTTTTGATGCATCTTTTAAGAATCATTTCAAGATTAGCCAAACAAGAATCAAATGATTCTCCAAAAATAGAGAAATCATCCATGAAGACTTCCATAAACTCTCCCACCATGTCAGAGAATATGGTTAGCATACACCTTTGAAAAGTCACAGATGCATTGCATAAGACGAATGGCATCTTACGGAATTATTTTTTCCTGATCCTCTAGATGGATATGGACTTGATTTTATCCCGAGTAACCATTAAGGAAACAGAAGTACTTCTGCCCAGGTAGTCTTTCAAGGATTTGATTGATAAAAGGCAAAAGGAAATGATCCTTTTTTGTGGTTGTGTTTAGCTTCCTATAATCAATACAAACTCTCCAAGAGGAAGCTAAACGAGTTGTGACAGATTCTCCTTTCTCGTTAGTCACAACGGTAATCCTGGCTTTCTTGGGAATAATTTGCATGGGACTTACCCAAGGACTATCAGAGATTGGATAAATGATTCCTGCATCGAGCAACTTGATAATTTCCTTCTTGACTACTTCTCACATATTTGGGTTTAATCTCCTCTGCATTTGGTGAGAAGAGCGGGATTCATCTTCCAAAAATATTCTGTGATTGTAATAAGATGTCTCGATCCCCCTAAGGTCATGAATGGTTCAACCAATTGCCTCCTTGTGTTGCTTTAGGACCTTAATCAGTTTAATCTCCTACTCCTTTGTTAATTTAGCACTGATAATCATAGGAAGTGACTTATGTGGTCTTAAAAACTGATATTTCAGATTCGCAGGCAATGGTTTCAGTTCAAGCTAGGGCAGGTTGATGATTGAAGCTAAGGAAGATGTTGATGAAGACTCATCAAGAGGAAGAGGTTGAGAGTGAAGAAAATCAATAACCACTTCAGGAGGTGGCAGGTTTGCCATAGAGGGTTGCGGGTCCAAATCATCATCTGAAGAGGAACTTTCAAATGCAGAAACTATCCTACAAGTTTCAATATTCACATTATCGTCCTCAAGTTCCTCAATAAATCCACTGTCCTCGAATTTGTTAATCACCTTAAAAATATCCAATTTCATTCTTTGATCACCAAAGGTGATTTCCATGCTACCGCTCTCACAGTTAATGTTGGCCTCAGCGGTAGCTAGGAACGGATGCCCCAGAATGATGGGCATGTTCCTTAAATTCTCAGGTACATCCATATCAAGGACAAGGAAATTTACAGGAAAATAGAAATCCTTAACCTTGACAATAACATCTTCAATAACACCTCATGGGTTTGTAACCAAACAGTCCGCTAACTGCAGAGTTACTGAAGTCAGCCGAAGTTCACCTAATCCGAACTTCTCGTAAAGAGAAGTCAGAATTAGGTTAATGGATACACCAAGATCCAGCAATGCTCTATCTATGGTGTAATCTCCGATGACATAAGAAATCAAAGGAGCACCTAGATCTCTCTTTTTCTGAGGGAGGTAGTTCAGGATAACAAAACTAGCCTGCTCGAAGGATACCACCTTCCTCGGAACAGATTCTATCGACTTACGCTTCTGTGTACATAAATCCTTTAAAAATTTTGCGTAAGCCGGTATATGTTTAATAGCATCGAGGAGCAGGATATTGATATCGACATTCTTGAAAATATTCAGAAGCTCCTCATTACTATCAATAGATTTCTTCTTCCTTGATCTATTCATGGCCTCAGGAAAAGGAACATGAGTCAGATCTTCAGAATCAGGTTCCTGAGCCTTGATTTCTTCTCCAGAGTTCTCCTTTCTTTCCTCAAGCTCATCAGGATTCGGTAAATTAGAATAGTGTGGTTGTGGATCCTGAGTTTGTTTACCACTCCTCAAGGTAACAAAATTAGCAGATGCATATGGGTTTGGGTCTCGGGGAGGGTTAGGAAAGATTGGAGGGGCTTCATTAACCAAAAACCTTTGATTTAAGGAAGAAGAAGAAGAGGAAGGACTTGGCTCAACCACCTGAGCATGTGCGTGTGGGTCCCTCTGATTCCTGTACCCATGGGCTTGATTGCCCAGATTCTGGATATTACGCTGGTTGGGTATGGGTTGAGATGGCAAAGATCTGAGTTGATGAGAATTAGCAATGAACCCATTTTGCAAGTTGTATAGCGAGGTTTTCATTTGCTACATGAGCTGGAGATAGATCCTTGCATTTCTACCATCTGTTGGTTCAAATCAGCCTGCCCTACGGGTTGACGGGCATTCCAAGATGGCTAATTGACCTGATTCAGGGGCAGCTGAGTGTAAACATGACCTTGACCCATTGGTCTTTGTAGAGCATAATTGCCGGGTTAGAATTGGGTCTACTGCCCTGACTTTTTCCCGAAGAAGTTAGGGTGGTTCCTCCAACCCAGATTATAAGCATTGGAGTAAGGGATGGACATAACAATCTCCTGTACAGCATAGACATCATCATAGGGTGAGGATGGAGAGAAACAAAGGGAGGGATCAGAGAAACTAGGATCAAAGGCCCCAGTTTGGAACCCATGGGGTTCCGAATAATGTTGGCTCGCAGGTTGAGCCACATCAAGTTGATTCGCGAACTCCCATCCAGAAGGAGCTCACGATGAATGGAATCCTGAATTCTAGGATTGAGTGGATCAAGAGTTGTTCGTTGAGTTTCCAACCATCCACTCCTCCATTCTCTTTGTAACCAAGTCCACCTTATCAAGTTTATTACAAATCAATTCCATATTGAATGAATGAGAGTCGTGGACTTCATTGACATTCGATCTGGGCTGCTGGGATCGGTTAAAAGTATCCATGGAGGCCTGATTGTTTGAATTCTTGCTCATTTCCTCAATCAAATCATGTGCACTATTTGCACCTTTGTTGGGGAAATTGCCTCCGCAAGAAGCATCCACGTGATTTCTGAGTTGCCATTTCGGCACCTCGTGGTGTGGACACCTCCGCAATAAGTCCTGGAATCACTCCCAGGCGACATGAAACTACTCCCTCGGCCGCTGGGTGAATGTAGTAATTACCTATCTCAAAGTATTGGTATGTCCGACAGGGAAGAATTTCTTCATGAAGGTCGATTCCAAATCATTCCAAGTTGCAATTGGCCTTTCTATAGTCCTATACCAATGAGCGGATTTATCCCTAAGAGAGTGGGGGAAGAGCCTCATGATCTTATTCTCCTCATTCACGTTTCATGCCTTAGTGGTCTGGACCAAAGTGGTCAAGTCCTCTAAGTGTTGAAACGGGTCTTCAGAGCCAAGCCCATGGAAATGTTTGATCAGGCTTAACACTTGGGCTTGATTTCTACATCACCGGCAGGAATCTTGACATCGAGACATTCCCCGTAATTTGAAGGATCATAAAAATCCTTCAAGGGCTGAGCGCCCTACATTCTTTGGAACCATTCTTGCATTCTCTGCATTTGTTCCAGCTGCCTTTGAAATCCTCCTGTGGATCCTGAGGCCGTGGAGGCTGGTGATCGGCCATGGGATCAATTTGGCCAAAATCCAATCTACCCCTCCTATAATACTCTAGTGGTCCTTCCAATCAAGGATCCAATGACCTCCTTCCCATCATAAACTAGGAAAAGGTCTGAAGGACTGGGGATAAGAACCCTGTAGCACAACAAAACATGCATGTCCTTAAGTGGGGTAACCTAAGGATCTATAGGCTCTCAGAATCCACCGTAAGATTATAAACGATTTAATCTACTTGTGTCTGCTCAATCCAACCAGTTAGAAGGAGGGACTAGGGAGAAGGTTCTTCCTTCGGCTTATGCCTACGGTTCCTAGTGTACCCCCCAGCAGCGGTCATTTGATGCTACTCCCCTAGCTTGACATCAGACTGATCAGTAAAAGTAGGTTAATTGTAAGCAATCTTAGACTAGACCCCAAAGAGCAAATCAGTCCTTAAGGCCAACGTCTACTAGATTTTATTTAGGCCTGGGATTGTAGTGCTCATGGAATGTGGTGGGCCCTTAAAATGGGTTGTGCCCTTAATGATCAATTGAGTATGTGTGAGTGCGTGCACAACCAAGGTTTTCAAGCAAGATTATTTGTGGTGAGTAGATTTTAAGGTTCAAATCTTGCTTAAGTAGCTCTTAGGGTTTAGAATTAGGTTTAATTCAATCAAGTTTGAGGCAAACCAGGTTTTCAAGTATGGATGAAGATCACTTTCATTTTGAAATCAAAAATAAAGTGGAGTGCCTACTATTCATGTAAATTGAAAACCCTAAGGGTAAGCTACTTGGCGAGTTGATTTTAGGTTGAGTGGTGCGGCCCAAATAACTCAAACAATTGGCCAAAATTGCACCACTAAGTTTGAAACACCAAGCGATTAACCTAGACTGATTTCTACCCTTTTATATGTTGATTTTTGTGTACTAGTTCCACAGATCAAAATCTGATTGAGTAGATAAGAATCAATTAGGTTATGTGCCTTGAATGTGGGTGTATGTTATGTGTATGATTGAATTACCCTACATGAAATATCTTTTTGTTGATTTTTTTGTATGCGGATGAGTTGAATGTAAGTGAAAATCCAAGCAACCAAACTAACCCTAGGATTTATGCAAACACCTAGGTTAATTGGAGTTTGAATTAATGTGGTGAAATGGAATCTACGAAGGGGGAACAATGGGGAGCACTTACAGTCATCTTCAACTGCACTTTACTCTGATCTACCATTTGACAATTCCCTGATCGAGGTATCTGTAAAACAATAGACAAGAGATAAAGCAAGTTGGAAAATAGTAAAGTGCGCGAAAAGCGGAAAGAAGATTGAAAATCGTTGCCTCCCCAGCAACGACACCAAAATGCTGAGCACGGAATACTACGCCTTTGAAGTTAGATTTGAAAACCCGTCGTTGTAGTTTGAGTCGCGAAGAAATCTGTTCCACAGGTAAAATTTATACCAAAAATCCGTAAAGAAGTTCCTTGTCAAACACAGGGAGGCTACGTTGATCTCAAAATCCGTAATTGTATTTTTTTGTATTCTTTTTTTGTTTAAAAGGCGAAATAATCACAATGGAATCACTATAAACAATAAAATAGAGAGAGAGGGAAAGAATAATCACTTGGTATTTGAATAATGTTTTTACAACTAAGAAAGAGGAAAATGATTACACTAGAAAGCAGGAAACTATTACAACTAGAAAGTAGGAAATTCTACTCTAGAAAGCGACAAAAGAAGGGAGAGAGATGTTATCCTCCTTGAGGAATGATTGGAGGATGAGACAGATGGAGGCGACACCTGGGAGATGGAGGATGAGGCGAGAAGAAGGAGAACGAAGTTGGAAGAATGGGAATGAGGCAACATGTCATCATCGTCGCGGGATCCACTTTCGGAACGACAGTGAAAGCTTCGATTTAGCTCTTAGGAAGCATCTTGGGTGTGGGACAAGCTTCTCTTAAGCTTGGAGAGGGGGGAAGGAGAAGGAAGGGATGAAAAAATCGTAGGGTAGGGGTCTCCTTTTATAGTTGCAAGGAGTGGGGGCATTTTGGACATTTTAACTTTAAAAATAATAAAGAGGGGACCTTCAGCGACGAACTTAAACATCATTAAAGGTCGGTCGTGGACGACGTGCGCGCACGCTGTGCACACCCTCTCCTCTTCCACACCTAAAATGCACGCTTATGTTTGGGTGATATCAACGATCGGACGGTCGAGATCTCGCCTCACAGCACCCGTTCAAATGCCCCTGCTGCGTGCCTGTGCGTGTGATGAGGCATGCAGATGCATATTATCATGCACGTACGTGATCTAGCACATGTCCTCGCACCACGTCTCCGCTTCATCTGCTGCACAATCACCATCTGACGGTCAGAATCGATGCACCCTGTACCTCGGTTGGATTGAGGCACTCGGCAAGGCTCGAACTCGCGACCCCTACGTCGTGCACAAGGGCGCGACCACTGCGTTGGAGCCTCGACTTTGTTGCATAAAGGGTTTAAGTGCACAGATCGGTTGGCCGTTGGATCAAGATCCAACGGTCTAGATCATCCGCACCCAAAGCCTTTTTAAGAGGGGAGCAGTGCTTCAGAGTTAATCTTAGCCATTGGATCAAGATCCAACGGCTAGGATCGTGCAATGGAAGGCCTTTGAAGATGTAGCTGCGGTTCCTTGGTGTCGATTGGGCGGCTGAGATGGCACCATGTGGTGCCATCTTGACCGTCTATCTTCTGTGTGTTGTAAACGGTGCCACGGGTGTCGGATTGGACCAATTTTCACGCTGTTAGGTCGCAATCGTCGATCCAAACTCATCCGTGCGGTCAGATTTGTCATCTAAGGTGCGAATTAACACCATCTTGGCCCTTGATCTTTAGGCTTCCTCGATTTATATCTAATGCTACTGTCCGATTAGGGTGATCTTGGAGTTGTTGAACTCCAATTGTCGCCTTGATTAGATCCGTATGGTTGGTTCTTCGATCTATGGACCTGATTAAAAATCACCTTGTCCTTGACCATAAAAGGAGACAATTACTATACAATTTATACAACTTGACCTAAATCCATGATTATGTATGTTATGTAATATTTACAATGTATAATGCAAATATGACACTAAGAACATGTATTAATAGATATTTTTGGATATTTAGATGTATGCATATCATGCACCACTTCATCCAATGGATCCATAGAGGAGGGAAACCTCTTCTTTTAAACACCTCCCAGAGATAGGGCCAAGGGACAGAGTCATAAGCATTTCAAAAATCAACTTTCCACATAAAGGCTTTACACTTCCTTTTATGCCAACCACACACCATCTCTTGAGCAATAATAAATGATTCCTGAAAAGATTTATTGGTAAAAATGCTGATTGAATAGGGTGGATTAGGTTTTGCAATGCAAGCCTCAGTCTATTCTCCAAAATCTTGCTCACCACCAAGTAGATGGAGTTCGAAATTAGAGAATTTTTCTGCACCTTGTACCTTTGGCAACAGGAAGAGAAAAGATTTGTTGATCTTATCAAAGCTAGAGTTACCTCTCACAAACTCTTTGATAACATCCATCACCTCACTGGCAAGCACACTCCACATTTCCTTATAAAAGAAAACTTGAAAGCCATCAGGTCCAGGAGAGCCTTCATTGTTTAAGTTTAAATAGATATATATATGTATATATGTATAAAGAGGCATCAAATATCTATAAGATCAAATTTCATTACATTGATAAAGAGTTTTTCATAGTAGAAATTGCTATGCAAAAAGTAGAGACAAATAGATAGACATAGAGAGAGATAGAAGGAGGCAGAGAGACGACAATGCTTGTATGACGCTTGTACGAGATGAGGCAGCACCCTAGATCCAGAGCATCGGGATGAAGGTTAGAGTAGAGTTGCAGAGGGACGGAGAATCACAGAGAAGAAGGTGGAAGAGATTCTGGAGTTGATTATTGGAGTTGATGCATCCGAGGGGGGCTTTGGACTTCTGTCATAGTTTTTATGGAAAGCAAAAAGGTTATTTTGGCCCTCCATCTCGTGCAACAACCTTAGGCCAATCAGATCCGTTGATTAGAAGATCAACATCTCTGATTTGGCCTCAAAATAGCCTTCAAAATGCCTTCTACATGTGGATTCACCCTTGTGCTGACATGTGTCATGTCCAGCATCGTTGGATCAAGATCAGGCACGTTAGATTCGCTTGTGTGCAACCGCTTCTCTTCTTCGAGCTTGCTGCTTGCTCAAAATAAGCGCTTAATCCTCAGTCGTTCGATTTACCGATTGGGCAGCTTAAAAGAGCCGCAGCATCGCTCTTGTTTTCAAAATGCACGCGACTGCACGTCATCGTCCGATGGCATCCAGAGCACCACTCTATTGCGTCTACACTGCCTAATGGCCATCCAACGGATGGATTCCATCCACACCTATGCCTTCGTTAATTTCTCACTCAAGGCGATTCAAATGCACTCCTTCTGATTCCTCGCAAGCGCGTGAACCAACGTGCAAGCATGAGTTCTGTTACGGTTTCCTCTTTGTGTCTATTTCTCCTTAGCTGTTGGATGGACGGCGTGGATGCATCATGGATCATTGGATGGCCATCCAACGGTTGAGAGCGGGCAAGGGATGGTCTTCAGAGATGGGCCGATGATGAGGGGTAGCTGTGATGGTGCCACGTGGTGCCAGCATGGCTGTCCATCTTTTCTTTGTATCTGGTGATGTAGACCTCTGATCGGGTTGATTTTGCGCCATTGGACTACAATCATTGATCCAGATCCATCTGTGTGGTTGGATTTTTATTTGAGGCTCAGATCCTTGTCCTTTCACTCCATGATCTACGTTCTTTTATGGACTGCTCACGATGCTCTGGTTGTCTGATCGAGACGATTTTAAAAGCGTTGGATTCCCATTGTCATTCTGATCAGATCTATCTGATCTGATTGGTCATCTGTGGCTTCAAATCATCTATGATTAAAAAACATCTCTCATTAGTAAAAAAAATGATGATTTTATCTATGCAGCTAATTAAACTAACCATTATGCAAATTACGATGCTTATGCATGTATTGTCCCTAAGTTATGCTAGAATTTAGCTTAATTCAAGTGTTTTAGGTTGCATGATTGCTATGTAATCACTAGCTTATGGTCATCAAAGATGCACATGATAGCTCTCATGTAACTAGATGCATAGCACCTCCCCGTAGACCATCTCCATTCTGGAAATTCATTTGAGCAACAATGCGTGGTAATTGGTAGAACTTTGAGCTAATGATTAGAGATGGCCAATAGTTCTCCTTTTAGCACGATGAATGGTCTAGCTTGGGACCTCTGAAAAATTGCATTCCGCGTGTGTTCTGTGTTGCAGTAGACAAGTCTATATCGATGAAGTAGAGCTGAGACCCCTTGAATAGCAGATGGAATCTGGTGAGTCATGTAGCGAGAGAGCGAGGCCATTTACAAGAGGAATATGATTAGTTAAAGAGGGAGCTGGAAACCTTTAAGCCGCTGGGTGGATCTGATAAGTTTTCCAAGAGTCATGGGCCGTTCACTCCTGTAAATGCCTACAAATGGCTGATTGGTAGAGGCAACAATAACCCAACACTTGTGGACAAGGATTGTGCTACTGTCTGGTATTTAAAAATACCTCTGAAAATAAAGATATTTCTTTGGTTGAGTAGAAGAAATGGTCATATTACAGGTGATTTAAGGTGCTCAAGATTAGGTGTCCCACCTCAAAATTGCCCTTGTAACTTCCCTACAGACAGTAGCAAGCACATTTTCTCCCTGTGCCTAGTAATGGAACAAATCTGGAGAACTATTTTTGGAGAAGCCTTGCCCACTTGGGATGAATTATGGATGTGCTTTAGAACTTCAACCAAACCATATACATTGATGGCTGGAGTTTTGTGGTGTGTTTGGTGTGCTCATAAAAAGAAATTATTTAGAGGGACGGCAATAAATGTAGGGAATATCATTAGGGAGTGTTGGGAGTTAGTGCGAGCATGGAGAGCCTCTTTGTAAACATTATTTGGAGTGTGGAGAACCCCTTTGTGAATATTTTATTGATTTTTTTTTTGAATAAAATGCTCCCTTTCTACTATCATTAATGATAGCACTCACCTTTTTTTAAAAAAAACCCTAATTTCAGACCCACTTGAATTAAAGAGGTTCTAGTTAGGATAAAATTCATCTAAACCTCCTAAAATTTATAGAAAAATATTCTAAGAGGTTTGGTACCCTTGGTTTGATCATCTGAAACCCATTTTGACCTTGGACAGTCTCAAATGGAATTTTGCACTAATTTGGGCTTGTGTGCAAATTATCTAGTGAAAAGTGGTTAAAACTAAAATCCAACTCCACCATTAGGTTCCTTGGGTCCAAATTAGGTTTGTACTAAAATTTGGGCCCAATCAAAGTCTATCTTAACCTAGTTTGCAATCCAGTCCATAAAAATTTCTGGACTTCACATTTGAGTCCCTAACTTTTAGATTTATCACATTTACCCCATTAACTTGTCATCGTTTTCTTCAAACCAATCTCTGCTGCCATTGTGTGATTGCAAGCTTCTCAGCCGAGATTCAAGGGAGATTTTCTCCCTCAACTCAAAGCCAAATCTCTCCAAAATTAAAGAGATTGACCCTCAGGTAATCGCCGATCATTTACACCTAATCAACATCTTCAAACCTAGCTCTAGAGCTCTACTGAACTTGAAATTTTCAAAGCTTTCTTCTACCTAAAAATCTGAGCAATCTAAGCATCTTTCGAAGCTTAAAGCTCATCCCAAAGGCCTATAAAAGTCCCCCTCCCCTATAACGTCCTCCTTGGCTTAGAAAAGGTGAAGACCCACCTCTCCTCTCTGTCGACATCTCTTCAAGCTCCGGCGAGCTTCTTCGCCCTTCTCGTCGAGCCGATCAGCAACCAAATTGATCAACTCTCTATCATGACCACATCTGGCCAAAGACTAGTTGTCTTCGTCTTCCCCTGCCCCGTCATCCACTCGCCGTCAAATCCTCCTCTGATGCCGATCCATCATAACCAACCACTTTCGTCCACTCTCTCCCTCTCTAACTCTCCCTCCCTTGTCCACTCTCCTTCCTAACCTCCTATAACTTCTTAGACTCTAGGTTCATGCACTATTTCAACCGTACTCACTCCATCTTCCTCATGATTGGCAAAACTCCAGCGAGCTCACGTCGGCGCTATACTCGAAACACAATGCCACCGCCTCCATTAGCTCCGTCCTGACCCACTGATAAGAAGACCCAACTTTATCGGGACTTCTGACCATGCCTAAGCACCACCAAACAAACCAACCTCCACTCACCCTCTCTGTCACTGATAGCCCACCACACACACGCACACACCAAACCACGACCACTGTCGCACTTGCCGTGGTCTGACAAAGCTATTGAGTATTCTGACTGGGGCCTAAGGCCCATTTTCTTGCTTTTTAGGCCATCGGCAGTGCTCCACTGCTGCAGTTATCCTCTCCGACCACGTCCACATCTCTTTGGCCTTCACTCAACCAGCTACTGCCCGCAATCAACACGGACCTGAATCTTGAAGCCTTTCAGACCTTCATGCGAGACCAACAGCAACAACTTCGATCGCAATTGGAGCTTCAGCCATCAGCTGCAGCTGTGAGGAAGGGAGCTCAGCTTTTAGTCCCACATCGTTCATTTCAAGCTTCACCATCACGTATATCTTTATTTTGTGCTCTTGGCTCATCACCTCCAAGAGCATAGGGGTGAGGTCCCTCCACGCCCCTAAGCACGCACTCACTCACGCGTCTCTGTCCACACCCTCGCCAGCGTTCACACCTTTCAAGTCTAGGCAATGGATTGAACTACCTAAGCCTAGTCTGAGTATTGAGAGGAGAATCAAAGAGAAAGGGGGTGGGTTTTGCTCTACCTTGGGATTCGTGCCCTCTCCCTCTCCCAACACTTAACCTCTGAGGGCTCTGTGTGAGGCCCTTGTGCCTTTGTTGGGTGCTGCTATTGTGCCTCATCTGTAAGGCTTAAAGCAAGGCCCTTGTCCTTGTGAGCTCCTGCTGGTTAAGGCATCTGAGGCCTTCTATTGTCGTCTGATCTGGCATTTGAGTGGCTTTGACTCTGATATTTGATTATGCATACAGTTCATTTTTTTGAAATAATTATGAGCATAAACTTAACGGTTAATTTGGTGATTCAAATTACCATTTTAACCCAATCTTTTTTCACTGACTCTCTATTCTTTGTTGGAATATTATTTTGAGCTTCTCATTGGTTTCAATTGCATATTACTTTTGCTATTGTGATTACTGAATTGAAATCATCATATTTGCTCTCTGCGAACGACCTCAGACTCCAAATTGACTTGGAGCTTTATAAATTTAAGTGTTTCATGCAATTTCATCCTATACTATAACACATATTTCTAAACGACGACTTCACGTAAACAACGGCTCTAGCTCATCCACGATTGAGCAAGTGGGCATGCTACGGGATCAAGAGGGGCGATCTTAGCGCAACCATGGCTGTGTAATAAGAATCCAACAGCTCACAATCAGACTTCCTCTAAAGTGCTTGGTTGCATGTTCCAGCACATGTACAGGAGCAAGGGCACCAGTCCAATGTGCCTGATTGGCCTAGTGCAGTTCAAGGCACAATCTGGGGTAGTTCAAGCTAGTTTAAGGCCCTTTCTTCACTTATAAATGGCCCTATGGACCCCGATTGTCTAGCATCTTCACGACCAAGCTTCCCACCACCTTCCAGAGCTCAAAGCAAAGTTCTTAGAGTGGTCGAGCCACTGACAAAAGCATCTACACCGCTGTGGTTGCCTCAACACTACTTTTTGCATTTAAATTCTAGTTTGCTTTAGCTTGTAGTTTACATTCCTTTAATAATTACTCTAGTTTTGTCATTCATAACTGTAAAATGATTTTTTATGATTCAAAGAAGCATTTTTTGCTATTATGCTTGTGTTATTTCTATGCAGTCTAGGTTTGGCTCTTACTTTGATTAGCATATCATGCTTGGTCTTCTAAGGAGTAGTTAGCAACAAATTTCTTCTACGAAATTCTTAACCCTACACTCTCTCACTTTCCCTCTATTCTTCATGCAAGCAAATCATCATGTTGCAATAAAGTAAGCGACTATAAAATTTGATTTCTTGCCTCCCTGAGATCGACACTCGTACTCATCATATAATCTTCTTAAAATTAATGTCGTAAGTGCTTGCTACAAGGAACGAATTAACTAAGCGTGTTTCCCGACATCCATTTTTGGCGCTGTTGTCGAGGAGGCAACGGATCTTTTAGTCACTTTCATACTTGCATTGGTGGCATTCACATTTTTTGACTCATGTTCCTCTCTTTCTATTTATTGGTTGCAGGAATCCAACAAGTTGGCGATAGGAGGAGCACATCCCAAGATGGTAGATCGGGAGTAAACTGCAATGAGGATTTTGGTGAGTATCCTCCTATCTATTGTAGTTTCATCATCCCTTTTTCTAAAATCATCATCCCTTTTTCTAAAAAAAAGAAAATTGCATTTAGACTCCAGAATAAACCTTAGGTTAGGGAGGCGAATAATATAAGGGAAGGTGGGAGAGGCGATGACAACCATGGTTACGACGAGGGTTGGTCAACTTGGCGATCAAGGGCATGGAAGAGGAGAGATCAAAGAGGGGAAACCCTAAAGGGAAGAAGTTGGGTGAGTAGGCGTAGAGTTGTGAAGGAGGAGTGGAGAAGGGTTAATAGGGAGATTGTATGTTTTCGCTGTCCAAGGCGAGGACTTATGGGGACGGTTTGTCACTTCCTTCTTGTCTACTTGCCTTGCGGAGGACATGGTCACAAGGGAGATGTTTGTACAAGGAATAGAGGGAGATCAGGAGAGGGGGCCTTCCTACTCCCTAGACCGATGAGCAAAGAACCACCACTACAGCCTGATGCATATATGGGCTATTCCATTGATGTGGAGGTACCAATGTCTAAGGACACTAGGGTTTCGGATCTTGTGCTCTGAGGTGCTCTTGTCAGAGAAGTGATGACTAGAAACCTATCACTACAGCGTCTTCAGTTACTGGTAAGATCCCTATCCCTATCAGTTGAAGGTTGGAAGATCGCCACCCTCTCTCCTACACGATTTTTGGTTTTTGGATTGGGCATGATTGATGTGGAGCGACTTAGGTTCCAATCAACTGCGTTTGAGAATGTAATAGTGTTATTGAGGCTAGTGTCACTGTTTAATGGTGCCTTATTGGATCGACCACCTCAAAGGGCTGGCTCTCAATCTGGGAGGTTGAAAATCAAAGGTTTTCCATTGCATCTGAGATCGAGAAGTGTGGCTGCATCCATGCTTGCAGGGTTTGCAAAGTTGGTAGAAGATGTGGAGCTGGGTTTAGGTGAAGGACATGGCCACCTGCTATGTGTTAAAGTTGAGGTCTTCAGTGGTGGGTTGGTACCAAAGATTATCCTTTGGTGTGGGGGTAGTTCATGGCTATTACGGTTGCGATTTGGATGTGTGGAGACAGGCTTCCAGGAGCAGGAAGTGAAGAGAACTTTTGCAATGGTTGTGAGAGAGGAACCCACCTAGGAGCAGCTAAGTCGCAACATACCAGAGGTGGTACCTAAGCCAAAGAAGAGGAAGGATAACCATTACACGGGGATGGAAGAGGAGGAGATGGCTCAAATGAGGAGTGACGAACTTGTAGCAGAAGAGGATTTAGCTATGGGGGTTTTACAAGAAGTCCTAGTTAATTCTCTGAAGCAACATTGTCCTTTTCATGCTGTAGAAGGCTTGAAATTAGGGGTTGGAGCTACATCAAAGTCTGCCTTGAGGAGATCTCCTTACAAGTTCAGCCAAAGAAGAAATGTTGATTCTAGGAATATGGATGAGAACTCTATTGCAGTAGGGCTTAGAGCAGAACGTGTGCAACAAGCAAACAAGGCGGGATCTCAAGAGGGGAGATGAGAGTCCTCTCATGGAATGTGCGTGGGTTGCACAACAAAATTCGAAGGGCCTCACTTGTGAGATATTTAAGGGAATGGGAGATTGACTGTGCACTCATCCAAGAAACACATATTGAGGATGAAAATAGTCCCATGTGGAATGAAATGAAGTGGACAGGGAGTACTGATTGTGTGTCTCTGAATTTGCAAGGAAGGTCTGGAGGTGTGACCTTTTGGTGTCGGGAGGCATGCCTAAAAGTGACTGAGACTTTTAAGTCTAGGCTTGCAATCTACTATAGGTGCAAGATGGTTCAAGGGGAGATGCAGTGGTTAATTACAAGGGTTTATGGATGATGTACCACAGGCAATCGATCTGAATTATGGGATGATTTATCAGCAATTGCAAGTCATTCACAAGGGCTTCCATGGCTGATAGGTTGTGACTTCAACTGTACATTGATAGAGATGGATAGATCAAGTGGGCTTATAGACAGTTCCTCTCTTGGCTTCCAACTGACAGTACAAAATTTGGGTCTAAATGAC
This sequence comes from Thalassia testudinum, assembly GCA_037157565.1. NCBI lineage: Eukaryota > Viridiplantae > Streptophyta > Magnoliopsida > Alismatales > Hydrocharitaceae > Thalassia > Thalassia testudinum. The sequence continues at coordinate 4,871,077 of JAZHRO010000003.1, read as the reverse complement.
TATTCAGCTGCAGGGGTGGATTTTACATGGAGAAGTGGAAATGGCTTGATGCCAAAATTAGATAGTTTCTTTAGGAACATATACCTGATGGAAAAATTCCAGCTATCATCTGTGGCTGATCTAAAGTTCCCCTTTTCAGACCATACATTACTGGTTTGGGATAGTGGAGAAAATGCGCAAGTTGGCTCCTATTTCAAATTCAAAAAATTGTGGCTCAGAGAATCGGGTTTTCAAGAAATGTTTGAAGTGTGGTGGAGAACTAAACAGGTAGATGGTATAATGATAATCAGATTGGCCTCTAAACTTGCATCTATGCGAGTTATGTTAAAAGAGTAAGGATCGGCTGTTGCTGCCCTGAGAGAACAAAATGAAATGAAGCCCTCTTGGAAGTGTAGCGGTTGGATGCAAAGGAGTCAGCTTCTCCTTTGTCTGACCATGAACTAGAAACTCAAAAAAAGTGGCAGGAGGTAGTAGCGGAAGAAGACTTGAAGAGGAAAATGGATTGGCATGAACGTTCACGATAGCTATGGCTCAAAGAGGGGGATGCCAACACTAAATATTTTCATTTAGCAACTAGCGCACGTAGAAGTCACAATCATATATCCTCTATTGTTGTGGGAGATCAGAGAACATCATCACTATAGCAAATTAGAGCAACAACTATCAGATATTTCAGGGACACCTCTCGGGCATCAGGGAGGGGAGATTGGAGAATGGCAGGGTCGGTGTTGCCATGGATCTCTGATGAGTAGGTTGGCAACTTGGTGGCTTCTATCTCTAAAAAAGAAGTATTGGATGCTATTAGTGATTTGAACAATGAGGGCTCACCGGGTCCATATGGAGTGAAGTGTTTTTCTATAAAGAATTTTGTATTGTTTTAAAAGGGGAGGCGATGGGGGTAATCAGGGAGTTTGAAAGGGGAACTATGGTTTTGATAAGATAAATTGGTTGTATCTCTTCTTACTTCCAAAGAAACAAGGGGTAGATAGCTTTCTGGACTTTAGCCCAATTGCACTCTTGAATTCTATATATTTTGTTGTGAGTAAGGTTCTAGAAACCAGACTCAGGAGTGTCTTGCAAGATCAGATTCTTCTAGTTCAGTCTGCTTTCCTCCCCAATAGATCACTGCAAGAGTCTTTCATTATGGCTCAGGAAATGGTGATGGGATGGCACCGGAGAAAGTGCAAGGCTTTTCTCTGGAAGGTAGATTTCCGGAAGGCTTTTGATTCGGTGTCATGGCATTATTTATGGGAAGTTATCAAGAGAAGAGGATTTCTACCCATATGGCTGCAATGGATAAAAGGATGCATCACCATTGCCTCTTATTCGCTTCTAATAAATGGTAGACCATGTGAGGCATGGATTCAACCACAATGCGGTGTTAGACAAGCACACCCGCTTGCACCACTTGTTTTCAACCTTGCTATTGACACTTTAGCGAGGTATGCATGTAGATTATCGGTGGTTGGTATGATCAGAGGCTATTCCATCTCTAATTGGAGTGCCTTGGCTCCCATACTGTACTATGCTGATGACACTGTCTTTCTCGTAAAGGGAAAAGAACAAGAAGCACAAGCATTACTACATATGGTAAAGATTTTTGGGGAGATCCAATCTGAAATTGAATGGGGATAAGTCATCATTGGTCTATTTTGTGCTCCCTGGTGAAGAGCAAACAACCATTTCCTCTATATTGGGTACCCCTCTAGTTACACTTCCGATTAGATATTTGGGCCTGCGTTTGAAGTGTACTAAATTAAAAAAACGTAACTAGAATACTTTGTTTGACCAAATCTCAGTCAAACTGGAAGGATGGAGCAACAGATACCTGTCCAAGAGAGGTAGGCTTATTCTCTTAAATTTGGTGATTTCCTCCATCCCAATCTTCTTTTCTATGTTCAAAGAACCTAAATCCATTTGGACGCACATTGATGTGATGTGGAAGTGATTTTTTTGGAAGGGAGCGAGCCATGAAGGTAAATTTTTACAACACCTAAAGTGGGATAAACTGTGTATGGCAAAAGAATAAGGTGGAATGGAGATAAAATCCCTTAATGAATTCAATGATGCATTACTTCTTAAGTGGGCCATTAGATTACTTAATGATGAGAATAAGAACTGGGCAATCCTTATTAAAAAAAAATATGGCAGTTCTCAAAGCTCTTTGAACCAACTTCAGCCATTCAAACCGTCCCCTTTCTGGAAATCTGTGGTACTGACAATGAGGAACAATTGGCAGATGTTTCAGCTAGTCCTAGGTGATGGTTGCTCTTTCAAGTTCTGGTAGGAGGAATGGTCAACTTTGGGACTACTAAAGGATGCATATCCAAGAGTCTATGCAGTTGATACAAATAAATGGGACCCGATTTGCAGGTTTTGGTCTAACCTGGAGGAGACCTGGTGGATTGATGGGGGTGACTCAAGCAGGGAAGGCACAAGAACTTGGGAGGCGAAGACACATCTGCAGCTGGATTTGATGGCCTTTAGGCTGGTGGTTGGTTTAGAGGATAGTCGTAGATGGGATGGGATCTTCACTCTAGCCCGGGCATATGAAAAGATCTTGATGAGGTCCATTTCTGAGGAGGTTGATCTGATAGGAAGGAAATTATGGCTACTGAAGATCCCAACTAAAGTCCAAATATTTCTATGGCTATGCAGGAGGGATGGATTGATTATAGGGGATCTCAGACATAGGAGGATGGGTATTGCCTTACAGTCGTACCTGCTTTGTAGATTACCCACCGACAGATCTACTCACATTTTCTCCTTGAGTGTGGTTACTGATGCGATTAGAGAAGAGTATGCAGGGAACCGCTTCCCATGTGGGGTGCTCTATGGCATAATTTTTTGTTACGTGATAAGCCGTATATTTATATGGCAGTAGTGATGTGTGTTTGGAGAGCGAGAAATGAGTTTTTGTTTTATGAGAGGCCGGTCCGTGTGGAACAAATTGTAAATGTGTGCTGGTCCCTCATATGTATGTGGGGATCTATTTTGTAAGATCCTACTTTATTTTTTATGAATAAAATGCTCTCCTAGATTACTATCGTAGCACGATAGCTTTCCTTTTTATTTCAAAGAAGAAAATAAACCTTAGGTTAGATTGTTTACTTTCCTGCTAAGAAAATCTAGAAAAAGATATAAAATTCCCAAAAAAATTGGTGTGGTTGATACTTGTTTGACCCACACCTTGAACCCACCACACAAACAAAAGAAAATTTCTTGTTAGAGTGCTTTTCTTCCTAGAGTGGTGTTTGAGAAGCTAAACATGTCTTGTATTGGGCTGCATCACTCAAATTAAAAATAACTCACTTAGTATATTTGCATAAACTCTTAGGCTAAATACATTAGGGTTATTTATTTATAGGGTCACAACATTTGCTCTAAAGAGAATAGACTATCATCCGTTGTGTGCAAAACATTGTGTGCCCATTACAAGCATTGCTTGAATCTACTAAGAAATTTTAACCCTAAAAATCACTAAAGCAAGGAAGGACCATTAAAAGACACCATATCCAAGGAAACCTTGCTTAAGAACCATGTTTTGTTGAGTGCACATGCAGCTCAAATAGGATTAATTAAGAGGCACAAACCCCCAACAATGCCTCATCACATACCTTGAGCACAAGCACTGACCCATCCCTAAATTAAAATTGAGTAAACGTGCCCTAGGTAGGACTAATCTAAGTCTTGGAAGTGTTCTTGGGTTTGTTAAGCACTTGGCCTTAATTCCCATCCCAAAATCTGGTGTTTAGGCTATAGGGAAGCGTCCAACGACAACAGTGAGTGGTATCAAGGAACCGGAGGCGCGAGCTGATGGTAGAACCTTCCCCTTAATCCCCTCGTAATCAACTTGGCCAAATTAACCTTGGGAAGGAAGGTCTAAGTGCTTGTAGATTTCATCATTCTCTCCAAGGCTTCTAGGTCACTTAAGTCTATACAGTAGGGCTTAGTTTGTTTGCTTGGTTATGCACACACAATTCTCTCTTCTTTCTCCTTCGCATCCCTCCTAATTCTTCTCTAGTGTATGCATGAAAGACATTCACTTTAGCTCGAGTTGGTTTCATTAGAGAGAAACCCAAGAAGGAGACTAAGCTACTCTAGGGCTAGGATTGAGGAAATGGCTGACCCAAGAATTAAGGATGTGGGGGTCCAACCTCAGCCTGATGCTATGGCCATTATCTAGGCTCATATTGCAACTAAGCACCAATTCTAGTAAAAACAAATCCAGACCATCATGTAGATCATACAGCAGGTGCAAAACCCTCAAGGGCAACCCCCTCCACCCCCACCAAATTCACCAACCCCTTGAGAACCAACCAAGGTTGCTTCATGATTTTTACGATCCTTCTGCGATCCCTATCGAACCATATCTTAAGGTCTTTGATGATAGCATCATCAGCCATATCTAGCTTTAATTAGTCATATTCCACTAATAAATGCTCCTACATAACCACCAAAGGACCATAATTCACTACACATCCTTTCTGAGAAGTTTAATGTGAAACCAATGTTAAAACTGTAATTTTACCATCATATCATGAATGCATAACAACTATGGGTTTTATCAAGGGTTTACTAAAGGTTAAATGCATTAAAGTCTAATAAGAGGGTCCGTACAGATAGAAACGGGTTTTCACGTGTTACGAGAATTAAATGACATCTGAAACTCTAAAAATAGACTTGCTTAATTCACTGAGATTTGAGTTAGGATAAAATTCACCTACACCCTCTAAAAATCATAGAAAAATTTTCTCTAGGATTTAGCATCTTTAATTTGACCATTGAAACCCATTTTGACCTAAAATAGAGTCTCAGACAGACAGTTGCCTAAATTTAAGTTTCTACACAATTTACCTAGTCAAACTTGATCAAAACCTGAATCTGACTTCACCATCAGATTCCTTGGGTCCAAATTAGGTTTTCACCAAAATTTGGGTTTAATCGAAGATCATCCTGACCTAGTTTACATTTCAGTCCTGTCTGACTCTTTTCTCTCACACATATGCCCCTAACTTTCGAAATAGTTGTAAATGGGTCCTTAGCTTTATCATCATTCTTTGCAAAAAAGTCCTTCGGTCATTTTTGGAAGGTCAAGCCTTCACCATCGAGTGTCGAGCAAGGATTTCTCACTCAATTCTCAATCAATTAGTCCTAGATTTGAACCAGAGATTCCTTGAGGAATTCTCTATCAATCAAGCCCATCCTTGGACTCCAATTCTTTCCCAATCTCCCATGCAAACGCATGGGAGATGTGGGTTTCCCACATGTGCAAGAACCACGTGCTTCCAAGCTTTGTTTCTAAGCTTGCAACGCCCTTCTAAGCCCTATATAAGATCCTATGAAGCTTCACTAATCTCCTCAGCAAGGTTTAAGGCCAAAAATCTTCCTCTTTCTCCAACTCTAGCCTCCTCCGACCTACGCTCTGGCGGCCTTCCTAGTTCTCCTTCATCCGCGCCTCCAACCGTCAAATTGGAGGCACAGCTGTCCTCCCCTCCTTCCTCCGACGGTGGCCAGCCAAAGCCTCATCATTTTTGAACCTTCCTTGCCACTATTCTCCTCACCAGAGGGTTCATCATCTCCCCCACTTCCGGCCATCACATCGACATGGGCTTCCTTTTTCTTTTCGTCTTATAACTAGGTTCAACCTTTTCCTTTCCTCCTTAATCTCCTTGGCCTCTTATCCTCCAAATTTGACCACCGTTCACACTCTCCCCCTCCGTCTTCTCCAAGTTCGGCAAGGGCTCCGGTGAGCCCGTGCCACCACCACACACCACCAAACATCACACCACCACCGCTAAAACCTCTGCCTTGGCCCCTAGAACAAAAGCCCTAACATTATGGGGCCTATCAACCTATCTACAATCCTAATGAACTCACCATCCTTCACACTCCTCCTCTGACTCTGACACACCATTATATGCACCTTCACGCTACAAAACTGCCACCACCATTTTCGTCGTGCTTGGGAGAAGCCTCTAAGCCATCTGATCGATGCTTTCAAGCCTGTATTTGTGATCGCGGGTTATCGCTAGAGCTCCGCCACCGTTGCCATCACCGCCTTCGTTCTTCAAGCTCCAAGTGACAAACACCCCAGGTGCACACTCCAAGACATGTGGACTTGCTCCAGGATCATGCCTAGGTAGTCAATATGGCACCACACTAACTTCTGCTACTCCAATCGAAGGTGTCTTCATAGCAGCTGCGCGAGGAGAAGCCCTGTGGGATGTAGTCCCACATCCGACGCAAAAAGGTTGTTGAGAATGTTTAAGTTATTTTTGTGCATATGGCTATTCACCTCAAAACCACAGGGGTGAGGTCCCCACTACACCTGCTCAACCAACACGATTACCTATCCTATGCACTCCTCGGCTACTACCCACGCCGATAGCCCTGGACCCGAGTGCGCACAATCCGATTACCCGACCATCAGAGAGGGAAAGAAGAGAAGATAGGAAAGAAAGAGAGAAAATGGGAAAGGGGGGTTTTGCGCTCTGAAGAAGTGTCCCTATGTGACACGTAGCCAAATTTCAAGCATGTGTATCCCTTGTGCGTGAAGAGAAAAGAAGGCTTGAGAAGAAAGAGAGAGGACCTGTGCATGCTGTGGAAGAAGAAAGAAAGAAAGATAGGCTTTGAGGCTCTGTTAAGTCGAGAACACAGTGGCATTATTTGAATAACTATTGAATTATTTAAGTACTATAGTTTACAATTGAGTTCTGATTGAATAATTGCATACATGCATAATTAAGAGGATTAGTGGTGATCTAATTCACCATTATTTTTTGATTCTCCTTTTTGTTCCATGCAACCTTTAGATACATTGGATAAATAATGTGACAGCTTATTATTCATTGAATATCTATTTTTAATGCTCAATTAATTGTGCTCATTGACTCTAATTAAAGATTAGTGCGTGAATTTCTACTTGCTCCCTGTGTTCGACCTCGGATTTCCATTCAAGTATAAATTTTATTTATTTTTGCGCTTTATTGACTATACTACAATGTATCATTTTTAAAACCCTGATTAAGAGCGGTAAGCAGTCCCCAAAGGGAGAGATGATTTTTAGCTGAAATCGAATTTCCTTAGCTTGATCCAAAGCCACTTTCATGGGAGCTAAAATGAGGACCCTTTTCAGCACCTAGAGGATCTAGACTGAATTGCCCGAACTATGAAATAGAGGAACATCCACCTTGAGATTGTATTAATGAAGATGTTCCTGTTCAACCTAAAAGATAGAGCTTCCCATTAGCCAAGAACTTTAAGGAGACACATCTCCACTTGGAAGGAACTGAGGCATGCCTTCCTAAGGAAGTTTTTCCCCATAAGAAAAATTAATGCCCTCAAAAGAGCCATTTCACATTCACCTTGCAGAGTAGAGAACAATTTCATGAGGTGTGTGAATGATTTAATGAATTATTGAGGAAATGCCCACACCATGAGGTTTGGATTTGGCAATTGACCCAGATCTTCTACCATGGTCTGGACAACACCCTTAGGAATTTCGTCGATGCCTCATGTGAAGGCAATTTTCTGAACAAAGATGAGGGAGTGCATTCGAACTCTTTGAGTCAATGAGTGAGAACTCGCTTAATAATGCCTCCATAACCACATTCAATAGGTCCAATCAACCTTGTGGTGAAATTTATGAAGTGCAAACTAATTTGGGTACGGTTGACATGGACATCATAGCTAAGAAGCTGGACAGGTTGAGTTGATTGATGATGTAGACACATCTATGTCATATAAACTATGTATTTATGCATGTTCTTAGGCGCATAATTGCATCATGCATTATAAATATTGCATAACATGCATCATCATACATTTAGGTTAATTCTCCTTTTTTGTGGTCAGGGAATAGGGAAATATTTATCAGGGCCTCGGATTGAAGATCCAACCGTATGGATATGATCAAGGCGACGATTAGAGTTCAATGACTTTAAGATCACCCTGATCAGATTTCCGTAGCATCAGATACATTCCGAGAAAGATCAGAGGATAAGGGCCAAGGTAGTGTTAAATTCGTGCCTCAGACGACAAATCCAACCACATGGATGGGTTTGGATTGATGATCATATCCCAATGGCATGAAAATCAGTTTAATCTGGCATCCGTGGCACCATCTACAAGTTAGAGAAGATGGATGGCTAGGATGGTGCCACGTGGTTCCATCCTAGCCACCCAACGCCAGCCCAAGCCTCCTGCTCCACCTTTTCAAGTGATGATCAATGTATCAATGCACCACGTCGCTCTCAGGTCGATGTTCCCATCTACTGAAGGATAAGGCACACTCGATCTTGACCGTTGGATCAAGATCAAACGATCGTGAGCATTTGCACCTTAAGTCATAAATGCGACACAAGGTGAGGCATGTTGGAACCTAGTTCCACTTCTCTTTTGTGTTTTGGTGTTAACGAAACTGTTTTAAAATCTGATGAGTTTATGAAGTATTACAAGAAAATATGGGAGTTAGAAAGTATGCAAGCAAGAAAGAATGGAAGACATGAAGATTGAAGACGATAATTTAGTTTAGTTTGTTGTATCTTAGAACTTTTGAATGTCACCTAACAAGAAAAAGATATCTTAGGAGTTAAAATCAAAGTAGAGATAATTAGGGATCAAAATCGCGTTCAATCATTCTTTTTAAAACTAAAAATTGACTCTTTCAAAATATTATCGTATAGCTAAGATAGGATTTCCATAAAACTTGGTTTAAACTTGTAAAACAAGGTACTTGTAGTAAGTACTGGTACTAGTCATAAGTACCAGTACATGCTAAGCACAGGTTTGGGCCTAAGTCCCAAACTGTGAACAACAAAACTGGTACTCATCATGAGTACCGGTATTAAGTGTTCAAAGTTGGTGGACTTTTGGTGTGCCTGGACCTTACAAGTACTGGTACTAATCCCCAGTATTGGTACATGTAGGTCACAGCCCCGTTGCCTGTGAGTCACATGTACCGATACTAGTGATAAGTACTGGTACTAGTGATAAGTACTAGTACTAGTGATAAGTACCGGTACTAAGTGACTTTGTTGGTACTCAACAAAATGCACTGAGTACCAGTACCAATGTTCAGTACCGATAACCTAGGCATTGTTGGGCTGACTGTGAGCAGTCAGTACCGGTACCACAACTTCAGTACCGGTACCAACTAGCTGTTGTGCCTAATCAGAATGACTATTTTACAATTAATCTTATCTCTAATCTTCCCAAATTGCCCCTAATGGCTAGTATTCGTAGGGAAGGTGTTTAGTGGCCAATTAAACACTCCTTGAGTGTCTTTTGCATAAGAACATCAAGCCAAAAATACTTTCCTTGCCTACACCTCCATATCCCAATTTTCTAGCCGGAAAGGAGCTTGATTTGTTGTATTCTTCTCAAGGCCACCCTTTGTTTGCAATAAATCTTCAAAGGCGATTGTGTAGTTCATTGTTAAATCGTTCGCTTTCAATTTAGTGTTCTTGTTAGAATAATTCATACACTCTTTAGGCAATATACTTATTGGAGACTTAGGAAATTTAGTTGTAAGCTTTATTATATCTTGCTTACACCTATACTTTTGTTCATTCCTTTATCTTGTAATTGGGTTGAGGTAACCTGTTAATTATCCCAAGTTATTAGTAAAATGATTCCCTCCTGGTTGAGGGAATTAGGTTAAAAATCTTAAGTCAAGAGACTTAGGTAGTGGAGTACCCGAGTGAGGGGAACCACTATCCATCTTGTGTGCTTTTTGTGGTTTACTTATTCCTGCAATTTTTATTTATATACCACACTATTCATCCCCCCTTCTAGTGTGCTTGCACCCTGCAGATCCTACAGGCGCTATCAGAGCAGGTCACGAAAAGAAGAAATAAACACTCTCTCTCTCGCATTGGCATCATCAGCCAAGCGCACCGAAGGACAGTCATCCACACGTCCTCCCTACTTTGATGGGATGGATTATGGATACTAGAAGAGGAGGATGAAAATCTTCCTTAAGGCCATGGATGAAGACTGGTGGACTCTCATTCAAGAGAAGTACACGAATCTAGAGCCTCAAGAAGGCGTTGTTTGGACGGCAGATCAGAAGAAGAAGATTGCTGGAAATGCAAAGGCAATGAACTCACTCTATTGTGCATTATCAAGGGAAGAGTTCAACCGTATCTCCACGTGCGAGTCCACGTACGATATATGGAATACACTTCAAGTCACATATGTAGGTACAAATAAGGTAAAAGAAACACGAATCTCAATTCTAATCGAGAGTTATGAGCATTTCAGGATGGAAAAAGGAGAAATAATCAAAGCGATGTACACGAGATTTGGGGATATCATCAACCCATGAAGAATTTTGGAGTGAAGTTTATAGAAGAACAACTTATAAGAAAGATCTTGAAATCCCTTACAAGTGATTGGTCTCCAAAGTCCATAGCGATCCAGGAGGCTATCGATTTATCCATTCTCCCCTTGGATGACTTGATTGGAAGCCTCATCGCGTATGAGGTCCAATTGGTGAATATGAAGGAGAACGAGGAGAGATTTGTAAGTAAGAAGAAGGAGCTTGCTTTCAAAGCCAAGAAGGAGGATTTAAACTTCGACGATTCTGATTCTGATGAAAAAGAGGAGCTTGCTCTTTCTAACAAGATTCTGAAGATTCATTCAAAAATAAGGTAAGAGAGCCAATAAATTTTCATATGACATTGTTTGTTTTGAGTGCAAGAAGAAGGGGCACGTATGAAAAGATTGCCCAATGATCAAGAAGAAGAAGGAAGAAAAGAAGGACAAAGAACTCGATCAAAAGAAAAAGAAGATTTAAAGAGAGGAATACAAAGCGACTTGGGATGATAGTGATTCCGACACAGAATCATCTTCCAAAGAATATGAAGAAATGGAGGTTGCACATCTCTACTTGAAGGCAAACAACGATGGATTTGAAAATGAGGTAGATTCTAAAATTACCTTTAGTGAATTATCACAATCTTATGAAGAGTTATATCATAAAGCTAGGATGATTAAAAAGGAAAATAAGGTCTTGCATGATAATTATAAGACTCTAGAAGTAGAAAAATTTTATTTAGAAATAGAGTTAAACATAGCAAAAGATACTAACTCATAATTACATGGAAAAATAGTAGAACTAGAGTACATTTATGAACATTTTGAGGGAACATTGAATAATTTAAAAACAACTAGGTTGAATGCAGAATTTTGTAATAATTTAAAAGCCAAATTTAATAATAAAAAGAACATAGAAAATAAGTCACATGCATGTAGACATGGTTGGATTTATCAAAAGGTCAAAAATCGTAAGAATTATAGATCTAACATAAAGGTGATCTATAAACCTAAGGATTTGAAGGGTACTAACCATCAAGGACCCAAAAGAAAATGGGTACCTAAATCAGATTTGATAAACTATTTTGTAGGTCAAGAAGGACAAATGGATCCTAGACAATGGGTGTTCCAAGCATATGAGGGACACTCCAACCTCTTTACCAAGTGGATAAGAATCCAAGATGGTGGACACGACAAGTTAGACGACAACAAATGTTGTCGCATTATCGATGAAGGTACAATAGGTAATTCCTCCAAGCAGGTATGTAATGTTCTTTTAGTAGAAAATTTAAAACATAACCTACTTAGTGTTAGTCAAATATGTGATAATGGATGTGATGTATTGTTTACTAAAGTTGGTTTTAAAATATTAAAAGAGGGACCAAACACAGTTTTAATTGAAGGCCTTAGTTATGAAAATATCTATGCTCTTCATTTTTTACAAGAGAAATTTGTAAAATGTCTTCTTGCATCCCATGTTGAAGTAGATCTATGGCACCGTAGGCTAGGTCACATTAATCACAAACATCTAAATAAGTTAGTGAAAGATGAGTTAGTAAGGGGCCTACCCAAACTAACTGATAAAAAGGATGCATTGTGCAAATCTTGTGAACTCGGAATAATGCACAAGGCTTCTTTCAAATCAAAAGACCTAGTTTCAACCACATGACCTTTAGAGTTGTTACACCTTGATTTATTTGGGCCAACACGATTTGAGAGCCTAAATAGATCAAAATTTTGCCTAGTTATTGTTGATGGCTTCTCAAGGTTCACTTGGGTCATCTTCCTGAAACATAAGGATGACTCATTTGACTCCTTCCTAAGTCTTGCTCGAGGACTTCGAAAGGAAAAATTATCTTCAATCTTAGACTTAGGATTGCTCATGGGGGTGAATTTGAAAATGAAAAATTTTCAAGTTTTTGTGCCAATTCTGGCATAACCCAAGAATTTTCATTTCCTCGGGCACCATCTCAGAATGGTGTTGTAGAGTGCAAGAATCGTACTCTATAAGAATGCGGCCAAACTTTGCTCTTGGAGTCTAGGCTTCAAAAATATTTCTGGGCTAAAGTAGTTAATACAACATGTAATGTTCTTAATAGAACTCTCTTAAGGCCTATTGTTAAGAAAACTCCATATGAGCTTTACTATGAGAAGTCTCCTAGGATTTCATATTTCAAGGTGTTTGAAAGTCATTGTTATTTATTAAACACCTGAGATCAACTTGATAAGTTTGATGCCAAAGGTGATGAAGGCATCTTTATTCGTTATTCAACTAGAAGCAAAGCTTATCAAGTCTATAATAAAAGGACCTTTGTTATTAAAGAATCCCTACATGTTTCATTTGATGAAAAAAACATTAGGAGAACCTGAACCAAATCATTTAGATTCTGATGATGAAGATACCCCCTTCATCGATGTATCGAAAATGGAAGATTCTCGGAATGTACATGATCTTCCAAAATAATGGGTACATGATCAACACGAGCTTCGCAAATTAAAATCAGAGTTTGGAGGATCCGTCGTCGTAGCTCGCAAAACACATCTATCAAATAAAATTTATAACCAAAACTCAAAAAGTGAATCCTAGGTCGAACACGGTGACGTAAACGTTTGGTTTTAAAAATCCACACTTCGCTTTTGTTTGTTTTTGGTCATTTTTATCTTTTCTTTTTTCTCTTTTTTTGGCAAGCAAGAGATCAGGTCGATGACTTCTAGCTAATCTACTTACAATAATATAAGAGAGTGAGAGAGAAAGAGAGATAAATAATCATCTATTTATAAATGAATGTTTGTTACACTACGAAAGCAGAAAATCTACACTACGAAAGCGTAAAAACATAGAATGAGGTGACAGAAATCCCCCTCGACGGTCGCTTGGAGGACGACTTGCTTTGACGTCACCTAGAAGAAGGTGGTGAGAAGCAGGATGAATGGGGATGGAGCCGAACAACTGAGGGCGGGGCAGGATGGCATCGCGGGGAGGATCTTCTTCCCAAAGGGTGGTGAGAGGACGGCCGCAAGATGCTCCTCAAATGGGGATGAGAGGTGGGAAAACTATTTTCTTTTCTACCTTAGAGGAGCATCCCATGCTTGGGACAAGCTCTCTCTAGAGCCATGGAGGTGGTGAGAGAAAGAAAGGAAGAGATGAAGAAAAAAGGGAGGGGTAAGGGTACTTTTATAGTGGAGGAAAGAATCAAATTCATATACAAGACATTTAGTGACAGTCATAAACATCGGTTAAGATCTGTCGCAAATGTCACTGAAGACAGCCCATGTGCCCACGCTACTGCTGCGTTGGCGCACGCTCTGCGCGTCGTGTCACGTGCTACGCACCTGCATGCGCTATGGCTGCGCGCACGTGCGCCGATGCTACTGTGCGCATGCGGTGGCGCGTGCTTTCACATGGGCAGCCTGAGTTGCGCCACATGGTGCGATATGGGCCGTCCATCTTCTTTTCATTACAGGGGCTGCTTTAGAGGTTGGATTGGGTCAATTTTCATGCCGTTGGGCTGCGATCGTTGACCCAAATCCATCAGCAGGGTCGGATTTGTCATTTGAAGCTCCGAATTATGTCACCTAGTCCCTTGGCCATTGATCTTCCTCGGACTGCATATGGTGCTACGGGACTCCGATCGAGGCAATTTTGAAGATGTTGGACTCCGATTGTCGTCTTGATCAGATCCATATGGTCGGATCATCAATCCGAGGCTTCGAAATAAATATCCTTCTCTCCTGACCATAAAAAGAATGTAATTAACCTAAATTATATACAACTACTCTAAATGCAGAATGATGCATGCTATGCAATATTTATAACATGAAATGCAAATCTAAGCCTAGGAACATGCATGAATAGGCATTTCACCCTCAATTATTGTGCCTACATCATACTCCCATGCCTATCTTTTACTAGTCCCTAGCAAAATTAAACTACATGCTATGTATAAAAATAGAATTAGAATTCGATCGCTTAAGCCTAAGTCATTTATTAACAATAAAAAGTTTCAACTAAGGTCCTAAATAACAAAAACTCAGCAGTACCTAGGTGCCTGCCAGAATGCAGACCGCCCAAGTCCTCGCCATATTTGGAAAAGGAAGATCCATTTTTTTTTATTTTTCTTCTTTTGGAGTTTGAGAGTTCCAAGATAACTTTTTACGGCTACCCAACCCGCCCAAGACTCGAAAAGGACTCTAAGTGCTAAGCATCGAGTGAAAAGAGTGAAAGACTCACTAGGCGACCGTTGAAATGGACTTCGGGTTTCTACAACCCTAGGTGATCTTGCCTAAAGGTTTATCTTTTCGAATGACAACTTTCTCACTACTTTTATTTGTGGGGTCAACACAAGGGCGAACCCAGTGTATATCTCCTCGGTTTATTGTACTTCCCCACTTCTTCCCTAAGTGTTTTGGGAATTATTGTGCATTTTTGTGAGCTAGGCTCTGGACAACCAGCCAATGGGCTATTACCCACGACAACTTGCCAGCAATACTCGTTTGGTGAACTGTGGTTTTATTTATTTATTTTTATTTTCTCCTTTTTCTATTTTTTTATTTTTCTTTTTTCTTTTGTTCTTTTTAAGTAGGTGGCTTCCTTGCTCTAAGATTTACCTAAAGTTAGTACAACGAAAATGGTCTTGTGGCTGGGCTCTGGACAATTGGCCGATGAGCTGTTACCACCGACAACTAGCCAGCCATACCACCTTAGATAGTTCACTAGGTACCCAATTTCTGAAGAAACCGTAGAAAAGTGAGTCAATGCAAAAATTGTATAGATGCTTAGGCTTAAAGTCCCTCCAAATCAGAGGGCAGGTTGATAAGTCATATACTTATCACCCCAATTTATTGACCTAATTAAAAATGAATTTGAATTGGCAAGGACTCGAGACTAAGTCCACATTCGAGTGGACACCTGAGCTAATTAAGCCCGAAGACCTGAAGAGTCTAAGTGTTTAGGTCCTATCGTATCGTTTCCTAAAGTTAATAACTTCCAAAAGCCTATGTTATCTTCCCTTAATTTGTTTTTCTTTTCAAATTTTTTTTAAAGAAAAAAAAAATTCTACAAGGCTAACGAAATAATTTCAGGATTAAGTATCCACCCCCCCATGCCTAAATGTTGCAATGTCCTTATCGTAAAAATAAAGACATGAAAAGGGTGGAGTAAACAAAATATCACCTGAATACCATGAGAAATCCGATCAGCTCCGCAAATAATGTGAAATATAAACACGTGCTAAATTTAATGCCTTCAGTTAGGCATAACATACAAACAAGGAAGAAATTGATAATTCACAAGTGCAAGTCAGAATCACAATCAAAAGGTTGATCCTGAAACCCGTCAGCAGAAGATGTCCACAGATGTGGACCAAGTTATGATGCAGACCCATGCCCAAGGGTCGAGTGGTTCTAAGGTTCTGGATTAAAATCACCTAGAATTGAAGATTGTTGCATTTACGGGGCCAAACTTGTGGTTTGGTGGTGTGGAACCCAAGACTAAAGTGTCGGACAAAAGTTAGATTTGATTTTCATGGTTCAGATGTCCACTTAACGTTCAACTCTGAGAAATAATCAGTTATTTCGAGCTTGGGTTGCAAGTGGAAGATATCGTAAGGGTCCGGGTAGAAAGTAGGTGGTTTTAGGTCAACAGGAACCCTTAGATCCAAAATCAAAGTTCCCTCAGAATTAGTTTCCCAGATTTTTAATTCCAACTTTCTATCCTCCGAAATCAATGTTTCTGGGACCTCCAAATCATTGTACACCCCATCTAAAGTACCCAAGTCCAATAATTGTAGCGGAATCAGCATTGACTTGGGCATAATGATTTCTAAAACAAAAGGAATATCTTCAGGGTGTGGTTGAGGGATGGGGCTACTATTGAATCTTCTAGTAAATGAGGATTCGAATCCTCCAAGTTAGCCCCAGCTGAATCAAAACCTTCAATGATTGGGCTATCAAATGGTTCGCCATGCTCCTTGAGCCCATTTGTCTCACTAAAATCATCTTCCTTAAGCTCAAATGAGACTTCACTAAGAGATCCTCAGCCTTAGAATCAAAGAATCCATGATCCTCATTTATATATGTCTCAAAATCATATGTCATTTCATGGTCCATGGAGACATATTTTTCGTCATTCCTTGGCTTTGGGATCTCAAGTGAGAAACTTGATTCATCCTCAAATGGTTGCTCTAGACCAACCTGGTCATCTCCAATCTTAGAATATGTATCCCCTTCGACAGGCGCCTAGCAGGTTCAGACACTGGCTCTCCTGAAGGGGGTTTATCTTGAGAATCATCCCAAGATTTGACTAGGGCAACCACAAATTTCATCCTCAACCCCGATAATTTCCCAAGAAGAAACTCACCCAAGTCCCTATCCCTAACACTTTGGAGCAAATCAAATAGAGAAATATTAAGTTCATCAATCATTTTGATCATAGGCTCCAATGCTTCAGTGCTTGGTGTTGGCTGAGCTTCTAAAGATTGTATAGTGTTCCTCAAATTAGCCAACACCCTATCCTAGATCTGGTTCACCTGAACCGACTGGTTTGGTTCAGGTTAAATCTAAGGGAGTCAAGATGTCGAGATTCTCGGGTCCCTCCCAGATAGTAAGTCATTTCAGGTTGTTCAAAGAATGGTGATGACCTATTTTCAATAGAATACTGTGGAGGGTAGATGTTATAATTAGCATATCCTTCCTGATTGTAGATAGGGTTGGTTTTTTCATCAAAGGATGGAGATCCATAATCATTGTAGGTTTGGGAAGGATATTAATCGTAGTCTTGTTGTCCAGGGTTAGGCCCTGGACACTGAGGTCCAGATTCATATCCCCAATCAAAGTTATCCCGGCTATTTGATGGGTAATTACAAGTCAAGTGGGAGAGTAATCATCTTGGGGATAAGTTGTGCTGAGAGGATAGGATTGGAAATGTGTGTAAGATGTGGAAGGGCACATGGTGAAGTAAGGAGGGAAATCAGAAGAAAAAGGAGCCCTGCAATACAAGCAATCAATCCTGTCCTTAGGTGGGTTAGCCTAAAGGCCTACAGACTCCGAGGACTCATCTTGAGATTATAAATGATTTGGTCTACTTTTATCCGATCAATCCAACCAATTTGAAGGAGGGACTAGGGAGAAGGGTTCTTCCTTTGGCTTATGCCTCCGGTTCCTAGTGTACCACCCAATCACAGTCGTTTGATGCTACTCCCATAGCTAGACATCAGATGGACCAGCAGAATTAGATTAATCGAAAAGAATCTCAGTCTAAGCCACGAAGAGCGAATCAATCCTTAAGTCCAACGTCTACTCAGTTTTAGTTAGGCTTGGGATGATCGTGCTCTTGGAATGTGATGGGCCCTTAATGATCAATTGAAATGTGTGCGCATGCACAACCAGAGTTTGCAAACAAGGTTATTTGATAATGTGTCTCTCAGGGTTTAACCTTGTTTAGTAGCTTTTAGGGTTTAATTCTTAGGTTGGTTCAATCAAGGTTTAGTAGAACACTCCAAGTTTTGAAAACATGGGTGAT
This sequence comes from Thalassia testudinum, assembly GCA_037157565.1. NCBI lineage: Eukaryota > Viridiplantae > Streptophyta > Magnoliopsida > Alismatales > Hydrocharitaceae > Thalassia > Thalassia testudinum. The sequence goes on along the minus strand of JAZHRO010000003.1, from coordinate 4,853,238 downwards.
GACATGTTCCTTTAAAAATAAAAAATAATATGGATTGCCTGGTTCAGCCTTAAGAATCAACCCTAAGTGGCAAGCAACTTGATGGATCAATTTTAGATTGAGTGGTGTGGCCCAAACAGTTCAAGCAATTGGCCTATTGCACCACTTGATTAAGGCACACAAAAAGTCTTAACCTAATCAGATTTCTACTCACTTATTTGTTTGTTGAGTTAAGTGTACCGGGTCCACAGGTCAGATCCCGGTTAAGTGGTAGAATCGATGTGATTGTGCGCCTTAGGGTGAGAAGTTATGGGTGTTAAGTGTGTAGCTTTTAGAAAATCCCACAAGAGAAGAGTATATATATATATTTTTATATATATGCAGAGGTGAGACAAGTGGAGGTGCAAACAAACAACCAAATCTATCCTAGGGTTTATAAAAAGCACCTAAGTTGATTTGGGTTTGAGTTATTAGTGTAGAGAAATGAACTAGTGGGTCAGGGTGGTGGGGATAAACTTACAAAACCTTCATCCGCACTTTTCTCCAATCTAACTATTTTGGCTTGCCTCAGAAGAGTACCCACAATTACAGTAAGATTAGAGAAAAAGTGAGATAAAATTTAGGTAAGGTGGGAAAAACATGAGAAAAACCAAAGAGAGTTACCTCCCCGACAACAGCTCCAAAATGATGGGAGCAGGAAAACGTCGTTGAAGATAGCCCATGCATCCAAGCTATAGCTGCACTGGCGTGCGCTCCGCATGCACTACGCGCCTGCATGCATTGCCACAACGTGCCCCCGCACTGCTGTGCGAGTGCGGTGGCGCATGCGTGTGCATGGGTGGCCTGGTTGCACCACATGGCACGATTTGGGCCGTCCATCTTCTTTTCATTGTAGGGGTAACTACAAAGGTTGGATTTAGTCAATTTTCACGCCGTTGGGCTGTGATCGTCGACCCAAATCCATCCACATGGTCAGATTTGTCATTTGAAGCTTCAAATCATGTCACCTAGTCCCTTGGCCATTGATTTTCCTCAGACTGCATATGGCACTACAGGACTCCAATTGAGGTGATTTCAGAGGCATTAGACTCCGATCATCATCTTGATCAGATCCATACGGTCGGATCGTCAATCCGAGGCTTTGAAATAGATATCCTTCTCTCCTAACCACAAAAAGGACACAACTAACCTAAATTATATAAAATAACTCTAAATGCAAAATGATGCATGCTATGCAATATTTATAACATTAAAGGCAAATCTAAGCCTAGGAACATGCATGAATAGGCATTTTTCCCTCAATAATTATGTCTACATCAGTACACCACAAGGATCACCCTCAAAGTCAAATTATAGGTGATATTGAACAAGGTGTAAAAATCCGATCTCATTTTAGAGCCGATTTTGTCCTTAATGCCTTTGTTTCTCAACTTGAACCCAACAAAGTTGATGAGGCATTAAATGATGAAGCATGGGTTGTAGCTATGCAGGAGGAGTTACTCCAATTTACAAGTAACAATGTATGGAACTTGGTACCTGCTCTTGAAGGCAATTCCATCGTTGGAACCAAGTGGATGTTCTGAAATAAATTGGATGAATCTAGTTTAGTAATGATGAATAAAGCCAAACTTGTAGCTCAAGGCTATAACCAGCAGGAGGGTATTGACTTCGATGAGACATATGCTCTTGTTGCACGCTTCGAGTCCATATGGAGGCTAGTTGCTTTTGCAAGTGCAAAGGGCTTCAAGTTATATCAAATGGATGTCAGGAGCACTTTTCTTAATGGCTACATTAAGGAAGAAGTTCATGTTCATCAGCCTCCCGAGTTTGAGAATCCAGCACACCCAGAGCATGTATAGAAGCCCAATAAGGCATTATATGGACTTGAACAAGCTCCCAGGGCCTGGTATGAGAGGCTTAGGTCCTTCCTTCTCCAACATAGATATAGAATTATGGTTGTTGATCCAACTCTTTTTGTAAAGGAAGAAGGATATGACATCCTATTGATTCAAATATATGTCGATGATATTATATTTGGATCAACCATGGAGTCCCTATGTCAACATTTTTGTGAGACTATGAAGACTGAGTTCGAAATGAGTACGATAGGTGAACTCAGATTCTTTTTAGGCCTCAAAATTCAACAATTAGACACAGGTACATACATTTGTTAAACTAAATATGTTCTTAAAATTCATAAGAAGTTTGACTTTGAAAAAGTAAATGGAAAAGAGACTCCATTTGCTTTATCTGCTTCTCTTGGTGAAGATTTATCCGGCAAGAGGGTAGATGAAAAGAAATATCGGGGTATGATAGATTTACTTTTATACCTTACAGCCTCCAGACCTGATATTCTCTTTGCTGCATGTTTATGCGCGAGATTCCAATCCAAACCCAAGGAATCTCATCTTAATGCAGTAAAAAGAATATTTAGATATCCAAATAACACAAGTGACCTTGGTCTTTTTTATCCTAAAGCACAAACATTAGACCTATTATCCTATAGTGATGCAAACTATGCAAGGAGTCGGACAGATTGAAAGAGCACTAGGGGCACATGTCATTTTTTTGGAGAATCCCTGGTCTCATGGTTCTCTAAGAAACAGACTTATGTTTCACTTTCTACGATTGAAGCAGAGTATATTACTACTTCATTGCTTGTTCTCAGGTCATTTGGATGAGACATACTTTGTCCGACTTTGGATTAGTTTTTGCGCAATCCAAAATTTTATCTGATAATACAAGTGCAATAAATTTATCCAAAAATTTGGTACATCATTCACGTACCAAACTCATAGATGTTAGAAATCATTTCCTTAAAGATAATGTGCTTCAAGGTTCTATACAATTAGAATTTGTAGACACTCAAAATCAACTGGCAGATATTTTTACAAAACATCTTGTAGTAGAGAGATTCTACTTTATATGAAGAAAGTTAGGACTTTGTATAATAAAAGAAATTCAAAATTGACAAATTGATTGCTTAATAACTTGCTTGCAATTGTAAAATTCCCTGAGGGTCTAACTGCAATTTACCATGCTTGTTGGACTTGATAGTTTAGTTTTAATCATGTTGCTTGTTGAACCTGTATAACATTTCTTATGATTTACTTGTATGACATTTCTCATTTACACTTCGATTTTGTATTATGAACTTTCATTATGCTTTGATTTTATAAAGGTTGCATGAAGTTGGTTTCTTATGTATCATGCTTTGTTTGATATTTTCTTACTTAAAACATATTATTTACTTATCTTTTTGCTTGCTTGATAAAAAGGGGGAGAAATGGTATGGATACTTTATATTTAAAATAGAGAGAGCTTCGTTTGAGGGGGAGTTTCTTTCACTCCTTGTGGAGTTTTTTTATTCTTCACCTATTAAGTTTCTGTTTATTTTAAATATGGGTATCTTGTTTGTTCAACACCAAAAAGGGGGAGATTGTTGGAACCTAGTTCCACTTCCCTTTTGTGTTTTGGTGTTAACAAAATTATTTTAAAATCTAATGAGTTTATGAAGTATTATAGGAAAATACAGGAGTTAGAAAGTATGCAAGCAAGAAAGAATGGAAGACATGAAGATTGAAGACAATAGTTTAGTTTAGTTTGTTGTATCTTAGAACTTTTGTATGTCACCTAACAAGAAAAAGATATCTTAGGAGTTAAAATCAAAGTAGAGATAATTAGGGATCAAAATCATATTCAATCATTTTTTTTAAAACTAAAAATTTACTCTTTGAAAATATTATCGTATAGTTAAGATAGGATTTCCATAAAACTTGGTTTAAACTTGTAAAAGAAGTTACTAGTAGCAAGTACCGTTACTAGTCATAAGTACCGGTACATGCTAGGCACAGGTTTAGGCCTAAGTCCTAAACTGTGAACAATAAGTACCGATACTCATCGTGAGTACCGGTATTAAGTGTTCACAGTTGGTGGGCTTTTGGTGTGTCTGGACCTTACAAGTATCGGTACATGTAGGTCACAGCCCCATTGCCTATGAGTCACAAGTATGGTATTAGTGATAAGTATCGGTACCAAGTGAATTTGTTGGTACTCAACAGAATGCACTGAGTACCGGTACCAATGATCAGTACCGGTAGCCTAAGCATAGTTGGGCTGACTGTGAGTTGTCAATACCGGTACCAATTAGCCATTGTGCCTAATCAGAACGGCTATTTTATAATTAATCCTATCTCTAATCTTCCAAAATTGCTCCTAATGGCTAGTATTCGTAGGGGAGGTGTTTAGTGGCCTATATAAACATTTCTTGTGTGTCTTTTGCATAATAACATCAGCCGAAAATACTCTCGTTGCCTACACCTCCATTTTCCAATTTTCTAGCTGCAAAGGAGATTGATTTGTTGTATACTTCTCAGGGCCACTCTTTGTTTGCAACAAATCTTCAAAGGCAATTTTGGAGTTCATTGATAAATCATTCGATTTCAATTTAGTATTCTTGTTAGATTAATTCATAGACCCTTTAAGCAATATACTTGTTGCAGACTTAGGAAATTTAGTTGTAAGCTTTATTATATCTTGCTTACATGTGTACTTTTGTTCATTCCTTTATCTTGTCATTGGGTTGTGGTAACCTGTTAATTACCTCAGGTTATTAGTAAATTGATTCCCTCCGGGTTGAGGGAATCAGGTAAAAATCATAAGTTAGGAGACTTAGGTAGTGGAGTACCCGAGTGAGGTGAACCACTATACATCTTGTGTGCTTTTTGTGGTTTGCTTATTCTTGCAATTTTTATTTATATACCACATTATTCATCCCTCCTTCTAGTGTACTTGTGCCATACAAATCCTACAAGACGTAGCACATTGGCTGTGCACCTCCACGCGAAGAGAGCGAGGGTTCGAGGCCCCGAGCCCCTCAAATCGAGTGGGTGATCACGCACGGATGAAATCACACCACTGGATCACGATCGAGCAGCATCGATAGCAGCTATGTGGTGGCGTAGATGGGCAAGCACACCCACACACGATCTGATGCCCAAGTAGACACGTGATCTGACGTTAAGGCACGATCTGAAGGCACAGGCGTGGGTGATCTGGGCTGTTGATTGATGATCGAATGACTGAAGTGGTGTGTCTCTTGGGCTGAGGCATTTTCAACTAAAGAGGAGGCACGGATGTGACCTCTTGTGGGTGCTTGGATCAGAGATGAAGGGTGGAGATGGAGTGCACAACTTCACCAACGCTTAGCTTCAACGACATGTACATCTGTCACTAAAGGCTCTGCCATAATTTCAAGCCTTTAAAAGACCTTTTTTCCCCCAACTTTTGCACCTTTAAAAGGGCACCGTTAACACTCAGTTTTTCCATCCCTTTCTTTCTCTCTCACCTCCTCCAAAGCTCTACGAGCTCTTCTCAAACCTGGGATGCTCCAATAGAGTCTTAAATACATTTTTTTCCATCTTCTCATCCCGTTCATGGAGTGCCCACGATTGCCCTCTTACTACCGTTCAGGAAGTGGATCCCACTGCGATGTTGCCCTATTCCATCCTCCATCTTTGTCCTCCTTCGTCCAACATCTCACGACCTTTGTCCAGGCACTACATCAACGCGGCTCGTCCTCCAAGCAGCCGTTGTGGAGGATAACTTCTCATCACCTTCTCTTTTATCGCTTTCTAGTATAGATTTCCTACTTTCTAGTGTAGCGATTAGATGTAATGAACCTGATTCTGTGGTTATTAAATATTTGTTTATTCTCTCCCTATTTTCTCTTTAGTTGTATTATTCTTTTCCTCTCTTCCATTAATTATTCTTTAAGTTGATAACTAGCGTAGATTTAATTTGACCAGCTAATCTGCTGTGTGACAATAATTATAAATGCGATTTTTTGATCAAACATTTGCCTTCCTGTGTTTGATATGAGACTCACCAGAGTTTTGGTTAAATTATCTGTTTCATGAAATTTTTACGCAATTACATGATAGGGTTTTCAAACTCAAATCTCTTAGCGTAGAAATCACGTTCAACATTTTGGCCTCGTTATCGGGGTTAGAAGTTCTCGTCCAACATTTTGGAGCCGTTGTCGGGGATAGAAGTTCCCGTCCAACAATTTGGTGCCGTTGCCGAGAAGGCAACACTCTTTGATTTCCTGCATTTCTCATCTTACTTATCTTTTACCTCACTTGTGTCCATTCTTATGGTGATTGTAGGTACTCTCTCGAGGCGAGCAAAAGTGGTGGATTGGAGTAAAGTGTTGTTGAAGGGTATGTAAGTTTACTCCATACCTCCTACACCCTAGATTTCATTCCGTCACTTAAATAACACAAACCCTAATTATCCTGGGAGCATGTGCAAACCCAAGGCTTAGTTTGTTTGTTTGGTTGTTACCTTCACTTGCCTCACCCTTTGCTTGTAAAAAGTTTCTAGAAAAAAATCCACATAGGTACACAACATCTTCTGATTCTTCATACTCAACCGATAATCTGATCTTTGGAACAGGTACACTCATCAACACATAATTTAGTAGAAATCAGACTAGGTAATCATTTGTGTGCCTAACTCAGTGGTACATTAAGGCCAATTGCTTGAGTTTTTTGGGCCGCACCACTTCATCTAAAAATAACTCATCGAGTAGCTGCCTCTTAGGATTCAACTTTTAGGAATTAAACAGGCACTCCACATTCTTTTAAGTTTTAAAGGAAGACATCTTAACCTATGCTTTCAAAACCTAGTGTGTCAACTAAACCGTGATTGAATACACCTAAAGTTGAATCCTAAAAGCCACTAAACAAGGTTGAACCCTAAAAGACAAATCATAAATAAACCTTGCTTGAAAACCCTGGTTGTGCAAGCACACACCCTTCAATCAATCATTAAGGGCACAACCTAGATTAAGAGCCCATCACATTCCAAAGCACATTCTAACCTAAGCCTAATTAAAACAGAGTAGACGTTGGCCTTAAGGATTGAACTCGCTCTTCAAAGCCCAGATTGAGATTATTTTCAATCAATCTACTTCAACAGTTCAATCAAATGTCTAGCTAGGGGAGCAGAGTCAAACAGCCACGGTTGGTGGGTATCAAAGGAACTTGAGGCGAAAGCCAAGGGAAGAACCTTCTCTCTAACCCCTCCCTCTAACAGGTTGGATTGACCGAAAAGAAGTAGATCAAATCATTCATTTCATCTCAAGATAGGTTCTGGAAGTCTGTAGATCTTTAGGCTACCCCACTTAAGGATAGGTTTCATTGTTTGTACTGTAGGGCACTCGCATTTCAACTTTACCATGGATCCTTCCATGTCCTACTTGCATTTCCACTCTTACCCTTCTGACACATCTTATTCCCAAGATGATTATTATCCTAACCAAAGTTATTTTCACCCATCTACTAGTTGGGATAATACTGATTAGGGATACAGTTCAGGACCTCTATGTTCAGGGTTTAATCCTGGACACCATGATCTTGATTTTTATCCTTCTTCGAACTACATCGATTATAGAACACCACCCTCCTATAGACAGCCTAATACGATCTGCAATCAAGAAGGATATCCTAATTACAACTCTTACCTTCCCCAAATTACACTGCATACAGGTCACCACCCCTCTTTGAACAACCTAAAGTGACCTATTATCAGGGAGGGCACCAATAACCTCAATTCTTTAACTCCCTTGGACTGAAACCAAACCCACCCAACCCTGAATCAAACCATTTGGTTTAGGTGAACCAAGTCAAAGATAGGGTGTTGGCTAACTTAAGGAATACCATTCAAACTTTAAAAGCTCAGGCAACACCTTGCACTGAAGAATTGGAGCCTTTGATTGAAATGATTGACGATCTTAACAAGTATTTGTTGGATTGGCTCCAAGATGTTAAGGATAAGGACCCAGGTGAGTTTTCACTTGGGAAGTGGTTGAAATTGAGGATGAAATTTGTAATTACTCTAGTCCAATCTTGGGATGATCCCCAGGATGAACCCCCATCAAGAGAGCTAATGTCAAAATCTGCTCAGGCACCTGTATGGGGGACACATTTTACAAAATCGAGGATGACCAATTTGGTCTAGAGCAACCAATTGTCGATGAATTGATTTCTTCACCCAAGATCCCTAAGCCAAGGCATGAGGAAAAGTATGCCTCCATGGACTAGGCAATGATCAATGATTTTGAGACAGATATAAATGCAGATCTAGAATTCTTTAATTCTGAGGGTGAAGAATCTTTATGTGAAGTCCCACTTGAGTTTGAGAGCAATGATTTCAGTGAGACAATTGGGCCTGCGGAATACAATGAATAATTTAATAGCGCAGTAATTGAGGAAATTGATCCTCAGTCACTCCCCATTGAGCATACTGATGATTTTGATTTTGAGATCACTAGACCCAAGTCAATTCTGATTTGGCCACAAATCTTGGACTTGGAAATTTTAGATGGGGTGATTAACATGCATGAGGTCCCGAAATCCATAATCCTGATTGTGGAGGATAGGAATTTGGAAATGAAGATTTGGGAAGTCAATTCTAGGGGATGTTCAAATTTGAGTCTAAGGGTTCCTATAGATTTGAAACCACCAACCTTCTATCAAGACCCTTATGACATTTTTTATTCTGAGGATGCACAACCCAAGCACAAATTCTTTGATTATCATTTTGATCTTGATTTTCCTACTATCTAACTTTTTAGACATGGGTTGCATCCTCACAAATCGTTGGCCTAGACCCATTTTCATACTATCGCATACTAATCTTAGGTTCTGGGTAATTTTTGTCCAGAACCTTAGATACACTCGATCGTGGGGCATCGGTGATGACTCCACAACTATTAGCGTTAATTATATGAATTAGAGTCAATTTTGAGGGCACATGTTTATTAATGACATATCATAATGGGCTTGAGAGCATGGCATGCATGTTGTGTTAAGATTGCATATAATTCATGTTTAACGGCCATGTGTGCAAGTGCATATTAAAACAAGTCCTAGATGAGCAATTGGACCATACGGATGGATCTGGATCTATGAATGGAGTCCAACAGACTCAAAATCTCCTCAATCCGACCTCCGTAGCTCCCACAACAAGCTCGGGAAGTTCTGGCTGTTGATCTGATGGTCAATGGCCCAAAGCCAGCCATGTGTCGCACTTCTGTGTGCTCACAACCACCGCCCTCTCTCCAGCACACCTTCATCAAGCAATCTTGACCGTACATTCTCCATCCAATGGCTGAACGTCTCCATGCTCTCCGTAGCAAAAACATCCGTGCGACCATCCACGCCCACAGCATGGCGGAGAGCACCTCAACTCGCGCATGCAAGATGCACGTTTGAGCCTTGGCGAGGCTCAAATCAGTAGCGGAGGATGCACACAATCGAAATTGAACTGTTGATCGATGATCAAGTAGTCTAGAGGCGCACTACGCGGTGCACTCTCATGCATCCATCGCACATGCATCAGATGAAGCGCGCCCCAAGTGCACTTGAGGCGCTATCTGAGTGTGCATTCATGCGCGATCTGGGCTATCAATCGTCGATCGGATGGCTCTGAGCTAGCACACACAGATTGCATGATGGGAGAAGCATGCGAGCGCGTGATGGACCGACAGAAGGAGGCCTTCACCGACACTTTAGGAATGGTTTGAGCTACAACTTTGACGTCGCTGAAGTCCCTACTTGATTTAGAAACCCTTCCTTCTCTATAAAAACCCCCACACCCACTCCATTTATCAGCATCCCTTCCTAGCTTCTCCTTAGCTCTACTTAGCACACCTTTCACACTCCCCCAAAGTTGCAGAGCCATCGACGAAAGCCCATCCACCACCATGACTGCCACACCTCTCCATTCCGCACCTCTTTACCCTTGTTTAATGTTTATGTGTTTTAAAGCTTTCCTCTAGCATTGTACTTGTGAAATGATTTTATGTATGCAATATATTTCCATTTGTTTCATCATATCATGTTTCATGCATGCATAAGTAATCACCATGCTATAATCTCAAGTCTCTAACCCTACTCTCTCACTCTCTCATTTTCACATAAGAAAGCAAAACAAAGATTTTTGTGACACCGTAAGGCGACAAACTAATTCAATTTCATGCCTCCTTGTGTTCGACACTTGGACTCACCTAATCCATATCTTCATTTTAAATGGATGTTGTAAACGCATGCTATAACGACGAATTTAACTTAGCGCATTTCGACGATGTCAATTTTTTGCACCGTTGTCGGGGAGGCAATGGATCTTTTTGTTGCTTTTATCCTTGCCTTGGTATTCACATTTCTAACCCTCTTTTCTCTCTCTTTCCTTGGTCACAGGAATTCGGTGCATCAGCAACAAGACGAGAGCAACCTACATTAATAGAGTCGAAGCAAAGTGCAATAAAGAACTTTTGTGAGTATCACTTGACCTAGTGTAGTCTCATCTCTCCATTATCTAAAAACAAAAAGAAAAAAAAATTCATCTAGGCTCGTGCATAAACCCTAGGTTAGTTGATTGTTTGCTTGCTTAAAAATCCAAAAAAATTATAAATTCAAAAAATGGTGTGGTAAATGAGTACTTGGCCCACATCTCAAATCCCTCACCCGAACAATAAAAATACACTAATATTTTTGAAGAAAATCTTTTTGGAGTGTTCTTTTCTTTTCAAGTGGTGTTTGTGAAGCCATCCGTGCTTTGTACTTGGATGCACCACTTCAACCAAAATCAATTCACCCAGTATAATTGCATGAACTTTAGGGTGAATACAATAGGGTTGTTTTTCTAGGGCCACAACATTCTCTCAAAAGGAAATCGACTATCATCCATTCTGTACAAAACATTGTGTGCCTACTTAAACATTGTCTGAATCCATTGAGAAATTTCAACCCTAAATATCACTAAAGCAAGGATGAATCATTACAAGACACCACATCCTAAAAGCCTTGCTTGAAAACCATGTTTTATTGAGTGCACACACACGCTCAATTGGATTAACTAAGAGGCACAACCCCTAACAACGCCTCATCACATATCTTGAGCACAAGCACTAACCTAGCCCCATATTTAAATGGAGTAGACGTGCCCCAGGTAGGACTAATCTAAGTCCTGGAAGAGTGATTGGGTTTGTCAAGTGCTTGGCCTTAATTCCCATCATGAAATCTGGTGTCCAAGATTTGGGGAAGTGTCAAACGACCACAGTTGTGAGGTATAAAGGAACCGACGGTGCGAGCCATAGGAAGAACCTTCCCCTCGTAATCAACCTGGCTGGATTAACCTTGAGAAGGGAGGTTTAAGTGCATGCTGACTTGATTACTCTTTCCAAGGCTTTTAGGTCACCTAGGTCTACACTCTATGGACTAGAGTTGTTTGCTTTAATGTGCACACACTTTTCTCACATCTAACTCTCTCTGCACCCCTCCCTATTCTTCTCTAGTGTATGCACGAAAGACGATTGCTTCATCCTGAGTTGTTTGTTCTAGAAAGGGACATCAGAAGGAGACTTGATTTTTCAAGGGATAGGATTGAGGAAATTGTTGATGTAAGAATTGAGGAGATTGAGGACCCCTCAACCCGATGCTATGGCCATCATTCAGGCTCAAATCTTGGCCAACCACCAACTCCAACAACAACATATCCAAACCATCATGTAAGCCATATAGCGATTGTAGAATCCTCAAGGGAAACCTCCACTGAACCCACCTAACCCGCCACAACCTCCTGAGGGCCAACCAAGGCCTCTTCATAATTTTTACGATCCATCTGCTATCCGGATCAAGCCAAATCTTAGGGTTCCTGAAGGGGGAGATGATTTTGAGCTAAAACCTAATGTCCTTAGCTTAATTCAATGCCACTTTTATGGGAGCCCAAATGAGGACCCCTTCCAACACTTAGAGGACCTAGACTGGATCGCTCGGACTGTGAAACCACGGAACATCAGCTTAGATATTATTTTAATTAAGATGTTTCCTTTCTCCCTAAAAGACAAATCTTTTCACTAGCTTAGAACCTTAGGGAGACCCATCTCCACCTGGGAGGAACTGAGGCATTCATTCCTGAAGAAAATTTTCCCCATAGGTAAAACCAATGCCCATAGAAGAGCCATTACCACATTCACACTACAAGGTGAGAACAATTTCATGAGGCATGGGAAAGATTTAATGAATTACTGAGGAAACGCCCACACCACAAGGTTCCAAGGTGGCAATTGGCCCAGATCTTCTACCATTGTCAAGATAGCAACCTTAGGAATTTTGTTGATGCCTCATGTGGAGGCAATTTTCTGAACAAAGATGAGGAAAGCATGTTAGAACTCTTTGAGTCCATGAGTGAGAATTTCCTTAATAACGTCTCCATGACCCAATTAAACAGGTCTAGTCAACCCCGTGGTGGTATTTACGAAGTGCAAACTAATTCAGGGACGGTTGACATGGACATTGTAGCAAAGAAGCTGGATCGAGTTGAGATGATAGACAAGAAAATTGATGAGCTTCTGAATCAATCCCGGACACCCTTGCAAACCTTCTCCCAAGCAAAGGGAGATCACAATGTTGACTTGGTTCAGTCTATGAGCCAAACACATCTGGAACAACCCCTGCCTATGTTCCAAGGAGGGACCTTTGCTCCCTTATACCTTGACTATTCCTTCCCTTCCCCTTCAACACTGCCCACCTTGGAAGATGCCAATGCCATTCAAGGTTACTCCAAACTTGACCCTTTCTCTAACACTTACAATGCCGGATGGCGCAATTGACGAGTCAATTTTCACTTACGTTGTTTCACATAAAGAATGTCGTGTTCTAGTATGCCAATGGTGGAAAACCATTAATCAAAATAATAAAAATAACCACTCAATTAGGAGTTGGTCATACCCATAAGGAGGCAATGGCCTATTTAAAACTTGCTACTATTGAAACCAAATGTTCAGTATTTGCTTCTCTCAAAAATCCAGCAAAAATCCTCTTTAGATTAAGAAATCAATGTGAGATAAAATTGGTATCATATTTATGAGAAAGACGAAGGATATGATTATAAATTTAACATAATAAAATATTCATAAAACAAAAATCCCCTCTTGCAAATCTATCATTGCCAGACATTTGCTCGCTAATATAGTATTACATTTAACTTAGGTGAGACTAATAAGATGGAGGAAGAGATATAAAAGGAATGTAGGAGAAATAGAGAAGAGTAGAGGGGCAGGCCAGCAAATGACACAATATATCCTCCAATATTTAATTAAAAAAAATGAAGTTCTCAATGACATGTAAATGTAATAACTAATACCCCATTTACTATAGCAAAACAAGGGAATGGCTTCCCCTTGTCCGTGTGCGAGGAGGAGACCAAGGCCAATGGTGCGAAGCTCGGAGGAAGATCTTTAGACCGAGGGCTTCCCGATGGTGGTTGCGGCGAAGTGCGAGGCGGCTGGAGCTGGCCGAACGAAGCTACGGTGAAGGTGCATTCCAGCGGTGGCTGTTGGTTGCTGCTGTATGGGCGCACACACGTACGCGGGGATGCGCGGTGAATGTAGCTGCTACTGCTATTGGCCACGTGGGGTGAGGAGCTGGTGGAGTGCAACTGTTGCTGCTGCATGGTGGCGGTGGCTGCTGCCTCTGCGTGGGCAGTTGCGCACCGTGCATGGATGTGCATAGCTTATGGGGGAGGAAGCTGCTACACCCATGGCTTCTATTGGAAGAGGCCGCTGCACACGCGGATTGCTGGCTGCGAGCGTGGTGGAGGACGCACACAGGGAGTTGTGGCTGCATGCGGTGGTTGCTGGTGTGTCTACAAGAGTGGACACGCATGAGGAGTGCGTGCAGAGGTGTGCTACCAGTTATGCACTGGAGGTGAAAGCATGGATGACAGCACAAACCCAGCTAGTCATGCGTGTAGGGGGCATGGCTTGCGCTGCTGGCCATGCATGGAGCAGAGGTGTGTAGATCGTGCATGGTGTGTTGCCACACGTAAGGGAGATTGGCGCGAACTTGGGCATGTGTTGGTGAGTGCGGAGAGGGTGTAGGTGGTGCTGGTGGTGATGGGTTCTCTTGAGGTAGAAAAGAAATAGAGGAAGAAGAAGGAGAGGATGATGGTGATGGTGGCGTTGGCTGCACGGAGGAGAGGTGGAGGATGCGTGGGCACACATGGGGGTGTTGCTGGTTGAGTAGAGGTGCAGCGAAGGGGGCGTCAGATGTTTGGGAAACTTCCCAGACATCTTAACTGGTAGGGCAGATGAAGGTTCAGGGTATGGAGTTGCAGCGTCGGCGGTGGGGGTTGCTGGTGATGGCGGTGAGGGTGGTGATGTTGATTCTGGTGAAGCACAATGATGGATGCGTGGCCATCGAGGACACATGCTCACGGTGTTGGCATAAGTCCACCGGCTTGGCACGGCAAGCTATCACCTCGTCGGCCCACGGTGTGGTGGAACTCGACCTTAGAGACCACAGTGGTAGAGTGGAGTACATGGTGGTGGAGTGGGGTGGTGTCTCCCCCAGCATGGCAGCTGCTTCCTCTCCCTTGTAGTCGCGGCTGCCTCGACCAGATCCATCTCTCCCGCCCCTCCTTGAATGCGGGTCTTGAGTGCAGGCAGCTGGCAACAAGAAGGTGGCATATTACCTGCAGAGAAGAGAGAATAAAAATGAATAATAAAAAGATTGATTTATTTATGCACAAACCCTCACTAAAATGTTAATTCTAATATATGTATATAATGCAACCTAAAACTAATGCATGTTATTCTAATGCATGCTAAGTAATTTATATATGAATGTAATGCATACAAGTATATATATATATAAACTAAATTATTTATATCTTAATACATGCTATGTATAAATTAATATTACTCTAATGCCTAGACATTTAAGTGACTAATTAGCCCTCAAATATGGGCTCAACAAATGCCCCCATGCCTAGAAAATTCAAGAAATAACCAAGCTCTCCAAATGGACTAGCCAACCCAATCGATCTTCCTTTAGAAACATGTTAAGTTTAGACTTTAGACCTATGGTTCCCAAGTATTTGCTAAGTTACAAACTAGGTCGACTATGGATGAGTTGCAGGCATAGTTTTCCCTGATTTCTAACTCTACCCTAGGGTTTATTGGTCACAGAGATTAAAGCATCCGTGCATGTGCATTGGTTTGAGCTATTTGAGGTCGGTTTGATTGACAACCTAGAAAGGGAGTAAGAGATTTTTTTTTTTTGGTTATATATATATTTTTATTTGATTCCTCTAGATTTAACCTTGGTTCTGCTATCAACACAGTCTGTGCCATATTCATTGTCCTCATCATCGAACCTCGAAGGGTGCTTGGCTTTCAATGCTTCGAGATAGCATCGCCCATAGCAACCCCAAGAACTCCTGGCAATCGACACTTCAAGATAGCATCGCCCATGGATTTCTTAAGCGAATTCAAGCCTATGGCAATTGGCCTTCGAGATAGGGCCGCCCATGGTACCTAAACTGCAAAATGTGCTCACATGCCCCTAGTAGGATGGATATCCTAAGAGACAAGCACTGAGGAGGTGACATGTTATCATCGCATCCTCAAGGTGAGTATATACTCCACCTCTCCTTCCGGCAGGAACTCTTCCAATCAAATTTTGATTTCAAGCTTCTCCTAAGTCAAAACTAAGAGAACCTGATTTTCTTCAAGAAATGGATTAGGGTGATCACTATTTACACAAGACCAAGCGTATGTGAATTGTGGATGCTTAGGTTATGAGGATCCGTAAACCAAAAGGTAGAAAAAGACACCAGGTACTATCCAGCCTTTAACTAAATCCTAGTTTTCCTTCCTCAACCTCTTGAGGAATAGTCCGCAACTTAACTCCTACTTAAGTTTTCAAGTCCACAAAGGATCCTAAAGGTCTAAAGGTAGTAGCTCAACTTAGCTTCTAAAGTCAGACACTTAGAGTAGACTTAGTATAACCTAAAGTTCTTGTCTTATGCCTAAGAATGCAGGGCCCAGCCGGTTAAGCATAACTTTTTTTTCTTTTTCCAATGCAAATGTATGCAATGCAGAATGATTTAACTAAATGCATGAATGCACTATGTATAAATGCTATGTATATCCCCAAGTACACCCACCATACCTAAAATCTGCAATGTCCCCATTGCATAGAAGAGTATTACCTAGGTCGGAGTTGGGCTACCGTTATTTTGTTGGCAGCCGAGTAGCCAAAGAACTTGCAAATCAGGTTCAAGGATCACAGGAACAGGCCCTAAAAATGAGCAAAGTAATGCAAGCCTATAAAACAGGTAACCTAGGATGTTGGCGAGCTGATGATGAATCCCAATAGCAAATGCTCGCCCAACTATGATGGGAATGAAATCTTTCCAGGTCACCAAAGCAGGTTCTAAAGGATAGACTGGCATAACAACCTTCGAAGGGGTAAGGGGAGGATGACAAGGACCCTCCAAAAGAAATGGGGAAGGAATGGTGCATAGATAAACCCCCAGGGTAATGGACTGACCATAGGAATCATCAATCCATACCCAATATCCCATTACAAGAGATATTGGTTTGTTAAGCCCCCTGGTCAAAATGGTAGTGAGCAAAACTTTAAGCCAGGGATTATCTAGGGTGTCTAAGTTTTGAGGTTGCAAAATGGCCATAAGATCTAAGGTAGGTCCAGTTGGCTCAGTGTCCATACCTAGGAACCTTTCCAGTTCTTCAATCGCATCCCTAGCATCTCTGGTAATATTACAAGTATCTACCTGCTCTTCATTAGTGATCATTTCAAGGTATGGAGTCAAAATTTCACCTTCAGACATAGGCAAATCAGAGGGCGACTCCGAATCAAATGAAGGTGGTTGGAAGCAACAGATCTAGGGATTATCCTATCAATCTCATCCCTGGGTTCTTGTTCTTTACTCAAATCCTCCCCATAGTATATATGTGAATCCACATTAATCTCAGAAGTTGCTTCCAAATTTTCCATTATTTCATCATGAGGAGAGATATCATCAATGGGTATGCTAAGGAAACCTAATTTGGTCAACTTTATGGCATCCTTGGGGGCTAATTCTTCAAATAAGACATAATCACCCTTAGTGTCGCTCCAAATCTTGAATGTAGGTTCCTTATATAATTCATCCTTCTCCTCATCATATGATTCACCATATACCTGAGGTCTAGAATCATCTAAAATCTCAGCATATCCCCTAGGGCACTCTATCTGGGTAAATGGTTTACACTGGTAACATTGGACTCCTCAGATAGGTGAATTTTTTTAGGGTTAGGTTCCCTAAGGGTGGGCTTGAGTTCCATCTCGTGACCAGAAGGGAGGGTGGGATTAACAACTTGACTTATGCCCACTTCATCAAATGTGACGAAAATACTATCATCTGGGTCAAGGTCTTCCAATGGTACCATCATTCCCTTCTTTTGACTCCAATATAATTCAGGTGGATACTCAACCTGATCATCATATTCCTTAGGTTCTACCTTTCTTCATCCAATGCATAGCTACTTTCATACATATCCTCCTCCCACTTAAGGCATGGACCTCTCAAGGAAGTGTCATCTAGTAGGAAGGTTTCAAAATCAATCCTTGAAAAGTAGCTATTCTCCCTCACATAATCCCCAAAATTTCCCTCCTACTTAGGGTGTGGCTCTCCCACGGGAGATGCATCTAGCGTAGAAGGGTGCACTTCATCCTCAATAGGGTAGATTGGGTGGCTAATTTCTTTTTCTTGTTGGCCTACTCTCGAAGATTCTCCTAATAATTCAGTCATTTCATCTTGCATTTTCTGTATTTCCATCTTCAAGGAGGAGAGGCCATCATTTCTATCAAGAGAGAAGTTAGGCACAGGCTTATAGTTCCTAGGAGTTTCTGTCCAACCATTATAATTATTCAGGGAGGGTGGGTTGGGTATTTCTATTGTGTGTGGGATATTGGGCAAGGCAAATCCCACTCCTAGGTTCTACTCACTGATTTGGGGCTTAACCATGCCAATACTCCTATAATAGGAGTAAAAAGGATCCCACTGGTTGTCATTTTGTCCATCAAAAAATGGTCCATCTTGGCATATGGGATCAAAGATTGCAGAATGGGGCTAAGGATGTGGGCAAGATGTGAAAGGATGAAAGTCAACGTGGTCCATTCTAACTCACACCACAATCAAATTCCCCAAGCAAACACAAATAAAAGGACTTTTTAGGTCTTTAATCAGTTAGGCATTTGAGATTTAAGTCCACTTGTAGGTGACAAATCAAGTTATCTAAATAGTTACGTGCCTACTTGTTGACCTACGATACACTGAAGAAGACCTAACTAGGACTTAGATGATCCTCCCTAAAGCCCAAAAAGTTTAGTCACCACCACACACAGCAAAGAGGGATACAAGTAGGGTCAAACCCTTCCTTTACAGCATTGTTCTCGTGGTGCTTCTTAACTACCCTCAATCCGCAAGGTTTGGAGGCAACTTCACCTCTGAACTAAAGTTCAGGCACTTTAGACCCTAGTAATAGGAGGATCTAGTCCTAGCGGTTCGAAACCTAAGGAGTGTCTAAGGGCATGCTTCAATGCAAAGAGAAGACAAGTATGCATACACCGTAAAAGATTTGAGTTTGAATTTTGAAATGCAGGACAAGTTTTCAGCTCAAGTTCTTGGTTTTTTTTTTTAGTGTTCCTCCTTAAAGTCCTTTTTCAAGAAAATATGTGACCACTTGTTAGATTTTTTTTTTCAATTCAATTTGGTGGTCATACAATTAAATTCAGATGCAAATGCATGTACAATATAGAATGCAAGGAAAAGAAAACGTACCTTGCCTCCAACAATCTTCAATGAAATGCACGCAAATGCAAAATAAAATCTACAGGCTTCTCATTCACACCTAAATGGTCGTCCTAAAGCAGGCAGCTCATGTTTTTGTTTTCTTTTTTTTTTAGCTACATATGTGCAATGAAGAAAAAAAATAAAATCAATCCATAAAAGAAAGAAAAAACCTAAGTCTAAATAAATGGGAACAGACTCCCTCAAAAATTACTCACGCAGGGGCCTAAAAGAAAGTCAGGGAACAAACCCCTAAAATTTACCCAGAACAAGGGTCTTAAACCAAATGTGCAAGGAGAATTAAGTCTAAAGTCTAAATCCTACTCTAATCAAATCAAAGATTAAATGTGTGGAGATGATCGTCACATCCTCGTCCTTCCCCTCCAGGCAATCTGGTTCCTTGCAAGGTGGCTCGAACAATTTCTCCTCTGGCGATGTCAAGGACCACCTCTAATGATGGCTGGTGTGATGGCGAGTCGTAGAATGTGTGTCGCAGAATATATTGACAACTTGATAAAAAGTTAAATGTGCTACAAAAAATTTGAATCAATGTGACCAATTGAATGAATGCGATTTAATTAAGTCTGTTGCCTCCCTAGCAACGATGTGATAGAAAGCTGTTTTTGCGCATTTGAAAGTCGTCAGAATCATAGTATAGTTGCACAAAAACGTTCTTCAAAAATAAGTTTGTAAAAATTACGAGACTTGAGTCCCAGTCGTTCGTATCTAGGAAGCATTTGTTCTACTTTAGAATTTGATCTTATACCACTCTACTCTGTTTAAAAATGCACGCTGGTTTCCAACCTCCTGATTAAGATTTCACCACTTCTATTATGAACTCTGATCACGTGCGCATGTGTTAGATAAATCACAAAGGTCACGGGTGAGTTTCTATGCACACGATTTTAGTGAGGTGGTGACTATTTACAGAAAATGCGTCTATCGTCAAATTCTCTATATTCTCAGGAATTGACATGCTTGTTGTGGAATAGATAAGCAATTGAAAATAGGCAACTTGAATCACACAAATATGATAGCAATCAATAAGCTCATGGTGATTTCATAACATGGAGATATATATATAAAAGCATTTTTCATTCATTCAATGGGAGAGTTGTTTGGAACAAGAGCTGTAGACGAAAGCTTGTACATAAATACTTAAAATGGAAATCCAGCTACCAGAAAATGATTGCATACAAGAATCTATGGGGGATTTTGCATGCATCATTCGGGGAGAGTAAGGACTACGCTACTAAGCAGTAATAAAAAGCAATAAAACTATGAAGAGCATAAACTACTAATACAAATCTAGCAGAACAAAAGGGCATTCGGAGGTGGTCCCTGACAGGAACCATTTTCGCGCATTTTGAAAGTTGTCAGAATCGTGGTATAGTTGTGCAAAAATGTTCGTCAAAAAAAATTAAGTTTGTAAAAATAACAAGACTTTGAGTGCCGGTCGTTCGTCTCTGGGAGGCATTCGTTTTACTTTTGAAATCGATCTTATCCCGCTCTACTTTATTTAGAATCGCACGCCAGTTCATGATTATTACGCATTTAAGTATGACATGCTTAGTTGCAGAATGGATAGACAATTAAGACAGGCAACTTGAATCATGCAAATATGATAGCAATCAATAAGCTCATGGTGATTTCACAACATGGAGACATATATATATATATAAAAGCACTTTTTCATTCATTCAGTGGGAGAGTTGTTTGCAGCAAAAACTGTAGAGGAAAGCTTGTACAGAAATGCTTGGAATTTAAATCTGGCTAACAGAAATGACTGCATACAAGAATCAACGAGGGGATTTTGCATGCATCATTGGGGGAGAAGTAAGACTACGCTATTAAGCAGTAATAAAAGCAGTAAAAATTATGGAGAGCATAAACTAAATCTAGTAGAATAAAGGGCATTCAGGGGTGGTCCCCGATGGCCTTGGAGTGGTCGATAGAAGAATGAGGGGCAACCAATGTAGCTTAGATTGAACCTTAGAGAGAGGGAGGAGTGATCCAGCATCTTGGCATGATATCCTCCATGGTGGTGGTAGTGAGCTCGTGGAGGTGGAGTGGCTAGCTAAGTGGAAGTGGGCATGAATGGCACCAATGGAGTGAATTTGCCAAGGAAGTGAATGGGTGCAAATGGCCACCCCTTAGGTCTTTTTATAGACCTAAGGGAAGCTCTCTAGAGAATTATGGAATTCTCTAGAGAGGCCTATGGTGGGAAATTGTGGGAGAGTGAGAGAGAGAGGATGCATGGTGGTTTTTATATCCACCAAATGTGGATCCAAAAATTGAATGGCTCTTGGTTGCTAATTTTGGCAACTAAGGCAACCACACATGGTAGAGAGTTCTAGAGAACTCTAGGCTAGGTGTTTTCGTGTGGATTGTTTGTGTGGGTGTGTGTGGGTGTGTGTGGGTCGAAACTTAGGTGGCTAGACTGATTAGGTTAGGTTCTAGTGGGTTTAGGTCAAGGTATGTCTCAAATTAGGGTTATAAACTCTAATTCACTAAGGTAAAGTGAAATTAAACTTAATACAAGTTTAATTGGGTGTGTGGAAACTTAATTGAGAGTAAAAAAACTCAATTAATTTAGGTCTAAGTCAATTGGACTCTCACTGAGTCCAATTGGACAGTGTGTGCTGAGATCAAGGCTCAATTGGACTCAATGAGTCCAATTGAATAGGCTGATGGAATTGACTATGATCCAAGTCAATTAGGTTTAGTGAGGTCCTAATTAGGTCCTTAGGGAGGTCTAGAGATGATGTACTAGGGTTAGGGCACCTTAATTTAGGTTCCTATGGGGTTGGAATTGGGTTTTTGGACCTAGAGATCCAAGATCAAGGCTTAAATCTCAAAACAGGAACTGGAGAGCAGTATCAGATGTCTAATAATAGTGTCAGACATCTTATACTCAAAAATTAGAAGTCCAGACTTGTTGTCTTGACGTCCAATCAGAGTTAGGAGGGATTTTGGGTTCTGTTTTGGGTATTCTGCAGAAATTGGACTTCTGACAAAGTGTCTGGACATCCAATAACACTGCAGAAGTGGGTTTGAGGTGTGCAGGAGATGGCTAAGGGTCCTGGATGTCCTATAACTTATCTAGATGTCCAGATAAGGGTTCAAACTAGGGTTTTAGAGCTTCCTAGGGTGTTGTGACCTAATCTAAGGGTGGCTAAGGCTTAGGGAAGTCTCTGGGCTATCCTAAGGCTAGGATGGACCTAAGCTCTTCACATTTTACTGCTTTATTCCTGCTTAATAGCATAGCAAACGTTTAACTCCCTTACATTATTATTCCTACATCTAATCTAAGCCTTTCGCTCCAGCTCTACTGCAACTCCCGTTATTCTTGATCCAGCTTCAGATCCAACTCCTGATCAGCTTAATCCCTACAATCGACATAATGCACTTAATCAGCACATTATAACATTATTTTATGCATAGCTAAAGGAAAGCAGTAAAGATGCAGATAATGCATATTCATGCATGAATAACTCAAACTTATGCTAAGTCAGAGCTTAATCTAGGTCAATTAGGACCTATGATTACTACGCAATCAGTCCCCAATGGCCTTGGAGTGGTTGAGAGGAGAATGAGGGGCGGCCAATGGAGCTTAGACAGGCCCTTGGAGACAGAAAGGAGTGATCCAACATCCTAGCATGGTGACCTTCATGGTGGTGATGAGCTCGTGGAGGTGGAGTGGCTACCCTAAGTGGAGGTGGATATGAATGGAGCCAATGGAGTGCATGGGTGCAAAGAATGTGAATGGGGCAATTGGCCACCCATTGGGTCTTTTTATAGACTCAAGGGCTTCTCTATAGAGAGGTGTGGAACTCTCTAGAGAGAGTCCAAGAGTGGCTGGCCATATGGTTATGAGATCCAAAAATTGTGGATCTCATTTTTAATGCCTCTTGGTTGTTAAATTTGGCCACCAAGAGGTGGCACCACTTCAAGAGAGTTCTAGAGAACTCTAGAGAAGTGTGTGTGCGTGAATGGGTGTCTGTGTGTGTGTGTGCGTGGTCATGCTCTAAGTGTCTAAGAGGTTTAGGTTAGGTCCTAAGGGGTTTAGGTAGGTGTATGTCTTGAATTAGGGTTACAAACCCTAATTGCTAAGGGGAATTTTCAATTAAACTTAACCTAAGTTTAATTGGGTGAGTATGAACCTAATTGAGATTGAAAGAACTCAATTAGGTTGGGTTTAGGTCAATTGGACTCTTACTAAGTCCAATTGAACTTGTGTGGGTTGAGATCTACGCTCAATTGGACTCAATGTGTCCAATTGACTTAGGTGAAGGTAATTGACTTTGATCTAAGTCAATTGGAATTGGTAAGGACCTAATTAGGTCCTTAGGTAGGTCTAGAGGTGATGTACTAGGGTTAGGACACCTTAATTTAGGTTCCTGTGGGGTTGGGATTAGGTCTAGGGAGCTAGGGATCCAAGATCACGGCTTGAATCTCAAAATAGGGACTGGAGACCAGTACCAGACATCCAAAAATGTTATAAGATGACTTATACTCAAAAATCAGAAGTCTAGACTTCAATTCTAGATGTCCAATCTCAAGTCAGGGGAAAATCAATGTTTTGTTTTGGGTATTCTGCAGAAATTGGACTTTTAACAAAGCGTCTGGACGTCCAATAACACTGCAGAAGTGGGATTGAGGTGTGCGAGAGATGGCTAAGGGTCCTAGATGTCCTATAACTTATCTGGACGTCCAGATAAGGGTTGGAACTAAGGCTTTAGGGCTTCCTAGGGTGTTGTGACCTAATCTAAGGGTAGCTAAGGTTTGGGGAAGTCTCTAGGCTATCTTAGGGCTACGATGGACCTAAGCTCTTCACATTTTACTGCTTTATTCCTACTTAGTAGAATATCAAACCTTTTACTCCCTTACATCATTATTCCTACATCTAATCTAAGCCTTCTGCTCCAGCTCTGCTGCAACTCCCGTTATTCCCGATCCAGCTCCCGATCAGCTTATTGCCTGCAATTGACATAATGCACTTAATCAGCACATTATAACATTATTTCATGCTTATCTAAAGGAAAGCAGTAAAGATGCAGACAATTCTTATGCATGCATGAATTACCATAACTCATGCTAAGTCCTAGCCTAATTAAGGTCAATTAAGACCTATGATTGCTGCGTAATCACGGCGCCATTTGATAAGTCGATTTTCACTTTCATTGTTTCGCATAAAGAATGTCGTGTTGTAGTATTCCATGGTAGAAAATCGCTAATCAAAATAATAAAAATAACCACTCAATTAGGAGTGGGTCATATGAACAGGGAGGCAATGGCCTATTTAAAACTTACTACTATTCAAACCCAATGTTCACTATTTGCTTCTCCCAAAAATCTAGCTAAAATCCCCTTTAGATTATTAAATCAATGTGAGATAAAATTGGAATCATATTTATGAGAATGATGAAGGATATGACTATAAATTTAACATAATAAAATATTCATAAAAAAAATCCCCTCTTGCAAATCAATCACTGCCAGACATTTGCTCACTAATAGAGCATTTAACTTAGGTGAGACTAATATGATGGAGGAAGAGATATAAAAAGAGTGCAGGAGAAATAGAGAATGGTAGAGGGGCAGGCCAGCAAATGCCACAATATATCCTCCAATATTTAATTAAAAAAATGAAGTTCTCAATGGCATGTAAATGTAATAACTAATACCCCATTTACTATAGCAAAATAGGGGAATGGCTTCCCCTTGTCCGTGCGTGAGGAGGAGACCAAGGCCGACGGTGCGAAGCTTGGAGGAAGATCTCTAAACTGAAGGCTTCGCGATGGTGGTCGTGGTGAAGTACGAGGCGGCTGGAGCTAGCCGGATGGAGCTACCTTGAAGGTGGGTTCCAGCAGTGGCTGTTGGCTGCTGCTTTGGAGGCACGTGCACGAAGGCGGTGAGGCACGGTGAACGTTGCTGCTGCTACAGCTGGTTGCGTAGGGTGAGGAGCTGGCGGAGCATAGCTGTTGTTGCTACACGCTGCAGGCGCGGCGGCGATGGCAACTACGTTTGCGTGGGCAGCTGGGCACCACAGGTGGACATGCATGGCGCATGCGAGAGGAAGCCACTGCACGCACCTCTTCTGCTGGAAGAGGCCGCTGCACGTGCAGACTGCTGGCTGCGAGAGTGGCGGAGGATGCACGTGGGGAGTTGTGGTTGCACACGGTGGTTGCTGGTACGTCTACAAGAGCGGATGTGTGCGAGAAGTGCATGCAGAGGTGTGCTGCCAGCTACACGCAGGAGGTGAAAGCACGGAGGATGGCACTTACCCTACTGAGCGTGCGTGCAAGGGTGGTTGGGCTTGCGCTACTAGCCATGCATGGAGCAGAGGTGTGCAGACCATGCATGGTGTGTTGCTACATGTGAGGGAGATTGGCACGAAGTTTGGCATGCGTTGGTGTGCGTAGAGTTGGCGACGAGTGGGTGCAGGTGGTGCTGGTGGTGATGGGTTCTCTTGAGGTCAAAGAGAAATAGAGGAAGAAGGAGAGGATGAAGGTGATGGTGGCGTTGGCCGTACAGAGGAGAGGCGGAGGATGCACAGCCGTACGCAGGGGTCCTGCTAGTTGTGTAGAGGTGCATCAAAGGGGGTGTCAGATGTCCAGGAAACTTCCCAGATGTCTTGACTAGTAGGGGAGATGATGGTTCAGGGAATGGAGTTGCAGCGTCTGCTGTGGGGGTTACTGGTGATGGTGGTGAGGGTGGTGATGTTGATTTTGGTGAATCACAGTGATGGATGCGTGGCCATCGGGGACACATGCTCACAGTGTTTGCATGAGTCCACTGGCATGGCACAACGAGCTATCACCTCGTCGGCCCACGGTGTGGTGGACCGTGATCAGGATCACCTTGATCAGGATGATGGCTGATATGAGTTAGAAACATCAGGAGGAGATGGATTTAGTGAAGGAACAATTGAGTCAGCTGATGGATAACAAACAACAGGGGTCGCTTCCATGTCAGCCACAACCAAACCCTAGGACTGTCATGAACAGAGGCCACAATCCTCAAGGGTTCCAACAAAATCAGGGGCAAGCCCATGTGATTTTACAAGCCCCATAGACACCCCCTGAGTTTGCTGCTTCTTGTTCTTCTCAAGGCCCTAACTCTGGTCCCATTGCCTCAGCCAATGCGGTTACCTTGAGAAGTGGAACCCAAACCCAAGATCATAAATGGCTGACTCCTCCAGTGGCTACACTACCCGAGATAGTTGATTATGAAAATGAGCGAGGGGAACCAAAGTATCAGGAACTTGACTCAGCTCAAATCCAAGTCCCATACCCCGAAGCCTTGGATAAGGCCAAGATGGAAAGAAGCATGGTTGAGAATGAGGATTTGTTAGAGATATTCAAACAGGTATAGATCAATATACCCCTCCTCAATGTAATGAAACATATCATGGCTTACACAAAGTTTCTGAAGGAAGTTTACACACCCAAGCATAAGCCAAGAACCGAAGCACCTAAGAAGGTAGTGCTATCTGAGCATGATAGTTCAATGATATTTAGTAGCCTACATCCAAAAAGGACTGACCCTGGAGCACCTTTGATCTCATGTAATATTGGGGATTTGACTTTTGATCGAGCGCTCCTGGATCTAGGTGCTTCGATAAACCTGATCCTGACTACTCTTTACCACCAGTTTGGATTTGGAGAACTAAAGCCTACACCTGTGACTATCCAACTGGCCGATTGAACTGTGAAAACCCCGAAAGGGGTAGTTGAGGATATAATTATTTGGGTTAAGGACTTCTACCTCCTAGTTGACTTCTTAGTCTTTGACATGGATGTCCCCGAACAGTTACAAAAAAAACCCATCATCCTAGGCAGACCTTTTTCAGCTACGGCCAAGGCTAACATCGATTGCGACACAGGATGTATGGAGATTGCCTTTGGAGAAAGGAAGATGCAATTGGATATCTTCAAGGAAACAAAGTCTTTTGATTGTAGTTGGATCGAGGAATGCGATCTTGTGAAAACTTTGGTTGAGGAATGCCTGATAGCAAGCTCTTTAGAGGACCATCTAAGTCAACCAACTTTAGACTACACTGACCCACCCCAATCTCCAGTGGTTGCAAAACTTTGCCGAGTTGATTTCCACCAGCAACCCCCATTTGATGAGATTGATGTCACTTAACTCCCTCCTTTCCCTTACCCATCAAATATTGTACCACCTGCACCTGAATTGAAACCTCTGCCCAACAACCTCAAATATGTCTTCCTAGGACCCGATCGCACTTTCCCTGTGATTATCAATGCACATCTAACCAGGGACCAAGACCTTAGGTTGACTACAACTCTTTCTAAATATCGGGTGGCAATTGGGTGGACAATTTTGACCGAAGAGGCATTAGCTCTAGCTATTGCACATATAATATCTATGTGGAAAATGGGGCTCGACCTTCTCACCAAATGCAAAGGCAACTGAATCCAACAATGCCGAAGGTCATTAAAAATGTGATCATCAAATGGCTTGACGTTGGGATCATCTATTCGATTTTCGATAGCCCCTGGGTGAGCCCTACTCAAGTGGTACCAAAGAAGGCTGGGCTCACCGTTATCACAAATGACCATGGCAAATCAATCCCTACCCGCACTACCACCGCATGGCCTGTATGCATTGACTATAGGAAGCTTAATGAAGCTACCAAGAAGGATCATTTCCCTCTGCCATTCATTGACCAGATTCTCGAACGGTTGGCAGGGAAGAAATACTTTTACTTCTTGGATGGATATTCAGGATATAACCAAGTTGCTATTGCACCTGATGACCAAGAGAAGACCACGTTCACCTTCCCATATGGCACATTTACATTCCACCGTATGCCATTCGGGTTATCTAACGCACCTACTACCTTTCAATGTTGCATGTTGCCATCCTTTTAAAGATGGTGGGTGAATATTTAGAGGTCTTTATGGATGATTTCTCCATCTTTGCAGACTCATTCGACCATTGCCTTAGCAACTTGGAGAAGATTTTGAAGCCATGTATCGACGTCAACCTTGTTTTAAGCTAGGAAAAGAGCCATTTTATGGTTCAAGAAGGGATTGTCCTCAGTCACATCGTCTCGCATCGAGGCATAGAAGTCAACCGAGCTAAAGTTGACTTAATCTCCATACTTTCACCCCCGAGCTCGGTTAAACAAATCAGATCTTTCCTAGGACATGTTAGCTTCTACAGAAGGTTCATAAAAGACTTCTCCAAGGTCTCCAAGCCTTTAACTGACCTTCTAGCCAATAATGTGCACTTTGACATGACACCTAAGTGCATCAAAGACTACACTACTCAAAGGGACAGAGTCTCGACTACACCTATCCTACAACCCCCAGACTGGTCCCAGGAGATAATGTGTGATGCATCAGACTTTGCCATTGGGGCCA
Source organism: Thalassia testudinum (assembly GCA_037157565.1). Taxonomy (NCBI): domain Eukaryota; kingdom Viridiplantae; phylum Streptophyta; class Magnoliopsida; order Alismatales; family Hydrocharitaceae; genus Thalassia; species Thalassia testudinum. The sequence continues at coordinate 4,825,159 of JAZHRO010000003.1, read as the reverse complement.
TCCTAGGACAGAGGCAGGAAAAGAAACCCGTAGTGATCTACTACACGAGAAAAATCTTGGATAATGCTCAATGGAACTACATTGTAACAGAGAAGGAGCTACTCGCTGTAGTTTTCGGACTAGAAAAGTTTAGATCATACCTCTTGGGATCCCACATCATCATTTATACTGACCACTCGGCTATCCAGCACCTGTTAGCCAAAAAGGATTCTAAACCCAGGCTAATCAGATGGGTCCTGCTCCTGCAGGAATTTAACTTGGAAATATGTGACAAGGCCGGATCCAAGAATGTTGTTGCCAACCACTTATTCTGACTTCACCTGAAACACATTGGACCTTCACTACCTTTGACTGATACATTTCCCGATGAGAAATCCTGGCTGTGCAAGCCAAAAGCCTCCCTTAGTATGCCAACTTGGTTAAGTACCTATTGGTAGGGTAGATTCTACACGACTTGTCCAGACATCAACAAGACAAGTTCTTGGCTGAGGCCAAACACTATCTTTGGGATGACCCCTTGCTATTTAGACTTTGTTCTGATCAGATCATTAAGAGATGCATACCCGAGGAGGAGGTCCAAAGTGTGTTGTCCTTCTGTCATGACCAAGCTTGTGGTGGCCACTTCTCTGGGAAACAGACGGCTGCAAAGGTTTTGCAGTTTGGTTTTTACTAGCCGTCACTATTCGAGGACGCACATAGCTTTGATAAAACCTGCGATAGATGCCAGACTTTAGGGACCTTGACTAGAAAGGATATGATGCCTCTACAACCCATTCTTGTCATCAAAATATTCGATGTTTGGGGCATTGATTTCACGGGTCCCTTCCCACCATCAAATGGCTTTAAATATCTACTGGTCTAAGTAGACTACGTCTCAAAATGGATCGAAGCTGTACCTACCCGAAAATGTGATCATAAGGCCATCATGGACTTTGTGAAGATCTTTTCCTGATTTGGGATACCCAAGGCCATGATCAGCGATGGTGGGAGCCACTTCATCAATGCCTAATTTCGTGCTTTGCTCAAGAAATACGGGGTTACTCACCGCATATCTACCCCATATCACCAACAAATGAATGGGGAAATTGAGGTCTCAAACAAACAAATCAAGAATATTCTGCAAAGACTATAAGATTTGACCAGAAGGACTGGTCCACACAATTGGATGATGCCCTATGGGCATATAGGATCACTTTCAAGACCCCGATTGGCATGTCATGATACCGATTGGTCTTTGGAAAAGCTTGCCACCTTCCAGTTGAATTAGAGCACCAAGCATATTGGGCTGTCAAACAATGCAATATGGATTCCCATTTGACCGGAGCTCAAAGAATGCTCCAACTCTCCGAGATTGAAGAAATTTGTCAGGATGCTTATGAGAATAGTAGACTTTACAAGGAGAAGATGAAAGGTATCCATTACCGACATATCACTAGGAAAACCTTCAAGCCAAATCAACAAGTCTAGCTCTTTGATGAGTGACTCAAACTCTTCCCAGGGAAGTTAAGATCTAAGTGGATGGGACCTTATCAAGTGGTCAGACCACTCTCAAACAGGGCAGTATAAATTGTTGATCCTAAGACTGGGCAAACCTTCACGGTAAATGGCCAACAATTAAAACACTTTCTTGCCCAGGTCCCCCCAAAGGAAGTTGTAACCCTCATTGAGGGTTAAATCGGAGTTGCGCCCAGTTGGAGGAGATAAACTCAGCGCTTCTTGGGAGGCAACCTAGAAGATTCAGGCTGACCGAACACATAGCTAAACTCAAGTGATTTTTTTCTTTACTCCCTTGCATACATTTATCTTCCAATGAGGACATTGTCCAACTTAAGAATGTGGGGGTGGTAAATTCGTATTCTCTAAGTTCATACCATCAGCTTGAATTTTTTAATTATTTTCTTTTTGAAAAGATGAGGAGTGCTATCGATGACGATAGCAGATCGAAAATAATTTATTCATGAAAAAAAAACATGAGGTTATAAGGAGTCACACCACTCTCTAGCATATCTCCAACACTCCCTTACAATACCCCCAACATTCAACACACCCCCATTAAATAGAATTTCATTTTGAGCCTGCCATACACCCCGCATTACACCTACCATCTTCACCTACTCCCCTCCCTTCATCAGCACAGACCACCACAAATTGTCCCACATGGGTAGAGCAACTCCACATATGTCCCTCCATACACAATCCGTCACCAAACACGAAGAGAAAAGGTGCATCCTATCATCTAAGGGAAATTTACTCAAGGGGTAGTTTTGGGGAAGCATCCCCATCCTTTTCGACCTCATTTCACCGGTGATAAGACCGTCCAGATGATAAAGCCAAAGGAACACTTTGATTTTTAGGGGTATCTTCAACGACCAAATCTTTAAACAATCCATCTCCTCCCTTGATTGATCAGTAGTCAAAGAGGCCATCAACTTTTTCTATTCCTTGGCCAGGGTGAACGACCCATGTTTCCACCTAAACCCACTTGCCCTGTCCACAGGTTGAAAAGCCAGTAGGTTTGCCAGCAACCTCTCTTGTTCAGCCTGCGTGCGTCCGCCCTCGCTTAAACCAGCCCCTAAAATATTCCACCTTTCAGCTATAGAATCCCAGCAATTAGCAATGGGGATGTTGCTGTCTGGAGCTACAGCATACGCCTGTGGAATGGCCTCATTCAGTCTACCCAAGTTCGATCACTGATCTATCTAGAAGTTGAAATGCTTTCCGTCTCCCATAGCTAGGTTGAATTCAGACATGTTGGCCTGCATCACATTCCAAACAGAACACCAAAATGGAGATGGATGATGAGGCGGGGTCACCCACAGCTGAACTTGAGAACTACCATGTGCCTCCATGACCAACTGAGGCCAGACCTTCCCTTCAGCATTTGCCAATTTAACTGCCCATTTCAGAAGAAGGGCATCATTGAATTCCTGGAGAGATCGGATTCCCATCCCACCCTTGGAATGAGGTCTGCATAGGTGTTGCCACTTCACCGGGTGCAAGAATTTTCCTTTCGCCTTCGCACCTTTCCAAAAAAACCATTTCCTCATGATATCTAACCTCTTCCAAATCACCTTCGGAGATCCGAACATAGAGAAGAAGAAACGGGGATAGATGTGATAACCAAATTGAGGAGAATCAGTCTCCCTCCCTTGGACAAAAATCTGCTGCTCCAGACCTCTAATTTAGCCAAGACTTTCTCAAACAATATTGCCCAATCACTCTTCTTTAGTTTACCTTCTCTTAGCGGCAGTCTTAAGTATCTAATTGGCAACGTAGCCAGCAGAGTATGTAGGATGGTTGAGATAGTATCCCTCTCTTAACCAACCATACCAAAGAAAACCAAAGACGACTTCGTTCCACTAAGTCTAAGGTCCAAAATCTCTCCAAAAATGCTCACCAAAGTGGAGACGGTCCCCACCTCATCCATTCCACCAACAAAAAAAACTGTCATCAGCATATTGTAGAATTGGTGCCAAAGCCTTAGAGCTGGAAATAGAATATCTCCTCACCAAACCCTCACTGGCCAACATACAAGTAAACTAAGCTAGTGTATCCACGGCTAAGTTCAAGATAAGAGGAGCTAAAGGGCACCCTTGTCGCACTACGCATCTTGGTCGCAGCCAAACACTGCATGGTCGCCCGTTAACCAGTGGTGAGAAGGATGAATTGACTATGCATCTTTTCATCCATTGGGTCCAAAGCAGAGGAAAGCCTCATCGCTTGAAGATCTCCCATAAGTAGGACCAAGTAGTAGAGTCATATGCTCTACTAAAATTAACCTTCCACATATATGCTTTGCTTTTCCTTCTGTGCCATCCAGCTACCACCTCCTACGCCATAATGAATGATTCTTGAAGTGATCTATTTAGGAGGAACGCCAACTGCACAGGACTGATCAAATCAGATAGTACCCCTCTCAACCATTTTGCAAGCACTTTGCTAATTATTAGGTAGATCGAATTCGAAAGTTCTATGAGTCTAAAATCCGACACCTTCTCTACCCCACACATCTTTGGTAAAAGAAAAAGATACGACTTATTCAGTCGCTCCACACCTGAATTTTCACATTGAAACTCTTGGATGACCTCTATAACATCCCCTTTGACAACCGGCCAAATTCTTTGTAAAAAAAACTTGAAACTCGTCCAAGCTTGGAGAACCTTCATCATTCAGTCCAGCCATAGCATCAATCACCTCCTATTCAGTAATGGCAGCAACCAGAAGTTTTGCTACAGATTCATCTATCCGTGGCATACGTGAAGCTGCCAACCTCCATTCTCCCCTCCCCGCTACCCTAGTGGTTTCCTTAAAGTATCTAACAACCTCCCCACGAATGTCTTCAGAGGAGGTTAGAATCTAGTCGTCCTTCTTCAAGGAAGATATGAGGTACACCCTTCTCCTAATGCTGGCTACTGTGTGGAAGAACTTTATATTCGCATCACCCTCCTTTAGCCACATCTATCTCAACTTTTCCCTCCAATCCACCTCTCTCGTCAAGTCCTCTGCGCGAACTCCTCTTCAGCCAAGATCCCTCTATTCTCTTTTTCATCTAGGTCCTGTAGTGCTGCCAGAACTTCAATCCTCTGATGACTTCTCACCACCTCATTGGTCTACCTATATTCTTTCAGCATTAGCCACAGATCTTTCAATTTACTTGCCAGCCGATAGGTTGCTGAACCGTCCACCTGTTTTTGCTCCCACCACCGACTCATCATTTCTCTAAAACCCTCTTCTTTAAGCCAAGACCTTCTGAATTTGAAATAAGTACCTATGATAGAATCCTCCCTGCTATCCCATAATAAGGTAGTATGATTTGAGAAGGGTCTAGGCATTCCTATCTTAGCCGAGAGTTGAAATCTCGCCAATAGGTTTGCATTCCCAAAGATCATATCCAGTTTTGAAACCAGCCCACTCCCATTCGTCCATGTAAACTCCACTCCAGCCGAGGGGTACTCATTCAAACCCAGCTCAGAGACCACCAGTTGGAACCCAAGGGAAGCTCGGTCAACTCTTCCATTACCCCTATCATTCTCTGATAACACATAGTTGAAATCTCCTCCCATGAGACACGGTAAACCCTCAATACTGCTCCACATCTACCGCAGTTCAATCCACAGATTACTCCTCAGATGATCAACACATGGACCATAGATACTGCAGATGACAATGTCCTGACTATCCCCGACTAATTGAAATTTGCAAGACACTTGGAACTGACCCTTCCAAACCTCTTTCATAATCAACCTAGATGTCTTCCACCACACAGCCAGACCTCCAGATCTTCCCTGTGAATCCACTACCCAGACATCAGCTTGACTGCCATGAAGAAGTGACTGCCACAGAGAAGCTCCTCCGTCTTCAATGTGAGTTCTTACAGTAGAGCACAATCCACCTCCCACTCCCAAAGATATCGAGCCAGCGAAGCTCGTCATACCCCATCGTGCAACCCATGGACATTCCAAGTCGTAATCCTCATTGGTTGGTTTCTTTAGCCCCCTGCTGTTCCCCAGCCCTTCTCTCTACACATAGAATGGACGTAATCCTCTCTTATTTAAGTTGATGACCTCCAGTAGTTGTTCTTCCCCGAATCTTATAAGGGGAGCGCACAACCTTACCCTTTGATGAGGACCCCATATCATAACTCGGGCCCTTCGGGGTCATAAAAGAGAAAGGATCTAAACTGTGTGTTGTAGTGAATCGTGTAACCTCCTGCTCCTGTCGATCTAGATTCACCACCACAAGTTCACTACTGAATTCTACCTCTTGCACCATAACACTCGCAATTGATGGTTGTTCCACCCATTGCATCTTATTCTCCCACATCTCTAAAAAATGTAGTCCTTCCACTTCTTAGGTTCTGTCTGATCTAACTTGACGGGCCTACAGCTGTTGTCAACAGCAGAATTTTTGAATTATAGTGTGATTAAAAAAAGAATTGAGAAAAGAAAAACTTAGGCATTAGAAGCATGTCAACTGTAGCAAATAATACGTTAAGGACTTGAACACTTAGACTCTTCAGGTCATCAGGCTTAATCAGCCCAAGTGTCCACTAAAATATGGATTTGATCTCAAGTCCTCGCCACCTCAATTTATATTAAACTGATTAATAAAGTAGGGTGATAAGTATATGACTTATCAACCCGCTGATTGCACTGCAAAAATACACCTGCAATTGTGCCGTCTTGTGCTATTTCCTAGCATTACCAGTGCATATTAGGTTTCCATAGTAGCATTTGTAAAAATACATGCATGCATGCATTTAATTGAGAGGGGGGGAGAGTAAATAAATGGCCTTGCATTTAACATTTTTTCCTCAAGTGCATCTTTGCAAAATTCACCATCTTTTTATTTTTTTTATTTCACTTGATTTTGAAATCTTCCCCGCGGCTGCATGGAGCATCCTCTTCTTCTTCACGCCATGTCCTACTCCCCCTCTCCCTGCCAGCCCTGTAGCCGCCCCTCCCTATCGTGAGCCATGCATGAGCCATGCACAGCCAGGGCATGGCTGTGCATGCTCTCCTCTTCTTTAGAAAGAGGGCGGCTTCTTCCTTTGAAAGCGGCCTGGTCCTCCACATAGAAAACCCAACACCACACCACCTTCTTCTCCAGGCCGCCCCTCCCCTCTCCCTCCATACGCAGGACCTCCTCCTTTGAGGAGACACCCGGCGGACAGGAGCACCTCACGGTGGTGCACAACCACCACCGTGAGTCCACCACCGCCCATCTCACCAAAGAGCCGGTGGGTGTGGTGGCTCTTCCCTTGTTTTTCCGTTTAAAGCACTGCAGCCATTACCATAAAGCTTCAGCTATGAAGCTCAACCGGCCACCGCACGCCCTGTAGCAGCCCGCCGAGCCACATAGCAGCAGCAAGGCGGCAGTAGCGCACGCAGGTCTTCAGCGCATGCTTGCAGGTGCCCTCGCCTCCAGCTTCTTTGCACAAGCACCCTGTCGCGCTCTCTCTTCCACCTGTAGCTGGCCACCGCACGCCCCTGCAGCGGCCGACCAAGCTTCAACGCGCCCGCTAGCCAACACCCACAAGCACCACGCAAGCAGCAGGTCACCCTCGCCCTCCACCGCGCACGCCAGTAGCCCTCTCCGCGTGCTCTGTTGCGACATCCCACCCTCAAGCCAGCAGCCGGAGCGACTCTACCATGCACGCCGAGCCGTCTGCACTCAGCCCCGGACGCAGGTGGTTGCGTGGCTCGCCCGCCACTGTGGCCACTATTCACGCGTTTCTGCAGAACACTGTGGCTACAGTGGGGTGACTTGTGAGTTTCTTACTTAACTGGTCGCCTGGTGCACCGTAACCGCTGTTCGCCCACGTGCGCGTCTCGCCCCGCATTCTGCTCCAGTGCCCGCCCGTGAGTCTGCTAGCGCCTCTCCCAGCGCCTGCCTTCACCCGCTCCCTTCACCGCGTATGCCTCTCCGCGCAGTGCTGGGTCCTGCGGTCCTCTCCGCGCCCATCTCGCCCTAGCATGCATGTCCTCGCGCGCATACGTGCCTGCGTACGCGCATGGAAGCCACCAGACGATGCCCCGAGTGCTGCAGACGCCTTAACCCTCCAGCCCTCACCTCCAGCAGCACTCTCTCTCTCTCTCTCTCTCACAACACTCTCTCACTCTGTTCACCGACACTTACACACTTACACTCACACTTTCATACACACACACACACCTATACACTATGATATACATATATATATACGTATACATATATATATTGATATATATACATATATATATATATCTATATACTTATATATATATATACACATATATACATATGTTTATATATACATATACTTATATCTATATATATAGTAGTATGTATATAACTAAGTATTAGTATACATATATATATATATGCATATATCTATATGCTTATATATATAGATATATATATATACATATATATTTGCATATATACATATACTTATATACATATATATATATATACATATATCTATACATATATTAGTACTTATATAAATATGTATTAGTCTATATACATACATCTATAAACTTATATATATATATACATACATATACGCATATACTTATACATACATACATATATATATATATAAATATACATACATATATACATATCCATCTATATAACTGTATATACATATCTATCTACATATATCTATATACATATATTACTATCTATATATATATTTATTTACATCTATATAGTTATATATACATACTTATACACATCTATATACATATATATATATCTATACATATATCTATCTATACATATACTTATATATATATATACATATATATATATACACACATATATATATACATATATATATACCTATATATTTATAACCATATATACATATAGATATATTTACATATATACTCACATATATATATATATTTTCACGTTACTTACCATACGTGGTATTGTGGGAATATCTGCACCAGTTGCTGATATTCCCCGATACCCGTGTACAAAAAGCGTGGTCACACTCATCTTCCACCATCCATCCTACACTCCACGCAGCACCTCATCCTATTGGTTGCGTCTTTCTAGACGATGACCGACTCGACACCGTGCTACACTCCATCTCTGCCTCCACCCCCACCCCTTTATACATATATAATATATTCATATATATATACACTATATTTACTTTATTTCTGTTTTGCTTTCCTGTTAGTAAAAAGATAAAAACATATATAAAAGAGAAAAGATAAACCTTGACTTGTAGGTACCCCGTCTTGCGAATAGCAAGACCCGTTTTGGAACCTTGATTTGGCTCAAAGCCAAGAACCCAATTTTGAGGGTGTGCCTTAAGGACAAGAATTACCAGAAAAAAATCTAAATAGAAAAACACCAAAAACATAATAAACGAACGGAAGAGATTTGTTGTAGGAAAGGCGTAGAAACTTGACTTGTAACCCCACTTCCCTGAGTTCGACCCAGGGCCTAAAAGTGACCAAGATAAAATCAAGTAGGCCAGGTTAAAAAATTTTGTGAAGAGATGGTTAGGTCCGATTTAGGTTAACCACTATACACACTTCAACAATAAAATCATCATATTAACAACCTATCCAGGTCCGACACCATACCTTTTCTTGCACCGTTGCCAGGGAGGTGCGCCTTCAAGTATGTTTCTATTCCATTCCTTTCATTTTTTTCTCTTCTCTCTTCACGGGTGTCTCTGTTTTTGGTGTGCAGGTGAACCTGTTGCAAGGAGAAGGTAGGCAGACGAAGTCGAAGACGTGAGAAGATCCAAGGCGGGAACGAGAGCGTGAAGACGCCGACACCGCATTGGAGCTTCACACACGTTGCCGAACAAGTAGGTCTTCTTTTCTTAGCAACTTAGGTTAACTTGTCACCTTAATAAAAAAAAAAAACTAAAAAATAGAAAAACTTCTTAGAATCTCTTGGGGCAAGTGGATTAAAATTCACTTGTTTGATTGATTGCCTTTACTCCCACCACCTCGGGATTTCCCGCCTTACTTCGCATAGCAAAAATCCAAGAATCTTGATTCTTGAATTTTTCACCATTTGAAGTATTCTTTGAGGCAAACATAAAAAGATTGATTGCACCCCTCTTCTACTCACTTATCTGCAAATTCGGGATCACATGTTTTGGTGGGGAGACTTGGAATTGAGTTGATTCCAACACCACCACGACTTTTCAACTTGCCTAAGATTCGATCCCGAATACTTCAACCCCAACAATTTGATTTTCTTTATCTTTTGGTTGAGCCTTGTGTGGAATCTTTCTGGTGATTGGGAGCACTTGAATTGAAGTGCTTTGGCTCCCTTTCACACTAATATAAAACTGCTTCATGCATCCACACATAGAAATCTCCATTTAGGGAAGCCCATTACATGTAGCATGCATTAACCAATTGACATTGAAGAAGGGTTTGTTGGGTTTAGAAGACAACCTGTATTCTCTCAAAAGCCCAGAGATTAGTTGAATTGGTAATTTAGAGAAATCCTAAAATCCATACTACTTAAGGCTGAATTCTAAAATCCATTCACCAATTAAAACTTTCATTCGGGGAGATTTCCCCCTTGCATGCTTGTTTTACACACTTTGGAAAATCAATCACTTGGGCATTACCTGTAAACAATGCCCTTCACATTCCAAAAGCACTTGTTCCTAAGCCTCTAACTAAAATTGGTAGCAACTTGGCCCTTATTAAGGATTGGAGGTCTAACCACCTACGTGTAGCGCCTACGTGCTGGTGAGGGTTCCCGCGTGCTATCAGGTGTCTAAGACTGGGGCAAACGGCCTTTCAATTTGGCGTGGTGGTTCCACGGTGCTCGCATTCGATTCCGTAGTTCGTGATAGTAGGTAACTTAGATCTTTAGGTCTACGGGCACACTGTAGAGGTTAGGAATTTGATTATATTGATTTATCATCAAGTGTACCTTTGCGGCGTCATTTCTCTCATCTCTTTTCCCTTCTCATCTCCCCAATTCTTCCTACAGTAGTGCATGTTTGGGAGGAGGTCACAAAATCCTGAACTGTTTGAATTTCCTGATAAATTTAGAAAAGAAACCGAATCGTCCTCCACAAACATGGCTGCACGCCCACCCCCAAATCCCGAGAGAGGAAACCGCGCTCAAAATCCACCAGGTGGTGGAGTCTTAGATCCCATAACCTGCCTCCAAGCCCAAATGGAAATGTATAATGAGCAAATTGAAGCCATTAGGAAAACATTGGAGGAAATGCAGAACCCTCCCAAATGGGAGGAGCCTAGGTCTCTTAGCTCCTATCAGAATCCCGCTGCTACAGAGACCATAGGACAAATTCGGGTCCCCATGGGCGGGGACGACTTTGAACTGAAACCTAACATAATTGGCCTAATTAATTTTCACTTCCATGGTCTTGCAAGTGAAGATCCTTTTCTCCACTTGGAAGACCTAACCCGATTGGCTAAAACTGTTAAATCAAGAAATATCGGGTTACCTATAGTCCTCATGAAAATGTTCCCATTTTCATTGCGGGATAAAGTGTCACAGTGGTTACGCACCCTTGGGAGAACCATCCACTCTTGGGAAGAGATGCGAACAGCGTTTCTCAAGAAATTCTTCCCAATCGGGCGAACCAATGTGCTTCGCCAAGCTATCACTTCATTTACGCAACAAAACAGTGAACAATTTCATGAGGCATGGGAGAGGTATAATGACCTCCTCAGGAAGTGTCCGCACCACAGTCTGCCTAAGTGGCATATAGCCCAGATTTTCTACTATGGGCTAAATGAGACTTTGAAGCAGATTGCAGATGCTTCCTACGGAGGGAATTTTATGAATAATGACGAGAATGGAGCATTCGAACTATTTGAAAATATGAGCGAAAACTCAATGAACAATGCCTCCATTGTCGCCTTTAATCGTACCGGCCAGCCTCAAAATGTCCACAAAGTTGACATGGGACCCTCCCATTCATCAACTAATCTCAGCCTTATAGCACAAAAACTGGATGACGTCTCCGTCGTGCACAAGAAGCTGGACGAGCTTCTGGCCAACCTCACCCATTCTTTGGCAAACACCACCTCTTCACCACTTCGTCACAATTCCAATTCTTCCAACACCATGCTTATCGCGAGAAACCCCGTAAGACCTTCCTTACCGAGTGTCGTGCCGAGCGACTCAGTAAGTCATGTGGATCTGGCTTTTGCGAGGCAGTATTTTGACATGGAGTACCAAGCCTCCGTGTGCTCGGACGCATATTTACATGCGGACACGTCTTCTGGCATAGAGGACGCTTGCGCCATGGAGAACAGCCCATTCTCTACCACTTATAACCCAGGGTGGCGAAATCATCCAAACTTCTCATGGTCCAACAACCCGCAACGCCAAAACCCCACAGGTGGACCAATGCGACCGTCTGCAACTGTCATCCCAAGGGCCCAGTCTAATCCTATGGCGAATCCGCCATCAGGCCCTTGCGTACCGCAAACAGAACACGCATCAAGTCCTCTTGACAAATTGATGTGAATGATGACGGAAATGTCAGAGAACCATGAAGAGAACATAACCTCTCTTCAACACTAATTAGCGTAGCAGAATGCTAAGATCAGTCAACTACACATGGCAACTCGATCTCAGGGCACTCTTCCCACCCAACCTGTCCCAAACCCACAAAATTTCGCACCTTGTGGTCCTAAACCACATGTACGAACTTCTCAGGGGCAGGTTCATCATATTCTGCAAGCTCCAAGCATTCCACCTGGATTTTAGGCTAATCCCGCTGCAGCACCTCACTCTTATGTCCCTATTGCGAACCCTCCTCAGCCGTATGATCCCATTGGACCTGCATCGTCCAATGCTATCACTACGAGGAGCTGTAAGTAGACTGTCGATCTGCCTCGACCTGATCCTAGCTCATCTTCTTCATCTCACTCTCATTCATGACGCGCACCGCAATCTCGAGAGGACGATACACCCAAATTGTTGCCAGAATTAGTCCCATTCCCTGAGGCTCTACTGAGGGAGCCAAAAGGCAAAAAGAAAGATATGCAAGCCTTTGATAACCTACGTAATTTGTTCAAGGAGGTAGAAATCAAGGTACCCCTGCTCGAGGCTATCGACCACATACCTACTGTCGCCCGATTTTTCAAAGACTACACAACACCCAGGCGACAGTCAAAGAAAACTAAGAATCTAGTGGTTCTCTCACCTCATGCGAGTTGTGCTATACTATCAAATCTACCACAGAAGCAGAAAGATCCAGGCACACCGCTTATTTCCTGTAGCATCCAAGGCTGCAATTTTAACCATGCCCAACTTGATCTAAGATCTTCCATAAATCTCATACCAACCATCATGCTCGAAAAATTTTCCTTGGGAAATCTGAAACCCATCCCTGTCACGTTACAGTTGGCAGATCGTTCTGTCAAAATCCCGAAGGGTGGGTGGAAGACGTGGTGGTTAGGGTCAACAATCTCTGTTTTCCTGTTGACTTTCTTGTTTTAGATATGGAAGTTCCTAGCTCACTTTCTGATTGTTCGATCATCCTTGGTCGACCTTTCTTGGCTACAACCTACGCCCTTATCGACTGCGAGTCGAGCTGTATTGAGATTACCGTTGGATTTGAAAAGCTCAAGCTTAACATCTTCAAGGCAGCCAACAACTTTGATTGCGATGTCATCGAGGATGACACGTTTGACGAGGACATAGCTGTCAGCGTGTCTATCAGACTAATTGGGACCTATTCTGACTACTGCGGATTACCCATAAACACTGATGATTGCCTGACTAGCACATATTGTGACGTTCCCCCATCCCTCCCTTATCCCGTACCTTCTCCTGGCCAGACTTCTAACGAGGTTTTCTCCGCTTCCCATACCTCGTGGTTTGAGTCATATCCGGGCTACTCACCGCTAGTCCACACTCTTGAAGATCGGATTGCCCTTTCTTTCCTGCCAAATCAGGCGGATTTGCAACTCCACACTGGGACCTTGAGCCCATATACTTCTCACTGGGGGTATTCCTTTTTGGATCCATCTATCCAAGAAGCCCCTCTTCTTGGCCAGTCTGAGGGCCAATTTCTTCCTCCTAACTGGTGCTCCGATCCACCTGGGACACTCTCGTCCCATGAAATACCAGACCTTTCACCATCCACCATCACATTTCATGCCACTATCATGATCACTTCACTTTTCACTTCACCACCCACCATCCACCCACCCTACCACCCTGCTGTACACCCTGCACCTCAGCTCTCGTTACCCGATCTTTCGTCCTTTCTCTACCTTTCCCTACATGCATATGAGGACATAGCATCGTTTGGCATGGGGGGTGGATAGGCATCCATACGATCTGGGTATTTTATGGTATCATGCAGTTCCCACCTATTTCTAAATTTACAAGAAAAAGAAAAAGAAAAAAAATATATATATAATATATATATAGTAATAATAATAAATGGTGTTTAGTAATGATCAGAAGGCTGAAACAAAAATACAATAAGTGTTTATGGATATTCAACCTCTATTTTGAAGACTTTCCAGGCCACAGAAGCTTGATTCGCTCAGGCTCGACTTAATTCACTTGAGCATTGACAAGATAGATCAGAATCTCTCCTAAGGACATATTCTTGTACCTGAGCCATCAGTACAGGATCCGTTGGTTTGCTTCTACTCGATAGCTTAAGTAAACTTGGTTCACACTATAGATATCAGGAAAGACCAGGTGAACATAAGATCCAACCCTAGTGTTCATTAGGGAAGGTGGAGTCCTTACCTGTGCGTGCAGGTAAACTTTTTATCCTAGGCTTTAGCCTTGTGTTTAGGAGTGACTCTTTCCACCAAGAAAGAACTCTCCCACCAAAAAGAAATGTGTTCACCTCCAAATAATGTTGTAAGAGATATACTGACACGTGTTTCAAAAAAAAAAAGTTGCAAATAAGTTAGTATAACTTGCAAATGTCTCTACCCTAAAAAAGTTTTTCAGGGCAAGTCGCAAATACCCTGTGAGCCACAAATGTCAGAAAATGGGAGTTGAGTTTTCCGTCATCTTTTAAGGGTCAATCCAAAAACACGAGCTGAAACTGCGACCAACTTGTACTTAAAAATTCGTGAAACCCTGGGCTTGAGTCTTAATGTTCATCTGTTCAGTCTTGATCCTTCACTAAGCACAAGCCATAATCTCTTGAGCTCTTGAGTATGGCAAAAACCTCCTGGGTCCTGGAAATCGTACTTAAGGTTTAAATATCAAGAGTCTTGGTTAGTTAAGAGATGATCTATGTCATGTGAGACTTAAAGTACTAGTAGTCTTCTCTACAATTGGTTCTCACAATATCCAACAATAAACACACCTATGTTGCCTCAGAAGAAAATCTTCAACTTAAAGATCATTTCTAAATACATTACAAAAAAATTTTTTGCTTGGGACTGGCAAAAGATAGGCATGGGGGTATGATTGCACCACAAAAATACACCTGCAATTGTGCCATCTTGTGCTATTTCCTAGCATTACCAAATGCATATTAGGTTTCCATAGTCGCATTTGTAAAAATACATGCATGCATGCATTTTATTGAGAGGGGAGGAGAGTAAATAAATGTCCTTGCATTTAACATTTTTTCCTCAAGTGTATCTTTGTAAAATCTACCATCTTTTTATTTTTTTTATTTCACTTGATTTTGAAATCTTCCCCGCAGCTGCATGGAGCATCCTCTTCTTCTTCGTGCCATGTCCTGCTCCCCCTCTCCCTACTAGCCCTGCAGCTGCCTCTCCCTGCCGTGAGCCATGCATGAGCCATGCACAGCCAGGGCATGGCTGTGCATGCTCTCCTCTTCTTTAAAAAGAGGGCGGCTTCTTCCTTTGAAAGCGGCCTGGTCCTCCACATAGAAAGCCCAATGCAGCACCACCTTCTTCTCCAGGTCGACCCCTCCCCTCTCCCTCCATACGCAGGACCTCCTGCTCTGAGGAGACACCCGGCGGATAGGAGCACCTCACGGTGGTGCACAACCACCACCGTGAGTCCACCACCACCCAGCTCACCAAAGAGCCAGTGGGCGTGGTGGCTCTTCCCTTACTTTTCCATTTAAAGCACTGCAGCCATTACCACAAAGTTTCAGCTGTGAAGCTCAACCGGCCACCGCACGCCCTGCAGCAGCTGGTCGAACCCCACAGCAGCAGCAGCACAAGCAGGTCTTCCGCACTCACCTGCAGGAGCCCTCACCTCCAGCTTCTTTGCACAAGTGCCCTGTCGCGCTCTCTCTACCACTCGCAGTCGGCCACCGCACGCCCCTGCAGCGACTGGCCAAGCTTCAATGCGCCTGCCAGCTAACACCTGGAAGCACCGCGCAAGCAGCAGGTCACCCTCACCCTCTGCCGCGCAAGCCAGCAGCCCTCTCCACACACTCTATCATGACGTCTCGCCCGCAAGCAAGTAGCCGGAGCCACTCCACCGGACGCAGGCGGTTGCGCGGCTCGCCTGGCCACTATAGCCTCTGTTCACGCATTTCTGCGAAACACTGTGGCTACAGTGGGGTGACCGGTGAGTTTCTCACTTAACCGGTCACCTGGTGCACCGCAACCGCTGTTCACCCGCGTGCACGTCTCGCCCCGTGTTCTGCTCCAGCGCCTGCCCGAGCATCTTCCAGCGCTTGCCTTCGCCCGCTCCCTTCACCGCGTACGCCTCTCCGCGCAGCGCTGGGCGTTGCGATCCTCTCCGCACCCATCTCCCCCCAGCATGCACGTCCTCGCATGCATACACGCCTGCGTGCGCGCGTGGAAGCCACCAGACGATGCCCTGAGTGCTGCAGACGCCTTAACCCTCCAGCCCTCACCTCCAGCAGTGCTCTCTCTCTCTCTCACAACACTCTCTCACTCTCTTCACCGACACTTACACACTTACACTCACACTTTCATACACACACACGCCTATGCACTATTATATACATATATATATATATATATATATATATACATATACATATATATATTGATATATATACATATATTTATATATATATATATATATACTTATATCTATATATATAGAAGTATCTATATACTTATATATATATATACATATATATACATATATTTATATATATATATAGTAGTATGTATATAACTAAGTATTACTATACATATATATATACATATATCTATATACTTATATATATAGATATATATATACATATATATTTGCATATATACATATACTTATATAGATATATATATATATATACATATAT
Organism: Thalassia testudinum; assembly: GCA_037157565.1. Taxonomy (NCBI): domain Eukaryota; kingdom Viridiplantae; phylum Streptophyta; class Magnoliopsida; order Alismatales; family Hydrocharitaceae; genus Thalassia; species Thalassia testudinum. The sequence goes on along the minus strand of JAZHRO010000003.1, from coordinate 4,808,463 downwards.
CTAAACATATATTAGTACTTGCATAAATATGTATTAGTCTATATACATACATACATATATATATATACATCTATACACTTATATATATATATATACATACATATACGCATATACTTATACATACATATACATATATATATACACATACATATATACATATCCATCTATATAAATATATATACATATATATATATATATATACATATCTATCTACAAATATCTATATACATATATTACTATATATATATATATATTACATCTATATAGTTATATATACATACTTATACACATCTATATACATATATATATATATATACACATATATATATACATATATATATACCTATATATTTATAACCATATATACATATAGATATATTTACATATATACACACATATATAAATATATTTTCACGTTACTTACCATACGTGGTATCGCGAGAATATCTGCACTAGTTGTTGATATTCCCCGATGCCCGTGTACAAAAAGCTTGGTCGCACTCATCTTCCACCATCCATCCTATACTCCACGCAGCACCTCATCCTGTTGGTTGCGTCTTTCTAGACGACGACCGACTCGACACCATGCTACACTCCATCTCTGCCTCCATCCCCACCCCTTTATACATATATATATATACACTATATTTACTTTATTTCTGTTTCGCTTTCCTATTAGTAAAAAGATAAAAAAATATATAAAATAGAAAAGATAATCCTTGACTTGCAGGTACCCCGTCTTGCGAATAGCAAGACCCATTTTGGAACCCTGATTTGGCTCAAAGCCAAGAACCCAATTTTGAGGCTGTGCCTCAAGGACAAGAATTACTAGAAAAAAATCTAAATAGAAAAACACCAAAAACACAATAAACGAACAGAAGAGATTCATTGTAGGAAAGGTGTAGAAACTCGACTTGTAACCCCACTTCCCTGAGTTCGACCCTGGGCCTAAAAGTGACCACGATAAAATCAAGTAGGCCAGGTTAAAAAATTTTGTAAAGAGATGGTTAGGTCAGATTTAGGTTAACCACTATACACACTTCAACGATAAAATCACCATATTAACAACCTATCCAGGTCCGACACCACCCGCCCTCTGATTCTGGGGGACTTTTACTCTAATCATCTGCACACATTTTGCAATGACTCACTCCTCGGCAATTCTAACAGAAATTGGGTAGCTAATGAACCTTCTAGGGTGGTATGGTTGGCAAGTTGTGATAGGTAACAGCCTATTGGCCGATTGTCTAGAACCTAGCCACAGGACCATTCTCTTTTACTATTGCCTTTTGATAAACTTTATATCTTGAAAGCCACCTACTAAAAAAAAAAAAGAAGAAAACAAAAAAGAAATAAGCCACATTTCATCACACGAGTATGGCTAGCAAGTTGTCATGGGTAACAACCCATTAGTCGTTTGTCCAGATCCCAGCTCCCAAATTGCACAAAAAATTCCAAAACACTTATGGAAGAAGCAGGGAAGTAGAACAATCTAGGGAGATGGTCGCACGTGTTTCACATGTAAGAAATCGAGGTTACAAGTAACCCGTTGTTGTAGTTGCAAAACACGTCGATCTGATAAAATTTATACTGAAACTCTAAGATAGTCCCGGGTCGAACACAGGGAGGCGACGTTTACTTTAATTAAAAACTGTGCTTCGATTTGTTTCTTTTTGGGGTTTTAGGGTTTTATTATTTTTTTGTGTTTTTGAAATAAAAGACAGGCAATCACAAGATAGAGATGGAATCAAATGTGATGTATTCCATTAATGTCAATTACAATAATCTATGAAAGCATAAAAAGAGAGGGGGGTGATAGGAAATCTCCTGAATTGACTGTTTGACGAGACAATGGTGCCTGGCGAAAGCTTGGACGAAGCTGGTGAGGAGTAGAACAACGGAGGTGAGATGTAGGAGGATGTCAGGTAGAGGAAAGCTTCGGTGTGGCTCCGGAATGGAGGTGAGAAGACAAAGATGATCTGCTACCAGAATGGAGGTGGGAGGACATCTCCAAGGCAACCTATGAATGGGGATGGGAAGATAGACGAATATTTGGTGAGGCAGAGGTTTGCTACACTAATAAGAGCCTTGGGAGCTTGAGAACAAGATCTAATGGAGCGTTGGTAGGCTTGCTAGAGCTTGGGAGTAGGTGGGAGTAGAGTAGGTAGAGATGGCTTGGAAGGGAGGGGGTGTAGGTCCTTTTATAGTGGAAGAGAGGAGGCAAAAATCATCCCTGGGCAATTAGTGACGGCTGCAATCTTTACTGCAGCTGTCGCTGAAGATCCGCACCCTTCAAGTCCTTTGCTAGCGTGCATGGGCCATTAGTGACAGCTGCAGGCATCACTAAAGGCCCTCGTAATTGTCATTGAAGACCCATGCATCTCCCTGCTAGAGCCTGCTCCACTGGTGCTACGCGCATCATGCTCCCGTGCTCTTCGAGCCATGTCGCGCGAGCTTACGCACGTGGACATGCTGTGCTGCCGCTGCTTGCGCATGCACTGGTGCTTGTGCCCGGGTGAATTGAGAATAGAGGGGCTACGGGGATTCGAACCTGCACCCCTCGCTGTGAACCGCCGTTCCCACCAATGCGCTAGGTCATCCTTTGTGTCGCAAGGAGCTTGGTGCAGACGCTTCCTAACTGTTGGATCTTGATCCAACGGCTAGGATTCAAGGGCTCAGATGATGAAGGGAGTGGACGGTGGCTGCTGGCCAGTGTTGGGCGACCTAGATGGCACCACGCTATGCTATCTAGGCTGTCCATCTTCTTCTTCTTATAGAGGGTGCCACGGTGATTAGATCGAGATGATTCCCGCGATGCCGAACTGCGATCATTGCTCTGGATCCATTCGTACAGTTGGATTTCCCATCTGAAACCTGTATGGATGTCGCATTGCCCCCTGGCCGTTGATCTTCCTCGAGCTTCATGTGATGCTACGGGACTTCGATCTGAACGATTTTGGAGGCATTAGACTCTGATCGTCGTCCCGATCAGATCCGTCTGGTCTGATCATCCATCCGAGGGCCTAAAATAGATCCTCTTCTCTCCTGACCATAAAAAGGACCTAATTAACCTAAAATATATACAACTACTCTAAATGCAAAATAATGCATGCTATGCAATATTTATAACCTAATATGCAATGCTATGCCTGGGAACTATTATAAATAAGCATTTTATGATGAATTTATATGTGATTATCATTCCCCCATGCTTACTTTTTGCTAGTCCCTAGCAAAAATGAACCTAAATGCTATGTATAAAAGTAGAATCAGGATTCGAGTATTTAGGCAAAATTTGTTGATTGCTTTAGAAAATCTCAACCCTAAGACCTAATTACAAAAACTCAATAGTGCCCTGGTGTCTACCAGAATGCAGACCATCCAAGCCCTCACCTTATTTCAAATGGGAAAATGCATTTTTTATTTTTTTCTTTTCTAATTTTTTTTGTACTTTTGGAGTTTGAGAGTTTCGGGATAACTTTTTACGGCTGGCTAACCCACCCAAAACTCGAAAAGGACTCTAAGTGCTAAGCATCTTGTGAAAATAGTGAAAGACTCACTAGACGGCCATTAAAACGAACTTTGGGCTTCTACGACCCTAGGTAACCTTGCCTAGAGGTTTATCTTTACAATCGGTAGTTTTCTCCCTACTTTTATTTATGGGGTCAACACAAGGGCGAACCCAGTGTATATCTCCCCAGTTTATTCTACTTCCCCACTTCTTCCCTACGTGTTTTGGGAATTATTGTGCATTTTTTTGTAAGCTGGGTTTTGGACAACCGGCCAATGAGCTATTACCGCCAACTTGCCAGCCATACTCATGCGGTGAAGTGTGGTTTTATTTATTTTTTTATTTTCTCCTTTTTCTATTTTTTCTATATTTTTTTTTCTTTCTTTTTTTCTTTTTTTTTTTTAAGTAGGTGGCTTTCCTGATCTAAGATTAACCTAAAGGCAGTACAATGAAAATGGTCTTGTGACTAGGCTCTGGACAACAAGCCGATGAGCTGTTACCACCGACAACTTACCATCCATACCACCCTAGATAGTTCATTAGCTTCCCAATTTTCGAAGAAATCGTCGAAAAGTGAGTGCAGAAAATGTGTGTAGATGCTTAGGCTTAAAGCCCTACAAATCAAAGGGTGGGTTGATAAGTTGCATACTTATCATCCCAATTTATTAGCCAAATTAAAAATGAATTTGAATTGGCGAGGACTCGAGACTAAGTCCACATTCAAGTGGACACCCAGGCTAATTAAGCCTGAAGACCTGAAGAGTCTAAGTGTTCACGTCTCAAAGTATCAATTCCTAAAGTTTGCAACTCCTAATGCCTAAGTTCTCGTCTCCTAATTCTAATTTTTTGTTTATTTTATTTTAAATGGAATAAAAGAAAGCAGGAAATTACTGTTACAGTTAACAAAATGATTATAAGATATTTCCACCCCCCATGCTTATCTATTTCAATGTCCTCATTATTCAAAACGAAAGCATGCAGGAGAGTAGAAGTGGAAGAATAGCACCTGGTTTCCATGAGACTCTGGTCATCTTGGGATAGTCTTTGCATGTGCTGAGTTTAGTGCCTTTAGCTGGGCGATGATCAGCCCACGGTGGTTACGGCATGGTAAGAGCAACCTTGTCCAAGGCGAGTTCAGGGAGCACATGGTCAACAAAGGGTTTGAGATGCTATCCGTTGACCTTGAAAATATTACCCGTCTTTGGGTTGGAGATTTCAATGGCCCCGTTAAGTAAAATTCTCTCAATAACAAAAGGGTTGCCCCACTTAGACCTGAGTTTACTGGGGAAAAGCTTCAATCGAGAATCGAAAAGCTAGACCTTCTGGTTCGGCTCAAAGCTCTTACGTGAAATCATCTAGTCATGGAGAGCTTTTGTCCTTGCCTTATAGATGCTGGAGTTTTCATAAGCATCATTTCGAAGCTCCTCCAACTTAGATAGTTGGAGTTTTTTGGTTTTCTCGGCCAACTTAAGATCCACATTACATGTCATGATGGCCCAAAATGCCCGGTGTTCAAGTTCAACAGGTAAGTCGCACGCCTTACCAAACACCAGACGGAACAAAGACATACCGATAGGAGTTTTGTACGCTGTACAGTAATCCCAAAGAGCATCATCTAGCTTTTGGGTCCAATCCTTCCTATCAGGCCTAACGATTTTCTGCAAAATGTTCTTGATCTCCCGATTGGAGACCATGGCGTAGCCGTTCGTCTGAGAGTGGTAAGGTGTGGAAATTTGATGATTCACCCTGTATTTTCCCAGTAAATTCCAGAACTTGGCATGAGTGAAATGTGTGCCACCATCACTAATAATTGCCCTAGGAACCCCGAACCGACTGATGATATTTCTCTTCACAAAATCGACGACCATCTTGTGGTCATTGGTTCGGGTAGGAATTGCCTCAATCCACTTGGACACGTAATCAGTAGCAACCAGAATATTCTGGTGTCCAATTGAAGGAAGGGTCCCATAAAGTTCATTCCCCAAATGTCAAAAATTTCGATGGAAAGAATTGGGTTCAGGGGCATCATATCACTCTTAGCCATGTTACCGAGTGACTGGCATCGGGTGCATGACTTAGAGAATTCCTGGGCATCCTTAAATAATGATGGCTAATGGAATCTAGATTGCAAAATTTTTGTGGCCCTCTTATTCCCAAAAAAGTGTCCACCACACACAGATGTGTGGCAGAACTCAAGTATGCTATAAAACTCAACTTTCGGGACGCATCGACGAATAATCTGGTCTATGCTGATGCGATACAGCTCAGGATCATCCCAAAAATAATATTTGGCCTCAGACACAAGTCTATCCTGTTGTTGTCTGGTCCAATCCTAGGGGATTTGACCAACGACCAAATAATTAACAATATCCGTAAACCAGGGGTTCAGATACTCGAGACTGTGAGGATAGTCTCATCTGAAAAAGTATTAGAGATCGGGACATCCCGATGAGGAGAATCAATAAGGATTCTTGAGAGGTGATCTACCACTACATTTTGTGCCCCGACTTTATCCCTGATTTCAAGATTAAACTCTTGAAGCAGCAGAATCCAACGAATAAGCTGGGGTTTGTCATCCTTTTTGGCCAAGAGATGTTTCAAGGTCAAGTGATCAATATAGATGATGACACGAGAACTTAACAGATAAGCCCTGAATTTTTCTAAAGTGAAAACTACGGCTAGCAATTCATTTTTAGTAATAGTGTAATTCCTCTAGGCCTCATCCAGAGTCATGCTAGCGTAGTAAATCACAAAGGGCTTTTTCTCAATATTTTGACCCAAGACAGCCCTGATGGCATAATCAGATGCATCAGCCATAATCTCAAATGGGGCTATCCAGACTGGTGGTTGTAGCATCGGGGCATAGGTAACTGCCATTTTCAATAAATCAAATGCCTTATGTCATGATTCATCAAACTCAAACAGCGTGTCTTTGGCCAGAAGGTTACTCAAGGGTCGAGCAACCTTTGAGAAATCCTTAATGAATCCTCTGTAAAAACCTACATGCCTAAGGAAAGAGCAGATCTATTTTATGGATGTGGGTGGAGGAAGTCTAGAGATAGCTTCCACCTTAGCTTTATCAAATTCAATACCTCGACTAGAGACCACATGACCTAGGACAATGCCTTCTTGAGTCATAAAGTAGCTCTTTTCCCAGCTAAGGACTAGCCGTGTTTTGATGCATCTCTGGAGGATCAATTCCAAGTTAGCCAGGAAAGACTCAAAAGAATCTTCGAAAATGGAGAAATCATCCATGAACACCTCAAGAAAATCTCCCACCATGTCAGAAAAGATGGTCAGCATGCACCTTTGAAAAGTCACCGGTGCATTGCAAAGCCCGAACGGCATTTTACGGAATGCAAAGGTTCTGTAGGGACATGTGAAAGTTGTCTTTTTGTGGTCTTCGGGATGGATAGGGACTTGGTTATATCCCGAATAACCATCTAGGAAGCAAAAATATTTTTGCCCAGCTAACCTTTCGAGGATTTGATCGATGAATGGCAAGGGAAAGTGATCCTTTTTAGTGGCTGGGTTCAGCTTCCTATAGTCAATACAGACTCTCCAAGCAGAAGCTAAATGAGTGGTGAAGGTTTCCCCTTTCTCATTAGTCGTAACGGTTATTCCCACCTTCTTGGGTACAATCTGAATGAGGCTAACCCACGAACTATCCAAGATTGGGTAAATAATCCTAGCATCGAGCAACTTGATTATCTCCTTCTTGACCACTTCTTGCGTATTCGGGTTTAGTCACCTTTGAATTTCACGAGAAGGGCAGGGTCCATCTTCCATGAAAATACGATGATTACAATAAGATAGCTCGATCCCCCTACGGTCATGGATGGTCCAACAAATTGCCTCCTTGTTGTTCTTAAGGACCTTAATTAACCTCGATTCTTGCTCCTTAGTCAAATCAGCACTAATAATCACAAGGAGGGTGTTTTCAGGTCCTAAGAACTCATATTTCAAATTTTTGGGTAATGGTTTTAATTCCAGCTGGGGTGGGTTTAGAATAGAAGGTAGGGAGGATTCTGATAAAGATTCATCAAGATGATCCAATGGAAGATGCTGGGAATGAACAAAATTGACAACCTCTTCAAGATGTGGCAGGTCTACCACGAAGGAGGGTTGTGGGTTGGGCTCGCTAAAGCTAATGGAGTCCTCAAGTGCATTGATTGTCATACATGTCTCAAGATCTTGAACCTCGGGTTCCTCAATGAATCCACAATCCTCAAATCCTCTTATCGCCTTAAAAATATCAAGAGTTAATTTCTTATCCCCAAAGGTGATCTCCAAACTACCGCTTTCATAGTTTTTGTTGGCCTTGGCGGTAGCTAGGAACGGATGCCCCAGAATGATGGGTGTGTTCCTCAAATCATTACGTACATCCATGTCAATGATGAGGAAATCTACAGGAAAATAGAAATCCTTGATCTTGACAATTACATCCTCAATAATGCCTCTCTGTGTGGTGACCAATCGGTCCACTAATTGTAGCGTAACTGAGGTTGGCCTTTGTTCACCTAACCCAAACCTATCATAAAGAGAAGTCAGGATTAGGTTGATGGATGCACCTAGATCCAATAGTACCCTATCAAAAGTGCATTCCCCAATAATGCATGAGATCAAGGGGGCACCTGGATCTTTCTTCTTTTGAGGAAGGTGATGCAGGATCATAGAACTTGCCTTCTCAGAGAGAATCACCTTCCTCGGAGTGAGTTCTCTCGGTTTACACTTTTGGGTACATAGTTCTTTCAAAAATTTAGCGTAAGCCAGGATGTGCTTAATAGCATCGAGGAGCAAAATATTGATCTCTACGCTCTTGAATAAATCCAGAAGATCCTTGTTGTTGTCTAGGGTTTTCTTATTCTTGGTTTTCAATAGGGCCTCAGGGAACGGGATATGGGTAGAATTTTCAATTTCCAATCCTTGGGCCTTATTGTCTTTTTCAATCTCCTTTTCTCTCTCAATCTCCCCAGGGTTTTGCCATCTAGAGGGCAATTTAGGGTCCCATGTTTGGTTTCCACTTCTCAAGGTGACAGAGTTCACAGATTTATACGGGTTTGGGTCTTAAGGTGGGCTAGTGAAGATTGGAGGTCCTTGGTTAGTAATGTAACCAGAGGAAGAAGAAGATGAGGGACCCTGCTCAACCACCTGAGCATCTACATGTGAGTCCCTTTGATTCTCGTACCCTTGGGCATTATTGCCCTGATTTTGCACATCACATGGGTTGGTTATAGGTTGAGATGGTAGAGATCCGGGTTGTCGAGTGTTAGCAATTAATCCGGATTGCAAGTTATCCAAGGATGTCTTCATTTATTGCATAAGTTGAAGAATGGACCCTTGCATTTCCACCATCTGCCGGTTTAGATCAGCCTACCCTGCAGATTGTTGGGCATTCTAAGATGGCTGATTAGTCAGTCTCGGGGGCAATTGGGTGTATACTTAACCTTGACCCATAGGTTTTTGAGATGCATAGTGGCTGGGTCGAGAATGGGTCTGTTGCCCCTGATTTTTCCAGGAGAAGTTAGGGTGGTTCCTCCACCCCGAGTTATAAGTGTTGGAATACGGGTTGGACCTAACATTCTCCTGCATTGCATATGCATCCTCATAAAATGAGGATGGAGAGAAGGAAGGATAAGAGAAACTGGGATCAAAGGCCCTAGTTTGGAACCCATATGGTTCCGAGAAATCCTAGTTCATAGGTTGAGTTGAATCGAGTTGGTTCACAAATTCCTGCCTCGTGGAAGCTCGTAAGGGATGGAATCCCAAATTCTAGGATTGAGTGGGTAAAGAAGTGTTTCCTGAATTCCCAGACATCCATTCTTCCATTTTCTTAGCAACCAAGTCCATTTTATCCAATTTATTACAAATTAATTACATGTCAAATGAATGAGAATCCTGGATCTCATAAGCACTTGACCTAGGTTGTTGGGACCGATTGAATGCGTCCATGGAGGCATGATTGATTGAGTTCTCGCTAATTTCCTCAAACAGGTCATATGCGCTATTTGCATCCCTGTTAGGGAAATTGCCTCCGCAGGAGGCGTCCATGTGATTACGGAGTTGCTCAACCAACCTGTGATAGAAAATCTGCATGAGTTGTCATTTTCGCACCTCGTAGTGTGGACAGTTCCTTAAAAGTTCATGGAATCGCTCCCAGGCACCATGAAATGGTTCCCCCAGCTACTGGCCGAAAGTGGTAATCGCCCACCGCAAGGCATTGGTCCTTCCGATAGGGAGGGATTTCTTCAAGAAAGATGACTTAAGAGCAGCCCAGGTTTCAATCGACCCTCCTATAGTCCAGTACCAATGTGCAGCCTTATCCCTGAGAGAGTGGGGGAAAAGCCTCATGATTATTTGCTCTTCGTTCATATTTTGCTCTAGGGGTCTGAACCAAAGTCGTCAGATCCTCCAGGTGCTGGAATGGGTCCTCCGAGCCAAGCCCATGGAAATGCTTATTCAAACTTAACACTTGGGGTTTGATTTCTATGTCTCCGACGGGAATCATGACATCGGGACATTCCCCATAGTTTGAAGGATCATAGAAATCCTTTAAGGGCCGAGCGCTCTGACCATGCATACGTTGGAACCATTGCTGCATCTACTGCAATTCTTCCAACTGCCTTTAAATCAGCTCCTATTGGTTCGGGGGCAGGGGAGGTGGTTGTTGATCAGCCATGGGATCTACTTGGCTGTAACTCAACCTCCACCTTCTAGAATGGTCTAAAGGTCCTTCCAATCTTGGGTTCAATGACCTCCTCCCAAGCATACATTGGAAGGAATTTAGAAGGACGGGGAAAAGAGGGAACCCTGCAGCACAAGAATACAAGCCTATCCTTAGATGGGGTAGCCTAAGGTCTACTGACTCTCAGAATCCATCCTAAGATTATGGACGATTTACTCTACTTATGTCCAGGAAATCTGACCAGTTAGAAGGAGGGACTGGGGAGAAGGTTCTTCCTTTGGCTTGCACCTTCGGTTCCTAGTGTACCCCCCAGCCGTGATCGTTTGACGCTACTCCCCTAGATAGACATCAGATTGATGAGTATAAGTAGGCTAATCGTGAATAATCTCAATCTGGGTCCCAACGAGCGAATGAATCCTTAGGGCCAACGTCTAATTGATTTTAGTTAGGCTTGGGAAATTGGTGCTCTGGAATGTGATGGGTCCTTAATGGGTTGTGCCCTTAAAGATTTGTTTGAAAATGTGTGAATGTGCACAACCAAGAGGTTTTCAAGCAAGATTATTAATGATGAGGTGAGTTTTAGGATTCGAATCTTGCCTAATAGCTTTTAGGATTCAAATATCAGGTGTTTTCAACCAAGTTTTGTGAGACAAACCAAGTTTGTTGTTGAAAGCACTGTTTAAGTATTTTCCTTTAGAAATCAATAAAATTGGAGTGCCTAGCTTGACTTAATTATTGAATCCTATAGGGAAGCTAGAAAATGAACCTCTTTTAGATTACGTGGTTCGACCCAAATAATTCACTTAATTGGCTCAAATGCACCATCGATTAAGGCACACAAAAAGGTGATTAACCTAATATGATTTCTACTCTTTTATGTGTTGAATTCGTGCACCGGGTCCTTAGGTCAGAAGCTCGGTTGAGTAGATGAAAATCAAGTCCAATTATGTCCCTAAAATGTGGGTGTATAGAGTGTGTATATTGATTCACCCCTGTTGAAGCTATGAGTTACTTCTCTAATGTATTTGGTTTTGAAAACCTGTCGTTGTAGTTTGAAAGCGAAGAACTCGCGTTCAATAAATAAAATTTATACCGGAATAGAAATCCCAAGTCGAACTTAGGGAGGCGAATGTTTGATTAAAAACACGGGTTTGTTTTATTTGTCACAAAGTAAATTAAATGACTAGAAACTATCTATCTATTTACACTAAATAGAAGAGAGAGAGAATGAGAGAGAGAGAGAATGAGAGAGAGAGAGAATATTATAAACAAAAACCAAATGGTGATGTAGAATGAACATGCAATTCATTATCAAAGAGATTGTTCGTTACACTAAACATTACGACTAGAAAGCAGAAAATGATTACACTAGAAAGAAGTAAATCTACTCTAGAAAGCATTAAAAAGAATGGAGAGAGAATTATCCTCCTCGACGGTCGCTTGGAGGACGAGCCGGACGAGATGACACCTGGAAGATGGGGAACGGAGTAGGACGAAGGAGGATGAAGCAGGAAGAACGGGAACGGGGCAGCACGTCGTCGTCGTCGCGGGATCCAATTCCGAAAGGGGGACGAAAATTGGACTTTATCTCTTGAGAAGCATCCCGGGTGTGGGACAAGCTTCTCTTGAGCTTTGGAGAGGGAGAGAAGAGAAAGAAGGGATGAGAATTTCGTATGGAGGGGGTCTCCTTTTACAGTTGCATGGAGTGATGGAAATTTGGTTTTTTTAATTTGAAAAACATTAATTCTGGACCTTTAGTAATGAATAAAACCATCGCTAAAGGTCCGAACGTGGGCGTAGTGGGGAGGTGCACGCGTGCCTGCTCGCCTCCTCTCTTTAAACGCCAGCCCACGATCTTCAAATCACAGTCGTTCAATCATGAGATCGAACGGCTGAGAACACTCCTCGCTGCGCCTCCTCAATGCATGCTCGCCACGTGCGGTCTCACGTTACGCACGAGCGTGCAATAGTGCGTGGGTGCTATTGAGTGCCTGCAGCCAACTGATGATGATCCAACGCTCCTCGCGACTCGAATGCTTGCCCGCACTTCCCGAAAGCACATTCGACCAACACTCTACAAGCGCGTTTGTGTCGTGCTTACAATTCGTGCGTGTGCATCCACAGCCATTTGATGTGCATCCAACGGCTGAGAGTCATCGAAGTAGAGAGAGCGCGGCAGGTGTAGTGGCCGATTGGGCGGCTGTGATGGAGCCACGTGGCACCATCTTGGCTGTCCATCTTCTGGATGATGTAGATGGTGCCACAATTGTCAGATTGAGTTGATTTTCGCACCGTTAGGTTGCGATTGTCGATCTGAATCCATCCGTGTAGTCGGATTTGTCATCTAAAGTGTGGATTCACACCATCTTGGCCCTTGATCTTCTAGGGTTCCCCAGTCTCTATCTGATGCTACAAATGTCTGATTAGAGTGATCTTGGAGTCGTTGAACTCCAATCGTCACCCTGATCACATCTGTACGGTTGGATCTTTGATCCGAGACCCTAATAAAAATTTTTCCCTGTCCCAGAATATAAAAGGAGACAATTAACCTCCATTTTATTCAAACTAATCTAAATGCAAGATGATGCATGCTATGCAATACTTATAGTATGTAATGCAATTTTATGCTTAATAACATGCATAAATAGACATCTTATGCAATGTAAACATGTTTACATCACACCCCTTTACCTATCTTTTGCTAGTCCTAGCAAAAACTATATGCTATTTATAAAAGAATCAGGTTGGATTATTTGGGCATGAGTTATTTTCAATCATTAAGAAAATATTTATTTAGGATCTTAACTTTCAAAGACACAACAGTGCCTTGGTATCTGCCAAAATGCAGACCACCTCAAGCCCTCGCCTTATTCAAAGAAAAATTTCTTTTTCTCTTTTCTTCTTTTCTAATTTTTTTTGGATTTTCGAGTTTTAGGGTTTAGGAGTGGCTTTCTACGGCCATTCAACTCACCCAAGACTTGATGAGAACCCAAGGTTCTAAGCATCTTATTGTGAATGTGATAGACTCATTGACCGGCAGTTAAAACAGACTTTGAGTTTCTACACCTCTAAGTGATCTTAAAAAGAGAATTTTGCCTAAAAGTGTATCTTTACAACCGGTAGCTTTCTCCCTACTTTTATTTTTACGACATCAATACAAGGGTGAATCCAGTGTATATCTCCCCAGTTTATTCTAGTTCTCCACTTCTCCCTAAGTGTTTTGAGAATTTTCAATGCATTTATTTAGCTAGGTTCTGAACAACCGGTCGATGAGCTGTTACCACCGGCAACTTGCCAGCCATACTCGTGCGATGAAGTGTGGCTTATTTCTTTTATTTTGTTTTCTTTTCTCCTTTTCTTTTTCTTTTCTTTTTGACTTTCTTTTTCTCTTTTTTTGAGTAGGTGGCTTCCTTAGTCTACAATTTACCTAAAGGCAACAAAAAGAGAAGGGTCCAGTGACTAGGCTCTAGACAACCTACCTATGGGCTGTTACTCACGATAACTTGCCAGCCATATCACCCTAGAAGGTTCATTAGCTACCCAATTTCTGTTAAAATCGTCGAACAACGAGTTAGTGACAAGATAGTGTGTAGATGCTTTAGACTTAAAGTTCCCTCCAATCAAAGGGCGGGTTGATAAGCCATGTACTTATCATCTAAACTTATTTACTCCAATTATGATAGAGTTAAGATGGCAAGGACTCAAAAAACAAATCCACATTTTAATGGATACATAAGCTGATTAAGTCTACAGACTTGAAGGGTCTTTGTGTTCAAATCCTAATGTAGTATTTCCTAAGATTGAAAATTTTCTTAAACCCAAGTTCTCTTTCCTAATTCCATAATTTTTTTTAATATAAATAAAATAAAATAAAATAAATCTACAGAGTTGACAAATTAATTCAGAGATGAATATCCACCCCCCCATGCCTATCTAATGCAATGTCCTCATTGTATTAAAAAGACATAAAATAGAGTGGACTGGAGTAGAAAGCACCTGAATTGCATGAATGTCGGGTCCGCTCCGAGATAAAAGCTAAAAAGAACTGTATACATGCTGAATTTAGTTCCTTCATCTAAGCACACTATACAAAGAAGAGAAATAAAGAATTCACAAGTGCAGGTCAGAATCAAAATAAAAAGATGAAACCTCAGACCTACCAGCAGATGTCCACAGATGTGGACCAGATTGTGGTGTAGACTCATGCCCCATAATCGAGAATATCTAAGGTTTTAGATAAAAATTACCCAAAACCTAAAATCAGTATGCAAGCGAGGTCGGGCCTACGATTTATGAGGGTGTAACCCAAGACGAAAGAGTCGGGTTACTGAGAATTCAAGCTCCAAATGTTATTCAATGAATGTGTGCTTGGGTTGGACATCCTCAGAACAAATGTCGTAAGGGTCCTGATTTGATGGTTTCAGATGAATTTGAACCCTTAGACTGAGTCTTCTATTTCATCCAAAGTTTGCTTCCTAAATCAGAACTTCCCAACTCCTATCCTCCTCATTTAGAATGTCAAATTCCGGGACCTCCTGCATATTAATCACCTCATCTGAAATTTCGAAGTCTAAAAGATGTGACTGAATCAAAATTGACTTGGGTTTAGTTATCTCAAAAATAGAATTGTCGATAAGCTCAATGGGGTGTAACTGACAATAGGGGCATTGAATTATTTCCTTCAGAAAATGTGATTCTGAATCCATCTTGTGATCCCCAATAAGATCAGTTTCCGTAATTATTGGGCTATCAAATGATTTATCAGATTCCTCATGCCCAATCATCTCACAGAAATTGTGTTCTGTAAACTTGCGTGAGACTTCACAACTTGAATCTTCACCATCAAAATCATAGAAATCAAAATTCATATTAATGTATGTCTCAAAATCATCAATCACTTTTTGGTCCATAGAGACATACATTTCCTCGTACCTTGGCTCAAGGATTTCAGGTGAAGAAATCAGATCATCCTTAATTGGTTTCTCTAATTCAATCTGGTCAGCCTCGTAACACGTGTCCCCCCCAACATGTGCTGGAGCAGGTTCTGACATTGGCTCTCCTGAAGGGAGTTCATCCTGGGAATCATCGCACGATTGAACTAAAGTAACCACAAATCTCATCCTCAATTTCGCTAACTTCCCAAGTAGAAACTCACCCGGGTTCTTATCCTTAACATCATGGAGCCAATCCAACAAATATTTGTTCAAATCATCAATCATTTCAATCAAGGGCTCCAATCTTTCAATGGAAGGTATTGCCAGAACTTCTAAAGATTGTATGATATTCCTCAAGTTAGCTAGAACCTTATCTTGAACCTGGTTACCCTGAACCAAATGAGTTGGTTCAAGGTTGGGTGGGTTTGGGGTCAGTGCAGAGGAGCTAACGAATTGAGATTCGTTATACCCTTCCTGATAATAGGTCATTTCGGATTGTTCAAAAGGTGGCGATGACCTAAAGGCAATGTAATCAGAGGATAGGTAAGAATCAGTGTATCCTCCTTGATTGTAGATCATATTATGTTGTCCATGAAAGGGTGGCAATCTATAATCAATGTGGCTCTAAGAAGGATAGAAATCACAATCATAGTGTTCAGGGTTAGACCCTAAACATGAAGGTCCAGAACTGTATCCCCAATCCGAGTTATCCTAACTAACTGATGGTTGATTACAGTACGAGTCAGGATAATCGTCATGTTGAGGATAATTCAAAACAGGAGGGAAAGAGCGGGAATGTGTATAATATGTGGAAGGATTCATGATAAACGGGAGAAAGAAAGGCACCCTGCAATACAAGCAATTAAACCTGTCCTTAAGTAGGGTAGCCTAAAGACCTACAGACTCCCAGAACCCATCTTGAGATAAAGAAATGATTTGATCTACTTCTTTCTGTTCAATCCAACTAGTTAGAAGGAGGGACTGGGGAGAAGGTTCTTCCTTCGGCTTGTGCCTCCAGTTCCTAGTGTACCCCCAGATGAGATCATTTGATTCTGCTCCCCTAGGTAGACATCAGATTGAATGGTAGAAACAGACTAATCGAAAATAATCTCATTCTGAGATCTGAAGAGCGAGTCGAATCCTTAAGGCCAACGTCTACTCTATTTTATTTAGGGCTAGGTTTGAATGCGCTTTGGAATGTGATGGGCCCTTTATCTAGATTGTGCCCTTAATGATTGATTGATTTGTGTGTGCGTGCGCAACCAGTGGTTTTCAAGCAAAATTATTTTTGATGCGGTGAATTTTATGATTCAAATCTTGCTTAGTAGCTTTTAGGATTCAACTTTAGACTTTTTTTCAAACAAGTTTTGCTGGCACACTAGGTTTTGAAGATACAGGTGAAGATGTTTTCCTTTGAAACTTAAAAGAATGTGGAGTGCCTGGTAAATCCCTAAGAGTTGAACCTATGCGGTAGTTACTTAATGAGTTGATTTTAATTGAAGTGGTGTGACCCAATCAACTCAAATAATTATCCTGTTGCACCACTTAATTAGGCACACAAGTGATTACGTAATCTGATTTCTACTAAATTATGTGTTTAGACGTGTGTACCGGTTCCAAAGATCAATTTATCGGTTGAGTTTGAAAATCAGATGAGGTTGTGTACCTCTGTGAGATTTTTTTATTTTTCTTTTTAAATTTGGAGGTTTAGGCAGGTATGGGGTGTCAAACAAACAAACAAAACTAACCTTAGAGTTTATAAGAACACCTAGGTTGATTGATGTTTGTGTTATTATGTGGTGAAATGAAAACTAATGGGTAGGAGGTGGGGGATAACTTACAGAATCTTTAATAGCACTTTGCTCAAATCTACCGCTTTTTCTCATCTCAAAATAGTACTTGCAATCACAATAAGAAAGGAGAGAAGTAAGGTAAATGATTCGTAAGTTGGAAAACATGAAAAAAAAAATCAAAGAGCGTTGCCTCCTCGGCAACGGTGCCAAAATGTTGAAGCTACGAGTTACTTCGCTAACGTATTTGGTTTTGAAAACCTGTCGTTGCAGTTTGAAAGTGAAGAACTCACGTTCAACAAATAAAATTTATACCAGAATAGAAATTTCAGCTCAAACTCAGGGAGGCGGATGTTTGATTAAAAACACGCGTTTGTTTTATTTGTCATGAAGTAAATTAATTTACTAGAAACTATCTATTTACACTAAATACAAAAGAAAGAGAGAATGGGAGAGAGAGAATATTACAAACAAAAACCAAAAAAAGATGTAGAATGAACATCGAATTCATTATCAAAGAGATTTTTCATTACACTAAACATTACGACTACAAAGCAAAAAATGATTACACTAGAAAGCAGTAAATCTACTCTAGAAAGCATTAAAAAGAATGGAGAGAGAATTATCCTCCTCGACGGTCGCTTGGAGGATGAGCCGGATAGGACGATGCTTGGAAGATAGGGAACGGAGCAGGATGAAGGATGACGAAGCAGGAAGAACGAGAATGGGGCAACACGTCATCGTTGTCGCGGGATCCACTTCCAAAAGGGGGATGAAAAGTGGACTTTATCTCTTGAGAAGCATCCCAGGTGTGGGACAAGCTTCTCTTGAGCTTTGGAGAGGGAGAGAAGAGAAAGAAGGGATGAGAATTTCGTTTGGAGAGGGTCTCCTTTTATAGTTGCAAGGAGTGAGGGCAATTTGGTCTTTTTAATTTGAAAAACATTAATTCTGGACCTTTAGTAATGGATAAAACCGTCGCTAAAGGTCTGAATGTGGGCATAGTGGGGTGGCGCATGCGCGACCAGTCGCCCCCTCTCTTTAAATGCTTGCCTACAATTTCCAAATCTCAGCCATTCGATCGTGAGATCGAACAGCTAAGAGCGCTCCTCACCGCGCCTCCTCAGCACGCGCTTGCCGCGTGTGATCTCGCGTTACACGCGAGCGTGCAATAGTGCGTGGGCGCTATTGAGTGCTCGTAGCCGACCGAACGATCCAACACTCCTCGTGCCTGCTCGCCCGTGCCCGCTCGCCTGCACTTCGCGAAAGCTCGTTCGACCAACGCGCTACAAGCGATTTGTGTCGCGCTTACAATTCGTGTGCACGCATCCACAGCTGTTGGATGCACATCTAACGGCGGAGAGTCATCGAAGAAGATAGAGCACAGCAGGTGTAGCGGGAAATTGGGCGGCTGTGGTGGTGCCACATGGCACTATCTTGGTTGTCCATCTTCTGGATGATGTAGATGGTGCCACAGTTGTCGGATTGAGTCGATTTTTGCATCGTTATGTTGCGATCGTCGATCCAAATCAATCCGTGTGGTCGGGTTTGTCGTTTGAAGTGCAGATTCACACCATCTTGGCCCTTGATCTTCTAGGGTTCCCCAATCTCTATCTGATGATATGGATGTCTGATTAGGGTGATCTTGGAGTTGTTGAACTCCAATCATCGCCCTGATCACATCTGTATAGTTGGATCTTCGATCCGAAGCCCCAATAAAAATTTTGCCCTGTCCCTGAACATAAAAGACGACAATTAACCTCCATTTTATTCAAACTAATCTAAATGCAAGATAATGCATGCTATGTAATATTTATAGTATGTAATGCAATTTTATGCTTAAGAACATGCATAAATAGACATCTTTTGCAATGTAAACATGTTTACATCAGTCCCACAAAAAGTATCTTTCTCTTTTTTTAAAAAAAATGTGTGGGTGAGGTGGATGAAGGTGGCAAACAAGACAAACAATTCTATCCTAGGGTTTATGCAAACACCTAAGTAGATTAGGTCTTGGTTATGAGTGTGGCGAAATGAACTAATGGGGGCGAATGTGGGGGACACTTACAGAGTACTCTACCTGCACTTTACTCCGGTCTACCATAGATGAGGACTAGGGCCACTGATTGAATCATCAAGATTCGGATCCTCCAAGTTAACCCCAATCGAATCCAAATCTTCAATGAACTGGCTATCAAATGGTTCATCAGATTCCTTATGCCCGTTTGTCTCACTAAAATCATTTTCCTTATGTTCAAGTGAGACTTCACCTAAAGATTCTTCACCCTTAGAGTCAAAGAATTGATGATCCTCATTTACATATGTCTCAAAATCATAAATCATTTCATGATCCAAGGAGACATAATTTTCTTCGTTTCCCGACTTGGGGATCTCGGGTGAATCAATCAGTTCATCCTCAGATGGTTGCTCTAGCCCAATCTGGTCATCCCCAGTCTCAGAAAATGTATCCCCCCCAACAGGCACCTGAGCGGGTTCAGACATTGGCTCTCCTGAAGGGGGTTCATCTTAAGAATCATCCCAAGATTTGACTAGGGCACCAATAAATTTCATCCTCAACCTCGACAATTTCCCAAGAAAAAACTCACCCAGGTGTAGATCTAAAATATGGACTATATGGCTATGCACACAAAAACTCAAACACAAAATCAATAACAACAAGAAAATTTGCACAATCAATCAAACCACAGAAATAGGCACAATATGTTTAGTGGTTCACCTCCCATGGGTACTCCACTACTTAAGCCTCCCAGCTTCGGGTTTTTAACCCGATTCCCTCAACCCCGAGGAAAGCAATTTACTAACCGAGGTAATTAATGGGCTACCTCAACCCAAATACAAAAATGGGTTTGTTATAACCCAACGAGCAAATGCTGAAGAACAAATGAAATACAAGTGTAAGGCAAAAAAATAAGTCTTACAACTAGAACCTAAGCCTCTCAACAAATGTAAATATAATGTTACCAATTTAAGAGCCTAGAATGAAAGTGAATGCCATGACAATGTGTAAAGAAATCACGTTGATGTGCTTGCAAAACCGTAGAGAGATTGATAGCAGCAAACTATTCCTTCTTCAAAATATTGTGAGAATATGAAATATAGCACGAGAATTTTTCTTCTCTATTTCTCATATGCAAACTAAGGGTCCAAGGGTTTATTTATAGAGTTTAGGACCTCAAGGATTTGTCTACTAGAGGTTGGGATTTAATTCCTAACATTCACATAGCCTAAATAAATTTTCTAGCCATTCAGAATTGAGCCAACGACTAACTGGTACCGGTACTAAAGTGTGGGTACCGATACTCGTTGCTTCTAGATTTGGGTTTCAAACTCTTAACACAAATCTGTACCCACTTGTACCGGAACTCATGGTTAGTACTGGTACTCGTTACCTCCAGTACCGGTACTAATCATGAGTACTGGTACTCACAGGGTACAGGTTTGTTTCTTGAGAAAACCCAAACCTGTAACTCACATGTACCGATACTAAACTTTAGTACCGGTACTTGTGGGCTAACAAGTACCTTTCTTAAGTGATTTAATCAATTGCGTTCTTTGAAAATGATTGCAATATTAATCCTAATTTATCTCTAATTATTTTTACTATCTAGGTTATATTCCTTTGTTAAGAGGCATATACAATCTATAAATAAAAAATCTAAACTAGAAACACTAAAGGTCGAAGATGATCTTCTCCTCCTCAATTTTTCCTTGTCATCTTGCCTCCTTCTTATCATGATCTTCTCCTTTTCATCAAGCCTCCATCATTTCCTATTTTCCTTGATCTTCACCTAAATCTGAATGAACTCAATTGCAAACATTAATCCATAATACTTTTGTTAACACCAAAACAAGATTTGGAACAAGGTTCCAACAATCTCTCCCTTTTTGGTGTTGACAAAACTACCTTCCAAAAAAATAATTTTTAACAATGTTATATGAAGGAAAAAAACTTTTAATTAAATCCTCCCCCTCAATATATGCTCCCCCTAAAAATATTTCTATTTGCCCTCTATCTTTCTCTCCCTTTTTGTCAATCACAAAAAAATGAAGAAATATGATAACATAAAATTTACCAATAGTAAAATGGAGCTTGTGGATACCAAGCATCTCTCGTCCAACATTCTTGGTCTTCATTCAACCTATAGAAAGGTTGAAGTATTCTATTTTTTGCCTTGAACAACCATTGATTACTTTGATCTACTACTGGAAAACAAATATCTTTTCTAGGTACCCATTTTCTTGTGGGTCCTTTAGAGTTAGTACCTTTCAAATCTTGAGATTTATAGATCTCTTTCGTGTTAGATCTATAACTCTTAGGATTTCTGACCTTTTGGTACATCCATGCATGCCTATGTGCATGTGATTTAGTATGCATATTCTTTTTATTCTGAAATTTTGATTTTATAGCTTCACAAAATCTAGTATTTAACCTAGCTATTATTTTGAGATTATTTAAAGTACCTTCAAAGTGCTCATAAATATCTTCTATTCTAGTATCTTTGCATGCAACTGATTGTTAGTCTCTTTTGACATTTCTAATTCCATTTCTAAACATGACTTACCTATTTCTAATGTTTGATAATTATTTTTTAAAACCTTATTTTCCTTTTTAAATAACCTAGCTTTATGATATAGTTCTTCATAAGCTTCTAATAATTCTTCAAAAGAAAAATCAGGGTTTACCTCTTCTTCTGTGTCTTCTGAAGTTGCAACATGACAAAGGTGTGCGACCTCATCTTCATCTGATTCACTAAAGTTAGTGTCCATGTTAGAGTTGCTATCATCCCATGTCGCTTTAAATGCTTTCTTCTTCTTCTTCTTCTTCTTGAGCTCCTTTGTTTCTTTCCTATTGTCCTCCCTCTTCTTGTTTAAGGGGCAATCCTTTCGCAAGTGGCCCTTCTTCTTTCACTCATAACAAATAATATTAGAAGAAATTTTATTTACTTGCTTGCCTTATTTCTTGAGGAATTTCTGGAATATCCTAGTGAGCATTTCCATCTCCTCATCTTCGGATTCTGATGTTGTTGAGTCCGAGTCCTTTATGATTGCTCTAAATGTAATGCTTTTCTTCCCACTTGTTGCCTTCTCCTCTCTCTACTTTATGTTCTCCAATTGAACTTCGTATGCCTTGAGGCTTCCAATCAGATCATCCAAGGGGAGAGTGGACAGATCCTTTTCCTATTGCATCATTATGGTCTTTAGAGACTAATCGCTTGTAAGTGATCTCAAGACCTTTCTTACAAGCTGCTCCTCTTTCAGCTTGACTCCTAGATTTTTCAATGGATTCACGATCACTCTAAACCTTGTGTACATGTCCTTTATTGTTTCTCCTTTTTCCATCTTGAAACACTCATAATTTTCTGTTAAAATAGAAATTTGCGTTTCTTTTACCTTGCTTGTACCTTCGTAGGTGACCTCGAGAGTGTTCCATATCTCATATGCAGACTTGCATGCCAAAATTTGGTTGAACTCCTCCCTTGATAGTGCACAATAAAGTGCATTCATCGCCTTTGCATTACCAACGATCTTCTTTCAATCCATTGTCCAAGCTATGCCTTCTTGCTGCTCCGGATCCGTGTACTTCTCTTGAATGAGAATCCAAGACTCCTTGTCCATTGCTTTGAGGAAGACTTGCATCCTCCTCTTCCAATACCCATAGTCCGTCCCATCGAAGTAGGGAGGATGGGTAGAAGATAGTCCTTTGATGCACCTTAAGAACGATGCCATCGCAAGTCGAGTTGTTATGTCTTCTTGCAATCGGGCTCTGATACCACTTGTAGGATCTAAAATATGGAATATATGGCTATGTGGACAAAAACTCAAACACAAAATCAGTAATAATAAGAAAATTTGCACAATCAATCAAACCACAGAAATAGGCACAATATGTATAGTTGTTCCCCTCCCTTGGGTACTCAACTACCTAAGCCTCCCAGCTTAGGGCTTTTAACCTGATTCCCTCAATACCGAGGAAATCAATTTACTAACTGAGGTAATTAACAGGTTACCTCAACCCAAGTACAAAAATGGGTTTGTTACAACCCAACGAGCAAATGCTCAAGAACAAATGAAATACAGGTGTAAGATCAAAAAATAAATCTTACAACTAGAACCTAAGCCTCTCAACAAATGTAAATATAATGTTACCAATTTGAGAGCCTAGAGTGAAAGTGAATGCCTTGACAATGTGTAAAGAAATCATGTTGATGTGCTTGCAAAACTGCAGAGAGATTGATAGCAGCAAACTATTCCTTCTTCTTCAAAATATTGTGAGAATATGAAATATAGCTCTAGAATTTTTCTTCTCTATTTCTCATATGCAAACTAAGGGTCCAAGGGTTTATTTATAGAGTTTAGGACCTCAAGGATTCATCTACTAGACATTGGGATTTAATTCCCAACGTTCACATAGCTTAAATAAATTTTCTAGCCGTTCAGAATTGAGCCAATGGCAAACTGGTACCGGTGCTAAAGTGTGGGTACCGGTACTCGTTGCTTCCATATTTGGGTTTCAAACTCTTAACACAAATCTGTAGCCACTTGTATCGATACTCATGGTTAGTACCAGTACTCGTTACCTCAAGCACCGGAACTGATCATGAGTACCGGTACTCGCGGGGTACAGGTTTGTTTCTTGAGAAAACCTAAACCTATAACTCACATGTACCGATACTAAGCTTTAGTATCGGTACTTGTGGCTAACAAGTACCTTTCTTAAGTGATTTAATCAATTGCGTTCTTTGAAAATGATCGCAATATTAATCCTAATTTATCTCTAATTGTTTTTACGATCTTGGTTATATTCCTTTGTTGAGAGGCATATACAATCTATAAGTAAAAAATCTAAACTAGAAACACTAAAGGTCGAAGATGATCTTCTCCTCCTCAATTCTTCCTTGTCATCTTGCCTCCTTCTTATCATGATCTTCTACTTTTCATCAAGCCTCCATCATTTCCTGTTTGCCTTGATCTTCACCTAAATCTGAAAGAACTCAATTGCAAACATTAATCCATAATAATTTTGTTAACACCAAAACAAGATTTGGAACAAGGTTCCAACAATCTCCCCCGTTTTGGTGTTGACAAAACTATCTTGCAAAAAGATAATTTTTAACAATGTTATATGAAGGAAAAAAACTTTTAATTAAATCCTCCCCCTTAATATATGCTCACCCTAAAAATACTACTATTTGCCCTCTATCTTTCTCCCCCTTTCTGTCAATCACAAAAAAATGAAGAAATATCATACCATAAAATTTACCAATAGTAAAATGGAGCTTGTGGATACCAAGCATCTCTCGTCCAACATTCTTGGTCTTCATTCAACCTCGAGAAAGGTTGAAGTATTCTGTTATGTGCCTTGAACACCCATTGATTACTTTGATCTACTCTTGCAAAACAAATATCTTTTCTAGGTACCCATTTTCTTGTGGGTCCTTTAGAGTTAGTACCTTTCAAACCCTGAGATTTATAGATAACTTTTGTGTTAGATCTATAACTCTTAGGAGTTTTGACCTTTTGGTACATCCATGCATGCTTATATGCATGTGATTTAGTATGTGTATTCTTTTTATTCTGAAATTTTGATTTTATAGCTTCGCAAAATCCAGTATTTAACCTAGTTGTTGTTTTGAGATTATTTAAAGTACTTGCAAAGTGCTCATAAATATCTTCTAATTCTACTATCTTTGCATGCAACTGATTGTTAGTCTCTTTCGACATTTCTAATTCCATTTCTAAACATGATTTATCTATTTCTAATGTTTGATAATTATTTTTTAAAACCTTATTTTCCTTTTTAAATAACCTAGCTTTATGATATAGTTCTTCATAATCTTCTAATAATTCTTCAAAAGAAAAATCAGGATTTACCTCTTCTTCTGTGTCTTCTAAAGTTGCAACAAGACAAAGGTGTGCGACCACATCTTCATCCGATTCACTAAAGTCAGTGACAATGTTAGAGTCACTATCATCCCATGTCGCTTTCAATGCTTTCTTCTTCCTCTTCTTCTTCTTCTTCTTGAGCTCCTTTGTTTCTTTCCTATTGTCCTCCTTGTTTAAGGGGCAATCCTTTCGCAAGTGGCCCTTCTTCTTGCAATCATAACAAATAATATTAGAAGAAATTTTATTTACTTGTTTACCTTGTTTCTTGAGGAATTTCTAGAATTTCCTAGTGAGCATTTCCATCTCCTTGTCTTCGGATTCCGATGTCGTTGAGTCCGAGTCCTTTGTGATTGCTCTAAAAGCAATACTTTTCTTCCAGCTTGTTGCCTTCTCCTCGCTCTTCTTTATGTTCTCCAATTGAACTTCATATCCAATGAGGCTTCAAATTAGATCATCCAAGGGGAGAGTGTATAGATCCTTTGCCTCACGGATCGCTGTGGTCTTTGGAGATCGATCGCTTGTAAGTGATCTCAAGACCTTTCTTACAAGCTACTCCTCTTTCAGCTTGACTCCTAGATTTTTCATTGGTTTCACGATCTCTCTAAACCTTGTGTACATGTCCTTGATTGTTTCTCCTTTTTCCATCCTGAAACACTCATAATTTTCTGTTAAAATAGAAATACGTGTTTCTTTTACCTTGGTTGTACCTTCGTAGGTGACCTCGAGAGTGTTCCATATCTCATATGCAGACTCTCATGCCGAAATTCGGTTGAACTCCTCCCTTGATAATGCACAATAATGTGCACTCAACGCCTTTGCATTACCAATGATCTTCTTCTTTCAATCCGTTGTCCAAGCTACGCCTTCCTACGGCTCCGGATCCGTGTACTTCTCTTGAATGAGAATCCAAGACTCCTCGTCCATTGCTTTGAGGAAGACTTGCATCCGCCTCTTCCAATACCCATATTTCGTCCCATCGAAATAGGGAGGATGGGTAGAAGACTGTCCTTCGATGCACCTTGAGAACAATGCCATCGCAAGTCAAGTTGTTACATCTTCTTGCAGCTGGGCTCTGATACCACTTGTAGGATCTAAAATATTGAATATATGGCTATGCACACAAAAACTCAAACACAAAATCACTAATAACAAGAAAATTTGCACAATCAATCAAACCATAGAAATAGGCACAATATGTATAGTGGTTCCCCTCCCTTGGGTACTCCACTACCTAAGCCTCCCAGCATAGGATTTTTAACCTGATTCCCTCAACACCGAGGAAATCAATTTACTAACCAAGGTAATTAATGTGTTACCTCAACCCAAGTACAAAAATGGGTTTGTTACAACCCAACGAGCAAATGCTCAAGAACAAATGAAATACAAGTGTAAGACAGAAAAATAAATCTTACAACTTGAACCTTAGCCTCTCAACAAATGTAAATATAATGTTACAAATTTGAGAGCCTAGAATGAAAGTGAATGCCTGATAATGTGTAAAGAAATCACGTTGATGTGCTTGCAAAACTGTAGAGAGATTGATAGCAGCAAACTATTCCTTCTTCTTCAAAATATTGTGAGAATATGAAATATAGCTATAGAATTTTTCTCTATTTCTCATATGCAAGCTAAGGGTCCAAGGGTTTATTTATAGAGTTTAAGACCTCAAGGATTCATCTACTAGATGTTGGGATTTAATTCCAAACGTTCACATAGCCTAAATAAATTTTTTAGCCATTCAAAATTGAGCCAACGGCTAACTGGTACCGGTACTAAAGTGTGGGTACCGATACTCGTTGCTTCCAGATTTGAGTTTCAAACTCTTAACACAAATTTGTACCCACTTGTACCGGTACTCATGGTTAGTACCGGTACTCGTTACCTCCAGTACTGGTACTCGCAAGGTACAGTTTTGTTTCTTGAGAAAACCCAAACCTGTAACTCACATGTATCGGTACTATACTTTGGTACCAGTACTTCTGGGCTAACAAGTATCTTTTTTAAGTGATTTAATCAATTATGTTCTTTGAAAATGATCGCAATATTAATCCTAATTTATCTCTAATTATTTTTATGATCTAAGTTATATTCCTTTGTTAAGAGGCATATACAATCTATAAATAAAAAATCTAAACTAGAAACACTAAAGGTCGAAGATGATCTTCTCCTTCTTAATTCTTCCTTGTCATCTTGCCTCCTTCTTGTCATGATCTTCTCCTTTTCATCAAGCCTCCATCATTTCCTGTTTGCCTTGATCTTCACCTAAATATGAAAGAACTCAATTGCAAACATTAATCCATAATAATTTTGTTAACACCAAAACATGATGTG
Source organism: Thalassia testudinum (assembly GCA_037157565.1). Classification (NCBI taxonomy): domain Eukaryota; kingdom Viridiplantae; phylum Streptophyta; class Magnoliopsida; order Alismatales; family Hydrocharitaceae; genus Thalassia; species Thalassia testudinum. Next base: position 4,781,310 of record JAZHRO010000003.1, on the reverse strand, counting down.
GAACAAGTTTCCAACACCAGGTCCCTATCCTTGACATTTTGGAGCAAATCCAATAAAGAACTATTAAGTTCATCAATCATTTTGATCATAGGCTCCAGTGCTTCAGTGCATGGTGTTGGCTGAGCTTCTAAAGATTGTATAGTGTTCCTCAAATTAGCCAACACCCTATCCTAGATCTAGTTCACTTAAATTGACTAGTTTGATTTAGGTTTGGGTGGTTTTGGGTTAAATCTAGGGAAGTTGAGATGTCGAGGTTCTCGGGTTCCTCCCTGATAGTAGGTCATCTCGAGTTGTTCAAAGAATGGTGATGACCTATTTTCAATGGAATACTAGGGAGGGTAGGTGTTATAATCAACATATCCTTCCTGATTGTAGATCGGGTTGGTTTTGTCATCAAAGGATGGAGATCCATAATCATAGTCTTGTTGTCCAAGGTTAGGCACTAGACACTGAGGTCCGGATTCGTATCCCCTATCAAAGTCATCCCAGCTAGTGGATGGGTAATTACAAGTCAAGTCAGAATAATAATCATCTTAGGGATAAGTGGTGGTAGGAGGATAGGATTGGAAATGTGTGTAAGATGTGGAAGGGTACATGGTGAAGTAAGAAGGGAAATCAGAAGAGAGAGGAGCCCTACAATACAAAAATACAAGCTTGTCCTTAGGTTGGGTAGCCTAAAGGTCTACAAACTCTCAGAATCCATCTTAAGATTATGGATGATTTTCTCTACTTATGTCCAGGCAATCCAACTAGTTAGAAGGAGGGACTGGGGAGAAGGTTCTTCCTTTGGCTTGCGCCTCCACTTCCTAGTGTACCCCCTAGCCGTAGTTATTTGACGCAACTCCCCTAGCTAGACATCAAATTGACTAGTATAAGCAGGTTAATCGTGAACAATCTTAATCTGGATCCCGACGAGCGAACTAATCCTTAAAGCCAACATCTAATCAATTTTAGTTAGGCTTGGGACAATGGTGCTTCAGGACTGTGATGAACCCTATAGATGGGTTGTGCCCTTAATGATTAGTTAAAATGTGTGTGCATGCATAACCAGGGTTCTCAAACAAGGTTATTTGATGATGTGTCCTTTAGGGTTCTACCTTGCTTAGTTGCTTTTAGGGTTTAATCTTTCGGTATATTCAATCAAGAATCAGTAGAACACTCCAAGTTTTGAAATCACTGGTGTAGATATATTCCTTTAAAAATCAGAAATAAAATGTGGAGTGCTTGGTTTAGTCCTAAAAATCAACCCTAATTGGCAATCTCTTAGTGAATCAATTTTAGATTGGGTGGTGCGGCCCAAACAGCTTAATCAATTGGCCTGTTCACCACTTAGTTAAGGCACACAAGAATATTTAACCTATTCAGATTTCTACTCACTTATGTGTTGAATTCATGTACCAGGTCCACAGGTCGGAAGCCCAGTTGAGTAGATGAAAATCAAGTCCGATTATGTGCCTCAAATGTAGGTGTATAGAGTGTGTATATTGATTCGTCCCACAGAAAGTATCTCTTTTTCCTTTTTTTTCTAAATGTGGGGGTGAGGTGGATGAAGGTGGCAAACAAGACAAACAATTCTGTCCTACGGTTTATGCAAACACCTAAGTAGATTAGGTCTTGGTTATGAGTGTGGCGAAATGAACTAATGGGGGGGAAATGTGGGCAACACTTACAAAACACTCTACCAGCACTTTACTCCAGTCTACCGCACTTAGATCTCCATGCTAGGGTGCCTGCAAGACAATAGATCAGAGATAAGCGGGGTTAGTGTTATGTAAATGCAAAGAAGCATAGAAAATAATAAAGTAAATTCTGTTGCCTCCCCAGCAACGGCACCAAAATGGTCACGTGTGTTTCGCGTGTTAGAAATCGGGGCTACAAGTAACCAGTTGTCGTAGTTGCAAAGCGCGTCGATTAGATAAAATTTATATCGAAACTCCAAGGGAGTCCCAGGTCAAACACAGGGAGGCGACGTTTACTTTATTTGAAAATCGCGCTTCGATTTGTTTCTTTTTAGTATTTTAGGGTTTGTTATTTTTTTGTATTTTTGAAATAGAAGACAAGCAATCACAAGATAGAGATGGAATCAAATGTGATGTATTGCATTAATGTCTATTACAATAATCTACGAAAGCATAAAAAGAGAGGGGGGTGAGAGGAAATCTCCCGAATCGACTGTTCAGCGAGACAACATCGCTTGGCGGAAGCTCGGACGAAGGAAGTGAGGAGCAGGATGACGGAGGTGAGATGCAAGGGAATGTCAGGTTGAGGAAAGTTTTGGCGTGGCTCTGGAATGAAGGTGAGAAGATGGAGACGATCTGCTATCGGAATGGAGGTGGGAGGACGGCTCCAAGGTGACCTATGAAGGGGGATGGGAAGTTGGAGGAGTATTTGGTGGGGCAGAGGTTCGCTACACTAATAGGCACCTTGGGAGCTTGAGAACAAGCTCTAATGGAGTGTTGGTAGGCTTGCTAGTGCTTGGGAGTAGGTGGGAGTAGAGTAGATAGAGATGGCTTGGAAAGGAGGGGGTGTAGGTCCTTTTTATAATGGAGGAGAAGAAGCTAAAAATGGGTTAAAGGACCTTTAGCGACCTCCAGACCGTCGCTGGAAATGTTGCTATAGACAGCTCACATCTGCTCACGTCCTTAGCTGGCTTAGTTGGCTTGCAATGAAGTAGAGACGGCTGTAAGCATCGCTGTAGGTCAACCCAGCTGTCACTGGAAGCTGGCATGAACCGCGCTTGCACTCACGCTGTGCTGTCGCCCATCATGCGTGCTGATCACGCGGCACCCTGCTGGTGTACGTGTTGGCATTCTCTAGTGCGCACGCGCTGCGCTACCACTGCTACTTGCGTGCGCTGCTGATTTGAGGATTGGGGGGGCTGCGGGGATTCAAACCCGCACCCCTCCCTTGAGAACCGCCGCTCCCACCATTGCGCTAGGTCATTCTTCGTGTTGCGAGGAGAAGCTTGGTGTAGACACTTCCCAGTCATTGGATCTTGATCCAACGGCTAGGATTCAAGGGCGCGAATGATGAAGGGAGTGGGCAGTGGCTGCTCATCGGTGTTGGGTAGCCTGGATGGCGCCACATGGTGCCATCCGTCTTCTTCTTCTTGTAGAGGGTGCCACGATGCTCAGATCGAGATGATTCCCATGATGCCGAACTGCGATCATCGCTCCAAATCCATCCGTACGGTTGAATTTTCCATTTAAAACTTGTATGGATGTCGTAGTGCCCCCTGGCCAAATGAAATGAAGGAAATAATATACAAAACATACAACTATCCTAAATGCCATGCAATGGATGTTATGCAATATTTATAACATGATATGTAATATTAAGTATAGGAACTATCATAAATAAGCAATTTATCATGAATTCTTGTGTGTTCATCACATATCATAATGGGCTTGGGAGCATGGCATGCATGTTGTGTTAAGATTGCTTATAATTCATGTTTAATGACCATGTGTGCAAGTGCATATTAAAATAGGTCCCAGATGAGCAATCGGAGCATACAGATGGATCCATATTGATGAACGGAGTCCAATGGACTCAAAATCACCTCAATCCAACCTCCGTAGCTCCCATAAAAAGCTCGGGAAGTTCTAGCCATTAATCTGATAATCAACGGCCCAAAGCCAACCACGTGACGCACATTTGTGCACTCGCAACCACCACACTCTCTCCAACACGCCTTCATCAAGCAATCTCGACTCTCCATTCTCCATCTAACGGTTGAGATGTCTCCGCGCTCTCTACAGCAAAACATCCACGTGACCATCCATGCCCGCAATGTGGAGGAGAGCGCCTCAACCCTCATGCGTAAGACGCGCGTTTGAGCCTTGGTGAGGCTCAAATCAATAGCGGAGGATGTATGCGGTCGAAATTGAACCGCTGATTGATGATCAAGCAGTCAGGAGGTGCGCTATGCAATGCACTCTCTCGCATCCATCGCGCATGTGTCAGATGATGCATGGTCGGGTATATTTCGTGTGTTAGAAATTGAGGTTACAAGTAACCCGTCATCATAGTTGCAAAACATGTCGATCAGATAAAATTTATATCGAAACTCCAAGGGACTCTCGAGTCAAACAAAGGGAGGCGACATTTACTTTAAGTGAAAACCATGCTTCGATTCGTTTCTTTTTGGTATTTTAGGGTTTTGTTATTTTTTTTGTATTTTTGTAAGAAGAAAATAATCAAATGAATCACAAGATAGAGATGTGGAATAAATCTGATATATATTACTTTCAATGTCAATTACAATAAACTATGAAAGCATAAACAGAGAGGGAGTGAGAGGAAATCTCCCAAATCGGCTGTTTGGCTAGATGATAGTGCTTGGCGGAAGCTCGGACGAAGGAGGTGAAGAGCGAGATGACGGAGGTGAGATGCAGAAGGACGTCGGGTTGAGGAAATCTTCGGCATGGCTTCGGAATGGAGGTGAGAAGATGAAGGTGATCTGCTACCAGAATTAAGGTAGGAGGACACCTCCAAGGCGACCTATGAAGGGGGATGGGAAGTTGGAGGAGATTTGGTGGGGCAGAGGCTGGCTACACTAATAGGCACCTTGGGAGCTTGAGAACAAGCTCTAATGGAGCGTTCGTAGGCTTGCTAAAGCATGAGAGTAGGTGGGAGTAGAGTAGGTAGAGATGGCTTGGAAGGGAGGGGGTGTAGGTCCTTTTATAGTGGTGGAGAAGAGCCTAAAAATGGGTAAAGGACCTTTGGCGACCTCTAGACTGTCGCTGGAAACATTGCTGTAGATAGCTCACATCTGCTGACGCCTTTAGCTGGCTCTGCTGGCTTGCAATGAAGTAGCGACGGCAGTAAGCGTCCATGTAGGTCAACCCACCTGTTGCTGAAAGCTGGCACCAACTGCGCTTGCTCCCGCGCTGCACTGCCACCCGTCACGCGCACTGATCGCACAACAGCCTGCTGGTGTGCATATTGGCATGCACTGGCATGCGCGCGCTACGCTGCCGCTGCTGCTTGTGTGCGCCACTTATTTGAGGATTGGTTGGGCTACGGGGATTCGAACTTGCGCCCCCCTTGAGAATCGCTGATTGCGTACCAATCGTAGGTCTTAATTGACCAAGATTAAGCTAGGACTTAGCATAAGTTAGGGTTATTCATGAATGCATACACATTATCTACATCTTTACTACTTTTCTTTAGCTTTGCATGGAATAATGTTATAATGTGATGATTAAGTGCATTATGTCAATTGCAGGCAATAAGCTGATCAGGAGCTAGATCTGGAGCTGGATCTGAAGCTGGATCAGGAATAATGGGAGTTGCAGCAGAGTTGGAGCAGAAGGCTTAGTTAAGATATAGGAAGAATAATGTAAGCAGGTTAAAGGTTTTCTATTCTATTAAGTAGGAATAAAGTAGTAAAATGTGAAGAGCTTAGGTCCATCCTAGCCCTAGGATAGCCTAGAGACTTCCCCAAGCCTTAGCCACCCTTAGATTAGGTCACAACACCCTAGGAAGCCCTAAAACCCTATTTCCAACCCTTATCTGGACGTCCAGATAAGTTATAGGACGTCCAAGACCCTTAGCCATCTTCCACACACCTCAAACCCACTTCTGCAGTGTTATTGGACGTCCAAACACATTGTGAGACGTCCAATTTCTGCAGAATACCTAAAACTAAACCTTGATTTTCCCCTGACTCATATTGGACATCCAGAACAGAAGTCTGGACTTCTGATTTTTGAGTATAAGTCATCCCATCACATTATTAGACGTTTGATACTGGTCTCCAGTCCCTGTTTTGAGATTCGAGTCTTGATCTTGGATCTCTAGCTCCCTAGACCTAATCCCAACCCCATAGGAACCTAAATTAAGGTATCCTAACCCTAATACATCACCTCTAGACCTACCTAAGAACCTAATTAGGTCCTCACCAAACCCAATTGACTTAGATTAAAGTCAATTACCCTCACCTAAGTCCATTGGACTCATTGAGTCCAATTGAGCTTAGATCTCAACCCACACAAGTTCAATTGGACTTAGTGAGAGTCCAATTGACCTAAACCCAAGCTAATTGAGTTATTTCACTCTCAATTAGGTTCACACTCTTTGAATTAAACTTAGGTTAAGTTTAATTGCATTTTCCCCTTAGCAATTAGGGTTTGTAACCCTAATTTAAGACCTACACCTACCCAAAGCCCTTAGGACCTAACCTAAGCCACCTAGACATATAGAGAACGACCACACACACACACACACACACACCCATTCATGCACACACATTTCTCTAGAGTTCTCTAGAACTCTCTTTGAAGTGGCACCACCTCTTGGTTGCCAAAATTAGCAACCAAGAGGCATTCAAAATGAGATTCATAATTTTTGGATCTCATAACCTCTTGGCCGGCCACTCTTGGACTCTCTCTAGAGAGTTCCACACCTCTCTAGATAGAAGCCATTGGGTCTATAAAAAGACCCCATGGGCTGCCAAGTGACCCCATTCACATCCCTTGGCTTCCATTGGCACCACTAACCTCATTAGCTCCATACACGCCCACCTTCAGTTAGGTTAGCTACTCCACCTCCACGAGCTCACCACCATCATGGAGGACATCATACCAAGATGTTGGATCAATCCTCCCTCTCTCCAAGGGTCGGCCTAAGCTACATTGGCCGCCCCTCATTCTCCTCTCGACCACTCCCAGGCCATCGGGGACCACCCCTGAATGCCCTCTATTTTTCTAGATTTAGTTTATGCTCTCCAAAATTTTTACTGCTTTTATTACTGCTTAGTAGCGTAGTCTTAACTTCTCCCCCAATGATGCATGCGAAATTCCCCCAGTGATTCTTCTATGCAATCATTTTCTGGTAGCTAGATTTCCATTTCAAGCATTTATGTACAAGCTTTCCTTTAAATTTCTTGTGCAAACAACTCCCCAATGGAATGAATGAAAATGCATTTATATATATATCTCTTTATGTGGTTGAAATCACCATGAGCTTAATAATTATCATATTTGCATGATTTAAGTTGCCTGCTCTTCAACTATCTATCCATGATTCACAAGCAACTCGTTTCCTGAGGATATTGAAAATCTAACAATAGACGCTTTCTCCATAAATAGTCACCACCTCACTAAAATCATGCACACAGAAACTCACACGTTCACCTTTGTAATTTATTTGACACACGTGCACATAATCCGAGTTAATAACAAAAGTGGTGAAGTTTTAGATAGGAGATTGGAAACTGGTGTGAATTTTTAAACAAAGTATAGTAGCAAAAAGATCGAATTCAAGAGTAAAGCAAATGCCTCCCAGAGTCGAACAACCGAGACTCAAGTCTCGTAATCTTTACAAACTTAATTTTTGACGAATGTTTTTACGCGACTATACTATGATTTTCGATGACTTTCAAATGCGCGAGAACAGTTTTCGTCAACCGCCACTCCCACCATTGCACTAGGCCGCCCTTTGTGTCGCGTGGAGGAGCTTGGTGCAGACGCTCCCCAGCCATTGGATCTTCATTCAACGGCTAGGATTCAAGGGCGTAGATGATGAAGGGAGTGGGCGGTGGCTGCTGGCCAGTGGTGGGCAGTCTAGATGGCGCCACGTGATGCCATCTGGGCCGTCTGTCTTCTTCTTATAGAGGGTGCCATGATGCCCAGATCAAGATGATTCTCACAATGCCGAACCACGATCGTCGCTTCGGATCCATCCATATGGTCGGATTTTCCATCCGAAACCCGTATGGATGTCACATTGCCTCCTGGCCATATATATTGGAGGACTTAATATACAAAACATACAACTATCCTAAATGCCATGCAATGGATGCTATGCAATATTTATAACATGATATGTAATGCTAAGCCTAGGAACTATCATAAATAAGCAATTTATCATGAATTTATGTGTGTTCATCATACCCCCATGCTTACTATTTGCTAGTCCCTAGCAAAATTAACCTAAATGCTATGTATAAAAGTAGAATTAGGGTTCGAATGTTTAGGAAAAATTCATTGATTGCTTTAGAAAATCTCAACCCCTAGACCTAATTACGAAAACTCAATAATTCCGGGGTGCTTGCTAGAGTGCAGACCATCCGAGCCCTCACCTTATTTGTGAAGAGAAAATAAAATTTTTTTTCTTGTTTTTCTTATTTTCTAATTTTTTTGTACTTTTGGAGTTTGAGAGTTCCGGGATAACTTTTTACGGCTACCCAACCCACCCAAGACTCGGAAAGGTCGCTAAGTGTTAAGCATCTTGTGAAAAAGTTGAAAGACTCACTAGATGACCGCTAAAGCGGACTTCGGGTTTCTACAACCCTAGGTGACCTTGCCTAGAGGCTTATCTTTTCGATCGATAACTTTCTCCCTAGTTTTTTATATCGGGTCAACACAAGGGCGAACCCAATGTATATCTCCCCAGTTTATTCTACTTCCCTGCTTCTTCCCTAAGTGTTTTGGGAATTATTGTGCATTTTTTTTGTGAGCTGGGTTCTGGACAACCAGCCGATGAGTTGTTACTACTGACAACTTGCCAGCCATACTCGTGTGGTGAAGCGTGGTTTTATTATTTTCTTTTTTTTACTTTCTCCTTTTTCTATTATGTTTTTTCTTTTCATTTTGAGTGTTTCTCTTTTTTTTCATTTTTTTCTAAGTAGGTGGCTTCCCTGATCTAAGATCTACCTAAAGGCAGTACAACGAAAATGGTCTTGTGGCTAGGCTCTGGACAACCGGCCAATGAGCTATTACCACCGACAACTTGCCAGCAATACCACCTAAGTCGGTCCATTAGCTACCCAATTTCCGTAAAAATCATCGGAAAGTGAGTCAGAGCGAATAGTGTGTAGATGCTTAGCCTTAAAATTCTCCCAAATCAGAGGGCGGGTTGATAAGTCACATACTATTCATCCTAATTTATTAGCCAAATTAAAAATGAATTTGAATTGGCAAGGACTCGAGACTAAGTCCACATTCGAGTGGATGCCTAGGCTAATTAAGCCTGAAGACCTGAAGAGTTTAAGTATTCTGGTCTCAAAGTATCAATTCCTAAAGTTTACAACTCCTAATGCCTAAGTTCTCAACTCCTAATTCTAATTTTTTTTTTAACAAGAATTAGACAACATGAAATTATTGTTACAACTGACAAAAATGTTATAAAATATGTCCACCCCTCATGCTTAGCTATTGCAATGTCCGCATTGTGAAAAATCGAAAGCATGCAGGAGAGTAGAAGTGGAAGAATAGCACCTGGTTTCCATGAGTCTCTGGTCAGCTTGGAACAGTCTTTACATGTGCTGAGTTTAGTGCCTTCAGCTAGGTGATGCTCAGCCTGTGGTGGTTACGACAAGGTAAGAGCAACCTTGTCTGAGACGGGTTCAGGGAGCACATGGTCAACAAAGGGTTTGAGATGCTATCCATTGATCTTGAAAATATTACCGGTCTTTGGGTCAGAGATTTCGACGGCCCCGTTAGGGAAAATCTGCTCAATAACGATAGGGCCACCGCACTTAGACCAAAGTTTACTGGGGAAAAGCTTCAATCGAGAATCGAAAAGCTAGACCTTCTAGTTTGGCTGAAAGCTCTTACGTGAAATCATCTGGTCATGAAGAGCTTTGGTCCTTGCCTTATAGATTCTGCCATTTTCATAAGCATCATTTCGAAGCTCCTCCAACTCAGATAGTTGGAGTTTCCTGGTTTTTCCAACAAACTCAAAGTCACCATTAAATTTCCTGATGGCCCAAAATGCTCGGTGTTCAAGTTCTACGGGTAAGGGACACGCCTTACCAAACACCAGACGGAATGGAGACATACCGATAGGTGTTTTGTATGCCGTACGGTAAGCCCAAAGAGCATCTTCTAGCTTTAGAGTCCAGCCCTTCCTATCAGGCCTAACGATTTTCTACAAAATGTCCTTGATTTCCCGATTGGAGACCTCGACCTATCCGTTCGTCTAAGGGTGGTAAGGTGTGGAAATCTGATGATTCACCTCGTATTTTCCCAATAAATTCTGAAACTAGGCATGAGTGAAATGTGTGCCACCATCACTGATAATTTCCCTAAGAACCCCGAACTGACTAAAGATATTTCTCTTCACAAAATCGATGACCACCTTGTGATCATTGGTCCGGGTGGGAATTGCCTCAATCCACTTGGACACATAATCAACAGAAACCAAAATATATTGGTGTCCAAATGAAGGAGGGAAGGGACCCATAAAGTTGATGCCCCAAATGTCAAAAATTTCAACGGAAAGAATTGGGTTCAAGAGCATCATATCTCTCTTAGCCATGTTCCCGAGTGTCTGGCATCGAGTGCATGACTTAGAGAATTCATGGGCATCCTTAAATAATGACGGCCAATAGAATCTGGATTGCAATAATTTTGCAACCGCCTTTTTCCCGAAAAAGTGTCCACCACATGTAGATGTCGGATAGAACTCAAGTATGCTATGGAACTCAACTTCCGGGATGCATCGGTGAATAATCTGGTCTATGTCGATGTGGTACAGCTCAGGATCATCCCAAAAACAATATTTGGCTTCAAACAAAAGTCTATCCCATTGTTGTTTGGTCCCATCCTAGGGGATTTGACAAATGGCCAAATAATTGACAATATCCGCAAACCAGGGGGTTTGGATATCAGAGACTGTAAGGATAGTCTCGTCCGAAAAAGTATTAGAGATCGGGACATCCGGATGAGGAGAATCAATTAGGATTCTCAAGAGGTGATCCACCACTACATTTTGTGCCCCGACTTTATCTCTGATTTCAAGATCAAACTCTTGAAGCAAAAGAATTCAACAAATAAGCTGGGGTTTGGCATCTTTTTTGGCCAAGAGATGTTTCAAGGCCGAGTGGTCGATATGGATGATGACATGAGTACCTAACAGATAAGCCCTGAATTTTTCTAAAGCGAAAACTACAGTTAGCAATTCTTTTTCACTAACGGTGTAGTTCCTCTAGGCCTCGTCCAGAGTTTTGCTAGTGTAGTAAATCACAGAGGGCTTTTTTCTCAATCTTTTGTCCCAAGATAGCCCCATCGGCATAATCAGATGCGTTTGCCATAATCTCAAATGGGGCTGTCCAGACCTGTGGTTGCAATACCGGGCCACAGGTGACTTCCATTTTCAATAAATCAAATGCCTTACGACATAATTCATCAAACTCAAACGGTGCATCTTTGGCCAGAAGGTTACTCAATAGTCGAGAATCCTTCGAGAAATCCTTAATGAATCTTATGTAAAAACCCACATGCCAAACGAAAGAGCGAATCTGTTTTATAGATGTGGGTGGAGGAAGTCTAGAGATAGCATCCATCTTAGCTCTATCAACTTCAATTCACCGAATCTGTCACGCGGGCAACCCAGGTTCGATCCCCAGCAACGACGCCAAAATGGTCAAGTGTGTTTTGCCTGTTAGAAATCGGGGTTACATGTAACCCATCGTCGTAGTTGCAAAACATGTCGATCAGACAAAATTTATATCGAAACTCCAAGTGAGTCCCGGGTTGAACATAGGGAGGCAATGTTTACTTTAAGTGAAAATCGCACTTCGATTCGTTTCCTTTTGGTATTTTAGGTTTTTGTTACTTTATTGTATTTTTTTAAGAAGAAAACAAGCAAATGAATCACAAGATAGAGATGTGGAATAAATATGATATATATTACTTCCAATGTCAATTACAATAAACTATGAAAGCACAAAACGAGAGGGGGGTCAGAGGAAATCTCCCAAATCAGTTGTCTGACAAGATGATGGCACCTGGTGGAAGCTCGGACGAAGGAGGTGAGGAGAGGGATGACGGAGGTGAGATGCAGGAGGACGACGGGTTGAGGAAAGCTTCGGCATGGCTCTGGAATTGAGGTGAGAAGAAGGAGGTGATCTGCTACTGGAATGGAGGTGGGAGGATAGCTCCAAGGCGACCTATGAAGGGGGATGGGAAGTTGGAGTATTTGGTGCGGCAAAGGTTCGCTACACTAATAGGTGCCTTGGGAGCTTGAGAACAAGCTCTAATGGAGCCTTGGTAGGCTTGCTAGAGCTTGGGAGTAGGTGGGAGTAGAGTAGGTAGAGATGGCTTGGAAGGGACGGGGTGTAGGTCCTTTTTATAGTGGAGGAGAAGAGGCCAAAAATGGGTAAAGGACCTTTAACGACCTCCAGACCATTGTTGGAAACATTGCTATAGACAGCTCACATCCTCTCATGCCCTTAGCTTGCTCTGCTATCTTGTAATGAAGTAGCGATGGCTGTAAGCATCGCTGTAGGCCAGCTCAATTGTCGCTGAAAGTTGGCACCAACCGCACTTGCGCCCGCGCTACACTGCCGCCCATCATGCGCACTAATCGCGCGGTGGCCTACTGTGTGCACACGCTGCGCTGCCACTGCTGCTTATGTGCGTCGCTGATTTGAGGATTGGGGGGGATGCGGGGATTTGAACCTGTGCCCCTCCCTTGAGAACTGCCACTGCCACCATTCCACTAGGCTGCCCTTTGTATAGCGTGGAGGAGCTTGGTGTAGATGCTCCCCAGCCGTTGGATTTTGATCCAACAACTAGGATTCAAAGGCGCGGATGAAGTGAGTGGGCAGTGGCTACTGACCAGCAGTGGGCGATCTGGATGGCACCACATGGCACCATCTGGGTCGTCCGTCTTCTTGTTCTTGTAGAGGGTGCCAAGGTGCTCAGATCGAGATGATTCCAGTGATGCCGAACTACGATTGTCGCTCCGGATCCATCCATACGGTTGGATTTTCCATCCGAAACCCGTATGGATGTCACATTAACCCCCTGGCCATATAAAATGAAGGAATTAATATACAAAGCATACAACTATCCTAAATGCCATGCAAAGGATGTTATGCAATGCTAAGCCTAGGAACTATCATAAATAAGCAATTTGTCATGAATTTATGTGTGTTCATCAACGCGTGCCCCAAGCGCGCTTGAGGCACAATCTGATCATGCATTCACGCACGATCTGGGCAGCCGATCATCGATTGGACTGCTTTGAGCCAGCGCACACGGATTGTGCGAGGGGAGAAGCACATGCATGCGTGATGGACTGATGGAAGGAGGCCTTCACCGACACTTTTAAAATGGTTTCAGCGATGTCCTGGATGTTGTTGAAGCCCCTACTTGATTTAGAAACCCTTCCTTCTCTATAAAAATCTCACACCCACTCCATTTATGGGCATCCCTTCCTAGCTTCTCCTTAGTCCTACTTAGCACACCTTTCACACTCCCCCAGAGTTGTAGAGCCATCGACGAAAGCCCATTCACCGCCGTGACTACCTCGCCTCTCCATTCCGCACCTCTTTACCCTAGTTTAATGTTTATGTGTTTTAAAGCTTTCCTCTAGCATTGTACTTGTGAAACAATTTTACGTATGCAATATATTTCCATTTGTTTCATCATATCATGCTTCATGCATGCACAAGTAATCACCATGCTATAATCTCAAGCCTCTAACCTTACTCTCTCTATTTTTCTTGTTTTCCTGCAAGCAAACAAAACAAAGATTTTTGTGACACCCTAAAGTGACAAACTAATCCAATTTCACGCCTCCTCGTGTTCAACACTTGGACTCACCTAATCCATATCTTCATTTAAAATTGATGTCATAAACGCATGCTATAACAACGGATTTAACTTAACGTGTTTTGACGGCATCAATGGGTCTACACCATAACCTCGTCCACATCTGTGGACATTCTTTGCTGGCAGGTCTTGAGGTTAATCTTTTTATTCTGATTCTGACCTGTACCTGTGAATTCTTTATTTCTTCTTTATTTGTATTGAGTGACTAGATGAAGGCAACAAATTTAGCACGTATACTGTCTCTTTTTCATCTTGGAGATGACCTGTTAATCATGAAATTCAGGTGCTTTCGACTCTACTCCACTCTGTCTCATGTCTTTTTAAAACAATGAGAACATTGCATTAGAAAGGCATGGAGGGGTGGATATCATTATCTAAATCATCTAGTTAGCTCTGTAGATTCTTTTTCTTTTCTCTTTTTTTTTTTAAAAAATTGAATTAGGAAAAGAAAACTTGGGCTTTACAAATTTGTCAACCATAGGAAATAATACGTTAGGACCTAAACACTTAGATTTTTTAGGTCTTCGGGCTCAATCAGTTTGAGTGTCCACTAAATGTGGACTTGTTTCTTGAGTCCTCGCCATTTGAAAATTCATTTCTAATTGATAAATAAGTTGGGGTGATAAATACATGATTTATCAACTCGCCCTCTAATTTGAAGGGACTGTAAGTCTAAGCATCTACACACTCTTTGCGCTGACTCACTTTTTGGTGATTTTAATCGAATTTGATTACCTAATGAACCTTCTAGGGTGGTATGGCTAGCAAGTTTTCGATGGTAACAGCTCATTAGCCGGTTGTCCTGAGCCCAGCCACACAACCACTCTCTTTCTGCTGCCTTTAGGTAAATCTTAATTTAGGGAAGCCACTTACATAAAAAAAAATACAAAAATATCCAAAAAGAAAAGAAAACGAAATAGAAAACAAGAAAACAAGGAAGAAATAAGCCACACTTCACTGCACGAGTATGGTTGGCAAGTTGTCGGTGGTATCAGCTCATCGGCTAGTTGTCCGGAACCCAGCTTACGAAATGCACGTATAATTCCTAAACACTTAGGAGGAAGTGGGGAAGTAGAATAATCTAGAGAGATATACACTAGGTTTGCCCTTGTGTTGACCCCATAAAAATAAAAAGTAGGGAGAAAGCTACCAGTCGTATAGATACAGCTTTAGACAAAATTCCTTTTCAAGGTCACCTTGGGGCGTAAAAACCCGTAGTGAGTTCTGATTGTTGAATCAGTGAGTCTATCACATTCAACTAAAAAGACACTTAGTGCTTAGAGTTCTCTTCGAGTCGGGTGGGTTGGGTAGCCGTAGAAAGCTACCTCGAAACCCTAAACTCGAAAATCCAAAAAAATTGGAAAAGAAGAAAAAAAAGAAAAAGGTGCTTTTGCTTTTGAATAAGGTGAGGTCTTAGGCGGTCTACATTTTGGCAGACACCCAGGCACTATTGTGTTTCTGTAGTTCAGGTCCTTAGTAGAAATTTCCTAGTGTTGAAAAATAACTTTTACCCAAGAAATCTAATCCTAATTCTTTTATAAATAGCATGTAGTTTTGCTAGGGACCAGTAAAAGATAGGCATGGGGGTGTGATGTAGGCACATCTATGTCACATAAACTGTCTATTTATGCATGCTCTTAGGCATATAATTGCATCATGCATTATAAATATTATACAACATGCATCATCATGCATTTAAGTTAGATTGTATAAATTTTAGGTTAATTATCCCCTTTTGTGGTCAAGGAACAGGGCAATATTTATTGGGGCCTCGAATTGAAGATCCAACTGTATGGATATGATTAAGGCGATGATCAAAGTTCAATGACTCTGAGATTGCCCCAATCGGATTTCTGTAGCAGTAGATATAGTCAAAGAAAGATAAGAGGATAAGGGCCATGGTGGTGTTAAATCCATTCCTTAGATGAAAAATCCAACTACATGGATGGGTTCGGATCAACAATCGTAGCCCAACGGTGTGAAAATCCGACATTCGTGGCACCATCTACAAGTTAGAGAAGATGGATGGCCAGGATGGTGCCATGTCGCGCCATCCCAGCCACCTAATGCTGGCCTAAGCTTCTCGCTCCACCTCTTCAAGTGATGACCAACGCATCTCAGTTGTTGGAACATCGATCTAACGGCTGAGAATGCACCACGTTGCTCTCAAACCAGTGCTCTCATCTACTTAAACATAAGGCACACTCGATCTCGACCATTGGATCAACAACCAATGGTCGTGAGTGTTTGCACCTTAAATCATAAATCTCAGTACCTTTGTCCAGGCGCTCCATCAACGCGGCTCGTCCTCCAAGCAACCGCCGAGGAGGATAACTTCTCATCACCTTCTCTTTATCGCTTTCTAATATAGATTTCCTGCTTTCTAATGTAGTGATTAGATGTAATGAACTTGATTCCATGGTAATGAAATATTTGTTTATTCTCTCCCTATTTTCTCTTTATTTGTATTATTCTTTTCCTCTCTTCTATTAATTATTATTTAGGTAGATAGCTAGCGTAAATTTAATTCGACTAGCTAATCTACTCTGTGACAATAATTATAAACGTGATTTTTTTATCAAACATTTGCCTCCCCGTGTTTGACCTGGGACTCAGCAGAGTTTTGATTAAAATGTATGTTTGATGGATTTTTACGCAACTACAATGATAGGGTTTTCAAACTCAATCTTTTAGTGTAAAAATCCCATCCAACAGTTGATAAAGTGATTGATGAGCTTTTGAACCAATCCTAAGCCCATATGCAAACCTTCTCCCTATCAAAGGGAGCACATAATGTTGACCAGGTTTAGTCTAGAACTAAATGCACCTAGAACAACCCCCAACTATGTTCCAGGGAGAGACATTTGCTCCCTCATACCCTGATTATTCTTTCTCCTCCCCTCTGGCACCTTCTATTTTTGAAGATGCCATTTCCATCCAGGGCTATTCTAAGCCCAACCCTTTCTCCAACACATACAACCCAGGATGGTGCAACCACCCAAATTTCACCTGGTCAAATAAAAAATCAAACTAATGCCAGAACCAACCTAGGCTGAATCCTTCCTCCTACCAACAAGGCCAACCTAACATACCACCCTATTACTAGAATAGGGTAGGTCCTACATTGCAAAGCCAAATGGACATCTTGATTAAGATGATGATTGACATGAACCAAAAACATCAGGAGGAAATGGCTTTGGTGAAGGGACAATTGAGCCAGCTGTTGGATACAAAATAATAGGGATCCCTTTGATCTCAACCATAGCTGAACCTAAGGAATGTAATGAACAGAGGCGACAATCCTCATTGGTTCCAGCAAAGCAAGGGGCAAGCCCATGTGATTTTACAAGCCCCTTAAACACCCTTTGGATTTGTTGCTTCTTCTTCTCAAGGACCCAACCTTGATTCCAATGCCTCAACCAATGTTGTTACCTTAAGTGATACAAAAACCCTAGACCCCTGTTAAGACCCATGCTGTTTGAGCCTTTTAAAACGTCTGGACTGTGGGTCAGACGTATGGACACCTTCCCAGACATCTTGAAATCAAAAAATTTGAGTACAAACTCGCATCTACACACGTGCTGTGCGCAGACAGTACTCTCATTTTTCCTCCCCTTCTCTCTCTCCCCACCTCCAGCAAATCCCTAAACAACCGATCTATAAAACCCCTCCTCCTCCCTCTTTCTCCTCACTTATCAGCCATTAGCCACCTTCCTCTCTTCTTTCCCAGAGCGAGGGAGAGTGCGAGAGCGGCGTAGTGGAGGAGCGGCATGAGAAGGAGAGGAGGATGTGAGCTTGCGAGCTCACGTGGGAGCTCATCGGTGAGCACATGGCTGGAGCAGCACATGCGCGAGGCGGAGGAGTGCGTCGGGGAGGTCCTCCCCGACACTGCTACAGCCAAAGCTGCAGGCAAGGGGGCTCAACACGGCCACGTGTGGTGCGAGAGCTGTGGAAGCAGGACTAATTCTAGGTTTTCCCCAGAATCAGACATCTAGAGTGACCTCCAGACGACGGTGTGGACGTCTAGAAGTGGTTCTTGATGTCTGAGGAGAGGGCTTTGCAAGGGTACGTCCTCTTTGCAGATACAGCCATGTTGGCCGCTCTGCCGATACCTTGTTGCATGCCCTTTTGAGAAGATTTCATGGTTTCATGCAGGATTCGCTTCGGGAAGGCACGGGACATGCCCTCCTATGCATTTCGGACATCTAGTTGACATACTAGATGACGAGAAGCGCTTCCAGACATCCGGAGAGGTGGTCGGACGTTTGGAGCTGGGTCCAGACTGTCCAGAAGAGTTTCTGGAGGTCTGAGGAATGGCAAAGAGACTTAGGTATGATACTGGTCACTTTTAAGACATCTGGAAGTTTTTCTAGATTTCAGATTTGAGACAGAAACCCTATTTTTTGACCAATTTAGGGTCCTTTTGAGTTTCGTTTTATGCAATTAAGATACCGTTGTGTTCCTTGTGAGTTCCTCTACTTGTTAGAAGGCTTTCCATACTATTCTGATAGTTTTCCTTGTGATTGTTCCTTGTCATAGGACTTCATTTCAAGGTCAGAACACCTACCTAAAGATCTGAATAAGTTTCTAATGTTGAGGAGACTCTAATTGAGGCTTTAATTTCTTGGGAGAAGGCTTTGAACAGAAAGTCAACTTTTTGTGCTTTCACAGTCAAACTGAGTTTGCTAATGGAGTTCTGAGCTCGAATTGAGGTATTGAGGAGATTAAACTATTTTTGAGAATTTGTTGAACTGTCTGAGAGAATAATGTGAGCTCAGATGATTTATTTAGTGAGAATTTGAATCCTGTCAATTTGGGTTACTTTCAAACCCAAACTAATAGGAGAAGCATTTTGTTGAAATTTGAACATGAATCCTGCCTAGATGAGTTAATTATAACCCTTAGAATTAGTTTAAATCAATTAGAAGCATTCTTAAGTGTTTGTTTACCT
This sequence comes from Thalassia testudinum, assembly GCA_037157565.1. Classification (NCBI taxonomy): domain Eukaryota; kingdom Viridiplantae; phylum Streptophyta; class Magnoliopsida; order Alismatales; family Hydrocharitaceae; genus Thalassia; species Thalassia testudinum. The sequence goes on along the minus strand of JAZHRO010000003.1, from coordinate 4,762,791 downwards.
ATTATAAGTTTGAAAATTCGAACTCTGAAGCTTTCAGAGAAGCTTCAATCTTCTGTACATTGTCTGAAGGTCTTGAGAGCTTAAAGACTACTCTAACAAATGCGGAATCACATGTATAACTTGTACAGACCTTTTAATAGGAAAGGAAAGTCCATCTGAGGAATCTGCAACATTAAAATCATTTCCAGGCATTAAATAACCCACAGGAACCCTTGATTTTATCTTTCAAATTAAAGAGGAAAACATCCTCTAATCCTTAACTTGATCCTGCAATTATGTAGACCAACCTGAGAGCTTTCTAAGAAACTTGCAATCACTCGATTTGGAGCTCTGGGTATAAAGTTATGATCATTTGAAGTTGGGTCTGAAAGGGGTTAGATAGTCCCACATCGCTAGTTTCTGAGCGCATGCATGATAGTAAAAGTGATTTGTTGTATGCCCTCTTCAGTCGTCAGCGCTCGGTGCACTGGTTATCGATCTGATCGTATCTGAACATGTACATGTGTGTGTGTGTGTGGGCTTGTGTGCCTACGGGTGTGCACCCTTAGGGGCGTGAGTGAATGTGCCTTGGGAGGGCGAGAGGCCTGGGAGGCCGAGTTGAGTAGAATTGGCTCGAGACTATGAACCGATATGAAATAAATTGAAAATGAACCTAATTGAGATTAGGCGAGGATCGAGTAGGGTCTAGTCCCACCTTGGTCTCAGGGTGCTGTGTATCCTCGAAAGGACCTCACCGCAAATAAAATAAATTTTGGTTAAAAACGTAAAAAAAAAACTCAGTTCAGCTGAAAGTATAAGGGAATTGAAACAGAAGTGTTGAAGTTGAAGGCTAAGTAAACAAAGGAGCATAGGCATTAAGGAAGGAAAAGAGATTAAGGAACAAAAAGAGAAGACTAACGGAGGAAGAGGAGAAGGCAGGAGTAGAACAGAAGAAAGGTAAGAAAAGAGCTCGAGAGAGAAGAAAATAAAAGAAAAGGAGAAGATAAGAGGCTGAAGAAAATAAATGAAAATCTTTTCTTGCATCATTTTAATTACTTCTTGAATTTGCTTTAATTGTAAAAAGACATGTTTTAATAGAATTACTTTTAATTGCCTTAATTTCTTTTGAAATAAAATTGGAAAACAAACATCATTTTAAGTAAATATGTTTTTCATATGGAATTTTGTATATTATTTATAGTTTAAATATTTTGGCAAAATTCATGTTTTAAAAAAATCAACCTAGTTATACCTCCTAAACTTATAGAGAAAGAAAAGAAAATTGGTGAATTTGGAAAATTATTATACCTCCCAGTGAACGATCTGGACTCAACCGGTAAAAATTTCTAAAATGTTAGGTTAATTCGACCCTATACTACACAACCAACACAACTTCAAGTTAACCTAAGTGACTTCTACTCTTACCTAAGTGAAATTAACTTAATTACTGAGTTGAGTGGAAACCACGTGATCAGCAACCAAACCCTTCATCCTCCACTATAAAAGGACCCATACCCCTCCATCCACCATCATCCCTTCCTATGCTCTCCTCACCTACTCTAGAACTCAAAACACGCTTCGAGCTTGCATCCCAAGCGTTTGGGATGCTCCACCAGAGAAAAGAAAAAGTATTTTCCACCCTCTCATCACCATTCATGGAGCTCTCATCGGCCATCTTCTCAACCCCATTCCGAGTAGCAGATCACGCCATGACGCCACCCATTCTCCCTTCATCTTCTGTGGCCATTCTCCTTATTACGACTCCTCAACATCTTCGTTTGGGCCATGTCAACACAGCTTCATCCTCTGAGTAGTTGACAAAGAGGAACTCTCTCACCCCCTTTGCCTTTTGCTACTTTCGTAGTGTAGAAGTATTTGTAAGAAACATTTGTCAAGCATTTATCTAGAAGTATGTTTTGATTCTCTCTCTTCCAACATACCTAGCAAGTAGAATTTTTCTTTCCTAGTTTCTAGAATGCTTAGTATAGAAAATATTCTTGCTTGTTTATACACAATCATGAAATGCCAAAAAAATAGCAAATACAAAATACCAGAAAGAAACAAAGTGAAATGCTGATTTCAAAGAAACAAACGTTGCCTCCCGTTTGACCCGGGACTCCCTTTTGAGTTATGGTATAAATTTTATCTAGTTAGCTAGTTTTCTACGCACTACGACGACGAGTTTCCAAGTCAAATCTTTTCGCATTCGAAAAGACGCTCACCATTTTGGTGCCGTTACTGGGTAGGCAACTCTCTTTGGTTCTTTTTGTGTTTCTCCACATTAGTTACATATTTTGTAACCTATCTTTCTTCTTTGATTCACTATCTTGCAAGAACCTGATTGAGGAGCTGAAGGCGGTAGATTTGAGTGAAGTGCGAGTAGAGATTTCTGTAAGTTTCCTCCCACTTGCCCACCCACTAGCTCATTTCTCCACCTTAATAATCAAGACCTAATCTACTTAGGTGTTTTCACGAACCCTAGGATAGAAGTTGTTTGTCTTGTTTGCCACCTCTACTCATCTCACCCTCTCATAAAAAGAAAATTAAAAAAATATATATGATCTGATTGTGGGACGAAAGTAACACACATACTATACACACCTACACTTGAGGCACGTAACCTCTTTTGAATTTTACTCGACCGAGATTCTGACCTGTGGAATCGGTACACACAGAAACCAACTCATAAAAGGGTAGAAATCAGATTAGGTTAATCACTTCTGTGTGCTTTAATTGGTGGTGCATCTGGGTCACTTGTTTGAGCAGTTTAGGCTGCACCACCTAATCAATTTCAAACTAAATCATCTTGTAGCTGCTCCATTAGATTCAAATAATCTGGTTTACAAAATGCTTTTAATGAGCTTTCTGAAGTTAGTAAATCACTTAAGGTAGAAAATAAAAATATTACAAAGAACCTTAGTTTTCTTAAAAATGAAAATGGAAGGTTAGAAAACCAACTTAAGACTTTAGAAGCTAGTCCTAAAAATAATGACTTAGTAAATGAAAATACTAAATTGGTTGAGGTAAATGCTAGTCTAAAGTTAGAAATTTCTGATTTAAAGACTAAGATAAATATTATAGAAAAGGAAATCACATGTCTTAGGAAAAATTCTAACAAATTAATCAACAAAGTAGAAAATTTGCATAGCCCTAAGGTTGAGAAAGGATCTCCGTCAAGGAGACCTGCTAACATATCCAGATCCAAGCACACTTGGATACCGAAGAAAGATTTGGAATCATGTTTTGTAGGTTTCAAGGGTGACTATAATATAAGAGATTGGACCTACAAGCTCAAGGTTGGTCAACGCGAGTTGGGAGAACCAAGGAGTAGACCAAGGAGGAGAACGAGAAGACCGACGAGATGACGAACAACCGAACAACTCGTCGCATGTCGACCGTCAGACTGGAGACCGGCACCAATGCCTAGGCCTCCAAGCTACGAATGGGAGCCGCATCCGATGTGGCATCCACCGCTTCTATTTAGGCCATTTTATTGGCCATGGTAGGTGAGGTAAAACCCTTTACCCTATAATTTTATCATTAGCATATAGATAGGGGGAGTTAAAATTATGAGCTAATTGTCAATTATTAAGGGGGAGATGTAAATTAGCTATATTTATTTTAGTAAGGGGGAGAAAAATAATAGCTATCTTGTTGTTACAAAAAGAGGGAGGACATTACTCTTGTTAAAAGAAATTCTATAGTAGAGCATATTTTAAGGGGGAGTTATAGGAAATTTAAAATCAATTAAACCTTTTTGATAATGTCAAAAAGGGGGAGAATTTTTTGCATTATTATTTATGATTTTGTCATCATCAAAAGGGGGAGATTGTTGGTGCTAGAGCATCGCGATCATTTATTTTGATGATAACAAAACATGTGTCATTTAACATTTGCACTTGAAGTCTTAGATTTCAAGTTAATTGCAAATGGAGACGTGGTTAGATGGAGTTCGAGCTCGTATCCAGGATGAATTAGAGGAGCTTGATGGAGAACAGAGGAGCTTCGCGTGGAGCGATAGCTTGAAGATGGAAGGACAAGAAGAATAGGATAGAATTTTGTTTATCTCTTTCTATGTACTTTTGTCATTATTTCCTTGCTCTTTTTGTTTCTTAGGATATCATGTTAAAGAGCCTCAAAGAACCCTAACAGTAGCCCTACGAACACCTGCACAACCCTAGGATACTTAGGTTTTCTGTAGAGAACTTAGAAAACCAATATAAGGTTCAAATAGCCTTTTTAAGACGTCTAATCTGAAACTCAGACTTCTGATAATTACCTTTAAGACGTCTGACTGTTGTCTCAGACGTCCAATGATATTTAGGCTGGTCTTAGTTAGCTCTGTCTGATGAAATCAGACATCCAGACCATAGTCTAGACGTCTTAGAAGACGTCTGATGATTTTGCCAGATGTCCAATTAGAGGACCATTGGCTGGCTTAGCAAACAATGAAGGAAATGACCGTTAGCCTTGTATCAGGCGTCTGTAGAGGACCCTAGACATCCGATACATGACCGTTTTGCCTCGGCTGACCCAAAATCTCTTCTCAGAGATTTTCTAGCCGTTGCACTCCCTTGGGAATCCATTTCTGTCGAAAAGTAGGTTTTCAGACATCCAGACATCATTCTAGATGTCCTGTGTGTCGTCTGATGATAATTCACTAAACCCTGTTTAGATCTGATTCATGTCAGGAAGGAAACACGCCTAAAATCAGACATCTGACTTTGTTTCCAGACATCTTAAACTACTTTTCCAGACGTCCGATGCCAGGATCAGACGTCTGATAACCTTGTTAGTGTAATGATTAATCCCAATTTCAGCCTGATTCTCTTGGAGGTTGTACCCAACGGCTATGGAAGCCTTCCAAGGCCTTCCAAAGCCTTTTTAGGGCCTCTATAAAAAGAGGAGAACCTTTGCCACTCAAACACACACCAAGACACACTAAGAAAACCACATTCCACATCTTTTGTGTCCAAGAGAAGTAGTTGAAGCTCTTGCTCTCCAAGCTTAAGTTCTACATCTAGAGAGCATCGATCATTTGCGCACCCGTTCTCCCGCCATAGCTCACGAGAGCACTGTTGCGCCATCGCATAGTTCACGCATCCGCGTCATCGACGCACTTCCACATAAAGGGAAGCATCCTAACTCCTATAGAAGCTTATTTTAAGACTTACTTTGTTGGCTCTATAGGATTAGCAACCAAGCTTGAAGCAAGCTTGAGGTCGCTCCAGGCTTTGCCTATTCCAGGCTTTTATTCCAGGTTGCTCGAAATACCCTCACGCACGCAATCAGGCCCTCAATTGGAGTCAAAGGCCTTCACAGCAGCTGCAATTGGAAGCCTTGTCTCTGCTTCAAGCACACGTGAAAAAAGGTGGGTGGATAGTCCCACCTCGGATACGAAAGAGCGCCTACACCAGAATAAATTGAAAAAGTGATATCATCTCATCTCCTCAGGTACCACGGGGTGAGGTCCCACTCACCCTTCATAGGTTTCATCCGTGACCTTGCCCCCGTGGACCTGGCTGACTTGACCCGACCTGCACTCCTCGCCCACCACCGCACGTCGGTGGGCCTGGTCCTGGGTACGCACTTGACCCGATAACCCAATTGTGTGTGTGGCTCTGGGAGAACAGAACCTAAGAGAGAAAGAGAGGAGAGCTGTGCATCGGTAGGGGTAGGTTTTGCTGCAGGATGAAGAAGAAGTGAAAGCCTGAAGAGGATGAAAGGAAGCCAAGGGTCAAGGTAGAAGAAAGGCAAAGGCAGAGAAGGTAGAGAAAGGTAGAGAAGGAAGAAGCTAAAGGAAAAAGGTAGAAGAAGAAGAGAAAGTCAGAGCTAAAGAAAGAAGGAAGAGGAGCCTGATAGCGAATTTTTTCGCAGTTTGTTAATTAGGTCGTTGTAACGTGTAAAACCAATCAACTCTTAAATTTATATTCCTAGATAGGGGAGTATCTAGGGTCATCCAAGGAGGCCAAATGTTTGCAAGAGTGATTCCCTTGCTTGGAGTACAAATCTCAACTTTCTTTTCAGTATTTTTTTTTCAATATATCATTTTTTTTTGTTTTTGAATTAAGACAACATGCGAAATGCTGGCGGGAAGGTGATTTACACTTCAAATTTAAAATACTACTTCTAAGTGGCAAGTAGAACCTCTCCCTAAGCTCACTCTAGGAAAGTGGAGGCCTAGCATAATTAGGAAGAGGGAGTGAAGAATGCTAAAAACAAAGCAAGTAGAAATGCAAATAAGAAATTGCAAAGAAGGTAACTAGATAAATGAAAAAGTGTTTTACAAAAAGGCCTAGTAGAGGAATGCTTCTACTACTAGAAAATTGCAAATAAGAAAAGCAAACACAAATCCTCTAGATAGATGGTGAAGAAGAGGGCTTCTTGCTCCAATTTTGGTAGCTCCCAAGCTTGAGAAGAATCCTCCAACTCCTTCCTTGCTGTGCTCTGCCAGAGTAATGTCCTCCAAGGCAAGCCCTAAGGGGGCGTGCCCTAAGCTTCTCTCCAAGGGTGGACATCCACCCTAGGTCCTTATCCTTTGCCTAGCCGTCCTCCTTGAAGTGGAAGAGTCCTCCTCCTTGGCATGGCCCAAGTTGAAGAGAGTGGGGAGAAGAAGGCACCAAAAGGGCTGGTGATGTGCCCCTTTAATCTCCTTCTCTACTCCTTCTTCTTGGCTGTAGGTATAGGTGGTATAGGTAGCAAAATACACTAAAGGAGGATGCCCCAAAATGGTGGTAGGTGGTGGGTTTTTATAGAATAGGAAGGGGGCTAAGGTGACTCTTGGAATGGAGGGCTAAGATGAAGAGATGGAGGTGGTTAAGGATCCAATGGCCAAGGTTAATTAGCACCACCTTAAGGGACACCTAGGGGGTGGTTATGGGTGTTGACATCCCTTGATATTGGTGCCAAAATGGCTTCTAGAAGAGGGTCTAAGTTAGCGCCAAGAAGGATTCTAGAAGGAGGGGTAGGTGGATGGCTAGGATGGGTTATGTGGGTAGGTGTAGGGTGGATTAAGGGCCGAAAGCTAGCGCCAAAAGAGAGGTGGTTAGGGCTAGTTTTTTGCACCAACTTTTGGTGTCTTTTGGTGGTGATATTGGGGTGAAGGGATGGCTAGGAGCTGGCGCCAACTTGAGTAGGGTAGCTATCTTAGGTAGGCTTAAGTTGGTGGAGCTAGCTAGGGATGAATTTGAAGGTGGTGGATGGCCAAGGAGCTGGTTGCTAGCTAAGCTAAGCTAAGCTAGCTTAGCTAAAGGGGGACTAGAGGAGAAGGTGTTGGAGCTAGGGTTTGGAGGGAGGAGCTGAGTAGGAGAAGTCTGAGCTGAAATTGGAGCTGGCTGCTGCTGAAAAGGCTGGCATGGAGCTACTCTAACTGGCTTAGCTTGCTAGTTCTTTGCTAGCTGCTAAGCCAAGCTAAAGTAAGCTAGCTTCTACCATAATGAGCTGAGGTGAGCTAGGTCTGGTGCTCCCGGGGAGAATCAAGCTGGTTGAGGCAGCTAAGGTTGCTTAGCTCAACTGAGTTGAGCTAAGCTAAATCCCCGGGAGCTGGACTTAAGCTTCCTTAGCTGGGATGAGTTCTTCTTCAACTGGCTGGAGTTGAGTGGAGCTGGATGTAGCTGGATCTGAGCTTGGGTTAACTCCTGTCAACTCAGCTGAGCTAGCTAGAGCTCCCTGTGGACTAGTGGGAGCTGAGATGAGCTAGACTCAGCTGAGTTGAGCTGGATCTGAGCTGACTTGAGCTAGGGTGAGCTAAGATGAACTCTCTTGAGCTGCCATTCAGCTGAGATTAGCTGAATGGAGCTGGGATGAGCTAACCCTAGTTCAAGTGAGCTAGGTTCCAGCTGTGGTAAGCTAGATCAAGTTGAATTCCAGCTAGTCTGAGCTTCTCCTTCGCCATTTGCCTTCTTGAGTGCTAGGGTTTTAGGGATCTGTATATCTATTCATCCCTAACACTCACAAAAACATATCAAAAAGACAATAAAAAATGCAATGCATGCCTAACCTAATTTATGCCTAAATGCAGCCCAAAAACCCATTTGCGGAGTAAAATCCTAAGAGCTAGGTTTGTTTTAATGCATAAGAATGATGATAAACTGCCATTTATCACACCCCCATGCTTATCTTTTGCTAGTCTCTTAGCATAACTTTAACTTTTTGGAAAACAGAATTTTTGGGAAATCTAATTTTTTTGACTTTTGAGGAGTAAAAGAGATTAAGGGACCTTGGTAGATCAAAACACAGGTGGTACGGGATTTGTTAAAGATATACATCAGGATTTGTTTTTGGATCCAACCATTAGACAGAACGGGATCAATATATCCTCCAGAAAATTCACAAATTAACCCTTTGTTAATTCAGATGACTTGAAATTTTTATTTTTTGGATTTTTTGGGCTTATGAATCTGATTCCCAACTTGCAAAATCCTTTAAAACCTTGTGTCTGTGCTTGTGAAAAGCCAACATTTATAAGGACGTGTTATTATTATTATTTTTTTTCTCCCCGATGCTTATTTTTAGCTTAGTCTTATAACAGATGTGTCGAGATTATCATTCCCATTACCATTCCTCGAGGGGGCTCTAGTGCCAGTACTTCGGGATAGCACTGTCCATGACACCACCCAAGAGCTCACAACCCCAAAACACGATGCGGTGAAAAGGGGCACTCCAAGCAAACTCAAGCTCTTGCTTCGACACTATAGGTAGAGCACCGTCCAAGACACTTGAGCTGCTAAAATGCACTTTAATGCTCCGTCTAAAGATATAAAATATAGATATGGAGCAGCACCGAGGCGGTAACATGTTGACATCGCATCCTCAAAGGAGGCATTTTCCTCCTTCTCGGCGGTGGGAACTCAAACCAATGATCTGCTTCAGACTTTTACTAAGTCCAAACAAGGGAGTTTTTCAAATTTTTAGTTATTTTTAAGTGTTGGCTTGTGTGTGAAGAGTGACACAAGAAGTTTCTCAAAACATGCAAGTTTTTGAATTAGAAGCTAAGTCAAATACTTTCCACATTACAAAATAGGATCAAGTCACCTGAACTATCATGAGTTCAGGTGGAGTTTTAGAGAAGGATATCTGATTTAGTCTAAAATAGACCCTGGAATTCTAATGATCAGATCCATATCCACATCCTTAGTTTGCTAAAGATTAAATCCCATTGTACCAAAAGTGAATTTTTCGACCTTAGTTCGATTTCAAAATTTTTCCTCAAAAAGATTTTCAACATTTTTATTTTTTATTTTTATTTTTTTTTATTTTTTTTTTGGGTATGCAAGTAGGAAATAAATTAAAGAAAATTGCATGTTTTTAGGTTTTGAAAATCCTAAATCGATCGTCAAATTTAAAAACACCCCCCCATGCTTAAGATATGCCATGCCCTCATGCATTAGGAGGAAAAGGGATCACCTTAGTGAAGAACGGTCGGGTTTAGGATGAACAAAACCTGGAAAAAGAGAAAAAAGGAAAGCAAAAAATGATGGGTTACCTCCCATCCAGTGCTATCTTTTACGCCATTCAGCTGGGCAAAAAGGTATGCACAGAAGACATAAAATCATGTAAATAATTGGACACTTGGATGCCCGTAAAAAAGGTGTCTTCTTCTAGATTCCTAGAAAATTGATTAGAAGCAGTATTGGGATCAAAATTGGCTGGAAAATGATAAGTGTAGCCCGAGTCTGGCCATGGTTTTAAATCAGGTTGGAGGCCGAACTCGGGCGGGGTTGGTGGCAGGTCCGTAAGAAAGGAGTCAGGGAAGGAATGGTGAGGATTGGGTGAAGTTAGTGTGCAAAAATTAGGTGCGTGAAAAGTGGGTAGGTTAAGGTTCTTAGGGGGGGTATCAGGAATAAATTTGGGGTCAAGACAAGTTTCTAGATCACAGATTTTGCCGACCACTGATTCTGAATCAGAGTCCTCAAAAAAATTATGGTCGGTAAGGGTATCTATTAACATTGTCTCCTCGACCATATTGGAAATTTTACTATCTGAGTCCTCAAAGAAGTTATCATCATGGAATCTCTTGGAGGATTTGAAAATATCTAAAGTGATAGTTTGGCCTACACAGTTGATATCCATTTTGCCTATGTGGCAATTGATATTTGCCTTTGCAGTGGCCAAGAAAGGGCGTCCAAGGATTATTGGGGAGTCCAGTAATGATTCCGGTATCTCAATGTCAAGAACCAGAAAGTCTGCAGGGAAGACACAATTCTAGACCTTGGCCAAAACATCCTCGATAATCCCACGAGGTTTGATTGTAGATCAGTCGGCTAATTGCAGGGTAACCTCGACGGGTTTTAGTTCACCGATCTGAAATTCTTCGAATAAACTCGTGGGAATAATATTAACTGAGGCACCAAGATCAAGGAGGGCGCGATTAAATGTAGTGTCATCAATAATTACATAAATTAAAGGCGCCCCCGGATCTTTCATCTTAGGAGGAAGCTTACTTTGTATGACAGAGCTTACTGTCTCCAAAAGATGCACCTGTCCTAGATTTTTGGCTTGCCTTTTAGGAGTACGAATCTCCTTCAAAAATTTAGCATAGGCAGGTATATATTTGATGGCATCTAGGAGAGGAATATTGATATGAACTTGCCCAAATAGCTCCATGAGTTCTTCTGTAGTGGGCTCAGATTTCTTTTTTTTGTTGGTGGTGGGGTAGAGAGCTTGTGGGAAAGGGACAGGAATCTTGTCTTGAGATTTTTGTATTTCTTTTTCTTCCTGATGGGGAGGTGGGGAGTCAATTTGCACAGGTAGCTCACCAGGTTTGTGTGAAGGCCCAGGGTCAGTGGTGGTTTTCGTACTCCTCAAAGTAACTACATGTGTAGTCGGATTATTATTTGGAGGAGGTGGGGGGGCCTGTGATTGCGGAAACCTGGGTGGCTGCTGAGGTAGTGGATTAGGAGGGGGCTGATTTGGATAGTGTGGAGTTCTGCCCATATAATGGTTTCCTTGGTGATTAGGGTTGGGCATGGGTTGGGACGGAAGATGTCCTACAGGTCTTTGCGTGGGAGTAACCCAAATCTGATTGTTCAGATTTGTGATGGTGCGGGTTACTTCTGTCATTTTTGTTTGCATATCCTGCAGTGTTCGCATCATCTGGGCATTGATGTCTTGTTGGGATGGCCCAGGATGGAAGTTTGGATTCGGCCCATACCCATTAAAATGATATGGTTGGGAGGAAACTCGATTATTCCAGGAGTAGTTCGGGTAATTTTTCCAATTGGAAAAATTTTTAAAAGGCTCCTGGATGGCAGAAATATTTTGAGTGGGGTTAAGATCTGGATAGCTGTAATTCCCCAGTGAATCATGGGCAACCTCAGAATAATCAGCAGGAGTAGTGTTGAGATTGTGCAAATTTTCTCTTCGTGGAAAGTTAGGTTGGGTTAGATGTGGGTGTGGAGCTTGAGTTGATGTGGCCAGTCTTTCCTCAATTTTCTTTTGATTAACATGCATCTGGTTGAGTTTTTGAGCGATCAATTAAAGATCGTCTTGGGTGACAGGGATAGATTGAGTGCCTATTTCATGAACACCGAACTGCGGGTTTTGGGTTCTGTAAAATGTGTTCATGGAAGCTTGATTAAATGAGTTTTGACTCATTTCTTCAAACAGGTCATAGGCACTTTCAGCATCTTTATTTAAGAAGTTGCCGCCACACAAGGCATCGAAAAAATGTCGAATTTGATCTTCTAATCCATGATAGAAGATTTGCACGAGCTGCCATAAAGGAATCTCGTGGTGCGGGCAACTTCTTAAAAGATCTTGAAATCTTTCCCAAGAATCATGGAAAGTTTCACCAGATTTTTGGTGAAAGGTCATAATAGATCTTCGCAAGGAATTGGTACGACCTATGGGAAAGAATTTCTTGAGGAAGGTGCTCTTGAGCTGAGGCCAAGTTGTGATGGGTCGACCAATGGTCCTGAACCAATAAGCGGCCTTATCTTTAAGAGATAATGGAAAAAATCGCATCAGCCCTATGTCTTCTTGCACATTTCGGGAACGGGTTGTCTGTGCAAGAAGAGTTAGCTCTTCAAGGTGGCTGAAAGGGTCTTCCCTAGGAAGCCATGAAAGTGTTTAATTAGGTTCAGGACAGCAGGCTTGATCTCAAAGTCCCCCTCTGGTATGACCACCCCTGGTCGTTCCTCATAATAAGACGGATCATAGAAATCTTTTAGAGGAACAACAGGCTGCTGATGGGGTGGTGGGTTTGGCCTTGGGTTGGCTAGGTTTTGGATGTTCCTAGTCAATGTTTGTTGATTGGAATTTAATTTATTAATCTGCTCGGCCATCAATTTTAAAAGATCAGGTAGGGGGTCTTGATGTTGTGTTTGGGGCAACTCAAGATTAGGGAGCTCCAAGTGTGGGAAGTTAATGGTGGGTGGGTTTTGGGTGGAAGGGTTAGAATTAGGGTTAGTGGTGGGGTTAGAGGTGGAAGTGGAAGGGTCAGTGGACCTATTTTGTTGTGTTTCCATTTTTTCAGGAGAAGAAGACAGAAAAAGTGGTCTTTTTGTGCAGGGGGCAAAATCAAATGGTCCTTCCAAGTGCGGATTTTGAGACCGTCGCCCGTGCATAAAATGGAAGAACGGGAGGGGAGGAGAAGAGAAAGAGATGAAAGTGTGCAATTCAAACAAACAAAAACTAGACCTAACTTAAATGCGACTCCCTAATAATAACCTAAGACTTGGTCTATATAGGAAATAAGTAGTCAATAGTGAATACCCGTTCTATCAACAAATCTAGCCAAGTTGCTTAAGGGGAGGTTTGGGCCCAAACGTTTCCCAGGGAAAACCCCAGGTGCTTGTACAAACCCATGCCAGGTTGTTTGACAAGGCCCCTCAGCCTGAACATCAGATATAGATGACAGAATTGGTATTAACTAAAGAAAACTTAAGACCTAAATAGCAAGCCTAAGTTGATAAAGCCTTAAGGGTCAAGTTGCTACAAATTTTAATTAAGTCTAGGATGCTATAGTGCACACGGAATGTGGAGGGCATTAATTGGGTTGTTGCCCAGTTATTTTGATTTTTTTTTTGTGTGTGTGTGCAGGAATGGGAGAGTGGCTCTAATGAAAATCAAGTTGTCACAAAATTTTTTTTTTTGTATTTTTGTCTTTTAGGATTTGATTTAATTAAATGTGTTTTAGGGTTTTTCTCTTTAAATTTTCAAACAAGTTTGAAACTTCACAATCAAAGAAAATACAAGTTATATTGGTGATGGTTAATTTCCTTTAATGTGAGTCTCTAAAAGGAAAGAAAGAAACCCTAAGCCAATTATCCCTAAGATAGAAAATTACTACCAATGAATTAATTTTAGGCTTTCTGAATTAAGTAGTGGTCCAAACAAGTCAAACAACATCACTACTTTGAAAAAAATCAAACAAGGATTCCAAAAAAGATTTTTGTAAGCTTTTAGGAATTTGTTTGTTAATTATTTTAAATTTTTAATTGTACTAGTGTTAAAGTCCAGAAATGATACCTATGGGTATTTTAGACTTTTTAGTATTACCACCGACCTTAGAAATTTTTTTTGATTTTATATGATGTGTAAAATTTCACAAGGATTCCAGCAAGCTAAATTTGACAAAAATTGGATGAGTATAAAAATTCTAAAAATTCGTGGACAATAGCAAAACAGGAAGATTAGAGGGTGTGACCCCTCTGCAGTCTACGAATTTTTAAAATTTAAATACAAATCCAATTGATCTGAAATTTGGAAAGATGTTCCTAACTTAATTTGGAATCACTGTATGAAATTTTATGATTTTAGGGGCCTGTCGTGTTAGGAATCGATTTTTCAAGTCCAGACAGAAATCTGGACCCAAAAAACAGAACAATACATGTAATGGAGTGGTGTTAAAGAAGCACTCAAGCAAACAATGGATTTTATATGGGCACCACTCCACTTAATTAAAGTGTTTAGGGTCCGAAAAGCCAAGTTTAATATTGTTTTGGTAGTCTTTTAGCCTAAATGTGACAAGAAAGGGGAACCAATCGGAATTTCATGGGAAGAAAAAGATCTTTGAGCTCTCGCTTCCAGATTCCCGCTTTCTTCCTGCACACACAAAAAAGAAGAAAGAGAAGAGGATGAGATCTACTTCAAGCAAGAGGAGAAAGAATAGCAAAGCTGTGCCTCCCCAGCAATGGCGCCAAAAAGTGATAGCGGATTTTTACGCAGTTTGTTAATTAGGTCATTGTAGCGCGTAAAATCGATCAACTCTTAAATTTATATTCCTAGATAGGGGAGTATCTAAGGTCATCCAAGGAGGCCAAATGTTTGCAAAAGTGATTCTCTTGCTTGGAATACAAATCTCAACTTTTTTTTTGGTATTTTTTTTTCAATATATCATTTTTTTTTTTGAATTAAGACAACATGCGAAATGGTGGCGGGAAGGTGATCTACACTTCAAATTTAAAATACTACTTCTAAGTGGCAAGTAGAACCTCTCCCTAAGATCACTCTAGGCAAGTGGAGGCCTAGAATAATTAGAGAGAGGGAGTGAAGAATGCTAAAAACAAAGCAAGTAGAAATGCAAATAAGAAATTGCAAAGAAGACAACTAGATAAATGAAAAAGTGTTTTACAAAAAGGCCTAGTAGAGGAACGCTTCTACTACTAGAAAATTGCAAATAATAAAAGCAAACACAAATCCTCTAGATAGATGGTGAAGAAGAGGGCTTCTTGCTCCAAGTTTGGTAGCTCCCAAGCTTGAAAAGAATCCTCCAACTCTTTCCTTGCTGTGCTCCGCCAGAGTAATGTCCTCCAAGGCAAGCCCTAAGGGGGCGTGCCCTAAGCTTCTCTCCAAGGGTGGACATCCACCCTAGGTCCTTCTCCTTTGCCTGGCCATCCTCCTTGAAGTGGAAGAGTCCTCCTCCTTGGCATGGCCCAAGTTGAAGAGAGTGGGGAGAAGAAGGCACCAAAAGGGCTGGTGATGTGCCCCTTTAATCTCCTTCTCTACTCCTTCTTCTTGGCTGTAGGTATAGGTGGTATAGGTAGCAAAATACACTAATGGAGGATGCCCCAAAATGGTGGTAGGTGGTGGGCTTTTATAGAATAGGAAGGGGGCTAAGCTGACTCTTGGAATGGAGGGCTAAGATGAAGAGATGGAGGTGGTTAAGGATCCAATGGCCAAGGTCAATTGGCGCCACCTTAAGGGACACCTAGGGGGTGGTTATGGGTGTTGACATCCCTTGATATTGGCGCCAAAATAGCTTCTAGAAGAGGGTCTAAGTTGGCTCCTAGAAGGATTCTAGAAGGAGGGGTAGGTGGATGGCTAGCATGGGTTATGTGGGTAGGTGTAGGGTCGATTAAGGGCTGAAATTTGGCTCCAAAAGAGAGGTGGTTAGGGGAAGTTTTTGGCGCCAACTTTTGGTGTCTTTTGGTGGTGATAATAGGGTGAAGGGATGGCAAGGAGTTGGCTCCTACTTGAGTAGGGTAGCTAGCTTAGGTAGGCTTAAGTTGGTGGAGCTAGCTAGGGTTGAATTTGAAGGTGGTGGATGGCCAAGGAGCTGGTTGCTAGCTAAGATAAGCTAAGCTAGCTTAGCTAAAGGGGGAGTAGAGGAGAAGGTGTTGGAGCTAGGGTTTGGAGGGAGGAGCTGAGGAGGAGAAGTCGGAGCTGGCTGCTGCTTAAAAGGCTGGCATGGAGCTACTCTAGCTGGCTTAGCTTGCTAGTTCTTTGCTAGATACTAAGCTAAGCTAAAGTAAGCTAGCTTCTACCATAATGAGTTGAGGTGAGCTAGGTCTAGTGTTCCTGGGGAGAATCAAGCTGGTTGAGGTAGCTAAGGTAGCTTAGCTCAACTGAGTTGAGCTAAGCTAAATCCCGGGGAGCTGGACTTAAGCTTCCTGAGCTAGGATGAGTTCTTCTTCAGCTGGCTGGAGTTGAGTGGAGCTGGATGTAGCTGGATCTGAGCTGGGGTGAACTCCTGTCCACTCAGCTAAGCTAGCTAGAGCTCCCTGTGGACTAGTGGGAGCTGAGATGAGCTAGAGTCAGCTGAGTTGAGCTTGATCTGAGCTGACTTGAGCTAGGGTGAGCTAAGTTGAACTCTCTTGAGCTGCCATTCAGCTGAGATTAGCTGAATGGAGCTGGGATGAGCTAACCCTAGTTCAAGTGAGCTAGGTTCCAGCTGTGGTGAGCTAGATCAAGCTGAATTCCAACTAGTCTGAGCTTCTCCTTCACCATTTGCCTTCTTGAGTGCTAGGGTTTTAGGGATCTGTATATCTGTTCATCCCTAACACTCAAAAAATCATATCAAAAAGACAATAAAAAATGCAATGCATGCCTAACCTAATTTATGCCTAAATGCAGCCTAAAAACCTGTTTATGGAGTAAAATCCTAAGAGCTAGGTTTGTTTTAATGCATAAGAATGATGATAAACTGGCATTTATCAGAGCCATAGAAGAGAAGCAGAGAAAAAAGAAATCAGAAGGGAAGAGCACTGTAGCATCAGACGTTTAAGTCATCTAATTTACTAATCAGACGTCCAACTTGAGTTTAATTCATATTCATATACATTGAGTTCCTTAGTTGATTTTGTAGGAGTATTTGGTGATCTACATCACCATTTTACTCCCATATTTTTGAACTTTGATACTGATATTATTACATAATCTTTTAAATTCTGAATTGTGATCTTGATTTCTAAATACCAATTTTCTTCCTGTGTTCGACCTCGGACTTCAAATTCGAGTAATAAAATTACATCTGTTTTGAATGCTTTTTCGGCTATATTACAATGCAATACTTTTTAAACATTGATTCAGCACGATAAACAATAGCCGTTGATGTAGACACATCCATTTAGGTTAAAATGCCTATTCATGTATGTTCCTAAGCTTAGATATGCATTCCATGTTATAAATATTGCATAGCATGCATCATTTTGCATTTAGAGTAGTTTATGTATATGTTAGGTTAATTGCATCCTTTTATGGCTAGGAGAGGAGATTTAATTCAGGGCCTCAGATTGACGATCTATTCGTATGGATCTAATCAAGATGACGATCAAAGTCCAATGCCTTCGAAATCGTCTAGATTGAAATCCCACAGCACTGTATGCAATCTGAAGAAGATCAATGGCAAGGGGACAATGCGACATTCTTATGAGCTTCAGACGAAAACTCTAACTGCACAGATGGATCTAGAGTGACGATCACAGTGCAATCTGGCAATGCAGAAATCATCTCAATCCGAGCGCCATGGCATCCTCTGCAAGCGAAAGATGGATAGCCCAGATGACGCCACATGGTGCCATCTCGGCCGCTTAACACCAGCCATCAATCTTCCTAACACTTACTCTTCATCTGCATCATCCATTCCCAGCCGTTAGATCTTGATCCAACGGCTGAGAAGCCATCTCCACCGCACACCCTTAGATCCTCCTCAGGACAAACTCTTGGGCTTGATGCAATGGTCTTGAGGTACGTTCCCAAAGGAGGGGCGTGGGTTCGAAACTTGCAAAGCCCCCTCCAATCCTCTAATTAGACGCACGCAACGCGACAAGGGTGCACCAGCCAGGGTACGTGCACAGTTGCACGCACACCAGCCCCTGCACCCACGCCACAGTGCACACGCGGTGCAAGCACTAGCACGCGCACGTGTGACACGGCCACGTGATGAGCACGCGAGCACAGCTGCAAGCGAGCGTGAGTTGGAGCAGATCGTTAGTGATAGATGGGCGAATCTTTAACGACGTTTACGAATGTCACTAATTACCCATGTGCGACTGATGAAACACTCATCATGATCTCTAATTACCCCTAATTAACTAGTCTTCCTAGTTAATTTGCTAAGGTTATGAATATATAAGGGTTAATTATAGAATAAGGGATATTTAGTCAAGGACCTTAAAATGAGTTAAAAATGACATTTTATCATTCAGTTAACATTACTAATAATTTAGATAATAATTATACTTGAAATCCTATTAATCATTCCCTTAATTAATAAGAAGAGTAACTTAAATATAATGTATACCTAAGTATATAATAACTTAAGTGATTTTATTTAATCTGATAAATTAACTTAAAAAGGTCAAAAATGTAAATTCAAGGTGTAAACATAATATTTACCTTATTTACTAACATATATAAAAGGTTGAAAAACATCTAAGTTAAAATAAACCTTCAAAACCTGGGTTTACATTTTAGTCCTTACTTTTCATTACATTCGGGTACTTATTTTTCACACAGGTCCTTAAGTTTTATTTCATTTAAGTCCCTTTTCCTCTTCTTCTTCTTCAGCCGAATGAACGGCTGGCAGCAGAGAGTCACCCTACCGCGCGATTACTGCCCTACCAACATCATCCTTCTTTGCTCAAGCTCTTGCAGCTTGCGCTCACCACCTCCACTTCATCCACCGGTCTGGATTAACCGGAAATCCTATTTCTCAGTGGGAGATAACCTCACCGACGTCGGAGACGACGACGGACGTTAAGCTCCTCAAGCTCCTTCGGCCAGACCCCGCCACTCTCTTCGCTGCCAACTGCTATAAATACCCCCTCACACCTCGGATTTTACTCAAGTTGGCTCCCTTCCCTCTTCTAACACTGTAGCCGACTTCAATAGGCTATTCGTCCAAAACTCTGGTGACTTCCCATTCCACTTTCCGACTTCCTCCGTCCATCTTAATCAGCCGAGGAGATCTGCCGTGGTCTTCTACGTCTCTGACACAGGCGCCGACCAAAGGAATCCTCTGCTCCACCTCAAATCCGCTCGCCGGAGATCTTTCTTCCACCCTCTAATTTCGTCATCCACTAGGAACCTTCGGTGGAACCCTATTGACCCCTTCGTCCAGGTAACAGTATATTAGGAGTAGGAGTAGGAGTAGGCTAGCTTAGTTAGTTAGTTTAGGTAGTTAGATTAGAGTTAATGTCAAATTTTTGTTTCATCTTCTTCGACTCTGGTGAGTTCCTTGAGCTCGCCAGAGCTTTAATCTTGTCTTTTTAACTCACTGTACACCTTCCTTTAACCCTCACAATCACTTCTAAATCACTTAATCGCTAATTGAATCACCTAATCACCTAATTCATATTCCACCTTCACCAACTACTATCACTGTCCATGGTGACGGTAATCGACCTAATTCCACCTTCATAGGGTTTCTCATCATCTATCCACCACTTATGGACCCTAATCAACACTATAATACATATTATTACCACATATAAATTAAACACCCATATATAATTGAGTTCCTGAGCTCGCTGTCCATGGCGGCTCAGGAACAGTTCAAATCTTAAATTAACTATATAATTATGACGACTATTACTTGTTGACTTGTTTTAACCTCTCAATCGAGTGGTTAAACAAGTCCTGAGCTTAACTCAAATTAAATTTTTAAAGAAATGATTTCACTGTCAAATCTTACATTAAAAGAAATAATGAAGAATTAAATGTGATACTGAGGTTCCTTGCAACCTCAGGATCCTTTCTAAATAAAAAGTGGTAAGTTTAATCAATCTGTATACACTTTTCATATTTTCTGGACTCACCGGAGCTCCTGAGAGCTCCGGTGAGCCAAAACTGTGCTTCAGCCTGTGGAACTTGTTGAGTAGCTCCAGAATGATAAAATGAGGATCACTGATTGTCTTAAGGATATTTGTTTGAAGATTTAATGTCTGGAGCCAAAGATTGAGCTTCATCTTCTCCAACTCCAGTGGAGTTGAAGAAGTCTGATAAAGAGACATAAGAAGCATTTAAGGAATTCAGAAGCTTCAGTGCAATTCATAGAAGCGGTTTAAACTCTTGGAATGCTGTAACAACCTTCCATTTGCTCTATCGAATGAACACATTTTGAACCTCAGGCAGCGAGTCTGAAATCCTAAAAATCAAGGTCAGAACACTTACCTGAAGATCTGAATAAGTTTCTAATGTTGAGGAGACTCTAATTGAGGCTTTAATTTCTTTGGAGAAGGCTTTGAACAGAAAGTCAACTTTTTGTGCTTTCATAGTCAAACTGAGTCTGCTAATGGAGTTCTGAGCTCGAATTGAGGTATTGAGGAGATTAAATTGTTTCTGAGAATTTGTTGAATGGTCTAGAAGAGAATAAAGTGAGCTCAGATAATTTATTTAGTGAGAATTTGAATCCTGTCAATTTGGGTTACTTTCGAATCCAAACTAACAGGAGAAGCATTTTGTTGAAATTTGAACATGAATCCTGCCCAGATGAGTTAATTATAACCCTTAGAATTAGTTTAAATCAATTAGAAGCATTCTTAAGTGTCTGTTTACCTATTTTAAGTTTGAAAATTCAAACTCTGAAGCTTTCAGAGAAGCTTCAACCTTCTGTACATTGTCTGAAGGTCTTGAGAGCTTAAAGACTACTCTAACAGATGCGGAATCACATGTATAACTTGTACAGACCTTTTAATAAGAAAGAAAAGTCCATCTGAGGACTCTGTGACATTAAAATCATTTCCAGGCATTAAATAACCCGTAGGAACCCCTGATTTTATCTTTCAAATTAAAGAGGAAAACATCCTTTAATCCTTAAATTGATCTTGCAATTGTGTAGACCAACCTTAGAGCTTTCTAGCAAACTTGAAATCACTCGATTTGGAGCTCTGGGTAGACAGTTATGATCATTTGAAGTTGGGTCTGAAAGGGGTTAAATAGTCCCACATCGCTAGTTTTTGAGCGCGTGCATGATAATAAAAGCGATTTGTTGTATGCCCTCTTCAGTTGTCAATGCTCACCGCATCGGTTATCGATCGGATCCAATCTGAGCATGTACATGTGTGTGTGTGCGAGCTTGTGTGCCTGCTAGTGTATGCCTTCGGGGGCGTGAGTGAATGTGCCATGGGAGGGCGAGAGGCCTGGGAGGCCGAGTTGAGCCAAATTGGCTCGAGACTATGAACCGATATGAAATAAACTGAAAACGAACCTAATTGAGATTAGGTGAGGAACAAGTAGGGTCAGGTCCCACCCTGGTCTCAGGGTGCTGTATATCCTCCAAAGGACCACGCCGCAAATAAAATAAATTTTGGTTAAAAAAGTAAAAAAAAAGCTAGTTCAGCTGAAAGTCTAAGGGAATTGAAAGAGAAGTGTTGAAGCTGAAGGCTAAGTAAACAAAGGAGCACAGGCACTAAGGAAGGAAAAGAGATTAAGGAACCAAAAGAGAAGACTAACGGAAGGAGAGGAGAAGGCAGGAACAGAACAGAAGAAAGGTAAGAAAAGAGCTCGAGAGAGAAGAAAATAGAAGAAAAGGAGAAGATAAGAGGCTGAAGAAAATAAATGAAGAAAATCTTTTGTTGCATCATTTTAATTATTTCTTGAATTTGTTTTAAATGTAAAAAGGAATTTTTTAATAGAATAACTTTTAATTGCCTTAATTTCTTTTGAAATAACATTGGAAAACAAACATCATTTTAAGTAAATATGTTTTTCATATGGAATTTTGTATATTATTTATAGTTTAAATATTTTGGCAAAATTCATGTTTTAAAAAAATCAACCTAGTTATACCTCCTAAACTTATAGAGAAATAAAAGAAAATTAGTGAATTTGGAAAATTATTATACCTCTTAATGAACGATCTAGACTCAACCAGTAAAAATTTCTAAAGTGTTAGGTTAATTTGACCCTATACTACACAATCGACACAACTTCGAGTTAACCTAAGTGACTTCTTCTACTCTTAATTAAGTGAAATTAACTTAATTACTGAGTTGAGTGGAAACCACGTGATCAGTGACCAAACCCTTCATCCTCCACTATAAAAGGACCCATACCCCTCCATCCACCATGATCCCTTCCTATTCTCTCCTCACCTACTCTAGAACTGAAAACATGATTTGAGCTTGTGTCCCAAGCCTTTGGGATGCTCCAACAGAGAAAAGAAAAGTATTTTCCACCCTCTCATCACCATTCATGGAGCTCTCATCAGTCGTCTTCTCAACCCCATTCCGAGTAGCGGATCACGCCACGACGCCACCCATTCTCCCTTCATCTTCCGTGGCCATTCTCCTTCCTCCAACTCCTCAACATCTTCGTTTGGGCCATGTCAACACAGCTTCATCCTCTGAGTAGTTGACAAAGAGGAATTCTCTCACCCCCTTTGCCTTTTGCTACTTTCATAGTGTAGAAGTATTTGTAAGAAACATTTGTCAAGCATTTATCTAGAAGTATGTTTTGATTCTCTCTCTTCCAACATACTTCGCAAGTAGAATATTTCTTTCCTACTTTCTAGAATAGCTTAGTATATAAAATATTCTTGCTTGTCCCCACACTATCATAAAATGCCAAAAAAATAGCAAATACAAAATACTAGAAAGAAACAAAGTGAAATGCTAATTTCGAAGAAACAAACATTGCCTCCCTGTTTGACTCGAGACTCCCTTTTGAGTTATGGTATAAATTTTATCTAGTTAGCTAGTTTTCTACGCACTACGACGACGAGTTTCCAACTCAAATCTTTTCGCATTCGAAAACACGCTCACCATTTTGGCGTCGTTGCTGGGCAGGCAACGCTCTTTGCTTCTTTTTGTGTTTCTCCACATTACTTACATATTTTGTAACCTATCTTTCTTCTTCGATTCACTATCTTGCAAGAACCTGATTGAGGAGCTGAAGGCGATAGATTTGAGTGAAGTGCGAGTAGAGATTTCTGTAAGTTTCCTCCCACTTCCCCACCCACTAGCTCATTTCTCCACCTTAATAATCAAGACCTAATCTACTTAGGTGTTTTCACGAACCCTAGGATAGAAGTTGTTTGTCTTGTCTGCCACCTCTACTCATCTCACCCTCTCATAAAAAGAAAATTAAAAAGAAATATATCTGATCTGATTGTGGGATGAAAGTAACACACATACTATACACACCTACACTTGAGGGACATAACCTCTTTTGATCTTTACTCATCTGGGATTCTAACCTGTGGAATCGGTACACACACAAACCAACTCATAAAAGTGTAGAAATCAAATTAGGTTAATCACTTCTGTGTGCTTTAATTGGTGGTGCATCTGGGTCACTTGTTTGAGCTGTTTAGGCCGCACCACCTAATCAATTTCAAACTAAATAATCTTGTAGCTGCTTCATTAGATTCAAATAATTAGGTTAGCCAAGCACTCCATATTTTCTTGATTCATAAAGTAAAATACTTGAACTCGTGCTTTCAAACTTTGTTTCCTTCACAAAACTTGGTTGAATACACCTAATATTTGAATCCCTAAATCTGCTAAGCTAGATTCGAACCTAAAAATTCAACTTACAAAAATTTAATCTTGCTCAGAAAATCGTTGGTTGCGCACATACACACTCACAAATTTATCATTAAGGGCATAACCTAATTATGGGCCCATCATATTCCGAAAGCAATATTATCCTAGGCCTTAAGTAAAATTGAGTAGACATTGGCCCTAGGATCCATTGAGTCTGTTTCAGAGTAATCTCTTGAACGCATTTTGAATTAGTGACGTCTACTTACTTCAAAAGGTGCTAAGTTGAGGGGCCCGATTGTCAAACGACTTAAACAAGCAGGGGTCTGGCATAATTAACAGCCCTCGAGACACGCTCCCCCTGCTTCGTCGGCCCAACTTTACCACCTTTAGGAGAAAGGACAACACCAAATTCGTTGTGTAGTTAGAGTTTATTTCTAAAGCATAGGTCCTTAAGCTACACAATTTAAGGACAAGCTTTCATTTTTTGTGTTGTAGGGTTCCATTTTCCTCATCCTTTCGACTTCCTTCCAGTGCATGCTTGGAAGGAGGTCATTGAATCCTCTCTTGGAAGGACCTTTAGACCATTCTCGAAGGCGGAGGTTGAGTTATTGCCAAGTAGATCCCATGGCGAATCAACAACCACCTCCCCCGCCCCAAACGAACAGGAGCTGATTTAGAGGCAATTGGAAGAATTGCAGCAGACGCAGCAACGGTTCCAACGAATGAATGGTCAAGACACTCGGGCCTTGAAGGATTTTTATGATTCTTCAAATTACGAGGATCATCCTAGCGTTGTGATTCCCGCTGGTGATGTTGAGATCAAGCCCCAAGTTTTGAGTTTGATTAAACACTTTCACAAGCTTGGCTTAGAAGACCCATTCCAACATTTAGAGGATCTGATCACCCTGGCTTATACCACTCAATTGCGGAATGTGGATGAAGAACAGATGCTCATGAGACTTTTTTCCCATTCACTCAGGGATAAGGTCTCATATTGGTATCGTACTATTGGAAGACCGATTGCTACCTGGACAGCTTTGAAATCGGCCATCCTAAAGAAATTCTTCCCAATTGGACGAACCAATGCATTGCGACGGGCAATTACCACTTTCACCCAGTGGTTGGGGGAACCGTTTCATGGGGCCTGGGAGCGATTCTAGGATCTGTTGCGGAGGTGTCCACACCACGAGGTGTCTAAATGGCAACTTATGTAGATTTTCTACCACAGGTTGAATGATCAACTCCATCATCATTGGATGCTTCTTGTGAAGGAAATTTCCTCAACAAAGACATAGATAGCACGTACGATTTGTTTCAGGAAGTGAGCAAAAAGTCTATAAACAACACCTCCATGGAAACCATCAACTAATCCCAATAAACTAGATCAAATGTAATGAGGTCCAAGATTATCATACATTTGATATGGAATTGATCTGCAATAAATTAGATAAGGTGGATTTTGTTGCTAAATGAATGGAAGAGTGCATATCTGGAAACTCTAATACTTCTAGATCCACTCAATCCTAGAGCTCGAGATTCCATTCTTCGCAAGGTCCTATGGGACAGGAGTTTGTGAAACAACTTGAGTCGACTCAACCTTCGAGCCAGCACTTCTTGAAACCTTATGGGTTCCAAACTGGGGCCTTTGATCCCAGTTTTTCTAATCCTTCTTACCCTTCATCCTCATCTTATGAGGATGTTTATGTTGTACAAGAAAATGCTAGGTCCAACCCTTACTCGAACTTCTATAATCCTGGTTGGAAAAATCACCCTAACTTCTCTTGGAAAGATCAGGGGCAACAGACCAAATATCGACCCAACACCTATGTACCACAAAAACCAATGGGTCAGGGTCATGTATATACTCAGCTACCCTCGAATCAAGTTAATTAGCCCATGTGGAATGTCCAAGAACCCGCCAGGCAGGCTGATTTAAACCTAAAGATGGTAGAACTGCAAGGGTCAATGCTCTAGCTCATGCAACAAATGAAAACTTCATTGAACACCTTGCAATCTGGACTTAGTGCAAACAACCAACAGCCCGAATCTCTACCATCACAGCCTGTACCAAACCCAAGGGATGTGCAGAACCGAGGTGCTGGGTCTTAAGGGTTTGGTAATAGTGTGGAGCCACATGGTCAAGCTCATGATATCTATCAGGCTACCCCAGTCCCTCCTAGAGCTAACTAAGTTCCTACCGTAATCAACCGGGACTCTCCTGATTTGCCCAACCCTCCACAAGGCACTAACCACCAGCACTTTGCTACTGCAAATACCATCCCTTGAGGAGTGGTAGTAGATACAAGGGTCCCACCCAAACGCACGTCAATACCATTAAGACCCATAATAAGAACTCTAGACTCCCAACTAAGAATGTAATCAACAAAACATCAGAGTCTGATTCAGGAGTATGTTGTTGTTGTATGGGAAAATAGAAAAAGTCAGAGGAGAAATTGGAGGAAAGGATGTCCTTAGTTCAGGCTTTCAAATTGACAATCATTTTACTCCTCGCGGCTATTGGATCAATCCTCGCCTATGCCAAAGCTTTATTGAATTCATATAAAGAGAAGCGTAGAGAGAAATTTGAAAACACTAGGAGAGTAGTCTTGTCTGACAACACAAGCACACTAATCTTAAACAAGCTACCCCCTAAGAAGTTGGACTCGGGAGCCCCGTTGATTTCCTACACAATAGGAAACATTACCTTTGACTGGGCCCTCCTCAACTTGGGTGCTTCCATTAATGTGATCCCTACATCACTACATAGGAAATTGGGTCTAGGCCACCTAAAACACACTGACATAACCCTATAGTTGGCTAATAGATCTATTACAAAACCAAGGGGTCTCTTGGAAGATGTTTTAGTCAAGGTTAATGATTTGCATTACCTTGTTGATTTCATGGTCATTGACATGGAAGCACCAAAACAGCTCAACCACACTTCGATTATTTTGGGAAGACCTTTCTTGGTCACCGCCAAGGTAAGGATTGATTGTGAATCGGGAGATATAGAAATCACCTCAGGGAATAAAACAAATCGATTTAATATTTTCAAGCTCTCAAAGAAGGAACAAGTGGTTTGATGGAGGAGCTTGGTAGAATAGAGGAGGTAATGGCCATACACACATTAGATAACCCCTTAATGGCTAACCCAACCCAAACTCAGGAGGAAAATCACAAGGTTGCAGGAATAATTAAGGACAATGAAGACATGCAACCAACTGTGGTAAACCGGGATGAGGAAAATATTCATGAAATTGGAAATCTGTTGGAAGATTCACATGATCAAGCTAAAACCCACCAATGTCCTCATTCCAATTTTTTGAAGTTTAAGGTTCAAATAATGGATGGAAATCATAAAGATTAGAATGGTTGGATCAAGCACCCAGATTTTGAGGATGTAATTGAACTTTGGGGAGAAACTCTTGAAAAGCTTAGTATTCTAGAGTACACACACATTACAAACCCCCAACACATCACAAAACCCTCATCGTCCTTTTTCACCCAACCATTGCACAAATCCTACACCCACCCAAACCTCCTCTGCATTGAGTCAACAAAACTCCTATTGGAGACCATTTGGGCTCTCCTTGCATCACCAGCTTGCCACTTTCATTGATCATCTCGTTGCAAGCCCATTTTCACTCTCTGGAACCTATATCTTGGGGCTCGAAAAGTTTGTTCTTGTAGCCTCAATGTTTATAATTTTTGTTTGAGGACTGTGCCTAGCTCAATTCACTAAACTCAACACATGTATAGACTGTTTTGGAGCTGACCAGAGTTTCATGGAATACAGGTGATATTCTTCCTATTTTGCCCTCCTTTATGCTTTTATTGTACAATGAGGATATTGCATTAGCTAGGCATGGGGGGTGGATACTTTATGATTTGATTATTTTGTTAGCCCGTATAGCAATTTCCTATTATTTTAAAAAAATAAATTAAAATATTTGAAATTCAAAAAAAAAAGAATTAAGAGAAGCAAACTTAGGCATTAGAAGTTGTTAAATTTAGAAAATAATACTTTAGGACCTGAACACTTAGACTCTTCAGGTCTTCAAGCTTAATCAGCCTGGGTGTCCACTGAAATGTGGACTTGGTCTCGAGTCCTCACCAAGTTAATTTTATTTTAATTTGATAAATAAATTAGGGTGATAAGTACACGACTTATCAACTTGTCCTCTAACTTGAGGGGACTTTAAGTCTAAGCATCTACACACTATTTGCACTGACACACTTTTCGATGATTTTTATGGAAATTAGGAAGCTAATGAACTTCCTAGTGTAGTATGGCTGACAAGTTGTCATGGGTAACAACCCATTGGCCAGTTGTGCAGAGCCTAGCTGCATGACTACACTCATTCTACTGCTTATAGGTAAATCTCAGATCAAGGAAGCTGATCGGGCGTGTTTCATGTGTTGGAAATCGAGGTTACAAGTAACTAGTCATCGTAGTTGCAAAACACGTCAATCAGATAAAATTTATACCAAAACTCCAAGGGTGTCCTGGGTCGAACACAGGGAGGCGACATTTACTTTATTGAAAACCATGGTTCGATTCGGTTCTTTTTTGTATTTTGGGGTTTTGTTATTTTTTGTATTTTTGAAATAAAAGAAAATAAGCAAACGTATGACAAGATAGAGATGTGGACCAAATATGATATATATTACTTCCAATGTCAATTACAAGAAACTATGAAAGCATATAAAGAGAGGGATGTGAGAGGAAATCTCCCAAATCGGCTATTCGGCGAGACGACGGTGCCTGGTGGAAGCTCGAACGATGGAGGTGAGGAGCGAGACGGCGGAGGTGAGATGCTGGAAGATGTCAAGTTGAGGAAAGCTTCGACGTAGCTCTGGAATGGATGTGAGAAGACGGAGTTGATCTGCTACCGGAATGGAGGTGGGAGGATGGCTCCAAGGAGACTTATGAAGGGAGATGGGAAGTTGGAGGAGTATTTGGTGGGGTAGAGGTTCGCTACACTAATAGGCACCTTGGGAGCTTGAGAACAAGCTCTAATGGAGCGTTGGTAGGCTTGCTAGAGCTTAAGAGTAGGTGGGAGTAGAGTAGGTAGAGATGGCTTAGAAGGGAGGGGGTGTAGGTCCTTTTATAGTAGAGAAGAAGGGGCAAAAAATAGGTATGGGACCATTAGTGACATCCAGGCCATTGCTAGAAATGACACTATAGGCAGCTCATGCCCGCTGGCACCTATAGCTTGCTTTGCTGGAATGCGATGAATTACTGACGGCTGTAAGTGTCATTGTAAGTCCAGCTCATGCATCACTATAGGTCCAACTCACACTACGTTGGCACCACGCTCCTGCCTTGACACGCAAGGACGTGCGCCCACGTGTTGGCGCTGTGCTGTGCGTTGCGGGCATGCGTGCCTACACGCATGCACACCCGCGCTGCTACATGCATGTGGTGCTACGTGCATGCGTTGGCGGCCTGGGCTGCGCCACGTGGCGCAGTCTAGGTCGTCCATCTTCTTCGTGTTGTAGGAGCTGTTACAGAAGTCAGATTGAGTCGATTTTCAGGCCTGACATGAATCCATCCGTGCGGTCGGATTTTTTATTTGAAGCTCCAAATTATGTCTCGTAGTCCCTTGGTCGTTGATCTTCCTCGGACTGCATATGGTGCTACGGGACTCCGATTGAGGCGATTTCAGAGGCGTTAGACTCCGATTGTCGTCTTGATCAGATCCGTACGATCAGATCATCAATCAGAGGCTTCGAAATAAATATGCTTCTCTCCTAACCACAAAAAAGATGCAATTAACCTAAATTATATACGACTACTCTAAATGCAGATTAATGCATGCTATGCAATATTTATAACATGAAATGCAAATCTAAGCCTAGGAACATGCATGAATAGGCATTTTACCCTCAACAAATGTAGTTACATCATACCCCCATGCCTATCTTTTGTTAGTCCCTAGTAAAATTAAACTATATGCTATTTATAAAAGCAGAATTAGGATTAGATCGCTTAACCCTAAGTCATTTACTAATAATAGAAAATTTCAACTAAGGTCCTAAACTACGAAAACTCAACTATACCCGGGTGTCTGTCATAATGCTGACCGCCCAAGTTCTCGCCTTATTTGAGAAGGAAAGAGATATATTTTTTTATTTTTCTTCTTTTCTAATTTTTTTGTACTTTTGGAGTTTGAGAGTTCCGCGATAACTTTTTACGGCTACCCAACCCACCCAAGACTTGAAAAGGACTCTAAGTACTAAGCATCTTTGTGAAAAAGTGATAGACTCACAAAACGACTGTTAAGACAGACTTCGAGTTTCTACGACCCTAGGTGACCTTGCTTAAAGGTTTATCTTTATGATCGGTAGCTTTCTCCCTACTTTTATTTATGGGGTCAACACAAGGGTAAACCTAGTGTATATCTCCCCGGTTTATTCTACTTCCCTGCTCTTTCCCTAAGTGTTTTGGGATTTATTGTGCATTTTTTTTTGTGAGCTGGGTTCTGGACAACCGGCCGATGAGCTGTTACCACTAACAACTTGCTAGCCATACTCGTGCGGTGAAGTGTGGTTTTATTTTATTTTATTTTTTTTTCTCCCCTTTCTTTTTTTTTTCTTTCTTTCTCTATTTTACTTTTAAGTAGGTGGCTTTCCTAATCTAAGATTTACCTAAAGGCAGTACAATGAAAATGGTCTTGTGGCTGTGCTCTGGACAACCGGCCGATGAGCTGTGACCACCAAAAACTTGCTAGCCATACCACCCAAGTCGATTCATTAGCTACCCAATTTCCATAAAAATCGTTGGAAAGTTTGTCAGTAAAAAAAATTATGTGTAGATGCTTAGGCTTAAAGTCCCCCCAAATCAGAGGGTAAGTTGACAAGCCGCATACTTATCATCCCAAATTATTTACCAAATTTAAATAAATTTTAATTGGCGAGGATTCGAGACTAAATCCACATTCGAGTGGACACTCGGGCTAATTATGCCCGAAGACCTAAAGAGTCTAAGTATTCAGGTCTCAAAGAATCAATTCCTAAAGTTTACAACTCCTAATGCCTAAGTTCTCGTCTCCTAATTCTATTTTTTTTTCAAATTTTCATTTTCTTATTTATTATTTTTTTATTATTTTTTTATTTTTTCTTTTTTTTATCAAGAATAGAATAACAGAAAATCACTATTACGGCTGACAAAATGGTTATAAAATATGTCCACCCCCCCATGCTTAGCTATTTCAATGTCCTCATTGTAAAAAAAAATGAAAGCATGCAGGAGAGTAGAAGTGGAAGAATAGCACCTAGTTTCCGTGAGACTCAAGTCAGCTTGGAATAGTCTTTACATTTGCTGAGTTTAGTGCCTTCAGCTGGGCGATGATCAACCCGCGGTGGTTATGGCAAGGTAAGAGCAACCTTGTCCGAGATGGGTTCAGGGAGCACATGGTCAACAAAGGGTTTGAGACGCTATCCATTGACCTTTAAAATATTACACGTCTTTGGGTCAGAGATTTCGACGGCCTCGTTAGGGAAAACCCGCTCAATAATGAACGAGCCACCCCACTTAGACCTGAGTTTACCGGGGAAAAGCTTCAATCGAGAATTGAAAAGTCAGACCTTCTAGTTCGGCTCAAAGCTCTTACATGAAATCATCTGGTCATGGAGAGCTTTGGTCCTTGCCTTATAGATTCTGGCATTTTCATAAGCATCATTTCGAAGCTCCTCCAACATAGATAGTTGGAGTTTCCTAGTTTTCCCGACCAACTCAAGGTCCACATTACATTTCTTGATGGCCTAAAATGCCTGGTGTTCAAGTTCTACGGGTAAGTGACATGCCCTCCCAAACACCAGATGGAATGGAGGCATACTGATAGGCATTTTGTATGTCGTATGGTAAGCCCAAAGAGCATCATCTAGCTTTTGGGTCCAATCCTTCCTATCAAGCCTAATGATTTTCTGCAAAATGTTCTTGATCTCCTGATTGGAGACCTCGGCTTGTCCGTTCGTCAAAGGGTGGTAAGGTGTGGAAATTTGATGTCTCACCCCGCATTTCCCCAGTAAATTCTAAAACTAGGCATGAGTGAAATGTGTGCCACCATCACTGATAATTGCCCTAGGAACCCCGAACTGACTGAAGATATTTCTCTTCACAAAATCGATGACCACCTTGTAGTCATTGGTCTAGGTGGGAATTGCCTCAATCCACTTGGACACATAATCAACAGCAACCAGAATATACTGGTGTCCAAAAAAAGGATGGAAGGGTCCCATAAAGTCGATGCCCCAAATGTCGAAAATTTTGATGGAAAGAATTGTGTTCAGTGGCATCATATCTCTCTTAGCCATGTTCCCGAGTGTCTGGCATCGGGTGCATGACTTAAAGAATTCCTGGGCATCCTTAAATAATGAGGGCCAATAGAATCCAGATTGCAAAATTTTTGCTGCCGTCCTTTTCCCAAAAAAGTGTCCACCACACATGGATGTGTGATAAAACTCAAGTATGCTATGGAACTCGACTTCCAGAATGCATCGGCGAATGATCTAGTTTGTGCCAATGTGGTATAGCTCGAGATCATCCCAAAAATAATATTTGGCCTCAAATATAAGTCTATCCCATTGTTGTTTGGTCCAATCCAGGGGGATTTGACCAATGGCAAAATAATTGACAATATCTGCAAACCAGGGGGTTCGGATTCTCGAGACTGTGAGGATAGTTTCATCCAAAAAAGTATCAGAGATTGGAACATCCGAATGAGGAGAATCAATTAGGATTCTCGAGAGGTGATCTGCCACTACATTTTGTGCCCCAGCTTTATCCCTGATTTCAAGATCGAACTCTTGAAGCAGTAGAATCCAGCGAATAAGCCGGGGTTTGGCATCCTTTTTGGCCAAGAGGTGTTTCAAGGCGAAGTGGTCGGTATAGATGATGACACGAGAACCTAATAGATAAGCCCTGAATTTTTCTTAAGCGAAAACTACAGCTAGCAATTCTTTTTCAGTAATGGTGTAATTCCTCTAGGCCTCGTCCAGAGTTTTGCTAGCATAGTAAATCACAGAGGGATTTTTCTCAATCTTTTGACCCAAGACAGCCCCAACGGCATAATCAGATGCGTCAGCCATTATCTCAAATGGGGTTGTCCAGACCGGTGGTTGCAATACCAGGGCACAGGTGATGGCCATTTTCAATAAATCAAATGTCTTACGACATGATTCATCAAACTCGAACAATGCATCTTTGGCCAAAAGCTTACTCAAAGGCCGAGCAACCTTCGAGAAATCCTTAATGAATCTTCTATAAAAACCAACATGCCCAAGGAAAGAGCGAATTTGTTTTATAGATGTGGGTGGAGGAATTCTGGAGATAGCATCCACCTTAGCTCTATCAACTTCAATTCCCCGATTAGAAACCACATGACCCATTATGATGCCCTCCTGAGTCATAAAGTGGCTCTTTTCCTAGCTAAGGACCAACCATGTTTGGATGCATCTCTGAAGGATCAATTCCAAGTTAGCTAGGCAAGACTCAAAAGAATCTCTGAAAATGGAGAAATCATCCATGAACACCTCAAGACAATCTCCCACCATGTCAGAAAAGATGGTCATCATGCACCTTTGAAAAGTCACAGGCACATTGTAAAGCCCGAATGACATTCTACGGAATGCAAAGGTTCCGTAGGGACATGTGAAAGTTGTGTTTTCCTGGTCTTCGGGATGGATAGGGACTTGGTTATATCCTAAATAACCATCCAAGAAGCAAAAATATTTTTGCCCAGCTAACCTTTCGAGGATTTGATCGATGAATGGCAAGGGAAAGTGATCCTTTTTAGTGGCAGTGTTTAGCTTCCTATAGTCAATATAGACTCTCCAAGCAGAAGCTGAATGAGTGCTGAAGGTTTCCCCTTTCTCATTAGTCATAATGGTTATTCCCGCCTTCTTGGGTACAATCTGAACGGGGCTAATCCATGAAATATTTTAGATTGGGTAAATAATCCTAGCATCGAGCCACTTAATTATCTCCTTCTTGACCACTTCTCGTATATTCAGGTTTAGTCTCCTTTGCATTTCGCGAGAAGGGCGGGATCCATCTTCCATGAAAATACGATGATTACAATAAGATGGCTCGATCCCCCTAAGGTCATGGATGGTCCAACCAATTGCCTCCTTATTGTTCTTAAGGACATTAATCAACCTCAATTCTTGCTCCTTAGTCAAATCTGCACTAATAATCATAGGGAGCGTGTTTTCAGGTCCTAAGAACTCATATTTCAAATTTTTGGGCAATGGTTTTAATTCTAGCTAGGGTGGGTTTAGAATAGAAGGAAGGGAGGATGCTGATGAAGATTCATCAGGATGATCCAGTGGAAGAGGCTGGGAAAGAACAAAATCAATAGCCTCTTCAGAATGTGGTAGGTCTACCACGGAGGAGGGTTGTTGGTTAGGTTCGCTAAAGCTAATCGAGTCCTCGAGTGCATTGATTGTCATACACGTCTCAAGATCCTAATCCTCGAGTTCTTCAATGAATCCACAATCCTCAAATCCTCTTATCACCTTAAAAATATCTAGAGTTAATTTCTTATCCCTAAAGGTGATCTCCATACTACCGCTTTCACAGTTTATGTTGGCCTTGGCAGTAGCTACGAACGGATGCCCCAGAATGATGGGCGTGTTCCTAAATCATTAGGTACATCCATGTCGAGGATGAGGAAATCTACAAGAAAATAGAAATCCTTGACCTTGACAATTACATCCTCAATAACACCTCTCGATGTGGTGACCGATCGGTCAGCTAATTGTAGCATTACTAAGGTCGGCCTGAGTTCACCTAACCCAAACTTCCCATAAATATAAGTTGGGATTAGGTTGATGGATGCACCTTGGTCCAATAGTGCCCTATCAAAAGTGTATTCCCCAATAAGCATGAGATCAAGGGGGCACATGGATCTTTCTTCTTTTGAGGAAGGTGATGTAGGATTACAGAACTTGCCTGCTCAGAGAGAATCACCTTCCTCAGAGTGGGTTCTCTCGGCTTACACTTTTGGGTACACAGTTCTTTCAAGAATTTAGCGTAGGCTGGGATGTGCTTAATATCATCGAGGAGCAGAATATTGATCTCCATGCTCTTGAATAAATTCAAAAGCTCCTTGTTGTTGTCTAGGGTTTTCTTCTTCTTGGTTTTCAATGGGCCCTCAGGGAATGGGATATGGGTGGAATTTTCAATTTTCGATTCCTGGGCCTTATTATCTCCTTCAGCCTTCTCCTTCTCTTTCTCAAGCTCCCCAGGATTTTGACATCGAGAAGGTAATTCCAGGTTGTAGGTCTGCTACCCACTTCTCAAGGTGACAGAGTTTGCAGAGGCATAAGGGTTTGGGTCTTGAGGTGGATTAGTGAAGATTGGAGAGCCATGGTTGGTCATGTAACTAGAAGAAGAAGAAGAGGGACCCTGCTCAACCACCTGAGCATGCGCGTGTGGGTCCCTTTGATTCCCATACCCTTGGGCTCTATTGCCCTGATTTTGCACATTACGCGGGTTTGGTACGAGTTGAGATGATAGGGATCCGGGTTGTCAGGTGTTTGCAATTAACCCTGATTGCAAGTTATCCAAGGATGTCTTCATTTGTTGCATAAGCTGAAGCATGGACCCTTGCATTTCGACCATCTGCCAGTTCAAATCAGCCTACCCCACGAATTGTTGGGCATTCCAAGATGGCTGATTAACCGATCTTGAGGGCAACTGGGTGTATACTTGACCCTGACCGATTGGTTTTTTAGATGCATAGTGGCTGGGTCGAGATTGGGTCTGTTGCCCCTGATTTTTCCAAGAGAAGTTAGGGTGGTTCCTCCATCCCGAGTTAAAAGTGTTGGAATACGAGTTGGACCTAACATTCTCAAGCATTGCATATGTATCCTCATAAAATGAGGATGAAGGGAAAGAAGGATCAGAGAAACTAGGATCAAAGGCCCCAGTTTGGAACCCATATGGTTCCGAGAAATCCTGGCTCACAGGTTGAGCCGAATCGAGTTGGTTCACGAATTCTCACCCCATGGGAGCTCATGAGGAATGGAATCCCGAATTTTGGGATTGAGTGGGTAAAGAAGTGTTTCCTGAATTCCCAGACATCCATTCTTCCATTTTCTTAGCAACCAAGTCCATTTTATCCAGTTTATTACAAATTAATTCCATGTCAAATGAATGAGAATCCTGGATGTCATTAGCACTTGACCTAGGTTGTTGGGACCGGTTGAATGCATCCATGGAGGCATGATTAATTGAGTTCTCACTCATTTCCTCAAACAGGTCGTATGCATCCCTGTTGAGGAAATTGCCTCCGCAGGAGGTGTCCATGTGATTTCGAAGTTGCTCAACCAACCTGTGATAGAAAATCTACACGAGTTGCCATTTCGGCACCTCCTGGTGTGGACACTTCCTCAAAAGTTCCTGGAATCGCTCCCAGGCACCATGAAATGGTTCCCCCAGCTACTGGGCGAAAGTGGTAATTGCCCGTCGCAAGGCATTGGTCCTTCCAATAGGGGTGAATTTCTTTAAGAAAGCCAACTTAAGAGCAGCCCAAGTTTCAATTGGCCTTCTATAGTCCGGTACCAATGTGCGGCCTTATCCCTGAGAGAGTGAGGGAAAAGCCTCACGATCATTTGCTCTTCGTTCACATTCCTTGCTCTGGTGGTCTGAACCAACGTGGTCAGATCTTCCAGGTGCTGGAATGGGTCCTCCGAGCCAAGCCCATGGAAATGCTTAATCAAACTTAAGAATTGGGGCTTGATTTCAATGTCTCCGTCAGGAATCATGACGTCGGGACGCTCCCCATAGTTTGAAGGATCGTAAAAATCCTTCAAGGGCCGAGCGCCTTGACCATGCATGCATTGGAACCATTGCTGCATCTGCTGCAATTCTTGCAACTACCTCTGAATCAGCTTCTGCTAGTTCAGAGGTGGAGGCGGTAGTTGTTGATCAGCCATGGGATCTGCTTGGCTATTGCTCAACCTCTACATCCTAGAATGGTCTAAAGGTCCTTCCAATCTAGGGTTCAATGACCTCCTCCCAAGCATACACTGGAAGGAAGTCCGAAGGATGGGGAAAAGAGGGTACCTTACAGCACAAGAATACAAGCCTATCCTTAGATGGGGTAGCCTAAGGTCCACTGACTCTCAAAATCCATCCTAAGATTATGGATGATTTACTCTACTTATGTCTAGGCAATCCAACCAATTAGAAGGAGGGACTAGGGAGAAGGTTCTTCCTTTGGCTTACGCCTCCGGTTCCTAGTGTACCCCCCAGCTGCGGTCGTTTGACGATACTCCCCTAGCTAGACATCAGATTAACTAGTATAAGCAGGTTAATCGTGAATAATCTCAATCTGGATCCCGATGAGCGAATGAATCCTTAGGGCCAATGTCTAATTGATTTTAGTTAGGCTTGGGAAATTGGTGCTCTGGAATGTGATGGGCCCTTAATGGGTTGTGCCCTTAATGATTTGTTTGAGAACATGTGAATGTGCACAACCAAGAGGTTTTCAAGCAAGATTATTAAAGATGAGGTGAGTTTTAGGATTCAAATCTTACTTAATAGCTTTTAGGATTCAAATATTAGGTGTTTTCAACCAAGTTTTGTGAGGCAAACCAAGTTTGTTGTTGAAAGCACATGTTCAAGTATTTTCTTTTAGAAATCAAGAAAAATATGGAGTGCCTGGCTTGACCTAATTATTGAATCCTATGGGGCGGCTAAAAAATGAACCTCTTTTAGATTAGGTGGTGTGGCCCAAACAATTCATTCAATTGGCTCAAATGCACCACCGATTAAGGAATAGAAAAAGTTGGTTAACCTAATATGGTTTCTACTCTTTTATGTGTTGAATTCGTGTACCGGGTCCACAGGTCGGAAGCCCAGTTGAGTAGATGAAAAATCAAGTCCGATTATGTGCCTTAAATGTAGGTGTATAGAGTGTGTAAATTGATTTGTCCCACAAAAAATATCTTTTCATTTTTTTTTATATAAGATGTGGGTGAGATGGGTGAAGGTGGCAAACAAGACAAACAAAGTCTATCCTAGGGTTTATGCAAACACCTAAGTAGATTAGGTCTTGGTTATGATTGTGACGAAATGAACCAGTGGGGGAGGGTGTGGGGGACACTTACAGAGTACTCTACCCGCACTTTACTCCAATCTACCGCACTTGGATCTCCATGCTAAGGTACTTGCAAGACAGTAGATCAAAGACAAGTAGGGTTAGTGCTATGTAAATGCAAAGAAACACAATAAACAATAAAGTAAATTCCGTTGCCTCCCCGACAACGGCGCTAAAATGATCAGGCGTGTTTCACGTGTTGGAAATCGAGGTTACAAGTAACCCGTCGTCGTAGTTAAAAAATACATCGATCAGATAAAATTTATACTGAAACTCCAAGGGAGTCCCGAGTCGAACACAGGGAGGCGACGCTTACTTCATTGAAAACCGCGCTTCAATTCGTTTCCTTTTGGTATTTTGGGGTTTTGTTATTTTTTGTATTTTTCAAATAAAAGAAAACAAGCAAATGTATCACAAGATAGAGATGTGGAACAAATATGATATATATTACTTCCAATGTCAATTACAAGAAACTATGAAAGCATATAAAGAGAGGGAGGTGAGAGGAAATCTCCCGAATCGGCTGTTCAGCGAGACGACGATGCTTGGTGGAAGCTTAGACGAAGGAGGTGAGGAGCAGGATGATGGAGGTGAGATGCTGGAGGACATCGGGATGAGGAAAGCTTCGGTGTAGCACCGAAATGGAGGTGAGAAGATGGAGTTGATCTGCTACCGGAATGGAGGTGGGAGGACGGCTCCAAGGTGACCTATGAATGGAGATGGGAAGTTGGAGGAGTATTTGGTGGGGTAGAGTTTCGCTACGCTAATAGGCACGTTGGGAGCTTGAGAACAAGCTCTAATGGAGCGTTGGTAGGCTTGCTAAAGCTTGAGAGTAACTTGGAGTAGAGTAGGTAGAGATGGCTAGGAAGGGAGGGGGTGTAGGTCCTTTTATAGTGGAGGAGAAGAGGAAAAAAAATAGGTATGGGACCATTAGTGACATCCACGCCGTTGCTGGAAATCACACTGTAGGCAGCTCATGCCTGCTAGCACCCACAGCTAGTTTTGCTGGCATGCGATGATTTACCGATAGCTGTAAGCGTCGTTGTAAATCCAGCTCATCCGTTGTTGTAGGTCCAACTCACGCTGCGCTAGCGCCGCGCTCCTACCTTGCTGCGCATGCGCACCTATGCGCTGGCGCTGCGCTGCGCTGTGCGCATGCACGCCTACGTGCACACGCACCCACACTGCTGAGCGCATGTGGTACTGTGTGCGTGTGCTGGCTGCCTAGGCTGCACCATGTGGTGCAGTCTGGGCCATCCATCTTCTTCTTATTGTAGGGGCTGCTACAGAAGTCGGATTTAGTCAATTTTCATGCCGTTAGGCTGCGATCGTCGACCCGAATCCATCCGTACGATCGGATTTGTCATTTGAAGCTTCAAATTGTGTCTCCTAGTCCCTTGGCCGTTGATCTTCCTTGAATTGCATATGGTGCTAGGGGAAATCAATCGAGGCGATTTTATAAGCGTTGGACTCCGATCGTCGTCTTGATCAGATCCGTACAGTTGGATTGTCTGAGGCTCTGAAATAAATATACTTCTCTCCTAACCACAAAAGAGATGCAATTGACCTAAATTATATACAACTACTCTAAATGCAGAATGATGTATGCTATGCAATATTTATAACATGAAATGTAAATCTAAGCCTAGGAACATGCATGAATGGGCATTTTAGCCTCAAAAAATGTGTTTACATCAGAAGCCACCTGCCTAGAAAAGAAAAAAATGATACTAAAAAATAAAGAAAAAAGAGAAATAGAAAAATAGAAAAAGGAGAAAAAGTGAAAATAGAAAAATAAACCACACTTTACTGCACGAGTATGGTTGCCAAGTTGCCGTAGGTAATAGCCAATTGGTCGGTTATCCAGAGCCCAGCTCACAAAAATGCATAAAGAATTCCTAAAACACTTAGGGAAGAGGCGAGGAAGTAGAATAAACTAGGGAGATATACATTGGGTTCGCCCTTGTGTCGATTCCATAAAAAAAGTAAAAATGTAGGGAGGACACTACCAATCGAAAAAATAAACCTTTAGCCAGAAACTCTTAAGGTCACCTTGGGTCATAGAAACATAAAGTCTATTTCAACGGTCGCCTAGGTAGTCGGTCACCTTTTCACAAGATGCTTAGTACTTAGAGTCCTTTTTGAGTCTTGGGCGGGTTGGCTAACCGTAAAAAGTTATCCCGAAACTCTCAAACTCCAAAAGTCCAAAAAAATCAGAAAAGAAGAAAAAGCAAAAAATGTATATTCCCTTTTCAAATAAGGCAAGGACTTGGGAGGTTTACATTTTGGCAGGCACCTGGGCACTATCGAGTCTTTATAATTTAGGCCCTTAGTTGAAACTTCCTTTTGTTAATAAATAACTAATACCTTAAGCGATTGAGCCCTAATTCTATTTAGCATATAATTTAATTTTGCTAGGGACTAGCAAAAGAGAGGCATGGGGGTATAATGTAGACACATCCATTTTGGTTGAAATTCCAATTTATGTATGTTCCTAGGCTTAGATATGCATTCTATGTTATAAATAATGCATAGCATGCATCATTCTGCATTTATAGTAGTTTGTGTATATGTTAAGTTAATTACGTCCTTTAATGGCCAGGAGAGAAGGAGATTTAATTCAGGGCCTCAGATTGACAATCTGAATGTACAGATTTGATCAGGATGACGATCGGAGTCCAACGCCTCCGAAATCATCTAGATCGGAACCTTACAGCACTGTATGCAGTCCAAAGAAGAGCAATGGCCAGGGGGCAATGTGACATCCTTACGGGCTTCGGATGAAAAATCCGACCGTACGAATGGATCCGGAGTGACAATCGTAGTTTGGCAATGTAGAAATCATCTCGATCCGAGCATTGTGGCATCCTCTACAAGCGAAAGAAGATGGATGGCCTAGATGATGCCACGTGGCACCATCTTGGCCACCCAACACTGGCAAGCAGTCTACCTAATGCTTCCTCTTCATTTGCAACATCCATTCCCAGCTGTTGGATCTTGATCCAACGGCTGAGAAGCCATCTCCACTGCACGACCTTGGCTCCTCCTCAGGACAAACTTGTAGTCTTGGCGCAATGGTCTTGAGGTGCGTTCCCAAAGGAGGGGCATGGGTTCAAAACCCGTAAAGCCCCCCTAATCCTCCAACTAGACGCACACAACGTGACAAGGCCGCACCAGCCCGCGCACTCGCACCGTAGTGCACATGCAATGCAAGTGCCAGCACATGCATGCGTGACATGGCTGCGTGGTGGGTGCACGAGCACAGCTGTAAGTGAGCGTGAGTTGGCACGGATCCTCAGTGACAGATGGGTGGATCTTTAGTGATGTTTACAGATGTCACTAATTACCCATGTGCAACCAAGCCCTTCATCCTCCACTATAAAAGGACCCATACCCATCCATCCACCATGATCCCTTCCTATTCTCTCCTCACCTACTCTAGATCTCAAAACACACTTTGAGCTTGTGTCCCAAGCCTCTGGGATGCTCCCCTAGGGAAAAGAAAAAGTATTTTCCACCCTCTCATCATTATTCGTGGAGCTCTCATCGGCCATCTTCTCAACCCCATTTTGGGAAGCATATCACACCGCGACACCGCCCGTTCTCCTCCCATCTTTCGAGGCCTTTGTCCTTCATCCGACTCCTCAACATCTTCATCCGAGCGACATCAACGTAGCTTGGTACTCCAAGCAATTGACAAAGAGGATTTCTCTCACCCCTTTTCCCTTTTACTACTTCAATAGTGTAGAAGTATTTATAATAAACATTTGTCAAGCATTTATCTAGAAGTAGTTTTTGATTCTTGATAAATGCCAGTTTATCATCATTCTTTTACCCTAAAATAGATCTTGCTCTTAGGATTTTAACTCGGTGAATTGGTTTTTGGGTTGCCTTAGGCATAAATTAGGTTAGGCATGCATTACACATTTTTGTTGTCTTTTGGATGAGTTTATTTGAGTGTTAGGGATAAACAGATAGTCAGATCCCCAAAACCCTAACACTCAGGTAGGCAACTAGTGAAGGAGAAGCTCAAACCAGCTGGGACTCAGCCTAATCCAACTCATCATAGCTGGATACCAACTCACTTGAACTAGGGTTAGCTCATCGTAGCTCCATTCAACTCATTTTAGCTGAATGGTAGCCCAAGATAGCTCATTGATAAGTCGATTTTCACTTTCAGTTAAGTTTGGCACATAAAATGACACATCGTTTTAGTATCAAAGTGGTGGAAAATCGCTTAACAAAATAACTAAAATAAACCATTCATAGGAGAGCGAGTCGTATTGACAGGGAGGCAGAGGCCTATTAAAATAACTAGGTAGAAATCGAGTTCGCTGAAATATTCATCACAACAAACAATGCATATGTCGCCCTGAATGTAAACCTTAAATTTATGGAGAAGTCAAGGGTTGTTGACGTAATTTTAACGTAAGAAAATAGTTCATGTGCATGGGTATATCATGTACTTTTCACTTGCATGCATACTAAAATGTAATTCAAAATTAAATGTAATGCATATTGAGATGAATCATAAAGGCTTAACAATTATATAGAAGAATAAGCATAAAGCTATAATTTCACCACAATTTAATTAATCTAAGAAATCAAAAAATGACCTTTGACAATGGCAATTCCCATAAATTAAAATGCAAACCAAAACAGGGGATTCTACCTCTCTCCTCCTTGCGCACAGGAGAGAGGTTCATTCGAGGAGCTACTCTGGGAAAAGCTCGGCCGGAGCGAGGCCTTCGCGATGAAGTAGGAGGTATGGCTAGAGGTGGCCGACGGTGGGTGCTCACAAGCGGGGAGGCCAACGGTCATGCATCGGCCTGCTGCGTAGTGCACAAGTGGCTGTGCAACGAGGAGGCATGTGCCACTGGAGGTGCTGGAGGATGAGCGCTCTACGCACAGGTAGAGCTACTGGAGTAGCGCGCACTCTATGCACGTGGGCTGGAGGCAAGGGCCAGTGGAGGGGTGCTCTATTGCTGCTAGAGTAGCAACTTGGACTGGCTGCATGCGGTGTTAGGCTTGCATGTTTAACGCGGCAAAATCGAGTTTTAAAATGAAGCGTTGTAATATAGTTGAAATCGCTTTGAAAACAAATAGATTTTTATTACTCAAATAAGTTCCGAGGTCGAACATAGGGAGCAATATGGGATTTAGAAATCAAGATCACAATTCAAAAAAGAATTTGCAATAATATCAGTATCAATGTGCAAAAAGATGGGAGTAAAATGGTGATTTAGAAATACCCCTACAATATCAACTAGGGAACTCAATGTATATGTATGAAATGAAAGCTCAAATCTGTCGCTTGATTTGGAAATCAAACGTCTTAAAGTGATTGCCTTCTTTCTTTCTCTGATTCTTCCTTTCTTCTATAGCTTCTTCTCTTTCTCTGATTCTTCCTTTCTTCTGCAGCTCCTTCTGTTTCTCAGCTACGACTTTCTTCCTTCTTCTTCTCTGGCCCTTCAGCTTAGGACTTCACCTCTTCTTCTTTCTCCAACTCTTCTGCCTTTAGCTCTGTGATCCTCCTCTTCTTCTTCTCTTCTTCCTTCTCTCGCTTTCCTCTTCTGAATCTGGCTAAGTGTCAACCGAAGTTTCCTGTAGCAAAACCCTCCCCCTACCCGTGCGACCCTTCTTCTCTCTTAGGATCCGCTCTCCCAAAGCCACAGGTATTCGGGTTATCAGGCTTAGGCACGTACCCGAGTCCAGGCTCACCAGCATGCGGTGGTGAGAGAGGAGTGTAGGTTGGGTTATCGAGATCAGGCCAAGTCCACGAGTACGTAACGCGGATGAGACCGGGTGAGAGGGACCTCACCTGTGAACTAAGGCGAACAACTACCAGCACAAATTCAATTTATGCGGGCACTCAACTTCAACACTTTTTGATGTGGGACTATCTATGCCCCCCTATTTTGCATGTCTACAGCAGGGGGTCTCCCTTCAATTGCTTCAGCTCACGAGGCTCGTGTCTTCAATTGACTGCTGGGATGTGTTCGAGGATCGGTTCTATGCGACTTGGAGCTGAGACCTGGGCGTAGC
Organism: Thalassia testudinum; assembly: GCA_037157565.1. NCBI lineage: Eukaryota > Viridiplantae > Streptophyta > Magnoliopsida > Alismatales > Hydrocharitaceae > Thalassia > Thalassia testudinum. Next base: position 4,719,506 of record JAZHRO010000003.1, on the reverse strand, counting down.
AATACCTGGAGCAAGCTTCAAGCAAGCTTGAAGCTTGCTCATCAATTGCAGACAGAGCGTACTCATGAAATCAACAAAATGGCCTCTCGACCCTATCAGAATGCTCAGGAAGGGTCGTCGGAGCATGGCGAACGTGATGGGGGTGGTGGCGTGGAGTGATAGTTGCTGTGGTGGCCGGAAGGTGACGAGAATGGTCAGAGATGATGGGTTTGTTCAGGAGTGTGTGTGCATGAGTGGAATGATGAATAAAGAGAGGGAAATGATCGGGGAGGTGTGGCGATGGTTGTACGGTGGTCGACGAGAGATTTGGTGGTCTGTGGAGGTGAGATGGTCTCGTCAGGGGGGTGGTCGGAGATGGAGGAGATGGAGTTGCGGAGAAGCGTTGGTGGTCGGATTTGGAAAATAAAGAGAGGAGAAGAAAGTAGGGGAGATAAGGAGCTTAGCTAGGAGGTAGGTGAGCGAACTGAGGCAGAGATGGCATCAGATGTGGTGTTGCTGAGGTCGGAGACAAAGGCAGCTTCGGTGAGGTAGAAACGGCAAGGGTGAAGGAGGAAAGGGCATCTGCTGGTACTGCTAGATGCAGATGGAAGCGAGGAAGAGGAATCCCCCACTAGTATTGTGGAAGGACGATGAGGAAAGGCAAAGGGGATCATCGGATGTCGAGGAGCCTACGGCCGTGAAAGAGAGAGAGGAATTGTGGGGACTCACGGTCGATTTCGAGCACGAGGAGATCGGTGAGCTCTGAAGTTCCTTATAAAGGGTTCTAGGGGGTGGTTAGAGCTTGGGAAGCAAGCTTCCCAAGCTTGGAAGGTCACCGGATTTGAGAGTTTCATGAGATCCAAATCTCTCATGCGTTCGCATGAGAGATTAGGAAAGATTCAGAGCACATGGACAGGTTCAGATTGAAGAGGATTCCTTAAAGAATCTCCCTTCCAATTTTGAAAGGGATTGACTGAATAGAGTTCTCTTCAATCAAAGGTCACCGAAGAAGGATTTCTCCATGATAATGGCGGAGGGACCTAATTGTGAAGACGATGAAGAAGTTAGGGGGCTGAATGCAAGGGTTTTTGAAAGTTGGGGGTATAAATGTAATCAGACAGGACCATTTTGCAAACTAGGTCAAGATAAGTTAATCTTGGGTCTAAATTTTGGTACAAGCCTAATTTGGACTGAAGAAATCCAATGATGAAGTTGGATTTTGGTTTTGACCATGTTTTACTGGGTAATTTATGCAAAAACCAAAATTAGGGCAAATATCTATCTGAGACTCCATTTTTGGTCAAGATGGGTTCTAATAGTCAAATTGAAGGTACTAAGCCCTAGAGAATATTTTTCTATGATTTTTAGAGGGTTTAGGTGAATTTTATCCTGACCAAAACCTTAGTTAATTGAGTTTATTTTTAGGATTTCAAAAGTCATTTAATTCTCAAAATATACGTAAACCCTTCTCTGTCTGATTTAACCCACTTATTATCCAATTAAGACCATTTGACCTTTATTCAACCCTTGAGAAAACTTGTGGTTCTACTATATTCATGATAAGCTGGTAAAATTGTAGTTTTAACCCTAGTTTCTTATTTTTCTCTCAGAATGGTTATACAATGAGTTATGGTTCTCTAGCAGCTATGTAGGAGCATTTGTTGACTTAATTGGGTCAAAATGAGCTAGTTATGGCTCATGATGGTGTTCCCATCATACCCCCATGTCTAGCTTTTGTTAATCCCTTAGCAAAATTTCAAGGTATTAACCTTGATTCTAGACCATAAAATCTTTTGATACTAAAAAACTTTGCTGTGTGTTTCTTTTTGTGGATTAGGTTAGAATGTCGATAATAGGCCTGGAGGTACTCAAGTACCAACCAAGATCCGGACCTGATTGGCTATAGCCTCAGTCTGCTGCAAAGGTTTCTAAGGCCCACAAGAACTAACCTAAGGTTCATTGAACTCTGCAGTTAAAGCGCCTGTGCTTGTAACATATTTTAGCCTCAATTTAGTTTGCAGTGCATTTTTCTCGAAGAGAGACAAATGGATTTTTCTTTGTTTTCAAAGAGTTTTCTCTCTCTTTTCTTATTATTTCGAGCTTCAGATTGGATTTACAACATGATCTGTATTGGATTCCCAGTCCCCATCATTAATCCTCGTAGGGTCCCTAGCAATCGATGCTTCATAATAGCATCGCCCATGGTAACCCCCAAAACCCTGGCCTTTGAGATTTCAAGATAATCCCACCCATGGTGTTCTGTGGCTAAATCCATATCCATTTAATCGACATTTTAGGATAATGCTGCTCATGGCATCTGAACCAGCACAGGGTGCTTACATGCCCCCGGTAGGATATGTAGATATCCTAGGAGACAAGCACCGAGGAGACGATATGTTATTGCATATCTTTGAAGGGAATTTCCCACCTCTCTGCACCGAGAACTCATGCAAATCAACTTGTGTTGATCAGCTGCTCCTAATCTAGGTGACTTTTTCAGAACAATTTAAACGCATTTGCGTGATTTTGATACTTAGGCACACTGAACCAGACTGTGTGTGGATTGGGGTGCTTAGGTTACCAAGTCCCACAAATCAGAGGTCAGTTAACGAGGCTGAATGCTCCCTAAGCCTTAGACCTAATACTTAGGCTTCGCATTTTCCCCAACCTCTTGAGGACTATCCAGATCATAGTAGGTACTTGAATTTTTAAGCTTAGGATCATAGCCCAAAAGGACTAAAATCAACGTTCCTACCAATCTCTTCTCTGTTTCATTAGCACTTTTTGCCTTTCATTCTTTTGATATGGTCTAAAACTAAGTCAATTCCTTAATCTTTTACTAATGACAACCTCTTTTTCATTTCTTTTCAATTTATGCTCCTTTTTGACATTTTTAACTCCCCTTTTTCTCCTCAAAGTCTAATATGCCTTCAAAATTTTCTCTCCTCTCATATTTTTGTTCTTTTTCAAGAATTTTTTTATTCTTTTGGTATTTTTGGAATATGTGATTTTCTTTTATGAAACCCTTTCTTGTGAGATATTTTCATGGCATTTTGCACTTTACTACCCCCCTATGCCTACGATTTGCAATGTCCTCATTGTAAATTAGGTGGGTTCGAGTTCAGCTTAGAACATTTATTAGAATAGGTTTTGGGTGGGTGAATGGGTCGGGATGACTGTTGCGGATGATTTCAAGCTCGAGCACGAATACCAGAGGTGGAGTTGGCTATTCTAATGGATGAATCCGAAAGTACAATATGAGTTCAGCATATGATGTGTCAAGAAAGGTTTTGGGTTTTTCAAAATGACGGGTTGCCTCACGTTAAGCACTGAGTTTTACGCCATCGACTGGGCACAATGAGCTCAGGGAGAATGGAGGGTAAAAGAGGTCTCAGCCAAATTCGTATCGGTGAGTTCAATGAATGGTTTGAGTCTCTGACCATTCACGACAAAAGGTTCTGAATTGTGGCTGATTTCGACGGCTCCATTTCCAAAGATTCATCGGACAAGGTAAGGTCCAATCCATTTTGATCTAAGTTTTCCTAGGAACAGTTTCACTTTCACATCAAAGAGTAGGACTTTTTGACCAGGGAAAAAGATCTTTTTGGATATGTGCTTGTCGTGAATGGCCTTAACCCACTCTTTGTAAATTCGTGAGTTCTCATACGTGTCGTGGCGTAATTCATCGATGTCACTCATTTGAAGCTTTCTGTGGGTTCTTGCCTTAGAAAAATGGAGATTGCATTTCCGTACTGCCCAATAGGCTTTGTGCTCCAATTTGACAGGGAGGTGACATGCCTTCCTATACACTAATCTGAAGGGAGACATGCCTAATTGGGTTTTGTGGGCGGTCCTATAAGCCCATAAAGCTTTCAGAAGTCAGGATGCCCAGTCTTTCCTGTCAGGTCAAACTGTGAGCTAGAGGATTTTCTTGATCTCCCGATTCGATAGTTCAGCTAGACCGTTGGTTTGGGGGTGATAAGGAGTAGAGATTCGGTGTGACACCCCATATTTGGTCATCAGTGATCTGAACTGAGCATTAGTGAAATGGGTCCCTCCATCAGAGATTATGGCACATGGAATCCCGAACTGAGAAAAGATGTTCTGATGAATAAATTTGATGACCACCTTATGATCATTGGTTCGGGTCAGAATGGCTTTGATCCATTTGGACACATAGTCAACACTGAGTAGAATGTACTCGAAGCCGTCCGAAACAGGAAAGGGTCCCATAAAATAAATCCCCCAGACATTGAAGATTTTGCATACGAGAATCGACTGTAAGGGCATCATATCACGGTGGCTCTTGTTGCCTAAGGTCTGGCAATGAGTGCATGCCTTATAGTGATTGTATGCATCTTTGAAAATCGTGGCCAATAGAAGCCACACTGGAGGACTTTTGCTACGATTTTATGACCCATGAACTGTCCACCGCATGCCTGGTCATAGCAGAAGAACAAGATCTCCAGAATTTCCACTTCCGAGACACATCATCGGATGATTTGATCAACACCGATGCAGAAGAGATATGGGTCTTCCCAAAAGTAGTACTTGGCATCAGAAGGTAATTTGTCTTTCTTGGCTTTCGGCCAATCAGACAGGATCTGATGTGATGCCAAGTAGTTTACTAGATCAGTAAACCATGGAAGCCTCGTACTGATAGTCAGGAGGTGCTCATCAGGAAAATATTCCGTAATGGGTCCGAAAGGGTTGATAATGTCAGAAGGAAGGTGGGACAAGTGATCAGCTACCACGTTCTATTTTCTCACCTTGTCACGAATCTTGAGGTCACTCTTGCAATAGCAAGATCCAGCAGATTAGTCGAGGTTTGGCGTCTTTCTTTCCAAAGAGGTGCCACACAGCAATGTGATCAGAGTAAATGATAACACAGGAACCCAGAATATATGATATGAACTTTTCCAAGGCAAATACTACGAATAGCAGCTCTTTCTCAGTAACTATGTAGTTATGCTAAGCCTCGTCAAGTGTCATGCTAGCGTAGTAGATGACCACGGGTTTCGCATCAATTTTCTACCCAAGTACCGCACTTACAACGTAGTCGGATGCATCGCACATGATCTCAAAGGGTTGAGACCAATCAGGGGACTGTAAGATTGGAGCTTGGGTAACTCGATCGCAAAGGAACTCAAATGCTTGAGTGCATTCCTTGGTGATTTCAAAAGGGACATCCTTAGATAGCAGATTAGTCAAGGGGCACATGATTTTTGAGAAATCAGGAATGAATCGACGGTAAAAACTGACGTGCCCCAGGAAGGATCAGATGTCTTTGACCGAGCTAGGCATCGGGAGTTTAGAAATCAAATTCACCTTGGCTTGATCAACTTGGATGCCTTTTTCGGAGACGAGATGTCCCAGGACAATTCCTTCAGGAACCATGAAGTGGATCTTTTTCTAGGAAAGAACCAGATTCACGTTGATGCACCGCCTGAGGATCTCGACCAAGTGCAGGAGGCAATCGTCAAATGATTCGCCAAAAACTGAGAAGTCATTCATAAAGACTTCCAGATATTCACCTACCATATCTTAGAATATGGCAAGCATGCACCACTAAAAAGTAGCAGGTGCATTGTAGAGACCGAAAGCCATCCTTCGGAATGTGTACATCTCGAAAGGGTAGGTGAAAGTGGTCTTCTCTTGGTCCTCAGGATGGATTGCCAACTGGTTATAACCGGAGTACCCATCCAAAAAGTAGAAGAATCTATTTCCTGCTAGTTTTTCGAGGATCTGATCAATAAATGGTAGTGGGAAATGATCCTTCTTCATGGAGGTATTGAGTCTTTGTAATCAATGTAGACTCTCCACGAATTTGCTACATGGGTTGGTATGATTTCTCCAGTCTCAGTCGTGATCACAGTGAGTCCTGCCTTCTTAGGCACAACCTGGATTGGACTCACCCACCGACTATCAGAGATTGGGTAGATGATCCCAACATCTAACCATTTAATGATCTCCTTTTTCACAACCTCCTACAAATTAGGATTCATACGTCTCTGCATTTCACGGGAAGGTAGTGTGCCCTCTTCAGTATAGATACGGTGTGTGCAGTAAGAGGGGCTGATGCCAGTCAAATCATCGAGAGTCCATCCAATGGCTCTTCGATGTTGCTGGAGAACAGTAATCAGACAGGATTCCTAATTAGGTGTGAGTCTGGAATTGATAATCACAGGAAACGTCTGATTGGAACCCAAAAAACATACTTTAGATGACTTAATAGACGTACTACAAAGTCCACCGGGAAAAAGAAATCTCGAACCCTAACAATGACATCCTCATGAACTCTTTTAGGTGACTTAATAGATTGATCTACCAACTATAATGTCACCTCTGTGGGTTTTAGCTCAGATTCCTCAAGATGGTCAAGTAGGGATGTAGGTATTAGGTTTATGGAGGCTCCTAAATCCAATAATGCTCTATCAAATTGGATATCACCAATTGTACAGGAAATCAGGGGAGTACCTACGTCTTTTGCCTTAGGTGGGAGCCTACTCAAAATGATGGACCTGGCTTGCTCTGACAATACAATTGGGCTCCAACTTTTGGTTCATAGCTTACTCTTAGGTGTGCACACGTCTTTCAGAAATCATGTGTAAGCCGGTACGTGGTGAATCGCATCCATCAAGGGGATGTTCAAATGGACCTGTTCAAAGAGCTTGACCAGGTCCTCTTCAGGTGCCACGGGTTTGGTTATTCTCTTTCCCTTGGTCAAGGCCTCGGGAAATGGAACATTAGATGGTCCCTCTAGAATAGGTCCAGGTACTTGATCTGGGACAAGGGTATCCTGGATGACTATTCTAGGGTTTGTGTTAGACTACCAGGTTGAAAGTGGCTTGGGGAAGGTGGGTCCTATGTTGCTTTGCCACTACGAATTGTAACTGAATTCAGTCCTTCCTGGTTCTGGTTTGGTGTAGGTAAAATAGGTGGCTGTTGCTGAAATCCTGAGTATGATGTCGAAGCTTCCATCCTATCGGGTGATGGAGCAGAAGGGGCCTAATAAACCATGTGGGCTTGGCCTAGATTTGGGTTCATAACATGCCTCTGGTTCGACACGTTGTTCGGATTAGGCAGAGGTTGCGAAGGGAGTGTACCAGGTTGGAGAGAATTTTCCATCTAGGCGAGTTGATTGCGAACCTTTGTGATCTCGTCATTGTGCTGTTTCTGTATAGCCGCATTCGTCTTTTGAATGTCAAGTAGAGTCTGAAGGATAAGAGTCATTTGATCTCCTTGAGTTGGCCGAGAGTCAGTTGATAGGTAGGGTTGGGCCTAGGCTAAGGTGGCTGATATCGACGAAAAGCTTGTGGATGGGGCTGATATAGTGGTCTCTGATTTTGATTGTTTCCCACCCATGTGAAGTTAGGATGATTTTTCCATCCAGGGTTATAGGTGTTAGAGAATGGGTCATTTGGGATGGTGTTGAGGTCCTCGCAGGTCTAAGGAACCTTAGAAAAGTAAGAATACGATGGTTCAGAGTTCCCCCAACTAGAATAGGTAGGTTCAAAGTTTCCTCCAGCACTAGAGTCAGACGGGAGTGTATACGAGTCCAACCCTTCAGAAGGTCAGTGGTAGATGTTATGTACAGCTTCCCTCCCAAAGGGCAGTTGTGCAAATAGGTTTTACGTTGAGGTGGCTTGCTGAAAATGTTGAGTTAGCTCATCCACCTTCTTCTCAATAATAGAGACCTTGTCCAAACAACTGGCCATCAGTTCCAAGTTGACAGAAGAGGACAGGCCCTGCATCTCATGTGCTCCCCTTCGATTCATCGATGCACAGGCATTCGTTCGGTTGAATATGTCCATGGAGTCATTATTGATCGAGTTCTCGCACACATTCTCGAGAATCTCCCACACAGTGTCTTCGTGTTGACCCATGATATTTCCTTCGCAAGTTGCATTGACAGCGTAGCCCTCCAGCCCAGCCGCAACCCCTCCTCTGAAGCTGCATCTGCGAAGTCTCGACCGTTGGATTCAAATCTAGTGGTCGTAAACGCTCCATGTCACTCGCTTCATCTAACTAGACCACCAACTTTGAGTCTCGACTGTTGGATTTCATCCAATGGTTGAGAGCTCGAGCCATCTGATCGCTCCGCTTGACAATCCAACATGATGGCGCAATGGTCACAATAGGCATTATCAAGCCACGGATGCACGATCAAATCCTTGCGGGTGCATGCAATCAACAGTGTGAGGGCGGGCACCAAATTGGGCCATGCGATCTTCATCGAGCGGCACAGATATCCCCTCGCGGTGCAGCAGTAGCGAGCGGATTCGCACGTGCACGACCACGCACCGACCGATGCCCGATCTGATGCGGATCGAGAGCGCGATCTAAGTGCATTACCTTCAAGCGATCTTGACCGTTGATAAAATATCGAATAGTGGGCATGCGAGCATAGCGCCAGCGAGGCATGCCAGCGAGGGAGGGTGGATCTTCAACGACACAAACGAAGGCCTTTAGTGACGCTTACAACTGTCACTAATGGTTTGCACATGCCAGTAAGGGGAATTGAAGGGCGGATGTTTACAGACGTCAACTGCAAGGATCTGTAGCAATGTTTATAGACGTCAGTAATAACCCAAATGCAAATTTGTTCTTCCTCCACTATAAAAGGACCTCCCTACCATCATTCCAAACCATCTCTTCCTTTCTTCTCACCACCTCCTAGGCTCTAGAGAAAGCTTATCCCAAGCCCGGGATGCTCCTCTAGGGTAGAAAACTAAATAGTTTTCCCTCCCCTCATCCCCATTCGTGGAGCATCTCGTGGCCATCCTCTCACCGCCCTTCGGGAAAAAGATCCTCACCGTGATGCCGTCCTGCCCCATCCTTCGTCCTTCGACTATGCCCTCCTTCGTCTCACTCCTCACCACCTTCCTCCAAGCGATGTCAGAGTAAGTTGTCCTCCGAGCAATCATCGAGGGGGATTTCTCTCACCTCTTTCTATCTTTCTTTTGCTTTCGTAGTGTAGATTTTCCATTTTTGTTGTTGTAACAAACAATTCTTTATGAATAGATGATTGTTTCTCTCTCTTTCTCCCTCTCTCTTAAATTTTTGCAAGTAGATTAGCTAGAATTCATCGACTTGATCTCTTGCTTACTAAAAATACCAAAAAAATTGGAAAAGATAAAACTGACCAAAAATAAATAAAAGCGAAGCACGAATTTTTATAAAACCAAACGTTTGCCACCCCGTGTTCGACCCGGGATTCACTTTTTGAGTTTCGATTATAAATTTTATCTGATAGACGCATTTTGTGAGCTACGATGATGGGTCCTCCAAGCCCCTAATTTTAATTCATGAAACATGCTTCGATCACTTTTGCCTCATTGCTGAGGAGGCAACACTCGTTGGTTTCTTTTCCATGTTTTTTCGCCTTACCTAACTTTTATCTCACTTTTTCTCTGATCTTACCTTGATTGCAGGTACTCATCCGAGGCGGGCCAGAGCGGTTAGATTGGAGAAAAGTGCAGATGAAGGTTTTGTAGGTGTACCCCCACCACCCCAACCCTAGTTTTCATTTCATAACCTAATAACTTAAACCCAAATCAACTTAGGTGCTTGCATAAACCCTAGGGTAGATTTTGGTTGTTTAATTGTCACTCTACTCACCTCACCCACCCATGTATACAAAAATTAAAAAAATATTCTTCTCTTGTGGGATTTAACTAAAAGCTACACACTTAACACCCACAGCTATTTATCCTAAGGCGCACAATCATTTTGATTCTACCACTTAACCTGGATCTGACTTATGGACCCGGTACACTTCAACTCAATACACATAAGTGAGTAGAAATCTGAATAGGTTAAACATTCTTGTGTGCCTTAACTATGTGATACAATAGCCCAATTGATTGAGCTATTTGGGCCGCACCACTTAAAATTAAAATTGATTCATCAAGTAGCTTGCCACTTAGGGTTGATTTCTAGAACTAAACCAGGCAATCCACATTTTATTCCTGATTTCCATTCCATATTATAAATATTGCATAGCATGCATCATTCTACATTTAGAGTAGTTGTGTATATATTAGGTTAATTACATCCTTTTGTGGTCAGCAGAGAATGAGATTTATTTCAGAGCCTTGGATTGTCGATTTGACCATGTAGATCTGATCAAAACAATGATCGGAGTCCAACGCCTCCAAAATCGCCTTAATCGGAGTCCCATAGCACCATATGCAGTTCGAGGAAGATCAACGGCCAAGAGACAAGGTGATGTAATTCGGAGCTTCAAACAACAAATCCGACCACATGGATGGATTTGGGTCGACGATCGCAGCCCAGTAGCACAAAAATCAACTCAATCCAACCTCTATAGCAGCCCCTACAATGGAAAGCGTACACTTCAACTCAATACACAAAAGGGAGTAGAAATCTAAATAGGTTAACCATTCTTGTGTGCCTTAACTTAGTGGTGCAACAGGCCAATTGATTGAGCTGCTTGGACCGCACCACTTAAGATTAAAATTGATTCATCAAGTGGCTTGCCACTTAGGGTTTCTTTTTAGGATTGAAATAGGCACTCTACATTTTATTTCTAATTAGCATTTCATATAATAAATATTACATAACATGCTTCATTCTTCATTTAGAGTAGTGTATATTTTAGGTTCATTACATCCTTTTGTGGTCAGGAGAGAAGGAGATTTATTCGGAGCCTCAGATTGATGATTCGATTGTACGGATCTGATCAGAATCACAATCGGAGTCCAATGCCTCCAAAATCACCATGATCGGAGTCCCGTAGCACTATATGTAGTCCAAGGAAGATCAACGGCCAAGGGACTAGGTGACATAATTTGGAGCTTCCAATGTCAAATCCAACCACGTGGATGGATTCGAGTCGACGATCACTGCCCAATGGCGTGAAAATCGACTCAATCCAACCTCTCTAGCAGCCCCTACAACATAAAGTGTACACTTCAACTCAATACACATAAGTGAGTAGAAATCTAAATATGTTAAGCATTCTTGTGTGCCTTAACAAAGTGGTGCAACAAGCAAATTGATTGAGCTATTTGGGCTGCACCACTTAAGATTAAAATTGATTCATCAAGTAGCTTGCCACTTAGGGTTGATTTTTAGGGCTGAACCAGGCACACCACATTTCATTTCTGATTTGCATTCCATATTATAAATATTGCATACCATGCATCTTTCTACATTTAGAGTAGTTGTGTATATTTTAGGTTAAATACATCCTTTTATGGTCAGGAGAGAAGGAGATTTATTTCGAAGCCTCAGATTGACGATTTGACCATACAGATCTGATCAGAATGACGATTGGAGTCCAAGGCCTCTGAAATCGCCTTGATCGGAGTCCCATAGCACCATATGCAGTCCGTGGAAGATAAATGGCCAAGGGACTTGGTGACATAATTCGAAGCTTCAAATGACAAATCCGACCATGCGGATGGATTCGGGTAGACAATTACAGCCCAACTACATGAAAATCTACTCAATCCAACCTCTGTAGTCGCCCTTACAACGGAAAGTGTACACTTCAACTCAGTACACAAAAGTGAGTAGAAATCTGAATAGGTTAAGCATTCTTGTGTGCCTTAGCGAAGTTGTGCAACAGGCCAATGATTTAGCTATTTGGGCTGCACCACTTAAGATTAAAATTGATTCATCAAGTAGATTGCCACTTAGGGTTGATTTTTAGGACTGAACCTGGCACTCCACATTTTATTTCTAATTTGTATTCCATATTATAAATATTGCATAGCATGCATCATTTTACATTTAGAGTAGTTGTGTATATTTTAGGTTAATTACGTCCATTTGTGGTCAGGTGAGAAGAAGATTTATTTCAGAGCCTCAGATTGATAATTCAACCATATGGATCTGATTAGAACGACGATCGGAGTCCAACGCCTCTGAAATTGCCTTGATCAGAGTCTCGAAGCACGATATGCAGTTCGAGGAAGATCAGTGGCCAAGGGACTAGGTGATGTAATTCGGAGCTTCAAACGACAAATCCGACCATGCAGATGGATTTGGGTCGACGATCGCAGCCCAACTACGCGAAATCGACTCAATCCAACCTCTGTAGCAGCCCCTACAATGGAAAGTGTACACTTCAACTCAATACACATAAGTGAAAAGAAATCAGAATAGGTTAAGCATTCTTGTGTGCCTTAACTAAGTTGTGTAACAGGCCAATTTATTGAGCTGTTTGGGTCGCACCACTTAAGATTAAAATTGATTCATCAAGTAACTTCCCACTTAGGGTTGATTTTTAGGACTGAGCCAGGCACTCCACATTTTATTTCCGATTTGCATTCCATAATATAAATATTCCATAGCATGCATCATTCTGCATTTAGAGTAGTTACGTATATTTTAGGTTAGTTATGTCCTTTTGTGGTCAGGAGAGGAGATTTATTTCAAAGCCTCGGATTTATGATTCAACTGTACAGATCTAATCAAAATGACGATCGGAGTCCATTGCCTCCGAAATTGCCATGATCGGAGTCTCGTAGGACAATATGCAGTCCGAGGAAGATCAACGGCCAAGGGACTAGGTGACATAATTCGGAGCGTCAAATGACAAATCTGACCACGCGGATGGATTTTGGTAGACGATCGCATCCCAACGGTGTGATAATCGACTCAATCCAACCTCTGTAGTAGGCCCTACAATGGAAAGAAGATGGACATCCCAGGTCGTGCCATGTGGCACAACCTAGGCCACCCATGTGCACGCATGCACCACCATATACACACAGCAGCACGGGCACGCGTGCGAGCAGAGGCATGCACGTGCAGCAACGGCAGTGCACGCGAGCTCGTAGGGTGCTGGGGTGTGCGACATAGGCGCACGGAGCATGCACTAGCACAGCTGTAGCATGGGCATGTAGGCTGTCTTTAGCAACATTTGTGAAAAATTTTCAGCAACGTTTATGACCATCACTAAATGTCCTATATACGAAGTTTGTTCTTTCCTCCAATATAAAAGGACCCTTATCCTCCGATTTTTCTCCATCTCTTCGTTTCTTCCTCTCACAACCTCCAAGGCTGTAGAGAGAGCTTGTCCTAAGCCTAGGATGCTCCTATAGAGTAGAAAACAAACATTTGTTCCTGCTTCTCATTTCCATTCACGGAGCATCCTGTGGTCATCTTCTCACCTCCCTTCGGGAAGAAGATCCCCGCTGCGGTGCCGTCTTGCCCCACCCTCCATCCTCGTTCGTCCCGCTCCTCACCACCTTCCTCCAGGCGACATCAGCGTGAGTCATCCTCTAAGTGACCATCAAGGGGGATTTCTCTTACCTATCTCTATCTTTATTGCTTTCATAATATAGTTTTCCCACTTTCCTAGTTGGAATAAAGATTTCATTATAAAAATACATGATTGTTTCTCTCTCTCTCTCTATCTCTCTCTTTTTATTTTGCAAGTAGATTAGCTAGATTTCATCGACCTGATCTCTTGCCCAATTAAACATACCAAAATAATTAGAAAAGACAAAAATGACAAAAACAAATAAAAAGTGAAATGCATATCTTTCAAAACCAATTGTTCACCTCTCTGTGTTCGACTTGGGGCTTACTTTTCAAGTTTCATTTATAAATTTTATCTGATCGACGGATTTTCTCACAAATTGAACTACGACGACGGGTTTTCCAAATCCAAGCCTTCCGCATGTGAATCTACCGTCTTAATTTTGGCACCGTTGCCAGGGAGGCAATGCTCTTTTATTTTTTCTCACGTTTTCCTGCATTACTTACATATATTTCTAACATATCTTTCTTCTTCGATTTATTGTCTTGCAGGAACTCGATCAAGGAGCTGAAGGCGGTAGATTGGAGTAAAGTACGGGTAGAGACATTTGTAAGTTATTCCCCCCACCCACCCATTAGATTTCGATTCCATAACCTAATAGCTCAAACTCAAATCAACTTAGGTGCTTACATAAACCCTAGGATAGATTTGATTGTTTGATTGTCACTTCGCCTCGCCTCACCTACCCACATATATTAAAAAATAAAAAAATAATCTTCTCTTATGGGATTTAATTAAAAGAGACACACTTAACACCCACAAATTCTCATCTTAAGGCACACAATCACTTTGATTCTACCACATAACCGGGATCTGACCTGTGGACCCGATACACTTCAACTCAATACACATAAGTGAGTAGAAATCCAAATAGGTTATACATCTAGGTGTCTTAACTAAGTAGTGCAACAGGCCAATTGATTGAACTGCTTGGGCTACACCACTTAAGATAAAAGTGATTCATCAGTAGCTTGCCACTTAGGGTTGATTTTTAGGGTTGAACCAAGCACTCCACATTTTTTTTCTATTTTCTAAAGGAATACATCATCACCTGTGCTTGGAAAACCTGGAGTGTTCTACTGAACCCTGATTGAACCCACCTAAGGATTAAACCCTAAAAGCTACTAAACAAGGTTAAACCCTAAAAGACACATCATAAAAAAACCTTATTTGCAAACCCTGGTTGTGCACGCACACACATTTGAATTGATCATTAAGGGCACAACCCATCTAAAGGGCCGATCACATTCCAAGAGCACAATCATCCCAAGCCTAAATGAAATTGAGTAGACGTTGGCCTTAAGGATTGATTCGCTCTTCAGACCTCAGACTAAGATTTTTTTCGATTAATCTATTTATGCTGGTCCATCTATTGTCTAGCTAGGGAAGTAGCGTCAAATGACCGCGGCTGGGGGGTACACTAGGAACCGGAGGCACAAGCCAAAGGAAGAACCTTCTCCCCAGCCCCTCCCTCTAATTGGTTGGATTGACCAGATAGAAGTAGACCAAATCATTTATAATCTCAAGACATGTCCTGGGAGTCTGTGGGTCTTTAGGCTAGCCCACCTAAGGACAGGGTTGATTGCTTGTATTGTAGGGCTCATTTCTTTCTTCTGGTTTCCCATCTTATTCTACCTTGTATTTTTCCACATCCTACACTCATTTTCCATCCTACCCTCCTACCACTACCTATCCTTAAGATGATTACTATCTCGACATGACTTATCACTACCCATCTCAAAGTGGGGATAACTTTGATTAGGGGTATGAATCCGGACCTTAGTGTCCAAGGCCTAACCCTCGACAACAAGACTATGATTACTATCCTTCCTAGAGATACAATGATTATAGATCTCCATCCTTTGATGATCAAACCAACCTGATCTACAATTAGGAAGGATATGATGATTATAACATATGCCCTCCTCAGTATTCCACTGAATATAGGTCACCTCCATTCTTTGAACAACCCGAGATGACCTAATATCAGGGAGGGACTTGAGAACCTCAATATCTTGACTCCCCTAAATTTAACCCAAACCCACCCAACCCTGAACCGAACCAGTCGGTTCAGGTGAACCAGATCCAGGATAGGGTGTTGGCTAATTTGAGGAACACTATACAATCTTTAGAAGCTCAGCCAACACCATGCACTAAAGCATTTGAGCCTATGATCAAATTGATTGTTGAACTTAATAGTTCTCTATTAGATTTGCTCCAAAATGTTAGGGATAGGGATGTGGGTATGTTTCTTCTTAGGAAATTATCGAAGTTGAGGATGAAATTTGTGGTTGCCCTAGTCAAATCTTGGGATGATTCTCAAGATGAACCCCATTCAGGAGAGCTAATGTCAGAACCTGCTCAGGTGCCTGTCGGGGAGGATACATCTTCTGAGATTGGAGATGACCAGGTTGGTCTAGAGCAACCCATTGAGGATGAACCAAGTTTCTCACCCGAGATCCCAGAGCCAGGGAATGACGAAAAATGTCTCCATGGACCATGAAATGACATGATTTTGAGACGTATATAAATGAGGATCATGAATTCCTTGATTTTGAGGTTGAGGAATCTCTTAGTAAAGTCTCACTTGAGCTTAAGGAGAATGATTTTAGTGAGACAGACGAGCTTGAGGAATCTAAAAAACCATTTGATAGCCCGACTATTGCAAATTCTGATTTGGTTGGGGCTAACTTGGATGATTCAAATCCTGATGATTCAATTAGTAGCCCCATTCCACAATCACACCCCAAAGAGATGACTTTACAGATCATTGTGCCCAAGCCAATCTTGATTCAGCCATGATTTTTGGACTTGGGTAAATCTTATGGGGTGAACGGTATGCTAGAGGTCCCAGAACTTTACCACTTCATGTTGGAGGATAGAAATGTTCAAATGAAAATTTGGGAGGTTAATTCTGAGGGAAAACCAAGTTTGGATTTAAGGGTTCTTGTTGACCTAAAACCACCTACTTTTTACTAGCACCCTTATGATATCTTTGATGTGCGACCCAAGCTTGGACACCGTATTTTAATAAATCACCTCTACCTGTTGTCCGACATTTTGGTCTTGGGTTGCACACCACCAAACCACAAGCCTAGACCCGCAAACACAACAATTTTAAGTTCTGGTGATTTTCATCCAAAACCTTAGAACCACTCGACCCTGGGGCATGGGTCTACATCATAATCTAGTTCATGTCAGTGGACATCTTCTTTTGGCAGGTCTGAGGATCAATATTTTTATTTTGATTCTGACCTGCACTTGTGAATTCTCCATTTCTTCTTTGTATGTATAATATGCCTAGCTGAAGGCATTAAACTTAGCACGTGTGTATACTCTCTTCTCCCTGCGGAGCTGATCGGGTTGTCATGAAATTCAGGTGATATTCTGTTTACTCCGCCCTTTTCACATCTTTATTTTTACAATGAGGACATTGCATCATTTAGTCATGGGGGGGTGTTTTGCAAGGTGAAATCGGGTTTTAAAATAATGCATCGTAGTATAGTTAAAATCGCTTTGAAAATAAATAAATTTTATTACTCGAAGTTCAAGTCCGAGGTCGAACATAGGGAACAAATAGAATTCACGTACTAATCTCAGTAATAGATGCAATTTGAACACATAAAACTACTCAAAATCTAATTCAGAATGTAAAGAATGAGTATATAGAGCATAAAAAGAAATGTAGCCACAAATAATAGAGATCTGATGAAAAATTGGACATCTGATTATAAAATCAGATGTCTTATAAGTGTGGTGCTATAGTGTCTTCCTCTTATTTTTTTTCCTTCTTTCTTCTCTCTCTTCTTCTTTCTTTCTTTCTTCTCTGTTCTTTGCCTTGCAAGCCTCAACTACTTTCTTCTTCCTTTCTTTTTCCTCTTTCCTTACCTTCTTTGAAACTCTGGTCCTCTTCAGCTCTCTGCTGCCTTCGGCCCTTAGCTTCTTCTTCAGCTTCCTCCTTCAACCGTGCAGTACCTTTTCCTTCCTTAGCTGCTGTGGCTGCCACTCTTTCTTCCTTGGCTTCACCTTTGGCTTCCTCCTTCCTCTTCCTTGGCTCTGCACCCTTAACTTCTTCTTTCTTTCCTTTCCCTGTAAGAGCAAAACCTACCCCTACCCTCCCTCACGAACTCTCTCTCTTTTCTCTCTTAGGCTCACTCTCCCAGAGCCTTCTCAAGTTAACAGGTCGGGTCAACGCGCCCGGGACCAAGCCCACCGATGTGGGTGGTGGGCAAGGAGTGCATAGGTAGTCAGGTTAGAACTAGGTCCGTGAAGGCGTGGGTTGCGGACGAGGCTTAAGGGATGAGTGGGACCTCACCCTGTGTCAGGAGGTGCTAAGCCCGTGGCACTTTTGCAACTTATATCACACTGCTCGCTCAAAAACTACCAAGGTAGGACTAAATGTCCCACCTTCCTCTTGCACGCGTTTGCAGTAGGTGTTCTAGCTCAATTGCAGTGGCTGTAAGGGTCTGGGACTCCAATTACTGGGTGAGAAGCATGCGCGAAGGAAGTACGCGTGTCTGGGACCTGGAAACCTGATGCCTCGGGCTATAGATGAAGCTTGCAAGCTTCTTCAAGCTCGCTCCAATGGCGATCGAGGCCTGAACCTGCCCACAAACAAAATGGCCTCATGGCCCTGTTAAATCACATAGAAAGTTTTTTTGTTACACGGCGAAGGTGGCCTACTGGATGGCCTAGCACGGGATGGCCTAGGCGTGCCTACTTAGGTCGCTCTGTGGCTATGAAGATGGGTTTGTTCGAGGGAAGTGATGGAAGTGTGTGGTGGTCAATGGAAATGGGGGAAATGATCAGTGAGTCATGGCAGAACTTTTGAGGTGGTTGGCGACGTGGATGGTTGTGCAGAATGGCAAAAGCACCTCGTCGGTGGTCTGCCGGAGGTGGAGAAGATGGTGGTGTTCTGTGAGCGTCGAGGGATATTTTAGGAAATAAAGAGGGGGAATTAGGAAGAGGAGAGAGGGGGGAAATAAAGAGCAGAGGGAGAGGACTTATCTACAAAGGGATAGACGAAGGGTGAGCGAAGGAGGCGGATGGCTCGTATGTGCCATCATCGGAGATGAAGGTCCCAGTAGGAGGGGGATGGCAATGACGAGAAGGAGGTAGGCGCATGTGCAGGTATGGCACGATGCGGATCACAGAGGCAAAGGCAACTCTACCACTGGTATTGTGGCACAGTGATGAGAGAATGAGGTAGAGGTCACCGGAGCTCACTGGGAGTTTGGCCAGAGGAGAAGAGAGGAAATTGGGGGTTATCTCCGACCAAACCAAGCTAGGGATCTGTGGAAGGATTAAGGCACCCTTTTATAGTACCGAGAAGAGGGCCTTGTGCTCGGAAGGCAAGCTTCCAAGCACGGAAACCTAGCCAGACTTGGAAGGTCAGAGAAGGTCAAAATCTCTCATGCGTTCGCATGAGAGATTGGGTAGGATTTGGAGCTCAAGATTGGGTTCACATGATCGGGAATTCCTCACAGAATCTCCCTTTCAAATTTGAGAGGGATTCTCTGAGGAACTAAGGAGATATTTCCCTCGAATCCTTGCTAGAGTAGAATTTCCTCCTCTTTAATTGCGAAGGGACCTAATTGCAAAGAACGACGAGGAAGCTTGGGGGTATCTGCAAGAGTTTTTGAAAGTTAGGTGTAGAAATGTAATTGGCCTAGACTGCTTTGTAAAGTAGGTCATGGTGAACTCCCCTTAGGTCCAAATTTTGGTACAACCCTAATTTGGTCCTAAGGAATTCAATGGTGAAGTTGGATTTTAGGTTTGATTACATTTGACTAGGCAATTTACACAAAAACCTAATTTAGAGCAAGTAATTGATTGAGACCCCTATTTAGGTCAAAATAGGTTTCAAGGGCTAAATTTAAGGTTCTAAACCCTAGAGGATATTTTTCCATGAATTTTAAAGGGTTTAGGTGAATTTTATCCTGACCAAAACCTTATTAAATTAAGTGGGTCTACTTTAAGGTTACAAGAAGTCATTTAATTCCTAGATTTCACATGAACCCTTTTTTGTTTGAACCAACCGAACAATTTACCTATGTTTAGCCCATGAGAAATCTCGTTGTTGCACTACAATGGTAAAATTGCAGTTTTACCCCCTTTTCCTTGCTTTTATTTTAGATGGGTTATTCCTTGAGTTAGGACCTCCATTTGGTTATGTAGGAGCTTTTGTTCTCTTTTCTAGGTCAAAATGAGCTAGTTAAGGCTCATGATGGTGTTCCCATCATACCCCCATGCCTAGCTTTTGTTTGTCCCTTAGCAAAATTTTAAGATTTCAACTTCAGTTCAAGAACATGAGTTCCTTTCACACATTATGATGAGTGCCTTTTCTTTTTGATTAAGTTAGAATGCTGATAGTAGGCCTTGAGTTATTCAAGTACCAACCAAGATCTAGACCTAACCAGCTCTAGCCTCGATCCTCTACGAAGGTTTTTAAGATTCGCAGGAACTATCCTAAGGTCGCTGGACTCCACGGTTAAAGCACCCGTGCTTGAGACATATTTTAGTCTTGTTTCAGTTTGCAGTGCGTTATTTGTATGAGAGAGATAGAGGATCTATTTGTTTGGAGAGTTTTCTCACTCTTTTATTTTTATTTCTAACTCCAGATTGGCTTCTCAACACAGTCTGTATCGGATTCCTCATCTCCATCATCAATCTTCAAAAGGTCCCTGGCAATCGATGCTTCATGATAGCATCGCTCATGGCAACCCCAGAACCTTGGCTTTCAAGATTTCGTGATAATCCCGCCCATGGTGTTCTATAGCCAAATCCAGACCCTAGCAATCGACATTTCGTGATAATGACGCCCATGGCATCTGAACCAGCATGGTGCTTACGTGCCCACAGAAGGATATGTAAATATCCTAGGAGACAAGCACCGAGGAGATGATATGTTATTATGCATCTTCGAGGGGAATTTCCCACCTCTCCACGTCGGAAACTCATCCAAATCAACTTGTGTTAATCGGCCGCTCCTATTCTAGGCAACCTTTTTCAGAACATTTACATGCTTTTGTGTGATTTTGATAGTTATGCACACTGAACTAGACTGTGTGTGGATTGGGGTGCTTAGGTTACCGAATCCCGCAAACCAAAGGTCAGTCAATGAGGCCGAATACTCCCTAAGCCTTAGACCTAATACTTAAGCTTCGCATTTTCCCCAACCTCTTAAGGATTATCCAGATCTTAGCGGATACTTGAATTTATAAGCCTAAGAGTCTAGCCCAAGAGGCCTAAGATCAGCATTCCTACTAATCTCTGTTGTGTCTCACTAGCACTTTTTCTTTCATTTTCTTTTCCTTGATGTGGTCTTGAACTTCGATTAATCCCTTAATCTCTTACTAATGACTATCTCTTTTTTTCTTTTTCATTTGTGCTCCTTTTTGGCATTTTTCACTTTTTCTCCAATTTCTGTGTGGCCTCAAAATTTTCTCCCCTCCAACTTTTTGTTCTTTTTTACAATTTTCTATTTTTTTGGTATTTTTGGCATATGTGGTTTTTTTATGAGAATCCTTCTTACTTTTCTTGATTTCTGTATGTTTGCACTTTACCACCCCCCCATGCCTAAGTTTTGCAATGTCCTCATTATAAACGGAGGGTGTGAAATAGTGTTTGGTCTAGGGACTTAAAACAGGATTTATCAAGCGGGCGAATGCCTCGGGAATGACTGTTGCGAACGATTTCAAGCTCTGGCACGTGTACCAAAGGTGGGATCAACTGTTCTAGGAAATCTGAACTCAAGGTGCAATAGATGTGAAGTACAGATGGATAATCAGATGGATCTTGGGTTTTTAGAATGATGGGTTGCCTTCCATTAAGTGCTAAATTCAATGCTTTCAGCCGAGTGGGAAATGGGATGGAGAGGGAGTGGTCAAATCAGCAGAGTTTTGTAGAATAAGCACCTTGATCAAGAGCCTGGTTGGTCCAACCAGGTACTTGTTTAGATCAATAGGCTGATGATGCAGCCCAAACCCAATCAATCTGGTGGGTTGACAAATGGAGATCAAAAGATGTGGAACCCACCATATGCTATGGAGCTCGGACGGATGTGGAAGTGTGAATTCAAGGTTTGGTTGAGTCGAATCAGCCTGGTTAGAGTAGGGATCCATAAAATAATCAGTGCATGATGCAAAAGCCCTATAGTGGTGATCAGAGGATGATGAAGCATGGTCTTCAGTCTGATCAATGTCCGATGTGGAGGTGAATCATCTGCAATCAGCTCAGTAAGAGGGGAATCAGAATAGAAATTGAGTCCGGTTGTGGGTCGGGGTCGAAAATGGGTTTGGGTAGGTTCTGTATAAGCGGAGAAGGTGGCTTCAATAAGAATTGTGTATGAGGGCTCTTCTTGAAAGGAGTTACAGGTGGTTTCATTTAGAGAGTCCTCATAGTAACTATCAAATTCAAAAGTGAATGCCTGGAGAGTGTTTATAGGATGCTGGAAATCTGAGTCAAAAAAAGATTCGAACTTTGGGTTGCAGTTACTCTCGGTGTTTTTTCGTTTTGATTCTTGAGGATCGAAAAGAAATGATTCCATCTCATTGGAACCTGAATCTAAATCAGTGATCTCGGGAATAAGGACCTCAAAGTCGGAGTCAGAGAGTGAATCATGTGAGCTGAGTCATAGATTGGCTCGTCAAAGTCAGGAAACAAAGGTTCCTCAAAATCATGGTAAGATTCAAAATCATCGGAGAATTTGCAAAAATCAAGTTCTGAATGAGATTCGAGATCAGGTGTTCCACTACCGAATAAATCATACGATGTAGACTTAGCAGCCTGACTTGGGTCTAGAATATATGTAAATTCTGAGCTTAAAAAGGTGTCCTTATCTGGTCTAGGCTCAAGTTCTAGGCTTGTAGGAAAGACCCAATCAAAACCCCACTCTTCCAACTCCTCGGTTTCTGTATCGTAGATTGGCATGACTTCTGAAAAATTGATCTGTATCTCCGAGGATGTTGGAGAGGGATATTCACCAAATAAAGGCTCAGAATCATACTATGTATTGAAACTTTGATCTTCATCATACGGGGCCTCGTAATCTTCCCAATAAGATTCAGATCCAGATTCTAGGCTGAGGTTGTGGGTTGAATTAGTAGAATCTAGGTCAGAATTACCTTCGAGGGTCACCTTATCAGAATAAGGAGAGTGATTTACACCCTCAAGAGGTTCAGTTCTAATCTCATTATTGCAGGAGTCTTGGAATTCTATGCTTGGTGACCCAAGATCTAGGGCTAGCTCAAAATCGTGCTCTCCTGCAACTGGAACTTCCCAACCTAATTCAAGATTAGGAATGTTGTATTTCATTTGGGTTGGGAATCCACAACAACCTTGTGCCTCAAACCCGGGATTTGAGAAATCGGATTGATCCTCAATACTATTGCAAGATGGTTCATCATCTATTTGGGGCATGTATGGGTATTTCTGATCGATAACTTGTTTTGATAATTTCATCATCTCTTCCCATTTTTCAAGATCATCTTAGTGTTGTTCCCATAGTACAAGATTTGTCATGCATTGAAGGTATTCAAAGTTATGTAATTTTTCTATCTCAATGTATCCTGTTATGAGAATGTCTCAGGTTGATCCTTTTGTGGCTTCTGTCAATAACACTTGGGCACAGTTTATGATGAAAGTTGTTGTTGTTGGTATATTAACCTGAATGTCTTCTACTGGTTTTGAGATTTTGTATTCAATTTCATAAATTTTAAGGGCATCCTCAATCATCCTATCTCTCATGGGTCTTTGTGACTCAAGTTTCTTGAATGGTAATCCTAAGTAACCAGGCTGCATATTTGGATCAGATGATGGAATCAAGATGTAGAATCAGAATTCAGATCTAAGACTAATGTGAGTAGTTCTGAATAGAGAATTCCACTGAAAATCTATGTGTGTGCTCTAAAGAGAAGGGATGAGAGACTGGATGTGTTTTTGACCCAGTCAAGGAACCCAAAGATGTTTGGATGACTATGGAGGTTCCGGGCAGATGATACCCCTGGATCGGAAAGTCGTCCACCTGAGAATTACCTGGGTAGCCAGAAAGGGAGAGTCTCGCAAAGACCTTTACATGGTAGAACATCCCCACGGGTTATTGGGTTTCCCCCACCTGACCTCTCTTGTCACTGAGATTCTAGGTAGACCAGAATGGGGACCTTGACCTCTTAAGTCTATCAGTTTTATGTCCTAGTTGGTGCCTTTGATTTCACTTGAATTAGCAATTGTTTTGACTTGTGAGCTAATTTGGAGGTTGGTTGGCCTAAAATGTAGCCCAACTTCACCTAACCTTCCCTAAAGATGGTAGAATAATTCTATGTCAAGACCCAGAAATCACCCTTATTTGACTCACAGGTTATTAGGTCCAAGGTTTTTAAGGTTCAAGTGATTTTAGAGCCTGATTTTTAGGGTTTGTCTTGATTAGATCCTTTCAATCAAGGGCTTGGGTGGTACACAGATGCAGGTGGGTTTGTTTCCTTTTCTGCAAGCATGTGTGAACTAGCACTCAAAAACCCTACAGTAGAAACCCTAATTTGGTTCTATTTCCAATCCTTTTTGATTTTCACAGAAGTTCTCTTTAGACTTCAAACAAGTGTGTAGTCCATGGAGATTTAGAAATTAAGAGTGATCCCTAATAGGCTAAAGAATTTTGGGTAGGATCTCAAGAAATCGCTTCAACTTCAATACAATTTGAAAAACTTTTGCAAATTAGGAAACTTTGCCTTAAAAATGATAATTACTAAAGAGAATAAGGCAGTTGATTCCTAATTGATTGCTTCTTTTTGTCTTCCGCAGATTAGGAGATGGATTAGGGAAGGAGAGAGAAGTTACCTGCCCTAGAGTGGTTGATTTGCGTGAGAGATCTCCTCATGAAATACCTTGCAAAATCATAGAAAAATACATAGGGCAAGTTAATGCTCAAATATAATCAAAATAATGCAAAAATAGTGATGAATTGCGCATTGCTCCCCGTCAACGGCGCCAAAATGTTTTGCAAGGCGAAATCAAGTTTTAAAATAATGCGTCGTAGTACAGTTGAAATCGCTTTGAAAATAAATAAATTTTACTACTCGAAAATTAAGTCCGAGGTCGAACACAGGGAACAAATGAAATTCACGTACTAATCTCAATAATAGATGTAATTTGAACACAAAACTACACAAAATCTAATTCAAAATGTAAAGCATGAGTATATAGAGCATAAAAAGAAATGTAGCCACAAATAATAGAGATCTGATGAAAAATTAAACATCTGATTATAAAATCAGACGTCTTATAAGTGTGGTGCTACAGTGTCTTCCTCTTATTTTTTTCCTTCTTTCTTCTCTGTCTTCCTCATCTTTCTTTCTTTCTTCTCTGTTCTTTGCCTTGCGAGCCTCAACTGCTTTCTTCTTCCTTTCTTCTTCCTCTTTCCTTAGCTTCTCTGCAACTCTGGTCCTCTTTAGCTCTCTGCTGCCTTCAGCCCTTAGCTTCTTCTTCAGCTTCCTCCTTCAGCCGTGCAGTGCCTTTTCCTTCCTTAGCTACTGTGGCTACCACTCTTCCTTCCTTGGCTTCACCTTTGGCTTCCTCCTTCCTCTTCCTTGGCTCTGCACCCTTGGCTTCTTCTTTCTTTCCTTTCCCTGTAAGAGCAAAACCTACCCCTACCCTCCCCCGCAAACTCTCTCTCTTTTCTCTCTTAGGCTCACTTTCCCAGAGCCTTCTCGGGTTAATGGGTCAGGTCAGCGTGCCCAAGACCAGGCCCACCGGCTTGGGTGGTGGGCGAAGAGTGCATGGGTAGTCGAGTCAGAACTAGGTCCATGATTGCACCGCAAAAATACACCTACAATTGTGCCGTCTTGTACTTTTTCCTAGCATTACTAGTGCATATTAGGTATCCATAGCCGCATTTGTAAAAATACACGCATGCATGCATTTAATTGAGAGGGGAGGAGAGTGAAATAAATGGCCTTGAAATTTACATTTTTCCTCAAGTGCTGCTTTGCAAAATTCACCATCTTTATTTTTTATTTTTATTTGACTTTGAATTCTTCCCGCGGCTGCAATGCAAGGCGACCTCTTCCTCACGCCATGTCCTACTGACCATGCTCTGCACTGCCTCTCCCTGCTGGCCATGCACAGCCATGCACAGCCAGGGCATGGCTGTGCATGCCTTCTTCCTTTATAAAACAGGCACGGCTTCTTCCTGCAAAGGGAGACTGGTCCACCACATAGACACAACACCTTCTTCTCCAGGACGTCTCCTCCCCTCTCCCTCCATACGCAGCCTCTCCTCCTCTGAGGAGCCACGCTACGGGCAGGAGCACCTCACAGTGGTACACAACCACCACTGTGAGTCCACCACCGCCCAGCTCATCAAAGAGCCTGTGGGCATGGTGGTTCTCTCTCTGTTTCACCAATTCAGCCATTGGAGCAGGAGCTTCAAGCTTTGAAGCTCAAGCTTCGCACAGCAGCAGCAGCAAGGCCCTCCAGCACATGCCTGCAGGTCGCCCTCGCCTCCAACGCGTGCCTGCAAGCTCCCTCACCTCCCGCTTCTTCACGTCGCACTCGCCTTTCTGCCCGCAACTAGCCGGCGCACCCCTTCCACACGCACGCCTGCTTGCACATCGGCTCCTCGCACTCACAGCACCGGGGGCACTCGGTCGTGCGGCTCGCCCCGGCACTGTAGCCACTATTCACGCATTTCAGCGGAACACTGTGGCTATAGTGCGGTGACCAGTAAGTTTCTCACTTAACCGGTCACCCGGCATGCTGCAACCGGCCCCAGCCCGTGCCCGTGTCTCGCCCCACGCCCGCTCCAGCACCCGCACATGAGTCTGCGTGCACCTGCATCTGCCAACGCTCGCCTGCTTCAGCATCAGCGTCCGTGTCTCCCTTCGCCCGCACCCGCCCGCTTCAGTGTCCGCTCTTCACGCAGCACTGTGCGCTGCGGTCCTCTCTCCCTCACTCTCACTCCCTCCAATGCACACCTCTCTGTGCACCTACGTGCCTGCGCGCGCGCGTGAATCACCAGACGGCGCTTGGAGGCTATAGACGACTTAACGCCTGCTCCTTCACTCCAGCAATCTCCCTCTCTCTCTCTCACACAGCACTCTCCCTCTCTCTCTCTGCAGAAACACATACACACACACTCACTCTCGCACACACACCCTCTCACTTATACATTATTATATACTTATATATATATACATATACATATATATATTGATATATATACATATCTATATATACTTATATATAGTAGTACTTATATAACTAAGTATTAGTATACATACATACATATATATATCTATATACTTATATATATATATACATATATATTTACATATATACATACACTTATATACGTATAAATATATATATATCTATATATATATACATATCTGTTTATATATTATTACCTATATAACTAAGTATAAGTATAGATACATATATATATATACATATATATACATATATTTATACATATATATATATACAAATATACATACATATATACATATATATCTATAACTATATATACACATATATATATATATATATATATAAATATACATATCTATCTACATATATCTATATGCATATATATATATATATATATATCTATACATATATCTATCTATACATATAGTTACATACCTATATATATATATACATATATATATACTTATATACATATATATACACATATAACTACATATATACCTATATATTTATAACCATATATACATATTGATATATTTACATATATATATATTTTCACATCACTTACCATACGTTGTATCGCGGGAATATCTACACCAGTTGCTGATATTCCCCGATACACGCAAACAAAAAGCGTGTTCGCACTCATCTTCCATCAATCCACCTTACACTCCATGCGGCACTTCATCCTGTTGGTTGCGTCTTTCTAGACGACGACCGACTCGACACCGTGCTACACGCCATCTCCACCTCCACCCCGACCCATTTATACATATATAATATATACCTTTATACTATATTTACTTTATTTCTGCTTCTCTTTCCTGCCTGTAAAAAGATAAAAATATATATATAAAAGAGAAAAGATAATCCTTGACTTGCAGGTATTCAGTCTTGCGAATAGCAAGACTAGTTTTGGAACACTAATTTGGCTCAAAGCCAAGAACCTGATTTTGAGGGTGTGCCTCAAGGACAAGAATTATCAGAAAAAAATCTAAATAGAAAAACACCAGAAACATAATAAACGAACAGAAGAGATTCGTTGTAGGAAAGGCGTAGAAACTCATTGACTTCTAATCCCACTTTCCTAAGTTCGACCCTAGGCCTAAAAGTGACCAAGATAAATCAAGTAGGCCAGGTAAAAAAAATTTGTAAAGGGATGGTTAGGCTCGATTAAGGTTAACCACTATAGTCATTATAATGATAAAATCACCATATTAACACACCTATCCGAGTCTACACCAGTCCGCGGAGGCGTGGGTCGCAAACAAGGCTTAAGGGATGAGTGAGACCTCACCCCGTGTCAGGAGGTGCTAAGCCCCTGGCACTTTTGCAACTTATATCACACTACCCACTCCAAAACTACCATGGTGGGGCTAAATGTCCCACCTTCCTCTTGCATGCTCCCGCAGCAGGTGTTCTAGCTCAATTGCAGTGGCTACAAGGGTCTAAAACTCCAATTGCTGAGCGAGAAGCATGCGCGAACGAAGTCCGCACATCCGGGACCTGGAATCTTGATGCCTGGGTCCGTAGATGAAGCTTGCAAGCTTCTTTAAGCTCGCTCCAATGGAGGTCGAGGCCTAAACCTACCGACAAACAAAATGGCCTCACGGCCTCATTAAATCACACAAAAAGTTTCACTGTGACATGGTGAAGGTGGCCCGGTGGTTTGCCTGGCATGGGATGGCCTGGGCGTGCGTGCCTAGGTCACTCTGTGGCAGTGAAGATGGGTTTGTTCGGGGGAAGTGATGGGAGTGTGTGGCAGTCAATGGAAATAGGGGAAATGATCAGTGAGTCGTGGTGGAGCTTTTGAGGTGGTTGGCGAGGTGGATGGTTGTGCGGAATGGCGGAAGCACCTCACTGGTGGTCTGCCAAAGGTGGAGAAGATGGTGGTGGTCTGTAAGCGTCAAGGGATATTTTATGAAATAAAGAGGGGGAATCAGGAAGAGGAGAGAGGGGGAAATAAAGAGTAGAGGGAGAGGACCTATCTACGAGGGGATAGACGAAGGGGGAGCAAAGGAGGCAGATGACTCGTATGTGTCGTTGCCGGAGATGAAGGTCCCAGTAGGAGGGTAATGGCGATGACGAGAAGGAGGTAGGTGCGTGCGCAGGTTTGGCGCGACATGGACGACGAAGGCAAAGGCAACTCCGTCACTGGTATTATGGCAGAGCGATGCGAGGAGGTAGAGGTCGCCAGAGCTCGTTGGGAGTTTAGCCAGAGGAGAAGAGAGGAAATTGGGGGTTATCTCCAGCCAAACCAAGCTGGGGATCTACGGAAGGATTAGGGCACCCTTTTATAGTATCGAGCAGAGGACCTTGTGCTTGGAAGGCATGCTTCCAAGCACGGCAACCTCACCGGACATGGAAGGTTGGAGAAGACCCAAATCTCTCATGCGTTCACATGAGAGATTGGGTAGGATTGGGATCTCAAGATTGGGTTCACATGATCGGGAATTCCTCAGAGAATCTCCCTTTCAAATTTGAGAGGGATTCTCTAAGGAATTAAGGAGATATTTCCCTCAAATCCTTGCCAGAGTAGGATTTCCTCCACTATAATGGTAGAGGGACCTAATTGCAAAGAATGATGAGGAAGCTAGGGGGGTATCT
The DNA here is from genome assembly GCA_037157565.1 of Thalassia testudinum. NCBI lineage: Eukaryota > Viridiplantae > Streptophyta > Magnoliopsida > Alismatales > Hydrocharitaceae > Thalassia > Thalassia testudinum. The sequence continues at coordinate 4,690,420 of JAZHRO010000003.1, read as the reverse complement.
GCAAGAGTTTTCAAAAGTTAGGTTTAGAAATGTAATTAGGATGGACTGATTTGCAAAGTAGGTCAAGGTGAACTCCCCATAGGTCCAAATTTTAGTACAACCCTAATTTGGACCTGAGGAATCCAATGGCAAAGTTGGATTTTAGGTTTGACCACGTTTGACTGGATAATTTACATAAAAACCCAATTTAAGGCATGTAATTGACTGAGACCCCTATTTAGGTCAAAATAGGTTCCAAGGGACAAATTAAAGGTTCTAAACCCTAGAGGATATTTTTCCATGAATTTTATAGGGTTTAGGTGAATTTTATTTTGACCAGAACCTTGTTAAATTAGTTGGGTCTATTTTAGGGTTATAAGAAGTCATTTAATTCCTAGATTTCACATGAACCCTTTTCTATTTGAGCCAACCCAAAAATTGACTTATGTTTAGCCCATGAGAAATCCTACTGTTGCACTGCAATGGTAAAGTTATAGTTTTACCCCTTATTTCTTGCTTTTCTTTCAGAAGGGTTATTCCTTGAGTTAGGACCTCCATTTGGTTATGTAGGAGCTTTTGTTCGCTTTTCTAGGTCAAAATGAGCTATTTAGGGTCATGATGGTGTTTCCATCATATGGAAACTTTATCATGAAATCATTTTGTTAACTCCGTAGAATTTCTTTTAGTTTCTTTAAAAAAAATATTGAAAATACAAAAAGATTAAAAAAAAAAAGAAGAATTAGGAGAAGAGAAGTTAGGCATTTGGAAGTTATTAACTTTAGGAAATGATACGATAGGACTTAGAAACTTAAACTCTTCAAGTCTTCGGGCTTAATTAGCCTAGGTGTCTACTTGAATGTGGACTTAGTCTTGAGTCCTCGCCAATTCAAATTCATCTTTAATTTGGTCAATAAATTGGAGTGATAAGTATACGACTTATCAACATGCCCTCTGATTTAAGGGGACTTTAAGCCTAAGCATCTACACACTTTTTGCACTGACGCACTTTTTGGCGGTTTCTTTGAAAATTGGGTAGCTAATGAACTATCTTGGGTGGTATGGATGGCAAGTTGTCAGTGGTAACAACTCATCGGCTGGTTGTCTAGAGCTCGGCCACAAGATCATTTTCATCGTACTACCATTAGGTAAATCTTAGATCAGGGAAGCCACCTACTTAAAAAAAAAGGAAAAAAATAGAAAAAGGACAAAATAAAAAATAAACAAAACCATACATCACTGCACGAGTATGGCTAGCAAGTTGCCGTGGGTAACATCCCATTGGCTGGTTGTCTAAAGCCTAGCTCACAAAAATGCATAATAATTCCCAAAACACTTTGGGAAGAAGCGGGGAAGTAGAATAAACCAGGGAGATATACATTGGATTCGCCCTTGTGTTGACCACATAAGTAAAAGTAGGGAGAAAGCTACTATTCGAAAAGATAAACCTCTAGACAAGGTCACCTAGTGTCATAGAAACCCGAAGTCTGTTTTAACAGTCGCCTAGTGAGTATTTCACTCTTTTCACTAGATGCTTAGCACTTAGAGTCCTTTTAGAGTCTTGGGTAGTTTGGGTAGCCATAAAAAGTTATCCCGAAACTCTCAAACTCCAAAAGCCCAAAAAAATTAGAAAAGAAGAAAAAGCAAACAAAAAAATGTATCTTCCTTTTCCAAATAAGGCGAGGACTTGGCAGTCTGCATTCTGGTAGACACTCGGGTACTGTTGAGTTTTTGTTATTTATGACCTTAGTTGAAATTTTATATTGTTAATAAACAACTTAGGCCTAAGCGATCTAATCCTAATTTTGATTTTATACATAGCATGTAGTTTAATTTTGCTAGGGACTAGCAAAAGATAGGCATGAGGGTATGATGTTGACGCATCTATTTAGGTTAAAATGCTTAATCATGAATGTTCCTAGGCTTAGATTTGCATTTCATGTTATAAATATTGCATAGCATGCATCATTTTATAATTAGAGTAGTTGTATATATTTTAGGTTAATTAGGTCCTTTTTATGGTCAGGAGAGAAAGAGATTCATTTCAAGGCCACAAATGGATGATCGAATCGTATAGATCTAATCAGGACGACGATCGGAGTTTAATGCCTCCAAAATCGTCCATATCAGAGTCTTGTAGCATCATATGAAACCCAAGGAAGATCAATAGCTAGGGGGCAATGCAACATCCATACGGGCTTTAGATGAAAAATCTGACCGTACGGATGGATCCAGAGCTACGATCGCAGTCCGGCAACACGAAAATCAACTCGATCCAAGAACCCCAGCACCCTCTACAAGAAGAAGAATGTGGATGGCCACGATGGTGCCACGTGGCACCATCGCAGCCCTCCAGCCCAACTGCGGCCCCTCCTCCGTAGCTGCATCTACGAAGTCTCGACCATTGGATTCAAATCCAATGGTCGTAGAAGCTCCACGTCGCCTGCTTCATCTAACAAGACCACCAACTTTGAATCCCGACCATTGGATTTCCATCCAATGGTCAAGAACGCAAGCCATCTGATCACTCCGCTCGACAATCCAACATGATGGCGCAACAGTCGTGACAGTCATTCTCAAGCCACGGATGCATGGTCGAATCCCCGCGGGCACGTGCAATCAAGAGTGTGAGGGCGAGCACCAAATTGGGTCGCATGATCTTCATCGAGCGGCACAGATCTCCCCATGCGATGCAGCAGCAGCGAGCGGATTCGCACGTGCACGACCATGCATCGGCCAATGCCCAACCAGATGTGGATCGAGCATGCAATCTTCGTGCGTTGCCTTCGTGCGATCCTGACCATTAATCAAAGATCTAACAGTGGGCATGCGAGCACAGCACCAGCATGGCATGTCAGTAGGGGAGGGCGGATCTTCAGTGACACATACGTGGGCCTTTAGTGATGCTTGCACCTATCACTGATGGTCTACACGCACCAGCAAGGGGAATTGAAGGGTGGATCTTCAGCGATAGTTGCAGGGATCTGTAGTGACGTTTACGGACATCAGTAATGACCCAGACGTGAATTTGTTCTTCCTCCACTATAAAAGGACCTACCCACCACCATTCCAAACCATCTCTTCCTTTCTTCCTCTCACCACCTCCAAGGCTCTAGAGTGAGCTTGTCCCAAGCCCGGGATGCCCCTCTAGAGTATAAAATCAAATAGTTTTCCCTCCCCTCTTCCACATTCATGGAGCATCCCGTGGCCATCCTCTCACCGCCCTTCAGGAAGAGGATCCTCGCCGTGACATCGTCCTACCCCATCCTCTGTCCTCTGGCTATGCCCTCCTTCGTTCCGCTCCTCACCACCTTCCTCCAGGTGACTTCAGAGCAAGTCATCCTCCGAGCAACCATCGTGGGGGATTTCTCTGACCTCTTTCAATCTATCTTTCACTTTCGTAGTGTAGATTTTCTGCTTTCATAGTTGTAACAAATAATTCTTTATGAATAGATGATTGTTTCTCTCTCTCTCTTTCTCCCTCTCTCTCATAAATTTTTGCAAATAGATTAGCTAGAATTCATTGACCTGATCTCTTGCTTGTTGAAAATACCAAAAAAATTAGAAAAGATAAAAATGACCAAAACCAAATAAAAGAGAAGCATGGATTTTTATAAAACCAGACGTTCGCCTCCTCGTGTTTGACCAGGGACTCACTTTTCAAGTTTTGGTTATAAATTTTATCTGACAGATGCATTTTGCGAGCTACAACAATGGGTACTCCAAACCCCTAATTTTTATTTGCAAAACACACCCCGATTAGTGGAACATCCAGAAGCGCACGATGCGAGCATGCGAGATCTGACATGCAATCGCATGCCAGATCTAAGGTACACTCATTTAAGATGACAGAATGCACCCTCCACCATCCAATCGTGGAGAGATTTGAAGGGTTGCATTCAAATCTTGTGAAGGTGCAATCAGAGCAACCACAGCTGCGTGATGAGGATCCAGCAGTTGCGACGGCTCATGCACTGTGCACTCATGGAAGCAACTGTGCGTGCATTGAAGGTGAGGGCGGGGGCTACGTCAATGCTAGTGGCAGGTCTATAAGGACATTTTGAATGTCGCTATTGAGCTGGTGACGAATTTGAACCTTCTCCTCACTTATAAAAAGGGTCCTACCCCTCCCATTTTCACCAAGCAGCACTCATGGAAGCAACTGTGCGTGCATTGAAGGTGAGGGCGAGGGCTATGTCAATGCTAGTGGCAGGTCTATAGGGACATTTTGAATGTCTCTATTGACCTGGTGACGAATTTGAACCTTCTCCTCACTTATAAAAAGGGTCCTACCCCTCCCATTTTCACCAAGCTTACACCCAAGAAATACCACCACCTTTTAGAGCTCCAAGCAAGGTCTTGAAGCCGCTGAGCCACCAACGGAAGCTCCTCCATCACCGTGGCTGCCTCGACACCATCTTCATCCTTGTTCTTAGTTTTATTTTCTTTTATAGTGTAGTTCATGTCTTTTATTTTGTTAAGCATTCACCTATATTGTATTGATTACAACATTTGATGATATATTTTTGATACATTATTCCTAACTTGATCATGGATTTCTAACTTTCTCTCTCTCTCCCTTTATCCCTTTCCCTCTCTCTCTTTTTCAAATCGATTTTTAAATGAACAAACGACATATTTTTATGACACAAAAGCGACTAAGTGATTCCTATTATTACCTCGTTGTGTTTGACACTCTGACTCACATCTGATTTTTTATTTAAAATTAACGTCGTATGCGTGCTACAATGAAAATTTTTACGCAAATGCAACCGCGCCAATCTGTTTTTGGAGCCGTTGCCGGGAGGCAATGGATCTCTTATTCGCTTCCATTTTCTTGGTAATTATTTATACTTGTGATATCTAACTTACCCTTCTCTCTCTTCTTGTGGTAGCAGGAACCTTGTGCATCGGCAACGGGAGGAGAACGAGTCGGGTTGGATCAAAAGGAAGCGCATGAAGAAGACCGCCATCGACATGAAGGCTTGATCTTGTCTTCCCACGATCCAAAGGTAACTTCCCATCCTTGGAGCAAGAAAAATGGTGGAGTTATAAGAAAAACCCTCTTTTTTTTGTCAAAGAAAAACACCACCACTAAGACTTCAACCCCTTAATTTTGCAAGATCACTTTCTAGATTTAGGTTGAGGACACAATTATAGGACTCTTAACACCTCTAAAAATTTTGAGAGAAATCTCAAAGGTGCTTCTTCCAGCAAAAGAACTCCCCTTCAAATTTTAGAGCCAAACTCTTTGTGGTTTGGCTGTGAGAAATTCGCTAGTGGAAGAGCACAAGTTTATCCTACGTTCTGTAGATTTGTAGGGTGTTCTTGCTACTGCAAATTCCACACAGCTCAAATTTATGAGAAATTCATATTTCTAGAAGGATCTTGAAATTCTATACACTTCATTTGAAGAACAGTTTTGCATCTGAAATCGATTAGTGCTTGTTCTGATCAAGATATTAAACTTGCGCACTGATCTAGAGGTTCTAGATAGATTGACCCCCTCTTGGAGAAATGAGAATTTGGGTGGTCTATCGTCCCTAAAAAATTTTGAGATTAATTTTGTTGGAAATCACATTCGATTTTGGTCAGGAAAGGATCACTTCTTATTTTGATTGGACCCTTCTTGACAAAAATCATAAAAATGATTCATTGAATAGAAGCTGCCCACCCTAGGATCTTCTAAACTAGGGAGTTTTTGATTTTATTGACACACGAAAGGCCATAAAGAAAATTGACGTAGACACATCCATTTGGGTTAAAATGCCTATTTATGCATGTTCTTAGGCATAGATTTGCATTCCATATTATAAATATTGCATAGCATGCATCATTCTGCATTTAGAGTAATTGTGTATATTTTAGGTTAATTATATCCTTTTGTGGTCAGGAGAGGAGATTTATTTCAAAGACTCAGATTGACTATTCGACCATACGGATCTGATCAGAATGACGATCAGAGTCAAACACCTCCAAAATCGCCTTGATCGGAGTCCCGTAGCACCATATGTAGTCTGAGGAAGATCAACGACCAAGGGACTAGGTGACGTATTCGGAGCTTCAAACGATAAATCCAACCACGCGGATGGATTCAGGTCGACCTATGCCTATCTTTTGCTGGTCCCTAGCAATATTAAACTACATGCTATGTATAAAAATAGAATTAGGACTCGATCGCTTAGGCCTAAGTCATTTATTAACAATAGAAAATTTCAACTAAGGTCCTAAACTATGAAAACTCAACAGTACCCAGGTGTCTACTAGAATGCAGACCGCCCAAGTCCTCACCTTATTTGAAAAAGGAAGATACATTTTTTTGTTTCTCTTCTTTTCTAATATTTTTTGGACTTTTGGAGTTTAAGAGTTTTGGGATAACTTTTTACGGCTACCTGACCCGCCCAAGACTCGAAATGGACTCTATGTGCTAAGCATCTTGTGAAAGGGTGATAGACTCACTAGGCAGTTGTTAAAATGGACTTCAGGTTTCTACAACCCTAGGTGACCTTAAAGATTTCTGCGTAGAGGTTTATCTTTTTTAACGGTATCTTTCTCCCTACTTTTAAATTTTTTATGGGGTCAACACAAGGGCGAACCCAGTGTATATCTCCCTGGTTTATTCTACTTCCCTGCTTCTTCCGTAAGTGTTTTGGGAATTATTTGTGCACTTATGTGAGCTAGGCTCTAGACAACCGGCCAATGGGCTGTTACCCACGATAACTTGTCAGCCATACTCATGTGATGAAGTGTGGTTTATTTTTCTATTTTTTCTCCTTTTTCTTTTCTCTTTTTTTCTTTTTGAATTTTCATCATTTTTTTTTAAGAAACTAAAAGAAATTCTACAGAGTTAACAAAATGATTTTAGGAATTAATTATCTATCCTCCCATGCTTAAATGATGCAATGTCCTCATTGTAAAAATAAAGACATGAAAAGGGCAGAGTAAATAGAATATCACCTAAATTTCATGAAAATCTAGTCAGCTCCACACAGAGAAGAGAGTAAACACACGCACTAAGTTTAATGCCTCTGGCTAGGCATAAAATACATGCAAGGAAGAAATGGAGAATTCACAACTGTGGGTCAGAATCAAAATCAAAAGATTAATCCTCAGACCCGCCAGCAGAAGTTGTCCACAGATGTGGACCAAGTTGTGGTGCAGACCCATGCCCAGGGTTGAGTAGTTCTTAAGTTCTGGATGAAAATCACCCAAAATCGAAGATTATTGTGCTTGCAGGGCCATGCTTGAAGTTTGGTGGTGTGTAACCCAAGACTAAAGTGTCGGACAACGGATTGATCTAATTCATTAAACTTGGGTGTCCACTTAAAGTTTAGTTAAGAAAAATAATCAGTTATTCCAAGCTTGGGTCGCACATCAAAGGTATCATAAGGGTCCTAGTAAAAAGTAGGTGGCTTCAGGTCAACAGGAACCCTTAAATCCAAAATCGTAGTTCCCTCAAAAGTAGCTTCCTAGATTTTTATTTCCAACTTCCTATCCTCCAAGATCAAGGTTTCTAGGACCTCCAGACCATTGTACACCCCATCCAAAATACCCAAGTCCAACAATTGTGGCTAAATCAGGATTGACTTGGATACAATGATTTCCAAATCAAAATCAATCCCTTCAGGGTGTGGTTGAGGAATGGGGCTACTGATTAAATCTTCTAGTAAATGAGGATTCAAATCCTCCAAGTTAGCCACAACTGAATCCAAATCTTCAATGAACGTGCTATGAAATAGTTTGTCATGCTCCTTGAGCCTGTTAGTCTCACTAAAATCATTCTCCTTAAGCTCAAGTGAAACTTCACTAAGAGATTCCTCACCCTCAAAATCAAAGAATTCATGATCCTCATTTATATATGTCTCAAAATCATGTCATTTCATGGTCCATGGAGACATATTTTTCGTCATTCCCTGGCTTTGGGATCTCGGGTGGGAAACTTGGTTCATCCTCAATGGGTTGCTCTAGCCCAACCTGGTCATCCCCAATCTCAGAACATGTATCCCTCCCAACGGCCACCTAAGTAGGTTCAGACATTGGCTCTCCTGAAGGGCGTTCTTTAGAATCATCCCAAGATCGGACAAGGGCAACCACAAATTTCATCCTCAATCCTAACAATTTCCCAAGTAGAAACTCACCTAGGCCCCTATCCCTAACATGTTGGAGCAATTCCAATAAAGGGCTATTCAGCTCATCAATCATTTTTATCATAGGCTCCAATGCTTCAGTGCATGGTGTTGGTTGGGCTTCTAAAGATTGTATGGTGTTCCTCAAGTTAGCCAACACCCTGTCTTGGATCTGGTTCACCTGAACCAAATGGTTCGATTCAGGTTTGGGTGGGTTTGGGTTAAATCTAAAGGAGTCAAGATATCGAGGTTCTCAGGTCCCTTTCTGATAGTAGGTCATTCTAGGTCGTTCAAAGAATGGTGGTGATCTATATTCAGTGGAATACTGGGGAGGATAGGTGTTATAATCATCATATCCTTCCTGATTCTAGATCGAGTTGGTTTGGTCATCAAAGGATGGAGATCTATAATCATTGTAGGTGTGGGAAGGATAACAGTCATAGTTTTGTTGTCCAGGCTTAGGCCCTGGACACTGAGGTCCATATTCATAACCCCAATCAAAGTTGTCTCAGCAAGGAGATGGGTAGTCATAATTCAAGTCGGGATAGTAATCATCTTGGGGATTAGTGTTGGTAGGAGGGTAGGATGGGAAATGCGTGTAAGATGTAGAAGGATACAAGGTAGAATAGGAGGGAAATAGAAGAAAGAAAGGAGCCTTGCAATACAAGCAATCAACCCTGTTCTTAGGTGGGTAAGCCTAAAGACCTACAAACTCCCAGGACCCATCTTTAGATTATAAATAACTTGGTCTACTTCTATCTAGTCAATCCAACCAGTTAGGGGGAGGGGCTAGGGAGAAGGTTCTTCCTTTGGCTTGCGCCTCCAGTTCCTAGTGTACCCCCCAGCAGAGGTCATTTGACGCTACTCCCCGAGCTAGACATCAGATGGACCAATAGAAGGAGATTAATAAAAAAAAAATCTCAATCTGAGCCTCGAAGAGCGAATCAATCCTTAAGGTCAATGTCTACTCAGTTTTAATTAGGCTTGGGATGATTGTGCTCTTGGAATGTGATGGGCCCTTTAGATAGGTTGTGCCCTTAATGATCAATTCAAATGTGTGTGCATGCATAACTAGGGTTTACAAACAAATTTATTTGATGATGTGTCTTTTAGGGTTTAACCTTGTTTAGTAGCTTTTAGGGTTTAATCCTTAGGTTGGTCCAATCAGGGTTCAATAAAACACTCCAGGTTTTACAAGCACTAGTGATGTTATATTCCTTTAGAAATCAGAAAAAAAATGTGGAGTGCCTAGTTTAGCCCTAAAAATCAACCCTAAGTGGCAAACTACTGATGAATCACTTTTATCTTAAGTGGTGCAGCCCAAACAGTTCAATCAATTGGCCTGTTGCAGTACTTAGTTAAGGCACACAGATGTTTAACCTATTCAAATTTCTACTCACTTATGTGTATTGAGTTGAAGTGTATTGGGTCCACAGGTCAGATCCCGATTAAGTGGTAGAATCACAGTGATTGTGCACCTTAGGATGAGAATTTGTGGGTGTTAAGTGTGTCTCTTTTAATTAAATCCCATAAGAGAAGAGTATTCTTTTAATTTTTATTATGTGCGGGTGGGTGAGGTTAGGCAAAGTGACAGTCAAACAATCAAATATATCCTAAGCTTTATGCAAGCGCCTATGTTGATTTGTGTTTGAGTTATTAGGTTATGGAATGGAAATCTAGTGGGTGGGTGGGGGGAATAACTTACAAATTTCTCTACTCGCACTTTACTCCAATCTACCACCTTCAGCTCCTCGATCGGGTTACTGCAAGAAAATAAATCGAAGAAGAAAGATAGGTTAGAAATATATGTAAGTAATGCAGGAAAATGGGAGAAAAAACCAAAGAGCATTGCCTCCCCGGCAACGGTGCCAAAATGAAGATAGCAGATTTGCACGCGGAAAGGTTCGAGTTTGGAAAACCCGTTGTCATAGTTTTATTCGCAAGAAAATCCATCGATCGGATAAAATTTATAACTGAAACTCGAAAAGTAAGTCCCGGGTCAAACACGAGGATGCGAACAATTGGTTTTGAAAGATACACGTTTCGCTTTTTATTTGCTTTTATCATTTTTGTCTTTTATAATTTTTTTGGTATTTTTAATTGGGCAAGAGATTAGGTCAATGAAATCTAGCTAATCTACTTGTAAAATAAAAGTGAGAGATAGAGAGAGAGAAAGAGAAACGATCATGTATTTTTAAAATGAAATGTTTATTACAAGAAGGAAAGTGGGAAAACTATACTATGAAAGCAATAAAGATAGAGATAGGTGAGTGAAATCCCCCTCGACGGTCGCGCTAATCTACTTGTAAAATAAAAGTGAGAGATAGAGAGAGAGAAAGAGAAACAATCATGTATTTTTAAAATGAAATGTTTATTACAAGAAGGAAAGTGGGAAAACTATACTATGAAAGCAATAAAGATAGAGATAGGTGAGTGAAATCCCCCTCGACGGTCGCTTTGAGGATGACTCGCCTTGACGTCTTCTGGAGGAAGGTGGTGAGGAGCGAGACGAATGAGGATGGAGCTGGAGGACGGAGGGTGGGGTAGGACGGCATCGCGGTGAGGATCTTCTTCCTGAAGGGAGGTGAGAAGATGGCCACAGGATGCTCCATGAATAGGGATGAGAGGCAGGAACAAATGTTTGTTTTCTACACTAGAGGAGCATCCTGGGCTTGGGACAAGCTCTCTCTAGAGCCTTGGAGGTGGTGAGAGGAAGAAAGGAGGAGATGAAGAAAAATGGGAGGGGTAGGGGTCCTTTTATAGTGGAGGAAAGAATCAACTTCATATACAAGACATTTAATGACTGTCATAAACGTCTCCAAAGATCCGCAGCAAACGTCACTGAAGATAGCCCATGTGCCTACGCTGCCGCTGGACTAGGGTGCGCGGTGTCGCGCGCTATGCGCTGACGTGCGCTGTCGCGAATGCGTGTGCGTTCCTTCGCGAGTGCTCGTGTCGTGGCATATGCATGTGCATGGGTGGCCTAGGTTGTGCCGCGTGGCACTATCTGGGCCGTCCAACTTCTTTCCGTTGTAGGGGCTGCTAGAGAGGTTGGATTGAGTCAATTTTCGTGCTGTTGGGCTACGATCGTCGACCCGCATCCATCCTCATGGTCGAATTTGTCGTTTGAAGCTCAGAATTACATCACCTAGTCCCTTGGCCGTTAATCTTCCTCAGACTGCATATGGTGCTACGGGACTCCGATCAAGGCGATTTCAGAGGCGTTGGACTCCGATCATCGTTCTAATTAGATCTATATGGTCGAATCGTCAATCCGAGGCTCCGAAACAAATCTCCTCTCCTGACCACAAAAGGACGTAATTAACCTAAAATATACACAGCTACTTTAAATGCAGAATGATGCATGCTATGCAATATTTATAATATGGAATGCAAATCTAAGCCTAGGAACATGCATAATAAGCATTTTAACCTAAATGGATGTGTCTTCATCAAAAATCAATCTTCACCAACCGTGTGCCTATACATTTGTGCCGTGTTTGAAGGTGTAAACAAGTGAAAACTTTAAAAGCCATTAAGGCAAGATTTAAATCCTAAAAATCATACATCTCAATCTTGCTTGCTAAGGAACACTTATTTTGGCATTGGGTCCTTGCACCCAATTGTGCACACTATTTTAACTGGAATTTTAAGGACATCAACCCCTCGAACGCCCTTCACTTAATCCTTGAGCACAAGCACTGACTTAGCCCTAGAAATTATGTAGACGTTGGCCTTAGGACTCATTGAGTTCGTTTCAAGGTATTTTCCTGAACGCATAGTGAATTAGTGACATTTGCTTGCTCCAAAAGGTGCTGAGTTGGGAGGCGCAATTGTCAAACGACTTAAGCAAGCTGGGGTTTGGCATAATTAGTGGCCTTTGGGACACGCTCCCCCTGCTTTGCCTTCCTAACTCTACCACCTTTGGGAGTAAGGACAACATCGAATTCACCGTGTGGTCGGAATCTACTTCTGAAGCGTAAGTCGCCTAGGTGTACACTGTAGGGCATAGATCTGTTTGCTTGATTGTGCACACACTTCTCGCATCTGTTTCCCTTCGCGTATCTCCTGGTTCTTCTCCAGTGTATGCACGGTAGGTGATGACTTCATCCAAAATTGGTTGCTTTAGATAGAGAAACTAGGAGAAAACTTGATTTCTTTAGGGGTAGGACTGAGGACATGGCCGACCCACGAGTTGAGGTTGAGGATCAACCTCAACTCGATGCCATATCCATGATTCAGGCTCAGATTATCGCCAACCACCAACTTTAGCAACAATACATTCAAACCATCTTGCAGGCCATACACCGACTACAAAACCCTCAGGAGTAGAATCAAGGGCAGAACCCTCAAGGACAACCCCTATTGAACCCACCTAACCCACCACCACCCCTTAAGGGCCAACCAAGGCCTCTCCTTGATTTTTATGGTCCGTCTACCATTTGAGTAGAGCCATACCTTAGGGTCCCCGAAGGGGAGATGATTTTGAGCTAAAACCCAATGTCCTTAGCTTGATTCAAAGCCATTTCCATGGGAGTTCAAATGAAGACCCTTTCCAACACCTAGATGACTTAGAGCGGATTGCCCAGACCGTAAAACCTAGGAACATCAGTCTAGATATTGTTTTAATCAAGATGTTCCCATTCTCCCTAAGAGACAAAGCATCTCATTGGCTTAGGACTTTAGGGAGACCCATCACTACTTGGGCGAAATTAAGGCATACTTTTCTTAAGAAGTTTTTCCCCATAGGAAAAACTAATGCCATTACTACTTTTACCATGCAAAGTGGAGAGCAATTTCATGAGGTGTGGGGGAGTTTTAATGAATTATTGAGGAAATGCCTGCACTACGAGGTTCCAAGGTGTCAATTGGCCCAGATTTTCTACCATGGTCAGGACAACCTTAGGAATTTCATGGATGCTTCATGTGGAGGCAACTTTTTGAATAAGGATGAGGAGAGTGTGTTTGAGCTCTTTGAATCAGTGAGCGAGAATTTGCTTAACAATGCCTCCATGACCCAATTTAATTAGTCCAGTCAACCCCACGATGGGATTTATAAGGTGCAAACCAATTCTGGAATAGTTGACATGGATATTATAGCCAAGAAGTTGGATCAAGTTGAGTTGGTGAATAAAAAGATTGATGAGCTATTGAACCAAACCCGAATGCCGTTAAAGACCTTCTCCCAAGGGAGCTCACAATGTGGACTTGGTTCAATCTATGAACCAAATGTACCTGGAACAACCCTTGACCATGTTCCAGGGAGGGACCTTTGCTCCCTCAAACTCTGATTACTCTTTCCTCTCCCCTTCGGCACCTTCTACCTTTGAAGATGCCCATGCCATCCAGGGGTTTTCTAAGCTAGACCCTTTCTCCAACACTTACAACCCTGGATGGTGCAACCACCCAAATTTTTCCTGGTTGAATGAAAAATCAAATCAATTCCAGAACCAACCTAGGCAAAACCCTCCCTCCTATCAACAAGGTCGACCTACTAGACCCCTTATAACCAAAATAGGGTGGCCCCTACACAGAACCAAATGGACACTCTGATTATAATGATGGCTGATATGAATCAGAAACATTAGGTGGAGATGGCATTAGTGAAGGGACAGTTGAGCTAGCTGTTAGATAACAAACAACAGGGGTCCCTTCCTTCTCAGCCTCAACCGAACCTAAGGAATGTAATGAATAGAGGCCACAATCCTCAAGGGTTCCAATTAAATCAGGGGCATGCCCACATGATCCAACAAGCCCCACAAACACCTCCTAAGTTTAATGCTTCTTCTTCTTCTCAAAGATCTAGCCATGGTTCCAATGCCTCAACCAATGCTGTTACCTTAAGAAGTGTCAATCAAACCCAGGACCCCAAATGGTCAACCCCTCCCATGACTTCTCTACCTGAGATGCTTGATTCTAAGGATGAGCAGGAGGAACAAAAGGATCGGGAGCTTGACCAATTCAAACCCAAATGCCATACCTTAAAGCCTTGGACAAAATAAAGAAAAAGAGAAATGTGGCTGAGAATGAGGAGTTGTTGGAGATTTTTCAACAAGTACAGATTAATATACCTCTCCTCGAGCAATCAGGCTTTGGCCCCTGTGCTCCAATATGCAGATGACACAGTATTTTTTGTAGAGGGGGGTACGCGGGAGGTGTTCATCATACATCATATGGTGACTATTTTCTAGGAGATTTCAAGGTTGAAATTGAATGGGGAAAAATCCTCCCTTATTTGTTTTGGATCGAATAGAGATGTGGGCCACCAACTTTCTGAGATTTTGCACACGCCAACCATCTCATTGCCGATTGCCTATCTTGGGTTGCTACTAAAGAGCAGGAAGATGAAGAAGAGTGATTGGAACTACTTGTTCGAGAAAATCTCTGCAAAGCTGGAATGTTGGAGCAGTAAATATCTCTCAAAGGGTGGAAGATTGATTCTCTTGAACTCTATTGTCAAAGTGATGCTGGTCTTCATGTTATCAGTTTTTAGAGCTCCTAAAGCAATTTGGAAGCACCTAGATATAATGAGGAAACACTTCTTTTGGAAGGGCATGAAACATGAGGGTTGCTTCCTCCAACCGGTAAAATGGGATAGTATGTGTGCACCAAAGAAGCAGGGGATGTTTAGAATTAGATCCTTTAAGGAGTTTAACGACTCTCTACTATTGAAGTGGGCAATAAAAATTTTCCAAGGGGAAAATAAATCATGGGTGTAAGTGATCAGTGGAACATATGGTGCTTCACATTCCATGGCAAATAGACTTTCTCCCATCAAAGCATCACCTTTCTAGAGCTCGGTGTGGCAGCTATGAAGGAGAACTGGGACCTTTTCTAGCCAGCCTGTGGGGATGGATAATCCTTACTTTTCTAGTTGGAAACTTGGTCATCTTTGGGTCTACTACATAACCAATATCCACAGGTATATGCCCTTGTGGGTGACAAAGAGGCTAAGGTTGCAGACTTCTGGGATGAAGAAGCAAATAGATGGGAGATACCAGGAACAGGTTGCAGGGAGGGGAGTCGCACATGGGGGGAAAGAGCAAGATTGATGCAAGACTTGAAAGCCTTCAAGCCAACAAGGGGTGCTGACACATACAGATAGATGGGGAATTTTTCCACTGCAAAGGCCTATGAAGATATGGTTTCAAGGAGACAAAGTGAAGATGCTAACATCATTTGTGCAGGTTTATGGAAGCTGAAAATCCCGTTGAAGATACAAATTTTTCTTTGGCTCTGCAGGAGGGACAGGCTCATCACCAGTGACTTGAGGCACCGAAGAATGGGGGTGGCTGCTGATACATGTTATCTATGTGACTTTCATACTGATAGTGTGCGGCATATTTTTTCCTCGTGTGTGATCACTGATTGTGTGCAGAGCAGGGTATGTGATGGTGGGATACCTATATGGGAGGACATGTGGGGGGATTTTATTAGGAATGGGAGGCCTCATCTTTCCATGGCGACTGTTCTGTGGTGTACTTGGCATGCACGAAATGAGTGACTTTTTTAGGGGAGACCTATCAATTCAATACAAATTGTACATGAGTGTAAGGCTCTCATACGTCATTAGAGAAGTTGATGTAATTTTTTTTTATTCTATTAATAAAATCCTCGAATGGCTATCTCTTTAGATAGTGATGGGAACACCATCATGAGCCCTGACTAGCTCATTTTGACCAAATGAAGAGAATAAAAGCTCCTACATAACCAATTAGAGATCATAATTCACTGAATAACCTTTCTAAGAGAAAAGTAGGAAACAAGGGGTAAAATTGCAATTTTACCATTGCAGTACAACATCGGGTTTTCTCAAAGGCTAAACACAGGTCAAAAGGTCCTAACAAGATAAAAAGTGGGTTGGATTTGACAGAAAAGGATTTGTATGTTCCTGTGAATTAAATGACTTCTTGAAACACTAAAATAGACCCACTTGATTAACCAAGGTTATGGTTAGGATAAAATTTACCTAAACCCTCTAAAAATCATATAAAAATATTCTCTAGGGTTTAGAACTTTCAATTTGGCCATTGGAACCCATTTTGACCTAAAATGGTGTCTTAGACAGATACTTGCACTAAATTAGGTTTTTACATAAATTACCCAGTCAAACATGGTCAAACCCAAAATCCAACTTCACCATTGGATTTTTTAGGTCCAAATCAGGTTTGTACCAAAATTTGGACCTAAAGGGAACTCATCTTGAGCCACTTTGCAAATAGGTCCAACCTGATTACATTTATGCCCCTATCTTTCAAAAACCTTTGCAAAAATCCTCCTATCTTCTTCATCATTCTCACAATTAGATCCCTCCACCATTATAGTAGAGGAACCCTACTCTGGTGAGCTTTAGAAGGTGGCTTCTCCTTGATTTCTCAGAGAATCCCCTTCAAAATTGGAAGGAAGATTCTCTGAGAAAATCCCTCCAATGTGAACCCAGTTTGATGCCCTACTTGTTACCCAATCTCTCATGCGAACGCATGAGAGATTTGGGTCTCTTAGGTAGTTGCCATCTCCGGCGAGCTTACCTTGCTTGGAAGCCTGGCTTCCAAGCACAAATCCCCCTCCAGAGATCTATTTAAGGAGCCCTCGATCCAACTGACTCCTCCAAGCTTGAAATTGACCAGGAAACCCCCTCAAATTCTTCTCTCCTCCTCCAGCCGATTCGCTTATCAAGCTCTGGCAACCTTCCCTGATCTTCCTCATCGCCTAACCACAATACTAGTGGTAGGTTCTTCTTCCTTGCATTCATCCGCATCGCGCAGCACCCGCCAATGCCCTTGTCCCCCCTTTATCCTCGCTGACTGACCCTCTTTGAGAGTCTTCGTCTCCTACGTCGGCAATATGCGCCCAATGCCATCCTCGCTTTCCTTTCATCCACTATCACCCTAGATAAGTCCCTTTCACCCTCTACTTCCTTTCCCCCTCTTTATTTCCCTAAAATGACTACTGCAGCACTCCACCACCATCACCATCTCCACCTCCGACAATACCTCTGGCAAGGTGCCCCCGTCGCTCCGCACCTCCATCCACCTCCCCAACCACCCTATGACCTCCGCCTCGACTCCCTGATCACAAACCCTCACTCCATTCACTCCGTCAACTACCCAAAAGCACCCCCGAAGACACCCACACATACGGACATAGTGTGCCCTAGGCATGCTCGCACAGGTGTCCCTACAACACGCCGACCACCACTACATATTTGCCATGCATCGTTGAAGCTTCCTGAGTGATCTAATGTGGCTGTGAGGTCGTTGTGGTGATTTCAGGTGGCAGGTGTCCTCCGCCATTGGTGCAAAACTTGAAGCAAGCTCCAGGCCTGTGTCCCTGATTGCACGGAGCACCCTCGTGCATGACTCCAGGCTATCAATTGAAGTCAAGGGCACTTGCAGCTGCTGCAATTGGAGGAACACCTCTCCGCGGGTGCACGAGAAGAAGGTGGCGTATATAGTCCCACCTCAGAAAGTTCTGAGGTGCATCACCCACATACATTGAATTCTTGCTAGTAGCTATTCACCTCCGAATCATGGGGTGAGGTCCCTCTCACCTGAACCGAACCGGCCTCATCCATGACCAAGTGCCGCGGACCTGGTCTTGATCCGACCCAACTTGCACTCCTCGCCCACCACCGCACGTTGGTGGGCCTGGTCCTGAGTACGTACCCAACCCAATTACCCGATAGCATGTGGCTCTAGGAGAGTGGAACCTAAGTAAGAAAAGAGAGGAGAGTGCACGTGGGTAGGGGGCAGGTTTTGCTGCAGGATGAAGAGGAGGAGAAGCAAAGCGAAGAAGAAGGAGAAGACAAGGATGCAGAGAAGCTAAGGTAGGGAAAGAAAGAGAAGGCAGAAGCTAAAGGAAGAAGCTAAAGCCAAGGCAGAGAAGGCAAGAAAAGCAAAGGAAGAAGGAAGCCAAAAAGGCAAAAAGCTTGCAAAGTCAAAATAAGAAGAAGAAGGGAAGTGAAAACAAAGAAAAGAAGACAGAAGCCAAAGGAAGAAAGGAGAAGAGAAGGAAAAAGTTAGGGAAAGAGAAGAAAAGCCAAAGAAGAAGAGAGGAGAAGGCAGAGAAAGCTAAAGACAAAGAGAAAGAAGAAATCCAATTTTTTATTCATAGTCATATACATTGAGTTCTTTAGTATTTTGTGATCTACATTGCTAATTACTCCTATATTTTTGCACTGTGATATTGCTATTATTGCATATTCTTCTAAATTCTGAATTGTGATCTTGATTTCTAACCACCAATTTGCTCCCTGTGTTCAACCTCGGACCTTAAATTAGAGTAATAAAATCGTATTTGTTTTGAATGCTTTTTCGGCTATATTACAACGCGATATTCTTAAAACCCGATTCAGTGCTCTAAACATTTTGACACCATTACCGAGGAGCAACGAGCGATTTATAATTCTTGATTACAATTGCTGATTTGGTACTAACTTGCTATATCTCTTTTTTTTGTGGTTGTTGATGGGAGAAGATTGAAAGAAAGACTGCCGCACATCAAACACGCCAGGGGTAGGTAATTTCTGATTACTTTCTCTTAAGCCCCTCATTCTGAAAAGGAAAAAAGATAAAATCAATTAGGGCTACTTGCTTTCCATTCTTAGCTAATTCATCAAGTTGCCTGATTTGATTTCAACAACAAAACTGATTTGTACACCCATTTAAGGTAACTAGGGCTACCACATTCTTGATTGAGCCCTAGATACCACATTTGATAAATTAAATTGGACCAAGATTAGAGCAAAATTAAGGATTTTAATTTAGGGTTTGGAGACACACCTTCATAAGCAAGAATTAACTTTCCAAAGAGAGGTGTGCCTAAGCCTTCGCTGAAGAGATTTATTCAAGAAAACCCTAAAATTCAGGCTCTTAATCTCACTTGAATCCTAAAAGAAGGGACCTAAAACTTCTCAAAGGACAAATAGGTGAACTTGACCCACCTTGTTGAGTCAACCAACCTTAAAATTAGGTCACCTTTTGCGCTCAATACATCTAAAGTTCAAGTGGAAATCTTAAGCACCCTTTCTCTTTAATAAAACTAGTAGACTTAAGAGGTCAAGTCCCCATTCTGGTCTACCTGGAACATCAGTGACAAGAGAGGTCAGGTGGGGGAAACCCTGTAACTCGTGGGGGCACTCTACCTGTAGGGGTCTTTGCGGGACTCTCCCTCTCTGGCTACCCAGGTATTTCTCAGGTGGACGGCTTTCTGACTAAGGGGTATCATCCGCCTCGAACCTCTATAGTCATTCAAATTTTTTGGGTGTCTTGATTGGGTCCATCACATTCTACTCTCATCCAGACCATTGGTGCATGTTCGGTAGGAGGTCCTTAAGACCATCCTTGAGGCCTCCTTTAGTGATTCACTCCCATCGAGGCTAGGCCTCGACTTCCATGTTTGTGCAGCAACCCCACCACATAGGCATCTCCTCCGATTCATCTGAACCCAACTCTCCTTCTTCCATCATCATGGCACAACCTGTAGAAGAAGAGAATAACCTTGAGAACCAACTCCAGTGCTTTAATGATTTATTCCAAGCCTTTGTAAACCCACCGTAACATCCTATGATGCGAGATCACTACAATCCCACTGTGGTGGCGATTGAACCTCGAGTCCAAATCACGGCTGGAGGTCCTGATTTTGAACTCAAGCCCAACATGATTCATGCTAATCCAAAGTTTCATGGGCTTAATTCCGAGGATCCCTTCCAGCACATCAAACAACTCAAGCATCTGGCCCAGACCTTCGGGTCAAATGTCCAAAACTGGGATATTCTTCTCATGAAGATGTTCTCCTTCTCTCTCATGGGCAAAGTAGCTTACTGGTTTCAAACTCAAACACATCCAATCAACACATGGGTTGAACTACAATCTGAGTTTCTGAAAATGTTCTTCCCAGTTGGTCAGACGAATGCCTTACGACACTAGATTACATACTTCACACAACAGTCTGGTGAACCACTTCATGAACCATGGGACCGTTTCTTGGATCTCATGCGAAGGTGCCCCCATCACGGAGTTTCTAAATGGGAACAAGTCCAGTCTTTTTACTAGGGACTCCGTGAAGATATTCGTTTATTCATCAATGCAACTTGCAGAGAAAATATCATGGGTCAACACAAAGACACCATGTGGGAGATTCTTGAGAATATGTGCGAGAACTCCATCAATAATGACTCCATGGTCTTATTTGACTGGACGAATGCCTGTGCATCGACGAATCCAAGGGAAGCACACGAGATGCAGGGCCTATCCACATCATTCGACTTGGAATTGATGGCCAGTCAATTGGACAAGGTCTCTATCATTGAGAAGAAGGTGGATGAGCTAACTCGACATCTGCAGTGAGCCACCTCTACACAAAACCCGTTTGCACAACCGCCCTCTGGGAGGGAAGCTATGCATAACATCTATCACCGATCTTCTTAGGGGATGGACCCGTATCCACCCCCATCTGACTCTAGGACTGGAGGAAACTCTGATCCTGCTTACTCTAGTTGGGAGAACTCTAAACCCTCGTACTCTGATTTCTCTGAGGTTCCTCAGACCTACGAGGACCTCAACGCCATCTAGAATGACCCATTCTCTAAAACTTATAACCTTGGATGGTGGAATCATCCCATTTTCTTGTGGGTGGGAAATAATCTGAATCAATGACCACCATATCAACCCCATTCGCAAGCTCCTTGTCCATATCAGCCGCCTCAGCCTCGGCCCAACCCCACTGCTGGAGTGGTGGGAGCGGGTCGCCGGAGTGTGGCCGGAGGTGGAGAAGGTAAGGGCGATTGGTCGGAATCGAGGGCGACAGTAAGGGTTTAAAGTGAGGAAAAGGAAGAGGGGAGAAAGGTGAGAAGTTATGCCTACTTAGCAGGACAAGGAGGGGCCGGAACAGGCGACAGTCGTATCCACTATCGCCGGAGAAGAAGCTGCCAAGAGGAAGGAGCGACGGCGAGGAGAGGGCTGGAGAGGCGCGCGCTGGGTGCGGCGCGACGCCGGAAGAGCAGGGGAAGGCAGCCCTGCTGCTGGTAGTGTGGCAGAACGACGAGGAGGAGGAGGGAAAAACCGCCGGAGCTGGAGGGCTTCCTGTCGGAGTGGGAAGAGAGTGAAAAGAGGGTGTTTCTCCGTAAGGACCGAGCTGCCAAGAATGGTGGAGTGACGGGGGTATTTATAGGGGCGGAATCAGAGAGGAGGGCGGAGGGAGACGACGTGTCTCCCTCATCGGAGGATGCCGGAGTGAGGAGACCCATACCGTCCGTGCGTTCGCACGGCCGGTATGGTGGGTTGCAGCGACCACGGGGGTGTTCCTGCGACGGCTGACGACGCAGGGCACCCCCATTTGACCTGGCAGGCCCTCCCCCTTACCCTGCGCGGCGCCATGCTCCGCGCAAGGTCATTGTAGTGTGGTGCTGGCAGGTTTTGCAGGGAGGACCTGAATGTAAAGAACGAAGAAGAGTTAGGGGCCAAAATGCGAGGGTTCAAAAGTTGAGGCCAAAAAGTAAATAGATGAGGACCAAAATGTAAAGTTGGTCAAGAAGGTTTCTTCTTAGGCTCAAGTTTTTATACGTGACTAATTAGGACCTAAGGATTCTGATGGTGAATTTTATTTCTAGATAAAACCTTCTTTGACCGGTCAATTTATGCAAAAACCCAAATTAAGTTAATTGGGCATGGTTCTCAATGTAATGGGTTCTGAAGGCCAAATTGAAGGTTCTAAACCCTAGAGATTATTTTTCTATGAATTTTAGAGGGTTTATTCTATTTTTACTTTGCCTCGAACCTCGTGAATTGAAGTGGGTTTATTTTAAGGTTACAGATTATCATTTAGTTCCTTGGAATTGCTGTAGCCCTTATCAGATCATCCCACTTTCCTTCTTATTCGGTTTGTTTGACCTATGTTTGGACCCTGAATTACCCTGTATGCAGATTATACTGGTAAAATTGCATTTTTACCCCTTATGACTTATTTTCTCCTTAAACTCAGAATTCTCTGAGTTAAGCCTTTCCTTGAGTTATGTAGGAGCTTTTATCCTTTGTATTAGGTCAAAATGAGCTAGTTATGGCTCATGATGAGGTTCTCATCATACCCCCATGCCTAGCTTTTGCTAGTCCCTTAGCAAAAACTTAAGGTTTCAACCCTTGTTCTAGACCATGAAGTTCTTAATAGCTTCAGATAAGTGCTTTTTCATTTAAACCTAGATTAGGTTAGAATGCTGACCATAGGCCTAAAAGGTACTCTAGTACCAATCAAGATCCAAATCTGTCTAGCCTTAGCCTTAGTCTTTAGCAAAGGTTTTTAAGGCCCACAAGAACTAACCTAAGGTTTATTAGACTTTGTGGTTAAAGCACCCGTGCTTGAAATGATTTTAGCCCTGGCTCAGTTCGTAGTGCGCTTTATAAGAGAGAGATAGAAAGTTTTTCTATTTGGAGAGTTTTCTCTCTCTTTTTCTTTTTAGTTCTAGCCTAGAATTGGCTTTTCAACACGGTCTGTATCAGATTCCTTGCTCCCATCATCAATCCTCAAGGGTTCCTGGCAATCGATGCTTTGAGATAGCACCGCCCATGGCAACCCCCGGAACCCTGGCTATTGAGATTTCGAGATAATCCCATCCATGGTGTTCCGTGGCCGAATCCAGACCCTGGCAATTGACACTTCGAGATAATGCCATCCATGGAATCTGAACCAGCAGAGTGCTTACATGCCTCCAGTAGGATATGTAAATATCCTAAGAGACAAGCACCGAGGAGATGATATTTTCTTACGCATCTTCGAGGGGATTTCCCGCCTCTCTGCGCTGGGAACTCGTCCAAATCAACTTGTGTTGATCGGCCGCTCCTACTCTAGGTGTACTTTTCAGAATTTTGCGACACTTCTGCGTGATTTTGATTTTTATGCTTACTGAACCAGGCTGTGTGTGACGTTAGGGTGCTTAGGTTACTAAGTCCCATAAACCAAAAATTAGTTAACGAGGCCAAATACTCCCTAAGCCTTAGACCTAATACTTCAGCTTTTCATTTTCCTCAACCTCTTGAGGAATGTCAAGATCTTAATGGGTACTAAGAGTCTATTCAAGAATGCCTAAGGTTTGCGTTCTTACTAATCTCATTATGCACTTTTCAGTTATTTTCTTGAATGAGGTCTAGAACTTAGGTTAATTCCTTAGTTCCTTACTAATGACTATTACTTTTTTCTCATATTTTGTGCTCCTTTTTTCCTTTTGTTTCTTTTCTCTTCTCCTTCACAAAATTTCCTTCTCCTCTTTTCCTCTTATTCTTTTTCGAAAAAATTTTTAATTTTTATGGTGTTTTTGGCATATGTGAATTTTTTGTTTGAAACCTTTTCTTACAAGTTTTGCACTTTCATACCCCCCCATGCCTAAGATTTGCAATGTCCTCATTGTAACCTAGGGGGTTTTTATTCAACTTAGTTCATTCCTTAAGATAGAAATTTGGATGAGTGAATGGGTCGGGTTGAATTTTGCGGACGATTTCTAATCCCAGATGCAAGCATCTGAGGTGGGGTCGGCTGTTTACAAGGGTGAACCTTAAGTGCAAAAAGGTGTCAGAAAAAGTTTTGGATTTTTTGCAAAATGACGGGTTGCCTCCCGTTAAGCGCTGAGTTTTACGCCATCAGCTGGGCGCAATAAGCTCAAGGGGAATGGAGGATATAAGATGCTTCAGCCAAATCAGTAGAAGTCACATCAATGAACGGCTTGAGTCTCTGACCGTTCACGATGAAAGGTTCGGAATTGTGGCTGAGTGGACTGATTTCGATAGCTCCATTTCTAAAAACTTGTCGGACTAAATATGGTCCGACCCACTTGGATCGCAGCTTTCCCGGGAAAAGTTTGAGTCGGGCATCAAAGAGTAGGACCTTCTGACCAGGATGAAAGATTTTTCTCGAGATATGCTTGTCGTGGAAGGCTTTATCCCGCTCCTTGTAGATTCGCGAGCTCTCATACGTGTCTAGGCGTAATTCATCGATCTCGCTGATTTGAAGTTTTCTGTGGGTTCCAGCCTTCGAAAAATCTAGATTACAGTTCCGTACTGCCCAATAGGCTTTATGCTCTAGTTCTACGGGAAGGTGACACGCCTTTCCGTACACCAGTCTAAAGGGAGACATGCCTAATTGGGTTTTGTGGGCGGTCCTATAGGCCCACAATGCTTCCGGAAGTCGGGACGACCAGTCCTTCCTGTCAGGCCGAACAGTGACTTGCAGGATTTTCTTGATCTCCCGATTAGACAACTCAGCTAGACCATTAGTTTGGGGGTGATAAGGAGTAGAGATTCGGTGAGACACCCCGTATTTGGTCATCAGTGACCTAAACTGAGCATTTGTGAAATGGGTCCCCCCATCAGAGATTATTGCACGAGGAATCCCGAACCTTGAGAAAATGTTTTGATGAATGAATTTGAGAACGATTTTGTGATCATAGGTTCGGGTCGGTATGGCTTCGATCCATTTAGACACGTAGTCCACAGCCAACAGAATGTATTCGAAACCATCCGAAATAGGAAAGGGGCCCATAAAATCAATCCCCCAAACATCAAAGATTTCGCATACTAGAATCGGTTGCATAGTCATCATGTCGCGATGGCTCATGTTGCCCAAAGTCTGGCAACGACTGCATGCCTTGCAGTGACTGTACGCGTCTTTGAACAGTGTGGGCCAGTAAAAGCCGCACTGGAGGACTTTTGATGCGGTTTTATGCCCGGCGAAATGGCCACCGCATGCCTGGTCATGGCAGAAAGAGAGGACATTGCTGATTTCCTCTTCCGGGACACATCTCCGGATGATCTGATTAGCACCTATGCGGAAGAGGTACGGGTCTTCCCAAATGTAATACTTGGCATCGGAGCGTAATTTGTCCTTCTTGGCCTTCGGCCAATCGGACGGGATCTGATGAGATGCCAAGTAATTTACTACATTAGCAAACCATGGAAGGCTAGTACCGATAGTCAGCAGGTGCTCATCGGGAAAATGCTCAGTGATGGGTCCGGAAGGGTCAATTATTTCAGAAGGAAGACGGGATAAGTGATCAGCTACCACATTTTGTTTTCCCACTTTGTCGCGAATCTCAAGGTCAAATTCTTGCAACAGCAAGATCCATCGGATTAATCGAGGTTTCGCATCCTTCTTTGCAAGGAGATGCCTCACCGCTGTGTGATTCGAGTATATGATGACACGGGAACCCAGAAGGTATGATCTGAATTTTTCTAGGGCAAATACTACAGCTAGCAGCTCTTTCTCAGTAACCGTATAGTTACGCTGAGCCTCGTCGAGTGTTTTGCTGGCGTAGTAAATGACCACAGGTTTCCCGTCAATTTTCTGCCCCAAAACCGCTCCTACAGCGAAGTCGGATGCATCGCACATGATCTCAAAGGGTTGAGACCAATCAGGGGACTGTAGGATCGGGGCTTGGGTTACTCGGTCACGCAGGATCTCAAATGCTTGAGTGCATTCCTGGGAAATTTCGAAAGGTACATCCTTGGAGAGAAGAGTGGTCAAGGGGCGCGCGATTTTTGAAAAATCAGGGATAAATCGTCGATAAAAACCGACATGCCCCAAAAAAGATCGGATGTCCTTGATCGAGCTAGGCATAGGAAGGTGAGAAATCAGATCAACCTTAGCTCGGTCCACTTGGATGCCTTTTTCCGAAATTGAGTGCCCCAGGACAATTCCCTCAAGCACCATGAAATGGCTCTTTTCCCAGGAAAGGACCAAATTCACATCGATGCACCGCCTGAGTATCTGGACCAAGTGTTGGAGGCAATCGTCGAATGATGCTCCGAAAACTGAAAAGTCATCCATGAAGACTTCCAGATAATCACCTACCATATCTAAGAATATGGCAAGCATGCATCGCTGAAAAGTAGCAGGTGCATTACAAAGACCGAAAGGCATCCTTCGGAAAGCGTATGTTCCGAAGGGGCAGGTGAACGTGGTCTTTTCTTGGTCCTCAGGATGGATTGCCACCTGGTTGTAACCAGAGTACCCGTCAAGAAAGTAGAAGAACCTATTTCTTGCAAGTTTTTCGAGAATTTGATCAATGAAAGGTAGTGGGAAATGATCCTTCTTCGTGGAGGAATTGAGTCGGCGGTAATCTATACAGACTCTCCACGAGTTGGCTAATCGGGTAGGAATGATTTCTCCTGTCTCAATCGTTATAGTGGTGAGTCCTGCCTTCTTGGGTACGACCTGAATTAGGCTCACCCAACGACTATCGGAGATCGGGTAGATGATTCCGGCATCTAACCACTTGATGATCTCCTTTTTCACGACCTCCTGCAGATTGGGGTTTAAGCGTCTCTGCATTTCACGAGAAGGTCGTGTGCCCTCTTCTGAATAGATATGATGAGTACAATAAGAGGGACTTATTCCAGTCAAATCATCGAGAGTCCACCCGATGGCTCTGCGATGTTGCTGGAGGACAACAATCAGACGGGATTCCTGTTCAGGACTGAGGTTGGAATTAATAATCACAGGAAGGGTCTGATTAGAACCCAAAAAGATGTATTTCAAGTGAGCAGGAAGGGGCTTCAGTTCGAGGATGGGGTTATCAACAGCAGCGGGTGGTTCAGTATAGATGTGAGGTTCAAGGGTGGGAGTTACTGGGTTGTTCATATCTGGATTCGACTCCTCAGTTTGCGGATCAAGATCTTTCTGCGGTTGATGAGGTATAATTAGATCATTCTGGAAGTGTGTTTCATCAACCAAAGTCCTAATGTCACAAATCTGTTCGATGACACCGCAATTGATTCCTTGTTGGGCCTTAAATATATCAATTTTCAGTGTTTGATTCCCAAATTTGAGCTCTATTTGGCCCTCCTCACAGCTAATGTTGGCTCTAGCAGTAGCCAAGAAAGGTCTCCCTAAGATGATTGGTGTATCCCTAGGGTTCTCAGGTGCGTCCATATCTAAGACTATGAAGTCTACAGGAAAGTAGAAATCCCGCACTCTCACAATAACATCCTCGAGAATCCCTTTTGGTGACTTTATAGATCGATCTACTAATTGTAATGTCATCTCAGTTGGTTTCAGCTCAGATTCTTCTAGATAGTTAAGTAAGGATGTGGGTATCAGATTTATGGAAGCACCCAAGTCTAGCAATGCTCTATCAAATTGTGTATCACCTATCTTGCAGGAAATCAGGGGAGTACCAGGATCTTTAGCCTTGGGTGGGAGTCTGCTTAGGATTACAGAGCTGGCTTGCTCTGACAGAACAATTGGACTCCTACTCTTGGTTCGCGGCTTACGCTGGGGTGTACACACATTCTTTAAAAATCGTGCATAAGCCGGTACGTGGTGGATTGCATCCATCAAGGGGATGTTTATGTGGACCTACTCAAAGAGCTTGACCAGGTCCTCCTCAGGTGCCACGGGCTTGGTTCGTCTCTTCCCTTTGGTTAAGGCTTCAGGGAATGGGACCTTGGTTGGTTCTTCTAGGATAGGTCCGGGTTCTTGATCTGGGACAGTGGTATCTTGGATAACTATCCTAGGGTCATGGTTATCAGGCTTGGAGTGGTTCGGATAATGCGGGTCTTGAGTTGTTTTACCACTACGTGTTGTTACAGAATTTAATCAGGCCTGATTTTGGTTTGGGTTTGGTAAGAGGGGTGGCTGCTGCTGAAATCCCGCATAAGAAGTTGAAGCTTCCATCTCATCTGGAGATGGAGTAGTAGAGGCCTGATAAATCCATTGTGCGTGGCCTAAATTTGGATTCATAACGCGCTTCTGGGTCGGCACGTTATTCGGGTTAGGAAGAGGTTGGGAAGGGAGTGTGCCTGGCTGGCGAGAATTTCCCAACTGGGCCAATTGAGTTCTAACCTCTGTAAGTTCGTCCTTGTGTTGTTTTTGAATAGCCGCATTCGTTCTTTGAATGTCAGCCAGAGTCTGAAGGATTAGGGACATTTGATCCTGATTTGGCCCTGATGGATAAGTAGGGTTGGGCCGAGGCTGAGGCGGCTGGTAATGAGAGGGCTGTGGGCGGGACTGAAAAGGTGGTCTTTGGGTTTGGGAATTTCCCACCCACTGAAAATTGGGATGGTTTCGCCATCCAGGGTTGTAGGTGTTGGAGAATGGGTCGTTCTGGATGGCGTTGAGGTCCTCGCAGGTCTGAGGAACCTCTAGAGAATCAGGGAAAGGGGGAATGGAATTCCCCAGGCTGGTGTAGATAGGATCGGATGATCCTCCGATCCGAGAATCAGATGGGGATGGATATGGATCCATCCTAGGGGAAGATCGGTGGAGAATGTTTTACACAGTTTCCTGTGTGGAAGGAGGTTGTGCAAAGGAGTTACGCACAGAGGTGGCTCACTGCAAGTGCTGAGTCAGCTCATCCACCTTCTTCTCAATGATTGAAACCTTGTCCAATCGACTGGCCATTAATTCCAGATCGACTGATGCGGACAGGCCCTGCGTCTCATGTGCTCCCCTAAGATTCGTCACTGCGCGGGTATTCGACTTGTCGAATAATCCCATGGAGTCATTGTTGATGGAGTTCTCGCACATGTTTTCAAGAATCTCCCACACGGTGTCTTCATGTTGACCCATGATATTTCCTCCGCAAGTTGCATTGACGAAAAGGCGGATGTCCTCACGGAGTCCCTGGTAAAAAGATTGGACCTGTTCCCATTTAGGAACTCCGTGATGGGGGCACTTTCTCATGAGATCCTGAAAACGATCCCATGCCTCATGGAGAGGTTCTCCTGATTGTTGAGTGAAGTGTGTAATCTGATGGCGCAAGGCGTTGGTCCGACCAACGGGAAAAAACTTTTTCGAAAACTCGGATTGAAGTTCTTCCCAAGTGTTGATCGGCCGGGTCTGAGTTTGATACCAATGGGCGGCCTTGTCCATAAGAGAAAAGGAGAACATCTTCATGAGAAGAATATCCCGATTTTGCGCATCTGACCCAAAAGTTTGGGCCAGGTGCTTTAGCTGTTTGATGTGCTGGAAGGGATCTTCAGAATTAAGCCCATGGAATTTAGGTATAGCATGAATCATATTGGGCTTCAATTCAGAATCAGGTCCTCCAATCAGGATTCTGACTCGAGGCTCAATGGCCACCGCAGTAGGATTATAGTGGTCCAGCATCATAGGACGCTGTGGTGGGTGCACGAAGTTTTGGAAGAGGTCATTGAGTCGCTGGAGCTGGTGCTCCAGATTGTTTTCTTCCTCAACTGGCTGAGCCATGATGGGGGAAGAAGAAGAACTTGGTTCTGAATCAGAAGAGAGAATAATGTGAGGGGGTTGCTGCACAAACACGGGCGTCGAGGCTTGGCCTTGACGAGAGTGAATTTCTAAAGGAGGTCTTAAGGGTGGTCTTAAGGACCTCCTACCGTACATGCACTGTTGGGAGAGACGAGTTTCGAAGGTGCTGGACCCAATCAAGTCACCCAAAAATGTGTTGGGTGACTATAGAGGTGCGGGGCAGATGGACCCCTTGATCAGAAAGATCGTCCACCTGAGAATTACCTGGGCAGCCAGAGAGGGAGAGTCCTGCAAAGACCCCTACATGGTAGAGCATCCCCACGGGTTACAGGGTTTCCCCCACCCGACCTCTCTTGTCACTGCGGTTCCAGGTAGACCAGAATGGGGATCTTGACCTCTTAAGTCTACCAATTTTAGTTCAAGAGCAAGGTGCTTAGGGTTCCACTTGAACTTTAGTCTTTTAAGTGCAAAAAGTGACCTAATTTGAAGGTTAGTTGACCCAAATGGTCAACTTTACCTGCTAGTTTTGCTTATTAGGTCTTTGTCTTTTTAGGGTTCAAGTGTTTAAAGAGCCAAACTTATTTTAGGGTTTCTTTGGATAGGTATTTTCAATCAATGGTTTAGGCACACTTCTTTTGGATTTTCTCCATTCTTGATTTAAGTAGTGTGTCTCTAAAACCCTAATGTTGGATCCTAGGTTGGCTCTACTTGGTCCAGTTAGCTCTTTGTTGGGTAATTAGGGCTCAAGCAAGAATGTGTTAGCCCTTAAATACCCTTAATAGTGTGCGGGAATAATGGGTTGAAAACATGCAACTTTTTATGGTTACTAAGTATGGAAGACAGGTTAGCCCTATATTGCTTGTTCTTTTCTTTTCTTCCTCTTTTAGAGTTTAGGGGTTAATAGCGAGAGGAAAAAAATTACCTGTCCTCAGAGTGGTTGTCGTGCGGTTGCTTGTCTTCTTGATTTCCTGTAGCTGCACAAAAGAGAGGAGATTATCAGAAACTAGAAAGAAACAGGAATGTTTACCTCTAGAATAGCCGTTGCTCCCTGGCAACGGCGACAATGGAGAATGGTGGGTTTGGGATAATTAGGTTTTATTATAGCGTTGTAGTATAGCCAGTTATTGCCATCATTTCAAATATATAATTTTTTTTTACTCGGAAAATAAAAGAGTTCTCGAGGTCGAACTCAGGGAGCAAGTTGTATTCTAGGGGTACAAATTCTTATTACAAAAATAAAGAGAGAGAGAGAGGGAGAGAGATGAAAATTTGGCTTCTTCTTCTCTTCTTTCTTCCTCTTTGTTTTCTCTTCTCTTTGGCTTTTGGTTTCTTCTTCTTTGTTTATCTCCTGGTGGTCTTCTTCTTCTGCCTTCTGTTCTTCAGATCTTCTTCTCGTGCTCTTCTGCTTTTGCTGTCAGGACGTCGTCTCTCCTTCTTCTTTTTCTTTCTGTCTTCTTTATCTGCAGCAGTGGTGATGTTCTTCTTCTTTCTTTTCTGCCTTCAGAGCGTCGTCTGATTTTCCACTCAGACGACTTAAGTCACCGCTGCTACAGTGCTGCTCGGTGCTCTCCTTCCTTCAGTCTTCGTCAGCCTTCTTCTCTGCCTCGCTTGTCTTCTTCTTCTTTGCTTTCTCCTTCCTCTTTGCTTCGACCTGGCTGCTCTTCTTCCTTCAGTCTTCTTCTTCTTCTTCAGCCCTTCCGCAGTCCCTTCACTTGTGCCTGCACACTCAAAGTTCCAATCAGAGACGGCAAAACCTACTCTACCCTCCCCCCCCGCGTTTCTCTCTCACAGAAGCCACTCTTAGGAAAGCTCTCCCAGAGCTGCAGGGTAGTCGGGTACGGGTCGCGTCCGGGTCCAGGCCCACCGGCGTGCGTGGTGGGCGAGGAGTGCCAGACAAGTCAGGTCGGGTCTGCCGGATCCACGTGATGAGCTCGCGGATGGGCCCGGTGAGACGATGTGAGAGGGACATCACCCCGTGTGCTGAGGCGATAAGCCTCCAGCACGTTTTCAATTTGTATCGCTGCGCCGCTCCAGAGCCTTCTGAGGTGGGACTAAATGTCCCACCCCAATTTGGCGCCTGCGCGGGGAACCAGTTGGTAATTGCGGCTTAGGGACCTGTTCACAGCAAAACGGCCTCTCGGCCTAATCAGAAGGTGTCGAGAGCTTCGCCAGAGTGCGGCGAAGCTCGTGCAGGTGGTGGCGAGGCGTGGGGCGACGTGCAAGGGCTTCCCTAGGTCGGACTGTGGGTTGGGAAGTGGGTGTCTTTGGTGGATTTGCAGAGGTCGGGGGCGGGAATTGGAAGGGCGGAAATGGATCAGGGTGAGGAGGCGAAGATTATGTGCAGGTCGGCGAGCCGTGTGGGGTGCTGGAGTGATGGGAGCGGGTCGCCGGAGTGTGGCCGGAGGTGGAGAAGGTGAGGGCGATTGGTTGGAATCGAGGGCGACAGTAAGGGTTTAAAGTGAGGAAAAGGAAGAGGGGAGAAAGGTGAGAAGTTATACCTACTTAGCAGGACAAGGAGGGGCCGGAACAGGCGACAGTCGTATCGACTGTTGCCGGAGAAGAAGCTGCCCAGAGGAAGGAGCGACGGCAAGGAGAGGGCTGGAGAGGCGCGCGCTGGGTGCGGCGCGGCGTCGGAAGAGCAGGGGAAGGCAGCCCTACTGCTGGTAGTGCGGCAGAACGACGAGGAGGAGGAGGGAAAAACCGCCGGAGCTGGAGGGCTTCCTGTTGGAGTGGGAAGAGAGTGAAAAGAGGGTGTTTCTCCGTCAGGGCCGAGCTGCCAAGAATGGCGGAGCGATGGGGGTATTTATAGGGGCGGAATCAGAGAGGAGGGCGGAGGGAGACGACGTGTCTCCCTCGCCGGAGGACGCCGGAGTAAGGAGACCCATACCGTCCGTGCGTTCGCACGGCCGGTATGGTGGGTTGCAGCGACCAGGGGGGTGTTCTTACGACGGCTGACGACGCAGGGCACCCCCATTTGACCTGGCAGGCCCTCCCCCTTACCCTGCGCGGTGCCATGCTCTGCGCAAGGTCGCCGGAGTGTGGTGCTGGCAGGTTTTGCAGGGAGGACCTGAATGTAAAGAACGAAGAAGAGTTAGGGGCCAAGATGCGAGGGTTCAAAAGTTGAGGCCAAAAAGTAAATAGATGAGGATCAAAATGTAAAGTTGGTCAAGAAGGTTTCTTCTTAGGCTCAAGTTTTTATACGTGACTAATTAGGACCTAAGGATTCTGATGGTGAATTTTATTTCTAGATAAAACCTTGTTTGACCGGTCAATTTACGCAAAAACCCAAATTAAGTTAATTGGGCATGGTTCTTAATGTAGGTCAAAATGGGTTCTGAAGGCCAAATTGAAGGTTCTAAACCCTAGAGATTATTTTCTATGAATTTTAGAGGGTTTATTCTATTTTTACTTTGCCTCGAACCTCGTGAATTGAAGTGGGTTTGTTTTAATGTTACAGATTATCATTTAGTTCCTTGGAATTGCTGTAGCCCTTATCAGATCATCCTACTTTCCTTCTTATTCGGTTTGTTTGACTTATGTTTGGACCCTGAATTACCCTGTATGAAGATTATACTGGTAAAATTGCATTTTTACCCCTTATGACTTGTTTTCTCCTTAAACTCAGAATTCTCTGAGTTAAGCCTTTCCTTGAGTTATGTAGGAGCTTTTATCCTTTGTATTAGGTCAAAATGAGCTAGTTATGGCTGATGATGAGGTTCTCATCACCCACCTATCAATCTGGGCCAACTCAGACAGATCAAATGACTCTTATCCTTCAGACTCTAGCTGACATTAAAAATACAAATGCGGCTATGCAAAAACAGCACAAAGACGAGATCACAGAGGTTCGCAATCAACTCTCGCCCAGATGGCGAATTCCCACCAACCAGGCACACTCCCTTCGCAACCTCTACCGAATCCAAATAACATGTTGAACCAAACGTGCATTATGAACCCAAATCTAGGCCAAGCTCACATGATTTATCAAGCCCCTTCTGTTCCATCACCTGATGGGATGGAAGCTTCGACATCATATTTGGGATTTCAGCAGCAGCCATTTATTTTACCGACACTGAGCCAGAACCACGTAGGACTAAATTCAGTAACAACCTGTAGTGGCAAAGCAACACAAGACCCACCTTACCCAAGACACTTTCGGCCTGGTAGTGCTAACCCAAGCCGTAGGATAGTTATCCAGGATACCCCTGTCCCAGATCAAGAACCTGGACCTATTCTAGGGGAACCATCCAAGGTTCCATTTTTCGAGGCCTTGACCAAGGGAAAGAGGACAAACAAACCCGTGGCACCTGAGGAGGATCTGGTCAAGCTCTTTGAATTGGTCCATATAAACATCCCCTTGATGGATGCGATCTGCCACGTACCGGCTTACGCACGATTTCTGAAAGATGTGTGTACACCTAAGCGTAAGCCGCGACCAAAAGTGGGAGCCCAATCGTATTGTCAGAGCAAGCCAGCTCTATAATTTTGAGCAAACTCCCACCTAAGGCAAAAGACCTAGGTACTCCCCTAATTTCCTATACAATTGGTGGTACCTAATTTAGTAGAGCTTTATTGGACCTAGGAGCCTCCATAAACCTAATACCTACATACCTACATGACCATTTTGAGGAATTCGAGCTTAAATCGATAGAGGTGACATTACAACTGGATGATCGATCAATTAAGTCACCAAAAGGAGTTCTTGAGGATGTCATTGTTAGGGTTCGATTTCTATTTCCCGGTGGACGTTGTAGTCTTAGATATGGATGCTCCAGAAAATCAAGTGATACACCAATTATACTAGGGAGACCCTTTCTGGCCACTGCTAGGGCCAACATAAATTGTCAAGAGGGCCAAATTGAACTAAAATTTGGAAACCAAACATTAAAGATTGACATATTTTAGGCCCAACAAGGGATTAATTGCGGTGTTATAGAATAGATATATGATATCAAGGCTATGGTTGACGATCCATATATTGAGGAAAACCTGACTACTTCTGATCAACCACAAGAGGATCAAAACCCGCAATCAGAGGAGACCAAACTTAACCTAGACACACACATAACCCTTTCCCTTGCTCCTGACACACACCCTGAACCACCCGCTGTTGCTGATAACCATGTCTTGGAACTCAAGCCTCTTCCCGACCATCTGAAGTACGTCTTTCTAAGTTCCAATCAGATGTTTCTTGTGATTATCAACTCCAGACTCACACCTAATCAGGAATCCTATCTGATTACTGTTCTCCAGCAACATCGAAGAGCCATTGGATGGACTCTCAATGATTTAATTGGCATTAGCTCCTCTTACTGCACACACCATATCTACACCGAAGAGGGCACACAACCTTCCCGTGAAATGCAGAGACGTCTAAATCCTAATCTGTAGGAGGTCGTGAAAAAGGAGATCATCAAGTGGTTAGATGCTGGGATCATCTACCCGATCTCCGACAGTCGGTGGGTGAGTCCAATCCAGGTTGTGCCTAAGAAGGTAGGACTCACCGTAATCACGACTGAAATCAGAGAAATCATATCGACCCGTGTGGCAAATTTGTGGAGAGTCTGCATTGATTACAGAAGACTCAATACCTCCACAAAGAAGGATCATTTCCCACTACCATTTATTGATCAGATCCTCGAGAAACTAGCGAGAAATAGGTTCTTCTACTTTTTGGATGGGTACTCTGGTTATAAGCAGGTGGCAATCCATCCTGAGGACCAAGAAAAGACCACTTTCACCTGCCCCCTCGGGATGTACACATTCCAAAGCATGTCATTCGGTCTCTACAATGCACCCGCTACTTTTCAGCGGTGCATGCTTGCTATAGTCAGATATGATAGGTGATTATCTGGAAGTCTTCATGGATGACTTTTCAGTATTTGGTGAATCATTTGACGATTGCTGGACGCGCATGTTTCACGTGTTTTGAAATCGAGGTTACAAGTAACCTGCCGTCGTAGTTGCAAAACATGTCAATCAGATGAAATTTATACCGAAACTCCAAGGGAGTCCCGGGTCGAACACAGGGAGGCGACATTTACTTTAGTTGAAAATCGCACTTCGATTCATTTCTTTTTGGTATTTTAAGGTTTTGATTTTTTTTGTATTTTTGAAATAATAGAAATCAAACAAACGGATCACAAGATATATATTACTTCTAATGTCAATTACAAGAAACAATGAAAGCATATAAAGAGAGGGAGGTGAGAGGAAATCTCCCGAATCGGCTGTTCGGTGAGACGACGGTGCCTGGCGGAAACTCGGACGAAGGAGGTGAGGAGTGGGACGACGGAGGTGAGATGCTGGAGGACATCGGGTTGAGGAAAGCTTCGATGTAGCTCCAGAGTGGAGGTGAGAAGACGGAGTTGATCTGCTACCAGAATGGAGGTGAGTGGACGACTCCAAGGTGACCTATGAAGGGAGATTGGAAGTTGGAGGAGTATTTGGTGGGGCAGAGGTTTACTACACTAATAGGCACCTTGGGAGCTTGAGAACAAGCTCTAATGGAGCATTGGTAGGCTTGCTAGAGCTTGGGAGTAGGTAGGAGTAGAGTAGGTAGAGATGGCTTGGAAGGGAGGGGGTGAAGATCCTTTTATAGTGGTGGAGAAGAGGCTAAAAATGGATAAAGGACCTTTAGCAACTTCCAGACCATTGCTAGAAACGTTGCTGTAGACGGCTTACCTCCACCTACACCCATAGCTGGCTCTGTTGGCTTGCAATAAAATAGCGACGGTTGTAAGCATCACTGTAGGTCAGCCCAGCTGTCGCTGAAAGCTGGCGCCAACCGCCCTTGTGCCCGCACCGCCTGCCTCGCTCATCACGAGCGCTAACCGTGCGCGCCCAGCTGTGTGTGCATGTGCGATGCATTGGCGTGCATGCTTGCTATGCGCTGGCCCGCACGTGCACGCGCGCACTAGCACTGCTGCTGCCGCTCCACTCCAAGCACTTGCCCAATTGCGAATTGGAGGGGCTGTGGGGAACTGAACCCACTCTCCTCCTTTGCAAACCAGCACCTCCACCGTTATGGCAATCCTCCCCTTGTGTCGCGTAGAGTGTTTTGGTGCGTCCTCCTCCCAGCCGTGGATCTTGATCTAAAGGCTGGGATTGAAGGGCGTGGATGAAGGAGTTGGGCGATGCTGCTGGCCGGTGTTGCACGGCCTGGATGGCGCCACATGGCACCATCTGGGTCGTCCATCTTCTTCTTCTTGTAGATGGTGCTACAGTGCTCAGATCAAGATGATTCCCGCGATGCCGAACTGCAATCGTCGCTTCGGATCCATCCGTATGGTCGGATTTTCCATCCGAAACCTATATGGATGTCACATTGCCCCCCTAGCCATATAAAATGAAGGAATTAATATATAAAATATACAACTATCCTAAATTCCATGCAATGGATGTTATGCAATATTTATAACATGATATGCAATGCTAAGCCTAGGAACTATCAAAAATAGGCAATTTATCTTGAATTTGTGTGTGTTCATCAATTGCCCCCTGCACTTGGTTCAGTTCCTCAAGCGATGCATTGATGTGAATCTGGTTCTTTCCTAGGAAAAGAGCCATTTCATGGTGCCTTAAGGAGTTGTTTTGGGACATCTCATATCAGAAAAAGGCATCCAGGTCGATCAAGCCAAGGTAAATCTGATTTCCAAACTCCCTATGCCCAACTCGATCAAGGACATCCGATTTTTCTGGGGCATGCCAATTTTTACCGTCGACTCATTCCTAATATCTCAAAGATCGCACACCCCCTGACCACTCTACTATTTAAGGATGTTCCTTTCGAAATCTCCAAGGAATGAACTCAAGCATTTGAAATCCTACGTGATCGAGTTAACCAAGCTCCTATCCTACAGTCCCACGATTGGTCTCAACCCTTTGAGATCATGTGCAATGCATCTGATTTCCCTGTAGGAGCGGTACTTGAGCAGAAAATTAATGGGAAACCCTTGGTCATCTACTACACCAGCAAGACATTTGATGAGGCTCAACGTAACTACACAGTTACTGAGAGAGAGCTGCTGATTAGCCCATAGTTGTGGGCTATTTAAGTATTTAAATGCCTAAGCATTAGGATAATTCTAACATTTATTTAGCATAAATTAGGATGTAAATAGATTAATTCATATTTTTAATTTAATTACATAATCCATACATTGCATTCACATTTTAAGTGCATTTAGAATTAGCTTAGCATGCCATTCATCTAATTAGTTAACTAATTAATTACATTATTTTAGTTAACATAAAACTTGAGGGTTTGTATATAAATAACCATAATATTTTAATAATATCCTTTATTCTTCTTGTTCTCAGCAACGGCTCGGCTGCTGCTGCAACGCCTCCGGCCTCACTAAAAGCGCATTCATGGATCGGCGGAGAAGGTGGATCTGCTCCCGCCTCTCCATTCAAATTTGTGCATGCCGCAACAAAAGGAGGAGAGAGGATGCTGAGCGAGGCAGGCCTCCGCCACCGACCCACCACTGTGCAGAGAAAACTTCTCTCTTCCACTCCATACCGTCGGCCTCTACTGTGGCGGCGAGTCTCCACCACCGTGGGCGTGTGGTGTGACAGGCCACACCGCCATCCGGAGCTCGTCCGCATCACTGTGAGCATCTTAGCGTGCATCTCCCTCGCCGTCGTCGCCAACCACCCTCGCCGTCGTCGCCAACCACCACCGCCGCAACAACCGTCAACCACCCCTTTCAGTAACTTAAGACGTCTGGGAAATTTCCAGGACGTCTGAAGTCCACCTCCAATCTTCCCGCACCTGCAGACCTTCACAACTGTAGACACCTTCGCCCGGGAGCCCGCCACCAGCAGCAGCAACCCCCGCACAGCTACAGTCCAACCACGCACGCCCTCCTCAACCGCACCTGCACCCTCCAACCGCGCCCATCTCC
The DNA here is from genome assembly GCA_037157565.1 of Thalassia testudinum. NCBI lineage: Eukaryota > Viridiplantae > Streptophyta > Magnoliopsida > Alismatales > Hydrocharitaceae > Thalassia > Thalassia testudinum. The sequence goes on along the minus strand of JAZHRO010000003.1, from coordinate 4,652,202 downwards.
ATGCGCTCACCGGCTACAGCCCTCTCCATGTGCCTGCAGACCAGCCCATGCCATCCTCCAACGCCTGCAGACCCACGCAAGCCTCCTCCCGTGCCTGCAGACCAGTCCAACCACGCCCGCGCTTGCAGAACCGCCTGCAGCGTCCTCTTCACCACGCCTGCGCTCCCGTGCCCACGCTAGCCACAGCAGCGCCCACGCCAGCAACAGCAGCCACTCCCGCTGCAGCAGCGCACGAGCAGATCTCATGCCAACAGCCGCGCAAGCTCACCGGCTGCAGCACCTCCGCCGGAGCTCGTCCGGCCACCTCCGGCCGCCGCGCGACTCGCCGCCACCACTGATTCGAAGCTCTTGGTCTAAGGGACCTCCTCCGAGCTTCCCGCACCCGGCCATCCGCTCCTCGTCGCGCAAGACAAAGAGGAAAATTCCCCTTTTTTGCTACAGTAAACCATCAATTAGAAATTACATTTTATGCCATTGTCACTTTTTAATGATATTTTATTGATTCTGCATTGCGGAAAATATCCTCTAGTTTCTCATAATTGCCATTTCAGCATTGTTTCTTGCTTAAACCTTAATCTAAAGGCAATCTTGACTTGATTCTTGTCTAAACTAACTACGAACGAACGTTTTTAATTGGTGCGAATTTTAGTACGTCATTGCCTCCCTGTGGATACGACCCGCTCCTCTACGAGTGGTTATTTCTTCTTAAATATTGATCAGTCGATTTTTCCACCACGTTAAACTGCAACCGACTTAAAAGCGAAAGATCGACCAGTCAAATGGCACCGTTGCCGGGGAGGCAACAGACGCAATAATTTCGCCTAATTTTTTTTGATTATTTGTCAATTGCACAGAGATTTGACCATTTATTACTTTTTTTTCTGTGCGAGAAATTTTGTGCAAGAATCAGCCTGTGTGAGAGGCGACCCTTGACATCACCAGACAAGAAGTGGACGAGAAATTTTGAAAGGAGGAGAAGGACGAGGATGCGGCAGACACCTTTGTATTTAGTCTCTAGTTTAATTAGAATAGAATTAAAACTGTAGACTTAATTTTTCATTGTAGCTAGTTTGAAACCCTTGTTCTGGGGCGTATTTTGAGGGGTTTGTTCCCTGATTTTGTTTTGGGCCCGTGTTGGGTAACTTTTGGGAGCCTGTTCCCTTTTCTTTAGATTTAGGTTTTTTTTTTTTTTATTATTTATTATTACTTTTATTTGCTTGTGCATAATTAGTTCTAAAAAAAAATAGAAAAAGAAAAAAATGAGCTGCCTGCTAGAAGCTGCCTGCCCTAGGACGAACCATTTAGGTCTGTATGAGCAGCCTCTAGATTTACTTTTCTGCATTGCGTGCATTTTTGCATCAAAGATCGCTGGAGGCAAGGTACGTATTCTCTTACTTTGCATCCTATTTTTGATCACGCATTGCATTTAGGATTTAATGCAAAGACCACAAAGTTTGTCTTGAAGCAATCTAACAAGTGGTCACATATATTCGAAAAAAGGACTAATTAAAGGAGGGACATCTAAAAATCAAGGACTTGATTGTAAAACGTGGTGTGTGATTCAAAATTCAAAATCATTTTGCGGTGAATGCACACTTATATCTGTTGCACCATAGCACTCATTTAGACACTCCTAAGTCTTGAAACGACTAGTACAAGAGCCCTCCTATCGTTGGATTCTGAAGTGTTCAGAACTGGAAATCAAAGGTTTTGTAAATCCAAAGAGGGGGATACCCTGTCACGGATTTTTGGGGGTAGTTGAGGAGCACCTCGAAAGCACAGCTTCAAAGGAAGGCTTAGGACTACTTGCATCCCTCGATCTTCCGTCTTTGGATTTACTTGACCATTTGAGATTTAAGGAAGAATACCTAAGTTCCAACTAGGTCTTTTTAGGCATTTCGAAGGTTGACAATAGGCACGTAATTGATTGGGCAACTTGTTTTGTCACCTACAATTTGAACTAAATTCAAAAGCCTAAAATCTGTAAAGACCAAACAAGTCCATTTGAATTGTGTTTGTAGTGCATGCTTGGTAGGCATTCTCTTAGGAGACAACTTGTATTTGATCCTGAACCTGAAAGAATCCTAAGAAAAGACCTCCCAAGGGTAGAAATGGCCGGTCAAAGGAGCCTTAAAGAATATTTCATCCCAACCAACCAAGCTGGCCCAGCACTACGTAGACCTGGAGGGGAAAATCTATATGAGATCAAAAGTAGTACCATATCCTTGCTACCCTCCTTCTATGGTACTACTAGGGAAGACCCTTACAGGCATATCGAGGAATTCACCGAGGTCTGTTCCACGGTGAAGCTGCAGCGCGTTACTGATGACGCTCAAATGCGGACCCTCTTTCCCTTCTCCCTAAAGGACAAAGCCAAGTATTGGTATCACACCCTTGATAATATAAATACTTGGGATGCCCTGAAGAAGGAGTTTTTGAAGAAGTACTTCCCCATGAGCAAAACAAATCACTTTAGGAGGGAAATTATGAGTTTTGCTCAAAAGGATGGGGAAGCATTCCATGATGCGTGGGAGCACTTTAACGATTTGCTGAGACTTTGCCCACATCACCAGGTGCCTAAATGGCAACTGGCTAAAAGGTTCTACACCGGACTTAATGATTCGCATAGGCAAACTGTGGATGGTGCCTGTGCAGGAACCTTTCTATCTAAGACTGAGGATGAAGCTTGGAACTTATTTGATACTTTGAGTGAGAATTCTATTCACTTGAATTCTGCCTACATGGATAGAAAGCTCACTCTCATGCAAAGAAAGTTGGAGGCGAATGAAGCAAGGGACACCCAGAATTTAGCCTATCAAATTCAATTACTGAATCAAAACATGGAAAGGCTTATGTCGAACCCGAGTTCATTCGTACCTAACACCTCCACATCCCAAGCTTCCGAATGCGTAATTTGTCAAGGCAATACACACGCCACTGTGGATTGCCACTTGGCCTCCCAATTCCCTGAGCCTGTACAAGCGGATTTGAATGTTGCTCAAGGGTTCCGTCCAAGACCTCGTAATGATCCTTTCTCCAACACTTATAATGAGGGATGGAGGAACCACCCAAACTTTTCATGGAGACAAGGAAATGTCTCAAATTCAGGGAATTACAAACCACAATCCTTTCAAAACCATCAAATGAACCAACCTCAGACCTTTGCCCAACCTAAAACCTCTGAGATGGATGAATTGAAGGCGATGTTGAAAACTATGCAAGAAAGTCAAAGTGCCATCATCCAATCTCATGACAAGGCTATACATGAGATGAAATCACAAATTGGACACCTTGTTGAGGCCGTTAGACAGAGGGAGACTGGGAAGTTTCCCAGTGCTGCTGAGGAAAATCCTAAAGGAAAAGGGATTGTCTTTAGGGAGCATGCTCAGGCGGTGACTATTCTGAGGAGTGGGAAAGAAATTTCCAAACCCGATGCTCCTATAGTCTCACCCGCTAAAAAACCATCCACCCCGACTTTCACCCCTACTGGAGAAGATTTGCCCAAATCTTCTCCACTTGAAATCACCTCACCGGGAAGAAGTTGCCCCTGTTCCACCCCTTACTCGACATGATAACCCTTCCACCCAGAGATCGAGAGTGCCTTTTCCAGAGCACTTATGCACCTCTGGGCAGACTTCTGCTGGCTCATCTGGAGCCAAAGATAAGACGGATGAGATTATGGAAACATTCAAGCAAGTTCAGATTAACCTACCTTTGCTTCAAGCTATCAGGCAGATTCCGTCTTATGCCCGCTTCTTAAAGGACTTGTGCACGAAAAAGCGGCAATCTAGAAAACAGGTCCAATCTAAAGTTGTCCTGCCTGATTCTGTTAGCTCAATTGTCCAACATGGCACACCCCCGAAACTTAAGGACCCAGGAGCCCCATACATCTCTGTAGTTATTGGTGACTTACAAATTGATGAGGCTCTACTTGATCTGGGTGCGGGGGTGAACATCCTTCCGAGCTACGTGTATGAACAACTTGGGGGAGGCAATCTGAAGCCTAGCCCTGTAATCCTTCAAGTTGCTGATCGATCACTTAAGACACCACGGGGAATTTTGGGAGATGTCCTCGTAAGAGTGGAGGATTTCTTCTTTCCCGTTGACTTCTTAGTTTTGGACATTGACCCTACCAACAAGCCAACCAAACCCTCCATCATTTTGCGCCGCCCCTTCCTTGCAACTTCCCATGCTTCAATTAATTGCAATACTGGGGCATTGAAAATGGGCTTTGGGAACAGGAAAATCCGGCTTAATGTGTTTGATGCTTACAAACAAGCTGGACTTGAGGATTGTTCTCAAGTTGAGGTGATAGATGACCTGATTGAAGAGGCAACTCCTGCAATGTTATGTGATGACCCCCTTCAGCATGTCATGCTAAATAAGCATTCCCATCTCTTGGAGGAATGTAAAGGGGATATACTAGAACTAGAGGAATTGCTAGGAGTTTCTGCTGAGTCTCTTCCCCCATCATTTCCGCCGAAGGCAGATTTGGTACCTGAGATGGGGACATCTATTATGAAACCCTCAACCATACAAGCCCCCAACCTTGAGTTGAAACCCCTCCCTGACACTCTCAAGTATGTTTTCCTAGGTGCCAATGATACGCTCCCCATTATCATTTCGGCTGTGCTGTCTGAGGCACACGAGGGAGCCTTGATTGAATGCCTGTCTAGGCACAAGGAAGCTATTGCTTGGAGCATTGCTGACATTAAGGGTATAGACTCTACACTCTGCATGCACCACATTTATACTGATGATTCCATCAAGCCTTTTAGGGACATGCAGAGATGTCTGAACCCTAATATGAGGGAGGTTGTAAAAAAGGAAATCCTGAAGTGGTTGGATGCTGGGATCATATATCCCATTGCTGATAGTAAATGGGTCAGTCCTATTCATGTGGTGCCAAAGAAGGCAGGCTTTACTGTGGAACTCAACGACCAAGGTGAACAAGTTGTCACTAGACCCTCAACTGGATGGAGGGTCTGTATTGATTACCGCAAGCTGAACACCGCTACCCAGAAGGATCACTTTCCTTTGCCTTTTATTGATCAAATTCTCGAAAAATTGGTAGGGAATAAGTATTATTGCTTTCTCGATGGATATTCTGGGTACAATCAGGTGGCAGTCTTTCCTGATGACCAGGAAAAGACGACATTCACGAGTCCTTACGGTACTTTTGCATTCAGGCGTATGCCGTTTGGATTATGTAATGCCCCTGCAACTTTCTAGCGGTGCATGATGTCTATCTTTTCGGACATGATTGACGAGTGTGTTGAAGTATTTATGGATGACTTCTCTATTTATGGCTCGTCTTTCGACCAGTGTCTCCTGCACCTGGAGAATGTGTTGAAACGATGTAAGGAGACTGGTTTAGTCCTCAGCTGGGAGAAAAGTCACTTCATGGTACAAAAAGGAATTGTACTTGGGCATGTTGTATCCGAGCAAGGTTTGGAAGTAGATAAAGCCAAGATTGATTCTATTTCCAAACTTCCATTGCCTACGAATGTCAAACGGATTAGATCCTTTCTGGGCCATGCTGGCTTTTACAGGCGCTTTATTCAAAATTTTAGCAAGATTTCTAGGCCACTTTGTGACTTATTGGCGAAGGAATCTTCCTTCAGTTTTGATTCAAAGTGTGCCGAGGCCTTTCAAACTCTAAAGGAGGCCTTGATCTCTGTGCCTGTTCTCCAAGCTCCTGATTGGACACTCCCATTTGAGCTTATGTGTGATGCTTCGGATTATGCAGTGGGAGCAGTTCTTGGACAAAGGGTTGAGGGAAGACCTCATGTGCTACATTATGCAAGCAAGACATTAACTGAACCTCAGCAAAACTACACCATCACTGAAAAAGAATTACTTGCTGTAGTTTTTGCTCTGGAGAAGTTTAGGTCGTATTTACTTGGGTCTAAGGTGGTTATTTTTACTGATCATGCAGCAGTGAAACATCTCATTGCTAAGAAAGATTCTAAGCCACGTCTGACTAGGTGGATCTTACTCCTTCAAGAATTTGACTTGGAAATACATGAAAAGAAAGGAGTAGAAAATGTTGTGGCTGACCACCTGTCTCGCCTTACTCTTAATGACTCTATTTCTGAAGACATTCGCGAGACATTTCCTGATGAAACTCTGATGGCGGTAACATCAACTTTACCTTGGTATGCAGACATTGTAAATTACTTGGTCACTAGACAAACTCCTGGCTCTTGGGATGAGCAGAAAAGAAAGAGATTCATTTCTCAAGCAAGATATTTTCATTGGGAAGAGCCAGAATTATTCAGAATTAGATAAGACCACGTATTGAGACGTTGTGTGCCTGAAGAGGAACAACAAAGTGTGCTGACTTTTTACCATGAACTTCATTGTGGAGGACACTTTGGTGCTAAGAAAACTGCTTTTAAGGTTCTCCAGTCCGATTTTTGGTGGCCTTCCTTATTTAAGGATTCTCATAATTTTGTTAAGGCCTGTATTAGATGTCAACGGACTGGAACGATTAGGAAGAAGAATGAAATGCCTCAACATCCTATTCAACCTGTTGAAATTTTTGATGTGTGGGGAATTGAGTTTATGGGCCCCTTCCCGTCGTCCCATGGTTTTGAATATATCTTGGTGGTAGTTGATTATGTCTCTAAATGGATAGAGGCCATTCCTACGCGCACAAATGACCACTCTATGGTTTTGAAATTTGTGAAGGCCAATATCATATCCCGTTTCAGCAGCCCCAAGACTATTATAAGTGATGGGGGACCTCATTTCCAAAACCACCACTTCAATCGGTTAATTAACAGTTTGGGAGTGACTCACAAGGTTGCTACCCCTTACCACCCTCAAACAAGTGGCCAGGTTGAAGTATCAAATAGGGAGATAAAAAATATTTTGGAAAAGACCATTAGACCTGATAGGAAAGATTGGTCCCAAAAGCTCGATGATGCTTTGTGGGCTTATCAAACGGCCTAAAAGACCCCTTTGGGTACTTCTCCCTTTCGGATTGTGTATGGAAAAGCATGCCATTTACCTGTTGAGTTGGAACATAAAGCACTTTGGGCTATTTGAAGTGTTAACATGGATTTAGAGAAGGTAGGTAAGGCACGATTTCTAGAATTAAGTGGGCTTGAGAAGCTGAGGAATGATGCTTATGACACCTCTCAAGCTTATAAAGAAAGAACTAAGGTCTTGCATGACAAGTTTATTCTTCGAAAGACCTTTGAACCCAACCAACAAGTCTGGCTTTTCAATTCCAGACTTAAGCTTTTTCCTGGGAAATTAAAATCTCGTTGGGATGGGCCTTACATAATCACCAAAGTATTCCCCCATGGAGCTGTGGAGATCAAAAATCCTTCCTCTTCAGCAACTCCCTTTATTGTCAACAGTCAACGGTTAAAACCGTACATAACTTTATATGGCCATCTAGTTGACGAAGTCACTCTTGAGGAGCCTTAGCTCCTACCTTTCTCCACCTCAGGTAATATCTTCCTTTAGCTATTTTTTTGTTTTCAATGAGGACATTGTTTGAACTAGGCATGGGGGAGAGGACCTGAGGCATTTTGTTTATAGCATATAAAAAAAAAAAAAAAAAGAAGAGAGAAAAAGAGAAAAAAAAAAGGTTTTGAGCTTAACTGGCTAGATCTTGCAGTCTTAAGCAAATCAGAACTCTAGGGTAGACTAAGTTAATTCTAGGGTCAAACTTTAGAAGCTAAATGAGCTACTAGCTTTAGACCTTTAGGGTCCTTTGTGGACTTAAAAACTTAAGTAGGAGTTAAGTTGCGGACCATTCCTCAAGAGGTGAGGAAGGGAAGCTAGGGTTTGAGTTAAAAGGTGGGGTAGTACCTGGAGTCTTATTCTACCATTTGGTTTACAGGTCCTTGTAAACCAAGCATCCAAATTTCACACACTTGGCCTGGTAATCAACTTAATTTCTATCTTTCTGAAAAGAGATTTGGTTCTCTTAGTTTTGACTTAAGAGAGGCTTGAAAACACATTTTGATTGGAAGAGTTCCCGTCGCAGGAGAGGTCGAGTATATACTCACCTTGAGGATGCGATGATAACATATTACCTCCTCGGCGCTTGTCTCTTAGGATATCCATCCTACTGGGGGCATGTAAGCGCATTGCGCGGTTCAGGTACCATGGGCGGCCCTATCACGAAGTGCCGATTGCCATAGGCCTGAATTCGCTTAAGAAATCCATGGGCGATACTATCTCGAAGTGTCGATTGCCAGGAGTTCTTGGGGTCGTTATGGGCGGTGCTATCTCGAAGCATCGAAAGCCAGGCACCCTTCGAGGTATGGTAACGAGGACAATGAATCTGACACAGACCGTGTTGATGCTGATCTGAGGTTAGACTTAGAAGAATAAAAAAAAAAAAAAGTAAATATAAAAATAAAAAAAATCCTTTAACTCAAATAACTCAGACCAATACACAGGCACGGATGCTTGAATCTCAGGGATCATTAAACTTTAGGGTAGAGTCAGAAACCAGGGAAACTTGTGCTTGCAACTCGTCTTTAGCGAACCTAGTCTGTAACTTAGCAACTACTTAGGAACCTTGGGTCTAGAGCCTGAACTTAATATGCTTCTGAAGGAAGACTAAGTGAGTTGACTAGTCCACTTAGAGTGCTAGGTTTCGCTTAATTTTGCTAGGGACTAGCAAAAATTAGGCATGGGGGTATTTGATTAGCCCATAGTTGTGGGCTATTTAAGTATTTAAATGCCTAAGCATTAGGATAATTCTAACATTTATTTAGCATAAATTAGGATGTAAATAGATTAATTCATATTTTTAATTTAATTACATAATCCATACATTGCATTCATATTTTAAGTGCATTTAGAATTAGCTTAGAATGCCATTCATCTAATTAGTTAACTAATTAAGTACATTGTTTTAGTTAACATAAAACTTGAGGGTTTGTATATAAATAACCATAATATTTTAATAATATCCTTTATTCTTCTTGTTCTCAGCAACGGCTCGGCTGCCGCTGCAACGCCTCCGGCCTCACTAAAAGCGCATTCATGGATCGGCGGAGAAGGTGGATCTGCTCCCGCCTCTCCATTCAAATTTGTGCATGCCGCTACAAAAGGAGGAGAGAGGATGCTGAGCGAGGCAGGCCTCCTCCACTGACCCACCACTGTGCAGAGAAAACTTCTCTCTTCCACTCCATACCGTCGGCCTCTACTGTGGCAGCGAGTCTCCACCACTGTGGGCGTGTGGTGTGACAGGCCACACCGCCATCCGGAGCTCGTCTGCATCACTGTGAGAATCTTAGCGTGCATCTCCCTCGCCGTCGTCGCCAACCACCACCGCCGCAACAACCGTCAACCACCCCTTTCAGCAACTTAAGACGTCTGGGAAATTTCCAGGACGTCTGAAGTCCACCTCCAATCTTCCCGCACCTGCAGACCTGCACAACTGCAGACACCTTCGCCCGCACGCATGCCACCAGCAGCAGCCACCCGCACACAGCTGCAGTCCAACCACGCACGCCCTCCTCAACCGTGCCTGCACCCTCCAACCGCGCCCATCTCCACGCGCTCACCGGCTGCAGCCCTCTCCATGCGCCTGCAGACCCGCGCACAGCTGCAGACCAGCCAACACCATCCTCCAACGCCTGCAGACCCACGCAAGCCTCCTCTCGTGCCTGCAGACCAGTCCAACCACGCCTGCGCTTGCAGAACCGCCTGCATCATCCTCTTCACCACGCCTGCGCTCCCGTGCCCATGCTAGCCGCAGCAGTGCCCACGCCAGCAGCAGCAGCCACCCCCGCAGTAGCAGCGCGCGAGCAGATCTCACGCCAACAGCCGCGCAAGCTCACCGACTGCAGCACCTCCGCCGGAGCTCGTCCGGCCACCTCTGGCCGCCGCATGACTCGCCGCCACCACCGATTCGAAGCTCTTGGTCCAAGGGACCTCCTCCGAGCTTCCCGCATCCGGCCATCCGCTCCTCGTAGCGCAAGACAAAGGGGAAAATTCCCCTGTTTTGCTACAGTAAACCATCAATTAGAAATTACATTTTATGCCATTGTCACTTTTTAATGATATTTTATTGATTCTGCATTGCGGAAAATATCCTCTAGTTTCTCATAATTGCCATTTCAGCATTATTTCTTGCTTAAACCTTAATCTAAAGGCAATATTGACTTGATTCTTGTCTAAACTAACGACGAACGAACGTTTTTAATTGGTACGAATTTTAGTACGTCATTGCCTCCCTGTGGATACGACCCGCTCCTCTGCGAGTGGTTATTTCTTCTTAAATATTGATCAGTCAATTTTTCCACCACGTTAAACTGTAACCGACTTAAAAGCGAAAGATCGACCAGTCAGCTGCTAGGCATAGTATTTGCCTTGGAAAAGTTCAGATCATATCTTCTAGGTTCCCATGTTATCATTTACTCTGATCACACAGCTGCGAGGCATCTCCTTGCAAAGATGGATGTGAAACCTCGATTAATCTGCTGGATCTTGCTGTTGCAAGAGTTTGATCTCAAGATTCGCAACAAAGTGTGAAAACAGAATGTGGTAGCCGATCACTTGTCCTGCCTTCCTTCCATATTATCAACCCTTCTTGACCTATTAGATAAGATTTTCCTGATGAGCACCTCCAGACTATCAGTACAGGGCTTCCATGGTTTGCTAATCTAGTAAACTACCTGGCATCACATCAGATCTCGTCCGACTAGCCGAAGGCCAAGAAGGACAAATTGCCTTCCGATGCCAAGTATTACTTCTGGGAAGACTCGTATCTTTTCCACATTGGTGATGATCAAATCATTCAATGATGTGTTGCAGGAGAAAAAATTTAGGACATCTTGTCCTTCTGCCATGACCAGGCATGCGGTGGACACTTCTCAGGTCATAAAACCGCAATGAAAGTCCTCCAGTGCGGCTTCTATTAGCCCACAATTTTCAAAGATGCATACAATCACTGTAGGGCATGCACTTGTTGCCAGACTTTAGGCAACATGAGCCATCATGATATGATGCCCTTACAGCCGATTCTTGTGTGCGAAATTTTTGACGTTTAGGGGATTGATTTTATGGGACCCTTTCCTGTTTCGGATGGCTTCGAGTACATTCTACTTGCTGTTGACTATGTGTCCAAATAGATCGAAGCCATTCTAACCCAAACCAATGATCATAAGGTAGTTATGAAATTCATTCATTAGAACATCTTTTCGTGGTTTGGGATTCCACGTGATATAATATCTGATGGAGGGACCCATTTCACTAATGCTTAGTTCAGCTCACTGATGACCAAATACGGGGTGTCACACCGAATCTCTACTCCTTACCACCCCCAAACTAATGGTCTAGTAGAGCTATTAAATCAGGAGATCAAGAAAATCCTTCAGGTTACTGTTCGACCTGATAGGAAAGACTGGTCATCCCGACTTTCGGAAGCTTTGTGGGCTTATAGGATAGCCTACAAAATCCAATTAGGCATGTCTCCCTTTAGATTGGTGTACGAGAAGGCATGTCACCTCCCCATCGAATTGGAGTACAAAGCCTATTGGGCAGTATGGCCTGCAACCAAGATCTTTGTAAGGTAGGAACCCACAGAAAGCTTGAAATGAGTGAGATCGATGAATTATGCCATGACGCGTATGAGAACTCACGAATTTACAAAGAGCTTGTTAAAGCCTTTCACGACAAGCACATATCCAAAAAGATCTTTCACCTTGGTCAAAAAGTCCTACTCTTTGATGCCAATCTTAAACTGTTCCCAAGAAAACTAAGATCAAAATGGATTGAACCTTACCTTGTCTGACGAATCTTTGGAAATGGAGCCATTGAGGTCAATCCACTCAGCCATGATTCAGAATCTTTCATCGTGAATGGTTAGAGGCTCAAACCGTTCATTGACCCTACCGATACAAATTTGGCTGAGACATCCTTTACCCTCCGTTCTCCCTGACCTCACTGTGCCCAGCTGATGGCGTGAAACTCAGTGCTTAACGGGAGGCAACCCGTCATTTTTGAAAAAACCTGAAACCTTTCTTAACATTCCTATGCTAAATTCATATTGCACTTTAGGGTTCATCCATTAAAATAGCTGACCCCACCTTAGGTACCCGTACCCAAGTTTGAAATCATCCGTAACAGTCACCTCGACCTGTTCGCCCACCCAAGACCTATTCTAACAAATGTTCCAAGCTGAACTCGAACCCACCTAATTTACAATGGGGACATTGCAAATCGTAGGCATGGGGGTGTATGAAAGTGCAAAATGCTGTGAAAATCATCTCACAAGTAAAGGTTTCATAAAAAAAATCACATACCCCAAAAAATACCAAAAAAAAAAGAAAAAATTCTTGAAAAAGAACAAAAAAATTATGAGGGAGAGAAAAATTTTGAGGCCATACAAATCTTGAGGAGAAAAAGGGGAAAAGTGAAAAATGTCAAAAAGGAGCACAAGTTGAAAAGAAAAAGAAAAGAGATAGTCATTTGTAAGAAATTAAAGGATTAACTGAGTTCTAGACCATATCAAGAAAAAGAAAATGAAAGGAAAAAAGTGCTAATGAAACACAGAAGAGATTAGTAGGAACGTTGATCATAGGTCTCTTGAGCAATACTCCTAGGCTTAAAAATTCAAGTATCCGTTAAGATCTGGATAGTCGTCAAGAGGTTGGGGAACATGAGAAGCTTAAATGTTAGGTCTAAGGCTTAGGGAGTATTCGGCCTCATTAACTGGACTCTAGTTTGTGGGACTCGGTAACTTAAGCACCCCAATCCACACACAGTCTGGTTCAGTGCGCATAAGTATCAAAATCACGCAAATGCGTTTAAATTATTTTGAAAAGGTCACCTAGATTAGGAGCGGCTGATCAACACAAGTTGATTTGGACAAGTTCCCAGCGTAGAGAGGCAGGAAATTCCCCTCGAAGATGTGCAATAACATAGTGTCTCCTTGTTTCTTGTCTCTGAGGATATTTACATATCCTACCGGGGGCATGTAAGCACGCTGTGCTGGTTCAGACACCATGGGTGGCATTATGACGAAATGTCGATTGCCAGGGTCTAGATTTAGCTACAGAATGCCATGGGTGAGATTATCTTGAAATCTCGAAAGCCAAGTTTTGGGGGTTTTCATGGGCAGTGCTATCCTGAAGCATCGATTGCCAGGGACCCTTCAAGGATTGATGATGGGGACTAGGAATCTGATACAAACTGTGTTGAGAAGCCAATCTAAAGCTAGAAATAAAAAGAAAAGAGCGAGAAAACTCTCCAACAAAGAAAATTCGTCTGTCTCTCTCTTACAAAAATGCACTACAAACTGAACCAAGGCTAAAATATGTTACAAGCAAGGGTGCTTTAACCGTGGAGTCTAATGAACCTTAAGATAGTTCCTGTGGGCCTTAAAAACCTTTGCGGAAGACTAAGGCTAGAGCTGGTTAGGTTTGGATCTTTGTTGGTACTTGAGTACCTCTAGGCCTACTATCAGCATTTTAACCTAATCTACAGAAAAAAGGCACACATCACAATTTTGAACATCAAGGAACTCATGGTCTACAATCAAGGTTAAAACCTTAAAATTTTGCTAAGGGACTAGCAAAAACTAGGCATGGGGGTACGATGGGAACACCATCATGAGCCTAACTAGCTCATTTTGACCCAATGAAGAGAATAAAAGCTCCTACATAACCAACTGGAGGTCATAATTCACTGAATAACCTTTTGGAGAGAAAAGCAAGAAACAAGGGGTAAAATTGTAATTTTACCATTGTAGTACAACAACGGGTTTTCTCAAAGGCTAAACACACGCCAAAAGGTCTTAACAAGATAAAAAGTGGGTTGGATTTGATAGAAAAGGGTTTGTGTGTATCCTGTGAATTAAATGACTTCTTGAAACCCTAAAATAGACCCACTTGATTACCAAGGTTTTGGTCAGGATAAAAATCACCTAAACCCTCTAGAAGTCATAGAAAAATATTCTCTAGGGTTTAGAACTTTCAATTTGACCATTGAAACCCATCTTAACCTAGAATGGGGTCATAGACAGATACTTACCCTAAATTGGGTTTTTACATAAATTACCCAGTCAAATGTGATCAAACCCAAAATCCAACTTCACCATTGAATTTCTTAGGTCCAAACTAGGTTTGTACCAAAATTTGGACCAAAGGGGAACTCATCTTAACCTACTTTGCAAATAGGTCTAGCCTGATTAAATTTGCGCCCCTATCTTTCAAAAACCCCCCTATCTTCTTCATCATTCTCGCAACTAGGTCCCTCCACCATTATAGCGGAGGAATCCTACTCCGGCGAGCTTTGGAAGGTGGTTTGTCCCTGATTTCTCAGAGAATCCCCTTCAAAATTGGAAGGGAGATTCTCTGAGAAAATCCCTCCAATGTGAACCCAGTTTGATGCCCTACTTGTTACCCAATCTCTCATGCGAACGCATGAGAGATTTGGGTCACTTTTCTAGTTGCCATCTCTGACGATGCACAAATCCCCCTCTAGATATCTATTTTAGGAGCCCCAAATCCAACAGACTTCTCCAAGCTTGAAACCCCCTCAAATACTTCTCTCCTCCAGCCGATTCGCTCATCAAGCTCCAGTGACCTTCCCTGATATTCCTCGTCACCTGACCACAATACCAGTGGTAGGTTCTTCTTCCTTGTAATCGTCCGCGTCACGTAGCACTTGCCGATGCCCTTGTCCCCCCTTCATCCTCGCCGACTGACCCTCTCTGAGCGCCTTCATCTCCGACGTCGGCAGTATGCACCCGACGCCATCCTGGCCTTCCTTTCATCCATTATCACCCTAGATAAGTCCCTTTCACCCTCTACTTCCTTTCCTCCTCTTTATTTCCCTAAAATGACTACTGCCGCACTCCACCACCATCACCTTCTCCACCTCCGGCAATACCTCCGGTGAGGTGCGTTCGTCGCTCCGCATCGCCATCCACCTCGCCAACCACCCTATGACCTCCGCCTCGACTCCTTGATCACAACCCTCACTCCATTCACTCCGTCAACCACCCTAAAGCACCCCTGAATACACCCACACATACGCACACAGTGTGCCCTAGGCACACTCGCATAGGCGTCCATACGACACGTTGACCACCGCTGCACATTCACCATGCCTTGGTGAAGCTTCCTAAGTGATCTGACATGGCCGTGAGGCCATTGTGGCGATTTAAAGTGGCAGGTGTCCTCCACCATTGGTGCAGAACTTGAAGCAAGCTTGAAGCGAGCTCCAGGCTTCGCCAGCTCCAGGCCCATGTCCCAAATTGCGCAGAGCATCCCCGCGCACGACTCCAGGCTGTCAATTGAAGTCAAGGGCAGTCGTAGCTGCTGCAATTGGAGGAACACCTCTGTCGCAAGCATGCGAGAAGAAGGTGGCACATTTAGTCCGACCTCGGAAAGCTCTGAGGTGTTTTACCTGTACAAGTTGATAGCTATTTGCCTCCAAATCACGGGGTGAGGTCCCTCTTACCCGAACCGAACCGGCCTCGTCCACGACCACGCCCCGCGGACCTGGTCTTGACCTGACCCAACTTGCACTCCTCGCCCACCATCGCACGTCGGTGGGCCTGGTCCCGGGTACGTACCCGACCCGATTACCTGATAGCATGTAGCTCTGGGAGAGTGGAACCCAAGAGAGAAATGGGAGGAGAGTGTGAGTGGGTAGGGGGTAGGTTTTGCTGCAAGCTGAAGAGGAGGAGAAGCGAAGCTGAAGAAGAAGAAGGAGAAGACGAGGATGAAGAGAAGCTAAGGCAGAGAAAGAAAGAGAAGGAAGAAGCTGAAGGAAGAAGAAGCTGAAGCCAAGGCAGAGAAGGCAAGAAAAGCAAAGGAAGAAGGAAGCCAAAAAGGCAGAAAGCTCGCAAAGGCAAAATAAGAAGAAGGGAAGAGAAGACAAAGAAAAGAACAAAGAAGCCAAAGGTAGAAAGAAGAGAAGGCAGAAGTCAGGGAAAGAGAAGAAAAGCCAAAGAAGAAGAAGAAGGGAGGAGAAGGCAGAGAAAGCCAAAGACAAAGAGAAAGAAGAAATCCAATTTTTTATTCATAGTCATATACATTGAGTTCTTTAGCATTTTATGATCTACAATGCTAATTACTCCTATATTATTGCACTGTGATATTGATATTATTGCATATTCTTCTAAATTCTGAATTGTGATCTTGATTTCTAACCACCAATTTGCTCCCTGTGTTCGACCTCAGACCTTAAATTCGAGTAATAAAATCGTATTTGTTTTGAATGCTTTTTCGGCTATATTACAACACAATATTCTTAAAACCCGATTCGGCACTCTAAACAGACAGCATTCCTTATTTTCTCAAAAAAAATATACCTCTCCTCGAAGCAATCAAGCATATCTTGGCTTACGGTAAATTTTTGAAGGGTGTCTGTACACCTAAGAATAAGATGAAAACCCAAGAACCTAGGAAGGTAGTGCTCTTGAAACAAGCTAGTTCAGTGATATTGAGTAGCCTACCTCCGGAAAGAACTGACCTTGGAGCGCCTCTGATATCTTGCAATATTGGTGACAAGACGTTTGATAGAGTGCTCTTGGACATAAGTGCTTCAATTAACTTAATCCTGACTACCCTTTAGCACCAGTTCGGATTTGGGGAACCAAAGCCCACACCTGTGACTATTCAACTGGCCGACTGATGAGTCCATTGAAATGGACTAATATTAAGCCTAAGAATATTTAATCATATAGTTTAGGTGTGTTAATAATGGTAATTAAGTTATAGAATATTTGTACACCTTATGATTTAGTTTATAACATTCTATAACATAATTATTTTATTATTTTTATGTGCAGTTAATAAAACGCAGAAATGACAAGGGTGGGGGGATAAATTCCCCAACACATCCCAGCCGCGATTCTTTCCCCCCTCCCCTGCCGGACATTGGGGTAATTTTCTCCAACGCTCGCCGGCCAAAAATAGAAAGGGAATTGCAAATCCCTGGATTGGCGCATGGAGGGAGAGAGAGGACATAGAAAGAGAAGAGGCGGCATGCACAAGGTCAATCTTTTCCCCTTACGGGGAACTGCTTCACCGTGGAAGGGAGAACCCTGTGACCCACTGCGTGCACTGTGCGCCAAGCACCATCTTGCCCCAGCCTCCACCGACCACAGTGCCATCACCAAATTCTGCACAGCATCTTCCAACCGCACGCCAACCCCAACACCCTCTCCATCGCCTGCAGACCTGCAAAGCCACGCTACCCACAGTGCCCGAACGGCCTCCTTCTTGCATCCCTGCAGCCTGCACGCCCATCAACAGGCGCGGCACCGCTCGCCCACGCACCACTCTCACAGGCGCATCCTCCCTTCCAACACCTCCTTGCAGCACACCCATCCACCTCTGCAGACCCACCTTAGCAACTCCAGCCACGACTGAAGGGGCTGTGCGCCCGCACCCTCTCCTTACTGCGTGCACACCCTCACACAGACTGCCATTCCTCTCTGCATCAGCAGGCGCTAACTGCAGACCGCCGCGCCCTTACACACAAGCCTGCGCCATTCCTCCCTGCATCTACAGCCTGCAGGCGCTCTCGACCCTCGCACCAGCACGCGTGCGCCCTCTCGAATAGCCGCAGCAACAGCCGCCCTCTTGCTCCACAGGTCAGAGCTCTGGCCACCGCCTCCGGCCACCTCCATCGCCGCTGCTACCACAGTCAGAAAGCTCTCGACCTTGCAGTCCTCTTGAGCCTCGCATTGACTCCCGCGGTTCTCCCTCTCTCGGGAGGAGGAGAGACGAAGAAAGCCCTATTTTTATCTTAATTAGAAATTACATTCAATGCCATTGCCACCAATTTGATTTTCTTTATTATTATTATATTGCGGTAGAATTGCATTCAAGCACTCATAGTTCTTTCTAATTGCATGGTATTGATATTGGCTAGTTTAAAGATTGATTTTGGACTTGATTTAAGTACTAATTGTCTTTAGTACACATCACGTGAAAACTGCATTAATTCATCCTAACTTTATTGAGGATTTCTGTGAGGGAAAAGTACACTTACACCCTTAACTTTTTAGGTTATTGCAAATCTACTTTCCTTCACATTTTAAGTCCAATTTTAAAAGGGATTTCGCACTATCTGAAATAACATTAAATAATTAAAGTATTGATTGCATCATTGCCTCCCTGTGGACATGACCTGCTCTTCTACGAGTGGTTATTTTTATTATTTTTTATTAGTCAATTTTTCCACCACTTAAATACTATAACGCTAAGCGAAAAGTCGTCTATCAAAATTGGCGCCATTGCCGGGGAGGCAACAGATGCAATAGATTTACTTTATTGTTTCTAAATCTTTTGAGTTGCGAAATTATCTAATCATTTTTATTATTGTGCGAGGAACCTGACACGGCGACGAGGCGTAGTAAAGTGACAACTTTGAACATGAACAACGCGCACGGCGGAGACGAACTTTTTGGTGGAGCTTAACGCCACCTAGAGGATGACAACAGGAACACGTGGGCCTTGATCCCACGCATATAGGCTTACGAAGAAGCCTATTTCTGATTTAGGCAATAGGTTTTAGTTAGATTGATATTAGAATTTAAATTACTGTCTTTTGGGCCCTTGTTGGATATTTTTGGGAACATGTTCCCATTTATTTAGATTATAGGATTATTTGAACTGTTTTGAACTTCATTTCAGTTAGTTAGTTAGATTAGGTCTATTTGTTATTCTTATTAAAAAAAAAAAATTATTCGAATTGCCTGCTAGAAGCTGCATATCTATAGGACGATCATCTAGGGCTGAATGAGCAGCATCTAGTTTATTTTTTTATTGCATTGCATTCATACACTGCACGAAGAAAGCTGGAGTAAGGTACGTCTTTTCTTACTCGTTGGCCACCACTACGATGGCCTCTCTTTAGCCAACCTCCTGTGGGAGTCTCTTCTCGATTGAACCTCTCTCCCATGCGCAAGGAGAGAGGTAAAATCCCTTGTTTTTGTTTTAATTAAAAATTACATTTGAATACCATTGCCACCAAAATAAATTTTAATTTGTGATTATTTTATTGTGGTGAAATTGTGACTGCATACTCATGCTTTCTGATAATTGCATGGTTATTGATATTCACATGTTTTAACAATGGTTTTGCGATTAGAATGTGCATAAATTTTCTCTAATACATGTTAATTGAAAATTACATAAAATCATCACATATTTATTGAATATTTCAGTAAGGAAAAATTGCACATATATCCTTCTATTTTTGAGTTATTGTGCATCTTCTTTACATCGCATTTCATGTCGGATTTGATTATGGATTTCGCACTTGATTGAAAGAATACGAAATAATCAAGATTTTATTGCATCATTACCTCCCTGTGGACACGACTCGCTCTTCTGTGAGTGGTAATTTTTATTGTAATTAAGAGGTTTTCCACCACTTTGTTACTAAAACGACAGATCATCTTAATCACATTATTCGAAAGCGAAAATCGACTTATCACCTTCTTGGCTATGTCCAAGGCAAACATTGATTGTGACACAGAATGTATGGAAAACACCTTCGGAGATAAGAAGATGCAATTGGATATCCTCAAGGTGACTAAGTCTTTTGATTGCGGTTGGGTCAAGGAGTACGATCCCGTGGAAACCCTAGTTAAAGAATGCCTCATGGTTAGCTCTTTAAAAAACCATCTAATTCTACCAGTTGATGACTACCCTAACCCATCCCAGTATTTGGAGGTTGAAATCTGTAGAGCTTATTACCACCGGCAACCTCCATTTGAGGAGATTGATGTTAATCAATTCCCGCTCTTCCCTTACCCATAAAACATTGTCCCACCTGCACCTGAATTGAAACCTTTACCCAACAACCTTAAGTACGTCTTCCTAGGACTTGATTAGACTTTCCCTATGATTATCAATGCACACCTAACTAGGGACAAAGAACTTAGGTTGACTACTACCCTTTCTGAACATCGAGCAGCTATTAGGTGGACAATTTCTGACTTAAGGGGAATTAGCCCTACTTATTGCACTCACAAGATCTATTTGGAATATGGGGCTCGACCTTCTCGCCAGATGCAAACGTGATTGAACCTGAATATATGAGAGGTCGCTAAAAAGGAAATAATCAAGTTGCTTGATGCGGAAATCATCTACCCGATTTTCGACAGCCCCTGGGTGAGCCCTACTCAAGTGGTACCAAAGAAGATCGGGCTCACTGCGGTCACAAATGACCAGGGTGAATCCATTCCCACCCACACCACCACCACGTGGTGGGTGTGCATTGACTATCGGAAGCTTAATGAGGCCACTAAAAAGGACCACTTTCCCCTGCCATTCATTGACCAGATTCTCGAACGACTTGCAGGGCAGAAATATTTTTGCTTCCTGGATGGATATTCAGGATATAACCAGGTTGCTATTTCACCAGAGGACAAAGAGAAGACCACATTCACTTGCCCATTCGGTACGTTTGCATTCCGTCGTTTCCATTCAGGTTATGCAATGCACCCGCTACCTTTCAGCATTGCAAGTTAGCCATCTTTTTAGAGATGGTAGGTGAATATTTGGAGGTCTTTATGGATGATTTCTCCATGTTTGGAGACTCATTCGACCACTGTCTTAGAAACCTAGAAAAAATTATGAAGCAATGTATTGAGGTCAACCTGGTTTTAAGCTGGGAGAAGAGCCATTTTATGGTTCAAGAAGGGATTGTCCTCAGTCACATCGTCTCACATAGGAGCATTGAAGTAGATTGAGCTATGGTTGATTTAATTTCCAAATTTCCAACTCCTATCTCCATCAAGCAAATCCGATATTTCCTAGGACATGTTGGCTTCTAAAGAAGGTTTATTAAGGATTTTTCCAAACTTTCGAAGCCTTTGACTGACCTTCTAGCCAATGACATACTTTTGGACATGACACCTGATTGCATCAATGCCTACAACACTCTTAGGGATACAGTCTCAACTGCACCTATTTTACAACCCCCAGACTGGTCCCAAGACTTTGAGATAATGTTCGATGCATTAGATTTTGCTGTTGGAGTAGTCCTAGTACAAAGAAGAGAGAAGAAAGCTGTGGTGATCTACTACATGAGCAAAACTTTGGATGAGGCTCAATGGAATTACACTGTCATGGAAAAAGAACTGCTCGCTGTAGTTTTTGGATTAGAAACGTTCAAATCGTACCTTCTAGGATCCCACGTGACTATTTACACTAATCACTCGACTTTCCAGCATTTGTTAGCCAAAAAGGATGCTAAACCTAGGCTAATCAGATGGATCCTGCTCTTGGAAGAATTTGACCTGGAAATACGCGACAAAGCTGAGTCCAAGAACATTGTAGCCGACCACTTATCTAGACTTCACCTGGAACACATTGGACCCTCATTACCCTTAACCAACACATTTCCTGATGAACAACTTCTAGCTGTGCATGGAAAGAGTCTACCCTGGTATGTAGACTTAGTCAATTATTTAGTGGTAGGGTAGACTCCGCACGGCTAGTGTAGACAACAGCAGGATAAGTTCTTGGCTAAGGCCAAGCATTATTTTTGGGATGATCCTATGTTGTTTAGACTTTGTGCTAACCAAATCATTAGGAGGTGTATTCCTGAAGAGGAATTTCAAAGTGTGCTATCCTTCTGCCATGACAAAACTTGTGGTGGCCACTTCTCTGGGAAGCAGATAGCTGCAAAAGTATTGCAGTGCGATTTTTCCTGGCCATCACTATTCAAGGGTGCACATAACTTTGCAAAGACTTACACTAGGTGCCAGACCATAGGGACTATGACTAGGAAAGATATGATGCCTCTATAATCCATTCTGATCACCAAAATTTTTGATGTCTGGGGCATCGATTTCATGGGTCCCTTTCCACCATTAAACGGTTTTGAGTATATACTAGTCTCAGTGGACTACATCTTGAAATGGATCGAAGCCATACCCACCCGAAAATGTGACCATAAGGCTGTCAAGGACTTTGTTAAGAAAAATATCTTTTCCCAGTTTGGTATACCTAAAGCCATGATTAGCGATGGTGGGAGTCACTTCATTAATGCCCAATTTCATGCCTTAAGAAATACGGGGTCACTCACTGCATTGTCACCCCGTATCACCTGCAAATGAATGGGCAAATTGAGATCATAAATAGGCAGATTAAGAATATTCTGCAAAATATCATGAGACCTGACCGAAAGAATTGGTCCACACGATTGGATGATGCCCTTTGGGCATATATGACCACTTTTAAGACCCCGATAAGCATGTCACCTTATTGTTTGGTCTTTGGCAAAGCTTGCCACCTTCTAGTTGAGTTGGAGCATGGAGCATATTGGGCTATTAAGTAGTGCAATATGGATTCCCAGATGGTCGGAACTCAAGGGAGGCTCCAACTCTCTGAGCTCGAGGAAATCCGTTGGGACGCTTATGAGAATAATAGGATTTATAAGGAGAAGATGAAAGCTGTCCATGACAAGCACATTAATAGAAAAACCTTCGAGCCGAATCAGCAAGTCTGGCTTTTTGATGCAAGACTTGAGCTCTTTCCCAGGAAACTAAGATCTAAGTGGATGGGACCGTATCAATTGGTCAGACCTTATCCTGATGGGGTGGTTGAAATTGCCAATCCCAAGATTGGGCAAACCTTCATTGTTAATGGTCAACGACTAAAACACTTTCTTGCCCAGATTCCCTCGAAAGAAGTTGTGACCCTCATTGAGGATTAAACTGGAACTGTGCCCAGCTGGAGGCACAAAACTCAACACTTCCTGGGTGGCAGCCCAGAGGATTCAAACTGACCGGATTCATGATTACAACTCAGGTGATTTCTTTCCCTAGTCCCTTGCATACATTTATTTTTCCAATGAGGACATTGTCCAACTTAGGCATGGGAGGGCAGTAATTCTCAGGATTTAAGTACAAATTGTCAGCTTGAACTAATTTTATTTCTTTTTATTAAATAATAATAATAATAATAATAAAATTAGAAAAAGAAGACTTAGGTATTATAAGCATATCGAGGAAATGATACGTTAGGGAGCTAATCGCTTAGCCCTCAGTTCTTCGGACTTAATCAGTCCGAGTGTCCACTAAAATGTGGACTTGGTCTCGAGTCTTTGCCACCATAATTTATTTTAATCTAGTCAATAAAGTAGGGTGATAAGTATACGACTTATTAACCCACTCTCTGATTTGGGGGAATTTTTAATCTAAGCATCTACATACATTTTGCACTAACTCACTCATCGATGATTCTAACGGAAATTGGGTAGCTAATGAACCTTCTAGGGTGGTATGGCTGGCAAGTTGTCATGGGTAACAGCCCATTGGCAGGTTGTCCAGAGCCCAGCTATAGGACCATTCTCTTTCACTACTGCCTTTAGGTAAATCTGAGATCAAGAAAGCCACCTACTTTAAAAAAATAATTAAAAAAAATAAGAAAAGGAGAAAATAAAAAAAGAAATAAGCCACACTTCACCGCACGAGTATGGTTGGCAAGTTGTCGTGGGTAACAGTCCATTGGTAGGTTGTCCAGATCCCAACTCATAAAATGCAGAAGAATTCCAAAACACTTAAGGAAGAAGGGAAGTAGCATAATCCAGGGAGATATACACTGGGTTCACCCTTGTGTTGACCCCACAAAAATAAAAAGTAGGGAGAAAGCTACCAGTCAGATAGATACACCTTTAGGCAACATTTTTTCTTTCAGGTCACCTAGGGGCATAGAAACTCGAAGTTCATTTTAATTGTTGTTGAGTGAGTCTATCATTTTCACAATAAGATGCTTAGTACTAAGAATCCTATTCGAGTTTTGGTTGATTGGGTAGCCATAAAAAGTTACCCCGAAATCCTCAACACCAAAAATTTCGAAAAAAATTAGAAAAGATGAAAAAGAAAAAAAATGTATTTGTTTCTATATAGAATAAGGCGTGGACTCGGGCGGTCAGAATTTTGGCAGGCAACCCTAGCACTGTTGAGTCTTAGGGAATTAGGTTCTTAGTAGAAATTTCCTCCTATTGACAAGCAACTTCTACCTAAGTAATCAATTCCTAGTTTTATTTTGTAAATAGCATTTAGGTTAAACCTTGCTAGGGACTAGTAAGGGGTGGGCATGGGGGCTTGATGACTCTACAATTATCAATGTTAATATCATCAATTAGAGTCAATTTTGAGGGTACTTGTGTGAGAATGACATTTTATAATGGGATTGGGAGCATTGCAAGCATATTGCGTGATCTTTACATTCTAATTGCTCATAATTAATGTTTAATGACCTTGTATGTAAGTACAATTTGAAACAGAACCTAGATGAGCAATCGGACCATACGGATGGATCCGGTCGACGAACAGAGTCCAACAGACTCAAAATCTCCTCGATTTGACCTCCGTAGCACTCACACCAAGCTTGAGAAGTCCTGATCGTTGATCTGATGATCAACGATCCTCAGTGCGCCACCAACTCTCATCTGCACCCCACCCCCAAGACTCACATCTGATTGTTGTGGCTCATAAAGTGCATTTTTGATAAGAAAGATCTCATCGTAGTATAGTGCGCAATACGATCAACAAAAATATTTATAAAGATAACAAGACTTGAGTCCTGGTCGTTCGTCTCTGGGAGACGTTTATGGAAATGCAGATTTGAAATTGATCTCTTTCACTCTACTTGCTTAAAATCTCATGTCGGTTTATGGTGATTTACGTATTGATGTATGACATGCTAGTTGCCAAAAGATACTAATTAAAAGCAAGCAACTTTAATCACACAAAATATATTGTAATAAGGTCATGGTGATTTTCACACATAGATATATATATAGAAAAAGATTTTTATTCATTCAATTCAAGATGGTGGCTACAGCATTAAGCTCGTGGAAAGCTTATAGAGAGAAATGCTTGGAAATACAAAGCTAGCTAGCTAAAAACGGTCGCATATATGAATCTAAGGGGGGATTATGCATGTATCATTGGGGGAAAATATGGAGCTACACAACTAAGTGGTAAATAAAGCATGTAAATCTAAGAAGAACTAAGCTACTAATCTAGCAAAAATAAGGGCATTCGGAGGTGGGCTCCGATGGCCTTTAAGTTGGTTGAGAGGAGGGGCGGCCAATGGTGCTTAGGTCAGCCCTTGAAGCGAGGTTGGAGAGGTGATCCAGCATCTTGGTGTGGAGGTGGTGGTGGCCATAGTGAAGCTACTCGTGGACATGGAGGTGGAGTGGATGTGGAATGAAACTAAGCTAAATGGAACCAAGAGTGGATGGGTGCAAATAGCCACCCCTTAGGTCTTTTTATAGACCTAAGGGAAGCTCTCTAGAAAATTATGGAATTACCTAGAGAGGCCTATGGTGGAAGCCCATGGCAGAGTGAGTGAGAGAGGATGGATGGTGGTTTTTAGATCCACCAAATGTGGATCTAAAAATTAAATGGCTCTTGGTTGCTAATTTTAGCAACCAAGGCAACAACACATGGTAGAGAGTTCTAGAGAACTCTAGGCTCGGTATTTTTCATGTGGATGGTGTGTGTGGGTGTGTGTGGGTCGAAACTTAGGTAGTTAGGTTGATTAGGTTAGGTTCTAGTGGGTTTAGGTCAAGGTAAGTCTCAAATTAGGGTTGTAAACCCTAATTCAGAAGGTAAAGTGCAATTAAACTTAATACAAGTTTAATTGGGTGTGTGAAAACTTAATTAAGAGTAAAATAACTCAATTAAGTAAGGTATAGGTCAATTGGACTCTCATTGAGTCTAATTAGATAGTGTGTGCTGAGATCAGGGCTCAATTGGACTCAATGAATCCAATTGAATAGGCTAATGGAATTGATTAAGATCCAAGTCAATTAGGTTTAGTGAGGACCTAATTAGGTCCTTAGGGAGGTCTAGAGGTGATGTACTAGGGTTAGAGCACCTTAATTTAGGTTTCTATGGGGTTGGAATTGGGTTTAAAGACCTAGAGATCCAAGATTAAGGCTTGAATCTCAAAATAGGGTCTAGACGTGTTATAGTGAAAAATCAGAAGTCCAAACTTGTTGTCTGGATGTCCAATCAGAGTCAGGGGATTCTAGGTTCTGTCTTGGCTATTTTGCAGAAATTGGACATCTGACCAAGTGTCTGGATGTCCAATAACACTGTAGAAGTGGGTTTAAGGTGTGTGAGAGTTGGCTAAGGGTTCTGGACGTCCTATAACTTATCTGGACGTCCAGATAAGGCTAGAATTAGGGTTTTAAGGTTTCCTAGGGTGTGGTGACCTAATCTAAGGGTGGCTAAGGCTTGGGGAAGCTTCTAGGCTATCCTAGGATTAGGATGGTCCTAAGCTCTTCATAATTTACAACTTTATTCCTACTTAAATAGAATAGCATACCTCAACCCCTTACATTATTGTCTACTACATCTTATTCTAGGTCTTCTAATCCAGCTCTGCTGCAACTCTAGTTATTCTTTACTCTTCAGATCCAGCTTTAGATATACCTTCTGGTCAGCTTATTACCTATAATCGACATAACGCACCTAATCAGCACATTATAGCATTATTTTATGCATAGCTAAAAGAAACTAGTAAGGATACAAATACTGCTTATGCATGCATGAATTATCCTAAATTATGCTAAGTCCTAGCCTAATTTAGGTCAATTAAGACCTAAGATTATTGCACAATCACTGATGAAGCCAACTCCAGTGACGTCTCTCCACCATTAGGTGAAGATCCCATGGGTGACGTTGCAAGCATTCGCACAACCAACCATGCAGATGGCGCAGCGGTCAGTGACTTGACCCATGAGTAGAGGACATGTGATTGAGATGCACCATAGCGCAAAATTTGAAGGTGCGAGCTTCGGGTGAATTTGGACACCCAATCACCATCGAGCGGCGGAGACATCGACTACGTGGATCATCCAGAAGTGCATGATGTGAGCACACGAGATCTAACATGCAATCGTACACTAGATCTGACGTGTGCTCATTTAAGATGACCGAATGTGCACTCCGTCGTCTGATCATGAAGAGATGCAAAGGGCTGCGTTCAAATCTTGTGAAGGCACGATCGGAGCGACCACAACAGTGTGATGTGGATTGTTAACATGACGAAATCGAGTTTAAAAGGTGTCGAGTTGCAGGATAGTCGAAATTGCATTGAAAACAAATACAATTTTTATTACTTGAAAAGATTCCGAGGTCAAACATAGGGAGCAATATGGAATTCAGAAATCAAGATCACAATTTAAACTAAAAGAATTTGCAGAAATATCAGGTATAAATGTACAAAAAGATGGGAGTAAAATGGTGGTTTAAATCACCATATACTCCTACAATATTAGTAAGGAACTCAATGTATATGTATGAAATGAAAGCTCAAATCTGTCGTCAAATTTGGAAATCAGAAGGCTTAAAGTGATTTTCTTCTTCTTTTCTTCTTCCTTCTCTGGCTTTGTCTTTCTTTTTAGCTTCTTCTCTTTCTTAGCCACGGCTTCTTCATCTTCTTTTTCTCCAAGCCTTCACCTCTTCTTCTTTCTCTGACTCTTCTGCATTTAGCTTTACAACTTTCCTCTTCTTCTTTTCTTCTCCCTTCTCTGGCTCTCCTCTTCAAAATCTGGCTAAGTGTCAGGGCCAAGCTTCTTAGGGCAAAACCCTCCCCCTACCCGTGCAACTCTAATTCTCTCTTTCTCTCTTAGGATCCACTCTCCAAGAGCCACAGGTAATCGGGTATCAAATTTAGGTGCGTACCCAGGTCCAGGCTCATCGACATGCGGTGGTGAGCGAGGAGTGCAGGTCGGGTTATCTGGTCGAACTAGGTCCATGTGTACGTGTCACGGATGAGGCCAGGTGAGCGGGTGAGAGGGACCTCACCCTGTGTTATGAGGAGAATAGCCTCTAACACAAATGCAATTTATGTGGGTCCACTGCTTTAGTACTTTCCGATGTGGGACTATCTGACTTCCTTCTTCACGTGCGAACGGCTGCAGAGGATGTGACCAATTGAAGGTGAAGGGAGGTAGACTCCTCCAATTAGCACCCCTGGGTCACTTCCTGGGCTGATTCCACGCTACTTGGACACAACACCTATAGCTGCAGGTCGCTAGAACACGCTTCAAGCACCTTCGAAGCAGCTACAGCAATGGCATGAACCTATATCCTAAAAATCACAAAGAAGGTCTCTCAACCACGTTAAAATGCTTAGGAAGCATCGCCAGAGCACGGCAAACTTGTAGAGAGGATCAGCATGGCAGATGGATGCATATGGTGGCAGGTCGGAGTCGGACTGTGTGCGTGAAGGTTGTTGTGTTAGGGGACGAGTTTGGGTGGATGATGGAGTGAATGAAGTGAGGGGAAAGGTGCAGAAAAGTGAAGTGGAGGTTTTGGTGTGGTCAGCCAAGGATTTGGAGTTGTGGCGTGAGCGGGAGACCTCGCCAGAGGGATTGCTGGAGTGGAAGATGATGAAGTCGTGGAGAGGTGTCGGTGGTCAGATTTGGAAAATAAAGATTGGAGAAGAAAGTAGGAGAGATAATGTTCATCGCGATGGATCGGTATTTAAAAGTATTGCATTGTAGTACAGCCGAAAAAGTGTTTAAAACAGATATAATTTTATTACTCGAAAAGATTTCCGAAGTCGAACATTAGGAGCAAATTGATATTTAGAAATCAAGATCACAATTTAAACTAAAAGAAATTGCAATAATAGGAGTATCAGAGTGCAAAAATATAGGACTAAAATAGTGATGTAGATCACCAAATACTCCTACAATATCACCAAATGATTTAATGTAAATATGCAATGGAGACTAGAATCTGTCATCTGATTCCTTAATCAGACGACTTAAAGTGATTTCTTCTTTTCTTTCTCTTCTCTATCTTCTCCTTCCTTCTTCTTCTTCTTTGGCTTCTATCTTCCTTTGCCTTCATGATCTTTCTCTTTCTCTTCTTCTTTCTGCCTTTGCCTTCCTTCTTCCATAGCTTCTCCTTCTTCTACCTTCTTCTTCTGGCCTCCTCTTCTTTAGCTTCCTCCTTCTCTTTCTCTACTGCCTGCCTTCTCTTCTTCTTTTTGCCTTTGGCTTCAGCTCCTGCCTTTGCCTTTCTTCTACCTTAGCTTCTCCTTCTTAAACCTTCTTCCTTCTTCCTTTCTTTTCAGCTTTCTCTTCTTCCTTCTGGCTACGGCTAAGTGTTGGCCTGTAGAACCTGTAGCAAAACCTACCCTTACCCGCATGCAACTCTCTTCTCTTTTCTCTCATAAGATACACTCTCCCAGAGCCACACAGTCAGTTGGGTAATCGGGTCGGGTGCGTACCTGGGACCAGGCCCACCGGCATGCGATAGTGGGCTAGGTGTGCAGTCGGGTTGGGTCAGGCCAGGTCCTCGGGGTGTGAGCGCGGATGAGATCAGGTCGGGTGAATGGGACCTCACCCCGTGGATCTGAGGCGAATAGCCTACTTCACATTTTCCTCTTATGCAGGTGCGAGCATGCCTTCACTTCTGAGGTGGGCTTAAATGTCCCACCCATTCCTCGCGTGTGCCTGCAAGGATCGCCTTCATGATTGCAACAGCAGCAGAAGTCTTCGACTCCAATTGAGGGCCTGAGTGTGTGTGTGAGTGGCTTTCGCACACCTGGGACAGCTGCACCTGGGCTTGGCGTACCTGGAGTTGCAGCAAGCTTGCTTCAAGCTCGCCCGTCGATGGCGGAGGGACGACAAACCTGAAATCACAAGATTGGCCTTGCAGCCACGTCAAAATGTTCAGAGAGGGTTGCCGGAGCACAAGGAAGATGCTGGGGTGGTTGGCGTGGCGTGGGGGTGCCTGTGCGAGCATGCCTAGGGCACACTATGTGCGTGAACGAGTGGTGAGGTGAGTGGAGTGAGGGGAAGCTTATGGGCTTGTCGGCGAGGGTTGTGATGGCCTGTGGAGGTGGAGCAGCCTCGCCGGAGTTGGTGGTCGGAGATGAAAGGGATGGAGGTGATGGAGGTCGGCAGTGGTCAGTTTCGAAGAATAAAGGGTGGAGAAGAATGTAGAGGGGAAAGGGAGCTTATCTGGGATGTGAAGAGATGAAGGGGCAAGTGGAGGCGTTGGGTCTGGTGTGGCTAACCCTGGGGATGAAGAGTGGCTCCAGTGAGTGGAGATCAGCGAGGACGAAGAGAGGGAGATGCCTACGGGTACGGCGAGGCTCGAACGAAGTCAAGGAAGAGAAATTTGCCGCAGGTAGGGTGGTCGGACGACGAGGAGGAGTAAGGGATGTCGCCAAACATCGAGGAACCTACGGCCGTGAGGAGAAGAGAGGAATCAGGGGTGTTCGCGAACAAATTCGAGTGTGGGGTGATCGGAGGGGTCTAGGCTCCTTTAAATAGAGCTCTAAAGGTCAGTTAAGCAAGGAAAGCCTGCAAAAGTTGGAAGCTATTTAGATACCCATATCTCTCATGAATTCACATGAGAGATTGGGAAAGAATGGGATCTCATATGAGGGTTCAGATGAGAGAAAATTACTCAGAGAATCTCCCTTCCAATTTTGGAAGAGATTCTCTGAGTAATCAGGGAAAACTCTCCTTCCAAAGCTCGTCGGAGTAGGATTCCTCTGCTATAATGGCGTAGGGACCTAATTGCAAAAATGATGAAGAAGCTAGGGGGCTCTGTGTAATGCTTTTTGAAAGATAGGGGTAGAAGTGTAATCAAGTTGGACCTTTTTGCAAACTAGGTCAAGGAAAACTCATCTTGGGTCCAAATTTTGGTACAAACCTAATTTGGACCTAAGCAATCCAATGGTGAAGTTGGATTTTGGATTTGACCATGTTTGACTGAAAATTTATGCAAAAACTCAATTTACGGCAAATATCTGTCTGAGACCTCATTCTAGGTCAAGATGGGTTCTAATTGCCAAATTGAAGGTTCTAAACCCTAGAGAATATTTTTCTACGATTTTTAGAGGGTTTAAGTGAATTTTATCCTGACTAGAACCTGTGTTAATCAAGTGGATCTATTTTAGGGTTTTAAGAAGTCATTTAATTCACAGAAGTCACACAAACCCTTTTTTGTCTGATTTAATCCACTTATTATCTTATTAAGACCTTTTGACCTTTGTTTATCCCTTGAGAAAACCTATTGTTGTACTACATTGGTAAAATTATAATTTTACCCCTATTTTCTTGTTTCACTCTCAGAAAGGTTATGCAGTGAATTAGGACCTTCAGTTGGTTATGTAGAAGCTTTTATTCTCTTCATTGGGTCAAAATGAGCTAGTTAGGGCTCATGATGGAGTTCCCATCAGATAAGGAACCTAAGAATCTACTCTAATGACGAAAAGGTGAAGGGATTCCCACGTCGGTGTGGTTTTCAGACATGGGGAAGACGAACCTCCATAGAGAGAGACGGCATTGAAGACGGGGAAAGGATGGTGACGACTACTATTGCACGATGCAGAGGATGGCGAGGAAGATGAATCTGCCACTAGTTTTTTGGTTAGACGATGAGAGGAGTTGAAGAGACACCGCTGAAGCCTGCAGAGATTTGCAACCGAAGAGGAGAGAGGAAGAAGGGGACTTTTGGCCGAATTTCAAGCTAAGGAGGTCGGTTAGCTCTGAGGGTCCTTATAAAGGGCTCTAGAGAGAGTTTTGAGCTTGGAAGCTTAGGGCTCTAGAGAGAGTTTTGAGCTTAGAAGCCAAGCTTCCAAGCTAGGAATGCTCGTCTAATTTGGGAGTTTCTTGAGACCCAAATCTCTCATGTGTTCGCATGAGAGATTGAGAAAGATTCGATGCACAAGAATAGTTTTAGATTGGAGAGGATTTCTCAAGGAGTTTCTTTTCCAATTTTGGAAAGGATTCGCTAAGAGATTAAGGAGAAATCTCCTGTCAAAGATCACATGAGTAGGTTTCCTCCGCGATAATGGTGAGGGGACCTAATTGTGAACACGAGGAGAAAGTTATGGGGCTGAATGCAAGGATTTTGAAAGTTGGGGGCATAAATGTAATCAGACAAGACCATTTTGCAAACTAGGTCAAGACAAGATCATCTTGGGACCAAATTTTGGTACAAACCTAATTTGGACCTAAGAAATCCAATGGTGAAGTTGGGTTTTGGTTTTGACCACGTTTGACTATGAAACTTATGCAGAAACCCAATTTAAGGCAAATATCTGTTTGAGACTTTGTTTTGGGTCAAGATGAGTTCTGATGGTCAAATTGAAGGTACTAAACCCTAGAGAATGTTTTTCTATGATTTCTAGAGAGTTGAGGTGAATTCTATCCTAACCAGAACCTTGGTTAATTAAGTGGGTCTGTTTTTAGGGTTTTAAAAGTCATTTAATTCTCAAAACACCTGCAAACCCTTTTCTGACTGATCTAACCCACTTGTTACCTTTTTAGGACCTTTGACCCTTAATGAACCCCTAAGAAAACCCGTGGTTGCACTACAATCAAGATGTGCTGGTAAAATTAATATTTTAACCCTAGTTTCCTTTTTTCCCTTAGAATGATTATGCAGTGAAATATGACTCTCTGACAGTTATGTAGGAGTATTTCTTGACTTAATTGGGTCAAAATGAGATAGTTATGGCTCATGATGGTATTCCCATCATACTCCCATTCCTAGCTTTTGCTAGTCCCTTAGCAAAATTTCTAGATATTAATTTTGATCCTAGACCATAAAATCCGTTGATACTTAAAAACTTTGCTATGTGCTTCCTTTTGTAGATTAGGTTAGAATGCTAATAGTAGGCCTAGAGGTACTCAAGTACCAACCAAGATCCCGACCTAACCAGCTCTAGCCTCAATCTGTCGGGAAGGTTTTTAAGGCCCATAGGAACTAACCTAAGGTTCGTTGAACTCCACAGTTAAAGCACCCGTGCTTGTAACATGTTTTAGCCTCGGTTCAGTTTGCAGTGCGTTTTTGTCAAAGAGAGACAAAGGAATTCTTCTTTGTTTTTGGAGAGTTTTCTCTCTCTTTTCTATTTATTTCTAGCTTCGGATTGG
Source organism: Thalassia testudinum (assembly GCA_037157565.1). Classification (NCBI taxonomy): domain Eukaryota; kingdom Viridiplantae; phylum Streptophyta; class Magnoliopsida; order Alismatales; family Hydrocharitaceae; genus Thalassia; species Thalassia testudinum. The sequence goes on along the minus strand of JAZHRO010000003.1, from coordinate 4,619,322 downwards.
CTTTACAACACGGTCTATATCAGATTCCTAGTCCCCATCATCAATCCTCACAAGGTCCCTAGCAATCGATGCTTCAAGATAGCACCACCCATGGCAACCCCCAGAACCCTGGCTTTCGAGATTTCGGGATAATCCTACCCATGTCATTCTGTAGCTAATCCAAACCTTGGCAATTGACATTTTGGAATAATGCTGCTTATGGCATATGAACCAGCATAGGGTGCTTACATTCCCCTGGTAGGATATGTAGATATCCTAGGAGACGATAAATCATTGTGCCTCTTCGAGGGGAATTTCCTACCTCTCCACGCCTGGAACTCATCCAAATCTACTTGTGTTGATCAACCGCTCCTAATCTAGGTGACTTTTTCAGAACAATTTAAATGCATTTGTGTGATATTGATACTTAGGTGTACTGAACCAGACTGTGTGTGGATTGGGGTGCTTAGGTTATCGAGTCCTGCAAACCAGAGGTCAATTAACGAGGCTAAATTCTCCCTAAGCGTTAGACCTAATACTTAAGCTTCACATTTTCCCCAACCTCTTGAGAACTATCCAGATCTTAGTGGGTACTTGAATTTTTAAGCCTAGGATCATAGCCTAAGAGGCCTAAAATCAGCATTCCTACTAATCTCTTCTCTGTTTCATTAGCACTTTTTGCTTTTCTTTCTTTTGATATGGTCTAGAACTAAGTCAATTCCTTAATCTTTTACTAATGACTATTTCTTTTTCTTTTCTTTTCAAATTGTGCTCCATTTTGACATTTTTAACTCCCTTTTTCTCCTTAAAGTCTGATATGCCATCAAAATTTCCTCTCCTCTCATATTTTTGTTCTTTTTCAAGAATTTTTTTTTGTATTTTTGGAATATGTGATTTTTTGTGAGAACCCTTCCGAACTTTGATTTTTTGTATGCTTGCACTTTACAACCCCCCATGCCTAAGTTTTGAAATGTCCTCATTATAAACGGAGGATGTGAAATAGTTTTGGGTTCAGGAATTAGAACAGGATTATCGAGTGGGCGAATGGGTCAGGAATGACTGTTGCGGATGATGTCAAGCTCCGGCACGTGTACCAGAGGTGGGATCGACTATTCTAAAATCGAACTCAGGGTGCAATAGACGTAAAGTACAGAAGGATAATCAGAAGGATCTTGATTTTTTGGAATGACGGGTTACCTCCCGTTAAGTGTTAAATTCAACGCCTTCAGCTGAGTGGGAAATGGTATGGAGAAGGAGTTGTCAAATTGGATGAGTTTTGCAGAACAAGCAGTTTGATCAAAAGCCTGGTTGGTCCAACCATGTGCTTGTTCAGATCAACAGGCTGATGATGCAGCCCAAACCCAATCAATCTGGTGGGTTGATAAATGTAGATCAAGAGATGTGGAACCCACCATATACTTTGGAACTTGAAAGTGTATGGAAGTGTATAGCTAGGGTTTGGCTGAGTCGAATCAGCCTGATCAAAGTAGGGATTCCTTAAATGAGAAGGAATCAGTGGAGGATGTAGGAACCCAACAGGAGTGATCAGAGAAGGATGGGACGTGATTTGTAGTCTGATTGATGTCTGAAACCCGATAAAAATGTGGAGGAGAATCATCTGCAACTGGTTCATTAAGAGGGGAATCACAATAGAAATTGAGCTTGATTGCAGGTTGGGGCTGAGATCGGGTTTGAATAGGTTTTGTATATGTAGAGGAGGTGGCATCAATACGAATTGCGTGTAAGGGATCATCTAAAAAAGAATTAAGGGTGGGTTCATTTAGAGAGTCCTCATAGTAGCCATCAAACTCAAAGGTAATTGCCTGAAGAGTGTTTATATTATGAAAGAAATCGGAGTCAAGAAAAGATTTGAACTCTTGATTGTAGACACTCTTGGCAATTTCCGTTTCTGATTCCTAAGTATCAAGAAGAAATGATTCCATCTCAATGAAACCTGAATTTAAACCAATGATCTCGGGATTAAGGACCTCAGAGTCAGAGTCGAAGAATGGATCATGTGTGCTGAGGTCATAGATTGGCTCGTAGTTGTCAGGAAACAATGGTTCTCCATAATCATAGTAAGATTCGAAATCATAGAAGAACTAGCGAGAATCAAGTTCTGGATTTGATTCGGGACTAGAGGTTCCACCATAAAATAAATCAAAAGATGTAGACTCAGCAACCTGACTTGGATTTAACCTAGTTTAGGATTCTGAGTCTAAAAAGGTGTCCCTATTAGGTTTGGGCTCGATTTCTTGGTTTGTAGGGAAATCCCAATCAAAACCCAACTCTTCCAACTCCTCGATTTCTGTATCATAGATTGGCGTGACTTTCAAAAAATCAAGATGTGTTTTTGAGGATGTTGGAGAGGTGTACTCATCAAATATGGGCCCTGAATCATAATCCAAATTTTAAATCTAATTTGTATCGCATGAGGGCTTGTAATCATCCCAATAAGGCTTAGATCTAGATTCTACATTAAGGGTGTGGGTTGGATTACTACAATTTAGGCTGGGCTCTATAGGGATGTCAGAATTGCTCTCGAGGGTTACCTTATCAGAATAAGGGATGGAATTTAGACCCTTGAGAGGTTCTGAGTCAATCTCATTATTACAGGAGTCTAGGAAATCTAAGTTTGGTGAACCAGGGTTTTGTATCTTTAGGTCTGACTCAAAATCATAATCTCTTGCAGTTGGATCCTCCCAACATATCTCAAGATCAGGCATATCATATTCCATCTAGGTTGGGAGTCCACAACAACTTTGTGTCTCAAACCCAGGATTTGGGAAATCAAATAGATCCTTAGTATTGTTCCAAGATGTTTCACTGAATGTTTGGGGAATGTACAGGTATTTTTGATCGATTATCTACTTTAATAATTTTATCCTCTCCTCTCATTTTTCAAGATCATCTTGGTGTCTTTCGCAAAGTACAAGATTTGTCATGCATTGGAGGTATTCAAAGTTATGTAATTTCTCTAACTCAATGTATTCTGTCATGAGAATATCCCGGGTAGATCCATTTGTTACTTGTGTTATAATTACTTGGGCATAGTTTATGATGAAGGTTGTTGTTGTCGATACATTAACTTGAATGTTTTCAATTGATTTTGAGGTTTGGTCATCAATCTCATAAAATCTGAGGACATCCTCAACCATTCTATCTTTCATGGATCTTTGAGATTCAAGTTTCCTAAATGGTTTCCCTAACTGGCCAGGTTGCATTTTTGAATTAGATGGTGGAATCAAGATGTAGAATAAAAATTCAAGTTTAGATCGAAATTGATTAGATCTGAAAAAGATTCCCAAGAAAATCTTTGGGTGCTCTAAATAGAAGGGATGAGGGACTGGATGTGATATTGACCCAACCAAGGCACCCAAAGATTTTGGATGACTATAGAGGTTCAGGGCAGATGATACCCCTTAGTCAAAAATCCGTCCACCTATGAATTACCTGGGCAACCAGAGAGGGAGAGTCTTGCAAAGACCCCTACACGGTAGAGCATCCCTACGGGTTACAGGGTTTCCCCCACTTGAACTCTCTTGTCACTGATGGTCCAGGTAGACCAGAATGAGGACTTGACCTCTTAAGTGTACTAGTTTTAATTAAGAGCAAGGGTGGTTAGAATTTCACTTGAACTTTTAAGATGTATTGAGTGCAAAAGTGACCTAATTTAAAAATTGGCTGACCCAACAAGGTGGGTCAACTTCACCTATATTGTCCTTTGAGAACTTTTAGGTCCCTCTTTTAAGATTCAAGTGAGATTAAGAGCCTGATTTTTAGGGTTTGATTGAATAGATCAATTCAACCAAGGCTTAGACACACATTGTTTGGGAAAGTCGATTCTTGTTTAAGCAAGTGTGTTTCTAAATCCTTAAACTGGAAACCCTAGTTGGCGCTTGATTTGGTCCGATTTAATTTGTCCAAATGTCACACCTATGGCTCCAACAACAATGTGGTAGCCCTAGATACCTTAAACTTTAAGTGGGTGCACGAATCAGAGTTTCTTGTCTAAATCAAATCAGGCAACTTGGTGAATTATCTAAGAATAGAATGCAAGTAGCCCTAATTGATTTTTCTCCTTTTAAACTTATCAGAAATCAGGGGTTAAGAGAGAAGAGATAGAGCTTACCTGCCCCTGGTGTGTTTGATGTGTAGCTGATCTCCCCCTAAAACAAAATCACAGCAAGTTAGTAATAAATCAGGAATTCCAATCAAGAGTTCTAAATTTCCCGTTGCTCCCCGGTAATGGTGCCAAAATGTTAAGATGGCGAAATTGAGTTTAAAAAGTGTCGCATTGTAGTATAGTCGAAATCACGTTGAAAAAAAATGCAATTTTTATTACTCAAAAAGATTCCGAGGTCGAACACAGGGAGCAATATGGAATTCAGAAATCAAGTTCACAATTTAAACTGAAAGAATTTCCAATAATATCAGGTATTAATGTGCAAAAAGATGGGAGTAAAATGATTGTTTAAATCACCATATACTCCTACAATATTACTAAGGAACTCAATGTATATGTATGAAATGAAATCTCAAATCTGTCGTCTGATTTGGAAATCAGACGGCCTAAAGTGATTTTCTTCTTCCTTCTCTGGCTTTGTCTTTCTCCTCAGCTTCTCTTTCTCAGCTGCAGCTTCTTCTTCTTTTTCTCCAAGCCTTCACCTCTTCTTTCTCAACTCTTCTATCTTTAGCTCTACGACTCTCCTCCTCTTCGAAATCCGGCTAAGTGTCAGGGCCAAGCTTCTTCGGCAAAGCCCTCTCCCTACCCGCACAACTCTCCTTCTCTCTTTCTCTCTTAGGATCCGCTCTCCCAGAGCCACGGGTAATCGGGTTATCAAATTCAGGCACGTACCTGGGTCCAGGCTCACCGATGTGCGGTGGTGAGCGAGGAGTGCAGGTCGGGTTATCGAGTCGAACCAAGTCCGTGTGTACGTGTCACAGACGAGACCGGGTGAGCGGGTGAGCGAGACCTCACCTTGTGTTATGAGGCGAATAGCCTTTAACACAAATGCAATTTATGCAGGCACACTACTTCAGCACTTTCCGATGTGGGACTATCCTACTTCCTTCTTCGCGTGCGGACAGCTACAGAGGAGGTCGACTCCTCCAATTAGCACCCTGGGTCGCTTCCTGGGCTGATTCCGCGCTACCTGGACACAACACCTGTAGCTGTGGGTCGCTAGAACACGCTTCAAGCTCCTTTGAAGCAGCTACAACAATGGCGTGAACCTATATCCTAAAAATCACAAAGAAGGTCTCTCGACCGCTTTAAAATGCTCAGGAAGCGTCGCCAGAGCATGGTGAACTTGTAGAGAGGATCAGTGTGGCGGATGGATGCGTATGGTGGCTGGTCGGAGTCAGACTATGTTCGTGAAGGTGGTTGTGTTAGGAGACGACTTTGGGTGGATGATGGAGCAAATGGAGTGAGGGGAAAAGTGCAAAAAAGTGAAGTGGAGGTTTTGGTGTGGTTAGCGAAGGATTTGGAGTTGTGGTGTGAGTGGCAGACTTCGCTGGAGGGATGGCCAGAGCGGAAGACGATGAAGTCGCGGAGAGGCGTCGGTGGTCAGATTTGGAAAATAAAGGGAGGAGAAGAAAGTAGGAGAGATAAGGAACCTAAGAATCTACTGTAGGGATGAAAAGGTGAAGGGATTCCCTCACCGGTCTAGATGCCGAACGTGGGGAAAATGAACCTTTGTAGGGAGAGATGACGGTGAAGACAGGGAAAGAACGACGATGGCTGGCATTGCACAATGTGGAGGACAGTGAGGAAGATGAATCTACCACTGGTTTTGTGGTCAGACGACAAGAGGAGTCAGAGAGAGACCGTCGAAGCTTGTGGAGATTTGCGGCCGAAGAGGAGAAAGGAAGAAGGGGACTTCTAGCCAAATTTCAAGCTGAGGAGATCGACGAGCTCTGAGGGCCCTTATAAAAGGCTCTAGAGAGAGTTTTAAGCTTTGAAGCCAAGCTTCCAAGCTAGGATGCTCGCCAGATTTGGGAGTTTCTTGAGACCCAAATCTCTCATGCGTTCGCATGAGAGATTGGGAAAGATTCAGTGCACAAGAATGGGTTCAGATTGGAGAGGATTTCTCAAGGAATTTCCCTTCCAATTTTGGAAGGGATTTGCTAAGAGATTAAGGAGAAATCTCCTGTCAAAGATCGTAGGAGTCGGTTTCCTCCGTAATAATGGCGAGGGGACCTAATTATGAAGACAATAAGTTACGGGGCTGAATGCAAGGATTTTGAAAGTTGGGGGTATAAATGTAATTAGACAGAACCATTTTGAAAACTAGGTCAAGACAAGCTCATCTTAGGTCCAAATTTTGGTACAAACCTAATTTGGACCTAGGAAATCCAATGGTGAAGTTGGATTTTGGTTTTGACCATTTTGACTAGGTAATTTATGCAAAAACCTAATTTAGGGCAAATATCTGTCTAAGACATTGTTTTGGGTAAAGATGGGTTCTGATGGTCAAATTGAAGGTTTTAAACCCTAGAGAATATTTTTCTATGATTTTTAGAGGGTTTAGGTGAATTTTATCTTGACCAGAACCTTGGTTAATTAAGTAGGTCTGTTTTTAGGGTTTCAAAAGTCATTTAATTCTCAAAACATGTGCAAACCCTTTTCTGATTTTAGGACCTTTTGACCCTTAATGAACCCTTAGGAAAACCTGTGGTTGAATTGCATTCAAGATGTGCTGGTAGAATTACAGTTTTAACCTTAGTTTCCTGTTTTTCCCTTAGAATGATTACGTAGTGAAATATAACTCTCTGGCAATTATGTAGGAGCATTGATTGACTTAATTGGGTCAAAATGGGTTAGTTATGGCTCATGATGGTGTTCCCATTAAGGATGCAATGACTGCAGTGACTCATGCACTGTGCCCACGTGGAGGCAGCTATGAGTGCGTTGAAGGCGAGGGCAGGGGCTAGGGCGATGCTTGCGGCTGGTCTATAGTGACATTTTGAATGTCGTTATTGACCCGGTAATGACTTTGAACCTTCTCCTCACTTATAAAAAGGGTTCTACACCTCCCATTTGCACCAAGATTACACCCAAGAAATACCACCACCTTCTAGAGCTCCAAGCAAGGTCTTGAAGCCATCGAGCCACCGATGGAAGTTCCTTCACCGCCGTGGCTGCCTCGACGTCGTCTTCATTGTTGTTCTTAGTTTTATTTTATTTTATAGTGTAGTTCATGTCTTTTATTTTCTTAAGAATTCATCAATATTGTATTGATTACAACATTTGATCATATATTTTTGCTACATTATTCTTATCTTGATCATGGATTTGTAACTTTCTCTCTCTCTCTCTCCCTCTCTTTCTTTTTCAAATCGATTTTCAAGCGAACAAACGACATATTTTTGTCACACAAAAGCGACTAAGTGATTCCTATTATTGTGTCCTTATGTTCGACACTCGGACTCATATCCGATTCTTTATTTAAAATTAACATTGTAAATGTGCTAAAACAAACATTTTTACGCAAACGTGTCCGCGATGATCACTAAGACAGCTAAAGTAGCTCCTTGCCATCTTCTTTAGCAACTATTAGCTCCTATGTAGCTCCAGACAGCTCTCCTTCAGCTCTTCTTCTTAAAACCCTAATTCCTCCTACCCCTCCTCAACTCATCACTAGCTTAGCTAAGTTCTCCACTCCTTAATCATTCACCTTAGCTAACCCTAACTCCACCTACATAACCTTCCACTCCAAGTCCACCTAAGCTCCACCAAAGCTACCCTACTTGGCGCCAACTCAACTACAACCCTTCACACCACCACAACCTCCAAGAGACACCACCATGTTGGTGCCAAAACCCCCTTAACTACCCTTAAATTTGGTGCCAACCTCCCCTTTCATCTCCACCATACGACTAACCTCCCAAGCCATCTCCACCAGCCACCTACTCCCTTCTAGAAGCCCCCATAGTTGGTGCCAAAACCATGGCACCTCTCCATGGTTGGTGCCAACCTATGGTGCCTCTCCACCATCTTAACCACCACCATCACATCCCTTAAGGTGGCGCCACCCATCCTACACCTCAGGATCACCATAACCACCACTAACCACCTCCTAAAACCCATCCTAGCCATACACATAATCCCCATGCCAACCACCCTTCTCCACCTCTATAAAAACCCTCCTAACCACCAACAAAAACTCATCCTCTCTTAGTGTTAATTCCACCTTAAGCCCACCTATAACCCACCACCAAGAAGAAGAAGGAAGGAAGAAGATTAAGGAGGTTATCCCTTGCCTCCATGGTGCTTTCTTCCTCTCCACTCTTCTCCTTGTGCCACGCCAAGAGGAGGAGCAAGCTCTTATCAAGGAGGACGCTCAAGCATTGGAGGAGAAACTAGGGTGGTGCATGCCCACCCTTGTCGGAGACAATTGAGGTGGAGAGCATCCACCTTGGAGGAGCCATTCAAGGAAGGAGAAGGAGACCTTTTCAAGCCAAAGAGAAACTAGGCTTGAAGCAAGAAGATTCTCTTTTTCACCAGATTTTGCAAGAGGACTTGCATTTTTAGTATTTCTGTATTTTTAATTTCAAGTAGAAGCATTCCTCTACATGTTTTTGTAAAACACAGTTCCATCAAATCAAATTGCCTTCTTTTCAATTTTTGTTGCATTTGCTTTTATCTTATTTCTAGCACTTTTTTACTCCCTCTCCCTAATTACTCTAGACCTCCATGTGCCTAGAGTGAGCTTAGGGAGAGGCTATTCTTTTCACCTTAGTTTAGCTTATAGGTATTAGTCTCTTTCCCACTTTAAAAGTGTAATTGCCTTGTTATTCAAAACCATAAAAATTATATATGCAAAAATACCAAAAAGAAAGCTGAGTTTCATGTCCATGTAAGAGATTGATTTTTGCAAAAAGTTGCCTCCTTGGACAACCCTAGATACCACCACTATCTTGGTTATAAATTTAGAAGTGATTGCAATTTGACGTGTTACAACAATTTAAAACCCTACTTTCAAATCATGCTTGGTGCCGTTGCGAAGGAGGCACAACTTTGCTTTTATCATTTCTCTTATTTGATAATTGGATCTCATCTCCTTGTCTCTTTTTCTCTCGTGTGTGCAGGGGTTGCAGGAACAAGACAGGATTTTGGAACTTGAAGTACCTTTTCTTCCCTCAAAAGATTCAGGTTGGTAATCTTGAACAGGTCACACAATTCTCTAAAAACTACCAAAAAAAAAAAATTAAACTTATCTTTTAGAACCTCAAACAATTAAGTTAAGTAGAGTGGTTTCATTAAAAATCAATTGGTTGCTTGTTTGCATCATTAAACACCACTCCACTTCAAGTGTTGTATTTTAATTTTCCGATAAAGACTTCTGTCCAAACTTCAAAAATCAATTCTCAACACCACAAGCCTCTTAAAATCTAGATATTTCACTCAGTGATTTCAAATCAAGTGGGGAACATCTGTTCCAAATTTCAGATAAATTAGATTTGTATACAATTTTTCAAAATTCATGGACTACAGAGGGGTCATCACCTCTAATCTCCCTGTTTTGTTACTATCCGAGAATTTTAGGAATTTTTATACTCATCCAATTTTTATAAAATTTAGCTTTCTGGAATCTTTGCAAAATTTTACACATTACATAAAATTAAAAAAAATTTTGATGGCCGGTGGTGGTATTGAAAAGTCCAAAATATCATCATATATCATTTCTGAACTTTGACACCAACATAAAGAAAAATCTTTAAAAAAGTATGAGACAAATTCATAAAATCGCAAACAAATATTTTTTTGAATCCTTGTTTGATTTTACATAAAGTAGTTGTGTTGGTTGCTTTATTTGGACCACTACTTAAAAGGAAAGCCTAAAATAGATTCATTGGTAGTAAATTTCTGTTTAAGGATCTAATTGAATTAGGGTTTGTTTTCAATTTTTAGTCCCACAATATAAAGGAAAATTATCTTCACCAATACAACTTGATTTTCCTTTGTTTGTAGCATATCAAAGCTCTTTGAAAGCTTAAAAAGAAAGCCCTAAAGCACATTAAGCTAAATCAAATCCTAAAAAAGTAGAAATACATCAAATTTGTGTGTCAACTTGATTGCTATTAGAATCACTTTTCCAATCCTGCACACACTAAAAAAATTGAAATAATAGAGCATTACCTCAACCAATGCCCTCCACATTCCCGTGCACAATTTAGCACCCAACCCTAACTCTAAAACAAGTAGTTACTTCACCTCTTAAGGGCTTCATCCACTTTAGGCTTGATATCCAATATCTGAGGATTATTAAGCATTCCTAATTCCTTTTGACAATGCGGCGTTAGACTTAGAGGGAAGTCAAACAACGAGTGCGGGTTTACACAAGCCCCTAGTGATTTTCCCAAGACATGCTTGGGCCCAATCCACCTCTTTAGTCTAGCGAGGTTCTCTTTTGGAAGTGGGTTCACTTTTTAATTTCTTATTCATTGGGTTTCCAAGTCTTAGGTTTTAAGTAGTCAACCTTAAGACAAAACTAGGCTTGTTTGTTTGAATTGCATACTTTCTCTCATCTCCATCTCTTCTCCTCCTCTCTCATTCTTCCATTTTATGCATGAGCAACAGTCCCAAACTCCGCACTTGGAGGGACCATTTGATTTTGTCTCCCGCACCAAAAGACTACTTTTTTCATCTTCTTCTTCTAGAAAAATGGAAAATCAACAAAATAGGTCCACTAACCCATCCACCTCCACCTCTAATCCCACTTCTAATCCCAATTCTGACCCTTCCACCCAAAACAACCCCCCCACCTTTAACTTCTCGCACTTGGACCTTCCTAATGCTGATGTGCCTCAATATCAACAACAAGCCCCCCCGCCTAATCTCTACTCCTTGATGGCTGAGCAGATTGCTCAACTTCAAGCCAATCAACAACTGTTTACTAGGAATATCACAAACGTAGCCAACCAAAGGCCAAACCCACCACCCCGTCAGTAGCCTGTCGTCCCTCTAAAGGATTTCAATGATCCTTCTTACTATGAGGAAAGACCGGGGGTGGTCATACCTGAAGGGGAGTTCGAGATCAAACCAGCCATTTTGAATCTTATTAGGCATTTCCATGGCCTTCCTAGGGAAGACCCATTCAGCCATCTTGAAGAACTAACTCTTGTTGCACAAACAACTCATTCCTATAATGTTCAAGAAGACCATTTGCTGATGCATCTATTCCCATTATCTCTTAAAGATAAGGCCGCTTATTGGTTTAGAACCATTGGTCGACCTATTATCACATGGCCTCAGCTCAAAAGTGCCTTCCTCAAGAAATTTTTTCCCACAGATCATACTAGTTCCTTGCAAAGATCTATTATGACCTTTCAATAAAAATCTGGAGAAGCTTTTCATGATTCTTGGGAAAGATTTCAAGATCTCCTAAGAAGTTGCCCGCACCACGAGATTCCCTTATGGCAGTTCATGCAGATCTTCTATCATGGATTAGAAGATCAAATTTGACTTTTCGTCGATGCCTCATGTAGCGATAACTTGTTAAATAAGGATGCTGAGAGTGCCTATGACCTTTTTAAAGAAATGAGTGAAAACTCATTTAATCAAGCTTCCATGAACTCCTTTAGTAGAACTTCAAACCTGCAGTTTGGTGTTCATGAAATAGGCACTCGATCTATTCCTGTCACCAAGATGACCTTCAAATGATCGCCCAAAAACTCGACTAGTTGCAAGTAAACCAGAAAAAAATTGAGGAAAAACTTGCCACACCAATCCAAGCTCAACGAATTCCACATCTAACCCAGCCTAACATTCCATGAAGAGAAAATTTGCACAATCTAAACACCACCCTACTGATTTCATCAATATCCTAAGGCTTTCTATCATTCACTGGGGAATTACAATTATCTAAACCCTAAACCCACTGAAAATATTTCTGCCCTCCAGGAGCAATTTAGAAATTCTTCCAATAGAAAGAATTACTCGAACCACTCCTAGAATAACCTGGTTCCTCCCCAAACTTCAAATCAATTTAGCAAGTATGGGTTGAATCTGACCTTTCATCCTGGGCCATCTCAACAAGACATCAATGCCTAGATGTGAAAACCCTGCAGGAAATGTAGAGTAAGATGATGGAAGTAACCCGTGCTGTCACAAATCTAAATAATCAAATTGGGGTTGGTCCAAGACATACAGGACATCTTCTCTTCCAACCCATACCCAATCCTAAACATCAAAGGAACCCGTATCAGAGTAGAAATCAAAATTACCATAATTAGCCTCCTACTAAACCATCACCTTAGCAACCTCCCAAGTTTTCACAACAGCAGGCCCCCCCACCTCCTCCAAATAATAATCCGACTACACATGCAATTACTTTAAGGAGTGGGAAAACCACCATTGATCCTGGACCTTCACAACAACCTGGTAAAACCCCATTTCCTGTGTAAATTGACTCCTAACACCCCCATTAGAAAGAAAATGAAACACAAAAATCTCAGGACACGACTCCTATCCCTTTTCAACAAGCTCTCCACCCCACCACTAATCGGAAAAAGAAATCTGAGCCCACAACTGAAGAACTCATGGATTTATTTGGGCAAGTTCAAATCAATATCCCTCTCCTAGATGCAATCAAATATATACCTTCCTATGCCAAATTTTTGAAGGAGATCTGTACTCCAAAAATGCAGGTTAAAAATCTAGGATAGGTGCATCTTTCGAAGAAAATAAGCTCTGTCATACAGAGCAAGTTGCCTCCTAAGATGAAAGATTCGGGCGTGCCTTTAATTTTAGTGATTATTGAATACACAACTTTCGATCGCACCCTTCTTAATCTTGGTGCCTCAATTAATATCATTCCCATGATTTTATTTGAAGAATTTCATATTAGTGAATTGAAACCTGTTGAGGTTACCCTTCAATTAGTCAACCGATCCACAATCAAACCTCGTGGGATTGTCGAGGATGTCTTGGTCAAGGTCCAGAATTATGTCTTCCCCATAGACTTTCTGGTCCTTGACATTAAGGTACCTGAATCTTTAATGAATGCCACAATAATTCTTGGACAACCCTTTTTGGCCACTACAAAGGAAAATATAAATTGCCATATAGGCAAAATGGATAACACCTACTCAGGCCAAACTATCACCCTTGATATTTTCAAATCCTCCAAGAGATTCCATGATGATAACTTTTTTGAGGACTCGAATACTAAAATATCATATTTGATGGAGGAGACAATGTTGGTAGATACACTTCTCGACCACATCTTTTTCGAGGACTCTGATTCAGAATCAGTGGTCGGCGAAATCTATGACTTGGAGACTTATCATCCACAAAAATCTATTCCTGATGATCCCCTTGATTATTCCCTTGACCCACCCATTTTTCTCTCAACCCACCCGTCCACACTAACCTCACCTACCCTTCATCACTCCTCTCCCACCCCCTTTCAATTGGACCTACCACCAGACTTGCCTGAGTCTGGCATTCATCTTGAATTGAAACCATTGCCAAACTTGGGTCACACTTACCATTTTGATCCCCATCTATTTACCACTCAACTTTCCAAGGATCCAGAAGAAGACCCTTTTTATGTAGGCATCCAAGTGTCCAACTACCTTCATGATACTTCATCTTCCATGCATACCTTCATGCTCGGCTAAATGGCATAAAAGATAGCACTGGATGGGAGGTAACCCATCATTTTTCCTGCTTTCTTTTTCTCTTTCTTTTCTAGGTTTTGACCATCCTAAACCTGACCGCCTTTCATTAAGGTGATCCCTTTTCCCTCTTGATGCATGAGGACATTGCATATCATAAGCATGGGGGGTGTTTTTAAATTTTGATGATCGATTTAGGATTTTCGAAACCTAAAAATATGCATTTTTCTTTTGTCATTTTCTTGTATGCATACCTAAGAAAATAAAAATGTTGAAAACATTTTGAGGAAATTTTGAAATCGAGATTAAGATTGAGCATTCACTTTTAGTACAATGGGACTTAATCTTTAACAAATTAGGGATAAGGATACAGATGTGATCATTAGAATTTCAGGGTCTACCTTTAGATTAGATCAAATATCCTTCTCTAAAATTCCACCTGAACTCATGATAGTTCAGGTGACTTGATCTTCTTTTGTAACATGGAAAGTATCTGGCTTAGTTTCTGATTCAAAAACTTGCATCTTGTGCAAAATTTCTTGTGTCAAAATTCACACACAAGCCAACACCTAAAAACAATTAAAATTTAGAGAAACCCCCTTGTTTGGCCTTAGTAAAATTCTGAAGTAGATCATTGGTTTGAGTTCCCATCGCCAAGGAGGAAAATGCCTCCTTTGAAGATGCGATGTCAACATGTTATCGCCTCAGCGCTACTCTATATCTATATTTCATATCTTTAGATGGAGCATTAAAGCACATTTTTGCAGCTCAAGTGTCTTGGTTGGTGCTCTACCTATAGTGTCGAAGCAAGAGCTTATGTTTGCTTGGAGCACCCCTTTACACAACATTGTGTTTTTGGGGTTGTGAGCTCCTGGGTGGTGTCATGGATAATGCTATCTCAAAGTACTGGCACCAAAGCCCCCTCGAGGATTGGTAATGGGAATGCTGATCTCGATACATCTGTTGTAAGACTAAGCTAAAAATAAGCATAAGGGAGAGAAAAAAAAGGTTTTAAACCATAAACACGCCCTTATAAATGTTGGCTTTTCACAAGCACAGACATAATGTTTTAAAGGTTTTTGCAAGTTGCGAATCAGATTCTAGAGATAGAAAAATCCTAATTACAAAAAATTTTGAGTCATCTGAATTAACAAGGGGTTAATCTGTGAATTTTTGGAGGATATATTGTTCCCGATTCATCTAATTTTTGGATTCAAAAGAAAATCCCAATGTTTATCTTTAACAAATCCCATACCACCCGTGTTTGGTTCAACCAAGGTCTCGTAATCTCTTTCTCCTCAAAATTTGAAAGAATTAGATTTCCTAAAATTTCATATCGTAAAAATTTATTTTGCTAAGAGACTAGTAAAAGACAAGCATGGGGGTTTGACAAACACTAGTTTATCAACATTCTTATGCCTTAAAATAGATCTAGCTCTTAGGATTTTAACTCTGCGAATGGGTTTTTGGGCTGCATCAGCCATAAATTAGGTTAGGCATGCATTACACATTTTTATTGTCTTTTTGACGAATTTATTTGAGTGTTAGGGATAAATAGATAGTCAGATCCCTAGAACCATGGCACTTAGGAAGGCAACTAGTGAAGGAGAAGCTCAAACCAGCTAGGACTCAGCTTAATCCAGCTCATCATAGCTGGATACCAGCTCACTTGTACTAGAGTTAGCTCATCCTAGCCCCATTCAGCTTATCTTAGCTGAATGGTAGCTTAAGATAGCTCATCTTAGCTCACCCTAGCTCAAGTCAGCTCAGATCCAGCTCAACTTAGTTGAGTCTAGCTCATCTCACTCCCATCAGTTCACTAGGAGCTCTAGCTAGCTCAGCTTAGTTGACTGGAGTCCACCTCAACTCAGGTCAAGCTACCTCCAACTCTACTCAACTCAAACCAGCTTAAGATGACTTCACCCTGGCTTAAGCTAGCTCAAGTCCAACTCCTGGGACTCCACTTAGCCTAACTTAGTTTAGCTAAGCTACCTTAGCTACTCCAGCTAGCTAGGTCCTCCCTAGGAAGATCAGACCCAGATCACCTCAACACATCTTAGTAGAAGCCAGCTTACTTTAGATTGGCTTAGCAGCTAGCAAAGAACTAGAAAGCTAAGCCATCTAAAGTACCTCCTTGCCATCTTCTTCAGCAACTATTAGCTCCTATGCAACTCCAAACAACTCTCCTTCAACTCTTCTTCTCAAAACACTAATTCCTCCTACCTCTCCTCTACTCATCTACTAGCTAAGCAATCTTAGCTAAGTTCTCCACTCCTTGGTCATCCACCTTAGCTAACCCTAACTCCACCTACATAACCTTCCACTCCAAGTCCACCTAAGCTCCACTTAAGCTACCCTACCTGGAGCCAACTCAGCCACAACCCTTCACACCACCACTACCTCCAAGAGACACCACCACGTTGGCGCCAAAACCCCCCTTAACTACCCTTAAAGTTGGCACCAACCTCCTCCTTTCATCTCCACCATACAACTAGCCTCCCAAGCCATCTCCACCATCCACCTACTCCCTTCTAGAAGCCCCCATAGTTGGCGCCAAAACCACGGCACCTCTCTATGGTTGGTGCCAACCTGTGGTGCCTCTCCACCACCATAACCACCACCATCACATCCCTTAAGGTTGTGCTACCCATTCTACACCTTAGGAACCCCATAACCACCACTAACCACCTCCTAAAACCCATCCTAGCCCTACACATAATCCCCATGCCAACCACCCTTCTCTACCTCTATAAAATCCCTCCTAACCACCACCAAAAACTCATCCTCCCTTAGTGTTAATTCCACCCTAAGCCCACCTATAACCCATGGCCAAGAAGAAGAAGGAAGGAAGAAGATTAAGGAGGCTATCCCTTGCCTCCTTGGTGCCTTCTTTCTCTCCATTCTTCTCCTTGTACCATGCCAAGAGGAGGAAAACGTTCTTATCAAGGAGGATGCCCAGGCATTGGAGGAGAAACTAGGGTGGTGCATGCCCACCCTTGGAGGAGACAAATAAGGTGGAGAGCATCCACCTTAGTGGAGCCATTCAAGGAAGGAGAAGAAGGAGACCTTCTTTTCAAGCCAAGAAGCAACTAGGCTTGGAGCAAGAAGACTCTCTTCTTCACCAGATTTTGATAGAGGATTTGTGTTTTGTAGTATTTATGTATTTTCAATTTCAATTAGAAGCATTCCTCTACATGTTTTTGTAAAACATAGTTCCATCAAATCAAATTGCCCTCTTTTCAACTTTTGTCGCATTTGCTTTTATCTTGTTTCTAGCACTTTTTCACTCCCTCTCCCTAATTACTCTAGGCCTCCACATGCCTAGAGTGAGCTTAGGGAGAGGCTATTCTTTTCACCTTAGGTTTAGCTTATAGGTGTTAGTCTCTTTCCCTCTTTAAAAGTGTGATTGCCTTGTTATTCAAAATCATAAAAATTATATATGCAAAAATACCAAAAAGAAAGCTGAGTTTCATGTTCAAGTAAGAGATTGATTTTTGCAAAAAGTTGCCTCCTTGGACAACCCTAGATACCACCACTATCTAGGTTATAAATTTAAAAGTGATTGCGATTTGACATGTTACAATGATTTAAAACCCTAATTTCAAATCATGCCAATTTACCATATCAATTCTCTCTCTTCCTACATACTTAGCAAGTAGAATATTTCTTTCCTGCTTTCTAGAATAGTTTAGTGTAGAAAATATTCCTGCTTTCTCCCACACTATCATAAAATGCTAAAAAAATAGCAAATACAAAATACCAAAAAGAAACAAAGTGAAATGCAGATTTCAAAGAAACAAACTTCGCCTCCCCGTGTTCGACCCAGGACTCCTTTTCGAGTTCTGGTATAAATTTTATTTGGTTAGCAAGTTTTCTATGCACTATAGCAATCGGTTTCCAACTCAAAGCTTTTCGCATACGAAAGCATGCTCACCAACCATCTACTCTCCCTTCTCCTCCAAGATTTGGGTCTCCAAGTCCACCATCCATCCTCCTCCCCCTGATGCCTAGCCCTAATTGCATGGTCGCCATAGCCCCATCTCTCCATAGCCGTTGTTCCTCCAGGATTCAACATCGACACCAACCTAAATTGAATGTTACCTTCTTTTAAAAGAAAAGAGAAGTAGGGAAAGAAAACTTAGGCATTAGGAGGTTGTCAACTTTAGAAAATGATATGAAGAGACTTGAACACTTAGACTCTTTAGGTCTTTGGGCTTAATCAGCCTGGGTGTCCTAAAATGTGGACTTGTTTCTCGAGTCTTCGCCATCCTAAGTTTATGTAAATTTGATTAATAAATTGAGGTGATAAATATGTGACTTATCAGCCTACCCTCTAATTTAAGGGGACTTGTAGTCTAAGCATCTACACACTATTTGCACTAACTCACTTCTCGACGGTTCTAATGGAAATTAGGTAGCTAATGAACCTTCTAGGGTGGTATGGATGGCATGTTGTCATGGTTTTGACACCCCATTGGCTAGTTGTCCAGAGTCCAGCCACTCAACCCACCTGTCGCTTTTAGGTAAATCTTAGACCAGGGAAGCCACCTACTAAAAAAAATAGAGAGAAAAAAAGAAAAAAATATATAGAAAAAAAGAGAAAAAATAAATAAATGAGCCACACTTCACCGCACGAGTATGGCTGATAAGTTGTTGTGGGTTTAGCGTCCCATTGATAGGTTGTCCAGAGCCCAGCTCCAAAAATGCACAAAATACCTACGCACCTAAGGAAGAAATGGGAAAGTAGAATAATCAGAGGAGATATACATTAGGTTTGCCCTTATATTGGCCCGTAAAAAAAAAGTAGGGAGAAAGTTATCGGTTAAATAGATGCACCTTTAGGCAGAATTTTCTTTTTTTGGATCACCTAGGGACGTAGAAACCTGAAGTCTATTCTAAATGTCGTTTAATGAGTCTATTACAATTTTCATGATAAGATGCTTAGCACTTAGAGTTCGTTGCAAGTCTTGGGCGAGTGGGATAACCGAAGAAAGCTGCCTTGAAACTCTCAACTCAAAAATCCAAAAAAAAATAGAAAATAAGTAAAAAAAAAATGTATTTTCTTTTGGAATAAGGCGAGGACTTGGGTAGTCGGCATTTTGGCAGGCACACATGCACTGCTAAGTCTTTATAGTTTAGGTTCTTAGTTGAAATTTCCCATTGTCGACTAGCAATTTATGCCTTAGTAATTGTTTCATAATTCTATTTGTAAATAGGATTTAGATTAACCTTGTTACGGACTATCAAGGGGTAGGCCTGATGTTATGATAACTTTACAAATAATAGTGATAATTACAACAATTAAAGTCAATTTCAAGGGCTCAAGCATGCAAATATGATAATATAATGGGAATGGGAATATGCATGCAAACAACATAATATTTACATTAAGATTTCTTGTAATTAACGTTTACTGGCCAAGTTGTACAGGTACATATTGAAACAAGTCTTAGATGAGCAATCGTATTGTACAAATGGATTCGGATTGACGATCGGAGTCTAACGAACCCAAAATTGCCCGAATTCGACTTTTGTAGCTCCCACAACAAACCTAACATGTTCAGACTGTTGATTTAATGATCAACGACCCAAAATGTGGCATGTGGCACCCACTTTAGCATCCATGGTGCCCAACGTCAATACAAATTGGCCACGTCACCACCTTACATCGCACCTCACATGAGAAGAGGAGCTTGATAACGGCAGATTCGCATGGGGAAAGGGTTTAGGTTTGGAAGACCCATTGTCATAGTTCGATTCGTGAGAAAATCCATCGATCAGATAAAATTTATAACCAAAACTCAAAAAGTAAGTCTCGGGTCGAACATGGGGAGATGAACGTTTGGCTTTGAAAATCCGTGATTCCCCTTTTATTTATTTTTGTCACTTTTATCTTTTCTAATTTTTTTGGTATTTTTAGCAGGCAAGAGATCTGGTCAATGAATTCTAGCTAATCTACTTGCAAAATAAAACGAGTGAGACAGAGACAAAGAGAGAAACAATCATGTATTATAATCAAATGTTTATTACAACTAGGAAAGCGGGAAAACTATACTACGAAAGCAGTAAAGATAGAGATAGGTGAGAGATATCCCCCTCGATGGTCGCTTGGAGGAAGGTGGTGAGGAGCGAGATGAACGAGGATGAAGCCAAAGGATGGAGGGCGGGATAGGATGGCGTCATGGCAAGGATCTTCTTCCCAAAGGGAGGTGAGAAGACGACCATAGGATGCTCCATGAAGGGAGATGAGAGGCAGGAACAAATGTTTATTTTCTACTCTAGAGGAGCATCTCGGGCTTGGGACAAGCTTTCTCTAGAGCATTAGAGGTGGTGAGAGGAAGAAAGAAAGAGATGAAGAAAAATGGGAGGGGTAGGGGTCCTTTTATACTGGAGGAAAGAATCAATGTCATATACAAGACATTTAGTGATGGTCATAAATGTCGCTGAAGATCTGCCTCAAACATTGCTAAAGACAGCCCACGCTCCCACCAACCAATGCGCTGGTGCACGCTCCACGCGCCTCCGTGTGCATGCCCATGTGTGCCCGCTGCACTGCTGCACATGCATGCCTTCGCACGTGCACGTGCCCATGAGATGGTGTGTGCATGCGCATGGGCAACCTAGGTTGCACCACGTGGCATGATCTGGGTCGTCCATCTTCTTCCCGTTGTAGGGGCTGCTACAGAGGTCAGATTGAGTCAATTTTCACACCGTTGGGCTGCGATCGTCTACCTGAATCCATCTGCGTGGTCAGATTTGTTATTTGAAGCTCCAAATTACATCACCTAGTCCCTTGGCCATTGATCTTCCTTAGACTACATATGGTGCTACGGGACTCTGATCGTCATTCTAATCAGATCAATATGGTCGGATCGTCAATCCGAGGCTCTGTAATAAATCTCCTTCTCTCCTGACCACAAAAAGGATGCAATTAACCTAAAATATGCACAACTACTCTAAATGCAAAATAATTCATGTAATGCAATATTTATAATATGGAATGCAAATCTAAGCCTAGGAACATGTATAAATAGGCATTTTAACATAAATGGATGTGTCTACACCATACCCATGCCGATCTTTTGCTAGTGCCTAGCAAAATTAAACTACATGCTATGTATAAAAATAGAATTAGGACTCGATCACTTAGGCCTAAGTCGTTTATTAGCAATGGAAAATTTCAACTAAGGTCCTAAACTACAAAAACCCAACAGCACCCGGGTGTCTAGCAGAATGGAGACCGCCCAAGTCCTCGTCTTATTTGAAAAGGGAAGATACATTTTTTTATTTTTCTTCTTTTCTAATTTTTTTGGACTTTTGGAGCTTGAGAGTTTCGGGATAACTTTTTATGACTTCTCAACCTACCCAAGACTCAAAAAGGACTCTAAGTGCTAAGAATCTTGTGAAAGGGTGATAGACTCACTAGGCGGCCATTAAAACGAACTTCGAGTTTCTACGACCCTAGGTGATGTTATAGATTTCTGGGTAGAGGTTTATCTTTCCGAATGGTAGCTTTCTCCCTACTTTTAAATTTTTTATGGTGTCAACATAAGGGCGAACCCAGTGTATATCTTCCTAGTTTATTCTACTTCCCTGCTTCTTCCCTAAGTGTTTTGGGAATTATTTATGCATTTTTGTGAGTTGGGCTCTGGACAACTAGCTAATGGGTTGTTATGGTAACTTGCCAGCCATACTCGTGCAGTGAAGTGTGGTTTATTTTTCTATTTTTTCTCCATTTTCTTTCCTTTTCTTTTTTGAGTACCATTTTTTTTCTTTTTCTAAGTAGGTGGCTTCCCTAATCTAAGATTTACCTAAAACCAGTAAATAAGTGTGGTCAAGTAATTGGGCTCTAAACAACCAGCCAATGGGTTGTCACTCACGATAACTTGTCGGCCATACTACCTTAGAAAGTTCATTAGCTACTCAATTTCCAATGAAACTGCCAAGAAGTAAGTCAGTGCAAATAATGTGTAGATGCTTCGACTTAAATCCCCTCAAATCAGAGGGCGGGTTGATAAGTCGTGTACTTATCATCCCAATTTATTCACCAAATTATAGCAAAATTACTTGGCGAGGACTCAAGACTACATCCACATTCAAGTGGACACTTGAGCTAATTAAGCCCAAAGACTTGAAGAGTTTAAGTGCTCAGGTCCTATCATATCATTTCCTAAAGTTAATAACTTCCAAAATCCTAAGTTCTCTTCTCCTAATTCTCTTTTTTCTTTTTTTTATCTTTTTGAATTTTTAATTTTTTTTAAAGAAAATAAAAGAAATTCTACAAAGCTAACAAAATAATTTCAGGATTAAGTATCCACCTCCCATGCCTAAATGATGCAATGTCTTCATTGTAAAAATAAAGACATGAAAAGGGTGGAATAATAGAATATCACCTGAATTTCGTGACAATCTGGTCAGCTCCACAGAGAACGTGGAATATACACACGTGCTAAATTTTAATGCGTTCAGCTAGGCATAATATACATACAAAGAAGAATTTGAGAATTCACAAGTACGGATCAAAATTAAAATCAAAAGATTAATCCTCAGACCTACCAGCAGAAGATGTCCACAGATGTGAACCAAATTATGGTGTAGACCCATGCCCCAGGGTCGAGTGGTTCTTAAGTTCTGGATGAAAATCACCCAGAACCTAAGATTATTGTGCTTGCGGGGCTGGGCCTGCGGTTTGGTGGTGTGCAACCCAAGACTGAAGTGTCAGATAACGGATTGATCTAATTCTTTAAAATCAGGTGTCCACTTATAGTTGAACTCAGGAAGATAGTCAATAATTCCAAACTTGGGTCACACATGAAAGATATCGTTTTGGTGGTGTGCAACCCAAGACTGAAGTGTCAGAAAATGGATTGATCTAATTCTTTAAAATCAGGTGTCCACTTATAGTTAAACTCAGGAAGATAGTCAATAATTCCAAACTTGGGTCACACATGAAAGATATCGTAAGGGTCCTGATAGAAGGTAGGTGGTTTTAGGTCAACAGGAACCCTTATATCCAAAATCGTATTTTCCTCAGAAGTAGCTTCCCATATTTTCATTTCCACATTTCTACCCTCTAAAATCAATGTTCCTGAGACCTCCAAATCATTATACAACCCATCTAAAGTACCCAAGTCCAACAATTGTGATTGAATCAGGATTGACTTGGGTTTGGTGATCTCAAAAATATCATCATTCAATTCTTTAGGGTGTGGTTGAGGAATAGGGCTACTGATTGAATCATCAAGATTCGAATCGTCCAAGTTAGCCCCAACATGATCATACTCTTCAATGATTGGGCTATCAAATGGTTCATCAGATTCCTCAAGCCCATTTGTCTCACTAAAATCATCTTTCTTATGCTCAAGTGAGACTTCACTAAGAGATTCTTCACCTTCAGAGTCAAACAATTCATGATCCTCATTTATATATGTCACAAAATTGATTATTAGTTCTTGGTTCAAAAAGACATTTTTCCTCGCTCCCTAGCTCGGGGATCTTGGGTGAATCAATCGGTTCATCCTCAATGGGTTGCTCTAGCCCAACTTGGTCATCCTTGATCTCAAAAAATGTATCTCCCCTGACAGGCACCTGAGCAGATTTAGAAACTAGCTCTCCTGAAGGGGGTTCATCTTGGGAATCATCCCAAGATTGGACTAAGGCAACTACAAATCTCATCCTCAACCTCGACAATTTCCCAAGTAGAAACTCACCCAGGCCCCTATCCCTAAGATGTTGGAGCGAATCCAATAAAGAGCTATTCAACTCATCAATCATTTTTATCATAGGCTCCAATGCTACAGTGCATGGTGTTGGCTAAGCCTCTAAAGATTGGATGGTGTTCCTTAAGTTAGCCAACACATTGTCTTAGACCTGGTTCACCTGAATTGAATGGTTTGGTTTAGGTTTGGATGGGTTTGGGTTAAATCTAGAGGAGTCAAGATGTCGAGGTTCTCGGGTCCCTCCTTGATAGTAGGTCGTTTCAGGTTGTTCAAAGAATGCTAGCGACTAATATTCAGTGGAATGCTGGGGAAGGTAAGTGTTATAATCAACATATCCTTCTTGACTATAGATCGGGTTGGTTCGGTTATCAAAGGGTGGAGATCTATAATCATTGTAGCTCCAGGAAGGATAGTAATCATAGTCTTGTTGTCCAGGGTTAGGCCCAGGACATTGAGGTTCGGTATCATATCCCCAATCAAAGTTATCTCGGCTAGTGGATGAGTAATTGTAAGTCGAGTCGGGATAGTAATCATCTTGTGTATAAGTGGAGGTAGGAGGGTAGGATGGGAAATGAGTGTAGGATGTGGAAGGATACATGGTAGAATAGGTGGGGAAATCAGAAGAAAGAAAGGAGCCCTGCAATACAAGCAATCAACATTGTCCTTAGGTGGGTTAGCCTAATGACCTATAGACTTCCAGGACCCGTCTTGAGATTATAAACGATTTGGTCTACTTTTATCTAGTCAATCCAACCAGTTCGAAGGAGGGGCTAGGGAGAAGGTTCTTCCTTTGGCTTGCACCTCCGGTTCCTAGTGTACCACCTGCTGCGGTCGTCTGACACTACTCCCTTAGCTAGACATCAAATGGACCAGTAGAAGGAGATTAATCGAAAAAATCTCAATCTGAGCCCCAAAGAGCAAATCAATCCTTAAGGCCAACATCTACTCAGTTTTAATTAGGCTTGGGATGATTGTGCTCTTGGAATGTGATGGGCCCTTTAGATGGGTTGTGCCCTTAATGATCAATTCAAATGTGTGTGCATGCACAACCAGGGTTTACAAACAAGGTTATTTGATGATGTGTCTTTCAGGGTTTAACCTTGTTTTGTAGCTTTTAGGATTTAATCCTTAGGTTGGTTCAATCAGGGTTCAGTAGAACACTCCAGGTTTTACAAGCACTGGTGATGATGTATTCCTTTAGAAATCAGAAAAAAAATGTGGAGTGCCTGGTTTAGCCCTAAAAATCAACCCTAAGTGGCAAGCTACTGATGAATCACTTTTATCTTAAGTGGTGCAGCCCAAACAGTTCAATCAATTGGCCTGCTGCACCACTTAGTTAAGGCACACAAAAATGTTTGACCTATTCATATTTCTACTCACCAAATGGTGTGTTGAGTTAGGGTGTACCAGATCCACTGGTCAAATTCCGGTTAAGTGGTAGAATCGATGAGAAGTGGTGTGTCTTAAGTCGAGAGTTGTGGGTGCTAATGTGTGTCACTTTCAGAAAATCCAACAATAAAAGAGTATTTTTTTTATTTTTTTAATATTTACAGGTGGGTGAGGTGAGACGAAGTGATAATCAAACAATCAAATCTATCCTAGGGTTTATAAAAGCACCTAGGTTGATTTGAGTTTGAGTTATTAGTGTGGAGAAATGGAAACTAGGGTGGGGGTGGTGGGGGAAAACTTACAAATGTCTCTACCTGCACTTACTCCAATCTACTGCCTTCGACCCCTCGATCGGGTTCCTGCAAGACAATAAATTGAAGAAGAAAGATAGGTTAGAAAAATATGAAAGTAATGAGGGAAAACACGAGAAAAACCAAAGAGTGTTGCCACCCCGGCAACAGTGCCAAAATGATAACGGCAAATTTGCACATGGAAAGGGTTCAGGTTTGGAAAACCCATCGTCGTATTTTGATTCACGAGAAAATCCATCGATTAGATAAAATTTATAACTGAAACTCGAAAAGTGAGTCCCAAGTCGAACACGGGGAGGCGAATGTTTGGTTATGAAAATCTGTGTTTTGCTTTTTATTTGTTTTTGTCATTTTTATCTTTTCTAATTTTTTTGGTATTTTTAGTAAGCAAGAGATCAGGTTGATGAATTCTAGCTAATCTACTTGCAAAATAAAAAGAGACAGAGACAGAGAGAGAACAATCATGTATTATAATCAAATTTTTATTACAACTAAAATAGTGGGAAAACTATACTATAAAAGTAGTAAAGATAGAGATAGGTAAGAGAAATCCCCTTCGACAGTAGTCTGGAGGATGAGTCGCTCTGACTTCACTTGGAGGAAGGTTGTAAGGAGCGAGACGAACGAGGACGAAGCCGGAGGATGGAGGGCGGGGCAGGATGGAATCGCAACGAGGATCTTCTTCCCGAAGGGAGGTGAGAAGATAGCCATGGGATGCTCCACGAAGAGGGATGAGAGGCAGGAACGAATGTTTGCTTTCTACTATAGAGGAGCATCCCAAGCATGGGACAAGCTCTAGCTAGAGCCTTGGAGGTGGTGACAGGAAGAAAAGAAGAGATGAAGAAAAATGGGAGGGGTAGGGGTACTTTTATAGTTGAGGAAAGAATCAACTTCGTATATAGGACATTTAGTGACGGTCATAAACGTCGCTGAAGATCCGTCACAAATGTTGCTGAAGACAGCCCATGCGCCCACCAACCGATGCACTGGCGTGTGCAGAGCACACCTGCTACGCTGCTGCACATGCGTGCCTTTGCACCCGCGCATGCGCTGGCGCTGCTGTGCCCGTGCGATGGCACGTGCGTGCGCATCGGCGGCTTGGGTTGCACTACGTGGTGCGATCTGGGCCATCCATCTTCTTTTCGTTGTAGGGGCTTCTACAGAGGTTTGATTGAGTCGATTTTTGAGTCTTTGGGTTGCGATCGTCGACCCGAATCCATCGACGTGGTCAACTTTGTCGTTTGAAGCTCCAAATTATGTCACCTAGTCCCTTGGCCGCTGATCTTACTTGGACTACATATGGTGCTACGAGACTCCGATCAAGGCAATTTCAGAAGCATTTGACTCCGATCGTCATCCTGACCAAATTCGTACAGTCGGATAGTCATTCCAAGGCTCCGAAATAAATCTCATTCTCTCCTGACCACAAAAATGATGCAATTAACCTAAAATATACATAACTACTCTAAATGGAGAATGATGCATGCTATGCAATATTTATAATATGGAATGCAAATCTAAGCCTAGGAACATGCATAAATAGGCATTTTAACCTAAGTGTCTACATCAGAGCTCCACATGCGATCTCAGTCATTGGATCGAGAAGCAATGGTCGACATCACTTGGCTGCATAACCATCCACGTGACAATCTACGTGGATGGTGCATTAGGCAAGCACCTTATTCGCTACAACAGGTGTGGGCAAGGCACTTTCAATAGGGTCATCCAATCATGGATGTGCGACTCATGTGCATCCATGTGGCCGAATGGATGTTTAGCGGACAAGGCGTACACGTTCTCGATCCAAGGAGTGTGAATGGCACAAATCAGGACCCTTCGATTCAGATTTGACGGTAGAGATACGTCCACGCAATACGCACGATCCTATGCACCCCTGTGCGTAATTTGTGAAGCGCAATCCACATGCGCTCTCATGAGTTGGATAATCATTCGTCGACTCAAACTCATCCGCGATTACGCAAGCAGGCATGCTGCGGTATCAAGTGGTGTGATCTCAACACATTCAGGGCCATGCGATTGGAATCCAATGGCTCATAATCGGCCTTCCTCCCCATTGCATGTTTGAGCATTCTAGCACGTGTGCAGGCTGGGGGGCACCGATCCGGTGAGCCTAACCAACCCAATGTAATTCAAGGTGCAATCTAGGGTAGTTCAAGCCAGTTTAAGGCCCTTTCTTCACCTATAAAAGGCCCTATGGACCTCCATTGTCTTCTATCTTTACTACCAAGCTTCCCACCGCCTTCTAGAGCTCAAAGCAATGTTCCTAGAGTCTTTTAGCCACTGATGAAAGTATCTCCACCACTGTGGCTGCCTCGACACTCTACTTTTCACATTTAAACTCTTGTTTGCTTTAGCTTGTAGTTTGCATTCCTTTAAGCATTACCCTAGTTTTGTCTTTCATATTTCTAAAACAAATTTTATGATCCAAAGAAGCATTTGTTACTTTATGCCTGTGTTATTTCTATGCATTCTAAGTTTGGTTCTCACTTTGATTAGCATATCATGCTTGGTCATCTAAGGAGTAGTTAACAACCACTTTCTTCTACGAAATTCTTAACCCTACTCTCTCTCTCTCTCTCTCTCTCTTTTTCTTACTATTCTTCATGCAGGCAAATCATCATGTGGCAATAAAGTAAGGGACTATAGAATCCAATTTCTCGCCTCCCAGATCAGCACTCGTACTCATCATATAATCTTCTTAAAATTGATGTCATAATTGATTGCTACAATGAACAAATTATCTAAGCATGTTTCTCAATGTCAGAGCCTAACAAGGATGATCAGATGAGCCTGATTCTGCAAACTCTATCTGATATGCAAAAGACCAATGCTGCCATGTAAAGAAACATAATGTAGAGATTACAGAGGTTCGTAATCAACTTGCAAGAATGCCTGGGACTTATCAGCCTGGTGCACTTCCTTCCCAACCTCTGCCAAACCCGAACAACATGCTAAACCAAAGGCATGTTTTGAACCCAAACCAGCTCCAAGCACATTATATTTGTCAGGCCCCTTTTGCACCTCCACCTGATGGGTCAGAGGCTTCTTCTTCATATACGGGTTACCAACAACAACCTCCTATCCTGCTAATAAACACGCATGAATTCATGATAAAATGCTTATTTATGATAGTTCCTAGGCTTAGCATTGCATATCATTTTATAAATACTGCATAACATCTATTGCATGGCATTTCGGATACTTGTATATTATGTATATTAATTCTTCCATTTTACATGGTCAGGGGGTAGTACAACATCTTTAGAGGCTTCAGATGAAGAATCTGACCGTACGGATGAATCTGGAACGACGATCGCAGTCCATCAACGTGAAAATCACATTGATCAGAGCTCCATAGCACCCTCTATAAGAAGATGAAGACGGAAGGCCCAGATGGTGCCACATGGTGCCATCCAGGCCGCCCCCACCTAAGCCATCCCGTCGACTTCAAGCAAGGATGCATCTCAACCGTTGGATCTTCATCCAATGTCCAAGGTGCACGCGACTGCACCGCACTCTACTTGACAAAGCGTCGCTTTAGCGTAACGATGAGGACAAACGCTCTCAAACAACGAGATCGAGTTCGAGCCGCAATTTACCGTGCCCGCTACAAAGCCAGTTGAAATAGGGCCGCTCGATCTTGATCGAGCGGTCGGATTCTCCATGCGCGATCCGATGCCACCCACCAATGCGAGGGGCATGCCAAATCGCACGTGTGCAACTGGGGCATGCATTTAAGATGACCAGGAGCGGCGTCTGCCGTCAGATCCTCGCAATCGCACAAGGTGGAGATTCAAATCAAAGCGCGCACGATCTGCGAGCGAGCCTTGGTCGTGCAATGCCTCATCCGACGGCTGCCAACGCATGCGCTAGTGGTGCGGATTTCAAATGGCTGCGAGCTCACGTTCTCCTCTTGCGATCACAGCCGTCCACGCCTAATCCAACGATCGACGATCGCCGCACCTACAACAACTATAGCCAAGTGTCCAAGTGCTAGCCAAGGCACGTGAATGCTTTAGCAATGTCTTTGGCAGGTCTTTAGTGATGTCTTAAATGTCACTAAAGGCCCCTGCACGCAAACCACCTCCATTCCACCACTATATAAACACCCCTACACCCTCCATTCCAAAGCATCCCTACCTACTCTACTCCCACCTACTCCTAAGCTCTAGTAGCCTACCAAAGCTCCATTAGAGCTTACTCTTAAGCTCCAAAGGCCTCCTATTAGTGTAGCATTCCTTTATCCCGTCAAATATTTGTCCCACATCCCATCACCTTCATAGGTCACCTTGGAGCCATCCTCCCACCTCCATTCCGATAGTAGATCACCTCCGCCTCTTCACCTCCATTCTAGAGCCTTGGTGAAGCATTCCTCTACCCGGCGTCCTCCTGCATCTCACCTTCGTCGCCCCGCTACTCAACTCCTTCATCCAATCTTCCACTAGGCGATGTTGCTCGTTGAACAGCTGATTTGGGAGATTCCTTCTCACCTCTTTCCCTTTTATGCTTTCATAGATCATTGTAATTAACATTGGAGTGATATATATCATATTTGTTCGATCTCTCTCTTATGAATTTATTCTGCTTGTTGGTCAAGCATTTTTCGCTTGCAGAAATAATATGTATCAGAAAAATATGTTGTCGCAGTTAAATCACGTGGTGGAAAAATCCCGAACAAAACTAATTATCAATAAAACTAACCACGATGGATTAGGTCGTATCCACAGGAAGGAATAGATCCAATAAATTCATGAGTAGAGAGCCATCATGTTCGCAGAAACATTCACGAAATCAATTTAATGAATTTACTGCTCTAAATGTCACTTTGAATTTCATGAGAAGTTCAAGGCTATTTATGTAAATTTCACATCAAAAATCAAACTTCACAAAATATGTAGATGATGCATGCGTAGTGGAAAAATATGTAAATTCTTAATTGCATGCCATTCTAAATCCAATTTTAATGCAAAATAATTTGCATAACAAGAGTCCAGTAAATTCGGGAAAGTGCAAGTGCATATCTACCAATTCACCTCAATACAATAATCAAAAAAATCAAAATCCCACACTCATCAATGGCATGCAAATGTAAATAAAAATAAAACCCAAAACAGAGCTTTTCTTCCCTTCGAGCTTGCATGGAGGAGAGGTGATGGCGAATCGTGCGGAGCTTGGTGGAGGTTGCTTGCGACGAGGGCTACATGTGGGCGATGATGGTGCATTGAACGGTGGCCGACGGTCTTGTCAGCGATGAAAAGGATGGCTGACGGCAGGGGCTATCCATGCATGCGCGTGGACTATTGTCAGCCCGTCGGAGGGTGCGATGGAGCTCGAGAGGTCAAGATGAGTCCAATGGAGTTCTCGACGCAAAGCTTCATGGCTGGAGTTGATGGCTGCATTTTGGTAGCTTTGGGTTCCTCTCTGTTGGCTGTTAATGGAGAAGAAGAAGGGGAAGAGAAGAAGGATGCCCGTTGTGGTCACTTGAGGTTGAGATCAGAGAGGGAGCACTGGTGGCCGTGAGTAGGGGCAGAAAGCGCCTTTGGTGCACTGTGGTCGGTGAGTGCTCCTTGTTGACGTGGTTGAGGAAGGAAGATGAGGTCCGATGAGGTCACGGTCTGGTGTGGTGTCACTGCCGTGGCTGAGCAGGAAGGTCACACGGGCACTAGTGGTGTGCGGAGAGGAGATGCGCACAAGGCTGGTGTGTGCATCTGGAGGAAGTGTTGTTCCATGAAGGCGTAGGCGCGCATGCGCGTGCGAGGCCTGCTGCTACAGTCTGTGTGCGAGGAAGTTGATGGGTGCAGGCGTGGATGAAGTTGACTCTAAAACACCATGTGCTCTCTAGTCACTATGTTTGCTTTCTCCTCAGTGGTGAAGGATAGAAGAGACCAGGGCCCCCCGCATCCCTCCTCTTTTTAAACACCTCATAAATTTTGTTTCTTCCCTCGAGATCGTCTCCAACAATCTCACCGGATTGTTGTGAGGTTGCGAGATGCCCGGCTGAACTACAGGGAGAGAAAGGTGGCAAGAAGGCAGTTGCGCATTCTGCAGGAGAAAGAAAACAAAAGAGAAACAAATTGGGTTATTTATAAAAGTAATCTAAAATAAGACATGAAGTGCATGCATGCTCCTATATGCAAGCATTAATTTATTTACATATCAAATTATGCTTTGTATACGTAGGTGCTACCATAATAATTAGTCATTTATGTATTAATTAGCCCACAAATGTTGTCTCATCAAATGCTCCCAAGCCTAAATTTTGCCAGTCCCTAGCAAAAGTGAAAAACAATGGAACTAACCAAGAGATCTCTCCTTTCCTTATTCAAAAATTTAGAGATCCAGACAAATGTGAAGTGATAGTAGCCTAGGTAACGGATCCAAGTGAAAAGCCAACTTACATTTGTAGTTCGTACTTAACCTTTGGTAAAACCTCTATTAGGATAGTCAACTTCTTCCCTCGGGGATAAAGCTGAGAATAATCTGTAATTTGACCCCAACATTTTAGCTTAGGTAGGAGAAACTGAGTTGAATGGATTAATATTTGGTGGCTCACAATCATCTGGTGCTACTTGCAGTTTAGTACTGCAGACTCTAGATCTCTAGACTATTAAACAAGTCAACCCAAAGATAGATGCTAAAAACTGTGCTCTCTTTACGTTCCCTTGTGCTCACTCACTATCTCTTTTCTTTTTCTCTTTCTTCCTTCTTTCTTTTCTGATATCACATATCTTACTAGATTTTTGTAAATGTACTCATTATTTGGTAGCCTCACATGCCATTCACATGTCAATAAAAGTTCTAATAACTCTACAACTAAGTTAGAAGTACTCAGCCAATATTTGGGTGATTAGAAATACTAAAAAGTAGGTATGGGTCATATTTGGTGGATTGCAATGAGTCTTTTTATTGTTTCCTCAAAAACATTGACAAAAAATGACATGAAGATAAAACTCCAAGCATGGACTCTTTTTTTCTTTTTCGTTTTCTTCTTTTTTTTCTATAAATACTTTTCCTCTTTTCTTTCTTTCTTTTTTCTTCTTCTTTTTTTTCTTTTTTTTCTTTTTTTATAAAAATTAACATAACAAGATGTAGACTTGTATTCATGAGGCATTATTAGGGATGATGATGGTCAAGAGGATATTGTGTGGCTTATTTGGTGGAAGTGCCTACTTTCAGCACCGAGAAAGGATCGATAGGACAAGAGTATTTCTAACCTCTGACACTATTACCCTCCTTCAACCGAGGACTCTATAAAGGATGCTCGTAACCATCCACCATAGTCATAGTTTTATCAAGACTAAATCTCTGTGTATCTGCCTTATTTGGTGACTCTCAAGAATTCACACAATGTAAGCACACAGGAATAGAGAGTGAAAACTATGCCTAAATCTAAGGTATCCTCATCTAATTGTCCAGAAATTAAGAATCCTTGCACTAGACTTAGCGCACCAGTAATCTCTCTACTTTCTTCTGACAAATATGAGGTGGATCTAATAGAAGATAGTATGCCTGACTCCCTTTTAACTGTCCAAGGGTCCAATAGACTAAAAATGCTTATTAATTTTCTACAAAGATCCATTACCCAGTCTACGTGCAAGTGAATGTAACTGTACTGGATTCTAAACTTAAGAAATAATTCAAGAAGAAAATCTTCAATGACACTTCCTTAATAAATTTTCTGCTAGGGACTAACCAATTCAGCTCAAGAAAATAAAAGATTTTTTTTTTTGGCTAATACACTATCCTAAATGTATGCAAATATTTATAAATTCTATAAATATCCTCAGGTTATACCCCCCCCCCCATACCTAAGATTAATAATGTCCTCATTGGAAAAATAAAGACAGAAGAATATCACTTAAGGAGGAGCGTGGGAGGAGCTAAGGCTCCTCAAGCCGAAGTGCATCCAAAACCTAGCCATTTGAAAGAGTAACATAAGGTTTAAGTCGTTAGCCATTTACCTTAAAGCTTGCACTAGAAGTAGGGTTCCAAATTTCAACAGTTCCATGAGGGAAGGCATTGGTAACAATGTATGGCCCATCCTAGTGGGACTTGATCTTTCCTGGAAATAATTTAAGTCAGGAATTGAAAAGCCAAACCCATTGGTTGGGCTCAAAGGTATTTCTAATAATGTGCTTATAATGGAAGACCTTTGTACGTTGCTTGTATGCTTGAGAAGTTTCATAGGCTTCATTACGAAGCTCCTCAAGCTTATTTAACTCTAGCATGCGTGCCTTTCCTGCCTTATCCAAATTCAAGTTAACATTTTTAATAGCCCAATAGGCTTTGTGTTGGATTTCAACAGGAAGATGGCATGCCTTTCCATAGACAAGACGGAAAGGAGACATGCCCAAGGGAGTCTTATACGCAGTTCTGTAGGCCCAAAGACCATGATTTAGTTTTTTATACCAATCCTTACGGTTGGGCCTGACAGTTTTTTCTAAAATTCGTTTAATCTCGCTATTAGACACTTCAACTTGTGCACTCGTTTGGGGATGTGGTTGACTCCCAAATTTTGGAGTAGTCTTATGAAGTGTACATTCTTGAAGTGAGGTCCTCCATCACTTATGATCGTCCTTGGGCACCGTACTGATAAATGATATTAGCCTTAACAAAACCTAAGACCACGGAATGGTCATTGGTTCGTGTGGGTATGGCTTCTATCCATTTCGATACATAGTCCATAGCCACAAGGATGCACTCATATCTGAAGGACATAGGAAAGGGACCCATGAAGTCGATGCCCCAAATATCAAAGATCTCAACAAGGAGGATAGGTTGCTGGGGCATCTCATCCCTTTTTCCGATGGTTCCCGTCTGCTGGCAACATAGACATGTGCCCACATATGTATGTGCATCTCAGAATAGTGTGGCCACCAAAAGCCAAACTAAAAAGCCATATGGGCATTGTTTTTTCCACTAAAATGTCCCCCATAGTGGAGGTCATGGCAAAAACTCAGAATACTCCTTTGTTCTTCGTCAGGGACGCAACGGTGGAAAAGCTGGTCAGCGCTTATTCTAAAAAGCTCAGGTTCCTCCCAGTGATAAAATTTAGTGCCAGCAAGAAACCTATCTCGCTTCTTCTTGTCCCAAGTATTGCAGGTAATGCTTGTGACCAGATGGTTCACTATGTCAGCGAACCAAGGAGTTTTAGCCTCCACTGCCATTAAAGACTCATTAAGGAAAGTCTCTTGGAAACTGCCAGTAGGGTTTGATGCCTCAATAGGTATCCTAGACAGATGATCTACTACCACATTCTCAACTCCTTTCTTATCTTTAATTTCTAGGTCACACTTCTGGAGTAGCAGAATCCAACGAATTAGGTGAGATTTGGTGTCCTTTTTAGCAAGAAGATGCTTTAAAGTTGAATGATCAGTGAACACCACAACCTTGGATCCCAAAAGATAAGACTGAAACTTTTCCAAAGCAAACACTACAGCAAGAGGCTCCTTTTCAGTGACCGTGTAGTTTTGCTGAGGATCCGTAAGGGTCTTGCTAGCATAATGTAGCACATGAGGTCTGCCATCAACCCTTTGACCTAAGATCGCTCCCACTGCAAAATCAGAAGCATCGCGCATTAGCTCAAATGAGAGGGTCCAATCTGGTGCTTGGAGAATTGGTGCGGTAATAAGGGCTTTCTTTAAGGCTTAGAAAGCCTCGCCACATCTATCATCAAATCAAAGGAGACATCCTTCGCTAACAGGTCACAGAGTGCTTAGAGATTTTACTGAAATCTCTAATGAAGCCCCTATAGAATCCAGCGTGGCCAAGAAAAGATCCAACTTGACGAATATTGGTGGGCGATGGAAGCTTAGAGATGGAATCAATTTTTGTAGTATCCACCTCTAATCCTCTCTCGGAAACTCATGCCCTAACACAATGCCCTGTTGGACCATAAAGTGGCTTTTCTCCCAGCTAAGCACCAGCTTTGCCTCTTCGCAATGGGTTAAGACTTTATCAAGGTGGGAAAGGCATAGGTCAAATGACGAGCTGTAAATGGAGAAGTTATCCATGAAAATCTCAACAAACTCGTCAACCATATCAGAAAAGATAGCCATCATACATCAATGGAAAGTGGCAGGAGCATTACATAACATGAATGGCATTCAGCGGAACGCAAATGTACCATTAGGACTTGTGAAGGTAGTACACTCCTGATCGTCAGGAAAGATGGCTATTTGATTATACCCTAAGTACCAGTCAAGGAAACAGAAGTACTTGTTCACCGCCAGTCGTTCAAAAATATGATCGATAAACGGTAAGGGGACATGGTCTTTCTGGGTAGCCGTGTTTAAACGGAGATAATCAATGCAGACCCTCCAACTAGTTTAGGGTCTAGTGGTTACCAACTCTCCTTGGTTGTTCTCTTCCATAGTGATTCCTGCCTTTTTGGGCACCACATGAATAGGATCGACCCATTTACTATCTGAAATGGGATAGATAATTCCTACATCCAACCATTTCAGAATCTCCTTTTTAACAACCTCCAGCATATTGAGATTGAGCCTTTTCTGCATGTCTTGGAAGGGTTTCACGGACTCATCCGTATATATATGATGCATGAAAAGGGGTCAATACCCTTACTATCAGCAATTGACCAGGCAATTGCTTCCTTATGCCTTTGTAAACACTCAAGCAAAGCTCCCTCCTATAATTCATATAACGCAGATGAGATAATAATGGGGAGCGTGTCATTAGGGCCAAGGAAATCATGCTTTAATGTTCTTGGGAGGGGTTTTAGCTCCAACTCAAGAGCCTTTTGGATTGAGGGTTTAAGTTGAGATGTCCCTACCTCAGGTATCGGATCTACCTTCACGGTCCAGGGTGGGGACAGAGACTCTGTGTATCCTTAGCAACTCTTCTAATTCGGGTATTTCACCTTTAGTTTCTTTAATAATCGGAGGATGGTCCTTAGATATGACATTTTGAAAGGGATCTCTATATAGGAGTGGTGGAGTAGTCTCAATTATTCCATCAACAACCTCAATCTGAGAACAATCTTCAAATCCAGATTGTTTGTAAGTATCAAAAACATTCAACCGGATCTTCTTGTTACTAAAGCCCATTTTAAGTGCCCCTGATCAACAATTGATAGAGGCATTGGCTGTGGCCAAGAAGGATCATCCCAAAATAATGGATGGCTTAGTGGGCTTATTCGATGGGTCAGTATCTAGCACAAGAAAGTCAACAGGGAAGAAGAAGTCCTCCCCTCTCACCAGAACATCTTCCAGTAATCCCCGTGGTGTCCTAAGCGATCTGTCTGTGACCTGGAGGATGACTGGACTAGACTTTAACTCACCTCCTCCCAAAAGATCATAGACTGAGCTTGGTAAAATGTTCACCCCCACACGTAGATCAAGTAGAGCCTCGTCAATGAGTTGGTTACCTATAATCACTGAAATATATGGGGCCCCTGGGTCTTTCATTTTGGGGGGTGTTCCATGTTGGAGAACCAACCTAACATGGTTAGGAAAGATGACCTTAGCTTGGACCTGTCTCCTAAATCAGTGATTTTGAGTGCACAGGTCCTTTAGAAACTTGGCATAGGATGGGATCTATTTGATAGCTTCTAAAAGAGGCAAGTTGATATGGACTTTCCTAAAAGTGTTCGTAATTTCATCTGTCCTATCCTTGGCTCCAGATGAGCCAACAGAAGATTCCCCAGGAGCAGATAGGCACTCTGGACAGGGCACCCTCGGCTTCTGGGTAGAGGGGTAATCATGGCGGGAGAGGGGTGGCGAACTAATGACATCCTCAAGGTGGGTGATTTCAAGCGAGGGAGAGTAGTGTGTCTCTTCTCGATGGAGATGGAAATCGGATCGGGTGTAGGAGGGGAATCCTGAGACATGACCGTAGGAGTGTTATCAAGTTTGTCGATTTTCTTTCCACTCCTTAGAACGGTCATAGCTTGGGTGTTCTCCATAAATATGACCCCCTTGCCCTTTTGGTTCTTCTCAGAAGAGCTAGGCAACTTCCACGAATCACGTTGCCTAACTACCTCAGTAAGATGACCAATTTGGGATTGCATATCAGTAATCATCTTATTCTGAGATTGGATGACCATATGTGATGCTCTTGCATCGCTTTCATCATGGCTTTAAGTTCCTCCATCTCAGAAGGCTTATGCTGAGGAGGGTTTTCATAGGATGGCTGGTATATGGGTTGAGGAGGTAGGGGTCTTGTATTCCCTGAGTTAGAAGCATCACCTTGCTTCCATGAGAAGTTTGGATGGTTCCGCCACCCCGGATTATAGGTATTAGAATACGGGTTATTACGAGGAGGTGAGCGGAAACCTTGGGCCATGTTTAGGTCAGCCTGAATCAACTCAGGAAATTGATTTTCCTGGTGGGCACTTCGCAGTGGCGTGCGTTGTGCTTTGGCAAATGGAGTATTCACTTGAAGCCTGAAAGATAGAGGCTGCTAGCGGGTTCATGTCGGGGTTTTCTAAAACCCTATCAAAGTTTTTGTTCAACAATTGAATCTGATAAGCCAAATCTTGAGTAGCCCCGGCTTCATGGGCCTCTATCTTCCTCTGTAAAATTGATGGTTTTCTTTCTTTATAGGCAGAGGACATATGTATGGACTTGTCACTTAATGTTTCAAATAATGCCCAGGCTTCATCCTCAGTTTTGGTCATGAAGGTTCCTGTGCAGGCTGCATTGATGGTTTTCCCGTGCCTTTCAAATAATCCGTTATAGGACCTTTCAACCAACTTCCATCTTAGCACTTGATGGTTGGGGCATAACCTAAGAAGGCCATTAAAGTGCTCCCAAGCCTCATGAAATTGCTCCCCTTCTTGTTGAGTAAAACCCATAATCTTTCTTTTGTAATGGTTGATCTTACTCATAGGAAAATACTTTTTCAAGAATTCTCCCTTAAGGGTGGCCCGATCATTTACCCTTGCATCGAGGGTATGATACCAGTGCTTGGCCTTATCCTTTAGAGAGAATGGAAATAGAGTCCTCTTTAGGGCTTCATCGGTAAAGCCCTGGAGCTTCACCATGGAACAGACCTTGGTGGATTCCTCAAGATGCCTGTAGGGTCCACCCTAGCAGTACCATAAAAAGATGGGAGCAAAGATATGGTGCTGCTCTTGATTTCATATGGGTTATCCACTCCAGGTCTTTGGATAGGTAGGGCTTGGTGGGTTGTAGGGAGGAAATAGTCTCTCAGGGTTCTCTGATTTTCACCAACCCTAATCTCTTCTTTAGGTCTTTCTTTAGCCATTTTTCTTCTTTCATGGTTAGCTTTCCTTATAATTCTCTCAGGCTTAGGGTTGAAGAGAAGAAAACTTCTAAGAGAGTACCTACCAAGCATACACCAAGCAAACACAAGGCAAGAGGTCTTTTGTTAATTTAAAGTTCTTTAAGGCCTCTTCCAACTCTTCAGCTTGGCTAAATATAGTCAAGGCAGTTTTTCTCCATTCCCATGTAAGTGGTATAAGAGAAATGAGGCACTTGAAATTTCTAGTCAATGACTGTTAAGAAAGTTGAGGTTACTTTTAGTCTTTTTTGGGTGATCAACTAAGTTGTCAAACAATTACGCACCCTAAATTGACCTTTGAGTGCCCTAAAGACATACACTTTGCTACAATGATATTCTCAGATGCTCAAGTAAAAAGATACTCCAAGGATGGAACCAAGGGATGCAAGTAGGGCAAAACCTTCCTTTGAGGCGATGCATTAGCCTCTTAACTACCCTTGAATTCCTTTAAGGGGTGTCCCCCTCCTTAGAGTATCAAATTACTCAGGCAAACATTAATACCACTGTTTCAAAGTGAGATAGGAGGGTTTGCACCGATAAAGAGATCGATGCCTATAGCCTTAAGGGTCCAAGTCCTAGTGCAGTGCCTATAGTGCATGCTCAGTGCAGGAAGTTTTCATCACACCGTGAAAAGTGATTTTTCTTTTGAAAATCGCAGTCACGTTATTCAAGCACTTCCTGTATATTTTCCTTTCTTTTCAAGAAGTAATGTGACCACTTGATTAATCTTTTCAAATCAGTTTAAGTGGTCTTCTTTAATTATGTTCAGATGCAATGCGTGTGCAGATAACTGATGCAGTAAGATAAGAAATGCATACCTTGCTCCAGCACTCTTCTATGCAAAAATGCACACAATGCAGTAAGAAAATCTAAATGCCGCTCAAGCAATCCAAGATGGTCATCCTATGGATGTGCAACTTCTAGCAAGCAGTTCGGATTTATTTTCTTTTTTTTTTTGTAAAAATAAATGCGCAATCAAAAGATCTAATGTTAACAAAGCGATATCGCCGTTTTAAAATGCGTGTTGGAGTATAGTCGAAATCACTTTGAAAACAAATAGATTTTATTACTCGAAAAAGTTCCAAGGTCGAACATAGGGAGCAATATGGGAATTTAAATCTCAAGAATTTCAATATAAGATAAGAAAGCTATAGAATTAAAATCAAGAATTATTTCAAAATAATGTAGCACTAAGATCAAGTATCAATTTGAAAAAATAATGGAGTAAAATGGTGGTTTAAACCACCATATACTCCATACAATAATAGCTAAGGAACTCAAATATCAATATATGAAATAATGCTCAAATGTGTCGTCTGATGGTAGGATCAGATGTCATAAACATCTGATTCTACAGTGCTTGGATTTCTTCTTCGTTCTCTGTTCCTTCCTTTCTGCTGCTTCTTCTTCTTTCTCTGCTGGGATTCCTCTCCTTTGCTTTTGTGGCTTTCTTCCTTCTCTTCTTTCTCTCTACTTCTGCTTCGTTCCCCTTCTCATAGGGGAGGGGAACTTCTTAAATTGGCTAAGTGTCAGCCAAAGCCTTTAGTAGCAAAACCCTCCCCCTACCCCACGTAACTATCCTCTCCTTCTCTCTTTAGGATCCACTCTCCCAGAGCCATGGATAATCAGGTTATCGAATCATACGCACCCAGGTCCAGGTTCACAGGCATGCAGTGGTGAGCGAGGAGTGCAGGTCAGTCTAGGCGGGTAAATGGGTCAGCCAGATCTGCGGGAGACAGAGTCGCAAACGAGGCACAGGTGTGCGTGGGTGAGTGGGACCTCACCCCATGTTATGAGGCGAATAGCCTCTAACACTTTTTCAATATATGTGTGCGTAGGGACTCTACCGCTTCCAAGGTGGGACTAAATTGATGCAGAGGCTCTGGTCAAAAGCTCTAATTGATTGCACAAGGATACACCTGAGTCGATTCCGCAACTGCTGGAGTTGAGTCCTAGAGCTACAGGTGAAGAACAATCTCTGAAGCTTGCTTCAAAGCTCTAGGTCAATGGCGGAGGGGGGCTATGCCTGAAATTAGAAATACGACTTCTCGGCCCTTTCAGAATGTTCAGGGAGGATCGCTGGACTACGGCAAGTGCGATGGGGGATTTTGTGTGGCATCTCATTGTCCATGCGTGTGTGTTGAGGTCTGTCTGTGTGAGTGAAAGTGGGTGTGTTCGGGGGTGTGCGTGAGTGAGTGAAATGGTGAATAAGGAGAGGCGAAATGAGCGGAGAGGTAAGGCAGAGCTTATAGGGTGGTCGGCGAAGGGGATGGTCACGTGTAGTGGGCAGAATCCTTCGCCGGAGTGGTCGCCAGAGATGGAGATGAAGTCGCGGAGGGTCGTCGGTCGTCGAAACGAGATGGGATGTGTGTGAGAATGAAGTACAGAAGGTAAGGGACTTAATTAGGAGGTTGTTGGACGAAGCGAGGTAGAGATGGCATCGGTTGAGGTATTGCCGATGCCAGAGACGAAGGTGGTTCCGGTGAGGGACAAACAGCGAGGATGACGGAGAAGAAGGCATCTGCTGGTATGGAGAGATGCGAAAGGAGGTGAGAAAGATAGATCCACCACTGGTATTGCGAATGGCCGATTAGGAAAGGCAGAGGGGATCACTGGACGTCGAGGAACCTTCGGCTGTGAAATAGAGAGAGGAATTATGGGGAATCCCGACCGATTTCGAGCGTAGGAAGTTCGGGAAGATCTAGGCTCTCTTATATAGGCCTTTAGAGACTGCCTGGGCTTGGGAAACAAGCTTTCCAAGCTTTGAAAGCCTTGCCAAATTTGAGATTTTCTTGAGATGCATGAGAGATTGGGTAAGTTCTAGGGCTTAGGATTGAGTCCAATAGGAAGGGAATTTCTTAACAAACTTCCCTTTCAATTTTGAAAGGGATTCGTCAAGAAATTAGGGCGTTCATTCCATTTTAAGGCCACCGGAGCAAGTAGGAATACGATTAATGGTAGCAAGGACCTTTTTGTGAGAACAGCGATAAAGTTAGGGGCTTGTTTGAAAGGATTTTGAAAGTTAAAGGCAGAAATGAAATTAGACAGGATCAATTTGCAAACTAGGTCAAGACAAATTCATCTTGGGTCCAAATTTTTGGTACAAATGTAATTTGGTCCTAAGGAATCCAATGGTGAAGTTGGAATTTGGTTTTGACCATGTTTAATTAGTAATTTACGTAAAAACCCAAATTAGGGCAAATGTCTGTTTGTGGTTTTGTTTTGTGTCAAAACGAGTTCTGATGGTCAAATTGAAAGTTCTAAGCCCTATATAATATTTTTCTATGAATTTTAGAGGGTTTAGGTAAATTTTATCCTGATCGGAACCTTAGTTAATTAAGCGGGTCAGTTTTTAGGATTTCAAAAGTTATTTAATTCTCAGAACACGTGCAAACCCTTTTGTCTGTCTTATCCCACTTGTTATCTTTTTAAGACCAATTGACCTTCATTCAACCCCTAAGAAAATTCTTGGTTGTACTGTATTCAAGATGAGCTGGTAAAATTATAATTTTAGCCCTAGTTTCTTATTTTTCTTCCAGAATGAATATGCAATGACTTGTGACTCTCTGGCGGTTATGTAGGAGCATTTATTGACTTAATTATGTCAAAAT
The DNA here is from genome assembly GCA_037157565.1 of Thalassia testudinum. Lineage (NCBI taxonomy): Eukaryota > Viridiplantae > Streptophyta > Magnoliopsida > Alismatales > Hydrocharitaceae > Thalassia > Thalassia testudinum. The sequence goes on along the minus strand of JAZHRO010000003.1, from coordinate 4,577,403 downwards.
GAGCTAGTTATGGCTCATGATGATATTCCCATCATACCCCCATTCCTAGCTTTTACTAGTCCCTTAGCAAAATTTCAAGGTATTAACTTTGCTTCTAGACCATAAAATCTTTTGATGCTTACATGCTTTGCTATATGCTTCCTTTTGTAGATTAGTTTAGAATGCTAATAGTAGTCCTAGAGGTACTCAAGTACCAACTAAGATTCGGACCTGACCAGCTCTAGCCTCAATCTACCATGAAGGTTTTTAAGGCCCACAGGAACTAACCTAAGGTTCGTTGAACTCCACGGTTAAAGCACCCATGCTTGTAACATGTTTTAGCCTCGATTCAGTTTGCAGTGCATTTTTGTCAGAGAGAGACATAGGAATTTTTCTTTGCTTTTGGAGAATTTTCTCTCTCTTTCATTTTTATTTCTAGGTTCGGATTAGCTTTACAACATGATCTATATCGGATTCCTAGTCCCCATCATCAATCCTCGTAGGGTCACTAGCAATCAATGCTTCGAGATAGCACCGCCCATGGAAACCCCTAGAACCCTGGCTTTCAAGATTTTGAGATAATCCCACCCATGGCATTCTGTAGCTAAATCCAGACCCTAGCAATTGACATTTCGGGAAAATGCCTCCCATGCCATCTGAACCAGCACAGGGTGCTTACATGCCCCTAGTAAGATATGTAGATATCCTAGGAGACAAGCACCGAGGAGATGATATGTTATTTCGCATCTTTGAGAGGAATTTCTGGCCTCTCCCCGTCGGGAACTCATCCAAATCAACTTGTGTTGATCAGCCGCTCCTAATCTAGGTGACCTTTTCAGAACAAGTTAAACACATTTGCATGATTTTGATACTTAGGCACACTGAACCAGACTGTGTGTGGATTGGGGTGCTTAGGTTACCGAGTCTCGAAAACTAGAGGTCAATTAACGAGGTTGAATAATTCCTAAGCCTTAGACCTAATACTTAAGCTTCACATTTTCCCAAACCTCTTGAGGACTATCCAGATCTTAGCGGTACTTGAATTTTTAAGCCTAGGATTATAGCCCAAAAGGCCTAAAATTAGCATTCCTACTAATCTCTCTTTTTTTTGTTTTATTACCACTTTTTGCCTTTCATTTTCTTTCTTTTGATATGGTCTAGAACTAAGCCAATTCCTTAATCTTTTACTAATGGCTACTTTTTCTTTTCAAATTGTGCTCCTTTTTGACATTTTTATCTCCTCCCCTTTTTCTCCTCAAAATCTGATATGCCATTAAAATTCCCTCTCATCTCATATTTTTATTCTTTTTCAAGAATTTTTTATTTTTTTGGCATTTTTGGAATATGTGATTTTTCTTATGAAACCCTTTCGTGTAAGGTGATTTTCATGATGTTTTGCACTTTACTACCCCCCCCCCATGCTTACGATTTGCAATGTCCTCATTGTAAATTAGGTGAGTTCAAGTTCAGCTTAGATCATTCATTAGAATAAGTGTTGTGTGGGTGAATGGGTCGGGAAGACTATTGCAGACGATTTCAAGCTCAGGTACAGGTACCAGAGGTGGAGTCGACTGTTCTAATGGATGAACTCTAAAGTGCAATATGAGTTCAGCATAGGATGTGTCAAGAAGGGTTTCGGGTTTTTCAACAATGACGGGTTGGCTCCAGTTAAGCGCTGAGTTTAACGTCATCAGCTGGGCGCAATGAGCTTAGGGAGAATGGAGGGTAAAAGATATCTCAACCAAATTTGTATTGGTAAGTTCAATGAATGGTTTAAGTCTGACCATTCACGACAAAAGGTTCTGAATCGTGGCTGAGTTGACTGATTTCGACAGCTCCATTTCCAAAGATTCATCGGAAAAGGTAAGGTCCGATCCATTTTGATCTAAGTTTTCCTGGGAACAGTTTGAGTTTGGCATCAAAGAGTAGGACTTTTTGACCAGGGAAGAAGATCTTTCTAGATATGTACATGTCATGAAAGGCCTTAACCTACTCTTTGTAAATTTGCGAGTTCTCATACGCGTCGTGGCATAATTCATCGATCTCGCTCATTTGAAGCTTTCTGTGGGTTCCTGCCTTAGAAAGATCAAGATTGAAGTTCCGTATTGCCCAATAGGCTTTGTGCTCCAATTCAACGGGGAGGTGACATGCCTTCCCGTACACTAATCTAAAGGGAGACATGCCTAATTGGGTTTTGTGGGCGATCCTATAAGCCCACAAAGCATCCAGAAGTTAGGATGACCAGTCTTTCCTATCAGGTCCAACAGTGACCTAGAGGATTTTCTTGATCTCTCGATTCGATAGCTCAGCTAGACCATTGGTTTGGGGGTGATAAGGAGTAGAGATTCAGTGTGACATCTTGTATTTGGTCATCAGTGATTTGAACTGAGCATTCGTGAAATGGGCCCCTCCATCAGTGATTATGTCACATGGAATCCTGAACCGAGAAAAGATGTTCTGATGAATGAATTTGATAACTACCTTATGATCATTTGTTCAGATCGAAATGGCTTCAATCCATTTGGACACATAGTCAATAGCGAGTAGCATGTACTCGAAGCCATCTGAAACAGGAAAGGGTCCCATAAAATCAATCCCCCAGGCATCGAAGATTTCGCATACAAGAATCGGCTATAGAGGCATCATATCTTGGTGACTCATGTTGCCCAAGGTCTAGCAATGAGTGCATGCCCTACAGTGATTGTATGCATCTTTGAAAACCATGGGCCAATAGAAGCTGCACTGGAGGACTTCTGCTGCAGTTTTATGACCAGAGAAGTGTCCACTGCATGCCTGGTCATGGCAGAAGGACAAAATGTCCTGAATTTTCGCTTCCGAAACACATCGTCAGATGATTTGATCAGCACCAATGCGGAAGAGATGCAGGTCTTCCCAAAAGTAGTACTTGGCATCGAAAAGTAATTTATCCTTCTTGGCTTTTGGCCAATCGGATGGTATCTGATGTGATGCCAAGTAGTTTACTAGATCAGCAAACCATGGAAGTCTGGTACTGATAGTCATAAGGTGCTCATCAGGAAAATGTTCAGTAATGGGTCTAGAAGGGTTGATAATATCAAAAGGAAGGCGGGATAAGTGATCAGCGACCACATTCTATTTCCCTACCTTATTGCGAATCTTGAGATCAAATTCTTGCAATAGCAAGATCCAGCGGATTAGTCGAGGTTTCATGTCCTTCTTCACAAGAGATGCCTCATAGTTGTGTGATCTGAGTCAATGATAATATGGAACCTAAAAGATACGATTTGAATTTTTCCAGGGAAAATGCTACGACTAGCAGCTCTTTCTCAGTAACTGTGTAGTTATGCTAAGCCTCATCAAGTGTCTTGCTAGCATAGTAAATGACCACGGGTTTCCCAACAATTTTCTACCCAAGTACTGCACCTACAGCGTAATCAGATGCATCGCACATGATCTCAAAGGGTTGAGACCAATCAGGGGACTGTAGGATCGGAGCTTGGGTAACTCAATCATGCAAGATCTCAAATGCTTGAGTGCATTCCTTGGTGATTTCAAATGGGACATCGTTAGATAGGAGATTAGTTAGGGGGCACACGATTTTCAAGAAATTTGAAATGAATCACTTGTAAAAACTGATGTGCCCTAGGAAGGATCGGATCTCTTTGACCGAGCTAGGCATAGGGAGTTTGGAGATAAGATTTACCATGGCTCGATCAACCTAGATGCCTTTTCCAGAGATAAGATGTCCCAAGATAATTCCTCTAGGCACCATGAAGTGGCTCTTTTCCCAGGAAGGAACCAAGTTCACGTCGATGCACCACCTGACAATTTGGACCAAGTGCAAGAGGCAATTGTCAAATGATTTGCCAAAAACTGAGAAGTCATCCATGAAGACTTCCAAATATTCACCTACCATCTCTGAGAATATGGTAAGCATGCACCGCTGAAAAGTAGCAGGTGCATTGCAGTGACCGAAAGGCATCCTTCGGAATGCATATGTCTCGAAGGGGCAGGTGAAAGTGGTCTTCCCTTGGTCCTCAAGATGGATTGCCACCTGGTTATAGCTGGAGTACCCATCCAAAAAGTAGAAGAATTTATTTCCTGCTAGTTTTTCGAGGATCTGATCAACAAACGGTAGTGGTAAATGATCCTTCTTTGTGGAGGTATTAAGTCTTCTATAATCAATGCATACTCTCCACGAATTTGCTACACAAGTCGGTATGATTTCTCTGGTCTCAGTCGTGATCATGGTGAGTCCTGCCTTCTTAGGCACAACCTGGATTGGACTCACCCACCGACTGTCGGAGATCGGGTAGATGATCCCAGCATCTAACCACTTAATGATCTCCTTTTTCACGGCCTCCTACAGATTAGGATTCAGACGTCTCTGCATTTCATGGGAAGGTCGTGCGCCCTCTTCAATATAGATGTGATGTGTACAATAAGAGGGGCAAATACCAGTCAAATCATCGAGAGTCCATCAAATGGCTCTTCGATGTTGTTGGAGAACAGAAATCAGACGGGATTCCTGATCAGGTGTGAGTCTGGAGTTGATAATCACAGGAAACGTCTGATTGGAACCCAAAAAAAATACTTTAGGTGACCGAGAAGAGGCTTTAGTTCTAAAACAGGGTTATCAGCAGCAGCGGGTGGTTCAGGGTGGGTGTCGGGAGCAAGTGAAGGTGCTTTGGGTGTGTCTAGGTTGAGGTCGGACTCCTCTAATTGCTAGTTATGATCCTCTTGTAGTTGATCAGAAGTAGTCAGGTTTTCCTCGATATACCGATCATCAACCACAACCTTGATATCACATATTTGTTCTATAACCTTGCAATTAATCCCTTGTTGGGCCTTAAAGATGTCGATCTTTAGTGTCTGATTCCCAAATTTTAGTTCAATTTGGCCCTCACAATTAATGTTGGCCCTAGTAGTGGCCAGAAAGGGTTTCCCTAGTATGATCGGTGTGTTTTTCGGATTCTTTGGAGCATCCATATCCAAGACTATGAAATCCACCGGGAAATAGAAATCCTGAACCCTAACAATGACATCCTCAAGAACTCCTTTAGGTGACTTAATAGATCGATATGCCAACTATAATGTCTCCTCTATTGGTTAGAGCTTAGATTCCTCAAGATGGTCAAGTAGAGATGTAGCTATTAGGTTTATGGAATCTCCTAGATCCAATAATGCTCTATCAAATTGGATATCACCAATTGTACAGGAAATTAGGGGAGTACCTGGGTCTTTTGCCTTAGGTGGGAGCCTACTCAAAATGATAGAGCTGGCTTCCTCCAACAATACGATTGGGCTCCTACTTTTGGTTTGTGGCTTACACTTTGGTGTACACACGTCTTTCAGAAATCATGCATAAGCCAGTACGTGGTGAATTGCATTCATCAAGGGGGATGTTTATATGGACCTATTTAAAGAGCTTGACCAGGTCCTCTTTAGGTGCCACGGGTTTGGTTGTCCTCTTTTCCTTGGTCAAGGCCTCAGCAAATGGAACCTTAGATGGTTCCTTTGGAATAGGTCCAGGTTCTTGATCTAAGATAGGGGTACCCTGGATGACTATCTTAGGGTTTGGTTTAGCACTACCAGGCTGAAAGTGGCTTAGGTAAGGTGGGTCCTGTGTTGCTTTGCCACTATGGGTCACAACTGAATTCAGTCCTGCCTGGTTCTAGTTTGGTGTAGGTAAAATAGGTGGCTGCTGCTGAAGTCCCAAGTATGATGTTGAAGCTTCCATCCCATTGGGTGATGGAGAAGAAGGGGCCTGATAAACCATGTGGGCTTAGCCTTGATTTGGGTTTATAACACGCCTCTGATTTAGCATGTTATTGGGACTAGGTAGAGGTTGCGAAGGGAGTGTACCAGGTTGGTGGGAATTTACCATCTGGGCAAGTTGATTACGGATCTCTGTGATCTCATCTTTGTGCTATTTCTACATAGCCACATTCGTCTTCTGAATGTCAGCCAGAGTCTAAAGGATAAGAGTCATTTGATCTCCTTGAGTTGGCCCAGATTGATAGGTGGGGTTGGGCCGAGGCTGAGAAGCATGATATGGACGAGAAGCTTGTGGACGGGGCTGATATGGTACTCTCCAATTCTGATTGTTTCCTGCCCACATGAAATTATGATGTTTTCACCATCCGTGGTTATAGGTATTAGAGAATGGGTCGTTCTGGATGGCGTTGAGGTCCTCTCAGGTCTGAGGAACCTTAGAAAAGTCAAAATATGAGGGTTTAGAGTTCCCCCAACTAGAATAGGTAGGTCCGGAGTTTCCTCCGAATCTAGAGTCAGACGGGGGTGGATACAGGTCCAACCCCTAAGAAGATTGGTGGTAGATGTTATACACAACTTCCCTCCTAGAGGACGGCTATGTGAATGGGTTTTGTGTAGAGGTGGCTTACTGTAGATGTTGAGTTAGCTCATACACCTTCTTCTCAATAACAAAGACCTTGTCCAAACAACTGGCCATCAGTTCCAAGTTGACAGAAGAGGACAAGCCCTACATCTCATGTGCTCCCCTTGGATTCGTCAATGCATGGCCATTTGTCCGATCGAATATGCCCATGGAGTCATTATTGATGGAGTTCTTGCACATATTCTCGAGAATCTCCCACACAGTGTCTTTGTGTTGACCCATGATATTTCCTCTGCAAGTTGCATTGATGAATAATCGGATATCTCCACAGAGTCCCTGGTAAAAAGATTAGACTTGTTCCCATTTAGGAACTCCATGATGGGGGCACTTTTTCATGAGATCGAGTAAACGATCCCATGCTTCGTAAAGTGGTTCTCCAGGCTGTTGTGTGAAGTGCATGATCTAGTGTCGTAAAGCATTCGTCCGACCAACTAGGAAGAACTTTTTCAAAAACTTGGATTGTAGTTCAACACATGTGTTGATTAGACACATTTGAGTCTGATACTAGTGAGCTGCTTTGTCCAAGAGAGAGAAGGAGAACATTTTCATGAGAAGAATATCCCAATTCTGAACATCAGACCCAAAGGTCTGGGCTAGATGCTTGAGCTTTTTAATGTGCTAGAAAGGATCCTCAGAATTGAGCCCATGAAATTTCAAAATAGCATGAAACATGTTAGGCTTGAGTTCAGTATCAGGACCTCTAGCCAAGATTTGGACTCGAGGTTTGATCACCACCGCGGTGGGATTGTAATGATCTCGCATCATAGGACACCATGGTGGATTCAGAAAGGCTTGGAATAGATCATTAAGGCACTGAAGCTGATTCTCAAGGTTGTTCTCTTTTGCTGGTTGTTCCATGATGATGGAAGGAGAGTTAGGTTTAGATGAATCAGAAGAGATGTCTCTGTGATGGGGTTGCTGCACAAACATGGAAGTCGAGGCCTGGCCTCGATAGGAGTGAATAACTAATGGAGGCCTCAAGGGTGATCTTAGGGACCTCCTAGCAAACATGCACTAATGGACTGGACAAGAATAGAATGTGATGGACCCAATCACGACACCCAAAAATTTTGGATGACTATAGAGGTTCAGAGCAGATGATACCCCTTAGTTAGAAGCTATCCACCTGTGAATTACCTGGGCAGCCAGAGAGGGAGAGTCCCGCGAAGACCCCTACACAGTAGAGCATCCCCACAAGTTACAGGGTTTCCCCCACCCGACCTCTCTTGTCACTGATGGTCTAGGTAGAGCATCCCCATGGGTTAATTAAGTCTACCAGTTTTATTAAGAGCAAGGGTGCTTTGGATTTCACTTGAACTTTTAAGATGTATTGAGTGCAAGAGTGACCTAATTTAAAGATTGGTTGACCCAACAAGGTGGGTTAACTTCACTTGTTTATCCTTTGATAAATTTAGGTCCCTCTTTTACGATTCAAGTGAGATTAAGAGCCTGATTTTTAGGGTTTTGTTTGAATAGATTAGTTCAATCAAGGCTTAGGCACACTTTGTTTGGAAAGATCAATTCTTGATCAAGCAAGTGTGTCTCTAAAACCCTAAACTGGAATCCCTAATTGGCTCTGATTTGGTCCAATTTAGTTTGTCCAAATGTGATCCCTTGGGCTCAAACAAGAATGTGGTAGCCCTAGATAACTTAAACTTTAAGTGGGTGCACAAATCAAGGTTTGTTGTTTTCTAAATAGAATGTATCAAATCAGGCAACTTGATGGTTAATCTAAGAATAAAATGCAAGTAGCCCTAATTGATTTTTTTCCTTTTAACCTTTCCAGAAATAGGGGATTAAGAGAGAAGAGATAGAGCTTACCTACCCCTGGCGTGTTTGATGTGCGGTTGAACTTTCTTCAATGAATCCCTCTTGAAACAATTACAAAGAGATAAAGCAAGTTAGTACCAAATCAGGAATTGCAATCAAGAGTTCTAAATTGCCCGTTGCTCCCCGGCAACGTTGCCAAAATGTTAACAAGCCGATATCGTCGTTTTAAAATGAGTGTTGGAGTATAGTCGAAATCGCTTTGAAAAAAAATAGATTTTATTACTCGAAAAAGTTCTGAGGTCGAACACAGGGAGCAATATGGGAATTTAAATCTCAAGAATTACAATATAAAATAAGAAAGCTATAGAATTGAAATCAAGAATTATTTCAAAATAATGTAGCACTAGGATCAAGTATCAATTTGCAAAAATAATGGAGTAAAATGGTGGTTTAAACCACCATATACTCCTTACAATAATAGCAAAGGAACTCAAATATCAATATATGAAATAATGCTCAAATGTGTCGTTCGATGGTAGGATCAGACATCTTAAATGTCTAATTCTACAGTGCTTGGATTCCTTCTTCATTCTCAGTTCCTTCCTTCCTGCTGCTTCTTCTTCTTCTTTCTCTACTGGGATTCCTCTCCTTCTTCTTCTTCTTTGCTTTTGCGGCTTTCTTCCTTCGCTTCTTTCTCTCTACTTTTGCTTCCTTCTCCTTCTCACAGGGGAGGGGAACTTCTCAAATTGGCTAAGTGTCAACCAAAGCCTTCAGCAGCGAAACCTCCCCCCTACACGCGCAACTATCGTCTCCTTCTCTCTTTAGGATCTACTCTCCCAGAGCCACGGGTAATCGGGTTATCGGATCATACACACCTAGGTCCAGGCACACCAGCATGTGGTGGTTGATAAACGCTAGTTTATCATCATTCTTATTTATTAAAACAAACCTAGCTCTTAGGATTTTACTCCGCAAATGGGTTTTTGGGCTGCATTTAGACATTAACTAGGTTAGGCATGCATTGCATTTTCTTTTGTTGTTTTAATGTGTTTTTGTGAGTGTTAGGGATAAATAGATATACAGATCCCCAAAGCCCTAGCACTCAAGAAGGCAAATGGTGAAGGAAAAGCTCAGACTAGCTGGAACTCAGCTTGATCCAACTCACCACATCTGGAACCTAGCTCACTTGAACTAAGGCTAGCTCATCCTAGCTCCATTTAGCTAATCTCCGCTGAATGGCAGCTCAAGAGAGTTCATCTTAGCTCACCCTAGCTCAAGTCAGCTCAGATCCAGCTCAACCTAGTTGAGTCAAGCCCATTTTAGCTCCCACTAGTCCACAGGGAGCTCTAGCTAGCTCAGCTGAGTTAACTGGAGTTCACCCTAGCTCAGATCCAGCTACATCCAGCTCCACTCAACTCCAGCCAGCTGAAGAAGAACTTATCCCAGCTCAAGAAGCTCAAGTCCAGCTCCCGGGGACCCAGCTTAGCTCAAGCTAATTGAGCTAAGCTACCTTAGCTGTCTCAACCAGCTCAATCCTCCCCGGGATCACCAGACCCAGCTCACCTCATCTCCATTCAACAGAGGCTAGCTCACTTTAGCTTGGCTTAGTAGCTAGCAAAGAACTAGCAAGCTACGCCAGCTAGAGTAGCCCCATGTTGACCTCTTCAGCAACTGCCAGCTCCACTTCAGCTCCGGACTCTTCAGAACAAGCTCCTCCCTCCAAACCCTAGCTCCAACTCCTCCTCCTCTACTCCACCATTAGCTAAGCTAGCTTAGCTTATCTTAGCCTAGCTATGCTCTAGCTTCCATGGCTTGTACCACCCAAAAACCCTACCTAACAACTCCACCAACTAGCTCCACCTAAGCTCCATATAAGCTAACCCTACTTGGTGCCAACCTAGCCTACCCACCACCTCCAAAAGACACCTAAAAGTGGTGCCAAAACCACCCTAACTACCCCCTTTTTGGTGCCACTTTTCCCTCCAAAAGTCCCCTTCATCTCCACCACACATCTCACCTTAAACCCATCTCCACCCTCCACATAATCCCACCTTCTAGAAGCCTCAAAGTTGGCACCAACCCATGGCACCTCTTCATGGTTGGTGCTACTTTTAGGTGCCTCTTGACCAACCCTAAATACACCCCTTACAGCCCTTAGGTGGTGCCAACCATCCTTAACCCTAGGATCATCTAACCACCTCCATCCTCCCATCTTAGCCCTCCATTTGAAGAGGCACCTTAACCCCTCATCCTACCCTATAAAAAGACCATTACCCACCACCATTCAAACCATCCTTAGCTAGAAAATTCACTCTCATATTCTACCTAGAGCCCACGCCCAAGAGAGAAGAAGAAGAAGAAGATTAAGAGGATATTCTGTCCCTTTGGTGCCTTCCCCTCTTCCCTTCTCTCTTAAGCCACGCCAGCCAAAGGAGAAGCCAGGCAAGGAAGATCTTTGGAGATCTTGAAGGTGGTCCATGCCACCTTGGAGGAGCTTTTGAGGATGGTGCATGCCCACCCCTTGGAGGAGAGCATTGAAGGTGGTAGCATCCACCTTGGAGGAGCTCTCAAGGAAGGAGAAGAAGGAGGCCCTCTTTTCAAGCCAAGGAGCAGCTAGGCTTGGAGCAAGAAGACTCCCTTCTTCACCAAATTTTGCAAGAGGATTTGTGTTTCTTTTATTGCTTTTAGTTTTTTTCATTTCTAGTAGAAGCATTCCTCTACTGGTCTTGGAAAAGAACACAAATTCTAGTTAATCAAATTCCCTTCTTTTTACTTTCTATTGCAATTGTTGTTTTTGTTCTAGCACATGTTTCACCTCTTCTTCCTAATTACTCTAGGCCTCCACTTGCCTAGATTGAGCTTAGGAAGAGGATATATCTATCGCTTAAGTTTTAGTTAAGTAATTATAGGTGTTAGTACTTTCCGTCACAATTCGCATTTTGCCCTCATCTTTTCAAAACAAAAAGGTTACATATTTAAAATACCAAAAAGAAAGTTGAGATCTATTTTGTAAGCAAGAGAATTAATTTTGCAAACATTTGACCTCCTTGGACGACCATAGATATTCCCCTATCTAGGATATAAATTTAAAAGTGTTTGCAAATTCGCGTGTTACAATGACATTAAAAACCTGCTTTTATAAATCACGTAACCTTTTACATCAATGGTGAGTGAGGAGTGCAGGTCAATCTAGGCGAGTAAACGGGTCGGCCAGATCCACAGGGGATAGGTCGCGGACGAGGCGCAGGTGTGCGTGGGTGAGTGGGACCTCACCCCATGTTATGAGGTGAATAGCCTCTAACACTTTTTCAATATATGCCTGCATAGGGACTCTACCACTTCCGAGGTGGGACTATCCCACCCACCTTTCTTAGGGCAGTCGCAGCAGTGACTTCCTTCACTGAACTGGTGCAGAGGCTCTAGTCAAAAGCTCCAATTGACCATGCGGGGATACACCTGAGTCAATTCCGCAGTCGCTGGAGTTGAGTCTTGGAGCTGCAGGTGAAGAACAAGCTCTGAAGCTTGCTTCAGGTTCTATGTCAAAGGCGGAGAGGGGTTGTGCCTGAAATTAGAAATACGGCCTCTCGGCCCTGTCAGAATGTTCAGGGAGGATCGCCGAACTACTACGAGTGCGATGGGGGGTTTTGTGTGGCATCTCGTGGTCCATGCGTGTGTGTCGAGGTCTGTCTGTGTGCGTGAAATTGGGTGTGCTCGGGGGTGTGTGTGAGTCAGTGAAGTGGTGAATAAGGAGAGGGGAAATGAGCAGAGAGGTGAGGTGGAGCTTATAGGGTTGTCGGCGAAGGGAATGGTCATGTGCAGCGAGCGGAATCCTTCGCCAGAGTAGTTGCCGGAGATGGAAGAGATGAAGTCGCAGAGGGTCGACAGCGGTCGAAACGAGATGGGATGAGTGTGAGAATGAAGTACAGAAGGTAAGGGACTTAGCTAGGAGGTTGTTGGATGAAGTGAGAGGGAGATGGCATCGGTTGAGGTATTGCCGACGCCGAAGACGAAGGTTGTTCTGGTGAGTGAGAAACGACGAGGATTACGGAGAAGGAGGCATCTGCTGGTACGATGAGACGTAGGAGGTGAGGAAGATAGATTCGCCGCTGGTATTGTGGGGGACGATGAGGAAAGGTAGAGGGGATCGTCGGACATCGAGGAACCTTCTGTCGTGAAAAAGAGAGAGGAATTATGGGGAATCTTGGTCGATTTCGAGCGTAGGAAGTTTGAGATATCTGGGCTCTCTTATATAAGGCCTTTAGAGACTACCTGGGCTTGGGAAACAAGCTTTCCAAGCTTGGAAAGCCTTGACGAATTTGGGATTTTCTTGAGACCCAAATCTCTCATGCGTTCGCATGAGAGATTGGGTAAGTTCTAGGGCTTAGGATTGGGTCCAATAGGAAGGAAATTTCTTGACAAACTAATGGTGACAAGGACCTTTTTGTGAGAATGATGATAAAGTTAGGGGCCTATTTCAAATGATTTTGAAAGTTAAGGGTAGAAATGAAATTAGATAGGACTAATTTACAAACTAGGTCAAGACAAATTCATCTTGGGTCTAAATTTTGGTACAAACCTAATTTCGACCTAAGGAATCTAATGGTGAAGTTGGATTTTGGTTTTGACCATGTTTATTTGGGTAATTTATGTAAAAACCTAAATTAGGGCAAATGTCTATCTATGGTTTTGTTTTGGGTCAAAACGGGTTTTGGTGGTCAAATTGAAAGTTCTAAGGCCTATAGAATACTTTTCTATGAATTTTAGAGGGTTTAGGTGAATTTTATCCTAATCATAACCTCAGTTAATTAAGTAGGTCTATTTTTAGGATTTCAAAAGTCATTTAATTCTCAGAACACGTGCAAATCTTTTTCTATCTGCTTATCCCACTTATTATCTTTTTAAGACCAATTAACCTTCATTCAGCCCCTAAGAAAACCCTTAGTTGTACTGCATTCAAGATAAGCTGGTAAAATTATAGTTTTAGCCCTAATTTCTTATTTTTCTTCCAGAATGAATATGCAATGACTTGCGAATCTCTAGTGGTTATATAGGAGCATTTATTGACTTAATTAGGTCAAAATGAGCTATTATGTCTCATGATGGTGTTCCCATCATTTAACTACCAAAGAATGATACTAGAATCTAAAGAATCAGGGACACTCCCCCAAAAACTGGCCCTAGAGTACAAGGGCGAAAAAATAAATAACTAGGCTAATCCTAAAGAGTCTATTCAAAAATTCTAAATCTGAAGTCTACGAGGAAGAATCATCCTAGATGGTCCTCCATGCATCTCCATGCATGTGGGATCAAAGCCCACAGGCTCCTGCGATTATCTCTAAGGTGTGTCACTCAAGGTTGACGTCGTCTCTCCGCTACGCCTGTTGCTTCGACAGATTCCTCACACAAAAAAGATAAAGAATGATCAAATAAATGCACAATTCAGAGTAATCAGAAATAAAGTCAGGTGAATTTACTGCATCGATTGCCTCATCGGCAACGACACCATTTGGTCGGGCATTTTTCGCTTGCAGAAATAATATGTATCAGAAAAATAAGTTGTCGCAGTGAAATCACATGGTGGAAAAATCTTTTTAAACGCCTCATAAATTTTGTTTCTTCCCTTGTAATCATCTCCAATAGTCTCACCGGATTGTTGTGAGGTTGCGAGATGCTCGGCTGAACTGCGGGGAGAAAAAAGGTGGCGAGAAGGCAGTCACGCATTCTGCAGGAAAAAGAAAACAAAAGAAAAACAAATTGGGTTATTTATAAAAATAATCTAAAATAATACATGAAGTGCATGCATGCCCCTATATACAAACATTAATTTATTTACATATCAAATTATGCTTTGTATACATAGATGCTACCATAATAATTATGCATTTATGCATTAATTAGCCCACAAATGTGGTCTCATCACTTGTCTTTTTATTTCAAAAACACAAAAAAAAAAACAAAACCTCAAAATGGCAAAACAAAACAAAACGAAGTGTGGTTATCAAGCTAAGTAAATGTTATCTCCCTATATTCGATCTAGGACTCCCTTGGAGTTTTGGTAAAATTGTATTTGATAACGAGTTTTGCGACTACGACGAAGGGTTCCTCTAAACCTTGATTTCTACCATGTGAAACGCGTTGATCATTTTGGCGTTGTTGCCGGGGAGGCAATGGAATTTACTTTCTTGTCTTTTGCACTTCTTTACATTTACACATTATTAACCCTGCTTATCTCTGATCTATTTTCTTGCAAGCACCCTAGCATGGAGATCCAAGTGCAGTAGACTGGAGTAAAGTGCAGGTAGAGTACTTTGTAAGTGTCCCCTACATTCCCCCCCACTAGTTTCTTTTTGCCACACTCATAACTAAGACCAAATATACTTAGGTGCTTGCATAAACCCTAGGATAGAATTGTTTGTCTTGTTTGCCACCTCCACTCATATCACCCCCACATATTATATCAAAAAGACAAAAAGATACTTTCTGTGGGATGAATCAATATACACACTTTATACACCCACATTTGAGGCACATAACCTAACTTGATTTTCATCAACTCAACCGGGATTCCGATCTGTGGAACTGGTACACCAAGTCAACACATAAAGGAGTAGAAATCATATTAGGTTAATCACCTTTTTGTATGCCTTAATTGATGGTGCATTTGGGTCGATTGATTGAACTGTTTGGGCTACACCACCTAATTTAAAAGAAATTCATTTTGTAGCTGCCCCATAGAATTGAATATTTAGGTCAAGCCAGGCACTCCATATTCTTTTGATTTATAAAGGAAAAACACTTGAACTCGTGCTTCGAAAACTTGATCTACCTCACAAAACTTTGTTGGATACACCTAATGTTTGAATCTTAATAGCTGCTAAGCAAGATTCAAACCCTAAAACTCACCTCATCATTAATAATCTTGCTTGAAAACTTCTTGGTTGTGCACATTCACACATTCTCAAAAAAATCATTAAGGGCACAACCCATTAAGGGCCCATCACATTCCTGAAGCACCAATATCCTAAGCCTAACTAAAATTGATTAGACGTTGGACCATAGGACTGGTTCGTTCGTTGGGATCCAGATTGAGATTGTTCACGATTAACCTACTTATACTAGTCAATCGGATGTCTAGCTAGGGGTGTAGCATCAAACGACAGCAGCTAGGGGGTACACTAGGAACTGGAGGTGCAAGCCAAAGGAAGAACCTTCTCCCCATCTCTCCTTTTGATTGGTTGGATTGCCTGGACATAAGTAGAGTAAATCGTCCATAATCTTAGGATGGATTCTAAGAGTCTATAAACCTTTAGGCTGCCTAACCAGAGGACAGGCTTGTATTTTTGTGCTATGGGGTTCCTTCTCTTCCCCGTCCTTCCGACTTCCTTCCAGTATATGCTTGGAAGGGGGTCATTGAACCCTAGATTGGAAGGACCTTTAGACCATTCCCGGAGGCAGAGGTTGAGCTATAGCCAAGTAGATCCCATGACTAATCAACAATCACCTCCCCCACCCTCAAACCAACAGGAGATGATTTAGAGGCAGTTGGAAGAATTGCAGCAAATGCAACAATGGTTCCAATGAATGAATGGTCAGGGTGCTCAGCCCTTGAAAGATTTCTATGGTACTTCAAACTATTGGGAATGTCTCGACATCATGATTCCCACCGAAGACATAGAAATCAAGCCCCAAGTCTTAAGTTCGATTAAGCATTTCCATGGGCTTGGCTCGGAGGACCCATTCCAGCACTTGGAGGATCTGACCACTTTGGTTCAGACCACCAAAGCAAGGAATGTGAATGAAGAGCAAATGATCATGAGGCTCTTTCCCTACTCTCTCAGGGATAAGGCCGCACATTAGCACCAAACCATCGGAAGGTCGATAGAAACATGGGCTGCTCTTAAGTTAGCTTTCCTGAAGAAATTCTTCCCAATCAGACGGACCAATGCCTTGCGACGAGCGATTACCACTTTTGCCCAGTGGCCAGCGGAATCGTTTCATGGTGGCTAGGAGCGATTCCAGGAACTTTTGAGGAAGTGTCCACACCACGAGGTGCCGAAGTGTCAATCATATGGACACATCTATTTAGGTTAAAATGACTATTCATGCATGTTCTGAGGCTTAGATTTGCATTTCATGTTATAAATACTGCATAGCATGCATCATTCTGCATTTAGAGTAGTTCTATATATTTTAGGTTAATTAGGTCCTTTTTATTGTCAGGAAAGAAGAAGACTTATTTCAGGTCTTTAGATGGATGATCGGACCGTACGGATCTAATTAGGACGACGATCGGAGTCTAACGCCTCTGAAATCATCTAGATCAGAGAATCATAGCATCATACGAAGTCCAAGGAAAATCAACGTCCAGGGGGAAATGTGACATACATACAGGTTTTGCATGGAAAAGCCAACCATACGAATGGATTCGGAGTGACGATCGCAATCCAGCAACGTAGGAATCATCTCGATCTGAGCACCATGGCACCCTCTACAAAAGAAAGAAGAATGGACGACCTAAATGGCACCATGTGATGCCATCCAGGCCGCCCAACGTCGGCCAGCAGCAGCACACCACGCATAGTCGTAGCCGCACGTAGCAGCAACACACCGTGCATAGCCACAGCCTCGTGTAATAGTAGCGCACCGCGCACAGCCGCAACCACACGCAGTAGCAGTGCAGTGCATGGCAGTGCACGTGCACCCGACACAGCGTGTGGAGCACGGGAGCGTGAAGTGCGCAGCACGCAATGCTCACGCTAGCGGGTGCCAACGGAGGATAAGCGTGGATCTTCAACAATGTAGGCCTTTAGTGATGCTTGCAGTTGTCACTAATGGTCTGTGCACGGCAGTAAGAGGAATTGAAGGGCAGATCTTCAGTAACAGCTGCAGTGATGTTTACGGATGTCAGTAATGACCCAGATGCGAAGTTGTTCTTCCTTCTCCACTATAAAATGACCTACCCACCACCATTCCAAACCATCTCTTCCTTTCTTCCTCTCACCACCTCCAAGGCTCTAGAGAGAGCTTGTCCCAAGCTTGGGATGCTCCTTTAGAGTAGAAAATCAAATAGTTTTCCCACCTCTCATCCCCATTCATGGAGCATCCCGTGGCCGTCCTCTCACCACCCTTTGGGAAGAAGATCCTCGCCACGACACCGTCCTGCCCCATCCTCCATCCTCTGGCTTCATCCCCGTTCATCCCACTCCTCACCACCTTCTTCCAGGTGACGTTAGAGCGAGTCGTCCTCCAAGCAACCGTCGAGGGGGATTTCCCTCAACTCATTCTATCTTTTTACACTTTCGTAGTGTAGATTTTCTTGCTTTCGCAGTTGTAACAAACAGTTGTTCATGAATAGATGATTGTTTCTCTCCCTCTCTTTCTCCCTCTCTCGTATCCTTTTGCAAGTAGATAAAGTTTTTATCCACCTAATCTCTTGCTTGATAAAAATACAAAAAAATTAGAAAATATAAAAATGACCAAAAATAAATAAAAGCGTGGATTTTTAAAATCAAATGTTCGCCTCCCCGTGTTCGACCTGGGACTCCCATGGAGTTTCGGTATAAATTTTATTTGACCACAAGTTTTGCAACTACGACGACGGGTTACTTGTAACCCTGATTTCAAACTCGCGAAACACATGCAATCAGGCAACTTGTGCAAGTTTTCTATCATAGGTTGGTTGAACAACTCCGTAAACATGTGGATACCTCCTGTGGAAGTAATTTCCTCAATAGGGATGCAGATAGCGCATACAACCTATTTGAGGAAATGAGCAAGAACTCAATTAATCATGCCTCCATGGATGCATTCAACCGATCCCAACAACCCAGGTCAAATGCTAATGAGATACAGGATTCTCATTCATTTGACATGGAATTAATTTGTAATAAGCTTGATAAAATGGACTTGGTTGCTAAAAGAATGGAAGAATGGATGTTTGGGAATTTGGGAAACACTTCTACACCTACTCAATCCCAAAATTTGGGATTCCATTCCTTACAAGCTCCCAAGGAGCAGGAGTTCGTGAACCAACTTGAATCGGCTCAACTTGTGAGCCAAGATTTCTCGGAACCTTATGGCTTCCAAACTGGGGCCTTTGATCCCAGTTTTTCTAATCCTTCGTTCCCTCCATCCTCGTCCTATGAGGATGCATATGCAATGCAGGAGAATGTTAGGACCAACTTGTATTCCAGCACTTATAACTCAGGTTGGAGGAACCACCCTAACTTCTTCTGGAAAACTCAGGGGCAACAGACCCAAACTCGACCTAGCAACTATGCATCTCAAAGATCTATGGGTCAGGGTCAAGTATACACCTAGTTGGCCCTGAGACCGGTTACTCAACCATCTTGGAATGCCCAACAATCTCCAGGGCAGGTTGATTTAAACTGGCAGATGGTGGAAAAGCAAGGGTCCATTCTTCAGCTTATGCAGCAAATGAAGACATCATTGGATAACTTGCAATCCGGGTTAATTGCTAACACCCGACAACCCAGATCTCTACCATCCCAACCTGTACCCAACCCACGCAATGTGTAAAATCAGGGCAATAGAGCCCTAGGGTACAGGAGTCAAAGGGGCCCACACGCACATGCTCAGGTGGTTAAGCAGGGTCCCTCCTCTTCTTCTTCTGGTTACATGACCAATCAAGGCCCTCCAATCTTCACTAACCCACCTCAAGACTCGAACACATATGCCTCTGCAAACTCCATCACCTTGAGAAGTGGAAAGCAGACCCAGAATCTTGAATTACCTTCTAGATACCAAAAACCCTGGGGAGCTTGAGATGGAGAAGGAGGAGATTGAAGACAATAAGGCCCAGGGACCAAAAATTGAAAATACCACCCATATCCCATTCCCTAAAGCCCTATTGAAAAATAAGAAGAAAACCTTAAATAGCAATGAGGAGCTCCTGAATTTATTCAAGAGCATAGAGATCAATATTCCTCTCCTTGATGCTATTAAGCACATCTTGGCTTATGCTAAATTTTTGAAAGAACTATGTACCCAAAAGCATAAGCCGAGAGAACCCACTCCGAGGAAGGTAATTCTCTCTGAGCAGGCAATTTCTGTCATCCTGCATCACCTTCCTCAAAAGAAGAAAGATCCCAATGCCCCCTTGATTTCATGCATTATTGGGGAATAGACCTTTGATAGGGCACTGATGGATCTAAGTGCATCCTTCAACCCAATTCCAACTTCTCTTTACAAGAGGATTGGATTTGGCAAAATTAGGCCAACCTCAGTATCGCTACAATTAGCAGACCGCTCGGTCACCACACCGAAGGGCGTTATTGAGGATGCAATCGTCAAGGTCAAGGATTTCTATTTTCTTGTAGATTTCCTGGTCCTTGACATGGATGTACCTAATGATAAACACACATGAATTCATCATGAGATGCTTATTTACGATAGTTCCTAGGCCTAGCATTGCCCATCATGATATAAATATTGCATAAATATCCATTGCATTGTATTTAGGATAGTTATATGTTTTGTATATTAATTCCTTCATTTTATATGGCCAGGAGGCAATGCAACATCCTTACGGACTTCAGATGAAAAATCTGACCATACAAATGGATTCAGAGCGACAATCGCAGTTTGACAATGTAAAAATCACCTTAATTCGAGCACCATGGCATCTTCTGCAAGCAAAGAATGGTGGACCATCCAGATGGTGCCACATGGCACCATCTGGAGCACCCAAGGTCACCCGCCATACTTCCAATGGCCACCCAATAAGTGATCTCAGCCGTTGGATGAAAATCCAATGGTTAAGAGCCCTCCTTCACCACGTAGCCTCAGCACATCTTCTCGGCACACTTGTGGACACGGTGCAACGGTGGAGGTGCTTCATCGCAAGGGAGGGGTGCAGGTTCGAGACCCGCAGAGCCCCCCTAATTTTTCAATTGGGCGTGCGCTAGCGGGCACGATAGCATGCACACCAGTGGCATGCCAGCACACACCAGCAACACGCACACACGTACACCAGAGCATGCCAATGCGCACGCTAGCAGGGTCTTCGCGAAATCTGCGCAATGATGGAGGGACAGCACAGCTCGCATGGGCGGGCATGAGGTGGCTACAGCGACTCCTGAGCTGGACCTACAGCGACATCCGGGAGGTTGCTAATTGCCCTGTATCCATTTTTAGCCCCTTCCCATCCATTATATAAAGGCCTACACACCCCCTTTGCCAAACCACCTCTACCTACTCTACTCCCACCTACTCCTAAGCTCTAGCAAGCCTACCAATACTCTGTTAGAGCTTACTCTCAAGCTCCCAAGGCTCCTATTAGTGTAAGGAAACTTTGCCTCTATCTTCCCATCCCCATTCATAGGTCACCATGGAGCTGTCCTCCCACCTCCATTCCGATAGCAGATCATCTCTGCCTTCTCACCTCCATTTCGGAGCCACGCTGAAGCTTTCCTCTACCCGTCGTCCTCCTGCATCTCACCTCTGTTGTCCTGCTTCCCAACTCCTTCGTCTGAGCTTCCGCCAGGTGCCATCGTCTCACCGAACAGCCGCTTTAGGAGATTCCTTCTCACCCCTTTCTCTTTTATGCTTTTATAGTTTATTGTAATTCACATTCACACAATACATCATATTTGATTCCATCTCTCTCTTGTGATTGCTTGTCATTTTATTTCAAAAAAATAAAAAAAATAAAACCCTAAAACACCAAAAAGAAACAAATGGAAGCGCGGTTTTCATACAATGGAAGTGTCGCCTCCCTATGTTCGACCCGAGACTCCCTTGGAGTTTTGGTATAAATTATATTTGATAAACAAGTTTTGCGAGCTATGATGACAAGTTCTCCAAACCCTAATTTTAATTCGCAAAACACACTGTGCGATCATTTTGGCACCATTACCGGGGAGGCAATGGAATTTACTTTATTATTTTCTACGCTTCTTTGCATTTACATAGCACTAACCCTATTTGTCTTTGATCTACTATCTTGTAGGTACCCTAGCATAGAGATCTAAGTGCAGTAGACCGGAGTAAAGTGAGAGTAGAGTACTTTGTAAGTGACCCCCACATTCCCCCCACAAGTTTCATTTCACTACACTCATAACCAAGACCAAATCTACTTAGGTGCTTGCGTAAACCCTAGGATAGAATTGTTTGTCTTGTTTGCCACTTTCATCCATTTTACCCCTGCATTTAAAAAAAGAAAAAAATAAAAAGATACTTTCTATGGGACGAATCAATTTACACACTTTATACACCCACATCAGAGGCACATAATCGGACTTGATTTTCATCTACTCAATCGAGATTCCAACCTATGGACCCCGTACACTAATTCAACACATAAAAGAGTAGAAATCATATTAGGTTAATCACCTTTTTGTGTGCCTTAACTGGTGGTGCATTTGACTTGATTGATTGAACTGTTTAGGCCGCACCACCTAATTTTAAAGAAAATCATTTGTAGCTGCCCCAAAGGATTAAATATTTAGGTCAAGCCAGGCACTCCATATTTTCTCAATTTATAAAGGAAAATACTTGAACATGTGCTTTCAAAACTTGGTTTGCCACACAAAACTTTGTTGAATACACCTAACATTGAATCCTAAAAGCTACTAAGCAAGATTCGAACCCTAAAACTCACCTCATCATTAATAATCTTGCTTGAAAACTTCTTGGTTGTGCACATTCAAAAATTCTCAAACAAATCATTAAGGGCACAACCCATTAAGGGCCCATCACATTCTTGAAGCACCATTGTCCCAAGCCTAACAAAAATTGATTAGATGTTGGCCTTAAGGACTGGTTCGCTCATCGGGATCCAGATTTAGATTGTTCATGATTAACCTGCTTATACTAGTCAATCTGATGTCTAGCAAGGGGAGTAGTGTCAAACAATAGCGGCTAGGGGGTACATTAGGAAATGGATTCGTAAGCCAAAGGAAGAACCTTCTCCCTGGTCCCTCCTTCTAACTGGTTGGATTACCTGGATATAAGTAGAGTAAATTGTCTATAATCTTAGGATGGATTCTGAGAATCTGTAGACCTTTAGGCTACCCAACCTAAGGACAGGCTTGTATTTTTTGAGCTGCAAGGTCCCTTCTCTTCCCTATCCTTTCGACTTCCTTCCAGTGTATGCTTGGAAGGAGGTCATTGAAACCTCGTTTAGAAGGACCTTTAGACCATTCTCGGAGGCAGAGGTTGAGCTATAGCCAAGAAGATCCCATGGCTGATCAACAACCACCTCCCCTACCCCCGAACCAGCAATGATTCCAACTAATGAATGGTCAGGGCGCTCGGCCCTTGAAGGATTTTTATGATCCTTCAAATTATGAGGATCATCCCAGCATTGTGATCCCCACTGGTGATGTTGAGATCAAGCCCTAGGTTTTGAGTCTAATTAAACACTTTCATGGGCCTGGCTCAGAGGACCCATTACAACATTTGGAGGACCTGATCACTCTGGTTCAAACCACCAAATCGCTGAATGTGGATAAAGAACAGATGCTCATGAGGCTTTTCCCCTATTCACTCATGGATAAGGTGGCACATTGTTATCGTACCATTGGAAGACCGATTGCTACCTGGACAGCTTTGAAATCGGTCTTCCTGAAGAAATTCTTCCTAATTAGGTGAACCAATGCATTACAACGGGCAATTACCACTTTTGCCTAGCGGTAGGGGGAACCATTTCATGAGGCCTAGGAGAGATTCCAGGATCTATTGCGGAAGTGTCCACACACGAGGTGCCTAAATGGCAACTTGTGCAGTTTTTTTATCACGGGTTGAATGATCAACTCCGTAATCATGTGGATGCTTCTTGTGGAGGCAATTTCCTCAACAAAGATGTAGATAGCATGTATGATTTGCTTGAGGAAATGAGTGAAAATTCTTTAAACCACACCTCCATGGAAACCTTCAACCGATCCCAACAAAGTAGATCAAATGCCAATGAGGTCCAAGATTCTCATACATCTGATATGGAATTGATCTGCAATGGATTAGATAAGATGAATCTCGTTGCTAAACGAATGGAAGAGTGGATGTCCGAAAACTCTAATTTTTCTATATCCACTCAATCCCAGGGATTGGGATTCCATTCTTCACAAGTTCCTACGAGATGGGAGTTTGTGAACCAGCTGGAGTCAGCTCGACCTTCGGGCCAACTCTTCTCGGAACCTTATGGGTTCCAAACTGGGGCCTTTGATCCCAATTTTTCTGATCCTTCTTTATCCTCATCTTATGAGGATGTTCAAGTTGTGTAGGAGAATGTTAGGTCCAACCCTTACTCAAATTCCTACAATTCTGATTGGAAAAATCACCTTAACTTCTCTTGGAAAGATCAGGGGCAGTAGACCCAATATCAACCCAACAACTATGTCCCGCAAAAACCAATGGGTCAGGGTCATGTATATACTCAGTTGCCCTTGAATCAGGTTAATCAGTCCATGTGGAATGCTCAACAACTCGCCAAGCAAGTTGATTTAAACATGAAAATGATAGAAATGCAAGGGTCAATGCTCCAGCTCATGCAACAAATGAAAACTTCGCTGGATACCTTGCAATCTAGACTTGGTGCAAACAACTGACAGCTCGGATCTCTACCATCACAACCTATACCAAACCCAAGGAATGTACAAAATCAAGTTGGGCCTCAAGGGTTTGGTAATAATGAGGAGTCATATGCTCAAGCTAATGCTATCTATCAGGCTACCCCAACCCCTCCCGAAGAGAACCATGTTCCTACCATAATCAACCGGGAGCCTCTTTTTTTGCCCAACCCTCCCCAAGACACTAACCAACAGCATTTTGCCACTGCAAACATCATCACCTTGAGGAGTGGTAGTAGACACAAGGGACCTACCCAACCCCTTGTCAACCCCATTAGGTCCCATAGTAAGAATTCCAGACTCCCAACTAAGATTGTGATCAACAAAACATCAAAGGCTGATTTGGGAATATGTTGTTGTTGTATGGGCAAACAGAAAAAGTTGGAGGAGAAATTGGAGGAAACGATGTCCTTACTTCAGGCTTTCAAATTGACAATCATTTTACTCTTTGCGGCTATCAGATCAATCCCCACCTACACCATAGGTTTACTGAATTCATATAAAGCAAAGCGTAGAGATGAATCTGAAAACATTAGGAGAGCAGTCTTGTCTGATAACACATGCACACTAATCTTAAACAAGCTACCTCCTAAGAAGCAGGACCCGAGAGCCCCACTGATTTCTTGCACAATAGGA
Organism: Thalassia testudinum; assembly: GCA_037157565.1. Classification (NCBI taxonomy): domain Eukaryota; kingdom Viridiplantae; phylum Streptophyta; class Magnoliopsida; order Alismatales; family Hydrocharitaceae; genus Thalassia; species Thalassia testudinum. Next base: position 4,553,034 of record JAZHRO010000003.1, on the reverse strand, counting down.
AACATCACTTCTGACCAGGCCCTTCTCGACTTTGGCGCTTCCATTAATGTGATCCCCACCTCACTGCACATGGAATTGGGTCTAGGATACCTGAAACACACTGACATAACTTTGCAATTAGCCAATAGATCCATTACAAAAACTAAGGGGTATTTTGGAGGATGTTTTAGTCAAGGTTAATGATTTGCATTACCTTGCTGGTTTTATGGTCCTGGACATGGAAGCACCAAAACAGCTCAACCACACCCCGATTATTTTGGGAAGACCTTTCTTGGCTACCGCCAAGGCAAGGATTGATTGTGAATCAGGAAATAAAGAAATGGCCTCGGGGAATAAAACAAATCGATTTAATATTTTTGAGGTCTCAAAGAAGGATAAACTTAAGTGTGGTTTGATGGAGGAGCTTGGTAGAATAGAGGTGGTAATGACCATACATACCTTAGTTAACCTTTTAAGGGCCAACTCAACCCAAACTCAGGAAGAAAATCACACGGTTGTAGGGATAATTGAGGACAATAAAGACATACAACAATAAAGACATACAACAAATTGTGGCAACCTGGGATGAGGAAGATAGTTATGAAATTGGAAATTTGTTGGATGATTCACATGATCAAGTTAAAACCCAGCAATGTCCTCATCCTGAATTTTTAGAGTTTGAGGTTCAACATTTGGGTGGGAATCATGAAGATCAGGATGGTTGGATTAAGCACCCAAATTGTGAGGATGAAATTGAACTTTGGGGAGAAACTCTTGAAATATTAGATATTTTAGAGTACCCACAAACCCCGAACTCATCACCAAACCCTCATCATCCTTTTTCACCCAACTATTACACAAATTCTATATCCACCCACACCTCCTATGTACTGAATCAACCAAACTCCTATTGCAGACCATTTGGGCTCTCCCGCACCACCAGCTTGCCACTTTCATTAACCATCTCTTTCACAAGCCCATTTTTACTCTCTGGGACCCAAATCTTGGGGCTCGGAAACTATGTTATTGTAGCTTCAATGTTAGTTATATTTGATTGAGGACCTCACCTAGCTGAAAACACTAAACTCAGCACGTGTAAAGACTATTCCGAGCTGACCTGAATCTTATAGAAACCAGGTGCTATTCTTCCACTTCTACTCTTCTGCATGCTTTCATTTTTAACAATGAGGGCATTGTATTAGCTAAGCATGGGGGGTAGATATTTCCTATGAATCTTTTTGTCAGCCATAACAGTAATTTTCTATTTTTCATCAAAAAAAAAAGAAAGAGAATTAGGAGACGAGAACTTAGGCATTAGGAGTTGCAAACTTTATGAATTGATACTTTGGGACCTGAATACTTAGACTCTTCAGGTCTTCGGGCTTAATTAGCACGAGTGTCCACTCGAATGTGGACTTAGTCTCGAGTTATCACCAATTAAAATTCATTTTAATTTGGAAAATAAATTGGGATGATAAGTATGTGACTTATCAACCTGTCCTCTGATTTGGGGGGACTTTAAGCTTAAGCATCTACACATTTTTTTTGCACTAACTCACTTTTTGGCGATTTCTTCGGAAATTGGGTAGCTAATGAACTATCTAGGGTGGTATGGCTAGCAAGTTGTTGGTGGTAACAGCTCATCAGTCGATTGTCCAGAACCCAGCCACATGACCATTTTTGTTGTACTACCTTTAGGTAAATCTTAGATTAGGGGAGCCACCTACGTAAAAAAAAAAGGAGAGAGAGAGAAAAAAAGGAAAAGAAAAAAATAGAAAAAGAAGAAAAAAATAATTAAAATAATAATAAACACATAAAACCACACTCCACCGCACGAGTATGGCTGGCAAGTTGTCGTGGGTAACATCCCATTGGTCGGTTGTCCAAAGCCCAACTCACAAAAATGCACAATAATTCCCAAAGCACTTAGGGAAGAAGTGGGGAAGTAAAATAAACCGGGGACATATTCACTTGGTTCGCCCTTGTGTTGACCCCATAAATAAAAGAAGTAGGTAGAAAGTTACTGTTCGAAAAGATAAACCTCTAGGCAAGGTCACCTAGGGTCGTAGAAACCCAAAGTCCATTTTAACGGCTACCTAGTGAGTCTTTCACTCTTTTCACTAGATGCTTAGCACTTAGAGTCATTTTCGACTCTTGGGTGGGTCAGGTAGCTGTAAAAAGTTATCCTGAAACTCTCAAACTCCAAATGTACAAAAAAAATTAGAAAAGAAGAAAAATAGGAAAAAGATTTTGTGTTTCTTCTCTTTTCAAATAAGGTGAAGGCTTGGACGGTTTGCATTCTGGCAGACACTCGGGCACTGTCGAGTCTTTGTAACCAAGTCTTGGGTTGAAAGTTCCTAAAATAACCAACAAATTATGCCTGAGTGATCGAATCCTAATTATACTTTTATAAATAGCATTTAGGTTAATTTTGTTAGGGACTAACGAGAAGTAAGCATCGGGGTATGATAAACACACATGAATTCATCATAAAATGCTTATTTATGATAGTTCCTAGGCTTAGCATTTCACATCATGATATAAATATTGCATAAACATCCATTGCATTGTACTTAGGATAGTTATATCTTTTGTATATTAATTCCTTCATTTATATGGCTAGGAGGCAATGTGACGTCCTTATAGACTTCAGGTAAAAATATGATCGTACGGATGGATCCGGAGTGACGATCACAGTTTGACAACGTAGAAATCACCTTGATCCGAGCACCATGGCATCCTCTGCAAGCAAAGAAGGGTGGAGAGTCTAGATTGTGCTACGTGGCACCATCTGGAGCGCCCAAGGTCACCTGCCACACTTCCAATGGCCACCCAACAAGTGATCTCAGTCGTTGGATGAAAATCAAACGGCTGAGAGCCCGCCTTCACCACACGACCTCAGCACATCTTCTCGGCACACTTGTGGACGTGGTGTAAAGGTGGAGGCTCTTCAACGCAAGGGAGGGGCACGGGTTTGAGACCCGCAAAGCCCCCCAATTCGTCAATTAGGCACTTGCCAATAGGCACGATAGCACACACGCTAGCAGGCATGCCAGCACACACCAGCAGTGCATGCATGCGCATATGCCAACACATGCCAGCACGCACGCCAGTAAGGCCTCTACGTAATCTACGCACATGATGGAGGGACATTGCAGCTTGCATGGGCGGGCATGAGGTGACTATAGCGAGGCCTGAGCTGGACCTATAGCGACATCCGGGAGGTCGCTAATTACCCTATATCCATTTTTTGCCCCTTTGCATCCACTATATAAAGGCCTACACACCCCCTTGCCAAACCATCTCTACCAACTCTACTCCCACCTACAACTAAGCTTTAGCAAGCCTACCAACACTCTGCTAGAGCTAACTCTCAAGCTCCCAAGGCTCCTATTAGTGTAACAAAACTCTGCCTCCATCTTCCCATCCCCATTCAAAAGTCGCCTTGGAGCCGTCCTCCCACCACCATTCTGGTAGTAGATCATCTCCACCTTCTCACCTCCATTTCGAAGCTACGATGAAGCTTTCCTCTACCCGACGTCCTCCTGCATCTCACCTTCATCATCCTGCTTCCCAACTCCTTCGTCCCAGCTTTCGCTAGGCGCCGTCGTCTCACCGAACAGCCGCTTCGAGAGATTCCTTCTCATCCTTTTCTCTTTTATGCTTTCATAGTTTATTGTAATTTACATTCACGCAATACATCATATTTGATTCCATCTCTCTCTTGTGATTGCATGTCATTTTATTTCAAAAAAATGAAATAACAAAAATAACAAAACCCAAAAACACCAAAAAGAATCAAATCGAAGCGCAGTTTTCATACAAAGGAAACGTCTCCTCCCTGTGTTCGACTCGGGACTCCCTTGGAGTTTTGGTATAAATTATATTTGATAAATGAGTTTTGCGAGCTATGACAATGGATTCTCCGAGCACTAATTTTAATTTACGAAACACACCATGCGATCACCCGATTTGAGGAACACACCCATCATTCTAAGGTGCCTGTTCCTATCTACCACTAAGGCCAACATAAACTATAAGAGCGGTAGTATGGAGATCACCTTTGGGGATAAGAAGCTAACTCTTGATATTTTTAAGGTGATAAGAGGATTTAAGGATTGTGGATTCATTGAGGAGCTCGAGGATCATGATTTTAAGCCTTGTATGATGATCAGTGCACTCGAGAACTCCATCAGCTTTAGCGAGCCCAACCCACAACCCTCCGTGGTAGACCTACCACATTACGAAGAGGCTGTTGATTTTGTTCATTCCCAACCTCTTCCACTGGATCATCCTGATGAATCTTCATCAGCATCCTCCCTACCTTCTATACTAAACCCACCTCAGCTTGAATTAAAACCATTGCCTAAAAATTTGAAAATCGAGTTCTTAGGACCTGAGAACACACACGCTCCCTGTGATTATTAGTGTTGATTTAACTAAGGAACAAAAGTTGAGGTTGATTAAGGTCCTTAAGAACAATAAAGAGGCAATTGGTTGGACCATCCACGACCTGAGGGGGATCAAGCCATCATATTGTAATCATCGTATTTTCATGGAAGATGGATCCTGCCCTCCTCACGAAATGCAAAGGAGACTAAACCCAAATATGCGAGAAGTGTTCAAGAAGGAGATAATCAAGTGGCTTGATGCTAGAATTATATACCCAATCTCGAATAGTTCATGGGTTAGCCCTATTCAAATTGTACCCAAGAAGGCAGGAATAACTGTTATGACTAACGAGAAAGGGGAAACCTTCACCACTCGTTTATCTCTACTTGGAGAGTCCATACTGACTATAGGAAGCTAAACACAGCCACCAAAAAGGATCACTTTCCCCTGCCATTCATTGATCAAATCTTAGAAAGGTTAACTGGGCAAAAATACTTTCACTTCCTGGACGGTTATTTGGGACATAACCAAGTCCCTATCCATCCCGAAGACCAAGAAAAGACAACTTTCACATGCCCCTACAGAACCTTTGCATTCCATAGAATGCCATTTGGGCTTTGCAATTCACCTGTAACTTTTCAAAGGTGCATGCTGGCCATCTTTTCTGACATGGTGGGATATTGTCTTGAGGTGTTCATGGATGATTTCTCTATTTTCAGAGATTCTTTTGAGTCCTGCCTAGCTAACTTGGAATTGATCCTCCAGAGATGCATCAAGACACGACTGGTCCTTAGCTGGGAAAGGAGCCACTTTATGACTTGGGAAGGCATTGTCCTGGGTCATGTGATCTCTAATAGGGGTATTGAGGTTAATAAGGCTAAGGTGGATGCTATCTCTAGACTTCCTCCACCCACATCCGTGAAACAAGTCTGCTCTTTCCTTGGGCATGTAGGTTTTTATAGAAGATTCATCAAGGACTTCTCGAAGCTTGCTCGACCCTTGAGTAACCTTCTGGCCAAAGACACGTCATTCGAGTTTGATGAATCATTCCGTAAGGCATTTGATTTATTAAAAATGGCAGTCACCTATGCCCCGATGTTGCAACCACCGGTCTGGACAGCCCCATTTGAGATTATGGCTGAAACATTTGATTATGCTGTTGGGGCTGTCTTGGGTTAGAAGATTGAGAAAAAGCCCTCTGTGATTTACTACACTAGCAAGACTCTAGACGAGGCCTAAAGGAACTACACCATTACTGAAAAAGAATTGCTAGCTATAGTTTTCGCTTTAGAAAAATTCAGGGCTTATCTTTTAGGTTCTTATGTCATCATTTATACCGACCACTTGGCCTTGAAACAACTCTTAGCCAAAAAGGATGCCAAGCCCTGGCTTATTCATCGGATTCTGTTACTTCAAGAATTTGATCTTGAAATTAGGGATAAGGCTGGGGCACAAAATGCAGTGGTGGATCACCTCTCGAGAATCCTAATTGATTCTCCTCATCCAGATTTCCCTATTTCAGATACTTTTTTGGATGAGACTATCCTTACAGTCTTGAGTATCCGAACCCCCTGGTTTGTGGATATCATCAATTATTTGGCCGTTGGTCAAATCCCCCAGGATTGGACCAAACAACAACGGGACAAACTTGTGTCTGAGGCCAAATATTATTTTTAGGATGATCTTTAGCTGTACCACAGCAGCGCAGACCAGATTATTCGTCGATGCATCCTAAAAATTGAGTCCATAGTATACTTGAGTTTTACCATACACCTACGTGTGGTGGACACTTTTCCGGGAAAAGGATGGCAGCAAAAATCTTGCAATCTGTATTCTATTGGCCGTCATTAATTAAGGATACCCAGGAATTCTCAAAGTCATGCACCCGATGCTAGACACTCGGGAACATGGGTAAGAGAGATATGATGCCCCTAAACCCAATACTTTCCGTCAAAATTTTTGACATTTGGGGCATCGACTTCATGGGACCTTTTCCTCCTTTATTTGGACACCAATATATTCTGATCGTTGTTGATTACGTGTCCAAATGGATTGAGGCAATCCCCACCCGAACCAATGACCATAAGGTGGTCATCGATTTTGTGAAGAAGAATATCTTTAGTTGATTCAGGATTCCTCGGGCGATTTTCAATGATGGTGGCACGCATTTCACTCATGCCCAGTTTCAGAATTTATTGGGGAAATCTGGGGTGAATCATCGGATTTCCACAACCTACCACCCTCAGACAAACGGATAGGTCGAGGTCTCTAATTGGGAGATCAAAAACATTTTGTAGAAAATCGTAAGGCCTAATAGGAAGGATTGGACCCAAAAGCTAGATGATGCTCTTTGGGCCTATTGTACAATGTACAAAATGCCTATCGATATGTCTCCATTCCGTCTAGTGTTTGACAAGGAGTGTCACTTACCCATAGAGCTAGAACATCGGGCATTTTGGGCCATCAGAAAATGTAATTTTGACCTAGAGTTGGCCGAGAAGATCAGGAAACTCCAACTATCTTAGTTGGAGGACCTTAGAAATGATGCTAATGAAAATGCCAGAATCTATAAGGCAAGGACCAAAACTCTCCGTGACCAGATGATTTCATGTAAGAGCTTTGAGCCGAACCAGAAGGTTTGGTTTTTTGCTTCTCGAGTAACGCTCTTCCCTGGTAAGCTTAGGTCTAAGTGGGATGACCCATTCGTTATTGAGTGGATTTTCCCTACCGAGGCCATCGAAATCTCTGACCCAAAGATGGGTAATTTATTCAAGGTCAATGGACAGCGTCTCAAACCCTTTGTTGATCATGTGCTCCTTGAACTCATCTCGGACAAGGTTGCTCTTACCTTGCCCTAACCACCGCGGGCCGATCATCGCTTAGCTAAAGGCACTAAACTCAGCATGTGTAAAGATTGTTCCGAGCTTACTAGAATCTCATGGAAACCAGGTGCTATTCTTCCATTTCTACTCTGCTGCAAGCTTTCATTCTTAACAATGAGGATATTGCATTAGCTAAGCATGGTGGGGTGGATATTTCTTATGAATCTTTTTGTCAGCCGTAACAATAATTTCCTATTTTCCATCTTAAAAAAAAATACAGAGAATTATGAGACGAGAACTTAGGCATTAGGAGTTGCAAACTTTAGGAATTGATACTTTGGGACTGGAATACTTAGACTCTTCAGGTCTTCGGGCTTAATTAGCCTGGGTGTCCACTCGAATGTGGACTTGTCTCGGGTCCTCGCTAACTCAAATTCATCCTTAATCTAGTAAATAAATTAGGGTGATAAGTATACAACTTATCAACCCACCCTCTGATTTGAGGGGACTTTAAGCCTAAGCATCTACACACTTTTTGCACTGACTCGCTTTTTGACGGTTTCTTCAGAAATTGGGTAGCTAATGAACCGTCTAGGTGGTATGGTTGGCAAGATGTCAGTGGTAACAGCTCATCAGCTGGTTGTCTAGAGCCCAGCCACAAGACCATTTTCGTCGTACTACCTTTAGGTAAATCTTAGATCAGGGAAGCCACCTACTTAAAAGAAAAAAAAAAGTTTCCTCTGTCTTCACCCTCATTGCAAATCCATGCTCCTAAGCTCAGTTTAGGCCACATTTCTTCACGATTTTCCCTCTCCAGCCACCTCCGACCGTAGCTCCAGTGAGTTCCTCAAACCTCCATCTTCACCCTTTGTCACATACCATAGGTAGAGGGAAACATCTTCCCTTTATTGTTCACTTCTTGTAATACCAGCAGGAGCCACCCTACTCCTTCATCCTCGCTGTTCTCCCCCACCGGAGATTTCATCTTCTTCATGTCCAGCCATCACACCGGTGTGGAAGTCCTCATCCCCTCCATCCTTTAGCTAGGTCAGTTCCTCCCTCTTCTTCTCTTAAATCTCCCTATCACTTTCTTTTTCTAATTCGACCTACTGTTCACCCTTCACCTCTCCATCTTCTCCACATCTGGCCAAGCTCTAGCCAAGCCTCCACACCACCATGGACCACCAAATGCCATGATACCACCTCCAAAAACTCTATCTCATCTCCACAATCAAAACCCCTCACTTAATTCCATCATTCACCTACTCCAATGCTCCACCAAACAAACCCACATCCGAGCACCTTCCTTGACGTCTCCTCACCACCGCATGCACGCCCACGACACATAGACCCCACCATCACCTTCGTCGTCCTCAGGAGAAGCTTTTGAGAAGCTTTGACATGGCTGCAAGGCCATTCTTTGAGTTTCAGGTACTCGCTGTTCACTACCGTCGTCGTCGTCTTCCCCGACCATGACCATCGAGCTCTGACTTGTTCCAACCCTACTACCATGCCCAAGCAATGTGGACCAGCTCCAGGACCCTGCCCAGGTCCTCAATCAAGGACTCCAACCTCAACAGCTATGTCAATTAGGTAGCATCATTTGCAGCACTTGTATGAAGAAGAGGGTGGTGCTTTAGTGCCACATCGTAAAGTGAATGGTGCCATATCACGAATTTGAGATATCAATTGTTCACCTAAGCACATGAGGGGTTGGGTCCCTTACCATCGCATTGGCCTTCATGCCTCACTCGCGACACATGCCCGCAAGTATGGCCAATCAACATGACCCGATAACCCCACATATGATCTGATTACACCCAAGTTTGAGAGAGAAGAGAGGAGGGATTTCTAAGAGAGAGAGGGGGGAGGGTTTTTCTTTCTGAGGGATTGGCCTCGTGCTGAGAAAGAGAGGCGTATACTTAGCCTCTGAAGAAGAAAGGCTATGCCTATGCTTGAGAATCAAAGGCTTTGAAGAAGAAGAAGACGAGAAGGCTCTCTCTCTGAAGAGCCTTGTGCTTGTGCTCACTTAAGTCATCTGATGCTATCTTCCCTACGTCTGATTGAGGATTATTCTGAGTACTGTTGAATTATTTAAGTACTATAGTTAACATTGATGAAATTGATTGAGTATGAGATAAATGTTTAATTTAGATAAATAATTGGTGATTTAAATCACCATTATTTTGTCTCTTCCATTCTTTTATCTCATCAACATTTGAATTACAATCTGACAAGTTGTATTCATTGAATATCTATTTTGTTGCTTAATTGATTGTACTAATTTATTTTAAATGAAGATTAGTGTGTGAATTCCGTATTTGCCCCCTACGAATGACCTCAGACTCCCTTAGATTCTAAGTTTATAAATTTAAATGCTTGTTGTGAGATTTTGTCAAATATATGTTATCACGCTTGGTCGTGGTTTTTAAATGAGTATAAGTCAGTCGCGTTGTAGTATAGAGGATCAAGCATTGAAAACAGATAAGAATTTATAAAAGAGGAATAGAATAAACAGATAAGAATTTAGTTTATCACGCTTTCCTAGCAAAATAGAAGAGAAATTGAGGGGAATAGAATAAAAGGGTTGATTCTTTTCTTGCCTCTCTTCTTTAGCTTCTTCTTTTCCTTTCTCTTCTCTTCTTTGGTTCTTCTCTACTTATTGGCTTCTCTTCTTTTTCCTTCTTTCTTTCTCTGACTTTCTCCTTTCCTTAGCTTTCTTCCTTTCCTCTGTGTGTCTTTGCCTTAGCTTGTCTCTTCCTTGTCTTCTCCATCTTCTATTCATTAGCCTTCTTTCTTCTTGCCTTGCCTTCTTTCTTCTTGCCTTGCCTTCTCTCTGCCTTAGCCATGCTTCTCTTCTTCAGCTTCTTCCTTAGCTCTTTCTCTGCAGTTACAGTGCTTTCTCTTTCCTTCCTTCCTTCCTTCTACCTCTTCTTCCTTCTCTGCTTGGCCACAAGTCCTTCTTCCTTCCTTAGCCTCTTTGCCTTTGGCTTCCTTTCTTGTCTCTTGCCTTCAACCTTGCCTTGGCTTTTCTTCCTTCTCCTTTCTTCTTCAGCTACACCTTGCCTTAGCTCTTCTTCCTTCTCCTTCTTTCTCTTTGGCTGCGCCTTCCTCTCCTTTCTTCTTTTCCCCGCACACAGCAGGGCAAAGCCTACCCCTACCCTCCCCAGCATACACTCTCTCTCTATTTCTCTCTTTGGTTTGCTCTCGCAAAGCCAGGTTGGGTAATCGGGTCGGATTTTGCATGCCCGAGTCCCGACGCAGCAGTGTAGGTGTGGTGCGCGACGAGTGCTAGGTAAACGGGTCAAGTCACACCAGGTCCGCGGGGGCATAGGTTGCGGACGAGGAGTGCATGTGTGGGTGAAGGACCTCACCCCGTGACTTGAGGTGAAGAGCTAGAAACACAAAAATAATAAAAACCACTCAGCACATGCTAAAGTTGCCGAGGTGGGACTAAAAGTCCCACCTGGTTCGCTCGCGCCCGCGCAGGAGGACTTTGCCTAATTGCCACTACTGTGAACTCCTTCAAAGCTAATTGCCTGGTTCAGTGCGTGCGCAAGACCAACCTGTGCCTCCTGGGCCTGGAGACCTAGAGCGAAGCACCTGGGTTGAGCTTACAAGATCCTTTGAGCCGTTGCTAATGGCGGCGGAGGGGTCAGACCTGTAGTCACTGAATATAGCCTTTCGGCCCCATTAAAGCACATGGGGAGCTTCGCCGTGTCATGGCGAAGGTGAGATGATGGGTGGCAGGCCGCGGGGTGACCTAGGCATGCGTTCCTAAGTTGTTCTATGGTCGTGAATGTGGGTTAGGTCGGGGGGCATTTAGGGAAGTGATGGTGGTCAATGGAAGGGTGGAATGTGCTCAGTGGATGGTGGCAGAGGTGATGAGGGGTCTGGCGAGGTGTGTGGAGGTGCGGAGTGGTGGAAGCGCCTTCGCCGGTGGTCGGCTGGAGATGGAGAAGGTGGAGGTGGTCTGCGGCATCGAGGGGATAAAAGTAGAAATAGGGGAGTGTTGAGCATTCGAATCGCTACGCTAACGTGTTTGGTTTTGGAAAACCTGTCGTTATAGCTTGAAAGCGAAGAATTCGTGTTTAACAAATAAAATTTATACCGAAATTAAAACTCCAGGTTGAACACAGGGAGGCGGACGCTTGATTTAAAAACTATGCATTTCTTTTTATTTGTCACGAAGTAATTCAATTTAAAACTATCTAATTATTTACAATAAATAGAAGAGAGAGAGTAAGAGAGAAAGAGAATATTACACAGAGAAATCAAAATGAGATGTAGAATAAATAAGGAATTTATCATTAAGGAGATTGTTCATTTCACTCTTACAGCTACAAAGCATAAAACAATTACTCTAGAAAGCGATAAATTTACTCTATAAAGCATTAAAAGAATGGAGGGAGACATGTCCTCCTCGACGATTGCTTGGAGGACAAGCAAAACTACTCTAGAAAGCAGTAAATCTATACTAGAAAGCAGTAAAAAGAATAGGGAGAGAGAAATCCTCTTCGACGGTTGCTTGGAGGACGAGCCGGACGGGACGATGCCTGGACGAAGGAGAACGAAGTAGGAGGAAGGAGGACGAAGCAGAAGAACGGGAATGGAGCAGCACGCCGTCGTCGTCGCTGGATCCACTTCCGAAGGGGAACGAAAATTTGGACTTTATCTCGCAAGAAGCATCCCGGGTGTGGGACAAGCTTCTCTTGAGCTTTGGAGGGGTAGAGAGGAGAAGGAAGGGATGAGAGTTTTGTATGGAGGGGGTCTCCTTTTATAGTTGCAAGGAGTGGGGGAAAAATGGTCATTACATCTTCAAAATAATAAATGAGGGGTCTTTAGTGACGGATAAAACCGTCGCTAAAGCCTCCTTCGTGGGCATCGTGGGCGGCTAGCACGCCCCTGCTCGCCTGCTTGCGCACGCAACTCCTGCGCACGTCCACTGAGTCTCAGCCATCCGATCACGAGATCGGACGACTTAAGCCACACCTTCACCCGCTGCACTGCGTGCCCTCCCGCACGTATGATGCTGCGTGACTCCACGCGTTCAATTGCATGTGAACGCTATCGGGCGCGCACGGCCGTCCGATCAAGATCCAACGCCCACCTGCGCTCAATCACCCGCGCCTTCCAGCCCTCTGCTGCGGCTCGAACCCACGCCCGCCGCTCGTGTAAGCGCGCTCGACCGCTGTGCTATGGGGCGCGGATGGTCGAGCAGACGCTTTTAGGCGCGGCTGACCACAATCGTTGGATCAATATCTAACGGCGGAGAGCGAACGGGTGCGGGGCTTCATAGAATGTAAGCGGCCGAGATGGTGCCACGTGGCACCATCTCGGTCGTCCATCTTCTGGAAGTTGTAGATGGTGCCACGGATGTCGGATTGACTTGATTTTTGTGTCGTTGGGCTACGATCGTCGATCTGAATTCATCCGTGCGGTTAGATTTGTCATCTGAAGTGTGGATTTACACCATCCTGGCCTTTGATCTTCTAGGGTTCCCCAGTCACTATCTGATGCTACGGATGCCTGATTAGGGCGATCTTGGAGTCGTTGAACTCCAATTGTCACCCTGATGACATCCATACGGTTGGATCTTTGATCCGAGGCCCCGTTAAAATGTTTGCCCTGTCCAAGCACATAAAAGGAGACAATTAACCTCCATTTTATTCAAACTACTTTAAATGCATGATGATGCATGTTATGCAATATTTATATCATGAAATGTAATCCTACGCTTAAGAACATGCATAAATAGACATTTTAAGTAGTGTAAATGTGTTTACATCAGGGTGATAAATAGGGGAGAGAGAGGAGAAGATTTGACCTATTTAAGTGGACGAAGGGAGGTAGAAGAGGTGGCTGGCCGTACCTACCGCCATTTGAGAAGAAGCGTCTAGAGGAGGGAGAACAATGACAACGACGGGACTGGAAGCACGCGCGCAGGTATTGCGCAACGTGGAGGAAGGAGACGAAGATGGCTCTGCCACTGGTATTGTGGCAGAGTGACGAGAAGGAAGAGAAGGGGTCGTCAGAGCCTGCTCGACACCTATCCGAAGGAGAAGGGAAGAATTGGAGGCAGTTCTCCAACCAAGTCAAGCTAATTTTGTGTGGCCGGAGGTGGTGGTTCTTTTATAGGCACTGGCAGGGGCTCCTGTGCTTGGAAGAAAGCTTCCAAGCACAAGAGCCCTCACCAGAGAAGGATTCAGAGAGATACCCATATCTCTCGTGCATTCGCACAAGAGATTGGGTGCAAATTACATCATGGGATCATGCTCAGATGAAAGGGAATTCCTTAAAGAATCTACCTTCCAAATCTGGGAGGAGATCACTGAGGAATCTTGGAGCAATCCTCCTTGGATCTTCGCCAGAGTAGGATTCCTATGCTTTATTGGTGGAGGGACCTAATTGTAAGAGCAGCGAGGAAGTTAGGGGGGTCTGCGCAATGAATTTCAAAAGCTAGGGTTTAAAATGTAATTGGGTGGACTATTTTGCAAAGTTGGTCAAGGTGACCTCCCCTTAGGTCAAAATTTTTGTACAAACCTAATTTGGACCTAAGGAATCCAATGGTGAAGTTGGATTTTAGGTTTGACCATGTTTGACTTGATATTTTACATAAAAACCCAAATTAGGTCAAATAATGAGCTAGGACCCTAATCTAGGTCAAAATAGGTTCTAAAGGTCAATTTGAAGGTTTTAAACCTTAGGGGATATTTTTCCATGAATTTTAGAGGGTTTAATTGATTTTTATCCTGACCAAAACCTTGCTGAATTAAGCGAGTTATTTTAGGGTTACAGAATGTCATTTAATTCCTAGCTCTCACAATAACCCCTTTCTGATTGAACCAACTCACTTTTTATCTTCTTCAACCCATTTGACCTATGTTTAGCCTCCATGAAATCCCGTTGATGTACTGCAATGATAAAATTGCAGTTTTACCCTTTATTTCATATTTTCTTCTCAGAATAGTTCTTCCTTGAATTAGGTCCTTCTTTAGGTTATGTAGGAGCTTTTATTCTCTTTTATAGGTCAAAATGAGCAAGTTAAGGCTCATGATGAGGTTCTCATCATACCCCCATGCCTAGGTTTTGCTAGTCCCTTTGCAAAATTTCAAGGTTTTAACTTTTGTTCTAGACCATGAGTTTCTTTCTTCAGTTATGATAAGTGCTTTTTTTTCTTTCAATTAGGTTAGAATGTTGACAGTAGGCCTAGAGGTACTCAAGTACCAACCAAGATCCATACCTGACCAGCCTTAGCCTCGATCCTCCGCGAAGGTTTTTAAGGCCCGCAGAAACTACCCTAAGGTTCGTTGGACTCCGCGGTTAAAGCACCTGTGCTTGAGACATATTTTAGCCTTGATTCAGTTTGCAGTGCGTTTTTGTAAGAGGGAGACAAAGGATTTATTTGTTTGGAGAGTTTTATCTCTCTTTTCTTTTTATTTCTAGCTTTGGATTCGCTTCTCAACATGGTCTGTATCGGATTCCTTGTCCCCATCATCATTCCTCAAAGGTCCCTGGCAATCGATGCTTCATGATAGCACCACCCATGGTAACCCCCAGAACCCTAACTTTCGAGATTTTTAGATAATCCTGCCCATGGTGTTCCGTGGCCGAATCCAGACCCTGGCAATCGACATTTCATGATAATGCTGCCCATGGTATTAGAACCAGCAGAGGGCTTACGTGCCCCTAGTAGGATATTTAAATATCCTAAGAGACAAGCACCGAGGAGACCATACGTTGTTACGCATCTTCGAGGGAATTTCCCGCCTCTCTGTGCCTAGAACTCGTCCAAATCAACTTGTGTTGATCGGCTGCTCCTAATCTAGGCAACTTTTTTTTCAGAACATTTAAAACGCTTTTGCATAATTTTGATAGTTTTGTGCACTGAACCAGACTGTGTGTGGATTAGGGTGCTTAGGTTACTGAGTCCCACAAATCAACGGTCAATTAACGAGGCCAAATACTCCCTAAGCCTTAGACCTAATACTTAAGCTTCACATTTTCCCAATCCTCTTAAGGATTATCAAGATCTTAGTGGATACTTGAATGTTTAAGCCTAAGAGTCTAGCCCAAAAGGCCTAAGATCAGCGTTCCTACTAATCTCTTTTTGTGTCTCATTAGCACTTGTTTTCCTTCATTTTTCTTTTTCTTGATATGGTCTAGAACTTTAGTTAATTCCGTGATCTCTTAGTAATGACTATTCTTTTCTTTTTTTTCATTTTGTCCGCCTTTTTGTCATTTTTCTCTTTTCCTCCTCATCTTTATGGCTTCAAAATTTTCCTCCCTCCATTTTTTTGTTCTTTTTCAAAATTTTCATTTTTTTGTGTTTTTTGTGATATGTGAGTTTTTTGTTAAAATTCCTTCTGACTTTTCTTAATTTCTGTATGTATGCACTTTACCCCCCAGCCTAAGTTTTTCAATGTCCTCATTGTAAATGGAGGGTGTGAAATAGTGTTGCGTTCAGGGACTTAGAACATGATATATCGGGTGGGTGACTAGGTCGGTAATGACTGATGCAGACGATTTCAAGCTCTGGTACGTGTATCGAAGGTGGGATCGACTGTCTAAGGCTGAACTCAAGGTACAATAGACGTGGAGTACAGACGGATAATCAAACTGATCTCAAGTTTTTGGAATGACGGGTTGCCTCCCGTTAAGCGCTAAATTCAATGCCTTCAGCTGAGCAGAAAATGGTGTGGAGAGGGAGTGGTCAAATCAGCGGAATTTTGTAAAACAAGCACCTTGATTAAGAGCCTGGTTGGTCCAACCAGGTGCTCGTTAAGATCAACAGGCTGATGATGCAGCCCAAACCCAATCAGTCTGGTGGGTTGATAGATGTAGATCGAAAGATGTGGAACCCACCAAATGCAATAGAGCTCGGATGGATGTGGAATTGTAAACTCGGGTTTAGGCTGAGTCAAATCAGCCTAGTCAGAGTAGGGATCTGTAAAATGATTAGTGAATAATGTGGAAACCCTACAAGGGTGATCAGAGAATGGTGGAGCATATTCTTCAATCTGATCAATGCTTGATACCTAGTATATGTATGGAGTTAAATCATCTGCAAGCGGCTTAGAAAGAGGTGAATCAGAATAGAAATCGAGTCCGGTTGCGGGTTGAGGTTGAAAATGGGTTTTGATCGATTCTATATATTTGGAAGAGGTGGCTTCAATGAGAATTGTGCATGAGGGCTTTTCTAGAAAGAAGTGATCAGCATTTTCTGGTTTTGGTTCCTAAGGATCGAAAAGAAATGTTAACATGTTACTGGAGCCTGAACTTAGATCAGTGATCTCAGGAACCGGGACCTTAGATTCAGAGTCGAAGAATGAGTTGTGTGAGCTGAGGTCGTAGATTGGTTTGTTGTAATTAGGAAGCAGATTGTCCTCGAAGTCATGGTCGGATTTGAAATCATCGGAGATATTGCGAAAATCAAGTTCTGAAAGAGATTCGCGATCATGAGTTCCACATAAATCACATGATGTGGATTTCGCAGCATGATTGGGGTCTATCCTATATGTCAATTCTGAGCTCAAAAAGGTGTCCTTGTCTGGTCTAGGCTCAAGTTCTAGGCTTGTGGGAAAGACCAATCAAAACTCCACTCATCCAACTCCTCAGTTTCTGTATCGTAAATTGGCATGACTTTCAAAAACTCGATCTGATTCTTTGAGGATTTTGGAGAGGGATATTCATCAAAAAGAGGCCCAAAATCATACTCTTCATTGAAAATTTGATCTTCATACTGGGCCTTGTAATCTTTCCAATAAGTTTCAGATCTAGATTATAGGCTTTGGATGTGGATTAAATCACTAGGATCTAGGTCCGAAGTACCTTCGTGGGTCACCTTATTAGAATAAGGGGCGGAATTTACACCCTCGAGAGGTTCAGTTCTACTCTCATCATTGCAGGAGTTTTGGAATTCTAAGCTTGGTGATTTATGGTCTAGGGTTGGCTCAACATTGTGTTCTCCTGCAATTTCCCAACCTAATTCAATATCAGGCATGTTGTATTCTATCTGGGTTGGGCATTCACAACCACTCTATGCCTCAAACCCAAGATCTGGGAAATCGGATTGATCCTCAATACTACCCAAAGATGGTTCATCCCCAGTTTGTGGCATATACGAGTATTTCTGGTTGATAATTTATTTTAATAATCTCATTATCTCTTCCCATTTTTCAAGATCATCTTGGTGTTGTTCCCAAAGTACAGGATTTGTCATGCATTGGATGTATTCATGGTTGTGCAACTTTTCTATCTCAATATATCCTGTGATGAGAATGTCTCAGGTTGATCAGTTTGTGGCTTTCGTCAATAACACTTGGGCACAGGTTATGATGAAGGTTGTGGTTGTTGGTACACTAACCTGAATGTTTTCTACTGGTGTTGAGGTTTTGTCTTCCTTTTCATAGAATTTCAGGGCATCCTCAATCATCCTATCTCTCATGGATCTCCAGGATTCAGGTTTCTTGAGTGGTAGTCCTAAGTGGTTTGGCTGCATATTTGGATCAATTGGTGGAATCAAGATGTAGAATCAAAATTTTGGCTCAAGATCAAGTTGTGAAGTGATTCGATCTGAATAAAGAGTCCCACTGAAAATGTATGTGTGTGCTTTAAAGAGAAAAGATGAGGGGCTGGAGATGTTTTTGACCCAATCAAGGCACCCAAAGATGTTTGGATGACTATGGAGGTTCGAGGCGGATGATACCCCTGGATCAGAAGGTTGTCCACCTGAGAATTACTTGGGTAGCCAGAGAGGGAGAGTCCCGCAAAGACCCCTACACGGTAGAGCATCCCCACAGGTTACAAGGTTTCTCCCACCCGACCTCTCTTGTCACTAAGATTCAGGTAGACCAGAATGGGGACCTTGACCTCTTAAGTCTACCATTTTAAGGTCAAAGGTGCTTTAGGGTTTTCACTTGAACTTTAGATGTTTTGGTTTTGTGACCTAATTTGGAGATTGGTTGACCCAAGGGGTCAACTTCACCTAACCTTCCCTAAAGATGGCAGAATGATTCTAGGTCAAGACCTAGAGATCACCCTGATTTGACTCCCAAGTTATTAGGTCCAAGTATGTTTAGGGTTCAAGTGATTTTAGAGCTCAATTTTAGGGTTTGTCTTGTTTAGATCTCTTCAATCAAGGGCTTGGGTAGCACACAAATGCGGGAGGGTTTATTTCCTTTTAACCAAGCATGTGTGACTAGCACTCCAAAACCTTACTGTAGAAACCCTAATTTGCTTCAACTTCCAATCATCTTTTCTTTAGACTTTAAAACAAGAAGTGTGTTGTCTGCGAAGATTAAGTGTGATTTCTACTAGGCATAGGAATTTGTGGGGTTGGCTCTAAAAATACTTCTACTTCAATAAGTTTTTGAAAAATTTTCGCAAAATCAGGAAACCTTTGCCTTAAAGATGGTAATTACTATAAAAGAGAAGGCAAGTAATTCCTATTTTGATTACTTCCTTTTGTCTTTCAAGGATTAGGAGATGGATTAGGGAAGAAAAGAGATTACCTACCCTGGAGTGGTTGACTTGTGCGAGAGATCTTGTCGTGGAATACCATGTAAGATCACAACAAAACAAAAATAGGGCAACTTAGTGTTCAAATATAATCAAGAAGAATGCAGAGATTAGTGATAAATTGCACGTTGCTCCCCGCCAATGGCACCGAAATGTTATTCACCCACTTGATCTTCCCCGGCAAAGGCACCAAAATGTTGTCACCACTTGATCGAGGGTTTTGAATGATAAAAGATGTTGCATCGCGTAGTAGTATAGGGGATCAAGCGTTGAAAATAGATAAGAAGCTTTTTACTCGAAAACCTAAGTATCTGAGGTCGAACACAAGGAGCAAATGGAATTTATTCACCAATCTCAATAATGTAATTTGAACACTTAAATTTACTTAAAATCTAATTCAAAATAGAATGCTGAAGTTTATGAATTAAAATGTAGCAAAATAGAAGAGAAATTAAGGGGAATAGAATAAAAGGGTTGATTCTTTTCTTGGCTCTCTTCTTTAGCTTCTTCTTTTCCTTTCTCTTTTCTTCTTTGGTTCTTCTATGCTCATTGGTTTCTCTTCTTTTTCCTTCTTTCTTTCTTTAACTTTCCCCTTTCCTTAGCTTTCTTTCTTTCCTCTGTGTGCCTTTGCCTTATCTTCTCTCTTTCCATGTCTTCTTCTTCTATTCTTTAGCCTTCTTTCTTCTTGCCTTACCTTCTCTCTGCCTCAGCCATGCTTCTCTTCTTCAGCTTCTTCCTTAGCTCTTTCTCTGCGGTTACAGTGCTTTCTCTTTCCTTCCTTGCTTCTGCCTCCTCTTCCTTCTCCACTTGGCCACAAGTCCTTCTTCCTTCCTTAGCCACTTTTCCTTTGGCTTCCTTCCTTGTCTCCTGCCTTCAACTTTGCCTTGGCTTTTCTTCCTTCTCCTTTCTTCTTTAGCTGCGTCTTGCCTTAGCTCTTCTTCCTTCTCCTTCTTTCTCTTCACCTGCGCCTTCCTCTTCCTTTCTTCTTTTCCTTGCACACAGTACAGCAAAACCTACCCCTACCCTCCCTAGCGTACACTCTCTCTCTATTTCTCTCTTCCGTTCTCTCTTGCAGAGCCAGGCTGGGTAATCAGGTCGGGTTTTGTGTGCCCGGGTCCCGGTGCATCGGCGTGGGTGTGCTGCACGAGGAGTGCTAGGTAAACTGGTCGGGTCACACTAGGCCTACGAGGGCATAGGTCGTGGACGAGGCATGCATGTGTGGGCGAGGGACCTCACCCCGTGACTTGAGGCGAAGAGCTAGAAACACAAAAACAATAAAAACCACTCACCGCACGCTAAAGTTGCTGAGGTGGGACTAAAAGTCCCACTCGTTTTGCTCGCACCCACACAGGAGGACTTCGCCTAATTACCGCTACTGTGAACTCCTTCAAAGGTAATTGCCTATTTGAGTGCATGTGCAAGACCAACCCGCGCCTCCTGGGCCTAGAGACCTGGAGCGAAGCACCTGGGTTGAGCTTGCAAGCTCCTTCGAGCCGTCGCTAATGGCGGCAGAGCGGTCAGACGTGCAATCACTGAATATAGCCTTTCGGCCCCATTAAAGCACATGGGGAGCTTCGCTGTGTCACGGTGAAGGTGAGACAGTGGGTGGCTAGCCGCGGGGAGGCCTAGGCGTGCATTCCTAGGTTGTTCTGTGGCCGTGAATGTGGGTTAGGTCGGGGGTGTTTAGGGAAGTGATGGCGATCAATGGAAGGGTGGAATGCGCTCAGTGGATGGTGGCAAAGGTGATGACGGGTCTAGCGAGGTGTGTGGAGGTGCGGAGCGGTAGAAGCACCCTCGCTGGTGGTCGGTCAGAGATGGAGAAGGTGGAGGTGGTCTTCGGCGTCGAGGGGATAAAAGTAGAAATAGAAATAAGGGAGATAAAGAGGGGAGAGAGAGAGAGGAAGAGATTTGACCTATTTAAGTGGATGAAGGGGGGTAGAAGAGGTGGCTGGCCGTACCTACCGCCACTGGAGAAGAAGCATCCAGAGCAGGGAGAACGACGACGACAATGGGGCTTGAAGCACATGCGCGAGTATTGTCCGACATGGAGGAAGGAGACGAAGATGGTTCTGCCATTGGTATTGTGCCAGATCAACGAGAAGGAGAAGAAGGGGTCGCTGGAGCCTGCTGGACACCTAGCCGAAGGAGAAGGGAAGAATTGGAGGTGGTTCTCCAGCCAAGCTGATTTTGTGCGACGGAGGTGGTGGTTCTTTTATAGGCACTAGCAGGGGCTCTTGTGCCTGAAAGAAAAGATTCCAAGCGCAAGAGTCCTCGACAGAGAAGGATTCAGAGAGATACCCATATCTCTCATGTTTTCGCATGAGAGATTGGGTGCAAATTACATCATGGGATCATGCTCAGATGGAAGGGAATTCCTCAGAGAATCTCCCTTCCAAATTTGGGAGGAGATCTTTGAGGAATCATGGAGCAATCCTCCTTGGATCCTCGACGGAGTAGGATTCCTCCGCTTTAATGGCAGAGGGACCTAATTTTAAGAGTGGCGAGGAAGTTAAGGGGTTCTGTGCAATGAATTTCAAAAGCTAGTGGTCAAAATGTAATTGGGTGGACTATTTTGTAAAGTAGGTCGAGGTGACCACCCCTTAGGTCCAAATTTTGGTACAAACCTAATTTATACCTAAGGAATCCAATGGTGAAGTTGGATTTTAGGTTTGATCACGTTTAACTAAATATTTTACACAAAAACCTAAACTAAGTCAAATAATGGGCTTGGACCCCAATCTAAGTCAAAATAGGTTCCAAAGGCCAATTTGAAGGTTATAAACCCTAGGGGATATTTTCCCATAAATTTTACAGGGTTTAATTGATTTTTATGCTGACCAGAACTTTTTTGAATTAAGCGAGTCTGTTTTAGGGTTATAGAATGTCATTTAATTCCTAGCTCTCACAATAACCCATTTCTGATTGAACCAACTCACTTTTTATCTTCTTCAGACCATTCAACCTATGTTAAGCCACTGAGAAATCTCGTTGATGTACTGCAATGGTAAAATTGCAGTTTAACCATATATTTCATGTTTTCTTCTCAGAACAGTTCTTCCTTGTATTAGGCCCTTCTCTAGGTTATGTTGGAGCCTTTATTCTCTTTCTTAGGTCAAAATGAGCTAGTTAGGGCTCATGATGAAGTTCTCAACAATATACTACAACGCATATATTTCTTAACACTCGACGAAACCCTAACAACATTTTAACGTCATTGCCGGGGAGCAATGTGCAATTCACCATTAGTCTTAACTTTCTTGATTTATCTGAGCAATAACTTGCCCTATTTGCTTTGTTTGTGGTTTTGCAAGGTACATCACGAAGATATATTCTGCGCAAATCAACCCCTCCTGGGCCAGGTAAACTTTCTCTTCTTCCCTAATCAACCTCCTAATCTTTGGAAGAGAGAAAAGGAAATAAACAATCAGGATTCACCTGCCTTATTTTCTATTAATCATCATTTCTAAGGCAAGTTTCCTGATTTACAAATTCAAATCAATATCTAATTGAAGATTGAGATGATTCTGTTTAGAGATCCCTACCCAAATTGCCTATACCTACTAGGGATTTACGCTTAATTTTTGATCATCTTAGACTACACACTTCTTGTTTGAAGTCAAAGGTGTTAGATTTTAGATTAAATTGGACTTGAAATAGAGCCAATTAGGGTTTCTACTATAGGATTTTGAAGTGTTAGTTCACACCTGCCAGAATTAAGGGAAATTAACCCAACGACGTGAAAATCGACTCAATTCGACCTCTGTAGCATCCCCTACAAAAAAATGAAGATGGATAGCCCAGGTCGCACCATGTGGGGCAACCCAGGCCACCCATGCACACGCACGCGTCGCTGCATGTGCATAGCCGTGTGGGCACGCACATGCGCCCGAGCAATAGCAAAGCAAGTGCAAGGGCAGCGCCAGCAGCGACGCATATCGTACGGGTGTGCACGACAAGGGTGCGTGCAGCGCATGCTAGTGGTGATGCAGCTGGGGTGCGTCAGCGGGATCTTTAGCGACGTTTATGACCGTCACTAAATGACTTGTATACGAATTTGATTCTTTCCTCCACTGTAAAAGGACCCCTACCCCTCCCATTTTTCTTCATCTCTTTCTTTCTTCCTCTCACCACCTCTAAGGCACTAGAGAGAGCTTGTCCTCAGCCTGGGATGCTCCTCTAGAGTAGTAAACCAAATAGTTTTCCCTCCCCTCATCCTCAGTAGTGGAGCATCCCATGGTCGTCTTCCAACCTCCCTTCGAGAAGAAGATGCTCACCACAACGCCATCCTGCCCCATCCTCTGTCCTCTAGCTACATCCCCATTCGTCCCGCTCAACACCACCTTCCTCTAGGCAACGTTAGAGAGAGTCATTCTCCAAGTGACCGTCGAGGGGGATTCTCTCACCTCTTTCTATCTTTTTCACTTTTGTAATGTAGTTTTTCCGCTTTCATTGTTGTAACAAACACTTATTCATAAATAGATGATTGTTCTTCTCTCTTTCCTTTATACTTTGCAAGTAGATTAGCTTGAATTCATCAACCTGATCTCTTGTCCTATTAAAATACCCAAAAAAAATTATAAAAGATAAAAATGACAAAAATAAATAAAAGTGAAATGCGTATCTTTCAAAATCAAACGTTCGCCTCCCCATGTTCGACCTGGGACTCACTTTTCGAGTTTCAGTTATAAATTTTATCTGATCGACAAATTTTCTTGCGAATCAAACTATGACGACAGGTTTTCCAAACTCCGAACCTTTATGCGTGCGAATTCGGCTTCATTAGTTTGGCACCGTTGCCGAGGAGGCAACTCTCTTTGATTTTTTTTTGCATTTTCCTGCATTACTTACATATTTTTCTAACCTATCTTTTTTCTTTGATTTATTATCTTGCAGGAACCCGATCGAGGAGCTAAAGGCAGTAGATTGGAGTAAAGTGTGGGTAGAGACAGTTTTAAGTTTTCCCCCACCACCCCCACCGTAGTTTCCATTTCACCACACTAATAACTCAAACTCAAATCAACCTAGGTGCTTTTATAAACCCTAGGATAGATCTAATTGTTTGATTGTCACTTCGCCTCACCTCACCCACCTACATATATTAAAAAAATAAAAAAAAAATACTCTTCTATTATGGGATTTTCTGAAAGAGACACACATTAACACCCACAACTCTCAACTTAGGGCGCACCACTTCACATCGATTCTACCACTTAATCGGAATCTGACCTATGAATCTGGTACATACTAACTCAACACACCAATAAGTCAGTAGAAATCTGAATAGGTCAAACATTTTTGTGTGACTTAGCTAAGTGGTGCAACAGCTAATTGATTGAACTGTTTGGGCTGCACCACTTAAGATAAAAGTGATTCACCAGTAGATTGCCACTTAAGGTTGACTTTTAGGGTTGAACTAGGCACTCCGCATTTTATTTTTGATTTCTAAAGGAAAATATCTACACCAGTGCTTTCAAAACTTGGAGTGTTCTACTAAACCTGATTAAACGAACCTAAAGATTAAACCCTAAATGCTACTAAACAAAGCTAAACCTCAAAAGACACATCATCAAATAACATTGTTTGCAAACCCTGGTTGTGCATGCACACACTTTTGAATTGACCATTAATGGCACAACCCATCTAAAGAGCCCATCACATTCCAAGAGCACAATCATCCCAAGCCTAATTAAAACTGAATAGACATTGGCCTTAAGGATTGATTCGCTCTTCAGGGCTCATACTAAGATATTTTTCAATTAATCTACTTCTACTGGTCCATCTGATGTGTAGCTAGGGGAGTAGCATCAAACGACCGTGGCTGGGGGGTACACTAGGAATTGGAGGCGCAAGCCAAAGGAAGAACCTTCTCCCCAGCCCCTCCCTCTAACTGGTTGGATTGACTAGATAGAAGAAGACCAAATCATTTATAATCTCAAGATGAATCCTGGGAGTCTGTAGGTCTTTAGGTTAACCCACCTAAGGGTAGGGTTGATTGCTTATATTGCAGGGCTCCTTTCTTTCTTTTGATTTCCCTCCTATTCTACCATGTATCTTCCCATCCTACCCTCCTACCACCACTTATACCTAAGATGATTACTATCCCGACTCGACTTATAATTACCCATCCACTAGCCAGGATAACTTTGATTAGGGATATGAATCTAAACCTCAGTGTCTAGGGTTTAACCCTGGACAATAAGGCTATGATTACTATCCTTCCAAGAGCTACGATGATTATAGATCTCCACCCTTTGATGATCAACCTAACCCGATCTACTATCAAGAAGGATATGTTGACTATAACACCTACCTTCCCCAGTATTCCACTGAATATAGGTCGCCACCATTCTTTAAACAAGCTGAAACGACCTACAATCAAGGAGGGACCCAAGAACCTTGATATCTTGACTCCCCTAGATTTAACTCAAACCCACCCAAACCTGAACCGAACCATTTGGTTTAGGTGAACTAGATCCAAGGCAGGGTGTTGGCCAACTTGAGGAGCACCATACAATCTTTAGAAGCCCAGCCAACACCATGCACTAAAGAATTGGAGCCTATGATCAAAATGATTTATGAACTTAATAGTTCTCTATTGGATCTACTCCAAAATGTTAGGGATATGGGCCTGGGTGAGTTTCTACTTGGGAAATTGTCTAGGTTGAGGATGTAATTTGTGGCTGATAAGTTCACTTTCGTGGACTATTATTTGGCCTAAGTACTATTTAATTATTTGCTCTTAGTTGTTAATTGACTAGGAGATATATGGTAATTTACCTTAGTCTGCATATAATTTTATGCATTAATTTTACATTTAACCAAATATAATATGATAATATAATTCATTTGATGAATGCAGGCTAGGTACATGAGTTTAGACGTCCATTTCTACATCTATAAGATGTCTGGAGAAAATGACAGACGTCTGGGACCGCCAGCAGGAACTTACTGATATCTACATTTTTAAGACGTCTGAAGGTCTAATCAGACATATGATGAAGAAGTTGCCTGATAGATTCTACCGCTCCAACCACTCACATCTTTCGCGGGTGCTTGGAGAAGCATTCGACGGAAGCAACAACTTGCAGATAAGAAGAGCGGTTTGAGGACTCTCGCCATCCATCGTTCTTCTCCTCCGAGGGGGATTATCTCTGCACCTTCTCCACTGTGAAGGAGAGGTGCACTATGGAACCAGCGAGCACTGTGGAGATCCGTGTGCACCGTGACCTGTAGAGAACCCACACCACGCACCGCCAGCCTCTCTCACCGTGCAAGCTTCAATGCGTGGGCTTTGTGGTGATAGCACATGGCCATGCACCCGCAAGCAGCCACACCCTTGTGCGCGTGCAACATCCTCACCGCGCGTAGCCGCTGCCTTCACTGCCAGCCACTCACCTCTCTCACCGCGCGTAGCACCCTCACGCACCTGCAGCCACACGCCTACGATGCTCCACATGCACCAGTGTAAGCAAAGACGTGCCCCAGCCCGCTTGCGCTCTCCTCCTCTTCGTCATCTTCTTCTTCTCCACTAGCAGGAAGAGCCCAAAGCTCCAAGCAGACCCCCTCCACGCAGCCAGCACCGTTAAGCCTCCGCCAACTACCAAAGCTCGACGTCGAGCACCGCCAAGCACCAAAGCCACGCGCAGCCAAGCGTGACCCGCTCACGCCACCACAGCAGCTCACGTGGGCTTCATTGTCGTCGACAATTTCCTCCTCCATCCGGCCGCCGCGTCACCACCATCGCGAAGGCCACACCTTAGAGACCCACCACCGGTGACCACACCTTCCACCGACTCCTCTTCGCGAGAGAGCACGAGGGGACGTATTCCCCTGTTTCTCTATAGTAAAGCCCCTATTAGTAATTACGAATAATGCCATTGTAGAGAATACTATTCATTTATTTATCTCTTTATTTTAATAAGACAGAATTGCATGAATGTCCCTCAAGTTCAATTGAATGACGAATAGTGCATTTATCTCTTAACTAATCAAGTATGGGATATTGATTATAGGGAATGGGTTCGATTTTGATTTATATTGACGATATTTGTCAGCACTACGATTACGATTCACGTTTGTTGTAGTGGTCATTTTACATAAAACCTCCCTATATTTTTAAGTAATTACATAAATGCTAAACTTATGTTGAAAATGAAGTGCAATAACTAGTATGCATACCCACTAAGATTCACCGAATAAACGAAGCACAACGCACTAGTTTAAATAGGTTAATTCCTCCCTATGGAGATGACCTAACTCTTCGTGGTTAGTTTTGAGAATTAAAATGTTTTGAAAAGCGATTTTCTACCACACGATTAAATACAACGACACATCATTTTATGTTAAAGTTTTCAATGAAAATGAAGATTGCTCTTTCAGTGGTTGCCCTAGTCTAATCTTGGGATGATTCTCAAGATGAACCCCCTTCAGGAGAGCCAATGTCTAAACCCGATCAGGCGCCTGTCGGCGGCGATACATGTTTTGAGATCGAGGATGACCAGGTTAGGCTAGAGCAACCCATTGAGGATGATTCAAGTTTCTCACTCGAGATCCCGGAGCAAGGGAATGAAGAAAAATATGTCTCCATAGACCATGAAATGACATATGATTTTGAGACATATAAATGAAGATCATGAATTCTTTGATTCTGAGGGTGACGAATCTCTTAGTGAAGTCTCACTTGAGCTTAACGAGAATGATTTTAGTGAGACTAATGGGCTTGAGGAGCAAGATGAACCATTTGATAGTCCAATTATTGAAGATTGTGATCCAATTGGGGCTGACATGGAGGATACTGATTCTAATATAATAGATGATCCAATCAATAGCCTTAACCTTCAACCACACCCTGAAGAGCTGAATGATCATATTTTTGAGATCATTGCACCCAAGTCAATTATGATTCATCCATGATTTCTGGACTTGGGTAAATAATATGGGGTGAATGATATGCTACAGGTCCCGAAACTCGAACACTTGATGTTGGAGGATAGAAATGTTGAAATGAAAATATGAGAGGTTAATTATGAGGGAACTACGATTTTGGATCTAAGGGTTCTTGTTGACCTAAAACCGCCTACTTTCTACCTGGACCCTTATATCTTTCACGTGCAACCCAAGCTCGAACTCAAAATAACTGATTATTTTTCTTTGCCGAACGTTAAGTGGACATCCGCACCTATTGAACCATCTTTACCCATTGTCCGATACTTTGGTCTTGGGTTGCACACCACAAAACTATAGGCCCGGCCCTACAATCTTAACAACCTTCAATTTTGGATGATTTTCATCCAGAACCTGAGAACCACTCGATCATAGGGCATGGGTCTACATCACATTCTAGTCCACATCTGTGGACATCCTTTTGCAGATCACAAAATCAATCTTCTTATTCTAATTTTTACCTACACTTCTAAACTTTTATTGTCTTCTTTACTTGTGAACCGTGCCTAGCTAAAGGCAATAAACTTAGCACGTGTGTATATTCGACTTTCTCTACGGAGCTGACTGGATTTTTACGAAATTCAGGTGATATTCTATTTACTCCACCATTTTCATGTCTTTATTTTTACAATGAGGGCATTGCATCATTTAGGCATGGGGGGGTGGATACTTTATCTTCAAATCTTTTTGTTAACTCCGTAGAATTTCTTTTAGTATCTTTTTTTAAAAAATTGACAATTCAACAAGAAAAAAAAAAAGAAGAAAAAAAATAAAAAAAGAACTAGGAGAAGATAACTAAGTTATTTGGAGGTTGTTAACTTTAAGAAAAGATACGATAGGACCTAGATACTTAGGCTCTTCAGGTCTTCGGGCTTAATTAGCCCGGGTGTCCACTCAAATGTGGACTTAGTCTTGAGTCCTCGCCAAGTGATTCTATTTTAAATTAGTCAATAAATTGGTGTGATAAGTATACGACTTATCAACCCGCCCTCTGATTTGAGGGGATTTTAAGCCTAAGCATCTGCACACTATTCGCACTGACTCACCTTTTGGTAGTTTCTTTGAAAATTAGGTAGCTAATGAACCATCTAGGGTGGTTTGGCTGGCAAGTTGTCAATGGTAACAACTCATTGGCTATTTGTCCAGAGCCCAACCACAAGATCATTTTCTTCGTACTGCCTTTAGGTAAATCTTAGATCAGGGAAGCCACCTACTTGATCACAAAAGAAAAGGAAGAAAATAAAAAAAATAAAAAAATAAAACCACACTTCACCATACGAGTATGGCTGGCAAGTTGCAGTGGGTAATAACCCATTAGCCGATTGTCCAGAGCCCAGCTCACAAAAAAGCACAAATAATTCCCATAAAACTTAGGGAAGAAGCGGGAAAGTAGAATAAACCATTGAGATATACACTGGGCTTGCCCTTATGTTGACCCCATAAATAAAAGAAGTAGGTAGAAAGCTACCGTTCGAAAAGATAAACCTCTAGGCAAGGTCTAAGAGTCATAGAAACCCGAAGTCCATTTTAACGGCCACCTAGTGAGTCTTTCACTCTTTTCACTAGATGCTTAGAACTTAGAGTCCTTTTCGAGTCTTGGGTGGGTCGGGTAGCTGTAAAAAGCAATCCCAAAACTCTCAAACTCCAAAAGTACAAAACAAAAATAGAGAAAAAAAGCAAAAAAAGTATCTTTTTTTGTAAATAAGGTGAGGACTTGGGCAGTCTGCATTCTGGTAGACACCTGGGACTGTTGAGTCTTTGTAGTTTAGGGCCTTAGTTGATAATTTCCATTGTTAATAAACAACATAGGCCTAAGAGATCAAATCCTAATTCTAATTCTTTACATAGCATGTAGTTTGATTTTGTTAGGGACTAGCAAAAGATAGGCATGGGGGTATGATGCAACCATAATTATTGAGGGTAAAATGCCTATTCATGCATGTTCCTAGGCCTAGATTTGCATTTCTTATTATAAATATTGCATAGCAAGCATCATTCTGCATTTAGAGTAGTTGAATATAATTTAGGTTAATTACATCCTTTTTATGGTCAGAAGAGAAGGATATTTATTTTAGAGCCTCGGATTGATGATCTGATCGTACGGATTTGATCAAGATGACAATAGGAGTCCAACTCCTCTGAAATTACCTTGATCAGAGTCCCATAGCGTCATATGCAATCCAAGGAAGATCAACGACTGAGGGACAAGGTGATACAATCCAAAGCATCAAATGACAAATCCGACTGCATGGATGGATTTGGGTCAACGATCGTAGCACAATGGCATGAAAATCGACTCACTCTGACCCCTATAGCATCCCGTACAAAGGAATGAAGATGAACGGCCTAGGTCGCACCACGTGGCGCAACCCAGGCCACCGCACATGTAAAGCAGCATGAATGTGTACATGCACGCACGTAGTAGCAACGCAAGTGCAAGGGTGCACGCGCAGTAGCAGAGCAGGCACGGGGGTAGTAGCAGCAGCGGTGCGTATCGCACGTGCGTGCGCAACAAGGGCACGTGCAGTGCGTGCCAACGGTGCGACAGCAGGGGTGCGTGAGCGGGATCTTCAGCGACGTTTATGACCATCACTAAATGTCCTATATACGAATTTGATTCTTTCCTCCACTATAAAAGGATCCCTACCCCTCCCATTTTTCTTCATCTCTTCCTTTCTTCCTCTCACCACCTCAAAGGCTCTTGAGAAAGCTTGTCCCAAGCCCGAGATGCTCCTCTAGAGTAGAAAACCAAGTAGTTTTCTCTCCTCTCAACCCCATTCGTGGAGAATCCTATGGCCGTCTTCTCACCTCCATTCGAGAAGAAGATCCTTGTCGCGATGTCGTCCTACCCCATCCTCCATCCTCCAGCTTCGTCCCCGTTCGTCCCACTCCTCACCACCTTCCTCCAGGCGACGTCAGAGCAAGTCATCCTCTAAGCGACCATCGAGGGGGATTCTCTCACCTCTTTCTATCCTTTTCGCTTTTGTAGCACAGTTTTTCCACTTTCATTGTTATAACAAACATTGACTCATAAATAGATGATTGTTCTTCTCTCTCCTCTCTCTTTCCTTTATATTTTGCAAGTAGATTAGATAGAATTCATCAACATGATCTCTTGCCCTATTAAAACAAGAAAAAAAAATTATAAAAGATAAAAATGACAAAAATGAATAAAAGCAAAATGCATATCTTTCGAAACCAAACGTTCGCCTCCCAGTGTTCAACCCGGGATTCACTTTTTGAGTTTCGGTTAAAAATTTTATCTGATCAACGGATTTTCTCGCTAATCGAACTACGACGACAGGTTTTCCAAACTCCGAACCTTTCTGCATGCAAATCCGACTGCATCAATTACAAATCGTGTCCAACTATTATTAACACAGATGACAAATGGTTCAACCTGGGATATTCTCATGACAGGATTCATTAAAATAGAAAGAATGCATAATTTCTAGTATCTTCAATGTCTGAAAAATCCATCACTTTGGGAGAAGCACCAAGATGACCTTGAGAAATGGAAAAACTTGATAGCTATGTTGAACAGGACATAAATCAAATTTACCCATATCAATAGTCAGAAATTGATGATCTCCCATAACCCTGTATTGGGAATAGATGTTGTTGTGAACCCCCAACCCAAATGGAATTTGATTCAAACTTTGTGCAAATTGACATACTTGATCGTGATGTGGGTTGGGAGGATCCAATTGCAAGTGTTCCCGATTTTGAACCTGCCTTAGAAAGTTATGAAGCTGGTCCATCAACCCCAAATTTCCCAGACACCTGTGATGATAAGTTTGAATCAGAACCTCTCGAGAATGTAATTCCCGAACCTTATCTTGTTAAGGTAATTCTTGAGATTGATTCTGACATCACAATTGAGCCTAGCCTAGATTGTAGTGATCCAATTCCTACCTTTAACCTAGAATCAAGATCTAAACCTACTTGGGATAATCATGAGGCACAATATGAAGAGAATCAGATTTTGGATCTGAACTATGATTATGGGTCTACATTTGATGACTACACCTCTCCAACCTCATCAGAAATACAAATTGATTTATCAAAAGTCAAATCAATTTATGATAGAGAAATCGAGGAGTTGGAAGGGCTGGGATTCGATTGGGTCTATCCTAGGAACCAAGAACCTGAGACTATGCCTAATAAAGACACCTTTTCAAGCTCAGAATTTGAAATTAGGTTAGAGCCAAATCAGGTTGTTGATTCTACACAACTTGATTCATTCTATTATGGAAATCCCTATCTGGAATCAGGTTCAGAAACTATTCTTCGCAAATTCTCCAATGACTTCAAATCTTACTCTGACTTCGGAGATCCATTGTTTCCTAATGATTACAAGCCAGGTTACAACCTCAGCATCCATATCCATTATTTGATTCTGTTGCTGAGGCCAATGATTTGCACCTTAAAGAAGCCGCAACATCTGATCCACATACTAAGCCTTCCAAAATCTGATCCCAACCCTAACTCGCCACCGAAATCAATTTCTACTCTGATTCACCTCTCTCTAATCCAGTTGCATATGATTCTCTTCCTTCTTTTGATTGGGTTTCAGACATTGATTGGACTGTTAATCACTCCCTATCCTTCTATGATCTCATTAGTAGGGTTCCTACATCCTCTACAAATCCTTTTTCTTTTAAGGATCCCTATTCTGACCATGCTGAGCCGACTCAGCTAAACCCACAATCTGCATTTCCATATCTATTTGAGCAACAAAGTATCTGGTGGGCTCCACATCTTTTGATTCATATCCATCAACCCACCAGACTAATTGGGTTTAGGCTGCATCATCAGCTTGTTGATCTAAACAAGCACCAGGTTAGACCAACCAAGCTATTGATCAAGGTGCTTGTTCTACAAAACTCATCTAATTTGACCACCCCTTCTCCTTGATCACCTTCTACTCGGCTGAATGCATTGAATTTAGCACTTAATGGGAGGAAACCCGTCATTTCAAAAACCCGAGACCCTTTTGATCATTCTTTTGAGCTACACTCCGATTGCACTTTTGAGTTCAACTTTACAACAGCCGACTCCACCTTTGATACATGTATCAAAGCTCGAAATCATTCGCAACAGTCATCGCGACTCATTTTTCACCCACCCTTTGATCGTGTTCTAATCCTTAAACCAAACTGAATTTGTACCCTCCTAGTTTATAATGAGGACATCGCAAAACTTAGGCATGGGGGGTGCTAAAGTGCAAACATATGGAAATAAAATTCTCTAAGGGGTTCCCACAAAAAAAACACATTCAAAAGTGATAAAAAAATAAAAATAAAAAGAAAAAAAAAAGAATTGAAGGAAGGGGAGAAAATTTTGTGAACTTAATTACAAATCTTTCTTGAGGAAAAGAGGAAAAAATTTTGAAATGTCAAAAAAGGAGCAAAAATCAAGAACAAAAATGATAGTCATAGCACTTGATTATGGAAGTTACTTAAGTTCTAGACCTAATCAAAAGAAAAATTAAGTCCTGAAATGACAAAGAGATAAGGAGATTAGTATGAGTGTTGATCTTAGCCCTCTTGGGCTTGTTTTAGGGCTTAAACATTCATGTATCCGTTAAGATCCAGATTAGTCCTCAAGAGGTTGAGGAAAATGCGAAGCTGATGTGGTAGGTCTAAGGCTTAGGGATTATTCGGCCCTATTACCTGCCCTTTGGTTTGCGGGACTTGGTAACCTAAGCACCTAAAAATCACACACTTAGTCTGGTTCAATGCGCTTAATAAAGAAAAATCATGCTAAAAGTGTTATGTCCTAAAACACCATCTCAAAGATTTAGCATAGGAGCATCTCGACAACACAAGTTGATTGGCTGAGTTCCCGATGTGCTGAGGTGGGAAATTTCCCTCGAAGATGCGTAATAACATATCGTCTCCTCAGTGCTTGTCTCCTAGGATATCTAAATATCCTATCAGGGGCATGTAAGCACCTTGTGCTGGTTCAGGTGCCATGGGTGAGATTATCCCAAAATGTCGATTGCTAGGACCTGAATTTAGCTATAGAACACCATGGGTGGCATTATCTTGAAGTGTCGAAAGCCAAGAGTTCTGGGGGTTGCCATGGGTGGTGCTATCCCAAAGAATCGAAAGCCAGGGACCCTTCAAGGATTGATGGTGGGAACAAGGAATCCGATACATACCATGTTTAGGGCTAATTCGAGGATGGATTTAAGGAAATATAAGAAGAAAAAGATAGAAAACTCTCCAAATGAAAATCCTTCTATCTCTTTCTTACAAAAGATGCACTAGCAAATTGAACCTAGACATGCTACACTCTACGCATGGGTACTTCAACTGCTGGATTCAACAAACTGCTAGGTAGTCTTTGCAGGCCTTAGAAACCTTCGCGGTAGACTTAGGCTGAAGCTAGTCAGGTCTGGATCTTAATTGATACTTGAGTACATCTAAGCCTATTGTTGGCATGCCGACCTAATCTCTAAAGAGTAAAACAAATCAGGCATCTGAACATCAATGCATGGTCTAGAACTCTAGTTCTTTCCATAAGAGTTTGCGAAGGGACTAGCAAAAGTTAGGCATGGGGGTGTGATGATAACATCATAGTGAGTCATAACTAGCCTTAATTAATCAGAATCAATTGACAATTGCTCCTACATAATCGCCTGAGTGTCTTAATTCCCTGTACATCCATTCTAAGAGTAATACACTAAATCAGGGTTAATTCTACAGTTTTAGCATCATATCCTGAAGGCAGAGTAACCACTGGGCTTCACAAGGGTTAATCTAAGGTCAAATGAGCATCAAAGTCTAATAAGATGGTCCACATAGACAAAAATCAGGTTTCACGCACTTCAAGAACCAATACAGCACTCGAAACCCTAATTTTAGACTTGCTTGAATTACAGAGGTTCTGTAAAGGATAAAATTCATCTAAGCCTTCTAAAATTCATAGAAAAATATTCCATGAGGCTTGGTATCCTTGATTTGACCTTTGGAACCCATATTGACCTTAAATAGAGTCATAAACATAGTTTTGCCGTAACTTAGGTTCTATGCAAATTTTATAGTCAAACTTAGTCAAAACTGAACTCCAATTTCACAATAAGATTCCATGTATCCAAATTAGGTTTGTACCAAAATTTGGGCTCAATCAAAGTTCATCTTGACCTAGTTTGCATTTTAGTCCAATCAGACTCTTTCTCTCACATACAAGCACCTAGCTTTTTAATTTCTTTACAAATAGCCCCCTAGGTTTGTTGTCTTCTTCGCAAGCTAGTCCCTACCTCCATTGGAGGTCAACCGACCTCTAAGCAGGCTTTGACCAATCCAAATCCTACTCGAATCTTCATCAAATCTCAGCAAATTTGGTGGGATTGATGTTCACACCCTGACACATCAGTTAGGATAGATCATAGCTCTTGATTCGCCCCAAGAAGCTCGTGCAAATGCATGAGATTCATGGGTTCTTTTTGAATCCTAACAAGCCATTGTGGGCTTGTTTCCTAATCTAGAGTTCGGTTGGAGCTCTATAAATGCTCCCTAATTGCAAATCCATGCTCCTTAGCTCGATTCAAGCCACATTTCTTCACAATTTTCCCTCTCCAGCTGCCTCTGACCATAGCTTCAGTGAGCTCCTCCAACCTCCATCTTTGCCATCTACTACATACCATAGGCAGAGGGAAACATCTTCCCTCCGTCGTTCGTTTCTCACAATACCAGTAGGAGCCACCTTACTCCATCCTCACCATTCTCCCCCCACTGGGGATTTCATCTTCTCCATGTCCAACCATTACACCATCGTGGAGATCCTCATCCCCCTCCATCCTTTAGCTAGGTCACTTCCTCCCTCTTCTTCTCCTAAATCTCCCTACCCCTTTCTTTTCCTAATTCAACCCACTGTTCGCCTTTCACCTCTCCGTCTTCTCCATGTCCGACCAAGCTCCGCCTCATCTCCACAATCGAAACCCCTCATTTAATTCCATCATTCACCCACTCCAATGCTCCATCGAACAAACCCACATCCGAGCTCCTTCCCCAATGTCACCTCACCACCACACACACACCCACGACACGCAAACCCCATCATCACCTTCACTGTCCTCAGAAGAAGCTTTTGAGAAGCTTTGACATGGCCACAAGGTTGTTCTTTGAGTTTCAGGTACTCGCCGTTCGCCATCGTCTTCCCCAACCACGACCGCCATACTCCAACTTGTTCCAACCCTGCTACCACGCCCAGGTGATGCGGCCCACCTCCAGAACCCTATCCAGGGCCTTAATCGAAGACTCCAACCTCAGCAACTCCGTCAATTAGGCAGCATCACCTGCAGCACTTACACGAAGAAGAGGGTGGTGCTTTAGTGTGACATCATAAAGCGAAGGGTGACTGCAAGCGTATATCACGAATTTGTGATATCACTTGTTCACTCAAGCACACGAGGGGTCGAGTCCCTCACCATCTCACTCACCCTCCTACCTTACCTGTGACACATGCCCGTGGGTCTAGACAATCTACATGACCCGATAACCGGACATATGATTTGATTACACCTGGGTTTGAGAGAGAAGAGAGGAAGGATTTCTGAGAGAGAGGGGGGAGGGTTTTGCTCTCTGAGGGATTGGCCTTGTGCTAAGAAAGAGAGGTGTATACTTAGCCTCTGAAGAAGAAAGGCCATGCCTGTGCTTGAGAAGGGAAGGCTTTGAAGAAGAAGAAGAGAAGGCTCTCTCTGAAGAGCCTTGTGCTTGTGCTCACTTAAGTCATCCGATGCTATCTTCCTGACGTCTGATTGAGGATTATTCTAAGAATTGTTGAATTATTTAAGTACTGTAGTTAACAATGATGAAATTGATTGAGTATGAGATATATGCTTAATTTAGATAAATAATTAGTGATTTAAATCATCATTATTTTATCTTTTCTATACTTGTTATCTCATCATTTGAATTACAATCTAACAAGTTGTATTCATTGAATATCTATTTTGTTGCTCAATTGATTGTGCTCATTTACTTTAAATAAAGATTAAT
Organism: Thalassia testudinum; assembly: GCA_037157565.1. Taxonomy (NCBI): domain Eukaryota; kingdom Viridiplantae; phylum Streptophyta; class Magnoliopsida; order Alismatales; family Hydrocharitaceae; genus Thalassia; species Thalassia testudinum. Next base: position 4,516,370 of record JAZHRO010000003.1, on the reverse strand, counting down.
GTGTGAATTCCCTATTTGCTCCTTATGAACGACCTCAGACTCCCTTTAGATTCTGAGTTTATAAATTGAAATGCATGTTGTGAGATTTTGTTGAATAGACTACAATGCATATATTTTTTAACACTCGACGAAACCCTAACAACAAGCAACTTAAGGCTCTTCATGGCAAGCACATTTCACGAAAGACTTTCTATCCTAGTCAAAAAGTGATTCTTTTTTATGCCTGACTCAAGCTCTTCCCTGGCAAACTAAGATTGAAGTGGATTGCACCCTTTCTAGTTTAGAGGATCTTTGGAAATGGAGCCATTCAAATCAGTGAACTCTACCAAGATTTGAACCCTTTTGTAGTGAATGGTCAAAACTAAAACCCTTCCTTGAGTTAATCGATTCAAACTTGGCTAAAGAATCTTTTGACCTCCATTCATCTTGAGGTGCATTGCGCCCAGCTGATGGCAATAAACTTAGCACTGAATGGGAGGTAACCCATCATTTGAAAACTCGAGACCTCTCTTATCCTTCTTGAACTACATTCCTACTGCACTTAGGGTTTATACTTTCGAACAACTGACTCCACCTCCAATATTCGTATTGGAGCTTGAAGTTGTTTGCAATAGCCATTCCGACCTAACCACCCATCCTTTTAAACCTGTTCTAAAATATGAACTAAGTTGAAATCGAACCCATCTTGTTTGCAATGAGGGTATTGAAAAACTTAGGCATGGGGGCTCATTAAAGTGCAAATGACTGGAAATTTAATTCCTTTGAAGGGTTCTCAAAAAAGAAAATCTAACGAAGGGAGAGGAAATCTTTTGAATTGAATTGAAAATCTTGAAAGAGGAAGAAGAGAGAGGCACAGGAAGAAATGGGAGCAAAAATTGTGTTAGTCCCAGCATGTGATTATGGAATACTTTACCTAAGTTCTGGGTTGGAACGAATGATGAATTAAAACTAAAGTGCTAAACATTAGGGGATAAGTGAGATATGCTGACTTTAATCCTCTAGGGTCTGTTTGGCTAAAAAGTTGAGTATTTGTTAAGATATGGATTATTCTTCAAGTGGTTAAAGAAGTTGAGAAGCTGATGTATTAAGTCTAAGGCTTAAGGAGCATCTGGCCTCTTTGTCTACCCTTTATTTTGTGGGTCTTGATAACTTAAGCATCCACATCTCATGCACTGGTTTGGTTCAGTGAGCTTAATGAAGAAGAATGTCAAAAAAATTCCTCTATCTGAAAAAAATGGTTTCTCAAAAATCTGACTTAGGAAAGGCTTGAAAATACAAGTTGATTAGAGGAGTTCCTACCGCATGAGAGGACGAGTAAATACTCTCATTGAGGATGCATTATAGCATATCATCTCCTCCGAGCTTATCTCTTAGGATATTTAAATATCCTACCAAGGGCACGTAAATGCATTTTGTTTTTCAGGTGCCATGGGTGACATTATCCCAAAATGTCGATTACTAGGGCTTAGATTAACTACAGAATGCCATGGGTGGCACTATCATGAAGTGTCGATGCCATGGAAGACCTGAGAAGCACATTCCTAAAGAAATTCTTCCCTGTAGGAAAAGCTTATGCCCTTAGATGTGCCATAACAACCTTTAAGCAGAACCTCGGGGAACAAGTACATGAGGCTTGGGAGAGGTTCAATGATTTAGCTAGGAAGTGCCCCCATCATGGGATTCCAAAGTGGCACTTGGCTCATATTTTCTATTATGGGTTAAGAGACAATCTGAAGAATTTTGTTGATGCAGCATGTGGGGGAAATTTTCTAAGTCGAGATGCTGAGGGAGCCTTTCAATTGTTCAAGAATATGAGTGAAAATTCCTTCAACAATGCCTCAATGTCCGCCTTTAACATAGCTAATCAACCAAGGAGTAGAGTTTATGAAGTGAAAGATAATTCAAACTTGGTTGATTTAGGATTAATTGCACAATGATTAGATAAGGTGGAACTCGTGGGAAAGAATGTAGAGAATTTGGATAAGAGGCTGGATAATCATCTAAAGGGCAGGAATTCCTTAGGCACACAATCCAGATTAAATCCTATGCCTACCCAAGGAGTAAATATGTTAACCTGCAACCAACTCCCTGATGAGCCCATATTTGTGGGCTATTTAGTTACTTAAGTGCCTAGGAATTAGATTGATATTAGTGTATACGTAACATGTATTAAGATAAAAATAAGTTAGTTTATATATATTTGCTTGTATGCATTACATATATAAATTATTTAGCATGCATTAGAATAACATGAATTAGTCTTTAGGTTACATTATATGCATTAACATTTTATTAAGGGTTTGAACATAAATTAACCAATCTTTTTATTATTATTCATTTACACTTCTCTACAGGAATTCGCCGCTCCAACGCCACTAGCTACCTGCACTAAAACCTGCATTCAAGGACGAGCGGAGAATGTGGATCTGCTCCCGCCTCTCCATTCAAATCCATGCAGACGGCTACAAAGGAAGAAGAATGGCTGCCGTTCAAAGGAGGCCACCACCCCTTTCCTCACTGTGCAGAGAACCTCGTTTCTCATCCACTCCTCACCACCGACCTCAATTGCGGCAGCGCGACTCCACCACCGTGGGCATATAGTGTGACATCCCACACCGCCAATCAGAGTCCCTACATCACCGTGCTTCTTCTTCATCACCACCGTACCCACCAGCACCATCCCTGCACACGTCCATCACCAAGCGCAGGTACCTCCCTCCAGCACCCTCGGCCCATGCTTCACTTTCTACAGCAGCGCCATCTGCCCGCACCTGCCCCTCATAGTAGCCCACCCGCGCGTGCTACACCTCCACCGCAGTAGGCGCGCGCCCACCAGTAGCTCAGCGCACGACCCCCCATGCCTCAACCCTTGCCGCACACCTGCAGCAGTGCTCTCCAGTGCCATTCCCATCCCACCCCTCTGCATGCTCACCTCTGCCTGTGCCTCCCTCACCGCACCACTGCCCGCAGCACCTGTCGCGCGCCCTCCAGCAACAAAGCGCGTGCTCGTCGCAGCCACCACCACATACCCTCCAGCAGCAGAGCACACAAGAGCAGTAGTGACAGTCGCCACCACCACCACTTCTCTCCTCCATCTAGCCTACCTAGGCCATCTCGCGATGTGCCGTCGCCACCACCGCGAAGGCCTCGCTCCGGCCAACCTTTTCTCAGAGTGGCTCCTCAAATGAGCCTTTCTCCCGTGCGCGAGGAGGAGAGAGGTATAATCCCTTGTTTTTGTTTGAATTTCTATTTACAGAAATTGCCATTTTCAACATTCATTTTCTTGATTTCTTTAATTAATTAAATTATGCTAAATTTATGGCTTTATGCTTATGCTTCTAGAGAATTGTTAAGCCTTATTGATTCATCTCTTTGTGCATTACATTTAATTTTGAATTACATTTTAGTATGCATGCAAGTGAAAAGTACATGGCATACCCTTGCACATGGATAATTTTCTTACATAAAAGTTACGTTAATAACCCTTGACTTCTCCATAAATTTAAGGTTTACATTTAGAGCAACATAGGCATTGTTTGATTTGATGAATATTTCAGCGAACTTGATTTCTACCTAATTGCAGGTTTAAATAAGTCATTGCCTCCTTGTGGACACGACCCTCTCTCCTGTGAGTGGTTTAATTTTAATTCTACTTGTTTTGTTAAGCGATTTTCCACCACTTTGATATTAAAATGACAAATCATCTTAATCACACTATTCGAAAGCAAAAATCGACTTACCACTACCCAACCCTCTAGGTCAAGAAATAGTGCACAACATTAATGGCCTAACCATGGCTCCACCTATGAGCCAACTGTACTTGGACCCATCTCTTTCTAGGTACTAAGGAGGGATCTTGATGCCCTCGAATTTTGAACTAGGCAGCCCGATGCTTAGTTATCCTGAGGATGTGAATGCACTCTAGGGTTACACTAGAAATGAGCCTTATTCAAACACTTACAACCCTGGATGGTGTAACCATCCTAACTTTGCTTGGTCAAGTCAAAAACTTGCCAAGGTCCTAACTTGACTAAGCGAAACACTTTCGGGCAACCTAGTAGGTACACACAACCACGCACATATCAGCTACAACCTACACAAGAAAACCAACCCTCTAATCTGAGTTTAGTCCTCAAAGAAATGAGAGAAATGAATCTAAGACATAAAGAAGAAATGAATTAATTGTGGATAGATTTGATGGGATGATTAGAACAGCTAGTTGATGCTAGAAAACAGGGGATGTTGCCATCCCAACCCAACCCAAACCCAAGGAACTTCAATAGGGTTAACCAGCACAACACACAGGAGTAACAAGCACACATAATTCAGCCTGCTCCCCAACACCCACCTGGTTTCGTTAACCCCAACCCAACTCAGGCTCAACCAATCCTGCCAAACCCACCTCAACCTTCCAACCCTAATGCCTATGCTTGTGTTGTTACCTTAAGAAGTGGGAAACAAATCCAAGATCCTTATCCTTCTACATCGAAATCTTACCAAGATCTTGAGGATCCTGAATCTGACTTCGGAAACTAAGCTAATATAGAAAATAAGACTCAAGATTTGAATACTCAGGATTTTTCTCAGGCACCTTTTCCTAAAGCCTTAATCAAACCCAGGGAAAAGAAAACCAACCAATCTATGGTGTGGCTTGAAATTTTAAAGCAAGTCTAGGTGAACATACCACCCCTCGAAGCCATTGAGAACATCCCAACCTGTGCAAAATTTTGAAAGAAAAACGCACATCGAAATGCCAAGCCAAATCATCAGAAAGGGTTAAGATTTTTGAACAAGCTAGAGCAATCATCCTAAATAAGCTCCTTTCAAAAAACAAAGATCCAGGGACCCCCTTAATTTCATGTGAAATAGATAGTTTCATCTTATATCGAGTCTTACTAGACCTAGGTGCCTCCAACTTAATCCCCACAAAATTATATAAAGAGCTAGATTTAGGCCCCTTGCAACACACTGAAGTGACCCTTTAGCTCACAACAGGTCAACCAAAATTCCAAAGGGCCTTGTACAAAATGTGATTGTAAAAGTGAGGGATTTTGAATATCCTGTGGGCTTCCTTGTTTTAGATATGGAGGCATCAAAAAACTTGAACCACACCCCAATAATCTTAGGGAGACCTTTCCTGGTCACTGCCAAGGCTCTAATCAACTGTAAGACAAGGATTATGCACATCACCTCTGGAAGGAAGAATTGTCAACTCAACATCTTTAAAGCTTCCCAAAAGAATAAGGTGAATCATGGTTCCATCGAGGTTGTAGGAACAATAGAACAAGTTTTGGCAATTCACACTAAAGATGATCTAAATCATGCCAAAGCTCAAGACCAGCATGAAGGGAAAGAAGGGGATGTACTTGAGGATAATTTTGATCTACCATCTCCCATGGAAAATCAAATTGAACAGGAAATTAGTGAGATTGAGAAACTCCTGGGAGTAAGTTATGATGAATTGGATGATAATATAAAGAATCCTCAATACATCCACCCTGAAATTGAAGAACTTTTGAATTCTGAGGGAGTTCAAGAAAATGGACAATCTAAGGACATGAACCAGGAAGTAACCCCAGAAGAAGAAGTTCAACACATAATGGATTGGGGAAGAACTTATCAGCCAACTGGTTCAAATGGATGGCTTGACTCAGAAGAAGTGACTTCGGATGAGGAAGAGGAAATTTCTTATGAAGATTTTGACGAATTCCACACAACTCTACCCCTATCCTCATATGACCCAGAGCCTGGAAAACTCATGATTTTTTATATCAACTACCATTATGAAGACCCTTATTACTCTGATTCAGAACCAGATTTAATTCTAATCATGATTTCAATCCAGACCCTATACCACCTCTTCTTGAATTATGGAACTGGATTGACAGACAAGCTCTGCAATTTGAACCTCATCTAGCTAACCCTATTTCATATTCCAAATCAGAAAGACTCTTTGGAATAGGGCTGCATCATCAACTAGTCCGCATATGTGGATCGCTGATTCTTGGACCAAATGATGATATCTTTCTACTAATCTTAAATTCCCCTGCAACGATTATTACTTCTTCTCTTAACTCACAGTATTGAACTACATATTTTAGGTTTAAGTCCGGCAAATGACGTTAAACTTAGTGCTGGTTGGGAGGCAACCCATTATTCTTTACAGGTAGTTTTCATCTTTTGCATCCATGTTGACCTGGATCAACATGCATAGTCAGGTGATATCCCCTCCTCTTTCTTATTATATTTTAATTTTCATGCATACATTTCAATAAGGACATTGTAATGAATAGGCATTGGGGGGTGGACATTGCATGTCTAATTTCTATGTAAGAAAAAAAATGCATTTAGGTGTAAAAATTTTTTATTAAGGTTTTATTAGGGATTTATTCTTAAGTTGATTCCTGAGTTTAGAATCCAGTACAATTTCACACTTACACGTAGAATTTGTAAAGGATCCTCTATGAAGACCAATAAACATCTTTAGTTTATCGAGACAAAGCAATGCTTCTTCACCTAAGCCCTTGGACAGAAATTAGGGAGTTAGGTAAACTATCTTCTAACAGATCCACCAAACAAGTGTGAGGTGAGAGTAGAAAGTCTACTGGTACTCTAAGGCTAGTATGAGGAATCTTAACTTCTAGATAATGAGATAATGATACTCGGAGTTAGGCATAAGTTTCAATCTCGGCTCTGCGTATTAAGTTCTTATTGTGAATATTTTGAGAGCCACCAAATAAGGCAAATACGTAGAGAGTGGGTTCCGATAAAACTAGGACTAAGGTGGATGGTCACGACCGTCCTTTATGGAATCCTCAGCAAATGGAGAGTATTAATATCAAGGTCAGAAATATGCTGTCCTATCCATTCCTTTCTTGGTGCCGAGAATAGGTACTTCCACCAAATAAGTCACCCGATATCCTCTTGAACACCCCTAATCCCGAATAATGCCTCATAAATAAAAGTTCGTATGCTATACTACGTTGCGTTAATAGATATTTGGATGTGAAAGAAAAAAAAAGAGAAAAAAAAGAGAGAAGAAAAATATATATATAGAAAAAATATAGGAAAACGAAAAGAAAAGAAAAGAAAAGATATATATACATAAAAAAATTAAAAAAGAAAAAGAAAAAGCAGAAAAGAATGAGTTTATGAGTTTAGAGTTTATTTCAAGTGTATTGAGGCAACAACACCTACCACCCTCACGATCCACCAAATACAGCCTTGACCTACTTTTCTGTATTTCTAGTCACCTGAATATAGGCTGAGGAATTCTAACTTAGTCTTAGAGTTATCATAACCTAATCAAAGTGTTAAATGCCAGGAATGACCACCAAATATACTGACAAATACGGTGAGGTTGTGAGCTCTAAAAAGAAAGAAAAGAAAAGAAAAGAGAGGAAATGAAGAAAAGAAAAAAAGAGATAGAAAGAAAAAGAAAGGGAGAGAACGCGTACAAAGGAACTAAAGAGAGCACAATTCCTTCACCTCTCTTTGAGTTGAATTATTTAAAAGTCTAGAAAACTAGTTTCTAAAGTACTAGTCTATATGCAGCACCAGATGAGTGTGAGCCACCAAATACAAATCTACTTGGCTCAGTTATCTTCTACCTAAGCCAAAAACCAAGGATGAATTTACAGATTACATTATAACCCCGAGGGAAGAATTTGCCTATCTCAATAGAATTTTACTAAGGGTTAAGTACAAGATTTAGATGAGGATTGGCTTTTCACTTGCATCGTTGCACAGGCTACAACAAAACATTTTCACGATTGTTTGGATTTTTAGGGTTTTGGATGAAAACAAAAGAAATAAATCTCTAGTCAAATGCTTGATAGAAACTTGTCATGTAGGACCACTTTGCATTTAGTCTTGCATTTGCTAGGGACTAGCAAGATTTAGGCTTGGGGGTGTGATTACACAGCAATCATGCAACCTAAATCACATAAATTAAGCTAGATTCTAGCATAACTTAGGGACAATGCATGCATAAGCATCGTAATTTGCATAATGGTTAGTTTAATTAGCTGCATAGATAAAATCATCATTTTATGTACTAATGAGAGATGATTCGAAGCTGCGGATGACAGATCAGACCGTACAGATCTGATCAGGATGACTACAGGAGTCCAATGCTTCCAAAATCGCTTGATCAGACAACCAGAGCATTGTGTGCAATCCATAGAAGAACAGAGACCACAGAGACAGAGGAAGATCCAAGACTCATATGAAAGATCCAACCACACGAATGTATCTGGATCAATGATCACAGTCCAACGGTGCAAAAATCAACCCAATTGGAGGTCTACATCACCAGATACAACGAAAAGAAGACAGACGGCTATGATGGTGCCATGTGGCACCATCATAGCCACCCCCTCATTGCCGCCCCATCTGTGAAGGCTACCCCTCACGTGCTGTGGACCGTTGGATCTTCATCCAACGGCCATAAGCGTACCGCGTGGCCTTCCTCACTGCTCTTCATCAAGAAGGAGAAGATCTCGACCATTAGATCTTCATCCAATGGTCGAGAGCAAAGTTGCCTAAAAACAAAACACAACTCAAAACATGCCTTAGTGCATTGGTTAGAGTGCTCAACTGGGAGCGAAGAGCGCGAGTTCAAGACGCGCAAAGTTCAAATTAGGAAAGTGTTGGGCCCAGGCACAATTGCACCATCAAATGGCGATCGAAGGGCGGAGGCGCTACCATGTGTCGAGACCAAAGCACTCAGCAGTAGAACGGCTAACAAACGTGTGCTCTCACGTGCTTGCTTCGATGTAAAGGTAGCGAGCACATGAGTTTAAGTCGTCCGATCGTAAGATCGGATAGCTGAGTTTGAGGTGCTAAAATAGAGTGAGCGGTGAATGAAGATGAGCACGCACACAAGGAAGCAACGAAGCCACCCGATCCTGATCCAACACTCTAGGGCATGACATGTGTCGATCAGAGATTGAATCCATGCCAGGGCCAGAAACTCTTCTCCTTCCCCAGCTTGCTCTGACTAAGCTTCAGTGAACTCCTTGAATCCCTTCTGTCACCCTCTAACATGTACAATAGGTAGAAGGAACATCTTCCCCGATGTCTTCCGCATCTAGTGCACATTAGCTAGCACCGTCTACCCCTTCAACGTTGTCGCTTCTCACCACCGGAGCATTCACCCTCTCTGGCATCGACCTATCATAGCCAGTTCCAAATTCTTCCCTCCTTCGTAAGTAAGCACACTCTCTCTCTCTTACACCTGCCTACTTCTTTCTACGCCTTTAGACCGTAGCCTCGAACACAACCACACCTGCACCTCCTCCATCTTCCATCGCACCTACAAAGCTCCAGTGAAGCCACGTGCACGTTAGACTACATGAAACCACCTACCACCAAGTCCATGAGCATCGCTTTACTTCAATGATCAAAAGCCCCAAAGAAATTTGGGGCTTTGATCACATTTCCACACCATCGAACATGCACTCCTCCATCCTTCTCCAACTTCGCCACACTCACAGACACAAACTCGCACCACGCCATCACCCCCACGATACTCAACACACTTAAGCGAGGCTTCTGAGCATTTTTGATGAGGCCGTGAGGCCATATTCTCTTTTTCAGGATCTCGCTGGAGCACTGTCACTGCCACCATCTTCTCCGACGTCGCTCGCCTACTTCGGACCTTCAAATGCCCTACTGCGGCTTGGACTCGACATAGCTGTAGGTCCTGAAGCTTCTTGAGAACCCAATCAAGAAGTGCACACCAGCAGCTACTGCAATTCACCTCGACATTCGACTGCAGCTGCACGAAGAGAAAAGCCTGTGGGATAGTCCCACATCATGCATCGACAATGCCTGCACCGAGTATATCATGCAAAGTTGCCCTTAGCCAATTGCCATAAAAAGCACCGGGGTAAGGTCCAGCTCGCACGCTCCATCGCATGTGCCCTCACCTGCGATTTACGTCACACAGGTCTAGACTTGGGTCCGATTACCCAGATTCGATTTGGTTCTGAAGATATCTGAGAGGGAAGAGGGGAGTTTTGCAGTATCATTGCCTCAAGAATCGTGCCCCTCTCCCACGCTTGCGAGGCCCTTGTGCCTTATGTTTATGAGACCCTTGCGTCTATGCTGCTGCTGTTCCTTGGCTTTTGCTAAGGCCTAATGTTAAGGCGTCTGAGCCTTTAACCCGACGTCTAACTAGCTGGTTTTGATATTGTTGTGGATATTGGATTGCATTTTATTTTGAGATATTTGAGTTAGTTGAGAGCTTAGACATTAGGGTTAAATTAGTGGTTTAAACCACCATTTTAACCCCATCTTTTTGTACTCTGATTCCTGATTTATTGAGATATTCTTCTGATTTACATTGAGCATTATTATGATTATATTTGCATATCTTTCTTGATATTGTGATTAATGGATTGATTTATTCTAATTGCTCCCTACGAACGACCTCAGACTCACATTGATTTCGAGTTTATAAATTTAACTGTTGTCGTGATTTTGTCCTATACTACGATGCTAAACTTTAAAATGATGATTCTCACTAACAAGGTCCTTGGCTGACGTCACGATGACGTCAACCGACCTTCCCAAAATAGGCTGCAGAGCAACCCATCATGCACGAGATTTGTAAGGAGATTTGATCAAGTAAATCTCAATCAAATCCTGCCAAATTTGGTAGGATTGATCACCAGATCGTGCCCTATCAAGAAAGCTAGATCACGAGCTTCAATTTGGAGCGATTCTCCTCTGTTTGGTCGAAAATTGTGCATCCCAAAATCAACCAAATTCGTAAGCAAATCTTGCAAATTTAGACTTGATTTATGCAAAACTCTCCTTTATTTAAAGGCTTTGACCTTCTCAAGTACAAATCATGCTAAATTTTGACCAGATTCCTCTCTTTCTTCCTATCCTCACCAACGACATTGAAGCACCTCGAAGCTCGACCGCCTCACCTCATCGCCCTCTGCCACATACTATAAGAAAAGGGTTTCCTCTCTCCTTCATCCCACAAAGCTTCATGCGAAGCTTCGTGACTCAATTCCACCTCCGCTCCAAATACCTCTTCTTCTTTGTCCTCTCCATTGTACCCCTAATGAGCATCTCTCCTCTTCCTTTTACCCAATTAGTTTAGGGCTTCTACTTCTTATCCACCCAATTAGAGATCTGGAGCTCTAGAGCTCCGTTTGTAGCCTCTAGCCCCTCTTTCGAACGTTGCCTCCAATGATCACCTACACCTTCATCACTTCACCTCCTCCGTCTTCCCCTTGACCAATTGACCTAGGAAAAAGCTTCCCCTCACCCTTGTCGAGCTTTTGCCCAAGTCAATTAGCTACCACATCACCTCCATCGTCATCTACCATCACCATTGGCAAAGCTTCTTTGAGCTTCACCGCCACCACGCTCCATCCCCTCTCAAAGCCAATAAACATAGGGCTTCACTTCGGCGTGCTTCGCTAGAGCTTTTAGTGCTTTTAATTGGGGCTGAGAAGCTGTATTCCTATGTTTAGGACCTCATCCAGACAAGCCTTCTTCGACATCAGATGACTTATCCGATGACCAAATCAGGCGATCTTCCTCGCCCCTAGCTGCGGAAGCCTCACAACATTAGGCCCTAACCGTGGATTGAAGATCCAATGATCAACATTTGGGGAGCAACTCCAGCAGCTCTCGAAGTTGGAACGAGCCCAACAGCAGCCCAAGCTTAATTTTGCTTGAAATCGAGCTTAACTTTAGTCCCGCATCAATGGGGCAAAATTGCAACAAGCCATATAAGGAAGCGTGCCCCTATTGTTTGCTCAATATCAGGGGGTCGGGTCCCCATACACCTGTGCACACATAAGCGGGTCTGACCCAATTTTGGATCCGAGACAGAGAGGGCTTTTGCTGAAGTTCAGCCCAAGAGAGTGGGCCAGTCTTTCTATGATTTGGGCTAAGGCTCAGTTGATTTAAAACACTTTTTTTTTGCCTTAGCTATTGCTTATCTATTTTGAGTTTGATTGTGACATTGGTCAAATAATTACTTTCTTTTTGTATCAAACTCTTGTGCTTCGTATTCTACTCAATTAATTAGTGGTATTTGCGAATTTCTTGCACCCTAAGATGACCTCGGAACTCACATTTTGAGATTATAAATTTTGAATGTTTATTTCACTTTAGTCACTATATTACAACACATATTTTAAACCTCGACGAAAGCGAACAAACAAACGCACACCCAAACCATAACCAAATTTGGGTTAAGTACACTCCCAAAAATGACCATGAAGCGTCAAGTTTATAAACCAACACACAAAATATTTCTAACCCTAAGGTCAGGTATAGGTTCACGTCTAAACAGGCACATACTAACAGAAGCTAGGCCAAAAGCAAAATATGGATACCAAAGAAAACTTTGCAATCTTGCTTTGTAGGTCACCCTAATGAAGTGCTCATAAAGAACACAGACTGGCTATACCAAGAACACAATGGAAATCTTCTAACTATTAGATAGATTTCTGGACCTCACAAGCCTAAACCAATGACAAGTCCAAGACAAAAGACGAGCCATGGACAATGGATGCTCCAAACATATGACAGGAGAAGAAGGCCTATTTCTCAAGCTTGACCGTAAGGAAGGTGGCATGGTCACCTTTGGGAACACCCATAAAGGTTGTATTGTTGGTACTCGCCAAATTGGTAACTCTCAAACCTCTTTTGATATTATTCATCTAGTTAAAGTATTTTTTTTTATGAAAAGAGAGGACCACTACTGATCACAGTAGGTGTCCAATTTTATTATATGCTCATAAAAATTACAGGGATGCTAGCCACAACCTAGCACAAGAAGACACCTCATTACAGACATTCTCAACCCACATGCTTCCCCCATTAAACAAAGCATTGTTCCTATCCCTCCAAACGACCCACATGACTGCAGCCATGTAAACACGTAGCTTGGAACTCACAATAAAATCATGCCACAAGACATCCCATGTCGAAATAGGGGAAGCACAGAATCTCCTCCACACCTCGTTTGTGAATAAATAGCTGTTGAAGAGGTCTCTAACAACATCTTCATCATATCCACACAAAGGGCAAGAGAGGACATTGGCACCCAAGACCCTTCTTCTAAGGGCACTAGTGATATGTCGGATTTTAGTGAAGTAAAATTAGGGTTAGGAGAAACTTGTCATAGATCGCAAAACACGCTATAAAATGCAATTTTTAACCAAAACTCCAAGGGAGCCCTAGGTCAAACATAGGGCGGTGACGTTTACTTTTGTTGAAATCCATGCTTCGCTTTGTTTCTTTTTGGTGTTTTTGAAATAAAAAGACAAGCAAGATAACTTCACAAAGTGGAGAAATAGATATGATATTCACAATGTCATTCAAATGTCTATTACCATATGCTAAAATATAAAAGTCATAGGGGTGAGAAGAAATCTCCCAAATCGGCTGTTTGAGGAGATGACGACACTTGACGGCAACTTGGACGAAGAGGGAGAGGTGCTGGATGACAAAGGTGAGATGCAAGAGGATACCAAGTAGAGGAATGCTTCACCAAGGCTTTGGAATGGGGATGATGAGCTGGAGGTGATCTTCTACCGGAATGGAGGTGGGAGGACGACTCCAAGGCTTCATATGAAGGTGGTGAGATGGAGGACGAGTATTTGGTGGGGTATAGGAGCATTACACTAATAAGAGGCCTTTGGAGCTTGGGAGTATGCTCTAAAGGAGCTTTGGTAGGCTACTACATCTTAGGAGTAGGTGGGAGTAGAGTAGGTAGAGATGGTTTGGAAGGGAAGTAGTCATAGTGTTTATATAGTGGTGGAATGGAGGTGTTTTGCACTCACGGGTCTTCAGTGACATTTAAAACGTCGCTATAGACCTGTCAGGGGTGTTGCCATATATTCAAGTGCCTTGGCTAGAGTGAGGAGGCATCGTTGCAGCTGTCGTAGCGCAAGGAGATTGATAGCCGCTAGATTGGGCGCGAATGGCTAAGATCGTGAGGAGGAAGCACGTGCTTGATGGAGTTTGAATCCCACGCTCAATGACGGTCATTGGATCTTTCATCGCACAGCTGAGAGGCATCCGTGGATCACACCTTCGCTAGTTTGAATGCGCGCAGATCACACGCCTCGAAGATCCGACGACCGAGAGTGCATCCGGTAGTCTTAAATGAGCGCCTCTGATTGCACATGTGCGATCTGGCATGTGTCCTTGCGTCGTTGGGTGGCGTTAGATTGAGTGTGAGAAATCTAGACCTCTCGATCAAAATCAAGTGGTCAAATTTTCGCTGGCACTGTAGCAGGCACGGAGGATTGCAACTTGAACCCACACCTCTCATTTGAGGAGCGAGTGCGCTACCATTTGGCCAATGTGATGGATGGTCGCAAGTAAAGCATGCGGTCATGCGCCACCACTGTTGAATGAAGATCCATTGGTCGAGATGAAGCCTTTGCTACTGTGCTTTGGAGGGGAGAACCGGCTGATGTAGTGCGTGTCTCAGCCAATGGATTGAGATCCAACGGCTGGGATCATTCCTTGCGTGAAGCTGGGGCACAGTGGCTCAGGTAAGGCAGCCTGCATGGCACCATGTGGCACCATTTAGGCTGTCCATCTTCTTCTTCTTGTAGAGGGTGCCACGGAGCTCGGATTGGGGTGATTTTCGCAATGACGGACTACGATCGATGCTTTGGATCCATCCGTACGGTCAAATTCTTCATCCAAAGCCCATAAAGATGTCGCACTGCCTCCTAGCCATATAAAATGTTGGAATTGATATACAGAATATACAAACTATCCTAAATGCACTGCAATGAATGTTATGCAATATTTATTCTATGAAATGCAATGCTAGGCTAAGAACTATCAGAAATAAGCATTTTATCATGAATTCATGCGTGTTTATCAAACCCCCATGCTTATCTTTTGCTAGTCCCTAGCAAAATTAACCTAATTGCTATGTATAAAAGTAGAATCAGGGTTTGATTACTTAGACGAGATTTGTTGGTTACTTTAGAAAATTTCAACCTAAAACCTGGTTACAAAAACTTGACACTGCCCAGGTGTCTGCCAAAATGCAAACCACCCAAGCCCTCACCTTATTTGAAAAGGGAAGATACATTTTTTTGCTTTCTCTTCTTTTTTCATTATTTTTGGACTTTTTGAGTTTGAGAGTTTCGGGATAACTTTTTACAGCTACCCAACCCACCCAAGGCTCGAAAAGGACTCTGAGTGCTAAGCATCTTGTGAAAGAGTGAAAGACTCACTAGGTAGCCGTTAAAATGGACTTCAGGTTTCTACGACCCTAGGTGACCTTAAGAGTTTCTGCTTAAAGGTTTATCTTTCTAAGCGGTAGCTTTCTCCCTACTTTTAAAATTTTTTATGGGCTCAACACAAGGGTGAACCCAATGTATATCTCCCAGGTTTATTCTACTTTCCTACTTCTTTGCTAACTATTTGGGAATTATTTGTTCATTTTTGTGAGATGGGCTCTGGACAACCGGCCAATGGGCTGTTACCCATGGCAATTTATCAGCCATACTCGTGCGGTAAAGTGTGGTTTATTTTTCTATTTTTTTTCTTTTTCTTCTATTTTTTTAATTTTTTAGTACCATTTTTTCTTCTTCTAAGTAGGTGGCCTCTCTAATCTAAGATTTACTTAAAAGTAGTAGAATTAGTATAGTCAAGTAGCTAGGCTTTGGACAACCAGCCAATGGGCTGTAACCCATGACAACTTGCCAGCCATACTACCCTAGAAACTTCATTAGCTACCTAATTTCCGAAGAAACTGCAGAAAAGTAAGTCAGTGCAAATAGTGTGTAGATGGTTAGACTTAAAGTCCCATCAAATCAGAGGGTGAGTTGATAAGTCATGTACTTATCACCCCAATTTATTAGCCAAATTAGAATAACATTACTTGGCTAGGACTTAAGACTAAGTCCACATTTGAGTGGGCACTCGGGCTAATTAAGCCCGAAGACCTAAAGAGTCTAAGTGTTCAGGTTTTAAAGTATCAATTCCTAAAGTTCACAACTCCTGACGCCTAACATTTCTTCTCCTGATTCTAGTTTATATATATATATATATAAGAACAGGAAATTACTGTTATGGCCTGACAAATGATATTTTCATAAGATATCCACCCCCCCCCCCATGCTTAGCAAATGCAATGTCCTCATTGTTAAAATGAAAGCATGCAGGAGAGCAAAATTAGAAGAATAACACCTAGTTTCCGTGAGATTTTGGTCTGCCTGAAACAACCATTACACATATTGAGTTTAGTGCCTTCTGCTAGGAGATATTCGGCCAATGGTGATTAGGGCAAGGTGAGAGCAACCTTGTCCGAGATGGGCCCAGGGAACACATGTTCAACATAGGGTTTGAGACATTGATTGCGCAGCAATCATAGGTCTTAATTGACCTAGATTAAGCTTGGACTTAGCATAAGTTAGGGAAATTCATGCACGCATACGCATTATATGCATCTTTGCTACTTTACTTTAGCTATGCATAAAATAATGTTGTAATGTGCTGATTAAGTATATTATGTCGATTGTAGGGAATAAGCTGATCAGGAGCTGGATCTGAAGTTGGATCAAGAATAACGGGAATTGCAGCAGAGCTGGAGTAGAAAGCCTAGTTTAGATGTAGGAATAATAATGTAAGGGGGTTAAAGGTTTTCTATTTTATTAAGTAGAAAGAAAGCAGTAAAATGTGAAGAGCTTAGATCCATCCTAGCCCTAGGATAGCCTAGAAACTTCCCCAAGCCTTAGCCACCCTTAGATTAGGTCACCGCACCCTAGGAAGCCCTAAAACACTAGTTCCAACCCTTCTCTGGACGTCCAGATAAGTTTTAGGATGTCCAGGACCCTTAGCCAACTCCCGCACACTTCAAACCCACTTCTGCAGTGTTATTGGACGTCTAGACACTTTGTCAGACATCCAATTTCTGCAGAATACCCAAAATAGAACCCGAAATCCTTCCTGACTCTGATTGGACATCCAGATAACAAGTCTGGACTTCTGATTTTTGAGTATAAGACGTTTAATTCTATTATTAGACGTCTGATACTGCTCTCCAATTCCCGTTTTGAGATTTAAGCCTTGATCTTAGATCTCTAGGTCCCTAAACCCAATTCCAACCCCATAGGAACCTAAATTAAGGTGCCCTAACCCTAGTACATCACCTCTAAACCTCCCTAAGGACCTAACTAGGTCCTCACTAAACCTAATTGACTTGGATCTTAGTCAATTCCATCAGCCTATTCAATTGGACTCATTGAGTCCAATTGAGCCCTGATCTCAACACACACTGTCCAATTGGACTCAGTGAGAGTCCAATTGACCTAGACCTAAATTAATTGAGTTGTTTTACTCTCAATTAAGTTTTCACACACCCAATTAAACTTGTATTAAGTTTAATTGCACTTTACCTTAGTGAATTAGGGTTTATAACCCTAATTTGAGACATACCTTGACCTAACCCAATAGAACCTAACCTAATCAACCTAGCCACCTAAGTTTTGACCCACACACACCCACACACACCCACACACACCATCCACACGAAAATACCTAGCCTAGAGTTCTCTAGAACTCTCTACCATGTGTGGTTGCCTTGGTTACCAAAAATAGCAACCAAGAGCCATTCAATGTTTAGATCCACATTTGGTGGATCTAAAAACCACCATCCACCCTCTCTCTCTCACTCTCCCACGAGCTCCCACCATATGCCTCTCTAGAGAATTCCATAATTCTCTAGAGAGCTTCCCTTAGGTCTATAAAAAGACCCAATGGGTGGCCATTTGCACCCATTCACTTCCTTGGCATTCATTCCACTTAGGCTAGCCACTTCCATCTCCACTCCACCTCCACGAGTTGAGCACCACCATGGAGGCCACCATCTCCACGCCAGGAAGCTGGATCAGCTCCCTAACCTCTCTCCAAGGGCCAGCCCAAGTTCCATTGGCCACCCCTCCTCTCAGCTACTCAAGGGCCATCAGAGACCACCTCTGAATGCCATTCCTCCTGCTAGATTAGTAACTTAGATCTTCATATATTTACTTCTTTTATTTACTGCTTAGTAGTGTAATCTTACTTCTCCCCCAATGTTGCATGCGAAATCCCCCCATCAATTCTTTTATGCAATCGTTTTCTGGTAGCTAGGTTTAATTTTCAAGCATTTATGTACAAGCTTTCCTCTACATTTTATGTTGCGAACGACTCTCCCACTGAATGAATGAAAAATGCTTTTATATATATATTTGTCTCTATATGTTTGAAATCACCATGAGCTTAATAATTGTCATTCTTTTTGTGTGATTCAAGTTGCCTGTTTCTGATTCCTAATATTCTTGCAACTAAGCATGTCATACCTAAATACGTAATAATCATGAACTGGCATGCGATTCTAAACAAGGTAGAGTAAGATCGATTTCAAAAGTAAAAGCAATGCCTCCCAGAGACGAACGACTAGGACTCAAAGTCTCGTTATTTTTACAAAACAATATCTTTGTTAGATCGTATTTTGCAACTATACTACGACGCTTTTATCAAAAACGTGAGCTACAATTTCTCCCAACAGACATTGTTCGTTGACCTTGAAGGAATTACCCATCTTTGGGTCAGAGATTTCGATGGCCCTGTTAGGAAAAATTCACTCAATAATGAATGGGTCGTTCCACTTAAACCTAAGCTTACCAGGGAAGAGCTTCAGTCGAGAATCAAAAAGTCAAACCTTCTGGTTTGGCTCAAAGCTCTTACGTGAAATCATTTGGTCATGAAGAGCTTTAGTCCTTGCCTTATAGATTCTGGCATTTTCATAGGCATCATTTCTAAGATCCTTCAACTCAGATAGTTGGAGTTTCCTAGTTTTCCCGGCCAACTCTAGGTCAAAATTACATTTCTTGATGGCCCAAAATGCATGGTGTTCTAACTCTACGGGTAAGTGACATGCCTTACCAAACACCAGACGGAACGAAGACATACCAATAGGCATTTTGTACGTCGTATGGTAAGCTCAAAGAGCATCATCTAGCTTTTGGGTCCAATCTTTCCCATCAGGCCTTACGATTTTCTGCAAAATGTTTTTGATCTCCTGATTGGAGATCTCAGCTTGTCCGTTGGTCTATGGGTGATAGGGTGTGGAAATTCAATGATTTACCCCATATTTCCCCAGTAAATTCCAAACCTAGGCATGAGTGAAATGTGTGCCACCATCACTAATAATTGCTCAAGGAATCCCGAACCGACTGAAGATATTTTTCTTCACAAAATCGATGACCACCTTGTGGTCATTGGTCCGGGTGGGGATTGCCTCAATCCATTTGGGCACGTAATCAACAACGACCAGAATATACTGGTGTCCAAATGAAGGAGGGAAGGGTCCCATGAGGTCGATGCCTGAAATGTCAAAAATTTCGATGGAAAGTATTAGGTTTAGGGGCATCATGTCTCTCTTGGCCATGTTCTTGAGTGTTTGGCATCGGGCACACAACTTTGAGAATTCCTGAGCATCCTTAAATAATGATGACCAATAGAAGCCGAATTGCAAAATTTTGGTTGTCGTCTTTTTTCTGGAGAAATGCCACCACATGCAGATGCATAGTAGAACTCAAGTATACTATGGAACTCATTTTCCAAGACGCATCGGCAAATAATATGGTCGGCGCCAATACGGTATAGCTTAGGATCATCCCAAAAATAATATTTCGCCTTAGACATACGCCTGTCCTATTGTTGTTTAGTCCAATCCTGGCAGATTTGACCAATGGCCAAATAATTGACAATATCTGCAAACCAGGGGGTTCGAGTACCTGAGATTGCAATAATCATCTGATCTGAAAAAGTTTCAGAGATAGGGATATCCAAATGAGGAGAATTAATTAGGATTCTCGACAGGTGATCCGCCACAACATTTTGTGCCCCGACTTTGTCCCTGATTTCAAGTTCAAATTCATGAAGTAACAGAATCCAGTGAATAAGCTGGGGCTTATCATCCTTTTTGGCCAAGAGATATTTCAAGGCTGAGTGGTCGGTGTAAATGATAATGTGAGAACCTAAAAGATCAGCCCTAAATTTTTTTAAGGCGAAGACTACGGCTAGCAATTCTTTTTTAGTAACAGTGTAATTCCTCTAGGCCTCGTCTAGAGTCTCGCTAGCGTAGTAGATTATAGAGGGCTTTTCTCAATTTTCTGACCCAAGACAACCTTGACAGCATAATCAAATGCATCAGCCATAATCTCAAATGGGGCTGTCCAGACCGGTGGTTGCAACACTGAGGCACAGGTGACTGCTGTTTCTAATAAATCAAATAACTTACGACATGATTCATCAAACTCGAACGGTGTGTCTTTGGCCTGAAGGTTACTTAAGGGTCGAGTAACCTTCGAAAAGTCCTTGATGAATCTTCTATAGAAACCCACATGCCCAAAGAAAGAGTGGATCTATTTCATGGATGTGGGTGGAGAAAGTCTAGAGATAGCATCCACCTTAGCCTTATCAACCTCAATACCCCGATTAGAGACCACATGACCCAAGACAATGTCTTCTTGAGTCATGAAGTGGCTCTTCTCCCAGCTAAGGACCAGCCGTGTCTTGATGCATCTCTGGAGGATCAATTCCAAGTTACTTAGGCAAGACTCGAAAGAATCTCCGAAAATGGAGAAATCATCCTTTAACACCTCAAGACAATCGCCTACTATGTTCAAAAAGATGGCCAACATGCACCTTTAAAAAGTCATGGGTGCATTGCAAAGCCTGAATGGCATTCTACGGAATCCAAAGGTTCCATAGAGACATGTGAAAGTTGTATTTTCCTGGTCTTTGGGATGGATAGGGACTTGGTTATATCCTAAATAACCATCCAGGAAGCAAAAGTATTTTTACCCAGCTAAACTTTCTAGGATTTGATCAATGAATGGAAAGGGGAAATGATCCTTCTTGGTGGCTATGTTCAGCTTC
The DNA here is from genome assembly GCA_037157565.1 of Thalassia testudinum. NCBI lineage: Eukaryota > Viridiplantae > Streptophyta > Magnoliopsida > Alismatales > Hydrocharitaceae > Thalassia > Thalassia testudinum. The sequence continues at coordinate 4,495,436 of JAZHRO010000003.1, read as the reverse complement.
CTGTAATTAATATAAACTCTCCAAGTAGAAGACGAATGGATGGTAAAGGATTCCCCTATCTCGTTAGTCGTAACAATTATGCCCACTTTCTTGGGTACAATCTGAACAAGGCTAACCCACGGACTATCTGAGATCAAGAAAATAATTCCAGCATCGAGGCACTTGATTATCTCCTTTTTGACCACTTCTCGCATATTCGGGTTTAGTCTCCTTTGCATTTCACAAGAAGGGTGGGATCCATCTTCCATATAAATATAGTGATTACAGTAAGATGGCTCAATCCCCCTAAGGTTGTGGATGGTCCAACCAATTGCCTCTTTATTCTTCTCAAGGACCTTAATCAATCTCACTTCTTTCTCCTTAGGTAAATCAGCACTAATAATCACAAGGAGCATAATTCTTAGGTCCTAAAACTCGTATTTCAAATTTTTAGGCAATGGTTTCAATTCTAGCTATGGTGGGCTTAATATAAAGGATAAGGAGGATGCTGATGAAGATTCATCTGGACGATCTAGTGGAAGAGACTGGGAAAGAACAAAATCAACAACCTCTTCAGGGTGTGGCAAGTCTGCCATGGAGGGTTGTGGGTTAGGTTTGCTAAGTCCAGTGGAGTCCTCGAGTACAATGATTGTCATACAAGTCTTAAAATCCTGATCCTCAAGCTCCTCAATGAATCCACAATCCTCAAATCCTTTTATCACCTTGAAAATATCAAGAGTTAGCTTCCTATCCCCAAAGGCAATTTCCATATTACCGCTCTCATAATTTATGTTGGCCTTGGCGGTAGCTAGGAACGAGCACCCCAGAATGATGGGCATGTTCCTCAAATTGTTAGGTACATCCATGTCAAGGACCAAGAAATCTATAATAAAATAGAAGTCCTTGACCTTGACGATTACATCCACAATAATGCCCTTTGTTGTGGTGACTAAATGGTTCACTAGTTCTAGCGTTATTGAGGTTGGACAAAGTTCACCTAACCCAATCCTTTCATAAAGTGAGCTAGGGATTAGGTTGATGGATGCACCTAGATCCAACAATGCCCTATCGAATGTGTATTCCCCAATGACACATGAAATCAAGGGGGCACCTGGATCTTTCTTCTTTTGAGGAAGGTGATGCAAGATAATAGAACTTGCCTGCTCAGAGAGAATCACCTTCCTCGGAGTGGGTTCTCATGGCTTACGCTTTTGGGTACATAGATCTTTCAAAAATTTAGCATCAGCTGGGAAGTGCTTAATAGCATCAAGGAGCAGAATATTGATCTCTATACTCTTAAATAAATTCAGGAGCTCCTCGTTGCTCTCTAAGATTTTCTTCTTCTTGGTTTTCAATAAGGCTTCAAGGAATAGGATGTGAGTGCTGTCTTCAATTTTCTATCCATGGGCCTTATTATCTTCTTCAATCTCCTTTTCTCTCTTGAGCTCCCCAGGGTTTTGGCTTCTAGAAGGTAATTCAGGGTCCTGGGTTTGCTTTCCACTTCTCAAAGTGACGGAGTTTGCAGACCCATAGGGGTTCGGGTCTTGAGGTGGGCTAGTGAAGATTGGAGGGCCTTGATTGGTCATGTATTTAGAAGAAGAGGAGGGATCCTACTCAACTGCCTGAGCATGTGCATGTGGGTCCCTTTGATTTCCATAACCTTGGGCTCTATTGCCTTGATTTTGCACATTACGTGCGTTGGCTACAGGTTGGGATGGTAGAGATCCAGGTTGTCGGGTGTTAGCAATAAACCCAAATTGCAAGTTGTCCAATGATGTCTTCATTTGCTACATAAGTTGAAGCATGGACCCTGATTACATAGCAATCATGCAACCTAAATCACGTGAATTAAGCTAGATTCTAGCATAACAAAGGAATAATGCATTCATAGGAATCATAATTTGCACAATAGCTAGTTTATTGGTCATATAAATAATATCGACATTTTATGACCAAAAAATATTTTGATTTTAGTCGCAGATGATTCAAAGCTGCGGATGTCAGATTAGACTGGACAAATCTAATCAAAATGACGATGGGAGTCCAACACTTCTGAAATCATCTTGATCAGACAACCAGGGCACCTTGTGCAGTCCATAAAACAATGGAGATCATAAAGCCAAAGGACAAAGATCCAAGCCTTAGATGAAGAATCTAACTGCACGGATGAATCTAGATCGACGATCACAATCCAACGGCGCAAAAATCAACTCAATCGAAGGTCTACATCACTAGATACAAGGAAAAGAAGATAAACGGCCATGATGGCACCATGTGGCACCATCACAACCGCTCCCTCACCACCGCCCCATCTAGGAAGGCCACCTCGTATGTTGTGGGCTTTGGATCTTCATCCAATGGCCATGAGTGTGCCATGTCACCCGTCCAGCCAGATAAGTATAAATAGAAACAAACAAGAAAGTATAACAGAGCGTTTGCACAACGCATTGGCTCACACACTCATGCGGAAGCACATGACAGGCATTCGAGCTGCGGTTTACGCGAAATTGTAGCGGCATTGGGCGCGTACATAATTGCACCATCGAATGGTAGGAGGCATGACCGTGTGGCATGATCGGAGTGCACCGCGGTCGAACATGTGATCTCACGCATTTTGTGAGTTCGGGAAGTTGCGCACGCATGCGAGTTGTTCGATCGGATGGCTGAGATCGTTGGGCATGATTTGAATTCACGCAGGCACTCTAGGAGGGAGAAGCAGCGATCGAGCGTTGGGCGGGCACGAGGTGCGAACGAAGCTATCAGATCGCAATCCAAGAAATGAGAGCACGCCACGTGTCTCCACCAGGTTGAATTCACACGTAAAGGGCAAATTTGAAGGTGTTTTGAGGCTAGATCAGATCCGTTGATCTCCCGATCAATGGATTTGATAAAATAGGAGTTGTTACATGTGATTAAGGGCTAAAATACCCTTGTTGCCTTCCACAAAAGCTATAGAAGAACCCCCAGGGCCCCCAGTTGAAGCAGATCTCTCTCCCATCAACTCCAGATATCTTCCACCTTCTCTGCAACTCTCCGTCCCTCTGCAACTCTGCCCCGACACTCATCCTGACGCTCTAGATCTGAGGTACTACCACATCTCGCACAAGCATCCTACAAGCGGCGTCGTCTCTCTGCCACTTTCTATCTCTTTCTCTCTATCTCTCTCTATCTCTTTATTTAATTGAAATTAAAATTACAATATTTTAAATGCCGATTGTACATCTGATTCCTATACATATATACATATATAAATATCTATTTAGAACAAGTTTTATTGGAAAGCTTCTACAAAAATCGAGATTAACTCCTTGCAAATGACTCGATCCTCACCAGAGTTTTATAAATTTATTTGTCGACGTGTTTTCACACTATACTACAACTAATTAACATTTAGAATGCAAATTAAGTGATGAACAAGTTGGCACCATTGCCAGGGAGGCAACAGATATTTTTGAAACATTTTTTCATAGTGCTTATTTGATATTTCTAACCTATTCTATTTGCGTGTGTAGGAAGCACAGAAATCCAAGGGAAAGATGCAACAAACAGAGAAATCGTAGGTTCAAATCTCAGATAAGTACTCATAGGTTAGAATAGTTAGATTTTAAAAAAAAATTAGGTGTTTACTTGAAACTTAGGATTAGTTAGAATTTGCTTAATTATTATAAAAAAAATTTCTCTTGATTTTTAGGCTGAGTTTTATCTTAAAAATTCAATTCCTAGAGATCCATATGTCTAAAAATTTGTAAATTTTTATTAGACGTAGATTTCAACGTTAGAAATAGCATATCCAAATTTCACTTAAATCAAAGTTATAGAAAAATTTTTAAAATTCATGCACGGATCTGTTATCAATATGGTTATTGTTTCTGATTTTTCAAAGTTCAAAATATTATAGAAATTTTTATACAACTTCGATTGACTTGAAATTTATGGCATTGAATTTCTGAGATAATCAAAAATCTAGGAAAAATGTGAATAAGTTATTTCTTGTACATTTGATTACACGTCTTATCCAATCACCAACTGGGGGTTAAAGTAGACTACAAAACTCCCAGTACACTTTAAATAAAAAAAAAATAGAAAACGTGCATTAAAAATTATTGGAAAATATTTTCTAAGTGCCTAGTTAGTGGTGAAAGAATTCCAATTGATTGCATTGCTTAGGTCACACCACTCATCTGATTTTTAACTTAAAAGAATCATCTAGAATTATCTATGCATAGGGTTCCACATTAAGGATGGAGCACACTTGCATTTCCATATTTAAAGGAAATCTATCAAACAAATTGGGATTTACAAAACTCTTGTGTGCCTCATCAAAATCTTGATTGAAAATATTAACTCAAGAGAACCCTAAAACTTATTAACTCAAGCATTTGAATCTTAAAATTCACTTCATCATAAGAAAATGCTTGTGAACCTTGTTTGCCTGAGCACTTCACATATTTCAAAATCATTTTTTTTAAGGGAAAACACCCCCTAACGCCCATCATATTCCAAAAGCACATCAAACCCAAGCCTAAAACTGAGTAGACGTACCCTAGGCAAGACTAATAGACTTAGGGACTTGAAACTAGATTGGGTTAAGGTCAAGGCCTTGTCTACTTGGACCCACTGGTGACAAGAAAGGTTGGTGCGGTAACCACGTTAACCTTTAGTGGTGTCCCACCGTGCGGGGTGTCCTAAGGGGTCCCACCCTTTTGGCCAGCCAAGTAATTCAACGGTTGATCTAACCTAGTCGTATTTTGGGGATCCAGGATCAGGTCTAATTAGGGTTGACACTCTAAGGACCAGTTTGACTGCTTGCATTGAGCGAATGGGGTTTTCTCTCATCTGTCTTCTCCTTCTCATCTACAGACATTCTTCTGGCATATGCAAGGTACAAGATCTCAAAATCTTTATTTGCTTCCACCATTAGAAAGAAATCCTATGAGAAGACCTATTTATCCAGGATCTGAATCTAAACCCTTTGCAATGGCTAGTCATCACAAGGAAGAAGAGATCAATGAACAAAATCTGGATGCTATGACTCTCTTAAAAAGGCAGATCACTAAGCAGGGCCAGCATCATGACTGACAGATGGAAGTCATAGTGCAGGCCATCACTCGACTCCAAAATGGAAGGGCAGACCGACCCCTCCGCGACTTTTATAACCCTCCTAATGCCCAACATGAACCCTTTGTTAGGGTACCTCAAGATGGGGAAGATTTTGAACTCAAACCTCAGATCATTAACTTGATTCAGCACTTCCATGGCCATGAGTCAGATGACCCCTTCCACCACCTTGAAGAGCTCCTACACATAGGAAGAACTTTTGGCCCTAGGAACATGAATGAAGTTACCCTAATGATGAAAATGTTCCCATTCTCCTTGAAAGATAGAGCTGCACATTGGTTGAGAATAATTGGTAGACCAATCCTAACTTGGGAAGACTTGAGAAGCACATTCCTAAAGAAATTCTTCCCTGTAGGAAACACTAATGCCCTTAGATGTGCCATAACAACCATTAAGTAGAACCCTAAGGAACAACTACATGAGGCTTGGGGGAGGTTCAATCATTTAGCTAGGAAATGCCCTCATCATGGGATTCCAAAGTGTCACTTGGCCTATATTTTCTATTATGGGTTTAGTGATAATCTGAAGAATTTTGTTGATGCAACATATACGGGCAATTTCTTGAGTCGAGATGCTGAGGGTGCCTTTTAATTGTTCGAGAGTATGAGTGAAAATTTCCTCAACAATGCCTCAATGTCCTCCTTTAATAGAGCTAATCAACCAAGGAATGAAGTTTATGAAGTTAACAATAATTCAAACTTGGTTGATTTAGAGCTACTTGCACAACGATTAGATAAGGTGGAGCTCATGGGAAAGAATGTGAAGAATTTGGGTAAGAAACTGGATAGCCTTCTAAAGGGTGGGAATTCCTTAGGTACACAGTCAAAATTAAATCCTATGCCTACCCAAGAAGTTCCTATATTAACCCACAACCAATTCCCCAACCCACTAGGTTAGGAATCAGTGCACAACATTAATGACCTAACCATGGCTCCACCTCTAAGCCAACTGTACTTGGACCCATCTCTTTCTAGGTACCAAGGAGGGACCTTGATGCCCTCGAATTCTGAACTAGGTAGCCCGATGCCTAGTTATCCTGAGGATGTGAATGCACTCGAGGGTTACACTAAAAATGAGCCTTATTCAAACACTTACAACCTTGGATGGTGCAACCATCCTAACCTTTCTTGGTCAAGTCAAAAACCTGCCCAGGGTCCTAACTTGACTAAGCTAAACACTTATAGGCAACCTAGTAGGTACACATAACCGCGCACATATCAACCACAACTTACTTAGAAAAACCAACCCTCTTATCTGAGTCTAGTCCTCAAGGAAATGAGAGAGATGAATTTGAGGCATAAGGAAGAAATGAATAAATTGAGGATAGATTTGACAGGATGATTAGACCAGCTAGTTGATGCTAGACAACACGAGATGTTGCCACCCCAACTCTTCACAAACCCAAGTAACTTCAATAGGGTTAATCAGCACAACACACAAGAGCAACAAGCACACCTAATTCAACCTGCTCCCCAGCACCTACCAGGTTTTGTTAACCTTAACCCAACCCAGGCTCAACCCATTTTGCAAAACCCACCTTACCCTTCTAACCCTATTGCACATGCCTGTGCTGTCACATTGAGAAGCAGGAAACAAATCCAAGATCCTTCTACATCAAAATCTTATAAGATCTTGAGGAGCCTAAATTTGACTTGGGAGACCAAACTAATCTAGAAAACACGACTGAGGATTTGAAAACTCATGATTTTTCTTAAGCACCTTTTCCTAAAGCCTTGATGAAACTCAGGGAAAAGAAAAATAATCAATACAAGGAGTAGCTTGAGATTCTAAAGAAAGTCTTGGTGAACGTACCACTCCTTGAGGCTATTGAGAACATCCCGTCCTGTGAGAAATTTCTGAAGGAAATATGCACAGCAAAACACCAGGCCAAATCATCAAAAGGGGTAGTGATTTTTGAACAAGCCAGTGTCATCATCCTAAATAAGCTCTCTCCTAAAAAGAAAGATCCAGGGACCCCCTTAATCTCATGTAAAATAGATGGATTCATCCTCGATCGATCCTTATTGGACGTTGGTGCCTCCATCAACTTAATCCCCACATAATTATATGAAGAGTTGAATTTAGGCCCCATGCAACACACTGAAGTGACCCTTTAGCTCACTGATAGGTCAACCAAAATTTCGAAGGGCCTTCTGTAGAATGTGATTATAAAAGTAAGGGATTTTGAGTACCCTATGAACTTCCTTGTTCTAGATATGGAGGCATCAGAAAACCTGAACCACACCAGGGAGACCTTTCTTGGCCACAGTCAATGCTCTAATCAACTATAAGACGAGTATCATGCACATCAGCTCTGGAAGGAAAAATTATCAACCCAATATCTTTAAAACATCCCAAAAAAATAAGGTGAATTGTGGTTCCATTGAGGTTGTAGGAACAATTGAACAAGTTTTGGCAATTCACACTAAAGATGATCCAAGTCCTGCCACAGCTCGAGACTACCACGAAGGGAAAGAAGGGGATGCACATGAGGATAATTCTGATCTACCATTTCCCATGGAAAACCAAATTGAACAGGACATTAGTGAGATTGAGAAACTCTTGGGAGTAACTTATGATGAATTAGATGATAATATAAAGAATCCTCAATACATCCACCCTGAAATCCAAGAACTTTTGAATTCTGAGGGAGTTCAAGAAAATGGACAATCTAAAGACATGAACCAGGAAGTAACCCTAGAAGAAGTTCAACACATAATGGACTGGGGAAGAACTTATAATCCAACTGGTTCAAATGAATGGCTTGACAAAGAAAAAGTGACTTCAGATGAGGAAGAGGAAATTTCTGATGAAGATTTTGACGAATTCCACACAACTCTACCTTTATCCACATATGACCCAGAGCCTGGAGAACTCATGATTTTTGATATCAACTACCATTATGAAGACCGTTATTACTCTGATTCAGAATTAGATTTAATTATAAATCATGATTTCAATCTAAATGCTATACCACCTCTTCTTGATTTGTGGAACTGGATTGCCAGATAGGCTCTGCAATTTGAACCTCATCCACCTAACCCTATTTCATATTCCAAATCAGAAAGACTCTTTGGAAAAGGGTTGCATCATCAATTGCTCCGCATTAATGGATCATTGATTCTAGGACCGAATGATCATATCTTCCTACTAATCTTAAATTCCCCTACAACAATTATTACTCCTTCTCTTAACCCACATTATTGAACTACATATTTTTGGGTTTAAGTCCGACAAATGACGTTAAACTTAGTGTTGGCTGGGAGGCAACCCAGTACTCTGTATAGGTAGCTCTATATCCTTTGCATCCATACTAACCTGGATTAACAATCATAGTCAGGTGATTGACGTGCTACGGACGTGTTTGTTTAAAAGGATCGTTATAGTTTGCATTCGCAATGTCGATTTTAAATGAAGAAATGGACATGAGTCTGAGTGTCAAACTCAGGGAAGCATGGAAATCGGATTTTTCTTGTCACTTAGTGTCACGGAAATGATCGGGTTTTGCTTGCGAGAAGACGCGGGAGAAAAGCGAGTGCGAGAGAGAAAGAGGGAGAGAGTAGGGTTAGAATATTTTAAATCATGGCAATCACTTAGATCATGATGGAAAACAACATCAAAACTATATTTAACATGCAATTCAAGTTTTACAAATACAACGATAGCTAAATGCTTAAACAAATGGAAAGTAAAGCTAGAGTAAAGGGAGAGAAAGAGAGAGAGGGGAGACGGCGAGGCAGCCACGGTGGTGGAAGAAGGCTCCATTGGCAGCTTGTCGACTCTGTTGACTACAAGAGATGGTAAGGGAGGTTAGGATGGTGATATAACACTTGCTAAGTGAATTCAATGCCTTACATGGGTGGTTGGAAGGGGTTTATATAGGAAGAAGGGGTTTCTAATTTAAGTATGGGCTTTAGCGACTTCTGGGACGTCGCTAAATCCATGCTAAAAGCATTGGTGTAGTCCCCTGCCTACTGATCTCATGCTCGCTCCTGTTCTTCTTCACGCCCGATCCGTGTGCGGTGTTGTAGGCCATCCTATCTGAGATCTCGCGACGGGCACGCTTGGATTGCGCCTCAAGTGTGCGTGAGTGTGGGCATGGATTGCGCATGTCATCTTGCGCTCCCGACATCTACGTTCGAGGGAGCACCACAAGGCGCGATCGTCGCCCTCCGCACGCGGATCCATGGCCTTAATCGGCCGTGCCCGCGTAAGAAGCAATTTGGTAGCGTGCGGGGTTTCGATCGCCCGTCGCTGCTTTTGCAAATGGCACATGACCCGCTGTGCAGTGGGGCTTGGATGGTCGTGAAGAGGAGGTGGGGCATGAGGTCGTGGAGTGCTATGGAGCCACCAATTGAAGATCAACGGCTGAGATTCATTCTATGGTGAAGGGTGGTGGAGTTATGCTACGGTTGAGGGGTGCAGTGATGTCGACACGTGGTGACTTTCTAACTGTTGATCATCAGATCAACAGTCAGAACTTCTTGGGCGAATTGTGGGAGCTCTGGATGTCGGATTTAGTTGATTTTGAGTCCGTTGGACTCCGTTCGTCGCTCTGAATCCATCTGCGCGATCTGATTGCTCATCTAAGGCCTGTTTTGACATGAACTTATACAAATGGCCATTAATACTATTTAATAAGTAATCTCAATGTGCAATGCATGTCATCCTCCCATGCCCATTTATGATGTGTTATTTGTGCACATTACCCTTAAGATAAACCCTAATTGACAGAATTATTACCCCAAGATGTAGTGTTATCAATGATATCCCCTCCTTTTGCTTATTATAATTTGATTTTCATGCATACATTTCAATGAGGACATTGTAATGAATAGGCATGGAGGAGTGGACATTGCATGTCTAATTTTTATGTCAAAAAAAAAAAATAATGCATTTAGGCATAAATTTTTTTTATTAAGGTTTTATTAGGGATTTATTCTTAAGTTGATTCCTGAGTTTAAAATCCAATACAATTTCACACTTACACGTAGAATTTGCCATGGATCATCTGTGAAGACTGATAAACATCTTTAGTTTGTCGAGAAGAAGCAATGCTTTTTCTCCTGAACCCTTGGACAATAATTAGGGAGTTAGGCAAACTATCTTCTAACAGATCCACCAAATAATTTTGAGGTGAGAGTAGAAAGTCTACTAGTGCTCCAAGACTAGTATGAGGAATCTTATACTCTGGATAATGAGATAATTATACTCGGGGTTAGGCATAGCTTTGCTCTCAGTTTCTGCATATAAGTTCTTAATGCGAATCTCTTGAGAGCCACCAAATAAGGTAAATATGCAGAGAGCGGGTTCTGATAAAACTAGGACTGAGGTGGATGGTCATGACCATCTTTTATGAAATCCTCTGCTAAAGGAGGGTATTAATGTCAAGGTTAGAAATACACTGTCCTATCCATTTCCTTCCCAGTGCCAGGAATAGGCACTTCCACCAAATAAGCCACCTGATATCCTCTTGAACACCCCTAATCCCAAATAATGCCTCGTAAATAAAAGTTCGTATGCTGCTTTGTGTTAGTAGAATTTTCGATGCGAAAAAAAAAGAAAAAAAGAGAAAGAGAGAAAAGAAAAAATATATGTAGAAAAAATAGATGAAAAAGAAAAGAAAAGAAAAAACAAGAAAAATATATATACAAAAAAAATTTAGAAAAAGAAAAGAGCAGAAAAGAAAATAAGTTTATAAGTTAGAGTTTATTTCAAAGAAGTGAGGTAACAACACCTACCACCCTTACGATCCACCAAATACAGCCTTGACCTACTTTTCTGTATTTCTGCCTACCTGAATATGGGTTGAGGATTTCTAACTTAGTCGTAGAGTTATCAAAACCTAATTAAAGTGTTAACGTCAGGAAAGACAACCAAATATATTGATAAATCTAGTGAGATTATAAGCTCAAAAAGAAAGAAAAGATAAGAAAAAGAAAGAGGAAGAGAAAGAAAGAGAGAGAATGAGTACAAAGGAACTAAAGAGCACAGGTTCTTGCCTCTCCCTGAGTTGAATTATTGCATAATCTGGAAACCTAGGTTCTAAAGTACTAGCCTACATGTACCACCAGATGAGTGTGAGCCACCAAATACAAATCTACTTGACTCAGAAATCTTCTACCTAAGCCAAAAGCTGGGGCTGAATATATAGGTTACTTTATAACCCCGAGGGAAGAAGTTTGCTTATCCCTATAGATTTTTACTAAGGGTCAATTACGAGCTTTAGAGGAGGATTGCCTTTCACTTGGGTCCGTTGCATAATCTACAACAACACACAGTCACGATTATCTGGATTACTAAAGCTTCGTATAAAAACAAAAGACATAAACCTCTAGTCAAACTCTTGATAAAAATTACTCATGTAGGACCACTTTGCATTTATTCATGCACTTGCTAGGGACTAGCAAGATTTAGGTATTGAGGTGTGATTGCACAGCAATCATGCAACCTAAATCACCTGAATTAAGCTAGATTCTAGCATAACTTAGGAATAATGCATTCATAGGTATCGTAATTTGCACAATAGCTAGTTTATTAGTCATATAGATAATATCGTAATTTTATGACCTAAAATTATTTTGATTTTAGTCGCAGATGATTCGAAGTTGTGGATGTCAAATCAAACTGGACAGATCTTATCAGAACAAAGACGGGAGTCTAACGCTTCTGAAATCATCTCAATCAGATAACCAGGGCACCTTGTGCAGACCATTAAAGAATGGAGATCATAAATCCAAAGGAAAAATATCTAACCCTTAGATGAAGAATATAACCAAACGGATGAATCTGGATCAACGATCGCAGTCCAATGTCGGAAAAATCAACTCGATCGGAGGTCTACATCACCAGATATAAGGAAAAGAAGATGGACAGCCATGATGGCTCCATGTGGCACCATCGCAGCTGCTTCCTCATCACCGCCCCATCTAGGAAGGCCACCTCGCATGTTGTAGGCTGTTGGATCTTCATCCAACGGCCATGAGAGCACCACATCACCTGTCCAGCCAGACAAGTATAAATAGAAATAAACAAGAAAGTATAACAGAATGTTCGCGCATCGCATTGGCTCACGCGGAAGTGCATGATGCGCATTCGAGCAGCGGTTTACACGAAATTGAAGCGGTGTTGGGCACGGGTGCAATTGCACCATCAGAGGGTGGGAGGCACTACCACATTTCGTGATCGGAGCATGCCACGGCCGGACGTGTGATCTCACATGTTTTGCGAGATCGGGAAGTTGTGTGCACGCATGAGCCATCCGATCGTGTGTATACTCCCTTCTCTCTGTGGAGCTGACTAGGTTGTCACGAAATTCAAGTGATATTCTATTTACTCCGCCCTTTTCATGTCTTTATTTTTACAATGAGGGCATTGCATCATTTAGGCATGGGGGGTGGAAACTTTATCCTGAAATCCTTTTGTTAACTCCATAGAATTTCTTTTAGTTTCTTTAAAATAATATATTGAAAATTCAAAAAGATAAAAAAAAGAAGAATTAGGAGAAGAGAACTTAGGCATTTGGAAGTTATTAACTTTAGGAAATGATACGATAGGGCCTAGACACTTAGACTCTTCAGGTCTTTAGGCTTAGTTAGCCCGGGTGTCCACTCAAATGTGGACTTAGTCTAGAGTCCTCGCCAATTCAAATTCATCTTTAATCTAGTAAATAAATTGGGGTGATAAGTATATGACTTATCAACCCGCCCTCTGATTTGAGGGGACTTTAAGGCTAAGCATCTACACACTTTTTGGCACTAACTCACTTTTTGGCAGCTTTTTCAGAAATTGGGTAGCTAATGAACTATCTAAGGTGGTATGGCTAGCAAGTTGTCGGTGGTAACAGCTCATCGGCCGGTTGTCTAGAGCCCAGCCACAAGACCATTTTTGCCGTACTGCTTTAGGTAAATCTTAGATCAGGGAAGCCACCTACATAAGAAAAAAATAGAAAAAAATAGAAAAATGAGAAAATAAAAAAATAAGCAAAATCACACTTCACCACACGAGTATGGCTGGAAAGTTACCGTAGGTAACAGCCCATTAGCTGGTTGTCGAGAGCCTAGCTCACAAAAATGCATAATAATTCCCAAAACACTTAAGGAAGAAGCAGGGAAGTGGAATAAATCGGAGAGATATACACTAGGTTCGCCCTTGTGTTGACCCCATAGAAAAAAGTAGTAGGGAGAAAGCTATCGTTCGAAAAGATAAACCTCTTGGAAAGGTCACCTAGGGTCGTAGAAACCTGAAGGCCGTTTTAACGGCCACCTAGTGAGTCTTTCACTCTTTTCACTAGATGCTTAGCACTTAGAGTCCTTTTCGAGTCTTGGACGGGTCAGGTAGCTGTAAAATGTTATCCCGGAACTCTTAAACTCCAAAAGTGCAAAAAAATTTGAAAAGAAGAAAAACAAAAAAATTGCATCTTCCCTTTTCAAATAAGGTGAGGACTTGGGTGGCCTGCATTCTAGCAGACACTCGGGTATTGTTGAGTTTTCGTTGTTTAGGACCTTAGTTGAAATTTTCTATTGTTAATAAATGACTTAGGCCTAAGAGATCTAATCCTAATTTTATTTTTATACATAGCATGTAATTTAATTTTGCTAGGGACTAGCAAAAGATTGGCATGAGGGTATGATGTAGACACAATTATTGGGGTAAAATGCCTATCATGCATGTTACTAGGCTTAGATTTACATTTCATGTTATAAATATTGCAAAGTATACATCATTCTGCATTTAGAGTAGTTGTATATATTTTAGGTTAATTGGGTCCTTTTTATGGTTAGGAGAGAAGAGGATTTATTTCAGGGCCTCGGAAGGACGATCGGACAGTACGAATCTAATAAGGACGACGATCGAAGGCTGACACCTCTGAAATTGTCTAGATCAGAGTCCCGTCGCATCATATGAAGTCCGAGGAAGATCAACAGCCAGGAGGGCAATGCGACATCCATACGGGTTTCGGATGGAAAATCCAACCATACGGATATATCCGAAGCGATGATCACAATCCGGTAGCGTGGGAATCATCTCGATCTGAGCACCGTGGCACCCTCTACAAAAGAAAGAAAAAAGGATGGCCCAGATAGCACCACGTGGTGCCATCTAGGTCGCTCAACACTGGCCAGCAGTCCCAGCACCATCTCCTCATCATCGTTGATCTCACACCACAACCGTTGGATGAAGATCCAACGGCTAAGGATTCATCTCCACCGTGTGCATTAAGACATCCATGCGACGATCTGTACGTCTTGGACCGTTGGTTAGAGAGAGGCACTCCCAAATGAGGGGCACAGGTTCGAATCCCCATAGCCCCCCCAATTACCAATTGAGCGTGCATGAAGCACCGCAGCACACCGCGCATAGCCGCAGCTGCACGCAGCAGCAGTGCAGCGCATTCCAGCGCACGCGCGTGTGACACTGTGCGAGGAGCACAAGCACGTGAAGTGCACATCGCCGGTGGCGCGAGCCAGCGGGGCTAACCAGTGAGGATATGCACGGATCTTCAGCGATGTAGGCCTTTAGTGACGCTTGCAGCTATTACTAATGGCTCGTGTGCACCAACAAAGGAATTGAAGGCGCGGATCTTCAACGACAGAAAGGGCGGATCTGTAGCAACGTTTGCAGACGTCAGTAAATACCCAGATGTGAATTTGTTCTTCCTCCTCCACTATAAAAGGACCTACCCACCACCATTCCAAACCATCTCTTCCTTTCTTCCTCTCACCACCTCCAAGGCCTTAGAGAGAGCTTGTCTCATGCCCAAGATGCTCCTCTAGAGTAGAAAACCAAATAGTTTTCCCTCCCCTCATCCCCATTCGTGGAGCATCCCGTGGCCATCTTCTCACCTCCCTTCGGGAAGAAGATCCTCGCCACGACGCCGTCCTACTCTGCCCTCCGTCCTCTGGCTACGCCCTCATTCATTTCGCTCCTCACCACCTTCCTCCAGGCGACATAAGAGCTAGTCGTCCTCCGAGCGACTGTCGAGGGGGATTTCTCTCACCTCATTCTATTTTTTTATGCTTTCGTAGTGTAGTTTTTCTGCTTTCGTAGTTGTAATAAATAGTTGTTCATGAATAACTGATTGTTTCCCTCTCTCTCTTTCTCTCTTATCTTTTTGCACGTTGATAAAGTTTTCATCGACCTAATCTCTTGCTTGATAAAAATACAAAAAAATTAGAAAAGATAAAAACGACCAAAAACAAATAAAAGAGAAGCACGAATTTTATAAAACCAAACATTCACCTCCCTATGTTTGACCAGTGACTCACTTTTCGAGTTTCGGCTATAAATTTTATCTGATAGACGCATTTCACGAGCTACGATGACGAGTCCTCCAAACCCCAATTTCAATTCGCAAAGCATGCCTACATCAGGACCCTCTTTCCTTTCTCCCTCAAGGACAAGACCAAGTATTGGTATCATACCCTAGAATATATTAACACTTGGGATGCCTTGAAGGAGTTTCTGAAAAAGTACTTCCCCATGAACAAAACTAATCACTTTAGGAAGGAAATTATGAGTTTTGTTCAAAAGGATGGGTAAGCTTTCCATGATGCGTGGGAGCACTTTAATGACCTGTTGAGACTTTTTTCACATCACCAGGTGCCCAAGTGGCAACTAGTCGAAAGGTTCTACACCGGACATAATGATTTGCACAGGCAGACTGTGGATGGTGCCTATGTAGGAACCTTTCTATCTAAGACTGAGGATGAGGCTTGGAACCTTTTTGATACTTTGAGTGAGAATTCTACTCACTTGAATTCTGCCTACTTGGATAGAAAACCCACTCTCATGCAAAGAAAGTTGGAGGCAAATGAGGCAAGGGACACCCATAATTTAGCCTATCAGATTCAATTGTTGAATCAAAATATGGAAAGCCTTATGTCGAGCCCAAGCCAATTCACATCTAGCACCTCCACATCCCAATCTTCAGAATGCTCCATTTGCCAAGGCAATACACACCACTGTGGATTACCACTTGGCCTCCCAATTCCCTAAGCTTGTACAAGCAGACCTAAATGTCGCTTAAGGGTTCCATCCCAGACCTCGTATTGACCCTTTTTCCAACACTTATAATGAGGGATGGAGGAATCACCCAAACTTTTCCTAGAGACAAGGGAATGTTTCAACTTCAGGGAATTATAAATCGCAACCCTTTTAAAACCAACAAATGAACCAACCTCAGACCTTTGCTCAACCAAAGACCTCTGAGATGGATGAATTGAAGGTAATGTTGAGAACTATGCAAGAAAGTCAAAGTGCCATCATCCAATCTCATGACAAGGCTATACATGAAATGAAATCGTAGATAGGACACCTTGTTGAGGCCGTTAGATAGAGGGAAACTGGGAAGTTTCCCAGTGCTGCTAAGGGGAATCCTAAAGGAAAAGGGATTGTCTTTAGGGAGCATGCCCAGGCAGTGACTATTTTGAGGAGTGGAAAAGAAATTTCCAAACTCGATTCTCCTATAGTCTCACCTTCTGAAAAACCATCCACCCCGAATTTTGCCCCCACCAGATAAGAATTGCCCAAATCTCCTTCGCTTGAAATCACCTCACCAGAAGAGGTTGGCCCATTCCACCCGTTACCCAACATGACAACCCTTCCACCCAGAGACTGAGAGTGCCCTTTCCAGAGCGCTTATCCACCTCTAGGTAGACTTCTGCTGGCTCATTTGGAGCCAAAGATAAGATGGATGAGATCATGGAAACTTTCAAGCAAGTGTAGATTAACATGCCTTTGCTTGAGGCTATCAGGCATATTTCGTCTTATGCCCGCTTCTTAAATGACTTGTGCACAAAAAAGTAGCAATCTAGAAAATAGGTCCAATCAAAAGTTGTCCTACCTGATTCTGTTAGCTCAATTGTTTAACATGGCACACCCCCGAAACTTAAGGACCCAGGAGCCCCATACATCTCGGTGATCGATGGTGACTTACAGATTGATGAGGCTCCACTTGATCTGGGTGTAAGGGTGAACATCCTTCCAAGCTACATGTATGAACAACTTGGAGGAGGCAATCTGAAGCCTAGCTCGGTAATCCTCCAGGTTGCTGATCGATCACTCAAGACACCTCGGGGAATTCTATAAGATGTCCTCGTAAGAGTGGAGGATTTTTTCTTCCCCGTTGACTTAGTTTTGGACACTGACCCTACCAACAAGCCAACCAAGCCCTCCACCATTTTGGGTCACCCCTTCCTTGCAACTTTTCATGCTTCAATCAATTGCAATACTGGGGCATTAAAAATGGGCTTTAGGAATAGGAAAGTCTGGCTTAATGTGTTTAATGCTTATAAACAAGCCGAGCTTGAGGATTGTTCCCAAGTTGAGGTGATAGATGACCTGATTAAAGAGACAACCCCTACAATGTTATGTGATGACCACATTCAGCATGTCATGCTAAATGAACATTCCCGTCTCTTGGAGGAATGTGAAGGGGATATAGTAGAACTTGAGGAGTTGCTAGGTGTTTCTGCTGAGTCTCTTTCCCCATCATCTTTGCCCAAGGTAGATTGCTACTTAAGATGGGGACATCTATTATGAAACCCTCAACCATACAAGCCCCCGACCTCGAGTTGAAACCACTCCCGGACACTCTCAAGTACATATCCCTGGGTGCCAATGATACACTCCCCGTTATCATTTCATCTTTGCTATCTGAAGCACAGGAGGGAGCCCTGATTGAATGTTTGTCTAGGCACAAGGAAGCTATTGCTTGGAGCATTGCTAACATTAAGGGTATAGACTCTACACTCTGCATGCACCACATTTATACTGATGATTCCATCAAACCATTTAGGGACATGCAGAGACATCTTAACCCTAATATGAGGGAGGTGGTCAAAAGGAAATTCTGAAGTGGTTGGATGTTGGGATGATATATCCCATTGCAGGTAGTAAATGGGTAAGTCCTATTCATGTGGTACCAAAGAAGGCAGGCTTTACTGTGGAATTTAATGACCAAGGTGAACAAGTTGTGACTAGACCCTCAAATGGATGGAGGGTCTGCATTGATTACCGCAAGCTGAACACCGCTACTCAAAAGGATCACTTTCCCTTGCCTTTTATTGATCAATTTCTCAAAAAATTGGTGAGGAATAAGTACTATTGCTTTCTCGATGGATATTCTGGGTACAACCAAGTTGCAGTCTTCCCTGACAACCAGGAGAAGATGACTTTCACGAGTCTTTACGGTACCTTTGCATTCAGGCGTATGCTGTTTGAACTAGGTAATGCACCTGCAACCTTCCAGCAGTGTATGATGTCCATTTTCTCAGACATGATTGACGAGTGTGTTGAAGTGTTTATGGATGACTTCTCCATTTATGGCTCATCTTTCGACCAGTGTCTCCTGCACCTAGAGAATGTGCTAAAGCGATGTAAGGAGACTGGTTTAGTCCTCAGTTGGGAGAAAAGTCACTTCATGGAACAGAAAGGAATTGTACTTGGGCATGTTGTGTCTGAGTGAGGCTTGGAAGTAGATAAAGCCAAGGTTGATTCTATTTCCAAACTTCCATTGCCCACGAATGTCAAACAGATTAGAGCCTCTCTTGGCCATGCCGACTTTTATAGGCACTTTATTAAAAATTTCAATAAAATTTCTATGCCACTTTATGACCTATTGGCAAAGGAATCTTCCTTCAATTTTGATTCAAAGTGTGCCAAGGCCTTTCAAACTATGAAGAAGGCCTTGATCTCTGCACTTATTCTCCGAGATCCTGATTGGACACTCCCATTTGAGCTGATGTGTGATGCTTCAGATTATGCAGTGGGAGCAATCCTTGGACAAAGGGTTGAGGGAAGTCCTCATGTGTTGCACTATGCCAACAAGACTTTAACCAAACAACAGCAAAACTACATTGTCACTAAAAAGGAATTACTTACTGTAGTTTATGCTCTGGAGAAGTTTAGGTCTTATCTTCTTGGGTCTAAGGTGGTTATTTTCACTGATCATGCAGCAGTGAAACATGTCATTGCTAAGAAGGATTCTAATCCACGTCTGATTAGGTGGATTCTACTCCTTCAAGAATTTGACTTGGAGATACGAGAAAAGAAAGGAGTAGAAAATGTTGTGGCTGACCACCTGTCTCACCTTCCACTTGATGACTCTCCATCTAGAGACATCTACAAGACATTTCCTGATGAAACCCTTATGGCGGTAACACCAACTTCACCTTGGTATGCTGATACCATCAATTACTTGGTCACTGAAGAGACTCCTAGCTCTTGGGATGAGCAAAAAAGGAAGAGATTCATTTCCCAAGCTAGATGCTTTCATTAGGAAGAGCCTGACTTATTTAGAATTGGACAAGACCAAGTACTAAGATGATGCGTGCCTAAAGAGGATCAACAAAGTGTGCTGATTTTTTGTCGTGAACTTCATTGTCGACACTTTGGTGCTAAGAAAACTTCTTTTAAGGTTCTCCAGTCCGATTTTTGGTGGCCTTCATTATTTAAGGATTCTCATAATTTTGTTAAGGCCTGTATTAGATGTCAACAGGCTGGAACGATTGGGAAGATGAATGAGATGCCTCAACACCCCATTCAACCTGTTGAAATTTTTGATGTTTGGGGAATTGACTTTATGGGCCCCTTCCCTTCGTCCCAAGGTTATGAATATATCTTGGTGGCAGTTGAATGTGCCTCTAAATGGATAGAGGCCATTCCTACATGCACAAATGACCACTCAGTGGTATTGAAATTTGTGAAGGCCAATATCATATCCCGATTCGGCTGCCCTAAGACTATTATTAGTGATGGGGAACTTCACTTCCGGAATCATCACTTCATCTGGTTACTCAAAAGTTTAAGGGTCACTCACAAGATTGCTACCCCTGACCCCCAGACGAGTGGCCAAGTTGAAGTGTCAAATAGGGAGATAAAGAACATTTTAGAAAAGACCATAAGACCTAATACGAAGGACTGGTCCCAAAAGCTCGATGATGCTTTCTGGGCTTATCGAATGGCCTACAAGACCCCTTTGGGTACATCTCCTTTCTGGATTATGTGCGGGAAAGCATGCCATTTACCCGTTGAGTTGGAACATAGGGCACTGTGGGCTATCCGAAGTGTCAACATGGATTTAGAAAAGGCGGGTAAGGCACGACTTCTGGAATTAAGTGAGCTTGAGGAATTAAGGAATGATGTTTATGACACCTCTCAAGCCTATAAAGAGAGAACTAAGGTCTTGCATGATAAGTATACCCTTAGAAAGATCTTTGAGCCCAACCAACATGTCTGGCTTTTCAATTCCAGACTTAAGCTTTTCCTAGGAAAATTGAAATCACATTGGGATGGGCTATACATAATCACCAAAGTGTTTCCGCATGGGGCTGTGGAGATCAAGAGCCCTACCTCTTTAGCAATGCCCTTTACCGTCAATGGCCAACGATTAAAACCATACATTACTTTGGATGGCCATCTGGTTGACGAGGTCACTCTTGAGGAGCCTTAGCTCCTATCATTCTCCGCCTCAGTTAATATCTTCCCTTAACTATTTTGTTTCTAATGAGGACATTATTTGAACCAGGCATGGGGGGATAAGACCTGAGGCATTTGCTTATAGCATGTCTACATTTTGCATTCATGCATGCATATTGATTTTAAAAAATATATATATATAAAATCAAAAAAGAAAGAAAAAGAAAAAGTTGTTACGCTTAACCAGCTGGGATCTGCGTCTTTAAGCATAAGACCAAGACTTTAGGTTTGCCTAAGCTGACTCGAGGTATCTAATTATAGGAGTTAAGGTTGAACTACTAGCTTTAGACCCTTAGGGTCCTTTGCGGACTTAAAAACTTAAGTAGGAGTTAAGTTGCGGACCATTCCTCAGGAGGTTGAGGAAGGAAAGGTAGGGATTGAGTAAAAGGCTGGGTAGTACCGGGTGTCTTTTTCTACCTTTTGGTTTACAGGTCCTCATAACCTAAGCATCCACATTTCACACACACTTGGTCTTGCATAAATATTTATCACCCTAATTCGTTTCTTAAAGAAAATTTGGTTCTCTTAATTTTGACTTAGGAGAAGCTTGAAAATCCAATTTGATTGGAAGAGTTCCTGCCACAGGAGAGGTGGAGTATATACTCACCTTAAGGATGCGATGATAACATGTCACCTCCTCAGCACTTGTCTCTTAGGATGTCCATCCTACTAGGGGCATGTAACCGCATTATGCGATTCAGGTACCATGGGCAGACCTATCTCGAAGTGTCGATTGCCACAGGCTTGAATTCGCTTAAGAAATCCATGGGCGATACTATCTCGAAGTGTTGATTGCCAGGAGTTCTTGGGGTCACTATGGGCGGTGCTATCTCAAAGCATCGAAAGCCAGGCACCCTTCAAGGTTTGGTGATGGGGACAATGAATCCGGCACAGACCGTGTTGATAGCTGACCCAAGGTTAGACTTAGAGGAATCAAACAAAAAAATATATATATAATCCTCTTACTCTCTTTCTAGGTTGGCAATCATACCAACCTCAAATAACTCAAACTAATGCACATGCACAGATGCTTTAATCTCTGGGACCAATAAACCTTAGGGTAGAGTTAGAAATCAGGGAAACTTATGCCTGCAACTTGTCTTGAACTGACCTAGTCTGTAACTCAACAACTTTGGGTACCTTATGATCTAGGGTTAGATGGTTCAACCTAATTTCTATGAAAAGGTCAATTGAGTTTGCTTAGATAACTTGGAGTGCTAAGTCATGCTTGAATTTGCTAGGGACTAGCAAAAACTAGGCATGGGGGTATTTGATTAGCCCATATTTGTGGGCTATTTAAGTATTTAAGTGCCTAGACATTAAGTTAATTTTAACATTTAGATAGCATACATTAAGATGTAAATAAATTAATTCATATTTTCAGCTTAATTGCATAATTCATGTATGGCATTCATATCTAAATACATTTAGAATTAACTTAGAATTGCATGCATTTGATTAGTTAACCAATTAGGTGCATTATATACATTGTTTTAATTAACATAGAAGTTAAGGAGTTATGTATAAATAATCCTAATTAATTTATTATTACTATTATTATTCTTCCATGGGTAACCACTCCGCCTCCTCCTGCGCCCATTCATTCCTCACAGCTGCCAACATTCATGAGGATCTGCTCCTGCCTCTTGTGATTTCAAATGTATTGGCTGCAGCTACAAGAGGGGGGAGGAGACGACTGTGTTCAGGAGACTCTGCCCCAACTTCACAACTGTGAAGAGCTTCGAGCTCACCTCCATCACCACCACCGTGCGTCTCCAAGGTTGAGCTCCACCACACCATAGGCCAATGAGGTGACAGCTCACCGTGCCAAGCTGGTGGACTCGTGCCAACACCGTGCACGTGTGTCTCCAATAGCCACACAACCATCACCGTGCGACCACCAACATCACCACCACAGAAGCCACCCACCAGTAGTCATCTTCCCCTCCAGTTAAGACATCTAGGAAGTTTTCCAGATGTCTGAAGCCCGGCCCCATCTCATCCTCTTCTTCTTTGTTATTCTCCCACAACCTCACCAAAAATAAGCCCAACGCCACACCATCCCCACGCGTAGAAGCAGCCGCCTCCAACACCACGTCACACGTAACCATCCACGCTGCCGCTCCATGCGCACCATGTGCAGCCATCTACGCGCACAAGCACCAACAACGCGCACCACCTTCTCCTCACCACGCCTCCGCCTGCATGCAGTAGAGGTCATGCACAACCTAGCGTGTAGCCCCACATCCTCCTTGCACCCTCTTTGCCTCCAGCAGCACTGCGCTGCCCATCATCTCCGCACCATACCCACAACAGTCGCCTCCAACTTGTGGCCCTTTAGCAGTGCTGCACCCCCAGTGCGCAGCACCACTCTCAACACCATGATTGCACAACAATCATGGGTCCTAATCAACCTAAATAATTTATGAACCTAGCTGAAATTATGGATATTGCACTCATATCATGCATATCATGCATTACATCAGTCTATTTAAAATAAGATGAGATATCCTACTAGTTAATGGTTTTTATTGTTATTTATAGGTAATAAAGTGATCCAGAATGAAGGAGATAATGGAATAAAGCAATAAAGAAAGAAGACTGATCCAGACAAGAGGAGTGAGGAGGATAGCCTTATCCCTACCCTTAGAAACCTTAGGATAGCCTTCCCAAACCCAAAACCACCTCCACTAGGACACCTTAGCCTCAAAACCCAAACATGGATAGCACTATCCATGTTCTTATCCACCCTATCCCTCTCCTAAACACTTAGGAACCAAAACCCACCTTAGAAAACCTAAAACCCACTCTCCAGCACCTTTTAAGACATCCAGACATCTGGCTGGACATCTGATTTTTGCATAATAACAATCCAGGAAGGAAGAACTCATACTGACACAAAATTGGGCATCTAATTTAATGTCTAGACATCCAATTTTGTAATATAAGACGCCTGACCACTATTCTGAACGTCTGATACTTGCTGTTTGGTTCCTAATTTTAGTGTTGGAAGCCTTAGCTTGCCTATTTTGACCTAAGAACCCCACCAGACACCTTAAGAAACCTAATTAGAGACCTCCTAAGCTTAGTCCACTATCCATAGCCCTACTTATCCTATCCCCAACCCAATTGAACCATCCCATACCTAATTGGGTGCATTTACAGTTGATTGGGTGCACCTGAGCCCAATTAGATCCACCTAGTATCTAATTGACTCACACCTATTAGGGTTACCCTAGCCTAATCACATGCACACATCCAATTAGACTTGACCTAGACCTAATTAGGTTCACTCCTATCCAATTATACTTTCCTAAGCCTAATTAGGTCCATACGCACCTAATCTAGATTGGCCCAACCAATTTAGCACCTAATCCTACCAAAACCCATAACCAACCCTTAGAAAAACACACACCCCCCCCCCACACACACACCTTCCTATTCTACCCCTACCATACCCACGCACACTCTCTTGGAAACCCTAAAACTTGTGTCAAACCTAGATCCTAAAAAGGTGGAATTAGCTATTTTTGGAGACACCAAAAGTGGCAACCAAATGGAGCCTTCCCATAAGGACAAAGAGAGAGCCGCAAACTTGGACACCATCTCCACTCACTCTCTTCACCGCTCACTTGCGACCACACCTCTCATCCTTTCCTCTCAAGGTCATCCTCCTCCTCCAAGGCCCCCTCCATGGACAACTAAAGAAGAAGCTCCTCCAAGGCATCTTCATGTGGGCAGCTAGAAGAAGGAGCTCACAAAGGGTGCAACACCCTCTTCTCCTCTCTTTACTTGGGAATGCCCTCTCTTCTCCATAGAGTGGATGCCCCCCTCCTCTTCTTGGACAACCATGAAGGCTCACCCATAGCCTCTTGTGGCAAGCCATCTCTTGTTGGTAGGCATGTAGACGGGTTTGTATACCCAAGGTCTAGCCTACACCTTCACACAAGGCTGATGGCCCTAGTGGAAACTTTCCGGCGTGAGGGATTTCTTCTATTTATTTGCTTTCTAGTGTAGATAATATGTGATAATCTTTTATGCATATATAATATCATGATGTTTCTATGATTGATTGTCCTCATGTTTGCTTGCCTACAAGATACTTAGGTTTGTTCACACCATGCGCGGCCACCATGGCCTCATTTAGATGTGCATGATCACTTAGGTTTTTGCTAGTTTATCTAGATCTCGGTTTCATTTCGCTTTTCAAAATAAAGATCAAGAACACAAAAAAAAAAGCGCAAAAGACAAAAAGACCAAAAATATTAGGTTAAATTTAGGTTAGAAAAGCTGATTCAATTCTCGACTCATTTTCACGCCTTCTAGAGATGAACGTCTAGGACTCAAGTTCTAAAAAGAAAAGAAATCTATGCAAGTTTCATTATTATAAATATTTTTGTCAAGGGGATTTCGCGACTATACTATGATTTTCGACGATTTCAAAAATACATGAAAACACACTTGTCAAATGGCACCGTTGCCGAGGAGGCAGCACGCGATTTTAGATTTGGATTTGCTTAACTTCTGTTTGTGTTGATTGTAGGGTGTTAAGACAAGGATGCACGCACGCATCAACTCATGGTGAAAACCACAGGTATTTTCTTCATCCTCAATTTTGTTGCTTTCTTATGTTAGAAAAAAAAATAAAAAAATTATTTATATAAAAATTCAAATTCAAATTCTCGCATTTGAATTTACAAAAAAAAAGAAAAAATCCATGTGTGTTTTAACTTGGAAACTATTTAAACACACCAAAGTCAGATTTGGAAATCCGGCCAGAAATTATTGTTGATTTTGAAAATTTTATTGCCATCAAATTATGCATCAAAAAATCTTGGGATTCAGTCTAATCTTAGGGTTTCAAACAGGCTTTCTAAATCCATCTTTTATTTGAAAAGTTTGCATAGTATGAATTTTAAAAATTCGTACAGTGGAAGGGGGTCAGAATAGTCTATACTCTGATTTTATCCAACTTCAAACAGTAATTCTAACCTCTACATAAATCAGATTGATCCGAAACTTGTGGGGTTAGAAATCCACTTAAACCTAGTTTTTTCTATAAATTTTTAAGAATTTTTGGATTTCCTTTGATACTATTCCAAATTGCATTTATGGTAGAGGGTCCATCTAGTCTATTCGACCCCCTGGAACATAAAAATTCATGAAAAATTGCATGAAATAGTAAAAATATTAAAAAAATATTGTATGAAAAACTTATTAAAAATGGAAGATCTATACCATATTTCATCTTCTTTTGCTTTGTGTACTGATCTGGGGAGATATTTCAAGTCAGAATAAGGTCTGACTGCATATTCTTAGAAAAGCATAAACCCTAGGACATACAAATTTAGGGTTTAAATTTTTCTAGAGACCTAAAATGACTTGATTCAATTTAGTTACCTAGTAGGTGAGGTTGATTTCTTGATTGACCCCCTCACTTACCTGAACTAAACTGATTTACATTTCAACTTAGGCAACCACTTAGGTCTATTTCATTTAGTAGTGGTGCATTAGGACCATTGTTTTCTCTGATTGGGTCGCACCACTTATACCTTATTGAACTTAAAAGTATCATATAGACCTATCTAATATTAGGATTTCCACACTAAGGTAGAGCACATTTGCTTTCCATACTTAAAGGAAATTCATATAATAATTGGGACTTGCAAAACCTATTGCGTGCTTCACTACAACCTTGTTTGAATTGGCTTAAATAAGGAAACCCTAAAAGAAATTAATACAAGCACTTGAACCATAACAGCCACTACACCAATTAAAGCTTGTATTGCAAACCTTTTGTCTGTGCACTTCACACTCTAAATCCAATTTTAAGGGCAACACGCCCAAAATGCCCAATCACATTCCAAGAACACTGTAAGCTCAAGCCTAAAACTAAGTAGATGTGCCCTAGGTAGGACAAATTTACTTGGTAACCAAAATTTAATTGGGTAAAAATCAAGGCCTTGTCTATTTGGACCAACTGGTGACAAGAAAGGTCAGTGTGATAGCCACGTAACCTCAAGTGGTGTCCCATCGTGCGGGGTGTCCTAGGGGGTGCCACCATTCTGGCTAGCCAAGTAATTCAAGGGTTGGTTTAACCTAGTTCCATTTTGGGATACCAGGTTTAGATCCAATTAGGGTATACAATTTAAGGCTATCTTGTTTGCTTGATTCGGGGCTCTCTCATATTTCTTCCTAGGCCTTTGCCTTAATTCCACCAGCCCCATGAAGCTGGTTGTGTCTTCCTAAGGAAGACTATCTCTTATCTCTATCCTCATCTTTTCTCAAATATCCATGAACCCATATCATTCTTTTGACCCTCAGGGTCCTCCATCTCCCAACCCAACCATGATTTCAACTCCTCCTGGTTGGGAGACTCATCCTAACCAGCTGGGAAATGATCATCCTTATCCCCCAGCTTATTTAGAGCCTGAACCTCATGTATCCAACCCTTATCTAGATCAGAACTAATTGAAAGCCATAGTTGCTAAATTCTGGGAATATAACAAGGACTATACAGATCAATGTGCCAAGCTCCTGGAGAAAATTAGACGATCTTAGGCACAATCTCAATCTTATCACTCCTCCCAGGAACAAGAGACTTGGAACAACCAGCCTAGTGGGTCTAGTGACCCATATTTTGGATCCACTAGTTACTCTACTGATTCTTGCTACCATGGGGAGGCATCCTGGACTCAGTCAACCCAAAAGACACCTTTGGACCTAATCCATGATTTGGGTAGATCATTTGAGGAATGCATCATTTCTAATACACCTGTACCTGATGATATATCACTAAGGAATTGGAATAATGGATCATAAGTACAGGACCACATAACAGGTTCACAATCAACTCCCTCTATAGTCAGCCCCACTCAGGGTGATACACCTATTGATTTATATCCAGATTCATATAACCCTGAGTGGAGAGACAACCCTGATCTTTCATGGCCACCATAAAGACCAACTCAGACTGAACATCAATCTAGGCCAGCCTAATATTCCACTCAAAGCACTTTAGGGAAACCATCTAGTGCAGTCCAACCCGCAACCACCCTTGAAGATATCATGAACATTTTGTTGGACTTTGACAAGAAAAATGAAGAAAGGCTGACTAAGTTGGAAAATCAAGTGAAATCTCAAGGGGATCAAATCAAGAGACTTCAAGAATCACTTTATCCCTGGATGCACACTCCTTTTCACTCCTATTCTCCACCTATTCTTTCGACCCCTCCTCCAATCTATCATACATGCCATTGTGCGGCTAAATGGAAGAGAAAAGCTAAGAGCCCACCTAAATAATCTAATTCAGGCTCAACCAAAAATCATAAGATCAAACCCACATCCAGCTCTGACTCAGACTCTAGGGACAAAAGAAGAAAAAGGCTTCTGAAGTTGATTTGACCTATTTACCCTTTCCTGAGGCCTTAAAGAAAGAGTCACAAAAGAAGAAAAAGACTTGCACACCTAAAGAGGTGGTTTTATCAACTAACATAAGTGCATTTGTTTCTGGCACTCTACCACCCAAAATGATTGATCCTTGGAAAACCCTTCATATCTCGTACCATCAAGGGATTCACCTTTAATAGATCCCTTGTGGATCTAGGATCTTCCATTAGCTTGATTCCTACTGCCCTTTTTGACCGCATCAGACTTGGAGATCTGCACCACACACCTGTCACCATTAGAATGGTAAATGGCTCCATCAAAACACCTAAGAGGGTAGTTCAGGATGTGATCATTAAAGTGCAAGGTCTTAGCTTTCCAGTTGATTATTTTTTTAGACATGGATATATCGAAGAAGCTAAGTAATTCACCCATCATTCTTGGTAGAGCTTTCTTGGCCACGGCCAATGCGCGGATTGACTGTTACTCAGAATGTATGGAAATGAGTAGCAGCAATAAGAAGATTCACTTTGATATTTATGCAACGGCTAAGAAAATGAAGTTAGGGTATTTTCTGGATGACACGGAAAGTGATTCAGAGGGTAATTCGGAAGAAACGATGGCAATTGACACCTGGGTAGAACCACATGACCCGAATCAACAATCCACTAGATCACATAAGTCGCCCTCAATACCAGATCAAATCATTGATAGCATGGTTGACAATCTTGATCGACCTAGCCCAATTCAAACCCCTGCCCCTTGCAATGAATCCCAGATTACTCAATTGATCAAAATGATTCATGAAATAAAAGAAGCTAGTGCAAGAGAATATGATGTTATAAGAAAAGAGCTTAGAATCCGGGACGAGCAACAAAAATCAGAAATGGTTGAATTTGGGTCAGGTGTGTCATAACCGATTTGTGATTCGGTGGTGGTCATGCAGGATTCTATTGATCAAACAATCGAGGTGGATGATATTGATAATCCTATTGAAGTTGAGAATGGAGATTTATTCGAGAATCTTGATCTTGATTTAGGGCCTGAATACCAATCATTTCATTTTGAGGAACCAAGCATTAAGGGACCTGAGTACTACTTTGTTGCATTTGAGAATACCCATGGAGACATTGATGAATTAATTCAAATGATCTCATGCACGGAGCAACAAAATAAAAAAGACTATAACAACTCCTCAATCAATGATTCAGCCCATTCCACTTTCATGGAGGGACTCACTACTAAATCTAATGCCCAACTTCATCTAAGTGAGAAGAAGGAAATATCCCCTTATGAAAAAAATATTCAAGAAATTGAAATACTATTGGGGATAACATATGATGAGTTATCAAAGCTAAAAATTTTGGGGAATCATGTGATAATTGGGAATTAGAATTGAAAAATTTTGAAGAGATAAAAGAAGATGATACCCAAACATCTTTGGTATAGACAGAGACTAATCACTGGACATTGATTTCCAGATCTAACCACACTACTTGGGTCATGCCTTCCATTCATCACCATTATCAAGACCCATATGATTTCACCCCACACGACTCCACCCATACCCCTACCACCCACATTCTCCACCACCTCTTCGGGATGCCTTCTCCTTTATTTCTTCCAGGCACCCATATTTATCTGTCTTTCTTCTGTAGCATCTGGCTACAGATAATTCCAAGCCCCATCTGCATATTTTTCCGATTATTTGGACTTGGAATTCATGGACAGGTGGTCTGCATTTGCGGCCCGCTGTTGGCGAACAAGATTAAAATTCTTATCATTTTACTCACCATTCTCAGTAGTGTATTGATATGTCCTTTTTTTGTGTACACCCAGCTAGAGGCATTAATCTCAGTACTTATATATAGCATATTTTATTTGTCATATTTTCCCTGCATATTCAATTTTAGGTGTTGGAATAAGTGGAACGTCAAAATTCAGGAGCTATTCCAGGTGATTTCTACCCATTTACCCTATCTTAAGTAATTTTTCATTATATTCATGCATGAGGACATGCAAGAAAGTAGGCATGGAGGGGTAGTAATTGTAAACTAAAATTTTTTTTTTTGCCAACACCCAGGAAAAACCTTTCGTACATCATGCTAATTGCACTTTAGTGTCCTTAAATTAAGAACAACCGACTCCACCTCCAATGTTCACAGTGGAGCAAAAAATCATTCGCAACAGCCACTTTCGACTCATCCATTCACTTTTTTGTTCTAAATTTAGGGTCAAGCTGAATATAACCCGAATTAGGGAAATTTTCAAAGTGCAACTTTGTAAGGTTACAAATAGAATTTATATATATTGCATTCATGAATAAGATTTTTATCAAAAGAATGTATTAGGGATTTTATCCTCTAGTTGATTCCTGTAATCTGGAATCCAGTATAATTTTCACTCACATGTAGATTTTGCAATGGATTCATGGTGAAGACTGATGAACATCTTCAGTTTGTCGAGAAGAAGTAGTGCTTCTTTTCCTGAACCCCTAGACAGTGTTTTGGGAGTCAGGCAAATTTTCTCTCAAAAATCCACCAAATAGTATGAGATGAGAGTAGTGTACTGGTGCTCTAAGATTAGTGCAAGAAATCTGGAATCTTAGATAATTAGGTAATGATACTTAGTGATTAGGCATAGTTTTCGCTCTCGGATCCCACGTATAAATTTTTGCATGAAATTTTAATAGCCACCAAATAAGGCAAATATGCAGAGAGCAAGTTTTTATAAAACTAGGGCTAAGGTGAATGGTTACAACCATTCTTTACGGAATCCTTGGCTGAAGAAGGATATTGATGTCAAGGTCAGAAATACACTATCTTATCCGTCTCTCCCGGTGCCGTGAGTAGACACTTCCACCAAATAAGCCACCCAATGTCTCTTGAGTACCACCAATCCCTAATAATGCCTCATTAAAGTTCATGAATGTATGCTAGCTTGTGTTGTGTTGAAAAAAAAAATTATACATAGAAAAAAAGGGGGAAGAAAAAAATTAAAAAAAAAAGAAAAATTGAAAAAGAAAAAATTAGAAAAAGAAGAAAAAGCAAAGAAAAAGTGTGTGTGAATATTTAGTGTTTATTTCAATTGCATTGAGGCAATACCACCAAATAAAATTGCGATCTACCAAATAAGGCCTTAACCTACCTTTTCTGTGTTTCTGACTGCCCGAATACCTGTCGAGGAATTTTGACTTAGTGTTAGGGCTATGGGAATTCAATTAAAGCGTAATGCTAAGTGAGACCACTAAATACAAGTCATATGTGTGAATCTGGTGAGATTGTGAGCTCTAAGAAAAACAGAAAAGAAAAGAAAATAAAAAGAAAGAGAGAGAGAGAGAATGAGAGAATGAATACAAAAGAATAAAAAGAGAGCATGATTTTTTGCATCTTTCTCTGAGTTGAGTTACATAATAATTTGGGAATCTAGATTCTATAGTACTAATTTCTATGTAGCACCAAGTGAGAGTGAGCCACCAAATAAGCACATCCATTTCCCTCTGACATTCTCTACCTAAGCTTAAAGCCGGCATAGAACTCCAAAAAAAATATCTTGGATATCCCAAGGGAAGAAGTCCACCTATCCTGCTAGAATTTTACTAGGGGTTAAGCATAGACTTTAAAGGTGAATCAGGCCTTTCACTTGATTCTATTACAAAAGCTGCATAGCTACACTTTCATGTATCTGGATTTGTAGATTTCTGGATGAAACAAAAGGCGAAAAATCTTTAGTTAATCTCTTTGATAAAAAGAATAAGTGATCCTTTAGGGATTAAACTTGTAAATAACTTAACCATGCACTTAGTCATGCATTTGCTAGGGACTAGCAAAGTTTAGGCATGGGGTATGATTGCACAGCAATCATGAGTCCTAATCAACCTAAATAATATCTGAACCTAGCTTAAATTGTGGATATTGCACTCATATCTTGCATATCATGCATTGCATCAGTCAATTTAAAATAAGATGAGATATCCAGCTAGTTAATAGTTTTTATTGCTATTTGCAAGTAATAAATTGATCCAAGGTGAAGGAGATAGTAGAATAAAGCAATAAACGATGAAGAAGACTGATCCAGACAAGAGGAGTAAGGAGGATAGCCTTATCCCTAGCCTTAGAAACCCAAGGATAGCCTTCCCAAACCCAAAACCACCTCTATTAGAACACCTTAGCCTCAAAACCCAAACATGGATAGCACTATCCATGCTCTTATCCACCCTATCCCTCTCCCAAACACTTAGGAACCAAAACCCACCATAGGAAACCTAAAACCCACTCTCCAACACCTTTTAAGACGTCCAGACATCTGGCTGGATGTCTGATTCTATAGAATAACAATCCAGGAAGGCAGAACTCATACTGACATAGAATTGGACTTCTAATTTAATGTCCAAACATCCAATTTTGTAATATAATATGTTTGACCGCTATTTTGGATGTTTGATACTACTCTATGGTTCCTAATTTTGGTGTTGGAAGCCCTAGCTTGCCTATTTTGACCTAGGAACCCCACCAGACACCCTAGGAAACCTAATTAGAGACCTTATAAGCCTAGTCCACTATCCATAGCCATACTTATCCTATCCCTAACCCAAATGAACCATCCCATACCAAATTGGGTGCATCTACAGTTGATTGGGTGCACCTGAGCCTAATTAGATCCACCCAGGATCTAATTGACTCATACCAATTAGGGTTACCCTAGCCAAATCACATGCACACATCCAATTAGACTTGACCTAGACCTAATTAGGTTCACTCCTATGCAATTAGACTTTCTTAAGCCTAATTAGGTCCTTACCCACCTAGACTAGATTGACCCAACCTATTTAGCACCTAATCCTACCAAAACCCACAACCTAGACCTACGAAAAACACACACCCACACACACCTTCCTATTCTACCCCTATCAAACCCACACACACTCTCTTGGAAACCCTAAAACTTGTGTCAAACCTAGATCCTAAAAAGGTGGCAGTAGCTATTTTTGGAGCCACCAAAAGTGGCAACCAAATGGAGCCCTCCCATAAGGACAAAGAGAGAGCCACGAAATTGGACACCATCTCCACTCACTCTCTTCACCTCTCACTTGTGACCACACCTCTCATCCTTTCCTCTCAAGGTCGTCCTCCTCCTCCAAGGCCCCCTCCAAGGATGGTTAAAGAAGAAGCTCCTCCAAGGCATCTTCATATGGGCAGCTAGAAGAAGGAGATCACAAAGGGTGCAACACCCTCTTCTCCTCTCTTCACTTGGGTGTGCCCTCTCTTCTCCATAGAGTGGATGCCCCCCACCTTCTTTTCTTCTTGGACAACCATGAAGGCTCACCCATAGCCTCTTTTGGTTGGCCATCTCTTGTTGGTAGGCATGTAGACGGGTTTGTATACCCAAGGTCTAGCCTACACCTTCACACAAGGCCGATGGCCCTAGTGGCAACTTTCCAGCGTAAGGGATTTCTTCTATTTATTTGCTTTCTAGTGTAGATGATATGTGATAATCTTTTATGCATAAATAATATCATGATGTTTCTATGATTGATTGTCCTCATGTTTGCTTGCCTATATGATACTTAGGTTTGTTCACACCATGCACGGCCACCATGGCCTCATTTAGATGCACATAGTCACTTAGGTTTTTGCTAATTTATCTAGATCTAGGTTTTATTTCTCTTTTCAAAATAAAGATCAAAAACACAAAAAAAAAGCGCAAAAGGCAAAAAGACCAAAAATATTAGGTTAGATTTAGGTTAGAAAAGCCGATTCAATTCTCAACTCATTTTGACACCTTCCAGAGAAATCTATGCGAGTTTCGTTATTAAAAATACTTTTGTCAAGGGGATTTCATGACTATACTACAATTTCTAACAATTTCAAAAATGCGCGAAAATACACTTGTCATGCCGCACCCCCCATCTTCGTGCTTACACAGCAGCTGCAGTAGCAGCAACACACGTGCGGCCGCGTGTCCTCCAGTAGCTCCCCACACCCCCGCACCCCTTCAACAGCACCACACTCCGTGCGCATGCAACCCAGCACACTCACACCCCTCACCTTCGCAAGCTTCAACAGCAACAACGATAGCCACCGCCACCGCTCCTCTCCGCTGACCAGCCACCTCCGACCACACTCTGCCTCGCCGCCACCACCAAAAGAAGTGGCCTGGCAACGATTGCCACCGGCGAGCTCCTCTCCTCCGACCATCCTCTCCTCCATGTGTGGAAGGCATCCAAACCAAATCCCCTGTTTTGCTACAGTAGAGGTGGTATTAGTATTGACATCTTTTTCCATTATGAAATTTTATTAATATTTTATTATGTCACATTGCAAAATAAATCCTTTAGATGTGCATAGTTGCTATTTCAACATTAGTTCTTGTTGTTTACTTAATTTGAAAGCGATTTTGGCTCGATTTCTTGATGAAATTAATAGTGAACATCGATTTTTGGACCTTACGAGTTTTACTAGGCCATTGCCTCCCTGTGGACACGACCCTCTCTTCTCGAGTGGTTAATTTTTATTATTTTGATTAGCGATTTTCCACCACTTGCATACTACAACATGACATTTTATGTGCGAAACAACGAAAGTGAAAATGGGCCAATGTGAGTTAGGCTAGCCCTTGGAGAGGTGAGGAGGAGGTGATCCAAGCTTTTGGTGTGGAGCTGCTACTAGCCATGGTGGGAGCTCGTGGAGGTGGAGATGTGAAGGTGGAATAATGGAACCAAGCTTGAATGGGTGCAAATGGCCACCCCATAGGTCTTTTTATAGACCTAAGGGAGACTCTCTAGAGAAGTGTGGAAGTCTCTAGAGAGAGCTCCAAGTGTGGACGTCCAAGGTGGTTTTTAGATCCACCATTTGTGGATCTAAAAATTGAATGTCTCTTGGTTGCTAATTTTAGCAACCAAGAGTGGCGCCACCTTGAAGAGGGTTCTAGAGAACTCTAGGAGGGTGTGTGTGCGTGAATGGGTGTCTGTGTGTGTGTGTATGGGCATGACCTAGGTGGCTAAGTGGTTTAGGTTAGGTCCTAAGGGGTTTGGTTTAGGGTAAGTCTCAAATTAGGGTTGCAAATCCTAATTGCTAATGGGAAAGTGCAATTAAACTTGACATAAGTTTAATTGAGTGAGTGTGAACTTAATTGAGAGTGAAACAACTCAATTAAGTTGGGCTTAGGTCAATTGGACTCTCACTAAGTCTAATTGGACCTGTGTGGGTTAAGATCTGAGATCAATTGGACTCTATGAGTCTAATTAGCTATGCAATGGTAATTGACTATGATCCAAGTCAATTGGGCTTAGTGAGAACCTAATTGGATTCTTAGGAAGGTTTAGAGGTGGTGTACTAGGGTTGGGGTGCCTTAATTTAGGTTCCCAAGGGGTTAGAATTGGGTTTAGGGACCTAGGAACTCAAGATCCAAGCTTGAATTCCAAAATAAGAACTGGAGAGTAGTTCCAGATGTCTGATAATAGTATCAGATGACTTATACTCAAAAATTAGAAGTCCAGACCTCTTCTCTGGATGTTCAAATTGAGTCAGGAAGGAATCAAGGTTTTGTCTTGGGGATTTTGCAGAAATTGGACGTC
This sequence comes from Thalassia testudinum, assembly GCA_037157565.1. NCBI lineage: Eukaryota > Viridiplantae > Streptophyta > Magnoliopsida > Alismatales > Hydrocharitaceae > Thalassia > Thalassia testudinum. The sequence goes on along the minus strand of JAZHRO010000003.1, from coordinate 4,459,897 downwards.
GGACCAAGTGTCTTGATGTCCAATAACACTACAGACATGGGTTTGAGGTGTGCGGGTTGTAGCTAAGGGTCCTGGACGTCCAATAACTTATCTGGACGTCCAAATATGGGCTGGAACTAGGGTTTTGAGGCTTCTTAAGCTATAGTGACCTAATCTAAGGGTGGTTAAGGCTTGGGAAGGCTTCTAAGCTATCTTAAGGCTAGGAATGAACCTAAGTTCTTCATAATTTACTCTGCTTTACTTCTACTTAATAAAATAGCATACCTCAACCCCTTACATTATTTCTCTACTACATTTATTCTAAGGTCTTCTACTCCAGCTCTGATGCAGCACTAGCTTCAGGTCTAGCTCTAGAGCCAACTTCTGATCCAGCCCTGAACTTCTTAATATGTGCAATTTATATAATGCACTTAATTAGTACATTATATCATTATTTCTTGCATAGCTAAAGGAAAGTAGTAGAGATGCCAGCAATGCTTATGCATGCCTGAATTACACTAGCTTATGCTAAGTTCTAGCCTAATTTAGGTAAATTAAGACCTACGATTTCTGTGCAATCATACCCCATGCCTAAATCATGCTAGTCCCTAGCAAATGCAAAACTAAGTTATTTACTGAAGGGTCCTTAGGGGACTGATTATTTTTATCAAGTGTATGCCTAGAAATTCATTCCCTTTTCATGTTCATCCTAAAATCTAGAAATCTAGATAATCATGAAAGTGCAGCTATGTAGCTTTTGTAATGGATTCATGTGAAAAAAATGAATTTACCTCTAAAGCCTGTACTTGACCCCTAGTCAAATTCTACCGGGATAGGCAAACTTCTTCCCTCGGGGTATTTGAGATATTCTATGAATTCCACCTTAGCTTTAATCTTGGGTAGAGAATGTCTGAGGGAAATGGTTGCATATTTGGTAGCTCACTCTCATTTGGTGCTACATAGACATCAGTACTACAGAATCTAGATTCTCAAATTATTAAGTAACTCAACTCAGAGAAAAATGAGAAAAACTATGCTCTTTTTGGTTCCCTTGTGTTCATTCTCTCTTTCTCTTTTCTTTTCTTTTCTTGAGCTCACAATCTCACCAGATTTACACATATATTACATATTTGGTGGTCTCACATGGCATTAACACTTTAATAGAGTTCTAATAAGCCTAACACTAAGTCAAAATTCCTTAGCTAGTATTTGGGCTGTTAGAACACAAAAAAAAGTGGGTTAAAACCATATTTGGTGGATCTTAACTTTATTTGGTGGTATTACTGATAAACGCCAGTTTATCATCATTTTTATGCTTTAAACTAACCTAGCTCTTAGGATTTTAATCCGCAAACGGGTTTTTGGGCTGCATTTAGGCATAAATTAGGATAGGCATGCATTGCATTTTTTATTATTGTTTTAATGTGTTTTTGTGAGTGTTAGGGATGTACAGATGCACAGATCCCTAAAACCCTAGCACTCAAGAAGGCAAATGGTGAAGGAGAAGCCCAGACTAGCTGGAACCCAGCTTGATCCAGCTCACCACAGCTGAAACCTAGCTTACTTGAACTAGGGTTAGCTCATCCCAGCTCCATTTAGCTAATCGCAGCTGGATGGTAGCTCAAGAGAGTTCACCTTAGCTCACCCTAGCTCAAGTCAGCTCAGATCCAGCTCAACTTAGCTGAGTCTAGCTCATCTCAGCTCCCACTAGTTCATAGGGAGCTCTAGCTAGCTCAGCTGAGTTGACAGGAGTTCACCTCAGCTTAGATCCAGCTCAACTTAGCTGAGTCTATCTCATCTCAGCTCCCACTAGTTCACAGGGAGCTCTAGCTAGCTCAGCTGAGTTGACAGGAGTTCACCCCAGCTCAGATCCAGCTACATCCAACTCCACTCAACTCCAGCCAGCTGAAGAAGAATTCATCTCAGCTCAGGAAGCTCAAGTCCAGCTCCCGGGGACTCAGCTTAGCTCATCTCAGTTGAGCTAAGCTACCTTAGCTGCCTCAACCAGCTTGATTCTCCCCGGGAGCACCAGACCTAGCTCACCTTAGCTCATTTTGGTAGAAGCTAGCTCACTTTAGCTTGGCTTAGTAGCTAGCAAAGAACTAGCAAGCTAAGCCAGCTAGAGTAGCCCCATGCCAGCCTCTTCAGCAGCAGCCAGCTCCAGCTCCAACTCCAGACTTCTTCTCCTCAGCTCCTTCCTCCAAACCCTAGCTCCAACACCTTCTCCTCTACTCCACCTTTAGCTAAGCTAGCTTAGCTTATCTTAGCTTAGCTTAGCTTAGTTAACAACCAGCTCCTTGGCCATTCATTACCTCCAAAATCAACCCTAGCTAGCTCCACCAACTCAAGCCTACCTAAGCTAGCTACCCTACTCAAGTTGGCACCACCTCCTAGCCATCCCTTCACCCCATTATCTCCACCAAAAGACACTTCAAGTTGGCGCCAAAAACCACCCCTAACCACCTCTATATTGGCGCCACTTTCATCCCCTTAATCCACCCTACACCTACCCACATAAGCCATCCTAGCCATCCACCTAACCCCCCTTCTAGAATCCTTCTTGGCGCCAACTTATACCCTCTTCTAGAAGCCATTTTGGCGCCAATATCAAGGGGTGTCAACACACATAACCACCCCTTAGGTGTCCCTTAAGGTGGCGCCAAACACCCTTGGCCATTGGATCCTTAACCACCTCCCTCCTTCCATCCTAGCCATCCATTTCAAAGGTCACCATAGCCCCCCTCCTATTCTATAAAAGGCCACCACCTACCACCATTTTGGAGGCATCCTCCCTTAGTATATTTTCTACCTAAACAACCTATACCTACGGCCAAGAAGAAGGAGTAGAGAAGGAGATTAAAGGGGCACATCACCAGCCCTTTTGGTGCCTTCTTCTCCCCACTCTCTTCAACTTGGGCCACGCCAAGGAGGAGGACTCTCCCACTTCAAGGAGGATGGCCAGGCAAAGGAGAAAAGCTTAGGGTGGACGTCCACCCTTGGAGAGAAACTTAGGGCACGCCCCCTTAGGGCTTGCCTTGGAGGTCATCACCTTGGCGGAGTTCTGCAAGGAAGGAGTTGAAGGATTCTTTTCAAGCTTGGGAGCCACCAACCTTGGAGCAAGAAGCCCTCTTCTTCACCATCTATTTAGAGGATTTGTGTTTTCTTTCTTTATTTCAATTATCTAGTAGTAGAAGCATTCCTCTACTAGGCATTTTTGTTAAACACTTTATCAATTATCTAGTTGCCTTCTTCGCATATCTTGTTTGCATTTCTATTTGCTTATTTTCAGCATTCTTCACTTCCTCTCCCTAATTATTCTAGGCCTCCACTTGCTTAGAGTAAGCTTAGGGAGAGGCTCTACTTGCCACTTTAGAGTAGTTTACTTAATTGGAAGTGTAAACACTTTTCCCGCCATAATTTCGCATGTTGCCTTAGTTCAAAAATAAAAAAATAAAAAAAATGGTATATTGAAAATTACCAAAAAGAAAGTTGAGATATATTCCAAGCAAGAGAATCAATTTTGCAACCATATTGCCTCCTTGGACGACCCTAGATACTTCCCTATCTAGGATTATAAATTTAAGAGCGAAAGCGGATTTACACGTTACAACGACATATTTTAACAAACCGCGTATTTTCGCTACCACTTTTTGGTGCCGTTGCCGGGGAGGCACGGCTTTGCATTAACTCATTTTCTCTTGCTTAAAGTGGATCTCATCCCCTTCTCTTTCTTTCTTTTGTGTGTGCAGGAACTACAGCGGGAAAGCGGGAATCTGGAAGCGAGAGCTTAAAGATCCTTTTCTTCCCGCGAAAATTCAGGTTGGTTCCTCTTTCTAGTCACATAATTAATTAAAACTACCAAAAATATATTAAAATTGGCTTTCAGGACCCTAAACACTTAAATTAAGTGAAGTGGTGCATTTTAAAATCATTGTTTGCTTGTATGCTTCTTTAGCACCATTCCATTGCAAGTATTGGTGTTCTGTTTTTCGGGTCTAGATTTCTGTCCAGACTTGAAAAATCGATTCCTAACACCATAGGCCTCCTAAAATCATAAAATTTTATAGAGTGATTCTCAATTAAGTTTGGAACATCTGTTCCAAATTTCAGATCAATTGGATTTGTATTTAATGTTTAAAAATTCGTGGATTACAGAGGGGTCACACCCTCTAATCTTCCTGTTTTGCTACTGTCCGCGAATTTTCAGAATTTTTATACTCATCCAATTTTTGTGAAATTTATCTTGTTGGAATCCCTGTGAAATTTTACATATCATATAAAATCATAAAAATTTTCTGAGGTCGGTGGTAATACTGAAAAGTCTATAATACCCACGGGTATTATTTCTGGACTTTGACACCAGTACAATTAAAAATTCAAAACTATTATCAAACAAATTCCTAAAATCTTACAAAAATCTTTTCTGGAATCCTTGTTTGATTTTATTCAAAGTAGTGGTGTTGTTTGACTTGTTTGGACCACTACTTAATTCTGAAAGCTAAAAATAATTCATTGGTAGTTAAATTTCTGTCTCAGGGATAATTGGTTTAGGGTTTCTTCTTTCTCTTTAGAGACTCAATTAAAAGGAAATATACAATCACACATACAACTTGTCTTTCCTTTGATTGTGAACTTTCAAACTTGTTTGAAAACTTAAAGAGAAAAACCCTAAAATTCATTTAATTAAATCACATCCTAAAAGACAAAAATATAAAAAAAAATTGTGTGACAACTTGATTTTCATTGGAGCCACTCTCCAATTCCTGCACACACACAAAAAAATCAAATAACAGGGCAACAACCCAATAAACGCCCTCCACATTCCGTGTGCACTATAGAATCCTAGACCTAATTAAAATTTGTAGCAACTTGACCCCTAAGGCTTTATCAACTTAGGCTTGCTATTTAGGTCTTAAGTTTTCTTTAGTTAGTACCAATTCTGTCATCTATATCTGGTGTTCAGGCTGAGGGGCCGTGTCAAACGACCAGGCGCGGGTTTGTACAAGCACCTGGGGTTTTCCCTGGGAAACGTTTGGGCCCAAACCTCCCCTTAAGCAACTTGGCTAGATTTGTTGATAGAACGGGTATTCACTATTGACTACTTACTTCCTATATAGACCAAGTCTTAGGTTATTATTATTAGGGAGTCACAATTAAGTTAGGTCTAGTTTTTGTTTGTTTGAATTGCACACTTTCTCTCATCTCTTTCTCTTCTCCTCCCCTCCCCGTTCTTCCATTTTATGCACGGGCGATGGTCTCAAAATCCGCACTTGGAAGGACCATTTGATTTCGCCCCCCACGTAAAAAGACCACTTTTTCTGTCTTCTCCTAAAAAAATGGAAACACAACAAAATAGGTCCACTGACCCTTCCACGTCTACCTCTAACCCCACCTCTAACCCTAATTCTAACCCTTCCACTCAAAACCCAACCACCAGTAACTTTCCACACTTGGAGCTCCCCAATCTTGAGTTACCCCACACACAACATCAAGACCCCCTACCTGATCTTTTAAAATTGATGGCCGATCAGATTAATAAATTAAATTCCAATCAACAAACATTGACTAGGAACATCCAAAACCTAGCCAATCTAAGGCCAAACCCACCACCCCGTCAGCAGCCTGTTGTTCCTCTAAAAGATTTCTATGATCCGTCTTATTATGAGGAACGACCAGGGGTGGTCATACCGGAGGGGGACTTTGAGATCAAGCCTGCCGTCCTGAACCTGATTAAACACTTTCATGGCCTTCCTAGGGAAGATCCTTTCAGCCACCTTGAAGAACTAACTCTTCTTGCACAGACAACCCATTCCCGAAATGTGCAAGAAGACATATGGCTGATGTGGCTTTTTCCATTATCTCTCAAAGATAAGGCCGCTTATTGGTTCAGGACCATTGGCCGACCCATCACAACATGGCCTCAACTCAAGAGTGCCTTCCTCAAGAAATTCTTTCCCATAGGTCGTACCAATTCCTTACGAAGATCTATTATGACCTTTCACCAAAAATCTGGTGAAACTTTCCATGATTCTTGGGAAAGATTTCAAGACCTTTTAAGAAGTTGCCCGCACCACGAGATTCCTCTATGGCAGCTGTAACGAGCGCGTGCCCCAGACGTCTTTTAAGACGTCTGGGAGGTGGCCCAGACGTCTGTAAAGACGTCTGGGATCACATCCAGACGTCTGACCAGACGTCCGGGATAGTTTACAGACGTCTGGCGAACAGTTATGCTCACACGGGATATTCGTCTGCGCGCCTGTGCGCGCAGGCCTGCGTTTCTGCCCTCTTTCTCTGCGGCTGCAGGCGGCTGCGACCGCCTTCTCTCTCCTCTTCGCGCGGCGTTAAAAGGGGGGGGCGCGCCTCCCCTCCCGTCTCCACCATCTTCCTCCTTCTTCTCCTGCCTGTGCGCGAGAGCGAGCGGACGCAAGGGCGCAGCGGAAGCGGCAGCCGCAGTGAGCGCGGAGGAGCTACGGCGTGCGAGGGCGGGGCTCTGCCGTGAGGGCGAGCTCGCCAGGAGCAGCTCGGCCGGCCGGGGGAGGGCGCAGGGGACGCAGAGCGTCGCGGAGAGGGACCTGCTGCGGGCGGAGCAGCGTACGCGCGAGGTGCGACGCGGGCGGCGTCGCGAGCGGAGGCCGAGCAGGGCTCTGATTCTGGAAAAATTTCCAGAATCAGACGTCTGGATTGATATCCAGACGGCAAGGTCGACGTCTGTGAGATCATACAGACGTCTGAAAGGTGAGTTTCCGCTTTCTTCTTCGTTTTTGTCGACTGACCGTACTGAGGGAGGGGGGTTGGCTGTGCGCAGGTGCTCTGATTCGTCATCTTTGCGAATCAGACGTCTGGAAATTGTACCAGACGGCGGGAGTGACCTCCAGACGTCCGGAGTGACCATCGGACGTCTGGGATCTAGGAAAGACGTCCCCACAGACTTCTGGACGTCCGGGGAACCAAGCCGAACAGGTAACTCTCTGATACACCGTTGAAGATGTCTGGAAGGAGTTCCAGACGTCTGATTTTGCACAGTATTGTCTTTCTCGACCCGTTTAGGGCCCGTTTGGGCTCCGTTTTCCATGATTCGAGTTGCGTTCGTTTCAGAATTAATTCCTCTACCCGCCTACAGTAGCTATACACTGTTTTGAGACACTCCTTGTGTTGATCCTTGTGATAGGACCTCGTTCGGTTGCAGTCTTGAGAGTCGCGGAGGCACGCGGGATTCCCGATCATGCCCCCATTACTCCCGTTGTACCTGGTAGAGTGGTTTTAAGTATTAACAAAATCTGTTAAAGTATGGAACCATAACTAGAACCTAGGGCTTGCATGAATCCTAGGAATGAGGAATATATGGAATGATAGCTCCTAGGTGTTGCATGAATCCTAGGGCCGGAAAACTAGATTGTATGATAGATCCTAGGATATGGCATGAATCCTAGGATGGAAAAACTAGTGGAATGTATATTACTGCAGTCTTGGAAAAATGGAAAGGAATATATAAAGCTGCCTGTAAATTTAATTAACAGCTGCCTGTTATGAATAAAGAAACATGTTTGAGATCATGGAATTTGAGAACGTGAATCTGGAAAGTGAAACATATGATGTTCTGAAATAAAGAACTGGAACCCTACGGGGAGTTAGGAGTGGAACTCCTGGAAAGAAAAAGGAATGGAACTGAATGTAGTTGTACTGTCTCTTGGGTACGCAGTACCAAGGGAAGTACCTGTACCTGTTTAGTGCAGAGTAGGGCCAGCCGCCCCAGGGACCCGGGGTTAGGATTGGCCGCTCTGTACCGACTTGCTGGCCCTCGTGTACGTAGTACCGAGGAGAGCTAGTAGTGTTAGGAGAGTACTAGCTACCCCACGGGCCCCGGGGTTCTGCTAGCCTCCTTCACCGACTTGTTAGGCCCGCTAGGGCAAACCAGGGTAGTCAGGCGAGGGTGCGCGGACTGTGGAGGGGCAAGGCCCCGGTTTGGTTACTGTGGAGGGGTTGGACCCCTGTTACTGAGAGGGCTCTGCCCTGGTTCCGTGCTGTGCTTTGGGCGCACCCGTTAACGGAAACGACTGACCGCGTGCCAGTGCGGGCTAGCTACCTGTGCGTTTATCGCGCGTGCCGTAGTCACCGTTACGTCTGTCAGTGACCTTGGGGTGGTTGACTGAGGGTAGGATCACCACGGGGGACTCTCCCGGCCAGGAGAGCACCACGTGCTACTTCTACTTTTGGAAAAGACTGCAATCAAGATCGTCCCACGAGGACATTCGAGATCAAGTAAAGGATCTGAGAAATAAATGAAATAGTGAGAAAAATTGAAAGATGTAAATAAAGGAAGTAATAGAACATAATAGCTACTGTACACTCTACTGTTGCCTTTAGTTAGTTTGCCACTCTACTCAGCGTTTTGCTGACGTGTTACACTCGTTACCTTTTTCAGGACCAGGTGTTGAGCAGCCAGGGTCGGCGGCTGCAGAGGACGCTAGGCCGAGTAGGGTCCAGTAGAGTTACCACAGCTTTGTACCTTCTTTTTGTTTCTATTCTAGTGAGTAGTTTTGTTTCCACTGTACCTTCTTTACCTGCAGTTTTTGTTATATGATAAATGTTGTTTTGCTGTTGTGGTGGTGCCTACTGTAGTAGTTTCTTTCCTTACTGCTGTACTTTCTTACTGTTAGTTATATTCATGCTGAATGTGGTTTATTTTACTGTCTTTTGGTTACTTCCTCGTTGGACGACTGGGTCTTGGGATTAGTCGAGTCGGTCCGGTTCTCGTGTCTCGTAGGGACTCGGGAATCGGGTCGTTACAAGATGGTATCAGAGCAAGGTCGTCCCGAGAAGTGAATCAACTGACTGGAAAATAACCAATTCACATGTTTATAGCTAGAGTAGCCACCACAACATATCTCTTGACATGAGCTCTTAGAAGTGTTGTTAGGTACCGTCTGTTTTGACGTTTCCGTTTTGTTTCGCGTCTCCTTGCAGGAGATGCCTCGTCGTGGGACTGGCGAGACTGGCCGCGGGGGCGGCCGAGGGCGAGGTCGGCGAGGTGGACGTGCTGTCGTTGACGTCTCGGTGGACCAGCCACCACTCCCTGGCATCCAGGCCCAGGACCTCGCCAGACTGATACGGGATATTGTACGAGAGGAGCTCCACCCACCGCCCCGAGCACCTCCTCCTGGGGTTGCAGAGGGGGAGTCCTCTGTGGGACCACGCGACGGACGCGGCGCTGGACACGAGGGAGGGGATGGGCCCCTGCCGCCCCCACCTTCCTCCGACACTTCTGTACACGAGGCACCTTCGCCTGGAGGTGCGCCAGCACCTCCCCTACAGCACCACTTCGAGCTTTTCGGACAGTTCCGGAAGCTGAAGCCCCCCTCCTTCAAGGGGGATGAGGACCCGACCGAGGCAGAGGACTGGCTTGAGCAGCTGGAGAAGATCTTCGACACCCTTCGCCCCCCGGTGGAGTGCCGCGTGGCCTTTGCCACGTACCAGCTGGAGAGTGCGGCACACCGGTGGTGGAGGGCGGTCCGGGGACAGGAGAGGGACGAGCCGACGTGGGACCAGTTCGTCACCCTCTTCTGCGAGCAGTACTTTCCCCAGACGTGGCAGGACCAGAGGAGGCGGGAGTTCCACACTCTCCGCCAAGGGACGATGACCGTGAGCGCGTACCGCACGCGTTTCTTGGAGCTGTCCCGCTTTGCAGCGACAGCGGTAGCCACTGAGGAGGAGCGCCTTTGGAGGTTCACCGAGGGGCTCCGGCCTGCGATCCGGGGGTATGTCAAACCCCTGAAGCTGCCGACGTTTTCGAGGGTGGTAGAGGCAGCTATGACTTACGAGGAGACCAACCCGTCCGCGCGAGAGACCGACGGCGGGCGGAAGAGGCCCTTTCAGCCAGACTTCTCACAGGGCCGGCAAGAACGGAGACACGTGGCGTCCGCAGGAGAGCCGTCACGTTGTGCAGGGCCATCAGTGGCCTTTGGGGGCCCTCGACAGGGGCCAGTCGCCAGCACCGGACCCCCGCCGAGCCGACAGCAGGGACTCACTGAGGGCGGGAGTCGGGTTCCCCTCTGCTACCAGTGTGGCCAGCCGGGCCACGTCAGGACGGACTGCCCATCTAGGGCAGGAGGTCAGCAGATACTTCCCGCGCAGAGCACTGGAGGGCGCGCAGGAGGCCGCGGTTTCCAGGCGCGAGGAGGAGGACCGCAGTCGCGAGGAGGGTACCGGCCAGCACCTACCCGTCCGACGCAGAGTGTGGCTGCTTCGTCCGCACCTAGAGCTGAGGGGCGTATCAACGCCCTAACACACAGGGACGCCAGAGCTTCGGGATCCGTGGTAGCAGGTATGGTTTCAGTTTCTGGCAGACTCGTTTACACGCTTTTCGATTCCGGCGCTACGCACTCGTTTGTCGCAGCCAGTTTCGCAGTTAGTTTGGACCAGGATTATACATTGTTAGAGAATCCGTTCGTAATCAGAGGTCCGAGTGGTCAGCTGTTTGTAGCTGAGGAGGTGTACACGGGTTGCGGGGTCAGCATCGGGGGACACAGCCTGCCAGCTGACCTGATTATGATACAGATGGAGGACTTTGGAGTGATTCTGGGGATGGATTGGCTGTCCGCTTACCACGCCTTGGTAGACTGTTTTGAGAGGAAGATTGTCTTCTCCATTCCGGAGTTGCCTTCCTTCGAGTTTCACGGGCAGCCAGTGGACGGAGGTTTCAGGTGCATTTCGGCACTTCGGGCGGCGATACTTTTGAGCCAGGGGTGTGAGGGCTTCTTAGCTTGTGTGGTGGCAGAGCACAGCCCCGTGGCAGACTTCCAGAGCATCCCGGTGGTCAGAGAGTACCCCGACGTGTTTCTAGACGAGTTACCAGGACTACCGCCCGAGCGTGAGATCGAGTTTGAGATCTCACTAGTACCAGGGACCAGCCCCATCTCCACCGTGCCATACAGAATGGCACCGCTTGAGCTGCGAGAGCTCAAGTCTCAGTTGCAGGACCTTTTGGAGAAGGGTTTCGTGAGGCCCAGTGCGTCTCCCTGGGGAGCCCCGGTACTGTTTGTGAAGAAGAAGGATGGGACCCTACGCCTTTGTGTGGACTACCGACAGCTGAATAGGGTCACCATCAAGAACAGATATCCGCTGCCGAGGATTGACGATTTGTTTGACCAGTTGCGGGGTGCCACGGTGTTTTCCAAGATCGACTTGAGGTCTGGATACCACCAGTTGAGGATCAGGGAGACCGACGTCTCCAAGACGGCTTTCCGCACCCGGTACGGACACTACGAGTTTTTGGTCATGCCGTTTGGGCTGACCAATGCCCCCGCTGCTTTCATGGACCTGATGAACCGGGTGTTCAGACCGTACTTGGACCAGTTTGTGGTGGTTTTCATAGATGATGTACTCATCTATTCTAGAGATCGAACGCAACACGGACAGCACTTGCGGATGGTTCCGGACACTCTGAGACGACGCAGGCTGTACGCCAAATACAGCAAGTGCGAGTTCTGGTTGAGGGAGGTGACCTTTTTGGGTCATGTGATCTCTGGAGACGGCCTGGCGGTGGATCCCGCCAAGGTCGAGGCAGTGCTCAGGTGGGAGAGACCGCGTTCAGTCACTGAGATTCGCAGTTTCCTGGGACTGGCAGGTTACTACAGACGGTTCATCGGAGGGTTTTCGCAGATTGCACGCCCTATGACACAGTTGACTCGGAAGGATGTGCCTTTCGCTTGGACAGACGCCTGTGAGGCGTGTTTTCTGGAGCTGAAGGAGAGGTTGACCTCGGCTCCCGTGCTCACCATCCCTGACAGTAGTGGCGGGTTCGTTGTGTACACAGACGCTTCCTTGTAGGGGTTAGGAGGTGTGCTCATGCAGAGGGGTCACGTGGTCGCTTACGCTTCGCGGCAATTGAAGCCCCATGAGCATACCTACCCTACCCACGATCTAGAGTTGGCAGCTGTTGTCTTCGCGCTGAAGACATGGAGGCACTACTTGTACGGTGAGACCTTCGAGATTTTTACAGATCACAAGAGCCTCAGATATCTTTTTGACCAGAAGGAGCTCAACATGAGACAGAGACGTTGGTTGGAGCTCCTGAAGGACTACGACTGCAGCATCTCCTACCACCCGGGAAAGGCCAATGTGGTGGCTGACGCCTTGAGCCGTAAGGCGCCCGCACGCTTGGCCAGTCTACAGTTACAGAGTTGGAGCCTTTTGGAGGAGGTGGGCAGTTGGCGACCTCTAGCGTTACGAGGGTACTGTGGGGCAGTGACGGTGACACGGCAGACCAGACCAGAGTTGATAGACCGCATCATCACGGGATAGATGGCCGATCCGTACTTGCAGTCTTTGCGCGACAGAGTACTGTCAGGGGACCCAGGGGACTTCTCTTTCACAGACCAGGTGTTACGCTTGAGGGGACGGCTGTGCGTCCCCAGAGACGAGGAGCTGTTGAGAGAGCTCCTGACTGAGGCACATGGTTCCAGATTCACCATACATCCTGGAAACACGAAAATGTACCATGACTTGAGACGCGAGTTCTGGTGGAGAGGGATGAAGCGGGATGTGGGTGAGTTCGTGCAGCAGTGCTTAGTCTGCCAGCAGGTGAAAGCCGAGCATCAGAGGCCTGCAGGGCCGCTTCAGCCGCTTCCAGTGCCAGAGTGGAAGTGGGAGAGCATCACCATGGACTTGGTGGTGGGCTTACCTGTTACCCAGCGAGGACACGACACAGTCTGGGTAATAGTGGATAGATTGACGAAGACGGCACGATTCTTGCCGATCCGAGTCACTTTGGGACCAGCACAGTTGGAAGAGAGGTATATCCGTGACGTGGTGCGACTACACGGAGTTCCGCGGGAGATCGTATCCGACCGGGATACCCGCTTTACGTCCCAGTTTTGGGCTGAGTTTCAGCAGGCTTTGGGGACGAGGTTGAGGTTTAGCACGGCTTACCACCCCCAGACGGACGGACAGTCGGAACGCACGATACAGACACTTGAGGATCTTTTGCGTGCCTGTGTACTAGACTGGAGGGGCTCTTGGGAGGAGCACCTGCCCCTGGCGGAGTTTGCATACAACAACAGCTATCACTCGAGCATCGGCATGGCTCCCTACGAGGCTCTGTACGGACGGAAGTGCACGGCACCCTTGAGTTGGGTTGAGGTGGGGACCAAGTGGGAGGTTGGCCCCAGGTTGATCCGGCAGAGTCAGGAGGTACTTGAGCAGATCCATAGACGACTCCGCACTGTCAGGAGCAGACAGAAGAGCTACGCAGATCGCAGACGCAGAGAGGTGCAGTTCGAGGTTGGGGACCACGTCTTTCTTCGTGTTTGGCCCCTGAAGGGCTTACAGCGGTTTGGGGTGAGAGGGAAGCTCGCGCCGAGGTTCGTGGGGCCCTTTGAGGTCCTGGAGCGGGTTGGACCCGTTGCTTACAGACTTGCCCTTCCCCCGCAGCTTTCTGGTGTGCACGACGTGTTCCACGTGTCCAACCTCAGGAAGTACGTAGCCTATCCCAGCCACGTACTGAGTCACGAGAGCGTCGAGGTGAGCGACGACCTGACCTACCCCGAGCGGCCAGTGCAGATCCTAGACCGAGCCATCCGCAGGTTGAGACGAAAGCAAGTACCCCTGGTAAAGGTTTTATGGAGGAGCCAGCAGTAGGAGGAGGCTACCTGGGAGCCTGAGGCGGCAATGCGGGAGCGGTACCCAGAGCTTTTCGCGGGTACGTCTTTTCGGACCGGCTTCGGTCCTCTTTGAGTTTGTTATGGTTATTTGGACACCTTCTTCCCGCACCCTAGTTGGCGCAAGTTTCGGGGACGAAACTTCCTTTGAGTTTGTTATATTGTAACGAGCACGTGCCCCAGACGTCTTTTAAGACGTCTGGGAGGTGGCCCAGACGTCTGTAAAGACGTCTGGGATCACATCCAGACGTCTGACCAGACGTCCGGGATAGTTTACAGACGTCTGGCGAACAGTTATGCTCGCACGGGATATTCGTCTGCGCGCCTGTGCGCGCAGGCCTGCGTTTCTGCCCTCTTTCTCTGCGGCTGCAGGCGGCTGCGACCGCCTTCTCTCTCCTCTCCGCGCGGCGTTAAAAGGGGGGGGGCGAGCCTCCCCTCCCGTCTCCACCATCTTCCTCCTTCTTCTCCTGCCTGTGCGCGAGAGCGAGCGGACGCGAGGGCGCAGCGGCAGCGGTAGCCGCAGTGAGCGCGGAGGAGCTGAGGCGTGCGAGGGCGGGGCTCTGCCATGAGGGCGAGCTCGCCAGGAGCGGCTTGGCCAGCCGGGGGAGGGCGCAGGGGACGCAGAGCGTCGTGGAGAGGGACCTGCTGCGGGCGAAGCAGCGTACGCGCGAGGTGCGACGCGGGCGGCGTCGCGAGCGGAGGCCGAGCAGGGCTCTGATTCTGGAAAAATTTCCAGAATCAGACGTCTGGATTGATATCCAGACGGCAAGGTCGACGTCTGTGAGATCATACAGACGTCTGAAAGGTGAGTTTCCGCTTTCTTCTTCGTTTTTGTCGACTGACCGTACTGAGGGAGGGGGGTTGGCTGTGCGCAGGTGCTCTGATTCGTCATCTTTGCGAATCAGACGTCTGGAAATTGTACCAGACGGCGGGAGTGACCTCCAGACGTCCGGAGTGACCATCGGACGTCTGGGATCTAGGAAAGAAGTCCCCACAGACTTCTGGACGTCCGGGGAACCAAGCCGAACAGGTAACTCTCTGATACACCGTTTAAGACGTCTGGAAGGAGTTCCAGACGTCTGATTTTGCACAGTATTGTCTTTCTCGACCCGTTTAGGGCCCGTTTGGGCTCCATTTTCCGTGATTCGAGTTGCGTTCGTTTCAGAATTAATTCCTCTACCCGCCTACAGTAGCTATACACTGTTTTGAGACACTCCTTGTGTTGATCCTTGTGATAGGACCTCGTTCGGTTGCAGTCTTGAGAGTCGCGGAGGCGCACGGGATTCCCGATCACGCCCCCATTACTCCCGTTGTACCTGGTAGAGTGGTTTTAAGTATTAACAAAATCTATTAAAGTATGGAACCATAACTAGAACCTAGGGCTTGCATGAATCCTAGGAATGAGGAATATATGGAATGATAGCTCCTAGGTGTTGCATGAATCCAAGGGCCGGAAAACTAGATTGTATGATAGATCCTAGGATATGGCATGAATCCTAGGATGGAAAAACTAGTGGAATGTATATTACTGCAGTCTTGGAAAAATGGAAAGGAATATATAAAGCTGCCTGTAAATTTAATTAACAGCTGCCTGTTATGAATAAAGAAACATGTTTGAGATCATGGAATTTGAGAACGCGAATCTGGAAAGTGAAACATATGATGTTCTGAAATAAAGAACTGGAACCCTACGGGGAGTTAGGAGTGGAACTCCTGGAAAGAAAAAGGAATGGAACTGAGATGTAGTTGTACTGTCTCTTGGGTACGCAGTACCAAGGGAAGTACCTGTACCTGTTTAGTGCAGAGTAGGGCCAGCCGCCCCAGGGACCCGGGGTTAGGATTGGCCGCTCTGTACCGACTTGCTGGCCCTCGTGTACGTAGTACCGAGGAGAGCTAGTAGTGTTAGGAGAGTACTAGCTACCCCACGGGCCCCGGGGTTCTGCTAGCCTCCTTCACCGACTTGTTAGGCCCGCTAGGGCAAACCAGGGTAGTCAGGCGAGGGTGCGCGGACTGTGGAGGGGCAAGGCCCCGGTTTGGTTACTGTGGAGGGGTTGGACCCCTGTTACTGAGAGGGCTCTGCCCTGGTTCCGTGCTGTGCTTTGGGCGCACCCGTTAACGGAAACGACTGACCGCGTGCCAGTGCGGGCTAGCTACTTGTGCGTTTATCGCGCGTGCCGTAGTCACCGTTACGTCTGTCAGTGACCTTGGGGTGGTTGACTGAGGGTAGGATCACCACGGGGGACTCTCCCGGCCAGGAGAGCACCACGTGCTACTTCTACTTTTGGAAAAGACTGCAATCAAGATCGTCCCACGAGGACATTCGAGATCAAGTAAAGGATCTGAGAAATAAATGAAATAGTGAGAAAAATTGAAAGATGTAAATAAAGGAAGTAATAGAACATAATAGCTACTGTACACTCTACTGTTGCCTTTAGTTAGTTTGCCACTTTGCTCAGCGTTTTGCTGACATGTTACACTCGTTACCTTTTTCAGGACCAGGTGTTGAGCAGCCAGGGTCGGCGGCTGCAGAGGACGCTGGGCCGAGTAGGGTCCAGTAGAGTTACCACAGCTTTGTACCTTCTTTTTGTTTCTATTCTAGTGAGTAGTTTTGTTTCCACTGTACCTTCTTTACCTGCAGTTTTTGTTATATGATAAATGTTGTTTTGCTGTTGTGGTGGTGCCTACTGTAGTAGTTTCTTTCCTTACTGCTGTACTTTCTTACTGTTAGTTATATTCATGCTGAATGTGGTTTATTTTACTGTCTTTTGGTTACTTCCTCGTTGGACGACTGGGTCTTGGGATTAGTCGAGTCGGTCCGGTTCTCGTGTCTCGTAGGGACTCGGGAATCGGGTCGTTACAGCAGCTCGTGTAAATCTTCTATCATGGATTAGAAGATCAAATCCGACAGTTTGTCGACGCCTCGTGTGGCGGCAACTTTTTAAATAAAAATGCAGAAAGTGCCTATGACCTGTTCGAAGAAATGAGTGAAAACTCATTTAATCAAGCTTCCATGAACACATTTTGCAGAACCCAAAACCCGCAGTTCGGTGTTCATGAAATAGGCACTCAATCTATCCCTGTCACCCAAGATGATCTTCAATTGATTGCTCAAAAACTCGACCAGATGCATATTAATCAAAAGAAAATTGAGGAAAGACTAGCCACTTCAACTCAAGCTCCACACCCACATCTAACCCAACCTAACTTTCCACAAAGAGAAAATTTGCACAATCTCAACACTACCCCTGCTGATTATTCTGAGGTTGCCCATGATTCACTGGGGAACTACAACTATCCAGATCTTAACCCCACTCAAAATATTTCTGCCATCCAGGAGCCCTTTAAAAATTCTTCCAATTGGAAAAATTACCCGAACTACTCCTGGAATAATCAAGTTTCCTCCCAACCATATCATTTTAATGGGTATGGGTTGAATCCAAACTTCCATTCTGGGCCATCCCAACAAGATATCAATGCCCAGATGCTGCGAACCCTGCAGGATATGCAAACAAAAATGACGGAAGTAACCCGCAACATCACAAATCTGAACAATCAGATTGGGGTTACTCCCACGCAAAGACCTGTAGGACATCTTCCGTCCCAACCCATACCCAACCCTAATCACCAAGGAAACCATTATATGGGCAGAAATCCACATTATCCACATCAGCCTCCTCCTAATCCACCACCTCAGCAGCTGCCCAGGTTTCTGCAATCACAGGCCCCCCCACCTCCTCTAAATAATAATCCGACTGCACATGCAGTTACTCTGAGGAGTGGGAAAACCACCACTGACCCCGAGCCTTCGCACGAACCTGGTAAGATACATGTGCAAGTTGACTCCCCACCTCCTCATCAGGAAGAAAAAGAACAAAAAAAATCTCAAGACAAGATTCCTGTCCCTTTCCCACAAGCTCTCTACCCCACCACCAACAAAAAAAAGAAATCTGAGCCCACTACAGAAGAACTCATGGAGCTATTTGGGCAAGTTCATATCAATATCCCTCTCCTAGATGCCATCAAATATATACCTGCCTATGCTAAATTTTTGAAGGATATTTGTACTCCTAAAAGGCAGGCTAAAAATCTAGGACAGGTGCATCTTTCAGAGACAGTAAGCTCTGTCATACAGAGTAAGCTGCCTCCTAAGATGAAAGATCCGGGGGCGCCTTTAATTTCCGTAATTATTGATGACACTACATTTAATCGCGCCCTCCTTGATCTTGGTGCCTCTGTAAATATTATTCCCACAAGTTTATTCGAAGAATTTCAGATCGGTGAATTAAAACCCGTCGAGGTTACCCTGCAATTAGCCGACCGATCTACAATCAAACCTCGTGGGATTGTCGAGGATGTATTAGTCAAGGTCCAGAATTGTGTCTTCCCTGCAGACTTTCTGGTTCTTGACATTGAGGCACCCGAATCATTACTGGACTCCCCGATAATCCTTGGACGCCCCTTTTTGGCTACTGCAAAGGCAAATATAAATTGCCACACAGGAAAAATGGATATCAACTGTGCAGGCCAAACTATCACTTTAGATATTTTTAAATCCTCCAGGAGATTCCATGATGATAACTTCTTTGAGGACTCAGATACTGAAATTTCCAATATGGTGGAGGAGACAAGGTTAATAGATACCCTTACCAACCACAATTTTTTTGAGGACTCTGATTCAGAATCAGTGGTCGGCGAAATCTGTGATCCGGAAACTTGTCTTGACCCCAAATTTATTCCTGATACCCCCCCTAACCCACCCACTATTCACGCACCTAATTTTTCCACGCTAACTCACCATTCCTTCCCCGACCCCTTTCTTACGGACCTGCCACCAACCCCGCCCGAGTTTGGCACCCAACCTGAATTAAAACCATGGCCAGACTCGGGCCACACTTATCAATTTCCATCTCACTTTGATCCCAATATTATTTCTAATCAATTTTCTAGGGATCTAGACGAAGACACCTTTTTTGCGGGCATCCAAGTGTCCAATTATTTACATGATTTCCCGTCTTCTGTGCATACCTTCACGCCCGGCTGAATGGCGTAAAAGATAGCACTGGATGGGAGGTAACCCATCATTTTTTTTTCTTGCTTTCCTTTTTTCTTCTTTTTCCAGGTTTTATTCATCCTAAACCTGACCGTTCTTCACTAAGGTGATTCATTTTCCCTCCTAATGCATGAGGACATGGCATATCTTAAGCATGGGGGGCTGTTTTTAAATTTTTACGATCGATTTAGGATGTTTAACACCTAAAAACATGCAATTTTCTTTAATTTATTTCCTGCTTGCATACCCAAAAACAAAAAACAAAAAGAAAAAAAATATATATATATATATTGAAAACTTTTTGAGGAAAAATTTTGAAATCGGGACTACGGTCGAAAAATTCACTTCTGGTACAATGGGATTTAATCTTTAACAAACTAAGGATGAGGATATGGATCTGATCATTAGAATTCCAGGGTCTATTTTAGACTACATCAGATATCCTTCTCTAAAATTCCACCTAAACTCATGATAGTTCAGGTGACTTGATCCTATTTTGTAATATGGAAAGTATTTGACTTAGTTTTTGATTCAAAAACCTGTGGTTCTTGAGAAACTTCTTGTGTCAATTTTCACACACAAGCCAACACTTAAAAATAACTAAAAATTTGAAAAAACTCCCTTGTTTGGATTTAGTAAAAGTCTGAAGCAGATCATTGGTTTGAGTTCCCACCGTCGAGAAGAAGGAAAAAAACCTTCTTTGAGGACACGATGTCAACATGTTACCGCCTCGGTGCTGCTCTATATCTATATTTCATATCTTTAGACAGAGCATTAAAGAGCATTTCAGCAGCTATAATTGAGACGTTGGCTTCGAGAGATAACCGGGTTTTATTGTTATTACGTTGTAGTATAGCCAGTTATTACCAACATTTCAACTATATAAAATTTTTTTTTACTCGGAGAATAAAAGAGTTCCCGAGGTCGAACTCAGGGAGCAAGTTGTATTCTAGAGATATACATGTTTCTTTTACAAAAATAAAGAAAGAGAGAGGGAAAGAATTTGTTGTTCTCTTGGTTTTCTCCTCGTGATGTTCTTCTTTCTTTCTTCAGATCTCCTTCTTCTTCTTTGTTGCTGTAGAGGTGATGCTCCTCTTTCTTCTTTCTTTAGATCTCCTTCTTCTTCTTTGTTGCTGTAGAGGTGATGCTCCTCTTTCTTCCTGCTGTTCCTGCTCCTCCTTTTTCTTCTGTCTTCTTCTGTTCTTTTTCAGCCAGGGACGTCACCCCTCCTTCTTTCTTCTTTTCCCTTCAGGCAGTCGTCTGATTTCCAAATCAGACGACTTAAACAGCCTGTGCTACAGTGTCTCCCTCAGCTTCCTTCTTCTTCCGTGGTTCTTCTTCTTCACCTGTGCCTGCACACTTCAGAGCTTACGTCAGAGAACAAAACCTACTCTACCCTCTCCCCCCCCGCGTCTCTCTCTCTCTGAAACCACTCTTGGGAAAGCTCTCCCAGAGCTGCCGGGTAATCGGGTACGGGTCGTGCCCGGGTCCAGGCCCACCGGCGTGTGTGGTGGGCGAGGAGTGCAGGTCAGTCTTAAGTCGGGTCGGGTCGGGTCAGGTCCGCGGGGCGTGAGCGCGGACGAGACCGGGTAACCGGGCGGGTGAAGGGGACCCCACCCCGTGTGCTGAGGCAGTAAGCTTCCAGCACTTTTGCATCTTATATCGCTGTGACTCTTCAGGCTTTTCCGAGGTGGGACTAAATGTCCCACCTCAATTGCACGCCCGCAGCGGGGAAATCAGCGGGAGATTGCGGCGTCACGCGAAGCCTTCTGCCTTAGCTGCGAGCCTGGTGTTTTGTCAAAACGCCTCGCAAGGCCTGGGAGTTGAATCTGGGCGTGGCGCTGAGCGTGGCGCGCCTGTAGCTGCAGGCGGAAGCAGTTCCTCCTGCGCGGCAATGGCGGCGGAGGTCGGGTGGCCTGTTCACAAGAAAATGGCCTCTCGGCCTAATCAGAAAGTGCCAGGAGCTTCGCCAGGGTGCGGCGAAGCTCGTGTGGGTGGTGGCGAGGCGCGGGGCGGCGTGCAAGGGCTGCCCTAGGTCAGACTGTGGGTCGGAGGATGGGTTTGTTGGGGGAAGCGTTACGGAGGTGTGGAGTGGCAGTGAAGGGGTGGGGGGAGCTCAGTGTGATGAGGCGGAGGTTCGGTGAAGGTCGGCGAGGTGTGTGAGGCTGTGGAGCGATGGGAGCATCTCGCCGGAGGGTGGCCGGAGACGAAGGGGGTGACGATGGTCAGGGTCGGTCGAGGGCGTAATTGAACAAATTGGAACCGGGGAAAGAAAGAGGAGAAGAAGGGAAATAGTTCTAACTTACTTGCAGGGACGAAGGGGGAGCAGTAGGGCGACAGTCGTATCGACTGTCGCCCGAGAAGAAGATGCTCAGGGAAGGAGGCGGCGGCGAGCAGAGAGCCGGAGAGGCGCCAGCTGGGTGCGGCGTGGCGCGGGAAGAGCAGGGGAGGAAGTCTCTGCTGCTGGTATTGCGGCAGAGCGAAGAGGTGGAGGGGGAGGAACCGCCGGAGCTGGTGAGCGTCTGCCGGAGAGAGAAGAGAGGAAAGTTGGGGATTTTCTCCGTCAGATCCAAGCTGCCCCGGTCGGTGGAGCAACGGGGGGTATTTATAGGGATCAAACAGGGAGGAAGGCGGAGGGAGACGACGTGTCTCCCTCGCCGGAGGATGGCCGGAAACAAGAACCCATACCGTCCGTGCGTTCGCACGGCCGGTATGGTGGGTTACAACGACCAGGGGGGTGTCCCTGCGACGGCTGACGACGCAGGGCACCCCCGGTTTACTTGCCAGGTCCCCCACCTCACCCTGCGCGGCGCCATGCTCCGCGCAAGGTCGCCGGAGCATGGTGCTGGCAGGTCTTGCAGGGGGGACCTGATCGCAAAGAACGAAGGAGAGTTAGGGGCCAAAATGCGAGGGTTCAAAAGTTGAGGGCCAAAGAGTAAATATATGAGGACCAAAGTGTAAAGTCGGTCAAGGAGGTTTCTTCTTAGGCTCAAGTTTTTATACATGACTAATTAGGACCTAAGGAATCTGATGGTGAATTTCATTTCCATATTAAACCTTGTTTGACCGGTCAATTTACGCAAAAACCCAAATTAAGTTATTAATTGGGCATGGTTCTCAATGTAGGTCAAAATGGGTTCTGAAGGCCAAATTGAAGGTTCTAAACCCTAGAGATTATTTTTCTATGAATTTTAGAGGGTTTATTCTATTTTTACTTTGCCTCGAACCTTGTGAATTGAAGTGGGTTGTTTTAGGGTTACAGATTATCATTTAGTTTCTTGGAATTGCTGTAGCCCTTGCTAGATCATTTCATCCCACTCTTATTCTTATTAAGCTGCTTTGACCTATGTTTGGGCCCTGAATTACCCTGTATGCAGATTATACTGGTAAAATTGCATTTTTACCCCTTATGACTTGTTTTCTTCTCAAACTCAGGATTCTTTGAGTTAAGCCTTTCCTTGAGATATGTAGGAGCTTTTATCCTTTGTATTAGGTCAAAATGAGCTAGTTATGGCTCATGATGAGGTTCTCATCATACCCCCATGCCTAGCTTTTGCTAGTCCCTTAGCAAAAACTTAAGGTTTCAACCCTTGTTCTAGACCATGAAGTTTTTAATAGTTTTAGACAAGTGCCTTTTTTATTTGAGCATAGATTAGGTTAGAATGCTGACCATAGGCCTAAAAGGTACTCTAGTACCAATCAAGATCCAAATCTGTCTAGCCTTAGCCTCAGTCTTTTAGCAAAGGTTTTTAAGGTCCACAAGAACTAACCTAAGGTTTATTGGACTTCGTGGTTAAAGCACCCGTGCTTGAAATGATTTTAGCCCTGGCTCAGTTCGCAGTGCGTTTTGTAAGAGAGAGATAGAAAGTTTTTCTGTTTGGAGAGTTTTCTCTCTCTTTTTCTTTTTAGTTCTAGCCTAGGATTGGCTTTTCAACACGGTCTGTATCAGATTCCTTGCTCCCATCATCAATCCTCAAGGGTTCCTAGCGATCGATGCTTCGAGATAGCACCGCCCATGGCAACCCCCGGAACCCTGGCTATTGAGATTTCGAGATAATCCCATCCATGCTATTTCGTGGCCGAATCCAGACCCTGGCAATTGACACTTCGAGATAATGCCATCCATGGAATCTGAACCAGCAGAGTGCTTACATGCCCCCAGTAGGATATGTAAATATCCTAAGAGACAAGCACCGAGGAGATGATATTTTGTTACGCATCTTCGAGGGGATTTCCCGCCTCTCCGCGCTGGGAACTCGTCCAAATCAACTTGTGTTGATCGGCCGCTCCTATTCTAGGTGATCTTTTCAGATTTTTGCGATGCTTCTGCGTGATTCTGATTTTTACGCTTACTGAGCCAGACTGTGTGTGAGGTTAGGGTGCTTAGGTTACTGAGTCCCGTAAACCAAAAATTAGTTAACGAGGCCGAATACTCCCTAAGCCTTAGACCTAATACTTCAGCTTTTCATTTTCCTCAACCTCTTGAGGAGTGTCCAGATCTTAATGGGTACTAAGAGTCTATTCAAGAATGCCTAAGGTTTGCATTCTTTACTAATCTCATTGTGCACTTTTCTTGAATGAGGTCTAGAACTTAGGTTAATTCCTTAGTTCCTTACTAATGACTATCACTTTTTCTCATAATTTTGTGCTCCTTTTTCATTTTGTTTCTTTTCTCCTTCACAAAATTTCCTTCTCCTCTTTTCCTCTTATTCTTTTTCGAAAAATTTTTTTAATTTTTATGGTGTTTTTGGCATATGTGAATTTTTTTGTTTGAAACCTTTTCTTACAAGTTTTGCACTTTCATACCCCCCCATGCCTAAGATTTGCAATGTCCTCATTGTAACCTAGGGGGTCTTAGTTCATTCCTTAAGACAGAAATTTGGGTGAGTGGATGGGTCGGGTTGAATTTTTGCGGACGATTTCAAATCCCAGATGCAAACATCTGAGTTGGGCTCGGCTGTCTACAAGGGTGAGCTTCGAGTGCTAAAAGGTGTCAGAACAAGTTTCAGGTTTACAAAGAGAATGACGGGCTGCCTCCCGTTAAGCGCTGAGTTTTACGCCATCGGCTGGGTGCAATAAGCTCAAGGGGAAAGGAGGATATAAGATGCCTCAGCCAAATCAGTAGAAGTTACATCAATGAACGGCTTGAGTCTCTGACCGTTCACGATGAAAGGCTCAGAATCGTGGCTGAGTGGACTGATTTCGATTGCTCCATTTCCAAAAACTTGTCGGACCAAATATGGTCCGACCCACTTAGATCTCAGTTTTCCTGGGAAGAGTTTGAGTCGGGCATCAAAGAGTAGGACCTTTTGACCAGGATGAAAGATCTTTCTCGAGATGTGTTTGTCGTGGAAGGCTTTAACCCGCTCCTTGTAGATTTGCGAGTTCTCGTACGCGTCTATGCGTAATTCATCGATCTCGCTGATTTGGAGTTTTCTGTGGGTCCCAGCCTTGGAAAGATCTAGATTACAGTTCCGTACTGCCCAATAGGCTTTATGCTCCAGTTCTACGGGAAGGTGGCATGCCTTTCCGTACACCAGTCTAAAGGGGGACATGCCCAATTGGGTCTTGTGGGCGGTCCTATAGGCCCACAATGCTTCCGGAAGTCGGGACGACCAGTCCTTCCTGTCAGGTCGAACAGTGACTTGCAGGATTTTCTTGATCTCCCGATTAGACAGCTCAGCTAGACCATTAGTTTGGGGGTGGTAAGGAGTAGAGATTCGGTGAGACACCCCGTATTTGGTCATCAGTGACCTAAACTGAGAATTTGTGAAATGGGTCCCTCCATCAGAGATTATTGCACGAGGAATCCCGAACCTTGAGAAAATGTGTTGATGAATGAATTTGAGAATGATTTTGTGATCACAGGTTCGGGTCGGTATGGCTTCGATCCATTTGGACACGTAGTCCACAGCCAACAGAATGTATTCGAAACCATCCGAAACAGGAAAGGGGCCCATAAAATCAATCCCCCAAACATCAAAGATTTCGCATACTAGAATCGGTTGCATAGGCATCATGTCGCGATGGCTCATGTTGCCCAAAGTCTGGCAACGACTGCATGCCTTGCAGTGATTGTATGCGTCTTTGAACAGTGTGGGCCAGTAAAAGCCGCACTGGAGGACTTTTGATGCGGTTTTATGCCCGGCGAAATGGCCACCGCATGCCTGGTCATGGCAGAAAGAGAGGATATTGTTGAATTCCCCCTCCGGGACACATCTCCGGATGATCTGATCGGCACCTATGCGGAAGAGGTACGGGTCTTCCCAAATGTAATACTTGGCATCGGAGCGTAATTTGTCTTTCTTGGCCTTCGGCCAATCGGAGGGGATCTGATGAGATGCCAAGTAATTTACTACATTAGCAAACCATGGAAGGCTAGTACCAATAGTCAGCAGGTGCTCATCGAGAAAATGCTCAGTGATGGGTCCGGAAGGGTTAATTATTTCAGAAGGAAGACGGGACAAGTGATCAGCTACCACATTTTGCTTTCCCGCTTTGTCGCGAATCTCAAGGTCAAATTCTTGCAACAGCAAGATCCATCGGATTAATCGAGGTTTCGCGTCCTTCTTTGCAAGGAGATGCCTCACAGCTGTGTAATCCGAGTATATGATGACACGGGAACCCAGAAGGTACGATCTGAACTTTTCTAGGGCAAATACTACAGCTAGCAGCTCTTTCTCAGTAACCGTATAGTTACGCTGAGCCTCATCGAGTGTTTTGCTGGCGTAGTAAATGGCTACAGGTTTCCTGTCAATTTTCTGCCCCAAAACCGCTCCTACAGCGAAGTCGGATGCATCGCACATGATCTCAAAGGGTTGAGACCAATCAGGGGACTGTAGGATCGGGGCTTGGGTGACTCGGTCACGCAGGATTTCAAATGCTTGAGTGCATTCCTTGGAAATTTCAAAAGGAACATCCTTGGAGAGAAGAGTGGTCAGGGGGTGCGCGATTTTTGAAAAATCCGGGATAAATCGTCGATAAAAACCGACATGCCCTAAAAAGGAACGGATGTCCCTGATCGAGCTAGGCATAGGAAGGTGAGAAATCAGATTAACCTTAGCTCGATCCACTTGGATACCTTTCTCCGAAATTGAGTGTCCCAGGACAATTCCCTCAGGCACCATGAAATGGCTCTTTTCCCAGGAAAGAACCAAATTCACATCGATGCACCGCCTGAGTATCTGGACCAAGTGTTGGAGGCAATCGTCAAATGATGCTCCGAAAACTGAAAAGTCATCCATGAAGACTTCCAGATAATCACCTACCATATCTGAGAATATGGCAAGCATGCATCGCTGAAAAGTAGCAGGTGCATTGCAAAGACCGAAAGGCATCCTTCGGAAAGCGTATGTTCCGAAGGGGCAGGTGAACGTGGTCTTTTCTTGGTCCTCAGGATGGATTGCCACCTGGTTATAACCGGAGTACCCGTCAAGAAAGCAGAAGAACCTATTTCCCGCTAGTTTTTCGAGAATTTGATCAATGAAGGGTAGTGGGAAATGATCCTTCTTCGTGGAGGAATTGAGTCGACGGTAATCTATACAGACTCTCCACGAGTTGGCTAATCGGGTAGGAATGATTTCTCCGGTCTCAGTCGTTATAGTGGTGAGTCCTGCCTTCTTGGGCACGACCTGAATTGGGCTCACCCAACGACTATCGGAGATCGGGTAGATGATCCCGGCATCTAACCACTTGATGATCTCCTTTTTCACGACCTCCTGCAGATTGGGGTTTAAGCGTCTCTGCATTTCACGAGAAGTTCGTGTGCCCTCTTCTGAATAGATATGATGAGTACAATAAGAGGGACTTATTCCAGTCAAATCATCGAGAGTCCATCCGATGGCTCTGCGATGTTGCTGGAGGACAACAATCAGACGGGATTCCTGTTCAGGACTGAGGTTGGAATTGATAATCATAGGAAGGGTCTGATTAGAACCCAAAAAGACGTATTTTAAGTGAGCAGGAAGGGGTTTCAGTTCGAGGATGGGGTTTTCAGCAGCAGCGGGTGGTTCAGTATAGATGTGAGGTTCAAGGGTGGGAGTTACTGGGTTGTTCACATCTGGATTTGACTCCTCTGTTTGCGGGTCAAGATCCTTCTGTGGTTGATGAGGCATACTCGAGTCATTCTGGAGGTGTGATTCATCAACCAACGTCTTGATGTCACAAATTTGCTCGATGACGCCGCAATTAATTCCTTGTTGGGCCTTAAATATATCAATTTTCAGTGTTTGATCTCCAAACTTAAGCTCTATTTGGCCCTCCTCACAGCTGATGTTGGCTCTAGCAGTAGCCAAGAAAGGTCTCCCTAGAATGATTGGTGTATCCCTAGGGTTCTCAGGTGCATCCATATCTAAGACTATAAAGTCCACTGGAAAATAGAAATCCCGCACTCTCACGATAACATCCTCGAGAATCCCTTTTGGTGACTTTATAGATCGATCTGCTAATTGTAATGTCACCTCGGTTGGTTTTAGCTCAGATTCTTCTAGATGGTCGAGTAAGGATGTGGGTATCAGGTTTATGGATGCACCCAAGTCTAACAAAGCTCTATCAAATTGGGTACCACCTATCTTACTGGAAATCAGGGGAGTTCCAGGATCTTTTGCCTTGGGTGGGAGTCTACTGAGGATTACAGAGCTGGCTTGTTCTGACAGAACAATTGGGCTCCCTCCCTTGGTTCGCGGCTTACGCTGGGGTGTACATATATTCTTTAAGAATCGTGCGTAAGCTGGTACGTGGCGGATTGCATCCATCAAGGGGATGTTTATGTGGACCTGCTCAAAGAGCTTGACCAGGTCCTCCTCAGGGGCCACGGGTTTGGTGGTCTTCTTTCCCTTGGTCAAGGCCTCGGGAAACGGGATCTTGGTTGGTTCTTCTAGGATAGGTCCAGGTTGTGGATCCGGAACAGCGGTATCTTGGATAACTATCCTAGGGTCATGGTTATCAAGCTTGGAGTGGTTTGGATAATGCGGGTCTTCAGTTGTTTTACCACTACGTGTTGTTATAGAATTTAATCCGGCCTGATTTTGGTTTGGGTTTGGTAAGAGGGGTGGCTGCTGCTGAAATCCCGCATAAGAAGTTGAGGCTTCCATCTCGTCTGGAGATGGAGCAGTAGGGGCCTGATAAATCCATTGAGCGTGGCCTAAATTTGGATTCATAACGCGCTTCTGGGTTGGCACGTTATTTGGGTTAGGAATAGGTTGGGAAGGGAGTGTGCCTGGCTGGCGAGAATTTGCCAACTGGGCCAGTTGAGTTTTAACTTCAGTAAGCTCGTCCTTGTGCTGTTTTTGAATAGCCGCATTCGTTTTTTGAATGTCAGCCAGAGTCTGAAGGATTAGGGACATTTGATCCTGATTTGGCCCTGATGGATAAGTAGGGTTGGGCCGAGGCTGAGGCGGCTGGTAATGACGAGGGGGCTGTGGGCGGGACTGAAAAGGTGGTCTTTGAGTTTGGGAATTTCCTGCCCACTGAAAATTGGGATGGTTTCGCCATCCAGGGTTGTAAGTGTTGGAGAATGGGTCGTTCTGGATGGCGTTGAGGTCCTCGCAGGTCTGAGGAACCTCCTGAGAGTCAGGGAAAGGGGGAATGGAGTTCCCTCGGCTGGTGTAGAAAGGATCGGATGATCTTCCAATCCAAGAATCAGATGGGGGTGGATATGGATCCATCCCAGGGGAAGATCGATGGAGGATGTTTTGCACAGTTTCCTGTGTGGAAGGAGGTTGTGCAAAGGAGTTACACGTGGAGGTGGCTCGCTGCAAGTGCTGAGTCAGCTCATCCACCTTCTTTTCAATGATTGAGACTTTGTCCAATCGACTGGCCATTAATTCCAGGTCGACTGATGCGGACAGGCCCTGCGTCTCATGTGCTCCCTTAAGATTCGTCGCTGCGCGGGTATTCGTCCTGTCGAATAATCCCATGGAGTCATTGTTGATGGAGTTCTCGCACATGTTTTCGAGAATCTCCCATATGGTGTCTTCATGTTGACCCATGATGTTTCCTCCGCAAGTTGCATTGACGAAAAGGCGGATGTCCTCACGGAGTCCCTGGTAAAACGATTGGACTTGTTCCCATTTAGGAACTCCGTGATGGGGGCACTTTCTCATGAGATCCTGAAAACGATCCCATGCCTCATGGAGAGGTTCTCCTGATTGTTGAGTGAAGTGTGTAATCTGATGGCGCAAGGCGTTGGTCCGACCAACGGGAAAAAACTTTTTCAAAAATTCGGATTGAAGTTCTTCCCAAGTGTTGATCGGCCGGGTCTGAGTTTGATACCAATGGGCGGCCTTGTCAATAAGAGAAAAGGAGAACATCTTCATGAGAAGAATATCCCGATTTTGCGCATCTGATCCAAAAGTGTGGGCCAGATGCTTTAGCTGTTTGATGTGCTGGAAGGGATCTTCAGAATTAAGCCCATGGAATTTAGGTATAGCATGAATCATGTTGGGCTTTAATTCGGAATCAGGTCCTCCAGTCGGGATTCTGACTCGAGGCTCAATGGCCACCGCAACAGGATTGTAGTGGTCCCGCATCATAGGACGCTGTGGTGGGTGCACGAAGTTTTGGAAGAGGTCATTGAGTCGCTGGAGCTGGTGTTCCAGATTATTTTCTTCCTCAACTGGCTGAGCCATGATGGGGGAAGAAGAAGAACTTGGTTCTGAATCAGAAGAGAGAATAATGTGAGGGTGTTGCTGTACAAACACGGGCGTCGAGGCTTGGCCTTGACGAGAGCGAATTTCTAAAGGAGGTCTTAAGGGTGGTCTTAGGGACCTCCTTCCGTACATGCACTGTTGGAAGAGGTAAGTTTAGAAGGTGCTGGACCCAATCAAGACACCCAAAAATGTGTTGGGTGACTATAGAGGTGCGGGGCAGATGGACCCCTTGATCAGAAAGATCGTCCACCTGAGAATTACCTGGGCAGCCAGAGAGGGAGAGTCCCGCGAAGACCCCTACACGGTAGAGCGTCCCCACGGGTTACAGGGTTTCCCCCACCCGACCTCTCTTGTCACTGCGGTTCCAGGTAGACCAGAATGGGGATCTTGACCTCTTAAGTCTACCAATTTTAAGATCAGGGTGCTTAAGGTTTCACTTGAACTTTAGTCTTTTTAAGTGCAAAGAGTGACCTAATTTAAGGTTGGTTGACCCAAAGGGGTCAACTTTACCTCTTGTTTTCTTTGAGAGCTTTCAGGTCTTGTCTTTTAGGGTTCAAGTGTTTAGAGAGAGCCAATTGTTTAGGATTTTTCTTGTTAATTATTTTCAATCAATGGCATGGGCACACCTCTTTTGGATTTCCTCAATTCTTGATTAAGGGGTGTGTCTTTACTGAAATCCTAATGTTTGACCTTATGTTGGCTCTACTTGGTCCATTTAATTCTTTGTTGGGCAATTAGGGCTCAAGCAAGAATGTGTTAGCCCTTAAATACCCTTAATAGTGTGCAGGAGTGATGAGTTGAAAACATGCAACTCTTTATGGTTACTAAGTATGGAAGACAGGTTAGCTCTATATTGCTTGTTCTTTTCTTTTCTTCCTCTTTTAGAGTTTAGGGGTTAATAGTGAGAGGAAAAATTTACCTGTCTTCGGAGTGGTTGTCGTGTGGTTGCTTGTCTTCTTGAGTTCCTGTAGCTGCACAAAAGAGGGGAGATTATCAGAAATTAAAAAAAAGAAACAGGAATGTTTACCTCTAGAATAGCCGTTGCTCCCCGACAACGGCGCCAAATAATTGAGACGTTGGCTTCGAGAGATAACCGGGTTTTATTGTTATTACGTTGTAGTATAGCCAGTTATTACCAACATTTCAACTATATAAAATTTTTTTTTACTCGGAGAATAAAAGAGTTCCCGAGGTCGAACTCAGGGAGCAAGTTGTATTCTAGAGATATACATGTTTCTTTTACAAAAATAAAGAAAGAGAGAGGGAAAGAATTTGTTGTTCTCTTTGTTTTCTCCTCGTGATGTTCTTCTTTCTTTCTTTCTTCAGATCTCCTTCTTCTTCTTTGTTGCTGTAGAGGTGATGCTCCTCTTTCTTCTTTCTTTAGATCTCTTTCTTCTTCTTTGTTGCTGTAGAGGTGATGCTCCTCCTTCTTCCTGCTGTTCCTGCTCCTCCTTTTTCTTCTATCTTCTTCTGTTCTTTTTCAGCCAGGGACGTCACCCCTCCTTCCTTCTTCTTTTCCCTTCAGGCCGTCGTCTGATTTCCAAATCAGACGACTTAAACAGCCTATGCTACAGTGTCTCCCTCAGCTTCCTTCTTCTTCCGCGGTTCTTCTTCTTCACCTATGCCTGCACACTTCAGAGCTTACGTCAGAGAACAAAACCTACTCTACCCTCTCCCCCCCCGCGTCTCTCTCTCTCTGAAACCACTCTTGGGAAAGCTCTCCCAGAGCTGCCGGGTAATCGGGTACGAGTCGTGCCCGGGTCCAGGCCCACCGGCGTGTGTCGTGGGCGAGGAGTGCAGGTCAGTCTTAAGTCGGGTCGGGTCGGGTCAGGTCCGCGGGGCGTGAGCGCGGACGAGACCGGGTAACCGGGAGGGTGAAGGGGACCTCACCCCGTGTGCTGAGGCAGTAAGCCTCCAGCACTTTTGCATCTTATATCGCTGCGAATCTTCAGGCTTTTCCGAGGTGGGACTAAATGTCCCACCTCAATTGCGCGCCCGCAGCGGGGAAATCAGTGGGAGATTGCGGCGTCACGCGAAGCCTTCTGCCTTAGCTGCGAGCCTGGTGTTTTGTCAAAACGCCTCGCAAGGCCTGGGAGTTGAATCTGGGCGTGGCGCTGAGCGTGGCGCGCCTGTAGCTGCAGGCGGAAGCAGTTCCTCCTGCGCGGCAATGGCGGCGGAGGTCGGGTGGCCTGTTCACAAGAAAACGGCCTCTCGGCCTAATCAGAAAGTGCCAGGAGCTTCGCCAGGGTGCGGCGAAGCTCGTGTGGGTGGTGGCGAGGCGCGGGGCGGCGTGCAAGGGCTGCCCTAGGTCGGACTGTGGGTCGGAGGATGGGTTTGTTGGGGGAAGCGTTACGGAGGTGTGGAGTGGCAGTAAAGGGGTGGGGGAGCTCAGTGTGATGAGGCGGAGGTTCGGTGAAGGTCGGCGAGGTGTGTGAGGCTGTGGAGCGATGGGAGCATCTCGCCGGAGGGTGGCCGGAGACGAAGGGGGTGACGATGGTCAGGGTCGGTCGAGGGCGTAATTGAACAAATTGGAACCGGGGAAAGAAAGAGGAGAAGAAGGGAAATAGTTCTAACTTACTTGCAGGGACGAAGGGGGAGCAGTAGGGCGACAGTCGTATCGACTGTCGCCGGAGAAGAAGATGCTCAGGGAAGGAGGCGGCGGCGAGCAGAGAGCCGGAGAGGCGCCAGCTGGGTGCGGCGTGGCGCGGGAAGAGCAGGGGAGGAAGTCTCTGCTACTGGTATTGCGGCAGAGCGAAGAGGTGGAGGGGGAGGAACCGCCGGAGCTGGTGAGCGTCTGCCGGAGAGAGAAGAGAGGAAAGTTGGGGATTTTCTCCATCAGATCCAAGCTGCCCCGGTCGGTGGAGCAACGGGGGGTATTTATAGGGATCAAACAGGGAGGAAGGCGGAGGGAGACGACGTGTCTCCCTCGCCGGAGGATGGCCGGAAACAAGAACCCATACCGTCCGTGCGTTCGCACGGCCGGTATGGTGGGTTACAACGACCAGGGGGGTGTCCCTGCGACGGCTGACGACGCAGGGCACCCCCGGTTTACTTGCTAGGTCCCCCACCTCACCCTGCGCGGCGCCATGCTCCGCGCAAGGTCGCCGGAGCATGGTGCTGGCAGGTTTTGCAGGGGGGACCTGATCGCAAAGAACGAAGGAGAGTTAGGGGCCAAAATGCGAGGGTTCAAAAGTTGAGGGCCAAAGAGTAAATATATGAGGACCAAAGTGTAAAGTCGGTAAAGGAGGCTTCTTCTTAGGCTCAAGTTTTTATACATGACTAATTAGGACCTAAGGAATCTGATGGTGAATTTCATTTCCATATTAAACCTTGTTTGACCGGTCAATTTACGCAAACACCCAAATTAAGTTATTAATTGGGCATGGTTCTCAATGTAGGTCAAAATGGGTTCTGAAGGCCAAATTGAAGGTTCTAAACCCTAGAGATTATTTTTATATGAATTTTAGAGGGTTTATTCTATTTTTACTTTGCCTCGAACCTTGTGAATTGAAGTGGGTTGTTTTAGGGTTACAGATTATCATTTAGTTTCTTGGAATTGCTGTAGCCCTTGCTAGATCATTTCATCCCACTATTATTCTTATTAAACTGCTTTGACCTATGTTTGGGCCCTGAATTACCCTGTATGCAGATTATACTGGTAAAATTGCATTTTTACCCCTTATGAATTATTTTCTTCTCAAACTCAGGATTCTCTGAGTTAAGCCTTTCCTTGAGATATGTAGGAGCTTTTATCCTTTGTATTAGGTCAAAATGAGCTAGTTATGGCTCATGATGAGGTTCTCATCATCAGGTGTCTTGGACGGTGCTCTACCTATAGCGTCGGAGCAAGAGCTTGAGTTTGCTTGGAGCGCCCCTTTTCACCGCATCGTGTTTTGGGGTTGTGAGCTCCTGGGTGGTGTCATGGACAGTGCTATCCCGAAGTACTGGCGCCAGAGCCCCCTCGAGGAATGGTAACGGGAATGATGATACCGACACATCTGTTGTAAGACTAAGCTAAAAATAAGCATGGGGGGAGAAAAAAAAAAAATAATAATAATAATAATAACACGTCCTTATAAAGGTTGGCTTTTCACAAGCACAGACACAAGGTTTTAAAGGAATTTGCAAGTTGCGAATCAGATTCACGAGCCAGAAAAATCCTAAAAACAAACATTTCAAGTCATCTGAATTAACAAGGGGTTAATTTGTGAATTTTCTGAGGATATATTGATCCCGTTCTATCTAATGGTTGGATCCAAAAACAAATCCTGATGTTTATCTTCAACAAATCCCGTATCTCCTGTGTTTTAATCTACCAAGGTCCCTTAATCTCTTTTTCTCCTCAAAAGTCAAAAAAAAATTAGATTTCCTAAAAATTCCATTTTCCAAAAAAATTAATGTTTTGCTAAGAGATTAGCAAAAGATAAGCATGGGGGTGTGATAAACGCCAGTTTATCATCATTTTTATGCTTTAAACTAACCTAGCTCTTAGGATTTTAATCCGCAAACGGGTTTTTGGGCTGCATTTAGGCATAAATTAGGATAGGCATGCATTGCATTTTTTATTATTGTTTTAATGTGTTTTTGTGAGTGTTAGGGATGTACAGATGCACAGATCCCTAAAACCCTAGCACTCAAGAAGGAAAATGGTGAAGGAGAAGCCCAGACTAGCTGGAACCCAGCTTGATCCAGCTCACCACAGCTGAAACCTAGCTTACTTGAACTAGGGTTAGCTCATCCCAGCTCCATTTAGCTAATCGCAGCTGGATGGTAGCTCAAGAGAGTTCACCTTAGCTCACCCTAGCTCAAGTCAGCTCAGATCCAGCTCAACTTAGCTGAGTCTAGCTCATCTCAGCTCCCACTAGTTCATAGGGAGCTCTAGCTAGCTCAGCTGAGTTGACAGGAGTTCACCTCAGCTTAGATCCAGCTCAACTTAGCTGAGTCTATCTCATCTCAGCTCCCACTAGTTCACAGGGAGCTCTAGCTAGCTCAGCTGAGTTGACAGGAGTTCACCCCAGCTCAGATCCAGCTACATCCAGCTCCACTCAACTCCAGCCAGCTGAAGAAGAATTCATCTCAGCTCAGGAAGCTCAAGTCCAGCTCCCGGGGACTCAGCTTAGCTCATCTCAGTTGAGCTAAGCTACCTTAGCTGCCTCAACCAGCTTGATTCTCCCCGGGAGCACCAGACCTAGCTCACCTTAGCTCATTTTGGTAGAAGCTAGCTCACTTTAGCTTGGCTTAGTAGCTAGCAAAGAACTAGCAAGCTAAGCCAGCTAGAGTAGCCCCATGCCAGCCTCTTCAGCAGCAGCCAGCTCCAGCTCCAGCTCCAGACTTCTTCTCCTCAGCTCCTTCCTCCAAACCCTAGCTCCAACACCTTCTCCTCTACTCCACCTTTAGCTAAGCTAGCTTAGCTTATCTTAGCTTAGCTTAGCTTAGCTAACAACCAGCTCCTTGGCCATTCATTACCTCCAAAATCAACCCTAGCTAGCTCCACCAACTCAAGCCTACCTAAGCTAGCTACCCTACTCAAGTTGGCACCACCTCCTAGCCATCCCTTCACCCCATTATCTCCACCAAAAGACACTTCAAGTTGGCGCCAAAAACCACCCCTAACCACCTCTATATTGGCGCCACTTTCAGCCCCTTAATCCACCCTACACCTACCCACATAAGCCATCCTAGCCATCCACCTAACCCCCCTTCTAGAATCCTTCTTGGTGCCAACTTAGACCCTCTTCTAGAAGCCATTTTGGCGCCAATATCAAGGGGTGTCAACACACATAACCACCCCTTAGGTGTCCCTTAAGGTGGCTCCAAACACCCTTGGCCATTGGATCCTTAACCACCTCCCTCCTTCCATCCTAGCCATCCATTTCAAAGGTCACCATAGCCCCCCTCCTATTATATAAAAGGCCACCACCTACCACCATTTTGGAGGCATCCTCCCTTAGTATATTTTCTACCTAAACAACCTATACCTACGGCCAAGAAGAAGGAGTAGAGAAGGAGATTAAAGGGGCACATCACCAGCCCTTTTGGTGCCTTCTTCTCCCCACTCTCTTCAACTTGGGCCACGCCAAGGAGGAGGACTCTCCCACTTCAAGGAGGACGGCCAGGCAAAGGAGAAAAGCTTAGGGTGGACGTCCACCCTTGGAGAGAAACTTTGGGCACGCCCCCTTAGGGCTTGCCTTGGAGGTCATCACCTTGGCGGAGTTCTGCAAGGAAGGAGTTGAAGGATTCTTTTCAAGCTTGGGAGCCACCAACCTTGGAGCAAGAAGCCCTCTTCTTCACCATCTATTTAGAGGATTTGTGTTTTCTTTCTTTATTTCAATTATCTAGTAGTAGAAGCATTCCTCTACTAGGCATTTTTGTTAAACACTTTATCAATTATCTAGTTGCCTTCTTCGCATATCTTGTTTTCATTTCTATTTGCTTATTTTCAGCATTCTTCACTTCCTCTCCCAAATTATTCTAGGCCTCCACTTGCTTAGAGTGAGCTTAGGGAGAGGCTCTACTTGCCACTTTAGAGTAGTTTACTTAATTGGAAGTGTAAACACTTTTCCCGCCATAATTTCGCATGTTGCCTTAGTTCAAAAACAAAAAAAAAAAAATGGTATATTGAAAATTACCAAAAGAAAGTTGAGATATATTCCAAGCAAGAGAATCAATTTTGCAACCATATTGCCTCCTTGGACGACCCTAGATACTTCCCTATCTAGGATTATAAATTTAAGAGCGAAAGCGGATTTACGCGTTACAACGACGTATTTTAACAAACCACGTATTTTCGCTATCAATTACCTCAATGCAAATAAAATAAACACTGGACACTCATAACTCCTTTTCTGCTTTTTTCTTCTTTTTTTCCTCTATTTTTTTTTCTTTCTTTCTTCTTTTTTTCATTCTCTCTTTTTTTTCATTTTTTTCTTTTTTCTCATTTTTTTCTATATATAATTTTTTTCTAACACAACACAATCTAGTAGCACATTCATGAATTTTATTGAGGAGACATTATTAGGAATTGGTGGTACCCAAGAGACATTGGGTGACTTATTTGGTGGAAGTGCCTACTCATTACAGTAGGAAAGATGGATAAGAGGGTGTATTCCTGACCTTGACATCAATACCCTCCTTCAGCCGAGGATTCCGTAAAGAATGGTCATAACCATCGGCCATAGCCCTAGTTTTATGAAAACTTGCTCTCTATGTATTTGCCTTGGTTGGTGGCTCTCAATATTTCACACAAAATGTATACGCAAGATCTGAGAGCGGAAACTATGCCTAATCTCTGACTATCATTACCTAATTATCTAGAATTCTAGATTCCTTGCACTAATCTTAGAGCACCAGTACTCTCTACTCTCATCTCACACTATTTGGTGGATTTTTTTGAAGGAAATCTACTTGACTGCCAAAACGCTATCCAGGGGTTCGAGAGAAGAAGCACTACTTCTCGATACATTAAAGATGTATATCAGTCTTCATCGTGAATCCATTGCAAATTCTACGTGTGGGTGTGAAAATTGTACTGGATTCCATATTATAGGAATCAACTAGAGGATAAAATCCATAATGCATTCTCTTAATAAAAATAATCTTATCCATGACTGCATTATGTATATATGCTGTAAACAAGTAACCTCTTTCATTTGTACTTCATAAATTCCCTTATCGGGTTACATTTAGCTTGGTCCTAAATTTAGAACGAAAAGGTGAACGGATGAGTTGGAAATGGCTGTTGCAGACAATTTCTAACTCCAATACGAGCATTGGAGGTGGAGTCAGTTGTTCTTATATTTAGGATCCTAAATAACATTTAACATGTTGCTCTGAGGCTTTCCTAAATGTTGGCATAAAAATTTTTCAATTTTATTGTATATCTACCCCCTCATGCCTAAGTTCTTGCATGTCCTTATGCATGAATATAAATAAAAATAAATACAGCAGGGAGTAAGCGGGTAGAGATCACCTGGAATTGCTCCTGAATTTTAGCGTTCAGCACCGGCCAACTTGACAGTATGCAATATGTGAAAGGGAAATATGCCGAAAGAAAAATATGGTATGTTTAAAGCGAGTATGTATAGGGTGATGGGAAATGCAGGTAGATGTTGAGTTTAAGGCCTCCAGCTGGGAGAAAACTCAATCACATGGATCATTGATTGCATAAGACCAAGTCAAGATCAATAGAAAGATATGTTCGTGAGCTCCAAGAATCAGTGGTCCACAAATGAAAACCAGCTGATTGTGCACCCTACTCCAAAAGGTCTAGCTATAATAGAATATGGAGTAGTGGTGGAAGTCAGAGGATAATCAGAGAGGGGATCATGATGTTGATTTTGCTTATTTATCATGTCCCACAATTCAATAGGAAGTTGCTGAGGGAGTATACTGATATAATCAAGATGTATCTCATAACCAAAATATGAGTCATAGGGGTCTTCATAATGATAATTGATGTCAAAGATCATGCCCTCTCCAGGCTCTAGGTCATATGGGGGTATGTGTGAAAGTAGAAGCTCTATTAGGAGGTCACTGAAATCGTCGTCCAAAATTACTTCATCGTCATCAGTATTCATCTCTTATTCATCAGAGGTTGATTCTTCAGGCTTCGAGTCGAACCATCGATTAGTCTAACTAGGATGGTAGGTAAGCCCCCAATTCATTCTTCTTAGTGCTTCACCCCCATATGCAGTAGGCTCCCCATTACTTCCTACTTCAGATATCATGTCCATTTCTTTAGGCAAGACATCCTTGGCTGTCTCTATTCTTTGGGTATCCAAATCGAAAGGTGCAGTCTCAAAGATTCCCACATCACCTTGGTGAGTGAAAGAAGAAGGGTGCAAATCGGTGATGTTGGGTCAAGAATAGGTATAAATTGATCGGTGGTGTTACATGGAATACTCGCCTCCAGATCCATATCCTCAACTGGATCTTCATCCTTCATCTCATACAGGTTATCTAACCCATAATGTGTCTCCCAGGGTTCAGAGTAATCAGTCCTTTCCTCATCATTTTCATGAATGGAGTTTCTAGCTGAATCCATTCGGGATGTTTCATGCTCCTATTCTTCTTCCTCTAAATTTCTTCTGAGTATCTGCTCCTGTGAATTGTTTCCTGGTGTGGTCAATTCAGGTTCTTCAGGATTGCCTAGGCTGTTCTCCACTTGATAATGCAAAAGCAACATCTCCTGAAGTGTACGATTCTATTTAAGTGCCCTTATTATTGATGCCACTTCCTGAAGGCCCTCCATTAAAGCTTCCTTGAGCGGAATCCAGGTTCATCTTTGGTCCAGATCATTAATAGCCTGGATTCCGTACAGATAGGATGCGACTCTATTTCTCATCCCAGTTATGGCTCAATGCAATCTATAATGTGGTCGCATATACACTAGTAGTTCCTCAGGGGTTCCAGGGGGTGAATCATATCTACCCATATTCCATGGGTGAGATGTAGGAGTATGAAATTCATCCCCTAGGTTATAAGATAAGATCCCTTGAGGGGCCAACTAGTACGGGTCATAATACCCAGGGTCAGGACGTGGGTTAACTATTTCGACAACCTGAGAAGAAGGATCAGGCAAAGCAAAAAGTCATCTTCGCCACCTTGGGTTTTGATCCCAAGGTTGAGATGATTCAGTGACTCAGGCTCTCAGATGAGCCCTTAGGTCAAAATTACCTGGATTCTGACCAAGTCCATGTCTAGG
The DNA here is from genome assembly GCA_037157565.1 of Thalassia testudinum. Lineage (NCBI taxonomy): Eukaryota > Viridiplantae > Streptophyta > Magnoliopsida > Alismatales > Hydrocharitaceae > Thalassia > Thalassia testudinum. Next base: position 4,420,861 of record JAZHRO010000003.1, on the reverse strand, counting down.
GTTAGCCATCTCAGCTAAGAAAGTAGAAGAAGAGAGTGGGGGAGAAGATGGCTGGGGTGAGGTGACTCACCTCCTTGGGAGTAGCTCCCAAGGTCCAACCAATTGAGGTCTGAGTGACCTCCTTCCTCGCATACACCAACCAACCCCTAGGTTGGTGCAGCCAGCCAAACAAGGCAAAGGCCCTATCAATCAGATGGTTCTTATGATTATATCATTGGATTTTTTCATTTTGGGTTCTAATTCCTGAAGAAAAAATTATTGAGAACCGACTGAAAGTGATTCCCACCTATCAAGCTAACCCGGCCAGTTTGAGTACGAAGAGACTAAGGGAAAGGTTCTTCCTTTGGTTCGTGCCTCCAATTCCGTTGAACCCCGAGCCGTAGTCGTTTGATACTACCCCACAGATTTAGTCACTAGGTTTGGCCAGAGAGGTTGAAAACACCCAGTAGTATGACAACGAATTTGGGTTCAAATTCGTGTTTTAAAATTTATTTTAACCCTTTTTTCCACACTAAGGTTTGGGGTGAGTGGCCCACAAGATGACCAGGCTCACCGGCTAAACACTAGACTTAGCTAAGTCTAGGTTAGCTCAAATGTTGTCTCTAGCAATTTGACCCTAAAGATTAAGCCTAAGGTTCATGCAAATTCTTAGTGTTTCAACAGACCACAAGAATCAAACTAATTCTCTAAACACATATGGAATCCAAATAAAGTGAAATTTGGTAGGTAGATTCCTTTTTTAATTATATTTTTAAATAATATTTTTTTTAATTTTTACTATTTCAATCAAATTTATAGGAATTTTTAAATGTCAGGGAATCAGATTTCAAATTTTGACCCTTGGTCGATTTTTTAGTTTGAAATAGTATCAAATGATTTTCAAAAATTCAGCAAAAATATGGAAATTAAAGCTAATTAGATCAGCTTTCAAACCCCACCATTTTTTAGTCAAAATAGATTCACAAATTTCTCAGAATTGATTTTTGAATTTTGAAAAGTTTTAAATCTGAGTCAGTTTGATCCCCTTGTACTTCATGAATTTTTTAAAATTTTGTACTATGAATTTTTTCAAATAAGCGATGCTGTTTGAAAGAAGATTTGAAAATGCAGTATTTACTTAAATTTCAAAATTTTTCACTCACTAATTATTCAGAAAATGAATTTTTAAATCAGAAATTGAAGTCTTGTTGAATTTCAGCAAGTAGTGGAAAAACTTTTAGAAGGTGTTTGAAATTAAAATTCAAATTTCCACCAAAATGATTTTTTTTCTAAGTTTTTATTTTCAAAAACTTTTGAATTTTTTTTTTTGGAGGAAAAATTTCAAATTTTTCTCCTTTTTTTTCAAACAAACTAACTTAAGATTAAAACGTAAACCTATTCTAACAACCTAAAGAAAAAATTTTCTTTTTCAAAATATATAGATTTTTTTTAGAAAGAAAATTCTAGCTAAAAAAAAATCTAACCTAGAGTTCGAAAAAAGAAAATTCCTAAGCTAAGAGTGAGAAGATATGCACTTGCATTTTTTTTTCTCTGCTTTCGATGCGTATGCAGATCCCGTTTTTCCTGCACATCCAAAAACAAGCAGAGGAAGATTTGTCATGAAAAGCTTTAGATCGAAAATCAATTGCGTTGCCTCCCCAGCAACGGTGACATTTGACAGAAGTGGTTTCTTGCATATTTTAGGAAATGATGCCGTAGCTTGTAGTAAAGTCACAAAATCCACTCGTCAAAAATAATTTCTAAAATAGTGAGACTTTGAGTCCCGATCGTTCTTCTCTGGGAGGCTTTATGGAATTTCAAAATGAAGTCAATCTCTTTTCCTCTCTACTTGCTTAAAATCGCACGCCGGTTTCTAATCTTCGGATCAGTGTTTTGCCACTTACATTATTAACCCTAATTACATGTGCATGTGTTAAGTAGATGACAAACGTGAAAGTGTGAGTCTCAGTATGCATGATCCTAGTTATATGATGGTTGTTTACAAAAAATGTGTTAATAGTTATCCTCAACATCCTCAGGTACTGACATGCTAGTTGCAACAGATAGCAATTAAATCTTGCAACTTCAATCACACAAAAATATTGCAACAAGGCTCATGGTTATTTTTGTACATAGATATTTATATATATAAAAAGATTTTCATTGATTGCAACAAGATTACAGAGCAGAACTAATGGAAGGCTTGTAGAGGAATGCTTGAAAACATAAAACTAGCTAGCAGAAAACAACTGCATACATGAATCTATGGGGGGATTATGCATGCATCATTGAGGTAGAAATATCGAGCTACACTACTAAGCATGAAATAAAGCAGTAAATCTATGAAGAACTGCTATCTACTTATCAAAAATAAGGGCTTTCAGAGGTTGTCTCCGATGGCCTTTGAATTGGATGAGAGGAGAAGGAGGGGCAGCCAATGGGGGTTAGGCCGACCCTTGGAGAGGTGAGGAGGAGGTGATCCAAGCTTTTGGCATGGAGCTATTGGTAGCCATGGTGTGAGCTCATGGAGGTGGAGATGTGAAGGTGGAATAATGGAGCCAAGCTTAAATGGGTGCAAAAGGCCACCCCTTAGGTCTTTTTATAGACCTAAGTGAGACTCTCTAGAGAAGTGTGGAACTCTCTAAAGAGAGCTCCAAGTGTGGCCATCCAAGGTGGTTTTTAGATCCACCATTTGTGGATCTAAAAATTGAATGGCTCGTGGTTGCTAATTTTATCAACCAAGAGTGGCGCCACCTTGAAGAGAGTTCTAGAGAACTCTAGGTGGGTGTGTATGCATGAATGGGTGTGTGTGTGTGTGTAGGAGTGACCTACGTGGCTAAGTGGTCTAGGTTAGGTCCTAAGGGGTTTGGTTTAGGGTAGGTCTCAAATTAGGGTTGCAAACCCTAACTTCTAATGGGAATGTGCAATTAAACTTGACATAAGTTTAATTGAGTGAGTGTGAACTTAATTGAGAGTGAAACAACTCTATTAAGCTGGGTTTCGATCAATTGGACTCTCACTGAGTCCAATTGGACATGTGTGGGTTTAGATCTTACCTGAATTGGACTCTATGAGTCCAATTGGCTATGCAATGATAATTGACTATGATCCAAGTCAATTGGGCTTAGTGAGAACCTAATTGGGTTCTTAGGAAGGTCTAGCGATGGTGTACTAGGGTTTGGGTGCACTAATTTAGGTTCCCAAGGGGTTGGAATTGGATTTAGGGACCTAAGAACTCAAGATCCAAGCTTGAATTCCAAAATAGGAACTAGATGGCAGTTCCAGACGTCTGATAATAGTATCAAATGACTTATACTCAAAAATCAGAAGTCTAGACCTCTTGTCTGGATGTCCAAATTGAGTTAGGAGGGAATCAAGGTTCTATCTTGGCGATTCTACAGAAATTGGATGTCCAATAACACTGCAGACATGGGTTTGAGGTGTGTGGGTTGTGGCTAAGGGTCATGGATGTCCAATAACTTATCTGGACTTCCAAATAAGGGCTGGAAATAGGGTTTTGAGGCTTCCTAGGCTATGGTGACCTAATCTAAGGGTGGCTAAGGCTTAGGAAGGCTTCTAAGGCTATCCTAGGGCTAGGAATGAACCTAAGTTCTTCATAATTTACTCTGCCTTACTTCTACTTAATAAATAGCATACCTCAATCCCTTACATTATTTGTCTGCTACATTTATTCTAAGGTCTTTCACTCCAGCACTGATGCAACACTAGCTTCAGGTCCAGCTCCAAAGCCAGCTTCTGATCCAACTCCTGAGCTTCTTATTACTTGCAATTTATATAATGCGCTTAATTAATACATTATATCATTATTTCATGCATAGCTAAAGGAAAGCAATAAAGATGCCAGTAATGCTTATGCATGCCTAAATTACACTAGCTTATGTTAAGTTCTAGACTAATTTACGTCAATTAAGACCTCTGAATGCTGTGCAATCGCCCAGACCTTCACTTTCATAGTTTATTTGATGCATGCACATGTAGTAAGGGTTAAGAACACGACTGGCATGACTTTCATTCACAGGCTTGAAACCGACGTACGATTTTAAGCAAGTAGTAAAAAGATCAAAATCAATTTCGCCTCTCTAAACGCCTCCCTAAGATCGACCAAGACTCACCGTCTCGTTAACTTAATTTTTGTTGAGTCGTATTTCGCAACTATACTATGATGTTTTCCTATCAAATCCGCAATTTACGACCCACAACAACCAGCTACATAAATCGCCCATTACAAGATGGTCCTTTCCAGAAGAACCACTTTCTCCTCACATCCATCCTCTTCAGAATAGAATCAGGCAGTCTGAGCATAGATAGAAAAAAGACTGTAATAGCTAACAACACCGAATTGAGCAAGATTAGTCTACCCCCCTTGGATAGGAATCAGCCACACCACCCTGCTATCTTAGTCGACATCTTCTCAAATAATTTCATGTAGTCTGTTTTCTTCATTTTTTTGCTTACAACGGCAGACCCAAGTATCTGGTTAAAGTATTAAACACAACTTAGTGTAAGCCAAATTTGTGATAAAGTATACAAAGTAAACCTTTCTTCAAAAGGCTTTAAAATTAAAAACAAAAAGACAAAAGAAATTCTTTCAACTGGAAATAGATTCAAAGATATTTCATTATTGACTTTGACAACTGCAACAACTTAAACTGCTTAGTTGCATCAGATAACGAGTCAATATTGTGGCATCGTCAACTATGGCATGTTCAGATGCAAAATATAAACAAGTTTGTGTGACATGACTTAGTACAAGGATTACCCAAAATTTCTTTTAAGAAGAAAAATACATGTGAATCATGTGAACTTGGTAAACTTCATAAAATATCTTTTAAACCTAAAAATATGGCCAACACTTCAAGACCACTTGAGTTGCTTCACAATGACCTCATTGCACCAACCAAGTTTGAAAGCCTCAATGGGTGTAGATATTGTCTATATAGTCATTATCAATGATTTTTCCTGCTTTACTTGGGTATTGTTTTTAAGAACCAAAGGTTCTACCTTTGAGGAATTTAGAAAGATAGCCAAAAGAATTCAAACTGAGCATGGATATTCCATTACTAGAATTAGAAGTGATCATTGAGGAGAATTTAAGAATCAACATTTTTATGATTTCTACTTAAATTATGGGATCAAATAAAAATTTGCTTTTCTTAGAGCAGCTCCTCATAATGGTGTTCTGGAAAGAAAGAATAGAACCTTGCAAGAGTGTGCTTACACAATGCTATGCAAGTCAAAGCTACCTCGGTATTTTTGGGCTAAGGCAGTAAATGCTACTTGCTACATACAAAATAGAGCTTCAGTTAGACCAATCCTTAAGAAGACACCATTTGAGTTTTACTATGATAAGTCACCAAAGATTTCCTACCTTAGAGTTTTTGGGAGAAATTCTTTATTCTGAATACAAAGGAAAATTTTGATAAGTTTGATGCAAAAAGTGATGAAGGGATATTCTTGGGATATTCATCTACAAGCAAAACTAATAGAGTTACAACAAGAAGAATTCAACTATTGAGGAAATTTACATGTCTCTTTTGATGAATCAGATCATAAAGAAAAGTTTTAAATGGAGATGGTGATCAGATCTTAGAAGATCCTTCAAATATCCCAGAGGATAACATGTTAGCAACTTACCTAAAGATCTAACCTATTCTAGGATCATCACAAGGATCTTGTAATTGGTGAAGCTACTAAGAAGTTCAAATCAAAACCTCGGTAAACAACATAGCTCTTTGTGTTTTTGAATCCCAATAAAAGCCTAAAACTGCTAAAGAAACTTTTATAGTAGCTATGCAAGAAGAGCATAATCAATTTGAAAGAAATAATGTTTGGGAAGATCTGAATATCAATCTATAAATGGAATTGAGTGGGTGTTTAGGAATAAGCTTGATGAATCAGAGAAGGTTGTAGGAAATAAAGCTAGACTTGTGGCTCAAGGTTACAATCAGGAAAAAGGAATCGATTTTGACGAGACTTATGCACTTGCGGCCAGATTAGAATCAATTTGGATGTAGTTAGTTTTTGTTGCCTATATGGGATTTAAATTATTCCAAATTAATATCAAAAGTGCATTTCTTAATGGGTTCATTAAAGAAGAAGTCTATGTGAAACAATAACCTGGATTTGAAATTTTAGAGAAATATAATCATGTTTTTAATCTAAATAAAGAACTATATGGACTAAAACAAGCTCTGAGAGCTTGGTATGAGAGATTAAAGAATTACCTTTTAGACAATGATTTTAAAATTAGACAAGTTGATCCAACTCTTTTCACCAGTGGAAAAGATAATGAAGTAAACCTAATTCCCATATATGTTGCTAACATAGTATTTGTGTTACTAATGATCTTCTATGACAAGAGTTTGCGAAAGTAATGTAGGATCAATTCAAGATGAGCCTAATGGGAGAATTAATGTTCTTCCTAGGGTTATAGATTGATCAACTAAAAGTTGGCATCATCATCTTGCAAATGAAGTACATGAAGGAGATACTGAAGAAGCTTGGCATAGACAACACAAAGGGAACCTATGGCAACAACAACCCAATTAAAAGAAGATGAAATAGGTAAGTGTACAGATCAAAACTTTATAGAAATATGATAGGTTCCTTACTTTACTTAATGGCCAATAGGCCAGACAGCCTTTCCAGAACCTATCTATATGCTAGGTTTCAAGTAAATCGTAAGAAATCTCATCTTAATGTTGTAAAAAGAATACATAAATACCTACAAAACGCCATAGATCTTGGTCTGTTCTATCCCAAGTCTGTCACACATAACTTATTCTCCTACTGGGATGCTAACTATGAAGGTAGCAAACATTCATAAGAGTACTAGTGGAACTTGTCAGTTTTTCAAGAATTCACTAGTCACTTGGGTCAACAAAAAAAAATTCTGTTTCTCTATCCACAACTGAAGCTTAATACATTGTCACTTTCCTAGTGTGTTCGCATATTTTATGGATGAATTAAATACTTAAGGATTTTGAACTTAGCTTTGAAAACACTAGGATACTTTGTGACAACACTAATGCTATTAACTTGTCCAAAAATTGAATACAACACTCAAGAACTTAGCACATAGATATCAGACATCACTCTCCACAAGATTATGTTCTTAAAAAGGAAATATCTTTAAAATTTGTTGAGACTGAAAAACAACTAGCTGATATCTTCACCAAACCCCAGCAAAAGATAGATTTATCACTATTAGAAGAGAACTAGGACTCACAAGACTAAATGAACTTTAAATTTTACCTTAACTATTAGTCTTGACCTCTGTTGATCGATCAATAAAAATGTTTTGATTGATTAACACCTCTTTTGATCAATCAAATAATTGCTTTTCATCGATCAATTTTGGAGCGAGAAAACTGTCTCCAAAATTTCAAAGGATGATTGATCAACCCCTAATTTTTATTGACCAATGTTTGGGAAGGAAATTTCCATCCACTGGAAATTTAAATTTATCGATCAAGCTTGTCTTCTGATAAATCAAATTTGAATTGGTCGACCAAAATCAATATTTGATCAACCAAATATGGGTGAAATTATATCACCGAGATTCTCATATTCTCAATCAAATCAAATAGATTTGATTGCTAATCCCTTTCTAATCATTGCTCTTGCTACCTAGTTTGATCCTACCTAATTTGGTTGGCCCATTCTATATAAAAATAACTTTTTTAACCATCTTTTATATACCATCTTCAATCAAACAACGACCAACCCCCACACACCAACTCAATACCTTACCATCAACCCCACCATATCCAAAACAAACCCACCACCGATCCCACACCACCACCATCTCCCAAACCCTCTCCCAAATAATTGACCAACACCTCCCCAATCCGCCACCACCATCGACCACACCTTGGTCAACCAAGGCCTCTCCTCGGTGACCTTCCTCCTCATCATGCACCTTCGTCCAGCCTTCCTCCTCTTCGCTGGCCATCTACCTCTCGCTACCACCCTCTTGATCGACTCTTATCGATCCTGGTAACGATCTTTTCCTCCAAGCACCTCTTATTTTCCTTCAAGAGATTAACTTGGATTAATGTTTGAATGTTGGTTTTTATCTTTCTTGCTTGCTCCTCAAAATCATGATTAACTTGGATTTTAGTTGATCTTGCCATCTTTGATCGTTCCATGCTTGTAACCTAGATTTGTTTTTGTTTTTCTCTTCATTTTGATCCATCTCGGATACTAATTTTTTGCAATTTTGTGTTTTTGATCGACTAAAAAATTGCCTTTCCAATACTGATCTGTTTCAATTTTAAATGATCTCTCGTTCTTTCTTGATCGATCAATCCTTCCTTTTGATTGATTGAACCATCATTTCTTATTGATCAAGAACCTTTATTATGGCTCCAAAATGCACTCGCCCTGGTTCTTCCTTTACATCTTGTGATGACACTTTTAGCTGCTATTTCATTAATGATGATGCAAAACGTAATTTCTCTCTTTATTCAAAGTTTTCACCTCATGTTGGTTGTCCCATCGACCTCGACTACTTTGAGTGTGTTTTCCCCAACTTTAGAGACAAATTCATTTTTCACAAAATCTATTGTCTCTTTGATCAGAATTTCTATGCGAGTGCTAGGGGTAGTCATATTAAGGGCATAGATCCTATGGCATGTCATCATTTTTATGCAAATTTTCGCAACATTGGTGAAGGTTTTGATATCCAGCTTACTTCCAATGTCTACGACATTGAGCTTTAGTCAATGCTAACATTTTGATGTAGGTTCTTGCTTGTCCTTCCTCAAGTTCTGCCTATCATGAGGTTCATCATGATACCTCTTTCGAGACTATTCGGGAGTCATTATTGACTCTTGAATATTATGACTTAGGCAAGCCTGCCAAGTCGCCCTACTTCCATCCTCTTCCATGATTTCTTAATAATGACTTTTAATGGAATTTTATTTCTAAATCAACCTCTTTTGAAAGTAGTCCCAGTCTTATGCTTGTGGCCCTCTATGCCTTTGTCCATAATAAGGCATTTAATTGGAATCATTCCATCCTTACTTTCACGGAGAGGAAACCCACCAGCATCTTTCCCTTTAGCACCCTTCTCTCTCATATTTTCCACCATTTTAGTGTGCCAATGGATAATAATCACAGGCAGTTTATCACCCAAGTCAGCATTTTTGGAGAGCACACCTCTTCCAAGATGGACCAAGAAAGGCAATGTCAATAGAATCCTCCTCCTACTACACAGGTAGCAGCTCCTACCTCCTCTTCCCAACCTCCTTTACAAGCTGGACCTTCTACTAGTCTACCATCCTATTCCCTGTACCAGCATTTTTCTACCTATTGACCCCCACCAGTGAGACCCGCTTCGTCCTTCTATGGCCACGAGTGGCAATCCTTAATAGACAGTTTACCAAGCATGACTCTTTAGGCATACAAGATGTGACACACAACATCTCTCTCATATGGATAGATAGAGAGAGACTGCTACAATGATGATTGAGCATGAGAATCAGACATCTGACTACTTAAGTCGCCAGGGTTAGTTTCTGGATCAGCTTGGAGAGTTGATCTATGCTCTACAATTTCATGACCATCGGCCTCCCTAATCCAGACTAAGAGTAGCAGCAGCAACAGCTCCTACTCCTAGTTAGTCAACTACTACCACAGTATCAACCTCAACACCTCCCCATCAGCAGTAGACCAGCACATTTACTACTTCATCCTGCACCACACCACCTGAGTTGAGTCGATTCTCTCCTTACACGAGATGTCGACTTCGCTTTCACGCACCTCATGCCTCATCTGCTAGATCGAGTACTTCCAGTCATCCTCTAGATGATTTCAATATGGTTGCAGAGTTCCTAGAGGACTTGAAGGCATTTCTTCGTTTCTGCTAGATTTCCTTTCTAGCACTTTGGACTATAGTACATTTTATTATGTGGTTTATCAATTATTACTTTCTATTACTGCCTTTATTGTAGCTTTTTATCTGCTATATTATGCTGAACCTTGATGATCGTATTAAGATAGCTTTTATCTAGTTTAAGATTCTCTCTTAATTATCTTTATGAGCAACGTGTCATAAATTGCAATTAACATATAGAAGGGGGAGCTCATGCTCGAAATTAAGTTTATTTATACTAAGCTTTTTGTTAACAACGAAGGGGGAGAATAATTATACTATATGCATTTAATCAAAGAAATAGCATGTGTCCCTCATTTACACTTTCATGCATATATAATTATAATTTTGTTATCATAAAAAAGGGGGAGAATGTTGATACCCTTGTTTTGATGTAAAAAGCTTGTGTTTTATTTCGGACTATTCAGTTTAGGTCATATTTTGATGAACTCTTGAAGAAATAATTGACAATCAAGGAAAATTGGATGCAGGAAGATTGTTATGTTTCTAGAGTAGATATTTCTCTTTTATTGAGTCTAGAAACTTACCAGGAACCTCAAAAATATCATCTGCTTCACTTTGACTGTAGACCGATAACAAAGTCAGTCTAAATAATAAGTTTTCAATACTATTGATCAACCAACATATTATATTTGATTGACCAAATTCCTTTCAATCGACCAAACCTATATTTTCAATCAATCAAATCACCCAATGGTCAAATCCTGATCATGCTTCAAGTCGATCAAATTTCAAGTCTAATCAATTAAAATGTCATTTTAATTGACTAAAGTCCATTTTGATCAACCAATATATAGTTTTGATCAACCAATACCATTTTAACAAACTTTCTAAAACAAGCCTGAAAACACCTATAAATAGGACCCCAAGACCCTAAATCCAGCACACACCTTTTAGAGACTCTCAAAAGCAAAAAGTGCTCTATCTCTTTTATGCTTTCGCACCTTTATGCATGCTTCCAACACTTTCTAAAGCACATCTTTCTACCTCCTAAAAATCCATAGTTCGGATATTTTTTGTGGTTCCATAAGATATTATGTTTATTTTATATATTCCTAGTGCTTTGATTTGGGACCCAAGTTGTTGGGAGTCCCATTGTTCTTCTCTTGTTTAGGTGTAAAAGAGAAGAAGGCTTTGTAAGAGGTTGTGCTACCTTCGTTCAAGTGGCATGTTAGTGGATTTGTCTACTGTCGTCTAATCGTGAAATCCTAAGCTGGGAGGCTTAGGTAGTGGTTTTTACTCGAAAGTATTTCCACTCTAAATTTAGGTGTGATCTATCCTATTTGTGTGGATTACTTTATTTTAAACTTTATATTTTTCCTTGGTACACTATTCACCCCCTTCTAGTGTAGACCTATTAAATCCTATAGGCACTCCCTACACTCACACATGGTGAACCTCTACTAGTGGTTAATGCGGTTACCACATCATATTCCCTTGTCACGAGTTGCTCCACAAAGACAAGGCCATTCCAAAATTGATCTTACTTTGACTAACTTGAATAGACTCTTCCCTCCTAGGACACGTCTATTAATTTAATTATGGCTTAGGATATATTGTGACATGGGATTAGATGATCAGTGTAAAGCAGGTGGTTGCTCAAATTAATCAATTTTCACGTGTGTGCGTGCTAAATAAAGGTCCACAAACAAATTTTCTTATGATGTGTCTTTTAAGGATCTAATGATTAGAGAAGATTTTAAGGTTGCACTTGCAACGTCTTTCAATCAAGTTTTATGGACAAATAAGAGTTTTGCAAATAATTGAGATCCTTGCCTTTCTTCCTTAAAATTTTTCAAATTCATCTAGTGCACCCTAATGTGGAACCTTAATCAGCCAACTTCTAGATGATTCAATTTTAGAATGTAGAGTGGTGCAATCCAATCAAAGCAACAAATGGATCCTGAGCATCACTCAATGAGGTACAAAAAAATATTTTTCAGAAAATTTTCAATCACTAAAAATAAATTTTCAAAAATTATTTGTGTACTGGGGTCTAAAAGTCAGAAATGACCTCTAATTAGCTAAGCAACTTAATCAAATAGTGATTGTGCCCAAAAAAATTTCCTAATTTTTTCTAAGATGCTGACTTGATTAGAAAACCAGCAAAAGTGATTTGAGGCAATTTGGATGTTTGCAAAATTCATAAAAATTCAAACAACATAAAAATTTTGCATTCTGCTTTGATTTAGACCCAGGTCTGCTCTATGAATTTTTAAAATTTTTATCCTAAGAATTTCAACCTGACATTTGGTGCGACGATTCCAAATTTATAGATGCATGTTCAATTCAAATTTGGTAGTTTTTAAAAGTCAGGATTTTACGAAATCGATTTTCAAAAAATTAGTTTTTCGATCAACCTGAATTCAGAAAAGTAGTTTAAGATAAAGATTGAAATCAAACCATAAAAGATGGATATTTTTCTAAAAATATTATATATATATATGATTTTTATTTTATTTTATTCAAACAAACAAGTAATACAATTAATGCAAACAAGAAAGCAAATGTATTCCTAAGGTTCAAAATCAACCTAGGTGGACAAGAAAAGATTTTTTTTTCTAAAGGAGATCTAGACCTAAGATGAAGATTATTTTTTTACCAAGTAACTTTCATGCCAAGTTGGGAGTTGCACTCAACTGCTCCTATCCCCTTATTGTGGCTTCATCTTGGATCACCTTCACAACATAGAAAAACACAAGGCAAGTGTGTTAGACCCTTATTAAAGCAAGGAAATGCAAGAAAACAAAAAACTCACTCCGTTGCTTCCCGATAGTGGTTCCATTTGGTAATTGTAAAAACCCACTTTCAGAAGATAAGGAAATTGTCATAGAATGGATTTCTAGCCATCAACAAAAATGACTGAAGTATGATTAAATGGTTCGAGTCAAACACAGGGAGGCAAAATCAGCGAGCTTATTTATACGATTCTCTCACTTTTTTTTTCTTTTTAGATCTATATCATTTTCTTTTTTTATATATATTTAGAAGGGAGGCGAGAACATACGGATAGTAATAAACAAAGAACAACAAATACTAAACATTTTCACAAATAATCAAAACTCAACTTTTACTATGATCATGAAGGAGTTTATTACAAGATGAACTACTGACACTACACTAAAGAAATGCTTAGAAACATAAAGAAATGCTTAATAGAAATAAAGAAAGTAAAGGAAAGTTCAGCCATGAAGGTAGCGTGGAAGACAAAGATGTCAACGAGGAAGCAGAGGCAAAGGCACACTCAGAGGATCCACACCAAAGGTGGTAGGCTCACCTTGACCTAGAGGAAGGCCTCAAGGTTAAGGTAATGGAGACAAAGGGAGAGGGTGGACAAAGATAAACTGGAGTAAGTAATGGTCAAATGGTGGAGGCTTAGGTTTATTTATAGAAGTGGAGAGAAAATGTGGGGCATTGGATTTAATCAATGGTTAGGATATGGTCATCACATTAGGCTTAAAGTAGACCTTTGGATATGCATCCAAGGGACAAAACTGGACCAAAAAGTGGCCAAACATGATGGTTTCTAGAATATTCTAAGGTGCTCAGCCATGATGGTTTAAGTAGGGCCCGTAGATCTAGGTTGGAGGGTGGAGATTGGTGTTGATACCCATGTTTTGATGTAACAAAATTATGTTTTATTGTAGACTAACCATTTCAGGTTATTGTGAAGAATTCTTGGTGAAATGATTATGAACTATGGAAGACTGGATCCAAGAAGTCATTTATATTTTTAGAGTTGTTATTAATTTACTTTTATTGAGTCTAGAAACATGTAAGGAACCTCAAAAATATAAACCATTTCACTTTGACCTTCGATGGATAACAAACTTAGGTTAAAACTAAGTTTTCAATATTGTTGATTGACTAACCAATTAACATTGATTGACCAAATGCTATTGATTGACCAAGCCTATCTTTTTGGTCAATCAAAATCACCCAAGGGTCAAATATTGATTTTGTGTGTCAAGTCGATCAAATCCATACTTTAATTGATCAACATGAAATTGATGAAAATATTATTTAATCAACCAAGGTTCATTTGATTGACCAAACGTCGTTTTGGATCGATTAACATCGTTTTCATAAACTTTCAAAATTAGCTAGAAAACACTTTAATTAGGACCCACGACCCCCACTTCAAAACACATCTCTTAGAGCTTCTCTAAGGTAAAAAGTGCTTATTTCTCTCGTGCTTTCGCACCTCTATGCCTGTTCTCGGAGCTTTCTAAAGCATGACACTCTAAGGCTTCAAAATCCACCACTTGCTTATTTTCTGAGGTTTCATAGGATGTTTTGTATATTTACTTTATATTCCTTTTCCTTTGATTTGGGACCCAAGTTGTTGGGAGACCTATTATTCTTCTCTTATTAGGTGTAAATGAGAAGAAGGTCTTGTAACAGGTTGTATCACCCTCATTGTTAAGTGGTGTTTAGTGGATTAACTAGAGTTAACTAGTCAAAAAATCCTAAGCTATGAGGATTATGTAGTGGTTTTTACCTAGAAGGACTTTCACTATAAAATCAAGGTGTGATATGTCCAATTTCTGTAGATTGCATTTTTTATTTTATATTATTTGCCTAGGTACACTATTCATCCCCCTCTAGTGTAGACATAAGATCTTATAGGCACATCTTGTACTCACAATTGGTTGGTTTTGGTTGAAGGTTGTTAGGAAATCTAAATCGCCTCAAGAAGGCTAGGGTTTAATCAACTCTTGAATGAACCTAATTACTATTTTTGAGGTTTTTGGGATCTTTCATATTTTTTTGGTATTTTTAATAAGAAGAAATAAAGAGATAAGACAAATTAGGGACCTTATTGTAACAAAAAGGATCTAAATGAAAATCAAGAATAACTAATATACTAAATATATAAAAATCATAATAAAATTACTTAACGTAGTTTATGATCTAAATAATGTATCTAGCAAATTTTATATAAAAAGGATAAGTAGATTTCGCACAGGAAAATCAAAAATAGTTTCAGGGATTAATCTGTGAACATGTCTAGCTTTGAAGGTAAAATGTGAATTGATTTTTATAGAAAATGAATTTTTGTACAAAATTTAGATACAAACTTAACCTAACATGCAGGAATAAAATATATTCTTCTGTGAATTTTTGGATGCATGAAAATCGAGAATAAAAATTAGGAAGCCAACTTAATCTACAAAAGCAAATAAACAAGGTGATTAAACGTAACTACTATGAAAATAAACATTGTAAATGTACCCCCTCCCATTCCCTCTCCTAGGGTTTCCTTGTGATCCCTCCCTCCTCTGTGTCAGTGAGCGCTTTCCTCCTCCCCTCCCCTATAGGGGGACCGAAAGGCTTCTCACCTTTGGCGAAGCCTCTGCTTTGAATCTCCATTCGAGGAGTCTCTTTCTTCCTGCTGGGTTTTTTTTTTGCTTTTTTCTTTTGTACGGTGCAATGGTTTTTTTTCTTAGGTGTTTGTCAGCTTTCTTCCTTTCCGACAGTGCAGGCTTTAGAGGGTTGTCTGTTCTTCCGATGCTTTCTCAACCTTGGTAGAGTTTGGCTTGTGCCTGGTCTCCTCTGGCAAGAGGTTTGAGAAGGATCCCTTCGCAGCAGATCCTCTGGGGGTTGCACTTTTGATTTTCTTCCACTCACCCTCCAATTTTGGTTGATTTTGTTTCCTTTCAGGTTTCAGAGGTGGTTTTCCTCTTTTGTGGGAGATGGCCCAGTCTTCTAGGTCTTCATCCTCATCTCCCCCTCGGGATGAGCCTGTTCTCCCTCCTCCAAAACCCCCCTTTCCTTCGCGGTTGTGAGCCCTGGCTCATCGTCGACACCACCTTTCAAGGAGCTTGCACTTCAAATTCAAAAGCCTGAGGTCATCGATGGACTCCTGGGTACATAGTTTCTTCTAATAAGGTTTCTGATTTGGCTCGTAACTTTGCTTTTGCGGTTGTTGTCCGTGCATGGGGTCCCAAGCCTCATGCCCAGGTCATTAGGAGCTTTCTCTCTCAAAAAGCTATTTTATTGGCCAAGTATTCCTTTACTTCGCTTGATCTGAGGCAT
Organism: Thalassia testudinum; assembly: GCA_037157565.1. NCBI lineage: Eukaryota > Viridiplantae > Streptophyta > Magnoliopsida > Alismatales > Hydrocharitaceae > Thalassia > Thalassia testudinum. Next base: position 4,404,924 of record JAZHRO010000003.1, on the reverse strand, counting down.
TGATTGATTTCTTGCACCTCATATGCTGACTTTTGTCAGATTTATTCTTTGGACTCAGCTATGCTATCTAATGTGAGGGTTCAGTTCATTCATTGGAATACTTCTTTTAGGACCGGTGCTCCAATTTCAGTTACTCCGATTTCGGTTGATTCCCAGGGCTAAACCTTCATTTGGTTCACCCAAATGCTCTTCTATTGATTGCCTACTAGATTAGTAACCCGATCTGTGTGGATTATCATACGATTGGAGATTATAAACCTGGGTATCCTCAGTTCTGTATGGAGATTAATTTGTTGGCCTCTCATTTTGAGTTTTTTTGGATCTTTAATGGTGACAACAAAGTTAAGCAGCGTGTGATTTATGAGAAGATTCCATTGTTTTGTGCTAAGTGTAACAGATTTGGTTATTTTAGTTCATCTTGCTCCTTCTCTTCAGGCTCTAGATTGTCTTCAAAGTAGGCTTCGGATGTTCCTGAGGTTGCCCCTCAGTTATCCTTTGATGCTTCTCTTTCCCCAAAGGCTACTAATGACTTGTGTAATCCCCCATTATCTGATGAAGGAACACAAGCCTCCCCTTCTAATGTGGCTCTGCCTTCTCTACAAATGGACCATGATGAGTTGAATCAAGATTGTAGCATTCAGTCCTCTTATCCTTTGGGGGGTCTGGGCTCTGTGGCTTCTTTTCTAGACCCGAGCAGACGAAAATGGATGAAAAAATAGAAGGTTCAGCTTTGCAAACTTTCTATGGTTAATTCTTCGGGGTCTAAGACCCTAGTCTCCCCGCCAAAGTCTCAGGACCCTGCTACGATTAAAGCTTTCACTTCTATGAATGTTGAGAATGCTGATGATGCTTCCTTACCTATTGATTTTCCAGTTCGATCTATTGATGTTTATTTTTCTGGTACGGATTTTGACATTGTCCCCCTGTGTGAGCTTAAAGGTTTTCAACATCCCTTCGATATTTTTTTGCGCTCAAATGGTCTTTTTTCTTCTGACAGACGTGAGCATGATCCTCAGCAATCTCCTTCAACCGATCAGGTTCTATCTATTTGTATTGATTTGCCTAATGCTCAGAGCTTTCCGCTTAAATTAGTGAGGACCCGATTTTCTAAAGGTGATGTTTTTAATCAATAGGCTTACATTAAAGGCATCGAAGTCTCTAATTCTTCTATTTTTAATTGGGGCATTTACCTACCTTTCCTGACCCCAACTCCTGATCTGGCTCCTCCGAAGATAGAAGAAATTCTTAAAAAGATTTTGCGCCCCTATGTTCCTATTTTAAGAGATGATGGGTTCCTTAAGATGTCAAGATCTGATGGCAAGACTCCTGGTTGTTCAGATTTTTTGGTTCTTTACTCCTAGTCGGCACTGGCATATGAGGCACACTCTACCCCTAGGTCTAGAGGAGCCCGTGGAGGTCGGCCCACTAGGAGGTCGGATAGAGTTACCCAAAGTCTATCTAGGTCCCAGTCTTCCTCCCTACTATGATTAAGTGTCGATTTTGGAATTACCGAGGTATTTTGAATATACCCACCTTAAACCATCTAAAATCTCTGATTTCGAAGCATTCCCTGAATTTGATCTTCCTTTCTAAACCTTTTGCTACTCAGGTTGACTCCTTAAAGGTTATGGCTAATACTGCTTTTGATCATAGCTTGACGGATCCTGCCTCCCTTAAAATATGGTGTTTTTGGAAAAATGATTTAAGCATTTCCTTTCGTACTTCTATGCCTCAAACCCTTACGGTGGACTGTGCTTTTCAATCTAAGGTGGTGACTTTCTCTGCTATTTATGCTTCTTGTGAGGAAGGGCTTAGAGTTAATCTTTGGACCCACTTAATTCACCTTGCTAATAATGCTTGCACCCATTGAGTTTCTGGAGGAGACTTTAATTGCATTCTTAATTCATCTGAGAAAAGTGGGGGCTCCCCTTATCGTAAGTCTCAATCTACTATCTTCCAATCCTTTATTGATCACCTGTCCTTGATTGACCTAATGTTAGGTGGTAACCAACTCTCCTGGTGCAATGGTTGTAGAGGGAATTCCCATATTTATCAGAAATTGGATCGCACCCTTCTCAATACTGAAGCTATGTCCCTCTCTCCTTCTGGAAAATATCTCTCTCACCGCAATTCTGATCACTCTCCCATGCTACTTGTCTTTAACGATTTTGCTTCATTCCATGCCCACCCTTTCTACTTTCTGAATATGTGGTTAAGGCATGATAGGTTTCTGAATTGGTACAATCTATTTGGTCTGAATCGATGTCTGATTTTTATGGTGATCCTATTACCCATCTGTACTTGAAACTTTCTTCCCTTAAGAGGGCTCTGAAGATCTGGAATAGATTGACTTTTGGGGATATTCTCAAGCTTGTTGATAACCTTCAGTCTCGCCATGATGAGCTTGACGCCTCTCTTGCATCCACCTAGGATGACAACACTTCCACTGAGCTCAATGATATTCATATCCAGCTTGATGATGCTACCCTTAAATTGAATTATCTTTATATGCAGCAAGCTAAAGTGAAATGGCTTGAAGATGGTGAAGGTTGTAATAGATATTTCTTTACGACTATTAAAAGAAAATTTGATAGTGCACTAGATCCTCTTTAGTGGATAAAATTGGTAATGGGTCTAGAGTGGATACAATCTGGAAGTCCATCTCCTATTTTGAGAATCTTCTTGCTTCCCAATCGCTGTCTGGCTATGAACCTTTCCTTCAACACATTCCACCCTTAATTTTGGCCGTTGACTCTGAGGGTCTTGTTGGGCCTTTCTCTAAGGTGGAAATTCTTGAGATTTTGTCCCAAATGTGTCCCAACAAGACCCCTGGGCTTGATGGGTTCAATGCTTAATTCTTCAAGCACTATTGGGAATTGATTAAAGCTGATATTAAGGAGGCAATCTGTTACTTCTTTGATACTTGCATGGCCCCCCACTCCTTTAACAACACCTTTATAGCTCTGATTCCTAAAAAAGCGAATGTCCTTGATCTTACTAACTATAGGCCTATCAGTTTATGCAATGTTATCTACAAAATTGCCTCCGGTATCCTAGCCAATGCCTTGAAATCCATCTCCCTAGACTGATCTCACATGAACAGGTGGGGTTAATTAAGGGGAGATCTATCTTTGATCATATTACCACTACGTTTGAGCTTACCCAACACCTTGATAAGAAGGTCTATGGCTCCAATGTTATTTTTCAATTGGACATTGAAAAGGCATATGACAGAGTGGAGTGGGGGATCCTATTTAAGATTCTAGATTCTTTTAGTTTCTCTTATCATTGTATTAATCTTATTAGAGAAATTGCTTGCCATGAAGGTTCATCTATTTTGATTGATGGAAGCTCTTCTCCTCTCTTCACGTCTTCCCATGGTTTGCGGCAAGGGGACCCTATCTCTCCATTTCTGTTTGACCTATATTTGGAACCCTTCATTAGGAACCTCAAACATCTTGCAAATTTGGGAAGAATTCAACCCTTCTCCCTTAGGCGTAATATCTCTCCCCCGATTGCCCCCCTATACGTTGATGACATCATCATTTTCACTGATGGGAATCTAAATTCCATCTAGATTTTGGCTAATTTCATTTCCTCTTTTAAGAAGGCTTTCAGTCAAAAGGTCAGTCTCCATAAGAGCTTTTGCTATGTTCGAAATAATTTTCCTTTTGGTAGGCTTCCTCGCCTCCTCTCTATCATGGGATATCAAAATGGATCCTTTCCTTACACCTACCTGGGTTGTCCCATCTTCTCAGGTAGGTCAAAAATCTCCTACTTCTCTGATATTGTTAAAAAGATTCAATTCAAACTTGCTGGTTGGAAAGCCAATCTCCTCTCTACTACTGCCAAAATGCTTTTGATTAAACATGTCCTTACTTCTGTTCCTATACACATCATGGTTGTTCTTGAAGTCCCTCCTCGATGATTAGGAAGATAAATTCGATCTTTGCCAATTTTTTCTGGGGAAACTCTTCGTATGGGTCTTAGCATCATTGGATTGCGTGGAACAAAATCACCTCTTCGCATGACTTGGGAGGTCTTGGCATTAGAAATATTTCTTATTTCATTAAAGTAATGAGAATGAAAGGGTTCTAGAACATTCTCCATGGAAATTACATTTTTTCCACTCTTTTCTACGATCTGTGGAAATCCGGTAGCTTCTCTACCCTACCATCCATATTTCATGCTCTTTACAATGCTTATATGGATATGAAACCGTTCATTCATTGGGAGGCCCATGAAGGTAATTAGATGGATTTTTGGTTTGACATTTGGGTTGGGGATTTGGCACTTAAGGATTTCATTCATGAAGATAATCCCGTCCAAAGTATCCTTGTTAAGGATATCATTTCCACCTTTGACTCCAATTCTCTAAGAGTGTTCCTTCCCCATCATATTTTAGACCATATTGATAATATCTTGTTAGATGGGTCAAAGGATAAGCCTATTTGGTCTCCCCAAGCCTCAGGCTCCTTTTCTATCTCCTCAGCCTATCATCTCAACTTCCATAGTGCTGCTGCTATTCTGATGTTCAAACATTTGTGGCGCCTTAAACTTCCTCTTCGCATTACTCTCTGTGTGTGGCGTATTCTGCACCAAAGACTTCCCACTGAAGACAATATTTCGAAACTTGGTATTCTGATCGTCTCTAAATGCTATTGTTACCCTCGTAATCCTTCTATTGAGACTATCAGACACATTTTCTGTCACAATGAGTTAGTCCTTAGAATCTCCAAGTGGGTGTTTCGAAAATGTCTCACTCCTTCTATTGACCCGAAAGTGTTCTTTTCTATCATGGGGCCCATCCCTCCCATAGACAGGGAAACAAATCGAAAGCCTTGATTTGTTTCATTTGGTACTATGTTTGGTGGGCTAGGAACAAAATTCATCATGATAATTTTAATTGGAATGGTCTGGATGGTTTTCTTGAACATGGGTGTTGCAATTTTCAAATGACCTGTTGGATTAGAAACCATAGACCCAAGAATTTGGCTCTCTCATGGATTCGACCCATTAATGGCTTCAAAATCAATGTGGCAACATGGTCTGATAAATTCATGTCCTTGTTGGGTTGGGTTATCAGGGATCAGGGTGGTAATTTTATTCTGGGTGCCTCCTCTAAAGTTCCTCTGATTGCCAATGAAGTGGGTATTCTTAGAGCGTTGTACCATGCTTTGCCTCTATCTTTGCCTTACTATCCTTTGTAGGTTAAAATGGACTCTACTCTTCTTTATTATTGGTGGAATGGTAAGATTTAGGTAGCTTGGAAGGTGCATAGGGATTTTCACTGCATTTTAAGAAGAAAGAATCAAATTCAATCTTTTTCTTATGTTCACTATGCTGTTAACATTTTGGCCTCCAAGCTTGCAGAGATCGCAGGTGGTGATTGGTAGATTTACTCAAGAATTTCTGATCTACCTCAAAGACTTAAGGGTGTTCTTCGGTTGGACAAAATTCAATGCCTTTATGTCATTTTTTGATATTCATTTCTTTGGGGATGCGCAGAGATCCAACATTTCGATTGCAAGGTGCTTTATTATGATTTTGCTGCATTTCGTTCTTGCTGGGCGTCCTCTCAAGTTGCTTGGGCCCTTGTGTTTTTTGTAGGCTCTGCTTGTTTCCCTTCTGTCATACCAGGCCATGAGTTGTGGTCCTCTTTTCTTGTATGAGGCAGGTCTTGGTCTAGTCCCCCTGCCCCCCCTTTTATGGCCTCTCGAGAATGAGGGATGAATAAAATTGATCCCATATTTTGTTAAAAAAAAAACCATTGTAAATGTAAAGAGAACAACAAATAATGAATTTTATTGAAATGATAAAGAGTTTTTACAACTAAAACTAAGAGAAGCAACTAAAGTAACAATGAAATAACAAATAACAAAATAAAGAATATTAAAGGGAATCTCGTAAGCGAAGAGCATAGAGAGTGCATGGCGGTTGTGGACATTTTGGTCGAAGGCCTTCGCAAGGAAAAATCCATGAGAAGATGAAGCCGAAGAACAAAGATGAAGACACAGACGAGAGATGCTGAGAGAAAACATGGTCATATGTTGAGGGAGTCCAGGTAGATGTGGAGGAGGGGAAATCAAATGGGTAGATTGAGCATGTGTTTGATGGCAGATGATTTAACAGAGAGCTCAAAGGGGAGCATGGAGAAAAAAATGATCGAAGTGATCAAGAGGGAACATATGTTGGATGGGGGTTGTGGAATTTATATGGAAGGGCCGTGAGTTTGAGATCGAAGGAAAGGGATCATTGTGGGAAATAATCAAGTGGTGGAGGGTTGATGGGAAGGGAATTGTATGTGCTAGGAGAGAGATATGAGAGACGCCATGGTTGTATTTTATAGAGGGGAAATCGGGGAGGGGAATTTGAGAGAGAGAATGATGACTCTCATCCTAGGCAAGGGGGATAAATAGCTTGCAAACATATCCTCCAGGTAAGCCAAGACTCGAACTAAGAACCTGCCATCCCTACTAAGGTGGTATGAGATTACTCACCAGTTGAGCTACCCAATAGGCTCAGAGCAGAGAGAATGATCTAGAGAGTATGGGAGAGAGGTTGGTACATGGATTTCATGGTAAGGGGATAAGTTATGTGGGTAGGGGGGTTGTGTTACGTTACATGAGTTGTTGCATGCATCACGTATGTAAAGGGATGAGAGAATGGGGGGACTACATTGTGTGTTTGCATGGTGATTGCGTAGCAATCATAGGTCTTAATTGACCTAAATTAGGCTAGGAGATAGCATAAGTTAGGGTAGTTCATGCATGCATAAGCATTATTTGCATCTTTACTGTTCTTCCTATAGCTATGCATAGAATAATGCTATAATCTACTAATTAGGTGCATTATATAAATTGCAGGAAATAAGAAGCTCAGGAGCTGGATCAGAGACTGGATCTGAAGCAGGGCCTGAAGCCAAAGTTGCAGCAGAGTTGGACCAAAAGACCAAGAATAAGATGTAGTAGACAATAATGTAAGGGCTTGAGGTATGCTATTCTGTTAAATAGGAAAAGCAATAAACTATGAAGAACATAGGTCCATCTTAGCCCTGAGATAGCCTAGAAGCTTCCACAAGCCTTAGCCACCCTTAGATTAGGTCACTGTACCCTAGGAAGCCCTAAAACCCTATTTCTAGCCTCTATCTGATGTCCAGAACCCTTAGCCACAACCCGCGCACCTAAAACCCACTTCTACAGCACTTTAAGACGTCCAGACACTTGGTCTGGACGTCCAATTTCTGCAAACAGAACCTTAATTCTTCCCAGCCTCTGTTTGGACGTCCAGAAAACAAGTCTGGACATCTAACTTTTCATTTTAAGACATCTGACACTATTGTCAGACATCTACAACTACTCTCTAGTTCCTGTTTCGAAATTCAAGCTTGGATCTTGAATTCCTAAGTTCCTAAACCCAATTCTAACCCCATAGGAATCTAAATTAAGGTACCCTAACCCTAGTACATAACCTCTAGACCTCCCTAAGAACCTAATTAATTCATCACTAAATCGAATTGACTTGGATCTTAGTCAATTTCATCACCCTATTCAATTGGACTCATTGAGTCCAACTGAGCCCTGATCTCAGCATACGCTATCCAATTGGACTCAGTAAGAGTCCAATTGACCTAGACCTACCTTAATTGAGTTGTTTTACTCTCAATTAGGGTTTCACACATCCAATTAAACTTGTATCAACTTTAATTGCATTTACCTTAATGAATTAGGGTTTACAACCCTAATTTGAGACCTACCTTGACCTAAACCCACTAGAACCTAACCTAATCAACCTAGCCACCTAGGTTTCGACCCACACACACCCACACACACCACCTACACGAAAATACCTTGCCTAGAGTTCTCTAGGACTCTCTACCATGTGTTGTTGCCTTGGTTTCTAAAAATAGCAACCAAGATGCATTCAATTTTTAGATCCACCAAATGTGGATCTAAAATCCACCCATCCATCCTCTCTCTCACTCTCCCATGAGCTCCCACCAAAGGCCTCTCTAGAGAGTTCCACACTTCTCTAGAGAGGCTCCCTTGGGTCTACTTAAAGGACCTTTGGGTGGCCATTTGCACCTATCTAGCCTTCCATCTAGTTTTAGCCTCATTCCACCTCCATTACTCCACCTCCATCTCCACGAGCACACCATGGCATCTCCATCACCTCCATGCCAAGACAAGATCACCTCAACCTCTCTCCAAGGGTCAGCCTAAGCACCATTGGCCACCCCTCCTCCTCTCAACCAAGTCAAAGGCCATTGGAGCCACCTCCGAATGCCCTTATTTCTATTAGCTAAGTAGAATAGTTCTTCGAAGATTTACTGCTTTACTATTGCTTAGTAGTGTAGCTCCATATTCTCCCCCAATGATGCATGCATAATCCCCCCCATAGATTAATGTATGAAGTCATTTTCTGTTCGCTAAGTTATTGCTTTCAAGCTTTCTTGTACAAGCTTTCCGCGAGCTTCACTCTGTATCCACCATGATGCAATCAATGAAATCATCTTTTATATATCTCTATGTCTATGTGTGAAAATCACCATGAGCTGATTGCCATATTTCCTTGTGATTAAAGTTGCATGCGTAAAATTTGTATTCTTTTGCAACTAAGCATGTAATGCATCAATACAAATTATTGTAAACTGGCATGCATTTCTGAATAAGTAGAGCGAGTTATATTGAATTCAAATCTACATTTTCTAAATGCCTCCCAGAGACGAACGACCGGGACTCAAGTCTCCTTATTCTATAAATAATTTTTGACGAGCGTTTTCGCGCACTATACTACGACGAGATCTCATGCACGAGAAACACCTCTTGTCGAATGGCGCCGTTGGCGAGGAGGCAACGAAATTGATTTCGATCTTTTGAGCTTTTAGTGACAAATATTCCTCTACTTATTTGTTGCATGTGTAGGAAAGTAGGAAAAATAAGATCTGCGCACACATTGGGTGCAAAAAAACATCAAGTGCACATCTCCTCTTATATTAGGATTTCCCTTTTTTGAATCCTAGGTTAGATTTCCTTTTAGCAATTTCATTTGAATAAAAAAAAGGATATTTATTTTCGTGAAAAAAAAATAAAAAAAAATGTCTAGGTAGTTAGATTAGGTTTCCGTTTGAATCTTAGGTTAGTTTGCTTGAAAAAAAAGAAAAAAATTGAAAAAAAAAGTGTTTCCCTTCAAAAAAAATTCAAAAGTTCTTGAAAAAAAAATTTGAAAAGAAAAGAAAAATCATGTTGATGGAAAGTTGAATTTTGAATTCAAACACCTTTTAAAATCTTTTCCACCATTCTCTGATTTTCGGCCAGATTTTAAATTCCTACTTAAAAATTCAAATGACAAAAAATTAATGGGCAAAAAATTTTGAAATTCAGGCTATACCTTCATTTTCAAACCATCTTTCAAACAGCACCGTTCATTTGGAGAAATTCATAGAAAATTTTTAAAAATTCGTGAAGTGCAAGGGGGTCAGAGTGACCCAGATTTGAATTGTTTCAAAATTCAAAAATCAATTCCGAGCAATCCGAAAATCTATTTTGACCAAAAATGGTGGGGTTTGAAAGCTAATCTCATTGGCATTAATTTACATATTTTTTTCAAATTTTTGAAGATCATTTAATACTATTTCAAAGTAAAAGTCTGACCAGGGGTCAAAATTCCAAATCTGACGCCCTGACGTTTAAAAATCTCTATAAATTCAATTGAAACAATTAAAATTATAAAAAAATATTCTCTGAAAAGATAATTGAAAAAAGAATCTAGTTACCAAATTTTAACTTATTCTGATTCCAATTTTCATTAGAGAATTGTTTGTATTTCGTGATCTACTGAAAAAAAAGAAAAAAAGAACCCTAGAATTGCATGAACCCTAGGTTACACCTTTACGGTTATACTCTAGAGACCACACATGTGGGCTAGCCTAGACTTGATCAAGTCTAAGGTTTAGCCGGTGAGCTTGGTCACCTTGTGGACCACTCACCATAAACCCCATTGAAGAAGAAAAATGGATTAAAAATTATTTTTAAAAAAACACGAAATAAACCCGAATTCGTTGTTGTACTGCTGGGTGGTTTCAACCTCTCTTGCCAACCTGGTAACTAAGTCTGTGGGGTAGTGTCAAACGACCACAACTCGAGGGTCAACGAAACTGGAGGCGTAAGCCGGAGGAAGAACCTTCTCCTTAGACCCCTCATAACCAGACTGGTTGGGTTAGCTTGAGAGGCGGGAATTACTTTCAGTCGGTTGAACGATGAATTTTCTCTTCAGAAATTAGAATTTTAAATGAAAAATCTAGTCATCTGATCATAAGGACCATTTGATTGACAGGGCCTTAGCCTTGTCTAGCTGGCTACACCAACCTAAGGGTTGGTTGGTGCATGCGAGGAAGGAGGTCACTCAGACCTCAATTGGTTTGACCGTAGGAGCCGCTCCCAAGGAGGCGAGTCACTTCGCCTAGGCCATCTTCTCCCCCACCCTCTTCTTCTATCTGCTTAGTCGCAATGGCTAACCCTGGACCCTCACCTGGACAAGATCCAGCAAATCTGGACCCGATGGCTCATCTGGAAGCCTGAGTCGTTGAATATGAGGAACGACAGAAACATAGTATAGACTGTATCTTGAACACTTTGGACAGAATGTAGCATCCACCACGAGGAGAACAACTTCAGAATTTCTATGATCAGTCAACACAAATTCTCGCACCTTTAGTCTGGATTCCCGCAGGCAAAGACGCATTCGAGCTCAAGCCCAATCTAATTGGGCTGACTCAGAATTACTTCTATGGAAACTCGAATGAGGATCCATTCCAGCATCTAGTGGACCTGAGTCGAATTATGGAAACGGGTCGACCCAGGGATGTAGACCTTGGAATTGTTCTGATGAAGCTATTTCCGTTTCCTCTCAGGGATAAAGCTTCATAATGGTTCAAAACCATCGGGAAGCCAATTGGAACATGGCCAGAATTACGACATGAATTCCTATAGATGTTCTTCCCGATCGGTCGCACGAATGCGATGAGGCATGTGATTACGACTTTCTCCCAAGGACCTGAGGATAAGTTGCATGATGCCTGGTGATGAGAGCCTCATCATGATCCCTAACTAGCTCATTTTGACTTAAGAAAGAGAATAATAGCTCCTAAATAACCTAGAGAAGGGCCTAATTCAAGGAATCAATGTTCTGAGAAGAAAACATGAAACAAAGGTTAAAACTGCAATTTTACCATTGTAGTACATAAACGGGATTTATCAGAGGCAAAACATAGGTCAAATGATCTGAATAAAATAAAGAGTGGGTTGCTTTAATCAGAGATGGGTTATTGTGTAATCCAAGAATTAAATGACATTCTATAGCCCTAAAACAGACCCGCTTAATTCAACAAGGTTCTGGTCAGGATAAAAATCAACTAAACCCTCTAAAATTCATGAAAAAATATCCTCTAGGGTTTAGAACCTTCAATCTGGCCTTTGGAACCTATTTTGACCTAAATTGGGTCCTAGCTCATTATCTGACCTAATTCAGGTTTTTGTGTAAAATGTTTAGTCAAACACGGTCAAACCTAAAATCCAACTTTACCATTAAATTCCTTAGGTCCAAATTAGATTTGTACCAAAATTTGGACCTAAGGGGTGGTCATCTTGACCTACTTTGCAAAATAGTCCACCAAATTACATTCCAGCCCCTAACTTTTGAAAACTCTTACATAGACCCCCCTAACTTCCTCGCCACTCTTACAAATAGGTCCCTCTACCATTAATGGGGAGAAATCCTACTCCGACGAGGAATGGAGGGGGAGTACTCCCTGATTCCTCAGAGATCTCCCACATTTGGAAGGAAGATTCTTTGAGGAATTCCCATCCATCTGTGCGCAATCACAAGATCTGAATCCCACCCAATCTCTCGTGCGAACGCTCAAGTGATTTGGGTATCCCATGGATTTCCTACTCCGACGAGGACCCTTACGCTTGGAAGCTTGTCTTCCAAGCACAAGAGCCCCAGCTAGTGCCTATAAAAGGATCCTCAACTCTGGCCGCATCTCTTCAGCTCGACTTGGCCGGAGATCAACCCCAATTTCATCTTCTTCTCCTCTGGTCAGGAGTCCAGCGAGCTCCGGTGAGCCCTCCTCCTCTTTCTCGTCTCTCTACCACAATACTAGTGGAAGAGTCGCCTTCATTATCTTCCTCTGCATCGTGCAACACCCGTGCGTGCACCTCTAGCCCCATCGTCGTCGCCGTCATCTATCCCCTAGACATCATCTTCTCCGGCGACAGTAGGTACAACCAACCGCCACCTCTCCTCCTTCGTCCACTTAGGTTAAATTATTCCTCTCTATCCCCTCTTCAATTCCCCTGTTTCTATTTCCCTTTTTTGACCCCTCGTAGCCACTGCCCACCGCCATCTTCTCCATCTCCAGCCACCCACCGGCAAGGCGCTTCCACCGCTTCGCACCTCCACATGCCTCGCCAGACACCTCACTACCTCCGCCATCATCCACTAATCACCTTCCGCTCATCCATCGACCACCATCACCTCCCTAAACGTCCCCCGACCAAACCCATAAGCATGGCCACAGGGTGACCTAGGCACGCATGCCTAGGTCGCCCCGTGGCCTGCCACCCACTGTCTCACCTTCGCCAAGACACGGCGAAGCTCCTCGTGTGTTTTTTTCTTTTTTGAAATAGTAGCTCCTCATGTGTTTTAATGTGGCACAAGGCTATATTCATGAACTTCACGTCGGCACCACCTTTTGCCATTGACGCTGAAGCAAGAAGCTTGCAAGCTTCCCTCTAGTCCGCTCACTCCAGGCGTCAAAGTCCCAGGTGAAGCGGATTGGGGTCGCGAACTCATACAGCCAGGCAATTGGCTTGGCAAGCAACCCAGTAGTAGCAATCGAAGAAGACACCCTGCGGGTGCGAGTGCAGAAGTGGGTGGGACATTTAGTCCCACCTCGAACGCAAGAGCACAGCGCAAGGGATAAATTGGATTTGTGCTTTCTTCTCATCGCCTCAAGTAACATAGGGGTGAGGTCCTTCGCCCTCACTTGCTCACGCCTCGTCCGTGACCTACTCCCGCGGACCTGGCACCTGACCCGATTACCTAGACCTGGCACTCCTCACACACTACACCACGCCGGTGCGTCTAGACCCGGGCACGCGATACCCGACCCGATTACCCAGCTCTGGGAGAGCATACCAAAGAGAGAAATAGAGAGAGATGCAAGGAGGGTAGGGGATAGGTTTTGCTTTTGTCTGCCAACATAAGGAAGAAGAAGAAGAGAAGGAAGAGGGAAGGCGTAGCTAAGGCAAGGTGAAAGCGAAGAATGGAAGGAAGGACACTTAGCTGCAAAAAGGCAGAAGCTAAGGGAAGGAGAAGCACTGTAGCAGAAGTGTGGCTGAAGAAGAAAGGACTTAGCCACAACAAAGAAAGGAGCCAAGAAGAGACAAGGAAGAAGAGCTGCAAACGACCAAAGTTAGAGAAGAATAGAAGAGCTAAGGAAAGAGGAAAGTCAGAGAAAGAAAGAAAGAGGAAGAAGGAGAAAGGCACTGTGCAAGAGAAGAAAGAGAAGAAAGAAAGGTAAAGGCAGAAGACAAAGAAGAAGAAAAGAAGAGAAAGCTGAAGAACAAGGAAGGAAGAAAGAAATAAAGGGGGCCGAGAAAGCTAAGTCAGAGAGGGAAGAAAGAGCCGAATTAAAGAGAAAGAAGAAAGGCTATCTTTTAAGACATCTGATTAAAGAATCAGACGTCCATTTCTATTTTTGCTACAATTTTTACTCCTAAATTATTGCATTTATACTCTGAATTAGGTTTTGAGTAACTCTAAGTGTTCAATTACATTATTGAGATTAGTGAATAAATTCCATTTTCTCCTTGTGTTCGACCTTGGATACTTTTGTTTTCGAGTAATAAATTCTTAATTGTTTCCAAGGTGATTTCGTCTATACTACAACGCAACATCTTTCTAAAACCACGATCTAGCCTCATCAACACCTAGGATCGATTTCATGATCTCCTGAGGAAATGCCCGTACCATGGTTTGCCCAAATGGCACTTAGCTCAGATTTTCTACCATGGGCTGGATGACACACATTGGTACCTGGCCAATGCATCCAGTGGTGGGAACTTCCTCGCTAAAGACGAGAATAACGCATTTGAGTTGTTCGAGTCATTAGCGGAGAATTCAACGAATGCCGCATTGATGAACCAGTTCCAGCGACCTAGATAGCAAAGAGTGAGTGTTCATGAGGCTCAAGTAGTGTCTATCTGAGCTGACATGAGCATCATCGCCAAGGAGCTAGGTAAGATGGATCTGCTGGGAAAGAAAATTGATGAAGTACTTCGTGTTCGACTGGAGCTGCTTGGAAGCCTTGCTGCTCCTAAATCTTCTTATGCACCCCATGCCCCTCCTGCTCGAGTTAATCTGCTCACTCGGGATGCACCTCCTCTGTATTCACGGGATCCTATGTATCAGGATCCCACGAACAATCCTGATCTGGCACCGTAAGATCAAGGTTACACACCACACGATGATTATAACACGTATTCTCTTGATAAATATACACCTCAGACATCATCGGCCTACGAAGATGTCAGTGCTGTTCAGGGATACGAGCATAATAACCCGTACTCAGAGACATATAACCCTGGTTGGCACCATCATCCAAACTTCTCATGGTCAGGTAACTCACAGAGACCACATCAAGATCCACACTACCAGACCAGGCAGTACAGGAATGTGCAGAACACGTGCCCTAGGTAGCAGCCATTCTCGTCTCAGCAGCAGTAACCCTATCCTATATACCAGCCACTGCATCAAGCTGCTAATCACCCTCCAAAGCAAGCCAATTTGGAGGCACTAAAAGAGGAGCTGCAAGAATAAATGTGAAAGTTTACATAGGATAGCTTGTAGATCATGAAGGCAATGGCCGACCAGATACAGAACATACAAAACACGCAAAACTAGTTGCTACAGGAGCATAGGACCCAAGGAGCCTTGCCCTCCCAACCTGTCCCAAACCCACGATATGTGCAGAACCAGGGCACCCTGCCTAAGTTTCGCGCACCACAGGGACATGCACACGCTATATTATAGGCTCCTCCTACACCACCTGGTTATGCCCAAGGCTAGCTTCCTTTGATACAAAACCCTGCATACTCTGCCCCTTCCGCTCCTCCACCACCTCACGAAGAGTAAGACGATGCGAAGGCTATCTCGTTGAGGAGTGGAAGGAAGGCATTCGACCCACCACATAGGCAGGCAGATCCTAATTTTTCTTGCCCTCCACCACAGGATGGTTCGACTCCATCTCAGGAGCAACCTACGATGGATAAGGGCAAGAGGACACTTGACCCTAAGATTCCTATTCCTTTTCATGAGGATCGAACACAAAATGTAATACCGAAGGAAACGTGGAATTTTGAGGACCTGAAGTCTATGTTCAAGGAAGTACATATTCAGGTCCCTCTCCTCGAGGCCATTGTTCACATCCCCACTGTCACTAGCTTCTTTAAGGACTACTGTACCCCGAAGCGACAGCTGAGAATTTGACGATAGGAGGTACTGTCAAAGGAGGCTAGAGCTGTGATTTTAGCCGACTTACCGCCGAAGAAAAAGGACCCTGGTACCCCACTCATATCCTGCTTCTTGCAGGATTCTCCATTTGATTGGGCCCTTCTTGATCAGGGTTCGTCCATCGACCTGACTCCCACTGCAGTATATGATCGATTCCGATTCAGGGAGTTAAAACCTACCTTGGTCACAATTTAATTGGCTGATAGATCAGTGAAAACACCAAGGGGGTGGTTGAGAACGTGAGCATAAAAATCTACGGATTATGCTTCCTTGCAGACTTTTTCGTTCTTGATATGGAGGTTCCTCCTAATCTTCGTGATGCACCAATTATTTTAGGTCATCCATTTCTAGCAACAACCCGAGCAAACATTGATTGTGCATCCGAGTGTATGGAGATAGCCCTAGGTAATGAGTAACTTTGACTTGACATATTCAGGGCATCAAGGAACTTCGACTGTGATCGAATCGAGGAGGATGGTGAAGACGAAGATTCAGTATACTGTGGTAACATTGCGCTCCCTTGCGACAACCCAATGTCTCATTCGTCTACACTATCAAGGTTCTTGGACCTCAATCTACATGGGACTGAGACCACTGCACTGCACATATCTCCCCGAGGATCCAATTGTTTAGGGTGTGTTTCTGACCATAGCACCCCTGACTCTAGCTATCCTGATCCGCACACTACTAAATCACCCCTGTTGTTGCAAGAAGACGTGACCACAGCTAATGGGTTTCCCATTAACGCAGTCACGACCAACTATCTAATAGGTAGCAAATCAGTGGAAATTCACGTGCATCTGGATCATCAGATTCAAGAAGTTGAGGAAAGGACTGAAATCTCTAAGACTAAGCCACAATCAGATTATCCTGAATCCTGGGAGGTACCTCTTGGGTTAAATAATCCAATCGTGATAAGGAAAGTAGATCCATTTGAGGATATGGATCTTGAGGCAAACATTACATGTGACACTACTGTTCAGCCTAGGCTACTTCCCATTGTAGGTGAACCTGTGCTAGAGCCAACATCTTCTGATCTGCACTCTTCTTCTTTCACCTACATCCCTAATTCAGATGTTAGAGATTCTAAGATGACACTTTCTATCCCTGATCCTGACATCCAAAGACCAGAAGTAGCTATGGATGACTTGACCAAAGAAATGGATATGCTACCTGAGGCAGGAATTACTGAGGAACCCAATGCATATGAGGGTGAAGCTTTGAGTAGAATGAGCTAGGGACACACCTACAATCCAAGTCAATCTATGGCTCAAGTCAGATCCGGGAAGAGTCAGCTTCTGATGAATCAGAGATGAGCACTAATGAGGACGAAGTAATTTCTGATGAGGATTTCAGTGACCTCCCCACAGATCTTCTACTTTCACGGATACCCCCATATGATTCAGAGCCTAGAGAGGGCATGATCTTTGATGTCAATTATCATTATGAGGATCCCTATGACTCAAATTCTGGTTCTGAGATACATTTTGATCTACTCCCTCAGCAACCTTCTGCTGAATTGTGGGACATGATAAATCAGTTGAATCAACATCATGTTCCCCCCTCTAATTATCCTCTATTATCCACCACTACACACCTTCTTATAGCTAGAATTTTTGGAGTAAGGGTGCACAATCAGCTGGTTCACATCTCCGAACCACTGATTCTGGGAGCATACAGGCACATCTTTCTCTTAATCTTGATCGGCTCTTATGCAAGAACTGATACATCTGATTGAGTTTTCGCCCAGCTAGAGGCATTAAACTCAACATCTACCCCACATTCATCCATCACCTTATACATGCTTTATACATAGCATTTTTTTTTCCTTTTAGTATATTTCCTTTTCGCATATTGCATACTGCCAGGTTGGCTGATGCTGAACGTTAAAATTTTAGGAGCAATTCCAGGTGATTTCTACCCATTTACTCCCTGTTGTATTTATTTTCTTTTATGTTCATGCATAAGGACATGCAAGAACTTAGGCATGGGGGGGTAGATACGACAAAACTGAAAATTTTTATGCCAACATTTAGGAAAACACCAGAGCTACATGTCAAACGTACTTTAGAACCCTAAAAAAAAGAACAGACTCCACCTCTACTATTCGCATGGGAGCTAAAAATTGTCCGCAACAGCCATTTTCAACTCATCTGCTCACCTCTTGTTCTAAATTTAAGGTCAAGCTGAATGTAACCTGATAAGGGAAATTTCATGAAGTACGAATATAAGAGGTTACTTGTTTATAGCATATATACATAGTGCATCCATGAATAAGATTATCTTATTAAGAGAATGCATTAGGGATTTTATCCTCTAGTTGATTCCTGTAATCTGGAATCCAGTACAACTTTTCACATGCACGTAGAATTTGCAATGGATTTATGGTGAAGGCTGATAAACATCTTTAGTCTGTCGAGAAGTAGTGCTTCTTTTCTTCTACCCTTGGATAGTGTTTTGGGAGCTAGGCAAATTTTCTTCCAAAAATCCACCAAATACTGTGAGAAGAGAATAGAGAGTACTGGTGCTCTAAGATTAATGCAAGGAATCTAGAATCCTAGATAATTAGATGATGATACTTAGAGATTAGGCATAGTTTTCGCTTTCACTTTCTGCATATACATTTTTGTGCGAAATTTTGAGAGCCACCAAATAAGGCAATTACACGGAGAGCAAGTTTTCATAAAACTAGGGCTAAGGTGGATGGTTATGACCATTCTTTACGGAATCCTCAACTGAAGGAGGGTATTGATGTCAAGGTTAGAAATACACTGTCCTATCCATCTCTCCCGGTGCCATGAACAGGCACTCCCACCAAATAAGCCACCCAATGTCTCTTGAGTACCACCAATCCCTAATAATACCTCAATAAAGTTCATGAATGTGTGCTAGCTTGTGTTGTGTTAAAAAAATTATACATAGAAAGAAAAGAAGAAAAAGAAAAAAAATGAAAAAAAATGAAAAAAAAGAGAAAAAATTTAGAAAAAGAAGAAAAAGCAAGAAAAAAAGAGGGTGTGAATATTTAGTATTTATTTCAGTTGCATTGAGGCAATACCACCAAATAAATTTGAGATCTACCAAATAAGGCCTTAACCTATCTTTTTGTGTTTATGACCGCCCGAATACTGGCTGAGAAATTCTGACTTAGTGTTAGGGTTATGGAACTCAATTAAAGTGTTAATGCCAAGTGAGACCACCAAATATAGATCATACTTAAGAATCTGGTGAGATTGTCAGCTCTAAGAAGAAAAAAACAGAGAGAGTAAGAGAGAATGAATACAAAGGAACCAAAAGTGAGCATAGTTTTCTCATTTTTCTCTGAGATTAGTTACTTGATAATCCAGGAATCAAGATTCAGAAGTACTAATTTCTATGTAGCACCAAGTGAGAGTGAGCCACCAAATAAACACCAGCATCCCTTAGACATTCTCTACCCAAGCTTAAAGCCGGGGTGGAATTCAAAGAATATCTTGAATACCCCGAGGGAAGAAGTCCGCCTATCCCGATAGAATTTTTTTACTAGGGTTCAAGTACAGGCTTTAGAGGTGAATCAAGACTTTCACTCAAATCCGTTGCAAAAGCTACGTAGATGCACTTTCACATTTGCCTGGATTTCTAGAGCATAGGATGAAAATAAAAAGGAGAAAAATCTTTAGGCATACACTTGATAAAATAATCAAACCCTTAGGGACCCTTATGTGAATAATTTAGTCTTGCATTTGCTAGAGACCGGCAAGATTTAGGCATGGGGGTACGATTACGCAACAATCATAGGTCTTAATTGACCTAAATTAGGTTAGGACATAGCATAAGTTAGGGTAGTTCATGCATACATAAGCATTATTTGCATCTTTATTGTTCTTCCTATAGCTATGCATAGAATAATGCTATAATATAATAATTAGGTGCATTATATAAATTACAGGAAATAAGAAGCTCAGGAGCTAGATCTGAGAATGGATCAGAAGCTGGACCTAAAGCCAGAGTTGCAACAGAGCTAGAGCAGAAGACCAAGAATAAGATGTAGTAGACAATAATGTAAGGGGTTGAGGTATGCTATTCTGTTAAGTAGGAATAAAGCAGTAAACTACAAAGACCTTAAGTTCTTCCTAGTGCTAGGACAGCCTAGAAGCTTCCCCAAGCCTTAGCCACCCTTAGATTAGGTCATTGTACAATAGGAAGCCCTAAAACCCTATTTCCAGCCTCTGTCTGGATGTCCAGAACCCTTAGCCACAACCCACGCACAAAAATCCCACTTCGGCAGCATTTTAAGATGTCCAGACACTTGTCTGGACGTCCAATTTCTGTAGATAGAACCTTAATTCTTCCTTACCTCTGTTTGGATGTCCAAACAACAAGTGTGGACGTCTAACTTTTCATTTTAAGACATCTGACACTATTGTCAAACATTCAAAACTGCTCTCTAGTTCCTTTTTGAACTCAAGCTTGGATCTTGAATTCCTAGGTCCCTAAACCCAATTCCAACCCCATGTTATTTGGACGTCTAACTTTTCATTTTAAGACATCTGACACTATTGTCAAACATTCGGTACTGCTCTCTAGTTCCTTTTTGAATTCAAGCTTGGATCTTGAATTCCTAGGTCCCTAAACCCAACTCCAACCCCATAAGAACCTAAATTAAGGTATCCTAACCCTAGTACATCACCTCTAGACCTCCCTAAGGACCTAATTAAGTCCTCACTAAATTGAATTGACTTGGATCTTAGTTAATTCCATCAGCCTATTAAATTGGACTCATTGAGTCCAATTGAACCCTGATCTCAGCACACACTGTCCAATTAGACTCAGTGAGAGTCCAATTGACCTAGACCTACCTTAATTGAGTTGTTTTACTCTCAATTAGGTTTTCACACATCCAATTAAACTTGTATCAAGTTTAATTGCATTTTACCTTAATGAATTAGGGTTTACAACCCTAATTTGAGACCTACCTTGACCTAAACCCACTAGAACCTAACCTAATCAACCTAGCCACCTAGGTTTCGACCCACACACACCACCTACACGAAAATACCTAGCCTAAAGTTCTCTAGGACTCTCTACCATGTGTTGTTTCCTTGGTTGCTAAAAATAGCAACCAAGATGCATTCAATTTTTAGATCCAACAAATGTGGATCTAAAAACCACCCATCCATCCTCTCTATCACTCTCCCATGAGCTCCCACCAAAGGCTTCTCTAGAGAGTTCCACACTTCTCTAGAGAGTCTCCCTTGGGTCTACTTAAAGGACCTTTGGGTGGCCATTTGCACCTATCTAGCCTTCCATCTAGTTTAGGCTCATTCCACCTCCATTACTCCACCTCTATCTCCACGAGCACACCATGGCATCTCCATCACCTCCATGACAGGCCAAGATCACCTCCAACCTCTCTCCAAGGGCTAGCCTAAGCACCATTGGCTACCCCTCCTCCTCTCAACCAAGTCAAAGGCCATTGGAGCCACCTCTGAATGCCCTTATTTCTATTAACTAAGTAGAATAGTTCTTCTTAGATTTACTGCTTTACTATTGCTTAGTAGTGTAGCTCCATATTCTCCCCCAATGAGGCATGCATAATCCCCCCATAGATTCATGTATGCAGTCATTTTCTGTTAGCTAATTTATTGCTTTCAAGCTTTCCTATACAAGCTTTCCGCAAGCTTCACTCTGTAGCCACCATGATGTAATCAATGAAATCATCTTTTATATATCTCTATGTCTATGTGTGAAAATCACCATGAGCTGATTGCCATATTTCCTTGTGATTAAAGTTTCATGTGCGAAATTTGTATTCTTTTGCAACTAAGCATGTCGTGCATCAATTCGAATTATTGTAAACTAGCATGCATTTCTGAATAAGTGGAGTGAGCTATATTGAATTCAAATCTACATTTTCTAAACACCTCCCAAAGACGAACAACCGAGACTCAAGTCTCGTTATTTTATAATTATTTTTGACGAGCATTTTTGCACACTATACTATGAGATCTCTGTTTTCAAAACATGCACGAGAAACGCCTCCTGTCACATGGGCTCATGAAAGGAGAGGTGGTAGGGTGAGGGGGGGGAGGGGGAAGTTACGTGAGAGCTAGGAATGGATGGGTGTTGTTACTTAGGTATGTGTTTGCATGAGATTTAGGTTGTGCGTTGTGTACATGTGTGTGTGTGTGTGTGTTTTGGTGGGTTAATGTGGAAGTAATTTGGTTGGGTGGGTTTAGGTGTAGGTTGGTTTTGGAAGGTGGGGATTTATATGGTTTTCGTTTACTTAATTACACCAGCAAAGAGAAAAAAATGCACTAATGTACATTAAACAATTAAACTTCAAAATACAATAATTATCCCTAAAAATACACTATTTGTATTATGATGCATTAATACCTATAATGAACTAATATAATGCAATAATGCCTAAAATACCCTTTAACTAAAATAAATTAGAAATAAATTATCTTATTAAATATAAATTCATCACCATACATCCTATGATGGATCACCCATCCCCCTTCATCAATCCTTGTCCTCTCTTCCCCTCCACTCACATCATGCCACTTAAGCCTAGTCACCTTACCAATAATCCCATGCCACCCCTCTCCAACAAGCCATAACCCTAACCCTCTATCCATTAGTTCATGCCAACCTCTCCCTACTCCATATAACCCCTCCATTTCCCTATGCCAAAGGCATCTCTTAAATCATCTCTCTCTCACTCCAATCCATCTCTTCCTCTCCATCTAATCGTCGTGAAATTTGCGTAGAAAATAGTTTTGGATAAATCGTCATCGTAGGGGCAAAATCTCATGACCAAATAAATAACCTGAGGTGAGTCTAGGTTGAACACAAGGAGGCTACATTCAAAAATCTGCATTAAGTTTATTTATTTTTGGTATTTTTTAACTTTGTAATTTTTATAAATTTATTTGGAAATAAAAATGGAGTGGACAAATGCAAGTGATGGTGGGTGGATGCAATGGAATTATAATAATGGAGGGAAATAAGGTGATAGTGAGACAGGTGGAAAAATATGTATGGAAATGGGGAATATTTGGATTTTTATTGCAAATAAAAAATCAACACTTGCACTAAAAATAGAGAGAGAGAGAATAATATCCAATGAATGCTTATCAAAATAAACTACACTACAAAGAAAGATAAAAAGAGAAGAGAAAGAAAGTCTCCCTAGAAAGTCGCTAAAAGATAGAGAACCAGGCAGTGCATAGACGAAGGGTGGAGGCTGGATGAAGGAGAATGGAACTAGATGAGTTGAAGATGAGTAGAGTAGCTACCCAAGATTATCGTAAGCCTTGGATGAGGTAAGGAAGGTGGTGACAACGCTCTCTGAAGGGGAATGAAGATGGAGGAAGGAGGACGGATTTAGAGCTTCTATACACTAGCAGTAGGTCGAAGCACACCTTAAAGAGGGGAATTGGAGTGCCAAAAGGCTCTTGGAACTCGTAGAGGAAGACTAGGCTTGGAACAATGGGCAATGAACGGGGTATGGTCCTTATGTAGCTAAAGGGAAGGAGGGTTGGTCAGCCAAAAGAGGCCAGTCGCACACCTGGCACGCGTAGGCAGTGTACACGAACAGCAAATCATGAGCAGAGCATGCACTTGGCTCAGTTGGCAGCTCTAGTGCATCTTGGCGAGGAATGCAGATTGCGCATCTACAACTGGCAAAGCATGGGTGACTCATGCGGATCACGCAAGTGTAGTGAGAAGGGTGCCAGCGACGCTTACGAGGGCGAATTCCACACTGATTCCTAGGCGAATCTTGTGTGGATCCACACGCGATCGGCGATGAGGACGTGTAGGTGGGAACAGGCTGCTGTTTGGGTGACCACAAGTGTGCGGGCAGTAGTCGCATGTGGGCGAGTGTGTTCGCACATGTGCATCTTCGTACGTGGAGTACACGCGAATGGCCGAAATTGGAGCATTTGGCATCCGTTTTTGCCAAAATTTTGCAGAGATGTCTGATGGGTCTTATATTTCATCAAGAGCAAGGGGTGGAAAAATTACACCCAACCCTTTGCACCTTGGTAAAATTACAGTTATGCTCCTAAGATGTTTTCTTCTCCACACTCCTCTATGACCCTACACATCACACCCAAACTAGTCAATGCACATTATTTAGGTTAATAAATAATTAAATAAAGCAATTAGCCTAATTTATGCATGCATGGAGCTAAATATGCAAGGGTTAATACAATGTACTATTTACACCCTAGATGAACTATGTTAACCTAGGTCTTAGCATAATTTATCCATTTTAAGTATAATAATTGTGTTAGTATCACCATCCCTCTCCCTATACATAATCTCCATAGGTTCACTTCTCCCTTCTACCACCTCCTACATGCCCCCCATTGCATCAAGGCATCTCTGGCATCTTCTTCATCTGGACATCCACCTTGTACTTTCATCCTTTATTCTTCACTCTATGCCATTCCACTACTCGCCCCTCCTTACTCTCTTTCTTTTTGATGTTATTTGTAGTTAACGAACTAGTGCACGTTTGATATCAATAAAGAAAAATAATTTGTGCTTTCCTTCTTTTTAGTGAATATTGCCTACTTTAATTAATATTGCATGTTGCATAGTTGTTTACTTCCAAATCTTAATTTTAGTTCCTAAAATAATTTTATAATTTTTGCACATCTAAAATTTCCAAAAAAAAATACTATAGGTTTCTTCATATTAGTTTTAATTCTTGTCCAAATTTCATGCCAAACTTCCTTAAAACAATTAAAAATCATTTAACCTTCCTATCCTTATATTGTTGCAACTTAGTCCCTTCATTTTATTTCTTAATTTATGGTGCATGTTCTTGATGTTAGATTTGTGTAAAATTTAGTAGGAATCTTTGTTAGGCCTTAAAGTATCTTCAATAGGTTTATTAGAATTGTTTACATTTGTAGGAAATTATTTAAACGCAAATTATGCTTAGGTTTCTAATGTTGCATTTCAATCCCTATCCATAGTTCTCACAAGTGTATCCTGATGAGGTGTGGCTCATCATAGCTAAAATGCCAAGTTAAATTAGAAACTAGGTTAAACACTATTTAATTAACACGATAAATGCGTTAAATGTGGGATTTAAGGAAAATGACCTAAAACATCAATTTCGTGTTAAAAATGCATAATTAGGTCAATTAATGAGATATTTTATTCTCAGATGAAAATTGATCATCCAATTTCCAATTGAACACCTTTCTTGGTTCAAAAGTTCAATAAAAATCAAGATTGAAATCATGTTATAATATGTTCAATTGAGCTATCATAAAAATCTCATTGCATTTGGACATCAACAGGACCTTGGAATTAGTTATTTACATTTAGGTCCTCATTGATATACATTTTTCATAAGCTAAAGCTGCAAGGGCATGTTTGAAAGCCACGAGGGACCTACTAGTTATCATATCCCTTTCACCTTTATGGGCTTCTTCAAAAAATTTCTATCGTTTCACCTTTATGGGCATCTCTTGTAATTTTCCCAGACACCTGCAGCCACTCCACTACTATTCATGCGAAGAACACCCATAGTAGTGGTTTTCTATTGATGATAACATCATCATCAGCCATAACTAGTTTTAATTAGTCAAAATTAATTGACAAATGCTCTTGCATAATAACCGGAGAGTCGTAATTCATTGAACATCCATTCTGAGAAGAAAATATTAAATCAGGGTTAATTCTACAGTTTTAACAAAAAATCAAAAATGCAGAGTAATCATGGGATTTCCCAAGGGTTAACTAAAGGTCAAATGTTCATTAATGGCTAATAAGTGGGTCCACGCAGATAGAAACAGGTTTTCTCGCACTTCAAGAGTCAAAACAGCACCTGAAACCCTAATTTCAAACCTGCTTAATTAATAGAGATTCTAGTCATAATAAATTCCATCTACACCTTCTAAAATTCATATAAAAATATTCTATAAGTTTTGATATCCTTGATTTGACCATCTGAACCTATTTTGACCTAAAATAGAGTCTTAGATAAGAAGTTGCCTTAATTTGGGTTTCTACATAAATTACCCATACAAACTTGATCAAAACCAAAATCCAACTTTTCCATCAAATTTTTTGGGTCCAAATTAGGTTTGTACCAAAATTTGGGGCCAATCAGAGATCATCTTTACCTAATTTGCATTATAGTCCAGTTAGACTCTTTTTTATCTCACACCAGCCCCTAGCTTTTGAAATTCTCATGAATAGGTCCCTAAGTTTCTTGTCATCTATGCACATAGGTCCCTACTGTCATTGGTGTGACAGAAGCTCCATCATTGAGATTCAAACGAGAATTTCCCGCTCGATTCTCAATCAAACAATCCCAAAATTAAATCAGAGATTCCTTGAGGAATTCTCTTCCAAATAAGACTAGCCATGAATCATATTTCTTTCCCAATCTCCCATGCGAATGCATGAAAGATGTGGGTATCCCATAGGCACGAAATCTCTAAGCTTCCAAGCTTGGAATGCTCCCCTGAGCCCTATAAAAGGACCTTGATTGCAAGGCCATGCTCTTTAGCATGGTTTTGGTCGGAATCTACCTTTCTTCCCTCCTCTCAGGCCAAATGATCCATAAGCCCCGGTGACCTTCTTCGTCTGACCTCTTCGCCCACTGTTGAAACGCACAAATCGAATCGCTAACGTATTCAATTTTGGAAAACCTACCGTTGTAGCTTGAAAGTGAAGAATTCGTGTTCAACAAATAAAATTTATACCAAAATTAAAATTCTAGGTCAAACACAGGGAGGCGGACGTTTGATTTAAAAGCTACGCGTTTTTTTTATTTGTCATGGAATAATTCAATTTAAAACTATCTAATTATTTACAATAAATAGAAGAGAGAGAGAGTAAGAGAGAAAGAGAATATTACACAGAGAAATCAAAATGAGATGTAGAATAAACAAGGAATTTATCATTAAGGAGATTGTTCATTTCACTCTTACAACTACAAAGCATAAAACAATTACTCTAGAAAACGATAAATTTACTCTAGAAAGCATTAAAAGAATGGAGGGAGAAATGTCCTCCTCGACGATTGCTTGGAGGACGAGCAAAACTACACTAGAAAGCAGTAAATCTATACTAGAAAGCAGTAAAAAGAATAGGGAGAGAGAAATCCTCCTCGACGGTTGCTTGGAGGACAAGCCGGATGGGACGACGCCTGGACGAAGGGGAATGAAGCAGGATGAAGGAGGACGAAGCAGAAGAATGGGAATGGAGCAGCACACCGTCATCGTTGCGGGATCCACTTCCGAAGGGGGACGAAAATTTGGACTTTATCTCGCGAGAAGCATCCTGGGTGTGGGACAAGCTTCTCTTGATCTTTGGAGGGGTAGAGAGGAGAAGGAAGGGATGAGAATTTCATATGGAGGGGGTCTCCTTTTATAGTTGCAAGGAGTGGGGGCAAAATAGTCATTACAACTTCAAAATAATAAATGAGGGGTCTTTAGCGACGGATAAATCCGTCACTACAGCCCCAACGTGGTCGTAGCTCCCGCGCCCACGCGCGCCTCCTCAGCTGCCCGCTTCCTCAACGCCATCGCACGCTCATTGATTCTCAGCCATCCGATAGCGAGATCGGATGGCTTAAGACGCATCTCCGCCCGCTGCTGCGCCCACCTAGTGCGTGCTATCGCGCGTGACGCCGCGCATGCAATAGTGCGTGAACGCTATCGGGCGCGCGTGGCCGTTGGATTGCGATCTGACGATTGATGAAGGCGCGCCCGCTCGCCTCAGAAATCGCTTGGCGGGGCTCGAATGCGCGCCAGCGCCTCGCGATAAGGCACTGGACCGCTGCACTGCCTCGCCCAAAAGGTTGCGCGGATGACTTTAAAGAGCCACGTCCACAGCCGTTGGATCGAGATCCAACGGCGGAGAGGGGGTGGGTGCGCGGTCTTCATAGAATGCAAGCGGCCATTTGGGCGACTGAGATGGCACCACGTGGCGCCATCTTGGCCGTCCATCTTCTGGAAGTTGTAGATGGTGCCACGGATGTCGGATTGACTCGATTTTTGTGTCGTTGGGCTGCGATCGTCGATCCGAATTCATCCGTGTGGTCGGATTTGTCATCTGAAG
The DNA here is from genome assembly GCA_037157565.1 of Thalassia testudinum. Taxonomy (NCBI): domain Eukaryota; kingdom Viridiplantae; phylum Streptophyta; class Magnoliopsida; order Alismatales; family Hydrocharitaceae; genus Thalassia; species Thalassia testudinum. The sequence continues at coordinate 4,377,273 of JAZHRO010000003.1, read as the reverse complement.
TGTGGATTTACATCATCCTGGCCCTTGATCTTTTAGGGTTCCCTGGTCACTATCTGATGCTACGGATGTCTGATTAGGGCGATCTTGGAATCGTTGAACTCCAATCGTCACCCTGATCACATCCATACAGTTGGATCTTTGATTTGAGGCCTCGATAAAATGTTTGCCCCGTCCAAGCACATAAAAGGAGACAATTAACCTCCATTTTATTCAAACTACTCTAAATGCAAGATAATGCATGTTATGCAATATTTATATCATGATATGCAATCCTATGCTTAAGAACATGCATAAATAGACATCTTAAGTAGTGTAAATGTGTTTACATCACCCACTACCACAAACAATACTCAACGAGATCGTCTTCCTCAAGTTCTTCTGTCGCTCGCAATACCAGTGAGGGTCTCCTTCCTCTGTCTTCCTCACTGTTCTTCCTTCCCAGAGATTTCACCTTCCACGGCGTTGGCCAATCAAAGCGAAGCCACCCTACCCCTTTCGTCTGGTAAGGTGAAGTTAGCAAGGTTCCTCTCTCCCTCTACTCTCTTTTCCTCTCTTTAAACCCTAGTTTTGACTCACGACCACGCACCTCCCCCTCCATTTTTCGTCTCTTCGGCCGAACTCTGGCAAGGTCACGAGCCCGCTACACGCCACCATTCACAAAGCCACAACTCCCATTAGCATTGCTGTTCATCCCCGCACCAAACCTCTATCCTTATTCGCCGTTCCACCCATCCAACCGCTCCATTGAACATCATCTCCTCTACGCTTCATCTCTGACCTTTGCAGACCCTCATACCTTGCCAAACTCCACGCAAATACCGCCATCACATTTGAGAATGTCAGGAAATCCTTTTGAGGTGTTCTAATGTGATCGTGAGGCTGTCCTTTGCGTTTCAGGTGATCACCATTCTCCTCCGCCGTCGCCATCATCTCCGGCATTACTTTCAGTCCTCTGACGAAGCTTAAGGCCTACTTGAACCTCCAGGCTTTGCACAACTCCTCCAAGTGCTTGCCCTAGGCCTCCAATTGAAGACTCGAAGTCCTAAATGCACCAATTGAAGAAGGCATTGCTGCGGTCTTGCGTGAAGAAGTAGTGGCTTTAGTGCCACATCGGGTGCAGAAGAACACACGTACGCCTATATATTATTTTTGCGAAGTGCGCTTATCGCCCAACACACTGAAGGGTTGGGTTCCTCCTCACATGAGCATCACACCTCAGCAACTCGCACACCCAGTAGCCCTGGCCCCCTATGCTCTTGACCCGATAACCCAATTATCTGGATCCAATTAGACCTAGGATTTGAGAGAGAAGAAGATGAGGGAATTTGTGAGAGAGTGGGGGAGGGTTTTGCTCTCTTGTGCTCTGTGCGACACTTAGTCCCTAAAGGACTTGGCTTCGTTATGCTTGTGAAGGAGAAGGCTCGAGAAGAGAGAAGAGAAAAGAAGAGAAGAGGCGCCCAAGGTCTAAAGAAGAGAAAAGAAGAAGAAGAGAAGAGAAGCTGAAGAGAAGAGAAACAAGGAAGATAAGGCTTAAAAGCCTTATGCCTGTGCTTACTGATGATCATTTAAGCCGTTTAAAATAAGAGCTGAGGCACTGCAGCATTCAAGCTACTATTCATTTATTTGATATAATTGAGATCTGATATGCATGTTTAATCAAGCCTAATAATTGGGATTCAAATCACCATTATTTTGTCCTGACTTCTTTTTATCATTGTGAACTATTGAAATACTCATGATTATGATTGAATACCAATTTTGAGTAGGTTATTATTCATTGAATATCTACTTGAATGCTCAATTAATTATGCTCATTGATTTTGAATGCGATTAATGTTGTGAATTCCACATTTGCTCTCTATGTTCGACCTCAGACTCCATTGTAGATTCTAAGTTATAATTCTATCTATTTGAGAGCTATTTGTTGACTATACTACAATGCATTTTCTTAAAACTCAATAAAAACTTAATAACATTTTGGCGCCGTTGCTGGGGAGCAATGCGTAATTCACACATTGATCTTATCTTTTTTGATATTTATCTAAGCACTAACTTGCCTTGTTTATTTTCTTATGGTTTTTGTGAGGTACATCATGTGGAGATCTTTTGCACAAATCAACCACTCCAAGGGAAGGTAATCTCTCTTCTTCCCTAATCAATCTCCTAATCTTTGGAAGAGAGAAAAGGAAACAAAATTAATTAGGATTCATTTACCTTACTTTCTTAGTAATTATCATTTAAAGGCAAATTTCTTGATTTGTGAATTCATAATTGATATCTGATTGAAGCTTGAGATAATTCTGTTTAGAAATCCCTACCCTGATTTCCTACACTTACTAGGAATTTACGTGTAATTTCTAATCATCTTGGACTACACACTTCTTTTTTGAGTCCAAGGTGTACATTCTGAAATCAAATTGTACTTGAAATAGAGCCAACTAGGGTTTCTACTCTAGGGTTTTGAAGTGTTAGTTCACACTTGCCTGAATCAAAGGAAATTAACCCTCCCGCATTTGTGTGCTACCCAAACTCTTGCTTGAAAAGATCTAATCAAAAGAACCCTAAAATTAGGCTCTAAATCTCACTTGAATCCTAAAATTGTGGACTTAATAACTTGAGAGTTAATTCAGGGTGATCTTCAGGTCTTGACCTAAATTTCATTCTGCATCTTTTAGGGCAGGTCAGGAGAAATTGATCTACTGTGTAGGCCAATCAACCTCCAAATTAGGTCACAAACTATCAATTTCTGTTTAAGTGAAATTCAAGGCATAAATTAGGAATAAAATTGGTAGACTTAAAGTCTCAATTCGCACATACCGGTCTACTTGGAACTGCAGAGACAAGAAAGGTCAGGTAGGAGAAACCCTGTAACCTGTGGGGATGCTCTACCATGTAGGGGTCTTTTCAAGGTTCTCCCTTCCTGGCTGCCCAGGTAATTCTCGGGTGTACGGATTTTTGATTCAGTGGTATCATCCACCTTGAAACAAGCCTTAGTCATCCAAAACTCTTTGGGTGCCTTGATTGGGTCCAATTCACATCTAGTCCCTCATCCTCTCTCTAGAGCACATACATAGGAAGGTCATTAGGTTTTTAACCTAAGAGGCCTCATTAGATCTTATACGGAATTTCTAATATGATCTGATTAGTTCAATCTAAACTTGAATTTGATTCTACATCCTGATCCACCACTTAACTTGAAAATGCAACCTGGCAATTTAAGAAGACCAACTAAGAAACCTGAATCCCGAAGGTCCATGAAAGATAGAATGATTGAGGATGCCCTTAAATATTATGAAGATGATGAGAAAACCTCAATTATCGAGATTTTAGTTAATGTACCAGAAGCAACAACCCACATTACGAATTGTACTGAAATGGTATTTATGTAAATCTTACATGGTTCAACCTGAGATGATCGTTTATCAGAATATAGTGAATTGTGGGGATGGCATAGTAATGAGTATTTACAATGTATGTCAGACCCACAATTTTGGGGGATGTACCAAAGTCTCATGGAGAAACGTGGGTACATGCTAAATACATTACAGAAAACCATTGATCAAAGATACCCATACATTCCTTCAGAAGATGATGAGACATCTTGGAGTAAGACTGAGAATCAATCTGATTTCCTAGAACTCGGGTTAGAAATTGGAGTGTTATTGATGCCCAACCCAAATCGAATTAGACACAAATTATATATAGAATGACACACCTGATCTTGAGATGGGTTGGGAAGATCCGATTGCAAGTGTTCACAATTCCGAATTAGCCCTAGAAAATCATGAAGTTGGTCTATCAAGCCTAGATTACCCTAACACCTATGATGATGAGATTGAGTTAGAACCTCTTAAGAATGTAAATTCCACTCCTTCTGGTAAGGTGATTCTCGAGAATGATTCTGACATCCCTATAGAGCCCAACCTAGATTCTAGTGACCCAGTGCCTACATTTAACCTAGAATCTGGATTCAATCCTATGTGGGATAATCATGAGGTCCAATGCGATGAGAATCAAATTTTGAATCTAGACTATGATTGTGGACCTATATTTGTTGATTACACTTCTCCAACCACCTCAGAGATACAAATTGATTTTTTGAAAGTCAAATTGATCTATGATATAGAAACCAAGGGGTTGGAAGAGCTGGGAATCGAATAGATCTACCCTAGGAACCAAGAGCCCAAGCCTCTACCTAGTGAGGACACCTTTCTGAGTTTAGATTCTGTGATTAGGATAGATCCAAGTCAAGTTGTTGCTTCTTCGCATCATGATTCATTCTGTGGTGGAACTTCTGATCTGGAATCAAGTTCAGAAATTGATCTTCTCAAATTCTCTGACGATTTGAATCTTACTCTAATTTCAAAGAACCGATGTTTCCTAATGACTATGATCCAATTTACGACCTCAGTATCCATGATCCATTTTTAACTCTAACTCTGAGGTCCCTAATCTCAAGATCATTGATTCAAAATCATGTTCCATTGAGATGGAATCATTCCTTTATGATCCACAGGAATAAGAAATAGTAAGTACCGAGAGTGTCTGCAATCCAGAACTCAAATCTTTTATTGACTCAGATTTCCATGATCCTATAAGCACTCTCCAGGCATTTACCTTTGATTTTGACGAGTGCCATAGGAACCCTCTAGATGAACCTATCTTTGAATCTTTTCTAGAGCCCTCAACTCACATAGATCTCTTGGAAGCCACATCTTCTGATCCACACATGGAGCCTTGCGAAATCCGATTGAAACCCTGACTTGCCACCAGAATGAACTTCTACTCCGATTCACCTCTCTCTGATCCGGTTGCATATGATTCTCTTCCATCTTTTGATTGGGTTTCAGACATTGATCAGACCAATAATCACTTCTTATCCTTTTCTAATCCTACTAGTAGGGTTCCTACATCCTCTACAGCTCCATTTTCTTTTGAAGATCCCTACTCTGATCAGGGTGAACTGACTCAGCTAAACCCTGGATTCTCATTTCCACATCCATTTGAGCCTCAAAGTATCTGGTGGGCTCCGTACCTATTGATTCATATCCATCAACCCACCAAACTAATTGGGTTTAGACTGCATCATCAGCTTGTAGATTTGAACAAGCACCTGGTTGGACCAACCAAGCTATTGATCAAGGTGCTTGTTTTACAAAACTCATCTGATTTAACCACCCATTCTCCTTGACTACTTTCTGGTCAGCTAAAGGCATTGAATTTAGCACTTAACGGGAGGCAACTTGTCATTCCAAAAGCCCAAGACCCTTCTGATTATCTTTTGAGCTACACTCTTATTGCACTTTTGAGTTCAACTTTAGAACAGCCGACTCCACCTTTGGTACTTGTATCAAAACTTGAAATCATCTGCAATAGTCATCCCAACCCATGCACCAACCCTTTGATCCTATTCTAATCCTTGAACCAAACTAATTTCCTACCCTCTAGTTTATAATGAGGACATTGCAAAACTTAGGCATGGGGGGTGTTAAAGTGCAAAGAGACAAAACACCTATTCCTTGAGGGGTTCTCACAAAAAAATATACATATTCAAACATTGAAAAAAAAATAAAAGAAAAATTGAAAAAGAACAAAAAAAATGGAGAAAGGAGAGGAAAATTTTCTGAAGTAAATTGAAAATCTTTCCTAAGGAGGGAGAGAGGAGAAAGTTTAAATGTCAAAAAGGAGCAAACAAAGCAAGAACAAAAATTGAGATTCATTAGCACTTGATTATGGAGATTACTTAAGTTCTAAACCTAATAAAAAAGAAAAGAAAAATTAAGTCCAGAAAATAAAGAGACAAAGAGATTAGTATGAGTGCTGATCTTAGGCCTCTTAAGCTTATTTTAGGGCTTAAACATTCAAGTATTTGTTAAGATCTCGATTAGTCCTCAAGAGGTTGAGGAAAGTGCAAAGCTGATGTGTTAGGTCTAAGGCTTAGGAATTATTCAGCCACGTTGCCTGCCCTTTGGTTTACGGGACTTGGTAACCTAAGCACCCAAACTCACACACTTAGTCTGGTTCAATGTGCTTAGCAAAGAAAAATCTGCCAAAAGTGTTCTGTTATGAAAAGTCATCTCAAAGATCTAGCTTAAGAGCAGCTTGACAACACAAGTTGATTTGAGCAAGTTCCCAGCACAGAGAGGTAGGAAATTTCCCTCAAAGATGCATAATAACATATCATCTCCTCGGTGCTTGTCTCCTAGGATATCTAAATATCCTACCAGGGGCATGAAAGCACCTTGTGCTGGTTCAGGTGCCATGGGTGGGATTATCCCAAAATGTCAATTTCCAAGGCCTAAATTTAGCTATAGAATGCCATGGACGGCAATATCTCGAAGTGTCGAAAGCCAAGGTTCTAGGGGTTGCCATGGGTGGTTTTATCTCAAAACATCGAAAGCCAAGGACCCTTCGCGGATTAATGGTGGGGATAAGGAATTCGATACAGACCGTGTTTAGGGCCAATTCGAGGATGGATTTAGGGAAAATAAAAAGAAAAGAGAGAGGAAACTCTCCAAATGAAAACTCTTCTACTATCCCACTCTCTTACAAAAAATGCACTGGTAAACTGAACCTAGACATGCTACATTTTCATGCACGGAAGCTTTAACTGCTAGGTTCAACGAACCTCTAGGCAGTCTTTGCAAGCCTTATAAACCTTCACGGCAAACTCTAGTTGAAGCTGGTCAGGTCTGGATCTTGATTAATACTTGAGTACCTCTAGGCATACTATTAGCATTTTGACCTAATTTCTAAAAAATAAAAAGAATCAGGCATCTGAACATCAATGCATAGTCTAGAACTCTAGTTCTTTTCATATGATTTTGTTAAGGGACTAGCAAAAGTTAAGCATGGGGGTATGATGATAACATCATCATCAGCCATAACTAGCCTTAATTAGACAGAATCAATTGACAAATGCTCCTCCATAATCATCGGATAGTTGTAATTCATTAAACATCCATTCTAAGAAGAAAACATTAAATCAGGGTTAATTATGTAGTTTTAACAAAATATCATAATTGTAGAGTAATCATGGGATTTCCCTGGGGTTAACTAAATGTCAAATGTTCATTAATGACTAATAAGTGGATCCATGAAGACAGAATGGGTTTTCACGCACTTTGAGAGTCAAAACAACACTCGAAACCCTAATTTCAGACCTGCTTCATTAATAGAAGTTCTGGTCAAAATAAATTTCATCTAAACCTTCTAAAATTCATAGAAAAATATTCTATTAGGTTTGGTATCCTTAATTTGACCATCTAAACCTATTTTGACCGAAAATAGAGTCTCAAACAGGAAGTTGCCCTAATTTGGGTTTCTACATAAATTACGTAGTCAAACTTGGTCAAAACCAAAATCCAACTACATCATCAAATTTCTTGGGTCCAAATTAGGTTCATACCAAAATTTGGGGCCAATCAGAGATCATCTTTACCTAGTTTGCATTTCAGTCCAATCAGACTCTTTTCTATCTCACATCAGGCCCTAGCTTTTGAAATTCTCGCGAACATGTCCCTAAGTTTCTCATCATCTTTGTAAATAGGTCCCTACCACCATTTGTGTGAGCAAAAGCTCCACTATTGAGATTCGAGCGAGGATTTCTCGCTCAATTCTCAATCAAACAACCCCAAAATTAAATCAGAGATTCCTTGAGGAATTCTCTTCCAAATAAGATCGACCATGAATCTTATTTCCTTCCCAATCTCCCATGAAAACACATGCAAGATGTGGGTATCTCACAGGTGCGAAATCTCTGAGCTTCCAAGCTTGGAATACTCCTCTGAGCCTTATAAAAGGACCTTAATTGCAACATCGTGCTCTTTAGCTTGGTTTTGGCCAGAATCTACCCTTCTTCCCTCCTCTCTGGCTGAATGCTCCACGAGCTCTGGCGACCTTCTTTGTCTGACCTCTTCGCCTACCGCCATAGACAATATTCGACGAAATCGTCTTCCTCAAGTTCTTCTGCCGCTCGCAATACCATTGAGGGTCTCCTTCCTCCGTCTTCCTTGCCTTTCTTCCTTCCTGGAGATTTCACCTTCCATGGTGCTGGCCAATCAAAGTCAACGCTGCCCTGCCCCTTTCATCTGATTAGGTTAGGTTAGCTAGATTCCTCTCTCCCTCTACTCTCTTTTCCTCTCTCTAATCCATAGTTTTGACTCATGACCACGCCCCTCCCCCTCCCCCTCCGTCTTCCTTCGCTTCAGCCAAACTCTAGCGAGGTCGCCAGCCTGCTACACGCCACCATTCTCCAAGCCACAACTCCCATTAGCATCGCCCTTCCATCCCCGCACCAAACCTCCATCCTTATTCGCCATTCCACCCATCCAACCACTCCACCGAACACCATCTCCTCCATGCTTCATCTCCGACCTCCGCAGACCCTCACACCCCACCAAACTCCACGCAAATACCACCATCACATTCGCCATCCTTTGCATTTTAGGCGATCGCCATTCTCCTCCGCCGCCATCATCTTCGACATTACTCTCAATCCTCCAATGAAGCTTAAGGCCTAATTGAACCTCGAGGCTTCATGTAACTCCTCCAGATGCTTGCCTCAAGCCTCCAATTGAAGACCCAAAGTCATAAATGCTCCAATTGAAGGTGTTGCTACAATCTTGCACGAGGAAGAAGCAGTGGCTTTAATGCCACATTGGGCATGGAAGAACGCATGCATGTCCATATATTATTCTTGTGAAGTGTTCTTAATGCCCAACACACTGAGGGGTCGGGTCCCTCCTCACATAAGCCTCACACCTCAGCTACCTACACACCTGATAGCCGTGGTCCCCTATGCTCATGACCCAATAACCCAATTATCTTGATTCGATTGGACCTATGATTTGAGAGAGAAGAAGATTAAGGAATTTATGAGAGAGCGAGGGAGGATTTTGCTCTCTTGTGCTCTGTGCGACACTTAGTCACTGAAGGACTTGGCTCCCTTGTGCTTGTGAAGGAGAAGGCTCGAGAAGAGAGAAGAGAGAAGAGAAGAGAAGCTGAAGGTCTGAAGAAGAGAAGGAGAAAAGAAGAAGAAGAAGAGAAGAGAAGCTAAAGAGAAGAAGAGAAATAAGGAAGAAAAGGCTTAAAAGCCTTGTGCATATGCTTATTAATGATCATTTAAGCCGTCTGAAAATAAGAGCTACCATCTAAGGCACTATAGCATTCAAGCTATTGTTCATTTATTTGATATAATTGAGATCTAATATGCATGTTTGACTAGGGCTAATAATAGGTGATTCAAATCACCATTATTTTGTCCTGACTTCAATTTATCATTGTGAACTATTGAAATACTCATGCTTATGATTGAATATCAATTTTGAGTAGGTTATTATTCATTGAATATCTACTTGAATGCTCAATTAATTGTGCTCATTGATTTTGAATGAGATTAATGTTGTGAATTCCACATTTGCTCCCTGTGTTCGACCTCGGACTCCATTGTAGATTCTAAGTTATAAATTTTATATGTTTAAGAGCTATTTGTCGATTGTACTACATTGCATTTCCTTAAAACTCGATAAAAGCTTAATAACATCTATTACTTGTTCCATCTGATCTAATGGTCGATCGTTCTCCTCTGAGCATGTACCTTTGCACGAAGCTTCATTGCCTCACCTAGATTCCATCCAACGATGGTTTTTGGTTTGAAACTCCCGCGCACCTGATGAGAGCCTCATCATGAGCCATAACTAGCCCATTTTAACCTAATAAAGAGAATAAAAGCTCCTACATGACTTAGAAGAGGAATTAATTGGAGGAATAAGTGTCCTAAGAAGAAAACATGAAATAAAGGTTAAAACTTTAATTTTACCATTGTAGTACATAAACAGGATTTCTCACAGACAGGGCATAGGTCAAATGGTCTAAATGAGATAAAAAGTGGATTGAATCAATTAGAAATGGGTTCATGTGCAATCCAGGAATTAAATGACATTTGGTAACCCTAAAACAGACGCGCTTAATTCAACAAGGTTTTGGTCAGGATAAAAATCAAGAAAACCCTCTAAAATTCATGGAAAAATATCCCCTAGGGTTTAGAACATTCAAATTGGCGTTTGGAACCTAGTTTGACCTAGAATAGGGTCCTAGCTCATCAATTAACCTAATTTGGGTTTTTACACAAAATGTCCAGTCAAACATGGTAAAACATAAAATTCAACTTCACCATTAGATTCTTTAGGTCTAAATTAGGTTTTTACCAAAATTTGGACCTAAGGGGAGGTCATCTTGACCTACTTTGTAATTTAGTACACCCAATTACATTTCGGTCCCTATCTTTTGAAAACCATCACATAAACCCCCTAACTTTGTCGCCAGTCTTACAATCAGGTCCTTTTACCATTATTGGGGAAGAATCTTTCTCCGGTGAGGATGACAGGGGGGATACTCTCAGATCCCTCAAAGATCTCCTAGAATTGGAAGAGAGATTCTCTGAGGAATCCCCTTCCATCTGAGCCCGATCATGATCTCTGATTCCTGTTCAATCTCTCGTGCGAACGCACGAAAGATTTAGATCCCAACCACCTTCCTTCTCCGATGAGACAACGGTGGCTAAAAGCTTGCCCTCTACGCACAAGAAGCTCGGCCAGCACCTATAAAAAGACCTCCGACCCTCTCCAAAATCCCTCAGACTGGTCTTGGCGGTAGAATCCTCCAAATTTCATCTCTCCTCTCTCCGGCCAAGAAACCCGCAAGCTCCGGCGATTACCTCTCCTCCTTCTCGTCGCTCTACTGTCATACCAGCAGTAGAGTCTACTCCGCCTCATCTTCCCACGTCACGTCGCACCTAGCGCATGCTTCCCTGACCTCCTCCTCGTTGCCGTTATCTCCCTCAGGGTTATCTTCTCCGACGACAGCACAAACAAGCTGTCTGACTCTACTGCCCCCTTTCTCTCCCAATAGTCTAGATAAGTTCCCCATCTTCCACTCTTTCATTTCCCTCACTCTATTTCACACAATCGACCCTCGACCGTCCCTGTCCATCGCCACCTTCCTCATCTCTGACCACCCTCTAGCGAGATGCTCCCGTCGCTCCGCAGCCCCACACGTCTCACTGACCATTGCATAATCTCCGTCTCACCTCACTGAGCACCCTCCACTCATCCAAAGTCCCGCGACATCACTACAACAACCCCCCTAACACACCCACCTGTCCGGCCACAGAGCGACCTAGGCACCCACGCCTAGGCCGCCCTGCAGCCTGCCGCATAGCTCCTCACCTTCTCCATGACACAGCTAAGGTCCCCCGGTGATCTGATTAGGCCGCGAGGCAATTTTTGTGTCAGACAGATCTCAAGCTCCGGTCGCCATTGACGGCAACTTGAGGAAGCTCCACGCTTGCTCCGGGCCTCAGGACTGCAAGATTACAGGTGCTGCGAACTTGGGCAGTCCTTGCAAAGATAGTTGACCCAGCAAGCGATGCCAACAGAGCCTACAGTTGAGGGAATTGAAGGCACGGTCTACTGCGGGCGCGCGAGGGAAAGCAGTGGGCTTTAGTCCCACTTCGGTAAGTCAGGACGCGCGTGTACCCATTATATTGTTTTTGTCATATAGGCCGGTTGCCTCCAGTCACACTTGGGGTGAGGTCCCTCACCTTACCACTGCGCCTCGTTCGTGAGTTCACTACGTGGATTTGGCGCGACCCGACCCAACCTTGTCCTGAGCACTCCTCGCGCACCACCCTCACGCCGGTGCGCCTGGACCTAGGCGCGCGATCCGACCCGCTTACCCAGCTCTGGGAGAGCGTGCTGAGAGTGGTTTACACACACAGAGAGAGATGCGTAGGTAGAGGGTTAGGTTTTGCTATGTGTGGTTGTGTGCAAGACACAGGGACTTAGCCGCTGCAAGCAGAGGAAGAAAGAAGGAAGGAGTCTCTGCCAAGGAAGAAAGGCAAGGCAGAAAAGAAGAAACGCAAAAGAAAGAAGAAAGAAGGAAGGAGGCTCTACAGCCAAGAAGGAAAGGCAAGGAATAGAAGAAGAAGAAGAGAGGCAAGGCAGAGAAGAAGAAGCAATGCCAAGGAGAACAGAACTGAAGAAGAAGGAGACAAGGGGCAGACAAAGATTCAAGAAGGCAAAGGAAAAGAAAAAAAAGAAGAAAGCCAGACCTTGGTCGTAGGAAGAAAAGAAATAAAGAAAGAGAAATAGAAGCAGCAAGGGAAAAGAAGAGAAGGAGCTCTATTTTAAGACATCTGATATTTTGTATCAGACGTCCATTTTTTGTTCCCTTTGAGCAATTTCTTTTTATATCACTCTCATTGAACTAGTCATTTATTCTCATTTAAAAAGTTATGTTCTCAAGTTTTGGAAATACTTAGATTTCTCCCTGTGTTCGACCTCGGATACTCTGATTTTCGTGTTATAAATCTTTATTTGTTTTCGCGGAAAGTTCATCTATATTACAACGCAATATTTGTTAAAACACGATCTAGCCGCGTCAACATTTTGGCGCCGTTGCCGGGGAGCAACAGGCACTTCTAAATCTTTTTATCACAACTTCTGATCCAATATTGACCTAATTCCTCTCTTTTATTGTGTTTGTCTCTGGGAAAGCAGAGAAAAGAAGAGCACAGACACTCCAAGGAATAGGTAATTTTCATTAGCCCTCTCTCTTAACTCCCTCAAAGTCTGAAAAGGAACAAAAGAAGAATCAACTTAGGGCTACCTGTTTCATACTTAGTAATTCATCAAAGTTGCCTGATTTTCATTTCAACACATTTTTAACTACTCATCCAACTAAGGTAATGACCGGTCGATCTTTCGCTTTTAAGTCGTTTGTAGTTTAATGTGGTGGAAAAATCGACTAATCAATTTTTAATAAGAAATAACCACTCGCAGAGGAGCGGGTCATATCCACAGGGAGGCAATAACGTATTAAAATTCGCGCCACTTAAAAATGTTTGTTCGGAGTCAATTTGGACAAGAACCAAGCCAAGATTGCCTTTAGATTAAGGTTTAAGCAAGAAACAATGCTGAAATGTCAATTATGAGAAACTACAGGATATTTTCCGCAATGCAGAGTGAATAGAATATGATTAAAATGTGGCAATGGCAGAAAATGTAAATTTTAATTAACGTTTTACTGTAGCAAAACAGGGGAATTTTTCCCCGTTGTCTTGCGCGACGAGGAGCCGATGGCTGGGTGCGGGAAGCTCGGAGGAGGTCCCTTGGATCAAGGGCTTCGAATCGGTGGTGGCAGCGAGTCGCGCGGCGGTCAGAGGTGGCCGGACGAGCTCCGGCGGAGGTGCTGCAGCCGGCAGCTTGCGTGGGCGCGCGGCGGGTCTGCGGAGGGCGCACGGTTGTGCGCGGGCGGTGGTCTGCAGGAGGGCGCTTGCGCGGTGGTCTGCAGGCGGTTGGCGTGTGCGGTGGAAGCTGGCGTGGGCAGAGGGTCTGCAGAGGTCGGTTGCTGGCGGTTCTGCAGGCGCAGTGGTGAACAGCGTGGACTGCAGGCGCTGTTGGAGGGTGCAGGCGCGTGGGCGAAGGACTCTGCAGTCGCGAGTGAATGGCGCTTGCAAGCGGCAGGCGCGGGAGGAGGCGTGCTCGGTTGTGCTGATCTGCAGGCGTGCGTAGGTCTGCAGCCGGTGAGCGGTGGAGCGCGCAGGCGTGGGTGCGCTGAAGGTTCTGCAGGCTGTTGAGCGGAGGCGTGGCTGTTGGAGAGTTGAGGTGCGTTTGAGCTGAAGGTTGACGGACGTGGGTGCGCTGAAGGTTCTGCAGGTGCGGGAAGGTGTCTGCAGGCGACTTCAGGCGTGTGCGGTGAAGTGAGCGGGTAACTTCAGACGTCTGGGAAATTTCCCAGACGTCTTAAGTTACTGAGAGGGGGCTGATCAGTAGCTCGGTGGTGGTGGTCTGCGACGACGGCGAGGGAGTTGCACGCTAAGGTGCTCACGGTAATGCAGGCGAGCTCCGGATGGCGGTGTGGCCTGTCACACCACACGCCCACGGTGGTGGAGACTCGCCGCCACGGTAGAGGCCGGCAGTGTGGAGTGGAAGAGAGAGGATCTCTCTGCACAGTGGTGGGTCGGTGGCGGAGGCCTCCTGAGCTCGGCTGCCTCCGTGCTCCTTTTGTAGTGTCTTGAACCAATTTGAAATCAGCCGCCGACCAGATCCACCACATCCGCTCCCCCTTGAATGGCTTCATCACTGCAGCAGCCGGGCGTTGGAGCGGCAGCCAGCCGTTCTGAAAGAAGACGAATAAAGAAAATATTATTAAAATATTAGGGTTATTTATGTATAGACCCTCAACTTCTATATTAATAAAAACAATATACCTAATTGGTTATCTAATTAGATGAATGCTATTCTAAGCTAATTCTAAATGCACTTAAGATATGAATGCAATGTATGGATTATGTAATTAGATTAAAATTATGAATTAATCTATTTACATCCTAATTTATACTAAATAAATGTTAGAATTAACCTAATGTGTAGGCACTTAAATACTTAAATAGCCCACAACATGGGCTAATCAGGTAACTAGGGCTAAAACTTTCTTGATTGAGCCCTAGATACTAAATTTTGAGGCAACTAAATTGGACCAACTAGAGCCCACTTAAGGATTGAAAACCTAGGGTTTTTAGAGACACATCTTCTCTTAAACAAAGAAAAAAAGTTTTTCCAAAAAGAGGTGTGCCTAAACCTTGTTTGAAAAGATCTATACAAGAGAAACCCTAAGTAAATCAGGCTTTTAAATCCTTTTGAACCTTAAAAGAAAGGACCCAAAAGCTCTCAAAGGAACAAGAGGTGAAGTTGATCCCTTGGGTCAACCAACCATAAAATTAGGTCACTTTTTCACTCAAAAGACCTAAAAGTTCAAGTGGAACCTTAAGCACCTTGATCTTAAAGTAAAAAAGGTAGACTTAAGAGGTCAAGGTCCCCATTCTGGTCTACCTAGAATCACAGTGACAAGAGAGGTCGGGTGGGGGAAACCCTGTAACTCGTGGGGATGCTCTACCGTGTAGGGGTCTTTGCGGGACTCTCCCTCTCTGGCTGCCCAGGTACTTCTCAAGTGGACGACCTTTCTGACTAAGGGGTATCATCTGCCCCGAACCTCTATAGTCACCCAACAATTTTTGGGTTTATCGATTGGGTCCAGCACCTTCTAATCTCATCACATCCTTCGGTGCATGTTCGATAGGAGGTCCTTAAGACCATCCTTAAGACCTCCTTTAGAAATTCACTCTCGTTGAGTCCAAGCCTCTCGCCCTTGTTTGTGCAGCAACCCACCACATAAATCTTTCATCTGATTCAGAACCAAGTTCTCCTTCTTCTCCCATCATGGCACAACCCATTGAAGAGGAGAACAACATTGAGCACCAACTTCAACGCCTAAATGATCTCTTTCAAAACTTTGTAAACCCACCGCAGCGACCTATGATGCGAGATCACTATAATCCCGCTACGGTGGAGATCGAACCTCAAGTCCGAATCCCGATTGGAGGTCCCGATTCTGAACTGAAGCCCAATATGATTCATGCCATACCAAAGTTTCATGGGCTTAACTCTGAGGATCCATTCCAACACATTAAACAACTCAAGCATCTGGCCCAGACCTTCAGGTCAGATCCACACAATCGGGATATCCTACTCATGAAAATGTTTTCGTTCTCCCTCTTGGACAAGGCCGCCCATTAGTATCAAACTCAGACCCGTCCGATCAAAACATGGGAGGAACTTCAGTCCGAATTTTTGAAAAATTCTACCCCGTTGGCCGGACAAATGCCTTGTGCCACGAGATCACTCATTTCACTCAACAACCGGGAGAACCTCTTCACGAAGCATGGGACCGATTCTTAGATCTCATGCGAAAGTGCCCCCATCATGGAGTTCTTAAATGGGAACAAGTCCAGTATTTTTACTAGGGACACTGTGAAGACATTCGATTATTCGTCAATGCAACATGCGGAGAAAACATCATGGCTCAACATGAGGACACAATGTGGGAGATTCTCGAAAACATGTGCGAGAACTCAATAAATAATGACTCCATGGGCTTATTCGACAGGACAAATAACCGCGCATAGACGAATCTGAGAGGGGCACATGAGATGCAGGACTTGTCCACTTCCGTTGACTTGGAACTGTTGGCCAGTCGGTTGGACAAGATTTCTATCATAGAAAAGAAGGTGAACGAGCTAACTCGGTATTTGCAGCAAGCCACCTCTGCGCAAAACTCTTTTGCACGACCACCTCTGGCAAGGGAAACTGTGCAAAACATCTACCACCAATCTGCTAAGGGGATGGACCCATATCCACCCCTGTCTGGCTCTCGGACCGGAGTGACCTTCAATCCATTCTACTCGAGTTGGGGGAACTCTGAACCCTCATATTTTGACTTTCCTGAGGTTCCTCAGAACTGCGAGGACCTCAATGCCATCTAGAATGACCCCTTCTCCAATACCTACAACCCTGGATGGCGAAATCATCCTAACTTTCAGTGGACGAGAAATTCTCAGACTCAAAGACCACCATATCAACCCCGTCCACACGCCCCTCGTCCATATCAACCACCTCAGCCTCGGCCCAATCCCACCTACCAATCCAGGCCAAACCAGGATCAAATGACTTATCCTTCAAGCACTAGCTGACATTCAAAAGACGAATGTGGCAATGCAAAAATAGCACAAGGACAAGATCACAGAGGTTCGCAACCAACTGGCCCAGATGGCAAATTCCCACCAACTTGGCACCCTTCCTTCGCAACCTCTGCCAAACCCAAATAACGTGCCGACCCAGAGGCGCGTTATGAATCCAAATTCAAGCCATGCACATTTGATTTATCAGGCCCCTACTGCTCCATCACCATACAGGATGGGAGCTTCGACATCTTATGCGGGATTTCAGCAGCAGCCACCCCTCTTACCAAACCCAAACCAAAATCAGGCCGGATTAAACTCTGTACCAACACGTAGTGGTAAAACAACCCAAGATCCACATTATCTGAACCACTCCAAGCCTGGTAGTAGCCAAGACCTTAGGATAGTTATCCAAGATTCCACTGTCCCAGATCAAGAACCTGGACCTATTCTAGAGGAACCAACTAGGATTCCATTTCCTGAGGCCTTGACCAAAGGAAAAAGGATAACCAAACTCGTGGCCCCCGAGGAGGATCTGGTCAAGCTCTTTGAACAGGTCCAGATAAACATCCCCTTGATGGATGCAATTTGCCACATACCGGCTTACGCAAGATTCTTGAAAGACGTATGTACACCTAAACGTAAGCTGCAAACCAACGATGGGAATCCGATCGTACTGTCAGAGCAAGCCAGCTCTATCATCTTGAGTAAACTCCTACCCAAGGCTAAAGACCCAGGAACTCCCCTGATTTCTTGTAAAATTGGTGAAACCCAATTTGATAGAGCCTTACTAGATCTAGGTGCCTTCATAAATTTAATACCTACACCCCTCCTTGACCACCTTGAAGAATCTGAACTTAAACCAACTGAGGTGACATTGCAGTTAGCCGATCGATCCATCAAGTCACCTAAAGGAATACTCGAGGATGTCATTGTTAGGGTACGGGATTTCTACTTCTTGGTGGACTTCATAGTACTGGACATGGATGCACCTGAGAACCCAAGGGACACACCAATCATATTAGGGAGACCCTTTTTGGCCACTACTAGGGAAAACATAAACTATGAAGAGGGCCAGATAGAATTAAAATTTGGGAATCAAACTCTGAAGATTGACATTTTTAAGGCCCAACAAGGGATTAATTGCGGGGTTATAGAGCAAATATGTGATATCAGAGCTGTGGTTGATGAATTGCATATAGAGGACAACCTGATTATCCCTGATCAACCACTAGAAAATCAAAACCTGCCAATAGAAGAGTACGAACATGATCTAGACACACCTATGACTCCGACCCTTGTTCTTAATACAAACCTCAAACCACCTGCTGCTGCTAACAATCCTGTCATGGAACTCATGCCCCTTCCCGAGCATCTGAAGTACGTCCTTTTGGATTCCAATCAAACGTTTCCTGTGATTATCAACTCTCGACTCACACCTGACCAGGAACTCCTTTTGATTACTGTTCTCCAGCAGCATCGTAGGGCCATTGGATGGACTCTCGATGATTTGACTGGCATAAGCCCTTCATACTGCACACATCAAATCTACACAGAAGAAGGCGCACAAACTTCACGAGAAATGCAAAGATGCTTAAACCCTAACCTGCAGGAGGTCGTGAAAAAGGAGATCATAAAGTGGTTAGATGCAGGGATCATCTACCCAATCTTTGACAGGCGTTGGGTGAGTCCAATACAGGTGGTGCCTAAAAAGGCTGGACTTACCATCATCATGACTGAAATTGGAGAAGTCATTCCTACCCAAATAGCTAACTCGTGGACAGTCTGCATTGATTACAGAAGACTCACTTCCTCCACGAAGAAGGATCATTTCCCACTACCGTTTATTGATCAGATCCTCGAGAAACTAGCGGGAAATAGGTTCTTTTGCTTTCTTGACAGGTACTCCGGTTACAACCAGGTGGCAATCCATCTAGAGGACCAAGAAAAGACCACATTCACCTCCCCCTTTGGGACGTACGCATTTCGAAGGATGCCTTTCGGTCTCTGTAATGCACCTGCAACTTTTTAGTGGTGTATGCTTGCCATATTCTCAGATATGGTAGGTGACTATCTGGAAGTCTTCATGGATGACTTTTCAATTTTTGGAGCATCATTTGATAATTGCCTCCAACACTTGGTCCAAATACTCAGGCAGTGCATCGATGTGAATTTGGTTCTTTCCTGGGAAAAGAGCCATTTCATGGTGCCTGAGGGAATTGTCCTGGGACATTTAATCTCAGAGAAAGTCATCCAAGTGGATCGAGCTAAGGTTAACCTGATTTCCAAGCTCCCTATGCCTAGCTTGATTAAGGACATCCGATCTTTTTTGGGGCACGTCGGTTTTTACCGTCGATTTATCCCTAATTTTTCAAAAATCGCGCGCCCCCTGACCACTCTTCTCTCCAAGGATGTGCCTTTCGAAATTTCCAAGGAATGCATTCAAGCATTTGAGATCCTACGTGACCGAGTCACCCAAGCCCCGATCCTATAGTCCCTCGATTGGTCTCAACCCTTTGAGATCATGTGCGATGCATCTAACTTCACTGTAGGAGCGATTTTGGGGCAGAAAATTGATGGGAAACCTGTGGTCATTTACTACGCCAGCAAAACACTGGATGAGGCTCAACATAACTATATAGTTACTGAGAAAGAGCTGCTAGCTGTAGTATTTGCCCTATAAAAATTCAGATCATACCTTCTGGGTTCCTGTGTTATCATATACTCAGGTCACATAGATGTGAGGCATCTCCTTGCAAAGAAGGACGCGAAACCTCGATTAATTCGATGGATCTTGCTGTTGCAGGAATTTGACCTTGAGATTCGTGACAAAGCGGGAAAGCAAAATGTGGTAACTGATCACTTGTCCCATCTTCCTTCTGAAATAATTGACCCTTCCAAACCCATCACAGAACATTTTCCTGATGAGCACCTCCTGACTATCAGTACAGGCCTTCCATGGTTTGCAGATATAGTAAATTACCTGGCATCACATCAAATTCTGTCCTATTGGCCGAAGGCCAAGAAGGACAAATTGCATTCCGATGACAAGTATTACCTATGGGAAGACCCGTATCTATTCCGCATTGGTGCTGATCAGATAATTTGACGGTGTGTCGCGGAAGTGGAAATCAAAGACATACTCTCATTTTGCCATGACCAGGCATGTGGTGGACATTTCTCAGGACATAAAATCGCATCAAAAGTCCTCTAATGTGGCTTTTACTGGCCCACAATTTTCAAGGATGCATACGATCACTGTAAGGCATGTTCCCGTTGCCAGACTTTGGGAAACATGAGCCATCGAGACATGATGCCTCTACAACCGATCTTGGTATGTGAACTTTTTGATATCTGGGGGATTGATTTTATGGGACCCTTCCCGATCTCGGATGGCTTCGAATACATCTTACTCACAGTTGACTACGTAACCAAGTGGATAGAAGCCATTCCGACTGGAGCCAACAATCATAAAGTTGTTATCAAATTCATTCATCAAAACATTTTCTCAAGGTTCGGGATTCCACGAGCAATAATTTTCGACGGAGGGACCCATTTCACAAATGCTCAGTTCAGGTCACTGATGACCAAATACGGGGTGTCACACCGAATCTCTACTCCTTACCGCCCTCAAACTAATGGTCTAGCTGAGCTATCAAACCGAGAGATCAAGAAAATCCTTCAGGTCACTGTTCGACCTGACAGAAAAGATTGGTCTTCTCGACTTCTGGAAGCATTATGGACCTATAGGACCGCCCACAAGACCCAATTAGGAATGTCTCCCTTTAGACCATTGTATGGGAAGTCATGTCACCTGAAAAACGCCAGTTTATCATCATTTTTATGCTTTAAACTAACCTAGCTCTTAGGATTTTAATCCGCAAACGGGTTTTTGGGCTGCATTTAGGCATAAATTAGGATAGGCATGCATTGCATTTTTTATTATTGTTTTAATGTGTTTTTGTGAGTGTTAGGGATGTACAGATTCACAGATCCCTAAAACCTTAGCACTCAAGAAGGCAATTGGTGAAGGAGAAGCCCAGACTAGTTGGAACCCAGCTTGATCCAGCTCATCATAGCTGGAACCTAGCTTACTTGAACTAGGGTTAGCTCATCCCAGCTCCATTCAGCTAATCTCAGCTGGATGGCAGCTCAAGAGAGTTCACCTTAGCTCACCCTAGCTCAAGTCAGCTCAGATCCAGCTCAACTTAGCTGAGTCTAGCTCATCTCAGCTCCCACTAGTTCACAGGGAGCTCTAGCTAGCTCAGCTGAGTTCAAAGGAGTTCACCCCAGCTCAGATCCAGCTACATCCAGCTCCACTCAACTCCAGCCAGCTGAAGAAGAATTCATCTCAGCTCAGGAAGCTCAAGTCCAGCTCCCGGGGACTCAGCTTAGCTCATCTCAGTTGAGCTAAGCTACCTTAGCTGCCTCAACCAGCTTGATTCTCCCCGGGAGCACCAGACCTAGCTCACCTTAGCTCATTTTGGTAGAAGCTAGCTCACTTTAGCTTGGCTTAGTAGCTAGCAAAGAACTAGCAAGCTAAGCCAGCTAGAGTAGCCCCATGCCAGCCTCTTCAGCAGCAGCCAGCTCCAGCTCCAGCTCCAGACTTCTTCTCCTCAGCTCCTTCCTCCAAACCCTAGCTCCAACACCTTCTCCTCTACTCCACCTTTAGCTAAGCTAGCTTAGCTTATCTTAGCTTATCTTAGCTTAGCTAACAACCAGCTCCTTGGCCATTCATTACCTCCAAAATCAACCCTAGCTAGCTCCACCAACTCAAGCCTACCTAAGCTAGCTACCCTACTCAAGTTGGCACCACCTCCTAGCCATCCCTTCACCCCATTATCTCCACCAAAAGACACTTCAAGTTGGCGCCAAAAACCACCCCTAACCACCTCTATATTGGCGCCACTTTCAGCCCCTTAATCCACCCTACACCTACCCACATAAGCCATCCTAGCCATCCACCTAACCCCCCTTCTAGAATCCTTCTTGGCGCCAACTTAGACCCTCTTCTAGAAGCCATTTTGGCGCCAATATCAAGGGGTGTCAACACACATAACCACCCCTTAGGTGTCCCTTAAGGTGGCGCCAAACACCCTTGGCCATTGGATCCTTAACCACCTCCCTCCTTCCATCCTAGCCATCCATTTCAAAGGTCACCATAGCCCCCCTCCTATTCTATAAAAGGCCACCACCTACCACCATTTTGGAGGCATCCTCCCTTAGTATATTTTCTACCTAAACCACCTATACCTACGGCCAAGAAGAAGGAGTAGAGAAGGAGATTACAGGGGCACATCACCAGCCCTTTTGGTGCCTTCTTCTCCCCACTCTCTTCAACTTGAGCCACGCCAAGGAGGAGGACTCTCCCACTTCAAGGAGGACGTCCAGGCAAAGGAGAAAAGCTTAGGGTGGACGTCCACCCATGGAGAGAAACTTAGGGCACGCCCCCTTAGGGCTTGCCTTGGAGGTCATCACTTTGGCGAAGTACTGCAAGGAAGGAGTTGAAGGATTCTTTTCAAGTTTGGGAGCCACCAACCTTGGAGCAAGAAGCCCTCTTCTTCACCATCTATTTAGAGGATTTGTGTTTTCTTTCTTTATTTCAATTATCTAGTAGTAGAAGCATTCCTCTACTAGGCATTTTTGTTAAACACTTTATCAATTATCTAGTTGCCTTCTTTGCAATTTTTTTTGTTTGCATTTCTATTAGCTTATTTTCAGCATTCTTCACTCCCTCTCCCTAATTATTCTAGGCCTCCACTTGCCTAGAGTGAGCTTAGGGAGAGGTTCTGCTTGTCATCTAAAAATAGTATTTTAATTCGAAGTGTAAACACTTTTCCCGCCATCAGTTCGCATGTTGCCTTAGTTTAAAAATAAAAAAAATGATATATTGAAAAATACCAAAAAGAAAGTTGAGATTTATATTCCTAGCAAGAGAATCACTATTGCAAACATTTGGCCTCCTTGGACGACCCTAGATACCCCCCTATCTAGGATTATAAATTTAAGAGCGAAAGCGGATTTACGCGTTACGACGTATTTTAACAAACCGCGTATTTTCGCTGTCACTTTTTGGCGCCGCTGCCGGGGAGGCACGGCTTTGCATTAACTCATTTTCTCTTGCTTGAAGTGGATCTCATCCCCTTCTCTTTCTTCCTTTTGTGTGTGCAGGAACTACAGCGGGAAAGCGGGAATCTGGAAGCGAGAGCTTAAAGATCCTTTTCTTCCCGCGAAAATTCAGGTTGGTTCCTCTTTCTAGTCACATAATTAATTAAAACTACCAAAAATATATTAAACTTGGCTTTCAGGACCCTAAACACTTAAATTAAGTGGAGTGGTGCATTTTAAAATCATTGTTTGCTTGTATGCTTCTTTAGCACCATTCCATTGCAAGTATTGGTGTTCTGTTTTTCGGGTCTAGATTTCTGTCCAGACTTGAAAAATCGATTCCTAACACCACAGGCCTCCTAAAATCACAAAATTTCATAGAGTGATTCCCAATTAAGTTTGGAACATCTGTTCCAAATTTCAGATCAATTGGATTTGTATTTAATTTTTAAAAATTCATGGATTACAGAGGGGTCACACCCTCTAATCTTCCTGTTTTGCTACTGTCCGCGAATTTTCAGAATTTTTATACTCATCCAATTTTTGTGAAATTTATCTTGTTGGAATTCCTGTGAAATTTTACATATCATATAAAATCATAAAAATTTTCTGAGGTCGGTGGTAATACTGAAAAGTCTACAATACCCACGGGTATTATTTCTGGACTTTGACACCAGTACAATTAAAAATTCAAAACTATTATCAAACAAATTCCTAAAATCTTACAAAAATCTTTTCTGGAATCGTTGTTTGATTTTCTTCAAAGTAGTGGTGTTGTTTGACTTGTTTAGACCACTACTTAATTCTGAAAGCTAAAAATAATTCATTGGTAGTTAAATTTCTGTCTCAGGGATAATTGGTTTAGGGTTTCTTCTTTCTCTTTAGAGACTCAATTAAAAGGAAATATACAATCACACATACAACTTGTCTTTCCTTTGATTGTGAACTTTCAAACTTGTTTGAAAACTTAAAGAGAAAAACCCTAAAATTCATTTAATTAAATCACATCCTAAAAGACAAAAATATAAAAAAATTGTGTGACAACTTGATTTTCATTGGAGCCACTCTCCAATTCCTGCACACACACAAAAAAAATCAAATAACAGGGCAACCCAATAAATGCCCTCCACATTCCGTGTGCACTATAGAATCCTAGACCTAATTAAAATTTGTAGCAACTTGACCCCTAAGGCTTTATCAACTTAGGCTTGCTATTTAGGTCTTAAGTTTTCTTTAGTTAGTACCAATTCTGTCATCTATATCTGGTGTTCAGGCTGAGGGGCCGTGTCAAACGACCAGGCGCGGGTTTGTACAAGCACCTAGGGTTTTCCCTGGGAAACGTTTGGGCCCAAACCTCCCCTTAAGCAACTTGGCTAGATTTGTTGATAGAACGGGTATTCACTATTGACTACTTATTTCCTATATAGACCAAGTCTTAGGTTATTATTATTAGGGAGTCACAATTAAGTTAGGTCTAGTTTTTGTTTGTTTGAATTGCACACTTTCTCTCATCTCTTTCTCTTCTCCTCCCCTCCCCGTTCTTCCATTTTATGCACGGGCGACGGTCTCAAAATCCGCACTTGGAAGGACCATTTGATTTCGCCCCCCACGTAAAAAGACCACTTTTTCTGTCTTCTCCTAAAAAAATGGAAACACAACAAAATAGGTCCACTGACCCTTCCACGTCTACCTCTAACCCCACCTCTAACCCTAATTCTAACCCTTCCACCCAAAACCCAACCACCAGTAACTTTCCACACTTGGAGCTCCCCAATCTTGAGTTGCCCCACACACAACATCAAGACCCCCTACCTGATCTTTTAAAATTGATGGCCGATCAAATTAATAAATTAAATTCCAATCAACAAACATTGACTAGGAACATCCAAAACCTAGCCAATCCAAGGCCAAACCCACCACCCCGTCAGCAGCCTGTTGTTCCTCTAAAAGATTTCTATGATCCATCTTGTTATGAGGAACGACCAGGGGTGGTCATACCGGAGGGGGACTTTGAGATCAAGCCTGCCGTCCTGAACCTAATTAAACACTTTCATGGCCTTCCTAGGGAAGATCCTTTCAGCCACCTTGAAGAACTAACTCTTCTTGCACAGACAACCCGTTCCCGAAATGTGCAAGAAGACATATGGCTGATGCGGCTTTTTCCATTATCTCTCAAAGATAAGGCCGCTTATTGGTTCAGGACCATTGGCCGACCCATCACAACATGGCCTCAACTCAAGAGTGCCTTCCTCAAGAAATTCTTTCCCATAGGTCGTACCAATTCCTTACGAAGATCTATTACGACCTTTCACCAAAAATCTGGTGAAACTTTCCATGATTCTTGGGAAAGATTTCAAGACCTTTTAAGAAGTTGCCCGCACCACGAGATTCCTTTATGGCAGCTCGTGCAAATCTTCTATCATGGATTAGAAGATCAAATCCGACAGTTTGTCGACGCCTCGTGTGGCGGCAACTTTTTAAATAAAGATGCAGAAAGTGCCTATGACCTGTTCGAAGAAATGAGTGAAAACTCATTTAATCAAGCTTCCATGAACACATTTTGCAGAACCCAAAACCCGCAGTTCGGTGTTCATGAAATAGGCACTCAATCTATCCCTGTCACCCAAGATGATCTTCAATTGATTGCTCAAAAACTCGACCAGATGCATATTAATCAAAAGAAAATTGAGGAAAGACTAGCCACTTCAACTCAAGCTCCACACCCACATCTAACCCAACCTAACTTTCCACAAAGAGAAAATTTGCACAATCTCAACACTACCCCTGCTGATTATTCTGAGGTTGCCCATGATTCACTGGGGAACTACAACTATCCAGATCTTAACCCCACTCAAAATATTTCTGCCATCCAGGAGCCCTTTAAAAATTCTTCCAATTGGAAAAATTACCCGAACTACTCCTGGAATAATCAAGTTTCCTCCCAACCATATCATTTTAATGGGTATGGGTCGAATCCAAATTTCCATCCTGGGCCATCCCAACAAGATATCAATGCCCAGATGTTGCGAACCCTGCAGGATATGCAAACAAAAATGACGGAAGTAACCCGCAACATCACAAATCTGAACAATCAGATTGGGGTTACTCCCACGCAAAGACCTGTAGGACATCTTCCGTCCCAACCCATACCCAACCCTAATCACCAAGGAAACCATTATATGGGCAGAAATCCACATTATCCACATCAGCCTCCTCCTAATCCACCACCTCAGTAGCCGCCCAGGTTTCTGCAATCACAGGCCCCCCCACCTCCTCTAAATAATAATCCGACTGCACATGCAGTTACTTTGAGGAGTGGGAAAACCACCACTGACCCCGGGCCTTCACACGAACCTGGTAAGATACCTGTGCAAATTGACTCCCCACCTCCCCATCAGGAAGAAAAAGAAAAACAAAAATCTCAAGACAAGATTCCTGTCCCTTTCCCACAAGCTCTCTACCCCACCACCAACAAAAAAAAGAAATCTGAGCCCACTACAGAAGAACTCATGGAGCTATTTGGGCAAGTTCATATCAATATTCCTCTCCTAGATGCCATCAAATATATACCTGCCTATGCTAAATTTTTGAAGGATATTTGTACTCCTAAAAGGCAGGCTAAAAATCTCGGACAGGTGCATCTTTCAGAGACAGTAAGCTCTGTCATACAGAGTAAGCTGCCTCCTAAGATGAAAGATCCGGGGGTGCCTTTAATTTCTGTAATTATTGATGACACTACATTTAATCGCGCCCTCCTTGATCTTGGTGCCTCTGTAAATATTATTCCCACAAGTTTATTCGAAGAATTTCAGATCGGTGAATTAAAACCCGTCGAGGTTACCCTGCAATTAGCCGACCGATCTACAATCAAACCTCGTGGGATTGTCGAGGATGTATTAGTCAAGGTCCAGAATTGTGTCTTCCCTGCAGACTTTCTGGTTCTTGACATTGAGGCACCCGAATCATTACTGGACTCCCCGATAATCCTTGGACGCCCCTTTTTGGCTACTGCAAAGGCAAATATCAATTGCCACACAGGCAAAATGGATATCAACTGTGCAGGCCAAACTATCACCTTAGATATTTCTAAATCCTCCAGGAGATTCCATGATGATAACTTCTTTGAGGACTCAGATACTGAAATTTCTAATATGGTGGAGGAGACAATGTTAATAGATACCCTTACCGACCACAGTTTTTTTGAGGACTCTGATTCAGACTCAGTGGTCGGCGAGATCTGTGATCCGGAAACTTGTCTTGACTCCAAATTTGTTCCTGATACCCCCCCTAACCCACCCACTATTCACGCACCTAATTTTTCCACACTAACTCACCATTCCTTCCCCGACCCCTTTCTTACGGACCTGCCACCAACCCCGCCCGAGTTTGGCACCCAACCTGAATTAAAACCATGGCCAGACTCGGGCCACACTTATCAATTTCCATCTCACTTTGATCCCAATATTATTTCTAATCAATTTTCTAGGGATCTAGACGAAGACAATTTTTTTGCGGGCATCCAAGTGTCCAATTATTTACATGATTTTCCATCTTCTGTGCATACCTTCACGCCCGGCTGAATGGCGTAAAAGATAGCACTGGATGGGAGGTAACCCATCATTTTTTTTCTTGCTTTCCTTTTTTTCTTCTTTTTCCAGGTTTTATTCATCCTAAACCTGACCGTTCTTCACTAAGGTGATTCCTTTTCCCTCCTAATGCATGAGGACATGGCATATCTTAAGCATGGGGGGTGTTTTTAAATTTTTACGATCGATTTAGGATGTTTAAAACCTAAAAACATGCAATTTTCTTTAATTTATTTCCTGCTTGCATAGCCAAAAACAAATATATATATATATATATTGAAAACTTTTTGAGGAACAATTTTGAAATCGGGACTACGGTCGAAAAATTCACTTCTGGTACAATGGGATTTAATCTTTAACAAACTAAGGATGAGGATATGGATCTGATCATTAGAATTCCAGGGTCTATTTTAGACTAGATCAGATATCCTTCTCTAAAATTCCACCTGAACTCATGATAGTTCAGGTGACTTGATCCTATTTTGTAATATGGAAAGTATTTGACTTAGTTTTTGATTCAAAAACCTGTGGTTCTTGAGAAACTTCTTCTGTCAATTTTCACACACAAGCCAACACTTAAAAATAACTAAAAATTTGAAAAAACTCCCTTGTTTGGATTTAGTAAAAGTCTGAAGCAGATCATTGGTTTGAGTTCCCACCGTCGAGAAGAAGGAAAAAAACCTTCTTTGAGGACACGATGTCAACATGTTACCGCCTCGGTGCTGCTCTATATCTATATTTCATATCTTTAGACAGAGCATTAAAGCGCATTTCAGCAGCTCAGGTGTCTTGGACGGTGCTCTACCTATAGCGTCGGAGCAAGAGCTTGAGTTTGCTTGGAGCGCCCCTTTTCACCGCATCGTGTTTTGGGGTTGTGAGCTCCTGGGTGGTGTCATGGACAGTGCTATCCCGAAGTACTGGCGCCAGAGCCCCCTCGAGGAATGGTAACGGGAATGATGATACCGACACATCTGTTGTAAGACTAAGCTAAAAATAAGCATGGGGGAGAGAAAAAAAAAAATAAAATAAAATAAATAATAATAATAATAATAACACGTCCTTATAAAGGTTGGCTTTTCACAAGCACAGACACAAGGTTTTAAAGGAATTTGCAAGTTGCGAATCAGATTCACGAGCCAGAAAAATCCTAAAAACAAACATTTCAAGTCATATGAATTAACAAGGGCTTAATTTGTGAATTTTCTGAGGATATATTGATCCCGTTCTATCTAATGGTTGGATCCAAAAACAAATCCTGATGTTTATCTTCAACAAATCCCGTATCTCCTGTGTTTTAATCTACCAAGGTCCCTTAATCTCTTTTTCTCCTCAAAAGTAAAAAAAAATTAGATTTCCCAAAAATTCCATTTTCCAAAAAAATTAATGTTTTGCTAAGAGACTAGCAAAAGATAAGCATGGGGGTGTGATAAACGCCAGTTTATCATCATTTTTATGCTTTAAACTAACCTAGCTCTTAGGATTTTAATCCGCAAATGGGTTTTTGGGCTGCATTTAGGCATAAATTAGGATAGGCATGCATTGCATTTTTTATTATTGTTTTAATGTGTTTTTGTGAGTGTTAGGGATGTACAGATTCACAGATCCCTAAAACCTTAGCACTCAAGAAGGCAATTGGTGAAGGAGAAGCCCAGACTAGTTGGAACCCAGCTTGATCCAGCTCATCATAGCTGGAACCTAGCTTACTTGAACTAGGGTTAGCTCATCCCAGCTCCATTCAGCTAATCTCAGCTGGATGGCAGCTCAAGAGAGTTCACCTTAGCTCACCCTAGCTCAAGTCAGCTCAGATCCAGCTCAACTTAGCTGAGTCTAGCTCATCTCAGCTCCCACTAGTTCACAGGGAGCTCTAGCTAGCTCAGCTGAGTTCAAAGGAGTTCACCCCAGCTCAGATCCAGCTACATCCAGCTCCACTCAACTCCAGCCAGCTGAAGAAGAATTCATCTCAGCTCAGGAAGCTCAAGTCCAGCTCCCGGGGACTCAGCTTAGCTCATCTCAGTTGACCTAAGCTACCTTAGCTGCCTCAACCAACTTGATTCTCCCCGGGAGCACCAGACCTAGCTCACCTTAGCTCATTTTGGTAGAAGCTAGCTCACTTTAGCTTGGCTTAGTAGCTAGCAAAGAACTAGCAAGCTAAGCCAGCTAGAGTAGCCCCATGCCAGCCTCTTCAGCAGCAGCCAGCTCCAGCTCCAGCTCTAGACTTCTTCTCCTCAGCTCCTTCCTCCAAACCCTAGCTCCAACACCTTCTCCTCTACTCCACCTTTAGCTAAGCTAGCTTAGCTTATCTTAGCTTATCTTAGCTTAGCTAACAACCAGCTCCTTGGCCATTCATTACCTCCAAAATCAACCCTAGCTAGCTCCACCAACTCAAGCCTACCTAAGCTAGCTACCCTACTCAAGTTGGCACCACCTCCTAGCCATCCCTTCACCCCATTATCTCCACCAAAATACACTTCAAGTTGGCGCCAAAAACCACCCCTAACCACCTCTATATTGGCGCCACTTTCAGCCCCTTAATCCACCCTACACCTACCCACATAAGCCATCCTAGCCATCCACCTAACCCCCCTTCTAGAATCCTTCTTGGCGCCAACTTAGACCCTCTTCTAGAAGCCATTTTGGCGCCAATATCAAGGGGTGTCAACACACATAACCACCCCTTAGGTGTCCCTTAAGGTGGCGCCAAACACCCTTGGCCATTGGATCCTTAACCACCTCCCTCCTTCCATCCTAGCCATCAATTTCAAAGGTCACCATAGCCCCCCTCCTATTCTATAAAAGGCCACCACCTACCACCATTTTGGAGGCATCCTCCCTTAGTATATTTTCTACCTAAACCACCTATACCTACGGCCAAGAAGAAGGAGTAGAGAAGGAGATTAAAGGGGCACATCACCAGCCCTTTTGGTGCCTTCTTCTCCCCACTCTCTTCAACTTGAGCCACGCCAAGGAGGAGGACTCTCCCACTTCAAGGAGGATGGCCAGGTGGACGTCCACCCTTGGAGAGAAACTTAGGGCACGCCCCCTTAGGGCTTGCCTTGAAGGTCATAACTTTGGCGGAGTACTGCAAGGAAGGAGTTGAAGGATTCTTTTCAAGTTTGGGAGCCACCAACCTTGGAGCAAGAAGCCCTCTTCTTCACCATCTATTTAGAGGATTTGTGTTTTCTTTATTTATTTCAATTATCTAGTAGTAGAAGCATTCCTCTACTAGGCATTTTTGTTAAACACTTTATCAATTATCTAGTTGCCTTCTTTGCAATTTTTTTTGTTTGCATTTCTATTAGCTTATTTTCAGCATTCTTCACTCCCTCTCCCTAATTATTCTAGGCCTCCACTTGCCTAGAGTGAGCTTAGGGAGAGGTTCTGCTTTTCATCTAAAAATAGTATTTTAATTCGAAGTGTAAACACTTTTCCCGCCATCAGTTCGCATGTTGCCTTAGTTTAAAAATAAAAAAAATGATATATTGAAAAATACCAAAAAGAAAGTTGAGATTTATATTCCTAGCAAGAGAATCACTATTGCAAACATTTGGCCTCCTTGGACGACCCTAGATACCCCCCTATCTAGGATTATAAATTTAAGAGCGAAAGCGGATTTACGCGTTACAACGACGTATTTTAACAAACCGCGTATTTTCGCTGTCATCACCTCCCTGTCGAATTGGAGCATAAAGCCTATTGGGCTGTACGAAATTGTAATTTAGATCTTCCTAAGACTAGAACCCACAGAAGACTTCAAATAAGCGAGATCGATGAATTACTCCACGACGCGTATGAGAACTCGTGAATTTACAAAAAACGAGTTAAAGCTTTTCACGACAAACACATTTCCAGAAAGATCTTTCATCCTGGTTGAAAGGTTTTACTCTTTGATGCCCGACTCAAATTATTCCTAAGAAAGCTACGATCTAAGTGGGTTGGACCCTACCTAGTCTGACAAATCTTTGGAAATGGAGCCATTGAAATCAGCTCACTCAGCCATGATTCCGAACCTTTTGTTGTGAACGGTCAGAGACTCAAACCGTTCATTGACATGACCGATACAAATATGGCCGAGTCATCCTTTACCCTCCATTCTCCTTGAGCTCATTGCGCCCAGTCGATGGCGTAAAACTCAGCGCTTAACGGGAGGCAACCCGTCATTCTTTGAAAAAATCGAAACCTTTTCTGACATTTCTACGTATAATTCATATTGCACTTTAGGGTTCATCCATTAGAACAGCCGACTTCACCTCAGGTACCCCTACCCGAGATTAGAAATCATTCGCAACAAGTCACTTCGACCCATTCACTCACCATACACCTGTCCTAATGCATGAACTAAGCTGAAATCGAACCCACCTAATTTACAATGGGGACATTGCAAATCTTAGGCATGGGGGGTATGAAAGTGCAAAATGTCAGGAAAATTCATATCAAGAAAGGGTTTCAATTCAAAAAAAAAAAAAAAGACTTGAACGAGGGGAGAAACAATTCAGGGTCATACAAAATGAGAGGAGGAAAAGAGTAAAATGCCAAAAAAGGAGCACAAAATGAAAAAGAAAAAGAAATAGTCATTAGTAAAAGATTAAGAGATTAACTGAAGTTCTAGACCAGATTAAGAAAAGAGAAAAAAAGTCCTAAGGTGACATAACAAGAGATTAGCGGGAACGCTGACTTTAGGCCTCTTGGGCTAGATTCTTTAGCTTAAAAATTCACGTATCCGCTAAAATCTCGATAATCCTCAAGAGGTTGGGGAAAATGCAAAGCTTAAGTATTAGGTCTAATGCTTAGGAAGTATTCAGCCTCATTAACTGACCTTCGGTTTGCGGGATTCGGTAACCTAAGCACCCCAAATTCACACACAGTCTGGTTCAGTGCGCATAAATATTCAAATCACACAAAAGCATTTAATATTCTGCAAAAGTCACCTAGATTAGGAGCGGCCGATCAACACAAGTTGATTTGGACGAGTTCCTGGTGCGGAGAGGCGGGAAATTCCCCTCGAAGATGCGTAACATATCATCTCCTCGGTGCTTGTCTCTTAGGATATTTAAATATCCTACTGGGGGCATGTAAGCACTCTGCTGGTACAGATACCATGGGCGGCATTATCATGAAATGTCGATCGCCAAGGTTTGAATTCGGCCATGGAATTCCATGGACGGGATTATCTCAAAATCTCGAAAGCCAAGGTTTTGGGGGTTGCCATGGGCAGGATTATCTCGAAATCTCGATAGCTAGGGACCCTTGAGGATTGATGATGGGGATGAGGAATCCGATACAGATCTTGTTGAGAAGCTAATCCGAAGCTAGAAATAAAAAAGAAAAGAGAGAGAAAAGCTCACCAAACAAATAAATCTTCTATCTCTCTCTTACAAAAATGCACTGCAAACTGAATCTAGGCTAAAAATGTCTCAAGCACGGGTGCTTTAACCGCGGAGTCCAACAAATCCTAGGTTAGTTTCTGTGGGCCTTAAAAACCTTTGCGGAGGATTGAGGCTAAAGCAGGTCAGGTCTGGATTTTGGTTGGTACTTGAGTACCTCTAGGCCTATTGTTAGCATTCTGACCTAATCACAAAAGAAAAAGAGAAGCACTTATCATAAATGATGACAGACACTCAAGGTCTAGAACGGAAGTTAAAACCCTGAAATTTTGCTAAGGAACTAGCAAAAGCTAGGCATGGGGGTATAATGAGAGCCTCATCATGAGCCATAACTAGCCCATCTTAACCTAATAAAGAGAATAAAACCTCCTACATGACTTAGAAGAGGGCTTAATTAAAGGAATAAGTGTTCTGAGAAGAAAACATGAAATAAAGGTTAAAACTGTAATTTTACCATTGCAGTACATAAACGGGATTTCTCAGAGACATAGCATAGGTCAAATGGTCTAAATGAGATAAAAAGTGGGTTGGATCAATCAAAAATGAGTTCATGTGCAATCTAGGAATTAAATGACATTTGGTAACCCTAAAACAGACCTGCTTAATTCAACAAGGTTTTGGTTAGGATAAAAATCAAGTAAACCCTCTAAAATTCATGGAAAAATATCCCCTACGGTTTATAACATTCAAATTGGCCTTTGGAACCTAGTTTGACCTAGAATAGGGTCCTAGCTCATTAATTGACCTAATTTGGGTTTTTACGTAAAATATCCAGTTAAACATGGTCAATCCTAAAATCCAACTTCACCATTGGATTCCTTAGGTCCAAATTAGGTTTGTACCAAAATTTGGAGCTAAGGGGAGGTCATCTTAACCAACTTTGCAATTTAGTACACCCAATTACATTTCGGTCCCTATATTTTGAAAATCATCACATAAACCCTCCTAGCTTTCACGCCAATCTTACAATCAGGTCCTTCCACCATTATTAGGGAAGAATCCTTCTCCGGCGAGGATGACAAGGGGATACTCTCAAATCCCTCAGAGATCTCCTCCCAGAATTGGAAGGGAGATTCTCTGAGGAATCCCCTTCCATCTAAGCCCGATCATGATCTCTGATTCCTGTCCAATCTCTCGTGCGAACGAATGAAAGATTTGGATCGCAACAACCTTCCTTCTCCTGCGAGACAACGGTGGCTAAAAGCTTGCCCTCCACGCACAAGAAGCTCGGCCAACACCTATAAAAAGACCTCCGACCCTCTCTGAATCCCTCAGACTGGTCTTGGCAGTAGAATCGTCCAAATTTCTTCTCTCCTCTCTTCATCCAAGAAACCTGCAAGCTCCGGCGATTACCTCTCCTCCTTCTCATCACTCTGCTGCCATACCAGTAGCAGAGTCTACTCCGCCTCATCTTCCCACGTCACGCCGCACCAAGCGCATGCTTCCTTGACCTCCTCCTCGTCGCCGTTATCTCCCTCAGGGTTATCTTCTCCGACGACGGCACAAATGAGCCATCTGACTCCTCTGCCCCCTTTCTCTCCTAACAGTCCAGATAAGTTCTGCATCTTCCACTCTTTCATTTTTCTCACTCTATTTCACACAATCGACCCTCGACCGTCCCTGTCCACCGCCACCTTCCTCATCTTCGGCCTCCCTCCAGCGAGACGCTCCCGTCGCTCCGTAGCCCCACACGTCTCGCCGACCATCGCATAACCTCTGCCTCACCATACTAAGCACCCTCCACTCATCACAGTCCCGTGACACCACCACAACAACCGCCCGAACACACCCACCTGTCCGGCCACAAAGCGGCCTAGGCACCCATGCCTAGGCTGCCCCGCGGCTTGCCGCATAGCTCCTCACCTTCGCCGTGACACGGCAAAGGTCCCCCGATGATCTGATTAGGCCGCGAGGCAATTTTTGTGCCAGACAGATCTCAAGCTCCAACTGCCATTGATGGCAACTTGAGGAAGCTCCACGCTTGCTCCAGGCCTCAAGACTACAAGATTCCAGGTGCTGCGAACTTGGGCAGGACTTGCGAAGATAGTTGACCCAGCAAGCGGCACCAACAGAGCCTGCAGTTGAGGGAATTGAAGGCACAATCTGCTGCGAGCGCGTGAGGGAAAGCAGTGGGCTTTAGTCCCACATCGGTAAGTCAGGATGCGCACGTACCCTTTATATTGTTTTTGTCATATAGGCCGGTTGCCTCCAGTCACACTTGGGGTGAGGTCCCTCACCTTACCACTGCGCCTCGTCCACAAGTTCACTACGTGGATCTAGCATGACCCGACCCGACCTTGTCCTGAGCACTCCTCGCGTACCACCCTCACACCGGTGCGCCTGGTCCTGGGCCCGCGATCTGACCCGTTTACTCGGCTCTGGGAGAGCGTGCTGAGAGTGGTTTACATAGAGAGAGAGAGAGACGGACGCGTAGAGGGTTAGGTTTTGTTGTGTGTGGTTGTGTGTAGGACATAGGGACTTAGCCGCTGCAAGCAGAGGAAGAAAGAAGGAAGGAGGCTCTGCCAAGGAAGAAAGGCAAGGCAGAAAAGAAGAAACGCAAAAGAAAGAAGAAAGAAGGAAGGAGGCTCTGCAGCCAAGAAAGAAAGGCTAGGAATAGAAGAAGAAGAGAGGCAAGGCGAGAAGAAGAAGAAAGGCCAAGGAGAATAGAACTGAAGAAGAAGGAGACAAGGGGCAAACAATGATTCAAGAAGGCAAAGGGAAAGAAAAGAAAGAAGAAAGCCAAACCTTGGTCGCAGGAAGAAAAGAAATAAAGAAAGAGAAACAGAAGCAGCAAGGGAAGAGAAGAGAAGGAGCTCTATTTTAAGACATCTGATATTTTGTATCAGCCATTTTTTGTTCCCTTTGAGCAATTTCTTTTTATATCGCTGTCATTGAACTAGTCATTTATTCTCATTTAAAAATTGTGTTCTCAAGTTTTGGAAATACTTAGATTGCTCCCTGTGTTCGACCTCGGATACTCTGATTTTCGAGTTATAAATCTTTATTTGTTTTCGCGGAAAGTTCGTCTATATTACAACGCAATATTTGTTAAAACACGATCTGGCCACATCAACAGCACCCATCCCCTGTAAATCCACTATTGAAAACCTACGAGCCTAAACTCACCTCATGATGATTTGATTCACTCTCTAGCCCACTTAAGCACCTCCCCTACCCTTGCATGTGAGCTATCGACTCCCTCGCCCCTTGAGCTGATCCCTTCATCTACATTTCTAGCTCCTCTGCCTCCTTCGTCGACCAACGGTGACAGGGGCAGTACATCCTCCTCCAATTCATTGTTGTAGTAACTAGTTGTAGCCTAGGGACCCCATTCCTCACTAGAGACCCTTGCATCTCCTTTCATCGCCACAACAACCCGCTATTGATCCAAGCATCCCATTCGTCCACTTAGCTAGGATTTTTAATGCTTTCATAGATTAGATCTACTGCTTTCTAGGATAATTGTAGTGTTTCTTAGTGTAATCTAGATTAGTTAGGAGTAGTGTAGATAGTGAATTCACAGATTTGGTAGTGCAGTTAAGAGTAGATTAGATTCATTCGACTTTTCCCTCTCCGATCAATTCAGATTGAAGAGGTATTTTCACACATTCGTATCGATTCTTACAGCTTCCTCTACACATCATCATCCGCATTCACTGTTTTCCCTCATGTTTTAATCCATTCATCACTCCCTCCATCAGAGTTGAATTAGGTTTGATGTTCACCAACTTCTAGATTTGATTCATGCTCAAATCCATTTGGAGGTCTTCTCAACCACTTCACCTATTCACAAGGGCCCCCGATCTGGTTTTAATTGAACCAATCCGCTCGATTCTTTCAGATTTGGATTTCATGCCCAATTTTGCAATTTGGAGTCAATTTTGTTTTAAATGGATGTAATTGAGCGATTCGAGTTTTTATTCATTCAATTGGGTGCAATGCGATGCATCTAAGGTATTTTTATTTGGTTTTAATTTTCAGATGAGCATAAGTCCAATTTGAGTTGTATTTTGGGTAGTTTAGCCAAGGAATCTCTGATTCACTGAGATGAGGCTTAACAATGACCCATCTGGATTTTTTTAGAATTTCCTGAGGTCCTAAACACTAATTAATAGTGTTTAAGAACTCTTAATGATCAGATCACCTGGGTGAATTCAAAACAAAAGCCCAAATCAGGGCAACATGTTGATTTTGAAAGAGAACAAGTTCAATCTGATTTTTAGAGTTTAAAGGAGTTTTTAAGGTTTGATATGGAGGCTTTGATTCATGTCACAAATTGAATTTGATATATAGTTTAATACATACCCTTTACATTGTCCATAATGTAAGGTTATGGTCAAACAAGAATCTTGAAGATCTTTGGATTTTAGATTTTCATGAGTGGTTTTCAATGGAATTTGGATGAGTTTATTTGCTTTGGATCAAACCTTCTTAGGTCTGATCTAAAGTTATTTCAGTGAAAACAAGTAGCCACTAGCTGCTAGATTTGAGTAGCAGCAATCACATGAGCTACCACTGCTCTTTAACCCATCTAATCTGGGAAGAAATAGTAGCAATAGTAGCTCTTGGCTGTTGAGATCTCAAGCACAACTACAATAGCAGCCACTGTTGTGACTGATTCAAAGAGATTTTGAGATGGGTTTTGGATTTTAAAGGGGAGCTGAGATGTTACAAACTATTAGAATCTCATGTAACAATCATTCTTGAATTTGTGAAGTTTAAAATCTAATTTTGAATGGCTTGTAATGGTTTTTAATTCCATTGTCAGCTACTTGAAATTGATTCGACTATCCAATTTGGTTTATTAATGAAATTAATGTTGAAAACCTTGTTTAATGCTTTAGATATCTTTCATGTAATGTGTTGGATGTATTTGAGTGGTTTCATGTCTTTTCCAACACATAGAAATGAATTTAAGGTCATAGGTTTCATAATCACATCACTAATTAAGCCTCATTTGTGCTAAATAGTAAAATCAAAAAAATATATTAAAAAATCATAAGAAAATAGAATAAACCTATCTTGGGGAAGATAAGGTATTTTCTTAAGTTTGTGCAAAGTTTGAGAGTAATCTAAACCCTCTAACTAGTAGAACATACTAGTAGACAGAATAGTCAACTCTAAAACTCAATAAAAGAACTTAAACTCAAAACACAAAAGGAATTCTTCTCCTCTCATCCCACCTTCTCTCTCTCTTTCCCTATATTTATAGAATATAAAAACACCATAAAAACTCAAAAATACCCAAAAATACTTAAAAATACCATGTATATAGAATTTGTACTTGTAAATATAATTAAACACCAAGCTATATGTAAATAATGTAGTATATGTAACTACTATACATATATAACTTATAATGTATTATATATATTTAAATAAGTAATTAGGTTGAGCTACTGTACATATAACTTTATTATATATTAATTTATATTAGAATAACTGTATTTATACTAGGGTAATTATAAATAAATAAGTATACTTGTATAATAGTGTCTAACACTATACATATGCATTTAAGTATTTACTATATACCTAACTATACCTGTATATTTATTTATGTATGTATTTATTGTAGGAAATTAAGTTATTAAGTTACTAAAGTAATTTATACTGTACACTTCTATATATTAATTTTAAATATTTTTGACCTACTTATAATATATTTATACTGTATAATAATATTTATAACTAAATTATATGTATATCTATTTATAACGTATATTTAAACGTATATAAATTAAAATAAATGTTCTAAAATAAATTAAAGATGTATAATAAATACCTTAATATGTTAATTAACTATTCATAAACTCAATTACATGATTAACTTATTAATTTGTACATTAATTAAGGATTTAAACCCTAAATTAATGTGTATAATTCCTTAAATTTAATTAATTTTTATATATTTTAAATAACTTATTTTTGTAAATTAATGGTATAATTATGTAGCCTTATGTAAGGGCTTTCCATCTATATAATTTATTGTAAATTTGGAATTAATTTGGGCTCTCAAATCAAGAGCCAAATCTGGCCTTTCATCACACTATCGTGCACCCAATTGGGCATAATGATTATGCCACATCGTATGGCAACGAGGCGACGCTGGTGTATAAATTGATTTCAGTGTGATGCCGTCTCAGTTGTCACAGCACACAATATAAATAAAACCGTTACCCCTTATACTCCTTTGAGCATATGCATTAATCTAATATTGTGGGTTGGGAGCCCAGTATGTACAGTAGCAGGCTTGAAATGGGCCTACTGTAGCTTGATATGGGCCTGAAAGAATGCACAAAAATATATATGATAGAAATTAGAATATGGGCTAGTAGTAGTCTAGTCCCACCCCTAGGGGTGCTATATATCCCACGAAAAACCTAGTTCGCCAATAAAAAAACATAATTTTTATAAATGAATAGTAAGAAGTGCTGCATGTGTGTGAGAGAAGAGCCGAAAAATGGCTAAGTGTTTGAGAGGCTAAGTGAGCGTTGTGACCTAAAAATTCTAAGTGTTGAGTTGTGCATATGTAATGTGTTTATACTAAGTGTGTATATATATATATATATATATCAGTACATACTATATGTATATATATGTATATGTATAATAAATAAAATGTATAAATGTAATGTATACGAGTATGTACGTATAGTATATATGTATATATAAAAATAGAGTAAAATAGGATAATATGCATATGAGTCTTTTATGTGTATATATTTTTTAAGCTTTAGTGACATATATCCGTCACTGTAGGTATATATTTATGTTAGTAAATATAGTTCTTTTGCCTTATATGTTGTGTATATGTGTCATAAGGCTATAGTAACACTTATATATGTTACTATATATGTACTATATGTTATTAAACTTATTAGTATATGTTAGGATATTTAGTCTAATATATATTAATAGTTTTTTTTGTACTTATACTTAGGTATTATTTAGGATAGTTGTATATAACTAACATTGAGTAGTCATACTTTATTTTTTATGCCTGTTTAGTTGTAAATATGTTTAAGGCACTGTAATTAGAATTAATTAATTCTATTGTACATAATTGACTGATTCATTCATTCTTTGATTCATTGATTCATTTTTGTGAATATAATTGACATTTTTGGAATAAAAGAACATTTTTAGAACATAGAGTAATGTATATCAATATCTGCCTCCTAGTGAATGACCTGGACTAAAGCAGTAAAAATTATGTAAATAAATAAAATGACACGACATTTGTTTACATTTTGACACTATACCACAATGACACAATTAAATCACTATTTTTATACAACACGGTTTGTCATACATCATATTTTTGGCGCCGTTGTTGGAGAGACAACTCTCTATACGCCAAAAGTTTTCTTTTATTCTTAATTTGTACATATTTTTTTTTTCTTTGTAAATAGTCATTCTCTCATTCATATTCTTTGTTGTATATAGAATCTTTTATTCATTTTATTCTTTAATTTGTTTTTGTATATAATTGTCTTACTAATCATTTGGTTTTATGCAACACTTGAGTAGGAGGAGTAGCATCGTCTTCCCGGAGGAGTCGTCTTCCTGGTGGACCTGGTGCAACTCTAACTCAACCTCAAGGCAAAGTTTTTCTTGCATGAGTTACAAATTTTCCTACTTTAGTAGATTAGCATAGTTGCTAGTTTAGAGATAGGTATATATTTAGGATATTTGTTTGGCATAAGTTGTGAGAGTCTGTTTTCACACATCTGTTGTAATAACTTAGAGACTCTCTATTATCTCTCTCTACTCATCTCTCATCAACTCGATTTTCGTATCGATTTATTTTTCAATTTGATTTTTGCTTGTTGCATTATCAAAAATCAAAAAAAATCAAATCAAATCAAAAATACCAAAAAATATTTCATCTCTTATCTAGTAACAGCACGTCATAGTCATCTATACATAGGATTGCATTATATTCCTGCTAGATTTCATTTCAATCAAATTGCATACTTGTAGAATTACTAGAGTCAGGTACACATCTTCTATCCCTCTTGAGCTCCTGCCATCTTGCATTTGACTAACATAAAAAGACCATCATTTGTTTTGAAAAGAATTAAAAAGCGAGACCAGTTGCCTGGAATTTACTTCTAAATATTCAAACATAATTCAAAAGGAGATATAATAACTTGCTTAAAACCTTGATTGCATTTTCATCGATATCTAATTGGCTGAACTTAAGCCGAACATCATTGCCTTAATCCCTCACTTCCATGGTCTTGCTTCTGAGGACCCTTTTCAATATTTAGAAGAGCTGAAAAATCTCGCCCAGACTTTGGGTCCACAAGGCCATGATCAGCACATGTTGTTGATAAAAATGTTCTCCTTTTCACTTTAGGACAAGGCTGCCTTCTAGTTTAGAATTCTTTCATAGACTACACCAAAACACACATGGCATTCTTTGAAACATGAGTTCCTAAAGAAGTACTTTCCTGTAGGCCACACTAATGCTCTGAGGCATGCTATCACCACCTTTACCCAAAATTCAGGAGAACAAATGCATGAGGCTTGGGAGCGATTTCACAAGCTTCTGCAGAAGTTGATGATAACAGCATCATCAGCCATATGTAGCTTCATTTAGTCATATTCCATCATTAAATGCTCCTACATAGCCGCCAGAGAGCCCTAATTCATTGCATAATCATTCTAAGAGAAAGACAAGAAAACAGGGGTAAAATTGCAGTTTTAATAGCATATCTCAATTGCAGTACAATCACAAGTTTCCTCTAGGGGTTAAATAAAGGTCAAATGGTCTTAAGAGTCTAACAAGTGAGTCCGTGCAGATAGAAATGGGTTTTCACGCGTTTTGAGAATTAAATGACTTCCGAAACCTTAAAAATAGATCGCTTAATTAACTGAGGTTCTGGTCAGGATAAAATTCACCTAAACCCTCTAAAATTCATAGAAAAATATTCTCTAGGGTTTTATACCCTCAATTTGACCATCAAAACCCGTCTTGACCCAAAACAGAGTCTCAGATAGACATTTGCCCTAATTTGTGTATTTGCATAAATTACCTAGTCAAACTTGATCAAAACCAAAATCCAACTTCACCATTGGATTCCTTAAGTTCAAATTAGGTTTGTACCAAAATTTGGACCCAATCTGAGATCATTTTGACCTAGTTTGCAATTTGGTTATGTCTAACTCTTTTATTTCACACACATGCCCCTACCTTTTGAATCCTTTGCATTTAGATCCCTATCTTTATCTTCTTCTTCACAAATAGGTTCCTACCGCCATGAAATTCTAGTCCTACAACTCCAGCGACCTTAATTTGGCAAGATCTCCATGATTTCTTGATGAATCCCTCTCAAAATTGAAAGGGAAACTCGTCAAGTAATTGTCTTTTAAGCTAGATCCAAAGCTCCAGATCTTGCCCAAATCCTCATGCGAATCCTTAAAAGGAGTGGGTCTCCTATTCCGATGACTTTCCAAGCTTGGGAAGCTTGCTTCCCAAGCTCTAATCACCCTCTCACGACCTATATAAAGATCCCCAGGGCTCGACCAAACTTCTTAGCTAGGCTCAAGGCCAAAAATCTCTTCCTAAACCTACCTCCGGCCTCCTCTGACCTAGCTCCAGCAAGCATCCTCCCCTGTCGTCCTACGGCCTCCCAACGGCCAAATTGGGAGCATCGCCTTCCTCCCCGACTTCCTCCTCGTCTCGACGACCACATTATAGGCACCACAGACCCCTTTCTTCGCTGCCATCTCCCTTCGAAGGTTCATCTTCCCCACATCTGGCCATCACACTGGCGTAGGAATCTCTCCCTGTTTCGTCCCTAAAATAGGTTCTCTAGCTTCTTCTACTTCCCTACTTCTTTTTCCCTATCTCTATTTCTCAAAACAACCATCGACCACACGTCTCCTTGTCTTCTTCCACTCTGGCGAAGCCTCGGCAATGCCAAACCACCGCTCCACCACACGAATTGCATCGCTATCACCTTCATCAACTCTGCCATACTCCACCCATCAAAACCCCTCTCTCCATTCGCTTTCCCATCCACCCAAAATGCCCTCCGAGTAACCCACCTTCACATGACCTACTCCATCACCGTCTGACCTTCTTTCCACACAAAACATCCCA
Source organism: Thalassia testudinum (assembly GCA_037157565.1). NCBI lineage: Eukaryota > Viridiplantae > Streptophyta > Magnoliopsida > Alismatales > Hydrocharitaceae > Thalassia > Thalassia testudinum. The sequence continues at coordinate 4,334,505 of JAZHRO010000003.1, read as the reverse complement.
CGGACACCGTCATCGCCTTCCACGTGCTTTGGTGACCCTCCTGAGATATTTTAACATGGCTGTAAAGCCTTATTCCATATTTCATGGTGTGACCGGACCTTCGCCGTCGCTACCTTTGTCTCCGACTTTGACCACCGCACTCCATTTAGTTCGAAGCTCTATTCTAATTCCAAATTGTGCAGACTCCAGGCCAGATCCTTCCCAAGTTGACAATTAGGAAAGAAGACCTCAGCTGCAGCTTCAATCAACAAAGATCTCCACCTACAGCTACACACAACAAAGGTAGTGGGAATAGTCCCACCTCGTTAGCTACTGAACAACTACAGTGATATAAATTGTATTTGTGAAATAGCCTTTCCTCCTCCTAACACAGGGGTGAGGTCCCTCTCACCCGCTTACACTGACTTGCCTATGCCTCACTCCTTGATCATCACCACACTCGGTGAGCCTGGACATGGGTACGCGGATCCCTGTTCACCTGATTACCTGACACCGTTTGAGGCCCTGGGAGGGCAAAACCCAAAGAGAGAAAGGGGAGAGAGCATGGGGTTAGGGGGTTTTGCTCTAAAAAGGAATGGTTGATACTTAGCCATTTAAAGAAGGTTCTCTCTCTGTGAGTGAAGAAGAAAGGCTAAAGCAAGAAAGAGAGAAAAGATGGAACAGGGCCTATGCAGAGAAGGAAGAAGAGGTTGAGAAGAGAAGGCCTCCCTGAGGCACTGTGGCAACATTTAAGACATCTGAGTGTATACTTGACGTCTGATTTGGTACTGTGGCAACGTGGCATTTCTGATTGATCAGTACTATTCAAACATTTGATTGGTTGATAAATGCTTAATTGAGGCTAATAATTGGTGATTCAAATCACCATTCGTTTGCCTTAACCTTCTTTTAGGCACATTAATCTCCTATTATGCTCATGGTCTACATTGATAATTCATTCTGAGTATATATCACTCACTGCTTGCCATTATTTGATTTAATTAATTGTGCTCATTTACATTAATTGTTGAGATTAGCGTGTGAATTCCTATTTGCTCCTAGCAAACGACCTCAGACTTTTATTTGAGTTATAAATTTTATCTGTTGTTCGAGCTATTTTTGAGGATTTATTACTACAAATAAAGCCCTATAAACAGATAAAGCCCATGCTGCTTTTTCGAAAGATGCGTTCGCTTTATCTTTCGAAAGATGCGTTGTCAAATAAAGCCCTATAAATTTGAGCTATCTTTCGAAAACCCTCGAACAAGCCCTATAAACATTTTGTCACCGTTGCTGGGGAGCAACGTGCAATTCACCACTATTCTCTGCATTATTTGATTATATTTGAGCACTGACTTGCCCTGTTTGCTTTCTTGTGATTTTCTAAGGTACTTCATAAGGAGATCTTCCACGCAAATCAACCACTCCAGGGCAGATAACTTCTCTATTCTTCCCTAATCAACCTCCTAATCTTGGGAAGACAAAAAAGGAAACAATCAACTGGGAATCACCTGCCTTATTTTTCATAGTAATTATCAGTTAAAAGGCAGGTTTCTGATTTGTGAAATTTTTTTTCAAATCTGATTGGAGTTTGAAGCGATTCTATTTAGAATTCCATACCCTAAATTTCCTATGCCTATTAGGGATCATGCTTAATTTCTGATCATCTTGGACTACTCACCTTCTTGTTTGAGTCCAAGGTGTACATGTTGAGATCAAATTGGATGCAGAATAGAGCCAATTAGGGTTTCAATTTTAGGATTTTGGAGTGCTAGCTCACACATGCCTACATAAAAGGAAAGCTACCCCCCGCATTTGTGTGCTACCTAAGCCCTTGATTGAAAAGATTTAATCAGAAAAACCCTAAAAATAGGCTCTAAATTCACTTGAACCCTAAAATCCTTGGACCTAATGTTACGACCCGATTCCCGAATCCCTACGAGACATGAGAATCAGACCGACTCGACTGATCCCAAGATCCAGTCATCCAACAAAAAAGTAACCAAAAGAGCAGTAAAATAAACCACATTCACCATATATATAACTAGCAGTAACAAAATACAGCAGTAAAGAAAAGAACTACTACAGTATACACCACCACAACAGTAAAGAAATAAACAGGTACATAAACATGATGCTTACAATAAAAGAGTACAGTGGTAACAGAAACTACTCACTACAACAGAAGGAAAGGTACAGTGGGTACTACACAAGTAAAAACTACTGGGCTCTACTAGGCCCAGCACCCTCTGCAGCCACCGGCTCTGGCTGCTCAACACCTGATCCTGAAAAGGTGACAAAGGTGACACGTCAGTGAAATGCTGAGTAGAGTGGCAACCAAAAGCTAAGAAAATAGTAAGGTGGACAGTAGCTGTTATATTTTTAATCTTTTTCTTTATTTTCCATTTACTCGTTATTGAGTTATTCCTCAGATCTTTCTCTTGATCTCGAATGTTCCTCGTGGGAACGATCTTGATTGCAGTCTTTTCTAAAAAGTAGAAGTAACACATGGTGCTCTCCTGGCCGGGAGAGTCCCCCGTGGTGGTCCTACCCTCAGTCAACCACCCCAAGGTCACTGACAAATGTAACGGTGACTACGGCATGCGCGATAAACGCACGGGTAGCTACCTCACACTGGCACGCGGTCAGTCATTTCCGTTAACGGGTGCGCCCCAAAGCACATCACGGAACCAGTATAGGGCAGAGCCCTCTCAGTAACAGGGGTCCAGCCCCTCCACAGTAACGAAACAGGGGTCTTGCCCCTCCACAGTCCGCGCACCCTTGCCTGACTACCTTGGTTTGCCCAGTAGGCCTAACAAGTCAGTGTAGGAGGGCTAGCAGAACCCCGGGGCCCGTGGGGTGGCTAGTGATCTCCCTACACTAGTAGCTCTCCTCAATACTGTGTACACGAGGGCCTAACAAGTCAGTGTAGGAGGGCTAGCAGAACCCCGGGGCCCGTGGGGTGGCTAGTGATCTCCCTACACTAGTAGCTCTCCTCAATACTGTGTACACGAGGGCCAAAAGTCGGTAAAAAGTGGCCAGACCTAACCCCGGGTCCCTAGGGCAGCTACCTTTGCTCTGCACTAAACCGGGGGACAATCGCTCTCCTTGGTACTCCGTACTCAAGGGTCAGCTCACTTCCCCAATTCTATTCCATTCACTTCTCAGGAGCTCTACTCCTAATTCCCCGTAGGGTTCATGCTCATTTTTCTTTAACTCAGCCAATTTAGGTTTCATCATTTCAGCTTTAATTTTCATATAGCCCATGTTCTCAACAGTAATTATCCATTCATAAACACGCACCTGTTAACCAATTACAGGCAGTTATCGTCTTCCTTTCTACTTTTCCAAGGCTGTAATATATATATTCAATCTAGTTTTCCAGTCTTAGGATTCATGCCATATCCTAGGTTCTATCATTCAATCTAGTTTTTCAGCCTTAGGATTCATGCAATACCCTAGGATCTATCATTCAATCTAGTTTTTCAGTCCTAGGATTCATGTAATACCCTAGATTCTATTAATTATTTCACAAGTACATAATTTTTGATAAATAATTAAAGGGGCCACTCTACTTGCAAAATCGGGAGTACTGCGGGCGTGATCGGCAAGCCCGTGTGCCTCCGCAACCCCCAGAGCCGCAACGGAATGGGGTCCTAACACAAGGGTCAATTACACGGAGCTACTCAAAATAGGATACAAATACTGTAAATGGGTAGAGGAACTAAATCTGAGAAGAACAAAACTTGAAACACAAAAAACGAACTTCGAACGGACCCTAAACTGGTCAAAAACAACAAGTCTGCCCAAAATCAGACGTCTAGAACATCTTCTAGACATCTTAAACGATGGCTCAGGTCATACCTTGATCCTGCGCGGTCCTTTAGATGTCCAGAATCTCGCTGAACCATCTGGACTTAGTTTCCAGACGTCCGACTGTCACTCCGGATGTATGGAGACCCTCTTCGTCATCTGGTGTTGTGCCCAGATGTTCGAATCTGTGTGGGAGGGTGTGCCCTTACACCTTCCTGAATGAGACCTGCACGCACACGCGATCGTCCTCAACACAAAATGAGGCAGAACTCCTTGGCGGGACGGCTGCATGGCTATACACGCGAAAATGAAAGGGTGGAAAAAAATATCGTACCTTTCAGGTGTATGGACCTTCCTCCACACGACTCCAGCGTCGTCTGGACGTATGTCCAGACGTCTGATTCTAGGAAATTTTCCCAGAATCAGGACCTCCTCGCCCTCCTTCTACAGCGTACGGCCGTGCCACGCCGTGCTCACCTACTGCCTGACCTGCAGCAGCTCCTTCCCAACACCACGCTTCCGCTGCGCACCCGTCGGCCGGCCCTGGCTGCTTTGGCGAGCTCGCACCCTCGCGATCTAGCTCTCTCCCTCTCGCAGCAGCCCCTCCTCCCCACGCACTCACAGCAGCAGCTGCTGCTGCCCTCGCCCACTCACTCTCTCGCTGACAGGAAGAAGAAGAACAGGGAGGTGGAGTGAGGGTGAGAGAGAGGTGAGGGGGTATTTGAAGGCTGCCGTGGGGAGGGAGAGAGAAGAAAGGTGGCTACGCTTGCAGGGAGGAAGGAAAGAGAAGAAGGAGGGCGACGGTTCAGTCTGCGCATGCATGCACGCAGACGCGAACCCGTATGCCAAAAGAATTAAATTCCAGACATCTGGGAAGGCTTTCAAACATCTGACCAGACATCTAAACCAATTCCCAGACATCTTAAACGATGTTTGATGCTAGGTTTATAACAACATAGCAAACTCAAAGGAAGTTTCATCCCTGAAACTTGCGCTAACTAGGGTACGAAAAAGAACGATATATGCATAACAAACTCAAAGAGGATCAAAGCCGGTCTGAAAATACGTACCCGCAAAAAGCTCCGGGTACTGCTCCCACATCACCTCCTCAGGCTCCTAGGTAGCCTCCTCGTACCGCTAGCTCCTCCACAAAACCTTCATCGGGGGTACTTGCTTCCGTCTCAGACTACGGACGGCTCTGTCGAGAATCTGCACTGGCCGCTAGGGGTAGGTCAGGTCGTTGCTCACCTCGACGCTCTCGTGGCTCAATACGTGACTAGGATCGGTGATGTACTTCCTAAGGTTGGACACGTGGAACACGTCGTGCACACTAGAAAGCTGGGGAGGAAGGGCAAGCCTGTAAGCAACGGGTCCAACCCGCTCCAGGACCTCAAAGGGTCCCACGAACCTCGACGCGAGCTCCCTCTCACCCCAAACTGCTGCAGGCCCTTCATGGGTGAAACGCAAAGGAAGACGTGGTCCCCAACCTCAAACTGCACCTCTCTGCGTTTCTGATCTGCATAGCTCTTCTGTCTGCTCCTGACAGTGCGGAGTCGCCTGTGAATCTACTCGACCACCTCCTGACTCTGCCGGATTAGCCTGGGGCCAACCTCCCACTTGGTCCCCCCCTCAACCCAGCTCAAGGGTGCCGTACACCTCCATCCGTACAGAGCCTCGTAGGGTGCCATGCCGATGCTCGAGTGATAACTGTTATTATATGTGAACTCCGCCAGGGGCAAGTGCTCCTCCCAAGAGCCCCTCCAGTCCAGTACAAAAGCACGCAAAAGGTCCTCAAGTGTCTGTATTGTGCGCTCAGACTGTCCGTCCGTCTGGGGGTGGTAAGCTGTACTGAACCTCAACCGCGTCCCCAGGGCCTGCTGAAACTCAGCCCAAAACTGGGACATAAAGCGGGTATCCCGGTCGGATACGATCTCCCGTGGAACTCTGTGTAGATGTACCACATCGCAGATATACCTCTCTGCCAACTATGCTGGTCCCAAGGTGACTCGGATCGGAAAGAAACACCGTCTTCGTCAATCTGTCAATGATTACCCAGACTGCGTCGTGTCCTCGCTGGGTAACAGGTAAGCCCACCACCAAGTCCATAGTGATGCTCTCCCACTTCCACTCTAGCACTGGAAGTGGCTGTAGCGGCCCTACAGGCCTCTGATGCTCAGCTTTCACCTGCTAGCACACTAAACACTGTTGCACGAATTCACCCACATCCCGCTTCATCCCCCTCCACCAAAAGTAGTGTCTCAAGTCATGGTACAACTTCATGTTTCCGGGATGTATGGTGAATCTGGAATCGTGTGCCTCAGTCAGGAGCTCTCTCAACAGCTCCTCATCTCTGGGAATGCATAGACATCCCCTCATGCGCAGCACCTGGTCGGTAAAAGAGAAGTCCCCAGGGTCTCTTGGCAATACTCTGTCATGCAAGTACGGGTCGGCCATCTGTCCTGTGATGATGCGATCTATCAACTCTGGCCTCATCTGTCGCATCACTGTCACTGCCCCACAGTGTCCCCGTAACTCTAGGGGTCGCCAACTGCCCATCTCCTCCAAGAGGCTCCAACTCTGCACTTGTAAACTGGCCAAGTGTGCGGGTGCCTTCTAGCTCAAGGCGTCAGCCACTACGTTGGCCTTTCTCGGGTGGTAGGAAATGCTGCAGTCATAGTCCTTTAGGAGCTCCAACCAACGCCTCTATCTCATGTTGAGCTCCTTCTGATCAAATAGGTATCTGAGGCTCTTGTGATCTGTGAAAATCTCGAAGGTCTCACCGTACAAGTAGTGTCTCCAGGTCTTCAGCGCGAAGACGACAGCTGCCAGCTCCAGGTCGTGGGTAGGGTAGCTATGCTCATGGGGCTTCAGTTGCCGTGAAGTGTAAGAGACAACATGACCCCTCTGCATGAGCACACCCCCTAACCCCTACAAAGAGAAGTCTGTGTACATAACGAATCCGTCACTACTATCTGGGATGGTGAGCACGGGAGCCGAAGTCGGCCTCTCCTTCAACTCCTGAAAACACGCCTCACAAGCGTCTGTCCAAGTAAAGGGCACGTCCTTCCAGGTCAACTGTGTCATAGGACGTGCAATCTATGAAAAGCCCCTGATAAATCGCCTGTAGTAGCCTGCCAGTCCCAAGAAACTACGAATCTCAGTGACCGTACGTGGTCTCTCCCACCTAAGCACTGCCTCGACCTTGGCTGGGTCCACAGCCAAGCCATCCCCAGAGATCACACGACCTAAGAAGGTCACTTCCCTCAACCAGAACTCGCACTTGCTGTATTTGGCGTACAGCCTACGTCGTCTCAGTGTGTCCAAAACCATCCGCAAGTGCTATCCATGCTGTGTCTGATCTCGGGAATAGATGAGCACATCATCAATGAATACCACCACAAACTGGTCCAAGTACGGTCTAAACACCCGGTTCATCAAGTCCATGAAGGCAGCAAGAGCATTGGTCAGCCCAAACGACATGACCAGAAACTCGTAGTGTCCGTACCGAGTGTGAAAAGCTGTCTTGGAGACGTCTGCCTCCTTGATCCTCAGCTGGTGGTATCCAGACCTCAAGTCGATCTTGGAGAACACCGTGGCACCTCGCAGCTGGTCAAACAAGTCATCAATCCTTGGCAGCGGATACTGTTCTTGATGGTGACCCTATTCAGCTGTCGGTAGTCCACACAAAGGCGTAGGGTACCATCCTTCTTCTTTACAAACAGTACCGGGGCTCCCCAGGGAGACGCACTGGGCCTCACAAAACCCTTCTCCGAAAGATCCTACAACTGAGACTTGAGCTCTCGTAGCTCAAGTGGTGCCATCCTGTACGGTGCTGTGGAGATGGGGCTGGTCCTTAGTACCAGTGAGATCTAAAACTCGATCTCACGCTCGGGCGGTAGTCCTAGCAACTCGTCTGGGAACACGTCAGGGTACTCTCTGACCACCGGGATACTTTGGAAGTCTGCCACAGGGCTGGGCTCTGCTACCACACAAGCTAGGAAACCCTCACACCCCTAGCTCAGAAGTCTCGCCACCCAAAGTGCAGAAATGCACCTGAAGCCTCCGCCCACTGGCTGCCCGTGCAACTCGAAAGAAGGCAACTCCGGTATGGAGAAGATGATCTTTCTCTCAAAGCTGTCCACCAAGGCATGGTAAGAGGACAGCCAGTCCATCCCCAGAATTATGCTAAAGTCCTCCATCTGTATCATAATCAGATCAGCGGGAAGGCTGTGTCCCCCAACACTTACCTCGCAACTCGTGTATACCTCCTCAGCTACAAACAGTTGACCACTCGGACCTCTGATCACGAACGGATCCTCTAACACCATACATTCCTACCTTAAGCAAACTGCGAAACTGGAGGCAACAAAAGAATGCGTAGCGTCAAAATAGAAAAGCATGTAAATGAGTCTGCAGAAAACTGAAACCATACCTACCACCACTGATCCCGAAGCTCTGGCATCCCTATGTGTCATGGCATTGATACGCCCCTCAGCCCTAGGTGCGGACGAAGCAGCCACACTCTGCGTCGGACGGGTAACTGCTAGCCTGTACCCTCCCCGTGACTACTGTCCTCCTCACGCCTGGAAACAGCGGCCTCCTGCTCGCCCTCCAGTGCTCGGCACGGGAAGCATCTGCTGACCTCCTGCCCTAGACGGGTAATCCCTCCTGATGTGGCCCAGCTGGCCACACTGGTAGTAGAGGGGAACCCGACTCCCGCCCTCAGTGGGTCCCTGCTGTTGGCTGAGCGGGGGTCCGGTGCTAGTAGATGGCCCCTGTCGAGGGCCCCCAAAGGCCACTGATGACCCTGCAAAATGTGACGGCTCTCCTGTGGGAGCCACGTGTCTCCTCTCTCGTCGACCCTGTGAGAAGTCTGGCTGATAGGGCCTCTTCCGCCCACTGTTAGTATCTTGTGCGGACGGGTTGGTCTCTTCGTATGTCATAGCTACCTCCACCACCCTCGAGAACGTAGGCAGCTTCAGGGGTTTGACATACCCTTAAATCGCAGGCTAGAGCCCCTCGGTGAACCTCCAAAGGCGCTTCTCCTCAGTGGCCACTACTGTCGCTGCGAAGCAAGACAGCTCCAGAAAACGCGTGCGGTACGCGCTCACGGTCATCGTCCCCTGGAGGAGAGTGTGGAACTCCCACCTCCTTTGGTCTTACCACGTCTGGGGAAAGTACTGCTCGCAGAAGAGGGTGATGAACCGGTCCCAGGTCAGCTAGTCCCTCTCCTGTCCCCTGACCGCCCTCCACCACCTGTGTGCCGCGCTCTCCAGCTGGTACGTGGCAATGGCCATGCGGCACTCCACCGGGGGCGAAGGGTGTCAAAAACCTTCTCGATCTGCTAGAGCCAGTCCTCCGCCTCGGTCACGTCCTCATCCCCCTTGAAGGAGGGGGGCTTCAGCTCCTGGAACTATCCGAAAAGCTCGAAGTGGCACTGCAGTGGAGATGCTGGTGCACCTCCAGGTAGAGAAGCCTCGTACGCAGAAGTGTCAGAGGAAGGTGGGGGCAGTGGCAGGCCGTCCCCTCCCCCGCGTCCAGAGCCATGTCCGTCGCGTGGTCCCACAGAGGACTCCCCCTCCACAGCCCCAGGGAGAGGCGCTCATGGCGGCGGGTGGAGCTCCTCTCACATGATGTCCCGTATCAGCTGGGCGAGGTCCTGGGCCTGAATCCCTGGGAGTAGTGGCTGGTCCACTGAAACGTCGACCTCAACGCGGCCACCCCTCTGACCTCATCCCCGACCGCACCTGCGGCCCGCCTCGCTAGTCCCACGTCGAGGCATCTCTTGCAAGGAGACGCGAATACAGAACGGAAAACATGTCAATACGAAACGGTATCTAAAGGAGAAGTCTAAGAACATATGTCAAAAGAAACGTTGTGGTGGCTACTTTAATTATAGACACGTGAATTGGTTATTTTCTAGTTAGTTGGTTCACTTCTCGGGACTACCTTGCTCTGATACCATCTTGTTACGACCCGATTCCCGAATCCCTACGAGACACGAGAATCAAACCGACTCGACTGATCCCAAGACCCAGTCGTCCAATGAAAAAGTAACCAAAAGAGCAGTAAAATAAACCACATTCACCATGTATATAACTAGCAGTAACAAAATACAGCAGTAAAGAGAAGAACTACTACATTATACACCACCACAACAGTAAAGAAATAAATAGGTACATAAACATGATGCTTACAATAAAAGAGTACAGTGGTAACAGAAACTATTCACTACAACAGAAGGAAAGGTACAGTGGGTACTACACAAGTAAAAACTACTGGGCTCTCTACTAGGCCCAGCACCCTCTGCAGCCGCCGGCTCTGGCTGCTCAACACCTGCTCCTGAAAGGGTGACAAAGGTGATACGTCAGCGAAACATTGAGTAGAGTGGCAACCAAAAGCTAAGAAAATAGTAAGGTGGACAGTAGCTGTTATATTTTTAATCTCTTTCTTTATTTTCCGTTTACTCGTTATTGAGTTATTCCTCAGATCTTTCTCTTGATCTCGAATGTTCCTCGTGGGAACGATCTTGGTTGTAGTCTTTTCTGAAAAGAAGAAGTAACACATGGTGCTCTCCTGGCCGGGAGAGTCCCCCGTGGTGGTCCTACCCTCAGTCAACCACCCCAAGGTCACTGAGAGACGTAACGGTGACTACGGCACGCACGATAAACGCATGGGTAGCTACCCCGCACTGGCATGCAGTCAGTTGTTTCCGTTAACAGGTGCACCCCAAAGCACAGCACGGAACCAATATAGGGCAGATCCCTCTCAGTAACAGGGGTCCAGCCCCTCTACAGTTCGCGCACCCTCGCCTGACTACCCTGGTTTGCCCAGTGGGCCTAACAAGTCGGTGTAGGAGGGCTAACAGAACCCCAGGGAACGTGGGCTGGCTAGTGCTCTCCCTACACTGGTAGCTCTCCTCAGTACTGTGTACATGAGGGCCAAAAGTCGGTACAAAGTGGCCAGACCTAACCCCAGGTCCCTGGGGCAGCTAGCTCCGCTCTGCACTAAACTGGGGGACAATCGCTCTCCTTGGTACTCCGTACTCAAGGGTCAGCTCACTTCCCCAATTCTATTCCATTCACTTCTCAGGAGCTCTACTCCTAATTCCCCGTAGGGTTAATGCTCATTTTTCTTTAACTCAGCCAATTTAGGTTTCATCATTTCAGCTTTAATTTTCATATAGCCCATGTTCTCAACAGTAATTATCCATTCATAAACACGCAACTGTTAACCAATTACAGGCAGTTATCGTCTTCCTTTCTACTTTTCCAAGACTGCAATATATATATTCAATCTAGTTTTCCAGTCCTAGGATTCATGCCATATCCTAGGATCTATCATTCAATCTAGTTTTTCTGTCCTAGGATTCATGCAATACCCTAGGATCTATCATTCAATCTAGTTTTTCAGTCCTAGGATTCATGCAATACCCTAGATTCTATTAATTATTTCATAAGTACATAATTTTTGATAAATAATTAAATGGGCCACTCTACTCGCAAAATCGGGAGTTTTGGGGGCATGATCGGCAAGCCCGCGCACCTCTGCAACCTAGAGCCGTAACGGAACGGGGTCCTAACATAAGGATCAATTACACGGAGCTACTCAGAATAGGATACAAATACTGTAAACAGGTAGAGGAACTAAATCTGAGAAGAACGAAACTTGAAACACGGAAAACGGACTTCGAACAGACCCTAAACGGGTCAAAAATGACAAGTCTACCCAAAATCAGATGTCTGGAACATCTTCTAGACGTCTTAAACGATGACTCAGGTCATACCTTGATCCTGCGTGGTCCTTCAGATGTCTAGAATCCTGCTGAATCGTCTGGACTTAGTTTCCAGACGTCCGACTATCACTTTGGACATCTAAAGACCCTCTCCGTTGTCTGGTGCTGTGCCCAGATGTCCGAATCTGTGTGGGGGGGCATGCCCTTACACCTTCCCGAACGAGACCTGCACGCACACGCGATCGTCCTCAACACGAAATGAGGTAGAACTCCTTGGCGGGACGACTGCATGGCCGTACACGCGAAAATAGAAAGGGTGGAAAAAATATCGTACCTTTCAGACGTCTGGACCTTCCTCCAGACGTCTCCAACATCATCTGGGCGTATGTCCAGACGTCTAATTCTGGGAAATTTTCCCAGAATCAGGACCTCCTCGCCCTCCGCCTGCAGCGCACGGCCGTGCCGCGCCACGCTCGCCTGCTGCCTGAGCTGTAGCAGCTCCTTCCCAACACCACGCTTCCGCTGCTCACCCGCCGGCCGGCCCTGGCTACTCCGGCGAGCTCGCACCCTCACGATCTTGCTCTCTCCCTCTCGCAGCAGCCCCTCCCCCCCACGCACTCACAGCAGCAGCTGCTGCTGCCCTCGCACGCTCACTCTCTCACCGACAGGAAGAAGAAGAAGAGGGCGGTGGAGTGAGGGTGAGAGAGAGGTGAGGGGGTATTTGAAGGTTGCCGTGGGGAGAGAGAGAAAAAAAAGGTGGCTGCGCCTGCAGGGAGGAAGGAAAGAGAAGAAGGAGGGCGGCGATTCAGTCTGCGCATGCATGCACGCAAACGCAAACCCATACACCGAAATAGTTAAATTCCAGACGTCTGGGAAGGCTTCCAGATGTCTGGACCAATTCCTAGACGTCTTAAATGATGTTTGATGCCAGGGTTATAACACCTAATAACCTGAGAGTCAATCAGGGTGATTTCTGGGTCTTGACCTAGATCTCATTCTGCCATCTTTAGGGCAGGTCAAGTGAAGTTGGTCTACATTGTAGGCCAACCAACATCCAAATTAGGTCACAAGTTGAATTAACTTCTAATCAAGTGAAACTCAAGGCACAAATTAGGACATAAAATTGGTAGACTTAAGGTCTTAAGTTCGTACATTCCGGGCTACCTGGAACCTCATTGACAAGGAAGGTCGAGTTGGGGAAACCCTGTAACCCGTGGGGATGCTCTATCGTGTAGGGGTTTTTGCAGGGCTCTCCCTTCCTGGCTACCCAGGTATTCTCGGGTGTGAGAATTTCTGATTCAGTGGTATCATTCGCCTCGAAATTGCCTTTGCCATCCAAAAATCTTTGGGTGCCTTGATTGGGTCCAAATAACATCTAGTCCCTCATCTATTCTCTAGAGCACATACACAGGAAGGCTATTAGGTTTTTAACCTAAGAAGACTTACTACATCTTCTTGAGAATCTCTTTTAGATCTGATCAACTCCAATCTGAATCTGAGTTTTGATTCTACATCATGATTCCACCATTTTGATTCAAAAATGCAGCCTGACATGTTAGGAAAACTATTTAGAAAACCTGAGTCCCAAATGAGCTTGAAAGAAAAGATACTTGAGAATGCCTATAGAAACCATGAAGAATATTATAAAAGGGACATTCAGGAAAAAGTTGCAAAATCAATGAACCACATTTTGAACCGTATAATGATGATATGTACACAAATGAAACACAATTCAACCCAGGATCACATATTAGTAGAACACAGTGAATTGGTGAAATTACACAACAATGATTGTCTTCAATGTTGGTCAAACCCTTCACTTACAGAAAAATTCCAGGAATTTTTAGGAGAAAGGGGAAAATTGCTGAATAAGTTATATCGAACAATTGATCAAAAATACCTGTTAGAAACTACCAAAATATCTTGGAATGAGACTAGTGATCAACACAGTTTCCCAAATCCCAGGTTCAATGATGATAATTGTGGATCCCTAGCCCAAATAAATTCATATTCAAATTTCAAAGCAATTGACATTCCTGATCTTGAGATAGGTTGGGAGAATCCAATTGTAGGTGATCACAATTTCAAGCTAGCCCTAGGGATACAAAACCCTGGTTCGCCAAACTTAGATTCCCCAAACACCTGTGATAATGAGATTAAGTCAAAACCTCTCAAGGGCATAAATTCTGCTCCTTATTTTGATAAGGTGATCCTCAAGGACAATTCTGACATCCCTGTAGAGCCCAACCAAGATTCTAGTGATCCAACCCACACCCTTAACCTAGAATCTGGATCTGAGCCTTATTAGGATTATTACAAGGCCTCGTGTGATGGAAATCATATTTTGAATTTGGATTACGATTCTGGGCCTTTATTTGATGAGTGCACCTCTCCAACCTCCTTAGAAACACAAATTGATTTTTCGGAAGTCATGCCAATCTACGATATAGAAACTAAGAAATTGGAAGAGTTGGATTTTGATTGGGTCTTCCCTACAAGCAAAGAACCTGAGCCCAAACCTAATAGGGACACCTTTTTAAGCTCAGAATCTGAAACTAGGCTAGACCTGAGTCAAGTTGCTACTTTTCCACATCTTGATTTATTCAGTGGTGGAGCCTCTGATCCCGAATCAGATTCAGAACATGATTCTCGCAAGTTCTCCGATGATTTCGAATCTTACTCTGATTTCGATGAACTATTGTTTCCTGACAATTCTGAGCCAATCTATGACCTCAGCATACATGATCCATTCTTCAACTCTGACTCTGAGGTCCCTAATCCCGAGATCATTGATTCAAAATCAGGTTCCATTACGATGGAATCATTTATTTTTGATCCTCAGGAATCAAAAATAGAAATTTTCGAGTGTCTACAACCCAGAGTTCGAATCTTTTCTTGACTCAGATTTCCTTGATCCTATAAACACTCTTCAGGCATTTACCTTTGATTTTGATGGCTATTATGAGGACTCTCTAGATGAACCCACCTTTGAATTCTTCCTAAAGGAGCCCTCACACACGATTCTTATTGATGCCACCTCTTCTACACATACAATATCTTCCAAAATCCGTTTTCAACCTCGACCCACAATCGGACTCAATTTCTACTCTGACTCTCCTCTCAATGATTCGGTTGCACATGATTCTTCTGCACATTTCAATCGGGTTTCAAACTTCGATCAGACTGCAAATCATGCCCTATCCTTCTCTAATCACTCCCGTAGGGTCCTACATCCATTAATTCTTTTTTATTTGAGGATCCCTACTCTGACCAGGCTGATACAACTCAGCCAAACCCTAATTTTTCAGTTCCACATCCTTTTGAGCTCCACAACATCTGGTGGGTACCGCATCTCTTGATCCACATTCATCAACCCGCCAGATTGATTGGGTTTGGGCTACATCATCAGCTTGATGATCTAAACAAGCACCTGGTTGGACCAACTAGGCTTTTGATCAAGGTGCTTGTTCTATAAAACTCATCTGATTTGACCACTCCTTCTCCATGACCATTTTTTGCTCGGCTGAAAGCATTGAATTTAGCCCTTAACGGGAGGCAACCTGTCATTCCAAAAACCCAAGATCCTTCTGACTATCTTTTTTGTACTTTACATTTAGTGCACTCTGAGTTAGATGTTAGAACAGTTGACTCCACCTCTGGTACTCGTACCAGAGCTTGAAATCATCCACAAACAGTCATCCCAACCCGTTCGCCCACCCAATTATCCTATTCTAATCCCTGAACCCTAACTGTTTCATACCCTCCGTTTATAATGAGGACATTGCAAAACTTAGGTATGAGGGGTGTTAAAGTGCAAACACACAAAAATTCACAGTTCTGAAGGATTCTAACAAAAGAAATACATATTTCAAAAAAATCAAAAAAAAAAGAACCAAAAAAATGGAGAAGGGAGGAAATTCTGAATGAATTAAATGCAAATCATTCTTGAGAAGAGGAAACAAGGGGTGGTGATTTTGAAATGTCAAAAAAGAGAACAATTTGAACAAAAAGAGTTTGTCATTAGTAAAAGATTAAGGAATCTATTTGAGTTCTAGACCAAATCAAAAGAAAGAAATAAAAGACAAAAGTGCTAAGGGACAAAAGAGATTGGTATGAATGCTGATCTTAGGCCTCTTGAACTATGTTTAGGCTTAAAAATTCAAGTATCCGATAAGATCTAGATAGTCCTCAAGAGGTTGAGGAAAATGCGAAGCTTAAGTATTAGGTCTAAGGCTTAAGGATTATTCGGTCTCATTAATTGACCTCTGGTTTGTGGGACTCGGTAACCTAAGCACCCTAATCCATACACAATCTGGTTCAGTGTGCTTAAATATCAAAATCATGCAAAAGCGTTAATTCTGTTATGAAAAAGCTACCTAGATTAGGAACAGCTTATCAACACAAGTTGATTTGGATGAGTTCCTGGCGTAGAGAGGTGGGAAATTCCCCTCGAAGATGCGTAATAACATATCATCTCCTCGATGATTGTCTCCTAGGATATCTAAATATCCTACCGAGCGCACGTAAGCACTTTGTGCTGGTTCAGGTGCCATGGGCGGAATTATCGCAAAATGTCGATTACCAGGGCCTGAATTTAGCTACAAAACGCCATGGGTGACACTATCTCGAAGTGTCGAAAGCTAGGGTTCTAGGGGTTGCGGCGTGCAATCACGACTTTCTCCTAAGGATCTGGGGAGAAATTACACGAAGCATGGGATAGATTTCACGACCTTCTCCGAAAATGCCCGCATCATGGTATACCCAGATGGCACTTAGCTCAAATTTTTTACCATGGGCTGGATGACACACATCGGTATTTGGCCGATGCATATATCAGTGGGAATTTTCTTACAAAAGATGAGAATAGCACATTTGAGATGTTCGAATCATTAGCGGAGAACTCGATGAATGCCGCATCTATGAACCAGTTCCAGCGGCCTGGTCAGCAGCGAGTTGGTGTCCACGGGGCTCACACTGAGTCTATTCGAGCTGACAAGGATATCATCATCAAGCAGCTAGATAGAATAAACTTAATCAAGAAGAAGATTGACCAGATTAGTCAAAGTCAATCCGACTCGAGCTCTGCCACCGCAAGATCCTCCTATGCACCCTAAGCCCCACCTGCTAGAGTTAATCTACTCACTTGGGATGCATCTTCTCCGTATTTATGAGATCTCGCATATCAGGATCCCATAAATAATCCAGATCTAGCACCTTTTGACTAGGGTTACGCACCACCCGTAGATTATAATCCGTATTCCCTTGACAGAAATACGTCTTAGACATCTTCAGCCTATGAGGACATCAGCGCTATCCAAGGATACGAGCATAATAACCCGTACTCAGAGACGTATAACCCTGGTTGGCTCCAGCATCCAAACTTCTCCTAGTCTGGTAATTCATAGAGACCACATCAAGATCCACACTACCAGACCAGGCAATACAGGAATGCGCAAAACACGTACCCTAGGCAGTAGCCATTCCCGCCTCAAAGCAGCAACCCCGCTCGTTATACCAGTCGCTACACCAAGCTGCCAACCACCCTCCAAAGTGGGCTGACCCTTTGGAGGTGCTGAAAGAGGAGCTGCAAGAATCGATGAGGAAGTCTAAACAAGATAGCTTGCAGATTATGAAGGCGATGGCTGATTAGATTCAGATCATACAAAACATGCAGAACCAGCTGTTGCAGGAGCATAGGACTCAAGGAGCCTTGCCTTCCCAACCTATCCTGAATCCTCGATATGTGTAGAACCAGGGTGCCCCACCCAAGTTTCAGGCACTGCAGGGACAGGCACACGCCATACTACAGGCGCCTCCTGCACCATCTAGTTACGCGCAAGGCTAGCCACCTTTGCAGAATCCCGTGTATTCTACCCCTTCCACTCCCCCACCACCTCATGGACAGCAAGCCGATGCACACGTTGTTTCTTTGCGAAGCGGAAGGAAGGCATTCAACCCACCACCTAGGTAGGTGGGTCCTGATTTTTCCCACCCTTCGCCGCAGGCGAGTTCGACTCTGTCTTCATCATCTCAAGAGCCACCTGCGGTAGATAAGGGTAAGAGGCCATTTAACCCTGAGATTCTCGTCCCTTTTCCTAAGGATCTAACATGAAATGTAGTACAGAAAAAGGACACGCGAAATTTTGAGGACCTGAAATCGATGTTTATGGAAGTACATATTCAGGTCCCCCTCCTCAAGGCAATCGATCACATTCCCACTGTCGCTAGGTTCTTCAAGGACTACTGTACCCCGAAGCAACAGCCGAGAATTGGATGACAGCCGGTATTGTCGAAAGAAGCTACACCGTGATTCTAGCTGACCTACCGTCGAAGAAGAAAGACCCTGGTACCCCACTCATATCCTGCTTCTTGTAGGATTCTCCATTTGATCAGGCCCTTTTAGACTTGGGTTCATCCATCAACTTAACTCCCACCGCCATATTTGATCGATTTCGATTTGGGGAGTTGAAACCCACCTTGGTTACGATTCAGCTGGCTGACAGATCAGTCAAAACACCGAGGGGGGTGGTTGAGAATGTGATTGTGAAAGTTCACGGGCTCTGCTTTCCCGCAGATTTTTTCGTTCTCAATATGGAAGTTCCTCCTAATCTCCGAGATGCACCAATTATTTTGGGTCGCCCATTTCTGGCGACAGCCCGAGCGAACATTGATTGTGCATCCGGGTGTATGGAGATTGCCCTAGGCAATGAGCGACTTCGACTAGACATATTCAAGGCAGCAAAGAACTTCGACTGTGATCGAATAGAGGAGGATAGTGAAGATGAAGATTCGGCTTACTGCGGTAACATTGGGCTCCTTTGTGACGACCCAATGTCTCATTCGTCTACATTATCAGGGTTCTCGGACCTTGATCCACACAGGACTGAAACCACTACATCTCCTCGAGGATCTGACTGTTTGGGGTGTGCTTCTGACCACAGCACCCCTGAATCCAACTATCTTGATCCACATATTACTGAATCACCCCTGTTATTACAGGAAGACGTGACTACAGCCAATGGGTTTCCTGTTAACGTAGTCACAACCGGTTATTTCACGGGGAGCCAATTAGCGAGAATTCATGTGCATACGGATCAGCAGATTCCCACCTTCGAGTTTGCTCCTTCCACTCCCATTTTTGACTCAGATCCACCCGTGATCAAATTGAAGCCTGTACCCACTCCACACTTTCTTATAGCTAGACTTTTTGGAGTAGGGGTGCACAATCAGCTGGTCCGCATCTCTGGACCACTGATTCTAGGAGCATACGAGCACATCTTTCTCTTAATTTTGACCAGCTCCTATGCAAGAATTGATACATCTGATTGAGTTTTTGCCCAGCTGGAGGCATTAAACTCAGCATCTACCCCACATTCATCCATCACCTTATACATACTCGCTTTATACATAGCATATTTTTCTTGTAGCATATTTCCTTTTTGTATATTGCACGGTAACAGGTTGGCCGGTGCTGAATGTATAGTTTCAGGAGTAATTCCAGGTGAGTTCTACCCACTCATCCTCTGTCGAATTTATTTTCTTTTATATTCATGCATGAGGACATGCAAGAACTTAGGCATGGGGGGGGTAAATATAGCAAAAACTGAAAAAAATTTTATGCCAACACTTAGGAAAACCTCGAAGCTGCGTGTAAAATGTACTTTAGGACCCTAAATAAAAGAACAACCAACTCCACCTCCAATGCTCACATTAGAGCTAGAAATCGTCCGCAACAGCCACTTCCGACTCACCTGCTCACCTTTTATTCTAAATTTAGGGTCAAGCTAATTGTAACTCGATACGAGAAATTCACGAAGTACAAATTATATGAGGTTACTTGTTTATAGCATATATACATACTGTATTCATGAATAAGATTATTTTATTAAGATAATGCATTAGGGATTTTATCCTCTAGTTGATTCCTGTAATCTGGAATCCAGTACAACTTTTCACACACATGTAGAATTTGTAATGGATTCATGGTGAAGGCTGATAAATGTCTTCAGTCTGTCGAGAAGAAGCAATGCTTCTTTTCCTGAAACCCTAGATAGTGTTTTGGGAGTCAGGCAGATTTTCTTCCAAAAATCCACCAAATAGTGTGAGAGAGTAAAGTGTATTGGTGCTCTAAGATTAGTGCAAGGAATCTGGAATCCTAGATAATTAGGTGATGATACTCTGAGATTAGACATTGTTTTCGCTCTCGGTTCCCGCGTATACATTTTTGTGTGAATTTTTTATTGCCACCAAACAAGGCAAATACGTGGAGAGCGAGTTTTCATAAAACTAAGGCTAAGGTGGATGGTTACGACCATTCTTTATGGAATCCTCAGCAGAAGAAGGGTATTGATGCCAAGGTCAGAAATACATCGTCCTATCCATCTCTCCCAGTGCGATGAGTAGGTACTTCCACCAAATAAGCCATCCAATGTCTCTTGAGTACCACCAATCCCTAATAATGCCTCCTCAATAAAGTTCATGGATGTGTGCTAGTTGTGTTATGTTGAAAAAAAAAATGATGAAAAGAAAGCAAAATTGAAAAAAAAATGATGAATATTTGGTGTTTATTTCAGTTGCATTGAGGCAATACCACCAAATAAAATTGAGATCCACCAAATATGGCCTTAACCTATTTTTCTTGTGTTTCTGACTGCCCAAATATTGGCTGAGGAATCCCGACATAGTGTTAGGGTTATGAGAACTCAATTAAAGTGCTAATGCCTAGTGAGACCACCAAAAACAGATCATATGTGTGAATCTGGTGAGATAGTGAGCTCTAAGAAAAAGAAAAAGAGAGAATGAATACAAAGGAATCAAAAGAGAGCATAGTTTCCTCGTCTTTCTCTGAGTTGAGTTACTTAGTGATCCGGGAATCTAGATTCTTTAGTACTAGTCTCTATGTAGTACCAAGTGAGAGTGAGCCACCAAATACATAATCTCTTCCCTCAGAGATTCTCTACCTAAGCCTAAAGCCGGGGTGGAATTCATAGAATATCTTCAATACCCTGAGGGAAGAGGTCCGCCTATCCTGCTAGAATTTTTACTAGCGGTCAAGTACAGGCTTTAGAGGTGTATTAGCTTTTCACTCGAATCCGTTGCAAAAGCTACATAGCTGCACTTTCACGATTGTCTGGATTTCTAGAGCATAGGATGAAAACAAAAAGGAGAAAAATCCCTATGCATACACTTGATAAAATAATCAATCCCTTAGGAATCCTTGCTGTAAATAATTTAGTCTTGCATTTGCTAGAGACTGGCAAGATTTAGGCATGGGGGTACGATTGTGCAGCAATCATAGGTCTTAATTGACCTAGATTAAGCTAGAACTTAGCATAAGTTAGGGAAATTCATGCATGCATAAGCATTATCTGCATCTTTACTGCTTTACTTTAGCTATGCATAAAATGATGCTATAATGTGCTAATTAAGTACATTATGTCAATTGCAGGCAATAAGTAGATCTGGAGCTGGATCTGGAGCAGGATCTGAAGTTAGATCTAGAATAATGGGAGTTGTAGCAGAGCTGGAGTAGAAGGCTTAGTTTAGATCTAGGAACAATAATGTAAGGGGGTTAAAGGTTTTCTATTCTATTAAGTAGAAGTAAAGCAATAAAATGTGAAGAGCATCAGTCCATCCTAGCCTTAGGATAGCCCAGAGACTTCCCCAAGCCTTAGCCACCCTTAGATTAGGTCACAGCACCATAGGAAGCCTGAAAACCCTAGTTCCAACCCTTATTTGGATGTCCAGATAAGTTATAGGATGTCCAGGACCCTTAGCCATCTCCCGCACACTTCAAACCCACTTTTGTAGTGTTATTGGACGTTTAGACACTTTGTCAGACATCCAATTTCTGCAGAATACCAAAAACAGAACCCAAAATTCCTCTTGACTCTGATTGGACATCCAGAAAACAAGTCTGGACTTCTGATTTTTTAGTATAAGGCATCTGACACTATTATTAGACGTCTGATACTGCTCTCCAATTCATGTTTTGAGATTTAAGCCTTGATCTTGGATCTCTAGGTCCCTAAACCCAATTCCAACCACATAGGAACCTAAATTAAGGTGCCCTAACCCTAGTACATCACCTCTAGACCTCCATAAGGACCTAATTAGGTCCTCACTAAACCTAATTGACTTGGATCTTAGTCAATTCCATCAGCCTATTTAATTGGACTCATTGAATCCAATTGAGCCCTGATCTCAGCATACACTATCCAATTGGACTCAGTAAGAGTCCAATTGACCTAAACCTAAATTAATTGAATTGTTTTACTCTCAATTAAGTTTCCACACACCCAATTAAACTTGTATTAAGTTTAATTGCACTTTACCTTAGTGAATTAGGGTTTATAACCCTAATTTGAGACATACCTTGACTAAACCCACTAGAGACTAACCTAATCAACCTAGCCACCTAAGTTTCAACCCACACACACCCACACACACCATCCACACGAAAATACCTAGCCTAGAGTTCTCTAGAACTCTCTACCATGTGTGGTTGCCTTGGTTGCCAAAATTAGCAACCAAGAGCCATTCAATTTTTAGATCCACATTTGGCGGATCTAAAAACCACCATCCATCCTCTCTCTCACTCTCCCATGAGTTCCCACCATAGGCCTCTCTAGAGAATTCCATAATTCTCTAGAGAGCTTCCCTTAGGTCTGTAAAAAGACCTAAGGGGTGGCCATTTGCACCCATTCACACCCCTTGGCTTCATTGGCACCACTCACCTCATTAGCTCCATACATGCCCACCTTCACTTAGGTTAGCTACTCCACCTCCACGAGCTCACCACCATCATGGAGGACATCATGCTGGGATGCTAGATCAACCCTACCTCTCTCCAAGGGTCGGCCTAAGCTACATTGGCCGCCCCTCATTCTTCTCCCGACCACTCCAAGGCCATCGGGGACCACACTTGAATGCCCTTTATTCTACTAGATTTAGTTTATGCTGTCCATAGTTTTACTGCTTTTATTACTGCTTAGTAGCGTAGTCTTAACCTCTCCCCCAATGATGCATGCGAGATCCCCCCATTGATTCTTGCATGCAGTCATTTTCTGGTAGCTAGGTTTAAATTTCAAGCATTTATGTACAAGCTTTCCTCTAAAGTTCTTGTTGCAAACAACTCTCCCATTAAATGAATGAAAAATGCTTTTATATATATATCTCCATATTGTGAAATTCCCATGAGCTTATTGATTGCTATCATATTTACGTAATTCAAGTTGTCTGTTTCTAACTACTAAAATTCTCGCAACTAAGCATGTCATACTTAACTACGTAATAATCACGAACTGGCATGCTATTCTAAACAAAGTAGAGCAATAGAAGATCAATTTCAGAAGTAAACAAATGCCTCCTAGAGACGAATGACCGGGACTCAAAGTCTCATTATCTTTAGAAATCATTTTTTGACGAATGTTTTTGCGCGACTATACTATGATTCCGACGACTTTCAAAATGCGTGAAAACGGATTCCATCAGTTTTTGAGTGTTCTGAGAATTAAATGACTTCCAAAACATTATAAATAGACCCACTTAATTAACTAAGGTTCTGGTCAAGATAAAATTCACCTAAACCCTCTAAAATTCATAGAAAATTTTTTTCTAGGATTTGGTACCTTCAATTTGACCATCAGAACTCATCTTGACCCAAAATAGAGTCTCAGACAGACATTTGCCCTAATTTGGATATTTGCATAAATTACCTAGTCAAACTTGATCTAAACTAAAATCCAACTTCACCATTGGATTCCTTAGGTCCAAATTAGGTTTGTACCAAAATTTGGACCCAATATAAGATAATCTTGACCTAGTTTGCAATTTAGTTATGTCTGACTCTTTTATTTCACACACATGCCCCTACATTTTGAATCCTTTGCATTTCGGTCCATATCTTTATCATCTTCTTCACAAATAGGTCCCTGTCACCATGAAATCCTATTCCTACAACTCTGACGACCTTAATTTGGCAATATCTCCATAATTTCTTGACGAATCCCTCTCAAAATTGAAAGGGAAACTCGTCAAGTAATTGTCTTCCTTTTCAGCGAGATCTAAAGCTCTAGATCTCTCCCAAATCCTCATTGGAATCCTTCAAAGGAGTGGGTCTCCTATTCCAACAACATTTCAGGCTTGGGAAGCTTGCTTCCCAAGCTCTAATCACCCTCTCATGACCTATATAAGGATCCCCAGGGCTCAGCCGAGCTTCTCATCTAGGTTCAAGGCCAAAAATCTCTTCCTAACCCTACCTCTGGCCTCCTCCGACCTAGCTCCGGCGAGCATCCTCCCTCATCATCCTACAACCTCCCAATGGCCAAAATGGGAGCGTCTCCTTCCTCCTCGAATTCCTCCACCTCTCGACGACCACATCAGAGGTGCCTCAGACCCCTTTCTTCGCAGCCGTCTCCCTTTGGAGGTTCGTCTTCCCCACATCCGGCCATCACACCGACGTGGGAATCTCTCCCCCTTTCGTCCCTAAACTAGGTTCTCTAGCTTCTTCTACTTCCCTACTTCATTTTCCCTATCTCTATTTCTCAAAATAACCACCGACCACACATCTCCCCCTCTGTCTTCCGCCGCTCAGGCGAAGCCTCAGCAACGCCAAACTGCCGCTCCACCGCACGAATTGCACCGCTATCACCTTCATCAGCTCCGTTGTACTCCACCATCAAAACCCCTCTCTCCATTCACCTTCCCGTCCACCCAAAACACCCATTGAGTTACCCACCATCACACGACCTACTCCATCACCATTCATCCTCCTTCCTGCACGAAATGTCCCACGAACACTACCATCGCCTTCCATGTGCTCCGGCGACCCTCCTGAGATATTTTAATGTAGCCATAAGGCCTTATTCCATGTTTCAGGGTGTGACCGGACCTTCACTGTCGCTGCCTTTGTCTCTGACTCCGACCACCACGCTCCGTTTAGTTCGAAGCTCTATTCCGATTCCAAGTTGTGCGGACTCTAGGCCAGATCCTTCCCAAGTTGACAATTAGACAAGAAGACCTCAGCTACGGCTTCAATCAACAAAGATCTCCACTTGCAGCTGCATGCAACAAAGGTAGTGGGAATAGTCCCAACTCGTTAGTTACTGAACAACTACAGTGATATAAATTGTATTTGTGAAATAGCCTTTTCGCCTCCTAACACAGGGGTGAGGTCCCTCTCACCTACTTGCACTAATTCGCCTATGCCTCACTCCTCTTTCATCACCACACCCGGTGAGCCTGGACCCGAGTACGTGGATCCCTGTTCACCTGATTACCTAACACCGTTTGAGGCCCTAGGAGGGCGGAACCCAAAGAGAGAAAGGGGAGAGAGCACGGGGTTGGGGGTTTTGCTCTGAAAAGGAATGGCTGATATTTAGTCATTTAAACAAGATTCTCCCTCTGTGCGTGAAGAAGAAAGGCTAAAGCAAGAAAGAAAGAAAAGAAGGAAGAGGGCCTCTGCAGAGAAGGAAGAATAGGTTGAGAAGAGAAGGCCTCCCTGAGGCACTGTAGGAACATTTAAGACGTCTGAGTGTATACTTGATGTTTGATTTGGCACTGTGGCTACGTGGCATTTCTGATTGATTAGTACTATTCAAACATTTGATTGGTTGATAAATGCTTAATTGAGGCTAATAATTAGTGATTCAAATCATCATTCTTTTGCCTTAACCTTCTTTTTGCCACATTAATCTCCTATTATGCTCATGGTATACATTGATAATTCATTCTGAGTATATATCACTCACTGCTTGCCATTATCTGATTTAATTAATTGTGCTCATTTACATTAATTATTGAGATTAGCACGTAAATTCCTATTTGCTCCCAGCGAACAACCTCGGATTTCATTCGAGTTATAAATTTTATCTGCTATTCGAGCTATTTTTGAGGATTTATTACTACAACGAACACATCTTTCAAAAACCCTCGATCTAGCCCTATAAACATTTTGATCGTTCTGATTCGAGGTTTTTGGAAAATGCGTTCGTTGTAGTAATAAATCCTCAAAAATAGCTCAAAAAATAAATAAAATTTATAACTCAGATGAAAGTCCGAGGTTGTTCGCTAGGAGCAAATAGGAATTCACATGCTAATCTCAATATATGATGTAAATGAGCACAATTAATTACTCAAAAATCTAATATGCAATGTAGCACATGAGTGTATAAGGAGTAAAAAGAATTCTAGACAAAACAATGGTGATTTAGATCACCAATTATAAGTCTAATACATATAGCAACTACTCAAATTATGAAGGAGCATATGATCAGACATCTGATTTTGTAACCAGACGTCTTATTCTTCTTCTTCTCCTCCTGTGCCTCTTCTACCTTGGCTTCTCTTTTTCTTCTCTTCTATTGCTCTGCTCTTCTCTTTCCATGGTTCTCTTCTTCTGTCTTCTCTAACTTGTTCTTCTTCAGGTCTTCTCCTCTTCTTCTTTCTTTGGTTTCCCTTTCTCCTTTTCTTTCTTCTCAAGTCCTTCTCCTTCCTTCCTTCCTTCCTTCTACTTTCACAGTACACATAAGCCTTCTTTTCTCTTCACGCACAAGGGCTATGCACCCTTCAAATTCAGCTAAGTGTCGTAGAGAGCAAAACCCCCCCGACCCCTGCTCTATCTCTCTCTCTCTCCTATTCCTCCTCTTCTCCCTCAAATCAGATGGGTATACGAGTAATCGGGTATTCGCGTACCTGGGACCAGGGTAGCTAGGGGTGTATAACAGCTGAGGTGTGAGGCTTGTGTAAGGAGGGACCTGACCCCTCGTGTACTAGGCGAGGGGTTGGTGTCACAAAACCAACTTATACCCTTGCAGGAACTCGTAAGTTTACGATGTGGGACTAAGGTTCCACACTATCTTCTTTGTTCACAGTAGCAGCTATCTTTGGCCGATTCGTGCGATGGAGGCAGTCAATGCCCCAATTGCATGGTCAAGAGTGAAGCTAGGTCAATTCCGTGTTGCCTGATGTAGACACCTGGAACTACAGCTGCTGGAGAGAGCTTCAAGCAAGCTCAAAGCTTGCACGTTAATGGAGGATGGAAGTGAAAACCTGAAACAGCAAAGTATGGGAAAAACTCCAAAATTAGAAAGCTCAAAATGATCGCCTGATGATGGTGAAGAAGGTGCTGGTGGTTTTATGGTGCGAGAGTGAGTGTGGTGGCCGAATGGAGGTGAGGATGACCGGAGGAAGTGGGTGTGTTCGAGGGAATGGTATATCGGTTAATCAAGTACGTGAGGTTAGGGCTTTAGTTGGTGGGAGCACGACGATGCTGGTGGGGGTGACATTGGCGAGATTCGTGCAATGTAGTGACGTGTTGGCATCGCCGGAGCATCACCATAGCAGAAGAAGACAGAGGAGGAGACATGTGGTCGGTGGTTGTTTTGAGAGATATAGGGAAAATGAGGTAGGAAAGTAGAAGAAGCTAAAGAACCTAGTTTAGGATGAAAGGGGGAGAGATTCCCATGCTGGTGTGATGGCCGGATGTGGGGAAGGCGAACCTCCTTGAAAGAGACGGCGATGAAGAATGGGGTCTGAGGCGGCTCTGATGTGATTGTCAAGAGGCAGAGGAAGTCGGGGAGGAAAGAGATGCTCCCAATTTGGCTATTGGGAGTCCGTAGGCCGACGAGGGAGGATGCTCGCCGGAGCTAGGCCAGAGGAGGCTAGAGGTAGGGTTAAGAAGAGATTTTTGGCCTTGAACCTAGCTGAGAAGTTTGGTCGAGCCCTGGGGATCCTTATATAGGCCGTGAGAGGGTGATTAGAGCTTGGGAAGCAAGCTTCCCAAGCTTGGAATGTTGTTGGAATAGGAGACCCACTCCTTTGAAGGATTCGCATGAGGATTTGGGCAAGATTTGGATCTTTGGATCTGGTTGAAAATGAAGACAATTACTTGATGAGTTTCCCTTTCAATTTTGAGAGGGATTCATCAAAAAAACATGGAGATCTTGCCAAATTAAGGTCGCCAGAGTTGTAGGAATAGGATTTCATGGTGGAAAGGACCTATTTGTGAAGAAGATGATAAAGATAGGGACCGAAATGAAAAGGATTCAAAACGTAGGGGCATGTGTGTGAGATAAAAGAGTCAGACAAAACCAAGTTGCAAACTAGGTCAAGATGATCTCAGATTGGGTCCAAATTTTGGTAAAAACCTAATTTGGACCTAAGGAATCCAATGGTGAAGTTGAATTTTGGTTTTGATCAAGTTTGACTGGGTAATTTATGCAAATACCCAAATTAGGATAAATATCTGTCTGAGACTCTATTTTGGGTCAAGACAGGTTCTAATGGTCAAATTGAAGGTACCAAATCCTAGAGAATATTTTTTTATAAATTGTAGAGGGTTTAGGTGAATTTTATCCTAACCAAAACCTCAATTAGTTAAGCAGGTCTATTTTTAGGATTTCGAAAGTCATTTAATTTTCAAAACACGTAAAAACCCATTTCTGTCTGCACGGACTCGTTAAACTCTTAAGACCGTTTGACCTTTATTTAACCCCTGGAGAAAACCTGTGATTGTACTGAAATTGAGATATGTTGTTAAAACTGCAGTTTACCCCTATTTTCTTGTCTCTCTCAGAATGATTATGCAATGAATTAGGACTCTCTGGCGGTTATGTAGAAGCATTTAGTGATGGAATATGACTAAATAAAGCTAGATATGGCTGATGATAAGTGTCCCCACCATGGTGTCCCATGCTGACAATGGGTCCTAATCTTCTACCATGGGCTCCATGATGACACAAGAAATTTCATAGATGCCTCTTGTGTAGGCAACTTCTTGTGTCGGGATGAGGACTCAACCTTTGAGCTCTTCGAAGGCATGGCTGAAAACTCTATAAAAAATGCTTCGATGAGCATGTTTAATAGAAGGTCCTCACATTCCCACGCACATTCGGAGGTATCTAAAGCCCAATCCAGCACAAGGGACTTAAAGATAGTGGTTAATCAGTTGGATAAGGTGGCCTTTATCAAGACAAGGTAGATGAAGTATGGAAGTTCCTATCTAAACCCCCATCTACCTCTTCTCAATCACCTACAGTACGCACTTCTTCTCAGTTTTCCATAGGGAGGGAAATTGTGAATAACTTTTCTGTGACATAACCACCACTTCTTGGCTATTCATTTCCATATCCTTCATTAGCCAAAGGAACCTTTGCTCCTCCATACATTAAATTCCCTACACCTCCCAGAGCTTCAGAGGAGCTCCACGCCATTCACGATAACCCATATTCCCAAACCTATAACCCTAGATGGCGTAATCATCCAAATTTCTCATGGTCGGGAAATACACAGAGACCTAACTTCCATCAACCTTCTGCACCACCACTACAGAACCCGATCTGAGCACCACCTACACCACAACACGGTTATCCACCGCGTGCCTACCAGCAAACCCAACCCAGGCCCACCCAATACTCTCAATCTGGGCCTACATGAGATGATCAGTTAAGGTCCATCATGAAAGCTCTTGCTAACATGCAACAACAAAATATTGCAATGCAGCAGAGACAGGACGCGACACTAGCTGAGATAAGAGACCAGCTTTCACACTTGACGGAATCCCGTCAAACACATTCACTCCCATGTCAAACACAAACCAAGCCTCCTTTGTAAGGTCAAGCACACTTCATATCACAACCTTGCACGAACCAAAGTTTTACATTGATCCTACTTCTTTCTATCATGATCCTACTTCTTATTCTAATACCAACCACCTATTCAACTTGATCCTAATTTATTATCTACGCCGCAAGCTGATTTAAATGTCGTCACCACTAGGAGTGGTAGAAGTATAACTGATCCACCTTTTTCGACTTCTACATCTTTACCTGGACCTTCCACCTCCACTCCTACAACTAATTTAACTTTGCCTGACTCTTCTGAGCCTTTGATTGATCCTCCTACTACCACTTCAGTACCTTTCCTGGAGGCCTTAGAGAAGAAGAGTATTGACAAGAAGAAGTCTATTGTGGTACTTGAGGATGACTTGCTTAAGCTCTTTAAGCAAGTCCACATAACACCCCCTAGTTGGATGCGATTCTCCACATACCAACTTACACTAAGTTTTTGAAAGGCCTATGTACACCTAAGCGTAAAGCTAGAATTTAGAAAGGGAGTAGTCCTATAATCCTCTCATAACAAGTTAGTTCCATTATTTCAAACCTCCTTATTAAGAAGAAAGACCTAGTCACCCCTCTTCTCTCTTGTATGATAGGAAACACCACAATTAATACAACCTTGCTAGACTTAGGTGCTTCCATCAACCTTATCCCAACCTCCCTATTAACACATTTTGAGGTTGGCAATCTGAAGCCAACTGAGGTGTCCTTGCAATTAGCTGATTGATCAGTTACAACACCTCAGGGAGTGTTGGAAGATGTTATAGTGTGGGTCAAGGACTTTTATTTTCCTATAGACTTTATTGTCCTTGACATGGAAGTACCAAGGATATACAGAACACACCCATCATACTAAGGAGACCTTTCTTGGTGACAACCAAGGAGAACATAAATTGTGAGGAGGGCCTTACAGAATTGAAATTTAGAGATTAAAGTGTGAAAATTGATATTTTTCAGGACCAAAGGGGACCATCTTGTAGTTTAATTAAGGAAATCTGTTCCTTAGATTCTTTGGACAAGTTGGTCGAGGATACACTATTTGATTCACTTAATTTAGAACCTCAGCACCCTTTGACCTTTGATTTGACTCTTCCTGAGACACCAACCTTAGAGACTGAGGACTTACCTCTAATCCCTTTAGTGTCTGTAGGATCTTCTGAGATCTCCACACCTGCTCCTTCATCTGATCCTGTACCTATTGAGCTTAAACCTCTTCCTAATTCTCTAAGGTATGTCTTCTTAGGGCAAGATCAGACTTATCTTGTGATTGTAAATTCCCACGTTTTGTCTGATTAGGAATCACGACTCTTATCTATCCTGAGAGCACATAGATAGGCTATAGGATGGAGCCTTGCTGACTTGACTAGCATTAGTGCTTCTCACTACACCCATAGAATATTCACTTAAAAGGATCTAGACCTACCCGATAGGCACAGCATAGATTGAACCCAACACTTCAAGAGGTGGTAAAGAATGAAATGATGAAGTGGTTAGATAATAGAATTATTTTATTTATCTCTGATAGTTAGTGGGTAAGTCCTGTTCAAGTTGTGCCTAAGACGGTCGAACTTATTGTCATAACTACTGAGTCTAGAGAACTCATCCCTACAAGGATTGCTAGTTTGTGGCAAGTATGTATAGACTATTGTAAACTCAACTAAGCCACGAAGAAAGATCATTTCCCATTGCCTTTCATTAATTAGATACTAGAAAGATTGGTGAGGAATAGATTTTTCTGCTTTTTGGATGGCTATTCAGGCTATAATTAGGTGGCAATTCACCCTGATGAATAGGAAAAAATGACCTTCACCTACCCCTATGGAACCTTTGCTTTCCGTAGGATGCCATTTGGATTGTGCAACACACCTGCTACTTTTCAACGGTGTATGTTTGCAATCTTTTTCTATTTAGTAGGTCATTATTTAGAAGTCTTCATGGATGACTTTTCGATCTTTGGGAGCACATTTGATGCATGTTTAGACCACCTAACCAAGGTCCTACAAAGATGATTAATGTGAATCTAGTACTCTCCTAGGAGAAATCACACTTTATGGTACCAGAAGGACTTGTTCTAGGACACCTTATTTCTAAGAGAGGAATTGAGGCTGACCGTGTGGTGGTAAAATTGATTTTTGACCTGCCATTACCTTCGTCAATTAAACAAATCTGATCTTTTCTCGGGCATGTTGGTTTTTATAGCTGCTTTATAGTAGATTTCTCAAAAATAGCTCGACCTCTCACCAATCTCCTCTCTAAACATGTAGACTTCCAGATCTCTGACGATTGTGCTCGTGCATATATGACACTTCGTGATTTGGTTACCAAGTTACCAATACTGCAACCCCTGGATTGGTCTCACCCTTTTGAGATCATGTGTCATGCCTCTGATTACGCAGTAGGGGTTGCCCTTGGTCAAAAATTGGATGGGAACCTCCAACCATTTACTATGCTAGCAAGACCTTAGATGAAGCATAGAGGAATTACACGATCACCGAAAATGAATTGCTAGCAGTAGTAGTTGTACTAGAAAAATTCAGACCTTATCTTTTAGGTTCCCACATTATAGACTACATTGACCACACAGCAGTACGACATCTTCTCACCAAGAAGGATGCGAAATCTCATTTGATTAGATGGATTCTACTATTACAAGATTTGACTTAAAGATTCGTGACAAGGCTTGGAAGCAGAATGTGGTAGCTGACAACTTATCCTGCCTTCCTTCTTAAGCGATTTCTCCTTCACTTCCTATCACTTACCACTTCCCTAATGAGCAATTGTTAGTCATTCATTCTTCTCCTCCCTAATATGCTGACATTGTAAACCATCTGGCTTCTGGAGCAATTCCTCCTAATTAGACTCAACATCAGAAAGACAAACTTAGAGCCAAATCTAGTCATTACTTTTGGGAAGAACCTTGGTTATTCAAGCACTATAAAGACCAGATCCTTAGGAAGTGTGTCCCTGATAAGAAGATAAAGAGTATCTTGTAGTTTTTCCATGACCAAGCGTGTGGCAGTCACTTCTCAGCTAAAAAGATTGCTGCTAAAGTCCTACAAAGTGGATTATTCTGGCCCACGATCTTCAAAGACACACACAAGTATAGCAGGTCATGTTCACACTATCATTCTCTCAACATTATTGGTCATCGACACATGATGCCCTTGAATCTGATTTTAGTGTGCAAGGTCTTCGACATATGGGCCATTGACTTCATGGGACCTTTTCCAAATTCCTATGGCTTTGAGTACATCTTATTGCCAATAGATTATGTTTCAAAAAGGATTGAAGCCATCCCCATGAAGACAAATGATCATAAGATTGTAAATCAGTTTGTTCAAGATTACATCTT
This sequence comes from Thalassia testudinum, assembly GCA_037157565.1. Lineage (NCBI taxonomy): Eukaryota > Viridiplantae > Streptophyta > Magnoliopsida > Alismatales > Hydrocharitaceae > Thalassia > Thalassia testudinum. The sequence goes on along the minus strand of JAZHRO010000003.1, from coordinate 4,302,008 downwards.
CTGTAGATTTGGGGTGCCAAAAGCCATCATTAGGGATGGAGGGTCCTACTTTAGGAACATCCACTTTCAATCCTTGCTACAAAAGTATGAGGCGACACATAGGATTGCAACACCTTACCACCCTCAAACCAATGCACTAGCTGAATTGTCCAATCGAAAGATCAAGAAGATTTTACAGACTACCATCAGACCTAATAGGAAAGATTGGTCTTCCTGCCTTTCTGATGCATTGTGGGCATATAGGACAACTCACAAAACCCCATTAGGATTGTCTCCTTTTAGACTTGTGTACAGGAAACCCTGTCATCTTCCCATAGAACTTGAGCACAAAGCCCTATTGGGCCATCAGAAAGTGTAACTTGGACCTAGAGAAGGCAGGTGATCATAGAAGACTTCAAATTTCCAAGCTTGATGAGTTAAAGAATGAATCATATGAAAGCCTGAGGATTTATAAGGATAAACTTAAGGCCTTCCATAACCATCACATTCATAGGAAAACTTTTCACCCTGGTCAGAAAGTCCTTCTATTCGACTCAAGACTGATCCTAGGGAAACTCAAATCCAAATGAACTGGACCTTTCACAATCTTGAGAGTATTTGACAGTGGAGCTGTCGAGATCATTGAGATTAACAAATCTAAACCTTTCACCATGAATGGACAGAGATTAAAACCCTTTATTAAGTCACATGATCTCAAACTTGTCAATTCTATCATTTCGCTCCAATATTTTGAACTTATTTCTGACACATCTTTTGGCTTTACGCCTAGTTGAAGGCGCTAAACTTAGCAAACCTATCCCTTGTATATAGTTATTTTCAACTTTCTTATTCTTTATTTCTTCCTTAGGTGTCTATCCTTGCATTGTTAGCATACATTCCTAGTCACATTTGTCATACATTTCACTACTTAGTCCATCTTTCCACTCCGATCTTGTATCAAACTTAAAATCATCTGCACAGAGATTTTTATCTCCTCATTCCCACTTCCTTCTGTCACCCAGTCTAAATTAGTGAAAAGCAGAGCATACATTTTCATCCACCCTATTCATACAATGAGGACATTGCAACATTTAAGCATGGAGGGGTGTAAATGGTGAAATCATTTTTTGAAATGTAATTATAGATACACCAGTAGTGTATATAGTATAGTATTATTGAAAATACCAAAAAAACAAATGAAATTTTTTTTAAAATTTGAAAAAAAATGCAAAGTCAAAAATACAAAAAAAAATGTCAAAAACAAAAATTCCAAAAATACAATAAGGGACCTAATGAACTTATTGTTGAGGGAAAACTCCACAACACAAAATTTCTGAGTGAGAAAAGTTTTGAAAAGATTTCTAACTATTTAATTATGATCTTATAGCTAAAAACAAAAATAGAATAAGTATTTATGGACATTCAACCTTTGCTGGTTAAACTTTCTAGGCCACTGTAGCTTGATCCACTCAGGCTTTAGCTTTATACACTTTAAGCATTGACAAGATAGACTAGGATCCCTCCTACCTTAGGATGTATTCTTGTACTTGAGTCACCAGTATAGGATTCACTAGTTTGCTTCGGCTTAGGAGACTAAGTAACTTTGGTTTACACTATACAGTGTCGGGAAAGACCTTGTGAACTTAAAATTCAACCCTAGTGTTCATTAGGGAAGGTGGAGTCCTTACCTGTGTGTGTAAGTAGATTCTTTGTCCTAGTCTTTAGTCCTGTGTTTAGGAGAAGCTCTTTCCACAAAAGTACTCACCCACCAAATAAGTGTGCTCTACCAAATAAAGTTGAAGGAGTCATATTGACATTTGTTTTCAAAAAAAGAAGAAAAAAATCAAAAAAATTAGGAAAAAAATAGAAAAAGGCAAAAAGAAATTGAAAAAAAGACATTCTTTTGAATAAGCCAAATATGTTCTCCAAAGTCCTATACGTACTTTTCCACCAAAAATATTTTTCAGGGTGCATTACAAATACCCTATCTCCACCAAATATTCTTTGAGCCATAACACAATAAGTGTTTGGTTTGAGTCTCCCCTCATTCTTTAGAGTCGATCCAAAGACATGAGTTGAAGCTAGGGCCAACCTAGACTTAAAAAGACTTGAAACTCTAGGATTGAGTTTTAGGGTTCATCAAGTTAGTCCTGACCATTCACTGAGCATAACCATAACCACTTAGCTTCGGAGTCTTGTAAAACTCTCTTGATTCCTGGAAATTGCACTTAAGGTTTAAATATCAAAAGCCCTGGTAGGTTGAGAGATGGTCTGTGTCATATCAGTCTTAAGTTCTAGTAGTTTTCCTAAGCAGCTAGTTCTCACAATGTCCTTATATAAACACAGTTGGTTGATTTTCAGAAAAATTTCAGCTTAAAGATCATCTCTAAACACTTGACAATTGAAATGATTAAATAGATATCTCATCACACTTACCTAGCTGATACTGAAATACTTTGCATTGAATGAGTTGTTTGCTAAGGGACTAACAAAACCTGAGCATGGGATAAGATGAGGTGTGACTCATCATAGCTAAAATGCCTAAGTTAAGCTGGAAACTAGGTTAAACACTATCTACTTAATACAATAAATGCATTAAGTGTGGGATTTAAGGAAAATGACCTAAAGCATCAATTTCGTGTTAAAATTGCATAATTAGGTCAATTAATGAGATATTCTATTTACAAATGAAATTGATGATCCAATTGCCAATTGAACACATTTCTGGGTTCAAAACTTCAAATCAAGATCGAAATCATGTTATAATATGTTCAATTGAGCTATCATAAAAATTTTATTTCATTTGGACATCAATAAGACCTTGGAATTAGTTGTTTGCATTTAGGTCCTCATTCATATACATTTTTCATTAGCTAAAAGCCACAAGGGCAAGTTTGAAAGCATGGGGGACTTAATGGTTAATATTTCTAGCACTTAGGAGATTCTTCATAAAATTTCTATCGTTTCACCTTTATGGGAATTGCTTGTAATTTTCCCATACACCTATAGCTGCTCCACTACAATTCACGCGAAGAACACCTACTGCAATGGCCGTCGATTCCTTATTCCATATGATCCAATGGTCTGAGCTCGTGCCTTTGCACGAAGCTCCATTGCCTCACCTAGATCCCATCCAATAGTGTGTTTTTGGCTTGAAACTCCCGCACACCCATCTCCTTCAAATCCACCATTGAAACCCTACGAGCCTAAACTCACCTCATGGTGATTTGATTCACTCTATGGCCTACTTAAGCACCTCCCCTACCCTCGTGCGCAAGCTATCGACTCCCTCCCCTTTGAGCTGATCCCTTCATCTACATTTCTAGCTCCTCTGCGGCCTTCGTTGATCGCCAGTGATAGGTGATAAGTCGGTGTTCGCTTTCGAATTATGTTATTAAGATGATTTGTCGTTGTAGGATCAAATTGGTGGAAAACCGCTTAACAAAATAATTAAAATTAAAATTAAACCACTCACAGGAGAGTGGGTCGTGTCCACAGGGAGACAATGACTTAGTTAAACTTGCAATTAGGTCAAAATCAAGTTCACTAAACTATTCACCAGATCAAGCAATGCCTGTGTAGCTCTGAAAGTAAACCTTAAATTTATGGAGAAGTCAAGGGGTGTTAATGTAATTTTTACATCAGAAAATTATCCATGTGCAAGAGTATGCCATGTACTATTCACTTGCATGCATACGAAAATGTCATTCAAAATTAAATTCAATGCACATAAAGATGAATAACAAGGTTTAACAATTCTCTAGAAGCATGAGCATGAAGGCATAAATTCACCATAATAAAATTATGATAAATCAAAATCCACTTTCGTAGCAATGGCATGAAATGTAATTATTAATAGAGAATGAAACAGGGGATTAGCTTCAGGTGGAGCTTGTGCACGGATGAAGGAGAGATGGACGGCGAGTTGGCAACCAGAGGTAGCCCTCCCCGATCTGCACCTAACGGTGGTGGTAGCTCGATGGATGGTGGTCAAAGTTGGCCTGTCGGAGGAAAGAAGTGGCAGCAGTGGAGGTTGCTACTGCTAGCCGCACGTGCTGCAGGCACGAGGAGGGGCAGCGCTCAGGCGCTGGGGGCGCTGCAGGCGCTGCTGGAGGACGCGCGTGGGGGTCTATTGGTGCCGGCTACAGGTGCTGCAGGGAGGAGTTGGAGTGGGGGACTACTGGCGCGCGGGCGTAGGTGTGCTGGAGGTGAAGGTGCACGCAGGGTCTGCTGGCGTGAGGCGAGGGCACTGGGGCGTGCTGGCTGGTGAAGGCGCACAGTGGGCAAGCGCACTAGGCAAGGACGTGTAGGCATTGGCATGTGCACTAGAGGTGAAGGTGCAGGCATGTAGGCATTGGCGTGGGTTGCTAGATGAGGTTAGGGCATGCGAAGGGTAGGCACACTTGGCAGGGTTGAGGCGTAGGCAGGAGAAGTTGCAGGGATTCTTGGCGGTGTGGGCTGTCACCCTACACGCCCACAGTGGTGGAGTTGCACTGCCGTGGTGGGACGCCGATGGTATGAATGGATGAGAAGCAAAGTTCTCTACACACAGTGAGGAACAAAGGGGTGGAGACCTCCCTTTGAACGGTAGCCCTTCCTTCTCTTTTGTAGCCACGGCTACAAAGGTTTGAAATTCAAAAGCCACCATAGAATCAATGTTGTTGCATAGGAGGAGGAGGCAGAGATGGAAGAGTTACCTGCAAAGGAGAAGAAGAAGAAAAAGAATAAAATAATTAGGGTTATTTATACATATCTCCTTAACTTCTATGTTAATTAAAATAGTGCACCTAATTAATTAACTAATTAAATGTATGCAACCCTAGGTTAATTCTAAATGCATAAATTATGCACTTAAGCTAAAAATATTAATTAATTTATTTACATCCTAATGTATGCTATCTAAATGTTAAAATTAACATAATGTCTAGACACTTAAATACGTAAATAGCCCATAAATATGGGCTAATCAATAGGGACGATATCTCCTCCAATTTGTCATTGTAGCAACCAGCTGTAGCCCAGGGACACCATTCCTCCCAGGAGACCCTCGCATCTCCCTTCGTCACCACAGCAACCCATTGTGGATTTAGGCATCTCCCATTCATCCAGTTAGCTAGGATTTTTAATGCTTTCATTAGATTAGATCTACTGCTTTCTAGGATAATTGTAGTGTTTGTTAGTGTAGTCTAGATTAGTTAGGAGTAATGTAGATAGTGAATTCACAAATTTGGTAGTGTAGTCAAGAGTACATTAGATTAGCTTCGATTTTGCCCTCTCTGATCAATTCAGATCAGAGAGGTGTTCTCACGCATCTGTATTTATGCATACAATTTCCTCTACACGTCATCATCCACATTCACTGTTTTCCCTCATGTTTTAATCCATTCATCACTCCCTCCATCAGAGTTGAATTAGATCTGAAGTTCACCAACTTCTAAATTCAATTCAGGCTCAAATCCATCTGGGGTCATCTCATCCACTTCACCTATTCACAAGGACCCTCGATCTAGTTTTAATTGAACTGATTCACTTGATTCTTTTAGATTTGGAGTCAATTTGGTTTTAAACGGATGTAATTGAGCGATTCTAGTTTTCATTCATTAATTGGGTGCAATGCGATGAATCTAAGGTGTTTTGATTTGGTTTTAATTTTCAAATGAGCATAAGCCCAATTTGAGTTTCACTTTGAGTAGTTTAGCCAAGGAATCTCATATTCACTGAGATGAGGCTTAACAATGACCCATCTGGTTTTTTTAGAATTTCCTGAGGTCCTAAACACTAATTAATAGTTTTTAAGAACTCTTAGTGATTAGATCACCTGGACGAATTCAAAACAAAAGCCCAAATCAGGGTAGCATGTTGATTTTGAAAGAGAACAAGTTCAATCTAATTTCCAGAGTTTAAAGGAGTTTTTAAGGACAGATATGGAGGTTTTGATTCATGTCACAATTGAATTTGAAATATAATTTGATACATTCCCTTCACATTGTCCATAATGTAACGTTATGGTCAAACTAGAATTTTGAAGGTCTTTGGATTTCAGATTTTCATGAATGGTTTTCAATGGAATTTGGATGAGAGCTTTGGGTCAGACCTGAGGGTTATTTTAGTGAAAAAACAACCACTAGCTACTAGATTTGAGTAACAGCAAGCACATGAGCTGCCACTCCTCTTTAAGCCGTCTGATCAGGAAACAAATAGCAGCAACAACAGCTCTTGGCTGCTGAAATAGTAGCAGTATTGGCTGCTAACATCTCAAGCACAGTTGCAATAGCATCCACTATTGTCACTGATTCAAAGAGATTTTGAGCTGGGTTTTGGATTTTAAAGGGGAGCTAACATGTTACAAACTATTAGAATCTCATGTAACAAGCATTCCTATAATTATGAAGTTTAAAATCTGATTTTGAATGGCTTGTAATGGTTTTTAATTCCACTGCCAGCTACTTGAAATTGATTCAACTATCCAATTTGGTTTATTAATGAAATTAATATTGAAAATCTTGTTTAATGCCTAAGATATCTTTCATGTAATGCGTTAGATGTATTTGAGTGGTTTCATGCCTTTTCCAGCACCTAGAAATGAATTTACGGCCTTAGGTTTCATAGTCACATCACTAATTAAGCCTCATTTGTGCTAGATTGTAAAATCAAAAAAACATATGAAGAAATCATAAAAAAATAAAATAATCCTATCTTGACTAGGATAAGGTATTTCTTAAGGATAAAAGAAGTTTCAGAGTAATTTGAACCCTCTAATTAGTAGAACATACCAGTAGACAGTTCAGACTACTCTGAAACTCAATAAAAGAACTTAAACTAAAAAATACAAAAAGAATTCTTCTCTTCTAATCCCACCTTCTCTCTCTTCCCCTCTCTATAGAATATAAAAACACCATCAAACTCAAAAATACCCAAAAATACTTTAAAATACCATGTATATATTATTTATACTTGTAAATATAATTAAACACTAACCTATATGTAAATAATGTAGTATATATAACTATTGTACATAAATAACTTACAATTGTATTATATATATTTAAATAAGTAATTAGGGTGAGTTACTATACATATAACTTTATTATATAATTATATATTAATTTATACTAGAATATGTGTATTCATACTAAGGTAATTATAAATAAATAAGTATACTTGTCTAATAGTGTCTGACACTGTACATATGTATTTAAGTCTTTATTATATATCTAACTATACCTGTATATTCATTTATTTATGTATTTATTGTAAAAAATTAAGTTATTAAATTAAATAGGTAAATTATTAAGTTAAAATAAAGTAAATTAGTAAATTAAGTTATTACTAAAGTAATTTATACTGTACACTTATATATATTAATTTTAAATATTTTCAACCTATTTATAATATATTTATACTGTATAATAATATTTATAAGTAATTATATGTATATCTATTTATAACGTGTATTTAAATGTATATATGATAAAATAAATGTTCTAAAATAAATTAAAAATGTATAATAAATACCTTAATATGTTAATTAACTATTTATAAAGTCAATTGCATAATTAACTTATCAATTTCTACATTAATTAAGGATTTAAACCCTAAATTAACATGTATAATTTCCTAACTTTAACTAATTTTTATATTTAAATAACTTATTTTGGTAAATTAATGGTATAACTATGTAGCCCTATGTAAAGGCTTTCCATCTATATAATTTATTGTAAATTTGGAATTAATTTGGGCACTCAAATCGAGGGCCAAATTTGGCCTTTCATCATGCTATCGTGTGCCCAATTGGGTGCAAAGATTGTGCCAGATCGTTTGGCAACAACGCGACGCTGGCATATAAATTGATTACAGTGTGATGCCCTCTTAATCGTCACAGTGCACAGTGCAAATAAAATCGTTACCCCTGATACTCCTGTGAGCATATTCATTGAGCAAATATCGTGGGCTAGGAGCATGGTATGCACAGTAGTGGGCCTGAAATGGGCCTTAAAGAATGCACAAAAATAAACACGATAAAAATTAGAATCGGGTCAAGTAGTGGTCTGATCCCACCTCTTGGGGTGCTATGTATCCTACAAAAAACTCGGTTCGCCAAGAATAAAACATAATTTTTGTAAAGTGAATAGTAAGAAGTGCTACATGTGTGTGAGAATAGAGCCAAAAAACGGCTAAGCGTTTGAGAGGCTAAGTGAGAGCTATGACCTAAAAATTCTAAGTGTTGAGCTGTGCATGTGTAATCTGTGTTGATCGGGCACGCTTCACATGTTGAAAATCGAGGTTCGGAGGATCCGTCGTCGTAGCTCACAAAATGGATCTATCAGATAAAATTTATAACTGAAACTCAAAAAGTGAGTCCCAGGTCGAACACGGGGAGGCAAATGTTTTGTTTTATAAAAATCCGCGCTTCGCTTTTATTTATTTTTGGTCATTTTTATCTTTTCTAATTTTTTTTGTATTTTTATCAAGTAAGAGATTAGGTCAATGAAAACTTTATCTACTTGCAAAAATATAAGAGAGAGAGAGAGAAACAATCATCTATTCATGAAGAATTGTTTGTTACAACTACGAAAGCAGGAAAATCTACACTATGAAAGTGAAAGTAAGATAGAATGAGGTGAGAGAAATCCCCCTCGACGGTTGCTTGGAGGACGACTCGCTCTGACGTCGCCTAGAGGAAGGTGGTGAGAAGCAGGATGAATAGGGACGGAGCCAGAGGATGGAGGATGGGGCAGGACGGCATCGCGATGAGGATCTTCTTCCCGAAGGGTGGAGAAAGGACGGCCACGGGATGCTCTATGAATGGGGATGAGGGGAGGGAAAACTATTTGATTTTCTACTCTGGAGGAGCATCCCGGGCTTGGGACAAGCTCTCTCTAGAGCCTAGGAGGTGGTGAGAGGAAGAAAGGAAGTGATGGTTTGGAATGGTGGTGGGTAAGCCCTTTTATAGTGGAGGAGGAAGAACAAATTCGTATATGGATCATTACTGACGTCTGTAAATGTCGCTACAGATCCGCGCCTTCAATTCCTTTGCTGGTGCGTAAGGGCCATTTGTGACAGCTGCAAGCGTCGTTAAAGGCTTGCGTCGCTGAAGATCTACGCATATCCTCGCTGGTCATGCCCTGCTGGCGTTGCGCGCTTCACACACCGATGCTCCCCGCACCATGTCAGGCGCACGTGCGTTGGCATGCACTGCACTGCTATTGCGCATGGCTACGGCTGTGCACGGTTTGCTGCGGTGCTTCATGCGCGCTCAATCGGTAATTAGGGGGGTGTATGGATTCAAACCTGCACCCCTCATTTGGGAGTGCCTCTCTCCAACCAACGCACCAAGACATCTAGATTGTCACGCGGACGTCTTAACACACATGGTGGAGATGAATCCTCAACCGTTGGATCTTAATCCAACAACTATGGTGCGAGATCAGTGATGATGAGGAGGTGATGCTGGGACTGCTGGCCGGTGTTGGGTGGCTTGGATGGTGCCACATGGCACCATCTAGGTTGCCCATTCTTCTTTCTTTTGTAGAGGGTGCCACAGTGCCCAGATCGAGATGATTGCCACGCCGCCGAACTGCGATTGTTGCTCCCGATCCATTCGTACGGTCGGGTTTTCCATTCGAAACCCGTATCGATATCGCATTGCCCCCTGGCCGTTGATCTTCCTTAGACTTCGTATGATGCTACGGTTCTCCGATCTAGATGATTTCAGAGGCGTTAGACTCTGATCATCGTCCTAATCAGATCCGTACAGTCTGATCATCCATCCAAGGCCTTGAAATGAATCTTCTTCTCTCCTGACGATAAAAAGGACCTAATTAACCTAAAATATATACAACTACTCTAAATGCAGATGATGCAAGCTATGAGATATTTATAACATGAAATGCAAATCTAAGCCTAAGAACATGCATGATTAGGCATTTTAACCTAAATAGATGTGTCTATGTCATACCCCCATGCCTATCTTTTGCTAGTCCCTAGAAAAATTAAACTACATTCTATGTATAAAAACAAAATTAAGATTAGATCACTTAGGCCTAAGTTGTTTATTAACAATAGAAAATTTCAACTAATGTCCTAAACAACGAAAACTCAACAGTGCCTGGGTGTCTGCTAGAATGCAGACCACCCAAGTCCTTGCCTTATTTGAAAAGGGAAGATGCAAATTTTTTACTTTTTTTCTTCTTTTCTAATTTTTTTGTACTTTTGGTGTTTGAGAGTTCCGGGATAACTTTTTACAACTACCCAACCCACCCAAGACTCTAAAAGGACTTTAAGTGCTAAGCATCTAGTAAAAAGAGTGAAAGACTCACTAGGAGGCCGTTAAAATGGACTTCGAGTTTCTACGACCCTAGGTGACCTTGCCTAGAGGTTTATCTTTTTGAACGGTAGATTTCTCCCTACTTCATTTATTTATGGGGTCAACACAAGAGCGAACCCAGTGTATATCTCCCCAGTTTATTCTACTTCCCCACTTCCTCCGTAAGTGTTTTGGGAATTATTGTGCATTTTTGTAAGCTGGGCTTTGGACAACCGGCCAATGGGCTGTTACCCACGACAACTTGCCAGCATACTCATGTGGTGAAGTGTGGTTTTTTTTCTCCTTTTTCATTTTTTTTTCTTTTTTTTTTGGTAGGTGGCTTCCCTGATCTAAGATTTACCTAAAGATAGTACAATGAAAATGATCTTTTGACAGGGGTTTGGACAACCGGCTGATGAGCTGTTACCACCGACAACTTGCCAGCCATACCACCCTAAATAGTTCATTAACTACCTAATTTCCAAAGAAACCGCCGAAACGTGAGTCAATGCAAAAAAGTGTGTAGATGCTTAGTCTTAAAGTCCCCCCAAATCAGAGGGCGAGTTGATAAGTACCATACTTATCATCCCAATTTATTTACCAAATTAAAATGAATTTTAATTGGCGAGGACTCAAGACTAAGTCCACATTCGAGTGGACAGCTAGGCTAATTAAGCCCGAAGACCTGAAGAGTCTAAGTATTTAGGTCTTTACGTATCATTTCCTGAAGTTAATAACTTCCAAAAGCCTAAGTTCTCTTCTCCTAATTCTTCTCTTTATTTTATCTTTTTGAATTTTCAATTTATTTTATTTTTTTAATTTTAAAATCAAATAACAGGAAATTACTGTTACAGCTGACAAAAAGGTTATAAAATATGTCCACCCCCCATGCTTAGCTATTGCAATGTCCTCATTGTGAAAAATGAAAGCATGCAGGAGAGTAGAAGTGGAAGAATAGCACCTAGTTTCCGTAAGACTCTAGTCAGCTTGGAACAGTCTTTACATGTGCTAAGTTGAGTGCCTTCAGCTAGGCGAGGTCCTCAATCAAATATAACTAACATTGAGGCTGCAATAACACAGTTTCCAGGCCCTAAGATTTGGGTCCTGGAGAGTGAAAATAGACTTGCCAAAGAGATGATCAATGAAAGTGGCAAGCTGGTGGTGTAGGGAGAGCCCAAATGGTCTCCAATAGAAGTTTTGTTGATTTATTATAGAGGAAGTGTGGTTGGGCATAGAATTTGTGCAATGGTTGGGTGAAAAAGGACGATGAGGGTTTTGTGATGTGCTTGGGATTTGTGGGTACTCTAGAATACCTAATGTTCGAAGAGTTCTTCCCCAATGTTCAATTTCATCCTCACACTCTGGGTTCTTAAACCAACCATCCTGATCCTCAGGATTCTCACCCACAAGTTGGACCTCAAACTCTAAGCATTCAGTGTAAGGATGTTGCCGGGTTTTAACTTGATCATGTGAATCATCCAACAAATTTTCAATTTCATATATATCTTCCTCATCCCATGTTGCTACAATTGGTCGCATTTTTGCTTTGTCCTCAACTATTTCCACAACTGTGTGATCTTCTTCCCGAGTTTGGGTTGAGTTGGCCATTAAAAGGCTGTCTAAGGTATGTATGGCCATCACTTCCTCTATTCGACCAAGCTCCTCCATCGAACCACACTAGATTTTATTCTTCTTTGAGACCTCAAAAATATTGAATTGATTTGTCTTATCCCCTGAGGCCATTTCTATATTTTCTGATTCGCAATCAATCCTCACCTTGGCAGTAGCCAGGAAAGGTCTTCCCAAAATAATCAGGGTGTGGTTGAGCTATTTTGGGGCTTCCATGTCAAGGACCATGAAAACAGCAAGGTAATGCAAATCATTAACCTTGACTAAAACATCCTCCAAAATACCCCTTGGTTTTGTAATGGATCTATCGACTAACTGCAAGGTTATATCAGTGTGTTTTAGGTAGCCTAGACCCAATTCCATGTGTAGTGAGTTGGGGATCACATTAATGGAAGCACCCAAGTCGAGGAGGGCCCAGTCAAAAGTAATGTTTCCTATTGTGCAGGAAATTAGTGGGGCTCTCAGGTCCTGCTTCTTAGGAGGTAGCTTGTTTAGGATCAGTGTGCTTGAGTTATCGAACAAAACTACTCTCCTATTATTTTCAGATTTCTCTCTATGCCTTTATTTATATGCATTTAGTAAACTTATGGCATAGGCAGGGATTGATCTGATAGCCGCGAGGAGTAAAATGATTGTCAATTTGAAAGCTTGAAGTAAGGACATCCTTTCCTCCAATTTCTCCTCCGACTTTTTCTATTTGCCCATACAACAACAACATACTCATGAATTAGACTCTGATGTTTTGTTGATCACATTCTTAGTTGGGAGTTTGAAATTCTTACTATGGGGCCTAATGGGGTTGACATGGGGTTGGGTAGGTCCCTTGTGTCTACTACCACTCCTCAAGGTGATGGTGTTTGCAGTGGCAAAATGCTGTTGGTTAGTGTCTTGGGGAGGGTTGGGCAAAACAAGAGGCTCCCGGTTGATTATGGTAGGAACATGGTTCGCTCCAAGAGGGGCTGGGGTAGCTTGATCGATAGCATAAGCTTGAGCATATGACTCCCCATTATTACCAAACCCTTGAGCTCCAACGCCTCGGTTCTATAATTCCTTGGGTTTGGTACAGATTGTGATGGTAGAGATCTGGGCTGTCAATTGTTTGCACCAAGTTCGGATTGCAAGGTATCCAGCAAAGTTTTCATTTGTTGCATGAGCTAGAGCATTGACCCTTGCATTTCTACCATCTTCAAGTTTAAATTAGTCTGCTCGGCTGGTTGGTGAGCATTCCACACGAACTGATTAACCTGATTCAAGGGCAACTTAGTATATACATGACCCTGACCCATTGGTTTTTGTGGTACATAGTTGTTGGGTCGATATTGGGTCTGTTGCCCTTGATCTTTCCAAGAGAAGTTAGGATGATTTTTCCAACCAAAATTATAGGAATTCGTGTAAGGGTTGGACCTAACATTCTCCTTCATAGCCTGAACATCCTCATAAGATGAGGATGAAGAAGGATCAGTAAAACTAGGATCAAAGGCCCCAGTTTGGAACCCATAAGGTTCCGAGAAGAGTTGGCCCAAAGGTCGAGCTGACTCCAGCTGGTTCACAAACTCTCGTCCCATAGGAGCTTGTGAAGAATGGAATCCCGATCCCTGGGATTGAATGAATCTAGAGAAATTAGAGTTTCCAGACATTCACTCTTCCATTCATTTAGCAACCAGATCCATCTTATCTAATCTATTGCAGATCAATTCCATATCAGATGTATGAGAATCTTGGACCTCATTGGCATTTGATCTAGTTTGTTGGGATCGGTTGAAGGTTTCCATGGAGGCGTAATTTAAAGAACTTTCACTCATTTCCTCAAACAAATCATACGCACTATCTATGTCTTTGTTGAGGAAATTTCCTTCGCAAGAAGCATCCACATGATTATGGAGTTGATCATTCAACCCGTGATAAAAAATCTGCACAAGTTGCCATTTAGGCACCTCGTGGTGTGGACACTTCTGCAACAGATCTTGGAATCTCTCCCAAGCCCCATGAAATGGTTCCCCCTGCCGCTGGGAAAAAGTGGTAATTGCCCGTCGCAATGCATTGGTTTGCCCAATTGGGAAGAATTTCTTCAGGAAGGTCAATTTCAAAGATGTCTAGGTAGCAATCGGTCTTCCAATGGTACGATACCAACGTGTGGCCTTATCCTTGAGTGAATAGGGGAAAAGCCTCATAAGCATCTATTCTTCATCCACATTATGCGATTTGGTGGTCTGGACTAGAGTGATCAAGTCCTCCAAATGTTGGAATGGGTCCTCTAAGCCAAGCCCGTGAAGGTGTTTAATTAGACTTAAAACCTAGGGCTTGATCTCAACAACACCAGTGGGGATCACAATGCTGGGATGGTCCTCATAATTTGAAGGATCATAAAAAACCTTCGAGGGCCAAGCATCCTGACCATTCATTCATTGGAACCATTACTGCATCCACTGCAATTCTTCCAACTGCCTCTAAATCAGCTCCTGCTGGTTTGGGGGCGGGGGAGGTGGTTGTTGATCAGCCATGGGATCTGCTTGGCTATAGCTCAACCTCCATCTCCAGGAATGGTCTAAAGGTCCTTCCAAACGAGGGTTCAATGACCTCCTTCCAAGCATACACTGAAAGGAAGTCAGAAGGATGGGGAAGAGAAGGGACCCTACAACACAAAAAATACAAGCCTGTCCTGAGGTTGGGTAGCCTAAAGGCCTACAAACTCTCAAAATCCATCCTAAGATTATGGATGATTTACTCTACTTATGTCCAGGCAATCCAACCAGTTAGAAGGAGGGACCGGGGAGAAGGTTCTTCCTTTGGTTTGCACCACTGGTTCCTAGCGTACCCCCTAGCCACGGTCATTGGACACTACTCCCCTAGCTAGACAACAGATTGACTAGTATAACCAGGTTAATTATGAACAATCTCAATCTGGACCCCGAAGAGCGAATCAGTCCTTATGGCCAATGTCTAATCAATTTTAGTTAGGCTTGGGATATTGGTGCTTCTAGAATGTGATGGGCCCTTAATTGGTTGTGCACTTAATGATTTGTTTGAGAATGTGTGTATGTGCACAACCAAAATGTTTTCAAGCAAGATTATTGAGGATGAGGTGAATTTTAGGGTTCGAATCTTGCTTAGTAGCTTTTAGGATTCAAATACTAGGTATATTCAATCAAGTTTTGTGAGGCAATCCAAGTTTTGAAAGCACGAGTTCAAGTATTTTTCCTTTGTAAATCAAGAAAATATGGAGTGCCTAGCTTGACCTAAGTATTGAATCCTTTGGGGCAGCTACAAAATGAATCTCTTTTAAATTAGGTGGTGCAACCCAAATAATTCAATCAATTGATCCAAATGCACCACTAATTAAGGCACACAGAGATGATTAACCTAGGCTGATTTCTACTCCTTTATGCGTTGATTTGTGTATACCGGTTCCATAGGTCGGAATCCTAGTTGAGTAGATGAAAATCAAGTTAGGTTATGTGCCTCAAATGTGGGTGTATGAAGTGTGTATATTGATTCGTTCCACAGAAAGTACCTTTATTTTTTTTTTTTGTTATAAAATGCAGCGGTGAAATGGATGAAGGTGGAAAACAAGACACACAAAGTCTATCCTAGGGTTTATGCAAATACCTAAGTAGTTTGAATCTTGGTTATGGGTGTGTCAAAATGAAACTAGTGGAGGGGGAATGTGAGGGACACTTACAAAGCACTCGACCCAAACATTACTCTAGTCTATCGCACTTGGATCTCCATGCTAGGGTACCTACAAGATAGTAGATCAAAGACAAGCGTGGTTAGTGCTATTTAAATGCAAGGAAGCACAGAAAAAAATAAAGTAAATTCCGTTGCCTCCCTGGCAACGGTGCCAAAATGATCGAGGCGCGCTTCACGTGTTGAAAATTGAGGTTCGGAGGACCCGTCATCATAGCTCGCAAAACACATCTATCAGATAAAATTTATAAATAAAACTCGAAAAGTGAGTCCTAGGTCGAACACAGGGAGGCGAACATTTGATTTATAAAAATCCACGCTTTGCTTTTATTTGTTTTTGGTCGTTTTTATCTTTTCTATTTTTTTTTGTATTTTTATCAAGCAAGAGATTAGGTCGATGAAAACTTTATCTACTTGCAAAATATAAGAGAGAGAGAGAAACAATCATCTATTCATGAAGAATTGTTTGTTACAACTACAAAAGTAGGAAAATCTATGCTATGAAAGCGAAAGTAAGATAGAAAGAGGTGAGAGAAATCCCCCTCGACGGTTGCTTGGAGGACGACTCGCTTTGACATCGCCTAGAGGAAGGTGGTGAGAAGCAAGATGAACGGGGAAGATCCAAAGGATGGAGGATGGGGTAGGATGGCGTCGCGGCAAGGATCTTCTTCTTGAAGGGTGGCGAGAGGACGGGAACGGGATGCTCCACGAATAGGGATGAGGGGAAGAAAAACGATTTGATTTTCTACTCTAGAGGAGCATCCCGGACTTGGGACAAGCTCTCTCTAGAGCCTTGGAGGTGGTGAGAGGATGAAAGGAAGAGATGGTTTGGAATGGTGGGTAGGTATAGTGGAGGAAGAACAAATTCGTATATGGGTCATTACTGACGTCCGTAAACATCGCTACAGATCCTCCCTTTCTGTCACTAAAGATCTGCGCCTTCAATTCCTTTGCTGGTGCACAAGGGCCATTAGTGACAGCTGCAAGCGTCACTGAAGGCCTGCGTCACTAAAGATCTATGCATATCCTCGCTGGTCACGCCCCGCTGGCGCTGCATGCTTCATGCACCTGTGCTCCCCACGCCGTGTCTCTCGCGCATGCTGGCATGCATTGCGCTGCTGCTGCGCACTATTGCGGCTATGCGCAGTGCGCTACTGTGCTTCATGCGTGCTCAATTAGTAATTGGGGGGGCTGCGGGGATTCGAATCGTGCCCCTCCTTTAGGAGTGCCTCTCTCCAACCAACACGTCAAGACGTCCAGATCGTCGCACGGACGTCTTAACGCACGTGGTGGAGATGAATCAGCAGCTGTTGGATCTTGATCCAACGGTTGTGGTGCGAGATCAGCGATGATGAGGAGGCGGTGCTAGGACTGCTAGCCGGTGTTAGGCAACCTAGATGGCGCCAAATGGCGCCATCTAGGTCGTCCATTCTTCTTTCTTTTGTAGAGGGTGCCACGGTGCTCAGATCGAGATGATTCCTGCATTGCCGGACTGCGATCATCGCTTCGGATCCTTCCATACGATCGGATTTTCCATCCGAAACTCGTATGGATGTCGCATTGCCCCCTGGCCATTGATCTTCCTCGGACTTCGTATGATGCTATAGTTCTCTGATCTTGACGATTTCGGAGGCGTTAGACTTTGATCATCATTCTGATCAGATCTGTACTGTCCGCTTGTCCATCCGAGGCCCTGAAATGAAGCTTCTTCTCTCCTGACCATAGAAAGGACCTAATTAACCTAAAATATATACAACTATTCTAAATGCAGAATGATGCATGCTATGCAATATTTATAACATGAAATACAAATCTAAGCCTAAGAACATGCATGATTAGCCAGTTTAACCTAAATAGATGTGTCCATATCATGTGTATACTAGGTATATGTATATATACATCAATACATAGTATACATATATATATGTATATTTATAATAAGTAAAATGTACATATGTAATGTATATGAGTATGTATTTATAGTATATATGTATATATATAAAAATAGAGTAAAATAGGATAGTATTCATATGATCCTTTTATGTGTATATATTTTGAAGGCTTTAGTGACATATATATCCATCACTGTAGGCATATATATATTTATGTGAGTAAATATAGCTCTTTTGCCTTATATGTTGTATGTACGTGTCATAAGGCTATAGTAACACTTATATATGTTACTGTATATATAGTATATGTTATTAAAGTTATTAGTATATGTTAGTATATTTAGTCTAGTATATATATTAATAGTTATTTTGTACCTATACTTAGGTATTATTTATGATAGTGTACATAGCTAAAATAGAATAGTCATACTTAGTTTTTGATGCATGTTTAGCTGTAAATATGTTTAAAGCGTTGTAGTTAGAATTAATTGATTATTTTGTACATAATTGACTAATTCATTCATTCTTTAATTCATTGATTCATTTTTGTGAATATAATTGACATTTTTGGAATAAAAAAATATTTTTTGAACATAAAGAGTGATGTTTATCAATAACTAGCTCCCAGTGAATGACCTGTAATAAACCAGTAAAAATTATATAAATAAATAAAATGATACGACAACTATTTTCATTGTGACACTATACCACAACAATGACACAATTAAATCACTGTTTCTTTACAACATGGTTTGTCATACATCATATCCTTATTTAAAAATACCAAAAAAATTTGAAAAACTAAAAATACCAAAAATACACTAGTTAGGTCTAGTTAATCCAAGGTCACCTTGTGAGACGACTCAGACTCCCACTTAGTTCTTTAAGAGTTTGAAAAAAAATAAACGGTCATGATTTTTACACTACAACGATGCAATTATCCCTTTGCAAATTTCACGCATCATGGTATATCACAACCTTGACGTGATGCACATTAAGAAAAATGTGATGGACTACATCTTAAGCATGTTAAGCTTAACAAACAATCTAAAAGATGTGTTGAAAATAAGAAATGACATGAAAAGATTGGTTATTCATCCGGAGTTGCATGTAATCGAAGGAGATAACTTTCTAGCTCCTATATACAATTGAATCAAGACTAGAGGCAAAGAATTTTCTCCTTAAATGAAATATGGGTGCCATACAAGTATTCCTTATAACTTTTGCACTGTGTAAATGAAGTTTAGAAGAAGATTAGCAGGTTAAAAAGTGATGAATTTCATATACACATACAAACCTTATTTCCACTAGCTATACGAAGTTTGTTGCCTGATTCAGCAGTCGATTCTTTCACAGAGATGAGTCGATATTTCAAAGCCATATGTTTAAAGATATTGGATTGTGAAATGCTAGACTACTAGGATTAAAAATTGTCATCTCACTTTGCAAGATAGAACAACTTTTCCCTCTAGCCTTCTTTGATGTTATGGTATATCTAATGCTTCATCTTACAAATGAAGCAAGACTTGCTAGGGCCCTATAATATAAATGGATGTATTCAATAGAGTGCTTCTTAAAGAAGCTGAAAGATTATGTCTTAAATAAGGTGAAGTTGAAAGGGTCAATTGTTCAAGGATATCTTGTTGAGGAATGCATAAACTTTTGATCCATATATATATTGATGATCCAGACAACCGATTTAATCGACTAGAAAGAAATTATGATGGGGGATACAATGATAAAGATTGTCTTTCCACATTTGATATTAGAGAAAGGTCGATCATTCACACAGGTTACAAAATGATCTTAGAAATGGAACGACAGCTCACATATACATTCTAAATCATATTCCTAAAGTCAATTCAGTCTAAAATGAATTCAAACAATCCTCACATTCATCTGTAGACGAATTGCACTTGATTGGGTTAAGTAACATGTAAATTAGATGAAAGAAAATAATAACCCATGCTAGGTAGAAGATTTCGATATAATAGCTGATACACCATTAAGTTATGGACATTATCATCTGGATAGATAGGAAGTGGGTTCAGATTTAGAGTAAGATCAATTGATGATGCGAAGGCCACGTAGTAAGCTGATGAAGTTGTTGTTAGTTGCAATCTAAGCATTGATTGTGATGACTAATATAGGCAAATTATAGAGATTGTGGAGATGAGCTTAAAATACGACCATAAGGTGGTCCTTTTTAAATGTGATTAATTCAATGTTTTTCAAGAAGGCATTGGTTTCAAACTAGATAATAACAATGCTTTTATAAGTTTAAATAAATGCCAAATTCCTTAAATATCTGAACTATTTACATTATCCTATCAAGTATTACAATTAAGTGTTATACGTGCCCTATAATAATACAAATAGATAGATCATAATAATGTCACGTGATTATTATGATGAACAAAACGATAACGACCATGATATAAAATCTGAAGCCAATCAAGAACTTCTAGAAGAAGGAGAAGTAGGTCTCAGTGAAATAGAAATTGATATATAAGGTATAATTTATCACAACTTCATGCATATCTTTGTTCTTCATTTTACCTCTTATATTGGTAAGAAGACATAAGTAGGCAAGAATACATACTTGTATGCAAATTTATTTTAAAAGAAAATGAATATACTTATCATTCAATGCTTACACAGTGATTGGTTATATTTGTTCAAAACTTTTCCTTTTTTCTCCTATATATTAGGTTGTTCGTGCCATTCTTTCTTTACGTAGCCACACTATTTTGAGGTAATCCTTAAGTAATTTTTGTAAATGTTTATATATATATATGGATCAAATGTGGGGTGTACCCACTATTTTAAATGTTTATATTTGATATCCAGAGCCAAACCACATCCTTGACTAAAATCCCAATCCCTAACCAAACCACAATCTCCACTCCTAAATCCAATTCCCACGACCTCCACCTCTATTTCCACCCCCACCTCCACCTCTAAATTCCTATCTGACCTCACGTAATGTGTGAATGAATGTGATGTGTGCCCACCATTTTTTTTTTGTATCATTTATTTATAATTATGTTATTATATGTCACTCTTTTATACAGGATTTGGAAAAAAATTACATAATATAAGGAAAACTCTAATGATTTTTTCTTAGATTTTGTAATATGTTCTCACTAAAATTTTCATATCTCTATAACTAACTAGTTGTTCTTTTATGTGTAAATGAAGTTCAAAAAAAAGACTTTTAGGGAGACTCATAAGGTTACTACCTTTGAGGTAAGGGGACACCCAGTCCCAACTTCCCTCACAGTCCCTGATGTGAACATGTTTACACTACTTAAGATGTCTATTTATGCATGTTCTTAAGCATAGGATTGAATTGCATGCTATAAATATTGCATTACATGCATCATCATGCATTTAGAGTAGTTTGAATAAAATGGAGGTTAATTGTCTCCTTTTATATTCATGGATAGGGAAAATTTTTTATCGGGGCCTCGGATCGAAGATCCAACCGTACAGATGTGATCAGGGTAACGATTGGAGTTCAACGACCCGAAGATCACCCTAATTAGACATCTGTAGCATCAGATAGTGACTGGGGAACCTTAGAAGATCAAGGGCCAAGATGGTGTGAATCCACACTTCAAACGACAAATCCGACCACACGGATGGATTCGGATTGACGATCACAGCCTAACGGCATGAAAATCGACTCAATCCGAAAATCGTGGCACCATCTACATCATCCAGAAGATGGATGGCGAAGATGGTGCCACATGTTGCCATCTCAGCCGTCCAACCGGCCCTCAAGACCACCACTCCTCTCCAAAGGACATCTATCGCATCATCTGGGCCGTTGGATCTTCCTCCAATGGCTGTGGATGCGTGCGCCTTAAAAGGTCTCTACGACCAACTCCCCTCCACAGCGCAGCGGGCGAGCACCTTATCGCGAGGTGCTGGCGCGCGTTCGATTCCTCGCGAGCGGGCGAGCGGCGCAGGTGAGCGGGCACGGGTGAGCGTCGGATCGCGATTGAATGGCTCTACGCGCCCGATAGGGCTCACGTGTAGTTGCACGTGCGGCAAAGACGCGACATCGCACGCGATGGGGGGAGCAACGCAGGCAGACGAAGGCTCAATCTAAGCCGTCCGATCTCGTGATCGAACGGCTAAGATCGGCTGGACGTGCATGAGCGTTGAACATGCAGGCAAGCGAGTGAGTGCGAACGCACCGCCCACTACGCCCACATTCAAACCATTAGCGACAATTTTATCCATCACTAAAGGTCCTGAATTAATGTTTTAAGAGTTGTAATGACCAAATTGCCCCCACTCCTTGCAACTATAAAAGGAGACTCCCTCCACATGAAATTCTCATCCCTTCCTTCTCTTCTCTACCTCTCCAAAGCTCAAGAGAAGCTTGTTCCACACCCAGGATGCTCCTCGCGAGATAAAGTCAAATTTTCGTCCCCTTTCGGAAGCGGATCCTGCGATGATGACGATGTGCTGCCTCGTTCTCCTTCGTCCTGCTTCATCCTCCTTCATCCTACTCCGTCCTCCTTCGTCCAGGCATTGTCTCGTCCGGCTCGTCCTCTAAGCAATCGTCGAGGAGGATAACTTCTCTCTCCCATTCTTCTTTACAGCTTTTTAGTGTAGAATTTTCCTGCTTTCTAGTGTAGCTGATTTCCCATTTTCTAGTGTAATTCTTATTTGGTTTTATTGTATAAACATTTTGAATTATCGAATGCATGTTTCCTCTCTCTCTCTCTCTCCGTTTTGTTTAGTCTGATTGTTGTTATGGATTCATTGTAATTACATCGCCTCACTTTTCAAGAAAAATTCTAAAAAATATAATTGCGAATATAGATCAACATAGCCTCCCTGAGTTCGACCCGGGATTTCTATTCTGGTATAAATTTTATTTGTTGAACACGAGTTCTTTGCTTTCAAACTGCAACGACAGGTTTTTCAAAACCAAACACGTTAACGTAGCAACCCGATGTTCAACATTTTGACACCGTTGCTGGGGAGGCAATGATTTCTGATCTATTTCACGCATTTCTTGCACTTTATTATTTTCTAATTTGCTTTCTCTTGTGTCTATTATTTTGCAGAGACCTCCATCAAGGAATCATCAAGCAATAGACTAGAGTAAAGTGCAATTGAAGACAACTGTAAGTGCTCCCCATTCTTTCCCCCTCCATAGATTTCATTCGCCACATTAAATCCAAATTCCAATTAACCTAGGTGTTTGCATAAATCCTAGGAATAGTTTGGTTGTTTGGATTTTCACTCACATTCATTCCACCCTCATTTATAAAAAAAAATAATAAAAAGATAATCTTGTGGGGCAATTTTCAACAAACACACAACGTACACCCACATTCAAGGCACTTAACCGAATTGATTTGTTTCTACTCAACCGGGTTCTGATTTGTGGAACCGGTACACACAAAGCAACACATAAAAGAGTAGAAATCATTTTAGGTTAACCATCTTTGAGTGCCTAACTTAGTGGTGCATTTGTGGCCAGTTGTTTGAGTTGTTTGGGTCGCACCACTCTACTTAAAATCAACTCATCAAGTAGCTCCTCCTTAGGGTTTTCAATCTAGGTCTATTCCAGGCACTCCACTTTCTTTCTAGTTTTAAAGGAAAATAATCTTCACCCGTGTTTGACAACCTAGTTTTCCTAGAAACTTAATTGCAATCCACCTAATTTGAAACACTAAAAGCTACTTAAGCAAGATTTGAACATTAAAATCCACGCATCACAAATAATCTTGCTTGAAAACCCTGGTTGTGCACGCACTTACACAAATCTCAATCAATCATTAAGGGCACAACCCATTTTAAGGCCCATCACATTCCATAAGCACCACAATCCCAGGCCTTAATAAAATTGAGTAGACGCTGGCCTTAAGGTCTGATTCGCTCTTCAGGGCCTAGTCTGAGATTATCTTCGATTAACTTACTTGTACTGATTAATCTGATGTCTAGCTAGGGGAGTAGTGTCAAACGACTGCGGCTAGGGGGTACACTAGGAACTGGAGGCGAAAGCCGAAGGAAGAACCTTCTCCCCAGTCCCTCCTTCTAACTGGTTGGATTGAACAAACGCAAGTAGAGTAAATCATTTACAGTCTTAAGGCAGGTTTTGGGAGTCAGTAGATCCTTAGGCTACCCTACTTAAGGATAGCCTTATTTTGTTATGCTGCAGGGTCCCTATCCCCAATCCTTCCGACCTTCTCCTAGTTTATGCTGGGAAGACGGTCATTGAATCCCCGATTGGAAGGACCATTAGAGTATTTTAGGAGGTGCAAATTGGATTTTGGTCAAATTGATCCCATGGCTGACCAACAGCCTCCTCTGCTTGGAAATCCATAGGAAGAATTTCGAAGGTAGCTAGAACAAATGCAGAGAATGCAGGGTGCTCAGCCCTTGAAGGATTTTTATGATCCTTCAAATTACAGAGAGCGTCCCGGTGTCCAGATTCTAGCCAGTGACGTAGAAATCAAGCCCCAGGTGTTAAGCCTGATCAAACATTATCATGGGCTTGGCTCCGAAGATCCGTTTTAGCACTTTGAGGACTTGACCACTTTGGTCCAGACCACCAAGGCACAAAACGTAAACGAGGAGCAAATGATCATGAGGCTCTTCCCCCATTCTCTTAGGGATAAGGCCACGCATAGGTATAGGACAATAGAAAGACCAATTGAAACTTGGAATGAGGTGAAATCGACCTTTCTAAAGAAATTCTTCCCAGTCGAACATACCAATGCTTTGAGATGTGCAATCACTACCTTTACCCAGCGGTCGAGGGAGCTGTTTCATGTGGCGTGGGAGCAATTCCAGGACCTATTGCGGAGGTGTCCACACCACAAGGTGCCGAAATGGCAACTCGTGCAGATCTTCTATCATGGGTTGAATGAGAAACTCAGAAATCATGTGGATGCTTCTTGCGGAGGCAATTTCATCAATAAAGATGCAGATAGTGCACATGATTTATTTGAGGAAATGAGTGAGAATTCAATCAATCATGCCTCCATGGATACTTTTAACCGGTCCTAGTAGCCCAGATGAAATGTCAATGAAGTCCATGACTCTCCTTCATTTGATATGGAAATGATTTGTAACAAACTTGATAAGGTGGACTTGGTTGCTAAGAGAATGGAAGAGTGGATGGCTGGCAATTCTATGAACAACTCTCGATCCACTCAATCCCAAAATTCAGGATTCCATTCTTCACGAGCTCCTTCTGGGCGGGAGTTCGTGAATCAACTCGATGCGGCTCAACCTGAGTCAGCATTTTTCGGAACCCCACGGGTTCCAAACTGGAGCCTTTGATCCCAGTTTTTTTGATCCTTCCCTTTCTTTCTCTCCATCCTCACCCTATGAGGATGTCTATGCTGTACAAGAGAATGTTAGATCCAACCCCTACTCTAATGCTTATAATCTGGGTTGGAGAAACCACTCTAACTTCTCTTGGAAAAACCCGGGGCAACAGACCCAATTCCGACCCGACAACTATGCTCCGCAACGACCAATGGGTCAGGGTCATGTATATACTCAGTTGCTTCCAAATCAGGTCAATCAGCCAGCTTGGAAGCCCGTCAACCCGCAGGGTAGGCTATTTGAACCGACAAATGGTAGAGATGCAAGGATCCATGCTCCATCTCATGCAGCAAATGAAAACCTCGCTGGACAACTTGCAGTCCGGGCTCATTGCTAACTCTCGTCAACTCGTATCTCTACCATCCCAACTCGTACCCAACCCACAAAATATTATGAATTCGGGCAACCAAGCCCATGGGTACGGAAATCAGAGGGACCCACACGCACATGCTCAGGTGGTTGAGTAGGGTTCCTCGTCGTCTTCTTCTTCTTCTTCAGCAAATCAACAATTCATGGCTAATCAAGCCCCTCCAACCTTGAGGAATGGTAAGTAGGCTCAAGATCCACAACCACACTAATCTGATCTTCTGAGTCTTGAAGAACCTGAGGAGAGAGAGGAGAATTCTGGAGGAGAAATCAAGGCTCAGGAACCTGATTCCAAAGATCTGACTCATGTTCCTTTTCCTGAAGCCTTAACCAAATCAAAGAAGAAGAAGTCTGTTGATAGCAATGAGGAGCTTCTAAATCTATTTAAGAATGTTGAGATCAATATCCCGCTCCTTGATGCTATCAAGCACATACCAGCTTACGTAAGATTTTTAAAGGAATTATGTACACAAAAGCGTAAGTCGAGAGAATCTGTTCCGAGAAAGGTGGTACTCTCCGAGCAGGCTAGTTCTATTATCCTGCACCTCCTCCCTCAGAAAAAGAGAGATCCAGGTGCTCCATTGATTTCTTGCGTCATCAGAGATTACACATTTGATAGAGCACTTTTGGATCTGGGTGCATCCATCAACCTAATTACAACTTCTCTTTACAAGAAGTTTGGATTAGGTGAACTTTGGCCAACTTCAGTAACGCTACAGTTAGCGGACCGCTCGGTCACAAATCCGCGAAGCGTTATTGAAGATGTTATAGTTAAGGTCAAGGATTTCTATTTTCCTGTAGATTTCCTTGTCCTTGACATGGATGTACCTGATAATCTGAGGAACACGCCCATCATTCTGGGGCTTCCGTTCCTGGCTATCGCTAAGGCCAACATTAATTGTGAAAGCGGTAGCATGGAAATCGCCTTTAGGGATCAACGAATGAAATTGGATATTTTTAAGGTGATCAATAAATTTGAGGATTGTGGATTTATTGAGGAACTTGATGAGGATAATGAAAGCATTGAAACTTGTATGATGGTTTCTTCAATCGAAAGTTCCTCCTTTGATGACGAATTCGACCCGCAACCCTCTATGGCTAGCCTGCCATCTTCTGAAGAGGTTATTGATTTTGTTCACTCACAACCTCTTCCTCTTATTGAATCTTCAGCATCTACCCTACCATCAATCATCAACCCACCCCAGCTTGAATTGAAACCATTGCCTGAGAATTTGAAATATCAATTTTTAGGACCGTAGAAGACGCTCCCTGTGATTATCAGTGCTAAATTGACAAAGGAGCAAGAAATTAAATTGATCAAGGTCCTGAAGGAATATAAGGAGGCAATTGGTTGGACCATTCATGACCTCAGGGGGATCGAGCCATCTTACTGTAATCATAGAATATTCTTGGAAGATGGATCCTGTCCTTCTCACCAGATGCAGAGGAGATTGAATCCAAATATGCGAGAAGTGGTCAAAAAGGAAATCATCAAGTGGCTTGATGTAGGAATTATTTATCCAATCTCTGATAGTTCCTGGGTAAGTCCCGTAAAGATTGTTCCGAAAAAAGTCGGGATTACCATTATGAGTAACAAGAGAGGAGAATCTGTCACAACTCGTTCAGCTTCCTCTTAGAGGGTTTGTATTGATTATAGGAAGTTGAACACAACCACTAAAAAGGATCATTTTCCCCTGCCTTTCATCGATCAGATATTAGAAAGATTAGCCAGGTAGAAGTACTTCTATTTTCTTGATGGCTACTCGGGATACACCCAATTTCCTATCCATCCCAAGGATCAGGAAAAAACTACTTTCACCTGTCCCTATGAAACCTTTGCTTTTCGTAGGATGCCTTTCAGGTTATCCAATGCACCTGCGACTTTTCAAAGGTGTATGCTAGCCATATTTTCTGACATGGTGGGAGAGTTTATGGGAGTCTTCATGAATGATTTCTCTATTTTCGAAGAATCATTTGACTCTTGTTTGGCTAATCTGGAAATGATTCTTAAGCGATGTATCAAAACACGATTGGTCCTTAGCTGGGAAAAGAGTCATTTCATGACCCAAGAAGGCATCATTTTGGGTCATGTAATCTTTGAACAGGGAATTGAAGTGGATAAAGCTAAGGTTGATGCTATTGCTAAACTTCCTCCTCCTACATCTGTTAAACAAATCCGATCATTTCTTGGCCATGTGGGATTCTATCAAAGATTCATCAAGGATTTCTCGAAGGTTGCTTGTCCCTTGAGCAATCTTCTTGCCAAAGAAACGCCGTTTGTTTTTGACGAATCATGCCGAAAGGCATTTGATTTCCTGAAAATGGCAGTCACCTGTGCTCCAATTTTGCAACCACCAATTTGGACAACCCCTTTTGAGATCATGACTGACGCTTCTGATTACGCAGTCGGGGCTGTCTTGGGTCAGAAAATTGATAGAAAGCCCTCTATCATCTACTACGCTAGTAAAACTCTAGATGAAGCCCAGAGGAATTACACTGTTACTGAAAAGGAATTACTAGCTGTAGTGTTCGCTTTGGAAAAATTCAAGGCTTATCTCTTAGGGTCTCATGTTATCATCTATACCAACCACTCGACCTTGAGACATCTCTTGGCCAAAAAGGATGCTAAACCCCGGCTTATTCTTTGGATTCTTCTGCTTCAAGAATTTGATCTTGAATTCAAGGATAAAATCAGGGTACAAAATGTGGTAGCGGATCATTTGTCGAGACTCCTAGGTGACTCCTCTCGTCCGGACATTCCGATTGCTGACACTTTTCTAGACGAAACTATTACAGTTTTAGGTGTCCACACCCCATGGTTTGCTGACATTGTTAACTATTTGGCCGTTGGTCAAATCCCCCAGGATTGGACCAAGAAACAACAGGATAGACTCAAATCTGAGGCCAAATACTACTTCTGGGAGGACCCTGAGCTGTACCGCATCGGCTCTGATCAGATTATTCGTCGATGTATGCTGGAGAATGAATTCAACAGTATACTTGAGTTCTGCCATGCATCTGGGTGTGGTGGACATTTCTCCGGGAAAAAGACGGCTGCAAAAATCTTGCAATCTAGCTTCTATTGGCTATCTTTATTCAAGGATGCCCAGGATTTCTCAAGATCATTGATGTAAACACAATTACACTACTTAAAAGGTCTATTTTTGCATGTTCTTAAGCATAGGATTGCATTTCATGATATAAATATTGCATTACATGCATCATCTTGCATTTAGAATAGTTTGAATAAAATGGAGGTTAATTGTCTCCTTTTATGTGCTTGGACAGGCAAAATATTTTATCAGGGCCTCGGATAAAAGATCCAACCGTATGGATGTGATCAGGGCGACTATTGGAGTTCAACGACTCCAAGATCGCCCTAATCAGGCATCCGTAGCATCAGATAAGTGACCTGGGAACCCTAGAAGATCAAGGGCCAGGATGGTGTAAATCCGCACTTCAGATGATAAATCTGACCGCACGGATGAATTCGGATCGACTATCTCAGCCCAACGACACAAAAATCGAGTCAATCCGACATCCGTGGCACCATCTACAACTTCCAGAAGATGGACGGCCAAGATGGCGCCACGTGGCGCCATCTCAGCCGCCCAAACGGCCGCATGCATCTTGTGAAGACCGCGCACCCGTCTCCTCTCCGCCGTTGGATCTCGATCCAACGGCAGCGGTCGCTCGCGCTTAAAAGCGTCCGCGCGACCATTTCGTCCGCGTAACGCAGCGGCGACGCAGCTGCGGGTGAAGCAGAGGTCGCGGGTTCGAGCCGCGGTGAGGGGGTGGAAGGCGCGGGCGAGTGGGGCGGACGAGCGTCAGATGAAGATCCAACGGCTGCGCACGCTCAATCAGGACGACGCGCGATTGGACGCCGGGCGTAACGCGTGATCGCACGCGGGCGGGCGCGCTACACAGCGGGCGCGGACGCGATTTAAGCCGTCCGATCTCGCGATCGCACGGCTGAGACTACGCGGACGTGCGTAGGCGTTACGGGCGTGGGCAGCCGAGCGGGCGCTCGTGGGCGCGGCGGCGATGGCCACGTCGGGGCTTTAGTGACGGATTTATCCGTCACTAAAGACCCCTTATTTATTATTTTGAAGATGTAATGTCCATTTTGCCCCCACTCCTTGCAACTATAAAAGGAGACCCCCTCCATACGAAATTCTCATCCCTTCCTTCTCCTCTCTACCTCTCCAAAGCTCAAGAGAAGCTTGTCCCACACCCGGGATGCTTCTCGCGAGATAAAGTCCAAATTTTCGTCCCCCTTCGGAAGTGGATCCCACGACGACGACGGCGTGCTGCTTCGTTCCCGTTCTTCTGCTTCGTCCTCCTTCGTCCCGCTTCGTTTCCTTCGTCCAGGCATCGTTCCGTCCAGCTCGTCCTCCAAGCGACCGTCGAGGAGGATTCTCTCTCCCTACTCTTTTTACTGCTTTCTAATATAGATTTACTGCTTTCTAGAGTAATCGCTTTATGCTTTCTAGTTGTAATGAACGATCTCTTTTATGATAAATTCCTTGTCTATTCTACATCTCATTTTGATTTCCATGTGTAGTATTCTCTCTCTCTCTCTTACTCTCTCTCTCTCTTCTATTTTGTTGTAGATACTTAGATAGTTTAAATTGAATTTCTTCGTGACAAAATAAAAACAAAACGTGAAGTTTTTAAATCAAACGTCCGCCTCCCTCTGTTCGACCCGGAATTTTAATTTCGGTATAAATTTTATTTGTTGAACACGAATCCTTCGCTTTCGAACTACAATGACAGGTTTTCCAAAATCGAACACGTTAGCGTAGCTTCGTAATCGTTCAACATTTTGGCGCCGTTGCCGGGGAGGCAACGATCTTTGATTTCTCTTCGCATTTTGTAACTTACAAATCATTTACCTCACTTTTCTCCTTTCTTATTGTAATTGCAGGTACTCTTTCGAGGCAGGCAAAAGCGGTAGATTGGAGTAAAGTGCTGTGGAAGGTTTTGTAAGTTATCCCCCACCTCCCACCCATTAGATTTCATTTCATAACCTAATAATTCAAACATCAATCAACCTAGGTGTTCTTATAAACTCTAAGGTCAGATTGTTTGTTGTTTGACATCCATACTCACTCCAACCCCCACATTAAAAAAAAAAAAAAAAAAAAATCTCACAGAGGTTCACAACCTCATCTGATTTTCAAACTCAACCGGTAATCCAATCGTAGGAGCCGGTACACACATCCAAACACATAATTGAGTAGAAATCAGATTAGGTAATCATTTGTGTGCCTAATTAAGTGGTGCAACAGGCCAATTGTTTGAGTTGATTGGGCCGCACCACTTCAAATAAAATCAACTCATCAAGTAGCTGCCAATTAGGTTCAACTCTTAGGGATTTACCAGGCACTCCACATTCTTTTTAAACTTTAAAGGAAAACATCTTCACCTGTGCTTGTAAAACTTGGTGTGCCAACGAAACTTGATTGAAAACACCTAAAGTTGAATCCTAAAAGCTACTAAGCAAGATTTGAATCTTAAAATTCACCACATCAAAAACAATCTTGCTTGAAAATCACTGGTTGTGCACTCACACACAAATCAATCAATCATTAAGGGCACAACCCATTTAAAGGGCCCATCACATTCCAAAGCACATTCAAACCTAGCCCTAAATAAAACAAAGTAGACGTTGGCCTTAAGGATTGGACTCGCTCTTCAGAACCCAGAACGAGATTATTTTCAATTAGTCTGTTTCTACTATTCAATCTGATGTCTAGATAGGGGAGCAGAGTCAAACGATCGCGGATGGGGGGTACACTAGGAACCGAAGGCGTAAGCCGAAGGAAGAACCTTCTCCCCAGTCCCACTTCTAACTGGTTGGATTGAACAGATGGAAGTAGATCAAATCGTTCCTTTATCTCAAGATGGGTTTTGAGAGTCTGTAGGTCTTTAGGCTAACATATTTAAGGACAGGTTTGATTGTTTGTATTGCAGGGCACCTTTCTTCCTCCCGTGTATCATGAATCCTTCCACATATTTCATGCATTCCTGCTCTTTCCCTCCTGTTGTAAATTATCCTCAACATGACGATTATCCCAACTCGTATTGTAATCGACCATCAGTTAGTTGGGATAATTCGGATTGGGGATACAATTCCGGACCCCCGTGTTTAGGGTCTAACCCTGAACACTTTGATTCTCAATTCTATCCTTCTCAAAGTTACATCGATTATAGATCGTCCTCCTTTCATGAACAACCTAATGCGATCTACAATCAAGAAGGATACACTGATCCTTACCCATCCTCTGATTTCACTACCTTTAGTTCATCACCATCTTTTGAACAATCTGAAATGACCTATTATCAGGATGGGTATAACGAATCTCAATTCGTTAATTCCTCTACATTGATGTCAAACCCGCCCAACCCTGAACCAACTCATTTGGTTCAGGTTAATCAGGTTCAAGATAAGGTTCTGGCTAACTTGAGGAATATCATTCAATCTTTAGAAGTTCAGGCAAGACCTTGCATTGAGAGATTGGAGCCCCTGATTGAAATGATTGATGATTTAAATAAGTCTTTGTTGGATTGGCTCCAGGATGTTAAGGATAAGAACCTGGGTGAGTTTCTACTTGGGTAATTAGCGAAATTGAGGATGAGATTCGTGGTTGCTTTGATTCAATCTTGGAATAATTCCCAGGATGAACTCTCTTCAGGAAAGCCAATGACAGAACCCGCTCAGGCACCTATTGGGGGGGACACGTGTTACGAAGCTGACCAGATTGAATTAAAACAACCAATTAAGGATGATTTGATTTCTTCACCTGAAATCCCTGAGCCGGGTTACGAGGAAACGTATGTCTCCTTGGAACGCAAAGTGACAAATGATTTTGGGACATACATTGATACGGATCCTGATGGTGAAGATTCAAGTTGCGAAGTCTCACACGAGTTTTCAGATCACGATTTTTGTGAGACGATTGGGCCTGAGGAATCTGATAGATCATTTGATAGCCCAATAACTGAGGAAACTGATCTTATTAGGGCACACGATACGAATCCAGAATCGCATTTTCTGGAGGAATCAATTCAATGCCCTGATTATGAGTTACACCCTGTTGAGCTTATTGATGATTCTAATTCTGAGATAATTAGACCCAAGTCAATTTTGATTCTGCCACATCATTTAGACTTGGAGATTCCAGACGGGGTGATGAATATACAAGAGGTCTTGGAATTTGATACACTTAATGAGGAGGATAGGAGCGGGGAAGTTCTAATTTGGGAAGTTAATTTTGGAGGAAATGGAAGATTGAGTCGAAGGGTTCCTTTTAAGCTGAAACCATCAAATCAGAACCCTTACGACATTTGTTTCGAGGATGTTCAACTCAAGCACACATTCAACGATTATCCTTTTGAGCTTCAATTTTCTGTAACCCGACTTTTTGGTCTTGGGTTGCATCCTCAGAAATCGCAGGCCCTATCCCGCTTACATTCTGATTTTAGGTTTTGGGTAATTTTTATCCAGAACCTAACATATTCTCGATTATGGGGTGTGGGTCTGCACCACAATCTGGTCCACATCTGTGGACCTCTGCTGACAGGTCAGAGGATTCTTCTATTCATTCTAATTCTGACCTACACATGTGAATTCTTCATTTCTTTTCTTTGTATAGTGTGCCTAGCTGAAGGCACTAAACTCAGCACTTATACAGTTCTTTTTCGTTTTCATCTTGGAGTGGACCTGATATTCACGCAATTCAGGTACTTTCTACACTTTTCCACTTTGTTTTATGTCTTTTTAATACAATGAGGACATTGCATTAGATAGGCATGGGGGGTGGATATTCATCTCTGAATTCATTCGTCAGCTCCGTAGATTTGTTTATTTTCTTTTATAAAAAATAAATAAATAAATAAATAAAAATTTCAGAATTAGGAAAGAGAATTTGGGTTTAAGAAAATTTTCAATCTTAGGAAATACTACATTAGAATCTGAACACAAAGACCCCTCAGGTCTTTGGACTTAATTAGCCTGTGTATCCACTAAAATGTGGATTTGTCTTTGAGTCCTTGCCATCTTAATTCTATTATAAGTGGAATAAATAAGTTTGGGTGATAAGTACACGACTTATCAACCCGCCCTCTGATTTGAGGGAATTTCGAGTCTTAAGCATCTACACACTTTCTTTGCACTGACTCGTTGTTCGACAATTTTTACGGAAATTGGATAGCTAATGAACCTTCTAGGGTGATATGGCTGGCAAGTTATCGTGGGTAACAGCCCATAAGTAGGTTGTCCAGACCCCAGTCACTGGACCTTTCTCTTTTTGCTGCATTTAGGTAAATCTTAGACCAGGGAAACCACCTACTTAAAAAAAGAAAAAAAGAAAAAATCAAAAAGGAGAAAAGAACAAAAAGAAATAAGCCACACTTCGCCGCACGAGTATGGCTGGCAAGTTGTCGGTGGTAACAGCTCATCGACCGGTTGTCCAGAACCCAGCTCAGAAAATGCACTAAAAATTCCCAAAACACTTAGGAAGGAGAGGAGAAGTAGAATAAACCGGGGAGATATACACTGGATTCACCCTTGTGTTGACCCCGTTAAAAAATAAAAGTAGGGAGAAAGCTACCGGTTGTAAAGATACACCTTTAGGCAGAATTCTTTTTGAGGTCACCTAGAGGCGTAGAAATCCGAAGTCTGTTCTAATTGCTGGTCAACGAGTCTATCACAATCACAATAAGATGCTTAAAACTTAGGATTCTCATCAAATCTTGGGTGAGTTGAATGGTCGTAGAAAGCCACTCTTGAACCCTAAAATTTGAAAATCCAAAAAAAAAAAAATTAGAAAAGAGTAAAAAGAGAAAAAGAAATTTTTCTTTGAATAAGGCGAGGGCTTGAGGCGGTCTGCATTTTGGCTGATACCCGGGCACTGTTGTGTCTTTGAAAGTTTAGTTCCTAAGTAGACAATTTCTTAATGATTGAAAGTGACTCAGGTCCAAATAATCCAACCTAATTCTTTTATAAATAGCATATAGTTTTTGCTAGGGACTAGCAAAAGAGAGGCATGGGGGTATGATGTAAACACAATTACACTACTTAAAAGGTCTATTTTTGCATGTTCTTAAGCATAGGATTGCATTTCATGATATAAATATTGCATTACATGCATCATCTTGCATTTAGAATAGTTTGAATAAAATGGAGGTTAATTGTCTCCTTTTATGTGCTTGGACAGGGAAAATATTTTACCAGGGCCTCGGATCAAAGATCCAACCGTATGGATGTGATCAGGGCGACTATTGGAGTTCAACGACTCCTAGATCGCCCTAATCAGGCATCCGTAGCACCAGATAAGTGACCTGGGAACCCTAGAAGATCAAGGGCCAGGATGGTGTAAATCCGCACTTCAGATGATAAATCCGACTGCACGGATGAATTTGGATCGACGATCTCAGCCCAACGACACAAAAATCGAGTCAATCCGACATCCATGGCACCATCTACAACTTCCAGAAGATGGACGGCCAAGATGGCACCACGTGGCGCCATCTCAGCCGCCCAAACGGCCGCATGCATCTTGTGAAGACCGCGCACCCATCTCCTCTCCGCCGTTGGATCTCGATCCAACGGCTGCGGTCGCTCGCGCTTAAAAGCGTCCGCGCAACCATTTCGTCCGCGTAGCGCAGTGGCGATGCAGCTGCGGGCGAAGCAGAGGTCGCGGGTTCGAGTCGCGGTGAGGGGGTGGAAGGCGCGGGCAAGCGGGCGCGGACGAGCGTCAGATGAAAATCCAACGGCTGCGCGCGCTCAATCAGGACGACACGCGATTGGACGCCGGGCGTAACGCGCGATCACACGCGGGCGGGCGCGCTACGCAGCGGGCGTGGACGCGATTTAAGCCGTCCGATCTCGCGATCGGACGGCTGAGACTACGCGGACGTGCGTAGGTGTTACGCGTGCGGGCAGCCGAGCGGGCGCGCGTGGGCACGGCGGCGACGGCCACGTCGGGGCTTTAGTGACGGATTTATCCGTCACTAAAGACCCCTTATTTATTATTTTGAAGATGTAATGTCCATTTTGCCCCCACTCCTTGCAACTATAAAAGGAGACCCCCTCCATACGAAATTCTCATCCCTTCCTTCTCCTCTCTACCTCTCCAAAGCTTAAGAGAAGCTTGTCCCACACCCGGGATGCTTCTCGCGAGATAAAGTCCAAATTTTCGTCCCCCTTTGGAAGTGGATCCCGCGACGACGACGGTGTGCTGCTTCATTCCCGTTATTCTGCTTCGTCCTCCTTCGTCCCGCTTCGTTCTCCTTCGTCCAGGCGTCGTCCCGTCCGGCTCGTCCTCCAAGCGACCGTCGAGGAGGATTCTCTCTCCCTACTCTTTTTACTGCTTTCTAATATAGATTTACTGCTTTCTAGAGTAATCGCTTTATGCTTTCTAGTTGTAATGAACGATCTCTTTTATGATAAATTCCTTGTCTATTCTACATCTCATTTTGATTTCCATGTGTAGTATTCTCTCTCTCTCTTCTATTTTGTTGTAGATACTTAGATAGTTTAAATTGAATTTCTTCGTGACAAAATAAAAATGAAACGCGAAGTTTTTAAATCAAACGTCCGCCTCCTTGTGTTCGACCCGGAATTTTAAGTTCGGTATAAATTTTATTTGTTGAACACGAATCCTTCGCTTTCGAACTACAACGACAGGTTTTCCAAAATCGAACACGTTAGCGTAGCTTCGTAATCGTTCAACAGTCATGTTCTCGATGTTAGGCACTCGGGAGCATAACTAAGAGAGATATGATGCCCCTAAACCCAATTCTTCCTGTCGAAATTTTCAATGTTTGGGGCATTGATTTCATGGGACCCTTTATCCCTTCATTTGGACATCATACATTCTTGTTGTTGTTGATTATGTGTCCAAATGGATTGAGGCGATTCCCACCCGAACCAATGACCACAAGGTGGTCATCGATTTTGTCAAGAAAAATATCTTCAGTAGGTTTGGGATTCCGAGGGCCATCATCAGTGATGGTGGCACTCATTTTACTAATGCCCAATTCCAGAATTTGTTGGTCAAATACGAGGTTAATCATCAAATTTCCACACCTTACCATCCCCAGACGAATGGACAAGCTGAGATCTCCAATTGAGAGATCAAGAACATTTTGCAGAAAACAGTTTGGCCTGATCGCAAGGACTGGACTCAAAAGCTTGAGGATGCTCTTTGGGCCTACCATACGATGTATAAAATGCCCATCGGCATGTCTCCATTCCATTTGGTGTATGGAAAGGCATGCCATCTACCCATAGAGATTGAACACAGGGCATTCTAGGCGATCAAACAATGCAATTTAGATTTGAATTTAGCTGGGAAGACCAGGAAACTCCAACTATCTGAGTTGGAGGAGCTTAGAAATGATGCATATGAGAATGCCAAGATCTACAAGGCTCGGACCACAGTTCTACATGATCAACTGATTTCCCGCAAGAGCTTTGAGTCGAACCAGAAGGTCCGGTTATTCAATTCTAAACTTAAGCGCTTTCCTGGAAAACTTAGATCTAAATGGAATGGCCCATTCATAATTGACCATATTTTTCCAAATGGAGCCGTTCAAATTTCTGACCCAAAGACGGGTAACACATTTAAAGTCAACAGTCAACGTCTAAAGCCTGTTATTGGCCGTATTCTTCCAGAACCCTTCTCAGACACAGTTGCCCTAGCCATTTTGTGACTTCTTTGGCTGGACTTCGCCTAGCTGACGGCATTAAACTCAGCAGTTATACATATAACACAAAGCTGATACGAGCTTCATATTCAGGTGACATCTTTCATATTCTACCCTTTCTTTCATGTCTCTTTTTCAATGTAGGCATTGCATCAGCTAGGCATGGGGGGTGGATTTATTTTTGAATCATTTGGTCAGCTTTGTGAAATTCATATAAATTATTTTTCTCTTCTTATTTATACATAAAAAAAAATCAAAATTAGGAAGGAATAGTTGGACATTAGGACTTTTCAATCTTAGGAAATTTTACATTAGGATCTGAACACATAGACCCTTCAGGTCTTTGGACTTAATCAGCCCGTGTATCCACTAAAATGTGGATTTGTCTTTCGAGTCCTCGCCATCTTAATTCTATTGTAATTGGAGTAAATAAGTTTGGGTGATAAGTACACGACTTATCAACCCACCCTCTGATTTGAGGGAATTTTGAGTTTTAAGCATCTACGCACTATCTTTGCACTAACTCGTTGTTCGACGATTCTAACGGAAATTGGGTAGCTAATGAACCTTTTAGGTTGATATGGCTGGAAAGTTATCGTGGGTAACAGCTCATAGGTAGGTTGTCCAGAGGCCAGTCACTGGACCCTTCCCTTTTTGCTGCCTTTAGGTAAATCTTAGACTAGGGAAGCCACCTACTTAAAAAAAAAAGAGAGAGAAAGGGAGAAAAGAAAAAAAAAAAAGAAATAAGCCACACTTCGCTGCATGAGTATGGCTGGCAAGTTGTCGGTGGTAACAGCTCATCGACCGGTTGTCCAGAACCCAGCTCAATAAATGCACTGAAAATTTCCAAAAACTCTTAGGAAAAAGCGGAGAAGTAGAATAAATCAGGGAGATATTGAAAGTTCCCTTCTAGGAGGGGTGACGTAAAAATATGCGGAAATAAAAATATAAAGCAATCTCACAAAAATAAGCAATCACAATGTACACAGGTATTTTTTGGTGGAAACCCAAACTGGGTGAAAACCACCACCTAACCCTCTCGAGTTAGGATTTTCCGATCAACATAGTTGATCAAATCCACTAACCGAATCACTTTTAACGAGGGTGATTCAACCTCAATACAACCACGCTACAAGTACGAGGGTAGCGTTCCTCAACCCCTTCTCTCCACGAGAAGGATTTTGTCCCACGAAGGAGACGGGAATTCGCAAAGCGAATACCCAACCAAAATACAAAGATAGAATAAACAACAGTCCTATAGAGCCAACAAAATTAAACCTAGCTTCTATAGGAAATAGGAAACTCCCCTTTGCAAGGAGTGCGTCGATGATGACGCGGTGCGTGTGCCACGCGACGGCGCTACGTCGCTCTCGTTATCAACAGCGGGAGAGCGGGCGCGCGAAGGCTTGATGCTCTCAAGAGAATGAA
This sequence comes from Thalassia testudinum, assembly GCA_037157565.1. NCBI lineage: Eukaryota > Viridiplantae > Streptophyta > Magnoliopsida > Alismatales > Hydrocharitaceae > Thalassia > Thalassia testudinum. The sequence continues at coordinate 4,263,644 of JAZHRO010000003.1, read as the reverse complement.
ACTAGAGCTTGGAGAGCAAGGGCCTCAATTGGACACAAAGGAGTGGAACTAAGTTGCTTAGGTGTGTCTCTTGTTTCTCTTAGTGTGTATCTTTTGTGTATTTTTGAGTTGCAAAGACTCCCCTCTATTTATAGAGGCCTTAGGAAGGCTTTGGAAGGCTTGGAAAAGCTTCCATAGCCGTTGGGTGCAAAGCCCAAGAGAATCAGGCCGAAATCAGGACAATGATTACACTTCACAGGGTTATCAGACGTCTAACTCTGGCATCAGACGTCTGGAAGGCCACTTTAAGACGTCTGATTCCAAGGTCAGACGTCTGATTCTATGCGGGTTTCTCCCTAACTTGAATCAGATCTAAACAGGGTTTTTGTACAAGTCCATCAGACGACATAGAGGACGTCTGGCACTAAGTCTGGACGTCTGGAAACCTACTTTTACTGTGGGAATTGATTTCCAAACGTTGCAACGGCTAGAAAATCTCTGAGAAGAGATTTTGGGTCAGCCGAGGCAAAACGGTCATTTATCAGACGTCTGGGAAGACCTATGGACGTCTGATAAGGCTCTAACGGTCATATACTGCCGTGCTTGCTAAGTTAGCCAACGGTCCACTATCTGGACGTCTGGCAAATCCATCAGACGTCTTCTAAGACGTCTGGTCTAAGGTCTGGACGTCTGATTTCATCAGACAGAAAACTAAGTCCAGCCTAACAGTTATCAGACGTCTGAAACAACAGTCAGACGTCTTAAAATACTTTATCAGACGTCTGATTTTGGGATTAGACGTCTGGAAATGCTGTTTGAACCCTATATTGGTTTTCTAAGTATTCTACAGAAAACCTAAGTATCCTAGGGTTGTGCAGGTGTTCCTAGGACTACTTTTAGGGTACTTTGAGGCTCTTTAACATAATGTTCTAAGGAATCAAAAAGAGCAAGAAAATAAATACAAGAGATACATGAAAGGATAAAAAAGAATCTATCCTATTCTTCTTGTCTTCCATCTCCAATCTTTCGCTCCACGCGAACCTCCTCTGTTTTCCGTCAAGCTCCTCCAATCCGTCCTGGATGCGAGCTCGAACTCCGTCTAAACACGTCCACATTTGCAATTGACCTGAAATCTAGGACTCAAATTGCAAATGTTAAATAACACGTGTTTTATTATCATCAAGACAAATGATCGTGGTGCTCTAGCACCAACAATCTCCCCCTTTTTGATGATGACAAAACCGTAAATAATAATGCATAAAATTCTCCCCCTTTTTGACATTATCAAAAAGGTTTAATTGATTTTACATTTCCTATTACTCCCCCTTAAAACATGCTCTTCTATTTATTTTTAACAAAGGTAATGTCCTCCCCCTTTTTATAACAACAAGATAGCTATTATTTTTCTCCCCCTTACTAAAGGAAATTTAGCTAACTTGTATCTCCCCCTTAAAAATTGACAATAAGCTCATCATTTTTAACTCCCCCTATCTAAATGCTTATAAAAAGGATAGGGTTAAGAATTTTACCTCACCTACCATGGCCAATAAAATGGCCCGAATGGTGGTGGTGGATGCCACATCGGATGGGGCTCCCATCCGTAGCTTGGAGGCCCGGGCATCGGCGCCGGTCTCCAATCTGGTGGTCGACGTGCGGCGGGTCCGTCATTTGTTCGCCGTCTCGTCGGTCTTCTTGTTCTCCTCCTTGGTCTACTCCTTGGTTCTCCCAACTTAAGTTGACCAGCCTTGAGCTTGTAGGTCCAGTCCTTTATGTTGTAGTCATCCCTGAACCCTACAAAACACGATTCTAATTCCTTTTTCGGTATCCAAGTGGGCTTGGATCCGGATTTGTTAGAAGGTCTCCTTGATGGAGATCCTTTCTCAATCTTAGGGCTATATAAATCATCTACTTTATTGATTAGTTTGTTAGAGTTTTCCCTAAGACATGCAATTTCTTTTTCTATAGTATTCATCTTAGTCTTTAAATTAGAAATTTCTATTTTTAGACTATCATTTTCCTCAATCAATTTATTATTTTCATTGATGAGGTCTTGATTTTCTAATAATAGGTTATTATCCTTAGGACTAGCTTCTATGTCCTTAAGTTATTTTTCTAACCTATCATTTTCATTTTTAAGAAAACTAAGGTTCTTCTTAATACTTTTATTTTCTATCCTAAGTGATTTACTAATCTCAAAAAGTTCATTAAAAGCTTCTTGAAGATCGAGATTTACCTCGTTGTCTGAGTCGCTTTCGCTTTCGCTATCGCTTCCCCTGGCCATGAAGCCGAAGCAAGCGGTTTCTTCCTTTTCTTCTTCTTCTTCCTCCGAGCTGGAATCGTCATGAGTGCCTTCCAACCTCCTCCATATCTCGTGGGCGGTGGTGCACTCTTGGATTTTCTCGAACTCTTCCGGACTCAACGCGCAATACAGGGCATTCATTGCCTTTGCGTTGAGTGAGAGCTCTAGAATCTGTACTTGTGAGTACCCTCCTTGGGGTCACTTCGGGATCTCGTATGGGGTTTCGCAACATCCCCATACCTCGAATTCAGTGGCTTGGAGCCACGTCTTCATCCTCAGCTTCCAGTAGCTGTAGTTGTTCCCGTCAAAGTAGGGCGGACGAGTTGTGGACTGTCCCTCCGAAATCCTACTTGTGGAACAGCTTCCCTCCATGATCTAGATCCTCGCCGGTTTGTAACGCCGATTTCGCGAGACCTACTCTGATACCAATTGAAAGTTCCCTTCTAGGAGGGGTGACGTAAAAATATGCAGAAATAAAAATATAAAGCAATCTCACAAAAATAAGCAATCACAATGTACACAGGTATTTTTTGGTGGAAACCCAAACCGGGTGAAAACCACCACCTAACCCTCTCGAGTTAGGATTTTCCGATCAACCTAGTTGATCAAATCCACTAACCGAATCACTTTTAACGAGGGTGATTCAACCTCAATACAACCACGCTACAAGTACGAGGGTAGCGTTCCTCAACCCCTTCTCTCCACGAGAAGGATTTTGTCCCACGAAGGAGACGGGAATTCGCAAAGCGAATACCCAACCAAAATACAAAGATAGAATAAACAACAGTCCTATAGAGCCAACAAAATTAAACCTAGCTTCTATAGGAAATAGGAAACTCCCCTTTGCAAGGAGTGCGTCGATGATGACGCGGTGCGTGTGCCACGCGACGGCGCTACGTCGCTCTCGTTATCAACAGCGGGAGAGCGGGCGCGCGAAGGCTTGATGCTCTCAAGAGAATGAAACTAGAGCTTGGAGAGCAAGGGCCTCAATTGGACACAAAGGAGTGGAACTAAGTTGCTTAGGTGTGTCTCTTGTTTCTCTTAGTGTGTATCTTTTGTGTATTTTTGAGTTGCAAAGACTCCCCTCTATTTATAGAGGCCTTAGGAAGGCTTTGGAAGGCTTGGAAAAGCTTCCATAGCCGTTGGGTGCAAAGCCCAAGAGAATCAGGCCGAAATCAGGACAATGATTACACTTCACAGGGTTATCAGACGTCTAACTCTGGCATCAGACGTCTGGAAGGCCACTTTAAGACGTCTGATTCCAAGGTCAGACGTCTGATTCTATGCGGGTTTCTCCCTAACTTGAATCAGATCTAAACAGGGTTTTTGTACAAGTCCATCAGACGACATAGAGGACGTCTGGCACTAAGTCTGGACGTCTGGAAACCTACTTTTACTGTGGGAATTGATTTCCAAACGTTGCAACGGCTAGAAAATCTCTGAGAAGAGATTTTGGGTCAGCCGAGGCAAAACGGTCATTTATCAGACGTCTGGGAAGACCTATGGACGTCTGATAAGGCTCTAACGGTCATATACTGCCGTGCTTGCTAAGTTAGCCAACGATCCACTATCTGGACGTCTGGCAAATCCATCAGACGTCTTCTAAGACGTCTGGTCTAAGGTCTGGACGTCTGATTTCATCAGACAGAAAACTAAGTCCAGCCTAACAGTTATCAGACGTCTGAAACAACAGTCAGACGTCTTAAAATACTTTATCAGACGTCTGATTTTGGGATTAGACGTCTGGAAATGCTGTTTGAACCCTATATTGGTTTTCTAAGTATTCTACAGAAAACCTAAGTATCCTAGGGTTGTGCAGGTGTTCCTAGGACTACTTTTAGGGTACTTTGGGCTCTTTAACATAATGTTCTAAGGAATCAAAAAGAGCAAGAAAATAAATACAAGAGATACATGAAAGGATAAAAAAGAATCTATCCTATTCTTCTTGTCTTCCATCTCCAATCTTTCGCTCCACGCGAACCTCCTCTATTTTCCGTCAAGCTCCTCCAATCCGTCCTGGATGCGAGCTCGAACTCCGTCTAAACACGTCCACATTTGCAATTGACCTGAAATCTAGGACTCAAATTGCAAATGTTAAATAACACGTGTTTTGTTATCATCAAAATAAATGATCGTGGTGCTCTAGCACCAACAGATATACATTGGATTCACCCTTGTGTTGACCCCGTAAAAAAATAAAGGTAAGGAGAAAGCTACCGGTTGTAAAGATACACCTTTAAGCAGAATTCTTTTTTAGGTCACCTAGAGGCATAGAAATCCGAAGTCCATTTTAACTGCTGGTCAACGAGTCTATCACATTCACAATAAGATGCTTAGAACTTAGGGTTCTCATCAAATCTTGGGTGTGTTGAATGGCTGTAGAAAACCACTCTTAAACCCTAAAACTTGAAAATCCAAAAAAAATTAGAAAAAAGGAAAAGGAGAAAAAGAAATTTTTCTTTGAATAAGGCGAGGGCATGAGGCGATCTGCATTTTGGCAGATACTCGGGCATTGTTGTGTCTTTGAATGTTCAGATCCTAAGTAGACATTTTCTTAATGATTGAAAATAACTCATGCCCAAATAATCCAACCTGATTCTTTTATAAATAGCATATAGTTTTTGCTAGGGACTAGCAAAAGATAGGCATGGGTGTATGATGTGAACATGTTTACACTACTTAAGATGTCAATTTATGCATGTTCTTAAGCATAAGATTGCATTGCATGCTATAAATATTACATAACATGCATCATCTTGCATTTAGAGTAGTTTGAATAAAATGGAGACTAATTGTCTCCTTTTATGTTCATGGACAGGCCAAATTTTTCATCGGGGCCTCGGATCGAAGATCCAACCGTACAGATGTAATCAAGGCAACGATTGGAGTTCAACGACTTCAAGATCGCCCTAATCAAACATCTGCAGCATCAGATAGTGATCGGGAAACCTTAGATGATCAAGGGCCAAGATGGTGTGAATCCGCACTTCAAACAACAAATCGCAGCCTAACGGCGTGAAAATTAACTCAATCCAACAACTGTGGCACCATCTACATCATCCAGAAGATGGACACCCAAGATGGTGCCACGTGGCGCCATCTCAGCAGTCCAACCGGCCCTCAAGACCGCCGCTGCCTCTCCAAAGGACATCCAGCGCATGATCTGGGCCGTTGGATCTTCATCCAACGGCTATGGATGCGTGCACCTTAAAACGTCTCCGCAACCAACTCCCCTCCACAGCGCAGTGGGCGAGCGCCTTATCGCGAGGCGCTGGCGCGCGTTTGATTCCTCACGAGTGGGCGTGGGCGAGCATCGGATCGCGATCGAATGGCTCTAAGCGCCCGATAGCGCTCACGCGCTATTGCACGCGCGGCGAGGACGTGGCATCGCACGCGATGGGGCGCGCAGCGTAGGCGGGCGAAGGAGCGATCTAAACCGTCCAATCTCGCGATCAGTCAGCTGAGATCGGCTAGACGTGAGCAAGCATTGAACGCGCGAGCAAGCAAGCGGGAGCACACGCGCCGCCCACTATGCCCACGTTCAGACCTTTAGCGATGGTTTTATCCGTCACAAAAGGTCCTGAATTAATGTTTTAAGAGTTGTAATGACTAAATTGCCCCCACTCCTTGCAACTATAAAAGGAGACCCCCTCCACTTGAAATTCTTACCCTTCCTTCTCTTCTCTACCTCTCCAAAGCTCAAGAAAAGCTTGTCCCACACCTGGGATGCTCCTCGCGAGATAAAGTCAAATTTTTGTCCCCTTTCGGAAGAGGATCCCATGACGACGATGACGTGCTACCTCGTTCTCCTTCGTCCTGCTTCATCCTCCTTCATCTTGCTCTGTCCTCCTTCGTCCCGGCGTTGTCTCGTCTGGCTCATCCTCCAAGCAATCGTCGAGGAGGATAACTTCTCTCTCCCATTCTTCTTTACAGCTTTCTAGTGTAGAATTTTCTTGCTTTCTAGTGTAGCTGATTTCCCGCTTTCTAGTGTAATTCTTATTTGGTTTTATTGTATAAACATTTTGAATTATTGAATGCATGTTTCCTCTCTCTCTCTTTCTCTCTCTCTCTCCCTTTTGTTTAGTCTGATTGTTGTTATGGCTTCATTGTAATTATATCGCCTCACTTTTCAAGAAAAATTCTAAAAAATATAATTGTGAATATAGATCAACGTAGCCTCCCTGAGTTCGACCCGGGATTTCTGTTCCGGTATAAATTTTATTTGTTGAACACGAGTTCTTCGCTTTCAAATTACAACGACAGGTTTTTCAAAACCAAACATGTTAACATAGCAACTCGCTCCTTCAACATTTTGATCAGTCCCAACCTCCACTACAAACCCAACCTCTCCCATAGACCCAGACCCAGCTTTGCCCTTAGTATATCCTTAGCTCACCCCAGATGCGTGTACCCACCATGCAAGTTATCCTGAACCCAGGATATAGGACATCTTGTTTCCTCAAGTCCATGCCACCTATAGTTCCCTCCTCTAGGTCACCTGTGACCTCTACGTATATCCCTCATGGTGCTCTTTCGTACTCCTGAGTCCCGACACCTTTATGTCAGGGGCAAGATTCCAGTCCTTCCTCCTTTAAAGCTCAAGTCTGACACCCACTATCATAAGGAGGCTTCTCAACATGTGCTCAAGGTCGAGGAGGATAACGAGGATGAGGACGATGGGACAAGGACAACGAGGATGTACAATAGGATGCTCAACCGTCCTAACAACCTACAACCAAGGTAGAGATTAGTGGTGGTTAAAAACTTGCATCTTCTCTATTTATGTTTAAATTTATTATATTTATTATTTATTATTTATTATTTTATGATTATAATGTCTTTTTCTTTCATGTAAGAAATCAAAACGAAGGGGTCTAACACAAAATGCAGGCCTCAATAGATTACCACAGGACACAAGAATCCCAGTCATGATCAATTCTTCAGGGAAAGTGAAGTGCTATCCCAAGTTTAGTAGCATACTCGCCTTGATTGTGAAGATAATTGTGCCACTTTCCTGCTTGGACTGGAGGAAGGTCTTGAAAAAGGAGTTGAAAGGGCAACTTATTCAAGAATTAGAGGTAATTTTGAACTATCTTTTATTTTATATATCTTAATAAGATTTGATTTATATAACACCTATAATATTGTTAAATACAAGTGATGTCTGATTGGGTTCCCCATTCGATGGTGCCCAAATATATCCTGAAGCACATGGGCAAGATCCATCATGATTACAGAGAGGAGATGAAGACTACAACAAGAAAATTTGTAATGTTAAAATCACTACTAGAAAATGAGGTATTCACAACACTTTTAATCACTTTTAATACGACGGCTTATATTAAAACCATCGTGTAAAATGAGTACCACGATATATGACGATTTTTATAAAAACTGTCATATTATAGATGACAGTTCTATCTTGTAACCGTCGTTTAAACTACATACTTCAATATATATGACAGTTTAACAAAAACCGTCATATTTATGGATTCCGAATTTTGGTCGGGCGGCATTTCTTCATGCCCTACCCGACCTTAAATGACAATTTTGACAAAAACCATTGTCTAAAATACATGTGACCTACGATCAGTGCCTGACCCCTTAGGCCCTATTCACTCATCTCTCCATCAACATCAATCTCCTCCTCCTCCTCGAACTCCTAGTCGCGCCGCCTCCTCGCCACGCACAACCCCCTCCTTGCCACACACTCCTCATCCCCATGCTCGCCCCTCCTCCTTTCACGATGAGACGCCACCCCTCCTCCTCCTCCTTCCATCTACAGCCCCCCTCTTCCTCCTCCCATGTGTCGCTGATAAACGGTACTTTATCATCATTCTTATGCCCTAAAACAAACATAGCTCTTAGGATTTTGACTCCACAAATAGGTTTTTGGGCTGCATTTAGGCATCACATAGGTTAGGTATGCTTGCATTGTTTTGTTATTTTTAACATGTTTATTTGAGTGTTAGGGTTAAAACAGATAAGCAGAACCCTAAAACCCTGACACTCATGAAGGCAAATGGTGAAGAAGTTCAATTCAGTTGGAACTCAGCTAGATCCAGCTCCTCATAGCTGGATACCAGCTTACTTAGGTTAGGGTTAGCTCCATTCAGCTCATCTTGGCTGGATGGCAGCTCAATACAACTCATCCTACCTAAACCTAGCTCAAGTCAGCTCAGATCCAGCTCAACTTAATTGAGTATAGTTATCCTAACTCCATTCAGTTCACTAGGAGCTCTAGCTAGCTCAACTAAGTTGACATCAGCTCAGAGCCAGCTCTCTCCAACTCTACTCAGCTCATTACAGCTCAACTCTTCCTAGCTTAGCTACTACTTGTCAACCAGTAGCTAAGCTAGCTGATGAGTTTCCATCAGAAGTAGATCTAGCTCAACCTAGCTCCAATTAGGTTGAAGTCAGCTCCCATCAGCTCAACTATCCTAGCTTAGCTACTAACCTAAGAAGTAGCTAGCTAAGCTAGTAGTTGAGTCTTCATGAATACTCCCTCAACTACTTATCTTAGCTCCAGTGCAGCATCAGTCTAGCTCCAGAAATTTTTTCCTATCTCCTTCTTCCTCAAACCCTAAGCTCCCTCACCTCTACTCTACTAGCTAAGTAACTTAGCTATCTTAGCTAAGCTTCCAACCTACTCCAACTCATGGACGTCTACCTTCTCCCTTAACCTTAACCCATTGCTTTTGGCCCCAACACATGAGCACCTACAACCCTTCACCCCACCACAAGTACATGCCTCTTCACCCCACCACAATCTCCAAAAGCCACCTTATGGTGGTGCCAAACCACCATAACCACCACCAATATGTGGCGCCACCACATGGCTTCCATCTCCACCATTCATCACCACTATGACCCATCCCATCCATCCATATGTTGGAGCCAACCCAACCTAAACCTACCTATCCTACACCCCTTCACATGATGCCAAAAACCCTCAACCATCCACCACATAACCACCACCTTATAAGGCCATCCCTACCTTACACCTAACATCACCTTAACTAACCCTAAACCTTTCCTAGTTGGTGCCAAAACACCACCTACACACACCCCTTTGTTGACACCAACTCCACCTTAAATCCTCACCATCCATTCACCACCATACCCCATCACCACCACCCACAAGTTGGTGCCACCTAACCAACCCTAAACCACACCTATGTTGGCGCCAACTCAACCTAACCACAACCTAAACACCCCCTCCTTTGAAGCCAAATAATACCCACCATAGATCCCAACAACCACCACCTACTACTCCATCCCAACCCTACAACACACTAAACTAAACCTAACCCAAGCTGTCACCTAGGGTTGGCACCAACCAACAAGCACCCTTCCATTTTGGCACCACCCCTCTCAACCCTAAGATCCTACAACCACCCTCTACAACCCATCCCAACCCTCCATCCATTAACTACACCTACCCTCTACCACTCCTATATTTACCCCTACCTACCACCATTAACGCTCACCTTTGGCTACATAATTTTCTACCTACACATACCATATAGTCGGCCAGAGGAAGGAGAGTAAAGAAGAAGATTAAGGAGGCTATCCCTTGCCTCCTTGGTGCCTTCTTCTTCTTCCCTTCTTCCTTGGCCCAAACCAAGGGCAACAAGGAGGATCGCCAGGCAAGGAAGAAGACCTAGGATCTTGAGGGTGGTACATGCCCACCCTTGGAGGAGGATCTTGAGGGTGGTACACGCCCACCATTGGAGGAGACATTTAAGGTGGAGAGCATCCACCTTGGAGGAGCCAAGTAGGCATGCCCCCCCTTAAAGCTTGCCAATGAGGAAGACACCAACTTGGAGGAGCTTTCTGATGAGCCCATTTTAATGGACTATTGTTACGCCTAAGTAATTCAATTCTAGCATTGTTTGTTTGTTAATAATCACTTTTTTAAGTTTAAATTTCTTCTATTGCTTATTATGTAATAATATTTCATGCAGGTCCTGCAACTGCGCACTCATCTTCTCCAATTAATCTACTCCATCAGGCTAATAATCGAGAAGAAAAGGGAGGAGGATCAATTGTGGAAAAGAACAGGGGGGTAGAAAGATATTTTCCCCCCCACAAATATCTCCACCTACAGCCATCCTCCTTCAACAGAACCCAACAAGCGCCAGCCATGTTTAGTAAGGGATTTTGAAAATCCCTTAACTCATGCAGGAGAGGAGATAAAAAAAGGAGGTTCGGGCATGAGAGGGGCATCTTCTTCTTTCCCCCGGAGGGGATATCTCTTCCCCACCTTCCCCACCGTGGAGAGTGCGAGCACTGTGGAACCAAGCGTACACCATCTTCATCAATCCTTTGAAAGCCACAGCCGCATCCTTCACCACACTACCACAGAGCCTTCCCTCACCATGCACCTGCAACTGCTTACACTGCCTACACCAAGCGCCCACATGCCCACAGGCGCCACTCCATCACATCTTCCACCACCCGCACCCACGCAGGCCCACCAGTGCATGCACCAAACCCCCACTTGCTCGCACTTGCACCCTCTGCAGATGCTGCACCTGCCTCCACCGCGCGCAGCACACCAGCACCCCCACGCGGCTAGCAACCACACTTCCCATCGCCTCCAAGTGCGCGCCGCACAGCATTCTAACAGCGTGCAAGGACCCGCACTACAGACTACGCTTCTTGTCTTCTTCGTCTTCCTCGTTCTTCCATTACAGCAATGAAGAGAAGAACCCATTGTCGTAGCCGCACACGTGCCCCTTGCATGCAACCCACCTCTCACCTCAGGCCACAACTCAGATCGCGCAGCACCTGAACGCACCTGCATGCGAGCGCGCAGCCGCGGCCGCTCGCACAACAGTGCGGCAGAACCCAACACTGACCACGCACCTCCACCGTCCGGCCACCGCGCCACCTCCGTTACGACACTTGGCCTCCGACGCACCTCCACTGAACTCCAGCCGACCGATGATCAGTACTCCACGTGCACACACAAGAGAGGAGATTCCCCTATTTTTCCCCTATTAAAAATTACAGGGTATGCCATTTTCAAAGCTACTATTTATTTATTTATCTTAATATTATATTACAGTAAAATTGCATGAATGACCCTCAATTTTAATGGAATTGCATGCAGTCACATTATATTCATCTCATGACTAAGCTAACATGTATCTTTGCTATGGGGAACAAATTCGGATTTAGATAAATTTGATGACGCTTGTTAGTATTAAGATAGCAATTCTGGTATTTCCATAGTGGTGATTTTGCATGTGCACCCTGAGATTCTTGGTTAATTATCTAAATTAAGAATTTATGCTGGAAACAAGAATACTAATTAGCATGTACATCCGTTGAAATTCTCAATTACGTGATACATCATTACTCATGTTTGATAGGTTAATTCCTCCCTGTGAAGACGACCTAACTATTCGTGGTTAGATTCTGAAAATTAAAATGTTTTGAAAAGGGATTTTCTACCATGCAATTAAATACAACGACACATCATTTTATGTTAAAGTTTTCAACAAAAACGAAGATTGCTCTTTCAAATGGCACCGTTGCTGGGGAGGAAACACGCTTATTATTTTTTTTGGGAATTTTATATTATTTTGATGCTATTTTAAAAGCTTTTCTGAATTATTGGCATTGGTTCTCTTTGTGTGCACGAATCGAACGACGAACACGACGAGTGCGCATGGCGGAGATGATCTTTTTGGTGGACCTTGACACCACCTGGAGGGCAGCAACAGGAACACGTAGGCCTTGATCCCACGAGCATAGGCTTACGGAGAAGCCTATTTTTGATTTAGTCAGTAGATCTTAGTTAGATTTAGTTTAGATAGACATTAGAATTTAATTTCTGTCTTTTGGACCCTTGTCGGGTATTTTTGGGAACGTGTTCCCAGTGCTTCTTTATTTCTTATCGCTCTTGTATGCGGGAGCGTATTTTCGGGAGCATGTTCTCATTTATTTAGATTATAGGATTATTTGAATTGTTTAAACTACATGTCGGTTAGTTAGTTAGATTAGGTCTGTTTGCTTATTATTATTATTGAAAAAAAAATTTGAACTGCCTACTAGAAGCTGCATATCTATAGGATGACCTTCTAGGACTGAATGAGCAGCATCTAATTTATTTTTACTGTATTGCATACATTCTTGCACGAAGAAAGCTGGAGTAAGGTACGTCTTCTCTTGGGCATCAATTACCTGTCATGCATCTGCATTGAACCTAAATCTAAGACCACTAAAGTGCTTGAATCGAATTAATTTAGTGGTCACTTTAAAAATTGGGACTGCTAAGAGGTTGGACCTTAAAATCTATGACTTAAAATTGTGTGCAAAAGGATCTTGTTTTAGAAACTTCAAAACTCAAAACACGATCATATTTTTGCACACCTGAGACACTGTGCACCTCACACATAAGGTCACTAGATAAATTTCTACCTCTCCTCTTTTGCACCACAAGGGAAGTTAGTCGGAAATCAACAAGCCTATCCACCAGGTTACTTCGATTCCTCGTGTGTGGGCTCGATTTGAGACTTCCATCCCTTGCGAGTCGATTATAGGCACCAGCGAAGGTTGGCTTAGGGAGCGTAATTTGTGCAAAACTTGTTTGGCCACCAACTGAACATTTAATTCTAAGACCTACAATCTACTAAAAATAGATCCCATTGAATTTGCATTTTCTTTGACAGTAGAACTCTCTAGGAAGTTTCTACTCGTGTTCTGAATTATTCTAAATATTAAGAGAGTTAAAAATGTTTTGCTTAAAGAAATGGATCACCCTTACTCCTATCATTTAGATTATCAAAGTCAATACTTCCCATCTTTTAACTAGGATCCCATGCCCCAAGCGTATCCATCCTTTGATGGGTACATTGACAATTCATGGGATCATTCATATTCCTATCCTGAGAGTACTGGCTTGATAACTCCCACTTTTGAGCAGAGCCTAGGAGCGAGGTTTTCCAACATTGGAATCCCTACTTCTATCCAAACACCCAACCCTCCCACCCTTCATGATTTTCTGTATCGAGGTTGGACTGATACCCCTAGGCAACTAGAGCCTAAAATTGACTATCCTCCCCAACTTGATAATAGTAGCCTCTCCTCTTTTATGATAGAAATGCAAAAACAACAAAAGGAAATAATGGAATCCATGGGAGAGATGTTGAGGAATAGTCAACAGTTAAACGAATAAATAAGACAGCTTAGCTACGCGCTTCCCAGTAATTCTGATACCTACCCATACGATCATGATCATGAAAATAATTTTGAGGAAACCAATGACAATAGGGATCCAATTTTATGTAGCTATCACTTAGACTCTCCCAATGAGACACGACCAATAGAGAACGATCATAGTGATTATCCACCTGAGCTATATTGGAGTCAAAAGCAAGGGAAGATGGTACCTCTTGAGGACCTTGACCCCAATGACAGTATTCTCCTTACCCCTACTAACCCTGGTCAAGGTTGTATTGTTCCTATCACTTCTCCTATTGATTATCTGGTGGAATCCCATTCTACCCTTAGTGAGCCTACTCCTGACCCTCCACTTAGGGAATCAACACCTACCATTCAGCATCCTGAGGTTCTAAATGCACCCAATGAAGGTGACCCTAAGAGAATGGAGGATGAATTAGATCAATTTTGGTCTCAGGGATATGACGAGTCTATTTCAGAGGACGAGGATGCCTCAATAGAGGAACCTAGACTGAAAATCTGGAGTGAATCACAAGGGAATTATTTATTATTTGAGGATTTGCCTCCAGAGGATATAAATAATATGGTGAAATCCAGATTCCTTCCTTCTTTTGAGAGTCCTCCTCCATCAAAATAGGAGTTGATATTGGAGGAAAGCAAACACAATAACGAGAAGCCTAAGGGAGACTCTCGGGGACAATATACATCAATTGACCTGAGAAGAACAACGAATTCAGTGATATAGGCTTTCTCCATAACATTAAACATGATGACCCTCCTAAAGATATTAAGGATATTGAAGTAGCACACAAAGTCCCCAGAAAGGATGTAATTGACAAGAAAGAACCTAGGGATGGATTTATTGATCATTCTGATCTCGCTACTTCCCAAGAAACCCAATTGTCGTCTAAGCATGTTGTTCATGAGTCTACTAATGAGATATTGAATTCTATTCAGGACTCGTCTATTGTAGAGGAGTAGTTGGAGATTCACAAAATAATGAAGCTAGGTAAGGATGTGAAATACTAATTCTTATTGGGAATGGAACCTAAACAACCTAAGCCCTTTTTTGACTTAATAATTACCACCCAATCACTCAAGCAACTAGTAGATTCCTTGCCTAATCCTTGGCTCAGATCTCTGCTCATTTACATTCTTTCTGGAGAACATATTAGGCCAGTACATCCTCAGGTAGAATGGCGAGTGTGGATTGATGCTTGTACTTTTAGTCTCTCCATTCAATGGTTTGAAATATTAATGTTTATATCTTTTAAAACCCGTCCTGTTTTGGAGGATCCTTGTTATCCTCCACTTATTCCGCTTCGGGAGGCCTCTTTTCATATTCCCTTGCTTATTCCTTGACCTCCCCAGGTAGCCAACGAGGTTTTCTGCTTTCATACCTTCTGGCGAGATTTTGGGATTACGTTGCATCATCAGCTCGCCATTCGTGGCTACCTATTTTCTAAGCCTACGTTGTTACGCATATTTTTAGGGCCTAACCTTTTCTGTCTAGAACCAGACTTACAGGTTCCTTCTAAGTCTAGCTGCTGACAGAAAATGCAGCCTTGTTGGGAGGCAACCCAGCGGTCTGAATAACACCGTCGTCAGGTGATTTCTTTCCTGTCTCCCCCTGTTTTAATTTTACAATGGGGACATTGTAGGATTTAGGCATGGGGGGTGCATTTTGCATTATAGGAAGTATTCATGTATTTTGCATTTTAGGAAGTATTCATGCATTTAGGTTAGCAAATAAAAAAAAATTCTCTTTTCTTTAGCTGAATGGTTTAGTCCCTAGCAGAATACCTTTGTCATTGGAAGTTTTTCTTCTTGAATTATTTCTTAAGTTTAGAATCCAGTATATTTATTTCACGTGCACGTAGACTGGGTAATGGATCCTTGAAGGAAACCAATAAGCATTTGTAGTCTACTGAACCTTTGGACAGTTAATAGGGAGTTAGGCATACTATCTTTTAGTAGATCCACCTCATATTGGTGAGAAGAAGGTAGAGAGATTACTGGTGCACTAAGTCTAGTGCAAGGACTCTTAAGTTTTCAATAATTAGATAATGATACTTCAAAGTTAGGCGTAGTTTTCACTCTTTGTTCCTGTGTGCGTACTTTGTGTGAATTCTTGAGAGTCACCAAATAAGGTAGATACACAGCGATTGAGTCTTGATAAGGCTATGACTATGGTAGATGGTTATGACCATCCTTCATAGAGTCCTCGGCTGAAGGAGGGTAATAGTGTCAAAGGTCAGAAATACGCCTATCCTATCCATTCCTTCCCGGTGCCGAGAATGGGCACTTCCACCAAATAAGCCACACAATATCCTCTTGACCATCATCATCCGTAATAATGCCTCATAAATAAAAGTCTGTATCAAGTTGTGTTGATTAATGAAGAAAGAAAAAGAAAAAGAAAAGAATAAAAAAAGAAGAAACAATTAAAAAAAAAAAAGGAAAAGAGAGAGATAAAAGAAAAATAAAAGAGTCCAGGGTTATAATTTTATCGTTGTAACATTATTTCTGAGGCAACAAAAACACTTATCGTGTTCCACCAAATATGACCCATACCTACCTTTCAGTATTTCTGATCACTCGAATACTGGTTGAGGACTCTAACTTAGTTATAGAGTTATTAGGACTTTAATTAAAGTGTGAATGCCATATGAGGCCACCAAACAGTGAGTGCAATTACTAAATTTGGCGAGATTTGTGATCTTAGAAAGAAAAGAAAGAAAAGAGTGAGTGCCAAGGAACATCAAGAGAGCACAGTTGTTTAGCCTCTCTCCGGGTTGACCTGTCTAATAGTCTAAAGATCTAGAGTCTGTAGTACTAGAGTACATGTAGCACCAGATGAGTGTGTGCCACCAAATAAAAATCCATTCAACTCGATATCTCCTACCTAAGCCTAAAGTCGGGGTCAATTTACAGATTATTTTCTGTTTTATCCCCGAGGGAAGTAGTTGCCTATCCCGACAGAAATATTTACCAAGGGTGAAGTACGAACTTCCAATGCGAATTGGCTTTTTCACTTGGCCTGTTACCTAGGCTATTATCACGTCACATTTTTCTGGATCTCTAAAGTTTGGAAAAGAAGAAATCTTCTGATTACTTTTATTATTTTTCATTTTTGCTAGTGACTAGCAAATCTTAGGCATGGGGGTATTTGATGAGTCCATTTTAATGGACTATTGTTATGCCTAAGTAATTCAATTCTAACATTGTATGTTTGTTAATAATCACATTTAGTCATTAAATGATAACATGTGTCATTATTTAAGTTTACATTTCTTCTATTGCTTATTATGTAATTATATTTCATGCAGGTCCTGCAACAGCGCACTCATCTTCTCCAATTAATCTACTCCATCAGGCTAATAATCGGGAAGAAGAGGGAGGAGGATCAATTGTGGAAAAGAATAGGGGGTGGAAAGATAATTTCCCCCCCACAATTATCTCCACCACGGCCGTCCTCCTTCAACAAAACCCAACAAGCACCGGCCATGTTTAGTAAGGGATTTTGAAAATCCCTTAACTCACGTGGGAGAGGAGATAAAAAAAGGAGGTTCGGGCGTAAGAGGGGCATCTTCTTCTTTCCCCCGGAGGGGATACCTCTTCTTCTCCACCTTCCCCACCGTGGAGAGTGCGGGAACTGTGGAACCAAGCGTACACCGCCTTCATCAATCTTTTGAAAGCCATAGTCGCTTCCTTCACCGCACTACCACAAAGCCTTCCCTCACCGCGCGCCGGCAACTGCTTGCACTGCCTACACCAAGCGCCTGTAGGTGCTGCACCACATGCCCGCAGGCGCCACGCCATCACATCTTCCACCACCCCCACCCGTGCAGGCCCACCAGTACCTACGCCAAGCCCCCGCCTGCCTGCACTTGCGCCCTCTGCAGATGCTGCACCTGCCTCCACCACGTGTATCACACCAGTGCCCTCACGCGGCTAGCAGCCACATGCGCCATCGCCTCCAAGCGTGCACCACGCAGCATTCTAACAGCACGCAAGGATGCACACTGCAGACAACACTTCTTGTCTTCTTCATCTTCCTCGTTCTTCCACTGCTGTAACGAAGAGAAGAACCCACTACCGCAGCCGCACACACGCCCCTTGCATGCAACCCACCTCGCACCTTAGGCCACGCCTCAGACCGCGCAGTGCCTTAACACACCCGCGCACGAGCGCGCAGCCGCAGGTCACGCCACAGGCTGCATGCACAACCGTGCGGCAGAACCCAACACTGGCGATGCACCTCCATCATCCGGCTGCCGCGCCACCTCCATTACGATGCCTGGCCTCCGACGCACCTCCACCAAACTCCAGCCGGCCGATGATCGCTGCTCCACATGCACGCACAAGAGAGAAGGAGATTCCCCTATTTTTCCCCTATTAAAAATTACAAGGTATGCCATTGTCAAAGCTACTATTTATTTATTTATCTTAATATTATATTGCGGTAGAATTGCATGAATGACCCTCAATTTTAATGGAATTGCATGCAGTCACATTATATTCATCTCATGACTAAGCTAACATGTATCTTTGTTATGGGGAACAAATTCAGATTTAGATAAATTTGATGATGCTTGTCAATATTAAGAAAGCAATTCTGGTATTTCCATAGTGGTGATTTTGCATGTGCACCCTGAGATTCCTAGTTAATTATCTAAATTGAGAATTTATGCTGGAAATGAGAATACTAATTAGCATGCACATCCGTTGAAATTCCCGATTACTTGATGCATCATTACTCATGTTTGATAGGTTAATTCCTCCCTGTGGAGACGACCTAACTATTCGCGGTTAGATTCTGAAAATTAAAATGTTTTGAAAAGTAATTTTCTACCACGCGATTACATACAATGACACATCATTTTATGTTAAAGTTTTCAATGAAAACGAAGATCGCTCTTTCACTTTCCAAGGAAGGAGAAGGAGATCTTCTTTTCAAGCCAAGGAGCTGCTAGGCTTGGAGCAAGAAGCCTCTCTTCCTCACCAATATATCAAGAGGATTTGTGTTTTACTCCTTTCGTATTTTGCAATTTAGGGTAGAAGCATTCCTCTACATGTTTTTGTAAAGCATAATTCTATTCAATCAAAGTTGCCTTCTTTTCAATTTTTGTCGCATTTTCTTTTATAATCTTTATTTCTATCACTTTTTCACTCCCTCTCCTTAATTACTCTAAGGCTCCATGTGCCTAGGGTGTGCTTAGGGAGGGGCTATTTTTGTCACCTTAGGGTTATCTTTTTGGTGTTAGCCTCTTTCCATTTTTAAGAGTACAATAGCCTATTATTTCAAAACCTAAAAAGTATATATTCAAAAATATAAAAAGAAAGGTGAATCCTATTTTTCAAGTAAGAGATTTGAATTTGCAAGAATTTTCCTCCTTGGACAACCCTAGATACTCCACTATCTAAGGTTACAAATTTTGAAAGTGACTAAATTTTTGCGCGTTGCAACAACTTATAAGAATCGCATTTTATAAACCACGTAAAAACCTGATCACTTTTTGGCACCGTTGCCAGGGAGGCACGGCTTTGCATTAAGAATTCCTCTTGCTTGATAAGTGGATCTCATCCCCTTGTCTCTTTTTCTCTCTTATGTGCAGGTGCTACAAGAAGGAAGTGGGATTTTGGAACTTGAAGTACCTTTTCTTCCCGCGAAAATTCAGGTTAGTAGTCTATGCTTGTCACATAAATTTCTTCTAAAAAACTACCAAAAAATTATTAAACTTGGCTTTCAGGATCCTAAATACTTTAATTATGTGGAGTGGGGTCCTTTAAAACCCATTGATTGCTTGTTTGCATCATTAAACACCACTCCATTTCAAGTGTTCGTGTTTTAATTTTCAGGTCCAAACTTCTATCCGGACTTCAAAAATCAATTCCTGACACCACATACTTCCTAAAATCTTGAAATTTCACCCAATGATTTCAAATTAAGTGAGGAATATATCTTCCAAATGTCATAGCAATTAGCTTTGTATACAAGTTTTAAAAATCTGTGGACCACAGAGGGGTCATCCTCTCTAATAACTCTATTTTGCTACTGTCTGCAAATTTTAGGAATTTTTACACTCATCCAATTTCTATGAAATTTAGCTTTATGGAATCCTTGTAAAATTCTACAAAACATATAAAATTAGAAATTTTTTTTGTGGCCAGTGGTGGTACTGAAAAGTCCAAATACCCACGGGTATCATTTCAGGACTTTGACACCGGCATAAAGAAAAATCTTTAAAAATATCAAAAAAATTCCTAAAATTGCAAAAAAATATTTTTTGGAATCCTTGTTTGATTTTCCATACAGTAGTGGTGTTGTTGAACTTGTTTGGACCACTACTTAAAAAGACAAGCTTGAAAGAGATTCATTGGTAGTAAATTTCTATTTAAGGATCCAATTTAATTAGGGTTTCTTTTAAATTTGTAGTCCCACAATATAAAGGAAATCTACCTTCCCAAATACAACTTGATTTCTCTTTGTTTGTGGATATCAAACCTCTTTGAAAACTTAAAAGAAAACCCTAAAATACGCTAAGCTAAATCAAATCCTAAAAAATAGAAATACATCAAATTTGTATGACAACTTGATTACTTTTGAAATTACTTTTGGAATCACTTTTCCAATCCTGCACACACACAAAATTTTGAAATAACAGGGCATTACCCTAATTAACGCCCTCCACATTCCCATGCACATTTGACCACTTAAAGACTTCATTCAATTAGGCTTGATATCCAATATCTAAGGGATTATTAAGCGTTCCTAATTCCCTTCGAAAACGTAGAATTAGACTTAGAGGGAAGTCAAACAACGGGTGCAGGTTTACACAAGCCTCTGATGATTTCCCCAGGACATCCTTGGGCCCAATCCACCTCTTTAGTCTAGCCGGGTGATCATTGGGAAGTAGGTTCACTTAATAATTTCTTATTCATTGGGTTCCCAAGTCTTAGGTTTGTAAGGAGTCAACCTTAAGAAAGACTAGGCTTGGTTTTTTGAATTACACACTTTCTCTCATCTCCATCTCCATCTCTTCTCCTCCCCTCCTGTTCTTCCATTTTATGCACGGGCGACAATCCCAAACTCCGCACTTGGAGGGATCATTTGATTTTGCCCCTCATGCCAAAAGACTGCTTTTTCTATCCTCTTCTAAAAAAATGGAAAATCAGCAAAATAGGTCCACTAACCCATCCACCTCCACCTCTAATCCCACTACTAATCCCAATTCTTACCCTTCCACCCAAAACCCCCTACCTTTGACTTCCCACGCTTGGAGCTTCCTAAAGCTGATGTGCCTCAATCACAACAACAAGTCCCCCTGCCTAATCTCTACTAATTGATGGCTGAGCAAATTGCTCAAATCAAGCTAATCAATAATTGTTGACTAGGAATATCACTAACCTAGCCAACCAAAGGCCAAACCCACCACCCCGTCAGCAACCTATTGTTCCTCTAAAGGATTTCTATGATCCTTCCTATTATGAGGAAAGACCGGGGTTGGTCATACCTGAAGGGGAATTCGAGATCGAATCGGTTGTTCTGAATCTGATTAAGCATTTCCATGGCCTTCCTAGGAAAGACACATTCAGCCACCTTGAAGAACTAACTCTTCTTGCACAAATAACTCGTTCCCGCAATGTGCAAGAAGGCCTTTGGCTGATGCGGTTATTCCCGTTATCTCTTCAAGATAAGGCTGCTTATTGGTTCAGAACCATTGGCCGACCTATCACCACATGGCCTCAGCTCAGGAGTGCCTTCCTTATGAAAATTTTCCCCATATGTCATACTAATTCCTTGCGAAGATCTATTATGACCTTTCAACAAAAATTTGGCGAGACTTGTCATGATTCTTGGGAAAGATTCCAAGATCTCCTAAGAAGTTGCCCGCACCACGTGATTCCCTTATGGCAGCTTGTGCAGATCTTCTATCACGGATTAAAAGATTAAATTCGATATTTCGTCGATGCCTCATGTGGTGGCAACTTCTTAATTAAGAATGCTAAGAGTGCCTATGACCTTTTCAAAGAAATTAGTGAAACTCATTTAATCAAGCTTCCATGAACACCTTTGGTATAACTTCAAACCCACAGTTCGGTGTCCATGAAATAGGCACTCAATCTATTCCTGTCACCCAAGATAATCTTCAAATGATCGCCCAAAAACTCGACCAGATGCAAATAAACTAGAAGAAAATTGAGGAAAGACTTGCCACACCAATCCAAGCTCCACAAATTCCACATCTAACCCATCCTAACATTTCACGGAGAGAAAATTTGCACAATCTAAACACTACCCCTGCTGATTATCATCAATATCCCGAGGCTTTCTATGATTCACTAGGAATTACAATTATCCAAACCCTAACCCCACTGAAAATATTTCTACCCTCCAGGAGCAATTTAGAAATTCTTCCAACTGGAAGAATTACATGAACCATTCCTGGAATAACTCGGTTCCTCTCCAAACATCAAATCAATTTAGCAGGTATGGGTTGAATCCGACCTTTCATCTTGGTCCATCTCAATAAGACATCAATGCCTAGATGATGAAAACCCTGCAGGAAATGCAGAGTAAAATGGCGGAAGTAACTCGTGCTATTACAAATCTGAATAATCAAATTGGGGTTACTCCAACTCAAAGACCTGTAGGACATCTACCCTCCCAACCCATGCCCAATCCTAATCATCAAAGGAACCAGTATCTGAGCAAAAATCAAAACTACCATAATCAGTCTCCTACTAATCCAGCACCTTAGCAGTCTCCCAAGTTTTCACAATAATAGGCCCCCCCACCTCCTCCAAATAATAATCCGACTGCACATGAAGTTACATTGAGGAGTGGGAAAACCACCACAGATCTTGGGCCTTCACAACAACCTGGTGAAATCCCCATTCTTGTGCAAATTGACTCTCAACTCCCACATCAGGAAGAAATAGAAATACAAAAATCTCAAGACACGACTCCTATCCCTTCTCCACAAGCTCTCCACCCCACCACTAATCAGAAAAAGAAATCTGAGCCCACAACTGAAGAACTCATGGATTTATTTTAGGCAAGTTCAAATCAATATCCCTCTCATAGATGCAATCAAATATATACCTGCCTATGCCAAATTTTTGAAGGAGATCTATACTCCAAAAAGGTAGGCTAAAAATCTAGGGCAGGTGCATCTTTCGGAGATAGTAAGCTTTGTCATATAGAGTAAGCTGCCTCCTAAGATGAAAGATCTGGGTGCACCTTTAATTTAAGTGATTATTGATGACACTACTTTCGATCACGCCCTTCTTGATCTTGGTGACTCAGTTAATATCATTCCCATGATTTTATTTGAAGAATTTTAGATCAGTGAACTAAAACCTGTTGAGGTTACCCTTCAACTAGCCGACCTATCTACAATCAAACCTCATGGGATTGTCAAGGATGTCATGGTCAAGGTCCATAATTGTGTCTTTCTCGCAGACTTTCTGATCCTTGACATTGAGGTACCTGAATCTTTAATGAATGCCCCAATAATTCTTGGACGACCCTTTTTGGCCACCACAAAGGCAAACATAAATTGCCATACAGGCAAAATGGATATCACCTGCGCAGGCCAAACTATCACCCTTGATATTTTCAAATCCTCCAAGAGATTCCATGATGATAACTTTTTCGAGGACTCAGATACTGAAATATCAAATTTGGTGGAGACAATGTTGATAGATACCCTTCCCGACCATAATTTTTTCGAGCACTCTGATTCAGAATTAGTGGTCAGCGAAATCTATGACTTGGAGACCTATCATCCACCCACTTTTCTCTCACCCCACCCTTGCACACTAACTTCACCAAACCTTCACCATTCCTCCCCCATCCCCTTTCCAATGGACCTACCACCAGACCCACCCGAGTTTGGCATTCATCCTGAATTAAAACCATGGCCAGACTGGGGTCACACTTCTAATTTTCCATCAAATTTTGATCCCCATCTTTATACCACTCAACTTTCCAGGGATCCAGATGAAGACCCTTTTTATGCGGGCATCCAAGTGTCCAATTACTTACATGATAATTCATCTTCTGTGCATACATTCACACCCAGTTGAATGGCATAAAAGATAGCACTGGATGGGAGATAACCCATCATTTTTTTCTACTTTCCTCTTCTCTTTCTTTTTCCAAGTTTTGACCATCCTAAACCCGACTGCCTTTCACTAAGGTGATCCCTTTTCCCTCCTAATGCATGAGGACATTGCATATCAAAAGCATGGGGGGTGTTTTTAAATTTCGACGATCGATTTAGGATTTTCAAAACCTAAAAATGTGCATTTTTCTTTTGTCATTTTCCTGCATGCATACCCAAAAAAAATAAAAATATTGAAAACTTTTAAAGAAAATTTTGAAAATCGAGACTAAGGTTGAAAATTTCACCTTGCGGTATAATGGGATTTAATCTTTAACAAACTAGGGATAAGGATACAGATTTGACTATTAGAAAATTTTGGGTCTACCTATAGACTAGATCAAGTATTCTTCTTTAAATTCCACCTGAACTCATGACAGTTCAGGTGACTTGATCTTCCTTTGTAACTTGGAAATTATTTGGCTTAGCTTCCAATTCAAAAACTTGCAATTCTGACAAAATTCTTGTGTCACAATTCACACACAAGCCAACACTTAAAGAACATTTAGAAATTAGAAAAACTCCCTATTTTTCCTTAGTAAAATCCGAAACAGATCATTGATTTGAGTTCCCACTACTGAGGAGGAAAATGCCTCCTTTGAGGAGGCGATGACAACATGTTACCACCTCAGCACTGCTCCATATTTATATTCCATATTCGTAGATGGAGTATTAAGGCGCAATTTTGCAGCTCAAGTGTCTTGGACAATGCTCTACCTATAGCGTCAGAGCAAGAGCTTGAGTTCGGTAGGAGTGCTCCTTTACACCACATTGTGTTTTGGGGTTGTGAGCTTCTGGGTGGTGTCTTGGACAATACTATCCCAAAGTACCGACACTAGAGCCCCCTTGAGGATTGGTAATGGGAATGGTGATCCCAACACATCTGTTATAGGATTAAGCTAAAATAAGCATGGGGCAGAACTTTTTTTAAAAAAAAAAAAAGGTTTTAAACCAAAAACACGACCTCATAAATGTTGGCATTCACAAGCACAGACACAAGGTTTTAAAGGTTGATGTAAGTTGTGATTCAGATTCAAGAGCCAGAGAAATCCTAACTACAAAGATTTTGGGTCATCTGAATTAATATAGCATTAATTTAAGAAATTTTGAAGGATACATTGATCCCAATTCATCTAATTTTTAGATCCAAAAATAAATCCCGACGTTTACCTTTAACAAATCCCGTACCTCTCTTGTTTTAATTAACCAAGGCCCCGTAATCTCTTTCTTCTCAAAAGTTGAAAAAAATTAGTTTTTCCAAGGATTTCGTTTGAGAAAATATGTTTTGCTAAGAGACTAGCAAAAGATAAGCATGAGGATGTAATAAATGCCAGTTTATCATCATTCTTATGTCCTAAAACAAACCTAGCTCTTAGGATTTTAACTCCACAAATAGGTTTTTGGGCTACATTTAGGCATCACATAGGCTAGGCATGCATTGCATTGTTTTATTATTTTTAACAAGTTTATTTAAGTGTTAGGGTTAAAATAGATAAGCAGAACCCTAAAACTCTGACACTCATGAAGGCAAATGGTGAAGAAGTTCAATTCAGCTGGAACTCAGTTAGATCCAGCTCCTCATAGTTGGATGCCAGCTTACTTGGGTTAGGGTTAGCTCCATCTAGCTCCATTCAGCTCATCTTGGCTGGATGGCAGCTCAAGGTAGCTCATCCTAGCTAAACCTAGCTCAAGTCAGCTTAGATCCAACTCAACTTAGTTGAGTCTAGTTCATCCCAACTCCATTTAGTTCACTGGGAGCTCTAGCTAGCTCAACTAAGTTGACATCAACTTAGGGCCAGCTCTCTCCAACTCTACTCAGCCCATTGCAGCTCAACTCCTCTTAGCATAGCTACTACTTATCAACTAGTAGCTAAGCTAGATCAAGAGTTTCCATCAGAGGAAGATCTAGCTCAACCTAGCTCCAATTAGGTTGAAGTCAGCTCGCATCAGCTTAACTATCCTAGCTTAGCTACTAACCTAAGAAGTAGCTAGCTAAGCTAGTAGTTGAGTCTTCATGAAGACTCCCTCAGCTACCTTAGCTCCAATGCAGCATCAATCTAGCTCCAGAAATCTTTTCCTAGCTCCTTCTTCCCCAAACCCTAAGCTCCCTCACCTCTACTCTACTAACTAAGCTAGCTTAGCTAGCTTAACTAAGCTTCCAACTTACTCCAACTCATGGTCGTCCACCTTCTCCCTTAACCCTAACCCATCTCTTTTGGCGCCAACACATGATCACCTACAACCCTTCACTTTGGCACCAAAAGTACATGCCTCTTCACCCTACCACAACCTCCAAAAGCCACCTTAAGGTGGCACCAAAACACCATAACCACCACCTACATGTGGCGCCACCACATGGCTTTCATCTCAACCATTCATCACCACTATGACCCATCCCATCCATCCACATGTTGGTGCCAAGAATCATCCCTTTAACCACACCTAAATTGGCACCAACCCAACCTAAACATACCTATCCTACACCCCTTCACATGATGCCAAAAACCCTCAACCATCCACCACATAACCACCACCTTATAAGGACATCCCTACCCTACACCTAACACCACCTTAACTAACCCTAAACCTTTCCTAGTTGCCGCCAAAACACCACCCACACACACCCCTTTGTTGGTGCCAACTCCACCTTAAATCCTCACCATCCATTCACCACCATACCCCATCACCACCACCAACAAGTTGACGCCACCTAACCAACCCTAAACCACACCTATGTTGGTGCCAACTCAACCTAACCACCACCTAAACACCCCCTCCTTTCGCGCCAAATAATACCCACCATATATCCCAACAACCACCACCTGCAACTCCATCTCAACCCTACAACACACTAACCTAAACCTAACCCAAGATCTCACCTAAGGTTGGCGCCAACCATCAAGCACCCTTCCATTTTGGCGCCACCCCTCTCAACCCTAGGATCCTATAACCACCCTCTACAACCCATCCTAGCCCTCCATCCATTAACTACACCTACCCCCCTACCACTCCTATATATACCCCTACCTACCACCATTAGCACTCATCTTTGGCTACATAATTTTCTACCAACACATACCATGTAGTTGGCCCTAGGAAGGAGAGGAAAGACGAAGATTAAGGAGGCTATCCCTTGCCTCCTTAGTGCCTTCTTCTTCTTCCCTTCTTCCTTGGTCCAAGCCAAGGGCAAAAAGGAGGATCGCCAGGCAAGGAAGAAGACCTAGGGTACACGCCTACCATAGGAGGAGGATCTTGAGGGTGGTACATGATCGCATGTGTTTCACGAGTTTGAAATCAGTGTTACAAGTAACCTATCGTCATAGTTTCAAAACTCGTGGTCTAATAAAATTTATACCGAAACTCCAAGGGAGTCCCGGGTCGAACACGGGGAGGTGAACATTTGGTTTTATAAAAATCTGCGTTTCTCTTTTTATTTGTTTTTTGTCATTTTTGTATTTTCTAATTTTTTTGATATTTTTAATAGGGAAAGAGATTAGGTCAATGAAAACTTTATCTACTTGCAAAAATGTAAGAGAGAGAGGGAGAAAGAGAAAGAGAGAAATAATCATCTATTCATGAGCAACTATTTGTTACAACTACAAAAGTAAGAAAACTACACTACAAAAGCGTAAAAAGATAGAAAGAGGTGAGAGAAATCCCCCTCGACGGTTGCTCAGAGGATGACTCGCTCTGACGTTGATAGGAGGATGGTGGTGAGGAGCGGGACGAAGGAGGATGGAGTCGGAGGACGAAGGATGGGGCAAGGCAGCATCGCGGTGAGGATCTTCTTCCCAAAGGGTGGTGAGAGGACAACCACGGGATGCTCCACGAATGGGGATGAGGGGAGGGAAAACTATTTGATTTTCTACTCTAGAGGAGCATCCCGAGCTTGGGACAAGCTCTCTCTAGACCCTTGGAGGTGGTGAAAGGAAGAAAGGAAGAGATGGTTTGAGTTGGTGGTGGGTAGGTCCTTTTATAGTGTAGGAGGAAGAACAAATTCACATCTGGGTCATTACTGACGTCCATAAACATTGCTACAGCTGTCACTGAAAATTCACCCTTTAATTCCTCTTTCTAGCACGCGCAGACCATTAGTGACAGCTGCAAGTGTCACTAAAGGCCCGTGTCGCTGAAGATCCGTGCTTATCCTCCGCTGGCACTCGCCCCACTGGTGCACGCATCGCACGCTGCGCACTTCTCGTGCCCGTGCACCCCGCGCCGAGTTGCTTGCACATGCGCTGGCACGCGCTATGCAGCTACTACACGCTGCTACGGCTGTGCGTGGTGCGCTACTGCTGGCCAACGTTGGGTGGCCTAGATGGCACCACATGTCACCACCTAGGCTGTCCATTCTTCTTTCTTTTGTAGAGGGTGCCACGGTGCTCAAATCGAGATGATTTTCATGCTGCTGGACTTTGATTGTCGCTCCAGATCCATCCGTACGGCCAGATTTTCCATTCGAAACTTGTATGGATGTCGCATTGCCCCTTGGTCATTGATCTTCCTCAAACTTCGTATGATGCTACGGTTCTCCGATCTAGACGATTTCAGAGGCATTAGACTCCGATCGTCATCTTAATCAGATCTGTATGATTCAATCATCCATCCGAGGCCCTGAAATAAGTCTTCTTCTCTCCTAACCATAAAAAGGACCTAATTAGCCTAAAATATATACAACTACTCTAAACACAAAATAATGCATGTTATGCAATATTTATAACATGAAATGCAAATGTAAGCCTAGGAACATGCATGAATAGGCATTTTAACCTATATAGATGTGTCTTAATCACCACCTCCAAGGCTCTAAAGAGGCTACACTTTCGTAGTGTAGTTTTGCAAGTAGATAAAGTTTTCATCGACCTAATCTCTTGCTTGTTAAAAATACCAAAAAAATTAGAAAAGATAAAAATGACCAAAAAGTAATAAAAGTGAAGTGCGGATTTCATAAAACCAAACGTTCGTCTCCCCGTGTTCGACCCAGGACTCACTTTTTGAGTTTCGGTATAAATTTTATTTGACCATGCGTTTTGCAACTACGACGACGGGTTACTTCTAACCCTGATTTCAAACTCGCGATACATGTGCAATCAAAGAGTCTAAGTGCTCAGGTCTCAAAGTATCAATTCCTAAAGTTTGCAACTCCTAATGCCTAAGTTCTCATCTCCTAATTCTAAACTTTTTATTTTTAATAGAATAAAAGAAACCAGGATATTACTGCTACAGCTAACAAAACAATTATAAGATATTTCCACCCACCCATGCTTATCTATTTCAATGTCCTCATTGTTCAAAATGAAAGCATGCAAGAGAGTAGAAGTGGAAGAATATCACCTGGTTTCCATGAGACTCTGGTAAGCTTGGAATAGTCTTTACATGTGCTGAGTTTAATGGCTTCAGCTGGGTGATGATCGGCCCGCGGTAGTTAAAGCAAGGTAAGAGCAACCTTGTCTGAGATGGGTTTAGGGAGCACCTGGTCAACAAAGGGCTTGAGACGTTGTCCGTTGACCTTGAAAATATTACCCGTCTTTGGGTCAGAGATTTTGATGGCCCCGTTAGGGAAAATCCGCTCAATAACAAATGGGTCGTCCCACTTAGACCTAAGTTTTCTGGGGAAAAGCTTCAATCGAGAATTGAAAAGGCAGACCTTCTGGTTTGACTCAAAGCTCTTACGTGAAATCATCTAGTCATGGAGAGCTTTGGTCCTTGACTTATAGATTCTGGCATTTTCATAAGCATCATTTCGAAGCTCCCCCAACTCAGATAGTTGGAGTTTCCTGGTTTTCCCAACCAACTCAAGGTCCACATTACATTTTCTGATGTCCCAAAATGCCCGGTGTTCAAGTTCTATGGGTAAGTGACACCTTACCAAACACCAGATGGAACGGAGACATACCGATAGGCATTTTGTACACCATACGGTAAGCCCAAAGAGCATCATCTAGCTTTTGGGTCCAATCCTTCCTATCAGGCCTAACAGTTTTTTGCAAAATGTTTTTGATCTCCCGATTGGAGACATCGGCCTGTCCGTTTGTCTGAGGGTGGTAAGGTGTGGAAATCCTATGATTCACCCCATATTTCCCCAGTAAATTTTGAAACTGAGCATGAGTGAAATGCATGCCACCATCACTGATAATTGCCCTAGGAACCCCGAATAGACTGAAGATATTTTTCTTCACAAAATCTATGACCACCTTGTGGTCATTGGTCCAGGTAGGAATTGCCTCAATCCATTTGGACACGTAATCATCAGTGACCAAAATATACTGGTGTCTAAATGGAGGGAAGGGTCCCATAAAGTCGATGCCCCAAATGTCAAAAAGTTTGACAGAAAGAATTGGGTTCAGGGGCATCATATCTCTCTTAGCCATGTTCCTGAGTGTCTGGCATTGGGTGCATGACTTTGAGAATTCCTAGGCATCCTTAAATAATGACAGCCAATAGAATCCGGATTGCAAGATTTTGCGCCCGTCTTTTTCCTGGAAAAGTGTCCACCACACGCAGATGTGTGGAAGACATCAAGTATGCTATGGAACTCAATTTTTGGGATGCATCGACAAATAATCTGGTTTATGCCGATGCAGTACAACTCAAGATCATCCCAAAAATAATATTTTGCCTCAAACACAAGTCTATCCTATTGTTGTTTGGTCCAATCCTGGGGAATTTGACCAACGGCCAAATAATTGACAATATCTGCAAACTAGAGGGTCCAGATACTCGAGACTGTGAGGATAGTCTCATCCAGAAAAGTATCAGAGATCGGGACATCCAGATGAGGAGAATCAATTAGAATTCTTGAGAGGTTATCTGCCATTTTGTGCCTCGATTTTATCCCTGATTTCAAGATCGAATTCTTGAAGCAGCAAAATCCAGCGAATAAGCCAAGGTTTGGCATCCTTTTTGTCCAAGAGATGTTTCAAGGCCGAGTGGTTGGTATAGATGATGACACAAGAACCTAATAGATAAGCCCTGAACTTTTCTAAAGCAAAAGCTACAGCTAGCAATTCTTTTTCAATAACACTGTAGTTCCTGTGGACCTCGTCCACAGTCTTGCTAGCATAGTAAATCATAGAGGGCTTTTTCTCAATCTTTTGACCCAAGATAGCCCCGATGACATAATCAGATGCGCCAGCCATAATCTCAAATGGGGTTGTCTAGACAGGTGGTTGCAACATCGGGGTACAGGTGACTGCCGTTTTCAATAAATCAAATGCCTTACGGCATGATTCATCAAACTCAAATGGTGTGTCTTTGGCCAGAAGGTTACTCAAGGGTCGAGCAACCTTCGAGAAATCCTTAATGAATCTTCTATAAAAACCACATGCCCAAGGAAAGACTGGATCTATTTTACGGATGTGGGTAGGGGAAATCTAAAGATAGCATCCACCTTAGCTTTATCAACTTCAATACCCTAACTAGAGACCACATGACCCAAGACAATGCCTTCCTGAGTCATAAAGTGTCTCTTTTTCCAGCTAAGGAATAGTCCTATTTTAATGCATCTCTGGAGGATCAATTCCAAGTTAGCCAGGCAGGACTCAAAAGAACCTTCGAAAATAGAGAAATCATCCATCAACACCTCAAGACAATCTCCCACCATGGCAGAAAAGATGGCCAGCATGCTCCTTTGAAAAGTCGTAGGCTCATTGCAAAGCCTGAATGGCATTCTATGGAATGCAAAGGTTCCATAGGGACATGTGAAAGTTGTCTTTTCCTGGTCTTTGAGATGGATAGGGACTTGGTTATATCCAGAATAATCATCCAAGAAGCAAAAATATTTTTACCTAGCTAACCTTTCAAGGATTTGATAGATGAATGGCAAGGGAAAGTGATCCTTTTTAGTGGTTGTGTTCAGCTTCCTATAGTCAATACAGACTCTCCAAGAAGAATCTGAATGAGTGGTGAAGGTTTCCCCTTTCTCATTAGTCTTAACGGTTATTCATGCCTTCTTGGGTATAATCTGAATGAGGCTAACCCACGGACTATCCGAGATTGGTAAATAATCCTAGCATCGAGCCACTTGATTATCTCCTTCTTGACTACTTCTCGCATATTCGGGTTTAGTCTCCTTTGCATTTCGCGAGAAGGGCGGGATCCATCTTCCATGAAAATACGATGATTACAATAAGATGGCTCGATCCCCCTAAGGTCATGGATGGTCCAACCAATTGCCTCCTTGTTGTTCTTAAGGACCTTAATTAACCTCGATTCCTACTCCTTAGTCAAATCAGCACTAATAATCACAGGGAGCATGTTTTCAGGTCCTAAGAACTCATATTTCAAATTTTTGGGCAATGGTTTTAATTCCAGCTGGGGTGGGTTTAGAATAGAAGGTAGGGAGGATGCTGATGAAGATTCATCAGGATGATCCAGTGGAAGAGGCAAGGAATGAACAAAATCAACAGCCTCTTCAGGATGTGGCAGGTCTACCACGGAGGGTTGTGGGTTGGGTTCACTAAAGCTAATGGAGTCCTCGAGTGCACTGATTGTCATACAAGTCTCAAGATCCTGATCCTCGAGTTCCTCAATGAATCCACAATCCTCAAATCCTCTTATCACCTTGAAAATATCCAGAGTTAATTTCTTATCCCCAAAGGCGATCTCCATACTCCCACTTTCACAATTTATGTTGGCCTTGGTGGTAGCTAGGAATGGATGCCCCAGAATGCTAGGCGTGTTCCTCAAATCATTAGGTACATCCATGTCAAGGACGAGGAAATCTACAAGAAAATAGAAATCCTTGACCTTGACAATTACATCCTCAATAATGCCTCTCGGTGTAGTGACCGATCGGTTCGCTAATTGTAGCGTTACTGAGGTTGACCTGAGTTCACCTAACCCAAACCTCTCATAAAAAGAAGTCAGGATTAGGTTGATGGATGCACCTAGATCCAATAGTGCCCTATCAAAATTATATTCTCCAATAATTATGCATGAGATCAAGGGGGCACCCGGATCTTTCCTCTTTTGAGGAAGGTGATGCAGGATCACAAAACTTGCCTGCTTAGAGGTGGGTTCTCTCGGTTTACGCTTTTACGTACATAGTTCTTTCAAAAATTTAGCATAAGCCGGGATGTGCTTCATAGCATCGAGGAGCGAAATATTGATCTCTACGCTCTTAAATAAATCCAGGAGCTCCTCGTTGCTATCTAGGGTTTTCTTCTTAGTTTTCAATAGGGCTTCAGGGAACGGGATATGGGTGGGATTTTCAATTTTCGATCCCTGGGCCTTATTGTCTTCTTCAATCTCCTCCTCTTCTCTCTCAAGCTCCCCAGGGTTTTGGCATCTAGAAGGTAATTCAGGGTCCCGGGTTTGCTTTCCACTTCTCAAGGTGACAGAGTTTGCAGAGGCATATGGGTTTGGGTCTTGAGGTAGGTTAGTGAAGATTGGAGGGCCTTGGTTAGTCATGTAAGTAGAAGAAGAAGAAGATGAGGGACCCTGCTCAACCACCTGAGCATGTGCATGTGAGTCCCTTTGATTCTCATACCCTTAGGCTTTATTGCCCTGATTTTGCACATTGCACGGGTTGGGTACGGGTTGGGATGGTAGAGATCCGGATTGTTGGGTGTTAGCAATTAACTCAGATTGCAAGTTATCCAATGTTGTCTTCATTTGCTGCATAAGCTGAAGCATGGACCCTTGCATTTCCACCATCTGTCAGTTTAAATCAGCCTGCCTTGCGAATTGTTGGGCATTCCAAGATGGCTTAGTAACCAGTCTCGGGGGCAACTGGGTGTATACTTAACCCTGACCCATAGGTTTTTGAGATGCATAGTTGCTGGGTCAAGTTTGGGTCTGTTGCCCCTGATTTTCCTAGGAGAAGTTAGGGTGGTTCCTCCATCCCAAGTTACAAGTGTTGGAATACGGGTTGGACCTAACATTCTCCTTCATTGCATATGCATCCTCATAAGACGAGGATGGAGAGAAGGAAGGATCAGAAAAACTGGGATCAAAGGCCCTAGTTTGGAACCCATAAGGTTCCGAGAAATCTTGTCTCACAAGTTGAGTCGAATCAAGTTGGTTCACGAATTCCCGCCCTGTGGGAGCTCATGAGGATTGGAATCCTGAATTCTGGGATTGAGTGGGTATAGAAGTGTTTCTTGAATTCCTAGACATCCATTCTTCCATTTTCTTAGCAACCAAGTCCATTTTATCCAGTTTATTACAAAGTAATTCCATGTCAAATGAATGAGAATCCTGGATTTCATTAGCACTTGATCTAGGTTGTTGGGATCGGTTGAATGCATCCATAGCGGCGTGATTAACTGAGTTCTTGCTCATTTCCTCAAACAGGTCGTATGTGCTATCTACATCCCTATTGAGGAAATTGCCTCCACAGGAGGCATCCACATGATTACGAAGTTGCTCAACCAACCCGTGATAGAAAATATGCATGAGTTGCCATTTCAGCACCTCGTGATGTGGACACTTCCTCAAAAGTTCCTGGAATCACTCCCAGGCACCATGAAACGGTTCCCCTGGCCATTGGGCGAAAGTGATAATCGCCCATCGCAAGGCATTGGTCCATCCAATAGGAAAGAATTTCTTCAAGAAAGTTGACTTAAGAGCAGCCTAAGTTTCAATCGGCCTTCCTATAGTTCGGTACCAATGTGTGGCCTTATCCCTGAGAGAGTGGGGTAAAAGCCTCATGATCATTTGCTCTTCGTTCACATTCCTTGCTCTAGTGGTCTGAACCAAAGTGGTCAGGTCCTCCAGGTGCTAGAATGGGCCCTCGAAGCCAAGCCCATGGAAATGCTTAATCAAACTTAAGACTTGGGGCTTGATTTCTTTGTCTCCGGTAGGAATCATAATGCCGGAACGTTCCCCATAGTTTGAAGGATCGTAAAAATCCTTCAAGGGCTTAGTGCCTTAACCATGCATACGTTGGAACCATTGCTACATCTACTGCAATTCTTCCAACTGCCTCTGAATCTGCTCCTGTTGGTTTGGGGGTGGGGGAGGTGGTTGCTGATCAGCCATGGGATCTGCTTGGCTATAACTCAACCTCCACCTCCTAGAATGGTCTAAAGGTCCTTCCAATCTTGGATTCAATGTCCTCCTTCCAAGCATGCACTGGAAGTCGAAAAGACGGGGAAAGGAGGGAACCCTGCAGCACAAGAATACAAGCCTGTCCTTAGATGGGGTAGCCTAAGGTCTACTGACTCTCAAAATCCATCCTAAGATTATAGATGATTTACTCTACTTATGTCCAGGAAATCTGACCAGTTAGAAGGAGGGACTGGGGAGAAGGTTCTTCCTTTGGCCTGTCCTCCAGTTCCTAGTGTACCCCTTAGCCATGGTTGTTTGATGCTACTTCCCTAGCTAGACATCAGATTGACTAGTATAAGTAGGTTAATCATGAATAATCTCAATCTAGATCCCAACGAGTGAATGAATCCTTAGGGCCAACGTCTAATTGATTTTAGTTAGGCTTGGGAAATTGGTGCTCTGGAATGTGATGGGCCCTTAATGGGTTGTGCCCTTAATGATTTGTTTGAGAATGTGTGAATGTGCACAACCAAGAGGTTTTCAAGCAAGATTATTAATTATGAGGTGAGTTTTAGAGTTCGAATCTTACTTAATAGTTTTTAGGATTCAAATATTAGGTGTTTTCAACCAAGTTTTGTGAGGCAAACCAAGTTTGATTTTTAAAGCACATGTTCAAGTATTTTCCTTTAGAAATCAAGAAAAATATGGAGTGCCTGGCTTGCCCTAGTTATTGAATCCTATGGGGCAGCTACAAAATGAACCTCTTTTAGATTAGGTGGTGCAGCCCAAACAATTCAATCAATCGGCTCAAATGCACCACCGATTAAGGCACACAAAAAGGTGATTAACCTAATATGATTTCTACTCTTTTATGTGTTGAATTCGTGTACCGGGTCCACAGGTTGGAACCTCGGTTGAGTAGATGAAAATCCAGTCCGATTATGTGCCTCAAATGTGGGTGTATGAAGTGTGTATATTGATTCGTCCCACAGAAAGTATCATTTTTTTATTTTTTATTTAAATGTGGGGGTGAGGTGGATGAAGGTGGAAAACAAAACAAACAATTCTATCCTAGGGATTATGCAAACACCTAAGTAGAATAGGTCTTGGTTATGAGTGTGGTGAAATGAACTAGTGGGGGGGAATGTGGGAGACACTTACAAAGTACTCTACCTGCACTTTACTTCAGTCTACCGCACTTGGATCTCCATGCTAGGGTACTTGCAAGACAGTAGATCAAAGACAAGCAGGGTTAGTGCTATGTAAATGTAAAGAAGCATAGAAAACAATAAAGTAAATTATGTTGCCTCCCCGGCAATGGCAGTAAAATGATCGCACGCGTTTTGCGAGTTTGAAATCAGGGTTACAAGTAACCCATCGTTGTAGTTGCAAAACTCGTGGTCAAATAAAATTTAAATCGAAACTCCAAGGGAGTCCCTAATCAAACATAGGGAGGCGATGTTTACTTTAATTGAAAACTGCACTTTGATTTGTTTCTTTCTGGTATTTTAGGTTTTTGTTATTTTTTTTGTATTTTTGTAAGAAGAAGACAAGCAAAATGAATCACCAGAGATATGGAATAAATATGATATAGATATCACTTCAATGTCAATTACAATCAACTATGAAATCATAAAAAAAGAGGGAGGTGAGAAGGAATCTCCTGAATCGGCTGTTTGGCAAGACGACGGCACCTGGCGAAAGCTTGGACAAAGGAGGTGAGGAGCGGGATGACGGAGGTGAGATGCAAGAGGACATCGAGTTGAGGAAAGCTTCAGCGTGGCTCTGGAATGGAGGTGAGAAGGCGGAGATGATCTGCTACCAGAATAGAGGTGGGAGGAAGACTCCAAGGCGACCTATGAATGGGGATGGGAAGATGGATGAATATTTGGTGAGGCAGAGGTTTGCTAGACTAATAGGAGCCTTGGGAGCTTGAGAGCAAGCTTTAACAGAGCGTTGGTAGGCTTGTTAGAGCTTAGGAGTAGGTGGGAATGGAGTAGGTAGAGATAAAGAGGAATGGGGGGTGTAGGGGTGTTTATATAGTCGAGGGAAGAAGAGAATTCCACGCATAGGCATTTAGTGATAGCTATAAGCGTCACTAAAGGATGCTCAAGCTATCCCTGAAGATCCGCACCTCTTCATTGGTTTGGCTGGCACACGCACTGCGTAAGCCATTTAGTGACAACTACAAGTGTCACTAAAGGCCCTCTCTTTTGCCATTGTAAAGCCTGCGCCCAACGCTCACACCCGCAACTGTCAAAGGTGCGGCAATCGTCAACTGTTGGATCAGGCGTGGATGGCTGTGATTACGAGAGGAGAGTGCATGCCTGCCAGCGTTTCAATTTCGCATCGCTGGCGCGTGCACTGGCCGCCGTTGGATGCTGCATCGCACGGTCGAGATGTGCCCACAAATCGTGCGTGCATTGATTCGAATCGCGTGCCTCACGTGATTGAGGAGATCAGACAGTGGGCACTACTCGCAGATGACTTAAATGCACGCCCCAGATGGCATGCGTGTGATCTAGCGTGCGCCTTCGCATCGGCGGGCGACGTTGGATCACGCGTGGGGAATCTCGATTGCTCGATTGCGATCAGGTGGCCCTATTGCATCTGACACTATAGCAGGCGCAGCGAATCACAGCTCTATCTCACGCTCGCTTCTTAAGAGCGCTTAACCTCACCGCTACGTCGCACCTGCGGTTGTGTTCTGAAGAGGAATTGTGCTCGCGCGGTGACGGCGGCCTCTCAGCCGTTGGATCTTCATCCAACGGCTGAGATCACTCGATGGGGCGGCCTTTGGAGATGTGCGGGCGACTTTGGGCACTCCAGATGGTGCCATGTGGCAGCATCTGGACCATCCACCCTTCATTGCTTGTAGAGGATGCCATGGTGCTTAGACCGAGGTGGTTTCTATGTTGTCGGACTGCGATCGTCGCTCTGGATCCATCCGTACGGTCGGATTTTTCATCCGAAGTCCGTAAAGATGTCGCATTGCCTCCTAGCCATATAAAATGAAGGCAATAATATACAAAACATACAACTATCCTAAATGCCATGCAATGGATGTTTATGCAATATTTATAATATGATATGCAATGCTAAGCCTAGGAACTATCATAAGTAAGCAATTTATCATGAATCCATGTGTGTTTATCATACCCCCCATGCTTACTTTTTGCTAGTCCCTAGCAAAATTAACCTAAATGCTATGTATAAAAGTAGAATCAGGGTTCGAGTATTTAGGCAAAATTCATTGATTGCTTTAGAAAATCTTAACCCCAAGACCTAATTACAAAAACTCAACAGTGTCTGGGTACCTACCAGAATGCAGACCATCCAAGCCCTCGCCTTATTTGAGAAGAGAAGATACAAAAAAATTTTTCTTAGTTTTCTTCTTTTCTAATTTTTTGTACTTTTGGAGTTTGAGAGTTCCGGGATAACTATTTATGGCTACCCGACCTGCCCAAGACTCGAAAAGGACTCTAAGTGCTAAGCATCTTGTCAAAATAGTGAAAGACTCACTAGACAGCTGTTAAAATGGACTTCGGGTTTCTACGACCCTAGGTGACCTTGCCTAGAGTTTATCTTTTCGAATGGTAACTTTCTTCCTACTTCTTTTATTTATGGGGACAACACAAGGGCGAACCCAGTGTATATCTCCCCAATTTATTCTACTTCCCTGCTTCTTCCCAAAGTGTTTTGGGAATTATTGTTCATTTTTTTGTGAGCTGGGTTCTAGACAACCGGCCAATGGGCTGCTACCCATGGCAACTTGCCAGCCATACTCGTGCGGTGAAGTGTGGTTTTGTTTATTTTTTATTTTTTGACAGTTGCAAGCATCACTAAAGGCCCGCGTCGCTGAAGATCCGTGCCTATCCTCCGCTGGTGCGCACATCGAGCACTGCACTCTTCACGTGCCCGTGCTCCCCACACCGTGCCGCTCGCGTGAGCTTGAATGCACTGCACTGCTACTGCATGCGACTACCGATGTGAGAGGTGCGCGGCTACCGCTGTGGCTGTGTGCGGTGCATGACGAATCGATTTTCCGCTTTGCATTGTAGTATTTAAGTGGTGGAAAAATCGACTAATCAACAATAAAAATAACCACTCACAGAAGAGCGGTTCATGTCCATAGGGAGGCAATTATGCAATAAACTCTCGATCATTTTATATTCTTTCGGTTAAGTGCGAAATCCCTATTCAAATCTGACATAAAATGCGATGGAAAGTAGATTCACAATAACTTAAAAAGATAAGGGTATATGTGTAGTTTTCCCTCACTGAAATCTTCAATAAATATATGATGATTTTGTGTAATTTTCAATTGTCATATACTAGAGAGAATCGGTGCACGTGTTGATCCCAAAACCAATCTTAAAATAGGTGAATATCAATAACATGCAATTATCAGAAAGCATGAGTGTGCATGCACAATTTTGCCATAATAAAATAATAATAAATCAAAAATCAAATTCTGGTGGCAATGGCAGTAAATGTAATTTTTAATCTCCCTCAAAATAGAGCATTTGCTCTCTCTCCTCCTCGTAAGAGAGAGAGAGCACCGATGGGTCTTTCACACGCAAGGGAGGTTGGCAAAGACGAGGCCGATCCGATGGAGGTTGCAGCATCGACGGAGATGGCCGAAGGTGGCCGGCAGGCGGAGGAGGAGTGGCGGCGGTGGACGGGTGCTAGCACTACCGCGCGTGCTGCAAATGTGCGGAGATGCAATGGCGTTGGCGTGCGGGCGCCCTGCAGAGCGCGTAGGCGCGCGTGGAGGTGTGGCACTGCAGGCGTTGGGTGAACCGGAGGTGGGCGCGCCTGTGTGGTGCGGCACTGCAAGCGCTGGGTGAAGTGGAGGTGGGCGTGCCTGTGGGGGTGTGGCGCTGCAGGGAGGCGCTCTGCAATGAATGGATGTCCCTGCGGGCGGTAGTGCATGCTCTGCGGGTAGTCTTGGCCATGCGCAGGAGCGATGAGGGAGCTGCGGCACTGGGGGTACGCCTGCGGTGCAGTGCGGTGGGAGAGGCTTGCTAAGGCGTGGCTGCAGGCGGACAGTGGAGGAGGGTGAAGCTCTGGAAGGTCTACAGTGCTATGCTTGGTGCTGGAGATGGGCACACGCCTGCAGGCACGCAAGGTGGAGGAGCGGGCATAGGCACAGTGCATGCGGTGGAGCAATTCCTCTCAAGGGGGAAGATGCAGATCCACAGTGCATGCAGGAGTTGTTCCCCGCAAGGGGGAAGATGGATCTCACCCTCTCCTTTCTCCGCCTCCTCTTTAACTCCTCCTGGTTTGCGCGTGCGTGAGTTAAGGGATTTTCAAATCCCTTAACTATTTCTAGTCGGCGACTGTTGAGGGTGCTCGGAGGATGGGGAAAAGAATAGCCGCCGGGTGTTTAAAAGGGTAATTTACCCTCCCCTCCTTATTCTTTTGCCAAATATTTTTCCTGCACATAAAAAGAACGTCATTACATATTAAGTTATAGAATAGATGTAAACCTAAATCATGATGCATGCAAATATTCTATAACTTAATATAGTTATTAGCAAACCTAAAAGATACAATTAAAGTTACTTAGGTGTAATATTAGTACATTAAAATGGACTCATCAAATACCCCCATGCCTAAGATTTGCTAGTCCCTAGCAAAAATGAAAAATAATAGAAGTAATTAGAAGATTTCTTCTTTTCTTACTTCAAAACTTTAGAAATCCAGACAAATGTGAAGTGTTGATAGCCTAGGTAACAGATCCAAGTGAAAAAGCCAATTCGCATTGGGAGTTCGTACTTCACCCTTGGTAAATATTTCTGCCGGGATAGGCAACTACTTCCCTCGGGGATAAAGCAGACGATAATCTGTAATTTGACCCCGGCGTTTGGCTTAGGTAGGTGATATCGAGTTGCATGGATTTGTATTTGGTGGCACACACTCATCTGGTGCTACATATAGTCTAATACTGCAGACTCTAAATCTCTAGACTATTAGACAAGTCAACTCTGAGAGAGGCTACACAATTGTGCTCTCTTGATGTTCCTAGGCATTCCCTCTTTTCTTTCTTTCTGAGATCACAAATCTCATTAGATTTAGAAATTGTACTCGCTATTTGGTGGCCTCACATGGCATCCGTACCTCAATTAAAATCCTAATAACTCTACAACTAAGTTAGAGTACTCAACCAGTATTCGGGCGATCAGAAATACTAAAAGGTAGGTATGGGTCATATTTGGTGGAACGCGATAGGTGTTCTGTTACCTCAGAAATAATTTTACATTATAACTTGGACCTTTTTGTATATATAATATAAATATTTCTTCTTTTTCTGTTTCTTTTTCTTCTTCTTCTTTTCTTTTCTTCTTTTTTTTTTTAAATATAAATCAACATAATATGACACAGACTTTTATTTATGAGGCATTATTCGGGATGATGATGGTCAAGAGGATATTGTGTGGCTTATTTGGTGGAAGTGCCTATTCTTGGCACCGCGAAGGAATGGATAGGACAGGCGTAGTTCTGACCTTTGACATTATTACCCTCCTTCAGCCGAGGACTCTATGAAGGACGGTCGTAACCATCCACCATAGTTATAGCTTTATTAAGACCCCAGCTCTATGTATCTGCCTTATTTGGTGACTCTCAGGAATTCACACAAAGTACGTACACAGGAACAGAGAGCGAAAAACTATGCCTAACTCTGAAGTATCATCATCTAATTGTCCAAAACTTAAGAGTCCTTGCACTAGACTTAGCGCACCAGTAATCTCTCTACTTTCTTCTCACAAATAGTAGACTACAAATGCTTATTGGTTTTCTTCAAGGATCTATTACCAAGGCTACATGTATGTGAAAGAAATGCACTGGATTCTAAACTTAAGAAATAATTCAGGAAAAAAAACCCCCAATGACAAAGGTATTTTGCTAGGGCTAACCCAATTAGCTCAAGAAAAGAGAATTTTTTTTTTTATATGCTAACCTAAATGCATGAATACTTCCTAAAATGCAAATGCACCCCCCATGCCTAAATCCTACAATGTCCCCATTGTAAAATTAAAACAGGAGAAAGCAAAACATCACCTGACAACGGTGTTATTCTGATTGCTGTGTTGCCTCCCAACAAGCACTGCATTTTCTGTCAGCAACCAAACTTAGAAGGAACCTATAAGTCTGGTTCTAAATAGAAAAGGTTAGGCCCTAAGAATATGCGTAACAGCGTAGGCCTAGAAAACAGGT
Source organism: Thalassia testudinum (assembly GCA_037157565.1). Classification (NCBI taxonomy): domain Eukaryota; kingdom Viridiplantae; phylum Streptophyta; class Magnoliopsida; order Alismatales; family Hydrocharitaceae; genus Thalassia; species Thalassia testudinum. The sequence goes on along the minus strand of JAZHRO010000003.1, from coordinate 4,221,788 downwards.
AACCACGGATGTTGGCAAGCTGATGATGCAATGTAATTCTAAATTTTCGCCAGAAGAAATGAAAATAGAAAATCTCGTTGGCTACCTGGGGAGGTCTAGGAATAAGAAAGGGAATATGAAAAGAGACCTCCCGAAATGGAATAATTGGAGGATAACAAGGATCCTTCAGAGCAGGACAGGTTTTAAAAGATACAAACATTATTAGTTCAAACCCTTGAATGGCGAGAGTAAAAGTACAAGCATCAATCCACACTTGCCATTCTACCCGAGGATGTATTGGCCTGATATGTTCTCTAGAAACAATGTACATGAGCAGAGATCTGAGCCAAGGATCGGTTAGGGAGTATAAGGGTTGTTTGTAGTGTTGGAAGGTAATGGTTAAGTCCAATGAGGACTTAGTCAGTGTTAGGTCTAATTCCAACAATGATTCAGATTGTGTATACTCCCTAACAGTTGTAGACAACTACATATTACCCTGCCTATCATTAATTATCGGAGTCATATTTGAATCAAGGGTAGACTCCAAATTAGAACTCTTTGATGGCAGGGTCAAAATGTCAGAATCATTATCATTAAGCTCATCCCCAGATTCGTTTGGTTCACACAAATTTTTGTCGGGGTGTATATGTGATTCATTAGGAGTTGGATCAGTATCTTCAATTATTTCTAATGGAGGATCAATCTTAATATTTTGGAACAAGCCTATATCATTGAATTCATTATTGTTCTCGAGGTATAAATCTTCAATTGACGTGTTTTGTCCCCGAGAGTCTCCCATAGCCTTCTCATTATTTTGTTTGTCCTCCTCTAAGATCAACTCCTATTTTGATGGAGGATGACTCTCAAAAGAAAGGAGGAATCTGGATTTAATCATATTATTTCTATACTCTAGAGGTAAATCCTCAAATGATAGATAATTCCCCTGTGATTCACTCCAGATTTTTAGTCAAGGTTCCTCTACGAGGGCATCCTCATTTTCTGAATTAGACTCTTCAAATCCTTGAGACCAAAATTGATCTAATTCATCCTCCATTCTGTTAGGGTCACCTTCATTGAGTGCATTTAAATCCTCCGGGTACTGAATGATAGGTGTTGATTCCCTAAGTGGAGGGTTATGGGTAGGCTCACTAAGGGTATAATGAGATTCCACCAAATAATCAATAGGGGAAGTGATAGGAACAATATAACCTTGACCCGAGTTGGTAGGGGTAAGGAGAATACTGTCATTGGGGTCAAGGTTATCAAGAGGTACCATCTTCCCTTGCTTTTGACTCCAATAAAGCTCGGGTGGATAATCACTATGATCATTGTCCTCTAGTGGCCATGTCTCATTGGGAGAGTCTAAGTGATAGCTACATAAAATTGGATCCCTATTGTCATTAGGTTCCTCAAAATTATTTTCATGATCATGATCGGATGGGTAGGGATCAAGATTATTGGGAAGCGTGTAGCTAAGTTGTCTTATTTCTTCATTTATTGTTGACTATTCCTCAACATCTCTCCCATTGATTCCATCATTTCCTTTTGCTGTTTTTGCGTTTCTATCATAAAAGAGGAGAGGATACTATTATCAGGTTGGGGAGGATAGTCAATTTCAAGCTTTGGTTGCCTAGGGGTATTGGTCAACCTCGATACGGAATATCATGAAGGGTGGGAGGGTTGGGTGTTTGCATGGAAGTAGGGATTTCAAGGTTGGAAAATCCTGCTCCTAGGCTCTGCTCAGAAGTGGGAGTTATCAAGCCAGTACTCCTAGGATAAGAATAAGAATGATCCCATGAATTGTCAATGTACCCATCAAAGGATGGATACGCTCGGGGCATGGGATCCTGATTAAAAGATGGGAAGTATTCACTCTGATAATCTATATGATAGGAGTAAGAGTAATCCATTTCTTTAAGTAAAACAATTTTAGCTCTCTTAGGATTTAGCAAAATTCAGAATATAAGCAGAAAACTTCCTAGAGAGTTCTATTGTCAAAGCAAACGTAAATTCAAAGGGATCTATTTTTAGTAGATTGTAGGTCTTAGAGTTATATGTTTAGTTGGTGGCCAAACAAGTTTTGCAAAAAATTACGCTTCCTAAGCCAACCTTCGCTGGTGCCTATAACCTACTAGCAAGGGATGGAAGTCTCAAATTGAGCCCACACACGAGGAATCGAAGTAACTTGGTAAATGGCTTGTTGATTTCCGACTAACTTCCCTTGTGGTGCAAAAGAGGAGAGGTAGAAATTTATTTAGTGACCTTTTGTGTGAGGTGCACAGTGTCTCAAGTGTGCAAGCATACGATCGTGTTTTGATTTTTTGAAATTCCGCAAACAGGATCCTTTTGCACATAATTTTCAATCACAGATTTTAAAGTCCAACCTCTTAGCAGTCCCAATTTTTAAAGTGACCACTGAATTAAATTGATTCAAGCACTTTAGTGGTCTTAGATTTAGGTTCAATGCATATGCATGACAGGTAATTGATGCTCAAGAAAAGACGTACCTTACTCCAGCTTTCTTCGTGCAATGTATGAATGCAATGCAATAAAAATAAACTAGATGCTGCTCATTTAGTTTTAGATTTTTGTCCTCTATAGATATGCAGCTTCTAGCAGGCAGTTTGAATTTTTTTTTATATAATAAGCAAATAGACCTAATCTAACTAACCGAAATTCAGTTCAAACAGTTCAAATAATCCTATAATCTAAATAAATGGGAACACGCTCCCGAAAATACGCTCCCGCATACAAGAGCGATAAGAAATAAAGTGGCACTGGGAACACGTTTCCAAAAATACCTGATAAGGGTCCAAAAGACAGTAATTTAATTCTAATGTCTATCTAAACTAAATCTAACTAAATCAGAAATAGGCTTCTCCGTAATCCTATGTGCGTGGGATCAAGGCCCACGTGTTCCTGTTGTCATCCTCTAGGTGGCGTCAAGGTCCACCAAAAAGATCGTCTCCGCCGTGCAAGTCATTCAGGTTCAATGTCGTCGCTCTGCTGTGCCTGTCACCGTGTAAGATTCCTCTTACAATAATAAAAATGATCAGATGATTTCGCAACTCATAATATTCAAAAAAAATAATAACGTGAATCTATTACGTCTGTTGCCTCCCCTGCAATGGTGCCAATTTGACGAGTCGACTTTCTGCTTTGTGTTGTAGTATTTAAGTGGTGGAAAAATCGACTAATCAACAATAAAAATAACCGCTCACAGAAGAACGGGTCGTGTCCACAGGGAGGTAATTATGCAATAAACTCTCGATTATTTTATATTCTTTCGGTTAAGTGCGAAATCCCTATTCAAATCTGACATAAAATGCGATGGAAAGTAGATTCACAATAACTTAAAAAGATAAGGGTATATGTGCAATTTTCCCTCACTGAAATCTTCAATAAATATATGATGATTTTGTGTAATTTTCAATTGTCATATACTAGAGAGAATCGGTGCACGTGTTGATCCCAAAACCAATCTTAAAACAGGTGAATATCAATAACATGCAATTATCAGAAAGCATGAGTGTGCATGAGCAATTCTACCATAATAAAATAATAATAAATCAAAAATCAAATTCTGGTGGCAATGGTAGTAAATGTAATTTTTAATCTCCCTCAAAACAGAGCATTTTCTCTCTCTCCTCACGAGAGAGAGAGAGAGCACTGGCGGGTCTTTCACTCGTAAGGGAGGTTGGTGAAGATGAGGCTGATCCGATGGAGGTTGCGGCATCGACAGAGATGGTCGAAGGTGGCCGGCAGGCGGAGGAGGAGTGGTGGCGGTGGACGAGTGCTGGACCTGCTGCACGTGCTGCAGATGCACGGAGACGCGAAGGCATTGGCGTGCCAGCGCTCTGCAGAGCGCGTAGGCACGTGTGGAGGTGCGGCGCTGCAAGCGTTGGGTGAAGCGTTGGAAGGTCTGCAGTGCTGCGCTTGGTGCTGGCGATGGGTGCGCGCCTGCGGGCGTTCAAGGTGGAGAAGGAGTGGGCATAGGCACAGTGCATGCGGTGGAGCAATTCCCCGCAGGGGGGAAGATGCAGATCCACAGTGCACCCTGGAGTTGTTCCCCACAAGGGGGAAGATGGATCTCACCCTCTCCTTTCTCCACCTCCTCTTTAACTCCTCCTGGTTTGCGCGTGCGTGAGTTAAGGGATTTTCAAATCCCTTAACTATTTCTGGCCAGCGGCTATTGAGGGTGCCCGGAGGATGGGGAAAAGAACAGTCGCCGATTGTTTAAAAGGGTAATTTACTCTCCCCTCCTTATTCTTTTGCCAAATATTTTTCCTGCACATAAAAAGAACATCATTACATATTAAGTTATAGAATAGATGTAAACCTAAATCATGATGCATGCAAATATTCTATAACTTAATGTAGTTATTAGCAAACCTAAAAGATACAATTAAAGTTACTTAGGCGTAATATTAGTCCATTAAAATGGACTCATCAGTGCGCAGTGCGTGGCTGCGACTGTGCGCGGTGCACTACTGCTGGCCAGCGTTGGGCGGCCTGGATGGCGCCACTTTGGCCGTCCATTCTTCTTTCTTTTGTAGAGGGCACCACCGTGCTCAAATTGAGATGATTCCTGTGCTACTAGACTGCAATCGTCACTCTGAATCCATCCGTACAGTCGGATTTTCCATCCGAAACCCATATGAATGTCACATTGCCCCCTGGCCGTTGATCTTCCTTGGACTTCGTATGATGCTACAGTTCTTCGATCTAGACGATTTCAGAGGCGTTAGACTCCGATCGTCGTCTTAATCAGATCCGTACGATCCGATCATCCATCTGAGGCCCTGAAATAAATCTTCTTCTCTCCTGACCATAAAAAGGGCCTAATAACCTAAAATATATACAACTACTCTAAACGCAAAATGATGCATGTTATGCAATATTTATAACATGAAATGCAAATCTAAGCCTAGGAACATTCATGAATAGGCATTTTAACCAAAATAGATGTATCTATATCAGTACACGCCCACCCTTAGAGGTGACATTTGAGATGGAGAGCATCCTCTGTGGAGGAGCCAAGGCACACCCCCCCTTAGGGCTTGCCAAAGAGGAAGACACCAACTTGGAGGAGCTTTCCAAGGAAGGAGAAGAAGGAGATCTTCTTTTCAAGACAAGGAGCAGCTAGGCTTGGAGCAAGAAGCCTCTCTTCTTCACCAATATATCAAGAGGATTTATGTTTTACTCCTTTTGTATTTTGCAATTTAGAGTAGAAGCATTCCACTACATGTTTTTGTAAAACATAATTCAATTCAATCAAAGTTTCCTTCTTTTCATTTTTGTTACATCTTTGCTAATCATTACTTCTGGCACTTTTTCACTTCCTTTCTCTAATTACCCTAGGCCTCCATGTGCCTAGGGTAAGCTTAGAGAGAGGCTTTTTGTGTCACTGAGGTAGTAGCATTAGCATCTAGGAGTAATTGTACTTGCGTTCATTTGCATAATCGCCTAATGTTTAAAAATTTGAAAAAAAATCTTATATTCAAAAATATCAAAAAGAAAGTTGATTTCCTACTTTTCAAGTAAGAGATCTGAATTTGCAAAAATTTTCCTCCTTGGATGACCCTACATACTTCCACTATCTAGGATTACAAATTTAAAAGCGTTTACGAATTTGCATGTTACAACGATTTGAAAACCCTAATTACAAATCACACATACTTTCACATCAGCCGCCACCCCTACTCCACCCATCCGCAGGCCCAGCCCCCCCACCTCCTCCTCCCATTGACCATCATCCTTCCTCCTCCCATTCGCCACCACCCCTCCTCGTCATCCCCGTTCGCAACCCCTCCTCCGTGTCCTCCCATTAGCGGCCCCTCCTCTGTATCCATTCCAACACTACCCCTCTAATATAGACACAATTATTGAAGGTAAAATGCCTATTCATGAATGTTCCTAGGCTTAGATTTGCATTTCATGTTATAAATATTGCATAGTATGCATCATTCTGCATTTAGAGTAGTTGTATATAATTTAGGTTAATTGCATCCATTTTGTGGTCAGGAGAGAAGGATATTTATTTTGGAGCCTCGGATTGACAATCCAACAGTACGAATCTGATTAAGACGACGATCGGAGTCTAACGCCTCCGAAATTACCTCGATCGGTGTCTCGTAGCACCATATGCAATCCAAGGAAGATCAACGGTTGAGGGACTAGGTGAAGCAATCTGGAGCGTCAAACGACAAATCCAACCATACGGATGGATTCGAGTCGACGATCACAGCCGAAAGATGTGAAAACTGACTCAATCCGACCTCTGCAGCATCCCCTACAAAGGAAAGAAGATGGACAGCCCAAATTGCACCCTGGGCACAACCCAGGCCACCCATGCACACGCACGTGCACAGCAACGTGGGTGCATGTGTGCACGTAGAGGCACGCATGCGCAAGCGCAGCGTGCATGCGGAGGTAGCAGCAGCAGCGGCACGTATCACGCGTGCACGCGCAACAAGGGCACATACAGCACGCGCCAGCGGTGCAGCAACAGGGGCGTGTGAGTAGGATCATCAACGATGTTTGCGGTGGATCTTCAGCGACATTTATAACCGTCACTAAATGTCCTGTATACGAATTTGATTCTTTCCTCCACTATAAAAGGGCCCCTACCCCTCCCATTTTTCTTCATCTCTTCCTTTCTTCCTCTCACCACCTCCAAGGCTCTAGAGAGAGCTTGTCCTAAGCCCAGGATACTCCTCTAGAGTAGAAAACCAAATAGTTTTCCCTTCCCTCATCCCCATTCGTGGAGCATCCCGTGGTCGTCCTCTCACCACCCTTCGGGAAGAAGATCCCCGCTGCGACACCGTCCTGGCCCATCCTCCGTCCTCCAACTCCGTCCCCATTCATCCCACTCTTCACCACCATCCTCCAGGCGACGTTAGAGCGAGTCGTCCTCCGAGCAACCATCGAGGGGGATTTCTCTCACCTCTTTCTATCTTGTTTCACTTTCGTAGTGTAGATTTTCCACTTTCGTAGTTGTAACAAACAATTCTTTATGAATGGATGATTGTCTCTCTTCTCTCTTTCTCCCTCTTTCTCTTAAATTTTTGCAAGTAGATTAGCTAAAATTCATCGACCTGATCTCTTGCTTGCTAAAAATACCAAAGAAATTAGAAAATATAAAAATGACCAAAAATAAATAAAAGCGAAGTGTAGATTTTTATAAAACCAAACATTCGCCTCCCTGTGTTCGACCTGGGACTCACTTTTCGAGTTTTAGTTATAAATTTTATCTCATAGACGTGTTTTGTGAGCTACAACAATGGGTCCTCCAAAATCCCAATTTCATTTCGCGAAGTGTGCCTCCAATCATTTTGGCACTGTTGTCGAGGAGGCAATGCTCTTTGGATTTTTTTCTGTGTTTTTCCGCCTTACCTAACTTTTATCTCACTTTTTCTCTGATCTTACTATGATTGTAGGTACTCATCCGAGGCGGGCCAGATCGGTTAGATCAGAGAAAAGTGCGGATGAAGGTTTTGTAAGTTTATCCCCATCACCCCCACCCACTAGTTCATTTCACCACACTAATAACTCAAACCCAAATCAACTTATGTGCTTTTTATAAACCCTAGGATAGATTTGGTTGTTTGTTTGCCACCTCCACTCACCTCACCCCTATATATATGAAAAAACAAAAAAAAATACTCTTCTCTTGTGGGATTTAACTGAAAGCTACACACTTAACACCCACAACTTCTTATCCTAAGGTGCACAATCACTTTGATTCTACCACTTAACTGGGATCTGACCTGTGGACCTGGTACACTTCAACTCAATACAAATAAGTGAGTAGAAATCTGATTAGGTTAAGAATTTTTGTGTGCCTTAATCTATGGTGCGAATAGGCCAATTGATTGATTTGTTTAGGCCGCACCACTCAAATTGAAAGCGATTCATCAGTAGCTTGCCACTTAGGGTTGATTTTTAGGGCTAAACCAGGCACTTCACATTTTTTCTAATTTATAAAGGAATACATCATCACCAATGTTTGTAAAACCTGGAGTGTTCTACTGAACCCTGATTGAATAAACCTAAAGATTAAACCCTAAAAGCTACTAAACAAGGTTAAACCCTAAAAGACACATCATCAAATAACCTTGTTTGTAAGCCCTGGTTGTGCACGCATGCGCATTTGAATTGATCATTAAGGGCATAACCCATCTAAAGGGCCCATCACATTCCAAGAGCACAATCATCCCAAGACTAATTAAAATCGAGTAGACATTGGCCTTAAGGATTGATTCGCTCTTCGGGGCTCAGACTGAGATCTTTCTCGATTAATCTGCTTTTGCTAGTCCATTTGATTTCTAGCTAGGGAGTAGCATCAAACGACCGCGGATGAGGGGTACACTAGGAACCGGAGGCGTAAGCTAGAGGAAGAACCTTCTCCCCGGTCCCTCCTTCTAACTGGTTGGATTGACCAGATAAAAGTAGACCAAATCATTTATAATCTCAAGACGGGTCCTGGGAGTCTATAGGTCTTTAGGCTACCCACATAAGGATAGGTTTGGTTGATTGTACTGTAGGGCACTGATGAGAACCTCATCATGAGCCATAACTAGCTCATTTTGACCTAATACAAAGGATAAAAGCTCCTACATATCTCAAGGAAAGGCTTAACTCAGAGAATCCTGAGTTTGAGAAGAAAATAAGTCATAAGGGGTAAAAATGCAATTTTACCAGTATAATCTGCATACAGGGTAATTCAGGGCCCAAACATAGGTCAAAGCAGCTTAATAAGAATAAGAGTGGGATGAAATGATCTAGCAAGGGCTACAGCAATTCCAAGAAACTAAATGATAATCTGTAACCCTAAAACAACCCACTTCAATTCACGAGGTTCAAGGCAAAGTAAAAATAGAATAAACCCTCTAAAATTCGTAGAAAAATAATCTCTAGGGTTTAGAACCTTCAATTTGGCCTTCAGAACCCATTTTGACCTACATTGAGAACCATGCCCAATTAATAACTTAATTTGGGTTTTCACATAAATTGACCGGTCAAACAAGGTTTAATATAGAAATGAAATTCACCATCGGATTCCTTAGGTCCTAATCAGTCATGTATAAAAACTTGAGCCTAAGAAGAAACCTCCTTGACCAACTTTACACTTTGGTCCTCATATATTTACTTTTTGGCCCTCAACTTTTGAACCCTCGCATTTTGGCCCCTAACTCTCCTTCGTTCTTTGCGATCAGGTCCCCCCTGCAAAACCTGCCACCACCATGCTCCGGCGACCTTGCGCGGAGCATGGCGCCGCGCAGGGTGAGGGGGGGGACCTGGCAAGTAAACCGGGGGTGCCCTGCGTCGTCAGCCGTCGCAGGGACACCCCCTTGGTCGTTGTAACCCATCATACCGTCCGTGCGAACGCACGGATGGTATGGGTTTTTGTTTCCGGCCATCCTCCGGCGAGGGAGACACGTCGTCTCCCTCCGCCTTCCTCCCTGTTTTGATCCCTATAAATACCCCCCGTTGCTCCACCGACCGGGGCAGCCTGGATCTGACGGAGAAAATCCCCAACTTTCCTCTCTTCTCTCTCCGGCAGACGCTCACCAGCTCTGGCAGTTCCCCCCCTCCACCTCTTCGCTCTGCCGCAATACCAGCAGCAGAGACTTCCTCCCCTGCTCTTCCCGCGCCACGCCGCACCCAGCTGGCGCCTCTCCGGCTCTCTGCTCGCCGCCGCCCCTTTCCCTGAGCATCGTCTTCTCCGGCGACAGTCGATACGACTGTCGCCCTGTTCCTCCCCCTTCGTCCCTGCAAGTAAGCTAGAACTACCCCCCGTCTTCTCCTCTTTCTTCCCCCGCTTTCAATTTATTCAATTAAGCTCTCAACCGACCCTGACCATCGTCACCCCCTTCGTCTCCGGCCACCCTCCGGCGAGATGCTCCCATCGCTCCACAGCCTCACACACCTCGCCAACCTTCACCGAACCTCCGCCTCATCACACTGAGCACCCCCCACCCCTTCACTGCCACTCCACACCTCCGTAACGCTTCCCCCAACAAACCCATCCTCCGACCAACAGTCCGACCTAGGGCAGCCCTTGCACGCCGCCCCACGCCTCGCCACCACCCACACGAGCTTCGCCGCACCCTGGCGAAGCTCCCGGCACTTTCTGATTAGGCCGAGAGGCCATTTTCTTGTGAACAGGCCACCCGACCTCCGCCTCCATTGCCGTGCAGAAGGAACTGCTTCCGCCTGCAGCTACAGGCGCGCCACGCTCAGCGCCACGCCCAGATTCAACTCCCAGGCCTTGCGAGGCGTTTCGACAAAACACCAGCCTCGCAGCTAAGGCAGAAGGCTTCGCGTGACGCCGCGATCTCCCGCTGATTTCCTCGCTGCGGGCGCGCAATTGAGGTGGGACATTTAGTCCCACCTCGGAAAAGCCTGAAGAGGCGCAGCGATATAAGATGCAAAAGTGCTGGAGGCTTACTGCCTCAGCACACGGGGTGAGGTCCCCTTCACCCGCCCGGTCACCCGGTCTCGTCCGCGCTCACGCCCCGCGGACCTGACCCGACCCGACCCGACTTAAGACTGACCTGTACTCCTCGCCCACCACGCACGCCGGTGGGCCTGGACCCGGGCGTGACCCGAACCCCGATTACCCGGCAGCTCTGGGAGAGCTTTCCGAAGAGTGGTTTCAGAGAGAGAGAGACGCGGGGGGAGAGGGTAGAGTAGGTTTTGTTCTCTGACGTAAGCTCTGAAGTGTGCAGGCACAGATGAAGAAGAAGAGCCGCGGAAGAAGAAGGAAGCTGACTGTAGCAACAGGCAGTTTAAGTCGTCTGATTTGGAAATCAGACGACGTCCTGAAGGGAAAAGAAGAAAGATGGAAGAAGATCTGAAGAACAACAGAAGAAGGCGAAGCATAGGAGAACACAAAAGAACAAGGGAAGAACTGAAAGAAGAAAAACAAAGAAGAAGAAGGAGATCTGAAGAAAGAAAGAAAGAAGAGCATCACCTCTGCAGAACAAAGAAGAAGAAGGAGATCTGAAGAAAGAAAGAAAGAAGAGCATCACCTCTGCAGAACAAAGAAGAAGAAGGAGATCTGAAGAAAGAAAGAAAGAAGATCATCACGAGGAGAAAACAAAGAGAAAAGAAGACAACAAATTCTTTCCCTCTCTCTTTCTTTATTTTTTGTAAAAGAAACGTGTATATCTCTAGAATATAACTTGCTCCCTGAGTTCGACCTCGGGAACTCTTTTATTCTCCGAGTAAAAAATTTTATATATTTGAAATGTTGGTAATAACTGGCTATACTACAACGTTATAACAATAAAACCCGGTTGTCCCAACCTCTTCAATCATTTTGGCGCCGTTGCCGGGGAGCAACGGCTATTCTAGAGGTAAACATTCCTGTTTCTTTTTTTTTAATTTCTGATAATCTCCTCTCTTTTGTGCAGCTACAGGAACTCAAGAAGACAAGCAACCACACGACAACCACTCCGAAGACAGGTAAATGTTTCCTCTCACTATTAACCCCTAAACTCTAAAGAGGAAGAAAAGAAAAGAACAAGCAATATAGGGCTAACCTGTCTTCCATACTTAGTAACCATAAAGAGTTGCATGTTTTCAACTCATCACTCCTGCACACTATTAAGGGTATTTAAGGGCTAACACATTCTTGCTTGAGCCCTAATTGCCCAACAAAGAGTTAAATGGACCAAGTAGAGCCAACATAAGGTCAAACATTAGGATTTCAGTAGAGACACACCCCTTAATCAAGAATTGAGGAAATCCAAAAGAGGTGTGCCCAAGCCATTGATTGAAAATAATTAACAAGAAAAATCCTAAACAATTGGCTCTCTATAAACACTTGAACCCTAAAAGACAAGACCTGAAAGCCCTCAAAGAAAACAAGAGGTAAAGTTGACCCCTTGGGTCAACCAACCTTAAATTAGGTCACTCTTTGCACTTAAAAAGACTAAAGTTCAAGTGAAACCTTAAGCACCCTGATCTTAAAATTGGTAGACTTAAGAGGTCAAGATCCCCATTCTGGTCTACCTGGAACCGCAGTGACAAGAGAGGTCGGGTGGGGGAAACCCTGTAACCCGTGGGGACGCTCTACCGTGTAGGGGTCTTCGCGGGACTCTCCCTCTCTGGCTGCCCAGGTAATTCTCAGGTGGACGATCTTTCTGATCAAGGGGTCCATCTGCCCCGCACCTCTATAGTCACCCAACACATTTTTGGGTGTCTTGATTGGGTCCAGCAACTTCTAAACTTACCTCTTCCAACAGTGCATGTACGGAAGGAGGTCCCTAAGACCACCCTTAAGACCTCCTTTAGAAATTCACTCTCGTCAAGGCCAAGCCTCGACGCCCGTGTTTGTGCAGCAACACCCTCACATTATTCTCTCTTCTGATTCAGAACCAAGTTCTTCTTCTTCCCCCATCATGGCTCAGCCAATTGAGGAAGAAAATAATCTGGAACACCAGCTCCAGCGACTCAATGACCTCTTCCAAAACTCCGTGCACCCACCACAGCGTCCTATGATGCGGGACCACTACAATCCTGCTGCGGTGGCCATTGAGCCTCGAGTCAGAATCCCGACTGGAGGACCTGATTCCGAATTAAAGCCCAACATGATTCATGCTATACCTAAATTCCATGGGCTTAATTCTGAAGATCCCTTCCAGCACATCAAACAGCTAAAACATCTGGCCCACACTTTTGGATCAGATGCGCAAAATCGGGATATTCTTCTCATGAAGATGTTCTCCTTTTCTCTTATGGACAAGGCCGCCCATTGGTATCAAACTCAGACCCGGCCGATCAACACTTGGGAAGAACTTCAATCCGAATTTTTGAAAAAGTTTTTTCCCGTTGGTCGGACCAACGCCTTGCGCCATCAGATTACACACTTCACTCAACAATCAGGAGAACCTCTCCATGAGGCATGGGATCATTTTCAGGATCTCATGAGAAAGTGCCCCCATCACGGAGTTCCTAAATGGGAACAAGTCCAATCTTTTTACCAGGGACTCCGTGAGGACATCCGCCTTTTCTTCAATGCAACTTGCGGAGGAAACATCATGGGTCAACATGAAGACACCATATGGGAGATTCTCGAAAACATGTGCGAGAACTCCATCAACAATGACTCCATGGGATTATTCGACAGGACGAATACCCGCGCAGCGACGAATCTTAAGGGAGCACATGAGACGCAGGGCCTGTCCGCATCAGTCGACCTGGAATTAATGGCCAGTCGATTGGACAAGGTCTCAATCATTGAAAAGAAGGTGGATGAGCTGACTCAGCACTTGCAGCGAGCCACCTCCGCGCGTAACTCCTTTGCACAACCTCCTTCCACACAGGAGACTGTGCAAAACATCCTCCATCGATCTTCCCCTGGGATGGATCCATATCCACCCCCATCTGATTCTTGGACTGGAAGATCATCCGATCCTTTCTACACCAGCCAAGGGAACTCCATTCCCCCTTTCCCTGACTCTCAGGAGGTTCCTCAGACCTGCGAGGACCTCAACGCCATCCAGAACGACCCATTCTCCAACACTTACAACCCTGGATGGCGAAACCATCCCAATTTTCAGTGGGCAGGAAATTCCCAAACTCAAAGACCACCTTTTCAGTCCCGCCCACAGCCCCCTCGTCATTACCAGCCACCTCAGCCTCGGCCCAACCCTACTTATCCATCAGGGCCAAATCAGGATCAAATGTCCCTAATCCTTCAGACTCTGGCTGACATTCAAAAAATGAATGCGGCTATTCAAAAATAGCACAAGGACGAGCTTACTGAAGTTAAAACTCAACTGGCCCAGTTGGCAAATTCTCGCTAGCCAGGCACACTCCCTTCCCAACCTCTTCCTAACCCAAATAACGTGCCAACCCAGAAGCGCGTTATGAATCCAAATTTAGGCCACGCTCAATGGATTTATCAGGCCCCTACTGCTCCATCTCCAGACGAGATGGAAGCCTCAACTTATTATGCGGGATTTCAGCAGCAGCCACCCCTCCTACCAAACCCAAACCAAAATCAGGCCGGATTAAATTCTGTAACAACACGTAGTGGTAAAACAACTCAAGACCCGCATTATCCAAACCACTCCAAGCCTGATAACCATGACCCTAGGATAGTTATCCAAGGTACCGCTGTTCCAGATCCACAACCTGGACCTATCCTAGAAGAACCAACCAAGATCCCGTTTCCCGAGGCCCTGACCAAGGGAAAGAAGACCACAAAACCCGTGGCCCCTGAGGAGGACCTGGTCAAGCTCTTTGAGCAGGTCCACATAAACATCCCCTTGATGGATGCAATCCACCACGTACCAGCTTACGCACGATTTTTAAAGAATATATGTACACCCCAGTGTAAGCCGCGAACCAAGGGAGGGAGCCCAATTGTTCTGTCAGAACAAGCCAGCTCTGTAATCCTCAGTAGACTCCCACCCAAGGCAAAAGATCCTGGAACTCCCCTGATTTCCTGTAAGATAGGTGGTACCCAATTTGATAGAGCTTTGTTAGACTTGGGTGCATCCATAAACCTGATACCCACATCCTTACTCGACCATCTAGAAGAATCTGAGCTAAAACCAACCGAGGTGACATTACAATTAGCAGATCGATCTATAAAGTCACCAAAAGGGATTCTTGAGGATGTTATCGTGAGAGTGCGGGATTTCTATTTTCCAGTGGACTTTATAGTCTTAGATATGGATGCACCTGAGAACCCTAGGGATACACCAATCATTCTAGGGAGACCTTTCTTGGCTACTGCTAGAGCCAACATCAGCTGTGAGGAGGGCCAAATAGAGCTTAAGTTTGGAGATCAAACACTGAAAATTGATATATTTAAGGCCCAACAAGGAATTAATTGCGGCGTCATCGAGCAAATTTGTGACATCAAGACTTTGGTTGATGAATCACACCTCCAGAATGACTCGAGTATGCCTCATCAACCACAGAAGGATCTTGACCCGCAAACAGAGGAGTCAAATCCAGATGTGAACAACCCAGTAACTCCCACCCTTGAACCTCACATCTATACTGAACCACCCGCTGCTGCTGAAAACCCCATCCTCGAACTGAAACCCCTTCCTGCTCACTTAAAATACGTCTTTTTGGGTTCTAATCAGACCCTTCCTGTGATTATCAATTCCAACCTCAGTCTTGAACAGGAATCCTGTCTGATTGTTGTCCTTCAGCAACATCGCAGAGCCATCGGATGGACTCTCGATGATTTGACTGGAATAAGTCCCTCTTATTGTACTCATCATATCTATTCAGAAGAGGGCACACGACCTTCTCGTGAAATGCAGAGACGCTTAAACCCCAATCTGCAGGAGGTCGTGAAAAAGGAGATCATCAAGTGGTTAGATGCCGGGATCATCTACCCGATCTCCGATAGTCGTTGGGTGAGCCCAATTCAGGTCGTGCCCAAGAAGGTAGGACTCACCACTATAACGACTGAGACCGGAGAAATCATTCCTACCCGATTAGCCAACTCGTGGAGAGTCTGTATAGATTACCGCCGACTAAATTCCTCCACAAAGAAGGATCATTTCCCACTACCCTTCATTAATCAAATTCTCGAAAAACTAGCGGGAAATAGGTTCTTCTGCTTTCTTGACGGGTACTCCGGTTATAACCAGGTGGCAATCCATCCTGAGGACCAAGAAAAGACCACGTTCACCTGCCCCTTCGGAACATACGCTTTCCGAAGGATGCCTTTCGGTCTTTGCAACGCACCCGCTACTTTTCAGCGATGCATGCTTGCCATATTCTCAGATATGGTAGGTGATTATCTGGAAGTCTTCATGGATGACTTTTCAGTTTTCGGAGCATCATTCGACGATTGCCTCCAACACTTGGTCCAGATACTCAGGCGGTGCATCGATGTGAATTTGGTTCTTTCCTGGGAAAAGAGCCATTTCATGGCGCCTGAGGGAATTGTCCTAGGACACTCAATTTCGGAGAAAGGTATCCAAGTGGATCGAGCTAAGGTTAATCTGATCTCTCACCTTCCTATGCCTAGCTCAATCAGGGACATCCGATCCTTTTTAGGGCATGTCGGTTTTTATCGACGATTTATCCCTGATTTTTCAAAAATCGCACGCCCCCTGACCACTCTTCTCTCCAAGGATGTTCCCTTCGAAATCTCCAAGGAATGCACTCAAGCATTTGAAATCCTGCGTGACCGAGTCACCCAAGCCCCGATCCTACAGTCCCCTGATTGGTCTCAACCCTTTGAGATCATGTGTGATGCATCCGACTTCGCTGTAGGAGCGGTTTTGGGACAGAAAAATGACAAGAAACCTGTGGTCATTTACTACGCCAGCAAAACACTCGATGAGGCTCAGCGTAACTATACGGTTACTGAGAAAGAGCTGCTAGCTGTAGTATTTGCCCTAGAAAAGTTCAGATCGTACCTTCTGGGTTCCCATGTCATCATATACTCGGATCACACAGCTGTGAGGCAGCTCCTTGCGAAGAAGGACGCGAAACCTCGATTAATCCGATGGATCTTGCTGTTGCAAGAATTTGACCTTGAAATTCGCGACAAAGCGGGAAAGCAAAACGTGGTAGCTGATCACTTGTCCCGTCTTCCTTCTGAAATAATTGACCCTTCCGGACCCATCACTGAACATTTTCCCGATGAGCACCTGCTGACTATTGGTACTAGCCTTCCATGGTTTGCTAATATAGTAAATTACTTGGCATCTCATCAGACCCCGTCCGATTGGCCGAAGGCCAAGAAAGACAAATTACGCTCCGATGCCAAGTATTACATTTGGGAAGATCCGTACCTCTTCCGCATAGGTGCCGATCAGATCATCCGAAGATGTGTCCCGGAAGGGGAATTCAACAATATCCTCTCTTTCTGCCATGACCAGGCACGCGGTGGCCATTTTGCCGGGCATAAAACCGCATCAAAAGTCCTCCAGTGCGGCTTTTACTGGCCCACACTGTTCAAAGACGCATACAATCACTGCAAGGCATGCAGTCGTTGCCAGACATTGGGCAACATGAGCCATCGCGACATGATGCCTATGCAACCGATTCTAGTATGCGAAATCTTTGATGTTTGGGGGATTGATTTTATGGGCCCCTTTCCTGTTTCGGATGGTTTCGAATACATTCTGTTGGCTGTGGACTACGTGTCCAAATGGATCGAAGCTATACCGACCCGAACCTGTGATCACAAAATCGTTCTCAAATTCATTCATCAACACATTTTCTCAAGGTTCGGGATTCCTCGTGCAATAATCTCTGATGGAGGAACCCATTTCACAAATGCTCAGTTTAGGTCACTGATGACCAAATACGGGGTGTCTCACCGAATCTCTACTCCTTACCACCCCCAAACTAATGGTCTAGCTGAGCTGTCTAATCGGGAGATCAAGAAAATCCTGCAAGTCACTGTTCGACCTGACAGGAAGGACTGGTCGTCCCGACTTCCGGAAGCATTGTGGGCCTATAGGACCGCCCACAAGACCCAATTGGGCATGTCTCCCTTTAGACTGGTGTACGGAAAGGCATGCCACCTTCCCGTCGAACTGGAGCATAAAGCCTATTGGGCAGTACGGAACTGTAATCTAGATCTTTCCAAGGCTGGGACCCACAGAAAACTCCAAATCAGCGAGATCGATGAGTTACGCATAGACGCGTATGAGAACTCGCAAATCTACAAGGAGCGGGTTAAAGCCTTCCACGACAAACACATCTCGAGAAAGATCTTTCATCCTGGTCAAAAGGTCCTACTCTTTGATACCCGACTCAAACTCTTCCCAGGAAAACTGAGATCTAAGTGGGTCGGACCATATTTGGTCCGACAGGTTTTTGGAAATGGAGCAGTCGAAATCAGTCCACTCAGCCACGATTCAGAACCTTTCATCGTGAACGGTCAGAGACTCAAGCCGTTCATCGATGTAACTTCTACTGATTTGGCTGAGGCATCTTATATCCTCCTTTCCCCTTGAGCTTATTGCGCCCAGCCGATGGCGTAAAACTCAGCGCTTAACGGGAGGCAGCCCGTCATTCTCTTTGAAAACCTGAAACTTGTTCTGACACCTTTTAGCACTCGAAGTTCACCCTTGTAGACAGCCGACCCCAACTCAGATGCCTGCATCTGGGATTTGAAATCGTCCGCAAAAAAAAAAAAAAAAAATTTCAACCTGACCCATCCACTCATCCAAATTTCTGTCTTAAGGAATGAACTAAGACCCCCTAGGTTACAATGAGGACATTGCAAATCTTAGGCATGGGGGGGGGTATGAAAGTGCAAAACTTGTAAGAAAAGGTTTCAAACAAAAAAATTCACATATGCCAAAAACACCATAAAAATTAAAAAAATTTTCGAAAAAGAATAAGAGGAAAAGAGGAGAAGGAAATTTTGTGAAGGAGAAAAGAAACAAAATGAAAAAGGAGCACAAAATTATGAGAAAAAGTGATAGTCATTAGTAAGGAACTAAGGAATTAACCTAAGTTCTAGACCTCATTCAAGAAAAGTGCACAAAGAGATTAGTAAAGAATGCAAACCTTAGGCATTCTTGAATAGACTCTTAGTACCCATTAAGATCTGGACACTCCTCAAGAGGTTGAGGAAAATGAAAAGCTGAAGTATTAGGTCTAAGGCTTAGGGAGTATTCGGCCTCGTTAACTAATTTTTGGTTTACGGGACTCAGTAACCTAAGCACCCTAATCTCACACACAGCCTGGTTCAGTAAGCGTAAAAATCAGAATCACGCAGAAGCATCGCAAAATTCTGAAAAGAACACCTAGAATAGGAGCGGCCGATCAACACAAGTTGATTTGGACGAGTTCCCAGCGCGGAGAGGCGGGAAATCCCCTCAAAGATGCGTAGCAAAATATCATCTCCTCGGTGCTTGTCTCCTAGGATATTTACATATCCTACTGGGGGCATGTAAGCACTCTGCTGGTTCAGATTCCATGGATGGCATTATCTCGAAGTGTCAATTGCCAGGGTCTGGATTCGGCCACGGAACACCATGGATGGGATTATCTCGAAATCTCAATAGCCAGGGTTCCGGGGGTTGCCATGGGCGGTGCTATCTCGAAACATCGATCGCCAGGAACCCTTGAGGATTGATGATGGGAGCAAGGAATCTGATACAGACCGTGTTGAAAAGCCAATCCTAGGCTAGAACTAAAAAGAAAAAGAGAGAGAAAACTCTCCAAACAAAAAAACTTTCTATCTCTCTCTTACAAAACGCACTGCGAACTGAGCCAGGGCTAAAATCATTTCAAGCACGGGTGCTTTAACCACGAAGTCCAATAAACCTTAGGTTAGTTCTTGTGGACCTTAAAAACCTTTGCTAAAAGACTGAGGCTAAGGCTAGACAGATTTGGATCTTGATTGGTACTAGAGTACCTTTTAGGCCTATGGTCAGCATTCTAACCTAATCTATGCTCAAATAAAAAAGGCACTTATCTAAAACTATTAAAAACTTCATGGTCTAGAACAAGGGTTGAAACCTTAAGTTTTTGCTAAGGGACTAGCAAAAGCTAGGCATGGGGGTATGATGAGAACCTCATCATGAGCCATAACTAGCTCATTTTGACCTAATACAAAGGATAAAAGCTCCTACATATCTCAAGGAAAGGCTTAACTCAGAGAATCCTGAGTTTGAGAAGAAAACAAGTCATAAGGGGTAAAAATGCAATTTTACCAGTATAATCTGCATACAGGGTAATTCAGGGCCCAAACATAGGTCAAAGCAGCTTAATAAGAATAAGAGTGGGATGAAATGATCTAGCAAGGGCTACAGCAATTCCAAGAAACTAAATGATAATCTGTAACCCTAAAACAACCCACTTCAATTCACGAGGTTCAAGGCAAAGTAAAAATAGAATAAACCCTCTAAAATTCATAGAAAAATAATCTCTAGGGTTTAGAACCTTCAATTTGACCTTCAGAACCCATTTTGACCTACATTGAGAACCATGCCCAATTAATAACTTAATTTGGGTTTTCGCATAAATTGACCGGTCAAACAAGGTTTAATATAGAAATGAAATTCACCATCGGATTCCTTAGGTCCTAATCAGTCATGTATAAAAACTTGAGCCTAAGAAGAAACCTCCTTGACCAACTTTACACTTTGGTCCTCATATATTTACTTTTTGGCCCTCAACTTTTGAACCCTCGCATTTTGGCCCCTAACTCTCCTTCGTTCTTTGCGATCAGGTCCCCCCTGCAAAACCTGCCACCACCATGCTCCGGCGACCTTGCGCGGAGCATGGCGCCGCGCAGGGTGAGGGGGGGGACCTGGCAAGTAAACCGGGGGTGCCCTACGTCGTCAGCCGTCGCAGGGACACCCCCTTGGTCGTTGTAACCCATCATACCGTCCGTGCGAACGCACGGACGGTATGGGTTTTTGTTTCCGGCCATCCTCCGGCGAGGGAGACACGTCGTCTCCCTCCGCCTTCCTCCCTGTTTTGATCCCTATAAATACCCCCCGTTGCTCCACCGACCGGGGCAGCCTGGATCTGACGGAGAAAATCCCCAACTTTCCTCTCTTCTCTCTCCGGCAGACGCTCACCAGCTCCGGCGGTTCCCCCCCCCTCCACCTCTTCGCTCTGCCGCAATACCAGCAGCAGAGACTTCCCTGCTCTTCCCGCGCCACGCCGCACCCAGCTGGCGCCTCTCCGGCTCTCTGCTCGCCGCCGCCCCTTTCCCTGAGCATCGTCTTCTCCGGCGACAGTCGATACGACTGTCGCCCTGTTCCTCCCCCTTCGTCCCTGCAAGTAAGCTAGAACTACCCCCCGTCTTCTCCTCTTTCTTCCCCCGCTTTCAATTTATTCAATTAAGCTCTCAACCGACCCTGACCATCGTCACCCCCTTCGTCTCCGGCCACCCTCCGGCGAGATGCTCCCATCGCTCCACAGCCTCACACACCTCGCCGACCTTCACCGAACCTCCGCCTCATCACACTGAGCACCCCCCACCCCTTCACTGCCACTCCACACCTCCGTAACGCTTCCCCCAACAAACCCATCCTCCGACCAACAGTCCGACCTAGGGCAGCCCTTGCACGTCGCCCCACGCCTCGCCACCACCCACACGAGGTTCGCCGCACCCTAGCGAAGCTCCCGGCACTTTCTGATTAGGCCGAGAGGCCGTTTTCTTGTGAACAGGCCACCCGACCTCCGCCGCCATTGCCGTGCAGAAGGAACTGCTTCCGCCTGCAGCTACAGGCGCGCCACGCTCAGCGCCACGCCCAGATTCAACTCCCAGGCCTTGCGAGGCGTTTCGACAAAACACCAGCCTCGCAGCTAAGGCAGAAGGCTTCGCGTGACGCCGTGATCTCCCGCTGATTTCCCCGCTGCAGGCGCGCAATTGAGGTGGGACATTTAGTCCCACCTCGGAAAAGCCTGAAGAGGCGCAGCGATATAAGATGCAAAAGTGCTGGAGGCTTACTGCCTCAGCACACGGGGTGAGGTCCCCTTCACCCGCCCGGTCACCCGGTCTCATCCGCGCTCACGCCCCGCGGACCTGACCCGACCCGACCCGACTTAAGACTGACCTGCACTCCTCGCCCACCACGCACGCCGGTGGGCCTGGACCCGGGCGTGACCCGAACCCCGATTACCCGGCAGCTCTGGGAGAGCTTTCCGAAGAGTGGTTTCAGAGAGAGAGAGGCACGGGGGGAGAGGGTAGAGTAGGTTTTGTTCTCTGACGTAAGCTCTGAAGTGTGCAGGCACAGGTGAAGAAGAAGAGCCGCGGAAGAAGAAGGAAGCTGACTGTAGCAACAGGCAGTTTAAGTCGTCTGATTTGGAAATCAGACGACGTCCTGAAGGGAAAAGAAGAAAGATGGAAGAAGATCTGAAGAACAACAGAAGAAGGCGAAGCATAGGAGAACACAAAAGAACAAGGGAAGAACTGAAAGAAGAAAAACAAAGAAGAAGAAGGAGATCTGAAGAAAGAAAGAAAGAAGAGCATCACCTCTGCAGAACAAAGAAGAAGAAGGAGATCTGAAGAAAGAAAGAAAGAAGAGCATCACCTCTGCAGAACAAAGAAGAAGGAGATCTGAAGAAAGAAAGAAAGAAGATCATCACGAGGAGAAAACAAAGAGAAAAGAAGACAACAAATTCTTTCCCTCTCTCTTTCTTTATTTTTTGTAAAAGAAACATGTATATCTCTAGAATACAACTTGCTCCCTGAGTTCGACCTCGGGAACTCTTTTATTCTCCGAGTAAAAAATTTTATATATTTGAAATGTTGGTAATAACTGGCTATACTACAACGTTATAACAATAAAACCCGGTTGTCCCAACCTCTTCAATCAGGCACCTTTCTCTCTTCTGTTTTCCCTCCTATTCTACCATGTATCCTTCCACATCTTTCACACATTTCCAATCCTACCCTCCTACCAACACGTATCCTCAAGATGATTACTATCCCAACTCAACTTATGATTACCCATCAACTAGCCAGGATAACTTTGATTGGGGATATGAATCTGGACCTCAGCGTCCAGGGTCTCACCAGGGACAACAAGACTATGATTACAATCATTCCTAGAGCTTCAATGATTATAGATCTTAATCCTTTGATGATCAAACCAACCCGATCCACAATCAGGAAGGATATGATGATTATAACACCTACCCTCCCCAATATTCCACTGAATATAGTCACCAACATTCTTTAAACAGCTTGAAATGACCTACTATCATGGAGGGACCCGAGAACCTTGATATCTTGACTCCCCTAGATTTAACCCAAACCCACCCAAACCTGAACCAAACCAGTTGATTCAGGTGAACCAAATCCAAGACAAGGTGTTGGCTAACTTAAGGAACACCATCCAATCTTTAGAAGCTCAGCCAATACCATTCACTAAAGCATTGGAGCCTATGATCACAATGATTGATGAACTTAATAGTTCTCAATTGGATTTACTCCAAAATGTTAGGGATAGGGACCTAGGTGAGTTTCTTCTTGGGAAATTATCGAGGTTGAGGATGAAATTTGTGGTTACCCTAGTCAAATCTTGGGATGATTCTCAAGATGAACCCCTTTAGGAGAGCCAATGTCTGAACCCGCTCAGGCACCTGTCAGGGGGGATACATATTCTGAGATTGGAGATAACCAGATTGGTCTAGAGCAACCCTTTGAGGATGAACCGATTGATTCACCCGAGATCCCCAAGCCTGGAAACGAAGAAAAATATGTCTCCTTGGATCATGAAAGATATATGATTTTGAGACAAATATAAATGAGAATCATCAATTCTTTGACTTTGAGGGTGAAGAATCTTCAGGTGAAGTCTCACTTGAGAATAAGGAAAATGATTTTAGTGAGACAAACAGGCTTAAGGAATCTGATGAACCATTTGATAGCCCGTTCATTGAAGATTTGGATTCAGTTGGGGTTAACTTGGAGGATTCGAATCCTCATTTACTAAAAGATTCAATCAATAGGCCCATTCCTCAACCACACCCCAAACGGATTGATTTTGATTTGGAAATCATTGTACCCAAGTCAATTTTGAGTCAGCCACAATTTCTGAACTTGGGTAAATCTTATGGGGTGAACGGTATGCTAAAGGTCCCGAAGCCTGAGCACTTGATGTTGGAGGATAGAAATAGTGAAATAAAAATTTGGGAGGCTAATTTTGAGTGAACTTTGATTTTGGATCTAAGGGTACCTATTTACCTGAAACCACCTACTTTCTACCAGAACCATACGATATCTTTCATGTGCAACCCAAGCTCGAAATAACTGATTATTTTTCTGAGCTGAACATTAAGTGGACAACTGCACCTATTGAACCATCTTTACTCATTGTTTGACACTTTGTGATAAGATGATTTTCGCTTTAAAATAATGTATTAAGATGATTTATCGTTGTATGATCAAAGTGGTGGAAAACTGCTTAACAAAATAATTAAAATTAAAATTAAACCACTCATAGAAGAGCGGGTTGTGTCCACAGGGAGGCAATGATGCAATAAAATCATGAATATTTTTTTCGTATTCGTTCAATCAAGTGTGAAATCTTGAGTCAAATCTGACATGAAATGCAATGAAAAGAAGATATACAATAACTCAAAAATGTAAGTGTATATGTGCAATTTTTCCTTACTAAAATATTCAATAAATATGTGATGAATCTATGTAATTTCCAATTGACATGATTAGAGAAAATTTGTGCTCATTTTAATCCAAAACCAATGTTAAAACATGTGAATAACAAAAGCCACGTAATTATAAGAAAGCATGAGTATGAAGTCACAATTTCACCATAATAAAATAATCATAAATCAAAATTCATTTTCATGGCAATGGCATTCAAATGTAAATATTAATCAACCCAAAAATAGAGGATTTTGTTCCTTTATGCGTGTGCGAAGAGGAGGCAATGGCAGCTCGCGGGAAGCTCGGAGAAGGATAAGCATGACGAGAGCTTTCCGATGGTGGTGGTGGCTCTCCAAATGGCTATTAGTGATCGCCAGCCAGAGTGGAAGAGGCCACCGGTGATGAGGCTTTCCGGCCGACCGTTAGGTGGTCGATTGGTGCAGCCAGAAGCATGGTTGTGCTCGAGGAGTCGGGGCAAGTCCGATGGAGTTCCCAACGCGAAGTTTCGAGGCCGGATTTGATGGCTACTTTTGTGGTGGCTTTGGGTACCTTCGTCAATAGATAAGAAGAAGGAGGAGGAGGAGGAGGAGCCGGGCGTGTGCCCAAGCGGCGACACCAGCTAGAGTAAAGCACACTATGCACGCGCTGCTGGTGGGCGAGGCTGGGTGCTGCTGCTGGGCATGTGGTTTGGGCTGTGGAGCGTGCGCGACAGTTGCTGCGGGCGGCGTGCGCACACAGCAGCAGCGGGCGCAGGAGGTGATGGAGGGCACGCTGTGTGTGTGCTGCATGCGGCGAGGGTGAGAGAACCCGTGCATGCAGGCTGGTGCGGGCGAGAGGCACTGAGGAACGCACACAGGCATTGTGAAGGTGAACGCGCGGTGGCAAATGGCGCTAGCGCTGAAGGTGGGTGCACTGGAGGTGGGTGTGCAGAGGCTTGCGTGAGTTGCTGGCTGAGGTGAGGAGTTGCAGAGACTCTTTAGCGATGTGGGCTGTCACCCCACACGCCCATGGTGGTGAGTCGTTCTGCTGCAGTGAGGCCGGTGGTATGGAACGGAAGAGGAGCAAGGTCCTCTAAGCACAGTGAGGAACAAAGGGTGGTGGCCTCCTCCTCAACGGCAGCTCTTCCTTCTCCTTTTGTAGCCACGACCACACTGATTTGAAATTCAAAACACCGTAGAATGAATGTGATGCGCAGAAGGAGGAGGTGGAGCTGGAGGAGTTACCTATGCAAAGGAGAAAATGAATAAAAGAATAAAATAATTAGGGTTATTTATACACAACTCCTTATCTTCTATGTTAATTAAAATAGTGCACTTAATTAATTAACTAATTAAATGTATGCAACCCTAGGTTAATTCTAAATGCATGAATTATGTACTTAAGCTAAAAATATGAATTAATTTATTTACATCCTAATGCATGCTATCTAAATGTTAAAATTAATTTAATGTCTAGACATTTAGATACTTAAATAGCCCACGAATATGGGCTATTCAAATACCCCATGCCTAATTCAAACAATGTCCTCATTGGAAACAAAAATAGTTAATGGAAGATATTTCCTAAGGCGAAGAATGGTAGGAGCTAAGGCTCCTCAAGAGTGACATCGTCAACCAGATGGCCATCCAAAGTAATGTATGGTTTTAACCGTTGACCGTTGGCGATAAAGGGAGTTGCTGAAGAGGAGGGGCTTTTAATCTCCACAGCTCCATGTAGAAACACTTTAGTGATTATGTAAGGCCCATCCCAACGAGATTTTAACTTCCCAGGAAAAAGCTTAAGTCTGGAATTGAAAAGCCAAACTTGTTGGTTGGGCTCAAAGGTCTTTCGAAGTATCTACTTATCATGCAAGACCTTAGTTCTTTCTTTATAAGCTTGAGAGGTGTCATAAGCATCATTCCTCAGCTCCTCAAGCTCGCTTAATTCCAGAAGTCATGCCTTACCCGCCTTCTCTAAATCCATGTTAACACTTCGAATAGCCCAAAGTGCCTTATGTTCCAACTCAACAGGTAAATGCCATGCTTTCCCATACACAATCCAAAAGGGAGAAGTACCCAAAGGGGTCTTATAAGCCATTCAATACGCCCACAAAGCATCATCAAGCTTTTGGGATCAGCCTTTCCTATCAGGTCTAACGGTCTTTTCTAAAATATTTTTTATCTCCCTATTCTACACTTCAACCTGGCCACTCGTCTGAGGATGGTAAGGGGTAGCGACCTTGTGAGTCACTCCCAGACTCCTGATTAGCCGATTGAAGTGGTGGTTTCGGAAATGAGGTCCCCCATCACTTATACTGGTCTTGGGGCAGCCGAAACGAGATATGATATTAGCCTTCACAAATTTCAACACCACAGAGTGGTCATTTGTGCATGTAGGAATGGCCTCTATCCATTTAGAGACATAATCAACTTCCACCAAGATATATTCATAACCATGGGACAACGAGAAGGGGCCCATAAAGTCAATTCCCCACACATCAAAAATTTCAACAAATTGAATAGGGTGTTGAGGCATTTCATTCCTCTTCCCAATCGTTCCAGTCCGTTGACATCTAATATAGGCCTTAACAAAATTATGAGAATCCTTAAATAAGGAAGGCCACCAAAAATCGGACTGGAGAACCTTAAAAGCAGTTTTCATAGCACGAAAGTGTCCTCCACAATGAAGTTCATGGCAAAAACTCAGCACACTTTGTTGTTCCTCTTCAGGTACACAATGTCTCAATACTTGGTCTTGTCCAATTCTAAATAATTCAGGCTCTTCCCAATGAAAATATCTTGGTTGGGAAATGAATCTCTTTCTTTTCTGCTCATCCCAAGAGCCAGGAGTTTGTCCAGTGACCAAGTAATTTACGGTATCTACATACCAAGGTAAAGTTGGTGTTACCACCATCAGAGTTTCATCGGGAAATGTCTCGTGGATCTCTCCAGAAAGAGAGCATTAAGTGTAAGGCGAGACAGGTGGTCAGCCACAACATTTTCTACTCCTTTCTTTTCACGTGTCTCCAAATCAAATTCTTGAAGGAGTAGGATCCACCTAATCAGACGTGGCTTAGAATCTTTCTTAGCAATGAGATGTTTCACTACTGCATGATTAGTAAAAATAACCACCTTAGACCCAAGCAAATAAGACCTAAACTTCTCCAGAGCAAAAACTACAATAAGTAATTCTTTTTCAATGACGATGTAGTTTTGCTGAGGTTCGGTTAAAGTCTTGCTGGCATAATGCAGCACATGAGGTCTTCCCTCAACCCTTTGTCCAAGGACTGCTGCCACTGCATAATCCGAAGCATCACACATCAGCTCAAATGGGAGTATCCAATCAGGAGCTTGGACAATAGGTGTAGAGATCAAGGCCTCCTTTAGAATTTAAAAGGCCTCGGCACACTTTGAATCAAAATTGAAGGAAGATTCCTTCGCCAACAAGTCACAAAGTGGCCTAGAAATTTTACTAAAATATTTAATAAAGCGCCTATAAAAGCCGGCATGACCCAGAAAGGATCTAATCTGTTTGACGTTCGTGGGCAATGGGAGTTTGGAAATAGAATCAATCTTGGCTTTATCTACTTCCAAACCTCGCTCGGATACAACATGCCCAAGTACAATTCCTTTCTGTACCATGAAATGACTTTTCTCCCAGCTGAGGACTAAACCAGTCCCCTTACATCGCTTCAACACATTCTCAAGGTGCAGGAGACACTGGTTGAAAGACGAGCCATAAATGGAGAAGTCATCCATAAACACTTCAACACACTCGTCAATCATGTCCGAAAAAATAGACATCATACACC
Organism: Thalassia testudinum; assembly: GCA_037157565.1. Taxonomy (NCBI): domain Eukaryota; kingdom Viridiplantae; phylum Streptophyta; class Magnoliopsida; order Alismatales; family Hydrocharitaceae; genus Thalassia; species Thalassia testudinum. The sequence continues at coordinate 4,193,937 of JAZHRO010000003.1, read as the reverse complement.
GCTGGAAGGTTGCAGGGGCATTACATAATCCAAACAGCATACGCCTGAATGCAAAACTACCGTAAGGACTCGTGAATGTCGTCTTCTCCTGGTCATCAGGGAAGACTGAAACCTAGTTGTACCCAGAATATCCATCGAGAAAGTAATAATACTTATTCCCTGCCAATTTCTCGAGAATTTGATTAATAAAAGGCAAGGGAGAGTGATCCTTCTGGGTAGCAGTGTTCAGTTTGCGGTAATCAATACAGACCCTCCATCCAATTGAGGGTCTAGTGACAACTTGTTCACCTTGGTCATTGAATTCCACAGTAAAGCCTGCCTTCTTTGGCACCACATGAATAGGACTTACCCATTTACTATCTGCAATGAGATATATGATCCCAGTGTCCAACCACTTCAAGATTTCCTTTTTAACCACCTCCCTCATATTAGGGTTTAGATGTCTCTGCATGTTTCTAAATGGCTTGATGGAATCATCAATATAAATGTGTTGCATGCAGAGTGTAGAGTCTATACCCTTAATGTCAGCAATGCTCCAAGCAATAGCTTCCTTGTGCCTAGATAAGCATTCAATCAGGGCTCCCTCCTATGCCTCAGATTGCACAACTGAAATGATAACGGGGAGCGTATCATTGGCACCTAGGAAGATGTACTTGAGAGGTCAGGGAGGGGTTTCAACTCAAGGTCGGGGCCTTGTATGGTTGAGGGTTTCATAATAGATGTCCCCATCTCAGGTAGCAAATCTACCTTAGGCAGAGATGATGGGGGAAGAGACTCAGCAGAAACACCCAGCAATTCCTCAAGTTCTAGTATATCCCCTTCACATTCCTCTAAGAGATGAAAATGCTCATTTAGCATGACATGCTGAAGGGGGTCATCACATAACATTGTAGGGGTTGCCTCTTCAATCAGGTCATCTATCACCTCAACTTGAGAACAATCCTCAAGCCCGACTTGTTTGTAAGCATCAAACACATTAAGCCAGATTTTCCTGTTCCCAAAGCCCATTTTCAATGCCCCAGTATTGCAATTGATTGAAGCATGCAAAGTAGCAAGGAAGGGGTGGCCCAAAATGATGGAGGGTTTGGTTGGCTTGTTGGTAGGGTCAGTGTCCAAAACTAAGAATTCAACAGGAAAGAAGAAATCCTCCACTCTTATGGGGACATCTTCCAAAATTCCCCGTGGTGTCTTAAGTGGTCGATCTGCAACTTGAAGGATTACAGGGCTAGGCTTCAGATTGCCTCCCCCAAGTTGTTCATACACGTAGCTCGAAGGGTGTTCACCCCCGCACCTAGATCAAGTAGAGCCTCATCAATCTGTAAGTCACCAATAACTACTGAGATGTATGGGGCTCCTGGGTCCTTAAGTTTCGGGGGTGTGCCATGTTGAACAATTGAGCTAACAGAATCAGGCAGGACAACTTTTGATTGGACCTGTTTCCTAGATTGCCGCTTTTTCGTGCACAGGTCCTTTAAGAAGTGGGCATAAGACGGAATCTGCCTGATAGCTTCAAGCAAAGGTAGGTTAATATGCACTTGCTTGAAAGTTTTCATGATTTCATCCGTCTTATCTTTGGCTCCAGATGAGCCAGCAGAAGTCTGCCCAGAGGTGGATAAGCACTCTGGAAAGGGCACTCTCGATCTCTGGGTGGAAGGGTTGTCATGTCGAGTAAGGGGTGGAACGGGGGCAACTTCTTCCAGTGAGGTGATTTCAAGCAGAGAAGATTTGGGCAAGTCTTCTCCGATGGGGGTGAAAGTCGAGGTGGATAGTTTTTTAGGGGGTGAGACTATAGGAGCATCGGGTTTGGAAATTTCTTTCCCACTCCTCAGAATAGTCACCGCCTGAGCATGCTCCCTAAAGACAATCCCTTTTCCTTTAGGATTCTCCTCAGCAGCACTGGGGAGCTTCCCAGTTTCCCTCTGTCTAACGGCCTCAACAAGGTGTCCTATTTGTGATTTCATCTCATGTATAGCCTTGTCATGAGATTGGATGATGGCACTTTGACTTTCTTGCATAGTTTTCAACATTGCCTTCAATTCATCCATCTCAGAGGTCTTAGGTTGGGCAAAGATCTGAGGTTGGTTCATTGATGGTTTTGAAAGGATTGTGGTTTATAATTCCCTGAATTTGAGACATTTCCTTGTCTCCATGAAAAGTTTGGGTGGTTCCTCCATCCCTCATTATAAGTGTTGGAAAAAGGGTCATTACGAGGTCTAGGACGAAACCCTTGAGCGGCATTCAAATCCGCTTGTACAAGCTCAGGGAATTGGGAGGCCAAGTGGCAATCCACAGTGGCGTGTGTATTGCCTTGGCAAATTGAGCATTCGAAAGCTTGGGATGTGGAGGTGTTAGATACGAATGGACTCGGGTTTGACATAAGCCTTTCCATGTTTTGATTCAATAATTGAATCTGATAGGCTAAATTATGGGTGTCCCTTACCTCATTCACCTCCAACTTTCTTTGCATGAGAGTGGGCTTTCTATCCATGTAGGCAGAATTCAAGTGAATAGAATTCTCACTCAAAGTATCGAAAAGGTTCCAATCTTCATCCTCAGTCTTAGATATTAAGGTTCCTGCACAGGCACCATCCACAGTTTGCCTATGCGAATCATTAAGTCTAGTGTAGAACCTTTCAACCAGTTGCCATTTAGGCACCTGGTGATGTGGGCAAAGTCTCAGCAAGTCATTAAAGCAATCCCACGCATCATGGAAAGCTTCCCCATCCTTTTGAACAAAACTCATAATTTCCCTCCTAAAGTGATTGGTTTTGCTCATGGGGAAGTACTTCTTCAAAAACTCCTTCTTCAGGGCATCCCAAGTGTTAATATCATCAAGGGTGTGATACCAATACTTGGCTTTGTCCTTAAGGGAGAAGGGAAAGAGGGTCCACATTTGAGCGTCATCAATAACGCCCTACAGCTTCACCGTGGAACTGACCTCGATGAATTCCTCTATATGCCTATAAGGGTCTTCCCTAGCAGTACCATAAAAGGAGGGCAGTAAGGATATGGTACTGCTTTTGATCTCATAAGGATTGTCCCCTCCAGGTCTACGTAGTGCAGGGCCAGCTTGATTGGTTGGAATGAAATATTCCTTAAGGCTCCTTTGACCGGCCATTTCTATCCTTGGAAGGTTTCTTCTTAAGATTCTTTATGGTTCAGGATCAAACGCAAGTTGTCTCCTAAGAGAATGCCTACCAAGAATGCACTACAAACACAATTCAAAAGGACTTGTTTGGTCATTACAAATTTAGGCTTTTGACTTTAGTTCAAATTGTAAGTGACAAAGCAAGTTGCCCAATCAATTACGCGCCTATTGTCAACCTTCGAAATCCCCAAAAAGACCTAGTTGGAGCTTAGGTGTTCTTCCCTAAATCTCAAATGGTAGAGCAAATCCAAAGACGGAAGATCGAGGGATGCAAGTAGGCCTAAGCCTTCCTTTGAAGCTGTGCTTTCACGATGCTTCTCAACTACCCCCAAAAATCCGTGACAGGGTATCCCCCTCTTTGGATTTACAAAACCTTTGATCTCAAGTTCGAACACTTCAGAATCCAACGGTAGGAGGCTCTTGTCCTAGGTGTTCCAAGACTTAGGAGTGTCTAAATGCGTGCCGTGGTGCAAAAGATATAAGTGTGCATACATCACAAAAAGATTTTGAATTTTGAATCGCACACCACGTTTGAAAATCAAGTCCTTGATTTTTAAATGTCCCTCCTTTAATTAATTAGGCCTTCTTCAAGAATATACGTGACCACTTGTTAGATCGCTTCAAGATAGATTATGTGGTCTAAAAATTAATTCAAATGCATTTGCATGACAGGTAGAAATGTGAAGTTAGAAATGCATACCTAATTCCAGCATTCTTCATGCAATATGCAAGACAGGAAATTAGATCTAGATGCTACTCATTCAGTCCTAAATGATTCGACCTAAGGGCAGGTAGCTCATTTTTTTTTTATTTTAGCTACTTATGCACAAACAAATTAAGGATAAACAACCACAAAGTAAAATAAAAGCCTAGATCTAACGAAAAAGGAACAGGCTCCCAAAAATCAGCCCCAATTACTACAAGGGCAAGAAAATAAAAATAAAACTTATGAAACGGAGAATCTCCTATAGAGGCGGAATCCAGGTCTCCTTCATCTTCCCCACGTGTAAGCGTCGCTCAAGGTCGATGTCTTCTCCCCAATGTGCCTATCACCTCTCTCAAATTCCTCGCACAAATTCCTCGCATCGAAAAAATAATAAATGGTCAGGTCACTGTGTAATGAGAAATAATAAAAAATGAAATCAGGTGAAATTATTGCGTCTGTTGCCTCCCCGGCAACGGCACCATTTGATAAGACGATTTTCGTTTTTGAATAATGTATTAAGATGATTTATCGTTGTAGGATCAAAGTGGTGGAAAACTGCTTAACAAAATAATTAAAATTAAAATTAAACCACTCATAGAAGAGTGGGTCATATCCACAGGGAGGCAATGATGCAATAAAATCATGAATATTTTTTTCATATTCGTTCAATCAAGTGTGAAATCCAGAGTCAAATCTGACATGAAATGCAATGAAAAGAAGATACACAATAACTCAAAATGTAAGGGTATATGTGTAATTTTTCCTTACTGAAATATTCAATAAATATGTAATGAATCTATGTAATTTCCAATTGACATGCATTAGAGAAAATTTGTGCTCATTTTAATCCAAAACCAATGTTAAAACATGTGAATAACAAAAGCCACGCAATTATAAGAAAGCATGAGTATGAAGTCACAATTTCACCACAATAAAATAATCATAAATCAAAATTCATTTTCATGGCAATGGCATTCAAATGTAAATATTAATCAACCCAAAAATAGAGGATTTCGTTCCTTTGTGTGTGTGCGAAGAGGAGGCGGTGGTGGCTCGCAGGAAGCTCGGAGAAGGATAAGCACAACGAGAGCTTTCTGATGGTGGTGGTGGCGCTCCAAACGGTTGTCGGTGGTCACCAGCCGGAGTGGAAGAGGCCACCGGTGGTGAGGCTCTCCGATCGGCCGTCGGGTGGTAGATTGGTGCGGTCGGAAGGGTGGTTGTGCTCGGGGAGTCGAGGCGAGTCTAATGGAGTTCCCGGCGCGAAGTTTTGAGGCTGGATTTGATGGTTGTGTTTGTGGTGGCTTTAGGTACCTTTGTTAACAGAGAAGAAGGAGGAGGAGGAGGAGGAGGAGCCAGGCGTGTGCCCAGGCAGCGACACCGGCTGGAGTAAAGCACGCTATGCGCTCGCTGCTGGTGGGCGAGGTTGGGTGCTGCTGCTAGGCGCACAGCTTAGGCTACGGAGCGTGCACGACAGTTGCTACGGGCGGCGTGCACACACAGCAGCAGCGGGTGCTGGAGGTGATGGAGGGTGCACCACGTGTGTGCTGCGTGCGGCGGGGGTGAGAGCTCACGTGCGTGCAAGCTGGCACGGACGGGAGGTGCTGAGGAACACATGTGGGCATGGTGAAGGTGAAGGCGTGGTGGCAGATGGCGCGTGCGCTGAAGGTGGGTGCATTGGAGGTGGGTGCGCAGAGGCTGGCGTGAGTTGTTGGCTGAGGTGAGGAGTTACAGAGACTTTTTGGTAGTGTGGGTTGTCACCCTACATGCCCACGGTGGTGAGTCATTCTACCGCGGTGAGGCCGATGGTGTGGAATGGAAGAGGAGCAAGGTCATCTAAGCATAGTGAGGAATAAAGGGTGGTGGCCTCCTCCTCAACGGCAGCTCTTCCTTCTCCTTTTGTAGCCACGGCCACACTGATTTGAAATTCAAAACGTCGTAGAATGAATGTGATGCGTAGGAGGAGGCGGGGACAGAGTTACCTGTGCAAAGGAGAAAAAGAATAAAAGAATAAAATAATTAGGATTATTTATACATAACTCCTTAACTTCTATGTTAATTAAAATAGTGTACCTAATTAATTAACTAATTAAATGTATGCAACCCTAGGTTAATTCTAAATGCATGAATTATGTACTTAAGCTAAAAATATGAATTAATTTATTTACATCCTAATGTATGCTATCTAAATGTTAAAATTAATTTAATGTCTAGACATTTAGATACTTAAATAGCCCATGAATATGGGCTAATCACTTTGGTCTTAGGTTGCTCACCACAAAATCGCAGACCTGGCCCCGCAATTTTAACAACCTTCGGTTCTGGGTGATTTTCATCCGGAACCACAGAATCACTCGACCCTGGGGCATGGGTTTGCATCATAACTTGGTCCACTTCTGTGGACATCTTCTGTTAGCAGGTTGGCGGATTAATATTTTTATTTTGTTTCTGACCCGCACTTGTGAATTCTCAATTTCTTCTTTGTATGTATGGTATGCCTAGCTGAAGGCATTAAACTTAGCGCGTGTGTATACTCTCTTCTCTCTACAGAGCTGACCGGGTTTTCACGATACTTAGGTGTATTCTGTTTACTCCGCCCGTTTCATGTCTTTATTTACAATGAGAACATTGCATCATTTAGGCATGGGGGGCTAGATACTTAATCCTAAAATCATTTTGTTAACTCCATAGAATTTCTTTTAGTTTCTTTAAAAAAAGATTGAAAATTCAAAAATATAAAAAAAAAGATAGAATTTGGAGAAGAGAACTTAGGCATTTGGCGTTATTAACTTTAGGAAATGATACGAGAGGACCTAAATACTTAGACTCTTTAGGTCTTTGGGTTTAATTAGCCTGGGTGTCCACTCAAATGTGGACTTAGTCTCGAGTCCTCACCAAGTAATTCTATTTTAATTTGGTCAATAAATTCGGGTGATAAGTTTACGACTTATCAGCTCGCCCTCTGATTTGAGAGGACTTTAAGCCTAAGCATCTCCACACTTTCTGCACTAACTCAGTTTTCGACGGTTTCTTTGGAAATTGGGTAGCTAATGAACTATCTAGGGTGGTATGGCTGGTAAGTTGTCGGTGGTAATAGTTCATCGGTCGGTTGTTTAGAGCCTGCCACAACCCCATTTTCGTCGTACTGCCTTTAGGTAAATCTTAGATCAGGGAAGCCACCTACTTAAAAAAAAATAGAGAGAAAAAAAAAGGAGAAAATAAAATAATAAATAATAAATAAAATAAATAAATAAAATCATACTTCATCGCATGAGTATGGCTAGCAAGTTGCCATGGGTAATAGCCATTGGTCGGTTGTCTAGAGCCCGGCTCACAAAAAACACAATAATTCCTAAAACACTTAGGGAAGAAGCGGGGAAATAGAATAAACTGAGAAGATATACACTGGGTTTGCCCTTGTGTTGACCCCATAAATAAAAGAAGTAGGGAGAAAGCTACTATTTGAAAAGATAAACCTCTAGGCAAGGTCACCTAGGGTCGTCGAAACTCGAAGTCCATTTTAATAGTCGCCTAGTGAGTCTTTCACTCTTTTCACTAAATGCTTAGCACTTAGAGTCCTTTTCGAGTCTTGGGCGGGTCGGGTAGCCGTAAAAAGTTATCCCAACACTCTCAAACTCAAAAAGTCCAAAAAAATAAAAAAAGAAAAATAAAAAAATGTATCTTCCCTTTTCAAATAAGGCGAGGACTTGGGTGGTCTGCATTCTAGCAGACACCTGGGTACTATTGAGTTTTCGTTGTTTAGGACCTTAGTTGAAATTTTCTATTGTTAATAAACGACTTAGGCCAAAGCGATCTAATCATAATTTTATTTTTATACATAGCATGTAGTTTAATTTTACTAGGTTCTAGCAAAAGATAGGCATGGGGGTATGATATAGACACAATTATTGAGGGTAAAATGCCTATTCATGCATGTTCCTAGGCTTAGAATTGCATTTCATGTTATAAATATTGCATAGCATACATCATTCAGCATTTAGAGTAGTCGTATATAATTTAGGTTAATTGCATCCGTTTTGTGGTCAGGAGAGAAGGATATTTATTTCGGAGCCTCAGATTGACGATCCAACAGTAAAAATCTGATCAAGATGATGATCGGAGTCTAACACCTCCAAAATTGCCTCGATCGGAATCCCATAGCACCATATGTAATCCAAGGAAGATCAACGGTCGAGGGACTAGGTGATGCAATCTGGAGCGTCAAACGACAAATCCAACCATACAGATGGATTTGGGTCGACGATCACAGCCCAACGGTGTAAAAATCGACTCAATCCTACCTCTGTAGCATCCCCTACAAAGGAAAGATGGACAGCCAAGATTACGCCACGTGGCGCAACCCAGGCCACCCATGCGCACGCGCATGCCACCGCACGTGCACAGCAGCGCGGATGTGCGTGTGCATGCGAAGGCACACACACGCAAGTGCAGCAGTGCTCGGAGGCAGCAACAACGGCGCGTGTCGTACATGCACGAGTGACGAGGCCACGTGCAACGTGCATACGCGAGCGACAAGGCCATGTATAGCACGCGTCAGCGGTGCGGCAGCAGGGGCACGTGAGTGGGATCTTCAGTGACGTTTGCGGTGGATCTTCAGCAACGTTTATGACCATCACTAAATGTCCTGTATACGAATTTAATTCTTTCCTCCACTATAAAAGGACCCCTACCCCTCTCATTTTTCTTCATCTCTTCCTTTCTTCCTCTCACCACCTCCAAGGCTCTAGAGAGAGCTTGTCCCAAGCCCGGGATGCTCCTTTAGAATAGAAAACCAAATAGTTTTCCCTTCCCTCATCCCCATTCGTGGAGCATCCCATGGCCGTCCTCTCACCGCCCTTCAGGAAGAAGATCCTCGCCGCGACGCTGTCCTACCCCATCCTCCATCCTCTGGCTCCATCCCCGTTCGTCCCGCTCCTCACCACCTTCCTCCAGGTGATGTCAGAGCGAGTCGTCCTCCGAGCAACCGTCGAGGGGGATTTCTTTCACCTCTTTCTATCTTTTTTTGCTTTCGTAGTGTAGATTTTCCTCTTTCATAGTTGTAATAAACAATTCCTTATGAATGGATGATTGTCACTCTTCTCTCTTTCACCCTCTCTCTCTTAAATTTTTGCAAGTAGATTAGCTAGAATTTATCGACCTGATCTCTTGCTTGCCTCCCCGTGTTTGACACAGGACTCACTTTTCGAGTTTCGGTTATAAATTTTATCTCATAGATGCATTTTGTGAGCTACGATGACGAGTCCTCCAAAACCCTGATTTCATTTCGCGAAACGTGCCTCCCATCCGTAGCCCTCCTCCTTCTCCTCCCATCTGCAACCCTCCTCCTCCTCCTCCCATCTACAGCCCCTCCTCTTCCTCCCATCTGCCACCACCCCTCCTCCTCATCCTCATCCCCAGCCCCTCCTCCTCCTCATCTACATCCCTAGCCCCCCATTCCCCCATTAGCCACCCCCTTCTCCTCTTCCTCCCATTGCTATCCCCCTAATCCCAAAATTTTTTGTATTAATTAAATGTCAAATTTGGTTAATTTTTTTAATTTGTTTTAGTTATCTACTTATAAATATTTGTAATTTGATTTAGGTATCTCACATTGTTGGACACCTTCTCTGTGATTCACGAGCTTTGTTGAGGTATGAAATTAAGTTGTCTTAATTCATTTGTGAATGAATGTGGGGTGTGCCCACTTAATTATGTTTAGAAAGTGGGATGTGCCCACTTAGGTTTAGAATGTGAATTTTTTTTATGATTGTGGGGTGTACTCACTTGATTTAGTAAATTAAATGTGTTTGATTGATTGTGGGGTGCACCCACTTTCTTTTAACTATTTATTTGATTTTATTATGTATGTTTGATTGATTTAACAATTTAAATTTGATTCTATTATGTACCCACTTTATGTCTGTTTGATGTTATTATTTTAATGCATTAATTATAGATACACACACTTGCATAAATCTAGATGCATTTGAGGCTAAACAATAGGTATTCTAACCCCTGGGTTACAGGTTTTGGGAGGAGATAATTGTGTCAAAATACTTTCTCGTTGACACTTATGATCATGTTATATGAACAATGCAAAGTGTTTGTATACCTCACTTACATTCACGAAGCTTTGTCTTTATAGCTTGCCATAAGAGTCATCATCCTTTGTTCAAAGAAGTTCTGAACAAAGGGGGGTCCTTAAAGATTTGATCACAACTTAGGGTTACTTGTTATATGGAATCGATGTCTAGAGGAATTTCAATAATATCTTTTCGCTCTTCTTCGGTATACCAACTGATCTTATCTACGTTCCTAGTGCACCCTTAAATGGGAGTCATTGGGAATGTAGTTAAGGTTAGTCTTAGGGGGTATACTGGAGAAGTGCGAGGAGATGCTACCAAAATTTCTCCAAACACCGGTTACATGTAACAAGTAATGTTGTGATTAAATCTTCAAGGATGGGCTATTAAGTGAAAACCCTAATCAAAATACAAATATTATTATAAGATCATATTATAATTATTAGGTTGTTTTATTTGATTTTTGTAGATTATCATGGATAACTCTTGGACTAGTTTGAGGAACTCGAATTACTCTCGATATAAGAATGGAGTGAGGGAGTTCCTTGATTGGGCATTTCATGACAATAGAAAGTCATTCAGATGAGGAGACAAGTTTGAGAAGATATTTTGCCTATGTAGGAGGTGCTTGAATGGATATTCACATGATAGGAACACTGTATACAAGCACATGATTTACAACAATTGGTGGCAGCATTATACTAAGTGAATTGTTCATGGAGAGGTGTTTGCACCTCAAAACACGCCTGTAATAACGCCTTCTTGTGCTATTTTCTAGCATTAACATTGCATAATAGGATCCTGTAATCGCATTTGTAAAAACACTTGCATGCATGCATTTAATCAAGAGAGGAAGAGGAGTGAAACAATCGCCTGCATAGTTACATTTTTCTTCAAGTGCCTCCTTGCAAAATCACCCTCTTTTTATTTTTCCTCTTGATTTCTTCTTTTCTCTCCTTCCCGCGGCTGCACCCTTCCCGCGGCTGCACTCTTCCCGCAGCTGCATGCAGTAGCCACGCAGCACTTCTTCCCGTCACTTCTCCCTGCCAACGCCGCTCCCTATAGCTGCAACTCGCACACCCTCTCCCTGCTGCAGCTGGCACGCCACTCTCCCCTCCTCTATAAGTAGCTGCAGCTTCATCCTTGCAAGAGCAGCTGCTGCAGCAACAAAAACCCGCAGCCATCTTCTTCACCGCTTTCCCCTCCCATACGTCGGCCCTCCGTCGAGGAAGCACCCGGCGAGCAGGAGAACCCACTGTGGTGCACACCACCACAGTGGGAGCACCACCGCCCAGCTCTTCGACGAGCCGGTGGGCGTGGTGCATTCCCTCGCTTCATTTTTTCTCTTTAACGCCATTGCCGCCGCTCCAAGCTTCGAAGCTTGAAGCCACGGCAGCAGCAGCCCAGCAGCAGCAGCAGGTCCTCCCGCTCCTCCGCGACCGTCCCCGCAGTCGCTAAACGCCTCCGCGCGCGTCTGCAGGGCGTTCCCCGCCTCCGTCTCCGTTCTGTCCGCCTCGCAGTTGCACCTGTAGCCGTCCGCCGCGCGCACTGCAGCGGCCGGCTACGGCCTCGCGCCGCCCCCTGCCCTCCTCCGCGACCCTCCGCGACCACCTGCAGACCTCCTCCACGCTCGCTCCTCCACGCCTTTGCCCGCCCGTCGCCTTCGCGCAGGCCTGCAGAACCCTACGCGAAGGCGCGCCCGCACCCGCCGTCTTCAGACGTCCGCCTCCGCCTTCAGACGACGCGGCGTCAGATGTCCGCCGCCGCGAGCAGACGTCTTAACTCGCTGCCATTGTCCGCACTCTCGATCTCTCCAGCCCGCTCTCAATCTCTCTGCTGATCTCTCTCTCCCGCTCTCTCTCTCTCACGTATTCTCTCTCTCTCCCGCTCTCTCTCTCTCTCTCTGTTTTTTTACTCACAGCAACACACACACACACATTCACCGACGCACACACACCTATACCAACACATACACACACACTCACACACTTATAGTAACATATATATACTTATATACATCTATATATAATATATACATATATATATATATATATACTTATATACATAGTAATATCTATAGTTATGTATACATACATATATATATAATATATATACATATATATATATAATATATATATATATATATATATATATCTACTTATATATATCTATATACTTATACATATACTTATATATATATATATATATATATATATATATATACTTATATACATAGTATATCTATATATTTATGTATACACACACATATATATAATATATCTATATATATATATATGTATATATATATATATATATCTATATACTTATACATATACTTATATATATATACATATATACTTATATACATATATATATATATATACATATCTATATACTTATATATATACACACATATATATATATATATCTAGATACATATATACTTATATACATATATACATAGCTATATACATATATACATACATATATATATATACATAAACACCTATATATATATATAATACATATATATCTATATATATCTATACATATATACTTATACATTTATATACATATAGATATATTTACTCATATACATACATATGTACATATATTTTCACGTTATTTACTATACGCTGTATCGCGGGAATATCTGCACCAGTTGCTGATATTCCCTAATACACGCGTACAAAAAAAGCGTGGTCCCATACATCATCCATCCTCCATCCACACTCCACGCGGCACATAGTCGTGTTGGTTGCGTCTCTCTAGACGTCGACTGACTCGACATAGTGCTACACTCCATCGCTACCTCCACCCCCACCCCTTTATATATATACTACATATAAATATATATCTATAGCTACTATATTTACTTTCTATCTGTTATCTTCCTTCTTAGTAAAAAGATAAAAAAAGGTATAAAAGTGAAAAGATAATCTTTGATTTGCAGGTACCCCGTCTTGCGAGTAGCAAGGCGTGTTTTGGAACTCTGTTTTCGCTAAAAGCCAAGGACACAATTTTGAGGGTGTGCCTCAAGAACAAGGATTACCAGAAAAAAAACCTAAATAAGAAAAATACCAAAAACACAATAAACGAACGGAAGAGATGCGTTTTAAGGAAAACGTAGAAACTCGACTTGAACCCCACTTCCCTGAGTTCGACCCTGGGCCTAAAAGCGACAAGATAAAATCAAGTAGGCCAAGTTAAAAATTTCTGTAAAGAGATGGTTAGGTTCAAATTAGGTTAACCACTATATATATTTCAACGATAAAATCATCATATTAACAACCTATCCGGGCCGACCATCAAGAGGATCTTACAGAGGAAGTCAGATGATCTCTTATAGATTTCAATGAGATAATTGTTGATATTGAAGCTGATGACATCAATGAAATGCTTGATGAGATGAGAGGAGTTGAAGATCTAGCTAGTGGGGAAACTTGTAATCAGTTTTATTATGCTATTAGGGTAGCGGATGAACCTATTGCTCCCAGTATCACATCCATTTCTAAGTTGTCATTTCTTTTAAAGTTATTTCAGATGAAGGTTATGAATAGAGCGACCTCTAAATTGATGTCCAATCTGCTTGAATTCATTAGAGTGCTTTTATATGATCCGAAAGGTTATCCAAAGACATGGTATGAAGCAAAGACATAGATTTGTGGACTTGGTTTAAATTGCAAGAAAATTGATGCTTATCTAAATGATTGTGTGTTATATGGAAATGAATATGCAGAGTTGACTAGTTGTCCATAGTGTGGCGTTGAGAGATTTAAAGTGGGAAATTCACAAATATAAGGGTCCAAAAACAATTGAAGAAGGTTCTACATTACTTTCCATTGATTCCTAGGCTTCAACGCCTTTTTATTTCAAGTAGAACTGCAAATTTGATGACATGGCATAAGGATAACATGTCACAAGATGGTCGCATTCGTCATCTTGTAGATTCAGAAGAGTGGAAAATGTTTGATAGCACTCATTTAGCATTTACAGAGGATGCAAGAAATGTCAGATTGGGTCTTGTAAGCGATGGGCTTAATCCTTTCAAGAACATGTACCCATCCTATTTAATTTGGCTAGTCATTATGGTAACTTACAACTTACCTGCGTGGCTTTGTATGCAATCGTCGTTTATGATGTTGACCCCCCTCATCTCCGGTCCAAAGTAACCAGGAAATGCAATTGACGTTTATCTTCAACCATTGATAGATGAAATGAAACTGCTGCGGTGTAACAGCATTCGTACATATGATGCACACAGAAAAAAATTTTTTAATATGCATGTTGCATTATTGTGGACCATTAATGACCTTCCTGCATATGTAAATTTGTTGGGATGGAGTACAAAGGGTATGGATGACACTCATTATCTTCAACTACCTGAAAGCAACAAGTTCTGTTATTTGGGACACCGAAGATTCCTTCCAGTTGAGCATAGATGGCGAACAACAGTGTTTAAGGACAAGTTCGACGATAAAACTTGTTGGTATTCTTCCAAGAATCCAAGGAATAAGCTAAGTACAAATTCAATAAGGTTGTCAGGTTTTTAAATAATGGAGAAATTACAATAACTTGGCAACATATGATTAGGTTATCTGTTCAAGAAAGATCAAATAACTTTGTAACATATGAGTTTTAAAAGGAAGAGCATTTTCTTCATGGAACTCCCGTATTGGAAAGATCTAACTATTTGACATAATCTTAATGTGATGCATATTGAGAAGAATGTTAGGGATAATATTTTGGATGTGTTCAACTTAACTGATAGTCCAAAGGATATAGTGAAAATGAGAAAAGACATGATAACTTTAGGCATTCGTCTAGAGTTACATGTTATTGAAAGAAAGACAGCAGTTATGACTTTCCGAAAGTCATTTATAGCCTAAATAATGATCAACGAGAGAAAGTTTTCACCTTCTTGAAAAAAATATGGGTGTTAGATAGCTATTCTTCACAACTTTCAAGATGTGTAAGCGAGGCTCAAAAGAAAATTAGTGGGTTAAAGAGTCACGATAGTCACATTTACATGCAAGTCTTGTTCCCACTAGCTATTCGTGGAGTGCTACCTGATCTAGTTGTGGATTCATTTACAGAGATAAGCCAATATTTCAAAGCTATTTGTTCGAAAATTGTAGATTTTGATTTATTAGAGTAAATAGTCATCACATTATGTAAAATGGAGCAAATATTTCCTCTGGCATTCTTTGATGTCATGGTTCATTTAACTCTACATCTTGCAAATGAAGCGAAAGTTCCTGGGCCTATGCAATACAGATGGATGTATCCAGTTGAACAGTTTCTGAAGAAACTTAAAGATTATTTGTTAAATAAGGCTAAGCCTGAAGAATCTATTGTGGAAGGATATCTTGTAGAAGAGTCTATTAACTTCTGTGCCATGTATATGGATGAGACAGACAATCAATTTAATCGATTACAGAGAAATTATGATGGAGGGTACAATGAGAACGATGAAGATTGTCTTTTCATATTTGATATTCCAGGAAGGTCTATCCTCCACACAAACTACAAATCAATACCTGAAATCAATCAGTGTCTAGCTCACTTGTACATTCTTAAGCAAATTCTAAAAATTGATGCATTTTATAATGAATTTGAGTGTTCACATCCAGAAACACGAGAGGTCAACTTTCTCGAGTGGTTTAAACAATGGGTTATTCAAATGAAAGAAGAGAATGACCCAAAATGGTTGAAGGACTTTGACATAATATCGGATCAACCATTGAGTTATGGACATTACCATTTAGGTTACATTATAAATGGATTCAGATTCAAGATAAAATCCATAGATGACACGAAGGCCACGCAAAATGCTGGTGTGTTGTCAGTTGCAATTTGCACACTGGTTGTGATGGCTACTATGGACATATGAAAGAAATCGTTGAGATGAGCTTCAGATACGATCGTAGAGTTGTCCTTTTCAAGTGCAATTGGTTCGACGTGTTTAAAGAAGGCATTGGCTTCAAACTTGATAAGAAGTACGATTTTTTAAGTTTGAATAAGAATAGTCAAATTCTTCATTCTTCAAAACCGTTTACATTAGTATGTCAAGTATCTCAAGTCTTCTACATCCCTGACAACAATAGAAATGGATGGATTACCCGTACGGACAATTCCACATGAATATTTTGACGTGTAAAAATATGTCAAACATGAAATAGAAGCGGATGCTTATCAAGAACACTTACAAGAAGTTGGTGCATGTTGACGCGGCTAGATCGCGTTTTAACAAATATTGCGTTGTAATATAGAAGAACTTTCCGCGAAAACAAATAAAGATTTATAACTCGAAAATCAGAGTATCCGAGGTCGAACACAGGGAGCAATCTAAGTATTTCCAAAACTTGAGAACACAACTTTTTAAATGAGAAGAAATGACTAGTTCAATGAGAGTGATGTAAAAAGAAATTGCTCAAAGGGAACAAAAATTGGACGTCTGATACAATATCAGACATCTTAAAGTAGACCTCCTTCTCTTCTCTTCCCTTGCTGCTTCTATTTCTCTCTTTTATTTCTTTTCTTCCTGCACCAAGGTCTGGCTTTCCTCTCTCTTTGTTCTTCCTTTTCTTTTCCTTTGCCTTCTTGAATCTTTGTCTGCCCCTTGTCTTCTCCTTCTTCAGTTCTATTCTCCTTGGCCTTGCTTCTTCTTCTCTGCCTTGCTTTTCTTTCTCCTCTGCAGAGCCTCCTTCCTTCTTCTTCTTCCTTCCTTGGTTCTGTTTCCCTTTGGCCTTTCTTCTTTTCTGCCTTGCCTTTCTTCCTTGGCAGAGCCTCCTTCCTTCTTTCTTCCTCTGCTTGCAGCAGCTAAGTCCCTGCATCCTGCACACAACCACGCACAGCAAAACCTAACCATCTACCCACACCCGCGCGTCTCTCTCTGTGTAAACCGCTCTCAGCACGCTCTCCCAGAGCCAGGTAAATGGGTCAAATCGCGCACCCGGGTCTAGGCGCACCGGCATGGGTGTGGTGCACGAGGAGTGCTTAGGACAGGGTCGGGTCGCGCCAGATCCACGTGGTGAACTCGCAGACGAGGCACAATGGTTAGGTGAGGGACCTCACCCCAAGTGTGACTGGAGGCAACCGACTCGTATGACAAAAACAATATAAAGGATACGCGCGCGTCGTGACTTACCGATGTGGGACTAATGCCAACTGCTTCCTCTTGCACGCCCGCAGCAGACCATGCCTTCAATTCCCACAACTGCAGGCTCTGTTGGCGTCACTTGCTGGGTCAACTATCTTCGCAAGACCTTCCCAAGTTGGCAGCACCTGGAATCCTGCAGTCCTGCGACCTGGAGCAAGTGTGGAGCTTCCTCGAGTTGCTGTCAATGGTGGCCGAAGCTTGAAATCTGGCTGACACAAAAATAGCCTCGCAGCCTAATCAGATCATCGGGGGACCCTTGCCATGTCACGGCGAAGGTGAAGCACTAGGTGGCAGGCCACGAGGTGGCCTAGGCATGCGTGCCTAGGTCGCTCTGTGGCTGGATGGGTGGGTGTGTTCGTGAGGTTGTTGTGGTGGTGTAGCGAGACTGTGGATGAGTGGGGGGTGCTCAGTGAGGTGAGGCGGAGGTTATGCGATGGTCGGCGAGACATGTGGGGCTGCGGAGTGACGGGAGCGTCTCGCCGGAGGGTGGCCGAAGATGAGGAAGGTGGCGGTGGACAGGGATGGTTGAGGGTCGATTTGTGAAATAAAGTGAGGGAAATGAAAGAGTGGAAGATGGGGAACTTATCTGGACTGTTGGGAGTGAAAGGAGGCAGTGGAGTCAGACAGCTCGTTTGTGTCGTCGTCGAAGAAGACAACCCTAAGGGAGATAACGGCGACGAGGAGGAGGTCAGGGAGGCGTGCACTTGGTGCGGCACGACGTGGGAAGATGAGGCAGAGTAGACTCTGCTGCTGGTATGGCAGTAGAGCGACGAGGAGGAGAGGTAATCGCTGGAGCTTGCGGGTTTCTTGGCCAGAGAGAGGAGAGATGAAATTTTGAGGATTCTACGGCCAAGACAAGTCTGAGAGATTCGCAGAGGGTCGGAGGTCTTTTTATAGGTGCTGGCCGAGCTTCTGGTGCGTGGAGGGCAAGCTTTTAGACACCGTCGTCTCGCTGGAGAAGGAAGGTGGTTGGGATCCAAATCTTTCATGCGTTCGCACGAGAGATTAGACAGAAATCAGAGATTATGTTCGGGCTCAGATGGAAGGGGATTCCTCAGAGAATCTCCCTTCCAATTCTGGGAGGGGATCTATGAGGGATCTGAGAGTATCCCCCCTGTCTTCCTCGCGGGAGAAGGATTCTTCACCATTAATGGCAGAGGGATCTTATTGTAAGATTGGAGAGAAAGCTAGGGGGGTCTATGTAATGGTTTTCAAAAGATAGGGACCAAAATGTGATTGAGTGTACTAAATTGCAACATAGGTCAAGATGACCTCCCCTTAGGTCCAAATTTTGGTAAAAACCTAATTTGGACCTAAGGAATCCAATGGTGAAGTTGTATTTTAGGTTTGACTATGTTTGACTGGACATTTTGCATAAAAATCCAAATTAGGTCAATTGATGAGCTAGGACCCTAATCTAAGTCATACTAGGTTCCAAAGGCCAAATTGAATGTTCTATACCCTAGGAGATATTTTTCCATGATTTTTAGAGGGTTTACTTGATTTTTATCCTGACCAGAACCTTGTTGAATTAAGAGGGTCTATTTTAGGGTTAGCAGATGTCATTTAATTCCTAGATTGCACATGAACCCATTTTTGATTGAATCAACCCACTTTTTATCTCATTTAGACCATTTGACCTATGTTTTGTCTGAGAAATCCTCTTTATGTACTGCAATGGTAAAATAACAGTTCTAACCTTTATTTCATATTTTCTTCTCAGAACACTTATTCCTCCAATTAAGCCCTCTTCTAAGTCATGTAGGAGCTTTTATTCTCTTTATTAGGTCAAAATGGGCTAGTTATGGCTCATGATGAGGCTCTCATCATACCCCCATGCCTATCTTTTGCTAGTCCCTTAGCAAAATTTCAAGGTTTTAACTTCTGTTTTAGACCCTTAGTGTGTCATCAATTATGATAAGTGCTTCTCTTTTTCTTTTGTAATTAGGTTAGAATGCCGACAATAGGCCTAGACGTACTCAAGTACCAACCAAAATCCGGACCTGACTCGCTTTAGCCTCAGTCCTCCGTAAAGGCTTCTTAGGCCCACAAAAACTAACCTAGAGTTTGTTGGACTCTGCGATTAAAGCACCCATGCTTGAGACATTTTTAGCCTAGGTTCAGTTTGCAATGCATTTTTGTAAGAGAGAGACAAAAGATTTATTTGTTTGGAGGGCTTTCTCTCTCTTTTCTTTTTATTTCTAGCTTCGGATTAGCTTCTCAACACGGTCTGTATCGAATTCCTCGTCCCCATCATCAATCCTCAAGGGTCCCTGGCTATCGATGCTTTGAGATAGCACCGCCCATGGCAACCCCCAGAACCCTGGCTTTCGAGATTTCGAGATAATCCTGCCCATGGCGTTCCGTGGCCGAATTCAGACCCTGGCGATCGACATTTCGTGATAATGCCGCCCATGGTATCTGAACCAGCAGAGTGCTTACATGCCCCTAGTAGGATATTTAAATATCCTAAAAGACAAGCACCGAGGAGAAGATATGTTACGCATCTTCGAGGGGAATTTCCCGCCTCTCTGCACCGAGAACTCGTCCAAAACAACTTGTGTTGATCGACCACTCCTACTCTAGGTGACTTTTTCAGAACATTAAATGATTTTGCATGGTTTGGATATTTATGCACACTGAACCAGACTGTGTGAATTTGAGGTGCTTAGGTTACCGAATCCCGCAAATCGAAGGTCAGTTAATGAGGCTGAATACTTCCTAAGCCTTAGACCTAATACTTAAGCTTCGTATTTTCCCCAACCTCTTGAGGATATCCAGATTTTAGCGGATACGTGAATTTTTAAGCTAAAGCATCTTTTAACCAGCGTTCCTGCTAATCTCTTGTTATGTCACCTTAGCACTTTTTCTTCTTTTTCTCTTTTCTTGATCTAGTCTAGAACTTCAGTTAATCCCTTAATCTTTTACTAATGACTATTTCTTTTCTTTTTCATTTTGTGCTCCCTTTTTTTTTGCATTTTACTCTTTTCCTCCTCTCATTTTGTATGACCCTGAATTATTTCTCCCCTCCTTCAAGTTTTTTTTCTTTTGAATTGAAACCCTTTCTTGATATGAATTTTCCTAACATTTTGCACTTTCATACCCCCCCATGCTTAAGATTTGCAATGTCCCCATTGTAAATTAGGTGGGTTCGATTTCAGCTTAGTTCATGCATTAGGACAGGTGTTTGGTGAGTGAACGGGTCGAAGTGACTTGTTGCGAACGATTTCAAATCTCGAGTAGGGGTACCTAAGGTGAAGTCGGCTATTCTAACGGATGAACCCTAAAGTACAATATGAATTCCGCGTAGAAATGTCAAAAAAGGTTTCGGGTTTTTCAAAGAATGACGGGTTGCCTCCCGTTAAGCGCTAAGTTTTACGCCATCAATTGGGTGCAATGAGCTCAAGGGGAATGGAGGGTAAATGATGACTCAGCCAAATTTGTATCGGTCATGTCAATGAACGATTTGAGTCTCTGACCGTTCACAACAAAGGGTTCGGAATCGTGGCTGAGTGGGCTGATTTCAATGGCTCCATTTCCAAAGATTTGTCGGACTAGGTAGGGTCCGACCCACTTAGATCATAGTTTTCCTGGGAATAATTTGAGTCGGGCATCAAAGAGTAAAACCTTTTGACCAGGATGAAAGATCTTTCTAGAAATGTGTTTGTCGTGAAAAGCTTTAACCCGTTCTTTGTAAATTCGCAAGTTCTCATACTCGTCAAGGCGTAATTCATCGATCTCGCTTATTTGAAGTCTTTTGTGGGTTCCAGCCTTAGAAAGATCTAAATTACAATTCCGTACTACCCAATAGGCTTTATGCTCTAATTCGACGAGGAGGTGACATGCCTTCCCATACACTAGTCTGAAGGGAGACATTCCTAATTGGGTCTTGTGGGCTGTCCTATAGGCCCACAATGCTTCCGGAAGCCGAGAAGACCAATCTTTTCTATCAGGTCGAACAGTAACCTGAAGGATTTTCTTGATCTCTTGGTTTGATAGCTTAGCTAGACCATTAGTTTGGGGGTGGTAAGGAGTAGAGATTCGGTGTGACACCCCATATTTGGTCATCAATGACCTGAACTGAGCATTTGTGAAGTGGGTCCCTCCGTCGAAAATTATAGCTCGTGGAATCCCGAACCTTGAGAAGATGTTTTGGTGAATGAATTTGATAACAACTTTATGATTGTTGGTTCGGGTCGGAATGGCTTCTATCCACTTGGACACGTAGTCAACTGCGAGTAAGATGTATTCGAAGCCATCCGAGATCGGGAAGGGTCCCATAAAATCAATCCCCCAAATATCAAAAATTTCACATACCAGGATCGGCTATAGAGGCATCATGTCTCGATGGCTCATGTTTCCCAAAGTCTGGCAACGGGTACATGCCTTACAGTGATCGTATGCATCCTTGAAAATTGTGGGCCAGTAAAAGCCACACTAGAGGACTTTTGATGCGATTTTATGTCCTAAGAAATGTCCACCGCATGCTTGGTCATGACAAAATGAGAGTATGTCTTTGATTTCCACTTCCGCGACACACCGTCGAATTATCTGATCAGCACCAATGCGGAATAAATATAGGTCTTCCCATAGGTAATACTTGGCAGTGGAACGCAATTTGTCCTTCTTGGCCTTCGGCCAATCGGACGGAATCTGATGTGATGCCAGGTAATTTACTATATTTGCGAACCATGGAAGGCCTATACTAATAGTTAGGAGGTGCTCATCAGGAAAGTGTTGTGTGATGGGTCCGGAAAGGTCAATTATTTCAGAAGGAATACGGGACAAGTGATCAGCTACCACATTTTGCTTTCCCACTTCGTCGCAAATCTCAAGGTCAAATTCTTGTAACAGCAAGATCCATCAGATTAATCAAGGTTTCGCGTCCTTCTTTGCAAGGAGATGCCTCACAGTTGTGTGATCCGAGTATATGATAACATAGGAACCCAGAAGGTATGATCTGAATTTTTCTAGGGAAAATACTACAGCTAGTAGCTCTTTCTCAGTAACCGTATAGTTACGCTGAGCCTCATCCAGTGTTTTGCTGGCATAGTAAATGACCACAGGTTTCCCGTCAATTTTCTACCCCAAAATCGCTCCTACAGCGAAGTCAGATGCATCACACATGATCTCAAAGGGTTGAGACCAATCAGGGGACTGTAGGATCGGAGCTTGGGTGACTCGATCACATAGGATCTCCAATGCTTGAGTGCATTCCTTGGAAATTTCGAAAGGCACATCCTTTGAGAGAAGAGTAGTCAGGGGGCACGCGATTTTTGAAAAATTAGGGATAAATCGATGGTAAAAATCGACGTGCCCCAAAAAAGATCGGATGTCCTTAATCAAGCTAGGCATAGGGAGCTTGGAAATCAGGTTAACATTAGCTTGATCCACTTGGATGCCTTTCTCCGAGATTAAATGTCCCAGGACAATTCCCTCAGGCACCATGAAATGGCTCTTTTCCCAGGAAAGAACCAAATTCACATCGATGCACCGCCTGAGTATTTGGACCAAGTGTTGGAGGCAATCGTCAAATGATGCTCGAAAAACTGAAAAGTCATCCATGAAGACTTCTAGATAGTCACCTACCATATCTGAGAATATGGCAAGCATGCACCGCTGAAAGGTTGCGCGTGCATTACAGAGATCAAAAGGCATCCTTCGAAATGCATACGTCCCGAAGGGGCAAGTGAATGTGGTCATTTCTTGGTCTTCTAGATGGATTGCCACCTGGTTGTAACCGGAGTACCCATCAAGAAAGCAGAAGAACCTATTTCCCGCTAGTTTCTCGAGGATCTGATCAATAAATGGTAGTGGGAAATGGTCCTTCTTCGTGGAGGAATTGAGTCTTCTATAATCAATGCAGACTCTCCACAAGTTAGCTATTCGGGTAGGAATGACTTCTCCGGTTTCAGTCGTGATAGTGGTAAGTCCGGCCATTTTAGGCACCACCTGTATTGGACTCACCGAACGACTGCCGGAGATCGGGTAGATGATCCCTGCATCTAACCACTTTATGATCTCCTTTTTCACAACCTCTTTCAGGTTAGGGTTTAAGCGTCTCTACATTTCTCCTAAAGGTCGTGCGCCTTCTTCTGTGTAGATTCGATGTGTGCAGTATGAAGGGCTTATGCCATTCAAATCATCGAAAGTCATCCAATGGCTCTACGATGTTGCTGGAGAACAGTAATCAAACGGAGTTCCTGGTCAGGTGTGAGTCGAGAGTTGATAATCACAAGAAACGTCTGATTGGAACCCAAAAAGACGTACTTTAGATGCTCGGGAAGGGGCTTGAGTCCCATGACAAGATTGTCAGCAGCAGCGGGTGATTCGAGGTTTGTATCAGGAACAAGGGTCGGAGTCATAGGTGTGTCTAGATTATGTTTGCACTCCCCTGTTGGCGGGTTTTGATTTTCTAGTGGTTGATCAGGGATAATCAGGTTGTCCTCTGTATGCAATTCATCAACACAGCTCTGATATCACATATTTGCTCTATAACCCCACAATTAATCCCTTGTTGGGCCTTAAAAATGTCAATCTTCAGAGTTTGATTCCCAAATTTTAATTCTATCTGGCCCTCTTCGCAGTTTATGTTGGCCCTAGCAGTGGCCAAAAAGGGTCTCCCTAATATGATTGGTGTGTCCCTTGAGTTCTCAGGTGCATCCATGTCCAGCACTATGAAGTCCACCGGGAAGTAGAAATCCTGTACCCTAACAATGACATCCTTGAGTATTCCTTTGGGTGACTTGATGGATCGTTCAACTAACTACAACGTCACCTCAGTTGGTTTAAGTTCAGATTCTTCAAGGTGGTCAAGGAGGGATGTAGGTATTAAATTTATGGAGGCACCTAGATCTAGTAAGGCTCTGTCAAATTGGGTTTCACCAATTTTACAAGAAATCAGGGGAGTTCCAGGGTCTTTAGCCTTGGGTGGGAGTTTACTCAAGATGACAGAGCTGGCTTGCTCTGATAGTACGATCGGATTCCCATCCTTGGTTCGCGGCTTACGTTTAAGTGTACATACGTCTTTCAAGAATCTTGCGTAAGCCAGTACGTGGCGAATTGCATTCATCAAGGGGATGTTTATCTGGACCTGTTCAAAGAGCTTGACCAGATCCTCCTCGGGGGCCACGGGTTTGGTTATCCTTTTTCCTTTGGTCAAGGCCTCAGGAAATGGAATCCTAGTTGGTTCCTCTAGAATAGGCCCAGGTTCTTGATCTGGGACAGTGGTATCTTGGATAACTATCCTAGGGTCTTGGCTACTACCAGGCTTGGAGTGGTTCGGATAATGTGGGTCTTGGGTTGTTTTACCACTACGTGTTGTTACAGAGTTTAATCTGGCCTGGTTTTGGTTTGGGTTTGGGTTTGGTTAGAGGGGTGGCTGCTGCTGAAATCCCGCATAAGATGTCAAAGCTTCCATCCCGTCTGGTGATGGAGCAGCAGGGGCCTGATAAATCAAATGTGCATGGCCTGAATTTGGATTCATAACGCGCCTCTAGGTCGGCACGTTATTTGGGTTTGGTGGAGGTTGCAAAGGAAGGGTGCCAGGTTGGTGGGAATTTGCCATCTGGGCCAGTTGGTTGCGAACCTCTGTGATCTCATCCTTGTGTTGTTTTTGCATTGCCGCATTCGTCTTTTGAATGTCAGCTAGTGCTTGAAGGATAAGAGTCATTTGATCCTGGTTTGAACCGGATTGGTAGGTGGGATTGGGCCGAGGTTGAGGCGGCTGATATGGACAAGGGACTTGTGGACGGGGTTGATATGGTGGTCTCTGAGTCTGAGGATTTCCCATCCACTGAAAGTTAGGATGATTCTACCATCCAGGGTTGTAAGTATTGGAGAATGGGTCATTCTGGATGGCGTTGAGGTCCTCGAAGTTCTGAGGAACCTCAGGAAAGTCAGAATACAAGGGTTCAGAGTTCCCCCAACTCGAGTAGAATGGATCGAAGGTCACTCCGGTCCGAGAGGCAGACAGGGGTGGATATGGGTCCATCCCCTTAGCAGATTGGTGGTAGATGTTTTGCACAGTTTCCCTTGCCAGAGGTGGTCGTGCAAAAGAGTTCTGCGTAGAGGTGGCTTGCTGCAAATGCCGAGTTAGCTCGTCCACCTTCTTTTCTATGATAGAAACCTTGTCCAACCGACTGGCCATCAGTTCCAAGTCGACGGAGGTGGACAGGTCCTGCATCTCATGTGCCCCTCTCAAATTCATCGATGCGCAGACATTCGTCCTGTCGAATTAGCCCATGGAGTCATTATATATGGAGTTCTTACACATGTTTTCGAGAATCTCCCACACCGTGTCCTCATGTTGACCCATGATGTTTCCTCCGCACGTTGCATTGATGAATAATCTAATGTCTTCACAGAGTCCCTGGTAAGAAGACTGGACTTGTTCCCATTTAGGAACTCCGTGATGGGGGCACTTTCACATGAGATCTAAGAATCGGTCCCATGCTTCCTTGAGAGGTTCTCCCGGTTGTTGAGTGAAATGAGTGATCTGGTGGCGCAAGGCATTTGTCCGACCAACAGGGAAGAATTTTTTCAAAAATTCAGACTGAAGTTCCTCCCATGTGTTGATCGGACGAGTCTGAGTTTGATACTAATGGGCGGCCTTGTCTAAGAGGGAGAACGAAAACATTTTCATGAGTAGGATATCCCGATTTTGTGGATCTGACCCTAAGGTCTGGGCCAAATGCTTGAGTTGTTTAATGTGTTGGAATGGATCCTCAGAGTTAAGCCCATGAAACTTTGGTATGGCATGAATCATATTGGGCTTCAGTTCAGAATCAGGACCTCCAATCGGGATTCGGACTCGAGGTTCGATCGCCACCGCAGTGGGATTATAGTGATCTCGCATCATTGGTCGCTGCGGTGGGTTTACAAAGTTTTGAAAGAGATCATTCAGGCGTTGAAGTTGGTGCTCAAGGTTGTTCTCCTCTTCAATGGGTTGTGCCATGATGGGAGAAGAAGGAAAACTTGGTTCTGAATCAGATGAAAGATTTATGTGGTGGGGTTGCTACACAAACAAGGGCGCCGAGGCTTGGCCTCGATGAGGATGAATTTCTAAAGGAGGTCTTAAGGATGGTCGCAAGGACCTCCTACCGAACATGCACCAAAGGATGTGATGAGAGTAGAAGGTGTTGGACCCAATCGAGACACCCAAAAATTATTGGGTGACTATAGAGGTTCAGGGCGGATGATACCCCTTAGTCAGAAAGGTCGTCCACTTGAGAAGTACCTAGGTAGCCAGAGAGGGAGAGTCCCGCAATGACCCCTACATGGTAGAGCATCCCCATGAGTTACAGGGTTTCCCCCACCCGACCTCTCTTGTCACTGCGGTTCCAGGTAGACCAAAATGGGGACCTTGCCCTCTTAAGTCTACCTTTTTTACATTAAGATCAAGGTGCTTAAGGTTCCACTTGAACTTTTAGGTCTTTTGAGTGAAAAAGTGACCTAATTTTAAGGTTGGTTGACCTAAGGGATCAACTTCACCTCTTGTTCCTTTGAGAGTTTTTGGGTCCTTTCTTTTAGGGTTCAAATGGATTTAAAAGCCTGGTTTGCTTAGGGTTTCTCTTGTATAAATCTTTTCAAATAAGGTTTAGGCACACCTCTTTTTGGAAAAACTTTTTTCTTTGTTTAAGAGAAGATGTGTCTCTAAAAACCCTAGCATTTCAATCCTTAAGTTGGCTCTAGTTGGTCCAATTTAGTTGCCTCAAAATTTAGTATCTAGGGCTCAATCAAGAAAGTTTTAGCCCTAGTTACCGTAGTTGGATGAGTAGTTAAAAATGTGTTGAAATGAAAATCAGGCAACTTTGATGAATTACTAAGTATGAAACAGGTAGCCCTAAGTTGATTCTTCTTTTGTTCCTTTTCAGACTTTGAGGGGGTTAAGAGAGAGGGCTAATGAAAATTACCTGTTCCTTGGAGTGTCTGCTGTGCAGCTGCTCTTCCTTTCTCTGCTTTCCTTGAGACAAGCACAATAAAAGAGAGGAATTAGGTCAATATTGGATCAGAAGTTGTGATCAAAAGCTTTAGAAGTGCCCGTTGCTCCCCGGCAACGGCGCCAAAATGTTGACACGACTAGATCGTGTTTTAACAAATATTGCATTGTAATATAGATGAACTTTCCGTGAAAACAAATAAAGATTTATAACTCAAAAATCAAAGTATCCGAGGTCAAACATAGGGAGCAATCTAAGTATTTCCAAAACTTGAGAACACAACTTTTTAAATGAGAAGAAATGACTAGTTCAATGAGAGTGATGTAGAAAGAAATTGCTCAAAGGGAACAAAAATTGGACGTCTGATACAATATCAAACGTCTTAAAATAGAGCTCCTTCTCTTCTCTTCCCTTGCTGCTTCCGTTTCTCTCTTTTATTTCTTTTCTTCCTGCGACCAAGGTCTGGCTTTCCTCTCTCTTTCTTCTTCCTTTTCTTTTCCTTTGCCTTCTTGAATCTTTGTTTGCCCCTTATCTTCTTCTTCAGTTCTGTTCTCCTTGGCCTTGCTTCTTCTTCTCTGCCTTGCTTTTCTTTCTCCTCTGCAGAGCCTCCTTCCTTCTTCTTCTTCCTTCCTTGGTTCTGTTTCCCTTTGGCCTTTCTTCTTCTTTTCTACCTTGCCTTTCTTCCTTGGAAAGCCTCCTTCCTTCTTTCTTCCTCTGCTTGTAGCGGCTAAGTCCCTGCGTCCTGCACACAACCACGCACAGCAAAACCTAACCCTCTACCCACACCCGCGCGTCTCTCTCTCTCTGTGTAAATCGCTCTCAGCACGCTCTCCCAGAGCCGGGTAAACGGGTTGGATCGCGTACCCGGGTCCAGGTGCACCAACATGGGTGTGGTGCACGAGGAGTGCTCAGGACAGGGTCGGGTCGCGCCAGATACGCGTGGTGAACTCGCAGACGAGGCATAGTGGTTAGGTGAGGGACCTCACCCCAAGTGTGACTGGAGGCAACCGGCTCGTATGACACAAATAATATAAAGGATACGCGTGCGTCGTGACTTACCGATGTGGGACTAATGCCCACCACTTCCTCTCACGTGCCCACAGCATACCGTGCCTTCAATTCCCACAACTACAGGCTCTGTTGGCGTCACTTGCTGGGTCAACTATCTTCGCAAGACCTTCCCAAGTTGGCAGCACCTGGAATCCTGCAGTCCTATGACCTGGAGCAAGTGTGGAGCTTCCTCGAGTTGCCGTCAATGGCGGTCGGAGCTTGAAATCTGGCTGACACAAAAATAGCCTCGCGGCCTAATCAGATCACCGGGGGACCATCGCCGTGTCACGGCGAAGGTGAAGCGCTAGGTGGTAGGCCACGAGGTGGCCTAGGCGTGCATGCCTAGGTCGCTCTGTGGCCGAACGGGTGGGTGTGCTCGGGGGGTTGTTGTGGTGGTGTAGCGGGACTGTGGATGAGTGGAGGGTGCTCAGTGAGGTGAGGCGGAGGTTATGTGATGGTCGGCGAGACGTGTGGGGCTGCAAAGCGAGGGGAGCGTCTCGCCGGAGGGTGGCCGGAGATGAGGAAGGTGGCGGTGGACAGGGACGGTCGAGGGTCGATTGTGTGAAATAAAGTGAGGGAAATGAAAGAGTGGAAGATGGGAAACTTATCTGGACTGTTGGGAGTGAAAGGGGGCAGCGGAGTCAGACGGCTCATTTGTGCCGTCATCGGAGAAGACAACCTTGAGGGAGATAATGGCGACGAGGAGGTGGTCAGGGAGGCGTGCGCTTGGTGCGGCACGACGCAAGAAGATGAGGCAGAGTAGACTCTACTGCTGGTATGGCAGCAGAGCGACGAGGAGGAGAGGTAATTGCCGGAGCTTGCGGGTTTCTTGGCTGGAGAGGGGAGAGATGAAATTTGGAGGATTCTACGGCCAAGACAAGTTTGACAGATTCGTAGAGGGTCGGAGGTCTTTTTATAGGTGCTGGTCAAGCTTCTGGTGCATGGAGGGTAAGCTTTTAGCCACCGTCGTCTCGCCAGAGAAGGAAGGTGGTTGGGATCCAAATCTTTCGTGCGTTCGCACGAGAGATTGGACAGAAATCAAAGATTATGATCGGGCTTAGATGGAAGGGGATTCCTCAGAGAATCTCCCTTCCAATTCTGGGAGGGGATCTCTGAGGGATCTGAGAGTATCCCCCTATCTTCCTCGCCGGAGAAGGATTCTTCCCCATTAATGGTGGAGGGACCTGATTGTAATATTTGTGAGAAAGATAGGGGGGTCTATGTGATGGTTTTCAAAAGATAGGGACTAAAATGTGATTAGGTGTACGAAATTACGAAGTAGGTCAAGATGACCTCCCCTTAGGTCCAAATTTTGGTACAAACCTAATTTGGACCTAAGGAATCCAATGGTGAAGTTGGATTTTAGGTTTGACCACGTTTGACTGGACATTTTGCATAAAAACTCAAATTAGGTCAATTGATGAGCTAGGACCCTAATCTAAGTCAAACTAGGTTCCAAAGGCCAAATTGAATGTTCTAAACCCTAGGAGATATTTTTCCATGATTTTTAGAGGGTTTACTTGATTTTTATCCTGACCAGAACCTTGTTGAATTAAGCGGGTCTGTTTTAGGGTTATCGGATGTCATTTAATTCCTGGATTGCACATGAACCCATTTCTGATTGAATCAACCCACTTTTTATCTCATTTAGACCATTTGACCTATGTTTTGTCTCTAAGAAATCCCGTTATGTACTACAATGGTAAAATTACAGTTTTAACCTTTATTTCATGTTTTCTTCTCAGAATACTTATTCCTCCAATTAAGCCCTCTTCTAAGTCATGTAGGAGCTTTTATTCTCTTTATTAGGTCAAAATGGGCTAGTTATGGCTCATGATGAGGCTCTCATCAGTGTAGGTGAAATGGATATTAATATGTAAGGTATAATTATCTTTTATACCATTTTTCTTGTCTACCTTGCTTTATTATTTTAGCTTGCAATGAATTATCTCAGATATCTCATAGTAACAAAGTTGAAGCTTTGAAGTAGTCTTTTTTTTTCAGTTTAAGAGGCATAAATGTAAATGCACATACAATTCATGGAGTATGATGTAAAAAACTTAGTCAAGTTGTTCATTATGTTTTTCAATTT
This sequence comes from Thalassia testudinum, assembly GCA_037157565.1. NCBI lineage: Eukaryota > Viridiplantae > Streptophyta > Magnoliopsida > Alismatales > Hydrocharitaceae > Thalassia > Thalassia testudinum. The sequence goes on along the minus strand of JAZHRO010000003.1, from coordinate 4,163,758 downwards.
GTGTAAAATCTCACATGGTTGGATTAGGAAGAGATAACGAGTTAAAGAAAAAAATTTTGACTGCTCCATGATTATTTTAATCCATAAAAGTTGGAAATTTGATTGCTCCTTAATTTCTTTCCTCCTTCCAAATAACTTAGGCCATTATTTTTGTAAATAGCTTCAAAATGGAAACTTTTCTTTTTTGTTCTTGTGAAGGTATCCTGCATTCATTATGTTTATGTTTTCAAAGTTCCAATATGTTTATGTTTATGTTTTACTGTAGAATGTATGATTTTCTACCATGTAGAATGTGTCATTTCCTTTTTACAGGATTTTGGAAAATATCCATAATATAGGGGAAGCTATGCCAAATTTTTTTCAAATTTTTTTATTTTTATTTATTTCTTTCCTAATATTTATACAAATACTATTTTTTTTTAATGTTTATGAAGATGAAATTCAAGAAATTTGCTAATAAGGATAAGGATGACCAGGGCACCTCAGCAGGTAGGGATGAGAGATAACCTCCTTCCACCCAGCTCACCCAACCCCCCCGAACCCAACTCCCCCATCCATTCCTGAGTACATCCCTCTACATACTCCCCACACACACCTAGTTGTCATGATACCTAATCCCACACTTTCGAGGCAGTGTGAATATGTCCGGCCTGGTGATCTTGCCAGACAGTACTAGAACAAGGACAAGATGGTGGTTACCAACGTAGTGCGAGAGCCAGAGCCAGAGGTTGCCACCCACTACCCTAACGACGAGGAGGATGAGAACGAGGGTAACAGCGACGACGAGGATGAGGATGAGGAGGGTGAGGACGATGCTGACCATGTAGAACGTGTTGGTTTAATTATGCCATTGTAGCATGCGCTCGCGTCGTTGGTTTTAAATTAAGATATGGATTTGTGAGTCCAAGTGTCGATCTCAGGGAGGCATGAAATCAGATTAGTTTTAGTCGCTTTAGGTGTCACCAAAATGGTAGCATGGTTTGCTTGCGAAAATGAGAGCGAAAGAGAGAGAGAGAGTAGGGTTAGAGCTTGTGTTTAAAACATGACAATCACTTAAGGAGATGTGAACTATGATATAAGAAGCAACATCAACATATAGCATGTAATTAGAGATCATTTACAAATACAACAATAGATGAAAGCTTAAAATGGTGCAACATAAAACTAGAGTAAAAAAGACTGTGAGGAGGAGGCGAGGCAACCATGGCGGTGGAGGTGGGCTCCATCGGTGGCTCAACAACTCTGGGGATGGATATGGAGTGTTTGGTGGAGCTAGGAGAGGGTTAGTATATCATGGAGAGTGAATGAGAATTGAATGCCTTTGAATGGGATGGTTGAGGGGGTTTATATATTAGAAAAGGACTTCCAAAAGAGGTAAGGGTCTTTAGCGATGTCCAGGATGTCTCTAAATCCCTTCCAGAAGCATCACTAAAGCCCTGCGCCCACCGATCCTTAAGCGCGCCCATTCTTCTTCTCAAGCCGCACCCACGCATCCTCAGCTATTGGATCAGAGACGTAGATCGCCATCGGATGGCTAAGGGCGCACCACATCGCCCCTCGAGCCTGCGGTTGTGGATGTCTTCGTGCACCTTCACATGATGGACGAACGTCGGCCGTTTGATCGCGTTGCAACGGCCACGATCACATGAAATCAAGCACTTGGATCGCGCCCTGTGTGTGTCAGGCAAGGGGCGCTTGAAGTCGTGCCGCATGTCTTCATTTGCTCCGTCCATGCACGTATCAACGGTCGTAATTGATCATACTTGCACGAGGGATGTATTTGGTAGCACGCTGGGTCTTGAACATCCGCTACTGCCTATGAGGGTAAGTCTCTCTCCACTGTGCTATCTTCACGATTAGTCACGGAGGTGATGTTGTGCACAGGCATCACCTACCGTTGGATGGACATCCAACAGTCAGGATTTGAAGCTGGTTGGGCACATGCGTGTGTTGGCGAGGTCTGGTGGTTCTCATCCATCCAATCCTTGGATCGGAAGGCTTATACCGTCTCCTTGTGCCGAAGCGGGGCCACTACGGTGCGTGTATACAGCGGATGGCACCACGTGGTTGATTGTGGGTCGTTGATCATCAAATCAACGGCCATAACTTCTTGGGCTTGTTGGGGAAGCTTTGGATGTCAGATTTAAGCGATTTCAAGTCCGTTGGACTCCATTTGTCAATCTGAATCCATCCGTGCTGTCCGATTGCTCATTTGAGGCATGTTCCAACATGCACTTGTACATATGGCCATTAAACATTAATTTATAAGCAATCTTAATTCACAATGCATGCAGTGCTCCCATGCCCATCATGGTATGCACATATACCCCTAAAATAAACCATGGTTGAAAGAATTATCATCATTAAATGCAAAGTTATCATACCCCCATGCTCATCCCTTGCTAATCCCTAGCAAGGTTATCCTAACCGTTATTTTCAGTTGGAATTAGGAATTGATTGCTTAGACATATGTACTTGTCAACAGGAGGAAGCATATACTAAGAGCCTAATCCACAGAGACTAAACAACGCCTGTGTGTCTGCTAAAATGCAAACCACCCAAGTCCTCGCTTTAAATTTAAGCACACACATATATATTTCCTTTTTCATCTTTTCTAATTTTTTGGAATTTTGGAGTTGAGAGTGTGTAGGTAACTTTTTACAGCTACCTAACCCACCCATAACTCAAAAAAGATTCTAAGTGCTAAGCATCTTCGTGTGAAAATTGTGATAGACTCAATGGTAATTAAAACAGACTTTGAGTTTCTACGCCCCTAGGTGACAGAAAGATAAAATGCTTGCCTAAAGGTGTATCTGTCCAATTGATAGCTTTCTCCCTACTTTTATTTTATGTGGGGTCAACACAAGGGTGCTTCCAATGTATATCTCCCTGGATTGCTCTACTTCCCCACTTCTTCCTTAAGTGTTTTGGGATTTTTCGTTCATTTAGTGAGCTGGGTTCTAGACAACCAGCCAATGAGCTGTTACCACCGACCACTTGCTAGCCATACTCATGCGATGAAGTGTGGCCTTTTTTTTCTTTTATTGTTTAGTAGGTGGCTTCCCTGATCTAAGATTTACCTAAAGGTAATAATAAAAGAGGATGGTCCTGTGGCTAGGCTCTGGACAACCGACTAATGGGTTGTTACCCACGACAACTTACCAGCCATACCACCCTAGAAGGTTCATTAGCTACCCAATTTCTATTAGAATCTCCGAGGAGTGAGTCAGTGCAAAAATATGTGCAAATTCTTAGACTATAAGTCCCTCCGAGTCAGAGGGTGGGTTAATAAGTCATATACTTATCACCCTACTTTATTGATTGGATTAATGTAAATTAAGGTTGCGAGGACTTGAGAATGAATCCACATGGTAGTGGACACCTAGGCTGATTAAGCTTGAAGGCCTGAAGAGTCAAAATGTTCAGGTCCTTATTGTATTACTTCCTACAATTGACAAGCTCCTAATGCCTAAGTTTTCTTTCCTAATTCTCTTATATATATGATTCAAACTGATAATATAAACTCAAAGAATGCGAATTACCCCCCCACCCCACCCCCCCATGCTTAAGTTGGACAATGTCCTCATTGGCAAATAAATGTATGCAAGGGGGTACAGAAAGAAATCACCTGAGTGTCGCCATGTACCTGATCAGTTTGAATCTTCTGGGTTGCCTCCCAAGAAGCATTGAGTTTATTGCCTCTTGCTGGGTGAAGCTCCGTGTCAACCCTCAATGAGGGTGACTACTTCCTTTAGGGGAACCTGGGCAAGAAAATGTTTTAATCTCTAGCCGTTTACTGTGAAGGTTTGCCCAATCTTAGGATCTGCAATTTCAACTGCCCCGTTGGGATAAGGTTTAACCACCTAATATGGTCTTGTCCATTTTGATCTCAGCTTCCCAGGGAAAAGTTTAAGTCTCGCATCAAAAAGCCAGACTTGCTGATTAGGCTCGAAGGTTTTCCTATGAATGTGTCTATCGTGGATAGCTTTCATCTTCTCTTTGTAAAGTCGACTGTTCTTACAAGCGTCCCGACGGATTTCCTCAACTCGGAGAGTTGGAGTGTCCTTTGTGCTCTGGCCAACTGAGAATCCATATTGCACTGCTTAACAGCCTAGTATGCTCGATGTTCCAACTTGACCGGAAGGTGCCAAGCTTTACCAGAGACCAATCGATAAGGTGACATGCCTACCGGGGTCTTAAAAGTGGTCCCATACGCCTAAAGGGCATCATCCATCATGTGGACCAATCCTTTTGGTCAGGTCTCACATCTTTTATAGAATATTCTTGATCTGCCTATTAGAGACCTTAGTTTGCCCATTTGTTTGCGGGTGATATGGGGTGGCAATAAAATGAGTAACCTCGTATTTCCTAAGTAAGGAATGGAATTGGGCATGAATAAAATGACTCCCACCATCACTGATCATGGCTTTTAGTATTCCAAACTGAGAGAAGATATTTCTCTTAACAAAGTCCATGACAACCTTATGGTCACATCTTCGGGTGGCTACAGCTTTGATCCATTTTGAGAAATAGTCCACTGAGACTAGTATGTACTCGAAGCCGTTGGATGGTGGGAAGGGACCCATAAAATCAATGCCCCAGACATCAACAATTTTGACGATCAGAATGGGTTGTAGGGGCATCATATCCTTTCTGGTCATAGTCCCTAATGTCTGGCACTAAGAGTAAGTCTTCGCAAAGCTGTGTGCATCCTTGAATAAGGATGGCCAGTAAAAATCAGACTGCAAAACTTTTCCAGTTGTCTACTTCCTAGAGAAATGGCCACCACAGGCTTAGCCGTGACAGAAGGATAGCACACTTTGGACTTCCTCTTTAGGAATACACCTCGTAATGATCTGATCAGCACAGAGTCTAGACAGCATAGGATCATCCTAGAAATAGTGGTTGGCCTCAGCCAAGAACTTATCCTGTTGCTGTCTGGACCAACCATGCGGAGTCTGACCTACCGCCAGATAGTTGACTAAGTCTGCATACCAGGGTAGCCTCCTTCCTTGCACGGCTAGAAGTTGTTCATCAGGGAAGGTGTCAGTTAAGGGTAATGAGGGTCCATTGTTGTTCGAGTGAAGTCTAGACAAGTGGTCAGCTACGACGTTTTTGAACCCAGCTTTGTTGCGTATTTCCAGGTCAAATTCTTGCAAGAGCAGGATCCATCTGATGAGCCTGGGTTTAGTATCCTTTTTGGCCAACAAATGTTGGATAGTTGAGTGGTCGGTGTAAACCGTCACGTGGGATCCTAAAAGGTATGATCTGAACTTTTCTAACCCAAAGACTACAGCGAGCAGTTCTTTTTCGGTGACAGTGTAATTTCGTTGAGCCTCATCCAATGTTTTGCTCGCATAGTAGATCACCACAGGTTTCTTCTCTCTTCTTTGTCTTAGGACTTCACCGACAGCAAAATCTGATGCATCGCACATTATCTCAAAGTCCTGAGACCAGTCTGGGGGTTGTAAAACAGGTGCAATGGAGACTGTTTTCCTAAGGGTGTTGTAGTCCTTGATGCAATCAGGTGTCATGTGAAAAAGGGCATCGTTGGCTAGAATGTCAGTAAAGGCCTTAGAAAGTTTGTAAAAATCCTTAATGAACCTTCTATAGAAGCCAACATGTCCTAGGAAAGATCGGATTTGCTTGACCGAGCTAGGGGGTGGAAGTTTGGAAATTAAATCAACCTTAGCCCGATCTACTTTGATGCCCCTATGCGAGACGATGTGACCGAGGACAATCCCTTCCTGAACCATGAAATGGCTCTTTTCCCAGCTTGAAATCGGGTTGACCTCGATACATCACTTCAGGGTCTTCTCCAAGTTGCTAAGACAATGGTCGAATGAGTTCCCAAACACGGAGAAATCATTCATAAAGACCTCCAAGTATTCACCCACCATCTCTGAAAAGATGGCTAGCATGCAACATTGAAAGGTAACGGGTGCGTTGCATAACCCGAATGGCATACGACGGAATGCGAACGTGCCATACGGGCAAGTGAATGTGGTCTTCTCTTGATCCTCTGGTGCAATAGCAACTTGGTTGTATCTTGAATATCCATCCAAGAAGAAAAAATGTTTCTGCCCTGCCAATCACTCGAGAATCTAGTCAATGAATGGCAAAGGGAAATGATCTTTCTTGGTGGCCTTGTTAAGCTTCCTATAGTCGATGCACACCAGCCATGAGATAGCGGTGCAGGTGGGGATGGATTCACCCTAGTCATTGGTGACCATGGTGAGCCTGGCCTACTTGGGTACCACTTGAGTGGGGCTTACCCAAGGGCTATCGGAAATTGGGTAAATGATGTCTGTGTCAAGCCACTTGATTATTTCTTTTTTAACAACCTCTCACATATTCGGGTTCAATCGCCTCTGCATCTGGCGAGAAAGTCGAGCCCCATCTTCCAAATAGATCTTGTGAGTGCAATAGGTAGGGCTAATTACCCTTAAGTTAGAAATTGTCCACCCAATGGCTACCCGATGTTCAGAGAGGGTTGCAGTCAACCTAAGTTCTTGATCCCTAGTTAAATGGGCATTGATAATCACAAGGAAGGTTTGGTTAGGTCCTAGGAAGACATACTTGAGATTATCGGGCAAAGGCTTTAGTTCAGGTGTAGGTAGGACAACATTTGACAGGTACGGGAAAGGCGGGAGTTGATCAACATCAATCTCCTCAAATGGAGGCTGCTGAAGGTAATCAACTCTACAAAGGTCAATCTCCACAGACTAGGGTGGGTCCGAGTAGTCAACTGGTTGAGTCAGATGGTCTGCTAAAGAGCTAAGAGTGAGGCATTCTTCCACCAGAGGTTCCACGGGATCATGCTCCTCAACCTAGCCACAATCAAAAGACTTAGCTACCCTGAAGATATCCAATTGCATCTTCTTGTCTCCAAAGCTAATTTCCATGCATCTCGTGTCACAATCAATGTTCTCCTTAGCCATAGCTAAGAAGGGTCTGCCCAGGATGATGGGTGTGTTTTGTAGCTATTCAGAGACTTCCATGTCGAGGACCAAAAAGTCGATCGGGAAGTAGAAGTCCTTAACTCAAACAATTATGTCCTCAACTACCCCCTTCGGGGTTTTCATAGATCTATCAGCCAATTGGATAGTCACAAGTGTGGGTTTCAACTCCCCAAATCCAAACTGGTGATAAATGGTAGTAAGGATTAGGTTGATTGAAGCACCTAAGTCCAAGAGTGCTCTATCAAATGTCATGTCCTCGATATTACAAGATATTAGGGGTGCTCCTAGGTCAGTTCGTTTGGGAGGTAGGCTACTCAATATCACTGAACTAGCTTGTTCTGAGAGTAGTGCCTTCCTAGGTGCTTGGGTTTTCGGCTTACGCTTCGACGTATGGACATCCTTCAAGAACTTAGGGTATGCCTAATTGCTTCAAGGAGAGGAATATTAATATGAACTTGTTTGAAAATCTCTAACAACTCCTTATTCTCAACTACATCTTTCTTTTTCTTCATTTTCTCCAAGGCCTCAGGGTATGGTGTTTGGGTTTGAATTGGTTCAGTCTCCTGGTCCTTGGGTTCCTCCCGCTCATCCTCAGAATCAGGTATCTCAGGAAGTGAGGTCACAGGAGGGCTTGTCCATTTGGGGTCTTGGGTTTTAGTGCCGCTTCTCAAGGTAATCGCGTTGGCTAAGGCGTTAGGATCATGGGTAGATCCTTGAGAAGAAGAAGAGGAAGCACCAAACCCAGGGGATGAATGTCGGGCTTGCTGGATCAAGTGGGGATGCCCAGGATTGGCTTGGAACCCTTGAGGATTGGGGACTTTGTTGATCACATTTCTCGAGTTCGATTATGGCTGAGAAGGAAGGGACCCTTGTTGTTTTCTATCCAACAGCTGGCTCAATTATCCCTTCACTAATTCCATTTCTTCCTGATGTTTCTGATTCATATCAGCCATTATTTTTATCAGCGTGTCCATTTGGCTTTATGGGGGAGGGGCCACCCTATTCTAATTATAGGGTGGTCTAACCGATGGACCTTGCTGATAGGAGGGAGGGTTTGGCCTGGGTTGGTTCTGGAATTGGTTCAGTTTTTGGTTCGTCTAGGCAAAATTCAGGTGATTACTCCATTTACATTGTAGGTGTTGGAGAAGGGGTCAGGTTTGGAGCAACCTTGGATGGCCTGGACATCTTCAAAGATAGACGGTGCCGAGGGGGAGGGGAGAGAGTAATCAAGGTTTGAGGGAGCAAAGGTCCCTCCCTAGAACATAGTCAGGGGTTGTTCCAGGTGTATTTGGTTCATTGGTTGCACCAAATCTACATGTGAGCTCCCTTTGCTAGGGAGAGGGTCTGTGGTGGGTTTTGGGTTTGGTTCAATAGCTCATCAATCTTTTTGTCCACCAACTCGACTTGATCCAACTTTTTGGCTATAATGTCCATGTCAACCATTTTAGAATTGGCTTGCACCTCATAGATCCCACCATGGGCTTGACTGAATAAATTAAACTGGGTCATGGAGGCATTGTTGAGTGAATTCTCACTCATGGACTCAAAGAGTTTGAACGTGCTCTCCTCATCTTTGTTCAAAAAGTTGCCTACACATGAAGCATCAACAAAGTTCCTAAGGTTGCTGTCTAGACCATGGTAGAAGATCTGGGACAATTGCTACCTTGGAACCTCATGGTGTGGGCATTTCCTCAATAATTCATTAAATATTTCCCATGCCTCATGGAATTGTTCCCCACCTTGTAGTGTGAATGTGGTAATGGCTCTTCTGAGGACATTGGTTTTACCTATGGGGAAAATTTTCTTCAAGAATGCATGCCTCAATTCCTCCTAGGTGGAGATGGGTCTCCCTAAGGTTCTAAGCCAGTGAGATGCTTTATCTTTTAGGGAGAAAGGGAACATCTTAATTAAAATAATATCCAAGCTAATGTTCTTTGGTTTCATAGTTTGGGCAATCTGGTCTAGGTCCTCTAGGTGTTGGAAGGGGTCCTCATTCGAGCTCCCATGAAAGTGGCTTTGAATTAAGCTCAAATCATTAGGCTTTAACTCAAAATCATCTCCCCCTTCGGGGACCCTAAGATGTGGCTTGATCCAGATAGCAGATAGATCATAAAAATCATGGAGAGGCCTTGGTTGGCCCTCTGGAGGTTGTAGTGGGTTAGGTGGCGGTTTCCCTTGAGGGTTTTGCATTCGATGTATGGTTTGCATGATGGTTTGGATCTATTGTTATTGAAGTTGGTGGTTGGTAAAGATTTGAGCCTAAATGATGGCCATAGCATCGGGTTGAGGTTGGTCCTCAATCTCATCAATTCTTGGGTCAGCTATTTCTCTTGAAAAATCAAGTCTCCTCCTGATTCCCCTCTCTAAAACAAACGGCTCAGGATGAAGTGATCGTCTCCCGTGCATACACTAGAGAAGAACAGGGAGGGATGCGGAGAGGGATAGGTGCGAGAAGTGTGTGCACAAACAAGCAAGCAAGTCTAGTCCTTATAGTGTATACCTAGGTGACCTAGAAGCCTCAAAGGGAATGATCAAATCTGCAAGCACTTAAACTCTATTCCCGATGCTAATCTGGCCAAGTTGATTATGAGGGGATTGAGGGGAAGGTTCTTCCTTTAGCTTCCGCCGCCGATTCTGTAGACCCCACAACCGCAGTCGTTTGATACTTCCCTGTAGCCTAGACACCAGATTTTACAAGGGGAATGAAGGCCAAGTACCTAGCAAACCTAATCACACCTCCAAGACTTAGACTAGTCTTGCCTAGGGCACATCTACTCCATTTTAATGAGGGTCTAGGTTAGTGCTTGTGCTTTGGATATGTGCTAAGGCGTTATTTGGGGTTGTGCCTCTTAGTTAACTAATTTGAGCGTGTGTGTGCACTTAACAAAACATGGTTCTCAAGCAAGGACTTTAGGATGTGGTGCCTTTTAATGATTTATCCTTGCTTTAATACTTTTTAGGGTTGGAGTTCCTTAATGTTTTCAAACAATGTTCAAGTGGGCACACAAGGTTTTGCACACAACAGGCGAAAAGTAATTTCCTTTAGAATGATGTGGCCCTAGAAAAACAACCCTAGCGTATTCACCCTAGTGTTCATGCAGTTCTACCAGGTGAGTTGATTTTAATTATGGTGAGTGGTGTGGCCCAAGTCAAATCATGGTGGCTTCACAAACATCACTCAAAAGAAAGAACAACACTCCAGAAAGATTTCAAGAATGTTAAAGTGTTTTTTTTTTTAGTTGGGTGATGAGTTTGGAATGTGAATCAAGTAGCCATTCACCACAGAAATTTTAGATTTATATATATATATTTGTATTTTTTTAAGCAAGCAAACACTCAATAGGTGAAGTGATACTCACAACAGTCTTCACAGCACTTTACTCCTTGTCTACTATCTTGGATCATGCTCCTCTGTCGCCAAGGCATTGAGTTCCTACAACCAATCAAGTGGAGAGAGCACAAATGAGTCAGAAGATGTGAATACTAATGCAGGATGAAAGCAACAAAAAAAATTCATTGCCTCCCCAGCAACGGCACCAAAAACTGATGTGTGCAAAACGCGTTGGTTTAATTATGTCATTGTAGATGCGCTCACGTCATCTATTTTAAATTAAGATATGGATTTGTGAGTCCAAGTGTCGATCTCAGGGAGGCATGAAATTAGATTAGTTTTAGTCGCTTTAGGTGTCACCAAAATGGTCACATGGTTTGCTTGCAAAAACGAGAGTGAAAGAGAGAGAGAGAGAGTAGGGTTAGAGCTTGCGTTTAAAACATGACAATCACTTAAACAGATGTGAACTATGATATAAGAAGCAACATCAACATATAGCATGCAATTAGAGATCATTTACAAATACAACAATAGATGAAAGCTTAAAATGGTGCAACATAAAACTAGAGTAAAAGAGAGTGCGAGGAGGAGGCAAGGTGGCCACGACAGTGGAGGGGGGCTCCATTTGCAGCTCGACAACTCTGAGGGTGGATATAGAGTGTTTGGTGGAGCCAGGAGGTGGCTAGTATTGCATGAAGAGTGAATGAGAATTGAATGCCTTTGAATGGGGTGGTTGAGGGGGTTTATATAGTAGAAAAGGGCTTCCAAAAGAGGTAAGGGTCATTAGTGACGTTTAGGATGTCACTAAATCCCTTCCAGAAGCGTCGCTGAAGCCCCGCGCCCACCGATCCTTAAGCACTCCCGTTCTTCTTCTCAAGCCATGCCCACGCATCCTCAACCGTTGGATTAGAGGCACAGATCGCCATCAAATGGTTGAGAGCGCGCCACGTCGCCCCTCGAGCCCGCAATTATGGATGTCTTCATGTGCCTTCACGTGATGGATGAACATCAATCATTCGATCATGCTGCAATGGCCACGATCGCACGAAATCAGGCACTTGGATTGCGTCCTATGTGCGATGAGCGCGCATCATCGTGCATCTGGCAAGGGGCGCTTGAAGTCGTGTCGCATGTCTTCATCCTCTCTGTCCGTGAGTGTATCAATTGTCGTAATTGATCATGCCTGCGCGAGGGATGGATTTGGTAGCGCGCAGGGTCTCAAACGCCCACCGCTGCCTGTGAGGGTGAGTCTCTCTCCACTGTGCTGTCTTCGCGATTAGTCGCGGAGGCAAAGTTGCGCGCGAGCATCACCGACTGTTGGATGGAGATCCAACAGTTAGGATTTGAAGCTGGTTGGGCACGTGCGTGTGTTGGCGAGGCCCGATGGTTCTCAGCTGAAGCGGGGTCGCTGCGATGCGTGTGCGCAGCAGATGTCGCCACATGGTCGATTGTGGGTGATCAACGGCCAGAAATTCTTGGGCTTGTCGGGGAAGCTCTAGATGTTGGATTTAAGCGATTTCAAGTCCGTTGGACTCCATTCGTCGATCTGAATCCATCCATTCGGTCAAATTGCTCATCTAAGGCCTGTTCCAACATGTACTTGTACATATGGCCATTAAACATTGATTTATAAGTAATCTTAATTAGCAATGCATGCAATGCTCCCATGCCCATCATGGTATGCACATATACCCCTAACATAAACTCTGGTCGATGGAATTATCATCATTAAGTGTAGAGTTATCACTGAGGTACAGAGGCCACCTTAGCTGGACCCTCAGGCTGAGGCAGGGACCAGATCTGCTGGTAAGAATTGTCGATAATATCTTATTAAAATTTACTTTTAATGTTTTAATATTTTAATTATATTTTTCTTATCAGGTAATAAAAAAAAGGAAGGAGTCCAACAAGAAATGCACATCTAGATGCACTTTCAGAGGGAATGAGAATCAAAGTACATATCAACAAAGCTGGAGAAGATCCAAACTATTCTCCTTTCATCAGCAGACTGTCTAGGATGCTAAAGTAGCTCATCCCCCTTTGTTGTTTTAATTGGAGGAGGGTCTCCAGGGAGATTAAGAGGCAACTTATTCGTAATATGGAGGTAAATAATTATATATTAATGTATTTATATAAGTTTTACTTTAATAATATTTAATTCATTTATATAATTTGTAATATTACAGGCAATCTTTGATTGGGGTGACGATTCGAATATTATCGAGTACATCCTCAATCATGCCGCAAGACGACATTATGATTAGAGGATGATGACGAAGAGAAAGGTGAAATTTGTAATATTTCTTATTTTTTATTATTTACTTAATTAATTTCTTTTGACAATTTATTTGTATAATTTAGTATTATAATACAATGTCATCTAATGAGGAGGCATTAAGGAATGTGCCTCCTATAATAGCAGCAGATGTGTGGAAAGAATGTTGTGAGCATTGGAATAAGCCTGAGATGAAGGTAATTACAGATATTTTTAAAAGCATTTAGAGATACATAATTTAATTGTTTCCCATTACAATATGCTATATGCACAAGATCAGGAGAAGATGAACAAGGCCAATAGGGCCAAAGCTCCACCATAGACCCACTGTTTGGGTCGAACTATTATAGATAGATTTAAGGCTAAATATGTAAGTAATTCCTTATAATTATGTCCCTTTTATGTTTTTAATTGAACTTTTGATTATAACTATTACCTGCAAATCTTTGAAAAATATTTACAGACACATTCACACGATGGTGCCATGCTCGATCGGGTTGGTGTGTATGAGGTTACTCATAGCAAGGCTACCACTGACGGCAGGCGAACATGGATACATGAGACATACCAGACAAAGCATGTAAGTAACATTTATTTATCAACTACTTTAATTTTTATACTTACTTTAATATGACATTAAATTATTGTAATTTATAGGGAGAAATGGTGAACTTAATCAACCCTCCTACAAACGTCGCTTCCAGCACTTAGCAGCACCCTCCTATGACACTTGAGGATGCTTTTAGGAGTGTCATGCCTCTAGAGTATGGAGACTTCGTTCATAGTGGGGGGGGAGTCAGATGATCTCCAACTGGTATAGGTGGAAGGGGTCAGCGACAGCAGTCGTCATCCAATAGATGCAGACACAACTCCATGATGTCACCTTACAGTTCCACCAACAAACTCAAGCTTGGCAAGATGCCAAGGAATTCATGGAGTAGAGGAAGGAGATGGAGCAGCAGAGAGTGAAGATGAGAGAGATGATGGCATTATTACGAGGCAGTGGTCGGAATCACACTTCCTATCACTACCCACCTCGTAGAGACGACGATGATCTTAGAGGTGGTGGAGCAGGACAGGGGTAGGAGCTAAGACATAGGTTTAGATTATTTATCGTTTTGTTAGTTAGGTTTTATATTTTCCTTATGTATAATTAGACATTATGACATACTTTTTTCGTTAGGTTTATATATATATTTATTGTATGTTTAATGTTTTATGTTGCATGTTGTATGTTGATAAAATTTTTATATTATGTATGTTTTTTATGTTGCATATGTTTATGTTTATAAGATTTATATTGGTTTATATATAAACCTAAATCCTAAACCTGCATTATATGGCAAAAAAAAAAGGCACATATACACAATGGTTATTTTTATAACCGTTGTTTTTACATACACGATGGTTATATCAAAATGGTCGTTTATCGCATTACACAACAGTTTTGAAACCATTGTCTTTGGTTCAGGTGTATCATAGACGACGGTCATCAAAATTGTCGTTTAATGGTACTTAGCAACAGTTTGTAGTAGAACTGTCTTTTATAAATATAAACGATGGTTTCTATAACCATCGTGTAAAATACGACGTTTTGAATACAAAACTGTCATGTATACACTAACGTGACACATACTTTTGAGATGACAAAATACAACGGTTTTGACTGAATAGGCGATGGTTTTCAACCATCGCGAAAAGCATTCGTCCTAGTGGTGAATCTTTTATATATAAATTCTTACAATGTTGTTAACATTTTTTATAAATAATTTAGTACTATAACAATAGGCCACATGAGGAGGCATTGAGAAAGGTGGCTTCTATGACATAAATTGACATTTATAGGAAAGCATGTGAGCATTAAAGAAACCTAATGAGTAAGGTAAATAAATATTTGTGTTTATTTATATTTCACAATAACTTATATAACTAATTGCTAATCAAAATATTTCTTTCTTATCAGAGCAAGTCAAGAAGAATAAGGCTAATAAGGCTAAAACTTCACCACAAACCCACTGCTTAGGATGAATGAGCATAGACTCAATGAAGATTAGATATGTAAATATATACATTTATCATTTAGATTAAAAACATATATGTTTACAGATTGCGATAAGTTAATTTCTTTATTAAATTTTCAATCAGGTATGCTCGAAGGTGCCCATCTTGATCAAGTTGAAGTCTATGAGGAAACACATAGCAAGCAAACACTCAAGGGTAGTCGAGCATTGATTCATAAGACATACCAAGGGAGAGATGTAAGTCATACAAAAAAAATTAATTATAAATTTATTATTTTCATATGATAACACTTGGATTAATTTCAAATATATTTAGGGTCGATTGATGGAGTTGATTCATCCTCTTGAGATTATGGACGAGAACTCTAGGTTCAATCAATAGCCTATTATGACACCAGAGGAGGCATTCAGGATCATGATGCCAATGGAGCATGGAAGCTTCGTATGTAGAGGAAGAAGGAGCCAAATAGTCTCAAGCTAGTATGGGACAAAAGGGTCATTGTCATCTTTAGTAGTTGTTGACCATCATAATAAGAAGGTTAAGATGCTAGAATGTCAAAATGTAGAGAGATAGAAGTGGCTAGATGAAGTGACCTTGCAGTTGGAGTAAGGCAGTCATCGAATGGAGTAGCAGACTCAACAAATGGAGATGCAAAATCATCAAATTGAGCAGCAGAATTAGTAGTTCCAAGAGCTCATGTCTTTCTTGTAAAAGGGCGGGCTAGATCATACATCTTTTCACTTTGCCCTGCATCAAGATAACGATGATTTTAGTAGATCTAAGGCTGGTGGTTTAGGTACCTTAGCATAATGTATGTATACATACATTTTCTATTTGTACTTTATATATTAATGTTACGTTGAAATGCTTATTTGCAAAATATTTCTGTATATATTGAATGTTTGATTCATATGTGTAATTGGTTTTAATATTTATGGTTTATTTGTATGCATTGTGAATTGATTTTTATCTATTAGTTCTTTTATATAGGTTTGTAATAATTAAAAATTAAGTTTTAAAAAATATATATAAATATAAATCTTTAGTGATGATTTATTCCAAAATTGTTGCAGACTTGTGTTTATGGATAATTACATAACTATTGTTAAATCTATATATATCATTTACACCTATTAATATTTGGTAGCGATTATAATTTAACCATCACCAATCTTAATCAACAAGAATTTATATATCGTCACCAATATGTTAAATTGATGACGGTTTCATTCATTCCGTTGCTAACATATTTTGGCAATGGTTATAAAATAGTCACTAATATAAAATTATTAATTTTTTAGAATCTTTAAAAGTAATTGTGATAATTTAAAAATAATCACAAAATCAAAATGGTGACGATCTTAAAATAATCGTCACCTCAAATTTATGTTGATGGTCTAAAACCCTCGAAATACGATCATTTATGAGTATAAAAATAAAATACCTACGGACATAAGATAGCTTCAAATTAGGAAAATTATTTATTAGCTCCTTACAATCTTCTACAACACTTCAACACATCAAATGTGATTGTCTTGTTCCCTTGATACAACTAACAAGATTAAGAGCATCACTTTTAATTGCAGTAATTATATATTTTTCACCCAAAATATCTCTACCATTACTTTCATCCCATAAAGATGCACCCCTCTCTTCCATATCGTAGCCCTTCTAACAAATTTCCTCTCGTGTTCCCTTTTATTTCACGTGCTAGTTCCCCTACAACCAACATTACAGGAAAAATAACTTTTGGTGGCTAATCAAAATCGGGGCCAAAAGTCAAATAATCGTCACCTAATTATTTTGTGAAAAGTTTTGTTGTCGCAACATTTTAGCAATGATTATTTCTCAACATTGTCACCAATTCTGAAACCCCA
This sequence comes from Thalassia testudinum, assembly GCA_037157565.1. Lineage (NCBI taxonomy): Eukaryota > Viridiplantae > Streptophyta > Magnoliopsida > Alismatales > Hydrocharitaceae > Thalassia > Thalassia testudinum. Next base: position 4,147,291 of record JAZHRO010000003.1, on the reverse strand, counting down.
ACTATCAAAATGTAGCTAATTTCTGTGCTTTATTTCAATTACAAGGAAGTTGGTTGAACTTGAACTTCCTTGTGCTATTTCATCATTATTGGTTGTTTTTGTTCAATTAAGAAGACTTTATCTCGAAAAGAAAAGGATAAGCATGTAAAGAAATGGACATGCAATTGATGACAAGAATTTCTGACCCATCCCAGATGGTGACCTCTGTTGGTTATCTAGTTAGCACAGATCACTCAATTGCCAAGGGTTCTCTCAGTGGACTATTGTTATCTTAGTGTGTAAAGTGGTCGCTTGGGATTTTGTTGGCCGCTAAGAAATCATGCTTTATGGAAGTCTTCAGTTTCTTTTTTTTTCCCTTCCAAGTTTTGTTGTTTCCCCTTTTATGAGGTGTTGTAGTTCCCCCATCTTGAGGCCATGGCTTTCATTCTCATATGCTCTTTGTTTGAGTTGCTTTCCTTTGTATGATTCATTTTTCTTTAATGAAGTTTAGTTTGCAAACAAAAAAAAAAAGTCTTCAGTAGCCTTTCAATGGCTACTAATTATTTACTACTTTTAGCTGTTAGCTTTATGATAATATCCTTCTAAAAATCCAATAATTCTTTTAATTTTTTTTTCTTGTAATTGCTCAAAACTCTATATATTGCATAAAATAAACATCTCATGATCTATTTAAAGGGAAATCACATTACGTATCTAGGATATTACACAACGAGTCTATTATGGCATGAAAGTAAAGATCCAAATTTTGTAGTTAAGTTGAATCAGCTTGTGATCTATATCCAAGGAGCCTCAGAACGGTTCAACCCGTGGAGTTTAAATTGAGCTACTAGTCTCGACTTTTAAGATAAGTCAGATTTTTGTCTAACGGTAAATATTATTATTATAATAGCTTCGACTTGAAATAAGTACGATTTCCGTCGATCGTCTTTTTTTTTTTCACTCGATCTCCTCATTTCTCTCTCTTTTTTTTTTTATATATTTTACTTTGCTTGTACACGGTTAAGTATGTATGTCCGTTTAGATTTCTATCAACTACTCATGCTTTTTTTTCATTAGAGATCAAATTTAATATATTTTTTTTGAGAATATAAAATAATATAAAATTAGATTAATATTTAATTAATATAAAATCAGATTAATCTAAGATATCATTGAAAATAAAAATATACGAATAATATATTTTAAAAAATATAGTGTATTTTAATTTTCAATAATATCTTTTATTTTTTATCCGTTAAAATCATGATATATTGATTCTAATTTTTCAAAATTATGACATATAATTTTAATTTTTCAAATAAAATCCTACATCATTTTTTTCTAAAAATTTTTTTGATCAAAATTAACTCATATTTTTACGGTGATTAATTTTTATACTCTACATCCGCACACAAATTAAAAATTAGTTATGTTGGTATTCAATAGTATTTACGAGTCAAGAAATGTATCTAAAGAGCTTATGAATGTGCTGGCGGGATCAGAAAACGGTGGTTTATAAGACAAATCGAACACCAATCAATTGCCCTCCTCTTTCTTTCTTACACACTTTGGAACCGGCAATTACTTGCAGAGCTGCTTCTCCTCCCTGTGGTGGTTTGGGGGTCCCTTTCTCCCACAGGGATTTGCTGACTTTGCTACAAATGGTCCCGTTGCGCATCACGTGTATGATGATTACAAGGACCCACGATGAAGAGTATGGGTATTTCTCATGCTGGGGAACAGGACAAGACTTCAAGGGTGGGGTGGGGACACCACCACATCAAGAAACACCAACGTATGCTTTGCGGATGCGGAAGCTCCGTCCTTCACGTGGGTGTTCGATTTGGATATATTCCCATTCTTCGTAGGATGACAACCGTGGGACCCTTCTCTCCATCTCCACTCATTAGATCCAGTTTGGTTAGGGGGAGTTTAAAACACGAAAAAGAAATTGCACAGAAAATCAGCAGAAAATAAAATTGTCGAGGGAATTGGGTTTTCTTTTTTGTTTTTGAGAAATGTTGTAATCTTGTCACGAACTTAGGTGTAGTTAGGCGGAATTTGTATGTTCGATTGGAGGAATCTTAGGTGTTTTGAGTGGAATGAGGTGGTTATATTTGCATTTGGATGATATTGCCCTTTGCGCATGGGCAGCATTATGTTAAGTGGTATTAATAAGGCTTGAATATAAGGACACGAAAATGAAAATACTTACTATAACATATTTTGTAACATCAACTCTCGCTTATGTTTTCATTTAAAGAAGAAAATAAAATATATCAGTTGAAAATTAATATGAATCTATTAAAAATTAAAATTAATGGATTGAAAATAAAAAATTATTAATTAAAAATTAAAATTTATCGATTAAAACTTAAAATTCACATGTTGAAAATTAAGTAGACCACCTTAAAATCAAAACATACTGATTAAAAATAATTTTTAATTGTTAAAAATTAAAAAATATCTATTGAAAATTAAAACATAATAATTGAAAATAAAATATATCGATATATTTTACTTTTTTTATTGATGATAAATATTTTTTACTTGTAACGTAAATTTTTATTTATAAAAAGTAATTTTTTACATAAAAAATAATTTTTTATCTATAAAAATTAATTTCTATCCATAAAAAATTAAATTACATTGATTAAAATCACCTCCCACTTTATACGTTATAAAATATATTACAATGTTTATTTATTTACTATTTTACTAAATAAAATCATAGTCCTTATCCGTTAGATTAAATGAATAACTTAACATTTATTTACCTAATTGTATTTAATATCTAATCGGTGGAAGTATAATATTGTATAACGTACGTGCATACATTTTTTCTTTTTCCATCAATTAAATGTCGATCATGGACCTGCGCTTGGTGTTGTTATTTCAAAATCTTAATTTTTTTATTACTTACGACTACATAAAAATAGAAAACTGCAGTTAACTGGTTTGGAATTCAACAATAGCAACGCATTGTTTAATATGAAAATCATATTTTAAAATTCGTTATTTTTGAGTGAGTTGGAAATGGAGAATATGTTGAACATGAAAGTGGACAAATTTGCTTATTGAACGTTGAATGTTAAGTTGATGGTGATTGACGTGTGCATCGATGCCTCAAAGGTAAGTAACTTCAACTAGTTGGTAGTCGGATTTTATGTTACCGTCAGGTATTGCTTTACTTGTACGTTAGTTACGTGGCAATCGACTGAAATTAACAGCATTTGTTTAAGTGGAGATATAAAAAATTTTAAAATAATGATGTATATATACTGCAATGTATAAATATGATCTTCATTATATCTGTTGGAATTTAACTTGTAAATTTATTGGGCGGGTCTCATTCACAAAAAGTAATGTAAATATTATTGTATGATGATCTCTTTATCACTCAAATAGTTATCATTATTTATAAGTAATTTTTAGTTATGAATCAAAATATATCAGTGATTTTTAAAATAATTTTATATAATTTAATTTTATAAAGATACATTTCATTTTATATATTTATATTTATTTTGAATCAAATATCACCGATGATTGTTGTATCAATTATTTTTAGTTATAGATGAAAATTACTTATGATTTCTTAGTCTTTTGTAGGTGATGTTTGGTGGATCTTACAACATGCAAAAAGCACAAGTACTTTCACATGGTGGGACTCACTGTCAACATGTAGTGATGATTTTTTGAATTACACCGGTGCAATATATGAAATATCATCGGTGCAATTTAATTTTACAAAGGCATGTGTATACTTATTCTAAATAAAATATCACTAGTGATTTTCTAAATATTACCCGTGATTTTTAATTACTAATTAAATATCACTGGTGATTTTTCAATTATAAGTGAAAATCGTTAACAATTTCTCAATATTTGGTTGGTGGTGGTCTCACTGCATGTGCTGTAAGGGACATATGATCTTTTGCATGACAATGACAAATATAATTGATGATATTTTAAATGCACCCGTTTATTCCGGGTCCCACCACAATGAAGGGAGTGCCTACATGATGGGTGTTAGGATTAGACACCACTTAACCTAGTTTTGATCTTAATAAAATAAATAATAATGTTTGGCTATAACTTGATATTTGTAGAACCTAAGTTTATTCAAGATGATGTACAAGACTGATAGATAGAGATGATTGTCTATGCATGAAGATCGTGAGCTTTAAAAGACTTCACATAAGAAAGCAACTCTTGTAATATTTTTTAGAAGCTTTGTTAAAGAGCTATGAGCACATATGCATCCCTTCACATTTATTAGACTTATTAAGTTAAAAATGATTAGAAAATACTTTAAATTTTATTTTAAAGTTAATAAATTGATTAATTTTTTTTAAATTTTTTCTAGAAGGTTAGTTATTCAAGAAATAACACCTAATCATATTGGGAGGGATGAATGGAGGGTACATTAGCGATTAACCTACTTCTCCAATTGTGTAGGGTAACATTCTACCATCGCAAAAAATGTTAGCCTTTGATTTGATATTTTGTATAGCCATTATCCTTTTTTTTGCTGCTGAGAGCAAATAGGCAGATGTACTTTTGTTTGCATGGTACACACTTGACACCAGGTATCTAAAGAGGGCCTATATATGTTTGCTCCATGTTTATGTCGTGTTCACTCTTCTAACAAGTTTAGATGGAAGTTTTAATTACCATGGATGGTGTGCCACACTTGATTGCTTTTTAATTAAGAATGCACTAATCTGAAATCTTCTTAGGTTATAAGTTATTATGCAAAGTAGCTGGGGATATACTTGCACTAGGAAAAAAAATCTTGAACGTAGTTACTTCTTTTTGTCCCCGAAAGTAGTTTTTGCTGCATCCAATTGCCTTGTGAGAATTATCGTTAAGGCTTACTTCTGTAGTTCTGATAATTGTCTTCTGACAACCAACTTGTTGTACCTTGGGGTTTACCTCGTTACCTTATTAGTTTTCTTTGCTCTTTTCATTTTTATCTTGTAGCAAATTTTGAGACATTTTGTACGAATGGTACTTCATTCTTGATAGGTTGAAAATCATGTCAGAATAGACAAATAGCTTTCTTCAAAAAAAAAGAACAGTCAAATAGCTCCTGGATGAAGTATTTGGGCAATTTGACCATAATCTGAGCAATCATGAGGGCATTTGCAGAAAGTCCTTCCAAAATTGTTAAACCATGGGCAAGCATCCTAATACGCTCTGGCGATGGAAATGGTAGTTGCCGGCACTCAAATTGTAGATACCATCTGATGACTAAGCATTTTGGAAAATGACAAAAAATTCTGGCCTGCCATCAGGAGTTCCATTGAATGATGATGAAATGTATATCCGTTAATCAACGATGAAATGTGTAAATCAATAGAGGAACCAATAAACCAATAATAGTCTATGACTAAGTATGGTGAACTCTAGCAATGAGGTTCTGGCAACGTTCAGCAATGAGACTTGACTTTTGGCAGATAGCAAAGGTGTCATATATGGAAGAAAGAACATGGAACGAAAAGATGAGACAATGAGAAAAAAAAAAAGTTGAAGGAAAAAAGGACCTTATGGTTGTGTTCAAACAAACTTAAAGTTATGCTGACGTAGTGTGGTATGCATGATGGTCTTTGGCATTTATGGTTATGTGACATTTTAGGTGGGGTCTACCCACCATTGTTTGTTGTAGTAATAGTTTGTGGAGGTGTACCCTCTATGAACACGTACAGATATTCCATATATTGTAATGTGCAGGTCGCAGGTCATCCTTACAGGCACAGGATTTAGGTAAAAACTTGATAAAATAGGGGGGGCTTTATCGACTTTTCTATAGACATCACCCCTTAATAACGAAATAATTCAAATTTTCTCCAAACTGTAACGAAGTAATTCAAACAAGGCGTAAATAAATATTTAAAGAGGTGGGTGAGTGGTGCCTAACTTAGTAAATCGGTGCTGCGAGGCATGATAGCTTTATAAGCATTGGGTCAAATTATGTAATGTTGAGCTAGGTAATCTTTTCTTTAATATAAAGTCATTGTGTGTTAATGTCTTTCTTATTGGATCTTAGTGTGGGTATAATAATTTACATAGATATGACCGGATGCAAGGACCCACGTAGCTAAACCAGTTAAGGTGGGGAAGTGCTTAATTTGGGTTTTGGTGGTCCTTAACAAGTAATTCTATTACTTGCTCTTTTGGTATCTGAATATGCTATCTTATAGTCAAGAATCTTTTGGTATCTTTAGTTTGGATAGATTTCTGATTTAGGTAAGATGTGTGCTTTCTTTTGTCAATTGAATCTCAACGATTCATTTAGTGTGCAACTTGTTTGTAAGGAATGGTAGCACTGTGTTATGTTGTTACGAAGCATTAATTGTGTTTTGACCTTTTACCCCTTCTCTCTATGTATATGCACCCGAGAAGCTTGAATAGGCAGGGAGTCAATTAACCCAGGCCTGCTTGGGTTCTTTTCTCATGCCATGGAGGTGTGAATTTCTAATTTTTTTTTCCCTCCATCATTCTTTAGTTAGTCAAAAAATAAGAAAAAGAAAAAGAACACAGAGTTGGTTTATTCAACTTTTATCTGTATGTCTGCATATGTCATTTGTTTTTATTGATGATTCGTTATTAGAAAATGTTGAGGATTTGAGATCAACTAGTGTACACTATTTTTTGTTGCTACATGGAACCACCATGGAACTTCAGTTATTTTTTGCATCAATTCAGGTGTGGTATCCATTATGGTTCCTCTTTTCCCACTTTCTTCTAAATTCTTTTATGATATTGCAACACCCGAAAGTAGAATAACATCTATTTTTTGAAAATATCTTTATTTTTACATCGAATGTTTTACTAATAGACATATTTGCCGGTGTAAGTACAATTTCTTAGGGTTAGTTTGGATGGAGGGGTAGATTTAATGAGATAATTTTTTTGTTGATGGGTTACCCTTCATTTTTATTTGGAAGTCATAAAGGTTATCTTAATGGATTAACATGCGATTGTTTGAAAAGTTTCTAGGTTAACCTGTGAAAATACATGAGATAACCCACAAAAATAATTTATCTCACATCAACCCCATAATAACTTATCCTGGGCTAAGTCCTCTTAACCCGAGTCAAAATATCATTCCCACCAAATAAGGTTAACCCTTGTTTTGATGGATTATCCCCTTTATCAAACTAGGCATTGGTGCTAATTTGTGAACCGTAGCTAAAAATTTAACTAATCTTGCTTTCAATTTTTTTCAATCATTTAGGAATGGTTACAAAACCATTCCTAATTATTTTTAGAGTCAAGTTTTACAAAATCATCACCAAAATCTTTTCTCAATGGTTAAGAACCATTATCGAAAGATTGATTATGGGATGGTTGGGGAGTGGACTATTGGCGAGGGTTTTCTTAAAAGATCATCTCGAAAACCTTGGCAATAATGAAATTTTTGCAATGTTATTTGGCAACAATTTTATGGCTTTTGGAGACAATTTTGAGCTATCGCTAAAATCTTGTTTCTTGCAGTTATATTTAAGTTTCAAATGACTCAACGTTCGTACTTAAGAATTAATCAATTAAAGCCATTGGTTAATCAATTAATTTTTATTTCAGAAGTTATTAATTGATTGATACTACAAATTAATCGATTAAGAGACCAAATAGAGAATTTTGGAGGAGTGGCGTTAATCGATTGACACTATTGATAAATCATTTAATTTTCTTGAGGTTATCTTTATTCAGTTTATCAGTTAATTGATTAAGCTAGTTAATTAACAATAATGTTTTAATCGACAACTATAAATGTTAATTGATCAATTTCATAAGTTTTTAAATTGGATGCATCTCTTGGCATGTGCATCTTTTGGATTCAAATTCAAAACTTTATTAAATGATTTTGAAAGGGTTTCTAAGTCTTGAACCTTGCCTATAAATACTTTATGAAGGCTTCAAACCAAGTTACAACTGTTTTTTCACTTGCCATTGCTTTCAAACATTCTTGTGAGAATGTTAAGCATAAAATCACTTGATTTTTGACTTCATACTATATAAGCTCTCATACTTTGCTTTCCTCGCACTCTGCTCTTTTACTTCAAATTTAGGAAGTATTTCTAAGTCCTATTATACTTATTTGCACATTCATTGACTCTATAGAACTATTGTTCATTTATTTTCAGTTTTAAGTGCCTAAGGTATAGGCTTCCCATTCTTCTTCGTGGAAGAGGATCAAATTCCTTTATGGGCTTGTCTAAGAGGGGTGTTGAACGTAAAAAATTATTGTATTTAGAAAAATATTGCGTCATAGTATGGTGATAAAAATCAAATCGACATTTAAATTTATAAGCTCGAGAAATAGAAATTAGTCCAAGGTTGTTCACAATGAGCAAATTTAGTAAATCAATTCACTACTCACCGTAATAAGAAATAATAAATGCAAGTGAATCAAACAACCAAAATGATATGCAATATATATATATCAGAAATGCATCTCAGAACGTCAGGTATAAAAAAGAAAAAAGAAAGGGATAAAAATGGTGGTGGAAACCATCAAATTAACCCTACAATTAAGCTTTAATCAAATATCTCAAAAAACCCAACATTATCAATGAATCCACAGTAATAGAACTAAGGCAAGCACAAGGGCTAGCCAATCAGACGTCATGACCAAGGCTCAGGCACCTTATCTCTCAAGGGCCTCAGAAGATATCACAAGGCGTCAGCCTCACAAGGACAGCACAGAGGCACAGCTCAGCAGAGAGCTCAAGAATGGCTAAGTGTTGAGCGAGGAGGGGGGGACACGGATCCCAAGGTGCTACAGTGCAAAACTCCCCTCCCTCCTCCTCAAATCCAGGTGTATGGGTGTATAGTAATGGGTAATCAGATCCAAGTATGCGAACTAGGGACCAGACCCACCGACGTGTATAGTGGGTGAGGTGTGCGTGGAAAGGGGACCTGACCCCCGTGTCTTAGGCGAAGAGTGTATGGCACAAATTCCTTTTATGTGTTGCTTCATATTTGTCCCATACGATGTGGGACTAAGTGAGGCACTTTCTCTTCGCAGCTGCAACAAGCCGAATGTTGTCGAATTGAGGTCATAGCTGCTGCTAGTGGCTTCACTTGAGGGTTTGGAAGGCTTCAGGAGTTAGGTTTGTTTCGATGGAGAGTAGCAGTAGGTTGGATGGCAGTCGAAGACGGATGAACGTAATCGGAGAAGACGGTGGTGGCGGCATTGCTCTGGCAGTACCTAAAATCCACGAGCACAGCCTTGTAGCCTAATTAAAATAGTTCAGATGCTTGGCTGGGTTGCGTGGAGTGCAACGGTGGAAGTGGTTTGGTGATCAGTGGTGTAGGGTGGTTGGTCAATATTAGAGAAGACGGTGCGGTGGTGGGTTGCTTGACAGGGAGATGGAGAGTGTAAAGACCAAAATTTCTTGAGGGCTTCCACTTAGTGCAACATGACGGAGGTCATGGAGGTGGTGGAAGTGTGTTTTCGTGTGAGTGGCGCCGGCACAAGCTCACTGGAGCTCATGCCAGACGTGGGGAAGATGACGGGGGTGAGGGTGATTCTACAGTTGAAAGTGAGTGATAAGACGATGAGAGTGTTCTAGAGAGGGAGAGGAGAAGGTGAGGGATCTTATTGGAGAGATAGGAGGTTGGGAACACATTGGCTTGGCTTACCAGAGTTGAAGAAGATGAAGGCCTCCAGTGATGAGAAGCGACGACGATGAAGGAAAGAGCTCCTACTATTGCCGGCAAGGAGTAGAAGATAGAGAGGAAGATGGTGAGCTTCCTAATTTGGTCGTTGGGAGGTCGGAGGAAGGGGGTTGAGGCGAGTCATCGAAATCGAGGTCGAGGCAGCTGGTGGAGGGAAAGAAGAGGATTTTTTTGGCTTAAACCTGGCTAAGGAGGAAGCTGGGAACTCGAGGAGTTTAAATAGGGTCTTATTTGCCCCTCTAAGAGCTAAATTAAGCAACTTTGGAGTTGGTTTCAAAGATCAAAAATTTTGGGATGGTCGGTGACGAAATCGGTCGAAATTGGCCTCGAGATCAAGCCTAATCTGTAGGGAATCATTTTAGGATCAATCTCTCCATGTTTGGAGAGATTTGGTCTAGGATTGAGTGAGAAATCTTCGCTTGAAGGTCGAAAAAGAAGTTCTATTCTTACCCATGGCGGTAGGGACCCATTTGCAAAAAATGATGATAAAGTTAGGGACCAAATCACAATAAAATTGAAACTTAGGGGTTTAAATGAGAGAATCAAAGTTTTCAAGGGTTAAAATGCTAACTAGGTCAACATGAACTCTGATTGGATCCAAATTTTGGTGTTAACATAATTTGGACCGAAGGAATCTGACGCTAAACTTGGATTTGATTTTTGACCATGTTTGACTGGGTAAATTGTACAGAAGCCCAAATCAAGGCAAATTTCCATTTGAAACTCTATTCTAAGTTAAAATAGGTTCAAATGATCAAACCAAGGGTACCAAACATCTTAGAATATTTTTCTGTGAATTTTATTAGGTTTAGATTAATTTTATTCTGAATAGAACCTCTTCAATTTAAGTAGGGTTGATAATTAGGGTTTTGGTGCTATTTTCTCCCTCGAAATGCGTGAATCCTTATTTTTGTCGGTGTAAACCCACTTTTTGGTCTTTTATGCTCAATTAACCTTCAATTAACCCTTGAGTAGCCTCATGGTTAATTTGCATTTGCGATGCGATATTAAAACAATAAAATTAACCATATTTTATTATCTTCTTAAAACAGATTAGAGTGGAATTATGGTCTTTAGGCAATCATTTAGGAGCATTTATCTTTTGATTTCAACTAATTCAAGTTAGTTATGATGAATGACGGCATTAACATCAAGGGGTTTAATGTAAAGTGAGGTACACTATGCTCAAGTTATCTATGGTGTGGTAAGTAAAGGTCTAGGGGAAAAGTTCTAGATAAGGATATTAAGGTAGAGGTTTTTCCTATTTTAGGTTTCCCTTCTAAATCTTTGTATTCATTATTTGTGTTTTAATTTTATTTGCGTATATTTTTATCTTAAGCACATATCACCCTCCCTCTTGTGCCATATCATGGAGTGACTTTTAAGTGATTCAATATGTCATCAAGAGTAGTAGCAACTTTGGGAAGCAATGGACAGTCCACCAAAAAGCCCCCATTTGTTCTTCAATGGATCAAATTATACTTACTAGAGGCAAATGATGGAGATCTTCCCTCAATCAGGAGATTTCTCCATTTGGGACATGGCGAAGAACCCCTTCATGAAGCCATTGAAGTTGGAAGGAGGGTCATTCACTGAAGATCAAAAGATGCAACTCATGCCTAACTTCAAAGCCATGAACACTGTATACTGTGCATTAAGTTTGGAAGAGTTCAATTAGATTTCTCAATGCACTACTTGTTGGAGTTATGTACCCTAGGAGAGCCAATTTAACTTGTATCACTCAATTAATGAGTCAGATTTGAATGTCAGATCATGTGAACGCATTAATTTGCTTAGTTGTATCTCTCTGTATGATTAAGAGAATGTACTATAGCTGTGTTGGATATACCGATGACAGGTATCAAAGATCCAAATGGTTTGGTTCAAGGATTTTGATAAGTCATCAAGAACCATTATAATATCCAATTATTGTCTCCAGTTTGAGAAGATATGGTAATCTTCTCGAGAGACTATTGCATGACTAACGCCCATGATGCACATCCTCTACATGGGAATAGAGATTCAAGGCTATCACACACTTTAGTGAAGGAGTTGACTCAATGAGACGATAATGTAGAAATACTTCTCTCATCACTATCAAAGAGAAGGCATATCCACTGACCTGAGATAGATATGTCTCTATTTTTTAATATACACATTTGGCAGATTAATAGTCGATGAACCCACCTTGATGTTAAGACCACAAAGCTGGTATGCATATGAGAGCACAAGTGAAATATGATCTCTCAAAGGAATCATACAGAACTGCTATTGTAAGTGTACGTAGTAGATCAGGAGACACAGGCTCGCTCCATGTATATTAGGAAGTACAAAATTCCATGTATGGTCATATAGGTCTTTATTAGACGCATACATACAAGAGAAGAAGATAGTTCTTTAGGAAAGGAGTTAGTCTTCATTCTCTACCCAATGATACAAGGAGAGTATGAAAGTATGTAACCCATGATAAGATTGATAGTGAATTTGGAATTTAATCCTAGGGGTTACATATGTCTTCCAGTGCGAGGGATTCATAGGTATTTTGAGTATCTCAGGGAGACATGTTGCCACAAATCTTGATCCTTGAATCCTTTATTATTGGCATGATAAAACCGATAATTATTTTGATGGGTTCCTAATTGAATAGAAAGCAAATACTATTTAAGAAGGGAAATTGGTATTTGATTTGACATTTAATTGCACCAAATATATTTTGGTATTGATTCAAGGGTTTAGATGCTATTAAAATGCTTTTGGGTACAAAAACCTAAAATCCCAAAATAGTTAAAGGGTAATTGTTACAAAATTAAATTAGGATTAATCCCTAGCCATTGGATTTGATCCAATGGTGACCATTATATTAGGAATAGTAGGATCTCTATAAATATCCCCTAAAGATTAATGGGAAACTCTAATTAATCCCAAATTATTGTGTACATCTTCACCAAGAGAAATGAGAGAGAGGAGAAAGAGAGCAGTGGCAACTCTCCCTCTCCCCTCTAATTTGGATGGCCAAAGGGTAGAGGAGATGTTAAGACCCGTGCTATTTAAGCCTTTTAAGACGTCTGGACTTTAGGTCAGACGTCTGGTCAGACATCTGGACACTTTCCCTGACGTCTGAAAATCGAAAAATTTGAGTATGAGCTCGCGCCTGTGCGTGTGTTGCGCGCAGACAGTACTCTCATTTTCCCTCCCCTTCTTCTTCTTCTCTCTCTTCCGTCCCCAGCAAACCCTAAACCTGATCTATAAAACCCCTCCCCCACGTTCGTCCTCCTCACTTCTCAGCCACCATCCACCTTCCTCTCTTCTTTCCAGAGGAGCGAGAGCGCGAGAGCGGCGTAGAGGAGTGGCGTGAGAAGGAGAGGAGGAGGTGAGCTTGCGAGCTCACGTGGGAGCTCACCGGTGAGCGCACGACTGGAGTGGCACGTGTGCGAGGTGGAGGAGTGCGACAAGGAGGTCCTCCCGGACACTGCTGCAGCCGGAGCTGTAGGCGAGGGGGCACGGCATGGCCACGCGCAGTGCGGGAGCAGCAGAAGCAGATTCTGGTTCTGGGTTTTTCCCAGAATCAGACATCTGGAGTGACCTCCAGACAACGGTGCGGACGTCTGGAGGTGGTGCCAGACGTCTGAGGAGAAGGCTTCGCAAGGGTACATTTTCTTTGCGGATACGGCCATGCAAGCCAATCTGCCGATCCCTTTTTGCATGCCCGTTTTGAGAAGATCGGGTATCTGTATGTAGGATTCGCTTTGGGAAGGCGCGGGACATGCCTTCCCATGCTTTTCAGTTGTCTGGGCAACAAACCAGACGATGGGAAGTGCTTCCAGACGTCCGGAGAGGTGGTCGGACGTTTGGAGCTGGGTCCAGACGGACTAGAAGAGTTCCTGGATGTCTGAGGATTGGTGCAGGGCTTGAGGTATGACACTGAACACTTTTAAGACGTCTGGAAGTTGTTCCAGACCTCTGATTTGAGTTAGAAACACTATTTTTGACCCGTTTAGGGTCCGTTTGAGGTCCATTTTCCGCAAATAAGATACTGACGTTTCCCGTATGAATTTCTCTACTTGTTAGAAGACTTTCTATACTGTTCTGAGTATTCTCTTGTGATTGATCCTTGTGATAGGACTTCGTTCCGTTGCGGGTTCAGGGCTTGCTGAGGCACATGAGCCTACCGTTCAAGCCCCCACTACTCCTGGGTTTACTGGTAGAGTGGCTTCCCCTTAATTTAATTAAACCTAAATGCATGTGTGGAATGAATGATTAGAACCTAGGATATGGCATGAATCCTAGGATGAGAAACACTTGAAATGTCTGTAATGGATGATTGAATTGTAGTCTTGAATGAGTAGATAGAATGATAACAATTTCCTATAAATAAATAATGGCTGCCTGTGAAATGTAAAGTACTTGTGCTAGCAAACTGTTGCATGTAAATTCCTGTTGTATACGTTAAATGACATAATACGAGCTCCATGTATATAAATTGAGAATGGTAACGTGAATGATGGAAATACGAGCTACCTGTGTACGGAAATGTGAACGATAGAAATAGAAGTTGCATATGTATAACATGAGAATGGAAATAGAAATGATGAAACCTAGTATGGCATGGCCTGAGGACTATGAGCATGAACCCTACAGGGAATTAGGAGTTGAGCTCCTGGAAAGAAATGGAATGGATCTGGAAATGTGTTGGGAAGTGTGTTGGCCCTTGAGTACGTGGTACCAAGGGGAGCGTGAAACGTTGGCTTCGAGAGATAACCGGGTTTTATTGTTATAGCGTTGTAGTATAGCCAGTTATTGCCATCATTTCAAATATATAAATTTTTTACTCGGAAAATAAAAGAGTTCCCGAGGTCGAACTCAGGGAGCAAGTTGTATTCTAGAGATATACATGTTCTATTACAAAAATAAAGAAAGAGAGAGAGAGAGAGAGGGAGAGAGATGAAAGTTTGAGTTCTTCTTCTTTTCTTCTCTTTGTCTCTCTCTCTCTTTAACTTTTGTTCTTCCTGTTCTTCTTCTGTGTTTATCTCCTTGTGGTCCTCTTCTTCTTCTGTTGTTCTTCCATGTTCTTTTGTTCTTCAGATCTCCTTCTTTCTTCTTTTCTTTTTCCTGTCAGGACGTCGTCTCTCCTTCTTTCTTCTTTTCCCTTCAGGACGTCGTCTGATTTTCCAATCAGACGACTTAAACCGCTTGTTGCTACAGTGTCTCCCTTAGCCTTCTTCTTCTTCCGCGGTCCTTCTTCTTCACCTGTGCCTGCACACTTCAGAGTTTACGTCAGAGGGCAAAACCTACTCTACCCTCCCCCCCCCGTCTCTCTCTCACAGAATCCGCTCATAGGATAGCTCTCCCAGAGCTGCCGGGTAGCCGGGTACGGGTCGCGCCCGGGTCCAGGCCCACCGGCGTGCGTGGTGGGCGAGGAGTGCAGGTCAGTCTAAGTCAGGTCGGGTCAGGTCCGCGGGGCGTGAGCGCGGACGAGACCGGGTAACCGGGCGGGTGAAGGGGACCTCACCCCGTGTGCTGAGGCAATAAGCCTCCAGCACTTTTTCGCTTTATACCGCTGCGCCTCTTCAGAGTTTTCCGAGGTGGGACTAAATGTCCCACCCTAATTGAGCGCCCGCAGCGGAGAAAGCAGCGGGCGATCGCGGCTTCACGCGAGGCCTTCGCCCCAGCTGCTAGCCTGACGCTTTGTCGAAATGCCTCGCAAGGCCTGGGAGTCGAATCTGGGCGTGGCGCGCCTGCAGCTGCAGGCGGAAGCAGCTCCTTCTGCACGGCAATGGCGGCGGAGGTCGGGTGACCTGTTCACAGCAAAACGGCCTCTCGGCCTAATCAGAAGGTGCCGGGAGCTTCGCCAGAGTGCGGCGAAGCTCGTGTGGGTGGTGGCGAGGCGTGGGGCGGCGTGCAAGGGCTGCCCTAGGTCGGACTGTGGGTCGGAAGATGGGTTTGTTCGGTGGGGTTGCAGAGGGTGATGTGGGGGAAGTGGAAGGGCGGGGGTTGATCAGGGTGAGGAGGCGGAGGTTCTGCGGTGGTCGGCGAGCCGTGTGGGTTGCTGGGGTGATGGGAGTGGCTCGCCGGAGGATGGCCGGAGGCGGAGAAGGTGAGGGTGAGGGGTCGGAATCGAGGGCGACAATAGATGCTTAAAGTGAGGAAAAGGAAGAGGGGAGGAAGAGGAGGAGTTCTACCTACTTAGCAGGAGGAGGAGGGGCCGGAGCGGGCGACAGTCGTATCGACTGTCGCCGGAGAAGAAGATGCCCGGGGGAAGGGGCGGCGGCGAGCAGAGGGCCGGAGATGCGCCAGCTGGGTGCGGCGTGGCGCGGGAAGAGCAGGGGAAGAAGTCTCTGCTGCTGGTATTGCGGCAGAGCGAAGAGGAGGAGGAGGAAGAACCGCCGGAGCTGGTGGGCGTCTGCCGGAGTGAGAGGAGAGGAAAGTTGGGGGTTTTCTCCGTCAGATCCGAGCTCGGAAGAACGGTTGGGCGACGGGGGTATTTATAGGGACCGAATCAGGGAGGAAGGCGGAGGGAGACGACGTGTCTCCCTCGCCGGAGGACGCCGGAGATGGAAACCCATACCGTCCGTGCGTTCGCACGGCCGGTCTGGTGGGTTACAGCGACCAGGGGGGCACCCCCGGTTTACTTGCCAGGCTCTCCCCCTCACCCTGCGCGGCGCCATGCTCCGCGCAAGGTCGCCGGAGCATGGTGCTGGCAGGTTTTGCAGGGGGGACCTGAACGCAAAGAACGAAGGAGAGTTAGGGGCCAAAATGCGAGGGTTCAAAAGTTGAGGGCCAAAAAGTAAATATATGAGGACCAAAGTGTAAAGTTGGTCAAGGAGGTTTCTTCTTAGGCTCAAGTTTTTATACATGACTAATTAGGGCCTAAGGAATCTGATGGTGAATTTCATTTCTATATTAAACCTTGTTTGACCGGTCAATTTATGCGAAAACCCAAATTAAGTTATTAATTGGGCATGGTTCTCAATGTAGGTCAAAATGGGTTATGAAGGCCAAATTGAAGGTTCTAAACCCTAGAGATTATTTTTCTATGAATTTTAGAGGGTTTATTCTATTTTTACTTTGCCTCGAACCTCGTGAATTGAAGTGGGTTGTTTTAGGGTTACAGATTATCATTTAGTTCCTTGGAATTGCTGTAGCCCTTGCTAGATCATCTCATCCCACTTTTATTCTTATTAAGTTGCTTTGACCTATGTTTGGACCCTGAATTACCCTGTATGCAGATTATACTGGTAAAATTGCATTTTTACCCCTTATGACTTGTTTTCTCCTTAAACTCAGAATTCTCTGAGTTAAGCCTTTCCTTGAGTTATGTAGGAGCTTTTATCCTT
The DNA here is from genome assembly GCA_037157565.1 of Thalassia testudinum. Taxonomy (NCBI): domain Eukaryota; kingdom Viridiplantae; phylum Streptophyta; class Magnoliopsida; order Alismatales; family Hydrocharitaceae; genus Thalassia; species Thalassia testudinum. Next base: position 4,130,288 of record JAZHRO010000003.1, on the reverse strand, counting down.
TGTATTAGGTCAAAAATGAGCTAGTTATGGCTCATGATGAGGTTCTCATCATACCCCCATGCCTAGCTTTTGCTAGTCCCTTAGCAAAAACTTAAGGTTTCAACCCTTGTTCTAGACCATGAAGTTTTTAATAGTTTTAGATAAGTGCTTTTTTATTTGAGCATAGATTAGGTTAGAATGCTGACCATAGGCCTAAAAGGTACTCTAGTACCAATCAAGATCCAAATCTGTCTAGCCTTAGCCTCAGTCTTTAGCAAAGGTTTTTAAGGTCCACAAGAACTAACCTAAGGTTTATTGGACTTTGTGGTTAAAGCACCCGTGCTTGAAATGATTTTAGCCCTGGCTCAGTTCGCAGTGCGTTTTGTAAGAGAGAGATAGAAAGTTTTTCTGTTTGGAGAGTTTTCTCTCTCTTTTTCTTTTTAGTTCTAGCCTAGGATTGGCTTTTCAACACGGTCTGTATCAGATTCCTTGCTCCCATCATCAATCCTCAAGGGTTCCTGGCGATCGATGCTTCGAGATAGCACCGCCCATAGCAACCCCCGGAACCCTGGCTATTGAGATTTCGAGATAATCCCATCCATGGTGTTCCGTGGCCGAATCCAGACCCTGGCAATTGACACTTCGAGATAATGCCATCCATGGAATCTGAACCAGCAGAGTGCTTACATGCCCCCAGTAGGATATGTAAATATCCTAAGAGACAAGCACCGAGGAGATGATATTTTGTTACGCATCTTCGAGGGGATTTCCGGCCTCTCCGCGCTGGGAACTCATCCAAATCAACTTGTGTTGATCGGCCGCTCCTATTCTAGGTGTTCTTTTCAGAATTTTGCGACGCTTCTGCGTGATTCTGATTTTTACGCTTACTGAACCAGGCTGTGTGTGAGGTTAGGGTGCTTAGGTTACTGAGTCCCGTAAACCAAAAATTAGTTAACGAGGCCAAATACTTCCTAAGCCTTAGACCTAATACTTCAGCTTTTCATTTTCCTCAACCTCTTGAGGAGTGTCCAGATCTTAATGGGTACTAAGAGTCTATTCAAGAATGCCTAAGGTTTGCATTCTTACTAATCTCATTGTGCACTTTTCAGTTATTTTCTTGAATGAGGTCTAGAACTTAGGTTAATTTCTTAGTTCCTTACTAATGACTATCACCTTTTCTCATAATTTTGTGCTCCTTTTTCATTTTGTTTCTTTTCTCCTTCTCCTTCACAAAATTTCCTTCTCCTCTTTTCCTCTTATTCTTTTTCGAAAATTTTTTTAATTTTTATGGTATTTTTGGCATATGTGAATTTTTTGTTTGAAACCTTTTCTTACAAGTTTTTGCACTTTCATACCCCCCCATGCCTAAGATTTGCAATGTCCTCATTGTAACCTAGGGGTTTTTATTCAACTAAGTTCATACATTAGGATAACTGTTTTGATGAGTGAATGGGTTGGGGTGACTGTTGCGGACGATTTCTAATCTCAGATGCAAGCACCTGAGGTGGAGTCGGCTGTCTTAAAGTGTGAACTTCAAGTGCAAAAAGGTGTCAGAACAAGTTTCAGGTTTTCAAAGAGAATGACGGGCTGCCTCCCGTTGAGTGCTAAATTTGATGCCTTCAGCCAAGCGGGAAATGCGATGGAGAGGGGATGGTCAAATCAGCGGAGTTTTGTAAGACAAGCACCTTGATTAAGAGCCTGGTTGGTCCAACCAGGTGCTTGTTCAGATCAACAGGCTGATGATGCAGCCCAAACCCAATCAATCTGGTGGGTTGATAGATGTGGATAAAAAGGTGTGGAACCCACCATAAACTATGAAGCTCAGATGGATGTGGAAGTGTAAACGCAGGGTTTGGCTGAGTCGAATCAGCCTGGTCAGAGTAGGGACCCGTAGAATAATCAATGAATGACGCGGAAACCCTACAGGGGTGATCAGAGAATGATAGAGCATGGTATGTAGTCTGATCAATGTTCGAAACCCGATGTGGAAATGCAATCGGCTCGGTGAGAGGTGAATCTGAATAGAAATTGAGTCCGGTTGCGGGTCGGGGTTTGGGAGAGGTTTTGATCCGTTCTGTGTGTGCGGACGAGGTGGCCATTGTGTATGAGGGCTCTTCTAGAAACAGATGATAGGTGGTTTTCTGTAGAGAGTCCTCTGGGTAACTATCAAATGCCGGAAGAGTGTCTGTAGGATGAAAGGAATCGGATTCGAGAAAAAATTTGGATTCTTGGTTGTAATCACTCTTGGCATTTTCTATTTTTGGTTCCTGAGGATCGAAAAGGAATGATTCTGTGTTATCAGTGATCTCGGGAATCAGGACCTCAGAGTCAGAGTCAGAGTCATGTGAACTGAGGTCGTAGATAGGCCTGGCGTGTTCAGGAAGGGGAATCTCTCCGCAATTATAGTCAGATCTGAAATTGTCGGAGAGTTGGCGAAAATGAGATTCATGATCATGAATTCCACCACAGCAAAAATCATCAGATGTGGAATCAGCAGCCTGACTGGGTTCTAGCCTATATGTCACTTCTGGGCTCAAAAAGATGTTATGTTCAAGCTCTAAGCTGGTAGGATAGACCCCATTAAAACCTTGCTCATCCAACTCCTCAGTTTCTGTGTCATAAATTGGCATGTTTTCTGAAAAATCGATCAGATTTCCTGAGGATGTTGGAGATGGATATTCATCAAATAGAGGCCCGGAATCATATTCTGTAAAAATTTGATCTTTCTCATAAGGGGCCTCATAATCTTCCCAATAAGTTTCAGATCTAGGTTCTACGCTTAGGATGTGGGTAGAATTATTAGAACCTAAGTCCGAATAACCTTCGAGGGTCACCTTATCAAAATAAGGGGCGGAATTTATACCCTCAGAAGGTTCAGTTCTGATCTCATTATTGCAGGAGTTTTGAAATTCTAGGCTTGACAATTCATGGTCTAAGTTTGGCTCATCATTGTGTTCTCCTGCAATATCCCAACCTAATTCAACATTGTCTTCTATCTGGGTTGGGATTTTACAACCACTTTGTCCTCAATCCCAAGATCTGGGAAACTGGATTGTTTCTTAATACTGTTCCAAGATGGTTCATCCTCTGTTTCTGGTATATACGGGTATTTCTGGTTGATAATTTGTTCTACTGATTTCATCATTTCTACCCATTTCATAAGGGCATCTTGGTGTTGTTCCCAAAGTACAGGATTTGTCAAGCATTGAAGGTATTCAGATTGGTGTAATTTTTCCATCTCAATGTATCCTGTCATGAGCATATCTCGGGTTGATCCTTTTGAAATTTCAGTCAATAGAATTTGGGCACAGTTTATGATGAAAGCTGTGGTTGTTGGAACATCAACCTGAATGTTTCCTATTGGTGTTGAGGGCTTATATTTGATTTCATAGATTTCAAGGGCATCCTCAATCATTTTATCTTTCATGGATCTCAGATATTCAGGTTTTTTACATTGTAGTCTTGCTAGGTAATTAGGCTGCATCTTCGAATCAGGTGGTGGAATCAAGATAGAATCAGAAGTTTGAATTAATGGAAGAAGGGGACTTTGTTCAGAATCAGAGGAAAGAGGGGCTATGTGAATGATTTCTGCAAAAACAAGGGAGCCGAGGCTTAGCCTCGGGGAGAGTGAATTTCTATAGGAAGTTTCAAGGACCTCCTGCAAAGTACTGAAGGGCTGGATGGGATAAGCAGGTGCTGGACCCAATCAAGACACCCAAAAATTGTTGGGTGACTATATAGGCTCGGGGCAGATGGACCCCTTGATCAGAAAGATCGTTCACCTGAGAATTACCTGGGCAGCCAGAGAGGGAGAGTCCTGCGAAGACCCCTACACGGTAGAGCATCCTCACGGGTTACAGGGTTTCCCCCACCCGACCTCTCTTGTCACTGCGGTTCCAGGTAGACCAGAATGGGGATCTTGACCTCTTAAGTCTACCAATTTTAAGATCAGGGTGCTTAAGGTTTTCACTTGAACTTTAGTCTTTTGAGTGCAAAGAGTGACCTAATTTAAGGTTGGTTGACCCAAGGGGTCAACTTTACCTCTTGTTTTCTTTGAGAGCTTTTAGGTCCTGTCTTTTAGGGTTCAAGTGTTTAGAGAGCCAATTGTTTTAGGTTTTCTTTGAATAGGTATTTTCAGACAAGGGCTTGGGCACACTTCATTTGGTTTTCTCAATTCTTGCTTAAGGAGTGTGTCTCTAAATCCCTAGTGTTGGATCCTAGGTTGGCTCTACTTGGTCCAGTTAATTCTTTGTTGGGTAATTAGGGCACAAGCAAGAATGTGTTAGCCCTTAAATACCCTTAATAGTGTGCAGGAGTAATGAGTTGAAAACATGCAACTCTTTATGGTTACTAAGTATGGAAGACAGGTTAGCCCTATATTGCTTGTTCTTTTCTTTTCTTCCTCTTTAGAGTTTAGGGGTTAATAGCAAGAGGAAAAAAAAAAAAAAAATTTACCTGTCCTCGGAGTGGTTGTCGTGCGGTTGCTTGTTTTCTTGATTTCCTGTAGCTGCACAAAAGAGAGGAGATTATCAGAAACTAAAAAGAAACAGGAATGTTTACCTCTAGAATAGCCGTTGCTCCCCGGCAACGGCGCCAAATGAAACGTTGGCTTCGAGAGATAACCGGGTTTTATTGTTATAGCGTTGTAGTATAGCCAGTTATTGCCATCATTTCAAATATATAAATTTTTTACTCGGAAAATAAAAGAGTTCCCGAGGTCGAACTCAGGGAGCAAGTTGTATTCTAGAGATATACATGTTCTATTACAAAAATAAAGAAAGAGAGAGAGAGAGAGAGGGAGAGAGATGAAAGTTTGAGTTCTTCTTCTTTTCTTCTCTTTGTCTCTCTCTCTCTTTAACTTTTGTTCTTCCTGTTCTTCTTCTGTGTTTATCTCCTTGTGGTCCTCTTCTTCTTCTGTTGTTCTTCCTTGTTCTTTTGTTCTTCAGATCTCCTTCTTTCTTCTTTTCTTTTTCCTGTCAGGACGTCGTCTCTCCTTCTTTCTTCTTTTCCCTTCAGGACGTCGTCTGATTTTCCAATCAGACGACTTAAACCGCTTGTTGCTACAGTGTCTCCCTTAGCCTTCTTCTTCTTCCGCGGTCCTTCTTCTTCACCTGTGCCTGCACACTTCAGAGTTTACGTCAGAGGGAAAAACCTACTCTACCCTCCCCCCCCGTCTCTCTCTCACAGAATCCGCTCATAGGATAGCTCTCCCAGAGCTGCCGGGTAGCCGGGTACGGGTCGCGCCCGGGTCCAGGCCCACCGGCGTGCGTGGTGGGCGAGGAGTGCAGGTCAGTCTAAGTCGGGTTGGGTCAGGTCCGCGGGGCGTGAGCGTGGACGAGACCGGGTAATCGGGCGGGTGAAGGGGACCTCACCCCGTGTGCTGAGGCAATAAGCCTCCAGCACTTTTTCGCTTTATACCGCTGCGCCTCTTCAGAGTTTTCCGAGGTGGGACTAAATGTCCCACCCTAATTGAGCGCCCGCAGCGGAGAAAGCAGCGGGTGATCGCGGCTTCACGCGAGGCCTTCGCCCCAGCTGCGAGCCTGACGCTTTGTTGAAATGCCTCGCAAGGCCTGGGAGTCGAATCTGGGCGTGGCGCGCCTGCAGCTGCAGGCGGAAGCAGCTCCTTCTGCAAGGCAATGGCGGCGGAGGTCGGGTGACCTGTTCACAGCAAAACGGCCTCTCGGCCTAATCAGAAGGTGCCGGGAGCTTCGCCAGAGTGCGGCGAAGCTCGTGTGGGTGGTGGCGAGGTGTGGGGCGGCGTGCAAGGGCTGCCCTAGGTCGGACTGTGGGTCGGAAGATGGGTTTGTTCGGTGGGGTTGCAGAGGGTGATGTGGGGGAAGTGGAAGGGCGGGGGTTGATCAGGGTGAGGAGGCGGAGGTTCTGCGGTGGTCGGCGAGCCGTGTGGGTTGCTGGGGTGATGGGAGCGGCTTGCCGGAGGATGGCCGGAGGCGGAGAAGGTGAGGGTGAGGGGTCGGAATCGAGGGCGACAGTAGATGCTTAAAGTGAGGAAAAGGAAGAGGGGAGGAAGAGGAGGAGTTCTACCTACTTAGCAAGAGGAGGAGGGGCCGGAGCGGGCGACAGTCGTATCGACTGTCGCCGGAGAAGAAGATGCCCGGGGGAAGGGGCGGCGGCGAGCAGAGGGCCGGAGATGCGCCAGCTGGGTGCGGCGTGGCGCGGGAAGAGCAGGGGAAGAAGTCTCTGCTGCTGGTATTGCGGCAGAGCGAAGAGGAGGAGGAGGAAGAACCGCCGGAGCTGGTGGGCGTCTGCCGGAGTGAGAGGAGAGGAAAGTTGGGGGTTTTCTCCGTCAGATCCGAGCTCGGAAGAACGGTGGAGCGACGGGGGTATTTATAGGGACTGAATCAGGGAGGAAGGCGGAGGGAGACGACGTGTCTCCCTCGCCGGAGGACGCCGGAGATGGAAACCCATACCGTCCGTGCGTTCGCACGGCCGGTATGGTGGGTTACAGCGACCAGGGGGGTGTCCCTGCGACGGCTGACGACGCAGGGCACCCCCGGTTTACTTGCCAGGCTCTCCCCCTCACCCTGCGCGGCGCCATGCTCCGCGCAAGGTCGCCGGAGCATGGTGCTGGCAGGTTTTGCAGGGGGGACCTGAACGCAAAGAACGAAGGAGAGTTAGGGGCCAAAATGCGAGGGTTCAAAAGTTGAGGGCCAAAAAGTAAATATATGAGGACCAAAGTGTAAAGTTGGTCAAGGAGGTTTCTTCTTAGGCTCAAGTTTTTATACATGACTAATTAGGACCTAAGGAATCTGATGGTGAATTTCATTTCTATATTAAACCTTGTTTGACCGGTCAATTTATGCGAAAACCCAAATTAAGTTATTAATTGGGCATGGTTCTCAATGTAGGTCAAAATGGGTTATGAAGGCCAAATTGAAGGTTCTAAACCCTAGAGATTATTTTTCTATGAATTTTAGAGGGTTTATTCTATTTTTACTTTGCCTCGAACCTCGTGAATTGAAGTGGGTTGTTTTAGGGTTACAGATTATCATTTAGTTCCTTGGAATTGCTGTAGCCCTTGCTAGATCATCTCATCCCACTTTTATTCTTATTAAGTTGCTTTGACCTATGTTTGGACCCTGAATTACCCTGTATGCAGATTATACTGGTAAAATTGCATTTTTACCCCTTATGACTTGTTTTCTCCTTAAACTCAGAATTCTCTGAGTTAAGCCTTTCCTTGAGTTATGTAGGAGCTTTTATCCTTTGTATTAGGTCAAAAATGAGCTAGTTATGGCTCATGATGAGGTTCTCATCAGAGCGCATGTTACCTCTTAGTGTAGAGGGGTGCTTGCCGCCTTCAGGTTGAGACCTGGGGTGGGTATGGCCACTTTGCACCAACTCTGTGGCCCTCGTGTACACTGTACCGGGGAGAGCTACTAGTGTAGGGAGAGAGCTTGCCACCCCATGGGGCCTGGGGTTCAGCTAGCCACCCTACACCGACTTGTTAGGCCCACTGGGCAAACCAGGGTAGTCAGGCGAGGGTGCGCGGACTGTGGAGGGGTGAAACCTCAGTTTGGTTATTGAGAGGGGCTAGACCCCTGTTACTGAGAGGGCTATGCCCTATACTAGTTCCGTGCTGTACTTTGGAAATGACTGATCGCATGGAAATGACTGATCGCATGCCAGTGCAGGGTAGCTACCCGTGTGCTTATCGCGCATGCCGTAGTCACCGTTACGTCTGTTCGTGACCTTGGGGTGGTTGACTGGGTGTAGGATCACCATGGGGGACTCTCCCAGCTAAAAGAGCACCACGTCTGTCTTCTACTCTCTGGAAAAGGCTGCAATCAAGATCGTTCCCATGAGGAACATTTGAGATCAAGAAAAAGACCTGATAAATAAACCAAGTGATGAAAAAGAATAATTAGTTAAAGAAAGTAATTGAAAAACAACAGCTACCTGTCCACCTTTACTGCTTTAGTTAGTTGGTTGCCACTCTACTCAGCATTCGCTGACTTTGTGTACTCATAACCCTTTTCAGGTCTAGGTGTTGAGCAGCCAGAGCCTATGGCTGCAGAGGGTGCTAAGCCCAGTAGAGCCCAGTAGTTGTAGCTTCTTTGTTGTACTTCTTTCTGTTGTAGTGAGTAGACTCTTACACCTTTACGTTTGTACTTGTACATTTTGTACTTTATATTCTTGTACTTGGTTACTTTTCTACTGTTGTGGTGGTGTGTACTGCAGTAGTTTTACTTGTTTACTACTGTACTTTTGTTACTGTTAGTTGCTTAGCACAGTGAATGTGATTTATTGTCCTATTTTTTGGTTACTTTCTCGTTGGACAACTGGGTCTTGGGATCAGTCGAGTCGGTCTGGCCTCGTGTCTTGTAGGGATTCTGGAACTGGGTTGTAACAAGATGGTATCAGAGAAAGGTCATCCCGAGAAGTGAACCAACTAGCTTGAGAATAACCAATTCACGTGCATGTAACTAGAGTAACCGCCATAACGTACCTTTTGACATTTGTTCTGAGGTTCTTTTGCTGAATGCTCGTTGGAATTGACGTCTTCCTATTCTGTTGTTCGCGTCTCCTTACAGGAGATGCCTTGACGTGGAGTCATTAAGGCAGACCACGGATGCAACCGTGGATGTAACGACCCGATTCCTGAATCCTTACGAGACACGAGAATTGGATCGACTCGACTGATCCCAAGACCCAGTCGTCCAACGAGAAAGTAACCAAAAGAGCAGTAAAATAAACCACATTCAACATGTATATAACTAGCAGTAACAAAATACAGTAGTAGAGAAAAAAAATACTACAGTATACACCACCACAACAGTAGAGAAATAAACATATACATAAACATGAAGCTTACAATAAAGAGGGTACAGGGGTAACATAATCTACTCACTACAACGGAAAGAAAAGTACAGTGGGTACTACTAGTAACACTATTGGGCTCTACTAGGCCCAGCGCCCTCTGCAACCGCTGACTTTGGCTGCTCAACACCTGGTCCTGAAAAGTAACAAGGGTGACACGTCAGCGAAACGCTGAGTAGAGTGGCAACTAAAAGCTAGAAAAAGCGGTAGAGTGGACAGTAGTTGTCATATTTTTACTTTCTTTATATTTTTCCATTTATTCACTATTGATTTATTTCTCAGATCCTTCTCTTGATCTTGAATGTTCCTCGTGGGAACGATCTTGATTGCAGTCTTTTCCGAAAAGTAGAAGTAACACATGGTGCTCTCCTGGCCGGGAGAGTCCCCCGTGGTGGTCCTACCCTCAGTCAACCACCCCAAGGTCGCTGACAGACGTAACAGTGACTACGGCACGCATGATAAACGCACGGGTAGCTACCCCGCACTGGCACGTGGTCAATCGTTTCCGTTAACGGGTGCGCCCAAAGCACAGCACGGAACCAGTATAGGGCAGAGCCCTCTCAGTAACAAGGGTCCAGCCCTTCCACAGTAACCAAATAGGGGTCTTGCTCCACAGTCCATGCACCCTCGCCTAACTACCCTGGTTTGCCTAGTGGGCCTAACAAGTCGGTGTAGGAGAGCTAGCAGAACCCCGGGGCCCATGGGGTAGCTAGTGCTCCCGCTACACTAGTAGCTCTCCTCGGTACTGTGTACACGAGGGCCAAAAGTCGGTACAAAGTTGCCAGTCCTAACCCTGGGTCCTTGGGGCAGCTGGCTCCGCTCTGCACTAAACAGGGGAATAGTTGCTCTCCTTGGTACTCTGTACTCAAGGGCTAGCTCACTTCCCCAATTCTATTCCATTCACTTTCCAGGAGTTCTACTCCTAATTCCCCGTAGGGTTCATGCTCTTTTAACTCAGCCAATTTAGGTTTCACCGTTTCAGCTTTATATCCATATAACCCATGTTCTCAACAGTGATTATTCATTCTTAAACAGGCAGCTGTTAACCAGTTTACAGGTAGTTATCGTTTCCTTTCCACTTTTCCAAGACTGCAATGTATATATTCAACTAGTTTTCCAGTCCTAGGATTCATGCCATACCCTAGGATCTATCATTCAATCTAGTTTTTCACTCCTAGGATTCATGCAATACCCTAGGATCTATCATTCAATCTAATTCTTCAGCCCTAGGGTTCATACAATGCCCTAGACTCTATTAATTGTTTCATAAATGTATAATTTTTTATAATTAAATTAAAAGGCCACTCTACCCGCAAAATCGGAAGTACTGGGGGCGTGGTCAGCAATCCCGCGTGCCTCCGCAACCCCCAGATCCGCAACGGAACGGGGTCCTAATACAAGGATCAAAGACAAGGAGCTACTCAGAATAGTATACAATTGCTGTAAACAGGTAGAGGAAATAAATCTGGGAAGAATAAAACTTGAAACACGGAAAATAGACTCCGAAAGGAAACTAAACGGGTCAAAAACGACGAGTCTGTCCAAAATCAGATGTCTGGAACTTCTTCCAGACATCTTGTAAGGTTGATCATGCCATACCTTGGTCTGCGCAGTCCTTCCGACGTCCAGAAGCCCACTGGATCGTCTAGACTTAGTTTCCAGACGTCCGATTGTCACCCCAGACATCTGGAGGTTCTCTCTGTCGTCTGGTACTGTGCCCAGACGTCTGATCGAAGTGGGATGGTGAGCCCTCGCGCCCTCCCAAATAACTCCTGCACACACACACGGCCGCTCTCATCACGAAAAGGTGCAGAAACACTTGGTGGACAGCTACATGGCCGTACATGCGAAAGAAGGAGAAGAAAACAAATATTGTACCTGTTAGACGTCTGGACCTTCCTCCAAACGTCTTCTGCGTCGTCTGGACATAAGTCCAGACGTCTGATTCTGGGAAATTTTCCCAGAATCAGGACCCTTTTCGCTCTCCGCCCGCAGCACACGGCCACGCCGTGCCGCGTCCGCCTACTTCCTGAGCTGCAGTAGCTCCTCCGTGACACCCCACACTCGTTTTTCTCCAGCCGGCCGGTTTTAGCTACCTCGGCAAGCTCTCACCCTCACGGACGAGCTCCTTCTTCCTCTCGCAACAGCTCCTCCTCCCCACACACCCGCAGCAGTCGCTGCTGCCGCTCTTGCCCGCGCGCTCGCTCCCTGACAGGGAGAAGAAGAAGAAGAAGGCGGTGGACTGAGGGTGAGGGAGAGGGAGGCGTTATTTGAAGGCAGCGCGGGGAGAGAAAGAGAGAGAGGAAAGCTGCGTCTGCAGGGAGAGAAAGAGAAGAACGAAGGCGGTGGGTTCAGGCTGCTCGTGCACGCGCGCAGACGCGAACCGGTACGTCAAAAAAATTTAATACCAGACGTCTGGGAAGGGTTCTGGAAGTTTGGCAAGACATCTGGGCCACATCCCAGACGTCTTAAACTACGTCTGATGCCCTGTTTGTAACAATATAACAAACTCAAAGGAAGTTTCGTCCCCGAAAGAACAATATATGCATAACAAACTCAAAGAGGACCGAAGTCGGTCCAAAAAGACGTACCCGTGAAAAGCTCCGGGTACCACTCCCGCATCGCCGCCTCAGGCTCCCAGGTAGCCTCCTCGTACCGCTGGCTCCTCCACAAGACCACCAAGGGTACTTGCTTTTGTCTCAGTCTGCGGACGGCTCTGTTAAGAATCTGCATTGGCCGCTCAGGGTAGGTCAGGTAATCGCCCACCTCGATGCTCTCGTGGCTCAGGACGTGACTTGGATCGGTAACATACTTCCTAAGGTTGGACACGTGGAACACGTCGTGCACACCAGAAAGTTGAGGAGGGAGGGCAAGCCTGTAAGCAACAGGTCCAACCCACTCCAGGACCTCAAAGGGCCCCACAAACCTCAGTGCGAGCTTCCCTCTCACCCCAAACCACTGCAGGCCCTTCATGGGTGAAACACGAAGGAAGACGTGGTCCCTAACCTCGAACTGCACCTCTGCGATTTCAATCCGCGTAGCTCTTCTGCCTGCTCCTGATAGTGCGGAGTCGCCTGTGAATCTGCTCGACTACCTCCTGACTCTGCCGAATCAGCCTGGGGCGAACCTCCCACTTGGTCCCCACCTCGACCCAACTCAAGGGTGCCGTACATCTCCGTCCGTACAGAGCCTCATAGTGTGCCATGTCGATGCTCGAGTGATAACTGTTATTATATGCAAACTCCACCAGGGGCAAGTGCTCCTCCCAAGAGCCCCTCCAGTCCAGTACACAGGCACGCAAAAGGTCCTTAAGTGTCTGTATCATGCGCTTAGACTGTCCGTCTGTCTGAGGGTGGTAAGCTGTACTGAACCTCAACCGCGTCCCCAGGGCCTGCTGAAACTCAGCCCAAAACTGGGACGTAAAGCAGGTATCCCGGTCGGATACGATCTCCCGCGAAACTCCGTGTAGATGTACCACATCACGGATATACCTCTCCGTCAACTGTGCTGGTCCCAAGGTAACTCGGATCGGCAAGAAACGTGTCGTCTTCGTCAATCTATCAGCGATTACCCAGACTGCGTCGTGTCCTCGCTGGGTAACAGGTAAGCCCACCACCAAGTCCATGGTGATGCTCTCCCACTTCCACTCTGGCACTAGAAGTGGCTGTAGCGGCCCTGTAGGCCTCTGATGCTCGGCTTTCACCTACTGGCACACTAAACACTGCTGCACGAATTCACCTACATCCCGCTTCATTCCCCTCCACCAAAACTCGCGTCTCAAGTCATGGTACATCTTCGTGTTTCCAGGATGTATGGTGAATCTGGAACCGTGTGCCTCAGTCAGGAGCTCTCTCAACAGCTCCTCGTCTCTGGGAACGCACAAACGTCCCCTTAGGCATAGCACCTGGTCTGTGAAAGAAAAGTCCCTCGGATCTCCTGACAGTACTCTATCGCGCAAGGACTACAAGTATGTGTCATCCATCTGTCCTGTGATGATGCGATCTATCAGCTCTGGCCTCGTCTGTCGTGCCACAGTCACTGCCCCACAGTGCCCCCGTAACTCTAGGGGTCGCCAGTTGCCCATCTCCTCTAAAAGGCTCCAACTATGCACCTGTAAACTAGCCAAGTGTGCGGGCGTCTTCCGGCTCAAGGCGTCAGCCATCACGTTGGCCTTTCCCGAGTGGTAGGAAATGCTGTAGTCATAGTCCTTCAGGAGCTCCAACCAACGTCTTTGTCTCATGTTGAGCTACTTCTGATCAAATAGGTATCTGAGGCTCTTGTGATCTGTGAAAATCTCGAAGGTCTCACCGTACAAGTAGTGCCTCCAGGTCTTCAGCGCGAAGACAACAACTGCCAGCTCCAGGTTGTGGGTAGGGTAGCTATGCTCATGGGGTTTCAGTTGCCACGAAGCGTAAGTGACAACGTGACCCCTTTGCATGAGCACACCCCCTAACCCCTGTAAGGAGGCGTCCGTGTACACAACGAACCCGCCACTACTGTCAGGGATGGTAAGCACGGGAGCCGAAGTCAGCCTCTCCTTCAGCTCCTGAAAACACGCCTCACAGGCGTTTGTCCAAGTGAAGGGCACGTCCTTCTGGGTCAACTATGTCATAGGACATGCAATCTATGAAAAGTCCCTGATAAACCGTTTGTAGTAGCCTGCCAGGCCCAGGAAACTGTGAATCTCAGTAACCGTACACAGTCTCTCCCACCTGAGCACTGCCTCGACCTTGGCTGGGTCCACCGCCAAGCCATCTCCAGAGATCACATGACCTAAGGTTACCTCCCTCAACCAGAACTCGCGCTTGCTGTATTTGGCGTATAGCCTATGTCGTCTCAGTGTGTCCAGAACCATCCGCAAGTACTGCCCGTGCTGCGTCTGATCTCGAGAATAGATGAGCACATCATCAATGAATACCACCACAAACTGGTCCAAGTACGGTGTAAACACCTGGTTCATCAAGTCCATGAAAGAAGCGGGGGCATTGGTCAGCCCAAATGGCATGACCAGAAACTCGAAGTGTCCATACCAAGTGCGGAAAGCTATCTTGGAGACGTCTGCCTCCTTGATTCTCAACTGGTGGTATCCAGACCTCAAGTCAATCTTGGAGAATACCGTGGCACTTTGCAGCTGGTCAAACAAGTCATCGATCCTCGGCAGCGGATATCTGTTCTTGATGGTGACCCTATTCAGCTGTCGGTAGTTCACACAAAGGCGTAGGGTACCATACTTTTTCTTTACAAACAGTACCGGGGCTCTCCAGGGAGATGCACTGGGCCTTACAAAGCCCTTCTCCAAAAGATCCTGCAACTGGGACTTGAGCTTTCGCAGCTCAAGTGGTGCCATCCTGTATGGTGTGGTGGAGATGGGGTTGGTCCCTGGTACTAGTGAGATCTCAAACTCGATCTCACGCTTCGGTGGTAGTCCTGGCAACTCGTCTGGGAACACGTCTGGGTACTCTCTAACCACCAGGATACTCTAGAAGTCTGCCACAGGGCTGGGCTCTGCCACCACACAAGCTAGGAAGCCCTCACACCCCTGGCTCAAAAGTCTCGCCGCCCGAAGTGCAGAAATGCACCTGAAGCCTCCGTCCACTGGCTGACCGTGGAGCTCGAAAGAAGGCAACTACGGTATGGAGAAGACGATCTTCCTCTCAAAATATTCCACCAAAACGTGGTAAGCGGACAGCCAGTCCATCCCCAAAATTATGCCAAAGTCCTCCATCTGTATCATAATTAGGTCAGCAGGAAGGTTATGTCCCCCAATACTGACCTCGCAACCCGTGTATACCTCATCAGCTACAAACAGCTGACCACTTGGACCTCTGATCACGAACGGATCCTTTAACAGCATATAATCCTACCCCAAACTAACTGCGAAACTGGCTACGACAAACAAGTGCGTAGCGTCGGAATCGAAAAGTGTGTAAACGAGTCTGCCGGAAATTGAAACCATACCTTCCACCACTAATCCCGAAGCTCTGGCATCCCTGTGTGTCAGAGCGTTGATACGCCCCTCAGCCCTAGGTGCGGACGAAGCAGCCACACTCTGTGTCAGACGGGTAGCTGTTGGCCGGTACCCTCCTCGTGACTGCTATCCTCCTCCTCGCGCCTGGAAACCATGTCCTCCTGCTTGCCCTCCAGTGCTCAGCGCGGGAAGCGTCTGCCGACCTCCTGCCCTAGATGGGTAGTCCTTCCTGATGTGGCCCGGCTGGCCACATTGGTAACAGAGGGGAACCCGACTCCCGCCCTCAGTGGGTCCCTGCTGTTGGCTGGGTGGGGGTCTGGTGCTAGCAACTGGCCCCTGTCGAGGGCCCCCAAAGGCCACTGATGGCCCTGCAAAACATGATGGCTCTCCTGCGGACGCCACGTGTCTCCTCTCTCACCGGCCCTATGAAAAGTCTGGCTGGTAGAGCCTCTTCCGCCCGCTGTCAGTATCTCGCGCGGACGGGTTGGACTCCTCGTAGGTCATAGCTACCTCCACCACCCTCGAGAACGTAGGCAGCTTCAGGGGTTTGACATACCCCTGAATCGCAGGCCGGAGCCCCTTGGTGAACCTCCAAAGGCGCTCCTCCTCAGTGGCTATTGCTGTCGCTGCGAAGCGGGACAGCTCCAGAAAATGCGTGTGATACGTGCTCACGGTCATCGTCCCCTGGCGGAGAGTGTGGAACTCCCGCCTCCTCTGGTCTTGCCATGTATGGGGAAAGTACTACTTGCAGAAGAGGGTGACGAACCGATCCCAGGTTGGCTCGTCCCTCTCCTGTCCCCTAACTGCCCTCCACCACCTATGTGCTGCACTCTCCTGCTGGTACGTGGCAAAGGCCACGCGGCACTCCATCGAGGGGCGAAGGGTGTTGAAAACCTTCTCGATCTGCTCGAGCCAGTCCTCCACCTCGGTCGGGTCCTCATCCCCCTTGAAGGAGGGGGGCTTCAACTTTCGGAACTGCCCGAAAAGCTCGAAGTGGTGCTACAGTGGGGATGCTGGTGCACCTCCAGGTAAGGAAGCCTCGTCCACAGAAGCGTTGGAGGAAGGTGGGGGCGGTGGCGGCCCCCCATCGCGTGGTCCCACAGAGGACTCCCCCTCCGCAGCCCCAGGGAGAGGCGCTCGGGGCGGTGGGTGGAGCTCCTCTCGCACTATGTCCTGTATCAGCTGGGAGAGGTCCTGGGCCTGAATGCTCGGGAGCAGTGGCTGGTCCATTGAGACGTCGACCGAAACACGCCCACCTTACCGATCTCGTCCTCGGTCGCGCCCACGGCCTGCCTCGCTAGTCCCTCGTCGAGGCATCTCCTGCAAGGAGACGTGAAATAGAATGGAAACATGTCAATATGGAACGATATCTAACGAAGAAGTCTAAGAGCTCATGTCAAAAGAAACGTTGTGGTGGCTACTCTAGTTACAGACACGTGAATTGGTTATTTTCTAGTTAGTTGGTTCACTTCTCGGGACGACCTTGCTCTGATACCATCTTGTAACGACCCGATTCACGAATCCCTATGAGACACGAGAATCGGACCGACTCGACTGATCGCAAGACCCAGTCGTCCAACGAGAAAGTAACCAAAAGAGAAGTAAAATAAACCACATTCAACATGTATATAACTAGCAGTAATAAAATACAGCAGTAGAGAAAAGAAATACTATAGTATACACCACCACAACAGTAGAGAAATAAACATATACATAAACATGAAGCTTACAATAAAGAGGGTACAGGGGTAACAGAATCTACTCACTACAACGGAAAGAAAAGTACAGTGGGTACTACTAGTAACACTACTGGGCTCTACTAGGCCCAGCGCCCTCTGCAGCCGCCGACTCTGGCTGCTCAACACCAGGTCCTGAAAAGTAACAAGGGCGACACGTCAACGAAACGCTGAGTAGAGTGGCAACTAAAAGCTCGAAGAAGCGGTAGAGTGGACAGTAGCTGTCATATTTTTACTTTCTTTCTTTATATTTTTCCATTTATTCACTATTGATTTATTTCTCAGATCCTTCTCTTGATCTTGAATGTTCCTCGTGGGAACGATCTTGATTGCAGTTTTTTCCGAAGAGTAGAAGTAACACGTGGTGCTCTCCTGGCCAGGAGAGTCCCCCGTGGTTGTCCTACCCTCAATCAACCACCCCAAGGTCGCTGACAGATGTAACAGTGACTACGGCATGCGCGATAAACACACGGGTAGCTACCCTGCACTGGCACGGGGTCAGTCGTTTCTGTTAACGGGTGCGCCCAAAGCACAGCACGGAACCAGTATAGGGCAGAGCCCTCTCAGTAATAGGGGTCTAGCCCCTCCACAGTAACCAAATAGGGGTCTTGCCCCTCCACAGTCCGTGCACCCTCTCCTAACTACCCTGGTTTGCCCAGTGGGCCTAACAAGTCGGTGTAGGAGAGCTAGCAGAACCTCGGGGCCCGTGGGGTAGCTAGTGCTCTCCCTACACTAGTAGCTCTCCTCGGTACTGTGTACATGAGGGCCAAAAGTCGGTACAAAGTGGCCAGCCCTAACCCCGGGTCTTGGGGTGGCTGTCTCCGCTCTGCACTAAACAGGGGAATAGTTTCTCTCCTTGGTACTCCGTACTCAAGGGCTAGCTCACTTCCCCAATTCTATTCCATTCACTTTCCAGGAGTTCTACTCCTAATTCCCCGTAGGGTTCATGCTCTTTTAACTCAGCCAATTTAGGTTTCACCATTTCAGCTTTATATCCATATAACCCATGTTCTCAACAGTGATTATTCATTCTTAAACAGGTAGCTGTTAACCAATTTACAGGCGGTTGTCGTTTCCTTTCCACTTTTCCAAGATTGCAATGTATATATTCAACTAGTTTTCCAGTCCTAGGATTCATGCCATACCTTAGGATCTATCATTCAATCTAGTTTTCCAGTCCTAGGATTCATGCAATACCCTAAGATCTATCATTCAATCTAATTCTTCAGCCCTAGGGTTCATGCAATGCCCTAGACTCTATTAATTGTTTCATAAATGTATAATTTTTGATAATTAAATTAAGAGGCCACTCTACCCACAAAATCGGAAGTACTGGGGGCGTGGTCGGCAATCCCGCGCGCCTCCGCAACCCCCAGAGCTGCAACGGAATGGGGTCCTAATAGAAGGATCAAAGATAAGGAGCTACTCAGAACAGTATACAATTACTGTAAACAAGTAGAGGAAATAAATCTGGGAAGAACGAAACTTGAAATGCGGAAAACGGACTCCGAACGGACCCTAAACTGGTAAAAAATGATGAGTCTGTCCAAAATCAGACGTCTGGAACTTCTTCCAGACATCTTAAAAGGTTAATCATGCCATACCTTGGTCTGTGCAGTCCTTCAGACGTCCATAAGCCCGCTGGATCGTCTAGACTTAGTTTCCAGACATCCGATTGTCACCCCAGACGTCTGGAGGTCCTCTCCGTCGTCTGGTACTGTGCCCAGACATCTGATCGGTGTGGGATGGCGAGCCCTCGCGCCCTCCCGAACAACTCCTACACACACACATGGTCACTCTCATCATGAAAAGGTGTAGAAACACTTGGCGGACGGCTGCATGGCCGTACACGCGAAAGAAGAAGAAAACAAATATTGTACCTGTTAGACGTCTGGACCTTCCTCCAGACGTCTTCTGCATCGTCTGGACGTAAGTCCAGACGTCTGATTCCAGGAAATTTTCCCAGGATCAGGACCCTTTTTTTTTTTTTGATCTGGTCTAGAACTTCAATTAATTCCTTGATCTTTTACTAATGACTATTTCTTTTCTCTTTCTCATTTTGTGCTCCTTTTTGTCATTTGTGCTATTTTTCTCCTCCTTATGAATATGTGGCTTACAAAATTTCCTCCCTCCCCCATTTTTTTTGTTCTTTTTCATAATTTTTCAATTTTTTGTGTTTTTGACATATGCAAATTTTTTGTGTGTGAGACTCCTGACTTTTTTCTTGGTTCTGTATGTATGCACTTTATCACCCCCCTATGCCTAAGTTTTGCAATGTCCTCATTGTAAATAGAGGGTGTGAATTAGTGTTGAGGTCAGTGACTTAGAATAGGATATATAGGGTGGGTGAATGGGTCGGAAATGACTGATGCGAACGATTTCAAGCTCTGATACGTGTACCAGAGGTGGGATCATCTGTCTAAGGCTGAACTCAAGGTGCAATAGACGTGGAGTACGGACTAATACTCAGACGGGTCTTTGTTTTTGGGATGACGGGTTGCCTCCCGTTAAGCTCTAAATTTAATGCCTTCAGTCGAGCGGAAAATGGGGTGGAGAGGGAGTGGTCAAATCAATGGAATTTTGGAAAACAAGCACCTTAATTAAGAGCTTGGTTGGTCCAACCAGGTGCTTGTTAAGATCAGTAGGCTGATGATGCAGCCCAAACCCAATAAGTCTGGTGGGTTGATAGATGTAGATCAGCAGATGCGGAACCCACCATATGCAGTGAAGTTCTGAAGGATATGGAAGTGAAAACTCGGGTTCAGGCTGAGTCAAATTAGCCTGGTCAAAGTAGGGTTCCGAAAAATTATCCATGTAAGGTGTGGAATCCCTACAGGGGTGATCAAAGGATGGAGGCTCCTGATTTGTGGTCTGATCAGTACCCGATACCTAGTCTAAATATGGAGTTGAATCATCTGCAAACGGCTCAGTGAGAGGTGAATCAGAATAGAAATTGAGTCCGGTTGCAGGTCGGGGTGGGGAACGGGTTTTGATTGGTTCTGTATATGTGGCGTAGGTGGCTTCAAAGAAAATTGACATGTTATAATTAGGAGGCAGATTTTCTCCGATGTTATGGTCAGATTCGAAATCGTCAGAGAGTTTGCGAAAATCAAAGTTTAAATGAGATTCCAGATCATGAGTTCCACCATAGAATAAATCATATGTTGTATATTCAGCAGCCTGACTGGGATCTAGCCTAAATGTTAATTCTGAGCTTAAAAGGGTATCCTTATCTGGTAGAGGCTCAGATTCTAAGCTAGTAGGGCAGACCCAATTCAAACCCTGCTCGTCCAACTCCTCGGTTTCTGTGTCGTAGATTAGCATGACTTTCGAAGAATCGATTCGTTCCTCTGAGGAGGTTGGCGAGGGATATTCATCAAATCGAGGCCCAAAATCATATTCTTCATTAAAAGATTGATCTTCTTCATCTGGGGCCTTGAAATCTTCAAAATATGTTTCAGATCTAGGTTCTAGGCTTAGGATGTGGGTTGAATTACTAGAATTTAGGTCTGAATAACCTTCGAGGGTCACCTTATCAGAATAAGGGAAGGAATTTACACCCTCGAGAGGTTCAGTTCTACTCTCATACTTGCAGGAGTCTTGGGATTCTAAAATGGGCTCATCATGGTCTTTTCCTGCATTTGGAGCTTCCCAACCTTCTTCAATATCAGATGCATTATACTCCATCTGGGTTGGGAATCCACAACCATTTTGTGCCTCAAACCCGAGATCAGATTTGTCCTCGATGTTGTCCTAAGATAGTTCATCTTCTGTTGGTGGTATGTACGGGTATTTCTGATCAATCACTTGTTTTATTAATCTCATTATCTCTTCCCATTTTTCAAGACTATCTTGGTGTTGCTTCCAAAGTCGAGGATTTGTCATACATTGAAGGTATTCACTATTTTGCAATTTTTCTATCTCAATGTATGCAGTAATGAGCAAGTCACGGGTTGATCCTTTGTTGGCTTCTACTAATAGTACTTGGGCACAAGTTATGACAAAGGTTGTGGTTGTTGGGACATCAACCTGAATGTTTCCTACTGTTGTTGAGGTTTCTTCATTTTCATAGAATTTCATGGCATCCTCAATCATTTTATCTCTCATGGATCTCTGATATTCAGGTTTCTTGAATGGTAGTCCTAGGTGGTTTGGCTGCATATTTGGATTAGGTGGTGGAGTCAAGATGTAGAATCAAGTTATGAATCATGATGTGTTATGAAGCGATCAGATCTGAATAACGAGTCCCACTGAAAATGTGTATGTGTGCTCTAAAGAGAAAAGATGAGGGACTGGAGATGTTCTTGACCCAATCAAGACACCCAAAGATGTTTGGATGACTATGGAGGTTAGGGGCGGATGGACCCCTGGATCAGAAGATCATCCACCTGAGAATTACCTGGGCAGCCAGAGAGGGAGAGTCCCGCAAAGAACCCTACACGGTAGAGCGTCCCTACGGGTTACAGGGTTTCCCCCACTCGACCTCTCTTGTCACTGAGATTTTAGGTAGACCAGAGTGGGGACCTTGACCGCTTAAGTCTACCACTTTTATTTCAAAGGTGTTTTTAGCGTTCTCACTTGAACTTTAGATGTGTTGATGTTGTGACCTAATTTAGAGGTTGGTTGACCCAAGGGGTCAACTTCACCTGACCAGTCCTATAGATGGCATAATGATTCTAGGTTTAGAGCCTAGAGATCACCCTGATTTGACTCCCAGTTTATTAGGTCAAAAAAAAAAAATTTAAGATTCAAGTGATTTTAGAGCATAATTTTTTTCTTTTTAGGGTTTGCTTGTTAATATCTCTTCAATCAAGGTCTTGGGTAGTACACTGATGTGGGAGGGTTTATTTCCTTTTATGCAGGCATGTGTGACTAACACTCCAAGATCCTGCTGTAGAAACCCTAATTTGGTTCTATTTCCAATCTTTTTTTCTTTTTCACAAGGTTCTCTTTGGACTTTAAAAGTAAGAAATGTGTTGTCCACAGAGATTAAGTGTTATTTCTATTAGGCACATGAATTTGTGGGATGGAATCTAAAAAAAAATTGCTCCAACTTCAAGAAGATTTGAAAAATTTCGCAAAATTAGGAAACGTTTGCCTTAAAGATGGTGATTACTATATAAAGAAGGCAATTGATTCCTAAATTGATTTTCTTCCTTTTGTCTTTTTAGAATTAGGGGATGATTAAGGAAGAAAAGAAATTACCTGCCCTGGAGTGGTTGACTTGCGGGAGGGATTTTCTCGTGAAATACCTACAAGATCACATCAAAGCAAAGTAGGGCAAGTTAGTGTCCAACATGAAGAAAAGAATGTAGGGACTAGTGGTAAATTGCGCGTTGCTCCCCGGCAACAGCGCCAAAATGTTCGCAACGCTTTTGTAGGTTTTAAAGGATGTCACGTTGTAGTATAGCCGACAAAGCGTTCAAACAAATAGAGAATTTTATTACTCGAAAATCGGAGTATCCGAGGTCGAACACAGGGAGCAAATGGAATTTACTACTAATCAAAATGTAATTGAACACTCTAATTTACTCAAAACTGGAATTCAGAGGTATTTAAAAAAAATAATTCAGGCAAAAGAGTCAAATTGGACGTCTGATCTTGGGATGAGACGTCTTAAAAGTGTTTTCCCTTTTCCTTTTGATTATTCTTCTTCTTCTGATCTTGCTTTCTTTCTTCTTCTGCAGACTCTTTTTCTTCTTCGTCTTCTGTCTTGGCTTCTCTTCTTCTTTCTCTTCTCTCTTTCTACTTTGCTTCTTTTCTTGCGAAGGCTTCTTCTTCCTGCCTTTGTTTCTTTTCTCTTGTTTCTTCTCCTGCCTTACTCTTCCTTCTTTCTTATTCTTTTTCTTATGATCTTTGCAGTCTTCACTTGGCCTTTCTTCGTTCTATGTAGTCTTCTTCTGCCTTGCCTTCCTTCTTTTCTTTGGTCCTTCTGTTCTTCCTGCCTTTCCTTCTTCCTTCTCGCGGCCAAAGTCTTTCTTCCTCAACGTTCAGCCTGTGCCTACACAGAGCAAAACCTACCCCTTTCCCTCTACCCGCGCATCTCTCTCTCTTAGCAGTTCACTCAGGGACGCTCTCCCAGAGCCATACAGGTAATCGGGTCAGATTCGCACCCGGGACCAGGCGCACCTGCAGGTGGTGATGCGCGAGGAGTGCTCAGGTTAGGGTCATGTCGGATCCCGCCAGATCCACGAGATGAAACCGCAGATGAGGCGAGCATGAGGGCAAGTGAGGGACCTCACCCCTGTGCTTTCGGAGGCGTTAAGGCTATATCACAAAAACAACTTATAGCATACCCGCGCCTCGCGATTCCACGATGTGGAACTAAAGGTTCTGCCCTGATTTCGCACGCGCCCGCAGAGCTCTCTTCCTGCTATGACCAAGGCTGGGAGCTTCACAGCAGGACTTGCTGGTTTCGAGGGCTTCGCGACGCTTGCCCGAATACGCAACACCTGAAGCCTGGAGCTGCTGACGCCTGGAGCTGCTGCGAAGCTGCTTCAACCTTCGTCAATGGCGGCAGGAGTTGAAATCTTGTCAGACACAAAGCGAGCCTCTCGGTTCAATTAGACCAGCTAGGGACCTTCGCCGTACCACGGTGAAGGTGGTGAGCCATGCTGCAGGCTGCAGGATGGCCTAGGCGTGCGTGCCTAGGTCAACCTGTGGCCGGATGTGTGGGGTTGTTCGGGGGGCTACTGTGGAGGTGCAGAGTGGCAGCGGAGGGGTGGAATGTGTTCCTGGTGGTGAGGTGGAGCTTACGAGATGGTTGGCGAGCCGTGTGGAAGGGAGGAATGGTGGGAGCGGCTCGCTGGAGGTCGGTCGGAGATGTGGAAGATGAGGGTGGTCGGCGTCGGTCGAGGGTCGATTAGATGAGATAACATGGGGAAAAGAGAGAGGCGACTACGGGGAATAGTTCTAACCTAATTGTAGGGACGAAGGAGGACGGAGGGCGGACAGCTGTACCTGCTGTCGCCGGAGAAGACGGTGCCCAGTGGGGGAGAACGGTGGCGACGACGGGGCTGAGGCGGCGTGCGCGGGTACTGCGTGACGTGGAGGAGAGTCAAGAAGATAACTCTGCCACTGGTTTTGTGGAAGAGCGAAGAGGGAGGGGAGGGGGGCTCGTCGGAGCTTGCTGGGAACTTTGGCCGGACAGGAGGAGATGAATTGGAGGTGGAAACTCGGCCAAATCAAGCTGAAGATCTGCGTCCGGGCTTAGAGGTTATTTTATAGGCACTGGGCCATGCTGTCAGAGCGTGGAGGGCGCGCAATCGCCTGAGGTCGGTTGCCGGAGATGGAAAGAGGTTAAGATACCCAAATCTCTCGTGCATTCGCACGAGAGATTGGGTTCACACCAGAGATTGTGATTGGCCGTAGATGGAAGGGAATTCCTCAGAGAATCGCCCTTCCATTTCTGGGAGAGAATCTCTGAGGAATCAGAGAGTAATCCCTCTCTAAACCTCGCCGGAGCTTGGTTCTGCCCTAACAATGGTGTTAGGACCTGATTGCAAAGGTGGCGAGGAACTTAGGGGGCTCTTTGCAAAGATATTCAAAAGATAGGGACCAAATTATGATTTGGGTGTACTAAATTGCAAAGTAGGCCAAGATGACCTCCCCTTAGGTCCAAATTTTGGTGAAAACCTAATTTGGACCTAAGGAATCCAATGGTGAAGTTGGATTTTAGGTTTGACCTCGTTTGAATGGACATTTTGCGTAAAAACCCAAATTATGTTACTTGAAGAGTTAGGACCCTAATCTAGGTCAAACTGGGTTCCAAGGGACAAATTAAGTGTTCCAATCCCTAGAGGATGTTTTTCCATGATTTTTAGAGGGTTTACTTGATTTTTATCCTGACCGAAACCTTGTTAATTTAAGCGGGTCTGTTTTAGGGTTACCAAGTGTCATTTAATTCCTAGATTGCACATAAACCCATTTCTGATTGACTCAACCCACTTTTTATCTCATTTAGATCATTTGACCTATGTTTTGCCTCTGAGAAATCCCATTTATGTACTGCAATGGTAAAATTGCAGTTTTAACCTTTATTTCATGTTTTCTTCTCAGAGCACTTGTTCCTTCAGTTAAGCCTTCTTCTAGGTTATGTGGGAGCTTTTATCTTCTTTATTGGGTCAAAATGAGCTAGTTATGGCTCATGATGAGGCTCTCATCAGCATATTCACAGACGACTTCACATTGTCAGGAGCAGACAAAAGAGTTTTGCAGATCGGAAGCGCAGAGAGGTGCAGTTCGAGGTTGGGGACCACGTCTTTCTACGCGTTTCGCCCATGAAGGGACTGCAGCATTTTAGGGTGAAAGGGAAGCTCGCGTCGAGGTTTGTGGGGCCCTTTGAGGTCCTGGAGCAGGTGGGACCTGTTGCTTACAGGCTTGTCCTTCCTCCCCAGCTTTTTGGTGTGTACAACGTGTTCCACATGTCCAACCTCAGGAAGTACGTCATCGATCCCAGTCACGTTCTAAGCCACGAGAGTGTTGAGGTGGGTGACGACCTGACCTATCCCGAGCGACCAGTGCAGATACTAGACAGAGCCATCCGGAGTTTGAGATGGAAGCAGGTAGTCGTGGTGAAGGTCTTGTGGAGGAGCCAGAGGTACGAGGAGGCTACCTGGGAGCTTAAGGCGACGATGCGAGAGCGGTACCTGGAGCTTTTTGAGAGTATGCCTTTTCGAATCTGCTTCGATCCTCTTTAAGTTTGTTATGCGTATGTTGTTCTTTTCCTGCACCCTAGCTAAATCAAGTTTCAGGGATGAAACTTCCTTTAAGTTTGTTATGATGTTAAGACCCATGCTGTTTGAGCCTTTTAAGACATCTGGACTTTTGGTCAAACATCTAGTAAGACATCTGGACTGTGGGTCAAACATCTGGTGAGACGTCTAGACACTTTCCCTGACATCTGAAAATCAAAAAATTTGAGTACGAGCTCGCGTTTGCTCGCGTGCTACACGCAGATAGTACTCTCATTTTCCCTCCCCTTCTTCTTTCTCTTCCGTCCCTAGCAAACCCTAAACCCGATCTATAAAACCCCTCCCCCACCTTCGTCCTCCTCACTTCTCAACCACCAGCCACCTTCCTCTCTTCTTCCTAGAGCGAGCGAGAGCGCGAGAGCGGCGTAGAGGAGGAGTGGCATGAGAAGGAGAGGAGGAGCGGCGTGAGAAGGAGAGGAGGAGGTGAGCTTGCGAGCTTGCGTGGGAGCTCACTGGTGAGCACACTGCTGGAGCGACGCGTGCGTGAGGTGGAGAAGTGCTTCGGGGAGGTCCTCCCCGACACTGCTGCAGCCAGAGCTGCAGGCGA
Source organism: Thalassia testudinum (assembly GCA_037157565.1). NCBI lineage: Eukaryota > Viridiplantae > Streptophyta > Magnoliopsida > Alismatales > Hydrocharitaceae > Thalassia > Thalassia testudinum. Next base: position 4,104,467 of record JAZHRO010000003.1, on the reverse strand, counting down.
GGGGGCGCGGCGCGGCCATGCACAGCGCGGGAGCAACGGAAACAGGTTCTTGTTCTGGGTTTTTCCCAAAATCAGACGTCTAGAGTGACCTTCAAACGATGATGCGGACGTCTGGAGGTGGTGCCAGACGTCTGAGGAGAAGGCTTCGCGAAGGTACATTTTCTTTACGGATACGGCCATGTAGGCCACTCCGCCGATCCCTTTTTGCAAGCCCGTTTTGAGAAGATCGGGTATCTGCATGCAGGATTCGCTTTGGGAAGGTTCTGAACACGCCCTCCCACGCTTTTTGGACATCTGGGCGACATACCAAATGGTGGGAAGTGCTTCCAGACGTCCGGAGAGGTGGTCGGATGTCTACAACTGGGTCCAGATGGTCCAGAAGAGTTCCTGGATGTCTGAGGATTGGCGCAGGGCTTGAGGTATGACACTGGACACTTTTAAGATGTCTAAAAGTTGTTCTAGATGTCTGATTTGAGTTAGAAACGTTATTTTTGACCCATTTAGGGTCCGTTTGAGGTCCATTTTCCGCAAATAATATACCGACGTTTCCTGTATGAATTCCTCTACTTGTTAGAAGACTTTCTATACTATTTTGAATATTCTCTTGTGATTGATCCTTGTGATAGGACTTCGTTCTGTTGTGGGTTCAGGGCTTGCTGAGGCACGTGAGCCTATCGTTCAAGCCCCCACTACTCCTGGGTTTACTGGTAGAGTGGCTTCCCCTTAATTTAATTAAACCTAAATGCATGTGTGGAATGAATGATTAGATCCTAGGATATGGCATGAATCATAGGATGAGAAACACTTGAAATGTCTGTAATGGATCATTGAATTACGATCTTGAATGAGTAGATAGAATGATAACAATTGCATGTAAATAAATAACAACTGCCTGTGAAATATAAAGTACTTGTGCTAGCAAACTGTTGCACGTAAATTCCTGTTGTATATGTTAAATGGCATAATACGAGCTGCATGTATATAAATTGAGAATGGTAACGTGAATAATGGAAATATGAGCTACTTGTGTATAACCTATGTACGGAAATGTGAATGATAGAAATACAAGTTGCATATGTATAACATGAGAATGGAAGTAGAAATGATGAAACTTGGTATGGCATGGCCTGAGGAATGTGAGCATGAACCCTACGGGGAATTAGGAGTTGAGCTCCTGGAAATAAGTGGAATGGATTTGGAAATGTGTTGGGAAGTGTGCTGGCCCTTGAGTATGGGGTACCAAGGGGAGAGCATGTTACCTCTTAGTGTAGAGGGTGCTTGCCACCTTCAGGTTGAGACTTGGGGTGGGTTTGGCCACTTTGCATTGACTCTGTGGCCCTCGTGTACACTGTACCGGGGAGAGCTAGTAGTGTAGGGAGAGAGCTAGTCACCTCACGGGGCCCGGGGTTTAGCTAGCCACCCTACACCGACTTGTTAGGCCCACTAGGAAAACCAGGGTAGTTAGGCGAGGGTGCGCGAACTATGGAGGGGCGAGACCCCGGTTTGGTTACTAAGAGGGGCTAGACCCCTGTTACTGAGAGGGCTAGGCCCTATATTGGTTCCGTGCTGTACTTTGGATGCACCCGCTAATGGAAACGACTGATCGCATGCCAGTGCAGGGTAGCTACCTGTGCGCTTATCGCGCGTGCCGTAGTCACCGTTACGTCTGTTCGTGACCTTGGGGTGGTTGACTGGGTGTAGGATCACCATGGGGGACTCTCCCAGCTAAAAGAGCACCACGTCTGTCTTCTACTCTCTGGAAAAGGCTGCAATCAAGATCGTTCCCATGAGGAACATTTGAGATCAAGAAAAAGACCTGATAAATAAACCAAGTGATGAAAAAGAATAATTAGTTAAAGAAAGTAATTGAAAAACAACAGCTACCTGTCCACCTTTACTGCTTTAGTTAGTTGGTTGCCACTCTACTCAGCATTCGCTGACTTTGTGTACTCATAACCCTTTTCAGGTCTAGGTGTTGAGCAGCCAGAGCCTACGGCTGCAGAGGGTGCTGGGCCTAGTAGAGCCCAGTAGTTGTAGCTTCTTTGTTGTACTTCTTTCTATTGTAGTGAGTAGATTCTTGCACCTTTACATTTGTACTCGTACATTCTGTACTTTATATTCTTGTACCTGGTTACTTTTCTACTGTTGTGGTGGTGTGTACTGTAGTAGTTTTACTTCTTTACTGCTGTACTTTTGTTACTGTTAGTTGCTTAGCATAGTGAATGTGGTTTACTTTCCTGCTTTTTGGTTACTTTCTCATTAGATGACTAGGTCTTGGGATCAGTCGAGTCGGTCCGGTCTCGTGTCTTGTAGGGATTCGGGAACTAGGTCGTAACAGGAGAAGTCTTGTGCCTCTATTAGACGTCCAAAGCGCCATCTAGACGTCCAAATTCCTTGAGTTCTGGATGTCTAGGACCTCGGTCAGAAGTCCAGCGAGGCTTCTGGATGTCCACTAACCCTATTAGACATCCAATATTATTGGTTGGAAATTTGATAACTTATGTTGGGCAACATTTTGAGGAATTTTGGGGTGTTGGGTGCCTCAGGATTCATGAAGGAGTTTGCAACTTGTGAAGAGTTCATAAGGCGCATGATGGGATTGAGTGTTCTCGGCATGAAGTGCCTCATCAGCCTATCGAGAAAAGGAATCCCACAAGGCCAGGACTAATTTAAGGAGGCACAGCACTTGGTGTGCTATGGTACGCCGCCTTATAGATTTACTTTAATATTCGAGGGATCTCAGAATCGGGAGATACTAGATCTTCTCTTGTGGTTTCGATTATTTAGGTCATTACTATTTCTTATAGTTTTGTTATTTAGCTCTGATGTTGAGATTAGGCGTCTAATACTGCAACATGAATTGTTCTATTGCGAGAGCTTGTTCTAGAAAATTGGACATCTAATGTGATTTTTAAATGTCTAATATGGTGAAATCAGTCTCTTTAAAAAAAAATTAGCGAAATCAGACATCTAATATGAAGGGATCAATCATATTGACTTGTCATCATGGAGGCATAAAAACCAATGTTTAAAATTTTTAAAATGAATAATTTAATTGATGTCAAAACTTGATTACATAATGAAATAAAACACCCAAAATCGGAACCACATAATCGAACTAGTTTCCAATCATTCTGGGATCTTGCGAGTATAGAGGATTTTTCCTTCGTGCATGATGTAGTTTACCACACGATGTGCAGTGCCTCCTACGATAAGTCCCTGCACGGGAAGACCCTTCTTCTCGGTAAGATGATGAGTCTCATCGTGTCGAAAACACATGCTTCTAATCTCTACAAATGCCTTCGCGGATTTTGGTAATGACTCTCATCCTTTGCCTCGATCCACATGATCTTCAAGGAAGGGGATCAACTTTCGCATCCTTTGCCTCGTGTTGAGCACTTCTGGATGTTTAGCAAGGAGGCTGGACGTCTGGTGATCCCCTAGAAGTCTAAGAAGAGTCCTGAACACCCAATAACAGAGTAAGAAGAAGGGGCATAGCCTACCTCTCCTTTCTCTCTCCCTTACGGTTATAATTGTGGGAAGTTTGATCAAATGAGCAATTAGAGTTTCCCCTTCCCTTTGGAAGATATTTATAAGGATTCCTAAACCTAATCCAAATTTGATGGCAATCCTTTGATCTCCATCAAAGGGTAGGGATCAAATCCTACTTGATTTTTACATGAATTTCCCATAATAAATTATGGAATGTTTGGCTTTAGTATGTAGACATAAATTAATTTCAATCCAACCCTTCGATCTTTAACCTAATCAAATTAGGTGCAATTAATCACCAAATCAGTTGTAATTTAATTTTTCAAGTTACAATTAATTTATCCTACAAGTAGGAATCCATCCAAATCATTATTGTTTTCATTACGCATTAATGAAGCATTTGGGATTCAAGGAATTTTAGCACTATGCCCCCTTAGGTATTTTAAATACCCGTGAATCTTACACATGGAGGATAATATTATCCTAAGGTCTAATCCCATTAGACTACTGTAATTCCTCCTTCCATAATATTATTTCCATTATTTCTTTATATCATTGGGATGAGAATGAAGATAGGATCTTTTCGTAAAGGACTATTTTCTTCTCTTTCTTGCATTTAGTCTGATTAGGACTTTGCGACTGTTAGTCGATTAGTACTACATAATTTTATTTTGATGTTTAACAAAATATACAATTATTATTTTGCATAGTATCTTATCTCTTAATTGCAGATTTTCAATCACATAAGCTTGATGATGTACAAGAAGATTGAAAAGCTTGGAGATTTATATTAGTTCAAGAAGATCATCATGTTTCAAGTTGAAGGCTTATTTGTACTGTATTTTAGATCTTTGTTAAAGAGCCCTACTTACTTGCATGAACAAGTTCAAACTTGCTTTATTACACATCTAGTTCTTTGTAACAAAAAACAAGCCATTTTTATTAGATGATTATTTAGTCCCATTTTAGAAGATTATTGCTACATTGACTTTTTATGTAAATGTTTCAAAAATTCTTCTAGAAGTTTTCTTTAACACATGTTTTATAAAGTGACTGAAGCCTCAAAATATGTACATTGTAACCACTAAAAACTTTTAATTCAAAATTAATAACTAAAAATCAGTTATATGATAAAACATATAAATTAGTCACATAATTAATTTTAACTATACTTTTTTTAATCGACTAATGTATACAACCAATTTCATATTCAGTTTTGGTCATTCATAACTAATTGAACGTTTGAAACTTAAACTTTTGTGTCTAATATGTAAATTCTCAACACAATTAATTAAGGTTATTAACTTAATCAATGATGCTAAAAATAATGCTTAAGCTAGCTTATTTAATTTATTATTTTTTATTATAGTATAGGGTACAAGATAACTTAACATTTTATATAAATACTTTTAACTAGTTGAGTCCAGGTCATTCATAGAAAGGCTTAATTAGCTTAATCAATCACCATTTATTCTAAATTAATCTTTATTCCTAGTTACTTAAGATAACTATTACTCTACATAGCTTATTTACTTACTAAATATATACTTAAGCTATATAAATACTAACTACTTAGTTTAATATATACTACATTACTTAATTAACTAAAGATATTAGGTACTTAATTACTAAGTTAATTACTACTTAATTATCTTACTACTTAAGTTATACTACTTATATTATGCTAATACTACTATTACTTAACTAACATATCTTATATTACTCTATTATATAGATTGCTACATTAATATTTACTTTAATTAAACTAACTACTTAATTAATGGCTTAATTAACTATTAATTACCCACAATATGTTAGCCACATGGATAATTGCGTAGAAATAAACAACATATGGGAGGCAATCATCTCATGAGCAAGAAGAAATGATTTATATTGAATTAAAAGGAAAATTACATAAAAAAGAATGTTGTTTTAGAACATGTTTTAAGCCTAATGATCATTAACAACTTAGGCACATTTGATTTAACACTTAGCACATGTGCCTCATTATTAATCTTTCACAAGCATAGCATAGCTCAGCGTTAAGCTTCACAAGGCTTTCCACACTTAGGCATTTTCAAAGCCAAACACGACGTAGAGTATTTCTATAATAAAAAAGGGATCAGGGTCTTCCACGTGTCTTTTCGTGGGAATGACGACCCAGATGAGTCGGATTGACCACTTCCAGGACACGTGTCACCATCATCTCCGACCACCTGGTCCCCGGAGGCCTCCTTGCAAGGCTACGATTTAACCCTCACACAGGTACACACAACACATGTGTTACGCACACGCACACACACACGCTATGCTCAATTTGCACCCAATGCTTGATGATTGGCTAGTAAACAATGTGTTTCAATTTATATGCAAGTGGCGTCTCATCAGTTAATGATGTGGGACATTATATGTCCCCTTTTATTCTGCGTTCACCTCAATCTAGTGTCAGCTTCAATTGCGGATTGCTTGCAGCTTAAATCTTCAATTCCTAAGATTAAGGGCTCGATTGCAATCCCTATGATAGGCCTTTCGATTGCTAGAGTGAATTAAAATAAAGGATCACATGTGATCCATTGAATCAAGGCCTAAACATGGCTTGACACCATGCTTGCATTGCTACATTCTAACAGAGAAGAAAACCTACAATAGACCTAACAACTTTGACTTAGCTATCAATTGAAAGCTTAAATGATCACTTCAGACCATTCCACATGGAATGGAATAGGTATAGAGGTCTGGGGATGTTTAGGACAACTCCAGATCTTTGGAGCTTTGTTCTTAAACTGTAGATCACTGATTTCATATCTAAACATCTTAACAGATAGAATTAAGCTTCTAAAAATGATCTGAATCAATTCAGAATATCAACATAGCTTGATCGGGACTGGATTTAGGTCAAAATTTTACTAAAATAGCTTTGAACTCATCCGAGGTTCATTTTGAACCCAAACTGAACAATAATTCAAATCTTGCTAAATCCTCAATTAAACTTACTCAAATAAACTCTACAAGATTTGTATTGACCTTAGGATCTCACATTAGTCATTAAATCTTAGTTCTGAAGTTAAGAACCTCAAAAACACCTCTGGGTTGACCAATCAAGGCTTGAGAGTTGACTTTTCAGTCAAAGGATTCCCAGATCAAATAAACTATAAATTGGCTCAAATCAACCTCAAGAGTTTGTCCATCACAACAAAATGGAAAATTGACCCCTAATACATGAGTACTTAGGTTTGACGCCTAAATTCAAAGATAGGTTTGGTCGACAGAAAAATCTAAGAATCTAACAATTTATCTGAGATCTAAATCTGGATTCCCTAGATCCTAAGGATTCTAATGGACCTATTGCAAAGGTCTAAAACCTAATGGACAAGCTTCCTCAACTCTGCTAGAGATGAGGAAGACGATGATCATCAGAGTCACCAAGTCATTAAAATAATAAATCACTGAGTGGATTATGATCAGGGAATGCTAACTAGATGATCTAAAGCTTTTCAACGTGTTTCAAAGATTATAATGCTCTATTGGATTTGCCAGAGCTCATTGAAGCTTTGGTGATCACTGGATTTGGTCGCCAGGACTAAAATCTCTATGAAATTCATCAATACATATCTCAAAAGAATCCTTATGGTCTCAGAAGCATCAAAGGATTCTCAATTAAACTAATTAATCAATAGAGAAAAGTTTTGATCTAAATTTCGTTGGATTAACAACCTGAGTTCATTAGAACTTAGGAGACCTTGTCTTACTTGATTGAGTGAGGGAAATTGTTCCTAGGATAATTTTGAAGATGTGCATGGAAGGAATTTTGTGAATAGACTCCTTTTGAGCAGCCATTGACGGTGAGCTCAAGGGGTTGAAGGTGAAATTAGGTGTTTGTTATATGAGGTATTATTTAGCTAATTAAGGGTAGGAACAAGGCCCCTGTGATGTAAGGAAGTGGTGTAGGGCCCCTATTGAAGGTGTGTCTACCTCTGAGCCTCCACCACGGATGGCGAAGGAGATCAGGTGCTGGTGAAGTGATTTAGACAAAATAGGTGTTAAAACAGGGAATTGAAGTGATAGACATGATCGTGGAAGTGAGAAGAAGATGATCAGCATGGAATAAAGGCAAAAGAGATATTCGGCTAAGCTTGACATGGCTTGCTGAAGGTAAAGAAGAACTATAGATCATGTAACAAACCTAACTAATTAAGCTAACTAACTACCTAAAAGTAATCTAGACTACTTTACAAATCTTCTACCTACTATTACCTGGAAGAAGGGGGAACAAGGACTTCGGTGAGGCTTTTCGAAGGGAAGAAATTAGAGGATAGATGGTAGAAGCTCCAACGTAGATGTACGCGATGTAGAAAGAAAGGATGAAGCTGTAGCCTCATCTGAAGATGCAGCAGAGGCAAAGGAAGAAGAAGAAGCGATCGCCTCACTTGGAGAAGACCGGAGGAAGGAGATAGGGGTCACTGGCGGTAGGAAAGAGTAGCCTAGTGAGCAACTAAACTAAGGGAGAGGGTAGGGAGTTGCTAACCGGAGATTGGAGATGTGGAGGGGTATTTATAGGTGGTGGCGGAGCTTAGGGGGGAAGAATCTGGTCGAGAAGGTGTCCAGGTACACCAAAAACTTCATCGTCATCTCCTACGATGGCAAAGCTTCCAGGTGTCCTTGAAGCATATGCATGACATTCAAGCCATTAGATGAGAGGAGTTTGTTGCAAGGAACCTTGCTGAGCATAGAAAAGGTCAACCCTTTGATTCTGCTGACATCGGAGAAGAAGATCAAGGATGAACGTTGACCGTCAGTTTCAGTAAGAAGAAATAAAGAAGAAAATATCTAGGGACTTGATTGCAAAATAAATAAGGACCTAGTTACATAAAAGGGACTCGAATGTCATGAATCCTAGGGATTAAAATGCAAAAATTGACTTTTGAAGTTTACTTTAAATTATTTATTTTTCAAAGTTTTATGTAATTATTATAAATTCAGTAAATAATATATTTATGACATGAAATTACATTTGTGCCCCTTTAACTATATTTATTTAAATGATTAAGTTAATTAGATTAATTAATTAACTTAAGCTATTAATTATATTAAATACTTTATATATAGCTAAATTCCTATGTTTGAGTCCTAATTATTAAATAAAATTAAATAAACATTAATTAGACCTTAATTTAGTGATTTAATCATAATTGTAAGGTCCTTGTTATTTTGCCTTTATTATATAATTAACCCAATATTAATGTCATTTAATATTAATTAGCTAAGGAAACTAGCTAATTTATGTGAATTAGAAGCCATGATGAGTCTCTCATCAATGACTTTTCAAGGACTCTTGGTCTTCTATAAATATTCTCCTTGGTCCTTTGTCAAAACACATGAGCTACTATTATCTTCACTAGAAAATACTTAAGACTGTATTGTTTTACAAAAAAAAAGACTCCCTCATGCAGTCAAGTGTTCTCAATTCTTTCAAGCATGCTAAGCCACAAAGAATTTACAACTTCCACACATTTAAGCTATCTCTCGAATAGGGAAGTTTGGAAGGACGTATTTTCTTATTTCTATACCCCTTTACTTTCACATGCAAATATTATATATTCACCAAGGAAAGTTCTATTGGAGTATATTTGGTTAGTTTAGTTGAGTCTATGCTTTCATGCCACATTTACACATTTGGCTCTATAGGATTATTGTAAGTTTCAATCTATTGTTGTTGGGTTTCCTTGTGTGGAATTCTTGTTCTTCCTTAAAAGAACAAAGGTACTTTCTTAAGGGTTGTATAAGAAAGCGATTACTGTAATTAAGGTATACCACCCTCAATTTTAAGTGGTATTGGTTAGTTGATTGCTTGCTTGAAGCAAGTCAAAAAATCCTTGTTGGAGACAAGGTACAGGTTTTTCCCAAAGTTGAGTTTCATTTCTAAATACAATGTTCATTTGTCATTTGGTATATTATGCCTTTAAAATTTTTATTTTATTTATTATTTTTGCATAATTCACCCCACTCTTATGCCATTCTCATTTGACATCAGAGCAGGCTATCACCATTCATTGAAGTAAATTTTAGGTGATTTATCATGGCTACAAGATCTATTGCTACTACTTACTTAAACAATGGTCATTTAACCACCAAGCCACCATTCTTTGATGGATCTAATTACAACTATTCATGTCAAAGGATGAAAGTCTTTCTTCAGTCTCATGATTATGACATTTGGGAGATGGTCAAAACTCCTTTTACAAAACCACCAAAACCTCAATAAGGCACTTACATAGATGATCGGAAGAAGCAACGTGCTCTTAATTCCAAAGCTATGAATGCCCTTTATTTTGTGCTAAGTGCTGAGTTAAATAGGGTTTCACAATGCACTACTACAAATGAAATTTGGAGAACTCTCCAAATAACTCATGAAGGAATAACAAAGGTAAAAAAGCTCTGAAATTATTTTATTAACTAATGACTTTGAGAGATTTGAGATGCAGGAACATGAAACTAATAAGTGAGCCTAATTATATGTTAACATGCTTAGTTTTGTTGGTTTTGGGCATTGGTTCTATTAGATTTAGGTCATTATGTACATAATTGCATATTTGTATGCTAGGGATAAAACTATCATTTTGAGCCTAATTTATGCTAATTTGAGGCCTTGCTATGTGCAGGAATCCTTTACTGAGGCTCATGAGGAGAAGTAGGTATAACAAGCTATCGGAGCTTCATTTGAGAGGAGAAGACCCTTTTCAGGCCTTGAAAACCCTAGCCCTAACCTAGTTAAAACCTGCCTATCTTAGCCTCACCCAAAACTGTAATCCTAAAACCTAATCCTAACACTTAAACCTAAAGCTAACTAGCTCCCCTCATGTCATTTAGTCCTAATCCTAACCATACACCACATTCCTAGCCTATTCCTAAAATTTAGCTCTTGCACCTAGTGACACTACCCTAGTCCTAGTCCTAATCCTATCCTATAGGTTCCTACACATTATCCACTTGCCACATAAGTTTTATGCACCTTAATTTGTCTTAAATATTCTTTTATTTAATTTATAAGATGTGGCATTTAATTGTATCTAAATTATGTTTTCAATTAGTCTCCTAAAATCTCTCCAATTAAGATCTAGTGTGAACATAAATTAGGGATGATTGGACCTACATTATAGGAACCCTTAATAGCCTCCAAGACACCCTCCAACACCCTTGGATATCCATTATAATCACTTCCTAAATACTATTCATGCCTAAGAGGTTTCCATACCCTTCCTCCCATGATTTTAGCTAATCAAGATCCAAATCTCAATCCTAATCCTAACATTTGTGATAGCCTGACACACCCTAAGTATTTTGGCCATTTGTGATAGCCTGACACCCCTTTAGTATTTTGGACATAGCTTTCTCATTTTAAATTCAAATTGAGTGTTTCAAGTTGCATTGGAAATCTAATTTCAAGGGATACAACTCCCATTTTATGTGTAACTTCAAATTTAGAACATACATAGGCCAAAAATTGAAGATAATTAAGGATTTCTACTTTCCTATTTAGATAAACCCAATCTTAATCCTAATTTTCAAAAAATCAAGACCTAAGCCTTGCCCTCCAAGCCTATGGGTGTCCATCCCCTCTCCTTGTGCCTATATAAATACCACATAGCCTCCATTAGTTGCATACATCTCTCCTCGTTGCTCCTTCTTCCTCTTTAGGTCTTCTTCTACCTCCTTACCCTCTTCCTCCTACATAGCTTCTTCCTTCCTCCACCTCCTTCTTCTTCCTAGGTCCTCCTTCCTCCACCTTTTTCCGCCTTCCAACAACCTCCTTAGGTCCCTTAGATTAGTAGGTAATCCCTTGTCTACTTAGGTTCTCCATGGCCTCCACCTTCTATTTCAACTTCTCCTTCTCCGGGTTCTACTTCAACTTCTTCTCTGGCCTTCTTTCGAAGCTTTCCTCTAACTTTGAGGACATGTGGCATCACTCTCCTTCGACCATATTGAGCTTCCTTGCATTTGTCATCATTCCAACTATTTCAACTTCTCTACTCTCTCTCTCTCTCTTCTCCCTTTCTTACTTCTTCATCTTATTCTTATTCTTCTTTATTGTAGTTATGAACTTTTGATTAGTAGTAATATATTCTTGGTTTTGCATATCTCTCTCTATCTATTTGTTTGTTAGCTAGTTACATATTTGCATTACTATTATGAAAAATCTAAAAAAAAGTGTGTGTGTGATGGTAATGCCGTCATCCTCTATATCTAACTCAAGTTGACTAATTTCCAAGGCTAAATTTACCTAACTGATTTATAAAAGGTATAATTCAATCTTGACTTAATCAAGAGGAATTACTTTGAAATTGGTTAATTTTGCTATTTTAACAAACAAATACAAGTGCAGATTAACTAAGGGGTAAACCTATACTCAATTGAGGTAAACTATGCTAAAATTTCTGTTAAGTGAGCTTGCATTGATTGATTTAGGGTTTTCATTAAGGTAGAAAGATAATTCTCAAATAACAAGCTTGATTTCAACCTCACTTAAATTCAAAGGGTTCTAAGATAAAATAAATGTAATATAAACCTTCTAAAAATCATTGGAAAATACTCCCTAAGGTTTAGAATGATAAATTTTATAAAAAGAGCCCAAATCAACCTAAACGAAGACCAAGGTTAATATTTATTACATTTTACATTAAAATGCAATTTGATCAATCTAACTTCATCAAAACCCAAAATTGATGTCACCATGGGATTCTTTGGGTCCCAACTACGTTAACACTAAATTTTGAGTCCAATTAGATTCCTTCTTGACCAAGCTTGCAATTTGTTCCCTTAGTTTCTGATTTTTACAAAAACCCCCTAAGTTTCTATTTTTCTTTCAAAAATGCCCCTACGACCATTTTCTTCACCTGCTCTTATTCTTCATGCGCAGCTGATCTCTTGCCGATGACCATACCTTTGACCGTGAAGTTATCGCTATACTGATTGGGGAACCTTGCTAAGTCTTGAAGGCACATTCAACATGCAACTCCACATGTGTTCACATCTTCAATGCATGCATTCCCTGCCTCCGTCGACATTACTATCACCTTCGTCATGAAATCAGTGGACACTAACGCCAGCCATCATTACGCAACGTCTTTGACATAATCCTCTCGCTTCAAGGAGCTATAAAGCTTTGCCTTTCCCCATTGGTTTTGGTTGTCGAGATTCAATTGTGTTTCTTGCCCTTCTCCTTCATGCAAGCTCCAACCATAAGAGTTGCGCCAAAATCCTCTCCACCTTCGTCCAACCCTCGCCAACCATAGCGGGGTTGCCTAAGTCACTTCCTCACCACCGATCTTCCTAGAGTCACCTTCTTCCTCGCATCTGGCCAGCCAACACCAGGCGCTCTCCTTCCATCCTTGTCATCTTCTACATATTGCATCTTCTTCCTATCCCCCTATAGTGTAGAATAAGCCCCTTAGACTTAGGAATCAGACCCAAATTCCTTCACCCTCCTCATTGTCTTTTCCGCACTCGGCAAAGCTCCTGTGATAACCTCCATCCTACTCTGTGCAACGCCATTGTTTATAGGGCGAATTTGTCATTGTTTAAGAGATGCGTCGTAGTATAAGACAAAATCGTTCAAAATAGATAAAATTTATACTCGAATGAAAGTCTGAGGTCGTTCGCTGGGAGCAAATAGGAATTCACGCACTAATTTCAACAATTAATGTAAATGAGCACAACATATTACTCAAAATCTAATAGACAATGTATAACATGAGCATAAGATGAGTTAAAAAGAAATCTAGAAAAATGATGGTGATTTGAATCACCAATTATAAGTCTAATACATAGAATAATTACTCAAATCTTAATTAAAGGCAGGAATATGTGTTGGGAGATCATAGATTGCATTTTTGATAAAAGCGTTGTAGTATAGTTGTGAAATACGATCCAACAAAGATATTGTTTTGAAAATAATGAGACCTTGAGTCCCGGTCGTTCGTCTCTGGGAGGTATTGTTTTTGTTTTTGAAATTGTTCTTAAAGCCACTCTACTTTATTTAAACGACATGCTGGTGCGTAATATATAGGCGGTTAAAGAACAGGCACTTAAATCATGCAAATATGATAATCATTTAGCTCAAGGTGATTTCAAACACATAAGAGATATATATATATAATGAAATTTCATTCATCGTGGGAGAGTTGTTGCACAAGGAAATCTAGAGGAAAGCTTATACATGAATGCTTAAAATTAAATCTAAAATTAAATCTAACTACTGGAAAATGATTGCATACAAGAATCAGCGGGGGCATTTCGCATGCATCATTGGGGGAGAAGTAAGACTACTCTACTAAGCAGTAAATGAAAGCAATAAAAATTATGAAGAGCATGATCTAGAGCTAGAAGAATAGAGGGCATTCAGGGGTGGTCCCCGATGGCCTTGTTGGTGCTAGAGCACCACGATCATTTGTTTTGATGATAACAAAACACGTGTTATTTAACATTTGCAATTTGAGTCCTAGATTTCCGGTCAATTGCAAATGTGGACGTGTTTAGACGGAGTTCGAGCTCGCATCCAGGACGGATTGGAGGAGCTTGACGGAAAACAGAGGAGGTTCGCGTGGAGCGAAAGATTGAAGATGGAAGGAAATGAAGAATAGGATAGATTTCCTTCTTTTGTACTTGTATTTTTTCGTTTCTTTTGTTGCTCTTTATTTCCTTAGATATTTCATGTTAAAGAGCCTCAAAGAACCCTAACAGTAGTCCTAGGAACACCGGCACAACCCTAGGATACTTAGGTTTTCTGTAGAATACTTAGAAAACCAATATAGGGTTCAAACAACACTTCCAGACGTCTAATTCCCAAATCAGACGTCTGATAAAGCATTTTAAGATGTCTGACTGTTGTTTCAGACGTCTGATAACTGTTAGGCTGGACATAGCTAGTTCTGTCTGATGAAATCAGACGTCCAGACCTTAGTCCAGACGTCTTAGAAGACGTTTGATGACTTTGCCAGACGTCTAATTAGTGGACCGTTGGCTGGCTTAGCAAACAGTCAAGAATATGACCTTTAGAGCCTTATCAGACGTCCTTAGGCCTTTCCAGACGTCTGATAAATGACCGTTTTGCCTCGGCTGACCCAAAATCTCTTCTCAGAGATTTTCTAGCCGTTGCAACGTTTGGAAATCAATTCCCACAGTAAAAGTAGGTTTCCAGACGTCCAAACTTAGTGCCAGACGTCTTGTATGTCGTCTGATGGGCTTGCACAAAAACCCTGTTTAGATCTGATTCAAGTCAGGGAGAAACCCGCATAGAATCAGACGTCTGACCTTGAAATCAGACGTCTTAAAGTGGCCTTCCAGACGTCTGATGCCAGAGTTAGACGTCTGATGACCCTGTCAAATGTAATCATTGTCCTGATTTCGGCCTGATTCTCTTGGGCTTTGCACCCAACGGCTATAGAACCTTTCCTAAGCCTTCCAAAGCCTTCCTAAGGCCTCTATAAATAGAGGGGAGCCTTTACACACCTAGACACACAAGATACACACTTAGAAACACAAAAGACACACTTAAGCAACATACTTCCACTCTCTTGTGTCCAATAAGCTCTTGCTCTCTAAGCTCAAGTTCTACATCTTGAGAGCATCATTCCCTTCGCGCACCCGCTCTCCCGCCGTTGTCTACGAGAGCGACATTGCGCCGTTGCGTGGCTCAGCACCCGCGTCATCGTCGACGCACTCCTTGCAAAGGGGAGTTTCCTAAATCCTATAGAAGCTTAGGTTAATTACTTTGTTGGCTCTATAGGTTTGTTGTTTTATTTTATCTTTGTTATTTTGTTGGGTATTCGCTTTGCGAATTCCCGTCTCCTTCGTGGGACAAAATCCTTCTCGTGGAGAGAAGGGGTTGAGGAACGCTACCCTCGTACTTGTAGCGTGGTTGTACTGAGGTTGAATCACCCTCGTTTTAAAGTGATTCGGTTAGTGGATTTGATCAACTAGGTTGATCGGAAAATCCTAACTCGAGAGGGTTAGGTGGTGGTTTTCACCCGATTTGGGTTTCCACCTAAAAATTACTTGTGTACTTGTGCGATTGATTTTTTGTGAGATTGCTTTATATATTATTTCCGCAATTATTACGTCACCCCTCCTCGTAGGGAAGAACCCACAGGCCTTGAAGTGGTCGAGAGGAGAATGAGGGGCGGCCAATGTAGCTTAGGCCGGCCCTTGGAGAGAAGTAGGGTTGATCCAGTATCCCGGCATAGTGTCCTCCATGGTGGTGGTAGGGAGCTCGTGGAGGTGGAGTGAGTGTCTTAGTGGAGGTGGCGTGAATGGTACCAATGGAGAGCAATTGCCAAAGAAGTGAATGGGTGCCAATGGCCACCCAAGGGGTCTTTTTATAGACCTAATGGAAGCTCTCTAGAGAATTATGGAATTCTATAGAGAGGCCTATGGTGGGAGCTCGTGGGAGAGTGAGAGAGAGAGGGTGGATGGTGGTTTTAGATCCACCAAATGTGGATCTAAAAATTGAATGGCTCTTGGTTGCTATTTTTGGCAACCAAGGCAACCACACATGGTAGAGAGTTCTAGAGAACTCTAGGCTAGATATTTTCGTGTGGATGGTGTGTGTGGGTGTGTGTGGGTATGTGTGGGTCAAAACTTAGGTGGCTAGGTCGATTAGGTTGGGTTCTAGTGGCTTTAGGTCAAGGTAGGTCTCAAATTAAGGTTATAAACCCTAATTCACTAAGGTAAAGTGCAATTAAACTTAATACAAGTTTAATTGGGTGTGTGGAAACTTAATTGAGAGTAAAACAACTCAATTAAGTCAGGTCTAGGTCAATTGGACTCTCACTGAGTCCAATTGGACTGTGTGTGCTGAGATTAGGGCTGAATTGGACTCAATGAGTCTAATTGAATAGGCTGATGGAATTGACTAAGATCCAAGTCAATTAGGTTTAGTGAGGACCTAATTAGGTCCTTAGGGAGGTTTAGAGGTGATGTACTAGGGTTAGGGCACCTTAATTTAGGTTCCTATGGGGTTGGAATTGGGTTTAGGGACCTAGAGATCCAAGATCAAGGCTTAAATCTCAAAACAGGAATTGGAGAGCAGTATCAGACGTCTAATTATAGAATAAGACGTCTTATACTCAAAAATCAGAAGTCCAGACTTGTTGTCTGGACGTCCAATCAGAGTCAGGAAGGATTTCGGGTTCTGTTTTGGGTATTCTGCAGAAATTAGACGTTTGACAAAGTGTCTAGACGTCCAATAACACTGCAGAAGTGGGTTTGAAGTGTGAGGGAGTTGGCTAAGGGTCCTGGATGTCTTAAAACTTATCTTGACGTCTAGAGAAGGGTTGGAACTAGGGTTTTAGGGCTTCCTAGGGTGTTGTGACCTAATCTAAGGGTGGTTAAGGCTTGGGGAAGTCTCTAGGCTATCCTAGGGCTAGGATGAACCTAAGCTCTTCACATTTTATTACTTTATTCCTACTTAATAGAATAGCAAACTTTTAACCCCCTTACATTATTATTCCTACATCTAAACTGGGCATTCTGCTCCAGCTCTGCTACAACTCCTGTTATTCCTGATGCAGCTTCAGATCCAGCGCCTGATCAGCTTATTCCCTGCAATCGACATAATGCACTTAATCAGCACATTATAACATTATTTTATGCATCGCTAAAGGAAAGCAGTAAAGATGCAGATAATGCGTATGCATGCATGAATAACCCTAACTTATGCTAAGCCCTAGCCTAATTTAGGTCAATTAAGACCTATGATTGCTGCGTAATCAATATGTGATCAGACGTCTGATTTTGCAATTAGATGTCTTAAAAGACATTGCTACAGTACCCCTTTATGATTTTTCTTATGTTCTTCTCTTCTGCCTTAGTTCTCTATTCTCTTCTTCTTTCTTGGCTTAGGTCTTCTCCTTTTCTTCTTTGCCTTTTCTGCTGCTCTCCTTCTTTTCTCCTTTCTTCCTCTATTTCTTTCTGCGACTAAAGGTCGCACAAGTACCAGTGAGAGCAAAAACCCCCCTATCCCCATTCTTTCTCTCTCTTTCTCTCTTTGGGTTCCACTCTCCCAGAACCTTGCACAGTAATGGGTAATCAGGTCTAGAGCGCACCCGGGATCAGGGCTGCCGGCGTGGGGTAGCAGCCGAGGTGTGCGCGGGTTAGGCGAGTTGGGTCGAAGCCAAGCCCAGTTGATGCGTGTCATGGGCGAGGCAGGTATCGGGTGAGAGGGGTGTAGTGGGACCTTACCCTGTGTTTGGAGGTGAAGAACCCATGAGACTTATTCAATTTATGTGGCTGTGTTACTTCGAAGACCCACGATGTGGGACTAAATCCGCAGGACTTCTCCTTGCGCAGCTGTTGTGAGATCTTCATCCAATTGACGCATGGCAGTGGCTGAATCTTCTAAGTAGGGACTTGGGATGAGACCTAGAACCATCCCGCGCTTCCTGGGGGTTCGACCTGGAGCTATTACTGCCTAGAACTCGAAGAATGCGGTGGCATTGATGGCGGCAGCGGCAGAGACACGGCGAACACCTGAAAGGAGAAGCACGGCCTTTCAGGCCAATTAAATACGTTCACCAGTGTTGCTGGAGGGTGTGGAATGTGTTAGTGGTGGTTCGTGGCGTGTGGAGGTGCATGGTGGACGGACGGAAGCCGGTGATGGGTGTGTTCGAGGGGAGTGTTGGGTGCGTGAATGGAGAGATAATGAGAGGGTTTTTGTGCAGGAAGGCGAGGTAAAACTTATGGGAGTTTCGACGAGGTGGATGGAAGGGTGTAGCGGTGGGGATGCCTTGCTGGAGGGATTGCCGAAGACGGGGAAGATGGAGGTGATAGCGTATGTCGAGGGTTGAAATAGGGATAAGAAGAGTGAGAAACTAACCTACAAGTAAAATAAACTAATCTAGCCCTAATCTAATGGACGAAGGGGACGGAGTGGTGCTGGTTATGGTATGGCTGGCGTTGGGAAAGAAAATGCTCCGGTGAGGGTAGGACGACAAGGACGAAGGAGATAGAGGTGCTAATCGGTATTGCTCGACATGGAGGAAGATGAGGAAAGAGTATCTGCCACCTGTATTGTGGTCAGACGATGAGGAGAGGTAGGGAGAGTCGTCGGAGCTTGAGGAGTCTTTCGGTCTGATGAGGAGAGAGGAAATTGAAGTAATGCTAGTTGAATTCGAGCATGGGCAGAACGGTCTGCCCTGGGGAGTCTTATATAGGCCGTTAGAGGGTGAAAAGATCTTGGAAGGTTGTCGAAGTTGGAAACTTGAAAGATACCCGAATCTCTCATGCAATCGCATGAGAGATTGGGAAGGTTGTAGGGTTCAAGGACAGGTGCATTGGAAAGAGGACTCCTTAAGGAATCTCCCTTCCAATTTTGGGAGAGATTGAGCGAGAAATCAGGGAGATCTTCCCATTTGAAGGTCGCCGAAGCTTTAGGATTAGGAGTTGAGGGTGGTAGGGACCTATTTGAAGAAGAAGATGACAAAGTTTGGGGGTTATTTGTAAGAAATTCAAAAGTTAGGGGCATGAGTGTGAGTTAGACTTGGACCAAAGTGCAATTTAGGTTGAAACAATCTCAGATTAGGTACAAATTTTGGTACAAAACTAATTTGGATCCAAGGAATCCAATGGTGAGTTAGATTTAGGTTTTGACCAAGTTTGACTAGAGAAATTACATAATTACCTAAATTAGGGCAAAAGCCTATCTGTGGCTCTATTTGGGTCAAGACGGGTTCCAATGGTCAAATCAAGGATGCCAAACCCTAGAGAATATTTTTATATGAATTTTAGAGCGTTTAGGTGAATTTTATCCTGAACAAAACCTTATTTAATTAAGTGGGTCTATTTTTAGGATTTTAGATGTCCATGAATTCTCGTAACGCGTGAAAACCTTTTTCTGTCTGTTCTAACCCACTTGTTAAAATTTTAATACCATTTGAACCTTAATTAACCCTTGGAGAAACTTGCGGTTATTCTGCATTCATGATATGATGGTAAAATTACAGTTGTAACCTTGGTTTCTTATATTTCTCTCATAAAGGATTTACAATGAATTATGACCTTCTGATGGTTATGTAGGAGCATTTAATGATGGAAATTGACTAAATAAAGCTAGATATGGTTGATGATGACGTTATCATCAGCCACTAACCATTAACCACCCAACGAGCTTCACGAAACCTTGGCAAGCAAATGATCTCAAGAAATTGAAGCGATTGCTTGTCGAGGTTTGTTATTGGACACCACCCTCCTCCGCCACCTTCCTCAAGTTCATTAACCCATCTCCAATGATTTCATGAAAAATCAACCACTCCACCACCTTCAACTCGGTCAGGCGAAGCTTCCTAGCCCCTTGCCTAAGGCCGAGACCAACTACATCACCGAGTCAACCACCGCTACCTCTACTGTCTTCCCCGACATCGACAGCCCATTTCCAATGCTGTTGAGCTCTTAAGCTTCATGAGAAGCTCCATGAAGGCACGAGGAACAATCAGCGATCTCCAGTAGGCAATTCCACACACTAAGGAGCTTCGTCGAGCACCTTCATCGACCTCCTCGATGAAGATGATGAGCATAAGCTCCATCTGTTGCAGAGGTTGATTTGAAAGAAAAGAAAAATTTCTAGGGACCTACTTGTAAGTTCTTAGGGAACAAAATGCAATAAAATAAATAATTTTAAAATTTTCAAGGATTAATTAGCAATATCTTTTGATTAATTGATGACTTGTCTTGATTATTTAATATTTAGAGGTTTTATTGCACTACTTTGTTTAAACATTACTTGAATTATTTGTGCTTAACCATAATAATTTTTGTTTTATTTAATTAAGCATTAAATAATTGGAGAAGATCCTCGATTGTTAAATTGTGCAATTAATTTCTCGTTGATTTGATTACATATTTTGTTCTACATTGGTGGTTTGCAGGGCTTACATGGTTATTATTTAGAAATCTATTCTCATAGCTCTTAGCCATCGTAGGGAAAGGCTCCCCACTAGGCTTAATTAAGCCATTTTCTGAGGAGAAAAAGAGAAGCCCAGTAAATCCTCTCTTAATCTTATTGAACTAGAATGGTTGAATCTAAAGATCAAATTAATTGTATCTAGTTCCTGAGTTCAAATTTTGCAAAAATTCAACTAGTGGAAATTGCACAATCTTTTTCTCCCAGTGAACTACCTTGGACACTAATTTCGAGAATATAAATTGAAAAGTTGATTAAGTGTGTTTTGACTATACTATGATGTATTTTATCAAATCTTGATTCGCGCTCCTTACTTTTTGGCACCATTGCCGGGGAGCAACGCATACTTACCACTATTTTTGTGAATATTTGTCATTAATTCTCTTTCATTTTATTTGTTTTCCTAACTAATTTGCCTCTTCTTTAGTTGTTGATTTTCTTGGACTGGATGTTAAGTTGCTAAGTCATTTCAACCAGGCCAACCACTTCATCAATGGTACAACCACACAATGGGCAGGTAGTTTCTTCTCTTTTATTCCTTAATCCCCCTTTCTCCAAAACATAAATGAAAAAATAAAAAATCTTAGGAATCCAACCTTGCCTTACTTTTCTAGAATTATCATTTGAGGTAAGACATTCTTGATTGGCTAAGATAAAACTATGATTGAAGGGACTTGATTGATTGATTAAGAACACACATCCCCTTATTCCTGTGCCTACATAGCGATTTCTGTGCTTAATATGAGCACCTTGGACTATCACCTTCTTGTTTGAGTCCAGGGTGAAAGTTAATTTGAATTAAATTGGACTCTACCTAGAGCCAATTAGGGTTTTGAATTTTAGGGTATTGGAGTGCTAATACACATTCACAATTTTATAAAGGAAATATTTTCCCACATTGTGTGCAACCCAAGCTCTTGTTTGCATCAGTCTAAAAATATAAACCCTAAAATCCAAGCTCTAAGATCACATGAACCATAAAAATTGAGACTTAATACCTATTTATCAAATGAAATAGGGTGGTTCAGGTGATTTAACCCAAATTTTATCCTTGAACCCATAGGGGAGGTCAGGTGAAGTTGGTTCACATTATCAGCCAGTCAACTTAAAATTAGGTCACAATTGTAGTACATTTCTATATCAAGTCATAAGCAAAGTCACAAGCACATAGGCCTAAAATTGGTAGACTTAGGCCTTAATTCACACATTTCCATTTTGCTTGGACCCGCAGTGATAAGGAAAGTCGGGTGGGGGAAACCCTGCAACACGTAGGGATGCTCTACCATGTAGGGGTCTTTATGGGACTCCTTTCTTGGCTGCTTAATTCTCAGGGCAGGTTAGTTTTTGATCTAGAGGTCCATCTGCTTTGAATCAGCCATAGTCATCCAATTACATTGGGTTCTTTAATTGTGTCCAAATCATATCCAGTCTGTCTTACCTGATTATCTAGTGTATGCACAGGAGGAGGTCCTTAAGACCCATGTTAAGGCCTCCATTAGTAGCTCATTCTCATCGACATCAAGCTCCAGTGAACTTGTTTGGGTCTTCCTCTGATCCAATCAACATCTCTTCAAACCCTTTTACATTTGATTCTAGTTCTCCATCTTCTAATTCCATGGAGAGCCAAGAGGACAGGGGTGATATCCAACATCTTTAGAACCTGTTCCATTCTCTTACTGACTTGATTAATGTGCTGGCTAACCTCCAACAGTGTCCATAATTACAGGATCACTATAATCCCACAGTTGTTCCAATTAAGACTGTGGTGCTTATTTCAGCGGGGAGACCTGACATTGAACGGAAGCCAAATATTATTGGCTTAATCCCCATTTCCATGGATTGGGTTCTGAAGAACCATTCCAACATAGGCCTAGACCCTCAGGCCAAATAATCAGAGCCGAACCACCTTATTTATGAAGATGTTTCCCTTCTCCCTGAAGGATAAGGTTGCCCACTGGTATCGATTCCTGACTAGGCTGGTCAACACATGGGATGAATTACATGCTGAATTTCTTAAGAAATTCTTCCCTTTGTGGTGCACCAACACCCTGAGGCACCAAATCATGCATTTCACACAAAATGTGGGGGAACCTCTTCATGAGGCATGGGATCGATTTCAAGATCTCATGTGAAAATGCCCTTATCACGGAGTTCCTAGATGGGAACAAGTTCAATCTCTTGATATTTGATTTTTCGTCAATACGGCATGTGGAGGCAACTTTGTGGGTAAAGATGAGAATAGAGTTTTAGGAGATTGTCGAGAACAAGTGCAAGAAAGCCATAAATAATGAGTCTCTGGGTATGTTCAACTGGATGACTACCCACGCATTGACGAACACACGAGGAGCACTGATGGTAACACCATCATGGGCCCTAACTAGCCACATTTAGTCAGGTTTGATTGATAAAAGCTCCTACCTAATCATCTGAGGGTCACAACTTCGTATCATTCTGATTTGAGAGAAGAATAGGGAATTAGTGTTAATTCTATAATTTTAGCAGCACATCACAAACACAGATTAACCATGGGATCATTCAGGGGTTAATGAAAGGTCAAATGAGCTCAAAAGTCCAAAAAATGGGTCAACATTGACAGAAACAGGGTTTCACGCATTTCGAGGGCGAATACAGCACCAAAACCCTAATTATCAACCCACTTAAATTAAAGAGGCTCTGGTTAGGATAAAATTCATCTAAACCACATAAAATTCATAGAAAAATATTCTAAGAGGTTTAATACCCTTGTTTTGGTCATCTGAACATATTTTAACCTAGAATAGAGTTTCAGACGGGATTTGCCCTAATGTAGGCTTCTGTGGAAATTGCCCAGTCAAACGTGGTTAAAACTCAAATCCAAGTTCACCATTAGATTCTTGGGGTCTAAATTAGGTTAAGGCCAAAATTTGGGCCCAATTAGACTCCATCTTGACCTAGTTTGCATTTTAGCCCTTTAAAACTCTATTTCTTGCATTTAACCCCTCAAGTTTCAATTTTATTACATTTGGGTCCCTAACTTGTCATCATTTTATTCATTTAAGTTCCTTCCACCATTAGTGCGAACCAAAGCTCAGCAGCGAGATTCGAGGGAGGATTTCTCCCTCAAATTAAAGCTAATATCCTCCAAATTTTGAGGGAAGAATATAAAGGAGATTCTTAATCTATCGAACTACCTTAAGGACTCCAAATCGGTCCTTAGAGCTCGAACGATCTTGAGAAATCAACGGATCCTCTTCCTTGATTTTGCAGCCAAATCATGCCCTTCCCATACATTGAGCTCGTTCTGGAGCTCTATAAAGAGCCCTCATGTTCTGCAGTTATTCTCAGCCAAGTTTTGCATCGAAAATCCTCCTCTTCCACATTCTCCGACCTCCGTGACTTTGGCTCTGGCGAGCCTTCTCCAATCACCTCCTTCGACCGACCAACCATCAAATTACACAACCCTTCGTTCTTCTCTCTTCATCGCGCATCTCTCTAGCCAAAGAGGGATCACTCTCCGCCTCTTCTTCCTCACCTAACACCTCGTCGTCAACTTCATCTTCCTCACGTTTGACCAACCAACGCTGGGCACATCTCACCGTCTCTCCCTCTCTAATTCTCTCTCATCTCTTCCTCTCACTCCCCTGATTCTTTCTATCCCCTTGGCTCTTAAGTTTGACCTCTGCACCATCCTCAACATCGTCGTCTTCCCCAACTCTGATGCAAACTCTGGTGAGTTCGCGCCACTGCTCCACTCCACCAAATGACCCACCATCAAGCCCAAAACCTTCACCACACCTCCTCCATCAAAACCCCTCTACCAATTTAACGAGACACCCACCTCTCCACTCCACCAAACAACCCACCATAACTTCACCCTTTTCGACTTCACTACACCGACACACACACCCTCACAGCACACCATGACCACCACTGCACTCACCGTGCTCCGGCGAACATATTGAGCATTTTAACTTCGGCTTATAGCCCATATTCCTATTTCAGGTACCTTCGTCGGATCACTGTCGCCGCCATCGTCTTCTTCGACCACGTTCTTTCATCTCCGATCAACTCCTGACCTACTGCTACCCTCAACTGAAGCGGGTCTAGCTCGTGTAGCTTCCCAAGCATTCAAGGAAATGACGACACAGCTGCAAGGTCTTCAATTCGCAATGCTAGCTGAAGAAGCTCACGCAAAGCCTCGTGTGAAGGATGGAGAGGGACTTTAGACCCACATTTGATATTGACAAATGTGCAAAGGTGAATAAGTTGATTCTTTGCTTGAGGCTCGTTGCCTTAGCACGCATGGGGGTGGGGTCCCCATACATGCCCCACCGCACGTGCTACACACGCGCTCGCTCATGTGCCCTTGCCTGCAGTTCTGGACCAGATCTGTTTACCCGGTTACCCGAGTCCGACTTGGTTATGAGAATGGGAATCTGAGAGGGAAGAGGGGGGTTTTTGCATTGCTGTGACCTTAGGATTCGTGTCCCCTCTCCCGAGCTTAACACTTAGCCAATCTATGGTTTGTGAGATCCTTGTGCCTCTCTTCTGTGGTGCTGTGCCTTAGCCTTCTCCTGAGGCATGAGCTAAGGCATTTGAGGCCTTGTGTTGGTTCTGATTTGGTGCTAATGTAGATCTATTGAGCATTTACGTGAATATTTGGTTGAAAGTACTGTTGAATTATTCGAGATATTTAGATCTTAATTGTAGGGTTAAATTTGGTGGTTCAAACCACCATTTTTTACTCATTCTTTTTGCACTCTGATACCCGACATTTTGAGATGCATTTTCTAACATATATTGCATACCTCTCTGATTATTCAATTCACTTGCAAATTGTTATTCTTGATATTGTGATTAGTATTTGATTTACTTATAATTGCTCCTTGCGAACGACCTCGGATTCACTTGTATTTTCAAGTTTATAAATTTAAATGTTATTGCGATATTTGTCACTATACTATGACATGTTTTCCTAAATACGACAAATTTCAACCCAACATTTTGGCATCGTTGCCGGGGAGCAATGCACATTTCATTCATTGATTACAAGTCTGATTTGATACTAACTTGCTTTATCTGATTTGTTGCGATTTTGCAAGGTGAATCACGGGATCAGCTGCACAACAACCACTCCACAGATAGGTAATCTCATTCCCTTCTTAAGGCCCTCATCTCTCAAAGGGTTAAAAAGGAAATCAACAAGGATCAACTCGCTTATTTCATAGAATTAATCATCTAAGTTTCATAATTTGATCTAATTTGATTAGAGATCCCAATCCTGATACTTACACCTATTAAGGACTTAAGGTGCCTGGGGCTATTCACCTTCTTGATTGAGCCCTAGGTGTCAATTTTGAGCCAAATTAGGGTTTCCATTTTAAGGTTTCAGGAAAACACACCTGTCAGATTTAAAGAGAATAAATTTCCTGCATCGTGTGTTATCTAAGCCTTGGTTGAACTGATCTAATCAAGTGAACCCTAAAAGTAGGATCTAACGATCACTTGAATCACTAAAACTTGGGACCTAATAACTTGTTTGCAAACCACTCTAGGTGATTTTTGATTCTTTACCCAACTCATCCTAAACTTTAGGCCAAGTTAGGTGAGGTTGACTCACCATGTGGGTTAACCAACCTCCAAATTAGGTGACAAATCAAAATCAACTCTAAAGTTCAAGTGAAATTCAAGGCACATGCTCAGGATTAAAATTGGTAGACTTAGGAGTAAAGCTTGCTCATTCCGATCTACTTGGATTCTCAGTAACAAGGAAGGTTGGGTGAGGGAAGCCTTGTAACCCGTGGGGATGTTCTATCGTCCCGATCGGATCCGTATGGTCTGATCGTCCATTCGAGGTCCTGAAATAAATCCTCTTTTCTCTTAACCATAAAAAGGACCTAATTAACCTAAAATATAAACAACTACTCTAAATGCAGAATGCTGCATGATATGCGATATTTATATCATGATATGCAGTGCGAAGCCTAGGAACTATCACAAATAAGTATTTTACGATGAATTTATATGTGTTTATCATACCTCCATGCTTACTTTTTGTTAGTCCCTAGCAAAATTAAACTAGATGCTATGTATATCAGTAGAATCAGGGTTCGAGTATTTAGGCAAAATTCATTGATTGCTTTAAAAAGTCTCATCCCCAAGACCTAATTACAAAAACTCAACAGTGCCTGGGTGCCTGCCAGAATGCAGGCAGTCCAAGCCCTTGCCATATTTGAGAAGAGAATTTATTTTTTTAATTTTTTTGTACTTTTGGAGTTTGAGAGTTACGGGATGACTTTTTACGGCTTCCCGACCTGCCTAAGACTCGAAAATGACTCTAAGTGCTAAGCATCTTTGTGAAAAAGTGATAGACTCACAAAACGGCCGTTAAGACGGACTTCGGGTTTCTACGACCCTAGGTGACCTTGCTTAAAGGTTTATCTTTATGATTGGTGGCTTTCTCCCTACTTCTTTTATTTATGGGGTCAACACAAGGGTGAATCCAGTGTATATCTCTTCGGTTTATTCTACTTCCCTGCTTCTTCCCTAAGTGTTTTGGGAATTATTGTGCATTTTTTGTGAGCTGGGTTCTGGACAACCGACCGATGAGCTGTTACCACTGACAACTTTCCAGCCATACTCGTACGGTGAAGTGTGGTTTTATTTATTTTTATTTTATTTTTTTTTCTCCTTTTTTTTCTTTCTTTCTTTATTTTTTATTTTTAAGTAGGTGGCTTCCCTTATCTAAGATTTACCTAAAGGCAGTACAACGAAAATGGTCTTGTGGCTGGGCTCTGGACAACTGGCCGATGAGCTATTACCATCGACAACTTGCCAGCCATACCACCCAAGTCGATCCATTAGCTACCCAATTTCCGTAAAAATCATTGGAAAGTGAGTCAGTGCAAAATAATGTGTGTAGATGCTTAGGCTTAAAGTCCCCCCAAATCAGAGGGTGGGTTGATAAGTCCCAAATTATCATCCCAAATTATTTACTAAATTAAAATAAATCTTTAATTAGTAAGGACTCGAGACTAAATCCACATTCGAGTGGACACCTAGGCTAATTAAGCCCGAAGACCTGAAGAGTCTAAGTATTCAGGTCTCAAAGAATCAATTCCTAAAGTTTACAACTCCTAATGCCTAAGTTCTCGTCTCCTAATTCTAATTTTTTTTTTTCAAATTTTCATTTTTTAATTATTATTTTTTCCTTTTTTTTCTTTTCTTTTTAAAACAATAATCGAATAACAGGAAATCACTGTTACAACTGACAAAATGGTTATAAAATATGTCCAACCCCCATGCTTAGCTATTGCAATGTCATTGTAAAAAAATGAAAACATGCAAGAGAGTAGAAGTGGAAGAATAGCACCTGGTTTCCATGAGACTCAGGTAAGCTTGGAACAGTCTTTACATGTGCTGAGTTTAGTGCCTTCAGCTGGGCGATTATCAGCTCGCGGTGTTTATGGCAAGGTAAGAGCAACCTTGTCCGAGACAGGTTCAGGGAGCACATGGTCAACAAAGGGTTTGAGACGCTGTCCATTGACCTTTAAAATATTACCCATCTTTGGGTTAGAGATTTCGACGGCCCCATTAGGGAAAATCCGCTCAATAACGAATGGGCCACCCTACTTAGACCTGAGTTTACCAGGGAAAAGCTTCAATCGAGAATCGAAAAGCCAGACCTTCTGGTTCGGCTCAAAGCTCTTACATAAAATCATCTGGTCATGGAAAGCTTTGGTCCTTGCCTTATAGATTCTAGCATTTTCATAAGCATCATTTCGAAGCTCCTCCAACTAAGATAGTTGGAGTTTCCTGGTTTTCCCAGCCAACTCAAGGTCTACATTACATTTCTTGATGGCCCAAAATGCCTGGTGTTCAAGTTCTACGGGTAAGTGACACGCCTTCCCAAACACCAGACAGAAAGGAGACATACCGATGGGCGTTTTGTACGCCATACGGTAAGCCCAAAGAGCATCATCTAGCTTTTGGGTCCAATCCTTCCTATCAGGCCTAACGGTTTTCTACAAAATGTTCTTGATCTCCCGATTGGAGACCTCGGCCTATCCGTTCGTCTGAGGGTGGTAAGGTGTGGAAATCCAATGGCTCACCCCGTATTTCCCCAGTAAATTTTGAAACTGGGCATGAGTGAAATGTGTGCCACCATCACTGATAATTGCCCTAAGAACCCCGAACCGACTGAAGATATTTCTCTTCACAAAATTGATGACCACCTTGTGGTCATTGGTCCGGGTGGGAATTGCCTCAATCCACTTGGGCACGTAATCAACAGCGACCAGAATATATTGGTATCCAAATGAAGGAGGGAAGGGTCCCATAAAGTCGATGCCCTAAATGTCAAAAATTTCGACGGAAAGAATTGGGTTCAGGGGCATGTTCCTGAGTGTCCGGCATTGGGTGCATGACCTAGAGAATTCCTGGGCATCTTTAAATAATGACGGCCAATAGAATCCGGATTGCAAAATTTTTGCGGCCATCTTTTTCCTGAAAAAGTGTCCACCACAAGCGGATGTGTGATAGAACTCAAGTATGCTATGGAACTCGACTTCCGGGATGCATCGGCGAATAATCTGATCAGCGCCAATGCGGTACAACTCGGGATCATTCCAAAAATAATATTTGGCCTCAGATACAAGTCTATCCCGTTGTTGTTTGGTCCAATCCTGGGGTATTTGACCAATGGCCAAATAATTGACAATATCCGCAAATCAGGGGGTTCGAATTCTCGAGATTATGAGGATAGTTTCATTCGAAAGTATCAGAGATCGGAACATCAGGATGAGGGGAATCAATTAGGATTCTTGAAAGGTGATCCACCACTACATTTTGTGCCCCGGCTTTATCCCTGATTTCAAGATCGAACTCTTGAAGCAGCAGAATCCAGCGAATAAGCTGGGGTTTGGCATCCTTTTTGGCTAAGAGATGTTTTAAGGTCGAGTGGTCGGTATAAATGATGACGCGAGAACCTAACAGAT
Source organism: Thalassia testudinum (assembly GCA_037157565.1). Classification (NCBI taxonomy): domain Eukaryota; kingdom Viridiplantae; phylum Streptophyta; class Magnoliopsida; order Alismatales; family Hydrocharitaceae; genus Thalassia; species Thalassia testudinum. The sequence goes on along the minus strand of JAZHRO010000003.1, from coordinate 4,075,049 downwards.
AAGCCCTGAATTTTTCTAAAGCGAAAACTACAGCTAGCAATTCTTTTTAAGTAATGGTGTAATTCCTCTGGGCCTTGTCCAGAGTTTTGCTAGCATAGTAAATCATAGAGGGTTTTTTCTCAATCTTTTGACCCAAGACAGCCTCGATGGCATAATCAGATGCGTTAGCCATAATCTCAAATGGGGTTGTCTAGACCGATGGTTGCAATACTGGGGCACAGGTGATGGCTGTTTTCAATAAATCAAATGCCTTACGACATGATTCATCAAACTCGAATGGTGCGTCTTTGGCCAAAAGGTTACTAAAGGGCCGAGCAACCTTCGAGAAGTCCTTAATAAATCTTCTATAAAAATCGATATGCCCAAGAAAAGAGAGAATTTGTTTTACGGATGTGGGTGGAGGAAGTCTAGAGATAGCATCCACCTTAGCTCTATCAACTTCAATTCCCCGATTAGAAACCACATGACCCATGATGATGCCCTCCTGTGTCATAAAGTGGCTATTTTCCCAGCTAAGGACCAGCCGTGTTTTGATTCATCTCTGAAGGATCAATTCCAGGTTAGCCAGGCAAGACTCAAAAGAATCTCCGAAAATGGAGAAATCATCCATGAACACCTAAAGACAATCTCCCACCATGTCAGAAAAGATGGCCATCATGCACCTTTGAAAAGTCACAGGCGCATTGCAAATCCCGAACGGCATTCTACGGAATGCAAAGGTTCCATAGGGACATGTGAAAGTTGTCTTTTCTTGGTCTTCGGGATGGATAGGGACTTGGTTATATCCCGAATAACCGTCTAGGAAGCAAAAATATTTTTGCCCAGCTAACCTTTCGAGGATTTGATCGATGAATGGCAAGGGGAAGTGATCCTTTTTAGTGGTAGTGTTCAGCTTCCTATAGTCAATACAGACTCTCCAAGCAGAAGCTGAACGAGTGGTGAAGGTTTCCCCTTTCTCATTAGTCGTAACGGTTATTCTCGCCTTCTTGGGTACAATCTGAATGGGGCTAACCCACGGACTATCTGAGATTGGGTAAATAATTCTAGCATTGAGCGACTTAATTATCTCCTTCTTGACTACTTCTCGCATATTCGGGTTTAGTCTCCTTTGCATTTCGCGAGAAGGGCGGGATCCATCTTTCAGGAAAATACGATGATTACAATATGATGGCTCGACCCCCTAAGGTCGTGGATGGTCCAACCATTTGCCTCCTTGTTGTTCATAAGGACCTTAATTAACCTCAATTCTTCCTCCTTAGTCAAATCAATAGTAATAATCACAGGGAGCGTGTTTTCAAGTCCTAAGAACTCATATTTCAAATTTTTGGGCAATGGTTTTAATCCAGCTGGGGTGGGTTTAGAATCGAAGGAAGGGAGGATGATGACGAAGATTCATCAGAACGATCCAGTGGAAGAGGCTAGGAATGAACAAAATCAACAACCTCTTTAGGATGTGGCAGGTCTACCACGGAGGATGGTTGTGGGTTGGGTTCGCTAAAGCTAATGGAGTCCTCGAGTGCATTGATTGTCATACACATCTCAAGATCCTGATCCTCGAGTTCCTCAATGAATCCATAATCCTCAAATCCTCTTATCACCTTAAAAATATCCAGAGTTAATTTCTTATCCCCAAAGGCGATCTCCATACTACCGCTTTCACAGTTTATGTTGGCCTTGGCGGTAGCTAGGAATGGACGTCCCAGAATGATGGGCGTGTTCCTCAAATCGTTAGGTACATCCATGTCGAGGGCGATAAAATCTACAAGAAAATAGAAATCCTTGATCTTGACAACTACATCCTCAATAACACCTCTTGGTGTGGGGACCGATCGGTCTGCTAATTGTAGTGTTACTGAGGTTGGCCTGAGTTCACCTAACCCAAACTTCTCATAAATAGAACTTGGGATTAGGTTGATGGATGCCCTAGGTCCAATAGTGCCCTATCAAAAGTGTATTCCCCAATAATGCATGAGATCAAGGGGGCTCCTGGATCTTTCTTCTTTTGAGGAAGGTGATGCAGGATTATAGAACTTACCTGCTAGAGAGAATCACCTTCCTCGAAGTGGGTTCTCTCGGCTTACGCTTTTGGGTACATAGTTCTTTCAAGAATTTAGCATAAGCCGGGATGTGCTTAATAGCATCGAGGAGCGGAATATTGATCTCTATGCTCTTGAATAAATTCAAAAGCTCCTCGTTGCTGTCTAGGGTTTTCTTCTTCTTGGTTTTCAATAGGGCCACAGGGAATGGAATATGGGTGGAATTTTCAATTTTCGGTCCCTGGGCCTTATTGTCTTCTTCAGCCTCCTCCTTCTCTTCCTCAAGCTCCCCAGGATTTTGACTTCTAGAAGGTAATTCTAGGTTCTAGGTCTGCTTCCCACTTCTCAAGGTGACAGAGTTTGTAGAGGCATAAGGGTTTGGGTCTTGAGGTGGATTAGTGAAGATTGGAGGGCCTTGGTTGGTCATGTAACCAGAAGAGGAAGAAGAGGGACCCTGCTCAACCACCTGAGCATGCGCGTGTGGGTCCCTTTGATTCCCATACCATTGGGCTCTATTGCCTTGATTTTGCACATTACGCAGGTTTGGTACGAGTTGAGATGGTAGGGATCCGGGTTGTCGGGTGTTTGCAATTAACCCGAATTGCAAGTTATCCAAGGATGTCTTCATTTGTTGCATAAGATGAAGCATGGACCCTTGCATTTCCACCATCTGCCGGTTCAAATCAGCCTGCCTCGCGGATTGTTGGGTGATAAACTCCAGTTTATCATCATTCTTATGCATTAAAACAAACCTAGCTCTTAGGATTTTACTCCGCAAACGGGTTTTTGGGCTGCATTTAGGCATAAAATAGGTTAGGCATGCATTGCATTTTTTATTGTCTTTTTAATATGTTTTTGTGAGTGTTAGGGATGTACAGATATATAGATCCCTAAAACCCTAGCACTCAAGAAGGCAAATGGTGAAGGAGAAGCCCAGACTAGCTGGAACTCAGCCTAATCCAGCTCACCTCAGCTTGATCCAGCTCACCGCAGCTGGAACCTAGCTTACTTGAACTAGGATTAGCTCATCCTAGCTCCATTCAGCAAATCTAGGCTGGATGGCAGCTCAAGAGAGTTCACCTTAGCTCACCCTAGCTCAAGTCAGCTCAGATCTAGCTCAACTTAGCTAAGTCTAGCTCATCTCAGCTCCCACAAGTCCACAGGGAGCTCTAGCTAGCTCAGCTCAGTTGACAGGAGTTCACCCCAGCTCAGATCCAGCTACATCCAGCTCCACTCAGCTCCATCCAGCTGAAGAAGAACTCATCCCAGCTCAGGAAGCTCAAGTCCAGCTCCCGGGGACTCAGCTTAGCTCAACTCAGTTGAGCTAAGCTGCCTTAGCTGCCTCAACCAGCTTGATTCTCCCCGGGAGCACCAGACCTAGCTCACCTCAGCTCATTTTGGTAGAAGCTAGCTCACTTTAGCTTGGCTTAGCAACTAGCAAAGAACTAGCAAGCTAAGCTAGCTAGAGTGGCCCCATGCCAGCCTCTTCAGCAGCAGCCAGCTCCAGCTTCAGCTCTAGATTTTTCCTCCTCAACTCCTTCCTCCAAACCCTAGCTCCATTACCTTCTCCTCTACTCCTCCATTAGCTAAGCTAGCTTAGCTTATCTTAGCTTAGCTTAGCTATGCTCCAACTTCCTTGGCTTGTACCACCCCAAAAACCCACCTACCAACTGCACCCAACTAGCTCCACCTAAGCTCCACATAAGCTAACCTACTTGGCACCAACCTAACCTACCCACCACCTCCAAAAGACACCTAAAATTGGCGCCAAAAACTACCCATAACCACCCCTTAATGGTGCCACTTTTCCCTCCAAAATCTCCCCTCATCTCCACCACACAATCCCCCTTAAACCCATCTCCACCATCCACCTAACCCCCCTTCTAGAAGACCCCATGTTGGCGCCAACATGGGGGTGTCTCTCCACCACCAAAAGACACCAACACCACCATAACCACCCCCTTTAACACCCCTTGGGTTGGTGCCAACTCACCCTAGCCATAGGATCACCAACCACCCTCATCCTTCCATCCTAGCCCTCCATTTCAAGGGGCACCTTAACCCCCCATCCTACCCTATAAAAAGACCACTACCCACCACTATTCAAGTCATCCTTGGCTAGCAATTTCACTCTCATATTCCACCAAGAAGCCCACGCCCAAGAGAGAAGAAGAAGAAGAAGATTAAGGGGATATTCTGTCCCCTTGGTGCCTTCCCCTCTTCCCTTCTCTCTTGGGTCACGCCAGCCAAAGGAGAAGCCAGACAAGGAAGATCTTGGAGGAGATCTTGAAGGTGGTCATGCCAACTTGGAGGAGTTTTTGAGGGTGGTGCACACCCACCCCTTTGGAGAGAGCATTAAAGGTGGTAGCTTCCACCTTGGAGGAGCTCTCAAGGAAGGAAGAGAAGGAAGCCCTCTTTTCAAGCCAAGGAGCAGCTAGGCTTGAAGCAAGAAGACAACCTTCTTCACCATTGTTACAAGAGTATTTGTGTTTCTTTTCTTTCTCTTAGATTGTTTAATTCTAGTAGAAGCATTCCTCTACTTGTCCTTGAAAATAACACTCATTCTACTCAATCAAAATTGCCTTCTTTTAGCTTTTTATTGTAGTTGTTTGTTTTGGTTCTAGCACTTGTTTCACCTCTTCTTCCTAATTACCCTAGGCCTCCACTTTCCTAGAGTGAGCTTAGGAAGAAGATATTTCTAACTTTTAGATTTTAGTTAATCATTTGTAGGTGTTAGTTCTTTTAGCTACAATCTGCAGTTTGCCCTCGTCTTTTCAAAATACAAAAAAATTACATATTTAAAAATATCAAAAAGAAAGTTGAGATCTATCTGTAAGCAAGAGGATTAATTTTGTAATTTTTGCCTCCTTGGACGACCCTAGATACTCCCCTATCTAGGATATAAATTTAAAAGCGAAAGCAGATTTACGCGTTGCAACGACACTAAATTGCCTAATTAACAAATCGTGTATTTTCGCTATCACTTTTTGGCACCGTTGCCGGGGAGGCACGGCTTTGCTTTAATTAATTTTCTCTTGCTTAAAGTGGATCTCATCCCCTTCTCTTTCTTTCTTTTGTGTGTGCAGGAACTACAGCAGGAAGGCGGGAATCTGGAAGCGAGAGCTCAAAGTTCCTTTTCTTCCCGTGAAATTCAGGTTGGTTCCTCTTTCTGGTCACATAATTAATTAAAACTACCAAAAATATATTAAACTTGACTTTCAGGATCCCAAACAACTTAATTAAGTGGAGTGGTGCATTATAAAATCCATTGTTTGCTTGTATGCTTCTTTAACACCACTCCATTGCAAGTATTGGTGTTCTATTTTTTGGGTCCGGATTTCTGTCTGGACTTGAAAAATTGATTCCTAACATCACAGGCCTCCTAAAATCATACAATTTCATATAGTGATTCCAAATTACGTTTGGAACATCTTTTCCAAATTTCAGATCAATTGGATTTGTATTTAATTTTTAAAAATTCATGGATTGCAGAGGGGTCAAACCCTTTAATCTTCCTATTTTGCTACTGTCCGTGAATTTTTAGAATTTTTATACTCATCCAATTTTTGTGAATTTTAGTTTTATGGAATCCTTGTGAAATTTTACACATCATATAAAATCACAAAAATTTTCTAAGGTTGGTGGTAATACTGAAAAGTCCACAATACCCACAGGTATCATTTCTGGACTTTGACACCAGTACAATTAAAAATTTAAAATAATTATCAAAAAATTTCTTAAAATCTTACAAAAATCTTTTTTGGAATCCTTGTTTGATTTTCTTCAAATTAGTGGTGTTGTTTGACTTGTTTGGACCACTACTTAATTCTGAAAGCCTAAAAATAATTCATTGGTAGTAAAACTTCTGTCTTAGGGATAATTGGCTTAGGGTTTCTTCTTTCTTTTTAGAGACTCAATTAAAAGGAAATATACAATCACCCATACAACTTGTTTTCCTTTGATTGTGGATTTTCAAACTTGTTTGAAAATTTAATTAGAAAAACCCTAAAACACATTTGATTAAATTGAATCCTAAAAGACATAAATATAAGAAAATTGTGTGACAACTTGATTTTCATTAGAGCCACTCTCCAATTCCTGCACACACACAAAAAAATCAAATAATAGGGCAACAATCCAATAAACGCCCTCCACATTCCGTGTGCACTATAGCATCCTAGACCTAATTAAAATTTGTAGCAACTTGACCCCTAAGGCTTTACCAACTTAGGCTTGCTATTTTGGTCTTAAGTTCTCTTTAGTTAATACCAATTCTGTCATCTGTATCTGGTGTTCAGGCTGAGGGGCTGTGTCAAACGACCAGGCGTGGGTTTGTACAAGCACCTGGGGTCTTCCCTGGGAAACATTTGGGCCCAAACCTCCCCTTAAGCAACTTGGCTAGATTTGTTGACAGAACGGGTATTCACTATTGACTACTTATTTCCTATATAGACCAAGTCTTAGGTTATTAGGGAGTCACGTTTAAGTTAGGTCTAGTTTTGTTTGTTTGATTTGCACACTTTCTCTCATCTCTATCTCTTCTCCTCCCCTCCAAATCTTCCAAGTAGTGCATGCACGGGCGACGGTCCCAAAAGCCACACCTCGAGGGACCATCTGATTTCGCCCCCCGCAGCAAGAAATCATTATTTTCTTCCCCCTCGTCTTCTAAAAAAATGGAAAACCCAGGAAGCCGTCAAAAAAATTCTGCTTCCACTTCTAACCCGTCAGCCGACCCACAAGCTGACTCCACCCTCCCTCACCTTCCTAACTTGGAGCAACCAGAAATACCAGTAGGGCCAGGTGGCCCTCCAATTATAACCCATAATACAAATCCCTTTGCATTAATGGTCGACCATTTGGCTCGACTACAACAAAATCAAGAAGATCTAGCTAGGGCTGTCACGAACCTAGCTAATCAAGGACAAAATCCACCACCCCGCCAACAGCCTGTCGTTCCTCTTAAGGATTTCTATGATCCTTCCAATTATGAGGAAAGACTAGGGGTGGTCATACCACAAGGGGATTTCGAAATCAAACCCGCCATTCTAAACCTTATCAAGCATTTTCATGGTCTTCCAAGATAGGACCCTTTTTGTCATCTCGAGGAATTAACTGTCCTCGCTCAAACCACTCGTTCCCGCAATGTGCAAGAAGACATGTGGTTAATGAGACTCTTTCATCTCTCTCTTAAAGACAAAGCATCACATTGGTTTAGAACAGTTGGGTGTCCTATTACCACTTGGCCCCAATTAAAAAGTGCTTTTCTTAAAAAAAATTTTCCGATCGGTCGAACAAATGCATTAAGAAGATCTATAATGATCTTTCAACAAAAAATTGGTGAACCCCTCCACGAAGCCTGGGAAAGGTTTCAGGAACTTCTAAGAAGTTGTCCCCACCATTAAATTCCACAATGGCAGCTAGTGCAGATCTTCTATCACGGATTAGAAGATCAATTAAAACGATTTGTGGATGCCTCATGTGGGGGCAATTTTCTTAACAATGACGTCGAAAGTGCCTATCTTCTCTTTGAAGAAATGAGTGAAAACTCATTTAACATGACTTCAATGGACACTTTTGGCAGATCACAAAACCCCAGACACGGAGTCCATGAAATTGACTCCAAAACCACCTCTATTCCAGTCACACAAGATGATTTGTATATGCTAGCTCAACGACTGGACCAGATGCAAATTCACCAAAAGAAAATGGAAGAAAAGCTCACAAACAAATAAGCTCCACACGTCCACTCTCCACACACTAACCCCCCACGCATTCTCCGAAGAGAAAATCTACACAATATCGATGCCACATCTGTTGGCCAGCAAATCCCGGCTGATTTCCCGCAAGATTTAACCGGGAATTTTGACCAAAATATTTTTGATTCCACCTCAGAAAATATTTATGCTCTCCAGGAGCAATTTAGAAATCCCTCCAACACTTCCAATCAAAATTGGAGGACTAACCCGAATCACTCCTGGAAAAACCCGAATCCGATTCCTTTTCCCAAACAAAACTATTTTGGGAATTATGGGCAACCTTTGTATCAACCTGGACCATCCCAGGATGATATTAATAATCAGGTCATGAAAACTCTGCAAGGAATGCAGACTCAAATGACAGAAGTAACCCGTATGATTACCAATTTACAACACCAAGTTAAGGTTACTCCTGATCATCGACCTATTGGGAATTTACCATCCCAACCCATGCCCAACCCAAACAATTAAAGGAATCAATTTCAAGGTGGATATCACAGTCAACCTATTCAGCCAGCACCTTAGCATCCGCCAGGTTTCAATAACAGCCAGGCCCCCCGTCCTCATCCTAGAAACAACCAGACTGCAAATGCAGTTACCTTGAGGAATGGGAAAACCACTCACAATACCTTGCCTGTTAAAGAAACCTGCTCTAATGACACATAGATTAACTCTTCCCCTCCTATTGTTCAGGAACCAATTCATGCAAAACAGGGCAACCCTGCCCCATTTCCACAAGCCCTCCACTCTTCTAAAAAGAAAAAGACAAAATCTGAGCCCATTGAGAAGGAATTAATGGATTTATTTGGGCAAGTAGAAATTAATATCCCTATCCTAGATGCCATTAAGTATATCACTGCCTATGCAAAATTTCTAAAAGATTTATGTACTCCAAAAAGGCAGCCCAAGAATTTAGGAAAGGTAATTCTTCTAGAGACAATCAGCTCAGTTGTGCAGAGCCGACTGCCTCTTAAGAGAAAAGATCCCGGCGCCCACCTAATCCAAGTTATCATTAATGATACCTCATTTGATCGCGCTCTGTTGGATCTTGGTGCCTCAATTAATCTTATCCCCACAGTTATTTTTGAGAAATTTAAGATCGGTGAACTGAAGCCTGTTGAGGTTACTCTCCAATTAGCCGACCGATCTACGATTAAACCAAGGGGAATTGTTGAAGATGTTCATGTCCGGGTCAAAGATTGTCTATTCGCAGTAGACTTTTTAGTCCTGGACATTGAGGTACCTGAAGCACTTAAATTTGCCCCCATTATTCTTGGAAGACCATTCTTAGCCACCGCCCGCGCCAATATTGATTATGATTCTGGAAAGATGAAGACATGTGTGGTGGTGAATCTGTAACCCTAGACATTTTTCAAGCCTCTAGGCGGTTCCAGGAACCAAATTTCTTTGATGATTCGAATTCAGAAATAGAAAACATTGTGGAGGAAACATTGCAGATTTCCCAATTAGGTTCCTGTTTTACTGTAAATACGATTCCTGAACAATTTACTTTTTCTCACCCTTCCACCTCAACCACACGACCAGCTAACATTCCAGCTGACCCTTTCACTCTCACCTCACCTTTAACCCACAAAGCGAAAACTCTTTCGGAACCGGGCCTACAATTGGAATTAAAACCTTTGCCCGATTCCCTTAAATATATCTTCCTGGGTCTAAATCAGACCCTGCCCCTGATTATAAATTCTGGACTCACCGGGGCACAAGAGCACAAACTTCTCCAGGTTTTGAGTAAATATCGAAAAGCTATTGGCTGGACCCTTTCTGATCTTAAAGGCATTCATCTGTCCTATTGTACGCATCGTATATATTTAGAGGACGATTCTTGCCCCTCCCGCTAACCACAAAGGCGCTTGAATCTTAGTATGCAGGAGGTGGTAAAAAAGGAGATTATTAAGTGGCTGGATGCTGATATCATCTACCCCATTTCTGACAGCTCCTGGGTTAGTCCAACTCAAGTTGTCCCCAAAAAGGCTGGACTAACAGTTGTCACAAATGAAAACGGGGAAAATATAGCCACTCGAACCGCTTCTTCTTGGCGCGTGTGTATAGATTACCGAAAATTAAACACCGCCACCAAGAAGGATCATTTCCCGCTCCCTTTTATTAATCAAATCTTGGAGCGGTTAGCCGGACAGGAATTTTACTATTTTTTGGACGGTTATTCTGGCTATAATCAAGTGGCGGTTCATCCTGAGGACCAGGACAAAACAACTTTCACTTGCCCCTTCGGAACCTTTGCTTTCCGAAGAATGCCCTTCGGTCTTTGCAACGCACCTGCGACTTTTCAAAGGTGCATGCTTGCAATTTTTTCAGACCTGGTAGGTGAATGTTTAGAAGTTTTTATGGATGACTTCTCTGTTTTTAGGGATTCTTTTGACCATTGCCTCAAAAATCTTGAAAGAACCCTCCAAAAGTGCATAGAAGTTAATCTGGTCCTCAGCTGGGAAAAAAGTCATTTCATGGTCCAAGAAGGTATTGTCTTGGGCTATGTTATTTCTAACCAAGGAATCGCGGTAGATAAAGCAAAAATAGATGCTATATCTAAGCTCCCACTACCCACTACTGTCAAACAAATCAGATCCTTTTTGGGTCATGTGGGTTTCTACCGTCGATTCATACAAAACTTTTCCCAAATCTCCAAGCCTTTAAGTCAGCTTCTTACTAAAGACCAGCCATTTGATTTTAATAATAAGTGCCTGGAGAGTTTTTTGAGGTTGAAGAAAGAGGTTACTGAGGCGCCAATATTGCAGGGACCTGCTTGGAATAGTCCCTTTGAATTAATGACAGATGCCTCAGATTTTGCTGTAGGGGTCGTTCTAGGGCAAAGAATTGGCAAGAAGCCCATTGTGATCTATTATGCTAGCAAAACCCTTGATGATGCACAACGGAATTACACGGTTACTGAAAAGGAACTTCTTGCCATTGTATTTGCCTTAGAAAAATTTAGATCTTATCTGTTGGGGTCACGTGTCACTGTTTATACAGACCACTCAGCAATTAAATATTTGCTGACAAAGAAAGATGCGAAACCCTGCCTTATCCGTTGGATTCTGCTGCTGCAAGAATTTGACCTGGAAATCAAGGATAAGGCGGGATTGCACAATGTAGTGGCCGACCATCTCTCTCGTCTTATGACGAATGACATAATGACCCCGCCAGATCAGTTCCCTGATGAAAGTATTTTAGCTGCTACAACCCTCCCTTGGTTTGCGCCCATCGCAAACTACTTAGCAACAGAACAAATCCCCGCTGATTGGCAAAAACAAAACGAGATAAGTTCTTTGCTGATATTAAATATTATTTTTGGGAGGAGCCCGACCTTTTCCACATTTGTGCCGATCAGGTCATTCGACGATGTGTCCCCGATTCTGAAATCCATGATATCTTAACACATTGTCACTCAATGGCCTGTGGCGGACATTTTTCGGGCAAGAAAACTGCAGCTAAAATCCTTAATGCGGGATTTTATTGGCCCAGCTTGCACAAAGATGCTCATGACTTCGTTCGGTCCTGTGTGCGTTGCCAGAGCATCGGCAACATGACTCGAAAGGATATGATGCCCCTTAATCCTATTTTAGAAGTTGAAATTTTTGATGTTTGGGGCATCGACTTCATGGGACCGTTCATCAACTCTGGTGGGTATTTGTATATATTAGTTGCAGTCGACTATGTTTCTAAATGGATAGAAGTAATAGCCACCTGCACTAGTGATCACCGTGTGGTTGTCGAATTTCTTAAGAAAAATATTTTCTCAAGATTCGGCATACCAAAAGCCATTATCAGTGACGGAGGCTCACATTTCACCCACTCACAATTCCGTCACCTCCTTTCTAAATACGTGGTTAATCATAAAATTTCCACACCATATCACCCCCAAACTAATGGCCAGGCTGAAGTTTCTAACTGGGAAATTAAAAATATTTTACAAAAGACGGTTAGGCCCGACCATAAAGATTGGTCCACCAAATTGGACGACGCTTTTTGGGCCTACCATACCGCTTTTAAAACTCCACTTGGCATATCTCCCTTCCGTCTGATTTTTGGGAAGGCATGCCATCTCCCGGTAGAATTAGAACATAGGGCTTTTTGGGCAATAAAACAACTCAATATGGATTTATCTGACGCCGGTAACCATAGAAAATTACAATTAACTGAATTAGAAGAATTATGTAATTTTTCCTATGAAAATGCGAGGATTTAAAAAGATCGAACAAAGAAATTTCAAGATAAATATATTGTTCGGAAACACTTTGACGTTAATCAACGTGTTTGGCTTTTCGATGCGAGATTACGTCTTTTTCCTGGCAAATTAAAATCTAAATGGACCGGCCCCTTTATTGTCCATAAAACATATCCATACGGCGCTGTTGACCTTTTTGATCCGAAAACTAATTCAACATTTCAAGTCAATGGCCAGCGTTTAAAGCCCTATTTTGACCATACGCCTAGAATTCCATCTGAATCTTTTAATTTTACTGAGCCAGCCACCCTTGATCACTAGTGCACATCACGCTCGGCTGAATGGCGTAAAAGATAGCACTGGATGGGAGGTAACCCATCAATTTTTTTTCTTGCTTTCCTTTTTTTTCTTCTTCCGGGTTTTGTTCATCCTAAACCCGACCGTTCTTCACTAAGGTGATCCCTTTTCCCTCCTAATACATGAGGACATGGCATTTATTAAGCATGGGGGGGTGTTTTTAAATTTTTACGATCGGTTTAGGATGTTCAAAACCTAAAAACATACAATTTTCTTTATTTCCTACTTGCATACCCAAAAAAAAAAATGTTGAAAAATTTTTGAGGAAAGATTTTGAAATCGGGACTAAGGTCGAAAAATTCACTTTTGGTACAATGGGATTTAATCTTTAACAAACTAGGGATAAGGATATAGATCTGATCATTAGAATTCTAGGGTCTATTTTAGACTAGATCAGATATCCTTCTTTAAAATTCCACCTGAACTCATGATAGTTCAGGTGACTTGATCCTATTTTGTAATACGTAAAGTATTTGACTTAGTTTCTGATTCAAAAACTTGCGTATCTTAAGAAACTTCTTATGTCTATTTTCACACACAAGCCAACACTTAAAAATAATTAAAATTTTTTTGAAAAACTCCTGTGTTTGGATTTAGTAAAAGTCTGAAGCAGATCATTGGTTTGAGTTCCCACCGCCGAGAAGAAGGACAATACCTTCTTTGAGGATGTGATGTCAACATGTTACCGCCTTGGCGCTTCTCTATATCTATATTTCATATCTTTAGACGGAGCATTAAAGCGCATTTTAGCAGCTCAAGTGTCTTGGACGGTGCTCTACCTATAGCGTCGGAGAAAGAGCTTGAGTTTACTTGGAGCGCCCCTTTTCACCGCATCGTGTTTTGGGGTTGTAAGCTCCTGAGTGGTGTCATGGACAGTGCTATCCTGAAGTACTGGTGCCAGAGCCCCCTCGAGGAATGGTAACGAAAATGATGATCCCGACACATCTGTTGTAAGACTAAGCTAAAAATAAGCATGGGGGAGAAAAAAAAATAAATAAATAAATAAAAAATAATAATAATAACACGTCCTTATAATTGTTGGCTTTTCACAAGCACAAACATAAGGTTTTAAACGATTTTGCAAGTTGCGAATCAGATTCACGAGCCAGAAAAATCCTAAAAACAAACATTTCAAGTCATCTGAATTAACAAGGGGTTAATTTGTGAATTTTTTGGAAGATATATTGATCCCGTTCTGTCTAATGGTTGGATCCAAAATCAAATCCTGATGTTTATCTTCAACAAATCCCGTACCTCCAGTGTTTTAATCTACCAAGGTCCATTAATCTCTTTTTCTCCTCAAAAGTCAAAAAAATTAGATTTCCCAAAAATTCCGTTTTAAGTTTTGCTAAGAGACTAGCAAAAGATATGCATGGGGGTGCGATAAACGCCAGTTTATCATCATTCTTATGCATTAAAACAAACCTAGCTCTTAGGATTTTACTCCGCAAACGGGTTTTTGGGCTGCATTTAGGCATAAAATAGGTTAAGCATGCATTGCATTTTTTATTGTCTTTTTAATATGTTTTTGTGAGTGTTAGGGATGTACAGATATATAGATCCCTAAAACCCTAGCACTCAAGAAGGCAAATGGTGAAGGAGAAGCCCAGACTAGCTGGAACTCAACCTAATCCAGCTCACCTCAGCTTGATCCAGCTCACCTCAGCTTGATCCAGCTCACCGCAGCTGGAACCTAGCTTACTTGAACTAGGGTTAGCTCATCCCAGCTCCATTCAACTAATCTCGGCTGGATGGTAGCTCAAGAGAGTTCACCTTAGCTCACCCTAGCTCAAGTCAGCTCAGATCCAGCTCAACTTAGCTGAGTCTAGCTCATCTCAGCTCCCACTAGTCCACAGGGAGCTCTAGCTAGCTCAGCTAAGTTGACAGGAGTTCACCCCAGCTCAGATCCAGCTACATCCAGCTCCACTCAGCTCCAGCCAGCTGAAGAAGAACTCATCCCAGCTCAGGAAGCTCAAGTCCAGCTCCCGGGGACTCAGCTTAGCTCAACTCAGTTGAGCTAAGCTGCCTTAGCTGCCTCAACCAGCTTGATTCTCCCCGGGAGCACCAGACCTAGCTCACCTCAGCTCATTTTGGTAGAAGCTAGCTCACTTTAGCTTGTCTTAGCAACTAGCAAAGAAATAGCAAGCTAAGCCAGCTAGAGTGGCCCCATGCCAGCCTCTTCAGCAGCAGCCAGCTCTAGCTCCAGATTTCTCCTCCTCAGCTCCTTCCTCCAAACCCTAGCTCCATTACCTTCTCCTCTACTCCTCCATTAGCTAAGCTAGCTTAGCTTAGCTTAGCTTATCTTAGCTTAGCTATGCTCCAACTTCCTTGGCTTGTACCACCCCAAAAACCCACCTACCAACTCCACCCAACTAGCTCCACCTAAGCTCCACATAAGCTAACCTACTTGGCACCAACCTAATCTACCCACCACCTCCAAAAGACACCTAAAATTGGTGCCAAAAACTACCCATAACCACCCCTTAATGGTGCCACTTTTCCCCCCAAAATCTCCCCTCATCTCCACCACACAATCCCCCTTAAACCCATCTCCACCATCCACCTAACCCCCCTTCTAGAAGACCCCATGTTGGCGCCAACATGGGGGTGTCTCTCCACCACCAAAAGACACCAACACCACCATAACCACCCCCTTTAACACCCCTTGGGTTGGCGCCAACTCACCCTAGCCATAGGATCACCAACCACCCTCATCCTTCCATCCTAGCCCTCCATTTCAAGGGGCACCTTAACCCCCCATCCTACCCTATAAAAAGACCACTACCCACCACTATTCAAGTCATCCTTGGCTAGAAATTTCACTCTCATATTCCACCAAGAAGCCCACTCCCAAGAGAGAAGAAGAAGAAGAAGATTAAGGGGATATTCTGTCCCCTTGGTGCCTTCCCCTCTTCCCTTCTCTCTTGGGTCACGCCAGCCAAAGGAGAAGCCAGACAAGGAAGATCTTGGAGGAGATCTTGAAGGTGGTCATGCCACCTTGGAGGAGTTTTTGAGGGTGGTGCACACCCACCCCTTTGGAGAGAGCATTAAAGGTGGTAGCTTCCACCTTGGAGGAGCTCTTAAGGAAGGAGGAGAAGGAAGCCCTCTTTTCAAGCCAAGGAGCAGCTAGGCTTGGAGCAAGAAGACAACCTTCTTCACCATTGTTACAAGAGGATTTGTGTTTCTTTTCTTGCTTTTAGATTGTTTAATTCTAGTAGAAGCATTCCTTTACTTGTCCTTGAAAAGAACACTCATTCTACTCAATCAAAATTGCCTTCTTTTAGCTTTTTATTGTAGTTGTTTGTTTTGGTTCTAGCACTTGTTTCACCTCTTATTCCTAATTACCCTAGGCCTCCACTTGCCTAGAGTGAGCTTAGGAAGAAGATATTTCTAACTTTTAGATTTTAGTTAATCATTTGTATGTGTTAGTTCTTTTAGCTACAATCTGCAGTTTGCCCTCGTCTTTTCAAAATACAAAAAAATTACATATTTAAAAATATCAAAAAGAAAGTTGAGATCTATCTGTAAGCAAGAGGATTAATTTTGCAATTTTTGCCTCCTTGGACGACCCTAGATACTCCCCTATCTAGGATATAAATTTAAAAGCGAAAGCGGATTTACGCGTTGCAATGACACTAAATTGCCTAATTAACAAACCGCATATTTTCGCTATCACGGGGCATTCCAAGATGGCTGATTAACCGGTCTCGGGGGCAACTGGGTGTATACTTGACCTTGACCCATGGGGTTTTGAGATGCATAGTTGCTGGGTCAAGATTGGGTCAGTTGCCCCTGATTTTTCCAAGAGAAGTTAGGGTGGTTCCTCCATCTCGAGTTGAAAGTGTTGGAATACGAGTTGGACCTAACATTCTCCTGCATTGCATATGCATCCTCATAAAACGAGGATGAAGAGATGGAAGGATCAGAGAAACTGGGATCAAAGGCCCCAGTTTGGAACCCATATGGTTCTGAGAAATCCTGGCTCACAAGTTGAGCCAAATCGAGTTGATTCACGAATTCCCACCCCGTGGGAGCTCATGAGGAATTGAATCCCGAATTTTGGGATTGAGTAGGTAAAGAAGTGTTTCCTGAATTCCCAGACATCCATTCTTCCATTTTCTTAGCAACCAAGTCCATTTTATCCAGTTTATTACAAATTAATTCCATGTCAAATGAATGAGTGTCCTGGATCTCGTTAGCACTTGACCTAGGTTGTTGGGACTGATTGAATGCATCCATGGAGGCATGATTAATTGAGTTCTCGCTCATTTCCTTAAACAGGTTGTATGTGCTATCTGCATCCTTATTGAGAAAATTGCCTCTGCAGGAGGCATCCACGTGATTATGGAGTTGCTCGACCAACCCGTGATAGAAAATCTGCACGAGTTGCCATTTCGGCACCTCGTGGTGTGGACACTTCCTCAAAAGTTCCTAGAATCGCTCCCAAGCACCATGAAATGGTTCCCCCAACTGCTGGGCGAAAGTGGTAATCGCTCGTCGCAAGGCATTAGTTCTTTCGATAGGGAAGAATTTCTTCAAGAAAGCCGACTTAGGAGCAACCCAAGTTTCAATTGGACTTCCTATAGTCTGGTACCAATGTACGGCCTTATCCCTGAGAGAGTGGGGGAAAAGCCTCATGATCATTTGCTCTTCGTTCACATTCCTTACTCTGGTGGTCTGAACCAACGTGGTCAGATCTTCCAGGTGCTGGAATGGGTCCTTCTAGCCAAGCCCATGAAAATGATTAATCAAACTTAAGACTTGGGGCTTAATTTCAATGTCTCCGGTAGGAATCATGATGCTGGGACGTTCCTCATAGTTTGAAGGATCGTAAAAATCCTTTAAGGGCCAAGCGCCCTAACCATGCATGTGTTGGAACCATTGCTGCATCTGCTGCAATTCTTCCAATTGCCTCTAAATCAGCTCCTGCTAGTTTGGAGGTGGGGGAGGTAGTTGTGGATCAGCCATGGGATCTGCTTGGCTATAGCTCAACCTCCGCCTCCTAGAATGGTCTAGAGGTCCATCCAATCTAGGGTTCAATGACCTCCTCCCAAGCATACACTAGAAGGAAGTCGGAAGGACGGGGAAAAGGAACCCGGCAGCACAAGAATACAAGCCTATCCATAGATGGGGTAGCCTAAGGTCTACTGACTCTCAAAATCCATCCTAAGATTATGGACGATTTACTCTACTTATGCCCAGGCAATCCAACCAGTTAGGAGGGATTGGGGAGAAGGTTCTTTCTTTGGCTTGCGCCTCCGGTTCCTAGTGTACCCCCCAGCCGCGGTCGTTTGATGCTACTCCCCTAGCTAGACATCATTTTAACTAATATAAGCAGGTTAATTATGAATAATCTCAATCTAGATCCCGATGAGCGAATGAATCCTTAGGGCCAACGTCTAATTGATTTTAGTTAGGCTTGGGAAATTGGTCCTCTGGAATGTGATGGACCCTTAATGGGTTGTGCCCTTAATGATTTGTTTGAGAATGTGTGAATGTGCACAACCAAGAGGTTTCAAGCAAGATTATTAATGATGAGGTGAGTTTTAGGATTCGAATCTTGCTTAATAGCTTTTAGGATTCAAATATTAGGTGTTTTCAACTAAGTTTTGTGAGGCAAACCAGGTTTGTTGTTGAAAGCACGTGTTCAAGTATTTTCCTTTAGAAATCAAGAAAATATGGAGTGCCTGGTTTGTCCTAATTATTGAATCCTATGGGGCAGCTAGAAAATGAACCTCTTTTAGATTAGGTGGTGCAGCCTAAACAATTCACTCAATTGGCTTAAATGCACCACCGATTAAGGCATACAAAAAGATGGTTAACCTAATATGATTTCTACTCTTTTATGTGTTGAATTTGTGTACCGGGTCCCCAAGTCGGAAGCCCAGTTGAGTAGATGAAAAATCAAGTCTGATTATGTGCCTCAAATGTGGGTGTATAGAGTGTGTAAATTGATTTGTCCCACAGAAATATCTTTTTATTTTTATTTATATATAAGATGTGGGTGAGATGGGTGAAGGTGGCAAACAAGACAAACAAAGTCTATCCTAGGGTTTATGCAAACACTTAAGTAGATTAGGTCATGGTTATGATTGTGGCGAAATGAACTAGTAGGGGGGAAAGTGGGGGACACTTATAGAGTACTCTACTTGCACTTTACTCCGATCTACCGCACTTGGATCTCCATGCTAGGGTACCTGCAAGGCAGTAGATCAAAGACAAGTAGGGTTAGTGCTATGTAAATGCAAAGAAGCGCAATAAATAATAAAGTAAATTCCGTTGCCTCCCTGACAACGGCGCCAAAATGGTTGGGTTGTCCACGGCAACGACACCAAAATGGTCGTGCGTGTTTCGCGTGTTTGAAATCGAGGTTACAAGTAACCTGTCGTCATAGTTGCAAAACACGTCGATCAAATGAAATTTATACCGAAACTCCAAGGGAGTCCCGGGTCGAACACAGGGAGGCGACGTTTACTTTACTTGAAAACCATGCTTCGATTCGTTTCTTTTTGGTATTTTAGGATTTTGATATTTTTTTGTATTTTTGAAATAAAAGCAAAACAAGCAAATGTATCACAAGATAGAGATGAAACAAATGTGATATATATGTCAATCAAATGTCGATTACAATGAACTATAAAAGCATAAAGGAGAGGGGGGTGAGAGGAAATCTCCCGAATCGGCTATTTGGTGAGACGAAGGTGCCTGGCGAAAGCTCGGATGAAGGAGGTGAGGAGTGGGACGACGGAGGTGAGATGCTGGAGGACATTGGGTTGAGGAAAGCTTCGGCATGGCTCCGGAATGGAGGTGAGAAGACGGAGTTGATCTGCTACCGGAATGGAGGTGAGAGGATAGCTCTAAGGTGACCTATGAAGGGAGGTGGGAAGTTGGAGGAGTATTTGGTGGGGCAGAGGTTCGCTACACTAATAGGCACCTTGGAAGCTTGAGAACAAGCTCTAATGGAGCGTTGGTAGGCTTGCTAAAGCTTGGGAGTAGGTAGGAGTAGAGTAGGTAGAGATGGCTTGGAAGGGAGGGGGTGTAGGTCCTTTTATAGTGGTGGAGAAGAGGCAAAAATCGTATTTGGGTCTTTATTGAGATCCACAAACGTCGCTGTAGCTGTCGCTGAAGATCCGCCCTTCAATTGTTCTTGATGACACGCATGGGCCTTTAGCGACGTCCATAAACGTCGCTGCAGCTGTCGCTGAAGATCCGCCTATCAAATCCTCTTGCTGGCATGCATAGACCATTAGTGACAGTTGCAGGCGTCACTAAAGGTGTGTCGCTGAAGATCCACGCTCCTCCCTGCTAGCGTGCGCTCCGCTAGCGCTGTGCACTTCGCGCACCCGTGTCGCGCGCGCACTGGTGTGCGCTGGCATGCACATATGCATACGCTATGCTGGCGCTTCTACGTGCTGCGTGGCTGTTGTTGAGCGGCCGACAAAATTGGAAATTGGGGCGGCTGCGGGGATTCGAACCCGCGCCCCTCCTTTGCAAGCCAGCGTTAGCACCATTGTGGCAACCCCTCCCTTGTGTCGTGTGGAGCGGCTTGGTGCATCCGCTTCCCAACCATTGGATCTTGATCCAACGGCTAGGATTGAAGGGCGCGGATGAAGAAGGAGTTGGGCGGTGCTGGCTGGTGTTGGGCGGTCTGGATGGCGCCACGTTGCGCCATCTAGGCTGTCCATCTTCTTCTTCTTGTAGAGGGTGCTCAGATCAAGATGATTCCCGCGATGCCGAATTGCGATCGTTGCTCCGGATCCATCCGTACGGTCGGATTTTCTATCTGAAACCCGTATGGATGTCGTATTGCCCCCTGGCCGTTGATCTTCCTCAGGCTTAATGTGATGCTACGGGACTCTGATCTGGACGATTTCAGAGGCGTTAGTCTCCGATCGTCGTCCTGATCAGATCCATATGGTCTGATCGTCCATCCGAGGCCCTAAAATAAGTCCTCTTTTCTCCTGACCATAAAAAGACCTAATTAACCTAAAATATAAACAACTACTCTAAATGCAGAATGATGCATGCTATGCGATATTTATATCATGATATGCAGTGCTAAGCCTAGGAACTATCACAAATAAGCATGTTACGATGAATTTATACGTGTTTATCATTCTACCATGTAGGGGTCTTTGCAGCACTTTCCCTTCTAGGCTGCCCAAGTAATTCTCAGGTGAATGACTTTTCAATCTAGAGGTATCATCCGCCTCGAACCTCCTTAGTCATCCAAAGATTTTTGGGTGCCTCGATCGGGTCCCTTACATATTCTGTCCCTCATTTGGTTCTTTAGTGCATGTTCAGAAGGAGGTTCTTAAGACCAACCTTGAGGCCTTCATTAGCAATCCATTCTCATCGAGGCCAAGACTCGACCCACTTGTTTGTGCTACCACCCTACCAGATTGACATCTCTTCAGACTCTTCCATATCCCAGCCCAGATCTCCATCATCTGCATCTATGGAGAACCAAGAAGAAGAGCCCAACATTTAGAATCAGTTACAACACCTCACTGATCTATTCCATGCATTCATCAACCTACTGCAGCGTCCGCAGATGCAAGATCACTACAATCGAACCTAGGGTGCAAATCCAGGCTGGAGGGCTTGATACTAAACTTAAGATGAATTTGATTAATGCTATCCCCAAATTCCATGGCTTGAACTCTGACGATCCCTTCCAACATATCAAGCAGCTGGAACATCTGGCCTAGACCTTCAGGCCTCCTGTTCAAAATCAGGGCATCCTACTCCCGAAGATCTCCTTCTCACTTATGGATAAGGTTGCCCACTGGTACCAGACTCTGACCCACTTGATCAACACATGGGAGGAACTCCAATCTGAATTTTTGAATCCCAGTTGGTCGGATGAATGCTTTGAGGCACCAGATCACACACTTTATGTAGAATGTGGGACAACTGCTTCATGAGGCATGGGATCGTGTTTGGATCTCATGCGGAAATGCCCCCATCATGGAGTTCCTAAATGGGAACAAGTCCAGTCTTTTTACCAGGGACTCTGTGAGGACATCAGGCTATTTGTCAATGCAACCTGTGGTGGAAACATCATGGGTCAGCATGAAGATACCGTTTGGGAGATTCTCGAGAACATGTGCGAGAACTCCATAAACAATGAATCTATGGGTGTACTCAACTGGATGACCACCTGTGCAATGACAAACACGCGAGGGGCACACGAGACTATCCACATCCGTCGATTTGGAGTTGGTGGCCAGTCGCTTGGATGAGGTCTTTATCATCGAAAAGGTGGACGAATTGGCTCGACATCTATAGAGAGCCACCATTGCATAGCAGAACACGTATGCACAATCACCCTCAGGTAGGGAGGCTGTGCATAAAATTTACCACCATTTTCTCCAGGGGATGGACCTATATCTGCCTCCATTTGATCACGGTTTCGGAGGAAACTCCAGACCTGCTTACTCTAGTTAGGGGAACTCTGAACCCTTATACTCTGATTTCTCTGGAGTTCCTCTAACCTATGAGGATCTCTACGCCATCCAGAATGATCCATTCTCCAATAGCTACAACACTGGATGGTGCAATCATCCCAACTTTGCATGGTCGAGAAATAATCAGAGCACAAGACCTCAATTCCAACCTCGACCATAAGGTCCACACCCATATCAGCCCGCTCAGCCTAGGCCCAATCCAAATTACCAATTCGGGTCATCAAGGGAAGATCAAATGAGTCTGACTCTACAAACCCTGGCTAACATTCAAAAGACCAATGCGACTATGTAGAAATAGCACAAAGATGAGATCAAAGAGGTTCGAAATCAACTCACACAAATGGTTGGGTCTCGCTAGCCTGGTGCACTCCCATCTCAACCTTTGCTGAATCCTAATAATGTGCCGAACCAGAGGCACATTAGGAACCTGAATTAGGGCCAAGCTCACTACATTTATTAGGCCCCTTCTGCTCCATCGCCTGATGAGATGGAGGCTTCAACAACGTATTCGGGATATCAGCAGCAACCACCTCTTTTGCCAACTTCGAATCTAAACCAAGCAGGCCTTAATGTTGTTACCACCCATAATGGCAATTCGACTCAGGATCCACCTTACCCTAGACACTCTAAACCTGGTAGCTCAAAGCCTAACCCTAGGATGGTTATCCAGGATACCCCTATCCCAGGTCCAGAACCTGAACCAATCCTAGAGGAACCTACAGAGGTTCCATTTCCTGAGTCCTTGACCAAAGCAAAGAGGAAAACCAAACCCTTGGCACTTGAGGAAGATTTGGTCAAGCTCTTTCAGTAAGTCCAGATAAACATTCCCTTGATGGATGAGATTCACCATGTGCCAGCTTACGTGCTATTTTTGAAGGCACCAAAGCGTAAGCCACAAAACAAAGACAGGAGTCCGATCATATTGTCTGAGCAAGTCAGCTCAATCATCCTGAGCAAACTCCCTTAGAAAGTAAAAGATCCAAGAACCCCTTTGATCTCCTGTAAGATTGGAGACCTAAAATTTGATCGAGTTTTATTAGATTTAGGAGCCTCCATAAACTTGATCCCTACATCCCTACTAGATCACTTTGAGGAAACTGAGCTCAAACTGACTGAAGTGACCTTATAGTTAGCAGACAGATCAATCAAAGAGGAGCTCTTGAGGATGTTCTAGTTAGGATTCGAGATTTCTAATTCCTAGTGGACTTCATCATACTAGATATGGATACTCCTTAAAATCTGAGAAACACACCGATCATCTTAGGGAGATCATTCCCATGCCACAGCTAGGGTAAATATCAATTGTGAAGAGGGCCAGATCAAGTTAAAATTTAGGAACAAAATGTTACAGATTGATATCTTTAAGGCCCAAAAAGGAATAAACTATGGGACAATCGAAGAAGTATGCAACATCAGTTCATTGGTTGAGGACCCGATTTCAGAGGAAAACCCGATTATCCCTGATGCTTAGCCACAAGAAGATCTTGATCCACAGATAGAGAAGCCCAGAACTAACCTAGACCTACCCATAGCTTCCACTTTATCTTTTGAGGCCCATCCTGAACCCCTACCCACTGTTGATAACTCGGTGCTGGAATTGAAGCCCCTCCTAGATCATCTAAAGTATGTCTTCTTGGGTTCCAATCAAACGTTTCCTATGATTATTAATTCTCGACTCATAACTGATCAGGAAATAAAGCTGATTTTTGTCCTTCAGTAGCATCGAAGAGCCATAGGATGGACTCTAGATGACCTGACTGGGATAAGCCCCTCTTCTTACACACATCATATCTACATCGAAGAGGGCTCATGACCATCTTGAGAAATGCAGAGACGACTGAATCTAAATCTTCAAGAGGTCATGAAGAAAGAGATCATCAAGTGGTTAGATGCTGGTATCATCTACCCGATCTCTAACAGTCACTGGGAAAGCCCCATCCAAGTTGTGCCTAAGAAAGCAGGGCTCACCGTGATTACGGTCGAATCTGGAGAGACATTCCAACTTGTATTGTGAATTTGTGGAGAGTCTGCATAGACTATTGGAAATTGAATGCCTCCACGAAGAAAGATCATTTCCCGCTCTCGTTCATTAATCAGATTCTTGAGAAATTGGTAGGAAATCGATTTTTTTGTTTCTTGTATGGGTACTCCAGATATAATCAGGTGGCAATCTATCTCGAAGATTAAGAAAAGGCCACCTTTACCTACCCCTATGGTACGTACACGTTCCATAGGATGCCATTTGGGCTACTCAATGCACCCGCCACCTTTCAATGGTGCATGCTAGTCATAGTTTCCGATATGGTAGGTAAATACCTCGAGGTCTTCATGGACGACTTCTCGATATTTGGTGAATCCTTTGATGATTGCCTCCTACATTTGGTCCAAATCCTTTGTAGATGCATTGAAGTGAACTTGGTTCTCTCCTAGGAAAAGAACCACTTCGTGGTTCCTGAAGGCATCATACATGGACACCTTGTCTCTGAAAGAGGTATCCAAGTTGACCGGGCTAAGGTAAATCTAATTTCTAAACTACTAGTGCTTGCCTCGGTCAAAGATATCAGATCATTCTTGGGGCATGTCAATTTTTATCACCAATTCATATCAGATTTGTCCAAGATCGTATGCCCCTTGACGAATCTTCTCTCGAAGGACACGTCTTTTGAGATGACAAGTGAGTGCATTCACATGTTTGAAATCTTGCATGACTAAGTCACCCAAGCACCAATCCTATAATCACCTGACTGATCTCAACTCTTTGAGATCATGTGCGATGCGTCTAACTACATAGTAGGAGCAGTGCTGGGTTAGAAAATCAACAGGAAGCCGGTGGTTATGCATTATGCCAGCAAGACATTGGACGAGGCTCAGTGCAATTATACGATTACGGAGAAAGAGTTGCTGGATGTAGTATTTGGTCTAGATAAATTCATATCATACCTCTTGGGATCCAACGTCATCATTTATTCAGATCACACTGCAATGAAACACTTACGAAGAAGGATGCGAAGCATAGATTAATCTGCTGGATCTTGCTGTTGCAAGAATTCGATCTTGAAATTCATGACAAGTCAAGAAAGAAGAATGTGGTAGCTGACCATTTGTCTTGCCTTCCTTCTTCAATCATTGACCCATCTGGACCTATCACTGAGCGCTTTTTGAATGAGCATCTCTAGGCCATTAATGGACTTCCATGGTTTGTGGATATCGTGAACTACTTGGTTATAGGGAAAGTCTCACCAAATTGGGCAACCTACTGGCGGGACAAGCTGATTTTCAATGCCAAGTATTATGTCTGGGAAGATCCCTATCTGTTCCACATTGGTAATGACCAAGTGATCAGGAGATGCATTCCCGACAATGAGGTCAATGATGTCATCTTGTTCTTTCATGACTAAGCCTACAGTGGCCATTACTCTGGGTGTAAAACCACAGGGAAGATCCTCCAGTGTGGGTTCTTTTGGCCCACAATGTTCAAAGATGCACAATCCTATTGTAGGGCATGTGCCTGTTGTCAGACCCTCGGCAACATGGGCCCGCACGATATGATGACCTTAAAACCGATCATTGTGTGCGAAATCTTTGACATCTGGGGAATTGATTTCATGGGTCCCTTTCCAAGATCTAATGACTTTGGGTACATCTTACTTGTTGTTGATTATGTCTTGAAGTGGATCAAAGCCATCCCCACTAGGACCAATGATCATAAAGTTGTTCTTTGGTTCATTTAGGAGAACAACTTTTCCCTATTTGGGGTTCAGAAGGCCATCCTCAGCGATGGCGGGTCTCATTTTGTGAAAGTACACTTCCAGTCACTAATGAAGAAATACGAGGTGTCGCATCATATCTCGACTCTTTATCACCCCTAGATTAATGGATTGGTTGAACTATCCAATAGGGAGATCAAGAATATCCTTCAGGTCACTGTTTGGCCTGATAGGAAAGATTGGCCTACCTGCCTTCTGAAAGCCTTTGTGGGCCTATAGGACTGCCCATAAGATCCAGTTAGGAATGTCGCCCTTTAGACTCATGTAGGGAAGGCATGTCACCTCCTCATAGAAATGGAGCATAAAGCCTACTGGGAAATACGAAAGTGCAATCTAGATCTCATGAAGGCTGGAATCCACCGCTAGTTGCAAATGAGTGAGATCGAGGAACTATGTAATGAAGCATACGAGAACTCGCGTATCTACAAAGAGTGGGTCAAAACATTCCATTACAGGCACATTTCACAGAAATGTTTCCCTCCTGGTCAAAAAGTGTTACTCTTTGATGCCAAACTCAAGCTCTTCCCGGGAAAACTAAGATCGAAGTAGATTGGACCATTCCTTGTTTGCTGAGTGTTTGGAAATGGAGCTATCGAAATCAAGGAACTCAACCATGACTCAGAACCATTTGTCGTGAATGGTTAGAGACTCAAACCATTCCTCAAACTCACCGACTCGAATCTGGCTACTATATTTTTTGATCTCCATTCTCTCTGAGCCACATGGCACCCAGCTGATGGCATTAAATTTAGCGCTTAATGGGAGGCAACCCATCATTTTGAAAAAAACCCGAGACCCTTCTGACCTATCTTTTCACTAAAATCATATTACACTTTAGGGTTCGTCCATTAGAATAGTCGACTCCACCTTTGATACTTATATCAGAGCTTGAGATCGTCTATAACAATCATTCCGACCCGTTCACCACCCACTAAACCCATTCTAATGTACAATCTAAGCTGACCTCAAACCCACCTAATTTATAATGGGGACATTGCAAATCTTAGGCATGGGGAGTATTAAGGTGCATAACGTTGTGAAAATCAATTCATGGAGGGGTTTCATTAAAAAAAATGGAGAAGAGAAAGGAGAGGACAATGTTGAACTTGATTGAAAATAATTGAGGAAGAGAAAAGAAAAGCAAAAGGAAAAAGGAGCAATCAAAGAGAAAGAAATGTGATAGTCCCTTGTGATTATGGAACTCACCTAACTTCTAAGCTGGATCGGATGATGAATTAAGACCTGGAAGGCTAAAACTTAGGAGATTAGTGATGAGTACCGACCTTAGGCCACTTGGACCTATTCTAGGGTTTAAACACTCACATATTTGTTATGATTCGGATTAGTCCTCAAGAGGTTGAGGAAAGTGCAAGGCTAATGCATTAAGTCTAAGGCTTAGGGATTTGTTCGACCTCGTTGCTTATTCTTTGGTTTGCGGGACTTGGTAACCTAAGCACCCAAAATCCACACACTAGCCTAGTTCAGTGCGCTTAATGAAGAAATAAGGACAAAAGTGTTTTATTTTGAAAAAATCATCTCAAAGATCTAGCTTAGGAGTAGCTCGAAGACACAAGTTGATTAGATGAGTCCTCGGCATAGAAAGGTGGAATGAAAAATAGTCCCCTTGAAGATGTGTAATAACATATCATATCCTCGGTGCTTGTCTCCTAGGATATCTAAATATCCTATCAGGGGCAGGTAAGCACCTTATTCTGGTTCAGGTGCCATGGGCAGAATTATCCCGAAATGTCGATTGCCAGGGCCGAAATTTAGCTACAGAATGCCATGGGCGGCACTATCCCGAAGTGTTGAAAGCCAAGGTTCTGGGGGTTGCCATGGGCAGTGCTATCCCGAAGCATCGAAGGCTAAGGACCCTTCAAGGATTGATGGTGGGCACAAGGAATTTGATACAGACCGTGTTTAGGGCCAATTCAATGTTGGATTTAAGGAAATATAAAAAGAAAAGAGATAAAACTTTTAAAATGAAAAATCCCACTCTATATCTCTTTCCAAAAATGTATTGGAAAACGAAACTCGAACTTGATATATTATATGTACGGGTGGTTTAACTGCCAGGGTCAATGAACCTTTAGGCAATTTTTGTAGGCCTTAGAAACCTTTATGGTTGACCCAGGCTGAAGCTGGTCAGGTCTGGATCTTGGTTGGTACTTGAGTACCTCTAGTCCTATTGCTAGTATTTTGATTTGATTTCTAGAGATGCAGCTTAGTAGGGCATCCTGACGGTTACATTTGGCTTAGAGATCTGGTTTGATCCATAGGATTTTGCTAGGGACTAACGAAAGCTAGGCATGGGGTATGATGGTAAGACCATCATGGGCCTTAACTAGCAACATTTAGTCAGGTTTGATTCATAAAAGCTCCTACCTAATCATCTGAGGGTCACAACTCCGTATCATTCTGATTTGAGAGAAAAATAGGGAATTAGTGTTAATTCTGTAATTTTAACAACACATCACAAAAACATATTGACCACAAGATCATTCAAGGGTTAATTGAAGGTCAAATGAGCTCAAAAGTCCAAAAAATTAGTCAACACTGACAGAAACATGGTTTCACTCATTTTAAGGGTGAATACAACACCAAAATCGTAATTATCAACCCACTTAAATTAAAGAGGTTATGTTCAAGATAAAATTCATCTAAACCTCCTAAAATTAATGGAAAAATATTCTAAGAGGTTAAGTACCCTTGGTTTGGCCATTTGAACCTATTTTGAACTAGAATAAAGTTTTAGACGGGATTTTGCTTGAGTGTGGGCTTCTATGAAATTGCTCAGTCAAACATGGTCAAAACTTAAATCCAAATTCATCATTAGATTCTTTGGGTCCAAATTAGGTTAAGGCTAAAATTTGGACCCAATTAGAGTCCATCTTGATCTAATTTGCATTTTAGCCCTTTAAAACTCTATGTCTTGCATTTAGCCCCTCAAGTTTCAAGTTTATTGCATTTAGGTCCCTAATTTATTGTCATTTTCTTAATTTAAGTCCCTTTCTCCAATAGTGTGAATCGAAGTGTAGTAGCGAGATTTGAGGGAGGATTTCTCCCTCAAAATTGAAGCCAAACTCCTCCAAATTTAAAGGGAAGAATCTAGAAGAGATTCCCAATCTATCAAACTGCCTTAGGGACACTAAATCAGTCCTTAGACCTTGGATACTAATTTCAAGAATATAAAATGAAAAGTTGATTAAGCATGTTTTGACTATGCTACGATGCATTTTATCAAATATCGATTCACGCTCATTACTTTTTGGCGCCATTGCCGGGGAGCAACGCGTGCTTCCCACTATTTTTGTGAATATTTGCCATTTATTCTCTTTTGTTTTATTTGTTTTTC
The DNA here is from genome assembly GCA_037157565.1 of Thalassia testudinum. NCBI lineage: Eukaryota > Viridiplantae > Streptophyta > Magnoliopsida > Alismatales > Hydrocharitaceae > Thalassia > Thalassia testudinum. The sequence goes on along the minus strand of JAZHRO010000003.1, from coordinate 4,046,107 downwards.
TAACCAATTTGCCTCTGTTTTGGATGTTGTTTTTCTTGGACTGGATCTTAAGTGGCGGAGTCATTTCAACCAGGCCAACCACTTCATCAACGATACAACCACACAATGGGCAGGTAGTTTCTTCTCTTTTATTCTTTAATCCCCCTTTCTCCAAAACATAAAAAAAAATCAAAAAAAATCTTAGGAATCCAACCTTGCCTTACTGTTCTAGAATTATCATTTGAGGCAAGACATTCTTGATTGGCTGAGATTAAACTGTGATTGAACGGACTTGATTGATTGATTAAGAACACACATGCCCTAATCCATGTGCCTACATAGGGATTTCTGTGATTAATTTGAGTACCTTGGACTATCACCTTCTTGTTTGAGTCCAAGGTGACAGTTAATTTGAATTAAATTGGACTCTACCTAGAGCCATTTAGGGTTTTGGAGTGCTAGTACACATTTGCAGTTTTAAAAAGGAAATATTTTCCCGCATTGTGTGCAATCCAAGCTCTTGTTTGAATCAGTCTAAAAATCTAAACCCTATAATCTAGGCTCTAAAATCACTTGAACCATAAAAGTTGAGACTTAATACCTGTCTATCAAATGAAATAGGGTGGTTTGGGTGATTTAACCCAAAATTTATCCTTGGACCCATAGGATAGGTCAAGTGAAGTTGGTTCACATTGTGAGCCAGTCAACTTAAAATTAGGTCACAGTTATAGTAAATTTCTAAATCAAGTGATAAGCAAAGGCATAGGCACATGGTCTAGAATTAGTAGACTTAGGGCTTAATTAACATGTTTTCATTTTACTTGGAACCACAGTGAAAAGGAAAGTCAGGTGGGGGAAACCCTGTAACCCATAGGGACACTCTGCTATGTAGGGGTCTTTATGGAACTCTCCTTTCTTGGCTGCCCAAGTAATTCTCGAGGCTAGTTAGTTTTTGATTTAGAGGTCCATCTACCTCGAATCAGCCATAGTCGTCCAATTACATTGGGTGCCTTAATTGCGACCAAATCATATCTAGAACATCTCACCTGATTCTCTAGTGTATGCATAGGAGGAGGTCCTTAAGACCCATCTTATGGCCTCCATTAGTAGCTCATTTTTGTCGCGGTCAAGCTCTGGCCAACTTGTTTGGGTCTTCCTCTAATCTAATCAACATCTCTTCAAATCTTTCTATATTTGATTCCAGTTCTCCATCTTCTAATTCCATGGAGAACTAAGAGGACAGGGGTGATATCCAACATCTTCAGAACTAGTTGCATTCTTTTACTGACTTGATTAATGTGTTGGCTAACCTCCAATAGCGTCCACAATTGCAGGATCACTATAATCCCGTAGTTGTTCCAATTAAGACTGGGGTGTGTATTTTGGTGGGGGTACCTGACACTGAACAGAAGCCAAATTTATTGGCTTAATCCCCCATTTCCATGGATTGGGTTCTGATGAGCTAGATTCGTACGCGTAAAACATTTTGAGTTTGAAACCCCTTGTTGTAGTTGTGTAAAAATCCACTATCAGATAAAATTTATCGAAACTCAAAGTGAGTCCCAGGTCAAACATGGGGAGGTGAATGTTTGATTAAAAACCATGTTTATAATTATTGTCACGAAGTAGATTAGTTAGTCAAATTAAATCTACACTAGCTAATCTACTTAAAGAATAAATAATAGAAGAGAAAGAACACTACAAAGAGAGAGAGAATAATACAGAGAAAAGAGAGAGAAAGAGAACCAATATTTGATTATAATATGTTCATTACAACTAATTTCTATGACTAGAGTCCTGGAAATCTACACTAGAAAGTAATAAAAAGAGAAGGGGGTGAGAAGTTATCCTCCATGACGGCTGCTTGGAGGACGAGCTATGTTGACAGAGTGCTTGGACGATGGGGATGAGATGCTGGATGAGAGAGAACGGAGTTGAAGGATGGAGGATGAAGCAGGGCGATGTCGTGGCAGGATGCGCTTCCCGAACGATGGTGAGAGGACAACCGCAAGATGCTCCACGAATAGGGTGAAAAGATGGGAAAATTATTTCACTCTAGCTCTAATGGAACATCTCGGGTATAGGACTAGCTTGTAGAGCTTTGGAGGAGGTGAGAGGAGAAGAGGAAGGATAATTTACAAAAGGGGGTGTAGGGTCATTATATAGTTGAGGAACAAGGGCAAATAGGTCCTTTAAAATGTTCAAAATTAAATGCAAGGCATTTAGTGACGGATGTATTTGTCACTGAAGCTAAACGTCGGTGTAGACGTGCATTCCATCTCCACCGTTTGCCTCTGATCGGACACGTCAGCACCTTCTCGCCTTCAAGCATTGCGTTGAAGGCTCAATCTCGACTGTCTTATTATGATCGGATGGCCCAGATCGTGCCTTTATCGCTTCGCGTTCACTCATTAAGAGGCAACATAGCCTCTCTTCCCACCATTAGATGAAGATCGGATGGTTGAGGAATGCGCTCACCTGCGTGCCTGTTCGTTGCTCTGAAACAGGTTTTAAAATCGTGGCGTTGAAGTATAGATCGAATCAGCATGAAAAATAGATAAAATTTATTACTCGAATTTGAAGTCTGAGGTCGAACAAAGGGAGCAATATGGAAATTTGAAACTCAAGATCACAATTTGAATCAAAGATATAAGAGATTGAAATGATAATAATGTCAAATATCAATGTGCAAAAAGAATGGAGTAAAATGGTGACTTGAATCACCAATTACTCCTCACAATAATAGCAACTAAATCAACAGTATCAATCAAGGAAATAAAGCCTCAAATGTATGCAATCAGACAGCAGAGGGTTGTATCAGACAACTTAAATAGCCAGTCGTTACAGTGCTTCCAAGGGACTCAAGGGTCTCTTCTTTCTTCTCTGCTTTCTATCTCAGCTACTCTCCTTCTCTTCTCCTTCCTCTTCTTTAGAACTATTTCTGTCTTCTTTGCCTCTCTGCTGCTCGAGCTTCCTCTTTTCTTCGTCCTTCTTCACGAGCTTCCTCTCTTCTTCTTCTATTCAAGCTTCCTTTTTCACGTGCAAGGGGGAGGTTCTTTAAACGGTTAAGTGTCGGTCGTTATTCCTGAGAGAAAAACCCCCCCTTTGACCCCGAGCTCTCTTCTTCTCTCTCTAGGATTCGCCTTCCCAAGGCCAATGTCAGGATAGTCGGGTTATCGAGTACATGCGCACCTGGGACTAGGGTTGCCTATTGTGGGTAGCAGCTGAGGAGTGCGTGGCTAGGCTAGTAATCGGATGCACCAGACCCACGAGTCAAGTGTCACGGGCGAGGTGCGTGGGGGTGTATGGGACCTCACCCCATGGCTTGGAGGCGAATAGCCTACACAGCAAAATCAATTTATGCAGGAGTGGGTGCTTCTCAACTTCCAAGGTTGGACTAATCCCACTTCCCTTCTTCTGCGTGCACTGCAGCTGCTGCTTCGCGCGATTGCGGTCATAGGTTCAGTCAAAGAGCCAAATTGGCTCCTTGGTTGTGCTTTTGGATAGGTTCCGCTGCATCTGGGGCTTAGTTTGGGGCCTGCAGGTGCTGGAGCAAGCTTCAAGCTTCGCTCGAAGCTTCATTAATGGTGGTGGAGGCAATGAAGGCCTGGAAACAAGAATACGACCTTGCGGCCAAGTTAAATAGGTTCAGGAGCTTCACAGGGACGCGGCGAAGGTGTGGGTGGCGGTGGCGTGTTGCAAAGGTGGTCGTAGGTGGCTGGCGAAGGCGGAAATGAAGGTCTGGAGGGGGGTTGTTTGGCAAATGGTTTATACGAGTAATAGAGTGAAATAGGATGGGGGTTTTGAAGAGGGTGGTGTGGCGAAGGTTGTGAGGTGGTTGGAGAGGCGTTTGGAGTAGTGGGATGAGCGAGGAGCCTCGCCGGAGGTCCGGTTGGAGCGGAGGAAGGTGAAGGTGATCGGTGTGATACGGTAGTTGAAATGAAGTGTGATTGGTGTGTAAAGGAAGTAGAGGAGCTAGGGAACTTATCTAGGTGATTAGCGGACAAAGAGGGGCAGAAGCTACGCCGGTTGCGGTATGACCGACGCGGAAGACAAAGGTGACTCTAGTGGGAAGGAAACGGCAAGGAAGATGGAGGGAGAGACACTCGCTAGTATGGCACAATGTGGAGAAAGATGAGGAAGGTGAATCCACTGCTGGTATTGCGGACGGACGACGAGGGAGGTCGGGGGGAATTGTTGGAGCTCAAGGAGCCTTTCAGCCGGATTAGGAGGGAAGAATTTAGGAGGTCGATTTGTGCTTGGAAGCCAAGCTTCTATGCTAGGAATGATCGCTGGAATAGGATTTTTCTAGGACACCCAAATCTCTCATGCATTCGCATGAGAGATTGGGAAGGTTTTGGGGTGTGGGAATTGGCTCAAAAGGAAGGGAATTCCTTGATGAACTTCCCTTTCAAATCTGAGAGGGATTCGTCAAGGAATCAAGGAGAACTTGCCAATTTTAGGTCATCGGAGTTTGTAGGAATAGGATTCATGGTGACAAGGACCTATTTGTGAAAACAATGACAAAATTAGGGGCCTTTTGTAAGGATTTTGAAAGTTAAGGGCATATGTGTGATCAGACAGGACCAAGTTGCAAACTAGGTCAAGACAATCTCAGATTGGGCCCAAATTTTGATACAAACCTAATTTTGACATAAGGAATCCAATGGTGAGGTTTGGTTTTGGTTTTGACCACATTTTACTAGGTAATTTATGCAGAAACCCAAATTAGGGCAAATATCTATGTGAGACTTTGTTTTAGGTCAAGATGGGTTCTGATGGTCAAATTAAAGGTACCAAACCCTAAAGAATATTTTTATATGAATTTTAGAGGGTTTAGGTGAATTTTATCCTGGCCAAAACCTCAGTTAATTAAGCAGGTCTATTTTTAGGGTTTAGAAGTCATTTAATTCTCAAAACACGTGAAAACCCTTTTTTGTTTGTACTAGCCCACTTGTTGGACATTTAAATCCATTTGACCGATAATTCCCCCTAGGAAAACCTGTGGTTGTTTTGCATTCATGATATGATGGTAAAATTACAGTTTTACCCCTATTTTCTTGTCTTTCTCTTAGAATGATTATGCAATAAATTATAGGCCTCTGGCGGTTATGTAGGAGCATTTAATGACTTAATCAGATCAAATTGAGCTAGTTATGGCTCATGATGGTGTTCCCATCAGTGCCTCATCGCGTCAGATCGGGTGTTCAGTTGGACGTCAGATCCACATGGGCACGCTTGCTCATCCATGCCGCTATGTAACTGCATCTGCTGCCACTCGATTTCGATCATGCGGTGGAATTTCATCGTGCCCACCTCTTCGCGGATTCAAGCACGCATCATGCTCTTCGCAAGAGGTGCTTCACTACTATGCTATGCGGCCATTTGAGGTGAGTTCTTGATTTTCTCTATGCGCTCTCTTAGCCGTTGGATCTCAATCCAACTGTTGAGATCTTCTCTTGGCCTCACTCTTTAGAAGTGACGGGGGCACGACTAGGATGCATCTCAATCGTTGGATGGAGATCCAACGGCTGAGATTGATCATGCAATCGAGGAGGAGGCATTGCAGGTAGTGTTGGCCAGCTGTGTTGGTGCCATGTGGCTCCATCATTGCCATTCATCTTCTTTGACTTGTAGATGGTGCCACAGATGTCGGATTGGATCAATTTTCATGTCGTTGGGCTGCGATCGTCGATCCGAATCCATCTCTGTGGTTGGATTTGTCGTCTGAGGTATGAATTTTACACCACCTTGCCCCTTGGCCTCTAATCTTTCTTGGATGGCATCTGATGCTGTGGAGGTCCGATCAGGGTGATTTTGAAGGAGTTGGACTCCGATCGTCACCCTGATTAGATCCATACGGTTGGATCTTCAATCTGAGGCCTCAAAATGATATTTCCCTATCCATTAGCCACAAAAGGGAAAATTAACCTAAAATTTGCACAAACTAATCTAAATGCAGAATGATGCATGTTATGCAATATTTATAATGCATGATGCAATTATAGACCTAGGAACATACATAAATAGGCATTTTAGGCCAATTAGATGTGTACACATCAGGTTCTAGAGACCCATTCCAACATATTGAGCAACTGAAACATTTGGTGCAGACCTTCAAGCCAAATAATCAGAATCAAACCACCTTATTCATGAAGATGTTTCCCTTTTCCTTGAAGGATAAGGCTGTCCGCTAGTATCGGTCCTTGACTAGGCCGATCAGCACATGGACTGAATTACATGCTGAATTTCTTAAGAAATTCTTCCCTGTAGGGCACACTAATGCCCTGAGGCACCAAATCACGCATTTCATGCAAAATGCAGGGGAACCTCTTTATGGGGCATGGGATCGATTTCAAGATCTCATGCGAAATGCCCTCATCACGGAGTTCTTAGATGGGAACAAGTTCAATCTCTTTACCAAGGTCTCCGTGAGGATATTCGATTTTTCGTCAATGTAGCATGTGAAGGCAAATTCATGGGTAAAGATGAGGATAGGGTTTAGGAGATTCTCGAGAATGAGTGCTAGAAAGCTGTAAACAATGAGTCTTTGGGTATGTTCAATTGGACGACTGCTGGCACATTGATGAACACATGAGGAGCACTGGTGGTCACATTATCATGGACCCTAATTAGCCACATTTAGTCAAGTTTGATTGATAAAAGCTCCTACATAATCATCTGAGGGTCAAAACTCCATATCATTCTAATTTGAGAGAACAGGGAATCAAGGTTACTTATGTAATTTTAACAACACATCATAAACACAAATTAACCAATGGATCATTCAGGGGTTAATTGAAGGTTAAATGAGCTCAAAAGTCCAAAAAATGGGTTAATGTTGACAGAAATGGGGTTTCACGCATTTCAAGGGCGAATATAGCACCAAAACCCTAATGATCAATCCACTTAAATTAAAGAGGTTCTGGTCAGAATTAAATTCATCTAAACCTCCTAAATTCAGAGAAAAAATATTTTAAGAGGTTTGGTATCCTTGTTTTGACCATCTAAAACTATTTTATTCTAAAATAGTGTTTCAAACGTGATTTTGCCCTAATATGGGCTTCTGTGCAAATTTTTCAGTCAAATGTGATCAAAAATCAAATATAACTTCACCATTATATTTCTTGGGTCCAAATTATGTTAAGGCTAAAATTTGGATCCAATCAAAGTTCATCTTGACCTAGTTTGCATTTTAAACCTTTAAAACTCTATTTCTTGCATTTCGCCCCTCAGGTTTCTAGTTTATTGCATTTGGGTCCCTATCTTCTCATCATTTTTTTATTTAAGTCCCTGCTTCCATTAGTGTGATCTAAAGCTCAACAACGAGATTTAAGGGAGGATTTCTCCCTCAAATCGAAGCCAAACAGCAGGCGAAGCCAGGGCGGCGACCGGTGGAAGTAGGGAAGGCGAAGGCTGGACTACTTGGAGATCGAGGGCTTGGAGGCAGAAGGAGTGGAGAGACTCTGATGTGCATGGTAAAAGGGTTATGGAGGTGAGATGGTCTGATAGAAGTGGCGCAAAGGTGCACGGCAAGATCTTATGTTTCCGTTGCCGGCGATGGGGACATATGGCGGCTACTTGCCGATCTCCCATGGTGTGCTTAGAGTGTAGGGGATTTGGTCACAAGAGGGATTCGTGTAGGGGTCTTGGGGGGCAGATGAAAGAACGTCTTTTACCACACTGTAATTTTGAATTCTAGGGCTTTGCAGGTGCCTCCTCCGCCCCCTTATTTGCGCAGCTCAGGGGGGCTTACGGTTGATGTGGAGGTACCTATGACAGAGAACATCAAAGCAGCAGAGATGGCTTTGCATGGAGCATTGGTCGGAGAGATTATGGCTGGAATACCGACGATGGAGAATGTGCACAACCTGGTAATCTCTCTTTCCCTTTCAACCAACTCCTGTCTGCTTTTTTATCAACTACACGGTTTGTCCTCTTTGGGTTTGAGATGTTGGATGTTGAGAGGTTGCGATTTCAAATGTCCTGAAATGATGGCCTCACGGTGATCTGGAGACTAGTTTCTCCCTTTGATGGAGTCCTGCCGGAGAGGCCACCCCAGAGAGTGGGTTCCAGATCGGGAAAACTTGAGATCAAGGGATTGCCTTTGCATCTGAGGTCGTATCATTCATGATATCAGGATTTGCAACAATGGCAGAAGATGCGATTGTTGGACTGCTTGAAGGCGATGGGCGCTCGTTGAATGTGATGGTTGATGCATTTAAAGTTGGCTCTGTACCTGATAGATTGATTCTGAGATGTGGTGGGAGCTTATGGTTGCTGAGGCTGAGGTTCTTGGTGGGTGGCACTATAGTGAAGCAAGATAGGTTGTCTAGACCTGAAGTTGGTGAGGAGGCAGCTGCGCAGGACTTGTGCACAGCTCCATTTGAAGAACCCCCATCTATCAACAATTGTAAGGACCTTCATGTGGGGGAGAGGGGGGATGTATTGAATGTAGAGAAGGAGGAATCGGGTGGGGTGGAAGCATCAGGACCAACGCCCATGGTGGCAGGGGATGTGCTGTTAAGCGGTGTGGAGGCTGAGGGGCAGGGGGTTCAAGAGACGCAGCTTGATTTCCTGAAGGATAAATAGGATCTTCACGAGATTGAGGGTCTTAAATTTGATGGTGGTTCTTGCACTAAAACTAGTAAGGGAAGATCACCTTATAGCCTCCGACAGAGGAAGTCAAAGGCTGACATTCTGATGTATGAAGACAAGATTGCAGAGGTTATGCAGGTATGTAAGTGCCAAAACTTCAGGGGGGAGGGATCTCGTGAGGATAGATGAGAATCCTCACTTGGAACGTGCGTGGGTTGCACAACAAAAGCCGGAGGGCCTCTCTGATGAGATATTTGAGAGAATGGGGGATTGAATGTGCGATCATTCAAGAGACGCACATTGAGGGCAACTCTGATAAGCTTTGGTATGACCTGTTGGCTTCAAGGATGAATGAATGTGTGAAGATTGATGCACAAGGGAGATCGAGGGGTATTGCTATCTGGTGGAGGAAGGTGTGGGCTCAATGTCTGGAAGTTCACAAAGCCAAGCACATGTTGACTTGCAAATTCCAAATTCACCAGGGGCATGAGTGTATCTGGGTTACTGGGGTATATGGCCCCTGTGTTGCATCTGCTAGGTAGGAGCTGTGGGAGGAATGGACTGCTGCGGCTGAGTTGGTGCAGGGGTGAGCATGGTTGACTGGTGGTGACTTCAACTGTGTGTTAACAGGGGCAGATAGGCCTAATGGTGGCACAGAGAGCTCAGCTGTTGGCTTCCAGATGGTGGTTCAAGCTCTTCAATTGAGTGAGTATCCATCTTTTGGTGTGGAATTTACATGGCGCAATGGAAATGGTCTGGCATCCAAACTAGACAGATTCTTTGGGAATGTGAACATTCTTCAAAGATTTCAACTGTCGACTGTTAGTGGATTGGACCGACCTTTTTCTGATCACACCCCTTTGGTGTGGGACAGTAAGGAAGAAACCCAAGTTGGCTCCTACTTCAAACTTAGAAGATCATGGTTGAATGAACCAGGCTTCTGTTAGATGGTCAGTTCATGGTGGCAAGCTAAAAAGGTGGAGGGCTCTGCCACTGTCAGATTGGCAGCCAAGCTGACTGAATTGCACACTGTCTTAAAAGAGTATGGAATTACTGTTAACATGATAAGGCAGCAAAGGAGGATGGAGGCTCTGAGTAACATTCAGGAGCTGGATTCTAAGGAAGCAGCTGGCCCTTTATCTGAGGAAGAACTTGCAGAGAGGAAGGTGTGGCAGGGTGTGATACTGGATGAAGATCTTAAACAAGAAATTGATTGGAGGGAGAGATCAAGGCAATTATGGCTTAAGGAGGGAGATGCCAACACGAAATTCTTCCATCTTGCAGCTAGCTCTTGGAGGCGTGCTAATTTTGTATCTTCTATTGTCAGAGATGGACACAGGATCTCCTCCATTCAGGAGATAAGATCAGAAGCCATCAAATATTATAGAGATGCATCTCGGGCAGTTAAGAGGGGGAAATGGAGAATGGCAGGAAGTGATGCTCCTAGTGTGACAAGTGAACAGGCCTCTCAGCTGACTGCAACCATCACTGAACATGAGACCCTATAGGCAATTAAAGAGCTCAATATGGAAGGTTCCCCAGGCCTTGATGGGATACAAGTCTTCTTCTACAGAGAGATGTGGAATGTGGTGGGCAAGGAAGTGATGGATGTCATTAGAGAATTTGAGAAGGGAAATGCTGGGTTTGAAAGGATCAATAAGTCATATCTTTTTTTACTACCTAAGTCAATGGGAGTAGAGAAGTTCTCAGACTTTAGGCCGATCTCCCTCTCAAATTCCATCTACCTTGTCATCAGCAAGATTTTGGCTAACTGGCTGAGAACAGTTCTGCAGAGTCTGATCCACCCAGTGCAGCTGCATTCCTGCCTAGCAGATCACTCCAAGAATCCTTCATTTTGGCTCAGGAAATGGTGAGTGCATGGCACAGAAGGAAGTGCAAGGCATTCATGTGGAAAGTTGATTTCCAAAAGGCTTATGATTCGATCTCTTGGCCATATCTCTGAGAGGTTTTTAAAAGGAGAGGCTTTCCTCCTTTATGGATCCAATTGATGAAACATTGTATCACAATTGCTTCCTTTTCTCCACTGATCAATGGGAAGCCTTGCGGTGTTTGGATTCAACCTGAGCGTGGGGTTAGACAAGGATGTCCTTTAGCCCCTTTGGTCTTTAACCTTGCGGTGGATGGGCTTGCAAGGTATGCATGCAGATTAGCAGAGGTGGGTCTAATCAGAGGGTATTCACTTTCCAATAGGAGAAATCTGGCCCCATTTTGCAATATGCAGATGACACGGTATTCTTTGTGGAAGGGTCCAAGCCTGCGACACATGCTCTGGGGTTATTGGTAAAGATCTTTGGGGATATTTTAGGCCTAAAATTGAATAAGGAAAAGTCTATCTTGATATGTTTTGGCATGAATGAATAGGAGCAGATGGATTTGGAGAATACATTGGGATCACCTCGAGCTAAACTTCCATTGAGGTACCTAGGACTGCCATTGAGGGCTGCAAAACTGAAGAAATCTGATTGGAATATCTTATTTGATAAGGTCTCTGGTAAGTTGAAAGGATGGAGCAGTAAGTTTTTGTCTAAGGGTGGGAGATTAATCCTTCTTAACTCAGTCATTACATCCATCCCGGTCTTTTATTTTAGCATTTTCAAGGTGATAACACCACGCAAGGGGGTAGTAATTAGGTTGAATATGGCCCATCTTTAGAATAAAAGACACAACATAAAGTAGAATAGGAGCATTGCATGCATCAAGTACCAAGATTGCTTATAAACTGCATTAATGGTCATTTGTGTAAAGCATGTGTCAAAGCAGGCCCCAGATGAGCAATCGAACCGCACGGATGGATTCAGAACGACGAACGGAGTCCAACGGACTCAAGATCGGCCAAATCCGACATCCGGAGCTCCCACAATGGGCCCAAGAAATTCTGACCGTTGATTTGCAGATCAACGGCCCAGAAAGCTTCACGTCGCCCCGCCCCCACCGCTCGCACGCCCTCAAGCCAGCCAAGGATGAATCTCGGCTGTTGATCCTCGATCGAACGGCCGAGATCCGCACGCTCACCCGCGCTCGCCGCGACAAAGCGCGGGTGTGGCGCAACGGCTAGCGCGCACGCTCGCATCGCAGCGACGCGCGTTTGAATCGCGCGGAGCAGAAATCAAGCGCGAGCGAAGGGCGTGGAAAAATTGGGCCGCCCGATCAGCAGCGGGTGGCCAGGATCTCGCCATGCGGTACGATGACAGCTCCCGAGCACCCACGCGCGTGCGTGCACGTGCGCCCGAGGCGCGATCTCAGCGCGGGCGCAGGAGGATCTCAGCCGTCCGATCTTCGATCGGACAGCTCTCGTTCAACGTCCACGGATCGTGCATGGAGAGAGAGTGGGGTGGACAGCTGACCGGCGGCAGGAGGGTTTCACCGACGTATCTGGAAGTGGTTTTAGCGACGTTCTGGATGTCGCTAAAGCACATTCTTCTTTTAGGAAGCCCTTAACTCTATTTAAACCCCCTTCTACCACCATTCAAGGCATACTCTCCCACTTGCAACTACTCCACTCCTCTCCTAGCTAGCTTTAGGCACTCTTGTAATTGTCGGAGACGACGAGCCGCCGAAGGAGCCTCCTCCACCGCCGTGGCTGCCTCGTCGCTCTCCACTCTCTCTCTACCTCTCTCTCTCTCTCTTTTAAGCTTTCATTTACTTTTGTTGAAGCATGTATTTAATGTTGTAAATCATGAACTATGAATGCATGTTTAATGAAATTATTTTCCATTTAGTCGCCATTTTAATTTCTGTTTAAAGTGCATGATCAAAACCAAGAGCTTTCTAACCCTAAACTCTCTCTCTATCTCTCGCTTTTCAAAACCATCTCTTTCGCAGGCAAAACTCCGCCTTTTTCGTGACAACAAGTGGTAAACAAAATCCAATTTCCACGCCTCCCTGAGACCGACACTCGGACTCACCTCCGTTTACTTCTTTTAAAATCGACGTATCAAGTGCAACTATAACGACACCTCTTAACACACACGCACTAGACCACGTCAGTTTTTGGCGCCGTTGCCGGGGAGGCAACAAATTTGTTTTATCACCTCCATTCCACATTCATTCTCACATCGTCTAATGCCCTATTCTCCTTTTTACTTGACGGTTGCAGGAATTCGGCGCATGGACGGCGAAGCGACGCATTCCACGACGGTAGCAAGGGAGTAGGCGCCTCGAGGACCGATAGTGAGCAATCTCTCTCTCATTGTTTGCTTGCGTGAAAAAGCTAAAAAAATTGTAAAAACTGAAAAAAATTGGCGTGGTGTATGATTGCTTAACCCACATCCATAACACATCACCCCACAAAAAATGTACACTCTAACATTCTGAACGAATTCTTGGAGTGTTCTTTTCTTTTTCTTGAGTGGTGTTTGCGAAGCCACCGTGAATTGACCTGGGCCGCACCTCTCAACCCTAAAACTAACTCATCTAATAGAAGCTGCATGATCATTAGGATGAGTACACTAGGGTTTTAGAGCCTCTACAAAATAAAAGGAAATCTACTTTCACCAAGTTGTGTGCAGAACTTGACGTGCCCACTGAAACTTGTTTGAAAACATTAAGACACGTCAACCCTAAAAAGTACTCAAGTAAGGATGAAACACTAAAAGACACTATATCTTAACAAATCCTTGCTTGAAAATCATGTTTTGCTAGAAGCACACACTTTGAAAGTGGAAAATTAAGAGGCACCACCCCAATCAACGCCTCATCACATCACCCTAAGCACAAGCACTATCCTAACCCTTTAAAACTGAGTAGACATGCCCTAGGCAGGACTGAGTTAAGTCTCAAAAGGTGAGGTTTTGTCTGCTAGGCACTTGGCTTTCATTCCCTTGGTAGAATCTGGTGACTAGGCTGCGGGGCAGTGTCAAACGACCGCGGTTGTGGGGTCTATGGAACCGGAGGCGCAAGCCAAAGGAAGAACCTTCCCTGCAATCCCCTCGTAATCAACCTGGCCAGATTAGCCTTGGGAAGGGGAGTCCAGTGCTTACGGACTTAATCACCCTTTGTGAGATTTCTAGGTCTCCTAAGGAATACACCATAAGGATTAGGCTTGCGTGCTTGATTGAAACACATTTCTCGCATCTGTCGCCCTCCGCATCCCCTCTTGTTCTTCTCTAGTGTATGCACGGGAGGCTCTCACTGCATCCCGAATTGTGTGTTTTGGGGCAGGAATCTAGGTGACGTAATTCTGTTGAAAACATGGCTGAACCTAGGGTAGATGAGGCTGAAGATCAACCCCCACTAGATGCTATGGCTATCATCTAGGCTCAAATCAATGCTAACCATCGGCTTCAGCAACAACAAATCCACACCATCATGCAAGCCAGACAACAGTTACAGAACCCACAAGAACAACCACCACCTTTCAATGACATACCAGGACAACCACCACTTGATTTACCGCCATTTCAGGACCAGCCAAGACCCCTTCGTGATTTCTATAACCCTTCTGCCATTAGAGTCGAGCCACACCTTAGGATCCCCGAAGGGGGAGATGATTTTGAGCTAAAACCTAATGTATTAATTCTAATCCAGAGCCACTTTCATGGAAGCTCAAATGAAGACCCCTTTCAGCACCTAGAAGATCTTGACCGCATAGCAAGAACAGTAAAACCTAGGAACATTAGCCTTGACATTGTTCTAATCAAGATGTTCCCTTTCTCATTAAGAGACAAGGCTTCTCATTGGCTTAGAACCCTAGGTAGGCCCATCACCACCTGGGAAGAACTGAGGCATGCATTTTTAAAGAAATTCTTCCCCATAGGAAAGACCAATGCCCTCAGAAGAGCTATCACTACCTTCACACTCCAGGGTGGGGAACAATTTCATGAGGCGTGGGAAAGATTCAATGAACTTTTGAGGAAATGCCCACACCACGAAGTTCCAAGGTGGCAATTGGCCCAGATCTTCTACCACGGTCTGGACAGCAACCTACGAAACTTCGTCGATGCCTCATGCGGGGGAAACTTCCTAAACAAAGATGAGGAGAGCGCGTTTGAGCTCTTTGAGTCTATGAGCGAGAATTCGCTCAACAATGCCTCCATGAACCAGTTTAACAGGTCTAGTCAACCCCGTGGCGAGATTTATGAGGTGCAAGCAAATTCTGGAATGGTTGACATGGACATCATTGCCAAAAAGTTGGATTGAGTGAAATTGGTGGACAAGAAGATTGATGAGCTTCTAAACCAGACCAGGAATCCCTTGCAGACTTTCTCCCTAGCAAAGGGAGCACATAATGTCGACTTGGTCCAACCCTTCACCCAATTAAACCTGGAACAACCCCTGACCACATTCCAGGGAGGGACCTTTGCTCCCTCGACCCTTGATTACTCCCTTCCTTCTTCATCAACATCGGCTATTCTAGAAGATGTGCAAGCCGTCCAAGGATATGCAAAACCTGACCCTTTCTCCAACACTTACAACACCGACTGGCGTAATCACCCTAACTTTGGTTGGACAAACCAGAAACCACCGCAATTCCAAAACCAGCCCAGGACAAACCAACAGCCACACTTGCCCCCCTATCAGCAAGGACCACCAGTTAGACCCCAATATAACCAGAATAGGGCAGCCCCTCCCCCACAAAACCAAATGGACACCCTAATAAAGATGATGGCTGACATGAACCAAAAACATCAGGAAGAAATGGCCTTGGTAAAGGGACAGTTAAGCCAACTCTTGGACTGTAAACAACAAGGATCTCTACCTTCCCAACCGCAACCGAACCCGCGAAACATAATTAACAGAGGCCCCAATTCGCAAGGGTTCCAAGGCAACCCCGGGCAGGCTCATATGGTCCAGCCGGCCCCACAAACACCTCCTGGGTTTGGCGCTTCTTCATCCTCGTCTTCTCAAGGATCACCCCATGGCCCCAATGCCTCTATGAATGCGGTGACCTTGAGAAGCGGCACCAAAACCCAGGATCCCAAATGGCCGACTCTCCCCGAGACTTTACCTGCTGAGATACCCGACTTAGAAGAAGCACCAACCAAGGACCCAGACATGGAACCAATTCAGACACCCTATCCTGAGGCCTTGGAAACAATCAAGAGAAAGAAGAATACTATGGAAACTGAGGAGCTGTTGGAAATTTTTAAACAAGTACAGATTAATATTCTGCTCCTAGAAGCTATCAAACACATCCCCGCTTACGCCAAGTTCTTAAAGGATGCCTGTACACCCAAGCATAAGCCGAGACCTCAAGCACCTAGGAAGGTTGTACTCTCTAAGCAAGCCAGTTCCGTGATATCAAGCAACCTTCCACTCAAACGAACTGACCCAGGAGCGCCCCTGATTTCCTGCAACATCGGGGACTTGACATTTGATAGAGCGCTCTTGGACCTAGGTGCTTCTATCAACCTAATTCCCACAACCTTGTACCACCAATTTGGTTTTGGGGAGCTGGCACCAACCCCTGTCACCATCCAGCTGGTGGATAGATTAGTGAAAACCCCGAAGGGGGTTGTCGAGGACGTGATTGTACGGGTCAAGGACTTCTATTTCCCAGTCGACTTTTTGGTGCTCGACATGGAAGTCCCTGAAAAATTACAGAACGCACCCATAATCTTAGGCAGACCTTTCTTAGCTACGGCTAAAGCAAACATTGATTGCGACATGGGATGTATGGAAATTGCCTTCGGAGGCAGGAAAATGCAATTGGATATCTTCCGGGCAACAAAGTCTTTTGATTGTGATTACATTGAGGAACATGATCCCGTGGAAACTTTAATCGAGGAATGCCCTACCCTCAGTTCTATCTCAGACCACCAAACCCGTAGTTCTGACCCGTCACCATCATTACCCGTGGACCTCTGTAAGGCTGAGTATCATCACATGACACCATTTTAAGAGATCGATGTTGATCAACTACCGCCCTTTCCATTCCCATCGACTGTGGTCCCACCCGCACTTGAACTTAAACCATTGCCCGAGAATCTCAAGTACGTCTTCTTGGGACCTGACCAGACCTTCCCAGTGATTATTAATTCCCATCTAACCAAGGATCAGGAACTAAGGTTGACTGCAACTCTTTTAGAACATCGGGCCGCCATTGGTTGGACCATCTCGGATCTAAGAGGAATTAGCCCCACCTATTGCACCCACAAGATTTACGTGGAAGACGGGGCCCGACCTTCCCGCCAGATGCAGAGACGGTTAAACTCTAACATGCGGGAGGTCGTTAAAAAAGAAATTATCAAGTGGCTCGACGCCGACATCATCTACCCTATCTCTGATAGCCCCTGGGTGAGCCCCACTCAAGTGGTTCCAAAGAAGGCTGGGCTCACCGTTGTCACTAATGACCATGGCGAATCCATCCCCACCCGCACCACCACCGCATGGCGGGTGTGTATTGATTATAGGAAGCTTAATGAAGCCACTAAGAAGGACCACTTCCCCTTGCCATTCATTGACCAAATCCTTGAAAGATTGGCAGGGCAGAAGTATTTTTGCTTCCTGGATGGATATTCAGGATATAACCAAGTCGCAATTGCTCCAGAAGATCAGGAAAAGACCACATTCACTTGCCCGTATGGCACGTTTGCATTCCGTCGAATGCCGTTCGGGTTATGCAACACACCTGCAACCTTCCAGCGTTGCATGCTAGCCATTTTTTCAGAAATGGTGGGTGAATACTTAGAGGTCTTTATGGATGATTTCTCTGTATTCGGGAATTCATTCGACCATTGTTTGAGCAACTTGGAGAAGATCCTGAAACGATGTATCGAGGTTAACTTGGTGTTAAGTTGGGAAAAGAGCCATTTTATGGTTCAAGAAGGAATTGTCCTCGGACACATCATTTCGCATAGGGGCATTGAGGTAGATCGAGCTAAGGTTGATTTAATTTCCAAACTTCCTCCACCTAGTTCGGTCCAGTAGATTCGCTCTTTCCTAGGACATGTTGGCTTCTACCGAAGGTTCATCAAAGACTTTTCCAAACTTTCCAAACCCTTGACGGACCTTCTAGCCAACGACGCCACTTTCCACATGTCTCCTGATTGCATCCAAGCTTATCATACCCTCTGGGACTTAGTCTCCACGGCACCTATACTTCAACCCCCAGACTGGTCCCAGGATTTTGAGATTATGTGTGACCCATCAGATTTTGCCATAGGCGCTGTCCTGGGACAAAGGCAAGACAAGAAGCCAGTGGTGATCTACTACGCGAGCAAAACGTTGGACGAGGCCCAACGTAATTATACAGTCACAGAAAAAGAGTTGCTCGCTGTAGTCTTTGGACTGGAAAAATTCTGATCATACTTGCTGGGATCCCACGTGACTATCTACACCGACAATTCAGCCATCTGGCACCTGTTGGCCAAAAAGGACGCAAAACCCAGGCTCATCAGATGGATCCTGCTTTTGCAAGAATTTGACCTGGAAATCCGAGACAAGGCCGGATCGAAAAATGTGGTGGCTGACCACCTGTCAAGACTTCATCCAGACCACATTGGACCCTCCCTACCTCTATCTGATACCTTCCCTGATGAACACATCCTAGCCGTGCAAGACAAGAAATTGCCATGGTATGCTGACTATGTCAATTACCTGGTTATAGGACAAACCCCGCATAGCTGGTCCAGACAGCAACGGGACAGGTTCTTGGCTGAGGCCAAGCACTATTTCTGGGATGATCCCATGCTGTTTCGCCTCTGTGCTGATCAGATCATCAGGAGGTGCATCCCCGAAGACGAAGTTCAGAGTGTGCTTTCCTTTTGTCATGACCAAGCATGTGGCGGCCATTTCTCTGGCAAGAAAATAGCTGCAAAAGTTTTGCAGTCTGGATTTTATTGGCCATCCCTATTCAAGGATGCACACATCTTTTCCAAGACTTGCTCACGATGCCAAACACTAGGGACCATGACCAAAAAAGATATGATGCCCCTTCAGCCCATTTTGATTGTCGAAATTTTCGACGTTTGGGGTATCGATTTTATGGGCCCCTTTCCACCATCCAACGGCTTCGAGTACATCCTGGTCTCGGTAGACTATGTTTCCAAATGGATTGAAACCGTCGCCACCCGACGATGCGATCACAAGACGGTCATGGACTTTGTGAAGAAGAACATCTTTTCCCGGTTTGGAATACCCAAGGCCATGATCAGTGATGGTGGAAGCCATTTTATCCATTCCCAGTTTCGTGCCCTAGTTAGAAAATATGGGGTAAACCATCGCATTGCCACCCCGTATCTTCCACAAACAAATGGGCAGACTGAGGTCTCAAACAGACAAATCAAGAACATTTTACAGAAGACTGTGAGACCTGACAGGAAAGACTGGTCCACACGACTTGATGATGCCCTGTGGGCATACAGGACCGCTTTTAAGACCCCGATAGGCATGTCACCTTACCGCTTGGTCTTTGGCAAAGCTTGCCATCTCCCTGTCGAATTGGAACACCGGGCTTATTGGGCTGTTAAGCAATGTAACATGGATCCCCAGTTAGCTGGTGCGTAAAGGACTCTTCAATTATCTGAGCTTGAAGAAATTCGTCGGGATGCCTTTGATAATAGTCGGCTATATAAGGAGAAAATGAAAGCCGTCCACGACCGACTCATTCATAGGAAAACCTTTGAGCCAAACCAACAAGTCTGGCTATTTGATGCACACCTGAAACTCTTCCCAGGGAAACTTAGGTCCAAATGGACAGGACCATTTCGAGTGGTCAAACCCTATTCCAATGGGGCAGTCGAAATCGCCGATCTTAATACCGGGCACACCTTTACAGTCAATGGTCAAAGATTGAAGCATTTCCTGGCCCAGGTACCCCCAAGGAAAGTGTCACCCTTGTTGAGGGCTGACACCAAGCACCGCCCAGCTGGAGGCGTTAAACTCAGCGCTTCTTGGGAGGCAACCCAGCGGATTCAGACTGATCTGGTAGTTTACATCACTCAGGTACTATCTTTTTGAACCCTTCTGCATCCATGCATCTGCCAATGTGGACATTGTCCAACTTAAGCATGGGGGGGATGGTAAATTGCATAATCCTGAGCTTAATTAATCAGTCTGAATGAATAAATTAATTGATTAAAAAAAAAAATTGAATTTAGGAAGAAAAACTTAGGCATTTGAAACTTGTCAATAGTGGAAAATAATACAAAAAGAACTAAACACTTAGACTTTTCAGGCTTAGTCAGCCTTGGTGTCCATTAAAATATGGATTTAGCGGCGAATCCTTACAACTTTAAGCTATTCTAATCCACCTAATAAATAAGGTAATAAGTATACGACTTATCAACTCACCCTCTAACTCAGGAAAACTTTGAGTCTAAGCATCTACACACATTTTTGCACAGACTCACTTCTCGGAGATTTTGACAGAAATTGGGTAGCTAATGAACTCTCTAGGGTGGTATGGTTGGCAAGTTGTCGTGGGTAATAGCCCATTGGCAGGTTGTCCAGAACCCAGCCACAAGCCATTTCTTTTTCGCTGCCTCTAGGTACATTTGAGATTAGGGAAGCCACCTACGAAAAAAAAAAAAGAAGAAGAAAAGAAAATAAACCACACTTCACCGCACAAGTATGGCTGGCAAGTGATCGTGGGTAACAGCCATTGATCGGTTGTCCAGAGCCCAGCTCAATAATGGCACAAAAAAGACCAAAACACCTAAGGACGAAGCGGGGAAGTAGTACAAGCCGGGGAGATATACACTGGAAAATCCTTGTGTTGACCCCAAGTAAAATGAACGTAGGGAGAAAGCTACCAATCGAACAAATACACCTTCAGGCAAAAATTTATTTTCTTTTCCGGTCACCTAGAGGCGTAGGAACTCGAAGTCTGCCTCAATTACCGTTAAGTGAGTCTATCACAACATTCACACTAAGATGCTTAGCACTTAGGGTTTTGACTGAGTTTTGGGTGGGTTGGGTAGCCATAAAAAGTTACCAACCCACACTGAATTCCGAAAATTCTAAAAAGACATATATTGATATATACGTATACATATGTATAGTTATATATACAAAGCAAGGATTCGGGCGATTCGTATTTTGGCCGACACCCGGGCACTGCTTAGTCTTTGTAGATTAAGATCTTCGTATATTTCCTCTTATTGACATGTAACGAAGTGCCTAAGCAATTACTTCTTGA
This sequence comes from Thalassia testudinum, assembly GCA_037157565.1. Classification (NCBI taxonomy): domain Eukaryota; kingdom Viridiplantae; phylum Streptophyta; class Magnoliopsida; order Alismatales; family Hydrocharitaceae; genus Thalassia; species Thalassia testudinum. The sequence continues at coordinate 4,025,430 of JAZHRO010000003.1, read as the reverse complement.
ATTCTCCAAAGAAATAAAGGCTAGAATAAACCTTGCTAGGGACTATCAAGGAGTAAGCATGGGTGATAACACCATGCAAGGGGGTAGTAATTAGGTTGAATATGGCCCATCTTTAGAATAAAAGGCACAACATAAAGTAGAATAGGAGCATTGCATGCATCAAGTACCAAGATTGCTTATAAACTGCATTAATGGCCATTTGTGTAAAGCATGTGTCAAAGCAGGCCCTAGATGAGCAATCGAACCGCACGGATGGATTCAGAACGACGAACGGAGTCCAACGGACTCAAGATCGGCCAAATCCGACATCCGAAGCTCCCACAATGGGCCCAAGAAATTCTGACCATTGATCTGCAGATCAACGGCCCAGAAAGCTTCACGTCGCCCCACCCCCACCGCTCGCACGCCCTCAAGCCAGCCAAGGACGAATCTCGACCGTTGATCCTCGATCGAACGGCCGAGATTCGCGCGCTCGCCCGCGGTCGCCGCGACAAAGCGCGGGCGTGGCGCAACGGCTAGCGCGCACGCACGCATCGCAGCGACGCGCGTTCGAATCGCGCGGAGCAGAAATCAAGCGCGAGCGAAGGGCGCGGCAAAATTCGGCTGCCCGATCAGCAGTAAGTGGCCAGGATCTCGCCACGCGGCGCGATGACAGCTCCCGAGCGCCCATGCGCGCGCGCACGCTGGGCGGAAATGCGCGCGTGCACGTGCGCCCGAGGCGCGATCTCAGCGCAGGCGCAGGAGGATCTCAGCCGTCTGATCTTCGATCGGTCGGACGGCTCTCGTTCAACGTCCACGGATCGCACATGGAGAGAGAGCGGGGCGAGCAGCTGACCTGCGGTAGGAGGGCTTCACCGACGTATCTGGAAGCGGTTTTAGCGACGTTCTGGATGTCGCTAAAGCACATTCTTCTTTTAGGAAGCCCTTAACTCTATTTAGACCCCCTTCTACCACCATTCAAGGCATACTCTCCCACTTGCAACTACTCCACTCCTCTCCTAGCTAGCTTTAGGCACTCTTGTAATCGTCGGAGACGACGAGCCACCGACGGAGCCTCCTCCACCACCGTGGCTGCCTCGTCGCTCTCCACTCTCTCTCTACCTCACTCTCTCTCTCTTTTAAGCTTTCAGTTACTTTTGTTGAAGCATGTATTTAATGTTGTAAACCATGAACTATGAATGCATGTTTAATGAAATTATTTTCCGTTTAGTCGCCATTTTAATTTCTGTTTAAAGTGCATGATCAAAACCAAGAGCTTTCTAACCCTAAACTCGCTCTCTATCTCTCGCTTTTCAAAACCATCTCTTTCGCAAGCAAAACTCCGCCTTTTTCATGACAACAAGTGGTAAACAAAATCCGATTTCCACGCCTCCCTGAGACCGACACTCAGACTCACCTCCGTTTACTTCTTTTAAAATCGACGTATCAAGTGCAACTATAACGACACCTCTTAACACACACGCACTAGACCATGTCACAAGGCCCCGAAGTCTATTTGGAAGCGATTGGATGTTATGAGGAAAAGATTCTTTTGGAAGGGAGCTGGCCATGAGGGCGGCTTTATGCAGCCCATCAGATGGAATAAAATCTGCAGGCCAAAGGAGATTGGTGGTGTGGGGATTAAGGCACTCAAGGAGTCCAATGAGGCCTTACTAATTAAATGGGCCATCAAGATTCTGGATTGCAAGGAGGATTTGATGGCAGATTTGATCAGGGACAGTTATGGTGGATCAAATAGCATTCTACAGAGGCTACAACCAATAAAACTTTCCCCCTTTTGATGATCAGTTATCAGTGCAATTAGCAATTACTGGCACCTGTTGCAGCCTAGGCTCGGAGATGGCAGGGATTTTAGTTTGTGGAATGAGCAGTGGTCTGGTCTGGGGGTTCTGAAAGAGGTGTATCCAAGGGCTTATGCTACTGCTGCAGATAAGGAGGCTTAAGTCAGCAGCTTGTGGTCTGCTGCAGAGGGCTATTGGCAGCTGGAAGGGCTGGAACACTGCAGATCAGGCACTCGATTATGGGACGATAGGCAGAACCTGATGGCTGCTCTACAGCAGGTGCATCCTAGGGTGAATGTGGCTGATACTTATGTCTGGAAGGGTGTATTTTCAATGCAGCAGGCGTATGAGAAGGTCATCAGGTCTAACAGTGAGGTGGAGAGTGATCCTATTGACAGGAAATTTTGGTTATTGAAAATCCCCTTGAAGGTTCAAATATTCTTGTGGCTTTGCTGACGAGAAGGCCTGATCACTAGTGATCTTAGACACAGAAGAATGGGGACTACTTTGAATGCTTGCCATCTCTATGGGTTACACTCTGACAGTACGTCGCATATTTTCTCCTCCTGCCTGGTCACCGACAAGATTTGGAGGATGATTTGCTTGGAACCTCTTCCAACCTGGGAGTCCCTATGGTAGAGGTTCATTGCTCCTGGATGGCCATATGGGGGTATGGCTGCCATTTTGTGGTGTGTGTGGAGGCATGTAATGATAAATTTTTTCAGGAGAGACCGGTTGGACTCACGGTAGCAGTCCTCACTGTTTCAAAAAAAAAATTGGGAGGGAAGAATCTAGAGGAGATTCTTAATCTATCGAATTGCCTTAGGAACTCTAAATCGATCCCTACAACTCGTATGAGCTTGAGAAAATAAGGGATCCTCTTCCTTGATTTCACAGCCAAATCAAGCCCTCCCACACGATTGAGCTCATTCTGGAGCTTTATAAAGAGACCTAATGTTTTGCAGTCATTCTTAGATAAGTTTTGCATTGGAAATCCTCCTCTTCCACATTCTCCGGCCTCCACGACTTTGGCTCTGGCGAGCCTTCTCCGATCACCTCCTCTGGCCGTTCAACCATCAAATTGGACCCCCCTCTGATCTTCTCTCTTCATTGTGCATCTCTTTAACCAAAGAGGGGTCACTCTTCACCTCTTCTTCCTCGCCGAACATCTCACCCTTGACTTTGTCTTCCTCGCGTCTGACCAACCAATGCCAGACGCATCTCACCTTCTCTCCCTCTCTAAGTCTTTCTTATATCTTCCTCTCATTCCCTTGATTCTTTCTATCCCCTTAGCCCTTAGGTTCAACCTTTGCACCATCCTCAACCTAGCTCGTCATCTTCCTCAACTCTAGCATGAACTCCAGCGAGTTCGCACCACCTCTCCACTCCACCAAACGACCCACCATCAAGCCCAAAAGCTTCACCACACCTCCATCAAAACCCCTCTACGAGACACCTACCGCTCCACTCCACCGAACAACCCACCATAACTTCACCATTTCCAACTTCGCCACACTGACACACAAACCCTCACAGCATGCCATGACCACCACTGCACTCGCCGTGCTCCAAGGAGCTTATTATGCATTTTAACTTGGGCTTATAGCCCATATTCCTATTTTAGGTACCTTTGCCAAATCATCGTCACTGCCACCGTCTTCTCTGACCACATTCGTTCATCTCCGACCAACTCCTGACTTGCTACTGCCCTCAACCAAAGAGGATCTAACTCATGTAGCTTCCCAGGCATTCAAACAAGTGACGATGCAGCTGCAGGGCCTTCAATTCACAACACCAGCTGAAGTAGCTCACACAAAGCCTCACGCAAAGGAAGGAGAGCAACTTTAGTCCCACATCGGATATTGACAAATGTAAGAAGGTGAATAAGTTGATTCTGTGCCTGAGGCTCATTGCATCAACACGCACAGGTGTGAGATCACCATACACGCTCCACCGCGTGCACGTCACACATGCTCGCTTACACACCCTCACCCACGAACACGCTTGCGTGTCAGGGTCGGATCTGTTTATCTAGTATCCCAGGTCTGACTTGGTTCTGAGAATGGGAATTTGAGAGGGAAGAGGGGGGTTTTTTCATTATTGTGACCTCAGGATTTGTGCCCCTCTCTTGTGCTTAACACTTAGCCAATCTGTTGTTTGTAAGGTGTTGGATTTGTAAAACGTAGATTTTGTGAGAAAATCATTGTAGTATAGTGTGAATTACGACTCAAAAAAAATTATGTAACGAGATGGCGAGTCGCAGTCGATCTCAGGGAGGTGTTTATGGAGTGAAATTGATCTCGATTTTATACTTTCTTAAAATTGGACCCTAGTTTCTACAGTGAGAGTTAGAGATACGCCAGTCACATTATTTACGTAGAAAACATGTGCATGCGTCAAATATATCACGAATGTGAAAGTGTGCATTGGCGTTCGCATGACCTCAATAATGCAATGACGACTAGTGGGAAATAAATCAATTGTTAATTCATGGATATCCTTGGGGATCGACATTGTGTTGCATCAAGATAAGAATGTAAATCAGGCAATTGATAATCACATTATAGATAGAAAAATCAAGCAAGTGGTGATTTCATTTCTTCAAACTATATCATCATTACAATCATGTTTAGAGGAAAGCTTGTAAATGAAAGCTTAAAACAATGATTCTAGCTAACAGAAAAGTGGTGCATGCATGGATCTACGGAAGATTATGCATGCATCCATTAAGGTAGAGGATTACTGCACTACTAATCAGAAAATGCAGAAATTAAAACTATGAAGAACTTTAATACTAGCTAACAGAAAGTAGGCATTGGAGGTGGTCTCCAATGGCTGTGTGGCCTGAGGTGGTAGGAAGGGAAAGAGGGACGGCCAAGTGGTTGGCCAGCCTCTTGAGAAGGTGGTGGAGGTGCTCTAGCTCTTGGACGTGGAGTGGAATGGAGATGGAGGTGATGGAGCTCACCAAGGGTCCTGGACATCCAAGAACTAAATCTAGATAGGTCTTTTGGCCATCCCCTTAGGTCCTTAAATAGGCTAAGGGAGAGACCCTCTAGAGAAGTGTGGAGTTCTCCAGAAGAGCCTCCATCATGGCCGACTACCCCATTTGAAATGGGTCTTCTTAGATCCACATTTCATGGGTGTGGTTGTGGACTTTGTGAAAGACTAAAAATAGTCTTCAAGATGGTGCCACTAGGTGAAGGTTCTAGAGGTCTCTAGAGTGGGCGACTAGGTGTGTGTGTGTGGGTGTGTGCATGCGAATATGTGGGTGTGGCCAAGTGGTTTAGGTCGAGTCCTTTAGGTCTAGGTGATTGGGTTTAGGTAGGTTTCTAAAGATAGGGTTATAAACCCTAATACTAAGGTGATAAGTGTAATTAAACTTATTACAAGTTTAATTAAGTGGATATGTGTCCAATTGGGAGAGAAAGTTCCTAATTAGGTCAATCTTGAGTCAATTGGACTCTCACTGAGTTCAATTAGACTTGTGTTGGTTGAGGTTTGAGCTCAATTGGACTCTATGAGTCCAATTGACTAAGTGGAGTGTAATTGACTTAGATCCAAGTCAATTAAGTTTAGTGAGAACCTAATTAGGTTATTAGGAAGGTCTTAAGGTAGTGTATTAGGCTTAGGGAACCATGATTTAGGTTTCCTAGGGTGTAGAAATGGGTTTAGGGGCTTAGGAAATCAAGATCTAAGCTTGATTTCAAAAAAGTGATTGGAGAGGGTTCCAAACATCTGATTTAGTAATCAGATGACTTCTACATCAAAATCAGAAATCCAAGTCTCTATTCTAGACGTCCAATGTTGAATCAGGGTGATGTTTAGGTTCTGTCTTGGAATTCTGCAAAAATTGGACGTTTGATACCCTTGTCTGGACGTCCAATATTCTAGTAAAATTGGGTTCTAGGTCTGCAGGTGGTGTCTAAGGGTCCTGGACATCCAGCAACTTACTTGGATGTCTAGATATGGGCTGGAAGATGGGTTTTAAGGCATTCTGAGATAGGGTGGCTAGGTTTTAGGAAGGTCTCTAGGGCTATCCAAAGGCTAGGAAAGGTCCTATGTTATTTATAATTTAACTCCTACATTAAAATTCTACTAGTAAGATAGTATACCTCATCCTTACATTATGTCTTCATCTTTATTGCAGGGCTTCTACTCTAGCTCTACTGCAGCTTTAGCTTCCTCCTTTCTTCAGTTCTAGCTTCATGCCATCTCCTGAGCTTCTTATTGCCTACAATCCCAAAGATTACACTAATCAATACATTATAACATTATTTCATGCATATCTAAGTAAAGTAGAAAAGATGCAATGTATGCATGCATTACACTACAATTATGCTAAGTTCTAACTTAATTTAGGTCATTTAAGTCATATGATTACTGTGCAATCATACCCCCATGCCTAAATCTTGCTAGTCCCTAACAAATGCGAAACTAAGTTATCTACAAGTGGGTTCCTAGAAGACTAATTATTTTTATCAAGCATAAGACTAGAGATTCTTTTCCTTTTTGTTCTCATCCTAAAATCTAGAAATCCAGACAATTGTGAAAGTGTAGCTATGTAGCTTATGCAATGGATTCAAGTGAAAAATTTGATTCCCCTCTAAAGCCTGTACTTGACCCTTAGTAAAATTCTAGTAGGATAGGCAAACTTCTTCCCTCAGGGTATAAGAAGATATTTTATAATTTCTACCCTGGCTTTTAGCTTAGGTAGAGAATGTTTGAGTCAAATGGGTTTGTATTTGGTGGCTCATTCTCATTTGGTGCTACATATAGATTAGTACTATAGAATATAAATTCCCAGACTATCAAGTAAGAGGAAAGGTTCTGCACCCTCATTCACATTTAGGGCAGAGGCGACGGAGGGCTTCGCTGCCTCCCCCTCCCATGTTGGCTGGTCACTTTTTGGATGTGGAAATCCCATATTCTGAAGGCATTCAGGTGATGGAGATGGTTTTAAGATGTGCCCTGATTGGGGAGGTGTTGATAGGGGCACCATCCATGGATCGACTTCATAATTTATTATGATACCTAGCCCTAAAATCACTAAATTGGAAGATTGCAACCTTGGGCCCTTCTCGCTTTTTGCTTTATGGTCTGGGTATGATTGATGTCGAGTCCCTTCAATTCCAAACGAGTATGTTCGAGAACATCACTATGATGTGGAGATTTATCTCGCCATTTGATAGGGCATTGGCGAAGCGCCCCCCACAGAAGGTGACTTCTAGACAGGGAAGGCTGGAGATCACTGGTCTACTGCTTCATTTGAGAACAAAAGAGGTAGTGACAAAGATGATTGAGAGCTTTGCGGAGTTGGAGGAAGGTATGGGGATTGTGCTCGGGGAAGGGGATGGGAGGGTGATATGGGTGAACGTTAATTTTGCTCATAGTGGTTCACTACCTGAGAAGATCATTCTCCGTTGTGGGGGAAGTTCGAGGTGGATTCAACTTTGGATTTGTTTAGACAAGGTGGGGATGTGTGGGCAACAAATGGGAAAAACTTTTGTGGAAGTGGTCAAGAGCAGGCCAGACCAAATGCAGGGTGGTAGAGATCCCGCAGAGGAGTCACCGATGATAAAGAAGAGAAAAGACCATCATCCTGAGGAGTATGGAGGGGGCCTGATGAACGAATCAAGGGAGTTGCTCCAGAGCGAGGAGAGGATAAATGAGATGGGGTCTCAGATGATTATACTAGTAGAAGAGGTTGCTGGGAGTGGGGCTAAGAAGGTGATGGTAGATACCCCATTCTCCTTTGACATACTTGATGGTTTTAGGTATGATGTTGGAGCCAAAAACAAAGGAAAAGGAGTGCTTATTAGGTCTCCATACAAGCTACGAAAAAGAAGGGGTTATGATAAGCTGGGTGATGATAACATCATCATTAGCCATATCTATCTTTAATTAGTCATAATCAAGGAATAAATGCTCCCACATAACCACTAGAAGAGCCCTAATTCATTGTAAATCCATTTTGAAAGAATAACAAGAAAATAGGGGTAAAATTGTAGTTTTAACAGCGTATCTCAATTGCAGAACAATCATGGGATTTCTCAAGGTTAATTAAAGGTCAAATGGTCTTAAATGTCTAACAAGTGGGTCCATGTAGATAGAAACGAGTTTCACGCATTTAAAGAATTAAATGACATTGAAACCCTAAAAACAGGCCTGCTTAATCTACTGAGGATCTGGTCAGGATAAAATTAACTCAAACCCTCTAAAATTCATAGAAAAATATTCTCTAGGGTTTGGTACCTTCAATTTAACCATCAGAACTCATCTTGACCCAAAATAGAGCCACAGACAGACTATTACCCTAATTTAGGTTTTTGCATAAATTACCCAGTCAAACTAGGTCAAAACCAAAATCCAACTTCACCATTTCATTCTTTAGGTTCAAATTAGGTTTGTACCAAAATTTGGGCCCAATCTGAGATCATCTTTGCCAAGTTCACATTTTGGTCCTGTCTTACTCTTTTTTCTCACACACATGCTCCTAACTTTCAAAATCCTTACAATTAGGCCCCTGATGAGAACCTCGTCATAAACCCTAAACTAACACCATCTAACCCAGATTTGCAAGAAAAAGCTCCTATATAACTCTAGAAAGGCTTGGCTCAGAGAAATTCTGAGTTTGTGAAGAAAACAGAAACTAAGGGGTAAAAATGTAATTTCACCAATTCAATCTGAAAATAGGGTAACTCAGGGTCCAAACATAGGTCAAACTAACCTAATAAGAAGAAAAGTGGGATGAGTTGATCCAATAAGGGCTACAGCAACTCCAAGGAATTAAATGACATCCTATAACCCTAAAAATAAATCCACTTCAATTCACGAGGTTCGAGGCAAATAAAAAATCAACTAAGACCTCTAAAATTCATATAAAAATAATCTCTAGGGTTTAGAACCTTCAATTTGGCCTTAGGAACCTATTTTGACCTACATTGAGAACCATGCCCAATTAATGACTTAATTTGGGTTTTTACGTAAATTGACTGATCAAACAAGGTCTGATATAGAAATAAAATTCACCATCAGAATCCTTAGGTCCTAATTAGTCATGTATAAAAACTTGAGCCTAAGAAGAGACCTTCTTGACCAACTTTACATTTTGGTCCTCATCTATTACTTTTTGGCCCTCAACTTTTGAAACCCTTACATTTTGGCCCCTAACTCTTCTTCGTTCTTTGCATTTGGGTCCTCCCTGCAAAACCCTGAGCAGCGCCACGCTCTGGCGACTTTGCGCGGAGCATGGCACCACGCAGGGTAAGGGAGACCCTCTGCCAAGACAACCGGGGGTTCCCTGCGACGTCTGCTGTCGCAGGGACACCTCCATGTTCTCTGCAGCTACCCATCCCTCCCGTGCGAATGCACGAAAGGTATGGGTCTCCATCTCCGACGTCCTCCGGCGAGGGAGGCACGTAGCCTCCCTCCGCCCTCCTCTCTGATTCCACCTCTATAAAAGCCGCCCCCGTCTACCGAACTCAGCAGCTCGGTTCTGACGGAGAAACCCCCCCTTCTTCCCTATCTTCCCACTCTGGCAGAAGCCCCCCTGCTCCGTCGGTTCTTCCTCCTCCTCCTCATCACTCTACCGCATTACCAGCAGTAGAGCCACCTCCGCCCGCTCTTCCTGCGTCGCGCCGTACCCAGCGTGCGCTCTCCCGCTCTCTCCTCGCTGCCGCCCTCTCTATCTGGGCACCTTCTTCTCCGGCGACAATCGATACGACTGTCGCCCTGCTCCGGTCCCCCTCGTCCCTCAAAGTAGGTACAGTTCTTTCCCTTCCTCCCCTCTTTCTTTCCCCTACTTCAATTTGTTCAACCACCCTTCGACCGCGCCTGATCGCCCTCACCTTCTCCATCTCCGGCCAACCTCTGGCGACTCGCTCCCATTATTCCACCACCCCACATGACTCGCCGACCGACCCAAAACCTCCGCCTCGTCACGCTGAACCACTTCCACCCCTTCACTCCCTGCCGTTCGCTGCCTAAAGACCCCCCGAAAAAACCCATTCCCCCAGCCACAGTCCGACCTAGGGTAGCCCTTGCACGTCGCCCCACGCCTCGCCACCACCTGCACGAGCTTTGCCGCACTCTGGCGAAGCTCCTTGCACCTTCTGACTAGGCTGAGAGGCCGTATTGCTGTGAACAAGTCACCCGCCCTCCGCCGCCATTGCTGAGCAGGTGGAGCTTCTTCCGCCTGCAGCTGCAGCCTCGCTTCACCCAAGTCTAACTCCCCAGGACGCACGGTTCGCCCTCACGCACCTGCCCAGGCTTGCAGCTGGGGTGAGAGCCCCGTGCACAGCAACGATTGCCTGCAGCTTTCTCAGCTGCAGGCGCCCAATTGGGGTGGGACATTTAGTCCCACCTCGGAAGACTCTGAAGCAGCGCACTCGCATAAATGCGAAAAGTGCTATAGGCTTATCGCCTCAGCACACGGGGTGAGGTCCCTCTCACCCGCTCACCCGGCCTGGTCCGCGACCACCCCCCGCGGACCTAGCCCGACCCGTTTATCCGACCTGCACTCCTCGCCCACCAACGCACGCCGGTGGGCCTGGACTCGGGCGTGACCCGTATCCGAATACCTGGCGACTCTGGGAGAGCTATCCTACGAGTGAATTCTGAGAGAGAGAGACGCGGGGGAGGGTAGAGTAGGATTTTGCCCTGACCAAACTGTGAGCGTGCAGGCACAGAAGAAGAAGAAGAAGAAGAGAAGGCAGACCGCAGAGGAAGAAGGAGAAGAGAAAGAAGGAAGCAGGATGCACTGTAGCAGAAGCTACTTAAGTCTTCTGATTGAAAAATTAGACGACGCCCTGAAGAAAAAGAAAAAGAAGAAGAAAAGAAGAACAGGCATCACAAGGAAGAAAGAAAGAAGAAGAGCAGAAGGAAGAAGACAAAGAAGAGAGAAGCAGAACACGAGGAGAAAGAGAAGAAGCCCTGAAGAAAATGAAGAAGAAGGAAGAAGACTGAAGAACCAAAGAGAAGAGAAAAGAAGACAAAGACAAGAGAAAGAAGAGAAGAAGAAAAAGCCAACAAGACAAATCTCTCTCTCTCTCTTTCATTTTTGTAATAGAAACTTTGTACTTCTAGAATACAATTTGCTCCCTGAGTTCGACCTCGGGAAAACTTTTATTTCCAAGTAACAAATTGTATTAAACTGGTAACCGCTTCTTTATACTATACTACGACGAAATATTAGAACTATAGAGGATTGGCGTCTCACCAGTTTTTGGCGCCGTTGCCGGGGAGCAACGGCTATTCTAGAAGTAATAAAATTTCTATTTGTAAGTTTCTAATAATCTCTCCTCTCTTTTGTGCAGATACAGAAAAAAAAGATGCAACCGCACCATAGCCACTCCAAGGATAGGTAACTTCCTATTAAACCCTAAAATTTTAAAGAAAAACAAAGAAAAGAAATAGGCATAACCTGTCTTTTATACATAGTAATAGCTGCATATTCTCAGAAACTATTATTCCTGCACACAGTTTTAAAGGTAATTAAGGGGTAACACATCCTTGCCTGAGCCCTAATTACCCAAACAAAGAGTTAAATGGACCAAGTAGAGCCAACATAAGGTCAAACATTAGGATTTCAGAGACACACCCCTTAATCAAGAATTGAGGAAATCCAAAAGAGGTGTGCCCAAGCCATTGATTGAAAATAATTAATAAGGAAAATCCTAAACAATTGGCTCTCTCTAAACACTTGAACCCTAAAAAAAAATAGGGCCTAAATTCTCAAGGGAACCACTGGGTGAAGTTGATCCCTAGGGTCAACCAACCTTCAAATTAGGCCACTTTGTTCACAAAAACACCTAAGAGTTCAAGTGAAACCTTAAGCACCTTGATCTTAAAGTAAAAAAAAGGTAGACTTAAGAGGTCAAGATCCCCATTCTGGTCTACCTGGAACCGCAGTGACAAGAGAGGTCGGGTGGGGGAAACCCTGTAACCCGTGGGGACGCTCTACCGTGTAGGGGTCTTCGCGGGACTCACCCTCTCTGGCTGCCCAGGTAATTCTCAGGTGGACGATCTTTCTGATCAAGGGGTCCATCTGCCCCGCACCTCTATAGTCACCCAACACATTTTTGGGTGTCTTGATTGGGTCCAGCACCTTCTAAACTCTTCTACTCCAACAGTGCATGAACGGTAGGGGATCCTTAAGACCACCCTTAAGATCTCCTTTAGGAATTCACTCTCGTCAAGGCCAAGCCTCGACGCCCGTGTTTGAACAGCAACCCTACCCCATCATTCTCTCATCTGATTCTGAATCAAGCTCTTCTTCTTCCCCCATCATGGCTCAGCCAGTTGAGGAAGAAAATAATCTGGAGCACCAGCTCCAGCGACTCAATGACCTCTTCCAAAACTTTGTGCACCCACCGCAGCGTCCTATGATGCGGGATCATTATAATCCTGCTGCGGTGGCCATCGAGCCTCGAGTCAGAATCCCGACTGGAGGACTGATTCCGAATTCAAGCCCAACATGATTCATGCTATACCTAAATTCCATGGGCTTAATTCCGAAGATCCCTTCCAGCACATCAAACAGCTAAAGCATCTGGCCCAAACTTTTGGGTCAGATGCGCAAAATCGGGATATTCTTCTCATGAAGATGTTCTCCTTTTCTCTTATGGACAAGGCCGCTCATTGGTATCAAACTCAGACCCAGCCGATCAACACTTAGGAATAACTTCAGTCCGAGTTCTTGAAAAAGTTCTTCCCCGTTGGTCGGACCAACGCCTTGCACCATCAGATTACGCACTTCACTCAACAAATAGGGAAACCTCTCCATGAGGCATGGGATCGTTTTCAAGATCTCATGAGAAAGTGCCCCCATCACGGAGTTCCTAAATGGGAACAGGTCCAATCTTTTTACCAGGGACTCTGTGAGGACATCCATCTTTTCGTCAATGCAACCTGTGGAGGAAATATCATGGGTCAACATGAGGACACCATGTGGGAGATTCTCGAAAACATGTGCGAGAACTCCATCAACAATGACTCCATGGGATTATTCGACAGGATGAATACCCGCGCATCGACGAATCTTAGGGGAGCACATGAGACGCAGGGCCTATCCGCATCAGTCGACCTGGAATTAATGGCCAGTCGATTGGACAAGGTCTCGATTATTGAAAAGAAGGTGGATGAGCTGACTCAACATCTGCAGCGAGCCACCTCTGCGCATAACCCCTTCGCACAGCCCCCTTCCACAAGGGAAACTGTGCAAAACATTATCCATTGATCTTCTCCTAGGATGGATCCATATCCACCATCTGATTCTCTAACCAGAGGTCCATCCGATCCTCTCTATACCAGCCTGGGGAATTCTATTCCCTCTTTCTCTGACTCTCTGGAGGTTCCTCAGACCTGCGAGGACCTCAACGCCATCCAAAATGACCTGTTCTCCAACACCTATAACCCTGGATGGCGAAACCATCCCAATTTTCAGTGGACGGGAAATTCCCAAACCCAAAGACCACCCTTTTAGCCCCGCCCACAACAACCCCCTCGTCCTTACCAGCCGCCTCAGCCTCGGCCCAACCCTACTTATCCATCAGGGCCAAATCAGGATCAAATGTCCCTTATCCTTCAGACTTTGGCTGACATTCAAAGAACGAATGCGGCTATTCAAAAGCAACACAAGGACGAACTTACAGAGGTCCGAAACCAATTGGCCCAGTTGGCAAACTCTCGCCAGCCAAGCACTCTTCCTTCCCAACCTCTTCCCAATCCAAATAACGTGCCAACCCAGCGGCGCGTTATGAACCCAAACCCAGGCCATGCCCATATGATTTATCAGGCCCCCTCTGTTCCTTCACCCGACGGGATAGAGGCCTCCACTTCTTTTGCAAGTTACCAGCAGCAACCTATCTTACCCAATCCCAACCAAAACCAGGCAGGACTTAATTCTGTAACAACCCGTAGTGGTAAGGAAACCCAAGACCCACCTCATCCAAATCACTCCAAGCCGGGTAGTGATCCCAAGCCTAGGACAGTAATCCAGGACGTTCCTACCCCTATCCCAGATCCAAGACCTGGACCTATCCTAGAAGAACCAACCAAGATCCCATTTTCCGAGGCCTTGACCAAGGGAAAGAAGACCACCAAGCTCGTGGCACCTGAGGAGGACCTGGTCAAGCTCTTTGAGCAGGTCCACATAAACATCCCCTTGATGGATGCAATCCGCCACGTACCAGCTTACGCACGATTTTTAAAGAATGTGTGTACACCCCAGCGTAAGCCGCGAACCAAGGGTGGGAGTCCAATTGTTCTGTCAAAGCAAGCCAGCTCTGTAATCCTCAGTAGACTCCCACCCAAGGCAAAAGATCCTGGTACTCCCCTGATTTCCTGCAAGATAGGTGATACCCAATTTGATAGAGCTTTACTAGACTTGGGTGCATCCATAAATCTGATACCCACATCCTTACTTGACCATCTAGAAGAATCTGAGCTAAAACCAACCGAGGTGACATTACAATTAGAAGATCGATCTATAAAGTCACCAAAAGGGATTCTCGAGGATGTTATCGTAAGAGTGCGGGATTTCTATTTCCCCGTGGACTTCATAGTCTTAGATATGGATGCACCTGAGAACCTTAGGGATACACCAATCATTTTAGGGAGACCTTTCTTGGCTACTGCTCGAGCCAACATTAGTTGTGAGAAGGGCCAAATAGAGCTCAAATTTGGGGATCAAACCTTGAAAATTGATATATTCAAGGCCCAACAAGGACTTAATTGCGGTGTCATCGAACAGATTTGTGACATTAGGGCTTTGGTTGATGAAACACACTTCCAGAATGACCTGATTATGCCTCATCAACCACAGAAGGATCTTGACCCGCAAACAGAGGAGTTGAATCCAGATATAAACAACCCAGTAACTCCTACCCTTGAACCTCACGTCTATACTGAACCACCCGCTGCTGCTGATAACCCTATCCTCGAACTGAAGCCTCTTCCTGCTCACTTGAAATACATCTTTTTGGGTTCTAATCAGACCTTCCCTATGATTATCAATTCCAACCTCAATCCCGAACAGGAATCCCATCTGATTACTGTCCTCCAGCAACATCGTAGAGCCATCGGATGGACTCTCGATGATTTGACTAGAATAAGTCCCTCTTATTGTACTCATCATATCTATTCAAAAGAGGGCGCACGACCTTCTCGTGAAATGCAGAGACGTTTGAACCCTAATCTGCAGGAGGTCATGAAGAAGGAGATCATCAAGTGGTTAGATGCCGGAATCATCTACCCGATCTCCGATAGTCGTTGGGTGAGCCTAATTCAGGTTGTGCCTAAGAAGGCACGACTCACCATCATAATGACTGAGACCGGAGAAATCATTCCTACCCGATTAGCCAATGCGTGGAGAGTTTGTATAGATTATCGCCGACTCAATTCCTCTACGAAGAAGGATCATTTCCCACTACCTTTCATTGATCAAATTCTCGAGAAACTAGCGGGAAATAGGTTCTTCTACTTTCTTGACGGATACTCCGGTTATAACCAGGTGGCAATCCATCCTGAGGACCAAGAAAAGACCACGTTCACCTGCCCTTCGGAACATACGCTTTCCAAAGGATGCCTTTCGATCTTTGCAATGCACCCGCTACCTTTCAGCGGTGCATGCTTGCCATATTCTCAAATATGGTAGGTGATTTTCTGGAAGTCTTCATGGATGACTTTTCAGTTTTTGGAGAATCATTTGACGATTGCCTCGAACACTTGGTCCAAAACTCAGGCGGTGCATCGAGGTGAATTTGGTTCTTTCCTGAGAAAAGAGCCATTTCATGGTGCCTGAGGGAATTGTCCTGGGACACTTAATTTCAGAAAAAGGCATCCAAGTGGATCGAGCTAAGGTTGATCTGATCTCTCGCCTTCCTATGCCTAGCTCGATCAGGGACATCCGTTCTTTTCTGGGGCACGTCGGTTTTTACCGTCGTTTCATTCTGGATTTCTCGAAAATCGCACGCCCCTTGACTTCTCTTCTCTCCAAGGATGTACCCTTTGAAATCTCCAAGGACTGCACACTAGCCTTTGAAAACCTACGTGATCGAGTCACCCAGGCACCTATCCTACAATCCCCTGACTGGTCTCAACCCTTTGAGATCATGTGCGATGCATCTGATTTCGCTGTAGGAGCGATCCTGGGGCAAAAAGCTGACGGGAAACCCATGGTCATCTACTACGCTAGCAAGACACTTGACGAGGCTCAGCGTAACTATACGATTATGGAGAAAGAGCTGCTAGCTGTAGTATTTGCCCTTGAAAAGTTCCGATCGTATCTTCTGGGTTCCTATGTCATCATTTACTCGGATCACACGGCTATAAGGCATCTCCTTGCCAAGAAGGACGCGAAGCCCCGACTAATCCGTTGGATCATGCTGTTGCAAGAATTCAATCTTGAGATTCGCGACAAAGTGGGAAGGCAGAATGTGGTAGCCGACCATCTGTCTCGTCTTCCTTCTGAGATTATCAACCCTTCCAGACCCATCACGGAACACTTTCCTGATGAGCACCTGCTTACTGTTGGTACTAGACTTCCATGGTTTGCTGATATAGTAAACTACTTGGCATTTCATCAGACCCCGTTTGATTGGCCGAAGGCCAAGAAAGACAAATTGCATTCTGATACCAAGTATTACATCTGGGAAGATCCGTACCTTTTCCGCATAGGTGCTGATCAAATCATTCGGAAATGTGTCCCAGAAGAGGAATTCAACAATATCCTCTCTTTCTGCCATGACCAAGCTTGCGGTGGCCATTTCTCTGGGCATAAAACCGCATCAAAAGTCCTTCAGTGTGGTTTTTACTGGCCCACGCTGTTCAAAGACGCATACAGTCACTGCAAGGCATAAAGTCGTTGCCAGACTTTGGGCAACATGAACCGTCGCGATATGATACCTTTGCAGCCTATTCTCGTATGCGAAATCTTTGATGTTTGGGGGATTGATTTTATGGGCCCCTTTCTTGTCTCGGATGGTTTCGAATACATTCTGCTTGCTGTGGACTACGTGTCCAAATGGATCGAAGCCATACCGACCCGAACCTGTGATCACAAGATTGTTCTCAAATTCATTCATCGAAACATTTTCTCAAGGTTCGGGATTCCCCGTGCTATAATCTCTGATGGGGGGACCCATTTTACAAATGCTCAGTTTAGGTCACTGATGACCAAATATGGGGTGTCTCACCGAATCTCTACTCCTTACCACCCCCAAACTAATGGTCTAGCTGAGCTGTCAAATCGGGAGATCAAGAAGATCCTGCAGGTCACTGTTCGGCCTGACAGGAAAGACTTGTCATCCCGACTTTCGGAAGCATTGTAGGCCTATAGGACCGCCCACAAAACCCAATTAGGTATGTCTCCGTTTAGACTGGTGTACGGAAAGGCATGTCAACTTCCCATAGAACTGGAGCATAAAGCCTATTGGGCAGTACGGAACTGTAATCTAGATCTTTCAAAGGTTGGAACCCGCAGAAAACTCCAAATCAGCGAGATCGATGAATTACGCCTAGACGTGTATGAGAACTCGCGAATCTACAAGGAGCGGGTTAAAGCCTTCCATGACAAGCACATCTCGAGAAAGATCTTTCATCCTGGTTAGAAGGTCCTACTCTTTGATGCCCGACTCAAACTTTTCCTGGGAAAGTTGTGATCCAAGTGGGTCGGACCATATTTAGTCCAACAGGTTTTTGGAAATGGAGCTATCGAAATCAGTCCGCTCAGCCACGATTCCGAACCTTTCATCGTGAACGGTCAGAGACTCAAGCCATTCATTGATGTGACTTCTACTGATTTGGCTGAATCTTCTTATATCCTTCATTCCCTTTGAGCTTATTGCGCCCAGCCGATGGCGTAAAACTCAGCGCTTAACGGGAGGCAGCCCGTCATTTTCTAAAAATCTAAACCCTTTTCACACTTTTGTGCACTTAAAGTTCACCCTTATGGACAGCCGACTCCACCTTAGATACGTGCATCCGAGATTAGAAATCGTCCGCAGAATTCATCCCGACCCATTCACTCATTAAAACATCTGTCTTAAGGAATGAACTAAGTAAATAAAAACCCCTAAGTCACAATGAGGACATTGCAAACCTTAGGCATGGGGGGGATAAAAGTACAAAACTTGTAAAAAGGGTTTTAAAATAAAAAAATTCACATATGACAAAAACACCATAAAAATTAAAAAAAAATTCAAAAAAAAAAAGAATAAAGAATAAAAAGAATAAGAGGAGAAAGGAAATTTTGTGGGAGAAGAAAAAGAAACAAAAAGGAGCATAAATTGAAGAAAAAGAGTGATAGTCATTAATAAGAAGCTAAGGAATTGACTTAAGTTCTAGACCTTATTCAAGAAAAGAAATGAAAAGTGCATGGTGAGATTAGTAAGAACGCAAACTTTAGGCATTCTTGGATAGACTCTTAGTACCCATTAAGATCTAGACAGTCCTCAAGAGGTTGAGGAAAATGAAAAGCTTAAGTATTAGGTCCAAGGCTTAGGGAGTATTTGACCTCATTAACTAACTTCTGGTTTACGGGACTCAGTAACCTAAGCACCCCAACCGCACACACAGCCTGGTTCAGTAAGCGTAAAAATTCAAAATCACGCAGAAGCGTCGCAAAATTCTGAAAAATACACCTAGAATAGGAGCGGCCGATCAACACAAGTTGATTTGGATGAGTTCCCAGCGCGGAGAGGCGGGAAATCCCCTCAAAGATGCGTAACAAAATATCATCTCCTCGGTGCTTATCTCTTAGGATATTTACATATCCTACTGGGGGCATGTAAGCACTCTGCTGGTTCAGATTCCATGGATGGCATTATCACGAAGTGTCAATTGCCAGGGTCTGGATTCAGCCACGGAACACCATGGATGGGATTATCTCGAAATCTCAATAGCCAGGGTTCCGGGGGTTGCCATGGGAGGTGCTATCTCGAAGCATCGATTGCCAGGAACCCTTGAGGATTGATGATGGGAGCAAGGAATATGATACAGACCGTGTTGAAAAGCCAATCCTAGGCTAGAACTAAAAAGAAAAAGAGAGAGAAAACTCTCCAAACAGAAAAGCTTTCTACATCTCTCTCTTACAAAACACACTACGAACTGAACCAGGGCTAAAATCATTTCAAGCACGGGGTGCTTTAATCACGAAGTCTAATAAACCTTAGGTTAGTTCTTGTGGGCCTTAAAAACCTTTGCCAAAGACTGAGACTAAGGCTAGACAGATCTGGATCTTGGTTGGTACTAGAGTACCTTTTAAGCCTATGGTCAGCATTCTAACCTAATCTAGGTTCAAATGAAAAAGCACTTATCTGAAGATTGTTAAAAACATCATGGTCTAGAACAAAGGTTAAAACCTTAGGTTTTTGCTAAGGGACTAGTAAAAGCTAGGCATGGGGGTATGATGAGAACCTCGTTATAAACCCTAAACTAGCACCATCTAACCTAGATTTGTAAGAAAAAGCTCCTACATAACTCTAGAAAGGCTTGGCTCAGAGAAATTCTGAGTTTGTGAAGAAAATAGAAACTACGGGGTAAAAATGCAATTTCACCAATTCAATCTGAAAACAGGGTAACTCAGGGTCCAAACATAGGTCAAACTAACCTAATAAGAAGAAAAGTGGGATGAGTTGATCCAATAAGGGCTACAGCAACTCCAAGGAATTAAATGACATCCTGTAACCCTAAAAATAAACCTACTTCAATTCACGAGGTTTGAGGCAAAGAAAAAATCAACTCAACCCTCTAAAATTCATAGAAAAATAATCTCTAGCGTTTAGAACCTTCAATTTGGCCTTAGGAACCCATTTTGACCTACATTGAGAACCATGCCCAATTAATGACTTAATTTGGGTTTTTACGTAAATTGATCGGTCAAACAAGGTTTGATCTAGAAATAAAATTCACCATCAGAATCCTTAGGTTCTAATTAGTCATGTATAAAAACTTGAGCATAAGAAGAGACCTTCTTGACCAACTTTACATTTTGGTCCTCATCTATTACTTTTTGGCCCTCAACTTTTGAAACCCTTGCATTTTGGCCCCTAACTCTTCTTCATTCTTTGCATTTGGGTCCTCCCTGCAAAACCCTGAGCAACGCCATGCTCTGGCGACTTTGCGCGGAGCATGGCGCCGCGCAGGGAGACCCTCTGCCAAGACAACCGGCAGACGTCGCAGGGACACCTCCATGGTCTCTACGGCTACCCATACCTCCCGTGCGAATGCACGGAAGGTATGGGTCCCCATCTCCGGCGAGGGAGGCACGTCGCCTCCCTCCGCCCTGCTCTCTGATTCCACCTCTATAAAAGCCGCCCCCGTCTACCGAACTCAGCAGCTCGGTTCTGACGGAGTAACCCCCCCTTCTTCCCTCTCTTCCCACTCTGGCAGAAGCCCCCTGCTCTGGCGGTTCTTTCTCCTCCCCCTCGTCGCTCTGTCGCATTACCAGCAGCAGAGCCGCCTTCGCCCGCTCTTCCTGCGTCGCGCCGTACCCAGCGCGCGCTCTCCCGCTCTCTCCTCGCCGCCGCCCTCTCTATCTAGGCACCTTCTTCTCCGGCGACAGTCGATATGACTGTCGCCCTGCTCCGGTCCCCCTCGTCCCTCCAAGTAGGTACAGTTCTTTCCCTTCCTCCCCTCTTTCTTTTCCCTACTTCAGTTTGTTCAACCACCCTTCGACCGCGCCTGATCGCCCTCACCTTCTCCATCTCCGGCCAACCTCCGGCGACTCGCTCCCATCATTCCACCACCCCACACAACTCGCCGACCGACCCAAAACCTCCACCTCGTCATGTTGAACCACTTCCACCCCTTTACTCCCTGCCGTTCACTGCCTAAAGACCCCCCGAACAAACCCATTCCCCCAGCCACAGTCCGACCTAGGGCAGCCCTTGCACGCCGCCCCACGCCTCGCCACCACCTGCACGAGCTTCGCCGCACTCTGGCGAAGCTCCCTGCACCTTCTGACTAGGCCGAGAGGCCGTATTGCTGTGAACAGGTCACCCGCCCTCCGCCGCCATTGCTGAGCAGGTGGAGCTTCTTCCGCCTGCAGCTGCAGCCTTGCTTCGCCCAGGTCTAACTCGCCAGGACGCGCGGTTCGCCCTCACGCACCTGCCCAGGCCTGCAGCTGGGGTGAGAGCCCCGTGCACAGCAGCGATTGCCTGTAGCTTTCTCAGCTGCAGGCGCCCAATTGGGGTGGGGCATTTAGTCCCACCTCGGAAGACTCTGAAGCAGTGCACCCGCATAAATGCGAAAAGTGCTATAGGCTTATCGCCTCAGCACACGGGGTGAGGTCCCTCTCACCCACTCACCCGGCCTCGTCTGCGACCACCCCCCGCGGACCTGGCCCGACCCGTTTACCCGACCTGCACTCCTCGCCCACCAACGCACACCGGTGGGCCTGGACCCGGGCGTGACCCGTATCCGAATACCTGGCGGCTCTGGGAGAGCTATCCTACGAGTGACTTCTGAGAAAGAGAGACGCAGGGGAGGGTAGAGTAGGTTTTTGCCCTGACCAAACTGTGAGCGTGCAGGCACAGAAGAAGAAGAAGAAGAAGAAGAGAAGGCAGACCGCAGAGGAAGAAGGAGAAGAGAAAGAAGGAAGCAGGATGCACTGTAGCAGAAGCTACTTAAGTCGTCTGATTGAAAAATCAGACGACGCCCTGAAGAAAAAGAAAAAGAAGAAAAGAAGAACTGGCACCGCAAGGAAGAAAGAAAGAAGAAGAGCAGAAGGAAGAAGACAAAGAAGAGAGAAACAGAACACGAGGAGAAAGAGAAGAAGCCCTGAAGAAAAAGAAGAAGAAGGAAGAAGACTGAAGAACCAAAGAGAAGACAAAAGAAGACAAAGACAAGAGAAAGAAGAGAAGAAGAAAAAGCCAACAAGACAAATCTCTCTCTCTCTCTCTTTCATTTTTGTAATAGAAACTTTGTACTTCTAGAATACAATTTGCTCCCTGAGTTTGACCTCGGGAAAACTTTTATTTCCGAGTAACAAATTGTATTAAACTGGTAACCGCTTCTCTATACTATACTACGACGAAATATTAGAACTACAGAGGATTGGCATCTCACCAGACCCTATCTTTGTAGTCATTCTTTGCAAATAGGTCCCTCCGCCATTATCGTGGAGGAATCCTTCTCCAGCAACCTTTGATTGAAGAGAACTCCTTCTCTGATCAACGAATCCCTTCGAAAATTGGAGGGGAGATTCCTTACGGAGTTCTCTTTCCAACGCACCCGACCTTGAATCCTATAACCTTCCCAATTTCTCATGCAAACACATGAGAGATTCGGGTATCTCTTGGGTTTCCAACTCCGGTGAACCTTCCAAGTTCTAGAGCTTAGTTTCCAAGCTTCAATTGCCCTCTAAAAGCCTATAAAAGGGTTACCAATGCACACCGATACTTCCACGTTCAAATTCGATCGGAATCACCCTCAATTCCTCCCTCCTCTCTGACCTAATAGCTCCTCGACGTTCGGCAACCTCCTCTGACTCCATTCCTCATCCGTTCGAAAAATCAACGATGGACCTACCATCCTCAACTTCCTCCGCTCTTGGCCGTACCAGCAGGAGCCTCCTTCCCATCGTCGTCGCCACTTCTACCTCACTAGAGCAGTTCTCGTCCATGGCGTCAGCCACATCGTACTTGGCCACACCTCCATGTGGGCCTAGTTCGAACCTGATTACCCACCTAAGCCTTACACCTCGGTTGCTACCCACTGTAGGCAGCCCTAGTCCTGGGTATGCGGATCCTCGAATACCCGATTACCTAAGCATTTGACCAGACATTGAGAAAGAGAAAAGGGGAAGGAAAGAGAGAGAGCGTAGGGTCAAGTGGGTTTTTTCTATGGAGAACAATGGCTAACACTTAGCCATTTGAGAAATTGTGCCCTGTGTGTGAAGAGAAGAAAAGAAAAGAGAGAAGAAAATAAAGAAGGAGAAGATCTAAAGAAGGCTAAGGCAAGACGTACAGAAGAAATCAGACAAGAAGAAGAGGAAAAGAGACAGAGCCAAAGAAAAGGAGCCATACAGAAGAAAGCCAAAGAAGAAGAAGAGCAGAAGAAAATCAAAGAAGCAAAGCAACGCACTTTAAGTCGTCTAATTTCACAATCAGACGTCTGATTCACTGTTTGTTCATTTAGTTCTTTTTGAGTAATTGCTATATATGTGTTAGGCTAATAATTGGTGATCTGAATCACCATTATTTTGTCTAGAGTTCTTTTTATCTCCTCATATACTCATGTTATACATTACATATTAGTTTTTGAGTAGTTAATTATACTCATTTATATTATCTATTGAGATTAGTGCGTAAATTCCATATTTGCTTCCAGTGAACGACCTTGGACTTCATTTCTGGCATTCTGAGCTTAAAAATTTTATTTGTTGTTCGATTTATTGTGGATTTCAAACTACGACGACAATACTTTGATTTAAATCCTCGATAGATCACTTCATCAACAATAGGGATGGAACTAAGTACGGTTGCAAAAGCAATTGGTGTGGTGAGGACTGATGGTGGGTCCAGAAGGGGGAAGTCTGAAATGAGATGAGGGTCTTGTCTTGGAACGTGCGTGGGTTGCACGATGGGGTCCGACGAGCCTCCCTTGCTAGATATATGCGTGAATGATATGTTGACTACGCATTATTGCAAGAAACTCACATTGAAGAGGATGGGTATAACATGTGGAAGCTACTGCCACAGAATGAAATCACAAATATTGTTATGGTGAGGCTCAAGGCAGGTTAGGAGGCATGGCAGTATGGTGGAAGGTTGCAAAGCTTCAGCTGGCAAAGGTAGCAAAAGCTGAGTTTAGAATGACATGTAGATTCTAGTCAGTTCACATGGGAAGTGTCTGGTTTATAACATGTGTATATGGGCCGTGCAATGCGAATAGGAGGAATGTTTTATGGTTTGAATTAACAGAGATAGCAGAGGGGATTGGAGATAGTCCATGGTTAATAGGTGGCGACTTCAACTGCACACTCTTAAGCCAAGACAGAGCGAGCGGGCGTGTGGATCAATCTGCACTTGGTTTTTAGTTGGCGGTTCATAATATGGGGCTTAGTGAGTACCCCTCACCTAGAGTGGAATATACTTGGCACAATGGCAGTGGATAGATGTCCAAACTCGATTGTTTCTTCGAGAACTCGAGTCTTTTGGAAAGGTTTCACCTTTCTGCTGTGGCTGGGCAAGAAAGACCCTTCTCTGACCACACCCCACTGATATGGGAGTATGGTGAAGGTAATACAATGGGCACTTACTTCAAGTTCAGAAGGTCTTGGTTGAGGGAACCAGGGTGTAAAGATATGATTGCGAATTGTTGGGAAATGAAGCAGGTGGTTGGGTCAGCGACAGTAAGGCTTACTACGAAGTTGGCTAGTCTCAGAAACATGTTGAAAGAGTTTGGACAGACAGTGGGGGTACTACGTGAACAAAGGAGAGTGGAGGCACTTGCTGTGTTGCGTGGGTTGGATGAGAAGGAAGCTAGGGGTCCTTTGGCTGATTTTGAACTGTAGCAACAAAGACAAATGCAAGATGTGGTGCTAGAAGAAGATTTGAAGAGGGAAATGGATTGGAGAGAAAAATCTTGACAACTTTGGTTGCATGAGGGTGACGCCAATACCAAATTTTTCCACATGGCCGCCAGTTCGAGGAGATGTATCAACCTTATCTCATCCATTCTCTCAGGAGATCAGAGACTTACCTCCATGGCAGATATTCAGGCTGTAGAAGTGGCCTACTTTCGTGGTCTTTCGGCTACCCCAATCAGAAGTGCGTGGAGAATGGTGGCACTTGATTATCCTAGGGTGGATGAGTTACAAGCTGACAGGTTGGTGACCCCCTTTTCAAAACAAGAAGTGGTAGATGCTATCAATGACCTCAACTTGGAAGGATCCCTGGGACCTGATGGGTTCCAAGTATTTTTTTACAAGGAATTTTGGCAGGTGGTGAGGGGGGAAGTGATGGAGGTGCTCCACAAATTCCAAGAGGGGAATAGTGGCTTTGACAAGCTGAATAGGTCTTATTTATTTCTACTTCCTAAGAAGCCTGGGGCGGAGAGATTCAGCGAGTTCAGACCGATAACACTATCAAATTCTATATATCTGATAATTAGCAAAGTCTTAGCAAACCGACTAAGAGTGTAGCTCCAAGGCTTGATTTCACCTATGCAATTGGCTTTCCCACCTAATAGATCTTTGCATGAATCCTTTATTGTGGCTCAGGAAATAGTGGCAGGGTGGAGTAGAAGAAAGGCTAAGGCCTTCATGAGGGAGGTGATAAGTCCACTTTAGTGGATCATTATTTGGCTTAAGTACTCTTTAATTAGTTGCCCTTAATTATTAATTGAGTAGGAGTTAAATGGCAATTTACCTTAGCCAGCATTTAATTTTATGCTTTAATTTTACGTTTAATAACATATATTATGATGATATAATTTATTTTATGAATGCAGGCTAGGTACAAGAGTTCACATGACATTTCTACGTTTATAAGAATTCTGGAGCTTGCTTGCACAACAAAAATACACCAACAATTGTGCCATCTTGTGCTATTTCCTAGCATTGCCGGTGCATAATAGGAAACCATAGTCGCATTTGTGAAAATACATGCATGCATGCAGTTAATTGAGAGGGGAGGAGAGTGAATAAAATGGCCTTGTAATTGACAAATTCTTCAAGTGCTGCCTCGCAAAATTTCCATCTTTATTTTTTTTTTGATTTTGAATTTCTTCTACGCAGCTGCAAGGCATGGCAGCTCCTCTTCGCGCCATGCTCTGCACAGCCACTCCCTACCAAGCCATGCACAGCCATGCACAGGTAGGGCATGGCTATGCATGCCTTCTTCCTTGCGGCTGAGCTTGGTCCAACAGAGACAAAAAACACACAGAACCTTCTTCTCCAGGCCGTCTCCTCCTCTCTCCCCTCCATACACAGCCTCTCCTCCTGAGGAGCCACGCTGCGGGCAAGAGCAGCTCACAGTGGTGCACAACCACCACTGTGAGTCCCACCACTGCCCAGCTCATCAAAGAGCCAGTGGGCGTGGTGGTTCTCTCTCTGTTTCAACGTTGAGCCACTTCCACCATTGCCGCAGGACTCAAGGTCTCAAGCTCTGCAGCAGCAGCAACAAGGCGGTAGCAGCAGCACAAGCCTCTCGAGCACGCGCCTGTAAGCTGCCCTTGCCTCCAGTGCGCGCCTGCAGGCTGCCCTCGCCTTCCTCTACGTGCGCCTGCAGGTCACCCTCGCCTCTCTCCGCACAAGCCAGCAGCCGGCACAGCCTCTTCAGCGCGTACGCTAGCTGCTCCACACCGCCCGCACACATGGAACCGGGCACAGGAGGTCGCGCGAGCCGAGCGTGCACTGTAGCCACTGTTCACGCTAGACAGCGTGACACTATGGCTACAATGCGGTGACCGGTAAGTTTCTCACTTATCCGGTCACCCGACGCTGTCTCTCCGCGTCGCAACTTGTGCTAGCCAGCGCTCGCGTCTTTCCCCGCGCCTGCTCCAGCGCCCGCTCTCGTGTCTGCGTTCGCCCGCGTACGCCCACCCGCTTCAGCGCCCGCCTCACCGCGCAGCGTAGTGCGCTGCGGTCTCTTCCCCGCGCCCACTCCATCCAGCATGCGCCTCTTCGCGCGCCTACGCGCTTGCACGTGCGCTTGGACCACCAGACGTCGCCCACGGCTTCAGACGACTTAACTCGCCTCCTTCACTCCAGCAGAAACGATCTCTCTCTCTCTCTCACAGCACTCTCACTCCTGCAAACACATACACACACACAAACTCTCGTACACACACACCCACTCACTTATACACTACCATATACCTATATATATATATATACATATCTATCTACATATATCTATATACATATATTACTATATATATCTATACATATATTTACATATCTATATATATACATATATATATATATACATATAACTACATATATACCTATATATTTATAACCATATATATATTCACATATAGATATATATTTACAAATATATATATATATATATTTTTTCTTATCACTTACCATATGTTGTATCGCGGGAATATACGCACCAGTTGCTAATATTCCCTGATACACGCGTATAGAAAGCGTTTTCGCACACATCTTCCACCATCCATCCTACACTCCATGTGGCACTTTGTCCTATTGATTGTATCTTTCTAGACGATGACCGACTCAACACCGTGCTACAGCCATCTCCACCTCCACCCCCACCCCTTTATACATATATAATATATATATACATATACTACATTTACTTTATTTCTGTTTCTCTTTCCTACCAGTAAAAAGATAAAAAAAAATATATAAAAGAGAAAAGATAATCCTTGACTTGCAGGTACTCGGTCTTGCGAATAGCAAGACTAGTTTTGAAACCCTAATTTGGCTCACAGCTAAGAACCTGATTTTGAGGGTGTACCACAAGGAAAAAAATTATCAGAAAAAATATTAAATAGAAAAAACACCAAAAACATAATAAACGAACGGAAGAGATTCGTTGAAGGAAAGGCGTAGAAACTTCTTCACTTCTAATCCCACTTCCCTGAGTTCGACCTTGGGTCTAAAAGTGACCAAGGTAAAATCAGGTAGGCCAGGTTAAAAATTTTTGTAAAGAGATGGTTAGGCTAAATTTAGGTTAACCACTATACGCATTTCAACGATAAAATCACCATATTAACACAACCTATCTGGGCTCGACCATACTCTTTTTTGGCACCGTTGCCAAGGAAGTGCACATTCAAGTAAGCTTTTACTCCATTCCTTTAATTTTTCTCTTCTCACACCCTTCTCTCCATGGGTATTTTTGTTTGTTGCTATGCAGGTGAACCTGTTGCAAGGAGAAGGCAGACAGACAAAGTCAGAAACGTGGGTAGATCCAAGGCGGGAATGAGAGCGTGAAGAAGCCGGCACCACACTGGAGCTTCGCACACGTTGCTGAACAAGTAGGTCTTTCTTTCTTAGCAACTTAGGTCAACTTGTCACCTTAATAAAATAAAAAACTTCTTTGGATCTCTTGGGGCAAGTGGATTAAAAATCACTTGTTTACTTATTTGTCATCACTCCCACCACCTCGGGATTTCCCGCAAAACTTCGCATAGCGAAGATCCAAGAATCTTGATTCTTGAATCTTTCGCAGTGTGAAGTATTCTTTGAGGCAAAAATAAAAAGATTGATTGTTATCCCTCTTTGCCTCATTTATCTGCAATTCGGGATCACATTTTTGGTGGGGAGACTTGGAATTGAGTTGATTCCAACCCCACCATGACCTTTCACGTGCCTAAGATTCGATCCCGAATACTTCAACCCCAACAATTTGATTTTCTTTATCTTTTGGTTGAGCCTTGTGTGTGGAAATTATTTTGGTGATTGGGAGCACTTCAATTGAAGTGCTTTGGCTCCTTTTCGCACTAATCTAAAATTGAGTCGTGCATCCACACATAGAAATCTCCATCTAGGGAAGCCCATTGCATTTTAGCATGCATTAACCAACTGACATTGAAGAAGGGTTTGTTAGGCTTAGAAGAAAACTTGTATTCTCTCAAAACCTGGAGATTGGTTGAATTGGTAATTCAGCAAAATCCTAAAATCCATACTACTTAAGGCTGAATTCTAAAATCCATTCACCAATTAAAACTTCAATTCGGGGAGATTTCCCCATTGCATGCTTGGTTTACACACTCTATAAAATCATTCACTTGGGCATTACCCGTAAATAACGCCCTTCACATTCCAGAAGCACTTGATCCTAAGCCTCTAACTAAAATTGGTATCAACTTGACCCTTATTAAGGATTGAATGTCTAACTACCAACGTGTAGCGCCTACATGCTGGTGAGGGTTCCCACGTGCTATCGGGTGTCTAAGACTAGGGCAAACAGCCTTTCAATCTGGCCCGGTGGTTCCGCGGTGCTCGCATTCGATTCAGTAGTTCGTGATAGTAGGTAACTTAGATCTTTAGGTCTAAGGGCACACTTTAGAGGTTAGGAATTTGATTGTATTGATTTGTCATCAAGTGTACATTTGCGGTGTCATTTCTCTCATCTCTTTTCCCTTCTTATCTCTCCAATTCTTCCTGCGGTAGTGCATGTTTAGGAGGAGGTCACAAAACCCCGAACTGCGTGAATTGTCTGATAAATTTAGAAAAGAAGCCGAATCGTCCTCCTCCTCCACAAACATGGCTGCACACCCACCCCCAAATCCCGAGGGAGGAAACCACCCTCAAAACCCACTAGGTGGTGGAGCCTTAGATCCCATAACCCGCCTCCAAGCCCGAATGGAAATGTATAATGAACAAATTGAGGCCATTAGGGAAACATTGGAGGAAATGCAGAACCCTCCCAAACGGGAGGAGCCTAGGTCTCTTAGCTCCTATTAGAATCCTGCTGCTACAGAGACTATAGGACAAATTCGAGTCCCCATGGGCGGGGACGACTTTGAACTGAAACCTAACATAATTGGCCTGATAAATTTTCACTTCCATGGTCTTGCAAGTGAAGATCCTTTTCTCCACTTGGAAGACCTAACCCGATTGGCTGAAACTGTTAAAGCAAGAAATATCGGGTTACCTATAGTCCTCATGAAAATGTTCCTGTTTTCATTGCGAGATAAAGCATCACAGTGGTTACGCACCCTTGGGAGAACCATCCACTCTTGGGAAGAGATGCGAACAGCGTTTCTCAAGAAGTTCCTCCCAATCGAGCGAACCAATGCACTTAGCTATGCTATCACTTCATTTACGCAACAAAATGTCGAGCAGTTTCATGAGGCATGGGAGAGATATAATGACCTCCTCAGGAAGTGTCCGTACCACAGTCTGCCTAAGTGGCATATAGCCCAGATTTTCTACTATGGGCTAAATGAGACTTTGAAGTAGATTGCAGACGCTTCCTGCGGAGGGAATTTTATGAATAAAGATGAGAATGGAGCATTCGAATTGTTTGAAAATATGAGGAAAAAATAAATGAATAATGCCTCCATTGTCGCCTTTAATCGTACCAGCCTGCCTCGTAATGTCCAAAGTTGACACGGGACCCTCCCATTCATCCACTGATCTCAGCCTTATCGTACAGAAATTGGATGAAGTCTCCGTCGTGCACAAGAAGCTGGACGTGCTTCTGGCCAACCCCGCCCGTTCTATGGCAAACACCCCCACCTCACCACTTCGTCACAGTTCCAATTCTTCCAACACCAAGCTTATTCCGAGAAACCCCATAAGACCTTCCTTACCGAGTGTCACGCTGAGCAACTTGATAAGTCGTGTGGATCTGGCTTCTGCAAGCCAGTATTTTGACACGGAGGACCAAGCCTCCGTGTGCTCGAACGCATATTTACATGCGGACGCGTCTTCTGGCATAGAAGACGCTTGCGCCCTGGGGAACAACCCATTCTCTGCCACATATAACCTAGGGTGGTGAAATCATCCGAACTTCTCATGGTCCAACAACCCGCAGCGCCAAAATCCCGATGGTGGACCAATGCAACCGTCCGCACCCGTCATCCCAAGGGCCCAGTCTAATCCTATGGCAAATCCGCCATCGGGTCCTTGCATATCGCAAGCAGAACACGCATCAAGTCCTCTTGATAAATTGATGCGAATGATGACGGAAATGTCAAAGTGCCATGAAGAGAACATGACCTCTCTTCAGCACCAACTGGCGCAGTAGAATTCTGAGATCAGTCAACTATGCTTGGCGACTCGATCTCAGGGCACTCTCCCAGCCCAACCTGTTCCCAACCCGCGAAATTTCGTACCCCCTGGTCCTCAACCACAGGTATGACCTTCTGAGGGGCAGGTTCATCAGATTCTGCAAGCTCCAAGCATTCCACCAGGATTTCAGGCTAATCCTGCTGATGCACCTCACTCTTATGTCCCTATTGCAAACCCTCCTCCGTCGTATGATCCCACTAGACCCGCATCATCCAATGCTATCACTACGAGGAGCGGTAAGTAGACCGTCGATCCGCCTCGACCTGATCCTGGCCCATCTTCTTCATCGCCCTCTCATTCAGGATGCTTACTGCATTCGCGAGAGGACGATACACCCAAATTGGTGCCAGAATCAGTCCCATTCCTTGAGGCTCTACTGAGGGAGCCAAAAGGCAAAAAGAAAGATACGCAGACCTTTAATAACCTGCGTAATTTGTTCAGGGATGTTGAAATCAAGGTACCCCTGCTCAAGGCTATCGACCACATACCTACTGTCGCCCGATTTTTCAAGACTACACAACACCCAGGTGACAGTCAAAGAAAACTAAGAATCCGGTGGTTCTCTCACCTAATGCGAGTTGTGCTATACTATCAAATCTACCACCGAAGCAGAAAGATCCGGGCACACCGCTTATTTCCTATAGCATCCAAGGCTGCAATTTTAACCGTGCCTTGCTTGATCTAGGATCATCCATCAATCTTATACCAACCATCATGCTCGAAAAATTTTCCTTGGGAAATCTGAAACCCACCCGTATCACGTTACAGTTGGCAGATCGTTTTGTCAAAATTCCAAAGGGTGTGGTGGAAGACATGGTGGTTAGGGTCAACAGTCTCTGTTTTCTTGTTGACTTTCTTGTTTTAGATATGGAAGTTCCTAGCTCACTTTCTGATTGTCCGATCATCCTTGGTCGACCTTTCTTGGCCATAGCCTGAGCCCATATCGACTGCGAGTCAGGCTGTATTGATTGCCGTTGGATTTGAAAAGCTTAAGCTTAACATCTTCAAGGCAGCTAAGAACTTTGATTGCGATTGCATCGAGGATGACACGTCTGACGAGGACATGGCTGTCAGCGTGTGTATCGGACTAATTGGAACTTATTCTGACTGCTGTGGATTACCTGTAAACACTGACAATTGCCTGACCGACACATATTGTGACATTCCCCCATCCCTCCCTTGTCCCATACTTTCTCCTGACCAGACTTCTGATGAGGTTTTCTTCGCTTCCCATACCTCATGGTCTGAGTCATATCTAGGCTACTCACCGCTGGTCCACATTCTAGAAGACCGGATTGCCCTTTCTTTCCCGCCAAATCAAGCGGATTTGCAATTCCACACTGGGACCTTGAGCCCATATACTTCTCACTGGGGCTATTCCCTTTTGGATCCATCTATCCAAGAAGCCCCTCTTCTTGGCCAATCTGAGGGCCAACTTCTTCCTCTTGACTTGTTTTCCGATCCGCCTGGGACACTCTCGTCCCAAGAAATGCCAGATCTTTCACCGTCCACTCCCGAGCTGAAAGAGCTGGCGAGTACACTTAAATATGTTTTCCTGGGACCAAATGAAATGCTCCCCGTAATCATTAGTTCAAAATTGAATAGGGAGCAAGAGTGTAAACTAACGAACGTCCTTATGGAACACAAGGCAGCCATTGGATGGTCTTTATCAGACTTATCTGGCATTAGCCCCTCCTACTGCACTCACTGTATATATACGGAGGAGGAGGCTCGACCTTCCCGCAAGATGCAGCGACGTCTCAACCCTAACATGCTGGAGGTTGTTAAGAAAGAAATTATTAAGTGGCTGGATGCGGGTATAATCTACCCGATCAGCGATAGCCCCTGGGTGAGTCCGATTCACGTTGTGCCCAAAAAGGCGGGACTCACCATCCGTGTCAATGACAGGGGCGAATCCATCCCTACACGACTCCTACATCTTGGAGAGTGTGTGTAGATTATAGGAAACTCAATGCTGCAACTAAGCAAGATCACTTTCCGCTACCTTTCATTGACCAAATCCTGGAGCAGTTAGCGGAAAATAAATTTTTTTGTTTCCTGGATGGATTTTCAGGATATAACTAGGTGGCGATTGACCCCCGGGACCAAGAGAAAACCACCTTTACCTATCCCTTCGGCACCTTTGCATTTAGAAGGATGCTGTTCGAACTTTGTAATGCGCCAGCAACTTTCCGGAGATGTATGCTGGCAATATTTCATGACATGGTGGGTGACTTTCTCGAGGTCTTCATGGATGACTTCTCGATCTTTAGACCATCTTTCGATGAATGTCTTGCCAACCTGACCCGTATCTTTAGGAGATGTATTGATGTGAACCTCGTGCTTTCTTGGGAAAAAAGTCATTTTATGGTACACGAGAGAATTGTTCTCGGACATATCATCTTCGATAGGGGTATCGAGGTTGACAGAGCTAAGCTTGATGTAATTGCTGATTTACCTGTGCCTGGCTCTGTCAAACAAATCCACTCCTTCCTGGGACACGTCAGTTTCTATAGGAGATTATCAAAGATTTCTCCAAGATATCTTGACCTTTAACTCATCTCCTATCGACTGACGTACCCTTCGATATGGGCCCCGACTGCATACGAGCATTCACACAGCTGCGTAATGCTGTCACCAAGGCCCCTGTTCTCCAGCCACCTGATTGGTCCCTCGAATTTGAACTCATGTGTGACGCTTCCGACCTTGCAGTTGGAGCCATCCTGGGACAATGATGCGATAGACACCCCTTCATGGTGTACTACGCCAGTAAGACATTGGACGAGGCCTAGCGTAATTATACTACCACTGAGAAAGAACTACTGGCGGTCGTCTTTGGGCTGGAGAAATTCCGCTCTTACCTTCTAGGCTCACATGTTATTGTTTTCACCGATCACGCAGCCATTCGCCATCTCATGCACAAGAAGGATGCCAAGCCTAGACTGATTCATTGGATCCTTCTGCTCCAAGAATTTGACATTGAGATCCACGATAAGGTCGGAGCCCAGAATGTTGTGGCTAATCATCTTTCCAGACTGGACCCTGACCATATTGGACTTACTCTGCCGATTAATGAAATTTTTCCTTATGAGCACCTATTGGCAATTAATGTGGCAAGTGGACCTTGGTATGACGACATTGCCAATTACCTTGCTTCTGGATCCCTTCCACGTGGCTGGCCTAAAAACCAGCGTGAGCGTTTCATGGCAGAAGCAAAGTATTATTTCTGGGATAATCCACTCTTTTTCGCATAGGTGCTGATCAAAACATCCGTTGCTGTATTCCTGACAGCGAATTCCCCAGTGTGCTATCCTTCTACCACGATCAGGCCTGCAGAGGCCATTTCTCTGGGAGGAAAACTGCAACCAAGGTGTTGCAGTGTGGTTTCTTTTGGCCCTCCCTTCACCAGGATGCACACAATTATGCCAAACATTGCACTAGGTACCAGTCGTTAGGGTCAATATCATGTCGTGACATGATGCCCTTGCAACCCATCCTAGCTGCGGAAATCTTCGACATTTGGGGAATTGATTTCATGGGTCCCTTTCCTCCTTCCAACGACTCCAAATTTATCCTCGTGGCTATTGATTATGTTTCGAAATGGATCGAGGCTATTCCCACGCGCCGTGCTGACCATGTTATATCCACTCGATTTGTCAAAGACCACATCTTTGCGCGCTTTAGGATCCCTCGAGCCATTATCTCTGATGGAGGAAGCCACTTTACCCATGCTTCTTTTCGGGCATTTATGAGGAAATACGGAGTCCACCATTATATCGCATCCCCGTATCATCATCAAACGTACGGCTAGGCAGAGGTGTCGAACCGGCAAATCAAGCAAATTCTCCAGAAAATGATTCAGCCTGACTGTAAGGATTGGTCCGACAAGCTGATTGATGCACTTTGGGCATATCGGACCGCCTTCAAGGCTCCCCTTGGTATGTCTCCTTATAGAATCATTTACGGGAAGCCTTATCATTTGCCCGTGGAGTTGGAACACCGTGCTTATTGGGTGGTTCGCCAATGTAACCTCGATCCAGACCTGTGTGGTCGAGAAAGGAAACTCCAACTCTAGGAGCTGGAAGAGCTCCATTGTGAAGCCTATGATTCTGCTTTAACTTTCAAACAACGCACTAAGGCTTTTCACGACAACCGTATTCGATGGAAAGAATTTGAGCCATCACAGCAAGTTTGGCTCTACAATGCCCGGCTCAAATTCTTTCCTAGGAAATTGAAGTCCAAATGGACTGGTCCTTTCCTGGTCTCGAGACCATTTCCCAACGGGACCGTTGAGATTAAAGATCCCAATTTTGGGCATAAATTTATGGTCAATGGGCAGCGTTTGAAACCCTATCTTACTCATGAACCTACCCCCGTTGGAGAATTTGTTGCCCTGCTGGAGGGTAACTAATGTTGTGCCTCATTCTGAGTCCAGCTGGGGACGTTAAATTCAACGCTCGTTGGGAGGCACCCCAACAACACTCACTATCCACCATCACTTTTCACTTCACTGTCACACTCACTTCACTTTTCACTTCACCCCCCACCATCCACCCACCCTACCACCCTGTTGTATACCCTGCACCTTAGCTCTCGTTACCCGATCTTTCATCCTTCCTCAACCCTTCCCTGCATGCATATGAGGACATAGCATCGTTTGGCATGGGGGGGTGGATAGGCATCCATAGGATCTAGTTATTTTATGGTATCATGCAGTTTCCATCTATCTATCTATATATATATATATAAAATGGTGTTTAGTAATGATCTCAAAGCTGAAACAAAAATACAATAAGTGTTTATGGATATTCAACCACTGTTTTGAAGACTTTCCTAGCCACAGAAGCTTGATTCGCTCAGGCTCAGCTTAATTCACTTAAGCATTGACAAGATAGATCGGAATCTCTCTTAACTAAGGACGTATTCTTGCACCTGAGACACCAGTATAGGATCCGTTGGTTTACTTCTACTCGAGAGCCTAAGTAATCTTGGTTCACACTACACATATCAAGAAAGACCAGGTGAACATAAGATCCAACCCTAGTGTTCATTAGGGAAGGTGGAGTCCTTACCTGTGCGCGTAGGTAGACTTTTTATCTCAGGCTTTAGTCTTGTGTTTAGGAAAGACTCTTTCCACCAAGAAGGAACTCTCCCACCAAAAAGAAAAGTGTGCTCCTCCAAATAATGTTGTAAGAGATATACTGACACGTGTTTCAAAAAAAAAAAGAGAAGATGCAAATAAGTCAGTATATCTCACAAATGTCTGTAAAATCTTCCTACAAAAAAGTTCTTCAGGGCAAATACCCTGTTTTCTTTGAGCCACAATTGTTAGAAAATGGGAGTTGAGTTTTCCATCATCTTTTTAAGGGTCGATCCGAAGACATGAGCTGAAACTGGACCAACTTGAACTTAAAAATTCGTGAAACCCTGGGCTTGAGTCTTAATGTTCATCTGGTCAGTCTTGATCCTTCACTAAGCACAAGCCATAATCTCTTGAGCTCCCGAGTGCGGCAAAAACCTCCTGGGTCCTAGAAATCGTACTTAAGGTATAAATATCAAGAGTCTTAGTTAGTCAAGAGATGATCTATGTCATGTGAGACTTAAAGAACTAGTAGTCTTCTCTGCAACTGGTTCTCACAATATCCAACAATAAACACACCTATGTCACCTCAGAAGAAAATCTTCAGCTTAAGATCATTTCTAAATACAATACAAAAAAATGTTTTGCTAGGGACTAGCAAAAGATAGGCATGGGGGTATGATTGCACAACAGAAATATACCAGCAATTGTGCCATCTTGTGCTATTTCCTAGCATTGCTAGTGCATAATAGGCAACCATAGTCGCATTTGTGAAAATACACACATGCATGCCTTTAATTGAGAGGGGAGGAGAGTGAATAAAATGGCCTTGTAATTGAAAAATTCTTCAAGTGCTACTTCACAAAATTTCCATCTTTATTTTTTATTTGATTTTGAATTTCTTCTCCGCGGGTGCAAGGCATGGCAGCTCCTCTTCGCGCCATGCTCTGCACAGCCACTCCCTGCCAAGCCATGCACAGCCAGGGCATGGTCGTGCATGCCTTCTTCCTCTTTAAAAAGAGCCCAGCCTTCTTCCTTCCGGCTGAGGCTATTCCAACAGAGAAAAAAAACACACAGCACCTTCTTCTCCAGGCCGTCTCCTCCCCTCTCCCCTCCATACGCAGCCTCTCCTCCTTCTGAGGAGCCACGTTACGGGTAGGAGCAGCTCACAGTGGTGCACAACCACCACTGTGAGTCCCACCACCGCCCAGCTCATCAAAGAGCCGGTGGGCATGGTGGTTCTCTCTTTGTTTCGACGTTTAGCCACCTCCACCATTGCCGCAAGACTCAAGGTCTCAAGCTCTGTAGTAGCAGTAGCAGCACAAGCCTCTCCAGCGTGCGCCTACAGGCCGCCCTCGCCTCCCTCTACGTGCGCTTGCAGGTCACCCTCGCCTCTCTCCGCGCAAGCCAGCAGCCGACGCAGCCTCTTCAGTGCGAGCGTCAGCAGCTCTACACCGCCCGCACACACGGAACTGGGCGCAGGCAGTCACGCGAGCTGAGAGCGCACTGTAGCCACTGTTCACACTAGAGAGCGCGACACTGTGGCTACAGTGCGGTGACCGGTAAGTTTCTCACTTATCCGGTCACCTGACGCTCTCTCTCCACGTCGCAACCTGCGCTAGCCCACGCCCGCTGTGGTGTCGGACCCGAATAGGTTGTTAATATGGTGATTTTATCATTGAAGTGTGTATAGTGGTTAACCTAAATCGGACCTAACCATCTCTTTACAAAATTTTTTTAACCTAGTCTACTTGATTTTATCTTGGTCACTTTTAGGCCCAGGGTCAAACTCAGGGAAGTGGGGTTACAAGTCAAGTTTCTACTCCTTTCCTACAACGAGTCTTCCGTTCATTTATTGTGTTTTTGGTGTTTTTCTATTTAGATTTTTTCTGGTAATCTTTGTCCTTGAGGCACACCCTCAAAATTAAGTTCTTGGCTTTGAGCCAAATCAGGGTTCCAAAATGAGTCTTGCTATTCGAAAATGGAGTACCTGCAAGTCAAAGATTATCTTTTCTCTTTTATATATATATTTTTTATCTTTTTACTAATAGGAAAGAGAAACAGAAATCAAGTAAATATAGTGTATATATATATGTCTATACTATATATGTATAAAGGGGTGGGGGTGGAGGCGAAGATAAAGTGTAGCACTGTGTCGAGTTGGTCGTCGTCTAGAAAGATGCAACCAACAGGACGAGGTGCCGCATAGAGTATAGGATGGATGGTGGAAGATATATGTGACCACGCTTTTTGTACGTGTGTATCGGGGAATATCAGCAACTAGTGCAGATATTCCCGCAATACCACGTGGTGACGACCTTCCTCTATAGTTCTATTATTTCGTCGTAGTATAGTATAGAGAAGTGATTACCAGTTTAATACAATTTGTTACTTGGAAATAAAAGAGTTCCCGAGGTCGAACTCAGGGAGCAAGTTGTATTCTAGAGATACAAATTCTTATTACAAAAAATATTACAAAAATAAAGAGAGAGAGAGAGAGGGAGAGATAAAAATTTGGTTTCTTCTTTCTTCGTCTTTGTTTTCTCTTCTCTTTGCTTCTTTGTTTATCTCCTGGTGGTCTTCTTCTTCTGCCTTCTGTTCTTCTTATTTCTTCTCTTCTTCAGAGCTCCTCATCTTCTTTTCTTTCAGTTCTGCCTTTCTTCAGCTTCTCCTTTCTTCTTTCTTCTTTCTGCCTCAGCTGTAAAGCTTTTCTTCTTGCGGTCCCTTGCTCAGCGGCACGGCTTCTTCGTTCTCCTTCTTTCTCTGCAGTCCTTTTACTGCAGGGCGTCGTCTGATCTTCCAATCAGACGACTTAAATCGCCGCTGCTACAGTGCTCCACCTTCTTTCAGTCTTCGTCGGCCTTCTTCTTCTTCTCTTCTTCCACGGTTCTTCTTTGTTTACCTGTGCCTGCACACTTCAAAGTTTACATCAGTGGGCAAAACCTACTCTACCCCCCCCTCGCGTCACTCTCTCTCAGAATTCGCTCTTAGGAAAGCTCTCCCAGATCAACCGGGTAAATCGGGTACGCGGGTCGCACCCGGGTCCAGGCCCACCGGTGTGCGGTGGTGGGAGAGGAGTGCAGGTCGGGCTAATCGGGTCGGAGCCAGGTCCGCGGGGCGTGAGCGCGGATGAGGCCGGGTAATCGGGCGGGTGAAGGGGACCTCACCCAGTGTGCTGAGGCGATAAGGCTTATTCACAAAAACAATTTAAACGGTGAAAGAGTTGCGAGGCTTACCGATGTGGGACTAAACTGAGGCCTCTCCTCGCGTGCGCCTGCTGGAGGACCGCGGCCTTGCTTCTGCAGCTGCAGCTTCGATTTTCATCGCTTACTGGCTGGCTGCCTTCGCAGGAGTCTCCGTAATCCGCAGCAGCTGGAAACCTGGAGTCCTCAAGCCTAGAGCGCGGGAGAAGCTGCTTCAATGTGGCGTCAATGGCGGTCGAGCCTCAGAACCTGTCGGACACGAATATGGCCTCTCGGCCTGATCAAACTACTGGGGAACCTTCGCCGTGGCACGGCGAAGGTGTTGAGCTGTGCGGCAAGCCGCAAGGCGGTGTCTGGCGGCAGCCCTAGGTCGGACTGCAACCGGAGAAATGGGTTTGTTTGGGGGAGCGTTACGGAGGTGTGGAGTGGCAGTGGAGGGGTGGGGGGTGCTCAATGTGATGAGGCGGAGGTTCGGTGAGGGTCGGCGAGGCATGTGAGGCTGTGGAGCGATGGGGGCGTCTCGCCGGAGTTTGGCCGGAGACGAAGGGGGTGACGGTGGACAGGAGCGGACGAGGGTTTAATCAAATAAATGACAGTGAGGAAAAGAAAGAGGGGGAGATGGGGAGAAGTTGTGACCTAGCTACGGAGACGAAAGGGGCTGGAGCAAGGCGGCAGTCGTATCGACTGTCGCCGGAGAAGAAGATGCCCGGGGGAAGGGGCGGCGGCGAGGAGAGGGCTGGAGAGGCGCGCGCTGGGTGCGGCGCAGCGCGGGAAGAGCGAGGGAGGACAACCCTGCAGCTGGTAGTGCGGCAGAGCGACGAGGAGGAAGAGGAGAGGCCGCCGGAGCTGGAAGGCTTCCTGTCGGAGTGGGAAGAGAGGAAGTGGGGGTCTTTCTCCGTTAGGACCGAGCTCCCTTGAACGGTGGAGCGACGGGGGGTACTTATAGGGTAGAATCAGAGAGGAGGGCGGAGGGAGACGACGTGTCTCCCTCGCCGGAGGACGCCAGAGATGGAGACCCATACCGTCCGTGCGTTCGCACGGCCGGTATGGTGGGTTGCAGCGACTAGGGGGGTGTTCCTGCGACGGCTGACGACGCAGGGCACCCCCGGTTTACTTGCCAGACCCTCCCCCTTACCCTGCGCGGCGCCATGCTCCACGCAAGGTCGCCGGAGCATGGTGCTGGTCAGGTTTTTGCAGGAGGGACCTGAATGCAAAGAACGAAGGAGAGTTAGGGGTATAAATGTGAGGGTTCAAAAGTTGAGGGCCAAAAAGTAAATAAATGAGGACCAAAGTGTAAAGTTGGTCAAGAAGGTTTCCTCTTAGGCTCAAGTTTTTATACATGACTAATTGGGGCCTAAGGATTATGATGGTGAATTTCATTTCTAGATTAAACCTTGTTTGACCGATCAATTTACGTAAAAACCCAAATTAAGTTATTAATTGGGCATGGTTCTTAATGTAGGTCAAAATGGGTTCCTAAGGCCAAATTGAAGGTTCTAAACCCTAGAGATTATTTTTCTATGAATTTTAGAGGGTTTAGTTGATTTTTTTCTCTACCTCGAACCTCGTGTTTTTAAGTGGGTTTGTTTTTAGGGTTACAGGATGTCATTTAATTCCTTGGAGTTGCTGTAGCCCTTATTGAATCATCTCATCCCACTTTTCCTCTTATTAGGTTTCTTTGACCTATGTTTGGATCCTGAGTTACCCTGTTTTCAGATTGGATTGGTGAAATTGCATTTTTACCCCTTAGTTTCTGTTTTCTTTGCGAACTCAGAATCTCTCTGAGTTAAGCCTTTCCTTGAGTTATGTAGGAGCTTTTATCCTTTGTATTAGGTCAAAATGAGCTAGTTATGGCTCATGATGAGGTTCTCATCATACCCCCATGCCTAGCTTTTGCTAGTTCCTTAGCAAAAACTTAAGGTTTCAACCCTTGTTCTAGACCATGAAGTTCTTAATAGCTTCAGATAAGTGCTTTTTCATTTGAG
Source organism: Thalassia testudinum (assembly GCA_037157565.1). Lineage (NCBI taxonomy): Eukaryota > Viridiplantae > Streptophyta > Magnoliopsida > Alismatales > Hydrocharitaceae > Thalassia > Thalassia testudinum. Next base: position 3,984,661 of record JAZHRO010000003.1, on the reverse strand, counting down.
CTTAGATTAGGTTAGAATGCTGACCATAGGCCTAAAAGGTACCCTAGTACCAATCAAGATCCAAATCTGTCTAGCCTTGGCCTCAGTCCTTAGCAAAGGTTTTTAAGGCCCACAAGAACTAACCTAAGGTTTATTGGACTTTGTGGTTAAAGCACCCGTGCTTGAAATGATTTTAGCCCTGGCTCAGTTCGCAGTGCGTTTTGTAAGAGAGAGAGATAGAAAATTTTTCTGTTTGGAGAGTTTTCTCTCTTTTTCTTTTTCTTTTTAATTCTAGCTTAGGATTGGCTTTTCAACACGGTCTGTATTAGATTCATTGCTCCCATCATCAATCCTCAAGGGTTCCTGGCAATCGATGCTTCGAGATAGCACCGCCCATGGCAACCCCCGGAACCCTGGCTATTGAGATTTTGAGATAATCCCATCCATGGTGTTCCGTGGCTGAATCCAGACCCTGGCAATTGACACTTCGAGATAATGCCATCCATGGAATCTGAATCAGCAGAGTGCTTACATGCCCCCAGTAGGATATGTGAATATCCTAAGAGACAAGCACCGAGGAGATGATATTTTGTTACGCATCTTCGAGGGGATTTCCCGCCTCTCCGCGCTGGGAACTCGTCCAAATCAACTTGTGTTGGTCGGCCGCTCCTACTCTAGGTGTACTTTTCAAAATTTTGCGACGCATCTGCATGATTTTGATTTTTACGCTTACTGAACCAGGCTGTGTGTGAGGTTAGGGTGCTTAGGTTACTAAGTCCCGTAAACCAAAAATTAGTTAACGAGGCCAAATACTCCCTAAGCCTTGGACCTAGTACTTAAGCTTTTCATTTTCCTCAACCTCTTGAGGATTGTCTGGATCTTAATGGGTACTAAGAGTCTATTCAAGAATGCCTAAGGTTTGAGTTCTTACTAATCTCATTATGCACTTTTCAGTTATTTTCTTGAATGAGGTCTAGAACTTAGATTAATTCCTTAGTTCCGTACTAATGACTATCACCTTTTCTCATAATTTTGTGCTCCTTTTTCATTTTGTTTCTTTTCTCCTTCTCCTTCACAAAATTTCCTTCTCCTCTTTTCTGCTTATTCTTTTTCAAAAATTTTTAATTTTTATGGTGTTTTTGGCATATGTGAATTTTTTGTTTGAAACCTTTTCTTACAAGTTTTGCACTTTCATACCCCCCATGCCTAAGATTTGCAATGTCCTCATTGTAACCTAGGGGGTTTTATTTAACTTAGTTCATTCCTTAAGACAGAAATTTGGATGAGTGAATGGGTCGGGTTGAATTTTTGCGGACAATTTCTAATCCCAGATGCAAGCATCTGAGGTGGGGTCGGCTGTCTACAAGGGTGAACCTTAAGTGCAAAAAGGTGTCAGAAAAAGTTTTGGATTTTTAGGAAAATGACGGGTTGCCTCTCGTTAAGTGCTGAGTTTTACGCCATCGGCTGGGCGCAATAAGCTCAAGGGGAATGGAGGATATAAGATGCTTCAGCCAAATCAGTAGAAGTTACATCAATGAACGGCTTGAGTCTCTGACCGTTCACGATGAAAGGTTCAGAATCATGGCTGAGTGGACTGATTTCGATTGCTCCATTTCCAAAAACCTGTCGAACCAAATATGGTCCGACCCACTTGGACCTCAGCTTTCCCGGGAAAAGTTTGAGTCGGGCATCAAAGAGTAGGACCTTTTGACCAGGATGAAAGATCTTTCTCGAGATGTGTTTGTCGTGGAAGGCTTTAACCCGCTCCTTGTAGATTTGCGAGTTCTCGTACGCGTCTAGGCATAATTCATCGATCTCACTGATTTGGAGTTTTCTGTGGGTCCCAGCCTTGGAAAGATATAGATTACAGTTCCGTACTGCCCAATAGGCTTTATGCTCTAGTTCTACGGGAAGGTGGCATGCCTTTTCGTACACCAGTCTAAAGGGAGACATGCCCAATTGGGTCTTGTGGGCGGTCCTATAGGCCCACAATGCTTCCGGAAGTCGGGACGACCAGTCCTTCCTATCAGGCCGAACAGTGACTTGCAGGATTTTCTTGATCTCCGGATTTGATAGCTCAGCTAGACCATTTGTTTGGGGGTGGTAAGGAGTAGAGATTCGATGAGACATCCCAAATTTGGCCATAAGTGACCTAAACTGAGCATTTGTAAAATGGGTCCCCCCATCAGAGATAATAGCACGGGGAATCCCAAACCTTGAGAAAATGTTTTGATGTATGAACTTAAGAACAATCTTGCGATCACAGGTTCGGGTCGGTATGGCTTCGATCCATTTGGACACGTAGTCCACCGCAAGCAGGATGTACTCGAAACCATCCGAAACAGGAAAGGGGCCCATAAAATCAATCCCCCAGACATTGAAGATTTCGCATACGAGAATCGGCTATAAAGGCATCATGTCGCGACGGTTCATGTTGCCCAAAGTCTGGCAACGACTGCATGCCTTACAGTGGCTGTATGCGTCCTTGAATAGTGTAGGCCAGTAGAAGCCACACTGGAGGACTTTGGATGCGGTTTTATGGCCTGAGAAATGGCCACCGCATGCCTGGTCATGGCAGAAGGATAGGATATTGCTGATTTCCTCTTCCGGGACACATCTCCAAATGATCTGATCAGCACCTATGCGGAAGAGGTACGGGTCTTCCCAAATGTAATACTTGGCATCGGAGCGTAATTTGTCCTTCTTGGCCTTCGGCCAATCGGATGGGATCTGATGAGATGCCAAGTAATTTACTACATTAGCAAACCATGGAAGGCTAGTACCGATAGTCAGCAGGTGCTCATCGGGAAAATGCTCAGTGATGGGTCCGGAAGGGCTAATGATCTCAGAAGGAAGACAGGACAGATGGTCGGCAACCACATTCTGCCTTCCCGCCTTGTCACGTATCTCAAGATCGAATTCTTGCAATAGCAAGATCCATCTGATTAATCGAGGTTTCGCATCCTTCTTTGCAAGGAGATGCCTCACAGCTGTGTGATCCGAGTAGATGATGACATGGGAACCCAGAAGATACGATCGAAATTTTTCAAGGGCAAATACTACGGCTAGCAGCTCTTTCTCCGTAACCGTATAGTTACGCTGAGCCTCGTCAAGTGTCTTGCTAGCATAGTAGATGACCACGGGTTTCCCGTCAGCTTTCTGCCCCAAAACCGCTCCTACAGCGAAGTCGGATGCATCGCACATGATCTCAAAGGGTTGAGACCAATCAGGGGACTGTAGGATCGGGGCTTGGGTTACTCGGTCACGCAGGATCTCAAATGCTTGATGCATTCCTTGGAAATTTCGAAAGGTACATCCTTGGAGAGAAGAGAAGTCAAGGGGCACGCGATTTTCGAGAAATCTGGAATGAAACAGCGGTAAAAATCGACGTGCCCTAAAAAGGAACGGATGTCCCTGATCGAGCTAGGCATAGGAAGGTGAGAAATCAGATCAACCTTAGCTCAGTCCACTTGGATGCCTTTTTCCGAAATTGAGTGTCCCAGGACAATTCCCTCAGGCACCATGAAATGGCTCTTTTCCCAGGAAAGAACCAAATTCACATCGATGCACCGCCTGAGTATCTGGACCAAGTGTTGGAGGCAATCGTCGAATGATGCTCCAAAAATTGAAAAGTCATCCATGAAGACTTCCAGATAATCACCTACCATATCTGAGAATATGGCAAGCATGCATCGCTGAAAAGTAGCGGGTGCATTGCAAAGACCGAAAGGCATCCTTCGGAAAGCGTATGTTCCGAAGGGGCAGGTGAACGTGGTCTTTTCTTGGTCCTCAGGATGGACTGCCACCTGGTTATAACTGGAGTACCCATCAAGAAAGCAGAAGAACCTATTTCCCGCAAGTTTTTCGAGAATTTGATCAATGAAGGGTAGTGGGAAATGATCCTTCTTCGTGGAGGAATTGAGTCGGCGGTAATCTATACAGACTCTCCACGAGTTGGCTAGTCGGGTAGGAATGATTTCTCCGGTCTCAGTCGTTATAGTGGTGAGTCCTGCCTTCTTGGGCACGACCTGAATTGGGCTCACCCAACGACTATCGGAGATCGGGTAGATAATTCCGGCATCTAACCACTTGATGATCTCCCTTTTCAAGACCTCCTGCAGATTGGGGTTTAAGCGTCTCTGCATTTCACGAGGAGGTCGTGTGCCCTCTTCTGAATAGATATGATGAGTACAATAGGAGGGACTTATTCCAGTCAAATCATCGAGAGTCCACCCGATGGCTCTGCGATGTTGCTGGAGAACAGTAATCAGACGGGATTCCTGTTCGGGATTGAGGTTGGAATTGATAATCACAGGAATGGTCTGATCAGAACCCAAAAAGATGTATTTCAAGTGAGCAGGAAGAGGCTTTAACTCGATGACAGGGTTTTCAGCAGCAGCGGGTGGTTCAATGTAGATGTGAGGTTCAAGGGTGGGAGTTACTGGGTTGTGTATGTCTGGATTCGACTCCTCTGTTTGCGGGTCAAGATCCTTCTGTGGTTGATGAGGCATAACCGAGTCATTCTGGAAGTGTGATTCATCAACCAAAGTCCTGACGTCACAAATTTGTTCGATGACACCGCAATTAATTCCTTGTTGGGCCTTAAATATATCAATTTTCAGTGTTTGATCTCCAAACTTAAGCTCTATTTGGCCCTCCTCACAGCTGATGTTGGCTCTAGCAGTAGCCAAGAAAGGTCTCCCTAGAATGATTGGTGTATCCCTAGGGTTCTCAGGTGCGTCCATATCTAAGACTATAAAGTCCACTGGGAAATAGAAATCCCGCACTCTTACGATAACATCCTCGAGAATCCCTTTTGGTGACTTTATAGATCGATCTGCTAATTGTAATGTCACCTCGGTTGGTTTTAGCTCAGATTCTTCTAGATGGTCAAGTAAGGATGTGGGTATCAGGTTTATGGATGCACCCAAGTCTAGCAATGCTCTATCAAATTGGGTACCACCTATCTTGCAGGAAATCAGGGGAGTACCAGGATCTTTTGCCTTGGGTGGGAGTCTACTGAGGATTACAGAGCTGGCTTGCTCTGACAGAACAATTGGGCTCCCTCCCTTGGTTCGCGGCTTACGCTGGGGTGTACATATATTCTTTAGAAATCGTGTGTAAGCTGGTACGTGGCGGATTGCATCCATCAAGGGGATGTTTATGTGGACCTGTTCAAAGAGCTTGACCAGGTCCTCCTCAGGGGCCACGGGTTTGGTAGTCTTCTTTCCCTTGGTCAAGGCCTCGGGAAACGGGACCTTAGGTGGTTCTTCTAGGATAGGTCCAGGTTGTGGATCCGGGACAGGGGTGGGGACGTCCTGGATTACTGTCCTAGGCTTGGGATCAATACCCGGCTTGGAGTGGTTCGGATGAGGTGGGTCTTGGGTTTCCTTACCACTACGGGTTGTTACGGAATTAAGTCCTGCCTGGTTTTGGTTGGGATTGGGTAAGATGGCTTGCTGTTGGTAACCTGCAAAAGAAGTGGAGGCCTCTATCCCGTCAGGTGAAGGAACAGAGGGGGCCTGATAAATCATATGGGCATGGCCCGGGTTTGGGTTCATAACGCGCCGCTGGGTTGGCACGTTATTAGGATTAGGCAGAGGTTGGGAGGGAAGAGTACCCGGCTGGCGAGAGTTGGCCAACTGGGTCAATTGGTTACGGACCTCTGTAAGTTTGTCCTTGTGTTGTTTTTGGATAGCCGCATTCGTTCTTTGAATGTCAGCCAGGGTCTGAAGGATAAGGGACATTTGATCTTGATTCGGCCCAGATGGGTAAGTAGGGTTGGGCCGAGGCTGAGGCGGCTGGTAAGGACGAGGAGGTTGTGGGCGGGGTTGGAAGGATGATCTTTGGGTTTGGGAATTTCCCGCCCACTGAAAGTTAGGATGGTTTCTCCATCCAGGGTTATAGGTGTTGGAGAATGGGTCGTTCTGGATAGGTCTGAGGAACCTCCAGAGAGTCAGAGAAAGAGGGAATGGAATTCCCTTGGTAGGTGTAGAAGGAATCGGAAGGACCACCGGGCAAAGATTCAGATGATGGGTTCATCCTAGGAGAAGGTCGATGGAGAATGTTTTGCACAGTTTCCCTTGTGGAAGGAGGCTGTGCGAAAGGGTTATGCGCAGCGGTGGCTCGCTGCAAATGCTGAGTCAGCTCGTCCACCTTCTTTTCGATAATTGAGACCTTGTCCAATCGACTGGACATTACTTCCAGGTCGACTGATGCGGACAGGCCCTGCGTCTCATGTGCTCCCCTAAGATTCGTCGATGCGCGGGTATTCGTCCTGTCGAATAATCCCATGGAGTCATTGTTGATGGAGTTCTCGCACATGTTTTCGAGAATCTCCCACACGGTGTCTTCATGCTGACCCATGATATTTCCTCCGCAGGTTGCATTGACGAAAAGACGGATGTCCTCACGGAGTCCCTGGTAAAAAGATTGGACTTGTTCCCATTTAGGAACTCCGTGATGGGGGCACTTTCTCATGAGATCCTGGAAACGATCCCATGCCTCATGGAGAGGTTCTCCTAATTGTTGAGTGAAGTGCGTAATCTGATGGCGTAAGGCGTTGGTCCGACCAACGGGAAAAAACTTCTTCAAAAACTCGGATTGAAGTTCTTCCCAAGTGTTGATCGGCCGGGTCTGAGTTTGATACCAATGGGCGGCGTTGTCCATAAGAGAAAAGGAGAACATCTTCCTGAGAAGAATATCCCGATTTTGCGCATCTGACCCAAAAGTTTGGGCCAGATGCTTTAGCTGTTTGATGTGCTGGAAGGGATCTTCGGAATTAAGCCCATGGAATTTAGGTATAGCATGAATCATGTTGGGCTTCAATTCGGAATCAGGTCCTCCAGTCGGGATTCTGACTCGAGGTTCAATAGCCACCGCAGCAGGATTGTAGTGGTCCCGCATCATAGGACGCTGTGGTGGGTGCATGAAGTTTTGGAAGAGGTCATTGAGTCGCTGGAGCTGGTGCTCCAGATTATTTTCTTCCTCAACTGGCTGAGCCATGATGGGGGAAGAAGAAGAACTTGGTTCTGAATCAGAAGAGAGAATAATGTGAGGGGGTTGCTGCACAAACACGGGCGTCGAGGCTTGGCCTTGACGAGAGTGAATTTCTAAAGGAGGTCTTAAGGGTGGTCTTAAGGACCTCCTACCGTACATGCACTGTTGGAAGAGATGAGTTTAGAAGGTGCTGGACCCAATCAAGACACCCAAAAATGTGTTGGGTGACTATAGAGGTGCGGGGCAGATGGACCCCTTGATCAGAAAGATTGTCCACCTGAGAATTACCTGGGCAGCCAGAGAGGGAGAGTCCCGCAAAGACCCCTACATGGTAGAGCGTCCCCACGGGTTACAGGGTTTCCCCCACCCGACCTCTCTTGTCACTGCGGTTCCAGGTAGACCAGAATGGGGATCTTGACCTCTTAAGTCTACCAATTTTAGGCTAAGATTAGGGTGCTTAAAGTTACACTTGAACTTTAGTTCTTTGAGTGCAAAGAGTGACCTAATTTAAGGTTGGTTGACCCAAGGGGGCAACTTTACCTCTTGTTTCCTTTGAGAGTTTTTGGGTCTTGTCTTTTAGGGTTCAAGTGTTTAGAGAGCCAATTGTTTTGGGTTTTTCTTTGAATAGGTATTTTCAGACAAGGGCTTGGGCACACTTCATTTGGTTTTCTCAATTCTTGCTTAAGGAGTGTGTCTCTAAATCCCTAGTGTTGGATCCTAGGTTGGCTCTACTTGGTCCAGTTAGCTCTTTGTTGGGTAATTAGGGCTCAAGCAAGAATGTGTTAGCCCTTAAATACCCTTAATAGTGTGCAGTAATAATGGGTTGAAAACATGCAACTTTTGATGGTTTACTGAGTATAGAAGACAGGTTAGACCTATATTGCTTGTTCTTTTCTTTTCTTCCTCTTTAGAGTTTAGGGATTGAGAGGATAGAATTTTACCTGTCCTTGGAGTGGTTGTCGTGCGGTTGCTTGTCTTCTCGATTTTCTTGTATTTTCCTGCACAACAAAGGAGAGATTGTTAGCAATGTAAAAACAGGAATTTGATTATCTCTAGAATAGCCGTTGCTCCCCAGCAACGGCGCCAAAAACTGGTGACGACCTTCCTCTATAGTTCTATTATTTCGTCGTAGTATAGTATAGAGAAGTGATTACCAGTTTAATACAATTTGTTACTCGGAAATAAAAGAGTTCCCGAGGTCGAACTCAGGGAGCAAGTTGTATTCTAGAGATACAAATTCTTATTACAAAAAATATTACAAAAATAAAGAGAGAGAGAGAGAGAGGGAGAGATAAAAATTTGGTTTCTTCTTTCTTCGTCTTTGTCTTCTCTTCTCTTTGCTTCTTTGTTTATCTCCTGGTGGTCTTCTTCTTCTGCCTTCTGTTCTTCTTATTTCTTCTCTTCTTCAGAGCTCCTCATCTTCTTTTCTTTCAGTTCTGCCTTTCTTCAGCTTCTCCTTTCTTCTTTCTTCTTTCTGCCTCAGCTGTAAAGCTTTTCTTCTTGCGGTCCCTTGCTCAGCGGCACGGCTTCTTCGTTCTCCTTCTTTCTCTGCAGTCCTTTTACTGCAGGGCGTCGTCTGATTTTCCAATCAGATGACTTAAATCGCCGCTGCTACAGTGCTCCACCTTCTTTCAGTCTTCGTCGGCCTTCTTCTTCTTCTCTTCTTCCACGGTTCTTCTTCTTTGTTTACCTGTGCCTGCACACTTCAAAGTTTACATCAGTGGGCAAAACCTACTCTACCCCCCCCCCCCCCGCGTCACTCTCTCTCAGAATTCGCTCTTAGGAAAGCTCTCCCAGAGCAACCGGGTAAATCGGGTACGCGGGTCGCGCCCGGGTCCAGGCCCACCGACATGCGGTGGTGGGCGAGGAGTGCAGGTCGGGCTAATCGGGTCGGAGCCAGGTCCGCAGGGCGTAAGCGCGGACGAGGCCGGGTAATCGGGCGGGTGAAGGGAACCTCATCCCGTGTGCTGAGGCGATAAGGCTTATTCACAAAAACAATTTAAACGGTGAAAGAGTTGCGAGGCTTACCGATGTGGGACTAAACTGAGGCCTCTCCTCACGTGCGCCTGTTGGAGGACCACGGCCTTGGTTCTGCAGCTGCAGCTTCGATTTTCGTCGCTTGCTAGCTGGCTGCCTTCGCAGGAGTCTCCGTAATCCGCAGCAGCTGGAAACCTGAAGTCCTCAAGCCTGGAGCGCGGGAGAAGCTGCTTCAATGTGGCGTCAATGGCGGTCGAGCCTCAGAACCTGTCGGACACGAATATGGCCTCTCGGCCTGATCAAACTACTGGGGAACCTTCGCCGTGGCACGGCGAAGGTGTTGAGCTGTGCGGCAAGCCGCAAGGCGGTGTCTGGCGGCAGCCCTAGGTCGGACTGCAACCGGAGAAATGGGTTTGTTTGGGGGAGCGTTACGGAGGTGTGGAGTGGCAGTGGAGGGGTGGGGGGTGCTCAGTGTGATGAGGCGGAGGTTCGGTGAGGGTCGGCGAGGCGTGTGAGGCTGTGGAGCGATGGGGGCGTCTCGTCGGAGTTTGGCCGGAGACGAAGGGGGTGACGGTGGACAGGAGCGGTCGAGGGTTTAATCAAATAAAAGACAGTGAGGAAAAGAAAGAGGGGGAGATGGGGAGAAGTTGTGACCTAGCTACGGAGACGAAAGGGGCTGGAGCAAGGCGGCAGTCGTATCGACTGTCGCCGGAGAAGAAGATGCCCGGGGGAAGGGGCGGCGGCGAGGAGAGGGCCGGAGAGGCGCGCGCTGGGTGCGGCACGGCGCGGGAAGAGCGAGGGAGGACAACCCTGCAGCTGGTAGTGCGGCAGAGCGACGAGGAGGAAGAGGAGAGGCCGCCGGAGCTGGAAGGCTTCCTGTCGGAGTGGGAAGAGAGGAAGTGGGGGTCTTTCTCCATTAGGACCGAGCTCCCTTGAACGGTGGAGCGACGGGGGGTACTTATAGGGTAGAATCAGAGAGGAGGGCGGAGGGAGACGACGTGTCTCCCTCGCCGGAGGACGCCGGAGATGGAGACCCATACCGTCCGTGCATTCGCTCGGCCGGTATGGTGGGTTGCAGCGACCAGGGGGTGTTCCTGCGACAGCTGACGACGCAGGGCACCCCCGGTTTACTTGCCAGACCCTCCCCCTTACCCTGCGCGGAGCCATGCTCCGCGCAAGGTCGCCGGAGCATGGTGCTGGTCAGGTTTTGGCAGGAGGGACCTGAATGCAAAGAACGAAGGAGAGTTAGGGGTAGAAATGTGAGGGTTCAAAAGTTGAGGGCCAAAAAGTAAATAAATGAGGACCAAAGTGTAAAGTTGGTCAAGAAGGTTTCCTCTTAGGCTCAAGTTTTTATACATGACTAATTGGGGCCTAAGGATTATGATGGTGAATTTTATTTCTAGATTAAACCTTGTTTGATCGGTCAATTTACGCAAAAACCCAAATTAAGTTATTAATTGGGCATGGTTCTCAATGTAGGTCAAAATGGGTTTTTAAGGCCAAATTGAAGGTTCTAAACCCTAGAGATTATTTTTCTATGAATTTTAGAGGGTTTAGTTGATATTTTTCTCTGCCTTGAACCTCGTGTTTTTTAGTGGGTTTGTTTTTAGGGTTACAGGATGTCATTTAATTCCTTGGAGTTGCTGTAGCCCTTATTGAATCATCTCATCCCACTTTTCCTCTTATTAGGTTTCTTTGACCTATGTTTGGACCATGAGTTACCCTGTTTTCAGATTGGATTGGTGAAATTGCATTTTTACCCCTTAGTTTCTATTTTCTTTGCGAACTCAGAATCTCTCTGAGTTAAGCCTTTCCTTGAGTTATGTAGGAGCTTTTATCCTTTGTATTAGGTCAAAATGAGCTAGTTATGGCTCATGATGAGGTTCTCATCACCACGTATGGTAAATAATGTGAAACTATATATATATATGTATATATGTAAATATATCTATATGTATATATATATATATATGGTTATAAATATATAGGTATATATATATATATATGTAGTTATATATGTATAGATGTATATGTATATATATATAGGTACGTAAATATATGTATAGATCCATATATATATATATATATATATATATATATATATATGTATGTATAAGTAGGTGTGTATATATGTATATATATATATATATATGTATATATGTATATAAATATATGTATATAGGTAAGTATATATGTGTGTATATATATATATAAGTATATAGATATATGTATATATATAAGTGTATAGATATATGTATATATATATGTATGTATACTAATACATAGTTATATACATACTACTATAGATATAGATATAAGTATATATATATATATGTATACGTATATATATATGTATATAATAGTGTATAGATGTGTGTGTGTGTATGAAAGTGTGAGTGTAGGTGTGTAAGTGTTGGTGAAGAGAGTGAGAGAGTGTTGTGAGAGAGAGAGAGAGAGCGGGAGAGATGGTGCTGCTGGAGTGAAGACGCGTGGGTTAAGCCATCTATACGCTCAAGGCATCGTCTAGAAGTCCCACGCGCGCGCGCAAGCGCGTATGCGCGCAGAGAGGAGTGCGCACATAGGAGAGTTGGCGCGGAGAGGACCGCAGCGGACAGCACTGCGCGGAAGGGCTGGAGCGGGCGCTCGCAGGCGCGGGTGAAGGGAGCGGGTGACGCGGACGGGTGCGGCGGCTGGCAGATGCGTGGACGGGCGCTGGCAGAACGCGAGGCGAGACGCACGCACGGGCGAAGGCCGGTTGCAGCGCGTCGGGTGACCGGATAAATGAGAAGCTTTCCAGTCACCCCACTGTTGCCATGGTGTTACGCAGACTGGCGGAATAGTGGCTACAGTGCAAGGTCGCACCGCGCAACTGGGAGCGGGCGGTGCTGTGAGTGCGGACGGCTCGACGCCTGCGGTGGAGTGGCTCCGGCTGGTGGCTTGCGGGCAGAATGTCGCTACAGAGCATGCGGAGGGGGCTGGGTCGTGAGCGAAGGGGCGCGAAATAGCGCGCGGTGGCCTGCAGGTGTTGGCTAGGGTGCGTGGGAGGCTTGGCCGGCCGCTGTAGTGGCGCACGGTGGCCGGTAACGGAAAAGAGAGCGTGACAGGGCGCTTGCACGAAGAAGCTGGAGGCGAGGGTTGTGCGAAGGAGAAGGAGGCAAGGGCGCCTGCAGGCGCGCGCAGAAAGCCTGCATGCGCTGCTGCCGCCTTGCTGCTGCTGCTGTGGGGCTCGGCCGGCTGCTGCAGGGCGTGCAGTGGCCGGTGGGGCTTCACAGCTTTGAAGCTTGCGGTAATGGCTAAAATGGTGTGGAAGGTGGAACAGGGAAGAAGGCCACCATGCCCACCGGCTCTTTGATGAGCTGGGCGGTGGTGGTCTCACGGTGGTGGTTGTGCACCACCGTGAGATGCTCCTGTCCGCCAGGTGTCTCCTCGGAGGAGGAGGGACAACGTGTGGAGGGAGAGGGAGGAGAGGACGGTGGCCTGGAAGGAGAAGTGCTTGGTTTTTTGGCGTTGGACCAGGTTGGCTGCAAAGGAAGAAACCGTGGTCTTTTTAAAGAAGAGGAAGCCATGCCTAGCCATGCCCTGGCTGTGCATGGCTCATTCACGGCTCATGGCAGGGATAGGCAAGTGCAGGGAAGGGCTTGAGCAGGGAATGGCGCAAGGAGGAAGGTGTTGCCATGCATTGCAGTCGCGAGAAGAAGAATTCCAAAGTCAAATAGAAATAGAAAATGGAAATTTTGCGAAGCAGCACTTGAGGAAAAATGTAATCGTGAGGCCATTTTATTTCACTCTCCTCCCCTCTTAATTAAATGCATGCATGCATGTATTTTTACAAATGCGACTATGGAACCATAATATGCACTGGTAATGCTAGGAAATAGCACAAAATGGCACAATTGCAGGTGTATTTTTTGCAGTGCAATCACCCGCGTCTTTCCCCATGCCTGCTCCAACGCCCGCTCTCACGTCTGCATTTGCTCGCGTACGCCTGCCCACTTCAGCGCCCGCCTCACTACGTAGCGTAGTGCACTGCAGTCTCTTCCCTGTGCCCACTCCCTTTAGCACGCACCTCTTCGCACGCCTACGCTCCTGCGCGTGCGCGTGGACCACCAGACGTCGCCCGCAGCTTCAGACGACTTAACTCGCCTCCTTCACTCCAGCAGAAACAATCTCTCTCTCTCTCTCACAGCACTCTCTCACTCCTGCAGACACATACACACACACACACTCTCGTACACACACACCCACTCACTTATACACTACTATATACTTATATATATACATATATATTTATACATATATATTTATATATATATATATATTTATTTATATACATATATATATATACATACATATATTAGTACTTATATAACTAAGTATTAGTATACATACATACATTTAATGTTGTATGTTTGGATAGAAACATGTTGAAAGAGTGGAGGCACTTGCTATGTTGCATTGGTTGGATGAGAATGAAGCTAGGGGTCCTTTGGCTGATTTTGAACTATAGCAACAAAAACAAATGCAAGATGTGGTGCTAGAAGAAGATTTGAAGAGGGAAATGGATTGGAGAGAAAAATCTTGACAACTTTGGTTGCATGAGGGTGACGCCAATACCAAATTTTTCCACATGGCCGCCAGTTCGAGGAGATGTATCAACCTTATCTCATCCATTCTCTCAGGAGATCAGAGACTTACCTCCATGGCAGATATTCAGGCTGCAGAAGTGGCCTACTTTCGTGGTCTTTCGGCTACCCCAATCAGAAGTGCGTGGAGAATGGTGGCAATTGATTATCCTAGGGTGGATGAGTTACAAGCTGACAGGTTGGTGACCCCCTTTTCAGAACAAGAAGTGGTAGATGCTATCAACGACCTCAACTTGGAAGGATCCCTAGGACCTGATGGGTTCCAAGTATTTTTTTACAAGGAATTTTGGTAGGTGGTGAGGGGGAAAGTGATGGAGGTGCTCCACGAATTCCAAGAGGGGAATAGTGGCTTTGACAAGCTGAATAGGTCTTATTTATTTCTACTTCCTAAGAAGCCTGGGGCGGAGAGATTCAGCGAGTTCAGACCGATAACACTATAAAATTCTATATATATGATAATTAGCAAAGTCTTAGCAAACCGACTAAGAGTGCAGCTCCAAGGCTTGATTTCACCTGTGCAATCAGCTTTCCTACCTAATAGATCTTTGCATGAATCCTTTATTGTGGCTCAGGAAATAATGGCAGGGTGGAGTAGAAGAAAGGCTAAGGCCTTCATGAGGAAGGTGATAAGTCCACTTTAGTGGATCATTATTTGGCTTAAGTACTCTTTAATTAGTTGTCCTTAATTATTAATTGAGTAGGAGTTAAATGGCAATTTACCTTAGCCTGCATTTAATTTTATGCTCTAATTTTACGTTTAATAACATATGTTATGATGATATAATTTATTTTATGAATGCAGGCTAGGTACAAGAGTTCACACGACATTTCTACATTTATAAGACGCCTGGAGCTTACGATGGATGCCTGAGAATTGTCAGGACAAGTTCCTTGACTTTACATTTTTTAAGACATCTGATGATGAAGTCAGACGTCTGATAAAGATTGGCCAATACTTATCCATTGGTTTCAACCACTCACGATGTTCGCAAGTGTTTGGAGAAGTCGGTGGCCAAAGGAACCAACTATGGGACTTTTAAAAAAAAGAGGGGGCCAATAGAGAGAGAGATCTTCTGCTCCCCCTGTAGGGATCTCCTCCATCCTCCTCCATCGCCTGCACTGTGGAACCTACTTACACCGTGAAACAAGCCTACACCATGGACTTCGCATACTCTGCCGTGCCCCCAACGCCGCCAATCATGTGTGCACCATGACAGGGTGCACACTCACACCACCACCATCACCTAAATGCATCACCTTCATCTTCTTCCTCTCCTTTCTCTATGTGACCCAACACAACTGCCGTCCTTCACCCCTCCCCCTTACCTCCATCACCTTCCTCGCCGCAGATCACCATCACGCCTCACGGCCCTCACCCTACAGGACACCTCCACTAGACCCAACCAACACCTCCTCATCTCTTCTTCCATTTCATTTTCTTCATCTTCTTCCTCACCGCCATCCCCTGTCCCACCAAAGAACCCGAAGCTCCACCGCACACAGCGACTCCTCTGAGCCTCCTCCAACCGCCAAACTCGACACCGAGCATCACCGAGCATCTCGCCAACCACAGAGGTTGCAAACGGCCACGCATGGGCACGCACGCAGCACCACCACCTCGACGTCGCTGACGTCCTCCTCCTCCGTCCAGCCGCCACTGGCCACCTCTGATCATGCCTCCTACGTCATCGTGAAGCCATCGTCGAGGTGCACCGCCCCCTTGACCCTTGCAGCCAACCATGCCACATCACGCACGCAAGGGAGAGAGAGGATAAAACCTCTGTTCCCTCTCATATTATTAATTATAGGTTGTGCCATTGTGAAAGATACTATGCATTTATTTAATTATTTAAATTATTGAGGTGAATTTGCATAAGCATCCTTCTACTTAATCAAAATTGCTTGTAGATGAATATCTCTCATGAATGATACAATGCATGGATTATGGTGAACAAGCCATATTTTAGAAATTAGTATTTACGGTGTTTACCATTACCAAGACCATTATTTAATAGAATATTATATTTTGGTAATTTTGCATATAAACACCTACAATCTTAATCAATTGCTTAGAATGAGAATTCATGAGAGCAACGAGTTGCACTAAAGAATAGGCACACCCATTGAGTTTCCCGAATAATTGAGGCACCACTCACTAGTATAATAGGCTAATTCCTCCTTGTGGAGATGACCTAACTATTTTCATGGTTAGATTTTGAATATTAAATGTTTTGAAAAGTAATTTTCTACCATGCAATGAACTATAATGACACATCATTTTATATTAAAGTTTTTATCGAAAACGAAGATCTCTATTTCAAATGGTGCCATTGCCGAGGAGGAAATACACCTATTAAATTTTTCAGGGATTTTCTATCATTTTTATGCTATTCTGAAGCTTTTTTGAATCATTGATCTATTTCTTTTTCTTGTGTGAGGTACATCTGTTTAGAGGAAACGAATGCAACAGGCACGCACGACGGAGGTGATATTCTTGGTGGACCTTAATGCCACCTAGAGGGCAGTAACAATAGCACGTGGGCCTTGATCCCATGCATGTGGAGGAAGGATCGACGACTAGAGACATTTATTTGCTTCTTTTAGATTTAGATTAGTTTAGATAGACATTAGAACTTAATTTCTATCTTGTGGACCCATGTTGAGCATTTTTGGGAATGTGTTCCCAGTGCTTTTATTCCTTATCGCTCTTGTATGCGAGAGCATATTTTTGGGAGTGTGTTCCCATTTTATTTAGTTTATAGGATTATTCGAATTGTTTGAGCTGCATATAGGTTAGTTAGTTAGATTAGGTTTGTTTGCTTAATATTATTAATATATATATATATATATAAATCAAACTGCCTGCGAGAAGATGCATATCAATAGGGCGACCATCTAGGATTGAATGAGTAGCATCTAGTTTATCTTTACTGCATCGCATACATCCCTGCATTAAAGAAAGCTAGAGTAAGGTACGTCTTCTCTTTAGCATCAAATACCTATCATGCATCTGCATTGGATTTAAATTCAAGACCACTAAAGTGTTTGAATTGAATTAATTCAGTGGTCACTTTAAAAATTGGGATTGTTAAGAGGTTGGACCTTAAAATCTGTGACTTGAAGTTGTGTGCAAAAGAATCTTGTTTGCGAGATTTCAAAATTTAAAATGTGAACGTGTGATGCACACCTGAGACACTGTGCACATCACACATAAGGTCACTAAATAAATTTCTACCTCTCCTCTTTTGCACCACAAGGGAAGTTAGTCAGAAATCAACAAGCCTATCCACCAAGTTACTTTGGTTCCTCGTGTGTGGGCTCGATTCAAGACTTCCATCCCTTGCGAGTAGGTCGTAGGCACCAACGAAGGTCGGACTAGGAAGCATAATTCTTGCAAAACTTGTTTGGCCACCAACTGAACACCTAATTCTAAGACCTAAAATCTACTAAAAATAGATCTCACTGTATTTGAGTTTGTTTTGACAGTGGTAGAACTCTCTAGGAAGTTTCTGCTTTTATTCTGATTGATTCTAAATCGTAAGAGAGTTTACCCTGTTTAACTTAAAGAAATGGATCACCCTTACTCCTATCATTCAGATTATTAGAGTCAGTACTTCCCATCTTTTAACCAGGATCCCATGCCCCGTGCGTATCCATCCTTTGATGGGTACATTGACAATTCATGGGATCATTCATATTCCTATCTTAGGAGTACTGGCCCGATAGCTCCCACTTTTGAGCAGAGCCTAAGAGCGAGATTTTCCAACCCTAGAATCCTCACTACTATACAAACACCCAACCCTCCCACCCTTCATGATTTTCCTTATCGAGGTTGGACCGATACCCCTAAGCAACTAGAGGCTGAGATTAGCTATCCTCCCCAATCTGATAGCCATAGCCTCTCCTTTTATGATAGAAATGCAAAAACAACAAAAAGAAATGATGAAGTCTATGGGAGAGATGTTGAGGAATAGTCAACAATTGAACAAAGAAATTACACAGCTTAGCTACGCTCTTACTAGTGATTCTGATCCCTATCCGTACAACCATGATCATGAAAATAATTTTGAGGAAACCAATGACAATAGGGATCCCATTTTGAGTATCAATCACTTAGACTCTCCCCATGAGGCACGGCCACTAGAGGAGAACGATACTAGCGATTATCCACTCGAGCTATATTGGAGTCAAAAGAAAGGGAAGATGGTGCCTCTTGAGAACCTTGACTCCGATGACAGTATTTTCATTACCCCTGATAACCCCGGTCAAGTTCATATTGTTCACATCACTTCCCCTATTAATCATCTGGTGGAACCCCATTCTACCCTTAGTGAGCCTAATCTTGACCCTCCACTTAGGGAATCAACACCTACCATCCAGCATTCTGAAGATTTAAATGCACCTAATGAAGGTGACCCTAAGGGAATGGAGGATGAATTGGATCAATTTTGGTCTCAGGGATACAAAGAGTCTATTTTAGAGGAGGATGATAACCTGATGGAGGAACTCGACCTTAGAGTTTGGAGTGAATCACAGGGGGATTATGTGTTATTCGAGGACTTTCCCCTGAGGATATAAATAATCTAGTGAAATCTGGATTCCTCCCTTCTTTTGATTTTGAGAGTCATCCTCTGCAAAACCAGGAGTTGATATTGGAGGAGGACGAACACAATAGTGAGAAGCCTAGGAGAGACTCTTGGGGACAATACACATCAATTGAGGATTTATGCCCCGAGAAGAACAAAGAATTGAGTGATATAGGCTTACTCCAAGACATCAAGATTGATCCTCCTTCAAAAATAATTGAGGATACTGAAGCAACTCCTTTCTTTACTAATGAATCACATATACACCCCGACAAAAACTTGAGTGAACCAAAAGAATCCGGGGATGAAATTAATGATAATGATTCTGTTGCTTCGACCCTGCCATCAAAGGAATTTAATTTGGAGTCCACCATTGATTCACATATATTGGAAGGTGAAAATATGACTCCGATCATTAATGATAGGCAAGGTGACGTGAATTTTTCTGCACTTATTGTTAGGGAGAATACAGAATCTGAATCGTTGTTGGAATTGGACTCGACACTGACTAAGACCTCATTGGACTTAATCATTACCTCCCAACACCATAAACAACCCTTACACTCCCTAACCGATCTTTGGCTCAGGTCTCTACTTACATACATTCTTTCTGGGGAGCATATCAAGCCAGTACATCCTCAGGTAGAATGGTAAGAGTGGATTGGGGCTTGTATTTTTAGTCTCACCATTTAAGGGTTTGAAATTATTATGTTTATATCTTTTAAAACCCTTCTTGCCTTGGAGGACCCTTGTTATCCTCCACTTATTCTTTTTTGGGAGGTCCCTTTTCATGTTTCTTTTATTATTCCTAGACCTCCCCAGGTAGCCTATGAGGTTCTCTGTTTTCATATCTTCTGGCAAGCATTTAGAATCACGTTGTATAATCAGCTCGCCAACATCTGTAGCTACCTGTTTTCTAGACCCACGCTGTTACGCATATTTTTAAGGCCTAGCTCATTCTATTTGGAAGCAGACTTACAGGTTCCCTATAAGTCTAGCTGCTCACAAAAAATGCAGCGCTTGTTGGGAGGCAACCCAACATTTAGAATAACACCTTCATTAGGTGATTTCCTTCCCTTCTCCCCCTGTTTTAATTTTACAATGAAGACATTGTAGGATTTAGGCATGTGGGGGTGCATTTTGCATTTTTGGGTAGTATTCATGCATTTAGGTTAGGTGCATTAGCATAAAAAAAAATCTCTTTTCTTAAGCTGAATTGGTTATCCCTAGCAAATCATCTTTTTCGAGGAGGTTTCATTAAAGATTTTCTTCTTAAATTATTTCTTAAATTTAGAATCCAGTATAGTTACTTCACTTGCACATAGACTGGGTAATGGATCTTTGAAGGAAACCAATAAGCATTTTTAGTCTACTAAACCCTTGAACAGTTAATAGGGAGTTAGGCATACTATCTTCTATTATATCCACCTCATATTTTTTAGAAGAAAGTAGAGAGACTACTGGTGCACTAAGTCTAGGGCAAGGATTCTTTAGTTCTGGACAATTAGATGATGATACCTCAGAGTTAGGCATAGTTTTCGCTCTCTATTCCTGTGTGCGTACATTGTTGTGAATTCCTGAGAGTCACCAAATAAGGCAGATACACAGAGATTGAGTCCTAATAAAACTATGACTATGGTGGATGGTTACGACCGTCCTTCATAGAGTCCTCGACTGAAGGAGGGTAGTAATGTCAAAGGTCAAAAATACGATTGTCCTATCCATCCTTTCCTGGTACTGAGAGTAGGCACTTCCACCAAATAAGCCACACAATATTCTCTTAACCATCATCATTCATAATAATGCCTCATTAATAAAAGTATGCGTCATTTTGTGTTAGTAGTTGGAAAAAGAAGAAGAAGAAACATTTATATTTAGAAAAATATGAAAAAAGAAGAGAAAAGAAAAAGAAAAGAGTTCAAGTTTATAGTTTTATCTTCGTATCATTTTTCATTATGTGACAATGTTTCTTAGGCAACAAAAACACCCATCGTGATCCACCAAATATGACCCATACCTACTTTTCAATATTTCTAATCACCCAAATACTGGCTGAGGACCTCTAACTTAGTTGTAGGGTTATTAGGACTTTAATTGAAGTGTAAATGCCATGTGAGGCCACCAAATAGTGAGTACATTTACAAAATCTGGTGAGATTTGTGATCTCAAAAAAAAAAGAAGGAAAGAGTGAGCACAAAAGAACATCAAGAGAGCACAGTTGTTTAGCCTCTCTCTAGGTTGACTCATTTAATAGTCTGGAGAGTTAGAGTCTGCAGTACTAGACAACATGTAGCACCAGATGAGTGTGAGCCACTAAATATCAATCCATTCAACTCAATATCTCCTACCTACGATAAAAAGCCGAGGTCAAATTACAGATTATTTTCTGCTTTATCCCTATGGGAAGTAGTTGCCTATCCCGACAGAAATATTTACCAAGGGATAAGTACGAATTGCAAATGTAAGTTGGTTATTTTCACTTGGATTCGTTACCTAGGCCACTAACACTTCACATTTGTCTGGATCTCTAAATTTTTGAAATAAGAAAAGAAGAAATCTTTTGATTACTTCTATTATTTTTTATTTTTGCTATGGACTAGCAAAACTTAGGCATGGGGGCATTTGATAAGTCCACCTTAGTTGATCATTATTTGGCTTAAGTACTCTTTAATTAGTTGTCCTTAATTATTAATTGAGTAGGAGTTAAATGGCAATTTACCTTAACCTGCATTTAATTTTATGCTTTAATTTTATGTTTAATAACATATGTTATGATAATATAATTTATTTTATGAATGCAGGCTAGGTACAAGAGTTCACACGACATTTCTACATTTATAAGACGTCTGGAGCTAATGATGGATGTCTGGGAATTGCCAGGACAAGTTCCTTGACTTTACTCGGCCAATACTTATCCATTGGTTTCAACCACTTGCGATGTTCGCAAGTGGTTGGAGAAGTTGGTGGCCGAAGGAACAAACTAGGGGACTTTTAAAAAAGAGAAAGGGCCAACAGAGAGAGATCTTCCAGCCCCCCTACGGGGATCTCCTCCATCCTCCTACATTGTCTGCACTGTGGAACCTATGTACGTCGTGAAACAAGCCTGCATCATGGACTTTGCATACTCTGCCGTGCCCCCAACGCTTCCAATCCTGTGTGCACTGTGACAGGTGACAGAGAGATTCTCGCTTATTTATGATAGTAATAGATTGATATGTCATGTTTTATGTGGTGGAAAATCTCTCAATCAAAACTAAATATCAAATTTAACCATAGTAAAGATGTTGCATCCATAGGGAGGAATATACCAATAAATTCACAAGTCGAGGAATATACTGTTTGCAGACACTACTGCGACTTTAATGCAAGGAATTTGCTATTTTAAATGAAGCTTGCAATTTCCCTAAAAGTTCAAGGGTATTTATGCAATTTTCACGTTAGGAATTAAGCTCCAAAAATATGTGTATGATGCATGTGCAATGGCATATCATGTAAGTTTAACTTGCATGCAAATCTGATTTGAAATTCAAAGTTAAATCATGCACATGACACAAGTGACGTAATTTCAGGAAACTATGAGTGTATCAATGCAACATGGCCTGAATAAAATATGAATATCTCAATGGCAATGGCATTAAATGTAAATATTAATTGAGAAGAAAACAGAGGATTTCTCCTCTCTCTTCCTCGCGTGGACGGCCGTGCACGGTTGGCGGCGAGAGTCGACGGGGTGGTGCGCCTCGACGAGGGCTACGCAACGGTGGTGACGTGGCGGCCGGGCAGAGGAGAATGGCCGCCGGCCTGTTGGCCCTGTTGGAGGAGGACAGCCGCGCGTGGAGAGGATGGCACAATGTCGCTGCTGCAGCTCGCGCAGCTGCACTCTGGGCGCTCGCGCGCAAGGTGTGCTAGGGAGCACTTGCAAGGCTAGCCGCTAACTACAGCCTTGGCTGTGCGTGGGTGATGGGTGCAGTGCCTACGGGCATGGGTCGCCTGTAGGGTTGAAGGGTGCCTGTGTGCGCTGGTGATGGCGTGGCGCATAAGGCGATGGGTGCAGCGCTTGCGAGAGTGGGTCGTGGCGTCTGCAAACTTGGCTGGCTGCTTGCGAACGCTGGCGAGGGTGCACTTGCAGGCGAGGCTTTGGCATGAGCACTTGCAGGGCGCGATGCAGGGTGGCATGCACTTGCAGTGGAGAGGGCGTTTAGTGCAATAGCGTGAGGCGTGGGTGCTTGCGATGGAAGGCGATGGCGCGGTGTGGGTGCAGGTGCGTGCCTGCAGGATGCGCAAGGGCAAGCGGTGGAAGGCTTGGCGCGGTGAAGGCAATGCATGGCTGGACAGGCGGTGGAGGGCGCTCTGATGCTGCTAGGAGTGCTGATGGCTGCGTAAGGGCACTGGTGGTGGCGCTGGGCACAGTGCACGCAGTCTTCACAGTGTCCGCCCTCTCCACAGTGGGGAAGGTGGAGAAGAAGGATATCCCCCTAGGGGGAGGAAGAAGAACCGAAGATCCCCTCCTCTCCTGTGCAAGTCTCCTCTTAACTCCTCTCCCACGCGCCAATTAAGGGATTTTCAAATCCCTTACTAATTTTGGCTGGCGGCTGTTGGGTTCGGTTGAAGGAGGATGGCATTATGCGGAGATATTTGTTGGGGGGAAAATATCTTTCCACCCCCCTGTTCTTTTCCACAATTGTTCCTCCTCCCTCTTCTTCCTGATTATTAGCCTGATGGAGGTTAATTTGAGATGGGTGCGTTGTTGCGGGACCCTGCAGGAAATATAATTACATAAGAAGAAATGTAAACTTAAACAATGACACATGCAATCATTTAATGACCAAATGTGATTATTAACAAACATACAATGTTAGAATTGAATTACTTAGGCGTAATAATAGCCCATTAAAATGGACTCATCAACAGGGTGCACATGCACACCACCGCCATCACCCAAACACATCACCTTCATCTTCTTCCTCTTCTTTCTCTATGTGACCCAACACCACCGCCGTCCTTCCCCCCTCCCCCTCACCTTCATCACCTTCTTCACTGCAGATCACCATCATGCCTCACAACCCTCACCCTATAGGACATTTCCACTAGACCCAACTAACACCTCCTCATCTCTTCTTCCCCTTCGTTTTCTTCATCTTATTCATCACTGCCATCCCCTGTCCCATCAAAGAACCCAAAGCTCCACCGCACGCAACAACTCCTCTGAGCCTCCTCCAACCGCCAAACTCGACGCCGAGCATCGCCGAGCATCTCACCAACCACAGAGGCCACGAATGACCATGCACGTAGCACCACCACCTCGACGTCACAGACATCCTCCTCCGTCTGGCCACAGTTGGCCACCTCCAGTCATGCCTCCTACATCATCATGAAGGCATCGTCGAGGTGCACCGCCCCGTCGACCCTTGCAGCCAGCCACGCTCCATCACGCACATGAGGAAGAGAGAGGATAAAATCTCTGTTTCCTCTCACATTATTAATTATAGGTTGTGACATTGTGAAAGATACTATGCATTTATTTAATTAGTTAAATTATTTAGGTGAATTTGCATAGGCATCCTTCTACTTAATCAAAATTGCTTGCAGATGATATCTCTCATGAATGATACAATGCATGGATTATGGTGAACAAGCCATATTTTAGAAATTAGTATTTATGGTGTTTACCATTACCAAGACCATTATTTAATAGAATATTATATTGTGGTAATTTTGCATATAAACACCTACAATCTTAATCAATTGCTTAGAAGAAGAATTCATGAGGGCAATGAGTTGCACTAAAGAATAGGCACACCCATTGAGTTTCCCGAATAATTGAGGCTCCACTCACTAGTATAATAGGCTAATTCCTCCCTGTGGAGATGACCTAACTATTTTTGTGGTTAGATTTTGAATATTAAATGTTTTGAAAAGTAATTTTCTACCACACAACGAACTATAATGACAAGTCATTTTATGTTAAAGTTTTCATCAAAAATGAAGATCACTCTTTCAGAAGGTTGACTTTAGTAAAGCCGACAACTCAATCTCTTGGCCGTATCTATGGGAGGTACTCAGACGAAGAGGCTTTCCAATCATTTGGATTAGATGGATGAAAAGATGAATTACTACCTTTGCTTTTTCCCCATTAATTAATGGTAGACCATGTGGTGTCTGGATTCAGCCCAGATGTGGGGTCAAACAGAAGTGTCCTTTGGCACCATTGATATTTAACTTGGCAGTCGATACCTTAGCTCGCTTCACCTTCAAACTTTCGGAGATGAGGATGACCAAAGGATATGCTCTCTCGAACCGACAGGTTTTGACCCCGATGCTCCAGTATGCAGATGATACAATATTTTTTGTAGAGGGTGGTGTGCAAGAGGCGCGTATCCTTCATCATATGGTGACTATCTTTGGGGAGATATCAAGTTTGAAATTGAATGGGGAAAAATCCTCCCTTGTATGCTTTGGTTCGAACAGAGATGTGTGCCACCAATTATCAGAGACATTGCACACACCAATCATCTCCCTGCCTATTACCTACCTTGGTCTACCATTAAGGAGTGGGAAGATGAAGAAGAGTGACTGGAGCTTCCTATTTGAAAAAATCTCAGCAAAGTTAGAGTGCTGGAGCAGTAAACATCTATCAAAAGGGGGAAGGCTGATCCTTTTAAATTTTGTTATCACAGCGATGCCAATTTTCATTTTCTTTGTGTTCAGAGCTCCAAAAGCAATACGGAAGAGGCTAGATATAATGAGGAAATGTTTCTTTTGGAAAGGGGCAAAACATGAGGGACGATTCTTACAACTAGTAAAATGGGACAATTTGTGTTTTCTTAAGGAGCACAGGGGTTGGGAATTAAGTCCCTGAAGGAGTTAATGATTCGCTATTGTTGAAGTGGGCAATAAAAATTTTCAAGGGGAGAATAAACTATGGGCGGAGGTGATCAGAGGGATATATGGTGAATAACATTTTATGGTGAATAGACTTTTTCCCACAAAGGCGTCACCTTTCTGGAGGTCGGTGGTGGCGGCTATGAAGGAGAACTGGAACCTGTTCCAACTAGTATGTGGGGATGGACGATCCTTTCAATTCTGGTGGGAAAATTGGTCTTCATTGGGATTGCTACACCAAAAGTACCCTCGTGTCTATGGTCTTACTGGTGGCAAAGAGGCTAAAGTTGCAGACTTCTGGGATCAAGGGGAGGATAGATGGGAGATATTGGAGACAGGTTGCAGAGAGGGGAGTCGCACATTGGGGGAGAGATCACGCCTGCTACAAGATTTATAAGCTTTCAAGATGATGGGGGGTTCTGATACATATAGATGGATGGGAGAGTTTTCATCTGCCAAGGCCTATGAATAAATGGTAACAAGGATACAAAATGAAGAAGCTGACGCCATATATGCAGGACTATGGAAGCTTAAAATTTCGCTGAAGGTACAAATATTTTTGTGGCTTTGTAGGAGGGATGGTCTCATTACTGGCAACTTGAGACATCGAAGAATGGGTGTTGCTACTCATACATGTCACTTATGCGGCTTCCAGATAGATAGTGTGTGACACATTTTTTCCTCATGTGTGGTTACTGACTGTGTGTGGAATATGGTCTATGGCGGTGGGCTACCTGTTTGGGAGGACATGTGAGGTGATTTTATTAGGAGTGGGAGATCGCATTGTTCCATGGCGGCTGTCTTATGGTGTGTGTGGCATGCGAGAAATCATTGTCTTTTTCAGGAGAGACTTGTTAATACGATACGAATTGTACATGAGTGTCAAGCTCTCATACGGCATTGGAGGAGTTGATGTATGTTGGCTTTTATTTGTTTTCATTAATAAAATCTCCGGATGGCTATCAATCTAGATAGTTTTCCTTTCTCCTAAAAACAAAAGGTAAATTAACTCAGAGAAAAGCGAGGAAAACTATGCTCTCATTGGTTCCTTTGTATTCACTTTCTTTTTTTTTGTTTTTTTCTTTTCTCTTCTTTTCTCTTATTTCTTTTTTTTTTCCAAGCTCACAATCTCACCAGATTTACACATATAATCCATATTTGGTGGTCTCACATGGCATTAACACTTTAATAAAGTTCTGATAACCCTAACACTAAGTCAAAATTTCTAATCCAGTATTTAGGTGGCCAGAAATACAAAAAGGTAGGTTAAGGCCATATATGGTGGATCGCAAATGTGGTGGGTGATACTACCTCAATGTATTGAAGTAAACACTAAAAACTCTTTTTTTTTCTTTTTTTTTCTTCCTCGTCAAACACCTCACTGTTGACTTCTTCCTCGTGTCCGACCAACCAACACCAGACGCTTCTCGTCGTCTCTCCCTCTTTAAGTCTCTCTTATCTCTTCCTCTCACTCACATGATTCTTTCTATCCCCTTAGCCCTTTAGTTCGACCTCTGCACCATCCTCGACCTCGTCGTCTTCCCCAACCCCAACGCAAACTTCGACAAGTTCGCACCACTGCTGACTCCACCAAAAGACCCACCATCAAGCCCAAAAGCACCACCACACCTCCCCCATCAAACCCCCCTACCAATTTCATGAGACACCCACCGCTCCACTCCACCGAACATCCCACCATAACTTCACCCTTTCTGACTTCGCCACACTGACACACACACCCTCACAGCATGCCATGGCCACCACTACACTCGCCGTACTCTGGCGAGCATATTGAGCATTTTAACTTGGGCTTGCAGCCCATATTCCTATTTCAAGTACCTTCGTAGGGTCGATGTCGCAGCCACCGTCTTCTTCGACCATGTTCGTTCACCTCCGACCAACTCCTAACCTGCTGCTGCCCACAACCAAAGTGGGTCTAGCTCGTGTAGCTTCCCAGGCATTCAAACAAGCAATGACGTAGCTGCAGGGTCTTTAATTCACAACACCAGCTGAAGTAGCTCATGCAAAGCCTCACACAAAGGAAGGAGAGGGACTTTAGTCCCACATCGGATATTTACAAATGTACAAAGGTGAATAAGTTGATTCTATGCCTAAGGCTTGTTGCCTCAGCACACACAGGGGTGAGGTCCCCATACACGCCCCACCACATGCGCTTCACACGTGCTTGCTCATGCACCCTTGCCTGCGGGTTTGGGCCAGATTTGTTTACCTGATTACCCGAGTCTGACTTGGTTCTGAGAATGGGAATCTGAGAGGGAAGTGGGGGTTTTTGCGCTATTGTGATCTCAGGATCCGTGCCCCCTCTCCCGCGCTTAACACTTAGCTAATCTATGGTTTGTGAGGTCCTTGTGCCTCTCTTTTGTGGTGCTGTGCCTTAGCTTTCTGCTGAGGCGTGAGTTAAGGCATCTGAGTCCTTGTGTTGGTTCTGATCTGGTGCTAATGTAGATCTATTAAGCATTTACGTGAATATTTGGTTGAAAGTACTGTTGAACTATTCGAGATATTTAGAGCTTAATTGTAGGATTAAATTTGATAGTTCAAACCACCATTTTTAACCTGTTCTTTTCGCACTCTGATACTTGACATTTTGAGATACATTTTCTGACATATATTGCATACCTCTATGATTATTCGATTCACTTGCAAATTGTTATTCCTGATATTGTGATCAGTGTTTGATTTGCTTATAATTGCTCTCTACGAACAACCTTAGACTCACTTGTGTTTTCGAGTTTATAAATTTAAATGTTGTGATTTTTGTCACTATACTACGATGCATTTTCCTAAATACGATGAATTTCGACCCAACAAGCACATGAGGCTCAAGACCTATCCTCTTCTGTCAACATGGATTTAATGGCCAGTCGATTGGATAAGGTCTCCATTATTGAGAAGAAGTTCGATGAATTGACTCACCAACTCCAGAAGGACACTTCTTAGCACAAGCACAACACGTATGCACTTTTGCCCACTAGGAGGGAGGTCTTATGATGAGCAAGACTCATACACGTAAAGATTGAGTTAGAAACCTGTCATTGTAGTTGTGTAAAAATCCACCATCAAAATTAAATTTATAACCAAAATTTCGGTGAGTCCCAAGTGAAACACGAGGAGGCAAATGTTTGATTAAAAACTATGTTTGGAATTATTTTTCATAAAGCAGATCAGTTGATTGAAATTAATCTACACTAGCTATTCTACTTAAAGAATAAATAATAAAAAAGAGAGAGAGATTAATACAGAGAAAAAGAGGAGTGAACCAATATTTCATAACCATATGTTCATTACAACTAATTTCTATAACTAGAAAGCTAGAAATCTACACTAGAAAGCGGTAAAAAAGAGAAGGATGAGAAAATCTTCTTTGACGGCTGCTTGGAGGATGAGTTGCATTGACGAAGCACCCGGAAGAGGGTGGTAAGATGCTGGATGAGGGAGAACGAAGCTGGAAGATGGAGGATGGAATAGGGCAGCATCACAGTGGAATCTGCTTCCCGAATGGTGGCGAGAGGACACCATGGGATGCTCCACGAAGGGGGTGAAAAGATGGAAAATTATCTCTCTAGCTCTAATGGAGCATCTCGGTATGGAACCAGCTCATAGAGCTTTGGAAGGGGTGAGAGAAGAAGAGAAGGGATGAAGAAATGTGTGGTAGGGGTGATTCATTTATAGGTGTAGTCATGGGGATAGTTTGGTTATTTAAATGCTTAAAATTTAATATAGGGGTCTTTAGTGACGGATAGATGTGTTGCTGTAGGTGCATAGTGCTGTAGCCACGATTCAACGATGGCCATCCATCACGCATCTGACGTCCCATGTTACACCACGTCACTGCCTTCTCATCTTCACTTGATAATGCACGCACAACCAAGCACCGCGCATCCTCAGATTTTCGATGGAGATCGGATGGTGATAGGGGTGCCATTCGGGAATTAGAATTAGGGTTCAGAGGACCCATCGTCGTAGCTCACAAAACGTGTCTATCAGATAAAATTTATAACCAAAACTCGAAAAGTGAGTCCCGGGTCGAACACGGGGAGGTGAACGTTTGGTTTTATGAAATTAGCATTTCGCACTTATTTCTTTTATTTTTTTATCTTTTCTAATTTTTTTGGTATTTTTAATAGGGCAAGAGATCAGGTCGATGACTTCTATCTAATCTATTTGCAACAATATAAGAAAGAGAAAGAGAGAGAAACAATCATCTATTTATAAACAAATGTTTGTTACACTATGAAAGCAAAAATCTACACTACAAAAGCATAAAAAGATAGAATGAGGTGAGAGAAATCCCCCTCGACGGTTGCTCAGAGGACGACTTGCTTTGACGTCGCCTGGAGGAAGGTGGTGAGGAGTGGGATGAATGAGGCCGGAGCCGGAGGACAAAGGATGGGGCAGGACAGCGTCGCGGTGGGGATCTTCTTCCTGAAGTGCGGTGAGAGGATGGCCACGGGATGCTCCATGAATGGGGATGAGGGGAGGGAAAACTGTTTGATTTTCTACTCTAGAGGAGCATCCCGGGCTTAGGACAAGCTCTCTTTAGAGCCTTGGAGGTGGTGAGAGGAAGAAAGGAAGAGATGAAGAAAAATGGGAGGGGTAGGGGTCCTTTTATATTGGAGGAAAGAATCAAATTCGTATACATGACATTTAGTGATGGTCATAAACATCATCGAAGATCCACCGCAAATGTTGCTAAAGATAGCCCACATGCCCACGCTATCGCTGCATTGGTGCGCGCTTTGCGCACCGTGTCATGTGCTACGTGCTTGCGTGCACTGCTGCTGCATGCACATGGGCGCTCGCGCTGCTATGAGCGTGCGGTGGCGCGTGCATGCACATGGGCGGCCTGGGTTGCACCATGTGGTGCGATCTGGGTCGTCCATCTTCTTTTCATTGTAGGGGCTACTACAGTGGTCGGATTGGGTCAATTTTCATGCCGTTGGGCTGCGATTGTCGACCCAAATCTATCTACGCAGTCGGATTTGTTGTTTAAAGCTCCAAATTATGTCACCTAGTCCCTTGGCCGTTGATTTTCCTCAGACTGCATATGATGCTACGAGACTCCAATCAAGGTGATTTCGGAGGCATTGGACTCCGATTGTCATCCTGATCAGATCCGTATGGTTGGATCGTCAATCTGAGGCTCCAAAATTAATCTCCTTCTCTCCTGACCACAAAAAAGGATGCAATTAACCTAAAATATGCACAACTAGTCTAAATGCAAAATGATGCATGCTATGTAATATTTATAATATGGAATGCAAATCTAAGCCTAGGAACATGCATAAATAGGCATTTTAACCTAAATAGATGTGTCTATATCATACCCCCATGCCTATCTTTTGCTAGTCCCTAGGAAAATTAAACTACATGCTATATATAAAATCAAATTAGGATTAGATCACTTAGGCATAAGTCATTTATTAACAATAGAAAATTTCAACTAAGGTCCTAAATAACGAAAACACAGTAGTACTTGGGTGCTTGCCAGAATGCAGACCGCCCAAGTCCTCGCCTTATTTGAAAAGGGAAGATACATTTTTTTTATTTTTCTTCTTTTCTAATTTTTGTGTACTTTTGGAATTTGGGAATTCCGGGATAACATTTCACAGCTATTCGACCCACCCAAGACTCAAAAAGGACTCGAAGTGGTAAGCATCTAGTGAAAAGAGTGAAAGACTCATTAGGCGGCTGTTAAAACGGACTTCAGGTTTCTACTACCCTAGGTGACCTTGCCTAGAGGTTTATCTTTTCGAACAGTAGCTTTCTCCCTACTTTTATTTATGGGGTCAACACAAGGGTGAACCCAGTGTATATCTCCCCAGTTTATTCTACTTCCCCTCTTCTTCCCTAAGTGTTTTGGGAATTATTATGCTTTTTTATGAGCTGAGCTTTGGACAACCAGCCAATGGGCTGTTACCCACGGCAACTTGCCACCCATATTCATGCGGTGTGGTTTTATTTATTTTTTTTATCCTTTTTCTATTTTTTTCTATATATTTTTTTTTCTAAGTAGGTAGCTTCCCTGATCTAAGATTTACCTAAAGGCAGTATGACGAAAATGATCTTGTGGCTGAGCTCTGGGCAACCAGCCAATGAACTGTTACCACCGACAACTTGCCAGCCATACCACCCTAGATACTTCATTAGCTACTCAATTTCCGAAGAAACCGCCGAAAAGTGAGTTAGTTAGAGTAGTGTGTAGATGCTTACACTTAAAATCCCCTCAAATCAGAGGGTAGGTTGATAAGTCGCATACTTATCATCCCAATTTATTAGCCAAATTAAAAATGAATTTGAATTGGCGAGGACTCGAGACTAAGGCCACATTCGAGTGGACACCCGGGATAATTAAGCTCGAAGACCTGAAGAGTCCAAATTAGGTCCTATCGTATCATTTCCTAAGGTTAATAATGCCTAAAAGCCTAAGTTCACTTCTCCTAATTCTATTTTCTTAGTTTCAAAAAAAAAATCTATTTTCTTGTTCTTTTTTTTTATCTTTTTGAATTTTTTTTAAAAGAAACTAAAAGAAATTCTACGGAATTAACAAAATGATTTCAGGATAAAGTATCCACCCCCCCCATGCCTAAATGATGCAATGTCCTTATTGTAAAAACAGAGACATGAAAAGGGAAAAGTAAATAGAATATCACCTGAGTATTGTGAAAATCCGGTCAGCTCCACAGAGTGAAGAGAGTATACACCTGAGCTAAATTTAATGCCTTCAACTAGGCATAATATACATACAAAGAAGAAATTGAGAATTCATAAGTGCGGGTCAGAATCAAAATAAAAATATTGATCCTCCAACTCTCTAACAGAAGATGTCCACAGATGTTGACCAAATTATGATGCAGACCCATGCCCCAAGGTTAAGTGGTTCTAAGGTTCTGGATGAAAATCACCCAAAACCTAAGATTGTTGTGAAACTTGCGAGGTCAAGCCCATGGTTTTGTGGTGTGCAACCCAAGACCAAAGTGGCGGACAATGGGTAGATTTGTTTCACTAGATTCAAATGTCCACTTAACGTTCAACTCAGAAAAATAATCAGTTATTTCAAGCTTCGGTTGCACGTGAAAGATATCGTAAGGGTCCTGGTAGAAAGTAGGTGGTTTTAGGTCAATAGGTACCCTTATATCCAAAATCAAAGTTCCCTCAGAATTAGCCTCCCAAATTTTTATTTCAACAATTCTATCTTCCAACATCAAGGGCTCAGGCTTTGGGACCTCTAGCATATCATTCACCCAATATGATTCTCCCAAGTCCAGAAATCGTGGCTGAATCAAGATTGACTTGGGCACAATGATCTCAGAAGTCAGCTATTCAGGGTGCAGATGAGGAATGGGGTCACTGATTGAATCATCAAGTAAATGAGGATTCAAATCCTCCAAGTTAGCCCTAACCAAATCAAAATCTTCAATGACTGGGCTATCAAATGGTTCGTCATGCTCCTCGAGCTCATTTGTCGAACTAAAATCATCTTCCTTAAGCTCAAGTAAGACTTAACTAAGAGATTCCTCACCCTTAGAATCAAAGAATCCATGATCCTCATTTATATATGTCTCAAAATCATATGTCATTTCATGGTCAGTGGAGACATACTTTTCGTCATTCCCTGGATCAAGGATCTCGGGTGAATCAATCGGTTCATCCTTAATGAGTTACTCTAGCCCAACCTGGTCATCCCCGATTTCAGAAAATGTATCCCCCCCGACAGGTGCCTGAGCAGGTTCTGACATTGGCTCTCCTAAAGGGGTTCATCTTGAGAATCATCCCAAGATTTGACTAGGGTAACAATAAATTTCATCCTCAACCTTGATAATTTCCCAAGTAGAAACTCACCCAGGTCCCTATCCCTAACATTTTGGAGTGAATCCAATAGAGAACTATTAAGTTCATCAATTATTTTGATCATAGGCTCCAATGATTCAATTCATGGTGCTGGCTGATCTTCTAAAGATTGTATAGTGTTCCTCAAATTAGCTAACAGCCTATCTTGAATCCAGTTCACCTGAACCGACTAGTTCGGTTCAGGGTTGGGTTGGTTCAGGTTAAATCTAGGGGAGTCAAGAAATAGAGGTTCTCGAATCCCTCCCTGATAGTAGGTCATTTCAAGTTGTTTAAAGGATGGTGGTGACCTATATTCAGTGGAATATTGGGGAAGGTAGGTGTTATAATCATCATTTCCTTCCTGATTGTGGATCGGGTTGGTTTGATCATCAAAGGATTGAGATCTATAATTATTGTAGCTCTGGGAAGGATAGTAATCATAGTCTTGTTGTCCAGGGTTAGGACCTAGACACTGAGGTTCGGATTCATATCCCCAATCAAAGTTATCCCTGCTACTAGATGGGTAATTACAAGTCAAGTCGGGATAGCAATCATCTTGGAGATAAGTGGTGGTAGGAGGATAGGATTGGAAATGTGTGAAAGATGTGGAAGAATACATTGTGGAGTAAGAGGGAAATCAGAAGAGAGAAAGGAGCCCTAAGTACAAGCAATCAACCCTGTCCTTAGGTGGGTTAGCCTAAAGACCTACAGACTCCCAGGACCTGTCTTGAGATTATAAACGATTTAGTCTACTTTTATCTGGTCAATCCAACCAGTTAGAAGGAGGGACTGCGGAGAAGGTTCTTCCTTTGGCTTGCGCCTCCGGTTCCTAGTGTACCCCCCAACCGCGGTCGTTTGATGCTACTCCCCTAGCTAGACATCAGATGGACCAGCAAAAGCAGATTAATCGAAAAAAAGCTCAGTCTGAGCCTCGAAGAGCAAATCAATCCTTAAGGCCAACGTCTACTCAGTTTTAGTTAGGCTTGGGATGATCGTGCTCTTAGAATGTGATGGGCACTTTAGATGGGTTATGCCCCTAATGATTAATTCAAATGTGTGAGCGTGCACAACCAAGGTTTTCAAACAAGGTTATTTGATGATGTGTCTTTTAGGGTTCAACCTTGTTTAGTAGCTTTTAGGGTTCAATCGTTAGGTGTAGTCAATCAAGGTTCAGTAGAACACTCCAAGTTTTGCATGCACTAGTGATGATATATTCCTTTAGAAATCAGAAAAAATGTGGAGTGCCTGGTTCAACCCTAAAAATCAACCCTAAGTGGCAAGCTACTGTTGAATTGCTTTTAATTTGAGTGGTGCAGCCCAAACAAATTAATCAATTGGCCTATTCGCACCACAAATTAAGGAACACAATGTCTTAGCCTAATCATATTTCTAATCACTTATGTGTTTTGAGTTGAGTGTTCCAGGTCCACAAGTTAGATCCCAGTTAAGTGGTAGAATCAAAGTGGAGTGGTGCGCCTTAAGTCGAGAGTTGTGGGTGTTAAGGTGTGTCTCTTTTAGAAAATCCCACAATCAGATAACTTTTTCTTATATATATATATATATATTCGAGGGTGAGATGAGTGGAGGTGGCAAACAAACAACCAAATCTATCCTAGGATTTATAAAAAGCACCTAAGTTGATTTAGGTTTGAGTTATTAGTGTGGTGAAATGAACTAGTGGGTGGGGGTGGTGGGGATAAACTTACAAAACCTTCATCTGCACTTTTCTCCGATCTAACCGCTTTGGCCCGCCGTAGAAGAGTACCTGCAATCACAGTAAGATTAGAGAAAAGGTGAGATAAAAGTTAGGTAAGGCGGAAAGAACACAAGAAAAACCAAAGAGCGTTGCCTCCCTGGCAACGACGCCAAAATGATGGGGGTGTGCTTCACGAATTAGAATTAGGGTTCGAAGGACCCGTCGTCATAGCTCGCAAAATGCATCTATCAGATAAAATTTATAACTGAAACTCGAAAAGTGAGTCTTGGGTCAAACATGGGGAGGCCAACGTTTGGTTTTATGAAATCCGCATTTTGCTTTTATTTCTTTTTATCATTTTTGTCTTTTCTAATTTTTTTGGTATTTTTAATAGGGCAAGAGATCAGGTCGATGACTTCTATCTAATCTACTTGCAACAATATAAGAGAGAGAGAAAGAGAGAGAAAAATCATCTATTTATAAATGAATGTTTGTTACACTATGAAAGAAAAAAATCTACACTACGAAAGCATAAAAAGATAGAATGAGGTGAGAGAAATCCCCCTCGACAGTTGCTCGGAGGATGACTTGCTCTGACGTCGCCTGGAGGAAGGTGGTGAGGAGCAGGACGAACGAGGACAAAGCCATAGGATGGAGGATGGGGCAGGATAGCATCCTGGCGAGGATCTTCTTCCTGAAGGGCTGTGAGAGGATGGCCAGAGGATGCTCCACGCATGGGGATGAGGGGAGGGAAAACTGTTTGATTTTCTACTCTAGAGGAGCATCCTGGGCTTGGGACAAGCTCTCTCTAAAGCCTTAGAGGTGGTGAGAGGAAGAAAGGAAGAGATGAAGAAAAATGGGAGGGGTAAGGGTCCTTTTATAGTGGAGGAAAGAATCAAATTCGTATACAGGAAATTTAGTGACGGTCATAAACGTCGCTGAAGGCAGCCCATGCGCCCATGATGCCACTGTGCTGGTGCATGCTCCGTGCATCGTGTCGTGCACCTCTTCATGCTACATGTTTGCGTGCGTTGCCACTCCGTGCGCGCGCACGCTCGCGCTACTGTGCATGTGCGGTGCCACATGCATGTGCATGGGCGGCCTGGGTTGCACCATGTGGCGCGATTTAGGCTGTCCATCTTCTTTTCATTGTAGAGGCTGCTGTAGAGATCGGATTGAGTCAATTTTTGTGCCATTGGGCTGCGATCGTCGACCCGAATCCATCCGCACGATCGAATTTGTCGTTTGAAGCTCCAAATTATGTCACCTAGTCCCTTGGCCATTGATCCTCCTCAAACTACATATGGTGCTACAGGACTTCGATCAAGGTGATTTCGGAGGCGTTGGACTCCGATCGTCATCCTAATCAGATCCGTACGGTTGAATCATCAATCCGAGGCATCGAAATAAATCTCCTGTCCTAACCACAAAAAAGGACACAATTAACCTAAAATATACACAACTACTCTAAATGCAGAACGATGCATGCTATGTAATATTTATAATATGGAATGTAAATCTAAGCCTAGGAACATGCATAATAGGCATTTTAACCTAAATAGATGTGTCTATATCATATGGCCATCGTCGCACGCTAATCGTGCCTTCAGATGTCCATTCGATGGACCGGACAACTTGAAAGCCATCTCAACATACTACATGTTAGATCACGCGAGCGTGTTTGCCGAGCACTTGCATCCAACGCGTAAGATTGTGCCACGTTGCCTCGTCCATTGCTGTTCAAATCGCATCTGATGACTCAATTACATCGCACCTTTCTTTAGCAGATTTAATCCGCGAATCGAAGATCGAACATGTGCCACGCTCTTCGCGTATGACACTCGACCGCTACGCTACACCTTACACTTTGTCGTGCTTTTGCAATTAATGCCCATGTGCTCTCAACTGTTGGATCTCGATCCAATAGATGAGACTGATGTCACGAATGAAAAAGGAGAGCGGCGGTGGCCATGGGTGACTTGGATGGCGCCACGTGGTGCCATCTAGGCCATCCATTTTCCAATGCTTGTAGATGGTCGCACGGGTGTCGGATTGGGTCAATTTTCACATCGTTGTGTTGTGATAGTCGATCCGAACCCATTCGTGTGGTTGGATTTGTCATCTAAGGTACGGATTTGCACCACCTTACCCCTTGACCTCTAATGTTCCTCGAACTGCATCTGATGCTACGGAGGTCTGATCGAGGCAATTTCGGATGCATTGGACTGTAATCGTTGCCCTGATCAGGTCCGTTTTGTTGGATCTTCAATCCGAGGTCCCGATAAATATCACCCGGTCCTCTAACCACAAAAAGAGGCAAATTAACCTAGAATTTATACAAACTAATCTAAATGCATGATGATGCATCTTATACAACATTTATAATGCATGATGCTTATATGGACCTAGGAACATGCGTAAATAGGAATTTTAGGCTAATTAGATGTGTACACATCATCTTACATAATATTCACCACTACACTGGGATGGATACCTATCCATTCATTTCTGATCCTAGTTTTGGAGGGAACTCTGAACCCTTTTACTCCAATTGGGGGATCTCTGAACCTCAGTATTCTGATTTCTCTAGAGTTGCCCACCCTTTTGAGGAACTCCACACCATTCAGAATGATCCTTACTGCAACTCTTACAACCTTGGATGGCGTAATCATAATAACTTCTCTTGATTGGGGAATTCTCAAAACTCTAGACCTCAATATCAACCCTAACCACAAAATCCGCACTCATATCAGCTTGCTAAACCTAGGCCCAACCTGAAATTTCAATTCAGGCCTAACAGGGATGCTAAAATGAGCATGATTTTGCAGACCCTGGCTGATATGCAGAAGACTAATGCTACAATGCAGAGGCAGCATAATGTGGAGATGGCAAAGATGCATAATCAGCTCGCACAAATGGTTGGGACTCGCCAACATGGTGTACTTCCTTCCCAGCCTCTACCCAACCCAAACAACGTGTCAAACGAGAGTCACATTGTGAACCCAAATTAGGGCCAAGCACTGTTGAAACGTCGGTTTTGTATTTGTTATAACGTTGTAGTAAGGCCGGTTATTGCCAACATTTCAAATATAAATTTTTTACTCGGAATATGAAAGAGTTCCCGAGGTCGAACTCAGGGAGCAAGTCGTATTCTAGAGATATACATGTTTCTTTTACAAAATAAAGAGAGAGGGAAAGAATTTGTTGTGATATTCTTCTTTCTTTCTCTTTCTTCAGATCTCCTTCTTCTTCTTCCTTGGTTTCTGCTACGGTGATAATCTTCTTCTGCAATGGTGATGCTCTTCTTCTTCTTCCTGCTGTTCCTGCGTTGGTGATGTTTTTCTTTCTTCAGAGCTCCTTGTTCTTCTTCTTCTTTGGTTTTCTGCCTTGACCTCTCTTCTTCTTCTTCTGCAATCGTGGTGACCCTCAGAGCTTCTGCCTTCAGCCACTAAGTCTTTCTTTCTTCTTCTTCTGCTTCGGCCGTTGCTCTTCCTTCTTCTTCAGCCTGCCTTCTTTCCTGCTCTGGCTGCTGACTTTCCGTCGTCTGACCCGGTGCTTCGACGACTTAACTGAGCATTTGCTACAGTGCAGCTCCTTCTTCTTCGCCTGCACTTCTTCTTTTGCCTGCACACTTTAGAGTTTTTTTTTTGTCAAGAGGCAAAACCTACTCTACCCCCTTCCCCCGCGTCTCTCTTTCTCTCTGAAATCACTCTTCGGAAGCTCTCCCAGAGCTACCGGGTAATCGGGTTCGGGTCAGGCCCGGGTCCAGGCCCACCGGCGTGCGTGGTGGGCGAGGAGTGCAGGTCAGTCGGGTCGGGTCAGGTCCGCGGGGCGTGAGCGCGGACGAGACCGGGTAACCGGGCGGGTGAAGGGGACCTCACCCTGTGGTCAGGAGGCAGACAGCATAAGGCACTTTTTGCCTTTATGCGTCCGCGCGCCTCCGAGAAGTTCCGAGGTGGGACTAAATGTCCCACCCCAATTGAGCGCCCGTCGCGGAGGGAGCAGTGGGCGATCGTGGCTTCATGCGCGGCTTTCGCCCCATCTGCGAGCCTGGGACGTTTCGCGGAGACTCCCTGCGCAACCTGGGAGTTGCACCTGGGCGAAGGCGTGCCTGCACCTGCAGGTGAAGGAGCTCTGCCTGCTCAGTAATGGCGACGGCGGGCGTGTCACCTGGTCACAGAAGAACGGCCTCTCGGCCAAATCAGACAGGCGGGGGACCTTCGCCGTGGCACGGCGAAGGTGGTCAGGGGGTCTGCAGGGGGCGTGATGGAGCCAACAGGTCGTCCTAGGTCAAACTGTGAGCGAAGAAGTGGGTGTGTTCGGTGGATCTGCAGAGGGTGTTTGGTGGGAAGTGGAGGGGCGGAAGAGGATCAGGGTGAGGAGGCGGATGTTCTGCGGTGGTCGGCGAGCCGTGTGGGTCGCTGAGGTGATGGGCGCGGCTCGCCGGAGGGTGGTCGGAGGCGGAGAGGGTGAGGGTGAACAGGAGCGGTCGAGGGTTTAATTGACTAAATTGAAAGCGGGGAAAGAAAGAGGAGAAGAAGGGGAGTAGTTCTAACTTAACTGCAGGGACGAAGGGGGAGGGACAGGGCGACAGTCGTATCGACTGTCGCCGGAGAAGACGATGCTCAGGGAGAGGGGCGGCGGCGAGCAGAGAGCCGGAGAGGCGCCAGCTGGGTGCGGCGTGGCGCGGGAAGAGCAGGGGAGGAAGTCTCTGCTGCTGGTATTGCGGCAGAGCGAAGAGGTGGAGGGGGAGGAAGCCACCGGAGCTGGTGAGCGTCTGCCGGAGGGAGAAGAGAAGAAAGCTGGGGGTTTTCTCCGTCAGATCCAGGCTGCCCTGGTCGGTGGAGCAGCGGGGGGTATTTATAGGGATGAAACAGGGAGGAAGGCGGAGGGAGACGACGTGTCTCCCTCGCCGGAGAATGGTCGGAAACACGAACCCATACCGTCCGTGCGTTCGCACGGCCGGTATGGTGGGCTACAATGACCAGGGGGGTGCCCCTGCGACGGCTGACGACGCAGGGCACCCCTGGTTTACTTGCCAGGTCCCCCACCTCACCCTGCGCGGCGCCATGCTCCGCGCAAGGTCGCCGGAGCATGGTGCTGGCAGGGTTTTGCAGGAGGGACCTGATTGCAAAGAACGAAGGAGAGTTAGGGGCCAAAATGCGAGGGTTCAAAAGTTGAGGGCCAAAGAGTAAATATATGAGGACCAAAGTGTAAAGTCGGTCAAGGAGGTTTCTTCTTAGGCTCAAGTTTTTATACATGACTAATTAGGACCTAAGGAATCTGATGGTGAATTTCATTTCCATATTAAACCTTGTTTGACTGGTCAATTTGCGCAAAAACCCAAATTAAGTTATTAATTGGGCATGGTTCTCAATGTAGGTCAAAATGGGTTCTAAAGGCCAAATTGAAGGTTCTAAACCCTAGAGATTATTTTTCTATGAATTTCAGAGGGTTTATTCTATTTTTACTTTGCCTCGAACCTTGTGAATTGAAGTGGGTTGTTTTAGGGTTACAGATTATCATTTGGTTTCTTGGAAGTGCTGTAGCCCTTGCTAGATCATTTCATCCCACTTTTATTCTTATTAAGCTGCTTTGACCTATGTTTGGGCCCTGAATTACCCTGTATGCAGATTATACTGGTAAAATTGCACTTTTACCCCTTATGACTTGTTTTCTTCTCAAACTCAGGATTCTCTGAGTTAAGCCTTTCCTTGAGATATGTAGGAGCTTTTATCCTTTGTATTAGGTCAAAATGAGCTAGTTATGGCTCATGATGAGGTTCTCATCATACCCCCATGCCTAGCTTTTGCTAGTCCCTTAGCAAAAACTTAAGGTTTCAACCCTTGTTCTAGACCATGAAGTTTCTAATGGTTTTAGATAAGTGCCCTTTTTTATTTGAGCATAGATTAGGTTAGAATGCTGACCATAGGCCTAAAAGGTACTCTAGTACCAATCAAGATCCAAATCTGTCTAGCCTTAGCCTCAGTCTTTTAGCAAAGGTTTTTAAGGCCCACAAGAACTAACCTAAGGTTTATTGGACTTCGTGGTTAAAGCACCCGTGCTTGAAATGATTTTAGCCCTGGCTCAGTTCGCAGTGCGTTTTGTAAGAGAGAGATAGAAAGTTTTTTTCTGTTTGGAGAGTTTTCTCTCTTTTTCTTTTTAGTTCTAGCCTAGGATTGGCTTTTCAACACGGTCTGTATCAGATTCCTTGCTCCCATCATCAATCCTCAAGGGTTCCTGGCGATCGATGCTTCGAGATAGCACCGCCCATGGCAACCCCCGGAACCCTGGCTACTGAGGTTTCGAGATAATCCCATCCATGGTATTCCGTGGCCGAATCCAGACCCTGGCAATTGACACTTCGAGATAATGCCATCCATGGAATCTGAACCAGCAGAGTGCTTACATGCCCCCCGTAGGATATGTAAATATCCTAAGAGACAAGCACCGAGGAGATGATATTTTGTTACGCATCTTCGAGGGGATTTCCCGCCTCTCCGCGCTGGGAACTCGTCCAAATCAACTTGTGTTGATCGGCCATTCCTATTCTAGGTGTTCTTTTTCAGATTTTTGCGACGCTTCTGCGTGATTCTGATTTTTACGCTTACTGAACCAGGCTGTGTGTGAGATTAGGGTGCTTAGGTTACTGAGTCCCGTAAACCAAAAATTAGTTAACAAGGCCGAATACTCCCTAAGCCTTAGACCTAATACTTCAGCTTTTCATTTTCCTCAACCTCTTGAGGAGTGTCCAGATCTTAATGGGTACTAAGAGTCTATTCAAGAATGCCTAAGGTTTGCATTCTTTACTAATCTCATTATGCACTTTTCAGTTATTTTCTTGAATGAGGTCTAGAACTTAGGTTAATTCCTTAGTTCCTTACTAATGACTATCACTTTTTCTCATAATTTTGTGCTCCTTTTTCATTTTATTTCTTTTCTCCTTCACAAAATTTTCCTTCTCCTCTTTTCCTCTTATTCTTTTTCGAAAATTTTTTTTAATTTTTATGGTATTTTTTGGCATATGTGAATTTTTTTGTTTGAAACCTTTTCTTACAAGTTTTTGTACTTTCATACCCCCCCATGCCTAAGATTTGCAATGTCCTCATTGTAACCTAGGGGTTTTTATTCAACTATGTTCATACATTAGGATAGCTGTTTTGATGAGTGAATGGGTCGGGGTGACTGTTGCGGACGATTTCTAATCTCAGATGCAAGCACCTGAGGTGGAGTCGGCTGTCCTAAAGTGTGAACTTCAAGTGCAAAAGCTGTCAGAACAAGTTTCAGGTTTTCAAAGAGAATGACGGGCTGCCTCCCGTTGAGCGCTAAATTTGATGCCTTCAGCCAAGCGGGAAATGCGATGGAGAGGGGATGGTCAAATCAGTGGAGTTTTGTAAGACAAGCACCTTGATTAAGAGCCTGGTTGGTCCAACCAGGTGCTTGTTCAGATCAACAGGCTGATGATGCAGCCCAAACCCAATCAATCTGGCGGGTTGATAGATGTGGATAAAAAGGTGTGGAGCCCACCATAAACTATGAAGCTCAGATGGATGTGGAAGTGTAAACGCAGGGTTTGGCTGAGTCGAATCAGCCTGGTCAGAGTAGGGACCCGTAGGATAATCAGTGGTTGATGCAGGAACCCTACAGGGGTGATCAGAGAATGATAGAGCATGGTATGTAGTCTGATCAATGTTCGAAACCCGATGTGAAAATGCAATCGGCTCGGTGAGAGGTGAATCTGAATAGAAATTGACTCCGGTTGCGGGTCGGGGTTTGGAAGAGGTTTTGATCCGTTCTGTGTGTGCGGACAAGGTGGCCATTGTGTACGAGGGCTCTTCTAGAAACAGATGATAGGTGGTTTTCTGTAGAGAGTCCTCTGGGTAACTATCAAATGCCGGAAGAGTGTTTGTAGGATGAGAGGAATCGGATTCGAGAAAAAATTTGGATTCTTGGTTGCAATCACTCTTGGCATTTTCTGTTTTTGGTTCCTGGGGATCGAAAAGGAATGATTCTGTGTTATTAGTGATCTCGGGAATCAGGACCTCAGAGTCGGAGTCAGAGTCATGTGAACTGAGGTCGTAGATAGGCCTGGCGTGTTCAGGAAGGGGAATCTCTCCGCAATTATAGTCAGATCTGAAATTGTCGGAGAGTTGGCGAAAATGAGATTCATGATCATGAATTCCACCATAGCAAAAATCATCAAATGTGGAATCAGCAGCCTGACTAGGTTCTAGCCTATATGTCAATTCTGGGCTCAAAAAGGTGTTCTGTTCAAGCTCGAAGCTGGTAGGATAGACCCCATTAAAACCTTGCTCATCCAACTCCTCAGTTTCTGTATCATAAATTGGCATGTTTTCTGAAAAATCGATCAGATTTCCTGAGGATGTTGGAGAGGGATATTCATTAAATAGAGGCCCGGAATCATATTCTGTAAAAATTTGATCTTTCTCATAAAGGGCCTCATAATCTTCCCAATAAGCTTCAGATCTAGGTTCTAGGCTTAGGATGTGGGTAGAATTATTAGAACCTAAGTCGGAATAACCTTCGAGGGTCACCTTATCAAAATAAGGGGCGGAATTTATACCCTCAGAAGGTTCAGTTCTGATCTCATTATTGCAGGAGTTTTGAAATTCTAGGCTTGGCAATCCATGGTCTAAGTTTGGCTCATCATTGTGTTCTCCTGCAATATCCCAACCTAATTCAACATTGTCTTCTATTTGGGTTGGGATTTCACAACCACTTTGTGCCTCAATCCCGAGGTTTGGGAAACTGGATTGATTCTTAGTATTGTTCCAAGATGACTCATCCTTTGTTTCTGGTGTATACGGGTATTTTTGGTTGATAGTTTTTTCTAAAAGTCTCATCATCTCTACCCGTTTTTCAAGAGCATCTTGGTTTTGTTCCCAAAGTACAGGATTTGTCAAGCATTGAAGGTATTCAGATTTGTGTAATTTGTCTATCTCAATGTATCCTGTTAGGAGAACTTCTCGGGTTGATCCTTTTATGGCTCCTGTCAATAGAGTTTGGGCACAGTTTA
Source organism: Thalassia testudinum (assembly GCA_037157565.1). Taxonomy (NCBI): domain Eukaryota; kingdom Viridiplantae; phylum Streptophyta; class Magnoliopsida; order Alismatales; family Hydrocharitaceae; genus Thalassia; species Thalassia testudinum. The sequence goes on along the minus strand of JAZHRO010000003.1, from coordinate 3,941,011 downwards.
TGATGAAGGCTGTGGTTGTTGGGACATCAACCTGAATATCTCCTATTGGTGTTGAGGTTGTTTCTTTTTCATAGAATTTTATGGCATCCTCGATCATTTTATCTTTCATAGATCTCCGATATTCAGGTTTCTTGAATGGTAGTCTTAGGTGGTTTGGCTGCATATTTGGATTAGGTGGTGGAATCAAGATGTGGAATTAGAGGCTTCGATGTAGACTCATGTTGTGCCAAGATGGAAGAAGGGAGTATCAGAGGAAAGATTAATGTGGTGGTGCTGCATAAACAAGGGAACTGAGGCCTAACCTCAGGGCAAGTGAATTCCTAAAGGAGGTTTCAAGGACCTCCTTCGAAGCATATACTGAGGGACTGGATGAGATAAGCAGGTGCTGGACCTAATCAAGACACCCAAAAATTTGTTGGGTGACTATAGAGGTGCGGGGCAGATGGACCCCTTGATCAAAAAGATCGTCCACCTGAGAATTACCTGGGCAGCCAGAGAGGGAGAGTCCCGCGAAGACCCCTACACGGTAGAGCGTCCCCACGGGTTACAGGGTTTCCCCCACCCGACCTCTCTTGTCACTGCGGTTCCAGGTAGACCAGAATGGGGATCTTGACCTCTTAAGTCTACCAATTTTAAGGTCAGGGTGCTTAAGGTTTCACTTGAACTTTAGTCTTTTTAAGTGCAAAGAGTGACCTAATTTAAGGTTGGTTGACCCAAAAGGGGTCAACTTTACCTCTTGTTTTCTTTGAGAGCTTTCAGGTCTTGTCTTTTAGGGTTCAAGTGTTTAAAGAGAGAGCCAATTGTTTAGGATTTTTCTTGTTAATTATTTTCAATCAGTGGCTTGGGCACACCTCTTTTAGATTTCCTCAATTCTTGATTAAGGGGTGTGTCTCTACTGAAATCCTAATGTTTGACCTTATGTTGGCTCTACTTGGTCCATTTAACTCTTTGTTGGGCAATTAGGGCTCAAGCAAGAATGTGTTAGCCCTTAAATACCCTTAATATTGTGCAGGAGTGATGAGTTGAAAACATGCAACTCTTTATGGTTACTAAGTATGGAAGACAGGTTAGCCCTACATTGCTTGTTCTTTTCTTTTCTTCCTCTTTAGAGTTTTAGGGGTTAATAGTGAGAGGAAAAATTTTACCTGTCTTCGGAGTGGTTGTCGTGTGGTTGCTTGTCTTCTTGAGTTCCTGTAGCTGTCTTCGGAGTGGTTGTGTGGTTGCTTGTCTTCTTGAGTTCCTGTAGCTGCACAAAAGAGAGGAGATTATCAGAACTTAAAAGAAACAGGAATGTTTACCTCTAGAATAGCCGTTGCTCCCCGGCAGCGGCGCCAAAATGAAACGTCGGTTTTGTATTTGTTATAACGTTGTAGTAAGGCCGGTTATTGCCAACATTTCAAATATAAATTTTTTACTCGGAATATGAAAGAGTTCCCGAGGTCGAACTCAGGGAGCAAGTCGTATTCTAGAGATATACATGTTTCTTTTACAAAATAAAGAGAGAGGGAAAGAATTTGTTGTGATATTCTTCTTTCTTTCTCTTTCTTCAGATCTCCTTCTTCTTCTTCCTTGGTTTCTGCTACGGTGATAATCTTCTTCTGCAATGGTGATGCTCTTCTTCTTCTTCCTGCTGTTCCTGCGTTGGTGATGTTTTTCTTTCTTCAGAGCTCCTTGTTCTTCTTCTTCTTTGGTTTTCTGCCTTGACCTCTCTTCTTCTTCTTCTGCAATCGTGGTGACCCTCAGAGCTTCTGCCTTCAGCCACTAAGTCTTTCTTTCTTCTTCTTCTGCTTCGGCCGTTGCTCTTCCTTCTTCTTCAGCCTGCCTTCTTTCCTGCTCTGGCTGCTGACTTTCCGTCGTCTGACCCGGTGCTTCGACGACTTAACTGAGCATTTGCTACAGTGCAGCTCCTTCTTCTTCGCCTGCACTTCTTCTTTTGCCTGCACACTTTAGAGTTTTTTTTTTGTCAAGAGGCAAAACCTACTCTACCCCCTTCCCCCGCGTCTCTCTTTCTCTCTGAAATCACTCTTCGGAAGCTCTCCCAGAGCTACCGGGTAATCGGGTTCGGGTCAGGCCCGGGTCCAGGCCCACCGGCGTGCGTGGTGGGCGAGGAGTGCAGGTCAGTCGGGTCGGGTCAGGTCCGCGGGGCGTGAGCGCGGACGAGACCGGGTAACCGGGCGGGTGAAGGGGACCTCACCCCGTGGTCAGGAGGCAGACAGCATAAGGCACTTTTTGCCTTTATGCGTCCGCGCGCCTCCGAGAAGTTCCGAGGTGGGACTAAATGTCCCACCCCAATTGAGCGCCCGTCGCGGAGGGAGCAGTGGGCGATCGTGGCTTCACGCGCGGCTTTCGCCCCATCTGCGAGCCTGGGACGTTTCGCGGAGACTCCCTGCGCAACCTGGGAGTTGCACCTGGGCGAAGGCGTGCCTGCACCTGCAGGTGAAGGAGCTCTGCCTGCTCAGTAATGGCGACGGCGGGCGTGTCACCTGGTCACAGAAGAACGGCCTCTCGGCCAAATCAGACAGGCGGGGGACCTTCGCCGTGGCACGGCGAAGGTGGTCAGGGGGTCTGCAGGGGGCGTGATGGAGCCAACAGGTCGTCCTAGGTCAAACTGTGAGCGAAGAAGTGGGTGTGTTCGGTGGATCTGCAGAGGGTGTTTGGTGGGAAGTGGAGGGGCGGAAGAGGATCAGGGTGAGGAGGCGGATGTTCTGCGGTGGTCGGCGAGCCGTGTGGGTCGCTGAGGTGATGGGCGCGGCTCGCCGGAGGGTGGTCGGAGGCGGAGAGGGTGAGGGTGAACAGGAGCGGTCGAGGGTTTAATTGACTAAATTGAAAGCGGGGAAAGAAAGAGGAGAAGAAGGGGAGTAGTTCTAACTTAACTGCAGGGACGAAGGGGGAGGGACAGGGCGACAGTCGTATCGACTGTCGCCGGAGAAGACGATGCTCAGGGAGAGGGGCGGCGGCGAGCAGAGAGCCGGAGAGGCGCCAGCTGGGTGCGGCGTGGCGCGGGAAGAGCAGGGGAGGAAGTCTCTGCTGCTGGTATTGCGGCAGAGCGAAGAGGTGGAGGGGGAGGAAGCCGCCGGAGCTGGTGAGCGTCTGCCGGAGGGAGAAGAGAAGAAAGCTGGGGGTTTTCTCCGTCAGATCCAGGCTGCCCTGGTCGGTGGAGCAGCGGGGGGTATTTATAGGGATGAAACAGGGAGGAAGGCGGAGGGAGACGACGTGTCTCCCTCGCCGGAGAATGGTCGGAAACACGAACCCATACCGTCCGTGCGTTCGCACGGCCGGTATGGTGGGCTACAATGACCAGGGGGGTGCCCCTGCGACGGCTGACGACGCAGGGCACCCCTGGTTTACTTGCCAGGTCCCCCACCTCACCCTGCGCGGCGCCATGCTCCGCGCAAGGTCGCCGGAGCATGGTGCTGGCAGGGTTTTGCAGGAGGGACCTGATTGCAAAGAACGAAGGAGAGTTAGGGGCCAAAATGCGAGGGTTCAAAAGTTGAGGGCCAAAGAGTAAATATATGAGGACCAAAGTGTAAAGTCGGTCAAGGAGGTTTCTTCTTAGGCTCAAGTTTTTATACATGACTAATTAGGACCTAAGGAATCTGATGGTGAATTTCATTTCCATATTAAACCTTGTTTGACCGGTCAATTTGCGCAAAAACCCAAATTAAGTTATTAATTGGGCATGGTTCTCAATGTAGGTCAAAATGGGTTCTAAAGGCCAAATTGAAGGTTCTAAACCCTAGAGATTATTTTTCTATGAATTTCAGAGGGTTTATTCTATTTTTACTTTGCCTCGAACCTTGTGAATTGAAGTGGGTTGTTTTAGGGTTACAGATTATCATTTGGTTTCTTGGAAGTGCTGTAGCCCTTGCTAGATCATTTCATCCCACTTTTATTCTTATTAAGCTGCTTTGACCTATGTTTGGGCCCTGAATTACCCTGTATGCAGATTATACTGGTAAAATTGCACTTTTACCCCTTATGACTTGTTTTCTTCTCAAACTCAGGATTCTCTGAGTTAAGCCTTTCCTTGAGATATGTAGGAGCTTTTATCCTTTGTATTAGGTCAAAATGAGATAGTTATGGCTCATGATGAGGTTCTCATCAACTGTTTATTAGGCCCCCTCTGTACCTCCACCTCCTGATGGATCGAAGGGTTCTATTTTTTACTATGGTTTTCAGCAGCAACCTCCTATCTTGCCAACCCAAAATCCTCATCAGGCAGCTCTGAATGCCATCACTACTCATGGTGGCCGGACTACTCAAGACCACCTTACCCTAGTCAACATGTTTCGAGTAACTCTAATTTAAGGATGAAGTTGACACCCCAATTCCAAACCCAGAACCTGAACCCATCCTAGAAAAACCTAAACAAAATAATATCAAGCAAAATGGCCCTGAGAAGATGATGAAGGTGAATGAAGGGCCAATTGAGTGTGAAAAGGTCGAAGGAGTTCACTGAAGAAGAGGCGAAACTCCGGTGGATGTGAATTTGCATTTTTAGCATAGAGTGAATAAAATCAAGGAAGAGAAGGTGGAAAATGATTGTGAAGGGTTGAGGAGGGTGATTGTGGTGTCAACTGCGAGGTAGAAAACCTTCCACCACTGAAATTAGTGGTGGCCAGCATCAAAGAAAGTGATGGGAAATTGGAGTTAACACTATATAATACTACATATTAAAAGCACTGCACTATGCAACAAAAGGGGGTGAGACACATGGAGACTTTACCTAGACGAAATGGTGAGAAGGGAATCGATGATTGCTCACCGAAGACAGACGAAATCAGTGGAGTTGAGAGGAGAGCTCCAGTCGATCAAAGCGGTTGAGATAGGGAGTTGGAGCACAGCTCCGTCACTGGCAAGACAAGAGTTGAGGAAGAGGTGGTGAGAGAGATGCCAGGGTTGTGGAAGAATGCCTACGATTCGAGCATAGTGGGTGAAGAGGGAAGGGGCTCATGATAGCTGGATCGGAGGTCAGAGGAGGGTATTTATTGGTGTCAATGAGGTCTAGAGGGATGTACCTTGCCTAAATAGTGTCTAGGTACGGCAGAACAGTCATTGTCTTCTCTGTCAGTGGCAATATGGTACACGTCACAAGAGGTGGTCTATGGGTGATTGGTGTCATTGGATGGCAAGAGGTTACAAGGAAGCTTGCAGCGCAAGGAAAAGAAGATTGTTGTAGGATTGACCATCATTGGAGAAGAAAGGGATGAACGGCGGACGGTCAACGATGTTGGGGAAAAAGGTCAGCCTTCCCAAGGACCTATTTGTAATATTCATAGGGACTGCAATTCAAATGCTTAATTTAGTGGTGCAAATAAATTTATTTTTCCATCAACCTTTTATGGAAGACTATATAAATATTAAGGAACTAAGTTATGAGGTTAATTTTCAATTTTGACACAAGATTTAATATCTAAATTAGAGCTCAATTTAGGGCTTTTAATTGTTAATTATAGCCTTAATTAAATATTGACTTGACTAGCAAGGTTTTAGGCTATTTCATGCATGATTCTAAGCCCTTAATTTCAACTTAGATTAATAAAGCATTTTCTTGATTGTAAAAAGGCTTAATTAATTGAAATTTTAGTCACATGCCTTTTATTAACTATGTACACACTTAACCCTGATTATAAGATATTTAATACTAATTAACTAGGTAAACTAGCTAATTTAGGTCAATTAAGTGTTATGATCAGTGCCTCATCAACGTCCAAACATGACCCCTTATGTCCCATTGGGGAATCTTTGCCTCTAAAGCCTTCAACAACCACCAACTCTAATAAACCCTAAAACCCAACCCCCATCCAATGCCCGCCATAACTCCACCACCTTTGGCTACCCACCACTTTCCCATCACCTCCCTTGGACATCCAAGAATGTCCCCACCATCATCTCCATCACCATCATCTGCACATCTCCACACTAATTTGCACTCCAAAGAGGAGAAGTACTTGGAAGAGGACTTGTATGGAGGATTCAAGGTGAGGAATTTCATGTGAAGATCTACGTAGTCTTGCCACCACCATTGTCGAGGAGACTAGTCATGAAGTGTATCTCTAAGGGTTCACTGGTTCTATCTACTCCTATTGTTCTTATCTTATTTGTAGAACTCTTAATTTTTATAATAGAATGATGACTTTTATTTCCCTTGAGCTTGCATGCTTGATTTCTATTTCTATGTGTGGCTAAGTTCTTCAAGTGTGAGGTTAAGGGGTAGGATCAATACATGCTTTATTTGTGAGAAATTTGATATACTTGTATGGTATGTCAGGAAACTGAGTTGTCCCATGCGTGAACGTGTTTGTATAGGATAGTCCAAGCCTAGGACCATTGAGTCTGAGTTTGATTATACCCTTGATGAATACGTGTGGGATGAGACAAGCCTAGTAGAAGTGACCATCCATATTTAACTCGTTAATTTATCATTTACATATCAATTCTATTTTTCAAAGCTCCACATGTATTATTTCCTTGGGAAAAACCCATTTCACATTCTGTTCGTGTTTCTATTCTCGCAATAGTTATATAGTTTGATTTCCATAATTCATGCAATAGTCTCTAGTGGTCTCAAAATTCTGAAAATTTGTTTGTTAGTAGGTAGTTAATGTGGAAACATTGTACCAAATTTCAAAGCCTAATTGGCTCTCTAAAAAAAGATAAAATTCATGCACTACTCTAAGGTCATACTAAAAATACAACCTGAAAATTTTAGCTTGTCAAATTTTTAACGAATTAATCACAACTCCAAATTGCATCAATCAGTGGCATTAGTTTCCTTACTGAGTATAGTTTCTATGATAAAATCCCCATATTTTTTAGGGTCGGTAGACTTTTGTTACTGTCAATATAAGAAGCAGGGTCAAAATAGTCCTACACTTCTTGCCAAATAAAAATTAAAAAGAATTACAAAGTATTTTCGAAAATACCAACAACATTTATTTGCTTGTCCAATTGATCAAAGAACATAACTACATAACCTATTTGTGGATTCGACTCTTTGTGGATGGGCACCACATAGGTGTCTCTTCCTTTCTTCTTTAAAAAAGAATAAATAATTATGTCAATTTATAATTTCGGTGTGCTATTGATTACGACTTGAGCATGACAGACACTAATAACACCTCATGTGTTGTGCCTCCTCAAATAAGTCTTGCATCGAGGGACTCTCTTCTTCCTTGCTAGCAGATAAGACCTTTCATGTTGAGAACACTTGATCCTGCAGTGTGGCACAAATCTTTTGCTCCTCACAAATTCGTTCATGATTTTTGAGGCATCGATCATCTTAGAATCAACTCCATGCGATTTGAGGACACCTAAAAGAGTCTTCAATTGCCCGCTCTATAGTATCCATTCGTCCAGCAAGAACATTGGTCATCCGACTACCATGGCCTTGAACCAAGGGCCGCTTCTAATCCTCCACCCAATAAGGTGGGAAACATCCAACAAGAGGTTTGGACATCTCCCAACAACAGGGATCTATAAAAGAGGGGCGGCAGCTAGTACTCTTCTTGGTTGACTCCCTACACATTGGAACTCTTCTTTGGGGTTAGGGTTTTAAGAGGAAGAAGAAGAGGCCGCTAGCTACTCTTTTTATTTCTCAGTGGAGAAGATTGTTGCACACAATTGATGGGAAATTAATTAGGATCAATTAGGGTTTCTTCTTAATTTTGGGAGATATTTATAGGGATCCCAATCTAATCCTAATATGGCATGAACCTATCTAAGGGTTGGGATCTAATCCCACTTGAATTTCATAGGATTGGCCCATAAAACTTATTGGATGTTTAGACCTAGTAACTAAATATTAATTAATTGTAATCCAACTATTGAATTTTGTACCTAATCAAATTAGGTGAAATTAATTAACAAATTGAATGTGATTTAACTACTTAAATCACATTAATCAATCATACAAGTCAGAGTACACCAAATTAATTATTGGTTTCATCATGCCAATAACTAAGAGTTTAGGATTAGTGGAATTATAGCACTATGCTTCCCTTAGGTATTCCAAATACCCATTAATTCTTTACATTGAAAGACATATGTAACCCGTAGGATTAAATCCCAGATTCACTATCTATGGTATCATGGGTTACACATCTTTCATATTCTCCTTATATAATTGGGATGAGAATGAAGACTATATGCTTTCCCATAGGATTGACTTCTTCTATTTCATGTATGGGTCTAACCAGGATTTGTATGGCCATGGATGGAATTTTGTACTTCCTAATATATGCGGAGCAATCTTGAGTCTCCCAATTTGCTATGTGCACCTATGACAGTAGATCTGTGTGATCCCTTCAAGAGATCATGTGACTCCTATGCTTCATATGCACACTAACTTTCCAATCCCAACACCAAGGTAAGTGGCTCAACTATCGGGCCACCAAATGTGCATATTTAGACATAGAGACACGTATTTGTCACACATTAAAGGAGATGCCTTCTCCCTGATAGTGATAAGAGGACTTTTGTATCTTCATCTCATTAAGTCAACTCCTTGACTTAACTTACATGACAACTTTGAATCTCCATTCCCATGCAGAGGATGTGTATTAAGGGTATCAGTTAGGCAACAATCTCTAAAGAAGATTTCCACTCTTCCCAGTCTAGAAATAATAGTTTGATATCATGATAGTTATTAATGAATTATCGAAATCCTCGATTCAAATTATTTGGATCCTTCGATACCTGTCATTTGTATGTCCACATTGGCTATAATACATTAACCCAATTATGCTAAAGACTCATGATCGTCGACAATTCGTATTACATAAAACCAATGATTTAATGGTGTTGTTATTGTAGTATAGTGTCACAATACAAACAGATGCTGTGTCATTTTATTTAATTACAATTTTTACTGGTTAGTTTCTAGGTCATTCACTAAGAGGCAATTATTGATATACATCACTCTCTATGTTCCAAAAATGTTCTTTTATTCCAAAAATGTCAATTATATTTACAAAATGAACCAATGAATCAAAGAATGAATGAATGAGTTAAATATGTACAAAAGAAGCAATTAATGTTAATTGACATGACTCAAATATATTTACAATCAAGCAGGCATAAAAAACTAAGTAAAACTACTCTATATTAGTTATGTACAACTCTCCTAAATAATACCTAAGTATACGTACAAAAATAACTATTAATATGTACTATACTAAATATACTAGCATTTACTAATAACTTTAATAACATATATTGCATATACAGTGACATATATAAGTGTTATTATAGTCTTATAAAACACATGTACAAACTATAAGGAAAAAAGAACTATTTTTACTAACATGTATGTATACCTACAGTGACGGATAAAAATGTCACAAAAGCCTTGCAAAAACTTATATATACACTTAAGGTTTATACGTATACTACACTATTTTCTATACTAATCATATATATACACATATACATATACTACATTTTTTATATACTATACATATGTATACAGTATACATATTGATGAACCCATATTTGTGAGCTAATTAGTTACTTAAATCCCTAGACATTAGATTACTATTAATATATACATAGCATGCATTAAGATACAAATAATTTAGTTTATATATATTTGCTTGTATGCATTACATTCATATATAAATTATTTATCATGCATTAGAATTTAAGTAGGTTAGTTATTATTTAGTTTGCATACATACATTACATGCATTGTTTAAAATTTAAATATTCTATAAGGTTTTATACATAAATGTTTGTCACGTTTTTAGGAGTTTTTAGTGTTTCGTTGTTGTAGCAAAATCTCATAAATAGCTCAATCAACAAATACAATTTATAACTCAAAATCAAAAAATGAAGTCCGAGGTCGAACATAGGGAGCAAGTATTGCAATTCACGCGCTAGTCGAAATGAATATATAAATAAGCACAAGAAATCAAACCAATAATGATATTCAATGAATCAGTATATTAATGAGAAGTAATTGTAGCTCATAGAATTGTGAAGCAAAAAGAAAGCAAATAATGATAATTTAAATCACCAATTATTTAGATTATTAAGCATACATCTCACTTCATCAAATTACTCAAGTAATGCTACAGTACTCTCAATCAGAATTCCTCACCAGCTTAAGTTTCAATAATGTCACAGTGCACAATGTCAAAGAAATCAGACGTCGACTTCTCAGGGCAAATGACTTAAATGTCGCCTGCTACAGTACTTCTTAGAGAGCCTTCTTCCTTTCTCCTCTTCTTTATTTCCTTCTTCAGCTTCTTCTCTTATGAGTCCTTTCCTTCACAACACACGGGGAGCCAAGGCTTTTAGTGACTAAGTGTTGCACAGGGGAACCAACTCATAGCAAAACCCTCCCCTGCTCTCTCACAATTTCCTTCTTATTCTTCTCCCTTCACTCTCACATAATCGGTCGCATTACCAGGTTAACAAATCCGGGTACATGGACCAGGACTACCAGCAGTGAAAGGTAGTCGAGGAGTGCATATGGGTGAAGAGGGAACCTCACCCCCGTGGTCTTGAGGCTATAAGCCAAAGGCAAGAATTCATTTTATTCAGCTGCAGTGGCTCTTAATCCCACGATGTGGGACTAACCTCCTCGATCCCTTTGCATGTAACTTCAGAAGAAGCTCCTTCCAATTGTAGCAGCTACTGAGGTTGACACCTTCAATCAAGGACCTGGGAAGGGTCTTGGAACGTATCCGCACAATCTGGGAGTTCAACCAAGTCCTCCATGTGCCGTAGAGCTTGAATGTGGTTAGAGATGGAGGTGGCGATGGGTGACGGTAGTGAGGACTTACAAGTATGAAAATGATCTCGAAAGCCCCAATTAGAAAGCTCATTAGCTTTGCCGTAGCACGACAAAGGTGATGGTGGTGTTAGTGTGGAGTAAGAGGGCACGAGGTGGTTTGCGAAGGTGGGTTGGTCGGGGGGTCGAGAGAGTGGGCGGAAGATGGAATTAGGAGAGGGCTTTTGTTGGCAGAGGGATGATGGAGCTTTTGAAGTAGGTGGCAAGGTGTTTGGAGGTGTGTGGTGTGCGATGGATCTCGCCAGAGGTATGGTCAGAGATGGGAACGATAGCGGTGAACAGCGGTAGTGTGGGTGAATTGGGAGTTTAAAAGAGAGAACTAGAACCTAGGGAGAAAGAGACATAATTAACCTACTTTAATTGGATGAAGGGGACGGAGAGGCACCACCTTTGATTGGTCGATGCCGGAGAAAAGGAAACCTTCGGTGGTGGAGCTACGAGGAAGGCGAGATAGATGGCACATGCCGGTATTGCGAGATGCAGAAGAATATAGGGAAGAAGGATCCACCTACTATTGTCTGTGAGGGTGGATGAAGAAGGTGGTCAAAGGGCTTGCCGGAGCTCATGAAGCTTTCGGCCGGGGAGAAGGGAAGATGGTGGGAAATCGGCAAAAAATGAGCTAATGAGGTGAGGAATGCCATAGGCGTGTTTTTATAAGCATTTGGGTGAGTCTCCAAGCTTGGAAACAAGCTTGAAGAGCTTGGATTTTGCGATTTTAGGTTTAGAATTTTCAAGAGTTTGCATGAGCTCTTGGATGGATTTGGAAGGCCATGAATGAGCTTAGATGGAAGGGGATCTCGTCAAGAGTCCTTCCATTTTTAGGAGAGATTTGTCAAGGAATCAGAGAAAAATCTCTAATTGAAGGTTGCCGAAGTAGGAGTTCCCTCTCAATAATGGTGGAGGGACCAATCTATAAAGATTACGACAAACTTAGGGACTTGTTCTCAAATAATTCAAAAAGCTAAGGTGTGTGTGTAAGAAAAAGAGTCTAATTGGACTGAAATGCGAACTAGGTCAAGATGATCTCTGATTAGGCCCAAATTTTGGTACAAACCTAATTTGGACCCAAGGAATCTGATGGTGAAGTTGGATTTTGATTTTGACCAAGTTTGACTAGGTAATTTATGCAAAAATCTAAATTAGGGCAACTTCCTATCTGAGACTCTGTTTTAGGTCAAAATGGGTTCCAACGATCAAATCAAGGATACCAAACCTTATAGAATATTTTTATATAATTCTTAGAAGGTTTAGGTGAATTTTATCTTAACCAGAACCTCAGTTAATTAAGAAGGTCAGAAATTAGGGTTTCGGTTATCCATTAATTCTTGAAATGGGTGAAAACCCATTTCTTTCTGCACGGACCCTCTTATTGGACACTAATGACATTTGACCTTTAATTAACCCCTAGAAAAACCCACGGTTATTCTTCATTTATGATATGATGGTAAAATTATAGCTTTAACCCTGGTTTTATGTTAATCTTTCAAAAAGGATATGTAGTGAATTACGATCTTCTGGCAGTTATGTAGGAGCATTTATTTGTTGATTGTGACTAATTAAAGTGAGATATGGCTGATGATGACTTTATCATCGTAACCCCATGCCTATCTTTTGCTAGTCCCTTAGCAAAAACTTATGAAAAGAACTAGAGTTCTAGATCCTACTTTGAAGTTCAGAGTCCTGATTTATTCTTCTCTTTAGAAATTAAGTCAGAATGCTAATTAGGCCTAGAGGTACTCAAGTACCAATCAAGATCCAGACCTAACCAGCTTTAACCTCAGTCTGCCGCGAAGGTTTCTAAGGCCTGCAAAAACTATCCAAAGGTTCGTTGGACCTAGCGGTTAAAGCACTTGTGCTTTTAACATGGTTAGTCCAGGTTTAGTTTGTAGTGTATTTTTGTAAGAGAGAGAGATAGAAGAATTTATTTGCATTTTTGGAGAGCTTTCTCTCTCTTTTTCTTTGCTTTATTTCTAGCTTTGGATTGACTCAAAAACACAGTCTATATCGGATTCCTAGTTCCCACCATCAATCCTCGTAGGGTCCCTAGCAATCAATGCTTCGAGATAGCACCACCCATGGCAACCCCCAGAACCCTAGCTTTCGACACTTCGAGATAGTGCTGCCCATGGTGTTCTGTAACTAAATTCAAGCCCTGATGATCGACATTTCAAGATAATCCCGCCCATGGCACCTGAATTAGCATAAGGTGCTTACATGCCCCCGGTATGATATTTAGATATCCTAGGAGACAAGCACCGATGAGACGATATATTATTACACATCTTCGAGGGGAATTTCCCACCTCTCCGCATCGTAAACTCGTCGAAATCAACTTGTGTTTTTAAGCCACTCCTAATCTAGGTAGTTTTTTTTCAAAACAGACTAAACGCTTTTGAGTGATTTTCATTATTAAGTGCACTGAACCAAACTAGTGTGTGCATTAGGGTGCTTAGGTTACCAAGTCCCGCAAACCAAAGGTCAAGTAATAAGGCCGAATAATTCCTAAGCCTTAGACCTAATACATAAGCTTTGCATTTTCCTCAACCTCTTGAGAACTATTCGGATCTTAATGGATACGTGAATATTTAAGCCCTAAAACAAGCCCAAGAGGCCTAAGATCAGCACTCATACTAATCTCCTTGTCTTTTTGTTTTTAGAACTTAATTTTTTCCTTTTGATTAGGTCTAGAACTTTAAGTGGATCCCATAATCATTTACCAAGACTAACACTTTTGTTTCAAACTTGTTGCTCCTTTTTTTTGACATTTAAATCACTTCCTCTTTTCTTTGTCAAGAACGATATGCAATTAATCTCTCAAATTTTCCTCTCCTTTATCCATTTTTTTGTTCTTTTTTAGATTTTTTTATTTTTTTGATTTTTTTTAATATGTATTTTTTTGTGAGAACCCCTCAGAAACTTGAGTTTTTGTGTGTTTGCACTTTAACATCCCCCTATGCCTAAGTTTTGCAATGTCCTCATTGTAAACCGGAGGGTATGAAGTCAGCTTGGTTTAAAGGTTAGAACAGGGTTAACGGGTGGGTGAATGGGTCGGGATGACTGTTGTGAACGATTTTAAGCTCGGGTACGTATACTAGAGGTGGGATCGACTGTACTAACTCTAAACTCAAAGTGCAGTAGATGTGTAGCTCAAAAGGATGATCAGAAGGGTCTCAAGTTTTTGGAATGACGAGTTGCCTCCTGTTAAGCGCTAAATTCAATGCCTTCAGCTAAACAGTAGATGATCATGGAGAAGGAGTGGTCAAATCTGCAGAATTTTGTAGAATAAACACCTTGATCAATAGCCTGGTTGATCCAACCAGGTTCTTGTTCAAATCTACAGGCTGATGATGTAACTCAAACCTAATCAGTCTGGTGGGTTGATGGATGTGAATCAATAGATGTGGAGCCCACCAGATACTTTGAGGCTCAACTGGATGTGGAAATAATAATCCAGGGTTTGGCTGAGTCAATTTAGCTTGGTCAGAGTAGAGATCCTCAAAAGAAAATGGATTTATGGAGGATGTAGGAACCCTACAAGAGTGATCAGAAAAGGATGAGGCGTGATTGTCAATCTAATTGATATCCGAATCCTGATGAAAAGATGGAGAAGAATCATGTGAGACTGGATCATAGAGAGGAGAATCAGAGTAGAAATTGATTTCGATGGTGAGTCGGGGTTGAGAACGAGTTTCGTAAGGCTCTGTATGTGGATTAGAAGAGGTGGCTTCAATGAAAACTGTGTGTGTTGAGGGCTCCTCTAGAAAGTATTCAAAAGTACGTTCATTTAGAGAGTCCTCATAATACCCATCAAAATCAAATGTAAATGCCTAGAGAGTGCTTATAGGATATAGGATCGTGGAAATCTAGGTCAATAAAATATTTGAATTCTGGATTGCAGACACTCTCGGCACTTACCGTTTTTGATTCCTGAAGATAAAAAAGGAATGATTCCATCTTAATTGAACCTGATTTTGAATCAATGGTCTCAGGATCAAGGACCTCAGAGTCAATGTTCAAGAACGGATCATGGATGTTAAGGTCGTAAATTGGTTTGTCGTTGTCAGGAAACAAAGATTCTTCTAAATCAGAGTAAGATTCGAAATCATCAGAGAATTTGTGAAGATCCTGTTTTGAACCTGATCTAGATGGGGAGTTCCACCACAGAATGAATCATGATGTGGAGAAGCAACAACCTGACTTGGATCTAACCTAATTTTAGATTTCGAGCTTAAAAAGGTGTCCTTATTAGGCATGGGCTTAGGTTCTTGGCTCCTAGGGTAGACCCAATCGAGTCCCAGCTCTTCCAACCCCTCAGTTTCTGTATCATAGATCGACGTGACTTTTGAAAAATCAATTTGTCTCTGAGGAGGTTGGAGAGGTGTATTCATCAAATACAGGCCCAGGATCATAATTCAAATCCAACATCTTACTCTCATCACTGTGGGCCTTATGATTGTCCCAAATAGGCTCGAATTCACATTCTAGGTTAAGGGTAAGGATTGGATCACTAGAATCTAAGCTGGGCTTTATTGGGATGTCAAAATCATTCACGAGAATCACATTATCATAATAAGGAGTGGAATTTACATTCTTGAGGGGTTCTGACTCAATCTCATCATCACAGGTGTCAGGGAAATCTAGGCTTGATGGACCAGTTTCAAGGCTAAGGCTGGTTCAGAATCAAGAACACCTGTAATTGGATCCTCCCAACCCTCATCAAGATCAGGTATGTCAATTATTATGAAGTTTGCATCTGAATTCATTTAGGTTGGGGGTCCACAACAACCTCGATTCTTGACCTCGGGATTTGGGAAATTATGTTGATCACTAGAATTACTCTAGGATGTAACCTCTGATGGGTATTTTTGATCAATGTCTTTATATAATGTATTCAACAATTTTCCCCATTTCTCCATGAGAACTTGGTGTTTTTCCAAAAGTAAAGGATTTGACCAACATTGCAGACACTCATTGCTATGTATTTCATTAATTCAATGTATTATGCTAAGAGATCATCTCGGGTTGAACCGTGTTTCATTCGTGTCCATATTATTTCGATACAGTTCAGAATGTGGTTTGTTGTTTTTGTAAATTTATCCTTAATGTCCCTACCTAAGGCTCTATAATATTCTTCATGATGTCTATAAGCATCCTCAATCATCTTATCTTTGAGAGTCCTTTGGGACACATGTTTCTTAATCACTTTTCCTAGCATGTTAGGTTGCATTTTTGAATCAGGTGGTGGAATAAAGATTTAGAATCAAACTCAGGATCAGATTAGAGTTGATCAGATCAAAAAGATATCCCTGAGATGATCTAATGTGGCCTTTCAGGTAAAAAAAAACCTAAGGACCTTCCTGTGTGTGTGCTCTAGAGAAAAGATGAGGGACAGGATATGAATTGGACCCAATCAAGGCACATAAAGATTTTTGGATGACTAAGGCTATTTTGAGGTGGATGATACCTCTGGATAAAAAATTCGCACACCCGAGAATTACTTGGGTAGCCAGGAAGGAGAGCCCCGCAAAGACCCCTACACAGTAGAGCGTCCCCAGGGTTACAAGGTTTCCCCCACCCGACCTTCCTTGTCATTGCGGTTCCAAGTAGATCGGAATGTACGAACTTAAGACCTTAAGCCTACCAATTTTAGCCTAATTGGTGCCTTGAATTTCACTTGATTAGAAGTTGATTTTTCTTGTAACCTAATTTGGAGGTTGGTTCTCCTACAATGTAGACCAACTTCACCTGACCTACCTTAAAAGATGGAGAATGAAATCTAGGTTAAGACCTAGAAATCACCCTAATTTGACTATCAAGTTATTAGGTCCAAGAATTTTAGGGTTCAAGTGAAATTAGAGCTTGGTTTTAGGGTTTTTCTTGCTTAAATCTTTTCAAACAAGGATATGGGTAGCACACTAATGCGGGAGGGTTTATTCTCCTTAATGCAGGCAAATGTGAATTGGCACTTCAATCCCTAATGTTGAAAAATCCTAATTGGCTCTATTCCAAGTCCAATTTGATCTCAAAAATGTACACCTTGGGCTTTAAGCAAGAAGCATGTTAGCCCAAAGTGATTTAGAAATTAAGCGTAGTCCCTAATAGGTACAAGCATTCAAGGTAGGGATTTTTAAATAGAATCGCCTCAGGCTTCAATCAGATATGAAAAAATTTTTCGTAAATCTGGAAACTTGCCTCTTTAATGATAATTACTATGAAAATAAGGCAAATAGTTCCTAATTGATTTGTTTTCTTTTTTATCATCCCAAGATTAGAAGGTTGATTAGGGAATAACTGAAATTACCTACCCCAGGAGTGGTTGTTTTGCACGAAAGATCGTCTTGTGATGTACCTCACAAAATCATAAGAAATCAAACAGGGCAAGTTAGTGCTCAAATATAATCAAATAAAACCAAGAATAGAGGTGAATTGCGCGTTGCTCCCCTGCAATGATGCCAAAATGTTAATCGAGTTTTTAGGAGTTTTTAGTGTTTTGTCGTTGTAGCAAAATCTCTTAAATAGCTCAATCAACAAATACAATTTATAACTCAAAATCAAGAAATGAAGTCTGAAGTCGAACACAAGAAGCAAGTATTGCAATTCACTCACTAATCGAAATGAATATATAAATGAGCACAAGAAATCAAACCAATAATAATATTCAAGGAATCAATATATTAATGAGAAGTAATTGTAGCTCATAAAATAATGAAGAAAAAAGAAAGCAAAATAATGGTGATTTAAATCACCAATTATTTAGATTATTAAGCATACATCTCACTTCATCAAATTACTCAAATAATGCTACAGTACTCTCAATCAGAATTTATTGCCAGCTTAAGTTTCAATAATGCCACAGCGCACAATGTCAGAGAAATCAGACGTCGGCTCCTTAGGGCAGACGACTTAAATGTTGCCTGCTACAGTGCTCCTTAGAGAGCCTTCTTCCTTTCTCCTCTTCTTTATTTCCTTCTTTAGCTTCTTCTCTTCTGAGTCCTTCTTTCCTTCACAACACACAGGGAGCCAAGGCTTTTCGCAACTAAGTGTCGTATAGGGGAACCAACTCAGAGCAAAACCCTCTCCCACTCTCTCACAATTTCCTTCCTATTCTTCTCCCTTCTCTCTCACATAATCGATCGCATTACCGGGTTAACAGATCCAAGTACATGGACCAGGGCTACCAGCAGTGAAAGGTAGCCGAGGAGTGCGTATGGGTGAAGAGGGAACCTCACCCCCGTGGTCTTGAGGAGATATGTCAAAGGCAAGAATTTGCTTTATTCAGTTGCAGTGACTCTTAATCCCACGATGTGGGACTAACTTCCTCAGTCCCTTCGCGTGTAGCTTCAGAAGAAGCTCCTTCCAACTGTGGCAGCTACTGAGGTTGACGCCTTCAATCAAGAACCTGGGAAGGGCCTGGAATGTATCTGCGCGACCTGGGAGTTCAACTAGGTCCTCTATGTGCCGTAGGAGCTTGAACGTGGTTGGAGATGGAGGCGGCGATAGGCAATGGTAGTGAGGACTTGCAAGTATGAAAATGAGCTCGAAAACCCCAATTAAAAAGCTCCTTAGCTTCGCTGTAGCACGACAAAGGTGACGATGATCTTGGTGTGGTGTGAGAGGATGCAAGGTGGTCTGCGGAGGTCGGAGGAGGTTGTGTGAAGGTGGGTTGGTCGAGGGGTCGCAAGAGTGGGTGGAAGATGGAAATAGGAGAGGGCTTTTGTTGGCAAAGGGATGGCAGAGCCTTTGGAGTAGGTGGCAAGGTGTTTAGAGGTGTGTGGTGTGTGATGGACCTTGTCAGAGGTATGGCCGGAGATGGGAACGATGACGGTGAACAACGGTAGCGTGGGTCAATTGGGAGTTTAAAAGAGAGAACTAGAACCTAGGGAGAGAGAGACCTAATTAACCTACTTTAATTGGACAAAAGGGATGGAGAGGTGTCGGCTTTGATTAGCCGGTGTTAGAGAAGAGGAAACCTCTGGTGGTGAAGGAGTGGCGAGGAAGACAAGATAGATGGTGTCTACCGGTATTGCAAGACGTGGAAGAATATGTGGAAGAAGGATCCACCCGCTATTGTCTGTAAGGGTGGATGAAGAAGGTGGTCAAAGGGCTCACTGAAGCTCATGGAGCTTTCGGCAGAGGAAAAGGGAAGAGGATGGGAAACCCCAAAAATGAGCTAAGGAGGTGAGGAATACCAAGTGCATGCTTTTATAGGCATTTGGGCAAGTCTCCAAGCTTGGAAACAAGCTTGAAGAGCTTGGATTTCATGATTTTAGCTTTAGGATTTTTAGGAGTTCGCATGAGCTCTTGGATGGATTTGGAAGGCCATGAACGAGCTTAGACGGAAGGGGATCTTGTTAGGAGTCCTTCCATTTTTGGGAGAGATTTGTCAAGGAATTAGAGAGAAATCTCTGATTGAAGGTTATCAGAGTAGGAGTTCCCCCGTAATATGGTAGAGGGACCAATTGTAAAGAATATGACAAAGTTAGGGACCTATTCGTAAATAATTCAAAATGCTAAGGGTGTGTGTTAGAAAAAGAGTCTGATTGGATTGAAATGCAAACTAGGTCAAGATGATCTCTGATTGGGCTCAAATTTTGGTACAAACCTAACTTGGACTCAAGGAATTTGATGGTGAAGTTGGATTTTGGTTTTGACCAAGTTTGACTAAGTAATTTACGCAAAAATCCAAATTAGGGCAACTTCCTATCTGAGACTCTATTTTAGGTCAAAATGGGTTCAAACGATCAAATCAAGCATACCAAACCTTGTTAAAGATGTCAAATTCGCACGCGAAGAAGTTCAAGTTTGGAAAACTCGTCATCGTGTTCAATTCGTGAGAAAATCCATCAATCAGATAAAATTTATAATCGAAACTCAAAAAGTTGTCGAAAATCTGCATTTTTCTTTTTATTTGTTTTTGTCATTTTTACCTTTTCCAATTGTTTTGGTATTTTTAATTGGGCAAGAAGTCGATGAAATCTAGCTAATCTATTTGCAAAATAAAAAAAGAGAGGCCGAGAGAGAGAGAAACAATCATGTATTTTCATAATGAAATGTTTATTACAACTAGGAAAGCGGGAAAACTATATTACGAAAGCAATAAAGATAGAGATAGGTGAGAGAAATCCCCCTCAATGGTCTCTTTGAGGACGACTCGCTCTGACGTCATCTGGAGGAAGGTGGTGAGGAGCGGGATGAACAAGGACATAGCCATAGGACGGAGGATGGGGCAGGATAGCGTCATGGCGAGGATCTTCTTCCCGAAGGGCAGTGAGAGGATGGCCACAGGATGCTCCATGAAGGGGGATGAGAGGCGAGAACAAATATTTGTTTTCTACTCTAGAGGAGCATCTCGGGCTTGGGACAAGCTCTCTCAAGAGCCTTGGAGGTGGTGAGAGGAAGAAAGGAAGAGATGAAGAAAAATGAGAGGGGTAGGGGTCCTTTTATAGTGGAGGAAAGAATCAAATTCGTATACAGGACATTTAGTGATGGTCATAAACGTCACTGAAGATCCGACGCAAATGTCGCTAAAGATAGCCCACGCGCCCACCCACTGCTGCACTGGAGCACGCTCTGCACGCACGTGTCGTGTGCCTCCTCGCACGCGTTGCTACGTGTGCATGCCTCCACATGTGCATGCGCACCCGCACTGCTGTGTGCATGCGGTGGAGTGTATGAGCGCATGGGCTGCTTGGGTTGCGTCACATGGCGCAATCTGGGCCGTCCATGTTCTTTTCGTTGTAGGGGCTACTACAAAGGTTGGATTGAGTCGATTTTCACATCGTTGGGCTACGATCGTCGACCTGAATCCATTCGCGTGGTTGGATTTGTTGTTTGAAGCATCGAATTACGTCACCTAGTCCCTTGGCCATTGATCTTCCTTAAACTGCATATGGTGCTATGGGACTCTAATCAAGGCGATTTCAAAGACGTTGAACTTCAACCATCATCTTGATCAGGTCAGTATAGTTGGATCGTCAATGCGAGGCTCTAAAATAAATCTCCTTCTCTCCTGATCACAAAATGAATGCAATTAACCTAAAATATACACAACTACTCTAAATGCAAAATGATGCATGATATGCAATATTTATAATATGGAATGCAAATGTAAGCCTAGGAATTTGCATAAATAGTCATTTTAACCTAAATGGATGTGTCTACATCATACCCCCATGCCTTCTTTTGCTAGTCCCTGGCAAAATTAAACTACATGCTATGTATAAAAATAGAATTAGGACTCGATTGCATAGGCCTAAGTTGTTTATTAACAATAGAAAATTTCAACTAAGGTCCTAAACTATGAAAACTCAACAATACCCGGGTGTCTACTAGAATGCAAACCACCCAAGTCCTTGCCTTATTTGAAAAGGGAAGATACATTTTTCTTGTTTTTCTTCTTTTCTAATTTTTTGGACTTTTGGAGTTTGAGAGTTTCAGGATAACTTTTTACGGCTACTCGACCCACCCAAGACTCGAAAAGGACTCTAAGTGCTAAGCATCTAGTGAAAAAAGTGAAAGACTCACTAGGCGATTGTTAAAACGGACTTCGGGTTTCTACGACCTTAGGTGACCTTGCCTAAAGGTTTATCTTTTCAAACGGTAGCTTTCTCCCTACTTCTTTTGTTTATGAGGTCAACATAAGGGCGAACCCAGTGTATATCACCCTAATTTATTCTACTTCCCCACTTCTTCCCTAAGTGTTTTGGGAATTATTGTGCATGTATGTGAGCTGGGCTCTGGACAACCAGGCAATGGGATGTTACGCACGACAACTTGCCAGCCATACTCATGTAGAGAAGCGTGATTTCTTTTTATTATTTTCTCCTTTTTCTATTTTTTTTTGTGTACTTTTTTTTTCTTTTTTCTAAGTAGGTGTCTTCCCTGATCTAAGATTTACCTAAAGGCAGTATGAAAAGAATGGCCGTGTGGCTGGGCTCTGAACAACTGGCCAATAAGCTATTAGCACCAACAATTTGCCAGCCATACCACCCTAGACAGTTCATTATCTACCCAATTTCCATAAAAATCACCTGAAAGTGAATCAGTGCAAATAGTGTGTAGATGGTTAGACTTAAAATCCCCTCAAATCAGAGGGCGGGTTGATAAGTCGTGTACTTATCATCCCAATTTATTCACCACATTAAAGTAAAATTACTTGGCGAGGACTTGAGACTAAGTCCACATTCGAGTGGACACCTGGGCTAATTAAGCTCGAAGGCCTAAAGAGTTTAAGTGTTCAGGTCCTAAAGTATCATTTCCTAAAGTTAATAACTTCCAAAAGCCTAAGTTCTCTTCTCCTAATTTCTTTTTTTTTCTTTTTAAATTTTCATTTTTTTTAATAAACTAAAAGAAATTCTATAGAGTTAACAAAATGATTTCAGGAATTAATTATCCACCCCCCATGCCTAAATGATGCAATGTCCTCGTTTTAAAAATAAAGACATGAAAAGGGAGGAGTAAATAGAATATCACCTGAATTTTGTGAAAATCCAGTCAGCTCTGGAGAGAGAAGAGAGTATACACACGTGCTAAGTTTAATGCCTTTAGCTAGGCGTAAAATACATACAAGGAAGAAATGGAGAATTCACAAGTACGGGTCAGAATCAAAATCAAAAGATTAATCCTCAGACCCGCCAGCAGAAGATGTCCATAGACATGGACCAAGTTGTGGTGCAGACCCATGCCCCAGGGTCGAGTGGTTCTAAGGTTCTGGATGAAAATCACCCAGAACCAAAGATTGTTGTATTTATAGGGCCAGGCTTGTGGTTTGGTGGTGGTCAACCCAAGACTAAAGTGTTGGACAATGTGTAGAGATGGTTTAATAAGTTCGGATGTCCTTTTAGATTTCAACTCAAAAAGATAATTAATGATTCTAAGCTTAGGTTTCATGTGAAAGATTTCATAAGGGTCCTGGTAGAAAGTAGGTGGTTTCAAGTCAATAGGACCCTTAGATCCAAAATCGTAGTTCCCTCAAAAGTAGCTTCTCAAATCTTTATTTCCAACTTCCTATCCTCCAAGATCAAGGTTTCTGGGACCACCAGATCGTTGTACACCCCATCTAAAATACCCAAGTCCAACAATTGTGGCTGAATCAGGATTGACTTGGATCTGGTGATCTAAAAAATATCATAATTCAGCTCTTCAGGGTGTGGTTGAGCAATGGGGCTACTGATTAAATCATCAGGATTTGGATCATCCAAGATAGCCCCAGCATGATCGTAATCTTCAATAATCGGGCTATTAAATGGTTCATCTTGCTCCTCAAGCCCATTAGTCTCACTAAAATCATTCTCCTTAAGCTCTAGTGAGACTTCACTAAGAGATTCCTTACCCTCAGAATCAAAGAATTCATGATCCTCATTTATATATGTCTCAAAATCATATGTCATTTCATGCTCCATGGAGACATATTTTTTGTCGTTCCCTGGCTCTAGGATCTCGGGTGAGAAACTCGGTTCATCCTTAATGGGTTGCTCTAGTCCAACCTGGTCGTCCCCGGTCTCAGCATATGTATCCCCCCCGACAAGTGCCTGAGTAGGTTCAGACATTGGCTCTCCTGAAGGGGGTTCATCTTGAGAATCATCCCAAGATTGGACTAGGGCAACCACAAATTTCATCCTCAACCTCGACAATTTCCCAAGTAGAAACTCACCCAGGCCCTTGTCCCTAACATATTGAAGTAAATCCAATAGAGAACTATTAAGTTCATCAATCATTTTGATCATAGGCTCCAATGCTTTAGTGCATGGTATTAGCTGAGCTTCTAAAGATTGGATGGTGTTCCTCAAGTTAGCCAACACCTTGTCTTGGACCTAGTTCACCTGAACTGAATGGTTTGATTCAGGTTTGGATGGGTTTGGGTTAAATCTACGGGAGTCAAGATATCGAGGTTCTCAGGTCCCTCCTTGATAGTAGGTCATTCTAGGTTGTTCAAAGAATGGTGGTGACCTATATTCAGTTGAATACTACGAAGGGTAGGTGTTATAATCATCATATCCTTCCTGATTTTAGATCGGGTTGGTTTGGTCATCAAAGAATGGAGATATATGATCATTGTAGGTGTGGGAAGGATAACAGCCATAGTTTTGTTGTCCAAGGTTAGGCCATGGACACTGAGGTCCGGTATCATAACCCCAATCAAAGTTATCCCGGCTAGTGGATGGGTAGTCATAATTCAAGTCGGGATAGTAATCATCTTGGAGATAAGTGTTGGTAGGAGGGTAGGATGGGAAATGCATGTAAGATGTGGAAGGATACATGGTAGAATAGGAGGGAAATCACAAGAGAGAAAGGAGCCCTGCAATAAAAGCAATCAACCCTGTCCTTAGGTTGGTTAGCTTAAAGACCTATAAACTCCCAGGACCCATCTTGAGATTATAAACGATTTGGTCTACTTCTATCCAGTCAATCCAACCAGTTAGAGGGAGGGGATGAGGAGAAGGTTCTTCCTTTGGCTTGCACCTCCGGTTCCTAGTATACCCCCCAGCTGCGATCATTTGATGCTACTCCCCTAGCTAAACATCAGATGGACCAGCAGAAGAAGATTTATCAAAAAAAACCTTAGTCTGAGCCCCGAAGAGCGAATCAGTCCTTAAGGCCAATGTCTACTCAATTTTAATTAAGCATGGGATGATTGTGCTCTTGGAATGCGATGAGCCCTTTAGATGGGTTGTGCCCTTAATGATCAATTTAACTGTGTGTGCGTGCACAACCAGGGTTTGCAAACAAGGTTATTTGATGATGTGTCTTTTAGGGTATAACCTTATTTAGTAACTTTTAGGGTTTAATCCTTAGGTTGATTCAATCAGCGTTCAATAGAACACTCCAGGTTTTACAAGCACTAGTGATGATGTATTCCTTTAGAAATCAGAAGAAAAATGTGGAGTGCCTGGTTCTGCCCTAAAAATCAACCCTAAGTGGCAAGCTACAGATGAATCACTTTTATCTTAAGTGGTGCGGGCCAAATAGTTCAATCAATTGGCCTGTTGCACCACTTAGTTAAGGCACATAAAAATGTTTTACCTATTTAGATTTCTATACACTTATTGGTGTGTTGAGTTAGGGTGTATCGGATCCATAGGTCAGATTCCGGTTAAGTGGTAGAATAGATGTGAAGTGGTGCGCCTTAAGTCAAGAGTTGTATGTGTCTCTTTCAGAAAATCCCACAATAGAAGAGTTTTTTTTAATTATTTTTTTAATATATATTTGCGGGGATGAGATGGGTGGAGGTAACAAACAAACAACCAAATCTATCCTAGGGTTTATAAAAGCACCTAAGTTGATTTGGGTTTGAGTTATTAGTGTGGTGAAATGAAATCTAGGGTGGGGGTGGTGGGGGAAAACTTACAAATGTCTCTACCTGCACTTTACTCCAATCTACCGCCTTCGGCACCTCGATCAGGTTCTTGCAAGATAATAAATTGAAGAAGAAAGATAGATTAGAAAATATGTAAGTAATGAGGGAAAATGCGAAAAAAATCAAAGAGCGTTGCCTCCCCGGCAACGGCACCAAAATGATGACATTAGATTCTCACACGAAAAGGTTCGAGTTTGGAAAACCCATCATCGTAGTTCGATTCGTGAGAACATCCGTCGATCAGATAAAATTTATAATCAAAACTCAAAAAGTGAGTCCCGGGTTGAATACAAGGAGGCGAACATTTGGTTTGAAAATCCGCGTTTTGTTTTTATTTGTTTTTGTTGTTTTTGTCTTTTCTAATTTTTTTGATATTTTTAATAGGACAAGAGATCAAGTTGATGAAATCTAGCTAATCTACTTGCAAAATAAAAAGAGAAAGGTAGAGAGAGAGAAACAATCATGTATTTTCATAATGAAATGTTTATTACAACTAGGAAAGCAGGAAAACTATACTACGAAAGCAAAAAAGATAGAGATAGGTGAGACAAATCCCCCTCGACGGTCGCTTGGAGGATAACTCGCTTTGACGTTGCCTGGAGGAAGGTGGTGAGGAGCGAGATGAACGAGGATGGAGTCGAAGGATGGAGGGCGAGGCAGGGTGGCGTCGCAGCGAGGATCTTCTTCCCAAAGGGAGGTAAGAAGACGGACACGGGATGCTCCATGAAGGGGGATGAGAGGCAAGAACAACTATTTGTTTTCTACACTAGAGGAGCATCTCGGGCTTGGGACAAGCTCTCTCTAGAACCTTGCAGGTGGTGAGAGGAAGAAAGGAAGAGATGAAGAAAAATGGGAGGGGTAGGGGTCCTTTTATAGTGGAGGAAAGAATCAAATTCGTATACAGGACATTTAGTGACGGTCGCAAACGTCGCTGCAGATCCACTGCAAACATCGCTGAAGATCCATCGCAAACATTGCTTAAGCCAGCCCATGCGCCCACCCACTGCTACGCCGACGCCCGCTCTGCGTGCCCGTGTCGAGAATCTTCTCGCGTGCACTGCTGCCGCTGCTATGCGTTGATTGCACAGTAATCATAGGTCTTAATTGACTTAGATTAAGCTAGGACTTAGATAAGTTAGGGTTATTCATGAATACATATGCATTATCTGCATCTTTACTGCTCTTCTTTAGCTATGCATGAAATAATGTTATAATGTGTTGATTAAGTACATTATGTCAATTGCAGGGAATAAGCTGATTAGGAGCTGGATCTGAAGTTGGATCAGGAATAACGGGAGTTGCAACAGAGCTAGAGCAGAAGGCTTAGTTTAGATGTAGGAATAATAATGTAAGGGAGTTAAAGGTTTTCTATTCTATTAAGTAGAAATAAAGTAGAAAAATGTGAAGAGCTTAGGTCCATCCTAGCCCTAAGATAGCCTAGAGACCTCCCCAAGCCTTAGCCACCCTTAGATTAGGTCACAATACCCTAGGAAGCCCTAAAACCCTAGTTCCAACCCTTATCTGGACATCCAGATAAGTTACAGGACGTCCAGGACCCTCAACCATCCCCCGCACACCTCAAACCCACTTCTGCAGTGTTATTGGACGTCCAGACACTTTATCAGACATCCAATTTCTGTAGAATACCCAAAACAGAACTTTGATTTCCCCCTGACTCAAATTGGACGGCCAGAACTGAGGTCTGGACTTCTGATTTTTTAGTATAAGTCATCTGATCATATTATTGGACGTCTGATACTGGTCTCCAGTTCCTATTTTGAGATGCAAGTCTTGATCTTGGATCTCTAGCTCCCTAGACCTAATCCCAACCCCATAGGAACCTAAATTAAGGTGTCCTAACCCTAGTACATCACCTCTAGACCTACCTAAGGACCTAATTAGGTCCTCACCAAACCCAATTGACTTAGATCAAAGTCAATTACCTTCACCTAAGTCAATTGGACTCATTGAGTCCAATTGAGCTTAGATCTCAACCCACACAAGTTCAATTGGACCTAGTGAGAGTCCAATTGACCTAAACCCAACCTAATTGAGTTATTTCACTCTCAATTAGGTTCACACTCATTCAATTAAACTTAAGTTAAGTTTAATTTCATTTTCCCCTTAGCAATTAGGGTTTGTAACCATAATTCAAGACCTACACCTACCCAAACCCCTTACCTTAGGACCTAGCCTAAGCCACCTAGCCACATAGAGCACGACCACACACACACCCATTCACACACACACAATTCTCTAGAGTTCTCTAGAACTCTCTTGAAGTGGCGCCACCTCTTGGTTGCCAAATTTAGCAACCAAGAGGCATTCAAATTGAGATCCACAATTTTTGGATCTCAAAGACCACTTCTATCCTCATGTGGTCGGCCACTCTTGGGCTCTCTCTAGAGAGCTCCATACCTCTCTAGAGAGAAGCCCTTGGGTCTATAAAAAGACCCCATGGGCGGCCAAGTGACCCCATTCACTTCCTTGGCAATTCATACTCTTGGCTCCATTGGTTCCATTCATGCCCACTTCCACTTAGCTAGCCACTCCACCACCACGAGCTCATCACCACCATTGAGGACATCATGCCGAGATGCTGGATCAATCCTCCCTCTCTCCAAGGGTCGGCCTAAGCTGCATTGGCTACCCCTCATTCTCCTCTCGACCATTCCAAGGCCATCAGGGACCACCCCTGAATGCCCTTTATTCTACTAGATTTAGTTTATGCTCTCCATAAATTTTACTGCTTTTATTACAGCTTAGTAGCGTAGTCTTAACTCCACCCTCAATGATGCATGCAAAATCCCCCATTGATTCTTGTATGCAGTCATTTTCTGGTAGATAGATTTAAATTCCAAGCATTTCTGTACAAGCTTTCATCTATAGTTCTGTTGCAAACAACTCTCTCACTGAATGGATAAAAAAATGTTATATATATATATATATATGTCTCCTTGTTATGAAATCACAATGAGCTTATTGTTTGCCATCATATTTGCATGATTTAAGTTACCTGCTTTTTAATTGTCTATCCATTTTGCAACTAAGCATGTTGTTTCCCGAGGATATTAAAAATCTAATGATAGATGCTTTCTCCGTAAATAGTCACCACCTCAGTAGAATCGTGCGCACAGAAACTCACACGTTCACCTTTGTAATTTATTTGACGCACGTGCAAGTAATCCGAGTCCATAACAGAAGTGGTGAAATCCTAGTTAGGAGATTGGAAACCAGCGTGAGTTTTTAAACGAAGTAGAGTGGCAAAAAGATTGATTTCTAAGGTAAAGAAAACGCCTCCCAGAGATAAACGACCGGGACTCAAAGTCTCGTTATTTTTAGAAAACAATATCTTTGTTGGATCATATTTCGCAACTATACTACGACGCTTTTTCTATCAAAAATGCGATCTACGACCTCTCAACACGCGTGCGTGCCTCCGCGTGCGTGCACGTGCCCATGCTACTGTGCGCGTGAGATGGCACGTGTGCACATGGGCGGCTTGGGTTGCGCCATGTGACGTGATCTGGGCCATCCATGTTCTTTTCATTGTAGGGGCTGCTACAAAGGTTGAATTAAGTTGATTTTCGCATCATTAGCCTACGATCGTCGACCCAAATCCATCTGTGCGGTTGGATTTGTCATTTGAAGCTCCAAATTACATCACCTAGTCCCTTGGCCATTGATCTTCCTCGTACTGCATATGGTGCTTCGGGACTCCGATCAAGGTGATTTTGGAGGCGTTGGTCTCCGACCATCGTCCTGATCAAATCCGTACGATCAGATCCGTACGGTCAGATCGTCAATCCAAGGCTCCAAAATAAATCTCCTTCTCCCCTAACCATAAAAAGGATGCAATTAACCTAAAATATGCACTACTCTAAATGCAGAATGATGCATGCTATGCAATATTTATAATATGGAATGAAAATCTAAGCCTAGGAACATGCATAAATAAGAATTTTAACATAAATGGATGTGTCTACATCACTTATAGAATAATTTTCTATGATTTTTATATGGCTTAAGTGAATTTTATCTAGCCTCAGTTAATTAAGCAGGTCTGAAATTAGGGTTTCAGATGTCCATTAATTCTTGAAATACGTGAAAATTTGTTTCTTTCTACATGGACCCTCTTATTGGACAATAATGACATTTGACCTTTAATTAAGCCCTAGAAAAACCCACGGTTATTCTGCATTTATGATATGATGGTAAATTGCAGTTTTAACCCTGGTTTTATGTTAATCTTTCAAAAAGGATTGCAGTGAATTACGATCTTCTGGCAGTTATGTAGGAGTATTTATCTATTGATTGTGACTAATTAAAGCTAGATATGGCTGATGATGACGTTATCATCAGTAATAAACCAACCTTTTAATTATTCATCTTTTCTTTTTTTCTTTGTAGGGAATCCGCAACCCTTTTCCCAATAGCTCCACGACATTGAAGACCTGCATTCATGGAGGAGCGGGAGAACTGGATATGGTCGATTTCTTCCTTCGATGATCCATCTTCTTCTTCATCTTCCCCTGCAGTTATAAGAAAGGGGGAGCCACAACCGGGCTCCAGGAGACTCCACCCGACTCCACCACTATGAAGAGCTTCAAGCTCACCTCTACTCCACCGTCGTGTGTCTCCAAGGACAAGCTCCGCCAACCATGGGCCGACGGGGTGACAGGCTGCCACACCTATCCGGCGAGCTCGACCATTACTGTGCACGAGCACCTTACAGCTCACTTATCACTGTGCATCCTCATCTTCATCCCCTCCATTTCATCTCCAACAACACCATTTACTCTCCATCACAAACATCACCAACGCCCATCTCCTTCTCCTAGTCTTCCTTCTCCCATGTTTTCACCCTCTGCGTGAACCAACACCCCACCACCATCACCAAACTCAACGTCACTATTCACCTTCTTTCCCATCCTTTTCTTGCTCTATTTTTCCTCCCCCAAAAAGAACCCAAACTTCATTCTAACACCAACCCGCAGCAACAACAACACCAACCCACCACCGCCACCTCGAACAGCCGTTGCCACCCCCTTCAGCCACGCACGACTACGCACAGCTGCGAGCATGACACCCATGCCTGTGTGCCTACCTACACCCGTTCCCAACAGCAGCACCCTATATGCACGTTGCAGGCCACCCGCTCTCCCCGCACCTCCACCGTGCACTCGCCCCTTCGACGCACCCTCTACTCCAACCACGTAAGACCTCTGCATGCGAGCCTATCCCCGTGCCTCCACCACGCACGTGCATCCCTCCAGCACATTATCCTCTCCACGAGCAACAAATAGAGTTGCAGCCACCTCCATCCACCACCTTCTCCTCCTCGCCGCTGCCGACTCCAGCCACTTTCCGCCATGCCTCCACCACCGCCGCGTAGCCCTCAGTCCATAGATCCTTCTCCGAGCATCTCACCACCGACGATGCCCTCCTCCATGCATGAGCTAAGGGGAACGAAATCCCCAGTTTCATATCCAATTTCTTTTTACATTCACATGCCATTGTTAAAGGTGGGATTTTTGGTTTATTCATTTTATAATCTGGTGATTTTATGACAACGATCCTCCTCTTTTACGTAATGTATGTTTCAACTTGAATTAGCATCTTAACCTTAATTAAAGGGGTGTTTTTTATTCCATTGTTTGGACAGATCATTTGTGAACATTGATTTTTGACTGTTGTGAGTTTTTAATAGGCTAGTGCCTCCCTATGGACATGACCTGCTCCATCTGCGAGTGGTTTAATTTTAATTATTTTAATTAGCAATTTTCCACCACATAACTAAATACAAAGACACGTCATTTTATGTGCAAAACTAAATTGAAACTGAAAACCATCTCGTCATATGCTATACAGATACTTCTATACTATAGAAGTATACATATACATATATACACACTACACTCAACTCACTCTTAACACTAGTGCACACACTTAGTCTCTTAGACCTTCCTCTCCAACACCTAGCTGAATTTTGGGTTCTCTTCTGTTACGACCCGATTCCCGAATCCCTACGAGACACGAGAATCAGACTGATTCGACTGATCCCAAGACCCAGTCATCCAACGAGAAATTAACCAAAAGAGCAGTAAAATAAACCACATTCACCATGCATATAACTAGCAGTAACAAAATATAGCAGTAAAGGAAAGAACTACTACAGTATACACCACCACAACAGTAAAGGAATAAACATGTACATAAACATGATGCTTATAATAAAAGAGTACAGGGTAACAGAAACTACTCACTACAACAGAAGGAAAAGTACAGTGGGTACTACACAAGTAATACTACTGGGCTCTACTAGGCCCAGCACCCTCTCCAGCCGCCGACTCTGGCTGCTCAATACCTGGTCCTCAAAGGTAACAAAGGTGACACGTCAGCGAAATGCTGAGTAGAGTGGCAACCAAAAGCTAAGAAAAATAGTAAGGTGGACAGTAGCTGTTATATTTTTAATTTCTTTCTTTAATTTTTCCATTTATTCACTATTGAATTATTTCTCAGATCTTTCACTTGATCTTGAATGTTCCTCGTGGGAACGATCTTGATTGCAGACTTTTCCGAAAAGTAGAAGTAACACGTGGTGCTCTCCTGGCTGGGAGAGTCC
The DNA here is from genome assembly GCA_037157565.1 of Thalassia testudinum. NCBI lineage: Eukaryota > Viridiplantae > Streptophyta > Magnoliopsida > Alismatales > Hydrocharitaceae > Thalassia > Thalassia testudinum. Next base: position 3,909,235 of record JAZHRO010000003.1, on the reverse strand, counting down.
CCTGTGGTGGTCCTACCCTCAGTCAACCACCCCAAGGTTGTTGACAGACGTAACGGTGACTACAGCACGCGCGATAAACACACAGGTAGCTACCCCACACTGGCACGTGGTCAGTCGTTTCCGTTAACGGGTGTGCCCAAAGCACAGCACGGAACCAGTATAGGGCAGAGCCCACTCAGTAACAGGGGTCCAGCCCCTCCACAGTAACCAAACAGGGGTCTTGCCCCTCCACAGTCCGCGCACCCTCGCCTGACTACCCTGGTTTGCCCAGTGGGCTTAACAAGTCGGTGTAGGAGGGCTAACAGAACCCTGGAGCCCGTGGGGTAGCTAGTGCTCTCCCTACACTAGTAGCTCTCCTCGGTACTGTGTACACGAGGGCCAAAAGTCAGTACAAAGTGGCCAGACCTAACCCCAGGTCCCTGGGGCGGCTAGCTCTGCTCTGCACTAAATAGGGGGACAGTCGGTCTCCTTGGTACTCCATACTCAAGGGCTAGCTCACTTCTCCAATTCTATTCCATTCACTTTCCAAGAGTTCTACTCCTAATTCCCCGTAGGGTTTGTGCTCTTTCAACTCAGTCAATTTAGGTTTCATCATTTCAACTTTATATTTATATAGCCCATGTTCCCAACCGTAATTATTCATTCATAATCAGGCAGCTGTTAACTAATTACAGGCAGTTATCGTTTCCTTTCTACTTTTCCAAGACTGCAATGTATATGTATTCAAGCTAGTTTTCCAATCCTAGGATTCATGCCATACCCTAGGATCTATCATTCAATCTAGTTTTCCAGTCCTAGGATTCATGCAATACCCTAGGATCTATCATTCAATCTAGTTTTTCAATCCTAGGGTTCATGCAATACCCTAAACTCTATTAATTATTTCACAAGTGCATAATTTTTGATAAATAATTGAAAGGGCCACTCTACCCACAAAATCGGGAGTACTGGGGCCGTAATCGGCAAGCCCGCGCGCCTCTGCAACCCCCAGAGCCACAACAGAATAGGGTCCTAACACAAGGATCAATTACAAGGAGCTACTCAGAACAGTATACAATTACTGTAAACAGGTAGAGGAACTAAATCTGAGAAGAACGAGACTTGAAATGCGGAAAACGGACTCCGAACGGACCCTAAACGGGTCAAAAACAACAAGTCTGCCCAAAATCAGATGTCTGGAACTTCTTCCAGACGTCTTAAATGATAGCTCAGGTCATACCTTGATCTGCGCGGTCCTTTAGACGTCTAGAAGCCTGCTGAACCGTCTGGACTTAGTTTCCAGACGTCCGACTGTCACTCCGGACGTCTGGAGACCCTCCCCATCGTCTAGTGCTGTGCCCAGACGTCCGATCTGTGTGGGATGGCATGCCCTTGCGCCTTCCCGAACGGTGAAAGTTTTCCGGGGCCCTACCAGGAGGGGGTGACGTAATAATTGCTGAAATAAATTAAACAATCTTCACAAAATAAACAAACACACAAGTACACAGGTATTTTTAGGTGGAAACCCAAATAGGGTGAAAACCGCCACCTAACCCTCTCGAGTTAGGATTTTCCGATCAACCAAGTTGATCAAAATCCACTAAACCGAATCACTTAAAACAAGGGTGATTCAACCTCAATACACCACGCTACAAGTATGAGGGTAGCATTCCTCAACCCCTTCTCTCCACGAGAAGGATTTTGTCCCACGAAGGATATGGGAATTCGCAAAGCGAATACCCAACCAAAAGACAAAGATAAAATAAAACAAGTAATCCTATAGAGCCAACAAAGGAATTTAAACCTAGCTTCTATAGGAAATAGGAAACTCCCCTTTGCAAGGAGTGCGTCGAGTTGATGACGCGGTGCGTGTGCCACGCAATGGCGCAACTTCACTCTCGTGAACTACGGCGGGAGAGCGGGTGCGCGAAGCTTGATGCTCTTAAGAGAATGGAGCTTGAGCTTGGAGAGCAAGAGCTAGCTAGGACACAAGAGAGTGTGAAAGTGTGTAGCCAAGTGTGTCTTGTGTATCTAGGTGTATGTTTATGTTGCAAAGGTTCCCCTCTATTTATAGAGGCCTTAGGAAGGCTTTGGAAGGCTTAGAAAAGCTTCCATAGCCGTTGGGTGCAAAGCCCAAGAGAATCAGGCCGAAATCAGGACAATGATTGCACTTGACAGGGTAATCAGACGTCTAACTCTGGCATCAGACGTCTGGAAGGCCACTTTAAGATGTCTGATTTCAAGGTCAGACGTCTGATTTCATGCGGGTTTCCTCCTGTCTTGGATCAGATCTAAACAGGGTTCTAGTGCAAGTCCATCAGACGACATATAGGACGTTTGGCACTATGTCTGGACGTCTGGAAACCTACTTTTACTGTGGGAATTGATTTCCAAACGTTGCAATGGCTAGAAAATCTCTGAGAAGAGATTTTGGGTCAGCCGAGGCAAAACGGTCATTTACCAGACGTCTGGAAAGGCCTAAGGACGTCTGATAAGGCTCTAATGGTCATATTCTGCAGTGCCTGCTAAGCTAGCCAACGGTCCACTATCTGGACGTCTGGCAAGTCCATCAGACGTCTCCTAAGACGTCTGGTCTAAGGTCTGGACGTCTGATTTCATCAGACAGAACTAGCTATGTCCAGCCTAACAGATATCAGACGTCTGAAACAACAGTCAGATGTCTTAAAATACTTTATCAGACGTCTAATTTGGGAATTAGACGTCTGGAAGTGCTGTTTGAACCCTATATTGGTTTTCTAAGTGTTCTACAGAAAACCTAAGTATCCTAGGGTTGTGTAGGTGTTCCTAGGACTACTGTTAAGGTACTTTGAGGCTCTTTAACATAATATTCTAAGGAAAATAAAAAGAGCAAGAAAATAAAGACAAGAGATACAAGAAAGGATTAAAAAGAATCTATCCGATTCTTCTTGTCTTCTATCTTCAATCTGTCGCTCCACACGAACCTCCTCTGTTTTCCGTGAAGCTCCTCCAATCCATCCTGGATGCGAGCTTGAACTCCGTTTAAGCACGTCTACATTTGCAATTGACCTGAAATCTAGGACTCAAATTGCAAATGTTAAATAACACGTGTTTTTTTATCATCAAAATAAATGATCGTGCTGCTCTAGCACCAACAAACGGGTCCTGCACACACACACGGCCATCCTCAACACAAAACGATGCAGAAGCCTTCGGCAGAACGGCTGCATGGCCGTACACGCGAAAGAAGAAGAAGGTAAAAATAATGTACCTTTCATACGTCTGGACCTTCCTCCAAACGTCTCCTGCGTCGTCTGGACGTAAGTCCAGACGTCTGATTCTGGGAAATTTTCCCAGAATCAGGACCTCCTCGCCCTCCGCCCGCAGCGCACGGCCATGCCGCGCCGCGCCCGCCTGCTGCCTGAGCTGCAGCAGCTCCTCCTCAGCACCACGCGCCTGCTGCGCAACCGCCAGCCAGCCCTGGCTGCTCCGGTGAGCTCGCAACCTCACGATCGAGCTCTCTCTCCCTCCCGCAGTAGCCCCTCCTCCCACGCACTCACAGCAGCCGCTGCGGCTGCTCTCGCCCGCTCACGCTCTCGCTGACAGGAAGAAGAAGAAGAAGGCGGTGGAGTGAGGGTGAGGGAGAGGAGAGGGGTATTTGAAGGCTGCCGAGGGGAGAGAGAGAAAAAGCTGCGTCTACAGTGAGGAAGGAAAGAGAAGAAGGAAGGCGGCGGGTTTAGTCTGTGCGCGCATGCGTGTAGACACGAACCAGTACGCTGAAAAAATTTAATTCCAGACGTCTGGGAAGGCTTCCAGACATCTGACCAGACGTCTGGACCACTTCCCAGATGTCTTAAACAACGTTTGATGCCCTGGTTATAAAAATATAACAAACTCAAAGGAAGTTTCATCCTCGAAACTTGCGCTAACTAGGGTGCAGGAAAGAACAATATATGCATAACAAACTCAAAGAGGACCGAAGCCGGTCTGAAAAGATGTACCTGCGAAAAGCTCCTGGTACCGCTCCCGCATCGCCGCCTCAGGCTCCCAGGTAGCCTCCTCGTACCGCTGGCTCCTCCACAAAACCTTTACCAGGGGTACTTGCTTCCATCTCAGACTGCGGACAGCTCTGTCTAGAATTTGCATTGGCCGCTCGGGGTAGGTCAGGTCGTCACCCACCTCGATGCTCTCGTGACTCACGACGTGACTGGGATCGGCGACGTACTTCCTGAGGTTGGACACGTGGAACATGTCGTGCACACCAGAAAGCTAGGGAGGAAGGGCAAGCCTGTAAGCAATGGGTCCAACCCACTCCAGGACCTCAAAGGGCCCCACAAACCTCGGCGCGAGCTTCCCTCTCACCCCAAACCGCTGCAGGCCCTTCATGGGCGAAATGCGAAGGAAGACGTGGTCCCCAACCTCAAATTGCACCTCTCTGCGTTTCCGATCTGCATAGCTCTTCTGTCTGCTCTTGACAGTGTGGAGTCGCCTGTGAATCTGCTCGACTACCTCCTGACTCTGCCGGATCAGCCTAGGGCCAACCTCCCACTTGGTCCCCACCTCAACCCAACTCAAGGGTGCCGTACACCTCCGTCCGTACAGAGCCTCATATGGTGCCATGCCGATGCTGGAGTGATAACTGTTATTATATGCAAACTCCTCCAGGGGCAAGTGCTCCTCCCAAGAGCCCCTCCAATCCAATACACAAGCACGTAAAAGGTCCTCAAGTGTCTGTATCGTGCGCTCAGACTGTCCGTCCATCTGGGGGTGGTACGCTGTACTAAACCTCAACTGCGTTCCTAGGGCCTGCTGAAACTCAGCCCAAAATTGGGACGTAAAGCGGGTATCCCGATCTGATACGATCTCCCACGGAACTCCGTGTAGACGTATCACGTCGCGGATATACCTCTCTACCAACTGTGCTAGTCCCAATGTGACTCGAATCGGCCAGAAATGCACCGTCTTCGTCAATCTGTCAACGATTACCCAGACTGCGTCGTGTCCTCACTGGGTAACAGGTAAGCCCACCACCAAGTCTATGGTGATGCTCTCCCACTTCCACTCTATTACTGGAAGTGCTGTAGTGGCCCTGCAGACCTCTGATGCTTGGCTTTCACCTACTGGCACACTAAACACTGCTGCACGAATTCACCCACATCCCACCTCATCCCCCTCCACCAAAAGTCGCGTCTCAACTCATGGTACATCTTCGTGTTTCTGGGATGTATGGTGAATCTGGAACCGTGTGCCTCAGTCAGGCGCTCTCTCAACAGCTCCTCATCTCTGGGAATGCACAAATGTCCCCTCATGCGCAGCACCTGGTCTGTAAAAGAGAAGTCTCCAGGGTCTCCTGACAATACTCTATCACGCAAGGACTGCAAGTACGGGTCGGCCATCTGTCCTGTGATGATGCGATCTATCTTCTCTGGCCTCGTCTGTCGCATCACAGTCACTGCCCCACAGTGCCCCCGTAACTCTAGGGGTCACCAACTGCCCATCTCCTCCAAGAGGCTCCAACTCTGCACCTGTAAACTGGCCAAGTGTGCGGGTGCCTTTCGGCTCAAGGCGTCAGCCACCACGTTGGCCTTTCCCAGGTGGTAGGAAATGCTACAGTCATAGTCCTTCAGGAGCTCCAACCAACGTCTCTGTCTCATGTTGAGCTCCTTCTGATCAAACAAGTATCTGAGACTCTTGTGATCTGTGAAAATCTCGAAGGTCTCTCCGTACAAGTAGTGCCTCCAGGTCTTCAGCATGAAGACGACAACTGCCAGCTCCAGGTCGTGGGTAGGGTAACTATGCTCATGGGGCTTCAGTTGTCGCGAAGCGTAAGTGACAATGTGACCCCTCTGCATGAGCACACCCCCTAACCCCTGCAAAGAGGCGTCCGTGTACACAATGAACCCGCCACTACTGTCTGGGATGGTGAGCACGGGAGTCGAAGTCAGCCTCACCTTCAGCTCCTGAAAATACATCTCACAGGCATCTGTCCAAGTGAAGGGCACGTCCTTCCGGGTCAACTGTGTCATAGGACGTGCAATCTATGAAAAGCCCCTGATAAACAGCCTGTAGTAGCCTGCCAGTCCCAAGAAACTATGAATCTCAGTAACCGTACGCTGTCTCCCCCACCTGAGCACTGCCTCGACCTTGGCTAGGTCCACAGCCAAGCCATCCCCAGAGATCACAAGACCTAAGAAGGTCACCTCCCTCAACCAGAACTTGCACTTGCTGTATTTGGCGTACAGCCTACGTTGTCTCAGTGTGTCCAGAACCATTCACAAGTGTTGTCCGTGCTGTGTCTGATCTCGAGAATAGATGAGTACATCATCAATGAATACCACCACGAACTGGTCCAAGTACGGTCTAAACACCCGGTTCATCAGGTCCATGAAAGCAGCGGGGGCATTGGTCAACCCAAACGGCATGACCAAAAACTCGTAGTGTCCGTACCGGGTGCGGAAAGCTGTCTTGGAGACGTCGGTCTCCCTGATCCTCAACTGGTGATATCCAGACCTCAAGTCGATCTTGGAGAATACCGTGGCACCTCACAGTTGGTCAAACAAGTCATCGATCCTCGGCAGCGGATATCTGTTCTTGATGGTGACCCTATTCAGCTGTCGGTAGTCCACACAAAGGTGTAGGGTACCATCCTTCTTCTTTACAAACAGTACCGGGGCTCCCCAGGGAGACGCGCTGGGCCTCACAAAGCCCTTCTCCAAAAGATCCTGCAACTGAAACTTGAGCTCTCACACCTCAAGTGGTGCCATCCTGTACAGTGCTGTGGAGATGGGGCTGGTCCCTGGTACTAGTGAGATCTCAAACTCGATCTCACGCTCGGGCGGTGGTCCTGGCAACTTGTCTGGGAACACGTCGGGCTACTCTCTGACCACCGGGATACTCTGAAAGTCTGCCACAGGGCTGGGCTCTGCCACCACACAAGCTAGGAAGCCCTCACACCCCTGGCTCAAAAGTCTCGCCGCCTGAAGTGCAGAAATGCACCTGAAACCTCCGTCCACTGGCTGCCCGTGAAACTCAAAAGAAGGCAACTCTGGTATGGAGAAGATGATCTTTCTCTCAAAACAGTCTACCAAGGCGTGGTAAGCGGACAGCCAGTCCATCCCCAGAATTACTCCAAAGTCCTCCATCTGTATCATAATCAGGTCAGCGGGAAGGCTGTGTCCCCCAACACTGACCTTGCAACCCATGTATACCTCTTCAGCTACAAACAGCTGACCACTCGGACCTCTGATCACGAACGGATCCTCTAGCAGCACACAATTCTGCCCCAGACTAACCTCAAAACTGGCAGCGACAAACAAGTGCGTAGTGCCGGAATCGAAAAGCGTGTAAACGAGTCTGCCAGAAACTAAAACAATACCTGCCACCACTGATCCTGAAGCCCTGGCATCCCTATGTGTCAAGGCGTTGATACGCCCCTCAGCCCTAGGTGCGGACGAACCAGCCACACTCTGCGTCAGACGGGTAGCTGCTGGCCTGTACCCTCCCCGTGGTTGCTGTCCTCCTCCTCGCGCCTGGAAACCGCGGCCTCCTGCTCGCCCTCCAATGCTCGATGTGGGAAGCATCTGCTGACCTCCTACCCTAGACGGGCAGTCCCTCCTGATGTGGCCCGGCTAGCCACACTGGTAGCAGAGGGGAACCCGACTCCCACCCTCAGTGGGTCCCTGCTGTCGGTTGGGCGAGGGTCCGGTGCTAGCAACTGGCCCCTGTTGAGGGCCCCCAAAGGCCACTGATGGCCCTGCAAAATGTGACGGCTCTCCTGCGGGCGCCATGTGTCTCCTCTCTCGCTGGCCCAGTGAGAAGTCTGGCTGATAGGGCCTCTTCCGCCCGCTGTCAGTATCTCGCGCGGACGGGTTGGTCTCTTCGTATGTCATAGCTGCCTCCACCACCCTTGAGAACGTAGGCAGCTTCAGGGGTTTGACATATCCCCGAATCGCAGGCCGAAGCCCCTCGATGAACCTCCAAAGGCGCTCCTCCTCAGTGGCTATTGCTGTCGGTGCGAAGCGGGACAGCTTCAGAAAACGCGTGCGGTACGCGCTCATGGTCATTGTCCCCTGGCGGATAGTGTGGAACTCCCGCCTCCTCTGGTCCTGCCACGTATGGGGAAAGTACTGCTCGCAGAAGAGGGTGACGAACCGGTTCCAGGTCAGCTCGTCCCTCTCCTGTCCCCTGATCGCCCTCCACCACCTGTGTGCGGTGCTCTCTAGCTAGTACGTGGCAAAGGCCACGCGGCACTCCACCGGGGGGGAAGGGTGTCAAAAACCTTCTCGATCTGCTTGAGCCAGTCCTCCGCCTCGATCGGGTCCTCATCCCCCTTGAAGAAGGGGGGCTTCAGCTTTCGGAACTACCCGAAAGGCTCGAAGTGGCATTGCAGTGGAGATGCTGGTGCACCTCCAGGTAAAGAAGCCTCGTGCACAAAAGTGCCACGTCCGTCGCGTGGTCCCACAAAGGACTCCCCCTCCGCAGCCCTAGGGAGAGGCACTCGAGGCGGCGGGTGGAGCTCCTCTCACACTATGTCCCGTATCAGCTGGGCAAGGTCCTGGGCCTAGATGCCCGGGAGCAGTGGTTGGTCTACTGAAACGTTGACCTCAACACGCCTACCCCTCCAACCTCGTCCTCGGCTGCGCCCGCTGCCCGCCTTGTTAGTCCCACGTCGAGGCATCTCCTGCAAGGAGACGAGAAAATAGAATGGAAACACATCAATATGGAACGATATCTAATGAAGAAGTCTAAGAGCTTATGTCAAAAGAAACGTTGTGGTGGTTACTCTAGTTACAGACACATGAATTGGTTATTTTCCAGTCAGTTAGTTCACTTCTCGGGACGACCTTGCTCTGATAGCATCTGTTACAACCCGATTCCCGAATCCCTATGAGACATGAGAATCATACCGATTCGACTGATCCCAAGACCCAGTCATCCAACGAGAAAGTAACCAAAAGAGCAGTAAAATAAACCACATTCACCATGCATATAACTAGCAGTAACAAAATATAGCAGTAAAGGAAAGAACTACTACAGTATACACCACCACAACAGTAAAGGAATAAACATGTACATAAACATGATGCTTATAATAAAAGAGTACAGGGTAACAGAAACTACTCACTACAACAGAAGGAAAAGTACAGTGGGTACTACACAAGTAATACTACTGGGCTCTACTAGGCCCAGCACCCTCTCCAGCCGCCGACTCTGGCTGCTCAATACCTGGTCCTCAAAGGTAACAAAGGTGACACGTCAGCGAAATGCTGAGTAGAGTGGCAACCAAAAGCTAAGAAAAATAGTAAGGTGGACAGTAGCTGTTATATTTTTAATTTCTTTCTTTAATTTTTCCATTTATTCACTATTGAATTATTTCTCAGATCTTTCACTTGATCTTGAATGTTCCTCGTGGGAACGATCTTGATTGCAGACTTTTTCGAAAAGTAGAAGTAACACGTGGTGCTCTCCTGGCTGGGAGAGTCCCCTGTGGTGGTCCTACCCTCAGTCAACCACCCCAAGGTTGTTGACAGACGTAACGGTGACTACAGCACGCGCGATAAACACACAGGTAGCTACCCCGCACTGGCACGTAGTCAGTCGTTTCCGTTAACGGGTGCGCCCAAAGTACAGCACGGAACCAGTATAGGGCAGAGCCCTCTCAATAACAAGGGTCCAGCCCCTCCACAGTAACCAAATAGGGGTCTTGCCCCTCCACAGTCCACACACCCTCGCCTGACTACCCTGGTTTGCCCAGTGGGCCTAACAAGTCGGTGTAGGAGGGCTAGAAGAACCCTGGGGCCCGTGGGGTAGCTAGTGCTCTCCCTACACTAGTAGCTCTCCTCGGTACTATGTACACGAGGGCCAAAAGTCGGTACAAAGTGGCCAGACCTAACCCCAGTTCCCTGGGGCAGCTAGCTCTGCTCTGCACTAAACAGGGAGATAATCGCTCTCCTTGGTACTCCATACTCAAGGGCCAGCTCACTTCCCCAATTCTATTCCATTCACTTTCCAGGAGTTCTACTCCTAATTCCCCGTAGGGTTCGTGCTCTTTCAACTCAGCCAATTTAGGTTTCATCATTTCAGCTTTATATTTATATAGCCCATGTTCCCAACCGTAATTATTCATTCATAATCAGGCAGCTGTTAACCAATTACAAGCAGTTATCGTTTCCTTTCTACTTTTCCAAGACTGCAATGTATATGTATTCAAGCTAGTTTTCCAATCCTAGGATTCATGTCATACCCTAGGATCTATCATTCAATCTAGTTTTCCAGTCCTAGAATCTATCATTCAATCTAGTTTTTCAATCCTAGGGTTCATGCAATACCCTAAACTCTATTAATTATTTCACAAGTGCATAATTTTTGATAAATAATTGAAAGGGCCACTCTACCCGCAAAATCGAGAGTACTGGGGGCGTAATCGGCAAGCCCGCGCACCTCTGCAACCCCTAGAGCCGCAACGGAATGGGATCCTAACACAAGGATCAATTATAAGGAGCTACTCAGAATAGTATACAATTACTGTAAACAGGTAGAGGAACTAAATCTGAGAAGAATGAGACTTGAAATGCGGAAAACGGACTCCGAACAGACCCTAAACGGGTCAAAAACAACAAGTCTGCCCAAAATCAGACGTCTGGAACTTCTTCCTGACGTCTTAAATGATAGCTCAGGTCATACCTTGATCTGCGCAGTCCTTCAGATGTCCAAAATCCTGCTGAACCATCTGGACTTAGTTTCCAGACGTCCGACTGTCACTTCGGACGTCTGGAGACCCTCCCCGTTGTCCGGTGCTGTGCCCAGACGTCCGATCTGTGTGGGATGGCGTGCCCTTGCACCTTCCCGAATGGGTCCTTGATGAGAGCCTCATCATGAGCCATAACTAGCTCATTTTTACCCAATAAAGAAGATAAAAGCTCCTACATAACCTAGTAGAAGGCCTAAATGAAAGAATAAGTGCTCTGAGAAGAAAACATGAAATAAAGGTTAAAACTGTAATTTTACCATTGCAGTGCATAAACGGGATTTCTCAGAGGCAAAACATAGATCAAATGGTCTAAATAAGATAAAAAGTGGGTTGATTCAATCAGAAATGGGTTCATGTGCAATTTAGGAATTAAATGACATTTGGTAACCCTAAAACAGACCTGCTTAAATCAACAAGGTTTCGGTCAGGATAAAAATCAAGTAAAACCTCTAAAAATCATGGAAAAATATCCTCTAGGGTTTAGAACATTCAATTTGGCCTTTGGAACTCAGTTTGACCTAGATTAGGGTCCTAGTTCATCAATTAACCTAATTTGGGTTTTTACGTAAAATATCCAATCAAACGTGGTCAAACCTAAAATCCAACTTCACCATTAGATTCCTTATGTCCAAATTAGGTTTTTACCAAAATTTGGACCTAAGGGGAGGTCATCTTGACCTACTTTGCAATTTAGTACACCCAAATCACAATTTGGCCCCTATCTTTTGAAAATCATTGCAGAGAGCACCCTAATTTCCTCGCCACCTTTGCAATCAAGTCATGCCGCCATTGTTAGGGCAGAACCGACCTCCGGCGAGGTTTAGAGAGGGAATACTCTCTGATTCCTCAGAGATCCCCTCCCAGAAATGGAAGGGAGATTCTCTGAGGAACTCCCTTCCATCTATGGCCAATCACGATCTCTGGTGTGAACCTAATCTCTCGTGCGAACGCACGAGGGATTTGGATATCTACCCACTTTCCTTCTCCGGCAAGCCGGCGGAGGTAATGGCGTGCCCTCCACGCACTAGAAATCACGGCCCAGTGCCTATAAAAGAACCCCCAAACCCGGCCGCTCATTTTTAGCTTGACTTGGTTGGACTTCCACTTCAACTTCTTCTCTTTCTTCTCCGGCCAAGGGTCCAATGAGCTCCGGCGAGCCCCCCTCCCCTCCCTCTTCGCTCTGCCACAAAACCAGTGGTAGAGACATCTTCCTAATTCTCCTCCGCGTCCCGCAATACCCGCGCACGCCGCCTCAGCCCCGTCGTCGTCGCCGTCCTCCTCCACTGGGCAGCTTCTTCTCCGGCGACAGCAGGTATAGCTGTCCGCCTCTCCGTCCCCCTTCATCCCTGTAGTTAGGCTTAATACATTCTCCATCTTCCCCTCTTTCTTTTCCCCCTTTTATTTCATTTAATTGACCCTCGATCATCGCTGACCACCTCCATCTTCCTCGCCTCCGACCGACCTCCGACGAGCCGCTCCCACCATTCCGCCCCTCCACATGACTCGCCAACCGTCTCATAAGCTCCGCCTCACCACAAGGAACAACCTCCGCCCATCCACCATCCCTCTACGCCTCCACCATAACCCCCCGAACACTCCCACACTTCCGGTCACAGGACGACCTAGGCACGCACGCCTAGGCCGTCCCACGACCTGCTTCACCATGCACAACCTTCGCCGTGCCACGGCGAAGGTCCCCAGCTGGTCTGATTGAGTCGAGAGGCTTGTTTTGTGTGTGACAGTATCAAAGCCCCTGCCGCCATTGACGACGGTTGAAGAAACTTCAAAGCAGCTCCAGGCTTCAGGTGCAGCGGACTCGGGCGAGCAGTGCGAAGTGATCTGGCTCAGCAAGGAGCGCAGCGATGTCCGCAGCCTTGGCAATCGAAGAAGAATCGTCTGCGGGCGCGAGCGAAAGAAGGCGGGACTTTAGTCCCACATCGTTGAAATACGAAGTGCAGGTGCGGTATAAATTATTTTTGTGTTATACGTTATTCGCCTCCTAACGCACAGGGGTGAGGTCCCTCACCTGACCCACGCTCGCCTCGTCCGCGGTTTCACCTCGCGAATCTGGTGGGCTCCGACCCGACCCAACCCGAGCACTCCTCGCACATCACCCACCTGCCGGTGCGCCTGGTTCCGGGTGCGAAATCCGACCCGATTACCCGTGGTTCTAGGAGAGCGTCCTTGAGCGAATTGCAGAGAGAGAGAGAGAGACGTGCGGGTAGAGGGAAAGGGATAGGTTTTGCTCTCTGTGCAGGCAGGCTGAACGTTGAGGAAGATAGACTTAGCCGCGAGGAAGAAGAAGAGAATAAGTAGAAGAAGAGGCTGAGCAAGGCAGCAAGAGAGACTGCAGAGAAAGGACTGCAAGAAAAGAAGCAGAGGTAGAGAAGGGAGAAAGAAAGAAGGATTGCAAGAAAAGAAGCAAAGGTAGGAAGAAGATCAAGGCAAGAAGGAGAGGCTGCTGAGAAGAAGAAGACAGAAGATAAAAAAACAAAGGCAGGAAGAAGAGAGATTGCAGAGAAGAGAAGAAAGAAGAGAGGTCAAGACAAAAACCAAAGAAGGAGAGACTGCTGAGAAGAAGAAGTCTTCGCAGAAGAGAGAAAGAAGAAGAAAGGAAGAGAGACTGCAGAGAAAGAAGAAGAAAGGCAAAGTGAAGACTGCAAAAGAAAGAAAGCAAAAGAAAAAGGGAAAACACTTTTAAGACGTCTGATCACAGGATCAGACGTCCAATTTTACTCTTCTGTCATAATTACTTTTTAACCGCATACATTCATATTTGAATTCAAGTTTTAAGTAAATTAGAGTGTTCAATCACATTTGAGATTAGTAGTAAATTCCGATTGCTCCCTGTGTTCGACCTCGGATACTCCGATTTTCGAGTAATAAAAACTCTTTATTTGTTTTGAACGCTTTTTCAGCTATACTACAACGTGACATTCTTAAAACCCGATCGAGAGCGTTTAAACAGTCCTGCACACACACACGGCCATCCTCAACACGAAACGATGCAAAAGCCTTCGGCGGAACGGCTGCATGGCCGTACACGCGAAAGACGAAGAAGGTAAAAATAACGTACCTTTCAGACATCTAGACCTTCCTCCAGACGTCTCCTGCGTCGTCTGGACGTAAGTCCAGACGTCTGATTCTGGGAAATTTTCTCAGAATCAGGACCTCCTCGCCCTCCGCCCGCAGCACACGACCGTGCCACACCGTGCCCGCTTGCTGCCTGAGCTGTAGCAGCTCCTCCTCAGCACCACACGCCTGCTGCGCAACCGCCGGCCGGCCCTGGCTGCTCCGGCGAGCTTGCAACCTTGCGATCGAGCTCTCTCTCCCTCCCACAGTAGCCCCTCCTCCCACGCACTCACAACAGCCGCTGCGGCTACCCTCGCCCGCTTACGCTCTCGCTGACAGGAAGAAGAAGAAGAAGAAGAAGGCGGTGGAGTGAGGGTGAGGGAGAGGAGAGGGGTATTTGAAGGATGCCGAAGGGAGAGAGAGAAAAAGCTGTGTCTGCAGGGAGGAAGGAAAGAGGAGGGTGGCGGGTTTAGTCTGTGCGCGCATGCGCGCAGACGCGAACCCGTACGCCGAAAAAATTTAATTCCAGACGTCTGGGAAGGCTTCCAGACGTCTGACCAGATGGTTGGACCACTTCCTAGACGTCTTAAACGACATTTGATGCCCTGGTTATAACATCTTCTCAGCACTTACACCTCACTTAATAAAAATTATGGCTTTTAGTTGGCAAACCAACTTTTCATGGGATACACAGCACCCATATGGATGAGACCAGACCACTACTAAGTCAATCCTAACTTTTAGTCAGGTGTCTTATAGTGCATAGTCTCAAGCCATATCTAGCTCAACCAAATCGGACCCATAGCATACCCACTAGGCCCAACACTGTGCATACCAGGCTCCGAGCCCACTCAAATTAATTTCAATGCTCATATATGCTCTAAGGGGAGAGATAATAGGTTAATGCTGCGTCAAGTGCTAACGACAAAGCAGCCTTGGTGCACTAATCAACTTATACCATTGTGTGTAGTCGTTCGCCCATAATGTAGGACTTTGTTTCAACGCCCAATTGGTGCACATAGCATGCATTGGGGCTAACATTTGGCCTCGAATTAGGAGCCTAAATGAAGTCTAATTTTGAAATAAATTAAATGGTTGTGAAGCCCTTATATAGGGCTACTCAATTGTATAGTTAATTTATAAAAATAAGTTATTTAATTATATATAAAAATTAGTTAAAGTTAGTGACTTATACACGTTGAATTAGAGCTTAATTACTTAATTAATGTACAAATTAATAAATTAATGATGCAATTGACTTTATAATTAGTTAATTTATATAACAAGGTATTTATTGCACATTTTTTTTATTTTAGAACATTTATTTTAATTTATATACATTTATTTACACATTTTATTAGATATACATATAATTTAGTTATTAACATTATTATACAGTATAAATATATTATAAATAAGATGGAAATAATCAAAATTAATATATATATATATATAAATGTGCAATATAAATTACTTCAGTAATAAGTTAATTTACTATTTTATTTTATTTTAACTTAATAATTTACTTAATTACCTACAATAAGTAAATTAATAAATCAATGTGTAGGTATAATTAGGTATATAGTAAATACTTCAATATGTATATACAATTAAAGATACAATTATACACATATACATAGTGATATGTTTTTAATTAGGTATATGTACATACAATATAAATAAATAGATAATTATATAATTACAGCATATATAGTTTAACACATCATAAGTACTTATTTAAATATATATAATAAATATATAATTTATTTTTCCTCATTTAAGTTGTATAAATTACTATTTACATTTTAGCTTAGTATTAAGTTATATTTTGCAAGTATAAATACTATATACATGGTATTTTTATACAATGTTTAAATTTTTCAGATTTTTATAGTGTTTTTATGTTTTATAGAGGTAGGGAAAGAGAGAGAGAAGGTGATATCAGTGAGAGAGGAATTCATTTTGTGTTTTTCATATTAAGCTTTTTATTTAATTTCAAAATAGACTGAACCATCTACTAGTATGTTCTACCAGTTAGAGGGTTTAGCTTACTTTGAAACTTTGCACACACTTAAGTAAATACCTGATCTTACTCAAGATAGGTTCATTTTATTATTTTATGATTATTATCTATATATAAATCTCATCCAAAAGTGACCTTAATGAAGTTTGGAACGTGAAACCAAAGGCTTAAAAGACAGTTGTAAGGGTTGGAAAAGGGGTATAAGAATTCAAACATATCCAACACATTATGAGAAAGATAATGGAGCAATTAAACATGATTTTCACTAGAAATTTCATTCAATTCTCATTTTGGACAGTTAGGCACATTAAAACATGCTGCCAAAAGATATTATAAATCAATAATAAGCACTTTAGTTCAAATTTAAGTTCCAATTCTGTACATGAATGCTTGTTACTGAATTTCTAATCTTATACAATAGGTAAGCTCCTTAAACATCTAAAACTACTCATCATTCATCTTGGACTCCCACTTTCAGAATTGCTGCTCCTAAAAATCAGCAGCTACTACTGCTGTTGTGCTATTTGATCAGACTTTGAAGATATGCTCACAAAATGCCATCATTATATTTGGAAAATCAGACCTAAGGACCATTCAAACACAAAACAATTTCATCCCCAAATCTGAAATGAAAACCTATAGGGCAATCCGTTCAAATCATAGATAGAGCAGTTGTTGCTGCTATAAACCCATCAGACCAAAATTAGCTAGATCAAATTCACATCTCATCTATCATACACACTCCATAACTGATGCAAAATTCATTACAAATCAAAGCTTAAGAAAGCTTAAAACCTTGATCCAATTCCCATCTCATGCTATAGATAGCCTAAAGATGAAAGATCAAATTAGACATTGAAACCGCTTCAAAAGGCTTCACTGATCTTCAACCAAAACCTTCTAGGGCTTGATCAACACCCTGATCAATGGATCAATCATGTGTAGATTCCATCAGATGTCTCCCACCTGGGCATTTTAATATGAGCTCACCAAGATGAATTGCTCATCTAGAGGTTTTGCACACCATTGATTGGTGAACAAGAACTCTGGGTGATCATTCAGATACCATTGGATCATTTCTCAAGCCTCAAATTAGTGCAACTGATCCTCAAGGGCTTGAGCTACCAAAATTCTAGAAATCAGATATCAAGATTCAAATTGGGCGAGAGCACATTAAGTGATAAAAGTCGAGTTAAAATAGCTCAAGCCCGTCACATTCAAACCAATTACACATAAAAACCCAATTCACTCGATAGAAATAAATTTTCACCAGATTAACTCCCAAATCTAAAATTAGGTGCATAAACCAAATCCAAATGACTCAAGTGAATCAAACTCAATTCTGAACATAGGGAGGGCTCTTGTGGTCAAGTGGAGTGAGTGAATGAGCCCTCTAATGGTTTGGGCACACCATGGGATCTGGGAGCTAAGAAGCTTTAGATCTCATGGTGGCTTTGGTGGAATAATGAATTGTGAACCAAAATATTGAGGAAATGAATAAGAAGCGATCTTGAGATGAAGGGGAAGCTATATGGATCAAAATGGATGGGTGGAAATGTCTCTCTGATCAAAATTGACCAGAAAGATCAAATCAAGTGAATTACTCACACTAATCTAATCTACTCCTAGATCTAACAATCAATCCACCAGCTAACTATCTAATTCTACTCCTAAGTAATCTAGGAAGTGATAAATCTACCTAGAAAGCAGTAAATCCTAGACTAATTGGAAGAATGGGACCTTTGAGAAGATCTGCAGTTGGTGGCTACAATAAGGAAGGAGAGAAAGTCTCCAGTGGTTTGAAAGCCCTTTAGTGGAGCTCGAGGTCGCCCTGGGGAGTTACATGATCTTTTGCGGCGAGGAAAGTTGAAGAAGGTGGAGTTCCACTACCATGGTGATGGAACTAGGGTATTGTGAGGAGAAGAAACTAGAGAGGAGTGAGCAATCGACTCGAGAGGTGTAGAAGGGGGCCAATCCTTTGCACGCAAGCCCTAAGGTGTGCTTAAGTAGCCGCACCTGTGATTATGGTGACCGAAGAGGTGAGATTAAGCGCATAGGGTTTGGATGGTGGGATGAGCTTGAGACACGCGTAGGAAGGTTTAAATCAAAAGACCACTATTGGATGGGATTTGAGGGAGGTGGTGATGCATCGTGCAAAGCTGCTAAGAGAATGGTAGCAGATCCACCGTTGATCAAGTGGATCAAAGAATCGACGGCAACTGCATGTCGAGTTCTTCATGTGAACAGTGCGTGCCTAAGCCGCAGGTGTATTGGTAATTTTGCACAGAGGCCCTAAATGTGTGAAATGATAGAACATTTGTGACAAGGCCCATTAGTGAAAAGAATTATGATAGAGTGGTCCCTGAAGGCTTACAAAGTGGTCCCTGCTATTTTCAAAAAGGCCCTTGGCACTTTAAATGTGAATAAAATGTTATGGAATGAGGACCTAAATGTGAAACTCTAAATACAAGGTCCTACCAATGTCCAAATGCAGCCAAGTTTTAATGATAGCTTAATTGAACATTTTAGAATAAGACTTCACTCTTGATTTGAACTTTTGAACCCAAAAAATATGTTCAATTTACAATTTGATCATACATTTACATTTGTAAATAGAATATCTCATTAATTGACCTAATTATGCATTTTTAACCCAAATTTGATGTTTTAGGTCATTTTCATTGATTCTCACACTTAACCCATTTATTGTATTAATAAGATAGTGTTTTACCTAGTTTCTAGCTTAACTTGGGTATTTTAACTATGATGAGCTACACCTCATCAGCTCATATAACTGTATTAATGTGTCCATGTGATCTGTCACTCAGATCTGAATCGCTGATTAAATGATTCGACTCAGGTTGATTTTCTCAAGGTACATAACTCTAATAGTTTATGCACATGGTTTTGCCCTTATTAGGCTACTTGGTTCATCCCTATTTGTGACCTAATTTTAGGATAGGATTTTGTGGAGTTTCAGCGTTTAGATGAAAGCATCCAAGTGGGAATTTTTAATTTGGGACATATCTATTTGGTACTTGTTAGTAGTGACTCGTATGATACTACTATGGTATTTTACTTCTTTTGTAGCTTTAATGCTCATGTCCTTTCAGTGTTGTTTATTTTCACCATGTTTTTTGTGTCAAATATTAACTGACTAGCTAAAAGTTTAGTTAGTGGCAATTACAACGATAATTATGGAAACACTTTGTGATTCGTTGAGAGGTTATGGGGTGTGACAAGTTATTTCCTTGGATTCTTCCATCCTTCTATTGCAAACAAAGATCTTGAATAATCATTAATCTTTCCTTGATTGATTTGATTCGAGTTATCTACTCAAGATCTCAAAGCAATGGCTAAAGATAGCTCCTTAAAGACCCGATTCTCTTGATAGTTAGTCATCAACATTCTTGAGTATTGATAACAAGTACCCCTTACTCAAGGGTCATGAGCATGAGAAGTCTCTCCACTAATCAACGAGGGATTATTAATGCTGTGAAGGTACACAAGGAGGATTCTTCTCCATCACCTTCCAATGGAGGGATGATTTTCAGTCATATGACCTTGGCAAGTGAGAAACATCATGGTAATGAATAGCCAACCTATCAATAATTGGGCACTGAGATTGGAAGGCTTGGTTAAGCCCTTGGATTACACGTGCTTTATCTATTTTCTTGATAGCACTTAATTTTGTCTCTACTAGGACACTTGGACTATCTTTATTTGTTACTCACTTTGAGGTCAACTAGCATTCTATATTCAGGATGAGTCGAGATCAATAGCAATTCATGGAACATGCAAGATGCATGTTCTAGTAGGCACTATGTTGCCTCGAGTTGAAGATAGCAAAGCAACATCATCTAAAGTTATGAGCAGACCTACCAACTAAGTTGTTGCTAGAACTAGTATCAAAATTCATCAACACATCATGCCTCATATACTAGGCTATCTACAGGGCAGGTTTTCCTCTCCAGGATGATAAGCAGAAGTTGATGAACTGTTGTAGTTATGCCTTTTGGGAACTGGTTCTTGACTATGACACTTGTAGCTAACTTTTATATTTTGTCATCCAAATATAAATATTAGCAAAAGGGCATTATCTATTTTGTATGATTGTAGTTGTGTGCATCGACAAAGACACTATCATGAATGTCGCGTACATATTTATAAGGTGCGAATGATGATGATGAGAATGGCTCTTCATTTCATTTTATTTTATTTTGTTACAACACAATTATTTGTTTGCACCATTGTTAATTCTTAAGCTCCAAACGCTTCTAAGTAATGTCAACAGGAATTGGAATTTAACTACTTCTCAACCCAAATAACCTGATACTTGTGACATTTATTAAATCATAGCCATATCCTAACTCTTGATTGGTTGAAACATTACGACACATGACACGCATCCCCTCTTTCTTCCCTCTCTCGGCACCTACATTTCTTGGCGAAGAAGCCTGAGAAAGACACGTTGCATGAAGAACATTTTCCTGGTGCGACTTTGGTGTTCTGCTGGCAACGAACTTGGAGGTTTTTATGACTTGTCTTGGAGATCTCAGGTGGATTGTGATTACAAATACCACAAATTGCCATCTTCCATGAGATTAGGAATCATTTCCTTATTTTTAATTTGATTTAATCGAGAAGCCAAAATGCACGGAAACGTTGAAGGTGACATGTTTTGGAACGTAACGTGGTATGAATGTGATCTCTATTTAATAATTAATATTTAATGTAAAAAATAAAAAATGTAAGGTTTGTTACATAGTAGATTCCATCACATTAAAAAATCATTCCATCACTTTTGAATTAAAATGTATAACTGATAAATCATGTTTACACATGTGATAAATATCTTTATATCGGTGATAAATTAATTTGCATCGGTGATAAATTATTTTAGGTGATTTTACATAGCTACAAAATTATTCTGAATGTGATCTAATGGTTTTATACTGGTGCAAAGTGATTTTACACTTGTTCAAAGGGATTTTGACCAATGGATTTTGGGTTTAGGATTTAGGATTTAGTATTTAGGATTTAAAGTTTATGGTTTATAGTTTAAGTTTATGGGAAGTGGTTTCACTTATAAGAAGTTATTTTTTACCTTAGGATTTAAGATTTAGGGTTTAGACCTTAAACTTTAAATCGTAAATCATAAGGTGAAAAATCACTTTTCATAGGTAAATAAGTACTTGGAACCTAATTTTATATCGGTGCAATCTTATTTTACATCAATTCAAAATTATTCCAAATGTGATATGGTGGTTTTGTATCGGTGTAAAGTGATTCCAAAGGTGAATTGAGTCGCTTGCACCTGTGCAAGATGGGTTCGTTGTTGGTTTCAATAGTAGTAGACTCCACCACATTTGAGTACTTTTTTTAGATAAAAAAGTAATACATCAAGTGAGAATCACATTCATTACTCTTCGTGTTATTTTTAAGTTATTTTTTACATTTTCAAATTCGTATCCAATTGATAATTTGCGATCAAGATTTCATTTTGAAAATTTTTTAAAAAGATATCCATGCGTCGGTGATGTACCACTTCATAAATAATTTGGGATCAAGTTTTAACCCACTCCAACTGGGTTGATCAGATGAAGGATTCTGAACAGGTAAAACCATATTGACATCCTATCCAACGCCGAAAAGGGGAAGAAGAAGCGAAGGAAATGCCTTGTAGTTTCGTTCACCTTATGTTGCGTCAATGTAAAATGCCTCTATGACTTCATCTGTGTAAAACGCCTCCTCGAGGCCTATAAAACGGTCTTACAAAGCTATAATGCCGGAAGGATGGTTAAGTGGATGGGTAAGGAAAGGGTTAGTCGGTATAAATGTGATAGTTGACTTGATGAGATAGATGTGGGTTATTTAGATGTGATATTATTGATTTTTATTTTTATTTGTATTGAGAGTATGTTAGTGGAAGATAGGTGTGATGGGTGAGAATAATGGAGGTATATGTGATTGATGAGGGGAATGTACGATAGATGGTAGTAGATGTGATGGGTGAAAATTAAAACCTTTGTATATCTTTGCACTTTTCATATACAGTAGAGTTTATGACTGACAAGTAGGAAAATCCAATTTAAACCTATCCCGAACAGGGCCTCATAATTTCTCCCCACTTTGTTTAGTTGGATACGATATTTACCATAAAAAGAATCTTTAACGTGAATTCAAGTTTGTTTTTTTGCTATTGCACTCCCAGAAAGGATGAGAAGAGAAATGGGAAGCTTTTCCTTTAACAGAGCACTTGCCTCTATGTTGCAGAAGGTAGCACGTACTTAATTTAGGTATAGGGATTCTAAAGATGAAGTGAAAGGAGCTTGACAGAATGGTAAAAGCAGATAAAGGACGAAGTACTTGAAGGAAGCTTAGGTACGCCGAAAAAGTGAAGGATTCTGCTGCTAGATGTATACAATTCACTGTCGGGACACTCAGAAAATGGAAAAATAAATAAGTAGAAAGTAGATAAAGGTCGTAAATATTCTGTAGTTAATTATAGAAAATTAAATACTTGACGCCGGAGGCCATGAACTTTTCGACGCCTCCCTTATCAGAAAAGGGCACAAATCCACGCGTTGCTACTGTCTTCTGAGGATTGAAGTCGATAAAGAGGATCTTCCAGCGTGAAAAAAGGTGTAGAAAAGAGCATATACTAACTATTAATCTTAATTGTATGTAAGCGGAAGTCACAAGAAAAGTCACGTTGAGTCACGTTTGCCTTTATTACTGAACATAGTTGTTTGTTTAATAGTCTATTGATCTTAGCTTTTCACTTTGCATACATCACTGAAACATAAATAGGTTTGGTCCCATGTCTCAGTTTCTAGTCGGAGGTAATAGCTATTTTATGGACATGGATACGGAAATGCCTATTGCAACTTACTTTGCAATAGGTGCCTTTGCCCAACAAAATACACAGGTGCACTTTGATATTTAAATGGTGTGTTTTGATTTTTTATCAATTAAAAATCAAAATATACTAGTTGAAAATAAAAATACAAGGGTGAATTTTAATTTTCAATCGATTTGCACCTATTCCAAGTAATTCTTCACCTATATGATAGATGACTTTTCATTTGGAAAGTGATTTTTCACTTTAAGA
This sequence comes from Thalassia testudinum, assembly GCA_037157565.1. Taxonomy (NCBI): domain Eukaryota; kingdom Viridiplantae; phylum Streptophyta; class Magnoliopsida; order Alismatales; family Hydrocharitaceae; genus Thalassia; species Thalassia testudinum. The sequence continues at coordinate 3,886,318 of JAZHRO010000003.1, read as the reverse complement.
TTTAGGGATTATGATTTGGAGTTTAGAGTTTAGGGAACCTTTAGGTGAAACCACTATCCATAAATCTAAATCCTAAATTTTAAACCTATATCCTAAATCATAAATCTTAAATCTAAAACTCATAGGTGAAAATCACTTTTTAAGAGCAAATCCATTTTCAACTAGTTGAAAATGAAAGCACACTGGTATGTTTTAATTTTTAACTAGTATGTTTATTTTCAACCACTGTATTCTAATTTTCAACTGATGTATTTCGGTAGACAACCAAAACACATCAGTTAAAAATCAAAATATATCGATATATCATATTACGTGAAAGATGTACATTACAAAATGCATTGCAGTGCACATCTCTTTTATTTTTTATCAGTTGTGATTTTGTCAATATATTGACTATGTTTAGATAGAATAAAAATGTTGATTGAGTTACATGAAGTCCACAGGAAGAGTAGTGTTATACGCTAAAATAAAATGTTATCCTAAAGTTTTATGCATAACATATTAATTTATTTATCACATCTAACTTTCACTTCTTTTTGTAATAAAATTTTAATAATCATAATATTAAATATAAAATAAATAAACAACAATTCTTTCTTTTATATTTAAATCATATCAACTTACAATTTTTAATAACTAAACTCATCTATTACATCTATTTCCACTATCCCACCACTTAAACCAATGCCATTAAAATTTATCCTATCTTAAACTTTATCAAAGGATAAACTCCATCCATCATCCAAACTCAACCTTTTTGTAATCTATATCGAACCTCCATTTTCCATTTGCTTACTCAGATTTTCTTATGCATGTGCTAGATATGCATTTCAACAAAATTATAGTTTTTAAAGATGTGTTTTTCTAATCTATTTATTTTGTTTTATTCACTTATTGCACTAAAAAATCAATTTCTTTTAAAAATAAATTTGCACACTTTTGGCAATAATTATGTATAACACTACTGCTAATAATTACTAATGACGATTTATAAACAGTCACCAATGTTTACTTTACCACATGCTAATTTTCCGTACACGATGTTATGTCTTCTTTAATCACAGTCATATAGCAATTGGTGATTGTTTTAGAAATCATCGTGAATAATTATTAATGACAATTTTCAAAATAACCATCGCCAAATGTGTGAAAAAATTTGCCACGCATTTCACTCCCACGCTATAAGAGTTGGTGACAGTTATAAACAAAATTGTCGCTAAAGCCATTTCATAGTGGTTAAAAAATTGTTGCCAATTATTGGATTCCTTCGATCTCGCACGTGACAAAAAGATGATGGTATTGAAATTCAACGTCGCAAATTCAAAACAGCGATGACTCATTCCACGACAGTCAAGGGCGACAGTTTATATAGAATTGGCGACAATTTATAGTGTTGGTTGATCATGTCGAACAAAATTTTTGGAGCAAGAAAAAAGTTTTATAATTTTCAACAAATGCTCATCTTAATTTCGACTTCATGACCTTCTCTACATAAATGTGGGTAAAGTGTGACCTTCTCAACATAATATCCGGGTAATTTTAGCATGCACTTTGCTACGAGAATGCAATTCATATGTCGAATCCCCCAACAAGAGGGTGTTGTGTATACATGTTGGGAGGAATGATCATTTTGTCTTTTAAATAGAAAAGAAGAAACCAAGATATGTATGCAAAAGATAATAATCAAGCAAAAGATACATATAGTGAATTTTTCTAATATCAAATATAAAACAAATAATATCACATTTAACTTTTAGTTACTTCATTTTAAAACAAAATAATAATAATAAAATAACTTAATATAGAATATAAAACAAATAAACTACAATTCTCTCATTTATATTTACATCACATCAATTTACAATTTATAATATATAAATGCACCTATTACATCGAGTCCTATTATTCTATCACTTACACCAACACCACTAAAGCATATTTTATCCTAAATTTTATCCAAGAACAAACTCTATTCCTTAACCAAACAAAGCTACGAAGGATAGGCACGGTTCCCAAAGAAAATCTCAATCGCCAAGCTCATGTAGAAGGAAGGAGTCACGTTGGATCTCAATCGTTCCTTTTGCATCAAAAACACAACCCTACAATAAATGCGTATCACACCACTTAAATGGATGAAATGAAGTTAATAAAATAAAGGGATTTTTACGTAAATATCACTAAAATCTTTTGAAATTACTTAAATGTCATTTAATTCACTATAATTACAGATATACTATTAAAAAAGTAGTATCATTTTCATATTTGTCACTCTATTAGCCATAACTGTCAAATTTAACGATTTTGAACTGAAATGTATGAAAAAAATATTTTTTATTCCTCAAAAGTTTAACAGTGCACTCTATATCACACCAACAATTTATGATATATATACTCATCTATTATATCCACCCTCATTATTCCATCACTTACACCAATACTACTAAAACTTGATCTATCCTAAATTTTATCCAAGAGCAAACTCTATTCCACAAATGCACTTGACAAAAAAATGCCTCATCTTAAAAGGTAATATGTTATATAAATGTGGAAAGATATCTTGCCACCAATTTACAAAGATTTGTGTAGACATTTATCTAGTGAACATCTTCTAATACCGTTTATTGATTAAAATTTTTACATCAACCTATATCAACATTTACATATCATAATAAGGTTATAAATTCAATCTTTAACCATCTCAATAGTTCATTTATCAACTTACTCTTTGTATTCATAATCTCTATTCTATTTACAAAAGGATAAAAAAAATGGAAAAACTAAAAGAACTTTCTAAATTTCTAAAAAAAAAAAGTGAAGTTGAATTATATATATACATATATATATATAGAGAGAGAGAGAGGAGCTAGCCACAGCCAAAGAAATAAAAGAAAATACATACATACATATATATATATATATATATATATATATATAAAGAGAGGGAGAGAGAGATGAGTCATAAAATGAGAGAGAGAGAGAGATGAGAGTGTGTAAGAGGGAGAGGTTGTTAGAGAGAGAGAGCTATGAGAGCGCAGACAAAAGAATTTAAATAAAAAAATGAATAGTGGGAGGGAAAACTAACGAAGACCCGTAAACGGTGGCAGCTACAGCTCTACATGTGTACACGAGCCTTCATTAGATGTGTAGATGTGCTTTTTAGCGGTTTAAAATGACAATGTCACTTTAGTTTGTGGGGAAGGTGGCAAGCTGCATTACACAAAAAGAAAATACAATCAATAGAGCGCTCAAGGTACATACACGAACCCCTTTAGAGAATAAAAGTTATGAGTAGAGAATTATTTCAGTATGTGAGGATGAAATGAAACACCATATGGAATACATGCTTACCTAGGTGTCTTGTCCAATAAAAATATAATCAACCTTATAATTTGATAACATTCACAATCTCTTACAAGAAAAGCTACATTTTGCAATGGTTGTTTCATGATGGTTTATAAACCCTCGCTAAAGGAAATTTTTAGTGTCGGTTATAAAGTAAACCTTTTACGGTAAGTATTTTTAGTGACGATTTTGAGAACAACCGCTACTATATTTTCGCGACAATGTTATTGCTAATTGTTGTACAAAATGCGAATTATTCTACTATGATGGTTTCTCAATTGTCGTAGATATTTGTATTAGTGTTGGTTATTTTGAAAATCGTTGCTAATAATCCTTGGGTTTAGTTCATGACAATCGTATAACCCTTGTTAACTTATAATGGCAACAATTATTGATAAGTCATTGCTGAAAAGAAAAAGAAGAAATTTGTATTCAAATTATTTTGGTCGAAAATGAAAATTAATTTTTTTTAAACATTTTCGATGATGGTTTTACCCAGATTTACTTTCTCTGCTAGCCCCACTACTCACTTCCTCCCACTTGACTTCCTCCTCCGACGATCCCCCCAGCAACCCCACTACTCCACCCTTCGGCAAACCTTCGGTGCCGGTAACTCCTCTACCCCTCCTTCGTCCATCTCCCTCCTCCTCCTCTTCTCCATCCCCTCACCACCGGCCTGTCCTCTCGATCTCCCTCCCCTCGCCTGCCCCTCCACCATCTCCTCCTCCTCCTCCTCCCCTTCCCCTTGTTGTCATCCCCCCCCACTCCGACGCCCTCCTCCTCCTCCCCCTCCCCTCACAGCTTCCTACCTCCCTCACTACCACCCTCCTTGACCTGCAACCACCTGCCTCCTTCCATTCCTCCTTCTCTCTTCCACAACTACCACCATCCCCCTTTCCATCGACCACCATCCCCCTTTCCATTGACCACCATCCCATGACATCCACCACCTACCCCCCTCCTTCGTATCCTCAATATGTTGAATGAATAATTGCTTTTGGATTCCATCTCCATATGTTGAATGAACATTAACATATGTTTTTAGATTGTTAACATATTATTAAGTTAATATTTTTTGAATGAATCTTTTTGGATTGTTAAGTTAATTGTTAACATATGAAATGTGTGTGTGCCTACTTTGATATTGTGGGGTGCATCCACTGTATAATTCTTGTATTGTTATTTTCCTTATATAAGATTTGGGAAAAAAATCCATAGTTTAAGGGAAGCCTTGTCGAATTCTTTTTAGAATTAAACAAATTAATTAGATTAAAAATCTATTTGATGTATGTTTTATTACCGCCTTATGTTTGATGATTAAAAGTTAATTTATGTTGGATTTCTTTTGTCAGTACTTCATAGATACACATACATAAATTTAGATGCACTTAAGGACAAATAATAGAAATTCTAACTCGTAGGGTACAAGTTGGGAAATGGGTTAATGATTGTGATGCCATAAACTAGTGCAATCAACTCTTTCTATTAATTGAAGTTGTTATTTCTTTCCTTCATTTCTTAGCCATAATTTTGTGTTGCTTTCATGATAACCTTCCCTCTTGATTTCCTTGGCACACCTATGCTTTGGAGATATCAAGAGGAGGGGTTCGTGTTGCTTGTAGATTTTGGTAGCAAAAAGTCCAGCTTGCTTCTTTTCTTGCATTTCATTTCCTTGATTTCAAAAAACTCAAAAAATTTCATATTTCTTCAAAAACAAAAAATATAAGCAAGACTACCTTACCATTTTCTTAAATACTAATTTACCTCCTTGGACAACCTTAGATACTCCCCTATCTAGGATTATAAATTTAAATGACAATCAAATTTACTTGTTACAACGACTTAATTCATATTTTTGTAAAATCATGTTTTTCCATATTAGTTGTGGTTTCAAAAATTGGCCTTGGGCTAGGTCTAGATTGATCCCATAATTAGGATTTGAATTGGGCTAGTATGGGTCAATCTATAGAGGATTGGAAAAATTAGAATCAGTGGGTCCTAGATGTCCTCCTTGGCTATAGGTCATGTAGGAATAGTCATTAGAGAATGTGGACCTATATTGGAAATGGTCTTGAGGAGGGTCAGAGTTTAGATGTTAATATCTAGGATTAGAATCATACCCTCAGTTAAGAGGCTACCTATCCCAATTTGAAGATGGATAAGTCATGGTTGAATTGGGATAAGGACTAAAATTATTTTGGGGATTAGAAGTACATCTTGGATATTTGTATCTTGGGTAATGTCCCTAAATAGAGGTAGAATTAGCCCAATTGGGAAATGCATATTTGACGAATACATGATAATTATACATAATATGCTTGTGTTGTGTTAGTTTTGTAGCCTGCATTGCATATTTACATTATAAATATTTCATGTTAGACATCATCACATTTAGATGAGGATGCATGCATTTTAGGTTAATTATATATCAAATTGGGTATTGGCCAATAATGAGGAATTTTTGTTCTTTGCTGGAATCACTCTTTCCCTTTAATTTATTTAATTGCAATCAAGTTCACTACTTTCCTAAGCATTCCATCTTCCAAATGCCTCCAACAACACACACTTTCCCTTTCCATCTCCTACGCATAACACGTAATCCCAATTTCTTCCACTGTTCATGCATGAACCCAACACTTTCCTATTTCCCATTCACGTAATTCCGAAATCCCAACCGTGCCTTCCTTTCGTAAAACATCCCCTCCCATGCACGTATAAAGAAATACTCACGCTATCCCCTCACAATTCTCGACCAAGCACGCGACCACCCCAAGTCCTAATTCCAATTTCCCATGCACGTGAACTTTCCTCCCCCGTCAGCCCTCTATCCCTCACGTTCCCACGTTTCGGATCATCTCAATAACGATTCTCTATTTATTTCAAGACCCCACGCTCCCTCTTGCTCTTCCTCGTGGCACCCTCCTATTCTCCCTCTCTTTCTTGCTCTCTCTCTAGCGCACATTGGATAGGATTTGTATGTTAAAAATTTAAGTTTTTAAAATTATGTCGTCGTAATCGCGTAAAAATCCGTCAAATAAATAATTTAATCGAAACTCTAGTGAGTCATGTGTCAAACATGAGGGTTGAATTAGATCTACACTAACTATCTACTTAAAGAATAATTAATAGAAGACAAAGAGAGAATAATACAAATAAAGAAAAAATAGACAAATATTTCATAGCCAAATAATCGTGTTCATTACAACTACTCGCTATACTAGAAATTGAGAAATCTAATCTAGAAAGCGATAAAGAAAAGAGGGAGAGAAGTTATCCTCCTTAACGGCTACTTGGAGGACGAGCCGCATTAACGAAGTGTCTGGACGAGGGTAGTGAGATGCGGGACGAGGGAGAACAAAGACGAGGAAGGAGGACGGAGCAGGGCGACGTCGCAGTGGGATCTGCTTCCCGAATGGCGGTGAGAGGATAATCGCAGGATGCTCCATGAATAAAGTGAGAAGGTGGAAAAATTATATTTTTTAACTCTAATGAAGCATCCCGGGTTTGGGACAATTAAAGCTTTGGAGGGGGTGAGAGAAGAGAGGAAGAGATGATGAAAATGTAGAGGGCGTAGGACCTTTTATAGGTGAAGAATAAGGGGCAAATAGGTCATTTCAATCTAAAAACATTAATGTAAGGGTCTTTAGTGATGGATATAACCGTCACTAAAGCTCCCACATTGCTAAACACGTGCACGCGCCCCCACCCATTCATCTTTAGCTGTTGAACGCTTCACCCACGATCGCACATCCTTAGCCATCTCAATCGATCGAACGGCTTGAATGCATGCACACCGCTTCCTCTTCGCGCGTTATGCAGCGACGCGGCTACGTCCCCGCCGTTAGATCAAGATCGAACGATCGAGGAAGGCGCTCACTGGTGTGCCTCATCGCATCAGATCGTTGGTGGTCTTTGGCATCAGATCACGCATGGGCACGCTCGTTCATCCATGCGGTCACGTAGCCATTGCCGATGTCGCTCAATAGCCATCCAAGGGGCAAATTTCGCCTGCGCCTGCATGCATGCTCAATTGGAGGCACTGAGGCACCTCAAACACACATCTTCAGCTCGCGTAGAGGCGCTCAACCAATGCGCTACGCCTCATCTTCTGTCACTTTTATGTTTTAACGCTCACACGTCCTCGTCCGTTGGATAAAGATCCAGTGGCTGAGGAAGTGCGAGCTTTGCCTTTAGCTGAGATGAGAGGCATGGCTATAAGTAGACATGGCACTATCTGGGTTGTTGGATGGAAATCCAATGGTTCATATGAATGGTTGCGGTGCTCAATGAGGTTAGGCCGAATGCAGTGGGTGGTATGGATGGCACACGTGGTGTCATCTGGACTGTCCATCTTCTTTTGCTTGTAAGTGGAGCCACGGATCTCGGAGTGGACCAATTTTCACGCCGTTGGGCTACGATCGTTGATCCGAACCCATCCATACGGTTGGATTTGTCATCTGAGGTATAAATTTACACCACCTGGCCCCTTGACCTCTGATCCTTCTCGGATTATATCTGGTATTACAGAGGTCCGATCAGGGCGATCTTAAAGTTGTTGAACTCCGATCGTCACCCTTATCAAATTCATACGATTGGATCTTCAATCTGAGACCTCGATAAATGTTTCCCTGTTCCCTGACCACAAAAAGAGAATTAACCTAAAATTTATGCAATCTAACCTAAATGCACGATGATGCATGTTATGCAATATTTATAATGATGAATGCTTCTATGATAATAGAAACATATATAAATAGGCATTTTAGGTCAATTAGATGTGTGTACATCAACGCGCGACCTCTGGCCCTCTTTCTCTCCAACTCACACCTCTCTTTCTCTCTCACTCCCTCTCTCTAGAGCCATCTTCCTCTCTTCTTTCCTCTCTATGGCAAGTTCCCTCCCCTTCTTTCTCCTTTACTCTTCCTCCTCTCATGTCCCCTTCTCCTTCTCCTCCTCCTCTTGACCTTCACTTATTCCTCTTCTTCTTCGTCTCCTCTTCTTTGATTTCAACACTCTTCTTCTCCTCTTGTTCCTCTTCCCAATTCCATTCTTTCTATTCTTCTCCTTCACATTCTTCATCCTTCTTCTTCATGTTCTCTTCTCCTTCCACCTCCTATTTTTCACATTTTTCCTCTTCTTCTTCTTCTTGTCCTCTTCTTCTCTTTCTAATGCACTTTCTCTCTCCACACAACGACCACCATCACCACCACCTTCTCCTTTCCTTCCAACTACCAAGTAAGCCCCTCCTCTCTCTCAACGGCTTCTACCTTGTTCAACATACTCTTGGCGATTCTCCTTGTCTCCAAATTCTCCTTGGTAGTTCCCGACTCTTGTCGCGACATCTAGTGGCGAGAACTCCCTTCTTCGGGTTCTTTTTAGCGGTTCTCGCTCTTCCCTCACAGTTCAGGACTTTATTAAAGAAATATGGGCAAACCATATAATTGATACACCTTATCACCCCTAAACAAATGGGTAAACTAAGGTCTCAAATGGACAAATTAAGCATATCTTACAAAATACTGAGACCTGATAGAAAGAACCGGTCCACAAGATTAGAAGATGCACTTTGGACTTACCAGACTGCCTACAAAACTCCCATAAGAATGTCACCTTATAGATTAATTTATGGGAAACCTTATCATCTCCCAATTGAATTGGAGCATAGAGTTTATTGAGCAGTCAAGGAATGTAATTGTAATTTGAATTTGGTTGGTGATCATAGGAAGCTCCAATTAACTGAGCTCAAAGAAATTAGGTGTAAGGCGTATGAAAATTCACGGATTTAGAAAGAAAAATTTAAAGCCTTTCATGACAAGCATATCCTTAGAAAAACCTTTGAGCCTAAGCAAATAGTTTGGTTATTTGATGCTAGATTGAAACTATTTCCAAGCAAGCTAAGATCAAACTAGACAAGCCCATAGTGGTAAAACATTTTCCTAATGGGGTTGTAGAAATTGCAGATATAAACACTGGGCAAACCTTTAATGTAAATGGACAAACACTCAAACCCTACCTAGCTCAAATTGCCCCTAAAGAAACTATAACCCTCCTGGATGATTGGTTGACTAAATTGTATCTTGTTGTAGATGTAAAATTCAGTTGTTGTTGGAAGGCAACTGAACGAATTAGGTTAGCTTGTCTTTGTTTTGTTTGATTCAAGTATGGAGATGTTTGGGTTGTATTTATTCAAAACTCATGAGTTGTCAAGTGATATCTTTGTCCATTCTTATGTTTGATGCATACATTCAGGACATTGCATGAACTACAGGGGGAGGGGGTAGATAATGTTTTGGGTCATTATTTGTCTCCAAAATTTTATATATATATGGCATATCAAAATTTGTTTTTGAAAAAAAAATCAAAAAGAAAAAAGTCAATGTTTTTAGAGTTTAAGCTACGAAAGATTGAACATTTTAATTTTGAGGATTTACCAATCTTAGGAAGTGTACAAACAAAGTCTTTCCACTTAGACTCTTCAGGTCACTTTCTGACTGAATTTTCTTGAGTATTCACTAAAATGTGAATGTATTTCCCGAGTCATTGACAAGATTTAAAAAGCCAAAAGTATTAAGTATATGACTTATCTTCCCACCATCTGGTTTGAAGAGTCTTAGAGATTTAAGCATTCCTCATTTACACTATGCACTGGCTCGTGTTTGGGCGACTTCTGTTGAAAGCTTAGTGGTTAATAAGGTTTAGTCTGAGGGTCAATTGATCCTTATAGGTATGGCTAGCATGTTGCGTTAGGTATGCTCCACGATGTAGAATGTCTAGATTTCAACTTCGCATCTTTAACTTCTGGATCTTTGTTCAGGAAATGCTCTTAAGTGGATGAAGGAGAGTCACTCACCTGGAAAAATGATTTGGAGAATAATATATTGGTGTGTGTTGCATGCAAGTCGTAAAAATGGCACACCTAAACTTAAATCGACTTGATTATATTACGTAAAATGCGATTCAGATTGAATCCTTAGGATGATTATATGAATGTGTTCTATGATGAGTTAGACAAGTTTAAGAATTTTTTGGGGATTTTTGGGAATATTTCTGATGTTTTTGGATTTTTCTAAGTCAAGCGAGTTAGAAGAATAGTTCTAGCACCCTCTTACTAATTAGATCCAACACTAAACTTAAAGACCATAGAAAAAGGTGTTGAATTTATCCTTGATAAAAGACTTAGTAAGGAAGGGATAGCCATTGATTTTGTGAAAATTGAAGTTGTATGTAATTTGTTAAAAATCTGACAATTCACAAATTTTGCATTTTAATTTTTCTGTGACCCCCAGTCAATACATGAATTTTATCTTTTTCTATACAATGAACTAGACTTTGAAATTTGCTATAGATCTTCCCTACTTTAATACCTAACTCTAGAAAAAATTTACTGATTTTTGAAGCCATACAATCTATTGCAAAAATTTTACAAAACTAAAGTCAAAATCAATGCAAAATGGAAATCAATCGATGTGAGGCTTCGCGATGGGTTTCGAGAATTAGAATCAATGACTAAAAGATAATTAAACAAGTTCAAATCACTAATGATTTCTCTCCCCTAGGCCTGTCTCATCCCATGAAAACGTCCTAAGGCTATAACCCAACTCAAATTCTAGATCTGAGGCTTGGACTATCCTATGCGTGTCTACGTGTGTATGAAACAACTTGGTTTTCTAACAACCACACAAGAGCGAATAAAAACCCATCTACGATGAAATATGTCGATCCTAGCCCCTTACCTACACATATAAAAGAATTTAGCCATACATAGATATGACAAGAACACAAAACTTGTCAAACCAAATAATCATCATTAAAATACTTCAAGAGTTCTACAATAAAATATAAGGACAAGAACCCATCAAGATGTATGTGGCTCCACATGCGAGACTCCTTGTGGTGAATCTTGAATGCTCCAAGTCTTGCTAATCTTTCATAAAGCTCCTCCTCCAAGAATGTGTCTCCACACAAAAAGATGAAACATGAGGGATGCAGACACGAAGATGGAGATGTTACCAATGGAAAGAGGGTACCCAACCTTAGAGGAAGTCCTACAAATGTCCAATATGATGCATGAAGGTGGTGGCTATGATTTTCGAAGAAGGTGGAAGTGGTGGCTATGGAGGCAAGAGAGAGGATATTTATAAAAAGTGTTGCAATAGCCTTTTAGGGTTTCTTTGAATTGTCTAGAATTTTTGGCCACCTTATGTTTTGGATTTCAATTTTCACATGGAAAGAAAGTTCTAGCCCTTGAAATCAGACTTCCAATGCAACTTGAATCACTTGATTTGGATTTCAAATGAAAATGTTATGGCCAAAATAAAGGTATGTCAGGCTATCATGAATTTTAGAATTAGGATTCTAGAATATGAAAAGTAGAAACATGATTTTTGGAAGGTGGATGGTGGACGTCCAAGACCCTTTTTTGAATGTTAATTAATGTAGAAAAAGGCCTCTTAGGGTTTCTAAAGGTGCCTCCAATAAGAATCCGAAGGTAATCTTCCATAGGTGGTTCATACTTGAGAGAAATATGGAAAGGAAATCAATTAATCTAATTGATTGAAATTAAAAGCTCTCGATTGATTTTCTTCCAAGAAAAATTATCACATCAATAAGCATGGATTTTTGGTTGAAAAATAATGTGGGACTTAGACCATTTTGCCCTTAGGAATAGGATTTCAATGGCTCTCTTCCATTTTCTCCCATTTTTAACCTCTCGAAACCATTTCCCATTCATTTCTTCCCATTTCTGAGATCTAGAGCACTATTAGCATCCATTTCTCTCTGTATCGTCCTGACTTAGCCTGCATTAAAATCATATATTACCACTCTAAACCAAAAACAAGCTTATCAACACAAACTGACCTGCATGCATGTTATTTTAACCTAAATGCTATTATGCAGAATATGAAGTATCTAAATACAATTAGACCTTTACTACTATGAAACTAACATTATTTAGGCATTATTTAGATATATATGTGTGTGTTCATCACCGCACATAAGACTCATAGGTGTAGTTTAATGGGCTATAAAAATCCCTCAAAGGCCTAGGTTGCTCTTGATTCTCAGCTAGTTCTAGGGCTCGGGCTTTGACCTCTAAGAAGGCCTGTATCTGATTTTAGGTTTGCTAGAATTGGGCTAGCTATTGTTGGAAGAGTTCAAACTGATTAGGTTGACCTGGACCACCATGCTTGCCTGGGTTACCTTGGTTTCCTAAGTTACCTAATTGCATCTCCATCTTAATTCCTCTAGACAGGTTAACCTTTCTTCTAGGATTCAGATCAAGTGGTTCATTCAATGGGTTCTTAAGAGACCTCCTACCTTTCATACGCCGTAATCAAGCAATCAAACAAAATACAAGAGTAGATTTTACGTGCTTATTAGGAATTTAAGGCTCGTATGTGACCAAGCAAGTTATCAACCAGTTACACATCCTAAATCAAACTATGAAGTACCTTAGATAGACCTACAAAAAAGACCCAGATCTCGAGTCGATCCTGCTTGCCTTTGGACTCCCCCAATATGGGCAAAACGACCTTATTGACCTCTGACCATTGTTTCTTGCAATGCAGAGACAAGCAATAGAAAGACCAAGACCTAATCAATAAAGGAGTTAAACCTCGAGTTGAGCCCGCTCACATTTAGACTCCCCAAGGTATGGGTGAGACAAACTTTTTGACCTCTGACTAACTCCCTCTTGATGACCTTATATGCATATATAGTACAATAGAAAGTGTCAAGCAACACGCGTGCTAAATTTATGCACTCATAAAGCATATTTTAGGGTTTCACCATTGATTACTGAATTTTAAAATGTTCTCACTTTAAGGTATTTTCAATGCAAACAAGTGAGATTCTCAATTTAAGTCTAGAGAGAGGTAGAAATGGATGCCAGGTAACTCAAAATGGTATAGAAGTGTGTACCTAACTCTAACAATCTACAAAATGCGGATGCAATACGAGAAATGTAAATATAGATGTTATTTATGCAAGTCCTACCATGTATGCCTAAGGGTATGCAGCTACTATATAAGTGTAATAGAGATTTTTTTTATATACAGTAGGCAAGCAAATAAGCTAACTACTAAAATAGTCTAGAGAGAGAGAGTCCAAGTCCACAAAAGTTATTACAATCCAAAATAAATATATTCTCCCTCACCAAATATGCTTAAGAAACCTAGAACAAAAGAAAAAAGTTTAATCTATGCCTTGTGTATGCCTCGCTCGCATCCCACCTACACGAATATCCGCCTTTGCAACTTGGTTTCGAAACCCACCAAAACATCACCCTACGTACTTAGTACTTGCTAAAAAGAGATAGTATGAGGCTCACTAATACACAAAAATTCAACGACGCCAAAAGTAAACACCTAGAGCACATGCCTCTCTAGCAAAGATGATAAAAGTGAACGTGGAATCACATAAAACATAAATATGTCATTGTAGGTGCCAAAACAAGTCATTTTAAATTTATAAGACCATATCCAAAAAATAAAAGTGTACAATTGGGAATATGCATCTTCTAATAGAGAGGCAAAAGTGTCTAAGTGTTTCCTAACTTAACTAAGCAAACTAATATTCTTTTTCATATTTTTGGAATCATTTTCATATTTTTTTTGGATTTTTGAATATAACTCAGGACAATTTGACCTAAAAGACCCCTAACTAATGACTTAGAAAAATTCGTCAATTTTATAGGAGATTCGTGATTTGAAGACCAAACTAATTCAAGTGATTTTGCATAATTTGGATAAGTATAAAATTTGGGAATAATCTAGAAAGACAGGAAAAATTGATTCTATTTTACAATCTAACCCCCTATCAATGCATGAATTTTTAAAAATAAAATATAGCGAGTTACATCCTGAAATTTGATACAATGAAAGAAAACTTCAATCCCAATTAGTAACCAAAATTTGGTGATTTTACTATGACTGTACCTCATGAAATAAATTTTCAAAATAGGACTTGAACTCTGAAAGTAATGCAAACTTCTAAACTAAGACCTAAAGACACTTTCTTTTTTGGCATTTTGAAAATTTCTTTAGATTTTTGTAATGATGAAGAAAAAAAATAGAAACACAAGAGAGATACTAGAAAGCCATCAAAATATTATTACTAATCAAACTAAGGTCCACAAGTAATTAAGCAAGTACAAATGCAAATGACAATAAAAAGAAGAGAAGTAGAAAATCAAGCCATAAAGATGCAAAGCCTCAGAGAACTTGCATCGATGGTGGAGAAGTCTGCCTCGATCCTCAGAGTGAGAAGAAGAAGTGGGAGAAGTTGAAGAAGTCTGGAGGATGTAAGGAAGAACTCGAAGAAGTAAATGGAGAAGGAGAAGAAATATGCATAGAGGAATGCTTCTAAAGAAACCTAAGACGAAATTAAGAATTCTAAGCTACTAACCTAAGGAACATAACTAGAGGGTGTAGAACATGGAGAGGGTTGTGGAGAAGCTTGGACATAGAGGAGAAAGGAGGAGAAGGTGGCTATTAGGGTGTTCTACTTAAGGAAGAAGTATGGAGACTAATGGAACCTAAAGCACCAAGGGGTCCTGAGAGCAACTAAGGAGGCTTAAGAGTAAGAGGGATCTAGATGAAGAGGAAATCTAAGAGAAGGGAAGAAGAAGAAAACATGGAGAGGAAGGCTAGATGGCGGTATAGATGGAGTGAGGGGTATTTATAGAGGGTGTTACAAGAACCCTTTTAGGATTTTTCTGAATTATCTTGAATTTTAGGCCTCTTTATGTTCTGAATTTCAAATTGCACATCAAATAAAAGTTGTAGCCCTTGAAATCAGCTTTCCAATTCAATCACTCAATTTGAGTTTAAAAGGAAAAAGTTATGGCCAAAATACTAAAGGTATGTCAAGTTGTCACGAATTTCAGGATTAAGATTAGGATTAGGATCTTGATTGGCTAATATCATGGGAAGAAGGATATGGAAACTTCTTGGACATTAATAGTGTTTCGGAAGTGATTATAATGGACATCCAAGAGTGGTGGAGGGTGACTTTGAGGCTATTAAGGGCTCCTAGAACGTAGGTTTCAATCACTTGCTAAATGCATTCACATTGATCTTGATTTGTAACAAATTAAGGAGGTGGTTGGCACCTAATTTATGTGGCACATGGATAAGGAGGTGGGTTCTAGAAGGTAGGATTAGAACTAGGATTAGGAGTGTGAGCTAGGCTTTTAGAACTAAATTAGGAATGAGGTGTAGGGTTAGGATTAGGGTCAAAGGAGCTGAGTGGAGTTGGCTAGGACTTAGGATTAGGGATTAGGATTAAGATTTAGGTGGCTAAAATAGGCAGGATCTAACTGAGGTTAAGGTTTTAGGGAGATGGGTGAGATGATTTCTTCTCCTCTATTCTTATGCAATTTAAAGCACTCTGACCAAACCTGACACATACAATCTGTATAGAAAAGAGCCTCAATAAGTAAACATTGAATAAATAGGCTCAAATATTCAATCCTTACTCCTATATGCATGCATGCAATTATTCATAATATGCCTTAATTCTAATACAACTTATGTTACAAAGGTAGTATAATTAAGCATGTTAAAATGTAAATATGCATACTTATCAGGAGGACTCTAAATTAGAGAAAAATACAAACAAATCTGAATATGAGACATTTCTCTTTGAGGATAAGATTTCTGATGAACTTGAACTAGAACGATTTACATTTGAGGAAAATTCTCTTCTTGAAGTAGGTGAAGCAGAAAAGTTGAACTTTCAATGACTAGCTTCACCTTTAGCATTAGATCTGAAGGAACATGAAGTTAAATAATTCATTTTGGATTTTAATTGCACATCTAACATGTAACCAAGTTAGATCTTAATCTCGGTGGACTTCAAGGAAGGAAATACAGTAGACATTAAGGAGATGGTGGAATTGGAAGATTTTTGGGGAGGTAATTTAGAAGATCTAAGGGTGCCTTTACTTTCAAAACCTCCAACTCTTTACAAGGATCCTTATGATTTGATCGAATTTGATTCTTGTGAACCGGAGATAGCTATCCCAACATTTACACCCTTACTTTAAATCTCACTACTATTAAGTATAACACTTTATAATGTTGGTGCAAAGACATCTTGATTGTTAATTTTGATGATAACAAAATACGTGTAATTTAACATTTGCATTGAGTTTATAGTTTCAGGATAAATGCAAAAGATATCTAGTGTGTAGGACTTCAAGCTCAAGTCCATGGAGGAATGGATGAGCTTGATGGATGAACAAAAACATCAAGGAGAATGGAACATGGATTGGGGAGCTTTGCTAAGGACTCAAGCTTGAAGAAGAAGAATAGGACTTAGAAAGGTATTGTTGTAATTTTTTATGTTGTTGCTCTTTCTTTTAGATTCTTTGTTAAATAGCCCAATGATGTGAGATTTGCATGGTTTTATAAATGGGGGTTTTAATGTCGTTGCAACATGCAAAATCGATCAGCTTTTAAATTTATATTCTTAGATAGTGGTGGCATCTAGGGTCATCCAAGGAGGCCAATTTCTTAGTCAAATAATTGATTCTGTTAAGACTCGTTCTATCCTGAGCCTTTTAAGATGTCTGGACTATTGGTCAAACGTCTGGTAAGACATTTGGACACCTTCCCAGACGTTTAGAAATCAAAAATTTTGAGTACGAGCTTACGTCTGCGTGCAGACAGTACTCTCTCTTTTTCCTCCTTCTCTCTCTTTTTCCCCCTCCAGCGAACCCTAACCCTCACCCTTATAAAGCCCCCTTCCTCCTCTCTCATTCTCCCCACCCCAGTCGCTTTTTCTCTTCTTCTCCACTCCAGCGAGAGAGCTAGTGCGAGCAAGAGAGTGCGAGAGCAACGATGAGGAGGAGCAGCATGAGGAGAGGAGGAGGAGTTGTGCTCGCGAGCTCGTGTGGGAGCTCACCGGAGAGCGCACGGCCGGAGTGACGTGTGTGCGAAGAGGAGGAGTGCGTTAGGGGAGTCCTCCCGACACTGCTGCAGGCAAGGGGGCGAGGTGCAGCCACGCGCGGTGAGAGCGAGCGAAAGCAGGTTCTAGTTCTGGGTTTTTCCCAGAATCAGACATCTATAGTGACGACTTGAAGATGGAGTAGATGTCTGGAGGCGGTTCTAGATGTTTGAGGAGAGAGTTTCGCCAAGGTACATTCTCTTTGCGGATACGACCATGCAGGTTGCTCCGCAGGTACCCTTTTGTGTGCCTATTTTGAGGAGATTGTGTGGTGGCGTTGCAGGATTTGCTTCGAGAAGGCACGGGACACGCCCTCCCACGCATTTCAGATGTCTGGGTGACTTACCAGATGGGTGGAAGCACTTCCAGACATTCGAAGAAGTGGTCGAATGACTGAAGCTGGGACCAGGCGGTCCAGAAGAGTTCCTGGACGTCTGGGGTGGATGCAAAGCTTGAGGTGAGTTTCTGGACACTTTTAAGACGTCTGGAAGTTGTTCCAGACATCTGATTTTGAGTTAGTAACCCTATTTTGACCCATTTAGGGTCCGTTTGAGGTTTGTTTTACGCAAATAAGATACCGATGTTTTCCTTGCAAGTTCCTCTACTTGTTAGAAGGCTTTCTATACTGTTCTGATTGTTACCTTGTGATTGTTCCTTGTTATAGGACTTCATTCCGTTACAGGTTCGGGGCTTGTTGAGGCACGTGAGCCTGCCGTTCGAGCCCCCAATCCTCCTGGGTTGACTGGTAGAGTGGTTTCCCCTAATTAAACTATAACCATGAATGCATGTGTGGAATGAATGATTAGACCCTAGGATGTGGCATGAATCCTAGGACGAGAAATACTTGAAATGTTTATATGCGTGATTGAATTGCAGTCTTGAATGAGTAGACAGAAATGTTAAACAGCTGCATGTAAATGAACCAAAGTTGCCTGTGAATTATGAATTACCTGTGCTAGTTAGCAGTTGCATGTAACCTTCCTGTTGTATACATTAAATGATATAATACGAGCTGCATGTGTATACTCTGAGAATGGAAATGTGAATAATAGAAATATTAGCTGCATGTGTATAACCTGAGAATGGAAATGTGAGTGATAGAAATATGAGCTGTATGTATATAACATGAGAATGGAAATGTGAATGATGAAACCTAGTATGAAATGGCATGAGAAATATGAAAATGAACCCTACGGGGAAATTAGGAGTAGAGCTCCTGGAAATGAATGGAATGGATCTGGGAATGTGAGTGGGGAAGTGTGCTGGCCCTTGAGTACGTAGTACCAAGGAGAGCGACTGTCCCCTGTTTAGTGTAGAGCAGAGCTAGCCGCCCTTGGGTTGGGACCCAGGGTTAGGATTGCCACTCTGCACCGACTTCTTGGCCCTCGTGTACACTGTATCGGGGAGAGCTACTAGTGTAGGGAGAGAGCTAGCCACCCCACGGGGCCCGAGGTTCAGCTAGCCACCCTACACCGATTTGTTAGGCCCACTGGGCAAACCAGGGTAGTCAGGCGAGGGTGCACGGACTGTGGAGGGGCGAGACCCCTGTTTGGTTCTTAGGGGTTAGACCCCTGTTACTGAGAGGGCTAGGCCCTATACTGTTCCGTGCTGTACTTTGGGCCCACCCGTTAATGGAAATGACTGACCGCGTGCCAGTGCGGGGTAGCTACCCATGCGCTTATCGAATGTGCCGTAGTCACCGTTACGTTTGTCCGTGACCTTGGGGGGTTGATTGGGTGTAGGATTACCACAGGGGACTCTCCCGGCCAGGAGAGCACCACGTGTGCCTTCTACTCTTCGGAAAAGACTGCAATCAAGATCATTCCCACGAGGAACATTTGAGATTAAGAAAGAGATCTGATAAATAAACCAAGTGGTGAAAAAGAATAACTGTTAAAGAAAGTACTGGAAAAACAACAGCTACATGTCCACTTTTACTGCTTTAGTTAGTTGGTTGCCACTCTACTCAGTGTTCGTTGACGTTGTGTACTCATAACCCCTTTTCAGGTCCAGGTGTTGAGCAGCCAGAGTCTACAGCTGTAGAGGGTGCTGGGCCCAATAGAGCCCAGTAGCAGTAGCTTCTTTGTTGCACTTCTTTTGTAGTAGTGAGTTTAGACTCTTGTACATTTATGCTCTACACCTTTATGTTTCTGCACTTTTATGTTCTTGTACCTTGTTACTTTTCTACTGTTGTGGTGGTGATATGTACTGTAGTAGTTTTTACTTCTTTACTGTTGTACTCTTTTATTGTTAGTTGCTTAGCATAGTGAATGTGATTTACTTTCCTGCTTTTTGGTTACTTTCTTGTTGGACGACTGGGTCTTGGGATCAGTCGAGTCGATCCGGTCTCGTGTCCTGTAGGGATTCGGGAACTGGGTCGTAACAGATTCCCTCTCTCATCTCTCAAATCAGCACTTCTCTTTTTTGTATTTTGATTTTTGTAAATTTTTATGTTTGGAAATAAGCAGGATACGAATGCGAAGATAGAACTACACTAAAGAAACATACCTAACAACTAGAACCTAAGTGAGAAGAGAAGTCTTCTCTTCTAAGCTTACCCTAGGCAAGTGCGCCTAGGGTAATTAGAAGAGAGATGTGATGCATTAAAATAAATAAAGTTGCTACTTGAAATTGAAAATTCAAGAATAAAGAAAGACACTTTGCTATTAGGAAGAAATGTTTACAAAGTACCTAGGGAGCTCAACTAAGCAAAGGTTCCACTTAGTTAATCCCTAGGTAAATGAATGCTTAACAGGAATTAAAATGCAACAAAATAAAAGATAGAAAGTTCTTCCAAGTAGCTAGAATGGTGGCTCCCAGACTTGAAGAAGAATTCCTTCTAGCTCCTTGAGTTGCTCCTCTCAAATGTGGACGTCCTCCACCCTTCTTTCCTCCTACCTGGTTGTCCTCCCTAAATGGAAGATTGCTCCTTGGTGTGGCACAAGGAAGGAGAGAGAAGATGAAGAAGGTACCAAGGGAGTAGGTAGGTTACTCCCTTAATCATCTTCTCTCCTTATCCTTTCTTGGGCATGGGATGGATGGTGGCTATAAGTGTTTGATAGGAGGAAGAATTGTTTCTTGGCAAGGATGATTTGAATGGTAGGATGGTGGTCTTTATATAGGCTAGTATAGATGGTGGTTAGGAAGCTTCCTTGGCACCATGTGAAAGGGTGCTAAGGAAGGTGGTTAGGAAGCTTCCTTGGCGCTATGTGAAATTCCTTGGTGCCATGTGAAAGGGTGCCAAGGAGTGTATTTTCGGCACCAATGGTTGGTGGTTTTAATGTAGGTGGATGGCCATTAAGGTGGAGAGGGAGTAGGGTAGGAGTTGGATTTGAGTCGGATCCAGCTGAGCTGAGCTGGGATCTAACTACTGGAGCTTCTGTCTTCACAAATGTTCTAAGTGCCTTCCATACTGCCAGGGTTTCTTTGATTTCCAATGTATTCATCCCTAGCAATCAAATGGAAACTACATGAGATGTTGTGAAATGAATGCTAGTGTATGCTCTAAACCCTAAATGCACATGCATGTTAAATGCAATGGTATAATGCAATGCAGTGGACAAAATCTTAGGAACTAGATGTGAATGGATGCTAAGGATGATGATAAACTAGCGTTTATCACACCCCCATGCTTATCTTTTTGCTACTCCCTTAGCAAAAATTGTGATTGCACCACTTTATTTCTCAAGAAACCAACTTTTTGTGTTTTGAGGAAAAAGTTCAAGATAGGACCTTGGTTGATTTTTGGTTAAGGTAGGTACGAGGTTTATTAAAGATAAAACATCTGGACTTAGCTTTAGATTCAAAGATTAGACAAATCAGGACCACTGTATCCTTTGAGAATTCACTACTAAACTCCTTTTTAATTCAAATATCCCGAAACCATTTTCACTGTTAAGATTTCCCTGGCTCGTGAACTTGATCCGTAACTCATAAGTTGATGAAAATTCAGGTGTCAGTGCTTTGTGATATGAAAACATTATTGGGATAAGGTCATGTTATTGAAACTCTTTTTTTTCAATTATTTCCCCGATGCTTAGCCTTAGCTTAGTCCTACTACAGATGTGTCGAGATCATCATTCCCGTTACCAATCCTCGAGGGGGCTCTAGCATCGGCACTTCGAGATAGTACTGTCCAAGACACACCCCAAAAGCTCACAACCCCAAAACACAATGTGGTGTAAAGGGGCGCTCCAAGCAAACTCAAGTTCTTGCTCTGACACTATGGGTAGAGCACTGTCCAAGACACCTGAGTTGCAAAATGCACCTTAATGCTCCATCTAAAGATATGAAATATAGATATAGAGCAACGCCGAGGTGGTAACATGTTGACATCGCGTCCTCAAAGGATGTCTTTGTCCTTCTCAGCGATGGGAATTCAAACCAATCATCTGTCTCAATCTTTTACTAAGATTTTGCAAGAGTTTTTTAATTATTTAGATGTTTTTGGGCTTGGGTAGTGTTGGCTTTGTGTGTGAAATGTTTGACACTAGGTTTTCAAAAGAAAAGAAAATTTTTGGATCGAGAGCTAAGTTAGGTACTATCCATGTCACTAAACAAAGTCAGGTTACTTGAATCATCAAGTGTTAGGATGGAATTCTTTGCAGGATACCTGATCTAGTCTAGGTTTCTAGACTTGAAATGTCTAAAAATGAATCCACAGCTTCATCCTTAGTTTGTTAATGATTAAACCCTAGGTGTACCTAGTTTGAATTAAAGTTCAACCATTGGTCCTTTATTTCACTAAAAATTCTCAAAACATTTTTTTAGAGGTTATGCAAATAGAGTGCATATGCAGATGCAGATGATGCGAATGCAAAATATTTTAATGATTTTAGGTTCTGAAAAATAATGAAATGCCTAACAAAATTGAAGTACCCCCCGATGCTTAAGGTTTGCAAGTCCCTTGCAAAAGGAAAAGAGTAGGAGAAGATATCACTTGAGAGAGGAAGTCAGGATAGAGGCAAAGTTTTGCAGAACCTGAAAAAGAAATTGAAAGCAAAAAGGAAAATGTTGCTGGGTTACCTCCCAACCAATGTTGTCTTTACAGCCATTTAATCTGGTGTTAAGTGATGCATGGAAGATGGTCAATCGTGAAAATAATTGGACACTTGAATGTCCTCAAGAAAGGTGTCTTCCTCAAGATCCCTTAAAAGATGATTGGTAAAGATATAGGTGATGTGCATACATCTAAATAGCCAAAAATGTCTATTAATGCATGTTCTTAGTGTTATATTAGCATCATACACTATAAATATTGCATAACATGTATAATCATGCATTTAGGTCAAGTTGTATAAATTGTATAGTAATTATCTCCTTTTATGGTCAGGGAAAGGGCGATTTTTAATCGAGGCCTCGGATCAAAGATCCAACCATATGGATTTGATCAGGGCGACTATTGGAGTTCAACGACTCCAAGATCGCCCTAATCGGACATCCGTAGCACCAGATAGAGATCGAGGAACCCTTAAGATCAAGGGCCATGATGGTGCCAATCCACACTTCAGATGACAAATCCGGCCACACGGATGGGTTTGAATTGATGATCACAGCGTAACAGCACAAAAATCGACTCAATCCGACATCCGTGGCACCATCTACAACACATAGAAGATGGACGGCCAAGATGGCGCCACGTGGTGCCATCCCAGCCACCTAATTGACCCTCAGGACTGCCGCTGCATCTCCAAAGGACTTCCAATGCACGATCTGGGTTGTTGGATCTTGATCCATCGGCCGCGAGCACACACGCCTGAAATCAAAACCGCGACAAGGTAAGCGTCGCAGCACAACAGTCGAGCGCATTGCGCGAGCGCACGACGTACATTCGACTTCACATCCGCAGCGTGCGAGCTAATAATCGTGACCATACGATTGATTACAGGCAGCACAGATCAGCCAATAGCATGCACGTGCGATCTGACGCACAGCTCACACGCCCGATCGCACGTGGGCGCGCGGTGAAGGTGCAGACAAAGGCGCGCAAGGAGAAATCTAAGCCGTCCAATCTCGCGATTGAAAGGCTAAGATTTGAAAGATGTGTGCAGGAATTTCGAGAGCTGAAGGCGGGGAGGCACGCGCAGCTCGTGCACGTCAACCACGCTCAGACCTTTAGTGACAGATAAATCCGTCACTAAAGTCCTGATATTAACGTTTTAAGCTTCAAATGACAAATTCGCCCTTTATTCCTACAACTGTAAAGGGAGACCCGACCTCCACTTCTTTATCCCTTCCTTCACTTCTCTCCTTCTCCAAAGCTCAAGAAAAGCTTGTCCCACACCTGAGTGCTATTCTAGAGCCAAAATTCAATTTTCTCATCCCCATTCCGGAAGTGGATCCCACAACGATGATGATGTGCTACCTCATTCCCGCTTCTTCCTGCTTCGTCCTCATTCCCGCTCCATCCCCATTGTTGAAGGCGACATGGCTCGATCGTATTCTAACAGTTATTGCGTCGTAGTATAGGTGATCAAGCGTCGTCAATAAATAAAGATTTTTATTACTCGAAAACTAGAGTATTCGAGGTCGAACACAGGGAGCAATCGGAATTTACTACTAATCTCAAATGTAATTGAACACTCTAATTTACTCAAAACTTGAATTCAAATATGAATGTATGCAGTTAAAAAGTAATTATGACAAAAGAGTAAAATTGGACGCCTGATCTTGTGATCAGACATCTTAAAAGTGTTTTCCCTTCTCCTTTTGCTTTCTTTCTTCTGCAGTCTTCACTTTGCTTTCTTCTTCTTTCTCTGCAGTCTCTCTTCCTTCCTTCTCTTCTCTCTTCTGCGAAGGCTTCTTCTTTGGTCTCTTCTCTTCTTCCTCTTTTTGTCTGCAGTTCTTCTTCTTGCCTTGATCTTCTTCCTGCCTTTGCTTCTTTTCTTGCAGTCCTTCTTTCTCTCTGCAATCCTTCTTTCTTCCTTCTCTTCTCTGCCTTGCTCAGCCTCTTCTTCTACTTCTTCGCTTCTTCTTTCCTTGCGGCTTAGTCTCTTCTCCTCAACACTCAGCCTGCCTACACAGAGAGGTGGAAGCAAAACCTACCCTGTCCCTCTACTCTCACGTCTCTCTCTCTGCAATTCACTCAAAGGACGCTCTCCTAGAGCCGCGGGTAATCGGGTCTGATTTTGCACCCGGGACCAGGCGCACCGGCGAGAGGGTGATGCGCGAGGTGTGCTCAGATAGAGTCGGGTCGGAGCCTGCCAGATCCGCGAGATGAAGCCGTGGACGAGGCGAGCGCGCGTTAGGTGAGGGACCTCACCCCTGTGCGTTCGGAGGCAAAGAGCTAATAACACAAAATCACTTTATACCTCTTCAGCCGCTTGTAACTTCACGATGTGGGACTATTAATCCCGCCTTGCTCTCAGGCGCAGCCGCAGAAGCCCTTCGTGAAATTGCCACAGCTGCGGCCTCAGTTGGTGTTGATTACTGGATCAGATGGCTTCGCAGTGCTTGCCCGAGTCCACTGCACCTGAAGCCTGGAGCTAGCTTGGAGCTGCTTCAACCGTCAATGGCGGCAGGGACTGGAATACTGCCAAACACAAAACAAGCCTCTCGGCTTAATCAGATCAGCTGGGGACCTTCGCCGTGGCACGGCGAAGGTCGTGCATGGTGAAGCAGGTCGTGGGATGGCCTAGGCGTGCGTGCCTAGGTCGTCCTGTGACCGGAAGTGTGGGGGTGTTTGGGGGGCTGTGGTGGAGGCATAGAGGGATGGTGGATGGGCGGAGAGTGTTCCTTGTGGTGAGGCGGAGCTTATGAGACGGTTGGCGAGGCGTGTGGAGGGGCGGAATGATGGGGGAGACTCGCTAGAGGTTGGTCGGAGGCGAGGAAGATGGCGGTGGTCAGCGACGGTCGAGGGTCAATCAATTGAAATAAAATCGGGAAAAGAAAGAGGGAAGGTTGTGGAACAATTCTAACCTACTTACAGGGACGAAGGGGTACGGAGAGGCAGACAGCTGTACCTGCTGTCGCCGGAGAAGAAGCTGCCCAGTGGAGGAAGACGGCGTCGACGACGGGGCTGAGGCGGCGTGCGCGGGTATTGCGCGACGCGGAGGAGAATCAGGAAGATGACTCTGCCACTGGTTTTGTTGCCGAACGAAGAGGGAGGGGAGGGGGGCTCGCCGAAGCTCACTGGACCCTTGGCCGGAGAAGAAAGAGAAGAATTTGAGGTGGAAGTCCGGCCAAGTCAAGCTAAAAATGAGCGACCGGGTTTGGGGGTTCTTTTATAGGCACTGGGCCGTGCTTTCAGAGGTGGAGGGCACGCCATTACGTCCGACGGCTCACCGGAGAAGGAAAGAGGGTGGATACCCAAATCCCTCGTGCATTCGCACGAGAGATTGGGTTCACACCAGGGATCAAGATTAGCCTTAGATGGAAGGGAATTCCTCAGAGAATCTCCCTTCCATTTCTGGGAGGGGATCTCTGAGGAATCAGAGAGTATTCCCTCTCTAATCCTCGCCGGAGTGGGATTCTGCCCCAAAAATGGTGGAAGGACTTGATTGTAAGGGTGGTGAGGAAGTTAGGGGGCTCTTTGAGATGATTTTCAAAAGATAGGGACCAAATTATGATTTGGGTGTACTAAATTGCAAAGTAGGTCAAGATGACCTCCCCTTAGGTCCAAATTTTGGTACAAACCTAATTTGGACCTAAGGAATCCAATGGTGAAGTTGGATTTTAGGTTTGACCTCGTTTGACTGGACATTTTGCATAAAAACCCAAATTAGGTTAATTGATGAGCTAGGACCCTAATCTAGGTCAAACTGGGTTCCAAAGGCCAAATTAAGTGTTCTAAACCCTAGGGGATATTTTTCCATGATTTTTAGGGGGTTTACTTGATTTTTATCCTGACCGAAACCTTGTTGAATTAAGCGGGTCTGTTTTAGGGTTACCAAATGTCATTTAATTCCTAGATTGCACATGAACCCATTTCTGATTGACTCAACCCACTTTTTATCTTATTTAGACCATTTGACCTATGTTTTGCCTCTGATAAATCCTGTTTATGTACTGCAATGGTAAAATTACAGTTTTAACCTTTATTTCATGTTTTCTTCTCAAAGCACTTATTCCTTCATTTAGGCCTTCTTCTAGGTTATGTAGGAGCTTTTATCTTCTTTATTGGGTCAAAATGAGCTAGTTATGGCTCATGATGAGGCTCTCATCATACCCCCATGCCTAACTTTTGCTAGTCCCTTAGCAAAATTTCAAGGTTTTAACTTCTGTTTTAGACCTTGAGTGTAAGTGCTTTTCTTTTTCTTTTGTGATTAGGTAGGAATGCCGACAATAGGTCTAGAGGTATTCAAGTACCAACCAAAATCCGGACCTGTTCTGCTTTACCCTCAGTACTCTGCAAAGGTTTCTAAGGCCCACAGAAACTAACCTAGGGTTTGTTGGACTCCGCGGTTAAAGCACCCGTGCTTGAGACATTCTTAACCTAAGTTCAGTTTGCAGTGTGTTTTTGTAAGAGAGAGAGATAGAAGATTTATTTGTTTGGAGAACTTTTCTCTCTCTTTTCTTTTTATTTCTAGCTTCGGATTAGCTTATCAACATGGTCTGTATCAGATTCCTCGTCCCTATCAGCAATCCTCAAGGGTCCCTGGCTTTCGAGATTTCGAGATAATCCCGCCCATGGCAACCCCCAGAACCCTGGCTTTCGAGATTTTGAGATAATCCCGCCCATGGCGTTCCGTGGCCGAATTCAGACCCTGGCGATCGACATTTCGTGATAATGCCGCCCATGGTATCTGAACCAGTAGAGTGCTTACATGCCCCCAGTAGGATATTTAAATATCCTAAGAGACAAGCACTGAGGAGACGATATGTTGTTACGCATCTTCGAGGGGAATTTCCCGCCTCTCCACGTCGGGAACTCCTCCAAATCAACTTGTGTTGATTGGCCGCTCCTAATCTAGGTGACTTTTCATAACATTAAACGCTTTTGCGTGATTTGGATGTTTATGCGCACTGAACCAGACTGTGTGTGACTTTGGGATGCTTAGGTTATCGAATCCCGCAAACTGGAGGTCAGTTAACGAGGCCAAATACTTCCTAAGCCTTAGACCTAATACCTAAGCTTCGCATTTTCCCCAACCTCTTGAGGATTATCCAGATTTTAGCGGATACGTGAATTTTTAAGCTAACAAATCTAGCCCAAGAGGCCTAAGACCAGCGTTCCCACTAATCTCTTGTTATGTCTCCTTAACACTTTTTCTTTTATTTCTTTTCTTGATCTGGTCTAGAACTTCAGTTAATTCCTTAATCTTTTACTAATGACTATTTCTTTTTCATTTTGTGCTCCTTTTTGTCCTTTTTGCTCTTTTTTCTCCTCCTTATGTTTATGTGGCTTACAAAATTTCCTCCCTCCCCCATTTTTTTGTTCTTTTTCATAATTTTTCAATTTTTTTGTGTTTTTGACATATGCAAAAAAATTTTGTGTGAGACTCCTGACTTTTTCTTGGTTCTGTATGTATGCACTTTATCACCCCCCATGCCTAAGTTTTGCAATGTCCTCATTGTAAACGGAGGGTGTGAAATAGTGTTGAGGTCAGGGACTTAGAACAGGATAAATCGGGTGGGTGAATGGGTCGGGAATGACTGATGCGAACGATTTCAGGCTCTGGTACGTGTACCAGAGGTGGGATCAACTGTCTAAGGCTGAACTCAAGGTGCAATGACGTGGAGTATGGACGGATAATCAGACGGGTCTCTGTTTTTGGGATGACTGGTTGCCTCCCGTTAAGCGCTAAATTTAATGCCTTCAGCCGAGCGGAAAATGGGGTGGAGAGGGAGTGGTCAAATCAGCGGAATTTTGTAAAACAAGCACCTTGATTAAGAGCTTGGTTGGTCCAACCAGGTGCTTGTTAAGATCAGTAGGCTGATGATGCATCCCAAACCCAATGAGTCTGGTGGGTTGATAGATGTAGATTAACAAATGTGGAACCCACCATATGCAATGAAGTTCTAATGGATATGGAAGTGAAAACTCGGGTTTAGGTTGAGTTGAATCAGCCTGGTCAAAGTAGGGTTCCGAAAAATAATCAATGTAAGGTGTGGAATCCCTACAGGGTTGATCAAAGAATGATGGCTCCTGATTTTCGGTCTGATCAATGCCCGATACCCAATATAGATATGGAGTTGAATCATCTGCAAACGGCTCAATGAGAGGTGAATTGGAATAGAAATTGAGTCCGGTTGCGGGTCGAGGTAGAGAACGGGTTTTGATTGGTTCTGTATATGTGGAGCAGGTGGCTTCAAAGAAAATTGGCTTGTTATAATCAGGAAGTAGATTTTCTCCGATGTTATGGTCAGATTCGAAATCGTCAGAGAGTTTGCAAAAATCAAAATTTGAATGAGATTCAAGATCATGAGTTCCACCATAGAATGAATCATATGTTGTATACTCAGCAGCCTGACTGGGGTCTAGCCTAAATGTTAATTCTGAGCTTAAAAGGGTGTCCCTATTTGGTAGAGGCTCAGGTTCAAAGTTAGTAGGGCCGACCCAATCAAAACCCCGCTCGTCCAACTCCTCGATTTCTGTGTCATAGATTGGCATGACTTTCGAAAAATCGATTAGTTCCTCTGAGGATGTTGGCGAGGGATATTCATCAAATCGAGGCCCAAAGTCATATACTTCATTGAAAGATTGATCTTCTTCATATGGAGCCTTGAAATCTTCAAAATATGTTTTCGATCTATGTTCTAGGCTTAGGATGTGGGTTGAATTACTAGAATCTAGGTCTGAATAACCTTCGAGGGTCACCTTATCGGAATAAGGGACGGAATTTATACCCTCAAGAGGTTCAGTTCTACTCTCATTCTTGCAGGAGTTTTGGATTTCTAGAATGGGCTCATCATGGTACTTTCCTGCATTTGGAGCTTCCCAACCTTCTTTAATATCAGGCACATTATACTCCATCTGGGTTGGGAATCCACAACCATTTTGTGCCTCAAACCCGAGATCAGATTTATCCTCGATGTTGTCCCAAGATAGTTCCTCCTCTGTTTGTGGTATATACGGGTATTTCTGGTCAATAACTTGTTTTACTATTCTCATTATCTCTTCCCGTTTTTCAAGACTATCTTGGTGTTGCTTCCAAAGTCGAGCATTTGTCATACATTGAAGATATTCAATATTGTGCAGTTTTTCTATCTCAATGTATGCAGTAATGATCAAGTCACGGGTTGATCCTTCTGTGGCTTCTGCTAATAGTACTTGGGCACAAGTTATGATAAAGGTTGTGGTTGTTGGGACATCAACCTGAATGTTTCCTACTGGTGTTGAGGTTTCTTCACTTTCATAAAATTTCATGGCATCCTCAATCATTTTATCTCTCATGGATCTCTGATATTCAGGTTTCTTGAATGGTGGTCCTAAGTGGTTTGGCTGCATATTTGGATCAGGTGGTGGAATCCAGATGTAGAATCAGAGTTTGAATCAAGATGTAGAATCAAGTTATGAAGCGATCAGATCTGAATAACGAGTCCCACTGAAAATGTGTATGTGTGCTCTAAAGAGAAAAGATGAGGGACTGGAGGTGTTTTTGACCCAATCAAGACACCCAAAGATGTTTGGATGACTATGGAGGTTCGGGGCGGATGGACCCCTGGATCAAAAGATCATCCACCTAAGAATTACCTGGGCAGCCAGAGAGGGAGAGTCCCGCAAAGACCCCTACACGGTAGAGCATCCCCACGGGTTACAGGGTTTCCCCCACCTGTCCTCTCTTGTCACTGAGATTCCAGGTAGACTAGAATGGGACCTTGACCTCTTAAGTCTACCACTTTTATTTCAAAGGTGCTTTTAGGGTACTCACTTGAACTTTAGATGTTTTGATATTGTGACCTAATTTAGAGGTTGGTTGACCCAAGGGGTCAACTTTACCTAACCTGTCCTATAGATGGCAGAATGATTCTAGGTTTGGAGCCTAGTGATCACCCTGATTCGACTCCCAGGTTATTAGGTCCAAAATTTTAAGGTTCAAGTGATTTTAGAACTCAATTTTTTTCTTAGGGTTTGTCTTGTTTAGATCTCTTCAATCAAGGGCTTAGGTAGCACACTGATGCGGGAAGGTTTATTTCCTTTTATGCAGGCATGTGTGACTAACACTCCAAGATCCTACTGTAGAAACCCTCATTTGATTCTATTTCCAATCCTTTTTTCTTTTTCACAAAAATTCTCTTTGGACTTGAAAGCAAGAAGTGTGTTGTCCGTAGAGATTAAACGTTATTTCTATTAGGCACATGAATTTGTGGGATAGAATCTGAAAAATCGCTCCAACTTCAAGAAGAATTAAAAAAATTTCGCAAAATTAGGAAACGTTTTCCTTAAAGATGGTGATTACTATATAAAGAAGGCAATTGATTCCTAAATTGATTTTCTTCCTTTTGTCTTTTCAGGATTTAGGGAATGGTTTAAGGAAGAAAAGAAATTACCTGCCCTGGAGTGGTTGACTTGCGGGAGGGATTTTCTCATGAAATACCTGCAAGATCAAAACAAAGCAAAGTAGGGCAAGTTAATGTTCAATATGATAAAAAGAATGTAGAGACTAGTGATAAATTGCGCATTGTTCCCCGGCAACGGCGCCATTTTGTTGAAGGTGACATGGCTCGATCGTGTTTTAACAGTTATTGCGTCGTAGTATAGGTGATCAAGCGTCATCAACAAATAAAGATTTTTATTACTCGAAAACCAGAGTATCCGAGGTCGAACACAGGGAGCAATCGGAATTTACTACTAATCTCAAATGTAATTGAACACTCTAATTTACTCAAAACTTGAATTCAAATATGAATGTATGCGGTTAAAAAGTAATTATGACAAAAGAGTGGACGTCTGATCTTGTGATCAGACGTCTTAAAAGTGTTTTCCCTTCTCCTTTTGCTTTCTTTCTTCTGCAGTCTTCACTTTGCTTTCTTCTTCTTTCTCTGCAGTCTCTCTTCCTTCCTTCTCTTCTCTCTTCTGCGAAGGCTTCTTCTTTGGTCTCTTCTCTTCTTCCTCTTTTTGTCTGCAGTTCTTCTTCTTGCCTTGATCTTCTTCCTGCCTTTGCTTCTTTTCTTGCAGTCCTTCTTTCTCTCTGCAATCCTTCTTTCTTCCTTCTCTTCTCTGCCTCGCTCAGCCTCTTCTTCTACTTCTTCGCTTCTTCTTTCCTTGCGGCTTAGTCTCTTCTCCTCAACACTCAGCCTGCCTACACAGAGAGGTGGAAGCAAAACCTACCCTGTTCCTCTACCCGCACGTCTCTCTCTGCAATTCACTTAAAGGACGCTCTCCTAGAGCCGCAGGTAATCGGGTCGGATTTTGCACCCGGGACCAGGCGCACCAGCATGAGGGTGATGCGCGAGGTGTGCTCAGATAGAGTCGGGTCGGAGCCTGCCAGATCCGCGAGATGAAGCTGCAGACGAGGCGAGCGTGCGTTAGGTGAGGGACCTCACCCCTGTGTGTTCGGAGGCAAAGAGCTAATAACACAAAATCACTTTATACCTCTTCAGCCGCTTGTAACTTCACGATGTGGGACTATTAGTCCCGCCTTGCTCTCGCGCGCAGCAGCAGAAGCCCTTCGTGAAATCGCCACAGCTGCGGCCTCAGTTGGTGTTGATTACTGGATCAGATGGCTTCGCAGTGCTTGCCCGAGTCCACTGCACCTGAAGCCTGGAGCTAGCTTGGAGCTGCTTCAACCGTCAATGGCGGCAGGGGCTGGAATACTGCCAAACACAAAACAAGCCTCTCGGCTTAATCAGATCAGCTGGGGACCTTCGCCGTGGCACGACAAAGGTCGTGCACGGTGAAGTAGGTCGTGGGATGGCCTAGGCATGCGTGCCTAGGTCGTCCTGTGACCGGAAGTGTGGGGGTGTTTGGGGGGCTGTGGTGGAGGCGTAGAGGGATGGTGGATGGGTGGAGAGTGTTCCTTGTGGTGAGGCGGAGCTTATGAGACGGTTGGCGAGGCGTGTGGAGGGGCGGAATGATGGGGGAGACTCGCCAGAGGTTGGTCGGAGGCGAGGAAGATGGCGGTGGTCAGCGACGGTCGAGGGTCAATCAATTGAAATAAAATCGGGAAAAGAAAGAGGGAAGGTTGTGGAACAATTCTAACCTACTTACAGGGACGAAGGGGTACAGAGAGGCAGACAGCTGTACCTGCTGTCGCCGGAGAAGAAGCTGCCCAGTGGAGGAAGACGGCGTCGACGACGGGGCTGAGGCGGCGTGCGCGGGTATTGCGCGACGCGGAGGAGAATCAGGAAGATGACTCTGCCATTGGTTTTGTTGCCGAACGAAGAGGGAGGGGAGGGGGGCTCGCCGAAGCTCGCTGGACCCTTGGCCGAAGAAGAAAGAGAAGAATTTGAGGTGGAGGTCCGGCCAAGTCAAGCTAAAAATGAGCGACCGGGTTTGGGGGTTCTTTTATAGGCACTGGGCCGTGCTTTCAGAGCGTGGGGGGCACGCCATTACCTCCGACGACTCGCCGGAGAAGGAAAGAGGGTGGATACCCAAATCCCTCGTGCATTCGCACGAGAGATTGGGTTCACACCAGGGATCAAGATTGGCCTTAGATGGAAGGGAATTCCTCAGAGAATCTCCCTTCCATTTCTGGGAGGGGATCTCTGAGGAATCAGAGAGTATTCCCTCTCTAATCCTCATCGGAGTGGGATTATGCCCCAAAAATGGTGGAAGGACTTGATTGTAAGGGTGGCAAGGAAGTTAGGGGGCTCTTTGCGATGACTTTCAAAAGATAGGGACCAAATTGTGATTTGGGTGTACTAAATTGCAAAGTAGGTCAAGATGACCTCCCCTTAGGTCCAAATTTTGGTACAAACCTAATTTGGACCTAAGGAATCCAATGGTGAAGTTGGATTTTAGGTTTGACCTCGTTTGACTGGACATTTTGCATAAAAACCTAAATTAGGTTAATTGATGAGTTAGGACCCTAATCTAGGTCAAACTGGGTTCCAAAGGCCAAATTAAGTGTTCTAAATCCTAGGGGATATTTTTCCATGATTTTTAGAGGGTTTAATTGATTTTTATCCTGACCGGAACCTTGTTGAATTAAGCGGGTCTGTTTTAGGGTTACCAAATGTCATTTAATTCCTAGATTGCACATGAACCCATTTCTGATTGACTCAACCCACTTTTTATCTTATTTAGACCATTTGACCTATGTTTTGCCTCTGATAAATCCCGTTTATGTACTGCAATGGTAAAATTGCAGTTTTAACCTTTATTTCATGTTTTCTTCTCAGAGCACTTTTTCCTTCATTTAGGCCTTCTTCTAGGTTATGTAGGAGCTTTTATCTTCTTTATTGGGTCAAAATGAGCTAGTTATGGCTCATGATGAGGCTCTCATCATATTCCAGGAGTCGTCTCGTCCAACTCATCCTCCAAGCAGTCGTCGAGGAGTATAAGTTCTCTCTATCTTCTCTTTTACTACTTTCTAGAATAGATTTCCCACTTTCTAGTGTAGATTTCCTGCTTTCTAGTGTAGTGGATAGTTGTAATTGTAATGAACATCAAAGTATGATAATGAATTCCATGTTTATTCTATCTCTCTTTTATCTTTATTTGTAATATTCTCTCTCTGTCTTCTATTCATTATTCTTTAAGTAGATAGTTAGTTTAGATTCAATTCGACTAGCTAATCTACTTCATGACAATTAAAAAAATGCAGTTTTAAATTGAACGTCTGCCTTCCTGTGTTCGACCCGAAATTCTTAGAATTTCGGTATAAATTTATTTGTTGAATGATTTCTTTGCAAATCGAACTATAATGATAGGTTTTTCGAAACCAACTTCGATCGCGTAGTTTTTCGCAACCAAACTTTTGGCGTCGTAGCTAAGGAGGCGATGCTCTTTGATTTTTCGCATTTTCCCACCTTACTTATCTTTTACCTCACTTTTATCCTCTTTTATTGTGATTGTAGGTACTCTCACGAGGTGAGTAGTAGTACATTGGAGTAAAGTATTGTTGAAGGGTTCGTAAGTTTACCCTCACCTCCCCCACCCACTAGATTTCATTCCATCACCTAATAACATAAACCCTAATCAACCTAGGAGCCTCCATAAACTCTAAGGTTAGTTTTGATTGTTTGTTTGACACCTATACCCGCCTTACCCTCCACATTTAAAAAGAAAAATTTTTAAAAAAAATCTCTCACTGAGGTACACAACCTCTTCTGATTTTCAAACTTAATCGATAAACCGATCTTTGGAATCGGTACATACACTCAAACACATAATTGAGTAGAAATCTAATTAGGTAATCATTTGTGTGCCTAATTAAGTGGTGCATCAAGCCAATTGTTTGAGTTGTTTGGGCCACACCACTTCAACTAAAATCAACTCATCAAGTAGCTGCCACATAGGTTCAACTTTCAGGGATTTACCAGGCACTCCACATTCTTTTAAGTTTCAAAGGAAAACATCTTCACCTATGCTTTTAAAACCTGGCGTGCCAACTAAACTTGATTGAATATACCTAAAGTTGAATCCTAAAAGCTACTAAGTAAGATTTGAACCCTAAAATTCACCAAATCCAAAAATAATCTTGCTTGAAAACCACTGGCTGTGCATGCACACACATATCAATCAATCATTAAGGGCACAACCCAAATAAAGGGCCCATCACATTCCAAAGCACATTCAAACCTAACCTTAATTAAAACAGAGTAGACGTTGGCCTTAAGGATTGGACTCGCTCTTCGGAGCCCAAACCGAGATTATTTTCTATTAGTCTATTTCTACTGTTCAATCTGATGTCTAGCTAGGGGAGCAGAATCAAACGATCGCAGCTGGGGGGTACACTAGGAACCTGAGGTGCAAGCCAAAGGAAGAACCTTCTCTCCAGTCCCTCCCTCTAACTGGTTGGATTGACCGGAAAGAAGTAGATCAAATCGATTCTTTATCTCAAGACGGGTTCTGGGAGTCTGTAGGTCTTTAGGCTAGCCCACTTAAGGACAGGTTTGTTTGTTTATATTGTAGGGCACCTTTCTTCCTCCCATTCAGTCATGGATCCTTCCACATTCTACACACTTTCCCATCCTTATCCTCCTAATTCATCTTATTCCCAAAATGATTATTATTCCAACTAGACTTATTCTCATCCATCTTCTAGTTGGGATAATCCTGATTGGGAATATAGTTTCGGACCTCCATATTTAGGGTTTAACCCTGGACACCACGATTTTGATTCTTATCCTTCTTCAAGCTACAATGATGTTAGATCATCTCTCTCATTTGAACAACCTAATATGATCTACAATCAAGAGGGATACACTGATCATTACCCCTTCCCTGAATACACTGCCTTTAGGTCATCACCACCTTATGAGCAACCTGAAATGACCTATTATCAGGGAGGGTATCAAGATCCTCAATTCGTTAACTCCCCTACACTGAACCCAAACCCACCCAACCATAAAACCAAACCATGTGGTTCAGGTTAACCAAGTCCAAGAAAAGGTGTTGGCTAACTTGAGGAACACTATACAATCTTTAAAAGCTCAACCAACACCTTGCATTGAAGAATTCGAGTCCTTTATTGAAATGATTGATGATCTAAACAAGTATCTATTGGATTGGCTCTAGGATGTTAAGGATAAGAGCCCGGGTGAGTTTTTACTTAGGAAATTATCGAAATTGAGGATGAGATTTGTGCTTGCTTTAGTTCAATCTTGGAATGATTCCCAGGATGAACCCCCTTCAGGAGAGCTACTGTCAGAACCTGCTGAGGCACCTGTTAGGGGGGACACGTGTTACAAGATCAGGTTTGACCAAGTTGTTCTAGAGTAATCAAATAAGGATGATTTGATTTCTTCATTAGAGATCCCTGAGCTGGGATATGAGGAAATATATGTCTCTATAGATCAGAAAGTAATTGATAATTTTAAGACATACATTAATGAGGATTCAGATTTCTTTGATTATGAAGGTAAAGAATCATTATGCGAAGTCTCACATGAGTTTACAGAACACAATTCTAGTGAGACAACTGGCCCTAAAGAATTTGATAAATCATTTGATGGCCCTGAAATTGAGGAACTTGATCCTTTTGGGGCTTACATGGTAGATTCAGATTCTGATTTCATGAAGGATTTAATTCAAAGCCCCATTCCTCAATTACACCCCTTTGAGCTTACTGACGATCCTATTTTTGAGATCACTAGACCCAAGTCAATTCTAATTCAGTCACATCTTTTAGACTTGGGAATTTCAGATGGGATGATTAACATGCATGAGGTTCCAGAATTTGAAATCTTGAATGAGGAAGACAAGAGTTGGGAAATATTGATCTGGGAAGCCAATTCTGGAGGAAGTAAAAGATTGTGTCTAAGGGTTCCAATTTGTCTAAAACAACTAACCTTCTACCAAGACCCTTATGACATATTTGACTCTAAGGATGTCCAACCCAAGCACACATTCATTGATTATCCTTTTGAGCTTGATTTCTCTGTAACCCAACTTTTTGGTCTTATGTTGCATCCTTGTAGATCGCAGGCCTGACCCCACTTGCATATTGATTTCAGGTTTTGGATAATTTTTATCCAAAACCTTATTTATCTCAACCATGGGGTATGGGTTGGCATCACAATCTAGTCCACATCTGTGGACATCTACTGGCAAGTCTTGAGGTGAATCTTTTTATTCTGATTCTAACCTGCACCTGTGAATACTTTGTTTCTTCTTTATTTGTATAGGGTGCCTAGCTGAAGGCACTAACTTCAGCACATATATAGGTTCTTTTCATCTCAGAGCAGACCCGTTATTCACGTAATTCAAGTGCTTTCTACTCTACTCCACTCTATTTCATATCTTTTTAATATAATGAGGACATTTCATTAGATAGGCATGGGGGGGTGGATATTCATCACTAAATTATTTTGTCAGCTCCGTAGATTCTTTTTGTTTTCTTTTGATTTATTTATCTATAAAAAAACATTAGGAAAGAATACTTGGGCATTAGGACTTTTCAATCTTAGGAAATATTATAGTAGAATCTGAACACTAAGACCCTTCAGGTCTTTGGGATTAATCAACTCGGGTATCCACTAAAATGTGGATTTGTGTATCGAGTCCTCGCCATCCTGAATTCTATTTCAATTTTATTAAATAAGTTTGGGTGATAAGTATACGACTTATCAACCCGCCCTCTGATTTGAGGGAACTCAAGTCTAAAGCATCTACACACTATTTGTCACTGACTTGTTGTTTGATGATTTTAATAGAAATTGGGTAGCTAATGAACCTTCTAGGGTGGTATGGATGGAAAGTTATCATGGGTAATAGCCCATAGGTAGGTTGTCCAGAGCCCAGCCACTGGACCATTCTTTTCCTGCTGCCTTTAGGTAAATCTTAGACTAGGAAAGCCACCTACTTAAAAAAAAAGAAAAGGAAAGTCCAAAAAAAAAAGGAGAAAAAGAAAACAAAAGAAATAAGCCACACTTCATCGCATGTGTATGGTTGGCAAGTTATCATAGGTAACAGCCCATTGGTAGGTTGTCCATAACCCAACTCAAGAAATGCATGTCAAATTCCTAAAACACTTAGGAAGAAGCGGAGAAGTAGAATAAGCCAAGGAGATATACACTGGATTCACCTTTGTGTTGACCCCATAAAAAGAAAAGTAGGGAGAAAGCTATCGGTCGTATAAATACACCTTTAGGCAGAATTCTTTTTAAGGTCACCTAGGGGGGTAGAAACCCGAAGTCCATTTTAATTGCCGATCAATGAGTCTATCACTTTCACAAAAAGATGCTTATAACTTAGTGTTCTCATCAAGTCTTGGGTAGGTTGAGTGGCCGTAGAAAGCCATTCTGTAACCCTAAACTCAAAAATCCAGAAAAATTAGAAAAGAAGAAAAAAAAAAAGAAAAAAAGAGATCTTTCTTTGAATAAGGCGAGGGCTTGAGGCGGTCTGCATTTTGGCAGATACCCGGGTGCTGTTGTATCTTTGAAAGTTCAGGTCCTAAATAAAAATTTCTTAATGTTGAAAATGAGTTGTGCCTTAGTAATCCAACCTAATTCTTTTATAAATAGCATGTAGTTTTTGCTAGGGACTAGCAAAAGATAGGCATGGGGGTGTGATGTCCATACATCTAAATAGCCAAAAATATCTATTAATGCATGTTCTTAGTGTCATATTAGCATCATACATTGTAAATATTACATAACATGCATAATCATGCATTTAGGTCAAGTTATATAAATTATATAGTAATTATCTCTTTTTATGGTCAGGGAAAGGACAAGTTTTAATTGAGGCCTCAGATCAAAGATCCAACCATACCGATCTGAACATGGTGACAATTGGAGTTCAACAACTCCAAGATCGCCCTGATCGGACATCCGTAGCACCAGATAGAGATCGAGGAACCCTAAAGATCAAGGGCCAAGATGGTGCCAATCTGCACTACAGATGATAAATCTGACCACACGGATGGGTTTGAATCGATGATCGCAACCTAACGACATGAAAATTGGCTCAATCCGACATCCGTGGCACCATCTACAACACATAGAAGATGGACGGCCAAGATGACGCCACGTGATGCCATCCCAGCCGCCCAATCGGCCCTTAGGATCGTCGCTGCATCTCCAAAGGACTTTCAACGCATGATCTGGGCCATTGGATCTTGGTCCAATGGTCACGAGCACACACGCCTGAAATCAAAATCGTGATAAAGTAAGCGTCGCAGCACAGCGGTCGAGCACGTTGCGTAAGTGCGCGACGCGAGTTCGACTCCGCATCCGCAGCGCGTGGGCAAATAATCGCGATTGTGAGATCGGTTGCAGGCAGCGTGATCAGCCAATAGCGCACACGCGTGATCTGATGCACAGCATGCACGCTCGATCACACGCAAGAGCGCGGTGAAGGAGTAGACAAAGGCATGTAAGGGGAAATTTGAGCCGTTTGATCTCGTAATCGGATGGCTAAGATTTGAAAGACGTGTGTGGGCATTTTGAGAGCTGAAGGCAGGGAGGCACGCTGGGCGTGCACACGTCGGCCACGTTTAGGCCTTTTGTGATGGATAAATCCATCACTAAAGACCTGATATTAATGTTTTAAGCTTGAAATGACAAATTTGCCCTCGATTCCTACAATTATAAAAGGAGACCCGACCTCCACTTCTCCATCCCTTCCTTCACTTCTCTCCCTCTCAAAAGCTCAAGAAAAGCTTATCCCACACCTGGGATGCTATTCTAGAGCCAAAATCCAATTTCTCATCCCTATTCCGGAAGTGGATCCCGCGACGACGATGATGTGCTGCCTCGTTCCCGCTTCTTCCTACTTCATCCTCCTTCCCGCTCCGTCCCTCGTCTTCCAAGCATCGTCTCGTCCGGCTCGTCCTCTAAGCAGCTGTCGAGGAGGATAACTTCTCTCTATCTTCTTTTACTGCTTTCTAGAATATATTTCCTGCTTTCTAGTGTAAATTTCCTACTTTCTAGTGTAGTGGATAATTGTAATTGTAATGAACATCAACTTATGATAATGAATTCCATGTTTATTATATCTCTCTTTTATCTTTATTTGTAATATTCTCTCTCTGTCTTCTATTCATTATTCTTTAAGTAGATAGTTAGTTTAGATTCAATTCGACTAGCTAATCTGCTTCGTGACAATTAAACAAATGCAGTTTTAAATCGAACATCTGCCTCCCTGTGTTCGACCCGAAATTCTTAGAATTTCGGTATAAATTTATTTGTTGACGGGTTTCTTCGCAAATTGAACTACAACGGCGGGTTTTTCGAAACCAACTTCGATCGTGTAGTTTTCCACAACCAACAATAGGGATCAAAATGAAATGGAAAATTGGAAGAATGATGCAAGTCTAACCATGGTTTGAATTTATGGTGAAAGCCAAACTTGGATGGGTTAGGTGGTAAGTCCAATGGAAAGGGAGGGGGAGAGAAGTCAATGTGATGCAGGGTGGGTGAAGTTAGTGTGGATGTTTTTGGTGATAAATCAGGAAGATTGAAAGAGTAAGAGTCAAACCGTAGCTGTTCTGAAAAGTCTTGGACCACATAATCATCTTTAGAATAGGAATCAATAAAATCTAGATTAGTGGTGTCAAAGCTGAGTAGGATTTAATCAACATAGACTTCTTGAATATTGCTTTCATTTTATTATCAGTGTCCTCAAAAATTTCCAAATCAACAAAC
Organism: Thalassia testudinum; assembly: GCA_037157565.1. NCBI lineage: Eukaryota > Viridiplantae > Streptophyta > Magnoliopsida > Alismatales > Hydrocharitaceae > Thalassia > Thalassia testudinum. The sequence continues at coordinate 3,845,890 of JAZHRO010000003.1, read as the reverse complement.
CTCTTGGAAGCTTGAAATAAATATAACGAGAAAGTCTGGTTACTGCAACTTATATTCATTTTCCCATAATGAGAATTGATATGAGCTGTTGTAATAAAAAAAGGTCTTCCATGGATGGCATTAATGAGAGCCTTAGGTACCTCTATGTCAAGGACCAAAAAATTAACCGGAAATAGATAATTCCGAATGTTGACAATACTATCCTCAACAATTCCCCGCAGTTGAATGGTAGATCGGTCTTCCAATTGAGATTAAACCTTAGTAGGTTTAAAATCACTGAATCAATATTCCTCGAATAAGATCGGGGGAATGATATTAATAGAAGTACCTAATTTGAGAGGGTCGCAAAAAAAGGTGGTGTCATTTATGATAACAGAGATGACTGATGCGCCTGGGTCCTTTTTTGTGAAAGGCAGCTTGCTCTAAAAAATTGAGCTTGCTGTCTTAGAAAGGACCACCCTTCCTAGATTCTGAGCCTGCCATTTTGGAGTATATCTTTCTTTCAACAATTTAACATAGGCAGGGGTGGCATTTAGGAGGGGGATATTAGTCTTGACTTGCCCAAATAAGTCCAAAAGTTCTTGGTGAGAGGGCTCTGATTTTTTATTAGAAGGATTGGATTGCAGTGCTTGAGAGTGAGAGATATGATTTGAATCTAGTGTTTGTGGTGTTTCTTTATCTTCTTCCTGAGTGGGGTTAGGAGAGTCGATTTGCATAGGTTGAGAGTGGTTTCATCAATTTGATTTGAAGGCCCTAAATCAATGGTGGTTTTCCCACTCAATGTATCTGCATATGCAATTTGGTTATCACTGGGTGGAAGTGGGGGGGTCTGTTGTTGATGGAAATCGAGTTGGTGCTAAGGTATCGGGTTAATAGGAGGCTAATTAGTGTGGTTCTGATGTTGGTGTGCACCTGGATGTTGGTTCCTTTGATTGGCAAAGTTTGGTGTGGGCTAGGATGGTGAATGTTCTACAGGTCTTTGCCTCGGAATAACCCCAACTTGATCATTGAGATTGTTAATAACACAAGTGATTTTCGTAGTTTTTCTTTGTATCTCCTGCAGGGTTTCCATCATTTGGGTATTGATGTCTTCTTGAGATGGCCCAAATTGATTTTGTTGTTGGTAAGGAATCGGATTGGCTCAGGAGTGAGTCGGATAATTCCTCCAATTAGAGGAATTTTTAAATTGCTCTTGGAAGGTGGAGACATTTTGGGTAGGGTGCTGATTTGGATAAGCATAATTCCCCTTTGAACCATAGAAAGCCTCAGAATAATGATTATACTCAACACGGGCAGTATTTAGGTTATGCAAATTTTCTCTCTTAGGGGTGTTAGAAGGGGTGAGATGTTGAATTTGTGGATCTTGGGTAGGTGTGGCAGGTCTCCCTTGGTTAGATAGGTTTGCTACTTCCCTATTCAACTGTTGTTGATTAGCTTGTAGCTGAGCCATTATGGAGTAGAAATTAGTTGGGGGGGGGGGGCTTGATTAAGTAGCTCCTGGGTGGATAGATTAGGGAAAGAGAAATTAGCATGTAGGTTAGAGGACCTATTTTGATTTTCCATTTAATGAAGAGGAAGAATGTAGGAGAAAGTCTTTTTGGGGAGGCAAAAATCAAGTGGTCCCTCAAAGTGTGGAGCTTTGGACTATCGCCTGTGCAAAATGGAAGAAATGGTGAGGAGAGGAGGGAGAGATGAGAGAAGTGTGCAATCAAGCAATACAAAATTCTAGACCTAACTTAAATCTGACTCCCTAAAAATTAACCTAAGACTTGATCTACCTAGAAAATAAGAAATCAATAGTGGATATATGTTCTCTCAACAAATCTGGCCAGGCTGAATAAGGGGAGGTTTGGGCCCAAGCATGTCCCAAGAATTGATACAAACTAAAGAAAACTTAAAACCCATGCCTGGTCGTTTGACATGGCCCCTTAGCCTAGCACCAGATATAGATGAAAGAATTGATACAAACTAAAGAAAACTTAAAACCTAGGTAGCAAGCCTAAGTTTGATGAAACCTTAGGGGTCAAATTGCTATGGATTTTGATTAAGCCTAGGAGGCTAAGTGCACAAGGAATGTGATGGGCGTTAGTTGGGGTAATGCTCGATTATTTCTTTTTTATGCATGTACGAATTGGGTGGGAAGTGTTGCCTAAGCCAAACCAGTAGGGTTTGCAAAACAAGGAATTTTAGCTAAAGTGTTTTAGGGTTTTGATTAAGATTTAGTGTCTTTTAGGATTCTCTCTTGTTAAGGATTCAAACAAGGTTTTGAAATTTCACAAATAATAACAATCAAGTTGTAGTTGGTGGAGTTCAATTCCTTTAGAGTTTGATGTGACTAAGAGAGAATTTAAAAACCCTAAAGTTGAAATTCCTAGTTATGCAACTCCTAAAATGAATCTCATTTTCAAAATCTTTAAAGGTGGTGGTCCAAACAAGACAAACAACACCACCAACTGATATCAAATCAAACAAGGAATCCAAAAATAATTTTTTTGAGATTTTAGAAAATTATTTAATATTTTTTGGAATTTTCCTTCTTAGTGGTGTCAATAGTCAGAATTGATAGATTCAGGGAATTAATTATGCAGAAACCTCAAATGGCCTCAATAATTTTTGGGAATTTTATATGTTGTAGGTAATTTCATAAGGTTTCCAGAAATATAAAGTTTACCTAAATCTAATTAGTAGAAAATTTTATAAAATTCATGAACAGTAAGAAAATAGTAAGAAAATAAGGTCTAACCCCTATTCAACCGTGAATTTTTTAATTTTTTCTATGCATAAAAATTTCTTGAAAATTGGATTCAAGATTCTGGACTCAAAGGGGCTTCCCTGGATGAAATTTGGTGATTTTAGGAAGCTCCTGAGTTCCCAAATCTGATTTTTGAAAATCAAGATAGAAGTCTGGATTTTCAAAAATCAGACACCAATAAGGTGAAGGTGGTGGAAAGGTGAAGCAAACAAGCAACAAAATGAATTTTAGGGTTTCACCACCCTTAATTTTTCTTGTTTTTAATTTTTTTGATAATTTAAAGAATTTTTAAGAGATTTATCTTTGTTTTTTATGAGAAAAGGCCTGGGGTATCAGCCTGAAGTATGCGGGAAGAAAAGAAACTTGAAGCTTCCGCTCCAAGTGCTCCAAATCCTGTTCCCGCTCTTGATTCACACCCGAAATCAAAAGAAACAAAATTTTGTGAAGATGAAGATTGCAAGAGAGAGATCAAAATGTGTGACTAAACTGTGCCTCCCTAGCAATGGTGCCAAAAAGTCATGCAAGATTTGCATGATTTTAAATGGGGGTTTTAATGTCGTTACAATGCGCAAAATCGATTAGCTTTTAAATTTATATTCCTAGATAGTGGTGGCATCTAGGGTCATCCAAGGAGGCCAATTTGTTAGTCAAATAATTGATTCTCTCTCTCGTCTCTCAAATCAACAATTCTCTTTTTGTATTTTGATTTTTGTAAATTTTTATGTTTGGAAATAGGTGGGATAAGAATGCAAGGATAGAACTACGCTAAAGAAACTTTCCTAACAACTAGAACCTAAGTGAGAAGAGAAGAGAAATTTTTATGTTTGGTCCTGTCTGACCTTTTGTTTCACAAACATGCCCTTAACTTTCAAAATTCCTTACAAACAGCCCCCCAACTTCTTCATCGTCTTCGCAAAAAGGACCTTGGTGTCATTAAAGGCAACCCTGAGCTTCACCGTTGAGATCGAGCGAGAATTTCTCTCTCGATTCTCAATCAATCAGTCCCAAAATAGATACTTAGATTCTTGACGAAGTTGCCTTCCATTTGAGCCACATCTTGGGCTCCAAGTCTTGGCTAAAGTGCCATGCGAATCAATTGAAATTTGGGTTTCTATCTTTGGCAAAGCTTTCCAAGCTTGAGAGCTTGATTCTCCAAGTCTTGCCTAAAGTGCCATGCGAATCAATTGAAATTTGGGTTTCTATCTTCGGCGAAGCTTTCCAAGCTTGAGAGCTTGATTCTCAAGCTCCATTCACCTTCTGATGACCTATAAAAATACCTCCAAATCAAATCGAACCTCTCACGCTTGAATTCGGCCTAAAACACCTCTAATTCTTCTCTTCTTTCTTGGTTGAAACGCTCCTCGACATCCATTGACCTCCTCCAACTCCATTCTTCCTCCATTCGTAATACCAATGATGGAGTCTCATTCCTCTCATTCCTTCGCTCCTAGCCGTACCTGTAGGAGCCTCCCCCCATCCTCGCCGTCGTTTCCTACCCACCAGAGCAGTTTTCTTCCTCGACGTCGACCATACCTCAAGCGGTGCTGCCTTGACTCCCATTTGTCTGTCAACTACTCAAATAAATTCCCTAACTCTTCTCTTTAATTTTTACCCCAACCACACTTAGCTTCGACCATGCTATCACCCATTCACCGTCATCCCTTCCACATCCAGCCATTCCTCTAGCAAGGCATATCTCTCTCCACACACCACCAAACTCCTCATTGATCATCCCTACAGCTCCGCCTTGACTGGAGGAGCAAAAGCCCTAGACTAGTTAGGTCGATTGCCGATGTAAACATGTTTATATCACATAAACTATCTATTTATGTGTGTTCTTAAGCATAGAATTGCATCACATACTATAAATATTACATAACATGCATCATCTTGCATTTAGGTTAGTCTATATGAAATGTAGGTTAATTGTCTCTTTTTATGACCAAGGACAAGGCAACTTATTAATTGGGGCCTCGAATTGAAGATCCAACCATACAGATCATATTAGGGCAACGATTGGAGTTCAACAACTCCAAGATCGCCCTGATCGGACATCCGTAGCACCAAATAGAGATTGAGAAACCCCAAATATCAAGGGCCAAGATGGTACCAATCCACACTTCAGACGACAAATCCGACCACACGGATGGGTTCAGATCGATGATCGCAGCCTAACGACGTGAAAATCGATCCAATCCGACATTCGTAGTGCCATCTACAACACACAGAACATCCCAGTAGCCCAACCGGCCCCAAGGACCTGCCTCCACTTCTCTTCTTCACCCGCTCGACGAATCTCCACCATTGGATGCCCATCCAACGGCCACAGAACCACGCACACAAATTCATCCGCACGACAAAGAGAAGCACTCAGCGCAGCGATCGAGTGCCCCTTCGCAAGCAAAGGGTGCGCGTTCGAGCTGCGCCAAGCTCTTCAAATCAGATGGTTGCGGGCGCGGGTGTGATTGGGCTATTAGATGGAGATCGGGCAGAAGAGGGGAGGAGGCGTGGCATACAGGGAGTTGTTGATCATGTACGCGCATGATGACATGCGTCTGCACGCCTCATTGCACACGGGCGCGCAGTAGAGGCACTAAAGAGGAGCAGGCGCACGTTTTTAAGCCGTCCGATCTCTTGATCGGATGACTGGGAGCCTTTGATTGTGCTCAAGCATTTAAGAGCGCAGAGGTGAGGAGGCGCACGCGGCGCATGCACGTGGGCCACATTCAAGCCTTTAGTGGCGGATAAATCTGTCACTAAAGGTCCTGAATTAATGTTTTTGATGTTGCAATGACCAAAATGTCCCTACTCCTTGCAACTATAAAAGGAGACCTCTACCCTACGAATTTCTCATCCGTTCTTCTCTTCTCTCACCCCTTCCAAAGCTCTAAGAGCTTGTCCCACACCCAGGATGCTCCTCTAGAGTAGAAATCATAATTTTTCCACCTTTGTCCCCCTTCGTGGAGCATCCTGTGGTTGTCCTCTCTCTGCATTCGGGAAGCGAATCTTGCGACAATGATGATGTGCTGCTTCATTCCCGTTCCTATCGCTTCGTCCTCCTTCTTCCTGCTCTGTTCCTCATCTTCCAGGCGTCGTCCTGTTCGGCTCGTCCTCCAAGCGATCATCGAAGAGGATACTTCTCTCTCCATTCTTTTTACTGCTTTCTAGAGTAGATTTATCTCTTTCTATTATAGATTTCCCGCTTTCTAGTCGTAATGAGTAGTGTAATGAACAACTTATAATGAAATCCATGTTTATTCTACATCCCTTTTACTTTTATTTATAATATTCTCTCTCTTTTATTTATTATTTGTTAAATAGATAGCTAATTTTCGACCAGCTATTCTATTTCGTGACAAATAAAACAAACGCATATTTTTAATCAAATGTTAGCCTCCCTATGTTCGACCTAGAACTTCTTTATGGATTTTTCGGTATAAATTTTATCTGTCGAACAGATTTCTTCATGATTCGAACTACAACGACGTGTTTTCGAATCCAACTCCGAACGCGTAGTTTTCTCCATCAACATTTTGGCGCCGTTGCTGGGGAGGCGATGCTCTTTGATTCTTCACGTTTTCCAACTTATGAATCATTTTCCTCACTTCTCTCCTTTCTTATTGTGATTGCAGGTACTCTTTTGAGACGAACAAAAGCAGTAGATTGGAGCAAAGTACTGTTGAAGATTCTGTAAGTTTACCCCCACCTCCCACCCATTAGATTTCATTCCACCACATAATAACACAAACATAAATCAACCTAGGTGTTCTTATAAACCCTAAGATTAGTTGTGATTGTTTGTTTGACACCTACACCCGCCTTACCCTCCGCATTTAAAAAGAAATATAAAAAAATCTCACAAAGGTACACAACCTCATTTGATTTTCAAACTCAACCGGTAAACCGATCTTTGGAACTGGTACACACACCCAAACACATAATCGAGTAGAAATCAGATTAGGTAATCACTTGTGTGCCTAATTAAGTGGTGCAACAGGCTGATTGTTTGAGTTGATTGGGCCGCACCACTTCAACTAAAATCAACTCATCAAGTAGCTGCCACATAGGTTCAACTTTTAGGGATTTACCAGGCACTCCACATTCTTTTAAGTTTCAAAGGAAAACATCTTCACCTATGCTTTTAAAACCTGGCGTGCCAACTGAACTTGATTGAATATACCTAAAGTTGAATCCTAAAAGCTACTAAGTAAGATTTGAATCCTGAAATTCACCAAATCCAAAAATAATCTTGCTTGAAAATCATTGGTTGTGCATGCACACACATATCAATCAATCATTAAGGGCACAACCCAGATAAAGGGCCCATCACATTCCAAAGCACATTCAAACGTAACCTTAATTAAAATAGAGTAAACGTTGGCCTTAAGGATTGGACTCGCTCTTCGGAGCCCAGACTGAGATTATTTTCGATTAATCTATTTCTACTATTCAATCTGATGTCTAGCTAGGGGAGCAGAATCAAACGATCGCGGCTGGGGGGCACACTAGAAACTGGAGGTACAAGCCAAAGAAAGAACCTTCTCCCCAGTCCCTCCCTCTAACTGGTTGGATTGAACGGACAGAAGTAGATCAAATTGTTTCTTTATCTCAAGACGGGTTTTGGGAGTCTGTAGGTCTTTAGGATAGCCCACTTAAGGACAAGTTTGATTTTTTGTATTGCAGGGCACCTTTCTTCCTCCCGTCTATCATGAATCTTTCCACATTTCATACACCTTCCCCCTCTTTCCCTCCTGTTATGACCTATCCTCAACATGATGATTATTATCCCGACTTGTATTGTAATCAACCTTCGATTAGTTGGGATAACTCGGATTGGGTATACAGTTCCGGACCTCCATGTTTAGGGTCTAACCCTGAACACCATGATTGTGATTTCTATCCTTCTTCGAGCCACATCGATTATAGATTGCCACCCTTTCATGGACAACCTAATATAGTCTACAATCGAGAAGGACACACTAATCCTTACCCATCCTCTGAATACATTGCTTTTAGGTCATCACCACCTTATGAACAATCCGAAATGACCTATTATCAGGAAGGGTATCATGAATCTCAATTCGTTAACTCCTTTGCACTAATCCCAAACCCGCCCAACCCTGAACCAAACTATTTGGTTCAGGTTAACTAGGTCCAAGATAAGGTTTTGGCTAACTTGAGGAATACTATACAATCTTTAGAAGCTTAGCCAATACCTTGCACTGAAGAATTGGAGCCCCTGATTGAAATGATTGATGATCTGAACAAGTATTTGTTGGATTGGCTCTAGGATGTTAAGGATAAGGACTCGGGTGAGTTTTTACTTGGGAAGTTAGTGAAATTGAGAATGAGATTTGTGGTTGCTTTAGTTCAATCATGGGATGATTCCCAGGATGAACCCCTTTAGGAGAGCCAATGTCAGAACCCGCTCAGGCACCTGTTGGGGGGACATGTGTTACGAGGCTGACTAGATTGATTTAGAACAACCAATTAAGGATGACCTAATTTCTTCACCTGAGATCCCTGAGCTGGGGTATGAGGAAATGTATGTCTCCATGGATCAGAAAGTGATGGATGATTTTGGAATGTACTTTAATACGGATTTAGATTTCTTTGATTCTGAGGGTGAAGATTCAATTTGCGAAGTCTCACGTGAGTTTACATAACACGATTTCTGTGAGATGATTGGGCCTGTGGAATCGGTTAAATCATTTGATAGCCCATTAACTGAGGAAATTGATCTTATTGGGACTCACATGACCGATTCGAAATCGCATTTTCTGAAGATTCAATTCAATGCCCCGATTGTCAATTACACCCCATTGAGCTTACTGACGATTCTGTTTTTGCGATAACTAGACCCAAGCCAATTCTGATTCAGTCACATCTTTTAGACTTGGAAATTTCAGATGGGGTAATTAATATCAAGGAGGTCCTAGAATTTGACATTCTGAATGAGGAGGACAAGAGCTGGGAAATTTTGATTTGGGAAGCAAGCTCCGAAGGAAGTAGAAGATCGAGTCTAAGGGTTCCAATTAATCTAAAACCATCAAACCAGGACCCTTACGACATTTGTTCTGAGGATGTCCAACCCAAGCACACATTCATTGAATATCCTTTTGAGCTTGATTTCTCTGTAACCCAACTTTTTGGTGTTGGGTTGCATCCTCATAAATTGCAGGCTCGACCCCACTTGCTTACTGATTTCAGGTTCTGGGTAATTTTTATCCAGAACCTTAGATATACTCAACCATGGGGTATGGGTCTGCATCACAATCTGGCCCACAACTGTGGACATCTACTGGCAGGTCCTAAGGTGAATCTTTTTATTCTGATTCTAACCTACACCTGTGAATTCGTTATTTGTCTTCTTTGTATAGTGTGACTAGCTAAAGGTACTAAATTCAACACATATACAGTTTCTATTTATCTCAGAGCAGACCCGTTATTCACACAATTCAGGTGCTTTCTACTCTACTCCACTCTATTTCGTGTCTTTTTAATACAATGAGGACATTGCATTAGATAGGCAGGGGGTGGATATTCATTTCTGAATTATTTCGTTAGCTCCATAAATTCATTTTGTTTCTTTTTATATATATATAAAATTATGGAATTAGGAAAGAAAACTTAGGCTTTAGAAAAATTTCAATCTTAGGAAATAAAACTGTATGATTTGAACACGAATACCCTTCAGGTCTTTGGGCTTAATCAGCCTGGGTATCCACTAAAATGTGAATTTGTTTATCGAGTCCTCGCCATCCTGAATTTGATTTCAATTTTATTAAATAAGTTGGGTAACCTGCCCTCTAATTTGAGGGAACTGTAAGTCTAAGCATCTACACACTATTCACACTGACTTGTTGTTCGACGATTTTAACGGAAATTGGGTAGCTAATGAACCTTCTAGGGTGATATGGTTGGCAAGTTATCATGGATAACAACCCATAGGTAGGTTGTCCAAAGCCTAATCACAAGACCACTCTCTTCTTGTTGCCTCTAAGTAAATCTTAGACCAGGGAAGCCACCTATTAAAAGAAAAAGAAAAGGAAAGTTCAAAAAGAAAAGAAAAGGAAAAGAAAAAAAAAGGAGAAAAGAAAGAAAAAGAAACAAAAGAAATAAGCCACGCTTCGCCGCATGAGTATGGCTGGAAAGTTGTCGGTGGTAATAGCTTATCGACCGGTTGTCCAGAACCCAGCTCAAGAAATACACTAAAAATTCCAAAAACACTTAGGAAGAAGCGGAGAAGTAGAATAAGCCGGGGAGATATACACTGGATTCACCCTTATGTTGACCCCATAAAAATAAAAGTAGGGAGAAAGCTACCGGTCTTATAGATACACCCTCAAGCAAATTTGTTTTTAAGGTCACTTAGGGGCGTAGAAGTCCGAAGTCCATTTTGATTACCAATCAACGAGTCTATCACTTTCACAAAAAGATGCTTAGAACTTAGGGCTCTCATCAAGTCTTGGGCGGGTTGAGTGGCCGTAGAAAGTCGCTCTATAACCATGAACTCAAAAATCCAAAAATATTAGAAAAGAAGAAAAAGAGAAAAAGAGATCCCTCTTTGAATAAGGCAAGAACTTGAGGCGGTCTGCATTTTGGCAGATACCTGGGTGCTGTTGTGTCTCTATAGTTCAGGTCCTAGTTGAAATCCCTAAGTGTTGAAAATAACTATTGTCCAAGAAATCTGACTTAATTCTCTTATAAATAGCATATAGTTTTGCTAGGGACTAGCAAAAGATAGGCATGGGGGTATGATGTAAACATGTTTATATCACATAAACTGTCTATTTATGTGTGTTCTTAAGCATAGAATTGCATCACATACTATAAATATTGCATAACATGCATCATCTTGCATTTAGGTTAGTCTGTATAAAATGTAGGTGATGTGCGCGTGCGCATGTGCTTGGAAGTGTCGTTATAGTTTGCACTTGCGACGTCGATTTTAAAATAAAGAAACGGATGTGAGTCCGAGTGTCGGTCTCAGGGAGGCGTAAAAATTGGATTCTTCTTGTCACTTATTGTCATGAAAAATCGTGGGGTTTTGCTTGCGAAAAGGCACAGGTGAAAAGCGAGAGAGAGAGAGAGAGAGGGAGAGAGATTAGGGTTAGAATTTTTTCATTCGCAACATGCAACTTGGAAAGAAAATAGAGCAAGAAATTGAATAGAAAATAATCTTCATTTAACATGCAACTTTAGTTCACAATTACAACACTAGATAAATACTTGAACATAAGTAAAGTAAAGCTTAAAAGAAGGAAAGAGAGAGAGAGGGGGGGGCGACAAGGCAGCCATGGTGGTGGAGAGGGCTCCATTGGTGGCTCATCATCTCCAGCGATTACAAAAGGGCTTAAAGGTAGCTAGGAGGGGGTAAAGGATTTGTAAGTGGAGTGAATGCCTTGAATGGGTGGTTGGAAGGGGTTTAAATAGGGAGAAGGGCTTTCCAAAAGAAGAAGGGGTTTTAGCGACGTCCCGGACGTCGCTAAAACCCTTCCCAAAACGTCGATGAAGACCCCTGCCAGCCAGTCACTCGCCCGCAGCTGTGCTTCTTCAAGCCTGATCCATGTGCGTGCGTCGTAAGCCGTCCGATCTTCGGATCCCGTGCGGGGCGCACGCCTGGATGGAACCCTCTCACCTGCATCATCACGTGCGTCTGATCAGGGCATATCTGCGGGCACCACGTCTCGCGATCTCACTCGTCTGCTGCTGATCGGGCAGTCCAATTTCGCCCGCGCTCGCCTTCGCCTTCGATTTGGTGCGCGGGGCGTTTCGAACCCACGCCCCCTGGTTGCGCGGTTGAGGCACAGACCGCTGCGCTGCCTTGCATGGATGGTCGCAGTTGCGCGTCGGTGCTCGGCTGCTACTGACCGTTGGATGGAGATCTGACAGTCGTGATCTGCTCGGGCGAGGAGTGCGGTGATGGCGCAGGCAGTTGGTGCGATATTCTCAGCCATCCGATCAAAGATCGGACGGCTCATATCGTTCTATGGTTGATGGAGGGGGCTGGACAAGGCGTGCGGGTGCCACATGGCGCACCGTGGGCCGTTGATCATCAGATCAACGGTCAGAACTTCTTGGGCCCATTGCGGAAGCTCCGGATGTCGGATTTGGCCGATTTCGAGTCCGTTGGACTCCGTTTGTTTCTCTAATTCCATCCGTGCGGTTTGATTGCTCATCTGAGGCTTGTTTGGACAAGTGCTCATACAAAGGGCCATTTATACTATTCTATAAGAAATCTTAATGTGTGATGCATGCAATGCCCCATTCCTATTTAGGATGTGTTATTTATGCATTTTGTTCTTAAAATAAACCCCATTTAACAGAGTTATCACCCCGAGATGCAGTGTTATCAGTAGGTTAATTATCTCCTTTTATGGCCAAGGACAGGGAAACATGTTAATCGGGGCCTCGGATCGAAGATCCAACCATATGGATCTGATCAGGGCAATGATTGGAGTTCAATGACTCCAAGATCTCCCTGATCGGACATCTGTAGCACCAGATTGAGACTGAAGAACCATATAGATCAAGGGCCAAGATGGTACCAATCCATACTTCAGACGATAAATCCGACCGCACGAATGGGTTCGGATCGACGATCGCAGCCTAACGGCGTGAAAATTGGTCCAATCCGACATCCGTAGCACCATCTGCAACACACAGAAGATGGACAGCCAAGATGGCGCCACATGACACCATCCCAACCGCCCAATCGGCCCCAAGGATGCACCTCCACTTCTCTTCTTCACCCGCTCGATGAATCTCCACCATTGGATGCCCATCCAACGACCGCAGAGCCGCATGGACAAATTCATCCGCATGACACTGAGAAGCACTCAGCCCAACAGTCAAGCGCCCCTTCGCGAGCGAAGGGCACGCGTTTGAGCTGCGCCAAGGTTTCAAATCAGATGGGCACAGGTGCAGGCACGATTGGGTGATCCGATGGAGATCGGGCGGCCGAGGGGAGGTGTAGCGCATGGGGAGTCATTAATCTCATACGCGCGCAATGACGAGCTTCTGCACGCCTCATCGCACGTAGGTGCGAGGTAGAGGCGCTGAAGAGGAGTGGGTGCATTCTTTTTAAACCGTCTGATCTCTTGATCGAACGGCTGGGAGCCTTTGATTGTGTGCAAGCGTTTAAGAGCATGGAGGTGAGGAGGCACATGCACGTTAGCCACGTTCAGGCCTTTAGTGACAGATAAATCCGTCACTAAAGGTCCTGAATTAATGTTTTTGATGTTGTAATGACCAAAATGCCCACACTCCTTGCAACTATAAAAGGAGAACCCTACCCTACGAATTTCTCATCCCTTCCAAATCTCTGAGAGGATGTCCCACACCCAGGATGCTCCTCTAGAGTAGAAATCATAATTTTCCACCTTCGTCCCCCTTCGTGGAGCATCCTGCGGTTGTCCTCTCTCTGCATTAGGGAAGTGGATCTCGCGACGACGATGACGTGCTTCTTTGTTCCCGTTCCTCCCGCTTCATCCTCCTTCTTCCTGCTCCGTTTCCTCGTCTTCCAGGCGTCGTCCCGTCTGGCTCTTCCTCCAAGCGATCATCGAGGAGGATACTTCTCTCTCCATTCTTTTTATTACTTTCTAGAGTAGATTTACTGCTTTCTAGTATAGATTTCTCACTTTCTAGTCATAATGAGTAGTGTAATAAACTTCTTATAATGAAATCCATGTTTATTCTACATCCCTTTTGCTTTTATTTGTAATATTCTCTCTCTCTCTCTTCTATTTATTATTTGTTAAATAGATAGCTACTTTTCAACTAGCTATTTTGTTTTGTGACAAACAAAACAAACGCATATTTTTAATCAAACGTCCGCTTCCCTGTGTTCGACCAGAAACTTCTCTACGGATTTTTTTGTTTTAAATTTTATCTGTTGAATGGATTTCTCCGTGATTCGAACTACAATGATGGGTTTTCGAATCCAACTTCGAACACATAGTTTTCTCCATCAACAATTTCCCCTCCTAATTCCCTGCCGAACACAACCACCTTCACACGCACAGTCCGCCTCCACCAGCACCCACAGACCACACTCGAAGCCGACCCCCTCATCATGTTCGCTATAGTCCGGCGAAGCCTCTGAGTTGTTTTGACTGGGCCATTAGGTCGTATTTGTCTTTTCAGGTTCTCCGTTGGACAGCCGCTTGGCAAAACGGTGGCAGCAACTAGCTTTTCTTAAGTCGTTGTAGTACAGATAGTTATTGCCATCATTTGCTAATATTTGTTACTCGGAAAATACAGTTCACCCGAGGTCGAACTCAGGGATCAAGTCGTATTCTAGAGATATACATGTTCTATTACAAAAATAAAGAGAGAGAGAGATGAAAGTTTGGCTTCTTCTTCTCTTCTTTCTTCCTCTTTGTCTTCTCTTCTCTTTGGCTTTTGTTCTTCCTGTTCTTCTTCTTCTTCTTTTCTTGTTTCCTCTATTTCTTGGTTGGACGATCCTGTCTTTTTCTTCTTTTTATTTTCTTTGTTTCTTCTTTTCTTGCTTCAGATATTCCTCCCGTGCTCTTCTTCTTCTGCTTTCTGTTTCTTCACTTGGCTGCTCCTTCTCTCTTCTTTTCTTCTTCTTCTTTGTCTTCTGATGTCTGCAGAGTCTTCACTTGGCCTCTCTGTGTTCCTCTCTTTCCTCTGCCTCGCCTTCCTTCTTCTTCTTTGCCTTCACCTGTCTTCAGGACGTCGTTTGATTTGAAAATCAGACGACTTAAACCGCTTGTTGCTACAGTGTCTCCCTTAGCTTCCTTCTTCTTCACCTGTGCCTGCATGCTCAAGAGTTCAGAGTCAGAGGGCAAAACCTACTCTACCCCCCTCCCTCGCGCGTCTCTTTCTCTCTGAGTTCGCTCTTAGGACAGCTCTCCCAGAGCAACCGGGTAATCGGGTACGAGTCGCGCCCGGGTCCAGGCCCACCGACGTGCGGTGGTGGGCGAGGAGTGCAGGTCGGGTTAATCGGGTCGGGCCAGGTCCGCGGAGCGTGATCACGGACGAGGCCGGGTCGGGTGAGAGGGACCTCACCCCGTGGTCAGGAGGCGAACAGCATAAGGCACTTTTTGCCTTTATGCGTCCGCGCGCCTCTGAGAAGTTCCGAGGTGGGACTAAATGTCCCACCCCAATTGAGCGCCTGCAGCGGAGGGAGCAGCGGGCAATCGTGGCTTCACGCGAGGCCTTCGCCCCAACTGCGAGCCTGGGACGCTTCGCGGAGACACCCCGCGCAACCTGGGAGTCGAACCTGGGCGAAGGCGTGCCTGCACCTGCAGGTGAAGGAGCTCTACTTGCTCAGTAATGGCGACGGCGGGCGAGTCACCTGGTCACAGAAGAACGGCCTCTCGACCTAATCAGACAGGCGGTGGACCTTCGCCGTGGCACGGCGAAGGTGGTCGGATGGTTTGCAGTGGGCGTGGTGGAGCCAAAGGATCGCCCTAAGTCAAACTGCGGGCGGAGAAGTGGGTGTGTTCGGTGGATCTGCAGAGGGCGTTTGGTGGGAAGTGGAGGGGTGGAAGAGGATCAGGGTGACGAGGCGGAGGTTATGCACAGGTCGACGAGCCGTGTGGGGTGCTGGAGCGATGGGAGCGGTTCGCCGGAGTTTGGCCGGAGGTGGAGAAGGTGAGGGTGATCGATGGGAAATCGGGGCCGACAGTAAGGGTTTCAGTATGGAAAAGAAAGAGGGGAGGAAGAGGAGAAGTTCTACCTGCTAAGTTGGACGAGGAGGGGTTGGCGCAGGCGACAGTCGTATCGACTGTCGCCGGAGAAGAAATTGCCCAGAGGAAGGGGCGGCGGCGAGGAGGGGACCGGAGAGGCACCAGCTGGGTGCGGCGTGACGCGGAAGGATCGAGGGAAGGTAACCCTGCTGCTGGTAGTGCGGCAGGGCGACGAGGAGGAGGAGGAGAGGCCACCGGAGCAAGGGGGCTTCTGTCGGAGTGGGAAGGGAGGAATTGAGGGGGGTGTCTCCGTCAGATCCGAGCTGGGAAGAACGGCGGAGCGACGGGGGTATTTATAGGGGCGGAATCAGAGAGGAGGGCGGAGGGAGACGACGTGTCTCCCTCACCGGAGGATGCCGGAGGAAGGAGACCCATACCGTCCGTGCGTTCGCACGGGCGGTATGGGCGGTCGTAGTACTCAGGGGGGTGTCCCTGCGGTGGCTGACGACGCAGGGTACCCCCCATTGACTTGCCAGGGCCCCTCCCTCACCCTGCGCGGCGCTATGCTCCGCGCAAGGTCGCCGGAGCATGGTGCTACGCAGGTTTTGCAGGAGGGACCTAAATGCAAAGAACGAAGGAGAGTTAGGGGCCAAAATGTGAGGGTTCAAAAGTTGAGGGCCAAAAAGTAAATATATGAGGACCAAAGTGTAAAGTTGGTCAAGAAGGTTTCTTCTTAGGCCCAAGTTTTTATACATGACTAATTAGGACCTAAGGATTCTGATGGTGAATTTTATTTCTAGATTAAACCTTGTTTGATCGATCAATTTATGCAGAAACCCAAATTAAGTTGTTAATTGGGCATGGTTCTCAATGTAGGTCAAAATGGGTTCCTAAGGCCAAATTGAAAGTCCTAAACCCTAGAGATTATTTTTCTATGAATTTTAGAGGGTTTAGTTGATTTTTGCCTTGCCTCGAACCATGTGAATTGAAGTGGGTTTGTTTTTAGGGTTACAGGCTGTCATTTAATTCTCTGGAGTTGCTGTAGCCCTTATTGAGTCATCTCATCCCACTTTTCTTCTTATTAGGTTGTTTTGACCTATGTTTGGACCCTGAGTTACCCTATTTTCAGATCGGATTGGTGAAATTGCATTTTTACCCCTCAGTTTATGTTTTCTTTGCAAACTCAGAATCTCTCTAAGCCAAGCCTTTCTAAGGTTATGTAGGAGCTTTTATTCTCTGTATTAGGTCAAAATGAGCTAGTTATGGCTCATGATGAGGTTCTCATCACCGCTGCCGCCACTGTCTTCTTTGGTGTGTTCTCCACCTCTAGACTTCATAGAGACCTATTGCAGTGCCTAATCGAAGCGGCCCCAGGTTCAATAAACTCCCAGATCCTTAATTGGGAGAACAAGACACTGCAACCTCAATTTGCGAGGACATCTCCACCTACTGCTATGCGAAGAATGGGGGATGACGTAGTCCCACATTGTGGATCACTGGATGGCTGCAGCGAGATAAATTATTTTTTTGCTTCAGCCTTGTTGCCTTAGACACAAGGGGTGAGGTCCCTCACACCCCTCACGTACCTCGTCTGCAACACTGCCCCCGCGGACCTAGTGCACCCGACTACCTGCCTAGCCAAACACTCCTCGGCTACGACCCACACCTGCAGCCCTGGACTCGAGTGTGCTCTAGATCCGATTACCCGTATACCCGATACTGTTGAAGGCTTTGGAGAGCATGACCCAAGGGGAGAGAGAGAGAGAGAGAGGAGAGCGTATGGGGGTTAGGGGGTTTTTCTCTTTGGAGAAGTGGCTGACACTTAGCCAAATTTGAAGACCCTTTCCCCCTCTGTGTAAAGAAGAGAAGAGAAGAAATGAAGGAAAAGGAAGAAAGCCTAGACCATGAAAGAAAAGAAGAGAAGAGACAGAAACCAAAGGAAGGAAGAAGAAGAAAATCAAAGGCAGAAGTAGAGAAGAAAAAGAAGGTAAGCAGAGAAAGAAAGGAAAAGAAGAAGAGCCACAGAAGAAGAAGAGAGACAAGCACAGAGAAAGAGAAGAACCAAATCAGAAGAAAGATCATTGTTCATCAGACGTTTAAGGCGTCTCATCATTAAATCAGACGTCTGATTTGAGTTGATTTCTACATAGCTATTGAGTTCCATTTGATATTACCATAGGGAGTAATTGGTGATTCAAATCACCATTTTGCTTCATTCTTTTTTCAATTTGACACTTGATATCATTGCTACATTATTCTGAGTCAATTCTTGATTATAATTTCTTATCTCTATTGTTTAAAATTGCAATCTTGAGAATTGAATTCCTACTTGCTCCCAGCGAACGACCTCGGACCTTTCGAGTATAAATTTTATTTGTTTTTCATGAGATTTCAACTATACTGCAACGCAATGATTTAAAGCCCGATTTCAAGCGACTAACATTTTGGCACCATTGCCAGGGAGCAACGCGCAATTAGATCTCTTGATTGCAATATCAGATTTGGTACTAACTTGCCACATCTCTTTTGATTGTGATCTGTTTCAGGGACTCATTGAATGAAGATCAGCCGCACATCAACCACTCCAGGGGCAGGTAAACTCCATCTACCTTCTTCTAAGCCCTTGAATCTGAAAATGCTAAAAAAGAAAAAAATCAATTTGGGCTACTTGCAATCTATTCTTAGACAAATCATCAAGTTTCCTAATTTGATACATTCTATTTAGACAACATTCAAACCCTGATTTGTGCACCTACTTAAGATCTTAAAGTATCTAGGGCTATCACCTTCTTGCTTGAAGCCCTAGGTACCACATTTAGACAAATTAAATTGGACCAATCAGAGCCAATTAAGGATTCCAATTTAGGATTTTAGAGACACACTTGCTTAATCAAGAATTGATATTTCCAAACAATGTGTGCCTAAACCTTGATTGAATTGATCTATTCAAGCAAAACCCTATAATCAAGCTCTTAATTTCATTTGAACACTAAAAGAGGGACCTAAATTTTTCAAAGGACAATACAAGTGAAGTTGACCCACCTTGTTGGGTTAACCAACCTTCAAATCAGGTCACTTTGCACAAAAATATTTTAAAAGTTCAAGGGAAATCATAAGTACACTTGCTCTTAATTAAAAACTGGTAGACTTAAGAGGTCAAGTCCCCATTCTGGTCTACTTGAATCATCAGTAACAAGAGAAGTCGGGTGGGGGAAACCCTGTAACTTGTGGGGGTGCTCTACCATGGAGGGGTCTTTGTGGGACTCTCCCTCTCTAGCTACCTAGGTAATTCTCAGGTGGATGGCTTTCTGACTAAGGGGTATCATCCGCCCCGAATCTCTATAGTCATCCAAAATTTTTGGGTGTCTTGATTAGGTCCATCACATTCTATCTCTCATCTAATCCATCGGTGCATACTTGGGAGGTGGTCCTTAAGACCATCCTTGAGGCCTCCATTAGATATTCACTCTCGTCGAGGTCGAGCCTTGACTTCCGTGTTTGTGCAATAATCTGATCACATTGACATATCCTCTGATTTAGAACCTACTTCCCCTTCATCAACTATGGATCACCAAGAAGAACAACCTAATCTTGAGCGACAATTCCATGATTTCCAAAATCGAATCAATGCCATCATCAACCCACCGCCGCATCCTCAAATGTGAGATCACTATAATCCCGTAGCAGTGGAGATCAAACCCCGAATCAACATTCCCATAGGAGGACCCAAGGTAGATCTCAAGCCTAGCATGCTTCATATGACCCCAAAATTTCATGGCTTGAACTCTGAGGATCCTTTCCAGTACATCAAAAACCTAAAACATCTAGCCCACACCTTTGGGGCAGATGTACAAAATTGGGACGGATTACTCTTAAAACTCTTCTCATTCTCTTTGGCTGACAAAGCCGCTCACTGGTTTCAGACTCAACCACACATGATCAACACATGAGTAGAACTTCAAACTACCTTCCTGCAAAAATTCTACCCATTGGTCGTACCAACACGATGCGGCACCAAATCATGCACTTCTCCCATGGAATGGGAGAATCTCTACATGAAGCATGGGATCACTTTCTGGATCTCATGCGTAAGTGCCCCCATCACGGAGTTCCAAAGTGGGAACAAGTCCAATCCTTTTACCACAAATGCTATGAAGATATCAAGCTCTTTGTCAATGCAACCTATGGTGGTAGCATCATGGGTCAACATGAAGACACGATCTGGGAAATTCTCAAAAACATGTGCGAGAACTCCCTGAATAATGAGTCATTGGGTGCATACGATCGGACGTCCACCCGTGCATTGGAAAATTATCAGGGGGTACATGAATCCCGAGGCCTTTCCGCATTCGTTGATCTGGAGTTGGTAGCCAGTCAATTGGACAAGGTCTCTATTATCGAGAAAAAGGTGGACGACATCACTTGTCATCTACACAAATCTACCTCTGCACCTCAAAGCACATACGTGCCCCCGCCCATGGGAAGGGAGGCTGTGCACAACATATACCACTCCCTAGGGATGGATGCATATCCACCTCCATTTGATTATGGCTTCGGAGGCAACTCTGGGTTAGCCCACCTTAGTTGGGGGAACTCTGAACCCCCGTACCCTGATTATCTCAGAGCTCCTCAGATCTACGAGGATCTTCATGGCGTCCAGAATAATCCTTACTCCAATACTTACAACTCTGGATGGCGTAATCATCCTAACTTTTCATGGTCGAGAAATAACCTAAATTTAAGACCTCAATTCCAACCCTAACCACAGGCTCCACAACCTTATCAGCCCACCCAACCAAGGCCCACTCAAAACATCCAACCTGGACCACCTAAAGAAGATCATACATCACTAATTCTCTAGACCTTGGTTGACATGCAAAAACAACACAAAGAGGAGATCTCTGAGTTACAAAATGAACTGGCCCAACTGGCAAGTGCTCGCCAGCCTGGTGCACTTCCTTCTCAGCCTCTTCCAAACTTGAATAATGTGCCGAACCAAAGGCGCATTATGAACCAAAATCAGGGCCAAGCTCAATTTGTTTATCAGGCCCCTTCTGCTCCATCACCTAATGGGATGGATGCTTCAACTTCATACTTAGGATTTCAGTAGCAAACACCTATTTTGCCCAACCCAAACCAAAATCAGGCAGGATTAAATTCCGTCACCACCCTAGTGGCAAAGCAACACAAGACCCACCCTTTCCTAGCCACAACATGCCTGAGACCATAAACCCTAACCCTAGATTGGTCATCTAGGACACACCCATCCCTGATAAAGAGACTGAGCTAATTCTAGAGGAACCATCTAAGGTTTCATTTCCCGAGGCCTTGACTAAGGGAAAAAGGACAGCCAAACCCATGGCACCTAAGAAGGACCTGGTTAAGCTCTTTGAGCAGGTCCATATAAACATCCCCTTGATGGATGCGACACACCACGTACCAGCTCACACACGATTCCTGAAAGACGTATGTACACCTAAACGTAAGCCGCGAACCAAAGGGGGGAACCCGATCATACTGTCAGAGCAAGCCAGCTCCGTCATTTTGAGCAAACTCCAGCCTAAGGCAAAAGACCCAGGCACCCCTCTGATCTCCTATCCAATCGGTGATATACAATTTGATCGAGCTTTATTAGACCTAGGAGCCTCCATAAATTTGATACCCACATCCCTACTAGACTACTTTGAGGAATCTAAGCTTAAACCGACAGAAATGACTTTGCAGCTAGCCGACTAATCTACTAAGTCACCAAAAGGAATTCTCGAGGATGTCATAGTTAGGGTACATGATTTCTATTTTCCCATAGATTTTATTGTCTTAGATATGGATGCTCCTGAGAATGTGAAGAATACACCGATCATACTAGGGAGACCCTTTCTGGCCACTGCTAGGGCCAATATTAATTGTGAGGAGGGCCAAATTGAATTAAAATTTGGGAGCAAGATGTTGAAGATAGACATCTTTAAGACCCAACAAGGAATCAATTGCGGAGTTATAGAACAAATTTATGATATCGAGGCTGTGGTTGACGACCTATGTATCAAGGAAAACCTGACTATTTCTGATCAACCACAAGAAGATCAAAACCCACAATTAGTGGAGTCTGAACCTAACATAGATACTCCCATAACTCCTTCCTTTTCTCCTGACATCCACCCTGAACCACCTGCTGCTGCTGACAACCCAGTTATGGAATTAAAGCCTCTTCCCGATCATCTCAAATACATCTTTTTGGGTTCCAATCAAACGTTTCCTGTGATTATCAACTCCCGACTCACACCTGATTAGGAAACACGCCTGATTTCTGTTCTCCAGCAACATCGGAGAGCCATTGGATGGACTCTCGATGATCTGATTGGTATCATCCCTTCATACTGCACACATCACATCTACACTGAAGAGGGCTCACGACCATCCCGTGAAATGCAGAGACGCCTAAATTCAAATCCGTAGGATGTCTTGAAAAAGGAGATCATCAAGTGGTTAGATGCAAGGATCATCTATCCGATCTCCGACAGTCGATCGGTGAGTCGAATCCAAGTTGTGCCTAAGAAGGCAGGGCTCACCATCATCACGACTGAAACCGTAGAAACCATACCAATCCGTATAGTGAACTCATGGAGAGTCTGCATTGATTACAGAAGACTCAATTCCACCACGAAGAAGGATCATTTCCCACTACCGTTCATTAATCAGATTCAAGAGAAACTAGCAGGAAATCGATTCTTCTGCTTGTTGGATGGGTACTCCAGTTATAACCAGGTCACAATCCATCCCGAGGACCAAGAGAAGACCACCTTCACCTACCCCTTCGAAACATACGCATTCCGAAGGATGCCATTCGGTCTCTACAATGCACCCGCTGCTTTTCAGTGGTGCATGCTTTCTATATTCTCAGATATGGTAGGTGAATACCTTGAAGTCTTCATGGATGACTTCTCAGTATTTGGAGAATCATTTGATGATTGCCTCCTACACTTGGTCCAAATCCTCAGGCGGTGCATCGACATGAACTTGGTTATTTCCTGGGAAAAGAGACACTTCATGGTACCTGAGGGAATTGTCTTAGGATATCTCATCTTTGAAAAAGACATCTAGGTTGATTGAGCCAAGGTGAATCTGATTTCCAAACTCCCTATGCCGAGCTCGATCAAAGACATCCGATCCTTTCTGGGGCACGTTGATTTTTATCGTCGATTCATTCCTGATTTTTCGAAAATCACGTGCCCCCTGACTAATCTTCTATCTAAGGATGTCCCCTTTGAAATTTCCAAGGAGTGCACTCAGGCATTTGGGATCTTGCGTGATCGAGTTACCAAAGCACCTATAACCCTTTGAGATCATGTGCGATGCATCTAATTATGCTATATGTGCGGTACTTGGGTAGAAAATAGACAGGAAACCTATGGTCATCTACTACACTAGCAAGACACTTGACGAGGCTTAGCATAACTACACAGTTACTGAGAAAGAGTTGCTAGCCGCAGTATTTGCCCTGGAAAAATTCAGATCATATCTTTTGGGTTCCCATGTTATCATATACTCAGATCACATTGCTGTAAGGCACCTCCTCGCGAAGGACGTGAAACCTTGACTAATCTACTAGATCTTGCTGTTGCAAGAATTTGATCTCGAGATTCACGATAAAGTGGGAAAGCAGAATGTGGTAGTTGACCACTTATCCCGCCTTCCTTATGACAGTATCGACCCTTCCAGACCCATCACAGAACACTTTCCCGATGAGCACCTCCTAACTATTAGTACGAGACTTCCTTGGTTTGCTGATTTAGTGAACTACTTGGCATCACATCATATTCCATCTGATTGGCCAAAGGCCAAGAAAGATAAATTACTTTCCGATGTCAAGTACTACATCTGGGAAGACCCGTACCTCTTCCGCATTGGTGCTATCAAATCATCTGACGGTGCATCCCGGAAGTGGAGATTTAGGACATTTTGTCCTTTTGCCATGACCAAGTCTGCAGCGAACA
The DNA here is from genome assembly GCA_037157565.1 of Thalassia testudinum. NCBI lineage: Eukaryota > Viridiplantae > Streptophyta > Magnoliopsida > Alismatales > Hydrocharitaceae > Thalassia > Thalassia testudinum. The sequence continues at coordinate 3,822,488 of JAZHRO010000003.1, read as the reverse complement.
TTTTTCCCAACATAAAACCGTAGCAAAAGTCCTCTAGTGTGGCTTTTATTGGTCCACTATTTTCAAAGACGCATACAATCATTATAAGACATGCACTCGTTGCCAGACCTTGGGCAACATGAGCCACCATGATATGATGCCTTTATAGCCAATTCTTGTATGCAAAATCTTCAATATCTAGGGGATTGATTTCATGGGACCCTTCCCTATTACAGATGGCTTTGAATACATTCTTCTCACTATTGACTACGTGTCCAAATGGATCGAAGCCATTCTGACCCGAACCAACGATCATAAGGTGGTAATCAAATTCATTCATCTTCTCGGTTCAGGATTCCACGTGCCATTATCTCTGATGGAGGGACCCATTTCACGAATGCTCAGTTCAGATCACTGATGACCAAATACGGGGTGTCACACCGAATCTCTACTCCTTATCACCCCTAAACCAACGATCTAGCTGAGCTATCGAATCGGGAGATCAAGAAAATCCTTCAGGTCACTTCCGACCTGATAAGAAAGATTAGTCGTCCCAACTTCTGAAAGCCTTGTGGGCTTATAGGATTTCCCACAAAACCCAATTGGGAATGTCTCCTTTCAGATTGGTGTACGGGAAGCCATGTCACCTCCTCGTCGAGTTGGAGCACAAAGCCTATTGGGCTGTATGGAAATGTAATCTAGATCTTTCTAAGGTAGGAACCCACAGAAAGCTTCAAATGAGCGAGATCGATGAATTACGCAATGATGTGTATGAGAACTCATGAATTTACAAAGAGCGGGTTAAGGCCTTTCACGACAAGCACATATCCAGAAAAATCTTTCACCCTTGTCAGAAAGTCCTACTCTTTCATGCCAAACTCAAACTATTCCTAGGAAAACTCAGATCTAAATGGATTGAACCATATCTTATCAGACGAATTTTTGGAAATGGAGCCGTTGAAATTAACCAACCCAACCTTGATTCCGAACCCTTTATCCTGAATGGCCAGCGACTTAAGCCGTTCATTAAACTCACCGATACGAACTTGCCTGAGGTATCTTTTGATCTCCATTCTCGCTGAGCTCATTGCATCAGGTTGATGGCATTAAACTCAGCACTTAATGGGAGGCAACCCGTCATCTTATTGAAAAACTCGAAACCCTTCTTGACACATCTTATGCTAAACTCATATTGCACTTTATGGTTTGTCCATTAGAATAGCCGACTCCACCTCTGGTACTCGTACCCAAGCTTGAAATCGTCCGCAACAGTCACCTTGACCCATCCACCCACCTAAAACCTATTCTAATGTACGACCTAAGATGAACTTGAACCCACCTAATTTACAATGAGGACATTGCAAATCGTAGGCATGGGGGGGTATTAAAGTGCAAAACACTGTGAGAATCACTTCACAAGAAACGGTTTCATCAAAAAATTACATATCCCAAAAACCAAAAAAATAAAAATAGAAAAAACTGAAAAAGAACAAAAAATGGAAAAGGGAAGAAATTTTGAGTGAATTAATTGCATATCATTTTTGAGGGAAATGGGAGGTGATATAAATGTCAAAAAGGAGCACAATTTGAAAAGAAAAAAAGAGATAGTCATTAGTAAAAGATTAAAGAATTGACTTAGTTCTAGACCAAATAAAAAAAAAAAAAAAGAAAATAAAAGACAAAAAGTGCTAAGAGACAAAAAGAGATTAGTATGAATGTTGATCTTAGGCCTCTTGGGATGTAATTTTAGGTTTAAAAATTCAAGTATCCGCTAAGATCTGGAAAATCCTCAAGAGGTTGGGGAAAATGCAAAGCTTAAGTATTAAGTCTAAGGCTTAGGGATTATTCGACCTCGTTAACTAACCTCTGGTTTGCGGGACTTGGTAACCTAAGCACCCCAATCCACACACAGTCTGGTTCAGTATGCTTAATTATCAAAATCACACAAATGCGTTAAATCTATTCTGAAAAAGCTACCTAGATTAGGAGTGGCTGATCAACACAAGTTGATTTAGAAGAGTTTCCAGCGCAGAGAGGCAGGAAATTCCCCTTGAAGATGCGCAATAACATACCATCTCCTCAGTGCTTGTCTCATAGGATATCTAAATATCCTATTGGGGGCATGTAAGCACCTTGTGCTAGTTCAGATGCCATGGGCGGCATTATCATGAAATACCGATTACTAGGGTCTGGATTTAGCTATAGAATGCCATGGGCGAGATTATCCTGAAATCTCGAAACCCAGGGTTCTGGGGGTTGCCATGGGCGGTGCTATCTCGAAGCATTGATTTCCAAGGACCCTACGAGGATTGATGGTGGGAACTAGGAATCCGATACAGATCGTGTTGTAAAGCCAATCCGAATCTAGAAATAAAGGAAGAAAAGAGAGAAAACTCTCCAAGAACAAAAAAAAAAACCTCTGTCTCTCTCTTACAAAAATGCACTGCAAACTGATCCGGGGCTAAAACATGTTACAAGCATGGGTGCTTTAACCGCGGAGTTCAACGAACCTTAGGTTAATTCCTGTGGGCCTTAGAAACCTTCATGGCGGACTGAGGCTAGAGCTGGTCAGGTCCGGATCTTGGTTGGTACCTAAGTACCTCTAGGCCTACTATCGGTATTCTAACCTAATCTACAAAAGAAAGCACACATCAGAGATCTGAACATGTGGTCTAGAATTTGAGTAAATTCCATGAGATTTTGTTAAGGGACTAGAAAAAGCTAGTCATGGGGGTATGATGGGAACACCGTTATGAGCCATAACTATCTCAATATGATCTGATTAAGTCATTAAATGCTCCTACATAACCGCCAGAGAACCCTAAGTCACTGCATAATCATTCTGAGGGAAAGACAAGAAACCAAAGTTAAAATTGCAATTTTACCATCATATCATGAATGCAGAATAACCACAGGTTTTCTCAGGGGTTAATTAAGGGTCAAATGGTCTTAAAAGGCTAACAAGTGGGCATGATTCTCAAGCTCACTACCCAGATAAATTCCCTAACTCTTCTCTTTCATTTTTACTCCAACCACACTTAGCTTCGACCATGCTATCACCCGTTCACCGTCATCCCTTTCGCGTCCGACCATTCCTCCGGCAAGGCATATCTCGCTCCACACACCACCAAACTCCTTGCCAATCATCCCTACACCTTTGCCTCAACTCGAGGAGCAAAAGCCCTAACCTAGTTAGGTCGATTGCCCCTCCTAATTCCCTGTCAAACACCACCACTTTCACAAGCACAGTCCACCTTCGCCAGCACCCACAGACCATGCTCCAACCACGCTGACCCCCTCATCACGTTCGCTGTAGTCCGACGAAGCCTCTAAGCTATTCTAACTGGGCCATTAGGTCGTATTTGTCTTTTCAGGTTCTCCATCGGATAGCCGCCGCTGCCACTGTCTTCTCTGGTGCGTTCTCCACCTCCAAGCTTCATAACGACCTGCTGCAGTGCCTGATCGAAGTGGCCCCAGGTTCTATGAACTCCCAGGTTCTCAACTGGGAGAACGAGACACAGCTGCAACCTCAATTTGTGAGGACATCTCCACCCGCTGCTACTCGAAGAACGGGGGATGACATAGTCCCATATCGTGGATCACTGAATGGCTGCAGCGAGATAAATTATTTTTCTACTTTAGCTTGTTGCCTCAGACACATGGGGTAAGGTCCCTCACACCCCTTATGTGCCTCATCCGCGACACTACCCTCACGGACCTGGTGCACCCGACTTCCTGCCTAGCAAAACACTCTTCGGCTGCAACCCACACACAGAGCCCTGGACCTGGGTGCGCTCTAGATCCAATTACTTGTATACCTGGTATTGTTGAAGGCTCTAGGAGAGCGTGACCCAAGGAGAGAAAGAGAGGAGAGTGTACGGGGGTTAGGGGGGTTTTTCTCTTTGGAGAAGTGGCTGACACTTAGCCAAATCTGAAGACCCTTTCCCCCTCTGTGTAAAGAAGAGAAGAGAAGAAAGGATGGAGAAGGAAGAAGGCCTAGATCGTGAAAGAAGGGAAGGAGAAGGAAGAAGGCCTGGACCGTGAAAGAAAAGAAGAGAAGAAGAGATAGAAACCAAAGGAAGGAAGAAGAAGAAAATCAAAGGCAGAAGTAGAGAAGAAAAAGAAGGTAAGCAGAGAAAGAAAGGAAAAGAAGAAGAGCCGCAGAAGAAGAAGAGAGACAAGCACAGAGAAAGAGAAGAAGAACCAAATCAGAAGAAAGATCACTATTCATCAGATGTTCAAGACATCTGATCATTAAATGAGACGTCTGATTTGAGTTGATTTCTACATAGCTATTGAGTTCCATTTGATATTACCGTAGGGAGTAATTGGTGATTCAAATCACCATTTTACTCCATTCTTTTTGCAATTTGACACTTGATATCATTGCTACATTATTCCGAGTCAATTCTTGATTATAATTTCTTATCTCTCTTGTTTAAAATTGCAATCTTGAGAATTGAATTCCTACTTGCTCCCAGCGAACGACCTCGGACCTTTCGAGTATAAATTTTATCTGTTTTTTAGGAGATTTCGACTATACTGCAACACAACGATTTAAAGCCTAATTTCAAGCGATAAACAGTAGCTAAGGCAGCCTTCACTCCAAGAATGGTGGCTCCTAGACTTGAAGAAGAATTCCTTCTAGCTCCTTGAGTTGCTCTTATCAAATGTGGATGTCCTCCACCCTTCTTTCCTCCTACCTGGCTGTCCTCCCTAGATGGAAGCTTGCTCCTTGTCGTGGCACAAGGAAGGAGAGAGAAGATGAAGAAGGCACCAAGGGAGTGGGTAGGTTACTCTCTTAATCTTCTTCTCTCCTTATCCTTTCTTGGGTGTGGGATGTATGGTGGCTACAGGTGTTTGTTGTGAGGAAGAATTGTTACTTGCCAAGGATGATTTGAATGGTAGGATGGGGGGTCTTTTTATAGGCTAGTATAGATGGCGGTTAGGAAGCTTCCTTGGCACCATGTGAAAGGGTGCCAAGGAGGATGGTTAGGAAGCTTCCTTGGTGCCATGTGAAAGGGTGCCAAGAAGGATGGTTAGGAAGCTTCCTTGGTGCCATGTGAAGGGGTGCCAAGGAGTGTATTTTCGGCACCAATGGTTGGTGGTTTTAATGTAGGTGGATGGCCATTAAGGTGGAGAGGGACTAAGGTAGGAGTTGTATTTGAGTTGGATCCAGCTGAGTTGAGCTAGGGTCCAACTACTGGAGCTTCTGTCTTCACAAATGTTTTAAGTGCCTTCCATACTGCCAGGGTTTCTCTGATTTCCAATGCATTCATCCCTGGCAATCAAATGGAAACTACATGAGATATTGTGAAATGAATGTTAATGTATGCTCTAAACCCTAAATGCACATGCATGCTAAATGCAATGATATAATGCAATGCAGTGGAGAAAATCTTAGGAACTAGATGTGAATGGATGCTAAGGATGATGATAAACTGGCATTTATCACCCAAAATATATCAGCTTAAGTCCTAGGATCATGTATACATTCCTAGAACACTTAGGCAAAATATAGAGTTGTATTAGAAAGCCAAAATAGGAATCAAAATACACATCAAATGTCCAACATGATTATCAGACATCCAGTTAGACATCTAACAACCTTACCAAATGTTGAATAATAGGACCATTAGCCTTTCAGAAGAACATCTTCGAGAAACCAGTTAGAAATTTTTTACTATTGTTCCTAGACGTCCATAGAGACTTTTAGACGTCTGATGGAGAGACGTTGGAGCTTGTCAGACCTGGATCTAACTGTTGCTCCTCGGAAATCAATTCCCACATAGAACCTTTGTCTCAGTCATCAAGGCCCTTAGCTAGATGTCCAATCAGACGTCTAACATATTTACTCTAGATTCCTGTTTGGATCTTGTCAATTCCATGAACCACCCTACACTTTGTTAAACGTCCAATATTTTAATCAAACATCTTAAAAGACATTATTAGATGTCTGATCATTTATATCAAGAACCCTATTTCCATCTTAGTGAATCCAAGAACATTGACACCCTTTAGATTAGACGTCCAAACCTGTCATTAGACGTTTGACCCTAAAATTAGACATTTGATTCAATTATCACAGTGATGATGAGACTGATTTGATTGGGATTTTGGCCTGATATTAAGGGATTTGTTCCCAACGGCCATGAAGCCTCTCCAAGTCCCTCTTGAAGGTTCCTTGGACCTCTATATATAGAGGAAGACCTCTACCTTGCTAAAACACACCTTTAAGATAATTCTTTCCACTGGAAAGGTCATTTTGTGAAAGATTAAAAGAAGAAAGTGTCCCTGCTCTCCAAGTCTCCTAGCATACTTCCGAGAGCACCAAATTGCTGCGTGCTTACGCTGAATCACTTCCATCTCAAGGAAGACCTTTTGCCTATAGAATCTTAGGTTTAAAATTATATTTTAGGCTCTATAGGTCTTTTGTATTTTCATTTTCTTGGTTGGGTATTCATGTGATGAATTCATGTCTCCTTCGTGAGACAAAATACACTTCATGGAAAAGAGGGTTTGAGGTGCACTACCCTAGTATAAGTAGTGTGGTTGTATTGAGGTTGCATCACCCTAGATTTAAAGTAATACATTAGTGGATTTGCTCAACTCAGTCAATTAGGAAATCCTAAGTCGGGAAGACTTAGGTAGTAGTTTTTACCCTTGGGATTTCCACCTAAAAATTTGTTGTCTTTGTGGTGAATGCTTGTTGTGAGATTGTTTATTTGCATTTATTTTTATCTCGCACTATTCACCCCCCCTCTAGTGGACTTACAGTTGCTATCAGAGCCTCGTTCTCGCATATATGAAGCCACACCCAGTGAGGATCCGATCATGGAGTTGAATATCTTTGCAAGAAGACAATCCAAGGGATATTCGACCATGCGACCGCCATATTTCAAAGGTAAAAGCTACCCGTATTGGAAATTAGGAATGAAAATGTGGTTGCAGGCAGACAAGCACTCATTTTGGGAGAGATGCGAGACTCCCTACGACATCCTAGAGAAGCCCACGGGAGGTTACTCGTAACATCAAATCAAGGAACTTTCCCTCAACATGAAGACAATGAATGTGCTGTATTAAGTCCGTAGGAATTCAACTGGATTTCACAATGCGTTACCACCTATGAAATATGGAAAACTCTCGAGGTAACGCATGAAGGTACGTCAAAGGTAAAGTCTTCTAAAATCAATTTGCTTTCTCAAGAATTTGAATCCTTTATTATGAAAGATAACTAAACTTTAATTGAGATGTATACTAGGTTCACACTCATAGTGAACAATCTCAAGTCACTATGGGAATCAAAAGTAACCGCGATTGAGGAAACTCATAAAATTGAGGAACTTAAGATGGAGGATCTACTCGGCAATCTCATGGCATATGAAAATAAGATGAAGCAAAGGAAAAAGGAGACACCGGAGACTAAGATGAAGAACCATGCCTTCAAAGTTGCATCGAATAGCGAGGAAAGTTCCGATGACGAGAAACTTGAATTTTTAGCTAACAAGTTTGCCAAGTTTCTCTAGTATAGGGAATGCAAGAAGAATGAGAAGAAGGAAAGATCAATTGGTTGTTATCATTGCAACAAAAAGGGGCACATTAGACCAGAGTGCCCTCTCTTAAAGAAGTAAAAGAAGAAGGAGAAAAATAAGAAGACATTCCAAGCAACTTAGGTTGACTTGAGCTCGGAGGATGAAGAAGAAACAAAAAGCGAAACTGCGTGCCTCAGCTTCATGGCTATTGCAGATCATAGTGACAATGATGAAGAAAATAACTCCAACAAGGAGGTAAACTCTTTCACTTTAGATGAATTGCAAGAACCACTAGAAGAGTTATATGAGCTTAGTAAGTCTTTAAAATTAGAAAACAAAAATCTGACAGAGTCCATTGCCTTAAAATCTGAGATAGATAATCTTATTTCTAAAGATCTAGATTTGAATGCCTCTTTTAATTCAATTAAGTGTGAAAAGAATACACTTGTGTTGGAAAATCACGAGCTAATCTTAAAGAACACAAACATGATTGAAGAGAATAGCCTATTAAAATCTAAAACTTCTATTTTAAAAAGCAAGATGAGTTTCATTGAAAATGACCTTGGTTGTCTTGAAGAAAAATTGGATAAGTTGCTAAATAAGTTAGCTAGTTTCACTAATGGAAAAACTAAGGTCAATGCTAATCCTAGAAATGGACACACCAGTAGTTTTTATGCACAAAGGCCAAATGGTTGGACTCCAAGTGGACCCCAACCTTGGTCGAGAAGGACTAACTATAGAGGACCTAAGAAATGTAGGTACCTGGACATTTAGTCAATTCTTATTTTGTAGGACACCAAAACACTCTGATCAATCCAAGATACTATCTTTATGGAGTTCATGAAAGATGAATGAGGATACTTAGACAACCAGACAGGTAAAGAGGTTGGACTCCATACCATTGGAGATAAAATCCTTTTGTTTTTTATGATATATTAGCATCAAGATAGGGGGAGTAATCTAAATTTGTTATATGCTACAATTCCATGAAAAAGGGGGAGATCACCTTTAAAATTTAATTGATATAGAAGCGCATGTTTTTTAAGGGAAGTTGTTAAAAGCTTGATTAGCTATGTTTCAAACAAATAGGGGGAGTTACTGGAGAATAAGAATAGACTTCTTATTATGTCAAAAAAGGGGAGATAATAGTTTTTTTGAAGAACACATCTCTTGTATAATTATGTCAAAAAAAAAAGCAGGGAGTTAACTCAATTTTAGAAGAGCATGTTTTAAGGGGGAGTTATAAGATAAGATGATTAAAATTGATTAAACCTTTTTGATAATGTCAAAAAGGGGAAGAATTTTTTCCAATACTATTTATGGTTTTGTCATCATCAAAAATGGGAAGATTGTTGGTGCAAAGGCACTTCGATCGTTAATTTTGATGATAGCAAAACACGTATAATTTAACATTTGCATTGAGTTTATAGTTTCAAGATAAATGCAAAAGATATCAAGTGTGTAGGACTTCAAGCTCAAGTTTGTGGAGGAATGGAGGAGCTTAATGGATGAACAAAAGCATCAAGGAGCATGGAACATGGATTAAGGAGCTTTGCTTAGGGCTAAAGCTTGAAGAAGAATATGGCTTAGAAAAGTAGTATTGTATTTTATGGGATTTGTTCACAACGGCCATGAGCCCTCTCCAAGGCCCTCTTGAAGGTTCCTTAGGCCTCTATAAATAGAGGAGAACCTCTACCTTGCTAAAACACACCTTTGAGATAATTCTTTCTGATCCACTAGAATGTCATTTTCTGAAAGATCAAAAGAAGAAAGTGTCCCTACTCTCCAAGCCTCCTAGCATACTTACGAGAGCATGAAATTGCTATGCATTCATGTCAAATCACTCCCATCTTAAGGAAAGCTTTTTGCTTATAGAAGCTTACGTTTAAAATTGTATTTCAAGCTCTATAGGTCTTTTGTATTTTTGTTTCCTTGGTTGAGTATTCACGTGGTGAATTCCCTTCTCCTTTGTGAGACAAAATACTCTTCGTGGGGAAAAGGGCTTGAAGTATACTGTCGTCATATAAGTAGTGTGGTTATATTGAGATTGTATCACCTTTGGTTTTAAGTGATACGTTAGTGGATTTGATCGACTCGATCGATCAAAAAATCCTAAGTCATGAAGACTTAGGTGGTAGTTTTTACCCTTGGGGTTTCCACCTAAAAATTTGTTGTCTCTTGTGGTGAATGCTTATTGTGAGATTGTTTTATTCGCATTTATTTTTATCCCAAACTATTCACCCCCCTCTAGTGCACTTACATATAAATCACATATCTTTTGCACTTGGATTGCACACCTTAAGGGCTAGTTTACGTTGCGAGATGTATTCCATAGGATAAAAACCTACAAACAAGGGATATTCCATGTTGGTATTTATGTGTAACCCGAGATAATTTTGTGGGGGTGTTTACGTGAATAGGGGATAAGGTCAGAATAAGCTAGGATTGCAAGGGATTTAGGCATGGGATAACTCATCCCTCACTCATACCCAAGTTTGAGGAAACCCGGGTTTAAGGTAAAACATGGGTTTACTTATCCCCCTTTGTAAACACGGGATAAGCCACAAAAACGTGGGAAATCCCATGATGTAAATGGGCCCTAAGTCTTAGCTCTGCACCTCATCTCCTTACCACTGAAAGCCGCTGGGTGCAACTTTTTTTTATCTATCTATCTTGTGCTTGACCTCCTGGAATGGAGCTGCATCACCAATTAAATTACCTATTGGGACACCTCCACCTAAGCTACACGGTTATATTATTTACACAACTTATACATGTGGGGGTTAACTGATTAATATTTCCATGCTGAAAAACTGGTCTGTCTAATTATATGCATTATGTCTGGCTGTCAACGTAAAATTCAAGCGCTTGTCAGGAGGCAACCCAACATTGATTTCTACTAACATAGTTTTTGGGATCATATCTTAGGTTTAACTACTGTACAGATTAGGTTAGAGTAGTTGAAGTCTTGACGGGTTTAGCAGCTTCTATTATTCTTTCCTCTTGTTATCTCAATTATTTTAGTGCTTTATGCATACATTGAGGACAATGCATGAGATAAACATTGGGGGGAGGCATAATTTTGTTAAGTTAGCTACTTGTTTCTATTTCTTGTGTTTTCTCATGTTTCCATCTATTTCTTACTTTGTCATTTTCAAAAAAACAAAGTTTAAAATTAGTAAAAAGAAAAAAAAAATTGGTGTTTTTAGAGTCTCAAGCTCGGAAAAATTGAAATTTATTGAATTTGATGATTTATCAATCTAAGAAAACATATAATCAAAGTCCTTTTGCTTAGACTCTTCAGGTCATTTTTCAACTTAATTAGCTCAGGTATTTACTAGAATATGAATTTGTTTCCTAGGTCCTTAAATGAGGTTTGAAAAAGTTGAAGTAGTAACTCGAAAGGGGGATAAGTAGGTGACTTATCTTCCCACCCTCTGGTTTGAACAGTTTTTGTGAATTAAGGTATCCACACTTGCACTTTCACACTGACTCATCTTTTAGGCAACTATTGTTGAAAACCAAATGGTCAATAGAGCTTAGATTGAGGGTCTCACTAAAAGAATCTTAACTTTTGCCGTCGATTCAAACCAACAACAAAGGTATTATAACCGACGCTAAAAAGTGATGGCATTACTAACGTCGACGTTTTGTTTTGTTGTCGGTTATAAACAAAATGCGACATTGAATTATCGTTGCCCTAGAGGTCGAATTAGACTTTTGCTGTCATTTTATAACCGATGGCATTTTTATTTATCATCATTTACAAAATAAGCAACGGCGATTGTACATCACATTTTCCGACGTTAATATGCCACATATGGATTTTTTCGTTGTTTAAATGTAAACGTCGTTGCTTATAACATAAGCGATGGCAAATAGGCATTTTAAAAAATATATATCTTGAATGTCGTGGATTATATATCATTGTCATCGCTTGTGAAGTGATAGCATAAATATTTATGTTATCGCTTATTACCTAAGCGACGACAAATAGCCATTTTTTAAAAAAGTTACCTTGAATGTTGTCGATTATTTACAAAACTGACGACAAAGGTAAGGATTTTTTTTTAATTTGAAAATTATGGGAAACACCTACTATTACAAATGTAAAATATTTAAAAATTAAAATGTTTCATAATGCTATTATACCTAGGGAAACTACTTTTATACATAATGTCAAGAATGAAAACAAGTTTCATATTCCATGAAAATAAAGCATGATACAAAAGAGGTTCCATAATGAAATATTTACATACAAAAAAAACATGTAATAATAATACTAAGGAAATATCAAAAAACTACCACGCCAATGCCACTAGCTCCACCAACCCCGCCCATATCATCGTCATCTTATCTATGGGTGGTGTGATCAAATGGAGATGGATGCTCTGACTGTCCCTTCTTCAAAAGGAGTAGAAGCTACTAAATTTTATCATCCTTCTTACTCATCTAAGACTGCATAGCATCCATCTAGTTCTTCATCTCTACCTTTCTCTTCTCCCTCTCATCCTCTCATCTTGGTAGTGTGTCGATCTTTTGGTTCAGCTAATCGACAACACTAGATGAGAAGACCCCTTTCCTACCATACCAGCTAGACAAGGCATGCACCCTCCCTGTGCTACGAACGAAACCACCATGGTGCGGTGGCATCATAGTCCTAAATGCTTCTTCTAGATCCAGACATTGTTGGATGCTGTCGAAGTTCTCATCAATGGGGGATGACCAAGTGAACCAATCTCTACTAAACGTATTAAAAATTATTACTATAATATATATACAAAGTTATAAAATTTTTGAATTTAGGAAACTTATGTGTCTTTACTGGTATGACTCATGAATCCACCTACGAGCACCCTCAACTACTGCCTTACTATGGGTGACCTCGTAGACGTCCATCCTATTCATCTCTCTCTCGTCATTCAAAGCGAACTAAAAATATGAAAAAGATAAAATTTTATTAAGATCATTTCTAAAGTAAATAACTTTCAAGTACAAAGTTGTTATAATAAACTTACATAACGGCTCTTGACCATCTCAATGCTCCTTTAATCCAGACAGTGGATCTGTGCTAGAGCTTTAGCCCTATTAGCGTTATTTTTCCTTGTTTGCTCCCATAATAAAAAGCATATATATATATATAAATTACTAAACAAATTCATTTTTTATTATGAATTTAAGATATATGAATTTAATATAAACATTTAAAATCAATTACTAACCTCCGCTTTAGGATTCATTGAATGCTCGCATGCCTTCTTGCAATGTTCAAGCATGACATCAAGAGGGCAATTCTCCATTGCCTCCTCATGCGACCTATTCGCGAAAAATTGAATAACGAATATAAAATGTTAGAAATAATATATGAAATATGTACATAATAAACATGTAAATATTTAAAAAATTTTACTTTTCTCTTTGTCTCCATCCTCCAATCTCTATGGAGTTGGCAACGTGCTTAAGGATATACTTGGGGGAATTGGAGTTGTCACCCCAATCGTAACTCACCTACATTTATTTTGAGAAAATATATCGATCTTACATAAAAATAATTTTCAGTTAAAAGTTATAGAAGTAATATTTAAGATCTATTACATTACCTCCAACAGTCGAAGGAGCTGCCTCTTTAGCTATGCAGGCATCCTCCTCCAGTTGAAATAGCAAAGTAGCACGACGGACTTCACCATCATGCCCACTCGACTAATTAAGCTCGGGCAATTCTCTGCCTTCCCCATGGATCTAAGCCTGATCGTTATTATGAGACCCTCAGGGACATGTTAGAGATCTAGGTTCTTTGTCTTCCCCATCCTTTTCTTACTCTACCTGCGTAGACATTAATCATACTAATTATATCAAATATATAATAAGTTCTAAAATATAAAAGTAAAATACTTTTAAAAAGTTATAGGAGTTCTTATTAGTACTTCTACCCACCACGCTTGGGTCCACATGTACTCGGGACGAACTCTCAACCTGCTCCTCCTACTCCTTATAGTTCTCATCCTCGTCCTCCTCTGATGCCCACAACTCCGGTTGATAATTTGGATCAACCAATACTCTCTCTAGCTCAATAGTAGGAATCTCCTTCCCCCCTTCCCTTCCCCCTTGCATATATTACATCACGAGATCATGCCAGGTCCCCGGGTCTTAGAAATAGTGACTGAGAGGGAGCTCAATGCCGAGGGGGTGGCTGGGTCTGGGGAGATGGCTAGGGCTGAGTGGATGGCTGTGTTTGAGAGGAAGCCTTTTTATTGGCTTTTTTCTTAAACCCCTTCATCTACAACAACAAATAAATACAAAAATTAATATCTCTAAAAATAATATATAAATCTTTAATGCAAAAATAAAAAATTACATAAAGGAAATCTATACTAAAACAAATACACAAAGAAAGTACAGAAATGTCAAAATATGAAATGCATAAGTAAACCATAAAGGAAACAAAGTAAATAAATTGTTACTAACCTTAGATATCCACATCTATTGCATTTGAATCTAGATGGCCCTCTTTCGTTAATTCTTGATATGCTTTAGATTGTGCATTAAAATGATTGTGTTGTACTATTCTTATTGGTATAACTCAACCTCTTTAGCAATTATTGAGGATGCAAAACACTTGTACTGCTTGACATGCTAATGTAATGGTTCAAAAAACTAAAGAATTTGGCAGTTACAATTTAAATTCAAGAATTTGTGTTTCTTAATTTTGAAACCAATGCCTTCTTTAAAAATATCAAACCAATGACATTTAAACAAAACAACTCTACGATCATATCTAAAGCTGATCTCCACAATTTCTTGGATTTCACCATAGTATCCATTTGAACCAGTGGTAAGATCAGAATCAACAACTCTAGCATGTTGTGTAACCTTTCTATCATCAATTTCTTTTATTCTGAATTTGAACCAATTTATTATATACCCAGAGTAGTAATGTGCATAATGTAATGGTGTATCAGTAATTACATCAAACTCTAGTATCCATCGTGGGCCCTTATCCTCTTTCAATTGATGAACACGGTGTTTAAACTAATCTAGGAAATCCAATTTTGTTGTACTTGAATGAGATAATCATTCGAATGCCTCGTAGAATGGATCAATCTATTGAATTTGCTTTAAAATATATAGATATGCCCAGCGTCTGTCAATTTTCAAAATTGGCTTGTATTCTATACGAAGAATTGACCTTCCTCTAATATCAAAAATCAACAGACATTTTTCATCATTTCCATTGTATTCCCCCTCATAGTTCATTTGAAGTTTATTAAAGTAGTTGTTTGTTTCATTCATGTACATGAATGCAAAATTTATACACTCTCCACAAGATAACCTTCTACAATTGAACCTTCCGACTTTGCCTTGCTCAAAACATAATCTTTTAGCTTTTTCAAACAACACTCCACCGGATATATGTATCCATCTAAATTGTATAGATCTACTAATTCTCGCTTCATTTGCAAGATGTGATGTGAGATGAACCATTACATTAAAGGTTGGAGGAAGAATCGATTTCATCTTACAAATATAATGACTTTGTTTATCCCATTGGTCCAACATATCTTTTTGTAGTGTCTTTGAATAAAAAACTTTGAAAAATCTGTTCATTTTTGTGAAGTAATCAACAACTAGCTCAGACAATACCCCCGTATCTCCAGTGGAAACAATACTTGCATATAAACATGGGAGTCATGACTTTTCAAGCCAGATATCTTCTTCTGTGCTTCATTCACACAACGAGAAAGTTGCAACGAAAGATCATCTGGTACCCAAATGTCCTTTAAGAAGGAGAATAATCTAGTCTTCTAATCCTAATTCAAGTTATAAATAGCAGGTGGGAAGTAGCCATTATTCTCATGAATATGTAGCTCAGGGCGAATCCCCAAACTCTTCATATGAAATGACCTTAGGAACTATTGTGAATTTTTCCATATTTCCTGGGTGGGCTTTACAATTTTCACTCTTCAAAATAAGTAACCGAGGGTTACTTTGTATTTTTCGAAACCCCGAGGGGTGCGTTGCAATTTTATATGCATCTTTTCTAATACCTAATAGTCGCAAGGGTGTACCCATAATTTATACACACTAGGGAACCCTCATAGGGACCCCCACTCAATTTTCTCTTTCCACCAAGGGGTTAGATGTAAGTTTTCCCTCTAGTTATCTTCTAAAGACCCTAGGGGAAAGAAGATGATTTTTTGGGACCTTTCTTGCAATATGGTCGGCCCCACCCTAAAACCCTAAAGACCCACCTATAAGAATCAACACCCCCCTCCCTCATTTTTTTCCTCTCGCGCAGCCACCCTTCCCCATTTCTTGAGCTACGCACTCCTCTTTAACCACAAAGGTTGAGAGAGGGAGGAGGGAATCAGAGCAAAGAAAGAGAGAGAGGGAGGACCAGCCCCATTCTTGTGCCTGCACTATCTTCTCTCATATGCGAAACAAGGCAAGGCGAGGGAGTAGAACGTGCGTGCTCCTTATGCCACCCTCTTCTGTCGAAAGCACACACATCGAGGGCAGGCTGAGTGTGTGACATGCAATGAGGGTCGGTGTCCCACACAAGGCGCACGAGCGAGACAAATCTGACGATCACTATGCTCTTGACACAATCAATCCGATAGGGGATCACCTCGTGGGTGCGCGATCTGCAGCCATTAGGCATGCCGACCCTTGCACACCACGTAGGTAGAGAGGGCCACCTCAAGTGAACCAGTTGACTTAAACAGGCTAAGATTGGCTCTTGTGAACTAGAACCCCTTTTTAGACTTGTTCGGGGTCCATTCGGCCTCCAAATCACACGAGTAAAGCTTCATGGGAAAGGTATCGAAATTTCCTACATGTTGATACTAATTTTGATACCATTAGTGCACATTTAATAGATTGAAAATTGGTTAAAGGCCCGAATGATCCCTCTTATGACCCCTTATGCATTAGGTTTGGCACCCTCGAGGGGTACGTGCCCCAAGGCAGGAACTACAGTGACTACAAGAAGGTCGGGCAGGTCATCGTTCCCCCACATATCTCCCAGAAAATTTAGGTAGAGTGGTGTTCCTCTATGCTCTCCATTTTTTTAGCTTTAAATGCACTATAACATGAACTCATCCTATGCAAGACCAAACCTTTGAAATAAATACCTGTGTGACCAAATCTCCTCATGAATAAAATAAATTATTTATATATTTTTCAGTCAGTCGAGAATGAGCATTTTCTTAGCCATCATCCAATTTGGTAATATCATAGCCATGCCTAGCCTCATTAATGCTCACGACAAACCCTTTTGTCATGAAATTGTTAGCAACCCCGTAAGGGTGATCACAAACCCTAGGGAAAGGCTAGAGGTTTGGCTTGTAAAATACGAAATGTTGGGAGTTGGCGCCACTTAGTCTGGTTAGCAACCAAACTAGGGAATCTAGTTGAACCCTAGGGCGAGCTAGAACCAGTGCATGAGTAGAAACTCATACATGAAATAACGAGTAAGTGAAATTAAGAGTAGGTTCTTCTTCCTTGCTTCCTCCCTTGTTTGAATCTAGTGCCAATGTGGTGTGGTGTCACAGACCATTAGGAATGTCTCGTTACATGTATTATCGGGACTTTGTTCCCTATACTGATTGTGTATTTCTTTTCTACACATCATATGTCATGAGTCCCTTTGACTGTTGTGTGATGGCTATTTGAATAAGTTATTTTTCTAGTTCAAATTACTATCTTTCCAATTGTGATAAAAAGAAAAGCACCAACCTTGCCGATACATATGGCTAACGAATCGTCTAGTAGTATGATTAGGTTCATACATGAACCCTAAGGGAAAACTAGATGCTCTTTCCAAGTACTTAGAATGCATGGAAATACTTGTTACCATGCATCCAAAAACTAGCAACCAACTAGGATTACGTATGAACTCAAAGGTAAACAAGAGAACTCTGATTATACACGGAATGTTAGTCTTGTAAATGCCAAGTTGTCAGCAACTAAGGTTGTACTAAACACTAAGGCAAACTATAATGGTGTTTGATTTAAAACTTGGAAACTAAACATCGCTTGAGTGGGTGACGAATGTGGGACTGGTACGAGCCGAGTAGAGTTCCAGTGTAGGGATGAGGTGGCCCTTGAGTATACATGTACTGAGGAGAGCTGACTACCCCATTGTGTAGGGAGAAAGCTGACCTCCCCAGGTAGAGACCTAGTGTAAGCATGACCTCCCAACACTGACTCCTATAAGGCCCATGTGGGTTTAACCGGGTGATGAGAACCTCATCATAAGCCCTAACTAGCTCTTTTCGACCTAAAAAAGAGAACAAAAGCTCCTACATAACCAAGAGAAAGGCCTAATTCAAGGGATCACTAATCTGGGAAGAAAACATGAAACAAAGGGTAAAACTGTAATTTTACCAGTGCAGTTCATCAACGTGATTTTCCAGTGTCTAGACACAGGTCAATTGGACTTAATAAGAGAAAAAGTGGGATGGTTTAGTCAAAAAAGGGTTATTGTGAAATTCAAGAATTAAATGATATTCTGTAACCCTAAAACAAATCCACTTAATTTTACAAGGTTCTAGTTAGGATAAAAATCAACTAAATCCTCTAAAATTCATGGAAAAATATCCTATAGGGTTTAGAACCTTCAATTTGGCCTTTGGAACCTGTTTTGACCTAAATTGGGGACCAAGCTCAATATTTGACCTAATTTGGGTTTTTATGCAAAATATCCAATCAATCGTGGTCAAACCTAAAATTCAACTTCACCATTGGATTTCTTAGGTCCAAATTAGGTTTGTACCAAAATTTGGACCTAAGGGAAGGCCATCTTGACCTACTTTACAAAATAATCCACCCAATTACATTTTGGCCCCTGACTTTTGAAAACCCTTGCGAAGACCCCCTCAACTTCTTCGTCACTTTTCACATTTAGGTCCCTCTGCCATTGCAGTACAGACCCATACCTCCAACGAGGTTTCAAGGAGGATTTCTCCTCGCTTCCCTAGGGAGCAGCTCCCAAATTTGAAAGGGGAGTCATCTGCGAAACTCCTTACCACCTAAGCAGCTTCCCATGCCCTGAATCACCCCATACCTCTCATGCGAATGCTCGAGAGGTATGGGTATCACTTCCGACCATACCTCCGGTGAGGACTTTTGGCCGCCTCCTTGCGCCTGACCCTCTGCCCGTGCTTATATAAGAAGCACTAGGTCCGACCGAATGGGTAAGCTCGACTTGGCTGAAGAATCACCACAATTTCATCTCCTCCTCCTCCGGTCAGGAGTCCAATGAGCTTCGATGAGCCCTCCTCCTCTTTTTCGTCGCTCTACCATAATACCAATGGCAAAGCCGCCTTTACCACCTTCCTCCGCGTCGTGCAACACCTGCGCGTGCGCCTCTAGCCCCGTCGTCATCGCCGTCACCCCTCTCCTGAACATCTTCATCTCCGGCGACGGTAGATACGCGCCGTCCACCCCTCTACCTCCCCTTCGCTCCAGTCACCACAAATAAGTTCCTCCTCTTCATTTCCCCTCTCTTAATTTACACTTTCGACCCTTCGACAACCGCAGACCACCACCATCTTCTCCACCTCCGGCAGACCACTGGCGAGGTGCTCCTGCCACTCCACACATCCACCCACCTCGCCAACCACCTCACAAGCTCCACCATGTCTCAGTGACCAAAACCCCTCTCTCCATTCATCGCCACACGCCCCTAACACGTCCCCTGAACACACCCACATCTACACTCACAGGATGACCTAGGCAAGCACACTCAGACCACCTCGTGCCACGCCGACCACTGTCTCACCTTCGCCGTGTCAAGGTGAAGCTTCCTGCGTATTTTTACAAGGCCGCAAGGCCGTTTGCTTGTGGACAGGATTTAGGCTTTCATCGCCATTGAAGCAGGCACGAAGAAGCTCGAGAGCTTCATCCAGGACCCCAGGCTCCAGGTCCCAGACGGTGTGGATTTCTTTCGCACACACTATCAGCCCAGCTATTGGAGTCCAAGACCCACGTAGCTGCTGCAATTCGTGAAGACTTCTGCTGCGGGGGTGCCTGCGAAGAGGGTGGTACATTTGGTCCCACCTTAGAAGATTAAGAGTGGAAGCGGTGATATAAGTTGAAAAGGTCGCATAGGCTTAGCACCTTAGAACACAGGGGTGAGGTCCCTCGCCCTCACTCGCTCACGCCTCGTCCGTGACCTGCCCCCACGGATCTGGCACCCGACCCGATTACCTATCCCACGCACTCCTCGTGCATCACACCCATGCTGGTGCGCCTAGAACCAGGTGCGCTTCACTCGACCTGATTACCCCACTCTGGGAGAGCATTCCTAAGAGAGGAATAGAGAGAGTGATGCGGGGGAGGGTAGGGGATAGGTTTTGCACTCTCTTGTGTGTGCATGGAAAAGAAGAAAGCTAAGAAGGAGAAGGAAGAGGAAGGAGTAGCTAAGGAGGAGAAGGAAGATGGCATTGTAGCCACAGAGAAGCTGAAGCAGAAGAAGGAAGGAGAAGGTGCGGCTGAAGAAGAAAAGAAAAGGAAGGAGAACTCAAGGCAGAAGCCAAACCTAAGGAAGGAAGAAAATAGGTAGGAGGAAAGCCAAGTGAAGAAAAAGAAAAAGAAGAAGACTGCAGAGGCCAAGGAAGAAGGAGGAGGCACAGCAAAGAAGAACAAAAGAAGAAGACAGAAGGAAAGGAGGGAGAACAGGGAAGACATAAGAGAAGAAAAAAGAAGTGAGCACTGTAGCATTCGCTAGTTAAGACATCTGATTCAAAGAATTAGACATCTAAGAAAGGAAAGACAGAGAAAGAAAGAAGGAAAATGTGTAGCCAAAAAGAGAAAGAAAAGGAAGAAAGAGAAGAAAGAAGAAGCCATCAAGACAATTTCCTTTTCCATTTCCATTCTCTTTTTAGTTTCCTTATGGACTCTCATTTATATTATTGTTAAATATCATATTTTGAGAATTGTGATTTTTGTTTCTAAAATATCAATTTGCTCCCTGAGTTCGACCTCGGATATTTTAAATCTCGAGTAAATAAATTATTAATCATTTTCGCGGTGATTTCAAATATACTACAACGAACGTCTTCTTTTTAAAACCATGATCTTTCCTTGCAAAACGATTCAGCAACACCGAGATAGTTGAGCGAGGGTATGCAGAGCTATTGAGGGTCGCAGCCTCAGTTATATTCTGTTCTGTTTTGTTCTATTGGTGCGTACTGATTGCGACAAATTCTCACGCAGATGGGATTCAGATTTGGAAAACCCGTCGTCATAGTTTGATTCGCGAGAATCCATCGATCAGATAAAATTTATAACCAAAACTCAAAAAGTGAGTCCCGGGTCGAACACGGGGAGGCGGACGTTTGGTTTTGAAAGATACGCATTTTGGTTTTTATTTGTTTTTGTCATTTTTTTCTTTTCTATTTTTTTGGTATTTTTAATAGGGCAAGAGATCAAGTCGATGAATTCTAGCTAATCTACTTGTAAAATAAAAAGACAGAGATAGAGATAAAGAGAGAAACAATCATGTATTTTTATAATCAAATGTTTCTTACAACTAGGAAAGTGGGAAAGATTATACTACAAAAGCAAAAGAAAGAGATAGGTGAGAGAAATCGCCCTTAACGGTCGCTTGGAGGACGACTCGCTCTGAAGGCACCCGGATGAAGGTGATGAGGAGAGGGACGAATAAGGACGGAGCCGGAGGATGGAGGACGGGGTGGGACGTCGTCGCGGTGAGGATCTACTTCCCAAAGTAGGTGAGAAGACAGCCACAGGATGCTCCACGAATGGGGATGAGGGGAGGTAAAAATATTTGGTTTTCTACTTTAGAGGAGCATCCCAGGCTTGGGACAAGCTCTCTCTAGAGCCTTGGAGGTGGTAAGAGGAAGAAAGGAAGAGATGAAGAAAAATGGGAGGGGTAGGGGTCCTTTTATAGTGGACAAAAGAATCAACTTCGTATATAGGACATTTAGTGACGGTCATAAACGTCGCTGAAGATCCACCTCAAACGTCGCTAAAGATAGCTTACACACCCACCAACTGCTGCATTGGCGCGCACTCCGCGCACCCCTGTTGCGTGCCTCTGCACGCTACGCACCAGCGTGCACTGCCACTGCTACGTGTGCCTGCTTCCGTGTGCGCGTGCGCCTTCGCTGCTGTGCACGTGCGGTTGCACGTGCATGCGCATGGGCGGTCTAGGTTGCACCCCGTGGCACGATCTGGGTCATCCATCTTCTTTCCGTTGTAGGGGCTGGTACAGAGGTCGGATTGAGTCGATTTTCGTGCCATTGGGCTACGATCGTCAACCGGAATCCATCTGCGTGGTCGGATTTGTCATTTGAAGCTCTGAATTACGTCACCTAGTCCCTTGGCCGTTGATCTTCCTCGGACTGCATATGGTGCTATGGGACTTCGATCGTCATCCTGATGAGATCTGTACGGTCGGATCATCAACTTGAGACTTCAAAATAAATCTCCTCTCCTGACCACAAAAAGGACACAATTAACCTAAAATATACACAACTACTCTAAATGCATAATGATGCATGCTATGCAATATTTGTAATATGGAATACAAATCTAAGCCTAGGAACATGCATAAGTAGGCATTTTAACCTAAATGGATGTATCTACATCATACCCCCATGCCTATCTTTCGCTAGTCCCTAGCAAAATTAAACTACATACTATGTATAAAAATAGAATTAGGACTCGACTGCTTACGTCTAAGTCGTTTATTGACAATAGAAAATTTCAACTAAGGTCCTAAACTATGAAAACTCAACAGTACCTGGGTGTCTACCAGAATGTAGACCACTGATTGTGCAGCAATCATAGGTCTTAATTGACCTAAATTAGGCTAGAACTTAGCACAAGTTAGGGTAATTCATGCATGCATAAGCATTATATGCATCTTTACTGCTTTACTTTAGCCATGCATAAAATAATGTTATAATGTGCTGATTAAGTGTATTATGTCAATTGCAGGCAATAAGCTGATCAGAAGCTAGATCTGGAGCTGGATCTGAAGCTGGATCAGGAATAATGGGTGTTGCAACAGGACTGGAGCAGAAGACTTAGATTAGATATAGGGAATAATGATGTAAGGGAGTTAAGGTATGCTATTCTATTAAGTAGGAATAAGGCAGTAAAATATGAAGAGCTTAGGTCCATCCTAGTCCTAAGATAGCCTAGAGACTTCCCCCAAGCCTTGGTCTTGGATCTCTAGCTCCATAGACCTAATCTCAACCCCACAGGAACCTAAATTAAGGTGCCCTAACCCCAGTACATCACCTCTAGACCTCCCTAATGACCTACTTAATTCCTCACTAAACCTAATTGACTTAGATCATAGTCAATTACCACTACCTAATCCAATTGGACTCATTGAGTCCAATTGAGCTCAGATCTCAACCCACACAAGTACAATTGGACTTAGTGAGAGTCCAATTGACTTTAACCCAACCTAATTGAGTTATTTCACTCTCAATTAGGTTCACACTCATTGAATTAAACTTAGGTTAAGTTTAATTACAAATTCCCCTTAGCAATTAGGGTTTGCAACCCTAATTCAAGGCATACACCTACCTAAACCCCTTAGGACCTAACCTATACCTCTTAGCCACCTAGGGCACAACCACACACACACACACACACACCCATCCATGCACTCCCACACATCTATAGTTCTCTAGAACTCTCTTCAAAGTGGTGCCACTCTTGGTTGCCAAATTTAGCAACCAAGAGCCATTCAATTCTTAGATCCACAAATGGTGGATCTAAGAACCACCTCTCTCTCTCTTGGCCGGCCACTCATTGGAGCTCTCTCCAGAGAGTTCCACACTTCTCTAGAGAGACTCCCTTAGGTCTATAAAAAGACCTAAGGGGTGGCCATTTGAACCCATCCATTTCCTTGGCATTCATTCCACTTAGGCTAGCCACTTTTCATCTCCACTCCACCTCCACGAGGGGCACCACCATGGAAGTCACCATCTCCACGCCAGGATGTTGGATCATCTCCCCAACCTCTCTCCAAGGGCCAACCTAAGTTCCATTGGCCGCCCCTCCTTCTCTCAGCCACTCAAAGGCTGTCGGAGCCCACCTCTGAATGCCCTTCCCTTCTGCTAGATTAGTAACTTAGCTCTTTGTAGTTTACTGCTTTCATTTACTGCTTAGTAGTGTAGCTCTTATTCTCCCCTAATGATGCATGCAAAATCCCCCCATAGATTCCTGTATGCAATCATTTTCTAGTAGCTAGATTTACATTTTCAAGCATTCCTATACAAGCTTTCCTCTACATTCCATGTTGCGAACACTTCTCTGAATGAATGAATAAAAGATATATTTTTATATATATCTCTATGTTTGAAATCACCATGAGCTTATTGGTTGCCATCTTTTCTGTGTGATTCAAGTTGACTATTTTTCACTTATATATATATTTTGCAACAAGCATGTCGGTTCCGAAAAATATAGAAGATCTAACTATAGATGCATTTTCTATAACAGCCACCACATAATGAGAATTGTGCGCATCGAAACTCATACTTTTACCTTTGTTATCTATCTGACACATGTGCACGTAATCAGAATTCATAATAGAAGTGGCGAAATCTTAATCCGAAGATTGGAAACCGGTGTGCGATTTTAAATAAAGTAGAGCGATAAAAGATCGATTTTAGATTTGAACAAATGCCTCCCAGAGATGAATGGCCGGGACTCAAAGTCTCGTTATTTTTTACAAACTCATTTTTTTGACGAATGTTTTTGCACGACTATACTACGATTTCTGACGACTTTCAAATGCGCGAAAACGGCATCTGTCAACCGCCCAAGTCCTCACCTTATTTGAAAAGGGAAGATACATTTTTTTTTCTTCTTTTCTAATTTATTAGACTTTTGGAGTTTCAGAGTTTCGGGATAACTTTTAACGGCTACCCGACCTGCCCAAGACTTGAAAAGGACTCTAAGTGCTAAGCATCTTGTGAAAGGGTGATAGACTAATCAGGCGACCGTTAAAATGGACTTCGGATTTCTACAACCCTAGGTGACCTTAAAGATTTCTGCCTAGAGGTTTATCTTTTCGAACAGTAGCTTTCTTCCTACTTTCAATTTTTTTATGGGGTCAACACATGGGCGAACCCAATGTATATCTCCCTGATTTATTCTACTTTCCTACTTCTTCCCCAAGTGTTTTAGGAATTATTGTGGATTTTTGTGAGTTGGGCTCTGGATAACCGGCCAATGGGTTGTTACCTACAGTAACTTGCCAGCCATACTCGTGCGGTGAAGTGTGATTTTACTTTTTTTATTTTCTCCTTTTTCTATTTTTTCTTTTTATTCTAAGTATTTCTTTTTTTCTCTTTTTTTTTTAAGTAGGTGGCTTCCCTGATCTAAGATTTACCTAAATGCATCTGGAAGAGAATGGTCGTGTGGCTGGGCTCTGGACAACCAGCTGATGAGCTGTTACCACCGACAACTTACCAGCCATACCACCCTAGACAGTTCATTAGCTACCCAATTTTCGAAGAAACTATCGAAAGTGGGTCGATGCAAATAGTGTGTAGATGCTTAGGCTTAAAGTCCCCTCAAATCAGAGGATGGGTTGATAAGTCATATACTTATCACCCCAATTTATTGACCAATTTAAACTAGAATTACTTAGCAAGGACTCGAGACTAAGTCCACATTCGAGTGAACACCCGGGCTAATTAAGCCCGAAGACTTGAAGAGCCTAAGTGTTTAGGTCCTCTCATATCATTTCCTAAAGTTAATAACGCCTAATGCCTCAGTTCACTTCTCCTAATTCTTTTTTCTTATCTTTTTGAATTTTCATTTTTTTTAAGAAACTAAAAGAAATTCTACGGAGTTAACAAAATAATTTCAAGAATTAATTATTCACCCCCCCATGCCTAAATGATGTAATGTCCTCATTTTAAAAATAAAGACATGAAAAGGGTGGAGTAAATAGAATATCACCTGAATTTCCTGACAACCCAGTCAGCTCTGCAGGGAGAAGAGAGTATACACATGCACTAAGTTTAATGCCTTTAGCTAGGCATAATATACATACAAGGAAGAAATTTAGAATTCACAAGTGTAGGTTAGAATCAAAATCATAAGATTAATCCTCAAACCCACCAGCAGAAGATGTCCACAGACGTAGACTAAGTTGTGGTGCAAACCCATGCCCCAGGGTCGAGTGGTTCTAAGGTTCTGGATGAAAATCAACCAGAACCTAAGGTTATTGTGCTTGCAGGGTCGGGCCTGTGGTTTGGTGGTGTGCAACCCAAGACTAAAGTGTCAGACAATGGATTGATCCAATTCACTAAAATTGGGTGTCCACTTATAGTTCAGCTCCGAAAGATAATCAATTATTCCAAGCTTGGGTCGCACGTGAAAGATATCGTAAGGGTCCTGATAGAAGGTAGGTGGTTTCAGGTCAACAGGAACCCTTAAATCGAAACTCCTGCTTTCCCTGAAGTTAACTTCCCAGATCCTCACTTCTAAATTCCTATCCTCCAACATCAAGTGTTCAGGCTCTGGGACATCTAGCATATCACTCACCCCATATGATTTACCCAAGTCTAGAAATCGTGGCTGACTCAAAATTGACTTGGGTATAATGATTTCCAAATCAAAATCAATCCCTTTAGGGTGTGGTTGAGGAATGGGGCTACTAATTGAATCTTCTAGTAAATGAGGATTCGAATCCTCCAAGTTAATCCCAACCAAATCCAAATCTTCAATGAATGGGCTATCAAATGGTTCATCATGCTCCTTAAGCCCGTTTGTCTCACTAAAATCATCTTCCTTATGCTCAAGTGAGACTTCACTAAGAGGTTCTTCACACTCAGAGTCAAAGAATTCTTGATCCACATTTATATATGTCTCAAAATCATGTCATTTCATGATCCAAGGAGACATATGTTTCTTCATTCCCTAGCTTGGAAATCTCAGGTGAAATAATCGGTTCATCCTGAATCGATTGCTCTAGACCAACCTGGTCATCTCCGGTCTTAGAACATGTATCCCCCCCCAACAAGCACCTGACCGGGTTCAGACATTGGCTCTCCTAAAGGGGGTTCATCCTAGGAATCATCCCAAGATTGGACTAAGGCAACTACAAATTTCATCCTCAATCTCGACAATTTCCCAAGTAGAAACTCACCCAGGCCCCTATCCCTAACATGTTGGAGCAAATCCAATAAAGAGCTATTTAGCTCATCAATCATTTTTATCATAGGCTCCAATGCTTCAATGCATGGTGTTGTCTGAGCTTCTAAAGATTGGATGGTGTTCCTCAAGTTAGCCAACACCCTGTCTTGGACCTGGTTCACCTGAACCGAACCATTCGGTTCAGGGTTGGGTGGGTTTGGGTTCATTCTAGGGGAGTCAAGATATTGAGGTTCTCAGATTCCTCCCTGATGGTAGGTCATCTCGGGTTGTTCAAAGAATGGTGGTGACCTATATTTAGTGGAATACTATGGAGGGTAGGTGTTATAGTCAACATATCCTTCTTCTTATTTTTTTTTTTGAAAAGATGAGGAGTGCTATCGAAAACGATAGCTGACCGGGTTCATTTATTCATATGCCAAAAAAGCCATTATATAGAATTACACCACTCTTTCACATGCCCCCGACACTCCCTTACAATAGCGGCCACATAAATAGAACCCCCCCTAAAAAGATGCTCATTACGAGCACACCATATACACCACATAACAGCCACCATCTTCGGCTGTTGGTTCCCTGACATCACAAGTTTCCTCCAGAGGTCATCCCGCGTGGGTAAAGGGTCCCCACATATTGCTCTCCAAATTTGATCTGACACCAAGCAAGAAGAAAAAAGGTGCGTCCTGTTGTCCGTGTCGAAACCACATAGTGGACAAGTCTGCTGTGGGACGCCTAACCTTCTACTCCTTAAATCGCCAGTTATAAGCCCATCCCTCCTACAAAGCCATAAGAAGATTTTAAGCTTAAGTGGAATTTTTATTTTCCAAATCTTTGTGCAATCGGTGTCTGCAGGAGTGGGAGTATCAGCCGAGACCTCCATCAACCTCCTATAGGCCTTTGTAGAATTAAACAAGCCATGTTTCCATCGGTAGCCATCCTCCCCTTCTACCAGCTGGAATGCCGTCAAATCAGCAAGCATCCGTGTAAGTTCAGTCTGAGTTATTACCCCCTCGCGTGTACCAGTAGCATCAGGAAACCACCTGCCGTTCTCCTCATCCCATAAATCTCTGACCAACACCTCGCTTTCCCTGGCTGCCGCGAAGACCCTTGGATATGCCTCCCGCAGCTTGCCTAGATCAGACCACGCATCATCCCAGAATAGAAAACTTCTGCCATCACCCAGTTTAGGCGCAAACTCTGACTAATGGTCCTAGATTGTCGTCCTCACTGACTACCAAAATGGAGAGGGTTGGCTAGGGGCCCTACTCCACACCAGCACTTGTGAAGGACCATATGAGTCTCTAATTAATTGGGACCACATCTTGTCAGCATCCACCATTAGCTTAACTGCCCACTTCAGTAGCAAAGAGTCGTTGAACTCTTTCAATGATCTGATACCCATACCTCCCTTTGACCGAGGTCTACATAGATGATGCCATTTCACTGAATATAGGAACCTACCTATCGACTTTGCCCCCTTCCAGAAGAAGCACTTCCTCATCATGTCAAGCCTCTTCCAAATAGATTTCGATGGTCTGAATACCATAAAAAAAAGACCAAAATCGATGTGATGACTGAATTCAGCAAGATCAGCCATCCACCCTTCGATAAAAATCTACTACTCCATGATTCCAGTTTGGCAGTTACCTTCTCAAAAAGAGATGCCCAATCACTCTTCTTCATCTTCTCATCTATCAAAGGTAGGCCCAAGTATCTTACTGGAAGCGTGGCAGGTGGTGTATGCAAGGTGGCTGACAGCGCTTCACGTTCCCTATCAGCCATACCAAAGCAGATCAAAGAAGATTTTGCTCCATTCAGCCGCAAGCCTAAAATCTCTCCAAATATTTTATTCATAATAGCTAGAGACTCCACCTCACTAAGCCCACCTTCCACAAAAAACACAGTGTCATTAGCGTACTGTAATATAGGTGCAAGGGCTCTAGAATTTGATAGCGAATATCCCCTAACCAAGCCCACCTCTGCCATCTTGAAACTGAAATGTACGATGGTGTCAACTGCCAAATTGAAGATAAGTGGGGCCAGAGGGCAGCCCTGCCACACCCCACACTGCAACTGGATCCACACTCCACATGGCCTCCCATTTACAAGAAGGGAGAAAGAAGATGTGACAATACACCTCTTCACCCATTGAATCCACTAGGGAGGGAATCCCCTCCTCTTGAAAATCTCCCATAGGTACGGCCATTCTACCGAATTGTATGCACGACTGAAATCAACCTTCCACATGAATGCCCTACACTTTCTCCTCTTCCAACCCGAGATCATCTCTTGCGCCACAATGAATGACTCCTGTAAAGATCTATTAAGGAGAAAGGCAGCTTGCACCGGACTAATCAAATCAGCTAGGACATGCATCAACCTGTTTGCCAATACTTTACCAATGATGAGATAGATTGAGTTCGATAGCGCAATGGGTCTGAAGTCTGCCAACGTCTCTACCCCATTGAACTTTGGTAATAGAAACAAATAAGATTTGTTGATTCTCTCCATGCTTGAGTTGCCCCTTTGGAATTCTTTAATAACCTCCATCACATCCCCTTTGACCACAGGCCACAATTCCTTGTAGAAAAATACCTGGAAGCCGTCTGGACCCGGAGAACCCTCTGCATTCAACCTAGCCATAGCCTCCACCACCTCCAGCTCTGAAATATCCTCAATCAGCTTTCCTGCTACCGTGCTTCCCACCCGAGGGAAATCTGAAGCTGCCATTCTCTAGCCCCCTCTCACTCTTGATCTCGACGCTTCCTTGAAATATCTAGTTATCTCCCTTCTAATATCATTAGAGGATGTAAGCACTAAGTCCCCTTTCTTCAGAGAAGAGATAAAATTCACTCTCCTTCTAACGCTCGCAGCCATATGGGAAAACTTTGTGTTTGCATCCCCTTCCCTCAGCCATAATTGTCTGGACTTTTCATGCTAGTCCTCTTCCCTAATTTGATCCTCAGCTTGAAT
Source organism: Thalassia testudinum (assembly GCA_037157565.1). Lineage (NCBI taxonomy): Eukaryota > Viridiplantae > Streptophyta > Magnoliopsida > Alismatales > Hydrocharitaceae > Thalassia > Thalassia testudinum. The sequence continues at coordinate 3,792,849 of JAZHRO010000003.1, read as the reverse complement.
CACCCCTTGCCAACGCTTCCTCTACTCCTCCTCATCCACTGTCAACCGCTCCCTGTTCTCCTTTTCATCCAAAAACTACATCATGGACATAGCTTCAAACCTCCTCTGATCTCTGACGATCTCTACAGTTGGCCTATATTCCCTCAACATCCCTCTCAGATCCTTCAATTTCATGGCCAAGCGATAAGTGGTAGATCCTTCCACCTTCTTAGGCACCCACCAACTGCCAACCATATCTTTGAAGCCTTCCTCTCTCAGCCATGACTTCTTAAATTTGAAGTAGGTGCCCACATGTGATTCCTCCCTACTGTCCCAAACTAGTGGAGTGTGATCTGAGAACGGGCGAGCCAACCCCATGACCAATGAGAGCTAATATCGCTCTAACAACTCTACACTCCCAAAAAATCTGTCTAGCTTGGAAACCAACCCATTACCCCCATGCCAGGTGAACTCAACCCTCACTGATGGATATTCATTGAGACCCACCTCCGACACTACTAATTGAAAGCCAAGAGAGGACCCGTCCCCCCTTCCATTCTGTTGTTCAGTCACGGATAAAATGTTGTTGAAATCTCCACCAACAAGCCAGGGGATCCCATTTGTATTACTCACCATCCCACGCAGCTCCTGCCACAATTCATTTCTTAAATTGTCTGCACACGGTCCATACAAACACGACAGAATCAGCTCTTGTGCATCCCCAACTGCCTAAAATCTGTAAGAGAGCACAAATTTTCCCCTCCAAACCTTTAGCAAATTCAGACAAGACTTCTTCCACCACACAGCCATCTCTCCTGCCCTACCAATCTCATTCACAACTTTAAAATCAGCCTGCCCCCCTGTAACAGTGAATGGCATAGAAAGTCCCCTTCCTCTTCTATATAAGTCTCCTATAACAAGGCGCAATCCACCTCTCACTCACGAAGGTATCTAGCCAGCGACGCCCTCTACAATCTATCACACAACCCACGCACATTCCATGTGAGCACCTTCATCCCCCGGACTTCGAGGCCCCCTGTTGCCCCCCAATCATCTTCTCAACCTTCAGGATGTCTGCTACCTTCCCTTCACTATTTGTTTGACCTCCACCAGCAATCCTTCCCCTTAATTTATAAGGTGAGCACACATACGTCCCCCCTTGATGAGAAACCTAACTCATAATTTAGCTCCCTTAGCACCAAAAAAGAGATGCTATCAGGATTCTGTGGTGTAGCCTCATGGGTCAAATGTTGCCTTAGAGCATCAGAATTCACAATGACAAGCTCCCTTCCTCCAACTTCATCTTGCACCAGCGCAACCTCTGGTAGTGGTTGGTCTGACCCCCTCGTCTCCTTCATTTCAACATCCGGCACCTCCAACTAATGAAGCTCCTTCCTTTTCTTTGCCTCTTGTCTGCAAGAATACCTGGCACTATCCCTTTGGGGGTCATTCTGGGTGTCCATCTCCTCAACCTGCACATTAGGGATCTCCTCTTGCATACTAACCTCACAACAGAAAGCCAATTTCAGCCGGAGAAGCCAAGAACTTCCCCTGCACCTAAGGATAACTTTGTCCGGGACTGGACCCCCCCTTGTCACCTTCACGTCCACCTTAATCGATCTCCCATCTCCCTCACACAGACCAACCACGACGCTCTCCTCCATGGTTGTGAAGTTGGCAATCACACCAGCCACCACCCCCTTTGTCCATAAATGCAACAGCAATCCCCAGATCTCCATGATTCCCCTTCTGACCTCGGTCCTTTGAGGAGGACGATCATGAAGAGCTCCATCAAAAGGAGACACCAATCTCCATAACACCGTCACCCCGTCGAAGCTCGATGTACGAAAATGTAGCCCTTCCACATCCAACATGCCTAGATCGAAAAGCACAAACCTTGCCCCCCCCCCCCCCCAAATGTGCCACCTTCCACCCCTGAGAAGAAAGTAAAAGAGACCTTACCAGCTTTTGGATCGTCTCATGAGCATAGGTGCCAATCATAACTTCACCGATTAGCGCCCCCCTGATCACCATCTCCGCTGCCTTGGTCTCCTTAGATTGAGGTGCTTTTACATCATACACCTGCCCCAACCCCTCCAATGGTGGTGGTGGAGGCGGTGGTGGCCTCTCACTAACACCCTAAACCCTATCTTGCCCATCAGCATTTTGCATCTCCCTCCCCTTTGCCCTACATTCATTCCTTTTGTGTCCCCACCCCCCACATGCTAGTCATAACGTCGGTGACTTGTACATAGCTGCCATGTGTCCTCTTCTTCTGCAGCGATAACATAGGACAACTGCATTCCCTCCTTGCCTTTGCCTCCACATCTCACCAACCCTTTGAGCCACCCGTGGAGGTGCCCATGCCTCCTCCATCCTCTCCCTCTGACAACTTCTCCTAGACCTCCAAACCCTCCAATCGTCGTTCGCCTCCCAAACCCTAGCTGCACCTTTCCTCTCCACTCCTCTCCTCTCCATCTGTATCCATCTTCAACAACATATCCTTCTTGATTGTAGATCTGGTTAGGTTGATCATCAAAGGGTGGAGATCTATAATCATTGGCTCTGGGAAGGATAATAATCATAGTCTTGTTGTCTAGGGTTAAGCCCTGGACACTAAGGTCCAGATTCATATCCCCAATCAAAGTTGTCCCGACTAGGACATGGGTAGTCATAAGTCAAGTCGGGATAGTAATCATCTTGGGGATAAGTGTTGGTAGGAGGGTAGGATGGAAAATGCATGTAAGATGTGGAAGGATACGTGGTAGAATAGGAGGGAAATTAGAAGAGAGAAAGGAGCCCTGCAATACAAGCAATCAACCCTGTCCTTAGGTGGGTTAGCCTAGAGACCTATAGACTCCCAGGACCTGTCTTGAGATTATAACCAATTTGGTCTACTTTTATCTGGTCAATCCAACCAGTTAGAAGGAGGGGCTGGGGAGAAGGTTCTTCCTTTGGCTTGCACCTTTGGTTCCTAGTGTACCCCCCAGCCACGATTGTTTGATGCTACTCCCCTAGCTAGACATCAGATGGACTAACAGAAGCAACTTAATCAAAAAAAAAAAATCTCAATCGGAGCCCCAAAGAGCAAATCAATCCTTAAGGCCAACACCTACTCAGTTTTAATTTACCCTAGGATGATTGTGCTCTTGGAATGTGATGGGCCCTTTAGATGGGTTGTGCCCTTAATGATCAATTCAAATGTGTGTGTGTGCACAACCAAGGTTTGCAAACAAGGTTATTTGATGATGTGTCTTTTAGGGTTTAACCTTGCTTAGTAGCTTTTAGGGTTTAATCCTTAGGTTGGTTCAATCAGGGTTCAGTAGAACACTTCAGGTTTTACAAGCACTGGTGACGATATATTCCTTTAGAAATCAAAAAAAATGTGGAATGTCTGGTTTAGCTCTAAAAATCAACCCTAAGTGGCAAGCTACTGATGAATCACTTTTATCTTAAGTGGTGTGGCCCAAACAGTCAATCAATTGGCCTGTTGCACCACTTGATTAAGGCACACAAGATGTTTAACCTATTTAAATTGTCTACTCACTTATTTGTGTGTTGAGTTAAGGTGTACCGGATCCACAGGTCAGATTCCAGTTAAGTGGTAGAATCGATGTGATTGTGCACCTTAGGATATGAAGTTGTGGGTGTTTAGTGTGTAGCTTTCAGTTAAGTCCCACAAGAGGAGTTTTTTTTTTTTTAATATATGCAGGTGGGTGAGGTGAGGCGAAGTGACAATCAAACAATCAAATCTATCCTAGGGTTTATAAAAAGCACCTAAGTTGATTTGGGCTTGAGTTATTAGTGTGGTGAAATGAAATCTAGGGTGGGGGTGGTGGGGATAAACTTACAAAACTCTTTAATCTCACTTTACTCCAATCAACCACCTTCAGCTCCTCGACTAGGTTCCTGCAAGACAATAAATCGAAGAAGAAAGATAGGTTAGAAAAATATGTAAGTAATGCGGGAAAATGCAAAACAAAAAAATCAAAGAGTGTTGCCTCCCCGGCAATGGCGCCAAAATGATTGTGGCGGATTCGCACGCAGATGGGATTCGGATTTGGAAAACTCATCGTCGTAATTCGATTCGCGAGAAAATCCATCGATCAAATACAATTTATAATCGAAACTCAAAAAGTGAGTCCCGGGTCGAACACAGGAAGGCGAATGTTTGGTTTTGAAAGATACACGTTTCACTTTTTATTTGTTTTTTTCATTTTTATCTTTTCTAATTTTTTTGATATTTTTAATAGGGTAAGAGATCAAGTCAATGAATTCTAGCTAACCTACTTGCAAAATAAAAAGAGAGAGACAGAGACAGTGAGAGAAATAATCATGTATTTTTATAATCAAATGTTTCTTACAACTAGGAAAGCGGGAAAGATTACACTACAAAAGCAAAAAGAAAGAGATAGGTAAGAGAAATCCCCCTCGATGGTTGCTTGGGGGACGACTCGCTCTGACGGTGCCCGGATGAAGGTGGTGAGGAGCAGGACGAATGAAGACGGAGCCAAAGGATGGAGGATGGGGCGGGACGTCGTTGCAGTGAGGATCTACTTCTTGAAGTAGATGGGGATGAGGGAAGAGAAAATTATTTGGTTTTCTACTCTAGAGGAGAATCCCAGGCTTGGGACAAGTTTTCTCTAGAGCCTTAGAGGTGGTGAAAGGAAGAAAGGAAGAGATGAAGAAAAATGGGAGCGGTAGGGATCCTTTTATATTGGAGGAAAGAATCAACTTCGTATACAGGACATTTAGTGACGATCATAAACGTCGCTGAAGATTTGTCACAAACGTCACTGAAGATAGCCTACGTGCCCACCAACTGTTGCGCTAGTGCATGCTACACACCCTCGTGCGCTGCCACTGCTATGCGTGCGTGCCTTTGCGCTTGCGTGCACCTTCGCTGCTGTGCACGTGCAGTGGCACGTGCGTGTGCCTGGGCTTCCTGGGTTGCGCCACATGGAGAGATCTGGGCCATCCATCTTCTATCCGTTGTAAGGGCTGCTACAAAGGTTGGATTGAGTCGATTTTTACGCTGTTGGGCTGCGATCATCGACCCGAATCAATTCGCGTGGTTAGATTTGTCATTTGATGCTTCTAATTATGTCACCTAGTCCCTTGGCCATTGATCTTCCTCGGATTGCATATGATGCTACGAGACTCTGATCGTCATCCTGATCAGATCCGTACGGTCGGATCGTCAATCCGAGGCTCCGAAATAAATCTCCTCTCCTGACCACAAAAAGGATGCAATTAACCTAAAATATACACAACTAATCTAAATACAGAATGATGCATGCTATGCAATATTTATAATATGGAATGCAAATCTAAGCCTAAGAACATGCATAAATAGGCATTTTAACCTAAATGGATGTCTACATCATGTACCCATTAGCGAAAACAAGTAACCGCATGCCAGTGCTGGATAGCTCCCTCTGTGTTTATTACATGTACCGTAGTCACCGTTACGGTGCGACAATGACCCTAGGGTGGTAGACTAGCCATAAGACAAACACAGGGTGCTCTCTCGACCAGGAGAGCACCACATGTATGCCCTACATCACCAAGATACTACAACATAATTGTCCCGCTAGGGGACATGTGAATAAAGAGAAAGTATGACCTTATGCTAGTATGAGTTGGAAATCAAATAACAAGTTTTTAACAAACCATTAAAATATATTAAATGCATGCATATTTGTTCTTGTTTCTTTTTTGCTCTTTACACGTTTACCATGCTCTTGCCACTCTACTCAACATTTTGCTGATGCCTACTGTTTGTGTTCAAGATAGGGGAGTGAACAGCCAGTTTCACCAGCTGCAGATCAAGCTGGGCCTATTCACGCCCGACCATAGTTAGTATAGACTACTGTTACTCTCTACTATAGTGAGCATCTATCTTTAGAACTATTAGCTTCAACTTTCGCACTTTTATCAACTTTGTGATGTGATGGCTATGGTGCATTTTCTGTCATTTTATTTGGCACTGTTGCTAGTGCATGGTTTATTCTAATACCTTTCTGTCATTTATTTATGCTCTTGTTGTGGTGCATGTGTGGAAAATGTTATCGTTTTGGTTTATTCTTGTTGGACGACCAGGTCTTAGGATGTATGACGCGATCCAGCCCAGTTCATGTGTGCAGTTGGGTCAAGTCATGACAAGATGGTATCAGAACAAGGTCATCCCGAGTAATAAACTAAGATAGACCCAAAAAGACCACATGTGTAATCATGGTTATAATAGCCATCACATCTCTTCAATGATTCTAAAGTCTAGTCTCGTCTTTTTTATAAGTTGCTACTGATCTTTTATTTTCTTATCTCCTCCATATGGAGGACATTGGCATAATTTTGGGGACGGACTGGTTGTCCTCGTACCACACCTTGGTAGGTAGTTTTTAGAATAAGATTGTCTTCATCCCCGAGTTGCCTTCTTTTGAGCCTCATGGTCAACCAGTGGACGGAGGTTTCAGGTGTATATCTGCTTTTTGAGTAGTGAAGCTTTTGAGCCAAGGATGTGGAGACTACCTGGCTTGTTTCATAGTGGAGTCTACTCCAGGAGTTAACTTGTAGGGCATCCCAATGGTTTGTGAGCACCCGAACGTCTTCCCAGAGGAGTTGTTGGGATTACCACCTAAGTGCAAGAAGTTTGAGATCTCATTGATACTGAGACCCAGTCACATCTTTGTTGTGTCATATAGGATGGTACCACTTGAGCTACAGGAACTCAAGTCCTAACTGCAGGATTTGGTGGAGAAGGGCATTGTGAGGCCCAGTGCATCCACTTGGGGGGGAGCACCAGTGTTGTTCGTGAAGAAGAACGATGACACGCTTAGGCTTTGTGTCAACTACAGGAACTGAACTGTTCCTTGACCCTACTTGGACCAGTGGTGGTTGTATTTATTGAAGACGTGTTGGTCTACTCCCATGACCAGTCCTAGCACGAGTAGCATCTTTGCATGATCCTAAACATTGTTAGGAAGCACAGGTTGTATGCCAAGTACAGCAACTGCGAGTTTTGACTGAGGCAGGTTACCCTTTTAAGGCATGTGATCTCTGGAGATGAGATAGTTGTGGATCCGACCAAGGTTGAGGTCATACTCAGATGGGAGAGGCCATGCACAGTGACAAAGATATGCAGTTTCTTAGGGCTAACAGCTATTACAGACGGTTTATTAGGGGTTTCTTCCAGATAATGCACCCTATGACACAGTTGACCAAGAAGGATGCGCCCTTCACTTGGACCGACGAGTGCAAGACTTATTTTCAAGAGTTGAAGGAGAAGCTAACTTCAGCTTTTATACACACCATTCCGGACAGCAACAGTAGGTTTGTGCAGTATACTGATACCACTTTGCAGGGGTTGGGTGGTGTACTCATGCAACGGGGTCACGTTGTCGCATACGCATCACAAAAACTGAACCCCTATGAGAATAACTACCCCACTCACAACTTAGAGTTGGCAGCTGTCGTCTTCTCTTTGAAGATTGCTTGTACGGTGAGATAGTTGAGATTTTTACGGATCACAAAAACCTCAAGTACCTTTTGATCAAAAGGAGCTTCGCATGAGACAGAGGCATTGGTTGAAGCTCCTGAGGTATTATCACTACAGCATCTCATACCATCCAAGGAAGGCTAATGTGGTGGCTGACACCTTAAGCCAAAAGGCGTCTGCCCACTTGGCAACTAATGCAGGAGGTTGGTAGCTGGCGACCTCTAGAGCCATGTGGACACTGTAGAGCAGTGACAGTGATAAGACAGACACGACCCGAGCTCCTAGACTGCATTATTGTTGGGAAGATGATAGATCCGTACTTGCAGACACTACGAGATAAAGTACTAATAGGAGATCCAGGGGACTTCACCTTCATCGATGAGATCTTGTGCATGAGAGGGCGATTATGCATTCCTAGGGATGAGGAGCTATTGAGAGAGCTTTTGGCAGAGGCACACAGGTCCAGATTTACTATACACCCCACCCCTGGGAACACTAAGATGTACCATGATCTGCGACGTGATTTTTGGTGGAGGGGGATGAAGAAGGTTGTTGGAGAGTTTGTGCAGTAGTGCTTGGTTTTCCAACAAGTGAAGGTCGAGCACCAGAGGCCTACAAGGCCATTGCAGCCACTTCCTATGTCGAGGTGGAAGTGGGAGAGTGTTACCATGGACTTGGTGGTTGGGTTGCCCATTACCCAGTGAGGACATGATGCCATTTGGGTCATAGTGGATAGGTTGATGAAGACGGTGTGGTTCTTACTGATTCGAGCCACCTTTGGGCCAGCACATTTAGCAAAGCGATACATCTGAGACATGGTACGCCTTCACGGAGTTCCTTGGGAGATCATATCCGACAGAGACACCCGCTTTACTTCCCAATTTTGGGGGGAGTTCTAGTAGGCTTTGGGGACTCATCTGAGGTTCAGCACCGCCTACCATCCCTAGACCGACAAACATATTGAGTGTACCATTCAAACACTTGTGGACCTTCTGCACACCTATGTATTGGACTGGAGAGGCCCCTAGGAGGAGCACCTGCCCCTAGTAGAGTTGCATACAACAGTAGTTACCACTCTAGCATCGGCATGGCACCTTATGAGGCACTGTATGGGTGATGTACGGCTCCCTTGAGTTGGGTTGAGGTTGGGACCAAGTGGAAGGTTGGTCCTAGGTTGATCCGCCAAAGTCAGGAGGTGATAAAGCAGATTCGTAGATGACTCCGCGCTGTCAAGAACAGGTAGAAGAGCTATGCTAATCGAAAGCATAAAGAGGTGTAGTTTAAGGTTGGAGACCACGTGTTCCACCGTGTTTCGCCCATGAAGGGCTTGAAACGATTTGGGGTGAAGGGGAAGCTCACATTAAGATTCGTCGGACCTTTTGAGGTCTTAGAGTAGGTTGGACCCGTAGCTTACAAGCTTTCCCTTTCCCCCCAGCTGTCTGGCATCCACGACGTGTTCCACGTGCCCAACCTAAGGAGATATGTCCCCAACCCTAGCCATGTATTACTACTAGAAAAAGGAGATATGTCGTCGGTTATTTGCAATTGGTTTTACAAAAAGATGATAAAAAAATTTTTACCATCGCTTATTTAAATAAGCGACGGTAAATGCGTGATTAAAAGTTACTCCCCTTAACATCAGTTAGAAAAAAAGCGATGGGGGTGCGATGGTCATTAATATTTACCATTGATTAATAAAGAGACAGTAAATATATTTTTCTTGTCGGTTAGTATAAAAAACGATGACAAAAAGTGGGTTAAAATTAGTAGCCAAAATTTGGGTGCAAGTGGGGAATTTAATTTAGATGTTTGCCATCGGTTAGTATAATAAGCGATGGCAAAAAGTCGGTTAAAATTAGCAACCAAAACTTGGGCACGAGTGGGGAATTTAATTTAGACGTTTGTCATTGCTTTCTAATATAACCGACAAGAAAGGTCGATTCACCAACACACCCACAGAGCCCTCGGCTCCCCCCACACCTCACACAAACCCTCGGCCCCCCTCCTCCTCTCCTCTCCAGATCCTGCTCCTCGATCACCATAGTTGTCGTTGCTGCCCTTCCTCCTTTGTCAATCGTCGACCGTCCACCTCCTCCTTAGGTAACTCGTCTCCACCCTCCTCCTCCTTCACATCCCCCTCCTCCTCCTCCTCCCCACCCTCTTCTGCTTCTCCTCCTCCCCACCCTTCTCCTCCTTCTCCGCAGCACCCTCCTCCTCCCTACGCTCCTCCACCTCTCCTCCTCCTACTACTACTACATCCCCCTCCTCCTCCTCGCCCTCCTCCACCTCTCCTCCTCCTCCTCCACGGCTTGATTATCACAATAGGATAGTACTATATTGATGAACAAGATTTATACGTTAAAAGATTTGAGTTTGAAACCCGTCATTGCAGTTGCGTAAAAATTCGTCAATCAGATAATTTTACCGAAACTCAAAGTGAGTCTCGGGTCAAACATGGGGAGGAGAACGTTTGATTAAAAACCAAATAGGATTTATTGTCACGAAAGCATATTAGCTAGTTGAAATTAATCTACGCTAGCTATTCTACTCAAAGAATAATTAATAGAAGAAAGAGATAGAATAATACAAATAAAGAGAAAATAGGGAGAGAATAAAAAAATATGTCATAATGATAGAATCATGTCCATTACATCTACGTGCTACATTAGAAAACTAAAAATCTACACTAGAAAGCGATAAAAAGAGAGGGATGAGAAAATCCTTCTCGACGGCTGCTTGGAGGATGAGCCGCATTGACGGAGTGCCTGGACGAAGGTGGTGAGGCTTTGGATGAGGGAGAATGGAGTTGGAGGATGGAGGACGGAGCAAGGCGACATCGAGGTGGGATCCACTTCCCAAATGGCGGTGAGAGGACAACTGCAGGAGCTTCACGAATGGGGATTAGAAGATGGAAAAATTATGTTTAAGACTCTAGTGGAGCAACCTGGGTATGGGACCAACTCGTAGTGCTTTGGAGGGGGTGAGAGAAGAAGAAAAGGGATGAAATATGTGGTAGGGGTGGTCCTTTTATAGTCGAGGATATGGTGGCAAAAAGGTCTTTTTTCAAAGCTTAAAATAAATATGCGACCTTTAGTGACTCATATAAGTGTCACCAAAGGCGTAAGTTCCTGTTGCTCGCATCCAATGTCAGCCATCCATCGCCGATCACATGATCCATGCACTGCCACATCGACGACTTCTCGTCTTCAAGCGTTGAGGCTTTGGACCATCATCAGCTATCCGATCAAGAGATCGGACGGCTTAAAAGTCGCATGCCTCTTCTCCTTTAGCACACCCATAGTGCCAGTGTACGATGGTGCGTCATCACGCGCGTGTGAATCGCACGCTTCCATACATGCCACGTTGCCACTGCTGCCACCACTCGATCTCCATCGGACGCTCCAATTTTGATTGCACGTGCTCCGCTCGCTCAGGAGAGGCGAATCACATTTCGAACGCGCACCTTCTCTTCGCGATAAAGTGCGCAACCAATGCACTGCGCTCCACTTCATGTTGCGTTTATGATTTAATGCTCACGTGCCCTCGACCGTTGGATGAAGATCCAGCAACTGAGGGTGTGTGAGCTTTGTCTTCAGTTGAATAGATGCGCAGCCAAGATTGAATCTTAGCCATTGGATCATGGATCCAACGGCTGAGATTAAATGATTAAATGAAGAAGAAGGGTTGTGGCACTCTTAATGCGGCTGGGATGGTGCCACGTGGTGCCATCCTAGACGTCCATCTTCAAATGCTCGTATGTGGTGCCACAGATGTCGGATTGAACCGATTTTCACGCCATTAGGCTTCGATCGTTGATCCAAACCTACTCGTGCAGTTGGATTTGTCATCTAAAGTTCAAATTTTCCACCACCTTGCCCCTTAGCCGCTAATCTTCCTCGAACTGCATTTGATGCTACAGAAGTCCGATCGGGGTGATCTCGGAGTTGAACTCCGATCATCACCTTGATCAGATCCATATGGTTGGATCTTCAATCCAAGGCCTCGAAATGATATTGCCCTATCCCCTTACCACAAAAAGGAAAAATTAACCTATAATTTGTACAAATTAATTTAAATGCATGATGATGCATGTTATGCAGTATATATAATGCTGAATGCAATTATACGGCTAAGAACACGCATAAATAGATACTTTATGTGACATAGATAGGTCTACATCATACCCCCATGCTTATTTTTTGCTAGTCCCTAGCAAAATTACATGCTATTTATAAAAGAATTAAGATCAAACTACATGCTATTTTTCAACATCGAGAAATTTCTACTAAGATCGAAACTACAAAGACACAACAGCGCTTGAGTGTCTGCCAAAATGTAAACCACCGCAAGCCCTCGCCTTATTCAAAAGCAAAAGTATGTTTTTCTTTTTCTTCTTTTCTAATTTTTCTAGATTTTTGCATTTAGAGTTTCGCGATAGCTTTCTACGGCTACCCAACCCACCCAAGACTCGAAAAGAACTCAAAGTGCTAAGCATCTTTTTGTGATTGTGATAGACTCACTAATCGGCAATTAGAACAAACTTCGGGCTTTTACGCCCCTAGGTGACCTTGAAAAGAAATTCTGCCTAAAGGTGTATCTATCCGACCGGTAGCTTTCTCCCTACTTTTTATTTTTTTTTGGTCAACACAAGGGCGAACCTAGTCTATATCTTCCCGGATTATTCTACTTCTCAATTCTTCCTAAGTGTTTGGAATTATATGTGCATTTCATGAGCTGACTAATAGGCTGTTACCCACGGCAACTTACTAGTCATACTCGTGCGGTGAAGTGTGGCTTATTTTTTTTCTTCTTTTATTTTTCTTATCATTTTTTTCCTTTTTGGGTATTTCTCTATTTTTTCTTTTTTTCTAAGTAGGTGACTTCTTTGATCTAAGATTTACCTAGAGGCAGCAGAAAAGAATAGTCATGTGGCTGGGTTCTAGACAATCGACCAATGGGTTGTTTCCCATGATAACTTGCCAGTCATACTACCCTAAAAGGTTTATTAGCTACCAAATTTTCGTTAAAATCGTCGAAAAGTTAGTCAGTGCAAATAGTGTGTAAATGCTTAGACTATAAGTTCCCTCAAATCAAAGGGCGAGTTGATAAGTTGTATACTTATCACCCTAACTTATTTAACCAATTAGAAATGAACTTAGAATGGTAAGGACTCGAGAAACAAGTCCACATTTTAGTGGACACCCGGGTTGATTAAGCCCGAAGCCTGAAGAATCTTAGTATTCATGTCCTATTGTATTATTTCCTAAAGTTGATAAATTTCTAAAGCCCAAGTTCTCTTTTCCCAATTCAATTTTTTTTTTCAAAACTAAAAAGAAAATAAAAAGAATCTACGAAGCTAACGAGATGATTCAGAGATATATATCCACCCCCCATGCCTATCTAATGCAATATCCTCATTGTATTAAATGACATGAAAAACAACGGAGTAGAGAAGAAAGCACCTGAATTTCGTGATTACAGGTTAGCTCCAAAATGAAAAAGAGACTGTATACGTGCTAAATTTATTGTCTTCAGCTAGGCACATTATACAAACAAAGAGAAAATAAAGAATTCATAAATGCAGGTCAGGATTAGAATAAAAAGATTAACCTCAAGACCTGCTAGTATGGAATGTCCACAAATGTGGACCAGATTATGATATAGACCCACACCTTATGGTCGAGTGTATTTAAGTTTCTAGATGAAAATTACCCAGAACATGAGATCAGTATGCAAGCGAGGCCGGGGCGGCGATTTGTGAGGATGCAACCCAAGTCTAAAAAGTCGGACAATAAGAAAATCAAGATCAAAAATATAATCAATGAATTTGTGCTTGGGTTGCACATCCTCGGAATAAAAAATGTCATAAGGGTCCTAGTAGAAGGTTGGTGGTTTCAAGCAAATAGGAACCCTTAGATTCAGACTTCTATTTCCCCCAAAATTAGCTTCCCAAATCTTCATTTCCCAGCTCTTATCATCTATAATCAAAGTTTCCAGGACCTCAAAAGTGCTATCAACCCCGTCTAAAATGTTCAAGTCCAAAATTTATGGCTTAATCAAGATTGACTTGAGTTTGATAATCACAAGAAGATAATCATCATTATGCTCAATGGGGTTTGATTGAGGAATGGGGTTATGAATTGAATCATCCATGAAATGAGGATCTGAATCCACCATGCTAGCCCTAATAGGATCAATTTCCTCAATTATTGGGCTATCAAATGATTCATCATACCCTTCAAGCCCGTATGTCTCACTAAAATCATTTTCCTCAAACTCAGGTGAGACTTTACATAATGATTCTTCACCTTCAGAATCAAAGAATTCTGGATCCGCATTTATATATGTATCAAAATCATCAATCATTTTCTGGTCCGTAGAGACATACTTTTCCTCGTACGCTAGTTCAGGGATCTCGGGTGAAGAAATCAATTCATCCTCAACTGGTTACTCTAAACCAATTTGGCTATCCCTGGTCTCATAAAATGTGTCCCCCTACAGGTGCCTAAGCGAGTTCTAATATTAGCTCTCCTGAAGGGGTTCATCTTGGGAATCATCCAAAGATTGAACTAAAGCAAGCACAAATTTCATCCTCAATTTTAAAAATTTTCCAAGTAAAAACTCACCTGGGTCCTTATCTTTAACATCTTTGAGCCAATCCAATAAATACTTGTTAAGATCATTAATCATTTGCATCAGAGGCTCCAATTCTTTAGTGCAAGGTGTTGGCTGTGCTTTTAAAGATTGTATGATATTCCTTAAGTTAGCCAACACCTTATCTTGGACCTGGTTCACCTGAACCAAATGGTTTGATTCAAGGTTGGGTGGGTTTGGGTTAAATCTAGGGGAGTCAAGGAATTAAGGTTCTTGGTGCCCTCCCTGATAATAGGTCATTTTTTATTGCTCAAAGATGGGCAGTGTCCTATATGCAATGTAGTCCTAGGGAGGGTAGGGATTATAATTATCATATCCTTCTTGATTGGAGATAGTATTAGGTTGTCCATATGAGGGTGATAATCTATAATCGATGTAGCTCAGAGAGGAATAAAAATCAAACTCATGGTGTCCAGGGTTAGACCCTGAACACAGGGGTCCAAAATTGTATCCCCAATCAGGATTATCCCAACTAGTAGATGGGTAAGAATAAGTCTGGTTGGGATAACAATCATCTTGAGAATAGGTAGTGGTAGGAGGGTAAGAGTGGAAATGCGAATAGGATGTGGAAGGATCCATGACGAAATAGAAGGAAAAGAAAGGTGCCATGTAATGCAAACAATCAAACATCTCCTTAGGTGGGGTAGCCTAAAGATCTATAGACTCCTAGAACCCGTCTTGAGATGAAAAGAATGATTTCGTCTACTTCTTTTCGATCAATCCAATCGGTTAAAGGGAGGGATTGGGGAGAAGGTTCTTCCCTTAGCTTTCACCTCAAGTTCCTTTGATACCCCCCAACCGAGGTCATTTGACACTACTCCCCTAGCTAGACATCAGATTGAACGGTAGAAGCAGATTAATCGAAAATAATCTCGATTTGGGCCCCGAAGAGCAAGTTCAATCCTTAAGGCCAACGTCTACTTGATTTTAGATTAGGCTTAAGTTTGAATGTGCTTTGGAATGTAATGGGCCCTTTCGATGGGTTGTGCCCCTAAAGATTGATTAATATGTGTGTGCGTGCACAACTAGGGCTTTCAAATAAGGTTTACTGATGATTTGTCTTTTAGGGTTCAACTTTAGGTGTATGCAATCAAATTCATTTGGCACACCAGATTTTGAAAGCACAGGTGAAGATGTCTTCCTTTAAAATCAAAATAAGATGGAGTGCCTCTACTTGATGAGTCATTTTTAGATGAAGTGGTGTAGCCCAAACAACTCAAGCAATTTGCCTCTTGCACCACTTGATTAAGGCATGCAAGATGGTTAACCTAATCAGATTTCTAATCACTTATTTGTATAAGTCATGTAGGTGTACCGGGTCCTTAGGTTGGATTCCCAGTTTAAGTAATTGAAATCAGAAGAGGTCGTGTACCACTGTGGGTGTATGTAATGTGTAAGTTTAAATAAATCCCACAATCAAATTTTTTTTTAAATATATATATGCGAGGGTGAGGTGGGTAGACGTGACAAACAAAAAATCAAGACTAACCTTAGGGTTTATGCAAGCAACTAGGTTAATTAGGGTTTGCGTTATTAGGTGATGAAATGAAATCTAAGGGGTGGGTGGGATATACTTACAAACCCTTCAACTACACTTTGCTCCAATCTACCGATTTCACCCTCCTCAAGAAAGTACCTGCAATCACAATAAGAATGGAGACAAGTGAGGTAAAAGATAAGTAAGGCAGAAAACGTGGAAAATCAAAGAGCGTCGCCTCCCGACAACAGCACCAAAATGATTAACGAGAATTCTACGCTAAAAGTTTGAGGTTAAAACCCTGTAATTGTAGTCGCATAAAAATCTGCTATCAGATAAAATTTACCGAAACTCAAAGTGAGTCTCGGGTCGAACACAGGGAGGCAACCATTTGATTAAAAATCGTGTAGAAATTATTATCACGAAAGCAAATTAGCTGGTTGAAATTAATCTACGCTAGCTATTCTACTTAAAGAATAATTAATAGAAGAGATAGCTAGAATAATACAAATAAAGAGAAAATAGGGAGAGAATAAAAAAATATTTCATAATGATAGAATCATGTGTATTACATCTACGTGCTACACTAAAAAATTAGAAATCTACAATAGAAAGCGATAAAAAGAGAGGGATGAGAAAATCCTCCTCAACGGCTGCTTGGAGGACGAGCCACGTTGACAGAGCGCCCAGATCAAGGTGGTAAGATGCTAGACGAGGGAGAACAGAGCTGGAGCATGGAGGATGGGCAGGGCAACATCGTGGCGGGATCCGCTTACCAAATTGTGGTGAGAGGATAACCACAGGCGCTCCACGAATGGAGATGAGAAGATGGAAAAGTTATGTTTAAGACTCTAGTGGAGCATCCCGGGTATGGGACCAGTTCGTAGAGCTTTGGAGGGGGTGAGAGAAGAAGAGAAGGGATGAAGAAATATGTGGTAGGGGTAGTCCTTTTATAGTTGAGGATATGGTGGCAAAAAGGTCTTTTTTCAAAGCTTAAAATAAATATGCAGCCTTTAGTGACCCATATAAGTGTCATTAAAGAAGCACGTTCCTATTGCTCGTGTGCAACATCGGCCATCCATCGACGATCGTACGATCCACACTGCCACGTCGATGGCTTCTCGTCTTCAAGCGTTGAGGCCTTGGATCATCATCAGCCGTCTGATCAAAAGATCGGACGGCTTAAAAGCTGCACGCCTCTTCTCCTTCAACACATCTGCAGCGTCCACACACAATGGCATGTCTGATGGTGCATCATCACGCATGTGTGAATCGTGCACTTCCAAACATCCCACGTCACCACTGCCGCCGCCACTCGATCTCCATCGGATACTCCAATTTCTATTGCACGTGCTCTGCTCTCTCAGGAGAGGCGAATCGCGTTTTGAATGCGTGCCTTCTCTTCGTGAGAGTGCACGGCCAAAGTGCTGCACTCTGCTTCATGTTGCATTTACAATCTAACGCTCACTCACCCTCAGTCGTTTGATGAAGAACCAACGGCTGAGGGTGTGTGAGCTTTGTCTTCAGCTGAATAGATGCGTGACTAAGATTGAATCTCAGTTGTTGGATCACGAATCTGATGGCTGAGATTAAATGATCGGATGAAAGAGAAGGGTTGTGGCGCTCTTGGGGCGGCTGAGATGGTGCCATGTGGCACCATCCTGGCCATCCATCTTTAGATGCTCGTAAGTGGTGCCACAGATGTCAGATTGGATCTATTTCACGCTGTTGAGCTGCAGCCGTTGATCTGAACCCATCCGTATAGTTGGATTTATCATCTGAAGTTCGGATTTTCCACCACCTTGCCCATTGGCCTTTGATATTCCTCGGACTACATCTGATGCTACAGAAGTCTGATCGGGGCAATCTCGAAGTTATTGAACTCCGATCATCGCCCTAATCAGATTAGTATGGTTGGACCTTCAATCCGATGCCCCAAAATGATATTACCCTGTCCCCTAACCACAAAAATGGAAACTTAACTTATAATTTGTACAAACTAACCTAAATGCATGATGATGCATGTTATGCAGTATTTATAATGCTGAATGCAATTATACACCTAAGAACACGCATTAATAAACAGTTTATGTGACATAGATGTATCTACATCATATATCTCCCTCCTCCTGCTCCCCACCTCTCCTCCTCCCCACCCTTGGTACTAATGCTTTGGATAGACTACCCAATTAGTGAATTTACTTTGCCTTTGAAATTCACTAATGCATGCATATTCATCATTATAATATGTTCCCACACATCCTTGGAAACTGCCTTAATTTTTCTTGATCACAGATATGCGTGATAGCAGAATGATCTTGTGTCGCTTGGTATTTTGCCATCTTTTTTATTTTCATTTCTTTTTTTAACATATGAGTATATGTCTCATACAGAAGAACTGAAGTGGAAGCTAGGGAAGGAATCCCAAAGAAGACTCAAGATCTTATTCCCTTTCTGAGTGTCCAGATACCTACATGCA
The DNA here is from genome assembly GCA_037157565.1 of Thalassia testudinum. Taxonomy (NCBI): domain Eukaryota; kingdom Viridiplantae; phylum Streptophyta; class Magnoliopsida; order Alismatales; family Hydrocharitaceae; genus Thalassia; species Thalassia testudinum. Next base: position 3,774,762 of record JAZHRO010000003.1, on the reverse strand, counting down.
ACCTTTGGTTTTCTGAGCAAATCTTTCACTTGCTTGCCAATTCTAGCAAATGCACTTAGGTCTTTTGATTTAGCTTGTGTGGCAAGCGAAAAGGCAATCAGGAAGTACCTCAAATGGTTAAAACAGAAGGAATTGATTCACCAAGAATCAGGATTTTTAGCATATTCAGAGTAAGATCAATCCTGCATACTCCTTGTCATTTAGCAATCCCATCCAGTATTTGTCATTTCTAGTTAGTGCTAGAAGCTTTTTGAAATACTGAAATGGAAAATGTTTGGGTTTGGATAGACTTTAGTTGTACATACATGGAGAGAGGAGCCATCTATCTAACAATGTGTGCTAATCAAACATAGTTCATCAGTAAGCCAACCTATGTATAAACTGCCTATTTTGACTCTTCTAACTCGGTAATGACATATATTCATGGTGGATGGTCTATTACATATCTTGCATTCCATTTTGATCTGATGTGCCAATGAAATACCAAGTAAAAATAAAATAGGGGATTCTATGGTTCATCTGTTCATAATTTGGAAACAAACTGTAGGATCTTCTTATCTTCAGTAACATTTTCATTACTGATGCTATTGTAATTTCTCTTCTTCCTATTTGTTGGATTGCTGGTAATGTGCGATACTCTGGTTTCACAATTTGTATTTTCAATTGCATGGTATAGCATGTTTTCTGGGAAAGAAAAAACTGTCTTTCGAGCATACAGCACCTTCAGAATTATCAAGGTATCCCAGCAAATGGAATGTGAAGGGCAAGCAGTTGATACTTCTGCATAGCCATGTTGCTACAACTATTGACATTCCCATCTATGAACACAATAAAACACTTCATGGTCATTGTTAACTTGTGGGTATTGTTTATGTATTAACGGTTATGTTATGTCAGTTGTCAGGTTTGCTGATCGTACTTGAAATGCATTCTTAGAGCGAGTTGGACCTGTGGAGTGGTTGAAACCATACACAGATGAGACCATAATTGAACTAGGGCAGAAGGGAATGAAGAGTCTTCTTGCTGTTCCCATAAGGTAGTTTGTTGCTTCTATTAATCTGGTATGATCTCTCTCCTTGCATGTGAAGGATGTATGAGTGTACTTCGTAATAAAGTCATTTGTAACTTTTTTACTATCGTTATTTTGCATTTCCCAAACTCTTCACCAGCATTTTACTTGTGGCTTATTTTCACCTCATTGGTAGACTTAATTGATGCTACAAAGTTGCTCGACCTTTACTGAGTTTGTAAATTTGTTCTCACAGCGTTGTGAGCGAGCACATTGAGACCCTTGAAGAAATTGACGTGGACTACAAAGAGCTAGCTCTAAATTCCAGTATAGTAGAATGGGGAAGAGTTCCTGCATTAGGCTGTGAGCCAAATTTCATTTCAGATCTTGCTGATTCTGTAATTGAAAGTCTTCCGTATGTTGGAGCAATGGCTGTGTCAAATATAGAGGCTAGCCAAGTAATAATTCTCAAAATTTATAGAAATAGTTAAGTGCACACATATTGTCAAATCTTTCTGCAAGAATCATAGTGTACTGATCACACAAGCTCTATATGAAGCTGGCTCAAATTAAAAAAGAAAAAACCTTACTAATAGAGAATTGCTTTTCTTTAAAAAGAGTAAAGCTCGTGTCGAATATGAGGTAATGGTTGTCGTTGGTACCTCACTATCTCGATAGAATAAAAAGTTAAAAAATAACATAGGCAAGGGGAAAAAAATCATGTCGATGTTCTGTCAGTTACTTGCTAGACTATTGGTATGCATCCTATTTTCATTATATAGCAAGGTCTTTTAATGAGTGGTGTTTATCATTCTAAGATTTTTGTCCCTAAAATTCACGAGTCATTTACGCAGTTAAACATGACCTCAGTAATCTGCATTTGAAGACTTATGTCTGTAGAAAAGCTTGGATGCTTGTGATCCGTTTTCTTGATCCCTTATTGGGGACTTTTCCAGTTGCCCAATCCTCGTTACTGATTAGTCTTCGGATTTTTGTTGGAAGGTTTTGCACTTTATCTGGTTTTCTTTCATTTCTAGTTAGATTTCTTAAGAGGTATAAATTTTGCTCCCGATTTTTGTTATATACCTATCGCCTAAAATTTAATAAAAGAAAGGAATGGGTGCTCCTTGGCCTGTGGTTGAGAAGGATGGAGACTGGAGATGGGTTTAAAGATTTAGAGTTACCTTCAATTTCCAATTCTGAGATGGCCCGTGTATTCAGCTAATTGCTTTCTGTAGTTATTTACCATTGAGATTGCACTCTTGTTACTTCTTTGTATGAAGTCCCTGGTGCCTCTTGGGAGTGTGAAAGAACTGTTGGCAGCATACGAAAGCAAGCGTGCACGGTTACCACCTCCAGTGATGGTGTGGGAATGGGGTTGGACAAAAAGTGCGGAGACCTGGAATGGAAGAGTTGCCATGCTGGCTGTTCTAGTCCTCTTACTCCTGGAGGTGACTACAGGGGAAGGATTCTTGCACCAATGGGGGATCTTGCCACCAGTGGGACATCTGAAGCATGTGCACCGTTGATTGCCACCCTTCCTTCAGAGGTAAGGTCTCCTATAATTGTTTTTCTGATTTTATTTATCTACATGTTCTGGCACTGCTGGTAAACAATATATATAAGTATATATACTGAAGTTCTTGTTGATTTCTGTCTTTAAACTCTAAATTGTAACAATCTTACTATTTACCAACAATCTGGTGAAATTTCTAGAATCCTTGCTTTCTACCAGAATGGATGAATTAATATGTACTGTTGCACACATCTTGATTTGTCCCCCTATGCAGGCTTTTCTGTTTGTTTTATGGATAACAAGTATTCCGTATGTAGCTTCCAATGATAAACAAGCAAACCTAAATTTAAAAAAGAAATACCCCCACATTTGCCATCGATTTTTAAAACAACTAATGGCATTAAAATGTAATTTCTTTTAACAAAGGTGACTATTTGTCGTCGCTTATTACAGAAAGCAATGACAAAAATATGAAACTGTATTGTTGCATGAAAGATATATGTCGTCGCTTATTTGAGAATGCGACGACAAAACTATTTTTACCGTTGCTTGTATAAGCGACGATGTTTTCTTTTAAATGATGGGAAAACTCAAAAAACAGCACATTAATGTAGGAAAAAGTAATGTAACAATGCCGTCACTTTTTTTATAAGCGACGGCATTGTTCCAATTTCCATCGGTTGTCAAACGACGTCAAAAGATCCAATTCTTCCATTGGGCGAACGATATTTCGACGTCAAATATTCCTTGTAACCGATGAAAAAAAGAAACAGTGACGCTACTTACGCCGTCGCTTTTTGGCATCGGTTAAAAGGGATTTTCCATCGGTTTTCAACCAATGGCAAAAGTGAAAATTGTTGTAGTGTATTGAGCCACAAGAGCATTGAGATTGGGAATGACCTGACCTATCCATAGAAGCAGTGCAGATTCTAGATAGAGCTGTCAAGAGGTTGAGATGGAAGGAGGCGCCTGTAGTGAAGGTCCTATGGACGAGTCATAGGTACGAAGAGGCGACATAGGAGCCTGAGGCCACAATGCAAGACCGATACCCGGAGCTCTTTGTGGGTACGTGTTTCTAACCATCTTCAATCCTCTTTAAGTTTGTTATGCACTTGTTTCTTTTCCTTTCCCGCACAGTAGTTGAGCCCATGTTTCGGGGGCAAAATTTCCTTAAGTTTGTTATGTTGAAATGACCCAAGGGACTATTGCAAATTTTTCCATATTTCTTGGGGTGATCTCTATAATTTTCATGCATCAAAATGAGTAACCAGGGGTTACTTTGTATTTTTCGGAACCCTGAGGGGTGCATCGCAATTTTCTATGCATCTTTTATAATACCTAATAGTCCCAGGCATGTACCCACAATTTGTACACACTAGAGAACCCTTGTAGGGTCCCCTACTCAATTTTCTCTTTTCATCGAGGGGCTAGATGTAAGTTTTCCCTCCTCTAGTTATCTTCTAATGACCCTAGGGGAAAGAAGATGATTTTTTGGGACCTTTCTTACAATATGGTCGGCCCCAACGTAAAACCCTAAAGACCCGCTTATAAGAATTGACACCCCCTCCCTCATTTTTTCCTCTCACGCAACCACCCTTCCCCATTTGTTGAGCATCACGTTCCTCTTCAGCCATAGAGGTTGAGAGAGGGAGGAAGGAATCGGAGGAGAAAGAGAGAAAGAGACGACCAGCCCCGTTCTCCGTCTGCTCTCCCTTCTCTCATATGTGAAACGAGGCAAGGCGGGGGGAGGGGTAAGGACGCGCTCCTCGCGCCTCTCTCTTTTGTCACAATCATGCACGTCGAGGGTGGGTTGAGGGCGCGACATGCAAGGAGGGTCGATGTCCCACACAAGGCGCACGTGCGAGACAGATCCAATGATCCCCGTGCGCTCGGCGAGAAAGAGCGGATAGGGGAGCACCTCGCGGGCACGCGATCTGCAACCATCAGGCACACCAACCCCTATGCGCCACATGGCGGAGCACCACAGGTGGAAAAGGCCGGTTCACTTATTAGATTGGCTAGGATCATTTCTTATGAACGAGAACCCCTTTTTGGATCGATTCAAGGTTCATTCGGCCTCCAAATCGTGCGAGTAAGGCGTCGTTGGAAAGCAATCAAAATTTCCTACATGTTGATACTAATTTCAATACCGTTAGTGTATGTTTAATACACTGAAAATTGGTTAAAGGCCAAAATAACCCCTCTTGTGACCCCTTATGCATTAGGTTTGGCACCCCGAGGGGACATGCCGCAAGGCAGGAACTATCACAACTACGAGAAGGTCAAACAGGTCATCATTTCTCCCCTATATCTCCTGGAAAATCTAGGTAGAGTGGTGTTCCTCTACTCTCTCCATTTTTTTAGCTTTAAACGCACTATAACATGAACTCATCCTGTGTAAGACCAGACTTTTGAAATAAATAACTGCCTGACCAAATCTCCTCATGAATAAAATAAATTATTTACATATTTTTCAATCAGTCGAGAATGAGCATTTTCTTAGCCATGATCCAGTTCAGTAGTGCCATAGCCATGCATAGCCTCATTAATGCTTGCAACAAACCCTGTTGGCACAAAAATGTTAGCAACCTCATAAGGGTGATCACCAACCCTGGGGCAAAGGCTAGAGGTTTGGCTTGTAAAATATGAAATGTTCGGAGTTGGCGTCACTTGATCTAGTTATCAGCCAAACTAGGGAATTTAGTTGAACCCAACATCGAGCTAGAATTGGTGCATGAGTAGAAACTCGGAGATGAAATAGCGAGTGACTGAAATTAAGAGTGGGTTCTTCTTCCTCACTTCCTCGATTGTTTGAATCTAGTGCCCATGTGGTGTGGTGTCACAAACCATTAAGAATGTCTCGTTATGTGCGTTGTGGAGACTTGGTTCCCTATACTGATTATGTATTTCCTTCCCACACATCTTACATCGTGAGTCCATTCCACTATCATGTGATGGCTATTTGAATAAGTTGTTTTTCTAGTTCAAATTACTATCTTTCCAATTGTGATAAAAAGAAAAGCTCAACCTTGCCCATACATGTGGCTAACAAATCATGTAGTAGTATGACTAAGGCCATACATGAACCCTAAGGGAAAACTAGATGCACTTTCTAAGTACTTGACACGTGTGGAAATACTTGTTACGTTGCATCCAACAACTAGCAACCAACTAGGGTTACGTATGAACTCTAAGGTAAACTAGAGAACTTTGCTTATACATGGAATGTTAGTCTTGTAAATGCCAAGCTGTCAGCAACTAGGGTTGTACTAAACACTAAGGAAAACTAGAATGGTGTTTGATTTGAAACTTGGAAGCAAATCATTGTGTGAGTGGGTGACGAATGTGGGGCCAATACGGGCCGAGTCGAGTTCCGGTGTGGGGATGAGCTGGCCCTCGAGTACACATGTACCGAGGAGTGTTGAATGCCCCATTGTGTAGGGAGAGAGTTGACCTCCCTAGGTAGGGACCTAGGTAGGCACGACCTCCCTACACTGATTCTTGTGAGGTCCATGTGGGGCTAATCGGGATAGTCACGCGAGGGTACGCAGAGCTGTTGAGGGGCATGACCCCAGTTTTGTTTGGTTCTGTTCTGTTGGTGCATACCCATTAGTGGAAATGACTGACTGCGTGCTAGTGTGGGGTAGCCTCCTGTTTGTTTATCGCACATACCGTAGTCACCGTTAAGCTACGACAATGACCCCAAGGAGGTAGACTGAGTGTAAGAAAAACACGGGGTGCTCTCTCGGCTAGGAGAGCACCACATGTACACCCTGCATCATAGGGATACCGCAACACAATCGTCTCGCTAGGAGACATGTGAATAAAGAGAAAGTATGACCTTATGCTAGCATGCATTGGAAATCAGATAACAAGTTTTTAACAGACCGTTAAAATATATTAAATGCATGCATATTTGTTATTGTTTCTTTTCAGCTCCTTACACGTTTACTGTACTCTCTCCACTCTACTCAGTATTTCGTTGACACCTACAGTTTTGTTCAGGACAAGGAAGTAAGCAGCCAGTTTCACCAGCTACAAATCAAGCTGGGCCCAATCACGCCCGGCCATAGTTAGTCTAGACTGTTAGTCTCTATTGTAGTAAGCATCTATCTTTAAAACTGTTAGTTTCTACTTTCATACTTTTATCGACTTTGTGATGTGATGGCTATGGTGTGTTTTCTGTCATTTTATTTGGTACTGTTGCTAGTACATGGTTTATTCTACTGCCTTTTCTGTCATTTGTTTATGTTATTGTTATGGTACATGTGTGGAAAATGTTATCATTTTGGTTTATTCTCGTTGGATGACTAGGTCTTAGGATGCATCACACGGTCTGGCCTAGTTCTTGTGTGAAGTCGAGTTAGGTCATGACATCATATCTTTTCTTATTTTCACCATGTCCTTTGGATCATCGGTCAGATTTAATATGCCAAAGATATTGTCCATCACATTCTTTTCAATGTGCATAACATCTAACTTATGGCTTATTGTATGATCTTTCCAGTATGGCAGCTGATGCGAAAAATACGTGATTTGTTAAATGATGTAATTAGTGTCGTTGCAACACGTAAATACGCAAACAAACTTTTACATTTATAATACCTAGATAGTGGAGTATCTAGGTCATCCAATGAGGCCAATTTGTTAGTCACAAAGAATAGATTCTCTCTCGCCTCTCAAATCAACACATAACCTTTTGTATTTTTTATTTTGTTGTTTCAGGGTTTGCAAAAACAATCAGGTTTTGTGCAAAGATGAATTATACTACAACTAACCCTAAGTGACAATAATGAAGTCTTCTCTTCTAAGCTCACCCTAGGCAAGTGCGCCTAAGGTAATTAGAAGAGATGAGTGTGATGTGCACTACACTAATAAGAGAAGAAAAACACACTAATTTCAAACATGAACTTAGAAGACAATGAAAATTTGTATTACTAGTAGAGTAAAATACAGGTAGAGGAATGCTTCTATAAGAACATAAAACTACTAACTAACACAAAAGGTAGAGTAAAGGATAAAGAATGGGTGATTCTGGTAGAAGATCCAGGTGGCCCTTGCTCCAAGTGTGGTTTCCCACACTTGGAAAGAGCTCTCCTCTTCCTTCTTCGATTGGTCTTCCTTCAAGCTCTTCCTCCAAGGTGGGTGTCAACCACCTTGATGAAGATCTTCCTTGCCTGGTCGTCCCCTCTAGGTTGTAGATGACCTCCTTCTTGGCATGGCTAAGGGAGAAGAGAGAGAGGAAGAAGACACCAAGGGGGTGGGTAGGTTGCCCCCTTGATCTTCTTCTCTCCTTCTTCTTCCTTGGCATGGATGTAAGAACCTAACTAATGGTATGGGTGGAAACCTATCTAATGGAGAGGAGATGATCTTCTGGTGGTAGTTAGGAGGGTATTTATAGAAGTGGAGAGTGGTGGTTGGCATGGAGATTAGGTGTAGGGCTAGGATGGGCTTTAGGAGGTGGTAAAGGGTGGTTATGGGAATCCTAGGGTGTAGGATGGTTGTCTCCATTCTTAGGGATGCAAAGGGGGGTAGTTATGGGTGGAAGGGCACCTAAAAGGTGGCACCAAAAATGAAGAGATGCCTCCATTTTGAGGCCACCAAGGAGGGTTCTAGAACAGGGGTTATGTCTAGGGTAGGGATGGCTTGTAGGGGTAGATGTATGGTGGTGATGAGGGGGATTTTTGGAGGGAAAAGTGGCACCAACTTGGAGGTGGTTGTGGAGGGTTTTGGCGCCACTTTTGTGGTGTCCCTTGGTGGTGGTGGTGGGGTGAAGGGGTGTATAGAAGTTGGTGATAACACTGCATCGTGGGATGATAATTCTGTCAATTGAGGCTTAACTTAAGAGCAAAATGCACAAATAACACATCATAAATAGGAATAGGAGCATCGCATACATTACACATCAAGATTTCTTATAATATATTATTAACGGCCATGTGTACAAGGACATGTCAAAACAGGCCTCAGATGAGCAATCGGACCACACGGATGGATTCAGAGAGACAAACGGAGTCCAACGGACTCAAAATCGGCCAAATCCGACATCCGGAGCTCCTGCAATGGGCCCAAGAAGTTCTGACTGTTGATTTGACGATCAACAGCTCACAAGGAGCCACGTGGCGCCCGATCAGCACCCACATGCCTCACCCAACCCCCTCCATCAATCGCAGAACGATCTGAGCCATATGATCTTCGATCAAACGGTTGAGAATGTCGCACCATCACCAGCGCCATCTCTACACTCTTCGCCCGCAGCAGATCACGACCATCGAATCTCCATCCAACGGTCAGCAGCAGTCGAGCACCGACGCACGATCGCAACCATCCGTACAGGGCATCGTAGTGGTCGAAGGGCTCATTCACACTCACACGATGCGGAATCGAAACGCACCGCACAGCAAATCGAAGGTGAAGGCACGCGCGGGTGAAATTGGACCGTAGATTGGCTAGCGGACGGGTGCAATTGCGAGATGTGGTGCCTGTAGATGCGCCTTGACCAGACGCACGTGATGACCCACACGATCCACGCCAGCGCCTCGCACGGAAGCTCAGTCTTCCGATCTTCGATTGGACGGCTTACAACGCACGCACGCGGATCAGGCACGAAGAAGAACGAACGCACGCGAGCGACCGATGGGTAAAGGCCTTCACCGACGTTTTGGGAAGGGTTTTAGCGACGTCCCAGACGTCACTAAAACCCCTTCTTCATTTGGAAGCCCTTCTTCCTATTTAAACCCCTTCCAACCACCCATGGGAGGCATTCACTCCACTTGCAAGTGCTCTACCCCACTCCTAGCAACCATTAGCTCTCTTTGTAATCGTCGGAGACGATGAGCCACCGACGGAGCCCTCCTCCACCGCCATGGCTGCCTCGCCATCTTCTCTCTCTCTTTCCTTCTTTATCTTAAGCTTTACTTTACTTGTGTTTAAGCATTTAGCTAGTGCTGTAATTATAAACTAAAGTTGCATGTTAAATGAAGTTATTTTCTATCTAGTTACTTGCCCTCTTTATGTTAAAATTGCATGTGTGAATGAAGAAATCCTAACCCTACTCTCTCTCTCTCTCTCTCTCTCACTCGCTTTTCACCCACGACTTTTCGTAAGCAAAAACCCCATGATTTTTGTGACATCAAGTGACAAGAAAAATTCGATTTTCATGCCTCCCTGAGATTAACACTCAGACTCACGTCCATTTCTTCATTTTAAAACCGACGTTGCGAGTGCAAGCTATAATGACTCTTCTAAACACACGCACATCACGCACAAGTCAATTTTTGGCACCGTTGCCGGGGAGGCAATAGATTTGTTTTGTCACTTCCATTTTACATCCATGCTCACATCATCTAACGCCTTGTCTCCTACTTGATGGTTGTAGGAATTCAACGCTTGGACGGCGAAGTAGCGCAACTCTTGACAATAACAAGGGAGTAGGTGCAACAAGGATCGGCGTGAGTATTTCTTCACCTATGGTTGTTTGCTTTCTTAAAAATCTAAAAAAATTGTAAAACTGAAAAAAATTGGCATGGTGCATGATTGCCCGACCCACATCCTTAACACATCACCCAACAAAAAAAATACACTCTAACATTCTGAATAAATTCTTGGAGTGTTCTTTCTTTTTGAGTGGTGTTTGCGAAGCCACCTTGAATTGACTTGGGCCGCACCACTCAACCCTAAAATCGACTCATCTAATAGAAGCTGCATGATCACTAGGATGAGTACATTAGGGTGTTAGAGCCTCTACACCATAAAAGGAAATCTACTTTCACCAAATTGTGTGCAAAACTTGACGTGCCCACTGAAACTTGTCTAACAACATTAAGACACGTCAATCCTAAAAGACACAAAAGTAAGGATGAAACATTAAAAGACACACATCTTAAAGAAATCCTTGCTTGAAAACCATGTTTTGATAAGAGCACACACACTGAAATTGGAAAATTAAGAGGCACTACCCCAATCAACGCCTCATCACATAACCCTAGTACAAGCACTATCCTAGCCTTTTAAAACAGAGTAGACATGCCCTAGGCAGGACTAGGTTAAGTCTCAAGAGGTGGGGTTTTATTCACTATGCACTTGGCTTTCATTCCCTTAGTAGAATCTGGTGACTAGGCTGCGGGGCAGTGTCAAACGACTGCAGTTGTGGGGTCTATGGAACCGGCGGTGCAAGCTAAAGGAAGAACCTTCCCTGCAATCCCCTCATAATCAACCTGTCCAGATTAGCTTTGGGAAGGGGAGTCCAGTGCTTATGGACTTGATCACCCTTTTGAGATTTCTAGGTCTCCTAAGGAATACACCATAAGGACTAGGCTTGTTTGCTTGGTTAAACACACACTTCTCGCATCTGTCTCTCTCCGCATCCCCTCCTGTTCTTCTCTAGTGTATGCACGAGAGACACTCACTGCATCCTGAGTTGTTTGTTTTGGGATGGGAATCCAGGAAACTTGATTCTGCTAGAAACATGGCTGAACCTAGGGTAGATGAGGTTGAAGACCAACCCCCACCAGACACAATGGCCATCATCCAAGCCCAAATTAACGCAAACCATCGGCTTTAGCAAGAACAGATCCACACTATCATGCAAGCCATACACCGGTTGCAGAACCCACAAGGGCAACCACCACCACCTTTCCAAGGCCCACAAAGGCAACCGCCACCTGATCTACCACCATTCCAGGACCAATCGAGGCCCCTCCGCGATTTCTACAATCCTTCCACTATTAGAGTCAAGCCGCACCTTAGGATCCCCGAAGGGGGAGATGATTTTGAGCTAAAACCAAATGTCTTGAGTTTGCTTCAGAGCCACTTCCATGGAGGCTCAAATGAAGACCCCTTCCAGCATCTAGAGGATCTTGACCGGATAGCCCGAACTATGAAACCTAGGAACATTAACCTTGACATTGTTTTGATTAAGATGTTCCCCTTCTCGCTGAGAGACAAGGCATCTCACTGGCTTAGAACCCTAGGTAGACCCATCACCACCTGGGAAGAACTGAGGCATGCATTTCTAAAGAAATTCTTCCCCATAGGAAAGACCAATGCCCTCAGAAGAGCCATCACTACCTTAACACTCCAGGGTGGGGAACAGTTCCATGAGGCGTGGGAAAGATTTAATAAACTCTTGAGGAAATGCGCACACCACGAAGTACCAAGGTGGCAATTGGCCCAGATCTTCTACCACGGTCTGGACAGCAACCTACGGAACTTCATCAATGCCTCATGCGGGGGGAACTTCCTGAACAAAGACGAGGAGAGCGCGTTTGAGCTCTTTGAGTCTATGAGCGAAAATTCTCTCAACAATGCCTCCATGACCTAGTTTAACCGATCCAGTCAGCCCCGTGGTGGGATTTATGAGGTACAAGCAAATTCTGGAATGGTTGACATGGACATCATTGCCAGGAAATTAGATCGAGTGGAATTGGTGGATAAAAAGATTGATGAGCTACTGAACCAGACCAGGAACCCATTACAGACCTTCTCCGTAGCAAAGGGAGCTCACAATGTTGACTTAGTTCAGCCCTTAAGCCAATTGAACCTGGAACAACCCCTGACCATGTTCCAGGGAGGGACCTTTGCTCCCTCAACCCTTGATTGCTCTCTTCCCTCCCCATCGACATCTGCTATCCTTGAAGATGTATAGGCTGTCCAAGGTTATGCTAAACCTGACCCTTTCTCCAACACTTACAACATTGGCTGGCGTAATCACCCCAACTTTGGTTGGACAAACCAGAAACCACCTCAATTCCAGAACCAGCCTAAGCCAAACCAGCAGCCAAACTTACCCCCTATTAGCAAGGACCACCAGTTAGACCCCCATACAATCAGAATAGGGCGGCTCCTCCCCCGTAGAACCAAATGGACACCCTGATAAAGATGATGGCTGAAATGAACCAGAAACATCAGGAGGACATGGCCTTAGTAAAGGGATAGTTAAGCCAACTTTTGGACTGTAAACAACAAGGATCCCTACCTTCCCAGTCACAACCGAACTCGCGAAACGTGGTTAACAGAGGCCCCAATTTGCAAGGGTTCTAGGGCAATCCCGGGTAGGCTCACATGGTCCAGCCAGCCCCACAAACACCCCCTGGGTTCGGTGCTTCTTTGTCCTCGTCTTCTCAAGGATCAACCCATGGTCCCAATGCCTTTGCAAATGCGGTAACTTTGAGAAGCGGCACCAAAACCCAAGATCCCAAATGGCTAACTCTTCCCGAGACTTCACCAGCTGAAACACCAAACTCAGAAGAGGCACTAGAAAAACCCAAGGACCCAGAAATAGACCCTATCTATGTTCAGACACCCTACCCCGAGGCCTTGGAAACAATCAAGAAGAAGAAAAGTGTTGTAGAAACTAAGGAGCTTTTGGAGATCTTTAAGTAGGTTCAGATTAATATTCCGCTCCTCGAAGCAGTCAAGCACATCCCAGCTTACGCCAAGTTTTTAAAGGATGCCTGTACACCCAAACGTAAGCCAAGACCTCAAGCACCTAGGAAGGTTGTGCTCCTCGAGCAAGCAAGTTCCGTAATATCAAGAAACCTTCCACTCAAGCGAACTGACCCAAGAACATCCCTGATATCCTGCAATATCGAGGACATGACATTTGATAGAGCGCTCCTGGACTTAGGTGCTTCCATAAATCTGATTCCAATAACCCTGTACCACCAATTTGGTTTCGGAGAGTTGACACCCACACCTGTCACCATCCAACTGGCTGATAGATCTGTGAAGACCCCGAAGGGGGTTGTCGAGGACGTGATTGTGCGGGTCAAGGACTTCTATTTTCAGGTTGACTTCTTGCTTCTCGACATTGACGGATGCGGAAATCGCGTATTTTGAAATCGTTGGAAATCGTAGTATAGTCGCAAAAACCACTCGTCAAAGATATTTGTGATAACGAAACTCTCGTAGATCTTTATTCTTTTTAGAACTTGAGTCCCGGTCGTTCGTCTCTGGGAGGCGTGAAAACGAATCGAGATTTGGATCGGCTTTTATAACCTAAATCTAACCTAAGCTACTATTTTTGTCTTTTTGTGTTTTTGATTTTTTTTATTTCAAAAAGCGAATTGAAACCTAGATCTAGATAAACTAGCAAAAACCTAAGTGACTATGTGCATCTAAATGAGGCCATGGTGGCCGTGCATGGTGTGAACAAACCAAAGTGTCATATAAGCAAGCAAACATGAGGACAATCAATCACAGAAACATTATTTATGCATAGAAATTTATCACACATCATCTACACTAGAAAGCAGATAAATAGAAGAAAATCCCTCACGCCGGAAAGTTGCCACTAGGGCCATCGGCCTTGTGTGAGGGTGTAGGCTAGACCTTGGGTATGCAAACCCGTCTACACGCCTACCAAAAGAGATGGCCGGCCACAAGAGGCTATGGGTGAGCCTTCATGGCCGTCCAAAAAGAAGAAGAAGATGGGGGCTAGTGCACCCAAGTGGAGAGAGGAGGGTGTTGCTCCCTTTCTCTTCCAATGGCCGTCCTTGAAGCTTTGGAGAGAAGCTTCTCTAGCTAGCCGTCCATGGAGCCTTGGAGGAGGATGAGGAGGATGGCCTTTGAGGTTTTGGAGGGTGGAAGCAAGTTTAGAGTGGAGAGTATGGATGGGAGAGTGTATGGAGATTGTCCAATTTCGTAGCTCTCTCTTTGCCCTTATGGAAGGCTCCATTTGGTTGCCGCTTTTGGTGGCTCCAAAAATAGCAAATGCCACAATTTTTGGATCTAGGTTTGACATAAGTTTTTAGGGTTTCCAAGAGAGTGTGCATGGGTTTTGTGGGAGTAAAATGGGAAGGTGTACGTGTGTGTGTGTGTTTTTCGTAGGGCTAGGTTGTGGGTTTTGGTAGGATTAGGTGCTAAATAGGTTGGGTCAATCTAGATTAAGTGGGTGTGGACCTAATTAGGCTTAGGAAAGTCTAATTAGATGTGTGCATGTGATTAGGCTAGGGTAACCCTAATAGGTATGAGTTAATTAGATCCTGGGTGGATCTAATTGGGCTCGGGTGCACCCAATCAACTGTAGATGCACCCAATTAGGTATGGGATGGTTCAATTGGGTTAGGGATAGGATAAGTACGGCTATGGATAGTGAACTAGGCTTAGGAGGTCTCTACTTAGGTTTCCTAGGGTGTCCGGTGGGGTTCCTAGGTCAAAATAGGCAAGCTAGGGCTTCCAACACCCAAAATCAGGAACCAGACAGTAGTATCAGACGTCCAGGATAGTGGTCAGACATCTTATACTACAAAATTGGACGTCTAGACACTAAATTAGACATCCAATTCTGTGTCAGTATGAGTTTTGGCTTCCTGGATTGTTATTATGCAGAAATCAGACGTCCAGCCAAATGTCTGGACATCTTAAAAGGTGCTGGAGAGTGGGTTTTGTGTTTTCTAAGGTTGGTTTTGGTTCCTAAGTGTTTGGGAGAGGGATAGGAACATGGATAGTGCTATCCATGTTTGGGTTTTGAGGCTAAGGTGCCCTAATGGAGGTTGTTTTGGGTTTGGGAAGGCTGTCCTAGGGTTTCTAAGGGTAGGGATAAGGCTATCCTCCTCACTCCTTTATCTGGATCAGTCTTCTTCTTCCTTTATTGCTTTATTCCACTATCTCCATCCTGGATCACTTTATTATCTGTAAATAGCAATAAAAAAAATATTAACTAACAGGATATCTCATCTTATTCTAAATAGACTGATGCAATGCATGATATGCAAGATATGAATGCAATATCCACAATTTAAGATAGGTTCAGACATTATTTAGGTTGATTAGGACCTATGATTGTTGTGCAATCAGACATGGAAGTCCATGAAAAACTACAGAACACACCCATAATCTTAGGCAGACCTTTCTTAGCTACGGCTAAGGCAAACATCGATTGTGACACAGGATGTATGGAAATCGCCTTCAGAGATAAGAAAATGCAATTGGATATCTTCTGGGCGACCAAGTCTTTTGATTGCGATTGTGTTGAGGAACATGATCCCGTGAAACCTTTGGTCGAGGAATGCATCACCCTTAGTTCTGTCTCAGACCACTAATCCTGTAACGACTGTTCTAACCTGTCACCATCGCTGCCCATGGACCTCTGTAGGGTTGATTACCAAAAACAACATCATTTGAGGAGATTGATGTTGATCAACTCCCGCCTTTCCCTTTCCCATCGACTATTGTTCCACCCGCACCCGAACTAAAGCCACTACCTAAGAATCTCAAGTATATCTTCCTGGAACCTGACCAGACCTTCCCTATGATTATTAACTCTCATCTAACCAAGGATCAGGAACTCAGGTTGACCGCGACCCTTTCGGAACATCGGGCTGCCATTGGATGGACCATTTCAGACTTGAGAGGAATTAGCCTCGCCTATTACACTCATAAGATTTACCTGGAAGACAGGGCACGACCCTCCCACCAGATGCAAAGACGGTTAAACCCAAACATGTGGGAGGTCTTTAAGAAAGAAATTATCAAGTGGCTTGATGCCGATATCATCTATCCCATCTCTGATAGCCCCTGGGTGAGCCCCACTCAAGTGGTTCCAAGGAAAGTCAGGCTCACCGTTGTTAACAATGAGCATGGCGAATCCATCCCCACCTGCACCATCACCACATGGAGGGTGTGTATTGATTACAAGAGGCTCAATGAAGCAACCAAGAAGGATCATTTCCACTTGCCATTCATTGACCAGATCCTTGAAAGATTGGCAGGGAAAAAGTATTTTTGCTTCCTGGATGGATATTCAGGATATAACCAAGTTGCAATTGCTCCTGAAGATCAAGAGAAGACCACATTCACTTGCCCGTACGGCACGTTTGCATTCTGTCGTATGTCGTTTGGGTTATGCAACGCACCCGCTACCTTTTAACGTTGCATGCTAGCCATTTTTTCAGAAATGGAGGGTGAATACCTGGAGGTCGTTATGGATGATTTCTCTGTATTTGGGAATTCATTCGACCACTGTTTGAGCAACTTGGAGAAAATCCTGAAATGATGTATCGAGGTTAATTTGGTGTTAAGTTGGGACAAGAGCCATTTTATGGTTCAAGAAGGAATCGTCCTCGGTTACATCGTATCGCATTGGGACATTGAGGTGGATCGGGCTAAGGTTGATTTGATTTCCAAACTTCCTCCGCCTAGCTCGGTCCGGCGGATCCATTCATTCCTGGGACATGTTGGCTTCTACCGAAGGTTCATCAAAGACTTCTCCAAGCTTTCCAAACCCTTAACCGACCTTCTGGCCAATGACGTCATATTCCACATGACCTCTGATTGCATCCAAGCTTATCACACCCTCCGAGACTTAGTTTCCACAACACATGTACTTCAGCCCCCGGATTGGTCCCAGGACTTTGAGATTATGTGTGATGCATCAGATTTTGCCATAGGCACTGTCCTGGGACAAAGACAAGACAAGAAACTCGTGGTGATCTACTACACGAGCAAGACGTTGGATGAAGCCCAACGAAATTATACGATCACAGAGAAAAAATTGCTTGCTGTAGTTTTTGAACTTGAGAAGTTCCGACCTTACCTGATAGGATCCCACGTGACCATCTATACTGACCATTCAGCCATCCGGCACCTGTTGGTTAAAAAGGACGAGAAGCCCAGGCTCATCAGATGGATTCTGCTCTTGCAGGAATTTGACCTTGAAATCCACAACAAAGCCGGATCAAAGAATGTGGTGGCTGACCACTTATCCAGACTTCACCCAAGATCACATTAGACCCTCCCTGCCTTTATCCGACACCTTCCTCAATGAGCACATTTTGGCTGTGCAAGACAAGAAACTGCCTTGGTATGCTGACTATGTTAACTACCTGGTTGTAGGACAGACCCCGCATAGTTGGTCCAGACAACAACGGGACAGGTTCTTGGCAGAGGCCAAGCACTATTTCTGGGATGATCCCATGCTGTTTCGCCTCTGTGCCGACCAGATCATCAGGAGGTGTATTCCCGAGAACGAAGTTCAAAGTGTGCTATCTTTTTGTCATGACCAAGCTTGTGGTGGCCACTTCTCTGGAAAGAAAATGGCTGTGAAGGTTCTGCAGTCCACATTTTACTGGCCTTCCCTATTTAAGGATGCACACAACTTTTCCAAGACTTACTCACGCTGCCAAACACTGGGGACCATGACTAGAAAAGATATGATGTCCCTCCAGCCCATTTTGATTGTTGAAATCTTCGACGTTTGTGGTATTGATTTTATGAACCCCTTTCCACCATCCAACGGCTTTGAGTACATCCTAGTCTCGGTAGACTATGTTTCTAAATGGATTGAAGCCGTCGCCACCCGCCGATGCGATCATAAGACTGTCATGGACCTTGTTAAGCAGAACATCTTTTCCCGGTTTAGAATACCAAAGGCCATGATCAGTGATGGTGGAAGTCATTTTATTCATTCCCAATTCCGTGCCCTACTTAGAAAATACGGGGTTAACCACCGCATTGCTACCCCGTATCATCCACAAACAAATGGGCAGACCGAGGTCTCAACTAGACAAATCAAGAACATTCTACAGAAAACTGTGAGACTTAACAGGAAAGACTAGTCCACACGACTTGTAACGACCCGGTTCCCGAGTCCCTACGAGACACGAGAACCGGACCGACTCGACTAATCCCAAGACCCAGTCGTCCAACGAGGAAGTAACCAAAAGACAGTAAAATAAACCACATTCAGCATGAATATAACTAACAGTAAAAAGTACAGCAGTAAGGAAAGAAACTACTACAGTAGGCACCACCACAACAGTAAAACAACATTTATCATATAACAAAAACTGCAGGTAAAGAAGGTACAGCGGAAACAAAACTACTCACTAGAACAGAAACAAAAGAAGGTACAAAACTGTGGCAACTCTACTGGACCCTACTCGGCCCAGCGTCCTCTGCAGCCGCCGACCCTGGCTGCTCAACACCTGGTCCTGAAAAAGGTAACGAGTGTAACACGTCAGCAAAACGCTGAGTAGAGTGGCAAACTAACTAAAGGCAACAGTAGAGTGTACAGTAGCTGTTATGTTCTATTACTTCCTTTATTTACATCTTTCAATTTTTCTCACTATTTCATTTACTTCTCAGATCCTTTACTTGATCTCGAATGTCCTCGTGGGACGATCTTGATTGCAGTCTTTTCCAACAGTAGAAGTAGCACGTGGTGCTCTCCTGGCCGGGAGAGTCCCCCGTGGTGATCCTACCCTCAGTCAACCACCCCAAGGTCACTGACAGACGTAACGGTGACTACGGCACGCGCGATAAACGCACAGGTAGCTAGCCCGTACTGGCACGCGGTCAGTCGTTTCCGTTAACGGGTGCGCCCAAAGCACAGCACGGAACCAGGGCAGAGCCCTCTCAGTAACAGGGGTCCAACCCCTCCACAGTAACCAAACCGGGGCCTTGCCCCTCCACAGTCCGCGCACCCTCGTCTGACTACCCTGGTTTGCCCTAGTGGGCCTAACAAGTCGGTGAAGGAGGCTAGCAGAACCCCGGGGCCCGTGGGGTAGCTAGTACTCTCCTAACACTACTAGCTCTCCTCGGTACTACGTACACGAGGGCCAACAAGTCGGTACAGAGCGGCCAAGCCTAACCCCGGGTCCCTGGGGCGGCTGGCCCCACTCTGCACTAAAACAGGTACAGGTACTTCCCTTGGTACTGCGTACCCAAGAGACAGTACAACTACATCTCAGTTCCATTCCTTTTCTTTCCAGGAGTTCCACTCCTAATTCCCCGTAGGGTTCCAGCCCTTTATCTCAGAACATCATATGTTTCACTTTCCAGATTCACGTTCTCAATTTTCATGATCTCAAACATGTTTCTTTGTTCATAACAGGCAGCTGTTAATTAATTTCACAGGCAGCTTATATATTCCTTTCCATTTTTCCAAGACTGCAGTAATATACATTCCACTAGTTTTTCCATCCTAGGATTCATGCCATATCCTAGGATCTATCATACAATCTAGTTTTCCGGCCCTAGGATTCATGCAACACCTAGGAGCTATCATTCCATACATTTCTCATTCCTAGGGTTCATGCAATGCCCTAGGTTATAGTTATGGTTCCATACTTTAACAGATTTTATTAATGCTTAAAACCACTCTACCAGGTACAACGGAAGTAGTGGGGGCGTGGTCGGGAATCCCGCGCGCCTCCGCGACTCTCAAGACGGCAACCGAACGAGGTCCTATCACAAGGATCAAACACAAGGAGTGTCTCAAAACAGTGTATAGCTACTGTAGGCGGGTATAGGAATAAATTATGAATCGAACGCAACTCGAATCGCGGAAAACGGAGCCCAAACGGGCCCTAAACGGGTCGAGAAAGACAATACTGTGCAAAATCAGACGTCTGGAACTCCTTCCAGACGTCTTAAACGGTGGATCAGAGAATTACCTGTTCGGCTTGGTTCCCCGGACGTCCAGAAGTCTGTGGCGACGTCTCTCCTAGGTCCCAGACGTCCGATGGTCTCTCCGGACGTCTGGAGGTCACTCCCGCCGTCTGGTACAACTTCCAGACGTCGGATTCGCAAAGGATGACGAATCCGAACACCTGCGCACAGCCAACCCTCCTCCTTCAGTACGGTCAGTCGACAAAAGAAGAAGGAGAAAGCGGAACTCACCTTTCAGACGTCTGTATGATCACACAGACGTCGCCCTTGCCGTCTGGATATCAGTCCAGACGTCTGATTCTGGAGATTTTTCCAGAATCAGAACCTCGCTCGGCCTCCGCTCGCGACGCCGCCCGCGTCGCACCTCGCGCGTCCGCTGCTCCGCCCGCAGCAGGTCCCTCTTCGCGACGCTCTGCGCCCCCTGCGCCCTCCGCCGGCCGGCCAAGCCGCTCCCGGCGAGCTCGCCCTCACGGCAGAGTCCCGCCCTCGCACGCCGCAGCTCCTCCGCGCCTTCGCTGCGCCGCTGCCGCTGCGCCCTCGCGTCTGCTCGCTCCGCCCGCAGCAGGAGAGGAGGAAGATGGTGGAGACGGGAGGGGAGGCGCGCCCCCTCCCCCTTTTAACGCCGCGCGGAGAGGAGGAGAGAGACGGCCGCAGTCGCCTGCAGCCGCAGAGAAGATGCGGATCGCAGGTCTGCGCGCACAGGCGCGCAGACGAATATCCCGTGCGAGTATAACTGTTCGTCAGACGTCTGTAAACTATCCCGGACGTCTTGTCAGACGTCTGGATGTGATCCCAGACGTCTTGACAGACGTCTGGGCCACCTCCCAGACGTCTTAAAAGACGTCTGGGGTACGCGCTCGTTACAATATAACAAACTCAAAGGAAGTTTCGTCCCCGAAACTTGCGCCAACTAGGGTGCGGAAAAAGGATGTCCAAATAACCATAACAAACTCAAAGAGGACCGAAGCCGGTCCGAAAAGACGTACCCGCGAAAAGCTCTGGTTACCGCTCCCGCATTGCCGCCTCAGGCTCCCAGGTAGCCTCCTCGTACCGCTGGCTCCTCCACAAAACCTTTACCAGGGGTACTTGCTTTCGTCTCAACCTGCGGATGGCTCGGTCTAGGATCTGCACTGGCCGCTCGGGGTAGGTCAGGTCGTCGCTCACCTCGACGCTCTCGTGACTCAGTACGTGGCTGGGATCGGCTACGTACTTCCTGAGGTTGGACACGTGGAACACGTCGTGCACACCAGAAAGCTGCGGGGGAAGGGCAAGTCTGTAAGCAACGGGTCCAACCCGCTCCAGGACCTCGAAGGGCCCCACGAACCTCGGCGCGAGCTTCCCTCTCACCCCAAACCGCTGTAAGCCCTTCATGGGCGAAACACGAAGAAAGACGTGGTCCCCAACCTCGAACTGCACCTCTCTGCGTCTGCGATCTGCGTAGCTCTTCTGTCTGCTCCTGACAGTGCGGAGTCGTCTGTGGATCTGTTCAACTACCTCCTGACTCTGCCGGATCAACCTGGGGCCAACCTCCCACTTGGTTCCCACCTCAACCCAACTCAAGGGTGCTGTGCATTTCCGCCCGTACAGAGCCTCGTAGGGAGCCATGCCGATGCTCGAGTGATAACTGTTGTTGTATGCAAACTCTGCCAGGGGCAGGTGTTCCTCCCAAGAGCCCCTCCAGTCTAGTACACAGGCACGCAAAAGATCCTCAAGTGTCTGTATCGTGCGTTCCGACTGTCCGTCCGTCTGGGGGTGGTAAGCCGTGCTAAACCTCAACCTCGTCCCCAAAGCCTGCTGAAACTCAGCCCAAAACTGGGACGTAAAGCGGGTATCCCGGTCGGATACGATCTCCCGCGGAACTCCGTGTAGTCGCACCACATCACGGATATACCTCTCTGCCAACTGTGCTGGTCCCAAAGTGACTCGGATCGGCAAGAATCGTGCCGTCTTCGTCAACCTATCCACTATTACCCAGACCGCGTCGTGTCCTCGCTGGGTAACAGGTAAACCCACCACCAAGTCCATGGTGATGCTCTCCCACTTCCACTCCGGCACTGGAAGCGGCTGAAGCGGCCCTGCAGGCCTCTGATGCTCGGCTTTCACCTGCTGGCACACTAAGCACTGCTGCACGAACTCACCCACATCCCGCTTCATCCCTCTCCACCAGAACTCGCGTCTCAAGTCATGGTACATTTTCGTGTTTCCGGGATGTATGGTGAATCTGGAACCGTGTGCCTCAGTCAGGAGCTCTCTCAACAGCTCCTCGTCTCTGGGGACGCACAGCCGTCCCCTCAAGCGTAACACCTGGTCTGTGAAAGAGAAGTCCCCTGGGTCCCCTGACAGTACTCTGTCGCGCAAAGACTGCAAGTACGGATCGGCCATCTGTCCCGTGATGATGCGGTCTATCAACTCTGGTCTGGTCTGCCGTGTCACCGTCACTGCCCCACAGTATCCTCGTAACTCTAGAGGTCGCCAACTGCCCACCTCCTCCAAAAGGCTCCAACTCTGTAACTGTAGACTGGCCAAGCGTGCGGGCGCCTTACGGCTCAAGGCGTCAGCCACCACATTGGCCTTTCCCGGGTGGTAGGAGATGCTGCAGTCGTAGTCCTTCAGGAGCTCCAACCAACGTCTCTGTCTCATGTTGAGCTCCTTCTGGTCAAAAAGATATCTGAGGCTCTTGTGATCTGTAAAAAATCTCGAAGGTCTCACCGTACAAGTAATGCCTCCATGTCTTCAGCGCGAAAACAACAGCTGCCAACTCTAGGTCGTGGGTAGGGTAGGTATGCTCATGGGGCTTCAGTTGCCGCGAAGCGTAAGCGACCACGTGACCCCTCTGCATGAGCACACCTCCTAACCCCTGCAAGGAAGCGTCCGTGTACACAACGAACCCGCCACTACTGTCAGGAATGGTGAGCACGGGAGCCGAGGTCAACCTCTCCTTCAGCTCCAGAAAACACGCCTCACAGGCGTCTGTCCAAGTGTAAGGCACATCCTTCCGAGTCAACTGTGTCATAGGACGTGCAATCTGCGAAAACCCTCTGACGAACCGTCTGTAGTAACCTGCCAGTCCCAGGAAACTGCGAATCTCAGTGACTGAGCGCGGTCTCTCCCACCTGAGCACTGCCTCGACCTTGGCAGGATCCACCGCCAGGCCGTCTCCAGAGATCACATGACCCAAAAAGGTCACCTCCCTCAACCAGAACTCGCACTTGCTGTATTTGGCGTACAGCCTGCGTCGTCTCAGAGTGTCCAGAACCATCCGCAAGTGTTGTCCGTGCTGCGTCCGATCTCTAGAATAGATGAGTACATCATCTATGAAAACCACCACAAACTGGTCCAAGTACGGTCTGAACACCCGGTTCATCAGGTCCATGAAAGCAGCGGGGGCATTGGTCAGCCCAAACGGCATGACCAAAAACTCGTAGTGTCCGTACCGGGTGCGGAAAGCTGTCTTGGAGACGTCGGTCTCCCTGATCCTCAACTGGTGGTATCCAGACCTCAAGTCGATCTTGGAAAACACCGTGGCACCCCGCAACTGGTCAAACAAATCGTCAATCCTCGGCAGCGGATATCGGTTCTTGATGGTGACCCTATTCAGCTGTCTGTAGTCCACACAAAGGCGTAGGGTCCCATCCTTCTTCTTCACAAACAGTACCGGGGCTCCCCAGGGAGACGCACTGGGCCTCACGAAACCCTTCTCCAAAAGGTCCTGCAACTGAGACTTGAGCTCTCGCAGCTCAAGCGGTGCCATCCTGTATGGCGCGGTGGAGATGGGGTTGGTCCCTGGTGCTAGTGAGATCTCAAACTCGATCTCACGCTCGGGCGGTAGTCCTGGTAACTCGTCTGGAAACACGTCGGGGTACTCTCTGACCACCGGGATGCTCTGGAAGTCTGCCACGGGGCTGTGCTCTGCCACCACACAAGCTAAGAAGCCCTCACACCCCTGGCTCAAAAGTCTCGCTGCCCGAAGTGCCGAAATGCACCTGAAACCTCCGTCCACTGGCTGTCCGTGAAACTCGAAGGAAGGCAACTCCGGAATGGAGAAGACAATCTTCCTCTCAAAGCAGTCTACCAATGCGTGGTAAGCGGACAGCCAATCCATCCCCAGGATCACCCCAAAGTCCTCCATCTGTATCATAATCAGGTCAGCTGGCAGGCTGTGTCCCCCGATGCTGACCCCGCAACCCGTGTACACCTCCTCAGCTACAAACAGCTGACCACTCGGGCCTCTGATTACGAACGGGTTCTCTAGCAATGTATAATCCTGGTCCAAACTAACTGCGAAACTGTCTGCGACAAACGAGTGCGTAGCGCCGGAATCGAAAAGCGTGTAAACGAGTCTGCCAGAAACTGAAACCATACCTGCTACCACCGATCCCGAAGCTCTGGCGTCCCTGTGTGTTAGGGCGTTGATACGCCCCTCAGCTCTAGGTGCGGACGAAGCAGCCACACTCTGCGTCGGACGGGTAGGTGCTGGCCGGTACCCTCCTCGCGACTGCGGTCCTCCTCCTCGCGCCTGGAAACCGCGGCCTCCTGCGCGCCCTCCAGTGCTCTGCGCGGGAAGTATCTGCTGACCTCCTGCCCTAGATGGGCAGTCCCTCCTGACGTGGCCCGGCTGGCCACATTGGTAGCAGAGGGGAACCCGACTCCCGCCCTCAGTGAGTCCCTGCTGTCGGCTAGGCGGGGGTCCGGTGCTGGCGACTGGCCCCTGTAGAGGGCCCCCAAAGGCCACTGATGGCCCCGCACAACGTGACGGCTCTCCTGCGGACGCCACGTGCCTCCGTTGAATTCTCCTAACACGCCTGGTGTGGCGGCGGAAATCTCGTTCCACCACTAACTCCCCTGTCGTACGCTCGGAAGGGGGAGGGGGTGGCGACGTGGGTGGAAGCTGAAATTCTTCTCGAACCACCTCTCGAATCAGTTGGACGAGGTCCCGAGACGGTATACTCAGGAGAAGAGGAGGGGTAGTATGTATTCCAAGCCCGACATATCTGTCCCCCGGGCCCTGACCTCGGCCGCGCCTGCGGCTCACCCTCCTAGCTCCACGACGCGGCATCTCCTACAATGGAGACGCGAAACAAAACGGAAACGTCAAAACAGACGGTACCTAACAACACTTCTAAGAGCTCATGTCAAGAGATATGTTGTGGTGGCTACTCTAGCTATAAACATGTGAATTGGTTATTTTCCAGTCAGTTGATTCACTTCTCGGGACGACCTTGCTCTGATACCATCTTGTAACGACCCGGTTCCCGAGTCCCTACGAGACACGAGAACCGGACCGACTCGACTAATCCCAAGACCCAGTCGTCCAACGAGGAAGTAACCAAAAGACAGTAAAATAAACCACATTCAGCATGAATATAACTAACAGTAAAAAGTACAGCAGTAAGGAAAGAAACTACTACAGTAGGCACCACCACAACAGTAAAACAACATTTATCATATAACAAAAACTGCAGGTAAAGAAGGTACAGCGGAAACAAAACTACTCACTAGAACAGAAACAAAAGAAGGTACAAAACTGTGGCAACTCTACTGGACCCTACTCGGCCCAGCGTCCTCTGCAGCCGCCGACCCTGGCTGCTCAACACCTGGTCCTGAAAAAGGTAACGAGTGTAACACGTCAGCAAAACGCTGAGTAGAGTGGCAAACTAACTAAAGGCAACAGTAGAGTGTACAGTAGCTGTTATGTTCTATTACTTCCTTTATTTACATCTTTCAATTTTTCTCACTATTTCATTTACTTCTCAGATCCTTTACTTGATCTCGAATGTCCTCGTGGGACGATCTTGATTGCAGTCTTTTCCAACAGTAGAAGTAGCACGTGGTGCTCTCCTGGCCGGGAGAGTCCCCCGTGGTGATCCTACCCTCAGTCAACCACCCCAAGGTCACTGACAGACGTAACGGTGACTACGGCACGCGCGATAAACGCACAGGTAGCTAGCCCGTACTGGCACGCGGTCAGTCGTTTCCGTTAACGGGTGCGCCCAAAGCACAGCACGGAACCAGGGCAGAGCCCTCTCAGTAACAGGGGTCCAACCCCTCCACAGTAACCAAACCGGGGCCTTGCCCCTCCACAGTCCGCGCACCCTCGTCTGACTACCCTGGTTTGCCCTAGTGGGCCTAACAAGTCGGTGAAGGAGGCTAGCAGAACCCCGGGGCCCGTGGGGTAGCTAGTACTCTCCTAACACTACTAGCTCTCCTCGGTACTACGTACACGAGGGCCAACAAGTCGGTACAGAGCGGCCAAGCCTAACCCCGGGTCCCTGGGGCGGCTGGCCCCACTCTGCACTAAAACAGGTACAGGTACTTCCCTTGGTACTGCGTACCCAAGAGACAGTACAACTACATCTCAGTTCCATTCCTTTTCTTTCCAGGAGTTCCACTCCTAATTCCCCGTAGGGTTCCAGCCCTTTATCTCAGAACATCATATGTTTCACTTTCCAGATTCACGTTCTCAATTTCCATGATCTCAAACATGTTTCTTTGTTCATAATAGGCAGCTGTTAATTAATTTCACAGGCAGCTTATATATTCCTTTCCATTTTTCCAAGACTGCAGTAATATACATTCCACTAGTTTTTCCATCCTAGGATTCATGCCATATCCTAGGATCTATCATACAATCTAGTTTTCCGGCCCTAGGATTCATGCAACACCTAGGAGCTATCATTCCATACATTTCTCATTCCTAGGGTTCATGCAATGCCCTAGGTTCTAGTTATGGTTCCATACTTTAACAGATTTTATTAATGCTTAAAACCACTCTACCAGGTACAACGGAAGTAGTGGGGGCGTGGTCGGGAATCCCGCGCGCCTCCGCGACTCTCAAGACGGCAACCGAACGAGGTCCTATCACAAGGATCAAACACAAGGAGTGTCTCAAAACAGTGTATAGCTACTGTAGGCGGGTAGAGGAATAAATTATGAATCGAACGCAACTCGAATCGCGGAAAACGGAGCCCAAACGGGCCCTAAACGGGTCGAGAAAGACAATACTGTGCAAAATCAGACGTCTGGAACTCCTTCCAGACGTCTTAAACGGTGGATCAGAGAATTACCTGTTCGGCTTGGTTCCCCGGACGTCCAGAAGTCTGTGGCGACGTCTCTCCTAGGTCCCAGACGTCCGATGGTCTCTCCGGACGTCTGGAGGTCACTCCCGCCGTCTGGTACAACTTCCAGACGTCGGATTCGCAAAGGATGACGAATCCGAACACCTGCGCACAGCCAACCCTCCTCCTTCAGTACGGTCAGTCGACAAAAGAAGAAGGAGAAAGCGGAACTCACCTTTCAGACGTCTGTATGATCACACAGACGTCGCCCTTGCCGTCTGGATATCAGTCCAGACGTCTGATTCTGGAGATTTTTCCAGAATCAGAACCTCGCTCGGCCTCCGCTCGCGACGCCGCCCGCGTCGCACCTCGCGCGTCCGCTGCTCCGCCCGCAGCAGGTCCCTCTTCGCGACGCTCTGCGCCCCCTGCGCCCTCCGCCGGCCGGCCAAGCCGCTCCCGGCGAGCTCGCCCTCACGGCAGAGTCCCGCCCTCGCACGCCGCAGCTCCTCCGCGCCTTCGCTGCGCCGCTGCCGCTGCGCCCTCGCGTCCGCTCGCTCCGCCCGCAGCAGGAGAGGAGGAAGATGGTGGAGACGGGAGGGGAGGCGCGCCCCCTCCCCCTTTTAACGCCGCGCGGAGAGGAGGAGAGAGACGGCCGCAGTCGCCTGCAGCCGCAGAGAAGATGCGGATCGCAGGTCTGCGCGCACAGGCGCGCAGACGAATATCCCGTGCGAGTATAACTGTTCGTCAGACGTCTGTAAACTATCCCGGACGTCTTGTCAGACGTCTGGATGTGATCCCAGACGTCTTGACAGACGTCTGGGCCACCTCCCAGACGTCTTAAAAGACGTCTGGGGTACGCGCTCGTTACACGACTGGATGATGCCCTGTGGGCATACAGGATCGCTTTCAAGACCCCGATAGGCATGTCACCTTATCTCCTGGTCTTTGGCAAAGCCTGCCACCTTCCTATCGAATTGGAACACCGGGCTTACTGGGCTGTCAAGCATTGTAACATGGATTCCCAGTTAGTCGATGTGCAAAGGACGCTCCAACTCTCTGAGCTCGAAGAAATTCGTCGGGATGCCTTTGAGAACAGTCGATTGTACAAGGAGAAAATGAAAGCTGTCCACGACCGACTCATCCATAGAAAGACCTTTGAGCCTAACCAGTAAGTCTGGCTTTTCGATGCCCGCCTAAAACTCTTTCCAGGGAAACTCAGGTCCAAGTGAACAGGACCATTTAGGGTGGTCAAGCCTCACTCCAATGGGGCGATTGAAATCGCTGATCCGAACACTAGGCACACTTTTACAGTCAATGGCCAAAGATTGAAACACTTCCTAGCCTAGGTTCCCCCAAAGGAGAGTGTCACCCTCATTGAGGGATGACACGAAGCACCACCCAGCTGGAGGCGTTAAACTCAGCACTTCCTGGGAGGCAACCCAAAAAATTCAAACTGATCTGGTATTCTACATCACTCAGGTAATATCTTTTCTAACCCCTGTTGCATCCATGTATTTGTCAATGAGGACATCGTCCAACTTAAGCATGGGGGAGGGTGGTAAATTGCATGATCTTGAGCTCATTTAATCAGTCTGAATAAAATAAAATTAAATTAAAAAAAAAATGAATTTAGGAAGAAAAACTTAGGCATTAGAAATTTGTCAATAGTGGGAAATAATACGGAAAGAACTTGAACACTTAGACTTTTTAGGCCTTCAGGCTTAATCAACCCTGGTGTCCGTTAAAATATGGATTTAGCTTCAAATCCTTGCAACCTTAAGCCACTCTAATCCACTAACTAAATAAGGTGATAAGTATACAACTTATCAACTTACCCTCTAACTCAGAAGGACTTTTAGTCTAAGCATCTGCACACATTTCGCACAGACTCACTCCTTGGAGATTCTGACAGAAATTGGGTAGCTAATGAACCCTCTAGGGTGGTATGGCTGGCAAGTTGTCATGGGTAACAACCCATTGGCAGGTTGTCTACAGCCCAGCCACGGGACCACCTCCACCTCTTCTTCATTGCCTCTAGGTAAATTTGAGATCAGGGAAGCCACCTACCAAATTAAAAAAAAAGGAGAAAAAAAGAGAACAAAATAAACCACACTTCACCGCACGAATATGGCTGGCAAGTGATAGTGGGTAACAGCCCATTGGTCAGTTGTCCAGAGCTGGAATGGAGTTGGGATCAACTGAATTGAGCTAGTTTGAGCTACCATCCAGCTAAGGTGAGCTGAATAGAGTTAAGGTGAACTAGCTAGAGCTACTATTCAGCTGAGATGAGCTGAATGGAGCTAGGGATGAGTTGATCCAGCTAGAATGAACTGGGATCTAGCTAGGATGAGCTAGATCTAGTTGGAATCCAACTGAAAGGAGCTTCTTCTTCATCTTCTACCTTCTTGAGTGCTAAGCTTTTAGCAATTTGACTATCTATTTATCCCTAACACTCAAATAAATGTGTCAAAAACACAACAAAATATGCAATGCATGCCTAACCTAATTGATGTCTAAATGCAGCCCAAAAACTCATTTACGGAGTTAAAATCCTAAGAGCTAGGTTTGTTTTAGGGCATAAGAATGATGATAAACTGGTGTTTATCAGCAACTCAATAAAGAAAATGTTTTTTTTTCGAAACCCAATTTTTCAAAGATGTCTATCTTGTTTGAATGGTCGACCCAACCATATCTCACTCATTCTTATAATCTCTCCATAATAACCTAAACCGGCAACCTGATAGAATCTGTAGTAAGTTTATTCTCTGGATTTTTCTTTGAATGCCGACACGTCTTGCCATCAAATCTACCCTTAAACTATGACGTTCACCATCTATGTTTAATGGGTAGAAATCTAGGGTGCCCTAAGTAACAAAACTTCTTACTTTCTGGTAGTCACAGGTGATGAGTATCTTACATATAGACTAAGCAAGCAAGCTTTCCCTTAGTACTCTAACCTGATAAATTTACATACACCGGAAAGTTGTTTGTGGTCCACAACAATGCTGCATGCATTTGGAAGAATTCTCTCTTTTCTTTATCATATGTTTCCACGTCGATGTACCACAATTGGTTGAGTTCATCAATTAATGGTTGAAAGTAAACATCTATTGCATTTCCTGGTTGTTTTGAATCAGGGAGTAATAGGGTCAGCATCGTGAATGATGATCTCATATACAACCAAGAAGGTAAGTTACAAGTGACAATTACCACTGATCATATAAAGTATGACGAGTACATACTCTTAAATTAATTAAATCTATCGCTTACATAACCCAACCGTACGTTTCTTGCCTCTAAAGAGAATGAAATGTTTCTATCGTCAAATCTCTTCCACTCCTCTAAATCAGTAGGATGACATATTCTTCCGTCTTGAGATTTATAATTCTGGTGCCATGTCATCCACCTTGCAGTTTTACTTGATATAAAAAGACGTTGAAGCCTAAGTGTCAATGGAAAGTAACAAAGAACTTTCTGAGGTTGTTTTTTCTTACTTTCATGTTTACCTCCCTTATATCTCTCATGTTTACATTCGAAACAGTTACTCAAAAGTTTGTGAATTCATTTTTGAACAGAATGCAGTCACTCAGACATGCATCGATCTTCTGACGGTCCAAACTAAGCTTGTGAATCTATTTCCTTGCCTCGTAACATGAAGTTGGAAAATCATTAGGGTTATTCAATAGCTTAGCAATGAACTGAAGTATTTCTGGCATGAATTTAACACTTGCTTTATTCGTAACCTTAAGCTGAAACATCCTCAACAGAAATGACAACTTAGACATGCTCGTAACCCTAGAAGCAATAGGATCCTCAGCCACCTTAACAACATCATAGAACTTATTACAACTTCTTAACGAATCTTCTTCATCTGCATTTATATCATCCTTTGCTCTCATCTTGTTCGACATATTTTGTATTTCTTCACCTCCACTTCAGTAATCTCTTCGTCAACAGTCATTTCATTGTTTCTGACTTCCTCAGTAAAATCCTCTCCATGAGTGATGCAATTAGTGTAATGCTGCCACCAACCATTACAAATCAAGTACTCAAGTACAGTGTTTAGTTCATGTAAGAAACCATTCAAACATCTTCTCGCCTAAATATGTTCTTATCATGATAAAAGGTCTAATCCAGAAATAAAATTACTTCATCTTTATATCTGTTATAATCTGAACTCCTCAATTTAATCTAAGACTTGTCCATAATATATAACCTAAAATTTGAGGTAAACAAACCACTGGTTAGAAAGGGAAATGAGCGAATGATGTGTATCTCTTGATTAAGATTGTCACTTTATAATCTATCCTTAAAAATTTAACCACAACTTAAACTTACTTATTACATATAATCTTTATGCATTAAAATTTTAACATCAACCTAATGGCCTATCCCCTTACGTACATTCCCTCCACTAACAACTTACCGAATATCTCCATACCTAATGTACCCTTACAATATTTCCCCAAATCCCATTCTGCCGCACACCCTCTCTTATGTAACCCACTTGTCCCCTCAGACACAATCCGCAAGCAAACACCCACGTAGCATAACCTATCATTTTAACACGCCATCCAACCACCCCCTCTCCCCTCTCCAACAACAACGTAACAATATCTTCTCTCCTCTATGAAGTTGCATCGGATCAATCCTCCACGACGCATCATCTTTCCTCCCGCATGGCTCTTTGTCATTCTCTCCAATTTTCAAGCACGTTCACCAGCCATCCAAATTCTCCTGCCGTCTCTGCTCGATTCCGCCCCCTCCAATTTATCTCTCCACTACATATGTCTCTTTTCACCGAGGGTGGATGTTCCATCGATTCAGGTGAATTTAGATTATTCTATTCGGATCGTATTTAATTTAATTTAATAAAATAATCATTCATGATCCAACCAAATTAGGTTGGATTTTGATGAATTTAAGTCAGATCAATTTGGGTGAAGTAAAATTTAAATTTTGCATGTATTTGTTAATAAAAAAGAGATTTCTTTTATAAATAAAATATTTTGCAACATGATAGTGATGAAATACTTTATCCATCTTATAAAAAATTAAATTTCATCTATGATTATAAAAGAAAACTTCTAAAAGATATGTCAATATTATTTACAAATCAATTTACCTATATATTTGAATTTGAGTTGGGTGGATGAATGTGACCCACAAGTTATATGATTCAATAATTTAGATTATTTGTGCAATTTGAGTTGCATATACTAAATTTATCAACCAATCTAAAACCCATATAACATCTTTTTTTATGAATCCTCTCCCTTTTTATAAAGGAGAAATATATCTATTAAAAGAAAGAACCTGGGACAAGAAAGTGCACCCTTGAGAGGGGGGAAGAGAGAAAATCTTAACACTCTCACCGAGGGAAAGGTTACACCTTGTCGAAACGAGGGAACACAAAAACTTAGAAATAAGACAAGAAATAAAGGACAAAGAAAAAGAAAGATATAACTCGAAACCAGGAATAAGTCAACCTCCTGGAGAAGGTCAACCCCATGCTCAAAGATATGGCAAGGCACCATCGAGACAAATCTCGATGAACGTGCCAATGAGTAGATCAAATTTAGACCAGCAAGTCCAAGTCAATTTCTGACCAGGTCAGGATACTCGACCATGATAAGCCTAAATTCTGACGCGATCCCAAGCAAAAAACTACACTAAAGAAAAAGAAAAGGAAAGGTGCCACCAACAACATCAAATAAGGATAAGTTGCCACCGCACCACTCGATGAGCATGCAAAGCGAGGTACGCCCAGAACCACCGCACGGAGCCACCAAGATGCAATATGTCGGGCGCTGCCAAGCCCCTCCACACCCACGTCACCGAAGGCCGACCAATCGCACCTCCGCCGCTCGCCGTGGAGCCACCATCTCTGCTGTACGGAGCCAAGCAGCGAAGCACCTTCACTGCTCACCACACACCAAAGACTACCCCCACACCGCTCATCGAAGCACCTTCGCCACACGCAAGTCGCAGCAAAGCACAGCGGAACTGAGGAAGACCTCGTCGTCCGCCGCACACACCGCTCGAAGGAGGAGACGATTGCCGCCGCCTCGCTAGGACCCCATTGCGATAGCTCAGATCAACATGCATGTCAAGACAGAGGTCGAAGGAGAGCTCCTGAGGTCAGGAAAGAAAATCGGAGTGGGAAGAGGGGGCCCCGATCAAGCCCCGATTGACGATCGGAACCCATACGAACTCTATGTGCTTCCACATGAGAAGAGTACTAGAGAGATGACGCAGTCTAGGGCTTCACTTCTACGGTCCAGAATAAACCCATATAACTTTTATTATTTGAATCTCAACCTGACCAATAACCTAAATAATTCATATCAAATAATCTATCTCTTATTTCCAATGATTTAGGTAAATTATTTAAGTTTACCCGAATAACGCGCACTCCTGCGTTCCACCCTCCTATCCGATCTCCACATCCTATTGCTACCCTCGGCTTCCACATTTAATTCCATCCCCTCCACGTTCTCTTTTATTCTCTCATTTCCTCGCCGCAGACGGCCAAACATTATCTTCCTTATTTTCCCCACTCCCAACCGGTCCCTTATCTCTTCCAAGCTCTCAACCCCTCCATCGTCGAGTCCAAGGCATCCATCGTCAACGTTTTTGTCTCCATCGCGCCGTCGTTGTCTCCTCACTTTTCTACTTGCTTTATTTTATTCTAGTTGCATTTTGTTAGTAGATTTAGTTATCATTTTAATTTTAATTAGTTATTTTAATTATAGGTTGTTATAATGGCAAGTTTTTTTCAATTAGATGTACCTTTAATTTCATTAGCAATAAAGTCTCGGTTCTTATTTTATCTCCACTTTTTTATTTACCAGCAATTATTTGATTTCGTAGTTAGCTTTTTTCGCATTATGTAGTTAGTTTATTTCGCAATCATTTCATCTTTATGTTTTCATCTTATATCAAAAGTATAAAAAAAATCACAAAATGAAAAATTAAAAATATATATCTTTCTCTTGAACAATTTGAATACATTAGTTACTTTGTTTAACCTCCCTACAAACAACCTTAAAAAACCAAACCCATGCTTTAAAAGTCTCAAAACAACACAAACATGTTGTAGGGTGCTAACCAAAACATCCACCCGCTAACTGATTCTTCATTAGCTAGTCGACCAGCAAGTCTACCAGCTTACCGGCTCTTATATATAGCCAGCCGACCGACCGCTGACTTGTGGCCTAGACGTTGGCCCAGCAACAGTTAGAATCCTTGGAAGTTGAACCCATTAATTACCCTATTAATTAGGTTTTGTTTTCCCGAGAGATCCCTGCAGTGTATAACTACCAGTCGACCTATCCTATTACAGGGAGCCGACTGATACTGTAACAAGCGTCGATCGGCTGCTAAAATTCTAAAGTTGGAACTCAAAACTTAGAAACATTCTATAGCAAGCTAACCATCAGTCAACCAGTCACTTCCCCCCTAGCCAACCACCACTTGACTTTCTAATAAAAAGCACCTAGGGCTACCCTAACCCATTGTAGGGCATTGACTTATTTGGAAGAATGGTTAACCGACCCTATATTAGTCAACCAACTTGTACTATCTGATAGGTTGTACTGTTTTCCATATTTCTATTGTAACCACTGTCAGCCATAATTGTTCCAACAGGTATATCTTGTCCAATATCTATCTAAAGTGTTCCAAACACCTTTATAAATAGGATAGGACACTGCTCGGTTGAGACACAACAAGAGAAGTGAGAAAACACTAGTGCGCAACTACTTCCTACCATATACTTTATTTAGTGAGAATCAAAGAAGAAGAATTCAGAGTTTTCTCTCCAATCTCTACAGTCCACATCAGAAAGCACTGAAATACCGCGCTTCCACACCAATCCACTTCCACATTAAGGTAGTAACCTTTACACCTATAGGAGCTAATTTAACTTTATTTATTGGGATCTATTGGTTCTTTTATTTCTTTGTTTTTATTAGGTATTCACATTACGAATTCCCATCTCCTTGTGAGACAAAATACTCTTCGTGAGGAAAAGTGTGTTTGAGGTACACTACCCTCATGTAAGTAGTGCTGTTTGAATTGAGGTTATGTCACCCTCATTTTAAGGGATATGTTTAGTGGATTTGATCTACTCGATAAATCGGGAAATCTTAAGTCTTGAGACTTAGGTGATGATTTTTACTCAAATTAGATTTCCATCTAATTATCTTACCTCGTGTGGTGAATGTAATTTTGCGATTGATTTTATTTTGCAATTCTTCATCATCTTATTATCCCAAACTATTCAACCCCCTTCTAGTGCACAATTTACAAAGCCTTCCTAACACCTCTAAAATAACCTATTGGCTCACCATTGCAACACACACCAAGAGAATCAATTCTTCCCACTATTTTCACATAAAGAGAAAATCAAAGAGAAGAAGCCATACATTGTTGGGTCGAAATTCATCGATGTTCAGGAAAATGTATCGTTGTATAGTGACAAAAATCAAATCAACATTTAAATTTATAAGTGTTCAAGAAACTATGAGTTTTAAGGTCATTCGGAAGGAGCAAAATTGGAATTCAATCACTAATCAAGTATGATAAGTGACGGAAGCCATTTTCGCGGATTTTAAAGTCGTCAGAAATCGTAGTATAGTCGCGCTAAAACGTTCGTCAAAAAATGATTTTTGTAAAGATAATGAGACTTGAGTCCCGGTCGTTCGTCTCCGGGAGGCATTTACACAAATCTGAAATTGATCTTTCTAGCTCTACTTGCTTAAAATCGCATGGAGATTTATGGTTATTACGTATTTAAGCACAACATGCTTAGTTGCAAAAATATCAGAAAGAAAAAGCAGGCAACTTTACTCACACAAAATATATTGCAACAAGCTCATGGTGATTCTCAACACATAAACATATATATATAGAAAAATTTCTTTCATCCATTCAAGAGAGTGTTTGCAACATGGAACTAGAGGAAAGCTTATAGAGAAAAGCTTAAAAACATCAATCTAGCTAACAGAAAACGATCGCATACAGGAATCTATGGGGGGATTTTGCATGCATCATTGGGGGAGAGTAAAGAGCTACACTACTAAGCAATAATAAAAGCATGTAAATATGAAGAACTAAGCTACTAATCTAGTAGAAATAAGGGCATTCGAAGGTGGGCTCCGATGGCCTTTGAGTTGGCTGAGAGGAGGAGGGGCAGCCAATGGTGCTTAGGCCGGCCCTTGGAGAGAGGTTGGAGAGGTGATCCAGCATCTTGGCATGGAGGTGGCGATGGCCATGGTGAAGCTACTCGTGGACATGGAGGTGGAGTGGATGTGGAATGAAACTAAGCTAAATGGAACCAAGAGTGGATGGGTGCAAATGACCACCTCTTAGGTCTTTTTATAGACCTAAGGGAAGCTCTTTAGAGAATTATGGAATTCTCTAGAGAGGCCTATGGTGGGAGCTCATGGGAGAGTGAGAGAGAGGATGGATGGTGGTTTTTAGATCCACCAAATGTGGATCTAAAAATTGAATGGCTCTTGCTTGCTAATTTTAGCAACCAAGGCAACAACACATGGTAGAGAGTTCTAGAGAACTCCAGGCTAGGCATTTTCATGTGGACGGTGTGTGTGGGTGTGTGTGGGTCAAAACTTAGGTGGTTAGGTTGATTAGGTTAGGTTCTAGTGGGTTTAGGTCAAGATAGGTCTCAAATTAGGGTTGTAAACCCTAATTCACTACGGTCAAGTGCAATTAAAATTAATACAAGTTTAATTGGGTATGTGGAAACCTAATTGAGAGTAAAATAATCCAATTAAGTTAGGTCTAGGTCAATTGGATTCTCACTGAGTCCAATTGGACAGTATGTACTGAGATCAAGGCTCAATTGGATTCAATGAGTCCAATTGAATAGGTTGATGGAATTGACTAAGATCCAAGTCAATTAGGTTTATTGAGGACCTAATTAGGTCCTTAGGGAGGTCTAGAGGTAATGTACTAGGGTTAGGGCACCTTAATTTAGGTTCCTATGAGGTTAGAATTGGGTTTAGGGGGCTAGAGATCCAAGATCAAGGCTTGAATTCCAAAACAGGAACTGGAGGACAGTATCAGACGTCTAATAAAGTTGTCAGACGTCTTATAGTGAAAAATCAAAAGTCTAGACTTGTTGTCTGGACGTCCAATCAGAGTTAGGTGGGTTTCTAGGTTCTGTCTTGGGGATTCTGTAGAAATTGGACATCTGACCTAGTGTCTGGACGTCCAATAACACTGCAGAAGTGGGTTTAAGGTGTGCGGATGTTGGCTAAAGGTTCCAGATGTCCTATAAGTCATCTAGACATCCAGATAGAGGCTAGAATTAGGGTTTTAGGGTTCCCTAGGGTGTGGTGACCTAATCTAAGGGTGGCTAAGGCTTGGGGAGGCTTCTAAGCTGTCTTAGGGCTAGGATGGACCTAAGTTCTTCACAATTTATTGCTTTATTCCTACTTAATAGAATAGCATACCTTAACTCCCTTACATTATTATCTACTACATCTAATCTAGGTCTTCCACTCCAACTCTGCTGCAACACCTGTTATTCTTTGTTCTTTAGATCCAGCGAAATAATGCATAGCTAAAAGAAGGCAGTAAATATGTAAATAATGCTTATGCATGCATGAACTACCCTAACTTATGCTAAGTCCTAGTCTAATTTAGGTCAATTAAGACCTATGATTGCTGCGCAATCATACCCTCATGCCTAAATCTTGCTAGTCTCTAGCAAATGCAAGACTAAATTATTCATAGAAGGGTCCCTAAGGGATTGATTATTTTATCAAGTGTATGCCTAGAGATTTTTCTCCTTTTTGTTTTCATTCTATGCTCTGGAAATCCAGACAATCGTGGAGGAGTAGCTATGTAGCTTTTGCAATGGATTCGAGTGAAAAACTAATTCACCTCTAAAGCTTGTACTTGATCCTTAGTAAAAATTCTAGCAGGATAGGCGGACTTCTTCCCTCGGGGTATTCAAGATATTCTTTGAATTCCACCCTGGCTTTAAGCATGGGTAGAGAATGTCCGAGGGATACGGATGTTTATTTGGTGGCTCACTCTCCTTTGGTGCTACAAAGAAATTAGTACTTCAGAATCTAGATTCCCAGATTATCAAGTAACTCAACTCAGAGAAAGATGAGAAAAACTATGCTCTCTTTTGGTTCCTTTGTATTCATTCTCTCTTTCTTTTTGTATTCTCTCTTAGAGCTCACAATCTCACCAGATTCTCATGCATGATCCATGTTTGGTGATCTCACTTGGCATTAACACTTGAATTGCGTTTCATAACCCTAACACTAAATCGGAATTTCTCAGCCAGTATTCGTGTGGTCAGAAACACAAGAAAGGTGGGTTAAGGCCATATGGTGGATCTCAAATTTATTTGGTGGTATTGCCTCAATGTAATTGAAATAAACACTAAATATTCTCACTCTTTTTTTTTTCTTTGCTTTTTCTTCTTTTTCTAATTTTTTTCAATTTTTCTTTCTTTTCATCATTTTTTTTTCTTTTTTCTTTTTTTTTTCAACACAACACAACTAGCACACATCCATGAACTTTATTGAGGAGGCATTATTAGGGATTGGTGGTACTCAAGAGACATTGGGTGACTTATTTGGTGGAAGTGCCTACTCACGGCACCGGAAGAGATGGATAGGACGGTGTATTTCTGACCTTAACATCAATACCCTCCTTCAGCCGAGGATTCCGTAAAGAATGGTTGTAACCATCCACCTTAGCCCTAGTTTTATGAAAACTCACTCTCCGCGTAATTACCTTATTTGGTGGCTCTTAAAATTCACACAAAATGTATACGCAGGAACCGAGAGCAAAAACTATGTCTAATCTCAGAGTATCATGACCTAATTATCTAGGATTCCGAATTCCTTGCACTAATCTTAGATCAGTACACTCTACTCTCATCTCACACTATTTGGTGGATTTTTGGAGGAAAATCTGCCTGACTCCCAAAACACTATCTAGGGGTTCAGGAGAAGAAGCACTGCTTCTTCTCGACATACTAAAGACGTTTATCTGCCTTCACCGTGAATCCATTGCAAATTCTATGTGTGTATGAAAAGTTGTACTAGATTCCAGATTACAGGAATCAACTAGAGGAAAAAAATCCTAATGCATTCTCTTGATAAAAATCTTATTCATGAATGTAATATGTATATATGCTATAAACAAGTATCCTTGTATAATTTGTACTTCGTAAAATTCCCATATCGGGTTACATTCAGCTTGATCCGAAATTTCAGAACAGGAAGGGTGAGCAGGTGAGTCGGAAATGGCCGTTGGGGACAATTTCTAGCTCCAATGCGGGCATTGGAGGTGGAGTTGGTTCTTTTATTTAGGGTCCTAAAGTACGTGTAACATGCAGCTCCGAGGTTTTCCTAAGGGTTGGCATAAAAATTTTTCAGTTTTACTGTATCTACCCCCCATGCTTAAGTTCTTGCATGTCCTTATGCATGAATATAAAAGAAAATAAATACAGCAGGGAGTAAATGAGTAGAAATCACCTGTAATTGCTCCTGAAATTATACATTCAGCACCGGCCAACCTGACAGTATGTAATATGCAGAAAGAAAATATGCTAAAAGAAAAATATGCTATATATAAAAATGAATATGTATAGTGATGAGTCCATTTTAATGGACTACTATTACGCCTAAGTAACTTTAATTATGTCTTTTAGGTTTGTTAATAACTATATTAAGTTATAGAAGGTTTGCATGCATCATGATTTAGGTTTGCATTTATTCTATAACTTAATATGTTCATTTTATGTGCAGGAAAAATAATTGGCAAAAGAATGAGGGGAAAAGAATAAATTACCCTTTTTTCAAATCACCAGCGGCTGTTCTTTTCCCCATTCTCCGAGGAACCCTCAACAGCCACCGGCTAGAGATAGTTAAGGGATTTGAAAATCCCTTAACTCTCGGAGGCGCAACGAGAAGTTAAAAAGGAAGAGGAGGGGAGCAAAGAAAAGATCTTCTTGATCGACAGGTTCTTCTTCCTCCCCCTAGGGGGATATCCTTCCTCTCCACTGTGGAGAGAGTATGCACTGTGGAGAAGGCGCACCACCCCCTCCTGCCCTAGCCACGCCACCGCACCATTGCCCTCCCAAGAGCCTGCAGGCGCAGCATCGCCCCCCCTCCCCGCAAGCTCTCTGCCCTTGCACGACCGTAGGGCTGCTCCCACACCACTGCAGGCAGTTCTCCAGGCCACGCATGCACACGTGCCCCTGCAAGACACACACAGCGTGCAACCGCGTGCCTTCCTGCCTTTCCAGCACCTTCACGCCATCCCGCCTTCGCAACCACCCGTAGAAGCTCCCAAGCGCCCCCTGCTGAAGGCGCTCACGCCACCCTGCCAGCGCTCCTCCATCCATCTGCAGGTGCATCCCTCGGTGCACCCACAGGCGCACCCACAGGCTCACTCCACCTCTGCCCGCAGATCCGCCTCCCTTCAGCGCCTCCATCGTCCCAGCAGGCGCCGCACGCCAAGTTCTTCAGAGTCGCCTCAAGCCAGCACCTGGGGCTCTCCTCGTCTCCAGCGCACCACAGCGTGTGCACCGCTCATCTGCAAGCGTGCTCCACCGCCCATCTACAGGCGCACCAGCGCGCGCACGC
Source organism: Thalassia testudinum (assembly GCA_037157565.1). NCBI lineage: Eukaryota > Viridiplantae > Streptophyta > Magnoliopsida > Alismatales > Hydrocharitaceae > Thalassia > Thalassia testudinum. The sequence goes on along the minus strand of JAZHRO010000003.1, from coordinate 3,734,151 downwards.
CCGCACACCATCACGCACAAGCCCTGCAGCAGCACCTTCGCCTGCTTGTTCAACAGGCCGGAGCTCTGGCCACCGCCGCCGGCCACCTGCGTCGCCACCGCTGCCACCACCGGAGACTCTCGACCTCACCGTCCTCTTGAGCCTCGCATCAATCCCCACGGTGCTCTCCCTCTCTCGCAAGGAGAGAGGAAAAAAGCCTTGTTTTCCCACTAATTAAAATTTACATTCAATGCCATTGCCACTAATTTGATTTTTTTATTATTATTATATTATGGCAGAATTACGTTCAAACACTCATAGTTCCTTATAATTGCATGGTATTGATATTAACTAGTTTAAAGATTGATTTTGGGCTTAACTTAAGTACTAATTGTATTTAGTACACATCACGTGAAAACTGCATGAATTCATCCTAAATTTATTGAGGATTTTATGAGGGAAAACTGCACTTATACCCTTAACTTTTTAGGTTATTGCAAATCTACTTTCCTTCACATTTTAAGTCTGATTTGAAAAGGGATTTCGCACTATCCGAAATAACATTAAATAATTAAGTATTAATTACATCATTACCTCCTTATGGACACGACCCACTATTCAGTGAGTGGTTATTTTTATTATTTTTTATTAGTCGATTTTTCCACCACTTAAATATTATAATGCTAAGCGAAAAGTCGTCTATCATATAGGGTGATGGATGCGGAGTAGATGCTAAGTTTAATGCCTCCAGTTGGGCGAAAACTCAATTAGATGTATCAGTTCTAGCATAGAAGCCGATCAAGATTAAGAGAAAGATGTGCTCGTATGCTCTTAGAATCAGTGGTCCAGAGATGCGAACCAGCTGATTGTGCACCCCTAATCCAAAAAGTCTAGCTATAAGAAAGTGTGGAGTAGTGGTGGAGAATAGAGGATAATCAGAGGGGGGATCATGATGTTGATTCAGCTGATTTATCATGTCCCACAATTCAGTAGGAAGTTACTGAGGGAGTAGATCAAAATGTACCTTAGAACCAGAATCTGAGTCATAGGGATCCTCATAACGATAATTGACATCAAAGATCATGCCCTCTGCAGGCTCTGGATCATATGAGGGTACCCATGAAAGTAGAAGATCTGTGGGGAGGTCACTAAAATCCTCGTCAGAAATTACTTCGTCCTCGTCTGTACTCATATCTGATTCATCAAAAGCTAACTCTTCAAGCTCTGAGTCGAGACATCCATTAGACTAACTAGGATGATAGGTGCGTCCCCAGCTCATTCTGCTCAAAGCTTCACCCTCATATGCATTGGGTTCCTCAGTAATTCTTGCCTCAGGTAGCATATTTATTTCTTCGGTCAAAACATCCATAGCTACTTCTGGTCTTCGGATGCTTGGATCAGGGATAGAAAGTGTCATCTCAAAATCTGTAACATCCAAATTAGGTATGTAGGTGAAAGAAGAGTGCAGGTTAGAAGATGTTGGCTCTAGCACAGGTTTACCTACAATGGGAAGTGGCCTAGACTGATCAGTAGTGTCGCATGTAATGTTTCCCTCAAGATCCATATCCTTAACTGGATCTACTTCCCTTATCTCAGTTAGGTTTTCTAACCCATGAGGTATCTCCCAGGATTTAGGATAACCTGATTGTGGCTTAGTCCTGGAGATATCAGTCCTTTCCTCCTCAGTTTCCTGAATGGAGTTCTCAGATGAACCCATTCAGCATACTTCCTGCTCCTATCTCATATTCAAGCTAGATTCTTTTTCCCTTGAATCAATTTCTAGAGTCTACCCCCAAGAATCTCCTGTTTGTCCATCCGGCGTAGTTGTTTTAGATTCTTTGAGGTCTTCAAGGCTATTTTCCACTTGATATCTCAAAAGCAGTAGTTCTTGAGTTTCCTGATTTTGTCCAATTAGCCTTGTTATCCCTGTTGTTCCCTGAAGGAGCTCCATCACAGCTTGTTGATAAGAAATCCAGCTTTGTCTTTGGTTTGACTCAGTGATAGCTTGAATTTCGTGTAGGTAGAATGAGGCCTTCTCCTTAGCGCTAGCTATAGCTCTCTGTATTTTGTAATGCGGTCACATATGCACTAGTAGTTCTTCAGGGGTTCCACAGGGTGAATCAGGTCTACGTATATTCCATGTGTGAGAAGCAGGAGTGTGAAATCCATATCTAGGGTTATAAGATGCGGTCCTTTGAGGGACCGACTGGTATGGGTCATAATATCTAGGGTCAGGATATGGGTTAACCATTTCGGTAACCTGAGGAGAAGGATCAGGCGAAGCGAAAAGTCATCTTCGCCACCTTGGGTTCTGATCCCAAGGTTGAGTTGATTCAGTGACCTGGGCTCTCAGATAAGCTCGTGGGTCCAGCTCTTCTGGATCCTGATTAGGTCCAGATCTAGGGTTAGCCATTGCGGCTAAGTGAGTGGAAGAAAAAGGTGGGGGAGAAGATGGTTTGGGCGAGGTGACTCGCCTCCTTGGGACCAGCTCCAAAGGTCCAACCAGTCGAGGTTTGAGTGACCTCCTTCCTCGCATACACCACCCAACCCCTGGGTTGGTGCAACCAGCCAGACAAGGCTAAGGCCCTGTTAATCAGATGACCGGATTTTTCGTTAGAAGTTCGAATTCCTGAAGAAAAAATTCATCGTTCAATCGATTGAAAGTGATTCCTGCCTCTCAAGCTAACCCAACCAGTCTGGTTATGAGGGGACTAAGGGGAAGGTTCTTCCTTTAGCTTACACCACTAGTTTCGTTACCCGTTAGCCGCGGTCGTTTGACACTACCCCACAGACTTAGTCACCAGGTTTGGCAAGAGAGGTTGAAAACACCCAGTAGTATGACAATGGATTTGGGTTGATTTCATGTTTTAAAATTAATTTAAGCCCATTTTTCTTCAGTTGGGGTTGGTGGTGAGTGGCCCACAAGGTGACCTAGCTCATCGTCTAAACACTAGACTTGACAAAGTCTAAGTTAGCCCAAATGTGGTCTCTAGATTGTAACCCTAAAGGTGTATCCTAAGGTTCATGCAATTCAAGGGTTGTTGTTTTCTTCTTTTCAGTAGACCACGAAATAAAAATACTTCTCTGGCAAAAATTGGGATCCAAATAAATTGAAATTTTGCAAGTAGATTCCTTTTTCAATTATATTTTCATAGAATATTTTTTTGTAATTTTTACTATTTCAACCGAATTTCTAAAGATTTTTGAATGTCAGGGGGTCAGATTTGGAATTTTGACCCCTGGTCGATTTTTCAAATTGAAATAGTATCAAATGATTTTCAAAAATTCAGGAAAAATATGAAAATTAAAGCCAATGAGATCAGATTTCAAACCCATCATTTCTAGTCAAAATAGATTCACAGATTGCTTGAAATTACTTTTAAGATTTTTAAAAATCTTAAATCTAGGTCAGTCTGACCCCCTTTGCACTTCACAAATTTTCAAAAATTTTGTACTTAAAATTTTTTCAAAAGAATGATGCAGTTTGAAAGATAGTTTGAAAATGAAGGCTTAACCTGAATTTCAGAATTTTGCACTTATTAATTTTTTGACAATTGAATTTTTAAAATGGACTTTGAATTCTGGCTAAAAATTAGAATGGTGGAAAAGTTTTAAAATGTATTTGAGTTTAAAATTCAAACTTTCGACAAAAAAAAATTCAAATTTTTTTTTTCAAAAAGAATTTTTTTTTTCAAAGGATTTTCAAAAACTTTTTTCTTTTTTTTTTTTTGCTTTTTCAAAACAAACCTAGGATTCAAAAAGAAACCTAATCTAACTACCTATATTTTTTTTCTTTGATTTTTTTTTCTTCCTTTTCACGAAAATAAATAAGCTTTTGTGTGTATATATATATATATAATTGTTTTTTTCAAATGAAATTGCTAGAAGAAAATCTAACCTAGGGTTCAAAAAAAAAAACTAGACTAAGGCAGATATGATGTGCACCTGGAATTTTTCTCCCGCGCTCGTTGTGTGCGTAGATCTCGTTTTCTTTTTCCTGTTTCTCCTACACATCCAAAGATAAGCAGAGGAAGATTTGTCAGTGATAGCTCAAAAGATCAAAATCAAAAAATGGCATTGCCTCCCCGGCAACGGTGTCATTTGACAAAAGCCATTTTCGCGCATTTTAAAGTCGTCGGAAATCATAGTATAGTTGCGCTAAAACATTCATCAAAAAATGATTTTTGTAAAGATAACAAGGCTTGAATCCCAGTCGTTCGTCTCTAGAAGACGTTTATGCAAATCTGAAATCGATCTTTTCTAGTTCTACTTGCTTAAAATCACATGGCGGTTTATGGTTATTACGTATTTAAGCACGACATGCTTAGTTGCAAAAATATCAGAAAGTAAAAGTAGGCAACTTTACTCACACAAAATATATTGCAACAAGCTCATGGTGATTCTCAACGCATAGACATATATATATATATATATATATATTTCTTTCATTCATTCAAGAGAGTGTTTGCAACATGGAACTAGAGGAAAGCTTATAGAGAAAAGCTTAAAAACATCAATCTAGCTAATAGAAAATGATCGCACACAGGAATCTATAGGGGGATTTTGCATGCATCATTGGGGGAGAGTAAAGAGCTACACTACTAAGCAGTAATAAAAGCATGTAAATATGAAGAACTAAACTACTAATCTAGTAGAAATAAGGGCATTCGGAGGTGGGCTCCAATGGCCTTTGAGTTGGCTGAGAGGAGAAGGAGGGGCGGCCAATGGTGCTTAGGCCGGCCCTTGGAGAGAGGTTGGAGAGGTGATCCAGCATCTTGTCGTGGAGGTGGCAGTGGCCATGGTGAAGCTACTCATGGACATAGAGGTGGAGTGGATGTGGAATGAAACTAAGCTAAATGGAACCAAGAGTGATGGGCGCAAATGGCCACCCCTTAGGTCTTTTTATAGACCTAAGGGAAGCTCTTTAGAGAATTATGGAATTCTCTAGAGAGGCATATGGTGGGAGCTCATGGGAGAGTGAGAGAGGATGGATGGTGGTTTTTAGATCCACCAAATGTGGATCTAAAAATTGAATGGCTCTTGCTTGCTAATTTTAGCAACCAAGGCAACAACACATGGTAGAGAATTCTAGAGAGCTCTAGGCTAGGAATTTTCGTGTGGATGGTGTGTGTGGGTGTGTGTGGGTGTGTGTGGGTCAAAACTTAGGTGGCTAGGTTGATTAGGTTAGGTTCTAGTGGGTTTAGGTCAAGATAGGTCTCAAATTAGGGTTGTAAACCCTAATTCACTACGGTCAAGTGCAATTAATCTTAATACAAGTTTAATTGGGTGTGTGGAAACCTAATTGAGAGTAAAATAACTCAATTAAGTTAGGTCTAGGTCAATTGGATTCTCACTGAGTCCAATTGGACAGTATGTACTGAGATCAAGGCTCAATTGGACTCAATGAGTCCAATTGAATAGGATGATGGAATTGACTAAGATCCAAGTCAATTAGGTTTAGTGAGGACCTAATTAGGTCCTTAGGGAGGTCTAGAGGTAATGTACTAGGGTTAGGGCACCTTAATTTAGGTTCCTATGAGGTTAGAATTGGGTTTAGGGGGCTAGAGATCCAAGATCAAGGCTTGAATTCCAAAACAGGAACTGGAGGACAGTATCAGACGTCTAATAAAGTTGTCAGACGTCTTATAGTGAAAAATCAAAAGTCTAGACTTGTTGTCTGGACGTCCAATCAGAGTTAGGAGGGTTTCTAGGATCTGTCTTGGGTATTCTGTAGAAATTGGACATCTGACCAAGTGTCTGGACGTCCAATAACACTGCAGAAGTGTGTTTAAGGTGTGCGGGAGTTGGCTAAGGGTTCCAGATGTCCTATAAGTCATCTAGACGTCCAGATAGAGGCTAGAATTAGGGTTTTAGGGTTCCCTAGGGTGCAGTGACCTAATCTAAGGGTGGCTAAGGCTTGGGGAGGCTTCTAAGCTGTCTTAGGGCTAGGATGGACCTAAGTTCTTCATAATTTATTGCTTTATTCCTACTTAATAGAATAACATTCGTTAACTCCCTTACATTATTATCTACTACATCTAATCTAGGTCTTCCACTCCAACTCTGCTGGAACACCTGTTATTCTTTATTCTTCAGATCCAGCTTTAGATTCAACTTCAGATCTAGCTTCTAATCAGCTTATTACCTACAATTGACATAATGCACCTAATCAGTACATTATAGTATTATTTTATGCATAGCTAAAAGAAGGCAGTAAAGATGTAAATAATGCTTATGCATGCATGAACTACCCTAACTTATGCTAAGTCCTAGTCTAATTTAGGTCAATTAAGACCTATGATTGCTACGCAATCAATAGGCAATGAGCACAATAATCAATCACAAGTAATGATATACAATGAATAATCATCTAAAAGTGTATTTAATAAATAGCCACATTGTATCTCAGGATCAATAATAAAAAATATAATAAAAAAGCCAAAAAAATGGTGGATGAAACCACCATTTGAACATTTAATAATCAGGCTTAAGTCTTAACTCAAGGCTCAATATCAGATTCTCAACACTAAGCCAAATCCCAAATCAAGTTTTTAGCCAAATCTGACGTCTCAACCCAACCTCAGATAAGCAAAGCCTTCACAAAAGTTGCCTAAGTCCCAGGCACGAATCTCAGGAGTAAACCCCTCCACTCATAGATCCTTTTCTCTCCTCAACCTCGGTTCAAACCCGATCCAATTCCAAATCGATCCAGTGCAGGGGAGCTGGTCCAATTCACATGGCGTCAGCGAGCGTGGGCTAGTGTGCATTAGCTCGTGATATGGGGTCTGACCCCATGACAAAGGCGATAAGCCAACACACATAAAACCTTACGTACACGTTTTAAAATTGTAATCCCACGATGTGAGACTAAGGAAGCTCATCTCCTTTGCGTGTCTGTTGCAAGTGAGGCTTGAGCAATTGAGGCTGTTGCTGCAGCTCTCTTCTTCGATTGAGATTCCAAGTGGCCTCCTAAGTTTATTTTGCAACTATTTGACATGGTGGCGGTGGTTTTAGTTAATGGATGGTGGCCAGCGAAGGTGGTGATGACTACTGCGATATGTGGAGCTCCAGTGGGTGCCTAAAAACCAAAATACGGGCTATAAGCCCAAATTAGAACAGCTTTGGAGCTTCACTGTGAGGCAAGGAAGATGATGGTGGTGGTTTTATGGTGTTTATTGGACTGTGGAGGTGTGTCAACCTTAGGGTTGGTGGCGGATGATGGGTTTGGTCGACAGGGTGAAAGAACGATCAAAACCCTAAATTTCTTTGGGATTTTTGATCAGCAAATCATGGTGGAAGTTGTGGAGGTGGTCACATGCTATTTCGTGGTGTAGATTGCCAACGCGAGCTCACCAGAACTCTCACCGGACTTAAGGAAGACGAAGTGGGAGAGGGTGAGCAAGTGGTTCAAGTGAGGTTCTAAGGTCCTATACTTACTCTAGAGAAGGAGAGGGAGATGATGACCTAACTAATTAGACGAAAGGAGGGGAATTTCACACCGGCATGCCTTGTCAAATGCAAAGGGGATGAATACCTCCGGTGGGGAAGAATGGTGTGGATGAAGGGGTTGGAAGCTTCTACTTTGACTGGTGAGAAGCGGAAGATAGAGAGGAAGAGGTTAGGCTGCTCAATTTGTCCGTCGAGTGGCCGGAGGAAGGAGGTTGAAGAAGCTCATCGGTGTCGAGGTCGGAGGTGGTCGAAGAAGGAAAAGGAGAGGTATTTTGGCCATAAACCTAGCTAATTTTGACGTGGGAGGATCCAAGAGCTTAAATAGAGGTTGAATTGGACCCAAGGTTCGAAATGCCAATTTCGACGCCATGCCGATAAAATTCTAAGTGTGCATTTCGTGGGCATGCTGAGGGCACACTGTGGAAATGCCTATTTTTCGATGGGCATTCCGATGAGCATGCCGAGGGCACATTGTGGAAATGCTGAGGGCATACAGATGCATGCTGACAAAAATGACAAAACTAGTCAAAAAAGCCAACAACAGCCTCGGTATGACCATCGATTTCGCTGGCATGTTGACAAAGCCGACGATATGCCGACCATGGCCCATGCTGACGGTATGTCGATGATATCCCTGCATTTCGACACCTTTACCATGTCAGCATGAGCTTTTCCCAAAAAAGGCATTGCCAATGACATTTAAATCACTGATTAGACCTCTATTTGGAAGAATTCATGCAATTGGATTGGGATTCAGTTGGAAGAAAACTTGGAAACTCCAAGCTTCCCCAGTGGTGATTGGTCCTGAATTATGGCTTGAAATCTGGTGCAATAGATTGGTCGTAATGCGAACACTAATCCCATTAAGTTTGGTGGGATTTGGAGGAGATTTGATGATGATTTCATCAAGTCAAAGTTGGTTGTTTGGGTTGTTGACTCTGTTTAGGAATATCTAAAGAATCAGGCAGTAGGGACCTATGTGCAAAGAAGTTGATAAAGTTAGGGGAATGGTTGAAAGCGGAACCTGAAAGTTAAGGGCTTGTGTGTAAAGGATAGAGATTTGGGAACTTAAATGTAAACTAAGTCAAAATGGACTCTAATTGGGCCTAAATTTTGGTGTTAACCTAATTTGGACCCCAAGAATCTAATGGTTAACTTGGATTTGAGTTTTGACCACGTTTGATTAGGTAAATTGCACAAACACCCAAATCAAGATAAATTCCCGTTTAAATCTCTATTGTTGGTCAAAATGGGTTCAGATGGTCAAAGTAAAGGTACCAAACCTCTTAGAATATTTTTCAATGATTTTAGAATATTTAGATTGAATTTATCTCTACCAGAATCCTTTCAATTTAAGTGCGACTGATAATTAGCATTTTTAGTGCTATTTTGACCCTCAAAATATGTGAAACCTTGATTCAATCAGTATGAGCCCACTTTTTAGTCTTTTAAGTTCATTTGACCTTAAATTAACCCTTAATCAACCCATTGATTAATACGCATTTGTGCTTGATTGTTAAAACAATAGAATTAACCTTATTTTCCTATTTTCTTCTCAGATCAGTTTGATATGGAATTGCGATCTTCAGACGATCATTTAGGAGCATGTATCACTAGATTTCAACTAATTCAAGTTAGTTATGATGAATGATGGTGTTACCATCATACATTTGCTCTCCAAGCTTCTTACACATCTACTGAGAGCTCAAATCATTACGTTGAAATTTCGATCTACTTCCACCTAAGGGAAGTTTCCTTAACCTATAGAAGCCAGTGTTTACGTTCATCTTATAGCTCTATAAGATCTTTTCTTTTCTTTTGTTGTAAGGGTGTCCAGGTTGTAGATTCCCATCTCACAAAGACAAAATTGCATCAGTTTAATCCGATGAATGTTGTATTAAGGTTGCACTACCCTTGGTTCAAAGTAATGTGATATAGTGGTTTTTAATCTCTTGGTGATCAAGAAGAATCCTAAGTTGGGGTAACTTAAGTGGTGATTGTTACCCATTTTAGTTTGTCCACCTAAAAATCCTTGTGTCCTTGTGGTGTGATTTCCTTTCCACATCATATTTCAATTCTTGATATATTGATTTGGTCACGTTATTCACCCCCCTTCTAATGCACCATCACAACTTAGCGCAAAAAAGTCAAAATTTTCCTAACTAAAAGAAAAGTGCCAACATCCAAGTACTCCTAAACCTTTCCAAGAAAGGAAGGGTTCAACTCATTAGAGAGGTAACTCAAGCTAAATAAATCTTAGAATCAAGGGCTATAAGCCTAAAACAAATAAAGTCAAAAAGGCTAAGTTAAAATAAAAAAAATATCCTTAAGGTCAATAAAATTACTTGTAGGTACCACAAATTAGTTGCAATGAACTTGAACCGATATCCTAGGAAGATTCATTGCAACAAATTTGACATGTCAATAAGAGGGATACATTAGCTTTAACCAAGTCAAAAATTAAATAGATGACGGTAAAAGAATGGGACACATGGATGAAAGCTTCTAAATTGAAAGTAGCTTAAAGAGGAAGGATTAGTCATCCCCAAAATTTATAAATAGGATCACAAGGGATCAATTTAGAGGACTTTTGAGCAAAGAACTAAAGGTTTCATCTACTTTACCTCAGAGCTTTGCTTCTTGAAGCTGTAGAAATTTCTTCTTTTGCCATATTAAAGGTGATGTTCAGTGGATTTAGATTGAATTACATGTCAAATGTATGTACTTAAGATGTATGTGACTAAGCTTTAACAACTTTGACTTGTTGTACTTAGAGAATTTGATCTTTAATAATCAAGATCTTGTTAAAAGGAATTAGTGATGTGCTCAAACTATGTTTAAATCTTTATTCTTTTTTTCCTTTGAAGGATATATGAATAGGTAATGTTGATTGAGATTTGTAATAAGCTAAATTAAATAAGGAAATATTGGGACATTTAGTTGAAGCTTTATTCAACTCTATTTTTTTCTGAGGCCAATCATTTAAATCTTATGATTAAGTCATTCTAAAAAATGATATTTGATGATTGAGTTAATTAAATTGCTAGAATATTCTACTCATTCTCTTGCAATATAATTTTTCTTATGAACTTGATACATCGATGATGATCAATTATATTCAATATGATAATCTTAAGAACTTTATTTATTTTAGAAAATGATGAAAGATTTTTTATTAATTCCCCATGGGAATTGTTGAAAGGTCTTTCAGTTAGTGGGTTCAAATCAGACTAGTTGATAAGTGAAAATTCATGCAAAAAAAATGTATTGTGGTTTCAAGAAAGAAAAACTTGCATCGTCTTGTTTGCAAAAGTTCGCTATCAAATAATTTTACTGAGACTTAGTGAGTCCCGAGTCAAACACAAGGAGGCGACGTTTGCTTTTTATGAAATCCATGTTGGTTTATTTCTTTTTGGTAATTTTTTACTTTTTTTATTTTTTTGTATTTTCTAAAGTCAGGATAACAAGTTGAAATTATCTAAGCTTGTCTAACTAATCTACTAATGAATAATTAAAGGGAGAAGAGAGAGAGAGAGAGAGAGAAAAAATATGATATATATTGAAAATAAATTATTTTTATTACACTCAACAACAAATTACAAGAAAAGTGAATAAACACAATAAAAGAGAAGAGAGAGTAGGTGAGAGGATTCTCCTGAGATGGTTGCCCGGTGAGAGGACAGTGCTTGGTGGCGGCTAGACAAAGGAGGTGAGGTGTGGGATGATAGGGATGAGGTGTAGGTGGAAGATGGGTAGAGGGATGCTTAACCAAGCTAAGGGAGAAGTAGATGGGAGTACCTAGGCTATAATGGAGGGAGTAAGGTAATGGAGGTGATCTACTACCGAAATGGAGAGAGGATAGCTCTAAAATCTCCTGTAAAGGTGGTAAGGAGTAGGATAGATATTTAGTGGGAGAGAGGATTATTAGACTAATATGAGGCTTCTTAGAGCTTGGGAATGGCTCTTGGGAGCTTAGGGACCTTCTTGGAGCTTTAAGTGAGGTAAAGTGTAGAGAGGTAGATATGCTGAACAATGGGAGATGTAGGGGGGTTTTTATGGTGGGAATAGGAGGTCATGGCCGACCTGGTGCTCGTGGTGGCAGCGCATTGATTTGCGGGTGCGGCGAAGGGCATGTCTTGCGCTCACAGAGCATGCACATGCTAGCAGATCTGCACTGTCACGGTGGGAAAAGCGTGACCATCAGATCGCCATCAAGGGGTTGTGAATGCACATGAGTCACGCTTCACGATCGCATGCTGCATGTGCTTCCTCAATCGTAGGAGCACTGAAGCCATTGGACCTTAAACGAAGGGTGAAGATTACACTGAGATCGTGCTTCAAATTGCTCGTAGCGTGTTGTGGACACATCAAATCACGTGTGATCGCATGCGTGTAGCAACTGCCTCATCCATCGTGCGTGTGGCAGCGCTTGTGCCATTGATCCTCGATCGAGCGATTCTAATTAGTGCGCCCCTCCGTGCTGAGAATTAATGGGTGCTCGGGGAGAATCGAACCCACGTCCCTTGGGTACAAATGCAGTGTGGGACCACTATGCTATGGACGCGATTGTGTCCAGAAGAACAATCGTTTGATGGCGACGGCTGCGAGATCGTGGCTGTTGGATTTTGATCCAACAACCTAAGCTTGATGGCGCGAGCGAGGAGGTGTGGCAAGCCTAGGGTTGTTGGATCAAGATCCAACAACCCACAATGCATGTTGAGAGATCTATAGAGAAGGGGGCAAGTGGCCATGGGCGGTTTAGCTGGTCTGGATGGCACTGATAAACACACATAAATTCATGATAAAATGCTTATTTATGATAGTTCCTAAGCCTAGCATTGCATTCAATAAGTATAAATAGTGCATAACATGCATTACATTACATTTAGGATAATTTGTGTACATTGTATAGTAATTCCAACATTTTATGGCCAGGAGGCAATGCAACATCTTTATGAGCTTCAGATGAAGAATCCAGTCATATGGATGGATCCAGAGCGACAATTGCAGTCCAACAATGTAGAAATCACTTCGATTTGAGCACTGTGGCACCTTCTACAAGCAAGGAAAGGTGGATGGTTTAGATGGTGCCACGTGGCACCATCTGGAGTGCCCAAGGCCTCCCGACATCCCTCCAAAGGGGTGTCCAATAGGCAATCCCAGCCATTAACACCCTCTATTCCTCAAGAGCTCCCACGGGGTGGGAGTTCATGAACCAACTTGAATCATCACAACCTATGAGCTAGGATTTCTCAAAACCTTATGGGTTCTAATCTAGACACAATTATTGAGGGTAAAATTCCTATTCATGCATGTTCCTAGGCTTAGATATGCATTTCATGTTATAAATATTGCATAGCATGCATCATTCTGCATTTAGAGTAATTGTATATAATTTAGGTTAATTACGTCCTTTTGTGGTTAGGAGAGAAGGATATTTATTTCAGAGCCTCAGACTGACGATCCGACCATACTGATCTGATCAAGACGACGATCAAAGTCCAACGCCTCTGAAATCTCCTCGATCGGAGTCTCATAGCACCATATGCAATCCAAGGAAGATCAACGATCGAGGGACTAGGTGACGTAATCCAGAGCATCAAACGACAAATCTGACCACATGGATGGATTCGAGTCGAGTATCGCAGCCCAATGACATGAAAATCAACTCAATCCGACCTCTATATCATCCCCTACAAAGGAAAGAAGATGGACGATCCAGATTGCGCCACATGGTGCAACCCAAGTTGCCCATGCGCACGCATTCACCACCGCACACGTACAGTAATGCATCCTCGCGTGCTCGCATAGAGGCACGCACGCACAAGCACAGCGGCGCGTATTGCACGTGCGCACGCGACAAGGGAGCGTACAGCGTGCACCAGCAGTGTAGCAGCAGGGGCGTGTAAGCGGGATCTTCAGCAACATTTACGGTGGATCTTCAGCGACATTTATGACCGTCACTAAATGTCCTGTATACGAATTTGATTCTTTCCTCTACTATAAAAGGACCTCTGCCCCTCCCATTTTTCTTCATCTCTTCTTTTCTTCCTTTCACCACCTCCAAAGCTCTAGAGAGAGCTTATCCCAAGCCCGGGATGCTCCTCTAGAGTAGAAAATAAAATAGTTTTCCCACCTCTCATCCCCATCCGTGGAGCATCCTGTGGTCGTCCTCTTACCGCCTTCGGGAAGAAGATCCTCGCCGCAATGCCGTCCTACCCTATCCTTCAGCTACATCCCCATTCGTCTCGCTCCTCACTGATAGAGAGAAATTCACTTGATTATGAATGATAGCAATAAAAAGGTATGTCGTTGTAGTCGTGTGGTGGAAAACCTCTCAATCAAAGATTAAACAGATATTAATTTAAACCATGAGGGTTAGGTCATATCCACAGGGAGGTTTAAGCCTAATAAAACTTGCAAATTCCTTATCTTATTATTCTATCATGATATAGCCTATAATTATAGTTTAACATGCAATGTATGTGAGGCTAATAGTTTGAATAGATATGCAATCAGATAATATAGTAAAAATGCAAGGGGCTGGCTGTAATTCACGTAATAAATAAATATTCTAAGAAAAATAACCCACAATATTCTAAACCAAGAAAGTCAGCCAACAACTTAATCCCCTTGCATTATTGAATTAGCCATGTGCATTGGAAGAGGGACATAATGCATAGGAGAAAAGAATGAATCACCAGATAATTATAGAAAAGCTGAGGGGCTGGTCAGCAATATTACTCAATAAATCAGAATTATTTTATCTAAAATAAAAACTCACGTAATGGCACATCAATGTAAATATTAATTCTCTTCAAAATAGTGGAATGATTCTCCCTCCTTACGCATGTGATGGAGCCCAGTGACCGGAGATGCGCTAGAGGATGGTTGGCTGGCACATGGGGAGTTCGATGATGGTGGAATCATGGCGTGGGGCGGCCGGGAGTGGCCGGTCAGAAGAGAGGGAGATGGTGGGTGACGCTCTGTTTGCAGTAGCTTGCAGCACTGGCGGAGGGCGCATGCGGGGTGGGGACGGTTGAGGCGAGCGGCAGATGGAGTGGTCGCCAGGCGAGCACGGGCTATGCTACTAGTGGTGCAGGCTGCACTGCTGGTGGTGTGCCTACACGCTGGGGTGAGAATGCACGCGAGGTGGGGATGGCTTGCTGGTGGCGTGCACAAGAACGTGCGCGCGGAGCACAGACAGTCGCTGCATGGTGAGTGCGATGTTGGTGACATGCTCGGTTGCGCTGCTAGTGCAAAGGAGATGTTGGGTTCCTTTTGGGAAAGTTGTAGGGGGCGGTTGGAAGAAGGAAGGTTGAAGAAGAAGGAGATGAAGGTAAAAAGGATAGGTCACTGTTGGGTTATGTTGGTGAGGGAGTTTTCGATGGAGAAGCGGCTGATGGAGGCAGCCGGTGGTGATGGTGGTGCTCTCTGTCACCAAGCATCACCGTGGCATAGGCGGTGGCGATGATGTTGGCCTCAATCCACAGTGCACGCTTGGGGTTCACGGTGCAAGTCCAAGCCACGGTGCCGATGGTGGAGAGGGAGAAGGTCTTCGGCCAGGCGAGAAGATCCTCCGAGCCTTTGCTTTTTAACTTCCCGAATCTGTTCCTCCTCTCCCCTTTTCACGGTTGCCTTTACTCTAAAAATAGCTTGAAAATTCGGCTGGCCTTGCGTGAAGGTTGAGATGGAGAGAGTCAAGTGGAGGAAGTTGGGTTGCGAGAAGGTGTGCTGTGTGCGTGAGTTTGGTCCTGGGAGAGGAGGTTTGGTTTATTCATTAAGTAACAAATATAAAATAATTATTTATATACAATAAGTTATAAAATGCATTAGATATATGCAAACCTAAGTAATGATGCATGCAATTGTTCTATGACCTAATGTAGTTATTAACGAACGTAAAATACAAGAATAAAGTTAACTTAGGCGTAACAATAGTCCATTAAAATGGACTTATCAAATACCCCCATGCATTTGTTTTGCTAGTCCCTAGCAAAAAGTGAAAAACAATAAAAGTAACCAGAACATTTCTTCTTTTCTTATTTCAAAAATTTAGAAATTCAGACAAATGTGAAGTGATAGTAGCCTAGGTAACGGATCCAAGTGAAAATAACCAACTTACATTTACAGTTCATACTTATCCCTTGGTAAATATTTCTAGCAGGATAGGCAACTACTTCCCTCGGGGATAAAGAAGAAAATAATATGTAATTTGACCTCGGCTTTTTGGCTTAGGTAGGAGATACTGAGTTAAATGGATTCATATTTGGTGGCACACACTCATCTAGTGCTACCTGTAGTCTAGTACTACAAACTCTAGCTCTCCAGACTATCAAATGAGTCAACCTAGAGAGAGGCTAAACAACTGTGCTCTCTTGATGTTCATTTATGCTCACTCTTTTCCTCATTTTCCTTCTTTTCTGAGATCACATATTTTGCCAAATTTTGTAACTGTACTCACTATTTGGTGGCCTTACGTGGCATTCACACTTCAATTAAAATCCTAATAACCCTACAACTAAGTTAGAAGTCCTCAGCCAGTATTCGAGCGATCAGAAATACTGAAAGGTAGGTATGGGTCATATTTGGTGGATCGCTACGGGTGTTTTTGTTGCCTCAGAAACATTGTCATATAATAAAAATGATACAAAGATAAAACTACAAACTTGAACTCTTTTCTTTTTCTTTTCTCTCTCTCTCTCTCTTTTTTCAACTAGTAAGCACAAAACAACGCATACTTTTATTTATGAGGAATTATTAGGAATGATGATGGTCAAGAGAATATTGTGTGGCTTATTTGGTGGAAGTTCTTACTCTCGGCACTAGGAAAAGATGGATAGGACAATCGTATTTCTGATCTTTGACATTACTACCCTCCTTCAGTCGAGTATTCTATAAAGGACGATTGTAACCATTCACCATAGTCATAGTTTTATTAAGATCCAATCTCTGTGTATCTACCTTATTTGGTGACTCTCAGGAATCCACAAAATGTTTGCATGCAGGAATAGAGAGCGAAAACTGTGCCTAACTCTGAAGTATCATCATCTAATTATCCAGACTTAAGAGTCCTTGCACTAGACTTAGCGCACCAGCAGTCTCTTTACTTTCTTGTCACAATATGAGATGGATCTAATAGAAGATAGTATGCCTAACTCCCTATTAACTGTCTAAGGGTTCAGTAGACTAAAAATGCTTATTAGTTTTCTACAAAGATCCATTACCCAGTTTATGTGCAAGTGAAGCAACTGTACTAGATTCTAAATTTAAGAAACAACTTAAGAAAATCTTTAATAAAACCTCCTTGATAAAAACTTCTACTAGAGACTAACCAATTTAGCTCAAGAAAACAAGAGTTTTTTTTTTTATGCACCTATCCTAAATGCATGCAAATATTTATAAATGTTAAATGCGCCCCCCCATGCCTAAATCCTACAATGTCCCCATCATAAAATTAAAACAGGGAGGACAAAGGAAGGATATCACCTGATGAGGCATTATTCTAGACGTTGGGTTGCCTCCCAATAAGTGCTATATTTTTTGTCGGCAGCCAAACTTATAGAGAACCTGTAAGTTTGGTTTTAGACAGAAAGAGCTAGGCCCTAAAAATATGTGTAACAGCGCGGGCCTAGAAAATAGGTAGCCACAGATGTTGGTGAGCTGATGATGCAGCGTGATTTCAAATGCTTGCCAGAAGATATGAAAATAGAGAACCTCGTAAGCTACCTAGGGAGGTCTACGAATAATAAAAGGAACATGAAAAGGGACCTCTCGAAACAGAATAAGTGGAGGATCACAAGGGTCCTCCAAAGCAGGAAAGGTTTTAAAAGATATAAACATAATTATTTCAAACCCTTGAATGGTGAGACTAAAAGTACAAGCATCAATCCAAACTCGCCATTCTAACCGAGGATGTACTGGCCTGATATGCTCCCCAAAAAGAATGTATGTAAGCAGAGACTTGAGCCAAGGATCGGTTAGGGAGTGTAAGGGTTGTTTGTGGTGTTGAGAGGTAATGATTAAGTCCAATGAGGGTTTAGTTGGTGTCGAGTCCAATTCCAACAATGATTCAGATTGTGTATTCTCCCTAACAATTATTACATAAAAATTCACGTCACCTTGTCTATCATTAATGATCGGAGTCATATTTTCACCTTCCAGTATATGTGAATCAATGGTGGACTCCAAATTAAATTCATTTGATGGTAGGGTCGAACCGATAGAATCATTATCATTAATTTCATCCCCGGATTCTTTTGGTTCACTCAAGTTTTTATTGGGGTGTATATGTGATTCATTAGTAAAGAAAGGAGTTGCTTTAGTATCCTCAATTATTTCTAAAGGAGGATCAGTTTTGATGTTTTGGAGTAAGCCTATATCACTTAATTATTTGTCTTCTCGAGGCATAAATCCTCAATTGATGTGTATTGTCCCCGAGAGTCTCTCCTAGGCTTCTCACTATTGTGTTCGTCCTCCTCCAATATCAACTCCTGGTTTTGTGGAAGATGACTCGCAAAATCAAAAGAAGGGAGGAATCCGGATTTCACCAGAATATTTATATCCTTAGGGGGCAAGTCCTCAAATAACACATAATCCCCCTGTGATTCACTCCAAACTCTAAGGTCGAGTTCCTCCATCGGGTTATCATCCTCCTCTAAAATAGACTCTTTGTACCCCTGGGACCAAAATTGATCCAATTCATCCTCCATTCCATTAAGGTCACCTTCATTGGGTGCATTTAAATCCTCAGAATGTTGGATGGTAGGTGTTAGTTCCCTAAGTGGAGGGCTAGGATTAGGCTTACTAAGGGTAGAATGGGGTTCCACCAGATGATTAATGGGGGAAGTGATATGAATAATAGGACCTTGATCCGGTTTATCAGGGGTAAGGAAAATACTGTCATTAGGGTCAAGGTCCTCAAGAGGTACCATATTCCCTTTCTTTTGACTCCAATATAGCTCGGGTGGATAATCACTAAGATCGTTCTCCTCTAGTGGTTGTGTCTCATGGGGAGAGTCTAAGTGATAGCTACTTAAAACGAGATCCCTATTGTCATTGGT
Source organism: Thalassia testudinum (assembly GCA_037157565.1). NCBI lineage: Eukaryota > Viridiplantae > Streptophyta > Magnoliopsida > Alismatales > Hydrocharitaceae > Thalassia > Thalassia testudinum. Next base: position 3,715,660 of record JAZHRO010000003.1, on the reverse strand, counting down.
TTCCTCAGAATTATTTTCATGCTCACAGTTATACGGGTAGGGATCAGAATCACTAATAAGAGAGTAGCTAAGCTATCTAATTTCTTTGTTTAATTGTTGACTATTCCTCAACATCTCTCCCATAGACTTCATCATTTCATTTTGTTGTTTTTGCATTTCTATCATAAAAGAGGAGAGGCTACTACTATCAGATTGGAAAGGATAGTCAATTGCAGGCTCTGGTTGCCTAAGGATATCGGTCCAACCTCAATAAGGAAAATCATGAGGGGTGGGAGGGTTGGGTGTTTGTATAGTAGTGGGGATGCCAGGGTTGGAAAATCTCGCTCCTAGGCTCTCCTCAAAAGTGGGAGCTATCAGGCCAGTACTCCCAGGATAGGAATATGAATGATCTCATGAATTGTCAATGTACCCATCAAAGGATGGATACACTCGGGGCATGGGATCCTGGTTAAAATGATAGGAGTAAGGATAGTCCATTTTTTTTAATTAAATGGTTTAACTCTCTTAAGACTTAGATAGATTAAAAATAGAAAACTTCCTAAAGAGCTCTATCACGCACACACCAAGCAAACACAAGGCAAGAGGTCTTTTGTTGATTTAAAGTTCTTTAAGTCCTCTTCCAACTCTTCAGCTTGGCCAAATATAGTCAAGGCAGTGTTTCTCCGTTCCAACGTAAGTGGTATAAGAGAAATGAGGCACTTGAAATTTTTGGCCAATGACTGTTAAGAAGGTTGAGGTTACTTTTAGTCCTTTTTGGGTGATCAATCAAGTTGTCAAGCAATTACACACCATAAATTGACCTTCGAGTGCCCTAAAGACGTACACTTTATTGCGATGATATTCTCTAATGCTCAAGTAAAAAGGTACTCCAAGGATGGAACCAAGGGATGCAAGTAGGACGAACCGTTCCTTTGAGGCATTGCATTAGCGGTGCCTCTTAACTACCCTTGAATTCCTTTAGGGGGTGTCCCCCTCCTTAGAGTATCAAGTCACTCAGGCAAAAGTTAATACTACCGTCATAAAGCGAGATAGGAGGGTTTGCACCGATAAAGAGATCGATGCCTATAGCCTTAAGGGTCCAAGTTCTAGTGCAGTGCCTATAGTGCGTGCTCAGTGCAGGAAGTGTGCATCACACCACGAAAAGTGATTTTGCCTTTTGAAAATCGCAGTCACGTTATTCAAACACTTCCTATATATTTTTCTTTCTTTTCAAGAAGTAATGTGACCACTTGATTAATATTTTCAAATCAGCTTAAATGGTCCTTTTTTAATTATGTCAAATTACAATGTTGTGCAGATAACTGATGCACAAGAAAAGACGTACCTTAGTCCAGCTCTCTTTAATGCAGGATGTTTGTAATGCAAAAAGAAAAGTTAGATGCTGCTCATTCAATCCTAAATGGTCGCCCTATAGATATGCAGCTTCTAGCAGGCAATTCGAATATATATATATATATTTATAATAATAAGCAAACAAACCTAATCTAACTAACTAACCAACATGTAGTTCAAACAATTCAAATAATCCTACAATCTAAATAAAATGGGAACATGCTCCCGAAAATACCCAATACGGGTCCACAAGACAAAAATTAAATGTCTAAGGTCTATCTAGCCTCATCTAAGTATAAACAGATCTCCAGTTGCCAATCCTCCTTCTACACACATGGGATCAAGACCCATGTGCTCCTGTTGATACCCTCTAGGTGGTGTCAAGGTCCACCAAAAATATCGTCTCCGCCGTGTGCATCAGCCACGTTCATCATTTGATTCGTGCACACAAAGACAACCAATGTCAATAATTCAGAAAAGCTTTCAAAATAGCATAAAAATAATATAAATTTTCTGAAAAAATTAATAGGCGTGTTTCCTCCCCGGCAACGATGCCATTTGATAGAGAGAAATTCGCTTGATTATGAATGATAGCAATAAAAAGGTATGTCATTGTAGTCGTGTGGTGGAAAATCTCTCAATCAAAGATTAAACAGATATTAATTTAAACCACAAGGGTTAGGTCGTATCCACAGGGAGGCTTAAGACTAATAAAACTTGCAAATTCTTTATCTTATATTCCATCATGATAGAGCCTACAATTATAGTTTAACATGCAATGTACGTAAGGCTAATAGATTGAATAGATATGCAATCAGATAATATAGTAAAAATGCAAGGGGCTAGCTGTAATTCACGTAATAAATAAATATTCTAAGAAAAATAACCCACAATATTCTAAACCAAGAAAGTCAGCCAACAACTTAATCCCCTTGCATTATTGAATTAGCCATGTGTGTTGGAAGAGGGACAGAATGCATAGGAGAAAAGAATGAATCACTAGATAATTATAGAAAAGCTGAGGGGTTGGTCAGCAATATTACTCAATAAATCAGAATTATTTTATTTAAAATAGAAACTCACGCAATGTCACATCAATGTAAATATTAATTCTCTTCAAAACAGAGGAATGATTCTCTCTCCTCCTTACGCATGCGATGGAGCTCGGTGGCTGGAGTGCGCTAGAGGATGGTTGGAAGGTGCATGGGGAGTTTGATGACGGTGGAATCGGAACGTGGGGCGGCCAGACGTGGTTGGTCAAAAGAGAGGGAGATGGTGGGTGACGCTCTGTTTGCAGCAGCTTGCAGCACTGGCGGAGGGTGCATGTGGGGTGAGGACGATTGGGGCAAGCTGTAGATGGAGCGGTCGCCAGGTGGGCCCGGGCAACGCTACTAGTGGTGTGGGCTGCATGATAAGACGATTTTCGCTTTTAAATAATGTATTAAGATGATTTATCGTTGTAGGATCAAAGTGGTGGAAAATCGCTTAACAAAACAATTAAAATTAAAATTAAACCACTTGCAGAAGAGCGGGTCATGTCCACAGGGAGGTAATGATGCAGTAAAATATCGATTATTTCTTATTCTTTCAATCAAGTGCGAAATCCATAGTCAAATCTAATATGAAATGCGATGGAAAGAAGATGCACAATAACTCGAAAATATAAGGGTAGATGTGCAATTTTTCCTCACTGAAATATTCAATAAATATGTGATGATTCTATGCAATTTCCAATTGACGTGCATTAGAGAAAATTTATGCACATTTTAATCCAAAACCAATGTTAAAACATGTGAATAACAATAGTCACACAATTATCAGAAAGCATGAGTATGAAGTCACAATTTCACCATAATAAAATAATCATAAATTAAAATTGATTTTGGTGGCAATGGCATTCAAATGTAAATAGCAATTAACGTAAAAGCAGAGGATTTTACCTCTCTCCTCCTTGCGCATGGGAGAGAGGTTCAATCAAGGAGCTACTCCTACAAGAGGTTGGCTGAAGTAAGGCCTTTGCGGTGGTGGCAGCGATGCGTCGTGAGATTGCCAGAGCCGGCCTGCCAGAGGAGAGGAGTGGCGACGATGGAGGAGCCTGCTGCTGCCGCACATGCTGTAGGTGCAAGGAGAGCAGCGTGCGGGCACTGTAGGCGCTGTAGACGCACGCGGTGCATGGGCACGTGAAGGCGCGGGCTCTGCTGGACGCATAGGTGCGCACGGGTGTAGTGGTGGCACTGGCTACAAGTGCTGTAGGGAGGCGCTGGAGGTGGGCGGGTGGAGGCGCAGCTCTGCAGGCTGCAAAGGGTGCGCGGGCGTGGGTGCTGGAGCGCGGGTTGTGGCACGCGGACGTGCAGAAGTGCAGGGGCGCTAGAGGTTCTGGAGAAGGCGAGGAGGTGCGGGCGTGCTGGCTGCTGGGTTTGATGGAGCGGGGGGAAGCTGCTGGCGCGTGCGCTGGCTGAGGTGAGGGCGCGCTCTTGTAGGTGACTGGTGCTGCAGTGATGAAGTGAGGGCGTGCATTGAAGGTGGGTGTGTTAGAGGTTGGCGTGAGTTGCTAGCTGAGGTGAAGAGTTGCAGAGACTCTTTGGCGGCGTGGGCAGTCACCCCTCACGCCCACGGTGGTGAGTCGTTTTGCCGCGGTGAGGCTGGTGGTATGGAATGGAAGAGGAGCAAGGTCCTCTAAACACAGTGAGGAGCAAAGGATGGTGGCCTCCTCTCAACGGCAGCTCTCCCTTCTCCTTTTGTAGCCACGACCACATTGATTTCAAATTCAAAATGCCGTAGCATGAATGTGATGCGTAGGAGGAAGAGGCGGAGCTGGAGGAGTTACCTGTGCAAGGAGAAAAAGAATAAAATAATAAAATAATTAGGGTTATTTATACATAACACCTTAGCTTCTATGTTAATTAAAATAGTGCATCTAATTAATTAACTAATTAAATGTATGCAACCCTAAGTTAATTCTAAATGCATGAATTATGTACTTAAGCTAAAAATATGAATTAATTTATTTACATCCTAATGTATGCTACCTAAATGTTAAAATTAATTTAATGTCTAGACATTTAGACACTTAAATAGTTAACGAATATGGGCTAATCAAATACCCCCATGCCTAGTTTTTGCTAGTCCCTAGCAAAATCAAGCAAAACCTAGCACTCCAAGTAGGCTAGCCAAGCCAATCGGTCTTCCTTTAGAAACATCTTAAGTTCAGACTTTAGACCTAAGGTTCCCAAGTAGTTGTTAAGTTACAGACTAGGTCGGCTAAAGACAAGTTGCAGGCACAAGTTTCCTTGATTTCTAATTCTACCCTAAGGTTTATTGATCCCTGAGATTAAAGCATCCATGCATGTGCGTTGGTCTGAGTTATTTGAGTTAAAGGAAAAAGGTTTTTTTTTTTTAATAATATTTATACATTTTTTTTTGTTTGATTCCTCTAAGTCTAACTTCGGATCATCTATCAACACGGTCTGTGTCGGATTCATTGTCCCCATCATCGTACCTCGAAGGGTGCCTGGCTTTCGATGCTTCGAGATAGCACCGCCCATAGCGACCCCAAGAACTCTTAACAATCAACACTTTGAGATAGTATCACCCATGGATTTCTTAAGCGAATTCAGGCCTGTGGCAATCGGCACTTTGAGATAGGGCCGCCCATGGTACCTAAACTGCACAATACACTTACATGCCCCCAATAAGATGGATATCCTAAGAGACAAACACCGAGGATGTAATATATTATCATCGCATCCTCAAGGTGAGTATATACTCCACCTCTCATGCGGCTGGAACTCTTCCAATCAAATCATGTTTTCAAGCCTCTCCTAAGTCAAAACTAAGAGAACCAAATCTCTTTTAAGAAAGGAATTAAGTTGATTACTTACTTACACAAGACCAAGTGTGTGAAATTTGGATGCTTGGGTTACAAGGACCTGTAAACCAAAAGGTAGAACAAGACTCCAGGTACCACCCCACCTTTTAACTCAATCCCTAGCTTTCCTTCCTAAACCTCTTGAGAAATGGTCCGCAACTTAACTCCTACTTAAGTTTTTAAGTCCACAAAGGACCCTAAAGGTCTAAAGCTAGTAGCTCATTTAGCTTCTAAAGTTCTACCCTAGAACCAACTTAGTCTCACCTAGAGTTCTGATTTGCTTAAGAATGCAGGACCTAGCCAGTTAAGCTCAAAACTTTTTTTTATTTTTTTATTTTTATTTTTATTTTTTAAATGCAATATGCATGAATGGATGCAAAATGTAGACATGCTATAAACAAAATGCCTCAGGTTTTCTCCCCCATGCCTGGTTCAAACAATGTCCTCATTGGAAACAAAAATAGTTAAAGGAAGATATTACCTGAGGTGGAGAATGGTAGGAGCTAAAGCTCCTCAAGAGTGACCTCGTCAACCAGATGGCCATCCAAAGTATTGTATGGTTTTAACCATTGATCGTTGACGATAAAGGATTTGCTGAAGAGGAAGGGCTTTTAATCTCCACAGCTCCATTTGGAAATACTTTAGTGATTATGTAAGTCCCATCCCAACGAGATTTTAACTTCCTAGGAAAAAGCTTAAGTCTGGATTTGAAAAGCCAGACTTGTTGGTTGGGCTCAAAGGTCTTTCAAAGTATATACTTATCATGCAAGACCTTAGTTCTTTTTTTATAAGCTTGAGAGGTGTCACAAGCATCATTCCTCAGCTCCTCAAGCTCACTTAATTCCAAAAGTCGTGCCTTACCTGCCTTCTCTAAATCCATGTTAACACTTCGAATAGCCCAAAGTGCCTTATGTTCCAACTCAATAAGTAAATGACACGCTTTCCCATACACAATCCGAAAGGGAGAAGTACCCAAAGGGGTCTTATAGGCCGTTCGATATGACCACAAAGCATCACCGAGCTTTTGGGACCAGTCTTTCCTATCAGGTCTAACGGTCTTTTCCAAAATATTTTTTATCTCCCTATTCGACACTTCAACTTGGCCACTCGTCTGAGAATGGTAAGGGGTAGCGACCTTGTGAGTCACTCCCAGACTCCTGATTAGCCAATTGAAGTGGTGGTTTCGGAAATGAGGTCCCCCATTATTTATAATGGTCTTGGGGCAGCCGAAACGAGATATGATACTGGCCTTCACAAATTTCAAAACCACAGAGTGGTCATTTGTGCACGTAGGAATGGCCTCTATCCATTTAGAGACATAATCAACTACCACCAAGATATATTCATAACCATGGGATGACGGGAAGGGGCTCATAAAGTCAATTCCCCACACATAAAAAATTTCAACAGATTGAATAGGGTGTTGAGGCATTTCATTCCTCTTCCCAATCGTTCCAGTCCGTTGACATCTAATATAGGCCCTAAAAAAATTATGAGAACCTTAAATAAGGAAGGCAACCAAAAACCAGACTGGAGAACCTTAAAAGTAGTTTTGTTAGCACCAAAGTGTCCACAATGAAGTTCATGACAAAAATGCAGCACACTTTGTTGTTCCTCTTCAGATACATAACGTCTTAATACTTGGTCTTGTCCAATTCTAAATAATTCTGGCTCTTCCCAATGAAAATATCTTGCTTGGGAAATGAATCTCTTTCTTTTCTACTCATCCCAAGAGCTAGGAGTTTGTCCAGTGACCAAGTAATTTACGGTATCTGCATACCAAGGTAAAGTTGGTGTTACCGCCATCAAAGTTTCATCGGGAAATGTCTCACGGATGTCTCCAAAAAGAGAGTCAATGAGTGGAAGGCGAGAAGGTGGTCAGCCACAACATTTTCTACTCCTTTCTTTTCACGTATCTCCAAGTCAAATTCTTGAAGGAGTAGGATCCACCTAATCAGACGTGGCTTAGAATCTTTCTTAGCAATGAGATGTTTCATTGCCGCATGATCAGTAAAAATAACCACCTTAGACCCAAGCAGATAAGACCTAAACTTCTCCAGAGAAAAAACTACAGCAAGTAATTCCTTTTCAGTGACGGTGTAGTTTTGTTGAGGTTTGGTTAAAGTCTTACTAGCATAATGCAGCACATGAGGTCTTCCCTCAACCCTTTGTCCAAGGACTACTCCCACTGCATAATCCGAAGCATCACACATCAACTCAAATGGGAGTGTCCAATCAGGAGCTTGGAGAACAGGCGTAGAGATCAAGGCCTCCTTCAAAGTTTGAAGGCCTCGGCACACTTTGAATCAAAATTAAAGGAAGATTCCTTCGCCAACAAGTTACAAAGTGGCCTAGAAATTTTACTAAAATTTTTAATAAAGCGCCTATAAAAGCCGACATGGCCTAGAAAGGATCTAATCTGTTTGATGTTCATGGGCAATGGGAGGTTGGAAATAGAATCAATCGTGGCTTTATCTACTTCCAAACCTCGCTCGGATACAATATGCCCAAGTACAATTCCTTTCTGTACCATGAAATGACTTTTCCCCCAGCTGAGGACTAAACCAGTCTACTTACATTGCTTCAACACATTCTCCAGGTGCAGGAGACACTGGTCGAAAGATGAGCCATAAATGGAGAAGTCATCCATAAACACTTCAACACACTCGTCAATCATGTCCGAAAAAATAGACATCATACACCGCTGGAAGGTTGCAGGGGCATTACATAATCCAAACGACATACGCCTGAATGCAAAAGTACCGTAAGGACTCGTGAATGTCGTCTTCTCCTGGTCATCAGGGAAGACTGCAACCTGGTTGTACCCAGAATATCCATCGAGAAAGTAATAGCACTTATTCCCTGCCAATTTCTCGAGAATTTGATCAATAAAAGGCAAGGGAAAGTGATCCTTCTAGGTAGCGGTGTTCAGCTTGCGGTAATCAATACAGACCCTCCATCTAGTTGAGGGTCTAGTGACAACTTGTTCACCTTGGTCGTTGAGTTCCACAGTAAAGCTTGCCTTCTTTGGCACCACATGAATGGGACTGACCCATTTACTATCAGCAATGGGATATATGATCCCAGCGTCCAACCACTTCAGGATTTCCTTTCTTACAACCTCCCTCATATTAGGGTTCAGACGTCTCTGCATGTCCCTAAAAGGCTTGATGGAATCATCAGTATAAATGTGGTGCATGCAGAGTGTAGAGTCTATACCCTTAATGTCAGCAATGCTCCAAGCAATAGCTTCCTTGTGCCTAGACAGGCATTCAATCAAGGCTCCCTCCTATGCCTCAGACAGCACAGCCGAAATGATAACGGGGAGCGTATCATTGGCACCTAGGAAAACATACTTGAGAGTGTCAGGGAGGGGTTTCAACTCAAGGTTGGGGGCTTGTATGGTTGAGGGTTTTATAATAGATGTCCCCATCTCAGGTAGCAAATCTACCTTCAGCGAAAATGATGGGGGAAGAGACTCAGCAGAAACTCCTAGCAATTCCTCTAGTTCTAGTATATCCCCTTCACATTCCTCCAAGAGATGGGAATGCTCATTTAGCATGACATGCTGAAGGGGGTCATCACATAACATTGCAGGAGTTGCCTCTTCAATCAGGTTATCTATCACCTCAACTTGAGAACAATCCTCAAGTCCAGCTTGTTTGTAAGCATCAAACACATTAAGCCAGATTTTCCTGTTCCCAAAGCCCATTTTCAATGCCCCAGTATTGCAATTGATTGAAGCATGCGAAGTTGCAAGGAAGGGGCAGCGCAAAATGATGGAGGGTTTGGTTGGCTTGTTGGTAGGGTTAGTGTCCAAAACTAAGTAGTCAACGGGAAAGAAGAAATCCTTTACTCTTACGAGGACATCTTCCAAAATTCCCCGTGGTGTCTTAAGTGATCGATCAACAACTTGAAGGATTACTGGGCTAGGCTTCAGATTGCCTCCCCCAAGTTGTTCATACACGTAGCTCAAAAGGATGTTCACCCCCGCACCCAGATCAAGTAGAGCCTGATCAATTTGTAAGTCACCAATAGCTACTGAGATGTATGGGGCTCCTGGGTCCTTAAGTTTTGAGGGTGTGCCATGTTGAACAATTGAGCTAACAGAATCAGGTAGGACAACTTTTGATTCGATTTGTTTCCTAGATTGCCACTTTTTCGTGCACAGGTCCTTTAAGAAGCGGGCATAAGATAGAATCTGCTTGATAGCTTCAAGCAAAGGCAGGTTAATTGATTAACCCATAGTTGTGGGCTATTTAAGTATTTAAGTGCCTAGACATTAGGTTAATTCTAACATTTATTTAGCATAAATTAGGATGTAAATAGATTAATTCATATTTTTAATTTAATTACATAATCCATGCATTGCATTCATATTTTAAGTGCATTAAGAATTAGCTTAGAAGGACATTCATCTAATTAGTTAACCAATTAGGTACATTGTTTTCATTAACATAAAAGTTGAGAGTCTGTATATAAATGACCATAATATTTTAACATTATTTTGTTTATTCTTCTTTCAGAATCGCTGGTTGCCGCTCCAACGCCACCCGGTGCCGCAGTGAAACCCATTCAAGGAGGAGCGGATATGTTGGACCTGGTCGGGCAGCTAATTTCAAATTTGTCCAGGCCACTACAAAAGGAGGAGGGAGGCAGCCGAGCTCGGTAGGCCTCCACCACCGACCCACCACTGTGTAGAGAGATCTCCTCTCTTCCATTCCATACTGCCGGCCTCAACCGTGGCGGCGAGTCTCCACCACCGTGGGCGTGTGGTGTGACAGGCCACACCGCCATCCGGAGCTCGTCCGCATTACCGTGAGCACCTTAGCGTGCATCTCCCTCGCCGTCGTCACCAACTCCCACCGCCACAGCTACCGTTCAACCACCCTTTCAGTCACTTAAGACGTCCGGGAAATTTCCCGAACGTCTGAAGTCCACCTCCCAATCCAGAGCAATTTCCGTCCTCCCACTTCACTTCCACCACCCACGCTAGCAGCCACCCGCTCACCTCCAACCACGCACGCCCTCCTCAGCCTGCAGCGCCCTCTTCCCGCGCCTGTAGAACCGCCAGCAGCACCTGCTCTCCACGCGCAACAGCTTGCGCACCCGCCTGAAGCCACCCGCAGCACCTTCCCCGTGCCTGCAGAACCTCCAACCGCGCCCTCTGCCAAGAGGCTGTGCACGTGCCCACCATCAGCCTTCGCCATCTCCACGCCCTCTAGACCGCGCATGCCCTCCTCCAACGCCTACAGAACCTCACCCGCATCACTCACGCACCCACAGCACCTTCCCCTCACCGGCTGCAGTGCACGCCCACGCCAACCGCAGCAGCCACCCACTTCACCTCCAGTGCCATCTCCACACCCTCCTCAGCCTGCAGCGCCCTCCTCCCACGCCTGCAGAACCGCCAGCAGCGCGCGGCAGTCCTCACCACCAACAGGCCGCGTGCGCTCACCGGCTGTAGCACCTTCGCTGGAGCTCGTCCGGCAGCCTCCGGCCAACGCACGACACGCCGCCACTGCCGCTTCGAAGCCCTCGGTCCAAGGGACTTCCTCCGAGCTTCCCTCGTCCGGCCATCCACTCCTCGTCGCGCAAGGCAAAGGGGAAAAAATCCCCTATTTTGCTACAGTAACCTGTTAATTAAAAATTACATTTTCTGCCATTGTCACTTTTTAATCATATTTTATTGATTCTGCATTGCGAAAAATATCCTCTAGTTTCTCAGAATTGCTATTTCAGCATTGTTTCTTGCTTGAACCTTAATCTGAAGGCAATTTTGGCTTGATTCTTGTCCAAATTGACTACGAACAAATGTTTTTAACTGGTGTGAATTTTAATACGTCATTGCCTCCCTGTGGATACGACCCACTCCTCTGCAAGTGGTTATTTCTTTTTAAATATTGATTAGTCGATTTTTCCACCACATTAAACTGCAAACGACTTTAAAGCGAACAATCGACCAGTCAAATGGCGCCGTTGCCGGGGAGGCAACAGACGCAATAATTTCTCTTGATTTTATTTTGATTATTTGTCAATTGCTCAGTGATTTGACCATTTATTATTTTCTGTGCGAGAAAATTTGTGCAAGAATCAGCCACTGTGAGAGGCAACCCTTGACGTCGCTAGAGGAGAATTGGACGAGCAATTTTGAAAGGAGGAGAAGGACGAGGCCTCGACGGACACCATTGTATTTAGTCGCTAGTTTAATTAGACTAGAATTAAGACTTTAGATTTAATTTTACATTGCAGTTGGTTTGAAACCCTTGTTCTGGGGTATATTTTGAGGGGTTTGTTCCCCGATTTTGTTTTGGGCCCGTGTTGGGTAATTTTTGGGAGCCTGTTCCCTTTTCTTTAGATTTAGTTTTTTTTTTATTACTTTTATTTGCTTGTGCATAAGTAGTTCTAAAAAAAAATAAAAAAAAAATGAGCTGCCTACTAGAAGCTGCCTGCCCTAAGACGAACCATTTAGGTCTGTATAAGCAGCCTCTAGATTTACTTCTCTGCATTGCGTGCATTCTTGCATCATTGATTGCTGGAAGCAAGGTACGCATTCTCTTACTTTGCATCCTATTCTTGATCACGCATTGCATTTGGACTTAATGCAAAGATCACCTAATCTGTATTGAATAAATTAAACAAGTGGTCACATATTTTCTAGAAAAAGGACTAATTAAAGGACAAACATTTTAAAAACCAAGGATTTGATTTTCAAACTTCGCATGCGATTCAAAATTCAAAATCTTTTATGGTGTATGCACACTTATTTCACTTGCACCACGGCACGCTTCTAGACACTCCTTAGGTTTGAAAATACTAGGACAAGAGCCCTCCTACTGTTGGATTCTGAAGTGTTCGGAACTTGAGATCAAAGGTTTTGTAAATCCAAAGAGGGGGATACCCTGTCACGGATTTTTGGGGGTAGTTGAGAAGCACCGCGAAAGCACAACTTCAAAGGAAGGCTTAGGCCTACTTGCATCCCTCGATCTTCCATCTTTGGATTTACTTGACCATTTGAGATTTAGGGAAGAATACCTAAGCTCCAACTATGTCTTTTTAGGCATTTCGAAGGTTGACAATAGGTGCGTAATTGATTAGGCAACTTGTTTTGTCACCTACAATTTGAACTAAAGTCAAAAGCCTAAATCTGTAAAGACCAAACAAGTCCTTTTGAATTGTGTTTGTAGTTCATGCTTGGTAGGCGTTCTCTTAGGAGACAACTTGTATTTGATCCTAAACCTGAAAGAATCCTAAGAAGAGACCTTCCAAGGGTAAAAATGGTCGGTCAAAGGAGCCTTAAGGAATATTTCATCCCAACCAATCAAGTTGGCCCAGCACTACGTAGACCTGGAGGGGACAATCCGTATGAGATCAAAAGTAGTACCATATCCTTGCTACCCTCCTTTTATGGTACTACTAGGGAAGACCCTTACAGGCATATTGAGGAATTCACCGAGTTCTGTTCCACGGTGAAGCTGCAGGGAGTTACTGATGACGCTCAAATGCAGACCCTCTTTCCCTTCTCCCTAAAGGACAAAGCCAAGTCTTGGTATCACACCCTTGATAATATAAATACTTGGGATGCCCTGAAGAAGGAGTTTTTGAAGAAGTACTTCCCCATGAGCAAAACAAATCACTTTAGGAGGGAAATTATGAGTTTTGTTCAAAAGGATGGGGAAGCATTCCATGATGCGTGGGAGCGCTTTAACGATTTGCTGAGACTTTGCCCACATCACCAGGTGCCTAAATGGCAACTGGTTGAAAGGTTCTACACCGGACTTAATGATTCACATAGGCAAACTGTGGATGGTGCCTGTGCAGGAACCTTTCTATCTAAGACTGAGGATGAAGCTTGGAACTTATTTGATACTTTGAGTGAGAATTCTATTCACTTGAATTCTGCCTACATGGATAGAAAGCCCACTCTCATGCAAAGAAAGTTGGAGGCGAATGAAGCAAGGGACACCCAGAATTTAGCCTATCAAATTCAATTATTGAATCAAAACATGGAAAGGCTTATGTCGAACCCGAGTTCATTCGTACCTAACACCTCCACATCCCAAGCTGCCGAATGCGTAATTTGTAAAGGCAATACACACGCCACTGTGGATTGCCACTTGGCCTCCCAATTCCCTGAGCTTGTACAAGCGGATTTGAATGCCGCTCAAGGGTTTCGTCCAAGACCTCGTAATGATCCTTTCTCCAACACTTATAATGAGGGATGGAGGAACCACCCGAACTTTTCATGGAGACAAGGAAATGTCTCAAATTCAGGGAATTACAAACCACAATCCTTTCAAAACCATCAAATGAACCAACCTCAGACCTTTGCCCAACCTAAAATCTCTGAGATGGATGAATTGAAGGCGATGTTGAAAACTATGCAAGAAAGTCAAAGTGCCATCATCCAATCTCATGACAAGGCTATACATGAGATGAAATCACAAATTGGACACCTTGTTAAGGCCGTTAGACAGAGGGAGACTGGGAAGTTTCCCAGTGCTGCTGAGGAAAATCCTAAAGGAAAAGGGATTGTCTTTAGGGAGCATGCTCAAGCGGTGACTATTCTGAGGAGTGGGAAAGAAATTTCCAAACCCGATGCTCCAATAGTCTCACCCCCTAAAAAGCCATCCACCCCGACTTTCACCCCCACCGGAGAAGATTTACCCAAATCTTCTCCGCTTGAAATCACCTCACCGGAAGAAGTTGCCCCTGTTCCACCCTTTACTCGACATGACAACCCTTCCACCCAGAGGTCGAGAGTGCCTTTCCCAGAGCGCTTATCCACCTCTGGGCAGACTTCTGTTGGCTCATCTGGAGCCAAAGATAAGACGGATAAGATTATGGAAACTTTCAAGCAAGTGCAGATTAACCTGCCTTTGCTTGAAGCTATCAGGCAGATTCCGTCTTATGCCCGCTTCTTAAAGGACCTTTGCACGAAAAAGTGGCAATCTAGAAAACAGGTCCAATCAAAAGTTATCCTGCCTGATTCTGTTAGCTCAGTTGTTCAACATGGCACACCCCCGAAACTTAAGGACCCAGGAGCCCCATACATCTCTGTAGTTATTGGTGACTTACAAATTGATGAGGCTCTACTTGATCTGGGTGCGGGGGTGAACATCCTTCCGAGCTACGTGTATGAACAACTTGGGAGAGGCAATCTAAAGCCTAGGCCTGTAATCCTTCAAGTTGTTGATCGATCACTTAAGACACCACGGGGAATTTTGGAAGATGTCCTCGTAAGAGTGGAGGATTTCTTCTTTCCCGTTGACTACTTAGTTTTGGACACTCACCCTACCAACAAGCCAACCAAACCCTCCATCATTTTGCACTGCCCCTTCTTTGCAACTTCGCATGCTTCAATCAATTGCAATACTGGGGCATTGAAAATGGGCTTTGGGAACAGGAAAATCTGGCTTAATGTGTTTAATGCTTACAAACAAGCTGGACTTGAGGATTGTTCTCAAGTTGAGGTGATAGATAACCTGATTGAAGAGGCAACTCCTGCAATGTTATGTGATGACCCCCTTCAGCATGTCATGCTAAATGAGCATTCCCATCTCTTGGAGGAATGTGAAGGGGATATACTAGAACTAGAGGAATTGCTAGGAGTTTCTGCTGAGTCTCTTCCCCCATCATTTTCGCCGAAGGTAGATTTGCTACCTGAGATGGGGACATCTATTATAAAACCCTCAACCATACAAGCCCCCAACCTTGAGTTGAAACCCCTCCCTGACACTCTCAAGTATGTTTTCCTAGGTGCCAATGATACGCTCCCCGTTATCATTTCGGCTGTGCTATCTGAGGCATAGGAGGGAGCCTTGATTGAATGCCTGTCTAGGCACAAGGAAGCTATTGCTTGGAGCATTGCTGACATTAAGGGTATAGACTCTACACTCTGCATGCACCACATTTATACTGATGATTACATCAAGCCTTTTAGGGACATGCAGAGACGTCTGAACCCTAATATGAGGGAGGTTGTAAGAAAGGAAATCCTAAAGTGGTTGGACGCTGGGATCATATATCCATTGCTGATAGTAAATGGGTAAGTCCCATTCATGTGGTGCCAAAGAAGGCAAGCTTTACTGTGGAACTCAACGACCAAGGTGAACAAGTTGTCACTAGACTCTCAACTGGATGGAGGGTCTGTATTGATTACCGCAAGCTGAACATCGCTACCCAGAAGGATCACTTTCCCTTTCCTTTTATTGATCAAATTCTCGAGAAATTGGCAGGGAATAAGTGCTATTACTTTCTCGATGGATATTCTGGGTACAACCAGGTTGCAGTCTTCCTTGATGACCAGGAGAAGACGACATTCATGAGTCCTTACGGTACTTTTGCATTCAGGCGTATTCCGTTTGGATTATGTAATGCCCCTGCAACCTTCCAGCGGTTATGATGTCTATCTCTTCAGACATGATTGACGAGTGTGTCGAAGTATTTATGGATGATTTCTCTATTTATGGCTCGTCTTTCGACCAGTGTCTCCTGCACTTGGAGAATGTGTTGAAACGATGTAAGGAGACTGGTTTAGTCCTCAGCTGGGAGAAAAGTCACTTCATGGTACAGAAAGGAATTATACTTGGGCATGTTGTATCCGAGCAAGGTTTGGAAGTAGATAAAGCCAAGATTGATTCTATTTCCAAACTTCCATTGCTTACGAATGTCAAACAGATTAGATCCTTTCTGGGCCATGCTGGCTTTTACAGGCGCTTTATTAAAAATTTTAGTAAGATTTCTAGGCCACTTTGTGACTTGTTGGTGAAGGAATCTTCCTTCAGTTTTGATTCAAAGTGTGCCGAGGCCTTTCAAACTCTAAAGGAGGCCTTGATCTCTGCACCTGTTCTCCAAGCTCCTGATTGGACACTCCCATTTGAGCTTATGTGTGATGCTTCGGATTATGCAGTGGGAGTAGTCCTTCGACAAAGGGTTGAGGGAAGACCTCATGTGCTGTATTATGCAAGCAAGACTTTAACCGAACCTCAGCAAAACTACACCGTGACTGAAAAAGAATTACTTGCTGTAGTTTTTGCTCTGGAGAAGTTTAGGTCTTATTTACTTGGGTCTAAGGTGGTTATTTTTACTGATCATGCAGCAGTGAAACATCTCATTGCTAAGAAAGATTCTAAGCCACGTCTGATTAGGTGGATCTTACTCCTTCAAGAATTTGACGTGGAAATACGTGAAAAGAAAGGAGTAGAAAATGTTGTGGCTGACCACCTATCTCACCTTCCTCTTAATGACTCTATTTCTGAAGACATTCGTGAGACATTTCCTGATGAAACTCTGATGGCGATAACACCAACTTTACCTTGGTATGTAGACATTGTAAATTACTTGGTCACTGGACAAACTCCTGGCTCTTGGGATGAGCAGAAAAGAAAGAGATTCATTTCTCAAGCAAGATATTTTCATTGGGAAGAGCCAGAATTATTTAGAATTGGACAAGACCAAGTATTGAGACGTTATGTGCCTGAAGAGGAACAACAAAGTGTGCTGAGTTTTTGTCATGAACTTCATTGTGGAGGACACTTTGGTGCTAAGAAAACTGCTTTTAAGGTTCTCCAGTCCGATTTTTGGTGGCCTTCCTTATTTAAGGATTCTCATAATTTTGTTAAGGCCTGTATTAGATGTCAACGGACTGGAACGATTGGGAAGAAGAATGAAATGCCTCAACATCCTATTCAACCTGTTGAAATTTTTGATGTGTGGGGAATTGACTTTATGGGCCCCTTCTCGTCATCCCATGGTTTTGAATATATCTTGGTGGCAGTTGATTATGTCTCTAAATGGATAGAGGCCATTCCTACGCGCACAAATGACCACTCTGTGGTTTTGAAATTTGTGAAAGCCAATATCATATCCTGTTTCGACTGCCCCAAGACTATTATAAGTGATGAGGGACCTCATTTCCGAAACCACCACTTCAATCGGTTAATTAAGAGTTTGGGAGTGACTCACAAGGTTGCTACCCCTTACCACCCTCAGACAAGTGGCCAGGTTGAAGTATCAAATAGGGAGATAAAAAATATTTTGGAAAAGACCATTAGACCTGATAGGAAAGATTGGTCCCAAAAGCTCGATGATGCTTTGTGGGCTTATTGAACGGCCTATAAGACCCCTTTGGGTACTTCTCCCTTTCGGATTGTGTATGGAAAAGCATGCCATTTACCTGTTGAGTTGGAACATAAAGCACTTTGGGCTATTCGAAGTGTTAACATGGATTTAGAGAAGGTAGGTAAGGCACGATTTCTAGAATTAAGTGAGCTTGAGGAGCTAAGGAATGATGCTTAGGACACCTCTTAAGCTTATAAAGAAAGAACTAAGGTCTTGCATGATAAGTTTATTCTTCGAAAGACCTTTGAGCCCAACCAACAAGTCTGGCTTTTCAATTCCAGACTTAAGCTTTTTCCTGGGAAGTTAAAATCTCGTTGGGATGGGCCTTACATAAACACCAAAGTATTTCCGCATGGAGCTGTGGAGATCAAAAATCCTTCCTCTTAAGCAACTCCCTTTATCGTCAACGGTCAACGGTTAAGACCGTACATAACTTTAGACAGCCATCTGGTTGACGAAGTCACTCTTGAGGAGCCTTAGCTCCTACCATTCTCCGCCTCAGGTAATATCTTCCTTTAGCTATTTTTGTTTTCAATGAGGACATTGTTTGAATCAGGCATGGGGGAGAGGACCTGAGGCATTTTGTTTATATCATGCATATAAAAAAAAATAAAAATAAATAAAAAGAGAAAAAGAGAGAAAATGAAAAAAAATAAAAAAGTTTTGAGCTTAACTGGCTAAGTTCTGCAGTCTTAAGAAAATCAGAACTCTAGGGTAGACTAAAATTCTAGGGTCAAACTTTAGAAGCTAAATGAGCTGCTAGCTTTAGACCTTTAGGGTCCTTTGTGGACTTAAAAATTTAAGTAGGAGTTAAGTTGCGGACCATTCCTCAAGAGGTTGAGGAAGGGAAGCTAGGGTTTGAGTTAAAAGGTGGGGTAGTACCTGGAGTCTTGTTCTACCTTTTGGTTTACGGGTCCTTGTAACACAAGCATCCAAATTTCACACACTTGGTCTGGTAATTAAATTAATTTCTGTCTTTCTGAAAAGAGATTTGGTTCTCTTAGTTTTGACTTAGGAGAGGCTTGGAAACACATTTTGATTGGAAGAGTTCCCGCCACAGGAGAGGGGAGTATATACTCACCTTGAGGATGCGATGATAACATATTACCTCCTCGGCGCTTGTCTCTTAGGATATCCATCCTACTGGGGGCATGTAAGCGCATTGTGCGGTTCAGGTACCATGGGTGGCCCTATCTCGAAGTGCCGATTGCCATAGGCCTGAATTCGCTTAAGAAATCCATGGGTGATACTATCTCGAACTGTCGATTGCCAGGAGTTCTTGGGGTCATTATGGGCGGTGCTATCTCGAAGCATCGAAAGCCAGGCACCCTTCGAGGTATGGTAATGGGGACAATGAATCCGACACAGACCGTGTTGATAGCTGATCTGAGGTTAGACTTAGAAGAATCAAACAAACAAAAATATATATATATATATAATTTCTTTAACTTCAATAACTGAGACCATTGCACAAGCACGGATGCTTTAATCTCAGGGATCAATAAACTTTAGGGTAGAGTCAGAAATCAGGGAAACTTGTGCCTGCAACTCGTCTTTAGCCGACCTAGTCTGTAACTTAGCAACTACTTAGGAACCTTGGGTCTAGAGTCTGAACTTAATATGCTTCTGAAGGAAGACTAAGTGAGTTGACTAGTCTACTTGGAGTGCTAGGTTTCGCTTAATTTTGCTAGGGACTAG
This sequence comes from Thalassia testudinum, assembly GCA_037157565.1. Lineage (NCBI taxonomy): Eukaryota > Viridiplantae > Streptophyta > Magnoliopsida > Alismatales > Hydrocharitaceae > Thalassia > Thalassia testudinum. The sequence continues at coordinate 3,696,639 of JAZHRO010000003.1, read as the reverse complement.
CAAAAACTAGGCATGGGGATATTTGATTAGCCCATAGTTGTGGGCTATTTAAGTATTTAAGTACCTAGACATTAGGTTAATTCTAACATTTATTTAGCATAAATTAGGATGTAAATAGATTAATTCATACTTTTAATTTAATTACATAATCCATGCATTGCATTCATATTTTAAGTGCATTAAGAATTAGCTTAGAATGACATTCATCTAATTAGTTAACCAATTAGGTACATTGTTTTCATTAACATAAAAGTTGAGGGTCTGTATATAAATGACCATAATATTTTAACATTATTTTATTTATTCTTCTTTCAAAATGGCTAGCTGCCGCTCCAACGCCACCCGGTGCCGCAGTGAAACCTATTCAAGGAGGAGCGGATATGTTGGATCTGGTCGGGCAGCTAATTTCAAATTTGTCCAGCCCACTACAAAAGGACGAGGGAGGCAGCCAAGCTCGGTAGGCCTCCACCACCGACCCACCACTGTGTAGAGAGATCTCCTCTCTTCCATTCCATACTGCCGACCTCAACTGTGGCGGCGAGTCTCCACCACCGTGGGCGTGTGGTGTGACAGGCCACACCGCCATCCGGAGCTCGTCCGCATTACCGTGAGCACCTTAGCGCTCCCTCGCCGTCGTCACCAACTCCCATCGCCGCAGCTACCGTTCAACCACCCTTTCAGTCACTTAAGACGTCCGGGAAATTTCCCGAACGTCTGAAGTCCACCTCCCAACCTAGAGCAATCTCCATCCTCCCACTTCACTTCCACCACCCACGCTAGCAGCCACCCGCTCACCTCCAACCACGCACGCCCTCCTCAGCCTACAGCGCCCTCTTCCCGCGCCTGCAGAACCGCCAGCAACACCTGCTCTCCATGCGCAACAGCTTGCGCACCCGCCTAAAGCCACCCGCAGCACCTTCCCCGCGCCTGCAGAACCTCCAACCGCGCCCTCTGCCAAGAGACTGCGCACGTGCCCACTGTTGTCGACGTTTTTGTGTGGGTTTAAAGGATGTCACGTTGTAGTATAACCGACAAAACGTCTAAACAAATATAAAGAATTTTATTACTCGAAGATTGGAGTATCCGAGGTCGAACACGGGGAGCAATCTCAGTACTTTGTAAAACCAAAGAATACAACTGTTTAAATGCAAATATAACTCATTCAAAGAGAGAATTTAAAAAAAAAAGATTTGGAGGAAAAAAATAGAATTAGACGTCTGATTTGTGTATCAGACGTCTTAAATGTGAGCTCTCTTTCTCTCTTCTTCGTGGCTCTTCTCCCTTCTTTGCTTCTGGTATCTTTCCTTCTTCTCCTGCCTTGCCTTTCTTCTTCTTCTTTTTCTGCTGATCTCTTTGCAGTCTTCCCTTGTCTTCTTCTTCGTTCTTCTCTGCGAAGAATTCCCCTTTCACTGCTACACAGCCTCTTCTTTCTTCTCTTCCTGTTCTGCAGCCACTAAGTGTTTGCTGCCTGGGACAGTTCTTCCTTCCTGCACACACCACACAGTAGCAAAAACCTACCCCCGTCCCTCTACCCAAGCGTCTCTCTCTTTCTGAAGCAATGCACTCACGGATGCTCTCCCAGAGCCACAAGGATAGTCGGGTCGGGTTCGCACCCGGGACCAGGCGCACCGACAAGTGGTGATGCGCGAGGAGTGCGTAGATCTAGGTCGGGTCGGGTCAGCCAGATCCGCGAGGTCAAGCCGTGGACGAGGCGTGTGAGGGCAGTGAGGGACCTCACCCCTGTGCTTACGGAGGCAACTGGCTTAAGGCACGAATACAAGTTATAGTATACCTGAGTGCTGCAATCCCACGATGTGGGACTAAAGGTGCCGCCCTGGCTTCACGCGCGCCCGCAGACTCTCGTATGCAATTGCCCAAGCTACTGACTCTGCTGGCGCTACTGGCTGGGCTCTCTCACCTCGCGACACTCGCGTGAGTCTCCTGCATCTGCAGCCTGGGAAGCCTGATGCCTGGAGCTTCACCGGAGGTCGTCCATGGCGGCAGTGGCTCAAACACTGTCATACACAAAACGAGCCTCACGGCCCAATCAGATCAGCTAGAGACCTTCACCGTGGCACGGCGAAGGCGGTGGACGATGCTGCAGGCCGCAGGTCGGCCTGGGCGTGCGTGCCTAGGTCAACCTGTGGCCGGAGATGGTGGGTTGTTCGGGGGGTGATTATGGAGGTCTGGAGTGGCAGTTGTGGGGTGGAGTGAGTTCCTGGTGGTGAGGTGGAGCTCTCGAGGTGGTTGGCGAGCCGGGTGGGGGGGCTGGAATGGTGGAAGCGGCTCGCTGGAGTGAGGTCGGAGGCGAGGAAGATGGAGGCGGTGAGGTACTGTCGAGGGGTAATCAAGTAAAATAGTTGGGGGAAAAGAGAGAGGAGAAGATGGAGAACGTATCTGTGATTGTCTGGAAGGAAGGAAGGCGGCGGAGAGGACGGCTCGTAACTGCCTTCGTCGGGGAAGAAAGATCCTGAGGGAGGAAGCGGCGACAAAGACGAGGTCAGAAGCGCGCGCGCGGGGTACAGAGCGACGCGGGAGGAAGCGGCGGAGAGGACTCTGCTGCTGGTATGGCAGCAGAGCGACGAGAAGGAGGGGAGGAGGTCGCCGGAGCTTGTGGGTCGTTTGGCCGGAGATGGGAGAGGGAGGAATTTGGAAGGGATCTCCGTCAAAATCAAGCTTGCCTTCTGCGGTAGGGTCTGGGGTGTCTTTTATAGGTGCTGGCCGCACCTACCAGCACGTGGAGACCGCGCAATTAGGTCTGCCGACTCGCAGGAGTTGGAAGGAAGGTGGATACCCGAATCTCTCGTGCGTTTGCACGAGAGATTGGGTTCACACCAGCGAATGTAATTGGCTTTACAAGGAAGGGAATTCCTCAGAGAATCCTCCTTCCATTTCTGGGAGGGAATCTCTGAGGGATTAGAGAGCAATCTCTCTCGAAACTTCGCCGGAGCTCGGTTCTGCCCTAGCAATGGCGGCATGACCGGTTTGCAAAGGAGGCGAAGAACCTAGGGGGCTCTCTGCAAAGGTATTCAAAAGATAGGGACCAATTTGTGATTTGGGTGTACTAAATTGCAAAGTAGGTCAAGATGACCTCTCCTTAGGTCCAAGTTTTGGTACAAACCTAATTTGGACCTAAGGAATCCAATGGTGAAGTTGGATTTTAGGTTTGACCTCGTTTGACTAGACATTTTGCGTAAAAACCCAAATTAGGTTAATTGAAGAGCTAGGACCCTAATCTAGGTCAGACTAGGTTCCAAAGGCCAAATTAAGTGTTCTAAACCCTAGAGGATGTTTTTCCATGATTTGTAGAGGGTTTACTTGCTTTTTGTTCTGACCGGAACCTTGTTAATTTAAGCGGGTCTATTTTAGGGTTACCAAGTGTCATTTAGTTCCTAGATTGCACATGAACCCATTTCTGATTAACTCAACCCACTTTTTATCTTATTTTGACCATTTGACCTCTGCTTTGCTTCTGAGAAATCCCGTTTATGTACTGCAATGGTAAAATTACAGTTTTAACCTTTATTTCATGTTTTCTTCTCAGGGCACTTGTTCCTTCAGTTAGGCCTTCTTCCAGGTTATGTAGGAGCTTTTATCTTCTTTATTGGGTCAAAATGAGCTAGTTATGGCTCATGATGAGGCTCTGATCATACCCCCATGCCTAGCTTTTGCTAGTCCCTTAGAAAAATTTCAAAGTTTTAACTTCCATTCTAGACCCTGAGTGTCTGTCAACAACTATGAAAAGTGCTTGTCTTTTTATTTTGTGATTTAGGTAAGAATGCTGATAATAGGCCTAGAGGTACTCAAGTACCAACCAAAATCCAGACCTGTTCCGCTTTAGCCTCAGTCCTCCGCAAAGGTTTCTCCGTCCCACAGAAACTAACCTAGGGTTTGTTGGACTCCGCGGTTAAAGCACCCGTGCTTGAGACATTTTTAGCCTAAGTTCAGTTTGCAGTGCGTTTTTTTTTTTTGTAAGAGAGAGATAGAAGATTTATTTGTTTGGAGAGCTTTTCTCTCTCTTTTCTTTTTATTTCTAGCTTCGGATTAGCTTCTCAACACGGTCTGTATCGGATTCCTCGTCCCCATCATCAATCCTCGAGGGTCCCTGGCTTTCGAGATTTCGAGATAATCCCGCCCATGGCAACCCCTAGAACCATGGCTTTCGAGATTTCGAGATAATCCCGCCCATGGCGTTCCGTGGCCGACTCCAGACCCTGGCGATCGACATTTCGTGATAATTCCGCCCATGGTATCTGAACCAGTAGAGTGCTTACATGCCCCCGGTAGGATATTTAAATATCCTAAGAGACAAGCACTGAGGAGACGATATGTTGTTACGCATCTTCGAGGGGAATTTCCCACCTCTCCACGCTGGGAACTCGTCCGAATCAATTTGTGTTGATTGACCGCTCCTAATCTAGGTGACTTTTTCAGAACATTAAACGCTTTTCGCGTGATTTGGATGTTTTATGCGCACTGAACCAGACTGTGTGTGAATTTGGGTGCTTAGGTTACCGAATCCCGCAAATCGGAGGTCAGTTAACGAGGCCGAATACTTCCTAAGTCTTGGACCTAATACTCAAGCTTCGCATTTTCCTCAACCTCTTGAGGATTATCCAGATTTTAACGGATACGTGAATTTTTTAAGCTAAAGGTACTAGCCCAAAAGGCCTAAGACCAGCGTTCCCGCTAATCTCTTGTTATATCTCCATAGCACTTTTCTTTTCTTTTTCTTGATTCGGTCTAGAACTTCAGTTAACCCCTTAATCTTTTACTAATGACTATTTCTTTTCATTTTCATTTTGTGCTCCTTTTTGTCATTTTTCCTTCTTTTCCTCCTCTCATTTGTATGACCCTGAATTGTTCCTCCCCTCTATCAAGTCTCTCTCTTTTTTTTTTTTATGTGAAACCCTTTCTTGATATGAATTTTCTGACATTTTGCACTTTCATACCCCCCCATGCCTAAGATTTGCAATGTCCCCATTGTAAATTAGGTGGGTTCGAATTCAGCTTAGTTCATGTATTAGGACAGGTGTGTGGTGAGTGAATGGGTCGAAGCGACTTGTTGCGAACGATTTCTAATCTCGAGTAGGTATACCTGAGGTGAAGTCGGCTGTTCTAATGGATGAACCCTAAAGTGCAATATGAGTTCCGCATAGAGATGTCAGAAACGGTTTCGGGTTTTTCAAAGAATGACGGGTTGCCTCCCGTTAAGCGCTGAGTTTTACGCCATCGGCTAGGCGCAATGAGCTCAAGAGGAATGGAGGGTAAAGGATGACTCAGCCAAATCTATATCGGTCATGTCAATGAACGGCTTGAGTCTCTGCCCGTTCACAACAAAGGGTTCAGAATCGTGGCTGAGTGGGCTGATTTCAATGGCTCCATTTCCGAAGATTTGTCGGACTAGGTAGGGTCCGACCCACTTGGATCTTAGCTTTCCTGGGAATAATTTTAGTCGGGCATCAAAGAGTAAAACTTTTTGACCAGGATGAAAGACCTTTCTAGAAATGTGTTCGTCGTGAAAAGCTTTAACCCGTTCTTTGTAAATTCGCGAGTTCTCATACGCGTCGTGGCGTAATTCATCGATCTCGCTCATTTGAAGTCTTCTGTGGATTCCAGCCTTAGAAAGGTCAAGATTACAGGTCCGTACTGCCCAATAGGCTTTATGCTCCAATTCGACGGGGAGGTGACATGCCTTCCCGTACACTAGTCTGAAGGGAGACATTCCTAATTGGGTCTTGTGGGCGGTCCTATAGGCCCACAATGCTTCTGGAAGCCGAGAAGACCAATCTTTTCTATCAGGTCGAACAGTAACCTGAAGGATCTTCTTGATCTCTCGGTTAGATAGCTCAGCTAGACCATTAGTTTGGGGGTGGTAAGGAGTAGAGATTCGGTGTGACACCCCGTATTTGGTCATCAGTGACCTGAACTGAGCGTTCGTAAAATGGGCCCCTCCGTCGGAAATTATAGCACGCGGAATCCCAAACCTTGAGAAAATGTTTTGATGGAGGAATTTTATGACTTTATGATTGTTGGTTCGGGTCGGAATGGCTTCTATCCACTTGGACACATAGTCAACTGCGAGTAAGATGTATTTGAAGCCATCCGAGTTCGGAAAGGGTCCCATGAAATCAATCCCCCAAATATCGAAAATTTCGCATACCAAGATCGGCTGTAGAGGCATCATGTCTCTATGGCTCATGTTGCCCAGAGTCTGGCAACGGGAACATGCCTTACAGTGATCGTATGCATCCTTGAAAATTGTGGGCCAGTAGAAGCCACACTGGAGGACTTTCGATGCGATTTTATGTCCAGAAAAATGTCCACCGCATGCCTGGTCATGGCAGAATGAGAGTATGTCTTTGATTTCTACTTCCGTGATGCACCGTCGGATTATCTGATCAGCACCAATGCGGAAAAGATACAGGTCTTCCCATAGGTAATACTTGGCATCGGAACGCAATTTGTCCTTTTTGGCCTTCGACCAATCGGGCGGAATCTGATGTGATGCCAGTAATTAACTATATCGGCGAACCATGGAAGACTTGTACTGATAGTCAAGAGGTGCTCATCAGGGAAATGTTCTGTAATAGGTCCGGAAGGATCAATAATTTCAGAAGGAAGGCGGGACAAGTGATCAGCTACCACATTGTGCTTTCCCGCCTTGTCGCGAATCTCGAGGTCAAATTCTTGTAATAGCAAGATCCAGCAGATTAGTCGAGGTTTCGCATCCTTCTTGGCAAGGAGATGCCTTACAGCTGTGTGATCTGAGTATATGATAATACGGGAACCCAGAAGGTATGATCTGAATTTTTCCAGGGCAAATACTACGGCCAGTAGATCTTTCTCAGTAACCGTATAGTTACATTGAGCCTCATCCAGTGTTTTGCTGGCGTAGTAAATGACCACAGGTTTCCCATCAATTTTCTGCCCCAAAACTGCTCCTATAGCGAAGTCAGATGCATCACACATGATCTCAAAGGGTTGAGACCAATCAGGGGACTGTAGGATTGGGGCTTGGGTGACTCGGTCACATAGGATCTCAAATGCTTGAGTGCATTCCTTGGAAATTTTGAAAGGCACATCCTTGGAGAGAAGATTGGTCAGGGGGCGCGCGATTTTGGAGAAATCAGGGATGAATCGATGGTAGAAACCGACGTGCCCCAAAAAAGATCGGATGTCCTTAATCGAGCTAGGCATAGGGAGCTTGGAAATCAGGTTAACCTTAGCTCGATCCACTTGGATGCCTTTCTCTGAGATTAAATGTCCCAGGACAATTCCCTCAGGCACCATGAAATGGCTCTTTTCCCAGGAAAGAACCAAATTCACCTCAATGCACCGCCTGAGTATATGGACCAAGTGTTGGAGGCAATCGTCAAATGATTGTCCAAAAACTGAAAAGTCATCCATGAAGACTTCCAGATAATCACCTACCATATCTGAGAATATGGCAAGCATGCACCGCTGAAAAGTTGCAGGTGCATTGCAGAGACCGAACGGCATCCTTCGGAACGCGTACGTCCCGAAGGGGCAGGTGAATGTGGTCTTTTATTGGTCCTCTGGATGGATTGCCACCTGATTGTAACCGGAGTACCCATCAAGAAAGTAGAAGAATCTATTTCCCGCTAGTTTCTCGAGGATCTGATCAATAAACGGTAGTGGGAAATGATCCTTCTTCGTGGAGGAATTTAGTCTTCTGTAATCAATGCAGACTCTCCACGAATTAGCTATTCGGGTAGGAATGACTTCCCCGGTTTCAGTCGTGATGATGGTAAGTCCTGCCTTCTTAGGCACCACTTGTGTTGGACTCACCCAACGACTGTCGGAGATCGGGTAGATAATCCCTGCATCTAACCACTTAATGATCTCCTTTTTCACGACCTCCTGTAGGTTAGGGTTTAGGCATCTTTGCATTTCTCTTGAAGGTCGTGAGCCTTCTTCCGTGTAGATTCGATGTGTGCAGTATGAAGGGCTTATACCAGTCAAATCATCTAGAGTCCATCCAATGGCTCTACGATGTTGTTGGAGAACAGAAATCAAACGGAGTTCCTGGTCAGGTGTGAGTCGAGAATTGATAATCACAGGAAACGTCTGATTTGAATCCAAAAAGACGTATTTTAGATGTTCGGGAAGGGGCTTGAGTTCCATGACAGGATTGTCAGCAGCAGCGGGTGGTTCGAGGGCTGTATCGGGAGCAATGGTAGGAGTCATAGGTGTGTCTAGATCATGTCCGCACTCCTCTATTAGCGGTTTTTGATTCTCTAGTGGTTGATCAGGAATAATCAGGTTGTCCTCTATATGCAGTTCATCAACCACGGCTTCGACATCACAAATTTCCTCTATTACCCCGCAATTAATCCCTTGATGGGCCTTGAAAATGTCAATCTTCAGATTTTGATTCCCAAATTTTAATTCTATCTGGCCCTCTTCGCAGTTTATATTGGCCCTAGCAGTGGCCAAAAAGGGTCTCCCTAATATGATTGGTGTGTCCCTTGGGTTCTTAGGTGCATCCATGTCCAGTACTATTAAGTCCACTAGGAAATAAAAATCTCGTACCCTAATAATGACATCCTCGAGTATTCCTTTGGGTGACTTGATGGATCGATCGGCTAACTACAATGTCACCTCAGTGGTTTTAAGTTCAGATTCTTCAAAGTGGTCAAGGAGGGATGTAGGTATTAAATTTATGGAGGCACCTAGGTCTAGTAGGGCTCTATCAAGTTGGGTTTCACCAATTTTACAAGAAATCAAGGGAGTTCTTGGGTCTTTAGCCTTAGGTGGGAGTTTGCTCAAGATGACAGAGCTGGCTTGCTCTGATAGTACGATTGGGTTCCCATCCTTGGTTCGCGACTTACGTTTAGGTGTACATATGTCTTTCAAGAACCTTGCGTAAGCCGGTATGTGGCGGATTGCATCCATCAACGGGATGTTTATCTGGACCTGTTCAAAGAGCTTGACAAGATCCTCCTCAGGAGCCACAGGTTTGGTTGTCCTTTTTCCTTTGGTCAAGGCCTCAGGAAATGGGATCCTAGCTGGTTCCTCTAGGATAGGTCCAGGTTCTTGATCTGGGATAGTAGTATCTTGGATGACTACCCTAGGGTCTTGGCGATTATCAGGCTTGGAGTGGTTCGGATAATGCGGGTCTTGTGTTGTTTTACCACTACGTGTTGTTACAGAGTTTAATCCGGCCTGATTTTGGTTTGGGTTAGGTAGGAGGGGTGGCTGCTGCTGCAATCCTGCATAAGATGTTGAAGCCTCCATCCCATCTGGTGATGGAGTAGCAGGGGCCTGATAAATCAAATGTGCGTGGCTTGGATTCGGATTCATAACGCGCCTCTGGGTCGGTACGTTATTTGGGTTGGGCAGAGGTTGCGAAGGAAGGGTGCCAGGTTGGCGGGAATTTGCCATCTGGGCCAGTTGGTTGCGAACCTCTGTGATCTCGTCCTTGTGCTGTTTTTGCATCGCCGCATTCGTCTTTTGAATGTCAGCCAGTGTTTGAAGGATAAGAGTTAGTTGATCCTGATTTTGCCCGGATTGGTAGGTGGGATTGGGCCGAGGCTGAGGCGGCTGATATGGACGAGGAGCTTGTGGACGGGGTTGATATGGTGGTTTTTGAGAATTTCCTGCCCACTGAAAGTTAGGATGATTTCGCCATCCAGGGTTGTAGGTATTGGAGTATGGGTCATTTTGGATGGCGTTGAGGTCCTCGCAGTTCTGAGGAACCTCAGGAAAGTCAGAATACAAGGGTTCAGAGTTCCCCCAACTTGAATAGAAGGGATCGGAGGTCACTCCGGTCCGAGAGGTAGACGGGGGTGGATATGGGTCCATCCCCTTGGCAGGTTGGTGATAGATGTTTTGCACTGTTTCCCTTGCCAGAGGATGTCATGCAAAAGAGTTTTGTGCAGAGGTGGCTTGCTGGAAATGTCGAGTTAGCTCGTCCACCTTCTTTTCTATGATAGAAACCTTGTCCAACCGACTGGCCATCAGTTCCAGGTCGACAGAAGTGGACAGGTCCTGCGTCTCATGTGTCCCTCTTAGATTCGTCGATGCGCGGGCATTCGTCCTGTCGAATAAGCCCAAGGAGTCATTGTTTATGGAGTTCTCGTACATGTTTTCGAGAATCTCCCACACCGTGTCCTCGTGTTGGCCCATGATGTTTCCTCCACATGTTGCATTGACGAATAGACGAATATCTTCACGGAGTCCCTGGTAAAAAGACTGGACTTGTTCCCACTTAGGAACTCCGTGATGGGGGCACTTTCGCATGAGATCTAGGAATCGATCCCAAGCTTCGTGAAGAGGTTCTCCCGGTTGTTGAGTGAAATGAGTGATCTGGTGGCGCAAGGCATTCGTCCGGCCAACAGGGAAGAATTTTTTCAAAAATTCGAACTGTAATTCTTCCCATGTGTTGATCGGGCGGGTCTGAGTCTGGTACCAGTGTGCAGCCTTGTCTAAGAGGGAGAACGAAAATATTTTCATGAGTAGGATATCCCGATTTTGTACATCTGACCCGAAGGTCTGGGCCAAATGCTTGAGTTGTTTAATGTGTTGGAATGGATCCTCAGAGTTAAGCCCATGGAACTTCGGTATGGCATGAATCATATTGGGCTTCAGATCAGAATCGGGTCCTCCAATTGGGATTCGTACTCGGGGTTCGATTGCCACCGCAGCAGGATTATAGTGATCTCGCATCATAGCTCGCTGCGGTGGGTTTACAAAGTTCTGAAAGAGATCGTTCAAGCGTTGAAGTTGATGTTCAAGGTTATTCTCCTCTTCAATGGGTTGTGCCATGATGGGAGAAGAAGGAGAATCAGGGTCTGAGTCAGATGAAAGATTTATGTGGTGGGGTTGCTGCACAAACAAGGGCGTCGAGGCTTGGCCTCGACGAGAATGAATTTCTAAGGGAGGTCTTAAAGGTGGTCTTAAGGACCTCCTACCGAACATGCACCAAAAGATGTGATGAGATTAGAAGGTGCTGGACCCAATCAAGACACCCAAGAATTGTTGGGTGACTATAGAGGTTCGGGGCAGATGGACCCATGGATCAGAAGATCGTCCACCTGAGAAATACCTGGGCAGCCAGAGAGGGAGAGTTCCGCAAAGACCCCTACACGGTAGAGCGTCCCCACGGGTTACAGGGTTTCCCCCACCCGATCTCTCTTGTCACTGCGGTTCCAGGTAAACCAGAATGGGGATCTTGACCTCTTAAGTCTACTTTTTTTATTTTAAGATCAAGGTGCTTAATGTTCCACTTGAACTTTTAAGTATTTTGAGTGCAAAAGTGACCTAATATTAAGGTTGGTTGACCCAAGGGATCAATTTCACCTCTTGTTCCTTTGAGAGCTTTTATGGTTCTTCCTTTTATGGTTCAAATGGATTATCAGCCTGATTTGCTTAGGGTTCCTCTTGTATAAATCGTTTCAGACACGGTTTAGGCACACCTCTTTTTGGAAAGTTTGTTTCTTTGTTTTAGAGATGATGTGTCTCTAAAAACCCTAGCTTTGCAATCCCTAACTTGGCTCTAGTGGGTCCAATTTAGTTGCCGTAGAAATTAGCACCTAGGGCTCAATCAAGAAAGTTCTAGCCCTAGTTGCCTTAGTTGGATGAACAAATAAAAATATGTTGAAATGAAAATCAGGCAACTTGATGAGTTACTAAATATGAAACAGGTAGCCCTAAGTTGATTTCCCTCTTTTTTTCCTTTTTTAGATTGTGAGAGGGTTAAGAGAGAGGGCTTATGGAGATTACCTGTTCCTTGGGGAGTCTGTTGTGCAGTTGCTATTCTTTCCTTTTTGTTTTGCTTTCCCTGAGTGAACACAGCAAAAGAGAGAAGTCAAGTCGTATATTAGATAGAAAAGTTGTACTCAAAAGTTTTAAAAGTGCCCGTTGCTCCCCGGCAACGGCGCCAAAATGTTGTTGACGTTTTTGTGTGGGTTTAAAGGATGTCACGTTGTAGTATAACCGACAAAACGTCTAAACAAATATAAAGAATTTTATTACTCGAAGACCGGAGTATCCGAGGTCGAACACGGGGAGCAATCTCAGTACTTTGTAAAATCAAAGAATACAACTGTTTAAATGCAAATATAACTTATTCAAAGAGAGAATTTAAAAAAAAAAGATTTGGAGGAAAAAAATAGAATTAGACGTCTGATTTGTGTATCAGACGTCTTAAATGTGAGCTCTCTTTCTCTCTTCTTCGTGGCTCTTCTCCCTTCTTTGCTTCTGGTATCTTTCCTTCTTCTCCTGCCTTGCCTTTCTTCTTCTTCTTTTTCTACTGATCTCTTTGCAGTCTTCCCTTGTCTTCTTCTTCGTTCTTCTCTGCGAAGAATTCTCCTTTCACTGCTACACAGCCTCTTCTTTCTTCTCTTCCTGTTCTGCAGCCACTAAGTGTTTGCTGCCTGGGACAGTTCTTCCTTCCTGCACACACCACACAGTAGCAAAAACCTACCCCCGTCCCTCTACCCAAGCGTCTCTCTCTTTCTGAAGCAATGCACTCACGGATGCTCTCCCAGAGCCACAAGGATAGTCGGGTCGGGTTCGCACCCGGGACCAGGCGCACCGACAAGTGGTGATGCGCGAGGAGTGCGTAGATCTAGGTCGGGTCGGGTCAGCCAGATCCGCGAGGTCAAGCCGCGGACGAGGCGTGTGAGGGCAGTGAGGGACCTCACCCCTGTGCTTACGGAGGCAACTGGCTTAAGGCACGAATACAAGTTATAGTATACCTGAGTGCTGCAATCCCACGATGTGGGACTAAAGGTGCCGCCCTGACTTCACGCGCGCCCGCAGACTCTCGTATGCAATTGCCCAAGCTACTGACTCTGCTGGCGCTACTGGCTGGGCTCTCTCACCTCGCGACACTCGCGTGAGTCTCCTGCATCTGCAGCCTGGGAAGCCTGATGCCTGGAGCTTCACCGGAGGTCGTCCATGGCGGCAGTGGCTCAAACACTGTCATACACAAAACGAGCCTCACGGCCCAATCAGATCAGCTAGAGACCTTCACCGTGGCACGGCGAAGGCGGTGGATGATGCTGCAGGCCGCAGGTCGGCCTGGGCGTGCGTGCCTAGGTCAACCTGTGGCCGGAGATGGTGGGTTGTTCGGGGGGTGATTATGGAGGTCTAGAGTGGCAGTTGTGGGGTGGAGCGAGTTCCTGGTGGTGAGGCGGAGCTCTTGAGGTGGTTGGCGAGCCGGGTGGGGGGGGCTGGAATGGTGGAAGCGGCTCGCCGGAGTGAGGTCGGAGGCGAGGAAGATGGAGGCGGTGAGGTACTGTCGAGGGGTAATCAAGTAAAATAGTTGGGGGAAAAGAGAGAGGAGAAGATGGAGAACGTATCTGTGATTGTCTGGAAGGAAGGAAGGCGGCGGAGAGGACGGCTCGTAACTGCTGTCGTCGGGGAAGAAAGACCCTGAGGGAGGAAGCGGCGACGAAGACGAGGTCAGAAGCGCGCGCGCGGGGTACAGCTCGACGCGGGAGGAAGCGGCGGAGAGGACTCTGCTGCTGGTATGGCAGCAGAGCAACGAGAAGGAGGGGAGGAGGTCGCCGGAGCTTGTGGGTCGTTTGGCCGGAGATGGGAGAGGGAGGAATTTGGAAGGGATCTCCGTCAAAATCAAGCTTGCCTTCTGCGGTAGGGTCTGGGGTGTCTTTTATAGGTGCTGGCCGCACCTACCAGCGCATGGAGACCGCGCAATTAGGTCTGCCGACTCGCCGGAGTTGGAAGGAAGGTGGATACCCGAATCTCTCGTGCGTTCGCACGAGAGATTGGGTTCACACCAGCGAATGTAATTGGCTTTACAAGGAAGGGAATTCCTCAGAGAATCCTCCTTCCATTTCTGGGAGGGAATCTCTGAGGGATTAGAGAGCAATCTCTCTCAAAACTTTGCCGGAGCTCGGTTCTGCCCTAGCAATGGCGGCAGGACCGGTTTGCAAAGGAGGCGAAGAACCTAGGGGGCTCTCTGCAAAGGTATTCAAAAGATAGGGACCAATTTATGATTTGGGTGTACTAAATTGCAAAGTACGTCAAGATGACCTCTCCTTAGGTCCAAATTTTGGTACAAACCTAATTTGGACCTAAGGAATCCAATGGTGAAGTTGGATTTTAGGTTTGACCTCGTTTGACTGGAAATTTTGCGTAAAAACCCAAATTAGGTTAATTGAAGAGCTAGGACCCTAATCTAGGTCAGACTAGGTTCCAAAGACCAAATTAAGTGTTCTAAACCCTAGAGGATGTTTTTCCATGATTTGTAGAGGGTTTACTTGCTTTTTGTTCTGACCGGAACCTTGTTAATTTAAGCGAGTCTGTTTAGGGTTACCAAGTGTCATTTAGTTCCTAGATTGCACATGAACCCATTTCTGATTAACTCAACCCACTTTTTATCTTATTTTGACCATTTGACCTCTGCTTTGCTTCTGAGAAATCCCATTTATGTACTGCAATGGTAAAATTGCAGTTTTAACCTTTATTTCATGTTTTCTTCTTAGGGCACTTGTTCCTTCAGTTAGGCCTTCTTCCAGGTTATGTAGGAGCTTTTATCTTCTTTATTGGGTCAAAATGAGCTAGTTATGGCTCATGATGAGGCTCTCATCACCCACCATCAGCCTTCTCCATCTCCACGCCCTCTAGACCGCGCACGCGCTCCTCCAACGCCTACAGAACCTTACTCGCATCACTCACGGGCCCGCAGCACCTTCCCCGCACCGGCTGCAGTGCGCACCCACGCCAGCTGCAGCAGCCACCCACTTCACCTCCAGTGCCATCTCCACACCCTCCTCAGCCTGCAGCACCCTCCTCCCACGCTTGCAGAACCGCCAGCAGCGCGCGGCAGTCCTCACCGCCAACAGGCCGCGTGCGCTCACCGGTTGCAGCACCTTCGCCGGAGCTCATCCGGCGGCCTCCGACTGCCGCACGACACGCTCCACTGCCGCTTAGAAGCCCTCTGTCCAAGAGACTTCCTCTGAGCTTCCCGCGTCCGACCATCCACTCCTCGTCGCGCAAGGCAAAGGGGAAAAAATCCCTTGTTTTGCTACAGTAACCTGCTAATTAAAAATTACATTTTCTGCCATTGTCACTTTTTAATCATATTTTATTGATTCTGCATTGTGAAAAATATCCTCTAGTTTCTTAGAATTGCTATTTCAGCATTGTTTCTTGCTTGAACCTTAATTTGAAGGCAATTTTGGCTTGATTCTTGTCCAAATTGACTACGAACAAATGTTTTTAACTGGTGCGAATTTTAATACGTCATTGCCTCCTTGTGGATACGACCCTCTCCTCTGTGAGTGGTTATTTCTTTTTAAATATTGATTAGTCGATTTTTCCACCACATTAAACTGCAAACGACTTTAAAGCGAACAATCGACCAGTCATTAATCTGCACTTGCTTGAAAGTTTCCATGATCTCATCCGTCTTATCTTTGGCTCCAGATGAGCCGGCAGAAGTCTGCCCAGAGGTGGATAAGCATTCTGGAAAGGGCACTCTCGATCTTTGGGTGGAAGGGTTGTCATGTCGAGTAAGGGGTGGAATGGGGGCAACTTCTTCCGGTGAGGTGATTTCGAGCGAAGAAGATTTGGGCAAGTCTTCTTCAGTGGGGGTAAAAGTCGAAGTGGATGGTTTTTTAGGGAGTGAGACTATAGGAGCATCTGGTTTGGAAATTTCTTTCCCACTCCTCAGAATAGTCACCGCCTGAGCATGCTCCCTAAAGGCAATCCCTTTTCCTTTAGGATTCTCCTCAGCAGCACTGGGGAGCTTCCCAGTTTCTCTCTAACGGCCTCAACAAGGTGTCCTATTTGTGATTTCATCTCATGTATAGCCTTGTCATGAGATTGAATGATGGCACTTTGACTTTCTTGCACAGTTTTCAACATTGCCTTCAATTCATCCATCTCAGAGGTCTTAGGTTGGGCAAAGGTCTGAGGTTGGTTCATTTGATGGTTTTGAAAGGATTATGGTTTATAATTCCCTGAATTTGAGACATTTCCTTGTCTCCATGAAAAGTTTGGGTGGTTCCTCCATCCCTCATTATAAGTGTTGGAAAAAGGTTAATTACGAGGTCTAGGACGGAACCTTGAGTGGCATTCAGATCCGCTTGTACAAGCTCAGGGAATTGGGAGGCCAAGTGGCAATCCATAGTAGCGTGTGTATTGCCTTAGCAAATTGAGCATTCAGAAGCTTGGGATGTGGAGGTGTTAGATACAAATGGACTTGGGTTCAACATAAGCCTTTCCATGTTTTGATTCAATAATTGAATATGATAGGCTAAATTCTGGGTGTCCCTTGCCTCATTCGCCTCCAACTTTCTTTGCATGAGAGTGGGCTTTCTATCCATGTAGGCAGAATTCAAGTGAATAGAATTCTCACTCAAAGTATCAAAAAGGTTCCAAGCTTCATCCTCAGTCTTAGATAGAAAGGTTCCTGCACAGGCACCATCCACAGTTTGCCTATGCGAATCATTAAGTCCGATGTAGAACCTTTCAACCAGTTGCCATTTAGGCACCTGGTGATGTGGGCAAAGTCTCAGCAAGTCATTAAAGTCCTCCCACGCATCATGGAAAGCTTCCCCATCCTTTTGAACAAAACTCATAATTTCCCTCCTAAAGTGATTGGTTTTGCTTACGGGAAAGTACTTCTTCAAAAACTCCTTCTTCAGGGCATCCCAAGTGTTAATATCATCAAGGGTGTGATACCAATACTTGGCTTTGTCCTTAAGGGAGAAGGGAAAGAGGGTCCGCATTTGAGCGTCATCAGTTACGCCCTGCAGCTTCACCGTGGAACAGACCTCAGTGAATTCCTCTATATGCCTGTAAGGGTCTTCTCTAGCAGTACCATAAAAGGAGGGTAGCAAGGATATGGTACTGCTTTTGATCTCATAAGGATTGTCCCCTCCAGGTCTACGTAGTGCAGGGCCAGCTTGATTGGTTGGAATGAAATATTCCTTAAGGCTCCTTTGACCAGCCATTTCTACCCTTGGAAGGTTTCTTCTTAAGATTCTTTCAGGTTCAGGATCAAACAAAAGTTGTCTCCTAAGAGAATGCCCACCAAGCATGCACTACAAACATAATTCAAAAGGACTTGTTCAGTCTTTACAACTTTAGGCTTTTGACTTTAGTTCAAATTGTAGGTGACAAAGCAAGTTGCCCAATCAATTACGTGCCTATTGTCAACCTTCGAAATGCCTAAAAAGACCTAGTTGGAGCTTAGGTGTTCTTCCCTAAATCTCAAATGATAGAGCAAATCCAAAGATGGAAGATCGAGGGATGCAAGTAGGCCTAAGCCTTCCTTTGAAGCTATGCTTTCGCGGTGCTTCTCAACTACCCCCAAAAATCTGTGACAGGGTATCCCCCTCTTTGGATTTACAAAACCTTTGATCTCAAGTTCTAAACACTTCAAAATCCAACGGTAGGAGGGATCTTGTCCTAGTCGTTCCAAGACTTAGGAGTGTCTAAATGCATGCTGTGGTGCAAAAGATGTAAGTGTGCATACACCACAAAAAGATTTTGAATTTTGAATCGCACACCACGTTTGAAAATCAAGTCCTTGATTTTTAAATGTCCCTCCTTTAATTAGTCCTTTTTCAAGAATATATGTGACCACTTGTTAGATCACTTCAAGATAGATTATGTGGTCTAAAAATTAATTCAAATTCAAATGCATTTGCATGACAAGTAGAAATGTGAAGTTAGAAATGCATACCTGATTCCAGCATTCTTCATGCAATATGCAAGACAGGAAATTAGATCTAGATGCTACTCATTCAATCCTAAATAATTCGACCTAAGGGCAGGCAGCTTCTAGCAAGTAGCTCGTGTTTTTTTGTTTTTGTTTTTGTTTTTTTTTTTTTTTTTAGCTACTTACGCACAAGCAAATAAATGGTAAACTATCCAAAAAATAAATTAAAAACCTAAATCTAAATAAAACGGAACAAGCTCCCAAAAATTAGCCCCAATTACTACAAGGGCGAGAAAATAGAAATAAAACTTATGAAATGGAAAATCTCCTATAGAGGTAGAATCCAGGTCTCCTTCGTCTTCCCCGCATGTAAGTGTCGCTCAAGGTCAACGTCTTCTCCCCGATGTGCCTGTCACCTCTCTCAAATTCCTCGCACAAATTCCTCGCACAGAAAAGATAATAAATGGTCAGATCACTGTGCAATGAGAAATAATAAAAAATGAAATCAAGTGAAATTATTGCGTTTGTTGCCTCCCCGACAACGGTGCCATTTGATAAGACAGTTTTCGCTTTCGAATAATGTATTAAGATGATTTATCGTTGTAGGATCAAAGTGGTGGAAAATCGCTTAACAAAATAATTAAATTAAAATTAAACCACTCGCAGAAGAGCGGGTCATGTCCACAGGGAGGCAATGATGCAATAAAATCTCTATTATTTCTTATTCTTTCAATCAAGTGCGAAATCCATAGTAAAATTTGACATGAAATGCGATGGAAAGAAGATGCATAATAACTCAAAAATATAAGGGTAGATGTGCAATTTTTCCTCACTGAAATATTCAATAAATATGTGATGATTCTATGTAATTTCTAGTTGACATGCATTAGAGAATATTTGTGCACATTTTAATCCAAAACCAATGTTAAAACATGTAAATAACAATAGCCACGCAATTATCAGAAAGCATGAGTATGAAGTCACAATTTCACCATAATAAAATAATCATAAATTAAAATTGATTTTGGTGGCAATGGCATTCAAATGTAAATAGAAATTAACGTAAAAGCATAGGATTTTACCTCTCTCCTTGCGCATGGGAGAGAGGTTCAATCAAGGAGCTACTCCTACAAGAGGTCAGTTGAAGCGAGGCCTTCGCGGTGGTGGCAGCGGTGCCTTGTGGGATGGCCGGAGCTGGCTTACTGGAGGAGAGGACTGGCAGCGATGGAGGAGCCTGCTGCTGCCGCGCGTGCTGCAGGTGTAAGGAGAGCAGCGCGTGGGCACTGCAGGCGCTGTAGACGCACGCGGCGCATGGGTGCGTGGAGGCACGGGCTCTGCTGGACGCATAGGTGCACACGGGCATGGTGGTGGTGCTAGCTGCAGGTGCTACAGGGAGGCGCTGGAGGTGGGAGCGTGGAGGCACGGCTCTGCAGGCCGCAAGGGGAACGCGGGCGTGGGTGCTGGAGCCCGAGCTGTGGTGCGGGTATGTAAAGGTGCGTGGAGTGCGCGCTGTGGACGAGCAGAGGTGTAGAAGTGCAGGGGTGCTGGAGGTTCTAGAGAAGGCAAGGAGGCACGTGGTGGGTCTGATGGAGCGGGGGGAAGCTACTGGCGTTTGTGCTAGTTGAGGTGAGGGCGCTTACGCGCAGGTGGCTGGTGCTGCAGTGATGAAGTGAGGGAGTGCGGTGAAGGTGGGTGTGCTGGAGGTTGGCGTGAGTTGCTGGCTTAGGTGAAGAGTTGCAGAGACTCTTTGGCGGTGTGGGCTGTCACCCCACACACCCACGGTGGTGAGTCGTTCTGCCATGGTGAGGCCGGTGGTATGGAATGGAAGAGGAGCAAGGTCCTCTAAACATAGTGAGGAGCAAAGGATGGTGGCCTCCTCTCAACGGCAGCTTTCCCTTCTTTTGTAGCCACGACCACACTAATTTCAAATTCAAAATGCCGTAGCATGAATGTGATGCGCAGGAGGAGGAGGTGGAGCCGGAGGAGTTACCTATGCAAGGAGAAAAATAATAAAATAATAAAATAATTAGGGTTATTTATACATAACACCTTAGCTTCTATGTTAATTAAAATAGTGCATCTAATTAATTAACTAATTAAATGTATGCAACCCTAGGTTAATTCTAAATGCATGAATTATGTACTTAAGCTAAAAGTATGAATTAATTTATTTACATCCTAATGTATGCTACCTAAATGTTAAAATTAATTTAATGTCTAGACATTTAGACACTTAAATAGCCCATGAATATAGGCTAATCACTACACTGCTGGTGGTGCGCCTACATGCTGGGGCGAGAACGCGCGCGGGGTAGGAACGGCTTGCTGGTGGCACGCACAAGGACATGTGTTCAATGCGGAAAACTACATGTTCACAATTGGATTCGAAAACCCATCATTGTAGTTCGAGTCGTGAAGAAATCCGTTCAACAGATAGAATTTATACCGAAAATTCATAAAGAACTTCCGGGTTGAACACAGGGAGGCGAACGTTTGATTGAAAATACGCGTTTGTTTTGTTTGTCATGAAATAGAATAGCTAGTCGAAAACTAGCTATCTATTTAACAAATAATAAATAGAAGAGAGAGAGAATATTACAAATAAAAGCAAAAGGGATGTAGAATAAACATGGATTCCATTATAAGAAGTTGTTCATTACACTACTCATTATGACTAGAAAGCGGGAAATCTATACTAGAAAGCAGTAAATTTACTCTAGAAAACAGTAAAAAGAATGGAGAGAGAAGTATCCTCCTCGACGATCGCTTAGAGGACGAGCCGGACGGGACGACGCTTGGAAGACGGGGAACGGAGCAGGAAGAAAGAGGACGAAGTGGGAGGAACGGGAACGAAGCAACACGTCGTCATTGTCGCGAGATCCGCTTCCCAAATGCAAAGAGAGGACAACCGCAGGATGCTCCACGAAGGGGGACGAAGGTGGAAAAATTATGATTTCTACTCTAGAGGAGCATCCCGGGTGTGGGACAAGCTCTTAGAGCTTTGGAAGGGGTGAGAGAAGAGAAGGGATGAGAAATTCATAGAATAGAGGTCTCCTTTTATAGTTGCAAGGAGTGAGGGAATTTTGGATATTTTAATTTCAAAAATATTAATTCAATACCTTTAGTGACCGATTTATCCGTCACTAAAGGCTTGAATGTGGCCGACGTGTGCGCGCCGCACGTGCCTCCTTGCCTTTGGCTGCCTCAACGCACGTGCCTCCTCACCTTCGGCTGCCTCAATGCCCGCACACGTTCGCGCACGATCAGCTATCCGATCTCAAGATCAGATAGATTAAAATGCTCCTTGCCAGCGCCTTCGTCCATGCCTTCATCGGGCGCCCGCGTGCGATAGGGCGTGCATGCTATGCGTCAGATCGCACGTGGGCTCTATTGGCTGATCCACGCCGCTCGCTGCCGATCGCATGGTTGTGAATATTTGCTCGCACGCTACGGATGCGGAATCAAACGCGCGTCGTGCTCTCGTGCAACATGCTCGACCGCTGTGCTGCGGCGGCGACTTTGTCGCACGGAGGATTTAAGGCGCGCGTGCTTGCGGCCGTTGGATTAAGATCCAATAGCCCAGATCGCACGTTGGAAACCCCTTTGGAGATGAAGCGGTGGTCATGAGGGCCGATTGGGTGGCTGGGATAGCGCCACGTGGCGCCATCTTGGCTGTCCATCTTCTAAGTGTTGTAGACGATGCCACGAGTGTTGGATTGGATCGATTTTCGCACCATTAGGCTACAATCATCGATCCGAACCCATCCGTGCGGTCGGCTTTGTTGTCTGAGGTGCAGATTAATACCATCTTGGCCCTTGATCTTCAGGGTTCCTCGGTCTCTATCTGGTGCTACGGATGTCTAATCAGGGCGATCTTGGAGTCGTTGAACTCCAATCATCGCCCTAATTAGATCTGTATGGTTAGATCTTCGATCCAAGGTCCCGATTAATGAGTTTCTCTGTCCCTGGCCATAAAAGAAAATAATTAACCTACATTTTATACAAACTAACCTAAATGCAAGATGCATGTTATGCAATATTTATAGTATGTGATGCAATTCTATGCATAAGAACATGTGTAAATAGACAGTTTATGTGATATAAACATGTTTACATCAACGTGCGCACGGAGCATGGATGGTCGCTGCATGGTGAGCATGGTGTTGGTGGAGTGCTCGGCTGCGCTGCTAGTGCAAAAGAGATGTTGGGTTCCTTTCGGGAAAGATGTAGGGGGCGGTTGGAAGAAGGAAGGTTGAAGAAGGAGATGAAGGGAAAAAGGATAGGTGGTTGTTGGGTTATGTTGGTGAGGGAGTTTTTGATGGAGAAGCGGCTGATGGTGGAGGCGGCCGGTGATGATGGTGGTGCTCTCTGTCACCAGCATCACCATGGCGTAGGTGGCGGTGATGATGTTGGCCTCAATCCACAGTGCACGCTTGGGGTTCACGGTGCAAGTCCAGGCCACGGTGCCGATGGTGGAGAGGGAGAAGGTCTTCAGCCAGGTGAGAAGATCCTCCGAGCCTTTACTTTTTAACTTCCCGAATCTGTTCCTCCTCCTCTCCCCTTTTCACGATTGCCTTTACTCTAAAAATAGCTTGAAAATTCGGCTAGCCTTGCGTGAAGGTTGAGATGGAGAGAATCAGGTGGAGGAAGTTGGGTTGCGAGAAGGTGTGTTGTGTGCGTGAGTTTGGTCCTGGGAGAGGAGGTTTGGTCTATTCATTAAGTAACAAATATAAAATAATTATTTATATACAATAAGTTATAAAATGCATTAGATATATGCAAACCTAAGTAATAATGCATGCAATTGTTCTATGACCTAATGTAGTTATTAATGAACATAAAATACAAGAATAAAGTTAACTTAGGCGTAACAATAGTCTATTAAAATGGACTCATCACTCACCTCCTTCCTCCAGGCGACGTCAGAGCGAGTCATCCTCCGAGCGACTGTCGAGGGGGATTCTCTCTCCTCTTTCTATCTTTATTACTTTCATAGTGTAATCTTTCCCGCTTTCTTAATTGTAAAAAACATTTGATTAAGAACCCATGTTTGTTTCTCTCTCTCTTATATTTTCGCAAGTAGATTAGCTAGATAAAATTTCATTGACCTAATCTCTTGCTTGATAAAAATTACCAAAAAAATTATAAAAGATAAAAACTACAAAAAGAAATAAAGTGAAACGTGGATTTCGTAAAACCAAATGTTCGCCTCCCCATGTTTGACCCGAGACTTACTTTTCGAGTTTCGGTTATAAATTTTATCTGATCAATGAATTTTCTTGCTAATCGAACTACGATGACGGGTTTTCCAAAATTCGAATCCTTTCCTCGATGAAATCCGACGCAATCAGGTTCCAAGTTGAGGCCTTTGATCCCAGTTTTTTTGATCCTTCCTTCTCTCCATTCTTACTCTATGAGGATGCGTATGCAATACAGGAGAATGCTAGGTCTAACCCATATTCCAACACTTATAACTCGGGTTGGAGGAACCACCCTAACTTCTCTTGGAAAAGTCAAGGGCAACAAACCCAAACACAACCTGGCAACTATGCACCTTAGAGACCTATGGGTCAAGGTCAGGTATACACCCAGTTGCCCTAGAGACTGGTTACTCAGCCACCTTGGAATGCCCAACAATCTGCAGGGCAGGCTGATTTAAACCAGTAGATGGTAGAAATGCAAGGGTCCATGCTTCAGCTTATGCAACAAATGAAGACATCATTGGACAACTTGCAATCCGGGTTTATTGCTAACTTCTGACAACCTAGATCTCTACCATTCCAACCCGTACCCAACCCGTGCAATGTGCGAAATCAGGGCAATAGAGCCCAATGGTACGGAAATCAAAGGGACCCACATGCACATGCTCATGTGGTTGAGCAAGGTCCCTCCTCTTCTTCTGGATACATGACCAATTAAGGCCCTCCAGTCTTCACTAACCCACCTCAAGACCTAAACCCATACGCCTCTGCAAACTCTGCCACCTTAAGAAGTGGAAAGCAGACCCAGGACCCTGAGTTACCTTCTAGAAGCCAAAACCCTAGGGAGCTTGAAATAGAAAAGTAGGAGATTGAAGAAGACAATAAAGCCCAGGGACCGGAAATTGAAGATACCACCCACATCTCGTTCCCTGAAGCCTTATTGAAAACCAAGAAGAAGAAAACCTTAGAGAGCAACGAGGAGCTCCTGAATTTATTTAAGAGTGTAGAGATCAATATTCCACTCCTCGATGCTATTAAGCACATCCCGGCTTACACTAAATTTTTGAAATATCTATGTACCCAAAAGCGTAAGCCGAGAGAACTCACTCTGAGGAAGGTGATTCTCTCTGAGAAGGCAAGTTCTATTATCCTACATCACCTTCCTCAAAAGAAGAAAGATCCAGGTGCCCCCTTGATTTCATGCATCATTGGGGAATGCACTTTTGATAGGGCACTATTGGATCTAAGTGCATCCATCATCATAATACCTACCTCGCTTTATGAGAGGTTTGGGTTAGGCAAACTTAGGCCAACCTCAGTAATGCTATAATTAGCTGACCATTCGGTCACCACACCGAAGGGCGTTATTGAGGATGTAATCATTAAGGTTAGGGACTTCAATTTTCTCGTAGATTTCCTGGTCCTTGACATGGATGTACCTAAAAATGTGAGGAACCCACCCATTATTCTAGGGCACCCGTTCCTAGCTATCGCCAAGGCCAACATAAATTGTGAGAGTGGTAGTATGGAAATCACCTTTGGGGATAGGAAGCTAACTCTTGATATTTTCAAGATGATAAAAGGATTTGAGGATTGTGGATTCATTGAGGAGGTCGAGGATTACGATTTTAATGTTGAGACTTGTATGACGATCAGTGTACTTGAGGACTCCACCAACTTTAGTGAACCCAACCCACAACCCTCGGTGGTAGACCTGCCACATCCTGAAGAGGCTGTTGATTTTGTTCATTCCCAGCCTCTTCCACTGGATTGTCCTGATGAATCTTCATCAACATCCTCCCTTCCCTCAATACTAAACCCACCTCAGCTAGAATTGAAACCATTGCCTAAAAATTTGAAATACGAGTTCTTAGGACCTAAGAATATGCTCCCTGTGATTATTAGTACTGATTTGACTAAGGAGCAAGAAGTGAGATTGATTAAGGTCCTTGAGAAAAATAAAGAGGCAATTGGTTGGACCATCCATGACCTTAGGGGGATTGAGCCATCTTACTGTAATCACCGTATTTTTATGGAAGATGGATCCCACCCTTCTCGCGAAATGCAAAGAAGATTAAACCCGAATATGCGAGAAGTGGTAAAAAAGGAGATAATCAAGTGGCTCGATGCTGGAATTATTTACCCGATCTTGGATAGTCCATGGGTTAGCCCCATTCAAATTATACCCAAAAAGGCGGGAATAACTGTTATGACTAACAAGAAAGGGGAATCCTTTACCACCCACTCAACTTCTACTTGGAGAGTTTGTATTGACTATAGGAAGCTGAACATAGCCACCAAAAAGAATCATTTTCCCTTGCCATTCATTGATCAAATCCTAGAAAGGTTAGCTGGGTAAAAGTACTTTTGCTTCCTGGATGGTTATTTGGGATATACCCAAGTCCCTATCCATCCTGAAGACCAGGAAAAGGCAACTTTTACATGTCCCTATGGAACCTTTGCATTTCGTAGAATGCCGTTCGGACTTTGCAGTGCACTCGCGACTTTTCAAAGGTGCATGTTGGCCATCTTTTCGGACATGGTGGGAGATTGTCTTGAGGTGTTCATGGATGATTTCTCCATTTTCAGAGATTCCTTCGAGTCATGCCTGGCTAACTTGGAATTGATCCTCCAGAGATGCATCGAAACACGGCTGGTCCTTAGCTGGGAGAAGAGCCATTTCATGACTCAAGATGGCAATGTCTTGGGTCACGTGGTTTCTAATCGGGGTATTGAAGTTGATAAGGTTAAGGTGGATGCTATCTCTAGACTCCCTCCACCCACATCCGTAAAGTAGATCCGCTCTTTCCTTGGGCATGTGGGTTTCTATAGAAGATTCATCAAGAACTTTTCGAAGGTTGCTTGACCCTTAAGTAACCTTCTAGCCAAAGACACGCCATTCGAGTTTGATGAATCATGCCATAAGGCATTTGATTTATTAAAAACGACAGTCACCTGTGCCCCGATGTTGCAACCACCGGTCTGGACAACCCCATTTGAGATAATGGTGGACGCATATGATCATGTTGTCGAGGCTGTCTTGGGTTAGAAAATTAAGAAAAAGCCCTCTGTAATCTACTACACTAGCATGACTCTGGACGAGGCCTAAAGGAATTACATTGTCACTGAAAAAGAGTTGCTAATCGTAGTTTTTGTCTTAGAAAAATTTAGGGCTTATCTTTTAGGTTCTCACGTTATCATTTACACTGACCACTAGGCTTTGAAACATCTCTTGGCTAAAAAGGATGCTAAGCCTCAGCTTATTCGCTGGATTCTGTTACTTCAAGAATTTGATCTTGAAATCAGGGACAAAGTCGAGGCACAAAATGTAGTGGCGGATCACCTGTCAAGAATCCTAATTGATTCTCCTCATTTGGATATCCCTATCTCTGAAACTTTTCCGAATGAGATGATCCTTACAGTCTCAGGTATCCGAACCCCCTAGTTTGCAGATATTATCAATTATTTGGCCGGTGGTCAAATCCCCTAGGATTGGACTAAACAACAATAGGACAGACTTATGTCCAAGGCCAAATATTATTTTTGGGATGATCCCAAAATTTACCGTATCAGCACTGACTAGATTATTCATCAATGCATCCCGAAAAATGAGTTCCATAGTATACTTGAGTTCTGCCATGCATCTGCGTGTAGTGGACATTTTTCCAGGAAAAAGATGATGGCCAAAATTTTGCAATTCGGATTCTATTGGCCGTCGTTATTTAAGAATGCCCAGGAATTCTCAAGGTCATGCGCCCGATGCCAGACACTCGAGAACATGGCCAAGAGAGACACGATGCCCCTAAACCCAATACTTTCCATCGAAATTTTTGATATTTGGGCATCGACTTCATGGGATCTTTCCCTCCTTCATTTAGACACTAGTATATTCTGGTCATTGTTGATTATGTGTCCAAATGGATTGAGGCAATCCCCACCTGGACCAATGACAACAAGGTGGTCATCGATTTTGTGAAGAAAAATATCTTCAGTCGGTTTGGGATTCCTTGAGCAATTATCAGTGATGATGGCACACATTTCACTCATGCCCAGTTTTAGAATTTACTGGGGAAATACGAGGTAAATCATCAGATTTCCACACCCTATCACCTACAGACGAACGGATAGGCCGAGAGCTCCAATCGGGAGATTAAAAACATTTTGCAGAAAATCATAAGGCCTGATAGGAAAGATTGGACCCAAAAGCTAGATGATGCTCTTTGGGCTTACCATATGGCGTACAAAATGCCTATTGGTATGTCTCTGTTTCGTTTGGTGTTTGGTAAGGCATGTCACTTACCCGTAGAGTTAGAACACCGAGCATTTTGGGCCATCAAGAAATGTAATTTTCGCCTAGAGTTGGCTGGGAAGACTAGGAAATTCCAACTATCTGAGTTAGAGGAGCTTAGAAATGATGCCTATGAAAATGACAGAATCTATAAGGCAAGGACTAAAGCTCTTCATGACCAAATGATTTCACGTAAAAGCTTTGAGCCGAACCAGATGGTCTGGCTTTTCGATTCTCGACTGAAGCTCTTCCCTGGTAAGCTTAGGTCTAAGTGGAACAACCTATTCGTTATTGAGCGGATTTTTTCCTAACAGGGCCATCAAAATCTCTGACCCAAAGACGGGTAATTCCTTCAAGGTCAACGAACAACGTCTCAAACCTTATGTTAACCGTGTGCTCCCTGAACCCATCTCGGATAAGGTTGTTCTCACCTTGCCTTAACCTCCATTGGCCGAATATTGCCTAGTTGAAGGCACTAAACTCAGCACATGTAAGGGCTGTTTCGAGCTGACCAGAATCTCACAAAAACCAGGTGCTATTCTTCCAATTCTAATCTCCTACATGGTTTCATTTTAACAATGACGACATTGTGTTAGCTAAGCATGGGGGGTGGACATCTTATGAAATAATCATTTTATCAGCCGCAACAGTAATTTTCTATTATTTTTTTTTTTTAAAAAGAGTAGTAGGAGAAGAGAACTTAGGCATCAAGAGTTGCAAACTTTAGGAATTGATATTTTGAGACCTAAATACTTAGACTTTTCAGGTCTTCGGGCTTAATTAGCTCGGGTATCCACTCGAATGTGGACTTAGTCTCGAGTCCTCGCCAAATAATTTTATTATAATTTGGCTAATAAATTGGGGTGATAAGTATACGACTTATCAACCCACCCTCTAATTTAAGGGGACTTGAAGTCTAAGCATCTAAACACTATCTACACTGACTTACTTTTCAATGGTTTCTTTGAAAATTAGCTAGCTAATGAACTTTCTAGGGTAGTATAGCTAACAAGTTATCGTGGGTAACAACCTATTGACCGATTTTCTAGAGCCCAGCTACTTGATTATACTCATTCTACTGCTTTTAGGTAAATCTTAGATATGGAAAGCCACCTACTTAAGAAAAAAAATGATACTCAAAAATAAAAGAAAAAAAAAGAAGGGAAAAAATAGAAAAAGGAGAAAATAAAAAAATAAACCATACTTCACTGCACGAGTATGGCTGGCAAGTTACCGTAGATAACAACCCATTGGTCGATTGTCTAGAGCTCAGCTCACAAAAATGCACAAATAATTCCCAAAACACTTAAGGAAGAAGCGAGGAAGTAAAATAAACTAGAGAGATATACACTAAGTTCGCCCTTATGTTGACCCCATAAAAATTTATATTTTAATAGGGAGAAAGCTACCATTCGAAAAGAGAAACCTTGAAGTAGAAACTCTCAAGGTCACCTAGGGTCATAGAAACCTGAAGTCCGTTTTAATGGCCACCTAGTGAGTCTTTCACTCTTTTCATAATATGTTTAGCACTTAGAGTCCTTTCTGAGTCTTGGGTGGGTTGGGTAGCCATAAAAAGTTACCCTGAAACTCTCAAACTCAAAAAGTCCAAAAAAATTAGAAAAGGAGAAAAAGCAAAAAAAAAATCTTCCTTTTTCAAATAAGGCGAGGGCTTGAGCGATCTGCATTCTGGCAGACACTCGAGCACTGTCAAGTTTTTGTAACCAAGTCCTAGGTTGAAATTTTCTAAAGCAGTTAACAAATCTTGCCTAAGTAATCAAATCCTGACTTTACTTTTATACATAGCATCAGGTTAATTTTGCTAGGGACTAGCAAAAGATAAACATGGGGGTATGATAAACACGTATAAATTCATGATAAAATGCTTATTTATGATAGTTCCTAAGCCTAGCATTGCATTCCATAAGTATAAATAGTGCATAACATGTATTACATTGCATTTAGGATAATTTGTGTACATTGTATAGTAATTCTGACATTTTATGGCTAGAAGACAATGCGACATCTTTATGAGATTCAAATGAAGAATCCGACCCCATGGATGGATCCAGAGCAACGATCGCAGTCCGACAACGCGAAAATCACTTCAATCTGAGCATCGTGGCACCCTCTGCAAGCAAGGAAAGGTGGATGGTCCAGATGGTGCCACGTGGCACCATCCGGAGAGCCCAAGGCCACTCGGCATCCCTCCAAAGGGGTGTCCAACAAGCAATACCAATTGTTGGATGCAAATCCAATGGCTGAGAGCCCTCCTCCATTGCGTGCCCTAAGACGTCCTCTCGATCATTTGGACGGCTTGGCGCATTAGTTGGGCACCCGACCACTAAGTGAGGGGCGTGAGTTCGAGACCTGCAGAGCCCCCCCAATTCGCAAATTGGCACACGCCAGTGCCCACTAGCAGCGCGCACCCACGCACACCCCCAGTGCACACTAGCGTGCACCAACAGAGACTTAGCGCAATCCGTGTGTGTAATGGAGGGGCAGCATAGCTCTCGCGTGGGCGGACGTGAGGTGGCTATAGTGATGCTTGAGCTAAACCTACAGTGATGTCCTGGAGGTCACTAATTACCCTGTGTCCATTTTTAGCCCCTTCCCATCCACTATATAAAGACCTACACACCTCCCTTGCCTAGCCATCTCTACCTACTCTACTCCTACCTACTCTTAAGCTCTAGTAGCCTACCAAAGCTCCATTAGAGTTTATTCCCAAGCTCCAAAGGCCTCTTGTTAGTGTAATGTTCCTATATCCCACTAAATATTTGTCCTCCATCCCACCAACTTCACAAGAAGCCTTGGAGCCATCCTCCCACCTCCATTCCGGTAGAAGATCGCCTCTATCTCCTCATCCCTATTCCAGAGCCTTGGTGAAGCATTCCTCTACCCGACGTCCTCCTGCATCCCACCTCCGTCGTCCAACACCTCACCTCCTTCATCCAAGCTTCCGCCAAGCATCGTCGTCTCACCAAACAATCAATTTGGGAGATTTCTTCTCACCTCTATCTCTTTCATGTTTTAGCATATTGTAATAGACATTTGAATGCCACTGTGAAATATCATATTTGTTCTCCACTTTGTGAAGTTATCTCACTTGTCTTTTTATTTCAAAAACACCAAAAAAATCACAAAACCCTAAAACGCCAAAAAGAAACAAAATGAAATGTGGATTTCAACAAAAGTAAACATCGCCTCCCTGTGTTCGACTTGGGACTCCCTTGGAGTTTCGATTAAAAATTGTATTTGATAATGCATTTTGAGAGCTATGACGATGGGTTTTCCAAACCTTGATTTTACTTCGCCAAAACCCGTTCATCAGGCACCATTTGGATCGTTCATCTTCTCTTCTTTGTAGGTGACACTATATATGTCAAATCTGAGCGATTTCCATGTTGTTGGGCTACGATCGTCGACCCAAATCCATCCGTATGAATGGGTTTTTCGTTTGAGGCCTGAGTTTGCATCATCCTATCCCCTTGCTGTCGATCTTCTATGGCTTGTAGGAAATGCCACGGATATTCGATCGAGGCGATTTCAGAGGCATTGGATTTTGATCATTGCCTTGATTATATCCGTACGGTTAGATCTTAAATCTGAAGTACAGAAATATATTACATTGTCCCCTAGCCGCAAAAATAAGTGAATTATTATATAATTTACAGAATTTACTCTAAATGCACGATGATGCATGTCATACAATATTTACAATACTAAATACATTTGCTAGGCTATAAACATGTATAAATAAGCATTTTATGCTAGATAAATGTGTATCTATCACTAGTCCATAGAGTTCTAGCGACTACCAAGTGGATTTGCTTTACTCCAAAAGAGTTGGAAAGGAAATAAAGTGCCTTGTTGCCAAGGCCATGGATAGGGGAAATCTTCCTTACCCAACATACTAAATTTGACTAAAAAAAACAAAAAATGCTCTTTCTAGGTCACATTTGGTAAGAAAAATAAATTTGTTAAATAAATACTGGAATAAAGGAGTGAAATAAATAATGAAATAAATGAGTTAACTTGTTTTGATATTTTAACAGGTTAAAGTTATTTTACAGGAAAGATGGAATAATTTTACCTCAAGTTAAGTCTCACTTAATTAGACATAAGTGAAATCCAAATTGTGACAAAATAAATACTTAATCCAATATAAATCAACTTAACTGAACAACAAAACACCACCAAAAGGTAGTCATAGTAGGTTGATATTAAGCTCTCCTATGTTGAGACTAGCTTAGGCCCAATAAATACAAGCAAGATGGGTCAACATGGTCTTGAACTCATTTAATTAGCCTCACTCCATCTGGCAAGTCCATCAACATACCGTGCCATTGATGATCTCGGTCAAGAAATTGGAAAAAGCTAGGGATAATGTTATAGTGATGATGCGAATAAGAAATTGAAAAAGTAAGAGAATTAGTACCGCTGTTGAAAGCTTATCGATGTTGATACGGAAATATCAGTTGTCACTGCTAATTAAACATGTTATAATTTTTTTCAAAGAGATACATGCACCAATCTTTATCGGGCAGAGTCAAGGTTATCAAAGCATCAAACTTATTTAAGTTGTCTCACGGTTCGTTATCATCGAGGAGCAAAATCCAAACTGAACTGTCGAGTCCGAGAGTTTTTTTAAACATACGTGCGTACACTTGCAAGTATGGACTAGCGAGCACGACCGAGTCCATGCCCTGCCCCTACCACGCTTACCCCTACAAAAAGGCCATCCTCTCGCAGTCTCTACCCTCGAACTCGACTGATGGACACCTCTCCCACTCCCCTCCTCCTCTGCCCTATGCTCAATACCGCGGCTCCCCGCAGCGACGCCGCTACCACGGGCGGCGTCACCTTCGACTCCTCTCTCATGCAGAGGCAGGCCTCCATCCCCCGCGAGTTCATATGGCCCCAGTCCGACCGCGGGGCCAGCACGGCCGCCGAGCTCGACGCACCCGTCGTCGACCTCTCGGGCTTCCTCCGGGGCGACCCGGCGTCCACGCGACGCACCGCGGCGCTCGTGCGCGACGCGTGCCTCGCGCACGGCTTCTTCCAGGTCACGGGCCACGGCATCGACCCCGCCCTCACCCAGGGCGCGCTCCAGTGCATGGACGCCTTCTTCAGGCTGCCGTACGTCGAGAAGCTCCGCGCGCGCCGGAAGCCCGGCAACATGTGGGGGTACGCCGGCGCGCATGCCGACCGCTTCTCCTCGAGGCTCCCATGGAAGGAGACGCTTTCCTTCGGATACCACCACGACGACGGCCACGGCGAGGCGACGACCCCGGCCGTCGTCGTGGATTACTTCAGTTCTGTTCTTGGGCAGGAATTCGAGCAGATGGGGTAATTAAGTCTTAAATTTCAAAAATCGCAGGGAATTTTGTGAAATTAACCTTTATTTAATGGAGGAAATCTCTACTGTTAGTCGCGATGGAACAGAAGATACCGTTTAACCATTTCGTTTTCCTCGCCTTTTTTGCTCGTTCCTTCGGGCCATTTTCTCCTGATTAACCACACAAGTATTTAGGTTTATCGGATGTAAAGATTATTTATTCTATCTCAATCGATCCTGAGTTGAGTCGGTTGAAAAGCGCTCAACGGACCATGTCAGAATCTCACTAACGGAAGGAACTCGAAACGAACTTTTAACTAGTTTAGCAAAACGTGGTTGTTTTTTTTATTACCGCATATATATCCCGCAAGGCATCGAAAATATACTACCCATATATGCCTTCACATGTTTCCGTGAAGCTTATATCTATTAAGCCCGCATTATTAACGTTAACCAAGCACGTAAAGGTCCATTATACGTATGGTGCACGTTGCTTTCGTTCTCGAAACCAAGGGAAGCTGAAAGTGAGTACAGACGATATAAACGTACATGATTAAGCCATTTACTTATAAATGTTTAGTCTGAATTGAAATTTAACCAAAAATAAAGGAAGCCATTTGCCGTATCCACTTGCTTTCCAATTTCTTTGTTTCATTCTCCCCGTCCATTTGGAACAAATACTGACTCAAAAATAAAAATAAAAAGTGTGTGGGGACTTAATTTGTTGCATTCCCATGGTAAAAGAAAGAGCCGGTTTTTCGACTCCCACGGTGTTTGGTGAATCCTGTGATTTTCCTTCATGGCCAGAAAGAATCTTCTCCCGATCGAACACTTCATGGTTTCGGTTGGCAAAGAAATTAAATGTGGGGGATCTGTCTGTATGAGGGAGGGAGGGACTCATCGTAGGAGATTATTACATGATCGACGCAGGTGGGTTTACCAGAGGTACTGCAAGGCGATGACGGACCTGTCGCTGTCGATCATGGAGCTCCTGGCGCTGAGCCTCGACGTCGACCGCGCGCACTACCGCGACTTCTTCGCTGGGTGCAGCGCGATCATGCGGTGCAACTACTACCCGACATCCCAGGACCCGGATCTGACCCTGGGCACTGGCCCCCACTGCGACCCCACCTCCCTCACCATCCTCCAGCAGGACCACGTCGGCGGCCTCGAGGTCTTCACCGACGGAAAGTGGCAGTCCGTCAGCCCTGTCCGCGACGCCCTCGTTATCAACATCGGCGACACCTTCACGGTGAGTCAGTCAGCTGGCAGGCCCCTATTAAATTGAATAATAATAATAATAATAATAATAGTAATAATAATACTTTAGCCAATCGATCGAGTTACATGGAGAATCCAATCTGATATCTTACGGACGTACGAAGTTGGATTGGTCCGGTCTGGGGACCCCCTTCCCTCACCACCCCGTTCGGTCTTACTTCTTTTGTTGTATCCCCTGTTTGGGTTAGAGGGCTAGAGAGTGACAGAGGGATCTCTGGGATGTACCCACGCGCATCTACCGTTGTCGTTTGCCATGTTGGCTAGTGGAGCCGTCGAGTCCTGTCAGTACTCATGTTTCTTCCTCCTGTTGCTTCCTCTGTCCTCTTTCCCCGAGCAGTTGTTACAGGGGTGCAGCTGGACCATCCGCTCGACCGAGTTTGATAAAAAGCTCGTCCTGTTCCTCAATCGAGCTCGGTCAATTCTCCTCCAAGCCTTTAGCTCAAGCCTGTTCATGAATCTATGAACCCGTTTGCGACTGTAGATGGGCCCATAAAGGATCGATTAACAGGCTGCGTGACCAAAGCATCATCAAACTGGAAGGTTCCACGAATTACTTTTACTAAAAAAATATAAGAACCAACCAATTTAAGCTTATGCGATTTTCTTTGTACTGATCAATTGCAGCGTATATCTGTGTGGTTGTGTAGGCTTTGTCGAATGGGAAGTATAAGAGCTGCCTGCACAGGGCAGTGGTGAACAGACACAGGGAGAGGAAGTCGCTGGCGTTCTTCCTATGCCCGAGGGATGATAAGGTGGTGCGGCCTCCTCCAGAGCTGGAGAGTGGAGACGACGTTAGGAAGTTCCCGGACTTCACATGGTCAGACCTTCTGGGCTTCACGCAGAGGCACTACAGGGCGGATATGAGAACTTTGCAGTGCTTCACACAATGGCTATTGTCTGGCGGTGACGCCAATAAGATGAAATGATTGTGTAAAATCGGAGGATGTCGTTTCCCATTTCGTTTTTTTTTGGTTCTTTTTTGTTTCCTTTCTTAGTTTTGGAGAAGGGTAAGATTCGGAAACCTCTGTTTTCGATTGAAGGTCGACCATCGAACAGATAGATCATTCCTGTTGTGGGTTTATCTTCTTGGCTGTGGTGTAGCTTCAGCACCCTCTGTACGATTTTTTTTTCTTTCTTTGAGGTAAAAAGCTTCACATTGGAAAGAGAACCTTACAAAGGACATGGGATGGAGAGTCTATCCCGGAACCAGAAATAGGCCTCCCTAAACAGAATTTAGCTAGAGAATGTGTCCTACGGACACCGACATTCGAGCATGCGTGACTTTGAACAAGGGAAAGTTCGAGAGAAGACGATGACAATCGTTACATGCAAGGTTCTCCAGTAAGGTTGTATCGCCTTGTTGATTTGACTAATCGGAGAGAGGGCATCGCTAAGAATCAGTCCTCCAGAGTAATCCAAGGATAAGGCGAATTTAAAACCCTGTAGGATGGCCAATGTTTTTGCCTCATCGTTGTTGGAAGTAGGCAGGCAAGATGCTTGAGCAGCTAATAACTTAAGAGTTTTGATTAACGATAACAGTGGCCGCCATTGAATGATGAGAGCCCACCGCAGCATCGACTATAATTGATATGGAATTTACTTCCTCTGGTGGAAGTGGTTCAGTCCAGGCATGATTTGTAGCTGGTGAAGAAGGATCAGATCTGACAGTAGCATAAGTGTAAGAAGCCCCCAACTGTAGGTCTTGATAACAATTAGAGTTCGAAGAAGGCCCCAGCTGCAGCTCAGAGTTACCGTAAGAAGTATCTGTTGTGTAGAATTTTAAAGGTGCTAGTACTTGGGACTTAACTTGGAGAGGGTCAAGTTCCGTTCATCCATCGAAGTAATTATACCTATTGATCCATAAAGCATGCGCTATTACATAAGGCAAGGAAGGATTGTCCCCTATTTTTGATGGATATAAATATTTTTGTACTGCTGAACCAATCGTCATTTATTTGAAGGAGATGATAACTGAATTGGAACCAAACCGCCTTTGTGAAAGGACATGATATGAATGGGTGTTTTGCATCCTCCCTATCTTGATTATACACAATTCACAGTAGTCCGCCACCTATTCTCATTGCCAGCATATTCCTGAGTGTCAGGGCCCCAGAAACTGCTTTCCACAAGAAAGTTTTTATTTTAGGTGGTAGGTGCAGCTGCCAGATATATCTACAGATCTGTATTTTTGCATTGTCATTCTTTGAAACCCTTCCCATATGCTGAAGTCTGGTATGCAGATTTTATAGTAAACTGCCCTCTAGGATGATCTGACCATATTAGCTGATCATTTTGACCCCAGTGTATAGGTGTGTTCCGGATATATATAGCTACATCAAGAGGGAATAATTTCATCAGCGCATCTGTTTTCTAGCATCTATCTTCCCCATTAATGAGATCAGACAGCATTATACTAGCATAAGAGAAATTGCAAGGGAATAAAGAACTTTGAAAATCGCTGACCCACTTGTCACGCCACATATTGATAGAGAGACCATTACCAACAAGCCATGAAAGCCTTGGACTGAGTGAAGTGCTTTCATAAAAGGAGACTTTGTACATTTAGGGGAATAATCCCAGAATGTTCCATCTTTGAAATATTTGGCTTTTAAATGGCATTGCCAAAATCCATCACGTGAGTAATGAGTCTGCATACCATTTTCAGAAGGAAGGCCAAGTTTGTGATCCTTGTCTCTGAATCCTAAACCTCCAAGATGTTTAGGAAGGCAAATTGTAGCCCAAGCTTTACGATAAAACTGTCTAGTTCATCATCAAAACCCCACCAGAAATCCCTAGCCAATTTGTCAATCAACAAACATAATTTTTTGGGGAAGAGGTGTAAACATTAGATGGCATGGAATTGCTAATAAAGAGGATTGCAGCAGAATTCCTCCTTCGGTCTGCGAGAGAAATCTCCCTTTCCAGCCTGATAGCTTCCTTTTGCGTTTAGAAATGACAACTTCTGATAGGACTTTCTCACTTTTTGCATCTAGAATAGGATTGCCCAAATATATTTCATGTTTAGACATTGGTTCCCTGCATAATTCTTCCAGAATTGCCTTCCTAATAGCTACACAGACACCTTGACCAAAATACAGTCTAGATTTTTGAAAGTTGACTTGCTGACCTGAACAAGATTGATAATAGTGGAGGATGGATTTGAGTTCGATGGTTTCTTCAATCTTTGTGGTGGAAAATAGAATAGTGTCGTCTGCATACATAATGTGGGTGATTGGTTGAGCCTTGGCAGCTAGTTTATAAGCTGGAGCGATCTTGATAAAAATTCAGTACACAAGATGAATATATATGGACAAAGTGGGCATCCCTGACGCACCCCTCATGAAGGTTTGATAGATTTAGTAGTGTTGCCATTAACTAATACTTCAAAAGATGTAGAATATATGCATGACATAGAAATCTAATAGGCAAAAATGTATAAATCTCCATTCAAGTCGAGTGAATGCCTTCTCCATATCTAGCTTGATTGCCATCGAGCCATGCTTCCTCTTTGTTGTACAGAGCAAGTGGAAGATTTCCTTTGCCAAAATGACATCATTTGATACCTATCTTCCTAAGAAGCCAGATTGATTAGGTATAATTAGCCTATGAAGGGTAGGGGAAATTCTTCTGGCAGCTAGTTTGGCTACAAGTTTGTATAGCGTGTTCGTTAAGCTAATAGGGTGGTAATCTTTTGGTTCTAGAGGGTTAATTACCTTGGATATTGGTAAGAGGTAAGTCTTCCCCATTTCATATGGCATCTTGGCTTCAACAAAGTAGGATTGCACAAAAGAAAGAACATCTGATTCCACAGGACTCCAACCATTGTGATAAAATAGAGTTGGAAAACCATTAGGCTTTTTGACGGTGGCATATGAAATAGTACATTTTTAATTTCTTCAGGTTGGGGAATGGACTTCCAACATTTTTCATCCACTGATAATCTATCCTGGTGCTAGAAAAACACGAGCAACTCTATGTGTGAGTCTTTTGATTGATAAATATTGAAGTAGTATTCCTTAAAGCAATTTTCAATCTTCCTTTGATCCCCCATTTGTTCCCCATTAGGAAGTTTCAGCCATTCAATTTTATTTTATCTCCTTCTGTTTGTTGCATATAAGTGGTAGAATCTAGTATTTCTATCACCACTTTCCACCCAACGGTGTCGAGAATGTTGATGCTAATAAATCTCCTCTTCGTGCATAACTTCTTCATATTTGTTTCTCAGTTTAGTTTCCTGTTATAATCCTCCAAGGTGTATTGAGAATTCTACAATGCAGAGATTTCCTTTTCAATTTTTGTCTTTGCATTCTTCCAATTTGAAGACGAATTCTTGTGCCACTTGTTTATATTTGTCGAGAGGTTTTTGAGTTTTTTGAATATTGGCATGTCCCCATTGCAGGAAAACCAGCTCCTATTGAGTACCTCTTTAAAATTGTTTTCAAGATACCAACTAGCTTCCATTCTCCATATAGGGCCCTTGGACTTTTTCTTTCTCTTAGTGTGAAGTAGGATTGGGCTACAATTGCTCCCAATTGTAGGGAGGTGGAGTACCCCAGCCGTTCAATGTTCCAGCCACCAAGATCCTGACGCAAAAGCCCTATCCAATCTTTCGCGAATAAGATATTTCGGTCGTCTTCTATTCGACCATGTGAATGCTTGTCCAGCAAAGCCTAAATCCAGAAGTCCTAGGGCACTGTCAAAGCCTTTTAGGTGATTAAAATTTCTAGATGGAATAGATAGTGTAAAGACCCGTTCTGTTCTGAGCCTTTTAAGACGTCTGGACTGTCAGTCAGACATCTGGACACCTTCTCAAACGTCTGCGCGCTGGTTGCGAGTAGACAGTCTCCCTTTTTTCTCTCTCTTTCTCTTTTCTTCTCCACAGAACCCTAGCCACTCCCTCTATATAACCCCTCTCCCCCCTCCTCTCTTCTCCACTCCACCACCACCACCTTCCTTCTTCCTCTCCACTGCAGTGAGAGGGACGAGTGCGAGAGAGGGTGCGAGAGCGAGGAGCGAGGAGAGGCGGCGTGAAGAGCGGAGGAGGAGCTTGAGCTCACGAGCTTGTGGGAGCTCGCCAGAGGAAGCATGGCCAGAGCGGTGCGTGCGGGAGGAGTAGCGCGTTGAGGGAGACGTCCCCGACACTCTGCTGCAGTCAGAGCTGCAGATAAGGAGGAGAGGTCGCGGCTGCGCACGGCGAGGGGAGCAGGATGTCGATATGGTTTTGGGTTTTTCCCAGAATCAGACATCTGGCGTGTCGTCCAGATGACGGGTTGGACGTCTAGTGACGACACCGGACGTTTGAAAGCAGAGTTTCGTGAAGGTACGTTCCTCTTACGGTTACGGCCATGCAAGCCGCACTACAAAGTCAATCTGCGTGGCTAAAAGTGGGCGATTCGGTCTGTCGCGTGCAGGGATAGCTTCGGGAAGGCGCAGGGCACGCCCTCCCACACGTTTTGGACATCTTGACAGCTTACCAGACAGCTAGAAGCACTCCCAGACGACTGGAGGAGAGGTCGGACGTTTGGAGCTGGGTCCAGACGGTCAAGGGTTCTGGACATTTGAAGTTGACGCAGGAACCTGAGGTGAGACCTTGGTGACTTTTAAGACGTCTGGACCTTGTGCCAGACGTCTGATTTATTTAGGTCTGCAGTTCTGTTTTTAACCCGTTTAGGGTCCGTTTGAGGTTCATTTTATGCAAACAAGATATCTGTGATTTCCTTGTGAGTTCCTCTACATGTTAAAAATCCTTATATACTGTTCTGAACATTCCATTGTGATATGTTCCTTAGTATAGGACTTCGATCTGTTGCGTGTTCGAGGCTTGCTGAGGCACGTGAGTCTACCGTTCGAGCCCCCAATACTCTCGGATTATCTGGTAAAGTGGTTTCCCCTGTTTTAATTATAAAACATGAATGCATATGTGAAATTGGATAACTAGAAACCTAGGATGTGGCATGAATCCTAGGATGAGAAGTACTTGCACTGTTTGTATGCGTGTTTGAGATTACAGTCATAAATAAATGAATAGAAATGTAAATAACTGCTTGTTAATAAATGCGAGTTGCCTGTGAAATATGAAATGCCTGTGCTAGTTAAACAGTTACCTGTGACATTACTTGTTGTATATGTTAAATTGTGGAAATACGAGCTGCACGCATATAATATGAGAATGGAAATGTGAATGATGAAACCTGGTATGGAACAACATGATGAATACGAGCATGAACCCTACGGGGAATTAGGAGTAGAGCTCCTGTAGATAAATGGAATGGATCTGGAAATGTGAGAGGGAAGTGTGCTGGCCCTTGAGTACGTGGTACCAAGGAGAGCGACATTCCCCTGTTTAGTATAGAGTGGAGCTAGCCGCCCTTGGGTTGGGATTCGAGGTTAGGATTAGCCACTCTACACTAACTTCTGTTGGCCCTTACGTACACTATATCGGGGAAAGCTACTAGTGTTGGGAGAGAGCTAGCCACCCCACGGGCCTGGGGTTCAGCTAGCCACCTTACACCGACTTGTTAGGCCCACTAGGCAAACCGGGGTAGTCAGACGAGGATGCGCTGACTGTGGAGGGGCGAAATCCCTATTTAGTTCTGAGTGGCTAGACCTCTGTTACTGAGATGGCTAAGCCCTATACTATTCCGTACTGTACTTTGGGCGTACTCGTTAGCAGAAACGACTGACCACATGCTAGTGCAGGGTAGCTACTCGTGCACTTATCGCGTGTGCCGTAGTCACCGTTACGTCTGTTCGTGACCTCGGGGTGGTTGACTGGGTGTAGGATTAGCACGGGGAACTCTCCCAGCCAGGAGAGCACCACGTGTGCCTTCTACTCTTCGTTAAAGACTGCAATCAAGATCGCTCCCACGAGGAACATTCGAGATCAAGAAAGAGATCTGAAAGTAAACCAATGGGTGAAAGGAAATGACTTGTAAAATAAAATAATTGGAAAAGATAAATTTACCTGTTAACCTTTACTGCTTTAGTTGGTTGGTTACCACTCTACTCAGCGTTCGCTGACTCTGTTTACTCATAACCCTTTTCAGGTCCAGGTGTTGAGCAGCCCGAGTCACTGGCTGCAGAGGGTGCTGGGCCCAGTCGAGCCCAACAGTAGTTCTTGTTGTTGTTGTACTTCCTTTTTGCTAGTGAGTTAGACTGTTACAATTTCTGTTTCTGTACCTTGTTCTACTTTACTATTGTGATGGTGATATGTACTGTTAGCAACTTTTATTTCCTTTACTGCTTGTACTGTTTTATTATTAGTTACTTAGCATAGTGAATGTGGTTTACTTTTCTACTTTTTTGTTATTTCTTGTTAGACGACTGGGTCTTGAGATTAGTCAAGTCGAGCCGGTCTCGGGTCCTGTAGGGATTCGGGAACCGGGTCGTAACAGATAGTCCCCTTGATTTATCCTCCCTACAGAGAATGGTATTAAAATCCCCTATACATCTCAGTCTCTCAACAAATGGTTCAATTAGTCTGGTTGTTCTTTCCCAAAAAGAACTCCTATTACTCTATGCAGGAGTGCCATATAAGCAGGCAAGAAACCAAGTCTAAGAATTGGCACTACAAAATTAATAGCTTTTAGCGACAAATTAGATAGTGGCATATAATGCATTTCTACTAATTCCTTTGATTTAGTGGCAAATATTTTCTATATGCCACTATAACAGTTTGTCAAACGATAATTAGTATTAGTGACAAATTTATTTATCGTTATTACCTTTTATTTAGTGGCAATTGTTACTTATGCCACTATAATATTTTTGTCAAACGACAGTTAACGTTAGTGACAAATATATTTACCACTATAGCTTTTCATTTAGTGGTAATTTTTACTTACGCTACTATAATACCTTTTGTTGAACGAAAATTGGTGTAGGTGAAAGGAGGCCACTATTCATCTTTAACATTTTTTTTAATAACATAAAGAGGGAAAAGCTAAATTCAAACTGATCTCTTTAAATATAAAAAGAACTTCTAATTCCATTTAGTGTTGCAAAACATGCATATATGAATTCAAGCAATGTGACAGCAACATTGAAATCTTTTGTTAATTAATGCACCAAGATATAATTTAAAATATACTTTTACAAAAGTATTTATTTTTTATGATAATAATAATGTGATTTTTATAATCATATAATTTTTTAAGATAATAGAAAATAATTGTAGAAAATATTTTTATGTGTGATGATTCCTTGCCTCTAATAAACCCACTTTACCATATGAATCCCTCCAAATCTCAATCCCCTTGCGCCTAACACTATAAGAAAATATGTCTTTTAGGATAAATGTTCTTGATAGTAAATGTCAGTATCTCAAAATTGATACCCTTTTGTGACATTTTACTATAAAATAAAAAAATGAAGACACTAATATACCATTGCAAAATCATAATCTCACCCTTTCTAAACCTTCCCCTTAAACACTCTTGACAAAAACTCCTGCAATGCACAACCCCATCCCCATACCCTTTCCCCCGTCCAATTGTCATAGAAAATACAACCCCCCTAAAATCTTTTTCATCGCTTACTTGTCTTGCATTGCACAACTCCCCATCGTCTTTCCCCTCTCACTACATCACAAGTTACTTTTTAAAACGCATAAGTAGAATTATTTCAAATAGAAAAAACATAAGTAGAACTATCTTAAATAATATAAGATTCCTCCATTCCTCAAATGAACTCCCACACACCTCACACCCAATCCTACAAAAAAATCCCGCGCACCAAAAAAGAAAATACACACACATCCCACTCGCAACTTTTATTTCCCCCAAGAAAATCCCAACAGAACGGTACACGACGAATTCTCTTTCCCTTTCTTCTTTTCCCTTCTTTGCTCTTTGATCACGCATTTCCCCTCCTCTCTCATGCAGTGGGCCCAATAGCCTCCTCCACTATTCGCTCCTTTGCCCTATCACTCGATTACCACCTCCTCGCTTTGCTTTGCTTGTCTGCCCTCCGCTCTTCCACACCCCTCCTCTACCCTCCGCTCCTCCGTTCGATCACCTCCTCCACTGCTCCGCCCAATCATCGATTCTCGACGCAACTACGGAATCGAAGAATGCTCAATGAGGATGCTTGATCGTCGCCTCTTCTGATTTCGTCGTCTACCTCCTCTATTCGATCGTCGACCCTCTACCTATACCACCCAATTGCCACCGATGTCAACACCTACGTTGGGTCCATCTAAGTCCCCAATCATTTACAGCCCTGTGGTCTAGGTAGCATTTATACTTAATTTTGATTTGTTGTTTCTTTCTTTTTTTCCTTTTGGTTTATAGGGTTAGGTCCTTGGGCATGAAGGATAGCAAGGATATAAAGTAGGAGGCAACAGAGAATATCAAGGATAGAACTCAAAGTTACTTTTGTAGTGCTTCTTTGGATATAAAGTAGTGTTGGGTCCTCGATGTGCTATATCTGCTAATTATTTAGTGAGTTCCTTTCCTTTCTTGATCTTTCTAAAATGTAAAGTTTTAGGTTTGCTGAACTTGGAAACTAAAGACATCTACACCTTTCCCTTGTTAATGAATTCTACTGGCATTTGTTATTCACATTTGATTGACTAATTGTATAAAGCAGGGTCAAGTCCTCTTTCGTCGCACCCCTCTTTCTCCCTTTGTCCTTGCCACAAATCACATCCTCAGCCACTCTTCTCTAACCACTCACTTGCGACCACAACATCCTCATCCCTCTAGAAAGGTACCCTTTTCTATTTGCGAATACATGTAAAACCACCAATACTGTTATTCAAACAGTTGCAACACTTCTGTGTTAAATTTTGAATGCATATGAAAAACAAAATAAAAAAAACCACATGGAAATGAGTGTTCCATGTCTCCATTCAATAAGCATTGTTCTCCCAATTATATTTTTCTAGAGAAAGTTCTTCTAATCATATTACCAAAATTTTCATTCTTTGCTTTTTAAGGACAGGACCATAGTTTCTGTTCAAATTT
Source organism: Thalassia testudinum (assembly GCA_037157565.1). Classification (NCBI taxonomy): domain Eukaryota; kingdom Viridiplantae; phylum Streptophyta; class Magnoliopsida; order Alismatales; family Hydrocharitaceae; genus Thalassia; species Thalassia testudinum. The sequence goes on along the minus strand of JAZHRO010000003.1, from coordinate 3,652,904 downwards.
TATGCTGGGCATATGTAACCACAATTGTTTTTTCTTTTGTTGGATCCAACTAACTGATAAACATAGTTTGGAACTTTGTAAGGATCAAAAAAGTCTAGATCGTGCTACTCGCAATGATATCAGAAGGGGACTTGCTTCTGGTAGCCCGATTATTAAAGAGAGAGGCATCGAAGGATTATTTGGTCCAATTTTAGAGTTAGTAGATTGTGGTGCTAAGTATTTTACTATAGTAGAAGTCATTGCTAGACACTGTTTATTCCATGTTGTGGTTGATACAGATTAAATCTCAACCAAGTTAATTTGGTCTCTTAATGCAAATAAAGGTGGTCGTGTTACCGTTATTACTTTGAATCGTGTAAGAGCACCTAATGTGACATGTTCGCATGATAATGGTGTGTGCCATTTCTTTCAAAACTGAAGTTTTCCTTTGATTGCTTGCTGCCATTTTCTCATGTTTTGCTTGAATAGTGATTTGTCATGATTTTAATGTTGCTGCAAGAGCTGCTCGGATTGATGATCTTGATTGCATAAACATGCAAGGTGACCAGGTAAACAAAAAGGGTGGCATGACTTGAGGGTTTTATGACTTTAAATGTTCAAAACTGAACTTCATGAAGATTATTAAGGATAATAAGCTCTCAATTCACTAGAACACTTTGGAATTGGAACAAATTGATAATAATCTTAAAGAGCTTGATCAGGAAATCACTAGGCTCATTAGCGAGCAATTGAAATTGGACGGTCAATGTGGAAACACCATGTCTGAGCTATAACAGATTAAACAAGATATTGCTCATGCTTACTAGAAGTAGTAATTGCTTTTGTCTGCTCTAGAGAAGAAATTAAAATTACTTTTCGGTGCTAAGGGTCAGGTTGAGCAGCTGAGCACTAGTATTGCCATGAAGTAAGATGAAATTGGGATTGATCTTATTGACGAGTTAATAATGGAGGGGAAAGTGTTTCTTTCATGATTAAATCTTGAGATCTCATAACTCAAAGAAAAGCTTAGTGCCTGTAGAACAAACATAATAGAGATAGAAAACAAAATAGAAGAACTGGAAACTAATCTATCTACAAATCTTAAGAGGAAAGAACGAGAATTGGAATTTATAATCTCATCTCCAAGCTTGGAAACATTATCTGAAGAAATTAAAAACAAAAAAGGGAGTTGAAGGAATTCAAGTCTTTTCTTGATGATCTAGCATGTTAACTAAAAAAAATCCTGGAAAGCATAGATGATAGGGAAAAGAGAGTGAAAGAAAGATAAGAGATTTAGGGCCACTACCATCTGATGCTTTTGAAAAGTATATGAAAAAAAATTAAAGAACTATAAAAGATGCTTTAGAAATGCAATGGACTCAAGTAGTTTAGCCATGTCAACAAGAAAGCTCTTGATTGTTGGTGTTAAAACACCACGATCGGTTGTTTTGATGATAACAAAACACGTGTCATTTAACATTTGCACTTGGAGTATTAGATTTCAGGTCAATTGCAAATGGAGACATGATTAGATGGAGTTCGAGCTCGCATCCAGGACGGATTGGAGGAGCTTGATGGAGAACAGAGGAGATTCGCGAGGAGCGATAGATTGAAGATGGAAGGACAAGAAGAATATGATAGAATTCTATTTATTTCTTTCATGTACTTTTGTCTTTATTTCCTTGCTCTTTTTGTTCCTTAGAACATCATGTTAAAGAGCCTCAAAGTACCTTAACAGTAGTCCTAAGAACACCGGCACAACCTTAGGATACTTAGGTTTTCTGTAGAGAACTTAGAAAACCAATATAGGGTTCAAATAGCTTTTCAGATGTCTAATTCCAAAATCAAACGTCTGATAATATGTTTTAAGACGTCTGACTGTTGATTCAGACGTCTGATAACATTTAAGCTTGACTTAGTTCTGTCTGATGAAATTAGACGTCCAGACCTTAGTCAAACGTCTTAGAAGACGTTTGATTTTTTGCCAGATGTTCAATTAGTGGACCGTTGGCTGCCTTACCAAACACTGAATAATATGACCGTTAGAGCCTTATCAGACGTACTTAAGCCTTTCCAGATGTCTGATAAATGACCGTTTTGTCTCGGCTGACCCGAAAATCTCTTCTCAGAGATTTTCTAGCTGTTGCACTCTCTTAGAAATCCATTCCCGCAGAAAAGTAGGTTTCCAGACGTCCAGACATAGTGCCAGACGTCCTGTATGTCGTCTGATGGACTTCCACTAGAACCCTGTTTAGATCTGATTCAAGTCAGGAAGAAACCCGCCTAAAATCAGACGTCTGACTTTGTTCCCAGATGTCTTAAACTGATCTTTCAGATGTCTGATAACCCTATCAGTGCAATCATTGTTCCTGATTTCGGCCTGATTCTCTTGGGCTTTGCACCCAACGGCTATGGGAGCTTTCCTAAGCCTTCCAAAGCCTTCCTAAGGCCTCTATAAATAGAGGGGAGCCTTTACACACCAAGACACACCCAAGCAACATACTTTCTACTCTTTTGTGTCCTAGAAAAGCTCTTGCTCTCCATGCTCAAGTTCTTCATCTTGAGAGCATTAAGCCTTTGCGCACCCGCTCTCCCGTCGTAGTTCACGAGAGTGACGTTGCGTCGTTGTGTAGCTCACGCACCCACATCATCGATTCGATGCACTCCTTGCAAATGGAAGCATCTTAATTCCTATAGAAGCTTAGGTTAAAAATTACTTTGTTGGCTCTATAGGATTGTTGTTATTTATCTTTGTTCTTTGGGTGGGTATTCGCTTTGCGAATTCCCATCTCCTTTGTGGGACAAAATCCTTCTCGTGAAGAGAAGGGGTTTGAGGTACGCTACCCTCGTATAAAGTAGTGTGGTTGTAATTGAGGTTGAATCACCCTCATTTAAGTGATTCGATTAGTGGATTTGATCAACTTGGTTGATCGGAAAATCCTAACTCGAGAGGGTTAGGTGGTGGTTTTCACCCAGTTTGGGTTTCCACCTAAAAATTATTGTGTACATTATGTGATTGAATTTTGTGAGATTGTTTTACATTTTTTTATGCAATTTATTACGTCACCCCCTCCTAGTAAGGAAACTACAATTGGTATCAGAGCAGGTTCTTGCTAATCGGAGTAACACCTGGCAAGAAGATCATGGAGGGGAGCAATTCCGCAATCCGAATCTCCGAGGGGCAGTCCACGTCCCGTCCACCATTCTTCGACGGGAGCAACTACCCTTACTAGAAGCTGCGGATGAAGACTTAGCTTCAAGCCAATGACTTCACGATTTGGGCCAGGTGCGAGACGCCATTTGAGATCTCAGAGAAACCCGCGGGAGGCTACTCGCAACAACAAATTCGTGAGCTTTCTTTGAACGCAAAGACCATGAACACCCTTTACTGCATGCTCAGCCCGGAGGAGTTCAACAGAATCTCGCAATGCGCCACCGCATACGAGATTTGGCACACACTTGAGGTAACTAACGAAGGTACCTCTAAGGTAAAAGCTTCTAAAATAAATTTACTTTCTCAAGAATTTGAATCTTTTTCTATGAAGCCTAACGAATCTTTAAGTGAGATGAACACTAGGTTCACTCTTATTGTAAATAATTTGAAAGCTTTAGGGAAGACTTTCATCAATGGGGAGCTTTAAGGGAAGCTTCTTCGTTCCCTTGGACCAGAGTGGGAACAGAAAGTCACCACCATCGAGGAGGCGAACAAAATGGAGGAGCTCAACATGGAAGATCTCCTAGGCCATCTAATGGCCTACGAGACTAAGTTGAAGCAGAAGAAGTATACACTGGAGCCTAAACCGAAGAAGACTCTCGCCTTCAGAGCCACGTCAGATAGCGAGGTAAGTTCCGACGACGAAGACTTTAAAATTTTACTTAAAAAGTTTTCCAAGTTGTGTAGGGAATCAAAGAAGAAGGAGAAGGAGAGGTCGAGACGTTGCTACCACTGCAACGAGAAAGGGCATCTGCGACCAGAATGCCCTCTTCTCAAAAAGGAGAAGAAGAAGGAAAAGGAGAAGAAATCTAAGAAGAAGGCGTTCCAAGCCACTTGGGATGATTCGAGCTCGGAGGAAGAAGAAGAAAAGTCTATAGAAGAAGAAACCGCTTGCTTTGGTTTCATGGCTAGAGGAAGTGATAGCGATAGCGAAAGAAGAAGCGACTCCGACAACGAGGTAAATTTTGATTTACAAGAAGCTTTTAATGAACTATTTGATGCTAGTAAATCATTAATAATAGAAAACAAAAGCATTAAAAAGAACCTTAGCTTTCTTAAATCTGAAAATGATAGGTTAGAAATAAAACTTAAGGACCTAGAAAGTAGCTCTAGTCCTAAGGATAATAACCTGTTATTAGAAAATAAAGACTTAATTAATGAAAATACTAAATTGATTGAGGAAAATGCTAGTCTAAAATTAGAAATTTCTGATTTAAGGACTAAGATACATATTATAGAAAAAGAAATCGCATGTCTTAAGGAAAACTCTAACGAATTAATCAACAAAGTAGATAATTTTTATAGTCCTAAGGTTGAGAAAGGATCTCCGTAAAGGAGACCCGCTAATAAATCTGGATCCAAGATTACTTGGATACCGAAGAAAGAATTGGAATCTTATTTTGTAGGTTTCAGGGATAACTACAACATGAAGGACTGGACCTACAAGCTCAAGGCTGGTCAACTCGACTTGGGAGAACCAAGGAGTAGACCAAGGGGGAGAATAAGAAGACCGACGAGACGGCGAACAAATGATGGACCCGCCGCACGTCGACCACCAGATTGGAGATCGGCGCCAATGCCCGGGCCTCTAAGCTACGGATGGGAGCCCCATCCGATGTGGCATCCACCACCACCATTTGGGCCATTTTATTGGCCATGGTAGGTGAGGTAAAAATTCTTTACCCTATCTTTTTATTAGCATTTAGATAGGGGGAGTTAAAAAAAAGATTATGAGCTAATTGTCAATTTTTAAGGGGGAGTTGCAAGTTAGCTAAATTTCCTTTAGTAAAGGGGAGAAAAATAATAGCTATCTTATTGTTACAAAAAGGGAGAGGACATTACTTTTAAAAGAAATTCATAGAAGAGCATGTTTTAAAGGGGAGTTATAGGAAATTTAAAATCAATCAAATCTTTTTGATAATGTCAAAAAGGGGGAGGATTTTTTGCATTATTATTTATGATTTTGTCATCATCAAAAAGGGAGAGATTGTTGGTGCTAGAGCACCACGATCGGTTGTTTTGATGATAACAAAACACGTGTCATTTAACATTTGCACTTGGAGTATTAGATTTCAGGTCAATTGCAAATGGAGACGTGATTAGACGGAGTTCGAGCTCGCATCCAGGATGAATTGGAGGAGCTTGATGGAGAACAGAGGAGATTCGCGAGGAGCGATAGATTGAAGATGAAAGGACAAGAAGAATAGGATATAATTCTGTTTATTTCTTTCATGTACTTTTGTCTTTATTTCCTTGCTCTTTTTATTCCTTAGAACATCATGTTAAAGAGCCTCAAAATACCCTAACAGTAGTCCTAGGAACACCGGCACAACCCTAGGATTCTTAGGTTTTCTGTAAAGAACTTAGAAAACCAATATAGGATTCAAACAGCTTTTTCAGACATCTAATTCCAAAATCAGACGTCTGATAATATGTTTTAAGACGTCTGACTGTTGATTCAGACGTCTGATAACATTTAAGCTGGACTTAGTTAGTTCTGTCTGATGAAATCAGACGTCCAGACCTTAGTCCAGACGTCTTAGAAGATGTCTGATGTTTTTGCCAGACGTCCAATTAGTGGACCATTGGCTGCCTTACCAAACACTGAAGAATATGACTGTTAGAGCCTTATCAGACGTCCTTAAGCCTTTCCAGACGTCTGATAAATGACTGTTTTGCCTCGGCTGACCCAAAAATCTCTTCTCAGAGATTTTCTAGCCATTGCACTCTCTTGGAAATCCATTCCCGCAGAAAAGTAGGTTTTCAGATGTCCAGACATAGTGCCAGACGTCCTGTATGTCATCTGATGGACTTCCACTAAAACCCTGTTTAGATCTGATTCAAGTCAGGAAGAAACCCGCCTAAAATCAGACGTCTGACTTTGTTCCCAGACGTCTTAAACTGATCCTCCAGACGTCTGATGACAAGATCAGACGTCTGATAACCCTATCAGTGCAATCATTGTTCCTGATTTCGGCCTGATTCTCTTGGGCTTTGCATCCAACGGCTATGGGAGCTTTCCTAAGCCTTCCAAAGCCTTCCTAAGGCCTCTATAAATAGAGGGGAGCCTTTACACACCAAGACACACCCAAGCAACATACTTTCTACTCTTTTGTGTCCTAGAAAAGCTCTTGCCCTCCAAGCTCAAGTTCTTCATCTTGAGAGCATCAAGCCTTTGCGCACCCGCTCTCCCGCCGTAGTTCACGAGAGTGACGTTGCGCCGTCGTGTAGCTCACCCACCCACGTCATCGATTCGACGCACTCCTTGCAAAGGGAAGCATCTTAATTCCTATAGAAGCTTATGTTAAAAATTACTTTGTTGGCTCTATAGGATTGTTGTTATTTATCTTTGTTCTTTGGGTGGGCATTCGCTTTGCGAACTCCTATCTCCTTTGTGGGACAAAATCCTTCTCGTGAAGAGAAGGGGTTTGAGGTACTCTACCCTCGTATAAAGTAGCGTGGTTGTAATTGAGGTTGAATCACCGTCGTTTAAGTGATTCGATTAGTAGATTTGATCAACTTGGTTGATCGGAAAATCCTAACTCGAGAGGGTTAGGTGGTGGTTTTCACCCAGTTTGGGTTTCCACCTAAAAATAATTGTGTACATTGTGTGATTGAATTTTGTGAGAATGTTTTACATTATATTTCTGCAATTTATTACGTCACCCCCTCCTAGTAGGGAAACTACATTGATCAGTATGTGAACTTCACTGAACAAAGAAAAAAATTGTGGAAAAGACAACTTCAACTTGATGTAGGTGTTGAGAAAATTAGAGAACTCATCTTTGTTTTCTATCAAAGAAAAGATGAATCAATTGAATGCACATTTAAAGCTGTTTCTAAGCATTTCCTTGAGGCATTTGTTGAACTTGTTCCTAGTGGTCGTGGCTTCTTAGTTATGATAAAGAAGAAGGATGGTGAGCCAAATGATGATCAAGATGAGGATACACCACGAGATCTAGATTCTGAGGTGTTCGAATGCTAGATCGGTGTTTTAAGAATGTCACGTTGCAGTATAGCCAAAATAGCATTTAAACAAATAAATTTTTTTACTCGAAAAAGATTCCGAGGTCGAACACAAGGTGCAATATGGAATTTAAATCTCAAGAATTGCAATTCATAACTGAGCACAATATGTAAGTAAAAGTTTAAGGCAGAATGATATAAAAATTAATGATCAATGTGCAAAATGAAGAGGGTAAAATGGTGATTTAAATCACCAATTACCCTTATACAATAATAGCGGTAGAAGCACGATATCAGAGTTAATTATAGCTTTAGAAACTCAAATCAGACGTCTGAAAGTGGGATCAGACGACTTAAATGTCTGATGCTACAATGCACTGCCTCCTTTTTCCTCTCTTAGCCTCTTCTTTTCTTTCTCTTCTTCTTTCTTCTGCCTCTTCTTCTCACAGGGGAGGGGAACTTCTTAGATTGGCTCAGTGTCAACTAATGTCTTCAGTAGCAAAACCCTCCCCTATCCCCACGCAATCTCTCCTTTCTCACTCTAGGTCACGCTCTCCCAGAGCTTTCAACAGTACTAGGTATACAGGTAATCGGGCCTAGAGCATACCCGGGATCAGGGCTGCAGGCGTGGGTCACATCCGAGGAGTGTAGGGTTTAGGCAGGTTATCGGATCAGGCTAGGTTCGCGGGGGAGATGTCATGAACGAGGCTCGTGAGGGGGCATGCGGGGACCTCAACCCCTGTGCGTGCTGAGGCAAACAACCCGTTTCACTTTTTCAATTTATTCATTGGTGGGTGTTCTTTAGTCCATGATGTGGGACTAAATCCCACTTCCTTCGCATGCAGCTGCAGCGACTTCCTTCATCGAATTGGTCAAAGGCTCAGTCAAAGAGCCTAATTGGCTCCTTGGTTGCGATCCTGGAAGTGTTCCGCAGCACCTGGGACTTTTCTTGGGGTCTATAGGTGCTTGAAGCGAGCTTTGAGCTTCGCTTAAAGCTTCGATAATGGCGGCGGAGACCTGGGACTTGCAAACACGAAAACGGGCTAAATGCCCCAGTTAAAATAGTTCATAAGCTTCACCGTGAGGTGGGGAATTGAACGGTGGTGCTCGTGAGGTGTGAGGGTGCGTGAGGTGGCTAGACAGTGGTGGAATGTGAGGTGCGATAGTGTGGTGTTCGGTGGAGTAGTGGGGAGGCCAATAGCCTCGAAGACCAGAGGGCTTTTGTTCTCTGGAACACAGTAGAGGTGTGGAGATGAACGGTGGCCGGATTGGAGTGTAGTGGCCGTTCGAGCTTGCTGGAGGTACATTGGCGAGGTGGAAGATAGAGGGCGACGAGGCGAGTTGGTGGTCGAAACGAGGTGGTGAGGGTTTGAAAACGAAGAGGGGAAGTCGAGGAGTTATTTAGAAGAGGAGGCGGACGAGAGGGTGCGGAGTTGGTGCCGGTTGAGGTGTGGCCGGCGCTGGAGACGAAGATGCTTAGAGGGAGGTGATCGGCGAGGATGAAAGGGGGCAGGAGCGCCGGCGGGTGCTGCGCGACGCGGAAGAAGATAAGGATGAAGAATCTGCCACAGGTATGGTGGTTAGACAACGAGGGAAGACAAGGAGAATCGCCGAAGCTTGAAGAGCAAGTCGGCCGGAGGAGGAGAGAAGAATTTGAGGGATTCTCTAGCCGAATTCAAGATTAGGAAGTTCGTTATGATCTAGGGAGTCTTTTATAGGTCAATAGAGGTTGGTTAGAGCTTGGGAAGTAAGCTTCCCAAGCTTGGAAAGGTTGTCAGATTGGAAAATTTCTTGAGACCCAAATCTCTCATGCGTTCGCATGAGAGATTGGGTAAGTTCTAGGGCTTAGGATTGGGTTCAAAAGGAAGGGAATTTCTTGACGAACTTTCTTTCAAATTTGAAAGGGATTCGTCAAGAAATCAAGGAGTTATTTCCATTTTAAGGTCGCCGGAGCATGTAGGAATAGGATTAATGGCAGCAGGGACCTTTTTGTGAGAAAGATGATAAAGTTAGGGGCCTATTTGAAAGGATTTTAAAAGTTAAGTGCAGAAATGAAATTAGACAGGACCAATTTGCAAACTAGGTCAAGACAAATTCATCTTGGGCCAAAATTTTGGTACAAACCTAATTTGGACTTAAGTAATCCAATGGTGAAGTTGGATTTTGGTTTTTACCATGTTTGACTGGGTAATTTATGCAAAAACTAAAATTAGGGCAAATGTCTGTCTGTGGTTCTTTTTCGGGTCAAAATGAGTTCTGATGGTCAAATTGAAAGTTCTAAACCTTGGAGAATATTTTTCTATGAATTTTAGAGGGTTTAGGTGAATTTTATCTTGATCATAACCTCATTTAATTAAGCGAGTCTGTTTTTAGGATTTCAAAAGTCATTTAATTCTTAGAACACGTGCAAACCCTTTTCTATCTGTCTTATCCCACTTGTTATCTTTTTAAGATCAATTGACCTTCATTCAACCCTTCAGAAAACCCTTGGTTGTACTGCATTCATGATGAGCTGGTAAAATTACAGTTTTAGCCTTAGTTTCTTATTTTTCTTTCAAAGTGAATATGTAATGACTTGTGACTCTCTGGCGGTTATGTAGGAGCATTTATTGAATTAATTGGGTCAAAATGAGCTAGTTATGGCTCATGATGGTATTCCCATCATAACCCCATGCCTAGCTTTTGCAAGTTCCTTGGCAAAATTTCAAGGTATTAACTTTGATTCTAGACCATCAAATCTTTTGATGCTTAAAAACTTTGTTGTGTGCTTCCTTTTGTAGATTAAGTTAGAATGCCGATAGCAGGCCTAGAGGTACTCAAGTACCAACCAAGATCTAGACCTGACCAGCTGTAGCCTCAGTCTACAGCGAAGGTTTTTAAGGCCCATAGGAACTAACCTAAGGTTCGTTGAACTCTACGATTAAAGCACTCGTGCTTGTAACATGTTTTAGCCTCGATTCAGTTTGTAGTTCATTTTTGTCAGAGAGAGACAGAGGAATTTTTCTTTATTTTTGGAGAGTTTTCTCTTTCTTTTCTTTTCATTTTTAACTTTGGAGAAGCTTTACAACATGGAATGTATCGGATTCCTAGTCCCCATCATCAATCCTCACAGGGTCCCTGGCAATCGATGCTTCGAGATAGCATCGCCCATGGTAACCCTTAGAACCTTGGCTTTCGAGATTTCGAGATAATCCTACCCATGGCATTCTGTAGCTAAATCCAGACCCTGACAATCGACATTTTGGGATAATGCCGCCCATGGCATCTTGAAAACGGTGAACCGTGGTGCTGCTTTGTGTTTATTATAGTACAGTCGTTATAGTATAAGACAGCTGCGGTTGTCGTTACTATGAAAATTTACTCGGAAATAGTTTGGTTTCCCGAGGTCGAACTCAGAGAGCTACTAGAATTCTAGAAGTACAGAGTTTTCTTTATTACAAAAATAAGAGAGAGAGAGGGAGAGATGGATTTCGATTTTTCTTCTCTTCTTTCTCTCTTTGCTTTTCTTCTTCTTCTCTTCTCTTCAGCTGTAGAGTCTTCTTCTTTTCTTCTTCCTTCTTCTCTGCTTTATCTCCTCTAGCCGCTGCTCAACCGTCGTCTGATGTAGTGGTCAGACGACTTAACTACAGGTCTGCTATAGTGCTTCTCTTCTTCTCCTTCCTTTCTTCCTTCGCCGCTTCTTCTTCTTTTGCTCCTGCACACTCACACAACTGGTCAAAGCAAAACCTACCCCTACCCTTCCCCGCATCTCTCTCTTTCTCAGATTTCTCTCATAGAATCGCTCTCCCAGAGCCGGGTATTCGGGTACGGGTATCGCGCCTGGGACCAGGCCCATCGGCGTGCTGTGGTGGGCGAGGTGTGCGCAGTGTCGGGTATTCGGATCATGCCCAGACTCGCAGGGCGTGAGCGCGGGCGAGCGAGTGGTGCGCACGTGCGTGAGGGACCTGACCCCTGTGTTCGAAGGCGAATAGCCTAGAACACTTTGACAATTTATGTGCGGGCACTGAGCCATGCACTTTCGAGGTGGGACTAAAGTCCCACCTCCTGACTGCCATCCACAGGCGAGGAGGCTGCAGGCAATTGCAGCAACTCGCGAGGGGTTTGCCTCAGCTGCAGACCTGGGAGTCTTCACAGAGACACTCCGCACGACCTGGGACCAGCACCTGGGTGAGATCGATGCTGCAGCTGCAGGTGAAGGAGCTTCACCTGCCCAGCAATGGCGGCGAAGGGAGCGTGACCTGAAAGCAGGAATACGGCCTCTCGGCCCAGTCAGAAGATGCAGGGAGTGCGGCGAAGCCAGTGCGGGTTGTGGCGAGGAGTGAGGCGGTGTATGGCGGCAGCCCTAGGTTGGACTGTAGTCGGAAAAATGGGTTTGTTCGGGGGGTCGTTGTGGAGGTGTGGAATGGCAGTGGAGGGGCGGAGGGCGTTCAGTGTGATGAGGCGGAGCTTGTGGGATGGTCGGCGAGTTGTGTGGAGCTGCGGATCAACGGGGGCAACTCGCTGGAGGGTGGCCGGAGACGGGGAAGGTGATGGTGGTCAGGGTCAGTCAAGGGTCAATTTAAATGAAATAATGTGGGGAAAAGAAAGAGGGGAGGATTGGGAGTAATTGTAACCTACTTGCAGGGACGAAGGGGGCCAGAGAGGCGGACAGCCGTATCGACTATCGCCGGAGAAGAAATACCCAGAGGGAGAGAGCGGCGGCGAGGAAGAGGGCAGGGAAGCGCGCGCTTGGTGCCGCGCGACGCGGGGAGATCAGGCGAAGGTGGCTCTGCTGCTGGTATTGCAACACAGCGACGAGAACGAGGAGGAGCCGCCGGAGCTGGTGGGTTCTTGTCGGAGTGGAGAGAGAGGAAGGGTTGAGGGATTCTCTGTCAAGACCGAGCTGGGAGAAACGGCTGGCGACGCTGGTCTTTATAAAGGCAGTGGCGGAGGGGCGGATGCACGCTGGCGACGTGCATCCCTTGCCGGAGTATGGTCGGAGACGAGACCCATACCTTCCGCACGTTCGCACAGAAGGTGTTGGCGTCGTCAGGTGGCATGGCCGAGTCCCTGCGATAGCAGACATCGCAGGGAACTCCGCGTTCTCTTGGCAGGACGCCCCCCTCACCCTACGCGGCGTCATGCTCCGCGCAAAGTCACCGGAGCATGGTGCTGCGTAGAGACTTGCAGGAGGGACCAAAATGCAAAGAACGAAGATAAAATTAGGGGCCAAAATGCAAGGGTTTCGAAAGTTGAGGGTCAAAAAGTAAATGATGAGGACCAAATTGCAAAGTCGGTCAAGGAGGTCTCTTCTTAGGCTCAAGCTTTTATGCATGACTAAATTAGACCTAAGGATTTTAATGGTGAATTTTGTTTCTAGGTCAGACCATGTTTGACCAGCCAATTTACGTAAAAACCCAAATTAAATCATTAATTGGGCATGGTTCTCAATGTAGGTCAAAATAGGTTTCAAAGGCCAAATTGAAGGTTCTAAACCCTAGAGATTATTTTTCTATGAATTTTAGAGGATTTAGTTGATTTTTACCCTACCTCGAACCTCGTGAATTGAAGTGGATTTGTTTTAGGGTTATAGAATGTCATTTAATTCCTTGGAGTTATTGTAGCCCTTGTTGGATTAGATCATCCCACTTTCCTTCTTATTTGGTTTATTTGACCTGTGTTTGGACCCCGAGTTACCTTGTTTGCAGATTGTGTTGGTGAAATTGCATTTTTAACCCTTATGACTTATTTTCTTCTTAAACTCAGAATTCTCTGAGTTAAGCCTTTCTTTGAGTTATGTAGGAGCTTTGTCTTGCATACCTAGGTTAGATTGTGCTAGCTAGGGTTCATGATGAGGTTCTCGTCATACCCCCATGCCTAGCTTTTGCTAGTCCCTTAGCAAAAACTTAAGGTTTCAACCTTTGTTCTAGACCATGAAGTTCTTAATGGTTTCAGATAAGTGCTTTTGTCATTTGAACCTAGATTAGGTCAGAATGCTGACCATAGGCCTAAAAGGTACTCTAGTACCAACAAAGATCCAGATCTGTCTAGCCTCAGCCTCAGCCTCAGTCCTTAGCAAAGGTTTTTAAGGCCCACAAGAACTAACCTAAGGTTTATTGGACTTTGTGGTTAAAGCACCCTTGCTTGAAATGATTTTAGCCCTGGCTCAGTTCGCAGTGCATTTTGTAAGAGAGAGAGATAGAAGATTTTTCTGTTTGGAGAGTTTTCTCTCTCTTTTTCTTTTTAATTCTAGCTTAGGATTGGCTTTTCAACACGATCTGTATCAGATTCCTTGTTCCCATCAATAATCCTCAAGGGTTCCTGGCAATCGATGCTTCGAGATAGCACCGCCCATGGCAACCCCCGGAACCCTGGCTATTGAGATTTCGAGATAATCCCATCCATGGTGTTCCGTGGTCGAATCCAGACCCTAGCAATTGACACTTCGCGATAATGCCATCCATGGAATCTGAACCAACAGAGTGCTTACATGCCCCCAGTAGGATATGTAAATATCCTAAGAGACAAGCACCGAGGAGATGATATTTTTTTATGCATCTTCAAGGGGAATTTCCCACCTCTCCGCGCTGGGAACTCGTCCAAATCAACTTGTGTTGATCGGCTGCTCCTACTTTAGGTGTTCTTTTCAGAATTTTGCGACGCTTCTGCGTGATTTTGATTTTTACGCTTACTGAACCAGGCTGTGTGTGAGGTTAGGGTGCTTAGGTTACTGAGTCCCGTAAACCAAAAGTTGGTTAATGAGGCCAAATACTCCCTAAGCCTTGGACCTAATACTTAAGCTTTTCATTTTCCTCAACCTCTTGAGGAGTGTCCAGATCTTAATGTGTACTAAGAGTCTATCCAAGAATGCCTAAGGTTTGCATTCTTACTAATCCCATCATGCACTTTTCATTTCTTTTCTTGAATGAGGTCTAGAACTTAGGTCAATTCCTTAGTTTCTTACTAATGACTATTACTCTTTTCTCATATTTTTGTACTCCTTTTTCATTTTGTTTCTTTTCCTTCTCTCACAAAATTTCCTTTCTCCTCTTATTCTCTTATTCTTTTTTAAAGAAAATTTTTAATTTTTATGGTGTTTTTGGCATATATGAATTTTTTTGTTTAAAACCTTTTCTTACAAGTTTTGCACTTTCATACCCCCCATGCCTAAGGTTTGCAATGTCCTCATTGTGACTTAGGAGGGTTTTTATTCAGCTTAGTTCATTCCTTAGGACAGGTATTTTGGTGAGTGAATGGGTCGAGGTGATTGTTGCGAACGATTTCTAATCCCAGATGCAAGCATCTGAGGTGGAGTCGGTTGTCTTAAAGGGTGAACCTTAAGTGCACAAAGGTGTCAAAAAGGTTTTACGTTTTCAAGGAAAATGATGGGCTGCCTCCCGTTAAGCGCTGAGTTTTACGCCATCGGCTGGGCGCAATAAGCTCAAGGGGAATGGAGGATATAAGATGATTCAGCCAAATCAGTAGAAGTTACATCAATGAACGGCTTGAGTCTCTGACCGTTCACGATGAAAGGTTCGGAATCGTGGCTGAGCGGACTGATTTTGATGGCTCCATTTCCAAAAACCTGTCGGACCAAGTATGGTCTGACCCACTTAGATCGCAACTTTCCAGGGAAAAGTTTGAGTCGGGCATCAAAGAGTAGGACCTTCTAACCAGGATGAAAAATCTTTCTCAATATATGCCTGTCATGGAAGGCTTTAACCCGCTCCTTGTAGATTCGTGAGTTCTCATACGCGTCCAGGCGAAATTCATCGATCTTGCTGTTTTGAAGCTTTCTGTGGGTTCTAGCCTTCGAAAGATCTCGATTATAGTTCCGTACTGCCCAATAGGCTTTATGCTCCAGTTCGACGGGAAGGTGACACGCCTTCCCATATACCAGTCTAAAGGGAGACATGCCTAATTGGGTTTTGTGGGCGGTCCTATAGGCCCACAAGGCTTCCGGAAGTCGGGACGACCAGTCCTTCCTGTCAGGTCGAACAGTGACCTGGAGGATTTTCTTGATCTCTCGATTTGATAGCTCAGCTAGACCATTAGTCTGGGGGTGATAAGGAGTAGAGATTCGGTGAGACACCTCGTACTTGGTCATCAGTGACCTAAACTGAGCATTTGTGAAATGTGTCCCCCCATCTGAGATTATAGCACGAGGAATCCCAAACCTTGAGAAAATATTTTGATGAATGAATTTGAGAACGATTTTGTGATCGCAGGTTCGGGTCGGTATGGCTTCGATCCATTTGGACATGTAGTCCACGGCCAGTAGAATGTATTCGAAACCATCCGAAATAGGAAAGGGGCCCATAAAATCAATCCCCCAAACATCAAAAATTTCGCATACGAGAATCGGCTGCAAAGGCATCATGTCACGATAGCTCATGTTGCCCAAAGTTTGGCAACGACTACATGCCTTGCAGTGACTGTATGTGTCTTTGAACAGCGTGGGCCAGTAAAAGCCGCAATGGAGGACTTTTGATGCGGTTTTATGCCCAGAGAAATGGCCACCGCATGCCTGGTCATGGCAGAAAGAGAGAATATTATTGACTTCCTCTTCCGGAACACATCTCCGGATGATTTGATCAGCACCTATGCCGAAGAGGTACGGGTCTTCCCAAATGTAATACTTGGCATCAGAGCACAATTTGTCTTTCTTGGCCTTCAGCCAATCAGACGGGATCTGATGAGATGCCAAGTAGTTTACTATATCAGCAAACCATGGAAGGCTAGTACCAATAGTCAGCAGGTGCTCATCAGGAAAATGTTCCGTGGTGGGTCCGGAAGGGTTGATAATCTCAGAAGGAAGGCGGGACAAATGGTCGGCTACCACATTCTGTCTTCCCGCCTTGTCGTGAATTTCGAGATCGAATTCTTGCAACAGCAAGATCCATCGGATTAGTCGGGGCTTCGCATCCTTCTTGGCAAGGAGATGCCTCACAGCTGTGTGATCCGAGTAGATGATGACGTGGGAACCCAGGAGATATGATTGGAATTTTTCAAGGGCAAATACTACGGCTAGCAGCTCTTTCTCCGTAACCGTGTAGTTACGTTGAGCCTCGTCAAGTGTCTTGCTAGCGTAGTAGATGACCACGGGTTTCCCGTCAGCTTTCTGCCCTAGGACCACTCCTACAGCGAAATCAGACGCATCGCACATGATCTCAAAGGGTTGAGACCAGTCAAGAGATTGTAGGATAGGTGCCTGGGTGACTCGGTCATGAAGGTTTTCAAAGGCTAGTGTGCATTCCTTGGAGATTTCAAAGGGTATATCCTTAGAGAGAAGAGTAGTCAAGGGGCACGCGATTTTCGAGAAATCAGGAATGAAACGACGGTAACAACCGACATGCCCCAGAAAAGAATGGATGTCCCTGATCGAGCTAGGCATAGGAAGGTGAGAGATTAGATCAACCTTAGCTCGATCTACTTGGATGCCTTTCTCCGAGATCAAGTCTCCCAGGACAATTCCCTCAGGCACCATGAAATGGCTCTTTTCTCAGGCACCAAGTGTTGGAGGCAATCGTCAAATGATGCTCCAAAAATTGAAAAGTCATCCATGAAGACTTCCAAATAGTCACCTACCATATCTGAGAATATAGCAAGCATGCACCGCTGAAAAGTCGCAGGTGCATTGCAAAGACCGAAAGGCATCCTTCGGAATGCGTACGTTCTGAAGGGGCAGGTGAACGTGGTCTTTTCTTGGTCCTCTGGATGGATTGCCACCTGGTTGTAACCAGAGTACCCGTCAAGAAAGCAGAAGAATCGATTTCCTGCTAATTTTTCAAGAATCTGATCAATGAAAGGTAGTGGGAAATGATCCTTCTTCATGGAGGAATTGAGTCGTCGGTAATCTACACAGACTCTCCACGAGTTGGCTAATCGGGTAGAAATGACTTCTCCGATTTCAGTCGTTATGGTGGTGAGCCATGCCTTTTTAGGCACAACCTGAATTGGGCTCACCCAACGACTATTGGAGATCGAGTAGATGATCCCTGCATTTAACCACTTGATGATCTCCTTTTTCACGACCTCCTGCAAATTTTGGTTCAAGCGTCTCTACATTTCACGAGAAGGTCGTGCGCCCTCTTCAGAATAAATATGATGAGTACAATAAGAGGGACTTATTCCAGTCAGATCATCGGGAGTCCATCCGATGGCTTTGCGATGTTGCTGGAGGACAGCAATCGGACGAGATTCCTATTCGGGATTGAGCTTGGAATTGATAATCACAGGAATGGTCTGATTAGAACCCAGAAAGATGTATTTCAAGTGATCAGGAAGGGGCTTTAGTTCACGGATGGGGTTATTAGCAGCAGCGGGTGGTTCAGAAAAGATGTGAGGTTCAAGGGTAGGAGCTATTGGTTCGTCTAAATCTGGTTTTGACTCCTTTGTTTGCGGGTCAAGATCTTGCTGCGGTTGATGAGGTATAATCAGGTCATTCTGAAAGTGTGTTTCATCAACCAAAGCCCTAATGTCACAAATTTGTTCGATGACACCGCAATTGATTCCTTGTTGGGCCTTAAATATATCAATTTTCAGGGTTTGATTTCCAAATTTTAGCTCTATTTGGCCCTCCTCATAGCTAATGTTGGCTCTAGCTGTAGCCAAGAAAGGTCTCCCTAGAATGATCGATGTATCCCTAGGGTTTTCAGGTGCGTCCATGTCTAAGACTATAAAGTCTACAGGAAAGTAGAAATCCTGCACTCTTACAATAACATCCTCGAGAATCCCTTTTGGTGACTTTATAGATTGATCTGCTAATTGTAATGTCACCTCAGTTGGTTTTAGCTCAGATTCTTCTAGATGGTTAAGTAAGGATGTGGGTATCAGATTTATGGAAGCACCCAAGTCTAGCAATGCTCTATCAAATTGGGTATCACCTATCTTGCACGAAATCAGGGGAGTACTAGGATCTTTAGCCTTGGGTGGGAGTTTGCTTAGGATTACAGAGCTGGCTTGCTCTGACAGTATAATTAGACTCCCACTTTTGGTTCGCGGCTTACGCTGTGGTGTACACACATTCTTTAAGAATCGTGCGTAAGCCGGTATGTGGCGGATTGCATCCATCAAGGGGATGTTTATGTGGACCTGCTCAAAGAGCTTGACCAGGTCCTCCTCAGGTGCCACGGGCTTGGTAGTCTTCTTTCCCTTGGTTAAGGCCTCAGGAAATGGAACCTTTGTTGGTTCTTCTAGGATAGGTCCAGGTCTTTGATCTGGGATAGGGATAGGAACGTCCTGGATTACCGTCCTAGGCTTGGGATCACTACCAGGCTTGGAGTGGTTTGGATAAGGTGGATCTTGGGTTTCCTTACCACTACAGGTTGTCACAGAATTAAGTCCTGCCTAGTTTTGGTTGGGATTGGGTAAGATGGGTTGCTGCTGATAGCCCGCAAAAGAAGTGGAAGCCTCCATCCTGTCGGGTGAAGGAACAGAGGGGGCCTGATAAATCATGTGGGCTTGGCTCGGGTTTGGGTTCATAACGCGCCGCTGTGTTGGCACGTTGTTCAGGTTAGGAAGAGGTTGGGAAGGAAGTGTGCCTAGCTGGCGAGAATTTGCCAACTGGGCCAGTTGATTTCGGACCTCTGTAAGTTCGTCCTTGTGTTGTTTTTGGATAGCCGCATTCATTCTTTGAATGTCAGCCAGAGTCTGAAGGATAAGGGACATTTGATCCTGATTTGGCCCTGATGGATAAGTAGGGTTGGGCCGAGGCTGAGGCGGCTGGTAAGGACGAGGGGACTGTGGGCGGGACTGAAAGGGTGGTCTTCGGGTTTGGGAATTTCCCGCCCATTGAAAATTGGGATGGTTTCACCATCCAGGGTTGTAGGTGTTGGAGAATGGGTTGTTCTGGATGGCGTTAAGGTCCTCGCAGGTCTGAGGAACCTCCAGAGAATCAGAGAAAGGGGGAATGGAATTCCCCGGGCTGGTATAGAAAGGATCGGATGACCCTCCGATCCGAGAATCAGATAGGAATGGATATGGATCCATCCCAAGGGAAGATCGGTGGAGAATGTTTTGCACAGTCGCCTGTGTGGAAGGAGGCTGTGCAAAGGAGCTATGCGTAGAGGTGGCTCGCTGCAAGTGCTGAGTCAGCTCATCCACCTTCTTTTCAATGATTGAGATCTTGTCCAATCGACTGGCCATTAGCTCCAGGCCGACTGATGTGGACAGGCCCTGCGTCTCATGTGCTCCCCTAAGGTTCGTCGATGCGTAGGTATTCGTCCTGTCGAATAATCCCATGGAGTCATTGTTGATGGAGTTCTTGCACATGATTTCGAGAATCTCTCACACGGTGTCCTCATGTTGACCCATGATATTTCCTCCGCAGGTTGCATTGACGAAAAGACGGATGTCTTCATAGAGTCCCTGGTAAAAGGACTGGACTTGTTCCCATTTAGGAACTCCGTGATGGGGGCACTTTCTCATGAGATCCTGAAAGCGATCCCATGCCTCATGGAGAGGTTCCCCTATTTGCTAAGTGAAGTGAGTAATCTGATGGCGCAAGGCATTGGTCTGACCAATGGGAAAGAACTTCTTCAAAAATTCGGACTGAAGTTCCTCCCAAGTGTTGATCGGCCGAGTCTGAGTTTGATACCAATGAGCGGCCTTGTCCATAAGAGAGAAGGAGAACATCTTCATGAGAAGAATGTCCCGATTTTGTGCATCTGACCCAAAAGTTTGGGCCAGATGCTTCAACTGTTTGATGTACTAGAAGGGATCTTCGGAATTAAGCCCATGGAATTTAGGTATAGCATGAATCATATTGGGCTTTAATTCGGAATCAGGTCCTCCAGCTGGGATTCTAACTCGAGGCTCAATGGCCACCGCAACAGGATTATAATGGTCCCACATCATAGGATGCTGTAGTGGGTGCACAAAGTTTTGGAAGAGGTCATTGAGTCGCTGGAGCTGGTGCTCCAGATTGTTTTCTTCCTCAACTGGCTGAGCCATGATGGGGGAAGAAGAAGAGCTTGGTTCTGAATCAGATGAGAGAATAATGTGGTGGGGTTGCTGCACAAACACGGGTGTCGAGGCTTGGCCTTGACGAGAGTGAAATTCTAAAGGAGGTCTTAAGGGTGGTCTTAAGGACCTCCTACCATACATGCATTGTTGGAATAGATGAGTTTAGAAGGTGCTGGACCCAATCGAGACACCCAAAAATTGTTGGGTGACTATAGAGGTGCGGGACAGATGGACCCCTTGATCAAAAAGATCGTCCACCTGAGAATTACCTGGGCAGCCAGAGTGGGTGAGTCCCGCGAAGACCCCTACACGGTAGAGCGTCCCCACGGGTTACAGGGTTTCCCCCACCCGACCTCTCTTGTCACTGCGGTTCCAGGTAGACCAGAATGGGGACCTTGACCTCTTAAGTCTATCTCTTTTACTTTAAGATCAAGGTGTTTAAGGTTCCACTTGAACTTTTAAGTATTTTGAGTGAAAAAGTGACCTAATTTTAAGGTTGGTTGACCCAAGGGGTCAACTTCACCTCTTGTTCCTTTTGAGAGCTTTTGGGTCCTTTCTTTTAAGGTTTAAATGGATTTAAGAGCCCGATTTGCTTAGGGTTCCTCTTGTATAGATCTTTTTAAACAAGGTTTAGGCACACCTCTTTTTGGGAAGATCTTTTCTTTGTTAATAGAAGGTGTGTCTCTAAAAACCCTAGCTTTTCAATCCTTGAGTTGGCTCTAGTTGGTCCATTTTAGTTGCCTCAAAATTTAGTAACTAGGGCTCAATCAAGAAGGTTTTAGCCCTAGTTACCTTAATTGGATGGACAGTTAAAATGTGTTGAAATGAAAAATTAGGCAACTTTGATGAGTTACTAAGTATAACACAGGTAGCCCTAAGTTGATTCTTCTTTTCGTTTCTTTTTAGATTTCAAGGGAGTTTAGGAGAGGGCTGATGAAGATTACCTATTTGTTGGAGTGTTTGTTGTGCGGCTGCTCTTCCAATTCTTTTCCTTTACCTGCACACAAGAGAAAAAGATTAGCAATTTTTAAATAAAGAGTTCAAAACTTCTAGAATAGCCGTTGCTCCCCGGCAACGATGCCAAGTGAAAACGGCAAACCGCGATGCTGCTTTGTGTTTATTACAGTACAGTCGTTATAGTATAAGACAGCTACGGTTGTCGTTACTATCAAAATTTACTCGGAAATAGTTTGGTTTCCCAAGGTCGAACTCAGGGAGCTACTAGAATTCTAGAAGTACAGAGTTTTCTTTATTACAAAAATAAGAGAGAGGGAGAGGGAGAGATGGATTTCGATTTTTCTTCTCTTCTTTCTCTCTTTGCTTGTCTTCTTCTTCTCTTCTCCTCAACTGCAGAGTCTTCTTCTTTTCTTCTTCCTTCCTCTCTGCAGAGTCTTCTTCTTTTCTTCTTCCTTCCTCTCTGCTTTATCTCCTCTGGCCGCTGCTCAACCGTCGTCTGATGTAGTGGTCAGACGACTTAACTGCAGGTCTGCTATAGTGCTTCTCTTCTCCTTCCTTTCTTCCTTCGTTGCTTCTTCTTCTTCTGCTCCTGCACACTCACACAACTGGTCAGAGCAAAAGCTACCCCTACCCTTCCCCGCGTCTCTCTCTTCCTCAGATTTCTCTCATAGGATCGCTCTCCCAGAGCCGGGTATTCGGGTACGGGTATCGCGCCCGGGACCAGGCCCACCGGCGTGCAGTGGTGAGCGAGGTGTGCGCAGTGTCGGGTATTCGGATCCTGCCCAGACCCGCGGGGCGTGAGCGCGGGCGAGGGCGAGCACGTGGCGCACACGTGCGTAAGGGACTTGACCCCTGTGTTTGAAGGCGAATAGCCTTAAACACTTTTACAATTTATGTGCGGGCACTGAGCCACGCACTTTCGAGGTGGGACTAAAGTCCCACCTCCGAACTGGCGTCCGCAGGCGAGGAGGCTGCAGGCAATTGCAGCAACTCGCGAGGGGTTTGCCTCAGCTGCAGACCTAGGAGCCTTCGCAGAGACACTCCGCACGACCTGGGACCAGCGCCTGGGCGAGATCGAAGCTGCAGGTGAAGGAGCTTCACCTGCCCAGCAATGGCGGCGAAGGGGGCGTGACCTGAAAGCAGGAATACGGCCTCTCGGCCCAGTCAGAAGATGTAGGGAGATTCGTCGGAGTGCTGTGAAGCCAGTGCGGGTGGTGGCGAGGCGTGAGGCGGTGTATGGCAGCAGCCCTAGGTCGAATTGTAGTCGGAAAAATGGGTTTGTTAAGGGGGTCGTTGTGGAGGTGTGGAATGGTAGTGGAGGGGCGGAGGGCATTCAGTGTGATGAGGCGGAGCTTGTGGGACTGTCGGCGAGTTGTGTGGAGTTGGGATCGACGAGGGCAACTCGCCGAGGGTGGCCGGAGACGGGGAAGGTGATGGTGGTCAGGGTCAGTCGAGGGTCGATTTAAATGAAATAATGTGGGGAAAAGAAAGAGGGGAAGATTGGGAGTAATTATAACCTACTTGCAGGGACGAAGGGGGCCGGAGAGGCGGACAACCGTATCGACTGTCGCTGGAGAAGAAATACCCAGAGGGAGAGAGCGGCGGCGAGGAAGAGGGCAGGGAAGCGCATGCTTGGTGCGGCGCGATGCGGGGAGATCAGGCGAAGGTGGCTCTGCTGCTGGTATTGCAGCAGAGCGATGAGAAGGAGGAGGAGCCGCCGGAGCTGGTGGGTTCCTGTCGGAGTGGAGAGAGAGGAAGGGTTGAGGGATTCTCCGTCAAGACCGAGCTTGGAGAAACGGCTGGTGACGCTGGTCTTTATAAAGGAGGTGGCGGAGGGGCGGACGCACGCTGGCGACGTGCGTCCCTCGCCGGAGTATGGTCGGAGACGAGACCCATACCTTCCGCGTGTTCGCACAGAAGGTGTGGGCATCGTCAGGTGGCATGGCCGAGTCCCTACGATAGCAGACATCGCAGGGAACTCCACGTTCTCTTGGTAGGACTCCCCCCTCACCCTACGTGGCGCCATGCTCCGCGCAAAGTTGCCGGAGCATGGTGCTGCGCAGAGACTTGCAGGAGGGACCAAAATGCAAAGAACGAAGATGAAATTAGGGTCCAAAATGCAAGGGTTTCGAAAGTTGAGGGTCAAAACGTAAATGATGAGGACCAAATTGCAAAGTCGGTCAAGGAGGTCTCTTCTTAGGCTCAAGTTTTTATGCATGACTAAATTGGACCTAAGGATTTTAATGGTGAATTTTGTTTCTAGGTCAGACCATGTTTGGCCAGCCAATTTACGTAAAAACCCAAATTAAATCATTAATTGGGCATGGTTCTCAATGTAGGTCAAAATGGGTTTCTAAGGCCAAATTGAAGGTTCTAAACCCTAGAGATTATTTTTCTATGAATTTTAGAGGGTTTAGTTGATTTTTACCCTACCTCGAACCTCGTAAATTGAAGTGGATTTGTTTTAGGGTTACAGAATGTCATTTAATTCCTTGGAGTTGTTGTAGCCCTTGTTGGATTAGATCATCCCACTTTCCTTCTTATTTGGTTTATTTGACCTGTGTTTGGACCCTGAGTTACCTTGTTTGCAGATTGTGTTGGTGAAATTGCATTTTTAACCCTTATGACTTGTTTTCTTCTTAAACTCAGAATTCTCTGAGTTAAGCCTTTCTTTGAGTTATGTAGGAGTTTTTTCTTACATACCTAGGTTAGATTATGCTAGTTAGGGTTCATGATGAGGTTCTCATCACATCTGAACCAGCACAGGGTGCTTACATGCCCCTAGTAGGATATGTACATATCCTAGGATATAAGCACCGAGGAGACGATATGTTATTGCGTATCTTCGAGGGGATTTTCCTGCCTCTCCACTCCAGGAACTCGTCCAAATCAGCTTGTGTTGATTAGTCGCTCCTAATTTAGGTGACTTTTTTAGAACAAGTTAAACACATTTGCGTGATTTTGATACTTAGGTACACTAAATCAGACTGTGTGTGGATTGGGGTGCTTAGGTTACCGAGTCCCGTAAACCAGAGGTCAGTTAATGAGGTCGAATAATCCCTAAGCCTTAGACCTTATACTTAAACTTCGCATTTTCCCCAACCTCTTGAGGACTATCCAGATTTTAGCGGGTACTTGAATTTTTAAGCTTAGGATTCCATCCCAAAAAGCCTAAAATCAACGTTCCTACTAATATCTTTTTTTTGTTTTATTAGCACTTTTTGCCTTTCATTTTTTTTCTTTTGATATGGTCTAGAATTAAGTCAATTCCTTAATCTTTTTGTAATGACTACCTCTTTTTCTTTTCTTTCTTTTCAAATTATGCTCCTTTTTGACATTTTTATCTCCTCCCCTTTTTCTCCTTAAGTTCTGATATGTCATCAAAATTTCCTCTCCTCTCATATTTTTGTTCTTTTTCAAGAATTTTTTTTTTGGTATTTTTGGAATATGCAATTTTTTTTATGAAACCCTTTCTTATGAAATGATTTTCACGACGTTTTGCACTTTACTACCCCCCCATGCCTACGTTTTGTAATGTCCTTATTGTAAATTAGGTGGGTTCGAATTCAGATTAGATCATTCATTAGAACAGGTGTTAGGCGGGTGAATGGGTCGGGATAATTGTTGCAGATGATTTCAAGCTCGAGTAAGGGTACTAGAGGTGGAGTCGACTCTTCTAGTGGATGAACTCTAAAGTGCAATATGAGTTCAGCATGGGATGTGTCAGGAAGGGTTTCGGGTTTTTTCAAAAATGACGGGCTGCCTCTCGTTAAGCACTGAGTTTAATGCCATCAGTCGGGCGCAATGAGCTCAGGGAGAATGGAGGGTAAAAGATATCTCAGCCAAATTTGTATCGGTGAGTTCAATGAACGGTTTGAATCTCTGACCATTCACGACAAAAGGTTCTGAATTGTGGCTGAGTTGACTAATTTTGATAGCTCCATTTCCAAAGATTCGTTAGACAAGGTATGGTCCAATCCATTTTGATCTAAGTTTTCTTAGAAACAATTTGAGTTTGGTGTCAAAGAGTAGGACTTTCTGACAAGGGAAGATCTTTTTGGATATGTGCTTGTCGTGAAAGGCTTTAACCTGCTCTTTGTAAATTTGCGAGTTCTCATTCGCGTCGTGGCGTAATTCATCGATCTCGCTCATTTGAAGTTTTCCGTGGGTTCTTGTCTTAGAAAGATCAAGATTGTAGTTCCGTACTGCCCAATAGGCTTTGTGCTCCACTTCAATGGGGAGGTGATATGCCTTCCTGTACACCAATCTGAAGGGAAACATGCCTAATTGGGTTTTGTGGGCGGTTCTATAAGCCCACAAAGCTTCCGGAAGTCGAGACGACCAGTCTTTCCTATCAGGGTGAATAGTGACCTGGAGGATTTTCTAGATCTCCCGATTCGATAGCTCAGCTAGACCATTGGTTTGGGGGTGACAAGGAGTAGAGATTTGGTGTGACATCCCGTATTTGGTCATCAGTGATATGAACTGAGCATTCATGAAATGGGTTCCTCCATTAGAGATTATGGCATGTGGAATCCCGAACCGAGAAAAGATGTTCTGATAAATAAATTTGATAACCACCTTATGATCGTTGGTTCGGGTTGGAATGGCTTCAATCCATTTGGATACGTAGTCAACAGCGAGAAGAATGTATTCGAAGCCATCTCAAATAGGAAAGGGTCCCATAAAATCTATCCCCCAGACATCGAAGATTTCAGTTATGAGAATCGGCTGTAAGGGCATTATATCACGGTGGCTCATGTTGCCTAAGGTCTGGCAACGAGTGCATGCCTTACAGTGATTGTATGCATCTTTGAAAACTGTAGGCCAATAGAAGCCACACTGGAGGACTTTTGCTGCGGTTTCATGACCAGAGAAGTGTCCACCGCATGCTTGGTCATGGCAGAAGGACAAAATGTCCTGAATTTCTGCTTCCGAAACACATCGTCAGATGATCTGATCAGCACCAATGCGAAAAAGATACGGGTCTTCCCAAAAGTAGTACTTGGCATCGGAAAGTAATTTGTCCTTCTTGGCTTTTGGCCAATCGGACTGTATCTAGTGTAATGCCAAGTAGTTTACTAGATCAGCAAACCATGGAAGTCCTGTACTGATAGTCGGGAGGTGCTCATCGGGAAAATTTTCAGTAATAGGTCCGGAAGGGTTGATAATATCAGAAGGAAGGCGGGATAAGTGATCAGCTACCACATTCTGTTTCCCCACCTTGTCATGAATCTTGAGATCAAATTCTTGTAATAGCAAGATCTAGCGGATTAGTCGAAGTTTCGCGTCCTTCTTCGCAAGGAGATGCCTCACAGTAGTGTGATATGAGTAAATGATAATACGGGAACCTAAAAGATACGATCTGAATTTTTCCAGGGCAAATACTACGGCTAGTAGCTCTTTCTCAGTAACTGTGTAGTTATGCTGAGCCTCGTCAAGTGTCTTGCTAGTATAGTAAATGACCACGGGTTTCCTGTCTATTTTTTGCCCAAGTATCGCACCTACAGCGTAATCAGATGCATCGCACATGATCTCAAATGGTTGAGACCAATCACGGGGCTGTAGGATAGGTTCTTGGGTAACTCGATCATGCAGGATCTCAAATTTTTTAGTACATTCCTTGGTGATTTCAAAAGGGACATCCTTAGATAGAAGATTAGTCAGGGGGTAAGCGATTTTCGAGAAATTGGGAATGAATCAACAGTAAAAATTGACGTGCCCAAGGAAGGATCAGACGTCTTTGACCGAGCTAGGCATAGGGAGTTTGGAAATCAAATTCACCTTGGCTCGATCAACCTGGATGCCTTTTTCAAAGATAAGATGTCCTAGGATTATTCCCTCAGGTACCATGAAGTGGCTCTTTTCTCAGGAAAGAACCAAGTTCACATCGATGCACCGCCTGAGGATCTGGACCAAGTGAAGGAGGCAATCGTCAAATGATTCACCAAATACCAAGAAGTCATCCATGAAGACTTCAAGGTACTCACCTACCATATCTGAGAATATGGCAAGCATGCTCCCCTGAAAAGTAGCGGGTGCATTGCAGAGATCGAACGGCATCCTTCGGAATGCGTAAGTTCCGAAGGGGTAGGTGAAGGTGGTCTTTTCTTGATCCTCAGGATGGATTGCGACTTGGTTATAACCAGAGTACCCATCCAGAAAGTAGAAGAATCGATTTCCCGCTAGTTTCTTGAGAATCTGATCAATGAACGGTAGTGGGAAATGATCCTTCTTTGTGGAAGAATTGAGTCTTTTGTAATCAATGCAGACTCTCCACGAGTTTGCTATATGGGCCAGTATGGCTTCTCCGATTTCAGTCGTGAAGACGGTGAACCCTACCTTTTTAGGCACAACCTATATTGGACTCACCCACCAACTGTTGGAGATCGGGTAGATGATCCCTGCATCTAACCACTTGATAATCTCCCTTTTCATGACATCCTGCAGATTGGGATTCAGGCGCCTCTGCATTTCACGGGATGGTCGTGAGCCCTCTTCAGTGTAGATGTGGTGTGTGCAGTATGAGGGGCTGATACCGGTGAGATTGTCGAGAGTCCATCCAATGACTCTTCGATGTTGCTGGAGAACAGAAATCAGGCATGTTTCTTGATCAAGTGTGAGTCAGGAGTTGATAATCACGGGAAATGTCTGATTGGAACCCAAAAAGACGTACTTGAGATGATCGGGAAGAGGCTTTAATTCCAAAATCAGGTTTTCAGCAGTAGTGGGTAATTCCGGATGGGTGTCAGGAGCAAAGGAGCTATGGGTGTGTCTAGGTTGAGTTCAGGCTCCTCTAATTGCAGGTTTTAATCCTCTTGTGGTTGATCAGAAATAGTCGGGTTCTCTATGAAGTCGTCAACCACTGCTTCAATATCGCAAATTTGTTACATGACTCCGCAATTAATTCCTTGTTGGGTCTTAAAATGTTGATCTTTTTGTCTTGCTCCCAAATTTCAATTCGATTTGGCCCTCCTCACAATTGATATTGGTCCTAGTAGTGGCCAGAAAGGGTCTCCCTAATATGATCGGTGTATTCTTCACATTCTCAGGAGCATCCATGTCTAAAACGATGAAATCCACTGGGAAATAGAAATCATGCACCCTAACTATGACATCCTCGAGAATTTCTTTTGGTGACTTAATTGACCGATCTGTTAGTTGTAAAGTCATGTCAGTCAGTTTAAGTTCAGATTCCTCGAAGTAGTCTAGTAGGAATGTGGGTATCAAATTTATGGAGGCTCCTAAGTCTAATAAAGCTCAGTCAAATCGTATATCACCGATTTCACAGGAGATCAAAGGGGTGCCTGGGTCTTTTGCCTTAGGTAGGAGTTTGGTTAAAATGACAGAGCTGGCTTGCTCTGACAGTATAATCGGATTCCCGTCTTTGGTTCGTGGCTTACTCTTTAGTATACATACGTCTTTCAAAAATCATGCATAAGTCGATACGTGGCGTATCGCATCCATCAAGGGGATGTTTATATGGACTTGCTCAAAGAGCTTAACCAGGTCCTCCTTAGGTGCCACAGTTTTGGCTATCCTCTTTCCCTTGGTCAAGGCCTCAGGAAATGGAACCTTAGGTGGTTCCTTTAGAATAGGTCTAGGTTCTTGATCTGGGATAGAGGTGTCCTGGATAACTATCCTTGGGTTAGGGTTTGTATTACCAGGCTTGGTTTGGCTTGGATAAGGTGGGTCCTGTGTTGTTTTGCTAGTGTAGGTAGTAACAGAATTTAATCCTGCCTGATTTTGGTTTGGAGTGGGTCGAAGAGGTGCTTGCTGCTGGTAACTTGTATATGATGTCGAAGCCTCCATCCCATCGAGTGATGGAGTAGAAGGGGCCTACTAAACAAAGTGAGCTTGGCCCAGATTTGGGTTCATAACGTGTCTCTGGTTCGGCACATTATTCAGATTAGGCAGAGGTTGTGAAGGAAGTGCACTAGGTTGGCGAGGATTTGCCATCTGGGCAAGTTGATTGCGAACCTCTGTGATCTCATCTCTGTGCTATTTTTGCATAGTCGCATTCGTCTTCTGAATGTCAGCCAGAGTCTGAAGGATAAGAGTCATTTGATCTATCTGCGTCGGCCCAGATTGATAAGTTGGGTTGGGCTGAGGCTGAGGCCGCTGATATGGACGAGGAGCTTGTGGTCGGGGCGGATATTGAGGTCTTTGATTTTGATTATTGCCAGACCATGTGAAGTTGGGATGATTACGCCATCCAGGGTTGTAGGTGTTTGAGAATGGGTCATTTTGAATGGCGTTGAGGTCCTCGCAGGTCTGAGGGATCTCGGGAAAATCAAAATGAGGGTTCAGAGTTCCCCCAACTAAAGTAGGTAGATCTAGAGTTTCCTCCATAGCCAGAATCAGACGGGGGTGGATAAGGGTCCATCTCCTGAGAAGGTCAATGATAGATGTTGTGCACGGCCTCCCTGCCAGAGGGTGGTTGTGTGTACAGGTTCTACGCAGAGGTGGCTCGCTGCAAATGTCGAGTTAGCTCATCCACCTTCTCAATAATAGAGACCTTGTCCAAATGACTGGCCATTAGTTCCAAGTTGACGGAAGAGGACAGGCCCTGTGTCTCATGTGCTCCCTTTTGATTCGTCAATGCACGGGCATTCGTCCGATCGAACATGCCCATGGATTCATTATTCATTGAGTTCTCGCACATATTCTCGAGAATCTCCCACACGATGTCTTCATGTTGACCCATGATGTTTCCTCCGTAGGTCGCATTGACGAATAATCTAATATGCTCACGGAGTCCCTAGAAAAAGATTAGACTTGTTCCCATTTAGGAACTCCGTGATGGGGTACTTTCGCATGAGATCCAGAAAATGATCCCATGCTTCGTGAAGTGGTTCTCCTGCTTGTTGTGTGAAATGTGTGATCTGATGCCATAAAGCATTTGTCTGACCTACAGGGAAGGACTTTCTTAGAAACTCGGATTGAAGTTCTACCTAGGTGTTGATTGGATGCGTTTGGGTTTGGTACCAGTGAGCAGCTTTATCCATAAGAGAGAAGGAGAACATTTTCATGAGTAGAATATCCCGATTTTGAGCTTCTGACTCGAAGGTCTGGGCCAGATGCTTGAGTTGTTTGATATGCTGGAAAGGATCTTCATAATTATGCCCATGGAATTTGGGAATGGCATAAATCATGTTGGGCTTGAGTTCAGTGTCAGGACCTCCAGTGGGGATTTGTACTCGGGGTTCGATTGCTATCGCAGTGGGATTGTAGTGATCTCGCATCATTGGATGCTGCGGTGGGTTCATAAAGGCTTAGAATAGATCATTGAGGCGCTAGAGTTGATTTTCGAGATTATTTTCTTCTGCGGATTGTGCCATGATGATGGATGAAGGAGAATCAGGTTCAGATGAATCAGAAGAGATATCAATATGATTGGGTTGTTGCACAAACAAGGAGGTCAAGGCTTGGCCTTGACGTGAATGAGTGACTAAAGGAGGCCTCAAGGATGGTCTTAGAGACCTCCTCCCGAACATGCACTGATGGAGTAGATGAGAGGTAGAATGTGATGGACCCAATCAAAACACCCAAAAATTTTGGATGACTATAGAGGTTTAGGGCGGATGATACCCCTTAGTCAGAAAGCCGTCCACCTGAGAATTACCTAGGCAGCCAGAGAGGGAGAGTCCCGCAAAGGCTCCTACATGGTAGAATGCCCCCACGGGTTACAGGATTTCCCCCACTCGACCTCTCTTGTCACTGATATTCCAGGTAGATTAGAATGGGGACTTGACCTCTTAAGTCTACCAGTTTTAATTAAGAACAAGGGTACTTAGAATTTCACTCGAACTTTAAGATGTGTTGAGTGCAAGAGTGACCTAATTTGAAGATTGGTTGACCCAAGCAAGGTGGGTCAACTTTACCTGCATTGTCGTTGAAAATTTAGGTCCCTCTTTTAGTGTTCAAATGATTTTAAGAGCCTGATTTTAGGGTTTTGCTTGAATAGATCAGTTCAATCAAGGTCTAGGCACACATTATTTGGAAAAATGATTTCTTGATTAGGCAAGTGTGTCTCTAAAAACCCTAAACTGAAATCCTCAATTGGGTCTAGTTTGGTCCACTTTAATTTGTCCAAATGTGGTACCTAGGGCTCAAACAAGAATATGATAGCCTTAGATACCTTAAGCTTTAAGTGGGTGCACAAATCAGGATTTGTTGTCAAATAAAAATGTATCAACTCAGGCAACTCAGTGAATTATCTATGGAAAGAATGCAAGTAGCCTTAATTGATTTTTTTCCTTTTATCCTTTTCAGAATGAGGGGCTTAAGAGAGAGAGTTAGAACTTACCTGCCCCTGGTGTGTTGTTGTACAGTTGATCTTCCTTGAATGTATCTTCTCCTTGTAATAACCACAGCAAAAGAGATATAGCAAGTTAGAATCTGAATCAGGAATTGCAATCAAGAGTTCTAAATTGCCCGTTGCTCCTCGGCAACGGCGACAAAATGTTTGAACACTAGATCGGTGTTTTAAGAATGTCGCATTGCAGTATAGCCAAAATAGCATTTAAACAAATAAATTTTTTTACTCGAAAAAGATTCTGAGGTCGAACATAGGGAGCAATATGGAATTTAAATCTCAAGAATTGCAATTCATAACTGAGCACAATATATAAGTAAAAGTTTAAGGCAGAATGATATAAAATCAATGATCAATGTGCAAAATGAAGAGAGTAAAATGGTGATTTAAATCACCAATTACCCTTATACAGTAATAGCAAGTAGAAGCACAATATCAGAGTTAATTATAGCTTTAGAAACTCAAATCAAACGTCTGAAAGTGGGATCAAACAACTTAAGCATCTGATGCTACAGTGTACTGCCTCCTTTTTCCTCTCTCAGCCTCTTCTTATTCTTTTATTTCTCTGCTGTGGCTCCTTCTTCTCTTCTTCTTCTTCCTTTTGCTTCTTCTTCTTCTCACAGGGGAGGGGAACTTCTCAGATTGGCTGTGTCAGCCAATGTCTTCAGCAACAAAACCCTCCCCTATCCCTGTGCAATCTCTCCTTTCTCTCTTTGGGTCACACTCTCCCAGAGCCTTCAACAGTACCAAGTATACAGGTAATCGAACCTAGAGCGTACCCGAGACCAGGGTTGCTGGCGTGGGTCGCAGCGGAGGAGTGCAGGGTTTAGGCGGGTTATCGGGTTAGGCTAGGTCCGTGGGGGAGATGTCGCAAACCAGACGCTTGAGGGGGGCGTTTGGGGACCTCTCCTCCTGTGCGTGCTGAGGCAAACAGCCCGTATCACTTTTTCAACTTATTCGTTGGCAGGCATTCTTTAGTCCACGATGTGGGACTAAATCCCACTTCCTTCCTTCGCGAGCAGCTATAGCGACTTCATTCATCGAATTGGTCAAAGGCTCAGTCAAAGAGCCTAATTGTCTCCTTGGTTGCGATCTTGGAAGGGTTTCGCAGCACCTGGGACTTTTCCTGGGGTCCGCAGGTGCTTAAAGCGAGCTTCGAGCTTCGCTTGAAGCTTCGATAATGGCAGTGGAGACTTGGGACCTGCAAACAAGAAAACGGGATAAAAGCCCCAGTTAAAATAGTCCATAAGCTTCGCTGTGAGGTGGGGAATTGAACGGCGGTGCTCGTGAGGTGTGAGGGTACGTGAGGTGGTCGGACGGTGGCGGAATGTGAGGTGCGACAGTGTGGTATTCGGTGGAGCAGTGGGGAGGCTAATAGCCTCGAAGACCAGAGGGCTTTTTTCTCTTTGGAACACGGCGGAAGTGTGGAGATGAATGGCGGTCGGATTGGTGGAGTGTAGTGGCCGTGTGAGCTCGCTGGAGGTACACCGGCGAGGTGGAAGACGGAGGGAGATGGGGTGAGTCGGTGGTCGAAACGAGGTGGTGAGGGTCTGAAAATGAAGAGGGCAAGTCGAGGAGTTATTTAGGAGAGGAGGAAGACAAGGGGGAGCGGAGTTCGCATCGGTTGAGGTGTGGCCGGCGCCGGAGATGAAGATGCTCAGAGGGAGGTGATCGGTAAGGATGAAGGGGGGTAGGAGCGCCGGCGGGTGCTACGTGACGCGGAAGAAGATAAGGATGAAGAATCTGCCACAGGTATGGTGGTTAGACGACGAGGGAAGACAAGGAGAATCACTGAAGCTTGAAGAGCAAGTCGGCCGGAGGAGGGGAGAAGAATTCGAGGGATTCTTTGGTCAAATTCAAGCTTAGGAAGTTCGTTATGATCTGGGGAGTCTTTTATAGGTCAACAGAGGTCGGTTAGAGCTTGGGAAGCAAGCTTCCAAAGCTTGGAAAGGTCATCGGATTGGGAAATTTCTTGAGACCCAAATCTCTCATGCGTTCTCATGAGAGATTGGGTAAGTTCTAGGGCCTAGGATTGGGTTCAAAAGGAAGGAAATTTCTTGACGAACTTCCCTTTCAAAATTGAAAGGGATTCGTCAAGAAATCAGGGAGTTCTTTCCATTTTAAGGTCGCCGGAGCAAGTAGGAATAGGATTAATGGCAGAAGGGGCCTTTTTGTAAGAATAATGACAAAGTTAGGGGCCTATTTGAAAGGATTTTGAAAGTTAAGGGTAGAAATAAAATTAGACAGGACCGATTTGCAAACTAGGTCAAGACAAATTCATCTTAGGTCCAAATTTTGATACAAAGTTAATTTAGACCTAAGGAATCTAATGGTGAGGTTGGATTTTGGTTTTGATCATGTTTGACTAGATAATTTATGCAAAAACCTAAATTATGGCAAATGTCTGTCTGTGGTTCTGTTTTGGGTCAAAACGGGTTCTGATAGTCAAATTGAAAGTTCTAAACCCTAGAGAATATTTTTATATGAATTTTAGAGAGTTTAGGTGAATTTTATTCTGATCAAAACCTCAGTTAATTAAGCGGGTCTATTTTTAAGTTTTCAAAAGTCATTTAATTCTCAGAACACGTGCAAACCCTTTTCTGTCTATCTTATCCCACTTGTTATCTTTTTAAGACCAATTGACCTTCATTCAACCCTTGAGAAAACCCTTGGTTGTACTTCATTCATGATGAGCTGGTAAAATTACAGTTTTAGTCCTAGTTTCTTGTTTTTCTTTTAAAATGAATATGCAATGACTTGTGACTCTCTAGTAGTTGTGTAGGAGCATTTATTGACTTAATTGGGTCAAAATGAACTAGTTATGGCTCATGATGGTGTTCCCATCATGAGGGTAGGGTTGAAAAATGTCAACGTCAAAGTAAAGGTATCTTTTATTGGCCAGAAAATAGTTGCCTTGACATTGATTTTTGTAATACATAAATGTAATACCGCCCCTTTTTATCTATTTGATGAGATAGATGCTACTCTAGTTCCTCAATACTGAACTGCTATTTTCAATATGATCAGTAATTTGGCAGGATTGGGTAATACACATCTCATAACTACGGCATTTGGCCAGAGCTAGTGAGAATTCCTGATAAAGTATATGGTTTCATTCACCATAGTAGAATCAGCTGCATCAAGGTGGTTTCCAAGGAGGATGCTTTGGAAATCATCAAGCACAAAATGGCAAATAAGTTTGGATCTAAGCACCATCTTTTGTATATCTTACCTCTAGTCTTTGTCCAACATGACGATTTTTTTTATTCATGATGGAATTTTGGCACTTCAGAGAACCTCAGTTGCTTCCCAAAAAAAAGAAAAAAGTTTCCTGTGAAGTCTTCATCAGCATTCAATCATTGCTGCAAAATAGGTACTCAATACATTTATGCTAGATTTTCTTTTTCCTGACATTGCAGATTATGTATATATACTTCTTGGGTTTCTTGTGATTGATTGGGGATTACACATTAGCTCTAATTGGGGATTACATATATTGAAGCTAAGCAACTTTGCAGTTGCTAGGTAACTAGTTTTAAGCTACACCTAGTTAGCCTCAAACTACTACAAAATCTTGCAGCTACAAGTTGCTTGGCCAATTAACCAACTGCCAACTCCCAAAAGGAAAAAACCAGCGACCAACTCAAACATTATAGGAAATAGGGCCTATATTTGGACTTTTTCAAAGTACTTAAAAATATAGTTACATACCCTTTTAAGGGTTACAACAACCTTACATCATTATAAATGATTATACTAACTTTGTGCAAGCTCAATTGATATACACATACTAACCAAAACTATATATAGATTAGATCATAAAGTAGAAATAGCAGTTAAGTAGTCAATAATAAGTTTGCATAATATGATTGTAGCCTCAAGTCTAGATGTCCCCAATAATTACAAACAAGGACAACAAGAATCAATTGCTTCTTCCCCTAATACACTCATGTTGTAGACAGTATTGTTATATTTCGGTGAATTTTGGTACTTGTTACAATAAACTCAAGTTTCAAGCTTAAATGTTCCACTTTACTAGACCACTCATCTAGTGGAAGATGAAGCTTTGCACCTTGCGGGTCTAAATGACATTGTGAAAAAAAATTATAATTTGGTTTATGGCAAGTTTTGAACAATGTGTTTCAGTTATTATTATAACTAATAATAATTATTTTATGTTGTTGATATGGGTAAAATGTAGCTAGACTAAAGGATGCCCCACAAGATCTTTAGAAGCTACTTTGCAAGGTAATCCTTTTGTGATGCCTTATGTTTTATGAATTTCTCCCCAAACATTAAACACCAATTCTTTATTGATTGTAATACCCGATTCTTCTCCCTCGGTGGAATTTTTTAATCTTACCATTGAATTGAATTTACTTAATGCAGATGCACATCCGTATATATCCACTAGGGTGATATCTAGAGTGCTCATGGGGCCCAGATCTCTAAAGTATTTCAGCATACCAGCTTATTGGAAGTAGGAGAAAGCTTACCAATAATAATTGAAATCACTGTTGTTTAGCCAGGCAAGAGTGGAGGTGCAATTATGAATTCTGATGGTTACGTGGTTGGACTTGTTACAAGATACTTTCCATTTCCCTTTTCAAAAAAGTAAAGGTACGTCCCATTTCAGAAAGATAGCTCAACTTGTTGGTAGTCTCATACTAGTATTTTTTTTAATAAAGGCAAATGATACTACTTAATTGGAAAAAAGTTTCTCAAGTACCTTGTCAATGAATCTCTTTGGGTTTCTTTCTCTGCCAATAAGCTTTGCACCATTTGAATCACTAATCTTTACCTCTATAATCGTACCGCAAGCAAGTTTTATTGGTCATTTATCAGGAATAGTTGGTTATTCAATTGCTTGGGGTTGGATACATGGAATGAATAATTACTAGGTGATCATGATGCTTGGATGGGTCATCCTTGTTTTTGTGTTAAGCTTGAAGCGAAGTGGAGCATTTGTCTTCACCTTCATTTAAATTGAGCCTGTCTCAAATGCATCAATCCCAGCTATTGGATTTGTTGCTGTTGAAAATTCTAGGACCTTGTAGATGAATGCATTGCTAGGAAGAGGGTTGGAACTTGTATATGCATTTACTTACCATTTTAAAAATGAACTGAAATAAGATCCTTCATGCCACTCAAAATGGTGCTTAATTTTTCATTTATTTTCTAGTTTGTATTTTCTTATGCTTTTACTGTCTATAAGCAGAGTATACTTCTATGTTTTTTACATGGTCATCTTGATACATGCCAAAAGAAAAGAAATCTCAAATTGCCCCAGCAGGATTTAGTCTTAAGTAGATACAAAAACTAGACTTATATATACCAATGTATGTGTGGATAGGTACATCAACTTATGTTATTTATAGGTCACAATTTGGTGGGCTAGTCTTTTGAGAGGAGCTATGTCAATGGCACTTGCCTACAATCAGTTCACCAAGTCTGATTATATCAAGCTGCCAGCAAATGCGGTTATGATCACTAGTTATTTTTGACGAAATGAAGGTTTTCTTGATTATATACCCCCTATAATAGTACTTTTGTTATGACTGTTGGATTGGCTCTATTCTTATTTGTGATATAGGGAAGCTCAAGGTTTTAATTCCATGTAGATTGTATCTTTTAAGCTTTTCATTCATATTGACATCTTTCATATGTATAAATGAATATATGTGTGTGTCTCTTGGTTGAGATAGCACACTAATAAAGTACTCAAATAAGTTCTACTTTTTGCTCTTTGATAGGGACCATTGAAGACTATTGCCTTACGATCCAAAGTTGTCTACATTCTATGTTGTGGTGTTGTCCTTGCTCTTGATAAGGACATGCTATGGTTGTTTGAGCCTAGAAAATTAGGTAATATGATGAATTTAAACTTGTACTAGTAGTAATTTGCAGTTATCTAATAGGAAATATCTATCACTTATGGTTTCTTACATTTTACATCTATTGAATGTTTTAGGAGTAGGAGATATATTTTGACTCATGGAGATCTAT
Organism: Thalassia testudinum; assembly: GCA_037157565.1. NCBI lineage: Eukaryota > Viridiplantae > Streptophyta > Magnoliopsida > Alismatales > Hydrocharitaceae > Thalassia > Thalassia testudinum. The sequence goes on along the minus strand of JAZHRO010000003.1, from coordinate 3,615,519 downwards.
ATGTTGTAAGTCCTATCATTTACAATGGTGAAAAAATAAAATTTTCACTATTAGAAAATTGTAGGATACCATTCTTCCCTTCTTTTGTAAGGATTCTCTTTTCTGAGATATCACTTATGCTAATTGTAGGATACCATTCTTGAGCTTGAATTCCAAGGAGTGAAGATGCAATTTACCATGATTCAAGTTTATTGTGATTTTTTTCCATTTCTATTTGGATTTCTAAGGATGATTATTTTCTTTACTCTTACGACTAAATTTGTTGTTATTCTATTTATAGACCTGGCTTGTGCGTAAGCCAAGGCCTGTATTAGCAAAACTTATTGCAGATACTCTTTTGATAGGATAGTTAAGTCTTCAATGTTCTTCTAAGAAGTAAGTTATTGCATTTCAGTATCTTTTAATAGACCAAACTTCTTTTCAACAATTGGTTTAGAAAGAACACAATCTTATAATTTTCCTAGAGAATGAACTTCTGTAAGTTGCACTAACCATTGAGCTGCATGCGGAGATATGTGTTAGGAGAAATTGAGTTGCATCTTTTTGTTATGCAAGTAAGGGTGAATCATTCCCTATTTTGGAGATAATTTGCAACCTCACAAGCTAAATGTCACTGTTGATGTTGATTGTCATGAAGAGCTATTGATATTGGGATGGAGGTATTGCTGGGGATTTGAATATTAAAGTTGCTATCAAAACCAAGATGTGTTGGTTGCAATTTTTAATTTTGATTGAACTAAAGTTTGGACAATGGGTATCGATGATTATGGTGGTGCTTTTTTACTTTGAATTGAAGTTTGGAAGATTGAAGCTGCTTGGGATAGTAAGGATTTGCAGAGGTTCTACTTTTGGTGGTTGAGTCTTCATGATTCATTGTATTTTCAAATTTTTCTACATTTTTCATTTATTTCTTTGTATCACCCTTGAGAGAGGAATATTTTGGTGTTGAGGTTGTTGCGACCTTTTTTATGTTTTTTCTATTTTTTGATGTATCCCCTTAAAGGGTCATATTGTACTTTATTATTGCAAAATTAATAAAATTGGGGTTGCCTTTATGTTTCAAGCTTGTTAAAATAAAAATATTTCTCACTAAAGACTACAATTAAATGCTATGGCTAGGTGTCATTACAGTGAATCAATAGTGGCAATTAAATAGTAAAAGAAAGTGTCACTAAAGTAAATCAATAGTGGTAATTTAGTGACAAATAATTATTGTTAAATAATATTAATAGTGGCAATTAAATGGCAACAAAATGTCATTAGAGCAAATAAATAGGGGCAATTTAGTGGCATAAACAAAAATCATTAAATGAAGTATATAGCGACATTAGTAGCGTCAATTAAATTGCCACTAATATAGTTCAACAGTGGCAAATAAACTGTCACTACAGAAGATCATTAGCGATGATAATTGCGGTAATTAAAGTGATGTTAATACCGATGATTTAGCAGCAATTATACAATTGCCGCTAACCTTTTAGTGATGTCAACGAAGGCAGCAATTAAACAGCAATTATTTTAAGTGTCGCTAATTCCATATAGTGGCAAATAGAAGGCCTATCGAGGCAGATATCAAATGTCGCTAAAGGCTATTTTTTTTGTAGTGTGGAAGCAAATTCAGCAATCATACAATATTTTTCATAATAGACCAGATTAACTAGAAGGTTCTATTTGTATGGTAGACAAAGGCCACCAGATCTTCAATCCGCTTGGATAGTATAATGGTTATATTCCCTGAAGCTGTTCATAATCCGAGCCATCCAGGTAGCATCTAAATGTGTCTTTGATATGAAAACCAGATCTGTCGTTGTAGCTAGGATGAGACTTTTGAGATGTCGAATTGTAGAGGGTCGAATTGTAGAGGGAGTCCCCAACCCTCTACAATTCCATGAGAGGAGATTCATTTCTAATCAAGCAGCTAATTTGGCTCAACTACCTGAAGCCCAGCATTGTCATCACTATATTTGTGCTTCTTCATACTTGAGAGATTTCTTTCAATGGAGCTATAGTCCTCTGACTTCCTTTTTTCTAGCACAATTGAGGTAACTTCTTTAATTTCCTGATGGTCTCTAGCCGATTTCTTAAAATTTCTCCCTTAGGACATTATTCTACATGATGGTATATTAGAAGGAGAATTTTGTCCATCCTTATGAGTACTCTGCATATAGTAGTTCACCTCATGAGGGACAAGGAGAAGTAAGGGCTTGTAGTTATCAATATTCATTTCGTGGAAATTATTAAGGAAGGTAGACTGAATGCTTGCTACAGGCAATTCATTATCTAAGATTATGTGTAGGCTTTGGTAGCAAGTGTTTTCTTGTATGAAAGATGATGAAGTAATGGTTATTGGTGGCAAACTGTCCAATGAAGGGGTAGATGATAGTGAATTTTTGTCAGGGAGGTTTGTATGTTGATGGGAGGGATGGTTAGCGGGCATTAAGGCGGGAAGTGGAATTTGGATAGGATCGGCTTGAGGTGGATTGGAGGGAAAGGGAAAGTGATTTTTGATGGGGTAGCTTGTGACGGATTGTCGGAGAGAGGGTTTTTGTGTGGGACTTGTGGGTTTGTGACTGTAGGAGAAGTGATAGTGAGGTATGGGACGTGTGGACCATGGGGTTCATTTAATGCAGTGTTTGGGCCTTACCACTGATGGCACCCTCTTTACGATTAACAAGTGGTTGGTTGACCAAGTTTTCACTGGATACGGAAATCTTCATTCGAGGGTTCACTATCATAGAAGGCGCATTTTGCGACGCTTTCTTCATATAATTTTTTAATTTGCGCATTTGATTTAATTATACATATATTTTTCCACATTACCCATATGCACCTACATTCTTCGATAAATCTTTTCCATATATGTAATCATTAATAATCATAATCATCATTGCATAAAATACAAACATGTTAATCAATCATGCTTAATTAAATCATATAATGACATTTCAAAAGTGTTTTTCACTAATATTATGAAAATTATAATCTATCCCTTCAGTTTTTACAACAATTAGTTCAACTTCTTAAATCTCTTCAAATATTTTGATCATTAACTTCAATAGATTTTCCTCAATATTCTCCTATATTAATATCTTCTCCAACATCCATCGTTGTAGAGAACATAAGCTCGTAAACTACTAAGCAATATACAAAAGTAGTAGGAATCAATAAATTCTTACTGTAAGTCCCAAACTTCCAAAATCTAGATGTGCTTACTAATGAGACTAGAATTTCCCATATCCCCCAAGGGCTTTATCTCTGGAAAATTTGAGCCTAGATACAACCTGGGATGACCTTCCTCTTGAAATCAACCAATAAAATAGTTGAGTCACCAAGCAATGGCCAAGTCAATCAAATAATCCAAGAAGCTCGTCCATGATGTTGCTCGTACACCTAAATCCACTAGAGGATCCAATAGAAGGTTAGAAAAGTATTTATTCAAGATGATTGCTTTACAATTGAAGCTTCGTCCCCAAGCAAGTTTTCCTCGACAAAGGACTATCTCATAATCTCTAAGAAAGGCTTTCTCCCATTCAGACATGGGATTTCTTTATTGAAGGGAATGTCTCCAAAATAGTTAAGGAGAAGAAAGCCATAGGTGGATTCTTATATGCATATGCTATGAGCAATCTAATGTATGCCGTGTTGTGTACTAGACCAAGCATCTGTCATGTAGTGGGAATGGTAACCCATTGCAATCCAAACCAGGACAATCTTACTAGACTGTTGTCAACAACATCCTCAAATACCTGAGGAGAACAAAAGACAATTGTCTAGTCTTTGGAGATGGAGATCTATAGGTGTTGGGGTACACCGACTATGACTTCCATTCATATATTGATGATAAAAAGTCTACATTAGGGTTCATCTTCTTATTGAACAGTGGTGTTGTGAACTGGAGAAGTAAGAAGTAGAACACCACAAGTGATTCAACATCTAAAGTTGAGTACATAGCTACATCGAATATTGTGAAGGAGGCGGTGTGGATATGCAAGTTCATTGAAGAACTTGCCATTGTTCCCTCAATATAGTCACCAATACCACTGTTGTGCGATAACAAGTGTGCCATTGTGCACGTGAAGAAGTCTCTCTCTTACTAGAAAAGCAAGCATATTGAGAGGAAGTACCACATTATTCGAGAGATTATCAAGCGTGACAATGTGATCATCACGAACGTTGCCTTTGCAGATGACATGGCTGATCCATTGACTAAGGCATTGACTAAAAAGTCTTGATCGATATGCGAGTTCTATGGAGTTGAAAGAGGTTCTAGAATAAATTTGAATGTAATTTCACTAGAGTAGAGGGTAAATATTGTGTGATAAAAATAATAAGAAAATAAAATGATCAATTACACATTTAGGTAGAAACCTAACTCAGGTAAAAACCACCACTTAAGTTGCCCAACTTAGAATTTTCCCAATTGATCGAGTCGATTAAACCACTAATTAATCACTTTAAATCAAGTGTAATACAACCTCACGTACAACAACACTACTTTGGGCGAGGGTAGTGTACCTCAACAACCATTCTTCTCCATGAAGAGTAGTTCATTTCCAACGAAGATGAGAATTCACAAATTGAATACCCGACAAAATAAAAAAAAAAACAATCCTATAGAACCCAAAATATAAAGTAAATATAAGCCCCTATAGGTATAAGAATCTTCCCTAAGATGAAAGTGAAATGGCATGGAAGCGCGATGTAATCGATGCTCTTAGATATTGCTTGGGTTGCTTGGAGAGTAACTTGGACAATAGCTTTCTTTGATTTCACTCAAAGTGAATGTAGGTGGAAGAATTAACTCACAAAGTGTTCCTCACTTGATTTTCTCTTCTCTAATGTGTCACTAAGCTTGAGAGTGTTCAAGGCTATTTATAGAAGTGTTAAGAACACTCTAGAGGTGCTTAGGAACAAGATATACCTATTAGAACATTAAGGCTATCAAAAAGTGGGTCAAAAATATAGAAAATCAAGCAGACCCAACAGATAGGTGTAGTCAGTCGACGCCTAGTCGACCTACTACAATAGGGTCAATCAACCAACATGTATCTTTGGTTGGCACCCTACAACAGGTGTCAAAGTCCAAGTTTAGCCTTTATTGGCTGGATGACTCCCAATTGACCTATCCTATGGTGGATGATCGATGTCTGATCATCTGGCTACTAAAGGCTTCTCAATTCAGCCTTCATTGATTGGATAACTACCTTTTGACTTGTCCTATAGTTGATGGTCGATGCCCAGTTGTCTGGCTACAAAAGGCTTCTAAGTTTTGATTCCTTGAACAATGCAAAGGTTGGTGAGTATGTAGAATTAGGAAACTTGCTACTAAGGGATTAGACAAGCTATGGTTGACTAACTAGTGAAGTACCTAAGGTAATTAGCCAATTGATTAGTGTAATAATTAGGCACAAGTTCCAAGGATTTTCAAATGTTAAATAGCCAATATTCAAGGGAAAGATCAATACCCGGTCAATGCCCTACTTAGGTGCAGGTCGGCGGATCTACAAGCAAGTCGACTGGCTAATGTGATCAGTCGACAACTAACTAAATTTAATGGTGCTCTATACCTGTGTTTGGTTGCTTTGAAGCCTTTAAGGGTAGGGTTTCATTCCAAGGTACCCTAATGGATAAATTGGCTATTTAACCCTATTTTAAGGCTCTTTTACAAGTATCTAGGAAATGAAAAAGGGAAAAAATAAATTTCATTGATACAACATAAATCTATGCTTTTCTTCATTTCTTCAAGCTTTAGCCTTTATCCTTGCTCCTTGATGTATTTTATCTTCAAGCTCCTTCATGCCTCCATGGAGCTTGAGCTTAAGCTTCCATTAAGCTTCATTCCATTTGTATTCAAGTTAAAATGTTAATCTCAAATGCAAATGTTAAAGAACACTTATTTTGTTATCATCAAAATCAATGATTGTGGTGTGTTAGCACCATCACTGAAGGCAAGTGACAGTCTGTTGGATTTTGTGTGCCCTTGAAGAGCCATTTGAATAATGTAAGGAGTTACATTGATTTGATCATTTCATCTGAATAAGAATTAGGTCATTTCCATTGCATGAAATGGGTCCCTTGGTATGAACTGCATGATGTACTTAGCCAGATCGGATAAGTCCGATGTGTGTAAACTCGGAGATCTAAACGATTTAGAGGACTCGATAGTACGTCAAGAAACTATCCTATTTGATTCAATCATTTTTTTCAGTCTAAGTTGGGATGGCAACCCTATATAAAGGTCGTCGCCTGATTGATGTTCTTGAATGAAGATTCAAAACTATCATGCAAGTCAAATCAAAGAGTTGACCTAATGAAACAAGAGATAACCAGAAATTTATCTTCAATGTTGTCATAGAGATAGCATATCTTTTGACCTAAGACAGATATGTGTCTTTATTTACGAACACATATGTTTGGCAAACCAATAGTAGATGCACCTACCTTGGTGTTGATACTAAGATAAGAGACACATGATCTCTCGAAGGGATCGCACAAGTGTATTTCATAGTTGTGCGTAGCAAGTTATAGGAAAGAGATCTCTCTGAGTACATTGGGAAAGATAAATTCCATATGTGGTCACATAGTCCTGATCAGACTCAAGCATGAGCAAGAAGACAAGCCTTCGGGGAAAAGATCCAATCTCCGTTCTCATCCTAATGATACAAAGAGTATTTGAAATAATATAATCCAAGGAGGCATGAGATCCATATGATGGGATTAAACCTCAGGATTAGTATTATACTCCAGTGTGAAGGATTCATAGGTATTTGGAATACTTAAGAGAGGGGTAGTCCATAATTCATGAATCCTAAACTCTTCACTATTAGCATGATGAAATCAATAATGATTTTGATGGATTTCTACTTGAAGAGAAATCAAATATTAATCAAGAAATTGGCTTGTATTTGATTTAACATTTAATTAGGCCTAAAATATAAGGTCTTGATACAAAAATATTTAGATGGTAATTGAATGAGATTTTAGTACTAAAACCAAATTGGTTTGATTTCTTGAAGGGTCAATGATGTAATTATTCAAGTAGGAATAGATCATAGCCATTGGATTTGGATCAATCCAATGGCTTACATCATATTAGGATTACTTTAATTCCTATAAATATCTCCCAAAGGCAATCATCAAAACCTAATCAATTCTAATCATCCCCAAAACCTCATGAGAGATCCATTAATGCCAAGAAGAGAGAGGAAGGAGAACAGGCGCACCAGGATGGCCCTTCTCTTCTGGGTCAATGTGCAAAGGAGTTGGAAGCTAGACCAACTCCATAGTTACCGGTCGACCAATCTTGTTAGATGTCAACCAACAACTAAGTTAACCTTTCTAGGGAAAAGTTCCCTTTTAGCACCAATCGACCAGTGGCACTATTGTGTTATTGCAATAGGATGATATTAGATTAAATATTGCAATAGTTTCTTTATTTAACTATTTTGATGCTTTACACTTTAATCTAGATATTTGAGAGTTTGTGTTAAGGTATTCACATGTTTTTCATTGATTATCTCATAAAAATTCGTGTTAAGAAATGAAGCTAAGAAGGATCCAAATTGATGTGAAAAGAAGCCTAAAAAATAGCTTGAAGAGGACTTATAAAGAAGTTGAAGTTAGCTTAATCTAGATATTTGAGAGTTTGTGTTAAGGTATTCACAGGCTTTTCATTGATTATCTCATAAAAATTCGTGTTAAGAAATGAAGCTAAGAAGGATCCAAATTGATGTGAAAAGAAGCCTAAAAAATAGCTTGAAGAGGACTTATAAAGAAGTTGAAGTTAGCTTATGAAGAAGCCCATGAAGGTTTCTCAAAGATCTTTCTCTGTCTTTTTAGTTGCAAAGATGTGTAATTAATGATGTAATCTTTTTATTTACCTTTTATATCATAGATTGTGTTAAAGAGCCCTAGAATATAGTGTTAATATGCCCTTAGCCATTAGAATACCTAGGGAACCAGAAATTCACCTTAAAGCCTCCTAATTCAACCTTCCTTTCTCTGAGGCACCAACCGACCCAGCAGCCAACCGACTTGCCCTATTATGGCAAGTCAACTTGCCTTTCCACCAATCAACCAAGGGTCGACCTCCATCACCATCGTTAGCCCTCCAATGTTCTCTTTTTCTCTCGAGAATCAAAGCAATTAATGAACCTGATCATTTTGCCTAATCACCCATGAAAAACCCATGTTTTGGTCAACCAAGGGTTGACTAGCCAAAGCATGAGGCGCTAGCTAATACTATTAAGGTGCTGACCAATCGCTCTCTGATCCCAAGTCCAAGAACTTTTGTTCTAAGAGAACTTCAATAAGGCGTCAACTAGGAGTCAACTTGCCACTACATAGCCAACTGACCCTCAATCGTTTCTGATTTTTGAACGTTGGCTTTCACCTAATTAAGACCACCAACGGCTATTTTAGGTCCTAGATCCTATCTAGAGTATGCCCAAGCCCTCTATAAATATCCTAGGATGCTCCCACACTAAGCACAACACACAACAGTGCAGTATACCTTAGAAGACATTGTTTCTCTCATTTGGCTCTCAATTTCTCTCTAGCTCCTTCTTAACAGCCAAGCTCTCTTTTGCTGCAACTCCCTACTACCGTAGGAAACTTCGATAATGTCTATACTCCCCATCTTTACATCATTATATTTTAGGGGCTGTATAGGATCTTGTTTCTTTATTTTAGTGTAGTTGGGTGTTCGATTTGTGGATTCTCACCTCTTTTGGAGGCAAAATTTGCATCGATTTTGACCATTGCATTGTGTATTGAGGTTGTGGCACTCTCAGTTTGAAGTGATACATTAGTGTAGTTGATCAACTAGGTCAATCACGTAATCCTAAGTCAAAAGGCTTAGGTCACCCCCCTCTAGTACAATTTCAAGTTGGTCGACCAGCTAGTGAAGGACCATGCCTTTGCGATCTTGTTAGTGGTTGTTTGCTAAAGTGCGGGAGGTCCAAGACGATTGTTGCTTTGATAATGGAAAGGGTTTGTGGATCAAGGACGAAGTTGAGTGTTCTTGGCATCGAGGGTTTCATCTGCTGGCCGAAGAGAAGGTTTTGAGGCTTTGCTGGGACTTGTTTGAGGAGGTACTACTTGTGTGGTGTTATTTTACACAACCACAATGGTATAAACTCTATACTCATGGGGACCCCAAAACAAGAAGAAAGTAATTCTTCCCATGTGGTTTGGATTTTCCCGCCATTTATTCTTGAATAATGGTTTTTCAGGCAATGAACCATCTTGAATCAAAGTTTTAAATTACATTTTTCCATGCTTCCATAATGCCATGGACAAATTGTTTACCCAGTACAACATGAAGACAATTAACAACTCATCTCACCCAAAATACAAAGGAAAAAAATGTAGAAAAGGAAGTACAAATGACGTATACAATTAAGAACAAAATAAAATACTCTTAGAAATGTCCTATATATACTACAAATAAGCTGGTTAATTCGTGGGAGGAAGGAAATCGAAGTGGCTCAACAAATTATAAGTGCAAGTATATGCATAAAGAGCTCAAATGCCTTCTTGCAATGATGGAAAGTATGAAAGGGCATTATATATCTTGTATGTCTTGGTTTTAGACTAAGTGTAAAAGGTCCTTTAATAGATTTAAAAGGCCTAGGAATAGTCCACTAGTCATTTAAATTTAAATTCAAAAGATCAAGCCTTCAATGTGGCAAAATGGATAATTTTTTGAAGCTAAAATGGTTGTCTGCCCTAATAATCCTCTTGATGGATTGGAAGTGGATCGGGTGTGCAAGCCAAGGTCCCAACTACTGGGTAGCTCAAGTTAGAATTCATAGCCCGATCAATAAGGTACATCTTAGGAAAGTCGATTATTAATTTAATCCTAGGGTCGAAACCTATTGAAAAGCTGGAAAAGTTTCTCCTATGTAATTGATATTTTTCCAAAATTTGTACCTGCAACTTGTACCTGTCCATGTATACCAAAAATTTATATAGGTGGGTACACCCCACCATCAACACCACGGAGAAAAAAAATAAAAGTGGTAAAACACAAGCAGGCACATCCTGCATCCAAGAGTAGTAAAACACGAAAAAATGGCAGAAAACACAATCGATTTACCACTAATGCATCAGCACAACATAAGCACTTACATCATTGCCTTACTTTCATAACATGTCATCATTACGTATACAACTACCCACAATTTGAAAAGTATCATCCTTACAACATCAAAAAGCTATTTAATTACAAGGCTAAATAAAAGAGGTCGAGTTAACACATTTACATCAAATACTAAAGGCCAACCAGAAGGTAAGTACAAACTCACATTCTAAAAAAATCTCCCAAGTCCTCCTAGGCCTTGACCCAACATGATGCATCACCTGCTCCACAGCAACAAACCTAAAATGGGTCACAAAGAAGGAATGAGACAAGCAACTCAGTAGGGACAAGCCACATGTAACACCCAGAATAGAAGAAGGTCGTGTATGAGTTTCTGCACTATAGGTCAACCACAATCCATTTTCGTGTTCGCATATGCCTTGGCTATGTAACAGGCTAGCTATAGACTTTTTCCTTGTTCCCATACTAGACTCAGGTTTCATTAACACTACAGGCTAGCTACAAGACTCTTTCCCTCCTTACCATGACTCACGTAGTTATTCAATTTTATTATCTCATGATTTATTCCCTCCTCGCCTCAAAAGTCAAATTCTTTAAATCATCCCTCTCTACCAGAGAAGATTGAGATGTATCCTTCCCCACAGGTCCCAACCTAGTAGTCTCTCCCTAGCCAGAGGAGAAACTAGCAGGGCTGGTGACCCTCGCAAAAAGGTGTACTTGTTCTCGATACATCGAGAACATTGCTAACCTCAGTCAGAAGAGTCAGGCCTTTTACCCAAGCCAAATCCTCATTATTGTAAAGAGAAGCTCAGCTTGTATCCATCAGGGTATGATCATGATTATTCATACTTTAATTGTAGTGGGTAGGATGGATGTTTAATGGGCCACACCAATGCCTCCCCCTAGGGGCATATACTCCGAGTGTGCCTACTCAACTAGCCATTTGGCTGAGGCTACAACTCTTATCCACCTCAAGTAGGGTTTGTGATGTAAACACATTTATGTCACATAAACTGTCTATTTATGCATGTTCTTAGGCATATAATTACATCATGCATTATAAATATTGCATAACATACATCATCATGCATTTAGGTTAGATTGTGTAAAGTTTAGGTTAATTCTCTCTTTTTATGGTCAAGGAATAGGGCAATATTTTACCAGGGCCTTGGATTGAAGATCCAACTGTATGGATCTGATCAAGGTGACGATCGGAGTTTAACGACTCCAAGATCGCCCCGATTGGACTTCCGTAGCATTAAATGTAGTCCGAGAAAGATTTGAGATCAAGGGTCGAGGTGTTGTAAATCCATACTTCAGATGACAAATTCGACCACATGAATGGGTTCGGATCGACGACACCGCCTAACTGCGCGAAATTGGTCCAATCTGACATTTGTGGCACCATCTACAAGTCAGAGAAGATGGACAGGCAAGATGGTGCATGTGGCGCCATCTTAGCTACCCAAACCAGCCCAAAGTCGCCCACTGGCTCTCTCTCTCTCTTCAAGCGCATGATCAATCTCAGTCATTAGATCGAGATCCAACTGCTGAGAGATCTCATACCTTAATTCTTAAGTGCAACACAAAGGCAACCGCAGCGCATTGGTCGCGTGGCTTCATGCGAAGGCAGTGGCGCACATTCGAAGCCCCTCGAGTGCTTCAAATCAACTACAGCGTGGGCGCAGTCAAATTCGACCGTGCGATGAAGATCATGCGGGCATGGGAGCGGAGATGTGGCAGCGCCAGGTGCGAGAATCGCGCACGCATGATCGCACACGCATGCGTTAGGTGCGCTGAAGAAAATGCGGGCGAGCGAGATCGAACGACTGAGAATGCTTGATTGTGGATGTGAGTTGAAGTAGCTGAAGGTGAGGAGGCAGGCATACGCACGTACCTTCACCCATGTTTGAGCTACAGTGACACTCATAAACATCACTAAAGACACTGAAATTAATGTTTAATCATTAAAATGACCTATTTGCCCCTCTATTCTTCAACAATAAAAAGGCCCTACGACCCCCACATTCTTTCCATCTCTTCCTCTCTTCTCTCACCCCCCTCCAAAGCTCTAAGAGTTTGTCCCAAACCCGGGATGCTCCATTAGAGTTTAAAATAGAATTTTTTCACCTTCTCATCCCTGTTCGTGGAGCGCCTGCAGTTGTCTTCTCACCATTGTTTAGGAAGCAGATCCAGCTACGACGTCGCCCTGCCCCATCCTCCATCTTCCATCTTCATTCTCCCTTGTCTGTCATCTCACCACCCTCGTCCGGGCGCTCCGTCAACGTAGCTCGTCCTCCAGGCAGCTGTCGAGGAGGATAACCTCTCTCCACCTTCTCCTTTATCGCTTTCTAATATAGATTTCCCATTTTCTGGTGTAGTGATTAGTTGTAATGAACATCAAATTGTGGTTATGAAATTCCTATTTATTCTGTCTCTATTTTCTCTTTATTTATATCATTCTTTTTATCTCTCTTCTATTATTTATTCTTTAAGTAGAGAGCTAGTGCAGATTTAAATCGACCAGCTAATCTGCTTCGTGACAGTAAATCAAATGCGATTTTTGATCAAACGTTCCCCTCCCCATGTTCGACCCAGGTCTCATTCTGAGTTTCGATAAAAATTATTTGATTGTTCAAATTTTCTCGCAAATTACACTATGACAATGGGTTTTCAAAATGCAAATCTTTTTGCAACGAATTTCCGCTACATCATTTTGGCGTCATTGCCGGGGAGGCGATGCTCTTTGATTTCTCGCATTTTCCCACCTTATTTATCTTTTACCTCACTTCTCTCTTTTCTTATTGTGATTGTAGGTACTCTCTCGAGGTAGGCAAAAGCAGTAGTTGGAGTAAAGCGTTGTTGAAGGGTCTATAAGTAACCCCACCTCCCTACTCCATAGTTTTCATTTCATCTCCTAATAACACAAACCCTAATTAGTGTAGGAGCTTGCATAAACCCTAAGGTTAGTTCTGATTGTTTGTTTATCACCTCCACCTACCCCACCCTCCTCTTATAAAAACAAAAATTTTAAAAATTCCATAGAGGTACACAACCTCTTCTAATTCTTCATACTCAACCGATGTTCGAGCGATAAATCGATGTTTTAAAATTAATTCGTTGTAGTATAGCCAAAATAACACTTAAATAAATAAATTTTATTACTCGAAAAAGTTCCGAGGCCGAACAAAGGGATCAAAATGAATTCACACACTAATCTCAAATAATGCAAATGAACAGAAGAATAAGCTACTAAAAAATGATAATCAGTGTAAAACATGAGTATAACAATAATTCAACATGATAAAAAGAAATCTATAACAAAATAATCGTAATTTAGATCACCAATTATTTAGTATAGATATATGTAAACTAAAGTAATCAATAATGCTATAGTAGTCAGGACCAAATATCTGCACAGTAGCTTGAATGCTACAGTAATCAGATGTCTCCTTTGGGGATTAGATGCCTTAAATGGACTTCTCTGTTTCCCCTTTTTCTTCTTTCACTTTTTCCTTCTTCTTTCCTTCTTCTTCCTTGGCTTCTCTTTTCTTTCTCTTCCTTCTTATCTTCAAGTCTTCTTCTTCTTCTGCTTTCTTCTTCTTGGCTTTCTTCACACAATAGCAGGGAAGAGGCTTCTTGAATTTGGCTAAGTGTTAGCCTATTCTCATCTGGAGAAAAACCCCCTGTCCCCTTGCTCTCTCTCTCTCTCCTTCACTCTCTCTGTGTTCACCTCTTTCACGCCCTCCCAGGGCCAAAGCAGCTTATTGGGTAATCGGGTATTCGGGGGATCCGCGTACCAGGGTCCAGGGCTGCAGGCGTGGTCGCAGCTGAGGAGTGAAGGCTTAGGCGGGTCGGGTGCACCAGGACCGCGGAGGAGATGTCACGGACGAGGAGCATGATGGGTGTGAGGGACCTCACCCCTCAAGTGTTGAGGCGATAAGCCCTCAACACTTTTACAACTTATGCGCTTATACCGCTTCCAAATCCCACGATGTGGGACTATCCTACCCACCTTCTTCGCATGCACCTGCAGCAAGGAAATCTCCTCCAATTGGAGTAGCTGCTAAGGGCAGGGACCTCAATTGGCCACCTGGAAGTGGTCCTGGGGCTCTTCCACATGGTCTGGAATGAAGACCTGGGGCTATCGTGGCCTTGAATATGAAGAACAGCATCGGAGGGATGACGCTGCGGCGGAGCTCCGACGTGATACTTGAAACACAAAGAACTGGCTAAAAGCCCTGGTTAAAAGGCTCAGGAGGATCGCCGTAGGGTGTGTAATGTGCTAGCAATGTCCGTGGGGAGTTTTGTGTGTGGATGAGGGCGGATAGTGACAGAAATGAAGGTGGGTTGGTTGACGGGGAGTTTGGGTGGATGAAATGGCAAGATAAGAGAAGGGTTTTTATGAGGGTGGAGAGGTGAAGGTTGTGGGCTTTTCGGTGAGGTGGATGGAGGTGCATAGCAGTGGGAACACTTCGCCAGAGGAGTGGCTGGAGCGGAGGACGAAGAGAGTGAAAGGAGGTATCGAGGGGTTTATTTTTGGTTTTTGGTAGAAGGAACTATTCTAGGGGCCTTAATGGCACTTAATTACCTATGCTAAGTGGATGAAAGGGATAGGATAGCGTCGGCGTTGGTAGGCCAGAGCTGGGGAAGGAGCCTCCGATGAAGGGAGCTTCGATGATGACACCGGAGGTAGAAGGGCTCCTACTGGTACGGCCAAGAGCGAACGAGGAGAAAAAGAATCCAGCCACTGGTTTTGTGATTGGATGATGAGGGAGGTCAGGAGGAGTCGCCGGAGCTTGAGGAGCTTCACGGCCGAAGAGGAGGGAGGAAGAGGAGGGTTTTTCGGTCGGAATTCAAGCTTCAGAGCACGACCGTGCCCTAGGGTTTCTTTTACAGGGCTCAGGAAGGATCTTAAGCTTGGAAGCCAAGCTTCCAAGCTTGGAAATTTCGTCGAAGTAGGAAACCCAAATCTCTCATGCGTTCGCATGAGAGATTGGGAAGGTTATGGAGCTTATGGACGGATTCAGAAGGAGGACTCCTTAAAGAATCTCCCTTCCAAATTTGGAAGGGATTGATTGAATAGAGGAGCTCTCTTCAATCAAAGGTCGCTGGAGAAGGATTCCTTCACGATATTGGTGGAAGGACCTATTTGAAAAGAGTGACGACAAATATAGGGGCCTTTTTGTAAATATTTTAAAAGTTAAGGGTCTGAATGAGATAAAAGAGTCTGACTGGACCAAAATGCAAACTTGGTCAAGATGATCTCAGATTGAGCCCAAATTTTGGTACAAACCTAATTTAAATTGAAGGAATCCAATGGTGAAGTTGTATTTAGGTTTTAACCAAGTTTTATTAGGTAATTTACGTAAAAACCCAAATTAGGGTAAATGTCTGTCTAAGACTATTTTAGGCCAAAACGGGTTCTGATGGTCAAATTGAAGGTTCCAAACCATAGAGAATATTTTTCTATGAATTTTATAGGGCTTAGGTGAATTTTATCTTGATAAGAACTTCAGTTAATTAAGCAGGTCTCTTTTTAGGATTTCAAAAAATCATTTAATTCTCAGAACACGTGCAAACCCTTTTCTGATTGTTTTAACCCACTTAGCTTTATAAGACCATTTGACCTTCATTCAACCCCTGAGAAAACCTGTGGTTGTACTGCATTCATGATATGCTAGTAAAATTACAGTTTTAACCCTAATTTCTTTTTTTTTCCCTCAGAATGATTATGCAGTGACCTGTGACTCTCTGGTAGTTTTGTAAGAGCATTTACTGACTTAATTAGGTCAAAATGAGCTAGTTATGACTCATGATGGTATTTTCATCAACCGGTAACCTGATCTTTGGATCCGGTACACTCATCAACACATAATTGAGTAGAAATTAGATTAGGTAATTACTTGTGTGCCTAATTAAGTGGTGCATCAGGCCAATTGTTTGAGTTGTTTGGGCTGCATCACTTCAATTAAAAATAACTCATCAAGTAGTTGCCACGTAAGTTCAACTTTTAGGGATTAACCACACACTCCATATTCTTTTAAGTTTTAAAAGGAACACATCTTCATTCGTGCTTTCAAAACCTGGTGTGCCAATTGAACTTGATTGAATATACCTAAAGTTGAACCCTAAAAGCTACTTAACAAGGTTGAACCCTAAAAGACAAATTATCAATTAACCTTATTTGAAAACCCTGGTTGTGCACGCACACACATATCAATCAAAAATTAAGGGCACAAACCAGATAAAGGGCCCATCACATTCCAAAGTACATTCAAACCTAATCCTAATTAAAATAGAGTAGATGTTGGCCTTAAGGATTGGACTCGCTCTTCGGGACCTAGACCGAGATTATTTTCGATTAGTCTGCTTCTACTGTTCAATCAGATGTCTAGCTGGGGAAGCAGAGTCAAACGATCATGGCTAGGGGTATCAAAGGAACCTGAGGTGAGAGCCAAGGGAAGAACCTTCTCCCCAACCCCTCCCTCTAACTGGTTGGATTGACCGGAAAGAAGTAGATCAAATCGTTTCTTCATCTCAAGACGGGTTCTGAGAGTTTGTAGGTCTTTAGGCTAGGCTACTTAAGGACATGTTTGATTGTTTGTATTACAGGGTACTTTTCTTCCTCCCATTCTATTATGGATCCTTCCACATCCTATTTGCATTTTCACTCCTACCCTCTTACCACTACTTATTCTTAAGATGATTATTATTCTAACCAGACTTATTCTCATCCATTTTCTAGTTGGAATAATCCTGATTGGGGATACAGTTCTGGACCTCCATGTTCAGGGTCTAACCGTAAACACCATGATCTTGATTCTTGTCCTTCTCCGAGCTACATCAATTATAGATCACCACCCTTTTATGGGCAACCTAATACGATCTACAATCAAGAACTGCATATGGGTCATCACCTCTTTATGAACAACCTGAAATGACCTATTATCAGGGAGGGTATCACGAACCTCAATTTATTGACTCCCCTACACTGAACCCAAACCCACCCAACCCTGAACCAAATCATTTGGTTCAGGTTAACCAGGTCCAAGATAAGGTATTGGCTAACTTAAAGAATACCATACAATCATTAGAAGCTCAGCCAACACCTTGTACTGAAAGATTCACGATCTTAACAAGTATTTGTTGGATTGGCTCCAAGATGTTAAGGATAAAGACCCAAGTGAGTTTTTACTTGGGAAGTTGTCGAAATTGAGGATGAGATTTGTGATTGCTTTAGTTCAATCTTGGGATGATTCCTAGGATGAACCCCATTTAGGAGAGCCAATGTCAGATCCCGCTCAGGCACCTGTAAGGGGGGACATGTTTTATAAGACCAGGGTTGATCAGATTGTCTTAAAGCGACCAGTTGAGAATGAATTTATTTCTTCACCCGAGATCCTTGAGCTAGGGTACGAGGAAAGGTATGTCTCTATGGACCAAAAAGTGAGTGATGATTTTGGGACATATATTAATGCAAATTTAGAATTCTTTGATTCTAAAGGTGAAGAATCATTATGCGAAGTCTCACCTGAGTTTGAGGCACATGATTTCAGTGAGATAACTGGGCCTGAGGAATTCGATGAATCATTTGATGGCCCTAAAATTGAGGAATTTGATCCTGTTGGGGCTAGCTGATGGGAACACCATCATAAGCCCTAACTAGCCTATTTTGGTCTGAAAAAGGTAATAAAGGCTCCTACATAACCATTATGAGAAGAAAAGATGAAACTAGGATTATTTCTGCAATTTTAACAACATTACACAACTACAGAATAACCATGGGGTATTCCAAGGGCTAATTGAAGGTCAAATGGTCATATATGTCTAAATAGAGGGTCCATGCAGAAAGAAACAGATTTTTCAAGAGTTTCAAGAATTAATGGACATCTGAAATCTTAAAAATAGACTTGCTTAATTAACTGAGGTTTAGGTAGGATAAAATTCACCTAGACTTTCTAAAAATCATAGACAAATATTCCCTAAGGTTTGGTATGCTTGCTTTGACCATTGGAACCCAATTTGACCTAAAATAGAGTCCCAGATAGATAGTTGCCTTAATTTGGATTTCTATGCAAATTATCCAGTCAAACTTGGTCAAAACCTAAATTCTACTTCACCATCATATTCCTTGGGTCCACATTAGGTTTGTACCAAAATTTGGGCCCAATCAAAGACCAACTTGACCTAGTTTGCATTTCAGTCTAGACAAACTCTTTTCATTACACAAAGGCCCTTAACTTTTTGGAATCATTACAAATAGGCCCCTAGGTTTTCCATCTTCAAAAATCGATCCTTGCACCATTAATGGAAGGTCAGAGCTTCACCATCGAGATTCGAGCGAGTATTTCTTACTCGATTCTCAATCAAATACTCCCAAAATTGAAAAGGAGATTCCTTGAGGAATTCCCTTCCAAATGGGACCGTCCACAAATCCTAGAACCATCTAGAAGTCCCATGTGAATGGTTTAAACTCACATGTATCATACGTGCACAAGAAGCTCAAAGTTTCCAAGCTTGTTTCCAAGCTTAGAACTCCATCCTGAACCCTATAAATGATCCTACGATGCATTCCTCACCTCCTTAGCAAGTTTTGGCGAGCTAAATACCCCTATTTCTCCTCCTTTTGCCACCAAAACCTTTGCTTTAACAACCACCCTCGATTCCCCTCTTTCGGCCATCCAACCATCAAATTAGACGGTCGATCATATTCCCCTTGTCCTCACGATCCTCCCCGGCCAAAGGGAGGTTGTTCCTCCATCTACATCGCTGACGCCATCCTCCTGCTCCGTCATCTTCTCCAGCTCTGGTCAGCCACGACTGGAGCCTCTCAGCCTCAACTCTCTCTCCTAAGACTCGCTTTCTTTTCCTTTCTCCCTCTACTTCACTTCCCTATCACTTATACTCACAAATGACCACCATCTCACCCCTAACGCCCTCGCCTTCTTCCGCTCTAGCGAAGCTCCAGTGTCACCTATCCGCTGCTCCACCGCACGAACCTCGCTGCTACCACCTCCATTAGCTTCGCCGCGACCTCCTAGTCAAAAGCCCTAACTTTATTAGGGCTATTGACCGCTCTACACCCCTGTCGAGCAAACCCACCCCCACTCATGTCCAACGCACGCCTTGCTCGTGGTCATGCCACGTGGGTCTGGCCAGATCCAGTTACCTGCCTGTTTACCCGATTAAAGATCAGATTGAGCAGGTTTCTAAGAGAGAAGAGAAGAGAAGAGAAAAGAAAGAGAGAAGGGGGGGTTTTCCTTAGCTGACCCTCTCTCAATACTTAGCCTTTGAGAGGCAATCATGCCTCTGTGCTGTGCCTCCCCTTCTACTTGAGAAGAAGGGAAGAGGCTTTGCCTTGTGCGTGAGAAGGGAAAAAGAAGAAGAGAAGAAGGAAGAGGAAGATCAGAGAAGAAGAAGGGTTGAGGATAGTGCCTTTGCACTATAGCATCTGAGCATTTAAGCCATCTGATAAGGAGTTCCATTGTCTGATATCTCTGATAGTGCATTATGCACTTGGCTTGCGTGGATTAAACTTGATTGATACTATTCAAATATTTGCTATTATTGTAATTAGGGTAATTGGTGATTCAAATCACCATTTTATCCTAATCTTTTTGCATCCTTGACATTTGCTCTTATATATACATCATTATTGCTTGGAGTTTTATTATATTGCTATCTTGTGAGTAAATTGTGATATTGAGAATTAATTGCAACACTTGCTCCCTACGTTCGACCTCAGACTTCAAAATTCGAGTATAAATTGTATTTGCTTATGTGCCATTTCGAACTATACTACGATGAAGTATTTTAAAACCTCGATTTCCCACGTTAAAACTAGCATGATAGATTTAGATCATGATTTCATGAAGGATTCAATTCATAGCCCTGATCCTCGATCACACTCCGTTACGCTTACTGATGATTCTAATTTTGAGATCACTAAACCTAAGTCAATTCTGATTCAGTCACAAATCTTGGACTTGGAAATTTCAGATGGGTGATTAATATGTCGAAGATCCTAGAATTTGAAATTCTAAATGTGGAAGATAGGAATTGGGAAATGAAGATTTGGGAAGTCAATTCTGGAGGAAGTAGAAAGCTGAGTCTAAGCGTTCCTATTTGCTTGAAATCACCAACCTTCTGAAGTTTCGTCTAACAGGAGGGGGTGACATAATAATTGCGGAAATAAAATATAAACAATCTCACAAGATGCAATTACACAAAGTACACAAAGTATTTTTAGGTGGAAACCCAAACCGGGTGAAAACCACCACCTAACCCTCTCGAGTTAGGATTTTCCGATCAACCAAGTTGATCAAAATCCACTAAACGAATCACTTTAAACGAGGGTGATTCAACCTCAATTACAACCACGCTACAAGTGCAAGGGTAGCGTTCCTCAACCCCTTCTCTTCACGAGAAGGATTTTGTCCCTCGAAGGAGACGGGAATTTGCAAAGCGAATACCCAACCAAATAATAAAGATAAAATAAATAAGTAATCCTATAGAGCCAACAAAGTAATTTTTAACCTAAGCTTCTATAGGAATTAGGATGCTTCCCTTTGAAAGGAGTGCGTCGACGACGCGGATGCGTGAGCCACGCGACGACGCAACTTCGCTCTCTTGAATTACGGCGGGAGAGCGGGTGTGCGAAGGCTTGATGCTCTCAAGAGAATGGAGCTTGAGCTTGGAGAGCATGAGCTAGCTAGGACACAAGAGAGTGGAAAGTGTATTACAAAGTGTTTCTTGTGTATCTAAGTGTGTTTGTGTGCAAGAGGTTCCCCTCTATTTATAGAGGCCTTAGGAAGGCTTTGGAAGGCTTAGAAAAGCTTCCATAGCCGTTGGGTGCAAAGCCCAAGTGAATCAGCCCGAAATCAGGAACAATCATTATTCTGACAAGCTTATCAGATGTCTAATTCTGGCATCAGACGTCTGGAAGTCCACTTTAAGACATCTGATTTCAAGGTCAGACGTCTGATTTTGGGCAGGTCTCTTCCTGACTTGAATCAGATCTAAACAGGGTTCTTGTGCAAATCCATCAGACGACATATGGGACGTCTGTCACTATGTCTTGACGTCTGGAAACCTACTTTTTCTGTGGGAATGGATTTCCAAACGTTGCAACGGCTAGAAAATCTCTGAGAAGAGATTTTGGGTCAGCCGAGGCAAAACGGTCAATTATCAAACGTCTAGAAAGTCCTATGGACGTCTGATAAGGCTCTAACGGTCACATTCTTGAGTGTTTGCTAAATCAGCCAACGGTCCACTAATTGGACGTCTGGCAAAGTCATCAGATGTCTCCTAAGACGTCTGGTCTAAGGTCTGGACGTCTGATTTCATCAGACAGAACTAACTATGTCCAGCCTAAATGTTATCAGACGTCTGAATCAACAGTCAGACGTCTTAAAACACTTTATCAGACGTCTGATTTTGGAATTAGACGTCTGGAAATGCTGTTTGAACCCTATATTAGTTTTCTAAGTTCTCTACAGAAAACCTAACCATCCTAGGGTTGTGCTGGTGTTCCTTGGACTACTGTTAGGGTACTTTGAGGCTCTTTAACATGAATCTAAGTAACAAAAATAAAGAGCAACAGAAGAAACGAAAAATACAAGGAGTACAAGAGAAGGAAATCTATCCTATTCTTCATCTCCTTCTTTCTTCAACCTATCGCTCCTCGCGAATCTCCTCTGTTCTCCATCAAGCTCCTCCAATCCGTCTTGGATGCAAGCTCAAATTCTGTCTAAACATGTCTACATTTGCAATTGACCTGAAATCTAAGACTCCAAGTGCAAATGTTAAATAACACGTGTTTTGTTATCATCAAAACAAATGATCGTGGTGCTCTAGCACCAACACCTTCTACTAGGACCCTTATGATATTTTTGACTTAGAGGATGTCTAACCCAAGCACATATTCATTGATTATCTTCTTGACCTTGATATTTTCCTATTGTTTGGACTTGGCTTACATCCTCACAAATCGCAGGCCCGAACCATCTTGCTTAGGTTCTAGGTAATTTTTATCCAGAACTGTAGATACACTTGACCATGGGGCATGGGTTTGCATCATAACCTCAACCACATCTGTGGACATCTCCTAGCAGGTACAAAAATAGATTTTCTTCTTTTGATTTTGACTTGCACCTATGAATTCTTTATTTCTTCTTTTGTACAGTGTGCCTAGCTGAAGGTACTAAATTCAGCACGTATACAGCCTCTTTCCATCTCAGAGCCGACCAGTTAATCATGCATTTAGGTGCTTTCTACTCTATCCCACTATGTTTCATGTCTTTTTAATATAATGAGAACATTGCATTAGATAGGCATGGGGGGATGGATATTCATCTCTGAATCATTTCATTAGCTCTGTAGGTGGATATTCATTTTTGAATCATTTCGTTAACTCCGTTGATCCTTTTTATTTAAAAAAAAAATAAAATGTTGAATTAGGAAAGAGAACTTGGGCTTTAGAAATTTTCAATCTTAGGGAATAATACAGTAGGATCTGAACACTTAGACCCTTTAGGTCTTCAGGCTTAATCAGCTTGCGTGTCCACTAAAATGTGGATTTGTTTCTCGAGTCCTTGCTAGTCTAAATGTATTTCTAATTTGTTAATAAGTTGGGGTGATAAGTACATGACTTATCAACCCGCTCTCTAATTTGAGGGAACTTTAATCCTAAGCATCTATACATTCTTTACACTGACTCGTTGTTCGATGATTTTAACAAAAATTGGATAGCTAATAAACCTTCTAGGGTGGCATGGCTGGCAAGTTGTCGATGGTAACAGCTCATTGACAAGTTGTCCAGAGCCCAGCCACAAGACTAGCCTCTTCCTATTGCCTTTAGGTCAATATTAGATCAGGGAAGCTACCTACTTAAAGAAAGAAAGAAAAAAAAATATCCAAAAAAAGAAAAGAAAAAGAAATAGAAAAGAAGAAAAGAAAAGGAAAAAAAGAAATAAGCAACACTTCACAGCACAAGTATGGCTGGCAAGTTGTCCGTGGTAACAGCTCATCGACCGGTTGTCTAGATCTCAACTCAAGAAATGTACATATAATTCCTAAACACTTAGGAAGAAGCGAAGAAGTAGAATAAATCGGGGAGATATACACTGGGTTTGCCCCTTGTGTTGACCCTATAAAAGTAAAAGTAGGGAGAAAGCTACCGATCGAATAAATACGCCTTTAGGTAGAATTTCTTTTAAGGTCACCTAAAGGCGTAGAAACCCGAAGTCTGTTCTGATTATCAATCTGTGAGTCTATCACATTCACATAAAATATGCTTAGCACTTATAGTTCTCACGAGTCTTGGGTGGGTTGAGTAGTCATAGAAAGCTACCTCAAAACCCTAAACTCAAAAATCCAAAAAAAAAAAAAGAAAAGAAGAAAAAGAAAAAGATCCTTCTTTGAATAAGGCGAGGGCTTGAGGCGGTCTGCATTTTGGGAGACACCTAGGCACTGTTGTGTCTCTGAAGATCGGGTTTTAGTTGAAATCTCTAAGTGTTGAAAAATAACTTTTGCCTAAGAAATCTGATCCTAATTCTTTTATAAATAACATGTAGTTTTGCTATGGACTAGAAAAAGATAGGTATGGGGATGTAATGTAGACACATTTATGTCACATAAACTGTCTATTTATGCGTATTCTTAGGCTTATAATTACATCATGCATTATAAAAATGGCATAACATGCATCATCATGCATTTAGGTTAGATTGTGTAAAGTTTAGGTTAATTCTCTCTTTTTATGGTCAGTGATGAGGCGTGTTTCGCGAATTAAAATTAGGGTTCGGAGAACCCATCGTCGTAGCTCGCAAAATGCGTATATCAAATACAATTTGTAACCGAAACTCCAACGAGGTCCCAGGTCGAACACAGGGAGGCGACGTTTACTTTGTTTGAAAACCGTGCTTCATTTTGTCTCTTTTTGTTTTTTTTAAATAAAAAGACAAGCAAGACAAATTCACAAAATGAGATGGAACACAACTATGATATATTACACAAATGTTTGTTACAATAATCTATGAAAGCATAAAAGAGATAAGGGTGAGAGGAAATCTCCTGAATTGACTGTTCGGCGAGACAATGGCGCCTGGTAGAACTTGGATGAAGGAGGTGAGATGCAGGAGGACGCCGGGTAGAGGAATGTTCACCGAGGCTCTGGAATGGAGGTGAGGAGATGGAGGCAATCTTCTACCAGAATAGAGGTGGGAGGATGGCTCCAAGGCAACCTATGAAGGTGGTGGGATGAGGGATGAATTTTTGGTAGGAAGTAAGATCATTACACTAATAGGAAGCCTTTGGAGCTTGAGAGTAAGCTCTAATGGAGCTTTGGTAGGTTACTAGAGTTTGGGACTAGGTGGGAGTAGAGTAGGTAGAGATGAAGAGGAATGGGGGGTGTAGGGGTGTTTATATAGTGGAGGGAAGAAGAAATTCATGTAGAGGGCTGCAGTGACAGCTGCAAACGTCACTAAAGACCCCTTACAGCTGTCGCTGAAGATCACGTCCCCATCACTCACTCCCACAACTATCTTCGCACCTACAGGCAATTAGTGACGGCTGCACGCGTCACTAAAGGTCCGCCAAGCTGTTGTTGAAGGTCGTGCCAACCAAGCACACGCCTGCAGCTGGCCCGTGCATCGCGCACCCCTGGTCGCGTGCGTGCGCTCGTGCACTGGCACTGCGCTAGCTATGCAATTGGTTGTGCGTGCGCCTGTGCGCGTGCGTGCTTGCGTTGCACTGTGGCAGGCTGTGCGCGCGTCGGTGCGCGTGCTCTTCCAATTGTTGATTTGGGGGCTCCGCGGATATCAAACTCGCGCTCCTTCTTTGCAAGCCAAGAGCTTCACCATTGCACCAAGCTGGCTCTTATGATGCGAAGACGTCTTATGGGAACACGGTGGAGAGATCTTCTCAACCGTTGGATCTTGATCCAACGACTAGGAATGGAAATGAGGGGGCACCTTCCAATTGCTGCTAGCTGGTGTTGGGCGGCCTAGATGGCACCACATGGCAGCATCTAGTTCTCCCATCTTCTTTCTGTTGCATAGGGTGCCATGGTGCTCTGATTGATTTGATTTATGCACTGTCGAATTGCGATTCTTGCTCCGGATCCATCCGTACGGTTGGATTTTTCATCCGAAGCCGTAAGGATGTCACATTTCCCTCCTAGCCATTGATCTTCCTTGGACCACATAAGGTACTACAGGCTTTGATCTAGACGACCTCAGAGATGTTAAATTCCAATCGTCATCCCGATCAGATCCGTCCGATCAGATCATCCATCCAAGGCCCTGAAATAAATCTCCTTCCCTCTTGGCCATAAAAAGAATGTAATTAACCTAAAATATACACAACTACTCTAAATGCAAGATAATGCATGCTATGCAATATTTATAATATGAAATGCAAATCTAAGTCTAGGAACCTGCATGAATAGGCATTTTAACCTAATTAAATGTGTCTACATCATACCCCCATGCTTATCTTTTGCTAGTTCCAAGCAACATTAACCAAGCAACATTAAACTACATGCTATGTATAAAAATGGAATTAGGACTCGATCGCTTAGGCCTAAGTTGTTTATTAACAATAAAGAATTTCAACTAAGGTCCTAAACTACGAAAACTCAACAGTATCCGGGTGTCTGCCATAATGTAGACCGCCTAAGTCCTCGCCTTATTTGAAAAGGGAAGATAATTTTTTTTGTTTTTCTTCTTTTCTAATTTTTTTTGGACTTTGAGAGTTTCGGGATAACTTTTTACGGCTACTCGACCCTCCTAAGACTCGAAAAGGACTCTAAGTGCTAAGCATCTTGTGAAAGGGTGATAGACTCACTAGGTGGCCGTTAAAACAGACTTCGAGTTTCTAAGACCCTAGGTGACCTTGCCTAAAGGTTTATCTTTTCGAATGGTAGCTTTCTCCCTACTTTTATTTATGGGGTCAACACAAGCGTGAACCCAGTGTATATCTCCCCGGTTTATTCTACTTCCCTGCTTCTTCCCTAAGTGTTTTGGGAATTATTGTGCATTTTTATGAGCTGGGCTCTAGACAATCGGCCAATGGGCTATTAACCATGGCAACTTGCTAGCCATACTCATGCGGTGAAGTGTGGTTTTATTTGTTTATTTTTTTATTTTCTCATTTTTCTTTTTTTTCTCATTTTTTTTCTTTTTCCTAAGTAGGTGGCTTCCTTGATCTAAGATTTACCTAAAGGCAGTATGAAGAAAATGGTCTTGTGGCTGGGCTCTGGACAACCGGCCCATGAGTCGTTACCATCGACAACCTGCTAGCCATACCACCCTAGATGATTCATTAGCTACCCAATTTCTGAAGAAACCATCGAAAAGTGAGTCAGTGCAAACAATGTGTAGATGCTTAGGCTTAAAGGCCCCTCAAATCAGAGGGCAGGTTAATAAGTCGTATACTTATCACCCTAATTTATTAACCAATTTAAAATAGAATTACTTGGCGAGGACTCGAGACTAAGTCGATATTCGAGTAGACACCCCGGCTAATGAAGTCCGAAGACCTGAAGAGTCTAAGTGTTTAGACCCTCTCGTATCAATTCCTAAAGTTAATAACTTCAAAAAGCCTACGTTCTCTTCTCCTAATTCTTTTTTTTCTTTTTGAATTTTCAATTTTTTAAAATAAAATAACAAGAAATTAATGTTATAGCTGATAAAAAGATTATTTCATAGGATATCCACCCCCCCATGCTTAGCTAATGCAATGTCCTCATTGTTAAAATGAAAGCATGCAGGAGAGCAGAAATGGAAGAATAACACCTGGTTTCTGTGAGATTCTGGTCAGCTCGAAACAGTCTTTACACGTGCTAAGTTTAGTGCCTTCAGCTAGGCGAGGTCCTCAATCAAAAATAACTAACATTGAGGCTTGTATAACACAGTTTCCGAGCCCCTAGTTTGGTGCCTAGAGAGTAAAAACGGGCTTGCCAAAGAGATGATCAATGAAAGTGGCAAGCTGGTGGTGCAGGGAGAGCCCAAATGGTCTCCAATAGGAGTTTTGTTGATTTAGTATAGAGGAGGTGTGGGTGGATATAGAATTTGTGCAATGGTTGGGTGAAAAAGGATGGTGAGGGTTTGGTGATGAGTTAGGGGTTTGTGGGTACTCTAGAATATCTAACATTTCAAGAGTTTCTCCCCAAAGTTCAATTTCATCCTCACAATTTGGGTGCTTAATCCAACCATCTGGATCTTCATGATTCCCACCCAAACGTTGAACCTCAAACTCTAAAAATTCAGGATGAGGACATTGTTGGGTTTTAACTTGATCATGTGAATCATCCAACAAATTTCCAAATTTATAAATATCTTCCTCATCCCGGGTAGCCACAGTTTGTTGTATGTCTTTATTATCCTCAATTATCCCTACAACCGTGTGATTTCTTCCTGAGTTTGGGTTGAGTTGGCCCTTAAAAGGTTGTCTAAGGTATGTATGGCCATTACCTCCTCCATCAAACCACATTTAATTTTATCCTTCTTCGAGACCTCAAAAATATTAAATCGATTCATTTTATTCCTAGAGGCCATTTCTATTTTTCCCGATTCACAATCAATCCTTGCCTTGGCGATAGCCAAGAAAGGTCTTCCCAAAATAATCAGGGTGTGGTTGAGCAGTTTTGGTGCTTCCATGTCCAGGACCATAAAATCAACAAGGTAATGAAAATCATTAGCCTTGACTAAAACATCCTCCAAAATATCCCTTGGTTTTGTAATGGATCTATTGGCTAACTGCAAGGTTATGTCAGTGTGTTTTAGGTAGCCTAGACCCAATTCCATGTGCAGTGAGGTGGGATCACATTAATGGAAGCACCCAAGTCGAGAAGGGCCCGATCAGAAGTGATGTTTCCTATTGTGCAGGAAATCAACGGGGCTCCCGGGTCCTGCTTCTTAGGAGCTAGCTTGTTTAAGATTACTGTGCTTATGTTATTAAACAAGACTATTGTTTGCGCAGCGAAATCGAGGTTTAAAAATTGCTTCGTTGTAATATAGCCAAAATCGCTTTGAAAATAAATAAATTTATTACTCGAATTTTAAGTTCGAGGTCGAACACAGGAAGCAATATGGAATTCAAAACTCAAGATCACAATTTAACTCAAGAATAGAGATTGCAATAAGAATAATTTCAGGATCAATATGCAAAAAGAATGGAGTAAAATGATGATTTAAATCACCAATTACTCCTCACAAATAATACTTAAATCAAAGCCACAAATAAATGTTTATCAAATGTATCAGACATCTTAAATATGTGCTACAGTGCTAGAGACTCAAGGGTCTCTTTCTCTTCCTATGTAGCTTCCTTCTTTCTTTCTCTAAGCTTCTCTTCTTCTTCTTCTTCTTCTTCTGTTCTTCTTCTGTTCTTTTCCTTTTCCTGTGTGGTACCTTCTCTTTATCTTCTTCTACTCAAGCCTTCCTCTCTTCTTCTTTCTTTCCCTATTTCTTCTTCTTCTCCTCTTCTTTTCCTTTCTTCACGCTCAGAGGGCAGCCATCACAAGTTTTGGCTAAGTGTTGCACGAGGCAAAACCCTCCCCTTCCCTGTGCTCTCTCTCTCTTACTCTCCTCTTAGGCTTCGCCCTCCCAGGGCCACTCAGGGTATAACCAGGTAATTGGGTAGTCGAGCACCTGGGTCCAGGGCTGCGAGCGTGGTCATAGCTGAGGAGTGAAGGCTTAGCTGAGGAGTGGGAGCACCAGGTCTGCGGGTAATGTGTTGCAGATGAGGCACGTGAGCGGGGACCTTACCCCCAGTGTCTGAGGCAAACAGCCTAAAACACAAAAACAATTTAAGCGTTGTGGGGCACTCTTCAGCTGACGATGTGGGACTATCTGTGTCCCTCTCCTTCGTGCATTTGCAGCAACAAGTCTTCCTTCAATTGCCTCAGCTAGCATGATCAATGCGTCCAATTGCCCACCTGGACGTGTTCGCGAGTTGTTTCCGCACAACCTGGGGATAGAACCTGGAGCTTGCACTACAAGAACATAGCTCCAAGCTCGCTTGGAGCTCCTTCATTAATGGTGGCGAAGGATGAAACCTAAAATCAAGCAAAACGGCCTCTCGGCCCTATCAGAAAGCTCAGGAAGGATCGTCGTGGAGTGGCAAGTGCGACGGTGGTGGTTGTGAGGTGTGGCGAGGTCCGTGCGTGCGTGGCGAAGTTAGACTATGTGCGTGAGAGTGGGTGTGTTCGGTGGCACTGAGGAGAGGCTAATAGCCTCAATTACTAGAGGGCTTTTGCTCTCTGGGACACGGCGGAGGTGTAGAGATGAATAGCGGCTAGGTTGGTGGAGCGTAGTGGCTGTGCGAACTTGCCGGAGGTATGCCGGCGAGGTGGAAGATGGAGGGCGTTAGGGCGAGTCGGTGATTGAAACGGAGTTGCGACTGTCTGGGAATGATGAGTGGAAGATGAGGCCTCGATAGAGGTTGCTAGAGGATGAAGTAGGGTAGAGGTGACGCTCGTTATGGTGTGGTCGGCACCGGAGACGAAGGTGCTCCAGTAAGGGAAGGTTGGCGACGATGAAGGAAATAGAAGCGTTTGCTGGTATGGCGTGACGTGGAAGAAGGCGAGGAAGGGGGATCTGCCGCTGCTATTGCGGTCAGATGACAAAGAGAGACAAGGAGGGTCGCCGAAGCTCAAGGAGCTTTTCGGCCAAGTCGAGAGAGAGGAATTCATGGGAGATCCCTATCGAAATTGAGCTTGGGCGGTTCGGCTTGACCTAGGCTCTCTTTTATAGGGTTCAAGAGGGAATCCTAAGCTTAGAAGCCAAGCTTCCAAGCTTGGAATTTTCACCGGAGTAGGAAACCCAAATCTCTCATGCGTTCGCACAAGAGATTGGGTAGGTTATGGGGCATGGGATTTGGCTCACAAGGAAGGAAATTCCTTGATGAACTTCCCTTTCAAATTTGAAAGGGATTCGTCAAGGAATCAGGTAGTTCTTGCCATTTTTAGGTCGCTGGTGATTGTAGGAATAAGAGTAATGGCGGCAAGGACCTAATTGTGAAGACGATGACGAAGTTAGGGGCCTATTTGTAAATATTTTGAAAGTTAAGGCATAAATGTAATTAGATAGGACCAATTTGCAAACTAGGTCAAGACAATTTCAGCTTGGGTCCAAATTCTGGTACAAACCTAATTTGGACCTATGGAATCTAATGGTGAAGTTGAATTTTGGTTTTGACCACGTTTAACTAGGTAATTTATGCAAAAATATAAATTAGGGTAAATGTCTGTCTGAGACTTTGTTTTGGGCCAAAACGGGTTCTGATGGTCAAATTGAAGGTTCCAAACCCTAGAGAATATTTTTATATGAATTTCAGAGGATTTAGGTGAATTTTATCCCGACCAGAACCTCAGCTAATTAAGCAGGTCAGTTTTTAGGGTTTCACAAGTCATTTAATTCTCAAAACACATGCAAACCCTTTTTTGTCTGTTTTAATCCACTTGTTATCCTTTTAAGACCATTTGACCCTCATTCAACCCCTGAGAAAACCCATGATTATACTGCATTCATGATATGATGGTAAAACTACAGTTTTAACCCTATTTTCTTATCTTTCTCTCAGAATGTATTTACAGTGACTTATGGCTCTCTGGCAATTATGTAGGAGCGTTTACTAACCTAATTGGATCAAAATGAGCTAGTTATGGCTCATGATGGTGTTCCCATCAACTACTCTCCTAATGTTTTTAGATTCTGCTCTACTCTTTGCTTTATATGAATTCAGTAAACCTATGGTGTAGGTGGGGATTGATCCAATAGCCGCAAGGAGTAAAATGATTGTCAATTTGAAAGCCTGAAGTAAGGACATCCTTTCCTCCAATTTCTCCTTCGACTTTTTCTGTTTGCCCATACAACAACAACATACTCCCAAATCAGACTCTAATGTTTTGTTGATCACATTCCTAGTTGGGAGTCTAGAATTCTTACTACGGGACCTAATGGTGTTGCCATGGGGTTGGGTAGGTCCCTTGTGTCTACTACCACTCCTCAAGGTGATGGTATTTGTTGTGGCAAAATGCTGTTGGTTAGTGCTTTGGGGAGGGTTGGGCAAAACAGGAGGCTCCAGGTTGATTATGGTAGGAACTTGGTTCGCTTTGGCATGGGCTGGGGTAGCCTGATAGATAGCATGAGCCTAAGCATACGACTCCCCATTATTACCAAACCCTTGAGGCCCAACGCCTCCATTCTGCACATTCCTTGGGTTTGGTACAGGTTGTGATGGTAGGGATCCAGGCTGTCGGCTATTTGCACCAAGTTCGAATTGCAAGGTTTCCAGCAAAGTTTTCATTTGTTACATGAGCTGGAGCATTGACCCTTGCATTTCTACCATCTTCAGGTTTAAATCAGCCTGCCCAACGGGTTTTTGAGCATTCCACATGGACTGATTAACTTGATTCGAGGGCAATTGAGTATATACTTGACCTTGACCCATTGGTTTTTGTGATACATAGTTGTTGGGTCGATATTGGGTCTGCTGCCCCTGATCTTTCCAAGAGAAGTTAGGGTGATTTTTCCAACCAGAATTGTAGGAATTCAAGTAAGGGTTGGACCTAGCATTCTCCTACATAGCATGAACTTCCTCATAAGATGAGGATGAAGAAGGATCAGAAAAATTGGGATCAAAGGCCCCAGTTTGGAACCCATAAGTTTCCAAAAAGAGCTGGCCCGACTCTAGCTGGTTCACAAACTCCCATCCCATAGGAACTTGCGAAGAATGGAATCCCGATTCTTGGGATTGAGTGGATCTAGAAAAAATAGAGTTTCCAGACATCCACTCTTCCATTCATTTAGCAACCAGATCCATCTTTTCTAATTTATTGTAGATCAATTCCATATCAAATGTATGAGAATCTTAGACCTCATTGGTATTTGATCTAGTTTGTTGGGATCGGTTGAAGGTTTCCATAGAGGAGTGGTTTAAAGAGTTTTCACTCATTTCCTCAAACAAATCATACGCGCCATCTGTGTCTTTGTTGAGGAAATTGCCTCTGCAAGAAGCATCCACATGATTATGGAGTTAATCATTCAACTCATGATAAAAAATCTGCACAAGTTGACATTTAGGCACCTCGTGGTGTGGACACTTCTGCAACAGATCCTGGAATCTCTCCCAGGCCTCATGAAATGGTTCCCTCTGCTGCTGGGCAAAAGTGGTAATTGCTTGTCGCAACTCATTGGTTCGCCTAATTGGGAAGAATTTCTTCATGAAGGCCGATTTCAAAGCTATCCAGGGAGCAATCGGTCTTCCAATGGCACGATACCAATGTGTGGCCTTATCCCTGAGTGAATGGGGAAAAAGCTTCATGAGCATCTATTCTTCATCAACATTCTGCGATTTGGTGGTCTGAACTAGAGTGATTAGGTCCTCTAAATGTTGGAATGGGTCCTCTGAGCCAAGCCCGTGAAAGTGTTTAATTAGACTCAAAACTTGGGGCTTGATCTCAACATCACCGATAGGGATCATAATGCCGAGACGATCCTCATAATTTGAAGGATCATAAAATCCTTCAAGGGCCGAGCACCCTGACCATTCATTCATTGGAACCATTGCTGCATCTGCTACAATTCTTCCAACTGCCTCTAAATCAGCTCCTACTGGTTTGGGGGCAGGAGAGGTGGTTGTTGATCTGCCATGGGATCTACTTGGCTAAAACTCAAACTCTGCCTCCAGGAATGGTCAATAGGTCCTTCCAAACGAGGGTTCAATGACCTCCTTCCAAGCATACACTAGAAGGAAGTTGAAAGGACGGGAAGAGAAGGGACCTTGCAGCACAAAAAATACAAGCTTGTCCTTAGGTTGGGTAGCCTAAAGGTCTACAGACTCTTAGAATCCATCTTAAGATTATAGACGATTTACTCTACTTGTATCCAGTCAATCCAACCAGTTAGAAGGAGGGACTAGGGAAAAGGTTCTTCCTTTGGCTTGCACCTCTGGTTCCTAATGTACCCCCAAGCACGATCGTTTGACGCTACTCCCTTAGATAGACATCAGATTGACTAGTATAAGTAGGTTAATAGTGAACAATCTCAATCTGGGCCCCGAAGAGTGAATTAGTCCTTATGACCAGCGTTTAATCAATTTTAGTTGGGCTTGGGATATTTAGTGCCTTCGGAATGTGATGGGCCCTTAATTATTTGTTTGAGAATGTGTGTATGTGCACAACCAAAATGTTTTCAAGCAAGATTATTGAGGATGAGGTGAATTTTAGGGTTCGAATCTTGCTTAGTAGCTTTTAGGATTCAAATATTAGGTATATTCAACCAAATTTCCAGGAGGCAAACCACGTTTGAATTATGCTTACTTTGTTTGAAAACTGAGCTTCGTTTTATTTCTTTTTGGTTTTTTTTTGAAATAAAAAGACAAGCAAGACAAATTCACAAAATGAGATGGAACACAACTATGATATATTACGCAAATGTTTGTTACAATAATCTATGAAAGCATAAAAGAGATAGGGGTGAAAGGAAATCTCCCAAATCGACTGTTTGGCGAGACGATGGCACCTGGCGGAAGCTTGGATGAAGGAGGTGAGATGCAGGATGACGGAGGTGAGATGCAGGAGGATGTTGGGTAGAGGAATGCTTCGTCGAGGCTCTGGAATGGAGGTGAGGAGACGGAGGCGATCTTCTACCAGAATGGAGGTGGGAGGATGGCTCCAAGGCAACCTATGAAGGTAGTGGGATGAGAGATGAATTTTTGGTGGGAAGTAGGATCACTACACTAATAGGAAGCCTTTGGAGCTTGAGAGTAAGCTCTAATGGAGCATTGGTAGGCTACTAGAGCTTAGGACTAGGTGGGAGTAGAGTAGATAGAGATGAAGAGGAATGGGGGGTGTAGGGGTGTTTATATAGTGGAGGGAAGAAGAAGAAATTCATGTAGAGGGTTGTACTGACAGCTGCCAACGTCACTAAAGAGACCCCTTGCAGCTGTCGCTGAAGATCACGCCCCCACCGCTCACGCCCGCAGTTGTCCTCTCGCCTACAGGCAATTAGTTACGGCTGCAAGCGTCACTAAAGGCCTGCCAAGCTGTCACTGAAGGTCATGCCAACCAAGCACACGCCCGCAGCTAGCCCGTGCATCACGCGCCCCTGGTCGCACGGCCGCACTCGTGCACTGGCGCTGCGGTTGGCTATGCGTGTGCCTGTGCACGTACGTGCTTGCGCTACTCTATGGCGAGCTGTGTGTGCGCCGATGCACGTGCACTTTCAATTGTTGATTTGGGGGCTTTGCGAGTCTCGAACCCGCGTTCCTTCTTTGCAAGCCAAGAGCTTCACCGTTGTGCTAAGCCGATTCTTGTGACACGAAGATGTCTTATGGGCATGTGGTGGAGAGATCTTCTCACCTATTGGCTCTTGATCCAATAGCTGAGAATGGAGATGAGGGGGCGCCTTCCAGTTGCTACTGGCCGGTGCTGGGTGGCATAGATGGCGCCACGTGGCACCATCTGGGTTGTCCATCTTTCTATTGCAGAGGGTGCCACGGTGCTCGGATCAATTTGATTTCCACGCAGTCAGACTGCTATCGTTGCTCCAGATCCATCCGTATGGTCAAATTTTTCATCCGAAGCCCATAAGGATGTCACATTGCCCTCCTGGCCATTAATCTTCCTTAGACCGCATAAGGTACTACGGGACTTTGATCTAGACAATCTTGGAGGCAATAGACTCCGATCGTCATCCTGATCAGATCCGTACGATCAGATCATCCATCTGAGGCCCTAAAATAAATCTCCTTCCATCTTGGCCATAAAAAGAACGTAATTAACCTAAAATATACACAACTACTTTAAATGCAGGATGATACCTGCTACGCAATATTCATAATATGAAATGCAAATCTAAGTCTAGGAACATGCATGAATAGGCATTTTAACCTAATTAAATGTGTCTACATCAGTTAAGGAACATGGCAATATTTTATCGGGGCCTCAGATTGAAGATACAACTGTATGGATCTGATCAAGGTGATGATCAGAGTTCAACGACTCCAAGATTGCCTTGATCAGACTTCTGTGGCATCAAATGTAGTCCAAGAAAGATTTGAGATCAAAGGGCCAGGTGGTGTAAATTTATACTTCAAATGACAAATTCGATCGCACAGATGGGTTCAGATCGACGATCGCAACCCAACAATGTGAAAATCAATCAAATTCGACATCCGTGGCACCATCTACACTTAGAGAATGTGGATGGCCATGATGGCGCCATCATGGCCATTGGTGCCATCTCAGCCGCCCAAACCAAGCTAAAGTCTCCCATTGGCTCTCTCTCTCTTCAAGCGCACGATCAATCTCAGCCGTTGGATCAAGATCCAATGGCTAAGAGAGCTCATGCCTTAATTCTTAAGTGTGACACAAGGGCATGCAGCCGCAACACATTGGTCACATGGGTTTGCATGAAGGCAGTAGGACGCGTTCGAAGCCCCCCGAGAGGTTCAAATCAACTGCAGTGTCAACACGGTCAAATTTGATTGTGCAATGAAGATCGTGTGGGCGTGGGAGCGGAGACGTGGTAGTGTCGGGTACAAGAATCATGCACGTGCGATCAGACGCATGATCAGACGCGCATGCGTTAGCTCATTAAAGAAGCAAGCGAGCATTTTAAGCAGTATGATGTCTTGATTGGATGGCTGAGAATGCTTGATCGTGGATGTGCGTTGAAGCAATTGAAGGCGAGGAGGCAGGCGTGAGCACGTACCTTCACCCACGTTTGAGCTATAGTGACAGTCATAAACGTCACTAAAGACATCGAAATTAATGTTTAATCATTAAAATGACCTATTTGCCTCTTTATTCTTTAACAATAAAAAGGCCCTATGAACCCCACATTCTTTTCATCTCTTCGTCTCTTCTCTCACCCCCTCCGAAGCTCTAAGAGCTTGTCCCGAACGAGAGATGCTCCATTAGAGTTTAAAATAGAATTTTTCCACCTTCTCATCCCCGTTCGTGGAGCGCCCGCAGTTGTCTTCTCACTGCCATTCAAGAAGTAGATCCCGCTACAACGTCGCCCTGCCCCATCCTCTATCTTTCGTCTTTGTTCTCCCTCATCCGTCATCTCACCACCCTCGTCTGAGTGCTCCGTCAATGCAGCTCGTCCTCCAAGCAATCGTCGAGGAGGATAACCTCTCTCCACCTTCTCCTTTATCGCTTTCTAGTATAGATTTTCCACTTTCTAGTGTAGTGATTAGTTGTAATGAACATCAAATTATAGTTATGAAATTCTTATTTATTCTCTCTATTTTCTCTTTATTTGTATCATTCTTTTTCTCGCTCTTCTATTGTTTATTCTTTAAGTACAGAGCTAGCGTAGATTTAAATTGACTAGCTAATCTACTTCATGATAATAAATCAAATGCAATTTTTGATTAAACATTTGCCTCCCCGTGTTCGACCCAGGACTCATTCTTAGTTTCAGCAAAAATTATTTGATTATTCAGATTTTCTCGTAAATTAAACTACGACGATGGGTTTTCAAAACTCAAATCTTTTTGCGATGAATTTCTCCTACACCAGTTGGCTAGATGTTTAATGGGTCGTGACAAAGAGATTTTCACTTAACAAGATGATAACAATAAAAATAATACGTCGTTGTAATCGCATGGTGGAAATTCTCTCAATCAAAAATTAATTTAAATCTAACCATAGTGGATTAGGTTATCACCATAGGGAAGAACTAGCCTATTAAACTCGTAAGTGGTGCCTTGTCTATTCAGGAATATCAATGGGTGCACATACTAACTAGTGCAACTTATTTCCAACATAAATTCTCATTCTAAGCAACTAATCAAAAGTGTAGGTGTTCACATGCAAAATCACCACAATATAATATCCTGTAAATAAGTGAATAGTGATATTGACAATGGCAATCACTGTAAATATTAATCTCCAACAAAACAGAGCCTATTCCTATAACCAATATCTCATGCTCTATATCATTCATGAGAAGAATTCAACCACAAGTAATTCAGATAAAGAAGAGGGATCTCCATGCAAATTCCTTTCAATAGATTAATTCATTAAATAAAAGAATATGAATCTTGGCAATGGCATTCACCGTAATTATTAATCAAACCTAAACCAAGGCATTTGTTGCAAGTAATCGTGCAGGCATGGAGAGGGGTCGCCAGCAGAGTTGCTACGGGGGATGGTAGGCCTGAGTCCGAGCGTTGTAATGGCATAGGTGGCACCGTCGATGGTGGCTAGACATGGCCGGTCAGAGGACACTCATCGGAGATGGTGTACACTTCATGGGAAAGCGGCTGTTGAGGGGTGTGGTGTACAGTGCATGGATGGTTGACCACAGAGGAGGGTCGATGGCGAGTTTGGCGTTCGGCGGGGGTGGCCACGAAAGGATACGATGGTGAAGGTGATGGGTTGGTTTTGGTGAAGATGATGAACAGTGACAGTGAGCGAAGAAGAAGAAGAAGAAGAGGAAGAGACTTAGGCGTGGATGAGGGCACGGTGGGGGGGTGATCCCTCCTTCTGCGTGAGCGTAGGTGGTGGGTGATGAACAAAGAGAAGGAGAGGCATGGTGGTCGGCAAAGGGTGTGCGCAGCGGGGGGTTTTGGTGGAGAAGGTGAATGTGGTGATGGGTTCATACTGGGTTGAAGAAGAGGAACGAGAAGATGGATGGCTGAGGGGGGAGGAGGGTTATGTGTGGTGGTGCTATGTCCATTCGCTATCACGATGCAGTCAGCGCAAGGGGAATGAGTGGAGGAGTACGCCTATGCCATGGTGCACGTTGGGTCCACGGTGCAAGCTTGAAAACACAGGGTACGCTAGAGTCACGGTGGTGATGGAAGCTGCCATTTCTTCTCTTTTCAAAATCATCTTGCTGTTGCACCTCTCTCTCAATATGTTTCCTCTCCCCCGAAGACTCAAGCTTCTCCAACAAATTGACGATAGTGGTAAGGCGGTGGTGGTGTTGGCACCGTTAGCAAGATTGGTACCGCAATTCATGGTCATCAGATGTATAGACTAAGCTCTGAACGTCTTAAATAATGAAACTGGATGACTGTCATTTTCAAATATAGCTTTGTCCACAACTGGGAGGTTGACTGAAGCACAGAGTTGGTGTGTGCAGGTCCCATTTGTGAATGATTCCCTCCATGTTGCAATAATCCTTGCATCTAGCCTACATCCACCAAATAGGTTATCATAACAATATGCTATTAAATGTGAAATTGTCACATAAAATTATATGCAGACTAAGATAAATTATCATTTAACTCTTAAGCAATTAGAAACTAGGAACATATAATTAAAGAGTACTTAGGCTAAATAATGGTCCACTAAAGTGGACTTATCAGGTTGCACCAATGTTCTCTTTTGGAACATAGTACCATAGGTGCACCCTTGCAGTCCACCATCGGTACTGAGGCCATGACTAGGTCTCGCATCCCATACATCATGAGACATCAATCAGATTCGGATACCCACTGGTTCCTAAACTCATCAATAGCCACCTAGCCTGTCATCGTGACCAGGGATCATCCAGATCCCCAGGTCAATCACAAGTAGCCACTAGCTACTTCAGCTCTTTGGGTTCCAACCCACAATAGTGGACCCTCGATTCACAAACTCAATGGTGCAACCCTACGAGCTCACCTAATGGACTTACTCATCTTTAATTAAATTTCGGTTCCTATGCTAGGAGTAAAGTCCTAGGTACCTAGTGAATCACATGGAGTCTATCCTCAGACCTTAGGGTCCAAGTTCCTTTTCTGTAGACTCCTGACAAGGTTACCAAGATTCAATAGTTTCAAGTTTCACTTGAGATTTAGTCGATTACAGTTCAACTTCTAGTTCATGCTTTTAGGTGTTTTAGACGCGTCACTTTCTTAGCGACCATTAGGGATAGTTAGCAGTTTAAAATTCACATCCTTACCATCCTGAACTAGGTTTGGTTTTTCCCCCATTCCTCTTCATAGGTTAGGAATAAGGTTCAATAATAGCATCATTATTTCCAAGGCACCAACATCGATATTAGTGTTCTAGGTGCCCAAAGCCCACTATCCACTAAGTAATGCCAGTACTGGTACTGATTCCCAAGATCGATACTAGGCACCCTTAGATTTTCTTTATTGCCCATTCATGCCTGAGAGAAATGACTAGTATCGGTACTAATCAATTAGTACTAGTACTAGGCATTCCTCACCCTAACAACTCACGAGCTCTTTAGGCTAGGGTTAGAAGCTTGTACTGTTACTAATCAATTAATACCAGTACAAAGCACACACTGCCCCCGGTCTACAAGCCACAATGGCTTGGCAACAACCATCTAGTACCGATATGGATGTTTAGTACCAATATCGAGTGTTTCCAACACCAAACTCTACATGGCAATAGGGTCACATCCCCCATATAAACCTTCCCTTGTCCCAAGGGCTCGGATTCATCATTCACCCATTATAAGGTACCAAAAAGATGGCATTCTTAGCCCTAAACCCCCAATAATATAATGAGCATGACGATGCCCTAGCAGGTTTCAACACCCATCCCAACTATTCTTCAACCTTTATGACCAGTTACTATTCATACTAAGGGCATTTTATAGCATAAAACCTCCTTGGATCTATTAACTACAGATCTAACACAAGTCATCACTAAGATATATCTATGAGTTAATCATGAACAACAAAATCCTCATTCTATCTCGAATCTCAATATGCAGTGGAAAAATCACATACACGTAACCACATCCAATATGATGTAATCGCAACATTAATCACCTCATGAGTTCAACAACTATGCATGCAAACTAATAATGTAAATCACTAAATTAAATAAATTTAGAAAGGATAAAAATGTAATCTCATGGCATAAATATATTATTTATCATATTTATGATAATATATAAAAAGTTGAGAAAGAAATAATTTAATTTGTTCATTAAAATCCATTGTTTACATTTTAGTCCTTAAGTTTCTGTTCAATTAAGTCCTTTTTATTACCTAGAGGTCCTTATTTATTTGCAAATAAGTCCCTCCCACACCTTCTTCCTCTTACCCCTCCACGAATGGTTGGCATTCACCGGTCATTAGTGTATGTTCTGATGGGGAGGGGGGGGTGAGATTTGCGTGATATAAAATTAAATGCGAAAATATAATAAACAATCTCATAAAAGAAGGCAATCACAAGTACATACAAGATTTTTAGGTGGAAACCCATCCCCGAGTAAAAACCACCACCTAAACCTCTCGATTTAGGATTTCCCAATCGGCCAAGTTGATCAAATCCACTAACAAGTCACTTAAACAAAAGTGAGTTAGCCTCTTACAACCACACTACTTATACGAGGGTAGTGTACCTCAAGCCCTTCTCTTCATGAGGAATATTTTGTCTCATGAGAGAGACGGGAATTCACAAAGCGAATACCCAACCAGGAAAAATAAAAACTTATAGAGCCACAAAGTAAATGTAATATTATGCTACTATAGGTAAGAATTTCCCCTTAGTAGGAAGTGTGTAGGCATGATCTCGGTAGAGTATCGATGCTCTCTAATTGAAAGCTTTGAGTGCAAGAGCACTTCTTCATTGATCTTTCTCTTCTAGGACACAAAAGGTATGGAAGTAGTATTCTTAGGTGTGTGTTAACAAAGAAAGGGACCTCCTCTATTTATAGGTGGCTTAGGAACCCTTAGGAAGGCTATGGAAGCCTTAGGTAACAGTTGAAAATAAATCCAAGGCTAATCAGGTCAGAATTAGGGCTATTAATGATTCTGACAGTGTTATCAGATGTCTGAATATATTATCAGACGTCTAGGTCATCGTCTGATCTTAGGGATTGGTCGTTTGATCTAGAAGGGTGGAAGATTTGATTAAGGTTGGATCAAGACAGATGTCTAAAGATCAATTATAAGACATCTATGAAACAAATTAGACGTCTAATTCTAGACTGGTTTCCTTCCTATTTTGTCCAGACCTAAATAGGGTTCTAGGTCTTGTTGGTCAGACAATAGGTCGGTCGTCTGGCACAAAGTCTGGATGCCTGGAAATAGGATTCACTGTGGGAATTGATTTCCCAAGGCTCAAATGGCTATAATCACTGACAAAAGTGATTTGGGCCTAACATCTATTTATCAGACGTCTGGGGATCTCTACGGACGTCTGGAAGTGAATGTAAATCAGATTAAAGGTTAATCCTCAACGATTAAGTCTGACAAAGCCAATGGTCCTCTAGTTGGACATCTCGTAAGATTATCGGATGTCTTCTAAGATGTCTGGACTAAGGGCTAGATGTCTGAAACTGATAGATAGAGAGTGGGTTGCCAGCCTAAGTGTTTTAAACGTTTGATCAAACAGTTAGACATCTTAAAGTCTAAGATCAGACGTCTGATGTCTAGATTGGACGTCTGATCAGGCTGTCTAATACCTATTTTCGCTTTCTAAGTTCTCTATGAAATGCCTAAGTATCCTAGGTTTTTGTAGGTGTTCCTAAGACTATTGTTTTGTTACTTTGAGGCTCTTTGACATATAATCTAGGAAAAATAAAGAGCAAAGAACAAAGATACAAAAACAAAGTACATAATACAAAATAAAAAGAAATTTATCCTATTCTTCTTGTCTTCTAGCTTTCGTTCCAAGCGAAGCTCCTTCTCCTCCATCAAGCTCCTCCAATCCACTATGGATGTGAGTGTGAGCTCCTCCTTCACACTTATAACCATTTGCATTTTCCTAAAACCTTAAACTCAATGCAAATGTTAAATGACAAGTGTTTTGTTATCATTAAAATTAATGATCGTGGTGTCCTTACACCAACAACTAGACTATCTGATCATCGCCTAACTGA
This sequence comes from Thalassia testudinum, assembly GCA_037157565.1. NCBI lineage: Eukaryota > Viridiplantae > Streptophyta > Magnoliopsida > Alismatales > Hydrocharitaceae > Thalassia > Thalassia testudinum. Next base: position 3,573,600 of record JAZHRO010000003.1, on the reverse strand, counting down.
CAACAAAATTCTTCTTCCATGGTTGTTAGAGTCTAACTCACAACTTCCATTTCATCGAACTACTCAGATGAACCGTTAACCAATTAACCCACGATGAGTAACTTCATCATCTCCGGAGACGATGACAGTGGTTTCAGTGAGCCTAGACATGATCCTGGCCAAGTACATCTCCCCTGACCCTCCTCTCCACCTATAAATAGACCTCCACACCTCCAATCTTTGTTATTGACCCCCTTCCCTCTCCTACACCAAGGTTTCTCCTAGGTTGTTATTCCCAAAGCTCCAGCATCTCCTCAACCCCATTCTTGAGCTTACTCCATGGTAGACCAACTACCTCTCTCACACCCTCTTCCTCTGCTCCGTCTAGCTAGTGATAGAGGAACATCATCTCTCTGTCATAATGCTTTCAATCTCAACTAGAGTTGCTACCCTACCAAGTCTGATTTCCTCTTGTTTCTACCCTGCCAGCGGTGGATTCCCTCATCTCCTTCATCCAAGTAACAAGTAGCGTAGCATTATGTGTAGCTTTTAGATCAATTCTAGGCATTTAGGTAATTAGGAGTAGGAGTAATTTATCTTTACTTCAGAGCCTCTTCTCTGACTCTAGCAAGTTAATTTCGACTTGCCGGACATCCATTCATTTCATACACCTTTTGATCACCTTCCTCTCTCTTCCATGATCGCAATCCACTTCTTACTTCTCTTAATTATTCACCTAATCATCTATTCCACACTTCACCTTCAATTGAGGTGTCCGCTGTCTATGGCTGAGCCTCAGATCACTTGACATATCCATTCAACCCCTCCATCACATTCTTGACACTATAACGGCCATCTCAACCTACCTAATTGATCCTATTAGCCTAAATGTAAGATTCATCTAATTCCACTTCAACACTGGACTCTGTTGTCAATGGCAAAGCTCTTGTGAGTTTTTCACCTAATTAGTCCATCAATCATCTTCACCTATAGATCATTTCGCCTCACTCAATTGAGTGAGATAATGATTCTTGAGTTATGTCGAACTCAAGATGTTTTCCTTGAGATTTTAAGTTCTTATCTCTGATTGATCTAATAATTTAGTTAATTGTTGAACTCATGGTGATCATGAGATCATTAGGAGTCTTTTCCATTTCTTGAGCTATTTCATGGAGTTTTACCTCATGTCAATTTAAATTTCGATCTTCACCAGAGCTCTGATGAACTCTAATGAAGGCAATTGTGCGTCACAGTTTTTGAAACCTCTTGTAGAACTCCAGATCAGTTAATCTTGATTCATTGATTAATTTCCACTAGTTACATTTTAGTTTTAATATCTTTACATCTTTATTGGTCATTCCCAGCTCTGGCAAAGCTGATCCAGGAGTTATTTGAGCTTCACAACAGGTTTTTTTGCATATTTAGGACTTATAGATCCTAGATTGAGTCTTCCTTAGGAGATTTGACCTCTAGCTTGGTCTGATGACAAAAAGCCATTTAAATCTCAGGCGATGGACCTGAAAGTAGAATTCTATAGGTCAACACTTTATTTTGAATAGCTAGGAATATTTCTTAGGATCTGTAGAGTCAATCTAGCTAGCCAATTGAGTCTGAAATTTGGTTGAGCATAAAGTCACCTTTGATTGAAGATTGGTCAAATTAAGGCCGTTTTGGAGCTTAGAGCTTCAGAGCTTGGTTTTAAAGATATACTTGAGATCCTTAGTTAGTTAGGAATTAGTTAGAGTCAATTTGAATGTCTTTTAAGGAAGATTTCAGTGATATTAATTCCCTGTACATTTTGGGTACAAAATAAGCTTTAGTATGCTTCATAGTTTCCCAGATGAGATCCTGAGCTTAATTTAACCTAGATTAATTGTCCTTCATCTTCTTAATCTATCTAGAATCTTTCCAGAGGTTCTTATTTGTTGTTCAAACCAATTGATTCCACATTCTACTTGCTCTGTGTTTCAACGAAGAGCTCTGAAGCACTTTGAGCTTCAAGAGCTCAAAACACCTTCAATCCTTCTCTAAAGAATGCGGAATTCCTTTATGTTATTCGCTTTGAATCGTGTTTTAAAATCAATGCATTGTAGTATAGTTGAATCAGTGAGAAAAATAAGTAAAATTTATAACTCGAATATCAGAAATGAAGTTTGAAGTCGAACATAGGGAGCAATTGGCAAAATGATTCTCAAGATCGCAATTCAAATGCACTATAAGCAATGTATGATAGAATTTCAAATAAGAATGATATATAAATGAAATCTAATGTCAATAATGCAAAAAAATTGGGTAAAATGGTGATTTGAATCACCAATGACCCCTCACAATTATATCAAATAACTCAATAGTACTAAGAAATTAAATGCCATGTAAGATAAGTCCACTGTGCACTTCAAATGAAGCTCAGACGTCTATTTAGCTGGTTAGATGGCTTATCCTGCTGAAAGGTATTTCTCTCTTTCTTCTGTTGGTGCTAGAGCACCACGATCATTTATTTTGATGATAACAAAACACGTGTCATTTAACATTTGCACTTGAAGTCTTAGATTTTAGGTCAATTGCAAATGGAGACGTGGTTAGAAGGAGTTCGAGCTCGCATCTAGGATGGATTGGAGGAGCTTGATGGAGAACAAAAGAGCTTCGCGAGGAGTGATAGCTTGAAGATGGAAGGACAAGAAAAATAGGATGGAATTCTGTTTATCTCCTTCATGTACTTTTGTCTTTATTTCCTTACTCTTTATTTTGTTATTTAGATTCATATTAAAGAATCTCAAAGAACCCTAACAGTAGTATTAGGAACACTTGCACAACCCTAGGATACTTAGGTTTTCTATAGAGAACTTAGAAAATCAAAATAGGGATCAAACAACCTTTTCAGATGTCTAATCTGCAAATCAGACGTCTGATATTGACTTTTAAGACGTCTGACTGTTGACTTAGACGTCCGATAACATTTAGGCTAGACTTAGTTAGTTCTGTCTGATGAAATCAGACGTCCAGACCTTAGTCTAGACGTCTTAGGAGACGTCTGATGATTTTGCCAGATGTCCAATTAGTGGACCATTGGCTGGCTTAGCAAACAATGAAGGATATGACCGTTAGCCGGTATCAGACATCCGTAGAAGACCCCAGACGTCTGATACATGACCGTTTTGCCTCGGCTGACCCAAAATCTCTTCTCAGAGATTTTATTGCCGTTGCATCTCTTGGGAATCCTTTCAGTAGAAAAGTAGGTTTCCAAACATCCAGACATCATTCCAGACGTCCTCTGTGTCATCTGATGCACTTCCACTAGAATCCTATTTCGATCCGATTCAAGTCAGGAAGGAGACCCGCTTACAATCAGACGTTTGACTTTGTTCTTAGACATCTTAAACTGGTTTTTTAGATGTCCAATGCCAAGATCAGACGTCTGATAACCATGTCAGTGTAATGATTAATCCTGATTTCAGCTTGATTCTCTTGGAGCTTGCACCCAACGACTATGGAAGCCTTCCAAGGCCTTCCAAAGCCTTCCTAGGGCCTCTATAAATAGAGGATAACCTTTGCCACTCAAATATATACCAAGACACACTTAGCAACATACTTTCCACATCTTTTGTGTCCAAGAGAAGTAGCTCAAGCTCTAACTCTCCAAGCTTAAGTTCTACATCTAGAGAGCATCGATCACTTGCGCACCCACTCTCCCGCCGTAGTTCACGAGAGCACCATTACGTCGTCGCGTAGTTCACGTAACTGCCTCGTTGATGCACTTCTTGCAAAGGGAAGCATCCTAACTCCTATAGAAGCTTAGGTTAAGAATATCTTTGTTGGCTTTATAGGACTATTTTTGTATTTTACTTTGCTTGTGTTGGGTATTCGCTTTTCGAATTCCCATCTCCATCGAGGGACAAAATCCTTCTCGTGAAGAGAAGGGGTTGAGGAACGCTACCCTCACATTTGTAGCGTGATTGTAATAGAGGTTGTACTACCCTCATTTAAGTAGTACGTTAGTGGATTTGATCAACTTGGTTGATCGGAAAATCCTAACTCGAGAGGGTTAGGTGGTGGTTTTCACCTGGTTTGGTTTTTCACCTAAAAATTATTGTGTACTTTGTGTGATTGCTATTTTGTGAGATTGTTATATTTTAATTCCTTATTTTTACGTCATGCTGATCTCACCCCCTCCAAGTAGGGATTTACATCTTCTTCCTCTTCTCTGTGCCTTCTTCTCTTCTCCTTCTCAGGCTTCTCTCTTCTTTGCTTTCCTTCTTCTTCTATTGCTCCTTCTTCTTCTCTCCTTCTTCTGCGGCTGTGCCTTCTCTTCTTTCTCTGCTGCTCAGGCTTCCTCTCTTTCTTCCTTCTTCACACGTAAGGAGCAGGTTCCTTAAATGACTAAGTGTTGGTCGTTGGCCCTAAGAGAAAATCCCCCCTGCCCCTGCGTGCTTTCCTCTCCTTCTCTCTCTGGGATCCGCCCTCCTAGGACCTCAATGGATTATCGGGTATTCGGGTAGAGTGCACCCGGGACCAGGGCTGCCGACCATAAGTGGCAGTCGAGGAGTGCTTGACTAGGGGGTAAACGGATCTACCAGACCCTCGTGTAAGGTGTTAAAAGCGAGGCGTGTGAGGGGTGCATGTGGGGACCTCACCCCCTATGCTTGCTGAGGCGATAAGCCTATGTGACAAAATCACTTTATGCAGGCGCGGGCACTCGTCAGCTTCCAAGGTGGGACTATCCCACCTCCCTTCCTCTGTGTGCAGCTACAGCTACTACTTCTTGCAATTGCAATCAAAGGCTCAGTCAAAGGGCCAAATTGGTCCCTGGGTTGTGATTTTGGGAACTCTCCGCTGCGCCTGGGACTTCGCCTGGGGTTTGCATGTGCTGGAGCAAGGCTTCAAGCTTCGCTCGAAGCTTCATTAATGGTGGCGATGACCTGTGTACCTGAAAGCAAGAACAAGGCCTAATGGCCACATCAAAATAGTTCAGAACCGTTGTCGAACGTCGTGGAGTGCAACAGTGGTGGTGGTGTGCTGTGAGTGCCTGTGAGGAGGTCTGACGACCTCAAGAAGGTTGGCTGGAGATGGGTTTGTTCGGCAGAAGGTTGGAAGGGGCAATCATCCTAACTAGGGTAGGAATTTTGCTCCTAGGGTCGAGGCAGAAGTTATGGACTTGTCGGTGAGGCGTGTGGAGGTGTGTGGTGAGAGGTAAGCCTCGCCGGAGTGATGACCGAAGCAGAGGAAGATGACGGTGTTTGGCGGCATTGAGGGTTGAAACAGGGATAAGAAGAGGGAAATCTAACCTAAAAGTGGAGAGGAACTAATCTAACCTAAAATAATCAGACGAAAGGAGAGGATTTTCCATACCGAGGGTACGTCGGCTCTGGAGGAGACGGAGGCTCTGGTGACTGGGAGACGACGATGAAGACGTAGATTGGAGCAGTCACAGGTATTACGACATGTGGAGGAAGAAAAGGAATGTAGATTCGTCACCGGTATTACGAACGGATGAGGAATGGAGTCGAAGGAGGTCACCAGACGTCATGGAGCTTCTTTGCCGAAGAGGAGGGAGGAAGGAGGGGTATTCCAAGTCGAGAACCAGAATGGGAAGTTCAGTATGATTTGGAGGTCCTTTTATAGGCCTCTGGAGGGAGTTTTGAGCTTGGGAATTTTGAGCTTGGGAAGCAAGCTTCCCAAGCTTGGAAAGCTCGCTAGAGTTGGAATTCTCTAGGATACCCAAATCTCTCATGTGTTTGCATGAGAGATTATGATGGTTTGAGGGCATGGAAATTGGCTCAAAAGGAAGGAAATTCCTTGACGAACTTCCCTTTCAAATCTGAGAGGGATTCGTCAAGGAATCGAGGACTTGCCAAATTTAGGTTGCCGGAGTTTGTAGGAATAGGATTCATGGCGGAAGGGACCTACTTGAAGAAAATTATGATAAATCTAGGGGCATTTTTGTAACAATTTTGAAAGTTAAGGGCATATGTGTGATATAAAAGAATCAGATAGGACCAAATTGCAAACTAGGTCAAGACAGTCTCAGATTGGGCCCAAATTTTGGTACAAACCTAATTTGGACCTAAGGAATCCAATAGTGAAGTTGGATTTTAGTTTTGACATAGTTTGACTAGGTAATTTATGTAAAAACTCAAATTATGGTAAATGTTAGTCTGAGACTCTATTTTGGGTCAAAATGGGTTTTAATGGTCAAATTGAAGGTACCAAACCCTAGAGAATATTTTTCTATAAATTTTAGAGGGCTTAGGTTAATTTTATCCTGACCAGAACCTCAGTTAATTAAGTGGGTCTATTTTTAAGATTTCAGAAGTCATTTAATTCTCAAAACACGCGAAAACCCTTTTCTGTCTATATTAACCCACTTATTGGACCTTTTAAGACCATTTGACCTTTATCTAATCCTTGAGAAAACCCATGATTATTCTACATTCAAGATATGATGGTAAAATTACAGTTTTAACCTAATTTTCTTGTCTTTCTCTCATAATGATTATGCAATGAACGTCTCTCTGGCAGTTATGTAAGAGTATTTATTCCTTGATAATGGATAAATTGAGCTAGTTGTGGCTTATGATGGCGTTCCCATCACTTTAGGCAGCTTGAGAAACTCTTAGATGCAAGAGAGAGCAATTCAATGAGTTAATTTGAAGGTTGTAGTTGAGCTGCAACTTTTATGCAACTATGGCGTGGACCAATATTGGAGGCTTGATTCAGACATGTTGTTGAGGTCCAAGGATCAAATTGAACGATGGAATCAATAACCTTATGATTGGTCTTTCGAATTGGAGATTTGATAACAGTCTAATCTATTACCCTTATTGGCTTAATCTAAGGCTAATTCCTTAGTAGAATCCTGCATTAGGTTTATAAGTATTGCATTTAGAGCATGCATGCATATTTATGCTTTGTAAATAATTAACTTTTTATTCTAGTCTTTTGTGAATAATGTAGGTGATAGGTCTTAGAGAAATTGGAAGAATTGAAGAATAAAGTTGGATAGGAGCATAAGCTATAGCTGATCTAGGAGCTGATTGAGGAATAAAGTTAAAATAAAGTAAGATTGAAGAAATAAGAACAAAGGAGGAAAGAGAGGAATTAGGATAACCCTAACATATCCTAGAAACCTTAGGATGACCTTATCCCAGTACCTATCTCTGAACCAACTCAACCTTAGATATTTGAGGTCAAAAGACAAAAACATGGATAGCATTATCCATGAACCTATCCATCCTATCCATAGTCCTATCCTACTATCCATAACCCTAATCCACTTATCCAATACCCAATCCCTAACCTAGAATCCTATTTAGGTCCATAGCACACCTAATTGACTCAGTCTAAGTCAATTAGGTCAGCCATGTGTCAATTGGGTCCATTGGACCTAATTGGATTAACTCTAAGTTGAGCATACTCATTTAAGTCTAACTAGACCCAACCTAAACCTATCAGGCCAATCCCTTACCCAATTGGGTGCACACTTACTTGATTGGGTGCACTTGAATTCAATTAGGCTCACCATAACCTAATTGAGCAAATACCAACCCACACGAGTTTAATTAGGTTCATTAGAACCTAATTAGACTCACCTATTACCTAATTAGACTAATCCTTAACCTATTTAGATTTTCCTTAACCCAATTACACACTTACACACACAATTAGACTAGGACCTACCTATTTGGACTCAACCCATTAGACTTTGGGTCACCCAAGCCTAATTAGGAACCCTTTTCTAGAACCTACACCAACCTATGGCTGACCACTAGGGAAAACCCTAACCTAATCCTCTTAAGTTGGCGCCACATAAGAAGGATCTTATCCCTTGGTGGCCGTCCACATAAGAAGATCTTATCCCTTGGTGGCCGGCCACCAAGAACCTATCCTCTCAACCTAGCTGCCCCCCCACCCCCTCCTAGGAAACCCTAGCCAACACCTAGCTAGCCTCCTATTTTTAGAAACCCACATTCCATCCTAGCCTTACAACCTATATCCTAAGGTCCTTATTCAATCAATCCTAGGCATCACTTTTGATTTAATCCAAGCCATCCAAATTAGTGATCCTAGGCACCTTAGATTGCCCAATAAGAAGACACCTAAATGCCTATAAAAAGACCTAGCCTCTTACCCTTAGGAGGTAGTTAGTCTCTTAGATAATTAGCCTACCTAGCCCTCCTCTACCTTAGTGCATGCCCACCAATAATATTCCTCTTTGGACTTCATCTTCTTCCTTCCGATGCCCTGAATTTGAAGATCTGTTAAAGGCTTCCTCAAGCATCCCTCAAGCGGCTCTGATCACTTCTTCGTCTCTCTCTATTCTTTTATACTTCTATTCTTATTGCAATCTCTGATTAGATTCATATTTTTGAGACATTCTTGATATTAGAAATAAAATGCAGTATTCATTTGATATCTGTGTCTCTAGTACTACAATTATTTGTGCATCTATTTGACATCTATATATTCTATTCTACTATATAATAAATGCGAAAGGTTTTAAGTAGTGACTACCTCCCTATGTTCGACCCAGACTCCTTGTAGTTTGTTATTATATTAATTGATCGCTTTATTTATGCGCTATAACGATTCCATATTTTTAATCACGAAGATTTAGCGACTATCAAGATCAATTTGGTATTTGATGCCTGGATGTAGTTGGAATCATGCGGTGAAGTCGATGCTAGCATGCAGAAGAAGAGGGACTCATTAGTCCCACCTCAGAAGCTAATGACTGCTCATAGTGGTATAAGTATCGCGTCTAATGCCCTATCGAGTGACTTGGATGTGGTGCCTTTGGCAACCTTGCATGATATGTAAAGACACGTGCACTACACATGCGTTGTGCGTACGTGTATGCATCCAAGCATGTGTGCGTGTGTGTGCATGGCTCAGCCAGGTGGTAACACGCATCCTTCCTTGTAGATGGGCCTAATAGCATCTGCTCCAGTCCATCCATGAGATTGTGCGAAAAGCCCACAAAATTTTGAGACTGGGCTCATTGACAAGTTGCTCATGACACTTAGCCAAAATTAAAGGGTTCTGTGCTTGTGAAGGCTAAGTATACATACTATGAAGGCTTATTAAAAGCTTAAGTTGTAAAATAAATAATGTAGATCTTCATGTTGTTTCAAACTGCTTTTTTTTAAAATTCATTGCAAATCTTTATTTCTTATTGAAAGATTGCCATGCTTAATGTTTCATTTCTTGCAATTATTCACATGGATAAAAAATTCTAATTAATTATATAGTTAATTAAGTAATTAAGCTAATTATGTAGTTAAGTACTAGGTTAATTTATACTCTAACTAAGAAAATAAATGTTAGTTAAGTATGTATAGCTTAAGTAGTAATATAATCTGAGTTAAGTATATGTAAAGTTTAGTAAGCTACCTTCTAATTAACATAGTTAAGTTAGTAGTTTTGTCTATTACATACATAGGCTAATTAGTAAGTTTAGTAATTAATTAAATCAAGTAACTTAAGTAAATGTTAAGCTAAAAGTATTATTTATAATAGGTAAGTTATAATTAACATATATGTAGTTAGTAAGTTAAGTTAAGTTATAGTTAATTAATTAAGTACCATAGTTTGGTAGTTATATTAATTAAATAATTATTAAGTAAGTAAGTTATTTAAGTTAAGTGACTTAATTATAAGCTAAGTATAGTAAGTAAGTTATGGTAAGTATATGTATCTTAGTAAAGTATTTATAGTTAGTAATTAAGTTAGGTAACATATTATAAGTTATATAAGTATTCTAAGCATAAGTTAATTATATATTGATTAGTTAATTATTGTAATTAAGAATAAAGAGTAATTTAAGAACAATTGGTAAATAAAATGCTTATTTAGTCTCCCAACAAACGACCTAGATTCTAACCAATATAAATTTATAAAATATGTCAGCTATTTTGCTCACTATACTACAATACAATAATGATAAATTAATAAAGCAAGATAGTTGAACATCATATCTTTATTCTTCTCTCCTTCCCTTCCCCTCCTTCCACGTCGAAAGCCCTGGCAATAGCTATGAGTCCCTCTTAGGTAGGGGTAGCCAGCATGTAGGAGGAGAAAGGCCATCAAGCATAAATGGAGGGGAGGAGAAGTCAGTGGAGGAAGTGGTGATGGTTGCTTTCAACCAAAAGAGGGTGCCTTGGCTTCCTTTACAAGCCATTCTCTTTTTCCTTTTTCTATGGGGTGGGAAAATTGTTAAGTGTGCCCCTCCACTAAAGCACCTAATTATCAATGAGTCCAACAAAATTTTCAATCCAAGAGCTCCTCACCATCAAAGGATTGTTAAAACTATTTTAGGTAGCCAAAACTAAGGGGTCCAAACATCCATAAATATAGAGCTAGTAAGGGTTTAGATTGATTTAAAGAGGCTATTAAATTCAAACCCTTACACCCTAACCCCCTTAAAAGATTCCATCTGTGAAATCAGATATGCCTCAAGCTTAAAAGTAGGGACGTCAAACCCATAATACAGCCCCGAGGTCCCACATGGCCCTATCGAATTCCGAAGTGTGCCACAACACCTTCACCAAAAGCACGACCATGTTGCGTAGCTCCATCGTTACCCATGCTAGATATGCACCGACTGCACTTCAAAGTTGAGATTGAGCTCGATTTGCAGGTTGCCATAGCATGCCACTTAACCTTTATCTGTTACACACCTCCCTAGCGTAGATGTACAAACATCTCATGTATGGGTAATTGGCATAGAGGCCACATCAGATGACATATACTACTGGACCAACCCTCAACATGCTCTCAAGTGGGCCCTCATAATAAGGTTTCAACTTCTTCCAATTTCAAAGAAATGAATACCCTTAATCAGCGATATGTAGAGAACTGCTTATCTCTAACTTGCAACCGTAGATCCCGTTGACAATGGTCACTATGACTCTGTTGTTTAGATTCAAGGGTCAACAGCTTCCTTTTGATGGAGCAATTGACACTAACCTCCTTAAAGTTAACTCTAGGTCTGAAACAAAATTTTCTCTCGCTTTGGCTCCATTGACCGGTAAAGACCCCCCTTTGTCCAACCAAAACTCAAAAAGAATCATTACCTATGCTTGTAGGGTAGCAATGATTGTAGGCAAATTCGACCAACAACAAGTGGCCCTCCCGTGATCCCTGCCCTTCCAGCACACAAGATCGCAACAATTCTCCTAAGGTCTAGATAGTCCTCTCTAACTACCCAACAATTTGGGGGTGACAAATCAAGCTAAATCTCAACTTGGCATCCAAAGCTTCCTGTAACTGATCTCAAAATACGATACAAGCCTCGAATCCAACCTCCTTGGAAATCCTGTGAACCCAAACAATCACCTAGTCATAAATTACAGTAACCTGACTCGACCAAAATACCACACCACTCCACATCTCATGCTCTTCCATCAGGGATCTTTTCAAGCATCCTTATATATGAAATACCACCCAAGTATATCATCAAATAAGAGTTGAGCAACCCACACATCAATCATTCCAAAAATAGAATGTTCCACTATGAAGGAAAAATCTGATGACTGTCCTATCATAACTCTATCTCAAATTCGAGCCAACCTTGAATTAGTAAACTGCATCCCTTGATTTCCATGATTAGCTCTAGCTACTATCTACACGACATCATGAAGGCGCTCTAGAAATTCAATAAATGATTGGCTTCCATCCATTGATCCTACTGGGCTAATCCCACTCCTACCCTGGAGTTGAGCCACTGTCACTATTGGATACGAGCTCAAAAGATCAACTACCACAATGCCTTTGCCTAGACGATGTTGGATTCTACCATTATAGTTCTTCCACATCCATCTAATGATGTCACTGATAGGTCCACTTTAATGGATTCTAATTAAACTTAAAATAATATTATTGGGATGAGAATTTAATTTAAAATATACATTACATTGATAAAATTGTTATCATCCCCTTCATTTTATTCATTTTTATGTATTTTACATAATTTAATTAATTACTTGTTTTTGCTACGGGGTTACGTTAGGAAATACCATGCCGTATAAGCAGTTTGATCTTTCACCAAAAGAAGAATGCAACGAAATGACATTTTAAGGAAGCTAATATTAACTTGACGGTGGTTGGCAGGAAAATGGAAGGCACACCTCATATTTCCCTTTCTTACAAGGAAATCGATTGCCTAATCTCTCTTAGTCACCAAATATGATCGCTGATCCTTCCCAATTGGCTCTCAACTCTCGAGGAGCAGCAGGCATTCCCCCCCCCCCCCCCCCCCGACGTCATCATCGAATCAATTCTTGATTTGCCTCTCTCCAATTTCCGCTTTTGACCAAGGACCACACACCCTCTCCTTTTCACGTCCACGCACGACGGATTTCCCTACCGATCTCTCGCTATCATTCCATCTACGTAAACAAAAGAAAAAAGGGAGAAAAGGAAATCAGGCCACCTTCTCATTTTGCAGGAAACCCACCCACGACCTCGGGATCTCTCTCTCTCCCTCTCGTGAGGAACAAAAAGACCCACGTACTTTCCCCCTCCATCTTCTTTTCAGCCGTCACCGAACGCAACCAACAGGAGCTCCCCCCCCGCCCCCCACCTGCATTCATCCTCTTCTCCACGCACTCCACCGGCTCCTCTCCCACAGGCACACCACCGTGCCACCACCACCTCACCGCGCGACCTCCGCTTTTCCTCCCGACGCCGACCGTGGCCAGCAGACCTCCGCGCAACCACGACACCGCCACTCGCCACCACGTCTCGTCCACCCCTCCCTCGTGAGCAACGGCAACCTGCGATTTCCGCCTCGACTACAACATTCCCTCACCGTGAGCCACCGCTCCACCACAACAGACCGTGACTCTCCCTCTCCCTACCGTGACCTCCTCGCACGACCTCCTCACGTCCGCGAGCCGTCTACGCCAACGACACCGCCACCACAAGTCACCTCCGTGGTCTTCTCACCAACCGTGCCATCAGCAAGAAGGACCTTCGACCGCGACAACCACCGGCCACCTTCTCCTCGCCACCGTCGACCTTGGCTGCACCCGCGCACTCCTGCTCTTCGCACGCAATAGCAAGGAACCCATCACCGGCGGGTACTCCTCCCACGCAGCAGCCGCCACAGGCCACCATTCTTCGTACCGTCGATGCCATCGACCTCGCCACACCATCACGAGTTTAGCCACGCCTTCAGCAGCGCCTCCAGCAGTCCACGCACGCGCGTGGGAGAACCCACCACCGGCGGCCTCCGTCTCGCCATCCGGCGAACTCCGGCCACCTGCCGCCGTGCGACCACCCCCATCGGAACCCGCGTCGTCGACTTTCTCTAAACTTCCCACAACTGGTCGACCCCTCCTCTCCACGCACGCACAAAGGTCAATTAAATATTACATTTCGTGCCATCAAGAAGTTTTGAGTTTATTTGATTATTTAATATATTATGTGTGAATTTGTTGCAAAGCCCTCACGTTCTCTCTATTTTATGCAACATCTGATCTATTTCACACTCTCTCTTCCGGTAAAGAATGAATGCATCAAATATTCCCTTGATTTCCTTATAAATTTGCAATTATGGATGCGAGATATATGTGAGTCTATTGGTCTATTCCTCCATGTGGATATGACATCCTAAATTCATGATTAGTTTTCACTGATAGTTATTTTTTATCTGGGATTTTTCTACTACGCGATTTACTACGATGACATTTTCTCAATATTATCTTACAAAATTGAAAATTTCCCATTCAATCTCCTCATTCTAAATTCCTTCCGAGCAAAGATAGCAAAGGGTTGACCATAGAAACAATGCCTTCAATCCTAGAGGCAAATGCAATGGCTGCTAATTTCAGGTCACGTTGGGTAATCCCTCTTGTGATCTCACAATAGTCAAGAAGCATAGGTGATTACCCTGGAACTCAGCATCAAAATGCAATCGAGTCCAAGGTGTGAAGTATCATAGTACACAATGAGTCTATTGCTCCCCAATGGAAGAGCCAAGACTGACATCATCGTCAAACCATGCTTCAACTTGTGAACTCTACTTACAGACTAGGGCTCGAACAGGGTTGACCTCATTTAGTGGTCAACGCACCAACAAGACCGCAACCTTGGAAAAATCCTAAATCAAACGTCAAAAACCTCCAGCTAAATTTGGGAAGCTTCGAATATCAACCTTAAGCCTTGATCAAGACCACCTTAACACCGCTCAACCTTGGCTGGGTCCACTAGCATACCTCCATTTGCAAAATGTGACCCAAGAAAGCCACTTTGCTAAGTTAAGACTTACCTGCTAAAACATGTGAAAAGTGGGTTGCATTGTAATGTATCCAATACAACCCTCACAATTTTGTGTGCTACTCCACACTTCAAGAATAAATCAAAACTTCATTAATGAATGTCATGACAAATAATCTAGGATGGACCTGAACACCCAATTCACTAGACCTGCAAACATAGTAGGGTCATTGGTTAGCCCGAACTCGTAATGCCCACAATGGCTCCAAAATACAAACTTTGGAACACCTTCCTCTTCATCCATAGTTGACACTACCTAACTCGCAAGTTGACCCTTGCAAACACTATGCATCCTAGCAGTTGATCAAGCAGATCATCGAACTAGGGTAGAGGGTACTCATGTTAGACCTTGATCATGTCCAACAACCCTTGTAGTTGGGCCCTCCACTCCATAAACTCATCAGGAGCCATCTTGTACGAGCTCGAAGATTGAACCAGTTCCAGCACTAGTTGGATTCAATTCAACTCTTAATGTAGAGGAATTCCTGGCAATTCGTCAGGAAAGATGTCCAAAAATTCCTAAACTACAAGCACATCTTGGATTCCTATCTCATCCTTTCCTCAAAAGCCCACAAGTTCCAATCATTGTGGTCCCCTTGACACCATTCCACTGGCCCTAGATTCTCAAACAAGATCTGCCTTAATAGCGAGAAAATCACTTTCTTCTTAAATGGTCCAGAAATGGCGTAATGCCCAACCAATTGATCCGTTCCTAGGATCGTGCCAACATCCTTCAGGTCAACGACTATTGTGTCGGCCAATAGCTCATAATTAGCTATCCAACTAGGACAATTCGGTATCCATTGCTTGGACACAAACAATCACCCGTCTAGCTGATAATGGCTACCAGGTCAAAATGTCTCCCCCAGCCAACACTTTTCCTGCGAAGTGAAGGAGCTTCAAGAGCTTCACTCAGAACTCATTAGTTGTTATCTAACTTGCTGGATTCGGATAGACTTGTCTCTCTCCTGCACATGTAGTGAGTGTCGCAAATGATGGCTAATTAGGTATGCCCTCATATGGAGGCTTATTCAGGCCATCATCCAAGCGATGGGTCCATCCATCATTCTCCACAACCAAACAACTCAGTTATTGTCATGCTTCCCCAATCTGGCCCAAGTTTCTCTCATAACATCGATCAGGGCCTGTAGGATCGCCTGCATTGTGCCCTGGAACTAAGAGATGGCCACAAGGGAATCAAGTTAACACTTACTACCTCTTCATTGTTTTTAGGTCTTTAAAGTCATCCAAGAATAGACACAAGCCTCCATTAGCTAACAACATAAAGGTCCAATAACTAGTATGCCATGCACATGGACTACAATCAAGGTTGTATTATAACCCAAAACCAACTCGGTAAACACACTTCCAAAGAAGTGCATGGCTTTGATAGCACCGAAGGTATTACTACCCACGGCTACTGCCACCTCGCGTCTGCAAGGTTGCAGTTGTGCAACTACTGTCATTGTTGCTAGTGGCAGTGCTCGTTGTTGTCGTGTTGAAATCGGGGGTCAACGGGACAAAATTGACCCCATCAAGGCCTCACACTTGGTGCATCCCCCTTCCCTCTTCATAAATTGGTCTAATCCCTAACCCTACACATTTTTTTTCTATGGGGTCGAAAAATTGTTAACTGCACCCCTCCACCAAAGCACCTAATTATCAATGAGTCCATCAATAAAATTTTCACTCCAAGAGCCCCTCACCATCAAAGGATTATTAAAACTATTTTAGGTAGCCAAAACTAAGGGGCCCAAACATCCATAAATATAGAGCCAGTAAGGGTTTAGAAAGAGGCTATTAAATCCAAACCTTACAATGGTTGTTTTCAAATAGGTTTAATTGATAAAATTGAGATTTGATTGATAAAAATACTTAAGAGTTGAATATTAAACTTCTGGGTATGTTTTGATTGATTAAAAATGAAGTTTGATCTGTGATTTTTTATCGATCAGAATGTAAAAGAAATGCAAACAAGGTTTCTAGAGTTGTTTTATCAATCAAGGATGGATTTTGATCAATCAATTCTAAAAATTGATAGATCAAGTTAGACTATAAGATTAAACAAGCTTGAATTTGCACTTTTTCACACCCTATTTGAAGTCATTTTAAATATCAATTTTCCTAGTTTCTTTCAAATTATTTAAACATTCATTCCAGGTTACTCTTCGTTCTATTAAAGAGGGTTTGAATTGATTTGTTTAATTCCTTTAGAGGCTTTCAAGAGATCAAGCTTAATGTATTTTGACTCGATGGTCTCTTAGATCCCTTCTTCTATACACTCCAAAAAAAGTTCCATTCTTTTCTTCCAATAGACATAGTATGATCCATAAAGGTAGATGGGTGCTAGATTGCCCCTCTATGTACTTTGTTGGTGTAACCATGGCAAGTTGATGTGCGACATCTTATCATAGCCTACTCCAATACCACTTAATGGAAGCCCTACACAGATGTCACTTGTTCACAATAACAAGCTAAGGAGTAATATCAAGTGTAATAAAAAATATAGAACAATAATATCAATCACATAAAATACCTAATGATTTATAATGTAAAACCATTTGAGTAAGGCCTACTACATAAGCCTCTTAAACTAGAATTTTCATTGGCAGATCTACACCAATCAAATCTATTATATTGAGATAGTTAACAAGCTATCTCAACCATTATGATACCTCCAAGTTGAATTGTGAGTTACCTTAACACAACACAGAGGCGATTAATAAGTCATCTTACTCATAATACAAAAGAAGGAAATATAAAAAAAGAAATACAAATGATGTAATATTATTAAACACAAAATAAAACACTATTACAAATGGCCTATGCCTCCAAGAGATTATAGATTAGTTGGATAATTTATGGGAGGAAGGGATTGGGGTGGCTTAACAAATTAATTAGAAGTGGAAGTATATGCATAAAGAACCTAGATGCCTTCTTCTTGCTTGAAATCATGGAAAATGTGAAAAGGCATTTTGTATCTTGTATCTTGATTTGAAACTACATGCAAAATGTCCTATTTATAGACTGATGCGATAATACACTATTTTGTAAAAAGTGAGTTTTGTCGTTGAGATGCGTATCTTTGCAATCAACTCTTAAAATTTATAATACCTAAATAGTGGAGTATCTAGGGTCATCCAAGGAGGCCAATTTGTTAGTCAACTAGATGGTTCTCTCTCTTGCCTCTTAAATCTGTACTTCTTTTTGTAATTTTGATTTTTGTTGATTTTAGGTTTTCAAATAACGGGCATACGAATTGCAAGAATGATTACGCTAAAGACTACGCCTATCAACTAAACCTAAGTGACAAGAAACTTCTCTTCTAAGCTCACCCTAGGCAAGTGCGCCTAGGGTAATTAGAAGAGATCTGGTGCACTAAAACTACTAGAAAAAAGAAAACACACTAAATGGGAAACAGAAATTGAAAGGCAATTACAATCTTTGTATTACTAGAAAAGTAGAAGACAAGTGGTTGAATGCTTCTTACAAGAAGAATGTGAAAGACACTAGTAATACAAAGAGAGATAAAGATGCAGAAGAAGATAAAGATAATCCTCTGATTGAAGCTTTCAGAAGTCACTACAAAAAAATTACCCTACACCAATGGTATATCAACACTGACATCAAATATATGTCGATATAAGTTTTATTACACATTTCTAATGATACATACTACACTGGTAGACACTATTAGGAAAAAAAAAAAAAACAATAAAGGGTAAATATGTCTTTAGCTTCTTACTATGCTAACCCAACTACTCCTCTCCTTTCCCAACCACATTCCTCTACCCTCCCCAACTCCAAACATATCGACTTCGACGCCGCTCGACTCCAAACATTAGGACCACTTCCCTCTAATCTTCATCGCTCTCCATTGAGTCAAGTGTCGTCAGATCAACGACACTCGATGCCCTAATCTCCGTCGAGTGTCATTGGCTCGACGTCGCTCGATGCCCTAATCTCCATCAATTGCCATCAGATCAAGTCGCCGCCCCTGATCGGTCACTACCCCTGATCAAGCGCCTCATTCTCGTCAACTCAGGTTAGTTAAAGCTATCTCTCTTGATCTCATTGAAGACAATAAAAGGTAGATAAATCTCTTTTAGGGATTTAGATATATCCCTCACTCGGATCTTATCTCTTGCTTGAATTTTCATTTTAAGGTTTTTGAAATCAACACTCAAATAGATCCCTCTCTTCGTCAAATTGATCTTAATGTTTATGATCTGTCACTATTCCATCGTCAGATTCAACTTGATCAGATCTCTCCCCCACTCCACTCAATCTCTCTCACTCGATTTCTCTCTATCAATCTCTCTCACTGTTCCATCGATTATATCTAAAGGGATGGCTTAAATGGGAGTGAGAGGGGGTTGTTTAGTAGCTGTAGGAGATGAGGTGAACCACCAAATGTCAGAGGGAAAGAGATAGTAGTTAGAGTTCAATCCTCTGTGATTCATCTCACAAATTTGATATTTAAGATGTATTTCCATAATTCACTGACTAGCAATTCCTCTAGTAACCTATTTCTTGCCACTGCCTTCCCCTTTTTGCATTTTGCCCTTGCAGGCTTGCAGTTATCTCCATTTTGGTAAGTTATTTCTTACCATTGCCCTTTTAATGCCAAGGATGAGAAACTGCAGTGGGGGAAAAGCCGAAATTTCAATTGTATACATGTATTTCTTTCTTTCTGTCTATCAATGACATCCATAAGACTGAATAAGATGATCAGTTCCTTAGGGCAATTACATATCAATTATATGTATCAGAGTTTCTTACCCTAAGTTGTAAACAACTTAGGGTGTGGATTGAAGAGTCCAGTTTCTCAGGTATACCATATCTGTTTCAATTCTGTATTCCAAAAAATAGAAAAATGAGGTCCATTTCGGAAAAGTATGTCAAAAGCAAATGTAGTAATTCTTTTTTTTGCTTAGTAAGGCTCAAATGATTCATTCAGCTAGTAAAATAATGAGCTATTAAGCAGGGGGGAGATATTACAGCATCTCCCTACCAGCCCCCCATCATTACAATAAGATGCAAGTTCATGAGCAAGCGTAACCTGTTCTCTAGGAACAAGAAACAAATGTAAATTTTCATAGGCATTGATCATCTTTTTGTAGCATTCAATCTACTGTCTTTCCCTCTAAATAGGCTCTTGTTCACCTTTAATCATTTGGACAACATTCAAACAATCACTGACAATGTTGATTTTATAACAATTATAGTCCTCCGACATCCTCAATCCATACTCCAAAGCTGCTAATTCAACTTCCACATGGGGAGTTAGTAGCCACCTTCACTATTTGAGCTTCAAAAAACAACTTCTTAGTAATTCTAAATACCACTGCAGTTGCTGCCTCCACATTTTCAAAATTTGCATCAACTTGAATTTGCAGACCTGCTATGGGAAGGGGTTGAAAATTAGTGGGGTTAGGAGCATTGTTACCATGTTCATCTCATGTTCCTCACCAAAAATTTTCCACAATATTCAAACTATGTTGGGCTTGCTATTCCTATGTTTACATTCACATCTTGCAAGCCAAACTTAATGCAACATGATGCAACTCTTATCGAGTCCACATAATTTTTAAAGGGACTTGTATGCAATTATAATGAGTAAAGGGTCATATTCAAGTGTTAGTTGCAGTTGTTGCAACTATCAAGTTGTTATAGTTAGTTGAGGGAGAGCCTAGGCTGTAGGCCACCAGCATCTCCTGAGTTATCTACAAGTCTAAAAGGAAGTAACCAAAACTTAGTTGAATTAAATCAACATTGTCATCATGTATTTTTTTTGTTTTTTGAAATAGAAAGGAAAGCTATCATGCATCGATAGCAATCCGGGAGAGCATTTTATTAATCAGCATAAAACATGATTACAGTGTAGAACCCCACATATGTATGAGAGACCAACAAACATTTACAATTTGCTCCACACATATTGGTCTCTCCTGAAACAAAAAATCATTCCTTGCTCTCCATACACACCACATGACTGCCACCATGTGAATAGGTAGATTATCATGCAACAAAAATTTTTTCCACAGGTCATCCCAAGTGGGGAGAGCTTCCCTGCAAACTTTTCTCCATATCGCATCAATGGTTATGCAAGAAGAAAAGATATGGAAGGAACTATCAGTCGGCAGACCACATAGCAGGCAAGAGTGCAATACCACACCCATTCTTCTGTGTCTGAGATCACCTGTCACCAGTCCATCCCTCCTGCATAGCCATAGAAAAATCTGTATTTTAATTGGGATCTTAAGCAGCCATAGTTTTTTCCCTATCGCATCCATTTCCAATGAGTGGGAGTGCCTCATGAGCTTGTCATATGCTTTTGTAGGAGTGAAAGTTCCATCCCAGCAATATCTGTCTACACTACCAGAAGAAAGTCTAAAGGCCCTCAAATCTTGCTCTGGGCGTGTTCTTTCCTCCCATGTTCTTGTGCCTTCTCTGCTGGATTCACCCTCCTCAATTCGCCACTCATCACACCCATCAGACCAGAAACTGCAGACTGTAGCCCCTTTGTTCATGTCAGTTGCATAAACTCTTGGATATGCATTCTTTAGTTGCCCCAAAGGTGACCATTCCTCCTGCCAAAATTTAAATGACCGTCCATCACCTAAGATAGGTTTAAACATCTGCCAGTTGTTCTTCATAGCTTGTATCACAGACTTCCTGAAAGGGGATGGCTTAACTGGTTGGAGCCGGTCTAGAGAGCTATGCGAGCTTCCGTAATTTTCTTTAATAAGATCCACCCAATTCTTATGTTCCCCATTAAACAATTTGATGGCTCACTTGAGCAATAAAGCATCATTGAACTCTTTAAGGGATTTAATTTCCATACCACCATGATCTTTTGATTTGCATAAATTAACCCACTTCACTGGTTGGAAGAATTTACCTTGATGATTTGCTCCCTTCCAGAAGAACCGTTTTCTCATCACATCAATACACTTCCAAATGGACTTGGGTGCTTTAAACATTGGGAAGAAAAAGACTGGGATGGAAGTTATTACTGAGTTCAGGAGAATAAGTCTGCCCCCTTTGGATAGATATCTGCTGCTCCACCCTTGTAACTTGATAGAGATTTTATCAAATAAGGTGTGCCAGTCACTTTTCTTTAGTTCAGTGCATTTTAGAGGTAATCCCAAATATTTGATTGGTAGGGTAACCAATGGGGTACCTAATGTTGAGGAGATGGTTGTTTGCTCTTCTCCCGTTAACCCAAAACACACCAGAGAGGATTTATCACCATTCAATTTCAGACCTAATATTTCCCCAAATATCTGTACCATGTGAAATAATTCCTGAGCTGCATGTTCATTCCCTTCCACAAAGAATACTGTATCGTCGGCATACTGTAATACTGGAGCCAAAGCACACCTGTTGGAGATGGAATATCCTCTAATGAGCCCAGCCTCCGAAAGTCTACATGCATATCTCGCTAGAGTGTCAACTGCAAGGTTGAACACAAGTGGAGCCAGAGGACATCCCTGCCTAACACCACATTGAGGTTGGATCCACGTCCCTCATGGTCTTCCATTAATCAAGGGTGAGAAGGAGGCAGTGGTGATACATCTTTTCATCCATTGTAGCCACTTCGCTGGGAACCCCCTTCTCTTAAATATTTCCCATAGATACTGCCATGACACAGAATCATAGGCCTTCTGGAAGTCAACTTTCCAAAGGAATGCTTTGCATTTTCTTCTGTGCCAGCCCATCATCATCTCCTGTGTCATAATGAAAGATTCTTGTAGTGACCTATTGGGGAGGAAGGCAGATTGTATTGGTAGAATGATATCCTGAAGAACCTTCCTTAGTCTGTTCGCCAAAACCTTACTCACCAATAAATAAATGGAGTTAGACAGAGCAATGGGTCTAAACTCCTGGAAACAGTTCACACCTGATTTTTTTGGAAGTAAAAAGAGGTAGGATCTATTAAATTTATCGAAGCCATAATTGCCCCTTTGAAATTCCCCAATTACCTCCATCACCTCCCCCTTTAGCACAGTCCAAAATTCTTTGTAAAAGAAGACCTGCATACCATCAGGACCAGGTGACCCTTCAGAATTCAGATCATTAACTGCTTCCAAAACCTCATTTTCAGAGATGGATGTCACCAAGCTGTCAGCCTGTTGCGTAGAGATGCAAGGGAGGACAAATCCTGCCATTCTCCATGTACCCCTTGCTATAGCCCGAGAAATGTCTCTAAAGTATCTGGTAGCTGCTATTCTAATTTCATGGCTAGATGAAATTTCCTGATCATCCACCACAATGGAAGAAATGAAATTATATCTTCTACATGCACTAGCTACCAAGTGAAAGAATTTGGTGTTAGCGTCCCCCTCTTTAAGCCAAAGTTGTCGTAAGCACTCCCGCCAATCCATTTCTCTTTTTAAATCTTCCTCAGCCACAATGTCCTGCATTGCTTCCTGTCTCGCCACTCTTGCTCAGTTAGACTGGTAGTCTCCTCTTTCCCATCTAGGTACTGAACTGCCACCAGCGCTTCAGTGCGTTTTTGGTTCCTCACTACTGCAACTGTTGCGCCGTACTCCTTCAGCATAGATCACAGTGACGCAAGTTTCGCAGCCAATTTGATATTTGTTATACCTTCAACCTGGTTAGAATGCCACCAGCAGACCACCATCTCACGGAAACCCTGCTCTCTGAGCCAAGATCTTCTGAATTTGAAGTAGGAACCCACATGTACACTGTCCCCACTATCCCTGACCAATGGTGTATGGTCTGAGAAGGGGCGCACCAACCCTGCCACTGATGACAGATGAAATCTTTCCATCAGCTCCGCATTCCTGAAGAATCTATCCAATTTGGAACATGAGCGATTACCACTTCTCCAAGTGAATTCCACTCCAGCAGTAGGGAATTTAGATAATCCTAGTTCATGTATTGTTATCTGGAAGCCAAGGGAGGCATTGTCCATTAACCCACTTGGTCTGTTAGACTCTGTCAAGGTACAATTAAAGTCACCCCCGACTAGCCATGGTAGTCCTTGGGAGTGTCTCGCAATGTTTGTCAGGTCCTCCCATAGTTCAGACCGATTGCTCATCACACACGGGCCATATACACCAGTAAAAAGACATTCCATCTCCCCTTGGATCATCTTACATCTGCAGGAGATAGCATTCCTAGATTTAAAGACTTCAAGCACCACCAAGCATGCCTCCTTCCACCAGAAGGCCATCCCTCCAGATCTACCATTTGCTTCTACTGCCACACAACTAGCATACCCATTCACCTTCAAATCATTCCACATGGGACTCTTCTCCCTTTCTATATGTGTTTCTTGAATGAGAGCACATTCAATGTCCCATTCTCTGAGATATCTCATAAGTGTGGCACGTTGAACCTTATCGCACAACCCACACACATTCCAGGAGAGGACTCTCATCTCCTCTTTTGAGAACCCCCCACATTTGCTTGCAGCCTGCATTCAACACCAAGTACCAAAGCAACAAAATTTTCATCCACCTTCTTGGTAGATAAATTCATTTTCCTTTTCCTTAGTTTATATGGGGATCTCCCCAATACTTTTTTTGACAAAGCTCTAGCCGCATATTTCAGTTCCCCTTCAACATTGAAAGAAGAATTTTGTACCACCGAATTCACTGAAACTTCTTGCAACACCCCCACAGATTGTTCACCCTCTTGTGCAATTTGGTCATCCCCCATCACCACCATCTCCTCCTCAGTCATCTCCTTATGATGATAATCTTTCCTTTTTTTTGGTTCAGGAGCTCCCTCAGATCCACCTCCCTCTGTGTGATCCAGGTGATGTTCCTCACGAGCAATCTTTGCATAGGTTCTCTGTTCTTTCTGCTCATAGATTTCCTTCACCATTGCCTTAAGTTGCAGCCTCAAAAGCCATGAGCTCCCACCACATCTGAGTATGATCTTCTCTGGCAATGCTCCCCCTTTGAGAATCTCCGCCTTAACATGAACTGTTCTACCATCCCCTTCCCTCAAACCAACCTCCACCTCCTCAGCAACAGTTGCGTATCCAGCCAGGGCAGAAACTACCACACTTCTCAATCTAAGATGCAAAGGCAGACCACTGATTTCTAGATTCCCTTCTCGGACAACAACCCTTTGAGGCAGCCTATCTAATAAGGCCCCATCAAAAGGCGAAACAAGTCGCCAAATCACCGTTAGGTTTTCAAAAATGGACGATTTAAATCAAAGTCTCTCCACATCCATCATACCTAAACCAAACATAACAAATCTCGTAGGTGATAGGGTAGAAATCTTCCAATCTTCAATAGAGAGAGAAAGGGATTTTACCAAACCTTTGATGTGGTTTGTGGATGGATTTCCAGCCATCACCTCCCCTACCAGAGCACCTTTGAGCATAAGTTCGGAGATCTTTGTATCCTCAAACATTGGAACATCAACGTCAATGGTAAAACCCTTATAGTTGTCTGGCAGCGGCGGTGGCCTAAAGTTATGCGTCGGCTTAGGGCGCCATGTCAACGACTTATCAGGTCCCCTTCTCCACCTCGTGCAGGCGTCTCTCTTATGCCCGTGACCACCGCAAGCCAAGCAAACAAGAGGGGATCTACAGATCGCTGCTAAATGGCCTCTCCTTCGACAGTGATAACAGACAACTTCTCTGTTAATCCTTCTTCCCATCTCCCTCTCTTTTCGGTCCCCATCCATCCGATCGCTACCCCTTAGGGTTTCCCCTCTCCACTCTCTCCTCCGCCCTGCCCTCGACCGCCAAGTTGACCATCCCTCACCATGGTCGATCTCTCCTCTCCCCTCACCTCTCTTGCCTCTCATGTTTTCAAGAATGCTTGAAATTAAATCTCAACATTATCATCATGTATTACATTTTCTGCAGCTGAAAAATCAATTGGAGGTGCATTCTATGTTTGTTCTACTTGATATTTTTGTGGAGGAGCTCGACCTTTCATATTACTAGCAAAGGAGATGGTCAATAAACATGAAACCACCCAGCTAGTTCCCTGCAGTTAAGCATGAAAGATGCTCCATGGGTTGACTACAATGTCCAAGTTTTCATAATTAGCCATAAGGAGAGCTCATTAATTATTGTTACTTAAGGGAGTTAGAAGTTGCTCTGGAGGATTGGGTTCTATTGGAAGTGTATGTTCTAATGGACAATAAATTAATAGAGCTCCTCAAGCTGATTACTACCAAAACAACACTTGATTAGTACTTTCATTGAATGAACTACAACAGATTTGAGAGATCAACTTTGATGATGAAAATAAACATACTACCCAGTGATTGCCTCCATGAGAAGAATGCATCACTAAATGTATATGTCCATGTACTACTTAGATTACTTATAGCCAATGTTTTCTGTTTGTATAGACATGATATCTAGATTAATACTTATGCCTAAGCTATGTTTTTTCTAAATTATGTACACCTTATCCAAGGATTACTTTAATACTTGTGCTATCATTCTAAATATCAACACATAGAAGTAATTGGCTACAATAGATAATAATTTTAATTACAACTAAGTTGTAATTTGAATTAATTCAAACAACTTAGTTTAGTCCCTACCCTCCATCCCCACCCCATCGAAAAGAAAGTCACGTCTAATCGAGGAATGTTTGATTTTACTTTAGAAAGCATTAAACCAAAGTCAAACAACTCAAATCTGAATTGTTCTCCCATAGAAGGCTATGCATCAAATTTGTCAAATTCATGGCAAATGGTAGGGGACTTTTCTCTACTCACTGGTCTTAGGGAATATATGAAGTAATTAATCTATTACTTTTCTTATCACAAACAAGACATACCTTGGTTTTTCTTTAATCCTTTAACATATTATTGCATGCAGTAAATTTCTTGATTAACAAATTGTAGCTTGATTATCTACTTCACTTTTGCTTATTAAACTTTTTTAAATTCATTTTGTTGTGAATGTGATATGAGATTCATTTGGCTATTTGTATCTAACATCTTTTTATCTCTTTGTAGGTTCTACACCTTCTCTATCAACTTTCTATTTTTTGATCTCTATAGGTAAATGTGTTCTTTTTATCTTTTTCCAGTTGATATTTTTTTCATTATTTTTTTTGTTAATGAGATTGTTTTTGTTATTATTGATGTTGTCAGTGTTGTGTTCATTAGTATGCTATATAGTCTAGTAGTAGTTCATTTTTGAATTTATGACTTATAAGCTTCAAATGTTATATAGAGTAACAAATAAAATATATTAAAATAACAATAGCACAACTTAGATATGTTGTGCTTTACTTAGCTATGTGGGTAAGAGGCAATTATAATGGTTGTATTGGATATTGTATTGCAGTCTTATTATTGGTACACTCTTGCACTATATGCTTATTATATATTCTACTTTGCCCTTTAAAGTTGAATGTTACCAAATAGTTAACAACAAGAAGAGATTGGCTCAGTGGTAGAGCACCCCACTGGCCTTCAAAAAGGTCATGAGATAAAATCTCATTGCCATCATATCTACTTCCTAAAAAAGAAAGTGAAATTGTTAAATTCAATGCAGCACTATAATAATCTAGTTTGCATCTAGAGTCTCTACTTTCCAAAAAGAGAAGGTTCAAGGATTTTATTTATAATTATCAAGTTAATTGAAGTCTTGGAGTTCTACGTAGTAAACAATGAGAGGAAAATGAATCCCTAGTGAAAATGAACCAATCCACAACCATCCTTTAAAGTTTCTCCATTAAACTCATCTACAGCCATCCTTTGAAGTTGAGTCTCTTAGGTGTTCACAATCCTATGCATCTCAGATTACGTTGAACCAATCCAAACTCAAATTGCCAACTTTCATTTGTCACAAAATGAAGCTGATCAAGGGTTGAAAATTCCTTTTAATCAATTAAAAATATTTTTGATCCATCAAGGGGTCATTTGATTGTTAGATCAAAAGGGATTATTACCATGGCTTATTTGTAGATTTGTTGTTGTGCTTACCTATATGCAATAAGGAGTTGTTTGATTCGTCATGATACTGATTGCGCAGCAATCATAGGTCTTAATTGACCTAGATTAGGCTAGAACTTAGCATAAGTTAGGGAAATTCATGCACGCATAACCATTATCTACATCTTTACTGCTTTACTTTAGCTATGCATAAAATAATATTATAATGTGCTGATTAAGTATATTATGTCGATTGCAGGCAATAAGCAGATTTGGAGCTAGATTTAGAGCAGGATCTGAAGCTGGATCTGAAATAATGGGAGTTGTAGTAGAGCTAGAGCAGAAGGCCTAGTTTAGAAGTAGGAATAATAATGTAACGGGGCTAAAGGTTTTCTATTCTATTAAGTAGAAATAAAGCAGTAAAATGTGAAGAGCTTAGGTCCATCCTAGCCTTGCGATAGCCTAGAGACCTCCACAAGCCTTAGCCACCCTTAGATTACGTCACCGCACACTAGGAAGCCCTAAAATCCTAGTTCCAACCCTTCTCTGGATGTCCAGATAAGTTTTAGGACATCCAGGACCCTTAGCCAACTCCCGCACACTTCAAACCCACTTCTGCTGTGTTATTGGACGTCCAGACACTTTGTCAGACGTCTAATTTCTGCAGAATACCCAAAACAGAACCTGAAATCCTTCTTGACTCTGATTGGATGTCCAGACAACAAGTTTGGACTTCTGATTTTTAAGTATAAGACATCTGATTCTATTATTAGACGTCTGATACTTCTCTCCAATTCCTGTTTTGAGATTTAAGCCTTGATCTTGGATCTCTAGGTCCCTAAACCCAATTCCAACTCCATAGGAACCTAAATTAAGGTGTCCTAACCCTAGTACATCACCTCTAGACCTCCCTAAGGACCTAATTAGGTCCTCACTAAACCTAATTGACTTGGATCTTAGTCAATTCCATCAGCCTATTTAATTGGACTCATTGAGTCTAATTGAGCCCTGATCTCAGCACACACTGTCCAATTGGACTCAGTGAGAGTCCAATTGACCTAGACCTAAATTAATTGAGTTGTTTTACTCTCAATTAAGTTTCCACACACCCAATTAAACTTGTATTAAGTTTAATTGCACTTTACCTTAGTAAATTAGGGTTTATAACCCTAATTTGAGACATACCTTGACCTAAACCCATTAGAACCTAACCTAATCAACCTAGCCACCTAAGTTTCGACCCACACACACCCACACACACCATCCACATGAAAATACCTAGCCTAGAGTTCTCTAGAACTCTCTACCATGTGTAGCTGCCTTGGTTGCCAAAAATAGCAACCAAGAGCCATTTAATTTTTAGATCCACATTTGGTGGATCTAAAAACCATCATCCACCCTCTCTCTCTCACTCTCCCACGAGCTCCCACCATAGGCCTCTCTAGAGAATTCCATAATTCTCTAGAGAGCTTCCCTTAGGTCTATAAAAAGACCTAAGGGGTGACCATTTGCATCCATTCACTTCCTTGGCATCCATTCCACTTAGGCTAGCCACTTCCATCTCCACTCCACCTCCACGAGTAGAGCACCACCATGGAGGCCACCATCTCCATGCCAGGAAGCTGGATCAGCTCCCCAACCTCTCTCGAAGGGCCGGCCTAAGCTCCATTGGCCGCCCCTCCTTCTTCTCTCAGCCACTCAAAGGCCATCGGAGACCACCTCCGAATGCCCTTCCTTCTGCTAGATTAGTAGCTTAGCTTTTCATATATTTACTGCTTTTATTTACTGCTTAGTAGTATAGTCTTACTTCTCCCCCAATGATGCATGCGAAATCCCCCCATCGATACTTGTATGCAATCGTTTTCTGGTAACTAAGTTTAATTTTCAAGCATTTATGTACAAGCTTTCCTCTATGTTTTATGTTACAAATGACTTTCCCACTGAATGAATGAAAAATGCTTTTATATATATATTTGTCTCTATATGTTTGAAATCACCATGAGCTTAATAATTGTCATTCTTTTTGTGTGATTCAAGTTGCCTATTTCTGATTCCTAATATTCTTGCAACTAAGCATGTCATACCTAAATACGTAATAATCACGAACTGGCATGTGATTCTAAACAAAGTAGAGTAAGATAGATTTCAAAAGTAAAAGCAACGCCTCTTAGAGACGAACGACCGGGACTCAAAGTCTCGTTATTTTTATAAAATAATATCTTTGTTGGATTATATTTCGTAACTATATTACGATGCTTTTATCAAAAACGCGAGCTATGATTTTTTACCCAACAAAATGGCGCTGTTGCAGGGGAGGTAACGTCATTTTTCTTGAGTTTGATCTTTTAATCTATCACTGAAGAATCTACCTCTACTTCATTTTTGATGTGCAAGACAACACGGAAGGAAAATGGGATCTGCGCACACATCGAGCACGGCGAAGAAAAATCAGGTGCACATACATTCTCTTAGATTAGGTTTATTTTCTGAACCCTAGAATTAGATCTAATTTCTGCAATCACTTTTGTGAAAAAAAATATATATTTCTCTCATTTTTGTGAAAAATAAAAAAAAAAATCAAAAAGAAAAATTTTGAAAAAAATCTAGTTTAGGTTTCCTTTCGAATCTAGGTTAGTTGAAAAAAAAAAAGAAAAAATATATATTTTTTATGAATCTTTTGAAAAATTCTTTTTGAAAAAAGAAAGTGCAAATGTTTTGAAAAAGAAAAAAAAATCTTTTTGGGGGAAGGCTTAAATTTCAAGTTCAAACCTCTTTAAAAGCTTTTCTACCATCTTCTGATTTTCGGCCAAATTTCAAATCTAACTTAAAAATTCGATTGCCAAAAAATTCGTTAGCCAAAAATTCTAAAATTTAGGTTAAATATTCATTTTCAAATCATCTTTCAAATGCCACCATTTCTTTAAAAAATTCCAAGTATAAAATTTTTAAAAATTCATGAAGTGCACAGGGGTCAAACTGACCTAGATTCAAAATTTTTCAAATTTCACAAATCAATTCCGAGCAATCCACAAATCTGTTTTGACAAAAAATGGTGGGGTTTGAAAGCTCATCTCATTAGCTTTATTTTCCATATTTTTCCTGAATTTTGGAAGGTCATTTGATACTGTTTCAAAGCGAAAAATCGTCTAGGGGTCAAAGTTCCAAATATGATCCCCTGACATTCAAAATTCTCTAAAAATTCGGTTGAAATAGTGAAAATTCCAAAAAAATATTTTCTGAAAAACTAATTGAAAAAGGAAGCTACTCACAAAATTTCAAATTAATTTGATTCCAATTATTATCAGAAAATCAACATTATTTTTGTGGTATGCTGAAACAAAGAAAAACCCTAGAAGTGCATGCAACTTAGGTTAAATCTTTAGGGTTACAACTAGAGACCACACATTGGGCTAACTTAGACTTAATCAAGTCTAGTTAGCCGGTGAGCTTGGTCACCTTGGGGGCCACTCACCACAAACCCCACTGAAGAAAACGGGTTAAAATTAAGTTTAAAATATGAAATCAACCCGAGTTCGTTGTCGTACTACTGTGTGAGTTTAATCTCTCTTGCCAAACCTGGTGACTAAGTCTGTGAGGTAGTGTCAAACGACCGCAGCTCAGGGGTCAACGGAATAGGAGGCATAAGCCAAAGAAAGAACCTTCCCCTTAGTCCCCTCGTAACCAGATTGGCTTGGTTAGCTTGAGAGGCGGGATTCACTTTCAGTCGGTTATACGACGAACTTATCTTCAAGAATTTAAATCCATAACAAAAATCTAGTCACTTGATCTATAAGGACCATTTGATTGACAAAGCCTTAGCCTTGTCCTGCGTGGCTACACCAACCCAGGGGTTGGGCGGTGTATGCATGGAAGGAGGTCACTTCGACCTCACTTGGTTGAACCTTGGGAGCCACTCCCAAGGAGGCGAGTCACTTCACCCGAACCATCTTCTCCCGCCATTTCTTCTACTCCAAGAGCCACCATGGAAAATCCTAGACCTGGACCTAGACTGGGTCAGGACATTAAGAATCTGGACCTGATGGCTCGTCTGGAAGCCCGAGTCGCCGAATCTGAGGAGCGGCATCAGCAGAGCATGGATCGTATTCTGACGGCGCTTGATAGGATGCAGCACCTGCCACAAGGAGAACAACTACGGGATTTCTACGACCCAGCCGCACCTATCGTCGCACCACTAGTCAGAATTCACGCAGGCGGAGACGCGTTTGAGCTCAAGCCCAATGTAATTAGGTTGATTAGCACTCATTTCTATGGGAACTCAAGCGAAGATCTGTTCCAGCATCTTGAGGACATGAGTCGACTCGTTGAAACGATCCAACCCAGGAATATTGATCTCGGGATTGTTCTGATGAAGCTTTTCCCGTTCTCTCTAAGGGACAAAGCTTCATATTGGTTCAAGACTATTGGGAAGCCAATTGGAACCTGGCCGGAATTACGACGTGAATTCCTACAAAAGTTCTTCCAATCTGTCGAACAAATGCAATGCGGTGCGCAATCACAACTTTCTCCCAGGGAGCTGGGGAGAAATTACATGAAGCATGGGATAGATTTCACGATCTTCTCCAGAAATGCCCGCATCATGGTATACCCAAATGGCACTTAGCCCAGATTTTTTACCATGGGCTGGATGACACACATCGGTATTTGGCTGATGCATCTAGCGGCAAGAATTTTCTCGCAAAAGACGAGAACAGCACATTTGAGCTGTTCGAATCATTAGCGGAGAACTCGATGAATGCCGCATCTATGAACCAGTTCCAGCGGCCTGGTCAGCAGTGGGTTGGTGTCCACGAGGCTCACACCGATTCTATTCGAGCCGACATGGATATCATCGTCAAGAAGTTGGATAGAATAAACCTAATTGAGAAGAAGATTGACCAGATCAGTCAAGGTCAATCCGACTCGAGCTCTGTCGCCGTAAGATCCTCTTATGCACCCCGAGCCCCACCTGCTCGAGTTAATCTACTCACTCGAGATGCATCTTCTCTGTATTTACGAGATCCCGCATATCAGGATCCCGTGAATAATCCAGATCTGGCACCTTACGACCAGGGTTACGCACCACCCACAGATTATAATGCGTATCCCCTTAACGGATATACATCTCAGACATCTTCGGCCTACGAGGACATCAGCGCTATCCAAGGATACGGGCGTAATAACCTATACTCGGAGACGTATAGCCCTCGTTGGCACCAGCATTCGAACTTCTCCTGGTCTGGTAATTCACAGAGACCACATCAAGATCCACACTACCATACCAGGCAATACGGGAATGCGCAAAACATGTATCCTAGGCAGCAGCCATTCCCGCCTCAGCAGCAGCAACCCCTCTCATTATACCAACCGCTGCACCAAGCTACCAACCACCCTCCAAAGTGGGCCGACCCTTTGGAGGCACTGAAAGAGGGGCTGCAAGAATCAATGAGGAAATCTACACAAGATAGCTTGCAGATTATGAAGGCGAAGGCTGATCAGATTCAGACCATATAGAACACGCAGAACTAGCTGTTGCAAGAGCGTAGGACTCGGGGAGCCTTGCCCTCCCAACCCATCCCGAATCCTCGATATGTGCAGAACCAGGGCACCCCGCCTAGGTTTCAGGCACTGTAGGGACAGGCACACGCCATACTACAGGCACCTCTTGCACCACCCGGTTACGCTCAAGGCCAGCCGCCTTTGCAGAATCCCGCGTATTCTGCCCCTTCCGCTCCCCCACCACCTAATGGACAACAAGCCAATGCACATGCTGTTTCTTTGCGAAGCATAAGGAAGACATTCGACCCACCACCTAGGCAGGCGGGTCCTGATTTTTCCCACCCTTCGCTGCAGGCGAGTTCGACTCCATCTTCATCATCTAAGGAGCCACCTGTGGTAGATAGGGGTAAGAGGCCACTTAACCCTGAGATTCCCATCCCTTTTCCTGAGGCTCTGACATGAAATGTAGTATGGAAAAAGGGCACGCAGAACTTCGAAGACCTGAAATCGATGTTTAAGGGAGTACATATTCAGGTCCCCCTCCTCGAGGCAATCGATCACATTCCCGCTGTCGCTAGGTTCTTCAAGGACTATTGTACCCCGAAGCGACAACCGAGAATTGGACGACAGGCGGTACTGTCGAAAGAAGCTATCGTCGTGATTCTAGCTGACCTACCGCGGAAGAAGAAAGACCCTGGCACCCCACTCATATCTTGCTTTTTGCAGGATTGTCCATTTGATTGGGCCCTTCTAGATCGTCCATCAACTTAACTCCCACCGCCGTATTTGATCGATTTTGATTTGGGGAGTTGAAACCCACCTCGGTTACGATTCAGCTGGCTGATAGATCAGTCGAAACACCGAGGGGGGTGGTTGAGAACGTGATCTTGAAAGTCCGCGGGTTCTGCTTTCCCACAGATTTTTTCGTTCTCGATAAGGAAGTTCCTCCCAATCTCCGAGATGCACCAATTATTTTGGGTCTCCCATTTCTGGCGACAGCCCGAGCGAACATCGATTATGCATCTGGGTGTATGGAGATTGCCCTAGGCAATGAGCAACTTCGACTAGACATATTCAGGGCAACAAAGAACTTCGACTGTGATCGAATAGAGGAGGATGGTGAAGACGAAGATTCGGCTTACTGTGGTAACATTGGGCTCCTTTGTGACGACCCAATGTCTCATTCGTCTACACTATGAGGGTTCTCAGACCTCGATCCACACGGGAATGAAACCACTGCATTACACATATCTCCCCAAGGATCTGACTGTTTCAGGTGTGCTTCTGACCACAGCACCCCTAAATCCAGCTATTTGGACTTCTAATTTTTGAGTATAAGACGTCTGATACTACTCTCCAATTCCTGTTTTGAGATTTAAGCCTTGATCTTGGATCTCTAGGTCCCTAAACCCAATTCCAACTCCATAGGAACCTAAATTAAGGTGTCCTAACCCTAGTACATCACCTCTAGACCTCCCTAAGGACCTAATTAGGTCCTCACTAAACCTAATTGACTTGGATCTTAGTCAATTCCATCAGCCTATTCAATTGGACTCATTGAGTCCAATTGAGGCCTTATCTTAGCACACACTGTCCAATTGGACTCAGTGAGAGTCCAATTGACCTAGACCTAAATTAATTGAGTTATTTTACTCTCAATTAAGTTTCCACACACCCAATTAAACTTGTATTAAGTTTAATTGCACTTTACCTTAGTGAATTAGGGTTTATAACCCTAATTTAAGACATACCTTGACCTAAACCCACTAGAACCTAACCTAATCAACCTAGCCACCTAAGTTTCGACACACACACACTCACACACACCATCCACACAAAAATACCTAGCCTAGAGTTCTCTAGAACTCTCTACCATGTGTGGTTGCCTTGGTTGCCAAAAATAGCAACCAAGAGCCATTCAATTTTTAGATCCACATTTGGTGGATCTAAAAACCATCATCCACCCTCTCTCTCTCACTCTCCCACGAGCACTCACCATAGGCCTCTCCAGAGAATTCCATAATTCTCTAGAGAGCTTCCCTTAGGTCTATAAAAAGACCTAAGGGGTGGCCATTTGCATCCATTCACTTCCTTAGCATCCATTCCACTTAGGCTAGCCACTTCCATCTCCACTCCACCTCCACGAGTAGAGCACCACCATAGAGGTCACCATCTCCATGCCAGGAAGCTGGATCAGCTCCCCAACCTCTCTCCAAGGGCCGGCCTAAGCTCCATTGGCTACCCCTCCTCTCAGCCACTCAAAGGCCATCGGAGACCACCTCCAAATGCCCTTCCTTCTGCTAGATTAGTAGCTTAGCTTTTTGTATATTTACTGCTTTTATTTACTGCTTAGTAGTATAGTCTTACTTCTCCCCCAATGATGCATGCGAAATCCCCCCATCGATTCTTGTATGCAATCGTTTTCTGGTAGCTAGGTTTAATTTTCAAGTATTTATGTACAAGCTTTCCTCTACATTTTATGTTGCAAACGACTCTCCCACTGAATGAATGAAAAATGCTTTTATATATATGTTTGTCTCTATATGTTTGAAATCACCATGAGCTTAATAATTGTAATTCTTTTTGTGTGATTCAAGTTGCCTGTTTCCGATTCCTAATATTCTTGCAACTAAGCATGTCATACCTAAATACGTAATAATCATGAACTGGCATGTGATTCTAAACAAAGTAGAGTAAGATCGATTTCAAAAGTAAAGGCAACGCCTCCCAGAGATGAACGACCGGGACTTAAAGTCTCATTATTTTTATAAAACAATATCTTTGTTGGATCGTATTTCGCAACTATACTACGACGCTTTTATCAAAAACGCGAGCTACGATTTTTTACCCAAGAGATACCTACGATTGACTACTAGATTATGTTTGTGTTGTAGGAAGCGATGTATAAATAATGGATAGAGTCGAAAGTGAGGACAAGCACAAAGTACATGCAGGGCATTATGCAATTTTTGGATTTTGCATTTGATAAGTCTTTGGTAGATGATCGGATTTTGTGTCCCTGTCGGAAGTGTGTTAATGCTTTGTGGAGGGCAAAGGATGAAGTGATTAATCATTTGCTTTGTAATGGCTTTCTTAAGAATTATGTTAATTAGACCTATCATGGTGAGACTTCTTAAACCTCAATCTCTAATGCGAGGGATGAGGATGTGACCTTTGAGCATGATGTTCATGGATTATTGGAGGATGTTTTTATTGGAGTCAATGCAGATGCAAGATGCATGGAGAGCAATGACGATGTTAATTTTGTTGAGGATGATATGGGATATGAAGGTGCTAGTAAACAAGGATCTGATAGAGTATAAAAGGAACGACATAAGATCTCTGATTTGATGAAGGATGCTGAGAAGCCGTTATATGGTAACTCGAATGAGAGCAAGTTGGCTGCCACTTTATATTTATACCATCTAAAGTGTCTAAACGGTTGGAGTAACAACTTGTTTACTCAACTCTTGGAGCATTTAAGCTTATTGCTACCAGAGGGTAGTGGGTTACCAAAATCTCACAATGAAGCAAAGAGCATCATCTCAAGCTTATGCTTAAGTTATCTCAAAATACATGCTTACCCAAATAGTTGTATGCTCTTTTGGAAAGACAATGAGAATGATGATGTTTGCTCAATATGTGGTGAATCATGATGGAAGAACATTAAGGATGGTGAGGATTCATTGGTTGATCTTTCTGTGGTAAAGAAAAAGAGAAAGCCAGCTAATGTGTTGCGGTGGTTTCCTTTAAAACAAAGATTGCAACGATCGTTTGCATGTTCAAAGACAGTCATAGATATGAGATGTCATGAAGAAGGTTCTATTAAGAACAACCTCTTAAGGCACCCTGTAGACCCTTTAGCATGGAAACACTTTGATTCTTTGCATCCACAGTTTGCTGTTGAGCCTCGTAATGTTCGTTTGGGATTAGCTGCTGATGGTTTCAATCCATGCAAGAATATGAATGTTGCTCATAGCACATGGCCTATCATTCTAATCCTTATAACATGTCTCCCTTAGTATGTATGAAACAAAGCAACTTCATCTTGTCCTTGTTGATTTCTGGTCCAAAAGCTCCTAAGGCCAAGATAGATGTTTATATGAAACCTCTCATTGAGGAGTTGAAGGAGTTGTGGGAGCATGGATTGAAACCTTTGATACATCTAATAATGAAACATTTTTTATGCGAGCTGCATTACTTTGGATAGTTAATGATTTTTCAGCTTATGGAACATTTTCTGGTTGGAGTGTAAGGGGAGAAAAAGGGTGTCCCTGTTGTGGTTATAACACTAAATCTTTATGGTTGTCTCATAGCAAGAAGTATTGCTATATGGCCATCAAAGATGGTTAGATCAGAATCACAACTTCCGCATGGATAGTGAATCATTTGATGGGAGCACAGAGAAATAGTTGACGCCTATACGAATGTCAGGTAAAAGCATACTTGAGGTTGCAAAGTCAGTTGCCTCATTAGAGGATGAATCACGCAATCCTTTAAAGAGATTGACCATCTTGTTTGAGTTGCCATATTGGAAGCATAATTTGCTACGCCACAACATTGATGTCATGCACACCGAGAAAAATGTATTTGACAATATTTTTAGGATAGTCACATGTCAAGTCAAAAAGACAAAGGATACATACTCTTTGTCCAACTCCAGAGCTTTGGCGCCGATCTTACAATGCACAGATGACACAATTTTTTTTGTGGGAGGGAGAAATGAAGCAAGGATTCTCTACACCATGGTATCCATGTTTGGAGAAGTTTCTAGGCTAAAGCTGAATGGCATGAAATCCTCTCTAATTTGTTTTGGACTGACAGGTCAGGAGAGCGAAGACTTATCAGTTAGCCTTCATATGCCCATCATGTTTCTACCAGTGAAGTACTTGGGGCTACCCCTGTGAGATGCCAAGTTAAAAAAGAGTGATTGGAACTCCTTATTTGATAAGGTTGTGGCTAAGCTTGAGAGTTGGAGTAGCCACTACTCGTCAAAAGGGGGAAGACTTATCCTCCTGAACTCGGTCATTACCTCTATTCCCATCTTCTTTTTTTGCATTGTTAGGGCATCAAAGTCGATTAGGAAGAGGCTTGATTTGTTGCAGAAATGCTTCTTCTGGAAAGGGGCCAAATCTGAAGGTAGGTTCTTACACCCTCTGAAATGGCAGAAGCTATGCACTCCTTGACGACAAGGCGGTTTGGGCGTCCGCTCTCTGAAGGAGTTCAACGATTCTCTTCTACTGAAATGGGCGATAAAACTTTTTGGGGATGATGGGAGGATCTAATCAATGATCATCAAAGATGCCTACAGCAACTCACATGTGGCAAAGTGCACGTCTGTTCCCTATCACCCATCCCCCTTCTGGAAGTCTGTCTGGACAGCTACGCAGGACAACTGGTCGAGCTTTGTGCCAGTGGTTGGAGATGGCCAGCAGTTCTCCTTTTGGAACGACCAGTGGCCGTGCTTAGGCAGGTTGAAGGAGTGGTTTCCACATGCCTTCAATGCAACACTAGACAAAGATATCTCATTGAAGGAGAGCAGGGACCCTCTACATAGCAGATGGGATTTGGCTGGAAGTGTGGCAAGAGAGGGAGGATGCTTACATGAAGAGCAAGATCAGCTACTAAGGGATTTGGAAGCATTCCATCCGGTAGGCAGAGCTGACAATTCTCATGGAGTCTTGGGTCGTTCTCCCCCGCAAACACCTACAAATGGTTGTGGCCAAAGGCGTGAAAGTCTATCGCAGATTAACAGGGACTTGATAAATGCCAGCTTATCATCGTTTTTATGCATTAAAATAAACCTAGCTCTTAGAATTTTACTCCACAAATGGGTTTTTGGGTTGCATTTAGGCATCAATTAGTATAGGCATACATTTTACATTTTATTGTCTTTTTAATGTGTTTTGGTGAGTGTTAGGGATATACAGATTGACAAATCCCTAAAACCCTAGCACTCAGGAAGGCAACTGGTGAAGGAGAAGCCCAAACCAATTGGAACTCAACTTTATCTAGCTCACCATAGCTAGAATCCAACTCACTTGAACTAGGGTTATGTTACGAACGCGTGCCCCAGACGTCTTTTAAGACGTCTGGGAGGTGGCCCAGACATCAGACTAGACGTCTGGGATCACATCCAGACGTCTGACCAGACGTCTGGATCGTTTCCAGACATCTGGAAATCAGTTATTTTTCAACATGCGCGGGTCGTCTGCGCGCCTAAGCGCGCAGACCCACATATTCATTATTCCCTCTGCGGCTGCAGACGCCCTGCCGCGATTCTCTCTCCTCCTCGCGCGGCCTTAAAAGGCCACGCGCTCCCTCCCGTCGCCTCCACCCCTTTCCTCTTCTCCTTCCAGTGCGCGAGAGCGAGCGCGAGAGCGGGCGCGGGGTTGCTGCGGCGGCGACGGCCACAGTGAGCGCGGAGGGGGTGCTGCGTGCGAAAGCGGCGCTCAGCCGTGAGGGCGAGCTCGTCGGGGCTGCCAGGGCCGGCCGGTGGGAAGCGCAGCGGGCGCGGAACGACGCGGGAGGCCTGCTGCGGCTCGAGCATCAGGCGCACGAGGTGCGACGAGGCGCGGCGTCGCGAGCAGAGGGCGAGTCGCGCCCTGGTTCTGGAAAAATTTCCAAAATCAGACGTCTGTGCTGATAGCCAGACGGCGGGGTCGACGTCTGGAAGACTATCCAGACGTCTGAAAGGTGAGTTTCCGTCTTCTTCTTCCTTCCTGTCGACTGACCGTACTGAGGGAAAGAGATGGGTGTGCGCAGGCTCGGTGATTCGCCATCCAACGCGGATCAGACGTCTGCCTGTAGTACCAGACGTCGGGAGCAACCTCCAGACGTCCGGGGTGACCATCGGACGTCTGGGAACTAGGCCAGACGTCCCCGCAGGCTTCTGGATGTCTGAGAAACCACGCAGAACAAGGTAATTCTTTGATCAACTTTTTAAGACGTCTGGAAGAAGTTTCAGACGTCTGATTTTGCACAGTGTCATCATTTTCGACCCGTTTAGGGCCCGTTCGGGTTCCATTTTCCGCGATTCGAGTTGCGTTCTTTTCGGAATTAATTCCTCTACCCGTCTACAGTAGCTATACACTGTTTTGAGATACTCCTTGTGTTTGATCCTTGTGATAGGACCCCGTTCCGTTGCAGTCTCGGGGGTCGCGGAGGCACGCGGGATTCCCGACCACGCCCCCATTACTCCCGTTGTACCTGGTAGAGTGGCTTTAAGTTATTAATAAAATCTGTTAAATTATGGAACCATAAATAGAACCTAGGACATTGCATGAATCCTAGGAATGAGAAATAGATGGAATGATAGCTCCTAGGTGTTGCATGAATCGTAGGGCTGGAAAACTAGATTGTATGATAGATCCTAGGATATGGCATGAATCCTAGGATGGGAAAACTAGTGGAATGTATAATACTGCAGTCTTGGAAAATGGAAAGAGATATAAAGCTGCCTGTAATTTGAATTAACAGCTGCCTATTGTGAATAAATAACGTGGTTGAGAACATGGATTGTAAGAATGTGAAACTGAAAAGTGAAACCTGGATGTTTGAGTAAAAAGGATGGAACCCTACGGGGGAATTAGGAGTGGAACTCCTGGAAAGAGAAAGGAATGGAACTGATATGTAGTTGTGTACTATCTCTTGGGTACGTAGTACCAAGGGAAGTACCTGTACCTGTTTAGTGCAGAGTGGGGCCAGCCACCCCAAGGACCCGGGGTTAGGATCGGCCGCTCTGTACCGACTTGCTGGCCCTCGTGTACGTAGTACCGAGGAGAGCTACTAGTGTTAGGAGGGCACTAGCTACCCCACTGGCCCCGAGGTTCTGCTAGCCTCCTACACCGACTTGTTTAGGCCCACTGGGGCAAACCAGGGTAGTCAGGCGAAAGTGCGCGGACTGTGGAGGGGCAAGGCCCCGGTTTGGTTACTATGGAGGGGTTGGACCCCTGTTACTGAGAGGGCTCTGCCCTGGACTGGTTCCGTGCTGTGCTTTGGGCGCACCCGTTAACGGAAACGACTGACCACGTGCCAGTACGGGTTAGCTACCTGTGCGTTTATCGCGCGTGCCGTAGTCACCGTTACGTCTGTCAGTGACCTTGGGGTGGTTGACTAAGGGTAGGATCACCACGGGGGACTCTCCCGGCCAGGAGAGCACCACGTGCTACTTCTACTTTTTGGAAAAGACTGTAATTAAGATCGTTCCCACGAGGAACATTCGAGATCAAGAAAAAGATCTGAGGAATAAATGAAATAGTGAGACAATTGAAAGATGTGAATAAAGAAAGTAATCGAACATAAAAACTACTGTACACCCTACTGTTGTCTTTAGTTTAGTTGCCACTCTACTCAGCGTTTTGCTGACGTGTTACACTCGTTACCTTTTTCAGGACCAGGTGTTGAGCAGCCAGGGTCAGCGGCTGCAGAGGACGCTGGGCCGCGTAGGGTCCAGTAGAGTTACCACTGTCTCTTGTACCTCTTTTTGTTACGTTGTAGTGAGTAGTTCTTGTTTCCGCTGTACTTTCTTTACCTGCAGTTCAAATTATATTATGAATGTTGTTCTACTGTTGTGGTGGTACATACTGTGGTAGTTTCTTTCCTTACTGCTGTACTTTCTTACTGTTAGTTATATTCATGCTGAATGTGATTTATTTTACTGCTCTTTTGGTTACTTCCTCGTTGGACGACTAGGTCTTGGGATTAGTTGAGTCGGTCCGGTTCTCGTGTCTCGTAGGGACTCGGGAACCGGGTCGTTACAGGTTAGCTCATCCTAGCTCCATTTAGCTCATCTCAACTAAATGGCGACTCAAGAGAGCTCATCTTAGCTCACCTTAGCTCAAGTCAGCTCAGATCTAGCTCAACTTAGCTAAGTCTAGCTCATCTCAGCTCCCATCAATTCACTGGGAGCTCTAGCTAGCTCAGCTGAGTTGACTGGAGTTCACCCCAACTCAGGTTCAGCTACATCCAGCTCCACTCAACTCCAACCAGCTGAAGATGACTTCATCTTAGCTCAAGAAGCTCAAGTCCAGCTCCTAGGGACTTAGCTAAACTTAGTTGAGCTAAGCTACCTTAGCTACCTCAATTAGCTAGGTCCTCCTCAGGAGCATCAAACCTAGCTCACCGATAACACTGCATTTTACAATGCTAACTCTGCCAAAAGGGGACGATCTTAAAGGTAAAATGCATGAAGGATACATCATAAATAGGAATAGAAGCATCAAATGCATTGCACATCAAGATTGCTTATAATGCATAATTAATGGCCATGTGTACAAGTACATGTCAAAACAGACCTCAGATGAGCAATCGGACAGCGCGGATGGATCCAAAGCGACAAATGGAGTCCAGCGGACTCGAAATCAGCTAAATTCAACATCTGGAGCTCCCACAATTGGCCCAAGAAGTTCTGGCCATTCATCTAATGATCAATGATCATGAAGCCGCCTTGTGTCAGCATCCCCGTGCTCCTCAATCGCAGCGTAACACCAGCGCTTCCACCATAGGATGAATCTAAGCCATCCGATCGAAGATCGGACGGCTAAGAAGCACTCTCCTCGCTCCCCACAACCTCAGCACCCCACGGCCACAGCAGCTCACAACCGTTGGATCTTCATCCAATGGTCACCCGTGATAACACTACATTGTATAATGCTAACTCTGCCAAAAGGGGACATTCTTAAAGGTAAAATGCACAGCGAATACATCATAAATAGGAATAGGAGCATTGCATGCATTACACATCAAGATTACTTATAATGCACTATTAACAGCCATGTGTATAAGTACATGCCAAAATAGGCCTCAGATGAATGATCGGAACGCACAGATGGACTCAGAGCGACGAACGGAGTCCAACGGACTCGAAATCAACTAAATCCGACATCCGAAGCTCCCATAATTGGCCCAAGAAGTTCTGACCGTTGATCTGATGATCAACGGTCATGAAGTTGCCACGTGTCAGCCTCCCCGCGCCCTCAACGACTCTCCATTGCACGGCATCACTTTAAGCCATCCGATCGCAAATTGGACAGCTGGAAATCACGCACCTACGCCCCTCTCAACTGCAGCAACAACAGCTCCTGACCATTGGATCTTCATCCAACGGTCACTTGCACCGCGCCCGCAGCTCACCTCCCCGACGAAGCAGCTGGCATAGCGCAGCAGTACGTGCCTCTCCCCCGCACAGTGAGGCGCGGGTTCGAGGCACTGGCCGCAGCACAAATTCGAGGCAGTCGTGGCACGCGTAATTTCAGTCGTTGATGCGCAATCAAGTGGCTGGCAACGAGCGACGTGGCGTGATCTCGCGCATCCAAGGCAGACTCCCGTGATGACGCGTAGGGAACGAGCGCAGCAAGAGCGATCCAGGTGCGAGCCCCATGAGCGATCTTGACCATCCGATCCACGATCGAACGACCCACAACGTGCGCACCCGGATCGTGCATGAAGAGGAGGAACAACACGTGTGAGCGACCGCTGGGCAGGGTGCTTCACCGACGTTTTGGGAAGGGTTTTAGCGACGTCCCAAACATCGCTAAAACCCTTTCTTCATTTGGAAAGGCCTTCTCCCTATTTAAACCCCTTCAAACCACCCATGGAAGGCATTCAATTCATCTTGCAAGTGTTGTAACATCCTCCTAGCCCCCTTTAGCCCTCTTATAATCAACGGAGTCGACGAGCTGCCGACAGAGCCTCTCTCCACTGCCGTGGCCACCTCGCCGTCTCCCCTCTCTCTCTTTCTTTCCCTTTAATCTAGCTTTACTTCCTTTTTATTCAAGCATTTAGCTACTATTGTATTTGTAAAACTTAAATTGCATGTTTAATATAGTGTTGATGTTACTTTGAGCAATGGCTATGATTTAAAAGACTCTAACCCTACTCTCTCTCACTCGTTTTTCTAGCACATCTTCTTGCAAGCAAAAACTCGTTACCTCCGTGACATAAAGTGACAAAGAAAATCCAATTTTTACGCCTCCCTGTGATCGACACTCGGACTCACGTCCGTTTCTTCTTTTAAAACCAACGCTGCGAGCATGAACTATAATGATCATTTTAAACAAACACATCTCTTGCGCATCAGTCCGCACCACGCCACCTCCGCATCTCCGCAACACAGCTGCGAGCATGGCGCAGCGGAAAGTGCCTCACCCCCGCACAGTGGGGCACAGGTTCGAGGCTCCCTCCACAGCGTGAAATCAAGGCGGGATTGGTGCACGTGATTTCGGCCGTCGATGCGCGATCGGGAGGTTGGCAGTAGGCGACGCGGCGCAATCCCACGCATCCAAGGCAGACGCCCATGATGACGCACAGGGCGTGAACGCAACAAGCGCGATCAAAGCACGCGCCCCACGAGCGATCTCGACCGTCTGATCTTCGATCGGACGACCCACAGAGCGTGTGCACGAATCGGACGTGAAGAGGCATAGCGCGCGCGCAAGACCGTTGGGAAGGAGGCTTCACCGACGCTTTTAGCATGGATTTAGTGACATCCCGGATGTCGCTAAAGCTCATACTTAAAATGGAAACCTCTTCTCCCTATATAAACCCCTCCCAACCACCCATGTAAGGCATTGAATTCACCTTGCAAGTGTTGTAACACCCTCCTAGCCCCCTTTACCCTCTCTTGTAGTCAACAGAGTCGATGAGCCATCGACGGAGCCTCCTTCCACCACTGTGGCCGCCTCACCGTCTCCCCTCTCTCTCTCTCTTTCTTTCCCTTTAATCTAGCTTTACTTCCTTTTTATTCAATCATATAGTTACCATTGTATTTGTAAAACTTGATTTGCATGTTTAATATAGTGTTGAAGTTGTTCTCCATCTTGCTTTGAGTAATTACTATGATTTAAAAGACTCTAACCCTACTCTCTCTCACTCACTTTCTCTCTTTCACTTGTTTTTCTACCACGTCTTCTCGCAAGA
The DNA here is from genome assembly GCA_037157565.1 of Thalassia testudinum. Lineage (NCBI taxonomy): Eukaryota > Viridiplantae > Streptophyta > Magnoliopsida > Alismatales > Hydrocharitaceae > Thalassia > Thalassia testudinum. The sequence continues at coordinate 3,529,035 of JAZHRO010000003.1, read as the reverse complement.
AAAAACTCATTATCTCTGTGACATTAAGTGACAAATAAAATCTAATTTTTACGCCTCCCTGTGATCGACACTAAGACTCACGTCCGTTTCTTCTTTTAAAACTGACGCTGCGAGCATGAACTATAACGATCCATTTAAACAAACACGTCTTTCACACATCACTCACCTCAGCTCCTTTCAGCAGAAGCCAACTTGCTTTAGCTTGGCTTAGCAACTAGCAAAGAACTAGCAAGCTAAGCCAACTAAAGTAGACTCCCGTGAAGAGAAGGGTGTGAGAAGAGAAAAATTAAAGGAATGGAGTAGAAACTTACCAGAATGCGTACTTCCTCGGCAACGGCGCCAGAAAAAGTGTTGTAGGGCTCGGATAGGAGGTGTTAATATGGTGATTTAATCGTTGTAATGAGTATAGTGGTTAACCTAAATCGAGCCTAACCATCTTTTTACAAAATTTTTTTACCTGGCCTACTTGATTTTATCTTGGTCACTTTTAGGCCCAGGGTCGAACTCAGGGAAGCGGGATTAAAGGTGACTAAGTTTCTACGCCTGTCCTACAACGAATCTCTTCCATTCGTTTATTATGTTTTTGGTGTTTTTCTATTTAAGATTTTTTTTCTGATAATTTTTGTCCTTGAGGTACACCCTCAAAATCAGGTTCTTGACTTTGAGCCAAATTAGGGTTCCAAAACTGGTCTTGCTATTCGCAAGACTGAGTACCTGTAAGTCAAGGATTATCTTTTCTCTTTTATATATTTTTTATCTTTTTGATAGCAGGAAAGAGAAATAGAAATAAGATAAATATAGTATGTATATATATATATAACATATTTATATAGGGGTGGGGGTGGAGGTGGAAATGGCATGTAGCACAGTGTCAAGTTGATCGTCATCTAGGAAGACGCAACCAACAGGACGAAGTGCCGCATGGAGTGTAGGATGGATGGGTGGAAGGTGTGTGCGGAGACATTTTCTGTACTCATGTATCGGGGAATATCAGCAACTGGTGCAGATATTCCCGCGATACAACGTGTGGTAGGTGATATGAAAAAAAAAATATATATATGGTTATAATTATATAGGTGTATATGTGGTTTTATATATATATATATATGTATGTATGTATGTATGTATATGTATATGTATATATATAAAGGTATGTAAATATATATAAATAGATGTATGTATATATATATATATATATCTATTTATAATTAGATATATCTGTTTGTATATATAACTATATAGATGTTGATATATATATGTATATATATATATATAGTAATATATATATATAGATATATGTAGATAGATATATATGTGTGTGTGTATTTATATCTATAGATATATATGTATATATGTATGTATATATATGTGTATAAATATATATATATAAATATATAGATATATATATGTATATGTATGTATATATAGAAATATATATATAGATAGATGTGTATATATGTATATATATATATATTTATATATTTATAATTAGATATATATGTATGTATATATAAAACTATATAGATATAGATATACATATATAGTAATATATGTATATAGTTATATATATGTATATATGTATATAGATATATTAGTATAAGTATCTATGTATATAGATATATGTAGATGGATATATATATATATATGTATGTATAAATATATGTGTAAATATATGTATATATATATGTATATATTTATACTTATACTTAGTTGTATAGGTAATAATATATGTATAGATATATGTATATATATATATATAAGTATATAGTCGTGTACAAGTGAGTGAGTGTGTGTACACATGAGTGTGTACAAGTGTGGTGTGTCTGTGTGCGTGAGGTGTGTGTCTGTGAGAGAGAGAGAGAGAGAGCGTCTGCTGGTTAAGTCATCCAGAGGCTTCAGCCGACGTCTGGTGGTGCGTGCACGTGCGTGCGCAGGAGCACGCAAGCGCAGGCGCGCACTAGAGGGAGCGGTGTGAGGGTGCAGCGCACCGCGCTACGCGCTGAGGTGAACACGGGCAAAGAAGCGGGCACTGGAGCAGATGCAGCAGGCGCGAGCGTATGCGGAAGTAGGCGCGTGGATGGCCTGGCGATGATTGCGGCGCAGAGAGAAAGCGTGCGGTGACCGGATAAGTGAGAAACTTTCACTTATCCGATCACCGCACTATAGCTATAGTGTCACGCTCTCTAGCGTGAACAATAGCTACAATGCGCGCTCGGTGCGGGAGACCGTCTGTGCCCGATTCCGTCTGTGCGGGCGCTGTGGAGCGGGCTGGCGTGCACGGAAGGAGCTGCGTCGGCTGCTGACGTGCGTGCAGGGGCTTGTGTGCTGCATGGGGTAGCCGATGCCTTACTGCTGCTGCGGTTGAGCTTCAAAGCTCGACTCTGTGGCAATGGCGGAAAGAGCTGGAACGACGAAAATAGAGAGGTGAACCACCACGCCCACTAGCTCTTTGATGAGCTGGGCAGTGGTGGGACTCACAATGGTAGTCGTGTACCACTGTGAGCTGCTCCTGCCCGCAGCATAGCTCCTCAGGAGGAAGAGAGGCTGCGTATGGAGGGGAGAGGGGAGGAGATGGCCTGGAGAAGGAAGGGTGCTATGTGTGTTGTCTGTACCAGGCTCACCGCAAGGAAGATGGCTGTGCCCTTTTTAAAGAGGAATGAGGCATGCACAGCCATGCCCTAGGCTGCATGCATGGCTGAGCATGCGGTTGCCAAGGCATGCCATTGAGAGAGTGGTGCGAAGAAGCAGCCATGCCCTGCAGCCGCAGAGAAGAAGAAATTCAAAGCTAATAAAAAAAATGAAGATGGTGAATTTGCGAGGTAGCACTTGAAGAATACGTTAATTACAAGGCCAATTTATTCACTCTCCTCCCCTCTCAAATAAATGCATGCATGCATTTATTTTTACAAATGCGACTATGGCTACCTAATATGCAATGGCAATGCTAGGAAATAACACAAGATGGCACTTTTATTGGTGCATTTTTGCTGTGCAATCATACCCCCATGCCTATCTTTTGCTAGTCCCTAGAAAAACATTTTGTACTATATTTAGAAATGATCTTAAGCTGAAGATTTTCTTCTGAGGTGACATAGGTGTGCTTATGTGTTGGATATTGTGAGAACCAATTGTAGAGAAGGCTACCAGTACTTTAAGTCTTACATGACATAGACCATCTCTCAACTAACCTGGACTCTTGATATTTAAACCTTAAGTACGATTTCCAGGACCCAGGAGGTTTTTGTCGTACTCGAGAGCTCAAGAGATTATGGCGTGTGCATAGTGAAGGATCAAGACTAACCAGATGAACATTAAGACTCAAGCGCAGGGTTTCATGAATTTTTAAGTGTAGGTTGGTCCCAGTTTCAGCTCATGTTTTCGGATTGACCCTTAAAAAGATGACGGAAAACTCAACTCCCATTCTATTACATTTGTGGCTCAAAGAAAACAGGGTATTTGTAACTTGCCCTGAAGAACTTTTGTAGGGAGAAGTCTTTACAGACATTTGCAAGATATACTGACTTATTTGCATCCTTTTTTTTTTTTTGAAACACGTGTAAATATATCTCTTTATTTGGAGGAGCACACTTTTCTTTTGGTGGGAGAGTTTCTTTTTGGGGGAAAGAGTCTCTCCTAAGCACAAGACTAAAGCCTGGGATAAAAAGTCTACCTGCACACATAGGTAAGGACTCCACCTTCCCTAATGAACACTAGGGTTGGATCTTATGTTCACCTGGTCTTTCTTGATATGTGTAGTGTGAACCAAGATTACTTTAGGCTCTTAAGTAGAAGCAAACCAACGGATCCTGTACTGGTGTCTCAGGTACAAGAATATGTCCTTAGTTAGGAGAGATTCTGATTTATCTTGTCAATGCTCAAGTGAATTAAGCCGAGCCTGAGCGAATCAAACTTTTGTGACCTGGAAAGTCTTCAAAATAGTGGTTGAATATCCATAAACACTTATTGTATTTTTGTTTCAGCCTTCAAATCATTACTAAACACCATTTTTTTTTAACATATTTATAGATAGATAGAGACTGCATGATATCCTAAAATACCCAGATCCTATGGACGCCTATCCACCCTCCCATGCCAAACGATGCTATGTCCTCATATGCATGGAGGATAGGGTAGTGGAAGGACCAAAGATGGGGTAACGAGAGTAGAGGTGCAGGGTAAACAGCAGGGTGGTAGGGTGGGTGGATGGTGGGTGATGAAGTGAAAAGTGAAGTGAGCGTGACAGTGGCGGAGTGTTGTTGGGGTGCCTCCCAACGAGCGCTGAATTTAACGTCCCAGCTGGACTCAGAATGAGGCACGACATTAGTTACCCTCCAACAGGGCAACAGTTTCTCCAACGGGGCCAGGTTCATGAGTAAGATAGGGTTTAAAACGCTGCCCATTGACCGTAAATTTATGCCCAGATTTGGGATCTTCAATCTCAACGGCCCATTGGGAAATGGTCTCGAGACCAGGAAAGGACCAATCCATTTGGACTTCAGTTTCCCGGGAAAGAATTTGAGTCGGGCATTGTAGAGCCAAACTTGCTGAGATGGTTCAAATTCCTTCCGCTGAATACGACTGTCGTGAAAAGCCTTAGTGCGTTGCTTGAAAGTTAAGGTAGAATCATAGGCTTCACAACAGAGCTCTTCCAGCTCTTAGAGTTGGAGTTTCCTTTCTCGACCACACAAATCTAGGTCGAGGTTACATTGACGAACTGCCCAATAAGCGCGGTGCTCCAACTCCACGGGCAAATAACAAGGCTTCCCGTAAATGATTCTATAAGGAGACCTACCAAGGGGAGCCTTGAAGGCGGTCCGATACACCCAAAGTGCGTCAATCAGCTTGTCGGACCAGTCCTTATGGTCAAGCCGAACTGTCTTCTGGAGAATTTGCTTGATTTGCCGGTTCGACACCTCTGCCTGGCCGTTCGTCTGAGGATGATACAGGGATGCGGTACGATGGTGAACCCCGTATTTCCTCAGAAGTGCCCGAAAAGAAGCATTGGGTAAAGTGGCTTCCTCCATCCGAGATAATGGCTCGAGGGATCCCAAAGCACGCAAAAATGTGGTCTTTGACAAATCGAGTGGATATAATATGGTCAGCACGGTGCGTGGGAATAGCCTCGATCCATTTCGAAACATAATCAACAGCCACGAGAATGAATTAGAAGCCGTTGAAAGGAGGAAAGGGACCCATGAAATCAATTCCCCAAATGTCGAAGATTTCTGCAGCTTGGATGGATTGTAAGGGCATCATGTCACGACGTGACATTGACCCTAACGACTGGCACCTAGTGCAATGTTTGCATAATTGTGTGCATCCTGGTGAAGGGAGGGCCAAAAGAAATCGCACTGCAACACCTTGGCTGCAGTTTTCCTCCCAGAGAAATGGCCTCCGCAGGCCTGATCGTGGCAGAAGGATAGCACACTGGGGAATTCGCTGTCAGGAATACAGCGACGGATGATTTGATCAACACCTATTCGAAAAAGAAGTGGATTATCCCAGAAATAATACTTTGCTTCTGCCATGAGACGCACGCACTGGTTTTTAGGCCAGCCACGTGGAAGGGATCCAGAAGCAAGGTAATTGGCAATGTCGGCATACCAAGGTCCACTTGCCACATTAATTGCCAATAGGTGCTCATCAGGAAAAATCTCATTAATCGGCAGAGTAAGTCCAATATGGTCAGGGTCTAGTCTAGAAAGGTGATCAGCCACAACATTCTGGGCTCCGACCTTATCGCGGATCTCAATGTCAAATTCTTGGAGCAGAAGGATCCAACGAATCAGTCTGGGCTTGGCATCCTTCTTGTGCATGAGATGGCGAATGGCCGCGTGATCAGTGAAAATAATAACATGTGAGCCCAGAAGGTAAGAGCGGAATTTCTCTAGCCCAAAGACGACCGCCAGTCGTTCTTTCTCAGTGGTAGTATAATTACGCTGGGCCCCGTCCAACGTCTTACTGGCGTAGTACACCACGAAGGGGTGTCTATCGCATCTTTGTCCCAGGATGGCTCCGACTGCAAGGTCGGAAGCGTCACACATGAGTTCAAAGTCGAGGGACCAATCAGGTGGCTGGAGAACAGGGGCCTTGGTGACAGCATTACGCAACTGCGTGAATGCTCGTATGCAGTCGGGGCCCATATCGAAGGGCACGTCGGTCGATAGGATATGAGTTAAAGGTTGAGAAATCTTGGAGAAATCTTTGATGAATCTCCTATAGAAATCGACGTGTCTCAGGAAGGAGCGGATTTGTTTGACAAAGCCAGGGACAGGTGATGAGTGGCTACTCATCATAGCTAAAAGGCCGAAATTAAGCTAGATACTAAGCAAAACAATATCAAATTAACACATAAAAAGGGTTAAGTGTGGGAATTAAAGAAAAGACCTAAAACTTTTAATGTGTGTTAAAATCTCCTAATTAGGTCACAAAAATGGGATATTCTGAAAACTAAAGACCAAATGATGATCCATGCATCAATTGAACACATAAACAAGTTTGAAAAGCCAAATCAGAAGTAAAATCAATGTCGTAAATGTTCAATTAAGCACATGTAAAAATTTGAAAGCAATTGGACATCATTTAGGCTTAGAAATAAATAGATTACAATTAGGTCCTTCATGCATTACATTTCTACCCTTCAAAACTCCTTCTTGGACCTATTTGCAAGCCGCAGGGACCCTTTTATAAGACTGCAGGGCCCTTCCAGCTGCTATTCTTCTCGCTTATGGGCCTGCATGCAAATGTTCTACCCCTTCTTCTAAGGGTCCGTCTGCAAATTTCCCCTTTATTTCAAAGAGAAGCCTGTGTTCTTCACGCGCACTGTAGCGCGCGAAGAACACAGCCACTCTCGACCGTCCATCGCACTTTTGATCTCGATCTGCGGCTGGATTCAAATGGAACCTTCGCGCGATTCGGTGCGTGCGTTCACCTCTCTTCCCAGATCTCATCTGACGGTCAGATCTCTCTCTTGACTCGCCGCGCGCTCTACCCATCTCATCCTCACCGCCGGCCTGATTCTGATTAACCTCACCCTTGCGGTGATCTCAGTCACTGAGCTGCTATTTAAGCACCTCAGTGGTGTCGCGCGCGAGGGATCGCTCCCTCCTACATCTCTTAGCGATCAATTCTTCCACTCCAGTCTCTCCTCCTCACCTAGACCCTGATTTCACAGCCACCGGCTGTGGAATCATCGCCTGCTCTCGACCCTCCTCGTCGCTAAGGACCTCGTAGCACCTGAGGACGACCTTGGAGTCTCACTAGCAGACTCTTCCCTCCGCTGGAGTCACCCTCCTCCTTTCTTCCTCCTTAGCCGCCGGCTAAGGACCCATAGGTCCCATTCTTCCTGTTAGTTTAGTTTTTAATTCTGCACAAGTAGTGTTAGATTTAGTTTACAGTAGTTTAGAATAGATTTAGTTTTAATTGTTAGTGTTTAATGTTAGCTGTAGTTAGATTAGTCTTAGGAGTAGAATTAGTATTAGATCCCCTCCCTCACCTCCTCTGATCAGTCCAGATCAGAGGGGAAGAATCATCTGTTCATTAATCAATTTATCTCCCTCTTCATGTTTTGTTTTTCCACCATCCAATTCTGATTTATGTTCCTTTTAACGACGAATCTTTCATCTGTCACCCACACATCTGGACCCAATTCCAGATCTGATGGTGTACTGCCTCAGATCTGAAATTGGCGTCACAAGCACCATTTGGGGCTTCTCACTCACCCCATTTGTGTTCACAAAAGCCCCTTTTATTTTAGATTGATTGCCTCAGTTTGTCAGATTCACGTTAACATGGGTTTTGAAGAGATTTTGCTTTCTGAAATGTCTTGACAGATCTGACAAATTGAAGGGATTTTGGTTTTCCTTGAGGGCAAGGATTCTGAGAAGTTCTCTGGTGACAGAGAACAAATCAGAAGAGCCTTTCATGAATTTGCTTCTGCCTTGATCTGAATGCATCTGCTAGCTTTTATAAATTCCTTTAATGCATTCTTATTTCTGATTTGTCATTTCAGAACTGCCATACACCACCTGTTTGATAATTATTGTTGTATGGTGATTCTCTAACCTAAGGAGGTTTCCATACTCCTTAAGGTTGCAAGAAACTGGGATTGTATGTTTTTGGTTTTAATTGATTGAGTTAAGTCTTCCTTCATGCTGTCTATGGCATTAGGAAGACTAACTCAATGCCATTTGTGTTTTGATCTGAAATGATGCTTTTGATAAGGGCTTTTCCTTGTGGGTATTTGAACTGAATTCTTATGTGATTTTCGTGAGATTTATACCCTTATCAGATTGGGATTTCAACTCTTTAATTTTTAGTTTGTTCTGAATTTTCTCTCATTCCCAGTTATACAGTAAAATGCTGCAAACTGCAGCAACATCCCCCTCTTCTCTAAATTCTCCTCTTCTTTGTGAATGCTTTCCCCCTCTTCAAATGGACTAACTGCAGCAGCAGTTAGCCCATTTGACAGTGGCTGAAGCCACTGACACTGTTAAAACACCCTGAACAGTACATTCTCTTCCCTCTCCATCTTCTCTGACAGTAGCTTAGCTGCTGTTTAAAATGAAATAAAAACTTAATTAACCCTCATTCCCTAAGTTCCTACTAAAACCTAATTATACATACTTAATTTCACACTGTAAATATACATATCCATACTATTATAACTATAATATACAGCCTGATTATGTACGTAGACATACATAGATATACTGTAAATACTGTATAAACTTGTACATAAATCTATATACATATGTAATCTATGTAAATATATGTATAAATACTGAACTATTATGTATGTATTTACTGATATATGTATATGTATATATACAGATTTATATGTACATATTCAGTAGCTATATTGTAGAATAAATTAGCTAAATTAATAATTTAGAGCTATAATTAAGTAAATAAATCTATAGACTTAGGTTAACATATATAGTAAGTAATTTAAGTTAGTTAAAGTACAATTATACCTAGTATAGCTTACTGTACCTTAGTTTTATTTAAAACACTCAGAACAGCTAGTTTAGCTTAAATAAAATAAAAATAAATTCGTAAATATATAATAAAAATATGTATAAAATACTTAAGTATGTAAATTGAATCTGTATAAGGTCAATTAGACCATTTACTAACTATTTTATAAGTAATTAACTATTTAATCACCTAAATCAACCTGTACAATCAGCCTAGTTTAGCGAATTTATTTATATAGTAAATATATTTAAAATTCAAAATTAATTAATCAATTATGTATTATTATGTAAATATTTTATTTACCATATTTTATTTTATTTTTTTTAATAATTTATGGCCCCCAAATCGAGGGCCAAAAACGCGCACAGACGCAGCTGCGTTTGGTTTCCAGCGCACGATGTGGCGCTGGAATAGCGCCACATCGTGGGCTGCAAACGAAACGCAGCATATAAATATAATTTATGTTATAACCTTACCAGTCGTCATGGCGCCGGGCGCCCGAAACTTCACCTGCTCCGTCTGATCCGATAACCCGATTCTGATATGTGCTGAATACTGAATGCGTGATTCTTGTGTGGGGCCGGGGGCCCGAGCGTGTGCGAGCATATGGCGTTGGGCTGAGATTAAAGACATGATTAAGCCACCTAATCTGAGATTAGGGCGCGCTTAGTAGAGGTCTGGTCCCACCCTTACGGTGCTGTGTATCCCTCGAAAAGCATGCCCGCAAACTAAACACGTTTTAAACTAATGATATTAGCCTAATCCCCTCCCCACCGCAGCCTCTGAAATATGCTAAGACAGAAGAGTTAACAAAGAGTACAAGAACAACAGAGAAAAGAACAAGAGTAATAAAAAGAGAAAGAAGAAGATGAATACTTAGAAGAAAACAGAGACATGAACACAAGAAGAACAGGAGTTAAGAATACAAAGAACAGAGACTTAATGAAGAATGAAAGAGAAACAAAGAAAAAGAATAAGCAGTATACATACGTATAAGTAAATCTATATAATTACTAACAGAATAAAGTGACACTATAAACGTCGCTAAAGATCTCAGTTTTGCCTCTTCAGGTTGTATATAGTGTTTTCTGAGATTTAGCGACGCTTATATCTGTCACTAAAACTGCCGTATATGTTACTGTACATAACAGACTAATAAGTTAAATTTCTACACCATTGCAGTCTAATGTATTATATACTATTATGATAGTACTAATAGGATAACTTGTAAATACATAGTTTAGAGTATAATAATAGATTGTTTGATGCTTGTTCATAGTTAGTGTTTTTGCAAGCATTTCTTAGTAATTAGGTAAATAAAACACACATTCATTCATTCTTTAATAAAATGTAAAGTTTTTCTTTTTTTTGAATAAGAAGACAATTTTGAGATAATCAAAGAGTGACCGAATTAAATTCAATAAATTGCCTCCCAGTGAACGACCTGGAACAAAACCAGTAAAAATTAGATAAATAAGCAAATGATAATAATGGTTGTAATGACTGGAACTCACCCATACTCACCACTATACGACATCCTTAATGTTATATTATACACCCTGTACTACAACGACATAATCAACAATTATTACCAACAAACATTTACAACCACACATTTCGGCCACCGTCAAACAACCATCATTATTTTGGCGCCGTTGCCGGGGAGCTATCATTATTTTGGCGCCGTTGCCGGGGAGGCAACGCTCTTTGCACCAAAATTTTCTTTTCATTCTTTTGTATATAGAAATTCTTCATTCATTCATTATAATTGCTTTTATTTTCCATTGAATTAATTGTGTATACATTCCTTTATTCTTTTACTAATCATTTATTTTTTTCCATAGCACTTGAGGAGGAGTGTCGTCTTCCTGGTGGAGTCGCTGCGCTCCAGATCCGTCTTCCTGGTGGAGTTTTGCCTCGAAGTCGCTGTAGGATTTTAGTATTAGTTTTAGTATAGATAGTTTTAGGTTTATTGATTAGGAGCAATTGTTAGTTATAAGTTGTGAGAGCTTGTTCTCACACAATTTTTGTAATAATTCTGGACTATCTGGACTTTATTTCTTTCTGTTCTTAATTTCTTTCCTTACTTTTGAATTGCATATAAAATTTTTCAAAAAAAAAAAAAAAAAAAAAATCAAAAAGACCTCATACGTATCTAGCAGCAGCATAACCTCAGGCATCCATTTTTAGGATTGCATTTCATTCTTGCTAGATTTTAATTCAAGTCAAATCTGCATTAGAAGATTGCTGGAGTCAGGTACGCATTTCTTACCTAACTCTAACTCCTGCCATATTTGCATTTGACTTAAAATTAAAGAAGACCACTACTTGTTCTGAATTTAGTAAAAAGTGAAATGAGCAGCATAGAAAACATATTTTAATCACTTTAATTAAATCAAAAAGGAGATAGCAAAATTGGGTGAAACCATGTTTGAGATTTTAATCGCCTTGTGTTGAATGTTATCGTGCACACAGCACGATCACTTAAGGCCACAATACACGGGTTTCTACCTCATCTTTCTGCAACCACAGGATCTGGATCCGCACGCTCAGTCTTATCCAGATTCCCAGTGGATTTTAGAGGTCTGCACTTCGCTAGGTTTATCTTAGGATACGTACAATTGCTTGAAACAATTGTTTGCGTATAACATACTTTGCGTAGCAGCCTCTAGGAAAAATTTTCTCCGATTCATTTCGATTGATTGGTCTTCTTGAATTGAGATTTTGTTGGGATTCTTCTGTTTTATTGTGAACGTTAAAAATTTTTTCCCATTGAGTTGGATCGAATTAGAGTAAACGGGATTTCAAAAAAAAAAAAAAAAAAAAAAAAAAATCAACTCAATGGAAGGTAGGAGATCCCAAAACCCAGAACTTGTACTCCCCTTGGGTACTGCTACCCAAGCTACTGCATCATCTTCTTTGCCTTCCACTTCTAATCCCTTACCTCCTGAGTCTCAAAATACTTTCCACAATCCCCCTCGCCAAGAGGATGATCTTGATTCTTCACACTTTGAGGATTTTGAAGAACTTCCTCCAGACTCAGTTGCACATCCTCTACCACAGCAACCACCTATCCCTAGGTTCCAACCTCCACCTTATCCTAATCATCCTAATCCACCCCCGGAGAGAGGACCTATGCCTCATCTTCAGCACCTTTTCGATACACAACTACAAATGAATACCTTAACCCAACAGGTGCAACAGCTTGCTCAAGCTGTAAATCTATTAGCTAATCCCCAACCACAACCACTTCAACTTAGAAATCCTCAGGCACCACCCCAACCCCGTAGACCTCAACTACGAGATTACTATAATCCCGCAGTTGCCCAACCAATGCCTGTGGTACGTTATCCCAATGGGGGTCGTGCTGCTGAACTGAAGCCGAACATTATAGCACTCATTCCTCACTTCCATGGACTTGCTTCTGAGGACCCTTTTCAGCATTTAGAGGAGCTGAAGAATCTTGCCCAAACTTTGGGTCCGCAAGGACATGATCAGCACACGCTTTTGATGAAAATGTTCTCCTTTTCATTAAAAGATAAGGCAGCCTTTTGGTTTAGAACACTTGCACGGACTACACCTATAGATTCCTGGGCTTCTTTAGAACATGAGTTCTTAAAGAAGTACTTTCCTGTAGGCCGCACTAATGCCTTAAGGCGTGCCATCACCACCTTCACCCAGAATTTAGGAGAACCTATGCACGAGGCTTGGGAGAGATTCCATGAGCTTTTGAGAAAATGTCCCCACCATGGTGTCCCACGCTGGCAACAGGTCCAGATCTTCTACCATGGGCTCCATGATGACACACGGAATTTTGTAGATGCCGCTTGTGGAGGCAATTTCCTGTGTCGGGACGAGGACTCAGCCTTTGATATCTTTGAAGGCATGGCCGAAAACTCTATTAACAATGCTTCAATGAGCGTGTTTAATAGAAAGTCCTCACATTCCCACTCACACACGGGGGTACATGAAGCCCAATCCAGTAGCAAAGACTTAGAGATAGTGGCTAGTCAACTGGATAAAGTGGGCTTAATCGAGAAGAAAGTAGATGAAGTATGGAAATTTCTCTCAAAACACCCATCTTCTTCTTCTCAGTCACCAGCACAAAACACTTCTTCTCAGTTTCCCACAGGGAGGGAAACTGTGAATAACCTTTCTGTGACACAAACTGCATTACCGGATTTTCCATTTCCATATCCTTCACCGGTTGGAGGAACCTTTGTTCCTCCCTTCACTGACTTCCCTGCACCTTCTGGAGCTTCGGAGGAGCTTCATGCCATTCACAATGATCCTTTCACACAAACCTATAACCCTGGATGGCATAATCATCCAAATTTCTCGTGGTCGGGAAATTCACAAAGACCTCCTTTTCAACAACCTTCTGCACCACCATTGCACAACCCGATCCGAGCACCACCTCCACAATCACACGGATATCCACCGCGTACCTACCAGCAACCCCAACCCAGGCCCACCCAATACTCTCAATCTGGGCCTACACGAGATGACCAGTTGGGGTCTATCATGAAAGCTCTTGCTGATATGCAACAACAGAATATTGCTATGCAGCAGAGACAGGACGCGGCCTTAGCTGAGATGAGAGCCCAGCTATCACACTTGACGGAGTCCCGTCAACCACATTCACTCCCATCCCAAGCACAACCCAACCCTAGGAACATACCGGCTCAAAGGTATGTCCAACCTAGACCAGCACTGCAAGACCAAACACATGACATTTCACAACCAGTGCATAACACTGAATCAACATGATCTTGAGATTATTTGATAATGGAGCCGTTGAGATCACTGAACTTGACAAATCTGAACCCTTTATTGTTAATGGACAAAGACTGAAACCTTTCATTGAGCCGCAGGATCTCAGACTTGTCAATTCCACCATTTCGCTCCTACATTTTGAATTACCATGTAAGTTTTCGCCTAGCTGAAGGCGTTAAACTTAGCAACACCTACCCTTGTATATAGCTGTTTTACACTTTTCTTACTCTTACCTTTACTTGCATATAGTGTCTACCCTTGCATTCTGAGCATACATTCATTGACACACATGTCATGCATTTCACTTCCTAGCCCGACTGTTCACTCTGATCCTAGATCAGACTTAAAATCGTCCGCACAGAGATTTTATCTCCTCATTCCGACTTCCTTCCATCACCCAGCCTAGGATAGTGAAAAGCAGAGCATGCATTTGCATCCACCCTTTCATTCAATGAGGACATTGAAACATTTAAGCATGGGGGGGGTGTAAATGGTAAACCATTTAAACCAAAATGCAATTGTAGACACAACTATAGTACATATAGTATTATCAAAAAAATTATATACTTCAAAAAAAAAAAATTGAAAAATTTTGAAAAAATTTTTGAAAAAAATTACAAAGCTAAAAATACAAAAAAATAACAAATCAGAAAAATTCCAAAAATACAATAAGGGACATGTACTTTATTTGTCAAAGGAGGATATTCATTTCAAGAGAGGAGGGAGAAAAAGAAAAAAAGAAAAGAGAAGTGATCTTATAGCTGAAAACAAAAAATAGAATAAGTGTCTATGGACATTCAACCATTACTGGTTTGACCTACCGGGCCATAGGAGCTTGATACAAGCTTAGGCTTAATACACTTCGAGCCTTGACAAGATAGACCACAGTCTCTCCTAACTTTAGGACAATTCTTGTACCTGAGTCACCAGTACAGGATTCGTTGGTTTGCTTTGACTTAGGAGTCTAAGTAACCTTGGCTTACACTACACAATGTCAGGAAAGACCACTTGAACCTAAACCTCAACCCTTGTGTTCATTAGGGAAGGTGGAGTCCTTACCTGTGCGTGCAGGTAGACTCTTTGTCCTAATCTTTAGTTTTGTGTCTAGGAGAAGCTCTTTCCACAAAAGAAATCCACCCACCAAATACAGTGCGCTCTACCAAATAAGTTTTGGAGACATACTGTTCAAAAAAAAAAAAAAAAAAAAAAAAAAAAAAAAAAAAAGAAGAAGTTAAGTATGTTCTCCAAAATGTCTGAAAAACAACTCTTCCACCAAAAATGTTTTCAGGGTTCAAAATAAATACCCTATGTTTCCACCAAAAAAATCTTCTCTGAGCCACAAATACAATAAGGGTTGGGTGTGAATACCATCAATTTTTGAGAGTCATCCGAAAACATGAGCTGAAGTTAGGACCAACCTGGACTTAAAAAGAAGTGAAACCCCGGGATTGAGCCTTAGAATTCACCTGGTTAGTCCTGACTTATCACAAAGCACAGCCATAACTTCATAGCATTCTGAGTCTCTGTAAAAACCTCCTGAGTCCTGGAATTTGACTTAAGGTTTAAATATCAAGAGTCCTTGTTGGTTGAGAGATGGTCTATGTCATTTAAGCCTCGAGTTCTGGTAGGTTATCCTCAGTAACCAGGTTCTCACAATGTCCAAAAACACAGTTGGTATTGGAAAATGTTTCAGCTTAAAGATCATCATCATAAACACTTAAAAATTTTTGAAAGAAGAAAAAGATATCTTTACACACTTACCTTGCTGATACTTAAATTGTCTTACACTTCAACAGATTGTTTGCTAAGGGACTAGCAAAACGTAAGCATGGGGGTATGATGAGTGGCTACTCATCATAGCTAAAAGGCCGAAATTAAGCTAGATACTAAGCAAAACAATATCAAATTAACACATAAAAAGGGTTAAGTGTGGGAATTAAAGAAAAGACCTAAAACTTTTAATGTGTGTTAAAATCTCCTAATTAGGTCACAAAAATGGGATATTCTGAAAACTAAAGACCAAATGATGATCCATGCATCAATTGAACACATAAACAAGTTTGAAAAGCCAAATCAGAAGTAAAATCAATGTCGTAAATGTTCAATTAAGCACATGTAAAAATTTGAAAGCAATTGGACATCATTTAGGCTTAGAAATAAATAGATTACAATTAGGTCCTTCATGCATTACATTTCTACCCTTCAAAACTCCTTCTTGGACCTATTTGCAAGCCGCAGGGACCCTTTTATAAGACTGCAGGGCCCTTCCAGCTGCTATTCTTCTCGCTTATGGGCCTGCATGCAAATGTTCTACCCCTTCTTCTAAGGGTCCGTCTGCAAATTTCCCCTTTATTTCAAAGAGAAGCCTGTGTTCTTCACGCGCACTGTAGCGCGCGAAGAACACAGCCACTCTCGACCGTCCATCGCACTTTTGATCTCGATCTGCGGCTGGATTCAAATGGAACCTTCGCGCGATTCGGTGCGTGCGTTCACCTCTCTTCCCAGATCTCATCTGACGGTCAGATCTCTCTCTTGACTCGCCGCGCGCTCTACCCATCTCATCCTCACCGCCGGCCTGATTCTGATTAACCTCACCCTTGCGGTGATCTCAGTCACTGAGCTGCTATTTAAGCACCTCAGTGGTGTCGCGCGCGAGGGATCGCTCCCTCCTACATCTCTTAGCGATCAATTCTTCCACTCCAGTCTCTCCTCCTCACCTAGACCCTGATTTCACAGCCACCGGCTGTGGAATCATCGCCTGCTCTCGACCCTCCTCGTCGCTAAGGACCTCGTAGCACCTGAGGACGACCTTGGAGTCTCACTAGCAGACTCTTCCCTCCGCTGGAGTCACCCTCCTCCTTTCTTCCTCCTTAGCCGCCGGCTAAGGACCCATAGGTCCCATTCTTCCTGTTAGTTTAGTTTTTAATTCTGCACAAGTAGTGTTAGATTTAGTTTACAGTAGTTTAGAATAGATTTAGTTTTAATTGTTAGTGTTTAATGTTAGCTGTAGTTAGATTAGTCTTAGGAGTAGAATTAGTATTAGATCCCCTCCCTCACCTCCTCTGATCAGTCCAGATCAGAGGGGAAGAATCATCTGTTCATTAATCAATTTATCTCCCTCTTCATGTTTTGTTTTTCCACCATCCAATTCTGATTTATGTTCCTTTTAACGACGAATCTTTCATCTGTCACCCACACATCTGGACCCAATTCCAGATCTGATGGTGTACTGCCTCAGATCTGAAATTGGCGTCACAAGCACCATTTGGGGCTTCTCACTCACCCCATTTGTGTTCACAAAAGCCCCTTTTATTTTAGATTGATTGCCTCAGTTTGTCAGATTCACGTTAACATGGGTTTTGAAGAGATTTTGCTTTCTGAAATGTCTTGACAGATCTGACAAATTGAAGGGATTTTGGTTTTCCTTGAGGGCAAGGATTCTGAGAAGTTCTCTGGTGACAGAGAACAAATCAGAAGAGCCTTTCATGAATTTGCTTCTGCCTTGATCTGAATGCATCTGCTAGCTTTTATAAATTCCTTTAATGCATTCTTATTTCTGATTTGTCATTTCAGAACTGCCATACACCACCTGTTTGATAATTATTGTTGTATGGTGATTCTCTAACCTAAGGAGGTTTCCATACTCCTTAAGGTTGCAAGAAACTGGGATTGTATGTTTTTGGTTTTAATTGATTGAGTTAAGTCTTCCTTCATGCTGTCTATGGCATTAGGAAGACTAACTCAATGCCATTTGTGTTTTGATCTGAAATGATGCTTTTGATAAGGGCTTTTCCTTGTGGGTATTTGAACTGAATTCTTATGTGATTTTCGTGAGATTTATACCCTTATCAGATTGGGATTTCAACTCTTTAATTTTTAGTTTGTTCTGAATTTTCTCTCATTCCCAGTTATACAGTAAAATGCTGCAAACTGCAGCAACATCCCCCTCTTCTCTAAATTCTCCTCTTCTTTGTGAATGCTTTCCCCCTCTTCAAATGGACTAACTGCAGCAGCAGTTAGCCCATTTGACAGTGGCTGAAGCCACTGACACTGTTAAAACACCCTGAACAGTACATTCTCTTCCCTCTCCATCTTCTCTGACAGTAGCTTAGCTGCTGTTTAAAATGAAATAAAAACTTAATTAACCCTCATTCCCTAAGTTCCTACTAAAACCTAATTATACATACTTAATTTCACACTGTAAATATACATATCCATACTATTATAACTATAATATACAGCCTGATTATGTACGTAGACATACATAGATATACTGTAAATACTGTATAAACTTGTACATAAATCTATATACATATGTAATCTATGTAAATATATGTATAAATACTGAACTATTATGTATGTATTTACTGATATATGTATATGTATATATACAGATTTATATGTACATATTCAGTAGCTATATTGTAGAATAAATTAGCTAAATTAATAATTTAGAGCTATAATTAAGTAAATAAATCTATAGACTTAGGTTAACATATATAGTAAGTAATTTAAGTTAGTTAAAGTACAATTATACCTAGTATAGCTTACTGTACCTTAGTTTTATTTAAAACACTCAGAACAGCTAGTTTAGCTTAAATAAAATAGAAATAAATTCGTAAATATATAATAAAAATATGTATAAAATACTTAAGTATGTAAATTGAATCTGTATAAGGTCAATTAGACCATTTACTAACTATTTTATAAGTAATTAACTATTTAATCACCTAAATCAACCTGTACAATCAGCCTAGTTTAGCGAATTTATTTATATAGTAAATATATTTAAAATTCAAAATTAATTAATCAATTATGTATTATTATGTAAATATTTTATTTACCATATTTTATTTTATTTTTTTTAATAATTTATGGCCCCCAAATCGAGGGCCAAAAACGCGCACAGACGCAGCTTCGTTTGGTTTCCAGCGCACGATGTGGCGCTGGAATAGCGCCACATCGTGGGCTGCAAACGAAACGCAGCATATAAATATAATTTATGTTATAACCTTACCAGTCGTCATGGCGCCGGGCGCCCGAAACTTCACCTGCTCCGTCTGATCCGATAACCCGATTCTGATATGTGCTGAATACTGAATGCGTGATTCTTGTGTGGGGCCGGGGGCCCGAGCGTGTGCGAGCATATGGCGTTGGGCTGAGATTAAAGACATGATTAAGCCACCTAATCTGAGATTAGGGCGCGCTTAGTAGAGGTCTGGTCCCACCCTTACGGTGCTGTGTATCCCTCGAAAAGCGTGCCCGCAAACTAAACACGTTTTAAACTAATGATATTAGCCTAATCCCCTCCCCACCGCAGCCTCTGAAATATGCTAAGACAGAAGAGTTAACAAAGAGTACAAGAACAACAGAGAAAAGAACAAGAGTAATAAAAAGAGAAAGAAGAAGATGAATACTTAGAAGAAAACAGAGACATGAACACAAGAAGAACAGGAGTTAAGAATACAAAGAACAGAGACTTAATGAAGAATGAAAGAGAAACAAAGAAAAAGAATAAGCAGTATACATACGTATAAGTAAATCTATATAATTACTAACAGAATAAAGTGACACTATAAACGTCGCTAAAGATCTCAGTTTTGCCTCTTCAGGTTGTATATAGTGTTTTCTGAGATTTAGCGACGCTTATATCTGTCACTGAAACTGCCGTATATGTTACTGTACATAACAGACTAATAAGTTAAATTTCTACACCATTGCAGTCTAATGTATTATATACTATTATGATAGTACTAATAGGATAACTTGTAAATACATAGTTTAGAGTATAATAATAGATTGTTTGATGCTTGTTCATAGTTAGTGTTTTTGCAAGCATTTCTTAGTAATTAGGTAAATAAAACACACATTCATTCATTCTTTAATAAAATGTAAAGTTTTTCTTTTTTTTGAATAAGAAGACAATTTTGAGATAATCAAAGAGTGACCGAATTAAATTCAATAAATTGCCTCCCAGTGAACGACCTGGAACAAAACCAGTAAAAATTAGATAAATAAGCAAATGATAATAATGGTTGTAATGACTGGAACTCACCCATACTCACCACTATACGACATCCTTAATGTTATATTATACACCCTGTACTACAACGACATAATCAACAATTATTACCAACAAACATTTACAACCACACATTTCGGCCACCGTCAAACAACCATCATTATTTTGGCGCCGTTGCCGGGGAGCTATCAACAGGTAAATCAACAATTACATCAAGCTTAGCTCTGTCAACCTCGATACCCCTATCGGAGATGATATGCCCGAGAACAATTCCCTCGTGTACCATAAAATGACTTTTTTCCCAGGAAAGCATGAGGTTTACATCAATACATCTCCTAAGGATACGGGTCAGGTTGGCAAGACAGTCATCAAAAGAGGGTCCAAAGACCGAAAAGTCATCCATGAAGACCTCGAGAAAGTCACCCACCATGTCATGAAATATCGCCAGCATACATCTCTGGAAAGTTGCTGGTGCGTTACAAAGTCCGAACGGCATCCTTCTAAATGCAAAGGTGCCAAAGGGGCAGGTAAAGGTGGTTTTCTCTTGGTCTTGGGGGTCAATTGCCACCTGGTTATATCCTAAGAATCCATCCAGGAAATAGAAAAATTTATTTCCCGCTAACCTCTCCTGGATTTGGTCAATGAAAGGTAGCGGAAAGTGATCTTTCTTAGTTGCAGCATTGAGTTTCCCATAATCTACACACACTCTCCAGGATGTAGGAGTGTGTGTAAGGATGGATTCACCCCTGTCATTGACACGGATGGTGAGTCCCGCCTTTTTGGGCATGACGTGAATCGGGCTCACCCAGGGGCTATCGCAGATCGGGTAGATTATACTCGCATCCAGCCACTTAATAATTTCCTTCTTAACAACCTCCCGCATGTTAGGGTTGAGACGTCGTTGCATCTCGCGGGAAGGTCGAGCCTCCTCCTCCGTATATATACGGTGAGTGTAGTAGGAGGGGCTAATGCCAGTTAAGTCTGATAAAGACCATCCAATGGTTGCCTTGTGTTCCATAAGGACCTTCATTAGTTTGCACTCTTGCTCCCTGGTCAATTTTGAACTGATGATTACGGGGAGCGTTTCATTTGGTCCCAAGAAAACATACTTAAGTGTACTAGGCAGCTCTTTCAACTCGGGAGTGGATGGTGAAAGATCTGGCATTTCTTGGGACGAGAGTGTCCTAAGCGGATCAGAAAATAAGTCAGGAGGAAGAAGTTGGCCCTCAGATTGGCCAAGAAGAGGGGCTTCTTGGATAGATGGATCCAAAATGGAATAGCCCCAGTGAGTAGTGTATGGGCTCCAGGTCCCAGTGTGGAGTTGCAACTCTGCCTGATTTGGCGGGAAAGAAAGGGCAATCCGATCTTCAAGAGTGTGGACCGGCGGTGAGTAGCCCGGATATGACTCAGACTACGAGGTATGGGAAGCGGAGAAAACCTCATCAGAAGTCTGGTCAGGAGAAGGTACGAGAATAGGGAGGGATGGGGGAATGTCACAATATGTGTTGGTCAGGCAATCGTCAGTGCTTAAAGGCAGTTCACAGCAATCAAAATAGGTCCCAATTAGTCCGATACACGCGCTGACGGCCATGTCCTCATCAGACGTGTCATCCTCGATGCAATCGCAATCAAAGTTCTTGGCTGCCTTGAAGAAGTTAAGCTTGAGCTTCTCAGATCCAACGGCAATCTCTATACAACCCGACTCGCAGTCGATATGGGCGTGGGCTATGGCCAAGAAAGGTCATCCAAGGATGATCGGACAATCAGAAAGTGAGCTAGGAACTTCCATATCTAAAACAAGAAAGTCAATAGGAAAACAGAGACTGTTGACCCTAACCACCACGTCTTCCACTACACCCTTTGGAATTTTGACAGGATGATCTGCCAACTGTAACGTAACAGGGGTGGGTTTCAAATTTCCCAAGGAAAATTTTTCGAGCATGATGGTTGGTATAAGATTGATAGAAGATCCTAGATCAAGCAGGGCACGGTTAAAATTTTAGCCTTGGATGCAACAGGAATATGCGGTGTGCCAGGATCTTTCTGCTTCGGTGGTAGGTTTGACAGTATAGCACAACTCACATGAGGCGAGAGAACCACCAGATTCTTAGTTTTCTTTGACTGTCGCCTGGGTGTTGTGTAGTCCTTGAAAAATCGAGCGACAGTAGGTATGTGGTCGATAGCCTCTAGAAGGGGTACCTTGATTTCAACATCCCTAAACAAATTACACAGGTTATCAAAGGCTTGCATATCCTTCTTCCTTCCTTTTGGCTCCCTCAGTAGAGCCTCAGGGAATGGGACTGATTCTGGCACCAATTTGGGTGTATCATCCTCTCGCGAATGCGATACGCCTCCCAAATGAGAGGGCGATGAAGAAGATGGGCCAGGATCAGGTCAAGGCGGATCGATAGTCTGCTTACCGCTCCTCGTAGTGATCGCATTGGACGATGCGGGTCCAGTGGGATCATAAGGCGGAGGAGGGTTCGCAATAGGGACATAAGATTGAGGTGCTGCAGCGGGATTAGCCTGAAATCTCAGTGGAATGCTCAGAGCCTGCAGAATCTGATGAACCTGTCCCTGAGAAGGTCGTACTTGTGGTTGAGGACCACGAGGTACGAAATTTTGCAGGTTGGGAACAGGTTGGGCTGGAAGAGTGCCCTGAGATCGAGTCGCCATGCGTAGTTGACTAATCTCAGCATTTTGCTGCACCAATTGGTGCTGAAGAGCAGTCATGTTCTCTTCATGGCACTTTGACATTTCCGTCATCATTCGCATCAATTTATCAAGAGGACTTGATGCGTGTTCTATTTGTGGTACACAAGGACCCGATGGCAAATTCGCCATAGGATTAGACTGGGCCCTTGGGATGACGGGTGCGGACGGTCACATTGGTCCACCTGCGGGGTTTTGGTGCTGCGGGTTGTTGGACCATGCAAAGTTCGGATGATTTCGCCACCCTGGATTATAAGTGGCAGAGAACGAGCTGTTTCTCAAGGTGCAAGCATCTTCTATGCCAGAAGACACGTCCGCATGTAAATACGCATCCGAGCACACGGAGGCTTGGTCCTCCGTGTCAAAATACTGGCTAGCAGAAGCCAGATCCACATGACTTACCGAATCGCTCAGCACGACACTCGGTAAGGAAGGTCTTACGGGGTTTTTAAGGATAAGCCTGGTGTTGGAAGAATTAGGATTGTGACAAAGTGGGGAGGTGGGGGTGTTTACCATAGAACGGGCGGGGTTGGCCAGAAGCTCGTCTAGCTTCTTGTGCACGATGGAGACTTCATCCAATTTCTGTGCGATAAGGCTGAGATCTGTGGATGAATGGGAGGGTCCCATGTCAACTTTGTGGACATTACAGGGCAGGCTGGTACGATTAAAGGCGACAATGGAGGCATTGTTCATTAAGTTTTCGCTCATATTTTCAAATAATTCGAATGCTCCATTCTCGTCTCTATTCATGAAGTTCCCTCCGCAGGAAGCGTCTACAATCTGCTTCAAAATCTCATTTAGCCCATAGTAGAAAATCTGGGCTATATGCCACTTAGGCAGACCGTGGTGTGGACACTTCCTGAGGAGGTCATCATATCTCTCCCATGCCTCATGAAACTGTTCGCCATTTTGTTGCGTAAAGGAGGTGATAGCACGGCGAAGCGCATTGGTTCGCCCGATTGGGAAGAACTTCTTGAGAAATGCTGTTCGCATCTCTTGCCAAGAGTGGATGGTTCTCCCAAGGGTGCGTAACCACTGCAATGCTTTATCCCGCAATGAAAATGGGAACATTTTCATGAGGACATTGCTAACCCGATATTTCTCGGTTTAACTGTTTCAGCCAATCGGGTTAGGTCTTCCAAGTGGAGAAAAGGATCTTCACTTGCAAGACCATGGAAGTGAAAATTTATCAGGCCAATTATGTTTGGTTTCAATTCAAAGTCGTCCCTGCCCATGGAGACCCGAATTTGTCCTATGGTCTCTGTAGCAGCGGGATTCTTATAAGAGCTAAGAGACCTAGGCTCCTCCCGTTCGGGAGGGTTCTGCATTTCCTCCAATGTTTCCCTAATGGCTTCAATTTGTTCATTATACATTTCCATTTGGGCTTGGAGGCGGGTTATGGGATCTAAGGCTCCACCACATGGTGGGTTTTGAGGGCGGTTTCCTCCCTCGGGATTTGGGGGTGGGCATGCATCCATGTTTGTGAAGGAGGAGGATGATTCGGCTTCTTTCCAAAAATTATCAGACAATTCAAACAATTCAGGGTTTTGTGACCTCCTCCCAAACATGCACTACCGTAGGAAGAATTGGGGGATACGAAGGTAAAAGGAGATGAGAGAAATGACGCCGCAAAGGTACACTTGATGATAAATCAATACAATCAAATTCCTAACCTCTACAGTGTGCCCTTAGACCTAAAGATCTAAGTTACCTACTATCACGAACTACGGAATCGAATGCGAGCACCGCGGAACCACTGGGCTAGATTGAAAATCCGTTTGCCCCAGTCTTAGACACCCGATAGCACGGGGAACCCTCACCAGCACGTAGGCGCTACACGCAGGTAGTTAGACCTCCAATCCTTAATAAGGGTCAAGTTGCTACCAGTTTTAGTTAGAGGCTTAGGATCAAGTGCTTCTGGAATGTGAAGGGCGTTATTTACAGGTAATGCCCAAGTGGTTGATTTTATAAAGTGTGTAAACCAAGCACGCAACGGGGAAATCTCCCCGAATTGAAGTTTTAATTGGTGAATGGTTTTTAGAGTTCCAGCCTTAAGTAGTATGGATTTTAGGATTTCTCTGAATTACCAATTCAACCACTCTCCAGGTTTTGAGAGAATACAAGTTTTTTTCTAAGCCCAACAAACCTGTCTTCAATATCAGTTGGTTAATGCATGTAAAATGCAATGGGCTTTCCTAGATGGAGATTTCTATGTGTGGATGCAAGAGTCAATTTTAGATTAGTACGAAAGGGAACCAAAGCACTTCAATTCAAGTGCTCCCAATCACCAGAATGATGTTCCACACAGAAGGCTCAACCACAAGATAAAGAAAATCAAATTGTTGGGGTTGAAGTATTCGGGATCAAATCTTAGGCACATGAAAGGTCGTGGTGGGGTTGGAATCAACTCAATTCCATGTCTCCCCACCAAAAATGTGATCTCGAATTGCAGATAAATGAGGCAAAGAGGGATGGCAATCAATCTTTTATTTTTGCCTCAAGGAATACTTCACACGGTGAAAAATTCAAGAATCACGATTCTTAGATCTTCACTATGAGAAGTTTGGCGGGAAATCCCGGGGCGGTGGGAGTGCTGTCAAACAATCAAACAAGTGATTTTTAACCCACTTGCCCCAAGAGATCCCAAGAAGTATTTTTAGTTTGTTTTTTTTTTTTATTAAGGTGACAAGTTGACCTAAGTTGCTAAGAAAGAGAGACCTATTTGTTCAGCAATGTGGGCAAAGCTCCAGTGCGGTGCTGGCGACTTCACGCTCCCGTTCCCGCCTCGGATCTGCCCACGTCTCCGACTTCGTCTGCCTGCCTTCTCCTTGCAACTGGTTCACCTGCACACCAACAAAAAGAAACACCTGTGAAGAGAAGGGTGTGAGAAGAGAAAAATTAAAGGAATGGAGTAGAAACTTACCTGAATGCGTACTTCCTCGGCAATGGCGCCAGAAAAAGTGTGGTAGGCCTCGGATAGGCGGTGTTAATATGGTGATTTAATCGTTGTAATGAGTATAGTGGTTAACCTAAATCGAGCCTAATCATCTTTTTACAAAATTTTTTACCTAGCCTACTTGATTTTATCTTGGTCACTTTTAGGCCCAGGGTCGAACTCAGGGAAGTGGGATTAGAGGTGAATAAGTTTCTACGCCTGTCCTACAACGAATCTCTTCCGTTCATTTATTATGTTTTTGGTGTTTTTCTATTTAAGATTTTTTTCTGATAATTTTTGTCCTTGAGGTACACCCTCAAAATCAGGTTCTTGGCTTTGAGCCAAATTAGGGTTCCAAAACTGGTCTTGCTATTCGCAAGACTGAGTACCTGCAAGTCAAGGATTATCTTTTCTCTTTTATATATTTTTTATCTTTTTGATAGCAGGAAAGAGAAATAGAAATAAGATAAATACAGTATGTATATATATATATATAATATATTTATATAGGGGTGGGGGTGGAGGTGGAAATGGCGTGTAGCACGGTGTCGAGTTGATCGTCGTCTAGGAAGATGCAACCAACAGGACGAAGTGCCGCATGGAGTGTAGGATGGATGGGTGGAAGGTGTGTGTGGAGATGCTTTCTGTACTCGTGTATCGGAGAATATCAGCAACTGATACAGATATTCCCACGATACAACGTGTGGTAGGTGATATGAAAATATATATATATGTATATATATAAATATATATTTATATGTATATATATAGATATGGTTATAATTATATAGGTGTATATGTAGTTATATATATATATATGGATATGTATATGTATATATATATAAAGGTATGTAAATATATATAGATATATATATATGTATGTATTTATAATTAGATATATCTGTATGTATATATAACTATATAGATGTAGATATATATATGTATATATATATATGTATATGTATATAGATATATGTAGATAGATATATATATATATATGTTTGTGTATTTATATCTATAGATATATATGTATATATGTATGTATATATATGTATATATATGTGTATAAATATATATATATAAATATATAGATATATATATGTATATGTATGCATATATAGAAATATATGTATATATATATATATTTATAATTAGATATATATATGTATGTATATATATAACTATATAGATATAGATATATATATATATAGTAATATATGTATATAGTTATATATATGTATATATGCATATAGATATATTGGTATAAGTATCTGATTGCACAGCAAAAATACACCTACAATTGTGCCATCTTGTGTTATTTCCTAGCATTGCCACTGCATATT
Organism: Thalassia testudinum; assembly: GCA_037157565.1. NCBI lineage: Eukaryota > Viridiplantae > Streptophyta > Magnoliopsida > Alismatales > Hydrocharitaceae > Thalassia > Thalassia testudinum. Next base: position 3,502,268 of record JAZHRO010000003.1, on the reverse strand, counting down.
AGGTAGCCATAGTCGCATTTGTAAAAATAAACGCATGCATGCATTTATTTGAGAGGGGAGGAGAGTGAATAAAATAGCCTTGAAATTTACGTATTCCTCAAGTACTGCCTTGCAAATTCACCATCTTTATTTTTATTTTCATTTTGGCTTTGAATTTCTTCTCTGCAGCTGCAGGGCATGGCGTGCTCTTCGCACCACTCTCTGCACCAGCTTGCCCTGCACAGCCATGCACATCCATGCATGGCCCGGGGCATGGCTGTGCTTGCCTCCATCCTCTTTAAAAATGGCACGGCTATCTTCTTTGCAGGGAGCCTGGTCCAACACAAAAAAATCCAACACACACAGTAGCTTTCCCTCTCCAGGCCGTCTCCTCCCCTCTCCCCTCCATACGCAGCCGCTCCTCCTCCTGAGGAGCTACGCTGCAGACAGGAGCAGCTCACAGTGGTACACAACCACCACTGTAAGTCCCACCACCACCCAGCTCATCAAAGAGCCGATGGGCGTGGTGGTTCTCCTCTCTGTTTTCGTCATTCCATCCATTTCCGCCATTGCCACAGAGTCAAGCTTTGAAGCTCAACCGCAGCACGGCGCCGGCCACCTCTCGCACGCACGCAGGCCACCACACAAGCCAGCAACCAGCGCAGCTCCTTCCGCGCACGCACCAACTCGCTACGCAGCACCTGCACACGTAGAACAGCCAGCACCCGATCGCGCAAGTCGAGCGAGCACTATAGCCACCGTTCATGCTAGAGAGCGCGACACTGTGGCTACAGTGCGGTGACCGAAAAGTTTCTCACTTATCCGATCACTTATATATACTCAATTATATATAAGTATATATATATACATACATGCATATATATATCTATATACTTATATATATATATATACACATATATATTTACATATATACATATATTTATATACGTATAAATATATATATATACATATATTATTACCCATACAACTAAGTATAAGTATATATACATATATATATATATACACATATATATATACACATATATTTACACATATATACATATATACAAATATACATACATATACACATATATATCTATAACTATAAATACAAATATATATATATATATCTATCTACATATATCTATATACATATATTACTATATATATATATATACATCTATATAGTTATATATACATACATATATATCTAATTATAAATAAATAAATAAATATATATATACATACATCTATCTATACATATATTTACATATCTATATATATATACACATATATATATATATATATTTTTTTTTCATATCACCTACACACGTTGTATCACGGGAATATCTGCACCAGTTGCTGATATTCCCCGATACACGCATACAGAAAGCGTCCTCGCACACATCTTCCACCCATCCATCCTACACTCCACGCAGCACTTCGTCTTGTTGGTTACGTCTTTCTAGACGACGATCGACTCGACACCGTGCTACACGTAATTTCCACCTCCACCCCCATCCCTATATACATTTATAATATATACATATAAATATACTATATTTATCTTATTTTTATTTCTCTTTCCTGCCATTAAAAAGATAAAAAAAATATACAAAAGAGAAAAGATAATCCTTGACTTGCAGGTACTCAGTCTTGCGAATAACAAGACCAGTTTTGAAACCCTAATTTGGCTCAAAGCCAAGAACCTGATTTTAAGGGTGTACCTCAAGGACAAAAATTTTCAGAAAAAATCTTAAATAGAAAAACACCAAAAACATAATAAACGAACGGAGGAGATTCATTGTAGGAAGGGCGTAGAAACTTATTCACCTCTAATCCCGCTTCCCTGAGTTCAACCCTGGGCCTAAAAGTGACCAAGATAAAATCAAGTAGGCCACGTTAAAATTTTTTTATAAAAATATGGTTAGGCCCGATTTAGGTTAACCACTATACGCATTTCAACGATTAAATCACCATATTAACACAACCTAGCTGGCGGTTCTGCGTGTGCGGGAGTTGCGGAGCGAGCTGGCACGCCCGCGAAAGGAGCTACGCCGGTTGCTGGCTTGCGCGGTGGCCTACGTGCAGGCGAGAGGTGGCTGGTGCCTTGCTACAGTTGCGGTTGAGCTTCAAAGCTTGACTCTGTGGCAATGGCGGAAATGGATGGAATGACGAAAACAGAGAGGAGAACCACCACGTCCACTTGCTCTTTGATGAGCTGGGTGGTGGTGGGACTCACAGTAGTGGTTGTGTACCACTGTGAGCTACTCCTGCCCGCAGCGTAGCACCTCAGGAGGAGGAGCGACTGTGTATGGAGGGGAGAGGGGAGGAGATGGCCTGGAAAGGGAAAGCTGCTGTGTGTGTTGGATTTTTTTGTGTTGGACCAGGCTCCCTGCAAAGAAGATAGCCGTGCCCTTTTTAAAGAGGATGGAGGCAAGCACAGCCATGCCCTGGGCCATGCATGGCTGTGCATGGCTGTGCAGGGCAAGCTGGCACAGAGAGTGGTGTGAAGAGCACGCCATGCCCTGCAGCCGCGGAGAAGAAATTCAAAGCCAAAATGAAAATAAAAATAAAGATGGTGAATTTGCGAGGTAGTACTTGAGGAATACGTAAATTTCAAGGCCATTTTTTTCACTCTCCTCCCCTCTCAAATAAATGCATGCATGTGTTTATTTTTACAAATGCGACTATGGCTACCTAATATGCACTGGCAATGCTAGGAAATAGCACAAGATGGCATAATTGTAGGTGTATTTTTGCTGTGCAATCAGTATCTATGTATATAGATATATGTAGATGGATATATATATATGTATTTATAGCTATAGATATATATGTATATATGTATGTATATTTGTATCTATATATATATGTATAAATATATGTGTAAATATATGTATATATTTATAGTTATACTTAGTTGTATAGGTAATAATATATGTATATATATATGTATATATATATAAGTATATAGTCGTGTACAAGTGAGTGAGTGTGTGTACACGTGAGTGTGTACAAGTGTGGTGTCTGTGTGTGTGTGTGAGGTGTGTGTCTGTGAGAGAGAGAGAGAGAGCGTCTGCTGGTTAAGTCATCCAGAGGCTTCAGCCGACGTCTGGTGGTGCGCGCAGGAGCATGCATGCACGGGCGTAGGAGCGCGCAAGCGCAGGCGCGCACTAGAGGGAGCGGTGTGAGGGCGCAGCGCACTGCGTGGCGCAGCACACTGCGCTGCTCGCTGAGGTGAACGTGGGCAAAGAAGCAGACGCAGCGGGCACAAGCATACCCGGAAGCAGGTGTGCAGATGGGCTGGCGACAATTGCGACGCGGAGAGAGAGCGCGCGGTGACCGAATAAGTGAGAAACTTCCTGATCACCGCACTGTAGCTACAGTGTCGCGCTCTCTAGCGTGAACAATAGCTACAATGCGCACTCGGTGCGGGCGACCGTCTGCGCCCGATTCCATCTGCGGGGGAACTGTGGAGCGGGCTGGCGAGCGCGGAAGGAGCTGCGCCGGCTGCTGGCGTGCGCGCAGGGGCTTGTGCGCTGCATTGGGCAGCCGGTGCCTTGCTGCTGCTGCGGTTGAGCTTCAAAGCTTGACTCTGTGGCAATGGCGGAAAGGGTTTGAACGATGAAAATAGAGAGGTGAACCACCAAGCCCACAGGCTCTTTGATGAGCTGGGCAGTGGTGGGACTCACAGTGGTAGTCGTGTACCACTGTGAGCTGCTCCTGCCCACAGCATAGCTCCTCAGGAGGAAGAGAGGCTGCGTATGGAGGGGAGAGGGGAGGAGATGGCCTGGAGAAGGAAGGGTGCTGTGTGTGTTGTCTGTACCAGGCTCACCGTAAGGAAGATGGCTGTGCCCTTTTTAAAGAGGAATGTGGCATGCACAGCCATGCCCTGGGCTGCATGCATGGCTGAGCATGCGGCTGGCAGGGCATGCTGTGCAGAGAGTGGCGCAAAGAAGAAGCAGCCATGCCCTACAGCCGCGGAGAAGAAGAAATTCAAAGCTAATAAAAAAAAATGAAGATGGTGAATTTGTGAGGCAGCACTTGAAAAATACATTAATTACAAGGCCAATTTATTCACTCTCCTCCCCTCTCAAATAAATGCATGCATGCGTTTATTTTTACAAATGCGACTATGGCTACCTAATATGCAATGGCAATGCTAGGAAATAACACAAGATGGCACTTTTATTGGTGTATTTTTGCTGTGCAATCACCTACCCTCCCCTTTGCTACCTTCTTCCCCTTCTTTCTTCTCCCTTGAGCCACGCCAAGGAGGAGGACTTCCATCACTTGGAGGATCGCCAAGCATTGGAGGAGGAAGGGTGGTGCATGCCCACCCTTGGAGAGCAAGTGCACGCCCCCCTTGTGGTCTTGCCTTGGAGGACATCATCTTGGAGGAGCCTTTCAAGGAAGAAGAAGGAGGAGTTCTCTTTTCAAGTCAAAGAGCTACTAGACTTAGAGCAAGAAGCCCCTCTTCTTCACCATTTTTATCTAAAGGATTTGTGTTTTTATTTCCTTGCATTTACAAGTAGAGTAGAAGCATTCCTCTGTGTGTTTTGTGTAGAACAAGTTTCTATCAATTCAAGTTGCATTCATTTCAATTCTTCTCGCATTTGTTTTCTTTGCCTCTAGCACTCTTCACTCCCTCTCACTAATTACTCTTGGCCTCCAGGTGCCTAGAGTGAGCTTAGGGAGAGGTCATATTTGTCACTTAGGTTTTAGCTTAGTGATTGTAGGTGTTAGTTGCTTTTCCGTCAACAATTCGCATATTGCCTTCATTATTTTAAAACATAAAAAATATAAATTTGAAAAGACCAAAAAAGAAAGGTGATTTCTATTTCCAAGCAAGAGACATATTTTTGAGAACATTTGGCCTCCTTGGACGACCCTAGATACTCTCCCTATCTAGGATTATAAATTTAAAAGCGACTCGATTTTTGTGCGTTGCAACGATTAAAACCCTAACTTTATAAACTATGCAAATCCTTCGACCAGGACTACGCTAACATATGGCATTTGAAGATTCCCTTAAAAATAAAATTTTTTCTTTGGTTATGTAGAAGAGATGGCCTCATTACTGGGGATATGAGGCACAAAAGGTTGGGTGTTCCAGCTCAGAATTGCTCTCTCTGTGATTTCCCCAGAAATAGTACTGTACATATTTTTTCTTCATGATTGGTGATTGATCAAATTTGGAGAACTATATGTGGAGAAGCCACGCCCACATGGGATGGACTATGGAGAAATTTCATAACATCAGGCAAGCCGCACTTGATGATGGCCGGAGTTATGTCGTGTATCTGGTGTACTCACAATAAAAAATTATTTAGAGGGATGCCAATAGACGTGGGGAACATTGTTAGGGAATGCTAGGACATTGTGGGAGCGTGGAGAGACTCTGTGTAAAAATTATTTTCTTTTCTTAACTCTTGAATAAAATGCTCCCGTGGTTTGAACCACTAATTAAATCCCTCAATCAGGCACAATTCCCAATACCAATAGTAGTCTCAAGCTAAGTCAAATGTTTCAACAGTAACCTCAAACCACTTAACCACGTCAGATTAGTTCCCAATAATTCCATAGTAGCCAAGATTAGACGTCGGGCACAAGGGGCAGACACCTTAAGAGTCCAACCAAAGCACAAGGCCTCTGGAATTTGCTAAGTGTTGGGCGCAAATGCATGTTTCCCTAAGCAAAACCCACCCCAATTCTCTCAGAAAACCCCTCTCACTCTCTCCAAACCTGGTTCACTGTCCAGACCCAATCGATTCAGCTCAAGGGGGCTGGTCCAACTCATAAGTGTTGGAACCTTGTCCCACATCTTGTTTTGGTGTTAACAAGATTATTATGGATTAATGTTTGCAATTGTGTTCTTCTTAGATTTAGGTGAAGATCAAGGTAAACAGGAAGTGATGGAGGCATGATGATGAGAAAGAGAATATGATGACAAGGAGGAGGCAAGATGACAAGGATGAGTCGAGGAGCAGATCATCTTTGACCTTTACTTCTTCTAGTTCAAATTTTATATTTATAGATTGTATATGCCTCTTAACAAAGAATCATAACTTAGATCGTAAAATCAATTAGAGATAAATTAGGATTTATATTGCTAACATTTTCAAAGTACATAATGGATTAAAACACTTAAAATAGGTACTTGTAAGCAAGCAACGATATTGTTCATCAATACTAGTATTTGCAAGGAAGAGGTTTGAGAATTTATCTCAGACTGTGAATAATAAGTACCGGTACCAACCATGAGTACCGGTATATGTTGGCCACAGGTTGAAGTCTTATTTCTGGCCTGAACCTTACAAGTACCGGTACCCATGATGAGTACCAATATAGGTAGGTTACTGTGCCCAAGGAATTTCAAACCTGGGAGTCACAAGTATCGGTACCCATGATGAGTACTGATACCAAGACTCATGTATTGGTGGCAGTGAGCTGCTAGTATGGGTACAGGTACCTTGGTACCGATATCATCTAGTCGTTGGCTCGGAACAAAATGGCTGGAATATTAATTCTAACCATATGAACGGTTGGAATTAAATCCCAATGTCTAGTAGATGGAGAATTGCAGAGAAGATGGTAGAAGAGATCTGGAGTTGATGGGAGAGAGAGATGCTTCAACTAGGAAGCCCTGTGTAACGACCCGGTTCCCGAGTCCCTACGAGACACGAGAACCGGACTGACTCGACTAATCCCAAGACCTAATCGTCCAATGAGGAAGTAACCAAAAGAGCAGTAAAATAAACCACATTCAGCATGAATATAACTAACAGTAAAAAAGTACAGCAGTAAGGAAAAAAACTACTACAGTAGGTACCACCACAACAGTAGAACAACATTTATCATATGACAAGAACTGCAGGTAAAGAAAGTACAGCGGAAACAAAAACTACTCACTGGAACAGAAACAAAAGAGGTACAAAAGACTGTGGTAAACTCTACTGGACCCTACTCGGCCCAGCGTCCTCTGCAGCCACCGACCCTGGCTGCTCAACACCTGGTCCTGAAAAAGGTAACGAGTGTAACACGTCAGCAAAACGCTGAGTAGAGTGGCAAACTAACTAAAGGCAACAGTAGAGTGTACAGTAGCTGTTATGTTCTATTACTTCCTTTATTCACATCTTTCAATTTTTCTCACAATTTCATTTATTTCTCAGGTCCTTTACTTGATCTCTAATGTCCTCGTGGGAACGATCTTGATTGCAGTCTTTTCCAAAAGTAGAAGTAGCACGTAGTGCTCTCCTGGCCGGGAGAGTCCCCCGTGGTGATCCTACCCTCAGTCAACCACCCCAAGGTCACTGACAGACGTAACGGTGACTACGGCACGCGCGATAAACGCACAGGTAGCTAGCCCGCACTGGCACGCAGTCAGTCGTTTCCGTTAACGGGTGCGCCCAAAGCACAGCACGGAACCAGGGCAGAGCCCTCTCAGTAACAGGGGTCCAACCCCTCCACAGTAACCAAACCGGGGCCTTGCCCCTCCACAATCCGCGCACCCTCGCCTAACTACCCTGGTTTGCCCTAGTGGGCCTAACAAGTCGGTGAAGGAGGCTAGCAGAACCCCGGGGCCCGTGGGGTAGCTAGTACTCTCCTAACACTAGAAGCTCTCCTCGGTACTACGTACGCGAGGGCCAGCAAGTCGGTACAGAGTGGCCAGTCCTAACCCCGGGTCCCTAGGGCGGCTAGGTCCGCTCTGCGCTAAATAGGGGGACAGTCGCTCTCCTTGGTACTCCGTACTCAAGGGCCAGCTCACTTCCCCAAAACTATTCCATTTACTTTCCAGGAGTTCTACTCCTACTTCCCCGTAGGGTTTCATCCTTTTTACTCAAGATCCAGGTTTCACTTCCCAGTTTCACATTCTTACAATCCATGTTCTCAACCACGTTAGCTGTTCACAACAGGCAATTGTTAATTCAAATTACAGGCAGCTTTATATTTCTTTCCATTTTCCAAGACTGCAATATATACATTCCACTAGTTTTCCATCCTAGGATTCATGCCATATCCTAGGATCTATCATACAATCTAATTTTCCAGCCCTAGGATTCATGCAACACCTAGGAGCTATCATTCCATACATTTCTCATTCCTAGGATTCATGCAACACCTAGATTCTAGTTAAGGTTCCATACTTTAACAGATTTTAATAGCTTAAGCCACTCTACCAGGTACAACGGGAGTAATGGGGGCGTGATCGGGAATCCCGCGTGCCTCCGCGACTCCCAAGACTGCAACTGAACGAGGTCCTATCACAAGGATCAACACAAGGAGTGTCTCAAAACAGTGTATAGCTACTGTAGACGGGTAGAGGAATTAATTCTGAAAAGAACGCAACTCGAATCGCGGAAAACGGAGCCCGAACGGGCCCTAAACGGGTCGAAAAAGACGATACTGTGCAAAATCAGACGTCTGGAACTTATTCCAGACGTCTTAAACAGTGGATCAGAGAATTACCTGTTCAGTGTGGTTTCCCAGACATCCAGAAGTCTGCGGGGACGTCTGTCCTATCTCCCAGACGTCCGATGGTCACCCCGGACGTCTGGAGGTCACTCCCGCCGTCTGGTACAACTTCCAGACGTCTGATTCGCAAAGGATGGCGAATCAGCGAACCTGCGCACAGCCAACTCCCTCCCTTAGTGCGGTCGGTCGACAGGAAGGAAGAAGAAAGCGGAATACACACCTTTCAGACGTCGGTATGATCTACCAGACGTCGTCCTCGCCGTCTTCCTATCAACCCAGACGTCTGATTCTGGAAATTTTTCCAGAATCAGGGTGCGACCCTGACTCTGCTCGCGACGCCGCCCGCGTCGCACCTCGCGCTCCTGCTGCTCAGACTGCAGCAGGTCCCTCTCCGCGTCGTTCCGCACCCCCTGCGCCATCCGCCGGCCGGCCAAGCCACTCCGGCGAGCTCGCCCTCACGGCAGAGCTCCGCCCTCGCACGCCGCGCTTCCTCCGAGCTCACTGCGGCCGCCGCTGCAGCCCTCGCGCTCGCTCGCTCTCGCGCACAGGAAGGAGAAGAAGGAGGAGACGGTGGAGACGGGAGGGGAGGCGTGGCCCTTTCAAGGCCGCGCGAGGAGGAGAGAGGAGCATGGCAGGTCGCCTGCAGCCGCAGAGAGAGAGAGGGAAAAAGAGAGAGAGAGAGGAATCGCGGGTCTGCACGCACAGGCGCACAAACGATTCGCAGGTGTGGACGATAATGGTTTTTCAGACGTCTGTAAACCATCCCAGACGTCTGGCAGGACGTCTGGATGTGATCCCAGACGTCTGATAAGACGTCTGGGCCACCTCCCAGACGTCTTAAAATACGTCCGGGGCATGCGTTCGTAACAATATAACAAACTCAAAGGAAGTTTTGTCCCCGAAACTTGCGCCAACTAGGGTCCGGGAAAAGACGTCCAAAAACCATAACAAACTCAAAGAGGACCGAACCCGATCTGAAAAGACGTACCCGCGAAAAGCTCCGGGTACCGCTCCTGCATTGCCGCCTCAGGCTCCCAGGTAGCCTCCTCGTACCGTTGGCTCCTCCACAAAACCTTTACCAAGGGTACTTGCTTTCGTCTCAAACTGCGGACGGCTCGATCTAGAATCTGCACTGGCCTCTCGGGGTAGGTCAGGTCGTCGCCCACCTCGACGCTCTCGTGACTCAGTACGTGGCTGGGATCGGCTACGTACTTCCTGAGGTTGGACACGTGGAACACGTCGTGCACACCAGAAAACTGCGAGGGGAGGGCAAGTCGGTAAGCAACTAGTCCAACCCGCTCCAGGACCTCAAAGGGCCCCACGAACCTCAGCACGAGCTTCCCTCTCACCCCAAACCGCTGTAAGCCCATCATGGGCGAAACACGAAGGAAGACGTGGTCCCCAACCTCGAACTGCACCTCTCTGCGTCTGCGATCCGCGTAGCTCTTCTATCTGCTCCTGACAGTGCGGAGTCGTCTGTGGATCTGCTCAACTACCTCCTGACTCTACCGGATCAACCTGGGGCCAACCTCCCACTTGGTCCCCACCTCAACCCAACTCAAGGGTGCCGTACACTTCCGTCCGTACAGAGCCTCGTAGGGAGCCATGCCGATGCTCGAGTGATAACTGTTGTTGTATGCAAACTCCACCAGGGGCAGGTGCTCCTCCCAAGAGCCCCTCCAGTCCAGTACACAGGCACGCAAAAGGTCCTCAAGTGTCTGTATCGTGCGCTCAGACTGTCCGTCCGTCTGGGGGTGGTAAGCCGTGCTAAACCTCAACCTCGTCCCCAAGGCCTACTGAAACTCAGCCCAAAACTGGGACGTAAAGCGGGTATCCCGGTCGGATACGATCTCCTGCGGAACTCCGTGTAGTCACACCACATCACGGATATACCTCTCTGCCAACTGTGCTAGTCCCAAAGTGACTCGGATCGGCAAGAATCGCGCCTTCTTCGTCAATCTATCCACTATTACCCAGACTGCGTCGTGTCCCCGCTGGGTAACAGGTAAGCCCACCACCAAGTCCATGGTGATGCTCTCCCACTTCCACTCTGGCACTGGAAGCGGCTGAAGCGGCCCTGCAGGCCTCTGATGCTCGGCTTTCACCTGCTGGCACAGTAAGCACTGCTGCACGAACTCACCCACATCCCGCTTCATCCCTCTCCACCAAAACTCGCGTCTCAAGTCATGGTACATTTTCGTGTTTCCGGGATGTATGGTGAATCTGGAACCGTGTGCCTCAGTCAGGAGCTCTCTCAACAGCTCCTCGTCTTTGGGAACGCACAACTGTCCCCTCAAGCGTAACACCTGGTCTGTGAAAGAGAAGTCCCCTGGGTCCCCTGATAGTACTCTGTCACGCAAAGACTGCAAGTACGGATCAGCCATCTGTCCTGTGATGATACGGTCTATTAGCTCTGGCCTGGTCTGCCGTGTCACCGTCACTGCCCCACAGTATCCTCGTAACTCTAGAGGTCGCCAACTTCCCACCTCCTCCAAAAGGCTCCAACTCTGTAACTGTAGACTGGCCAAGCGTGCGGGCGCCTTACGGCTCAAGGCGTCAGCCACCACATTGGCCTTTCTCGGGTGGTAGGAGATGCTGCAATCGTAGTCCTTCAGGAGCTCCAACCAACGTCTCTGTCTCATGTTGAGCTCCTTCTGGTCAAAAAGATATCTGAGGCTCTTGTGATCTGTAAAAATCTCGAAGCTCTCACCGTACAAGTAGTGCCTCCAGGTCTTCAGCGCGAAGACAACAGCTGCCAACTCTAGGTCGTGGGTAGGGTAGGTATGCTCATGGGGCTTCAGTTGCCGCGAAGCGTAAGCGACAACATGACCCCTCTGCATGAGCACACCTCCTAACCCCTGCGAGGAAGCGTCCGTGTACACAACGAACCCACCACTACTGTCAGGGATGGTGAGCACGGGAGCCGAGGTCAACCTCTCCTTCAGCTCCAGAAAACACGCCTCACAGGCGTCTGTCCAAGCGAAAGGCACGTCCTTCCGGGTCAACTGTGTCATAAGACGCGCAATCTGTGAAAATCCCCTGATGAACCGTCTGTAGTAACCTGCCAGTCCCAGGAAACTGCGAATCTCAGTGACTGAACGCGGTCTCTCCCACCTGATCACTGCCTCGACCTTGGCGGGGTCCACCGCCAGGCCGTCACCAGAGATCACATGACCCAAGAAGGTCACCTCCCTCAACCAGAACTCGCACTTGCTGTATTTGGCGTACAGCCTGCGTCGTCTCAGAGTGTCCAGAACCATCCGCAAGTGCTTTCCGTGCTGCGTCCGATCTCTAGAATAGATGAGCACATCATCTATGAAAACCACCACGAACTGATCCAAGTACGGTCTAAACACCCTGTTCATCAGGTCCATGAAAGCAGCGGGGGCATTGGTCAGCCCAAACGGCATGACCAAAAACTCGTAGTGTCCGTACCGGGTGCGGAAAGCTGTCTTGGAGACGTTGGTCTCCCTGATTCTCAACTGGTGGTATCCAGACCTCAAGTCTATCTTGGAAAACACCGTGGCACCCCGCAACTGGTCAAACAAATCTTCGATCCTCGGCAGCGGATATCTGTTCTTGATGGTGACCCTATTCAGCTGTCGGTAGTCCACACAAAGGCGTAGGGTCCCATCCTGTATGGCGCAGTGGAGATGGGGCTGGTCCTTGGTACTAGTGAGATCTCAAACTCGATCTCACGCTCGGGCGGTAGTCCTGGTAACTCGTCTGGAAACACGTCGGGGAACTCTCTGACCACCGGGATGCTCTGGAAGTCTGTCACAGGGTTGGGCTCTGCCACCACACAGGCTAGGAAGCCCTCACACCCCTGGCTCAAAAGTCTCGCCGCCTGAAGTGCCGAAATGCACCTGAAACCTCCGTCCATTGGCTGCCCGTGAAACTCGAAAGAAGGCAACTCCGGAATGGAGAAGACAATCTTCCTCTCAAAATAGTCTACCAAGGCGTGGTAAGCGGACAGCCAATCCATCCCAGAATCACTCCAAAGTCCTCCATCTGTATCATAATCAGGTCAGCTGGCAGGCTATGTCCCCCGATGCTGACCTCGCAACCCGTGTACACCTCCTCAGCTACAAACAGCTGACCACTCGGACCTCTGATTACGAACGGATTCTCTAACAGTGTATAATCCTGGTCCAAACTAACTGCGAAACTGGCTGCGACAAACGAGTGCGTAGCGCCGGAATCGAAAAGCGTGTAAACGAGTCTGCCAGAAACTGAAACCATACCTGCTACCACGGATCCCGATGCTCTGGCGTCCCTGTGTGTTAGGGCGTTGATACGCCCCTTAGCTCTAGGTGCGGAAGAAGCAGCCACACTCTGCGTCGGACGGGTAGGTGCTGGCCAGTACCCTCCTCGCGACTGCTGTCATCCTCCTCGTGCCTGGGAACCGCGGCCTCCTGCGCGCCCTCCAGTGCTCTGCACGGGAAGTATCGACTGACCTCCTACCCTAGATGGGCAGCCCTCCTGACGTGGCCCGGTTGGCCACACTGGTAGCAGAGGGGAACCCGACTCCCGCCCTCAGTGAGTCCCTGCTGTCGGCTAGGTGGGGGTCCGGTGCTGGCGACTGGCCCCTGTTGAGGGCCCCCAAAGGCCACTGATGGCCCTGCACAATGTGACGGCTCTCCTGCGGACGCCACGTGTCTCCGTTCTCGCCGGCCCTGTGAGAAGTCTGGCTGAAAGGGCCTCTTCCGCCCGCCGTCGGTCTCTCGCGCGGACGGGTTGGTCTCCTCGTAAGTCATAGCTACCTCTACCACCCTCGAAAACATCGGCAGCTTCAGGGGTTTGACATACCCCCGGATCGCAGGCCGGAGCCCCTCGGTGAACCTCCAAAGGTGCTCCTCCTCAGTGGCTACCGCTGCCGCTGCAAAGCGGGACAGCTCCAAGAAACGCGTGCGGTACGCGCTCACGGTCATCGTCCCTTGGCGGAGAGTGTGGAACTCCCGCCTCCTCTGGTCCTGCCACGTCTGGGGAAAGTACTGCTCGCAGAAGAGGGTGTCGAACTGGTCCCACGTCGGCTCGTCCCTCTCCTGTCCCCGGACCACCCTCCACCACCGGTGTGCCGCACTCTCCAGCTGGTACGTGGCAAAGGCCACGCGGCACTCCACCGGGGGGGCGAAGGGTGTCGAAGATCTTCTCCAGCTGCTCAAGCCAGTCCTCTGCCTCGGTCGGGTCCTCATCCCCCTTGAAGGAGGGGGGCTTCAGCTTCCGGAACTGTCCGAAAAGCTCGAAGTGGCGCTGTAGGGGAGGTGCTGGTGCACCTCCAGGCGAAGGTGCCTCGTGTACAGAAGTGTCGGAGGAAGGTGGGGGTGGCAGGGGCCCATCCCCTCCCTCGTGTCCAGCGCCGTGTCCGTCGCGTGGTCCCACAGAGGACTCCCCCTCTGCAACCCCAGGAGGAGGTGCTCGGGGCGGTGGGTGGAGCTCCTCTCGTACAATATCCCGTATCAGTCTGGCGAGGTCCTGGGCCTGGATGCCAGGGGGTGGTGGCTGGTCCACCGAGACGTCAACAACAGCACGTCCATCTCGCCGACCCCACCCTCGGCCGCGCCCACGGCCAGTCTCGCGACGAGGCATCTCCTGCAAGGAGACGCGAAACAAACGGAAACGTCAAAACAGACGGTACCTAACAAAACTTCTAAGAGCTCATGTCAAGAGATATGTTGTGGTGGCTACTCTAGCTATAAACATGTGAATTGGTTATTTTCCAGTCAGTTGATTCACTTCTCGGGACGACCTTGCTCTGATACCATCTTGTAACGACCCGGTTCCCGAGTCCCTACGAGACACGAGAACCGAACCGACTCGACTAATCCCAAGACCTAGTCGTCCAACGAGGAAGTAACCAAAAGAGCAGTAAAATAAACCACATTCAGCATGAATATAACTAACAGTAAGAAAGTACAGCAGTAAGGAAAAAAACTACTACAGTAGGTACCACCACAACAGTAGAACAACATTTATCATATGACAAGAACTGCAGGTAAAGAAAGTACAGCGGAAACAAAAACTACTCACTGTAACAGAAACAAAAGAGGTACAAAAGACTGTGGTAAACTCTACTGGACCCTACTCGGCCCAGCGTCCTCTGCAGCCACCGACCCTGGCTGCTCAACACCTGGTCCTGAAAAAGGTAACGAGTGTAACACGTCAGCAAAACGCTGAGTAGAGTGGCAAACTAACTAAAGGCAACAGTAGAGTGTACAGTAGCTGTTATGTTCTATTACTTCCTTTATTCACATCTTTCAATTTTTCTCACAATTTCATTTATTTCTCAGGTCCTTTACTTGATCTCTAATGTCCTCGTGGGAACGATCTTGATTGCAGTCTTTTCCAAAAGTAGAAGTAGCACGTAGTGCTCTCCTGGCCGGGAGAGTCCCCCGTGGTGATCCTACCCTCAGTCAACCACCCCAAGGTCACTGACAGACGTAACGGTGACTACGGCACGCGCGATAAACGCACAGGTAGCTAGCCCGCACTGGCACGCAGTCAGTCGTTTCCGTTAACGGGTGCGCCCAAAGCACAGCACGGAACCAGGGCAGAGCCCTCTCAGTAACAGGGGTCCAACCCCTCCACAGTAACCAAACCGGGGCCTTGCCCCTCCACAATCCGCGCACCCTCGCCTAACTACCCTGGTTTGCCCTAGTGGGCCTAACAAGTCGGTGAAGGAGGCTAGCAGAACCCCGGGGCCCGTGGGGTAGCTAGTACTCTCCTAACACTAGAAGCTCTCCTCGGTACTACGTACGCGAGGGCCAGCAAGTCGGTACAGAGTGGCCAGTCCTAACCCCGGGTCCCTAGGGCGGCTAGGTCCGCTCTGCGCTAAATAGGGGGACAGTCGCTCTCCTTGGTACTCCGTACTCAAGGGCCAGCTCACTTCCCCAAAACTATTCCATTTACTTTCCAGGAGTTCTACTCCTACTTCCCCGTAGGGTTTCATCCTTTTTACTCAAGATCCAGGTTTCACTTCCCAGTTTCACATTCTTACAATCCATGTTCTCAACCACGTTAGCTGTTCACAACAGGCAATTGTTAATTCAAATTACAGGCAGCTTTATATTTCTTTCCATTTTCCAAGACTGCAATATATACATTCCACTAGTTTTCCATCCTAGGATTCATGCCATATCCTAGGATCTATCATACAATCTAATTTTCCAGCCCTAGGATTCATGCAACACCTAGGAGCTATCATTCCATACATTTCTCATTCCTAGGATTCATGCAACACCTAGATTCTAGTTAAGGTTCCATACTTTAACAGATTTTAATAGCTTAAGCCACTCTACCAGGTACAACGGGAGTAATGGGGGCGTGATCGGGAATCCCGCGTGCCTCCGCGACTCCCAAGACTGCAACTGAACGAGGTCCTATCACAAGGATCAACACAAGGAGTGTCTCAAAACAGTGTATAGCTACTGTAGACGGGTAGAGGAATTAATTCTGAAAAGAACGCAACTCGAATCGCGGAAAACGGAGCCCGAACGGGCCCTAAACGGGTCGAAAAAGACGATACTGTGCAAAATCAGACGTCTGGAACTTATTCCAGACGTCTTAAACAGTGGATCAGAGAATTACCTGTTCAGTGTGGTTTCCCAGACATCCAGAAGTCTGCGGGGACGTCTGTCCTATCTCCCAGACGTCCGATGGTCACCCCGGACGTCTGGAGGTCACTCCCGCCGTCTGGTACAACTTCCAGACGTCTGATTCGCAAAGGATGGCGAATCAGCGAACCTGCGCACAGCCAACTCCCTCCCTTAGTGCGGTCGGTCGACAGGAAGGAAGAAGAAAGCGGAATACACACCTTTCAGACGTCGGTATGATCTACCAGACGTCGTCCTCGCCGTCTTCCTATCAACCCAGACGTCTGATTCTGGAAATTTTTCCAGAATCAGGGTGCGACCCTGACTCTGCTCGCGACGCCGCCCGCGTCGCACCTCGCGCTCCTGCTGCTCAGACTGCAGCAGGTCCCTCTCCGCGTCGTTCCGCACCCCCTGCGCCATCCGCCGGCCGGCCAAGCCACTCCGGCGAGCTCGCCCTCACGGCAGAGCTCCGCCCTCGCACGCCGCGCTTCCTCCGAGCTCACTGCGGCCGCCGCTGCAGCCCTCGCGCTCGCTCGCTCTCGCGCACAGGAAGGAGAAGAAGGAGGAGACGGTGGAGACGGGAGGGGAGGCGTGGCCCTTTCAAGGCCGCGCGAGGAGGAGAGAGGAGCATGGCAGGTCGCCTGCAGCCGCAGAGAGAGAGAGGGAAAAAGAGAGAGAGAGAGGAATCGCGGGTCTGCACGCACAGGCGCACAAACGATTCGCAGGTGTGGACGATAATGGTTTTTCAGACGTCTGTAAACCATCCCAGACGTCTGGCAGGACGTCTGGATGTGATCCCAGACGTCTGATAAGACGTCTGGGCCACCTCCCAGACGTCTTAAAATACGTCCGGGGCATGCGTTCGTAACAATATAACAAACTCAAAGGAAGTTTTGTCCCCGAAACTTGCGCCAACTAGGGTCCGGGAAAAGACGTCCAAAAACCATAACAAACTCAAAGAGGACCGAACCCGATCTGAAAAGACGTACCCGCGAAAAGCTCCGGGTACCGCTCCTGCATTGCCGCCTCAGGCTCCCAGGTAGCCTCCTCGTACCGTTGGCTCCTCCACAAAACCTTTACCAAGGGTACTTGCTTTCGTCTCAAACTGCGGACGGCTCGATCTAGAATCTGCACTGGCCTCTCGGGGTAGGTCAGGTCGTCGCCCACCTCGACGCTCTCGTGACTCAGTACGTGGCTGGGATCGGCTACGTACTTCCTGAGGTTGGACACGTGGAACACGTCGTGCACACCAGAAAACTGCGAGGGGAGGGCAAGTCGGTAAGCAACTAGTCCAACCCGCTCCAGGACCTCAAAGGGCCCCACGAACCTCAGCACGAGCTTCCCTCTCACCCCAAACCGCTGTAAGCCCATCATGGGCGAAACACGAAGGAAGACGTGGTCCCCAACCTCGAACTGCACCTCTCTGCGTCTGCGATCCGCGTAGCTCTTCTATCTGCTCCTGACAGTGCGGAGTCGTCTGTGGATCTGCTCAACTACCTCCTGACTCTACCGGATCAACCTGGGGCCAACCTCCCACTTGGTCCCCACCTCAACCCAACTCAAGGGTGCCGTACACTTCCGTCCGTACAGAGCCTCGTAGGGAGCCATGCCGATGCTCGAGTGATAACTGTTGTTGTATGCAAACTCCACCAGGGGCAGGTGCTCCTCCCAAGAGCCCCTCCAGTCCAGTACACAGGCACGCAAAAGGTCCTCAAGTGTCTGTATCGTGCGCTCAGACTGTCCGTCCGTCTGGGGGTGGTAAGCCGTGCTAAACCTCAACCTCGTCCCCAAGGCCTACTGAAACTCAGCCCAAAACTGGGACGTAAAGCGGGTATCCCGGTCGGATACGATCTCCTGCGGAACTCCGTGTAGTCACACCACATCACGGATATACCTCTCTGCCAACTGTGCTAGTCCCAAAGTGACTCGGATCGGCAAGAATCGCGCCTTCTTCGTCAATCTATCCACTATTACCCAGACTGCGTCGTGTCCCCGCTGGGTAACAGGTAAGCCCACCACCAAGTCCATGGTGATGCTCTCCCACTTCCACTCTGGCACTGGAAGCGGCTGAAGCGGCCCTGCAGGCCTCTGATGCTCGGCTTTCACCTGCTGGCACAGTAAGCACTGCTGCACGAACTCACCCACATCCCGCTTCATCCCTCTCCACCAAAACTCGCGTCTCAAGTCATGGTACATTTTCGTGTTTCCGGGATGTATGGTGAATCTGGAACCGTGTGCCTCAGTCAGGAGCTCTCTCAACAGCTCCTCGTCTTTGGGAACGCACAACTGTCCCCTCAAGCGTAACACCTGGTCTGTGAAAGAGAAGTCCCCTGGGTCCCCTGATAGTACTCTGTCACGCAAAGACTGCAAGTACGGATCAGCCATCTGTCCTGTGATGATACGGTCTATTAGCTCTGGCCTGGTCTGCCGTGTCACCGTCACTGCCCCACAGTATCCTCGTAACTCTAGAGGTCGCCAACTTCCCACCTCCTCCAAAAGGCTCCAACTCTGTAACTGTAGACTGGCCAAGCGTGCGGGCGCCTTACGGCTCAAGGCGTCAGCCACCACATTGGCCTTTCTCGGGTGGTAGGAGATGCTGCAATCGTAGTCCTTCAGGAGCTCCAACCAACGTCTCTGTCTCATGTTGAGCTCCTTCTGGTCAAAAAGATATCTGAGGCTCTTGTGATCTGTAAAAATCTCGAAGCTCTCACCGTACAAGTAGTGCCTCCAGGTCTTCAGCGCGAAGACAACAGCTGCCAACTCTAGGTCGTGGGTAGGGTAGGTATGCTCATGGGGCTTCAGTTGCCGCGAAGCGTAAGCGACAACATGACCCCTCTGCATGAGCACACCTCCTAACCCCTGCGAGGAAGCGTCCGTGTACACAACGAACCCACCACTACTGTCAGGGATGGTGAGCACGGGAGCCGAGGTCAACCTCTCCTTCAGCTCCAGAAAACACGCCTCACAGGCGTCTGTCCAAGCGAAAGGCACGTCCTTCCGGGTCAACTGTGTCATAAGACGCGCAATCTGTGAAAATCCCCTGATGAACCGTCTGTAGTAACCTGCCAGTCCCAGGAAACTGCGAATCTCAGTGACTGAACGCGGTCTCTCCCACCTGATCACTGCCTCGACCTTGGCGGGGTCCACCGCCAGGCCGTCACCAGAGATCACATGACCCAAGAAGGTCACCTCCCTCAACCAGAACTCGCACTTGCTGTATTTGGCGTACAGCCTGCGTCGTCTCAGAGTGTCCAGAACCATCCGCAAGTGCTTTCCGTGCTGCGTCCGATCTCTAGAATAGATGAGCACATCATCTATGAAAACCACCACGAACTGATCCAAGTACGGTCTAAACACCCTGTTCATCAGGTCCATGAAAGCAGCGGGGGCATTGGTCAGCCCAAACGGCATGACCAAAAACTCGTAGTGTCCGTACCGGGTGCGGAAAGCTGTCTTGGAGACGTTGGTCTCCCTGATTCTCAACTGGTGGTATCCAGACCTCAAGTCTATCTTGGAAAACACCGTGGCACCCCGCAACTGGTCAAACAAATCTTCGATCCTCGGCAGCGGATATCTGTTCTTGATGGTGACCCTATTCAGCTGTCGGTAGTCCACACAAAGGCGTAGGGTCCCATCCTGTATGGCGCAGTGGAGATGGGGCTGGTCCTTGGTACTAGTGAGATCTCAAACTCGATCTCACGCTCGGGCGGTAGTCCTGGTAACTCGTCTGGAAACACGTCGGGGAACTCTCTGACCACCGGGATGCTCTGGAAGTCTGTCACAGGGTTGGGCTCTGCCACCACACAGGCTAGGAAGCCCTCACACCCCTGGCTCAAAAGTCTCGCCGCCTGAAGTGCCGAAATGCACCTGAAACCTCCGTCCATTGGCTGCCCGTGAAACTCGAAAGAAGGCAACTCCGGAATGGAGAAGACAATCTTCCTCTCAAAATAGTCTACCAAGGCGTGGTAAGCGGACAGCCAATCCATCCCAGAATCACTCCAAAGTCCTCCATCTGTATCATAATCAGGTCAGCTGGCAGGCTATGTCCCCCGATGCTGACCTCGCAACCCGTGTACACCTCCTCAGCTACAAACAGCTGACCACTCGGACCTCTGATTACGAACGGATTCTCTAACAGTGTATAATCCTGGTCCAAACTAACTGCGAAACTGGCTGCGACAAACGAGTGCGTAGCGCCGGAATCGAAAAGCGTGTAAACGAGTCTGCCAGAAACTGAAACCATACCTGCTACCACGGATCCCGATGCTCTGGCGTCCCTGTGTGTTAGGGCGTTGATACGCCCCTTAGCTCTAGGTGCGGAAGAAGCAGCCACACTCTGCGTCGGACGGGTAGGTGCTGGCCAGTACCCTCCTCGCGACTGCTGTCATCCTCCTCGTGCCTGGGAACCGCGGCCTCCTGCGCGCCCTCCAGTGCTCTGCACGGGAAGTATCGACTGACCTCCTACCCTAGATGGGCAGCCCTCCTGACGTGGCCCGGTTGGCCACACTGGTAGCAGAGGGGAACCCGACTCCCGCCCTCAGTGAGTCCCTGCTGTCGGCTAGGTGGGGGTCCGGTGCTGGCGACTGGCCCCTGTTGAGGGCCCCCAAAGGCCACTGATGGCCCTGCACAATGTGACGGCTCTCCTGCGGACGCCACGTGTCTCCGTTCTCGCCGGCCCTGTGAGAAGTCTGGCTGAAAGGGCCTCTTCCGCCCGCCGTCGGTCTCTCGCGCGGACGGGTTGGTCTCCTCGTAAGTCATAGCTACCTCTACCACCCTCGAAAACATCGGCAGCTTCAGGGGTTTGACATACCCCCGGATCGCAGGCCGGAGCCCCTCGGTGAACCTCCAAAGGTGCTCCTCCTCAGTGGCTACCGCTGCCGCTGCAAAGCGGGACAGCTCCAAGAAACGCGTGCGGTACGCGCTCACGGTCATCGTCCCTTGGCGGAGAGTGTGGAACTCCCGCCTCCTCTGGTCCTGCCACGTCTGGGGAAAGTACTGCTCGCAGAAGAGGGTGTCGAACTGGTCCCACGTCGGCTCGTCCCTCTCCTGTCCCTGGACCACCCTCCACCACCGGTGTGCCGCACTCTCCAGCTGGTACGTGGCAAAGGCCACGCGGCACTCCACCGGGGGGGCGAAGGGTGTCGAAGATCTTCTCCAGCTGCTCAAGCCAGTCCTCTGCCTCGTTCGGGTCCTCATCCCCCTTGAAGGAGGGGGGCTTCAGCTTCCGGAACTGTCCGAAAAGCTCGAAGTGGCGCTGTAGGGGAGGTGCTGGTGCACCTCCAGGCGAAGGTGCCTCGTGTACAGAAGTGTCGGAGGAAGGTGGGGGTGGCAGGGGCCCATCCCCTCCCTCGTGTCCAGCGCCGTGTCCGTCGCGTGGTCCCACAGAGGACTCCCCCTCTGCAACCCCAGGAGGAGGTGCTCGGGGCGGTGGGTGGAGCTCCTCTCGTACAATATCCCGTATCAGTCTGGCGAGGTCCTGGGCCTGGATGCCAGGGGGTGGTGGCTGGTCCACCGAGACGTCAACAACAGCACGTCCATCTCGCCGACCCCGCCCTCGGCTGCGCCCACGGCCAGTCTCGCGACGAGGCATCTCCTGCAAGGAGACGCGAAACAAACGGAAACGTCAAAACAGACGGTACCTAACAAAACTTCTAAGAGCTCATGTCAAGAGATATGTTGTGGTGGCTACTCTAGCTATAAACATGTGAATTGGTTATTTTCCAGTCAGTTGATTCACTTCTCGGGACGACCTTGCTCTGATACCATCTTGTAACGACCCGGTTCCCGAGTCCCTACGAGACACGAGAACCGAACCGACTCGACTAATCCCAAGACCTAGTCGTCCAACGAGGAAGTAACCAAAAGAGCAGTAAAATAAACCACATTCAACATGAATATAACTAACAGTAAGAAAGTACAGCAGTAAGGAAAAAAACTACTACAGTAGGTACCACCACAACAGTAGAACAACATTTATCATATGACAAGAACTGCAGGTAAAGAAAGTACAGCGGAAACAAAAACTACTCACTGGAACAGAAACAAAAGAGGTACAAAAGACTGTGGTAAACTCTACTGGACCCTACTCGGCCCAGCGTCCTCTGCAGCCACCGACCCTGGCTGCTCAACACCTGGTCCTGAAAAAGGTAACGAGTGTAACACGTCAGCAAAACGCTGAGTAGAGTGGCAAACTAACTAAAGGCAACAGTAGAGTGTACAGTAGCTGTTATGTTCTATTACTTCCTTTATTCACATCTTTCAATTTTTCTCACTATTTCATTTATTTCTCAGGTCCTTAAATTTATCTCTAATGTCCTCGTGGGAACGATCTTGATTGCAGTCTTTTCCAAAAGTAGAAGTAGCACGTGGTGCTCTCCTGGCCGGGAGAGTCCCCCGTGGTGATCCTACCCTCAGTCAACCACCCCAAGGTCACTGACAGACGTAACGGTGACTACGGCATGCGCGATAAACGCACAGGTAGCTAGCTCACACTGGCACGCGGTCAGTCGTTTCCGTTAACGGGTGCGCCCAAAGCACAGCACGGAACCAGGGCAGAGCCCTCTCAGTAACAGGGGTCCAACCCCTCCACAGTAACCAAACCGGGGCCTTGCCCCTCCACAGTCCGCGCACCCTCGCCTGACTACCCTGGTTTGCCCTAGTGGGACTAACAAGTCGGTGAAGGAGGCTAGCAGAACCCCGGGGCCCGTAGGGTAGCTAGTACTCTCCTAACACTAGAAGCTCTCCTCGGTACTACGTACGCGAGGGCCAGCAAGTCGGTACAGAGTGGCCAGTCCTAACCCCGGGTCCCTGGGGCGGCTAGGTCCGCTCTGCACTAAACAGGGGGACAGTCACTCTCCTTGGTACTCCGTACTCAAGGGCCAGCTCACTTCCCCAAAACTATTCCATTTACTTTCCAAGAGTTCTACTCCTACTTCCCCGTAGGGTTCCATCCTTTTTACTCAAGATCCAGGTTTCACTTCCCAGTTTCACATTCTTACAATCCATGTTCTCAACCACGTTAGCTGTTCACAACAGGCAGTTGTTAATTCAAATTACAGGCAGCTTTATATTTCTTTCCATTTTCCAAGACTGCAATATATACATTCCACTAGTTTTCCATCCTAGGATTCATGCCATATCCTAGGATCTATCATACAATCTAATTTTCCAGCCCTAGGATTCATGCAACACCTAGGAGCTATCATTCCATACATTTCTCATTCCTAGGATTCATGCAACACCTAGATTCTAGTTAAGGTTCCATACTTTAACAGATTTTAATAGCTTAAGCCACTCTACCAAGTACAACGGGAGTAATGGGGGCGTGATCGGGAATCCCGCGTGCCTCCGCGACTCCCAAGACTGCAACTGAATGAGGTCCTATCACAAGGATCAACACAAGGAGTGTCTCAAAACAGTGTATAGCTACTGTAGATGGGTAGAGGAATTAATTCTGAAAAGAACGCAACTCGAATCGCGGAAAACGGAGCCCGAACGGGCCCTAAACGGGTCGAAAAAGACGATACTGTGCAAAATCAGACGTCTGGAACTTATTCCAGACGTCTTAAACAGTGGATCAGAGAATTACCTGTTCAGTGTGGTTTCCCAGACATCCAGAAGTCTGCGGGGACGTCTGTCCTATCTCCCAGACGTCCGATGGTCACCCCAGACGTCTGGAGGTCACTCCCACCGTCTGGTACAACTTCCAGACGTCTGATTCGCAAAGGATGGCGAATCAGCGAACCTGCGCACAGCCAACTCCCTCCCTTAGTGCGGTCGGTCGACAGGAAGGAAGAAGAAAGCGGAATACACACCTTTCAGACGTCGGTATGATCTACCAGACGTCGTCCTCACCGTCTTCCTATCAACCCAGACGTCTGATTCTGGAAATTTTTCCAGAATCAGGGCGCGACCCGGACTCTGCTCGCGACGCCGCCCGCGTCGCACCTCGCGCTCCTGCTGCTCAGACTACAGCAGGTCCCTCTCCGCGTCGTTCCGCGCCCCCTGCGCCGTCCGCCGGTCGGCCAAGCCGCTCCGGCGAGCTCGCCCTCACGGCAGAGCTCCGCCCTCGCATGCCGCGCTTCCTCCGCGCTCACTGCGGCCGCCGCTACAGCCCTCGCGCTCGCTCGCTCTCGCGCACAGGAAGGAGAAGGAGGAGACGGTGGAGACGGGAGGGGAGGCGTGGCCCTTTTAAGGCCGCGCGAGGAGGAGAGAGGAGCGTGGCAAGTCGCCTGCAGCCGCAGAGAGAGAGGGAAAAAGAGAGAGAGAGAGGAATCGCGGGTCTGCGCGCACAGGCGCGCAGACGACTCGCGGGTGTGGATGATAACGATTTTTCAGACTTCTGTAAACCATCCCAGACGTCTGGCAGGACGTCTGGATGTGATCCCAGACGTCTTAAAATACATCCGGGGCATGCGTTCGTAATACCCTGGGTCTTCTTTTATAGTTTTGATGGAGGGCAAAAAGGGTATTTTGGCCTTAAAGTCGTCTAGCAACTCTTATTTGATTAGATCCGTTGATCGGGAGATCAACGACTCTGATTTGGCCTTAAAATACCTTCATTTTCGCCTAAAACGCTCGGATTTGCTCTGGTGGCTACACGTGGCAGCCGCTGCGTCTTCGATCGCGCGGCTCTGATTCCCCCTCACGCGTGCGCTTATCTTCTTCGCCCACCACTTGCCTTCAAAACCTGCCTCAACGTCATCCGTCCGATTGTAACGAGCGTCACAACCTTAGCATCGAAGCAAGCACGTTAGATCGCACGTCCACCTGTGGCACGCTCTCATCGTGCCATGTGGGCGTGCTTACGCCTTACAATCGCGCGCAAGTACTGGTACCCATGATGAGTACCAGTACCAAGACTCATGTACTGGTGGCAGTGAGCTACTAGTACTGGTACAGGTACTTTAGTACTGGTACCATCTAGCCGTTGGCTCAGAACAGAACGGCTGGAATATTAATTCTAACCATATAAACGTTAGGAATTAAATCCCAATGTCTAGTAGATGGAGAATTGCAGAGAAGATGGTAGAAGAGATTTGGAGTTGATGGGAGAGAGAGATGCTTCAACTGGGGGGCCCTGGGTCTTCTTTTATAGTTTTGATGGAGGGCAAAAAGGGTATTTTGGCCTTAAAATCATCCAACAACTCTTATTTGATCAGATCCGTTGATCGGGAGATCAATAGCTCCGATTTGGCCTCAAAATACCTTCATTTGCACCTAAAACACTCGGATTTTCTCTAGTGGCGACACATGGCAGCCGCTACATCATCGATCTTCGATCGCGCAGCTCTGATCCCTCCTCACGCGCACGCTTATCTTCTTCGCCCACCGCTCGCCTTCAAAACCCTCCTCAATGGCAGCCATCCGATCATAATGAGCATTGCTACCTTAGCATCAAAGGAAGCACATTAGATCACGTGTCCGCCTGCGGCACTCTCTCATCATGCCACGTGGGCACGCCTACGCCTTACGATCGCATGCAATCACGCCTGCATAGCCAATGCCGCTTCAATTTCACGCAGCACGCGGCTAGAATGTGCGTCACGCGCTTCCACGTGTGCGCACGAGCCAACGCATTGCGCAAACCTTCTATTATACATATGTGTTTGTTTCTATTTATGCTTATACGGTCTAGGCGGGCAACGTGGAGTGCTCATGGCCGTTGAATGAAGATCCAACAGCCCACAATGTGCGGTGCGGCCTTCCTAGATGAGGCAGTGGTGAGGGCATGGCTGTGATGGTGCCACGTGGCACCATCATGGCCATTCATCTTCTTTTCGTTGTATCTGGTGATGTAGACTTCCGATCGAGTTGATTTTTATGCCGTTGAACTACGATCGTCGATCCAGATTCATCTGTATGGTTGGATTCTTCATCTGAGGCTCGGAACTTTGCCCTTTGGATCCATGATCTCCATTCTTCTATGGACTGCACATGATGCTCAGGTTATCTGATCGGAATGATTTCGAAACCGTTGGACTCCTGTCATCGTTCTGATCAAATATGCCCAGTCTGATCTGACATCTGCGGTTTCGAATCATCTGCGATTAAAATCATCTCTCTTTTAGGTCATAAAATGACGATATTATCTATATGACTAATAAACTAGCTATTGTGCAAATTACGATGCCTATGAATGCATTAATCCTAAGTTATGCTAGGTTCTAGCTTAATTCAGGTGAATTAGGTTGCATGATTGTTGTGCAATCATTTGCACACTAGAGATACAAGAAAGATAAGAAAAAATCCTAGAGCTATATTTCATACATTCCACCATATTCAAAGAGGAAGAAATAGTTTGCTGCTTTTCAATCTCGCTATGGGTTTAGCAAACACATCGACGTGTTTTGTTCACTCATTGTTAAGGCATTCACGTCTTCACTAGGTTCTCAAATCGATAATACTATTCTATATATTGTTGAGAGGCTTAGGAACTTAGTTGTAAGATTTGTCTTTCTTACACCTGTACTTCCTTTGTATTTGAGCTTGCTGCTCATTGAGTTGTAACAAACCTGCTGTTGTATTTGGGTTGAGGTAACCCATTAGTTACCTCAGTTTAGTAAATTAATTTCCTCAAGGTTGAGGGAATCAGGTTAAAAATCCTAAGCTGGGAGGCTTAGGTAGTGGAATACCCAAGTGAGTGGGGAACCACTATACATTTTGTGTCCTTTGTGGTTTGAATTAATTGTGCAAATCTTTCTTATTATTACTAATATTGTGCTTGAGTGTTTGTGCGCATAGCCAAATCCTATCTTTATATCCTATCAACAAAGAGTGGATGAGCCGACTGCATGTGTTGGGGCATGTAAGGGGACCTCACCTTGTGATCTGAGGCAACAAGCTAGTGCACATAATTCATTATATAAGAAATTTCAAATCTTAATCCCACGATGTGGGACTAATGTCCCAATGTTTCTTCGCGCATTTAGCTCCTGTGAAGATCTTCAATTGTTGTTGCTACTGGTTGTCTTTCTTCAATCGATACTACTACTGGGTTCGTGGGGTAAAATTGCATCCCCAAGTGCTGGTGGCCGAACATGAAATGGTTGGATGGCAGTGGACGTTGTTAGAGAAGACGATGGCAACGGCAAAGTCTTGAAACAACAAAAATGGGCTTTAAGCCCCAATCAGATGGTTCATTAGCTTCGTCGTGATGAGTGGAGTTCAGTGGTGGGTGCGGCTTGGTGAATGAAGGCCCGTAGTGGCTGAACAACGTCAGAGAGGACGACAGAACTATGGGTTGTTCGGCAAGGGTCGTGGAGCTTCAAAACCCTAAATAAGTTTAGGGCTTTTGTTCTTAGGAGCGTGACGGAGCTTATGGAGGTGGTGGTTTGGAGTTTGGGTCTATGTAGCAATGGGGTGACCACGCTGGAGGCGTGACCAGAATCAGGGAAGACGGAGGGGGAGAAGGTGATTCGGCAGTTGAATTGGGATCCTAAGAGCTAATTCCTAATCTCTAGAGAGAGAGGGAGACGGAGACAAACTATTGGACGAAATGGAGGGTATTCCATGCCAGTGTGGCTTGCTAGTCACGGAGGAGACGAAATCTTCGATGGAAGGATTAATGACGACGAAAGGGGGAGGACACCTCCACTTTGGTCGACGAGAAATGAACAAAGGCAAGGAAGAAGAAGACGCTCTCAATTTGGTGGTTAAGAGGCCATAGGAGGATGGAGGAGGAGGTCGTCGGAGTCGATGGAGCTCGCGATCGGAGGGGAGAGGAGATTTCCAGCATAGAATCAACTGAGGAGGACTTTAAGATGTAGGGGAGCTTAAATAGAGCTCAGATTTGAGCTCTAATTGGAGGATTTCATGCATTTGAGCCAAGCTTTTTAGGAAACAAAACCCCTGAATTTCGCAAGCTCAATAAGGTTCTAGGATTCGAGTTAGGACTTGGGATCAAGTCAAGTAGATTCCCCATGGTTTGAACATCAATCCCTCCAATTTTGGAGGGATTTGGTGCTAATTTAAGAGAGATTTCTTCTCTTAAAGGTTGACCTGAGGTGTGTTCACACTATTCATGGTGATAGGGACCTTTTTGTGAAGATGACGAGGAAGTTAGGGATCTATTTGTAATAAACTTGAAACCTAGGGGTCAGAATGTGAAAATAGAGTTTCTAAGGGCTAAAATGCAAACTAGGTCAAGATGGACTCTGATTGGGCCCAATGGTGTTAACCTAATTTGGATCCAAGGAATGTAATGGTGAACTTGGATTGGAGTTTTGCACAGGAGCCCAAATTAGGGTAAATTCCTGCCTGAATCTCTGTTTTAGGTCAAAATGGGTCATATGATCAAAGTGAAGATACCAAACCTCTTAAAATATTTTTTAATGAATTTTAGGAGGTTTAGATTGATTTTATCCTTACCATAACCCTTTTAATTCAAGTGGTAATAATTAGGGTTTTTAGTCCTGTTTTGATCCTTGAAATGCGTAAAACCTTGATTCAGTCAATGTGAGCCCACTTCTTGGCCTTTTAAGGTCATTTGACCTTCAATTAAACCCTTTAATAACCTCCTGGTTAATTTGCATTTGTGATGTGTTGTTAAAACAACATAATAAATCATATTTTCTTGTCTTTCTCTCAAATCAAATCAATGCGGAATTATGATCCTCAGATGATCATTTAGGAGCATTTATCTTTTAATTCCAAATAATTCAAGTTAATTATGATGAATGATGGCTGATGAACGGGTTTTGGCGAAGAAAAATTAGGGTTTCAAGGACCCATCATTGTAGTTCGCAAAACACGTTATCAAATAAGATTTTTAACCGAAACTCCAAGGGAATCCCAGGTCGAACACAGGGAGGCGACATTTACTTTCATTGAAATCCTCATTTTGTGTTGTTTCTTTTTGGCGTTTTAGGGTTTTGTGATTTTTTTGGTGTTTTTGAAATAAAAACACAAGCGAGATAACTTCACAAAGTGGAGAAACAAATATGATATTGCACAATGTCATTCAAATGTCTATTACAATATGCTAAAATATAAAAGAGATAGGGGTGAGAAGAAATCTCCCAAATCGGCTGTTTGGCAAGACAACGGTGCTTGGCGGTAGCTTAGACGAAGAGGGTAAGGTGCTAGATGACAGAGGTGTGATACAGGAGGACGCCAGGTAGAGGAATGCTTCACTAAGGCTTCAGAATGGGGATGAGGAGATGGAGGCAATCTTCTACCGGAATGGAGGTGGGAGGACAGCTCCAAGGCTTCCTATGAAGGTGGTGAGATGGAGGATGAATATTTGGTTGGGTATAGGAACATTACAATAATAAGAGGCCTTTGGAGCTTGGGAATAAGCTCTAATGGAGCTTTGGTAGGCTACTAGAGCTTAGGAGTAGGTGGGAGTAGAGTAGGTATAGATGGCTAGGCAAGGGAGGTGTGTAGGTCTTTATATAGTGGATGGAAAGGGGCTAAAAATGGACACAAGGTAATTAACAACCTCCAGGACATCGCTATAGGTCCAACTCAAGCATCACTGTAGCCACCTCACGTCCGCCCACACGCGAGCTGTGTTGTCCCTCCATCACGCGCGTGGACTACGCTAAGGCCCTGCTGGTGCGCACTGGCGATGCACACTGGCGTGCGTGCAGGTGCGTGTTGCTGGTGTGCACTGGCGTGCACTAGCGTGCACCTAATTATGAATTGGGGGGGCTCCTGGGGTCTCGAACCTGTGCCCCTCCCTTGGTGGCCGGGTCCCCAACCAATGCGCCAAGCCGTCCAAATGATCGAGAAGACATCTTAGGGCGCGCGGTGGAAGAGGGCTCTTAGCCATTAGATTTGCATCCAACGGCTAAGATTGCTTGTTGGATAGCCTTTGGAGGGATGACGGGCGGCCTTGGGCACTCCAGATGGTACCACGTGGCACCATCTAGACTGTCCACCTTTCCTTGCTTGTAGAGGATGCCACAGTGCTCGGATCGAGGTGATTTTTGCGTTGACAGACTGTGATCGTCGCTCCGGATCCATCCATATGGTCGAATTTCTCATCCGAAGCCCATAAAGATGTCGCATTGCCTCCTAGCCATAAAATGTCGGAATTGCTATATAATATACACAAATTATCCTAAATGCAATGTAATGCATATTATGCACTATTTATACTTATGGAATGCAATGCTAGGCTTATGAATTATCATAAATAAGCATTTTATCATGAATTTATGCGTGTTTATCAATGGCGTTACCATCAATTCTATTACTAGTGTGATTGGTAGATCCGATAATTTAAAAATATGCATTCTGGTTATGACAGCAAAGTTGAGCTCAAATTTAGTTTAGTATGTGTGTGATTAACAGGTTACATATACAATCTAAGTGGGAGATTGTTGGATCATAATCCAATATATGGATTAGTATATGTATTTACATATAGATATAATCATATAACATACAATTTAAGGAGTCATTACTTAAAGCCATTTACAAAGTGATCAACTAATGATATTAAGTTAATATGGGTATGAAATGCAGAAGGAAAGTGTGGTGTTTAAACTTATATGTGTAGAGACCTTGTCATAATTAGACTCTCCTTGATGGGCAGATATTCTAATTACCCAAAAGCAATTAGTGAGAATAATTGTTGATTTATTATGGGGTTATGGTCCTCAAGGGAACCACACATATTCTCTAAGGAGCAAACCCATTGTGATCGAGAGAAACATAAAGAAAGAGAGACTGAACGACAGAGAGAAATCTCTACAGCTGCTCTCAATCAGGTGCGTGAAGGTGGGTTCCCTTGGAAGCACCATTTCACAACCTAAGTTTTGTCAACAAGATGAGTACAGGTATGCCTTTCCTTGATGTAAATAGATATATATATATATACATGTGTCAAATTATCTCTGTGTGAATATAAGCATGTTGTTCTCTTATATACTTGGTTCGTTTTACTGTTTGCATGTTTAAATCTATTTGGATAAATTGTTTAGCAAAACATAGTTTCTGCATGGACCAATATTAGATTGATGTTTCATATTCCTTACAAAACCTTGATTCAAATTTCATAATTAACACAAGTACCGGTACTAATCACAAGTACCGGTACATGTGTTCTACAACTTTGACTCCAGAACTTAAAATCCATGAACTGTAGCTTACTGGTACCAGTACTCATAAGGAGTACCAGTACATGTGAGACACAAACCAAGTTTCAAGTTCATAACACATGAGGCACAGATCAGGTTCTGGGTCTGAAGTAACCAAGACCTGTAACTCACTAGTACTGGTACTGATCTTCAATATCGGTACTTGTTGAGATAAGTTGATTCTGGAGGTTTACCAGTATATTGGGTGTACCGGTATTAATCCTTAGTACTGGTGCACATTGAATACTGGAGAAGTTCTGTAAGCCATGTGTACCAGTACTTGGCATCAGTACCGGTACCACATGGATATGGGATCCAAATCTGGGACTTAAAGGTACTAGAACTGGTTCAACAGTATTGGTATCCATTAATTACCTATTACTAGTACTGGTTCATTAGTACCATACATATAAGACATAAGTTCATTTTAAGTTAAGTTTATGTTTAGGTCAATCCTAAATCAGAAGTGGATTATTTACAAGTCAACCCCTTAAGTTTCCTAACAAGAATGTCCTATTAATGCATAATTACGGAGAATAATAACTCCATAAACACCACTGCTTGATAGAGTCAAAACACACACAACTAGAGAATTCACCTAAAATTAGAATAAGGAAAAGGAGGAGACTATGGAGATTGAGATAAAGATGTCCATGATAAAGCATCTACATCTGAGGCATGATCAAGTATTTCAACATCTTAACACTAGCTATTCTAAAAAGAATATAAGGTGTTTAATCAAATTTTGCGGATACTTTTGTTCTAGATAAGTTCTACTTTCAATGAATAAAAAATATTTTGAATCTAGAAAGATATCTTGTCTTTGACGACATATATGTTCATCTTTTTCTATACAAACTTAATTGTTGAGGCTGTCAATCGATCATTTCTTTGCATGAATGTTTTTAAAAAGAAAACTATCTTGATAAAGAAAAACTCTTTCATCATTATTTAAACACTCCAAATTTTAGAATTTTCATTAAAAATCAATTATTCTCTTTGAATCATTTGATTGATGTTTTATTTGTTGTTGGCTAAACAAATTCCATAGAAATGTTGAACTTTAGGTTCACAAGTAGGATAATTTCCTAGAATATATTGAAGTGCCTCTTGTTCAAACCTATTTTGAATGGAATCTCTTACTCTCAAGTCATCTACCTTATATATGTGCATAGGTATACTCTTGTCAATTGAAGTCAAATCATTTTGTTTAGACTTATTGAAAATCATAGTGAATATTTGCTTTATGGTCACATTATATTTCACACCTTAAAAAAATCAAAATTTTGATTTCCCTATTTCTTGATTTGGAACTCAAACATAGCACCATGGAATGCCGTAGACAACGACGTGGCTACACAAGATTTTGGTATTGTTCCAAAAGCAAAGTTACTTGAAGACAAAAAAGAAATCAATGAAGAAGAGGGAGCAAACGACATTAAAGTGGCACAAGGTGATGGAATATAACAAGTGGACAATTAATGTCAGTGTTCCCTGTCATAAATAAGTATCAGAAAGAATTTATTATAAAATAAAATGATGGTTTGATGTTACCCACTTAAGTTTATATGCTTTGGAGAGCAATTTATCAAGAATATCTATTCTTTTTAAAAGATTCTTGTTTGGAATTATTAAATGAGGAAAAAAATTAAAATTTGATAAATGATTAGTATTAATATTGATCTTGAAGATCTATCAAATTAACAAATTATGTCAATGTTATAAAAGGGAAGAGTATTAAAGTAATTTGATTATGATGTTTACAAAACATATAATGAATGATATGAATAATAATGACTACATAACAATATTTGATTATTAGAATATAATTATGATTTGATCCAAAGAAAATACTAGCATATATACAAAGCTTATGAAGATTACGAGAATGTGTCTACATCAATAATCACAATAATTATATTGAATAACATGATTGAACAAAATGATCATGCTGAAGAATTGAAGTATCGATTATAAAAGCAACGGCAATTGAATAAGAATTTTAACCCGATTAGAGTTTCCTTCTTAATTTTTTGTTAAAATCAAAATGATTTTACAAATTAGGCAAGATTAAGTTCAAACTACATTAATTGGACTCAAGCTTAGTGAATCCAAGTGTATATAAGATTTAAAACTATTAAAAGATCAATTTAGCCACTTACAAAGTTGTATGTCACCTTTACTTAAAGGATTTGCTTATTTTGAAGCAAAGTAGGCAATATAAAATCAGACCAATAAGTAGGAAATATAAAATCATACAAATCCCATCTGAACCTTACCAACCAATTCAACCTATAGGTTCTATTTGTTGACCATTTAAATAGTAAGAGAAGATATAGTGATGTGATTGTTATAGTTTAGTTATATCTTCATAGTTAGCATTGAAGAATCTTAGGTCATTTTTCAAGGCTCTCTATACTTATAAAACCAGGCCTAAGGAACTCTTGCAAGACACACAAGATCCCAAGCAAAATACCAGAGAAACACTTAGTGAAGGCCTTCTTATATCACATGATTCTCAAACTTTTAAAAATAAAATTTTTGTAAGAGAAAGATTCTTAAGGATTCTCAAGCAATTCAAAATTGTTGATTGGCATGCATGTCATTATTGCGCTCATTTTAAATTAAACCTAACCCAACCTAGTAGTAGGGCAAGCAAGGGTTATGACCCAAAATTTGAACCTGAGCATGAATTTATTAAGGACATAGGCATACGTAAACCAAAATTGAGAGTCCGGAGAGTCATCTTCGTTGAAATATGGGTTCCAAGTCATCTTATAGGCGATTACATCATTTTAAACCTATTGGTACCGTCATGGTTGAGACAGGTCAGAATGTCTTGTAAAATGTGAAAAAATGCATATCTTTTGTCAACCCTCAGTCAAACATTCTCAAAAGGGCATTTTATGTGATATTATTGGATTCCTCTCATCGTAATATTTCCAACAATACTTTGCATGAATCCAATGTGTGTAGCGAAAGTTATGTCAAATTAACATGATTATGATTGAGGTAGGGCTAAACTAGTATTGTGGGGTATTCTCATCATTTAGGAGGCCCACCTCATCCAAATCCTAATTAGTGGCCGATATAAAGCATTAACTAAGGTTTTAGATCATTAATCCCCTCCTCGAGTCACACTCATCTTGAGGAGAAGAGAGAGTGAAGATAGGAGAGAGGTAGCAATGCGCACCAGCTACACGCACAAGGGTAGCACGGGTGTGCAGCGACTATGCTGAGGCTACGTACAACACACACAGCAGAGGGTGGGAACGCATGTCTACACAATGCATGGTGGGAGTAGGGGTGCCATGCACGGCAAGTGCGTAGGTGTGGTGCAAGTGCATGGGTGAGTGCAACATGCGTGCACCCACACGTGGGTGCGGGTTTCCATTGCACATCCTGTTTCACATTTTAATCCATTTAAGGGTTAAATAATGTTTGATTTTCACATTCTTGATTCCGTTGAAATAATCTCAATGAGAACTACACATTAGTAAACTCTAAACTTAAATTTGGAAATTTTTTTGCTTGTGAAAATTATGAAAAATACTTCATTGTGATTTTGACTCATTTTCTTATGTGCCTTGACCCAAAGTCAATCGCCACAATGCGTATGAAGCATAGGGACACTA
The DNA here is from genome assembly GCA_037157565.1 of Thalassia testudinum. Lineage (NCBI taxonomy): Eukaryota > Viridiplantae > Streptophyta > Magnoliopsida > Alismatales > Hydrocharitaceae > Thalassia > Thalassia testudinum. The sequence goes on along the minus strand of JAZHRO010000003.1, from coordinate 3,467,498 downwards.
GGGCAGTACCAAGGGACTTTGGGCATGCAATTTGGAGTCATCGTGCCCCCTCGGTAACCCTAAGTAGAGTAGCCTTATGTTTCTTTCTCCATGACATTGGTTGTGTGTTAGATGCCTGTCTGGAATTATCATTTACTCCATTTATTCTTTTACTGAGCACTTGAGTCCCACACGCCTAAGAATTGACCATATATAGATACTTGAATGATTAATTCGATAAATGAAGTTGTAGGAATAACTAAATTGTAACTGTTGGATAATATAAATGGTCTTATAACTTGCTTGTATATATATCTAGGATAATAAGTCAATGCTTGTGAAACCATGCATAACAAGATGCTAATACTTGTCTAGTAAGCTAAATCGAATAAATATCATTGTGAATAAGATGACTTGTGACAATTATCGATTCTTGGAAATACTGTGAAATCATGAAAAGAACTTGTGATAAGTTGTTTATTTGACAAGAACGCAAATTATGAAAATATGGTTAATTAAAAGAAAAGGGAATCTACTATTATATTTTGCTAGATTGGTAACTAGAAAAGTGAATGGCACTTGAGTGATAAACTTGTGTTGGTGATACCCATTGAATGTCAGTCCCGTGCCTAGTATCAACAACACTACCAGCTATACCTATTAGGGGAAGAGGTTGGCTCAGAGAGTGAGCTAGTCTCCCTGTGACATGTTTTGTTAGGTTGTTTTGGCCAATTGGGTAGTAAGGTGTTGTGGGTATGCTATTGCAAGTGGTTGGTGTTATTGTTTTCATACCCTATAGTGGAGATGATTAACCGTGTGCCAGTACAGGATAGCTACCCACATGTGTATCACACAGGCTGCAGTCACTGCTTCACCTTGGTTAGGACCCCAGGGCAGTTAACTAAATAATAGAGCAGGTGTGAGTCATCCCCTCAGGCAAGGGGGTGTACTGTATCCAATCTACTGTTAAGGATACCACAATGAGATCTCTTGGAGTTTTATGAGGAAACTGATTTAGATAGATAACAATTTGGAAAATGGAAAGGCAAGACAATGAGATTAATAAAAGAAAAAATTTGAATAACTAAAAATAATACTCATTTTTCTATTGGGGTTATATGCTCTAACAAACCAACCTGAGTCAAATCACTCAATTGGTGATTCAAATCTGAGAGTCAGATCATGTGGATATATTAATATGGTTAAATGGGTCCCTCAGTATAATTAGGATAATGTCCTATGCTATATTAGATATACTAATGATGGGTATTGAAAGATCTAAATGGTTTGGATTGAGAATTTCAATAAGTCTTTAAGAACCATCATGATATCCAACTATAGTCTCCAGTCTGAGAAGAGTGGCAATCTTCTCAGAAGACTACTACCCTTGATACACATCCTCTGCATGGGAATAAAGATTTGGGGTTGTCACACAAGTTAAGTCAAGGAGTTGACTCAATGAGATGGAGATGTAGAACTCCTTCTCCTATCACTATCACAGACAAGGCATATCATTCGACTTGAGACAGATATGTATCTCTGAGTCTGAGTATGCACATTTGATGGACAGATAGGAGATACAACCACCTTGGTGTTGAAACTGAAAAGCTGGTATATGATGAGAACCTCATCATAAATCCTAACTAGCATAATCTATCCCAGATATGTGAGAAAATGCTCTTACATGACCCAAAGAAAGGCTTAACTCAGAGAATTCTGAGTTTAAGAATAAACAAATCATAAAGGGTAAAATTGTAATTTCACCAATGCAGTTTGCAAATAGGGTAATTAAGGGTCCAAACACAGGTTAAACAAGCTTAACAAGAAGGAAAGTGGGATGATCTGATCTAAAAAAGGGTTGTAGCAACTTCCAGGAATTAAATGACATTTTGTAATCCTAAAACACACCCACTTCAATTCACGAGGTTCGAGGCAGGATAAAAATTAACTAAACCCTCTAAAATTCATATAAAAATACTCTCTAGGGTTTAGAACCTTCAATTTGGCCTTAGAAGCCTATTTTGACCTAAAAAGAGAACCATGCCCAATTACTAACTTAATTTGGGTTTTTACGCAAATTGGCCAGTCAAACATGGTTCAACCTAGAATTAAAATTCACCATTAAAATCCTTAGGTTCAAATTGGTCTTTTATAAAAACTTGAGCCTAAGAAGAGACCTCCTTGACCGACTTTACAATTTGGTCCTCTTCAGTTACTTTTTGACCCTTATCTTTTGAAATCCTTACATTTAGGCCCCCAACTTTTCATCATTCTTTGTAGAACGGTCCTCCCTGCAACTTCTGCGCAGCAACCTTGCGCGGAGCATGGCGTGGCGCAGGGTAGGGCTGCCGTCCTGCAAAGTAGAAGCGGGGTTCCCTGCGACGTCCTCCGTCACAAGAACCCGCCCATGCCCTCTACTGACCACCATTCGCACGGAAGGTATGGGTGTCATCTCCGGCCTTACTCCGGCGAGGCTAGCACAACGCCAGCACGCCCCTCCCTCTACGCCAACCCCTTTATAAGGAGCGGCACACCTTGCCGACTTCGATAAGCTTCCTTTGACGGAGAATCACCCCCTTTTTCATCCCTTCCTCCTTCGGTCAGAGAGCCCGAAGCTTTCGGCGAACTCCTCTTCCTCCTCGTCGCTCTGCTGCCTTACCTGCAGCAGGGTTTGCCTTACTCCATCATCCACGCCAGGCTGTACCCGCCGACACTCTCCGCCTGCTTCCTCGTCGCCGAAACCCTCCTCCAGGGCGTCTTCGTCTCCAACTCCGGCAGATATGAGCCGGCTGCTCTTCCCTCCCCCTTCGTCGAATACTTAGGTAGATAGCTTCCTCTCTATTTCCCTTGCATTTCCCCCCTTTTAAACTACCCTTTCGACCACCCGACCGCCACTGTCCAGACCACCCTCTCCACCTCCGATCATCCCCTCCAGCGAGACCATCTCACGACCACAGACACTCCCGCACCTCGCCGACCATCCCACAAGCTCCCTCACACTCCACTCTATCGATTCCCCATCTCCATTCATTGCCAAACGCCACCCGACCACCCCCCGAACAAACCCACCTCTCCGGCCACAGTCTGACCTAGGTCAGCCTCTTCACGCACTCCCGCACCCCGCCGACCACCGCACAAGCTTCGCCTCACTCCGACGAAGCTTCCTACGTATTCTAACTGAGCCGAGAGGCCGTTGTTGTGATTTCACGTGCGCGCCCCTCGCTGCCATTGCCGATGAGCTGCAGCAGCTTCACCTGCAGCTGCAGGCGCCCTCCAGCCCAGGTGCGCGTCCCAGGTCGCGCAGGTTGTCTCTGCGAAGGCACCCAGGCCTGTAGCTTGGGCAAAGGCACAGCGGGCTGCTTCAATTGGCAGCAGGTAGCTCACCTGTGGGTGCCAATCTGGGAGGTGGGACTTTAGTCCCACCTCGGAAGTGCGTGGCCAAGCGCCCGCATTTAAATTGAAAAATTGCCTAAGGCTTATCGCCTTCAAACACAGGGGTTAGGTCCCTCTCTCGCACGCTGCGCGCCACACGCTTGCTCGCCCTCGCTCGCGCTCACGCCTCGTGGGTCTGGGCAGGATCCGATTACCCAAACCGTGCACTCCTCGCCCACCACGGCACACCGATGGGCCTGGTCCCGGGCGCGATACCCGCACCCGATTACCCGGCTCTGGGAGAGCAGTCCTAAGAGAGAAATCTAAGAAAGAGAGAGACGCGGGGAAGGGTAGGGGTAGGTTTTGCTCTAACCCTTGTGTGAGTGTGCAGGAACAGAAGAAGAAGAAGGCAGGAAGGAAAAGAAGGAGAAGAAGAAGGGAAGCGACCGAAGCCTTAGCTGCTCAGGGCAGCTGAAGAAGAAGTGAAGGAGAGAAACAGAGGAAGAAGAAGAAAGGAAGAAGAAAAGAACTGTAGCAGAGCCACAGATAAGTCGTCTGAACACAGTATCAGACGTCGGAATCCCCACAGCCGCAGAAGGCAGGAAGGAAAAGAAGAGAAAGAAGAAGAAGATCACCACAGCTGCCGGCTAAAGAAAAGAAGGAAAGAAAAGAAGAACAGAAGAAGAGGCCAAGAAAAGAAGAAAGAAGAAGGCAAGAAGAAAAAGAAGGAAGAAGACATCACCGCCAGAAAGAAAGAAAGAACAGAAGAAGAACAAAGAAAGAAAGAAGAAGAGAAACGGTCAAGGAAGAAGAAAAGAAAAAGAGAAGAAGAAGAAGCCAAGATCTCCCTCTCTCTCTCTCTTATTTTTGTAACATAATAGAGATCTTATTTAGTCTTCTAGAAACATAGTTGCTCCCTGAGTTCGACCTCGGGAAAACCTTGTTCTGAGTAAAATATTTGTAATAGTAATCTGGTAGCTCTTTTGTCTTATACTATAACGACTGTACTTAAACTATAATAAACGTAAACACGAACAAGCTACCCAGCGTTACCATTTTTTGGCGCCGTTGCCGGGGAGCAACGGCTATTCTAGAAGCTATAAAATCTCTATTTGTGAGTTTCTAATAATCTCTTCTCTCTTTTGTGTGCAGGTACAGGAAAATCAAGAAGCAGCCACACAACAATCACTCCAAGGACAGGTAATTTCTATCCTCTCTCTATTAACCCCTAAATCCTAATGAGGAAGAAAAAGAAAAGAATAAACAATATAGGTATAACCTATCTTTCATACCTAGTAACAGCTGCATGTTTTCAAAACACTATTCCTGCACACACTATTAAGGGTATTTAAAGGCTAACACCTTCTTGCCTGAGCCCTAATTACCCAACAAGGAGTTAACTGGACCAAGTAGAGCCAACATAGGAATTAACACTAGGATTTTAGAGACACACTCCTTAATCAAGAATTGAAAAATCCCAAAAGAAGTGTGCCTAAGCCATTATCTGAAAATACCTATTCAGAAAAACCCGAAGCAATCGGCTCTCTAAAAACACTTGAACCCTAAAAGACAAGACCTAATAAGTTCTCAAAGGAATTAATAGGTGAAGTTGACCCCTTGGGTCAACCAACCTTCAACTTAGGTCACTCTTTGCACTCAAAAAGCCTAAAGTTCAAGTGAAAATCTAAGCACCCTGATCTTAAACTAAAAGTGGTAGACTTAAGAGGTTAAGATCCCCATTCTGGTCTACCTAGAATCTCAGTGACAAGAGAGGTCGGGTGGGGGAAACCCTGTAACCCGTGGGGACGCTCTACCGTGTAGGGGTCTTCGCGAGACTCACCCTCTCTGGCTGCCTAGGTAATTCTCAGGTGGACGATCTTTTGATCAAGGGGTCCATCTGCCCCACACCTCTATAGTCACCCAACATTTTGGGTGTCTTGATTGGGTCCAGCACCTGCTAAATTCATCTCTTCCAACAGTTATGTTTGGTAGGAGGTTCTTGAAACCTCCTTTAGAACTTCACTCTCCTCGAGGCCGAGCCTCAGTGCCCTTGTTTGAGAAAACAACACCTCACATCGACCTCTCCTCCGACTCCGAACCCAACTCACCTTCTTCTTCCACAATGGCTTAGCCAGTTGAGGAAGAGAACAATCTGGAGCACCAGCTCCAGCGACTCAATGACCTCTTCCAGAACTTTGTGCACCCACCACAGTGTCCTATGATGCGAGACCATTATAATCCTACTGCGGTGGCTATTGAGCCTCTAGTCAGAATCCCGACTGGAGGACTTGACTCTGAATAAAGCCCAATATGATTCATGCCATACCCAAATTCTATGGGCTTAATTCTGAAGACCCCTTCCAGCACATCAAACAACTAAAGCATCTGGCCCAGACTTTTGGGTCAGATGCACAAAATAGGGACATTCTCCTCATGAAGATGTTCTCCTTCTCCCTTATGGACAAGGCCGCTCATTGGTACCAAACTCAGACCCAGCCAATCAACAATTGGGAAGAACTTCAGTCCGAGTTCTTGAAAAAGTTCTTTCCCGTTGGTCGAACCAATTCCTTGCGCCATCAGATTACCCACTTCACTCAGTAAATGGGAGAACCTCTCCATGAGGCATGGGATTACTTTCAGGATCTCATGAGAAAGTGCCCCTATCACGGAGTTCCTAAATGGGAACAAGTCCAGTCTTTCTACCAGGGACTCCGTGAGGATATTAGACTTTTTGTCAATGCAACTTGCAGAGGGAATATCATGGATCAACATGAGGACACCGTGTGGGAGATTCTCGAAAACATGTGCGAGAACTCCATCAACAATGACTCCATGGGATTATTTGACAGGATGAATACCCGTGCATCGACGAACCTTAGGGGAGCACACGAGACGTAGGGCCTGTCCGCATCAGTCGACCTGGAATTGATGGCCAGTCGATTGGACAAGGTCTCTATCATCGAGAAGAAGGTGGATGAGCTAACTCAGCACTTGCAGCGAGCCACCTCTACACATAGTTCCTTCACACAGCTTCCTTCCACACGGGAGACTATGCAAAACATTCTCCACCGACCTTCTCCTGGGATGGATCCATATCCACCCCCATCTGATTCCCGGATCGGAGGGTCCTCCGATCCTTTCTATACTAGCCCGGGGAATTCCACTTCCCCATTCTCTGATTCTTTGGAGGTTCCTCAGACCTGCGAGGACCTCAACGCCATCCAGAATGATCCATTCTCCAACACCTACAACCCTGGATGGTGCAATCATCCCAACTTCCAGTGGGTAGGAAATTCCTAAACTCAGAGACCACCCTTTCAACCCCGTCCACAACCACCTCGTCCTTACCAGCCGCCTCAGCCTCGGCCTAACTCTCCTTATCCATCAGGGCCAAACCAGGACCAAATGCCCCTCATCCTTCAGACTCTAGCTGACATTCAAAGAACGAATGCGGCTATTCAGAAACAACACAAGGACGAACTTACAGAGGTTCGAAATCAATTGGCCCAGCTGGTAAATTCTCGCCAACCGGGCACACTTCCTTCCCAACCTCTTCCTAACCCTAATAACGTGCCGACCCAACGGTGCGTTATGAACCCAAACCCGGGCCAAGCACACATGATTTATCAGGCCCCCTCTGTTCCTTCACCCGATGGGATGGAGGCTTCTACTTCTTATGCGGGCTATCAGCAGCAACCCATCCTATCCAACCCTAACCAAAACCAGGCAGGACTAAATTCTGTAACAACCCATAGTGGTAAGGAGACCCAAGATCCACCCTATCCAAACCACTCCAAGCCTGGTAGTGATCCCAACCCTAGGACAGTAATCCAGGACGTTCCTATCCCAGACCAGAGACCTGGACCTATCTTAGAAGAACCAACCAAGGTTCCATTTCCCGAGGCCTTGACCAAGGGAAAGAAGACAAAACCCGTGGCACCTGAGGAGGACCTGGTCAAGCGCTTTGAGCAGGTCCAAATAAACATCCCCTTGATGGATGCAATTCGCCACGTACCGGCTTATGCACGATTCTTAAAGAATGTGTGTACACCTAAGCGTAAGCCGCGAACCAAGAGTGGGAGTCCAATTATACTGTCAGAACAAGCCAGCTCTGTAATCCTAAGCAGGCTCCCACCTAAGGCAAAAGATCCTAGTACTCCCCTGATTTCCTGCAAAATAGGTGAAACCCAATTCAACAGAGCATTGCTAGACTTGGGTGCTTCCATAAATCTGATACCCACATCCTTACTTAAACACCTAGAAGAATCTGACCTAAAACCAACTGAGGTGACACTACAATTAGCAGATCGATCTATAAAGTCACCTAAAGGGATTCTCAAGGATGTTATTGCAAGAGTGTGGGATTTTTATTTCCCTGTAGACTTTATAATCTTGGACATGGACGCACCTGAGAACCCTAGGGATACACCGATCATTCTAGTGAGACCTTTCTTGGCTACTGCTAGAGCCAACATCAGCTGCGAGGAGGGCCAAATAGAGCTCAAATTTGGAAATCAAACCCTCAAAATTGATATCTTTAAGGCCCAACAAGGAATCAATTGCGGTGTCATCAAACAGATTTGTGATATCAGGGCTTTGGTTGATGAAACGCATTTTGAGAATGACCTGATTATACCTCATCAACCACAGAAAGATCTTGAATCGCAATTAGAGGAGTCAAATCCAGATTTGGACAGACCCATAACTCCTACCCTTGAACCTCACATTTACCCTGAACCACCCGCTGCTGCTGATAACCCCATCCTTGAACTGAAACCCCTTCCCGATCATTTGAAATACATCTTTTTGGGTTTAATCAGACCCTTCCTGTGATTATAAATTCCAAGCTCACTCCTGATCAGGAATCCCGTCTGATTACTGTTCTCCAGCAACATCGCAGAGCCATTGGTTGGGCTCTTGATGACTTGACTGGAATAAGCCCCTCTTATTGCACACATCATATTTATTCAGAAGAGGGCGCACAACCTTCTCGTGAGATGCAGAGATGTTTAAACCCCAATCTGCAGGAGGTCGTGAAAAAGGAGATCATCAAGTGGTTAGACGCAGGGATCATCTACCCAATCTCCAACAGTCGTTGGGTGAGCCAATTCAGGTTGTGCCTAAAAAGGCAGGGCTCACCACCATTACGACTGAAACCGGAGAAGTCATACCTACCCGATTAGCCAACTCGTGGAGAGTCTGCATAGGTTACCGACGACTCAATTCCTCCATGAAGAAGGATCATTTCCCACTACCTTTCATTGATCAGATTCTCGAGAAATTAGTGGGAAATCGATTCTTCTGCTTTCTTGACGGTTACTCCGGTTATAACCAAGTAGCTATTCATCCTGAGGACCAAGAGAAGACCATGTTCACCTGCTCCTTCGGAACTTATGCATTCCGAAGGATGCCATTCGGTCTCTGCAATGCACCCGCGACTTTTCAGTGGTGCATGCTTGCCATATTCTCTGATATGGTAGGTGATTATCTGGAAGTCTTCATGGATGACTTTTCAATTTTCGGGGCATCATTTGATGATTGCCTCCAACACTTGGTTCATACACTCAGGCACTGCATCGATGTTAATTTGGTTCTTTCCTGGGAAAAGAGCCATTTTATGGTGCCTGAGGGGATCGTCCTAGGACATCTGATTTACGAGAAAGGCATCCAGGTGGATCGAGCCAAGGTTGATCTAATCTCTCGCCTTCCTATACCTAGCTCGATCAGGGACATCCGTTCTTTCCTGGGGCACGTCGGCTTTTACCATCGTTTCATTCTCGATTTTTTAAAAATCGTGTGCCCCCCTGACGACTCTTCTCTCTAAGAATGTACAATTTGAAATCTCCAAAGAATGCACTCAAGCCTTTGAGAACCTCCGTGACCGAGTCACCCAAGCCCCAATCCTACAATCCCCTGACTGGACTCAACCCTTTGAGATCATGTGCGATGCGTCTGATTTCGCTGTAGGAGCGGTTCTGGGGCAGAAAGTTGACGGGAAACCCGCGGTCATCTACTACACTAGCAAGACACTTGACGAGGCTCAGCGTAACTATACAGTTACGAAGAAAGAGCTGCTAGCCGTAGTATTTGCCCTTGAAAAATTTTGATCTTATCCCCTGGGTTCCCACGTCATCATCTACTCGGATCACACAGCTGTGAAGCAACTCCTTGACAAGAAGGATGCGAAGCCCTGACTAATCCGATGGATCTTGCTGTTGCAAGAATTCGACCTCGAGATTCGCGACAAGGCGGGAAGATAAAATGTGGTAGCTGACCATTTGTCTCGCCTTCCTTCTGAGATCATCAACCCTTCTGGACCCATCACGAAGCATTTCCCTGATGAGCACCTGCTGACTATTGGTACTAAACTTCCATGGTTTGCTGATATAGTAAACTACTTGACATCTCATCAGATCCCGTCTGATTGGCCGAAGGCCAAGAAAGACAAATTGCGCTCTGATGCCAAGTATTACATTTGAGAAGATCCTTACCTCTTCCGCATAGGTGCCGACCAAATCATCCGGAGATGTGTTCCGAAAGATGAAGTTAATGATATCCTCTCCTTCTGCCATGACCAGGCATGCAATGGCCATTTCTCTGGGCACAAAACCGCATCGAAAATCCTTCAGTGTGGCTTTTATTGGCCCACTCTATTCAAGGACGCATACAATCACTGCAAGGCATGCAGTCGTTGCCAAACTTTGGGCAACATGAGCCATCGCGACATGATGCCTTTGCAGCCGATTCTCGTATGCGAAATCTTTGATGTTTGGGGGATTGATTTTATGGGCCCCTTTCCTATTTCGGTTGGTTTCGAATACATTCTAATGGCTGTGGACTACGTGTCCAAATGGATCGAAGCCATACCGACCTGAACCTAAACCTGTGATCACAAAATCGTTCTCAAATTCATTCATCACAATATCTTCTCACAGTTCAGGATTCCTCGTGCTATCATCTCAGATGGGGGGACCCATTTCACAAATGCTCAGTTCAGGTCACTGATGACCAAATACGGGGTGTCTCACCGAATCTCTACTCCTTATCACCCCCAGACTAATGGTCTAGCTAAGCTGTCAAATCGGGAGATCAAGAAAATCCTGCAGGTCACTATTTGGCCTGACAGGAAGGACTGGTCGTCCCGACTTCCGGAAGCCTTGTGGGCCTATAGGACCGCCCACAAAACCCAATTAGGCATGTCTCCCTTTAGACTGGTGTACGGGAAGGCGTGTCACCTTCCCGTCGAACTGGAGCACAAAGCCTATTGGGCAGTACAGAATTGTAATCTAGATCTTTCTAAGGCTAGAACCCACAGAAAGCTTCAAATCAGCGAGATCGATGAACTACGTCTTGATGCGTACGAGAACTCACGAATCTACAAGGAGCGAGTTAAAGCCTTCCTTGACAAGCACATCTCTAGAAAGATCTTTCATTTTGGTCAGAAGGTCCTACTCTCCGATGCCCGACTCAAACTTTTCCCTGGGAAGTTGCGATCCAAGTGGGTCGAACCATACTTGGTCCGACAGGTTTTTGGAAATGGAGCCGTCGAAATCAGTCCACTCAGCCATGATTCTGAACCTTTCATTGTGAACGGTCAGAGATTCAAACCGTTCATTGATGTAACCTCTACTGATTTGGCTGAATCATCATTTATCCTCCATTCTCCCTTAGCATATTGCGCCCAGCCGATGGCGTAAAACTCAGCTCTTAACAGGAGGCAGCCCGTCATTCTCTTTGAAAACCTGAAACCTTTTCTAACACCTTTGTGCATTTAAGGTTCACCCTTTAGAACAACCGACTCCACCTTAGGTGCTTGCACCTGAGATTAGAAATCGTCCGCAATAGTCACCCCGACCCATTCACTCATCAAAACATCTGTCCTAATGTATGAACTAAGTTGAATAAAAACCCCCTAAGTTACAATGAGGACATTGCAAATCTTAAGCATGGGGGGGTATGAAAGTGCAAAAACTTGTAAGAAAAGGTTTTAAACAAAAAATTCACATATGCCAAAAACACCATAAAAATTAAAAAAGAAATTGAAAAAGAATAACAAAATAAGAGGAAAGAAAAATTTGAGGACTCTACAAAGGAGGGAGCACAAAATGAAAGAAAAGTGATAGTCATTAGTAAGAAATTAAGGAATTAACCTAAGTTCTAGACCTCATTCAGGAAAAGAAATGGAAAAGTGCACAGCGAGATTAGTAAGAATGCGAACTTTAGGCATTCTCGGATAGACTCTTAGTACCCATTAAGATCTAGACATTCCTCAAGAGGTTGAGGAAAATGAAAAGCTTAAGTATTAGGTCCAAGACTTAGGGAGTATTTGGCCTCGTTAACTAACTTTTGGTTTACGGGACTCAGTAACTTAAGCACTGATGAGAACCTCATCATGAGCCATAACTAGCTCATTTTGACCTAATACAAAGGATAAAAGCTCCTACATATCTCAAGGAAAGGCTTAACTCAGAGAATTCTGAGTTTGAGAAGAAAACAAGTCATAAGGGGTAAAAGTGCAATTTTACCAGTATAATCTGCATACAGGGTAATTCAGGGCCCAAACATAGGTCAAAGCAGCTTAATAAGAATAAAAGTGGGATGAGATGATCTAGCAAGGGCTACAGCACTTCCAAGAAACCAAATGATAATCTGTAACCCTAAAACAACCCACTACAATTCACAAGGTTCGAGGCAAAGTAAAAATAGAATAAACCCTCTAAAATTCATAGAAAAATAATCTCTAGGGTTTAGAACCTTCAATTTGGCCTTTAGAACCCATTTTGACCTACATTGAGAACCATGCCCAATTAATAACTTAATTTGGGTTTTTGCGCAAATTGACCGGTCAAACAAGGTTTAATATGAAAATGAAATTCACCATCAGAGTCCTTATGTCCTAATTAGTCATGTATAAAAACTTGAGCCTAAGAAGAAACCTCCTTGACCGACTTTACACTTTGGTCCTCATATATTTACTCTTTGGCCCTCAACTTTTGAACCCTCGCAATTTGGCCCCTAACTCTCCTTCGTTCTTTGCAATCAGGTCCCTCCTGCAAAACCTGCCAGCACCATGCTCCGGCGACTTTGCGCGGAGCATGGCGCCGCGCAGGGTGAGGTGGGGGACCTGGCAAGTAAACCGGGGGTGCCCTGCGTCGTCAGCCGTCGCAGGGACACCCCCCTGGTCATCGTAACCCACCATACCGGCCGTGCGAACGCACGGACGGTATGGGTTCTTGTTTCCGACCATTCTCCGGCGAGGGAGACACGTCGTCTCCCTCCGCCTTCCTCCCTGTTTGATCCCTATAAATACCCCCAGTTGCTCCACCGACCAGGGCAGCCTGGATCTGACGGAGAAAATCCCCAACTTTCTTCTCTTCTTCCTCCGGCAGACGCTCACCAGCTCCGGCGGTTTCCTCCCCCTCCACCTCTTCGCTCTGCCGCAATACCAGCAGCAAAGACTTCCTCCCCTACTCTTCCCGCGCCACGCCGCACCCAGCTGGCGCCTCTCCGGCTCTCTGCTCGCCGCCGCCCCTTTCCCTGAGCATCGTCTTCTCCGGCGACAGTCGATACGACTGTCGCCCTGTTCCTCCCCCTTCGTCCCTGCAAGTAAGCTAGAGCTACTCCCCTTCTCCTCCTCTTTCTTTCCCCGCTTTCAATTTATTCAATTAAGCCCTCTACCGACCCTGACCACCTCACCCCCTTCGCCTCCGACCACCCTCCGGCGAGCCGCTCCCATCACCTCAGCAACCCACACGGCTCGCCGACCCTCACCGAACCTCCGCCTCATCACACTGAGCACCCCCCACCCCTCCACTGCCACTCCACACCTCCGTAACACTTCCCCGAACAAACCCATTCCTCCGGTTGCAGTCCGACCCAGGGCTGCCGCCAGACACCTCCTTGCGGCCTGCCGCGCAACTCCTCACCTTCGCCGTGCCACGGCGAAGGTTCCCCAGTGGTTTGATTAGGCCGCGAGGCCATATTCGTGTCCGACAGGTTTTGAGGTTCGACCGCCATTAGCGCACATTGAAGCAGCTTCTCCCGCGCTCCAGGCTTGAGGACTCCAGGTCTCCAGCTGCTGCGGAGTACGGGGAGTCTTGCGAAGGCAGCCAGCCAGCAACCTATGCCAATAGAAGCCGCAGCTGCAGAAGCCAGGCCGCGGTCTCCCAGCAGGCGCACGCGAGGAACGGTCTGCGTTTAGTCCCACATCGGTAAGCCTCACACCCGTTCCACTGTTTAAATTGATTTCGTGCACTAGCCCTATTGCCTCAGTACACGGGGTGAGGTCCCCTTACACCCGCCCGGTTACCCGGTCTCATCCGCGCTCACGCCCCGCGGACCTGACCCGACCCGACTTAGACTGACCTGCACTCCTCGCCCACCACGCACGCCGGTGGGCCTGGACCCGGTGTGACCCGAACCCGATTACCCGATAGCTCTGGGAGAGCTTTCCCAAGAGTGGTTTCAGAGAGAAAGAGAGACGCGGGGGGGGGAGGGTAGAGTAGGTTTTGCCTCTTGACGAAAAACCCTGAAGTGTGCAGGCACAGGCGAAGAAGAAGACCCGCGGAAGAAGAAGGAGCTGCACTGTAGCAAATGCATAGTTAAGTCGTCTAAGCACCGGGTCAGACGACGGAAGGTCAGCAGCCAGAGCAGGAAAGAAGGCAGGCTGAAGAAGAAGGAAGAGCAACGGCCAAAGCAGAAGAAGAAGAAAGGAAGACTTAGTAGCTGAAGGCAGAAGCTCTGCAGCCATAAAGAAGAAAAGGGAAAAGAGAAAGGGTCACCACAATTGCAAAAGAAGAAGAAGAGAGGTCAAGGCAGAAACCAAGGAAGAAGAAGAAAGAGATCTGAAGAGGAGCATCACCTCTGCAGAACGAAGAAGAAGAACAAGGAGCTCTGAAGAAAGAAGAACATCACCAAAGCAGGAACAGCAGGAAGAAGAAGAAGAGCATCACCATTGCAGAAGAAGAACATCACCTCTGCAGAACATAGAGAAAGAAGGAGATCTAAAGAAAGAGAGAAAGAAGAGCATCCCCTCTGCAGAACAAAGAGAAAACAACAAATTCTTTCCCTCTCTCTTTCTTTTTGTAAAAGAAACATGTATATCTCTAGAATACAACTTGCTCCCTGAGTTCGACCTCGGGAACTCTTTTATTTTCCGAGTAAAAAAATTTATATTTGAAGTGTTGGTAATAACCGGCTTTACTACAACGTTATAACAAACTAAAACCCGGTTGAAACCAAGCGACTCCATTTTGGCGCCGTTGCCGGGGAGCAACGGCTATTCTAGAGGTAAACATTCCTGTTTCTTTTAATTTCTGATAATCTCCTCTTTTGTGCAGCTACAGGAACTCGAGAAGACAAGCAACCACTCCGAAGACAGGTAAATCTTTCCTCTCACTATTAACCCCTAAACTCTAAAGAGGAAGAAAAGAAAAGAACAAGCAATATAGGGCTAACCTGTCTTCCATACTTAGTAACCATAAAGAGTTGCATGTTTTCAACTCATCACTCCTGCACACTATTAAGGGTATTTAAGGGCTAACACATTCTTGCTTGAGCCCTAATTGCCCAACAAAGAGTTAAATGGACCAAGTAGAGCCAACATAAGGTCAAACATTAGGATTTCAGTAGAGACACACCCCTTAATCAAGAATTGAGGAAATCCAAAAGAGGTGTGCCCAAGCCATTGATTGAAAATAATTAACAAGAAAAATCCTAAACAATTGGCTCTCTCTAAACACTTGAACCCTAAAAGAAAGGACCCAAAAAGCTCTCAAAGAAAACAAGAGGTAAAGTTGACCCCTTTGGGTTAACCAACCTTAAATTAGGTCACTCTTTGCACTTAAAAAGACTAAAGTTCAAGTGAAACCTTAAGCACCCTGATCTTAAAATTGGTAGACTTAAGAGGTCAAGATCCCCATTCTGGTCTACCTGGAACCGCAGTGACAAGAGAGGTCGGGTGGGGGAAACCCTGTAACCCGTGGGGACGCTCTACCGTGTAGGGGTCTTCGCGGGACTCTCCCTCTCTGGCTGCCCAGGTAATTCTCAGGTGGACGATCTTTCTGATCAAGGGGTCCATCTGCCCCGCACCTCTATAGTCACCCAACATATTTTTGGGTGTCTTGATTGGGTCCAGCACCTTCTAAACTTACCTCTTCCAACTGTGCATGTACGGAAGGAGGTCCCTAGGACCACCCTTAAGACCTCCTTTAGAAATTCACTCTCGTCAAGGCCAAGCCTCGACGCCCGTGTTTTTGCAGTAACACCCTCACATTATTCTCTATTCTGATTCAGAACCAAGTTCTTCTTCTTCCCCCATTATGGCTCAGCCAGTTGAGGAAGAAAATAATCTGGAACACCAGCTCCAGCGACTCAATGACCTCTTCCAAAACTTCGTGCACCCACCACAGCGTCCTATGATGCGGGACCACTACAATCCTGCTGCGGTGGCCATTGAGCCTCGAGTCAGAATCCCGACTGGAGGACCTGATTCCGAACTAAAGCCCAACATGATTCATGCTATACCTAAATTCCATGGGCTTAATTCTGAAGATCCCTTCCAGCACATCAAACAGCTAAAGCATCTGGCCCACACTTTTGGATCAGATGCGCAAAATCGGGATATTCTTCTCATGAAGATGTTCTCCTTTTCTCTTATGGACAAGGCCGCCCATTGGTATCAAACTCAGACCCGGCCGATCAACACTTGGGAAGAACTTCAATCCGAATTTTTGAAAAAGTTTTTTCCCGTTGGTCGGACCAACGCCTTGCGCCATCAGATTACACACTTCACTCAACAATCAGGAGAACCTCTCCATGAGGCATGGGATCGTTTTCAGGATCTCATGAGAAAGTGCCCCCATCACGGAGTTCCTAAATGGGAACAAGTCCAATCTTTTTACCAGGGACTCCGTGAGGACATCCGCCTTTTCGTCAATGCAACTTGCGGAGGAAACATCATGGGTCAACATGAAGACACCGTATGGGAGATTCTCGAAAATATGTGCGAGAACTCCATCAACAATGACTCCATGGGATTATTCGACAGGACGAATACCCGCGCAGCGACGAATCTTAAGGGGGCACATGAGACGCAGGGCCTGTTCGCATCAGTCGACCTGGAATTAATGGCCAGTCGATTGGACAAGGTCTCAATCATTGAAAAGAAGGTGGATGAGCTGACTCAGCACTTGCAGCGAGCCACCTCTGCGCGTAACTCCTTTGCACAACCTCCTCCCACACAGGAGACTGTGCAAAACATCCTCCACCGATCCTCCCCTGGGATGGATCCATATCCATCCCCATCTGATTCTTGGACTGGGAGATCATCCGATCCTTTCTTCACCAACCGGGGGAACTCCATTCCTCCTTTCCCTGATTCTCAGGAGGTTCCTCAGACCTGCGAGGACCTCAACGCCATCCAGAACGACCCATTCTCCAACACTTACAACCCTGGATGGCGAAACCATCCCAATTTTCAGTGGGCGGGAAATTCCCAAACCCAAAGACCACCTTTTCAGTCCCGCCCACAGCCCTCTCATCACTACCAGCCGCCTCAGCCTCGGCCCAACCCTACTTATCCATCAGGGCCAAATCAAGATCAAATGTCCTTAATCCTTCAGACTCTGGCTGACATTCAAAAAACGAATGCGGCTATTCAAAAACAGCACAAGGACGAGCTTACTAAAGTTAAAACTCAACTGGCCCAGTTGGCAAATTCTCGCCAGCCAGGCACACTCCCTTCCCAACCTCTTCCTAACCCAAATAACGTGCCAACCCAGAAGCGCGTTATGAATCCAAATTTAGGCCACGCTCAATGGATTTATCAGGCCCCTACTGCTCCATCTCCAGACGAGATGGAAGCCTCAACTTCTCGTGCGGGATTTCAGCAGCAGCCACCCCTCCTACCAAACCCAAACCAAAATCAGGCTGGATTAAATTCTGTAACAACACGTAGTGGTAAGACAACTCAAGACCCGCATTATCCAAACCACTCCCAGCCTGATAACCATGACCCTAGGATAGTTATCCAAGGTACCGCTGTTCCAGACCCACAACCTGGACCTATCCTAGAAGAACCAACCAAGATCCCGTTTCCCGAGGCCCTGACCAAGGGAAAGAAGACCACCAAACCCGTGGCCCCTGAGGAAGACCTGGTCAAGCTCTTTGAGCAGGTCCACATAAACATCCCCTTGATGGATGCAATCCGCCACGTACCAGCTTACGCACGATTTCTAAAGAATTTATGTACACCCCAGCGTAAGCCGCGAACCAAGGGAGGGAGCCCAATTGTTCTATCAGAGCAAGCCAGCTCTGTAATCCTTAGTAGACTCCCACCCAAGGCAAAAGATCCTGGAACTCCCCTGATCTCCTGTAAGATAGGTGGTACCCAATTTGATAGAGCATTGTTAGACTTAGGTGCATCTATAAATCTGATACCCACATCCTTACTTGACCATCTAGAAGAATCTGAGCTGAAACCAACCGAGGTGACATTACAATTAGCAGATCGATCTATAAAGTCACCAAAAGGGATTCTCGAGGATGTTATCGTGAGAGTGCGGGATTTCTATTTTCCAGTGGACTTTATAGTCTTAGACATGGATGCACCTGAGAACCCTAGGGATACACCAATCATTCTAGGGAGACCTTTCTTGGCTACTGCTAGAGCCAACATCAGCTGTGAGGAGGGCCAAATAGAGCTTAAGTTTGGAGATCAAACACTGAAAATTGATATATTTAAGGCCCAACAAGGAATTAATTGCGGCGTCATCGAGCAAATTTGTGACATCAAGACTTTGGTTGATGAATCACACCTCCAGAATGACTTGAGTATGCCTCATCAACCACAGAAGGATCTTGACCCGCAAACAGAGGAGTCAAATCCAGATGTGAACAACCCAGTAACTTCCACCCTTGAACCTCACATCTATACTGAACCACCCGCTGCTGCTGAAAACCCCATCCTCGAACTGAAACCCCTTCCTGCTCACTTAAAATACGTCTTTTTGGGTTCTAATCAGACCCTTCCTGTGATCATCAATTCCAACCTCAGTCCTGAACAGGAATCCCGTCTGATTGTTATCCTCCAGCAACATCGTAGAGCCATCGGATGGACTCTCGATGATTTGACTGGAATAAGTCCCTCTTATTGTACTCATCATATCTATTCAGAAGAGGGCACACGACCTTCTCGTGAAATGCAGAGACGCTTAAACCCCAATCTGCAGGAGGTCGTGAAAAAGGAGATCATCAAGTGGTTAGATGCCGGAATCATCTACCCGATCTCCGATAGTCGTTGGGTGAGCCCAATTCAGGTCGTGCCCAAGAAGGCAGGACTCACCACTATAACGACTGAGACCGGAGAAATCATTCCTACCCGATTAGCCAACTCGTGGAGAGTCTGTATAGATTACCGTCGACTCAATTCCTCCACGAAGAAGGATCATTTCCCACTACCCTTCATTGATCAAATTCTCGAAAAACTAGCGGGAAATAGGTTCTTCTGCTTTCTTGACGGGTACTCCGGTTATAACCAGGTGGCAATCCATCCTGAGGACCAAGAAAAGACCACGTTCACCTGCCCCTTCGGAACATACGCTTTCCGAAGGATGCCTTTCGGTCTTTGCAATGCACCCGCTACTTTTCAGCGATGCATGCTTGCCATATTCTCAGATATGGTAGGTGATTATCTGGAAGTCTTCATGGATGACTTTTCAGTTTTCGGAGCATCATTCGACGATTGCCTCCAACACTTGGTCCAGATACTCAGGAGGTGCATCGATGTGAATTTGGTTCTTTCCTGGGAAAAGAGCCATTTCATGGTGCCTGAGGGAATTGTCCTGGGACACTCAATTTCGGAGAAAGGTATCCAAGTGGATCGAGCTAAGGTTAATCTGATTTCTCACCTTCCTATGCCTAGCTCGATCAGGGACATCCGATCCTTTTTAGGGCATGTCGGTTTTTATCGACGATTTATCCCTGATTTTTCAAAAATCGCACGCCCCCTGACCACTCTTCTCTCCAAGGATGTTCCCTTCGAAATCTCCAAGGAATGCACTCAAGCATTTGAAATCTTGCGTGACCGAGTCACCCAAGCACCGATCCTACAGTCCCCTGATTGGTCTCATCCCTTTGAGATCATGTGTGATGCATCCGACTTCGCTGTAGGAGCGGTTTTGGGGCAGAAAAATGACAAGAAACCTGTGGTCATTTACTACGCCAGCAAAACACTCGGTGAGGCTCAGCGTAACTATACAGTTACTGAGAGAGCTGCTAGCTGTAGTATTTGCCCTAGAGAAGTTCAGATCGTACCTTCTGGGTTCCCATGTCATCATATACTCGGATCACACAGCTGTGAGGCATCTCCTTGCGAAGAAGGACGCGAAACCTCGATTAATCCGATGGATCTTGCTGTTGCAAGAATTTGACCTTGAGATTCGCGACAAAGCGGGAAAATAAAACGTGGTAGCTGATCACTTGTCCCGTCTTCCTTCTGAAATAATTGACCCCTCCGGACCCATCACGGAGCATTTTCCCGATGAGCACCTGCTAACTATTGGTACTAGCCTTCCATGGTTCGCTAATATTGTAAATTACTTGGCATCTCATCAGACCCCGTCCGATTGGCCGAAGGCCAAGAAAGACAAATTACGCTCCGATGCCAAGTATTACATTTGGGAAGACCCGTACCTCTTCCGCATAGGTGCCGATCAGATCATCCGGAGATGTGTCCCGGAAGGGGAAGTCAACAATATCCTCTCTTTCTGCCATGACCAGGCATGCGGTGGCCATTTTGCCGGGCATAAAACCGCAGCAAAAGTCCTCCAGTGCGGCTTTTACTGGCCCACACTGTTCAAAGACGCATACAGTCATTGCAAGGCATGCAGTCGTTGCCAGACTTTGGGCAACATGAGCCGTCGCGACATGATGCCTATGCAACCGATTCTAGTATGCGAAATCTTTGATGTTTGGGGGATTGATTTTATGGGCCCCTTTCCTGTTTCGGATGGTTTCGAATACATTCTGTTGGCTGTGGACTACGTGTCCAAATGGATCGAAGCCATACCGACCCGAACCTGTGATCACAAAATCGTTCTCAAATTCATTCATCAACACATTTTCTCAAGGTTCGGGATTCCTCGTGCAATAATCTCTGATGGGGGGACCCATTTCACAAATGCTCAGTTTAGGTCACTGATGACCAAATACGGGGTGTCTCATCGAATCTCTACTCCTTACCACCCCCAAACTAATGGTCTAGCTGAGCTGTCTAATCGGGAGATCAAGAAAATCCTGCAAGTCACTGTTCGACCTGACAGGAAGGACTGGTCGTCCCGACTTCCGGAAGCATTGTGGGCCTATAGGACCGCCCACAAGACCCAATTGGGCATGTCTCCCTTTAGATTGGTGTACGGAAAGGCATGCCACCTTCCCGTCGAACTGGAGCATAAAGCCTATTGGGCAGTACGGAACTGTAATCTAGATCTTTCCAAGGCTAGGACCCACAGAAAACTCCAAATCAGCGAGATCGATGAATTACGCAGAGACGCGTACGAGAACTCGCAAATCTACAAGGAGCGGGTTAAAGCCTTCCACGACAAACACATCTCGAGAAAGATCTTTCATCCTGGTCAAAAGGTCCTACTCTTTGATGCCCGACTCAAACTCTTCCCAGGAAAACTGAGATCTAAGTGGGTCGGACCATATTTGGTCCGACAGGTTTTTGGAAATGGAGCAATCGAAATCAGTCCACTCAGCCACGATTCTGAACCTTTCATCGTGAACGGTCAGAGACTCAAGCCGTTCATTGATGTAACTTCTACTGATTTGGCTGAGGCATCTTATATCCTCCTTTCCCCTTGAGCTTATTGCGCCCAGCCGATGGCGTAAAACTCAGCGCTTAACGGGAGGCAGCCCGTCATTCTCTTTGAAAACCTGAAACCTGTTCTGACACCTTTCAGCACTCGAAGTTCACCCTTATAGACAGCCGACCCCAACTCAGATGTTCGCATCTGAGATTTGAAATCGTCTGCAAAAATTCAACCCGACCCATCCACTCACCCAAATTTCTGTCTTAAGGAATGAACTAAGACCCCCTAGGTTACAATGAGGACATTGCAAATCTTAGGCATGGGGGGGTATGAAAGTACAAAAACTTGTAAGAAAAGGTTTCAAACAAAAAAATTCACATATGCCAAAAACACCATAAAAATTAAAAAATTTTTCGAAAAAGAACAAGAGGAAAAGAGGAGAAGGAAATTTTGCGAAGGAGAAAAGAAACAAAAGGAAAAAGGAGCACAAAATTATGAGAAAAAGTGATAGTCATTAGTAAGGAACTAAGGAATTAACCTAAGTTCTAGACCTCATTCAAGAAAAGTGCACAATAAGATTAGTAAAGAATGCAAACCTTAGGCATTCTTGAATAGACTCTTAGTACCCATTAAGATCTGGACACTCCTCAAGAGGTTGAGGAAAATGAAAAGCTGAAGTATTAGGTCTAAGGCTTAGGGAGTATTCGGCCTCGTTAACTAATTTTTGGTTTACGGGACTCAGTAACCTAAGCACCCTAATCTCACACACAGCCTGGTTCAGTAAGCGTAAAAATCAGAATCACGCAGAAGCGTCGCAAAAATCTGAAAAGAACACCTAGAATAGGAGCGGCCGATCAACACAAGTTGATTTGGACGAGTTCCCAGCGCAGAGAGGCGGGGAAATCCCCTCGAAGATGCGTAACAAAATATCATCTCCTCGGTGCTTGTCTCTTAGGATATTTACATATCCTACTGGGGGCATGTAAGCACTCTGCTGGTTCAGATTCATGGATGGCATTATCTCGAAGTGTCAATTGCCAGGGTCTGGATTCGGCCACGGAATACCATGGATGGGATTATCTCGAAATCTCAATAGCCAGGGTTCCGGGGGTTTCCATGGGCGGTGCTATCTCGAAGCATCGATCGCCAGGAACCCTTGAGGATTGATGATGGGAGCAAGGAATCTGATACAGACCGTGTTGAAAAGCCAATCCTAGGCTAGAACTAAAAAGAAAAAGAGAGAGAAAACTCTCCAAACAGAAAAACTTTCTATCTCTCTCTTACAAAACGCACTGCAAACTGAGCCAGGGCTAAAATCATTTCAAGCACAGGTGCTTTAACCACGAAGTCCAATAAACCTTAGGTTAGTTCTTGTGGGCCTTAAAAACCTTTGCTAAAAACTGAGGCTAAGGCTAGACAGATTTGGATCTTGATTGGTACTAGAGTACCTTTTAGGCCTATGGTCAGCATTCTAACCTAGTCTATGCTCAAATAAAAAAGGCACTTATCTAAAACTATTAAAAACTTCATGGTCTAGAACAAGGGTTGAAACCTTAAGTTTTTGCTAAGGGACTAGCAAAAGCTAGGCATGGGGGTATGATGAGAACCTCATCATGAGCCATAACTAGCTCATTTTGACCTAATACAAAGGATAAAAGCTCCTACATATCTCAAGGAAAGGCTTAACTCAGAGAATTCTGAGTTTGAGAAGAAAACAAGTCATAAGGGGTAAAAGTGCAATTTTACCAGTATAATCTGCATACAGGGTAATTCAGGGCCCAAACATAGGTCAAAGCAGCTTAATAAGAATAAAAGTGGGATGAGATGATCTAGCAAGGGCTACAGCACTTCCAAGAAACCAAATGATAATCTGTAACCCTAAAATAACCCACTTCAATTCACAAGGTTCGAGGCAAAGTAAAAATAGAATAAACCCTCTAAAATTCATAGAAAAATAATATCTAGGGTTTAGAACCTTCAATTTGGCCTTTAAAACCCATTTTGACCTACATTGAGAACCATGCCCAATTAATAACTTAATTTGGGTTTTTGCGCAAATTGACCGGTCAAACAAGGTTTAATATGAAAATGAAATTCACCATCAGAGTCCTTAGGTCCTAATTAGTCATGTATAAAAACTTGAGCCTAAGAAGAAACCTCCTTGACCGACTTTACACTTTGGTCCTCATATATTTACTCTTTGGCCCTCAACTTTTGAACCCTCGCATTTTGGCCCCTAACTCTCCTTCGTTCTTTGCAATCAGGTCCCTCCTGCAAAACCTGCCAGCACCATGCTCCGGCGACCTTGCGCGGAGCATGGCGCCGCGCAGGGTGAGGTGGGGGACCTGGCAAGTAAACCGGGGGTGCCCTGCGTCGTCAGCCGTCGCAGGGACACCCCCTGGTCATCGTAACCCACCATACCGGCCGTGCGAACGCACGGACGGTATGGGTTCTTGTTTCCGACCATTCTCCGGCGAGGGAGACACGTCGTCTCCCTCCGCCTTCCTCCCTGTTTGATCCCTATAAATACCCCCAGTTGCTCCACCGACCAGGGCAGCCTGGATCTGACGGAGAAAATCCCCAACTTTCTTCTCTTCTTCCTCCGGCAGACGCTCACCAGCTCCGGCGGTTTCCTCCCCCTCCACCTCTTCGCTCTGTCGCAATACCAGCAGCAGAGACTTCCTCCCCTGCTCTTCCCGCGCCACGCCGCACCCAGCTGGCGCCTCTCCGGCTCTCTGCTCGCCGCCGCCCCTTTCCCTGAGCATCGTCTTCTCCGGCGACAGTCGATACGACTGTCGCCCTGTTCCTCCCCCTTCGTCCCTACAAGTAAGCTAGAGCTACTCCCCTTCTCCTCCTCTTTCTTTCCCCGCTTTCAATTTATTCAATTAAGCCCTCTACCGACCCTGACCACCTTCACCCCCTTCGCCTCCGACCACCCTCCGGCGAGCCGCTCCCATCACCTCAGCAACCCACACGGCTCGCCGACCCTCACCGAACCTCCGCCTCATCACACTGAGCACCCCCCACCCCTCCACTGCCACTCCACACCTCCGTAACACTCCCCCGAACAAACCCATTCCTCCGGTTGCAGTCCGACCCAGGGCTGCCGCCAGATACCTCCTTGCAGCCTGCCGCGCAGCTCCTCACCTTCGCCGTGCCACGGCGAAGGTTCCCCAGTGGTTTGATTAGGCCGCAAGGCCATATTCGTGTCCGACAGGTTTTGAGGTTCGACCGCCATTAGCGCACATTGAAGCAGCTTCTCCCGCGCTCCAGGCTTGAGGACTCCAGGTCTCCAGCTGCTGCGGAGTATGGGGAGTCTTGCGAAGGCAGCCAGCCAGCAACCTATGCCAATAGAAGCCGCAGCTGCAGAAGCCAGGCCGCGGTCTCCCAGCAGGCGCACGCGAGGAACGGTCTGCGTTTAGTCCCACATCGGTAAGCCTCACACCCGTTCCACTGTTTAAATTGATTTCGTGCACTAGCCCTATTGCCTCAGTACACGGGGTGAGGTCCCCTTACACCCGCCCGGTTACCCGGTCTCGTCCGCGCTCACGCCCCGCAGACCTGACCCGACCCGACTTAGACTGACCTGCACTCCTCGCCCACCACGCACGCCGGTGGGCCTGGACCCGGTGTGACCCGAACCCGATTACCCGATAGCTCTGGGAGAGCTTTCCCAAGAGTGGTTTCAGAGAGAAAGAGAGACGCGGGGGGGGAGGGTAGAGTAGGTTTTGCCTCTTGACGAAAAACCCTGAAGTGTGCAGGCACAGGCGAAGAAGAAGACCCGCGGAAGAAGAAGGAGCTGCACTGTAGCAAATGCATAGTTAAGTCGTCTAAGCACCGGGTCAGACGACGGAAGGTCAGCAGCCAGAGCAGGAAAGAAGGCAGGCTGAAGAAGAAGGAAGAGCAACGGCCAAAGCAGAAGAAGAAGAAAGGAAGACTTAGTAGCTGAAGGCAAAAGCTCTGCAGCCATAAAGAAGAAAAGGGAAAAGAGAAAGGGTCACCACAATTGCAAAAGAAGAAGAAGAGAGGTCAAGGCAGAAACCAAGGAAGAAGAAGAAAGAGATCTGAAGAGGAGCATCACCTCTGCAGAACGAAGAAGAAGAACAAGGAGCTCTAAAGAAAGAAGAACATCACCAAAGCAGGAACAGCAGGAAGAAGAAGAAGAGCATCACCATTGCAGAAGAAGAACATCACCTCTGCAGAACAGAGAGAAAGAAGGAGATCTAAAGAAAGAGAGAAAGAAGAGCATCCCCTCTGCAGAACAAAGAGAAAACAACAAATTCTTTCCCTCTCTCTTTCTTTTTGTAAAAGAAACATGTATATCTCTAGAATACAACTTGCTCCCTGAGTTCGACCTCGGGAACTCTTTTATTTTTCGAGTAAAAAAATTTATATTTGAAGTGTTGGTAATAACCGGCTTTACTACAACGTTATAACAAACTAAAACCCGGTTGAAACCAAGCGACTCCAAGCACCCTAACTTCACACACAGCCTGGTTCAGTAAGCATAAAAATCAAAATCACGCAGAAGCGTTGCAAAAATTCTGTAAATGACACCTAGAGTAGGAGCGGCCGATCAACACAAGTTGATTTGGACGAGTTCCCAGCGCAGAGAGGTGGGAAATTTCCCTCGAAGATGCGTAACAAAATATCATCTCCTCGGTGCTTGTCTCTTAGGATATTTACATATCCTACTGAGGACATGTAAGCACTCTGCTGGTTCAGATTCCATGGATGGCATTATCCCGAAATGTCAATTGCCAGGGTCTGAATTAAGCCACGGAACACCATGGATGGGATTATCTCGAAATCTCAACAGCCAGGGTTCTGGTGGTTACCATGGGTGGTGCTATCTCGAAGCATCGACTGCCAGGAACCCTTGAGGATTGATGATGGGGACAAGGAATCCGATACAGATCGTGTTGAAAAGCCAATCCTAAGCTGGAATTAAAAAGAAAAAGAGAGAGAAAACTCTCCAAACATATAAATCTTCTACCTCTCTTTCTTACAAAATGCACTGCGAACTGAGCTAGGGCTAAAATTATCTTAAGCATGGGTGCTTTAACCACAAAGTCTAATAAACCTTAGGTCAGTTCTTGTAGGCCTTAAAAACCTTTGTTAAGGACTGAGGCTGAGGCTAGATAGATCTGGATCTTGGTTGGTACTATAATACCTTTTAGGCCTATGGTTGGCACTCTGACCTAATCTAGTTTGCAAAAGAAAAAGCACTTATCTAAAATCATTAAGAACTTCATGGTCTAGAACAAGGGTTGAAACCTTAAAATTTTGCTAAGGGACTAGCAAAAGCTAGGCATGGGGGTATGATGAGAACCTCATCATAAACCCTAACTAGCACAATCTAACCCAGATATGTGAGAAAAAGCTCCTACATGACCCAAAGAAAGGCTTAACTCAGAGAATTCTGAGTTTAAGAATAAAACAAATCATAAAGGGTAAAACTGTAATTTCACCAATGCAGTTTGCAAACAGGGTAATTAAGGGTCCAAACACAGGTCAAACAAGCTTAACAAGAACGAAAGTGGGATGATCTGATCTAAAAAAGGGTTGTAGCAACTTCCAGGAATTAAATGACATTATGTAATCCTAAAACACACCCACTTCAGTTCACGACGTTCGAGGTAGGATAAAAATTAACTAAACCCTCTAAAATTCATAGAAAAATACCCTCTAGGGTTTAGAACCTTCAATTTGGCCTTAGAAACCTATTTTGACCTAAAAAGAGAACCATGCCCAATTACTAACTTAATTTCAGTTTTTACGCAAATTGGCCAGTCAAACATGGTCCAACCTAGAATTAAAATTCACCATTAAAATCCTTAGGTTCAAATTGGTCTTGTATAAAAACTTGAGCCTAAGAAGAGACCTCCTTGACCGACTTTACAATTTGGTCCTCTTCAGTTACTTTTTGACCCTTATCTTTTGAAACCCTTGCATTTAGGCCCCCAACTTTTCATCATTCTTTGCAGAACGATCCTCCCTGCAACTTCTGCGCAGCGCCATACTCCGGCGACCTTGCGCGGAGCATGAAGCCGCGCAGGGCAGGGCTGCCGTCCTACAAAGCAAAAGCGGGGTTCCCTACGACGTCCTCCGTCGCAGGAACCCGCCCATGCCCTCTGCCGACAACCATACCTTCCATGCGAACGCGCGGAAGGTATGGGTGTCATCTCCGGCCTTACTCCGGCGAGGTTGGCACAACGCCAGCACACCCCTCCCTCTACGCCAACCCCTTTATAAGGAGCAGTACACCTTGCCGACTCCGATAAGCTTCCTTTGACAGAGAATCACCCCCTTTTTCATCCCTTCCTCCTCTGGTCAGAGAGCCCGAAGCTTCCGACGAACTCCTCCTCTTCCTCCTCGTCGCTCTGCTGCCTTACCTGCAGCAGGGTTTGCCTTGCTCCATCATCCGCGCTGCGCTGTACCCACCGGCGCCCTCCGCCTGCTTCCTCGTCGTCGAAACCCTCCTCCAGGGCCTCTTCGTCTCCAGCTCCGGCAGATACGAGCCGGCTGCTCTGCCCTCCCCCTTCGTCGAATACTTAGGTAGATAGCTTCCTCTCTATTTCCCTTGCATTTCCCCCCTTTTAAACTGCCCTTTCGACCACCCAACCGCCACTGTCCAGACCACCCTCTCCACCTCCGATCACCCCCTTCGGTGAGACCATCTCACGACCACAGACACTCCCGCACCTCGCCAACCATCCCACAAGCTCCCTCACACTCCACTCTATCGATTCCCCATCTCCATTCACTGCCAAATGCCACCCGACCACCCCCCGACCAAACCCACCTCTTCGGCCATAGTCTGACCTAGGTCAGCCTCTTCACTCACTCCTGCACCCCGCCGACCACCGCACAAGCTTCGCCTCACTCCGGCGAAGCTTCCTGCGTATTCTGACTGAGCCGAGAGGCCGTTGTTGTGATTTCAGGTGCGCGCCCCTCGCTGCCATTGCCGATGACCTGCAGCAGCTTCACCTGTAGCTGCAGGCACCCTCCAGCCCAGCTGCACGTCCCAGGTCGCGCGGGTTGTCTCTGCGAAGGCACCCAGTGAAAGTTCCCCCTTTGAAGGAGGGGGTGACGTAAAAAATGCGGAATTGAAATATAAAGCAATCTCACAAAAATCAATCGCACAAGTACACAAGTAATTTTAGGTGGAAACCCAAACCGGGTGAAAACCACCACCTAACCCTCTCGAGTTAGGATTTTCCGATCAACCTAGTTGATCAAAATCCACTAAATGAATCACTTTAAAATGAGGGTGATTCAACCTCAATACAACCACGCTACAAGTACGAGGGTAACGTTCCTCAACCCCTTCTCTCCACGAGAAGGATTTTGTCCCACGAAGGAGATGGGAATTCGCAAAGCGAATACCCAACCAAAAGACAAAGATAAAATAAAACAAGTAATCCTATAGAGCCAACAAAGTAATTTAAACCTAGCTTCTATAGGAAATAGGAAACTCCCCTTTGCAAGGAGTGCGTCGAGTTGATGACGCGGTGCGTGTGCCACGCGATGGCGCAATGTCGCTCTCGTGAACAACGGCGGGAGAGCGAGTGCGCAAAGGGAATTTAGCTCTCTAGGTGATGGAACTTAAGCTTGGAGAGCAAGATCTTTTCTTGGACATCAAAGGGTAGAAAGTATGTTGCTTAGGTGTATCCAAGTGTATGTTTTGTCTCTAGGTGTGTATCTTGTGTCTCTAAGTGTGTATCTTGTGTCTTTCTTAGTGTATCTTGTGTTGCAAAGGTTCCCCTCTATTTATAGAGGCCTTAGGAAGGCTTTGGAAGGCTTAGGAAAGGTTCTATAGCCGTTGGGAACAAAGCCCAAGAGAATCAGGCCGAAATCAGGACAATGATTACATTTGACAGGGTTATCAGACGTCTAACTCTGGCATCAGACGTCTGGAAGGCCACTTTAAGACGTCTGATTCCAAGGTCAGTCGTCTGATTCTATGCGGGTTTCCTCCTGACTTGAATCAGATCTAAACAGGATTTTTGCGCAAGTCCATCAGACGACATACAGGACGTCTGGCACTATGTCTGGACGTCTGGAAACCTACTTCTACTGTGGGAATTGATTTCCAAACGTTGCAACGGCTAGAAAATCTCTGAGAAGAGATTTTGGGTCAGCCGAGGCAAAACGGTCATTTATCAGACGTCTGGAAAGGCCTAAGGACGTCTGATAAGGCTCTAACAGTCATAATCTTGAGTGCCTACTAAGCTAGCCAACGGTCCACTATCTGGACGTCTGGCAAGTCCATCAGACGTCTTCTAAGACGTCTGGTATAATGTCTAGACGTCTGATTTCATCAGACAGAACTAGCTATCCCAGCCTAACAGATATCAGACGTCTGAAACAACAATCAGACGCCTTAAAATACTTTATCAGACGTCTGATTTGGGAATTAGACGTCTGGAAGTGCTGTTTGAACCCTATATTGGTTTTCTAAGTATTCTACAGAAAACCTAAGTATCCTAGGGTTGTGTCGGTGTTCCTAGGACTACTGTTAGGGTTCTTTGAGGCTCTTTAACATAATTTTCTAAGGAAAATAAAAAGAGCAAGAAAAGAAACGAAAAATACAACAAGTACAAAAGAAGGAAATCTATCCTATTCTTCATTTCCTTCCATCTTCAATCTTTCGCTCCACGCGAACCTCCTCTGTTTTCCGTCAGGCTCCTCCAATCCATCCTGGATGCGAGCTCGAACTCCGTCTAAACACGTCCACATTTGCAATTGACCTGAAATCTAGGACTCAAATTGCAAATGTTAAATAACACGTGTTTTGTTATCATCAAAACAAATGATCGTGGTGCTCTAGCACCAACAATCTCCCCCTTTTTGATGATGACAAAACCGTAAATAATAATGCATAAAAATCCTCCCCCTTTTTGACATTATCAAAAAGGTTTGATTGGTTTTACATTTCCTATAACTCTCCCTTAAAACATGCTCTTCTATGAATTTATTTTAACAAAGGTGATATTCTCCCCCTTTTTGTAACAACAAGATAGCTATTATTTTTCTTCCCCTTACTAAAGGAAATTTAGCTACCTTATATCTCCCCCTAAAAAATTGACAATTAGCTCATCATTTTTCATTTTTTAACTCCCCTTATCTAAATGCTTATAAAAAGATAGGGTTAAGAATTTTACCTCACCTACCATGGCCAATAAAGTGGCCCGAATGGTGGTGGTGGATGCCACATCGGATGGGGCTCCCATCCGTAGCTTGGAGGCCCGGGCATCGGCGCCGGTCTCCAATCTGGTGGTCGACGTGCGGCGGGTCCGTTGCTTGTTCGCCGTCTCGTCGGTTGAAACGTCGGTTTTGTATTTGTTATAACGTTGTAGTAAGGCCGGTTATTGCCAACATTTCAAATATAAATTTTTTACTCGGAATATGAAAGAGTTCCCGAGGTCGAACTCAGGGAGCAAGTCGTATTCTAGAGATATACATGTTTCTTTTACAAAATAAAGAGAGAGGGAAAGAATTTGTTGTGATGTTCTTCTTTCTTTC
Organism: Thalassia testudinum; assembly: GCA_037157565.1. Taxonomy (NCBI): domain Eukaryota; kingdom Viridiplantae; phylum Streptophyta; class Magnoliopsida; order Alismatales; family Hydrocharitaceae; genus Thalassia; species Thalassia testudinum. The sequence continues at coordinate 3,436,806 of JAZHRO010000003.1, read as the reverse complement.
TCTTTCTTCAGATCTCCTTCTTCTTCCTTGGTTTCTGCTACGGTGATAATCTTCTTCTGCAATGGTGATGCTCTTCTTCTTCTTCCTGCTGTTCCTGCGTTGGTGATGTTTTTCTTTCTTCAGAGCTCCTTGTTCTTCTTCTTCTTTGGTTTTCTGCCTTGACCTCTCTTCTTCTTCTGCTTCGGCCGTTGCTCTTCCTTCTTCTTCAGCCTGCCTTCTTTCCTGCTCTGGCTGCTGACTTTCCGTCGTCTGACCCGGTGCTTCGACGACTTAACTGAGCATTTGCTACAGTGCAGCTCCTTCTTCTTCGCCTGCACTTCTTCTTTGGCCTGCACACTTCAGAGTTTTTTTTTTTTTTTTTCAAGAGGCAAAACCTACTCTACCCCCCTCCCCCGCGTCTCTCTTTCTCTCTGAAATCACTCTTCGGAAGCTCTCCCAGAGCTACCGGGTAATCGGGTTCGGGTCAGGCCCGGGTCCAGGCCCACCGGCGTGCGTGGTGGGCGAGGAGTGCAGGTCAGTCGGGTCGGGTCAGGTTCGCGGGGCGTGAGCGCGGACGAGACCGGGTAACCGGGCGGGTGAAGGGGACCTCACCCCGTGGTCAGGAGGCAGACAGCATAAGGCACTTTTTGCCTTTATGCGTCCGCGCGCCTTCGAGAAGTTCCGAGGTGGGACTAAATGTCCCACCCCAATTGAGCGCCCGTCGCGGAGGGAGCAGTGGGCGATCGTGTCTTCACGCGCGGCTTTCGCCCCATCTGCGAGCCTGGGACGTTTCGCGGAGACTCCCTGCGCAACCTGGGAGTCGAACCTAGGCGAAGGCGTGCCTGCACCTGCAGGTGAAGGAGCTCTGCCTGCTCAGTAATGGCGACGGCGGGCGAGTCACCTGGTCACAGAAGAACGGCCTCTCGGCCAAATCAGACAGGCGGGGGACCTTCGCCGTGGCACGGCGAAGGTGGTCAGGGGGTCTGCAGGGGGCGAGATGGAGCCAACAGGTTGTCCTAGGTCAAACTGTGAGCGAAGAAGTGGGTGTGTTCGGTGGATCTGCAGAGGGCGTTTGGTGGGAAGTGGAGGGGCGGAAGAGGATCAGGGTGAGGAGGCGGAGGTTCTGCGGTGGTCGGCGAGCCGTGTGGGTCGCTGAGGTGATGGGAGCGGCTCGCCGGAGGGTGGTCGGAGGCGGAGAGGATGAGGGTGAACAGGAGCGGTCGAGGGTTTAATTGACTAAATTGAAAGCGGGGAAAGAAAGAGGAGAAGAAGGGGAGTAGTTCTAACTTAACTGCAGGGACGAAGGGGGAGGGACAGGGCGACAGTCGTATCGACTGTCGCCGGAGAAGACAATGCTCAGGGAGAGGGGCGGCGGCGAGCAGAGAGCCGGAGAGGCGCCAGCTGGGTGCGGCGTGGCGCGGGAAGAGCAGGGGAGGAAGTCTCTGCTGCTGGTATTGCGGCAGAGCGAAGAGGTGGAGGGGGAGGAAGCCGCCGGAGCTGGTGAGCGTCTGCCGGAGGGAGAAGAGAAGAAAGCTGGGGGTTTTCTCCGTCAGATCCAGGCTGCCGTGGTCGGTGGAGCAGCGGGGGGTATTTATAGGGATGAAACAGGGAGGAAGGCGGAGGGAGACGACGTGTCTCCCTCGCCGGAGAATGGTCGGAATACGAACCCATACCGTCCGTGCGTTCGCACGGCCGGTATGGTGGGCTACAATGACCAGGGGGGTGCCCCTGCGACGGCTGACGACGCAGGGCACCCCCGGTATACTTGCCAGGTCCCCCACCTCACCCTGCGCGGCGCCATGCTCCGCGCAAGGTCGCCGGAGCATGGTGCTGGCAGGGTTTTGCAGGAGGGACCTGATTGCAAAGAACGAAGGAGAGTTAGGGGCCAAAATGCGAGGGTTCAAAAGTTGAGGGCCAAAGAGTAAATATATGAGGACCAAAGTGTAAAGTCGGTCAAGGAGGTTTCTTCTTAGGCTCAAGTTTTTATACATGACTAATTAGGACCTAAGGAATCTGATGGTGAATTTCATTTTCATATTAAACCTTGTTTGACCGGTCAATTTGCGTAAAGACCCAAATTAAGTTATTAATTGGGCATGGTTCTCAATGTAGGTCAAAATGGGTTCTAAAGGCCAAATTGAAGGTTCTAAACCCTAGAGATTATTTTTCTATGAATTTTAGAGGGTTTATTCTATTTTTACTTTGCCCCGAACCTTGTGAATTGAAGCGGGTTGTTTTAGGGTTACAGGTTATCATTTGGTTCCTTGGAAGTGCTGTAGCCCTTGCTAGATCATCTCACCCCACTTTTATTCTTATTAAGCTGTTTTGACCTGTGTTTGGGCCCTGAATTACCCTGTATGCAGATTATACTGGTAAAATTGCACTTTTACCCCTTATGACTGGTTTTCTTCTCAAACTCAGAATTCTCTGAGTTAAGCCTTTCCTTGAGATATGTAGGAGCTTTTATCCTTTGTATTGGGTCAAAATGAGCTAGTTATGGCTCATGATGAGGTTCTCATCATCGGTCTTCTTGTTCTCCTCCTTGGTCTACTCCTTGGTTCTCCCAACTTGAGTTGACCAGCTTTGAGTTTGTAGGTCCAGTCCTTTGTGTTGTAATTATCCCTGAACCCTACAAAACAAGATTCTAATTCTTTCTTCGGTATCCAAGTGAGCTTGGATCCGGATCTGTTAGCGGGTCTCCTTGATGGAGATCCTTTCTCAACCTTAGGGCTATAAAAATTATCTACTTTATTGATTAATTTGTTAGAGTTTTTCCTAAGACATGCGATTTCTTTTTCTATAGTATTCATTTTAGTCTTTAAATCAAAAATTTCTATTTTTAGACTGTCATTTTCCTCAATCAATTTATTATTTTCATTGATGAGGTCTTGATTTTCTAATAATAGGTTATCAATTCTAGGATTAGCTTCTATGTCCTTAAGTTATTTTTCTAACCTATCATTTTCAGATTTAAGAAAACTAAGGTTCTTTTTAATACTTTTGTTTTCTATTTTAAGTGATTTACTAATCTCAAATAGTTCATTAAAAGCTTCTTGTAAATCGAAATTTACCTCGTTGTCGCTGTCGTCGCTTCCACTTTCGCTGTCGCTGTTGGTTCCTCTGGCCATGAAACCAAAGCAAGCGGTTTCTTCTTCTTTTTCTTCTTCTTCCTCCGAGCTTGTCTCCTCATGAGTGCCTTCCAACCTCCTCCATATCTCATGGGCGGTGGTGCACTCTTTGATTTTCTCGAACTCCTTCAGACTCAATGCGTAATACAGGGCATTCATTGCCTTTGCGTTGAGTGAAAGCTCTTGAATCTGCAGCTGCGAGTAGCCTCCTTGGGGTCGCTTTGGGATCTCGTATGGGGTTTCGCAATGTCCCCATAGAGCGAAGTCCGTGGCTTGAAGCCACATCCTCATCCTCAGCTTCCAGTAGCTGTAGTTGTTCCCGTCAAAGTAGGGTGGTCGGACGGTGGACTGCCCCTCGGATATTTTGATCGCTGATGTGCTTCCCTCCATTTGATCTCTTGCCGGGTGTTACTCCGATCTCGCAAGACCTGCTCTGATACCAAATGAAAGTTCCCCCTTTGAAGGAGGGGGTGACGTAAAAAATGCGGAATTGAAATATAAAGCAATCTCACAAAAATCAATCGCACAAGTACACAAGTAATTTTAGGTGGAAACCCAAACCGGGTGAAAACCACCACCTAACCCTCTCGAGTTAGGATTTTCCGATCAACCTAGTTGATCAAAATCCACTAAATGAATCACTTTAAAATGAGGGTGATTCAACCTCAATACAACCACGCTACAAGTACGAGGGTAACGTTCCTCAACCCCTTCTCTCCACGAGAAGGATTTTGTCCCACGAAGGAGATGGGAATTCGCAAAGCGAATACCCAACCAAAAGACAAAGATAAAATAAAACAAGTAATCCTATAGAGCCAACAAAGTAATTTAAACCTAGCTTCTATAGGAAATAGGAAACTCCCCTTTGCAAGGAGTGAGTCGAGTTGATGACGCGGTGCGTGTGCCACGCGATGGCGCAATGTCGCTCTCGTGAACAACGGCGGGAGAGCGAGTGCGCAAAGGGAATTTAGCTCTCTAGGTGATGGAACTTAAGCTTGGAGAGCAAGATCTTTTCTTGGACATCAAAGGGTAGAAAGTATGTTGCTTAGGTGTATCCAAGTGTATGTTTTGTCTCTAGGTGTGTATCTTGTGTCTCTAAGTGTGTATCTTGTGTCTTTCTTAGTGTATCTTGTGTTGCAAAGGTTCCCCTCTATTTATAGAGGCCTTAGGAAGGCTTTGGAAGGCTTAGGAAAGGTTCTATAGCCGTTGGGAACAAAGCCCAAGAGAATCAGGCCGAAATCAGGACAATGATTACATTTGACAGGGTTATCAGACGTCTAACTCTGGCATCAGACGTCTGGAAGGCCACTTTAAGACGTCTGATTCCAAGGTCAGTCGTCTGATTCTATGCGGGTTTCCTCCTGACTTGAATCAGATCTAAACAGGATTTTTGCGCAAGTCCATCAGACGACATACAGGACGTCTGGCACTATGTCTGGACGTCTGGAAACCTACTTCTACTGTGGGAATTGATTTCCAAACGTTGCAACGGCTAGAAAATCTCTGAGAAGAGATTTTGGGTCAGCCGAGGCAAAACGGTCATTTATCAGACGTCTGGAAAGGCCTAAGGACGTCTGATAAGGCTCTAACAGTCATAATCTTGAGTGCCTACTAAGCTAGCCAACGGTCCACTATCTGGACGTCTGGCAAGTCCATCAGACGTCTTCTAAGACGTCTGGTATAATGTCTAGACGTCTGATTTCATCAGACAGAACTAGCTATCCCAGCCTAACAGATATCAGACGTCTGAAACAACAATCAGACGCCTTAAAATACTTTATCAGACGTCTGATTTGGGAATTAGACGTCTGGAAGTGCTGTTTGAACCCTATATTGGTTTTCTAAGTATTCTACAGAAAACCTAAGTATCCTAGGGTTGTGTCGGTGTTCCTAGGACTACTGTTAGGGTTCTTTGAGGCTCTTTAACATAATTTTCTAAGGAAAATAAAAAGAGCAAGAAAAGAAACGAAAAATACAACAAGTACAAAAGAAGGAAATCTATCCTATTCTTCATTTCCTTCCATCTTCAATCTTTCGCTCCACGCGAACCTCCTCTGTTTTCCGTCAGGCTCCTCCAATCCATCCTGGATGCGAGCTCGAACTCCGTCTAAACACGTCCACATTTGCAATTGACCTGAAATCTAGGACTCAAATTGCAAATGTTAAATAACACGTGTTTTGTTATCATCAAAACAAATGATCGTGGTGCTCTAGCACCAACACCCAGGCCTATTGCTGGGGCAAAGGCGCAGCGGGCTACTTCAATTGGCAGATGGTAGCTCGGCTGCGGGCGCCAATCTGGGAGGTGGGACTTTAGTCCCACCTCGGAAGTGCATGGCCAAGCGCCCGCACTTAAATTGAAAAACTGCCTAAGGCTTATCGCCTTCAAACACAGGGGTCAGGTCCCTTTCCCGCACGTTGTGCACCACACGCTCGCTCGCCCTCGCCCGCACTCACGCCCCGCGGGTCTGAGCAGGATCCGATTACCCAAACCGCGCACTCCTCGCCCACCACCGTACGCTGGTGGGCCTGGTCCCAAGCGCGATACCCGCACCCGATTACCCAGCTCTGGGAGAGCAGTCCTAAGAGAGAAATATGAGAAAGAGAGAGACGCGGGGAAGGGTAGAGGTAGGTTTTGCTCTAACCCTTGTGTGAGTGTGCAGGAACAGAAGAAGAAGAAGAAGGCAGGAAGGAAAAGAAGAAGAAGAAGGGAAGCGGTCGAACCCTTAGCCGCTCAGGGCAGATGAAGAAGTGAAGGAGAGAAACAGAAGAAGAAGAAGAAAGGAAGAAGAAAAGAACTGTAACAGAGCCACAGATAAGTTGTCTGAACACAGTATCAGACGTCGGAATCCCCACAGTCGCAGAAGGCAGGAAGGAAAAGAAGAGAAAGAAGAAGAAGATCACCACAGCTGCCGGCTAAAGAAAAGAAGAACAAAAGAAGAGGCCAAGAAAAGAAGAAAGAAGAAGGCAAGAAGAAAAAGAAGGAAGAAGACATCACCGCCAGAAAGAAAGAAAGAACAGAAGAAGAACAAAGAAAGAAAGAAGAAGAAGAGAAGAGAAACGGTCAAGGAAGAAGAAAAGAGAAAGAGAAGAAGAAGAAGCCAAGATCTCCCTCTCTCTCTCTCTCTTATTTTTGTAACATAATAGAGATCTTATTTAGTCTTCTAGAAACATAGTTGTTCCCTGAGTTCGACCTCGGGAAAACCTTGTTCCGAGTAAAATATTTGTAATAATAATCTGGTAGCTGTTTTGTCATATACTATAATGACTGTATTTAAACTATAATAAACGTAAGCACAAACAAGCTACCTAGCATTACCAGTATACATACAAGGGCTTAAGAGAGACACGATCTCTCAAAGGAATCACATAGGTTTACTATGGTAGGTGTACGCAGCAAATTGAAAGACTCAAGCTTGCTCCGCATATATTGAAAAGTATGAAATTCCTTGCATGGTCATATGAGTCATAATCTGACCCATACATGAAAAGAGCAAGACAATCCTTTAGGAAAGCATCTGGTCTTCGTTCTCGTCCCAATAGTACAAGAGAATGTGAAAAATAGGTAACCCATGATGGGATAGACAATGAATCTAGGATTCAATCCTAAGGGTTAGATATGTCTTATACTGTGAATGATTCATGGGTATTTGGAATACCTGAGGGAAGTGTAGTGCCATAATTCCTTTGATTCTAAATGCTTGATTATTAGCGTGATGAAATCAATAATCTTTTTTGTGTGTTCCTATTTGATTAGATTGATTGAATCGATTTAAGGAGGTAAATCGCATTCAATTTAGTAATTGATTGCACATAATTTGATTAAGTAAAAAATTCAAGGGTTGAATTGCAATTAATTAATGCTTGGATACTTGATCTAAACATTCCATAAAATGTTATGGACCAATCATGCAAAATCAAGTGGGCATCATCCAAGGGTTCACGCTAAATTGGGATTGGTGGGATCCCTATAAATATCTCAATATTGATTCCTAATTAAATTAATCAAATGATTTGATTGTGTGCCTTAATCTCTAAGGAAGATGCTATTATAAAAGGAAAAGAGATCTTACCAGCAAGAGAGTTGGTGGCTTCAATTCTCTCTGGATTCTTTGTCTTCTTCTACCGGCAAGTAGTAGTAAGTCTGCTTAGAGCTGAGCAAGTTAACTTGCTATGAAGGAGCGAATCTTCTTGTAGGTAAGCAAGTCTGCCTACTACTACATGGGATGCACTCTCTTCTTCTCCTTACTTGTCTTGTGAAGAACAAGTAGTAGCAGGTCTTCTTAGAGCCAAGCAAGTCAACCTGCTACAACATGCAACAAGGAGTTGTTGCTTGGAGCATCCAGGGACCTTCTTGAAGTTGATCCCTAAGTGTAGGGAGTCGACTAAGGAAGCTAACAAGTCAACTTGCTTGTATTAAGCCAAGAAAATTTGATCTTCTTGGACCTCCTTTGGTGGAATTTGAGGTGAGGGTCGCCTCCTCGCTCATGAAGGAGTTGTGAGATGGGAAATGTTTGCGTTGCACACATCTGAATCAATCGTCCTTTGAACGAAGGGCCTCATCCACCTGCCAAGATAAAGGGAGTCCCCAAGGCGAGACTTGCTTAAGGAGTCACAACATGTGGGGTGCTGTGCTACACCAACCATAGGTATATTCCTTACTTATGGGGATCCCGAAACAGGGATATACTGGATATCCCCATGTGGTTTCGGTTACATAATTTGTTTATTGTTTCTCATTTCTATTATTCAGGTTTTTACGGGAATCGACCTAAGTGTTCGATTCAGAGAAAAATTTTAAACGCTTGTGTTTCATGCTTCCATGATGCCATGGAAACCCGCGGATCGAATTGTTTGATTCCTAACCTCTCAATTGTTGAGTGGTATTCCCCATGGGGACCCAAAATTTCCCTATAGTGGTACTAGAGCCTAGGTCATTCAAAATTTTGTGAAATCACATCTTTAAGGGTTTTTAATTACACATTGTTTTCTATGCTCTAACTAGTTAAGCAGCTTTATGACTAGTCAATCGACTAGACTATAGCCAGACATCTGATGGTTGGATCAGACGTCTGGCTACTAAGGCTATACACCTGACATTGGATGGTAGGTATACGGACAAAAATCAAGAAACAAGTTGACAGGTTGATGAACCCGTTGATTAACACTACAGTAGCTCGTTGGCTGATTGCAAGATCATACGACTAACTACAAAGGACATCAGTTCTTGGCTTGCAACAGCGTGCGATGTTGTAGTCAATTGACTAACCAAAAAAATAAGTTGATTGGTTACTAAGTAATGAGTCAACTGATGACCTGGCCGAACGACTGACTACTATAAACTTAGATTCTGAAGTCACTTTGTTGTAGCCAGTTGGCAACTAGTCGACTGGACAATATGCTATACTTGATTTTTGGCACAATTTTGACCCAAAATCAAATTGGATTCAATTTGACCTTTAATGAAAATCCTGATACGAGTATTAGGGAATATCCGTTTTGTTTTTTAGTGATCATTTATTTATTTATTATGCTATTAGATTGATGATGTAGATGTTATCATTGCAGATCTAAGCACGTAGAGATTTCAAACCTCAAACAGGCTGAAAATTATTTTGGAAATTAAATTTCATATTATAATAGGATTATTTTTCTACAATTAAAGGATTTCAAAATAATAGGATGCCCACATTCATTTTAAATTTAATCTCAAATTAAGGTTGACTAGTAAAAATTGATCGTGTTGACCATAATATGATTAATTAGTAATCATAGGAGAATTGGAGACTCGCATCCCCTTGACATGTAATGTGATAAGTTATCTGAATAATGTTTTCCATGATATTTTGATGGTTTTATATTGTAGATGAATGATGTGATTATTGTGTCATGTAAAGTTGAGTGTAGTGAGCAAGCTAAGTTATTTTTTATGTAATCCCTATAATTTGGGAGTCCCATTTTATATGTGATGTAATTTATGTGTGTTAAGAGGTGAAAAGTTATAGTGGGCTATATTTAGTTACACATCGTATATTGTGATTTTGTGTGTGTGAGTGGTGGCTATCAATCGGCTGTTATACCCCCATTTATTCTTTGAGAATATAGAGAAACCCGCTTATAGGAGCACCTCTCTCATGATTTTCTCTTCGCTCATTATGAGTAGGGTTTCCATATAAACTAAAGTGTTCATATTGTGATGCTCTTGATATTTATGTTATCCATTTAATTCCACTTATTTTATATTTCAACATTTTTAAATGACTTAGGATTTATCTATAGAGGAAAGATCATTATTCAATTTTTTAATGCATATACTATCCTTTCTACCTTTCTTAACTACATTAAGTTTATATTAGAAGTTGATTATAAGATGTTATCTACATTATGTGAAATCTTATCTTGTATAAGTTTGGTGTTACAAGATTCTTCAAAATTTTCCATGGTGTTAACTTCTTGATATCCTTTATTATCAACGTCGAGTTCTTCATGTTTTGTAAGTGTGATCCGGTGGTCTAGTACTCCAACTCCATGTGTCAACACAAGCTTCTACTTGATCTCTTGTCCTATTCTATAGAAATTTTCTTGAATTCCTGGGAGCTCAATGAGCAATAAAAGAAAGTTCATTGCTTCATAATCAAGGACTTTTCATTTTTGTGTTTTCCAAAAGGTCATGACCAAAACTTCATAGTCTCCTTTAATAAATAGCTAGCATGCTAGATGATCACCATCATCCTTTATTACCTTCTAGTGAGAATTGACGTGATCATCCAAGTACAACTATTTATAAAATGGGCATCCTTGAGTGGATACTCTAGAATTGTTGAAATCCTTCGGATCTAAGATATTGAATCTCCTTTCAATTTTTCACCTAATCTATCTATACACTTGATATCAAACAAAGGTAATAATAGAGAGAGGTAAAAAAAAATACCCTAACTTTCAAAATACTCGTGACCACGGATATTTGGGCTCACGGGCTCATTTTCATCGTAAAGCAAAGCCTCAACGCATGGATATATTAAATAGTAAGTAGCCTCAAAAATGCCAGAGAAATCTTTCGCGGGGAAAAAAAAATGCTGCCAGAGAATTAAATTCGTAACACGGCGATTCCCGTCCGCATCCAACCGACTAACGGCATCATCGAAGTGATCCGGTGGATCATCATCAAAACAAAGTTCATTAATTTTTGCATGGCAGCCTGGCAGTGGTCAGGTGAGGGAGGCGAGGGAAACCAACAAAACAAGGGTTTTGGCTCCTTTTCCTCCAGCTGTGAAGGAGAAGGGGAGGCTCCAACGCTTTATTAGCGGGCGAGCGAGCGAGCGAGGGAGAAGTCTGAGGAGTCGGAGGGAGGTAGGGAAAGGGAGAGGGAAAGGGGAAGGGAAAGATATTTATTTGTAATGATGAGGTGCCACTCGTGCAGGGAGGAGTACGGGGAGTCGGGGGCGGGGACGTGCAAGGAGTGCTACGAGGAGGCAAGCGAGACGGAGGAGGAGCTCAAGGCGGAGATCGAAGACCTCAAGTCGAAGGTCGCCTTCCTCCGCCTCTCCTCCCCCGTCGACCCTCACCTCCCCTCCGTCGCCACCGACTTCGTCCTCCACGCCTCCTCCCACCCGGGTTGCCCCTCCATCCCCGCCCACAGGGCCGTTCTGGTATAGCTATGCCTTCCTAATACTCCCCCTTTAACCTTCGAAAGAAAAAAAAAAAAAAAAAAAAACTCAACTCCCTTTCTGCTTCGTTTTTTTTTTTTTTTTTAATTAATTATCAATGTGTAAAGAAATCTACCCAACTAATTATTCCAGAGGAGGCGACCTTAACTTTTAGTGATTAAAACTAATTGTTGTTAGACCAAAGGAGTTATAGCCTCAGCTGGTCTTCCAGATTGGATTTAGTTCTGGGCGGGCGTACATCTCATCATATTTGGTACAATCCGCGCAATCATTTTGGCTGGAAAGCTGGCTACATTGTGTGGTTGTCTTATTACGGTGTACAAGAGAGAATTGAAATGCCAGTGCCATATGGAGAAGGCGGAAGCCTTAGCAGGGATAGCCAGGTTGGTACCTTAACGAAGACTTTAAGGAACTTAGCTCTTTTGAGTTGGCTAGGAGGAGGAGGAGGAAGAGGATATAAAAGCTAATTTGGAGGATAGGAAGAAGCTGGACGTGGAATAGAGGTAGCAGTCAAGAACTTGTCTGACTTTAAAGAAGGAAACTCCAACGGGAAGCTTTTCGACTTGTTTGCTTATGGCCATTAGAGGAAAAAAAATGACGTTGACAGGGAGAGGTCATGGGCAGATAGAGGATTGATGATGCTTTCACAAGTTAACATGGAGGTGCATGCATGGCCCTTGTAGGTGGACTAGACTTGAATTTTCTTACCTTTCGGAAAGTTTTACTAAACAATAAGTTAGATCAGCTATTTGGGGAGTGAATGCTAAGAGCTCTTCAGGCTCTGATATTTACCTTTTTTTCCCTTAAAGAGTTTTGGGGCATGGTTCCCATAAAAAAGGGGGCGGAACATGGTGAGGTTGGAGGTCATGGCTGTCTTGTTGAAGTTTTTTGTCGAATTAAAAGGGATTTGGTAAAATCAATAAATTTTATCTCTTGTTGCCAAGGGAGGGATAGTCCAGCTAAATGATCTTGGGCCAGTTGCCTTACCAAACACCATATACTTAATTATGGCTGAAGTGTTGGTTTGGTTAACAGATTGCGGCTGGAGTTGGACGGACTCATTAGCCTACACGGTTAACATTTATACCTAGGAGACCTAAACAGGTATGCTGTGGTTTTCCAATTTGAAGATTGTAATGTAATGGTGTAGAAGTGGCACCAAGGGTTTTCTGTTGAAGATAGACATAACTTTTTTTTTGGAGGGGGGATTAATCTTCAATGTCAAAAAGTGGTTTCCGGATTGGTGAGCAACTTGAGTGAAGCATTGCATCACGACCACATCTTTCTCGATCTTGGTAAGTGGCAATCCGATAGGAGGTTAGGTGCAACCTCAAAGGGGTGTCACATTGGGTTGCCCACTTGCACCCTTCTTTTTATTTTCCAAAAGGAACTTGCACCGTTCTTAAAAGGGTTGATTGGCTAAATATGCCACACCCATCCTTCGTTGGTGGGTGTTGTGTTTATTAAGACATATGGTTGACATAATTTGTGGAACCCCATAGGGTTGGCTCGTTCTGGCCGACCCTCCAAAAGAAAAAACTTGCACCTTTCTTATTCATCTTGGCAAGTGATGAACATCTTTTACATTCTCTACTTGCTCTCAGTGCTTATGGGTTAGCTTCTCTCAAATACCGCATGATGGCACATTGCTTTCATTATGTCGATATCCTTTATTTTTGTAAAAAGAAATGATGGCATGTTTTTATTAAGCAAACCCTAACCTCTTTTATATAGAGAGTTAGGTGGCAAAATTACATGAAGGTACCATAAACATAACATGAGGTGAAAAGAACTCCAAAAAACATTATTAATAAAGTAAACCGACACTCCCCCTAAAGCTAAACCATAAATGTCAATCATAGAGAAAGATGTGTCACTTCTCAAGAAGTGTCTTGGTAAAGAATCAATCTAAAGCTTAGAAGAAGTGTAAGGCATAGTGATTTTACCTTGCATCATAGCATTCCTTCCAAAATGGCAATCTACTTCAAAATGCTTAGTCCTTTCATGAAAGATCTGATTGGACACAATATAAATGGCTATGCAATAATCACAAAACATAGGAAGCGGCTTATTGGCTTGAACACCAAGATCTGACAAGAATGGCAATGACACTACCTGCATCAAATTCACAAGTTGTATGTGCCTTGGCACTTGAGTACTCCACCTCAATTTGCTTATTGTTATGCCAAGTCACTAGATATCATTCAAAAAAGGTAGCATAGTTAGTGGTAAATCTCTTGTCCTCTAGAGAGCTAGCATAGCTCCAATCTCCATAATATGGACGTAAGTCCAGATGACCATTGTGATGAAAAAATAAATCCTTACCTAGAGACCTCTTAAAATATTGAAGAATCAAGCAAGCATAATGCACATGATCTGTCCATAAATTAACTCATGTGACTAACTGCAAACCTAGTTTCTAGCCTAGTTGCCATCAAATAGAGAAGCTTGCCAACAATGCTTTTGTATCGTCGAGTGTCTTCAAGCGGAGGATCATCACAACTCTTGTACTTTTCCTTTGATTCCACAGGAATAGAAAGCTTTGTACCATGAAGACCTACCTATTCAAGGATCTCCAATATGTATTTCCTCTAGGACAACACAAGTCTACTAGAATTTCTAGCAACTTCAATGCTAAGAAAGTAGCACAATCTCCTTTTATCCTTTGTCATGAATACCTTTTGTAGGAACATTTTGGTCTCCTACATTCTTGCATTATCGTCACCAATTAGTATCATATCATCAACATAGTCTACTAGGATAAAAATACCACCCAATTATCTTCTAATAAAACTAGAATGATTAGAGGTAGATCTGAAATCCTAATCTTTGCAACTTCAGTGCTCAACCTCTCAAGCCACACTCACACTTTGTTTTAGGCCATAAAGCACCTTCTCAAGTTTGCAAACATGCTCCTTTTCAACCACATAGCCATGTGGTTGAGACATGTACACTTCTTTTGTTAAATGATAGTACAGGAAAACATTTCTAATATGTAGTTGGAATAGAGGTCAATCTTTGTTAGCAATAATAGATAATATAATGCAAACAGAACTAAGGTTAGAAACTGGAAAGAAAGTTTCAAAATAATCCACTTTATAGGTATATGTAAAGCCTTCAGCAATAAGATGAGTCTTTAACCTTTCAACTTGGTTGTCAAGCAGAAACTTCACTGTATAGACCCAATGACAATCAACAATAGTGGCATCTACTTGATAGACACTAGTCTTACTACTTATGTAGCCTAGGGGTTAAAAATGCAATGCAATTACTTTTTGGGTGTGGTTTTGCATAGCTCAATGAGAGCAATGTGGCACCCAAAGATTGATTTTTCTACTTTTGGCAGGTTAGGGTAGATTACTTTGTAGATTGATTTTTCTACAATGTGGCATGACTTGCAAGGGAATGTTATGGTAGTCTTCCTATGCTAGGGTGAAAGGGCCATGGTCTTGGCTACTTTGTGGATTATTTGCCTTGAGTGGATTGGAGTATTGTCTAAAAAAGGTTGAGGTCTTATGTTAGAGAATGTTATTTATTTGGCCTCAACATGGAGAAGAAAGTTTACTTGTAGAAGTAATTTCTCTACTTTATTAATGAATTGGAGAGCTGCTGAAATGACTAGCATCCCTTTTTCCTATAAAAAAAATTGTTTCTATTGGAACTTTTGATCCCAAATATCTCTTATAGAGGAAAAAAATAAACCACATAAGAGATTAGAATTCAAGCTAATAGTAGCATATTCGAACATGTAATACTGATTTTTAGTCTTAGTTTAATGCAAGCTTATACAAATTTCAGCATGAGGTCTTCACAAAAAAAATGAGCATGAGGTTTTGACAAGGATATCATTGTCCTTGTTATAGCGCCTCTCATTCTCTTTTTTTTTTTTTATCATTTCTTATTTTAGTTTAGACTCTTTGTATAGTTCTTCCATCCCTCCTCTTTATATAAGAGAGCCAAGGTTTCAATTTGAATGAGAGGTTTTTCATTCTCTCTCGCATGGTATTAGGGCAGCTGTCCTAAGTCAGTATTTAATACTTTTTTTATTTTCATACCATCTTTCTTCCACCAATAAATTTTTCCTCCATAGATCCGTTGCTACAGTACCATTTAGTGCATGATGCCTAATGTAGTCTGTTGAAGGCGGAAAACTACGTGTTCGCAGTTGGATTCGAAAATCCGTCGTCGTAGTTCGAGTCGCAAAGAAATCCGTTTAACAAATAAAATTTATACCGAAAATCCGTAAAGAAGTTCCGGGTTGAACACAGGGAGGTTACGTCGATTTCAAAATCTGCAATTATATTTTTTTGTGTTTTTGTTTGAAAGGTGGAATAATCACAATAGAATCAATATAAACAATAAGAGAGAGAAAGAGAGGGAGAAAGCAATCACTTGGTATTAGAATAATGTTTTTACAACTAAGAAAGCAGTAAATGATTACATTAGAAAGCGGGAAACTGTTACAACTAAAAAGCGGAAAATTCTACTCTATAAAGCGATAAAAGAAGGGAAAGAGATGTTATCCTCCTCGACAAATGCTTGAGGACGAGCTGGACGGAGGCGACTCTTAGAAGATGGAGGATGAGGCGAGGACAAAGTTGAAAAAATGGGAACGAGGCAGCACATCGTCGTCGTCGCGAGATCCACTTCCGGAATGGGGGTAAAAACTTGGATTTAGCTCTTGAGGAGCATCCCAGGTGGGACAATTTTCTCTTAAGCTTTGGAGAGGGAGAGAAAAGGAAGGGATGAGAAATTCGTATGGTAGGGGTCTCCTTTTATAGTTGCAATGATTGGGGGCATTTTGGTCATTACAATATCAAAAATATTAATATGAGACATTTAGTGACGGACTTAAACGTCACTAAAGGTTCGTCGTGGGCGACGTGTGCGCGCGCTCGCTCTTCTTCTGCGCCTATAATGCCCATGCACGTTTGGGCGATATCAGCCGTCCGATCGTGAGATTGGACGGTCGAGATCTTGCCTCACAGCGCCTGTTCAAAACGCCTCTGCTGCGCGTCCGCGTGCAATGAGGCATGCAGACGTGCGTCATCACATGCGTACGCGATCGAAGAATCCTTCGCGCGCCACGTCTCCTCCCCTCGGTCGCCTGATCTTCATCTGATGGCCGAATCGTGCTGCGCCTGCACCCGTCTGGATTGAGGCGCTCAACGCGGCTCGAATGTGCGACCCCTCGCTCGCCCACAACAGTGCGACTACTGCACCGAGGCCTCCACTTTGTCGCGTCGAGGAATTTAAGCGCGCGGATCTGCGGCCGTTGGATGGGCATCCAACGGTGGAGATTCGTCGAGCTGGTGAAGAAGAAAAGCAAAGGCGGGTCCTTGGGGCCGGTTGGGCAGCTGAGATGGTGCTACGTGGCACCATAGTATTGTTGACGGTGCCACGGGTGTCGGATTGGATCGATTTTCGCGTTGTTAGGATGTGATCATCGATCCGAACTCATTCATGCGGTCGGATTTGTTGTTTGAAGTGCGGATTGGCACCATCTTAGCCCTTGATCTTTAGAGTTCCTTGGTCTTTATCTGGTGCTACGGATGCCCGATTAAGGCGATCTTGGAGTCGTTGAAATTTAATCGTCGCCTTGATCAGATTCGTACTGTTGGATCTTCGATCCGAGGCCCCGATTAATAAGTTGCCCTGTCCCTGGCCATAAAAAGAGACAGTTACTATATAATTTATACAACTTGACTTAAATGCATGATTATGTATGTTATGCAATATTTGCGATGTATGATGCTAATATGACACTAAGAACGTGCATTAATAAACATTTTTGGCTATTTAAATGTATACACATCACACCCTCATGTCTATCTTTTGCTAGTCCCTAGCAAAAACTATATGCTATTTATAAAAGAATTACGGTTGGATTACTTGGGCACACGTCATTTTCAACATTAAGAAATTTTTACTTAGGACTTGAACTTTCAAAAACACAACAGCGCCTGGGTATCTGCCAAAATGCAGACCGCCTCAAGCCTTTGCCTTATTCAAAGAACTCTTTTTCTCTTTTTCTTCTCTTCTATTTTTTTTTTTTTGAATTTTTGAGTTTAGGGTTACAGAATGGCTTTCTACGGCTACTTAACCCACCCAAGATTTGATGAGAACCCTAAGTTCTAAGTATCTTTTTGTAAATGTGATAGATTCGTTGATCGGTAATCAGAATAGACTTCGGGTTTCTACGTCCCTAGGTGACTTTAAAGAGAGTTCTGTCTAAAGGTGTATCTATACGACCTGTAGCTTTCTCCCTACTTTTATTTTTTATGGGGTCAACACAATGGTGAATCCAGTGTATATCGTGTATATTTTCCTAGCTTATTCTACTTTTCCGCTTCTTCCTAAGTGTTTTAGGAATTTTTATGTGCATTTCTTAAGTTGGGATCTGGATAATCGATCGATGAGCTATTACCACTGACAACTTGCCAGCCATACTCGTGCGACGAAGTGTGGTTTATTTCTTTTGTTTCTTTTTCTTTTCTTTTTGGACTTTCCTTTTTCTTTTTTTTTTAAGTAGGTGGCTTCCCTGGTCTAAGATTTACCTAAAGGCAACAGGAAAAGAGTGGTCCTGTGACTGGACTCTAGACAACTTACCTATGGGTTGTTACCTACGATAACTTGCCAACCATATCACTCTAGAAGGTTCATTAGCTACCTAATTTTCGTTAAAATCGTCAAACGAGTCAGTGACGAATAATGTGTAGATGCTTAGACTTAAAGTTTCCTCAAATTAGAGGGTAGGTTAATAAGTCGCGTACTTATCACCCAAACTTGTTTAATAAAATTAAAATAGAATTCAGGATGGCAAGGACTCGATAAACAAATCCACATTTTAGTGGATACCTGGGCTAATTAAGCCCAAAGACCTGAAGGGTCTTAGTGTTCAGATCCTACTGTAATATTTCCTAAGATTGAAAGGTCCTAATGTTCAAGTATTCCTTCCTAATTCAATTTTTTTCTTTTTTTTATGTATATATAAGAAAATAAGTAGAATTTACAAGAATTCCACAGAGCTGACAAATTGATTTAGAAATGAATCCACCTCCTATGCCTAGCTGATGCAATGTTCGCATTGAGAATAAAATACATGAAAGGAAGCGTAGAATGCCGAAGATATCACTTGAATATGAAGCTCGGGTCAGCTCTGAGTCAGACTGTACAACTGCTAAGTTTAATACCGTCAGCTAGGCGTAATCTAGCCAGAGAAGTTACAGCATAGCTAGAGCAACCATGTCTGAGACGGGTTCTGGAATAATACGGTCAATAACAGGCTTTAGACATTGACCGTTGACTTTGAATGAATTACTCGTCTTCGGGTCAGAGATCTGAACAGCCCCGTTTGGAAATATCTGATCGATAATGAACGGGTCATTCCATGTCGACCTAAGTTTGCCGAGAAAGAGCTTAAGTCGAGAATCAAAGAGCTAAACTTTCTGGTTCGGCTCAAAGCTCTTATGAGAAATCAATTTGTTATGAAGAGCTTTGGTCCGAGCCTTATGCGTCATTTCTAAGCTCCTCCAACTCATATAGTTGGAGTTTCCTTGTCTTCCCGACTAAACTCAGATCTAGATTACATTGCTTGATTGCTTAGAATGCCCTATGTTCAATTTCTACGGGTAAATGGCACGCCTTTCCATACATCAGACGAAACAGAGACATGTTGATGGGCGTTTTATACGCCATACGGTAGGCCCAAAGAGCGTCCTCAAGCTTTTGAGTTCAGTCTTTGCGATCAGGCCTAACCGTTTTCTACAGAATATTCCTGATCTCCCGATTGGAGATCTCGATCTGTCCATTCGTATGGGGATGGTAAGGTGTGGAGATTCTGTGATTAACCCTATATTTTGCCAACAAATTACGGAACTGGGCATTAGTGAAATGAGTGTCACCATCACTGATGATGGCCCTCGGAATCCCGAACTGACTGAAGATGTTCTTCTTGACAAAATCGATGACCACCTTGTGGTCATTGGTTCAGGTGGGAATAACCTCGATCCACTTGGACAGGTAATCAACGACAAGCATGTACTGATGTCTAAATGGAGGAAGGGTCCCATGAAATCGATGCCCCAAACGTTGAAGATTTCGACGGGAAGAATCGGGTTTAGAGGCATCATATCTCTCTTAGTTATGCTCCGAAGTGTCTGGCATCGAGAACATGACCTCGAGAAATCCTGGATATCCTTGGATAAAGACGGTCAATAGAATCCAGATTGCAAAATTTTTGCAGTCATCTTTTTCCCGGAGAAGTGTCCACCACACGTAGATGCATGGCAGAACTCGAGTATACTCTTGAATTCGTTCTCCGAAATGCATCGACGAATAATCTGATCAAAGCTTATGCGATACAGTTCAAGGTCCTCCTAGAAGTAATATTTGGCCTCAGATTTGAGTATATCCCGTTGTTGCTTGGTCCAATCTTGGGGGATTTAACCAATTGCCAAATAATTAACGATGTCAGCAAACCACGGGGTTTTGACACCTGAAACTGTAAAGATAGTCTCATTCGGAAAAGTATCAGCAATCGAAATGTGTCCGGACGAGAAGAATCACTCAGAAGTCTCGACAAATGATCTGCCACTACATTCTATACCCTGAATTTATCCTTGATTTCAAGATCAAATTCTTGAAGCAGAAGAATCCATCAAATAAGCCGGGGTTTAGCATCCTTTTTAGCTAAGAGATGTCTCAAGGTCGAGTGGTCTGTATATATGATGACGTGAGACCCTAAGAGATAAGTTCTGAATTTCTCTAAAGCAAATACTAAGCTAGTAATTCCTTCTCAGTAACAGTGTAGTTCCTCTGAGCCTCGTCTAGAGTTTTACTAGAATAGTAAATGACAGAGGACTTCCTGTTGATCTTCTGACCCAAAACAACCCCGACCGCGTAATTAGAAGCGTCGGTCATGATCTCAAATGGGGCTGTCCAAACCGGTGGTTGTAACACCGGAGCACAAGTAACTGCCATTTTAAGAAAAATCAAATGTCTTACGGCATGGTTCGTTGAAATCAAATGGCGTATCTTTGGCGAGAAGGTTGCTCAGAGGACGAGCAACCTTAGAAAAGTCATTAATGAACCTCCTATAGAATTCCACATGACCAAGAAATGATCGAATTTGTTTGACAGATGTGAGAGGAGGAAGTTTAGTGATAGCATCAACCTTAGCTTTGTCCATTTCGATTCCCCGTTCAGAGATTACATGACCAAAGACGATGCCTTCTTGTGTCATGAAATGACTCTTCTCCCAGCTAAGAACCAGTCTTGTTTTGATGTATCGTTTAAGGATCATTTCAAGATTAGCTGGACAAGAGTCAAACAATTCTCCAAAAACAGAGAAATCGTCCATGAAGACTTCTATAAACTCTCCCACCATGTCAGAGAATATGGCCAGCATACACCTTTGAAAAGTCGCAGGTGCATTATATAAGCCGAATGGCATCCTATGGAAAGCAAAGGTTCCGTAGGGACAGGTGAAAGTCATTTTTTCCTGATCCTCGGGATGGATAGGGAGATGGATAGGGACTTGGTTGTATCCCGAGTAGCTATCAAGGAAACAGAAGTACTTCTGCCCTGCTAGTCTTTCAAGAATTTGATCAATAAAAGGCAAAGGGAAATGATCCTTTTTCGTGGCTGTATTCAGCTTCCTGTAATCAATACAAACTCTCCAAGAGGAAACTGAATGAGTTGTGACAGGTTCTCCTTTCTCGTTAGTTACAACAGTAATCCCAACTTTCTTGGGAACAATTTATACGGGACTTACCCAAGGACTATCAGAGATCGGATAAATGATTCCTGCATCGAGCCACTTGATAATCTCCTTCTTGACCACTTCTCGTACATTTGGGTTTAATCTTCTTTGCATCTGGCAAGAAGGGCAGGATCCATCTTCCAAAAATATTCTATGATTGCAGTAAATTGGCTCGATCCCCCTAAGGTCATGAATGGTTCAACCAATTGCCTCCTTGTGTTCCTCTAAGACCTTAATCAGTTTAATCTCTTGCTCCTTTGTTAATTTAGCACTGATAATCACAGGGAGCGTCTTATATGGTCCTAAAAACTGATATTTCAGATTCTCAGGCAATGGTTTCAGTTTAAGCTGAGGTGGGTTGATGATTGAAAGTAAGGAAGATGCTGATGAAGATTCATTAAGAGGAAGAAGTTGAGAGTGAACAAAATTAATAACCTCTTCAGAAGATGGCGGGTCTGCCATAGAGGGTTGTGGATCCAATTCAACATCAGAGGAGGAACTTTGAAATGAAGAAACCACCATACAAGTTTCAATATTCACATTATCGTCCTCAAGTTCCTCAATAAATCCACAATCCTCAAATTTGTTAATCGCCTTAAAAATATCCAATTTCATTCTTTGATCCCCAAAGGCGATTTTCATGCTACCACTCTCACAGTTAATGTTGGCTTTGGCAGTAGCTAGGAACAGACGGGTTTTTCCAAGAGAAGTTAGGGTGGTTCCTTCAACCCGGATTATAAGCATTGGAGTAAGGGTTGAACCTAACATTCTCCTGTACAGCATAGACATCCTCATATGGTGAGGATGGAGAGAAAGAGAGGGATCAGAGAAACTGGGATCAAAGGCCTTAGTTTAGAACCCATGGGGTTCCGAATAATGCAGACTCACAGGTTGAGCCGCATCAAGTTGATTCACGAACTCCCGTCCAGAAGGATCTCGTGATGAATGGAATCCCAAATTCTGGGATTGAGTGCGATGAATGGAATCCCGAATTTTGGGATTAAGTGGATTGAGAGTTGTTCATTGAGTTTCCAGCCATCCACTTCTCTATTCTTTTAGTAACCAAGTCCACCTTATCAAGTTTAGTACAAATCCATTTCATATCGAATGAATGAGAGTCACGGACTTCATTAACATTCGATCTGAGCTGTTGGGACCGGTTAAAAGTATCCATAGAGGCATGATTGATTGAATTCTCGCTCATTTCCTTAAACAAATCATACGTGCTATCTGCGTCTTTATTGAGGAAATTGCCTCCGCAAGAAGCGTCCACGTGATTTCTGAGTTGCTTAGTTAACCCGTGATAAAAGATCTGCACGAGTTGCCATTTCGACACCTCGTGGTGTGGACACCTCTGCAATAAGTCCTGGAATTGCTCCCAGGCAACATGAAACTGCTCCCCTCACCGCTAGGTAAAGGTAGTAATTGCCCATCTCAAAGCATTGGTATGTCCGACATGGAAGAATTTCCTTAATAAGGCTGATTTCAAATCATTCCAAGTTGCAATTGGCCTTCCTATAGTCTTGTACCAATGGGCTACTTTATCCCTAAGAGAGTGGGGGAAGAGCCTCATGATCATGTACTCATTCACATTTCGTGCCTTGGTGGTTTGGACCAAAGTGGTCAAGTCCTCCAAGTGCTGAAACGAGCCTTCAGAGCCAAGTCCATGGAAATGTTTGATCAGGCTTAACACCTGGAGCTTGATTTCTACGTCTCCAACAGGAATCTGGACGCTGGGACGTTCCCCGTAATTTGAAGGATCATAAAAATCCTTCAACGGTTGAGCGCCCTGCATTCTCTGGAACCATTCTTGAATTCTCTGCATTTGTTCCATCTGCCTTTGAAATACCTCCTGTGGATCCTAAGGTAGAGGAGGATGTTGATCGGCCATGTGATCAATTTGGTCAAAATCCAATCTATGCCTCCTAGAATACTCTAGTGGTCCTTCTAATCGGGGATTCAATGACCTCCTTCTCAGCATAAACTAGGAAAAGGTCGGAAGGACTATGGATAAGAACCCTGCAGCATAACAAAACAAGCATGTCTTTAAGTGGGGTAGCCTAAGGATCTACAAACTCTCAGAACCCGCCTTAAGGTTATAGACGATTTACTCTACTTGCGTCTGCTCAATCCAATCAGTTAGAAGGAGGGACTGGGGAGAAGGTTTTTCCTTCGGCTTGGGCCTCCAGTTCCTAGTATCCCCCAGCCGCGATCGTTTGACGTTACTCCCCTAGCTAGACATTAGATTGATCAGTACAAGCAGGTTAATCGTAAACAATTTCAGACTAAACCCCAAAGGGTGAATCGGTCCTTAAGGCCAATGTCTACTTGATTTTATTTAAGCCTGGTATTGTAGTGCTTATGGAATGTGGTGGGCCCTTAAAATGGGTTGTGCCCTTAATGATCAATTGAGTATGTGTAAGTGCATGCACACCCAGGATTTTCAAGCAAGATTATTTGTGATGAGTAGATTTTAAGGTTCAAATCTTACTTAAGTAGCTTTTAGGGTTTAGAATTAGGTTTAATTCAATCAAGTTTGAGGCAAACCAGGTTTTCAAGCATAGGTGAAGATCACTTTCCTTTTGAAATAAAAAATAAAGTGGAATGCTTGGTATTGACCTAAATTGAAAACCCTAAGGGGAAGCTCCTTAGTGAGTTGATTTTAGGTCGAGTGGTGCGGCCCAAACAACTCAAACAATTGGCCACAATTATACCACTGAGTGAGGCACACAAAATGATTAACCTATATTGATTTCTACTCTTTTATATATTGATTTTTGGGTACCAGTTCCACAGATCAGAAGTCGGTTGAGTAGAAGAAAATCAATTAGGTTAAGTGCCTTGAATGTGGGTGTATGTTGTGTGTATGTTTGATTTATCCCATAAAAGTATCTTTTTGTTGATTTTTTTTTATGCGAGGATGAAATGAATGTGGGTGAAAATTCAAGCAACCAAACTAATCCTAGAATTTATGCAAACACTTAGGTTAATTAGAGTTTGAATTAATATTGTGAAATGAAATCTATGAAGGGGGTAAAATGTGGAGCACTTACAGTCGTCTTCAACTGTACTTTACTCCGATCTACTACTTGACGATTCCCTGATAGAGATATCTGCAAAACAATAGACAAGAGATAAAGCAAATTAGAAAACGGTAAAGTACACGAAATGCGAAAAGAAGATTGAAAAATCGTTACCTCCCCGGCAACGGTACCAAAATGTTGAAGGCGGAAAACTACGTGTTCGTAGTTGGATTCGAAAATCCGTCGTCGTAGTTCGAGTTGCGAAGAAATCCGTTTAACAGATAAAATTTATACCGAAAATCCGTAAAGAAGTTCTAAGTTGAACACAGGGAGGCTACGTTGATTTCAAAATCCGCAATTATATTTTTTTGTGTTTTTGTTTGAAAGGTGGAATAATCACAATGGAATCAAAATAAACAATAAGAGAGAGAAAGAAAGAGGACAATCACTTGACATTTAAATAATATTTTTACAACTAAAAAAGTAGTAAATGATTACACTAGAAAGCGAGAAACTGTTACAACTTAAAAGTAGGAAATTCTACTCTATAAAGCGATAAAAGAAGGGAGAGATGTTATCCTCCTTGACGAATGCTTGGAGGATGAGCCGAACGGAGGCAACGCCTGGAAGATGGAGGACAAGGCAGGAAGGAGAACGAAGTCGGAAGAACGGGAATGAGGCAGCATGTCATCATCGTCGCATGATCCACTTCCGGAACGGGGGCAAAAACTTAGATTTAGCTCTTGAGGAGCATTTCGGGTGTGGGACAAGCTTCTCTTAAGCTTTGGAGAGGAAGAGAGAAGGGATGAAAAATTCGTAGGGTAGAGGTCTCCTTTTATAGTTGCGAGGATTGTAGGTATCTTGGTCATTACAATATCAAAAACATTAATATGGGACCTTTAGTGACAGACTTAAACGTCACTAAACGCCTTCTTCTGCGCCTGTAACGCCCACGCACATTTGGGCGATATCAGCCGTCCGATCATGAGATCGGACAGTCAAGATCTTGCCTCACAGCGCCCGTTCAAAACGCCTCTGTCGTGCACCCGCGTGCGATGAGGCGTGCAGATACACATCATCGCGTGCATACGCGATCAAAGAATCCTTCGCGCACTATGTCTCCTCCCCTCAGCCGCCCGATCTTCATCTGACGGTTGAATCATGCACGCGCTCGCGCCCGTATGGATTGAGGCGCACAGCATGGCTCGAACGTGCGACCCCTCGCTCGCCCACAACGGCACGACCGCTGCGCTGAGGCTTTCACTTCGTCGCGCGGAGGGATTTGAGCACGTGGATCTACAGCTGTTGGATGGGCATCCAACGGTGGAGATTCGTCGAGTGAGTGAAGAAGAAAAGCAGAGGCGGGTCCTTGGGGTTGGTTGGGCGACTGAGATGGTGTCACGTGACGCCATAGTATTGTAGATGGTGCCACGGGTGTTGGATTGGATCGATTTTCCCGCTGTTAGGCTACGATCATCGATCCGAACCCATCCGTGCGATCGGATTTGTCGTATGAAATGAGGATTGGTACCATCTTGGCCCTTGATCTTTAGAGTTCCTCGGTCTCTATCTGGTGCTACGGATGTCCGATCAGGGCGATCTTGGAGTTGTTGAACTCCAATCGTCACCTTGATTAATTCCGTATGGTTGGATCTTCGATACGAGGCCCCGATTAACAAGTTGCCCTGTCCCTGGCCATAAAAGGAGACAATTACTATACAATTTATACAACTTGACCTAAATGCATGATTATGTATGTTATGTAATACTTACAATGTATGATGCTAATATGACACTAAAAACATGCATTAATAGATATTTTTTGCTATTTAGATGTATGCACATTATGGTCTCACACATGTAACACGAGATTTTTATTTGCATTGCTCTTCGCCCATCTACAGAGATGAGTCTTTGTGATATGCTTGTGTATCTACATCTTTGGTAGGCTATGATTGGTTTAATCTCAACCATAGTGACTTGGCTCCTTCCCATGGTTGTGAAAATCAGTCTACTCGACTGAATAATCGTAGTCGGCCTCCAACCGACTGAATATTCAATAGTCGGTGCTATAGTTGACCACACTGACTACTCAGCCGAGTTTTACATAGAGGATTAAACCTAAAAAAAATTAAGTCACTAGACTCACTACTCTGATCAATGCAGGCATGCGTGCATGTACAAAAGCATGTATATGTGCTGCATGTATGTATTTCTAAACACCATCCGACCCTATGACAAATGGGTGTTGACAACCTGCTATTTCAAGGATGCCGTAGGCCAATCCCAGAATGTCTACTTGTAAGCATTACCAATCACATTGTTGGCAGCCAAAATAAATGTTGCCAGAACAATGAATCAGGGTTGTTGCCCATGTATCCTCAAATCAAAGAGGAGATCAAGCATAAGTTATGGATCTAAGCATCCAGACAATTTATGGCAGAGAAAAGATGAATCATTTGCAAACTTGATGGAGGATACATGGTAGCTAGTAGACACCATTGCTTAAATAGGTATTGTTTTTGGCAAGGCTTAAATAGGTATTGTGTTGCAACATCATCTCATATACTATCTCTCGGACCTATATATCAAATATTTTAACCTGAAAATTCGAATGATGTGGGGTTTTTCAAATATGTACTTAGATATGTACCTCAAAATTTGTTTAACCAAACTAACCACCTAAGAATTGCATTGAATATGAATTTCTATGTAATAATCGCTAAGAAAAATAATATATATATATATGCGTGTAAAAATTTGTTTAACCAAACATGAGTGTGTGTATAATATATATATATATATTAAAAAAATACTTGACCGAGTACTCCCCGACTACCCCCCCACATACCATATACTACTTAGTCAGTGGCCTGGCCGACTAAATATCGACTACCGATTTTTACAATCATGCTCCTTCCTCAGTTACTAATTGGGAATGTTTCCCAATTTCTACTTGAGATTGTCTCCTGCTACTGTTTGGGATCGCTTCCCGTCGTAACCATCTTCTTAGTATTCTATATTCTTGGAGGGTTATTGTTCAAATGGATCTACACTAGAGACAATCTGACCACATGTGACAATGGCTCCCGTACTCTTGTTGCCTTTATGTATGTTGATAGAGCTCACGAATTTGGTATCTACCACTACTGGTAAGTGGGTGACTAACTTAGGTGCATCCACATGTTACCGGTGGTCTTGGTTCTCTGCATACAATCGAACCAACCGAAGCAGTTACCTCCATGAAGATGGTGAATGGCTTCTGATCTCTAATGACTATGGTTGGAGATGTTCAATTTACTTCCAGGATGCAATTATCAGATGTTCACTGTACACCTGAGTTTCCTATGAGCCTTCTTTCTGTAAGCAAGTTGTGTAAGAATCTTAAATGTCGAGTCATATTTGATGAGCACCACTATTATTTTCAAGACAAGTAGACTAGCTAGATTATTGGTGGAGGATATGAGAGAGAAGAACTATATGACCTCGATATTCCCACTCGTTTTGCTAGAACGACCTCTATTTCCACAAATCCTCTTCTTTAGCATTGTAGACTTGGACATCCCTCCTTTGGGAGACTTCATTAGATGTTCCCGCATCTGCCCTCATTTGCTACCTTTGATTATGAGGCTTTCCAATTGGACAAGCATCGTTGATCTACCTTTCCTCCATGGACTAAAGAGCACAACAAATTACCCTTTTAATTGATCCCTTGTGATGTGTTAGCATATATTTTCTATTTATATTTTCTTTGTTGTATGATTATTGGGTTTGATTTGCTCCTCAAGAGCTTTTATGTAGTTTCACCCTTTCGATCTCTCTCTATACGAGAGAGTCTCTATACGAGATAGTCCTAAGGTTTCTAATAAAATTTGAATCATTTCAACCAATTTGGTATCAGAGCATCGGTCCTGGACCGTGGCTCTCGATATCCCACCCCCTAGGCCTCCAAACCCTACACCCACACCCTCTTCTCTCCCAGCAGCAACAATAGCATCGAATCTCCTCTGGCAACACTCCTAGTGGCCGTGCGCGATGGCACACACGCACAGTAGGTCTGGTCTAAGGGCAGCAGCATGCGGCGGCACTCGTGGACCTAACCTGAGTGCAGCATCGTTTGCAACGGTGCTCGTAGGCCCGATCTGAGTGCAGCACCATGTGCAGCGGCTCTCAAGGTGGCCTGATTTGAGCACAACTCCAGCGACGCAGGTGCGACGACGCTGCAAGGCGCAGTAGGTGCTGCGGTGGCGCTGGGTGGCGCATCGGCTGCTCTGGTGACGTCGGGCGAGTTTGCAGCAGCCCTGCGTGGCTGACGCAGAGCAGTAAGGGTGGCGCAGCGTGCTCTGAAGTGGCACGGCATTGTCTGTAGTGGTTCACCTGTTGCTATGAGGAGTTGATAGCCCTTTTCTAGGGCTACTTCTCTTCTATTTCAAGGAAGAGAGACACCTAGGTCCCCTTGGGTCCATCTCGGGTGTTCTCCCTGCACCTGTGTGAGGCCTACCCTTGTCCAAGGGGGCTCTCTACAAGAATGCAGATCTGAATAGGGTCATATATATGTGTCTAGGCATGTTTTCCCCTAGATCTGTATTCCCCGAGATCTGAATAGGGTCAGATCTGAAACAGTCCTATCTGTGCTACCCGTAGACCCGGTGACAGAGGCTTGTTTTCTCTTTTAGCGCCAATTACACCAGCCAGGACAGTACGGGTGGCGGATGGGAGACATTCGTCACTTGTTGGCAACGGAGATATGTCTTTATCTCCTACTTTGATACTAGCAGATGTCTTTTATATCTGATTTTCCTTTGAGTTTACTATCTGTTAACAGTACTACTAGAGACCTGAACTGTCGAGTTATTTTTTATGCGTCTTCTTGTATCTTGCAGGACAAATTTATTAGGAAGATGATTGGTGGAGGGCGTGAGAAACATGGGATATACCGTCTAAGTTGTATTGCTATTATTGCTTCTGCTACCTAGGGCCTTGCTTCTACTATATCTCTCTAATGGCACCACTGCCTTAGTCACCTACCTATTGATCACCTCAAACGTGTTCTACCGCACATACCCTCCACTACTACTCTCACCTGTAATGCTTGTCAGCTTGGCAAACACCGCAAGACTAGTTTTTCCAGTTCTACTTCTGTTTCATTTATTTTTTTCTTTTTGAAAAGGAGAGGAATGCTATTGAAAATGATAGCAATCTAGGCAACTTCTATTTTATTTGTTACATTTGATTTGATTCATATGGATGTTTGGGGTTCCATTCGTATTCCTGATCGACTTAAGAACAAATATTATCTTGTTTTAGTTGATTTTTCTCGTATTTCTTGGATGTTTCTTTTGAAAAAGAAGTCTGATATGGGGACAAATCATTAAAAACTTTGTTAAAGAAATAAAAATTCAGCATTCTTATTTCGCGAAGTGCTTTCGTTCTAATAATGCCTTGGAGTTTTGCACTATGCATTTGCGAAATTTCTTTTCTAGTTGTGGCATTATCTATGAGACCACGTACCCTCACACCTCTCAGCAAAATGTTATTAATGAGAGGAAACATCGTTATATCTTGATGTTGCTCGTAGTTTGTTGATTCACCATTCAGTCCCCTTTTTACTGGGGTGATGCTGTTTTAACTGCATGTTTTTTGATCAATCGGATGCCTAATGCCGCATTACATGAACGGATTCTTTTGCAGGTTATGTATCTTGACCAACCCCTATTTCACGTCACCCCTCAAACTTTTAGTTGTGTTGCCTTTGTCCATTTGTTAGGATCAGGTCGGGATAAACTAGCACCAAAAGCAATTAAGTGCATTTTTCTTGGGTATACCTAGACACAAAAAGGGTATCGGTATTTTGATCTGCTTACTTCTTGGCACTATGTTTCTGCAGATGTTACCTTTCATGAGGCAATACCTTTCTTCTCTATGACTGATGCTGAGATGCCTCCTGAGAGTGATATAGTGCCTATGCCACATACCCCCATTCGCTTTGGGAGTTTCCCTGAGATCCCTATCCCTATTGCACCACCACTACCACCTAATGCTACACATCCCTTTCCTCGATTGACTAAGCCACTCCAGACATATGTCCACCCTCATACTACTTATCAGGGACCCCCACTCTCGCCTTTACCATTAGCTTCTCAGGTGAGTCCTTTAGACACCGATGCATGTTTGCCCTGTGATGATCATAGGAACAGAATAGATGATGTGGCAAGTGATGATCTCGATCTTCCGATAGCTATTCAGAAGAGACAACGGACCTTATCCCACGGCTGGGGCACTTGCCACTGATGGCTTAGCCCCTGGGTTTGTTGGATTTACTCAGGTGTTAGCTACTACTCAGATTCCAGCTACTCATCGTAAGGCCATGCGTAATTCAAAATGGCGGATAGCCATGGAGGATGAGATGGCAACTCTTAGAGGCTGTGGGACCTGGGAGCTCACTCCACTTCCTGTTGGCACTACCCTTGTTGGTTGTTGATGGATATTCACTGTGAAGTTCAACCCAGATAGCGGTGTTGCTACATACAAAGCACGTCTCGTGGAAAAAGGGTTCACCCAAACTTATGGAATGGACTTCTTTGACACCTCACCAGTTGCCAAACTTTCTACCAAACGGGTGCTAGTTGCAGTGGCAGTTCAATTAGATTGGCCTTTACATGAGCTGGATGTGAATAATGCCTTCCTCTATGGGGACCTCCAAGAGGCAGTCTACATGCAGCAACCATCTGACTTTGAGGCTAAGGGGGAGTGTGTATGTTGACTACAGGTCATTTATTGCCTTAAGCAGAATCGCAGAGCTTGGTTCTAGAGGTTGTCACAGGTTGTAGAGGAAGCTGGATTCAAGAGGTGAACAATCGACTTTTCTTTTTTTGTCAGGAAGACTGGACGAGGTACTTCTTATTTATGTTGATGACTTAATTGTCACAGGAGTTGATGAGCAGGGTGTTGCTGAGATTAAGCACATCCTAACAGAGCTGTTTCTTATGAAGGACTTGGGAGCTCTACAATACTTTCTTGGTATTGAGGTTACTCGTAGCAAAAAGAGCGTGGTCTTGTCCCAGAGAAAGTACGCTTTAGATATCTTGCAAGAGATTGGTATGCTTGAGGCCAAGGAGGTCAATATTTCTATGAACCCTAAGATGCTACTATATGATAAGGATGCACAGTTGGTGAACAAGCAACTTATGGGCAAGCTGCTATACCTCACTATCATAAGGCTAGACATCTCCTTTGCAGTAGGGAGACTAAGTTAGTTCATGGCCAAGCCAACACGTCACGTCAACACTGGGATGTAACAGTGATGATGCTCAAACACATCAAGAAGGTTCCTGGGAAGGGTCTTCTCTTCTCCAAGGAATCTTCCATGACTTTGGTTGACTACTCTGAGGCGGATTACACCGGATGTCATGTAGATCGCAAATCCACTATTGGGTTCTGCATCTTTCTAGTAAGAAGTTTGATTACATGGAGGAGCAAGAAACATGGCACAGTTGTAAGATTCAGTGCCGAGTCTGAGTACAGAGCCATGGCTTAGACGACTGCATAGATAATGTGGATTAAATCCCTACTTACTGACTTGCAAATACAGTTTTCTAGCTCGATAGAGATAAGATGTGATAATAGTGCAGCCACCTTTATTGCCAACAACCTAACATTTTACGAGAGGACGAAACATGTTGAGGTTGGTTGCCACTATACCGGAGACATCATTTAGAAGGGGTTGCTTTATACTATGCCAATCACATCTGAGGAGTAAATTGCTGATATCTTTACCAAGCCATTAGCCAGATCTCTATTTGATTCATGTGTAGCCAAGTTGAGCATGATAAATATCTTTACTCTAGCTTAATGGAGAGTATTAGCATATGTTTTCTATTTCTATTTTCTTTGTTGTACGATTATTGGGTTTAGTTTGCTCCTCGAGAGCTTTTATGTACTTTCACCCTTCAATTTCTCTCTATATAAAAGAATCCTAACATTTCTAATAAGACTTGAATCATTTCAACCAATTTAATGTTTAGGGACCATCTCGCGTAACTAGCATTGTAGGCCACAAATACTTACCTGTGTTTATTGATGTTTACAACGAATCTACTTGGGTATTTCTTATGAAGGATCGGTTTGAGATCCTTCACATAGTGAAGCGATTCTTTGTAAATGTGTAACATGTCTACTCGACGTCAATCAAGACCTTCTGTAATGATAATACCCAAAAATTCCTGTAAGACTTGGAATCATTATTTATCATGAACGACACCTTTACATCAAACATCCTACGCCTACACTTCTCAGTAGAATGGTATTGCTAAGAGGAAGCTGCAACATGTCTTGGATATTGCTAGGACCCTTCTCATAAAGTTGTCGAAATAGTTTTAGGGAGATGTTGTACTCTTACCATGTATTCGATTAACTGGATCCCGTCATCTATCCTAAAAGGAGAAATACCATTCTAGTTGTTACATCCTAATGTGGGTCGACCTTTTGCTCTTTCGCTTTATGTTTTTGGATGCACATGCTTTGTGCATGCCTTTGGGCAATAGGACAAGCTCTCTCCTTGAGTGCTTAAGTGCATATTCCATGGTTACTCCTACACTCAAAAGAGATACAGGTGCTATAACCCAAGTAGTCGACAATATATTGTTATTGCAGTTGTAACCTTTGTTGAGAACGTTCCTTTCGTTTCTGAGGAAAGGACCAATATTGAGTTTATTCCTCGCCAACTATAGACATTTCAAGGACGACAAAAGGAGCCTCCTATTGTTTCATTGCCTTCTATGTGTACCCCTGATCTTGATGATAGCAATTGCATGCCCTCGACGCAAAGTGAGGTTGATAAGAGACCAATTGCTCTAAGGAAAGTAGTTTGTACTTGCAGATTATATCATATCTCCTATTTCACAACCACAACACATTTAGATCCTTCTATACAACAATTTTCCAAAGCATTACTCAACACTGTCACTCCCCTAACCTATGTAGAAGTTTCACAGGACCCTTGGTGGAAGACAACAATGAATGCGGAAATGAAGGCTTTTACTTGTGGTACGTGAGAGTTTGTGTCATGTCCAAAGGGTGCTAAAGTTGCTGATTGCAAGTGGGTTTATACAATCAAATATCTTGCGAATGGTAATATTGATAGGTTAAAGGCGAGATTGGTGGCCACGGGTTTCACGCAGACCTATAGAGTATACTACTTTAATACCTTCTCTCTTGTGGCTTTAGTTTCTTCAATACGTATTATCCTATCCATCACTATTAACAGGAATTGGCCATTATATCAGCTTGGCATCAACAATGCTTTCCTCTACAATAACCTGACAAAAGAAGTGTATATGTAGCAACCTCTTAGATATGAAGTTGAGGGGAAGTGTGTATGCAGGTTAAAGAAGGCTATTTATGGTCTCAAGTAGAATCCATGTGCCTAGTTTGATATATTAACTAGTGAAGTGATGTAGATTGAATTCTAGCAATCCACATCTGATCATTCCATCATCAAAATGACTACCTCTAGCACAAGGTTCGAAATGTCGATTTTTCGATGGCAGATTTTGATGATTTCGACGGCCTGAAAAAATGACATTTCGAGGCACGCCGAGGGCACGCCGAGGGCATGCCGGTGCATGCCGACAGAAATGATTAAGATTTGAAAGACAACTAAATTAAGATATTAGAAACGTTTTATAGGTTTTTTATAATAAAAATAGGTTATTTTAGCCTGAAAATCTATCTCTGTATGTGTGTGTGATCAAGATATTAGAAACATTTTTTTATAATAAAAATATGTTATTTTAGCTGTGTGTGTGACCTTCCCTTCACTCCCAGACCGCCCCCACGCCCTTGACCTTCCCTTCCCTCCCAGACCCCCCCTCGCGCCCGCTCCCCGCCCCCATTTCTCGCCCAAAAGCTTCCCGCCTACCCTTTTCAAGTATCCCGCCGCTCAACCACCATCGGTATGCCGACGTTTCGTCGGTAACTGTCGGCATGCCGGCGAAATCCTCGGCATGCCGATGGTTTCCATGCAAACCGACACTATATTTGTGTCGATATGCCCTCCCTCCAAAAAGTCCCTTACCGACGGCATGCCGGTGGCATGCCGTCTGCATTTAAATCACAGACTACAGCAACAGAACGACAACCAGAAGGTTGCACTTTATCTCAGTGACAATCGACACTTAAGGACGTCTTTGAGAAGTCCAATACGTGTTGCCCGATTAGTGCTTGTGACACATAAAAGGCGTATCACAAGGAAGCTGCAGTTGTGAAGTTTCTGGTTGGTTTGGGGCCTCAATATGCGACTTCTTATTCTTAGATGCTTACATTAACAGAGCTTCCTAGTCTTGAGGAAGCATACAACATGCTGAGTAGGATCTTCATTTCTCTCACGATTAAGGAGTCCATAGGTCAGGCTTTTTCCTTGGTTGTTGCCCAAGGTCATGGACAAGGTATTCTCTCTACCGACGGGAGGCATGGTGCTAAGGGCAGAGGGTGCAAATCCTGCACATATTGCGGGAAGCTTGGTCATATTGAGAGCACTTGTTGAACCAAGCATGTATGACGACTATTTGCCAATCAGGTGCTTGCCACTGAAGAGCAGCCAAGAGACGCTGTATCAGTACCTTGGTTTGATTATGATAAGCCTCTTCAACGACTTTCTTAGCTCTCTCAAGATACTTCTTCTGCATCTGACACTACTATCCTGGTGACCTCTTCTACCTCTGCTAAAGCTACCCTAACCACCTCTTCAGGTATATTGCCTACACTCTCTGTACAAAGTGATGATTTATGTGACACATATTGGCTAGTGGACTCAGGAGCATTACGTCACTTGAGTCGAGACCGGCGACGCTTCTGTCGTCCCCTCATTGTTCCTCCTGGACATACAGTACAGGTGGTCGACGGGAGGCATTCTCCCATCACTGGTCAAGGGGAGGTTACTGGCGTCCCCAACATGAGATTGACTGATATCCTGCTTGTTCTTGATTTTTCGATCAGTTTATTTTTAGTTAGCCGAATTACCAATGAATTGAATTGCCAGGCTATATTTGATGTAGTTGCTTGTACTTTTTAGAATATCCTGATGGGGAGAACGATTAGTGGTGGTTGTAAAGAAGGGGAAGTCTATCGCCTCTTCTAATCTCCTTTTATTGCGGTAAGTTTTGGTGGAGTCACCACTTCTGTTGAGTTTCCTTTTCAGTGGCATCTCTATTTGGGTCATTTATCTCTGGATAATCATCATGTTATAGCACAGGGATCTCCTACTGTTGTCATTGGTTGTAATGCTTGTCAGCTTGAAAAGCGTCATTGGAGTACTTTTAGATTGAGGCATGTGATTTTAGATATATGGCATGTTGTTGCCCATAGATCTATGGTGGGGTTGTTGTTGATAAGTGGCTTGGTGTTCTTCTGCTGCTGTCATCGGCGCAAAGCACATGAGGAAGCAGGCCATGCTTGGCTGCCACTTTCCATCACCAGCTTGGGGGCTAAAACGACGACAGTGAGCTATGGATCATCTTTGCCTTCCAATCTTTGCTGCCACTTCACGTTTGCAGAGATCAAGGCCGCAACGAATAATTTCGATGAGAAGCTTCTGCTTGGCATTGGTGGTTTTGGGAAGGTCTACCGCGGTAGTATCGATGATGGGATGACCATGGTAGCGATCAAGCGTGCTAACCCAATGTCCGAACAGGGCCCGCACGAGTTCCAGAATGAAATTGAGATGTTGTCCAAGCTCCGCCACCGCCATCTTGTCTCTCTAATCGGTTACTGTGAAGAGAATGGCGGGATGATATTGGTGTATGACTACCTGGCTCATGGCACGCTCCGCGAGCACCTCTACAAGTCCAAGAACCAGCCCTTGAGTTGGAAGCAGAGGCTTGAGATATGTATCAGGGCTGCTCGTGGCCTCCATTATCTGCACACCAGTGCCAAGTACACCATCATCCACCGTGATGTGAAGATAACCAACATCCTTTTGGATGACAATTTGGTCGCCAAGGTTTCTGATTTTGGTCTGTCCAAGACAGGCCCTTCACTGGACAATACACACGTCAGCACAGTCGTGAAGGGATGCCGACGAAATGTCCTGCAGCGTCGATCGGCATGCTGGCGAAATCGTCGGCATGCCGGCGGCACACCTGTAAATCGACAACATACTCATGTCGGCACGACCCCCTTCCAGAAATGGCCTTGCCGACGGCATGCCGTCGGCATTTAAATCAATGCTCTAGCACTGTCATTCTCGATGTGTACATTGATGACATGGTTCTGGCAGGAGATGATTATGTAGGCATCCAATAGACCAAGGCATTCTTACAAGTCTTTGTTACAAAAGACTTAGGGGAGCTACGATATTTCTTAGGAATTGAGGCAGTCAGAGACGAACGTAGCATGGCACTCGTACAACGAAAGTATGTCCTTGAGATACTTGAGGACGCTGGACTACTTGGCACAAAGCCCTCGACTCTTCCAGTTAAGCAAAACCAATATTGGGAGACTGAGGATCCCCTCTTTAAGGATGTCCATAGATATAGGAGTACTATGGGCAAATTACTGTACTTAACTATTACTTGCCAAGATATTAGCTTCACTGCCAACAGAGCAAGTCAATATATGGACAAATCATGCTCCAGTCATTGGCATGATATTTGTCTGATACTAAAGTATCTGAAGGGGTCTCCTAGAAATGGGCTATACTACAAGAACAATGGTCACCTAAACCTTTATTCATATTTCGATGCTGACTATGGAAGGCCTATTGAGGATAAAATATCCACCACTAGATATGCCATATTCCTTGGGGGCAATCTTGTCTCATGGCACAGGAAAAAGGAGACAGTAGTGGCCTACTCAGCATTGAGTCTAAGTATAGGGCAATAACTCATACTGCATGTGAGGTTTTGTGGATCACCTCTTACAAATCTTGGAGCACAAGTGAAGAGTCCAATTCCAATATTTTGTGACAACAAGTTAGCTCCGTGCATTGCCTCAAATCTTATCTTCCATGAGAAGACAAAACATATTGAGGAAGATTGCCATTACATTCAGAAGGCCATGATGGAAGGGAGAATTGCTACTCGTGTCCTCAGAGCTTCAACTTGCGGGCATTCACACAAAGGTGTTAACAAAGAAGAGGCATGTGTTTCCATGTAACAAGTTGGGCTTAGAGGATATCTACACCAACTTGAGGAGAAGTGTTAGAGCTCCTTTCATTCTATATTTGGTTTTGTTGTCATTTCTCATTTTAATTTGGACTCTTCATGTAATTCTTCCATCCCTCTATACAAGAGAGGTTAGGGCTTCAGTTTGAATGAGAGGTTTTTCATTCTGTCACACAGTCCCCTTGGCATCCTGAAAGTCAACATTCTACTCTTCAAAAAAGCCAATGTTCTAACCACATTCACAAATCATAGGATGGGAATGTCATGATTATTTGCAAGAAGTCCACATGTTCACTAGGCCCAGATGGCTTCTTGAATTTCACCTGTGATTGGTGAGAATCTGATGGTGACTAATGGGAGTTCAATGGGGGAAATAGGGGGTCTAACAAGATCAATTGATTCAAGTTTCTGTCAACCAAGAAGATGCCAACACTGCAGTATTACATTTACGGGCCAATCACCCTCTCAAATAACATATTTATAGAAGTAACCGGCTAATCACCTGTCCTATTCTACGAGTTCTATTCAATTCAGTTGAGTTGCTTTTATTTCTGTTTGTTTCATGATGTCTAGGATTTTCTGATGGCTTCTTGAACATAATCGATTGGAAGGCATTCCGACAAAACCTGGAATTTTTTAAGGCCTGCAACTCTCTGATTTGGTGGTTCCTATGTTTATATCCTTTTCGAATTGGGGTTTCCAGTTGGTCAATTGCATGGATGAGATAATGCATAATGACTACCTCTTTTTCTGTGTTAACTAATGGTCAACATATTGGTGGTGGATTAACCCTCGGCATGGTATGCAGCATAGCTGCCCCTCTACACCTGTTCTCTTTAACCTGGTTGTTGAAGCTTTGCGGTTGTCTATTTAGGTGTATTTGTGATATGGATCTGTGATCCATTTCCAGTAGAGTAGTGCACTCCTGCTCTAGTATTGCAGGTGACAATTTCTGGTTAGTCACTTGTGGCAGCGGTTACTATTTTAGCCTTTTCATAGCATTTTTGTGAAAATCATGGCCTTGTGGTGAATGGGGCAAAATCTGCATGTGTTCTATGTAGAATGGGGGATGCGGATATCGAGGCTTACCAATTCACAAGGTGAGCCTATGCTTACCTTATACCTTGCTTATGGCCAATAGTGGCGGCCATTGGTGAGAACATGGTGTGGATCGTTGAATATTCAAATTCTCAGGTATTGAGAAAGGGAGATAGATTGCTTCTTTTGAAGTCGTTTTTGCATTGCTGACCTTTATGTTTGTGTTTCACATTAGCTTTGTTGGAAAAATACAGGTGTCATCTATCGTAGGTTCTTTTTTCTTTTTTTTTTTGAGAGATATCTTAGGTTCTTTTGGAAGGGTTTGTGTGATGATAACACCAATGTTTCATTAGCTACCTGGTATATAGTTTGCAGACCACTTGATTGTGGCTGCCTTGGCACTCTGCATTCAAGGACTATGAACGCTATTCTTTTGGTCGAGTTTTAATGATTTTGACCTGTGGAGCATGGTCTTTGAGGGTTGCTATTGCAAGGACTTTAAGAGTCAAGAAGATTCTCCATGGGTAGCTATTTCATTTTTTGGATGGGTGATTGGTGATATAGGGGCATTCTGCAAAGAGATGCCAAGGTCTATCACCACTGGCTTTTGGATCCATCTTCATCCTTTGTTGCTTGGTGTGGTGCTTCAGATCTGATTGTGGACTCCTTGACATTGAGTTTCCTATCTGCTTTATCTGATCAATTCCTGGTGGAGTTTGTTTGAATGATGATCTGTCCAATTTACATGTTGAACTATCTTGCAGAGATGCCGGGTTGCTGGGCACAAGTCCTTTCTCTATGCAGCAGGCTTACACGTTTTTGCAAGGACAAGTAGCAAGTGTGGAGGCTAACCTTGTCCAAGATTGCCACTTTATCTAGAAGAGTAAAGCCTCACTAAAAGTTAGTTATGAAGATTTTTAGACTGGTGAACAATGGAGGGGGACATGTCATTTGTCATGTCCATGTTGCAGCTAGTAATAGGAGGATGTTGACCACCTTTTCTGCAGATGTGTTTTTGCAGCTGAGGTCTGGATGACCATTGGGTTTATTGGATTATCATCTTCATCTCTTTCTAACATAGCTTATATGAGGGATGTGGATGTCTATTGGCATCCGGTAGTCATCCTTATACGAAAGAACTGCTTTCCAAAAAAAAAGGGTAGAAAAAAACCGACCATCTGTTCAGAAAATAATTGAGCAGAACCTTATCTGTTAGCCTTGCGCCTAGCATGGTGATGACTCATTTAATTATCATTTCTTATGAAACTTAATTGCACTTTTTGAAATTTAATATTTTTTATTGAGCATTCTTTCTTTGCACATAATTTGTAGCATCAATACTAAAGCATCGCCAGTTCCATAGAGTTTATGAGGATTGCTTCTGAAGAAAGTTGTTGACTGATTAGAAGAAAGGCATAACATTAATCTGAAACCGTACCTTTTTCTTGAGGAAAAGGAAAAGAGAAACATTTTTCAGGTTCTCCCCTTAACTAAGAATTATATAACAAAATTTTGGATTTAAGGATGAATTATATATGAAAAAAATATGGTTTTAATAATTGGACTCTTCAAAGCATTTAATTGTGTTCTTTTGTGGAAAGGAGCATCTGATGGTGGTAGAAGAGTTGAGTGACCTTGGTAGCACAAAATCTTGATTCACATTGGACATGAGTTGCTCAGAGAATTCATGTATGTTTTTATTTGAGGCTTTCATTGAGCTTGAGGATGGATATGTTTTTCAATCAAAATGAAAGTCCAGCAAAGCAGTTAATTAACCAAGTCAAGAATTATGTTAAGTGACATGTAAAGTTTTATAAATTTTATGTGATAGTTTTGCTCAAACTTGAAAAAAAAATTATTGCATTTCCACTCTAATTTGTGCTTGTGCTTGGTTTTGTCTTGGACCTTTTAAAGTATAAGGTGCTTCCTATAATTGATAGGGAATTGTTTTGTTTAGTACCTTTTAAATGTTTTTTTAGTGAAAATAGGATGATTACATGCATTCAATAGCCATCCAAAATTCATTAAAAATAATTATAACAAGCACAAAAATCAAATGATGTGGTAAAAAATTACACCCCTCACAACTCATCCGATCCCACACCAAAGATCAACAACTGAGCACATCAACTATCCCCACTACGCATACCTTTAGCAGACTCTCACATCAAAAAATATCCCACTCTTCCATAAGTAATTGACCCCCATCAATGACAAAATACATAAAAATCAATCCCAAAAAATGTTCAAAGATCCACCCCAAGAAAACCCATTAATCCAGCTCCATACTCATGGCACAAAAAACTATCCCTTTGGGAATAAAAATCTCCTTAACAACTGTCTTGTGACCTACACTAGATGCTTTGGCCTTTCCCGCCTTCTCCAACTCCTCGCTTTCTTTTGCCACACGCATCTGTTGCAATCACATCCTATATATGATTCGATTCTTGTGATAAATCAATTTCCAATTGTGACAGCTGAATCGAATCTCTTGATTGGATACAAATGCGAGATTGGAAGGTTCTCCCCCATCGAGATCAATCATTGGAACCCCATCCAAATGGGCTTGAATATCAGGTTCTAAGCTTTCCTCACCTTCGTTTTGCTGCATTTCACAATGTACACTGTCCTTAACAACATTAAGCATCACATTATTTGTCGCAACAGAAGTAGAGCTACCATCAACGGGTAATTTGCACCTGGCACCGTGTTCATCAAGAAAAGTGCAAGATGCAAAAAGACCTTTCACATCATCCCGCATATTGATGAGGGACAAAAATCGCCCTCGAACCCAAAACTCCACATACAACCCCACAGAGGATCCAGTTACTCGATTACCGGGTAAACAGGCGAGATCGGTATCACCTGTCCCGCTTACGATAAGCCGGACCCAAATCGAGATCCGCCTAATCTGCCAAAAGATTCGGCGAAGGCAAGACTGAGGATATGACAAGATGGAAGCGACCACCCGCGTCTTGACAGCAAGCATGTTGTCTGACAATAAGGATGCTAAAGGCCCTTAGGCTATAGGTCCTTCCATAAATAGTGAGAAGAGACCCTCAAGCGAGCTCTCACGCAAGCTCAGGACAAGAGAGAGATCTTGTAACCTCTCAAATTCTAGTGCATGGTTAGGAGTATTATCCTACCCCCAGACGTAACCCCTGGTGATGGAACTAGGCCACCAAACCCCCTTGTCCCCCTTGCGATTGTTTGATGTTTGTTGGGTGGAATCCTCCTATCGTAATGGAGACTCAACCACCCCCTCCTAGCGATGGATGCTCATGGCTATGTAG
Source organism: Thalassia testudinum (assembly GCA_037157565.1). Classification (NCBI taxonomy): domain Eukaryota; kingdom Viridiplantae; phylum Streptophyta; class Magnoliopsida; order Alismatales; family Hydrocharitaceae; genus Thalassia; species Thalassia testudinum. Next base: position 3,395,755 of record JAZHRO010000003.1, on the reverse strand, counting down.
CGCTCCCAGCCTTTAAAAATCTTTTGGTGGCCGTCCGAGGCCCATCAAATGGCGCCGTCTGTGGAAAGCATCAACAACGCCATCGCTCTTCCGAGCATCCCGTTGCTGAGAGGAGGTGCCCTTTCGGCGCCCCACCTCAGCCTCCCTAGGTGAGAACTTTTGCGGTGGTCTTAACCACTCACGGCCCCACCCGCGACTCCTCCCTCCTCAGGGGAGAGCCCAGTCGGGATTCGACGTCTCCATGCCCTAATAACACTCTTGGCATGCTAATCCAAGTAAAGGAAAACAAGCACGCCTCAACCAATGGCTCGAGGTCCTGAAGCGAGCCCCTCTCTCCATAGTGTAGGCCAAGGAGGGGGATATGATGTTGAAGCCGACAGCCTTGGGTGTACTCCCCTGCATGTATTGCCTGCCTGCTCAAGAAGGGGGTTGATGGTAGCCTCCCTCCAAAAGCGATCAAGGAGCCAGCACCCAATCGTGCCCTTGGGAGCCACCCCCAAGTGAGGACGGCACATAGCCGCTCTATTAGAAAACCTCGCCAGGTGCTTTCGATCACGCCTTCCCGGCACAGGCCCACCAACGATCAACCAGCTTGTCGGCTCCCCAAGGAGTGACAGGTAAATTCCAGGAGCACTTCGCCAAGCGACGAAGAGCAAAAGACAACCCTGAGAGGTTGTCAGAAGCTTAGCAGCGGAAGACTAAGCCTCTCCAATCCTACCCGGATCAAATTGAGGCTTTACACTTCAAGGGGAAGAAGACCCCCACTAGGCGATGATTCCCCAGCACTTTGAGCCGGACCATTTAGCTCGAGAGCATGGGTGCGACATTATTGGTCGCGTGCCAAACACCCCGTAGGTCTCTAAGAAAAGCCGTAAGGACCGTGGAGCGAGGCAACTTCTCCCATTCCTACGATAGATTGGCTAAGAGATGCGACAACTATGTTAGCGTTGTTGAAGGTGAAAGGATTGCCTTCCCCAACACTCGTCTGTGGGAGCAGCCCTTTCCACGAGTGAAGGATCGCCTTCCCAGGGATGGCAACCAACCCACTGAAGGTCGCTATTACGGACCTTGCTACACAAGGCGGGAGTCCCTTGGGAAGTACACTCCCCTTGCCATGAACCAGGCGGACGTACTTGAAGGGAACCGGTCCACGGGCAAGGACCCAAGACCCTCCGACTGAAAAGGGGCTCCAGCAATTGCAGGCAGTTGACATGGTCTTCCTTACGGATCGAGGAATCGGCGCCCCACCCAAGCAGGCAAGTAGTGTGACGGGAAACGTTCTCGCGCATTTGAAAGTCGTCGGAAATTGTAGTATAGTCGCGCAAAAACGTTCGTCAAAAATTAAGTTTGTAAAAATTACAAGACTTGAGTCCCAATCGTTCGTCTTTGGGAGGCATTTGTTTTACTTTTGAAATCGATTTTTTTGCCGCTCTACTTTGTTTAGAAATCACATGGCGGTTTATGATTGTTACGTATTTAGATACGACATGCTTAGTTGCAATAGATGATAATGAAAAGCAGGCAACTTTAATCACACCAAATATATTGCAATCGATGAGCTCATGGCGATTCTCAACACATAAACATGTATATATAGAAAAATTTCTTTCATTCATTCAAGGTGTTCGCAACATGGAGGTAGAGGAATGCTTATAATGGAAAGCTTAAAATGGAAATCTAGCTACCAGAAAATGATTGCATACAAGAATCAATTGAGGGATTTTGCATGCATCATTGGGGGAGAAGTAAGATTACGCTATTAAGCAGCAATAAAAGCAATAAAAATTATGAAGAGCATAAATTAAATCTAGCAGAATAAAGGGCATTCAAGGGTGGTCCCCAGTGGCCTTGGAGTGGTCGAAAGGAGAATGAGGGGCGGCCAATGTAGCTTAGGCCGACCCTTGGAGAGAGGGAGGATTGATCCAGCATCCCGGCATGATGTCCTCCATGGTTGTGGTAAGCTTGTGGAGGTGGAGTAGCTGACCTAAGTGAAGGTGTGTGTGTATGGAGCTAATGAGGTGAGTGGTGCCAATGAAGCCAAGGGATGTGAATGGATGCAAATGGCCACCCCTTAGGTCTATAAAATAGACCTAAGGGAAGCTCTCTAGAGAATTATGGAATTCTCTAGAGAGGCCTATGGTGGGAGCTCATGGGAGAGTGAAAGAGAGGATAGATGGTGGTTTTTTTATCTACCAAATGTGGATCTAAAAATTGAATGGCTCTTGGTTGCTAATTTTGGCAACCAAGGCAACCACACATGGTAGAGAGTTCTAGAGAACTCTAGGCTAGGTATTTTCGTGTGGATGGTGTGTGTGGGTGTGTGTGGGTTGAAACTTAGGTGGCTAGGTTGATTAGGTTCTAGTGGATTTAGGTCGAGGCATGTCTCAAATTAGGGTTATAAACCCTAATTCACTAAGGTAAAGTGCAATTAAACTTAATACAAGTTTAATTCGGTGTGTGGAAACTTAATTGAGAGTAAAACAACTCAATTAATTTAGGTCTAGGTCAATTGGATGCTCACTAAGTCCAATTGGACAGTGTGTGCTGAGATCAGGGCTTAATTGGACTCAATGAGTCCAATTGAATAGGCTGATGGAATTGACTAAGATCCAAGTCAGTTAGGTTTAGTGAGGACCTAATTAGGTCCTTAGGGAGGTCTAGAGGTGATGTACTAGGGTTAAGGCACCTTAATTTAGGTTCCTATGAGATTGAAATTGGGTTTAGGGACCTAGAGATCTAAGATCAAGGCTTAAATTTCAAAATAGGAATTGGAGAGTAGTATCATACGTCTAATAATAGTGTCAGACGTCTTATACTAAAAAATCAGAAGTCCAGACTTGTTATCTGGACGTCCAATCAGAGTCAGGAGGGATTTTGGATTTTGTTTTGGGTATTCTGCAGAAATTGGATGTCTGACAAAGTGTCTGGACATCCAATAACACTGCAGAAGTGGGTTTGAGGTGTGCGGGAGATGGCTAAGGGTCATGGACGTCCTATAACTTATCTGAACGTCCAAATAAGAGTTGGAACTAGGGTTTTAGGGCTTCCTAGGGTGTTGTGACCTAATCTAAGGGTGGCTAAGGCTTGGGGAAGTCTCTAGGCTATCCTAGGGCTTGGATGGACCTAAGCTCATCACATTTTACTGCTTTATTCCTACTTAATAGCATAGCAAACCTCTAACTCCCTTACATTATTATTCCTACATCTAATCTAAGCCTTCTGCTCCAGCTCTACTGCAACTCTCGTTATTCTAGATCCAACTTCAGATCCTGCTCCAGATCTGCTTATTCCCTGCAATCGACATAATGTACTTAATCAGCACATTATAACATTATTTTATGCATAGCTAAAGGAAAGCAGTAAAGATGCAGATAATGCATATGCATGCATGAATAACCTTAACTTATGCTAAGTCCTAGCTTAATCTAGGTCAATTAAGACCTATGATGGCTGCGCAATCATAGTGCCACCCTAGTTCCTCGTCTAGCAGACACCGCCGTCGAATCCTAGTCATGACGCTCGCATTGCCCGAGGCCCTCTCCTCCCGTCGCCCGAGCACGTCAGCACAGTGGTTAAGGTAACCTCGGGATCGAGGTCGCCCAAGCACATGAGCCATTCCTTCTGAATTGGCTCTCCCAGGTGTCTCCCCTCAATCTTCAATTAGAGCGAGGAGCACACGGCGTTCCAAACAACAACCTCCCTGCCTAATCCGACGAGGCGTCATGGTTTGCTTCAACAAAGCTCCCCCCGTTGGGGCATCGTCGGTCCAAACCCTTTGGAGAATACACTCCCTTAGGCCAAGCGAAAATCACAGTCGGGATGCTCACGTTATCTGAGGCCCTCGCCTCCGGATGATTGAGCACATCAGCGCCAAAGTCGAGGCGACCTCCTGAAGCGACGTCGCTCGGGATAGGTCGACAACCTACATAATCGACCTCCACCGGTAATGTCCGCATTACTCGAGGATGCCCACCTCTGGATACAAAGGTTGGGCTAGCCTCCAGAGCCAACGAACCACCCCTTTCTGGGTTGGTGCACCCATAGTGCCTTCACCGCTTCGGTGACGATGCTTCACCCTCCCCTTGTCGGCCATTCCGATTGAGGAGGGGCACAGGGAGAGAGCAGGCCTCCTCTGTCCAACCTTGACGAGGATGGGCACCTCAACCAAGTGGCACACTTAAGGTGGCTGGTCGACGGTAGTGCTGGGCAACCTGCCTGGCTGACCCCCAGTACACGCCCAATGCTAGATCCTCCTGATACGTGCCCAGGCCTCATCAGAGGAAGAGAACAGCGCACGACAACCTGGCGTAAATCCTCAAGGCTGAACCAGAACGACCCGGGGAGGCCCAACAAGGGGGGAACCGAATTCGTGCAGTCCAACGAGGGGCAAACCTGCCAAGCGACTTTGGAATCACAGCCAGACTCTTCAGTCATGGCAATCCCCCCTCTTTCTTTTTCCCTCACGACGCTGCCAAGCTCGTCAAGGACAGAATGAACCTTAGTCCTAAAGTCCTAAGGAAACCGTCCCCCTTGTGTCCCTGCAACGGTGGGCTAACCCCTTAAGGGTGGCCCACGCTGTGTGACTCCTACGTGCGCGCTCCCTGCCATAGAAAGGGCAATCCCATTAACACCAGCCACAACGTCTGAGGCCCTCACCTCATCGCGACGGCAAATGGTATCCGACCTTGTCCTAGCAAAGACAGACCTACCTCCCGTAATGGCCGGGTGTCACTCACAGAAGCTGACGCTCGCTTCGCACTCCCGTCCAGCGGGCCAACTCTTAAGGTAGAACTCGGACGGACGCGCTCGACGTTCTTGTATATTGGCACCTCTTAAGGTCAGCAAGCCACCTTTTAAGGCTGGCTCGAACTCGGTCGGACGTGTTCGACGTTCCCGTGTATTGCTGCCTCTTAAGACTAGCAAACCACCTCTTAATTCTGGCTCGAACTCGGGCAGACGCATCCAACGTTCCCATCTATTGCCACCTCTTAAGGTCGGCAAGCTACCTCTTAAGGCTGGCTCAAACTCGGACAAACGCATCCAACATTCCTGTATATTGTTGCTTCTTAAGGTCGGCAAGCCACCTCTTAAGGTTGGCTCGAATTCGGACGGACTCATCCGACATTCCTGTATATTGCCACCTTTGAAAGCTGGCAAGTCACCTTTAAAGGCTGGCTCGAACTCAAACGAATGCGTCCGATGTTCCTGTATATTGCCGCCTCTTAAGGTCGACAAGGCCGACTCAAACTTGGATGGACGCATCTGATATTCCTGTATATTGCTGGCTCTCAAGGCCGGCAAACCATCTCTTAAGGCTGGCTCGAACTTGGACGGATGCGTCTGATGTTCCTGTATATTGCTGCCTACTAAGGTTGACAAGCCACCTCTCAAGATTGCAGGAACTCGGACGGACACACCCGATATCTCCTTATATTGCTGCCTCTCAAGGTCGGCCACCCACCTCTCAAGGATGATAAGAACGTAGGTAGACGAACCCGACGTTCCCTCATAACACCATCTTCGGTGAACGGCAAACCACCCCTTTTAGGAGTAACTAAAACTCAGGCTGACATGCCCGAAGATCTCCTATGCTGCCGATACTAGGGCCTCCATGCCCCACTTAGCAGCAGCCCCTCAGGTCGGTAGGAACTCAGGTCCATGCACCCAAAAGTTCTACATGCACTGATACTGGCCATTGGCAAGATGTCAGTCACTTCACCCTCAGAAGCATCTGTTAACAAGAACAGATTGCGAGAATCTGGGCCACCTTGCCCGATGATAATATACTAACCACCAAGGATGGTAGGAACTGGGGCTCCAGTGCCCCACGTTCTGGATGATACGACACATCACATCACAGCAACAACGCTAGCTTGGGCCCCGAGTCCCACCTAGCGTGCCCTCGAGCTTCGGGCTAAGAAAGTCCGAGCACAGACTCTCGGTTCCCGTTGGTTGACCTCCTTTCATTGCCACCTAATAAAATAGGCTCTTATTTGCGGTCACCCCCAAGGATCGACTTCCACGAATCTCCCCCTGTGCTTTCTTTGCCCAAGGGCACAGCCAGGCGAGGTAACACGCGATGGTGCTACACCCCTCAACTGCATTAACAAGGTCTCCCCTCCTCTGCAGATGATAAGGACGGGCCCCACAATAGAAGGGCCGCATCCAAAAATGGTTGGGCTAATGACCGCCTCCGCAGACACAAGCAATCGCTCGGCGATCAACGCACAAGCTCTTATCTTTGCAAAGACTGAGGTAATGGATCACAATTGAACAATCAGATACGAGCTAGCCCTCATGGGAATTCAGGCAAGCTCTTCAGCCATGGTTACTCAATTCTACCCTGACGACACTACCTAGCTTGTCCAGGCAAAGAGTTTGCCCATTTAGGCAATTATAACTCAACCAAAGAACCCAGGGCTGGGGCAAGGGAGCTTCTCCAAGCTGATTTTATTAAATCCCCACATCGGACATGGCCCTTAAGGAAGGCAGTGGCTCTAAACAAGGCACGCCCACGGGCTCCACCAACAAAGCCTACCTTGAGGCTCCCTTACCAGCAATGGGAGTCGAAGGACTCTTACGATGGGCATCTTTGCCCAACCCCCATACGAGGTGCGCAACGAATGCTACAAAAATCGACCCTATCTCACCCAATGAGTTTCCCACGAAACCTAGGCGAACAACTCTCCGACAAGGGGGCATGCCCGAATACAAGGAGCCCCAAGGCTCCCCAACCCCTAACAGGAAGGCAGACGAACTAGTCAAGGCGATCGTAGCCCCTTTGCCCTCGAGCATCAAGAGAGAGGGCCCAGGCAGTACCAACAGGGCCCAAGTACCCCTCTCCACTCCACCTTGGCAAACCCCGTCAGCAACCAACTTAGAGAGTACGCAACAGACAGGGGAAAACCCGCTTAAAAGTCGGCAAGGCAAGCAGGGATTTCCCGCCCCCTCCTTTTGCTACCTCACCAGGAAAACTTTTCAAATCAAGGCATGTAGAGTAACCGCTTCGCGAAGCATAAGTCCCAAGCAAACGCAAGGGAACTAAATATCGAGTAGCCCCAGCACCACCTTCCGCCTGGAAAGCTCGTGCCAATCCTGGCATTCTCTTGTCCCCCCCCGACACGGTCATACCATGTGTCAGACGAAAGCGGACAGACAAGGCACCAGGCGAACGGCTGGGCTACGAAATATGTTGGGGGATCCATATGGATCGTGCACCGATGTCTACCCAGGTGCGGAACATAGGCATCTGACTGCTGCCGTGGATAGCCCTCTCAACGGGCATCTTGCTTGGTCACGCAAAAGTTACACAGGAGGAAGTAACAAGACAAGCCTATATACCAAGTTGTTCGAGCGAACAAATGAAACGTCCCACAATAGGGACTAGGCAAAAAACTTATGAAAGTAGCCCATGGGACTATTTGGAGTAGGAAATCCTAGGCGGCAAACTAGTTCCTTATTCTTGGCATACGAGCAGTTTCATCACTAGAAGGAAAGAAAAGAAACAAAGAACGAAAAATTCTCTTCCTTTATAAATAGGCTATGACATTCCCCGAGATCATTGTCTCCGACTAAATTACAGCTGAAAAGAGAAATCAATACAAAAATTTTCGGCAACACCGTTCATCAAGACTTAGCGGTCCCGCCCCACATCTTCGAGCCTACCCACCTTCAGCAACACGGGTCATAGCGTAGCAAAAAGACTGACAGACCCTACAGTCTCTGGTGGACCCGCTTTAAACGGCTCCCTGGTGAAAATCTGTCTCTTCCCGTCTAACACCGCCTAACTACATCCCCAGCAAACCCCCGGCAATCGGCGGGATGACCTCCCCAGCCCCATCTCCAGAGGAAGAATGGTTGAATGAGGAGCCCGCTGGCGGATCGGCAAGTCTTAGCGAGCCACGACGATTGCCCAAGGCAAGCAAAGCGGCTCGGACGTGTGGCGTACCCTCCAATCTATCAGTGAGGTACCCTACCTAGTCGGTGCCATAAGACCTTCACCAGGCCATTCAACAGGGGATAACTGGTTGAGCTCAACTGCCTGGGCGGGTGCTGCAGGCGCTCTTTGACCAAGAGAACCCGCTCCTGCCAGCGCCCTCGTTGAGCTTTGCCCTACATCTAGCCGGGCAAATACACTCCTGCCACAGGAGCTGTCAGCAGCAACGCCTCCTGTCCCACCCTGGTGGAACTATCGAGGGAGTTGAGCAAAGCGGTAGAAGCGTCAATCCTCCATAAAGGAGTGACCTTCACCCGGGTCCCGAATGGTGCCTCCACGGCCCAACGTCCGGCGACTTCTCCACGCATAACCAAAGGGGACAGCAACCCCAGCAGAACATCCTCTGCCCTTTCCCCCTCAGGGCCCAAGGAGGTGGTCGTAGCTGGCTCCCTCCCAACGAACGTCCCGCCAAGCTCCCCCTGCGGACACCTTGAGGGCGCCTCCCCTGCCTCCTCTTCGTTGTCGGCCTCTCTCCCCTTGAAGTCTCCACATGCAAAAGGAGACCTTCTTAAGCTGGCCCAGGTCTCTCCCCACATAAGACGGGTCCCATATAGAGAGGAGCCGTTGCGACGCCTAAAATCGTCCGACGGAAAAAATCCCCAAGAACCTACGCCAAGAAACATAACAAAGTAAGCACGCAAGGAGGATGGTTCTTCCAGGCATACCCCTTTCCGCAAAAAGTGGCCAAGGCCTTGAACCCACCAACGCCACAATAGGCATATTAGACCACAAAAAGGGATGGAGAGCTCTCACCTCCACCCATGCGTCAAATGGGAGCACCAAGAGGGGCCTACCCCCATCTGAAGAGCTGCACATGACCGCTCCTTTGGCAACTCTACTGGACACGCAGAGGTCTGACAGCGAAGCTTTATTAAAAAAGTGAACGAAACAAACACGTTCCTCCACACAGCTAGTAAGTCCCTCAAGCACGAGCAAAGGGGGCAAAGGGCCGTGAAATAAGACCGACTATGAGCCTCTATTTGTAACCACTCCCCACCCCCCCCACCCCCTTTCGGCTTTCCAAGGGTGATGACGTTCCACCTCCCCAACCCAACAAGTTGCGGGTTCCCAATAAACAAATTCCCTGGAGATACGACCCGTATTATGCAACAGCTTGACCGTACTAATAAAACCAATGGTCAAGAACTTTGCACTCGTAATTTTGCTGCGAAAGCATTAGTTGCCTTTTTAAGCAAGCACGATGCTCGAGGCCATGACCTCCAACGGTTACAAAAATTGATGCTTGCCTCAAAGAATGCCGCCTCCTAAGGGGCACGAGCTAGGGCTCATTCGCCCCAGGCTCGATGAGTTGTCGCCTCTTAAGGCCGGCACGAGCTAGGACTCATTCGCTCCAGGCACGATGAGGTGCCGCCTCCTAAGGTCGGCACGAGGTAGGGCTCATTCGCCCCATGAATGATAAGCTGCCGCCTCCTAAGGTCGGCACGAGCTAGGGCCCATTCACCCTTGGCTCTACTAACGTCGTCTCCTAAGGTCGACATCAGTTAGGATCACAAACTTAGGCTCACACGACCAACAATCAGATCCAACGAAGTGTCGCCTCTTAAGGCCAACATCGACACCGGTTTATATGCCCCTACCATGGACCTCTTGCAAGCGGCAGGAGATAAGTGTAGACCACCTAACTGCATCACAAATATTCTCCCCGCTTCTTCTCAACCGACAGAACATCTGAGGACATCATCTATAGTGGAGTTTGGGTATCCTCACTACTCTCTCAGTAGTTAACGCTAGCTAGAGAATGGGGGCATATGATGAGGGACAAAAATCGCCCTCAGATCCAAAACTCCACATACAACCCCCCAGAGGATTCAGCTACCCGATTACAAAGTAGGTGAGACCGGTATCACCCGTCCCGCTTGCGACAAGTCGGACCCAAATCAAGATCTGCCCAATCTGCCAAAAGATTTGGCGAAGATAAGATCAAGGATATGACAAGATGGAAGCGACCACCGTCTCGACCGCAGGCACGCCGTCTGACAATAAGGATGCTAGAGGCCCCTAGGCTATAGGTCTTTCCATATTATAAATAGTGAAGAGAGACCCCCGAGCGAGCTCTCACGCAAGCTTGGGACAAGAGAGATAAATCTTGTAACCTCTCAAATTCTAGTGCATAGTTGGGAGTATCATCCTCCACCCCAGACATACACCCCTGGTAGTGGAACTGGGTCACCAAACCCCCTTATCCCTCTTGCAATTGTTTGATGTTCGTTGGGTCGAGTCTTCCTATCGCAATAGACTCGACCACTCCCTCATAGCGATGGATGCTCATGGTTATGTATCGCTCCTAGCCTTTATAAATCTTTTGGTAGCCGTTTGAGGCTTATCACATATTTAGAGGATTTCCAACATTGATGCCTGCATGACACTCAACTGGCAATTCTGGAAATCTGCAATGCACCTCATAATCAAAGGAGTTATTTACAATTGTTGGCAAATCAACTCCTTCCAAAACCAGATGCTCCATTTTTTGTGAAGAAGTCCTCACCAGGACCTAAATTCAAATCCCCATTCAAATTTGAATTTGAAATCGACTGCTTCATATTTGGTGTAGAAGACCTCGCCACCTCAGCATTTAAATTTGGAACGTCATTAGAATTAGAATTTGAATTTGAAAGTCAATTCAAATTCAAATTTTGAATCTCAAGCTCAACACTCCAACGAACTAATTTTCAAATGAAGCGACCATCCCTCTTCCCCGTCGATAAGGCTACACACAATACTCTTATCACTGCCACCACATATGACTGCTACGTTCCACTTGTTGATGACATCTCCAACATGATGGTCCAAGAGAAACCACCATGCCAAAGAACCAACCTAGGACTACTCTACCAAAGAGTAGCTCACATTCCACCACCATAGCTAATAGATCCTCACCTTGGAAAGGAAGGCCATGAAACCTCCTTATCCTCACAAATGAGGCACAAATGGCCACCGCCACCTCAGCGAAATGCAGCTTCAACAAAATATCCCGAATGCAAGCCATGAAAGGTCCCAATGAAGGTCTTTCATCCAAGGCTTCACCATGCATTGACAAAGACCTCCATTGGAGAATCGCCTTCCCCAAAACAAACTCCTTGAAACATAGGGATTCAATGTCACAAACATTTAAACCAAACAACATGACCTTGGTAGGCGAGAAAGACACGATCCTCCAATCCCGAGAGTGAAGACGTCGACTTTCCACCTCTATCCTGACCACTGAAAGAGGCACTGTCCCCACAATGAAATCCCCTACAAGTGTAGCATTTAGAGCTTCCTCAATAGAGGACATCGCACTAGACCATGGTGCATCAAGCTCCATTAATAGAGGCTCGAAAGGTGGAGGAAGGAAAACCTCCTTGACGAGACTCTACATGGGTAAGACCATTGATGATGACCACATACCTTGCATAGAACACATATAATCAGATCTCTTCAATCTCTTACCGAGTGTCCTCTCACCCTGCACTTGAAACATAAGACTCTGAAATTGCGTAAGCATTGCTTCCAAGGGGAGGGACACATCCAATCCCCACCAGAGACCCTGTCTAGACCTCCCTTCTCTACCATTCTTCCCCCAACCTCTTCGTGTTGTAAGATGGGTTGTTTTTCTCCATCCACACCTCCATTTATTAGTTTGCAAAAATGTGTACCTTTTAAATGTTTGTGCATATTCCACAATGGGAGGAAACCTTCCGCTTCAAAATTCTATTGGCCTCATGAATAGAAATGAAGAACCTTCCATGCTTAGCTTTATTCCCTTAAGGTACTAATTAATTTCATGTCCTTTTGGGTGTTTATGCATTTTTGGGTTCTTCAATCTGATATCATGTACTGATTTCTTCCTTTATGTTTCAGTCAACAATTGTTGTTTTGCGGTAGTCATCCTTCTTTGTTTCAAGAAGAAACTTAAATGTCTTTACCCTGACTCTTTCAGATCAAAGAGGGCCTATCTCCATCCCAAATACTAGGAGCTTTCATGCCAAAAATATACGCTGTGGAGATGCTTACTAGATGAATATTTTGTTTTTGAAGCATACTACGCTACCGTCATCTAAATGAATTCTCATGCTCTTAATCACCATAACGATGGGTGTCAATTTTTTTTGCGTTGATCTTCGATTAATACACCATCCACAGGGTGTCTTTTATTTTGGGGGGTGGGGGGTGAGGATGCTTACCACCTTGTATGCAATGATCTATTCAGTAAAATCCCGGACCATAATCTTATCACATGAAATGATCTCATATCTAAGATCGCCAACTCATATTGTCTTGTCATTTTCATTTGATTATTTAACATTTTTGGTGGAAGAAAACTGTCGTTCCTTGATGAAAAATGCTAATGTATTTTTGGTGTCTGTAGTTTCTTTTGTCCATTCTGTATTTTGTTTCTTTTATGTCTGATCTTGAGAATTCAACAAATTTTTTATAGTATATTACATTCGTTTCAGATGAGTAGGTCACCGGTTTTCAGAGCAATGCTGGAGAATGAGATGGAGGAGAGTCGAAGTGGCACTATTCGGATAGCAGATGTCTCCTATGATGTTCTTCGATCCTTCGTACATTACCTCTACACAGCAGATGTGCTCCTTGATGAACAGATGGCTTGTGACCTCCTAGTCCTGGCAGAGAAATACCAGGTGAAGCTTCTTAAAGTCTTCTGCGAGAATTTCTTGACATCCCAGGTAAACAACAATAATGCAATCACAAGCTTTGCTTTTGCACATCATCACAATGCTAGACAGCTGGGAGAGACTGCCCTATCTTCAATCTTGGACAACATGGGCACCTTAACTGAAAGAGAGGAGTACAAGGAGTTTGTGGAGAAGGATCCACGCCTAGTTGTGGAGATATATGAAGCCTATCTTACAAGGCAAGTTAATACTGCAGCAAAGGATTCAAAATTGCATCCACTACGGCATTAGACTAAGGTTTTCTTATGTGCAAAATTATTGTCATTTCTGCCCAGGGCTTGATGCTTGTACCTGATCATCTGCTTTCAAGCATAGAACTTTTAGCCATTTGGTAGTGAACACAAATGCCTTGAGCTTCTCATTATGCATTACATTAGCATAGTGCCCCCCCAACCCATGTAAAATGCTGTTTCTTGTGGATTGTTTTTCTGTTGCTATCAACCTGACATCGAACTCCTCCATTCAATTCACAGGCTTCTTCCAGATCTTGTGTGGGTTTTATTCTGCAATTTTAACTTGCTAGTCATCCTTTATTATCTAGTTTTGAGTATTCATTTCATTTGTATCATTGCCTAGTGTAAGTTGTTCCTGTTCCCTGGACTCACCATTGGTTTAGTAAGGATATTGTTAGATGCTCCCCTTTCCAACTTAGCACTTTTTATAGGCCAGGAAAACAAGTTCACTGTACCTGTTCAGGATTTGAATCTTGCAAATAAGAAAGAGGAAATCATAAAAAGTATCCTCAACCAATGGGTTGTCAGCGAAAATGCATCTAAATCTTTTGTTCAGTTTTAATACCATGGCATGTGCCACTAATGTTGAACACCGTGTTGGTATTAGATTTCGAGTATTGGATTCTGTTGCCTTGACAGGAGGGTCATCATTTCCCCCATCCTCCCACTTCAACACCTTGTGTCATTATCCTCTCTCTCTCTCTCTCTCTCTCTCTCTCCAGAGCTCTTCCCTTTCCCCATTATTCTACACTTCTGCCCAACCCCATCCGTTTTCTGCCTTCAAACAAACCTGGAAAGAAATCCACTTTGATGTTCCAAGGACTCAGTACGACACCAAACCCCCATCCCTAGGCAGTTCTCAATGGGAAAACATGGTTTTACTCACAGAGAACGAAATCCACATCCACACGACACATCCTTTCCGGGCCAATATCTACCTACAAATAGTGATTAGTCCTCTTCTGCATTTGCTCAAACATTTCGCGAGACTCTTGCTATTTCCAATATCCGAGGTACTGCCTATGACACTACCGAGAACTATTTCCTTGAAGATGTCCTTAGGTGTGATCAACCATTCTTAGTTTTTCCTTCCAGATGAAAAGTTGAATAGTACTGTGGTAATCATATCCAAATTAAACCAAGGCAAACTGACTGGAACAGGGTCAGTGAACCCTCCTTCCTCCTAAAGAGGAAGCACAAGGTTCAAATTGCAGTAGTTATAAGCAGGAGGAAAAATTCTATTAATTCTTGGGTGTGTAAGAAATGAAGCTAATCTCGTGGTCGCCAAGGACAAGCACTTGGAAATCAGATAGATTGTTATCATAGTATATTATCAAGTACGTTGCATGACACTAAAGAGTTTGACAAAAGTCAAATTTATATCCCTCGTTTATGAACATGTATTTGTGCCCTTTGCTTACATGCTGAGCTTGGTGTCTCCTATTTACAAGCACGTGTTAGTATTTGATGAATTGCAAATTAGTACACTTGATTCGGTTAAAAATGCATATTAGAAACTCTAATATGTGATTCATCTTGGATTTATTTGCAAAAATCCAAAACATCATCCTTAAATGCAAATTTCATATAAAATACATCTAAAGTATGAAAAAAATGAAAAGAACTTCAATATTACACTAATAAATGTTTATCATATGCCCGAGATGAAAAAGGGGCCAAGGTTGACTTGATGGCTAGTGGAAGTGTTTAATTAGAGCAAAGCTAAGAGAATGGAGGCTCATCGCCAAGGCAAATGACCCGAGGTGAAGAACAATGCAAATAAAGCTTAACCCTCTCTTTGAGGGCTTGCAAAACAAAGATGTCACACAAAACGAAACCTCAGTAAGAAATCGGGTCACAAAGAGATAGTTGGCAAACCCAGAAGTCCAATCCAGGACAAACCAACGATGTAAAGAGTCATCAAATGTGTTACGAATATCAAGGAGTCCATATGTGGAGGAGGATGCACGTAAGGTACCCTCATATCCCAAACAAGCCTCCAAGACCTTGAAATGCCACCTAAATAAGGTAAAAAGTATATAAAATATTTTATAAGGGTTAAAATGTAAATTTATCACCTATAGGCATCACTGGACCTTGGCCACGTTCACAATAATTTTATAGAAAAAATTTGGAAACAAACGACGCAAAAATCACTAAGAACGGACCTAAAACGGCAAAGATGCACAAAAATGTGCACACGCATGTTCGCGTGTCACGTGGCAGCCATGCAAGATGCGGCGTGCACACTGCACATTCGCAAGCAGGGCAATGCATGGGTAGTGCAATGCGTATAGCGTGGCCCAAGCCTTTTTCGACGTTTGCGGTGACATCTACAAGGCCTTTAGCAACAATTTCCTGATCTTTTTTATTTTTCATGGTATTTTTTGATATTTATTGCACCATTTTTCCATTTCAAGCCTAATGATAATGAAACCTTGTTCCACCCTAATTATGTTTTAAATGATATTTTTAATAATTTTTCATATATTTTTAAAGTAGTAAATTCACATTTTTCTAGTATGACCACAATCCACACCCTTCCATTCCAACACTATAAATACCCCCTCCTCCTCATTTAACCATCACTCCCTCGACACACAAACACATTCTTCCACTCAAGCTCTCCATCTTGGAGGTGCTCTCTAGGGCTTCCTCTCTAAATAAAAATAATTTCATTAGCTTTAGGTTGCACTTAGGTTCCTTCAACTACAATTTAATTAGGTTAATCCTAGATTTAGATCTACCCATCCACCTTCACCACTACCTTGCTCTAGCCTCTCAACACCCTTACCACCCCCGCTTGATGTTGATTTGCATGATTGAGTAGGTAAAACCCTTGGGCTACTTGGGAGGTGAGGCATTGCATGCATATCAACTCTTTTTCTTTAGTTGCATCTGTCTTTATTTTTGTATTTCAATTAGGGAAAAGAGATGGTGCAGCCTAACTGCACCTAGTTATGTATGGGATCCAACGGTTACAATACTTTACCCTTTTCGTCAATCCATCCCCAATCTCCCCCTAACCTCCTTCCAATCGCCCCTCCTACCTTTGTCCTCCCACAACTCCCCATTGGCAGTCCTACTCAACATCAACGTCATATATCAACTCTTCTTCTTTAGTTGTATCTCTCTTTATTTTTGTAGTACAATTAGGAAAAAGAGACGGTGTAGCCTAACTGCACCTAGTTATGTGCAACCCCTTATCTTGACCGTTGGATCCAATCTAATCTAACGGTTACAATACTTCACCCTTTCCCCCAATCCCTCCCCAATCTCCCCCTAACCTCCTTCCAATCACCCCTCCCACATTTGTCCTCTTCCTACAACTCCCCATTGGTAGTCCTACTCAACATCAACGTCATCCCTTACTGCTGGCAATCCTCCTCAACGTCAACGTTGGCTCATGAGCATTGAGGTCATCCCTCCTCCACTCCTCCCTCCTCCTCTATCACCACCACCACCAAAGCTTCACCCTACCTTCCTCCTTCGCCCCTCCCTCCCTTCTCCCCCCCCCCCCACCACCACTAAAGTCAGCACCCTCCCTCTTCCTCTTGCATAAGCCCCCCCCCCCCCCCCTCCTCTCTTGCAACCTCCTCCGTCCTCCTCCTCCTTTTTGACCACTACCAGAGCTCCTCTACCCATCCCTCCCATCTTCACCTCCAGCCCCCTCCATACTCCCCCCCCCTGCCCCCCTCCAATCCTCCTCCTCTTCCACCACCACCACAATCGGTAACCTCCCTCCCTTCCCCTTCCACTACATCTGCCATTCCCCTCTATCCTCCTTAGTAGTTGTTGCCCTCCTCTAGAACTATCGTCGTTCCTCCATCGTAGAGCTTAAGAAACTTAGGGTATTCTTCCATGTTTAGATCATTCCGTTTTTCCTATTTCCTAATGGCTAATATTGTTGAATGGGTTAAGCAGAATTGAAATAAACATCGTTGTTTTATTGGTACTAAACTACTGATCTTTTGTCATATCATGTTCATAAATCATCTACTTGAATATTGTGGGAAGGTGTTAAACATATTTATTAGCTGTACATGTAAATTTCTCCTTCATTGTTTCTAGTGAATTGAGTAAAAGTTGCAACAATTAATTTGTTCTTTGTAAGGTCTAAATTGACAATGTGATGGTAGTGTGAGTTTTGACTATTGTGGGAAGTGAATTTTGCAACACTATTGTTTTTAAAGAAGAAAGAGGACGATGAAGTTTGTCTGCGTTAGCGTTCTTGTCATTTACTATTCATGATTACTAATTTAGTTAGTTTGTTATACTAGGTGATTTACTTCTCACTAATCTACTTCTCATAAATTCATCTAATCTAGGAAAAAATGTGCAACTTAGATGATGAAATTGAAGTCAATAACTACACATTGGCTGACGAAGATAAAATTGAAGTTGAGGTTGAAAATCATACATTAGAAGATAAGATTAAAGTTGAGAACCATACATTGGAAGATGAGTTTGAAGTGGATGAGAAAAGAATTGGATGGAAATAGTAGCCAATTTGATGGAGCAAATGCTAAAATGATAAATGTAGGAGAGAAGCCTATTGTAGGCATAAAGTTTAAATTAGAAGATGATACATATCATTTTTACAATGCATATCCAAAATGGAAGGGTATTTTCATACATAAGCATTGGATGCGACGAACTAAAAGATCAAAACTTATTGTGGCTTATACTATTGTATGATTCAGTTAAGGATTTAAAAACTTGAGAAGGAAGGAGACTAAAGGAAGAGAAGTGAAATAATTAGGGGAAAGACAAAAAGGTTGCGAAGCACATATCTATGTTTAGAAAATTGATGAGGGAAATTGGGTTGTAAAATAGATTTACGATGAACATAATCATGTAATGGCAAGTCCACATCTAAAGTAAAATCACATAAACAAGTATCTTCTTCTAACATAGAAATGATAACCACATTGCATAGTTGTAGCTTGCATCCATGTAAGGCTGTTGCTATAGTTAATGAAATGGGAGAAAAAATGTCACAAGTTAATTATGTAGGGATTTAATAAAAAAGAAAAAAAATATTGGCCAGGAGTGTAGAGCAATTGCTAAATCTTTTTTAGAAAAGGTGGCCATTGACCCTACTTTTTTTTTTAAACTTCAAGTTGATGAAACTAGCCTTGTGAGAAGTATTTTCTAAGCAGATAATATATCTAGATCTTATTTAAAGTTTGGTAATGTGTTAATTTTTTACACAACATACAAAATAAATAAATTTTGCATGTCTTTGCACCATTTACTAACATCAACCATCATAAGCAATTTACACTCTTTGGTTGTGCTTTACTGTTCGAAGAATCTGTAAAAGCTTTTAAATGGTTGTTTTAGACTTGGTTAAATTGCATGTATGGTAAAATGCCCACAATAGTTATCACTGATCAAGATCCAACCCTACGAGAAGTAATTACAGAAAATTTTTCTTCCATATTACATAGATTTTGTATGTGGCATATAAGGAAAAGCGTATTAATACATTTGCACAAATTGAGATGTGTCGAACACTTCTAAAATGATTCCTATCGAAGGATTAACAAATGTTAGAATATAGATGAATTCAAGAGGAAGTGAGTAGAATTGAAGGAAAAATATGAAATAGCAAGTGAAAGTTGGTTGTGTAATGTAAAGACCCATCCTAATTTGAGTCTTTTAAGACGTCTGGAGTGTCAGTCAGACGTCTGGCCAGACGTTTGGATCCCTTCTCGGACGTCTGGAAATTTAAAAATCTATACGCACCCTACTGGTCTACGCACAGGCTGCGTGCAAACTCTTCTTCTCTCTCCTTCCTTCTTCTTCTCCCCTCCGAACCCTAACCCCCCGGCCCTATATAAGAGACCCCCTTCCTCTTCTCTCCATCCCGCCACTACCACCACCTCCCCACTCCACTGCCGTGAGCAAGAGGTGCACGAGAGAAAGAGCGAGAGCGAGGAGGAGGAGCGGGCATGAGGAGATGAGAGGGCCGAGGTTGAGAGCTTCGTGAAAGCTTGTCGAAGGCTCGCACAGCCACCGCGGCATGTGCGGGAGGAGGACGTTGGGGCGTCGTCCCCAACCTTCTGCAGCAATTAGGGCTACAGCGGAGCGAAAGGAGCCGTGGCGGAGCGCGGCGAGAAGCGTAGGAGCGCAGTCTGATACTGGAATTTTTCTAGTATCAGACGTATGGAGTGTCTTCCAGACAATTGGCTAGACGTCTGGCATCGACACCAGGTGTTTGAAAGCAAGTGTATCGCGGAGGTACGCCTTCTTCGCGATTACGGCCATGCAGGCCGCACCGCAGTTGATTCAGTTTAGCCTAAAGAGGGTGCTACTCTGTCATGCGCAGGAGCAGCCTTGGGAAGGTGCGTGGAACGCATTTCAACGCACTTTCGGACGTCTAGACAGCTTACCAGATGACCAGAGGCATTCCCGAACGATCGGAGGACTAGTCAGACATCTGGAATTGTGTTCAGAAGGTCGCGGGGGAGTCCTGGACGTCTGAGGGTGCTGCATGAGCTTGAGGTGAGTCTCTGTGACTTTTAAGACGTCTGGATTTGTTTCCAGATGTCTGATTTGGGTCTGCAGACATGTTTTCGACCTGTTTAGGATCCGATCGGGATCCGTTTTACGCAAAGTATCTGTGGTTTCCTTGTGAATTCCTCTACATATTAGAAGCCTTTATACATTGTTCTGAATCTTTCGTTGTGGTGTGTTCCTTGGTATAGGACTTCAACTTGTTACGTGTTTGGGGCTTGCAGAGGCACGTGGGCCTACAGTTCGTGCCCCCAGTACTCCTGGATTGTTTGGTAGAGTGGTTCACCCCTGTTGTACTTAATAAATATGAATGCATCAATGAAAATTAGACAACCAAAAACCTAGGATGTGGCATGAACCCTAGGACAAGAAATGATTAAACCAATTGTTTGTGTGATTGAGATTGTATATATATGTGAATGAGCTAAATTGTTAGCCACTGCTTGTAAATAAATATGAGCTACCTGAGATAACTAAATAGTTACCTGTGATATCACTTGTTGCATGTATTAAATTGTGGAAATACGAGCTGCATATGTATAGATGAGAACTGAATGGTAAATGATGAAACCTGGTTTGGAATAATATGGTGAACATGAGCATGAACCCTACGGGGAGTTAGGAGTAGAGCTCTTGCGGTCAAATGGAAAAGCCTGGAATATGGACGAGAAGTGTGCTGGCCCTTGAGTATGTGGTACCAAGGAAAGTGACTGTCCCCTTTTAGTGTAGAGCGGAGCTAGCTGCCCTTGGGTTGGGACCTGGGGTTAAGATTGGCCACTCTACACCGACTTCCGTTGGCCCTCACGTACATGGTACCGAGCAGAGCTACTAGTGTAGGGATGGAGCTAGCCACCCCGCGGGACCCGGGGTTCAGCTAGCCACCTTACACCGACTTGTTAGGCCCTCTAGGCAAACTGAGGTAGTCAGACGAGGGTGCGTAAACTGTGGAGGGGCAAGACCCTTGTTTCTGAGAGGGCTAGGCGCTATACTGTTCCGTGCTGTACTTTGGGTGTACCCACTAGCGGAAATGACTGACCACGTGCTAGTGCGGGGTAGCTACCCATGCGTTTATCGTGCGTGCCGTAGTCTCCGCTACGTCTGTCAGTGACCTCAAGGTGGTTGACTGGGTGTAGGACTACCACGGAGGACTCTCCCGGTCAGGAGAGCACCACATGTACCTTCTACTCTTCGGAAAAGATTGCAATTAAGATCGTTCCTACGAGGAACATGCAAGATCAAGAAAGAAATCTGAAAGTAAACCAATGGGGTGAAAAGAAATTACCTGTAAAATAAATAACTGGAAAAGGATAAATATACTTGCTAGTTTTACTACTTTAGATAGTTTGGTTACCACTCTACTCAGTGTTCGTTGACTCCTTTTTCTCATAACACTGTTCAGGTCCAAGAGTTGAGCAGCCCGAGCTACCATCTGCAGAGGGTGCTAGGCCCAGTCGAGCCCAGCCATAGTTTTCCGTACTGTTGTTGTACTCTCTTTTCTGCTATAGTGAGTTTCAGACTTTTGTTTACTGTTCCTGTTACAATTGCTTTTGTTCCACTTTCCTGTTGTTATGGTGGTATGTGCTGAACTAGCAGCTTTTACTTTCTCTCCCTACTTGTACGCTTTTACTGTTAGTTACATTGCATATGTGAAAGTGGTTTATTTTCCTGCTTTTCGGTTATTTCTTGTTGGACAACTGGGTCTTAGGATTAGTCGAGGCGAGTCGGTCTCGGGTCATGTAAGGATTCAGGAATTGGGTCGTAACATGTAAGATTTATGATTTGGGTGCCTATATATCTTAGAGATTTATTTTGGGCTAGGATGTCAACAAGTCAAAGAGCTAAAAGTATGAATTCCTATTTTGATGACTATATAAATGTTCAAACACTTTTAAATGAGTCTATTAAAAAATATGGCTAGGCATTAAATTCTCATCGAAATGATAAAGAAATGAAATATTTCAAAGGATTAACAACAAAATCACCATTTGTCTTAAATCATCTAACTGAAATGCAAGCCACTAATTTTTATACTCCTACTAGTTTTACAATATTCTGCGAAAAATTCAAATGATGTTTATTTTCAAAAAAAAGGGGATTCCTAGAGTTGATTGATTATTACTTATTGAGTCATTAAGGAATTGGTAACATATTCATTAGCAGTGAGATTGTGTCAATCTCATAGTTCCAATGGTGAAAATCAGCCAACACCACATATTATATGGGGTTTAAGTTCTAACTTATCTAATATATATATGAATGAAGAAGAGCAAGTAGAGAAAATCTTTAATTGGCTATTGGGATGGTTGCAGAAATTAGGAATTAAATGAAGGAGCATTCTAAGTGTCACGTTCTTCCTCCACCCCCTAATACGCATTCCTCAGCAACTCTAGCATCCAACTCTAACATTCTTCCCATTTTAGAGTCACAGGTAAGTTTTCTGGATATTAAAGATCTTGTATGTGTTAAGGCCAATAGATGCCTAAGAAAATTGGAGCATATGAAGTCTACGATTGAATCATCTCCATCCAAAAATGAAGTCAAGAAAAGAACTTGCCATTTTTGTGGAGAGAAGGGTCATTATCAAACCACATGTCCCAAGAGGTAATTTTAAAATTTTGAAATGTTAGTTTTTGAAGATACATATACATCTTAACTTTGTATACTTTTCTTTTGTGTATTTCAAGTAATCCCTTACTAATAAAAAAAAGGACGTGTACAAGTAATATTGTGAAGAGATATATAGGTGAAAAGAATGTGGATTACTTTCATGTAGGGAATAGATTGTCAATGATTATGTCTAGGTTGCGTGGACTCCTTCATTGTTGAGTGGAACTTACCTTGTATTTTGTGGATGATTATGTTTGAAATGTGGACTGTCTACATTGTGAATTATTGTGTACGTTTAGAATGTAAATGACTATGTGGTGTGGACTATTCTCATTTTCTTTTAAATGAAGATGTGTGATGTGGACATATGAATATGGTATTGGCTATTTATTGTGATCAGGATGTGTTAATATGGTTACAGGTTTTGTTAGAAGTTCCTTCTAGTTGTGTTAAAGTTTTGGTACAAGCTCAAGCTTTTACAAGTTTAGGGATGGTTTCTTTCAAGTTCCTTATGAATGTATGAATCTTTTTACAAGTTTAGGGTATTTTAACCAAATATCACCGATAAATTTTGAAATTTAGTCAATTATTTTTTGTTTAGAATCAAATATCATTGGTGATTTTTGCACTTGAATAAAAAATCTTTAGTGATTTTTGAAATTTCATTAGTGATTTTTCCTTTTGAATCAAATATCACCGATGATTTTTGTACTTGAATCAAATATCACTAATAATTTTTCACTTAAACCAAATATCACTATTAAATTTTGGTTTTGAATCAAGTATCACTGATAATTTTTGCACTTGAATCAAATATCACCAATAATTTTTGCACTCAAACCAAATATCACCAATAATTTTTTATTTTGAATCAAATATCATAAGTAATGTTTTCACTTAAATCAAATATTACCAATGATTTTTACACTTAAACCAAATATCACCGGTGATTTTTTATTTTGAATCAAGCATCACTAGTGACTTTTGAACTTGAACCAAATATTACCAATGATTTTTAATTATGAAACCAAATATCACCGTTGATTTTTGCATTTGAACTAAATATTACATGAGTAAACACCAACTCATACATTGAATCAAATAGCATCAAATTGATCATATTAGTTTGCCAAAAAATAAACAAATGCATGTTTAAAATGCATTTTTTAACGCACAAAGTGAGAGTAGTGATTTCAGTAGTTTTTCATCTGTGGAAATCACTTTCCATAGATAAAAAATCATTTCGTCAGTGAAAATTCACTTTTTATTGGTGAAAAACTACATTCCAAGTGAAAAATCATTTACCACTAATAGAAAGGCAAAACACACCGGTATATTTTTATTTTCAGACAGGTGTATTTTGATTTTCAATCAATTGAAAATCATTTCTAACCAGTGTGTTTTGGTTGAAAATCATTTCCAACCGATATATTTTGATTTTCAACCAGTTGAAAATCATTTTCAACCAGTGTGTTTTAATCTACTTCATTTTCAACCGATTGATTCTCATTTTCAATCGATTATTCTGATTTTTAATCGATTGATTCTAACTGCACGTTACAAAATGTGTTACAACATGCGTTTCCATACTCGTATCTTATTAGTTTAGTTTGTTACATAAGAAATACATGCCCCAAAAGTCAACATCAACTCATACATTGAATGCCACTTGCATAAAAGCAACTATAAGAAGTATAAGTCCAAAATGTACAACGTAACTTAATAGCTTTAATTTTGTTAGCTAACATAACTTCCATAGCTTCAAGTCTTTCCCCTTGACATTGTAGCTCTTGTAATGCCTTCTCCATTAAAATCAACGATGCAAAGGTGACAGTTGTCAACCCACTTGAAAAACTTACATGAGTTAGTTTCCTATAAAATAACACTCAAAGACTCAATAGTTACAAAAATGAAAAAAATGCGAGAATACATTCAACACTTTATAGTTGATAATTGACTTCGTGGCAATTGATCTGTCATGTCCCCTTTGTCTTTTCCTGCACATTCCATATCGCACATCGTCTAAAGCTTTATAGCTAAAAGCTTTCGATTCCATTCAACACCCTTGACTAAGAATCACTATTTTTAGACCTCCTCGTTTATCTCCTTTTTTTAGTCACCCCCTCTAATACTAAATAACATCAGTGCTATTTAATTATATAGCATCAGGTCGCTAAAAAGCATCACCGATTTTCTATTATACACCAAAAAAAGCAATGGTGCTTTTCAATTATAAAATATTGATGTTTTTTGATATATAACTAAATATTGTTGATGATTTTTATAATGATCCTATATAATTAAATAGCACTATGCTATCTAGTACAAGGAGGCTGCATTAAGGAAGGAGTAAATGAAAAGGTTAATTTACATTTTCACCTCCACTAACCAAAAAAAGGTCTCCCCCCCTATCCTCACCTCTGCACTGCACTTCCTATCTCACCCTAATCAAGTTGGTCACATTCAAGATTGAATCCATGCATTTTTTAACAAAGCTCAATGGAGGGAAAGCAGTGGGGATGAGCAAATTTGGTGATCTTGAAGGCCCATTGGAAGGGGGAGAAAGGAGAGGTGGAGGGGAAGGGAAGAGGCTAGTTGTTCCCATTTCTCTTGCTGCTTTTCTGGAATGGACACTCATCTGAATCCCCTCTACTTATTTGTAGTTGGAAAGGACCCGATCTTGAATCTCTAAAGGTGTTCATTAGCTCAAATTCAACTCATCAAATCCTCTTGCATCCAATTCCTACTATTTTCTTTAAAGAGTGTCCAAATCCTGTGGCAATTCTCTAGTTTTTTTCACTATCAAAGGGTGTGAGCCAAAGCCCCATTTCTTCAAATTCAACTTAAGGACATATTATGTTATAATCATGTGTGTACTTATACTAATCGGTATTCTCCTTAAGCAAAGTGTGCATTATTATAGTTTGAGACATACTTTTTTGTAATTATAGATAAAGTTGCATTATTTGTAAAACTTCTTAATTAAAATGCAGCTATTTTAGTTTAGGCATATTGTTATATAAGTATGGATATAATTATATTATTTGGCAAACCATTAACTAGCTAACGTTCATATTATTGTACTTTAGGTATATTGCTATATACTTACGAATGCAATTATTTGCTTCGAAATCTCCCTATGTAAAATATGCATTTTTGTAGTATAGGGCAGCTGTTATATAATTACTCTTATTATTGTTTTATTTAACAAACTCAACTAAAACATGCATTGTTTTAATTCAAGGTAGATTATTATTCAATTATGCATGCAATCATAGCATTCGACGATCTCCTCAAGTAAAACATATATTGTAGTTTAAATCATATGTTTTTATAATTATGATATAATGGTATTACTTGGAAAACTCCTTAATTAAAATGCATATTACTGTAGTTTAGGGCAAATGGTTATATAATTACACATATTGCAATATTTAGCAATATGGTTAAGTAAAATACACAATATTTTACTTTAGGCATAGTATTTTGTAATTACGCATATAGTTATATTATTTAGGAATTTAAATTATGCTTATAGTTGTAGTTCATTAAGTACAATGCACATTATTGTATTTTCAGATTTTTTTTTTTAAATTATGAATATAATTGTATCATTTACAAAACTCCTAAACTAAAATACACATTATTTCAAGTTAGTACATATTGTTATATAGTTGCACATACAATTGTAGTATATTGAACTTTTCTTAACTAAAATACACAATATTTTACTTGAAACTACATATTGTTATATTATTATGCATATAGTTGCATTATTTGGAAAATTCATTAAGTAAAACACATGAGCTTAGTTTAAGGGATATTATATATTTGGCAATTGTCCTAAGTGAACATTATTTTACCTTAAAGTATATTGTTATGTAAGTATGCATATACTTGCATTATCGAGCAATCTTGTTAGGTAAAATGTATATTATTGTATTTTAGAGCATATTGTTATATAATTACATATATAATTGTTGTCTAGCAATCTTTTTAACGCTCACATTATTTTAATTTGTTATATATCATTGTATAATTACTCATAAGGTTGTTATTTTAATTGTAGAATTTGACACATAAGTTAAGTTAAATTTACACAATTTTGATTCATGGCGTGTTATTACATAATTGCAAGTATAATTGTACTCACAATCTCTTTAAGTAAAACCACCATTATTCGAGTGAAGAGCATATTGGTATATAATAATGTATACAATTGTATTTTTAAGCAAATTTTTATTTTTGTGCATGACATTTTTTATGTTACTCATATAATTATAATATTTGATGAATATTTGAAGTAAAATTCACATTTCTTCCGTATGCTATGTTTTAAGATAATTTCACAATAATTATAGGATTTGATAAGTTATGTAATCAATTTTGGCATGTTAAATTATAATATTATTTAACCTGCTCTAATCAACTAGTCTATTCAAGCAAATTTGTTTGCTCTAGCAAATTGGCCTGTTTATGTGGATTGCATTACTTAGTGGCTTGGCTTGCTTAGGAAGGCTAGATAATCATTTTGCATTTGACCTAATGAGAAAAATATGTAGAATTGCCATGTAAAATGCACATTCCTGTAGTTAACCCATTAGGTAAAATGTACATTGAGAAAGAAGAAATACTTCAAAAATAAATAAATAAGAGATGACACTTATTGATAACCTTGTAGTATGTAGCAAGGAATAGAATCGAATGAAGAAACATAGATAAGCATAGATGTTTTATACAACTATCATTTCCGGTCCAACTAAGAATTTCAAAATCAAGTAGACTTCAACAACGTTCTGGAACAATCTTTTAAGGGAGGGAAATTCGTAGAAGAGGGGACAGAATGGGTAGGAATTAGTTATGAAAATAATTCTAAAGGTAAACCCGGTCAATTTGAGAACTAAAAATCTTTTAATATGGTTTGAAGGATCCCATAATAACTCCAAACCTAAAAAACGGTTTGGGTGGTGGATTCCCAACCCCACACAAGTTTTTAACAAGAAAAAAACTCAAAACTGAATAGACAGTTTAGACGCGGAACTGCTCCTTGTCTCTTCTTTGCTTCACTGGTGGTAGGAGACGGGCACCTCTACAATCTTCGGCTGGCCGAACTCGTGCAGGCCCTTTTCCCGAGTAAGAAGCGTTAGAACTTGGAAATTTTAATTTTCTTTAAAGGTCACGCAAAATAAACTTCAACTCCAATTCTTGATCTGAATGTTCTAGGCCCTCTAATAATTGGATTCCCATTCATAATCATCATCTCTTTTTGATTTCATTGTCATTCCAAATTTCTAGCTCCATTTTAAATTAAAGAATAAAAATCAGCCTCTGACCAAACCATGCTGCTATCTGACTCGAGCCTTTGGATCCCAATAGACTTCAATGAAACAATTCTAACGAGGTTTCTTTGCATCTTAAGAAATTATGCAGGCCATCCGTTAGGCTTGAAAACGTACGACGTAAAATGAGATATCACCGAATAAGGCATCTAGTTGGAAAGCTCACAATCACTGAAGCACAATAGAAGTCAACACGCTTCGGAGAACATTTCAAGGTAGGGTGACTTCCGTTGTTCAGTTGACTTAACTAAGTTCATTGACAACACGGAAAGCAATTAGATGGAACAAAAAAGTGAGATCCCTCATCAAAAAGTAAACCAGACAAGATCATGAACATAAAATCATGATTAAAATGCAAACAGCAACATCCTCAGCTAGAAGACTGGTGATCCAAGTAGTGTTTTGCTTGGAGTCAAGACAGATCAGTAGCTAACCATTATAATCTACTTCCAGCGGTTTATAGAAATATGTTACAGGCAGGCAACTGACATCCCAGGAAGCTAACTATACAATCTAAAACAAATATTTTATATATGAAATTACATCATAACAAGATGTTGTCAAAAATGAGATACCTGGATCAACCTTCGTTGGCTCAAAGCAGTGAAGAATCCATAACCATGAATCAAATATTAAGATGCGTAAAACCTTTTGTGAGCTCATCAGCAACATCACCATCAATCTCGACAACCTTTGTCTCCTTTGAAGTTTCCTGCTTGTGAGTGGATTCTCTGATTGCTTGGAGCTCCCTGTTGAGCTCAGCTATCCGCTTAATTATCCTATCCCCCTTATCTGGAAGCTTCGAGACAACAGCCTGTCAAATACAACAAAATGAGACAATAACAAAATACTCGAAATTGGCAGCACATATTATCTGTAATGGAACAAGTAAAGTCTTGGATCATAATTCATCCTAACATATGCAAACTCCAGACAGATTGGATTTTTGTGGCATCTGATGGTAGGTTAGTTGATCATATATGCTTTTACTAACAAGTATCTAAAGTTTGGAATAAATTCGGCTACCACCACTACCTTATGACAACAAGAACATGATAAAGTCAATAAAAGAGTCCTAAAATAGTAATACTTTGCCTCTTGAAATATTTATGCATTGGAAATATATAAGGTACCATTCCATACCAATACAAAACAATAAATGCTTTTTAACAAAATGCCAAATTTCTGATCCACCAAAATCCAGTCCAATGACATTGGATTCAACCAAGTGTACTCAAGACATATAGGAAAAGTTGACATTACATTGTTTAACAAAGTTCCAGATAACCGTGTGATCATATTTTGGATCTGTTTTTGCTTGTCTTCAACTTCATTGGGAGATGCTGCTCCATGAGTCATCCTAAAATGAGTCTTCACAAGCTTCGGATTGATAGCGCACTCCATACTGACAAGAAGTTAATTTCACAATTGATCCTCCCCACCACTAGGAAACAAACGGGAAAGAGAAAACATACCCATTTGAAAAGTACAGTAAACTTACGCGAGGGTAGGTTGCTCTGACGCAGAAGTTGATGGCCAATTTCTTATTATTGGATTCCCCTTCCAACTACAGTCAAGGAGGGAAAAAAATCAAGTTCTGCAATTGATAAAGCAGTTAAAAACGTAACTAGATTTGGTCATATTTAGCTTAATAGAGCACAATGTCCAAGGATGTAAGATATTTCTCTCAACATCAGCACATACTCAAATTGTTTCTGTACATCTATATACTGCAATATGTGTTGATCTCAGTGATACAAGCCAAAATGAAAGAAAGAGGAGAATTCAGATGAGCTTCCAAATAAATTTCAGCTCAGATAGATGGGTTCTACAAAAAACATAATATCGGAGGTTCACCTTTGCTCTTCTTCATCTTCAACAACTGGTACCGTAGCAGTTTTGGAGAATAACAGGCTATGATGACTGACCCCAGCTATACCTTGTTTCTCTAGAAAGCTTATATGTTGCACCAAATAATCATTCCTAAACCCATAAAATATAGCAGACAATCAAAATTAGTATGCAATGATAAATCTAGCTTTTTTTCTTGGTACATGAATGATGAAATGGCCTTTTAGCCTAACATTATTACAGAGCATTTATTAAACTAAATGCCAACATCAAGGACAAGACAAAGGAGTAATTCATCACCCAAAGAGAATGGATTTCCGTATGCAAAGAAAAGTTTGGTGATATTATGAAGAAGTCAAAATAATAAAATATTAATTCCTTTCGAAAAAGAAATATCAATAAGAATATGCCAGCTTCAAGAGCCTATCTCCACCAGCAGATTCCATCTCCACCAAGCATTTGTCTCAAAAAGATCAAACAACTCTTGGCAACCACAAAGTCATCTCAGAATAAGTAAGAGACAACATGTTACTTCTTTTGACAGTAACCTAGATTTGATTTGGCAGTGTAGATATGTTAGTTCCGAGAAAAAGTACTAGGATTCATGGAAGATTGTGTCGAATGGATCCTGAGATAATGTAAATCCCCAGGAGTAAAAAGGTCATGAAAGTGTTTATTTTGAAATACTGACTCTTCAATTGTCCAATACAACCAGCACAAACCTAGCTATTTATCCTTATGACATTCCCTAAATAGTTAATACTTACTGACTTGCGACATGTGAGATACAACCAGCTCAAACCTAATTACTTGTCCTTGTCATTCCCTCAAACTAAGCAACAGAAGCAATATCCAAGAAATTTTCTGATATTTTCTTTCATGTTGAAGATATGAAATTTTCCTGATATTGATAATTCATAAAAGATAACAGAGCCACACATTTTGTAGTATTGGCTGTGCTCCTCATGCAATTGCTGTTGTGTAAGAGAAACATCAAACCCTTGCTTTGGAAGACTAAATAGCTCCTGCAGGTCCTGATATAAGGAAAAAGAAAAGGCTAATGAGTAGCTCCTAACAAAGATTAACAAAAATATGAATATAGACAATGAGTTTATCAAGGTGGCATGATAATTGAGAAAACATTGTTGTAAGCATTACTCTTTGGCTGAAGTAGCGGGTCTGTTCTTTCTGCTCAGTTGCAATTTTGAATAAACCACCCTTGAAAACCTGCAAGCACAATTACCCCACAGTGACCCAAATGCTTGAAAGATGCCCCAGTTTCCTTGAAGGGTAAGAGCAGTCTGAGCAGATCTTACAACAAAACTAAGCATTTTTCTCAATCAAGTTAGGTTGGCTAAATAGCAGTTTCCAGTAATAAATGAAAGAAATTGCAAATTCAAGTAATTGTACGAGAGGTGACTATCGAGTGAAGCATCAAGGAGCTTATGCTTTGTGTTGCCAAGCGGTAAATTTTTCTTCATGATAGAAACTCCTGAAGAAACTAAGTTCCAAAATTGAGCTACCTCAATAAATGAACAAAAAAGAAAGTGATCATGAAGGGGATACCCTGTGTCTGTGTTTATTTTGCACTAGAGTTAAACTTGAAAATAACCCATGTTTCAGAAAATTATGAATCATCCAAAGAAAATTATGTTTCGAAGCATTAATCATGTCATTGCAGCATCTGGGCAAGTTGATCAAACCTGACCTGCATTTTGTAAATTTTTTCTTCAATGGTTCCACATGTCATCAACCTGTAAACCACAACATCTTTCTTTTGCCCAATTCGATACGCACGGTCCACACTCTGGTTATCCATACTGGACACGCAGGAAAAAATTTCAGAATATATATGGAAATATGTAAAGGCCTAAAAACACAAAAAGAAGGATTACCCTCTATATGTATTAAAAAAGTTCCTTTAAAAAAAAATTAATAAACGAAAGTGTCAAGGGTATATTAAATAGATAAGTATTACCATTCTTTAAATAAGTTATGAGTCTTATGATTTATGGAAAATGATAACACTAGCAACACAACCTTCAGGGCAATTTCCAGAAGCTATTGTCAAAGTGGCTAATTTCAAAAGATAATTGCTGAAGGCTTTCAAAGTTTACGATACTAACGAGCTTCCCATGGTTTTTTTATGAAGCTTCCTGTGCTTCTAAATTGTTGACAAAATCATGCTTTGAAGACCTTGATCTCAATGAAAAGATCCAGTACACTCTTACAGTAGCCTGATTTTTTCCCATGCATCGCGGAAAGCAATAGTAACATGTCCAAAAGCTCATTGTCCAAAGAGATTCCTTTAAAAAAAAAAAAATCCAAAAGTTGCCTTTTAATCATAGTTAGTGAAGATGCGGTATTAAGTGGTTTTCCCCCCACCCCAATAAAAAAAAAAATGAAAAAGAAAGGAAGGAGAAAAAAATAAAGAGGTGTCACCTTTAGTATATGCAAAATTAATGAAAAGGTGAAGGCAAATGCTAGGGCAAACGCCTGGTTCAATTAAATGGAATCAGCACCATGAAGCATTTCATATTATTTCACATTTTCAGACAATGTTTGATTTCTATAAATCAACCACAAATCTACGTCCATTTAAAATAAAAAAGAAAAGAAAATTCACGAACTCATCCCCTTGGTTTTGGCACTCCATTCTTCTGCATCAATTAATCGACGCAACGCTCATAAAGGGTTTCAGATTTAAAAATTCAAATTTCCATGCTCCAAGCCAACTTGACCAGGGTAACTATATCCAATCTGAGTATAACATCAGGATTATTATAAAAGTATACGTTGCTTGGACACCTCTGGTATTGTTGAAGTCAAAATACTTGGGTAGCATTTGGCTGCGGGATAACCCAAGGGATAACTCCTGTTGGAATGAGACCAGGGAGGAGCAATTCCTTTTTTTTTTATTTTTTTTGAAAGGAAAAATGACTACAACCAGGGGTCAGTAGTCATCTCATTCAATTAATCATAAAAAACATTAGACATTGTACCTACAAATCAGACAAGGCTCAGGCCCCATTTACTACATTATATCCACTTAGAGAGCCACCAGAGGCCTCATTGACTAAGAGCAAGCCCCTAGCGACGTGGATAGGAGCGCCACTTGCTGGTGACGCACTGGCAAAGCTGGAGAAGACCGGCAACGGCGCACTCGCTAGGGCACCAGTCAATGGTTGGGAGGTGGCACTACTGCCGCTAGAGGATGGTAATGACGCTAGGGCACCACCCAATGATGCGGTGGCACTAGATCGCCTTCCTTACAGTTGAAGGGCCTCCCTTGCGGCGACATTGGCTTGCTACTGTAGGGGGGGAGGTGACGCTGGTGGGTGTTGGGGTTGATGGTGGCGGCAAGAGAGATGAACCTCAACCCTAGGGTTTTCGTGAAGGATACCTAAGCGTGAAAAGTCTAGAATCCACTCCACTCTAATACCATGTCGAGGGAGAAGAGAATGAAAACCTCTTATTAGAAAAAGAGCCCTAAGCCTCTTTATATAGAGAGAGAGGTTTTGGAACAATTACATAAGTGGCCCACACAAAATAATAAAAATAAGAAACCACTCCCTTTCGCATTAACTCCAACATATAGCATAATTGTAACTTAAACTTGTAATACAAATATATAACATAATTGTAACATAAACTTATAATATAAATCTGTTAAAAAATCAACATGTAACACAACTGGTTATTAATGTGGGATCAATATGATCAATTGCAAGCGGTACTTGTGAGATTTTTCCAAACATGGCAAAAGATACGAAAGGAAAGTTATGGATTTCTAAAATAGATACATTATTAATGAGATGTGTTGGAAGTCACCGGTGATATTTGGTTTGAGTGAAAAAATCATGGGTGATATTTGAAAATTCACTCATGATATTTGGTTCAAGTGCAAAAATCAGTCTCATGAAATGAAAACAAAACTTGTAATATAAGTCAGTTAATACATAACAAAATTGTAACTTAAACTGGTAATACAAGTATAAAGCATAATTGTAGCCTAAACTTGTAATGCAAGTCCACTACAGTTAAAAAATCAAGATGTAATACAACTAGTGTTAATGTGAGATCAAGACAATGAATTGTGAGTGGTATACTGGTGAGATTTTTTCGAAGATGGCAAAAGAAACAAAAGGGAAAGTTATGGATTGCTAAAACAAAAACAATTATTGATGACAAGTGATTGGAAGACCATCCAAATAAGAATAGTGGTTTTCTAAACCACCATTCCATACAAAATGGGGTTTGCATCAAGTGGAAGCACAATCCAACAACCTGCAATCAATGCTCATTTCATGATTTTTAGGCACCATGCTCAAAATATCATTTTCCTATATATATATATATATATATATATATATATATATATATATATATATATATATATAGGAAATTAAATATAATTATAATGGCCATGATTTTGAATAGTATAACAAGTGCCAACAAGACATGAATGTGTTGTAAGATATGACATTTACAAAGGCACGAAGGTTGTAGAATACGTTGTCTATGTGCTCTCCATAGAGAGAGAGAGACAACAAACACAAGAAAACACACATCTTAAGAGTCCACTTCCCTAGTTCCACTTTTCCTTACCCTTAGCCCTTATTGAGCCGAGCCCACCTTAGCTCAGGCTTGGCTCATTAAACTATCAAGCCGAGCTCATGAGCCCTTATCAAGTTGAGCCCAAGTCATGCCTATCAAGCTTAAGTTTTTGTAACAGCCGACACCTTCACTCTCTAAGGCTGGTCTGGAGGAGCATACCTACATGCTCCAGGCATTGCATGAGATTCTCCTTAGATTGGATCAAGGTGAGACATCACCGATATACTAAAAGATATCGACACCTCCTACCATACCTTTTTCCATGATGCTGGCCGATATGTCGTCGGTATTGAGGGATATCGGCAAAATATCGTTAAAATTGAACTCCCTAGGCATAAAATTTCCAACATATCGATAACTATGTCTTTGTTTAGAAAAAATATTTTCTTTTTTTTTTTTTTTGAGAGCAGAGGATGATTACTGAGGACAACAATCATCCAACATTTTATTGCATACTAACAACATTTCCTTGTATGTGTAAGAGATTCCTAATTTACAAAGATTCTAAATTGTCACCATGATGTTGTAGGCAGTGAACCTATGGGCAATAACATGCCATTTGTCTAAAATCACACGCCTCAAATCTAATTTGGTTGATAATGGTGATACAAAGTAGAAGCCTATACATCAAGTCTTAAGATCTTTCTCCTTAGTACGATTTGTGGAAATCATGATAAACAGAGACTACATATATCCATGGTGATACAACCTACCCAAATACTCTCTTGTCATCCAAAAAAATGGACAAAGGAAATATCCAAAGGTTGCAACTATATTGATGGCATCTTGGAAATTTAGAAGCAATAACCTCATGTCTTAGTTATTTACTTTTACATTGAGATCTTCAATATTAAGAATTCTCTTTTGATATAGAAGGGTATGAAGAAGGTGAAAGTATATAGACCACATGAACTTTAAAATTGTATATGGTTGCTTTGTGCATTTTCTTTTTAATGCTATAACTCTATCGATGTCAGTAACTATGACAGTAGCACGTTTCTATTATGTTTTCAATCAAAATATATGATTTTGATCTTCCAGGTATTTCTTCATGCAAGTAGTTATGAAAATGTTAGTTTTCATCAAATTTGAGACATTTTGGACCTTCTTAAGCAATTTCCCCAAAATTCATCAATATCAGCGATATATCCCCAACATATCCCATTTTCGACTTGTCAATATGACATCGATATCAACATTTAAAACCTTAGATTGGATAAGAATGGTTGGTGTTGGAAATATGCGCAGTTCTTTGCCAAGAATGGCATCCCACCCTTAGAAGGATGATCCTTTATTATCTAATTGTGGGAGGGTCAAGAAAATTGGAGTTCCATTGTTACGTTATGTTGTAAGGATATTGGTGGTATTTTATATCTTTTTTGAAGTCATGTTATATTTTCCCTCACCTATCCCTATAAAAGAGGTATAGCATTTTCTTTATTAAATAAGATGATTCATTTCCTTCAACTTGGTATCAAAGCCAAGTTGAGGGCTCCACCTTAAAGAAAAACCCTAACCCTCCATTATCAAGCCACTACCTCCGCCACCACCGACAACACCGCCAGCAAACCGCCGCCCCTGCTACCCAACGTCACCTAGGGCTCGCCCAAGCCGCTACCCAACTGCCCAACGCTGCTCCCCCAGGCCACCGCCCTACTACCCAACGCCGCCTAGGGTTCGCCTAGGCTGCCCCCCTACTACCCAACGTCGCCTAGGGTCGCCCAGGCCGCCACCTGGCTGCCCACCACTGCTTAAGGTGTCACTTCACCGCCCAGGCGACGCTCAGGCCACCCAGGTCGCCTCTCTTGCCTCCCAGGCAACAGTCTAGGCAGCCTCTCTTGTTATGGTGCTCTCTCTCGCAGCCTCTCTATTTGGCAGCAGGGAAAGGGCATATTAGCACCTCTGTCTGAGCAGAGAATCCTTGGAGATAGTTTGATGGAGTCCTAAAGTCAAGAATCCTCCGCATGATTTTTTGATGGTTTATTTTTAGTATTTTTTCTGATGATATTCCAGGGTGTATTCCCTATTAGTGCATTGAGAAGCATTCTATCGCATGTTTGCGGATTTTTAGGGGTGTGTATTCCCTAAATTATGCTTAATCCAGATCTGATTTTTGCATCAGTGTTAGTGGTTATGACTATTGAAGATACATTATGGCTTCCTCGTCTAAGTCAAGAGTAACCTCAAGGTAAGGTGGACAGGTGGGAGACATGAGTGTGTACAAGAGCTCGTTCTTTGCACACATTGTGAAGTTGGATCAGATCAACTACCCTCGCTGGTCTCAGACATTTCTTGTGACGATGGAAGGACACAAGAAGTAGCATGTGCTCACTGAGATGCCCCCCGAGTAGAAAAAAAGCAAGTATGTCACATGGAATAGAGATGATGCCTTAGTGAGAGCCTGGATATTAAATACTGTCATCCCTTGGATTGGAGATGAAATTATATACTACAAATCAGCTAACGAGATATGGGATGGTCTGAAGATTGCACATTCACATGAACTTAATTCAACTCAGGTGTTTCAAATTCGTTATGATTTACGCTATTTGAAGCAGGAGAATGTCACTTCCACAGTACTACTCCACTATGAAGGGACTGCTAGAGAACTATAATGCGTGTCGACCAATATGCACCTCCACTACTTATAGGGATCAGCGAAAGGAATTTTCTTCCCACAAGTTCCTTACAGGCCTGAGTGATGACTATGCAGCTACCAGATCTCATATTCTTACTCTATCAAAATTACCACCTATTGAGGAGAAATACAAGAGGCTGAGCAGATTACAAATGCAGGCTACACATGAAGTGATTACTACTCTTGTTTTCTCTGCTCGTGATAGACGAGGCACCTTTCATGGTAGAGGACAAGGACGTGGAGATGGCACACGTGGCAAGCCTACTTGCACGTATTGTGGTCGACTTGGCTATGTGGAGGCTAAATGCTAAAATAAGCTTGGAAGGCTGATTGTTCCCAACCAAGTCACTATTACTCCTGTTCCTAAAACTACTTCTGAGTCCCTTACACTTGAAGAGGCAGATTATGACTCAGTGGTTCAACATCTAGCCCAGCTGACACATGATCAAGGCCAATCTTTAGGTACCGCAGCCTATGCTTCTGCTTCATCAGGTATGACTAATATCTAGTTGATTAATTTTGGTGCATCAGATCACCTTACTGGGAATTCCCAATGTTTTGGAGACATGCAGAGAGTTCCATAGAGACGTACAGTCCAACTAGCAGATGGCAGACATGCTCCTATCTGTGGTAGGGGAGTGTAAGTTACTCCTACTATGCATCTCTCAGATGTGTTTTATGTGCCCAATATGACCATACAACTACTTTCTATTAGCACTATTACTAAGCAGTTGAACTGTCGTGTGATTTTTGATGATATTGGGTGTACCTTTCAAGACCACATGACAAGGAGGGCAAATGGTGGCGGATTGAGGGGGGTGTCTACCAACTAGCTCAGAGTCCTATTGCTGCAGCATGTCAGGTGAGTTCCGCTGGCAATGCCTTACAGTGGCACAGACCTTAGGCCATCCTTCGTTGGACAAGCTACGTCAGCTCATTCCACATTTCACACCTACCACCAAGATCCAATGTGATCCTTACTAGCTAGGGAAGCACCATAAAGCCAATTTTCCAGCATCTACTAGTTCCAATAGCTTTGCTTGTTTCGATTTAGTGCATTGTGATATATGGGATCCAAGTCGTAATGCAGACACACATGGTTATAGATATTATTTGCTTTTTGTGGATGATTTTCCACAATTGACATGGATATTTTTGATGAAAAATAAATCCAATGTTGGCTCTCCTGGCAACATTGCCTTTGTGAAAAATCAATTTTATATACGTATCAAGACTATCAGAACAAACAATGCACTAGAATTTTGTGCTAGGAAATCAAGAATTTTGTATGCCTCTCTTGGCATTGTACACCAAACCTCCTACCCTACATATCTCTACAGAATGAGGTGGCAGAGTGAAAGCATAGACACATTCTAGATACAGCACATGCCTTGCTTATTCTGAATAGGGTCCCATACTTTTACTGGGGGGATGCAGTGCTAACTACATTGTATCTAATTAATCGGTTTCCCTCTTCTGTCATTCATGAACAAGTTCCTTGGACAATGTTGTATCTTGATGTTGATCTGTTCTTAGTGCCATCCAAGATGTTTGG
The DNA here is from genome assembly GCA_037157565.1 of Thalassia testudinum. Classification (NCBI taxonomy): domain Eukaryota; kingdom Viridiplantae; phylum Streptophyta; class Magnoliopsida; order Alismatales; family Hydrocharitaceae; genus Thalassia; species Thalassia testudinum. The sequence continues at coordinate 3,357,697 of JAZHRO010000003.1, read as the reverse complement.
ATGTGTTGCCTTTATTCACTTACTTGAACTAAGACATAACAAGCTTGCTCCCAGAGCAGTCAAATGTGTGTTTCTTAACTACTGTCAAACACAGAAGGGGTACAGATGCTTTGACCCGATCCATAAGTAGTATATCAGTGCAGATGTTACATTCCATGAGTCCATTCCCTACTTTTCCACATCATCTACAGGATGTGGAAATTGCTGCACCTATGCCTATTCTCCTGTATCCATGGATGATTTTCAGGTCAGTAATACCATTCTAAAGCAGCCTTCCAATTCCCTTAGGATTATACCTCCAAATGAACGCACTTTTAAGGGCTCTACAAATCAGAGAGAGAGTTACACACCTCCCCTCCTCTGTCCCCCTAGAGCCACTATAGTCCTCCCCTGATCAGGTACATATTAAGCCCATTGAAAATACTTCTTCTATTGATGTCTCTCCAGGTCCACCTAATGATGCTGATGTTCCGATTGCTATTCGGAAAGCCCCTCGCTCTTGTGCTCATTATCATGTGGCTAGAAGTGCAGTGTCTACCCACTCCTTGGGCACTGCATTTCATGCCTTTACTAATGTAGTGTCTACCTCTAAGATTCCCACATCTTATCAACAAGCACATATGAATCCACATTGGAAGGCAACAATGGAAGAAGAAATGCCTGCACTTCGTGACAGGGGCACCTAAGAGTTGACCTCGTTACCATCTGACGCACATCTTGTTGGAGCAAGGTGGGTCTTGGACTTGAAATACAACCCTGATGGGTCTATTTATCGGTATAAGGCTCATCTCGTGGCCAAAGGATTCACTCAGACTTACGGAGTGGATTTCTTTGGCACCTTCTCGCCAGTGGCTCGACTCTCTACTGTTCGCATTCTTATTTCTGTGGTTGCGCAATATGGATGGGCACTTCATTAGCTGGATGTCAAAAACACCTTTTATGGCAACTTTAGGAGGAAATATATATGTAGCAACTCCCAGGTTTTGAGGTTCAGGAGTATGTATGCAGACTGCGTAAGACAATTTATAGCCTAAAGCAAAGCCCAGAGCATGGTTCTAGCGACTATCAGAGGCATTGTCTGTGATTGGGCTACAATGGTCTTCAACTGACCACTCTATTTGTGAGGAAGACTAGTACGGGTGTTGCAGCTCTACTTGTGTACGTGAATGACCTTATTCTCACAGGTGATGATATTGTCAATATATTACAGGTCAAGGAGTATTTGGCATAACAATTTGTTATGAAAGACCTTCGGAGACAAAGGTACTTCCTAGGCATTGAAATTGCTACAAGTGAGCATGGGATTGTTATGTCCTGGAGAAAGTATGCCTTGGATATTCTTCAAGAGGCTGGCATGCTTGGGTCTAAGGGAGCGAATATCCCTATGGATCCGAAGGTCCACCTATTTGATGAGTCTGCTCGACTAATAGATAAGCATATAGGCAGCTTAAGGAAAAATTGCTCTATCTGACTATCACTAGGCCAGATACCAATCTTGCAATGGGCAAGCTGAATCAGTTCCTAAACAGGCCTATAGATGAGCATTGGCAAGTAGTACTGCAAGTGTTGAGGTATATCAAGGAGGCTCCAGGTTGGGGTCTTCGTTTCCAACAAGGAGCTCTCATGACTGTTGTTGGGTACTCTGATGCTGGCTGCACAGGTGACATTGGAGACAAATCTACCACAGGATTCTACACCTTTGTTGTAGGAAATCTGGTGACATGGAAGAGCAAGAAGCAAAGCGTGGCGTCATGTTCCAGTGCAGAGTCGGAGTACCGTGTTATGACACATACTGCTGCTAAAATGATCTAGATACGATCATTATTGGAAGACCTCTATGTTATTATTGAGAAGCCTATGGAGATGTACTGTGATAACAAGGTTGCCCCATATATAGCTAATAACCCTATGTTCCATCAGTATATAAAGCATGTGGAGGTAGACTACCACTATACTAGAAGTCTGATTCAGCAAGGCATACTCCGTACTTCATGTTTAGCTTCATCAGAGCAAACTGCAGATATGTTCTCCACTCCCCTGTCACACCCCTTGTTTGAGAAGTATAGAAATAAGCTGAGTACGATTGATATATATGCTCTAGCTTGAGGGGGAGTATTACGTTATGTTGTAATGGCATTGGTGGTATTTTATATCTTTTCCAGAGTCTTGTTATATTTTCCCTCACCTTTCCCTATAAAAGTGGTGTAGAGTTTTCTTTATTAAATAAGATGATTCATTTCCTTCAACTTCCATTAAAGTTGAAAATTTTCATTTGGCTCTTAAAAAGGCAAGGGTTTTCTACCCAAGATTTCAGACGTAGATGGGCACCTAATGATCATGTTTCTTCCGTTTTCTCTAGGATGGATCTGTTGACCTCTTGCTCTCATGTCCCATTGGTAGGGAATGTTGAAAAGGTATAGGTCACTAAGAGTTGGACTGTAGCTCATTTGATGAAGTCTGGCAGATCAATTACACCGGTACTTTGGATTCTTCTCAGCTGTCAAGAGCCTTTATCCTATTATGGGCCATGAGGTTGGAGCATAATGCTACCAATATCCAGAACAGTACATTTTCACGTAGACAGAGTGATTTCTCTTTTTAAGTCCCTTTGTAAGGCCTGGACTAATCAGCTCCCTTCTTTAATATGGTGGGGGATTGACAACCTTTGTTAATCCTCCTTTTCCTTTTCAAGGAAAAAGAACATTGTAATCTCTTATATTACTAAAACTATGAAATCCAACCCACTACTTACCCACAATACAACCAAACACATTAATCCTACTTTATCCCTCCCATTAACTTATCCCATTACAACTTATCCTACTGCCCAATGCAATCTTAGCTTTTGGGAAGGGGGAAGACCCGTGTGCACATGCATAGTTACAAGATAGAGAGAGATGTACACATGCACAAATGCACACCACATGCTTTTCTTTAAAAAAAAAGTACCATAATTTTCCTTTTCCAATAAGAAAGATACATAATAAGCCAATGGCTACTCATTACATGAGTTGCCATAAAAGCATAAGCTTAGCTTGACATAACAAGGACTGTTAATCTCACAAACTAAGTACCGTCCTAGATTGCTGATCTCACCTAGGATTCCAAGCAGGATCAACAACAATGACACGATCTGCATTGGTAAGTGTTAGGCCAAGCCCTCCAACACGTGAGGTCAACAGAAGTATTGGAGCTCTCGCAGCTTGGAAATCCTGAATATTACAACAATCATCAACCCCATGTATCTAATTGTAACAAAAGAAATGAACAATTTAGGAAGCACGTAGTTTGCCACATACACTAACAATTTTCTCTCTGTCAGGCATCTTTGTCATGCCGTCAATCCGCATAAACTCATAGCCCTCTTGTGATATCACTTCCTACTTTCAAGACCAAGAAAAGGTGATAGGCCAAAATGGCAGAATACAGAAATGTTCAGATCATGAACATGATTAAGAAGTATCTACAGTTAGAATATATATACATATGTGACATCAATCCGTAGAAATGAACATACAAAAAATATACTTCTGAACAGAACCTAGTGGTTAGCCACAATGCTATAACTGTAGAAAGGACAACAGATTCTAGACTGGTAACCGAGCAGGAAAAATGAGAATTCGATATCTATTTTCGTTGATGTAAATTACACCCAATGACAGGCCATATTACTTGTGGCTAGAAGCTGACGAACATTTGGTTTAGCCTTCAGAACCTCATTAACTTTTCCTAGTTGAGAAGCTTTAGAGGCATCTTGCAAAATGTAATTATGTAGGCATTTCGAAGTAGTTGATAATGGTATCTTCTTCACATCAATTTCATAGATTAAACATCACAAATGTGTCTGAATAGTATTGGTTAACTAACAAGAAAGGATATTTTGCACAATTAAACAGCGGTTAAAGGGTCAAAGGATGGACCCCATGACCACACAGGGAATAGCATGCTTAACACACATTTCCCATTTAACAGCTACGATGTTGTGGTCCATGCCAAGAACTGTTAACAAAGCCATTTGTCTTCGTGATAACTGGAGGCACAACTTCAAATCCCACTTAACAAATCCAAACAACATCCAAGCAATATCTTAGTTATTACACTTTCTATAATTCAGAAAAATACTAACATGCTAAGCAATGCAGGTTCTCTTAATCAATCTCTGTTGATGATGTGTATATTCAACCAAAAACAATTTTTTGTAGAATAGATCTTGACTAGCAGTTGCTTGATCAATTCCAAGATTATTGTACGTAAAGAATGAAAGGAGAGATTCAATATGTCAAGTGCATTTCGTAACATTGAGAAAGTTTGCAATTCTCTAAGTTACCTGAATAAAATTCAACATTTTGCGAGTTTGAGAGAAGATGAGTACATTGTGGCCATCTGAAACCAAGTTTCCCTGTCAAAGAAACAAATGTTACAAAAAGCAAGATTGTTAGAAATTATAGTGATAAAGGTTGAGAAGAAGTTGACCGACTAGAAGTCAGATTTACCAATAAGGACAATAAAAAAGATATCTTGCAAGAACTATCATTCTTTTGATAATCTTCCCCATGGTGGGTCATATTTGCTAGACTTTTGGCCATGTCTTCAACCATGCCCGCATCCTCTCTGTTTAGCATTGTATCCATCCCATCTAATACCTCCTCAGCAGCCTTTTTGGTCAAAAGAAGTGGATGATCACATATTTTCTTCAAAATCTGCATCAGATTACAATTAAATTCTACAAGGTTCAATTAATTCATGCACAAACATCAACAGGCAAAAATAGCCAATGAAAATTAGTCCCTTCTCACATTATACATGTCAGAGATAGAGCAGCAGGCATTGTGTGTATGTGTATGACCTAAAAGATCCTTTTTTGCAAAAGCACAATGTAGAAAAAGCTAGTTAAATTTTAAAAATAAGAGTTACCGTCAGTGCAGCTAGTGGTGATCCATTGATTGATAAACGAACAAGTTCACTGTTCAAGAAAGCTTCATACAGTTTCCTCTGTTATAAAAGAAATACTCAATTAAATATTAAGCAAGAAAAGAAAGATAAAAGGTGGCAGACTGGGCATATGGAATGATACCTGGCACTGGGTCAGTCTTAACCAAATGATTAGCTCAGTCTTTTTGGAAAGCTTAGCATCTTTTGTTGTATCACTTTCAGAAAAAACTTCAGATTTTAAACGACGCAGAAAATAGGGCTTTATCCGCTCTCTGAGTTCCTGTTGCAACGTGAAAACAGCAGAAATTAGCATTGTGAAACATGGCAATATACTTTGAATGACAAGAATGGCATCCCATTCTTGATGGCAACACGTAGTCACATGGCATACAGGGAGAAGTCGGAGGCTGTGAGCATGAAAAAAGTCATAACTAAAATACCATGATGAAGAAGGTAGTACTCAAAGGAAGTGTATAAGTTGACCAAGTTTGAGAGTATCAATAAGAAATCAAATTTACACACTAACGCAAATCATGGAAATCTCATTTACCATAGACTAGACTATAGTGTATGTATGCATGAGTGTGTGCGCGTGTGTGTGTGTGTGAATTTAGTTCACTAGCATGTCTTAAGAAAAACAATTGAATAAAAGATCACACCTTAGCAACAGAAGAACCCACATATTTCTCCCGATCAGTGGCATTTTTGTCATTTCCACGAAGGATTTTGTATTCATACCTTTCTTTAAACCTAAAAATAAAGCATAATAGTATCAATGTAATCAGAAGTATGATGCTCAAATAATCTACAGCCATGATGAATGACCATTACTCTTTCTTATCACCCAAAATATCAGGACAGCTGAAATTAAATAGAGCCCACAATTCCTGACCAAATAAAGAGATTATCATTAGCTTGATTAGGAAGGGACATGATCTTAAGATGATGCTATATCATGAGAAGCAAGAATGAATAAAATGGCAATATATGCTGCCTTCAAGTTATTCTGTATCGGTGTTCCGCTGATGATGATCCGATGAGAACTAGGTATCTCCAACAAACTTTTGGCTCTTTGCGTGCTAGGATTTTTTATAATATGGCCCTGAGAAGGAAAAAGGAAAGACATGCATTGATACATGTGAATCGTAAGAAACCAATAATATCAAAACAGCTTCAAAGCATCGCCCACATTTGCCCTTGTACAAAAGTACGCAGTGAGTCAGTACGCAGTGAAACCAAGATATGGAGGAAGAAAAGTACACAATGAGTCAAACAGAAACAGGAATACATTTTCAAGGGTCCTGATTTTTCATCTTGGTCTATCTAGCATGCAGCAGGCTTTCAGTCACAGAACATTCTTACACCATAAAACTAGTTCTTGTATTCTCTCTATTAACCTACCTAATATGAGACCTATGTTCGGATTAGGTTTAAAATTTAAGGGATAAAGTAGGCATCTGTTCATTTCAGCTTGCCAATAGAATCTTATATTGTCAAAGAAAAAAAGGTTACAGCACATCAAAGCAGAAGCATCCTCAAAGAATACAGGTAGCTCTGACTACCAGAAATGTTACCATCATTAAATAGTAGACACTCCTTGAATCAACATGTAAATGGTAATTTGCACACATACAATGAGGACCTTTGATTAATTTGCAAAAAGTTTTCAGGTGTCAACTTCCCTTCCCAGTCTGTTTGGTTTCAATGAAGGAAGAAGTCTACATGGATTCATTTCTTTTTCATTTTGATTTGAAATGTGATGCAGTCAAGACACAAGGATAGACGCATAAGAAAGCCTTCCCAGCTGTAGTCAGATGAAATGAAATGGGTGGTGAATGGGAAACAGAACAGTCACTACCCACTACCCAGACTTGATATGGCACCTCTAAAATCAAAATTGTTGGGAATAAAGATGAGCCACGTGGTGAGCAATAAAAGGCTCCAAGGGGCCGGCGGTCATGGTCCAAGGGACCAATTTTGGTGTTTTTATTTAAGATACAAGTTTGATTATTTTCAGTAAATGTGGTTTTAGGAAACAATGTTTCAGATTTCTTTTCTGTTTAGAAATAAGATCTTTCCTTAAGTGATAAGGTCTTTTATTTCTAAATATTGGGATATGTTCTCTCTATATAAAGAGAGCCTTCCCTTGTATTTTATTTTGAACAATACAAATATTTCCAATCCAAGGGTCCTCTCCTCTCACTCTTTTTTCTCTCAACCGCCGGCCACCACCAGCCACCCAACGGAGCTCCTCCATGCCTCTAATCACATACATGGATAGTCTACATGAGGACTATTTTCCCATGCCCAAGTAGAGCCTCCACGCTCCATGTTGTGTCAATTCCTGACAAAAATCATATCCCAAAGAATTACCATGTGTTCAAATGGTAACTTTTATGACGAGATAGGGAGTAAGAGAATAAAAAGAAAAGTAAACTCCACTTTCATCACTTTGTATAAGGTTAAGAAATATGAGAAACTAGTCACTTCAAGCCATCCAATAACAAGTTCAGGCTCATAGCAGTAAGGCAAAGGGGGTAAATGAAAATTGAGGTGCAGCTTATTTTATGTGGAGAAACATATGTGGAAGTAATAAAACATGATAAGAATCAATAAAAGCAAGGTAAGCATGATCACAATCACAACCATAATTTACATGGAAAATCGCACGGATCAAAGAATGAGAAACCCATAGAAGAAGAGGCTACAGGGCTAGAAATTCTATTGACGCTTCTCAAAAGAATAAGGGAGTAAAAGAGTCTTTACCACACTCCTTCCAAGTTCTCACCTTGAAAAGGGTGAATTAATTACATAATTGGATATGGACCTCAGTCATTTATGCAACTACCAATCTCTCAAAACTTCCCCTCAAGCAAAGCATGGAATGATAGAATTATGGATTCTTGGTCTGTTATGTAAATTTTGTAAATAATTATTGTATGAGTCACCGTGTAATTTTTCCCATTACTTGGCTTGAAAATAAACTATTCATCATAAACAAATCAAAAGATTTATCTCTTTTCATCATTAAGAGATGCAAGCCTTGTGGTGCAAACATAATGCGACTTCCCACCATCTCAAACTGTGTCACCAATTCCATGTGTTTTGTTCTTGCCATGGTACCAGAGCCAACAATCCAATGATTAGATAGATCTAGTTTTGAATAGTTCCTAATGCCCAAAAGTGTTCTTCATTCTCTTCTTCATGAAACTCGAGCCCGCAAGACCCCTATACGAGGGGTGCTTCTTACAGTGCAATCAGACCCTGTTCTAAGCACTGCCTAGACCTGATCAAGAGCTACCTAGACCGAATTGCCACCCCAACCGAAAATGTTCCCCCAACCAGTTCTGGATCCCTAACACATGATTGGCTCCTTTGCCTTAAGCCTACTCCAAGCACTATCCAAAACCAAGCACCATTCGGAACATCTACCACCAATCATCACCCAACTTCTTAATCAAGTGCTAAAGCCATCCTCTGTCCAAATCCGAGTTCTAAGTTTCTCGACCTATCTTCATCATGAAACCATAATGCTCGTAGTGCTACCAACTTTGAACAATTGCCTACGGCATCGTCCAACTCCGACTAAGATTACGAACACCATCTCACTTGGTTTTGTCTTATCCCGTCGCTCCCCACAAAGGGTAACCCTCACCCAGTTTCTCGTTCACGTGTTGCCCTTTGATCATGTGACTACTTATTCATCTAGGGGCATGTGTCGCATGGAGCCTTGCTATCACATAAGGGGCTTGGCTGCTTCATAAGGGTTATTTTTAAGGCTATAAAAGAAGCTTAAGCTCGATAAGCTCGACTAGAGCTCAGCTCGATAGGTTAACAAGCCAAGCTTGAGCTCAAAAATCAGGCTTGATAGCAACAACCTAAGCTTGAACCTAGGTGAGCTTAGCGCGATAAAGGTAACAAAGAAAAGGAACTAAAGATTAGTGGGGGCTCCTAAGACTTGTGTTTTCTTGTTGTTAGAGATCGTGTGAGATCTCTTGATCTCTTCCAAGAGATCAAGTTAAAGTGGCAAGAGTTCCTTGCCAGGTTTGGTTTATTTAATTGCTAGTTAAGTAATTGTTTAACTAGGAGTTAAGTAATGTTATTTAGGAAAGTTAGATATTTTTTAAAGATTCTTTTACTATTTTTAGATGATTGTCTGCGATTTGTTTGCTAGTTTGTTTGGGGTTAGATCCTATATATAGAGACCAAAACCCCTCTTTTTCTTCTCCATGTGCATGCTCTCCTCCCTCCTTATCGTGAATGCTCCATCACATGGTATCAAAGCAGGCTTTTCTAAGTGCCTAACCCCAAAACGCGTGCTTAGAGCTCCACATGGGATCTCTCTCGATGTGGAAGCCAACTTCCACACATGAAGGAGGAGCATAGTCTTAGGATCGCCCCAAGTCCTTTGCATCGGTGCCAGTGAGAAGTGGAACACGTTGCCATCTCCTACTTCTTGTGCGTGGAAAGACCCACGTGTCCTGGGCTTCCCTACGCGTGTTCAATGGTTTTTTGATACCGATCTGTGTGCAGAACCTTCTACGTGTGCACCATGACTGACGTACATACTACTATAACCTCTAAGGCGAAGATCACCGCCTCCGTGTTAATTTGAGGCATGACCATTAAGTCGGCTGAAGCCTCGAACAATATCCTGTAATCACGTGCCTTTTGGATATCTGTCAACAGACAAGACAAGCTGCAGATCCTAATCGAAGAGGCTCCAAATGCACATGAAAGTAGCAAATACAAGTAAGAGAAAATTTTCTAGTAAGTAGTGATGAATTGGTTGATGAACAACATCGACCAATCCATCACTGCAAATATGTTGTTCGAGAATACAACAAAGGACATCTAGGACATGCTCAAGAAGTGATATTCCTAGAAGACTAGTAGTGTTAGACTTACCGATATCTGCCTGCCAATCTGGAATACAAATCAGGGACAATTGACCCTTGATAAGTATTTCACTACGCTTAAAGGCCTGCTCGAGGAACTAACATCTATCAACCTGCTTGCTATGCCAAACAAACTTCCGAGCATGCCCAATGGCAAGCGTACAAGTTCCTAGGGGATCTGAACCCTAGGTATCAGCATGCACGTGATCAGCACCTAGCATCTGACGAGTGACTTGACTTGTTGACAATTTATAATCGACTATAGGAAATTGAAGTAGACAACCCCCGATGATTACACCAAGTCCTGCAGAGTCTTCTACACTGGCCACAACTGGAAGTGGCCCTAGGCGTGGTCGTGGTTGGGGTCACAGTTGTGGCAAGGTGTTCACACCTTGCATCTACTACAATAAGACAAATCTTCTGTCTGACAAGTGCTGGGACAAGTTCGAGGGCCTAACGTGGGCGAACAAGTCTACACCAACTCAAGAGGGGTTGCCATTCACACTCACAAAGTTAGAATGTTTCCAATCCCTATTCAAGGCAGAGGACTTCCCTATGTCTACTTCTGTAGCGACCACAGCTGAGGTCATAAAGGTTATGCCAGTTGCTTCAACAACTATCCCTAACCCAAAGGATGAACCTCCAGGTCATGTCCTCCACATGGAGGAGGATGAACAAGGGTGGGGGAACTAAGCCCCACCGATGGGAGCCTTCTATCTAATTGTTTGTTGTCCTCTAAGGGTTGAGATTTTCCTGACAAATAAGGTGACTGTTGAATTATTTATTCTTTGTTTTATTATGTTTCTTTTAGAGTGAAGGCATACTTGTAATCTTACCCCCTTGTGTCTCTCTATATAAAGGCACCTATGGTCTCTAATAAATGATTAATTGGCATTTCAACCTAACATGGTATCAGAGCAACAGTCCTAGACCGAGACTCCAATATCCTACCCAATCCCTAGCCTCCAACCCACCACTTAAACCCCTCTTTCCTCTCTCCTCAATGCCACTGGCCCCTCCTCAGGCCAGCAGCACCGCTCCTCCTTGCCGAGACAAGTAGCAGGTGCTACAATTCACCATCGCCGATCAACCCAACCCCTGTGTCACCCTCTACACCGCCACAAAGGTAGTGTAGGGGCCCCGACAGCCCCCTTGCAGTGCTACCTCCTTGCGTCACCTGCTGTGCCACCGCAGGTGGGTGTAGGGAGGCTCATCCAGTGCCGCCACTCCTCCTTGGCCCAACGCAGCCCCTAGAGCTCCCTCTTGTGGGTTGTGTTGACTTAGATCAAACCTTAGGAGAGGTCCTTCTCCGATCTACACTTGGAAGGCTTGTGATAATTTCCTATATCAACTAGCATCAAAGGTTCAGATTCTTTCTTCTTCTATAAGTCATCCTAAAGGAGCTCTACAAGTTGGAAGGCATCGCTAGGGCTTGTTCCATGCCCTGGTGTGTGCAAACATACTATTTCTTGGCTTTTATTGCTCACATATGGTCTGAAATTGGAGTTCTTGGGCTCTCTATCTCTGATTTGGAGTCTACTCAAGTCTGAAATTGCTATTTTCAGACCTTATGATCGGATTTCCTGACGTTCAACTTAGATATGTGAGAGTTTCAAATCTGTATATGGTCTAATTTTCTACTGCAGTGCCTTATTTCTCGTGATTCCAACAAGTTGAGTGACATCGAAGACAAGAAGGGCTTTTTGGGCAACTCCATGGGGAAGATCTCTACCTCGAGCACACTCTTTTTTATGCAAGAAACCACTATCAAGTTGGGTGGCTCCAACCTTCTTCTGTGGTCTACCTTCCTTTCCCGATTTGTGGGATTGCACCAGAAGAAATACATTTCTCACAAGTGCTGGATAAAATGTAGAGTTCCTCAGGGACATCAGGCCATGACTACCGCTGGTGCTTCTGTGGCTCAGATGTCTGGTATTATCACTAATGCCAGAGGTGTTCGTAAGCCATCTTGGCTTGCAGACTCCCACATCACAGGAGATGCTACACTATTTTCGTCTCTTCGACCATTAACTACAACAGTACATGGTAGAGTAGCAGATGGTGCCTTATCCGCTGTGACAAACTTAGGTGACATCTCTCTGTCCTCTAGTTTTCCTCTTTCTGATGTTATGCATGCGCCTAAATTTGTTTTGAATTACTAAGGCATTAAATTGCAAACCAGTATTTCATGGTCATTTTCTCTACTTGTATGATCTCCTGACGATTATGCAAATTGGTGGGGAACTTGAGCATGATGGCCTGTATCACCTTGATCTTCCACCAGATCATTCCATGGCAGTCGCTTTTGCCACTTCAGCTTAAAAGTGGCATCTTAGACCAGGACATCCTAGTGTTTCTGTTCTTCGTCACCAATTTCCTGACATGCAGTTTCCCGACTCATTTTATTACGATGCCTATCAACTCGACAAGCATCATAGAGTTTCCTTTCCTAGTAGTTATAGTATAACTGAGCCTACTTTCTCGCTTGTTCATGCTGATTTATGGGGCCCATGTCCGGTCAAGAGTCATAGGGATTTTCGATATTTTTTTGTTTCGATGGATGATTATACCCGTGTCAATTGGGTTTTTATGATGAAAAAATCGGAAACCCCTCCTTCGATTAAAAATTATGTATGAAATGAAGACTCAATTCTCCACTACTATTCGCATGAATGAGCTTGAATTTGTGAATTCTACTTTGACCTAATTTTTTCAGTCTCTTGGTAATATACATCAGACTTCTTGTGTTCATACATCCCAACAGAATGGGATAGTTGAATGCAAATTGATACATCTTGATGTTGCCCGCACTATTATGTTTTAGATGCATGTTCCTACCACCTTCTAGGTGGATGTTGTGATTACACCTATTTTTTTTTATTAATCACGTCTTCTATTCTCGGTGGGAAATCCCCGTATTCTGTTTTATTTCATGATCAGGAGCTGTTTTCTCCTCCTCCAAAGGTGTTTAGATGTGTTTGCTTTGTTCATTTATTCAAGGTGGACAAGCTAGCTCCTAGAACTGTTAAGTACATTTTTCTGCATTATTCTGTTAGTGAAAATCAATGTCCTTATGCCAGGCTGGTTTACTATTGAGGCAATACCTCTCTTGAGACATATGATGGAGATCTACAAAGTCAAGAAGGATTTACATATGATTTTTATTGATTTGGAAAAGGCCTATGATTCTGTCCCAAGAGATATCTTGTGGAGAATTTTGGAGAAGAGACAGGTACCAGTTTTATATATCAACCTCATAAATGATGTCCTATGGAGCTATAGCTTATGTAAGGACTAAGAATGATTTGACGGACTACTCTGATATCACCATCGGTCTGCATCAAGCATCGACTTTAAGCCCTTATCTCTTTGCCTTGGTCATGGATGAGTTGACGAAACATATCCAAGCTGAGGTGCCATGGTATATACTTTTTGCTAATGACATTGTGTTAGTTAATGAGACAAGAGATGAAATGAATAGAAAACTTAAGCTTTGCAGGGAAGCCCTAGAAGCTAAAGGACTATGCCTAAGTAGGACAAAGACTGAGCATATGGAATGCAAGTTTACTAGCGGAGGAAATAATGAAGGGATGGATAAAAAAATTGAAGAAAAGTGCATTCCAATGAAAGATACTTTTAAGTACTTGGGATCCATTTTCTAACAAGATGGTGGAATTGATGGAGATGTTACACATAGAATTAATGCAGAGTGGTTGAAATGAAGGGATGCATCTAGTGTTCTCTTTGATAAGAGAGTACCTTTAAGAGTCCAAGGAAAGTACTATCGAGCTACGGTAAGACCAACAATGTTGTATGGTTCTGAATGTTGAACTATCAACTATAAGCATGTGCAGAAGATGTCTGTGACAGAAATGAAAATGTTAAGATGGATGCGTGGTCATACAAGAAAGGATCATATTTCAAAAGACATTATTCAAGAAAAGGTTAAGGTAGCACCGATAGAAGATAAAATGAGAGAAACATGCTTAAGATGGTTTGGACATTTGCAAAGAATGCCACTAGAAGCTTCAGTCAGGAGATGTGATAACTTAGAGGCTGAACCTGCTAAGAGGGGGTGAGGAAGACCAAATAAGTGTTGGAAGAAAACTATTAAGTACGACGTCAATTACCTTAATTTAAGTCTTAAAATGGCTCAAAATCGATCTGTATGAAAGCAAAGAATCCATATAGCCGACCCCACTTAGTGTTGGAAAGGGCTTGGTTGTTGTATTCTAAAACCCAGAAGGGGTATAGATATGATCCTCGTTCACATCGATTTTATGTTAGTAAGGATGTGACTTTTTTTCAGGATATGTCATACTATACTGCTACAGGAGAGTCAGTTAGGGTCACACAGGATGTCCCATTGCCTATGCCCAGTGCTGCGCCTCCAGGTCCCTCTGAGCCTCCTGCATCTAATAATGTTCCTCCTATTGTTTATCCTAGACATCCTAAGGTGCCCACTATAATTCCTTTCCTCAGCATTTTCAACGTAGACCTCCTCCACCACTCTCCAAGCAGAGGAACCACTTTCTACTAATCACGCTCAATCCTCTGCTAATACTACTGATTCAGGTGGAGGTCCAGACCCTACACCACCAAAGGTACCTAATGTGATTCTTCCTATTGCTTAGAGGAAGCCACAACGATCTTGTGCTAAATATTTTGTTTCCAATTATATGTCACTTGATCATTTACCTACAGCAGGGACGCTATCTCTTGCAGTCGACAGCAGAAATATTCTCAGCAATCATGTTGAGGCTTCTCAAGACCCATCCTGCACCATAGTCAAAGAGAAGGAAATGGCTGCACTTCAGTCCAAGGGTATCTGGGAACTTGTTGACCTATCCTGAGGTGTTACTATTGTGGGGTGTAGGTGGGTGTTCACCCTAAAATGCCACCCAGATGGTATAGCAGAAAGATACAAAACATGCCTGGTTGCCAAAGGTTAAACACAAACCTTTGGAATACTATTTTAAGACTTTTTCTCCAATTGCCACACTCAACTCAATGAGGGTACTTCTTTCTGTGGCAGTCAACAGTGGATGGTTAACTTCACAGCTTGATATTAAAAATGCTTTCCTCTATCGTGATTTAGAGGAAAAAGTCTACATGCAATAACCCCCTAGTTTTGTGGTTAAGGAGTGTCAGAAAGTTTATACATTGAAAAAGGTAATTTATTGCCTTAAGCAGAGCCCCAACGGTTGGTTTGAGAGATTTAGTAAAGCTATGCAAAATTTTGGCTTTACTAGATCCACTACAGATTACACTATCTTCGCAATGCATAGAGCTAATTATTATTATTGTGTATGTAGATGATATACTACTCACTTGGAGATGAAACAAGAATAGAGGCTACCAAAAATTTCTTGCATTCTCAGTTTGTTACTAAAGATCTGGAGATGATAAATTATTTTTTAGGCATTGAGGTGCAGCATGTTGATGGTCTTATTTTGCTACAGAGAAAATATGTTCTTGATATGCTAAAAGAGACAGGGATGCTAGGTTGCAAGCCTGCTAGCATTCCTATGGACCCTTCTTTGCCACTTGAAGATTCTGAGAATCCACTGATTGAAGATGCCACCAAATATCGTGCTATGAAAGGAAAACTGTTATATTTAACTGTCACGAGACCTGACATTTGTCTTGTTGTTGGGAAACTAAGCCAGTTTATGCAGTCTCCTAGAGAAATACATTGGGATGGTGTATGTCACGTACTGAGATATCTCAAGCAAGCTCCTGGTAAAGGGCTATCATTTATGAAGCATGGCCATCTGGATGTCTGGGGATATTTAGATGCAGATTATGCAAGGGCACATGAGGATAGAAGATCTACTACTGACTACTGAACCTAAATGAGTGGCAACTTAGTCACCTATAGAAGTAAGAAACAAAATGTTGTCCCAAGATCCAGTGCAGAATCACATTATAGGGCTATAGCCCATATACTACTTGTGAGATTCTGTGTGAGATCTATTTTATGTAATTTGGGAGTGTATTTCTGATCCTACTCCCATGTACTGTGATAGCAAAGCAACTGCATTTATTGTCAATAATCTTACCTTTCACGAGAAAACAAAGCATATAGAGGTTGATTGCCATTTTATCGAAGATACCATTACTTCTGGCAAGATCACAACAACTTATATTGCCACTAAAGATCATATTGCAAATGCCTTCACCAAAGCACTCTTGAAGAAGCGTTTAGAGTTGTTATGTACGAAGCTAAGCATGCTTGATGTTTATGCTCCAGCTTGAGGAGTGTTGAGTTATTTATTCTTTGTTTTGTGACGTTTCTTTTAGAGTGAGCACATAACAGTGACCATCATTATGCTTGGGAACGTGTCCCATCCTATGTTCATGGTTCATGTTCAAGCTAGGGTACTGCCCAATTACTACTAAAATAGTAGAAATTGTTCTTTATTTTAGCCATTGCACCCATAATTCGACATGCTTCTTGGTTGGGGATATAGCATCTGACAAGAGAAGTTATAGCCTTCTTTCTTCTCCTAACATGCTAAACCAAATTATTTTAGTTAAGCTCAGCAACGAAGATTACTTATTGTGGAATGAAAAATATAACGTCTTACTTCAAAAAAGAAACCATAACCTCTCCTTTACATAGAAAAGGCATTAGGTAAATTACATGAAGAGTCCGTGACAAAAAAAAACTAAGCCACAAGGACAGAAAACAAGGAAGAAAATAAGGAAATCGAGTGCCAGATGGGTTCTAGGGGGAAACGAGTTGCTCACTTTGTTGTGCGGATGGCGAGGATGTTAACCATTTGTTCTTTGAGTGCCCCTTCTCTACAGAGATTTTAAGGAACTTCCGCTTGGAGTGGAGCAAACATTCCAACCAGGGGGCTTTTGCATATCATTATAAGAGTGGAAATAGTGCAAGAGGCAAAATAATTTTAGAAATAAGAAGGCGAGAGTTCTTACGCTGCTTTTGGGCAAATGGATTGAAAGAAACGCAACAATGTTTAAATGGCAACATCCCTACATTAAGAATTTCATTTTTAGCATCACCTCTTTATTTAAATTTTAAGAAACTATGTAAATTGCCTGATTTTTTGGCCCCTTTTTAATTAATTATTTTAGGTGGTTATCAATAGTGGGATGAAATAGTCAATCTTATTCATAAAGAAAACCCTACATCTACTTATATCGAGAGAGAGATGTTGAAAAAATTATATAAGAGAACCAGTCAAAAATATAAAATAAGCAAATAATCATAAAATAAGAAAGATAAGTAGAGTGCTCAGCACTCCCCCTTAAACTTGATCATAAATATCAATCATGCTCAGCTTGTCACAGCAAGCCTCGAATGCAGATCTAGCAAGAGGCTTGGTAAACATATCTGCTGCCTAGTTCTCTGAGGCAACTGAAGAGGTGAAGAGAAGTCCCCTCTGAATCATATCTCTGGTATAGTAACAGTCAATCTCTACATCTTTGCTACGTTCATGAAACATCGGATTGTTTGCTCTGTAGGTAGCCACTCTATTATCACATCTCATCTCCATGGGCACCTCAACCTTGACATGCAAGTCAAGTAAGACAGATCTAATCCACACAAGTTCAATTGTCGTCTATGCAATAACTCTTTACTCTGACTCTGCACTAAAGCGAGACAACGCTCTGTTTTTTACTCCAAGTTACCAGGTTGCCAACCACATAGGTACAAAAATCGATAGCGTATTTCCTGTCAGAAACACACCCAACATAGTCCGCATCTAAGTACCCCACAATATTCATAAAACTACCTTTCCTGAATAGTAGTCCACGTCCTAGTGCTCGTTTCAGGTACTTGAGCACCTGCATAGCAGCATCCCAATGCTACTTGGTCGACCTATCCATAAACTAGCTAAGCTTGCAAACTGCAAGTGAGATGTCTGAACGTGTAATAGTGAGGTAGAGAAGCTTCCCAATCAACTGTTTATAGCCTCTACTCTCTACAACCTGTGACTCAGAATCATATAAGTGCATCTTCGGATCCATGGGTCTATTGGCAAACTTGGATCCCAACATCCCAATCTCCTGCAGTAAGTCAAGAGCGTATTTTCTCTGGCTAAAGACAATACTACTCTTTCCTCTTGCCACCTCTATGCCCAAGAAGTATCTCAATAAGTCCAAATCCTTCATAACAAATTTCTCTGCCAGCATTTGGTTGCCCTCAACTATCCTAGTGGCATCATCACCGTCATGATAACATCATCTACATAGACAAGGAGAGCCACAATCCCCTTGTCTGTCTTCCTCACAAATAGGGAATGATCAGAACTAGAGCGAATGAGTCCCATATCTTCAACAACCGCTGATAATTTATAAAACCAAGCCCTCGGACTCTGCTTAAGGCCACATATCACCTTCTTCAACATGCACACACACTTCCCCTAAGCCTCAAACCCCGGGGGTTGCTGCATACACAACATCTAGTTAAAGTCGAGCCACAAGGGAGGCGTCAAAGAAATCCACCCCATAGATTTAGGTAAATCCCTTTGCCACAAGCCGAGCCTTATACCAAGAAACAGAACTATTTGGGTTATACTTCACAGTAAAGACCCAACGACAACCAGCAATGCGTGCACCAGGAGGTAACAGAGTAAGCTCTCACGTCTTGCAAGACTGGAGTGCAACCATCTCATCCTCCATGGCCTAGTGTCATTTTGGATCAAGCATAACATGCTAATAAGTGGTTGGTATCTATTTAGATGTAAGGGCATCTATGAACAAGGGAAACGAGTGACTCAAACAATCAGAGAAAATTGCCCCTACCACCTGATAGTGTGTACAACTCCTTGAAGCCTTCCAAATAGCAATCGAAAGGTCCATATCAGCAAAGAGTGACTCAAGATCAACAGGTGGCTCAAATGGTAATGCTTCATCATTACTAGGAGAAGCCTCAAAGACAACTGGTATGGCACCTACAGGATTATCACCAGACACACAATGGTCAATAGTGTTAATACATACCTCTGTGACGAGGAGGATGGTACTGAAGAGGGGGGGTATGCTGCCGATATGTCACTGGGTTCCTAAAGACCAGTGGAGGATATCTGAGCCAAGCATGACTAGTGTCTATGGTATCTAGTGACGCAATCTGAGTAGCAGGAAAATCACCAAATTGAATTAAAGGAATAAGCATGGGAGCCCCTTCTACCTCAACTCCTGAGAAATATGGGACAACCTCATGAAAAGTAACATCAACACTAACATAGTGCCTCTTCTGTAAAGGATCATAACACCTGTAACCTTTATGGGAGTGGCTGTATCCCAGAAAAACACACTTGACTGCTCTGGGAGCCAATTTATCTCTACTTGGGCCAGTAATACGCATAAAGGTAACACAAGCAAAAGTTTGAGGTGGCAACTAAAATAACTCTATCTGGGTAGAATATTTGCCATGGTACCTGCTCAAATATAACAGAACTAAGCATCCTGTTAGTCAAGTAACACGCGGTAAGCACCGCATCTCCCCAGTACTATGATAGAACATTATGATGTATCAAAAGAGTCCAAGCTACATCCAAAATGTCTGTGCTTCCTCTTTGCTACCTCATTTTGCAGCGATGTATGGGAACATGTAGTCTAATGGACCACTCCATGAGATCTGTAAAATGCTTTCATACGTGTAGTACAAAACTCAAGTGCATTATCAATACGCACAACTTTGACAGTAAAAGCAAATTGATTCTTTATTTCAATGATAAAGCTCTCAATTACAGACCCGACGTCTGACTTATTCTTTAACAAAAATAACCAAGATAATCTGGAATTCAACTAAGACCCCCTACATCTACATGCAGCAAATCAAAAAGAGACAGAAACAATAGAACTAGTAGGATAAGTAGCTCTGTGGTGCTTTCCCATCTGGCAAGCATTACAATGAATCTCAGTCGTTGGCGAAAGATGAGAAATGATACGACTAGCCTGTCCAGAGATGAATGACCAAGGCAATTGTGCCACTGTGAGGCACTCCTTGCAGCGAAACACATCTCCCTGGCACTGTGCAACAACTGGCATCTGAAATAGGCGATACATACCCCCCTCTTCATGTCTGCCACAAATCATCCTTCCCGTGAGCCAGTCCTGAAACACACAACCAACATCATCAAAAATCACCCTGCGATTACGATCTTTCGTAATCCTGCTAACAGATAACAAGCTCATTGGGAAATTTAGAACAAAAAGAATATTGGGTAATTTCATATTGGGGATGACTGGCACCTCCAACTGACCAACAACTTTGGCATGCCTCCCATCTGCTACCTGAACTGTCCTACTAGGACGTATAGACTGAAGGTGCTGAAAGCCACTGTGATCACCACTCAAGTGTTGGGATGCACTCGAATCTACCAACCAAGTAGACCTGTTAGACATAGCAAAAACGCACTCCGTACTTGAGAAGGAATGGCAACAATATCTAAAGAAGTCTCCTGAGTAATCTGGCAAGCCTCTATACAACAGCATCATACTCAGCACGTGACATTGTGTCAGACTATCTTAGAGGGAGCTACAACCTAATTGGCAACAGGAGGTTTCCCATTCTTTAGACCAACATAAAGCCTCCACGTGACCAATCCTACCACAGAAAGTGCATATGGGTCGTGGTTTGCCTGTCTGTCCTCTGCCACAACCACGCCTACGAGTAAAGGGTAAACCTCTAGTGCCTCGACCTCCACCAACAGCAAGTGCAGAGGTCTATCCAGTGATCTCAAGAGTAAGAGTAGCCACAGTGATCCTACTCAGTTGGCTATAGGTCTCCTCAACTGACAGAAGCTCTGACAGTGTCAGAATCTGAGAACGTACAAGATCATATTCTGGGCCTAACACAGAGAGAGTAAAGGAATGTTGTCTCCTTGCGGTATTTCAGATGAGTACCACACATGCACACAGGTCTACACGCATTATACTTCTCGAGAAGCCCTTTCAACACGGCATAGTACTGCGTCAAGGGTTGTCCCTCCTATATGAGAGAAAACATCTCACCGTAGATCTGATAGATCTTGCTAGAATTCTTATGGGAATACGTGATATGAAGTGTATCCCACATCTCCTTAGCAGTCCTGTAATACATGATGCCATCTCCAATCCATGGTGAAACGTCATTCATAATCCACGCTCTCACATAGCAATGTCCTTCCATGAGGCATACTTCCCAATCATGTTCTGAGGCTCTAGCTTCAATAATAGATGCTCCTTGTCATGACTCTCAACGGTTGTCAGGAAAGTTTGAGACCAACGAGCGTAGTTGATCTAATCTAACTTCACAATTGGAACAAAGAACAGATTTTTCTAGTTTCCACTCTCCTCACTCGTCGCTAATGTCACCTCAGAAGATGAAGAGTAGGCCATAATGCTCCGAGCAATTGGAAGTCACCAAAATCAGATCTGAAATCTACAAAACACTATAGATCACATGAGAGTAATCTAACATAAAATCCAAGTTCTCTCTTTCTTGAAGATCACGTTAGACACACATAGTAGCCCTCCAATAGTTAATAGGTGCCTAGTAGGCTCCAAAGGCACCCCTAGTGGCCCCAAAAAGAGGGCCACTACCCTTCATGCTGTGCCAGGCCAGCAGGGCCCACCAACAACTCTACTGTCTACTGATGTTCGATCTGCTATTGCAGCAGATCAGCACCGCCGCTCGCTGCTGCTAATGAAGCCAATAGCGCCTCACAAGAGCATAGAGCCCCCACAACACCGCTACAGGAGGCACGGGAACCTGTGGCACCACCGCAGATGCCTCCCCTTGCCAGCTGTGTCTCCGCCAGTGAGGAAGAGAGGCGAAGAATGACGCGGAGAGAGGATTAGGGTTTGGGTAGAGGGGTTAGGCGACTCGTTTCGGTGGGATACTTGAGCGTCGATCTAGGATCGCCACTCTAATACCAAGTGAGATGAAATAACCAATCTTATTCTCAAAGAAAGTCCTAGACCTCTTTATATAGAGAGGTGTTGGGAAAATTATAAAAGAGAACTAGTCAAGAATATAAAATAAGCAAATAGTCAAAAAATAAAGATAACTATAGTGCTCAACATCAACAGAATAACCACCCTTTCCGTTTTCAAAAAAAACTCACTCCCACTCAACTTGGGGCCTAGATTTCTTCTAACCCTAACTTGTCACAGATGAATCTATGGCACTTGCTTGGAAGTGCCTTAGTAAAAATATCTACCGACCAAAGCTCCTAGACATATAAGCAGTAATAATCTTCCCTTCCATCACAGAATTCCATATGAAGTGACAATCTACCTCAATATGTTTCGTCCACTCATGGAAAATGGGATTTGAAGCAATTTATGTACTAGATTTGTTGTCGCATTACATAGGAATAGAACTCTTCAAAGAAATACCAAGATTAGCCAGAAATGAATGAATCCACACGACTTCACATGCAGTGTAAATTATAGCTCTATATTCTACCACTGCACTAGATCGGGCCACAACAATTTGCTTCTTACTATGCCATAATACTAGGTTGCCACCAAGAAAGATAGCAAACCCAGTAGTCGACTTCCTATCCTCTACTGACCCAACATAGTCAGCATCAAAGTACCAAGATACCATAAGATGCCCACTCTTCCTGCAAAATAAGCCTCTACCATGAGATCGTTTTAAATATCTTAATATCAAACAGACATTTTAATGACTAAAATGAGGCTTCTCCATAAATCGATTGGCTCTGCTCACAGCAAAGCTAATATCTAAATGTATGGTGTACAGGTAGATAAGCTCACCAACAATACATCTATACTTGTAAACATCACTATGTCTTCCTTTCTACTCAACTAGAGTGGCAGAATGCTTAGAGCTAAGTAGTCCAGCATCTGCCAGGATCTCAACAATATACTTCCTTAATGACAATGACAGGCCATGCTTCCTCCTGACAACCCCTATGCATAGACGGTAATGTAAATGCCCCAGATCCTTAGTAACAAATGATTCTAGATGATCTACCTTCACTTCCGAAATGCTTATTGCATCATCTCCAGTCAATATCATGTCATCAACATAAACTACAAGTACAACAATACCGGTCACTATTGTTGTGGACCTCTTAAACCCAATCTTCATCACCTCAGTGCTTAGTCTGTTAAACCATGCACGCAGATTCTCCTGTAGTGCATAGATCACCTTTTTCAATTTGCATACATACCCGCCCTCAACCTCAAAACTAAGAGGTTGGCACATGTAGACCCCCTCATGAAGATCACCATAAAGGAGGGTATTTTAATATCCAGCTAATGTAGAGGCTAGTCTAGATAAATAGCAACATATAGAATGGCGTGTACAGAGCTAACACACGCCACAAGTGAGAATGTCTCAAAGAAATCCACCATATATCTCTACATAAAGCCTTTTTCCACCAACCAGTCTTTGAACCTATCAACACTACCATCTGCATGATACTTTATTGTGTAAACCCATTTGCAATCAACTACCTTGCCATCTGGGGGAGTAGGCACAATGTCCCAAGTCTTACAAGAAGTGCCTTCATCTCCGTCTCCATAGCCACAACCCACTTAGGATTTATGAATGCCTCCGAATAAGTCCTGGGAATTATAGTGCTACAAAGGGCCTGTGAAAATTGCTACACAGAAAAGTCCATATGGGTAGTAGAAGTATAACATGAAATGAAATATAAAGTACAAGATCTCACTGCCTTCCATACAGCAATGGGCCTATCACCACCCCACTATAGCCCTCTACCGGGGGGTTAGGATCATCCGGAGCAGACACAAGAGAGGCCTCAGCACTCGTGGCACTGGTACCTGGATAAAAAATGGAAACATGTATGGGCATGGGAGCAAGCATATTTGGAAATGCCTCCCATCTTTGGAAAACATGTGACTAGAACTAAGCATTCCACCCCTCAGGAGAGAAGTACGGAATCTTCACAAAGAAAGTAACATTAGCACAAATATGATAACGCCTGCCAACTTGCATATAACAAGTGATACCCCTTATATGTATAGGAGTAACCCAAACACATTTAGAAGCCCTAGGAGACAATTTATCAAGACTACCAAAGTTGTGAACAAAGCAAACACAACCAAATGTCCAAAGAAGTAGCGGAAATAAATACGTATCAGAAAACAATAACTTAAAGGAGTATCACCTCTAATAACAGAAAAGGGCACATGATTAATAAACTATGAAGCAGTGAGAATGGCATCACCCCAAAAAAACTTGGGTACACCCATAGAAATAAGAAGTGTTCTGGTAACATCAAGTATGTGGTGCAATTTTCTCTTTGCAACCCCATTCTACTAAGAAGTATGAGGGCAGGTCTGACGAATGATCTCATTTTCCTCAAGAAAACCTAAAGAGAGTGCCAAACAAACCTGACAACATTGATTTAAATGCCGACGGCAAGGCCATTTCTAGAAGGGGGTAGTGCCGACATAAGTATGTTGTCGATTTACAGGTGTGCCGCCGGCATGCCGATGAATTTCACCGGCATGGCGACGGTTTCGGCGGCATGCCGACGATTTCGCCGGCATGCCGATCGACGCTGCAGGAGATTTCGTCGGCATCCCTTCACGACTGTGCTGACGTGTGTATTGTCCAGTGAAGGGCCTGTCTTGGACAGACCAAAATCAGAAACCTTGGCGACCAAATTGTCATCCAAAAGGATGTTGTTGTCTTCACATCACGGTGGACGATGGTGTACTTGGCACCGGTGTGCGAATAATGAAGGCCACGAGCAGCCCCGATACATACCTCAAGCCTCTGCTTCCAACTCAAGGGCTGGTTCTTGGACTTGTAGAGGTGCTCGCGGAGCGTGCCATGAGCCATGTAGTCATACACCAATATCATCCCGCCATTCTCTTCACAGTAACCGATTAGAGAGACAAGATGGCGGTGGCGAAGCTTGGACAACATCTCAATTTCATTCTGGAACTCGTGCAGGCCCTGTTCGGACATTGGGTTAGCACGCTTGATCGCTACCATGGTCATCCCATCATCGATACTACCACGGTAGACCTTCCCAAAACCACCAATGCCAAGCAGAAGCTTCTCATCGAAATTATTCGTTGCGGCCTTGATCTCTGCAAACGTGAAGTGGCAGCAAAGATTGGAAGGCAAAGATGATCCATAGCTCACTGTCGTCGTTTTAGCCCCCAAGCTGGTGATGGAAAGTGGCAGCCAAGCATGGCCTGCTTCCTCATGTGCTTTGCGCCGATGACAGCAGCAGAAGAACACCAAGCCACTTATCAACAACAACCCCACCATAGATCTATGGGCAACAACATGCCATATATCTAAAATCACATGCCTCAATCTAAAAGTACTCCAATGACGCTTTTCAAGCTGACAAGCATTACAACCGATGACAACAGTAGGAGATCCCTGTGGTATAACATGATGATTATCCAGAGATAAATGACCCAAATAGAGATGCCACTGAAAAGGAAACTCAACAGAAGTGGTGACTCCACCAAAACTTACCGCAATAAAAGGAGATTAGAAGAGGCGATAGACTTCCCCTTCTTTACAACCACCACTAATCGTTCTCCCCATCAGGATATTCTAAAAAGTACAAGCAACTACATCAAATATAGCCTGGCAATTCAATTCATTGGTAATTCTGCTAACTAAAAATAAACTGATCGAAAAATCAAGAACAAGCAGGATATCAGTCAATCTCATGTTGGGGACGCCAGTAACCTCCCCTTGACCAGTGATGGGAGAATGCCTCCCGTCGACCACCTGTACTGTATGTCCAGGAGGAACAAAGAGGAGACGACAGAAGCGTCGCCGATCTCGACTCAAGTGACATAATGCTCCTGAGTCCACTAGCCAATATGTGTTACATAAATCATCACTTTGTACAGAGAGTGTAGGCAATATACCTGAAGAGGTGGTTAGGGCAGCTTTAGCAGAGGTAGAAGAGGTCACCAGGATAGTAGTGTCAGATGCAGAAGAAGTATCTTGAGAGAGCTAAGAAATTCGTTGAAGAGGCTTATCATAGTCAAACCAAGGTACTGATACAGTGTCTCTTGGCTGCTCTTCAGTGGCAAGCACCTGATTGGCAAATAGTCGTCATACATTCTTGGTTCAACAAGTGCTCTCAATATGACCAAGCTTCCCACAATATGTGCAGGATTTGCACCCTCTGCCCTTAGCACCATGCCTCCCGTCGGTGGAGAGAATACCTTGTCCATGACCTTGGGCAACAACCAACGAAAAAGCCTGACCTATGGACTCCTTAATCGCGAGAGAAATGAAGATCCTACTCAGCATGTTGTATGCTTCCTCAAGACTAGGAAGCTCTGTTAATGTAAGCATCTAAGAATAAGAAGTCGCATACTGAGGCCCCAAACCAACCAGAAACTTCACAACTGCAGCTTCCTTGTGATACGCCTTTTGTGTCACAAGCACTAATCAAGTAACACGTATTGGACTTCTCAAAGACGTCCTTAAGTGTCGATTGTCACTGAGATAAAGTGCAACCTTCTGGTTGTCGTTCTGTTGCTGTAGTCTGTGATTTAAATGCAGACGGCACGCCACCGGCATGCCGTCGGTAAGGGGCTTTTTGGAGGGAGGGCATATCGACACAAATATAGTGTCGGTTTGCAGGGAAACCGTCGGCATGCGGAGGATTTTGCAGGCATGCCGACAGTTACCGACGAAACGTCGGCATGCCGATGGTGGTTGAGCGGCGGGAAGCTTTTGGGCGGGAAATGGGGGCGGCGAGCGGGCACGGGGGGGTCTGGGAGGGAAGGGAAGGTCAAGGGCGTGGGGGCGGTCTGGGAGTGAAGGGAAGGTCACGCACACACACACAGCTAAAATAACCTGTTTTTATTATAAAAAAATATTTCTAATATCTTGATCACACACACATACAGAGATAGATTTTCAGGCTAAAATAACCTGTTTTTATTATAGAAAACCTATAAAACGTTTCTAATATCTTGATTTAGTTGTCTTTCAAATCTTAATCATTTTTGTCGGCATGCACCGACATGCCCTCGGCGTGCCTCGAAATGTCATTTTTTTGGGCCGTCGAAATCATCGAAATCTGCCATCGAAAAACAGGCATTTCCACGGCATGCCTTCGACATGCCCACGAAATGCATACCTACAATTTTATCGGCACGGCATCGAAATCGGCATTTCGAACCTTGCCTGACATTATCAGATCTGAAGCATTTCACTTTTGTGGAAAAAGAATTTTACACCTCCAAAAAAAAATGTTTTTATTATAGCAAATAATTTAGATCTGTCTTTCATAAAAAAATATCCAGGACACACAACTAAAGTCATCAACAAAAGGCCACAAAATACTTATGACCAGAACTAGTGAGAACAGGACAGGGACCCCAAGCATCACAATAAACTCTAGGATACTACAACTCTATCTATCTACACGAGAAGGAAAGGCACGTCGATGGTGTTTCACAAGTTGGTACCCTACGCAGTCAAAGCTGATAGAGAAAGGGATATCTAGAAACATCTAGCATAGCTTGGATAAAGACAAATGACCTATCCTGGAATGCCATAGAAGAGGGTTGAAGGTGATGGATGTAGCACCAGCAAGAAGGAGTAGGGAGAACTAGGTAGTACAAGCTGTGAATCTCAAAGCCCTCACTAATTGTCTGCCTCGTCCGAATGTCCTAAAAATAGCAATGATACTCATAAAAAAAATTCTACACTTCAACTCCTTGCGAATCTGACCATCAGATAGACTAAGAGGAAACTCCAGATCACAATACACGTCAGAAAGTTGTAATCGAGATGAAAATTTGACAGTTCCAACAGATGTAATATGGGACATGTTACCATTTGCTAGGCAAATTGAAGTAATAACAACAAAATCCCTAGCATATGTAAGACTAGCATCCCTACTAGTCAAATGTGTGGTGGCACCAAAATTAATGATCTAGCTAGAAGTACATGCATATGTAGCGTTTGTTGCAATATCTGTGGCAAATGTAGCAATAGAAGAAGTGTTGTGCTCACTCAACATCTATTGCAAACGATCCAACTCTTCCCTAATGAACGGAAAACTTATAAGATCAAGGAACATCTCCTTATCAGTAGTAGACCCAGTAGCAGTCACTGTTTGGTTAGCCTAGGCAGGCCTCCCAAACTTCTCCCAACAACGATTTGAAGGATGATTAGTCTTCTAGCAGTTGATACAAAGTAGGTAACAGCGTCTACCACAACCCCCATCACATCCTCGTTCACGTCCACGTCTACCAGAACATCCACCTCTCCTCCCAAATGCTACAAAAGTAGTCGTCTCAGGCACCGTCACATTAACAAGTGGTGCAGAATCAACATCAAGTTTCTAAAGATAGCTGTAAGCCCTTTCCAAACTAAGAATCGACTCAGCAGATAATATATGATCCTGGGTAGATTGATATCTGATAGACAATCCATCAAAAAAACAATGTCTACCACTCAACACATTCTATAACCTGTGTCACAGCAAGCAGGCTGCAAAATTGCAAGCTCCTCATATAGCCCTGCAAAAGTGGTGAAATAATCTTGTAGAGACAACTCCCTAGTTAGTGCTCCAAATCGTCATGTAGATGCTTGTTCGTCGTAAGCTACTCGACTACAGAGAGTATCGACCTTCCTGGGCCTCCTAGACATCTTTGGCAGTCTTCTACATCATATTAGTCGCTATCTTGGGATCAACACTATTCATGTGCCAATTCATGATTAAATAATTATTTTTCCTCCACTTTTGATATTCATCATCCTTGACATCAAGGGCATCAACTGTTAGAGCATGGAGTTTCTCATGTCCCTTAACAAAAATCCAACATGCTCTTCACCGCAAAACATAATTTTGGGACCCTAAAAACTTTATGGTCATCCCTTAAACTAAGGCAGAAGCAGAGACCTTAGTCTCTGAGGCAAAGATCAAAGCACCCACATCCTCCATGGGGAACAAAGAAGAATACACCATGCTGGGAGTCCAAATCAATCATAAAATCAGTAGCACAAGTAGATCATAATAGTAAACCCACGTGGATATTCAACCCATGAGGAAATAACCACATGTCAATCACAAGAAAGGATCAAGAATTGACATGATCCACTTGTCATCTAACAATCAGATTTGGATCACAAAAATTCCAACAATCAATAGCAATCATATTTGGAACAAAGGTCACACGTGTGTAATCAAATTTGGATCAGCAACAACAGCAATCAATGTTTCAAATGTCGATTTTGACATCATTTCCATAAATTTCGCAGTGCATATTTCGAAAACACATCGAGGACACGTCATGACAATGCTCCTATTTCAATATCAGATTTCAACAACTTCGATGCCCTGAAAATAGTTCATTTCGGAGGCACCTCGAGGCCATGCCAAAGGCATGCAGACGTATGCTAACAAAAATGACAGTAGCTAAATTGATTAGAATTTTAAGCAAATCACAAACTTAAGCATGTTTATGTAAGAATAATAATGTTATATCCTAATATCATATGCAACATGTAGTCTACTATACTAAGTTCAAGTTCAAGAATCAAATATCAAATAAATATTTGTGAATTGAATCTACTCATTCAAGATAAAAGATTTAAATATATAATTTGCAATACACTAAAATAAAAATTTAAAACCTGAAATTTAACTATCTAGTTAATTGATCTTAAATCATTTTTCTTTGAGGTAAATTAATGTACCTTATGGTTAAGTTGGGGCCTTTCACTATGCTAATAGATTAATCAATTTTAATAGCAGATTAACATAACTATGTGCAAGAGTGCAAAAATCAATGTATGCAACCGATTAATAGACTGCATAATCTTATGCAATCCAAAAGCGAATTGCCTCCCTATACTCGACCCTATAGTCGATCTACCCGTTTAATTGGCAAATTATATGATTAATCAATTGATTAATTGCCTGTGCAAGTTTTAAGGTTTCAAATTTTTTTTTAGCTTTGATACATGTGCAATGCACCCCCAAACTAAAACTCGTCTAAACCTGATACCTAAACGCACCCAACTAAACTCGACTTCTATCATTACCCCAAGTTCCCAACGTACAAAAGCCTCAACCCTCAACAAAACCCTCGATCCTAAGTCCCTCTTCTTGTCTCCTTTAGATTTACGATGCACCAATTCTAGTTTGTTTACTTATTTTATGTGTTGTGATATTGATAGTTATTTGTTACAAGCTATATTGAGAAAATATGCATAACAAAAAAATAATATTTGTTGGGAACAATGGCCACGTGGTAGCCAATAAAAGCCCATCAGGGCAGTGATCAAGGGGTCCAAGGGACCATGTTTTGGTTTTGTTTTAGATGTCAAGCTGCTATTTTTAGCATTTAGGAAACAATGTTTTAGGAATTAACTTAGAGATAAGATCTTTCTTATTTTAGAGATAGTATTTGTTTCCTCTTTTTCGGATATGTTCTCTCTATAAAAGAGAGTCTTCCTTATAATTTCTTTTGATTCAATAATAATATTTCAAATCATTCAAGGTTCCTCTCCTCTCACTCTTCTTGTCTATAAGGTCATCGGCCACCAAGAATCGGCCGCATCAGCCGACCACCGAAAGCCATCGGCCTACTCAAGCAACCACTGATTGCTCTCCTCTCCTCTCCCTATTTCACACGTGGACTATTTTCCTACACACATGGAGTCTCTATGCTATGAACTATGCTAATTCGATACAATATTAATACATATATGATATTTCAATTCATATATATGCATAGAACTATGCTAATTCGATACAATATTAATACATATATGATATTTCAATTCATATATATGCATAGAACTATGCTAATTCGATACAATATTAATACATATATGATATTTCAATTCATATATATGCATACTTAATATGTATAATTGTATATATAATTATATTTGAAATTGTAAATATTAAAAATACTACACCGATTAATCACCTGCATACTGTATACTCCCTAGTCGATGACCTCACCGACTAAATACCGACTACCGATTTCTGCAGCTATGGCTTTGTATGTGTTGGCCATTTTATTTATGTCGCCATTTATGAGTCACATTTAGAAATAGCTGTATCATTTTTATATTTGAAAAATATAGGTTGTCACCTCCAAACAAGGGACCATGCGTTCCTAAGTTGGATGCTATCCTTGAAGTAAATGATGATTAATTCATGAAGAAAACAAACCTCATAGTATTTGCAATTTTAAGGTTTTGGATGGATGTAAGTTCATTATTCTCTAATGTCAACCCAAACTTAAGATTTTAATTTTAAGAATTAAATAAATGATTCCTCAATTCTAAATTGTGATTAGACCTACATACTCATAATAATAGTAGATCTAGAGTCTAGTATGTAGATCCACTCTATAATTATAGATAAATATAGAATCAAACCTCAAGAAAGTCAAAGGAGAGAAGCAACGAGAGGAGAGGGAGCAGCAACAACGGAGATCCAAGCAATAGTAGTGCAAGCAACAGTAGTGGCAGTAGAGAAGAATGGGAGAATTGAGAGTGAGAAGCAGTAGCAACAAACCAAAATGCCAAGTGCATTTTATTACTAACATCTCGACGAAATTTCAACTACATTTCATCAAAATCCCTGTATTTCGACATTATATTGATGCCGATATAGCCCAAAAAATAGTTATTTTGACAACATGCCGACAAGATGCTTTCAAATTTTAAATCACTTACAACACCTATATTAATAGTAAAATATGCTAACAATTTAAAAATTGTACATAATGCTACCTATTTCTTCGAAGTCATCGACATATTATTCATATTTGACAAAATATTGTCGACACTCCTGCATTTCAACTATACATGTGCGACGATATCGCCCCATGTCAGAAAAAAGCCATTAGTGGGCACACCATAGGCATTCAGGATAATGGCAGCAATCAAATTGGCAAGCGATCAAGAGAACAAGGTTAATTGCATGCATGGAACCCTTGAAGCCTTGTAGGACCTACCACCCAACACCCCCCCACCCCCACCAGTAGGCTAGCGATAGCCTCCAGCACGACCACCACCACCAAGCAAGCTAGTAGGACCACAAGTTGAGGCCCAGCAGAGCATGCTAACCAAGGTAGGGTGGCTGTGTAGGGTAGTAGACCTTGTTGGCGATGCTGAGGAGGATTAACGCAAAGATGACGCGAAGAGGGCTCTAGAGTGGTGCTAGGTTGTCCCCTAGGTTGAATTCTGATTTGGCTACATTGGAGAATGGTGTTGCTGCTATGGCAACAATGCAACAGATGACAAAGGCTACTGTGGCAGTGAGTGATATGATTTCTAGGATTGGGGTTACTGGCCCACGTAGTAGGCCTGCCACCTGAAAGACAGTAAGTGCAGGAAGGAGTCTGTCATAAGGAGATGGCAAGCATGTGGCGGCTGGGGTCCGGGACTTAATGGAAAAGAGTATTCTTCATTGAACCTCGTCTTCAAGCAGATCTTCGATTTCTACAAACTTGGTGTTACAAAAGAAGTTATCGTTTAGAGCTTGTTAAAAGCGTAACGCGGTAACTGGTAAGTTACCACTCGGTTAAATGCAAGGATTTTTTTCTCATTAATCGGGCCTACCGATTGAGCGGGTTCGTAGGGGTAAACCCCCACCAGACCAATTTAATAAACAGGTTAAACAAGTTTAAAGTTTAAACCCGTTTAATGTAAGCAGGTTCGAGTCGAGTTTGGGTCCACTAATTCGGTTAGGTTTGGGTTCGAGTGGGATTAGGTGAGTCCAAGTTTTTTTGAGAGCCCTAGTGGTATCAAAGGAAAAGCAGAAGGAGAGGAAGCATGATTGTGGATGCTCTGAGGAGGTTAATTGTTAGGTGGCAAGTGTGCTTGGAATTAAGAAGATTCACAGAGGTGGGGGAACTGCAGGTAGCAATGGTTATAGTGTTGTCCTGCAACGTTCGTCAGCT
Source organism: Thalassia testudinum (assembly GCA_037157565.1). Classification (NCBI taxonomy): domain Eukaryota; kingdom Viridiplantae; phylum Streptophyta; class Magnoliopsida; order Alismatales; family Hydrocharitaceae; genus Thalassia; species Thalassia testudinum. Next base: position 3,324,980 of record JAZHRO010000003.1, on the reverse strand, counting down.
CCATGATGAAGTACGAAGGTTAGTTTTGAGGAGGTACTTGGCTAGATGGAGAATAGACGTTGCCTTACTACAAGAAACTCATTTGTATTCATTGCCTCCTCAGTTGAGAAGAAGTGTTTGTAGGGATCACGTCGAGTAATTCTTTGTTATATTTGTATGTCATTTATAGTGTGATATTAAGTGAGGCCATACTTGTAACTTTACCCTTTGGTTACCACTCTATATAAAGACACCTAGGGTTTTTTTCTAAAAGCCTTAATGCATTTGCAACCTAACAAGATATCAAAGTAACAATCCTAGACCAGCGCTCGGGTATCCCACCCCGAGATCTAGCCTTCGAACCCCGTATACCCTATCCCTCTCCTTCTCAAGGGCATCGTCGGCCCTACACCTCTCCAATCTCCACAACCAGACCCCTCCAACCAACAGCAGTAGCGCCACCACCGACAAAAAGGGCCCAATGACGGCACACGGTGCTGCAGTGCCACCGTTGGGGGCCGTGAATGATGGTGCAACAACAGATCTAAGGCTGCAATGCTCCTTTTGAACGTCGTGAAGTCGCTTCACTGCTGTTGAGGAGCAACGAGGCTTAATTCTCACCTCCATCTTGGGGTGACATGAGAAGTCACTCAACTTTCTTCTTCTCCAACCAAGCAAAGATCTAAGAGAAGAAACAACCCCTTTGGGCTCTTCTCTAGCCCCAAAGGGTGTTTGATATGGTCACATTTCTCAAAACTGTGAAGTTTTCAGACCATTTAGATTTTGTGCTGCAGCCTCTGATTCTGGTGCATCTCACATGTTGGGTGATATGGAAGACAAGAAAGATCCCTCTAACAACTCAGCGGAGAAGATATCTGCCCCGAGCGCATCTTCTTTTATGCAAAAAACCTCTATTAAGCTGGATGGAACCAACTTTCTTCTATGGTCAAACTCTTTTTCCTAATTTGTGGGATCACACAGGAAGAAGTATATTTTGACACAAAAGGAACTTGCTATTATGTCTGTCGACTGGGAGGTAGACAATGATTAGGTCGCAACTTGCATGCTGAATAGCATGAAGGAGCCTACTGCTAAGCAGGTTATGTCGTACACATCTACAAAGAAAATGTGGTAGGTTCCTCATGAGACACTCATAACAGCAACATCAGCCGTCTCTACAGGGTAATTGAGGAGTCGCACTCTTTTCGGAAAGGAACTATCACTTGTCGAGTATTATGGTTCTATAAAAAACCTCTGGGATGAGCTGGATACCTACCAGCCGATCTCCACAAATGCCACTGTTATTGCCAAGCAACGTGAAGCCTTCCATTCTGTTTAGTTGCTTGTAGGTCTTGGTCCTGAATTTAAGCCTGTAAAGGATCATCTTACAACCCTTGAGGAGATCCCTACGCCTACACAGATATATACTTAACTCTCCAGACTCAAGATATCTGACCCTGTCCCACTTTCTGATTTCTCTGCCATGACAATTGTTGATCGTGGTAGGGGAACCCCAGGGGGCAGGAGGGGACATCGAGCGAGAGCAGCTGGTCATGGTAGAGGACGTGATTTGTCTTGTACCCATTGTCACAAGACAAATCACATAGTTGACAAGCACTGGATAAAGCACGGGTTTCCTTAGGGCCATCAAACCAATCAGGTTGCATATGGTGGAGACGAGGGCCCGCACAATTAGGAGGAAGAACAAGCCAGTCATCAGGTCACTATTTCCAAGGAAGAGTATGACAAGCTTGTGTCTTTTAAGGCCACTTCTACTGCTGGTGTGTCTATTTCTCAGAAGACAGGTACTGCTGATAGTGCCAGAGCTGTTCGTAAGCCATCTTGGCATGCAGACTCAAGTACACCTTCTCACATTACAGGGCATGTAACCCTTTTTTCAACACTTAGACCATTAACTAATCCAATATATGTCAAAGTAGCAGATAGTGCCTTGTCTCCTGTGACAGGCTTGGGTGACATTTCTCTGTCTACTACTTTACATCTCTTTAATGTCATGCATGCGCTTAAATTTGCCTTGAATTTATTGTCTATCAGTCAAATTACTAAGCCAGTAAATTCCATAGCAGTATTTCATGATCATTTCTTCATCTTGCAAGACCTCCCGGCAACGAAGTAGATTGGTGGACTTGAGCAGGAAGGCCTATATTATCTTGATCTTCCAGCAGAGCATCATTCCATAGCTGCAACTTTTGCTACCTCTACTTTATAACAGCATCTTAAATTGAGACATCCTAACATTTCTGTAATTCATCGTTAATTTCCTGAAATGCAGTTTGCAAATACTTTTGCTTGCGATGCTTGTTAGCTTTGCAAGCATCATAGAGTTTCTTTTCCTGGTAGTAATAAAAGAGCTGAGTCTATTTTTTCTCTTATTCATATTGATCTATGGAGCCCATGTCAAGTCAAGAGTCTTAGGGATTTTCGGTATTTTCTTGTACTTGTAGATGACTATACCTGTGTCTCTTGAGTTTTTATGATAAAAGAAAAATCTAAAAACTGATTAAAATTTTTGTAAATGAAATAAAGACTCAGTTTTCTACTATTATTCGCATGTTTCGGACTAATAATGGGTTTGAGTTTGTGAATTCCACTTTGACTCAATTTTTTCAATCCCTTGATATTATACACCAGACATCTTGTGTTCATACATCTCAATGGAATGGAGTGCCTAAATGCAAGTTGAGACACCTTCTTGATGTTGCCTGCACTATTATGCTTCAAATGCATGTTCCTACTACTTTCTGGGCAGATGTCCTTACAGCTGATTTTTTGATTAATCGAGTATCTTCTGCTCTTGGTGGGAAAGTCCTATTTTATTTCCTAATCACGAGTTTTTTCTCTTCCTCCAAAAGCGTTTAGAAGTATTTGCTTTGTTCATTTATTGAAAGTGGGCAAGCTTGCTCCTAGATCTATCAAGTGTATTTTTGTGGGTTACTCTAAAACCCAAAAGGAATATAGATGTTCTGATCCTCTTTCACATCGGTTATGTTAGTAAGGATATAACTTTCTTTGAGGACATGCCATATTATTCTGCTGTAGGGAAGTCTCCAATGTCGCCCAAGATGTTCCATTACCTATGCCTACTACTGCCCCTCTAAGTCCCTCTTAGCCACCTCCCCCCTCATGATGTCCCTCTTATTATCCTAAACATCCTGAGGTGCCAACTACAGATACCTGCCCTCAGCACTTTCAGTGTAAACCTCCATCCACTACCATACCAGCAGAGGAACCACTTTCTACTATTCCTGCTAAGTCCTCTGCTGATATAGCTGATTCAGATGGACATCCAAACACTACACTACCAGAGGTATCTGATGTGAATCTTCCTATTGCTCAAAGGAACCAACAATGATCTTGTGCTAAATATTATATTTCCAATTATGCCACCTAATTGTTTACTTGTTGCAGGGAGACTTCTATCTCTTACAGTGGATAGGAAAAATATTCCCAAGAACCATATTGAGGCTTCTCAGGACCTTTCCTGGACCTGCCATGAAGGAGGCGATGGCTGCTCTTCAATCCAGGGGTACCTAGGAATTTGTTGACTTACACCTTTGTGCTATTGTTGTAGGGTGTAGGTGGATGTTCACCCTAAAACATGGAAACAGATATCTTGATATGTCAACGGGAAATCAGCAATATATCCATATCCCCAACATGACTCATATCAATACCACATAAATATCTTTTTTTCAAGGATATCAACGACATATCACCCATATTAGTGGGTCTTGACCTATATCCTTAAATATTAGGGGATATCAATGTGGTTGATAGAGATCCCGTAAAACATCTTTCAAGTTGAGGTATCAGTGAAAGAGTTGTTGCAATGTATGTCACCGATATGTTGATATCGTCAACAATACCGTGTCGACATTGCCAGAATGTCCTTTTTTCCAAGATGTCATGCAAAATATTTCCTATGTTGACGTGTGTCAACGATATATCGCCGAAACTGAAGCACATGCGTGCAATTTTTCCCAAATATTGCGGACATCGAGCGACATCGAGCAAAACCTCTACAGTTGCTCTCCAGCCTCCACTTTCTTTGCTTTCTTCCTATCTCCTTCGTTCTCTACTATTGCGTGCTACGAGCATTCATCGATTCATTCGCCTCGATTATTAGGTGATTTGGAATCCTTGCTCATTTCTCAACAAGGCAATAACCTTAATCTTGTCATTTTGCACCCCAAGGTTCCCAACCATTTTCTTATGAACCTTCCCAGTCAGTTGCATATCCTCGACCACCACGGAGTTCATCAACAAGACAATGTGAACCGTCCGAATCTTTAGGTTCTACATTAAAACGAGGTGGCTCTACCAAGTCCAGAGATTCAAGAGAACATTGAGATTAGTTTGGTCAGGGTCGATCTACAAGCAGGCGCAGCTCCTCCAACATTCACAATTGATATCCTCGTCTTGGAATACATATGTACTGCATTGATGGAGATTACTAACGACACATTAATAAATAGAATACTTGATATAATTTCATAGCACGGGAGTCCTACTATGAGTATGTTAGAGTATTACAAATAGAGAGGAAAATCAGAAGAAAGGTATCGAGCTAGGTTGAAGCTCAACATGGTATTGATTAGATGGCATTGGTTAGTACTTGGTGTGTTTCATTGATGTTACTTATATTTCATTTCTTCTGTTTAGTATTGTGTATATCTTCAGTTATTATCATGTTATGTGCATTTTCTTTTCACTGCTATGATATGACTTCATCAATATGCCAGTAGCGCATTTCAATTATGTTTTCATTCAAAACTTATGATTTTGATCTCCTAGCCATTTCTTCATGCATGTAGTAGCTATTAAAATGTTAAATTTTATCAAATTTGTGATATTTTGGACCTTTTTTAACGATTTACCCAAAACCCATCGATATTAGCAATATATCCCTAATATATCCCCGACACATCTTTTTTTAACTTGTCAATACAACATTGATATCGACATTTAAAATCTTGCCCTAAAATGTCATCTAGATGGTACAGTGGAAAGGTTCAAAGCACGATTGGTTGCCAAAGATTACACCCAAACCTTTAGAATTGACTATTTTGAGACCTTTTCCCTAGTTACCAGACTCAACTCAATGCGGATACTTCTTCCCATGGCAATCAACAAAGGCTGGTCTTTGTCTCCATTGGTTATTAAAAATGCATTTCTTTATGGTGACCTAGAGAAAGAAGACTCCATGGAACAACCCCCTAGTTTTGTTGTTGAGGGGGAGTGTCAGAAGGTCTGCAGGTTAAAGATCATTTATGGTCTTAAACAGAGTCCCAGGGCTTGGTTTGAGAGATTTAGTAAAGTTACGCAAGAGTTTGGCTTTACTAGATCTACTACATAACACTCTATTTTTACCATGCATAAAGCTTCTGGATCTGTTATTCTTATTGTGTACGTAGATGATATACTACTTACTGAAAGTGATTAAACAGTGTGATAGAAGCTACCAAAAGGTTTCTACACTCTCAATTTGTCACCAAAGATTTGGGAATGATAAATTATTTTTATGTATTGAAGTGCAACATGTTGATGGTCATCTAGTTTTGTCACAGAGGAGCTATGTTCTTGCAATACTAAAAGAGAGATGGAAGCTTGGTTGCAAGCCTGCCAGCATTCCTATGGGCCCCTCCTTACAACTTACAAATTCTGAGAGTTCACTGCTTGAAGATGTCACTAGATATCGCGCTATGGTGGGAAAATTGTTGTATTTGACTAGCACTAGACCTAACATTTACTTTGTTGTAGGGAGACTGAGTCAGTTTATGCAACCTTAGAGAGGTTCACTGGGATGGTGTGTGTCAAATGCTAAGACACCTCAAGCAAGCTCCTGGAAAGGGCTATCAATTATGAAGCATGACCATTTGGATGTCCGGGAACATTCCGATGCCGATTATGCAGGGGCATATGAAGATAGGAGATCCACTACAAGATACTATACCTATGTGGGTGGCAATCTAGTCACACGGAGAAGCAAGAAGCAAAATGTTGTCTCCAGATCAAGTGTCGAATCAAAGTATAGGGCTATGGCCCATGCTACTTATGACCTCTTATGGGTGAGATATATTATATATGATTTGGGAGTGTGGGTTTCTGGTCCTACTCTCATATGTTGTGATAATAAGGCAGCTGCTTTCATTGCAAATAATCCTACCTTCCACGAGTGAACCAAGCAAATAGAAGTGGATTGCCATTTTATCAGAGATGCTATTGCCACTAGCAAGATTACTACACCTTATATTGCTAGTAAAGATCAAGTTGCAGATGCCTTCACCAAAGCACTCTCCAAGAAGCGTCGAGTTGTGTTCCAAGCTAAGCATTCTTGATGTCTATCCTCCAACTTAAGAGGGAGTGTTGAGTTATTCTTTGTTATTTTTGTATGTATTTTATAGTGTTATATTGAGTGAGGGCATACTTTAACTTTACCATTTGGTTGCCTCTCTATAGAGAGGGACCTCGGGTTTTTTTCAAAGAGAGTTGAAGCATATGCAACCTAATAGATCAATTTACTTATTTGCTTGAGGTGAAGGAGGAGGGAAGGTTGGGAGGTCTTCCGATGTGGAATAAAGATTTAATGGAAAGCGTGTGATTATGGGAGCCTTTACGAGGAAGTTTGATGGATTGTCTTTCTCCATATCATGTGTTTATTGTTCGTGCGACAATGCATCTAGGCCTCAATTCTGGGAGGAGATGCGTCAAAGCTTCATAGGGTATGCCTTGGCTGGTTAAAGGGGATTTTAAGGCTACTTTGTCTTCGATTGATAGGTCGGATGGGAGGTTTGACATAATGTCAACTAATTTCCAAAGGGTGGTGGATGATCTCAAGCTTGCCTGTTTTGGGGGCCCCTCATACCTGGAGGAATGGAAACAGAGCTACATTACAGATTGATAGATTTTCGTGTAACGTGGCCTTGGCAAAAGCATTTTAGGGGTCAAAGGTGAGGATGCGAGAGAGGTCATTTTCTGACAATTCTCCTCTACTTTGATATAGTGGATAGTGTATCATACACATATTTCAAGCTTCAAAGTCTTGGTTGAAAGAACCTAGCTTCAAGGATTTTATTCGGGAGAAGTGGACAGTGATTCCCCCATCTAGTTCTGCCATGCACACGCTTGCTGATAAGATCTAGAGTATTAGGGAGGCTTTGATTAAATTCAAACGGGATCTTATGATGCGACAAGAAAAGCGAAGAAATGAGGCTTTGCAAAAGATTGTTTCTGTTGATAGCAACCAGGACGTGGTACCTTTATCTGCAGATGAGTGTCAGGAGCGTAAATGTTTGCAGGAGACAATTCAGGAAGAGGATTTAAAGGAGATGGATCGAAGGCAAAAGTCTTGGCAGCTTCGGCTTAAGAAGGAAGATTCAAACACCAGGTTCATCCATCTGACAGCCAATGCCAGGAGAAGGGCAAATTTGATGAATGTTTTGAAGGTAGGGGATTCATTACTTGATCGAAAGGACCAGATTTGTAATGCTTTTTGGGAACACTTTCATGTCTTCACGAGGAAACAATCGTTGGGGGAGTGGAGGCTTGGGAGGTCAGACATGTTAGTCCTAGATGATGAAATGAGGCGAGACTTGCTCAGATGGGTTTGAGAAAAGGAGGTCATGAAAGGACTTCAAGATTTGAAGGTAGAGGAGTCCCAGGTCCAAATGGCTTGTAGGTTAATTTCTACAGGGAGATGTGGGAGATTGTGGGTTATGATGTTATGGTAAAGATATAAGAGTTCATTTCTACCAACTAAGGTATTGATAGATTGAACAGATTTTACTTATTTATCTTGCAAAAAAGGCCATTCAATTGACGATTTCAAGATGATTTCTCTTTCGAACGCGATCTATTTGGTGGTGGCAAAGGTGTTGGCCAATAGACTTCAGAAGATTTTGCCCAATATTATTTCTTTCGTTTACTCGGCATTGATAAGGGGTAGATCTTTACAAGATTCTTTTGTGTTGGAAGAGGAGATGATAGTCATCGAAGAGAAGAGGTGTCGATGCTTTCATATGGAAAATGGATTTCTCAAAGGCTTACGATTCAGTGGCCTGGTCTTACCTTTGGGAAATCCTTAGAAGAAGGGGTTTTCCGGAGTTGTGGGTACAGACGATGAAAGGATATATTACCACATCTTCCTTTTGGATGTTGGTTAATGGACGACCTGGTGACTTGTGGACTCAGCCACAACGCAGAGACCGATAGGGGTGTCCTTTGGCACCTTTACTCTTTGATATTGTAGTTGATACCCATGTGAGTCCAGCTTTTAAGGCTTGTAGAGAGGATCATTTTAAGGGATTCATGTTGCAGACATCCTTAAACCTCTCTTGCAGTATGCTAATGATACTACTTTTTTTTGTTGAAGCAAGAGGTATTGAGGCGGTCCTTGTTTCTTCTTTGGTGAGGATTTTTGCTGAAAGCTCTGGTTTAAAGGTAAAAAAGAAGGAAATCTTTATTTGTTCCCATCAATGCTCCGGGTGGTATGGTGGAAGCTTTATCTAGTGTTTTGGATTCATCGGTTGCACACCTGCTAATAAAATATTTAGGTCTTCCGCTGAGGGGAAATCGGCTGCTTGCATCTAATTGGAATGGGTTCATTGAGCGTGCAAGGAGTAGGCAATCTTCTTGGAGTGGAATGTTACTGTCTTGAGGTGGTCGCTTGTTGCTCCTCAAGTCAATTTTGTCCTCTATTCCAATTTTTCATCTTTCAGTTTTCAGGCCACCTAAGAAAATTATTAAAAAGTTGGAGGTAATTCAGAAAAGGTTCTTTTAGAAGGACCCAGGCACATGGAAGGAAGATTTTTACGGTTGGCGGCCTGGAAAGAAATGTGCAGATTGGGTGTACATCATGTTGATCCTATTAATAAGGCTCTCCTCCTTAAGTGGCTGGTCAAGTTGTTGTCCGATGGGGAATCCATGACGACAAAGGTCTTGAATGATTCCTATGGTGAAAGTATGAATTTGGTGGAGAGGGCAGCTGTTAGAAGAGGAGCTTCTTCCTTTTAGGGTGCAATCAAGCCTATTATGCAGGAGATTGCAGCGTTGTTCAGCCCCATTTTCGGCAGAAGAGACCGGTTCAGATTTTGGCTGAATGACTGGAGTTGTCTTGGACTTTTTTTAGATCTGTTTCCATGTGTTTTTCAGCTGGTAAATGACATAAATGTCATTGTTTCAAATTCGTGGGATTTCACATCAAGATCTTGGAACGTTATTCTTCCACCAGGGCTGTTGGAGACGTCTTGTATTGAATTTCAGCATCTACTTATGGCAATTTCAGACCTAAGTCCACATCTAAATGAGGACTGTTTTGTGTGGAGCGATGGTAAGTTCACAGTTAATGGGTCATATAAGAAAATTGACAGTTCAGCTCTTGTTTCAGACGAAGTCAGATCCGATTGTGGGAGGTTTTGGTCCCTGAAATTGCCTTTGAAGATTAAAGTGTTTTTATGGCTATTTCGTAGAGAGAAGCTAGTCACAAAATGTTTTAGAAGAAGATGGCATGAAGATGGGGAAGTGAGGTGTTCTTACTGTCATGGTGCTAATGAAGATTTGCAACATTTGTTCTTCTATTGCTCTTTTGTCAAGGATGTTTGGCAATAGTTTCATCCTCTCCCTGTGGATCACTCCCCGTTTGATAACTTCTTGTCAGCTTTTAGAGGAAGTATTCATGCAGACACAACCGGCTGGCTTGTGGGCTTTTCAATTCGATGGTGTGTCTGGCTGCAGAGGAAAGGTGTGCTCTTCAGGAATGAGAGGTGTTGGGTGAAGAATGTTGTAAGCGAGGTTTCTTTTCCATCTGAGTTTTGGCTCACAAATCTGTAAGTCTGTTCCTCCTAATTTATTAATACAACATCTTGGATGATTACCGACCTCAAATAATCATCCTTTTTTTTTTCAAAGAAAAAAAAAAGATTTTGATTCTTTGAAAGATTTTTTATTCTTCTATTTATTCAAGGGCAGCAGATTACCAACCATATTGATGGGACCTCTTACACACCATTAGAAATTCCTTCACCAGAAGATCCTAGCTGAATATAAAGGAAAGAATGGCTCAGGTCCTTGGAAATTTGCCCCATTCCCAATCTTGAGTCTCAATAATGATTCACCTTAGATCAGCAACTTATTGACTACTCTCTTGGAGCAAGTCATTACTCAAGTCATTCATGTGGAGATTCCTAAAGAATAGGAGGATGCTCCCAGTAGCCAATATTGTCAAATGCCAGAGGCAAAAGTTATTCAATTAAAGTATGGACTGGCACAAATCGAACAAGGGAATGAACTTGCTCTCGTTGGGCGTGTCATAAGGCATGCATTTTCTTGTGGGCCTAAGGGAAGAGTACAAAATGTTCATTATCATTGTAGTGCTCAGCCACCTCTTCCCATGTTTCCATTTAAGTTCTCACTTGTTCAGCATGACGATCGGGTGCTCAAGATAAAAGATCAATCAGCATCCACTGACTGGAACACTAGAGCTGAGGCCCTAAACATCAATCTCACTCCTACCAATCATGATCGAGGTCGTAGGTACAATCACAGTTGTGGTCAAGGACGTATGCAGCAGAATTTCCAGCCTCAATCAGGTCACCGGCATGATCCTTTTCGAAGATAAAGCAAATTGTTTAGAACAAGCAAGAGGTCGTGGGTACATAGTCGAGCTGGAATTATCCACCAACTTTGCAGCCATGATAATCATAGTGCAATCAATTGCTACAACCTTTGCAAGATTTCTGCTCGAGCATCTCAGTAATGCACAGGAGCACATGTCTTTGGTTGCGGTACCAATGGCTGCCATGAATCAACATGTCGATGCCATATCTACAACATTGAACCGCATGTACACGGAGGAATGGATAGCAGATATTGGACAGGGCAGTCATTTCTCCAACAGTAAAGGTAATTTCATTCATTAGTGTATTGTTGATAAAGGGTGGGTTATCATTGGAGATGGCACTGACCCTACCATCCATATTGAATATCATATTATCAGCTGTCATTTTGGTAGGAGTTCGTTTCACCAATTTGCTATATGTCCCCACATTGAGATATCATCTTTTATCTCTCATTTCTTGATGATCACAAAGCTTGCATCTTATGCACAAAGGCGTATGTTTTCTTGAAGGAGTGTGGATCTGATAAGACCCTTGTTAATGGCCATCGACACAAACACCTCTAGAATGTTCGGGGTCTCTCCTATCAATAACCTCTTTTGTCATGACGGCCCTGGTATCTCGTAACTTGTCCAACTTGTGATTCTCATTCAATGCTTCCTCTCCTCTTTTGCCTTTGTCCTCTCACTATCTTCGTATGCTCCAAAAGGTGCATGTTCACAAAGGTGTATGTTTTCTTGAAAGAATGTGGATTTAATAAGACCCTTGTTGATGGCCATTGGCACGAACACCTCTAGATTGTTCGGGATCTCTTCCTATCAATAACCACTTTTGTCGTGAGGGCCCTGATATCTTGTAACTTGTCCAACTTGTGAATCTCATTCAATGCTTCCTCTCCTCTTTTGCCGCTGTTGTCTCACTATCTTAATATAGTCCAAAAGGAATTGTCTTAAGCCTTGTAGCCACTTTGCCAATGTAATTGTCACCAAACCATGCAAAGGCACCACCTACCACCACTCTTGAACCTTCTGCTTGAATCCATCTTCAAGTAATCGGGACTTCTCCAACATGAAGTATGCCTTCAAACATAACTGATAGAGTTACTCGATTTATTCGGTTATAAGTTTTCTTTATTTAGAATACTTGGTTTAGTCTAATTTCTATACTTGTTTACATTTTCTATTTCTGTTAGCACTACTTTATAATTCTTCCACCCTAATGCACTAAATAAAGGGGTCAAGAACTTTATTTCTCAACAAGACTACAATTTACTTCTACATGGTATCAGAGCAAGGAAAAGCCTAACCTTCGATCCCTCTCTCTACCTTTGCCTACCAAGAGTGGCATAGCACCACCCCTCCTACCTAGGAGACCCATCGTCAATCTCCTCTCTCTCCTACCGCTACCGATATCCCCCTCTTTCCCATTTCCGCTGATCTCTCTCTAACACTCCTTTCCCACAATCAAGATGTTGGGTTACTCGAACTACGTGCTATGATCATGTGCCTTCCGCATCTTCGTCGAAAGGCAAGACAAGTTGCACATATTGACAAAGAAGGGTCCACTTCAAGGACGGTGCAATGTATAAAAGTGGGACAAGGACAACTTCCTCATCATGAAGTAGTAGATGAATAATATTTTTGAAAGGTAGCTAATGAATAGTATTGATCCAAAAATCATAACTAATAAGTTCTACAAGGAGTCCACAAAGGAAATTTACAAGAACCTAAACAAGAGGTACTACTTTCAGACGAGCACCCCATGTCAAGCAAACATCTGTAGGAGGATCTAGAATACCAACCAAGGTGATCTATCCCAAGTTGAGTGTTTCAATATTTTGGAAGGACTATTCAAGGAGCTTACCATCCACCAACCTACCTACTTGAGAAGTAGGATGCAAAGCAAGCAAAGTGGTAGACATATCATTTACTAGACATCTCATGCCACGATACCAATTGGCACATGATTAAATACTATCTTCCAACAATGTTGAGTCTAGATTATGTCTACAGGTACCTCCAGAAGCTTGATTCTAACACACCTCCATCTACTCTTCCTAGTGTGACTACTTGCACCTCTACCCTCATAGCCTCCAAAGGCAAGGATGGTCGCAGTGGTGGCCGTGGCCATGGATGCATCTTATCTTCATGCATTCACTGCAAACGAACGAATCACCCATTCAAAAAGTGTTGGGAAAACTTTGGTAGACCCTCCTAGGTAACGAACTAACCACAACAAAGACTCCAATGCCTGAGGAGACTTTAGCACAACCATCGATGCACTTCACCCCAAAGGAACTAGACCATTTAAGGATGCTATTAAGGAGTGAGCCATCCCCCTCTACTGTCGCTATTGCAACTACGTCTAATATTACGTCAAGATTCCTTGCATACCCTGCTCTGACTTCTGCATCTTGTAATCCTTTGAGGATGTCAATGATGCTAATGACTGGTGAAGGAATTGAGATTGCTGCTCATCCTCCCTCACATCCCTTCTGCCTTATTGTCTCTACTTCTACATGTGGACCTCTCTTGATTTTTTTTTTCCTTCTCCTTGAGGGGTTTCCACAACCGTAAAATGTCTCCTACCTCTACTTTTCCATTGCCAACTTGCTTAGGATCATCTCCTACCTGAATGTCTTCCCACAATTTTTTTTCTTCTCCTAAGTGAGAAGTTTCCACTAGGGTGAGGCAATTACTCTGCCTACCTACCTACTCCTCGAGCCAGACGAAGTCGTCATTGTACACGAATCTTTCTTGTTTCCAACCCACAAGTTGGGCACTGCACACTCTCATGAAGCATTGGATTACTAGTTATGAAGAGAGCTGCCTTATTATCACACTTCATCTCGATGGGACTAGTCAAAGGCATATGGAGATCCTCCAACACAGAGGAAATCCACATCAACTCAGCTGCAACTTAAGCCATAGCTCTATATTTAGATTTTGCACTTGACCTGGCCACCATCGTCTGTTTCTTACTTCACCATGTAATTAGATTACCCCCAACAAAAGTATAAAAGCCAATGGTAGATTCCTTGTCTTTAGGACATCCCACATAATCTACATCAATATCCGCCACTACATCCAATGATGTACCACAAACAAACAATAGGCATTTTCTTGGTGCGATTTTTAGATACCTAAGGATCATCATAGCTACATCCCAATATATCCTCTAAGAAAGGACAACTCCATGTGCATTTACAGCTACCTCGAACCCAACAAAATAACAGAGTAACCCCAAGCGCTTTGTAACAAAGTGCTCGGTGAGAAACTCCTTGATAGTCGTGATCTCCTATGCATCATCTCCCGTCAAGATGATATCATTCACGTAGATAAGCATCATAATTGTAGAGAAACGATTCTTGTTACTATTATAGGAAACCCTGGGGCTCTATTTATAGAAGAGAAGCCCTAGAGAAAAATACAACCAACCCCATATACTTCTGAAATTAAGCATGAACGAAAAGAGCAACAATACTAATAAGGAAATGCAACGATATCAATACCCTCCCTAAAGCTAAAACGTAGATGACGATCATGCTCAGGTTGGAAGAACATTTGTCGAAGCTGGAACGAGGAAGTGCCTTGGTGAACATATCGACTGCTTGATCTTCCTATGACACATGAATCATGTGAGTAAATCTTTTCTGGATCATATCCTCGATGTAGTGGCAATCTACTTACACGTGCTTCGTGCATTCATGGAAGGTTGGATTACTAGCAATGAACGTAGCAGCTATATTGTCGCACCTCAACTCTATGGGATCCGTAACAGAGAGCTGGAGGTCCTGAAGATCAAACCTAATCCACATAAGCAGTGCCGAGGCCTGCGCCATAGCTCGATACTCAAATTATGCACTAGATCTGGCTATAGCTATTTGCTTCTTGCTACGCCATGTAACTAAATTGCCTCCTACAAAGGTGCAGAATCTCGCGGTTGACTTCCTATTCCTAGGACACCCAGCATAATCAGCATCTATATAGGCCATGACACCAAGTTAACTGGCATGAATGAACACAAGTCCTTTTCCACATGCATACTTAAGATACCTCAACATCATCATAGCAACCTCCCAGTGAACTCTCCTAAGTTTGTTCATAAACTAGCCCACTTGGCTAACAGCAAGTAAGATGTTTGGACATATCATTGTAACATATAGTAGCTTTCCCACCAATATTTTGAATTGTTCGGCATCAACTAAAGCAACCTTGTCTCCGTAGAGATGTACATTGCAGTCAATGGAAATTGTAGATGGCATAGCACCTGGCATGCGGGTCTCTTGGAGAAGATCAAGGACATACTTCCTTTAGGAGAGTACTACTCCTCTAACATTACAAACCACCTCAATACCAAGAAACTACTTGAGTAGACCCAGATCTTGTGTAACAAAGTGTTGTTTCAAGAACTCCTCGATGGCACATATGCCACCAATGTCATCTCCAGTTAAGATGATATCAACAACATACACAAGCATCACCACTCACCCTTATGCCATAGTTCTGACAAATAAGCAGTGGTCAGTCTCCGATCTTTTGAACCCAATTTATTCTATCACTTCAAATAGTTTTTGGAACCACACTCGTAGGCTTTGTTTGAGGTCATAGATAGCCTTATGAAACTTGCATACTTTGGGGAACTTTCCCTCAATCTAAAAGCCAGCAAGCTACTGCATGCAAACCTTTTCATTAAAGTCACCATAAAGAAAGGCATTCTTGACATCTAAATGCAGACCCTAATCCAAATGCATGGCAACAAAGATAAGAATCTAAACTGCAGGAAGTCAGGCCACAAGAGAGAGGGTATCAAAATAATCGATACCATAAGTCTAAGTACAGCCTTTGGCTACTAACCTTGCCTTGTATCATTCCACGCTACCATCAAACTAATACTTAAAAATGAAGACCCAACGACAAACAACAATGGTGGCAGCAGTAGGAGGATCGCTTAACCAATGTCCAACTACCCCTAAAGCGTAGGGTGGACATTTCTTCATCAATAACTCTTTTCCACTGTGGATCACCGAGTGCTAATTAGTAAGGAGGAATCTGCATGGAGAGGGTAGTCACAAACTGCTTGCGCTCAGGGG
This sequence comes from Thalassia testudinum, assembly GCA_037157565.1. Lineage (NCBI taxonomy): Eukaryota > Viridiplantae > Streptophyta > Magnoliopsida > Alismatales > Hydrocharitaceae > Thalassia > Thalassia testudinum. The sequence goes on along the minus strand of JAZHRO010000003.1, from coordinate 3,309,275 downwards.
AAAACCTAGCTAAGGAGACATGTCGAGAGAGAGGATGTACTGTGCAGGACCTCGTCCCCTTCCATAGAGCAATAGGAAGATCGAGATCAACCTTCTCACAATCAAGTGGGGCAAACGCTGGTGATAGACCAAGAATATATGTGGCACCAAAACTAGAAGAGTCATTAATATCACTACGGACAGAGATTACCTAAGGAGAAGGTGAAGGCGCAAGCACTAAAGGAGGGGGGTCATGTTGTTGCACCTGTCTCGACCTATGGGAATAGACCGGTCAAAACCTAGAATCTTGTACATCTACAATAGGTGCTTGCTACTTAGGGCCATAAGTAGGAATGGGTAACTCAGCCTAACTCTCTGGATTGACAACAATTCGAGATCTCGCAGAAGAGTACTACAGAATAGACCCAAAGACAAAAACATCAACCCTAACAAAGTATCATCTCCCTACAGGATCATAACACTGGTACCGTTTTTGAGTTCTAGAATATCCCACAAATATACATTTCACACCCCTAGGAGATAATGTCTTGGGTGGAACCATTCATATGCATAAAAGAAACGTTCTGAATGCCAACGACATGCCCACGAAATGGACTTTTCTGATATCAGGTGATATTAGCATACACGTACTGTCAAAATGCAGGTGTCAGCAATATTTTGCCAAATATGGATGCCATGTCAATATGTTTGGAGAAATGGGAGGCATTAGCAATAATTCTTAAATTTTTATCATATTTTAAAGTCAATATAAGTGTCGCAATAACTAGTTTCTACCCATTACTATTGTTATAGGTGATTTAAATTTCAGTAGCATGTCATCGGCATGTCGTCCATATGGCTATTTTTAGGTTAAGCCATATCGACATCAATATAATATCAAAATATAGGGACTTTGACGAAATATCATCAAAATGTTAGCAAGTAATGCACTCAGTGTTTTAGCTTTCTATTTTTCCTTCTCAACCTCAATTTTCCCATTCTTCTCTACTACTATTGCTGCTTGCACTCATCTCATTTCAGCTTTCCTCTGACCCTCTTGAAGTTTGATTCCACACATATCCATAATTATATAGTAGATCTATATACTAGACTTTAGATCTACTATGAACATATAGATCTAATCATAATTTTAAATGAAGGAAAAATCTATTTAATTCCTAAAAATAAAATCATAAGTTCGGGTTAACATTAGAGAATAAAGAACTTCATCCAACTATAAGAGAATAAAACTTAAAAATTAAAAAATAGCAATGGCGTGAATTAATCATCATTGATTCACAGATACCATCCAACCTTAAATCCCATCGTCCCACGCGTGGAGGTGACAACCTATATTTTTCATACATAAATATGATACAATTAAATCTAAACATGACTCATAAGGGAATGTACAAATAAAAATGACTAACACAATACACAAAGTTATGTTAATCTAGGTCTATTCAAATTGATTAAAGAAAAACCTTAAATTAACCATAAGATGGATTAATTTAAGATCAATTTGTTAATATTTAAATTTCAATTTTTAAATTATTATTTAGTTTATTGCAAACTGTATATTTAAATCTTTTATAACTTAATTCAATTTACATAGTAATTATTTGATATTTGATTCTTAAATTGGAACATGGTATGGTAGACTAAATGTTAAATATGAATATTAGAATATAACATTATTGTTCTTATATAAACATGTTTAAGCTTGTGATTTTCTTAAACTTCTAATAATTTTGACTACTCTCATTTTGTCGACATATGTCGGCATGCCCTTGACGTGCCTCCAAAATGGATTATTTTCGAGACATCAAAATTTGACTTCAAAATACTAGTATTCATCGACATGCCCTCGGCATATTTCCAAAATGTACACTTAGAAATTTATCGAAACAACATCGAAATCAGTATTTTAAACCTTGCCTGAAGACCTCAGGGGGCATACTAAATAATTCTTTGTCAAAGCATAGGACGGAATATGGAACTTCCTCATCAATGACAGTGGATGGCATGCAGTTTATTAGAAAGCATGCAGTAAGAACGGCACCACCCCAACATAACACTGGACACTATGTTGAATAATACCTTGGGCTTGGAACATCGCCCAAAGGGAATTTGTAAAGAATTCCAACACATTATCATATCTATAATCTTCACATGCGCACTAAACTAATTTTTCATTTCAACCAAGAAGTTCTCAATAATAAAACCAACTTGAAACTTAAACTCAATAAGAAACACCCAAGACAAACAAGAAAAATCATCAATAATGCCAAGGTAAAACCGATGACCCATACGGTCAGGAGAGCAACTCGGACCCCAGACATCTAGATGCAATAACTCAAACAAGCATCCGAACTTTAACCCTGCCAACTGGAAAAAGAGCTTCTACAGTATTTTCCGAGCTGACACATCTCACAATAGAAAATGGTTGTAGGAGGAATATGAGGCACAACTCATCATAGTATCTGCAAAGGTAAATGATTGAAATGCAAATGCCAAAAATAGTTGGATGCTCCATCAGAAGTTGTCACAGTGACCTGCATACATGCCTGTAGTAGGCAATAGACCCCTGCTTCCTAAGGGCCATAACCAATCACTTGCCGCATCAATACATCCTGAAATACGAGTCATCACATCAAATATAGCATGACAACGTAGTTCCTTTATAATGCGACTACCAAAAAGTAAGTTTAGAGGAAAATCAAGTGCATGGAAAGCTTCTGTACCCTAATATGGGGAGCTATCTGAACCTCCTTCGAAGCAATAACCGGGGAGTTCCTACCATGTACAACCACAATAGTCCTTCCAGAAGCACCAGCACTCAAGTTTGCAAATTGTTGAGCCTTCCCATAAATGTGGCGTAAGGCACCAAAGTCTACAAGCCAGTCTGCATCATCAAACTTAGTATTGCATGCAAGACAAATACATAAGGGCTTAGCAACAGTCGCAAAATCTCCAAATCCAAATGGAGAAGCCTGAGACATCTGATATATACAGGTTGGACTAAATCATCAAATTCTGCTCGGGTGATGGGTACATACTCAGTTGTCACCTCAGGACCGGTGACCTCCTGATGAGTACTAGTAGGCTTCCCATGCCTGGACCAGCAAGTTTCTTCAATGTGTCCAGTCTCGTCGCAATAGGAGCATTGGAGCTTGGTACGCCCCTGGCTGCCATGTCCGCACCTACGAACACAAATAGACTATGCAAGTCCTTTCCCTCTACCCTGAGAAGCAGCCATGGCAAACGTATTCTCAACCTGTCGAGATGGAGAGACACACACAGCAAGCATGTTCAAGCGGTTGTAGGCCTCCTCAATAGTGGGGATCTCTGGTACCTAAGCATTTGTGATCAAGCTGCATCATACAACAAATCCAATCCAGCCAGAAAGTGACCAACCATGGTTTATGCTCTGTAGAGCGTCTGGGACTCATAGGAGCATGCAAGGGTATATGCATTGAGCCTCTCAACGACCATCTTAAGATTGGAATAGTACTGAAAAAGGGGTCTTTCATCTTTATCTCACATGGGCAATCCCATGATGCAACTACAGGATGCAATCGCATTTTTGTCCTGAGAATAAGTACTGTCCAGAACGTCCCACATTTTTGTCGCCATTTTGTAGTACATTATCTCTATCGTGATATGCTGGATGGTGGTATTCATGATCCACGCACTTCCATCGCATTGAATTTCTTCCAAATACTTGCTTACCTTTTTCATACATTTCGACTAAAGAAAAATATGTTCCTTGACATGACTCTCAACTACATTGAGGATCGACTATGCCCACAGTGCATAGTTTAACCAGCCAAACTTCACAATCAGGACAAAAAAGGAATTGTTGAAGTCTCCCTAACTTCTCCATGATTTGAAGAATGCACAACCTCTGAAGCCAAATCCCTTTTAGTCGGAATCCCAATACCACAAACACTACGACACTCGTTCTCATGACTCTACACCTCACGAGATCTCAAAAAATCGTCTACAACCATTAGACAATCAGACTCACCTAAAATCTATCAAACATGGGCGAAAGAGGGCAAGCAACAGTGGTTGATGGGCGTAGCAACGCTCCAGCGAGGTGATTGGCCTCAAGACCCATCACTAATAAGTGCTAGAGCCCTAAACGATCTAAGGGAAGCCTACCGCACCCCCAAATCTGAGATAGGTGGAGAAATCGAAGATGTTAAATCCTCAGAAGTGAGCGGCAGCACTAGGAAATGAACCAACATCGACGCCGTCGCAGCCAAAGGTGGACCAATGAAGGGGGTCTGTCTGGCAGATGATGGGATGGTGATCCCCCGCGAGGTAATTGGCTATGGTTCACGGGGAATAGCAGCAATGGTGATGAGAATCGACCCTATACATGTCTAGTTCTCCAAAAACAATAGACATCTCTAAGGTTTGAATCCCAAGAAAAGTGTTAGGTGGAGAAAAAGAGATGGGGATCAACGAGGTACAAAGCACCGACTTAAGACTGCTGCTCTAATGCTATCAAGAAAAACAATTCTTGTTACTATTGCAGGAATCCTTAGGACAATATTTATAACAAAGAACCCTAAGGAAACCACTGTACTTTTGAAATTGAGCATGTAGACAACATCCCAATATTTATCTTCCATATGAAGAGAGTGCTCAATCATGAATCCTTTCAATCCAACTTTCTCAATTACCCCAGATAACTTTTAAAACCAAGCTCATGGACTTCGCTTAACGCCATATATTACCTTATACAGCTTGTAGGCCTTTGTACATGGCCCCTTAACCTCGAATCCTAGAGGTTGCTGCATCTAACTTCCTCTTAAAGATCACCATTGAGGAAGAAATTTTTCACATAAAGCTGATATAGTGGCCAGTCTCAATGAACAGCTACAAAAATCAGTGTGTATTGTAAAAGGTGTGCCACAAAAGAGAACATGTCGAAGTAGTCGATAGCAATCAAGATGGCGCGACATGTCAACGAAATGGCGGGTTTCGGGTAAAGGACCATATAGGCATGGTAAGTGATGTGTACACATCTAATTGACCTAATTTTCCTATTTACACATCTTCCTAGGGTCATAGAAACCTCATGCATTATAAATATTGCATAACATGCATCATCATGCATTTAGATTAATGTGTACAAATTGTATATTAATTCGCCTCTTTTTGTGGCTAGAGCATAAGACGATTCATTTCATGGCCTTAGATTGAAGATCTAACTATACGGATCTAATCATAATAATGATTAGAGCTCAACGCCTCAGAAATCGCCCGATCAAACTTCCGTGGCATCAGATGGAGTCCGAAGATCAGAGGTCAAGGGACAAGGTGGTGAAAATCCGAACCTCAGATGATAAATCTAACCGCACGGATGGGTTCAGATCGACGATCACATACCAATGATGCGAAAAGCGATCCAATCCAACGTTCTTGGCACCTCCTAAGAGCAAAAGAAGATTGACGGCTCAGATGATGCCACGTGGCGCCATCCAAGCCGCCACAGCCGCTGGCCTTCTCCTTTGTCCACACTCGCGAGATCTTGACCGTTGGATCTCGATCCAACGGTCGAGAACGCGCGCACCAAAATTCAGAAACGCATCAAAAAGGGTAGGATGCCGCATTGGTCCAGCGCAATATCTTCGAGTGGAACACATTCGACCCTCCGTTCCCAAATTAATCCGCGAAAGGAGGCATGGATGAAATTGGGTTGTCAAATTCTAAGTGAACGACCAAGGAGGCGAAGACGTGGCGCAATCATGTGCGCTGGATGCGAGTGCTCGGCAAATGCGCCCGATCACGCAGGCCTCCACGCGTGATATGACGCGCAGCAGGTTTGACATTGCTTTCAAGTCGTCCTATCCATCGAACGGATGCCAGATCACGATCTATAGGAGCGATCTAAGCCATTGATCTTGATCGAATAGCCAAGGATGCGCAGCGCTTAGTTGTGCACACGAATGGCTAAAGATAACAAGCCTGGTGACATGACGCCACAAGAGGTGCCCGACCGCGATGAGCGGCCGAGATTGCATTCACGCCTCTATCGACATGCATCTACAACGACACATGTATCTATCACTACAGGCCCTGCATTTAATTTAAAGGCCTTAAAAGACCCTTTTGCCCACAATTTTACACCTATAAAAGGGTCACCCCTATTACATATTTTAGAAACCATTCCTCTCTTCTCTCACCCTCTCACAAGCTCTAAGAGCTGGTCCCATACCCGGGATGCTCCACTAAAGCTAAAATAAAATAATTTTGTCAGTCTTCTCATCCCCTTCGCGGAGTGCCCATGGTTGTCCTTTCGCCACCATTCAGAAATCGGATTCCGCTGCGACGCCGCCCTACTTTGTCCTCTGTCCTCCAGTCCCGCTCTCCCTCATCCAACATCTCACCACCCTCTTCAGGGCACTCCATCAATGCGGCTCGTCCTCCAAGAGGTCGCAGAGGAGGATTTTCCCACCCTTATCTTTTTATCACTTTTTAGTGTAGATTTCAATTTTGCAGTTAGTGTAATGAACATGGCTATATTCTTATAAAATATTTGTTCTCTCTCTCTTTCTTTGTATTATTCTCTCTTTTCTATTATTTATTCTTTAAGCAAAATAGCTAGCATAGATTAATTTCAACCAGTTACTCTACTTTGTGACAATAATTTCAAACGCGATTTTTAATCAAGCATTCACATCCCCGTGTTCGACCTGTGACTCACCGGAGTTTCGATAAATTTATTTGATAGCGGATTTTTACACACTACAATAATGGGTTTTTAACTCAATCTTTTCGCGTACGAAATCTAGCTCATCATTTTGACGCCATTGTCGAGAATCGAACGGTATCGAAATGTTGGGGTGTTGGTGTCCAATGGTATACCAACAACTTCGACCATGAGGACAATTTCGACAATACATCGACCGGCACAACCATTTCGGGAAAGTTACCTACTACAGCACTACACTGCTGCTCAACTGTTGCATCTTGTTGTAGTTGCTGTCTACTGTTGTAGTGGTCTAAGTGATGGGTTCGATTACTTCGATGATAGCAACACCATTGCTTGCACCACATAGAGGGGAGGGAGGAGATGCGGTGGGTGCCTGTTGGGTCACACAAAGTGGAAGATGTTCAATCCATTTGCTAAAGAAAGAAGTTGAGATCCTAATCATTTTGACATGAACTTAAGCTTGTGATTTTTTTGAAATTCTAATCATTTTGACTACTATCACTTTCATCTGACATAAGTCGTTGGCGTGCCTCTAAACTTAGACTATTTTCGAGGCATCAAAATTGTCGTTATTTGTCGTCGAAACACGAATGTTTCCATGGTGTATCCTCAATCTACCTCCAAATGGGTAATTAGAAATTTACCAAAATAACGATAAAATCAACATTTAGAACCTTGGTATTCGACACCACATTTGTGTGCACCACTTTGCCATTAAACAAGCTTTGTACCTCTCAACAGAATTGCCAAGATAATGCTTCATTGTAAATAAATACCTCTAATGGAGCCTAGTCCCAGGAAGCTTGTGACAATAATGCTGACAATCTCATCCTCCATTGCTTGTTGCCAATTCAGAGCAAGAATCATCTCCTGACATATATAAGGTATGAGTTGGTTGAAAGAGTTCAAGTTTATTAGAAACCCTAGGTCTCTTCATATAGAGAGACCAGAGAGCTAAAAGTACATGAATATCCCTGAGGGACAAGGGCTATTATAGCCACACAATAAGACAGAACAACATAAGCTAAAAATACACCAAAACTCCCCCTCAAGCTGGAGCATAAATATCAATCATGCTCAACCTGGGCATACAGGTATCAAATGAAGATCTGGTCAAGGGTTTGGCGAAAATATCTACCGTCTACTCAGATGCAACAGAGGTGGTGTATGGCAATCCCTTCTGAATAATGTCCCTGGTATAGTAATAGTCAACCTCAACATACTTCGTCCTCTCGTGAAATGCAGGGTTATTATCCATGAAGGTGGCTGCTCTATTATCACACCTCATCTCCATGGGACTAGAAAACTACACCCGTAAATCAACAAGCAAGGATCTAATCCACATTATCTCAGCAGTTGTCTGAGCTAAAGCTCTATACTCAGACTCGGCACTAGACCTTGCAACCGTACCCTATTTCTTGCTCCTCCATGTTATCAAGTTCCCTACTAAGAAGGTGCAGAACCTAGTAGTGGATTTGCGATCCACATGACATCCCGCATAGTCTGCATCTGAGTATCCAACCAATGTCATAGATTACCCCTTGGAGAAGAAAAGACCTTTCCCAGGAGCCTTCTTGATATATCTAAGTACCATCAATGCCGCAACCCAATGCTAACGTGTTGGCTTAGCCATAAACTGACTCAGTCTCCCAACTGCAAAGGAGATATCTAGCCTTGTGATACTGAGATACAAAAGCTTGCCCACAAGCAGTCTATACTGCCTACTATCCACCACCTATGCATCCTCATCATACAGAAAAATCTTAGGGACCATAGGAATATTGGCCTCCTTGGCCCCAAGTATACCAACCTCCTGCAGAATATCCAAAGCATACTTCCTCGGTGACAAGACCACACCTTTCTTACTGCAAACAACCTCGATTCCAAGGAAATACCGTAGGTCCCCCAAGTCCATCACAAACTGCTCTGCAAGGAAGTGCTTGATCTCAGTAATGCCCTGCTCATCATTCCCTGTGATAATCAAATCAACATAAATCAAGTGTACCACAATACCTCGCAAAGTCCTCCTGACAAAGAGTGAAAAATCAGTTGTTGACCTCCTAAAGCCAGCTGCCTCAACAACTTGTGACAATCTTTAAAACCAGGCTCTGGTACTCTGTTTTAGGCCATATATAGCCTTCCGTAATCGGCATACACACTCCCCCTATCTCTCAAAGCCAGGTGGCTGTTGTATATAGACTTCCTCTTGGAGATCACCATAAAGGAAGGATTCTTGACATCTAGCTGATACAAGGGCCAATCCTGTTGAACTGCCACTGCAATCAAGACCCAGACCGTGGGAAGTCTGACAACTGATGAGAATGTGTCAAAGAAGTCAACCCCATAGGTATGGGTGAACTCCTATGCCACGAGGCGGGTTTTATACCGAGCAACACCACCATCAAGGTTAAACTTCACAATAAATACCCACCGACAGACAACTGCAGCCCCATCAGGAAGTGGGGTTAGTTCCCAAGTCCCACGACCTCGAAGAGCGACCATCTCATCCTCCATGGATACCCGCCATTTTGGATCAAGCATGGCCTCACAGTAAGTGCCTGGAATCTACGTAATAGCTAAGGCCTGTGTAAATCTAGCAAATCCAGGAGATAAACTGTCAGTAGCAAGTGCCCCTACCATAAATAAGTGGTGCAGGTCCGTGGTTGTTTCCAAATGGCTATCGGAATATCAAGATCATCTCCTGGCACATCATGTCATGTCCCTATGACCATCACATGAAAAAGATACATCAGTGTCTAAAGGACTCACCTGAGAAGCCGATGGTAAAGGAAAGGGTGGGGGTCCCTGATAGAAAGTATGGGGGCGAACATATGTCCAGAGTGGCTCGATCAGGCATGGAAAGCGATGCGTAGAAGGTGGTAGTGGTGATGTAGTAGGGATATGGATCTCAGGGAAGCTCCCAAAGCAAATAGGTGTATACGGCAAATAGGTGCCATATCACCCTCAGGAGGCATTTCAGCAGCCGTCATAGAAAAGAAAGGTACAGCCTCATGAAAGGTAACAACCGCGGAAACAAAATGTCGAGAGATAAGCGGGGATCAAAACAACAATACCCCTTTTATGTGCAGGTATACCCTAGAAAAACACATTTAACTGCTCTCGGTGCAAGTTTATCCCGACCTGGTCCCAACAAATGGACAAAAGCAACGCACCCAAAGGTCTGACGGGTGACGTGAAACATAGGGCGATCAGGATACATGACCTGAAGAGGAATCCGTTCATGTAACGCAGCATTGGGCATCCGATTTATCAAAAAGAATGCAGTCAAAATAGCATCACCCCAGTAAAGAGACAGGACTAAATGATGAATCAATAAGGTGCGGGCAACGTCAAGAATATGCCCATGTTTCCTCCCAACAACACCGTTTTGCTGAGAGGTATGACGACAGGTAGTTTCATGAATAATGCCACAACTAGAAAAAAAAAAAGTGCGCAAGCGGGTAGTACAAAACTCAAAAGCATTATCTGAACCAAAATACTTCACCAAACATGAATGCTGGTGCTTTATTTCCTTAACAAAGTTTCCAATAAATTGCCCCACATCAGACTTATTCTTTAAGAGAAACATCCAAGTAACACGAGAAAAATCAACTAAAACAAGATAATATTTGTTCCCAAGTCAATCAGGAGTACGACTGGGACCCCACACATCCATATGAACCAGGTCAAATGCAGCAACAAATGAAACAGAGGAAGAACTGGAAAAACTAACCCTGTGATGCTTGCCAAGCTGACAGGCATCACAGGGGAGAGCGGTAGTGGAGGGGATATGCGGAAGAACACATCTGAGGCGATGAATTGGTAAATGGCCAAGGCGGTGGTGCCACTAGAGAGGAGATCTAGCAGAAGCAAGACCCTTAGAAACAAAAGAAGCAAAAGTAGTACGACTTAGACGGTACACCCCATTTTCCTCACGCCCTCCACCAATCGTCGTCCCAGTAAATTTATTCTACAAAACACAAGAGGACGCATCAAAAATAGCGCGGCAGTTCAAATCTCTAGTGATACTACTAACAGATAATAAATTCAACGGAAAATCAGCCACATAGTAAACATCTGTAAGCCTCAAGGTAGGAGATAAAGGCATATCTCCCTTGCCAATAAGTGGTTAGTGTCTCCCATCAGCCACCTGTACTGTCCTGGCAGGTGTAACAGTTGCAAGGTGGGAGAAAGAACCTTTATCGCCACAAAGGTGCTTGGATGCATCAGAGTCAATCAGCCACTCACCAGAAGACAAAAGGAAGGACATACCAATCGCAGGAACCTCTGAAGATGTAGCAATAGCTACCGTGTCAGGAGATTGAGAAGAGGAAGCCTGAGTCAAAAGAGCAATCTGCTGCCGCAGAGCTTCAATGTCGATACTCAAGGAGCTAACATCAGGGGTAGTAAGAGCTGAATTTGGGACTTCAGCTACCTGATTGGACACCGGTGGTCTACCATGCTTTTGCCAACATGTAGCCTAAGAGTGACCAAGTCTACCACAGTAAGTACACGGAGTTCTATTCCGCATACTAGAAGAGCGTCCACGTCCACGACCACGTGCAGGATAAAAAGTACCCCGACCACGTCCAGGGAAAGCAGCCAACGTGGACGACTGAGCAGTAGAATCAGCAGTAGGAGAATGCACTGTAACTCTGCTGAGCCTGCTATATGCTTCCTCCAGGCTACAAAGATCCGGAGCAGTAAGAATCTGAACTCTAGTTGCAGCATATTCAGGTCCAAGGCTAGCCAAGAAAAAAGAGACAACCAATTGTCTCCTAAAACTCCTCCAGGACTTGCAGGAACACCCTGGCAGGTAGGAGTAGTGCCTCTCCAGCATATCATTCATAAGAGAGTAATATTGTGACAGTGTACGCCCCTCCTGACATAGGTAGAAGAGATCTTAAAAGACCTGAAAAACATGTATGGAGTTCTTGACAAGTGAATAAGTATCACGCAGGGACTCCGACATCTCCTTCGCTATAGTATAATATATGATCTCATCTCCTATTCTGGGAATAACTGTCTGCATCAGCCATGCACAAACCACGGCATTATCACCGTCCCAGTTGGCATTTGTGCCAGTCTTGTTCTCAGGCTCCGGATCGGTAAATATATGGCTCTTTTTATGACCTCTGACAATCATAAGAAAGGTCTGGGACCACCACGGGTAGTTGGTCTCGTCCTACATAACAATTGGACCAAAGAACGGCTTCTTAAGTACCCCGGTGTCCGAAGTAAAGCCCGAAGACACCTCAAACTGATCATCTGAAGCCATCTCCACAATTCGGAAGCCTCACTCAAGTGTCTAGGACCAAGAGATCATCAATAATCCAACAATGCAGTAGATTCAGATCAACATAGCAGCTAGGAGGCTTCGTTGGACAAGTGGTAGCCTCACTTGGGTGCAAGGAGAACACCTAAGGAGGCCATGAACAAGCCTAGCCCCCCTTCTAGCGATTGATCTCCGCAGGTCGCGGCCTTAGATAGCCGTTGTGACACCAACAGGAGCTGGGTGATGGCGCTAAGGCTTGCTACAGGGCGCCACCGCAACTGCTAGGACCTGCAACGCCAGCAGCAGCGCTTGTATGGGGTTGCGAGCGCCGTCGCTAGGTCTGTTGACCCTCGCCGGAGCGCCACTAGGTGACACTAGAGATCGCAAGGGCTAAAACAGGTCTTTAGGTGCCGCTGGGTCAGTTGACCTCCGCCTCAGCCCCGTCGCAAGGGCTAAAACAGGCCGCAGCGCCGTCGCCTCAAGCCACTGGGGCCTCATCGAAGCTCTGATCGATGGTGAGCTTTCACACCGCCGCAGCCCCGTCGTGAGGTCGAATCAGGTCGGAGCAGTGCCGACTTCAAGTGCTAGGGCTGCTCCGTAGCTCCTGTGGGGTCGCGCTATGGCTCAGGAGACTTGGTACCGCTTCAGCGCTGTTGCAAGGTTGAAGGTTGCTCGCAGAGGTGCCACCTCCAGCTGCTAGGGCACTTGAGTGTGGCCAAAGGGCCGCCGAAGAGTGTCGCCGCCACCAAGGAAGGAGGAGAGAGAACGGGATTTAGGTGTTAGGGTTTCCAAGGCCTTAAGGGGTGTAATACCTGGAGCCATGGTCTAGGACCAGTGCTCTAATACCAAGTTGGTTGAAAGAGTTTGAGTTTATCAGAAACCCTAGGTCTCTTTATATAGAGAGAGACCAGAGGGCTAAAAGTACATAAATGTCGCTGAGGGACAAGGGCTAGTATAGCTACACAATAAGACAGAACAAGATAAACTAAAAATACACCAACAGTATGTGTATAGCTAAGAAACTTGCAATAAGACAGAACAAGATAAACAAGAGTAACTATTGGCATGTATATAGAAATAGAATGCATTATGCAAGATCCGATGCCTTTTCGCAAGGCAAGAGGCAAATTAAAGCTACCATCTGCAACATCCCCTACCTCAAGTGGTTTAAATCATGAGTATCTAGAAGAACTACTACCCTAGGCTATCGAGGTACATTAAAATCTTCCTGAGTATCCGGCACTCCTGTAGTCCCTGGTACATTAAAACTAAAAGTAGCAATAGTACCTTCAAATGCAAGGATTACCTCAGCTACGGTCGACTAACTATACTCATGAGGAAGGGGTTCTGTTTGGCAACAAACATAAATCAACCTAAATCTGTTCTCTTGGCCATCTGTCAAAGTAGGAATAAGAATAGTAACCTCATTCTCATGAGTAGGGATAATAATCTGTAAGCCAAAACTAGCATAATAGGGTACAATTCATGAAACGTGACATCTATGCTCATATAGTGACATCGACTAGTAGGATCATAACATAGGCATCCCTTCTAAGTCCTAGCGTACCAAACAAAGATGCATTTAACAACCCGTAGAGAAAGTTTATCTCAATTGAAACCTAAAAGGTGAATGGCAACACAATCGAAAACCTAGGTAGGACTCCGAACAACTCCTAAATTGGGAACAAGACGGATATGAGAGGCAATGAGAACACCAACACACAAATAAAAGAGAACATTATTCTGAATGAAGATAATCCGACCAACATCAAGGATATAGCAGTGTCTCCTCTCTACAATGCCATTTTGTTGTGATGTATACGGACAACTAGTTTGCTGAAGAATACCACTCATGTTGAAAAAAGAATGAAGCAACTGAGTACAAAACTCCAAGCATTATCAAATCAAACAATTTTCACATCTGCACCAAACTAAATTTTTATTTCAACGAGGAAACTTTTAATAAGATCATCGGCATCAGATTTTGACTTCAACAGAAAACCCATGACACATGGCTATAGCTGCCAACAGCATCTAAGTAAGGCTTGTGCCCTGAGCGATCAGGAGCACGTCTCAGACCCCAAATATGAAGATGTCCTAACTAAAAGATAGACTCAAATCACTTAGGTAAACTTGGAAAGGAACTTCAATCATGTTTTCCCAATTGACATGCCTCGCACTGGAATGTAGCAATATGAGGTACCAAAGGGATCACATGCCGCAACTTGGGTAAAGGAAGATAGCCAAGGCGAAGATGCCACAAACAGCTAGAAGCACCTCCTGAAGGAACAGAAACTTGCCCAATATACAACTACTACAAGAGATGGAAGACACCCCCTACCTCATGGTCACAGACAATCACTGGCCCCATCAGTATATCATGAAAAGAGACAAGACGCCAAATATGGCACTACGATTTAATTCCTTCATAATTTTACTGAAAAAAAGCAAATTAAAGGAAAATTAGGTGAAAATAAGACATTCTCTAGTCCTATGGGGATTGCAACCTGGACCTCCCCTTAACCAGTGATAAGGGAGTGCTAGCCACTGGCAACAAGAATGATTCAACCTGATGGGACAAGCTTCAACCCAAAGAATTGGCATACATCTCCACATGTGACAGGAAGCATTTGAGTTGACTAACCAATCTGTATCTTCTAAGGAAGACTTACATGCAGCACAGGCTAAGAAGGTTCTTGACAGACTAGCAAAGCATGCTATGTGAGAACCCCTTGTAAATGGCTCAAGTTGTTTTGACTAGGGGTGACAGTCAAGGATTTAAATGTCGCGACATATCAATGATATATCACCAACATGTCAAATATCATGAGCTCAGCCATTATTGGTACATCTAAAGTATCATTTTTTCTAGATTTCGCTCAATATGTCGCTAATATCGAGGGATATCGACAACATATCGATAAAGTTGAAGTCTATCGATGTAAATATTCTAGTATTTCCACGATATTGCGTTGGCACAAGCGACATGTCAGCTGAATTGTCCATTCTTCCATCTTCATTCCCTTTTACAGATAATCTCCCTACCACGATCTTCATCTCTCTGTTGTTGCACCTCTCCACCTTGCTTCGACACCATCTTCTTAGGTGATTAGGAGTCCTCTCATCTCTCAACAAGGTCCACCCTATAATTAATATATTTACATTATTAGCTCCAAATCACCATATTTTAACCTCAATTAATGTTCATACTGAAATTAAATCTCATGATATACTCAATTATTGGCTAAATTAATATTTTCTATACATTAACCTAGTAAGATCCCTAATAAAACCCAAATTTGATAATGATTTTGTAGCCCAAATCACCATCTTTTAACCATGGTTACTATTCATATCTAGCTTACATCTCTTAATATACTCGATTATTAACTAGATTAATGTTATCTATTTATTACCTTAGTAAGATCCCTACTTAAACCCCAAATTAGTGATGATTTTGTAGCCTAAATCATGTTTTACCCACAATTTGGTGAGTCCTTGTGCGACCTATTGGATTGATCACTTATCAAGGACTTTCGAAACAAAAGGCGATAAATGAGCTTATTCAACATCCACTCAATCACTACTTTCATTTGCAATCACTCACACATACTAGCATTGATGAGGTAGATCAGTAAAAGTAAACTTGTGAGACCGACCATCACTCGATTTGCAACAAATTAGATTACATTGCATAATATTCTGATCAACACAGTTGGATTAAAGCTAATGTGCATCTCCAACGATTGGTTTCCGAAAAGAGAATAGATCGCAGGATGGAAAGGAGGAATTGGTGAATTCCATAATGTCATGGGATAGTTGTTCAGGGGTTGTGAAGATAATAAAAGATGTTGTCGTGCAAAGGATGGTTGATGGTAATAAAAAATCAACCTTAACAAGTGTGTATATAACTATGGAAATGATAAAGTAAAAGGTAAAAGAAAATGCCGACAATAAATTAAGATGTGACGAGAAATGATGACTTGCTATCAAATTCGCCTCATAAAACTAGTATGAATTTATTACAGGACAATTAGCCTTCACATCTTTCTTATCATGACTCACAAGTTACTAGTTTGTAATGATTACTTAAATCCTAATTTTATAGCATATTATCTCAATCTACGATATCACTACAAGTATGGACTTAGTAGTGATCCCAAGCTCCTCAAAGCGATGCAACTTACACATGATTTATTAAATAGACTATATTAAACTATTTATTATAAACTCATGAAAGATGCCTAAAAACAAATAGATTATATTAATGAGATGATAAATTATCTAATACTTTTAGTCTAAGTTGTTAGCTTGTTACACTTACGATTTATTAAATCATTGTCTCATTCAAAGAAAATATTTTAGAGATGAGTTGCTATTTTTCGAGATAAACGATGCCACACATGCACAAAATAAAACTCTCCCTAATATGGTCATGATTTTGTGAATTCATTTTACATCATTCACAACAAGTTACATGAATGAACAATAATAAGTTGATTTTCATTTTTGTATTACGATTGGATGGTAACACTGACATGACACGGATGCTCTTAACCTTCGCCAAGTTGCTATAAGAATCTTATCTTAGACGACACCGATAGCAGGGTATACTATCAACTTGACTCACAAAGAAGAAATCGCCTCGGTAGTAACAAGTTGATGCACTTGGTATTCGTGAATATGGGAAGGGAGAACAAAAGGAAGAATATATCGATTAAATTGATGTTACATACTTTTTAAGAGATAGAGATAAGGAAGATGCTTTATAAGAATCGTTGAATAACAATAGAGAACCATTGCTTGAAAAAAAATGGTCTCAGTCATGAGATAGCAAAAAAAAATAGGTGCAAAGGTATCGAAATTTATGGGTAGTAGGTCTAGTAAAAGAGTAACCAATGACCTTGAACTTAAAAAGAGTTCAAAAGAAGATTCACCAACCTCATGAGGAACAAAAGATGATGATGATGATAACAGAGATAGCGATCCACTAAGTTGAACAGCTACAACGAAAGTAGTGGAGATGAGAGATATCAAGGTCCTAGGAGGGAGGATGCTGAACAAGAATACATACAAAGATATACAAATATACATGCAGACCCCATGCCAAGTCCACCACGTGATGATGACCCAAGGTATAGGGATGGCTCAATTTCTATAATGTCCAGCGATGATTTAAGCTCATCAATGGGATCCCTTAATCTAACGGCGGATTCAATTTTTGAAGGTGGCCCAAGACCATCAACATCAAGCTACTAAGGTAGTTATGGATCTCATTACACCAGTCCTCAATACCAACCACTTTCTCAAGATAAGGCACAAAATTCATTTCATTACACCCTTAACTACACCAGCGCTCCATCTTATTATGGTTTCAACAGGTATAATGGTCGCCAACAAAGTGATACTGCCTAAAGTGATCTTGCAACACAAGGATATCGGATATTCTTTAAGTATTTTGCACCCCAACGTCCTCAACCACCTTTTTATTAGCATTCCTAATCCATTGCACAACTTCCTCAACTACCACGAAATTCATCAACGAGATTGTAAGGGCTTTGTGTGTTTTGTCCCTCAGGGACATTCCTTTACTTTCAACCCTACGGTCCCTCTCTATATAAGAGCCCTAGGGTTTCTAATAAAACTGTCATTACAACCAATTTGGTATCCCACCACCAAAGCCTCCAAACCCTACCACCAAATCCCTTTTCCTCTCTCTTGATCAAAGGCAGCACCTCACCAGAGGTACTCCAACGGTCGTGCGTGGCTGTCTCGCACGTCTGAGGCGATGCGACATAAGAGCTCTCGCTAAGCAGCACTCCAGCAGGTCACACGGCAGTCATGCCTGCCTGAGGCAACGCTCCAATGCTCTTGGGGCGACACCACCTCACTAGAGGAGCACTAATGACGCGTGCGACAGTCACGCACTCCTAAGGAGGTGCAGCACCTCATGGCAGAGCTCCAGTCGATCACACGACGGTCGTGCGCGCCTGAGGCTGCGCTCCAACGCTCCTGAGGCAATGCAACACCTAACTAGAGATGCACCAGAGGCGCGTGCGGCACTTTAGAGTGGCACGCGCGACTATCCAATCGACGCGACGCAATAGCTGAGGAGCTTTACGTGGCTAAGGCAACCCCGACGACATTTAAAGCGGCAGATCGGTCTATTGCTACATGTGTGAGGGAACTATAGCCCCTTTCTAGGGCTACTTTCCTCCCTTACAACAGGGAGAAAGAGACCTAGGTCTCTTTGGGGACTTCTCGAGTGGTCTCCTTACACCTGGGCTAGACTAACGCTAGTCTAAGGGGATTTCTTGTGAAGATGCAGATCCGATTTTTCATGTTTCAGATCTGATTGATGATCTATTGGATATAAAAGTCTGATTGTGGCTCAAAGATTATAAGGATAGCCTCAGATGATCAATCCGAGGTGAATTCAGGCACATCTTTGGGCACCGAGGTACTGAAGAATCTGTTTTTTGATCCTATCATCAAGTTGGACGAGATCAACTACCCACGGTGGTCTCAGACTTTCCTCATGACCATCAGGGATCATGGGAAGAGCCACATCTTTACAGATCCGAAGCCCGAGAGCGAGACTGGCGCCAACGCCACCTAGGATAGAGACAACGCCATGGTCTCTGCATAGCTTATGCAGACAATTATTCCCCATATAAGGGATGAGATCATGTATTATGACACCGTAAAAAAGATGTGGGAGTCCTTGCACGATATCAATTCTCATGCCAAGAACTCTGCACGAGTCTTTCAGGTCTTCTATGACCTTTTATATTTGCATCAGGACAAATGCACTCTACCACAGTACTACTCCCTCATGAAGAGAACGCTGGAGAGGCAACACTCTTATCTGCCAAGGTGTGCCTATGATTCCTGGAGAGATTTTCGGAAACAGTTGGTCGTCTCTCTCTTCCTAGCAGGTCTTAGACCGGAATATACAGCTGCCAGAGATCAAATTCTCACCTCTCCTAAGTTTCATACCCTAGAGGAGGCTTATAGCAAACTCAGCCTAGTTGTAGCTCGTGCTCCGGCTCAAAACACTAGTACTCAAACATCCGCACTGGCAGCGATCCCTAGACGTGGCAGGGGTACTCCCTCCCCTACACATGGTCGTGGACGTATACATGTAGTCGTGGACGTAGACACTCGTCTGGTACATGTACTAAGACACCGTGTACTTACTATGGTAGACTTGGTCATCTAGAGGCTACATGCTGGCAGAAGCACGGCAGGCCACCCATGGCCAATCAGGCAATTGAGGTTATAGACAACGTGCCTAATGGTCCTGATGTGAGCTCCCTGAGCACAAAAATTGAGACTCTGCGACAACAGATTGCACAGTCGACACAAGCCTCATCCTCTTCTCAGATTCCAGACACTGCAACTATGCCCTCCTCGTCAAAGACTCTTGCGACTGGTATGTCATCAATTTTATCCCCTGGTGAGTGGTTGATTGATTCTGGTGCATGCAAGCACCTATGTGGCAATTGGGGCTCTTTCTCTCTATTAACCACTGTTACACCGCCAGGACAATACAGGTGACTGATGGGAGACACTTGCCACATGTTGGCAAGGGAGATATGTCAATACTTCCTACTTTGAGACTTGCAGATGTCTATTATGTGCCTGATTTTTCTTTGAGCTTATTGTCTATTAGCAACATCACTAGAGATCTAAACTGTCGAGCTATCTTCTATGCGTCTTCCTCAGCAGGGCGTGAGGAACATGGGGTGTACCATCCAAACTGTAATGCTTTTCCTACTTCTGCTACCCAGGGCCTTGCTTCTCCTCGATCCACTCTCCAATGGCACCACCACCTTGGCCATCTACCCATTCATCCCCTCAGACGTGTTATACCGCACATCCCCTCCACTACTGCTCTCACCTGTAATGCTTGTCAACTTAGCAAGCACCACAGGGCTACATTTTCCAGTTCTACTTCTATTTCATCTGTTAATGTTTTTTATTTGATTCATATGGACGTGAGGAGTCCCAATCGTACTCCTGATCGACTTGGGAACGAATACTATCTTGTTTTAGTCGATGACTTTTCGAATGTGTCTTGGATGTTTCTCTTGAAATATAAGTCTGATGTGGGACAAATTGCTGGAAACTTTGCCAAAGAAATAAAAACTCAGCATTCTTCTTTGGTGAAATGCTTTTGTTCTAATAATCCATTGAAATTTTGTACCTTTTCTAGTTGTGGCAATGTTCATGAGACCATATCCTCATACATCTCAGCAAAATGGTGTTGCTGAGAGGAAACATCGTCATATTCTTGATGTTGCTCGTACTTTGTTGATTCACCACTCTATCCCCTCTCGCAATTGGGGTGATACTATTTTGATTGCTTGTTTTTTGATTAACCAAATGCCTAATGCTGCATTACATGAATGGATTCCTATTAAGGTCATGTACCCTGAATAGCTCCAAGAGTAGTCAAGTGTATTTTTCTTCGGTATACCCGGACTCAAAAGGAGTATCGGTGTTTTGATCCACTTACTTCCCGGCACTATGTTTCCTCTCATGAGGTTGTACCTTTCTTTTCTGTGATGGCTGTTGAGATACCTCCCGAGGGTGATATGGTACATATGCCATATTCTCCCATTCGCTTTAAGAGATTTCCAAAGATTCATGTCCCCACCACATCGCCACCACCTCCTGCTACGCATCCCTTTCCACGCCTGACTAGACCCCTCCAGACATATCTCCGCCCTCATGCTACCTGTCAGGGACCCCCATCCTCGCCTTCGCTATCGGCTTCTTAGGTGAGTCCTTTAGACACTAACGCTTGTTTGCATGTGATGGTCACAGGAGACAGGACAGGTTGTAGAGGCAGCTGGATTCTGGAGATCAGCAGCTGCTTTTTCACTTTTTGTCAGAAGGATTAGACAAGGTACTGTGGTACTTGTTTATGTTGATGATTTGATCATCACAGTGGACGAAGTGCAGGGTATTGCTAAGGTTTAGCGCATCCTAGCAGAGCAATTTATCATGGACCCGAGGGTCTTACAATATTTCCTTGGTATTGAGATTGCTCACAGCAAGGAGGGTGTGATCTTGTCTCAACGGAAATATGCTTCAAATATCTTGCAGGAGATTGGTATGCTTGGGGCCAAGGAGGACAATATTCCTATGAACCCTAAGAAGCTACTCTATAATGAGCATGCACAGGTGGTGGACAGCAGACGATATGACAACCTGTGGCCAAGCTGTTGTATTTTACTATCACAAGGCCGGAGATATCCTTTGCAGTTAGGAGACTGAGTCAATTTATGGCCAAGCCAATACATCAGCATTGGGATGCAGTAGTGATGGTGCTTAGATATGTCAAGAAGGCTCCTGGGAAGGATCTCTTCTTCTCAAAGGGGTCCTCTATGACGTTAGTTGGCTACTCAAATGCAGACTACGCCAGATGCCATGCAAATCGTAAATCCACTACTGGGTTCTGTACCTTAGCAGGAAATTTGATCACATGAAGAAGCAAGAAACAGGACAGTTGCAAAATCCAATGCCGAATCACAGTACAAGGCTATGGCTCATACGACTGCTGAGATGATGTGGATCAAATCCTTACTAATTGATCTACAAGTGCAATTTTTTAGCCCCATGGAGATGCAATGTAATAATAAAGCAGCTACCTTCATTGCCAACAACCTAGCCTTTCACAAGAGAATGAAGCATGTTGAGGTTGACCGTCACTACACCAAGAACATTATCCAGAAGGGATTGCTATATACGACTTCTATTGCA
This sequence comes from Thalassia testudinum, assembly GCA_037157565.1. Classification (NCBI taxonomy): domain Eukaryota; kingdom Viridiplantae; phylum Streptophyta; class Magnoliopsida; order Alismatales; family Hydrocharitaceae; genus Thalassia; species Thalassia testudinum. The sequence continues at coordinate 3,287,520 of JAZHRO010000003.1, read as the reverse complement.
TCTGAAGAGCATAGTGCTAATATTTTTACCAAGTCCTTAGCCAGATCTTCATTTGATTCTTGTATATTCAAGTTGAATATGATACATATCTATGATCCAACTTGAGGAGGAGTATTAGTTTATGTTGTGGCCTTTTTTTTATTTCTCTTCTTATTGTAAGGGCATTATGTGTTTTGTCCCTCAGGGACATTCCTGTACTCTTGGCCTTATGCTCTCTCTCTATACAAGAGAGCCCTAAGATTTCTAATGAAACTATGTCATTACAACCAATTGAGATAACGTGAACCTTCTGAATCTTCAGGTTCTACATTGAGACAAGGTGGTTCTACCATTTCAAAAGATTCAAGTGGACATAGGGATGACTATGGTCAAGGTCGATCTAGAAGCAGCTCCTCAGACAGTCACAATCAATATCCACATCTTGGAATAATTCTATACTGCAACGATGAAGACTACCAATGGTACTCCATTAATACAATACTCAATATGACTTCGTGGCGTAGCAATCCTACTGTGAGTACCTTAAAATATCACAACTCAAGAAAGAAAATCAGAGTAAAGGTATTGAGTATTGAGCCAGGTTGAAGCACTACATGATATTGATTTGGTGGCATTCATGCTTCGCGTAGTCCACTAGTACTAGTTATATTTCATTTCTCCTGGTGACCATCACTATGAACATCTTCAGTTATTATCATGTTATATGCCTTTTCATTTCAATGCTATGACTTTGTCAATATGCCACTAATATGTTTCTATTATGTTTTCATTCTGATTTTAGCATTTTAAGCATTTCTTCATGAATTTAGTGGTTATTAAAATGTTGGTTTTCATCAAATTTGCCACATTTTAGGTCATTTTGAACAATTTTCCCAAAATTCCCTAATATCAAGGATATATCCCTTTTTTATTTGTCAAGATGATAAATAACATTTAAAACCTTGGTAACATTAAATCCCTATTGGTCATTAGTTGTTGGTTGAGCCTCTGAACTAGATCGTACTCAACCCTAATGATAGGAGTCATCTCTACATTCTCTAGTGCAACAGCTACTTGATGAACAGTAGTAGGCTTCTATTGTTTCGTCAAACACGTTTCCTTGGTACAGCCAATCTTCCCACAGTAAGAACATTGGAGCATAACACGCCCCTAAGATCCACGACCACACCTACAACCTCTAGTAGGAGCATAGGCTCTGCCTCTTCCTTGAGAGACAGCCATAGCAAACGTGTGTTCAATACGAGGCGACGGTGATAGTGAAACAAGTTTGCTAAGCCTATTATAAGCCTCCTCCATAGTTGGTATCTCAGGCAATATCAACATTTATGTCCTGGAAACCTCATACACGAGATCTAACCCAACAAGTGACCAATCATCATATAACCCAATAAGAATTTTGGTTGTCACAGGATCAGGCTGGGGTGTATGCATTCAGTCTTTCAAAGCAAACTTGAGAGTCGGATGGTATTGTGCAAGGGGCCACTCATCTTGTCTCATAAGCGCAATCTCGTAAGACGATGAAGTACGCGTGTCGAATTCTTCTACTAGGAGTAGGTTTCCCAAACAATGTCCCACATCTCGTCCGTTGTTCCGTAATACATGATTTCTGTGGCAATGCATTGAATAATGGTGTTCATAATCCAAGCTCTCACAATCACATTATCCTTTTTCAAAGTGGCATGCTTCCCAGTTTTCTCAATGGGCCCTAAGTCGGTGAGTATAGGATCCCTACCATGTCCCTTGATGACATTCAATATTAACAACACCCATAGTGCATAATTCGCATAAAACATAACAATCAAATTAAGAAAGGGGTTCTTGAACTCCCCATAATTTGCATCACCATCTGCGAGAGAATCAACTACTTCCAAAGCCATATCTAACACAATTGAAGCCCCACAATCCAAAATCAATACAAAAAAAAAGAATAATTCATATGACAATCAATCAATTCCCCTACTTACCAAAAAGATTCACATCCAAAGAAATACGGGTTCCTTAGCCAACATCAGAACTAAAATTAGATATTGAAGTCATTCTAACAAGGAATTAAGGGTCGCAACAGCACAAAAAGCAGGCCAAAGGCAAGAGGAGCCACCCACAAGCCACTAGAAGGAACCATCAAGACCTAACAACCGATTGGTGCTTGCTATCACAAGAAAAACACCACCAGCTACAGCACTAGGCTTGGGGGTGATTAAACAACTGCCTGCCCAGTCAATCAACAGTCGAAGCACTTACTACCGGTCAACTGAGGTTCGACAACGTGCTACCAATTAACCAAAGAGTTGCTAGCCAATGGGCCTCCTTCTTGGGCTGCTAGTGAATAGTGCCCTTTAAGACACAAGCCCCCCAAACCACACGTTGAAGCCCCTTCTCTCCTTGATGAGATTGAGAATCCCAATGCAAATAGAAGAGAACCTAGCTTATTAGTGGAGAAAGAGAGAAAAGAAAGCCAAGAAGGCAGAAAGCTCTGACTTAGGGCTAACCCGCTAAAACCATGTAATAAGAAAAGAATTTTCTATCTTTAAGAAAAACCCTAGACCTAATATGTATAAAGAGAGATTGAGAACAATTACATGTAGACCCAAACGAATAAGAAAATAGCAACAGAGGAAATAAAAAATAGAAAAGCTATATATCTCTTTACAGGTTTAGTCTTTTTTCCATTCCATTTGCATTTTCTATTTCGATTAGGATTGCTTTGTAGTTCCTCCACCCTAACTCTTTATATAGAGTTCAAAGAACTCTATTTTTCTAAGACTGCAATATATTTCTCCTCATTCGTGTGATCTCAAAATGGCCTCTTGATAGATACATAATTAATTATTATAACTTGCCTATTTTATGATTAATCCTTAGCTAACATAGTACATATAGGCTATATATATTGCATTCTAATCATGCAAGCATAATTAGTTCATATATTTGTTTTGTGTTTAATTAGTACCTAACTATGGTGTTTGTGAATAATGCTCGAGTAGGAGATGGAGTTAAGATAGCTAGGAATAAGCTTGGGGTGCTATTGAAGCAAGAAATAAAGTGAAGCTCAAAGGAATAAAGAATAAGGAGACAAGAGGACACTTGGCTTACCTACATCCCTTCCTATCTTTTAAACCCCAAGACAACCCACACCAACATAAGCCTTATCCTAAGCCAACCTATTTTTAGTAACACTTAATCCAGACCCAACACCTTCCATCCAAACGCCACACCTCCACACTATTTTATTCTTTTTTTGAAAAAAAACCTCCACACTATTTTTGGCAAACAAAGAGCATGGTTATTAGCCATGCACTCTATCCAAATGCCACCTAATCACCAGCCACTATGATGCAATCCCTACCCTTTATTCCTCCCATAAAGACCTAGATCTATAGCCAAAAAACAAACCTAAACTACCCTCCTAAACCTAGTGTAGTCGACTAACAACTAAGACCAATCACCACCCTCCAAACCTCCATCTAAGGCTCACATCCACCCACTAAAGCCGACAACTCTAAGACCCTCTAAAACCTTCTTGTGATCAGCCATGAGACCTTTCTACACCATTAGATCACCAACCTGTGGCACAATTAAAACCCTTGGTCTCTACTTAATCCTAGCCCTTAGATCTAATCCTATGACCAACATTTATTCACCTAATCTATAAAAAGGCCTATACTCTTCACCATTGAGATCATCTTCTTCTCTACCGCTTTACACATTCTCCGACCACGTCCATTAGACTTCCTAAGTAGACGAATCCCTAGGTCCCTTTACACGTAGATTTCTCCAATAGTTTCCATCACCAAGCTTTCCTTTCCCTTCCAATCATTCCTCTACCATCCCACCATTAGCTAGGACATTGCCATACTCTACTCCCCCTCCAATCTCCATCCTCCGGATCTCTACATCCACCTTGGTCCAACACTATCGACAAAGGTCTCCACCATGACATCGCTCCAGAGCACCTTCTCCTCTTGCTCTTTCTCTTAATTTTAATGTATCTTTCCTTCGTATTAGCTTTATTTTCATTAGCAAACTCTCTTGCTCTTTCTCTTAATCTTAATGTATCTTTCCTTTGTATTAGCTTTATTTTCATTAGCAAACTATGAAGATAAAGAGAATGCATTAACCATCAAGAAACCCTACCCCTCTTTTTATATAAAAGAGGATTAGGTAAATAGCATAAGTACCCCATAAGAAATAAATAAATATCAAATACATCCCTGTAACTGAACACTCCCCCTCAAGTTTAGGCGTATATGTCGATAAGGCCCAACTTGCTACTAAGTAAATCATGGCGCTTCTTCAATGGCTTCGTGAGATTATCTATTAGCTGAAGCTCAGAGGATATGTCTAGGGTACATATCTTTCCTTCTAAAACTGCATCCCATATAAAATGACAGTCAACCTCAATATGTTTGCTCCTCAATATTAGACTAGATTCGATACAATGCAGGTAGCTGACTTATTGTCGCAATAAAGCGGGACAAGCATGCCAACGTTTATCCCAAATCCCATAGGAAGCTAACCATCCACATAATCTTGCAAGTTGCCCAGGCCATAAATCTCACAAGCTACCTGGGCCATAAATCCACGTAATCTCCATATTCCACCATACTTTGCCCTCTTAATAAAGACAGAATGGTCGGTAGTAAACTGTTGAAACTCTATCTTCCTAATCTCTGAATTAAGCCTATCAAACCAGGCTCATGAACTCTGCTTTAGGCCATAAATGGCATTCTGTAAGCGATACACAAGCGTTCCTTGAACGACATATCCTAGTGGATGTCTTATATATACTTCCTCAACTAGATCTCCAAATAAGAAAGCATTTTTAATATCAAGCTAGTATAAAGGCCACTTTTAGATCACTACGACAAAAAGAAAAAACCTGATGAAGGTAATACGAGCAACATGCGAAAAACTCTCAACGTAATCCACCCCATATGTTTAGGTATTGGAGGTGTCGGGTTTCAAGCTATTGCCATGGGGGCCTTAGGGTTGCGGCAAGTCAACACTCAAGCTGGAGAAGTTGGGAGTTTCTTAGGTTTGCGGGAATGAGGGGATTTAGGGTGGACTTATATACATCGGGTAAATAAGGATTTTATCTAGGTAATCAGGTTGGGTAGTCCGAAATAGATCCACATACATACTTGAACTCATACCTGGCTGGATTTTCTCGAATAAAATCCATAATCGAACATTGTCAGGTTCTGGTCGCGTTTACCAAAACTTGCAACCCTAGCAATGAGAGGTAGGCATGAGCGAAGAGGTGAGAATCTTGCTAAGGGAATTTCCATTGATGCAAGGAGTTAGAAAATATAATGAAGGTGAAGGTTGTTAGGTGGTTTCATTGTGGTGAGGTTGGGCACCTAGCCATATTGTCTAGAAATTTGGTGGTGTGCATGGCTTGTGGCATGGTGGGCTAGATGTATTTTACATGTCCTCTGTGGATGGGAAATCACATCAGGTGCAAAGGGATCAAAAGTGGCAGCTGGAGAACATTGTTGACATGTCGTCGCACCATGGTTGATGGTGGTGCAGCAAAATGAATCCATGTTGCAGGGGGATGATCTTTTGGCTGATGCCATAGGTGGTGGTGCACCATCGATGGAATCAATGAGAGATGCTTTAATGTAGTGTGCATATTTCTTTGGTTGGAGGAATAGATTCTAGTTATGGGGTGCTCTGCAGCTGATCATAGGATGTTGTTCCTAACAACTACCTGTGTTGTTAGGTTTGTTGGATGGAGAACATTGTTCGATGGCAAAAGCCCACCCATTTACTTCTACTAATATGGCCATGAGTTCACGTGGAAATCTCAGGCTTGTTGTTGTGTTGGAGGTTCTTGGAGATTATTCAAGGCGTTCCTATCTCATGAGTATCGATACTTGTTGCTCACAGTTTGAGTTAACTAATCAAGCCTGCGCCTAGCATGTACCGGTACTTATGAGCAATACCGATACCTACGAGTACCTTGATTATAAATTGTTAATCCAAGTTTTAATGACTTCAAAGCTAATTGAATTTAATACCATAACAAAACGATTTTAGGTTTCTAAAAGCAAACGTTTGTAGCAAGTTTGAGACCTAATTATCTCTAATTAATTTTAACTCCAATATACATTTCTCTTGTAAGGAGATATCACAAAGACTAAGACTAAAAAAATTCAAAACAAGACTTCATCAAAGAATCTTCATCAATATCCTAGTCTTTCCATTCCTGTGAATTTCACTCACAAAAACTCATTAGATTTTAAAAATGGTTTCGTTAACACCATCTAGAAGAAAGTGGAACTAGGTTCCAACAATCTCCACATTTTTGGTGTTGACAAACAATAGCAATACACAACTTATAAAGAAGCTAAATAAGAGAAGGAATAAAAAAAACTCCATTGGAGTATAACCTCCCCCTCAAACTAAGCACCCTCTTTTAAATATGTATACTTGCTCTATCAAGCTCTCTCCCTTTTCGCCAATTAGCAAAATGGAAATAAAGCAAGCAAATGCAATAAAGCATAAAATTACACCATACCATTGAAATTGAAAGTTCATTTCAACCATCCAACCAGAAAGCGAAAATAAATAAGCTCATACATCACCAAAGTTCAACATCAACAAACTACATAACATCATCAAAGTTCATGCTTAAAAGAAAACTAAATGCAACACTTCTTGCATGTTGTCACCATCATCATTTCCTCCATCATCATCCTCGTCGTCCCCATCATCTTCACCTTCATCTTCATCATCATCATCCTCAATGGCCTCATAGATGAAAAGACATATCGGGTATGATAGGCCCACTACTATACCATACAGCCACTAGACCTGATATTATTTTTCCCATATGTTTATGTGCGAGATTCCAGTCAGAACCCAAGGAATTTCATATAAATGTTGTAAAAAGAATATTTCGATACCTTAATGGCATAAGAGAACTTGGTCTCTTCTATCCTAAAGCACGGATTTTAGACTTATTGTCCTATAGTGATACAAATTATACAGGGAGTCGGACAGACTGAAAAAGCACTAGCGACACTTGTCATTTCATTGGAGAATCCCTGGTATCTTGGTTCTCTAAGAAACAGGCGTGTTACACATTCTATGACCGAAGCATAATATATTGCTACTCCACTTGTTTGCTCTTAGGTCACTTCGATGAAACAAACTCTACCTGATTTTGGATTGATTTTTACGCAATCGAAAATTCTATCTAACAGCGCTAGTGCAATTAATTTATCCAAAAATCTGCAACATCATTCACATACCAAGCACATAGATGTCCTTCAACAGTCATTCCCTAAGAATTTATAGATACCCAAAACCAATTGGCAGATATTTTTATAAAACCTCTTGCAGCAGAGCGGTTCTACTTTATAAAAAGAAAATTGGGACTTTGCACTATGAGAGAAATTCAAAATTAATTATTTAATTATTTTCCAACTTGTTTGCAAATATCAAAAACCATGAGGCCTTAACTTTAATTTACCTAATTTTACCCATGAGGGGTATTCTATAATATTTCCATATTATTGAAAATTTCAAGGTGTTATCTGCAATGTGGTTGCCTAACTTAGGTGATTGAGTACATTATTGCATCAATACCTACATTTTGCATTTACATTTTTCTCAACCACTTAAGTGATCACGTACCTTGCACCTGACCCAACCAATATAAAAGAGTAAGCAAGTGCAAAAACTTGCCTCATTTCTCTCCTCCAAAACCCTCCAAAGCTCTCTACAAGGAGTTCTCCACCCTCAATCATCAAGACCTCTTCAAGGATTTCTTTAAAGGTAATTTCATCTTCTCTTTTTGAGTTTTTCCGCTTAAGGTCATGCTTCTTTAGATCTCTCTTTTCTCCACGACCCTTTGCTACTGCTGATGTTTTTTTTTGTCGAGTACCAACTGGTACCGATACCCATCATCGGTACTAGTACTCGTTGGCTACAGTAAAGCCTTCTAATGGAGGCAGGTATCGGTACTGATGGTGAGTCCCAATACCCACCATTCTATGGTTGGACCTGCATACCAACCAGTACCGTTATACATGACCGGTACCTTTACCTGCAGGCAAGGATCTAATCTATACAACGCACACAGTACCGATACTGATGGTGAGTCCCCGACCCACCCATTCTATGGTTGGACCTACATACCAACCAGTACTGCTACACATGACCAGTACCAAAACCAATAGGCAGGGGTGTATTCCGCATAATGCACACAGCACCGGTACATGGTGGATCGATACTAGTGATTAATATCGGTACCCACGTGTTGATTTTGTAATTCCTATTGCTAAACTTGTTGTTTATGTCTCTTGTTTTTGGATTGAATGTGATCAAATGGCAACAAAGTCAAAATCTAAGGGTAAAGTACCTCAAGATGCTTTTCATAAATTTTGCATCAATAAGGATGCCAAATCCAAATTTGATTTCTATACCAGTCCAAGGCTTCACCATTGTAGGCCTGTTAAGTGGAAAGACTTTAGTCTTCACCTAGTTGGCTTTACTACCTGTCTTTCCGAACAACCCTTAATGCATTTTTTTATGAAGCTTTTTTTGCCGATGTTCCTAGAGTCTATCTAGATGTCAATTGTCATTTGCTGCCAATCTCCAAGAACAAGAAAATATAGGTCATCTTGTATTAATAACAAATATTTTTAGGAAAAGGGTAACCGTTACTCCTAAGTTTCCATTTACCATTACCCAATGTCCAAATGCAAGTCATGCATTTAGTTCTCTTAAAGAGAAATTTACTACCGCTCAAATGCAAGAAACACTTCTCCAACCTAGTAAGGGAAAATCCCTTGTTGCCCGTAAAATGATCCCATTTTCTTGAGTTTTATTTCGGATTTTAGCATGGAATCTAAAAACAATATTCGGAATTTCACAAAATTCTTGTTGACATTTTACCCCTTATCTATGCTATTATTACTTGCTTTCCTGTAAATTGGAACACGGTCTTTATACATTTTCTTCGTACACATCACCGTGCCTTCGCCTTACCTCTCGACATTTTGGTCTCGCATATACTCATCAGGAGTGGGATTGATCTCCCCAACTTTACCCCTGTTAAGAAGGTGGTTTACTTCAAGTGGCCCAATCTATGGAAAATAGGGGTGAAGCCACTTGGAGGAGTCTTTAAGTGATGCAGAAGGGGATGAGCAAGTTGATCCAAATGCTCAATCCTCTTCTCATCGAGTTCCGGGGTCATCTTCTGAGTTTGTTCCCATTATCAACCCTTATCCAAAAGTCGAATTACCTTGAACTAATTCAACTCATTTGCCCAAAACCGATCCCACAATGATAAACACCTTCTATTATATCAATCAAAACCTAACCAGTCTAAACTTTGGCATGTGTCAAATGGAACACAACTTCCATAATCTTTCACTCTCCATTCCACTCAACATAAACAATGAAGGCGTACTCAACCTAAGGCTCCTATGGAGTTTGGAGAGCGAAGGGAAAAGCATTTTCAAGATCCATAGGAGGCCACTCAACAAGTAGAGGAAGAACTTGTTCTTTCTAGTGGAGATGAAGAAAAGAAAATCAAGAAATGCATGATGAAGACATTCCTTACGATGACAATGAAGATGACAAAGTTGATGGAGAAGAATATGAAGATGAAACCATTGAAGATGAACATGATGAACATGAAGATGATGGCGACAACGAAGATCATGATGGAGATGATGATGGTGACAATACGACCGTCATCTCCCTTCTTCACCGCCAATATACTCGCAAGAAACGTCCCACTTAGTTTTCTTTTAAGCATGAACTTTGATGATGTTATGTAGTTTGTTGATATTGAAATTTGGCGATGTATGAACTTATTTGTTTTCGCTTTATGGTTGGATGCTTGCAATGAACTCTTAATTTCAGTGCTATGGTGTTAACTTTTATGCTTTATTGCATTTGCAAACTTTATTTCCATTTTGCTGATTGACAAAAAGGGAGAGAGCTTGATAGAGCAAATATACATATTTAAAAGAGGGAGCTTAGCTTTTTTTTTTTTTGAAAGGAAAAAGGGTGATGATCCTTTAGATCCCACCCAGAAATTCATTAAAAGAAAATGCTAAAATTTACTTCATTGAGCGATACTCCAACTCAACACAAAAGCCTTCGCAGACCCAACAAAATTATCTAGGTGCTGCCCCTTAAAAACCACTACATTCCACCCCAACCAAAGTGCCCAAAGAGCCGCCAACGGCCTGACCCATTCTCTCCTCGACCGGAACACCTGACGCTCCCCGTTGACCCCACCACATCTGAACGACTACCAAAACTCCACATGGGAACCAAGCGCCCACCACTAGTCCCCCATCTGCTCCCATGTCCGCATTGCCAACGGGCAGAAGAAAAGATGGTCAATATCCTCCTCCGCTTGGCTACAAGGCGGGCACAACCTATCCACGCCCGGCATCCAGCAGGCTCTCCATGTCCTGGTCACCAGTCCTCTCCTGAGGAGCCAAGCAAAGATTCTGACCTTTAATGGGCACAAGGCCTCCCAAATTTGCCTGCAATCTCTCAACAATGAAGATGATGAACATCAAGATAGATCCTTTTGTACTGGCTGCTGATAACTGTGAGTAGCTAGTACCGATACTCATACTTTAGTACTGCTACAAACAACCCATTACCCAAATCTGAACGACTGATCTGCTTTAATTATCATTTGAATCACCCTTAATTGACACCCAACGGCTATACAGCGTGGGTGGGTGCATTCTAACCTATAAACAAACCCCTTCAAGTCCTTTTTTCAAACACACAACACCCATCTCCCCCTTGCTCCAAAGAATTCCTATATACACTATTCTTCTAGCACGATGCTAGGTTGCAAGTAGATTCTCAAAGTTTGCAACAAGTCCTTGGGAGTGTAGAATTTCATTTTTACAATTCCGTTTGCCCGTCGATTTCTTCCTTAGCTTCCATTGGTAATATCTTTATAATTATATATTATTGGGAGATTTAAGATTCAAGTTGTAAGCCTATTATTTTTCCTTGCACATGTATTCTTTACATTTTCCTAAGGTAACTCATTAATTACCTCTTGTTATAGTGAATTGATTCCCTCCAGGTTGAGGCAATCGGATTAAAAATCCTAAGTCAAGAGACTTAGGTAGTGGAGTACCCAAATGAGGGGAACCATTATATATTTCGTGCTCATATATATATATATATATATATATATATATATATCACACTATTCAATTCCCCCTTCCAGTGTTCTCAGATCATACAGTATTATGCTTGGTTAGGAGCTTCAATGTTAGTTTTAACGATTTCTAAGATCTCATCACAGATTTTGGTTTGTTTATTTTTGTTTTAGGGGAACAAAAGGAAGATTACTTAAGCGTGGTAATCACCCCTAAATTGTATTAATTTGGTTTGTAGGACCTTGTGATTTAGAATTGTGTATCTATATGAAGGAGCTTTGCCTTTGATTAACATAAATAGAAGGCAGACAGGTACTTGTGCACAATCGAGCTTGTTGAGTTATTTCCCCTTGCTGGTATTAAGGCTCTGGAGAGGGGATAGAACTAAAAATGCAGATTTTTAAGGCGTTCGTTGTAGCGTATAGAAACCCTCAACAATTACCAAGCAATCGGATTTGGGTGTCTGAGTCGAACTCAGGCACACAAAATATGTTGAGTTCTAAAATTGCTTTTTTTCATGATTTTTTATTTAATACCTTTTTTTTATTTTTAGAAGGGAAATGTGAATTTGCAATAAAAGAGAGAAAGAGAGAGAAAGGGATAGAGACAAAGATGAGCTTTCTTTTATTTCATTGATCTAAAAAATCAGTACAAGAAATTGTTCGTGGAGAGTTATAGGGATGCGCCTGACATTTATTTCATTTATTTCTTACAGGTTGCTATTGTAATTTGCCCAGTCTTTTATATAAAAAGAGGATTGGGTTTCTTTTAATGGTTAATGCATCCTCTTTTGTTCTATATGGTATCAAAGCAGTGATCATGGGGCAATGCTCCAATATCCCACCGAAAAGAAAAACACCACAACATGATTAGATCACCAATATGGGGTGATCCAACGAAGAACGTCTTCCGCGTCGCCACCACAACCACTAGCAGCGACAGCCCTGACTAAGGAGGCAGCAGCGGCATTGCAGCCACCGCCAAACAAGCTAGCGACCTAGCTACGCCACCGCTGGGTTGTCCTACACACCCTGCATCACCGCCAGTGGACTGCTACCAGCAGTAGTAATTGTGGATGCTGCTGGTTGTCTTCGATCTTCGGTTGTTCGAGTTAGGTCTTGTGTGAGGAGTCTCCACACACACCTAGTTTGGATGGCGATGAGTTTTCTCTCGCCTATGATGCAGAAGTTTTATCCGAGAAGAAGATCGACTTTAGTTTCTACTTAGTTTGTATGTACAATCCAAGAAGCTGTGGAGAAAAAGAGGGCCAAAAGCACATGGATGATCAACTTCGACGCCCCTATTCATCTTATCAGAGACAACAATTGTTTGCAGGACCTCATAGCTCCAAAGGGGATCCAAGATGTAAGGCTAGCCAATAGTGTTACCTCCCCAATTATTGCAGTTGGGTATGCAAATGCAATGCCCAACATGAAGATAGAGAAGGTATATTACGCTCTTGAGTTTCCTATAAATCTCGTCTATGAGTCACATTTGTAGGGATCTTGGATGCCTCGTAGTCTTCAATGAGAAGCATTGTTACTTCCAAGATCGTTAGATAGGAGAGATAGTAGCAGAGAGAGATGGGTTGTACTACTTAGACATAGCCACACTATTTGCAGGGGTTGTGTCAATCACTTGTGATCCATTACAATGGCAACAGAGACTTTGGCATCCCTTCATGAAGAAGATGTGTTAGATGTACCTAGAGTTACCAAATTCATTAGTTCCAGAGTGTGAGGATTGCCAGTTGGGGAAGCATCATAAGGGCAGCTACCCACAGAGAGATGGAGTCAGTACAGTACCTTCTAGAGTTAGTATACTGCAATGTATGGGGACCTTCTAGAGTTACTACTCCGGGCGAGCACAAATATTTTGCCGTGTTTGCTAATGACCAAAGTTGTCTTACCTAGGTCTTTCTGATGAAGGCCCGCAACAAGATTCCTTCCATTGTCTAGCAGTTTCATTCCGAGATGCAGACACAGTATGATACCGCAGTCCTAATCTTTCGCAACGATGATGCACTCGAGTTTTGGAGAGAAATTTACAAGAGGTCTTCCGCTGCAAGGGAATCATTCATCAAACGTGCACTCATACTTCCTAGTGGAATGGGGTTGCTAAGAATAGCTTGCAACATCTCTTTGAAGTTGCTAGGACTTTAATGTCCCAAATGAAGGTTCCCAGGCAAGTTTGGGGTAATGCCATACTCACAGCAGGCATCGTTTTGTGATACCCCACTATATGTGTATTCATAGTGTAATACCCCACTATCCTCCCAACCCCCTCCATCCCCCCAACTTCCTTCGTAAAACCCACTACCAAGGTTATATCATTAAGGTTTACACCATCCAAACATTCTTTCCAAGGACACAGAACTTCCCATCAACACCATAAACAATGAGATGGCCACCTTTTACCCAGGAACAAGGAGTTTAATTGCTGCCCACTAGTTCTACAACACCAACGATACCCCACCATTAATCTTACATAATACCAACATTTTACATCTAAGAGCATCACACCCCCTGCTATTTTCCAGTGATGCCACTACACTACCCTCTACGTCAATCCTCAAAGGCCCAATGGTCAACTCAAGCCTCAATCACGTCAAGGATTGATATATCGGCGATATATCGCTGATATATCGATATCGTCGGGTCAACACATATCGATATCAACCTTAATATATTTTTCCATTATATCACCGATATATCGCCCACATCGCCGATATCATGGACTTTTGTTGAACTTTAAAGTTGTACATGCTAGGATTCTTGCTTCCTTGTAGTCCATCAAATATGTCAACTTTAGAGCTGTACATTCTCTGTCGACAATTCGGTCATTGCACTTGGTTTTACTTATTGAAAAATAGGAAGAAGATTCTAAAATGTCGATGAGAACTACATTAGCATCTTCAAACCTCTATAAAAAGATGCATAAAATTAAGCACTTTGATAATCCATGGGGATATTGAAAGGGCTATCATGTCATCTTCTTTTGATTAAAAAATGTCATCCATAATAGTTAATCTTTCTTTCCCCCACAACAACCTAGGGTTGACAAACTCACTTGTTTCAGCATGGCTTATCTACGTATTTGCCAAGGTTTGACATATCGCGATATATCGCCAGCATATCGCATATCGACAGATTAGGTGGTATCGATATCACCTAAAGTGTATTTTTCCTGGATATCGCCAATATATCGCCGATATGGAGATATATCGCCAATATATCGGGCGATATCGCCAATATATCGGTGATACATCACTGGTTGGGTCGGAAAAATGGTGATGTGACACTATTAAAATGAGACGGCTGGGTGGGAGGTTGAAAACGGTAGAGTAGGACTAGGCGGGAGGTGGGAGATTGAAAATGGGTAGACAGACAGACACACAGGCAGGACAAGACTGGCGCTGTTCGGAACCCACACACACACGCACACGCATGCACATGTTTTTTAGCCATTCCTTTATGATTTATTAGTCATAAAAATGTTAATTTGACATTTTTTATATTTTATGACTTTCTAAGTAATTTCCGAAAAATTCATCGATATCAGCGATATACCCCCGATATATCTCATTTTTGACTTATCGATACGATATCGATATCGATATTTAAAACCTTGAATCACATCCAAAAATAGGAGCTTAACTTTAACACCTTGCTCGAACTAGAAAGTAATGTAGTCAACACCAATAAGGGATTCAAGACCAAAGGAATCCCTCCATCATTGAAGATGCCAAAGATGGCCCTATCATGGTTCTAAGTAAGGACTTTGTTCCCTATGCGAAAAGGGTTCGAAAAGATGGCCCAATCATGGCTCTAATTTTGGGGCATAATTTGAAAGAACAAACCCATGAAATTCCAAAAGTTGTTCATCTCTCCTCTCATTGCCAACAACAAACCTCTATAGCAATTCACCAATGGATGTAAGGTCAATCAGTGCAATCTGTCAATACTCCCCCATGATTACCACAAGTCTTCATAGCAAGATGCACCTACAAGCTCCCAACCCTTACGATGATCCACACCAACAACATCTAAGTCTCCTTGACCCCAATCTCCAAGCACACCTTCCAAATATCCAAGTTGTTCTCATCAATCTAGTCACAAGAAAGTAGACTACCAAAAAAGATAGCAACCTTTCAATAATCTCCAAGACCCCCCAACACAACAAGCCTGAGATTTCCACGTGAACTCATGGCCATAATAGTAGAAGTAAATGAGTCGGCTCATTGCCATCAAAGAATGTTCTCCATCCAACAAACCTAACAACACGGCTAGTTGTTAAGAACAACATCCTATGATCAGCTGCAGAGCACCCCATAACTAGAATCTCTTTTCTCCAACCAAAGAAATATGCACACTACAATAAAGCATCTCTCATTGATTCCATCGATGGTGCACCACCACCTATGGCATCAGCCAAAAGATCCCCCTGCAACATGGATTCATTTTGCTGCACCACCATCAACCATGGTAATATGACATGTCAACAATGTTCTCCAGCTGCCACTTTTGATCCCTTTGCACCTGATATGATTTCCCATCCACAGAGGACATGTAAAATACATCTAACCCACCATGCCACAAGCCATGAACACCAAATTTCTAGACAATAAGGCTAGGTGCCCAACCTCACCACAATGAAACCACCTAACAACCTTCACCTTCATTGTATTTTCAGACTCCTTGCATCAATGGAAATTCCCTTAGCAAGATTCTCACCTCTTCCCTCACACCTACCTCTCATTGCTAGGGTTGCAAGTTTCGGTAAACGCAACCAGAACCTGACCACGTTCGATTATGGGTTTTATTTGAGAAAATCCAGCCAGGTACGAGTTCAAGTATGTATGTGGGTTTATACCTGACTACCCAACCTTATTACCATTTACCTAACATATATAAGTCCACCCTAAATCCCCTCATTCCTCCAAACCTAAGAAACTCCCAACTTCTCCAGCTCTAGTCTTGCACTACCGCAGACCCAAGGGCCCCCAAAGCAATAGCTCCAAACCCAACACCTCCAAGAGTCCCAACAAACTACAACACTGTCAACCATCAACCCAACCTCGTGAGCTACCTCCGAGACTCCAACCTTCCTCCAACTGGCTGCAACCCCAATTCCTCTAGTTCTCCCAACAATAGCAATGGCGGTGACGTGACACTCCCCAACTCTGTGCAACCTTGCTCCAATCAACCATCACTGCGAGGCCAGTACCACTAACCAGCCTCCAGCTCCCATCCAACCTTGCTTGATATTCTCAAGCCCCCACAGCAGCTTCTACCCTAAGTATGTGTAATATTAATTTCACTAGCTACTTATCCAATTTTTTTGGGTCCAAAGAGCATGTGTAATATATATATAACATTTATCCAATATATAGGTCCAAAGAGCAACATAGGAATAGGATAGCCAAGTTCTGATTTTTGTCCATTTTGTTTATTTGGTCTTTTAGCATAGCGGGATGAAATGAGAAATCATTTTCTCAAAGGAAACCCTACAACTATTTATACAGAGACATATAAAATAACGAAAAGGTACCTTAAGCATAAAAGATAAGCAGAGAGTTCAACACTTCCCCTCAAGCTGGATCATAGATATCTATCATGCTTAACTTGTCACAACACGCCTCAAGTGTAGATCTGGAAAGAGGCTTAGTAAATATATCTGCGGTCTGGTTCTCAGAAGCAACTGACGAGGTGAAGAGAAGTCACTTCTGAATCAGATCTCTAGTATAATAACAGTCAATCTGTACATGCTTCGTATCGCCATAAAACATAGGATTGTTTGATATGCAGATAGCCGCCCTGTTGTCACATCTCATCACCAAAGGTTCCGCAACCATAACATGTAAATTAAGTAAGATTGATCTGAGCCACACAAGTTCAGTTGCCGTCTGTGCCATGGCTCTGTACTCTAACTCTGCACTCGAGCAAGACACTATGCTCTGCTTCTTGCTTTCCCACGTTACCAGGTTACCAGCCACATAAGTACAGCACCCGACAGTGGATTTCCTGTCAAAAAGACATCCAGCATAATCTGGATCTGAGTATCCTACTATACTCAAAGAACTACCTCCCTGAATAATAGTCCACGTCCTGGTGCTCGTTTCAAGTACCTGAGCACCTGCAAAGCAGCATCCCAGTGCTGCATGATCAATCTATTCGTAAACTAGATGAGCTTGCCAACTGCAAGCCAAATGTATGGGCGTGTAATAGTAAGGTAGAGCAGCTTCCCAAACAACTGCCTGTAGCCTCTACTCTCTACAATCTTGGACTCAGAGTCATACAAGTGCATCTTTCAATCCATGGGTATGTTGGCAGACTTAGAACCCAACATCCCTGTCTCATGTAGTAAATCAAGAGCGTATTTCCTTTGGCTAAGGACAATCCCACTCTTCCCTGTTACTGCTTCTATAACCAAGAAGTATCACGATAAGCCCAGATGCTTCATAACAAACTTCTTTGCTAGCTTCTGCTTGACCTCAACTATCCCAGTGGTGTAATCGCCGGTGATGATGAGATCATCTACATAGACAAGGAGAGCCACAACCCCCTTGTCCGTCTTTCTCACAAACAAGGAATGGTCAGAAGTAGAGCAAATAAGTCTCATATCTTCAACATCTGACAACTTGTGAAACCAAGCCCACAGACTCTGCTTAACGCCATATATCCCTTTTTTCAACCCGCACACACTCCCCCTTAGCCTCAAAACCCAAGGGTTGCAACATATATACTTCTTGTAGATCACCATACAAGAAAGCATTCTTAACTTTCAGCTGATATAACGGCCAGTGAAAATTTCCAACTACTAAAATAAGAATCCGAACGGTAGGAAGGCGAGACACAGGAGAGAATGCGTCAAAAAAAATCCACCCCATAGGTTTAGGTGAATCCCTTTTCCCACAAGTCGAGCCTTGTACCGAGAAAGACTCATTTGGAATATATTTCACGGCAAAGACCCATTTGCAACCAACGGTGCATGCGCCAGGCGGTAACAAAGTAAGCTCCCATGTGTGGCGAGACTGAAGTGCAGCCATCTTATCCTCCATAGCCTAATGCCATTTTGGATCGAGCATAACTTGCTGCTAAGTAGCTAGTATCTGTGTAGAGATGAGGGCATTTGTAAACAAGGCAAATGAGCGACTCAACCCATTAGAAGAAACGGCGCCTGCCACCTGATAACTCGCACAACTTCTAGGGCCCTTCTAAATAGCAATCGGAAGATCCATATCAGCAGAACTAGAATCATGCTCAGATGAGAATACTCCCTCATCACTAGGAATATCGTCAGAAGTGGCGATATAACACCTTCAGAATCATCACCAGATACATATTGGCCAGTGGTCTCAACAAATACTTGTGGAGATAATGATGGTGCTAAAGAGAAGGGGTATGCTGGGTATGCTGCCATATATGACAAGTTTCTAAAAAACCAATGAAGGATCTCCGAACCGGGTAGTATCAGTAACTATAATATCTAGTAACCCTATCTGAATCGCAGGAAAATCCCTAAACTGAACTAAAAGAATGGCCATGGGAGCCCTCTCTGCCTCAGGTGCCATCTCCTAGTAACTGAAAAATATGGAATAGTCTAATGAAAACTGACGTCAGATAAAATGCCTCTTCTGTAGAGGGTCAAAGCATTTGTATCCTTTCTGAGTGTGACAGTAACGAAGAGAGATACACTTAACTACTCTAGGGGCCAATTTATCTCTACATGTTCCAGTAATATGGACGAAGGCTACACATCCAAAAGTACGGGGTGGCAACTGGAACAAATCCCGATCCGAGTATAACATCTGCCACAACACCTGTCAGAAATAACAAAACTAGGCATTATGTTAATCAAGTAACATGCGGTAAACACCGCATCTCCCCAGCACCATGAAGGCACATTTTGGTGTATCAAAAGAGTCCTCATCACCTCCAAAATATGCCTGTGTTTCTGCTCAACAACCTTATTTTGCTGCGACGCATGGGGCCATGTAGATTGATGAACCACACCATGAGATCTACAAAGATTCTTCATACAAGTACTACAAAACTCTAATGCATTGTCACTGCGTACAATCTTGACAATGGAAGCAAACTGAATCATTATTTCAATAATAAAGTTCCCAACGTCTGACAAATTCTTTAACAAAAACATAACCAAGATAATCCGGAACAATCATCCACTGTCACCAAATATTATCTGTCCCAGTCAATCTGGAATACAATTAGGCCCCCACACATCTAAATGTAGCAAATCAAACAAAAACTCAGAAACAATAGAACTAGCAAAGTAGATTTGTGGTGCTTCCCTATTTGACAAGCATCACAGTGAACCTCAGTGCATGGAGAAATATGAAGCATGATACAACGTAGCTTGTTTGGTGAAAGATGACCAAGGCGATTATGCCAATGCAAGGCACTCCAAGCAGCAAAACACACAACTCTGTGGCACTGTGCAACGAATGATGTCAGAGACAGGCGATACATACCCCCTCTTTATGTCCACCACCAATCATCCTCCAAGTGAGCTTGTCCTGAAACACACAACCAACATCATCAAAAATCACCCTGCAACTGACATCCTTTTGTAACACGGCTAACAGAAAACAAACTCATCTGAAAATCACGAACAAACACAACATTCGATAATCTCATACTGAGGGTGACTGACAACTCCCCCTGACCATCAACATGGCATGCCTCCCATCTGCCACCTAAACAATCCTACCAGGACGTACAAACTGAAGGTGCTGAAAGCCACTAAGATCACCACTCAAGTGCTGGGATGGACAAAAATCTACCAACCACAAATTTGGCAAACAACCAAACTAGTCTCTATACCAAAGGAGGCAATAACTGCAATATTTGAAATCTACTCTCATGAGTAATCTAAGCAAGCCTATGGACCACAGCATCATACTCAGCACGTGACACTGTGTCACTCTGTCTAAGAAATAGTAGCAACCTGATTGGCGACAGGAGATCCCCGATGCTTAAACCAGCACGAAGCCTCCGTGTGACCAATCCTACCACAAAGGATGCACGTGGGTCGTGGTTTGCTTGTCTGTCCTATAACACAGCCACGCCCACGAATAGAACCACCTCTCTGTCCTTGACCTCCACCAATAGCTAGTGTGGAGGTGTGTCAAGTAATCTCAGGAGTAGGAGCAGTAACAGTAATCCATCTCAATCTGCTGTAAGTCTCCTCAAGTGTAGAAAGCTCCAACAAAGTCAAGATTTAAGATCATGAAACATCATATTCTGGACGCAGTCCAGAAAGAAAGTGAAGCACTGCTGTCTCCTTGCGATACTTCAGATCAGTACCACAAGTGCACACTGGTCTACAAGCATTGTATTTCTCCAAATGCCCCATCAGAGTAACATAATACTGTGTCAGCATCTATCCCTCCTGTCTGAGGGAGAACAAAGGATTGTAAATTTGATAGACCTTGCTAGAATTCTTGTCAAGAGAATGTGTCGTGAAGCGCATCCCACATCTCCTTAGCAATTCTGTAATACAAGATGCCATCTCCAATCTGTGGTGACACAGCATTCATGATCCAAGCCCGCACCAGTGCATTATCTTTATTCCATGAGGTGTATCACCCAATCTTATTATAAGGCTCTGGCTCAAGTATCATATGCTCCTTGTCGTGACCCTGAACAATCATCAGAAAGGTTTGAGACCAACAAGTGTACTTAGTCTCATTCAACTTTATGATCGGGATAAAGAACGGATTCGTTTAATTTCCGCTCTCCTGACTTGTCTCCAACGTAACCTTAGAAGAAGGAGAAGGCATGATACCTCAAGCACCAAGAAGTCACCAAGATCAGATCTATCCAATTTTCAGATCTATTGAATCAACATAGATCACGATAGCAAGTGATATAAACCAAAAACCAAGCCAACTTTTGCTTCGAAATCAAGTTAGACATGCATAGCAACCCTCCAACAACTGGTAGAAGAATACTAGGGTCCCGAGGCACCCCTAGTAGCCCCTAAACGGAGGGCTACTTCCTCTCTCCTCGTTGCACTGCAACACGAATCCCCACCGGTGGCCCTGCTACCCTACCGGCAAAGGATCAGGCAATGATGCCCTAGATTGGACTGCACCTCAAACCTATGCCACCTCCTCTGCGATTGAACGACCGCAACGCCACCATTGCTGAGCTTGACGGCCCACAACGCCGCCGCCACTATGCTAGGTCACCCATATCGCCGCCACAGATAGAAGCTAATGGTTCAATGCTGCCTCCTGCCACCGTTGGGAACCCCTTGCTGATCTGGACGCGCAGTGATAAAGGTAGGAGGCAGTGAATGGCAGGGACAGAGCATTAGGGTTTCGGTGGAGAGGGTAGGCAGCTTGTTTCGATGGGATACCCGAGCACCGATCTAGAATCGTCGCTCTAATACCAAATAGAACGAAATGAAAAATCACATTCTCAAAGGAAACCCAACACCTCTTTATACAAAGAAAGGTGTTGGGAGAATTACATATAAGAATCAGACAAAAGTACAAAATAACGAAAAGGTACACAAAGCATAAAAGATATACAGAGAGTTCAACATGTATTTCTTTTTCGTTCAGCTTTTGTAAGGATCTTTTCGCTTCTTCCTCTTTAGAAGAAAAAAAAAAGAATGTGCTTGGAATATCTACATTCTGAATTGGTTGAAATGACTTAATTTCATTAGAAACCCTAGGGCTCTCTTATATAGAGGGAGACCGTAAGGTCAAAAGTACAAGAATGTCCCTAAGGAACAAAACACACAAAGCCCTTATAATAAGAAGAGACATAAAAATGGCCACAACATAAGCTAACACTCCCCCTCAAGCTGAAGCATAGATATCTATCATGCTCAGCTTCGATATACAAGAATCAAATAAAGATCTGGCCAATGGCTTAAAGAAAATATCAACAGCCTGCTCCTCAGACGCAAAAGAAGTGGTATATAGCAACCCCTTTTGGATAATGTCCCTGGTATAGTGACAGTCAACCTCAACATGCTTCGTCCTCTGGTGAAATGATGGGTTGTTGGCAAAGAAGGTAGCTGCTCTATTATCACAATCGCATCCCCATGGGGCTAGAAAACTGCACCTGTAGGTCAATAAGCAAGGATCTGATCCACATCATCTCAATAGTCGCCTGAGCCATAGCTCTGTACTCAGACTCGGCACTGGATCTCGCAACTAAGCCCTATTTCTCGCACCTCCATGTGATCAAATTTCTTGCTAAGAAGGTGCAAAACCCAGTAGTGGATTTGCGATCCACATGGCATCTGACATAATCTACATCTGAGTAGCCAACCAGCATAATAAAGGACCCCTTTGAGAAGAAAAGACCCTAAGAGCTTTCTTGACATATCTAAGCACCATCAATGCTGCATCCCAATGCTGATGTGTTGGCTTGGCCATCTAAGACGGGCTTTGTACCTAGCAACACCACCATCAGGATTGAACTTCACAATGAATACCCATCGACAGCCAATTAGTGCAACAACATCAGGAAGTGAAGTAAGCTCCCAAGTTCCACGGCCTCCAAGAGCAACCATCTTATCCTCCATGGTTGTCCGCCATTTTGGATCAAGCATGGCCTCGCGGTGAGTAACTGTAATCTACATAGTAGCTAACGCCTAAGAAAATGCAGCAAATCCAAGAGTTAGATTATCAGTGTCAAGTGCCCCCGTCGTAGGATAAGTAGTGCAAGTTTATGGTCGCTTCCGAATAGCTATCGGAAGATAAAGATCATCGCCTGACACATCACCTGTCATGTCCCTGTGGCCATCACATGGCAAACAAGCATCAGTGTCTAAAGGGCTCACCTGAGAAGCTAATTGTGAAGGCAAGGATGGGGGTCCCTAATAGGTAGCATAAGGGCAGACATATGACTGGAGGGGCCCAGTCAGGTGTGGAAAGGGATGGGTAACAGGAGATCGTAGCGATGTGATGGCTACATGAATCTCAGGAATGTTCTCAAAGCGAATAGGAGAATATGGCATAGGCACCATATCACCCTTGGGAAGCATCTCAACAGCCGTCACAGAAAAGAAAGGTACAGCCTCATGAAAAGTAACATCCGCTGAAACATAGTGCCGGGAAGTAAGCAGATCAAAACATTGATACCCCTTTTGAGTTCGGGTGTACCCAAGAAAAACACACTTAACTGCTCTTAGTACAAGTTTATCCCCACCTGGTCCCAATAAATGGACAAAGACAACACAACCAAAAGTTCGAAGGGTGACGTGAACTGGAGAGGATGTGATAAGCATCACAGATGAAAGCAGTAGTAGAGGGGATGTGCGGTATAACAAGTCTAAGGTGATGAATGGATAGATGGCCAAGGCGATGGTCCCACTGGAGAGAAGATCCAGCAAAAGCAAGGCCCTTGGTAGCAGAAGCAGCAAAAGCATTACGACTCAGACAGTACACCCCATGTTCCTCACGTCCTTCACCAATCATCTTCCCAGTGAATTTGTCGTGCAAGACACAAGAAGACGCATCAAAGATAACTCGACAGTTCAAATCTCTAGTGATGCTGCTAACAGACAATAAGCTCAAAGGAAAATCAGGCACATAATAGACATCTGCAAGTCTCAAATAAGAGATAATGACATATCTCCTATGCCAACAAGTGGCGAGTGTCTCCCATCAGCCACATGTACTGTCCTAGTGGGTGTAACAGGTGTTAACTGAGAGAAAGAGCCCTAGTCATCACATAGGTGCTTGGATGTACCAGAATCAATCAACCACTCACAAGAGGACAAAAGTGATGACATACCAGTCACAGGAGTCTCCGACGAGGGGACAAAAGTGATGACAACCAATCACTGTAACGTTTAGGGGACAGCCATAGTTGTCGCTCCAGGCGAGCACAAATACTTTACTATATTCGTGGATAATCATAGCCGCCTTACATGGGTCTTTCTGATGAAAGTCCGAAGTGAGATTCCCTTTATTGTGCAGTAGTTTTTTTCTAAGGTGCAAACCCAGTATGCTACCAAACTTCGAGTCTTCCATAGTGATAATGCACTTGAGTTTATGCACAAAGATTTGCAAGAGGTATTCCACTTTAGGGAAATCATTCACCAGACTTCATGTGCTCATACCTCCCAACAGAATGGGATTGCAGAGCACAAGTTGAGACACCTTGATATTGCTTGGGCCTTAACGTCTCATATGAAGGTTCCTACACAATTCTGGGGCACTACCATACAACAGCTTGATCAATCGGATGCCCTCGTCTATGCTTCACGGTCAGATCTCATATCAGATTATATATCCAAAATGTAGCAGGTTGTTTTCTTTACCTTTGAAACTAATTGGGTGCATATGCTTTGTGTAGAATCATGGCAACCAGGATAAGTTTGTTGCCCAATAGACGAAGTATGTCTTCCTTACTCCAGGATGCAGAAGAGTTACAAATGCTATGATCCAGCCTGTAGGAGATATGTTGTTACCGCCAATGTGACCTTCTTTGAGAAGATTCCATACTTCTCAAAAGAAGGATCCTCTATAGAGGTCA
Organism: Thalassia testudinum; assembly: GCA_037157565.1. Classification (NCBI taxonomy): domain Eukaryota; kingdom Viridiplantae; phylum Streptophyta; class Magnoliopsida; order Alismatales; family Hydrocharitaceae; genus Thalassia; species Thalassia testudinum. Next base: position 3,262,835 of record JAZHRO010000003.1, on the reverse strand, counting down.
TTATACAAGAGACACAAATACATGACAGGAAATTGTAGCTGGACAATTCCCAAGGAGATGAGCCTATACAGCATCCTACCTCTCCAAACAGTTGTGACTCAAATAGAAATGAGGAGTCTATGCAAAGGAGATCTACTACAGTAGGTACTCTTCATCCATGTCTCAGTACACAGCGATATCTCACTTAGAGGATGAAGATATATATAGACAATTTGCCTCTTATTGCCACCACTATTCCCAGAGATTTTGTTCAAGCTCTCAGGATCCCAAGTGGAAAGATACTATGGATGAAGAGATGTAGGCATTATAGTCCAAAAAGAATGGGATCTTACGCCATGTCCCTAAGGGTGCTACCCTTGTTGGCTTCCAATGGGTGTATACAATAAAGTACAAATCTAATGGGACAGTAGACAGATACAAGGTCAGACTTATTGCCAGTAGTTCATGCAAACATAAGGGGTGGATTACCTTGAAACTTTTTCTCATGTTGCTCGCATTACCTCCATCAGGATTATCCTTTCTATGGCAGTGATCCGAAAGTGGCCCTTATACTAACTAAATATTAAAAATACTTTCTTATATGGGGATTTAGCTAAGGAGGTGTACAACAGACAGCCACCAAGTATAATGTTCAAGGGGAGCTTGTTTGTCGCTTACAGAAGACCATACATGGTCTGAAGCAGAGTCCATGAGCCTAATTTGAGAGGCACAATTTACAGATCAAGAAGATTGGATTTTAGCAGCTTACTACCAAACAAAATATTTTTTTTCTTTTGAAAAGGAACATAATATTTTTATTAGTAGGACAAAGTATGATAGTACTTGGAGAACTATTATTTTGGCAATCAATGTCGATGACATTATCCTGACTTGTGATGATACAGATGGCATAGTACAGACAAAGGCATTTTTAAAGTCTACCTCTATCACCAAAGATTTTGGTGATCTTCAGTATTTCTTGGGGATTAAACCAGTTCACCAGGGGACCAGCTTGTCCCTCTCTCAAAGACAGTATACGTTGCAGATCCTTGAGGAGGTTGGGTTGCTTGAAACCAATCCATCTGGGATACCAGTAAAGCCATAGCCTGGCCATAGCACAGATGAGACAAATCTTTTGTTTAAGAATGCCACTAGTTAGCATTGTATTGTTGGTCGCCTGCGATATTTGACCATTACACGACCTAATATCAATTTTGTTTATGCAGAATCTACGATACAGCCATTGGCGAGAAATGTCTCATTCTAAGATACCTAAAGGGCACCCCTAGTAGAGGTTTGTACTGCAGAGAGAGTGGATCTCTTAATCAGTTGGCGTATTCAGATGCTAACTATGCGCGATCTATAGAAGACAGACAATCTACTTCCGATTTTGCTATCTATCAGGGAGGCGACTTAGTTTTCTGGAGGAACAAGAAGCAAACTGTAGTAGCTCGCTCCAATGCAAAAGCTGAGTACAGGTCTATGGCCCAAGCGACCTGTCATATTATGTGGATGGTTAATTTTTTACAGGACTTGGGAATAAACGTCGGCATGCATGTCCCGCATTACTGTGATAATAAGTCAGCTGCATACATTGCCTCAAATCCGATCTTCCATGAGAGGACCAAACATATTGAGGTTGACTGTTACTTTCTACAAGATGCAATTTTTGATGGAAAGATTAGTATCCCCCACGAAGCCGTTAAAGAAAAGGCGTCTTGATTTTCTTAGTAACATGTCGGGTCTCATAGACATATACGCTCCAACTTAAAAGAGAGTGCTAAGTTATAGAAACATGCTTGATATTTATTTATTTCTTGCAGGGTACTTATGTAATTTATCTACTCCTCTTTTACATAAAAGAGAGGCTAGGGTTTCTTTTATAGACTAATGACAACATTTAGTTCAAGACAATCTATTTACAAACAAAGTTATAATTTAAGGACTATTAAAGAAGTGGACAAAATGCACGTGGTCTAACAAAATGAAGGGCCAAAAAGCTAAGGACATTATTTCGATGCCTTTATTTTAAAATTATGTGCTTGAAACTCTCAAGTACATGGGGCCTTTGGTGAAAGTTTTTCGATTTGTTGACGATAAGAAAAAGCCAGCCATGGGCTACATTTATGAGGCGATGGATCAAGCTAAAGAGGTCATTGGAATATGTTTCAAAGGGAATGACGATAAATATAGGCAGGTTTTAAATCATTGACAAAAGGTGGGCATGTCAAATGAAGCATTCATTACATGCAGCTGGCCATTTTCTTAACCCTGAGTACTATGCAAAACCCTCTATGGAACTTGATGAGGAAATCATTGATGTGTTATACGAGTGCATTCAGAGATTGACACCAAAAACATAGGTCCAAGACAAGATAGCAAATAAATTGATTTTATGCAAACATGCAGAAGGGATTTTTGAGGATCCAATAGTAATTAGATCAAGAACAACCAAATCACCACGTATCGATATAAATAATGATCTAAATTTTGATGTTGTATCATAATTTCTCATTAAATATAGATTAATAAAATATCACTTTGCAATGGAGTGGTAGAGCCTATTTGAAAGTTCTGCTCGAAATTTACTGAGATTAATTATAAAGGTCATGAGCTTGAAATGCAGTGCCTCTGAATGTGCATGTAACTAAAGTGTATTTGAGCGTGTGAGTAAGCTTTCTCGAACTTATGTCAATAGTATGATCATTAAGTTTGATAATATGATTTATATGTTAAGCACTTCATTTGTAATATCTACAAATTCAATCCAAAAAAAGAAAAGCTCTTAATTTTGCTAAATTGCAAGATTTGGTGTACATCAAGTGCAATCAGCCATTGAAGAGTAGTTATGACCTATGAGACACTATCGATCCCATTGCGCTCAAACTCAACTAATTATTCAACTGAATGGTTGATTGGAAAGATGGAAAACAATGATCCAGAAAATGATCTAGTTGTTGGTGATGGCACTTTGACTTGGGGTGATGTTGCAAGGGCATCTGGAGTCAGAGATAAAAACCTACACTAGAAGTCAAGTAAGGCTCCATGTGCTACATAACCATCAAGTTCAAGACCATTTAATTGGAGTCTTACCATCGTGCTACACAACCATTTGATTGGAGTCTTACAAATGTGCTTTCTATCTATGATCTTTGGTATGATTTTTGTTTGGACATGTGCTTTTTATCTATGAACTTCATGGTTGGATTTATGTTTCTCCTTACTGAAAGTAGTTTTTATCTGGCATTTTTAATTTTTGTTTGGTATTTTTGCTTATATATTGCTAATGGATCAATGTATGGGTTGTGAAAGCATCTAATTTATTGATAATTTATATTTTTTTCAAAAAGAAATATTTTACTTCCCCATTTGTTTCTAGTGAGCGCCTAAAGCCTCGAGCATTTTCAACTTCTCTCGCCTTTGACAACACTAGTTTGACCTCCGCCTAACACTCGTAGTCAAGTAGAAAAATCTGGTGTTGGAGTCTCCCTCTCCGAGCCACAGCTGTCTAGTCTTCTGTCACCAACCCATCTCCCTATCCTCTTCCCTAAACGTGGCCTGCAACCTACAACTCTTTTTGTGCATAAAGGACCCTCGCCCTCCTTTAGATCTAGCTCTACAATGGCCTCTAATGCAGATTTTCTATTCTAGTCATGATTCCTTTATATTTCAGCTTTGTAACCAATCAAAGCTACTATAATAGTCTTAATCTTCTCCGCCAAAGTACGTGTCGCAAATCATTAAGCAAGAACCTCTAACCACTTACACCGAACAAAGTCACGAAAGCCTAACTCAGACAACCAAGACTTCTAGAACTTGAAATATGAGTACGAGCCTCCCTCACCACTATCCCGTACCATATGAGTATGGCCCCAAACATGGTTTTAGAAATCACGCCTCGAGGCACTTGAGGCATATGCCCAACTTTGTCGAAGCGATGCCGAGGCAGTGAAGCACTGAGGCAAAGGTAAGGCGATGCCTCCATGAAGAACCCTAATTCTAATGTTTAAAATCCATCCCTAAATGAATGCCCAACTCTCTCACATAACACAAAATTGTTATTTTTCTTTTCTTAGAGTTGGGTTCTTTTTGTTTGTTCTATATGTTTCATAACATGCTTTGCTACAAGTAATCGACTCTTGACTTTTTTTTCATTTAGTATTGCCCTGGACATAAGAAGATATAGGTATGGTTTTTTTGCTTATTTACAAGTTTACATTAATTTATTTTTCTTTTATGTATTTGATTCACTTATTTATTCTTATTTACAAATTGTCACTAGTTTTTTTATGATTCGTTTTTCTTTTTTGTTCTTAGTACGAATCATTTAGTTACCACGGAGGATATCATTGGTCCCTTTTTGTGTAGTTAATGTTTATGCATTATGTGTGCATTTTTAAGTGTTTACCGCTATTGTTTGCATGTGTTTATATATGGTATGGCTACTGTTCAATCATCATGTTTAATTAGAGTTTGATAATTTTTTATTATTGTTTGGGGGTTTGTCTTTTATTTAAAGGTAACTTTTTATCCAATTCCACTCTTTGTATGTTGTGAGAGAACAAAACAATATACAAGCATGTTTTTATATAGTTTTTTCATAATTAACACTTAACAAGTATATATCTACGTCACTTTTTCTTTTTCCATCAAAAATGTGAGACATACCCCAACGATATCAAGGCTTATGCCTCACCTCGATATCACCTCACCTTTTTTAAAACCTGGGTTCGAAAAAGACCTCTCCAATACAAAAGCAACTGCCCTTGAAACGCTTCCGCCAAAGTCACAATACCGAAGACTCAATTAATTCTAGAAGCTAAACCCACTCCATTCCACCAAGTATACAAAGCCCCTAATATCGAGAGATCAAGAAGCTCCAACTCATCCACCACTTGCTAGAAGGTAGTGGATAATGAATCCACTCTACCCTGTGAACTGTTTGACATGCCCACACTGACATTCAATTCACCACCCACCAACCACGGGCAACCATCAGCAAGCTCCGCTACCTGTCGAAGCTCCTCCCACATGACAAGCCTATCAACTCCATCACAAGGACCAAACACCCTCGAGATGACCCAAGCAATCCCATCCGAAGTGCTAGCAAAGACCCTAGACACCACTCTAGAGGCTACCACAAAGGGCATGAGACTGAACTTGTCGCCATTCCACAATTTGATCTAAACCCCAGAACTCCCCTTAGACCTCACTACCAGCATCATAGTAACAGGCACCCACTGATACTTCTCTTTAATCAATGATTGACCTCCTCCAAGTGCACCACCTGTAGCACTGCAAAGTCCACTTTTCACATATTTGATTTTTCATATATTTGGGACATAATAGAAAACCTTAGCAAGTTGGCTAATTATTTTATATTTTTCAATAAAAAATGCAAAATCGCATACCCATTCACATACTCGCCCACATACCCATACTCTCTATGCAGTAACCCACCACATATCAACTTTCTAAACCTTGCCCATGTCAATCAACAACCACAGACTTTTATAAATATTTTTCAGCCAAGTTGTCCCATATCACCTTGGCCTTCTTCTTGTGGGCTATATTAGCAACAATCTCTATCTTAATATAATCCATCAACCAATTCATAACAATATAGTTGTCCTGCTCCAACTTTTCATAATTGGTAGGCTTAAAATTCATAGCATCCTTGGTTAGAATGTATAGCTTCTTTTGCCCCAACAAAGATGTGCAAAATCAAGGACCAAAGAATATGATTTTGGGCGCCATTAAGCTTAATGGATGTGCCTTGAATTATGAGATCAGTAGTGAATGACAAGGGATAACCTCGGTAAGGGAGAGGAGGATCCCAAAGTTGCTACACCAAGGCTAGAAGAAGCATGGCAATAGTAGAGATGGTAGATATGTGACAATCAGAATGAACCTATGTCACAATCAAGAGGTAGCAAAACATCCCTACTTATATGCAAAATACATCATGTTCGTCATCACATCAAATGAGCGGACCAACAATCAACACATGCATCCTAAAGGTAAAAAGTGAATTTAGCTTGGTACATAGATATTAGTCCTCTATTATAAGGATGACCGAAGAATCCCACATAAATCATGCAACCACGTCACTTGGCCAAAAAAAAAAAAAAGGATCTCGCACACAAATCTCAAAAGAGACTACACAAGAATCACGCTCGCACAGCATGCAAATAAAGATAATGGACATAGATCATGCATTTTCTAAGTCAGGCTCCTACAGCATACCTGTCATAACAATTAGGCACCTGCTACAACGAGAGGAAGGATTGTAGCTACCACAGAATATGGCACAGCAAGGAATGGACCCATGATGAGGATGGGGTAATTACATAGGTTGGACCTGCAATGGGGCCAAAGATGCTGCAAAGATTAGGCATGTCAAGGCCTAGTGTTTCGATGTGTTTAGTGCATGGATTTGTGAGGGGGCAAGAGCTTGAGCAATTATAGGGATTCAGGTGTGGGAAAGGATGACTATACTGCAAACCTAGGATTGCCACATGCATCGATGTCAACGCACAGTTGAAACCCCACCCATGGATGATGGCATCACCACGTTACGAAGGTCCTCCCTAAATCAAAAGTTGTTCATGTAGCAAAGACAACAGGAACGAGCTGCATTAAAGGTGGAGTTTGTCTTTTCTTGATCAAGAAGCAAAAAGGATGCCAAGCAAGAATGGTACTAGAAATGAACTAAAACTATTGCTCTAGTATAATGTTAGAGAGAATAATCATTATTGTGACACCTTAATCTCCTTTAATTAGTGACTTGATGAGAACATTACTCAAGGTGTCCAAATAAGTATGAAAAAAGCATAGGAAGATAAAGTAGCACATTAACAAATATACAATTCTAATGTTACCATTCAAAAGGGGAATGCAATATGAATTCAAAGCCAACAGGAAAATGACATTCAATAACCGAGCATGAAAAAGATACTCACTGTTTTCTCTTAAAAATAAAAGAAAGAAGTCACTAATAAAGACACCAACCTCATCAAGTATGACGTAATCCCATGTGATCTCATCCTCTCCACCATCTCTTCTAGCAAAGAAATCACCTCTCAACCATTTGAAATTGTTACGCACTATGTCGTAGGTTGCAAGAAGCACACCTCCTGCCTAAAACATGAGGGAAACTTCAGAAAAGAAATGTCAATACCATGGATATTTGAAGACTAGAAAACTTTATTAGCGACTCAAGAAACAATGCATAGAATTTGGTCCTTTTATATAAAGAGGAAACAAATCCTAATTCCATCCAAAAATAAAGGGAAACAAATCATATCTCTTCAAATATAATCAAATATCTAATAATTCTAAAACATATCTCTAACAAATATCCAAAACAAAACTATGAAAGAACAAAATAGAAAGTGTATAATTCCACTACAAATGTGACTTTCTCTAACACTCTCCCCCCCCCCCCCCAAGGCACACCCAACTTGAAGGAGTACTGCACTAGTAGAAGCTTCCCCCATCTAATGTAGTCAAGGATGGAGCACACTGTAGACTTCATCATACACATCCTAGGGCCACTAACTGAGAGTCGATCTCAAGCACGAACACAAATTTCTTAAACTAAACCAGTAGACCGATCAACGAAACTTGAACTAAACTGATCCAGATATTTTAACTTGTATGGGGTACGTTCTAGTTGCCTATCACCAAAAAAAAAAAATTCTTTATGCAATGAGAAGTGTAGAACTAGCCTTGAACACTTACAAATGGGGTCGAGCCTATGGCTCAATTTCCCCACCACTCATCGACGTCTTCTGCATCAATGACATGACCTGAGATTTCAAAACTTTCTTTCAAGCCAAACACAGGTTGCACAGGCATTACGTCGACAACTTGTATAGTAGTCACACAATGGCCGTAGAGTACTAGTTGTTGTAGCAAAGTAGTAGCAGGACACAAAAACTGTAGCAAAAGTAATAGCACACAATGGTCATTGCAGTAATAGCGACCACGCATACAATGTTGTAGCAATAGTAGTGGCTATACATAGAAATGTTCCCAAGCAATAGTATTAGCTATACGATTTGTGGCTAGTATATTGGTCTCCTTCCTATAAAGCTAGCTAGGTTTATAGGAAACAATATCGTGTACTTTCAAAACTAAATCATATATAAAGTATGAGTTAGAGGAGCTCTTAGAGTAAAATGAAATGTAAACACTATAAAAGAGAACAGAAAGAGCTCCCTATATCTGTGTTTTTAGCTAACATTATAGGTATGTTTTCCTCCCTGGAGGTCGAGGTTCCTCCCTTGAGGTCAGTCCTCCCAAAGGTCGGCTTTTCGTGGGTGGTTTTTGCTCTGTTTCGTTTCGATTCCCTCCACTCATGCTTTCCCCTGTCCGGCTTCTAGTTGGAGTCGATCTCAGAATCGACCTAGAAGCATGGTTTATTATATCCCATGGGTTGGGATACCTACCGGCCCATGGGGGCTTTTATACCTCGATTTCGAGGTTATGCACACCTCGAAACGAGGGGAATGTCTTCACCACAATCGAGCTAGAAGCATCGATTGTTGGTTCAGATGGTGAAAGAATCCTGAGTGATTCAAGTAGGTCACAAAATATTGCAAAATCCAAAGTGGCTCTAGTCTATGGTCAGATCAATGAGCTGTCGGGAGCTCGTATGAGAGTTGGTTTGACTGCCCTAACCATGGCGGAATATTTCCGGGATGTGAATGCGCAAGACGTACTTCTATTCATCGACAATATCTTTCGATTCGTTCAAGCAGGATCTGAGGTCTTCGCCTAAGGAGAATGCCTTCCGCAGTAGGTTATCAACCTACCCTTAGGGTAGCACGAAAATGGGGTCTCGAAGAGATAACACATCACTTCCTTGAAACAAAAGTACTACCATGTTGGTAAGTTAAAAGCAATAGAAATCCATCCCTCCCGCCAACCATACTCTACAAAGGTCGCTCTTGGGTCCCATCACATGGTAGTAGGCCACGGACGGTACAATAAGCACCCGGATAGGACGAGGAACATCTCATTTCCGATTTCAAATGAGCATACCCCTTTGCTCCCCCCTCTATGACCTGTAATTGCCGATTGCGAAAATGAGCATACCCCTTTGCCACCCCTTTCTATGTATGACCTTACTACACCCGAGGGAGGTAGGCAACACTCTGGACTTGGATGACCTGACCCTAGTGGCCTCTGGAGTTGGCAAGAAAGGATAGAAGCGGGATCCACTCCACCCAACGGGAAAACCCCTCAAGGTCCCAGAGGAAGGACCACTATCTTGAATCATAACCTTGACTGAAATTCACCTACTAATTTAGCAACTTAGACCTAGCTTAGGAATGCCTTCCTCTTCACCTTTTTCCAATAGGCCAGGATCTCGGCAACAAACAAACCCATCTAGTATGTTCCTCCCCGATATACTAACCTTAAGGATGGTTAGTATAGTGGGAGGAGCCTATAAAGCATTCCATGGAGGGTTTTCTCCGAAGGGGTGCCGGAGAATAACCCGACCCATAGAATGCGATGGGTGTTGAGCGCCATCCTCGACACGAAAGAGGCTTGTCCTCAAGCCCCGTACGCCCAGCTGCATTTGTCTTTCCAGTGAGTAAGTTATTCGGGCCTAACCATTCCTAGAGAAGCTATAGGAACGACAGAACCCATGACTGCATAAGATTCTATGGAAAACGAATCTGAATAATTCAATGGGAAGGATGACGGAATGAACCAGGAACTAATTCATTCTCAATGGTAATAGTATGGGTTGACCGCTACGAATGAAGCAGAAAAGAGTCAATATTCACCCGCATTTGACTCACATTGATGATCCAATCAGTATAAGTTTTCATCAGATTAGGAAAATGTTTTTCCCAAGTTGGATTCTGTGATTTGGAAAGGTTCTGAGGTTTGATATGATTATATATTGATAACAAATCATCTAGATCAATGATTTTGTCATGGAAATGATTCAAGATCAATGTGTCATTCAGAAACATATATTTAGAATTTGGATCAAAAATGGAAGTACACGCCCGACTCTCATTCTCCCCCCTTTTCCTGGCCCCAAAAAGAATCAACAGCCTTGTACTACTTCCTTCTTCCTCTATGGAACTTGGTTGTTGTCTTGCAAGGTGGTGATAGTTCTTCCTTAAGCAGTAGTAGCAGCAATAGGGTCAGGTCCCATTTGCAAAAGTACACTTTGTGGTATATCTCATATTGGAAGCCAAGACTGAGATCCGACTCTACCCAAACTTTTTTGCTTCGCCCCAACATTACCCACTTATCCGACTATTGCTAAGCAGTTTTTGGATATCAAACGGACCTCTCCAGAAGGTAATCTTAATATGGCTGATTTACCCTCTTTTGCAATCAGTCTCACTACAGCACCTGCTGCTCTAGCTAATTGTCCACCCAAGTGTGATTTCTATGTTATGTGCTGAAACCCCACGATATATTTGTGGAAGGAGACCAATATACTAACTCATACTTTTAGTGAAGCTAGCTAGGAAATATATCACGTACTTTCAAAACAAAAACCTATATTAAGTATGAGTTAGAGAAGCCCATAAAGGAATAATAAGATAAATACTATAAAATAGGAGACAAAAACATATAGTAACAGTTGTTTTTTGTTAGCTTGCTAGGTATCTTTTCCTCCCTAGAGGTCGGTCCTCCCTATAGGTCGAGGGTTCGCAAGGGGCTAGTAATTTCCATTAAAAAATAAAATTGATTTTCAATGTACAAATCAACTTTTAATGTACGAATCAACTGCAACATGGGACTCTAATCAGGATGCCTGGATCCCAAACATAGTTTGTGGAAGCCAATAGTGTAATCATGGTTCCCTGAACAAGTACGAAGATCAAGATTTTGCCCTCATATCTCACCATCGAGGATTCTCCATCAACCATAGCGCCAACCATGGTATCGCTACATGCACGAGGCGAAACCAAACAGGTAGAAGATGACTGAACCAAGAAACTAGGTAGAGACCAATTTAGTGATTCAATTTGGAGGCCTACATGGCATCGACCAACCTTGCAATGTGATTTTGCTCATTAGAAGAGGCCAACGCAATGAAACAAGGACCAACTTGGTCCCCCTTTGGCAAGCTATGGACAAAAGATAAGCCAAGTCCACAACTCGGTGATCCCTCAATGATGCTCGACGGTACACGGTGTCGTAGAACACAAGCCAAGGGGTTACACACATACCCTAAGGCACATAAGAGGTTGGCAACATCCCCTAGGGATTGGTAGAGGTCGTAGTCTTCCCAAGAAAGAACCACTCTAATACAATATGGAGATTTAGAGAATATAAAATTTTTTTTATTGAATCTCAAGAAAGACAGCATAGAGTTTGGTCCCTTTATATTGTTTAGAGTTGACTCTTTCCATGTTTCCCCACTCTTTTTCATATTGTCTTATTTTACGAAGGTCCACTTGTAATTTTTCCATCCTTTATATATGAGGATTGGGATCTTTCAATGAAGTTCATCTCTTCATTTCTTCTAACTTGGTATCAAAGCAATGGCCTTAAGCCGATGTCCGGTACCCTCCTCAATTCTCATTTCTTTTTTTCCAACCTAAAAGGAAGAGGAAAAAAACCACAAAAACTACTGTTTGGAACACCAAACAGCAACCACCAAACTTGAGGTAGTCGAACCAACCACCGGACGACCAGGCTATACCACCCCACCGCTGCGACCGATCCCAATCGACGACCACCGGTCGGATCTCTAGATCCGGCGGTAGCAAGACTGCAACAGCCTTGTTTTGGCAAGTACTGCCACTACTGACCCTTGTCAACCGCTGCCGAGGTCTAACGAGGGCCACCAACCTCCACCCTAACCAACTAAGCCTCACCAGCCACTGATGGCCAGCCGGTGTCACATATTAAATTCCTTGTTAAGGTTGGATGAGATCAACCATGCACGATAGTCACAAACCTTCAGGACGATGGTAGAAGGTCAAGACAAGGGACACATTTTGCTCAAACTAGAGCTTATAAAGAAGGGTAGTGAGAATGCACGAGTTCCATAACCTCGAGGTGGCATGTGTGCAAAAGGAGTTTTAGTCATGTTGCTTTATCTATTCAGATGGATAATACGCATGAATCTAAATGACTTGAAGATTCGAGTGTGTCACATCATTTTTATGGTGATCAACACTTCAATCGTTGTCAAGAACTTCCTGCAAGATGGGTAGTTCAGGAGACAAACGGGAGACATCCTCCCATCACTGATCAAGGACAAATCGTGGTTACCCTAACCATGCAATTGTCGGGCGTTCTACATGTTATTGACTTCCTTATCAACCTTCCTTCAATCAGCAAAATCACGAAAGAGTTGAAATGTCATAATACCTTTGATGGGATTTCATGCATGTTTGAAGGCACCTTGACTGGGAAGATCATTAGTGAAGGTCATGAGGAATGACTATATTGGCTTCAACCTCCATTTACTGCCCATGTTACGGTTCACACATCGTCAACATCTGCACTTTAGTTGCAATTACGACAGGATCATCTTCCCTTTGCAAGCTCCGTCGCATCATTCCTTAGATTTCTCTAGGTGCAAAGATTGAGTGTAAAGCATGCAAAATTAGGGAAACACCAAAGAGGAATATCTCCATCTAGTCAGACACAGAGATGAGAATCCCTATTTGAGCAAATTCACATGGATGTCTAGGATCCCAGTCATGTTCCTGAGAGACTGAGGCATCGCTATTGCTTAGTAATTATCGACAATTATTCTTGTGTTGGCTTGGGTGTTCCTACTGAAGTAGAAATCTAATGTGGAGATGATCATCAGGAACTTTGTTTTGCAGATGACCACACAATTTGGAGCCATCACGAAAATTGTTTGTTCTAATAATAACTTAAACACCATGTTTCTTCGTGACTTGTACAAGTCACAAGGGATAATACACCTAGCTATTTTTCTACATGCCTCTCAATTGAATGGTGTTGTCAAGCACAAACACGAGCGCATCTTGGATGTGACCAAGACACTATTAATCCACAGCGGTGTCCTTCAAACATGTCGAGGAGATGCTAATCTTATAGCATGTTATCTTATTAACCGCATGCCTTCTTCAGTACTTGATGAACATATTCCAACATAAATGTTATATCTAGATGGAGAATTGTTTTCTATTTAGCCCCGTATTTAGATGTGTGGCATTTGTCCATCTTCATGATCCCATTAGAGACAAGTTGGCCCATAGAGCAGTGAAGTGTGTCTTCCTAAGATACTCCAGGTCGCAAAAGAGTTATCAGTGTTATGATCCTCTCCAACGATGCCACTATGTTAATACAAATGTGACATTCTTTGAACTAATTTCCATATTTTTCTACTGCAAGATCACATCTACATATGGTTCCTAATATGGTACCTATGCCAGTGCATCCTACCCCTTTAGAAGAGATTCATGATATGGTTCCTATGCCAGTGCCTCCTACCCGTTTGGAAGAGATTCATGTTACAATTACTCCAAATCCTGACTACAACGAGCCTCGAGAGATCTCTAGTCATCTTCCTTCTATTCCTGAGCCTACATATCCATCAGCACCTGAGGAGAATACTGGTCTAGATGGTCTGGATGATATGGGGGTGGATGATATGTCAGATACCTAGGTGATAGATAACTATAAATAAGCAGGTAGTAGTAACGGATATGCGGATAGAATAGGCTAAGACTAGCAAATAGCTCAATGGAAGGGATGATGTACTTGCAAGTTGCATCATGGATCCCATTTCTAAGCATATATCTACGGCATGCCTTGGGCCCACAATCTCACTAACACTACCTGCGACATCAATCCTTACATCTCGCCTTTAAGCCTTGTTAGACCCACGATGGAGACATGGTACAAGGCAGGAGATGCCTACCCTTAAGTCTCGTAATACCTAAGACCTTACTAAACCACCATTTGATGCCACTATTGTAACGACAAAATGGGTCTTCACTGTTAGGATCATTGCAAAGGGATTTACCTAAACTTACGGAGTGGATTTCTTCAACACTTTCTCACCAATGGCTCTACTCCCTATTGTCTGAATTTTTCTTTCTATGCCAGTCCACCGGGAATGGTCTCTTCACCAGTTGAATGTGAAGAACGTCTTTCTTTATGGCAATTTAGAAGAACTAGTCTACATGCACAATAGATACCAATTTTGAGCCTTAGGGGGATAGTCAAAAGGTATGTCGCAAATCAATTTATAGCTTGAAACAAAGTCCCAACTCCCTAGGCATGGTTTCAAAAGCTATCCAAGGTAGTCGAGACCCTTTGATTTTTGCAGGTCTTCAATAGATCATTCCTTGCTTCTTAAATAGCCATCTCAAGAGATAATGGCGATTTTGACAACATTATTCTTACAGGTGATGATACTCAAGGGATCTGTGACCTAAAGAAATGCTTGGTTCAGAACTTTGTGATCAAGGACTTGGATCCACTTAGGTACTTTCTTGGAATCGAAGTTACCCATAACAAATGGCCAATAATGTTAACCCAGAGGGTATGTTATTAATCTTTTACAAGAGATCGGTATATTGGGGGCAAAACCAACAAATATTGCTATGAATCCAAAAGTTCACCTTTATGATGAAAACGTAACACCTATTAATGCTCGTCAGTTTAGAACTTTAGTGGGGAAGCTTCTATATTTGACCATAACACGTCCTAACATCACATTCGCAGTTAAGAAGCTGAGTCAGTTCATGCATAAGCCAGCCAAGGCACATGACGATATTTAGGCAACTGAAGTTGTCACCAAGAAATACACTTTTATTCACAAGAGGCACCTCTACTATGCAGGATATATGTAGCATAGAAAGCCGACAAGCTTTTACACGTATATCGTCGGGAATCTAGCGACTTGGAGAAGCAAGAAGTAAAGAGTTGTGTCCAAATCGAGTGTCGAGTTCAAGTATCATTACATAGCTCAGACTTAGAGATTGTGACAAGAAGAAAATGATGCCTTGCCTCCAAAAGAAACCCTAACCTCTCTTTTACACTAGAGAGGTTTGGGAAAATTACACAATCACCCAAAAGTAGCAAAAAATATCAACTACACTGCTAGGCTCAACACACCCCCTCAAGTTAGGGCGTAGATGTCAACAAGACCCAACTTGTCACCAAAAAAATCCAAACGTTTCTTCTTAAGAACCTTTATGAATATATTTGCTAGCTAAAGCTTAAAGGAGACAAAAGGCGAGTTGATCTTCCATGCAGGGACTGCATCACGAATAAAGTCTACTTCAGTATCCTTGGTCCGGTCATGAAAGACTAGATTCGAGGCAATATATGTGGCCAACTTGTCGAAAGGAAGTGGAACTGGCATAGGGACATGAATGCCCAAATCCTGCAAAAACGTGACAACCCACATAATCGCACAAGCGACCAGGGCCGTCACTCAATAGTCAGCCTCTACATTTAAGCGAGCAACAACACTTTGCTTCTTAATCCTCCAGGAGACCAGGTTCCTACCAAGATAAACTACAGAACCTGAAGTAGCACGCTGGTCATCTACAGACCCAGCATAGTCTGCATCAAAATAGGCTAGAACGTCCAAATTGCCACCATCTTTGTAATAGAGTCCTCTGCCTAGTGTCCCCTTAAGGTACAAAAGAATAAGGCAAACCCCATGCCAACGATTGTATCGTGGAGTTTGCATATGCTCCCTGGCCCTACTCACTGCAAAACTAATATCAAGCCTCGTAATAATAAACTAAAGCAAACGTCACACTGTACAATGATATCAAGTGACATCTTCATACAATAGATCCTCCTCATAATAATGTGTAGATAGCAACTCAACAGGTATACCAGAGGGCTTGGTCCCAAGTAAACCAACCTCCTTAAGAATCTGTAAAGTATACTGTCTCTATGACAAGGAAAGACACGATCCCTGTCGAACTACTTCAATCCTCAGAAAATATCTAAGATCACCCAAGTCCTTGATAACAAATGTGGACTGTAAAAAGGACATGGTCTGGATAATTCCATACATATCATCAACAGTAAGAATCATAATCTACATACCTAGTCTTCCTGACGAAGATAGAATGGTTTGAACTACAGCACTAAAACCCAATCTTCTCAATCTCTAAAGTGAGCCTCTCAAAGCAGGTACGAGGACTCTACTTCAACCCATATATAGCTTTCCTTAGGCAGCAGACAAGCTTTCCCTGACTACTATACCCGGATGGTTGTCTCATGTATACCTCCTCGAATAAATCACCATATAAGGAGCTTTTGATGTCCAGCTGATATAGAGGCCAACTCCTATCAACCACAATAAAGATGATAATCCTGACAGATGTAATACATGTCCGAAGAAAGGTCACAAGATAGCCAATCACAGTACACAAGGGAGAAAGGAACAGTACTCACCCTATAGTCTCTCCATGGGTACCTACTCCTGTAGTGCTTCCCAAGTTGACAATCCTTGCACTGCAAAGCTAAGGACTCAACAACTCAGGGTACACTTGTCGCATCATCTTGACTGACAGGTGAACAAGTCTCCTATGCCACAGCCAAGGATCAATGGCTATACATACAAGGTAGATGTATTGAGGTAATAGAGGTCATCTCGCTTTATACCACCTCCTAAAATTTTGCTTACAAGTCGGTTCTAAAGGTAGCAATGATCTTCATCAAACACCACACGGCATCCAATATACTTGCAGATGCGGCTCACAGATAACAAGTTCATTAGGAACTCTATGGCACAATGAACCTCTTCAATTTTCATCGTTGGAGATGCATGTACACTCCCAACTGCAGTAATCAGTGACGTGACTCCATTAGCCCCTCTAACATCCTTAATCCCACATCTCCAGTAAGATAAATAAAGGCACCGAAGTCGACCACACATGCTGCTCCGATCCTCTTCTTCCTCTTTGGGTCTTCTTAAGCTACGAACGCAAGCGCCTTAAGTTATGAAATTGATCCTTCTTTTGAACCAATCGGTTCTTCCTTGTATGAAAGAAGGCTCATCATGCCTGAGGGAGAGAACTTCACTATCAACGATGAGACAAGGCTCATCACCACACCTGTACCATGTGAAAGGGACTTCATCACACAAGAAACACCACTACAAGCCACGAACCAAGGCCATGTATTATCCAATTGGGCCACCAACAAACTTTCTGCAGGTCAGCTTGCAGCAACAATGGAATCACTACCCCCTGGGCAGCACCAGTAGGATCATCGAACCCCCAGGTGGCAATGCCAGAGGCAGCAACAACATTCCCAGGAGGATCAACGACACTGGCCGGACTGGCATCAGCATTAAAGGGTCCTTTTCCAACGTTGCCGCTAGTACTACTAGTCTTCAATTTTTCTTTCATTCAATCACCACTATGTTGGTGATTTGATCATCTTTGGGGAGGATATCTGGTGGGATATCGGAGCACCGACCTAAGAATGCTGCTCTGAAATCATGTGAAGGGAAGAAAATGATGCCTTGACTCCAAAAGAAACCCTACCCTCTCTTTTATACTAGAGAGCTTTGGAAAAATTACACAGACACTAAAAAGTAACAAAAAATATCAAATACACCCCTAGGTTCAACAGAGATGATGTGGATACAATCTGCACTGTGACTTGCATATTTCCATTAGTTCTTCCATGGAGATAGGATGTGACAACAATGTTGCTACTTATATTGCAAATAATCCTATATTTCATGAGGTCGACTGCCATTACATAAGAGATCTTATTTAAAAGGATCTCATTCGAACCATCAATGTCTCTTCCCAAGATTAGACAACAGATATCTTTACCAAAACACTTCCAAGGCTTTTATTTGATAGATGTTGCTCTAAGCTGAACATGATAGATATCTATGCTCTAGCTTAAAGAGGTGTTGGGAGTTGGCTCTTCCATGTTTCCTTGTTCTCTTTCTTATTTTCTTATTTTATGAGGGTCCACTTGTAATTTTTCCATCCTCCATAAATTGAGGATTAGGATCCTTCAATGAAATTGAACTCTTTTCTTCGAACTTATATAGAGAGGGAATTGATCCTAATTCTATCAAAACCAAGGAAGTAAAATATATCTCTACAAATCTAATCAAATATCTAATAATCCTAATGCATACCTCCAACAAATCTTTTAAACAAAACTATAAAGATCAAAATAGGAAGTGGATAATTCCACTCCTAACATGATTTTTTCTCACTGGTAACATCAAAGATTAGAACCTAAAATGCAATATACTTGACAATTATAAGCATTGGCATTCAAGTATAAAAAAATAAAAAGAAATAAACTTCCACCATGTAAATATAGGTGATCGAATTTTCTAAGAAAAGTAACTTAATTGGAGGTTAGATTAATAGAATATTAAAAGGGATCAATTATTTACTATTGAATGATCAAAAAATACACATTTCACCACCTGCCAAGGTAGCATTTGACCTTGTTAGACTAAATTAGATTAAATAATTTAGGATCCGGATTCTTCTACGATTTTTAGCTTTTCTTATTTTTAGTAATTATTTTATTATTTTTAAATTCCACCTTTGGTAAGGTTTTTGTGCCCTTTCAATACTGGCCCCAAGCCTAGGTAAAAGAGGAGGGTTGCGTTAGGTAGCCGATGGCTAACATAAAACTTGTCGGATGTTTAAAAATGGATTCGAGTAAACACTTAGATTTCATTGAGGGCGTTCCTTATTTGCGACACAATGCATCGGTACCGGCGTGTAGTGCAAAATAAGCAAGGGTTCTTGCATGAGGAACGAATACAAGTAAAGAAGGTAGTTCTACTACATCGTCGCCCGGATGCAGTCCAAAATGAGTAGGGGTCATCGCATGAAAAACGCATGCAAGTAAAGAAGTTAGTTTCGCCACTTCGTCATCGAAGTATCACAAAAGAAGTTGAGATTTACCAATTGGAATATTGGTACTATGACCGACAAGCTCATGGAGATTGTGAATACGATGATAAAGAGAAAGATTTAAATTCATTGCCTTCAAGAGACAAAGTGAGGAGAAAAAGCAAAGGAAATTGAAAGAACAGGTTCCAAATTGTGGTATTCATGAAGGAACAAACATAGAATCAGAGTCGATATTATTATTTATAAGAATTTAAAGGAGAGTAAGGCTGATCTTAAGCGGATGGACGATCAAATTATTTTGATAAAATTAGTCTTACAAAAATTGATCTCGAATGTTGTTTCAATTTATACACCCCAAGTTGGTCTAGAGGAAAAATGATTTTCTTAGGTGGAGATTTCAATAGACATATAGGAAAAGATGCTTTAGAGTATGAAGGAGTGAATGGAAATTATGGTTTTGGTAATAGCAATGAAGAAGGAAAAACGTTCCTTTATTTTGCAATGGTTTATGACCTTTTCATACCAAAAACTTTCTTCGAAAAATGAAAAGAACATTTGATCACTTACAAAAATAGTCTAACAAGAACACAAATTGATTACTCTACTTTGAGAAGAAAAAATCATTTGTGTTGTAAGTATTGCAAGATTATTCCAAGATAGAGTTTAACTGCTTAACATCGTCTTTTAGTGTTGGACGTACATGCGAAGAAATCAAAGAACAGAAAATTGGTGTTAAAGAATATAAAAATTAAATGATGAAATCTTAAGAAAAAGCAATAAGGGACGTGGGATGTTGATGGAAGTGTTGATAACTTGTGGGTAAATATTGTAAACTATATCAGGAAGGTGGCAAAGGAGGTGTTAGGCATGTCTAAAAGAGTAGCTCTAGAGCAAAAGGAGGCTTGGTGGTGAAGTAAGAGAGTGTAGGAAAAGCTTACAGTTAAAAAAGCTTGCTTCAAAGCCTTATATCGAGATAAGGTCAATGAAAACATGGAAAACTACAAAAGAGCAAAGAAAGAACCAAAGAAAGTAGTCAGTTAAGCAAAAGTAAAAACCTAAGTGAATTTTTGGGGGTTATGGGGAGCTCAGTAGATGTTGGCCCAACTCGTAAGGCTTTGCTAAACAAAAGGTGCCCCATTCGAGTCCCACCTAGTCTACAAATTGGAGCTTGTGCCAAGGTGACGGGACCTCCTCCCTCCTTGGGAAGGACTTTAAAAACAAGAAGAAGAAGGTGAAAAAGATACCTTCAAGTTAACTAAAGCAAGATAGTGGAAAACAAATGACCTTGCGCATGTAGCGTGCATTAAGAACAAAGAAATGCACCTATAGCTATGATGGATCTAAAGACAAGATGGAAAAGTTACTTTCATAAACTTTTTAATGGAAATCAAAAGCATGATATCATATGATTAGCCAATTCAGAAGATTACTTAAATCGAGCATGCTATCAGGACACAAAATAAAGATCTAGTGGATGCTTTAAAGATGATGAAAATTGGGAGGACAGTTGGGCCTGATGATATCCCTATAAATGTATAGAGTGATTGAAGAAGATATAACTTGGCTCACAAAAGTTGTTTAACACCATTTGAAGAGGCAAGAAGATGCCAAAGGAATAGAGGAAAAGTTTTATAATACCTTTAAATGAATAACTATAATAAGCGGAAGCATAAATCAAAGCATAAACAATAATAGAACACTTAGGATTACGTAGAAACCCCACTCACCAAGAGTGGCGAGAATATCAAAGAAGAAGGTCCCGATAGGGTACTAAATTGTATTTCTTCTTCTCAAATGAATAAGGGAGTACACGCCTATTTATAGGTCACCACTCACACCAGAAGTCAACATCTTCCAATGTGGCACTAAACCCACAACTCAATTCTCTCAGCACTCCCCCTCAAGCTGGAGCAAGGAATGTTCAGCTTGTAACACAAACAAACCCACTCTACACAGCAGAACAAACGATACTTTGGATCGGTTCTTACTTGTAAGAGGGAACACAGGCTGGAGCTGTTGGACGAACAATAGCTGGCTCTGAAGATCCGGTGCTCATGGCTCCCTGTTCAGTATCCCTAAAATTAGGTCTTCCTCTGAAGACCTCGAGGGTGGATCTCCCTTTCTGGAGTCCACGAAATTGGATCTCCCACATAAAAACCTAAAATGAGTCCTTCCTCTGAGGACCTCGAAACTCTAGACTTCCTAGAGTTGGGTTTCTCATGAATTGTCCATGAACAAAAGGAACTCTCAAACGGAGGTGACTACAACAAGACCTCACACTCCCCCTTTCTCTCATACTTGTATGAGAGAAAAATAATAACGATGAAAGAAAAATAAAATATTAAAAACAAGAGAAGATTTCACATCTTCTCTCAACCATAAGCTTCAACCATTTTTTTTATCATTTTTCTGACTTTTTTTTCTCTTTTACCTTTTTTTCTTCCTTTCTTCTTCCTCTTTTTCTTTTCTTTTTGATTTTATTTTCTTCTTTTTTCACTATCATTTTGTTTCTCCTCTTCTTTATCTTTTCATTCTCCTTTTTCTTATTGTTCATGTGACTCACCAACAACACATGGGGCAATAAAATAAATAAATAAATAACGATTGCCAAAGCAAAATCAAAAGGAAAGGAGAAGAAATCAAATCGCCTCACTTGGTCGCACGAGATCTTAGTCGCTTTCTTCACCGGCTTCATCACTGCCGACCTCTCCCCGCCTTCCTCGACCATAGGGCAACGTCGCTCCTGCTGCGGTCTTAAGGGTGGTGCCCGCACGTGTGCTTACCACCGAGGGCTCTTCTGGGATCGCCTTCGCCCTAATCACACAACGCCTTCACCTCCCCCTCCAGCAGGAAATTGCACTCCCGTAGGTACGTGATCTACCTATGCAGATCCCCATGCGCCACCCCTAGCATCCTTCGTCTAGGATCACCTTCGCCCTGCCATCAAGGATTAGGGTTCAAAGAACCCATCCTTTCACCATGGCTGCCAGAGAGAGCCAAGATCAACGCCATCACTTCTTCCTCTGCTTCTTCGGCACATCGCCAACTCCATCACGCGCAAGGATCCCCGAGGTCATCGTCATCACCATCGCCAGAACCATTCCCAGCACCACCAGCACTCGCCTAAGCGTCGCCACAATCGCTCCACACGATCACGAGCCTCTCCTTCCTCCCAGCGTCGTAAGAAGCACGTCGCCTCGAACCTCGTCGCCTTCCTCCTAGCGGCGCCACCAGATGCAGCCCAACAAACTGCCGCTACCTCGCCTTGGCAACCTCCAATGTGTCGTTGCTCCACGCGAGATCACATCTTCCTCCTCATCAACTTCATCGCCGTCTCTGACCATGTTGTCTTTACCCTCGCTAATGTGCCGACCACACGTATAGGCACAGCACTCCTTCACATTCATCGACGTCGCCAAGCACCACCAGTGCACGCAGGACTTCTTGAGCACCACCAGCAGCAAATTTCTCCCCTTCGAACACCACCAGTGCAAGGAAAGATTAAGGTTTCCCCTTATCTCTCAAAATTAAAGACAATATGGAGACAAATAATGGAATAGATCTAAAACTTAAGAACAAAATCCAAAATCAGAACTTGCTCCGATACCCAGTTGAAAACTATAATAAGCGGAAGCATAAACAATAATAGAACGCTTAGGTTTACCTGAAAACCCCACTCACCAAGAGTAGGGAAAAAATCACAGGAGAAAGCCCCGATAAAGCATTGATTCGTATTTCCTCTTCTCAAATGAATAGGTGGGGGGTACACACCTATTTATAGGCCACCACTCACACAAGAAGTCCACATCTTCTAATGTGGTACTAAACCCACAACTCAATTCTCTCCACACTTTATACAAGAACAAAGGAGATATAAAAAATTGTTCCAACTATAAAGGTATTAAATTGATGAGTTATACAACGAAGCTTTTGGAGAGGATAATCGAAAAAAGGTTAAGGCAAGTCTCCGAAATAAGTGAAAATAAGCTTAGATTTATGCCAAGTCGGTCTACTATTGAGGCAATAAACCTAAGACGTATGATCGAGATGTACAGAGCCACGAAAAAGGATTTACATATGATTTTTATTGATTTGGAAAAAGCTTATGACTTAATCCCAAAGATATCTTGTGGAGAATTTTAAAGAGACAGGTACCAATTTTATATAAAGAGTTGCAACTTATGTAAGGACCAAGGATGGATTAATGGACCACTTTGATATCACCATTGGAATGCATCAAGGATCAGCTTTAAGCTCTTAACTCTTTACCTTGGTCATGGATGAGTTGACGAAGCATATCCAAACTGAGGTGTCGTGGTGTATGCTTTTTGCAAATGACATTGTATTAGTTGATGAGACGAGAAATAGAGTGAACAGAAAACCTAAGCATTGGAGAGAAGCCTTAAAAGCTAATGGCTTATACCTGGGCAAGACAAAGATTGAGTATATAGAATGCAAGTTTAATAGTAAAGGGAACAATGAAGGGATGAATATAAAAATTGGATAACAGTGCATTCCAATGAGGTATTTTTAAATTCACGGGATCCATTGTTCAACAAGATGGCGAAATTGATGGAGATGCTACAAATAGAATTAATGCAAGGCCGTTGAAATAGAATGAAGGGGAGAGTCTAGTGTTCTATGCAACAAGGGGAATCATTTAAAAGTTAAAGGAAAGTACTGTCAAGCAATTATAAAACCTATCATACTATATGATTTTGAATGTTGGGTTATAACCTATAAGCACGTGCAAAATATGTATATGGCAGAAATCAATAAGTTAAGATGGATGTGTGATCATACAAGGAAGGACTATGTTTCAAATGCGAATATTCGAGAAAAGGTTAGGATGACACTGATAGGGGATAAAATGAGAGACACGTCTAAAGTGATTTGGATATTTATAAAGAAGGCCACTAAATGCCCCAGTTAGGAGATGCGAAGAGTTGGGGGTAAGACCCGCTAAGGGACGAAAAGACCTTAGAAGTGTTAGAAGGAAACTATTAAGTGTGATCTCAATTACTTCAATTTAAGTCAAAAAATGCCTCAAATACATCTAAGTAGGGGCAAAGAATCCATATAGCCGACCCCACTTAGCGTGGGAGAAGCCTCGACAATTGTTGTTGTTGATGTTATTGTTGTTATTTTTCCTTTCATACCTAAGCCCCGCCTCTATATAAAGGAGGATGAGGCTTACTTAATAAAATAACACCGAAGCTTATTTTACCAACATGGTATCAGAGCAGAAATGACCCTAAGGAAATTCCAATGCCTCTGCCTTTAGAAAAAGCACCTACCGAAAACATCACCCCTCTCCATGTGCCAATATCTTCTTCACACGCACGTGAAGAGAAAGGGGGCAACTACAATACAATGCCACCTCACTTGCTGTAGCAAGCCCAACGTCGGCAATGACTATGCCACCCAAGCCTACCAATGGTGATCTACAATGCCTTCTAAGGGGTTTGCTGCCCGTTTGGTCTATGCTCCAATCAAATTAGCCACGATCTAATCTAATCTATCAATTGATCTCGGGGCTACTCTAATTGACCTATGCTCTGTTAGTTGATATAAACAATGCTCAGTTCTTGTTCTCTACTATTCGTACACTTTTGTGCACGTGATTAGTTGGTCTAATTGGCTTAGCATCATCCTACAAACCCTGGGGCGATTCCTGTTGGACTAATCTAGGCCACCAATCATCACCATCCTGCTGGATTTGCACACATCCTTACCAATCTCTTAGTCAGTCTTGTGTGCGAGTTTATGTGTAAGAAGGCCTCAGTGTAGATGACCCTTAAAAGTGTGATCCTCGCTGCATCTATACGCCATTTGTCGCGTCCATGGTTTACACTTCTATGTGCGAAAACACACATTCCTGACTGCTACAACAATCTACTGCTTGGGATCATCTTCCACCTGACTTCTGCTTGGGATTTTCTCTCGTATTACTATGGCAGCTACTACTACAACCACCATCTACTTGAGATCATCTCTCATCTATAGTTGCTCCGCATCATCTCATGTTTTACTGCAATTGTTACTTCTGCTACAATCGCCATCTTCTCCTCCAATCTACTGCCTGCTCCTCAAAATGTCAATCTTGGGAGGAAATTCATTTTTTATTTTCCTGTAACAAGTTGGGCGCTACACACTCCAACATGGGAGAGTGTTAGAAAATAAAATAGATTAGATATTTTAGAATATAATTAGTTAGGTTTGTTTGTCCTATTATTTTTAGCTTTCCTTATTTTTGATAAGTAGTTTATTGTGTTTTATTAAAATACCACCGAAGTTTATTTTCCCAACTGACCCTTTAAATAGATTTTCCGTCAAAAAAGTGCATGGAAAACCCACTGCATGGCAGATACTAGCGGTTATGAATATACTACACCTGAACACATAGAATCATGTCCTAAAGAGTGTAAACAACTAGAGGCATTGAAAATTGAACACCATGCATCTGTAACAGCCTTGTTTCATGGCTCCTCACTTAATATAGGTGTCGTTGCATAGCCGAATCTCACACATCCTCTTGTTCTGCATCAGTTATGACAGATTTCTATTTTGATAAATTTACTCCACTTACATGAAAGCCTCTCATTGTTTCAGTCTACATACAGAACTTGTAAGCTTTTGGGTATTACTATGTGATATTCAGCATAAGGTTATACTTCACAGTAACAAGCCTAAAGACTTAGGGCCCATTTGGATTGCAGGATTTCCAGGGAAAGCCAGCATTTGGGTAAGAAGCACCAAGCAGAGCAGCTGCCCCGGGTCTAGCCAAGTTATTCCAGGGTAACTTTCTTCCATCCCCACCGAAATAGGGTTTATTCTAGGTTTCAAATTTTTCCCCTCCCCCATTTTGCCCTCCCCACTTTTCTCACCATGGCACCTCTCGATTCATCTCCCCATTAACACCCCCTCCCTCCACAGCTCCTCACGAATTGTCCTTGGCGGTGCAAAGACTCTCGTGATCAAGGAGGAATGCAGATAGGCGAAGGGGAAGAACGTCACTGAGGAGCGGAGCTGCTGCTCATACAAAGGTTCTCATGTCGACCTCCATAGGGAGTGGGGAGTTATCTACACCGACAGAGATGCCAAAGTCGAGGAGATCAAAGGCAAGGATGGCATTGCTTGTAACCTTTTTGCCCCTTGTCTTTATCTTTGATTACATTATTGTCACCTATCAACGAGGCAAAGTTGAAGGAAATGAACATCCTTACTTTATCAAGGAGAGCCTACACCTCTATATAGGTGAGGGAAAAGTACATCATAAACCCACTACTAAAATAAAAATAACAAAACACTCCTTACAATAGAAACATAACTCATAACTCAACACTCCCTCTCAAGCTGGAGCATATATATCCATCATGCTCAGCTTATTTCTACACTTCTCAAACAAGGGACGAGACAACAGCTTGATAAAAATGTCAGCAGTCTAGTCTGAGGAGGCAAGACAAGTAGTACGAAGTAGATCCTATTGAATCAAACTCCTGGTGTAATGACAATCCACTTCCACATGTTTTGTTCTCTCATGGAACATAGGATTGTTGGCAATGTAGGTGACAGCCCGATTGTCACAATGCATCTCCATAGGTTCCTAAACATTAACACGAAGATCTCGTAACAGAGATCTAATCCACATCATCTCAGCTGCAGTATGTGCCATGGTCCTGTACTTAGACTCAACATTAAAGCGTGAAACACTTTGTTTCTTACTCCTCCAGGTTACCAATTTCCCAACAACAAAGGTACGGAAACCAGTAGTAGATCGCCTGTCACCGACATCACCTGCATAATCTACATCAAGTATGCAACAACAGACATAGGCGCCTTTCTCTAAAAAAGAATGCCTCTACCTGGACATCCCTTGGTGTACCTCACCAGCTGCATCACGGCCTACCAATGAACCTCAGTGAACTTATCTAAAAACTGGCTCATCTTCCCCACAGCAAGGCTAATATCTGGCCCAGTGATAGTCAGATATAACAGCTTCCCTACCAGCTGTCAATATGCTTTCTTCTCTTTTAGTTTTACATTATCCTCGAACATAAGAGTTTTAGGAACCATAGGAATATTTTCATCTTTGGATCCTAGCATGCCTCTCTCCTAAAGAATATCAAGGACATATTTCCACTGCGACATAATTTTCCCTTGCTTACTTATAGCAAACTCAATGCCTAAAAAATATCTCAGCTTCCCAAGATCTCTCATGACAAACTAGTGTGCCAAGTACTCCATCTGAAATATACCCTCTGGATCATCACCTGTAAGAATAAGATCGTCCACATATACAAGTAAAGCCATTATACCCCTACTGGTCTACCTCACAAATTGTGAATGATCTGATAAAGATCTCTGCATCCCAATAACAAACAACACCTCAGACAGGCGCTGGAACCAGGCTCGGGGGCCCTGCTTAAGGCCATAAATGGCCATACGAAGCCTGCATACACACTCTCCCTGAACGATAAAGCCAAGCGGCCATTGCATATATATCTCTTCCTCCAAGATTCCGCACAAAAATACATTTTCGACATCCAACTAATGTAACTGCAATCCATAATGAGCTGCAACAGAGATAAGGATGCGAATAGTGGAGAGCCATACAACAGGGGAGAACGTGTCAAAGAAATTCACCACATATGTCTGAATGAATCCTTTGGCCACTAGGTGGGCCTTATACCTTGAAATAGACCCATCAGAGTTGTATTCCAAGGCAAAGACTTATCTGACCCCAACAAGGTGCGCGCCAGAAGGTAAAGGTGACAGCTCCCAGGTACCTCTGGTAGTAAGTGCAGACATCTCCTTCATAGCTGCCTTCTAATGTGGATGTAGTAGAGCCTACTGCTACGAGGTCGGTAACTCAACACTGGATACAGCAGCTGTGAATGCACGTAACTCCTAACTTAGAGAATCAGCAGAAACAACACTCCCAACAATACGACACCGAGCACAAGATCATGGAGACTTCCTGATAGCAATAGGAATATCCTCATTATTACTCACGAAATCAGAACCTAGACAACCATCCACAACTGACAAACTCTCACCCTTTACATCTACCGACACTATATCTAAAGAAGCCTCCTGAGTAGAGACTGCCTCTAGATTATTAACACTAACCTGAGGAGGCTGTGGAATAGATGGAGGGGGCTTTGCCCTATACACAACTGGCAACTAATAGGTGTGACCCCTGAAGATCCCTTCATTTGCTGGTACAAGCCTAAATGTGCTGGTAGGTGGCTCAGTAGCCTGAGAAGGACTACTAGTAACTGTGAATATACCAAATGGTATAGGAGCAACTGGTACAGGTGCACACTCTGCACCTCACTGGCAGCAATAGAAAAATAAGACAGCTTCATGAAAGGTGACATCTGCACTGATATGTCTCTGGTTTAGGGGATCAAAATACCGATACCCCTTCTGAGTACGAGAGTAGCCAAGAAACACACACTTACTGATCTAGGTGCTAATTTATCGCGCTCAGGTCCAAGGAGATGTACAAAAGCCACGCACCCAAATGTCTTAGATGAAAGATCAAACAGTTCATCATTTGGATAAAGCACCTGCCATGATATTTGCTCGTGAATCAATGAGAAGGGAAATCTATTAATAAGGTAGCAAGCTGTAAGAAATGCATCTCCCTATTATTTCTGTGGCACATTGTTATGGATAAGAAGAGCCCTGGCCATATCAAGAATATATTCCTTTCTGCGGCTCCGTTTTGCTGAGAGGTGTGAGGACATGATATCTGGTGAACTATACCATGTAAGCCATAGAATTCTGTCAACCGACGAGTACAGAACTCCAGTGCATTACCAAACCTGAGAGACTTAATGCAAACATCAAACTATTTTTTTATCAACACAAACTTCTCAATCAGTGGACCCATTTCAGGCTTATTCTTCATGAGAAATAGCCAGGACAATTTGGAAGAAGCATCAACCACAATCAAATAGTACCGATGTCCTACTCTATCAGGAGTCCTACTGGGACCCCAAACATCAAAATGCAATAACTGAAAACACAAAGTCGAACGTGGTCCTGTAACAGCTGAAAAGGAAGATCTATGGTGCTTCCTAAGTTGACATGCATCGCAGCAAAGTTGTGTAGTTGGGGATATATGAGGAATAAGCCTGCGTAATTTTTTCAAAGAATGATGGCCCAACCATCTACGCCACTGTAAAGCACTCCCAGATGTAGTACTAACCCAACATGCTGCAGCCAAGGGACCCTGCTGAAGTCGGTAAACTCCTTCATATCCACTACCAATAGTCTTCTCTACCATTTTATCATGGAAAATACATCCACGCACATCAAAGATAACACGGCAATTCATCTACTTAATGATCTCACTGACAGAGAGCAAGTTCATGGATAAATCTAGAACAAACTGGACATGATTAAGCTGCATAGAGGGGGTAACATTAATTTCCCATTGACCACTAATAGGAGCAAGTCATCCATCAGCCACCTATACTGTACGACCTCGAGAGACAAGTTGAATCTGTCCAACTTACTGCAAGTTCCCGGATAAATGATTGGAAGCACCTAAATCAATCAACCATGTCACACTAGTGGTTAGAGTATTGCAAATGGTGGTTCCTAACATAATCTCTAACTAAGACATGGTCATGTTCAATGAAACACACTGCCACAAACACCCCTTAATTTCTTCACACTTTAGACCTGAAAATTGACAAAAAATGGAGAACACACCCCAACAAATATACCAACCAGGGAATACACACCCCAAAAACCTCCGCTCAAACGCGATCAATACTCAAGGCAACTACACACCCCAAAAACATGCATCAAAGGGGAATACATATCCCAACAAACTGAATTATATGGGGAATACAGACACCAAATCTAATAGATAAGATCTGAAAATACCATCACATCAGCTCTCCGGAAGACCCTTGGCTTTAACACTCCATCAACTACGATCCAAAGGTCCTCCAATCAGACAAAAGGTAGAGATGTGCCCTCTCCCTACTGCCAAACACCAACAGCAAGAGAGCACAAAAATCAACGGCTGTGGCCTGGGCGGTGGCGACAGATGGCCTAGGCGGTGGCCTACAGCAGCCGGCGATGGATTGCCTATTGTTGCTGCTGGCGGCGGCAGCATACTGCTGCAGGCAACAACGCCCTGCTGCTACAGGCGGCAGCAGTGGTAGAGGGGGCAGATAGTGGGGGTTAGGGTTCTTTTGGTGGAGCCATCAACTTGGCTCTGATATCAAGTTGAAGGAAATGAACATCCTTAGTTTATCAAGAAGTCCCTACACTTCTATATAGGTGAGGGAAAAGTACATCATAAACCTGCTACTAAAATAAAAATAACAAAACACTCCTTACAACAGAAACGTAACTCATAACTCAACAGGCTAGGGTTTCACGATTTTGGGGCTCCAGTTTGGAGGTTTGGGGTTGTGATTTGGTGATTTTTGGTGTGCATTTTGCTTGAGATTGTGGTAGGGTTTTCATAATTTTTGGGGTTAGGGTTTTAGGGAATTTGGGACTATGGTCTTGGTGATTTGGGGCTTATGATTTAGCAATTTGCTGGTGCGATGTTGTCAAGATTGTGGTAGTATTTCCACAATATTGGGAAGCTAAGGTTTTGGGGATTTTGGGGCTAAGGTTTTGGCAAATTTAGGGGCTAGGGATTTGTTGATTTGGGGCATGTGATTTGGCAATTTTCCGTTACAAATAATAATGAACTTTGTGCAAGGTTTTTAGTGATTTATGGCAAGGGTTTCAAAGATTTGGGGGTAGGCTTACGTTTTGAGGTTTTTGGTTTGCATTTTCAATCGGATTGCGCAATTTGGACTCATGGTTAGTGTACATGTTCTATGTTGTTGCTAATTCGATTCCACCTTCAAATGGTCAACTGAGGAGGTGGGTTTGCTATTTTATTGAATTTGGTAGGTATGATCCATTGGTTGCATTAATGAATTTGATATGTTCAAATGCATTAATTTTTATTTTTTTTTGAAAAGAAAAGGAAGATTACCGAAGGTAGGTGTTATGGAGTTCAGTTAGATTTTTGTTTTGTTTGTGCCATGTATTACTTTTCTTTTCTTCATAGGGTTGTACTGTAATTTACACCCACCTCTCTCTAATATATAAAGAGAGGTAGGGTTTGAGAATAAAATAAGTTGATTATTCTTCACAACTTGGTATCAGAGAAGTGACCTTAGATTAAAGCCCTAGGTATCACCACCAAGAAGGCTCCAACCCTTCCACCATTCCCCTTTCTCTCACTTTCTTCACGCCACTGCCAGGTTCCCCAGCAACCCAGCGAGCAGCAGCCACCACCAACAGTGCCTCTCCAACCCAGGTGATGGTTTCTCTCCCTCCAACCCAAGAGTAGCAACAACAGCCACCACCAGCATCGCCAATGGTGGCAATCAGGGTACCCAACAACACTAATCAGACCTGCCAAATCATCCCCGTGGTGCTCGCTAATGCACCCTAGGCGCCGCCCAACCCAGCTGGGCCTTGACATCACCTAGCCCTGTTGGGGTCTTTTTTGGGGGCTGCCAACCTGATCTGGGTGGCTATGTAGCGCCCTTAGCTGGCCCCCTTCATCATATTATGATATGAAAATTTTTCAGACCTATCTCTTCACAAGATTGGTATGATCTACCCCTGATTCAATGCTTAGAATTCTATTCCTTGGTGGATTTGTAGCTCTACTGTGGTAGTATGACCCCCTTTGATAGTGAGCCAAGAACTTCTACCACTCACAGATTGGCAAATAATATTGTAACCATTGCCCGGAAGGAGTATAAGAAACTATTCCAAGGTCCTAGACATCATGATGTGTTTCAGGGAGCAACCAAGTTGGGTTCTATTGCACATGACAAGAACCGGGGTACCTCAGAGTGGCTTGTTAATTTAGGTACTTCACGACATCTCAATGGAGATCGGGATTACTTTACCCGTCTCTAATAAGTACCAGTAAGTAGTACGGTGCAGGTTGCAGCCAACAGACACTCCAGGGTAGAAGGTCAAGGAGAGATGCCGATGACTTCTACTTTAAGATTACCTGATGTTTTGTATGTTTCAGACTTTCCTATGAACCTACTCTCAATCAGCAATATTACTAAGGAGCTTAATTGTCGTGTCCTTTTTTATGATGTGGGATACACAATGTTGTCAAGGCTATCGCCTCAGGCTATCGGGCTACTGGCCAGGCGTGAAAGCAAAGGTCTCCTTGGAGCTATTCCAGGCTAGGGGCTTCATCCAAACTATCTCCTAATTGCCTTCTTTGTTGCCTAGGTCACTTTACGACTCATCGCCTTACTCCTAATTCACTTTAGGTAAGACTATGAAACTTTTATTTAGTCATAAGTTACATAGATTATAGATATGCTTGTGTTATATATTGTTGTATCTACATAATACATACATATATATTATTGATAGCTTTTATATGCTCAATTTTACGTTCTTTTCCTAACTTAGACTATTATTTGCCTGCTAAGACATATGTATAAGTTTTTTTTTTTTTGAAAAATCAAAGCATAGTTATCCAAGTGATAACCACCTACATTCATTTCATTTCATAAAAAGAATTACAACAAGATTACAAGAAGGATCCCCAGAACTCCACCTAGGAAGAAATGGACGAGACAATTTTCTACATAGGGTCTCTCCTCCCTAAAACAGACTCGATTTCTTCCCAACCAAACACCCTACAAGACCGCCAAGACCCTAGCTCTATCCTTGCTTGATCTAAAAGAGATCACTCCATCTTGGCCATTTCCTCTACGGAAAGAAGACCAAAAGCTAGCCGTGTCCTGATGGGCAATCCAACCGATAGCCATCCTTTACCACACCTGCACCACAAACAGACATTGAAAGAAAAGATGTTGGATGTCTTCCTCCACTCCTTCGTAAAGGGGGCAACTCAAACCATCCGTCTAAGCCCATCTCGCCCTCCATCGCTTCGTTATTATCCTCCCCCTTCTCACCAGCCAAGAGAAGATCTTCACCATCAGTGGGCACTCTGCTGCCCATAACAGACGGCAGTCCCTCAAGAAGCCGACGTCTGGGTTGACCACGCCAATACCCAACCTACGAAAGACCTTCACTACAGAGAATTCTCCCTCTTCCGAGGAGTATAAGTCACCGCCCTCCTCCGGCTCCCAACCTTCCAACTCTTGCAGCAGCTGCTGGAAGTCCTCACACCCCTGGTCGGAAATCCCCCCCCCCCCCCCCCCCCCGGAAAGATCGGGCACCAAGCCCCATTCCAACAATCCCCCACCGAGGCCGATGGGTCCACCACCCCTCCCCCCCAAAAAAAGATGGGGAAATCTAGCAGTGAGGGTTGAGCCAACCCCTGCCAGTCATCCTGCCAGAATCGAAAGGCATCCCCTACCACCAAAGTAGGAGAAAAGAAATCTCGCACCTTCCCCGTCACCTTCGCCAAACCCCTAAGGAAGGAGGCCCAGGAACTCCACATAACGTCACCAAACAAGTCCTTGTCCCAGCCCACCAACCTGGCAATCCACTTCGCAAGGAGATTAATATTTACCTTGTCCATATCTCTAACCCCTAGGCCCCCCCTCCTGCACCGGCCTACAAACCTCCTGCCAAGCCACCAGTCTCGCCCCCTTTCCTGCTACCCCCACGTTTGACCAGAAAAAATCCCTCATCAACCTGAAGATTTTCTTCTCAACCTGTCGTGAAGTCCTAAAAACTGAGAAAATACAACAATATGGAAGCCAAGACCACCTTCACCAGAGTCAATCTCCCTAATCTAGACAGCAGCCAAGATGACCATCCTGCCAGTCTCTTTTCCATCATCTCCAACAGAGGAAGCCAATCCTGCAATCTAAAACGTTGATCTAAAAGCGGTAGGCCCAGATACACCAGCGGCAAGGAACTAACATCTACCCCTAATGCACTACCCACCAACTAAACCTCCTCCACCACCTTTATCGAAATAAAAGATGATTTCTGGTAGTTAATCTGCAATCCTGATGCCGTGCCAAAGAGTTCCAGTATGATCCTCATCCTCCTAGCCTCCCAACCCGCTCCTTCAACCAGAAACAAGGTGTCATCAGCATATTGAAGAATCGTTGTCTCTCTATCATCCCCAGCCTGAAAGCCTCTAATCAGACCCCTACAACAGGCCCTGCGAGATGCCCTCTCCAAAGCATCTGCTGCAAGCATAAATAGCATAGGTGCAAGAGGACACCCCTGCCTAACCCCCCTCCTAGGTTGCACCCATCCTCTTGCTAGGTTCCCATTAACCAGGATCGAGAAGGAAGTCGTCACACACCTCTTCATCCAATCGATCCATACCTTGGGAAAGCCCCTCCTCAGCAAGGAATCCTACAAGAAGTCCCACGACACCGAGTCGTAAGCCTTGCTGAATCCACCCTCCACAAAAACACTTATTTCTTCTCCCTCTTCCAAGCGGCCAAGGACTCCATAGCAACAACAATACCATCTAGGATTCCTCTTCCTGGAACAAAGGCTAACTGAACATGGGATACCATGTCTCCAAGAAGGCCCCTGAGTCTGTTTGCTAAAACCTTAGCAACAATAAGATACACAGTATTCGATAGCGCAATCGGACGGAAATTTTGAATCGTTTCCGCACCTTCCTTCTTAGGCAACAAAAACATATAATATCTATTCAGCTTATCGAAACCCCTGTTCCAAGTTGAGAACTCTTCCATCATCTACATTACATCTGCACCTACCAAGGACCAGAACTCTCTAAAGAAGAAAACAGGGAAACCATCCAGTCCAGGGCACCCCTCCAAATTCAACCCCCAGACCACCTGCCGCACCTCATCCTCTAAGAAGACGATCATAAGACCTGCAGCCTGATCCTCAGTGATACATGGCACATCCTCACCCCTCGATCTCCAGCATCCCCTATTGCGCCTCCCTGTGAAAACTGGCAAATAATCAGCCACAGCTCGTCCCACCTCCCTACCAGAGGTCTCCCTGTGAACCAGCATCTTTTCTATCTAGTTTCTCCTCTTAGCAAATGCCATTTAGTGGAAAAACTTGGTATTAGAGTCACCTTCCTTCAACCAGTTCTACCTCAACCATGATTTCCATTCCACCTCAGCTTTCCTGTCATCCTCCTGTACCACTCGTGCCATCCTCATCCTGGTCTCCCTCTCCTCAGGCAAGACAGGGGCATGATCCTCTTGCCTGTCAATCTTGATAATCTCTATCAATGCCTCCTCCTTTCTACCCCTCCTGGATGCTCTGACCTTCCTATAAGCCTTCAAGTGATCTCGCAACACATTTAGCTTCCTTGTCAGACGAAGCGCAGCTGATCCCTCCACCTCTATAGACCTCCACTTCTCCTATACCATATTCCGGAACCCCTCCTCCATCAACCAGGATCTATCAAACTTGAAATAAGTGCCAAAGAGTGCCTCCTCATTAGGATGCCACATAAGTGGTATATGGTCTAAGAAAGGTCTCTCCAAAGGAGACACATCCACCAAACAGAACGCCCCTGCCAACTCCACGTTGGAAAGAATCTATCAATCCTAGACATTTGACCAAAGTTATTCCTCCAGGTGCATGCACATGATGCCGGGATCAAATCCATGAGGCCATGCATGGCCACAAACTCTACAACGAGATCCGATCTGGAATCCTGCCTCCCTCGTCCATTAGGTCTGTCATCTGTCTGTAATGTGATGTTAAAATCCCCTTCAATCAGCCAAGGACACCCATGGCACTCAACGGCCACAGTTGTGAGTTCCTCCCACATCACTCCCCTCGCCTGTGTATTTGACGGATCATACACCTCTGTGATCGTCATTTTGGCACCTCCCATCTTCCACACCAGCCTGACAGAGATGGCATGCTCTCCACTGAAGTAATCTCCCAAGGAAAAAACATCTTCTCCCCACCCCAGAATCCGCCCTCCTAAGCAGCCAACTGCTCCAAGAGACCGAAACCCTTTCATCGAAGAGCCCCCAATCACCCGCAATGTCAAAGCATTGCAGTCAGACAGCTTCATTTCCTACAACAACACAATGTCCGCTCTCCACAGGTGAATATAGTGCGCCAAAGATGCCCTCCTCGATGGGTCATTGAGACCCCGCATATTCCACGTAAGAATTCTGTTTATCTAGAACAAGTGGAGGCCTCCCCACAGCTGGTTGAAAGCCACACGCCTCCGCAGTCTAACAAACCTCTTCATCATTCTAATCCAACACCACCTGTTGCGCAGGTTGCGGTGACTTGCCACATCCATCCACCACCACCCTAAGACCTCGGTCGGTTCCATGAAAGCGCCATTTTCGTCTATACCGGAGAGCTCCACCTCGGCCACCGTTCACCATTCTTGGTCTCCATCCGGTTAGGGGAATCCCCGCTCAGTTATCGGATGTCGAAGGCACGCCCCCCGATCGTTGCTACAGCAAAGACCCATCAACTCCTTCCACCTCTAGCTGCTAGACCTCGGGGTCCTCCAAAGCAACCACATGGTCACCGACAGCCCCTCCATCACCCATCAAGAGCGCACCAACCGCCAACGCCGCCGCTCGAGATTCCGCCCACCATGGGGTAGCCGCTGAGGGACCTTGCAGGCCTTCCACAACGATAATAGTCGAGGACCACACTCCACCTCCTACATTGTCAAGCACCAGAGCAACTCCTTCAGTAGGCCTCACATACAAAGCCGAATGAAGGGACGAATCCTCCTCAAAAGCGAGTCCCTTCGGCATCTGCATCTCAGGCTTCGCTTCTTCTGGGTTCAAAGCTGGGGGCTGACGTAGCCGAGCAAACGGATTCTGATCCGGGTCCACCGCCTTTTCGCATCTGGATCACGAGGAGTCAGCCCCAAACCCGCGGTATAAAGGTGGCTCCAATTGGCAAGTCACATGTGTCACCTCATTCAAACACGCCTCATCGAACAGCACAGGCGTCTCCAATTGGCGCTCCAACGAATCCTCCACGATTAACCTCTCCACCCCTTTAGCTCCCATAATCAGCGGGCACACCGTAATCTCGAGGCACAGCAAATCTTCACGCGAGATCTACGGAGATATATCGGGATTCTAAGCCACATCAGCGACCCCTCGCTTACTCTACACCTTCGTCAGGTGTCGCTCCACCTTCCTCCTCACCAACACAACAGCTCCGACCACCGATGGAGATGAACAACGCGAGCAAGACACCACCCAAGACGAGCTACCAAGCTAAAGCAAGATCCTCTCCATCACATCTGCCCCGATCCTCAGCTCAACCAACGCCACCAGCGAGCCCTCGAAGAGGCCAACCAATCTGCACTCCACTAGTCAAGCAAAAGTTGATACCACCTCCACAGATCTCAGCCACCAAGGGATACCCTCAATGGCCACCTCAACCACCGGTCTCTCCGGCGATCGCTCCGAAGATGCTCCATCATGAGGGCAAGGTTGTCGCCATCTCCATCTCCCCATCTCTGACTCCACCTCCTTAAAGCAAAGCATGTCCCTCCTTGAAGTGGGAAGGCCGAGGACCAGGATCTTCCTTCCATCCAGGATCAAGACCCTCACCCCCTCGTGCGCAACGTCCCAACCAAGCACCTTCTCCACCTCCATCTGAGTGGTCCAACCCTCTACCATCTCCAACCAGCCCGTTCTCAATCTCCTCCCACAAGCCCCTCACCTCCTCCAACCAAGGAGCCACGACCTTTGCCCACGGCACCCTCCTTAAGGGCGAAGGTGGGAGACCCCCTGCACTGCCACCACGACACCCCCCGTTCCTATGTCCAAGGCAACCGCAACTCCAACACCTCCACGGCTCCCGACAACCCCGAGCCCAGTGATCGTCGCCCAAACATTTAAAGCATCTCCCCTTCCCTAACGCAACGTCTCTCCGACCTACAGCCCCCTATGGACCACTCAAGGCCCTACGCGAGCCCCTCCTCGTCACCACCAACCAACCTAGTGCCTCGTCAACCTCCACCCCCTCTCGTCTTCCTTCCGCTCCCTCCCCTCCATCCTAACTAGGCACCACCCTCTTCTTCCACCCTTATATATAACATATGTAAGTTATATATTATTGAACGTCTACAATGATACAATTATGATATATTGTAGTTTAATGATGTGTGTTTATTGTCTACAACTCTCTAATGATATATAAAAATATATGTATAAGTTATGATAATAACTTTATATTGTATTGTAAATGTAGCATATTATAATACATGTTAATGTCTTGTGTATGACTTGGAGACAACCATTTGGGCTAGCATTTGTAGGCCATTGGTGGATGCCTCTACCTTGAGGAGGGCCTTCACTTTATTGTGGTGCATTTAACTCAGACACAATGGAGTAATTTTCCATAATGAGTCAATAAAGGGAGTGCTTTTATCATTATAATGTTCTTTATAATTTTTGGTGTAATTAACTCATTTTATTAATGCAATAGAGGGTCAACATCCATTGTTAACCTTTCTTTTCTTCAAAACAAATACATGTCACTATCTTGTTTCGGTAAATACATATGATATATACTTTGATTGCTTGTTTTGGTCTATAGTTATAAATGTAATATATATGTTATTGCTATTTAAATATGATATGATCTTTGTTTTTTCATTCACTTAAATAATATTGTCATATATTTCTTATGAAAGTCAATGCTACCATATGAGTTTATTACGTATGTTCAATATTTTAAGAAATAAAAAGATTTGTCGTCGCAATTCAATCAAACAATTGCCCTTTTGTTGCCTCGAGCAATTAAAGAGCTTGTCGCCTTGCAGCTGCCTAATGCCTTGATAGCTTTGGGGATACATCATTCAAGACAAATTGACAGCGAAGATGATTGGTAGTGAAAATATAAAGGGTGGAGTTTATCTTTTGGCTCAAACTCCACTTACTTTTGCATGAAAAGGAGAAGTATCTTCTACTCCTAAGAGTGCATTTCAGTGGCATCTCCAACTTAGACATCTTCTTCTGGACAGCCTTCGTCGAGTCATTCCACATATATCTCCTATGGTCCG
This sequence comes from Thalassia testudinum, assembly GCA_037157565.1. Taxonomy (NCBI): domain Eukaryota; kingdom Viridiplantae; phylum Streptophyta; class Magnoliopsida; order Alismatales; family Hydrocharitaceae; genus Thalassia; species Thalassia testudinum. Next base: position 3,224,018 of record JAZHRO010000003.1, on the reverse strand, counting down.
GATCTACTGTGATGCATGTCAAATGGGCAAGCATTGTCATTCCTCCTACCTTGTAAGTACTCGTCCTAGATCGACAGCCTTATTTAAGTTGCTACACATGAATGTGTGGCGGCCGAGTCAGTTATCAGATAGGTAAGCTTACTATTACAACTTAGTAGTTGATTTTGCACGCCTATTATGGGTGACTGGGTGTTTCTGTTGAAGAATAAGTTTGATACTGGATCAGTCATTGAGCATTTCGTGTTTAAGATTAAGAATCAATATTCAGCTGCTATTAAAGTAGTACGATCTGATAATGCCTTTGAGTTATGCAACACCAGGCTGTCTGCTTTCTACAAGTCCCTTAGGATAGTACACCAGACTACATGTGCTCATAGCCTCATACCCCTCAGCAAAATGGGACGGCTGAGAGGAAACATAAACAATTTTTAAATATAGCTTGCACCTTGTTGATTCATCACAGTGTGACTCCGTTATATTAGGGAGATGCAATTCTTGCAGCTTCTTATTTAATCAATTGAATGTCTAGTTCATTACTTCATAAGGAGACTCCTTGGCACATATTGTATCCTGAACGAGAGTTTTTTCTCATGTTGCCACGTGTGTTTGGTTGTGCTACATTTTTTCACCTCCTTTCCCTAGGATGAGACAAGTTTGCACCACGGGCAGTCAAGTGTATGTTCTTGGAATATTCACAGCCTCGAAAAGGATATAAATGCCTGAATCCTATTACTAGTAGACGCTCTAGGAGTATTAATGTTACCTTTTATAAGTCTATTCCATATTTTTCCACTGTTGTTCGGAGTTTATCTCATGAGGTTACAGACACCCCTATGCCTATATCTCATGTTCCCATGGAGGAGACACCTATTTCTGCTCCCCCAACTAGCATGACCGGTCCTATAAAGTTTTTAAAGCCTATTATTAGATGCAAACCCCTCACCGTACTATCTAGAAGCTATCTTCCACAACAGCCATAGAGATCACCTTCTCTACCTCAGGTGACCACGAACAAGTTGCATATTAACGATACAGTATCTAGTGGTGATGTTATAAGTCCAGAAGAGGATATTTCTATTTCAGAGCCAATACAAGAGGATCTAACAAATGATCTCAATCTTCCGATTGCCATTTGGAACGCACCCCAGAGTTGTGCTAAATGTCCAGTTGTAGGCAATTTGTCTATTGAGGGACTTGGTTCTGCTTTTGGGAGCTTTTGCTATGCACTTTCAGCCACACAGATTCCTACCACCTACCAATAGGCCACGCTTGTTCCAAAGTGACGCCAAGCCATAGAGGATGAGATGAGTGCTCTTTCTTCGTGACAAACCTAGGAGCTCACACCTTTACCAAAGTGTGCTACAATAGTTGATTGTAGATGGGTGTTTACACTTAAATACAACCCAAACGAATCTGTTGCATGATACAAGGCACGGCTTGTTGCGAAAGGGTTCACCCAGACATATAGGGTGTATTTCTTTAACACATTCTCCCCAGTAGATCAGCGTTCTACAGTGAGGATCCTCATTTCTATTGTAGTTCAATGAGATTTACATCTTCATCAACTTGGTGTGAAGAATGCATTTTTCCATAGGGATTTACAAGATGAGGTATACATGCAACAATCCCCTGATTATGACGTTCAAGGGGAGTATATATGCAGAATGCAGAACGCCATTTATGGCCTCAAGTAGAGCTCGAGAGCTTGGTTTCAGAAGCTCTCTTAGATGGTAGAGCATGTGGGGTTCCTCAAATCATCTACAAATCATTCGTTATTTGTTAGGAGGACAAGGAAAGAATTTGTAGTTCTTTTGGTATATGTCGATGACTTCATTGTCACTGATGATGATGCAGCAGGTGTGGCTGAGATTAAGCAAATTTTGGCTAATCCATTTCTGATGAAAGATTTAAGACCCTTGCAATATTTCCTTAGAATTGAAGTAGCTCGCAGTAGGCGTGGTAGATGTGCTGAAGGAGACAAGCATCCTAAAAGCCAAACTAACAAATATTCCCATGGATCCTAAAGTACGACTATATGACAATGATTTAGAGCCAGTTGATAGCAGACAGTATCGTCAACTAGTGGAGAAGCTACTATACTTGATGATTACCAGGCCTAACATTTCCTTTGCAACAAGGAAGTTGAGTCAATTGATGAAAAGGCCCACTAGACAGCACTGGGATGCAACCATGATGGTACTCAGGTACTTGAAGAGAGCACAAGGGCAAGGTCTTCATTTCACTAAAGGGGCATCTATGTCAGTGGTTGGATATTCTGACGCAGATTATGCAAGCAACCATGAAAATCGGAAGTCTACTATAGGCTTTTGTAATTATGTTGCAAGAAATCTAGTAACAGGAAAGAGCAAGAAATAGACTGCTGTGTCTAGATCCAATGCTGAGTCTGAGTATTGTGCTAATATGGCTCAGACATTTGCAGAGCCGATGTAAGATCCCTGCTAATTGATCCACATATACAAATTAATGGGCTTATGCAGTTGCAGTGTGACAATCGAGTTGTTGCTTATATTGCCAACAGCCCCATATTTCATGAACACACCAAATAAATTGAGGTAGATTGCCATTACATCATAGATTTGATCAAAAGTGATTTATCTTTACCACCCAGGTTGCTTCACAAGCTTAGACTACTGATAATTTTACCAAGCCACCAGCTAGATCTTCCTTTGATACATGTGAGTTCAAGCTGAGTATGATCGATATCAATGCTTTAGCCTAAGGGAGTGTTATGAAATTCAATTAGTTTTTTGTTGTATTGGTGCTATGTATTACTTTTCTTCATGGGGTTATACTGTAATTTGCACCTACCTCTCTCTATATATAAAGAGAGATAGGATTTGAGAATAAAATAAGTTGATTATTCTTTCCAACTGTAGGTAATCATCATGAGCATTGTATTAATATAAATGGAACAGACTTATAATTTGTTGAGCCAAAAATCAGATAAAAAAGCTATATCCTTCACAACATTCTCCACCCAACATCTCTCATTCTTGAAGATCTTGTTGTTTCGTTGTAGCAAGAGGCACCAAAGAATGGAAAATGCCTGAATCCAGCCAACTGTATCAAGATCAACATGACTTCTAAAGGAGCTCCAAAAATTATTCACATCAGTATAGTTCACCATTTGGAGGTCAAATTGTTGCCACACCTCCTTAACAAAACGACATGAGAAGAAGAGATGTGGCACACCTTCCCTGGCTTTAAAAATTAAAACACAATGGGCAGGCAACATCTCCATCATCAATCCACTTTTTTGTAAGCTCCTCGTGACTATTCATTCTCTTCCAAGAAGCCAAAGAAAAATTTTGATCTTCAAAAGCAATGTGCATTTCCAGATTATTCCATTTCAGGGCTGGAACACACAATTTTACTATAGGCCTTATTAACCAAAAATGTCCCATCTTTCCATGAGAGCTTATCAACTTCATTAGCCAATGTACAAACGTCTGAAATAGATTTCAGTCGCTGCTGAAACTCTGCGAAAGTGGACTCTGATAAACCTACAAGCAATAGAACATTCCACGTTCTTGACTGACCATCCTACAAATACGAAAGCATAGAATTTTTATTGATCACCACCTGAAAAACACACAGAAACAGGTCAGAAAAAAAGCCCAAGCCACTCCAATCATTCAAACAGAATCTGAAATCATCACCATTTCCCAAAATCAAGCTGAAATTATTTGCAAACTTATGCATAATCGGCTGGATAGCGCACCAAAAAGGAGTAAGCACCTCTTCTACGAGTTGCCCTTTCAAGTAAATTCACATTTGCCCCACATGCATCATTCAGCAATCTCATAACCAAAGAACTCTCCCTGGATACCATTCTGACCACCCACTTCAAAAGAACCTTGTTGAACGCATCCAGACAAACACATCCCCAAGCTACCCTCCTTCTTGGGTCTACAAACCTCATTCCATCCCACCAATTGCATAAATTGACCCTATCAATCCGCACCCTCCCAAAATTATTGAGTTATGTACGGGGTATTTTTTATTATTATTTACAGTGAAGGGATATACTCGTAATTCTCTCTCTGGAACCTCTCTATATAAAGGCCCAGGGTTTCTCTTAATAGAGCTGTCATTTCGATCCTAACATGATATCAGAGCAATGATCCTAGACCAGGGTTCTGGTATCCCATCAAACCCTAGCCTCCAAACCCTAACAGCCTCACCCTTCTCTCCTCTCCTCTCCTCTCCCTACGCCGTCGGCCGCCAACAAGGCCAGCAACGTCGAAGAGCAGCATCGTCACCCCCTCACCAACGTGGTCGGCCCTTGCCAACAGCCAGTAGCGTCGGGACGACACCGCCGCCACCAGAAAGTCCTCATGCCACCACTGGCAGAGGTGACGCAGGACCACAATTCTCGCGTCGCTGTCGTCGCCCAAGGTGACGCAGGAGCGCCCTTCTCCTTGCGCCATCGCCATCTAAGGCGCTACAGGGCTTCCCTTCCCATTCTTCACTGTCGTGCTAGGCGCCACAGGGCCACCTCCACCTTGCGCAGCCATTGTCTGAGGCGCAGCAGTGTTTCCCCGTGCACCATCTATGTTTCAGGTCCACACGACCTCTAGGTAACCCCCTAAAGGTTGTGTTGGCCTAGATCAGGAACGTAAGGGTCTCTCCTCTCCTGATCTGCAATTTTTGGGTTGCGAGGACCCCATTTGACTACTAGAGCTAGGGTTACCAATTCACATCTAGCCTCACAACCCACTCTAGAGGAGTTTCTGCTGTTTGGAAGAAACTGCTAGGGCTGTTCATATGCTCTAGCGTGTGCAAACAAGTTGCTTTGTAGTACCAACAGGGCATATGATCTGGAAATCACCTTTTTGCAGCTTGGATGTAGTTTTTGGAGGCATTTTTAGTCTGAAAATTGATATTTCAGACCCTATGATCAATTTTTCAAACCTATAAATCAGTATTTTTTGTGGATCTAGACTCTAGGCACTACGACGGACAAGAAGGGAGCTGTGGATGACTCGATGGGGAAAACTTTTACCACAAGTGCCCCCTCCTATGTAGGGAACGTCAATTAAGTTGGATGGATCCAACTTCTTACTTTGGTCCCCTCCTCCCAATTCGTTAGATCCCATAAGAAGTACATCTAGTCGATGCTGCGCCTGATGTGAAGTCTGCAGATTATGAGGCAGACAATGACTCGGTGACCACTTGCCTCCTTAACAGTGTGACACAGACCATTGCCAAGCAAGTCATGGCTCATGCCTCAGCCGAGAAGATATGGGAAGTACTGCATGAGATGCACTCCCACAAAAGCAATATTACAAGACTGTATAGAGTCATGGAAGATATCTACAACCTTCGAAAAGGCACCACAGCCTTATCCAAGTATTAACACAGTGCAAAACCTTTGGGACGAGCAAGATGTATACCATCCTATCTCTCTGGATGCATCTGTTATTGCTAGCAAAGAGAAGCCATTCGTTCTATTCAACTTTTGACTAGACTTGGCCCCGAGTACAAAGCAATGAAAGATCAGTCCATGACTCTAGATGAAATTCCTTCACTAGAACAGATCTATGCTTGTCTCTCCAGGTTACTACCTTATATTCCATCCTTACTTCTGATGCCTCTGCCATAGCTGTTATTGCTCACGGTAGAGCAAATTCGGGTGGAAGAGGCGGCAGAGCTCGTGGTGATGGTGGCATACGTGTACGTAGTCATCGTCAGAATTTCTTCTTCTGTAAGTACTGTCACAGGAATGAACACACTGTAGACCGATGCTGGGCCAAGCACAATTATCCACAGGGTATGGATCCACGTGCCCACCAAGCATCTCTAGAAGATAACTCTCAGATGCAGGAGGATGACAACCAGATCACTGTTTCCAAGGCTGATTATGAGTATCTCATAGCTTGCGGATTCTGGTGCCTCCTCCCACATTACTGGTGACACTAGCTTTTTTCGTCTCTACGAGACCTTCCTACGCCATTTCAGGTTAAAGAGGCTGATGGGGTTTGTCACCAGTCACTGGACTCGGAAATATCCTTATTTCTAGCACTTTACCTCTCTCTAATGTCATGCATGCTCCCAAATTTGCGTTTAATTTAATGTCTATAAGATTTGAGATGTCGAGTTGTGTTTCATGACCAATACTTTTTCTTGCAGGACCTTTAGCATCGTTTTAAATGCCTTGACATGCCATCGGCAAGGCCATTTTCGAGCAAGGGCCATGCCGACACGGATAAAGTGTCGATTTACAGGGATATCATCGGCATGTCGTCAACATTGTCGGCATGCCTTCGACATGGTCAGCATGTCCACGAAATAAGTGCCCATGTCGAGGTTACTGCTGATTTTTTTGACTACTTCTGTTATTTTTGTCGGTATGCATTGGCATGCCCATCGAAAAACGAGCATTTCCACGACATGCCCACGAAATGAACATTTAGAATTTCATCGACACGACGTCGAAATCGGCATTTCGAACCTTAACCTCCAGATGATGAGGCGGATTGGTGGACTTGAGCAGAACGGTCTCTACTACCTTCATATCCCACATCTTTCCAATGCTGATGCTGTTTGTACCACTACTGCTCTCCAGTGGCATTTGAGACTTAGTCATCCCAGTTTGCATGTTTTGTGCCATCAGTTTCCTCTGTTGTCCTTTCCTGATGTTTTGAGGTTTGAAGCTTATTAGTTGGGCAACCACCATAGGTCTTCTTTTCCACCAAATAATAAAAAATTTGAGTACATTTTTACCCTTGTTCATACTGATGTTTGGGGCCCTTGTAGGGTTAAGACCATTAGAGGATTTTGGTATTTTCTTATTCTTGTGGATGATCATACCAGGATATCTTAGGTTTTTATGATAAAAGTGTTGAGCATATACATAAGGCCTTTTCTCTATTTCATTATCTTATAGGGTATCATTGTAATTTTCCCAAAACCTATCTCCTGCAAAAGAGAGGCTAGGGTTTCTTATCTCAATTAAAGACTTCATTTTTTCCTAACATGGTATCAGAGCAGCTATCCTAAGCCGGTGTAGTAATATCCCACCAAATATTTTCCCAACAAAAATGATTGAATAATCAAACCTGTGAAGATCTAAACCCTAGAATTGACGATGAAGACCAGTGGCTACGGTAGCACACGCTACCCCTCTATTACCATCGTTCTAGTCTCACAGCAACCATCTTCCACGTGTAGCGATGGAGAGGCGGTGCGAGGCTACTGCGACACGTGCGGTACGACACGATGCAGGCCCTGGTTTGGTGCAAAAGCCTGCGAGACATGTGGTGACACAACGCGACAAAGCAACAAGTGCTGCACTGATGATGCGGCGATCCAAAGGCGACGCAAGGCTGCTGCAACATTGCGACCTATAGGCCTGGTACGAGGCACGCGCGACGAAGCAGCGGGTACCGCACAGGCGATGTGGCAATCCAAAGGCAACGCAAGGCTGCTGTAATGGCACGAGGCAGCACGATATGGCGATTGAGAGGCGGCGCGAGTCCATCAACATCGCAGGCTACTCCTATAGGTCCAATGTCAGTCGACAAGCAACTACGATTTGCTGCAGATCTGTTGATGACGTTGTTGCATGTGGATAGTAGGTCGTTGACTTCTCCCAATCCTCCTACAAATCCAACATGGGCCTGACAAGGAGTCAAGAAGCGATGAGTCTTCTCTCGCTAAATTAGAAAGCGATGGAATCTCCAAGAGATCCATCAAGAGAGGGATTTGTTATGGCAACCCAAGATTAATACACGACAGAAGAACAGGGTCAGAGGGTGTTGTATCATAGATTCTAGCGCCTCTGTACACCTCACAGGAGATATGCAACAACTTAAAGATCCCAAGCCTCCCTCTGGAACTAAGGAGGTTAAGGTGGTTAATGGAAGCACGTCCCCTATTACAGCAGTGGGGCAGGTACGTGCTTCTCAAAAGATGCTGATAGGAGTTCATGCACCAGAGTTCCATATGAGCTTGCCATTACTTAGTTGTATCTATAAACAGCTGGGATGTCACGTTATATTTGATGAAGGCTACTGCTACTTTCAGAACAAGCAGACAGAAGACATTGTTGGTGGGGGTATAGAGTGTGACGAACTCAATTATCTTGATACACCCACATTGTTTACTGAAGCCGCATCTATAGCTTATAATCTATGGATGTGGCACAGGAGACTTGAGCATCCCTCGCTCAAAACAATGCGTCAAATGTATCCTAATTTGCCAGACTCCTTGACGTTACAGTGTGAGGACTGTCAGCTCAGGAAGCACCACAGAAACACTTACTCACGGAGGGATGCTAGGGTAAGTGCTACTCCCTTTGCTTTGGTACACTGTGATGTATGGGGACCATCTAAGGTGCCTACTACAGGAGGACATCGGTATTATGCAACAATTGTAGACAACCATAGTCGACTTACCTAGGTTTTCTTGATGAAGACCCATGCAGAGATTCCACAGATTCTTCAGCAATTTTTGGTAGAGGTTCAAACTCGATATAATGGTATTGTTATTGTCTTTCGCAGTGATAATGCCCTGGAGTTTGCGCAGCAAGAGGTGCACAATCTCTTTTCTTATCGAGGCATCATCTATCAGACATCTTGTGCTCACACATCTCAGCAGAATGGTGTGACCGAGCACAAATTGCGTCATCTTCTAGATATTACTAGGACCCTAATGATCCACATGAAGGTTCCTAAGCAATTTGCCAAGATTCAATTCTAACTAAGGCTTATTTGATCAATAGGGTGCCCTCGTCAATCCTTCGGGAACGGATTCCTTGTCAGATGATTCATCTAGAGTGCGATAGACCATTTTCTTTACCTCTACGAATATTTGGATGCACCTATATTGTTCAGGCATATGATAACCAGGACAAGTTCTGTCCAAGGGCGACTAAATGTGTCTTTCTTGGGTACTCTAAAACCCAAAAGGGATATCGGTGATATGATCCTAGTCGCAAGAGATATGTTGTTATTGCATATGATACCTTCTTTGAAGGGATTCCCTATTTCTGTCAGAGGGTTCAGAGAGCAAGAGCGGAACAGAACTGAATGGGAGCGTACCCTTGGGTTCTGTCATAGACCTTATTTATATTTTTTCTGTGATGGGATGAAGAAAATCGAATGCCCACTTTGCTCGTACCTCTCCAGAGACCATAACCGCTAAATATGAAATGACAATCCCACCGATCACGGAATTGCATTTCCCTTAAAGTTTCTATGTATCAATCCCATATCTTAATGAGATGTGAATGGTTAATTTACATAATTAGACCACTTTAATTACTGAAAATGTGATCTCTAATGTATGTATGTATATATGACGTATAATTCTGTAATAATAATATATGTCAATTCACATTATGATTCTAACAATCTTCTACTCGAACCACATATATCATCCTTATAATCATACGTTCATATATACCTGTATGAGCTCATTAATACAATATCACAATAAACCACATCTCCACCAATCTTATCCATACTCTGTTAATGTACGACCAAAGTTGGTTTTCACTACTACGAAATCAACCAGACCAAATAATGATCACATACATTAACACAAGTAATGACATAGATCTAATATAAATACATAGCATGAAAAGTGCTTGTTAATGTGATCAACACATGCCTATTTTCAACTGGTCCAAAACTTTATCATACAAGAGATTAAGGGTGTTAAACGGGTCAAGTCGGGTTGGACCCGACCCGTTTGACCCTAAACCTGTCATCAATTGAGTCAGGTAAGGTAAACCCATTTAGTAAATGGGTCCAGCACATCCAAATCCGAAACCAACCCATTTAAGGTCTTAAAACCCGACCCGAGCTAACCTCCTGTAGTCACTACCTTCACCGATGCCTTCATCGCAGCAAGCAACACACTCAAGCCTCTACCTTCATCGCTGTGAGACAACATGTCGCCGGTGCCGGGGATGCCCTCATGGTCATGGCTTCGTCGATGGTGATGTCGTTGACGTCGATCACGTCGACCTGAGAGGCTTAGCACCATCCTGCCGCAACTACTCACCATCAGCCTCTCCGCAACCACCGACTACTGCGTGGAGCTTGGATCTCGTCATGGCCACCCTCCACCTCCGGAAGCACGACGATCGATTCTCGTTGGCATGCTACGGTCGTGCAGCGCCACGAGAGTCGAGATTCGAGAGAGTTAGGGACCTTAAGTTTCCTCTCCTCTCCTTAGTCCCTAGTTCTGTCACTTTGGTAGGGTTGGGTGGGGGAAATGAGTTCGGGTCGGCCGTAACCGCATGGGGAAAGGGTGGTGTGGGTGTTGGGTAGCAGGTGGGGTATCAGGGAGAGGGGTATTGGATTAGGTGAGTTTAACGGGTTTACTGGTTTAAAACCAAACACGACCCGTTTATAAAATGGGTTAAATAGGTTTGAACCCGTTTATTTTAAACGTGTTCGGGTCAAGTTCGAGTCCAATATTCGGGTCGGTTTCGGGTCGTGTTAAACAGGTTGACACTTTCTTGATAGGCCTACAAGAGATCACAAGGTAAGGACTAATGAGTTCAAAAAATTAAAACTTTATTATTATGCACATAATCCAAAACATGTCCTTATATAAAAACTCCAAAATAGAACAAACTCTCACTGAATTGTTGTATTACAAAATGATACAACACCCATACAGACATCATATTCATGAAAAAATTTGGCGTTATCCCTTTAGTGAGCAACTCTACTACCATGGAGTTGGGCCCAAGGTGTTCAATGGACACCTGCCCACTTTAAACTCTTTCCTTGATCGCTAAATACTTGATATCAATGTACTTTGACCACGAAAAACTTTTGTTGTTGTTGGAGTAAATCACCGCCAAATTATTGTCACAGTAAAGCCGAAGTGGTCTTTCGACACCATCAATGATTCGTTGTGCTGTGACAAAATTCATAATCCATACTCCATGATTTAAAGCCTCGAAGCACGTTATGAATTCTACTTCCATAGTCGAGGTAGCTAGAAGGCTTGCTTTGCACTCCTCCACGAGATAACTTCTCTAGCCAGCAAAAAAATGTATCCCGAATTAGATCTTTGAGTATCCTGACATCCTGTAAAGTTAGAGTCAGAATATCTGAGGACTTCCAAATGATCTAATCTCCTGTATGTGAGCTTGAAATCCTTTATTTTTTGTAGGTAGTGCATGACCCATTTGGTTGCCTTCCAGTGGTCGAGTCTAGACTTACTTAAATATCTGCCAACATGCTAACAATGTATGTTAAGTTTGACCGCATATAGACTTGGGCATACATCAAACTTTCCACTGCCGATGCATAAGGAATATTTTCCATTTCTTTAACTTCAAATTTATTTGGGTCGACTGCCATTTTGTCCGTGATGCTATCCTCAGTAGGAAGATTAGTACCCCATATGTTTCCTCTGAGCTTCAGTTGGCTGATATGTTTACCAAGGCCATAAGAAGGAAGCATCTGACTTCTTATGCAGCAAGTTGGGTCTTGTGGATATTTATGCCCCAACTTGAGGGGGAGTGTCGAGCATATACATGAGGCATTTTCTCTATTTCATTATCTTGTGGGGCATCATTATAATTTTCACAAAACCTCTCTCCTATAAAAGAGAGACTAGGGTTTTCTTCCTCAATAGAGACCATTTTTCCTAAGAAAAAGAAAAATCCGAAGTCTTTGCTATTGTCAAAAATTTTATTGCGGAAAGAAATACTCAATTTTCTATTGTTATTAAAATTTTTCGGAGTGGCAATGGATTGGAGTTTGTAAATGCTACGACAAATGATTTCTTCAAATCTTTTAGTATCAATGCTGTCAATGCGAAAGGCGATAACAAGGCGACACTACTCGAAATCGCTTGAGGCGAGAGGCGACAAAAAGGCGATAGCCCGAGTGAATTGAGGCGATCATGTTTTATTGGCATATATATGCCTTATTAACTCAATTTAATAGCACTAAGTTTATAAAAATATGTCTAATACCAATGTTGGAGACTTTAAATAAAAGAAAATGATGATAATTGTATTGCCAAAAACTGTTTCACATAATTTCAAATGATAAAGAAAGAAAAGTTTCTACACAATTAAGGTAGAAAAACATAAAAACCAAATTTGTCATAAAAGTGAACAATTGTAAGTTCTCAGATAATAAAACACATTAGTCATCAGAATCATCTTCAAGATTCAATTCGTCATCGTCACCAACAACTTCTTCAATCTCCTCTACCTCTTCCTCATCACTATCCACATACTCTTCCTCTTCTTCAATAACTATTGGAGCTTTCCCTTTTCCCTTAGCTTTCTTAGGACCATTTTTCTAGTAGTACAAGCCCGAGTACGTCTAATAGCCTCTTGGTCATTAATTCCTGATGCAAGCTCAACCATGCCCCAAGTGAGATCATCATCACCAAACACAAGATCATCACCTGCATTTTCCTCATCTTCCTCCATTCTCCCTACTAACCATTCATTTAAATCATCAATTTCCTGGAGGGAAATGGGATCAAGATAATCCCTATCTTCATATCGATCCCTCAAAGCTTCGTTGTACTTAATAAACACAAGATCATTCAACTTTTGTTGCGCCAACGGATTCCTTTTCTTTAAGCGAACCTATATAGATTTTCAAAATAAAAGGATTAATATAAAATTACTTGATAAAATTAATGCTATGCATATTATGAATTTGTTTGTAACTTACATTTTCAAATACACTCCAATTCCTTTCATTTCCCAAGGCACTACAAGTAAGACCTAGTACCTTCAGAGCCAATTTTGCCAAGTTAGGTGCAGACCCACCAAAGAGATTCCACCACTCCACTGTAAAAAGATAATAAGTTATATAATATTAATAAGTAATTGGAAATGGAAAGTTACTATAAAAAATTTATACCACTTGACTACCTGGGACAATGGTCTTCCTTTGTCAAATAGCCATAGGTGTTCCAAAGAGTCCTTGTGCATTTCTATAAATGGAAATTTCTCGTGTTATTTTGTCATGCACACTCTCATCAGGCTCCAATTTCGCCAAGACATTGTAAAATCCATTCGTAACCTCTGAATCAAAATCAAGATTCTGATTTTCATAAGAAAAATCAGGATTGAGGAAAAACCCCACTGCATGTAGAGGCCTATGAAGCTGACAATCCCATCTCTTATCAATGATATCGCAAACAGGTCCAAACTTTTCAGCATTATTGTTGAAAGCCTTCATGACAGCTTCCTCAGCTCTATCCATTGCTTCATATATGTATCCCATTGCGGGTCTCTTCTCTGAGTCAACAAGACGAAGCACTCTAACAAGAGGAGACGTAGCCTTCAGAATGTACACAACCTTATTCCAAAATGAAGGCATCATGATGATTGTTGCCACTTTCTTTCCCTTCTCTTCTTTTGCATTTGTAGAAGTGGTCCACTTATCAGAAGTGAACATTTTCCTTAAATTTTCCTTTTGTCTATGAATGCTCTGTAAAGCGAGGAGAGATGTAGCAAATCTTGTAACTACAGGCCTCAACAACTCCCTACTTGTGAATTGCCTCATCAAATTTAAGACTGAAGGATGCATGTATATATAACTACTCAGTTGCATTGCATGCTTGAGTGTCTTTTTTACATCCTCTAACTTCCCAAAATCTTCCAACATCAGATCAATGCAGTGTGCAACACAAGGAGTCTAATTAACTTGAGGATGCTTAATCTCCAGTAATTTACCTATGGAAAAGATAAATGATATTTTTTTATATTTTACAATACTTACAATATTAAAGAAAAGATGTATACTAAAATAAATAAAGTCTAAAGATTTATTATCAGCAAGAACATAATTCGATGCGTTGTCACTGACGACTTGAATCACATATTCCTCCCCGACGCGACCGATCATGCCACTTATCAGCTCACAAAGCTTCTCCCCTGTCATTACGTAGCTTGAGGCATCAATGGACTCTAAGAAAACAATTTCCATAGGAGAATTGACGAGAAAATTTACAAGCGTTCTGCTTTTCCTATCTGTCCAACCATCTATCATCAATGTGCATCCATATTTCTTCCAAGCATCATGATGTTTGGTGATGAAATCCTGAGTCTCGTTCACATGATATCTCAATAAAGGAACTCTCACTTCATGGTAAGGAGGCTTCAAACCAGGGCCAAAACGACCAATTGCCTCAATCATTATCTCAAACTAAATATCTTTAACAGCATTGAATGCAATATTGTTACGATACATCCATTTTGCAATGATCCGTACAACTGCATCTCTTCCCTCCTTTTTGAAAACCTCAGAAATTGTAGTTTGTTTTGTCAACAATCTCCTTTTTCGTTCTCGAACCACCTTCTCAGGATCAACCTTCGTAAACTTATCTATTGGTCCATGAAACTTCTTCATTAAAGGAAGTCCACCACTTCCACTTCCACCAGCCCCCATCATGATTCGAACCTTCTTTGCATGTGACTGTGTAGGATTTTCTACTATTCTTTTAATTGTGAATCTATCCATGGGTCCTCGTAAGACATTCACTTCTATTTCATCTTCATGATCCTCATCATCATTAAGCAGCTCATCGTAAACAAAATCTTTCATGAACTTTTCTTTTTCTTCCTCTTTAGATTGTCGATATTCTCTTAACTCCTCTCTCACATGTTGTGGAGCTTTTGGACATATTGCTGTGTTCTTATCACCACCAGTAATATATCCAGTAGCTCTATGAATCCCGCCTTTTACTATTCTACCATAGAAAATACACTTCATTTCATTAGTCTTTTTTGGGTCCTCTAATGTGACATACTTCCAACATGGGTGCTTCCTCCTTGTTTCAGCCATCTACATAATTCAAAACACATGCTAGTTTTATACATAGTTACAAACTTACAATGCACATGCAAAGTTGCTAGTTAATATAACAATATACACATGCAAACACATGCAAAGTTGCTAATTATATACATAGTTACATACAAATATAATAGAATAGTATATACTATATATATGATTTATACATATACATAGTTATATACATATATAATATAACATACTTATTACTTATATATATTATACACTAATAGTCTAATAGTTATGTTATACATAGTTATATATAATACTTATGTTATAGTTATAACATATATATATAATAATACATACATACTTTACTGTTTATACAACAGTATATACTTATATATACTTATAAGTATATATATCATACTTATACTTATATTAATTATATACTTAACAGTATATAACATATACTTATTTAGTTATATATATAGTATATACAACAGTATATAATAGTATATATTGTATATAATAATAATATATATACAACATATATATATACTATATATAATATATAATATACTGTATATATATAACATATATATGTATATATATTATATATAATGTATAATAGTATGTATATATAATATTTATGCAGTATATATATGTGTGTGTGTATTGTTATTATATATATGTATAACAGTATGTATATATACAACATATATATGTATAATAGTATGTATATATATAACAGTATGCATGTATAATAATATGTATAACAGTATATATATATATGTACTGTTATTATATATATGTATAATAGCATGTATATATACAACATATATATATAACACACATATATAATACACTGCATATAACACACACACGCACACACATATATAGCACACTGCATATAACACACCAACATTATCAGACTCAGACGGCTGCAACAGTGCCACCATCGAGTCGATGCGCAACAGTGCCGCCGTCGTCGAAGGGGCGGAGGTGCGCTACCGTCGAGACTCATAGAAGGTTGAGCGGAGGAGATACTTGGCCGATCTAGGTCCACCACTTGTCGCAGATGCCAACCGGTGAAGCTCGGGCGGCGATGGAGGTCGACGAAGCTCCAGCGGAGGCGATAATGGAAGGTGAGAAGCTCCAACGGAGGCGTGAGGTGGCGATGGTGTCGCAGATGACACACACATAAATAGCCTCTCATATGGAAGGTGAGAGGTCGTCGAGTCCGTTTTTCAAAAAAATAGTTGCTAGGGTTCAGGCGATGAGGCAGCAAAGCGACGAGGCGCCGCCTGAGTCGAGGAGGCACGTCGCCTGGTCGAAGCAACTCGCCTGGGCCTTCCTCGAGGCGATACGCACCTCAGTCACCTCGCCTCCTCGCCTGAGGCGACTACCTCAATAGCATTGTTTAGTATTATTCGCCAGACCACTTACGTTCATACTTCTCAACAAAATGAGGTTGCTAAACATAAGCTTCGACACTTACTTTATGTGGCCCACTCTCTTATGTTTCAAATTTATGTTCCATCACATTTTTGGGCTAATGTTGTTCTTACTGCTACTTATCTGTTGAACCGAGTTTATACCTTTATCTCAAGAGGTAAAACTCCATAGTCTATGTTGCTTCCTGGTAAAGACATTTTTTCTATAACTCCTGTTGTCTTTGACTATGTTTTGTCCACTTGCATAAAGTAGATAAAATTTCTCCTCACTCTATGAAGTGCATGTTTTTGTGCTACTCTACGTCCCAGAAAGCATATAAATGCTACGACCCTGTTTCACAGAGATTTTATGTTTCTGTTGATGTCATGATTTTTCAGAAAATTCCATATTATTAAAAATAGGGGGAGCAACCTACTAAACCATCACATCAGGTTCTGTTTTCTATGCCTACTGAGCTACTACAGCCCACTGAACCACCTATATCTAAGGCTAGTCAGCCTAATCTGGGTCCTTTCCCGTATCGTCCAAAGATTCCTAATACGAATACTTTCCCTAAGCATTTTCAGCGTAGGACCTAGGATGTCTCTCAGGTGGAAGAACCGATGTCTGCTATTTCAATCCCCACCAGCTAATAATGATTTGTCTAAAGACCAGGTACCTCCTACCAATAAGGACACTACTCTGGACCAGGGAATTCGCCGATATATCAGTATTGCTAGGTCAGCAGATATCGATATCAACCTATCTTTTTTCCACGATATCGCCGATATATCGCCCATATCGCTGATATATCGAGAATATATCACCGATATTATAAACTTTTGTTGAACTTTAGAGTTGTACATGCTAGGGTTCTTGCTCCCTTGTAGTCCATCAAATATGCCAACTTTAGAACTATACATCCTCTATCGACAATTCAGTCATTACACTTAGATTTACTTATTGAAAAAAAGAAAGAATATTCTAAAACGTAGGTGAGAAATACATTAGCATCTTCAAACCTCTATAAAAAGATGCATAAAATTAACCAAGCACTTTGATAATCCAAGAAGGTATTGAAAGAGCTATATTGTCATCTTCCTTTGAGTAAAGGATGTCATCCACGACGGTTCTTTCTTTCCCCAACAACAACCTAAGATTGACAGGCTCACTTGTTTCAGCATAGTTTATCTGAGTACTTGTATATTGGTGCTTTATTGATCTCCACTAATCTTGCAAACTATATATTATGCTATGATGGACATAATTTCTCTCTAGTTATTTGAGTATTTATATTTGTTAATTATATACGGTTGTGTCATCTGAATTATGTTTTCTTTTACCAAGTGCATCTTTGTTGATAGAAGATGTGATTTCATGTGTTGAGCTCATAATGAGAAGAGTAATAAGGTGGTTCACGAAATGTGAGACAAATCAATGAAAAAGAGAAGAGTATTGGAATGGAAAACGTATTAAAACTGATAAGAAAATCAAGGCTCTAGTTATTTGACCATTTATATTTATTCATTATATACTCCTGTGTAATCTAAATCGTATCTTCTATCACTAAGTATATCTTTGCTGATAGTATTTGTGATTTCATGTCTTGAGATCGTAATGAGAAGAGTAATAGGGTGATTCACGAAATCTGAAGCAAGTCAATGAGAAAAAGAAGAGTATTGGAATAGAAAGCATATTGAAACTAATAAGAAAATCAGTGTAACTATGGCATGATTTCAATTGTCAACAATATGCAATGAAAATTACTATGAACATTTTCCAATTAGTATCATGTTCTGTACGCTTTCTTTTCAAGATATGACTGTCGATATGCGACTAGTGCATTTCTATTATGTTTCATTCAAAATTTATGATTTTCTTCTTCTAGTTATTTCTTCATGATGTATTAGTTAGTAAAATGTTAATTTTAATAAAATTTGTAACATTTTGAGATATTTTGGGCATTTTTGAGCGATTTCCCTCATTCACCGATATCAGCGATATATCCCCGATATAACCCTTTTTTAACTTGTCGATACGATATCGATATCGATATTTAAAACATTGCTCTGGACCTTCCTATTGCACAAAGGAATGCTCCACGTTCTTGTGCTAAATATTTTGTATCTTAGTTTATATCCTTAACAGCTTGTCTATAGTTGGATGCCAGTTTTCCCTAGCCATTGACAATGTGCAGATACCACGAGATCATCGTGAGGCCTTCCAAGATCCATCTTAGACCTTAGCAATGGAGTAGAAGATGGCAGCTTTATAGTCCCGTGGCACGTTGGACCTTATTGATCTACCCTCAGGTGCTACTGTTGTGGGGCGTAGAAGTGTCTACTCTCCATTGTCGTCTTGATGGCACTGTGGAACGATAGAAGGCACGCTTGGTAGCCAAAGGATATATTCAGACGTTCAGGGTTGACTACTTTGAGACATTTTCCCCGGTAGCTCGCCTTAATTCTGTTCGGATACTGTTGTCTCTTGCTGTCAACAAGCATTAGACTATCCACCAGCTTGATATCGAAAATGTATTTCTGTATGGCGATTTGGAAGAAGTCTACATGAAGCAGCCACCAGGCTTCCCTACTAAGGGGGAGTGTGAGAAGGTGTGTAGACTGAAGAAAGCTAACTATGGACTGAAACAAAGTCCCAAAGCCTGGTTTAAGACGTTCAGCAGGGTGGTTTAAGACTACGGCTTCACCTGATCATCTGTTGATCATTTTGTCTTTACATTACATAAAAAGACAGGCTCAGTCATACTTGTTTATATAGATGACATACTTCTAACTAGCTGTGATTGGCAAGGTATAGAGAAAATGAAGAAGATGCTATAATCACAGTTTGTTACCAAAGACTTAGGCCCTATCAACTATTTCCTTGATATTGAGGTGCAGCACATTGGAGGACTTGTGTCAACCCAATACAAGTACGTTCTTGAAATGCTGAGAGACATGGGTATGCTAGGTTGCAAACCAGCATACGTGCCCATGGATGTGTCTTTACCTATTGCAGATGAGGACAGTACTATACCGCAAGATGTTACTAGATACCGTGAAATGATTGGTAAGCTATTGTATCTAACTGTTACTCGTCCTGACATTGCCTTTGCATTTGGAAGATTGAGCCAATTAAGCAGTCGCCAAGAGAAGTCCACTGGGATAATGTTTGCCATATTCTAAAGTACTTGAAAAGTGCACCTAGGAAAGACTCCTTTTCAAAGACAATATGCACTTGGATGTTTGTGGATACTCTGATGTAGACTATGCTGGCGCTCATGAGGATCAGAAATCCACTACAGGTTATTGTACATTTGTTGGAGGCAAATCTAGTTACATGGGGAAGCAAGAAACAAGCAATGGTATCTAGATCTAGTGCTAAGTTTGAATACAGAGCCATGTCTTAGACGACTTGTGAGCTACTATGGGTCCGACATCCATTCCATTCTAGAAGACTTTGAAGTACAGGTATCTAATCCTATTCCGATGCATAGTGACAACAACGCCACTTTTATTGCAAATAATCCAGTTTTCTATGAGATTACCAAGTATATTGAAGTGGATTGCCACTTCATCGAAGAGGCCATTATAGCTAGGAGGGTTTCTACACCCTACATATGCACTAAAGACCAACTGGCAAATATCTTCACTAAAGCACTTCCCAAGAAAAGATTACACTATATTTGTTCCAAGCTGGGTATGTTTGATATTTATACTCCGGCTTAAGGGAGAGTGTTATGTACGGGGTGTTTTTTATTGTTATTTATAGTGAAGGGGTATACTTGTAATTCTCTCTTTGGAGTCTATCTATATAAAGGCCCGGAGTTTCTCTAAATAAAGCTATCATTTCCATCCTAACAAAAATTAATTTTTTTATGATTACTTCCAATTATTTAATAATTTTCTTTGGAGATTGAAAGACTGAAAAATAAAATACCGGCATGGACGATAAAACAGATTTGAGTAACACCAATCGACTACCTCTAAAAAGTAACCTCTCACTCAAAGAAGAAAGTTTGTGACAAGCTCCACCATAATATTCCAATCTGACGCCAATAGTCTCTTGCCCCTCACGGAAGTCCCAAACATTTGATTGATAAATGTGCTAACGATGTCTCCAAAATATTAGACATTCCTTCCACATCAACACCAAAAATAGAAAAAGGAACAATCAAGGACTTTCTTCTATTAGTTCTCATGCTAGAAATCTCCGCAAAAATTCTTACCAAGGAAGATACATGAGCTACCTCTACACTACCCCCTTCTATGAAAAAAGTTGGGTCTACATCCTGTAGTAATGGAGTAAGCAAGGATCCATCTTCAAGAGTTGTGAAGCCAGAAAAAAGATTCCTTCTACATGCCTTAAAGGCCAAACTAGCTAAACTGTCTATGACAATATCAAATAAAAGTGGGGCCAACGAACACCCCTGCTTCACCCCTCGTTATGGCTGTGTCCAGGAATCATTTAAGCAACCATTTACCAAAATTAAAAAGGAAGAGGTAGTAACACATTTTCATCAATTGAACCCACATTTCTGGAAAACCCTGTTCTCCTAAGAATCTCCCAGAGGTATGTCCAAGACAGAGAGTCATATACCTTCGAAAAATCCACTTTCCACAAGAAAGTTGCAATCCCTCTTCTTTTCCAAGAAGCTATCATCTCCTCTACAATGACACAAGAATCCTGTAATGATCTCCCTTTTATGAATGCAGACTGAATCGAGGAGATAACCACAACATGACTGAACGAAGTTTGTTTACCAAGACCTTAGCCAAGATTTATCAATTGAATCTGCCCATGGCTGCTTCAGCAAATGGAAAAAGTGATAACAATTCAACCCCTTAAAACCTCTATTACCTGCAAAAAGCTCATGAATCATAACCATAATATCAGCACCAACCACCTCCCACATCTCCCTATAAAACACAATTTGCAACCCATCCGACCAAGGAGATCCCTCCACCTTCAACTCATGAAGTGCTCTTATTACCTCATCCTTGATTACTTCTCTAAGAAGATCCCCCCTCGTCTCCTCTTTTATTTGCACCATACCTAACCTACCCAAACACCATTCCTCAACAGGTTGCTTCTGAGTAAACATATGAAAACGGGCCAGAAAAGCTTTACAAATCTGATTCCTCTTATTAATCAAAGAATCACCAATTTTCATCACATTAATCGTATTCAACCTTCTCCTAGAGCTAGAAGCTAAATGGAAAAATCCGGTCTTTGCATCCCCATCTTTAAGCCATAACTACCTTAATTTTTGCCTCCAATCCATATCTCTTCTGCTCCTCATCCATGACCACCGCCTGCATATTCCTGCACTCCTGAGAATCAGCACTAGATAAAGGTGAAACCTCCTCTTTTCTATCCAAAAAGGAAATCTTCTGTAGAGCCTGAGTCCACCTTGCCTCTCGACATGCCAAAAGATCATGTTTGAACTTAATCATTGTTTCCTGAATAGCACAGATCTTACAATCTAGAGTACACATACCCAAAGTGGATGCCAACGTCCACTCCCACTTATCGCGGATCAATTCCTTAAACTCAGGCTCCCTCAGCCAAGATTTATGAAACTTAAAGTATGAAGAAAACGTGGCACCATCAATACTATACTAGAGTATAGGTGTATGATAAGAGAGGCCTATCATATACCCCCACTTCTAATCCATGGAAGACCTCTGCCAAAGCCAAATTACAAGTGAATCTATCAATGCAAGACATGGCACCATTACCATTCCTCCAAGTAAACCGAACCGCAGATATAGGAAGATCCATTAATTCAAGCTCCTATAGAAGATGTTGGAACTCGGATGTAGACGTATCGCATCTCCTATCTAGTCTATCATTAGAGGATAGAGTAGAATTAAAATCTCCACCAATTAACCAAGACATACCGTCCACCAAAAGAAATGCCTGACCAATCTCCTCCTAGAACCCTCATCACAAGGACCATACACATGAAATAGACATAGATAGACCATTTGATTTCCTAATAAACACGACAATCACCATCCTCTTGACAATTAAAGTAGTCGACTCAAAAAAAATCCTTATGCCACATCAATATAAGACCACTAGACCATCCTTCAGCTTTCACTTCAAGATAATCTATAAAACAGTCACCACACATACTATTTTTCATATGAGTCAAAGTATCCAAGTGAGTTTCCTGCAACAAGGCAACATCAATTCTCCATTCAGCTAGGTAACATCTTAAATTCGTCTCCACACTTCATCACAGAGGCAACAAATGTTCCAAGAAAGCACCCTAACCATTTGTGGTTACTTTTGACCCTCTCTTGTGGATCTTCTTAACTCCAATCACATTTGCAACCAATGCATCAACTTCCTCTAATCTGCCACAATTAGGAAGCTTCTTAACTGATCCTTTTTTTGCTATTTTCTTATGCTTATAACATACATTGATGATCAACTTTTGTTTTTGTGAAACCACCATCATAGGAGCCAATGATCTACTTGACAAAGGCCTTTATAAAATGCTCTTCCCCTTCCGCAATTGCTTCCCAACAATCCGCCCACTACCACTAGCATCAGAGATTGCATCATCAAGCACTCTCAAATGTTGTTGCCCAATGCTAGTATAAGGTGTTGCTTCAATCAACTCATTAACTTGAAGCATCACTTCATTAGGCTATTAGATCTTCTCATGTTCAAATCTCATAAAAATGGACCCAAATGTAATTGGGACTGGTAACTCCTGCACAGAACCACACGCAGCAGTAGCCAACACAACATTTTGACAATAACAATCCATTAGATGACATCGGCTATGGCCCATAGAATTAAACTCACCACATCCGGATCCGTAAACGGATCTAGAAGCCACTTGTTCGGAGCCCAAAACAAAGCCCACGTTCCTGTAGTTACTCCCTGCCACCTCTGCTGTCATTTTGGGACTGTTTCCCAAAGATGAAAAATCGTCAACCCCAAAATTAGGGCCACCGTGAATTTCAAAATTTGAAGCTGGCCAGGCAGGCATACCGATTTGGAAACCGGTCTCCAGACTAGCCGAGAGCCCCCCAACGGCACCCTATTGGTCCCCAACGTCGCCCTGTTAACTGGAAACCTCGCCGGAGGTGCTCCAGCAGTACCATCAACTCTGTTTGCCACCACCACCTGTGCATACGTTGACCTCTGCCAGATCTCCATATCAATCTCCTTGAAAGAGACTATGCAAGCACATCCCCCAAAGCGCAAAATCTTCTTGCTCGACATTGATTATCCCACAAGTAATTCTCCATGTACAATGACGGAGGTCGCACCACCCTCCTCAAGACCAACTCCACGACATCTTCGAACTCGAGCAAAAGAGGAGCAAATTGATGTCACAATCCCCCATTATTCTCAATCTAATTGGAATTCCAAAAATATGAAATGTAATTGGAGGACACAACGGAATTCTTTCGTCATTAGGCCCCTCATAAACACCTGGAAGGCTCCATCTAATGCACACACCTCCAAACCATGTCACCTCGAACTTAAGCAAATCAATATTTGAATCCCATAAGTCGAAAATGACTACTTTTGTTTCAGACAACACCGCAGCCTTCCAACTGGAAGAAGAAAAGCCAATTCAACATAAAACCGATCGTACCTCATCAACCTTTGCCGTACCACAAAGAAAGACTTCGACCAAGGACAATTTCAACAAGGAATCCATCTCCTTCACTTCCGACGACCAAGGAATTTCTACCTCTGTGGTTGAGGGCTCGTAAGTTGAAGGAGGCAACCTTGATCCCTCTTCCAATCATCTTTTGGTGGCGTTTCTCCTGGGACACGACCTCCAACTTTGCCCACATCCACAACAAAGAAGAGAAACCATGAGATCACAGTAGTCTCGAGCAAAGTGACCCCTCCCCTGACACTTGTAGCACTCGATATCATGAAGACGATCGCAATGAAGACCACCCCCATCGACCCCCCCCTCCCCACGAGTGACTCATAGGTCAAAAATGTTCTTAGATGCATTCATATTACATTTGCATGTATTTTGTTTGCTTTTGTGTTTTGTTGGTTCACTTCCATTGGCTATGGTTCTGTCATTGCTTATGTTTGTAAGTGTTGGCAGCCTCAATCTTACTTGAAATGGTATTGCTTTCATTTAATTTGTGGAAGGTTTGGGTTTATGGTGGCTTGTACAAATTTTAGAGAGGTTGATGTGTGGCTGCTCTATTATCACATCACATCTCCATGGGGCTAGAAAGTAGAAAACTGCACCTGTAGGTCAATAAGCAAGGATCTGATCCACATCATCTCAGCAGTTATTTGAGCCATAGGTTTCTACTCAGACTTGGCATTGGATCTCACAACTGTGCCATGTTTCTTGCTCCTCCATGTGATCAAATTTCCCGCTAAAAAGGTGCAGAATCCAGTAGTGGATTTGTGATCCACATGACATCCAGCATAGTCTGCATCAGAATAGCCACCCAACGTCATAGAGGACCCCTTTGAGAAGAAGAGAGCCTTCCCAGGAACCTTCTTGACATATCTAAGCACCATCAATGCTACATCCCAATGCTGATGTATTGGCTTAGCCATGAACTGACTCAGTCTCCCAACTGCAAAGGAGATGTCCGGCCTCGTGATAGTAAGATACAGCAACTTGCCCACAAGTTGTCTGTACCATCTACTGTCCACCACCTATGCATCCTCATCATAGAATAGCATCTTGGGGTCCATAGGAATACTGGCATCCTTAGCCCCAAGCATACCAACCTATTACAAGATATCTAAGGCATATTTCCGCTCGGACAGGACCACACCCTCCTTGCTACGAGCAACCACAATACTAAAGAAATATCGTAAAGCCCCCAGGTCCTTCATGACAAACTATTCTGCAAGGATGCGCTTAACCTCAGCAATACCCTGCACATTGTCCCCTGTGATGATCAAATCATCAACATAAACAAGTACCACAGTACCTCATCTAATCCTTCTGACAAATAGTGAAAAATCAGTTGTTGACCTCCTAAATCCAGCTGCATCTACAACCTATGGCAATCTCTAAAACCAGGCTCTGGAACTTTGTTTGAGGTCATATATAGCCTTCTGTAACCGACATACACACTATCCCTGACTTTCAAAGCCAAGTGGCTACTGCGTATAAACTTTCTCTTGGAGATCACCATAAAGGAAGACATTCTTCGCAACTAACTGATGCAATGGCCAATTTAACTAAACTACCACTGCAATCAACACCCAGACTATGGGAAGTCTAGCAACTGGGGAGAAGGTGTCAAAGAAGTCCACCCCGTAAGTCTGAGTGAACACCTTTGCCACGAGGCGAGCTTTGTACCTAGCAACACCACCATCAGGATTGAACATCACAGTAAATACCCATCGACAACCCACATGTGCAGCACCATTAGGAAGTGAAGTAAGCTTCCAAGTCCCACGACCTCTAAGAGCGACCATCTCATCCTCCATGACTGCCTGCCATTTTTGATCAAGCATGTCCTCACGGTGAGTAGCTGGAACCTATATAGCAACTAACGCCTGAGTAAATGCAACAAATTCAGGAGCTAGACTATCAGTAGCAAGTGCCACAGCCGTGGAATAACTAGTGCAAGTTCGTGATCGCTTCTGAATGGCTATCGGAAGGTCAAGATCATCACCCGACACATCACATGTCCTGTCCCTATGGCTATCACATGGAAAACAAACGTCGGTGTCTAAATGACTCACCTGGGAAGCCGATGGTGAAGGCGATGATGGGGGTCCCTGATAGATAACATGAGGGCGTACATATGTTTGGAGGGGCCCAGTCAGGCATGGAAAAAGATGCGTAGCATGTGGTGGCGGCAATGTGGTGGGGACATGAATCTCAGGAAAGCTCCCAAAGTGAATGGGAGAATATAGATATCACCCTCGGGAAGCATCTCAGCAGCTGTCACAGAAAAGAAAGGTACAGCCTCATAAAAGGTAACATCCACTGAAACATAGTGTCGAGAAGTAAGCGGATCAAAACACCGATACCCCTTTTGAGTCTAAGTGTACCCAAGAAAAATACGCTCGACTGCTCTCGGTGCTAGTTTATCCCGACCTTGTCCCAACAAATGGACAAAGACAACACAACCAAAAGTTTGAAGGGTGACGTGAAACAAGGGACAATCAGGATACATGACCTGAATAGGAATCTATTCATGCAATGCAACATTAGGTATCCGGATAATCAAAAAACAAATAGTCAAAATAGCATCACCCCAATAGAGAGAGGGGACAGAGTGGTGGTTAAGATTTTGGAGGCTGTGAGGGGTGGGACACCTAGAATCACAATCTAGGACTGGTGCTCTAATACCAAATTGGTTGAAATGACTTGGTTTCATTAGAAACCCTAGGGCTTTTTATATAGGGAGAGAGCGTAGGGTCAAAAGTACACAAAAATCCCTGAGGGACAAAACACATCAAGCCCTTACAATAAGAAGTAAACGACAACACTACATAAGCTAACAGATATGGTCTTTTTTTTGTGGCAAGGGTGCATTGCCTACAGCCTTCTCTTGTCGAATGACTTGCATTTATTCCACTCCCATAAATTCAACTATGTTGGCATTGAAACGTATACCGCCCTAAACTTGATAAGGGTATGGATGCATCTAATAATGCTCCTGCCAACTCATCCTCCTCTCATGCATGTACCATCACCACATCTAAGTGGAAGGAAAAGTTAAGGAGGGTGAGGAAGAGGGATGGTTATAAATGTGGGAGGTCTTTCAGGTATTTGTCTGTGTGCTCAGTTGTGCTAGCACTAGTACTCCTTCGGGCCAAGGAGGACAAAGATTGTGAGGAGGAGGACCTGGTAATTCCCAAGGGAGAAAGGTTGTCTCCTTTTAATTTCAGCATTCAGTTTTTGGATTTACATGCAAGCAATTTGTGTTTCTTCTTTGCCGCAGGTAAATGGCATGAGGTTGAACTTGTTTCAATTTCTGTAGAACTTGTTATTTCATAATTTCCCAATATGTGGTACGTACATTTCTACTCCTATGTATTAGTTGCAGATGTCATGATGAGTATCCCTCTTCATTACTTTTTTTTTTTTTTGAAAAGTAAAAAGGCGGTTATCCTTGTGATAACCAACCAATTCATCATTCATTAAAAAAGCAATCAATTACACCTCCATGTTACAAGACGGAGTCCCAAAACACTATCCCTGTTCATTACATGTGAAATGGAAATGAGACTATGCTTCTGTTAAACCTTATTATGTAACTGATTTCTCCTGCTGCTACCACAAATGGAAATGAGTATGCTTCTGTAGAACTTATTTCCTCATATTTCTCCTGACTTCGGTTAATTAAGTAACTGATTAAATGAAAATCGATGAATGACATGTGATTCAATAAAATTAATCACACATGGTTTCTTTTCTTTATTATCTCTCATCTATGATACTAATATGAATAAAAAAGATCAATGTAAGTAGCACTGATTAATGTTTAATGTTTGATATGTACTGAATCTTGTTATTGTTCTCCATTTATGCTACTGAATGAATAATATGTATTGTTTTTGTTGTTGACATCAAGTATGTAAGATATTGACTCGCCTGAAACACGTTTTAAATTTTGAAACCATTTGATATTGACCTCAATTTAATAAAACTCCATATATGAACGTTAAAATTTTTTGAAATATGAACACATGTCAATCTGCCCAAATTAATGCCTCTCATTTGTCATACTGATAACATGTAACTAGGATGCCAACCTCTCAAGCTAGCAGTGATAGTGCACGTGTTAAAGAACTGGCCACCATCAAAAGGATGAATGATACAATGGATCCTTCTTGCACACTATTTAGAAGCATATCAAGTCAGAATTCAACGCAAGAACCCATCTAGGTTATCAATTGAAGAAGATACACAATAGATGGAACACATTGAAAACAAAGGATAGGAAATATCTGTACCTTCTGTCAAGGAGTGCTTGGGGTTTTGGCCCTATGACCAGGCTGCCAACTGCCCCCTCGCCTAATGTGTCGGACAAGGAACCATACGCTTTTAGGTTCATTTATAGGTGCTAATGTTTGACTCTCACACGCCTTTACTCATTCCTATTGTACTTGTCTTCCCAATACAAGAGTCTATGTTACAAGCCTTTCCCCCACTATGAACGGATACAGGCTGTTTGCGGATGAGATACCCACTACAAGGGAGTTTACAAACTCCTCACAGCCACAGGGGCTGCGCTTTAGGAACCAAGTTCGAAGACAATCTCAGGTTCCCTCTCATTCTGATGTTTTGTCATACTTCCATATGCAACCACAATCTGAGGTTCCCGATCAGACAACACATCAAGCACAACCACAACCCATGTTCTCCCAAGAAGAAAAGAACATTGAATCCTTCCAGTAGAACCCTTTCACCAATCCAATGTCAAGTCAGATGTCTGGGTTTGCCTCTTTCGTTCATGAAAGTGGTCCATGCAATCCACCTCCAGCAAACCACCCATCACCAGAACCTATAAGGCCTTCACTTCTGGTGGTACGAGTTCTTGATCAAAGTGGCGAAAGAGCTTGACACAAACTGCTTAGACTTCAATTGGGATCCAAAACCATGCTAACTCATTGCTGAAGCAAGTAGTTAACCTACATATTGATAAGGGCAAGAAGGAGCAGCACATAAGCAGGTGCATAAAGGAGTTGGAAGCCCATGTTCCCAATCTTACTGCCAAGGAATTCAAGCAGTCCATGTGGTTTATTTGTGCAGGAATCCGTTTGCCATATCTTCATGGATATCAAAGATAACCTAATTAAGCTCGCTGCAAGGATTCATCAACACCTAGGACATGACGGCTACATGTGATTATGAAATACTCTACTTGTGTGCTTTCAGACCCCTTCTTTATTTCAGCCTAGGTTGTAGGTTATTTCCTCGCTTTTCTATCTTGTTCTTCAATGTTGCATGAACTAGAACTTTATTTGGACTCTATAACGAACTTTACTAAGTTTTATCCCCACTGTATTTGATCAATATGGGAAGCAACATAAATAGACCTCTTTATTTGATATGTGAATGCCAGCAATGGAAGACATAAAGCATTCCTCCTCTAACACACACTTTGAGCACTCACCTTATTCGAGCAATGACCTTGACAACAGCTTACTATTGTAGAAGTTATGATTCCCTTGGCCATTGAGTACCCACCTGGTGATATTTCACGCAACATCCCTAGGAGGCCACGGAATAATGGATGTCTGGGAAGTCATGCATGGGTTCATGAGGTGTTAGTCGGCCACCCACAAAGGTGATATGATGAGTTCCGTGTCTCAAAGGAATGGTTCTTGTTAATACTCTCAAATGTAATGGATTACACTCCACCAAGAATGTAAGAGTGTATGAATCCTTTCTATGCTACTGTTGTGTCTGGGACATGCTTATTACAACAGACACTTGATGAAGAGGTTCCAACACTCAAGTGAGACAATTAGTCGCCATCTCCAGGGCTCACTAGAGGTTGCACGTGATCTAAAGAATGAGTACATCCACTTACCTACAGCAAATGCCCCAATGCTTAATAGGATATCCACGAGTCGACACTTATATCCCTACTTCAAGGTATCACAAACCCTTACCATACTTATCATGTCTTCATATAGGTGATCCATACAAATAGCAATGACTCTCCCTACATTTTAACAATATGTGTTCAGAACAATAGGCGGTTTCCATGTTCATGCAACTGTTCCAACTGAGGCTCAAAACCAATTTAGGAACAGGAACGGATTTACATCACAGAATGTCACGGCAGTAGTATCTTTTCATATGCATTTCCTATGTGTCCACAGGTTCGAAGGGATTTGCCACAAACATACATGTGCTCCACTGGTGCTTGGAGCAGGGAGATATACATGTCCCTCCATGAAGGCAATACTTGGTAGATTGTAGGTACATTATTACCAGCCAATTCCTTGCACCTTATCGTGGAGTGGCCCTCCATATTCCCGAAATTCGTGCTAGAGGCAATCAACATTTCAGCAATCAGAAAGACCTGCTAAACCACCACCACTCCCAATTTAGGAATGTTGTGGAGAGGACATTTGGAGTCCTGAAAACACGATTCAAATGCCTAGATTTGCCATCTTATTATCCGTTCAACACTCGGGCTCAAATAGTAATGGTTTGTTGCACTATTCATAATTTCATCAGATGATTTCAAGGTGATGATGATTTCTTCCTCCAAGGGGTTTTGCAGTTGGATGGTGGTTCCGATGGTGAACATGAACAAGGCTAGGATGCAAGAGATGTCACTCGGCAGGAAACTCAGGATGGGGACTTCATTCACGAACAAGTTGTTGGCATGTGGCATGACTACATGGATTACCTTGATTAGGACCAGTTGACTACGATTTGGACTTTGCCATGTAATATAATAAAAGTCCTATAACCTATGGTTTATGGTGTGGCATGATTGTATCTATGCTTGGCAGGACTATGCTTTGGACTCCTATGACCTTATCTATCATGCTTTATATTTCTGCTATTATTGATCCTACTACTACTAATATTTATCTTAATGCTGCCATCATTGATCTTGATGCTTTCATCATTGATCTTAACGCTGCTATCATTCATCTTACTGCTGCTATTAAATTTTTTTTTTCTTTTGAAAAAGGAAAGGATAGTTATCCAGAGTGATACCTACCCAAATATATTAAATATATATCAACAGCCACCGTCAGTACAAATAGCAGACCCCAAGGTCCCCCACTCACAGGGATCCACTCCAAAAATTAAACAAAGAAATAACAGACTCAACAAAATTCTCCATATAAGGCCTCTGGCCCCTGAAGACCACAACATTCCTGCCCAACCAAATGCCCCATAA
Organism: Thalassia testudinum; assembly: GCA_037157565.1. Taxonomy (NCBI): domain Eukaryota; kingdom Viridiplantae; phylum Streptophyta; class Magnoliopsida; order Alismatales; family Hydrocharitaceae; genus Thalassia; species Thalassia testudinum. The sequence continues at coordinate 3,192,970 of JAZHRO010000003.1, read as the reverse complement.
CACCGCCAACGGTCTGGACCTCTCCTTCTTTGTACGGAAGACAATCCGTCTAGCATCACCCCCTCCATTTCTGAAGCTATGCCAAAAATCTTCAAAGGATCGACAATCCCACCACCCCACTGCCACCTGGCTCCAAATCTACACCACAAACGGGCAAGTGAAAAAAAGGCGATCAATCTCCTCCTCCCCACCTCCACACAAAGAGCAAACCTTGCTCTCTCTCCAGGAACCCACTTTCCCCTCCAAACCTTGGTCACAAGCCTTCTCCTCCTAAGTAGCCAGACAAAAATCTTGACCTTTAAAGGACACACGGCCTTCCAAATCTGTCTGCAATCTCTCACCAAATCCAGTTCAACCATGGAACTTCCAATGGACAATCTCCTATAGGCAGCCCCTACCGAGAAATCACCTTCATCCCAACCAAACATATCCGTACCGGAAGTTGGTTGCAACCCTTCCAACTCTTCAATCAACATCTAAAAGTCATGAGTTCTTGCATCTGAAAGGTTTCTTACAAAGCGCGGGCACCACCCACCTTCCCACACCTCAACCACAGATTCCTCTTTGTTCTGGGACAAAGCAAACAATCTTTGAAATCTTCTAGCAAGCACACATTGTTTTGTCCAATCATCTAGCCAAAATCTGAAGATCTCTCCCGTTCCAACCACAGGAATGAAAAAGCTCTGCACCCTAGGAGCCACCACCGACAAACCTTTCAAAAAATGAGAAGCATCCCTCGGCGGAGATATCAGGATATCCCACCGCACCGGGCCACCATAAGCGGTCCCGAACACCTTGCCCACCAAATCCTCCCTACATTCCAAGAGGCTCCCCACCCATTTCGCCAACAGGCTGTCATTAGACCTCCCCAGGTCTCTCACCCCGAGTCCCCCCTCTTCTACCGACCTGCAGACCTCCTCCCACGCAACCAACCTAGCACCCAATCCATTCATCCCCTGGTTGGACCAGAAGAAATTCCTCATAAGTCTCTCTATCTTCCCGACAACCTGTCGAGGCATCTTCAAGACAGAAGTAAAATACGACGGCATCGCTGCCAAAACCGCCTTGAGCAAGACCAACCTTCCACCCCTTGACAGAAGCCTGGACGCCCACCCTTCCAGTCTCCCCTCTAGCCTCTCCACAAGGGGAGCCCAATCTTTCACCAGAATCCTGTCATCCGTCAATGGTAAGCCCAAATATCTGATCAGAAGCTTCACCTGCTCTGTGCCGAGACCTAAGCTACACCCCCTCACCTCCACCTCACTCAAATTGAAGGGGACAAAGTCAGATTTAGACAAATTGATCTGCAATCCCGAAGCCTCACCAAACAGGAAGAGTAGAATCCGCATTCTCCTGACTTTCACTTCCCCACCTTCAATGAAGAAAACCGTATCATCCGCATACTGAAGTACTGGAATACTCGTCCCACCACTCAAGGAGAAGCCCTTCACCAAGTTCCTCTCACACGACCTCTTAGCCACCCTCGCCAGTGCATCCGTTACAATCACAAAAAGCATCGGGGCCAAAGGACACCCTTGCCTCACCCCCCTCCTCGGCTGAATCCAACCCCCTGCCGGGTTTCCATTGATAAGAATCGAGAAAGACGTCGTGGTAACACATCTCTTCATCCAGTCAATCCACATCTGCGGGAAACCCCTCTTCATCAAGGACGCCGAAAGAAACAACCACTGAACCGAGTCATAGGCCTTGCTGAAGTCAACTTTCCACATGAAAGCCTTCTTCTTACTCCTCTTCCAGGGCGATAGGATCTCCGAGGCCAACACATAACCTTCCAAAATGTTTCTTCCAGGGGCAAAAGCCGACTGCACCGGATCTATAATCCCAACCAACGTCCTCCTCAGTCTATTCACCAAAAGCTTTGCCACAATCAAGTAGATAGCATTCGAGAGGGCTATCGGTCTATACTCCTGGATCTCCTCAGCATCCTCCTTTTTCGGCAACAAGAACATGTAGAACTTGTTCAACCTATTGAAACCCAAATTTCCAGCTCTAAACTCTTGCACAACCTGCATCACATCTTCCTTCACCACCGGCCAGAACTCTTTATAGAAAGGCAACCAGAAAACCATCCGGCCCCGGACAACCGTCAACATTCAATCCCCAGATTGCCTTGCAAACCTCATCCTCTTCAAACGGACCCGTCAAAAAACTGGCTTCTGTCTCCCCGATCCGCGGTACTTCAGACCCCAACCATCTCCATCTTCCCCCCCCCCCCGTCTACACCCAGAAAACTCTCTGAAATACCTCGCAACAGCCCCCTCCACCGCCTCTCTTCCCACAAACTCCTCCCCATCCACCACCAACCTGTCAATCCAGTTCCTCCTCCTCCTTCCTGATGCAACCATATGAAAAAATCGAGTATTGGAATCGCCCTCCTTCAGCCACCTCTGCCTGGATCTCACCTTCCACTCCATCTCCACCTTCCGGTCTTCCTCTTGTATCACCTGAATTTGCCTTGCTTTGCAAACCCTGTCACTATCAGAAAGGAGACCAATATCCTCCACCATGTCCAACCGCACAATCTCACCAAGAGCCTCCTCTCTCCTCTTCCCACGTTCCTCCCTAATTTGCTTCATATGGATCTTCAAGAAAGATCTCAAATCCCGCAGCTTAGCTTCCAATCTGACAGCCGCCGAGCCATCCACATGAGCCGACCTCCACCGCACCTCTACTAGCCCCCTGAACCCCTCTTCCAATAGCCACGCCCTGTCGAACTTAAAATACATACCATGCCTCCACTCCTCGTTCTAAGCCCACAACAAAGGAGTGTGATCCGAGAACAGCCGCTCCAGGGGTCTAACCTCCGCCATCGGGAACAACTCTGCCATCACCATTGAGGCAAAAAATCTGTCAATCCGGGACCGCTGTCCTCCAGAACTCCTCCAAGTGAAAAGACAGGACGAAGGTAGCATGTCAACCAGCCCCTGTTCCGCAACAAAGCCCGCAAACGCCTCAAAGCCTTGGTTCATTCCTCCACGGCCATCTGGTCTATCCTCTGCCAGCAAAGTGACATTAAAATCACCACCTATCAACCAAGGCATCCCCTGAAAAACTGTCGCAACCTGACTCAGATCTTCCCATAAAACATGCCTCCTCCAACCCTCCGTCGAACCGTAAACCGAAGAAAAGAGCATACATGTATTATCCTGGCACCTCTAAAGCCTGACAGTGACAACATGGGACTCGACCAACGAGTCCACCAAGGAGAAAACATCATCCTTCCACCCCACAACAATTCCACCTGCACTATCAATCCATCCAGGGCCAAGAACCCCCCAAAAACACCTCCCTCCACAGCCTCCCATCACAGCTCTCCCACTTCGTCTCCTAAAGAAAGATCACATCCGGCCCCCACCTCTGAACATAACCCTGCAGTGTCGCCCGCCTCGATGGATCATTCAGACCCCTCACATTCCATGATAGTACCTTTGTCATGTAAAGCCCCGGGAAACTCATCCTTGTGTCAATCGCCTAAACCCCATCTCCGCAGCCACCTCATCCACCTCTCCCTCCTCCAGCACACACCGACCGTTCATGCTCCCCTCACCATCGCCCTCCAATCCACCCTGCCCCGCAATCTCCCCCCTGTCGGCATCCATCTCCTGCGCCTCTCCCTGCGTCGAGACCTTCCCCACAGGCTACATTGCCACCGTATCAGCCCCCCGCGTCTTCACCGCTTCCTCTAACGCCCCAGCACCGCCACCAGCTCCAGCCATCTGCTATCCCACCTCAACTGTAGAGGCCCCCCGAGTAGTCTTCGCCCTGCCTTTACCCCCAGTCAGGCCCACTATCGGCACCTCGCCCCGTCCTCCAGAAGGCGGGGCAACGCTCGGCTTCACCCGCCTTCGACGCAAGCCCTCCCCAATCACGCTCCCAGCTGGAGCCTTCACAGTGCGCCCCCTCGGTATGACCAGTGCGGCCTGTAAGTGAGCCGCTGCGGCCCCAGCAACCTCGACTCCCGTCGCCGCCCGTGCTCCACCTGACCTGCGACACCGCGTCCCACCGCCCAGTCTGGTCTGTCGGGGACATGTCGCGAGCTTTCAGCCATAGCCCCTGGGCCGCCATCTTCAAAGGTCCGACTTCTCGGGTCTACCCGCGGGAAGTGAAACGAACCGATGTCTCCACCGATACCGCCATCACCCGTAGTCAGGTCTAGTTCACCCGACTCGGATCCGTCACAGTCGCACCCCTCAAAACCCAGGGCCTCCTCAGTGCCAAGGCCGCACCCGCAATCAGCGGAGTCACCAAAAGCCGCAGACTTCATCAGCCCCTCCGCGATACCCGCACCGGTTTCCGACATCCCCGCCCTTCCACCTGCCTCAGATCTCGCCATGGGGATCGTAACCGTCGCACCATCCTCGCCGCGACCATCGAGCTTCCCAAAAGCAACCTGCCCCTCCTACGTGTGCCCACCACCACCGCCGACCACCGCCTCAGCAAAGGACCTAGGTCCCCCGGGTCCTCGCGAGACGCAAATTAGCCAGGAGGAACTCCCCCATTTGAGGACCAACCTCTCCACAAGCTGTCGCCCCAGCCTCATCTCCACCCACGCTCCGAATCGCAATAGGTCCACCAACCTAAGGCCCACGCCATCGCAGCTTCGGAGCCTCGCAAAAGGAGCAACCACCGCCGCCGCCACCTCCACCGTGCGAAGGAAGAGGGGGACCCCCTCAATCCACACCTTCTGCCTCACACCAGCCGGCGGTCGCTCTGCCAACGCACCATCCGACCTCACCGGCCAGCGACACCGCGATCACATCACAACACCTTGAAAGCCAGATGCCGCAGCTCCTCCCGACCGAGCCCCAGCAGCACCAGACACCCACTCCTGAGGGAAGCCACCCCAAAGAACCTCCCGCCACTCCCCAAGAAGGTGGCGACCGCCCTTCTCAGAGCCCCCACATCCACCTCCCCCTCCAGCACCACCGCCACAAGAGCTGAAGCCAGCCTCCCTTCCAACACCCCGATCTCCTCCGACCATGGCACCTCCACCTCCACGAGAGGTGCCCCCTCCACGACCACAGGCATCCCCTCCCTCCCCGAAGAAAACATGCCGCCCAGTCCACGGAGCCCGCAACCCGACCTCCGGTGCCCCAAACCGCCACAGCACAGGCACCTCACCGGGTCCCTGCAGACCGCTGCCACATTCCCCCTCCCGAGGCACTTGAAGCATCTCACCGGCTCCACACCCCGCCACGGCCTCCTCCTCACCTCCGTCCAGTCAGAGCCACCATTCCCCACCCCACCCGCCAGTCGCCCTGCGAACCCCCTCTCGCTCACCCTCTCACTCATGTGCAATCCCTGCTATTAAATCTTAATGCTGCTATAATTTTATTTGCATCCAACAGACTTATCCACATTGATTTCTTGTGTGTTATTGTTTATTAATATTAATTAATAAGGCCTGCCGCTATACTTCTTGTCTGCCTTGTTTTTGGCTCTCTACCTCTGACTTGTGCATGGATTTGGGCATATTCTTCATCTAAGCTGTTTACTTGTTCAGTTTGCTGCTATGGTTTTCTATTTAGCTACTGCTATATACTTCCGACCTCTTTACTTGCTCAGTTTGGTGCTATGGTTTCTCTATTTACCTGCTGCTATATAGTTCTGACATTTTTACTGTTCAGTTTGCAGCTATGGTTTTCTATTTATCTACAGCTACATACTTCCAACCTCTTGTTCAGTTTGCTGCTATGGTTCCTCTATTTACCTACTGCTATATAGTTTTGACCTCTTCACTTGTTCAGTTTCTCAATAGGAAATGTTTGATCCTATTGGTCACTGTGGATTATTATGTTAAATGTTGTTTTCAATGGTTTATATTCTGCTGCACTGCAGGTAGAAAATTTTTTCAATTCTATTTATGCACTTTGGCTATGATGAAACCCAGACATTTATGTGCCATGGAAAAATGCTGTGATAGGCAAGCGATACTTGGTGGGCTGTTCCTTGTTTGTAACTTGTAAGATATGTTGGAGTTAAGGAGTTTGTTTGGATGGCCTCCGTAGGCAACCCCGCCTCAGTCCAGCTAAGTACTACTCACTTGGATCCATTTGTTGTACATGCATTCTTCTCTTCCTGCTATATCCGCTAAATGCTTCTTCCTTTCACCTTCTTCTTTCATTCATGTTTTCCTCTTCTTCCTGTTCCTTATGCAGCAGGCATGTCCTGCTGTGATTCATTTCAATCATGTATACTCCTGCCAATATACAATGGACTTGGTCCACCAGTATGCATGTCCGATCCTTGCTTTAGCCATTGATGCTGAAATCGAAAGTCTATGTTCTGAGCCAATTCCAAAACACACTCATATCAGCACTCATCTTTTTCTTTATTGATGACATCAGTTCCATATTGCTGCCATTTGCTTTCCTTGTTTCAAGAAGATGGTGCTGCTCACCTTCAATAACAGGACCCACGGAAGGACATGCTTCTGTGGATATCTATGCACAATCAACTTCGAGGAGGCCGAACACCCGATGCAAACAGCGCAGAGGAGGATTTACTATGAGTGCATTCAGCATGTTTTACATGGTCCCTCAATCTTACATCTATGAAGCATAACCATTCATCACGTAGAAAATAAACTCCATTTATCTTCCATTATTCCAGAAGCATCGCTTTAAGGTGTATATAGTTACCCTTCATTCTGATATCGCACAAAAGGCAGAGCTCAGCCTTCTCAGTTATGTGGTTGGCACTATCACAAAAGGACTTAAAGGCTACCAAGGAGAAATTGGTGGTTAGCGAGGAGTACATGGACTACCTCCTTGATAGGGTCACCAAGTTGGATCACGAGTAGGAGAACAGGACACACCTCATTGAACGCTTCCGTGATGCCGAGTAGTGTTACCCTCGTGTTTTTCTATCTCCCCAACTGGATTTATGTAATATTCCTCCAATATGGATGTATCACCATGCATCAGAGTTGTGAACAATGTTGATTTGATAGTGTAGTCATGTTGGTTTGATGGTGCAGTTGTATCCTTCTACCCCCTTGGTCATGTAGAACAATATCTTATAGGTAATGAAAGTTAAGTTCGATGGTACTTGCTTCCAATTTATGTTCTTCGCAATGAAATCTAACAATATGTTATTTCCCATAACCAACATTTTTCATTTTCAACTCCTTGCTCCTTGATTTTGTTCTCAACAGTTAGCACCATCTCTATTGCATTCACAGTAAAGAGAAGAAAGGGTACTTACCCATATCTCTCAACCCATCATAGGGGTATTATCAGTATTTCAAACACCTATTCCCACCTTATCCCAACAGCCCAGATGGTAATTCTCATCCTTATTCCACTGACCAAACCAAACAGAATACATACGGTTTATTCCAGGTTCTATTCCACCACATTCCAAATGCCAAACAGGGCAGACCCAACACTTATTCCTACTCAACAAAACAATTTTGGAATTACTATTCCACCATAGAAACAGACCCTTAGTATTTATCCAGTCAATCTTGACATTCTTTGAGTACAAGAAACAAGTATAGTATGTAATGACTTATTGTCTACTTAATCGATTGTTGACTTGATTAAGTTCAAGAGACGAATATGCTATATCACCTCAGGCGATTATGCCCTCATTGAAAGGTCTTTTAAAAATATCTATGGAATGTGAGCTGGGAAAGAAAAGATGACATTAGACCACTTAAATATCATCCTAAAGTCAATCAGTGCATTGCATAAAACCTACATAATAAGGGCATAATGACTAGCTGCCTTGGATATGAAACATGTAAACCTATGATGTCAGGAGCATGTTTGCCCTTGACCTTCTATATTTTACATTTAGAACTGTGGTACATAAATTAAAAACTCAAAAATAGTATACCATAATGTTGCCATTTAATTATAAATATTATAATGTGGTACAATTATTTTTCTAGTGCTTCAAATGTGTATACTTATGGATACATAAAACATATATTTCCCAACCAAGATTGACAAAAAATTGACCCACAATTTCAACATGAACCCCATCTTATTTCTGAATATAGAAATCCTCCCCTAGAAAAAGCGTTAAAAAAATTAAAATGAGCCCTCCTATTATGCAGTATCCAACCAGCATACACAATAAAGACATCCATGGTTCAAAATATCGTGATACACCGGCAACATGTAGCAAAATATTGCATATCCATAAGGTAACCCATATTGATACAACATAAATGTCAGCATTTGTGCATTTTGGTGAAATATCCTTAAATATTGAGGATCCAGACTAAACCAGGGAAATTTAGACTAACAAGTGTAAATATTCCAAATATCCCCAAAATGAGATAATAGTGGCAGATACCTGTCAAAATCTAGTACTGTTACTAGATTTGGCTTGTTGCTCTCATTCGCATGTTGCTACACTCAGTGTTTAGAAAGTTGGCTGAGTAAACCGCATGCTCAGCCATCTACTCATAGTCCGCATAATCGTCCAAATACTTGTCCAATTTTTTAATAGATTTAATTCAAATCTTTATTAAATCTAACTACATTATATTTAAAAGCATGATACTCACCAAAAGTATCCATATCAGACCCTCCCTTGCAATATCTAAAATGTTGACAACATATGCTGTAGGAAAATATGTTATTAAGTTAGAACATTTTACTAATGCCTTATTTCAAGGTGCTATGCTTTGGTTGTACTGCTTATTTTTGCCCAAGATGTAGTTGTTTGTCTATTAGTTATCATGTATTTGCTTTAATAATTCTATTTTGACTGGATTAGTATAATTATTTATTTATATTTTATTATTTAAAAATACAAAGCCACTTACTCGCTTGCATTCCGAGTACTTGCTATGCAGTGACGTGTCCAGCTGAATACTGCATACAGACTATCTAAACGCTGCCTACTCTCTTCTCACCATACCAAGCCTCATTTTTTGCACCTTCTACCATTTGTTGAAGACAAATGATCTTTAACTTCACCTCCATTCCTACTCTTCATTTTTTTCCTAGACTTAATGATTTTCTCACCTCGTGTTTTCTGACCTTCCATGTATACCCAAATATTCAAAACCTTGAAGCAGCAATTAAACAAATGACAATCGTAGAGAACTTCAAAAAACAAATAAATACACTTGAGGAACATCTAGGCAAAATCTAATGACTACATGATCTCTTCACATTTAACTGCTTCAGGATGTGAAAGCATGAATCTTATGAGGATCTATGCAGCTGACATTCAATACAGAAATGGAGCAACCAAGTAGACGTGATATTGCAAGGAACCAAATTATAAGTGGTTAAAATCACAAGAAGCTGCATTTCCAATCACAAGTAAGACGAGTTCCGAAACATCAATACCTGTAGAACACAGTCCAGCTCAAAGTTCCGGATCTTTGCATTCGTTCCATAATAGCTGTGTATTGGGAAAAAAAGACCACAACCACCACAAGAACAAATTTACAAGAAAGCAATGCACGTGCAGACCTTTTTAAAAGAATAAAAATGAACTATAATACCAAAAAAATACTCACTCCTTGATCTTCTCAGATAGCCCAACAGCGGTCAATTCTTTAATCCAATGAGCTAGAAGGGTCTTTGGGGCCACAATCAATGCCCTTTTGACAAGTTTTGAGTGAAAAAGCCCGGCCAAATAGGACGATATCTGAAGTAAAAGGAGGCAACAATTTTTTTACCAGTTATAAAGACATAGATAATGGACATTTAGACATTGAAAAGAAATACATAACCAAAATCCAGTCCAATTCAAATTCCCCCAATTTTTACAGACTGATATCATTAACATCTGTCATATATCATCCTCAATCTAAAGTCAACAGTTCAAAGGGAAACATTATCTATAAGAATGCACGTTACGCAACCAAAACCAACTTCACCTGCATGGTCTTCCCGAGTCCCATGTCATCCCCCAAGATCCCTCCAGTCATTCCGCAATGCAGCGACCACAGCCACCTCAACCCGTCCCGCTGGTGCGGATAGAGGATTTTCACAACCCGAGCTGGTAGCTGATACGTCAACCCCTTGCAGCTCCCAAATCCAGTCAGCTCGATCGGCTCCCCCTCGCTCTCCACGTCACACTCATCATCCGACAAGTCCACCACCACTCCTCCCCCAACGCTCCTCGAAGGCACGACGTCCTCGTCATCAACATTCTCCACTACCACCACACCCTCCCCTCTGCAATCCTCAGTATTCTCTTCGCACCCCCTGGAGGACAGTGTTGACTTGGCACTCCCGAACTCGTCCTCCTCCTGCACCTCGACCACCGCGGCCTTCTCCTTCGGCCTCTCCACCGAGAGGCACTCCAATCTGGCCGTCAGATCGGTCAGGATGTCCCGGATCTGCTCCCCATCCCCGCCGCCCTTCTCGGTGTTGATGATCGATGACGACGGCGGCGGCGAATCAAACAGGGACTCGTCAACGCCCTTGCCTTCTTCGGACGAGTCGTCCTCTGGGGGTACCGAGAGCTTGCAGAGGCGCCGGCGGCCTTCGATGCGGACCTTGTGAGCCTTCGATTCCTCTGGTTGGTACAAAGAGTTTGATGGGAGAGGGCAGACATTGGGAAGGGGATCGGTGCAAGGGTTTTGGAGAAGGAAGATATTTATTTTACCTGGACTAGGGGGAGGCTTTGAAGGGCGGCTGCGGGAGAGGTCCAGGAGGAGGCGGTTGGCGCGCTCGTTGAGGCTGAGGGGCTTCCGCTCCGACATGGCGTCGGGAGGAGGCGAAGGCCGCGGGGAAGGTGGAGATGTCGGAGGGACGCCGGAGATGGAGGGGGATGACGAAAGCAGCAGCTGCAGGTGTGGGAGGGGAGGGGAGGGGAGAGCAGTCGGGGTGGCTGTGGGGAAGGTGGTTTGGAGGGTCGATGGTGGCCGGGAAGTAGTAGGGGCGATGGCGGCGCTAGAGGTGGAGGTGCGCCGGACTATTGGAGGTGTGGGAAGGGAGGGGAAGGGACAGCAGCAGAGGCCGGCGCAAGGGTTGGGTCGGGGCACGAGAGAGGATGGGGGAAGGCGGGGGACGGCGCGACTTAATTCAAAAAGGGGTCCCAACCATTCTCTTCTCGAAATGAGAAATACGCCAAGATTCGCTATAACTTGTCCGCAACAAATGAACTATCGACGGGGTCGACCTCCTCGTCGCTAATTTACTTTTTTTTTTTCATTTATTTTTCCTGCGCCAGACAGAGTAGCTTGTGTTTTAAAAAATATTTTTCATACTTTTTATTAAAACATGTTCTTTTACCGTGTTAAAACATTAACATATATATTCTTTCACAAATATATTAGATGTGAGAGGGAGTGGAAAGAAAAATAGAGAACGAATGGTCATTTTCACCGTCATTCTCATGCCTCCTCCCTTATCAAAAATAAGTGGCCTACAGTTGAACTGAAAAGCACGTCGAAATCTTGTCCTTTCCACTGATCGCACGACCAAGAGGGAATGCATGGGATCAGATGTTTGTTTGGTCATGGGTTATCGATTGTCCGAGTAGAAAACTCTAACCCCATCACGATATGTCATGCTAAATCTAAAAAGTATTTCTCTTCTCCTTGTAGATCGTAGTAATTTATTTCTTTTTGTTTTTCCCTTAACGTAAAATTGTAATTGTACATAGGGATGTGAGTTTTGGTAAATCTAATCTGAACCTACCAAAACATGTACCTAATTAAGCATTGAATTAGGTAAACTCAATTAGATAAATATGTAAGTTTTGGTAAACTCAATTAGGTAAACCCACTAAGCAATTTGCCTAATTAAGCATTGAATTATGCAGCTCAAGTAACACATGTTTTAGTAGGTTTTCAAACTTCACTTGCTTGCCATTGTATGTTTCTTTTGCATGTGTTGTTTTTGTGCGTCAATATGGTTCATATGAGTATTGTGTTCTCATTAGTTGCAAGATGGAAGATTTCCCATGTGTTTTATTTTTCTTATCGTTAGTGCGTTCTACAATTTCTCCGGTTGTTACATATTTTATGTTTCGAGGTTGTATGTTATTCTTGTACAGTAAGGGATTTTGTTGACTTAGATGATCTAATGCACCTTGATGTTTACAAAAATGGGGAGCTTGTCGATGGTGGGTGCCATTTATATTTTGTGTTCTCATCATTATTTAAATGTGTCATGTGGTTTGCTAATCATTTCCTTATTCCCCATTTTTGTTTCGTTGATGTAGGGTTTGATCACGATTCTATTGAGGTCATAGCTATTGACAATTGGATATCTTTTATTACTTGTTCAATGTCACTATTAAATTTTATTTTGTTTCATTCATGTAAATAAAGTTAATATTAGTGGAATTGATTTGAATGCATATTCCATGAAAATATTTGATTGTTTAATAATTTTCATTTTCAAAGTTGACTGGAATTGAAATGACCTATTTCTTTTTTTAGTTGGATAAGACGTCTAGACTGTAGTCAGACGTCTGTCTAGACCTCTAGACATATGTCCGGACGTCTGAAAGTAGGAAAGTATCGTATATTCTTTTAGCTCTACACGCAGGCGACACGCAGAGTCTCGCTCTCTCTCCTCCACCTCCTCACCCGAACCCAAAAACTTCCCTATTTAAACCCCCCATCCACTCCACACCCCACCACTCAAGCCACCTCCACCTTCCCCTTGCAACAGCCATGCCCCTTTAGCCTCCCGTCTCTACTACAGCTATGGCGAGGAAGGAGAGGTGCCGATGAGGGAGAATAGGGAAGAACGAGAGCGAGAGAGTGCGAGGGAGTGAGAGCAAGGCAGAAGGACGATGACCGCGAGAGCTCGATGGAGCTCAAGGAGGAGTTCATGGGAGAGAGGAGGACGTCGGTGGGGATCTTCTCAAGCTCCTGCAGCTACTCAAACCACTACGTCATCTGAGGGCAGAGGTGCGAGCGGGGCGAGCTGCGCGGAGGAGTTTCGATACTAGAAAATTTTCAGTATCAGACATCTGGAGCATCGACCAGACGTCTGGCGAGACATCAGGATGTCCGGAGCTGAAGCCGGACGTCTGAAAGCATAATATCGCAAGGTACGTATCTTCCTAAGCTACTTTTTGCCATGCAGACTGTAGCACAGGAAATGTCGGGCTGAGTTTATGCGTGCGATTTTCGTACGCAGGTGCGAATGTTGGAAAGGAGCACAGTGCGCCTTCCCAGGCACTGTTGGACGTCTGACCACTTCGCCAGACGTCTGACGGCCCTTTCAGACGACTGGAAGGAGGGTGAGACATCTACAACTGCCCCCAGACGATCGCAGAGGGATCCAGACGTCTGAGAATACCGCAGGAGACACAAGGTGAGATTTGACATCTTTTAAGACGTCTGGGACTTGTCCCAAACATCGGATTTTGAGCAGTAACCGTGTTTTTTGCCCGTTTAGGGCCCAAACGGAATCGAATTTCCGCAAACGAAGTACCGCTGTTTTCCACTCGAGTTTCTTTAAGTGTTCGTGTTGAGTATCTACTGTTTTGAGCTCGTCTGATGTAAATTAGTCGCTGGTACAGGTTAACAGCCGGTGGTGTGTTCGGGGCCCGCGAAGATGACGAGATCTGCGGTGCAGGCCCCCATTCCTCCCATGCTACCCGGTAGTGTGGTTTAATTCAATTGTGAATATTTAAATAAGAATATACTTGTTTGGAATAATCGGATCAAACTCTAGAATGTAGAATGAACCCTAGGGTAGAAATGTATGATCCTTTTTTGAGCTATACTATTTACTTGAGTGCATGTTTAAAATAAACTGCTAGCAAATGGTATTAGTGTAATTATCAGATGCATGTTAAAATACGAGTTGCCTGTATGCGAATGAGAAAGTGAACGATGACACCACAAGTTGTATGTAAATGATTAAGAATTAAATTGTGAAAACACAAGCTGACTGTATATGGATGAAGAACATGTTATGAAACACGAGATCTGAATATGGATAAATGAGATGAATAATGAGCATGAACCCTACCGGGAATTAAGAGTAGAACTCCTATGTATGAAAGATTTGGAATGTAGATAGGAAGTTAACTGGCCCTTGTGTACACGGTACCAAGGAGAGCAACTATCCCTTTTAGCGTAGAGGGCGAGTCAGCCACCTCTTGGGTTGAGACCCGAGGTAGGACTGGACACTCTACACCGACTCCTATTGGCCTTCGCATACGTGATACCGAGGTGAGCTACTAGTGTAGGGAGAGAGCTAGCCACCCCACAGGACCTGGGGTTAAGTTAGCCATCCTACACTGACTTTGTTAAGCCCGCTGGGCAAATTGGAGTAGTCGGACGAGGGTATGTAGATTGTAGAGGGGCGAGACCCCTGTTCTAAAAGGGCAAGGTCCTATACTGTTTCATGCTGTACTTTGGGCGTACCCGCTAACAAAAACGACTGACTGCTTGTCAGTGCAGGGTAGCTACCCGTGCCCTTATCACGCGTGTCGTATCACCGCTACGTCTCGACGATGACCTCGAGGTGGTTGACTGGGTGTAGGACTACTGCGGGGGACTCTTCCGGCCAGGAGAGCACCACGTGTACCTTCTATTCCACGGAAAAGACTGCAATCAAGATCATTCCCACGAGAAACAAGTAAGATCAAGAAATACTTGGAAACTTTGAGAAATACATGGATACTTTGAGAAATACATGAACCAGAAATACATAAATGAGATAAATAAAAATGAGAATAAAACCCGCTTGTTATTTTTACTTTACTTGCACATAAATAATGTAAACATCACTCTACTCAGCGTTCGTTGACTCCAGCTTTTCGTAACCCTGTTCAGGATCAGGAGTTGAGCAGCTCAAGTTTCCGATTGCAGAGGGAGCTGGGCCCAATCGAGCTTAGCCGTAGTTGTGGGTACTAGAGTTTAAATTACTGTTCTCGTTACTTTCTATTTTATCTTGTTGTTGTGGTGGCATGTACTATTTTCAGACAGTTGTTGTACTTTCTTCCACTGTTTCATTTTTCCTTCTACTTAGTTATATTACATGTGTGAATGTGGTTTATTTTTCAACTTTTAGTTATTTCTCGTTGGACGACTAGGTCTTGGGATTAGTCGAGACGAGCTAATCTCGGGTCCTGTAGGGATCCAGGAGTCGGGTCGTAACAAGAATGCATGTCAAATAGTATTTACTTTATCTTATTTTATTGAAATATTTTTCTAGGTATTATTTCTATTTATTTTTATGCTCTTTGTAAATTCATCTATATTATTTTGTATTTTTTTTATTCAAGGTTCATCCTGGGGGCATGACAATTGGCCAAGCAATTCGCGCTACAGTGTTTCCTATTTCAATAAATTGACTATGCTTACGGTGTATATTTATGAAGATTTTTCAAAAGTTTGGAAAGTAGGATGATGTCAAGATGAATGGAAAAGAATTCACAATTCTTTATTTGTCAAGCAATATTAAAAGAGATCGACAAAACTAATATAATACAACAGTAAAAGAGTGCAAATTCATTTTTCGATTGTTATGTAAATTCCAAAACTACTTTCAAGCAATTCGTTACACAATATACCTTTCTCTTCATGTGAAATTTGAAAAGGAGGTCAAAGTAAACTACGATTGTTTTCATAAGAGAGCACAAGTTAAGAATTGGCTTTCATTGGAAAGTCAAATATGTGGCACAGATACCATTGGTATTTTTAGGAAGTTTCATGAGTAGCTTTCATCTACCACGTACCATCTTCTATTTCTTTTGTTTTTGATGAGGGAAGGAAAAATGCTTACCTAAGCCTAATTGCTAAAGGCCTTTTTTAAGTCGAAGAATAAGACTAAAGAAGCTTAACAAGCAAAAGGTACAAATACCTCCTCAAGCAGATGAGAGATGAGGACCTGCCTGAAAGGCATAGTCGAAACAAAACACGACCGCCCAAAGAAAATTGTATCCAAAAAGGCTCTACCATTTTCCTTTACCTCCTTAAGACACTTAATTTGCCTTCCCATTTCCTACTTAAGGCATCTACCATTGCATATTGTAACGACCCGATTCCCGAGTCCCTACGAGACACGAAAATCGGACCCTAATCCCAAGACCTGGTCGTCCAACGAGGAAGTAACCAAAAGAGCAGTAAAATAAACCACATTCAGCATGGATATAACTAACAGTTAGAAAATACAGCAGTAAGGAAAGAAACCACTACAGTATATACAACCACAACAGTAGAACAACATTCATAACATAATATGAACTGCAGGTAAAGAAAAGTACAGCGGTAACAAGAACTACTCACTACAGTGGAACCAAAATGAGGTACAAGAGAACAGTGGTAACTCTACTGGACCATACTCGGCCCAGCGTCCTCTGCAGCCGCTGACCCTGGCTGCTCAACACCTGGTCCTGAAAGGTAACGAGTGTAACATGTCAGCAAAACGCTGAGTAGAGTGGCAGCTAAACTAAAGAAACAGTAAAGTGTACAGTAGCTGTTTTAATTTTCTTTCTTCCTTTATTTACGTATTTCTATTGTTTCAAAATTTATCTATTTCTCAAATCCTTCACTTGATCTCGAATGTTCCTCGTGGGAACGATCTTGATTGCAGTCTTTTCCAAAAAGTAGAAGTAGCACATGGTGCTCTCCTGGCCGGGAGAGTCCCCCGTGTTGATCCTACTCTCAGTCAACCACCCCAAGGTCACGGACAGGTGTAACGGTGACTATGGCACGCGCGATAAACGCACAGGTAGCTAACCCGCACTGGCACGCGGTCAGTCGTTTCCGTTAACGGGTGTGCCCAAAGCACAACACGGAACCAGCACAGGGCAGAGCCCTCTTAGTAACAGGGGTCGAACCCCTCCACAATAACCAAACAGGGGCCTTGCCCCTCCACAGTCCGCGCACCCTCGCCTGACTACCCTGGTTTGCCCAGTGGGCCTAACAAGTCAGTGTAGGAGGCTAGCAGAACCCCAAGGCTCGTGGGGTAGCTAGTACCTCCCTACACTAGTAGCTCTCCTCGGTACTACGTACACGAGGGCCAGCAAGTCGGTACAAAGTGGCCAGACCTAACCCCGGGTCCCTGGGGCGGCTGGCTCCGCTCTGCACTAAACAGGGGGACAGTCGCTCTCTTTGGTACTCCGTACTCAAGGGCCAGCTCACTTCCCCAATTCTATTCCATTCACCTTCCAGGAGTTCTACTCCTAATTCCCCGTAGGGTTTCAGCTCTTTTAACTCAGTACATTCAGGTTTCACCTTTCCAGTTTCACGTTCATACATCCCATATTCTCAGACATGCTCATTTATTCACAACAGGCAGCTGTTAAACCAATTTACAGGTAGCTATTATTTCCATTCCACATTTTCCAAGACTGCAGTACTCATATATTCCACTAGTTCCTCCCATCCTAGGATTCATGCCACACCCTAGGATCTATCATACAATCTAGTTTTCCAACCCTAGGATTCATGCAACACCCTAGGATCTACCATTCATTCTAGTTTCTCATTCCTAGGATTCATGCAATGTCCTAGGTTCTATTTATGGTTCCATAATGTAGCAGATTATACATAAAAACTTAAAAGCCACTCTACCGGTTACAACAGGCGTACTGGGGGCGTGGTCGGGAATCCCGCGCACCTCTGCAACCCCTGAGACTGCATCGGAACGGGGTCCTATCACAAGGATCAAAAACAAGGAGTTTCTCAAAATAGTATACAACTACTGTAGACGGGTAGAAGATTTAATTCTGAATAGCACGCAACTCGAAACGCGGAACGGACTCCGAACGGGCCCTAAACGGGTCAAA
Organism: Thalassia testudinum; assembly: GCA_037157565.1. Classification (NCBI taxonomy): domain Eukaryota; kingdom Viridiplantae; phylum Streptophyta; class Magnoliopsida; order Alismatales; family Hydrocharitaceae; genus Thalassia; species Thalassia testudinum. The sequence goes on along the minus strand of JAZHRO010000003.1, from coordinate 3,175,264 downwards.
AACGACGAAACAGTGCAAAATCAGACGTTTGGAACTTCTTCCAGACGTCTTAAAAATGGGGATCAGATGGTACCCTGTCCTGCGTGGTCTCTTAGACGTCCAGAAGCCTATGGGGGCGTCTGGCCTAGTTCCCAGACGTCCGATGGTCACCCCGGACGTCTGGAAGTCCCTCCAGTCGTCTGGCACCACTGCCAGACGTCTGATTCGCGTTGGATGCGAATCTCAGAACCTGCGTGTACACATCCTCGTGCTCAGTACAGACGGTCGAAGGAAAGGAAGAAGGTACGAAAAATAACTTACTTACCAGACGACTAGACAGTCCTCCAGACGTCATCCCCGTCGTCTGGTTGGAATCCCAGACGTCTGATTCTAGAAAAATTTCCAGAATCAGAGCGCGACTCGCCCTCCGCCCGCGACGCACAGCCGCGCGCACCTCGTCCGCCTGCTGCTCGAGCTGCAGCAGGCCTCCCGGGTCCCTCCGCGCCCGCTGCGCCCCCGCCGACCGGCTCTCGCTGCACCGGCAGGCTCGAGCCCTCACAGCTGACTCCTCTTCTCGCGCAGCACCTCCTCCCGCACTCGCCGCCGCTGTTGCCGCCGCCGCTCGCTTACGCTCGCACTCGCGCACCGGCTGGAAGGAGAAGAGGAAGGGAGAGGAGGTGATGAGAGTGAGGGAGAGGGCGAGGCTTTTTAAAGTCGCACGGGGAGAGAGAGAGAGAGACAGAGGCAGCCTGTGCCCGCAGGAGAGAGGGAAAAAGCGACCGCAGGTCTGCGCAAGCAGGCGTGCAGATGCAACCGCATGTGCCGTCGAAACTGAATCCCAGACGTCTGGTCTGACGTCTGGGCCACCTCCCAGACGTCTTAAAAGACGTCTGAAGCCGCACGTTCGTAATAATATAGCAAACTAAAAGGAAGTTTCGTCCCCGAAACTTGCGCTAACTAGGGTGCGGGAAAAACATCATTGTAACCATAACAAACTCAAAGAGGACCGAAGCCGGTCCGAAAAGAAGTACCCGCGAAGAGCTCCAGGTACCGCTCCCGCATTGCCGCCTCAGGCTCCCAGGCAGCCTCCTCGTACCGCTGGCTCCTCCACAAAATCTTTATCGAGGGTACTTGCTTTCGTCTCAAACTGCGGACGGCTCGGTTTAGAATCTGCACTGGCCGCTCGGGGTAGGTCAAGTCGTCGCCCGCCTCGACGCTCTCGTGACTCAGTACGTGACTTGGATCGGCTACATATTTCCTGAGGTTGGACATGTGGAACACGTCGTGCACACTAGAAAGCTGGGGAGGGAGGGCAAGCCTGTAAGCAACGGGTCCAACCCGCTCCAGGACCTCAAAGGGCCCCACAAATCTCGGCGCGAGCTTCCCTCTCACCCCAAACCGCTGCAGGCCCTTCATGGCCAAAACACGGAGAAAGATGTGGTCCCCAACCTCAAACTGCACATCTCTGCATCTCCGATCTGCGTAGCTCTTCTGTCTGCTCCTGATAGTGCGGAGTCGCCTATGGACCTGCTCGACTACCTCCTGACTCCGCCGGATCAACCTGGGGCTAACCTCCCACTTGGTCCCCACCTCAACCCAACTCAAGCGTGCCGTACACCTCCGTCCGTACAGAGCCTCGTAGGGAGCCATGCCGATGCTCGAGTGATAACTGTTGTTGTATGCAAACTCCGCCAGGGGCAGGTGCCCCTCCTAAGAGCCCCTCCAGTCCAATACACAGGCACGCAAAAGGTCCTCAAGTGTCTGTTTCGTGCGCTCGGACTGTCCGTCCGTCTGAGGGTGGTAAGCTGTACTAAACCTCAACCGTGTCCCCAGGGCCAGCTGAAACTCAGTCCAAAACTGGGACGTAAAGCGGGTATGCTGGTCGGATACGATCTCCCGCGGAACTCCGTGTAGTCGTACCACGTCGCGGATATACCTCTCTGCCAACTGTGCTCGTCCCAAAGTGACTCGGATCGGCAGGAATCGTGCCGTCTTCGTCACTCTATCCACAATTACCCAAACAGCGTCGTGTCCCGATCCGAGTCACTTTGGGACCAGCACAGTTGGCAGAGAGGTATATCCGTGATGTGGTACGACTACACGGAGTTCCGCGGGAGATCGTGTCCGACCGGGATGCCCGCTTTACATCCCAGTTTTGGGCTGAGTTTCAGCAGGCTTTGGGGACGAGGTTGAGGTTTAGCACGGCTTACCACCCCAGACGGACGGACAGTCTGAGCGCACGATACAGACACTTGAGGACCTTTTGCGTGCCTGTGTACTGGACTGGAGGGGCTCTTGGGAGGAGCACCTGCCCCTGGCGGAGTTTGCATACAACAACAGTTATCACTCGAGCATCGGCATAGCTCCCTACGAGGCTCTGTACGGACGGAAGTGTACGGCACCCTTGAGTTGGGTTGAGGTGGGGACCAAGTGGGAGGTTGGCCCCAGGTTGATCCGGCAGAGTCAGGAGGTAGTTGAGCAGATCCACAGACGACTCCGCACTGTCAGGAGCAGACAGAAGAGCTACGCAGATCGGAGACGCAGAGAGGTGCAGTTTGAGGTTGGGGACCACGTCTTCCTTCGTGTTTCGCCCATGAAGGGCCTACAGCGGTTTGGGGTGAGAGGGAAGCTCGCGCCGAGGTTCGTAGGGCCCTTTGAGGTCCTGTAGCGGGTTGGACCCGTTGCTTACAGACTTGCCCTTCCTCGCAGCTTTCTGGTGTGCACGACGTGTTCCATGTGTCCAACCTCAAGAAGTACGTAGCCGATTCCAGTCACGTACTGAGTCACGAGAGCGTCGAGGAGAGCGACGACCTGACCTACCCCGAGCGGCCAGTGCAGATCCTAGACCGAGCCGTTCGCAGTTTGAGACGAAAGCAAGTACCCCTGGTAAAGGTTTTGTGGAGGAGCCAGCGGTACGAGGAGGCTACCTGGGAGCCTGAGGCGGCAATGCGGGAGCGGTACCCGGAGCTTTTCGCGGGTACGTCTTTTCGGACCGGCTTCGGTCCTCTTTGAGTTTGTTATGGTTATTTGGACATCTTTTCCCCGCACCCTAGTTGGCGCAAGTTTCGGGGATGAAACATCCTTTGAGTTTGTTATATTATTACGAACGCGTGCCCCAGACGTATTTTAAGACGTCCAGACGTCTTAACATACGTCTGGGATAGTTTCCAGACGTCTGGAAAACAGTTATTTTTCGCACGAGAGATTCGTCTGCGCGCCTGTGCGCGCAGACTCGCGATTCCTCTCTCTCTCTCTTTTTCCCTCCCTCTCTCTGCAGCTGCAAACCTGCCGCGCACTCTCTCCCTCCTCCTCGCGCGGCCTTAAAAGGCCACGCCTCCCCTCCTGTCGTCTCCACCGTCCCCTTCCTCTTCTCCTTCCTGTGCGCGAGAGCGAGCAAGCGCGAGGGCAGCAGCGGCGGCCGCAGTGAGCGCGGAGGAGGTGCGGCGTGAGAGGGCAGAGCTCTGCCGTGAGGGCGAGCTCGCCGGAGCGGTTTGGCCGGTCGGCGGAGGGCGCAAGGGGCGCGAAACGACGCGGAGAGGGACCTGCTGCAGTCTGAGCAGCAAGTGCGTGAGGTGCGACGCAGGCGGCGTCGCGAGCGGAGGCCGAGTGGTGCCCTGATTCTGGAAAAATTTCCAGAATCAGACGTCTGGGTTGATAGCCAGACGGCGAGGGAGACGTCTGGAAGCTCATACAGACGTCTGAAAGTGAGTATTCCGCCTTCTTCTTCCTTCCTGTCGACTGACCGTACTGAGGGAGGGAGTTGGGTGTGCGCAGGCTAGGTGTTTCTCCATCCTTTGCAAATCAGACGTCTGGCTGTTGTAGTAGACGGTGGGAGCGACCTCCAGACGTCCTTGGTTACCATCGGACGTCTTGGAGATAGGCCAGACGTCCCCGCAGACTTCTGGACGTCTGGGAAACCACGCTGAACAGGTAATTCTCTGATCCACTTTTTGAGACGTCTGGAAGAAGTTCCAGACGTCTGATTTTGCACAGTATCGTCTTTTTCGACCCGTTTAGGGCCCGTTCGGGCTCCGTTTTCCGCGATTCAAGTTGCGTTCTTTTCAGAATTAATTCCTCTACCCGTCTACAGTAGCTATACACTGTTTTGAGACACTCTTTGTGTTTGATCCTTGTGATAGGACCTCGTTCAGTTGCAGTCTTGGGAGTCGCAGAGGCACGCGGGACTCCCGATCACGCCCCCATTACTCCCGTTGTACCTGGTAGAGTGGCTTAAGTTTATTATTAAAATCTGTTAAAGTATGGAACCATAATTAGAATTTAGGACATTGCATGAATCCTAGGAATGAGAAATGTATGGAATGATAGCTCCTAGGTGATGCATGAATCCTAGGGCTGGAAAACTAGTTGTATGCTAGATCCTAGGATGTGGCATGAATCCTAGGATGGAAAAACTAGTGGAATGTATAATACTGCAGTCTTAGAAAATGGAAAGGAATATAAAGCTGCCTGTAAATTGAATTAACAGTTGCCTGTTATGAATAAAGAAACATGATTGAGATCATGGATTGTCAGAACGTGAAACTGGAAAGTGAAACATATGATGTTCTGAGATAAAGAGCTGGAACCCTACGGGGAATTAGGAGTGGAACTCCTGGAAAGAAAAAGGAATGGAACGGAGATGTAGTTTGTACTGTCTCTTGGGTACGCAGTACCAAGGGAAGTACCTGTACTTGTTTAGTGTAGAGTGGGGCCAGCCACCCCAGGGACCCGGGGTTAGGATCGGCCGCTCTGTACCGACTTGCTGGCCCTCGTGTACGTAGTACCGAGGAGAGCTACTAATGTTAGGAGAGTACTAGCTACCCCACGGGCTCCGGGGTTCTGCTAGCCTCCTTCACCGACATGTTAGGCCCACTAGGGCAAACCAGGGTAGTCAGGCGAGGGTGCGCGGACTGTGGAGGGGCAAGGCCCCGGTTTGGTTACTGTGGAGGGGTTGGACCCCTGTTACTGAGAGGGCTCTGCCCTGGTTCCGTGCTGTGCTTTGGACGCACCCGTTAACGGAAACGACTGACCGCGTGCCAGTGCGGGTTAGCTACCTGTGCGTTTATCGCGCGTGCTGTAGTCACCGTTACGTCTGTCAGTGACCTTGGGGTGGTTGACTGAGGGTAGGATCACCACGGGGGACTCTTCCGGCCAGGAGAGCACCACGTGCTACTTCTACTTTTGGAAAAGACTGCAATCAAGATCGTTCCCACGAGGAACATTCGAGATCAAGTAAAGGATCTGAGAAATAAATAAAATAGTGAGAAAAATTGAAAGATGTGAATAAAGGAAGTAATAGAACATAACAGCTATTGTACACTTTATTGTTGTCTTTAGTTAGTTTGCCACTCTACTCAGCGTTTTGCTGACGTGTGACACTCGTTACCTTTTTCAGGACCAGGTGTTGAGCAGCCAGGGTCAGCGGCTGCAGAAGACGCTGGGCCGAGTAGGGTCTAATAGAGTTTACCACAGTCTTTTGTACCTCTTTTGTTTCTGTTATAGTGAGTAGTTCTTGTTTTCGTTGTACTTTCTTTACCTGGAGTTCTTGTTATATGATAAATGTTGTTCTACTGTTGTGGTGGTATCTACTGTAGTAGTTTCTTTCCTTACTGCTGTACTTCCTTACTGTTAGTTATATTCATGCTGAATGTGGTTTATTTTACTGCTCTTTTGGTTACTTCCTCGTTGGACGACTAGGTCTTGGGATTAGTCGAGTCGGTTCGGTTCTCGTGTCTCGTAGGGACTCGGGAACCGGGTCGTTACATGTCGTGTCACCGTCACTGCCCCACAGTGCCCCCGTAACTCCAGGGGTCGCCAACTGCCCACCTCCTCCAAAAGGCTCCAACTCTGTAACTGTAAACTGGCCAAGTGTGCGGGCGCCTTACGGCTCAAGGCGTCAGCCACCACATTGGCCTTTCCCGGGTGGTAAGAGATGCTGCAGTCGTAGTCCTTCAGGAGCTCCAACCAACGTCTCTGTCTCATGTTGAGCTCCTTCTGATCAAAAAGGTATCTGGGGCTCTTGTGATCTGTGAAAATTTCAAAGGTCTCACCGTACAAGTAGTACCTCCAAGTCTTCAGCGCGAAGACAACAGCTGCCAACTCTAGGTCGTGGGTAGGGTAGGTATGCTCATGGGGCTTCAGTTGCCGCGAAGCATAAGCGACAACGTGACCCTTCTGCATGAGCACACCTCCTAACCCCTGCAAGGAGGCGTCCGTGTACACAACGAACCCGCCACTACTGTCAGGGATGGTGAGCATGGGAGCCGAGGTCAACCTCTCCTTCAGCTCCAGAAAACACGCCTCACAGGCGTCTGTCCAAACGAAGGGCACGTCCTTCCAGGTCAACTGTGTCATAGGACGCACGATCTGTGAAAACCCTCTGATAAATCGTCTGTAGTAGCCTGTCAGTCCCAGGAAACTGCGAATCTCAGAACCTGCGCGTACACATCCTCGTGCTCAGTACAGACGGTCGAAGGAAAGGAAGAAGGTATGAAAAATAACTTACTTACCAGACGTCTGGACAGTCCTCCAGACGTCTTCCCCGTCGTCTGGTTGGAATCCCAGACGTCTGATTCTGGAAAAACTTAAAGAATCAGAGCGCTACTCGCCCTTCGCCCGCGACGCACGGCCGCGCCGCACCTCGTCCGCCTACTGCTCGAGCTGCAGCAGGCCTCCCGTGTCACTCCGCGCCCGCTGCGCCCCCGCCGGCCGGCTCTCGCTGCCCCGGTAGGCTCGAGCCCTCATGGCTGACGCATCCTCTTCTCGCGAAGCACGTCCTCCCGCACTCGCCGCGGCTGTCGCCGCCGCCACTCGCTCACGCTCGCACTCGCGCACCTGCTGGAAGGAGAAGAGGAAGGGTGCGAAGGTGATGAGAGTGAGGGAGAGGGCGAGGCTTTTTAAAGTCGCGCGGGGGGAGAGAGAGAGCGAGACAGAGGCAGCCTGCGCCTGCAGGAGAGAGGGAAAAAGCGACCGCAGGTCTGCACACGCAGGCGTGCAGATGCAACCGCGCGTGCCGCCGAAACCGAATCACAGACGTCTGGAAGGGATTTCAAACGTCTGGTCCGACGTCTGGGCCACCTCCCAGACGTCTTAAAAGACGTCTGAAGCCGCACGTTCATAACACATATTCTTTTCCCAGATTATAATCAATGGTGAAGTTATAATCCTTTAGCAATTCTAACCATTTTCTTTATCTCATATTTAACTCTATGTGAGAATATGTACTTTAAACTTTTATGGTCAATAAAAAGTTCAAAGTAAACCCCAAAAAGATAATGTTGCCAAATTTTGAGGGCAAAGACGACAGCTGCAAACTCCATGTCATGAGTAGGATAATTTCTCTCATGAACCTTCAGTTGTCTAGATGCATACACAATAACTTTGCCATTCTACATTAAAATTGCACCCAATCCAATGCCCAATGTATCAATATAAACAACAAATCCCTCTTCACCTGATGGTAATGTCAAAACAAGAGTCGTGATCAAATTCTTCTTTAATTCTATGAAGCTCTCTTCAAATTTCAGGGTCCAGTCAAACTTTACACCTTTTCTTGTTAACTTGGATAGAGGCATTGTAATTCTTGAGAAATCTTGGATAAATTTTCTATAATAATTTGCAAGGCCCAGAAAACTACTCACTTTAGAGGAATTTGATTAGTTCGTAGTTGTGGGATATTTAAGTATTTAAATGCCTAAACATTAGGATAATTCTAACATTTATTTAGCATAAATTAGGATGTAAATAGATTAATTCATATTTTTAATTTAATTACATAATCCATACATTGCATTCATATTTTAAGTGCATTTAGAATTAGCTTAGAATGCCATTCATCTAATTAGTTAACTAATTAAGTATATTGTTTTAGTTAACATAAAACTTGAAGGTTTGTATATAAATAACCGTAATCTTTTAATAATATCCTTTATTATTCTTCTTCTCAGCAACGGCTCGGCTGCCGCTGCAACGCCTCCGGCCTCACTAAAAGCGCATTCATGGATCGGCGGAGAAGGTGGATCTGCTCCCGCCTCTCCATTCAAATTTGTGCAGGCTGCTACAAAAGGAGAAGAGAGGATGCTGAGCGAGGCAGGCCTCCACCACCGACCCACCACTGTGCAGAGAGAACTTCTCTCTTCCACTCCATACTGCCGGCCTCTACCGTGGCGGCGAGTCTCCATCACCGTGGGCGTGTGGTGTGACAGGCCACACCGCCATCCGGAGCTCGCTCGCATTACCGTTAGCACCTTAGCGTGCATCTCCCTCGCCGTCGTCACCAACCACCATCGCCGCAACCACCGTCACTGCAATCACCTTCTCATTCACTTAAGACGTCCGGGAAATTTCCCGGACGTCTGAAGCTACCCGCTCACCTGCGATCACCCGCCTGCGTACCCGTCTGAACTCCACCCGCACAACCACATCCGCCCATCTCACCGTTCACGCCCGCACCACCACCCCCGCGCCTGCGCCTTCATCCGTGCGTGCCCACGCCTGCAGCGCCACCCACCAGCCTCCAGCGTAATCGCGCCCACCATCAGCCTTCGCCATCTCCACGGCCTCCAGACAGCGCACGCCCTCCTCAGCCTGCAGCACCCACCTCCTGCGCCCGCAGCAGCAACCGCGCCTCCAGAACTCCAACAGCGCCTGCAGTCCACGCCATTCACCCCCGCGCCTGCAGAACCGCCAGCAGCGCCCTCCGCCCGCGCTTGCTGCAGCCTGCGCACCCCCGCCAGCTGCAGCCGCACCCGCTCAACCGCCTGCAGACCCGTCCTCCCGCGCCTGCAGACCCGTCAGTAGCATCGCGCGAGCAGATCTCACGCTAACAGCCGCGCAAGCTCACCGGCTGCAGTACCTCCGCCGGAGCTCGTTCGGGCACCTCCGGCCGCTGCACGACTCGCGGCCACCACCAATTCGAAGCTCTTGGTCCAAGGGACCTCCTCCGAGCTTCCCGCGCCCGGCCATCCGCTCCTCGTCGCGCAAGACAAAGGGAAAAAATTTACCTGTTTTGCTACAGTAAACCATCAATTAGAAATTACATTTTATGCCATTGTCACTTTTTAATTATATTTTATTGATTCTGCAGTGCGGAAAATATCCTCTAGTTTCTCATAATTGCCATTTCAGCATTATTTCTTGCTTAAACCTTAATCTAAAGGCAATCTTGACTTGATTCTTGTCTACACTAACTACGAACGAATGTTTTTAATTGGTGCGAATTTTAATACGTCATTGCCTCCCTGTGGATATGACCCACTCCTCTGCGAGTGGTTATTTCTTCTTAAATATTGATCAGTCGATTTTTCCACCACGTTAAACTGCAACCGACTTAAAAGCGAAAGATCGATGAGTCAAATGGCGCCGTTGCCGGGGAGGCAACAGACGCAATAATTTCGCCTAATTTTATTTTGATTATTTATCAATTGCACAGAGATTTGACCATCTATTATTTTCTTTTCTGTGCGAGAAATTTTGTGCAAGAATCGGCCTGTGTGAGAGGGGACCCTTGACGTTGCCAGACGAGAAGTGGACGAGCAATTTTGAAAGGAGGAGAAGGACGAGGACGCGGCGGACACCATTGTATTTAGTCGCTAGTTTAATTAGACTAGAATTAAGACTGTAGACTTAATTTTTCATTGCAAATAGTTTGAAACCCTTGTTCTGGGCGTATTTCGAGGGGTTTGTTCCCTGATTTTGTTTTAGGCCCGTGTTAGGTAACTTTTGGGAGCTTGTTTCCTTTTCTTTAGATTTAGGTTTATTTTTTTATTATTACTTTTATTTGCTTGTGCATAAGTAGTTCTAAAAAAAGTAGAAAAATAAAACGAGCTGCCTGCTAGAAGCTACCTGCCCTAGGATGAACCATTTAGGTCTGTATGAGCAGCCTCTAGATTTACTTTTCTGCATTGCGTGCATTCTTGCATCGTAGATCGCTGGAGGCAAGGTACGCATTCTCTTACTTTGCATCCTATTTTTGCTCACGCATTGCATTTGGGATTTAATGCGAAGACCACCTAATCTGTACTGAATAAATCTAACAAGTGGTCAAATTTTCTTAGAAAAAGGACTGATCAAAGGAAGGACATTTTAAAAACCAAGGATTTGATTTTCAAACTTGGCGTGCGATTCAAAGTTCAAAATCTTTGACGGTGTATGCACACTTATTTCACTTGCACCACGGCACGCTTCTAGACACTCCTTAGGTTTGGAAATACTAGGACAAGAGCCCTCCTTTCGTTGGATTCTGAAGTGTTCGGAACTTGAGATCAAAGGTTTTGTAAATCCAAAGAGGGGGATACCCTGTCACGGATTTTTGGGGGTAGTTGAGGAGCACCGCGAAAGCACAACTTCAAAGGAAGGCTTAGGCCTACTTGCATCCCTCGATCTTCCGTCTTTGGATTTACTTGACCATTTGAGATTTAGGGAAGAACACCTAAGCTCCAACTAGGTCTTCTTAGGCGGACCGTAGGTTGACAATAGGCGCGTAATTGATTGGGCAAATTGTATTGTCACCTGCAATCTGACTTAAAATCAAAAGCCTAAATTGGGAAAGACCTAAAAGGTCCTTTTTAAATTGTGTTTTGCTTGGGGAATTCTGATTGAAGTGTGAGTTAGAATGGACCACATTGCTTTTCATCCTTTCACATCTTGCCCACACCCTCACCCTCACTCTGCATCCTTCGATCCCAAATGCCGAGATGGTCCATTCCTTGATGGACGTAATGACAATCATTGGGATCCATTTTACTCCTATTATAGGAGTGTTGGCCTAGTTAAGCCCCAAATCGGTGAGCAGAGCCTAGGAGCGGGATTTGCTTTGCCCAATATCCCACATACAAAAGAAATACCCAACCCACCCTCCCTGAAAAAGTATTATGGTTGGACAAACACTCCTGGGTACTATGAGCCTGAGCCTGACTTCTCTCATGATAGAAATGACCTCTCCTCTTTGAAGATGGAAATACAGAAAATACAAAACGAAATGAGTGAATTGTTAGGAGAATCTTTGAGGGCAGGCCAACAAGAAAGAGATGAAATTAGCCACCCAATCTACCCCATTGAGGATGACGTACACCCCTCTACAATAGATGCATCTCCCGTGGGAGAGCTACACTTTAAGTTGGAGGGAAATTCTAGGGAGAATAGCTACTTTTCGAGGATCGATTTTGAAACCTCCCCATTAGATAACAATTCCTTGAGCGATCTACACTTTCGGTGGGAGGAAAATACACATGACAGTAGCTATGCATTGGATGAAGAAAGGTGGCAACCTGAGGAAGATGATGATAAGGTTGAGTATCCACCTGAATTATATTAGAGTCAAAAGAAGGGAATGATGGTACCATTGGAAGACCTCGACCCAGATGATAGTATTTTCGTGACATTTGATGAAGTGGGTCAAAGTCAAGTTGTTAATCCTACCCTCCCTTCTGATCACGATATGGAACTCAAACCCACCCTTAGGGAACCTAACCCTAGAGAAATTGACCTATCTGAGGAGTCTGATGTTACCAGTGTAAGCCATTTACCTTAAATAGAGCACCCTAGGGGATCTGCTGAGATATTAAATGATTCTACACCTCGGGTACATGATGAATTGTGTGATGAGGAGGAGGACGAATTATATGAGGAACCTACATTCAAGATTTGGAGTGACACTAAGGGTGATTATGTCTTATTTGAAGAGTTAGCCCCTGAGGATGTCACAAATTTGACCAAATTAGGTTTCCTTAGCACACCCATTGATGATATTTCTCCTCATGATAAAATGATGGAAAATTTGGAAGCAATTTCTAAGATTTATGTGGATTCACATATAGACTCCGGGGAAGATTTGAGTAAAGAATAAAAACTCGCGGATGACATTGATAGGATAATCCCTAGATCTGTTGCTTCCAACCTGCTTTCATTCACTTCGAAGTCACCCTCTGATTCGCTTATATCTGAAAGCGAAATTGTGACTCCTGATGAAGAGCAGGAAGATCCATGTGATGGTGTAAGGAATGCTAGGGATGAAATTGGGGATTTAGAAAGAGTGTTTGGGATGGACACCAAGCTGATTAAACCCGACCTAAATCTTATGGCCATCCCACAACATCGTAACCTGGACACCCTAGACGATCCTTGCCTTAGAGAATTGCTCACTTTTGTTCTGACTAGGGGGCTTAACAGACCAATATTTCCTGTAGTGGAGTATCGGGTATGGATTGATGATTTCTTTAGTCAGTCCATTCCCCTGGGGGTATTTGATTAGCCCATAGTTGTGGCTATTTAAGTATTTAAATACCTAAACATTAGGATAATTCTAACATTTATTTAGCATAAATTAGGATGTAAGTAGATTAATTCATATTTTTAATTTAATTACATAATCCATACATTGCATTCATATTTTAAGTGCATTTAGAATTAGCTTAGAATGCCATTCATCTAATTAGTTAACTAATTAAGTATATTGTTTTAGTTAACATAAAACTTGAGGGTTTGTATATAAATAACCGTAATGTTTTAATAATATCCTTTATTCTTCTATTCTCAGCAACGGCTCGGGTGCCGCTGCAACGCCTCCGGCCTCACTAAAAGCGCATTCATGGATCGGCGGAGAAGGTGGATCTGCTCACGCCTCTCCATTCAAATTTGTGCAGGCCGCTACAAAAGGAGGAGAGAGGATGCTGAGCAAGGCAGGCCTCCACCACCGACCCCCCACTGTGCAGAGAGAACTTCTCTCTTCCACTCCATACTGCCGGCCTCTACCGTGGTGGCGAGTCTCCACCACCGTGGGCGTGTAGTGTGACAGGCCACACCGCCATCCGGAGCTCGCCAGCATTACCGTGAGCACCTTAGCGTGCATCTCCCTCGCCGTCGTCACCAACCACCACCGCCGCAACCACCGTCACTGCAATCACCTTCTCATTCACTTAAGACGTCCGGGAAATTTCCCGGACGTCTAAAGCTACCCGCTCACCTGCGATCACCCGCCTGCGTACCCGTCTAAACTCCACCCGCACCCGCACAACCACATCCGCCCATCTCACCGTTCACGCCCGCACCACCACCCCCGCGCCTGCGCCTTCATCCGTGCGTGCCCACGCCTGCAGCGCCACCCACCAGCCTCCAGCGTAATCGCGCCCACCATCAGCCTTCGCCATCTCCACGGCCTCCAGACAGCGCACGCCCTCCTCAGCCTGCAGCACCCACCTCCTGCGCCCGCAGCAGCAACCGCGCCTCCAGAACTCCAACAGCGCCTGCAGTCCACGCCATTCACCCCCGCGCCTGCAGAACCGCCAGCAGCGCCCTCCGCCCGCGCTTGCTGCAGCCTGCGCACCCCCGCCAGCTGCAGCCGCACCCGCTCAACCGCCTGCAGACCCGTCCTCCCGCGCCTGCAGACCCGTCAGTAGCATCGCGCGAGCAGATCTCACGCCAACAGCCGCGCAAGCTCACCGGCTGCAGCACCTCCGCCGGAGCTCGTTCGGGCACCTCCGGCCGCTGCACGACTCGCGGCCACCACCAATTCGAAGCTCTTGGTCCAAGGGACCTCCTCCGAGCTTCCCGCGCCCGGCCATCCGCTCCTCGTCGCGCAAGACAAAGGGAAAAAATTTCCCTATTTTGCTACAGTAAACCATCAATTAGAAATTACATTTTATGCCATTGTCACTTTTTAATTATATTTTATTGATTCTGCATTGCGGAAAATATCCTCTAGTTTCTCATAATTGCTATTTCAGCATTGTTTCTTGCTTAAACCTTAATCTAAAGGCAATCTTGACTTGATTCTTGTCTAAACTAACTACGAACGAATGTTTTTAATTGGTGCGAATTTTAATACGTCATTATCTCCCTGTGGATACGACCCGCTCCTCTGCGAGTGGTTATTTCTTCTTAAATATTGATCAGTCGATTTTTCCACCACGTTAAACTGCAACCGACTTAAAAGCGAAAGATCGATGAGTCAGCATTCCTTGGCTGTTTCCATTCAACTATAGCCTCAACTTTGGTTGGATCTACATAGATACCATCTTTAGATACGATATACCCAAGGAACATCACCTTCTCAAGCCAGAAGTCACACTTTGAGAATTTCTCATATAGTTGATGTCGTCTCAAGCTATCAAGAATAATCCTCAAGTGCTCCCCATGTTGTTCCCAATTCGTCAAGAAAACTAGAATGTCATCCACAAAAACTACAACAAATCTATCAAGAAACTCATGAAAGACTCGATTCATGAGATCCCTAAATGCAGCAAGTGCATTTGTAGGTTCAAAAGGCATAACAACAAATTCATAACGCCTGTACCTTGATCAAAATGTTGCCTTTGGGATATTGGCCTCTTTCAATCTTAATTGATGGTAGCATAATCTTAAATCAATCTTTGAGAACAACGTTGCCTTTTGAAGCTGATCAAATAAATCGTTAATGTAATCTTAATTGATGGTAGCATAATCTTAAATCAATCTTCGAGGACAACGTTGCCTTTTGAAGCTGATCAAATAAATCGTTAATGTGAGGCAAAGGGTTCTTGTTCTTCACCGTAGCTTGATTGAGCACTCAGTAGTCGATAAAAGTCTTAAGGATCCATCTTTCTTTCCAACAAATAGAACCGGTGCATCCCAAGGTGATACACTAAGACAAATGAAGCCTTTCTCCAGCAACTCCTACAATTGCTTCTTCAATTCTTCTAATTCAACCGATGCCATTCAATAAGGGGCTTTTTAGATAGGCATAGTACCAAGCATGAGATCAATGGCAAACTCAATCTCATGAGGAGGTGATACCCCAGGGAGGTCCTCAGGAAAAACATATGTAAATTCTTGCAGCACTTCTATATCTTCCAATTTATTTGGCAAGGAGTTTGTCTTTATCACACTTGCCAAATACCTTTAAAGCATATATAAGCAATGTATCCTTTTTACTTAATGCCCTGCACTTCCAAACTGTCCCGTTGGGCCTTTGAAGCATAATCCTCTTCTTTTTATAGAGCATTGTAGCATCATGCTCTTCTTGCCAATCCATCCCAAAATGACGTCAAAATCCATCATTTCAAGCAAAACCAAATTTGCATGCAACACATGGTCTTCAATGAGAACTAATATGCCACACAAATACCATCCCCAAGTAGCCATTTCACCAATTGCCGAACTAACAATAAACTCAAAAGGTATCTTTGTTCGTGCCCATTTTAACGACTTGGCAAAATTTTTAGATACAAAGGAATGGCTTGCACCAGGATCAAAAAGTACTTTAGCATTGAAATCAAGAATGCAAATGGCACCTTCAGCCACATTGGATGTATTCTCGAGGTCCATTGCGTTGATTGCATAAACACATCTAATGACTTTCTTCTAATCCACTAACTTAACCTTATTATCCCGATTTCTCGCTAGTGCACAATCCTTCATAAAGTGACCCATCTTTCCACAAGCAAGGCAAGCCCTCGTGACTCTGTAACATTCACCACGTTGCTCGTTGCCAGAATGAGGACATGTTCCAAAAGTCTTTTTCTCGACGTTCCTTGCCACATTTGCATCTTTGCCATGAGCAACCATGCCTTTGGAGTTGAACACCTTTCTCCCTCCATCATTCATCACTTTTGCCTTTTTGGAGGAGTCATTCCTGTAGGATCTATAGATAGATGGCTACTATTCTACACGCACAAGCACTCAAGTAAAGTATGAGTAATAACAAGAAAGATTTGCACAAATTACAATCATAGAAATTGACACAAGATGTATGGTGGTTCCCCACTCACTTGGGTACTTCACTACCTAAGCCTCCCAGCTTTGGATTTTTAACCCGATTCCCTCAACCTTGAGGGAATCAATTTACCAAATGAGGTAATTAACAAGTTACCTTAACCTAAGTACAACAACGGGTTTATTACAACCCAAAACAACAAGTAAAAGCTCAATTACAAATAAGAACAAAATAAATCTTATAACAAGAATACCTAAGCCTTTCAACAAGTATATAAATGATATTACCGATTTGAGAGCCAAGTGAAGGCGTGAATTGTCTTGTGAATGCATGAAAGAAACATATCGAAAAGTTTGCAAAAGCGTAGAGAGGTTGAAACCAGCAAATACTATTTTCTTCTCTTCAAAATGTGGTAGAAATATGAAATATAGCTCTAGAATTTTTCTTTTTTATTTCTTGTATGCAAACTAAGAGTCCTAGAGTTTTTTTATAGAGTTAGGATGTTAATGGGTCGTCTACTATACGTTGGGGTTTAAATCCTAACATTCATATTACCAAAATTAATTTTCTAGCGTTCAGTTTTGAGTCAACGGCTAACTGGTACCAATACTAAAGTACACGTACCGGTACTAATTACTTATAGTTTTTCTCCAGCCAGTACACAAGAATCCTAGTACCAATACTCATCATGAGAACCAGTACTTGTGACTCCCAGGTTTGAGACTCACTAGGCACTATGACCTACTTGTATCGATACTCATCATGAGTACTGGTAGTTGTAAGGTCTAGGCCAGAACTGAATCTTCAAACTGTAACCATCAGATACTGGTACTTATTGTTTACAGTTTGAGATATAGGCTCAAACCTGTGCGTTGCATATATCGGTACTAATGAACAGTACCGGTACTTACTTACAAGTACCTATTTTAAGTGTATTACTAATTAATTACGTTCTTTGAAAATGATCGTAGCAAAAGTCCTAGTTTATCTCTAATTAATTTTACGATATAAGTTTATTCTTTGTCAAGAGGAATACATTTTATAAAATAAAAATCTAATCTAAAAAATCTAAAAGTCGAAGATGATCGCCTCCTCCTCATCATCATGCCTCCTTGCCATAATTCAATATTTGCCTTGATTTGCTCAATTTGAAAAACACTCAATTTCAAACATTAATCTACAATAATTTTGCTAACACCAAAACAAGATAAGAAACAAAGTTCCAACAATTCCAATCTTTAAACCTGTCATTGCTGTTGTTACCCCGTTTCAACTCCAATTCTCTTTGGGTCCTTTCGTGCTCTAAATATAACTTGGATGCAACCTCTACGGCACCAACAATTATTTGCGGGTTAGCAACCATCACCTTAGCTCGAAGTCCAATCCTCAACCCATCTACAAATTTTTCTACCCTTTCCAATTCAATGTCCTAAATACCTAAGCCATACTTTTCCATGCCATAGAATTTTACAACATATTCGTCTACTAACATGTTGCCATGTGACAAATTTAAAAATTCATACCTCTTTTGTAATCTTAAATGCCACAGAATAAAGCGCTTAGTAAAGAGATCAACAAAATCCTTCCATGGAATGACTTCATCCTCTTCACAATAAATTCCTCGATGAGTCTCCCACCATTCCTTTGCATCTCCTCCCAATTGGAAAGTACAAAGATTAATTTTTTCTCTTCAAGGAGAACAATTACTTCAAAAATATCCCTAATCATCTCGAGCCAATTCTATGCTTTCTCAAGATTGCATTCACCCACGTATGAAGATGGATGCTGCTGCACAAACTTTCGAAAAGTCACTTGTTACTTTCTACCTTCTTCAATTTGCTCCATCAAGTGTTGTGCCTCTCTACTCTAACCATCTCCCATTCCCCCCGCATCAACTGATCCATCATTGTTGTGAACTCCTCCATTCGATTTCCTTTATTGTTACCATTTGCATTCTGATTTCCATGCCTTTGATTATCCTCATCATCATGACATATAAGTCGACAAGGAGGCATTTGGGAAGAAATTTATGGGGTATATTTTCAAATTTTTATTATAAACATATTAAAGATCACACATGTGAATAATTACAATAGCTACCATTACGATGGATTGTAATATGATGTAAAAATATTGCTCAATAGATATGCAACCTAACCATAAAAATAACCCGAGAACCTCCCAACGTTAATGATAGGCTTTATTCCATGGGTGCGTTTATTTAACTACTTCATCTTTATATTCAATTGTTAATAATAGGTTTCAATCCATAGGTACATTTATTTCCTTACTTTATCTTTACATGCAATCGTTAATAATCATAGATTTATATTTATGTACCTTAGTTAATATGAGTGAAGACTTTTGTCACTTGATTTCTCTTAGCATCAACAGTAGCATGCATGCATATGTGTTTGTACATTCCAAATCACATGGTTAATGTTAATTTATTTCATTTTTGCTCATATTTAAGTCTATAGTTGTTAATAATATGCCATTAATGTTAATTTTTAATTATATGATTCTCACGTTAATAATATGCCATAATATGCCATTATATAATTTTTAATTATATGCCAATAATATGTCACTTTTAATTATGTGATTGGAGACAAACATCCCTTCTAGAATAAGTGTCAATATCATTATCATTACTTTTGTTGAATTAAATATTAATTCTTTTATTAATTCAAACACTTAGATTCTAATCTGTGTGTATACATTGAGAATCATATAATTAAAAGTTAACATTAATGACATATTATTAACAACTATAGACTTAAATATGAGAAAAAATGAAATAAATTAATATTAACCATGTGCTTTGGAATGTACAAACACATATGCATGCATGTTAATGTTGGTACTAAAAGAAATCAAGTGACAAAAGTCTCTACCCATATTAACCAAGGTACATAAATATAAACCAGGATTATTAACGATTGCATGTAAAGATAAAGGAAATAAATGTACCTATGGAATGAAGGCTATTATTAACAATTGAATGTAAAGATGAAGTAGTTAAATAAACGCATCCATGGAATAAAGCCTATCATTAATGTTGGGAGGTTATCAAGGTATTTTTATGGTTAGGTTGCATATCTATTGAGCAATATTCTCACATCATATTGCAATCCATCGTAACAGTAGCTATTGCAATTCTTCACATGTGTGATCTTTAAGATGTTTGTAATGAAAATATGAAAATCTACCCCATAAATTTCTTCTTTCATCTATTGCGGATCATCACACCTTATGTATATATTATAGATTTCTTAACGCTACACACATGCAAAAGTTAGATAAAAGAATAGAACTTATCCCAAAATCTCATCTTCATTCTATTTTGAGTGTAGCTAATCTAATAACAATATATCATTAAATTATATCATATAAACAAACTTCACTTTCTAAAGATAGTTTCCCCATATTGTTAAGAAATCGAAAAGATGACACGCTCCAAGACCCCTTCTCTATACCCCCACCTTCCTCGGTTGCTTCGCTCAATTGATGTCTACGTGAGAAATATATAGAGCAAGGGTAGGAGAAAAAGGATTAGCCCAGCACACAATGGGCACCTTTAATAATGGGTTTAGGATGGAAAATGAGAAGGGATAAGAGTAAAATAAAAAATCAAAAACTATGGGTTGTTGACCGTACCAGTGATGGGAAGAGAATTTCATGGTCAAAACTTCTATTATTGGATGATGATTTTATAAGGAGCTCCAAGGGCAATCCAAAAATTGCACGTATACATACATACACACACATATATATGAGTTTTAATAACTTTGTTATTATTATTATTAGCTAAAATCAAGGATTTTACAATGTTAGCACGAATTGTGTGTGTTTTTGAAGTTCGCATCCCTATTCTTGGAGAAGCAAAAGTTGTGTGTTGATGTTTTATCACTCTATCACATGTTTCTACTAAGCTTATTTTATATCAAGTATTTGATTTTGTTGTCATGTTTTGAGTAGCCTTTTGTAACTATTTTCCTTAATTGTAATTTATGTGCGCTGTTGAGTTGGTATTTGCTTTTGTGGATTCATTACCATGTGCATTTAAGGCAATGGAGCTTCTATATGTGATTTTTTGCTATTAGTTCTTCACATCAAGGGAAGGTTGTACTTGATCCTATTCCTACATGTTGTGTTGTTAGGCCGTCAGAAAAGAGGAGGACGTCAAGTAAAGAGGTAGTTTGTAGGAGCTAGCATGCAAAGAGGATCATATTTTTTGAAGGATGTGTCATATCTAATTCCTTTTCATGTAATGCTAGGGAGTGTAAATATCCTGGTTCTCTCTTCCTTTTTGTTTCCTTTAAGTTGATCATTTTTCTTTTTATTTTTCATTTCCATCCACTGCATTAATTTGTTTTATTATTTTTAGAAATCTAGGGATTACGCTTAATTCACTCTTGTTGGCTTGCATTACCATATCTAGAGGGTTTAATGCCATTTGCTTTATCATTTTCTTTTTTCTTCTCTTTTCTAGTGCTAAACAATGTTTCTTGATGTTAGCAATGTATAGTAGTCAAATAGGAACATTTTCCTCTTGAGACCTTTTACTTATTTCATTACATAGGAATTTGAATTACTTCTTACTTACTAACTTTTATTCATATAGGGAGGTAAATGTTGATGCAGGGGCACCACGGTCGTTAATTTTGATGAAAATAAAACATGTGTTGTTTAATATTTGCATTGAGTTTATAAGTTTCAGAAGAATGCAAATAGACTCAAGTATGGAGGAAGAGCTCAAGCTCGAGTCCATGGCAGATTGGAGGAGCTTGATGGAGGAGGAGCTTTACTTGAAGTGAAAGCTTGAAGAAGAAAGGAGATAAGGAATATGATAGATACTTTATTCATGTATTCATTTGTTGTTTTTTTTGCACTTTATTTCTATCAAGATAATTGTTAAAGAGCCCCAAAGTTACCAAACATTATTCCTAGGAACAAACACACAACCCTAGGATATTTAGGCTTTTCATAGAAAACTTAGAAAGCCAAAAAAGGCATCAAATAATCCAATCAGACGTTTGATGTTTGATTTTAAGACATCTTACTGTTTGTCCAGACATCCAAACACTTAGGTTGGATTTTGTGCTTTCTGTCTGTTGATTTCAGACGACCAGCCCTTAGTCCAAATGTCTTAGAAGACATCTGAAGACCTTGCCAGACGTCCAACTATAGGACCGTTGCCTTTATCAGACTAATCTTAGAGGATTAACCTTAAATTTGACCTACTTTCACTTTCAGACGTCCGTAGGGATCCCTAGACAGACGTTAGGCTCAATCCATCCCCAAATCACTTTTGTCAATTATTATAGCCGTTTGAGTCTCGGGAAATTAATTCCCGTAGTAAAACATATTTTAAGACGTTCAGACTTTGTGTTAGATGACCGACCTGTCATCTGACTAACATGACCTAGAACCCTGTTTAGGTTTGGACAAAAGCAAGAAGGAAACCCATTTTAAATTAGACGTCTAATCTTAAGTCCAAACGTCTTAAAAGTGATCTTTAGACGTCCGTCATGATCTAACTTCAATCAGATCTTCCACCTTTCTAGATCAGATGACTAAGTCTCAAATTAGACAATGACCCAAACGTCTAATAATGGATTCAGGCGCTTGATAACCCTATCAGAATCATAAATGACCCTAATTTGCCTTGGACTTGTTCCCAACGATTAGAGAAGCCTTCCAACGGCTAGAAGAGGCTTCTAAACCTTTCTTACGACCTCTATAACTAGAGGAACACCCTTTTTAAGCACACACACACCCCTAAGAATACTGCTTCCATACTTTTGTGTCCAAGAGAAGAGAGATCAAATAAGATAGTGTTGTTGCTCTCCTAGCGCTCTACCATCCATTCGAGAGCACTGTCACGCTACCGACTTCACATTGCACCACTTCAATCTAAGGGAAGTTCTTTTTGCCTATAGGAGCTAGATTTACATTAATACTTTGTAGATCTATAGGTCTGTTGTAATTTTCGTTTGTTCTTGGTTGGGTATTGGAGCTGCGAATTCCCATCTTTTTCGTGGGACAAAATACTCGTGAAGAGAAGGGATTTGAGATACACTACCCTCGTATAAAGTAGCGTTGTTGTAAGAGGTTGAACTACCCTCGTTTGAAGTAGTTCGTTAGTGGATTTAATCGACTCGGAGGATCGGGAAATCCTAAACCGAAAGGTTTAGTTAATGGTTTTTACCCGAATTTGGGTTTCTACCTAAAAATCATTGTGTACTTGTGATTGCGTTCTTTTGTGAGATTGTTAATATATTTTTCATAGGTTTTCGTATCAGGAAAATCTCACCCCCTCCATTGTGGAACCCACAATAAAAACATTTTTAGTTAGTTGCAAACTTTATTTTATTTAGAGCTAAGGATTCCTTCTCTTAGTAGGAGTTTTTAGCATAGGTTTATATGATTTCAATCGACCAATATTGAATTTGGAGACATTAATGAATCAATCTTCTCCCATAACCTTAGAGATCCTATTATATTTTAACTTTCTGCTTATGCTGATAAGTCATCGATTTTATTGTCACATACATGGCTACTACAAATCACAAAGAAGTGCAATATGTGGGCTAATGCCTATCCAGTGCTGCAAGGTTAAGTTGGTGACCTAGTGGTAGGGGAATTGGCAAATGAAGTCTATCATACTTATAATGTTCCAAGGGTAGTAAAATACTTTGTTTAGTAAGTTTTGACCTGCACAAAAGGCCTTAAATTTCGGGCACTATCTCGGTGAGATAGACGTATCTATGAAGATGAGTGCTACATGATAAAATTGAATTCAAATAAAAATCAAAATCAAATGATTTTCTATATATATATATATAATCCCAAGGGCAATCTATTCCACTTATCATTAACCAAAATGAAAATAGAAAAGGAAACGATGGAGGGATACCTGAATCCATCGCTGCAGAAGAGTTGAGGAGATCACAAAAATCCTCTGGAGCTGTGGGTTTTGCTTCTCCAACGAGAGGCGGTGGAAATGGTACTTCCAGAGGGTTCAGAGAGCAAGAGCGGAACAGAACTGAATGGGAGCGTACCCTTGGGTTCTGTCATGGACCTTATTTATATTTTTTCTGTGATGGGATGTAGAAAATCGAATGCCCACTTCGCTCGTACCTATCCAGAGACCATAACCGCTAAATATGAAATGACAATCCCACCGATCACGGAATTGCATTTCCCTTAAAGTTTCTATGTATCAATCCCATATCTTAATGAGATGTGAATGGTTAATTTACATAATTAGACCACTTTAATTACTGAAAATGTGATCTCTAATGTATGTATGTATATATGACGTATAATTCTGTAATAATAATATATGTCAATTCACATTATGATTCTAACAATCTTCTACTCGAACCATATATATCATCCTTATAATCATACGGTCATATATACCTGTATGAGCTCATTAATACAATATCACAATAAACCACATCTCCACAAATCTTATCCATACTCTGTTAATGTACGACCAAAGTTGATTTTCACTACTACGAAATCAACCAGACCAAATAATGATCACATACATTAACACAAGTAATGACATAGATCTAATATAAGTACATAGCATGAAAAGTGCTTGTTAATGTGATTAACACATGCCTATTTAAACTGGTCCAAAACTTTATCATACAAGATATTAAGGGTGTTAAACGGGTCAAGTCGGGTTGGACCCGACCCGTTTGACCCTAAACCTGTCATCAATTGAGTCGGGTAAGGTAAACCCATTGAGTAAATGGGTCCAGCACATCCAAATCCGAAACCAACCCATTTAAGGTCTTAAAACCCGACCCGAGCTAACCTCCTGTAGTCACTACCTTCACTGATGCCTTCATCGCAGCAAGCAACACACTCAAGCCTCTACCTTCATCGCTGTGAGACAACATGTCGCCGGTGCCGAGGATGCCCTCATGGTCATGGCTTCGTCGATGGTGATGTCGTTGACGTCGATCACGTCGACCTGAGAGGCATAGCACCATCCTGCCGCAACTGCTCACCATCAGCCTCTCCGCAACCACCGACTACTGCGTGGAGCTTGGATCTCGTCATGGCCACCCTCCACCTCCGGAAGCACGACGATCGATTGTCGTTGGCATGCTACGGTCGTGTAGCGCCACGAGAGTCGAGATTCGAGAGAGTTAGGGACCTTAGGTTTCCTCTCCTCTCCTTAGTCCCTAGTTCTGTCACTTTGGTAGGGTTGGGTGGGGGAAATGAGTTAGGGTCGGCCGTAACTGCATGGGGAAAGGGGGGTGTGGGTGTTGGGTAGCAGGTGGGGTATCAGGGAGAGGGGTATTGGATTAGGCGAGTTTAACGGGTTTACTGGTTTAAAACCAAACCCGACCCGTTTATAAAATGGGTTAAACAGGTTTGAACCCGTTTATTTTAAACGTGTTCGGGTCAAGTTCGGGTCCAATATTCGGGTCGGTTTCGGGTCATGTTAAATGGGTTGACACTTTCTTGATAGGCCTACAAGAGATCACAAGGTAAGGACTAATGAGTTCAAAAAATTAAAACTTTATTATTATGCACATAATCCAAAACATGTCCTTATATAAAAACTCCAAAATAGAACAAACTCTCACTGAATTGTTGTATTACAAAATGATACAACACCCATACAGACATCATATTCATGAAAAAATTTGGCGTTATCCCTTTAGTGAGCAGCTCTGCTACCATGGAGTTGGGCCCAAGGTGTTCAATGGACACCTGTCCACTTTAAACTCTTTCCTTGATCGCTAAATACTTGATATCAATGTACTTTGACCACGAAAAACTTTTGTTGTTGTTGGAGTACATCACCGTCAAATTATTGTCACAGTAAAGCCGAAGTGGTCTTTCGACACCATCAATGATTCGTTGTGCTGTGACAAAATTCCTAATCCATACTCCATGATTTAAAGCCTCGAAGCACGTTATGAATTCTACTTCCATAGTCGAGGTAGCTAGAAGGCTTGCTTTGCACTCCTCCACGAGATAACTTCTCCAGCCAGCAAAAAAATGTATCCCGAATTAGATCTTTGAGTATCCTGACATCCCGTAAAGATAGAGTCAGAATATCTGAGGACTTCCAAATGATCTAATCTCCTGTATGTGAGCTTGAAATCCTTTATTTTTTGTAGGTAGTGCATGACCCATTTGGTTGCCTTCCAGTGGTCGAGTCTAGACTTACTTAAATATCTGCCCAACATGCTAACAATGTATGTTAAGTCTGACCGCGTGTAGACTTGGGCATACATCAAACTTTCCACTGCCGATGCATAGGGAATATTTTCCATTTCTTTAACTTCAAATTTATTCTTGGGGCATTTGTTAAGCGAGAAGTTATCTCCCTTAGCCACTGGAGTATCTCCTGGTTTGCAATTCTCTATGCCAAATCGCCTTAGAATGGTACCAGTGTATCTCCTTTGTAACAATCCAAGGATACCTCCGGCCATGGGTTTTCGTCTCCGGCCATCCTCCGGCGAGGGAGACACGTCGTCTCCCTCCGCCTCCCTCCCTGTTTTGATCCCTATAAATACCCCCCGTTGCTCCACAGACCGGGGCAGCTCGGATCTGACGGAGAAAACCCCCAACTTTCCTCTCTTCTCTCTCCGGCAGACGCTCACCAGCTCCGGCGGTTCCTCCCCCTCTTCCTCTTCGCTCTGCCGCAGTACCAGCAGCAGAGACTTCCTCCCCTGCTCTTCCCGCGCCACGCCGTACCCAGCTAGCGCCTCTCCGGCTCTCTGCTCGCCGCCGCCCCTTTCCCTGAGCATCTTCTTCTCTGGCGACAGTCGATACGACTGTCGCCCTACTGCTCCCCCTTCGTCCCTGCAAGTAAGTTAGAACTACTTCCCTTCCTCTCCTCTTTCTTTCCCCGGTTTCAATTTGTTCAATTAAGCCCTCGACCGACCCTGACCATCGTCACCCCCTTCGTCTCCGGCCACCCTCCGGCGAGATGTTCCCATCGCTCCACAGCCTCACACACCTCGCCGACCCTCACCGAACCTCCGCCTCATCACACTGAGCACCCCCCACCCCTCCACTGCCACTCCACACCTCCGTAACGCTCCCCCGAACAAACCCATTCCTCCGGTTGCAGTCCAACCTAGGGCTGCCGCCAGACACCACCTTGCGGCTTGCCGCGCAGCTCCTCACCTTCGCCGTGCCACGGCGAAGGTTCCCCAGTGGTTTGATCAGGCCGAGAGGCCATATTCGTGTCCGACAGGTTTTGAGGTTCGACCGCCATTAACGCACATTGAAGCAGCTTCTCCCGCGCTCCAGGCTTGAGGACTCCAGGTCTCCAGCTGCTGCGGATTACGGGGAGTCTTGCGAAGGCAGCCAGCCAGCAACCTACGCAAATCGAAGCCGCAGCTGCAGAAGCTAGGCCGCGGTCTCCCAGCAGGCGCACGCAAGGAGAGGTCTCCGTTTAGTCCCACATCGGTAAGCCTCACAACCTTTTCACTGTTTAAATTGATTTTGTGCATTAGCCTTACTGCCTCAGCACACGGGGTGAGGTCCCCTTCACCCGCCCGGTTACCCGGTCTCGTCCGCGCTCACGCCCCGCGGACCTGACCCGACCCGACTTAGACTGACCTGCACTCCTCGCCCACCACGCACGCCGGTGGGCCTGGACCCGGGCGCGACCCGAACCCGATTACCCGGCAGCTCTGGGAGAGCTTTCCCAAGAGTGGTTTCAGAGAGAGAGAGACGCGGGGGGAGAGGGTAGAGTAGGTTTTGTCCTCTGACGTAAAGCTCTGAAGTGTGCAGGCACAGGTGAAGAAGAAGGACCGCGGAAGAAGAAGGAAGCTGAGGGAGACACTGTAGCAACAGGCAGTTTAAGTCGTCTGATTTGGAAATCAGACGACGTCCTGAAGGGAAAAGAAGAAAGAAGGAGGGGCGACGTCCTGATTGGAGAAAGAAAAGAAGAAAGAAGGAGATCTGAAGAACAACAGAAGAAGGCGAGGCAGAGGAGAACACAAAAGAACAAGGGAAGAACTGAAAGAAGAAAAACAAGGGAAGATCTGAAGAAAGACAGAAGAAAAAGGAAGAGCAGGAACAGCTGGAAGAAGAAGAAGAGCATCACCACTGCAGAAGAAGAACATCACCTCTGCAGACAAAGAAGAAGAAGATCTGAGACGAGGAGAAAACAAAGAGAAAAGAAGACAACAAATTCTTTCTCTCTCTCTTTCTTTATTTTTGTAAAAGAAACATGTATATCTCTAGAATACAACTTGCTCCCTGAGTTCGACCTCGGGAACTCTTTTATTTTCCGAGTAAAAAAATTTATATTTGAAATGTTGGCAATAACTGGCTATACTACAACGCTATAACAATAAAACCCGGTTGCCCACAGCGTTTCAACAATCATCAACTGGATTTGTCTCAAAATAAAATGAGACAATTACTTGATGAAATTTGTAATACCATTGTCTTGAAACTTGCTTTAGTTCATAAATGGCTTTCTTTAATTTGCAAACAATTTTCTTTGAGTCTCCTAATGCAAAGTTTTCTTGTTACACCATGTAAATTGTTTCATTAATGTTTTCATTAAAAAACCCATCTTTACATATATCTGATGTAGCTCCAAATCAAAATGAGCTCCTAGAGCTATTATTGTTCCGTAGTAATAATATATGTCGGTTCACATTTTGATTCTAACATTATATGCACCGAAACGAAAAGATTCCATGGAACTGCTAACGATTCCCTATAATTGGCTTTGGATCATTCCTACAATGCTTAGGTAGGAGATGAAGGCATCCTTTCGAGGGTGCTTAAGCCATCAATGAGATACCACTCCTGAAGTGCCATCACCCTCTTCCCCTAAATATTTGAAACACCATTTGAATGAAATAGTATACGAAGAATCTATAATATAAATAAACTTTGTGGACACCATACTGTAGCTTTTTGATGAAGATTCCCTTTATACCCTCATAAGAATTCTTCAATTCCACCATTGTCTTACATCAGTCCACCAGCCCATTATAAAAAATATAAACATAGATATCATGAACAATATAGGTGTCACGAGAAATATGCTTCCAAATTTAGGGAACATTTCTTTAGTCTTATTAAAGTTCTACAATCACACCATTATTGCTTCGTACTACCCTACTCCTCTCTATATATAGCATAGTATGATCCAAACTTACATGTGATAAACATATGAATCTATAAAATTTATATATACGTATACATATTTATGTATGTAGCGAGAGTAAGAAAGGGGAATTACAAAATCGTATTGTATTTGTGCATACCAAGAACCTTTTAAGCTTTTAGAATCAAAATTCGACATATAAATTTTAGTCTATATAGTATAATAAATATCATGAAGTTTCGCACGAAGAACTGCATCTTTCTATGTCAATTCTTTTTTAGAGTCTTTGGGATCCCTAAAGGTAAGAGAGAAAGACAACCTCAACTCTCCTTAGAGAGGGAGGGAATGTAGCTCCCCCTCAAGAGGGAAGAACTCAAAAAAAATCAACATGAAACAAAATAAAAAGAAAATAATAAAGAAGTACCTAAGATATCATTTCCTAAGGTACAGCAAGGTGCCACCAACGTCGTCAATGTACCGCGCAAACGAGTGATAAGCGGTCGGAGTAAGATTGACCATCAAGTCGGTCGTGGTGAGTCCGACTTCAACATGGCCCCACAACAAAAAACGTCAAAACGAGGAGGCAGAGCAGAGGTGATGGAAAAATGTCTAGTAGAGCCCTCCTCCAATGAAGTGTCCGCAACGGTCGTCGGCAGATGTTGCCGCCACATCGCCCCTTGACCATCACCTCACCACCGAAGACAAGAGAAGAAGTTGTTGAGGAGAGGCCACCACGCAACGACACACGCCATAAGAAAGGAGGGGAAGGGGAAGGCAAACAGAATGCGAAGGGGGGCAATCAATGATCAGTGGCTGATTGAGGCCTCCAACAATAGATTTGGATGAAGTAGAGGGAGAAAAGCGAAGGTTGCTTACTATGCAAGACAGGAGGAAAGGGAGAGATCATTTCCTTTTAAGATCCATATTTGAACTACTAGATTAATCTATACTACGATAATTTGTATGATCACACTTTCAAACATCAAAGACAAGGATGATTTCTTTCTCTTTTTTTTTGCAAATGAAAGACTTTCATTAGCAGCCACTGACCTGGCTGGGAAAGTATGGAATGTTCCAACTCCCTTGCGTATTACAACGCAAGCAATGTCCAACCAACACATGCGCAGGTTGGACATCAGCTCTAGGAACTTTCAAAAGACCAACATGTTCATGTAAAATATGCATACAATCTTGAACAATATTCCTAATTTCCCATGATGGCTGCTGAAGGGCTAAGACTTGACTTACCAGGTGGCTGGCGTCAGATAGGATAGCCGCCTTCTATAATTCAACTTTGAAGGCCAATTTTAGACCTTGTTGAATCACCCATGCTTCTACAAATTGGCTACAAGTGAAGTTACATTTGGCTGCGGAGCTAGAAATTGGAATTTCATTGTCATCCAACTATATTGCAGTAGCAACAGAGAAATTTTTACCCACTGCTGCGTTAACGACAATGATATTTTTCCCTTTAAGAGAGCGTCTTGAAGAATTTTGCTCATGTTTCTTCCCCTCTTGCTGTCGAGGAATACCACTGATATGTTCTTAAATTTTAGAACATCGACCACCATAGAATTCAGCCATATTAATCGCTCTATCTACCACCATATTTGTGTTAGGAGCTGCACCTTCCATTGTTATCTGACATCGATGAAGCCAAATTGCATGCAACATATAGAAGGCTAGATATCATGGATGACCAGCAACATCAAATTGTCCATTGATCCACTTCGTTGCATGCCACCATGCACGCTAAATTTTTTCTATACTCCACCCCTGTTATTCGGCTATTGAGGGGTTTTAAGGAGTAATCGTCGTAGCAAAGCCTCAATTGGTCGAAAATAATTAAATTTATAACTCAGAATTGAAAAAGAGTCCGAAGTCGATCACAGGGAGCAACTAATGGCAATTTAATCTTACTAATCACGAATTAATCAGAAATATAAGTAATTATGACCAAAGCTTCATTTAGAACAACTCAAAATGATATATATATATATATATGTATGTATATGTATGTATGAATTCAAGTAGCAGAGTGCAAAAAGAACAGGTCAAAATGGTGATTTGAATCACCAAATTAACATCTGGAATTAAGCTCACAAGTATCTCAAATAATTGAACAGTAAATCTCAACCAAATATGCCACATCAACCAATTTTAATATTCCATCAGTATGTAGAACTAAGGCACTCGCAGAGATTAGACAAAGGCACAAGCCATCAAATGCCCTAGGTTGCTCAAGGCACAACTCCAACTTGAAGAGGCAAAGGCCTCCTTCTCTTTCCTTTGTGACTAAAGAGAGAGGCAAGCACAGCACAGCACAGAGGCGAATGCCTCTCAAGAATCGTCTAAGTGTAGAAAGTAGAGGCGCGAAGGGCAAACCCCCCCTCTCTCTTCCTTTCCTTCTCTCAGAGACCTGGGCTTAGTCGGGTAATCGGGCGTGAATAGAGGCCATGCCTGCGGCCGTGTGTCGCAGACAAGGAGTGTGCAGAGGCGGGTAAGTGGGTGAGTGGGGGTATGGGGACTCGATCCCCGTATCTTGGGCGAAGAACGGGTGTCACGAATTCCTTTTATGTGCGGTCACGAGTCCTTCAATTGATGATGTGGGACTATCCCACGTGGTTTCTTCCTTTACGCAGCAGCAACTGATGAAGGCTTTGATTGCGGTCGAAGACGAGGCTGCGGAGTCCAATTGAATGCCTGGAGGAGGACCTGGGAGTTAGCCATGGCACCTGGAGGTGGAGTCTGGAGGGATTGTGGTTAAAGGACTGCAGCTGACGTCGAAGAAGTCGGAGGCGGCGACGGAGGTCCGACGTGTACTTGAAAAGGAGAATACGGCCCTCGGCCACGTTAGAGATGCTCAGGAGGATCGCTATGTGAAGGTGAACGTGCTGGTGGTCGTGGCATTGTGTGCGGGTGAGTGTGTAGGTTTGGCGAGGTCAGGAAGGTGGTGTGGAGGTGCATGTGTCGGGTGGAGTGTGTGAGAGGTCAATCCTCTCAATTACTTAAGGGGTTTTGGTCATGAGGACACGACAGAGCTTTTGAGAACAGTGGGGAGCAGTTTGGTGTGGTGCGGCGGTTTCGCAAGGTTGCCGGAGGTACACCGGAGATGTGGAAGATGACGGTGGCATGGGCATAAGGGCACGTTGAAGCAGGTGTTGGGTATGTGAATCGGGTTAGGGGGAGATGAGGAGTTGAACTGGAGTGGTTGTTGGTGAAGGGGATGTGAAGATGGCACTGGCTATGATTAATCGGTGCTAGGGACGATGGTCGCTCTGAGGGGGAGCTCGGCGACGTTTGAAGGGAGAGGAAGCTTCTGCTGCCTATATCATGTGGCAGCAGCCGAGGAGATTGGAGGGAGGTCACTGGAGACGAGTCTAGAGCCGGCTGGAGGTAGAGGCGATGAAATGTTTCTAGGCTTATAACTCGCTAAGGAGTTCGGCTATGTGATAGGGATGCTTTTATAAGGCTTCAGGTAAGCTTCTAAGCTTGGAAACAAGCTTGAGAAGCTCGGATTTCCAAGGAAAGAGATCCTTAAAATCCATGCATTCACATGAGCTTCATGGTGAGATTTGGAGTTCAAAACTAGGTTTAGGCGATTAAGGACTTCCTCGAGATCATCCCTTCCCATTTTGGAAGAGATTGGTCGAGAAATCAGGGAGGAATCCTTGATTGAAGCTCAGATCTCATGGGTTCACACCTGCCATGGTGGCAAGGACCCTTTTGTGAAGAAGATAAAGAACTTAGGTGGCTATTTGTAAATATTTCGAATGCTGGGGGCTTAAGTGTGAGAAACAGTTTAAATGGACTAAAATGTAAACTAGGCTAAGATGAACTCTGATTTGGCCTAAATTTTGATATAAAACTAATTTAGACACAAGGAATCTGATGGTGAAGTCGAATTTTAATTTTAACCAAGTTTGACCGGACAATTTGTGCAAAAATCTAAATTAAGGCAGAACTGTCTATGACTTTATTTAAGGTCAAATTGGGTTCCAAAGGTCAAATCAAAGGTATCAAATCACGAGGAATATTTTTATATGAAATTTAGAAGATTTAGATGAATTTTATCCTTACCAGAACCTTAGCAATTCAAGCAGGTCAGAGATGGGTGTGTCTGTTATTAATTCAGCTACTTCTTTTGTGAACATTCTACGAATGAGCTCTTCCTTCCATTTCTCTGATCCTCCATCCAATAAATTGCAACTTTGGTCATTTGTAAGCAAGAATAATCCATTGGCCAAACAACATCTTGCCAATTGTAAATCCAACAATCAACCCAAATGTTAATTCTATCACCATTGGCTATCAACCATAAAGAGTTTTGCATAAGGCATTGCCTAATTTCAGCTCTACCTTTTATGAAACAAGAATCTAATGGCTTCTGTAAATATTCTGCAAATGAACTATCTGGAAAATACTTTGCTTTAAGCTGTGAAATCATAAGCCCATCAGCTTGTGTATACGATCTCCATGCCAAGTTCAACAACAAAGCCAAATTGGATAATCTTGAAGATCTGAAACCCAGATCGCCCATATGTGTTTGCACGCAAATTGATTTCCATGACCTCATGTAAGGATGTTTCTTATCACTAGAGTAACCCTACCAAAAGTCTTTGTCCATTTTGTGCAAAATAGAGCATAGCTTTTCAGATAACATGTTAACAGACATAAGGTAAATTGTAATGGAGTTTAATGCTGCTTGAAGGAGTACTCGTCTTCTAGCTTGCGGTAACATTCTTCCTTTCCAACTAGCCAACTTATGTGCATATTTTGTAATGAATAATTCTTTCAACTTCGCTTGATTGATCCCATCCAAAATTGGGCAACCTAAATAGAGTTCGTCTGGATTCATATCTGTGACTTGTAGAATTTTCATAATATCCCCCTTGGAAATCTGCCTATTAGCATTCCCAAACCACACTCTTGATTTTGAGGAATTAACTTTCTGATCGGATAATGTTTCATAAGTTTGCAAAATACATTTCTGTTCAACTAACTCTTCTATTGTGGCTTTTGCAATAATATTGTATCATCTGCAAACATTAAATGCATAATAGGCTTCACATTTTTATGTATTCTACAACGTAAGATTTTTTTACTATGGAGAGCCACATCCAATGTTTTGGAGAAAATTATGAACATAAAATAAATATAAAAGGGCATAATGGGCATCCTTGACGAATTGCCCTAGATGGATAGATCACATTTGTTGCTTCTCCATTAACAAGCACTTGAAAAGTGGCAGAGGTAATACAAGATATTATAAGATTAACTAACTATCCCGTTATATGTAATTCTTCTAAACAAAATGTAACAAAACTCCTTTCAATTCTATCAAATGCTTTTTCCATATTTAGTTTAATAATCATTGCACCTTCCTTACTTCTAGACTTTTGCATTGTTTGCGCCATTTCTTTTACCAAGACCATGTTGTCAGCTATTTGCCTGTTCTACAAAAATCTGATTTGATTGGGAGAACCACCCTCTTCAAAATTGGCTTTTTCTTTCTAGTTGCTATCTTGGCTACGAGCTTGTACAATGTATTGGTCAGGCTGATAGGTCGATAATCTCTGGTTTTCGTAAGCATATGGAGTTTTGGTACTAATGCTATATATGTATGACTCATAATATGTGGCATCAGTTGATCTCTAAAGCAACCTTGCACAAATGATATTACTTCCTCTTTAACTATATGCCAGCTTTTCCAATAAAAAAATGCAGGTAAACCATCAGGACTGGGGCTCTTACATAGAGCCATGGCAAAGCGAACACTTCGTATTTCCTTTTCTTGTTACAGCTGAATACATCGCCTATCTTCATCTTCAACAGTCTAATCTGCAGAGGATAAGAATTGGAATGAAGTAAATTCAGTAAAATCAAACTTTTGCATAGTAAACAACTCTTTAAAGAAATCAAAGAAACAACGTTTAATCTTGTCTTGATCTTTGATTTCTTCCCTGTCAGGCAACATAAGACAATTTATAGTGTTCCCTCTTCTTCTATTTTGTGCATAAAGGTGATAAAACTTCTTGTTTTTGTCCACTCATCACCCAATTGTGCCTCGATCATTGAAACCAATAAATTTCTTCTTGCTTGAGCACTTTGTCATATTGTTTTTAGAGCTCTAGCTACCTTTCCATCTTGCTGTCTAGCAGCTCACATGCTTGTAAGTTTGATATTTCATATTTAATTACAATTTTTTTCTCCCTTGAGTCAACTCCTTTGGCTTGCCACCCACTTCTTCCTTCGGTATGATACGTATTTATTTTAAAAAAGGTAAAACTATACATTTATCCAAGTCTTCTCCTTTTGAATATTTTTGCATGCAACACATGGGCATATACTAGTTATCTAAATAAGATTGCAAGTGAAGTATTGCATATGTAAACTTTTTATAGGTACAAGAGATTTGGACATTATCATGTTCAAAATTAGCAATCATGTTGCACGCGCCCTAGACTCTCATATCCACATAGATATTCAATATGAAATCCCCTGTTATATGATCAATAATACATGTGTATGTGACACTTTAGCTCTCATGTAATTCAAATTATTTAACACATAATCTAAGCCTAATTGAAAATCCACGATAAGATGGAGATGATGCATTTTTTATATAATAGATTATCATTTAGGTATCGTTTGTTTTTTAAGATTTCTCCTTCCATCACTTACTTGGGTCTTTTAATCTCAAGATTATGTCATATCGGAATTGGGTCTGCAATATCAAGATAAGACAATTTCAAGGGAGGGAAACATAGGATTGTCTCAATTTTGAGTTTCAACCGACTAGCCTCATCCAAATTCAAAAATAATTCACCCCCAACAAATACATTCATATTCCTCAATCTCTTGATTTGACCCACCAACCAACTAAATAAGATTTATCTCCTATCTTAGATTTATCAAGCAATCTCACCCCCAACAAAGTCTATCCCTAAAAACTAATTCCTCCTAACAATACCTAAGGGGGGAAGAGTGAGTATTATTTTAAAAAGGTAAATTTAAGTTCAAACATTTGGATTAGCGTCCAACTTAAAAAGTAACTGCAAGTATTTGACAAAACACCCTTTTATTAATTTTGTATTCTTTTTTATCAAACTTATAATGCTTGTTAATTTTGTTATTTACACATACTTCAACTTCTTATTTACAATCGAAATGAAAAACAATTTGTTTATAAAACTCGTCCACACTCTGCTCTGAAGCGCGTGATATAGAAAAGTATTTCTGCAGGAAAGCCAGGATGTTAAGCACTCACTTCTCTGATACACATGCAGCGAAGGCCGGGAGCTAAGGCCCGAGGGTCAATGAGTGGATTTCTTTTCCAGAGGAGGATTTCTAAGCTGTCTTAGATGGAGGGATAGATTCGTTAGGATAAATTTTTTATAAATAGATTATCCTACATGTTTATTTAGAAGTGGGTTACTTCAAATGCAGAGGTATAACTTGGAGAAATATCCTATGTGAAAGTTTATTGTTTAAGAGTGTGATGATGGGAGAAAATGTAAAATGACATTTTCATCTTTATAGTTGTCAATTTTAAAGTTAGTTGATTATTAATGTTAATTAGTTCTAATAAGATAATTATAATTCATTATTTTTAATAAATATTTTATTTGATGTACCAAATTTTATTTATTTTAATTATAATTAAAATTATATTAGTTGAAATAAGTTGTCATTATATATAATTTGATAGATAATATTTTAATTATTAAGAACATTTTTAATTAATAATTGATAT
The DNA here is from genome assembly GCA_037157565.1 of Thalassia testudinum. Taxonomy (NCBI): domain Eukaryota; kingdom Viridiplantae; phylum Streptophyta; class Magnoliopsida; order Alismatales; family Hydrocharitaceae; genus Thalassia; species Thalassia testudinum. The sequence continues at coordinate 3,139,720 of JAZHRO010000003.1, read as the reverse complement.
CTTTTTTTCTTAATTTCATTTTAGTAAAGAGCCCTTAATTTTTAGCAACTATATGCATGTGATATTCTTTTAAATTTAATAAATATGAATTCAATTCAAATTTTCGTTAATAACTCGAGATGGCATTCACAAGAGGGATGCACATCTTCCAATTTCCTTTGTATTCTTTGTTGTTTATGTTGATAATTATTAATATATGATTTTTAGTTCTCTTTTAGATAATTTTAATTAAGGTGATAAAATAAAAATAAAATATCAAACAACTATAAAATTATTGAAACAAGAGATTTATATTAGACTTTTTATGTAAATATCACTAAAATTATTTTAAATCACTTAAACATCATTCAATTCACTATATTTACAAATGTACCATTGAAAAAATATCATCATTTTCGTATTTATCATTCCGTCAACTATAACCGTTAAACTTAACGATTTTAGACTAAAATATAATAAAAAATTACTTTTTAGTCTTTCAAATTTATTTTTTAATCCTCATTTTTCTTTTGTCATCAATTTTTTTTTAATTTTTACCCCCTCTCTCCCCCTCTTCCCTTGCCAATTCACCTCTCTTCCTCTTCACCTCCGACCACCTCCTCCACCCCCACTCTTCAACCTCCGACCACCTCCTATGCTCCCTCTCTCACGTGAGGGTCACGTAGTAGACCTCTAAACATTCAGGGGTTATTTCGCAATTTCTACGCATCTTTTATAGTGTCTCATAGTTTCAAAGAATTCTCTAAACTCTGAAGGACCTTCTCATAATTTTTACATATTATCCAACCCGAAGGCCCCCCCCGCATATTTTCTCTCTTCTCACAAGTGGGCTAGACGTAAGTTTCTACTCCCTTAGTTATATTCAAGAAGAGAAGAGATGGTTTAGAGGAGGTGGTAGTTAGAGAGAGGGTAGAGGAGGTGGTCGGAGGTTGGAGAGTAGGAGTAGAGGAAGTGGTCGGAGGTGAGTGAGGTGAATTGAAGAGGGGACAAGGAGGGAATGGGTGAAAATGAAAAAGTAAAGTTTGACGACAAAAAAAAAAGAGGACTAAAAATAAAATTTGAAGATTAAAAAATAATTTTTTAAATTTTATTTTAGTTTAAAATCGTTAAATTTAACAGCTATGACTGACGAAATGACAAATACGAAAATGATGTTACTTTTTTCAATGGCATACCTATAAATATAGTAAATAGAATGACATTTAAGTAATTTCAAAAGATTTAAATGACATTTATATAAAAAATCCTATGTTTTTCTTCTTTTTTATTTTTTTATTTTCAAAGCAAGTTGTGAGATGGTTGGGAAGTCGAATTCATTAAAAGACAACTCCAACCAATGAGATATTAAGGAGGGCAAAGATAATATTTATCTCTAGAAACCACAAGTTGGGAATGATGTAGGAGGGGTCAGGACACAGGGGTTAACATTTAGAAATTCATGAGATAATCTTCTAAAATCACCGTCCCACATGAACACAAGAATAATTTATCCTTATTAAAGTGCCCTTAACCTAAGTTAGAATATCCCATCTACCTAATAGATTTAACCCCTATTTTCATGGGTTAATCCAATTGCCAAACAAGACCTCAACGCAACCACTAAAAAAAAAATTCTAGAGATGCAAAGGGTTCCTTTGAGATCCATTTGGATGTAATGTTAGGGAGGGGATATCCCCCCTTTTGAGTTTTCACTGGGGCTTTTGGGAAAATTTATCTCATCAAATTACAATAATTTACTCTTATTTTTAATATTAAACAAATACTCACTAACATATTTTACTCTTACTTTTAATATTAAACAAATAACTAGCATCTAATCTTACTTTTAATATTAAACAAATATCTACTAATATCACGTCAATACACCAAATATTTTATCTCACCCCTTAACATTCCACTTATTTCGGCACACAAACAAACACCTCTCTACTTATCTCATTCTTATTTAATTTTACCCCCACATCCAAACAGATCCTCGAAGATAAAAAGAGCATAGGCAAAGCCATTTTTGTTCCACAGGCTATTCGGTAATGGAAAAACGTGATCTTCAAAGGAAGAAAAAGGGTGTTCCCTTAAAATATTGATATTTGTCAGGACATGGTCTTAAGGGATTATAGGCTTCCATGCAAGAAATTGTTTTCTTGCCACTTAAAAGGGATAACCACCAACTTCATGTGATTAACTTTGGAAGGGCTTTGCAAAAAATTAAAAAAAAAAAAACTTTGGAAGGGAAAAGGATGGCTACTCACCACCAATGAAAAGTTACAGGTTGTTCAACCAAAAATTAGACAAGGAAATGGCTTTCCTTGCTACATTCTCCACTTGCATGTTCACCCTGAAAGCAGTAGCATTACACTGAATCCATGACGTTCATAGAGCAACAGTAGCCTTAATCCACACACCAATGTTTGTTTGTGCTCCATTCCTCATAAACATACAAAAGTCATCGCTTGATGAAGAGGTGATAACACCATGCAGATTCAAGCGTTGGCACTTGAGAAGCAAAGCTACATCCCTAGAATAGGTGGTGTATGTCTTCATCTCAGTGCTGCATAAACTACAGATTTTCTTTGCATCAACTACTCGTGAACTCCTGTAAACCTTGGTGTCAAGTTTCCCACGATGTGGTAGCCATAAGAATAGCTTGACCTTCGAAGGTATCTTCAGCTTCCAGAAGAACAGTCTAAAACCAAGGCATTGTCCAAAGGCACATTATCAACATGAAGGAGCGCATACACCTTCTTATGGAAAAGAACCCATTTATCCACTGTAAGGAGTCAGGCACATCCATTGCAGGAGCAAAATCTTGTAATAGTGCAAGTAGGAGCTAAAGATCTTGGACTCTTGCCTCCAAGAGTCCACTAGAGAAAATTGGAGCCCAAGATGGAGAATCCTCATCCCAAAAATCACCTGCTGGACGGAATTTATCGACAATAAAAGCATAGAGTCTTGGCATCTAATTAGCAAAAGCCCCCTTCTTTGTCCAATCATCCTCCAGAAGTCCTCCCCACGATGCTGTGTGGGAAGGGAAGAAAAACTGGGCATGACTAAAAGTAGGCTCCTCCAAAAGGCCGATGTGGCCCGTGACGTTGCCTCTATCCCTTGGGTTCAGTGGTAAGCCATAGAAATCTTTGAAGAGCATGTGCCATATATTGTCACCATTCTTGAAGAGCTTGAGCGCCCACTTGCACAATAGTGCATCATCGAATGTGGACCAGTCGATAACACCCAGGCCACCCTATTTCTTGGATTTGCAAACGTCACTCCAAGGCACCAACTACGAAAATCTTCTCACATGTACCGGCCCCTTCAAGAAGAACCTTTTTCTCATGACTTATAGCTTATGGAAAATCTATTTAGGTGCCTTAAAGACATGAGTAAAAATTCTGATGGTGCACAGAGCTACCTTCGGCAATACCAATCTTGCACCCCTAGATAGAAGCCACCCACTTCACGCATTCAACCTCTTCTCCGTACTCTCAAGAAGTGGGTACCAATCATCTATGGTCAGCTTCTTTTCCTTAATTAAGATACCCAAATAGATGAATGGTAACCGACCCACCCTCCTGCCAAGATGCTGAGAATAAGACTATCTCCACATCACTTATGCCAAACGAAATGAAGCGAGACTTTGCATGATTAACACCACTCTAGAAATCTCCTCAAATACAACTACCCAGGAAGCCACGTTCTTCACTTTAGTGGGACCACCTTCAGTGAAAAATAGGGTGTCATCCGCAATATTGCAATACCGGCGTCAGCATGGAGCCACTCCCTTGTAATGAAAACCTTGAGAATAGCTGACAGGTACATGCCTTAAAAGACAAGGCATCTAAAGTATCCATCCCAATTATGAACATTAGTAAGTAGGTAACCCTACCTGACACCCCATTGTAGCTGTATCCAAGACCCAATAGGTTGACTGTTAACTAAGATTGAGAGCAATGTAGTGGCTATGCACCTCTTCATCCACATAATCCAAGTGTCAGGAAACCCCCTACATCTTAAGACCCGCCAGCGATAGGACAAAGAAACAGAGTCATATGCCTTAAAAAAGTCAATGTTTCACAAGAGGCTTTTCCTGCTAGATCTCCTCCAAGAAGCCACCATCTCCTCAGCCATAGTAAACAACTCCTGCAAAGAGTGTCCCTGAATGAATGAAGACTGGACCGGGCTAATGAGAGTGGTAAGTAGTGGCTGCTGGCTATTAGCCAGAATCTTTACAACAATCAAATAAGCTATGTTCAAAAGCACAATCAACCATTAATCATCAATTGATTCAACCCATGCTTCTTAGGCAATAAAAAGGAATAAAATCTGTTAAGCCATTTAAATCCCTTGTTCTCAACCAAGAACTTATGGAGCATTGTTGTCAAGTCCCCTTTGATAACCTCCCAGAACTCCCTATAGAAAAGTACTTGAAACCCATCCGAGCCCGGGGAACCTTCCACCTTTAAGCTCTTGATAGCTCTTAGCAATTCTTCCTTCATTACCACAACAGTCATGTTGGACCTCATTCTGTCATCTAGAATGGGCAACTTGGAAGTAGCAAGCTGCTAGACTCTTAAGGGAAAACCTCCAAGTAAACTCCTGGAAGTAGCATTGTAGTACATATGAAATGCCCTCCCTATCAACTACCACCTCATCCTCAACTCTGATTAAGGCAATCAAGTTCGACGTCCTTCTCACACAAGCAGCTAAGTGGAAGAAACATGTATTACATTCCTCCTCTTTCAACCAAAGTTGATGAGACTTCTACCTTCAATTTGTCTCCCTCCTTAAATCCTCTTGGCAAGCGACCTCTTGCAACTTCCGCCTCTCTCCCTATTCCTTTACAGTAAGTACCCTCCCATCCCTCGCCTTGTCTAGATTTGAAATCCCATGCAAAGCCTTCAACCAGCATGCATTTCTACGTTTCAAGTGCTTTAGCTTGAGGGCAAAAGTGCGGGTGGCCGAGGAGGAAAGTGGGATCTCACCCCACTTATGCTAGACCAACTCGTTAAATCCTTAGCTTTGACAACCAAGATTTCTAAAACTTGAAGTACGTCGTGAACAAGGCCCCCTCGTTGGAGCACCACGCCAGGGGGGTTCTAATCAGAAAAAGGAGTAGGCCAAGTAATGGCATCCACTAGCTGAAATTGCTCTACAAAGCTAACAGAACACGAAAATCTATCTATCTTTGACCTTAAGCCAGATCCATTCCTCCAAGTGTACATAGCACCAGCAATCAGAATATCATATAAATCCAAGTTTTCTGCTATTGAAAAATGTTATCAGTCAATCTATCCCTCCTACCATTCGGCTGATAGTCAACGGAAAGAGTGGCATTAAAATTGCTGCCAACTATCCATGGTCTCCTGTCAGCAAAAGCTACTGCTTGTTGGAGGTCATCACAAAGCTCATCGTTACTTGCATCCATGCAAGGCCCATAAACGGAGGTGACCACACGCAAAAAAAAAAAACACCCATTAGATCTTTTGAAGCCCCCAATGATTGTCCATCAACCTAGTCGGCTGTCAATCAGCCTAAAGTGAGTCATTCCAAGCTAAGATAATTCCCCAGGATCTCCCAACTGAATCAATTGAGAGGAAGGCATTCAACACATCCCCTGCAATGTCTCTCTTCATTCAGTCATCCAAGGTTTCCAGCTTCGTTTCTTGTAGAAGCACAAAATCAACCCTCCACTCTCCTAAATAGCATAGTAATGAGGACCTCCAGCTCGCAACCGAGGCCATAGACATTCAAAGTTAGGATCATAAACATTGGGACAAATCTATGTCCCCGATGCTTTTGTAGCGTTGGTCGCCTCCACATTGACCTCCCTCGTGAACCTTTGCTATGCCTCACCAATATCCCTCTTGCCACCCTGTTGACACCTCCTTTGGAGTTTAGCCCCCCTTCAGATATATCGGGCCTCGTAACAATGTCCTTCGACCTTCCTGAAACGATAAGTGTGTTCTTTGACCTTCCCCAATTAGCACCTGGATTCCCACCCCCTCTTGCGAATTTCTCTTGGCACTTTGGAAGCCATACACAGTGGCTCTTGTGCACCCTTCCAGCTATCACTGTCACCAAAGCTTTGCCACCTGTAAGTGAAGGCAATATAGCAACTCAGCAAACATCCTTTGCCCTGACACAACCTCGAGGAGCACAACCCATGTCAACCCCCTAAGTTGAAAAAGGACTTTGGGGGTAAATGTCAAAGATTGCCTGCACCTCTATTGTTGCTAGAACTGATCGCAAACCATTAGCCTTGATCCCTACCTATCAACACAACTTCAATCATGAGAAACCTGACACCAAAGCCTCCACCACCTCGAGCGAACAGAGGTGGAGGGGTATTCCATGAAGACGGATGTCCACCACCTTCAAAGGTGTAAATCTCTCCCTAATGACCCCATCAAAGATTGATGCGCTACACCATCAAATCTCAACATCCCTGATGATCAATGGTCGGAACCATAACAACTCCAAATCAATCATCGTGCAATCCCGCAGAAGAAGCCTCCTGTTGTTGAGAACCGCAAACTTGACGTTAGACGAGTGTGACAAAACATCTGAAGAGCTTTCTTGACCATGGCCAAGGAAGTCTTGGACAACTCAAATGGATTGCAAAGGAGACCACAACGTGAGGATAATCGAAAACATCCCAATGACCTCCATGGCATCCCTCGTTCTCTCTCAATTCGATGTAGTATGTCTACATGGACATGACTCCTGCCAGTGGTCGACACCTTTTTAGCAAAGGAAGACCACAGGGTAACAATAATCCTTCGCAAAAAAGGCTACGACCCCAGCAGCAAAAGCAATAAACCTCATGCTACCTACCTCCCAAAGTGGATCGACGTGATGCAACCCTTCATCATCAGCCATCGACGATGGACCACCCCTCATCAACCTACTCTCTCAAGCCCAGTTGCTCACCACCCTCACTCATCTCTCCTTCTAGCGAAGTAGACAATTCCAACACAATCTCATGATTCAAATAAAAAAAATGCCATCCAAAACCATTGCATGTTAAAATCACTCTAAAGGCCAAATTCCAATTACATTCATTGTAAAATTTGTCTATCGAGTACATGCAATCAACCCAAACAAGGTTTTAGCTTTTAATATCAATTATAATATTCTCCTAATTGGGTGTTGCATTTGCCCTTTTGAGGTGCAACATTTCCCAGTTAGGGAGTCTTGTTGACCTAGGTGTCTTGTGTCCCGTCTTGTGTTACCTCCTTCCCTTGCCCTTTGAGACCACGTTTCATTCTACAGTTTCATTCCCGTTAATGGAGTATTAGTTTGCAAAGCAAAAAAAAAAAAACTTTTAACACCAAACAAAACTAAAAACATCAGAAAAAATAGCTTCCCATAAGTTGACTGCATGAATTTTTCTGTCATGAAGATCTCGCAGGTAAAGCTCATACTATTATTGACTATTTTTATGATACTACAAAAGGTTTTTTGGATCAAATCAAATCAGCTTTAAATTGCAACCTCAATGACGGCTTATCTAGCATTTTAACCTTTTGAAAGCAAACCAAACAATTCCAATAATCACAAAACAGTAATTATCCTTTAGGCTAAAATCAACAGTGTAGCTGGAAAAGTACCAGTTAACAAATGTTATCATACTGCTAGATCACACCCCATCAATGCGAATATGCAAGCCCTATTACACAAGTGGTTGCATGTTCAATAAGTACTTGGAGAACTTGTTTCATTCATTCCCACAGTCAAGATGTCATACATTCCACTCACTAGTATCAAGCAAGCAGATACTCATCTTGATCTCGTTTTTCTAACGTCCAGATTGGATAGACAAAAACCACCAAGAAATTAGTATATGAATGGTCCCAGTTCTTACTGAAGCTCAAAGTTACATGCCACTCTACACTGGCTCGCTCTTCTCCAAAGCTGTAGGGAGAACACAATTGTTGCATTAGGTATCAACACGGATGATGGTAAAAACTAACACAAGGAATTAAAGCAGTGTTTGTTAACCGGAATTATATCAAATAATGGCACATTTGTGTGAGTAGATGCTGGAAGAAGGACATGCTGCATAATCATATCAATAATGGCACATTTGGATGAACCATGTATTTAAGGAAAATGCATTCCACTGCTGGAAGATGCATGTTCCACAAATGGATAAGTTTTCCGCTATTGCCCTTACTATGGCATGGCCTTAATAGTTCTTCCCCAATAATTCTCACAATTAAGAAATTTCTTTTGACTAAGCTCTGTAGTGGTTTTGGAAGTTGCAATTCTATATTGTAGACACATATCAGGGAAATATATGGAGCTTCAAGCTGCCTGAAACATACACCTCCAAATTCCCAAATTTTCCTTCTGCCCAATAGACCAACCAAATTAGAAAAAGGCAAACCTAGTCATTTCCCCTTTTTTTTAAGTGTTTATTCTTGCTCCTATCTAAACAATCCCTGCAAGTTATTTTGACTGATTAAGGAATCTGAACAATTTACTTAACCGTGTCAAACATGATTATCCCTCTTCTTCCTTCAGCAACTCAATGGAAAGACAACTCTGCTTTCAGCAGCAGAAATCAGAAAGCTGCTTTGGCAGAGGAGAAAGGGTGAAATACCAAACACTGTCCAAACAAGCCTGTTCACCTGCAAATCAAAATTTCACCCTAATCCTATCGATACACCTACATCCCTTTTTTTTTTCTGATGAGGACTACACCTATGCCTGCCATTCTCAAACAAAGGATGATTCTTTTTTTTAACCAACAAAGGACCGATTCAATAAATGAAAAAGAAAAACAAAATTTGATTTTTAAGCTTTTGTAAGGTTTTCATTTTTCCAAATTTCAGTTTCAATTTTTTATCCAATAAGTTCATCGGGCATCTCCTTAGTTGGCAGAAAATCTAAAATGACCAGAGCATCTCTGCTTTCTAAATTTCCGAAGGTTCTCATGAATCCTTTCCTTTTAAGCCATTCATGCTCCATGTACTTCATTGACCCTACACTAATTAGAGGTAAAACTTTTCTCTAACTTCAGAAGCAATCAGATAATGAATAACTGCCATGTACCGTCTGACAGCTGAGGTTTATTCTGGTAGGAGACAGCGTGTGAGTGTGTGCATATGCATGCAAGCTGGGGTTTATTCTGGTAGGAAACAATGTATGCATGTGTACATGTGCATGCAGGCTGCAGGAAAGGAACTCTAAGACGTTCCCCTTATTTGGACAGTAGTTAAGATTTTTCTGTAAAACATTCCATAACGTACTGTTATAGTTGAGGAGCTTCTCGATGAGATCAACATGGGTCATGAGCATTCTCCTGCAGCAATAGCGAACAAGGCCCAAAGCATCAAGCGCATCTCTGCAATTTCAAGATAGCATTTGTTGGTAAGTGCCGCATTTCACACTGCATACATTTACCTAAAAAAGAAAAGACGGTTGCAAGGCCATTATCAGGAAAGTTGCCTTGAATGTGACAAAGATGCCATGTCATCATTAAATAGCCAAGGTTGTACCATTTACAAATTTTAAGAAACAAATTTCAATAGACTGCGGAAGTTAATCCATTCCCAGATTCAACCTAAAAGTCCAAATGGCTTCTATAGCCGCACAAATATTAGATTTGGACGATGAGAATTTAAGCATGTTCCAAAAGACAAGATCCACTCACCAGAAACATCAGAAACTACACTCCTCACTTTCAAAAGTGTTTTATAAACCATAAGTAAATCCTATTTATTGCAGATATGCTGCAGGTACAGTTTTCTAATCAGATGCCTAACCATAAGTAACCACCATTCATTGCAGAGACTGCAATTACAGGTTTCCAATCAGATGCCTAAATACTGAAAGCTAAGCAAAGGTAATCAAGTAAGATTATGGATATTTTATTTTTACTCTCTTTCACAAGGGGAAGAAAAAAAGATCAAACATATCAGCTAAAAGGACAAACAGATGGCAGCATCTCAATTTAATTTTTGTTGTAATTTATTACCATTCGTAGTGGTCAATCCATGTACATACCCAAGGAACCGAAGTGGCAGAATCAGCCAAACATAACCAAGCTTCGTGGCAAAGCACAGAGAAGATTTATAACATCAAACCTCCCAAATATGCTCAAAGAGCTCAAAAATCATTCTTCCACAAATTTAACTAGGAAGAACATGTAATCAGAACATAATTAAATTCAGTTTGATAATTTATAGAAAAAAAATTCATGAAGGAAGTTGAAATACAATAATTAGATAGAATTTAAACTGTGCTTGCTTCTTAAAGAAGAAAATAAGCAATAAATTAAATCTACGTGTTGGATATGCAATTGGTGTAAAAAAACGGTGGAACCACAATCAAGGATGAATTGTATACATAAATTATACATTGTGCGGGGCACGTGCCCTTATATCATACCTCATAGCTACATATTATAGTTTGAGAATGACACTTTTCTTTTAAAGAAAAAAACAAAAAAGAAACAAAACTTTAGGGCTCAGTCTACCCCCTAGAATTCCATTCCTATAACTAAGTGTAAGCAAGGAATAGATGACCAAAGCAAAATGTCTGAACAGCCAACATATCCTAAAATAGCACAAGAGATTAGCTGACATGGCCTGAAACAAAAAAGACTCAAGACATGACCCTCCTACAGCATCATTATCTCCTTATGGCTGGCTTGTCCTTCCCCCATGATCCTCTGCAGTCTCGTTTGCATCCCCTCAGTAGCTTCCTTTCTACTAACTGCTGCTTCAAATCTTAGATGATAAATACTGTACATGTTCCTTGTGCTCCTGCTGGCAAGTTCCTACTTCATTTCCTTCAGGAGAATGAACCTGTGAAGGGGGGATAATTGTTCACACTTAAGTCAAATATCCCATGTTCATATTCTGGATAAAAGTCCTTGTAGCTTTTGCATCTCCTTCACTGGACAACTAGGACTACCAATAATAGATCCTTTATAACATCCTTGTTGGTTCTCACATCTTCCATCTAATGGTACGGTCATATCTCCCAGATTTTTTATTGTTGTTTTGCCTTTGCCATGAATCAGTCCATCAACCTCTTAGCATACTTCTCCAGATACATTTTTGTTTTATCCAGCATCTCCTCTTCATCTGATTCAATGCCATCTTATGGAATTTTCCAATCCAACTATCTTACGTAGGCTGTGCGGTGACAGTGCTTGTAACAACAATGCTACACAATCAATAGTAAAAATTGCATTTACAAAATTTTCCCTTACGTCCATTTTCAAAATCCCAACGCACAGTGTGTCCAACTCCATAGGATAGAACTACGACGGAATTTGTATTAAAACCACTGAGTGCAATGTCCTTTGCTTTTGTGATTTCTAGCACCTAAACATTCAGAGGATGAAGAACTTCTCAGATTATATGAAAAATAATATGAAATGGTCGTAAACAAGCCCTTTCATTTTAACAATGAAAGTTGCAGAGTTTTTTTTCTTTTTTTGAAAAGGAAAATGACATCTACGGAGGTCGGTAGATGTCCACGTCATATTAAAAATTTAAAAAAGTAACATTACATATGTTGCAACCACAAGTTCAACAAAGCCTTCTCCCCATTAGCAAAATTCTCAACCCAACATCTCTCCACCCTAAAAATGGTTGCATTTTGCTTAAGTCAAGTAGACCAAAGAACAGCCATAGAAGTAACCCAATTAATTCCGTTAGTTTGAAGCCCACTTCTAAAAGTACACCAAAAATCACCTTCAAAGAACCCAACACCAACAAGACCCATGAATTCCCAGATGGCAGAAGAGAAACAACACATCCAAAAGAGGTAAGAAATGTCTTCCTCGTTGCCACCACATAAGCTGCAGGTGGCATCATAACTCTCAACCCACCATCCACTTTGTTTCTTTGTAATGAGCCCATTTCTTCTCAGAAGCCAGACGAAGATCATGACCTTCAAAGGAATTTTGATACGCCAAGGTAGACCACAATCCACCACAAGCTCATCAGCAGATATGATGCTTCCCTTCAACAATTTATATGTCCTAGCAATAGTGAATCATCCCTTTAGTCCAAACTAGCTAATCAATCAAACCAGGACCAATAGAAAGCAATAACTGCAAATCCTGAACCATGGCCTTAGAGAGTTCACCACCAAACAAAAGTGGCTAAGAAGAAGAATCGACATCCCAAACATCTACCACCTTACACCACTTGTCCTCCATTAGTTTGAAAAGTCTAGGCACTAAGTCACCAAAACGGCCTGCCTCTATCCAATCATCCATCTAGAACCAAGAAGTTCTTCCATACCCTACACTAAGATGAAAGAAAGAAGACACCCTCAACATCACAAAAACAATAGTCTCCAAAAAACAGAAGCACCACAGGAATCACCACACCCTCCGACATCCTCAAGACCATGCCAGGAGTCCAACAAAATCTGCTGCCAAAGGGACTCCCCACCTCCAAAAGGCTTGACCACCCACTTTGAAAGCAACGGATCACAAAAACTGAAAAGATCATGGACACCAAACTACCCTCCTTCGAAGAACAAACAACATCCCAAGATATTGGCTAGTAGAAATGCCATGTGTGGTTAGTACCCCTCAAAAGAACCACTTCCAAATAATCTCCAAAGAGCATAAAACCTTCATCAGTGGCTTGAAGACAGAGAGGTAGAAAACTGAAATAGCAGACACGATCACCTTAAGCAATACTCCTCTCAACAACAACCTCCCACTCCGAGAATTTAGCCTCTTACCCTCTCCAACAGAGGCTCCCAATCTCATTAAGTTGTTTGCCCTTCAAAGGCAAATAGGTCGTGTCCCTATGTAGGGCCTGTGAGGAAGACATAATCTCATCCTTCAACATATGAAAAGGCACAAAAGCTAACTTGCTATGATTAACCACCAGACCAAATATCTCCCCAAAAATTCTAACAAGCATCACCATATTTTCCGTCTCCCTCCTACAACCAAAAAAACCGTATCATCAGCATATTGCAAGAGAGGAATCAAAACAAATCCATCCCTCTGCAAAGTGACACCAAAGACACCACCACACCATGCCTAGAAGGCCATTGCAACTAAGGTGTCAACTACAATATTGAAAAGTAGAGGAGCTAGCGAGAACTTGTTAAGACTCTCGAAGCCAAGATTTTTCATGAAGAATTCATGGATCATCGCCATGAAACCATCCCTAATCACCTCCTAAAATTCTCCATAGAAAACCTACAATCCATACAAACCGAGAACCCCTTCTGCTATCAACCCATGAATAGCAACAAAAACCACCACTTTAGTGGCACCCTTACAGGTTCACAACTCATGCCATCATCTAGGGAGATCAAGTCTAACCAACATTTTAAATGTCAATATCGATATTGTATCGACAAGTTGAAAAGGGGATATGTCGGGAAAATGTCGGGATATGTCGCTAGTATTAGTGAATTTTGAGGAAATCCCTCAAAAAGGTCCCAAATGTTCCAAAATGTTACAAATTTGAAGAAAATTAACATTTTCATAACCACTATATGCACAAAGAAATGTCTAAAAGACCAAAATCATATATTTTGAATGAACATATAATAGAAACATGTTACTGACATATCGATGGAGTTATAGCATTCAAAAGAAAAGGCACAAAGCAACCATACAAAATTTTAAAGTTCATGTGATATATATACTTTCACCTTCTTCATACCCTTCCATATCAAAGAAAAATCCCCAATCTTGAAGATCTTAATGCAGAAGTAAATAAAAGATACGAGGTTATAACCTCTAAATTTTCAAGATGCCATCAATATAGTTGCAACCGTAGGATGTTTCCTTCGTTCATTTTTTTGGAGGACGAGAGAGCATTTGGGTAGGTTACATCACCATGGATATTTGTAATCTCTGTTTATCGTGATTTCCACAAATTGCATCAAAGAGAAGGATCTTAAGACTTGATGTATATGCTTCTACTTCTACTTTTTATCACCATCATCAACCAAATTAGATTTGAGGCATTTGATTTTAGATATATGGATGTTGGCACCCATAGGTTCACTACCTACAACATTGCCTCATGACGATATCTCCTTAGAATCTTTGTAAAGTAAGAATCAACTTACACATACAAACAAATGATTTTTTAAAGGTGTCAGGATTGGCACATGTGGAGCATGGAGACTCTCTTGATGCGTGGGACAATAGTCTAACAGGGGCTGTCCACGTGGTGATCAGGGAGAAAGAGGGAGTAGCAGCAGTCGGCATTGATGATGGCCAGCTAGTGGTGAGGTCGATGAAGGTGGTGGCCGACGGTGATGTTAAGAAGAGAGAGGGGGGAGGAGTTTGTGGAATAAGAAATATTATTGCAAACTTAAGGGAATTACAATAGGAAGACTCTTTTTATAGAGAGAACATATCCCACAAAACAAGAAACAAATCACAACTCCTAAATAAGGAAGAACAAATCCTCAAAACTAACTCCTAAAACCAACTTTCCTAAAACAAACTTGACAAAACAACAAAAGTTGGGATTCAAGCAACCAAACTAAGACTTTTGGTCCTTGCCGCCGACCCTGAGGGCCCTCCTACTACTGCCACGTGGCCTGTCTGGCTACCACATGCCGGGTACATGTGGCCTCCTTATTCTCAACAAAGGAAAGAAATGTCAGCAACATGTCACCTACGTCGATATGTTGAAAATTTTATACTTAGGAAATCCAATTTTAATGATATGTCATAGATATCCCTCGATATCGGATCGACCGAGATCATGGAAAAGATATGGCAAGGGATGTTGATATCTCTTCTACTTCTACTTTTTATCACCGTCATCAGCCAAATTAGATTTAAGGTATTTGATTTTAGATATATGGATGTTGGCACCCATAGGTTCACTACCTACAACATTGCCTCATGATGAAATCTCCTTAGAATCTTTGTAAATTAAGAATCAACTTACACATACAAACAAATGATTTTTTAGAGGTGTCAAGATTGGCACATGTGGAGCATGGAGACTCTCTTGATGCGTGGGACAATAGTCTAACAGGGGCTGTCCACGTGGTGATCAGGGAGAAAGAGGGAGTAGCAACAGCCGGCATTGATGATGGCCAGCCAGTGGTGAGGTCGGTGAAGGTGGTGGCCAACGATGATGTTAAGAAGAGAGAGAGAGGAGAGGAGTTTGTGGAATTAGAAATGTTATTGCAAACTCATGGGAATTACAATAGGAAGACTCTTTTTATAGAGAGAACATATCCCACATAACAAGAAACAAATCACAACTCCTAAATAAAGAAGAACAAATCCTCAAAACTAATTCCTAAAACCAACTTTCCTAAAACAGACTTAACAAAATAACAAAAGTTGGGATTCAAGCAACCAAACTAGGACGTTTGGTCCTCCTTGCCGCACGGCCCTGAGAGCCCTCCTGCTACTGCCACGTGGCCTGTCTGGCTGGCACATGGCAAGTACACGTGGCCTCCTTATTCTCAACAAAGGAAAGACATGTCAGCGACATGTCGCCAACACCGATATATTGAAAATTTTATACTTAGGAAGTCCAATTTAACGATATGTCACCGATATCCCTCAATATCAGCGACACATCGATCGAGATCATGGAAAAGATATGGCAAAGGATGTCGATATCTCTTGGAGCGTCGATACCGACATATCGACGATATGTTGGCAACATGTCTTACCCTAAAGTCTAACAAAGCAAGTCTCCACCTCCCATAGGAGTGTCGCCTGGTGAAGTCACAAAAATGAGCATGACGAGCCTCCACTATCCGCCTTTTGTCATTTACCACCTCTTCCCTAACACGTAGCGAAGAAACAAGATTTTCCCTTCGTCTAGCCCTAGTTGAAAGTGTCAACATTCCTTTCCTTCAACCATAATTGTCTCAACTTTTGATGCTAAGCGAACTCAATCTTGTGATGTTCCTAAACAACATTTTGCAACAGCTGCCACTCTTGTTTCAAACCAATGAGGGGCCTAGTGTCCTCCACTCTATCTAACCGAGGAACACCAACCAAAACTTCACTGCACGTTCGCTCCTCTTTCCTATAAGTCATAAAAATAGTATGAATATGTTATATTCAAAATGCTAAAGTACATGTAGCTGAGGAGGAAAGAGGAACTTCCCCCCACTTCTGCCTCATAAGATCTCTGAAGTCAGGTTCAAGGAGTTATGATTTTTGGAATTTGAATAACCCGAAAACAAACCCTTCATTGGAGTTTCGAACCAGGGACATACAATCTGAAGATGGTCTAGACCTCATAGTAACATCTGCCATCTAAAGCCATTCTGCTAAACTCAGAATAGAGGAACTTGTCAATCTTAGAGCTAGAACCCAATTCGTTCCTTTAAATGAAAGTGGCTCTTGAAATTGGAAAATCATACAACTCAAGCTTGCCAACTAAAGCCATAAAAGACAATGGAGCTCGATGAACCCTCCCATCCAACTTGTCGTCCATAGACAACGTTGCATTGAAGTCCCCTCCAACAAGCCACGGTATGATATCCACAAAAGTCGTAGCCTACCTAAGCTTCCCTCACAACTCAGGCCTAAGGGCATCATCACATGACCCACAAACAGAGTACAACCAAGCACGAATCATTCGACATCCGATCGAAAACTCTCGTAGCCATCCATCTTCCCTTCAACAAGTCAACCAGCTCAAAATTTTCCCTATTCCAGACCAAGATACTGCTAAACCTTCCAATCACGTCAACACCTATCTAACTAGAATAAAAATCTTCAGCAACCTCCCTCACAATTCTGCCATCAATAAGCTCCAAATGTATTTCCTGAAACAATGCAATATTTGTTTTCCATTCACTTAGATATCGACGAAGGGTCATCATACAAATAAGGCTATGGAGACCTTTGACATTCCATGATAGGACACTGACCATGTGAAGATCACCCCCCTTCTCCCTATCAACAAGGTTCTTCTTGCCATCAACAGCACTGGCTACTATATCTTCAACCTTAGCATTGCCCACAACCACCTCTAAATGTACCACCACTTGTTGCTTGTGCTTCCTGATCCTCTCTCTTGTAAAGAACATTGTACAACAGCTTTTGTTGTTCAAAAAGTGGCCTCCAACCTCCTGAACCATGCCCATAGGACCCACTGAAGGCTCTTCATTCATCCTGCATTGATCGTCGGATATTGGCCATCACCCCAATAATCACCATCCCCACATCAATCGTTGACACATCTGCCATGAAATCATTAGCTTCGATCTTCAACACCTCGTCAACTGTTGATGTAAGGCCCTTAGCACCACAAGCTATCACATCACACTCACCAGTAGCCATCACTCCAGCACCATCCGCTACGTTACTCCCCCCAACAGCTATTGCACCCATCATTGTTGCAACACCATTGTGTGATGTAAGGCCCTTAACACCACCCAACATCTTCGCCATATCGCCATCACCATTGCTGCAGTAGCCACATGCATTCATCATTGTTGTAACACCATCAATAGCATCCCCAATCCCATCATGTGGCAACAGCGGAGATCCATGATCTGAAGAGGGCTTAGCTAGCAATGGGAAATCAAACCTATCAAAAGGTGGTTGACCCATATGCGCAAGACCCTCGGAGTTGAATGTGGATCTGAAACCAAAGATCCCCACTCCAAAGTCCCACCTAACCCAGCACTATATTTAAAGCCAATTGGATTTACGTGTTGTCTCTCCCTATTTAAGGCCACTACGATATTTGGGGAAAGCCTATCGCAAGACTTTTATGCAAAAGATCCAGAATCCTCGCAGTCACTATTAGGGTTCCTAGTTTCCAAAGGGGCCTTCACCTTCGCAATTTAACGTGATCTCCTTGCAAGCGGCGATGCAACCTTTAACAGTGAAGGGGGTGGGCAACACCACCCTCAACTCCAAACCACAATCCTCAAAAACCTCTTTGTAAGATCCCCTGCTACTAACCACCTCCACACGAATGATCCAGGACCCTTGCCACAAGGAGTCACGACAAAATGGTGGCTTGACTTTAACCCTCAACCAAGACTAGCACCTACCACAAGTCACTTGCACCCGGTCTAATCTTGGAAGCACACTTCAAGCGCAAAAGATCGAAGACAAGAGAAATCATTGTCTCCAAGGTGTGAACCTACAACGAAATACCCATTTATTGCAACTCTAACTAACTTGCAAGTGATGATCATTCAACCAAGGCCACATTAAAGTTGGATGGATCACACCAATGAACCTCTACATTCTCGATCACCAAGGAATGGAAGCAAGGCAACTCATAGTCCTTTCTAGAGCAACCATGCACCAACACCTTCTCCTCATCAGTCCAGGCAACATTCATCCCTTGAGATAGTGCAAAACGTGCCTAAAGCCTTCCGAATAGAAGCAAGCATTGGGGAGCCACCCAACACAACACCCACCAGAGAGGCCCCCAAGAATTGTCAAACCTCCAACTACAAGGACGACCAGGGAGCAGAAATCATCAGCATTATGCATTTAGCTTTATGTCCACTCACGACCGACCAATCAACTAACTTTGTTGATCCCCTCGTGTTCAAAGGACTCGACCATTAACGATGGCTAGTCCTCCGACATCAAAAATAGACCACCAGATCTCTACAAACATCTGGATGATGCACACAGCCTCAACATCGAAAGCAAACAGTCTACCTATTGCACCAGCCACTCCTACAACCTTCTTCCAACATTGATCCACCACGAAAGACCACTCACTATCACCACCACTTGTAAGGCGATAACATCCCAGCAAGCTTCCCCTCTCGCACTCTCACTCCCGAGACACGTCCCCCCCTCTCACAATTGCGGGAAGATCTTCAAGATGGTATGCAAAATATATCAAAACAATGAGAAATTTGATATCCATATAGTATGAATAGAACAATGTGATTTTCAATATCTATAAACTATAAGGAGGTCTATTAAAAGGGCTCAAGCTCGAGATCAACTTAGAATTAGCTCATGAACCTAGCTCAATAAGCTATGCAGACAAAATTAAACAAAAATCTAGGCTCGATAAGTTTGAGTCAAACTTGAATCAAGCTAGGCTCGGCTCAATAAGGGCTCAGCATGATAAGCGCTCAATCCCAGCCACTCTCCCCTACCTCCCTCGCCCACCCAACAATCGCTACAATGAGTACACTCAACGCTCTCATCCCACCACCACACACAATCTACCCTCAACGGCTAACCTACCCCTTGTGCCACACTCCAATCACCCATTCAATGGTGAAACCTCGCCTAATCGCACCTCCTTCTCAATGTCTCACCTAATCTCCCTCTTACCCACTTATGGTATTAACTCCCAAATCTGCAAACCATTGCTATCACCACCCTTTGATCTCCCTTTCATTGCCACCATCCTCTGATCTCCCTCTCCTAATGCATAATATCTATACATTGTTCATCAAGTATACTCTTTATTTGTTAAGCCCAAGCATGAGCCTAAAAAATTTGAACTCATTTGTCATTGAGCTTGATAATGGGCTCAAGCCCAATTGAGTTGAGTTTGAATGAGACTTTTCCAGAACTTATTGGGACCAAGTCATCTTGGGCTTATCAGCCCTGAGCCCGAACATGGTTGAGCTCAATTTATTAGGCTTAATAGGCAGCCCTAGACATGAGTAGTCCTTTATATGAAAACTAGATCTCATAAGACTACAAAAGGAATCACAAAATCAAAAAGCATTGCACTACATGGTACACTAGGAAATGGATTGAAGCCCCAACTAGCTTCAAAATGAGAAGCTTCCAAACATGTGGAGGGAGATGAGGAAAGCTTTGCTAATATTAATTTCTTCGTATTGGGAAAACCATCAAGCTTCTTCAGTTGATTATAAAAATCAATGCTATCCCATCTAGTGAAGAAACGTGGAGTTTATTACTATTGAAACACCGAGAAAAACTATAGGATTTGGTCTCTTTACATAGCGAGACCAATCTTACTTTCCAATCCTAATACAATCTTCTAAAATAACTAAAACATATCTCTAACTAAATTATATCAAATCCTAAACATATTTCCGCTAATCCCAAAATAGAAAACATAAAATATGAAAAGAGAATAACATGGAAAGACAATTTGTTTCATGTCCTCTACTCAACATGGGCAATCTTGAAAGATCTCCAATGTGGAGATCAAGAGAATCTCCAACACTCCCCCTGAAGTTGGGCGTGAACAATCCAACTTGAGTTGAGAAAGTACTTTTTGCACTTATGCGCATGTAGGCCTTGCACACACAAACAGGGTATGAACTTTGAACTTGATCACAACTTAGATCACAGACTTGAAAACTTAAAATAAAACTTCAATTGGGACATTTTCCCAAGCACTAAGTAGTCACATGTCTCCAAAAAAATCGTCACGCTAAGAGAAGAATAACAACTGAATTCCGGGCCTCCATAGATGAGGTAGGCAAATACGCATGGACCTCAACATGCAGACGGACTTGTTGTTCAGGCATGCAAATTGTGAAGAAATGTAAAGTTTACTATTATAGAAACTCAAAGAGAAACCATGGGATTTGATCTCTTTATATAGAGAGACCAATCATACTTTCCAATCTTAATACAGTCTCCTAAAATAAGTAAAATATATCTCTAACTACATCAAATCAAATTCTAAACATATTTCCTCATCTCACTCTCTTGAGAGTTTTCAATGTACCACTATTAGTAGAAGATGGGCGATACAACATTCATCATGGACACAATTCTAGCTCATCGTATTCAATTTTTAATGCATTACCTACTCTACTACTCCCTGGTTCTTCACTGAAAACGACCACAACCAAGCCCTTCCCAGACTAAGTAGGGTCAGCTATAAGAATTCTTTGCCTCCACACAGATTAATTTTAAGCCATTTCAGGACTTAAATTAAAGTAATTGAGATCATACTTAATACTTTTCTTCCAACACTTGTTTGGTCTTCCTCACCCCCTCTTAGTAGGTTTAGCCTCCAACTTCTCGCCTCCTGATTGAAGCATCTAGTGGCCTTCTTTGCAAATTTCCAAACCATTTTAGGCGTGTCTCTCT
This sequence comes from Thalassia testudinum, assembly GCA_037157565.1. Classification (NCBI taxonomy): domain Eukaryota; kingdom Viridiplantae; phylum Streptophyta; class Magnoliopsida; order Alismatales; family Hydrocharitaceae; genus Thalassia; species Thalassia testudinum. The sequence goes on along the minus strand of JAZHRO010000003.1, from coordinate 3,118,722 downwards.
CATTTATCCTTTATCAGCTAAACTATCCAAAGAAAATTCTCTCTAGAAGCTAACCATCACATGCTAGAATTGACAAACACAATCAAATGCATAGTGCAAATGCACAATCAGATGAAAAATCCCTTAAAATAGCAACTCCTCAATGACAAACTCCACAACTACTTACAAGATCTTCAAGAAACCATCAAACATGCCAACAAAACCTATAAATGATGCACTAAACTGATAAAAACACACACCATAAGCATGAATCCATTTAAAGACCTAACAAAAAGAATTGATACATTTACACGGGATAGAGTGGAGAGGCTTTGAAGTTACTTAGATTGATTTTTTAAATATGATAGAACAACAAAAGCAAAATGGTAGGCATAAATTTTATCCTTCATTGGATGGATAGCCAATACTATTGAAAGCTGGATTGCTTCTGAAGATTCAAATTTTCACATGGATACTAAACATATACTCTTCTGAGAATGATCAACAATGTTAGCCAATCGTTTTAGAACAAAACCAGACATAGCTAGAATAACCACAGGAACGATGATAAAACCTGAACAGTGCCTCACATATGGTGAAATTGAACAAATAAAGCTTAAGGTGAGTTAAAGATAAATGTTTCATGCAACTCAATGAATCCCTTGAATAAAAGACTTCAAATGTTCTAAGATACTCAGGAAGCCCAATATTACTACTAATGGGAAAATATCTCAAGCTACTTGGAATCCTACCAATAACAATGACTGAGATGCCATGAATCAACCTGGAAATAAGCCCCCCCATGGGCAACAGATAAAAGAGAAAGGGGATGCTTGATGCGGAAATTATCACCGAGAGAACTCCAGGTTCCATGGAATTGTGACCACACTTTATAAACTTGATTTATGCTCCCAAGACAACTCTTTTCAAATAAAAGGAACTTGATGATGGTTATTGATGATTTGTGTTATCCCCTTTTTTCTCCTGAAACAGAAACAACAAAGCCGGCCAAGCACCAAAAAAGAAGCCATCATCACGGAGTAACGTCTATTATATAGGCACTTGCAAACCCCCGAGAATCGGAACAGAATATAACACACGTCTGTGAACAGTACCACACAAAGCAACCAAAGGAACAAGATAGGCAATTCTCTAACTAGACTACATCATCCCCGAAAAACAAATAGCGGCAACCGTTGCATTTCAAAACGATGGCATATGCATCCGTTGGAAATACTTAATATGAATAACACGTACAGAAAAACAAACCAACAGGAGCATCACTGTGCAAGAAGAAGGAAAGAGAGAAACAAACAAACGCAAGAAGAGGAGGGGTGGGGAACTTCAACGAACCCTTCACTGTAATCCGCCTGAAGGAGCTCGAGGTACGTGTCCCATTTGTTCCCTATCACCTGATAGACCAAAGAAGGAACGGCAGTTGAGCGATATAACCCCCCAACTTGAAACGAAACCCTAACCCTAGAGATCGCCATTCGTGGAGATATTGGAATTTTTTTCTCACCTTGCCGCAAGTGAAGCAGCGGACGGGTATGATCATCTTCGGAGGCGACGGTGGAGATTGGGTATGGGTAGGCGGGATGCTCGGGGTTTCGCGTTGAGCGAGCGAGAGACTTGGATGAAGGTTCCCAACTTACTATGGGATCTATTTAAACCCCCGAAGAAAGACCTGATTGAGGCTTCCTTATAACTAAAAAAAGGGGCACTTACATGACATATGTATTTTCGCGGTCCCACCGCTTGCGAGGAGCATTGCGTCGAGACGATCCGAATTCAACTTTTTCTTAGCTCGAGTTTGAACCTTTGTTTTAAGGTCCATTAAAGTTTGAGTCGAATCGAGCCAAAACATGCTAGGACGTGAACCACGTTCAATGACTAAAAAAATATTTATTTTGAAATTATTTTTATATTATTCACCATTATGAATTTTATTGGTTATAAAAGATTTATAAAATAAAAAATTTTAGATATTATGAAGTATAAGAAGATAAATAATAAAAAATAATAATTAAATCGTAAAATGGTAAGGATTGTAATAAAAAAAGTTTACATTAATTCTTAAATTTAATCTTTACCAAAAAAAAGATTCAAAATACATTCAAGACAAGCTCATTTAATTTTTATAAAAAAAAAACCTAAATTTGTTTTTTTTTAAAAAAAGTATGCAAATCACTTATATATAAAAAGTTTATCTTTTTAGTTTAACTCAACTCAAATCTAAACTTAAAACAAGTGGGCTAAAGATTTGGTCCAGACCTTAATTGATTAAATTTTTTGGGTTTTCAACTTGGCCTAATGCCCAAAATAAAATTTGGATCTTAGTAGGTTTGGGGAGGGTTGAGTCAGGTTAGGTCCAATGCTTCACCCTACCAATTACTTTATGATTGTGTGGGTGACATGAGGATTAAACTATTACCTGCTTTGATAGATGGGGGATAAATTCATCCCACCTACCTCCTTTGATTTGATGCATAGAGAGGGGGATTAACCTATCCCAACCCCCTTTGAGGGATTATTTTGAGGGATGGTGGGGTGGAGGGATTATTTAGGATGTTTGATTAACGGAAATAGGGCAATCTCATATTGTCATGATTAGAGGTGTTTAGGATTAACCGGTGTTTAGAGGGATAAAGCAAGTGTATCCTAGGATAGTGGAGTGAATTCTAGGAACGGATAGGACCTTAGAAAATATAAAAATAAAATAATAATCCTAAGTAAGACATTTAGAGTCAATATATGTTGCAAGTTACCTAACTTCGGTTTGCATCTTTGCAACAGGGGTTAACATCCATTTGTGTTTACTTATCATGGAGGGTTAACCCTTGTAGTTATTTATTGAATGGAGGTTAGAAGTGAAGGTTAACCTATGATTGAGCAAAGGATTCTTTACTTGGGAACACGGATTAAAAGAGAGGATAAGTTGGCAAAGGATAGCTTTGCCTTTGAGATGGTAGTTCAGTAAGATATTATAATTTTTTTATATTAAACAATATTTCATGTGACAAATTACATTATAGATGTAATGAACAAGTTATAATTATTTTATTTATTAAATAATAATTATCTTATATTGCAATTAGTACTTTTGTTGTGGTAATAATTAAGTTATAATGTTATAATTATTTGCTAATTAGGAAGCATGTACTAATTTTATTAGTCAATGATTTACTTATAGAAATAATAATATAATTATATAAGGATATATCATAATGGTGTACCGTTATGTTGAATTATAAATAGATTAATATTATAGTTGTGTGGTAACTATGGTAAAATATTTGTTAAACAAATCATGTCCAATAATATATTCATTATTGTAAACTATTTTAATAAAAAAGTAATGGTTTTTTTAATTATTGTAAATTAATTATCTTGCATTATAAATGCTAATTATGTTGTAATAGTAATTACATTATAATGCTCCGATTATATACTGATTTAGAAATATATACTTATTATAGTGGTCACTAATTATTTTATAGTAGTAAAGATATGATTATTTATTTGGTTGGATATATCATTATGGGTTAAGTATATGTTGAAATAAAATTAATTGTTTAATTATGCATTAACTATAATAAATTAATTATTAATTAAACTATATAAACTCCCACGCATGAGGAAATGAAACGGTAGGATTAGAATGATGTGTTGAACTAAGGTGGGAGAAAATTTAAGTAAGAAGGGTTATCTCAACCGATCATCAATCTCGAGTTTCTTAGGTAAAGTGTGTTGTTAAGTTGACTCCTATGGTAATAGGAGTTAACAAAGGGTTAAACCTTATTTTATTACGCCTTAGGAAATACAAATTTTATTAAGGTTGTAGGATTTTAATTTGGCTTGTACATGCTAGTACATGCTTTTTTTAGCACTAAATTCACCCATTGAATGGGTGAGTTCAGTCGAGGGATATTTTTGAACTCATGAAAGGCTCACAAAGGATAGTCAAGTAAAAAAGTCATTTTTCCTACAAGTTCGATTCTCCAAGTTTAATTTTGAGAACTCCCTTTGAATAGGAGTTTTTTGATGAATATTTTTGAATAATTAGCAGGTTATTTTCTATTCCTTCCATTTGCTTCTCTTCTTTGCTTCACCATTCATTGTTTCCTCTCCGGCTACACTTTTTCACTTAGCCAATTTGTTGTCAGAAATTAAATTTCTAGAATGAAGCAAATAGAAGCACATGTTATACATACAAGCTTAAGATGTAAGAGGGCATTCCAAAAGAAATTAGCCATTTAAGTAAACCAATCATGCAACTTAAATTATATGTTCTAAATACGTAGTTGAAGCCCATAACTTCTAGATTACAATCATTTTCAAGTCAATAATTGAACCCATACTCGTTACATTTGAACTAACTTGAGACCTACGTTGGTAACACTCTCAAACATAATTTCACATTGTAAACTCATGAAAGTGAGTAATGAGATATAAGAATTGAGAATTACAACTTAACAATTGAGGTTTAAACATTTTGGATGATTGCTTGGGTCAATTAAGTCTGTACCTAAGAAGTTTTTTAAGCCATTTTTTCTTGATTAACCTCAGGTTGTGTTACGACTCGGTTCCTAAATCCCTACAGGACGCGAGACCGGACCGACTCGATTGATCCCAAGACCCAGTCGTTCAACGAGAAGTAACCAAAAAGCAGGAAAGTAAACCACATTCATTATGCTAAGCAACTAGCAATAAAAAGGTATAGCAGTAAAGAAGTAAAAACTGCTACAGCACATATCACCACCACAACAGTAGAAAGTAACAAGGTACAGAAACATAAAGTATAGAACGTAAAAGTACAGAACATAAAAGTACCAGAGTTTACTCACTGCTACAAAAGGAGTACAACAAAGAACTACAACTACTGGGCTCTACTGAGCCCCGCACCCTCCACAGCTGTAGACTCAGGCTGCTCAACACCTACACCAGAAAAGGGTTATGAGTACACAAAATCAGCGAACGCTGAGTAGAGTGGCAACCGACTAACTAAAGCAGAAAAAGTGGATAGGTAGCTGTTGTTTTTCAATTACTTTCTTTAACTAATTATTCCTTTTCACAACTTGGTTTGTTTATCAGGTCTCTTTCTTGATCTCGAATGTTCCTCGTAGGAACGATCTTGATTGCAGTCTTTTCCCAAGAGTAGAAGGCATACGTGGTGCTCTATTGGCCGGGAGAGTCCCCTGTGATGATCCTACACCCAGTCAACCACCCCAAGGTCACAGATAGACGTAACGGTGATTACAGCACGAGCGATAAATGCACGGGTAGCTACCCCACACTGGCATGCGGTCAGTCGTTTCCGTTAACGGGTGCGCCCAAAGTACAGCACGGAATAGTATAGGGCCTAGCCCTCTCAATAACAGGAGTCTAGCCCCAAAAAACCAAACAGGGGTCTCATCCCTCCACAGTCCACGTGTCCTCGCCTGACTACCTTGGTTTTCCTAGTGGGCCTAACAAGTCGGTGTAGGGTGGCTAGCTGAACCCCAGACCCCGTAGGGTGACTAGCTCTCTTCCTATACTAGTAGCTCTCCCCGGTACAGTGTACATGAGGGCCACCGAGTCGGTGCAAAGTGGCCAAACCCACCCCGGGTCTCAACTTGAAGGGCGGTAAGCACCCCTCTACACTAAGAGGTAACATGCGCTCCCCTTGGTACCACGTACTCAATGGTCAGCACACTTCTCAATGCATTTCCAGATCCATTCTATTTATTTCCAGGAGCTCTACTCTTATTCCCCCTTAGTGTTCATGCTCATATGCCTCATGCCATTCCATACTAGGTTTCATCATTTCCATTTCCATTCTCAAGTTATACACATGCAACTTGTATTGCTATCGTTCACATTTCCATACCCAGGTTATAAACAGGTAGCTCGTATTTCCTTCATTCACATTACCATTATCAAATTACAGACATGCAGCTCGCATTATGTCATTTAACGTATACAACAGGAAAGTTACATGCAACAGTTAACTAGCACAAGTAGTTCATATTTCACAGGCAGCTGTTATTCATTTACAGGCAGTTGTTATCATTTCTATCTATTCATTTAAGACTGCAATTCAATCATCTAATACAGACATTTCCAGTATTTCTCTTTCTAGGATTCATGCCATATCCTAGATTATAATCATTCATTCCACACATGCATTCAGGTTTGTATTTAAATTAGGGGAAGCCACCCTACCAGTAAACCCAGGAGTATTGGGGGCTTGAACGGCAGACTCACGTGCCTCAGCAAGCCCCGAACCTGCAACGGAATGAAGTCCTATAACAAAGAACAATCACAAGGGAACTACCGGAACATTATGGAAAGCCTTCTAACAAGTACAGGAAATCACAACGAAAACATCGAAATCTTATTTGCGTAAAACAAACCTCAAATGGACCCTAAACGGGTCAAAAATAGGGTTTCTATCTCAAATCAGACATTTGGAACAACTTCCAAATGTCTTAAAAGTGTTCAGTAATGTACCTCAAGTTCTACGTCAATCCTCAGACGTCCAGGAACTCTTCTGGACCGTCTGGACCTAGCTCCAGACGTCCGACCACCTCTCTGGATGTCTGGAAGTGCTTCCAGTCGTCTAGTAAGCTCCCCAGACGTCTGAAATGCGTGGGAGGGCGTGTCCCGCACCTTCCCAAAGCAAATCCTGCAACGCCACCACACGATCTCCTCAAACTAGGCATGCAATAGGGTAGCAGCGGAGCAACCTGCATGGTCGTATCCGCAAAGAGGACGTACCTTCGCGAAACCCTCTCCTCAGACATCTGGAACGGCCTCCAGACGTCCGCTCCGTCGTCTGGAGGTCACTCCAGACATCTGATTCTGGGAAAAACCCAGAATCAGAACCTGCTTTCGCCCTCTCGCGTCGCGCATGGCCGCGCTTCGCCTCCTCGCCTGCAACTCCGGCTGCAGTAGCGTCGGGGAGGACTCCCCCGATGCACTCCTCTTCGCGCGCTCCCGGTGAGCTCCCACACGAGCTCGCGAGCTCACTCTCCTCCTCTCCTCACGCCGCTCCTCCTCGATGCTACCCTCGTGCTCCCTTGCTCGCGCTGGCTCTCTCGCTGGAGTGGAGAAGAAGAGGGGAAGGTGGCTGGTATGGGGAGAACGAGAGAGGGGGAAGGGGTTTATAAGGTTGGGGGGTTTAGGGTTTGCTGGAGGCGGGAAGAGAGAGAATAATGGAAGGAAAACAAGTGTACTGTTTGTGAGTAGCCCACGCGCAGACGTCTGGGAAGGTGTCCAGACGTCTGACCAGACGTCTGGCCCACAGTCCAGACGTCTTAAAAGGCTCAAACAGCACGGGTCTTAACAGGTTGTTATAAACAACAGTAATCTCCACAATCATGACTCCACATCGAATCATCACCTCTACATTTTTTCTTTCTTTTCGCTTTCATAATTGTTCTAGTTGCTCTAGCCTAGTTCTAGTAATTAGTGTTTACATTTCCTTGCAAGAACTCTTTTCTAATCATTCTTCTAGTGAAATAAAAATTATATATTTGCCCCTCTATCCCTTGCTCTCTATCTCTCTCTCTCTATTTTTATCTTACAATTAGATTAGTTCACATTTTCTTTCCTATAAAAATTTAAAAATCTACATATTCGAAAATGAAAAAGAAAAACACACAAGTGAATTCTTCATATTTGTCTCATTGTTTGACCCAAACTCCCAAATTCAATTATAAATTTTAATTGTTGAATGTTTTACGCACTCCAACAACCAGATTTTAAAACTTGTGTAGATCCGACTATCAATGTGTTTGTATAGGATAGTCTAAGCCTACAACTTTTGAGTCCAAGTTGGATTATACCCTTAAGAAATATGTGTAGAATAAGATAATCCTAGGAGAAGAGAGAAACATGTGTAGAATAAGATAATCCTAGGAGAAGAGATCATTCGCATTTATCTCATCAAGTTATTGTCTTAATGTTGTTTCTATCTCCTGAATCCCCACATGTATTCATTAGCTTGACAAAACCCTGCGACAGCCAGTTTCGCATCCCTCTCACTTTACTATTTTCATAGTAGTTTTATAATTTAATTTCCAAAATTCATATAGTAGTTTGTAGTCGTACAAAAATTCTGAGATTTTGTTTGTAGGTATTCAATCAAGTAAGGAAACATTGTACTAAATTTCAAATCCTAACTCATTTTAGAAATATATATATAATTCTCACATAGTTCTAGGGTTAAATTGAAAACATAACTTGACAATTATTCCTTGTCGAATTTTTAAATAATTAATTACAACTCCAAATTGTATGAAATTAGTGGCATTAGTTTCCTTACTGAGTCTAGTTTTTAGGATAAATTCGCCATATTTTTCTAGGGTTAATAGATCTAGGTCATTAGCATGTCAAGCAAGTAGGGTTAGAATAATCTTTCTGCCCTATTTGCCAAACAAAAACCCAAAAAAAATTGTATAACACTTACAAAAATCATAAAAAAATTATTGTACTAGCTTGATTGATTAGAGAATGCAACAGCATAACCTCTTTGTAGATCCGACTTAGCTGACATTATTTAAAAATAATTAAGTCGATTTAATTTTAGTGTACTTTTTAACGACTTGAGGTTCGACACACTACCATGCATCCCTCCAAATGTTAACTTTCGCACCATCTCCAACTAACCATGCTAAATTTTGAAACAAGAAGTCTCTCAACCTCCATAGTTCTATCCAACGCTTTGAAGAATTTGTTCTCAACAATGAATCCCAAAAATCTCGCCTTCATTATATTCGTAACCGATACACTTTCCTCTTGTATAATTCTCCATAGTTGCTTGAGAAGGAGCGCTTGGTCTTGATAAAAGAACTTCAATTTGGAGAGATAGTTGGAAGTAACACCTTCTTGACTTTAAAAGCAACCAACTTTGCTACTAGCTTATAAAGTGTGTCGGTGACGGTTATTGGTTGAAATCATTGGGTTTCTCCGCATGCCTACATTTTGGCACCAGGGCAATGTGTGTGGATTTGAGCTACAAGGGGAAGCACCCATTTTCAAATGCACCCTACACCAAGGCAACTATTTCTTTGGAGAGTATTCTTTTTTTTTCCTATTTTTGAAATGGTCAAACAATGTAAATTGAACTTGCCAGTTAGGGGCACTCCCCTCGATCATCTCCACTATACGAGAGCAAAAATAGATGTTTTAGACAAGGGAGATTTGGCTAGAGAATGCAAAGCAAGATAAATTCAATAACACATAAGTGTTCTAAAAAACGAGGATGAAAAACAAAATGGAATGTATGCAAAATAAACAAGCATGAATCCCTTCACTGGAAGTGACATCCACATAAGCCAATTCCTCATCATTCAGGCTATCCTATCCTCAAAAATCAAGTATCACCATCTCCTTCATTGTGACAAAAGAGCTTCTAAAAATGACATACAAAGCAATCTAGAATTTCTTCCTCCTTCCCTGTGTATTTTTCTTCCTCCAATTTGAAATAGGAAATGCGATTCTTCTTTTTTATTTTCATGGCATGGAAGTGATAAAATTTGGTATTACAATTACCATTGTGGAGCCATTCATGTCGTGAGCATTGAAACCAAAAAACATCCTTGGTTAGTACCTCCTCCTAGACCTTTTACAATTTTTAGTCCTGTTTCATAAGTTCATCTATTTGCTCCACTACCTATATATGTCATAGCTTGCTTTCCATTTTTGCTTTTGTTCTCTCCCATCTGGTACTTCCTTGGCCACCCATTTAGGCAACTCTTACATAACAATGTTTAGTTTTCCCACCATTGTTTCATCCATAGGCTTCTTCTATACCTTGCAAATGACCTTTTTGCAAGTGGGCTCTTAAAGGAACCATTGCTCAAATCTCCAAAGATTTGCTTTTGTTCTCTCCAAGTCGAAACTTCCTTGGTTGCCCAATTAGACGACTTTGATCTAACAATGTTAAGTTTTCCCATCAATGTTTTATCTACAACCTTCACATTTGCAAGTGGGCCCTTGAAATCACCATTGCTCTTGCCAGTGGGCTCTTGAAGCCACCATTGCTAAAATCATTGCTCTTGGAAGGTGAATGACACCTACTTATGGAAGATTCAAGCATTATTCCGTTGATGCAAAAGCACGATCTAGTTGCTTTCTTATCAAACCATTACTGCATCTTTTATTTCACCATGTAACGGCTAGCATAGAGAAATCGAGTTGTAGCAGGCTAAGATTAGAGATAAAATTTCTTAGGCATGCTAACTCTAAAGGTTTACATTGAATTCCCCCTTGTTTTTTAGAATTCTTAATCAAAGCGTTGAAGTCACAGACCACCAGCAAACTAGTCTCACCTCTAGTGACATTTACAATCTTCTCCTAAAATAGCCTTTTACCCCCTTTACTTGGAGCACCATAGACACAGTTAATGTCCAATTGATAGCTCCCATCATATGAATGCTAACCATAATGCAATTATTTTCTGTGTGCTTCAACTCCCATTGCATATTCTTGTTAACAAGAAGAGCAATACTGCCTGACTGTCCATTCATATCCAGCTCCACCCAATCAAGATTTAAAAATCTCCTCTCCAGGGAAGCATAATGAATGTCTTGGCAGTGTATCTCTGTGATGAAGCAAAATTTTGCCTTGACCAAGTTGAGGAGGTTTTTGACAAATTGCATGGGCATCCCTTAAGCCCCTATAATTCTAAGAGAGGAAACTCATTAGCAGTCAAGTAGCTGTTGGGGGTCAGTTGCTAGAGCTTGTTGGGTGGAATTTTGTGGGTGAACACCTTCCATGCAAACATCTTCATCTTGCTTGATTTTCTTGGTAACTAATAAAACCACATTTTTGTATCACCCATGACTTGATTTTGTTAGTAACTTCGGGAATTTTAGGTAGATTACCTACGTTGCATACATCTATTTGGCATATCGTGTATTTAGGCATACTTGCATTCCTTACATAATAAAATGCCATTTTTATCTAATGTTTCTGTATTGATTATGCTACGCCTTGGAACGACAAATTAAGATTGAAGTCGACCCATTATGCAAACTAAGCATGTGCCAGAGGAGGCCTGAGTAGACCAAGTGTTGGACATTTTTTCTTTAAACGTCCAAATGGCTCGTAAATGACCTTCAATGGTCAAGAAATAGAAATACAATGATTAAGGTTATAATTTTTTTTTGAATATTTGTAAAGTTTGCTTGTTGCAACATTAGAGTGCAAATTGGGAGGGGCTCATAGGTCACGGAAATGCCCTTAAATAGGGTGATCTCGGATCAAAGGTGAGACACACCAAAGAAGAAGAGGTTGCTCGAGTCCTGAAAGTCCCAAAATCCTTCATCGAGTTGGTTTTCTAGAGTGGTATTAGAGCCGAGGGAACTCGCCTATTGATGGGAACACCATCATGAGCCATAACTACCTCAATTTGATCTGATTAAGTTATTAAATGTTCCTACATAACTATCAAAAGGCCATAATTCATTGCAAATCTTTTCAGAGAGAAATATAAGAAATCAGGGTTAAAATTGTAATTTTACCATCATATCTTGAATGCAGAATAACCGATGGTTTTCTCAGGAGTCAGATAAAGGTCAAATGATCTTAAAAATCTAACAAGTGGATTAGAACAGACAGAAAAGGGTTTTCGTGTGTTTTGAGAATTAAATGACTTTTGAAATCCTAAAAACAGACCCGCTTAATTAATTGAGGTACTGGTCAAGATAAAATTTACCTAAACCCCTTAAAATTCATAGAAAAATATTCTCCAGGGTTTCGTACCTTCAATTTGACCATTCGAACCCATCTTGACCTAAAATAGAGCCACAGGCAGACTTTTACCCTAATTCAGGTTTTTGCATAAATTACTCTTAAACCCAAGTTCTCTTTCCTAATTCCATAATTTTTTTAAATAAAAGAAAATAAAACAAATCTATGGAGCTAACGAATAAATTCAGAGATGAATATCCACCCCCCATGCCTATCCAATGCAATGTCCTCATTGTATTAAAAAGATATAAAACAGAGTGAAATAGTGTAGAAAGCACCTGAATTGCGTGAATGACAGGTCCGCTCCGAGATGAAAACTAAAAAGAACTGTATACATGCTGAATTTAGTGCCTTCAGCTAGGCACACTATACAAAGAAGCGAAATAAAGAATTCACAGGTGCAGGTTAGAATTAGAATATAAGAAACTTCTGACCTGTTAGCAGATGTCCACAAATGTGGACCAGATTGTGTTGCAGACCCATACCTCATAATCGAGAATATCTCAGGTTCTGGATAAAAATTACCCAAAACTTAAAATCAATATGCAAGCGAGGTCGGGCCTGCGATTTATGAGGATGCAATCAAGACCAAAAAGTTGGGATACAGAGATATCAAAAGGATAATCAATGAATGTGTGCTTAGGTTGAACATCCTCAGAACAAAGGTCGTAAGGGTCTTGGTTTAATGATTTCAGATGAATTGGAACCCTTAGACTTAGTCTTCTACTTCTTCCGGAAGTTGCTTCCCAAATCAAAATTTCCCTGCTCCTATCCTCCTCATTCAGAAAGTGAAAATCCGGAACCTCATGCATATTAATCACCCCATCTGAAATTTCCAAGTCTAAAAGATGTGGCTAAATCAGAATTGACTTGGTTCTAGTTATCTCAAAAACAGAATCATTGATAAGCTCAACGAGGTGTAACTGACAATCAGGGCATTGGATTGAATCCTCCAGAAAATGCGATTCTATATCCGTAACGTGAGCCCTAATAAGATCAATTTCCTCAGTTATTGGGCTATCAAATGATCTATCAGATTCCTCAAGCCCAATCGTCTCACAGAAATCATATTCTGTAAACTCGCGTGAGACTTCGCAACGTGAATCTTCAGCAACAGAATCAAAGAAATCGAAATCCGTATTAATGTATGTCTCAAAATCATCTGTCACTTTCTGTTCCAGGGAGACATACGTTTCCTCATACCTTGGCTCAGGGATTTCAGGTGAAGAAATCAGATCATCCTTAATTGGTTGCTTTAATTCAATCTGGTCAGCCTCGTAACACGTGTCCCCCCAACAGGTGCCTGAGCGGGTTCTGACATTGGCTCTCCTGAAGGGAGTTCATCCTAGGAATCATCCCACGACTGAACTAAAGCAGCCACAAATCTCATCCTTAATTTCGCTAACTTCCCAAGTAGAAACTCACCCGGGTTCTTATCCTTAACATCCTGGAGCCATTCCAACAAATACTTGTTCAAATCATCAATCATTTCAATCAGGGGCTCCAATCTCTCAATGCAAGGTATTGGCTGAACTTCTAAAGATTGTATGATATTCCTCAAGTTAGCTAGAACCTTCTCTTGAACCTGGTTACCCTGAACCAAATGAGTTGGTTCAGGGTTGGGCGGGTTTGGGGTCAATGTAAAGGAGTTAACGAATTGAGATTCGTTATATCCTTCTTGATAATAGGTCATTTCAGATTGTTCAAAAGGTGGTGATGACCTAAAGGCAGTGTAATCAGAGGATGGGTAAGAATCAGTGTATCCTTCTTGTGTAGATCGTATTAGGTTGTTCATGAAAGGGTGACGATCTATAATCGATGTGGCTCTGAGAATGATAGAAATCATAATCATAGTGTTCAGGGTTAGACCTTAAACACAGAGGTCCAGAATTGTATCCCCAATTCGAGTTATCCCAACTAACTAATGGTTGATTACAGTACGAGTCAGGATAATCGTTATATTGAGGATAATTCAAAACAAGAGGGAAAGAGTGGGAATGTGTGTAATATGTGGAAGGATTCATGAGAGACGGGAGGAAGAAAGGCACCCTACAATACAAGCAATCAAACTTGTCCTTAAGTGGGCTATCCTAAAGACCTACAGACTCCCAAAACCCGTCTTGAGATCAAGGAATGATTTAATCTATTTCTGTCTGTTCAATCCAACCAGTTAGAAGGAGGGACTGGGGAGAAGGTTCTTCCTTCGGCTTGCGCCTTCGGTTCCTAGTGTACCCCCCAACCGCGATCATTTGATTCTGCTCCCCTAGCTAGACATCAGATTGAACAGTAGAAACAGACTAATTGAAAATAATCTCGTTCTGGGCTCTGAAGAGCGAGTCGAATCCTTAAGGCCAACGTTTACTATGTTTTATTTAGGGCTAGGTTTGAATGCACTTTGGAATGTGATGGGCCCTTTATATAGGTTGTGCTCTTAATAATTGATTGATTTGTGTGTGCGTGCACAACCAGTGGTTTTCAAGTAAGATTATTTTTGATGTGGTGAATTTTAGGTTTCAAATCTTGCTTACTAGCTTTTAGGATTCAACTTTAGGTGTTTTCAAGCAAGTTTTGTTGGCACACCAGGTTTTGAAAGTACAGGTGAAGATGTTTTCCTTTAAAACTTAAAAGAATGTGGAGTGCCTGGTAAATCCCTAAGAGTTGAACCTAATCGATAGCTACTTGATGAGTTGATTTTAATTGAAGTGGTGTGGCCCAATCAACTCAAACAATTGGCCTGTTGCACCACTTAATTAGGCACACAAGTGATTACCTAATCTGATTTCTACTCAATTATGTGTTTGAATGTGTATACCGGCTCCAAAGATCGGTTTACCGGTTGAGTTTGAAAATCAGATGAGGTTGTGTACCTCTGTGAGATTTTTTTTAATTTTCTTTTTAAATGTGGAGGTTAGGGCGGGTGTAGGTGTCAAACAACAAACAATATTACATTAGAGTTTATAAGAACACCTAGGTTGATTGATGTTTATGTTATTATGTGGTGGAATGGAAAGTAATGGGTAGGAGGTGGGGAATAACTTACAGAACCTTCCACAGCACTTTTCTCCGATCTACCACGTTTGCTCGTCTCGAAAGAGTACCTGCAATTACAATAAGAAAGGAGAGAAGTGAGGTAAATGATTTGTAAGTTATAAAACGTGAAAAAAAATCAAAGAGCGTCGCCTCCCCAGCAACGATGCCAAAATGTTGAACGTACAAGTTACTACGCTGACGTGTTTGGTTTTGAAAACCTGTCGTTGTAGTTTCAAAGCGAAGAACTCGTGTTCAACAAATAAAATTTATACTGGAATGGAAATCCCGGGTCGAACACAGGGAGGCGGACGTTTGATTTAAAAACACGCGTTTGATTTATTTGTCTCGAAGTAAATTAATTGATTAG
Source organism: Thalassia testudinum (assembly GCA_037157565.1). NCBI lineage: Eukaryota > Viridiplantae > Streptophyta > Magnoliopsida > Alismatales > Hydrocharitaceae > Thalassia > Thalassia testudinum. Next base: position 3,103,607 of record JAZHRO010000003.1, on the reverse strand, counting down.
AACTATCCAACTATTTACAATACATAGAAGAGAGAGAGAGTAAGAGAGAGAGAATATTACAAACAAAAACTAAAAAGTGGTGTAGAATGAACATGGAATTCATCATTAAAAAGATTGTTTGTTACACTAAACATTACGACTAGAAAGAGGGAAAATGATTACACTAGAAAGCAGTAAATCTATTCTAGAAAGCAGTAAAAAGAATGGGGAGAGATGTATCCTCATCGACGGTTGCTTGGAGGATGAATCGGATGGGACGACGCCTGGATGAAGGAGGACGAAGCAGGAAGAAGCGGAAGAACGGGAACGGGGCAGCACGTCGTCGTTGTTGCGGGATTTGCTTCTGAGAGGGGGATGAAAAATTGACTTTATCTCGCGAGAAGTATCCCGGGTGTGGGACAAGCTTCTCTTGAGCTTTGGAGAGGGAGAGAAAAGAAGGAAGGGATGAGAATTTCATGTGGAGGGGGTCTCCTGTCATAGTTGCAAGGAGTGAGGGCAATTTGGTCATTTTTATTTGAAAATCATTAATCAGGGGTCTTTAGTGACGGATAAAACCGTCGCTAAAGCCCCATCGTGGGCGTAGTGGGGTGCCGCCCGCGCGCGGCCGCTCGTCTCCTTGCACGTAACGCGCGCTCCACGTCCAGCACGATCGGACGGCTTAAGTCGCGCCTCCGCCCGCTTCTTAGCACGCCTGCCCGCGTGCGATCCCGCGTGAGGCGCGGCGTGCAATAGCGCATGGGCGCTATCGAGCACCTGCAGCCGCTCGATTCTCATTGCACGGTTGCACGCGCCCGCTCGCCTCGAATGCGGATTCGAAGCCGCATCTGAAGGCGACTGAGCGCCTTATCCACTGCGCTGCGCGCATGGATGGGCGGGCGGCCGAACTTTTGAACACGCGATCAGGACCGTTGGATCAAGATCCAACGGTCAAGGTGGCTTCTTCAGGTGCAATTCAGAGGATGGGCATGCCGGTTGAGCTCCTCTCTCAGCTGTTGGATCTTGATCCAATGTTGGAGATGCGTGGGCGCTATTGTCTTCAGTGAGGGAGGCTGATTGGGCTGCCGAGATGGTGCCACGTGGCGCCATCTTGGCCGTCCATCTTCGGGACGATGTAGATGGTGCCACGGGTGTCGTATTGAGTCGATTTTCATGCCGTTAGGCTACGATTGTCGATCCGAATCCGTCCGTCGGTCGGATTTGTCGTTTGAAGTGCAGATTCACACCATCTTGGCCCTTGATTTTCTAGGGTTCCCCGATCTCTATCTGATGCTACAGATGTCTAATTCGGGCGATCTTGAGTCGTTGAACTCGAATCGTCACCCTGATTACATCTGTACGGTTGGATCTTCGATCCGAGGCCCCGATAAAAAGTTTGCCCTGTCCATGAACATAAAAGGAGACAATTAACCTTCATTTTATTTAAACTAATCTAAATGCAAGATGATGCATGTTATGCAATATTTATAGTATGCAATACAATCATTTGCTTAAGAACATGCATAAATAGACATCTTAAATAGTGTAAACATGTTTACATCAATTACCCAGTCAAATTAGGTCAAAACCAAAATCCAACTTCACCATTGGATTCCTTAGGTCCAAATTAGGTTTGTACCAAAATTTGGACCCAATCTGAGATCATCTTAACCTAGTTTGCAATTTGGTCATGTCTGACTCTTTTATCTCACGCATATGCCCCTAGCTTTTGAATTATTTGCATTTCAATCCCTAACTTTATCATCATCTTCACAAAAAGGTCCCTACCACCATGAAATCCTAATCCTACAAACTCCGACGACCTCTAAAGGGCAAGATCTTTGTGATTTCTTGATGAATCCTTCTCAAAATTGAAAGGGAAACTCGTCAAGTAATTGCCTTCTAAATGAGTCCAATTTGGGATCCTAAATCCCTCTAGAATCCTAATGTGAATGGTTTGATTGATTGGGTATCTTACGCCGGCAAGAAGCTCGGAGGTTCTAAGCTTGTTTTCCAAGCTTAGAATTCTGTCTAAAGCCCTATAAAAGGATCCTCGTGGTCTTACGCATTTCCTCAGCAAGTTTTGGTGAGTCAACCACCTTAGATTCTCCTTCCCCGGCCACCAAAACACTTGCTCCAGCAACCCTCTTTGATCCTCCTCCTTCAGCCGTCCAACGATGAAATTGGTCGGATTCCTTGACTCCTCACTTCCTCGCGACCCTCCCCAGCCAAAGGGAGGGTGTATCTCCGCCTACATCGTGTTACCATCTCTCCATTTTCTCCTTCTCCGGCGCCGATCGACCAAAATCGGCTGCCTCTGCCTCTCCTTCACCTAGCTAAGTCCCTCTATTGGTCTCTCTCTTACTCTATTTCTCTCTATTACACTTACGACACACGTACGATCGCCAACCACTTCCCCTGCACTTCATCTTCTCTATCTCTGGTCACATCTCCGGTGAAGCGTCTCCACCGCTCCACAATTCCATCCGCTTCGCCAACCAGTCCAAAACCTTCGCAGTACTCCCCTCATCCAAAGCCTTAACCTATCACACTCCACTGTCCACCCAAATCACCCACCGAGTAACCCACCTTTACGTGACATACTCCGTCATCGACCGACCACCTCCGTGCATCAAAATACACGAATCCACCGCCGTTGCACTCGCCGTGGTCCGGCGATCCTACTGAGCGTGTTTGACACGGTGGAAAGGCCTTGTTCCTATTTTTGGGTATCGCCCGTGCCACAGCCATTAGCAAAGCTCCATGAACACCTTGACGAAGGTGTTCTTGCATCAGAGCTCCCAAGCGCTACCTTCAGGTGGTGCGAGACTATGTGCTCCAGATGCCCAAGCCTTCAATTGACATCATCATGCACAACTGCTGCTTCAATTTGGCAAGGGAAGTCCACCTGCACCTGCGCGAAGATCAGGGGGACAACTTAGTCCTACTTTTGAAATAGACAGACGCGCACAGGCGCATAAAGGGAAAAAGTGCTATCGGTTTATTGCCTCAGCATGCATAGTGGGTGAGGTCCCTGCACGCACGTGCATACGCACGCCCTCGCTCGTGCTCACGCTCGCATCTGGGCTCGGTCTGTTTACCCAGATGCCCAGGTCTGTTCTGGTTTGCTGGTTCTGAGGGAGGAAGAAGAGAAAAAGAGAGGAGAGGGGGGTTTTGCTTTGCCGCCCTCCTCTCAACACTTGTGAGATCTGAGCGAGGCCTTTGCCTCTGCTGGCATGCTGAGCCTTGTGTTGTGCCTTCTTTGAAGCTTAAGGAGGCAGAAGAAGAGAGAAAGAGAAGGAGGAAGAAGAAAAAGAGAAGAGGAAGAAGGAGAACAATGCCTCCCTAGCTCTATAGTACCTGTGGGTTAAGCCATCTGATTGGCTGAGCAAACGTCTGAAGTGCCCTGTGCACTTATTCTACGTGGCATTTGATTGATTAGTACTGTTGATATATTTGATATAATTGTGAGGGGTAATTGGTGATTCAAATCACCATTTTACCCCATTCTTTTTGCATTATCTAACATTCACTTTCATTTATATATCATTCTTGTTTGGAGTTTTATTTTACATTGCTTCTATTGTGATCTTGAGAATTATTTTTTCCAATTGTTCCCTGTGTTCGACCTTGAACTTCATTTCTGATATTTGAGTATAAATATTATTATTTTTCGTGCTGATTCAATCTATACTATATCGCATTGATTTTTAAACCCGATTCAGAGCAATTAACACCTACTATCCTCTTTGTTAAGCATTCTCACGCTCTTGTTCTCTGCTGCCCTCGGCCTCTTGATCTCGTCGACTTTGTGCTCTCCACGTGTGGTGGCACTCCTCATCGGCCACCCTTGGCCTTCTGATCCTGTCGACGTTGAGCTCTCCATGTTTGTCATTGCTGCTCATTGGCTTCTCCTTGCATCGGCCTCTCCACACTCAATTTGTTTTGTGGTCGCCACTGTTAACATTAGAACCTTAACAAGGTTTGCTATACACGAGAGAGGAATAAAATGGCTGCAAAAATAGTTGCAACTGAGCTAGTGAAATTAGAACATCTTAATGGTGTAAACTATGAGATGTGGAGCTGTAGAATTCGATACGGTCTAATGCATGGCAATCTTCATCACATGATTGATAAACCTACCCAGAAATTGTCTGATAATCCAACTACGAAGGAAGTTAATACCCACGAATTGTGGGAGAAAAATGACAATAGGCCATGAAGTTTTATGTTAATTCATATGGAGGATAACTTAATAAGAATTTTTTCAAGTTGTCAAAATTCATATGATTTATGAAACTCTATGAAAGAAAAGTATCACTCCAAATCAAAAGTGAGTATTCAACTTCTATTGCATAAGTATAAGACTACAACAGTAGGCGCGGTTTGTGACGGTTGTGAACCATTGCCAATTACTAATGAACTATCACCAATGACCGTTACGGTAGATCACATCGCTGTTTTAATTTAGCAATGGTTAAATTCCCTTATTGTTGTCGTATCAATGTGTGCGAGCGAACAGGGAAGTACGTAAACCATCGCTAAACAAAATTCAAAATGGTTTTTTATTAAATTGCCACCATTTTTCTTGTCAGGAACCCAAAATACTGGCCATAAATTTACATACTTTTAGCGGCAATTTTACATCAAACTGTCCTCTATACCTAATGGCAATGGTTTTATAAATCGTGCCCAATTCACAATAACCATCGCCAAAAGAAATGCAACTCCTTGCGCCAAAATTAATGAGGCACCTAATGGACATATGGCGATGGTGGTAAAATCGTCTTCAATTATCAATTATAACAGTTTAATTAATAATTGTCGCTAATGATATTTTATTATTTTTTTAAAGCAATTCGTTTCTTTAGTACTAGAATTAGTTACACATAATAAATAAGAGAAGTTCCCAAACATAATAAGTTGTTCAAAATATTCAATTAAAAGAAATTATATAATCGAACTAGTTGTTATATATATATAAGAAGTTCAAATATTACAACAAAAGGGAACGAAATATAAAAAGATGAACGTTATGCTGGAGCACCTACGCCACCAGCCTCAGAACCACCACCATTGTCCTCGTTGCCATGCCTTGGAATGTGAAACGATGAATGATCAGGTCTACCAGATCCTTAATGATAGGACAAGACCTCCTCTGACAGCTTGTTGTGCCACTCCAACAACTCCTCTTGGCACTCCATCCTACAAGTGGCACCCTATAGCTGTGAGGTGACCTCGTCCAACCTTTTCCCCCACTCCACGTCTCGAAGCTGTAAAGTCTCAACCTCTGTGCGTAGACTGTCGACGTGGGCAGCCGAGGAAGATCCTTTCCTACCATACTAGGAGGTGGTCGTCACACTCCACCCACCACTATGGAGGAAGTTTCCATGCTCTGGAGGCATCATAGCCTTGAAGGCCTCCTCTGGTGTCATAAGAGTCCGCGGAACAGTCCTGGAGTTCTCATTCACGACCTCAAGAGGATGTATCAAATCCATCATACGGCCATGTCAATATATTAATATATATATATATATTTGTATTTAATTTTTATATAATATGAAATTAATGTAAGTAACTTTTAATTACTTACATGTGTCTTTTGGTGTGTTAGATGTATCCATGCATGTGAATTGTCGAGTGTTTCTTTTCTATGAGTCTACTCATAGACTCACACTCGATCTAGCTGAACACCTTCGTGCGCCTTCGCCTGAAAACGAAGTAAAATATTCATGTTCTTTTAATTTAACTAAATTTCTTTATTTTAGTATGAAATACTTATTTGAGAAACTTACATATCTATCTTGTAATGAGTCAATACTCATTCGACCCAAGCAGTGGGTTTGGGTAGGAGCTTGAGCCCTTTTGGCCTTGTTCTTCCTTATTTGCTCCAGTAAGAAATACAAATTTTATTACTAAAAGATTATGTAATTATTCGTTATAAACGATATTATAAATTAAAATTTAAAATTTAAATTAGTTTTTTACCTGTATCGCTGGATCTCTCCAATGCTCGCAACACTCCCTCCAAATGGAGGCGTAATTGTAGGAGGCACGTTTCTCGATGCCTCCTGATACGGCTTATTGTTAAAAAATTGAAATAATTTTACAAATTTTTATTACAAATTGTTGATTATATATAAATAATTGAATAAAATGAAAATATAAAAGAATATCATATTATACTCTTCATCTCCTCTCTCCATCCATGATGTATCCTATCTAAGTGCTGTAGGAGAGCCTTGGGCACATTGGGATTATCGCCCCAATCAAAAGTGTCATGTATTCAATAATATATAAATCAATTATATTTTATATAAATTTTAAAAAATGATTTTCAATTTTTTTATCGGCAACTCTCGAATAATGGACTTCAACTCCTTTGTAACCCTCCACCAATCAAAGCAGGAAAGTGGCACGGCAGCCTTAACAATCGTGCCTAACCTATTAGTAAACTTGGGGTAGTTTTTCGCTTCCCTAGCTACAGAGATAGTCATCACAATCCTGGTGCCCTCAGGTTGCCTGTTGAGGTCCGCATTTTGTGTCGAACCTCATGTGTTCTTCTTAGCTAAGCACATTGAAGAACAATTTTTAATAGATAAATACGAAAGGAAATAAGAAAAACTTATAACTACTAAAGTTTACCACCACTAGAGCCTGGCTAAGTAGCAGGCACCTACGACATGCCTGCCTGAGTGGCAGGCTCCTGAATAATGCCAGGATCAGTATCTGGCTGTTGGAAGGGTTGTTCTACCTCCTCAGCCTCACACTTGGCCCCCTATCAAAATGACTCCTTCAGTAGCTCAACATAATAAGGCTGAGGTCAGGCAGTGGAGAACTAAAGACCAACGTCTTACCCCTACCATGAAGCTGGGATAGAAGATGTGTAGCTATGTACTGGATAGGAGGAGGAGTCTGGATATATTAGGAGAATAACTGGCCTCTGGACACAGGTGGAGGGTCGTCATTGGTAGGGGAGAGTGACTCCTCCTTAACATCATGTGTAGTTGGATGTCTCCCCTTGTCAGCGTGCTTCTTCCGTGGGCTCATCTACACAATGATAAAAAAAATTAAACATATTATCAAATTTATATGATAAATGAGAAAAATTGCAACAAAAATTTTTAAAAAAACAACTAAAAGATTTTAACTTCATTACATGGTAAAAGTTATTATACCTTAAACATCGGTATCTATTACACCGCAACCTATTTCTAATTCTTATGGAAAATATTGATATGCTTCAGCTAGAAAAGAATGTTCACTATCCTTCTTTTCATCAAAGAAATCATGAGGCATGATTTTTACGAGTATAATCCACCCATTCCTACTATTATTAGGCACATAGAAAACTTATGATACTTGATAGGCTAGTTTGAATGGTTCAGCTGTTTGAAGAATTCGGTTATTCTTATTTAAACTGATAAAACCATGTTTGTTATCTTTTTTGAAACCAATCCCTTCCTTCAAACCATCAAACCAATCACACTTAAATAAAACCACCCTACGGTCATATGTGAAACTCATCTCAACAATCTCTATGATTTTGCGGTAGTAACCATCACAACCTGTTCCAATATCACAACTCACAAAAAGTTCAGCTTGTTGTGATGCCTTTCCATCATCGATTAACTTTATTCTGAATTTGAATCCACTAATTATGTACCAAAAATGATAATGTCCATAATAGAGTTTCACATATTAAATCAAAGTCATTTGACTAATGTGGGTCATTATTTTCTTTCATTTGATATACACGCTGCTTAAACCAATCAAGGAACTGCAACTCTTAAACATAATGAGGTGAGGAATGTTTAAATTCATTGAAAAACAGATTGACATCGGGAATTTATTTCAAGATATACAAGTGAGCTAACTGTTGATCCTTTAAATCGATTATTTTGTATTCTGTGTGGAGGATCGACCTTCCCCTCGTATTAAAATTGATAGGGAATCATCATTAATTTCATTGTATCCCCCGTCGAAATTCCTCTCCAGTCGATTGAATTTGTTGTGAATATTATCCATGTATATAGCACAGAAATTTATGCATTCTTCTTTAAGGTAACCCTTAACAATTGACCCCTTTGGCATCGCTTTATTTAAGACGTAATCTTTGAGCTTCTTCAGAAACCTCTCAACTAGATACATCCATCTATACTATATCGGACCACCAACTCTTGTTTCATTTGCAAGATGTAGCGTTAGATAGACTATGACATTAAACATAGCTGGGGCGTGTAAAGACTTGTCCCACTTTTAGCCTTTTAAGACGTTTGGAGTCTCAATCAAACGTCTGTCCAGACGTTTGGACCCTTTCCCGGACGTCTGAAAATGAAATTTTTGTACGCGATCTGCGCTCTGCGTGCGGGTGGCACGTAGAACTTCCTTTCTCTCTCTCCTTTCTCCTCCTTCCTACCCGAACCCTAAACCCACAGCCCCTATAAAAATCCACCCTTCCCTCCTCTCCTCTCCACTCCACACACCACCATCTACACCTTTAGAGTGCGGTGGAGTAGCGAGAGGAGGCGAGCGAGGGAGCGCGTGAGAGTGAGAAGGAAGAGAGTGCTGGTGAAGGAGGAGGAGGCCAAGGTTGGGAGCTTTGGTGGAAGCTCGTCGGAGCTCGCACGGCCACCGCGGCCCGTGTGGGAGGAGGAGGGAGTCCAGAGTGACGTCCTCGACCACCTGCAGTAGCTGGAGTTTCGGCGGAGTGAGGAGAAGCACGGCAAGGAGCGCTGGGTGCACATTCTGATACTAGAATTTTTTCCAGTATCAGACATTTGGAGTGAAGTCCGGATGACTGGCTGAGCATATGGACGTCTGGAGTCAAGACCAGCCATTTGAAAGCACCTTTATCGGGAAGGTACGTTCTTTTCACGATTACGACTATGTAGGCTGCACCACAAGAGATTTACCGATTTGATTTTGGGGTGGTTGCTCTGTCGTACGCAGCAGTGGCCTTGGGAAGGAGCTCGGAACGCCCTCCCACGCACTTTCGGACGTCTGATTAGCTCACCAGACGACCGGAGGTGCTTCCAGATGACCGGAGGATTGGTTAGATGTTTGGAACCTCCTTCAGACGATCGCAGGGGAGTCCTGGACATTTGAGGACACCGCAGGGACTTGAGGTGAGATTCGAATCTTTTAAGACGCCTGATTTTGGTCAGTAGACACGTTTTTGACCCGTTTAGGTTCCGATCGGGATCCGTTTTACGCAAATGAGGTATCTGTAATTTCCGTGCGAGTTTATTTACGTACTAGAGGCTTTTGTACATTGATCTGAATCCTCCTTTGTGATGTATTTATTGGTATAGGGTTTTGACCTGCTGCATGTTTGGGGCTCGCAGAGACGCCTAGGCCTGCGATTCAAGCCCCCATTACTCCCGGATTGTCTGGTAGAGTGGTATACTTCTGTTAATTATATTAATTAAAAACGTGCTTGTGAAATTAGCCAACTGGAACCCCTAAGATGTGGCATGACCTCTAGGATAGAGAAATGAATGAAACCATTGTATTGCATGATTGTATATGTATACTTGATTAAGTTAAATTACTAGCAATTGCCTGTAATAAAGTTGTAAGCTGCCTGTTGGAATAGGAGTTGCCAGAGATAAATAAATAATTACCGGTGAAATCATCAGTTGCATGTATGGAATTGTGGAAACACGAGCTGCCTGTATATAAATGAGAACTAAATTGTGAATGGTGGAATCTGATTCGGAATAATGTGGTAAACTTGAGCATGAACCCTACGGGGAATTAGGAGTAGAGCTCCTGTGGTTAGATGGAAAATTTGGAATGTAGACGGGAAGTGTGCTGGCCCTTGAGTACGTGGTACCAAGGAGAGCGACTGTCCCCTTCTTGTGTAGAGCGGAGCTAGTCGCCCTTGGGTTGGGACCTGGGGTTAGGATTGGTCACTCTACACCGACTTCTGTTGGCCCTCGTGTACACGGTATCGAGGTGAGCTACTAGTGTAAGGAGGGAGCTGGCCACCCTACACCGACTTGTTAGGCCCTCTGGGCAAACCGGGGTAGTTAGACGAGGGTGCGCAGATTGTGGAGGGGCGAGACCCCTGTTTGGTTCTGAGGGGCTAGACCCCTGTTTTTGAGAGGGCTAGGCCCTATACTGTTCCGTGCTGTACTTGGGCATACCCGCTAGCGGAAACGACTGACCGCGTGTCAGTGTAGGGTAGCTACCCGTGCGGTTATCACACGTGCTGTAGTCACTGCTACATCTTGACAGTGACCTCAGGGTAGTTGATTGGGTGTAGGACTACCACAAGGGGGCTCTCCCAGCTTGGAGAGTACCATGTGTGCCTTCTACTCTTCGGAAAAGACTACAATCAAGATCGTTCCCACGAGGAACATGCAAGATCAAGAAAATCTGAAGGTTTGAGGAAAAGGAGTGGAAAGGAAATGCATGTAAAATAAACTAATTAGAAAGGAGAATTAAACCTGTTACTTTTACTGCTTTAGATAATATAGATATCAATCTACTCAGCGTTCGCTGACTCTGTCTTTTTCATAACACTGCTCAGGTCCAAGAGTTGAGCAACCTGAGCTTCCGGCTACGGAGGGTGCTGGGCCCAATCGAGCCCAGCTGTAGTTTTTCCTGTACTCTTTGTTGCCCTGCCCTTGACTGTTGTAGTGAGTTTCAGACTTTCAGCTACTGTTGTTGTTACTGTTACTTTCATTTCTGTTATCTTTGTTGTTGTGGTGGTATGTATTGGAACAACATTTTTACTTTCCTTTACTGCCTTGTACGCTTTTATTGCTTAGCTATATTGCATGTGTGAATGTGGTTTACTTTCCTACTTTTTGGTTACTTCTTGTTGGACGACTAGGTCTTGGAATTAGTTCAGGCGAGCTGGTCTTGGGTCCTGTAGGGATCCGGGAACCGGGTCGTAATAGGGCAGGGGGAAATTTTGGGTGAATCTTCTCACAATTCATACCAAGAACTTGTATTTATTTCTTTGCTTCGTACCGCGACTCTAGCATACCATTCAGATTATTTAACAACTCCCATATAAACTGAAACACTTAGACATCAATTCCATTATAGCTCTATTCAAAACTTTCATCTGAAATAATCTCAATAGAAAAGACAACCTCGTTGTGGAACTGATTCCAGGCATGATAGGCTCCTCAGTTGCCTTCATTGCATCGTAAAACTGAATACAGCTTTTGAATGCTTTCTTATCATTTGCAATATCAGGATCATCCTCCCTCTTCTCATGCAGCATCTCATCGATCTGATTATCATTGTCTTCATTGTCATCAGACTCATCCACTTCCATTGTATTCCGTGTGTCATCCTGTGTCGGTTCTTCTCCATGTGTAGTCCACTTTGTATAATGCTGCCACCAACCATTACAGAGCACATGCTCTAAAATTCATTTCCTATCTTGGACAAATCCATTGAAACACTTCCTACACTAACAAAATATTTTCACAAAATATTCTCCACATTTGTATTACTTCCTATTTTCATGGAAGGCCTAATCCAGGAATGAGATCACTCCACTCTTATACTTAGTATGATCTAATTTCTTCAGATCAATCCAAGACTTGTCCATGATAACCTAAAATTAAATTGCCAACAACTCTCAAGTTACGAGTGAATATACAGAAGGTATTTGTATTTTAAGAAAGATTTTCACTATATAACCCATCCCCAAAGATTTGATCACAACGTTACTTGTTACATGCAACTAGTGTGTGAAGAAATTTCGGCAGCATCTCCCCCCACTTCTTCAGTATACTCCCTAAGACTAACCTTAACTACGTTCCCAATAGCCGCCACTAAAGGGTGATTTAAGAGAGAAGCTAAGATTAGTTGGTATACCAGAGAAGAGCAAGAAAATGCGTTTGAAATTTCTCTACACACTAGTTACATGTAACAAGTAACCCTAACTTGTGAGCAAATCTTCAAGGACCTCCCTTAGCTAAAAACTTCTCTAAACTAAGGACGATGACACATATGGCATGTTATAAAGATAACGTATCGTGCATGTAAGTGAAGCATATACACACTCCGCATTGTCTGTATAACATGATCATAAGTCTCAACGGGCTAATATTTTAACACAATTATATCCCTCCCACAACCTGTTACTTAGGGGTTAGAATTCCTATTGTTTGTCACAATGCACATCTACATTTGTGTAAGTGTGTGTGGTACTAAGAGTTGACAATCAAACATTTAACTTTTGAATTAAATTGTTAGATTTAAAGTTCATACACAAAAACCTAAACCCTAAACATTAAAGCCTAACTTCAAAATCCAAAAACCAAAGCCAAAATAAACTCGAAACCCTAAATCGAAAACCTAAATCAAAAGTTGTAAATCATAAACGTTAAACCTTTAAACCGTTAATTTTAGCCTGAACCCATAACGAAACCCGAACCCTAACCCTGTATCTGAAACTCTAAACCCTAACCCTAACCCAACATCCTAATTCTTAAATCAAAAAAGCTAAACTCAATACCCTAAAGCCTTAACTTAAAATCTAACACCCTAATCTAAAATCGAAAACCCTTAATTTTGAAATCAAAACCTTAAAACCTTAAAACCCAAACCAAAAACCTTAAACCTTAAATCCAAAACCAAAAATCCTAAAGTCCAATATTATAAACTCTAAACCAAAAACTCGTAAATCATAAAGTCTAAACACTATAACTCTGACGAAAAATTTTCGGCAGAGTTTCCCCTGTATATTAGACATTCACATTTTCTACAAAAATACAAGAAATCATTCACAATATGTGGGCACACCCTATATGTAACACAATAAATTCAACATTAACAAATTGAAATTGTGGGCACACCCTACATTCAAATTAAACAACAGAAATAACCTAATCTAACATGCATTTAACAACTAATCTAACTGGCATTCAACTAACAACTAATTAATAGGCATTTAAAAATTAATTAACTTGCATTTAACCACTAATCTAGGAGGCATTTAAAAAGTAATTAACATGCATTTAAATTTTAACAACTTATCTAACAAGCATTTCACACAAATTTAATTAACAAATTTAACTTAATTTATTAAAACACAAATGTAATAAAAAAATGACAAATGGAGGGGCAGGGTTTGGCGGGGGGTGGGGGGGGGCCTAGGCAGGCATGCGGTCGCGGGTAGCACAACAGGGGGATGGGCAGGTGGCATGGGGCCACGTGAGCAGGGACGGTGGCTGCGCAGGCAATTGAGAGGAGCATAGTGAGGCAACAGCTACGCATGCCTAATCAACTTTGAGGTGAGGAGTTTAGAGGGCATTGTAGGGATGATACGGAGGGGGAGGTGAAGGATAAGGTGGTGATCCTCGGTGGGCGAGGAGGTCGCTTGGTGGGGGGTAGTTGTAGGGCCCGATCGTCGACGGGGAGCCTGGTGGAGGAGGTCAAGGGCACGGACAATCAGGAAGGAGAATAAGAGAGGAGAAGAAAAGAAAGGCGTTTTGTCTGCCAAAAATATCTCCACCATTGGCGACAATTTTCAAAATAGCCGTTGCCAAATGAAATTATTGGGTGTGCTTAGCTACGATTTTGAAAAAAATCTTCCCCAATGTAATTTAAAATTTCATTTTCGAGGATAGCAAAGTTTAGAGGTGCGCACCTTTTCATTGGATAATTGACAATGATTTCCAAAATAACAGTCGCCAATTGTTAAATATTTCACCTATGGCACGCAAAAAGCCCGCGGTCCCCAGTAATCTTTAGCGACGATTATTTGTAGAACCGTCCCTAAATCTTACCCTAAGTTATGTTTGGTTGGTGGGGGAAGGGAGGAAGCTTTAGGCAACAGTAATTTAAATAATCGTCCCTAAAGGTAACAATTAACGACGATTTTATAACCATCGCTACGTAACCATTGTGAATCGCACATTGTGTAGTAGTGTAACTCATGCAAGATGAGGGAAAATGACAGTGTAGTTGACCATGCGAGTAAAATGATTGTCATGGCTAAGGACCTTGCTGCTGGAGGATTTAAGATTCCCGAGAGATTGCAAGTGGCAACTATTCTAAATGGTTTTCCACCATCTTTCAATATGGCTGCCACATTTCTTAGGCTTAGTGGAACCGTTAAGAATGTGGCAAATCTTCCTACTCAGTTGGTAATGGAACAAGTTTTGGCCAATCAAAAGAAGAAGACAGAGGTCTTTGAAGCTGAACAGGAGGACGAAGTAAATGAGGTGCAAAGCAAGAAGTGGTTGGGACCCTCTAAGGCTCAATTCAAAGGGAAGCGTAGGAAAATACCACGAGGTGCTTGCTACAATGTGGGAAGTTTGGCCATTTTAAGGCCAACAGTCGTAATGGGAAAGAGGCAAATACTTCCAAGAGGCAAGAATGCAAATGTCAAAACAAGCTGGAATATGTCGCAGTGGTGGAATGCAACTTTGCCATGACTGACTGTGACGGATGGTGGATCGATTTTGGTGCGACTTGCCACATTTCAAAGTCAAAAGAGGGACCGGTGGACTTTAAAGAATTAAAGAAAGGGGAACAACAAGTATACATGGGGAACAACACTGTTTACGTGAAAATCGTTGATGTTTAGAAAGCATGTCGTAGTATAGTTGACAAATCGCACAAAACACTTAAATTTGTAAACTCAAAATCAATTTGGAGTTCGAGGTTGTTCACAGGGAGCAAAGATGGCAATTTAATTCACTAATCACAATTTACTTCAAAATGATATGCAAATTTGATCAAAACTTTGCTCAAAATAAATCAGAATAGTATATCAATGAAACCAAGAGTGAGAGTGCAAAAATATTGGGTTAAAATGGTGATTTGAATCACCAAATTAACCCTATTGTTTAACCTTTCAATTATCTCAAATATTTCAACAATATTTCTCAACCACTTAAGAGCAATTTCCACGTCAGCAGATGTATCAATCAGAATCAAAGAAAGCTGCTTATCAGATGTCAAGACAAAGCTTCGGATGTCTTAAACCAGCAGAGCTCACAAGGGACGAAACCTTTCCTTAAGCCTCAGAGAACCAACAGAGGCACAACAGTAGTAGAGTTCCAATCAGAGGCGCAAGGGCCTCTTCAGCGACTAAGTGTTGAGAGAGAGGGCATGCCTTATTCAGTAGAGCAAAACCCCCCTCCCCCCTTCTCTCTCTGATTCTCTTCTCAAAGTTTGGATTGGACCTGGGTAATTGGATCCAATGTCTAGACCTGCCAGCATGTATGGCGAGCGAGGCAGCGTGCATATACATGTGGAAAGGGACCTCACCCTGTGCTTACTGAAGCAATGGGGTGACAGCGCAAATATCTTTTATATGTTGTTAGACGCTCGAAACTTTCCGATGTGGGACTATAGAGATTAGCTTCTTCCTTCACCCAGTAGCAGCTGGTGTTGCCTCTGATTGGGGTGGAAGATGACCCCTGCAGCTGTAATTGAGGACCTGGGAAGGCTCTTGGAGATGTTCCGCAACACCTGGGAATCATAGTGATGATGAACACGGCAAGAAGATGGTGGATAGAGTCAGAGAAGGAGGTGGCGGTGACGGTGCTTCGATGGTGACCTGAAATGGAGAATACGTCCTCTCGGCCTTGTCAGAATAGTTCAAAAGGATCACCTAACTATGGCGAAGGTGCTGATGGTGTTGAGTGCGGTGAGGAGGCGTGTGTGTGTGTGGCGAGTGCGGAGAAGGTGCGTGAAGGTGAGGGTGTTCGACAGGGGTGTGGAACGGTCAATAGCTCTAATTTTGTGGAGCTTTTGGAAGTTTTCGCGAGCGGAATGACGCAGCGGAGCAGGCGTGCAAGATCATTGGAGGTATGCTGGCGTTGGGGAAGGCGATGGTGGAATGGGCGTATGGGTGAGCAAACCTAAGTTCTAAGGGTGTAGGGAGATTCAGGGGAAGGCAAGGAGTCGAAGGAGAGTAGTTGCGGACGAAGAGAGAGAGAGAGAGAGAGGAGATGACACCAGCTATGATTGGTTGGCGTCGGAGACGAAGGAGCTCCGGAGATGAGGACGGCAACGAGGAAAGGGTCGGAGTGCTCCTTGCAGGTATGGCGAGGTGCGGAGGGAAGAGAGGAAGCTTTTCTTGCTACCTATGGTATGTGGTAGCGGGCGAGGAAGCCGAAGAGAGGAGGTTGTCAGAGAGGGCTTGGAGCAGGCCAGAGGTAGAAGAAGGGGGTTTCTAGGCCAAAACCTCGCTAAGGAGAAAGGCCTTGCGAGGAGGGTTCTTTTAAAGGCCTTAGGGCAGGTTCTAAGCATGGGAAGAAGCTCTAAGAGCTCGAAGTTCCTGGGAAGAAAATCCCCAAAATTTCTAGCATTCGCACGATCTTTACGGTGCAAATCAAGGTCCCAAATTTGGTTCAGGTGATAGAGGGATCTATCAAGATCAATCCCTCCAAATTTGGGGGGATTTGGTCTTGATTTGAGAGGGATTTCTTCTCTCGAATCTCAGTCTAAAGAGCTTTCACACAAACAATGGCGGAAAGGGCCTTTTTGCAAGAAAGATGAGAAGTTAGGGACCTGAACGTAAGGAATTTTGAAACTAGGGGTCGGACTGAGAGAAATAGAGATTTAATGGACTAAAATGCAAACAAGTCAAGATGGATTCTAATTGGGCCCAAATTTTGGTACCAACCTAATTTGTACCCAAGGAATCTAATGGTGAACTTGGATTTCAGTTTTGACCACGTTTGATTAGGTAATTTGCACAGAAGCCCAAATTAAGATAAAATTTCGTCTAAGGCTCTGTTCTAGGTCAAAATAGGTTCAGATGGTAAAACCAAGGATACCAAACCCCTCAAAATATTTTTATATGAATTTTAGGGGATTTAGATGAATTTTATCTTGGCTGAAACCTCTTTAATTCAGGTAGGTCTAAAATTAGGATTTTTGTGTGTTGTGGTTCTCGAAATGTGTGAAACCCCATTTCTATCTGTATGGACCCACTCTTAGGGCTTTAATGCTCATTAGACCTTCAATTAACCCCTATAAAATCCCATGGTTACTCTACTTTCATGTTGTGATGTTAA
The DNA here is from genome assembly GCA_037157565.1 of Thalassia testudinum. Classification (NCBI taxonomy): domain Eukaryota; kingdom Viridiplantae; phylum Streptophyta; class Magnoliopsida; order Alismatales; family Hydrocharitaceae; genus Thalassia; species Thalassia testudinum. The sequence goes on along the minus strand of JAZHRO010000003.1, from coordinate 3,086,625 downwards.
ATTTGTAGAATTAACCCTATTTTAATGTTTTCTTCTAAAAAATGGATCTGAATGGAATTATGGCTCTCAGGCGATCACGTAGGAGCATTTGTCACTTGATTTTCACTAATTTAGGCTAGTTATGTCTAATGATAGTGTTACCATCAAACACCTATCTAGAGGTTGAGGTGTTGGAACATATCGGCTGGATCTAGGAAGCAGGATCATGGTCCTTCAAGATGTTCTCTATACACCTGGGATCCGCCGAAACCTCATCTCTGTTCATATGCTCTTAAAGAAGAAGTTTGAAGACCTTTTTTACAATAACCATGTAACCATTGGCAAGGATCGAAAAATCTTTGCCATGGGAAAATTTATACCAGGTGATGATTTATTCTATCTTAATGTTAGCTATGGATCAATGAAGGAAGTTTCTGATTATTCCTTGTGTTATTTATCTATGTATGATCTTTGGCATATGCGGTTGGGACATTCAGGAAATACTAAGATGGATCAATTGATTAAAATGAACCTAATACCTAACATTTCAGGTGCAAGGACATTGCCCCGTGAACATTGTTTCACCGGAAAAATGACTAGAAAGCCTTTTCCAGAAGGCATAAGGTCAAAGGAACTATTAGGCTTGATTCGTTCTAACATATGTTGTCCCTCAAAATTAAGTACACATGGAAATAAGGAATATTTCATCACCTTCATTGATGATTATTCAAAGTACACTTATGCCTATCTCTTGGGAAGAAAGGCTGAAGCTTTTGACATGTACTCACGAGATACAGGATTGAAGTGGAGAAGAAATTAGGAAGGTCAATTAAGACATTAAGGTCAAATAGAGGTAGGGAATTCAACTCAACGGAGTTCAATGATTACTGCATTCAAGTAGGCATTCTTAAGCAAATGACATTGCCTTATACTTCGCAACAAAATGATGTTGCAGAAAGGAAGAATCGAACATTGATGAATGTAGTAAGATGTATGTTATCTCATTTTGGTTTCTCAAAGAAATTTTGGGGAGAAGCAGAATTAATTGCTAACTATGTACAAAATAGAATTCCTACTAAGTCTATTAAGTCTACCCTATATGAAATATGGACAGGTAAGAGACCTGAGTTGAGCCATCTCCGAAAATGGGGATGTACTACACATGTCTTAGTTCTGAGTCAACTTAGGGATAAGTTAGACTTTAAGACATTAAAGTGGAGGTTTATTGGATATAGTGAACAATAATTGATAAACACATGTATTCATGATAAAATGCCTACTTATGACTGTCCCTAAGCATAGCATAGCATTGCATAGTATAAATACTGCATATCATTCATCACATTGAATATAGTGTGATGTGTATAAATTGTATAGTAATTCATGCATTACTGTGGCTAGGGAATAGGGCGTACCATTGCAAAGCTTTAAATGCAAAATCCAATCTACGGATGAATCCGGAATGACGATCACAATTTTGCAACACGAAAATCATCTCAATCTGAGCACCGTGGCATCCTCTGCAAGCAAGGAAAGGTGGACGATCCAGATGGTGCTATGTGGCACCATCCAGATCGCCCAAGGTCGCCTGGCGTCCCTCTAAAGGCCTTCTAACGTGCGATCCCAGCCGTTGGATATAAATCCAACGGCTGAGAAGTCTCCTCCATCGCACGCCCACAACATTTCTTCTCGACACATGTGCTAGCGTGGCGCATTGGTTGAGGCACTCACTCCCAAAGGAGGGGTGCAGGTTTGAGACTCGCAGACCCCCCGAATTCTTCAATTGGCCGTGAGGCAGCGGTAGCGTAATGCGCACGCGTGCACGAAGCATGCGCTAGCATAGCATAGCAGCAGCAATAGTGTAACGCACAGCCAGCGCATGTGTGCACGACAAGGCAGCACATAGCACGCGTCAGTAGCGCCGCGCGGATCTTCAATGATAGCTAGGGTGTATCTTTAGCGACTATTGCGGATGTCATTAATTGTCTATGCCCGGAAAGCTCCTTCTCCACCACTATATAAACCCACCTACACCTCCCCATTTGCCGTCATCTCTGCCTTTCTCTTCCTCACCACCTCCAAGGCTCTAGAGAGAGCTTATCCCAAGCTTGGGAGGCTCCTCTAGAATAGAAAACAAAGATTTTTCTCGCCTCTCATCCCCCTCCGTGGAGCATCCCATGGCTATCCTCTCACCACTTTGGGAAGTATCGTCGTCGCGACGCCGTCGTACCCCATCCTCCTTCCTCCGCCGCCGTTCTCCTTCCTCCAGCTTCACACCATCGTATTCCAGGCAACGTCAGAGCAAGTCATTCTCCAAGGGACCGTTGTAGGGGATTCTTCTCACCTTTATCTTTTAACGCTTTCTAGTTTAGTTGTAGTTTCTCAATTATATGTAGCAAACACTTATTTTGAAAATATGTGATTGTTTCTCTCTCTCTCTCCCTCTTATTTTGCAAGTAGATTAGTTAGATAAATATTTTGTCGACCTAATCTCTTGCGTTTTAAAATTCCAAAAAAATTGCAAACGATAAAAACACCAAAAAGAAATAAAATCGAAAGCGTGGATTTCAAAACCAAACATTCACCCCCCGTGTTCGACCCAGGACTCCCTTTTGAGTTTGGGTATAAATTTTTTCTGGTTTGAGGATTTCTACGCACTACGATGATGGGTTTCTAACTCAAATCTTTTTGTGTACGAAATCAAGCTCACCAATAATCTAAAGGTTATAGATTCTTCTATGAATCTAAAGGTCTCATTTAAAGTCGTGATGCTACTTTTCTTGAAAATCAAGAGGAAAAGGAGCATGGAGTAGAGGAACATAACCTCCTATCGTCTTAGAGTATAAGGACAATGACTCTGAAGTAAGATCAGAAGTGATAGATGATATCATTCTTCCAAAAGTGGAAGATGGACCTATAATAAATGAACCTTTAAAGGAAGTGGGTGGACCCACACAACCCATGGGTATGATCGGCAATGAGAGGCCCAAAACACGACCTGCATGGATGGATGATTATTATCTGTACGAATGTGAGTGTCGTGTTACACTGTTTGTGAAGATATAGAGGATTGTATAGATCTTGTATCTTTTGATGAAGCAATGGCTTTAAATGAGTTGGAATCATGGACGGCTGCCATGAGGGATGAATTGGACTCAATTGAGAAAAATGGTGCTTGGGAACTATGTGACTTGCCAGAAGGTAGGTAGTCCATAGGGTGCAAGTGGGTGTTCAAGAAGAAATACTAAGTTGATAGTACTATTGAAAAATATAAAGCCAAATTAGTTGCCAAGAGTTAGACCCAGAAAGATCTGGAATAGATTTTTAGGAAACCTATGTTTCAATAGCCAAATTTGCATAGATCAGGATGATCTTGGCAATAGTCACATATATGATTTGGAATAGTTCCAAATGGATGTGAAGATGGCCTTTCTCAATGGAGAATTAGGGGAGGATATATATATGCGACAACCTGATGGTTTTCAGGTGGAAGGGCAGGAGAATATGGTGTACAAATTGGACAAGTCATTATATAGCTTAAAGCAATATTCATGGTAGTAGTATGTCAAATTTCATAGGACAATTATTCAATTTGAATTTGTTGCAAATAAATTGGATAATTGTGTATATATCAAGAAAGTGGGAGCAAGTTTGTTATATTATCATTATATGTGGATGATATTTTGTTTGTAGGAAATGATATAGTACTGCTCAACGAACACTACAACAAAGAAGGGTTTTGGTCACGGTTAAAAATCATGACCAAAGGGTTTCTAATCGTCACCAACTAACATCACCAAAAGTTGTGTGGTGGAAGGGTCTTTGGTGATGGTTCCACCCAAAACCATGACTAAAGAAAAATTGAATGTTGAATTTGAGATGAAAGATGTGGGTAATGCATCCTATGTTCTTGGAATTCAAATAACTCGAGATAAAGGCTCAAGGAGTGTTAACACCACTCGATCGAGTTTTTAAGTAAGTCAGTCGCATTGTAGTACAGTCGATCAAGCGTTGTAAACAAATAAGAAGTTTTTATTACTCGAGAACCTAAGTATTTGAGGTCGAACACAGGGAGTAAATGGAATTTATTCACTAATCTCAATAATGTAATTTGAACACTTAAAGTTACTCAAAACCTAATTCAGAGTATAATGCAAGAGTTTATGAATATTAAAATATAGCAAAATAGAAATAGTGAGAAGAATAGGGCAAAAAGTTTGCTTTGTTTTTCTTCTTTAGCTTCTCCTTTCTTCTTTCTTTTCTTCTTCTTTAGTCTTCTCTTTTCTTTCTTTCCTTCTTCTTTCTTTGGCTCTGTCTTTTTTTCTTTGCCTTCTGACTTTGGCCTGCTTCTTTTCTTCTTTGACTTTGGTCGTTTGCTTCTTCTTCCTTGATTCTCTTCCTTGGCCTTGGCTCTTCTTTCTTTGACTTCTCTTGCACAATGCCTTTCTTCTTCTTCCTTACTGCTTGGCCACACCTTTTCCTTCCTTCTTTTTCCTTAGCTTCTCTGCTTGCCTTGCCTTAGCTCCTCTTCCTTCTCCTTCCTTCTCTGCGGCTGCGCCGTCCTCTTCCTTTCTTCTTTTCCCTGCACACACACACGAGTGCAAAACCTTATCTCCTACCCTCCTCGCATACACTCTCTCTATTTCTCTTCGGTTCGCTCTCCCAGAGCCAGCCGGGTAATCGAGTCGAGTAGCGTGCACCCGGGTCCAAGTGCACTGGTGTGGGTGGTGCACGAGGAGTGTAGGGTTAATCGGGTCGGTCAGCCAGGTCCGCGTTTGCATAGATCGCGGACGAGGCGAGTGTGCGTGGGTAAGGGGACCTCACCTCGTGACTTGAGGTGACCAGCTAAAAACACAAAAATAATATAAATGACTCACTCGCTCTTGAGTTTCCGATGTGGGACTAAAAGTCCCACCCACTTCTTCACGCGCTTGCAGGAGAAATGTTCGCCCAATTGACACAGCTGCAGTCGCTGAAGCCCTCAATAGCTGGGTGTGAAAGGGTCGTGGAAGGACTCCGCGCACTTGGGGCTTGTCTACCTGGGGTGGTGCGGCCTAGAGCGAAGATACAAGCTCCTTCAAGCTAGCGTTAATGGCGGCGGAGGCTTAGACCTGCACTTCACTGAATACGACCTTTCGGCCCCATTAGAGCACACAGGCGGCTTCGCCGTGGCATAGCGAAGGTGAGGTAGTTGGTGGAGGGGTGGAAGATGATCAGTGGGTGATGGCGGAGGTTGTGAGGGGTCTGGAAAGGTGGATGGAGGTGTGTAGGTGATGGAGACACTTCGCCGGTGGTCTGCCGGAGGTGGGAACGATGGTGGTGGTTTGCGGCGTCGAGGGGACAAAAGTAGAAATAAAGGAGGTGGAAATGAAGATAAGAGGGAGAGGAAGAGTTCTAACCTAACTAAGTGGGTGAAGGGAGATAGGAGAGCGACTGGCTGTACCTGCTGCCGCCGGAGAAGAAGACTTCCAGTGGAGGGAGAACGACGATGACGAAGGGCTGGAAGCACACGCATGGGTGTGGCGCGATGCGGAGGAAGGTGGTGAAGATGACTGTCACTGGTATTGTGGCAGAGAGACGAGAAGGAGGAAGATAGGTCGCCGGAGCTTTCTGGACACCTGGTCGGAGGAGAAGGGACGAAATTAGGGTGGTTCTCCGGCCAAGTCAAGCTAAATCTGTGCGGCCGGAAATGAGGGTCTCTTTATAGGTGCTGGCAGGGGCTCTTGTGCTTGGAAGACAAGATTCCAAGTGCAGGAGTCCTCACCGGAGTAGGACTTAGGGAGATACCCAAATCTCTCGAGCTTTCGCACAAGAGATTGGGTGCGAATCAAGTTAGGGAATTGCGCTTAGATGGAAGGGAAGTCCTCGGAGAATCTCCCTTCCAAATCTGGGAGGAGATCTTTGAGGAATCAAGGAGCAATCCCCCTCAATTCCTCGCCGAAGTAGGACTCCTCCGTTGTAATGGCGGAGGGACCTAATTGCAAGAGTGGTGAGGAAGTTAGGAGGGTTTGCACAAGGGTTTTCAAAAGCTAGGGGTCAGAATGTAATTGGGTGGACTATTTTGCAAAGTAGGTCAAGGTGACCTTCCCTTAGGCCCAAATTTTGGTACAAACTTAATTTGGATCTAAGGAATCCAATGGTGAAGTTGGATTTCATGTTTGACCACGTTTGATTGAATATTTTACACAAAAACCTAAATTAGGTCAAATATCTAGCTAGGACCCTTATTTAGGTCAAAATAGGTTCCAAAGGATAAATTGAAGATTCTAAACCTTAGGGGATATTTTTCCATGAATTTTAGAGGTTTTAGTTGATTTTTATTTTAACCAGAGCCTTGTTGAATTAAGTGAGTCTGTTTTAGGGTTACAAGATGTCATTTAATTCTTAGAGTGCACATGAACCCATTTCTGACTGAACTAACTCATTTTTTATCTTATTAAGGCCATTTGACCTATGTTTAGCCTCTGAGAAAACCTGTTGATGTACTGCAATGGTACAATTACAGTTTTGCCCTTTATTTCATATTTTCTTATCAGAACAGTACTTCCTTGAATTAGGCCCTTCTCCAGGTTATGTAGGAGCTTTTATTCTCTTTCTCAGGTCAAAATCAGCTAGTTAGGGCTCATGATGAGGTTCTCATCAAGGAGTTTGAGTCTAAGTCAAGAAAATTATTTGCATATAGAACTTAGATAGTTTGGAATGCAAAATAGCACTCCAACACCTACACCACTTGTCGTAGGAAAGAGGCTAAGGAAAGGCCAATGTCCTCGAAAAAGACAAAAGCCACTAGATGTTTCATATGCACAAGCTATTGGTAGCTTAATGTATGCAAGGATGTGTACAAGACCTGACTTGGATTATCCTATAAGCCTGGTAAGTAGATATCAAAGTAATCTCAGGCTAGCACATTGGGAAGTTGTAAAGAGGATTCTGAGATATTTGAAGGGTATTGTGAAATTAAAATTGGTTTATCAAGCTGATTTACTTGATCTAGTTGGTTACTTTGATGCAAATTTTAGAGGAGATGTGGATATGCAAATCCACATTAGATTACCTATTTATGCTTGGTGGTGTAGCCGTTTCTTTGGGAAGCAAGAAACAAAGTTGTGTATGTAGACATACACAAGGAGCTGAGTACATTGCATGTAGCATGGCTACTGCCAATGTTGTTTGGATCAAGCATTTTCTTGAGAACTTAGGCCTTGAATTAGTCAAGGGACCAATTGAAATGTATTATGATAATCAAGCTGCAATAAGCTCGATTCATAGTGGGGAAAATAGTTCCAAAGGAAAGCATATTGAGATCTAATATCACTATATTCAAGATATAGTGGCGAAACAAGAAACAAAGGTAACCTATATACCTACAAGTGATATGTTAGCCGATTATCTTACAACAGGAATTCTAGAAGGAACATACATTAAATATGTTGGTTTAATGGGACTAAAGAATGAATGAGTCATGAGATTGCGAATTCATGAATAATGAATCTAATGATACATCTCTAAGAAGATAGACACTACATGAATAGTGGGAGTGTGGAATATCCTTAACCATTTCGATCAAGTGGGAGATGTTGGATATTTTTTCTTTAAACATCTAAATGGCTTGTAGATGACCTTCAATGGTCAAGAAATGGAAATACAATGATTAAGGCTATAATTTCATTTTGAATATTTGTAATGTATGCTCGTTATGACATTAGAGGGTAATTAGGAAGGGTGCACAAATCACGGAAAAGACCTTAAATAGGGTGATCTTAGATCAAAGGTGAGACACACCAAAGAAGAAGAGGTTTCTCAAGTTCTGGGAGCCCCAAAATCCCTAATCAAGTTAGTTTTCTAAACCAAGGTGCAGCTCCGGAAAATTTTGATGTCGATTCAACACTCTCGAAGGCTACTGTTGCACCTTCTCACCTCCATTAATAAGCTCCACTCCTATCCCATAAACTCTACATGTCTCCCTTGATTCCAATTCATAATTTTTCAACAAAATCACCTTTATTATTCACCTCAAGTTGCTCTCATTTTAAGGTAATTAGGCACGCCATCTAAGGTTTCCTAGGGCCCCCCTCCACACGCTCCGACGGACTCCATAAATCCCTCTTCCCAATTCCAACAAAGTCACTTTATCCCCTTGATCAAGAGGGCATGCCACCCCTGATGGGAACACCATCATGAACCCTAACTAGCTCAATTTAGTCATTATCAAAGAATAAACACTTCTACATAATTGCTAGAGAGCCCTTATTCACTGCAAATCCATTATGAGAGAAAGACAAGAAACCAGGGTTAAAACTGTAATTTTACCATCATATCTTGAATGGAAAATAACCACAGGTTTTCTAGGGGGTAATTAAGGGTCAAATGGTCTTAAATGTCCAACTAGTGGGTTAATACAGACAGAAAAGGGTTTTCACGTGTTTTGAGAATTAAATGACTTCTGAAACCCTAAAAACAGACCTGCTTAATTAACTGAGGTTTTGGTCAGAATAAAATTCGCATAAATCCTCTAAAATTCATATAAAAATATTTTCAAGGGTTTGGTACCTTCAATTTGACCATCAGAACCCGTCTTGACCCAAAATAGAGTCTCAGACTGACATTTGCCTTAATTTGGGTTTTTGCATAAATTACCCAATAAAAATAGGTAAAAACCAAAATCCAAATTCATGATTGGATTCCCTAGGTTAAAATTAGGTTTGTATCAAAATTTGGGCCTAATCTGAGATCATCTTGACCTAGTTTGCAATTTGGTCATGTCTGATTCTTTTATATCACACATATGCCCTTAACTTTCAAAATCCTTGCAATTAGCCCCTCAGATTTGTCATTATTTTCACAAAAAAGTCCTCATGCCAGTTTTGGAAGGTTAAACCTTCATCATCGAGTTTCAAGCGAGGATTTCTCGCTCGATTCTCAATCAATCTCTCCCAAATTTGAATCGAAGATTCCTTAGAAAGTTACCTTTCATTTGAGCCAATCCTTGGGCTCTACGTCTTTCCTAAAAGGTCATGTAAACCTTTCAAAAGCTTGGGTATCCTATTTCGCAAAAACCTTCCAAGCTTGGAAGAGCTTCCTATGGCCTATAAAAGAACCCTTGTAGCACGGCCAAGCTTTTTAGCAGGCAAGCCAAAAGCCTTTAAATCCCTTCCTCTGGCCACCAACGACCGCTGCTCCGACGACCTCTTTGACTCTCCTCCTCCAGTCGTCCAACCATCAAATTGTACGGTCAACTAGCTTTCTATCTTCCTCGCCAACCTCCCCAGCCAAAGGGAGGGCGTTCCTCCGTCTGATTCGTCGTTGTCGCCTCACCACCTCTACCTCCTTCTCCAGCTCCAGTCGACCAACACCGGAGCCCTCCGCCTTTCTACCTCATCCCTAAGTCCCTCTATCTCTCCCTTTTCCTCTCTACATTATTCTCCCAGTCTCGCAACACAAGCATGACCATCGATTCTCCCTCAACGTCGTCACCTTCTTCCCCTCCGGTGAAGCTCCGACGATGCCTACACATCGCCACACTGCTTGAAACTCACCGCTATCACCTCCATCAGCTCTGTCGTGCTTCACTCAACAAAAGCCCTCTACCAATTCACCCTATTCGCTACTCTACGACTCTGTAGAACTCCACCCTCACCACACCTTCGTTCCGAGGTCGTACGACCTTCTCACGCACTTGCCTCACCACGTACACCATCATGTTCGCCATCCTCAGGAGATCCTCCTGAGCATATATGATGTGGCCGTGAGGCCATTCTCGTGCTTGCAAGTCTTCCACTGAAGCTTCACCACCGCCTCGGCTGCACCGACTACGCCTTCAGTCCTCCAACCACATCCGCTCCAGATTTCAGCCCCAGTTTACGCGGAGTGGTCTCACGATCCTTCCTGGGTCCTTGACTAGGGTCACTAGCACTTGCAACTACCTGAATTTGGGGCATCTTCACTACCTACAGCGTATGCGAAGAAAGGGTGGGACTTTAGTCCCACCTCGATTGCTAACGAGCGCATGAAGCTACTTAAATTGATTTTCTGCTATAGCCTTGTTGCCTCAGTAAGCGCAGGGTGAAGTCCCCTCGCACGTGTCCATGCACGCCCTCGCTCGCACTCACGCCCTGCGGGTCTGGGCTTGGTCCGATTACCAGGATACCCGGGTCTGGTCTGGTTTGCTGGTTCTGAGGGAGGAAGATGAGAGAAAGAAAGGAGAAGGGGTGGTTTTGCTTTGCCTCCCTCCTCTTAACTCTTGTGAAATCTGAAGGAGGCCTTTGCCTCTACTGGCGTGCTGAGTTCTGTGCTGCGCCTTCTCTGAAGCTAAGAGAAGAAGAGAAGGAAGAAGAAGAGAAGAGGAAAAGAAGAAAAGAGAAGCCTCTCCCTAAGGCTTGAAGATAAAAAAGGAAGAGGCCTTTTCCTCTGTTAAGGCATCTGATATAATCCTTTGCTGTCTGATTGCATACATTTGAGGCTTTATTTCCTTGATTGATACTGTTGATCTAGTTGCTATTATTGTGAGGAGTAATTGGTGATTCAAATCACCATTTTACTCCATTCTTTTTGCACATTGATACTTGACATTATTGGTTAGATCATTTTGAATTAATTCTGATTGCAAATTTTTATATCTTTGATTGTGATCTTGAATATTAAATTGACACTTACTCCTTGTGTTCGACCTTAGATTTCTTTTGAGTAATAAATATTATTTGTTTTTCGCACTGATTCAATCTATACTGCAACGCGACAATTTTAAAACCCATCTCAGAGAGACTAACAACCCCTTGGATGCTTCACCTTTCCAACACTTAAACTATACTCCCAACACCTCTCCCTAATGGCCGCTACATGCCTATCATGGATGCACACCTTCCATTGCACCTTTTCCCACTTCCTATGTTCACAATTAAATAAGGCTAACCCATTTCCTAGGAACAACCTTTCCAAGATCATAACAAAGCACATTAAGGAAACATACTCCACTCTCTCTCATGCCCAACAAGGGACCACCCTTCCCATGCATCAACCTAATTCTAAGGCCGCATCATTTAATTCCCACACATTAAACCTTAACACATCTACCCATTACCATAATTGTTGACACAAGGCTCCAAGACTTCCATGAATTCCAACACCTAAAATGAGCTTTCCATTTCTACCCTTCCCCAAATCTATAAAAGAGGCCCCCCAACACAACATTTACGTAAAAATCTCTGAAGAAAAATTGAATTTGGGTATAAAAATTTTGTTAAACCAAGATTTAATTAGATCTTGCAATTCAAGCACCAATTATGTTTGATTGATTAAGAGTAAGCCTAATTAATTGGAGTGGAAATAAATTCACGAAAATGAAAATAGAAGAGAGAGAATAGATTTAAAATAATTTTTAATTGTTGGGGACAATTAGGAAACCAATAAATACCACATATTGGTTTACTGGCCATTATGTACAAAAATGGCACTGCCAACAAGTCGATTAAGTTTCAACTAGTCAGATAGGCATTTTTTTTAGTGGAAAGGTAATATATTAACTCAAAATAATGGCCACCAGCCGATACATGCGTGGTGTGAAACAATCTCATAGGAGATAAATACAAACAAGACAATCACAACTAAGTAATCATAGAGAACATTCCAATGCAGCTACAATGGCAACACTGGTAGGGGTAGGGAGATCACCCCCGTGCTTGCGTTTGTTCCTTGCATTCTAGACGCTCCATACTATGGCAGCAAGGACTTTCTAGTAACGAGCAGAGCGAGGGGACTGGGCTCCAAAAGGCAATCAAGGGGAAGGGATTCAACTGAGGAGGAATCCAGGTTGATCCCTTCCCAAGTCTTCTTCCGGACATTTTGGATATAAGGGTAGTGATGAAGGATATGGGTTGATGTCTCAACGTCACTTAGACAGAGCAAGCAAGAGGGACCTACATTTAGGCCCCACGCAAGCAACCTAGATGCAGTAAGGAGACTCCCCTTGATAGCAAGCCATAGACAATAACTCCATTTAGGGGTATCTGTGTGGACCAAATTGATTTCTAGATGAGGAGTTCGACGAACTATTCACGAATAAGATTCCAAACCTTTTGGGAATAAAAGCACCATTAGGGAAAAGAGGCCACTGCCAACTAGTATTAGTGTGAACAAGACCAACTATCCTCTGTCTCACACCAAGGAGGGTAGTCCAAATTTTGGAATGCAGGTAATGCCTTTTTGAAATAAGAAAACTCTGTATCTAATATTCATCCAGATGACCCAAATCGAGGTAGAGGAGGTCATAAGTCTATGAACCATTTTGGAATAGGCCAGCAATTGAAGGTCCTCAACCCCTCTTTTTTGGGCTTGCAAAGATCTTTCCACTCAACGAGATAGGAGCTCCTATCCCAAATAAAATATGCAACCCATCTCCTAATCTTGTGCAGCATTTGTTTTTTGATATATCCGGATCCAAGCCAGAAGTGGAGAAGACCTTCTATAGCCCACTTCACCCAACAAATCCTTCCCATTTTAGTAAAAGTGTTCTTCCTCCATCCTTGAAAAAGATCTTGAATTTTAGCCTCAAGAGCCAAGTTAGGATTGGCGTTACACCCAGCCATGAGTTGTATGGCCAAATAACGACATGGGAGATTACCCTCAAGAATACCAAGTAGGAGGCAAATGGGCAATTTCCTTTTGCAATTCCTGGGAAAATAAACCCAACTTTTGGAACCATTTAACTTTAAACTTGAGACTTTTGCAAATGCATCTAAGGCATTTCGAAACGCACGAGCCAAACACAAGTTTTCCTTGGTGCAAAGAAGTATAGCATCAACAAACAGTAAGTGGGAGGGGAAATCCGTCTCCCTTATGTGAGCCACATTTAATCTTCCAGTTACAATTTGGTGCTCAATAAAAATAGATAGAATATTCATTGCAAGAGTGAACAAAAGAGGCGAGAGGGAATCCCCTTCACTCAAACCTCTCCTAGAGATGAAGAATACGGCTGGTTGCCCATTAACAAGAGGGGAATAGGATGGTTCCCATATGCACATTAAGATCAAATTCTACCAAGTTAAGGGAAAACCATGAGCAGTGAACACATCCAAAATAAAATCCCTCCGAACAATATCAAAAGCCTTCAAAATATCTATTTTAATGCACATCCTCGAAGAAGTTCTAGATGAATGAAAACTTTTCATGTATTCATGGGCCAGCAAGGAACAATCAGAAATACTTCTTCCTTTAATGAAGACACCTTGATTCAAAGAAACCAACTTTAGCAAGACATTACTAAGGCGATGGGCGAGAATCTTGGCTTTGTAAAGGGTGTTGCAGCATGCGATAGGCCGATAATCGTTAATAGAAGTAACAGAAGAAGATTTAGGAAGTAGAGTGAGAAAAGAATGGTTAAGCTCACATACCAATCCACCTTCATCTAAGAAGAAGAAGCACACGCTCCGATAAAATCATGTTTTATGGTTGTCCAAGCCTTACAGAAGAAATTGGCATTAAAACCATGTGGGCTTCAAGCTTTGATTAGTTCAATGTCCCAGAGCGCATCTTTGATTTCCACATAGGTGGGAATGGTAGTGAGAGTCGTGCAGTCCCCCTCAGAAACACAAGTAGTAATCAACCAAGTAAAGGGGCGGACCAAGGATATATCCTGTTGGCCCCTCTTAAAGAGCGTAGAAAAATGAGTTGCAGCTTCCGCACGTAATTACTCTTCCTTATCAATGTGCTCCCCATTAATATTGATCAGTGACGTGAGGGAGTTATGATTCTACCTGATTTTTGTTGAACGAGCAAAAAAATTGGTGTTTTTGTCCCCATTTCTTAACCACTCACATATGCTTCTTTGCCTCTAATAAGCTTCTTCTTCATGACGTAGCTGGTGAAGATTTTTCCTTATACCTAGTTCCTCCTCTTTGCACTGTTGATAGTCTAGCGTAAGAAGTAACTCATGATGGACCCTTTCCAGCTCAATAGAAAGGCAAACAATAGTGTCCTCGTGATTGCGGTCTTCGTTGGCCTACTTCTTGAGTATTGCTTTAACATTTTTGAGTTTCATGATGCACTTGAAGAGGGGGTTCCCATCAGAATGAACGACCCAAGCATCCTTTAGGAGATTGGCAAATCCTTTACACTCGGCCCAATAATCCAGGAATCTGAAAGGCCTCTTTCTTAGCTTTAAGGGTATAAGCTTGACAATCATAGCGTCATGGTCACTCAAATCACTAGGAACATATTGAGTATGAAGGAGCGGGAACTTATCAACCCAATCATCATCGATCAAAGCCTAGTCAAGCTTGCACACAATGTGGTGGGATCCAGAGCTCAGGTTAGACTAGGAAATCAGATTGCCAAAATAAGCAAGGTAACAACCCGGTTCTCGGATCCCTATAGAACACGAGACCGGACGGACTCAACTGATCCTAAGACCTAGTCATCCAATGAGAAAGTAACCAAAAAGCAGGAAAGTAAACCACATTCACTATGCTAAGCAACTAACAGTAAAAAGGTACAACAGTAAAGAAGTAAAAACTGCTACAGCACATATTACCACCACAACAGTAGAAAGTAACAAAGTACAGGAACATAAAGTATAGAACGTAAAAGTAGAGAACATAAAGGTACAAGAGTCTACTCACTACTACAAAAGGGAGTACAACAAAAGAACTACAACTATTGGGCTCTACTAGGCCCAGCACCCTCTGCAGTCGTAGACTCTGGCTGCTCAACACTTGGACTTGAAAAGGGTTATGAGTACACAATGTCAGCGAACACTGAGTAGAGTGGTAACCAACTAACTAAAGCAGTAAAAGTGAACAGGTAGCTGTTTATTCCATTTACTTTATTTCATAATTTATTCCTTTTCACCCATTGGTTTATTTATCAGATCTCTTTCTTGATCTCAAATGTTCCTCGTGGGAACGATCTTGATTGCAGTTTTTTCCGAAGAGTAGAAGGCACACGTGGTGCTCTCCTGGCCGGGAGAGTCCCCCGTGGTGATCCTACACCCAGTCAACCACCCCAAGGTCACGGACAGACGTAACGGTGACTACGGCACGCGCGATAAGCGCACGGGTAGCTACCCCGCACTGGCACATGGTCGGTCGTTTTCGCTAATGGGTGCACCCAAACTACAGCATGGAACCAGTATGGGGCCTAGCCCTCTCAGTAATAGGGGTCTAGCCCCTAAGAACCAAACAGGGCTCTCGCCCCTCCACAGTCCGTGCACCCTCGCCTGACTACCCTGGTTTACCCAGTGGGTCTAACAAGTCGGTGCAGGGTGGCTAGCTGAACCTCGGGCCCCGTGGGGTGGCTAGCTCTCTCCCTTCACTAGTAGCTCTCCCCGGTACCGTGTACGCGAGGGCCAAGAAGTCGATACAGAGTGGCCAATCCTAACCTCGGGTCCCAACCCAAGGGCGGCTAGCTTCGCTCTATACTAAACAGGGGACAGTCGCTCTCCTTGGTACTACGTACTCGAGGGCCAGCTCACTTCCCCACTCACATTTTCGGATCCATTCCATATATTTCCAGGAGTTCTACTCCTAATCTCCCTGTAGGGTTCATGCTAATAGTTCTCATGACATTCCGTATCAGGTTTCATCATTTCTATTTCCATTCTCAGGTTATACATATGCAGCTTGTATTGCTATCGTTCACATTTCCATACTCAGGTTATACACAGGTAGCTTGTATTTTCATCATTCACATTACCATTCTCAATTTATATACATGCAGCTCGTATTATATCATTTAACGTATGCAATAGGAAAGTTACATACAACAGTTATCTTGCACAAGTAGTTCATATTTCACAGGAAGCTGTTATTCATTTACAGGCAGTTGTTATCATTTCTATCTACTCATTCAAGACTGCAATTCATTCATCCAATACAGACATTTCTAGTATTTCTCGTCCTAGGATTCATGCCATATCCTAGATTCTAATCATTCATTCCACACATGCATTCAAGTTTGTAATTAAACTAGGGGAAGCCACTCTACCAGTAAACCCAGGAGTATTGAGGGCTTGAACGACAAGCTCATGTGCCTCAACAAACCCCGAACCTGCAACGGAACGAAGTCCTATAACAAGGAGCACTCACAATAGAACATTCAGAATAGTATAGAAAGCCTTCTAACGAGTAGAGGAATTCACAAGGTAAACATCAGTATCTTATTTGCATAAAACAGACCTCAAATGGACCCTAAACGGGTCAAAAAATAGGGTTCTGACTCAAATCAGACATCTGGAACTACTTCCAGATGTCTTAAAAGTGTCCAGTATCGTACCTCAGTCCCTGCGTCTACCCCAGACGTCCAAGAACTCTTTTGGACCGTCTGGACCCAACTCCAGTCGTCCGACCACCTTTCCAGACGTTTGGAAGTGCTTCCAGCCGTCTGGTACGTCGCCCAGACGTCTGAAATGCGTGGGCGGGTTTGCCCCACGCCTTCCCAAAGAAAATCCTGCATGAAATCCACCAAATCTCCTCAAAAAGGCCATGCAACAGGGTAGCAGCAGAGCGGCCTGGATGGCCGTATCCGCAAAGAGGATGTACCTTCGCGAAGCCCTCTCCTTAGACGTCTGGAACCGCCTCCAGACGTCTGCACCGTCATCTGGATGTCGCTCTAGACGTTTGACTTTGGGAAAAACCCAGAACCAGAAAATGCTCTCGCAGCTCCGGCTGCAGCAATGTCGGGGAGGACTCCCCTGATGCACTCCTCTTCGCGTGCGCGCCACTCCGGTCGTGCGCCCCTGGTGAGCTCCCACACGAGCTCGCGAGCTCAGTCTCCTCCTCCTCTCCTCACATCACTCCTCCTCGACGTCGCTCTTGCGCTCTCTCGCTCGCGCTGGGGTGAAGGGGAAGGGCAGAAGCAGCTGGTGGCTGTGAAGTGAGGAGAACGAGAGAGGAGGAGGGGGGTTTTATAAGGGTGAGGGTTAGGGTTTGCTGGAGGGGGGAAAAAGAGAGAGAGAAGAAGGAGGAAAACGAGAGTATTGTCTACGTGCAGCCCACGTGCAGATGCGAGCTCGTACTCAAAATTTTTGATTTCCAGACGTCTGAGAAGGTGTCCAGACATTTGACCAGACGTCTGACCCACTGTCCAAAAGTCTTAAAAAGCTCAAACAACACGGATCTTGACAAGCAAGTTCATGAAGATCACAATCAGAGATGCATAAATTAAAATTATCCATACTTAATTGATCCAATCGAGCACCGACCTTCTTTTCATTACAAAATCTAATGTCATTGAAGTGATCGATGGGCATCCATGGCCCACATATAATCTGGCGATGGGAGCATAGCTCTCCCCAAAGAGCTAAACCATGGTTGGTGGTGTTTCCTGCTTAGAGAAGGGAGATATAAACATGGAGGCCCCCTTGATTTTTGTAGGAGACGAGGATAGTCTGATCAACTTGTTGGTGCAAGGGCACCACGATCGTTAATTTTGATGATAACAAAATACTTGTGATTTAACATTTACATTTGACTTTAAGGTTTCAGGAATAATGCACTTGGAAGCAAGTGTGAAGAAGCTCAAAGGATTGGTGGAGCTTGATGGAGGAAGAAGTAGAGACGGAGCTTCGCTTAGAGTGAGAGCTTGAAGACAAGAATTGGACTTACATTGATTTCATATTGTTGCACATTGTATTTATTTGTTCTCTTTATTTCTTTGCTCTTTTATTTCCTTAGAATCATGTTAAAGAGCCTAGAGAGTAACACCTGTAGTCTTAAGAATACTTACACTATCTTAGGATACTTAGACAATCTTAGATAAAACTTAGAAAACCAAAATAAGCTTTAGACAACCTAATCGGATATCCAATATGGACATCAGACATCTGATCTTGGACTTTAAGATGTTTGACCTTTTGTCCAGGCATCCGATAACCTAAGATGTAAACAGACATGTATGATTACAGCCTTTATACGTCTAGCCTATAGTCTAGTTGTCTTAGAAGACGTTTGATGACCTTTCCAGTCATCCATAAATAGGACCGTTGACCTATAAAGAGAATATCTTCGAGAATTAGCGGTTGATTATGTTAATAATACTTCCAAACATCTGTAGAGGTGTCCAGACATCTGATAAAGAGATGTTGGATCAAAATCAAAGGATGTCAGACCCATATCTGACCGTTGGCTCCTTGGAATCAATTCCCTTAGATTTCAAATGTCCATACATTTAGTCAAACATCCAGTATGTCATTTGACCCTTAGGATCTATAGCCCTATTTGGATCTAATCAATTATAGGAACCAAGTCCCATAGAATTAGACGCCCGATAACTTGACCAGACATCTTAAGAATCCTTATTAGACATCTGTCTAGATCTAAACAAATCCAGGAACACCAACCTTTTAAGATCAGACATCCAAATATCAGATCAGATGAAGTACCAGACATCTGATAACTCTGTTAAACTCATTACGATCCTGATTTCGTTGGGATTTTGACCTAATCTTCCTAGATTGTTCCTAACGGCTACCCAAGGCTTCCTAAGCCTTCCAAACCTTTCTTAGGACCTCTATAAATAGAGGAGTACCCTTCCTAAGCCAAAAAAACACACCTAAGAAATACTACTTCCATACTCTTTGTGTCATAGAGAAGGAATAGTTAAGAAAGAAAGTGATCTTACTTTCCAAGCCCTATTCAACAAATCCGAGAGTACCAAAATTCTGTCGCATTCACTCCTACTCTCTTTCGTATTAGGGAAGTCCTTCTCACCTATAGTAACATATCTTAATATTTGCTTTGTGGCTCTATAGGCATTTGTTTTTGTTTTTGTTTAGTGGTTGGGTATTCAGGTGGTGAATTCCCGTCTCCATCGTGAGACAAAATACTCCTCGTGGAGAGGAGGGTATGAGGTACACTACCCTTAATTATAAAGTAGTGTGGTTGTAAGAGGTTGAACTACCCTTATTTGAGTAGTTCAGTTAGTGGATTTGATTTACTAGGTAGATCGGGAAATCCTAAACTGAGAGGTTTAGGTGATGGCTTTTACCCGGGTTTGGGTTTCCACCTAAAAATCATTCTGGCTTTGTGAGATTGCTCTTTTGTGTGATTGATTTACATTTCTGCATTACCTTTCATATCACGCATATGTCACTCCCCTGCCAGTCTAGAATTACACAGAGGAGTGGATGACATACACATTTCAAGAACCACGCTTCCAGAGGAAAAATATCTCCATTGCACCTGTGCTCAAGGTTATGAACAACCCCCAGACGGTCAAAATGCTTCTGAGGAATGTCGTCAACCTTGCTATAGTGACTCTGGTTTCCAATAGAGTGGCCAATTGTGCCTTATTCTTCTTAAGAATGGTTGCGACCTCCCTTAGTTTTCCTAGGTCATTAAGTCCCTTGGTATTCCAAACGACTAGTGACATGTGGGGGAGGTTACGCTAGTCAATGTGTCCTTTGTAGCACGATGAGGTTTGGCCCTCACCTTTTTCTCACTCTTTTTTTTCTTCGACTCAATCCATTCACCATCCTCCATGTCAAAGCCATTTCCCAGGATGTCCTAGATGGCATCAGAGAAAGCTTGGTATGAAGATGAGGATTTACCATGATGGAGGATGTAGTGGACTCCCTAAGAGAGTGGTTGAGGTTAAGGGAGTTGTTCGGCTTCTTAACTTCAATATTTTTGTTGGGGGTGCCGGGTACCCTAAAGGGAAAATTTTCAATGCTATCTGATTAGGTATCTTGATTTTCAACGGGCCTACAGGGATCAATAGGACCGTTAGCCTGATGGTCCCCTCGCGCCCCCTCGTACCCATGATGGGAGGACCTCTGCATGTTGCTTCAGTTTCCACGTTTCCACCTTCTCCAAGAACGCCTGCGACTCTTCTCCATGATAGTGAACGGCGGAGATGGAGCATGCACCTTCAGTAACGCTTACCTACATCCGTCACTAAAGGCCCTGTATTTAATTTTCAAGATTTAAAGGAGCTTTTTGCCCTTTTACCTCAACTATAAATAGAACCCTACGTCCCACATTTTTATTCATCCCTTTCTCTCTTCTCTCACCTCCCCCAAAGCTCTATGAGCTGGTCCCATACCCAGTATGCTCCTTAGAGCTAGAGTAAAATAATTTTCTCATCTTCTTACCCCCTTCATGAAGCATCCCATGGTTGTCTTCTTACCACCATTTGGGAAGCGGATCCCATTGCAACTCTTCCCTGTTTCATCCTCCATCCTCCAGCTTTCTTCTCCCTCATCCAGCATCTCACCACCCTCTTTCGGGTGCTCCGTCAACGCGGCTCATCCTCCAAGCAGCTGTCGAGGGGGATTTTCTCATCCCTATCTTTTTATCTCTTTCTATTGTAGATTTTCAGCTTTGTAGTTGTAGTAAGTAGATGTAATGAACATGCTTCTATGATTATAAAATGTTTATTCATTCTCTCCCTATTTTCTCTTTCTTTGTATTATTCTATCTCTCTCTTCTAT
Source organism: Thalassia testudinum (assembly GCA_037157565.1). Lineage (NCBI taxonomy): Eukaryota > Viridiplantae > Streptophyta > Magnoliopsida > Alismatales > Hydrocharitaceae > Thalassia > Thalassia testudinum. The sequence goes on along the minus strand of JAZHRO010000003.1, from coordinate 3,066,227 downwards.
TATTTATTATTTAAGTAGAATAACTAGTGTACATTTAATTCGACCAACCAATATCTTTGGGACAATAATTCTAAACATGATTTTTAATCAAATGTTCACCTCCCTGTGTTCGACCTGGGACTCACCAAAGTTTTGGTAAATTTATTTGGTAGCGGATTTTTACACAACTACAACGACGGGTTTTCAAAAACTCAACTTTTTGCAACGAAAATCATGCTCATCATTTTGGCATAATTACCGGGGAGGTAACGCTCTTTGATTTTCCTCATTTTCCCCCTTACTTATTGATGAGAGACTCATCATGGCTCCTAATTATCATTAATTAGCTAGTTTCCCTAGTTAATTACCTAAGAATATACTAAATACATGGTTAATTATATTATAGGGGTTAAAACACTAAGGGCTTGCAAAATAAGTTAAAAACACAATTAAATATCAATTAATCTTAATAACAATTTAATCAATAATGTGGACTCAATTAATAATCATTTAACTAGATATTTAGTATTTAAACTAAATTAATATTATGACCTAAGTATGTAATTAACTTAATATTTAAATAAATATAGCTAAAAAGGACAAAAACATAATTTCAAGGCATAAATATAATATTTACCTAATTTATAATAACATATAAAAAGTTGAAAAAGAAATAAATCAAAATAACCCTTAAAACTCACTGTTTACGTTTAGGTTTTTTACTTCTACTTCAAGTGAGTCCATGATTATTTTCACTCAGGTCCTTTTTATTGCAGAAATGCCCTTGTGTATGTCATCTTCAACCCTTCTTCAGTCGTGGAGGCTAGGGACAACAGATATTCTTACCCTTTGATCACCGACCATTTTACATAAGAAGACCCTCGCCATTGCCGCCCAACTTACGCTCACCACTGTCTTCACATCCGATGGCCCGGATGCCCTCAAAATCTTATTTAGACTAGGTGGTAACCTCACCGGTGTCGGAGACGACATTGGTTGTTCCCATAAACCTAGACCTAATGCCGTCGAGATTCAACCCCCCTAACCCCCAGCTCCGCCTATAAATAGCCCTAATCACCATCGATTCCCGGTTGTCGACCCCCTACCCTCTTTCCCAACCAGCAGTTGATGATAGGCTATTCTTTCAAGCCTCTGGCGATCCCTCACCTCTCTATCGGAGCTTCTCTAGTGGCGAAGCTCGCCTCCCTCGCCTCCTCTTCCCCTTCTCCTCTTCCTCTCCTATGGCCGTGACAGGGCCTGGAGCGCGCCATCAATCTTCCTCTTCACTTCAATTTACCGCCAGAGAGCCTTCTGTCTTCCCCTCTGATTTCGTCCTCCATTAAGAGCTTTCGACGAAGATTCCTAACCCCAATTCATCCAAGTAATTCGTATCTAGCTTAGTTCTTAGAGTAGCTGAACTTAGAGTAGTTAGTTACGTAGTTAATCTAGTGTTTAGGTTAGTTTCATGTTGTCTTTCATAGCTCCAGCGAGCCAATTCCGACTCGCTAAGCCTTCCTTCATCTCTTGAATCACTTGTTCACTTTCCTTATCCTCTCATGCTCATTCTCCATTTCTTTTATCTTCGATTTATCATCTACACGCCTCATTCATTCCACAGTCACCGGAGCACTTCCGCTATCCATGGCGGAGGTCTCCGGCCTATTTCACAGTCATTAGGGGCTCTCCATCATCTAATCATAGCACAAGGGCCCCGATCAACTCTTTAATTAGGTCAATTACGCACTATATCAAAAACGCCCAAACCCTTGTCAACCTCTGAGCTGCTGTCAATGGCGAACTTAGAGAAGTTCCATCACCTAAGCAATCACGCACACACCATTGTTTCACTGCCGTGAACCTTTTCCCTTACTCAACTCAGCAAGAGGACATTTCTTGAGTTCAGGCGAACTTAAGAGGCATTTTTTCTAAATTTCTCGATAAATCCTTGCATCAAATCATCAATTAATTTAATTGAGGTATTCTTGAGGTTTGTTGCAACCTCAGTTTAAGACCTTTCTCGATGATTTTTATGGAGATTTCTCCATATTCAAACCATGGCCTTCACCAAAGCTTCGATGAGCTCTGATGATCTCAACTAGAACCTCAGCCATTGAAACAATTTGAGAAGCTCCAAACTGATTTATAACAATCAAAGGATTAAATTTCACTTGTTGGATTCATGATTTGATGAATGTGTGCTTAGATTGACCTTCGTCTTCTCCAACTTCGGCGGAGTTGGAGAGGCATGTCTAATGGAGTTTGGATCTTGGGAATTGATCTTGAAGCATGTGTAGGTCTTAAGGATTCTAAAAGCACACTCAATTAGGTCAGAGAATCTCTGATTTGTTCTAACGAACAAACTACCATTGAAGCTCAGGTGATGAGGCCTGAACACACTGTAGGAGCTCTAAAAATTTGATTTTAAAGTTCTAAATCAATTCCTAGGGTTGATTTGAATCTGTCTAGACATTTATTTTGATTGGAGAAGCTTTCAAATAGAAAGTCAACTCTTAAGCTTCTATGGTCAACTAGGAATTGTACTTGAGGAATTCATGCTTGAATCTATTATCTAAATGATTGATTGAGTTTCTGAGATGATTTAGAATCATTGGAAATTGGTTTAATGGTGTTTTATTGAGTTCCTATTGTGATTTTTACAGCTTGGGTTCCAAAAGGAACCCAACACTGTTCCTTGTGCTTTAGGTGATATTCAAGCTTTAATCTTGCCTATATCAATCGTTTATAGCCTGTTGAGTTGATTCAGATCCTTTCCAACTATCCTGATCTATCTTTTAGCTGATTCAATTCTTGAATCAATGTTTTGCACCTCAACATTGAAGCTCTGAAGCTCTTGAGATTTCTTAAGCTTCCTGGACTCGTTTTCCTCTTCAATAGTCTGCGAAATGCTTTGATAAGCATTCCTGTACTCTCAATTAAGAGAGTCAGGTCTTCTCTCAAGTCAATTGACTTGAGATTTCATGCTCGGAGCACATTCCGGACAAGCCGACAGTGCCATGTTCTCCCTGCGATTGCATGGATCTAATCTGATCCAACCCTCAAATTGGCAGTCAAATTGAGTATTAGACATCACGAGCTTTCCACCGAGTCCTTTTTTGCTCGATTTGGTTCATGGAGTCACTCGGAATCATCACTCAAAGATTTAGCTACGGATGCTGCGTGAGGGAAGACCTGCTGGAAATTGGTCCCACATCGGGAATGAAGGAGTGCTTATGCATGTATAAAATGAATTCTTGTGCTGAGACGTTTTGGTCGTCAACGTAGGGCGCAATAACTGAGCATATCCTTCGAGCACGTGTGCGTGGACCTGGGTCGTCGTAAGCAATTTGTGAGCTTAACTAGGCCCATTACTGTGCAAAATGGGTAAAATCCATACTAATAAACTAGGACCGATTCGAGTAGGGCATGGTCCTGCCCCTAGTGGGTGTTGTGTATCCTCTAAAGAGCCGATCTGCCCATTAAATAATTTTTGATTAAGTGTTAAACGTTGGTTAAGGATTTGAATTGGCTAAGTGTGGAGAGGTGTGCACAGTGCATTAAAGATTAAGAACTGAAGGTTAAAGAGAGAGTGTTAAGTGTTGAATAAAAGGGTAGAAATGAAGAGAGAGAGATACACGAGCAGAGAAAGAGTGAACTAAAAAGGAAGAAGAGAGAAAGAGACGTCTGATAGAGCATTTGGAAGTTTGATTTCTAAATTTTAGTCATCTGATGGACTTGAGAAACATATGATAAGTGAAGGTTGAGCTAAATTAGAAGAAAGAGGAATGAAGTGTTTGAGCTTTTATTGTACATAAGGTATTCATGTTATATTATAATCTTTTTATGCCTTTATATTTTGAACACATTTGTAATAAATGTTTCTTTTCTTATGCTATTCATTGTAAAATCTTCCATGTACTAGCCTTTTATTAATTAAGTAGTTGCATGCTTTAAATCTCAATTTCATCTGCAATTATTCATGTGCTTAACATAATTTGTAATTAATATGGTAATTAGTCAGTTGTTAACTTAAAATAATAAAAATGGTGAATTAATTAAGTTTATATCTCCTAGTGAATGACCTGGACTCAACTAGTTAAGAATTAAAATCTAAAATGTTAGGTTAACTTGACCCTGTACTACAATCAACGACAACGATTTAGTAAATTCAAGTTAACTTATGTCCATTATTTACATGATTAATTAAAACTAATAACCTTAATTAACTGTGTTTGGAATTGAACAACCACTTATCTTTTACCTCACTTGTTTCCTTTCTTATTATGATTGCAGGTGCTCTCTCGAGGCGGGCAAAACAGGTATCTTGGAGCAAAGTGTAGTTGAAGGGTTTGTAAGTATATCCCACCTTACACCCACTAGTTTTCATTCCACCACGTAATAACACAAACGCAAATCTGTACATTCGCTAAGAGGAGGAGGGTGCTATCGAGCGTGATAAACGAAAGTAATGCGGAAATAATATGGCAATTACACAAAAGCCAATCTCATAGGCATACTGGGATTTTTAGGTGGAAACTCAACTCCGGGTAAAAATCACCACCTAAGTCTCTCGACTTAGGATTTCCTGATCGACCTAGTGATCAAATCCACTAACCAAGTCACTTAAACAAGGGTGACATAATCTCTTACAACAATGCTACTACGTACGAGGGTAACATACCTCAAACCCCTCATCTTCATGAGGAGTATTTTGTCTCGCGAGGGAGACAGGAATTCGCAAAGCGAATACTCAAACAAAGATAATTACAATATGCCTTGTCGAGCCACAAAGTATGTATTAAATCTAGCTACTATAGGTAAAGAAAACTTCCCTTTGATGGAAGTGCGTTGGCTAGCAACGCGGGGTGCGTAATACACGCAATGGCACGACGACACTCTCGTATTCATAGGCGGGAGAGCTGGTGCATAGCTAGATTGATGCTCTCAAGATGTAGACAAAGGTTTGGAGAGCAAGATCTCTTCTCAAGAATTTTTGGACACAAAATGATGTGGAAATAGTATTACAAGGTGTATTTTGCTTAGGAAGTGTGCTCCTCTATTTATAGACGTCTTAAGAAGGCTTTAGAAGTCCTTAGAAGCCTCTTGTAGCCGTTGGGAACAAGGCTCAAGAGTGTGGTCCAAAAATCCCAACGAAATCAAGGTCATTTATGATTCTGACAAGGTTATCAGACGTCTGGTTTTATGGTCAAATGTCTGGGTCATCGTCTAATCTAAGGTTCGGTTGTCTAATCTACAAGGGTTGATGTTTTAAACTGAGTTGGATCAAGGTGGATGTCTAAGAGTTACTTTTAAGACGTCTGGGACAAGAATCAAACGTCTAATTCTAGACAGTTACCTTCTTGCTTTCACTAGATCTAAATAGGTTCTAGAGTTAAGTTGCACAAACGACGGATCGAACATCTGGAAAGGCAATCCTTTGTGGAAATGGATTTCCCTAGAGGCTTTTTGGTTAAAACGTCTGACAAAAAGAGATTTAGGTCAGATCTTAGCCTAATGTCTATTTATGAGACGTCTGGAATGCTCTATGGACGTTTGGAAGTAGTTGTAAATCTGATTAACACTTAATCCTCTAAGATAAAGGTCTGATAGTCCAACAGTCCTATTGCTGGACATTTGGCAAGGTCTTCAGATGTCTTGTAGGACGTCTGGAATATGGGCTAAACGTATGAAGTTGGTAGTCAAATAATGCGGCTCCAGCCTAAGTGTTCTAGACGTCTGGACGAAAGGTTAGATATCTTAAAAGTCAAGATTAGACATATGATGTCTAGATTGGATGTCTGATCAGGCTGTTTAATTTCTATATTGATTTATCAAAGGTTGTCTAGGTATCCTAGGGTTATGTAAGTGATCCTAAGACTATGGTATGTTACTTTTGGTTCTTTAACAATCATCTAGGAAATAAAAAAGCAAAGAACATAAACAAATACAAAGTCAAGATAAAAAGACATTTATCCTATTCTTCTTATCAAGCTCCATCTTCTCTTCTCTTCTCTTCTCCACGCGAATCTCTATCTTCTCTTCTCTATCAAGCTCCTCCAATCTACCATTGATGTGAGCTTGAACTCTTTCACACTTCATTCCATTTGCATATATCCTGAAATTATAACTCAAATGCAAATATTAAATAACAAGCATTTTTTTATCATCAAAATTAACGATCGAGGTTCTTTTGTACCAACAAAATCAACCTAGGTGCTCTTATAAACCCTAAGGAAGATTTTATGTTCTGTTTGTCACATCCACCCATCTCACCCTCACACATATGTATAAAAAAAAATTTGAATGTGGGATTAACTAAAATTTACACACTTTATACACCAACACACACACAAGGAACCCCACCTTGATCTGATTATACCACTTAGTCGGGATCTGACTTGTGGGCCCGGTACACTCTAACCTAATACACATAAGTGAGTAGAAATCTAATTAGACTAATCATCTTGTGTTGCTTAAACAAGTGGTGCATGAGGCCAATTGATTGAGTTGTTTGGGTCGCATCACATAAAATAAAAGTGATCCATCAATAGCTTGCCTCATAGGATTCAAATTTTATGGCTGAACTAGTGATGCGGAGAAAAGGGTGATTTGTAATTAGGGTTTTTGAATCGTTGTAACACGCCAATTTGGAATCGCTTTTAAAATTTATAAAACCTAGATAGTGGGGTATCTAGGGTCGTCGAAGGAGACAAGTTTACAAATTTTAAAACTGTTGCTTGAAGATGGGAAATCAACTTTCCTTTTGGGATTTTTTTTAATATAAGATTTTCTTTTGGATTTTGAAATAATGGGCAATTACGTGATTGTGAGTGGGAAAACAATTACACCTAAATTGCTAATGCTAACATTAAAGTGACAAGATAATCCTCTCTCTAAGCTCACCCTCGGTACGTGGAGACCTGGGGTAATTAGATAGAGGAAGTGAAAATTGCTAGAACAAATCACTAATAAAGATGCAATAGAAATTGAAGAGAAGACAACTTTATATAAAGGAAGAGAGGGGATATATATAGGGATTATGAAGGGAGAGGTTGGTGTGGACACATGTAGGGTTAGGATGGGTTTATGAGGGTGGTTGGATGATCCTAGGGCTAGGTTTATTTGGCGCCAAACCAAGGGATATGAAGGGGGTTTGGTGGCCTTTAGTTGGATGGCTAAGATGGCATGATGGAACTAGTTAGATGATCCTAAGGTGGAGACTAGTTGGTGCCAACAAGGGGGTGTGGAGGGGAGGTAGTTAAGGGTTTAGGGCACCCCTTGGTGGTCATCCATGGTGGAAGGTTGCCGCCATTTTGGCCCCAAGGGGGGTGGCTTCTAGAAGGGGAAAAATGGAGGGAAACATTGGATGGTTGGATGTGGCTTTAGGGGTAGTTGTAAGGATGAGATGAGGGGATTTTTTAAGGGAATTTGTGGTGCCAAAACAAGGGTGGTTATGGAGGCTTTGGCCCCACCTTTTTTTTGGCTTTTGGAGGTGGTGATGCGGTGAAGAGATGCATGTTGGTTGGCGCCAACATGGGTAGTAGTAGGTGGAGCTAGGTGAACTTAAGTAGGGTTGAAGTGGAGGCTTATGTAGGTGGAGTTTAGGGTTGGTCATGATGAATGGTGGATGGCCATGGATTGGAGAGCTTAGCTAAGCTAGCTTAGCTAGTAGGTGAGTAGAGGAGGAGTAGGATGGAGCTAGGGTTTAGGGAAAAAGAGCTGTGGAAGAAACGTCTAGAGCTGAACTGGAGTTGGTAGCTACTGAAGGGAATTGCAGGGAGCTGCTTTAGTTGGCTTAACTTGCTAGTTCTTTGCTAGCTGCTGAGCCAAGCTAAAGTGAGTTGGCTTCTGCTAGATTGTGCTGAGGTGAGCTGGGTCTGATTTTCCCAGGGATGACCTAGCTAGTTGGAGTAGCTAAGATAGCGTAGCTCAACTAGGTTGAGCTAAGTGGAGTCCTCGGGAGCTGGACTTGAGCTAGCCTGAGCTATTTGAAATCATCTTCAGCTAACTTGAGTTGAGCGGAGCTGGAAGTAGCTGGACCTGAGCTAAGATGGACTCCTATCAACTTAGTTGAGCTAGCTAGAGCTCCCAGTGAACTGATTGGAGCTGAGATGAGTTATACTCAACTAATTTGAGCTGGATCTGAGCTGACTTGAGCTAGGTTGCGCTAAGATGAGCTACCCTGAGCTACCATTCAGCTAAGATGAGTTGAATGGAGCTTAATGGAGCTAACCCTAACCCAAGTGAGTTGGTATCTAGCTATGATGGGCTAGATTTGGCTGAGTTCCAGTTGGATTGAGCTTCCTCTTCACCTGTTACCTTCTTAAGTGCAAGGGTTTTAGGGTTCTGAATATTTGTTCATCCCTAACACTCAAATAAACATGTCAAAAACACAACAAAACATGAAATGCATGCCTAACCTAGTTAATGCCTAAATGCAGCCCAAAAACCTATTTGCGAAGTTAAAATCCTAAGAGCTAGGTTTGTTTTAGGGTATAAAAAGGATGATAAACTGGTGTTTATCAACTAGACACACCACATTATTTTTGATTTGTAAAGGAATATATCTTCACTTGTGCTTTCAAAACTTGGTGTGCCTCACAAAACCTTGTCTGAATATACCTAAAAGTTGAATCCTAAAAGCTATTAAGTAAGATTTAAATCCTAAAATTCACTGCATCCAAAATAATCTTGCTTGAAAATCATTGGTTGTGAACGCACACACATTGAAATTGATCTTTAAGGACACAACTCAGATAAAGGGCTCATCACATACCCAAGCACATCCAAACCTAAGCCTAACTAAAATCAAGTAGATGTTGGCCTTAAGGATTTGACTCGCTCATCGGGGCCTAGATTGAGATTATTTTTGATTAATCTGCTTCTACCGGTTCATCTGATGTCTAGCTAGGGGAGCAGTGTCAAACAAATGTGGTTGGAGGGTATCAAAGGAACCTGAGGCAAAAGATAAGGGAAGAACCATCTCCGCAATCCCTCCCTCTAACTGGTTGGATTGACTGGAAAGAAGTAGACCAAATCGTTTCTTTCATCTTAAGATGGGTTCTGGGAGTTTGTAAGCCTGTTGGCTACCCTACCTAAGGATAGGTTTGATTATTTGTACTGCAGGGTGTTTTCTCTTTTTCCTCTTATTTTGTCATGGATCCTTCCACATTGATCCTACACACTTTTCCATACCTACCCTCCTGACACATCTTATCCCCAATATGATGATTATTATTTTGACCCGTGTTGTACTCAACCATCTACTAGTTGGGATAACTCGGATTGGGGATACTATCCGGAAGGGCCTTAAGAACCTCAATTTCTTGACTCCCGTGGATTGAACCCAAACCCACCCAACCCTGAATCAAACCATTTGGTTTAGGTGAACCAGGTCCAAGTTAGAGTGTTGGCTAACTTAAGGAGTACCATACAATCTTTAGAAGTTCAGCCAACACCATGCATTGAAGAATTGGAGCCATTGATTCAAATGATTGAAGATCTTAACAAGTATTTATGGGTTGGCTCCATGATGTTAAGGATAGGGACCCGGGTGAGTTTTTACTTGGGAAGTTGTCAATTTTGAGGATAAGATTTTTGGTTGTTTTAGTTCAATCTTGGGATGATTCCCAAGATGAACCCCCTTCAGGAGAGCTAATGTCAGAACTTGCTCAAGCACCTATAGGGGGTCACATTTTACGGGATCGAAGATGTCCAGGTTGGTCTAGAGCAACCAATTGAGGATGAATTGATTTCTTCACTCAAGATCCCTGAATCAGGGTATGACGAAAAGTATGTCTCCATGGACCAGGAAATGATAGATGATTTTGAGACATATATAATTGCGGATCCAGAATTCTTTGATTCTGAAGGTAAAGAATCTTTATGTGAAGTCTCACCTGAGTTTGAGGAGGATAATTTTAATGGGACATACGGGCTTGAGGAGTATGATGGATCATTTCATAGCCCAATAATTGAGGATTGTGATCCCATCAGGGCTAGCATTGAAAATTCAAATCCTTTTTGCAGAGATGATTCAATCAATAGCCCCATTCCTCAATCACACCTTAAAGAGATGAATGATGATGTTTCTGAAATCGTTGTACCCAAGTCAATCTTGATTGAGCCACAATTGTTAGACTTGGATATTGTATATGGGGTGTGTAATGACCTAGAGGTCCCAGAAATCCTAATTTAATAGGATAGGAATCTGGAAATGAAGATCTGGGAAGCCAATTCCGGGGGAAACAGAATTCTGGATTTAAGGGTTCTTATAGACCTGAAACCACCAACTTTTTATTCGGACCCTTATGATTTTTTGACTCTGTGGATGTGCAACCCAAGCACAAATTCATTGATTATTTTTTTGATCTTGATTTTTCTATTGACCAAGTTTTTGGACTTGGGTTTCATCCTCATAAACTGTAGGCTCAACCATGCTTGCATAATGATCTCTGGTTCTGGGTAATTTTTATCCAGAACCTTAGATACACTTGACCCTGGGGCATGGGTCTACACCATAATCTCATCTACATCTGTGGACATTCTCTGCTAGCAGGTCTTGAGGTTAATCTTTTTCTTTTGATCCTGACCTGTAGTTGTGAATTCTTTATTTCTTCCCCTTATTTGTATAGTATGCCTAGCTGAAGGCACTAAATTTAGCACGTATACAGTCTGTTTTCATCTCGGAGTTGATCAGGTAATCACGAAATTCTGGTGCTTTCTTCTCTACTCCACTCTTTTTCATGTATTGCATTAGATAGGCATGGAGGGGTGGATATATACATCTCTAAATCATTTTGTTAGCACCGTAGATTCTTTTTATTTTCTCTTTATTTATTAAAAAAAATTGAATTAGGAAAAGAGAACTTAGGCATTAGAGTTTTTCAACTTTAGGGAATGGTACGATAGGAGCTGAACACTTAGATCCTTCAGGTCTTCAGGCTTAATCAGTCCGGGTGTCCATTAACATGTGGACTTGATTCTCGAGTCCTAGATAAATGCCAGTTTGTCATCATTCTTATGTCCTAAAATAGATCTAGCTCTTAGGATTTTAACTTCGCAAACGAGTTTTTGGGGTGCATTTAGGCATCACATAGGTTAGGCATGCATTGCATTGTTTTGTTATTTTTAACATGTTTATTTGAGTGATAGGGTTAAAACAGATAAGTAGAACCCTAACACCCTGACACTCATGAAGGCAAATGGTGAGGAAGAAGTTCAATTCACTTGGAACTCAGCCAGATCCTGCTCCTCATAGCTGCTTACTTGGGTTAAGGTTAGCTCCATCTAGCCCCATTCAGCTCATCTTGGCTGGATGACAGCTCAAGGCAGCTCAACTCTTCCTAGCCTAGCTACTACTTGTCAATTAGTAGCTAAGCTAGCTCAAGAGTTTCCATTAGAGGCAGATCTAGCTCAACCTAGCTCTAATTAGATTTAAGTCAGCTTACATCAGCTCAACTATCCTAGCTTAGCTACTGTTGAGAGAGCTGGATCGGGTTTTAAGAGTGTTGTGTTGTAGTATAGCCGAAATAGCTTTCAAAACAAATACAATTTTATTACTTGAATATATTCCGAGGTCGAACATAGAGAGCAAATGAAATTTACAAACTAATCTCAACAATAAATGCAAATTGAACACATAATACTACTCAAAATCTAATTAGGAATGTAGAGCATGAGTATATGAGGAATAAAAAGAGTTGCAGGCAAAATAATGAAGAGCATATGTGTAACAGACATCTGATTTTGCAATCAGACGTCTTAAATGTCTAGTGCTACAGTTCCCTTCTTCTTATTTCTCTTTGGCCTCTTCTCTTCTGCTTCTTCTTTCCTTCTTCTTCTCTTTTTCTGCCTTCTGCCTGCGATCCTCCTCTCCTTTTCTCTTTCTCTGCCTTTGCTTCTTCTTCTTCTTCAGCTTCTTCCTTCTTCTCTGTCTTCTCCTTCTTTCTCTACCTTAGGCTTTCTTCTTCTTCTTTGCTTTGCCTTAAGCCCTGCGGTACTCCTCTACTTCTTCTTCCTTCATCCCTATTGTGCCCTCTGAATCTGACTAAGTGTCGAGCCAAACTCTCCAGGGCAAAACCCCCCTTCCCCTGCGTAACTCTCCTCTCTCTTTCTCTCTTTTCTATTTCAGAACCGCTCTCCCAGAGCCTTAACCGGTGGGGTAATCAGACCTAACGCAGACCCGGGTCCAGGCTCACCGGCGTGTGTGGTGAGTGAGGAGTGAATAGGTCGGGTAGTCGGGTCGTGGCCAAATCCGCAGGTTATGTCGCGAACGAGTCTGGTGAGAGGGAGGAGGAGGACCTCACCCTTAATGTTGGAGGCGAAGAGCCTACAACACTTTTTCCCTTTATGCGCATAAGGGCCCCTTTCCACTTCTGAGGTGGGACATTCTGCCGCAGAGAGTGCTTGACCAAATTGAAGGGCTGCAGCTACTGGAGTCTTCACGTGAGGGCTTGGACGCGTGTATGCCTTAAGTTCGCACAACCTGGGGGTCTCACCTAGAGCAGCGCAAGGCCTGGGACCGCTTAAAGCTTGCTTCAAGCTCGCCAGCAATGGCGGCCGTTGCCCTGAACCTGAAATCAATAGCATAGCCTCGCGGCAACGTCAAATCGCTCAGAGAGCGTTGCCGGAGCATGGAGGATGTGATAGGGATGTCGGCATGGCTCGTGGGTGCGTGCGTGTTCATGCCTAGGGCACATAGTGTGCGTGTGAGTGGGTGTGTTTGGTGGGGTGTTTGGGTGGTCGATGGAGAGATTGGAGTGAGGGGATGTGATCAGGGAGTCGAAGAAGAGGTCGTAGGGTGGTCGGCGAGGTGGATGGAGGTGCGGAGTGACGAGAGCACCTCACTGGATGTATCGCCGGAGGTGGAGAAGGTGACGGTGGTCAGTGGCGTCGGTGAGTGGTTTTGAGAAATAAAGAAAGGGGGATAAAGTGTGGAGGATAGGGAACTTAAGAAGCCTAATCTAAGGAACAAAAGGGAATGGTATCCCACGCCGGTATGGTTGTCGAACGTGGGGAGGATGAATGCTCCGTAGAAGAGCTGGCGGTGAAGATAGGGCAGAGGCAAGGTTGGCCGGTATTGCGCAACGCAGACGACTATGGTGGAGTTAACTCGACCACTGGTGTTGTGGTTTGACGATGAGAGAGCGAGGGAGAAGTCGCCGGAGCTTGCGATGATTGTGGCCGGCGAGGGAGAAAGGAATAGAGGGGGAACCAGCCCAATTTCAAGCTGAGGAGACTCGGTTGGATTTGGGGAGTCTTTAAATTGGTCTCTGGAGAGGGATTTGTGCATGGAAGGCAAGCTTCTAAGCAAGGCAGGGTCGCCGGAGTTGGAAGCTTTGAGAGATCCAAATCTCTCATGTGTTCGCATGAGAGATTGGGAAACAATCAGGGCTCTTTAACAGGTTCAAATTGGAAGGGATTCTCTAAGCAATTAAGGAGAAACTGTTGGTGCTAGAGCACCACGATCATTTGTTTTGATGATAACAAAACACGTGTTATTTAACATTTGCAATTTGAGTCCTAGATTTTAGGTCAATTGCAAATGTAGACGTGCTTAAACGGAGTTCGAGCTCGCATCCAGGACGGATTGGAGGAGCTTGACGGAAAACAGAGGAGGTTCGCATGGAGCGACAGATTGAAGATAGAAGACAAGAAGAATAGGATAGATTCTTTTTAATCCTTTCTTGTATCTCTTGTCTTTATTTTCTTGCTCTTTTTATTTTCCTTAGAATATTGTTAAAGAGCCTCAAAGTACCCTAACAGTAGTCCTAGGAACACCGGCACAACCCTAGGATACTTAGGTTTTCTGTAGAATACTTAGAAAACCAATATAGGGCTCAAACAGCACTTCCAGACGTCTAATTCAAAAATCAGACGTCTGATAAAGTATTTTAAGACGTCTGACTGTTGTTTCAGACGTCTGATATCTGTTAGGCTGGACATAACTAGTTCTGTCTGATGAAATCAGACGTCCAGACCTTATACCAGACGTCTGATGGACTTGCCAGACGTCCAGATAGTGGACCGTTGGCTAGCTTGCCAGACACTGCAGAATTTGACCGTTAGAGCAGGTTTTGCTGTTTCGGCGTAACAACCAGGCAAGAAGATCATGGAGGGAAGCATAGCCGCAATCAGAATCTCCGAAGGGCAGTCCACCGTCCGACCACCCTATTTCGACGGGAGGGACTTCGGATATTGGAAGTTGAGGATGAAGACGTGGCTCCAAGCCACTGAATTCGAGGTATGGGGATGTTGCGAAACCCCATACGAGATCCCGAAGCGACCCCAAGGAGGCTACTCGCAGCTGCATATTCGGGAGCTTTCACTCAACGCAAAGGCAATGAATGCCCTGTATTGCGCATTGAGTCTGAAAGAGTTCGATAAAATCCAAGAGTGCACTACCGCCCACGAGATATGGAGGAAGTTAGAAGACACTCATGAAGAGATGAGCTCGGAGGAAAAAGAAGAAGAAAAAGAAGAAGAAACCGCTTGCTTTGGTTTCATGGCCAGAGGAACCAACAGCGACAGCGAAAGTGGAAGCGACGACAGCGACAACGAGGTAAATTTCGATTTACAAGAAGCTTTTAATGAACTATTTGAGATTAGTAAATCACTTAAAATAGAAAACAAAAGTATTAAAAAGAACCTTAGTTTTCTTAAATCTGAAAATGATAGGTTAGAAAAATAACTTAAGGATATAGAAGCTAATCCTAGAATTGATAACCTATTATTAGAAAATCAAGACCTCATCAATGAAAATAATAAATTGATTGAGGAAAATGACAGTCTAAAAATAGAAATTTCTGATTTAAAGACTAAAATGAATACTATAGAAAAAGAAATCGCATGTCTTAGGGAAAACTCCAACAAACTAATCATCAAAGTAGATGATTTATATAGCCCTAAGATTGAGAAAGGATCTCCATCAAGGAGACCCGCTAACAGATCCGGATCCAAGCCCACTTGGATACCGAAAAAAGAATTAGAATCTTGTTTTGTAGGGTTCAGGGATAATTACAACATAAAGGACTGGACCTACAAGCTCAAAGCTGGTCAACTCAAGTTGGGAGAACCAAGGAGTAGACCAAGGAGGAGAACAAGAAGACCGACGAGACGGCGAACAAACGACGGACCCGCCGCACGTCGACCACCAGATTGGAGACCGGCGCCGATGCCCGGGCCTCCAAGCTACGGATGGGAGCCCCATCCGATGTGGCATCCACCACCACCATTCGGGCCATTTTATTGGCCATGGTAAGTGAGGTAAAACCATTTACCCTATCTTTTTATCATAATCATTTAGAGAGGGGGAGTTAAAAAATGATGAGCTAATTGTCAATTTTTAAACGGGAGATATAAGGTAGCTAATTTTCCTTTAGTAAGGGGGAGAAAAATAATAGCTATCTTGTTGTTACAAAAAGGGGGAGAACATCACCTTTGTTAAAATAAATTCATAGAAGAGCATGTCTTAAGGGGGAGTTATAGGAAATTTAAAATCAATTAAACCTTTTTGATAATGTCAAAAAGGGGGAGGATTTTTTGCATTATTATCTATGATTTTGTCATCATCAAAAAGGGGGAGATTGTTGGTGCTAGAGCACCACGATCATTTGTTTTGATGATAACAAAACACGTGTTATTTAACATTTGCAATTTGAGTCCTAGATTTCAGGTCAATTGCAAATGTAGACGTGCTTAAACGGAGTTCGAGCTCGCATCCAGGACAGATTGGAGGAGCTTGACGGAAAATAGAGGAGGTTCGCATGGAGCGACAGATTGAAGATAGAAGACAAGAAGAATAGGATAGATTCTTTTTAATCTTTTCTTGTATCTCTTGTCTTTATTTTCTTGCTCTTTTTTTTTTCCTTAGAATATTGTTAAAGAGCCTCAAAGTACCCTAACAGTAGTCCTAGGAACACCGGTACAACCCTAGGATACTTAGGTTTTCTGTAGAATACTTAGAAAACCAATATAGGGCTCAAACAGCACTTCCAGACGTCTAATTCAAAAATCAGACGTCTAATAAAGTATTTTAAGACGTCTGACTATTGTTTCAGACATCTGATATCTGTTAGGCTGGACATAAATAGTTCTGTCTGATGAAATCAGACGTCCAGACCTTATACCAGACGTCTTAGGAGACGTCTGATGGACTTGCCAGACGTCCACATAGTGGACCGTTGGCTATCTTGTCAGACATTGCAGAATTTGACCGTTAGAGCCTTATCAGACGTCCTTAGGCCTTTCCAGACGTCTGATAATTGACCGTTTTGCCTCGGCTGACCCAAAATCTCTTCTCAGAGATTTTCTAGCCGTTGCAACGTTTGGAAATCAATTCCCACAGTAAAAGTAGGTTTCCAGACGTCCATACATAGTGCCAGACGTCCATACATAGTGCCAGACGTCCTGTATGTCGTCTGATGGACTTGCGCAAAAACCCTGTTTAGATCTGATTCAAGTCAGGAGGGAACCCGCTTAGAATCAGACGTCTGACCTTGAAATCAGACGTCTTAAAGTGGCCTTCCAGACGTCTAATGCCATAGTTAGACGTCTGATCACCCTGTCAAATGTAATCATTGTCCTGATTTCGGCCTAATTCTCTTGGACTTTGTTCCCAACGGCTATAGAACCTTTCCTAAGCCTTCAAAGCCTTCCTAAGGCCTGTATAAATAGAGGGGAGCCTTTACACACCTAGACACACTAAGAAAGACACAAGATACACACTTGGATACACTTAGCTACACACTTTCACACTCTTTTGTGTCCAGAAAAGATCTTGCTCTCCAAGCTTAAGCTCCATTCCCTTGAGAGCATCAAACCTTCGCGCACCCGCTCTCCCGCCATTGTTCATGAGAGCGGCATTGCGCCGTTGCGTGGCTCACGCACCCGCATCATCGTCGACGCACTCCTTGCAAAGGGGAGTTTCCTAATTCCTATAGAAGCTTAGGTTTATTACTTTGTTGGCTTTATAGGTTTGTTGTTTATTTTATCTTTGTCTTTTGGTTGGGTATTCGCTTTGCGAATTCCTGTCTCCTTCGTGGGACAAAATCCTTCTTGTGGAGAGAAGGGGTTGAGGAACGCTACCCTCGTACTTGTAGCGTGGTTGTACTGAGGTTGAATCACCCTCGTTTTAAAGTGATTCGGTTAGTGGATTTGATCAACTAGGTTGATCGGAAAATCTTAACTCGAGAGGGTTAGGTGGTGGTTTTCACCCGATTTAGGTTTCCACCTAAAAATCTTTGTGTATTTTGTGATTGGTTTTCTTTGGTGAGATTGCTTTATATTTCAATTCCGCATTTTATTACGTCACCCCTCCTCGTAGGGCCAAACTTTCAGAAACCTCCTTTCAAAGCTCGCCGGAGTAGGATTCCTTTGCTATAATGGCGAGGGGACCTATTTGTGAAGATGATGAGAAAGTTAGGGGGTGATTGTAAGGGTTTTTGAAAGTTAGGGGTAGAAATGTAGTCAGACTGGACCTTTTTGCAAAGTAGGTCTAGATGAGTTCCCCTTAGGTCCAAATTTTAGTATAAATATAATTTGGACCTAAGGAATCCAATGGTGAAGTTGGATTTGGGTTTGATTACGTTTGACTGGAAAATTTATGCAAAAACCCAAATTAGGACAAATATCTATCTGAGACCCCATTCTAGGTCAAGATGGGTTCTAATGGCCAAATTGAAGGTACTAAACCATAGAGAATATTTTTCTATGATTTTTTAAGGGTTTAAGTGAATTTTATCCTGACCAGAACCTTGGTTAATCAAGTGGGTCTATTTTAGGATTTCAAGAAGTCATTTAATTCACAGGACACACACAAACCCTTTTTTGTCAAATCCAACCCACTTGTTATCTTATTAAGATCATTTGACCTTTGTTTAGCCCTTGAGAAAACCCGTGGTTGTACTGTATTGGTAAAATTACACTTTTAACCCTAGTTTCTTGTTTCACTCTTAGAATGGTTATGTAGTGAATTATGACCTTCAGTTGGTTATGTAGGCTTTTATTCTTTTCATTGGGTCAGAATGTGCTAGTTATGGCTCATGATGGTGTTCCCATTAGGTACAAACCTAAGAAGTGGCTAGCTAAGCTAGTAGTTGAGTCTTCATGAAGACTCCCTCAACTTCCTTAGCTCTAGTGCATCATCAGTCTAGCTCTAGAAATTTTTTCCTAGCTCCTTCTTCCTCAAACCCTAAGCTACCTCTCCTCTACTCGTCTACTAGCTAATAGCTAAGTTCTCCACTCCTTGGTCATCCACCTTAGCTAACCCTAACTCCACCGACATAACCTTCCACTCCATGTCCACCTAAGCTCCACTTAGGCTACTCCAACTTGGCACCAACCCAAGCCACCTCTTCACCCCTCAACCACCACCAAAGGACACTAAGAGTTGGTGCCAAACCACCCTTCTAGAAACCCTCCCTTTTGGCGCCAACTCTAGCCTTTATCACAACCATCCATCCACCACCAAACACATCCCAACCCTCCATTTTGGTGCCACCTAAGCCCCCTTCTAGAAGCCTATTTTGGCGCCAACTCAAGGGTTACCAAAGGGGGGTAACCACCACCATAACATCCCCCATGTGTCCTTCCATTTGGTGCCATACATCCTTAGCCTTAGATCCCACAACCACCTCCATCAATCCATCCCTTCCATCCCAACCATCCATCCATCTCCAGGCCAATACCCCTCTCTCCACCCCTATATATACCCATCATATCGCCACCAAAAACTCATCCTCCCTTAGTGTTAATTCTACCCTAAGCCACTTATAACCTACGACCAAGAAGAAGGAGGAAGGAAGAAGATTAAGGAGGCTATCCCTTGCCTCCTTGGTGCCTCCTTCCTCCCCACTCTTCCTCTTGTGCCACACCAAGAGGAGGAGGCCCTCTAAATTAAGGAGGATGGCCAAGCATTGAAGGAGAAACTAGGGTGGTGCACGCCCACCCTTGGAGGAGAAATTAAGGTGGAATCATCCACCTTGGAGGAGAATTTCAGGGAAAAGAAGGAGCTCTTTTTAACTACGAGAGTGGCCGTAGTTGGAGCAAGAGCTTCGTCTTCTTCACCGACATTATTAGAGGATTAGTGTTTCTTCTTTTTTTTATTCTTTTGTATTTTAAATTCTAGTAGTAGAAGCATTCCTCTATTAGGGTTTTTGTAAAACACTTTTGCTCCTCAATTAATGTTGCCCTTTTTCTTATTGCATTTGCTGCTTTATCTTTAGTGCACTTTCACTCCTTTCTAATTACCCTTGGCCTCCATGTGCCTAGGGTGAGCTTAGAAAGAAATCATTTTTTGTCACTTAGGTATTAGCTATTAGGTGTTAGTCTTTTCCCACCATCAAGTTTGCATTACCTTGCTATTTCAAAAGCCTAAAAATTATATATTCAAAAATACCAAAAAGAAAATTGATTTTCATGTTCAAGAGATTGATATTTGCAAACATTACCTCCTTGGATGACCCTAAATACCACCACTATCTAGGAATATAAATTTAAAAGTTGATCAATTTTACGCATTGCAATGACTTATAAGAATTGCATTTTACAAACCGCATAAAACCCGATCAGTCCTCGCCATTCCAAAAATTCAATTCTAATTGATTAAATAAGTTGGGGTGATAAGTACACGAGTTATCAACCCGCCCTCCGATTTGGGAGGACTTTTAGTTCAAGTATCTACACACTATTTGCATTGACTCACTTTTCGGTGGTTTTAATGAAAATTAGATAGCTAATGAACCTACTAGGGTGATATGACTGGCAAGTTATCGTAGGTAACAGCTTATTGGTCGGTTGTCTAGAGCTCGGCCACACGACCATTCTCTTTCTACTACGTTTGGGTAAATCTTAGATGAGGGAAGCCACCTACTTAAAAAAAAAAAAGGGAAAAAATAGAAAAATATCCAAAAGAAAAAAAAGAGAAATAGAAAAGAAAAAAAATGAAATAAGCCACACTTCACCACATGAGTTTGGCTAGCACGTTGTCGTGGGTAATATCCCATTGGCTGGTTGTCCAGTACCTAGCATATGAAATGCACAAATAATTCCTAAACACTTAGGAAGAAGCGATGAAGTAGAATAATCTACGGAGACATACACTGGGTTCGCCCTTATATTGACCCCATAAAAATAAAAAGTAGAGGGAAAGCTATCAATAAGACAAATACACCTTTAGGTAGAATTTCTTTTCAAGGTAGCACAAGGGTGTAGAAACTTGAATTCCGTTATAATTGACGATCAGTAAGTATATCACATTTACACAAAAAGAAGCTTTGTACATAGAGTTCTTTTCGAGTCTCGAGTGAGTTGGGTAGCCGAAGGAAGCTGTCTTGAAACTCTTAACTCAAAAGAAAAAGATAAAAAAAAATTAGAAAAGAAGAAAAAGAATAAAAAATTGTATTTGCTTTTGAATTCGGCGAGGACTTGGGTGGTCTGCATTTTGGAAAACATACGGGCACTATTGAGTCTAGGTAGTTTAGAAGTTTAGTAGAAATTTCTTAATGTTGAGAAATAAATATTGCCCAAATAATTTGATCATAAATTCTTTTATAAATAGCATATCATTTTGAGCACGGATTAGCAAAAGATAGGCATGGGGGTGTGATGTAGACAATCTATTTAATATAAACTTTCTATTTATGCATATTCCTAGGCGCATAACTGCATTCAGCATTATAAATATTACATAACATTCATCATTCTTCATTTAGATTAGTTTGTACAAATTATAGGTTAATTTGCCCTTTTTGTGGCCATGCGATAGGGTGTTATCATTTCTAGGCCTCGGATTGAAGATCCAACCCCACGGATCTGATCAGGGCGACAATCGGAGTTCAATGCCTTTGAAATCGCCCTTATCGGATCTCCATAGCATTAGATGCAGCTCGAGGAAGATCAAAGGTCAAGGGGTAAGGTGGTGCAAATTTATACCTCGGACAACAAATTTAACTGCATAGATGAGTTCGGATCGATAACACTGCACAAGGGAGTGATAATTCTATTAAATAGGGCCCATCTTAAGAATAAAAGGCACAACATAAGTAAAATGGGAGCATTGCATGCATCATGTACCAAGATTGCTTATAAAACTGTATTAATGGCCGTTTGTGTAAGTACTTGTCAAAGCAGGCCTCAGATGAGCAATCGGACTGCACGGATGGATTCACAACGACGAACAGAGTCCAACGGACTCAAGATCGGCCAAACCCAACATCCGGAGCTCCTACAATGGGCCTAAGAAGTTCTGACCGTTGATCTGGTGATCAACGGCCCTCATTGCGCCACGTCGCCCCTGCTCCACCGCTCGCCACTTCATCCATCAGCTGAGATCAAATCTTGGCCGTCGATCTTCGATTAGACGGCCGAGAACCATGTAGTCGACGTGACAAAGCACGGGCGTGGCGCAACAGTTAGCGCGCACGCCCGCATGCACGCGACGCGGGTTCGAGCCGCACGGTGCGTGAAATTGAGGATGAAGGAAGCTCACGACGAAATTGGGCTGCCCGATCAGCAGTGGGCGGCCGAGATCGTGCCACGCGACGCACCCTCAGATCACGAGCTCTCACGCGCACGCGCACGTCGGACGACGACACCCGCGCACACGCGCGCCCGAGGTGCGATCCGAGCGCATCCAAGGAAGATCTCAGATCGGACGGCTCTCACGCAGAGGCCGTGGATCGAGTGCGAGGAAGAACAGCGCGAGCGGTTGACCATCGGGCTTCACCGACACTTTTGGAGTGGTTTTAGCGGCGTCCCGGACGTTGCTAAAGCCCCTTCTTCTTTTAGAAAGCCCTTAACCCTATTTAAACCCCCTCCAACCACTCATTCAAGGCATTCTCTTCCCTTGCAACTACTCCACCCCTCTCTTAGCTAGCTTTAGGCCCTCTTATAATCGCCGGAGACGACGAGCCGCCGACAGAGCCTCCTCCACCGCCGTGGCTGCCTCGCCGCTCTCCCTCCTCTCTCTCTCTCTTCCTTTCTTTTAAGCTTTCCCTTACTTTTGTTTGAGCATGTATTTAATGTTGTAAGCTATGAACTAAAGTTGCATGATTAACGAAGTACTTTCCGTTCAGTTGTTTATTTTAATTCCTGTTTAAGTTGCATGATCAAGCAAGAAACAACTCTAACCCTAATATCTCCCTCTCTCTCTCTCGCTTTTCAAACCGCACCTTTCGCAAGCAAAACTCCACGCTTTCCGTGACAAGTGATAAGAAAAATCTGATTTTCACGCCTCCCTGAGATCGACACTCGGACTCACCTCCGTTTATTTACTTTAAAATCGACGTTGCATGTGCGACTATAACGACACTACTTAACACACACGCACAAGCGCACGTCACGGATCAATGATTACAGCCTAACGACGTGAAAATCGACCCAATCTGACATCCGTGGCACCACTTAAAGCTTTGGAAGTTGGACGACCCAGTGGAGCCATCCAAGCGAAGTGATTAAAAGAGAAGTGATTCTAGTCAAGGTTCTGTTAAAGCAATCTTCGGGGAGATTATAGAATAATTGATTCTATAGGAGGAGATTCTAAGAAAGAAGAGATTTTGTGAAAGTGATTTCTGTGTGTTCGTAGTGGAAATTTTGAAGAGGAATCCTCTTGGAAATTTTGAGGAAACATATTTTTCGAGGAATTTATTGAGGAGGAGATTCCAAGCAAAAGCGATTCTAGGAGTGGAGATTATTGATAAATGTAAGTAGGAAGCCTTGTCACCTTAGTGGAGATTCACCTCTAGGTTCTCGTGTACTTTAACTCTAAACTTTTGACTTTTAAATTTTGAGAGAAGTATAAATAATCCTATTAGCTTGGTGCTTAAATAAATTGCTTGATATACATTTTTGCTGAGCTATAGGATTGTTATATTGATATGATGTGTTTTACTGCTGTGCTTAATTTTTATATTCGTGACGTGTGGTTATGTGATTTGAGTTGAGTGACTTATTGCGTAGCATTTCATGTCTCTAATTAGGTCATCTTATGCTATTTTCTAACATTAAGCATTTATATTAGATATCTATGTATGCATCTTGTAAATACTCGCATTTGTGCATTTTATGGAGAGGAAGATAGAGAGAGAGATTGAACATCCATTCATCCATTTCATCCTTTCCATTTCCACCTTATTTCCATTTAAATCCCACCACTTATTCCTCCTAATAACAAGCTACATTAATTTCCATGACACTTCAAGTGCCTACATACAAAAACCCCACAAAAATCCCACACCCCAATGGCCACCCATTGTCTCCACCCTCACCCATTGTTACGACCCGATATCGAGAAGTAACCAAAAGTAAAAAATATTCTACAACCACACATGTAATGTAACTAAGCAGAAATAAATAAGAGACAGTAATGGAAATCAGAACAAGAAGTCTCAAAAATATTACATGCCACAAGTGGAAGAGTATTATAACATACATAGCCATCACAACTAGAACAAAAAGAAATAGAACAGAAATATAGCAGGAACAACTAATACATGCTAAAGGTACTCCCTACTACAAAAAAGAACTCTAAAACAGGAAAGTGACAACTATGGCTGGGCTCGATTGGACTTAGCACCCTCTGCAGCTGGTGGCGCTGGCTACTCAACTCCCTGAGTTGAACATGGTTATATAATCCATGGTCAGCTAACGCTGAGTAGAGTGGTGGCTAAACCATTTACATGTAATTTAACATAAAGAGACAAGCAAATAACTAATCATTCATTTCCATTTATCTAAACTAGGTGTATCTGATTTGGTTATTCTAATAAGGATCCACAACATTTCTTAATCATCTTGTTCCTTAAGGGGACGATCTTCATTGCAGTTTATTCTGCGATGTAGGATGTACACGTGGCACTCTCCTAGCCGGCAGAGTTGGAGAAGTTCGTACAGAAGCTTAAAATCATAACTGAAGGATCTAGAAGCTTCAGTGCAATGCACTGAAAACATTCCTAACCTCAGAGCAATGTAGCAACCTCCTGATCACTCTGACGACAAACCACTTTTTGATTTCAGGCAATGAGCCTGAAACCCTAGAATTCAAGGTCCAAACATCTGTTTAGAGGTCTGAGCAAGTTTCTAAGGTTGAGAAGAGATTCTATGTTTTAATTTTGTGAAATGAAGCTTTAATCAGAAAGTCAAATTTTAAGCTTTGAAGTCAAAATTGAGTTTGATTCTCTGATTCTGGACTCAATCTGATGATTTGATTAGTCTGAAGTGTTCTGAGAATCATTTGAATGATTCTAGGAAGAAATGGTTAAGCTTTAGGAGTTAATTTGACTAGAATTGCAAACCTGTCAGTTTGGGTTGCTTTTGAACCTAAACTGAAGATAGTAAATTTTAGATGAGATTTGAAGATGAACCCTGCCCAGACATGCTTATAACAATCCTTAGAAGTTGTTCCAATCAATCAGAAATGATCCTAAGTGTCTGTTACACCTTTCTTTCATCTGAATTTCGTTCTCTGAGCTTTCAGAGAAGTTTCAAGCTTCTTTGCGGTTTCTTGAATCTCTTAAGAGCTTTAAACCTACACAAGCAGCTGCAGAATCATCTGTATAACCTATTCAGACCCTTAGATAAGTTAAAACATCTACTCTGAAGACACAGTAGGTTTAAAACCATTTCCAGGCATTATATTACCCGTAGGAACCTCCTAATTTCACCTATCAAATCGAAGAGGAAATCATCCTCTAAACCTCAAATTGACCCTGGAATCATGTAGAGCCACCTTAGAGCTTTCCATCAAGCTTTATTTCGCTTGATTTGGAGCTGTGTGTAGGGAGAAACCTCCACTTGAAGTCGGGTCTGGAGGGGGAGAACTTAGTCCCACATCAGAAGTCCTCGAGCGCCCGCCTTAGTATAAAAGTAATTTGTCATGTAGCCGATTCAGTCGTCAGCGCTTGGTGCGAAAAGAAAACTCTAACCATCTGAGCATTACGTGTGTGTGTGCGAGTGTGCCTGCGGGTGTGCGCCCGAGTGGGCGTGTGTGTGCGATTGGCCCTGGGAGGGCGAGGCCTAAGAGCCGTTGTGCCGGTTCGGCTCGAGAGAGGGCGGTTTGGCTCAAGAAAAAAAAATCGAAAATAAACCCTAATGAAATTAGGCGAGGACCAAGTAGGGTCTGGTCCCACCCTCATCTTAGGGTGATGTGTATCCTCAAAAGGACCTCGCCGCAAATCTAAAACAAATTTTTGGTTGAAAACCAAGTTAACCTGGTTCAGTTTGAAAAGAAAGAAAAGAGAATGAAGGACACAAGTGCTGGAGAGGCTAAGGACACAAGTGCTGGAGAAGGTAAGGTAACAAGGAAAAGAAAGCTAAGGAAGAGTAAGGGAGAAGAAGGCTAGGAATAGAAGAAAAAGAGAAGAAAGAAAGAGATCGAGAGAAAAAGAGAATAAAAGAAAGAAAAATAGAACAAGAAAGAGAAAAATAAAGGATTAAGAAATAAAAGAAAAAGAAGATAAAGAGAAGAGAAAGAAGAGAGGCTGAAGAATAAGGAAAAGAATCGATTTTTTTTGCGATATTTTAATTTCTTTTTGCTCTTAATTGTTGTATTAAGGCATATATTAACTAAAGAAACTCTTCTTTGCCTTAAGTCATTTGAAATAAATAGAGAATTTACATGTTTTTAATATTGGAAATGAGAGTTCATATGGGATTTTGCATGTTATTTCATTTTAATCAATTTTTGGCAAAATCCATGCTTCCATTATTAACTTAAATATACCTCCTATACTTATAAAGAAAAATAAAAGATAACTAGTGAATTTAGAATGAATTTTACCTCCCAGCGAACGACTTGGACTCAACCAGTAAAAATTTTCTAAAATGTTAAGTTAATTCGACCCTATACTACTAATCGACACAATTTCGAGTTAATCTAAGTGACTTTTCTCTACTCATAATTAAGTAAAATTAACTTAATTAACTGAGTTGAGGTAAGAAACAACCATTTTAATGGCACTGTTGCCGGGGAGGTAACCCTTTAATTCACTAGAATTTAGTTGGTTTAATTGTCTAATTAGGAGGTATTTGTAAATATATATATTTTTTTAATAGCTTTTATTCTAATTAGTTGTGTTTTGTTTTGTTTTGTTTTTGTTTTCTGTCTTCTTTTCAGGTTTACCTTTTGCGGGTGATCTTAGGAGAAGGCGGGAATCTGTTGCTGTTTTTGTTTCTTCTTTTGTGAGTATTTCTAGTCTTTTGTTTTGTTGCATTAAAAAATTAAAAAAATACAAAAATACATTCTATCTGACTAGCTGCAGCATACAATAGGCATAGACTCTTAGGAGTACATTTCCTGCTAGTATTAGTACAAATATGACTCGGGAAATTTTTGCTGTTTTTCTGGCATCAACGGGAAAACACGAGAAAATCCAGGTAGATCCCTGTCCTTTGAGATTTGAAAAGATCATATATTTTATTTGAAAAGACTTAAAAAGCGGCCATTGAATTTTAGTTGATATATTTTTGTAAAAGATTTACTAAAAAGAGGAAGTTAAAAATTGTGACTAAATCTGATTACAAATTGCATGCGAGTTTTATCGCGATCGTCTGTTGCATGCTATCGCACACACAGTGCGATCACTAGAGTCACACGAGTCTAATTTTTCTATCTCTCCTCTTTGCACCTCTTAGGGCTTTGGTCGAAGATCAACAACTCTGTCTCACTATTAGAGTCTCGGGGAGCCAATAGTGAGCAGTCTCGATCCTAGACCTTAGACCTTTGAGCCTTAAGTTTATGGACCCGCGTAGACACAGCTTAGGACGCATATTTTGATACTGTTACTCTATTTGTTTGAGTCAAATTACTTTTGCGTATCCTAGGAATCTCTTCTTTCCTTTGAAAGAAGAGCAAAACCGACGTCTTTGCGTTGTTTTATGAGTTTTTGTGCCACTGTTTCTATCGGTGGTGTGCGTGTGAACTTGCACATTATTTTCTGTTTTATGGACGGGAGGCAATCCTTGCATCTGCCTCTTGCACCATCGTTGACAGGTGATCCTAGGTCCGTTGCAGATAAGCAACCAATGATTTTCCCGTCAGATCCATCTACTTCTATGGATCAGATGCAGAATCAAAATCCCGAGATTCCTTCCTCTTTTGGTCAGGGGGAGATGCCTCATTTTGATGTTCATGAGGCGCTTCTGAACTGGAATCTTAGGATGCTTGAACAGACTAAACAGATCAATCTTTGAACGGCAGCCCTAAATAATTTGCAGACTCTTCAAACCTGTCCTCCACCTCAACCTGAGGTGGGTTTTGACATCCCTGATTTACCGATCAATCGTCCAAGGCCTCTACTTAGAGATTACTACAACCCATCTAATGCACAAGTAGAGCCTAATGTTAGGATACCTATTGGGGAAAATGATCCTGAATTGAAGCCAAACATCATTGGTTTAATCCCTCACTTTCACGGATTTGCATCCGAGGATCCATTTCAACATATAGAAGATCTAAAGAATTTATCTCAAACCCTTGGTCCTCGAAATCAAAATAGGGAAATCCTACTTATGAAAATGTTCTCTTTTAGCCTTGAAGACAAAGCTGCTTATTGATATAGAACAATTGCAAGACCAATCTCAACTTGGGCCGAACTCGAAGATGCTTTTCTAAATAAATTCCTTCCAATTGGTCGAACTAATGCTTTAAGGTGAGCTATTACTACTTTCAATCAAAACCAAGGAGAACTAATTCATGAAGCGTGGGAACATTTTCATGAATTGCAAAGGAAATGCCCATATCATGACATCCCTCGTTGGCCACTCATGCACATCTTCTACTATGGTTTACAAGAGGGCATTCATAAACTAGTCGATGCCTCTTGTGGAGGGAATTTCCTAAATCAGGACGTAGAATCCGCCTTAGAATTATTTGAAGGGATGGCGGAAAACTCGATCAATAACGCATCTATGTCGTAATTTACGCGGGGCGAAAACACGAATCATCAAAATCCGCACAAGGGCATTCATGAGATCGGTAACCCGTCCGGTTCAAAGGATCTAGAGATAATTGCAGAAAAACTGGACAAAGTCGATATCGTAGCAAAGCATCTCGATGAGGTCAG
This sequence comes from Thalassia testudinum, assembly GCA_037157565.1. Taxonomy (NCBI): domain Eukaryota; kingdom Viridiplantae; phylum Streptophyta; class Magnoliopsida; order Alismatales; family Hydrocharitaceae; genus Thalassia; species Thalassia testudinum. The sequence continues at coordinate 3,038,190 of JAZHRO010000003.1, read as the reverse complement.
AAACACAATAAGGACTCTTACGCCTCTACTTCCTACGAATCCCGTGAATCTACTTGTTTCGTAAATTCCTGCGGTGAGGGAATTTGTGAATAATCTGGATTCTAGAGATCCATCTTCCTTGGGTTTTCTATCTACTCCTTCACCAACCCAAGGAGGGACCTTTGTCCCACAATCTTACCCACCCTTTTTCACACCCTTGTCTTTTGCAGAAAACACGCTTGGTCCTTTTGATTTGAACACCGTTCAGGGATACACACCAAGATCAAACCCATATTCAAATTCCTATAATCCTGGATGGCGTAATCACCCTAATTTCTCTTGGTCTGACCATACACAAAGACCATCATATCCGACTCAGACCAGCCAAAACCTGCCTACATTGTCGTTTCAGCAACACAATGTGAGGCCATTTTATGCGGGTTCGCAAAACCCCGTATAGCCAAATAGAGATTCAAAGCTAGACCAAATATTGAGAGCTGTGACTGAGAGCCAATGACAAAATGCTGAGGCTCTTGCTGAAGTCCAACGACAATGTTCGGCAGAATTGGCTGATCTTAGGGGTCAAATCACGCAGTTAGCTGAATCTCGTCAGCTAGGGACCCTTCCATCCCAGCCAATTCCAAACCCTAGGAATATCCCACAAAGATAACACCCGGGAGTTCAAAATCCGAATCAGGGACATGTCCATCTTCTTAATCAATTACCCCAGAACCCAAATCTAAATTCAAATCTAAATCCACCTATTTCTAATCTTGATTTTGAATATCCAAATCAATAATAATCAATTGTGAATCAACCATTAATTAATAATCATCTTTCCAAAGTACACAAGCATCTTCTTCATCAATTGCTTCTTCTTCTCATGAGGGTATTAACTCTGTTACAACCTGCCTTAGAACTTCCACTAGGGATTCAGTTTTTTCAAGGAACCTATCCCAAGACCCTAGTACATCTAGATCAACCCCTGTTTCTACACCTGGAAGAGGTGCAGAACCCAATCCCGCAATTCCTGCTAATTCGCAAGATCTGGGTAGTACCTCAGTAGAATAGGAAATCCACGTCCCATTCCTAGAAGCTCTGAAGAAGACTAGGAAACAGAAACAACTTGTTACATTAGATGAAGATTTGATTAAGATTTTTGAACAGGTACACATTGATATCCCACTCCTAGATGCTACCAAACACATTCCGACTTACGCAAGATTTCTTAAGGAATTGTGTACTCCAAAGCGCAAGTCGAAGAAAGGAAGCAATATTGTATTTTCGGAGCAGGTGAGCTCTATTATTTCAAGTACGCTTCCTTTGAAAAAGAATGACCCAGGATCTCCATTTATTTCCCGTATAATTGGGGGTCAGTGTTTTAATAGAGTTCTCCTAGATTTAGGAGCTTCTATTAACCTCATTCCTTTCTCCTTGGTAAAACACTTTAAAATAGAAAACCTTAAGTCTAGCAATGTGACTTTACAATTAGCTGATAGATCTATTAAGTCACCTAAAGGAATGTTGGAGGATGTTATTGTGAGAGTTCGGGATTTTTACTTCCCTGTAGATTTTATTGTTCTTGATATGGAAGTACCCGAATACATTAGCCACACCCCAATAATCTTAGGGAGACCCTTTTTGGCTACTGCAAAAGCCAACATTGATTGTGAATCAGGAAAGATTGAATTGAAATTTGGGGAGAAGACAATTAAGTTAGATATATTTAGAGTTTCTAGTGGATTTGATTGTGAATGGATTGAGGAAATAAAATCTATAGCAGCTTTTGAGGATGACATTAGTTCTTTAGAACTAGAAGGCACAACTTTTGATATCCCATACCCTCAAAGCAACGAAATTTTATTGGAATCTCTACTCAATCCCGAATCTGACTCTGAATCCGAATCATCAATTCACTTTTCACAATTGAAAATTCCTTCCCAAATCCTGTTGTTGATTCTAATCCTGTGCTTGAATTGAAACCATTGTCTTACAATCTTAAGTATGTATATCTCGAATCTAATCAAACATATTCTGTAATAATCAATTCTCGACTATCTGAATCACAAGAATCTAAATTGATCAAAGTTCTTCGAGATCACAAGAAGGCATTGGGTGGACTTTACATGATCTCACCGGGATTAGCCCCAATTTTTGTACTCATCGCATCTATATTGAAGATGGGGCATGACCTTCAAGAGAAGCTCAAAGACGCCTAAACCCGAATTTAAAGGAGGTCGTTAAGAAAGAAATAATCAAGTGGCTTGATGCTGATATTATATATCTCATATCTGATAACCCTTGGGTGAGTCCAATTCAAGTGGTACCCAAAAAGGCAGGACTCACCATAATCAAAACTGAATCTAGAGAAACCATTCCCACACGAATTGCGAATTCGTGGTGGGTTTGTATTGATTATTGTAAGCTGAATACTATTACAAAGAAGGACCATTTTCCTTTACCATTCATTGATAAAATCCTTGAGAGATTAACTGGTAATAGGTTCTTCTATTTTTTAGATGGTTACTCTGGATATAATTAAGTTGCAATTTATCCCGAAGATCAAGAGAAAACGACTTCCACCTGCCCCTTCGGAGCTTTTGCTTTCCGAAAAATGCCATTTGGGCTTTGCAATGCACCCGCAACTTTTCAATGTTGCATGTCAGCCATTTTTACCGAAATGGTGGGTGAATATATGGTGGTCTTTATGGATGATTTTTCAGTCTTCGGGGAGACATTTGATATTTGCTTGGATAATTTGTCGAAGGTTCTAAAAAGATGCATTAAAGTAAACCTTGTCCTTAGTTAGGAGAAGAGCCATTTTATGATTCCAGAGGGCATAATACTTGGCCATCTCGTATCTGAGCGGGGTATCCAAGTAGATCGAGCCAAGATCAATCAAATTGCAAATCTTCCAATCCCTGACTCGATCAAAGGCAATAGATCATTTCTCGGGCATGTGGGATTTTATAGAAGATTCATCATTGATTTTTCAAAAATTGCCCGACCACTCACAAACCTCCTCACAAAAGATGCGATTTTTGAGATGAATGAGGAGTGTATTTTATCATTTGAAACTTTGAGAGACAGAGTTACACAGGCACCAATTTTGCAACCACCTAATTTGGATTTACCATTTGAAATTATGTATGATGCATCAGATTATGCAATAGGAGTTGTTTTGGGATAGAAAATTGAAAAGAATCCGGTGGTAATTTATTATGCTAGTAAAACATTGAATGAGATACAAAGGAATTACACAGTTAGAGAAAAAGAGTTACTAGCAATAGTATTTGGATTAGAAAAGTTCAGATCTTACATACTCGGATCTCAAATCATAGTGTACTTTGATCACTCAGCTATCCGACACCTTCTATCTAAGAAGGACATGAAACCTAGGTTAATCAGATGGATCTTGCTTTTGCAAGAATTTGACCTAGAAATTTGTGATAAGGTGGGTAGGCAGAATATTGTTGCAGATCATCTTTCCCGTCTTCCTTCTGATACAATTGAATCATCTCCACCAATCACAGAACACTTCCCTGATGAACATCTTTTGACTATATCCACAGATTTTCCTTGGTATGCAGATATTGTTAATTATTTGGTTACACATCAATTCCCACTAGACTAGGATGGGAATCGTAAATCACGACTCAAAGCTGAAGCCAAACACTATTTTTGGGAGGATCCATATCTTTTTAGACTCTGTAATGATCAAATCATCAGGCGTTGTGTCACCTCCTCTGAGATTGATTCTATCCTATCTTTTTGTCATGACTAAGCCTATGGTGGTCACTTTTCTAGTAGAAAGACCGCTGCAAAAGTTTTGCAATGCGGGTTTTATTGGCCCACATTATTTGCTGATTCTCAGACTTATTGTAAGGCATGTAGTCACTGCCAAACACTTGGTGGCATGTCACGAAAAGACATGATGCCTCTGAACCCGACTATAGTCTGTGAAATCTTTGATATTTGGGGCATAGATTTTATGGGTTCGTTTCCGTCCTCTTTTGGCTTCCATTATATTTTACTTGCTGTAGATTATGTTTCTCATTGGATTGAAGCCATACCCACACGCACAAACGACCATCAAGTTGTCATTCCTTTTATATAGAGTCACATTATCGCTCGTTTTGGGGTACCTCGTGCTATCATTTCTGACGGCGATTCCCATTTTATTAACTCCCAGTTTAGAACATTACTTAGAAAATATGGGGTTACACATCATATTTCTACACTTTATCACCCCCACACTAATGGGCAAACCGAGGTCTCTAATCGAGAGATCAAAAATATCCTTCAAATGACAATCCGACCCGATAGGAAGGATTGGTCTTCCTGTTTAGACGAGGCTTCGTGGGCTTATAGGATTGCCCACGAAACACCAATAGGCATGTCAACATACAGACTTTTTTACAGGAAACCCTGTAATCTTCCCGTAGAAATTGAACACAAGGCCTATTGGGCAATTAAAGCCTGTAATTTAGACCTCGTGAAGGCTGGTGAAAATCGTAGGTTGCAGCTTAGAGAACTTGAGGAATTACGTCATGATTCCTATGAGAGTTCAAAGCTGTATAAGGAGAAACTTAAAGCCTTCCACGACAAATTCATTTCCTGCAAATCCTTTGCACTTAGTCAGAAGGTGTTGTTATTTGATGCCTGTTTGAAGCTCTTCCCTGGTAAACTTAGATCTAAATGGCAAGGGCCATTTGTTGTAGTTAGAGTCTTCGACAACGGAGCTGTCGAAATTACTGAACCCAACAAAAATCAACCCTTCAAAGTCAATGGTCAACATCTAAAACCTTTCTTGGAATCACATCCTTTGGGTCTTGTTGGAGAATGTTACATGCTCCACTAGGTTTTTTTTATCCATCGACCACATTTGTGCATAGCTGTTTCCTATTTTTATCTTTTGATTTTCTTCTACACTTACTCTGAACTTTCACTTCATATTTTACTGATTACCTTCATTTAGTTCGACTGACCAATCTTACCTTTGGTCAAACTTGAAATCGTTCGCATAAAGATCTTGGATCTCCTCTATTCGACTCCTTCCATCACCCTATACTAAATGAAGTGTAATATCTTTTCACCCTTCTTACAATGGGGACATTGTAAAATTTTAGCTTGAGGGGGGTGTTGAAGTGAAATTTTCACTTTAAGTGTGGGTTAAAAAATAAAAAAATACATAAAAATTAAATATCCACAAAATTTAAAAAAATAGAAATTCTTAAAATGATAAAAAATTTCATAAAAATTTGAAAATATTTTGAAAAATTCATAAAAATTGGAAAATCTTATAAATATAACATAAAAATATATAAATACAAAAATTTGAAAATGAAAATTCATAAAAATAATAAGAGGGGTATATTCATTTTTAATAAAGAAGAAAAAGAAGAAAAAAATAAATATATATTTACTATAATTAGGAGCTTAATTTTCTTTTAGGTCAGAAATTAAAATGTATATAGAATATATATATAATATTTAAGAGCATTCAATTCTTAGTTAGATTTTTACTTAAACATTTTGTAAAAACACACCTTTGTTTTTAAAATTTTTAAAACAAGATTTTATTTGAATTAGAAAGCTTTAAATCTTTTAAAGATTTATTTTTTTATTCTTACCTTGAATTAAGAAACTAAGTGTATTAAGATTTAAACTTAAGTTTTGGGGTTAAATTATAACTTTCTAATCAATTAGATTAAGTAACCCTTTTGCTTCTTGAAAATTTGACTTTATCATAAAGTTAAGTAAAAAGGCTAGATATTCAGAGTTAATTAAATAGGGAGTTAGTAGAATTTTAGTTTACAAGACTTACAGGCTAAAGATAAATAACTAGACTTAGTAAATTTTGTTTTAACGGATCTTATAGGAGGAAACTAAGAATTTGAAGAACCTGAGAGTGAAGAGCTTTGTTGTCTAAGCTTTGGTTTGAGAGCTAAGTAACATAAACATCTAAATTCACACACATAGAATTGTCTTGTTGGCATCTGAGACCGTAAAAACACAGTGGTTAAGAGATCAATTATGAATCCTCTTTAGTCCAAGGATTTTCCGCGGGGCGATTCTTGAAAGGGTGAAGAATGTGCCACTCACCTAGAAAAAGGATTTGGAGAATAATGATGGTAAGAAAAATGAGAAGGGGGGAATAAAAAAAAAGAAAAAAAAATCTAATAAAACACCCTGTAGTTAAGTGCCTCATTACAAATGGGTGCTTATGCAGTTTTTCCACATAAAAATAAAGCATATAAATACAAATGGAAGCTATCCTTCCTTCCATCAAATAGATAGAACACCTCGCTACAAATGGGTGTTCTAACCAATAGAAAAAGTGAAAAAAAATATGGAGATAAAAATATTAGGAATAAGAGACCCAGTGGTCCACCGGGGAGATATACATAAAAAGTGTTGACCTTGAGATAGAAAAATGGTGAGGAGAAAGCAACCAAACCTGAGTAAGGCCAAGCCAAAGGATTGAATTGGAATAATTGGGATTGGAAATTGATGTCTTAAGATCTGGATTTTTGCAACTTTGGATGCCTTTAGGACAATTCTCTTCACTAAGCACAGATGTTTTAAAATCATAGCTACTGAACCTTGGTATTGGGCAGTGAAGCCTAAGAAATCGAATTTTGAGGATTTTAAGTTGAAACCTAAAGGAGAAGCATTGACAGAATCCTAGGTCTAGAAGTTGGTTTTAGTATTGTAGGCTAGTAAATTAGAGTTTTACTACTCGAAGTTTGATTAATAATGAGTATCTGGTTAATTTGCTTAAACTTACAACGATAAAAGTCAAATATCATAAACAAAGGATTGACTTAAATCTATTGAGTTTTTGAGTTAAAATTTAATTCTCAATTCTTAAGTTTTGTTTCCTTAAAACACTTTGTAATCTAATTTGAGTTAAGAATAGTTACAAGGATTAAGAGATTTTTAAAGAATTTTGATTCTGAATAAAATTCTTGTTAACAAATTGTTTTAAGTGTGTTTTGAAAATGTTATAAGTATAAGTCTAAGTAAGAAAATTTTCACAAGTGATCTGTATATTAATCATTTATCTTAAACTTAAACTTTTTTTGACCTAAGCTTTCCTCTACATAGTTACTGTTTATATTAATTAAAACCCAAGTGCTTTAAATCATCATAGTCTTAGTTATTTTGCAAGGGACTAGCAAAACTTTGGCTTGAGGGTATGATGAGAAACTTATCATGATCTCTAATTACCCCTAATTAACTAGTCTTCCTAGTTAATTAGCTAAGGATATGAATATATAAGGGTTAATTATAAAATAAGGGATATATAGTAAAGGACCTTAAAATAAGTTTAAAATGATATTTTAACATTCAATTAATATTATTAACAATATAATTAATAATTGGACTCGAAATCTTATTAGTCATTCCCTTAATTAATAAGTTAATTAACTTAAACATAATGTATACATAAGTATATAATAACTTAAGTAACTTTACTTAATTTAATTGATTAACTTAAAAAGGTCAAAGATGTAAATTCAAGGTGAAAACATAATAATTATCTTATTTACTAACATATATAAAAAGTGGAAAAAATCTAAGTTAAAATAAACATTTAAAACCTGAGTTTACATTTAGGTCCTTTCTAATCATTACAATCGGATCCTTAATTTTCATATAGGTCCTTATGTTTCATCTCACTTAGGTCCCTGTCGTCTTCTTTTTCTTCTTCACCTGATTGAACTGCTAACGACGGAGGGTGACTCCACCGCGCGATCACCACCCTGCCGACATCATTCTTCCATCTCCAAGCTCCTGGAGCTTGCGCTCACCATCCCATCTTCATCCATCGGTCTGGATTACTCTGAAATCCTAATTTTTGGTGGGAGTTAACCTCACCATCGTCGGAGATGATACCGGAGGTTAACCTCCCCAGGCTTCTTTGTCCAGACTCCGCCATCCTCTTCGTAGCCATCCACTATAAATACCCCCGCACTCCCTCAATTTCTCTCAAGTTGGCTCCCTTCCCTCTTCTAACACTGAGCCGACCCAATAGGCCATTCGTCTGCAACTCCGGCGATCTTCCACACCATCCTCTGACTTCCTCCATTCATCCTGATTAGCTGAGGAGTTTCGCTGAGGTCAGCCGTGTCTCTGGACAAAGGCGACGACCAAGGAAATCCTTTCCTTCATCCAATTTCGCCCGCTGGAGATTCTTCTTATTCCCTCTGATTTCGTCCTCCATCATGAGCCGTCGACAAAGTCCCTTTGACCCCTTCTTCCAGTTAACAGTAGGTAGGAGTAGGAGTAGTAGTTTAGGTAGATAAGTAGTTAGTTAGATTATCTTAATTGCAGATTCTAATGTTCATCTTCTTTGACTCTGGCAAGTTCCTTGAGCTTGCTAGGGATTTGATTTTGTCTTTTTAAGCCATTGTCCACCTTCCTCTGTCACTCACGACCACTTCTAACCCATTAAAACATAAATTTTATCACTATTTCGCTTAATTCACCTTCACCTTCAACAGCTACTATCGCTATCCATGGTGACAGTAACTGAGCTTAGATCCACCTCCATAGGGTCCTCCACCACCTATTCACAATCTAAGGATCCTAATTATCACTTCAATTTGAATAATTACCACATATAATATAAACGCCCAAATTTAATTACGCTCCTGAGCTAACTGTCAATGGTGACTCAGGAGTAGTTGAAATCCTTAATTATATATATTTATTTATTTATGATCACAATCATCTGTTGACCTATTTTCTCCACTCAATTGAGTGGGAAAACAAGTCTTGAGCTTAATCCAACTCAGATTCTTTAAAAATTGAATTCATTGTCAAATCTTTATTCAAATGATCAATTGAAGGAACTAACTTGTTCCTGAGGTTCCTTGTGACCTCAGGAACCTTTTCAAATCACTAATGGCACAATTCCACATTCTGTATCACAAATTCATCTTTTTCTAGACTCACCGGAGCTCCGGTGAGCTCCGGCGAATCAAATTTAGTCTTCAGCCTATAGAACTTGGTGAGAAGCTCAGATCAATGATTTGAGGTTTACCGATCATGTTGAGATATTTTAATTGAGATTTTAGTGTTTGGAGTTGTGATTAGGATTTCAACTTCTCCAACTCCGGCAAAGTTGGAGAAGTTTGTACAGAAGCTTAAAATCATAACTGAAGGATCTAGAAGCTTCAGTGCAACGTACTGAAGTCATTCTTAGCCTCAGAGCAATGTACCAACCTCCTGAACACTCTGAGGAACAAACCACTTTTTGATTTCAGGCGATGAGCTTGAAACCCTAGAATTCAAGGTCCAAACATCTATTTAGAGGTCTAAGCAAGTTTCTAAGGTTGAGGAGAAGAGATTCTATGTTTTAATTTTGTGAAATGAAGCTTTAATCAGAAAGTTAAATTTTAAGCTTTGAAGTGAAAATTGAGTTTGATTCTCTGATTCTAGACTCAATCTGATGATTTGATAAGTCTGAAGTGTTTTGAGATTCATTTGAATGATTCTAGGAAGAAATGGTTAACCTTTAGGAGTTAATTTGAATAGAATTGCAAACTTGTCAGTTGGGTTGCTTTTGAACCCAAACTGACAACAGTAAATTTTGGATGAGAATTGAAGATGAACCCTACCCAGACAAGCTTATAACAATCCTTAGAAGCTGTTCCAATCAATCAGAAATGATCCTAAGTGTCTGTTTCACCTTTCTTTCATCTGAATTTCGTTCTCTAAGCTTTCAGAGAAGTTTCAAGCTTCTCTGCGGTTTCTTGAATCTCTTAAGAGCTTTAAACCTACACAAGCAGCTGCAGAATCATCTGTATAACCTATTCAGACCCTTAGATAAGTTAAAACATCTACTCTGAAGACACAGTAGGTTTAAAACCATTTCCAGGCATTATATTACCCGAAGGAACCCCTTAATTTCACCTATCAAATCGAAGAGGAAATCATCCTCTAAACCTCAAATTGACCCTGTAATCATGTAGAGCCACCTTAGAGCTTTCCATCAAGCTTTATTTTGCTTGATTTGGAGCTGTGTGTAGGGAGAAACCTCCACTTGAAGTCGGATTTGGAGGGGGAGAACTTAGTCCCACATCGGAAGTCCTCGAGCGCCCGCCTTAGTATAAAAGTAAGTTGTCATGTAGCCGATTCAGTCGTCAGCGCTTGGCGCGAAAAGAAAACCTCTAACCATCTGAGCATTACGTGTGTGTGTGTGCGAGTGTGCTTGCGGGTGTGCGCCCGAGTGGGCGTGTGTGTGCGATTGGCCCTGGGAGGGCGAGGCCTAAGAGCCGTTGAGCCGGTTCGGCTCGAGAGAGGGCTGTTTGGCTCAAGAGAAAAAAAAAACCGAAAATAAACCCTAATTAAATTAGGCAAGGTCCGAATAGGGTCTGCTCCCACCCTCATCTCAGGGTGCTGTGTATCCTCGAAAGGACCTTGCCAAAAATCTAAAACAAATTTTTGGTTGAAAAGCAAATTGACTCGGTTCAGTTAGAAAAGAAAGAAAAGAGAATGAAGGACACTGGTGCTGGAGAGGCTAAGGACACTGGTGCTGGAGAAGCTAAAGGAATAAGGAAAAGAAAGCTAAGGAAGAGTAAGGGAGAAGAAGGGTAGGGACAGAAGAAAAAGAGAAGAAAGAAAGAGATCGAGAGAAAAAGAGAATAAAAGAAAAAAAAAACAGAAAGAGAAAGAGAAAAATAAAGGATTAAGAAATAAAAGAAAAAGAAGATAAAGAGAAGAAGAGAAAGAAGAGAGGCTTAAGAATAAGGAAAAGAATCGATTTTTCTTGTTATATTTGAATTTCTTTTTGCTCTCAATTGTTGTATTAAGGCATATATTGACTAAATAAACTCTTCTTTGTCTTAAGTCATTTGAAATAAATAGAGAATTTACATGTTTTAATATTAGAAATGAGAGTTCATATGGGATTTTGCAGGTTATTTTATTTTAATCAAATTTTGGCAAAATTCATGCTTCCTTTATTAACTTAAATATACCTCTTATACTTATAAAGAAAAATAAAAGATAACTAGTGAATTTAGAATGAATTTTACCTCCTAGCGAACGACTTAGACTCAACCAGTAAAAATTTTCTAAAATGTTAGGTTAATTCAACCCTATACTACTAATTAACACAACTTCGAGTTAACCTAAATGATTTTTCTCTACTCATAATTAAGTAAAATTAACTTAATTAACTGAGTTGAGGTAAGAACGACCATTTTAATGTATGATGAGAGACTCATCATGATCTCTAATTACCCCTATTTAACTACTCTTCCTAGTTTATTAGCTAAGGATATGAATATATAAGGGTTAATTATAAAATAAGGGATATATAGTAAAAATGATATCCCTAACTAACTAAGTTGAAAATTAATTTTAACTTAATTTTAAGATCGCCAGATAATGAGATTAACTCCCACCAAAAATTAGGATTTCAGAGTAATCCAGACCGATGGATAAAGATGGGATGGTGAGCGCAAGCTCTAGGAGCTTGGAGAAGGAAGAATGATGTTGGCAGGCCAGTGATCGTGCGATGGAGTCACCCTCTATCGTCAGTTGTTCAATCGGGTGAAGAAGATGACGACAGGGACCTAAGTGCGATGAAACCTAAGGACCTATATGAAAATCAAGGGCCCGATTACAATGATTTGTAAGGACCTAAATGTAAACTCAGGTTTTAAATGTTTATTTTAACTTATATTTTTTTCAACTTTTTATATATGTTAGTAAATAAGATAATTATTATGTTTTCACCTTGAATTTACATTTTTAACCTTTTTAAGTTAAGCTATTAAATTAAGTAAAGTTACTTAAGTTATTATATACTTATGTAAACATTATGTTTAAGTTAATTAACTTATTAATTAAGGGAATGACTAATAAGATTTCGAGTCCAATTATTAATTAGATTGTTAATAATATTAATTGAATGTTAAAATATCATTTTAAACTTATTTTAAGGTCCTTTACTATATGTCCCTTATTTTATAATTAACCCTTATATATTCATATCCTTAGCTAATTAACTAGGAAGACTAGTTAATTAGGGGTAATTAGAGATCATGATGAGTCTCACATCACTAACCCAAGGTCTCAACCCAAGGGTGGTTAGCTCCCCCTACACTAAAGTAACAGAAGCTCTCCTCGATACCGCATACGTGAGGGCCAGCTCACTTTCGATGCAAAAGGGACAGTTACTCTCCTCGGTACCGTGTGCTCGTGGGTTAGCTTACTTCCCTGCTACATACGATATTCGTTCCGTATACGTGAGTTCGTTTCTAGTTCAACGTAGGGTTCATGCATTGTATTCATTTCATTTCATAACATGCATATCTCGTTATTCATTTGCTTGGTTCTTAATCATATAACAGGTAACTCGTGATTTAGTAATTGAAAGAAGCATCACATCATTTACTATTCATTTGCTAGCATTAAGGGTTCTAACAAGCATTTCAAAATAGACTGTGTGGTTTAAGTAATATTCATTCACTCAAATCTACTATAGGGTTCATTTCATATCCTAGGGTTCAATCAATTCATTCTAAGATAGCATGCATTTTGATTTATTAAGTCATAGTATTAAGGAGAACCACTCTACTGGGATACATGGGTGGAATGGGGGCTTGAATCGCAAATCCCATCGTCTCCGCGAGTCCTGTATACTCTACTGACTGGAGACTTATACAATTGACCAATCACATCAAATGAGTTCAAAATAGTATACGAGTGACAAACACGTAGAAAACTCCAAACTTAAACTAACGATACTTCATTTGCGTAAAACCAACTCTGTTTGGGCCTTAAATGGGCCAAAAACGTGTACTATGACTAAAATTAGATGTCTGAAACTAGACCCAAATGTCTTAAATGACCACAAAGACTCACCTCATTTTCTTGCAGCTTCATTAGACATCCGAACCCCTTTGCAGTAGTTTGAGGGAGATCCCAGACGTCTAACACTCCCTTCGGTCGTCTGGGAGTGCAGTCAGATGTTTGGCACTGTCTCTAGACGTCTTAAAGAACCTCGAAGGGCGCGCCACGTGCCTTTCCAACGTCCTGTACCTACGCATGCGTGCATGTTTAAAAACATGACACGTAAAAAAATATGTACGTGCATACAGGTGAGTACAAAGGACATATCTCGGCACCCTGCGTGCTATCAGACATCCTGCGCCAGCTTCAAATGTCCTGAGGCTCCTCCACATGTCTGGATGACATCCCAGACATCTGATACTACGGAAAAATGGTTCCGCAGTACGTCCTGTGAACCTTCCCCTCGCGCGTCTCCTCGTCGGTAGAGTTGCAACTGCTCCTCCAGCAGCTGTAGGAGGTCGCACCTCTTCCTCCGAGTTCCTCCTCGCACCTCTGGCTCCTCCCCTCGCCCTCTCTCCCTCTCTCTCCCGAGCTCCTCCAAGCTCCTAGCTCTCCCTCTCCCTCGCCTACGCTTCTCCCTCTCTCCTTCTCCTTAGTCTCGAGCTCCCCTCCTTCCCCTACTCGTGGCTACAAGGGGACGGGGAAGAGGAAGGGAGGCTGCTAGTGGCAATGGTGGTGAAGTAAAGGTGGAGGTGGTGGTGTGGAGATGGAGAGGGCGGTGGTGGTGTTAAATAAAGAGAGGGTGAGGGGCTGTGTGCGTGAGTGTGTTGTGTGGGAAGAGAGAGAGGGAAAATTTACGAGATTTCCCTTGCAAAGTTTCCTCTTTCTCGCAAAGCCCACAAATTTAAACCAAGGGGGCTAAAATTACACTTACACCCCTACCCTTCCGAGAAAATCTCGAACGACCCTTGGGAAGGGTCATTTCACACATCACCTATAAAACTAACCTTACATCACCCATTATAGGTCGGTACCACCCTCACCTCACCCTCAGCCATTCCCCACCATCAGTGCACACACATCACCACATCTCCACAGTCGGCCACACACTCCATTCCTCCTTAGCTCTCTCTCTCCCTCTCTTCCCCTCATTCTCAGTATCCTCTCACGAGTTGAGAGGAACACTGAGAGCAGAGGAGACTCTCTTATGGATGCAACCACCGTGGTGAGGGAGCACCACCGCCCAGCTCCATCGCGAGTAGGTGGGCTGGTGTATTCTCCTTTTTATTTGTTTTTGTTAGTTTTGATTTATTTTATTTTCATTTTGGTTCTCTTTTTTTTGGTTTTTTTTTTCATCATCATTTTCAGAGCTTCAAGCTCTAAAGCTCCTTCCCGTGAGCCTGTGCACCCTCCAACCACCTCATCGAGCACCCTTGCATGCCTCAACCACCCTCGCGTGCCTCTGTGTGCATCCCCTACTGGTCCAAGACCTCCTCCGCATGCCTTCATCGCCTTCCCTGTGCGCACACCAGTAGGTTTCACAGCGGTAGAGCCGGTTGCATTTTTGCCCCAGTATTGTAGCTGCGACTTTACGCGGCTATAGTGCACAACTGGCTTGCTTCTCACTTATCCGGTGGCGAAGCCGCTCTCTCTCCTCCCAGTGACTTACTGCAGTCGGTTGCAGCACCCCCGCCTGCGCTTCTATGCGAGCCTTCCTCCAAGCACGTGACCTCACCAGTGCCTTGTGCTTCTATGTGCAGTGCCCTCACTCCTCTCCCTAGTGCCCTGCACGTGCTGCCTCCGTCCCTCTTGCTTCTTCCCTCTCACTCACTCACACACACACACACACACACACACACACCCTCTCACTCACACACACACACACACACACACACACACACACCCTCTCACTCACACACAAACAGACACACACACACACATACACATGCATATATATATTGTAAATATATATATATATATACATATATATATTTACCTAAATAAGTATATATATATATACACACACATATGTATACATATATATACATACTTATAAGTAGATACTTATACAAATATACTATACATATTTATATATATAAATATATACATATATATAGAGAGAGATGTATACACTTATGTATATGTAATTATATATACTTATATAGCTACCATATATATACATATATACACACACACATATTTCACTTCCTCCTTCACACACTTACACATATCTCTCACTCACAATATCATGCACATATTGATTGCGCAACAATCATAGGTCTGAATTGACCTAAATTAAGCTAGGACTTAGCATAAGTTAGGGTAATTCATGCATGCATAAGCATTATTTGCATCCTTACTGCTTTCTTTTAGCTATGCATAAAATAATACTATAATATGCTGATTAGGTGCATTATGTCAATTACAGGTAATAAGCTGGATCTGAAGTTGGATTTGAAACTGGATTAGAAGAATGAAGGAATAACTGGTGTTGCAGCAGAGCTGAAGCAGAAGACTTAGATTAGATGTAGTAGATAATAATGTAAGGGAGTTAAGGTATGTTATTGTATTAAGTAGGAATAAAGCAGTAAAATGTGAAGAACTTAGGACCATCCTAGTCCTTGGATAGCCTAGAAGCTTCCCCAAGCCTTAGCCACCCTTAGATTAGGTCACTGCACCTTAGGAAACCTTAAAACCCTAATTCCAACCTTTATCTGGACGTCCAGATGAATTATAGGATGTCTAAAACCCTTAGCCAACTCCCGCACACCTTAAACCCACTTCTGCAGTGTTATTGGACGTCCAGACACTTGGTCAGACGTCCAATTTCTGCAGAATACCCAAGACAGAACCTGGAATCCATCTTGACTCTAATTTGACGTCCAGTGGACTTTTGATTTTTGAGTATAAGTCATTTGATGCTATTATTGGATGTCTGGAACTGTTCTCCAATTTCTATTTTGAGATTCAAGTCTTGATCTTGGATCTCCAGCTCCCTAAACCCAATTCCAACCACATAGGAACCTAAATTAAGGTGCCCTAACCCTAGTACATCACCTCTAGAACTCTCTAAGGACCTAATTAGGTCCTCACTAAACCTAATTGACCTAGATCATAGTCAATTACCATTGCCTAGTCAATTGGACTCATAGGATCCAATTGAGCTCAGATCTCAACCCATACAAGTCCAATTGGATTCAGTGAGAGTCCAATTGACCTAAGCGCAACCTAATTGAGTTATTTTACTCTCAATTAGGCTCACACCCATTCAATTAAACTTGTGTTAAGTTTAATTGCATTTCCCCCTTAACAATTAGGGTTTGTAACCCTAATTTAAGGCCAACACCAACCTAAACCCCTTAAGATCTAACCTATATCACTTAGACACCTGGGGAACGACCACACACACACACACACACACACACACCCATTCACGCATTCCCACACAACCTAGAGTATTCTAGGTTCTTCTAGAGGTGGCACCACTCTTGGTTGCCAAAATTAGCAGCCAAGAGCCATTCAAATTGAGATCCACTTTTTATGGATCTAAGAACCACCTCTCTCTCACCATAGATGGCCACTCTTGGGGCTCTCTCTAGAGAGTTCCACACTTCTCTAGAGTAGACCTAAGGGGTGGCCATTTGCACCCATCCCATTCTTGGCACTCATTCACATTTAGGTTAGCTACATTCACTTCCACCGCACCTCCATGAGTTGTTGTAACGAGCGTGTGGCACAGACGTATTTTAAGACGTCTGGAGGGTTGTCCAGACGTCTGACCAGACGTCTGGGATAGTTTCTAGACGTCCGGAAATCCGTTATTTTCGACACACGCGAGTCGTTTGCGCGCCTGAGCGCGCAGACCACATATTCGCCTTCTCCCCTCCTGCGGCTGCAGGATTTCCCTACCGCGAATCCTTCTCTCTCCTCTCCGCGCGGCCTTAAAAGGGCACGCCTCCCCTCCCGTCTCCACCGTCTCCTCCTTCTCCTCCTTCAGCCAGTGAGCGTGAGCACGAGCGCGAGGGCGGCAGCGGCGGCCGCAGTGAGCGCGGAGGAGGTGCGGAGTGCGGGAGAGGAGCTCTACCGTGAGGGCGAGCTCGCCGAAGCGGCTTGGCCGGCCGGCGGAGGGCGCAGGGGGCGCGGAACGATGCGGAGAGGGACCTGCTGCAGTCTAAGCAGCAGGCGCGCGAGGTGCAACGCGGGCGACGTCGCGAGCGGAGGCCGAGTAGCGCCCTGATTCTGGAAAAATTTCCAGAATTAGACGTCTGGGTTTATAGGCAGACGGCTAGGACGACGTCTGGTAGCTCATACAGACGTCTGAAAGGTGTGTTTTCCGCTTTCTTCTTCCTTCCTGTCGACCGACCGAACTAAGGGAGGGAGTTGGCTGTGCGAAGGTTCACTAATTCGTCATCCTTTGCGAATTGGACGTCTGGAAGTTGTACCAGACGGCGGGAGTGACCTCCAGATGTCCGGGGTGACCATCGGACGTCTGGGAGCTAGGACAGACGTCGCCGCAAACTTCTGGACGTCTGGGAAACCACACTGAACAGGTAATTCTCTGATCCACTGTTTAAGACGTCTGGAAGAAGTTCCAGACGTCTGATTTTGCACAGTATCGTCTTTTTCGACCCATTTAGGGCCCGTTCGGGCTCCGTTTTCCGCGATTCGAGTTGCGTTCTTTTTAGAATTAATTCCTCTACCCGTCCACAGTAGCTATACACTGTTTTGAGACACTCCTTGTGTTTGATCCTTGTGATAGGACCTCGTTCAGTTGCAGTCTTGAGAGTCGCGGAGGCACGCGGGATTCCCGATCACGCCCCCATTACTCCCGTTGTACCTGGTAGAGTGGCTTAAGTTTATTATTAAAATCTGTTAAAGTATGGAACCATAACTAGAATCTAGGACATTGCATGAATCCTAGGAATGAGAAATGTATGGAATGATAGCTCCTAGGTGATGCATGAATCCTAGGGCTGGAAAACATGTTGTATGCTAGATCCTAGGATGTGGCATGAACCCTAGGATGGAAAAACTAGTGGAATGTATAATACTGCAGTCTTGGAAAAATGGAAAGGAACATAAAGCTGCCTGTAAATTGAATTAACAGCTGCCTGTTATGAATAAAGAAACATGATTGAGATCATGGATTGTGAGAACGTGAAACTGGAAAGTGAAACATATGATGTTCTGAGATAAAGAGCTGGAACCCTACGGGGAATTAGGAGTGGAACTCCTGGAAAGAAAAAGGAATGGAACTGAGATGTAGTTTGTACTGTCTCTTGGGTACGCAGTACCAAGGGAAGTACCTATACCTGTTTAGTGCAGAGTGGGGCTAGCCACCCCAGGGACCCGGGGTTAGGATTGGCCGCTCTGTACCGACTTGTTGGCCCTCGTGTACGTAGTACCGAGGAGAGCTACTAGTGTTAGGAGAGTACTAGCTACCCCACGGGCCCCGGGGTTCTGCTAGCCTCCTTCACCGACTTGTTAGGCCCACTAGGGCAAACCAGGGTAGTCAGGCGAGGGTGCGCGGACTGTGGAGGGGCAAGGCCCCGGTTTGGTTACTGTGGAGGGGTTGGACCCCTGTTACTGAGAGGGCTCTGCCCTGGTTCCATGCTGTGCTTTGGGCGCACCCGTTAACGGAAACGACTGACCGCGTGCCAGTGCGGGCTAGCTACCTGTGTGTTTATCGGTCGTGCCGTAGTCACCGTTACGTCTGTCAGTGACCTTGGGGTGGTTGACTGAGGGTAGGATCACCACGGGGGACTCTCCCGGCCAGGAGAGCACCACGTGCTACTTCTACTTTTGGAAAAGACTGCAATCAAGATCGTTCCCACGAGGACATTCGAGATCAAGTAAAGGATCTGAGAAATAAATGAAATAGTGAGAAAATTGAAAGATGTGAATAAAGGAAGTAATAGAACATAACAGCTACTGTACACTCTACTGTTGCCTTTAGTTAGTTTGCCACTCTACTCAGCGTTTTGCTGACGTGTTACACTCGTTACCTTTTTCAGGACCAGGGGTTGAGCAGCCAGGGTCGGCGGCTGCAGAGGACGCTAGGCCGAGTAGGGTCCAGTAGAGTTTACCACAGTCTTTTGTACCTCTTTTGTTTCTGTTCTAGTGAGTAGTTTTTGTTTCCGCTGTACTTTCTTTACCTGCAGTTCTTGTTATATGATAAATGTTGTTCTACTGTTGTGGTGGTATCTACTGTAGTAGTTTCTTTCCTTACTACTGTACTTCCTTACTGTTAGTTATATTCATGTTGAATGTGGTTTATTTTACTGCTCTTTTCGTTACTTCCTCGTTGGACGACTAGGTCTTGGGATTAGTCGAGTCGGTCCGGTTCTCGTGTCTCGTAGGGACTCGGGAACCGGGTCGTTACAGTTGCTCACCATGGCTGCCACCATCTCCATGCCAGGATGTTGGATCACCTCTCCAACCTCTCTCCAAGGGCCAACCTAAGTACCATTGGCCGCCTCTCCTTCTCCTCTCAACCATTCAATGGCCATCAGAGCCCACCTCCGAATACCCTTATTTTCTGATAGATTAGTAGCTAGTTCTTCATAATTTACATGCTTTTAATTGCTGCTTAGTAGTGTAGCTCTTATTCTTCCCCAATGATGCAAGCAAAATCCCCCTATAGACTCCTGTATGCGATCATTTTCTGTTAGGTAGATTTATATTTTCAAGCTTTCCTTTATAAGCTTTCATCTAATTCCATGTTGCAAACACCCTCCTGAATGAATGAATGAAAGATATATATTTTTTTATATACATATCTCTATGTTGAAAACACCATGAGCTTATTGATTGCAATCTATTTCGTGTGATCTAAGTTGCTTGCTCTTCATTTTTATCTATTGCAACCAGCAGGTCGGTGCCAGAAAATATTGAAGATCTAACGATTAACGCAATTTCTGTAAACAGCCACCACATAACTAGAATCGTGCGTACTGAAACTCATACTTTCACATTTGTCATCTATTTAACACATGCGCACGTAATTGGGGTTCGCAATGAAAGTGGCAAAACTTTAATCTGACAATTGGAAACTGGCATACGATTTTAAACAAGTAGAGCGATAAAAGAATAATTTCAGATTTGCATAAATGCTTCCTAGACACGAAAGATTGAGACTCAAGTCTCGTTATCTTTATAAAAATCATTTTTTAAGAACGTTTTAGTGCGACTATATTATGATTTTCGACGACTTTAAAACGTGCGAATCGCCATAGCGCGACTTGTTTAAAGCGACTATCCATTTTGAACTTGATTTTTGGCGAATCCCCAAGGATCAACTTTTGGCGGTAGCCAAGAACAAATTTTTGAGGGTGTGCCTCAAGGACAAGATTATCCAAACGAATTATAAAACCAAGAAAAATCCAAAAGTATAATAAGCGAATGGAATTAATGCGAGTCATAGGAATCGCGTTGAAACAGATTAACCCCAAACCTGCCTCCCTGAGTTCAACCCTGAGCCTAAAACTAACAAGTTAAAATTTGATTTAATCCAAGTTAATATTTTTTTATAAACACATATAGATTCTCTTGTAGGTTAACCACTTCCACTATACATAATTTGACACTAATTTCACCTAATTAAATAACCCTACTCACGATCTAATAGTGACGTGTGATCACTTGGTTTGTTTGTGGTGTGTTATTGTTGGTGCATACAGACCATGATATTTGATTTTCATGCACTACCACAACAAGGGTTTTGGTCAAGGTTGAAAATAATGACCAAATGCCTAAAAATCATCACCAATTAGCATCGACAATAGTTGCGAGGCAGAAGAGTTTTGGTTAGGGTTCCACCCAAAACTATGACTAAATATCTTTAGTCATGATTGATGAAACATTTTTTCTTGAAAAAAATCTATTCATTTTTTTTGCATATTTTATTAAGAAGCTTGTATAACTTATCATATGTTGTTCGCTCGAAATCAAGTTTTAAATCGTTATGTTGCAGTATAGCTAAAATCTCACGAAAAATAGATAAAATTTATACTCGAAAAAGTCCGAGGTCGTTCACTGAGAGCATGTCAGAATTCAATTCTCAAAATTGCAATTTAAACAATAGAGATAAGAAATTATAATTAGAAATTGATTCAAAATAATATGGCAATAAGATCAATGTGTCAGACTGCAAAAAGAATGGAGTAAAATGGTGATTTGAATCACCAATTACTCCCTACAATAATATCAAATGAAACTCAATAGTTATGAATGAAATAAACTTTAAGTCAGCCGTCTGATGGTAGGATCAGAGGTCTTAAACATCTGATGAACGATGCTTTTCTTTGCTTCTTCTTTCTTTGATTTCTTCTTCCTTTCTTCTTCTCTTGCTTTACTTCTTCTTTCTTCTTCCTCTTTCTCTGTTCTTGTGCGGTACCTCTTTTCCTCCTCTTTCTTTCTCTGCTTTCTCTCTTCTGCTTTCTCTGCTCTTCTTCTTCCCTTCTTCTTTTCAAGCATAGGGGAGAGGTTCTTAAATTTGGCTAAGTGTTAGTGATGGGAACACCATCATGAGCCATAACTAGCTCATTTTGACCCAATTAAGCTAGTAAATGCTCCTACATAATCGTGAGAGAGTCACAAGTTATTGCATAATCATTCTGAAGGAAAAAAAAGAAACTAGGGTTAAAACTGTAATTTTACCAGCTTATCATGAATGTAGTAAAACCATGGGTTTTTTAAGGGGTTGAATGAAGGTCAATTGGTCTTAAAAAGATAACAAGTGGGTTAAGACAAACATAAAAGGGTTTGCACGTGTTCTGAAAATTAAATGACTTTTGAAATCCTAAAAACAGACCCGCTTAATTAACTGAGGTTCTGATCGGTGTAAAATTCATCTAAACCCTCTAAAATTCATATAAAAATATTCTTTAGGGTTTATAACTTTCAATTTGACCATCAGAACCCGTTTTGGCCTAAAATAGAATCACAGACAGACATTTGCCCTAATTTAGGTTTTTGCATAAATTACCCAGCCAAACATGGTCAAAACCAAAATCCAATTTCATCATTATATTCCTTAGGTCCAAATTAGGTTTGTACCAAAATTTGGACCCAAGATGAGTTTGTCTTGACCTAGTTTGCAAATTGGTCCTGTCTAATTTCATTTCTACCCTTAACTTTCAAAACTCTTTCAAGCAAGCTCCTAACTTTGTTGTCATTCTCACAAATAGGTCCATCCGCCATTATTGCGGAGGAATCCTTCTCCTATGACCTTTGATTGAAGAGAACTCCTCTTTTCAATCAATCCCTTCCAAAATTGGAAGGGAGATTGTTTAAGGAGTCATTTTCCTTTTGAATCCGTCCATGAGCTCCATAGCCTTCCCAATCTCTCATGCGAACACATGAGAGATTCAGGTATCTTTCAAAATCCTACTCCGACGAACATTCCTAGAGCCCTTTATAAGGACCCTCAGACCTCGCCATGTGTCCGAGACTCATTTTTGTCCGGAGTTACCCCATGGTCTTCCCTCCTCTCCAACCAAAAAAACTCTGCGAGCTCAGGCAATATCTTTGACCTCCTTCCTCATTTGTTCTCGCAAACCAACAATGGATTCCTCATCCTCAGATTCTTCCGTGTGCCACAATACCAGTGGCCATCCCCTTTCCACATCTTCATTGCTGCTCCTTCCAACTGGAGAAATCATCTTCCCCGATGCCGACCATACCAACCGGTGTCGTCCTCCCCCTTTTCGTCCACTTAGAATAGGTAGTTAGGTCTCTTTAGTTTCCTAGGTTAATTTCCTACCCAAAATACCAAAAACAACCCCTCGCTACCGCCGTTCACCCTCATCTTCTCCGTCTCCGACCGAACCTCCATCGAGGTGTCTCCACTGCTACACAACTCCATCCACCTCGCCGAAACATCCACAACCTTCATCACAACACCACGCACAAAACCCCTCACCTATTCAACCCTACTCACCTCCGAAACCACCCACTGAACAACCCATCATTCTTCGACCGACTCTGACTCCACCAGCCACCTACACGCATCCTCGTGTTACGCCACAACCGTCGCCACGTTCGTCGTCACACGGCGAAGCTACTGAACGTATTTGACACAGCCGAAAGACCTTATTTGTTTGTTTCAGGTGTTAGGTCGGAGCTCCGCCGCTATTGCCATCTCCGGCCTTGTTCTTTGAGCTTCAGGACATGCAAGCCCCAGGCATCGCGTCCAGGTGGTTTGGAACTAATAGCGCTAGACTCCCAGGTCTTTGATTGGGAGTGAGAACCCTAGTAGCTATGCTAATCGAACACATCTTCTTCAGCAAGCTGTAGCAGTCGTGCGCAAGGAAAAGGACGTGGGTTTAGTTCCATATCGTAAAGAGCCGAGTGTTTGGCCACGCATATATTGATTTTCTGCTTGTTGCCTCAAGACACAGGGGGTGAGGTCCCCCGCACACCCCACACATGCCTCGTCCGTGATCTCTACCCGCGGACCTGGCCTGACCTGTTAACCCACCTAGCCAAGCACTCCTCGGCCACGACCACGCCCGCAGCCCTAAACCCGGGTGCGCGTGTACCCGATAACCCAATATCCTGAGAAAGGCCCTAGGAGGGTGGAGCCTAAGAGAGAAAGGGAAGGAGAGATTGCACAAGGATAGGGGGAGGGTTTTGCTGCAGAGGACATTGGCTGACACTTAGCCAATCTGAGAAATCCACCCCCTATGTGAAGAGGCTGAACAAAGGAAGAAGGAGAGGACTCGCAAAAGAAAAGGAAGAAGAAAAGAAGAAGAGGAAGAAGGCCTAGATAGAAGAAAGAAAGAAGAGGAGGAGGAGAACAGTGGAAGAAGAGAAGAGGAGGAAGAAAAAGAAGTTGAAGAAAAAGCACTTTAAGTCATCTGATTGTAAAATCAGATGTCTGATTATCTGTTCCTTCACTTGATTATATTCAGTAAATACTATATATGTGTTAGGCTAATAATTGGTGATCCACATCACCATTATTTTGTCTAGAATTCTTTTTATCTCTTCATATACTCATGTTATACATTGCATATTAGTTCTTGAGTAATTTATTGTGCTCATTTATACTATCTATTGAGATTGGTGCGTGAATTCCTATTTGCACCCTGTGTTCAACCTCCAAACTTTTTCAAGTAATAAAATTTATTTGTTTGAGCATTATTTTGACTATACTACAACACGACAATCTTAAACACTGATTTTGCACGAAGAACATTTTGGCGCCGTTATCGGGGAGTAACACGCAATTCACCACTATTCTCTGCAGTATTTGATTATATTAGAGCACTAACTTGCCCTGTTTGCCTTCTTGTGATTTTGCGAGGTACTTCACGAGGAGATCTTCCACGCAAAACAACCACACCAGGGTAGGTAACTTCTCCATTCTTCCCTAATCAACCTCCTAAGCTTAGGAAGACAAAAGAAAAAAAGGAAAGAATTGATTAAAACAATTGATTAGGAATCACCTACCTTATTTCATAGTAATCATCATTTAAAAGGCACAATTCCTGATTTGCGAAATTCTTTTCAAATCTCATTGAGTTGAAGCGATTCTGTTTAGAGATCCTACCCTAAATTTTCTGTGCCTATTAGGGACTACGTTTAATTTCTAATCACTTTTGGGCTAACACACTTCTTGCTTGAAGCCCAGGGTGAACATATCAAGATCAATTGGACTTGGAAATAAAGCCAATTAGGGTTTCTGCATTAGGGTTTTGAAGTACTAGTACACATGTTTGCCTGAATTAAAGGAAAGTTACCCTCCCGCATTTGTGTGCTACCCATGTCCTTGGTTGAAAGGATCTTATCAACAAAACCCTAAAAATCAGGCTCTAATTCACTTAAACCCTAAAAATCCTTGGACCTAATAATTTGGGAGTCAAATCAAGATGATTTCTAGGTCTTGACCTAGATCTCATTCTGCCATCTTTAGGGCAGGTCAGGTGAAGTTGATCTACATTTTTAGTCAACCAACCTCCAACTTAGGTCAAAAGTTAAATTAAAATTTAATCAAGTGAAACTCAAGGCACAAATTAGGACATAAAATTGGTAGACTTAAGGACTTAATTTCGTACATTCCGGTCCACCTGGATCCTCAGTGACAAGGAAGGTTGGGTGGGGGAAACCCTGTCACCCGTGGGGATGCTCTACCGTGTAGGGGTCTTTGCAGGACTCTCCCTTCCTGGCTACCCAGGTACTTCTTGGGTGTGCGAATTCTGATTCAGAGGTATCATTCGCCTCAAAATTGCCTTACTCATCCAAAAATCTTTGGGTGCCTTGATTGGGTCAATCTCACATCCAGTCCCTCATCCCTTCTATTTAGAGCACACACAGATTTCCTTGGGAATCTCTTTTAAGATCTAATCAATTTCAATCTAATCTTGAATTTTGATTCTATATCTTCATTCCACCACTTGATTCAAAAATGCAGTCTAGCTACTTAGGAAAACCATTAAAGAAACTTGAATCTCAAATATTCATGAAAGATAGAATGGTTGAGGATGCCCTTAGATTTTGAGATTGATGACCAAACCTCAAAACCAATTGAAAACAATCAGGTTAATGTATCAACAACAACAACCTTCATCATAAACTGTGCCCAAGTAATTATAACACAAGTAACAAATGGGTCTACCCAGGATGTTCTCAAGACAGGATACATTGAGTTAGAGAAATTATATAACTTTGAATATCTTCAATGCATGACAAATCATGTACTTTGGGAAAGACACCAAGATGATCTTGAAAAATGGGAAGAGATGATAAAATTATTAAAGTAGAGAATTGACCAAAAATACCCATACATTCCTCAAACATTTAGTGAAACAGCTTGGAAAAATACTGGGGATCTATTTGATCTTCCAAATCCCGAGTTCAAGAATCAAGGTTGTTGTGAACCTCCAATGGAATATGATCAACCTAATAGACAGATTGATATGCCTAACTGTAAGACAGGTTGGGAGAATCCAATTGCAGGAGAATACGATTTTGAACTGATCTTAGAAAACCAAAACCCTGGTTCGCCAAGCATAGAATTCCTAGACTCCTGTGATAATGAGATTGAATTAGAATCTCTCGAGGGTGTACATTCCGCTCCTTACTCTGATAAGGTGACCCTCGAGGTCAATTCTGACATCCCTGTAGAGCTCAACCTAGATTCTAGTGATTTAACACATACACTTAGCCTAGAATCGGGATCTGAACCTTCTTGGGATAATTACAAGGCCCCATGTGACGAAAATCAAAGTTTGAATTTGGATTATGATTCTGGTCCTTCATTTGATGAATGTACCTCTCTAACATCCTCAGAAATACAGATTGATTTTTCAGAAGTCACGCCGATCTATGATACAGAGATCGAGGAGTTGAAAGAGTTGGGTGTTGATTAGGTCTTCTCTACAAGCCTAGAACTCGAGCCTAGACCTAATAAGGACACCTTTCTGAGCTCGGAATCTGAGAATAGGCTATCCCCAAGTCAGGTTGCTAAGTCTACATCTTGTGATTTATTCTATGGTGAAACCTCTAATCCCGAATCAAATTCAGAACTTGATTCTTGCAAGTTCTCTGACAATTTCGAATCTTACGAAGATTTCGGAGAACCATTGTTTCCTAATGACCATGAGCCAATCTACAACCTTAGCATACATGATCCATTCTTTGACTCTGAGTCTGAGGTACTTGAGCCTGGGATCACTGATTCAAAATCAGGTTCCATTGATATGGAATCATTCCTTTCTGATCCTCAGGAATTAGAAAAAGAAATGGCCGAGAGTGTCTGCAACCCAGAGTTCAAACCTTTTCTTGACTCAGACTTTCTTCATCTTATAAACACTCTGCAGGCATTTACCTTTGAGTATGATGGCTACTATGAGGACTCTCTAAATGAACCTACCTTTGAATCCTTACTAGAAGAACCTCATATACAATTCTTATTGATACCACCTCTTCTACGCATGCAGAACCTTCCCAAACCCGTTCTTAACCCCGACCCGCAACCAAACTCAATTTATACTCTAATTCTCCTCTCGATCTGGTTGGAGATGATTCTCCTCCACATTCAAATTAGGTTTCGGACTTCGATCAGACTACAAATCATGCCCCATCCTTCTCTGATCACTCTCGTAGGGGTCTCACTCTTCCAGTGATTCCTTTGAGGATCCCTACTATGACCAGGCTAATCCGACTCAGCCAAACCCTGGATTCACACTTCCACATCATTCCGAGCTCCATAGCATTTGGTGGGTTCCACATCTCTTGATCTATATCTATCAACCCGCAAAACTCGTCTAATTTCACCACTCCTCCATACCATTTTCCGCTCGACTGAAGGCATTGAATTTAGCGCTTA
The DNA here is from genome assembly GCA_037157565.1 of Thalassia testudinum. Classification (NCBI taxonomy): domain Eukaryota; kingdom Viridiplantae; phylum Streptophyta; class Magnoliopsida; order Alismatales; family Hydrocharitaceae; genus Thalassia; species Thalassia testudinum. The sequence continues at coordinate 3,011,066 of JAZHRO010000003.1, read as the reverse complement.
ACAGGAGGCAACCCATCATTCCAAAAAAAACCCCGAGATCCTTCTGATTATCCATCTGTACTCGTTTGTTACACCCTCAGTTCAGTTTTAGAACAGCTGGTCTCACCTCCGGTACTCATACTAGGACTTGAAATCATCCGCAACAGTCATTCCTGACCCGTTCGCCCACCCGATAATCTTGTTCTAATTCCTGAACCTAAAAATGTACAACACCCTCCATTTACAATGAGGACATTACGAAACCTAGGCATGGGGGGTGATAAAGTGCAAACATACAAAAAATTTCACAGTTTGGAAGGGTTCTCACAAAAAAAAAGCACATATTCCAAAAATAAAAAAATAAAAAATAAAAAAAGAACAAAAATGGGAGAAGGGCGAAAATTTTAAATTGATTGCATATCAGAAAAAGGGAGGAGATAAAAATGTCAAAAAGGAGCATAATTTGCAAAGAAAAAAAAAAGAGATAGTCATTAGTAAAAGTTTAAGGAATTGACATAGTTCTAGACCATATCAAAAGAAAGAAAATGAAAGGAAAAAAGTCCTAATAAAATAGAGAAGAGATTAGTAGGAACGTTGATTTTAGGCCTCCTGAGCTATAATCCTAGGCTTAAAAATTCAAGTACCCGCTAAGATCTGGATAATCCTCAAGAGGTTGGGGAAAATGTGAAGCTTAAGTATTAAGTTTAAAGCTTAGGGATTATTCAGCCTTGTTAACTGACCTCTGGTTTGTGGAACTCAGTAACCTAAGCACCCTAATCCACACACAGTCTGGTTCAGCACGACTAACTATCAAAATCACACAGATGTGTTAAAAAAGTCAACTAGACTACGAGTGGCTGATCAACACAAGTTGATTTGGATGAATTCCTGGTGTGGAGAGGCAGGAAATTCCCCTCGAAGATGCGCAATAACATATTGTCTCCTCGGTGCTTGTCTCCTAGGATATCTACATATCCTGCCGGGGGCATGTAAGCACCCTGTGCTGGTTTAGATGCCATGGGCGGCATTGTCCTGAAATGTCGATTGCCAGGGTCTGGACGGGTTCTGATGATCAAATTGAAGATACAAAACCCTAGAGAATATTTTTCGATGAATTTTAGAGGGTTTAGGTGAATTTTATCTTGACTGGAACCTCAGTTAATTAAGCGGGTCTGTTTTTAGGGTTTCAAAAGTCATTTAATTATCAAAACACGTGAAAACCGTTTTCTATCTGTCTAACCAACTTGTTAGCCTTTTAGGACCATTTGACCCTTAATTATCCCCTTAGAAAACCCGTGGTTATTCTGCATTCATGATATGATGGTAAAATTACAGTTTTAACCCTGGTTTCATACCTTTCTCTCAGAATGATTATGTAATGAATTACAGTTCTCTGGCGATTATGTAGGAGCATTTACTGACTTAATTAGATCAAATTAAGCTAGTTATGACTCATGATGGTGTTCCCATCATATATGCACCACAAGTGCAAGCATACTCATATAACTGTTATAACATGGGAACAATTAGATCATACTAACTTGACAAAATGTTGATCTTTGACATAAAATATCATTTTTATTGAAATTTAAATATCAAGCACTTATTGCACTATTGTTAAGAAAATATAAAAAAGAACAATGGAAAAAATATATCAAAATACAAAAGACTACTCAACTCTAATTTTTTTCCTCTGTACAATAAAAATATAAACTATTAATCTCAACTTGTTGATTCAACCTAGACTTGTTCTTCTTGGTTGCTTGATTCAGTTTGAGGCGTGTAGGTGGCTAGAAATTTGATTAGATTGTCATTTATTAGACACCTTTTCGGCAAAACTAACCTCTGTACACCAAATCTGTATTAGAGTACCAAAATCATAAATGGGGCATGAAAATAAGCACCAAGAGCAATTAAAAAGAAAATCTATGTTCATCGATGGTGTGTACACATCTAATTGGCTTAAAATGTCTATTCATGCATGTTCCTAGTGTTATAGATGCATCATGCATTATAAATATTCCATAACAAGCATAATCAGGCATTTAGGTTAATTTTTATAAATTGTATAGTAATTCGTCTCTTTTTGTCATTAAGAGACAGGGTGATATTTATCTGGGCCTTGGATTAAAGATCCAACCGCACAGAACTAATTAAGGAGACGATCGAAGTCCAACGCCTCTAAGATCACCCCGATCGGACATCCGTAGCATCAGTTGCAATTTGATAACGATCGGAGGCCAAGGGGTAAGGTGGTGAAAATCCAAACTTCAGACAACAAATCCAACCGCATGATGGGTTCGAATCGACGATCGTAGCCTAACAACGCGAAAATTGATTCAATCCAACATTCGTGGCACTATGTACAAGCATTGGAAAATGGACGGCCTAGATGGCACCAGGTGGTGCCATCCAAGCTACCCACAACCACACGACCTCCTCCTTCATCCACGCCATCAGATCTTGATTGCTGGATCGAATTCCAACAGTTGAGAGCACGAGGACTAAAATTCAAAAACTCGACAAAGCAAGCGGTATGGCGCAGCGGTCATGCCCCCTTTCGCAAAGAGGAGGCACGGGTTCAAGCCCCGATCACCTCAAATCCAGTTGCGGTGAAATTCAACCATGGATGCTTGATCGAGTTGCAGAGGCGGCAACCATGTGGCACACTCTTGTGCACCGAATGAACGAGTGTGCTGCATGCCTGCAATGATGCACCATCAGATGCACCATTATATGCGCACGCGTGCAATGTTGACGAGGAAGCGCTCGCGGTGATTAAGCCGTTCGATCGAACGGCCATGATCGCTCAAGGCACGTGTGTGTGAACGACTGAAGGCAAGTGGACGGTGACGTGTTGCGTTGTGGAGTGTTAGATCAGAAAGAGTGGCTGAGATCGAGCGCAAGCCTTCGGCGACGTACGCCTGCAGTGATGCTCATAAACGTCACTAAAGACCCTAATATTAATGTTGAAGCCTTAAAAAGACTTTTATGCCTCCATTGCTACACCTACAAAAGGCATACCCCTCCCACATGTTTTCTCATCCCTTACTTCTGTCAACATCTCAAAGAGATAAGAACGGTCTCAAGCTTGCTTTAGTGCTTACAAGCTGCGGGAAGCTCCGCTAGAGTTAAAAATCAAAATCTTCCACTTCTCATCCCCCCTTCGCGGAGCTCTCGCCAGTCATCCTCTCACCCCTGTTCGAGAAGCAGATCCTGCAACATCGAAGCCCTGCATCATCCCTAGTTCTTCCATATTGACCCTCCTTCCTCCGTCTTTACTCTCCTTTCAAGCGTCATCCGTCTAGCTCATCTTCCAAGCATTCGTCAAGGAGGATAATTTTTCATCCCTTGTATTTTTATTGCTTTCTAGTATAGATTTTCAGCTTTCTAATTGTAGAAATTAATTGCAAGTGACATTATCATAGTTATAAAATTAATATTCTCTCTCTCTCGCTCATTTATATTTCAAGTAGTTTAGCTGCCGTTGCGAATGTTTCTATTATAAAAAAAATTACAAAAAAATATAATTATGGATTTAGAATCGACATAGCCTCCTTGTGTTCGACCAGGAACTCACATAAGTTTTGGTTAATTTATTTGATAGTGGATTTTTTTACATAACTACAACGATGGGTTTTCAAACTCAATCTTTTTTGCGTATAAAATCTTGTTAATCAACAAATATATGGATAGATTGCACAAAAAATTTCTCTATACCAACTTAAAAGTTGCGCACTAGAATCATCACTTCATTGCTATATGGCATTGACATATAGACACATCCTTAGAAGCAAATGAAGGTGGAAACAAACACCTGATTTGATTGTGTATGATATCCTCCCAATCTATATTTTTGCACTACCCTCATAATTGCACTTTATCATTTTGTTCTAGATAAAAAAGTAAAGTCCTAGTACAACTAGATGTGAAAGGGTGGCATTCATATTGAAAGTTGTTCCAAATTAAAAAAGTAAGAAAGGATCATCGAAATTGATTGTGAGTTTTTTTTTCAATGAATGTAAGATTTGAACCTAGGTCCTTAGGTAGGAGGCCAACTCCTCGGCCACTAGACCACTCAAGTCTATTGATCTTTATGTAGTCCACATCTTAAGGAACATACATGCATTGAGGAGAAAGTTCAATACAAAGTAGATATTCAAAACTAAATGTGTAATTGAAAATCAAATTAAAAGAATAAGCATAGCATAACTTTTTTCTTGCTGCCCATATGTAGTAAGAACTCAAACAAATGATCTTTTATAGTTGCAACTTAGGGTTCAAAGCCACTTTATTTTTACACCACATGGTTAAATTGTTTTCTAATGGATCACCATATGGTTAAGTAATATAAGATTTCATGATGAATTTAAGAGATTTATATATCTTAATTGTAATGGTGCAGGTTTCCTATTGTTAGAACATTTATCCATCATCACTCGCCATGCCTATCCAAATAAAATGAGAATGATGAGGCAACATTCAGATAAATACTAAAGAGATGGGACAATGCCTTGTGGGTTAACTTTGTCTGAAGCCACTTCTGGAGCCATTTATGTCCTTGAAGACTTCATCAGTAGTAGCATGACATATTAATATTTAACGATCATAGTAAAGCTTATCAAATTCACAACATTAGCAAATGAAAAGAGGGAACTAATTCTTTATGTGAGGTAATCTAAGTGATTTCGTTTGAATAGCTTGCTTAGTTGATGGTGAAGAACAGATCCTTATTGGAAATAATTCAGACCTCAAAGTAACTATGCTAAAGGAGCAAGCCCTCCTTAGGGTAAGATTTACACAACAAACCCAAGTAGTTGACCACAATTGCAGCCAAAAGTCTATGATTCACAGATATTTATTAGTGAAATCTATAATGTTTATTAGTGCATAGATAAAATCTATAATGTTTATCAGTGAAAAGGAATGTTATCAGGTAGAAGTTATTACCCAAAATGCCATTACAAAACCAAGATAATTACTTACCAAAAATCACCCAACTACCAACACCAACCCAACCGCTTTGTAACGACTTGAGCTTAGACTCGAGTCTAATTGAGAAAATTGGCCTTGACAACTTATTGGGTACGACCAAATGGACCCCAGCAACCACCAAAAATGCTTAAGCCCAAGTTATTAAGTAGAAATTTTTAATTCTTATATGCCACCAATCACTTTCATGAGTTTACGATGTGGAATTATGTTTAGGAGTGTTACAACCTCCCCCACTTGAAATCCTAACGTCCTCGCTAGGGTTCAATACTCCTAATAGAAGTAGCAACTCTGCCTCATTGCACACTCATCGATTGTCCCAAGGGCTGCCCTTTCTTCCTACTAGAAGGAGTTTGGCTCTGATACCATTTGTAACAACCCGAGCTTAAACCTAAGTTTAATCCAGAAAAACTGGTCTTGACAACTTGGGCTAATGCATTTTAGGTGGTTGCTTGGGTTTATGACCAATTGAGACTAGTCCAACAAGACTAAAATGGGATCCATGCTAAACCTTGGCCTAACTTTGAAATAATAATACCTTGACTCTATCAAGAGTCTAAGATTAGAAATTGGTGGCATTTCAGGGTTCACATGAAACCCCAAGTGATCTAGTAGGTCCATAGGATTAAGTAATCCAAGCGTTGGACAAGAAATTGATTAAAAAGAGATGATTTGATCATAATAGGAGGATCTGTAAGTTTGGACACCTTTAACCTCATGAGCCACGGGCTCATCATTGCGGGTTGAAGACCTAAGGATTTGTGTTAGCTAATGACTACCAGTGATCATCCTTGGAGCTTAGAAAGTTCCTGTTGCAGTTACGAGCCATGAGTTGTCATCAAAATGTGGTATTTGTAACCACCTGAATCAGACTTAAAATGAGGTACTCAAGCAAAAGTTAGTTAGGAAAGCGCCCGCATGTGCGGATGACATGTTGAAGAGATCTATTGAGGATTTAGATTAAGTTATTATCGTTGTAGTACAAAATCCTCAATTGATTTCTCAACAAATAAAATTTATAACTCGAATATCTAAAAGAAGTCCGAGGTCGAATACAGGGAGCAAGTATTGCATTCACATGCTAATATTCAATTAATATATAAATGAGCACAATGAATGAAGCACCATAAAGATATTTCAGTGAATACTAATCTGTCACATTAAATATTCAATGAAGCTCAATGTATCTTGAGATAAAAAGAAAAAGCTAAAAGTGGTGATTTAAATCACCAATTAAGCCTTCTAAGTATGCATCACAAATATCACAATTAAACTAAATAATTCAACAATAATAAGATGTCTGCCTCTCAAGTCAGACGACTTAAATGTCGCCTGCTACAGTGCTTTTCTTTTGATTTTCGGTTCTTCTTCTTCTGCTCTCTTCCTTCAGCCTCTTACTCTTCTTTCTTTCCTTTCTTTTCTTTGGCATAACCCCTCTTCTTCTTTCACAAGCCTTTTCTTAAGGCTTTCTCTTTGAGCCTTCACTGCACAAGGCTCTTCTTCTTTCAAGCTCTTTTCACGGTTAAGTGTTGTTTGTCACGCTGAATCGAGTTTTTAAGAATATCGTGTTGTAGTACAGTCAAAAAAAATTCAAAACTATTACAATTTTATTACTCGAATTTTAAAGTCCAAGGTCGAACACAGGGAGCAAATTGGTGCTTTAGAAATCAAGATCACAATTCAATAATATCAATAATGCAAAAATATAAGAGTACTTGGCAATGTAGATCACAAAGTATTCAAGAATTCAATGCATATAAATATGAATAAAAATTAGAATGTTTTATGCTATTTCTTCTCTCTCTCTGATTCTCTTCTCTTCTTCTTTCTGATTTTTCCTTTGAGAGTTCTTCTTCCTTCCTTCTTCTGATTTTGGCTTCTTCTGCCTTAGCCTTTCCTTGAGCTTCTTCTGCCTTCTTCTCTTCCTTTGGCTTTTCTCTTCTTCTTTCTCTCTCTCTACCGGCTGCCTTCTTCTTTGGCTTTACCTTGCTACCTTTTCTTCCTTCAGCTTCTTCCTTCGACATCTTCCTTTCTCTGCCTTAGCCTCTCTGCGCCCTTGTCTTCTCCTTCCTCTTCTTCAGCTTTGCTTCTTCTCCTCTTAGCCTGCAGAGAAAAACCTACCCCCTACCCACGCGAACTCTCCTCCCTCTTCTCTCTTGGGTTCTGTTCTCCCAGAGCCATGCTTCTCGGGTAATCGGGTCGGGTACACGCCCAGGACAAGGCCCACCGACGTACGGTGATGGGCAAAGCATTCTAGTCGAGTCGGGTCAAGACCAGATCCTCAAGGCATGGTCTTGGACGAGGCGCTCGGGTCGGGTGAGCGGGACCTCACCCCGTGAGTTGGAGGCGATAAGCCTCTAGAAGGAAAACAATTTATGCGAGCGCGACGCCTCTTCCAATTCCGAGGTGGGACTATCTTCCCACCTTCTTTGCGTGCACCCGAAGTAGAGGTGCTTTTGTTGATTGCAGAAGCTGCGACTGCCCTTGACTCTAGTTGGCAGCCTGGAGTCGTGCACGAGGGTACTCCACGCAACCTGGGACTGCGATCTGGAGCTGGCATGGCCTGGACCTTGCTTCAAGCCCTACATCAATGGCGGAGCACACCTACACCTGAAATCACCACAACAAACTCGTGGCCACGTCAGAACATTCAGGAAGCTTCACTGAGGCACGACGAGTGTGCTGCGGTGGTCGGCGTGGCGTGGGAGCGCCTGAGTGAGTGTGCCTTGTGCACACTGTGTGCGTATGTGTGGGTGTGTTAGGGGGTGTGTTTAGGTGAGTGGCGGAGTGAATGGAGCGAGGGGTTGTGATCAGGGGGTCGAGGCGGAGCTTATAGACCTGTCGGCGAGGAGGGAGGTGGTCTGTGGAGGTGGAGTGATCTTGCTGGAGTTGGTGGCTGGAGGTGAAGGAGGTGATGGTGGTGGAGTGCAACAGTAGTCGGTTGAGGAAATAAAGAAGGGGGAAAGGGAGTGGAGGGTGAGAGGAACCAACCAAGGAGGTGAAGAGAAGAAAGGGAGGTGGAGATGGCATCTGGCACATATTGCCGACGTCAGAGACGAAGATGCTCAGTGAGGACGGTCGGTGAAGACGAACGGGATGCAGGGACGTCGGCGAGTATTGCACAATGCGGACGAACGTGAGGAAGAACCTGCCATCGGTATTGTGGTTCGGCGACGAAGAAGATCAGGAACGGTCGCCAGACCTTGATGAGCGAGTCGACCAGAGGAGGAGAGAAGAAATTGAGGGGAATTCCGGCCGATTTCAAGCTTAGGAGATGCGGTTGGATTAGGGGCTGCTTAAAATAGGACTCTAGGGAAGGATTTGTGCTTGGAAGCCAAGCTTCCAAGCAAGGTATAATGGCCAGAGATGGAAGCTTCAAAAAAGCTTCCAAGCAAGGTATAATGGCCGAAGATGGAAGCTTCAAAAAGACCCAAATCTCTCATGCATTTGCATGGGAGATTGGGCAACAAGTAGGGCATCAAATTGGGTTCACATTGGAGGGAATTTCTCAGATAATCTCCCTTCTAATTTTGAAGGGGATTCTCTGAGAAATCAGGGAGAAATCACCTTCTCAAGCTCGCTGGAGTAGGATTCCTCCGCTATAATGGCGGAGGGACCTAATTGCAAAGAACGACGAAGAAGCTAGGGGGCCAAATGCAAGGGTTTTTGAAAGATAGGGGTAGAAATGTAACCAGGTTGGACCTATTTGCAAAGTGGGTCAAGATGAGTTCCCCTTAGGTCCAAATTTTCGTACAAACTTAATTCAAACCTAAGGAATCCAATGGTGAAGTTAGATTTTGGCTTTGTCCACGTTTGACTGGGCAGTTTACGCAAAAACCCAATTTAGGATAAATATCTGTCTGAGACCCCATTATAGGTTAAAATGGGTTCCAATGGCCAATTTGAAAGTTCTAAACCCTAGAAAATATTTTTATATGATTTTTAGAGGGTTTAGGTAAATTTTATCCTAACCAAAACCTTGGTTAATCAAGTGGGTCTGTTTTAGGATTTTAAGAAGTCATTTAATTCCCAAAACTCACACAAACCCTTTTATGTCTGATTCAACCCACTTATTATCTTGTTAAGATCATTTGACCTGTGTTTAGCTCTTGAGAAAATTCGTTATTGTACTGCAATGGTAAAATTACAGTTTTACCCCTTGTTTCTTGCTTTTCTCTCAGAAAGATTATTCAGTGAATTAGGACCTCCAGTTGGTTATGTAGGAGCTTTTGTTCTCTTTTATGGGTCAAAATGAGCTAGTTAAGGCTCATGATGGTGTTCCCATCAAGTGTGTAGCAGTGGAAACTAGCTTAGAGAAAAACCTTCCCCTTCCCTGCTCTCTCTTTCTTTCCTTCCCCCTCTCCTCTTCCTTAGATAACCGATCTTAATTAGATATTCGGGTCAAGCACAGTAACCAGTTCCAGGGCTGTGTGCATAGGGTCGCAATCGAGGAGTGCATTGGTCAAGGCGGGTCAGGTGTGCGTGGGTGTAGTGGGGACTTGACCCCCAATGTGTCTTGAAGCAATCAGCCGAAAGCACAAATCAAATTTATCCACTGGCGGTTGCTCTTCTACAAACGATGTGGGACTAAATGTCCTCTTGTTCTTCGTGTGCGCTTGCAACAAGAAAGTTTCTCTGATTGTAGTAGTTGCAGAGGGTGTGGTCTTCGATTGACCACTTGGGAGTGGTCCTGGGATTACTCCACATGTCTTGGAGGTGTCACCTAGGACTCATGTGGCTAGAACATAGCTCCAAGCTTTCTTGAAGCTTCTTCATTAATGGCGGCAAAGGGCGAAACCTGAAAACATCAATACGGGCTCAGAAGCCCTCGTTAAATGGTTCAATAGTGTTGTCGGAGAACGTGGAGTGTGTTGGTGGCATCCTCGTGGTGTGGGAGTGCATGTAGGGGTGTGTCAAAGTTGGAGGAGCAGCGTGAAGGTGGGTGAGTTCGGTGGGCAGTTTGGGTGGCCAATCGGATGGAATAAGTTAAGGCTTTTGTTCGTGGTGATGTGGCGGAGGTTGTGGAGTAGGTGGCGAGGCGTTTGGAGGTGTGAGGTGATAGGAAAGCCTCATCGAAGATGTGGTTAGAGCGGAGGAAGATGATGGAGAATGTTGGTGTCAGGGGTTATTTTTGGGTTTTGAGTAATAGGAACGATAAGAGAGCGAGGAAGAAACCTAACTACCTACTTTAACAGTCAAAAGGGATAGGGTCCGCGATGGTTTTGGCAGGCCGACGATGGAGAAGATGAACTCTCCATAGGGGGACGGCGGCAAGGAATGGGGAAGACGACCCTTGCTTTGGCTGGCGAGGCACGGAGGAAGATGAGGAAGAGGATGGGTAGGCCAATTTGGCCGCTGGTTGCCTGTAGGACGAAGGGAACAGAGGTTGCCGGAGCTTGGTCGGAGAGTGGCCGGAGGTAGGGAATTGAAGAAGTTTTTGGCCCCAAACCTTACTAAGGAAGTAAGGCAAGTGTCCTAGGTTCTTTTATAAGCATTAGGAGGTCCTTCCAAGATTGGAAACCAAGCTTGAAAGCTTGAGGCTTACGTACAAAAGGGAAACCCTTGACTTCAAATGATTCACACGAGCATTTGTAAAGGAAACAGAGCCCAATGTGTGGCTCAAAGTGTAGGGAAATCTCTCAGGAGTCTCCCTTCTTATTTTGGAAGAGATTGGGCAAGAAATAAGGGAGAAATTCTTAATTGAAGGTTGTTGATGATGGGTTTGGGAGTCTGAAGGTGGAGGAGACCTATTTTTGAAGAAGATGATGAAGTTAGGGGGTATTTACGAAGATTTCAAAAGTTAGGAGGATATGTGTGAAAGAAAAGAGTGAAACTGGACTCGAATGCAAACTAAGTGAAGATGATCTCTGATTGGGCCCAAATTTTGGTACAAACATAATTTGGACCCAAGGAATCTGATGGTAAAGTAGGATTTTGTTTTTAACCAAGTTTGATTGGGTAATTTATGCAAAAACTCAAATTAGGGCAACTGTCTATCTGAGACCCTATTTTAGGTCAAAATGGATTCCAATGGTCAAAGCAAGCATACTAAACCTTATAAAATATTTTTCTACGATTTTTAGAAGTTTTAGGTGAATTTTATCCTTACCAGAACCTTAGTTAATTAAGTAGATCTATTTTTAGGGTTTTAGATTCCATTAATTCTTAAAACACATGAAAACCCATTTTATTCTGCATGGATCCTCTTATTAGACATTTATGATCATTTGGCCTTTAATTAATCCTTAAGAAACTTCGTGATTATTCTAAAATTAAGATATTCTATTAAAACTGAAGTTTTACCCTTATTTTGATGCATTTCTCTCAGAATGGTTATGCAATGAATTATGGCTCTTTAGCGGTTATCTAGGAGCATTTTTCTGTTGATTATGACTATTAAAGCTAGATATGGTTAATGATGACGTTATCATCATGATGTTGGGGCACTTGGTACTCAAGCAAAAGCTAGGAAGGTGCTTGCATGTGCAGATGATGTTGGGTGCCTGGTATTCAATGAAAGCTAGGAAGCGTATTGTAGGGGGATTTGTTGAGATCTTGTCCGAAGGCGGGTTGAGAGGGCACACCCAGAGTATATGCTCCTAGTAGGAGCATTAGTGTGGCCCAACAGTACTTGACCAATCCCGCTACCAACAATCTAGACAATTGATGACTAGACCTATTGAGCTTGCTCTTCACATCCGCGAGGCATTGGCTTAGGTAGCTCTTAATAGGGTGATAACACTATACAAGAGGGTGATAATTATGTTGAATATGGCCCATCTTAAGAATAAAAGGCACAACATAAGTAGAATGGGAGCATTGCATGCATCATGTACCAAGATTGCTTATAAAACTGTATTAATGGCCATTTGTGTAGGCATTCATCAAAGCAGGACTCAAATGAGCAATCGGACCGCACGGATGGATTCAGAATGACGAACGGAGTCCGACGGACTCAAGATCAGCCAAATCTGACATCCGGAGCTCCGACAATGGGCCCAAGAAATTATGACCGTTGATCTAGAGATCAACGGCCCATATTGCGCCATGTTAGCCCCCACTCCACCGTACGTCGCCCTTCATCCAGCCAAGATCAGATCTTGGCCGTCGATCTTCGATCGAACGACCGAGACTCGCATGCCCGCCCGCAGTCGCCGCTACAAAGCGCGGCGTGGTGCAACGGTTAGCGTGCACACCCGCACGCACGCATCGTGGGTTCAAGCCGCGCGGAGTCGAAATCAAAGATGAAGGACGCGTGTGGTGAAATTGGGCCGCCCAATCAGCAGAGGGCGGCCGAGATCTCGCCACGCGGCGCAACCGCAGCTCACGGGCGCCCGTGCGCGGGCACGCGCGCGCCCGAGGCGCGATCCCAGTTCATCCGAGGAGGGTTCTCAGCCGTCCGATCTTCGATCGGACGGCTCTCGTTCAGCAGTCGTGGATCGCACGAGGAGAAGAAACAGGGTGGGCGGCTGACCAACGACTGGAGGGCTTCACCGACGCTTTTGGGAGTGGTTTTAGCGACGCTCTGGACGTCGCTAAAGCCCCTTCTTCTTTTAGGAAACCCTTAACCCTATTTAAACCCCCTCCAACCACTCATTCAAGGCATTCACTCCCCTTGCAACTACTCCACCCCTCTCTTAGCTAGCTTTAGGCCCTCTTGTAATCGCCGGAGATGACGAGCCGCCGACGGGGCTCCTCCACCGCCGTGGCTGCCTCGTCGCTCTCCACTCTCTCTCTCTCTCTTTTAAGCTTTCCATTACTTTTGTTTGAAGCATGCATTTAATGTTGGAAGCTATGAACTACAAGTGCATGATTAATGAAGTTATTCTCCGTTCAATTATCACTTTAATTTTCATTCAAGTTGCATGATCAAACAAGGAACATTCTAACCCTAATCTCTCTCTCTATCTCTCTCGCTTTTCAAAGCTGCATCCTTTGCAAGCAAAACTCCGCACTTTCCATGACAACAAGTGATAAGCAAAAATCCGATTTTCACGCCTCCCTGAGACCGACACTCGGACTCACCTCCGTTTATTTATTTTAAAATCGACGTTGCAAGTGTGACTATAACGACACACACACACGCACAACGACACGTCACAGGGTCAACTTTCTCGATTGATATTAGCAACGTTCTCGTGTAACAAGAATGGGTATGCCTCTCTCAGGCCTAGTTTACAGTGGGGGATAAACCCTCTTTTTTAGGGTTATCCCTTGTTTACCCCATGGGTTAACCCAACCCCTCTTTGGGGTGTTTTTCGTGTTAGGTAAACACCGGTTGGCCTCGGGATTGGGCTAACCCACGACACAACCCCCATTCTCTCTCAGGCCTAGTTTACAGTGGGGGATAACCCCTCTTTTTTATGGTTATCCCTTGTTTACCCCATGGGTTAACCCAACCCCTCTTTGGGGTGTTTTCCGTGTTAGGTAAACACCGATTGGCCTCGGGATTGGGCTAACCCGCGACATAACCCCCATTCTCTCCCTCTTCTGCCCTCTCTCTCACGAGTTTCTTCTCCCGAAGATGCCCTCCACGTCTCTCTGCTCTGCAATGGCACGATTATTTGCAGAAACCCTAGGTTGCTTCCACGCTTTGAACATCTATTTTCAGAAGACTGGAGGCAAGCCTTTACGCACCTTACGTAACACTTTGGCGCCATTCGAGCATTCATGTTTGACCTCTCCTTCGAAGGGGAGAGGGTAGGTTTTGATTTGTCCAATTTGTGCATCGAATGTTCAGTAGTTGGACATCACTACCATCCTCCTTTTGTTGCATGCCTTGTTCCGGGTTTGACACCTCCTTCTTCGATGTGTCTTATTTACCTAAACCCTAACGCCTTGTTCCGAGGTATTCTAGCTCCAGCAGCTTTCACAAATCTGCGAATCTAGCCGATTCTGATTTTGCTTTTTCTGTTTTGTTTTTTGTTGTTGAATGTATTGATGGCTTTTGATTCCCCCAACCTCTATAAAAGGGGTTACCCCCGTTTTCTGTCTTCTCTACGCCTGCTTAAATCCCTTAAGGTGGGTTTTCCTTCAAGTATTCTTTTGCTATTGCATATGTTACTTCTTCGTTAATGTTATGGTTTCTTCACAGTATTGATCCTAGTGTGAGTTGCTGGAGATAGGGTTTACGTGTTACTTTATCTGAGGTTGGATTGATTGAGGTAAGATGTTATGTGTTTTTTCGTTACTACTGTTTTATTTCCTGAATGTGTTTTGGTCATCCAAAGGGTGCTCTTCACTCTTGTGGTTTGAACTTCTAAGTGAAGTCTGTCATGTTTGAACATATACCATGTGTTTTGATAACCGTTGAATTGCTCTTTCCATGTTTTTGTTCGAGTTAGGACATTAGAGTAAGAATGGATACCCTGTCTGTCTTTCCATGTTTTGATAAGAACTGCTCTTTCCATTTTTGATAGGTCTTCTATTCGATGTTGAGTTCAAATTATTTTCTTCATGTTTGGGCATTACCAGTGCAGTCCATGTTATGGCTTGAATGTGCTTCTTCTTTTTGCATCTTTTTCTTTGACAATAGGTGTTCACTTCAAATGAAATGTGGTTTTGTGCTTCTTTTACATAGGTTGTTCGAATCATTTATTTTCTTCTTTTCAGTGGTTTGCCTATATTCTATATTTCATGTGTTTATGGACTCAAATTATCCTATGCTATGCATTCAATGTGCTTCTTCTTTCTTCATGCAACTTCTCTGACAGTAGTAACTTGTGGTTTTCCTAATTTGGGCTTTACTTGTACAGTATTTGTTGGAATCATTAATTTTCTTCCTTTCAGTACCTTCCTTATAATCTGTATTTTGTGTTCTTACCTCTCCTATTATCCCATACCATCGATTCAATGTGTTTCGTCTTCTTGCATGTTTGTCTTAGGAAAGAGTAGTTGTACTTGTGGTCTTACTGGTTTGCACTTAACTAGTACATTAGCTGTTGGAATCATTGATTTCCTTATTTTAATAGCATGCCTATAATCATTAATTTGTGTTTTAAACTCTCCAAATTTTCGTATGCTATGGTTTCAATCTCCTTATTTTTTGTGCAGCTTCTCTTCATTTATCCCCTCAGTGCACTTTACTTCCAACGTTGGTGAATATCATATGCCATGGTTTCCATCTCCTCTCTGAATTTTTGTATGCTATGGTTTCAATCTCCTTTTATAGCATTGGGTATTTTTAATTTCGTCCCAGTGTTGGGAATATCTAGGTTGAAGTATTTGCTGTGGAAAGGATTCTCTTGGGAATTTCATATGCTATGGTTTCAGCCTCCATCATCTTTGTGCGGCTTCTTTTCATTTGTTTACTTGTTTCCCATGGAATCTTGGGAGTTTTGAATATGTTCGTAGGGTTGTTAATATTTGTCTTGAAGCTTTTGTTTTGAAATTCGTACGCTATGGTTTAAATCTCCTTTCTGCGACTTCTTTTCATTTACAGCCAACCTCCATGGAACTTGACACATTGTTGTTTTTAGTCCATATGTTTGTGATTCTAGCCATTATTCATTCACTTGTTTTCCATATATTTCTTTCCTATTTTGAAGAACTTATGCTTTTGTTTTGATTTAATATTTTCATGATGACTATGCCTATATTCTACTTTTTCTTACATATTTTTCGCTCTCCGTAATATCCTATGCTATCGATTCAAATGTCATTGTTCTCTTTTATTGTGTGTCTTTTATCTTAGTTAGACTATTTACCTGCCATTTTGCTGCTTAGGATTCAAACTTGCTTCGAAAGCTTAATTTAAATGTGTTTGGAACCTTATGCTTTGTAACCTACTTCCATCTCAGTTAGACTATTACGTGATCATTTTTCGTAATAGTTGATTTAAGACTTGCTTTCAAAAAGTATATGGTAACACTTATACTTTCACTTTATTCATAGGAGAGATTCATATAATTATTTCAAAATAAAATAATCTACTACATACCTTCCCTCATAAGATGTGGACTATAGGAAATATGTCAAGTGGTAATAGGGTTGAAATATGTCAAGTGGTAATAGGGTTTCCCACGAAACATGATCTTCATTTCTTCATTTTATTCACCATCTAGTGATAGACTTCCTTTATCCCATGTACTCATCACACAACAAGTGGTCATTGATACAATGCTATAATAAGGCTAGGAAGTTATTCTTTTTGTCGTCTTGGACAAAGATTTCACTACTAGCCTCACTTCGAAAGGCTTACTTGTTCTTGTCCCTCTTCTTGAACAAATTTCCTACAACCTGTATGAATTTGGGCCTTACCCATACATAAGTGGTTCAAGGCAGGACTTAATAATGCTGAAAGCTCTTTGGTGATATCCTACATAGTGGATTTCGTTGAGTTTAGTGGTGTTTCATCTGGACTCTTTTTTATTGACTCTTGATTTGGGAAATGGAAAAGAAATGTCAAGACTCATTTTTGTTTTATTGCAATTAACCACTAGTTGAACTGCTAGTAAGTGATGTATATTCCATTTTGAGGATAGTGGTTTACATAACAATCATTTGGGAAAGAATGATATCCTGATGTTTTCTTGGGTTTCAATATAGAATACTTTGTGTTATTAAAGTATTGTCCATTCAGTCATGTAGAGTACAATATGTTACAGTTAACCACAGTAAATTATGTATAGGGGGAGTGTTTATGGATTTCACTCTTGATTTTCTCAAATGAGAAATGGCTGACACTTATAATAGAGTTAGCCATTGTCTATATCCTGAACGGAAGAGGAGGTTTCAAAACGTACAAAAAAATCCTGTCGAAATGATCATTGCAATTGTCATAATGATCCTTGTTTCCGAGAAGCAAGATGATCACAATGATGATGTTTGCAAACATTTTCCCACGCAAAGGTATAAACTTGACATTT
Source organism: Thalassia testudinum (assembly GCA_037157565.1). Taxonomy (NCBI): domain Eukaryota; kingdom Viridiplantae; phylum Streptophyta; class Magnoliopsida; order Alismatales; family Hydrocharitaceae; genus Thalassia; species Thalassia testudinum. Next base: position 2,994,228 of record JAZHRO010000003.1, on the reverse strand, counting down.
GTCATAGTATTAGTGTACACTTGTAAGAGATAATCAAGCTTCTTGACCAACTCCATTGGGTAACTAATTTGTAATTCGGCCCGTAGGATGAATGGAGATGGGAACAATCGTGGAAAGGGTGTCAAGCAAGTTTGCAAAGGTGGAGGACAATGAATCGGCAATTGGACAATGGAGAAGAATAGGTTACCGATAAGGCTTCCCAATGACTTCTACGAGAGAGATTTCGTTAACGGATCATTCACTAGAACAGGTTGGCTTGACATCGTAAGGGAGTTCAACTCGGAGTCCAGCTTGACTTATATAAAGGACCAATTGCAAAATTTCTTCAAGAATCTAAAGGAGTACATTGCTTTTGTTGCATTGACCAAAAGAAGCAGTTGGGGTTGGGATGATTATAGGAAATGTCCCATACCTTACGATGACAGTGCTTGGGATGAGGTTAGTCAATTTTCCAAAATAAAGTCGACTACTTGAAAATGTCTTCGTGTTGTTTATAATACATGACAAATGAATGCAGCTGCTAGAGCATTTTGAAGGAGTTACATGAGAAGAGTTTTCCTTACTATAAGGAATTGGATGTGATTGCTGGTAGTTCGGTTGCTAGGGGAGTAAATTCCACATCCAGTCTGAGGCATTCAGACATTCAAGATATTTGTGAATTTTAAGGTGAAGGTCATTTTAGTCCCTCTCAGATGTATTTCTCCATTGATGAGAATCTTACAATGTCCTCCCAACCTACCCCCTCGAGGGACTACAACCATACACAACAAGCACCCACGGAATGTAGGATACTACAGGATGTTGAATGGGCTATAAATGTTACGACCAGATCAACACTGGTGATATTAACAGTGAAACCATCGAAATACACGTCAGGGAGCATTGGGAAGCATCGTTGCAATAGGGCGTCGAGTTCCAATGAGGTGGATAAGGGCATGGGTATGATGGATGAGTTCCTTACATTCAACAAGGGCAAGCAACTCCGTGACTTCGAAAGAGAGGAGATTGATATCTGTGTCCTTGGGATGACGACGATGTTGATTGCACAGCAATAATATGCCCTGATTCACCTGAATTAAGGTAGAACCTATCGTAACATGGGCGTTCTTCATGCATACATATCATACATTTCATCCTAGATGATTTATATGTATTATACATAATAATGTGCCATTTAAGAGGTATTAATAATTGCAAGTAATTCAGGGTTGAAAATGACCGATCCAACCTTATGGATCCGTTTGGAATGATGACGGGCGTCCAACGCTTCCAAGATCGCATCAATCAGACTCCTGTAGCACCCTAGGGAGTTTGCAGAAGAAGCAGGAGCCAAGTTGCGAATTGAAGAATATCTGGACCTTAGATGACAAATCCAACTGCACAGATGGATCCAAATCGATGTTCGCAGTCCAAGGGCGCAAAAATCAACTCAATCGGAGGCTTACATCATCAAATACAAGGAGAAGAAGATGGGTGGCCATGATGCCGCCACGTGGCGCCATCGCAGCTGCCCCTCACCGCACCCCAATCTTGGAAGGAAAGGCATGGGCCATTGGATCATCATCCAAATGCCTCAATGCATCCACGCTGCCCACCTCCAGCCGCTTCACCAAGTGAGGACGAGATCTCAACCATTGGATTTCCATCCAACGGTCGAAGGAGGCTGCACATGAGATGGAAACTGCAACAAACTGCGTGCGTAGCACAGCGGAGAACACGCTTAACAACCAATGCATGATGCGGGTTCAAGTCTCGATGTGGGAGTCGGCCATGCACGGATGAAATTTAACCGCAGGATTTTCATCGAGCGTTGAAGGAGCAGACGCGTGAAGGGTGCAGGGGCGTCAGATGAAGACGCGTGTGATGACGAGTGCCTTAGGAATCAAGAGGGCGTAGCGCACGCTTTTTAAGTCGTCTGATCTTCGGCTGAGATGGTTTAGGACGTTGAGGCACAATTATGTGCTGAGCGGCGGTGATGTAAACACATTTACACTACTTAAAATGTCTATTTATGCATGTTCTTAAGCATAGGATTGCATTTCATGATATAAATATTGCATTACATGCATCATCTTGCATTTAGAGTAGTTTGAATAAAATGGAGATTAATTGTCTCCTTTTATGTGTTTGGACAGGGCAAATATTTTATCGGGGCCTCGGATCAAAGATCCAACCGTATGGATATGATCAGGGCGACGATTGGAGTTCAACGACTCCAAGATCGCCCTAATCAGGCATCCGTAGCATCAGATAGAGACCGGGGAACCCTAGAAGATCAAGGGCCAGGATGGTGTAAATCCGCACTTCAGATGGAAAATCCGACCACACGGATGAATTCGGATCGACGATCGCAGCCGAACGACACAAAAATCGAGTCAATTCGACATCCGTGGCACCATCTACAACTTCCAGAAGATGGAAGGCCAAGATAGCGCCACGTGGCGCCATCCCAGCCGCCCAATCGGGCGCAGGAGTCCTGTGAAGACCGCGCACCGTCTCCTCTCCGCCGTTGGATCTCGATCCAACGGCTGCGGTCGCTCGCGTTTAAAAACGTCCGCGCGACCATTTCGCCCGCGTAGCGCAGCGGCGACGCAGCTGCGGGCGAAGCGGAGGTCGCGGGTTCGAGACGCGGTGACGGGGTCGAAGGCGCGGGCGAGCGGGCGCGCACGAGCGTCAGATGAAGATCCAACGGCCGCGCGCGCCCGATAGCGCCGACGCGAAATTGGACGCTCTGGTGGGCGCGCGATCACACGCGGGCGGTGCGCTACGCAGCGGGCGCAGACGCGTTTTAAGCCGTCCGATCTCGCGATCGGACGGCTGAGACGACGCGGACGTGCGTATGCGTTACGCGCGCAGGCCAGCCGAGCGGGCGCGCGTGGGCGCGGCAGCGACGGCGACGGCGACGGCGGGGCTTTAGCGACGGTTTTATCCGTCACTAAAGACCCCTTATTTATTATTTTGAAGATGTAATGTCCATTTTTCCCCCACTCCTTGCAACTATAAAAGGAGACCCCCTCCATACGAAATTTTCATCCCTTCCTTCTCCTCTCTACCTCTCCAAAGCTCAAGAGAAGCTTGTCCCACACCCGGGATGCTTCTCGCGAGATAAAGTCCAAATTTTCGTCCCCCTTCGGAAGTGGATCCCGCGACGACTACGGCGTGCTCCTCCGTTCCCGTTCTTCTGCTTCGTCCTCCTTCGTCCCGCTTCGTCCTCCTTCATCCAGGCGTCGTCCCGTCCGGCTCGTCCTCCAAGCGACCGTCGAGGAGGATTCTCTCTCCCTATTCTTTTTACTGCTTTCTAGTATAGATTTACTGCTTTCTAGAGTAGTCTATTCGTCCTCCGAGCGATCGTCGAGGAGGACATTTCTCCCTCCATTCTTTTAATGCTTTCTAGAGTAATTGTTTTATATTTTCTAGTTGTAACGAATGAACTCTTTTATGATAAATTCCTTGTATATTCTACATCTCATTTTGATTTCCATGTGTAGTATTCTTTCTCTCTCTCTTACTCCCTCTCTCTCTTTTATTCGTTGTAGATACTTAGATAGTTTAAATTAAATTTCTTCATGACAAAATAAAAATAAACGCGAAGTTTTTAAATCAAACGTTCGCCTCCCTGTGTTCGACCCGGAATTCTTTTTTTCGGTATAAATTTTATTTGTTGAACTCTAATCCTTCGCTTTCGAACTACAACGACGGGTTTTCCAAAACCAAACACGTTAGCGTAGGTTCGTAAATCGTTCAACATTTTGGCGCCGTTGCCGGGGAGGCAACGCTCTTTGATTTCTCTTCGCATTTTGTAACTTACAAATCATTTACCTCACTTTTTTTTTTCCTTTCTTATTGTAATTGCAGGTATTCTTTTGAGACAGGCAAAAGCGGTAGATCGGAGTAAAGTGCTGTGGAAGGTTTTGTAAGTTATCCCCCACCTCCCACCCATTAGATTTCATTTCACCACATAATAATTCAAACATCAATTAACCTAGGTGTTCTTATAAACTCTAAGGTTAGATTGTTTGTTGTTTGACATCCATACTCACTCCAACCCCCACAAAAAAAATAATAATAATAATAAAAAAAATCTCACAGAGGTACACAACCTCATCTGATTTTCTAACTCAACAGGTAAACCAATCTTAGGAGCCGGTACACACATCCAAACACGTAATCGAGTAGAAATCAGATTGGGTAATCATTTGTGTGCCTAATTAGGTGGTGCATCAGGCCAGTTGTTTGAGTTGTTTGGGTCGCACCACTTCAAATAAAATCAACTCATCAAGTAGCTGCCAATTAGGTTCAACTCTTAGGGATCTACCAGGCACTCCACATTCTTTTTAAACTTTAAAGGAAAATATCTTCACCTGTGCTTGCAAAACCTGGTGTGCCAATGAAACTTGATTGAAAACACCTAAAGTTGAATCCTAAAAGCTACTAAGCAAGATTTGAACCTTAAAATTCATCACATCAAAAATAATCTTGCTTGAAAACCACTGGTTGTGCACGCACACACAAAGCAATCAATCATTAAGGGCACAACCCATTTAAAGGGCCCATCACATTCCAAAGCACATTCAAACCTAGCCCTAAATAAAACAGAGTAGACGTTGGCCTTAGGGATTGGACTCGCTCTTCAGAACTCAGAACGAGATTATTTTCGATTAGTCTGTTTCTACTGTTCAATTTGATGTCTAGCTAGGGGAGCAGAGTTAAACGATCGCGGCTGGGGGGTACACTAGGAACCGGAGGCGCAAGCCGAAGGAAGAACCTTCTTCCCAGTCCCTCCTTCTAACTGGTTGGATTGAACAGACAGAAGTAGATCAAATCGTTCCTTTATCTCAAGACGGGTTTTGAGAGTCTGTAGGTCTGTAGGCTAACCCATTTAAGGACAGGTTTGATTGTTTGTATTGCAGGGCACCTTTCTTCCTCCCGTGTCTCATGAATCCTTCCACATAGTTCACGCATTCCTGCTCTTTCCCTTCTGTTGTAAATTATCCTCAACATGACGATTATCCCAACTCGTATTGTAATCGACCATCAGTTAGTTGGGATAATTCGGATTGGGGATACAATTCCGGACTCCCGTGTTTAGGGTCTAACCCTGAACACTTTGATTCTCAATTCTATCCTTCTCAGAGTTGCATCGATTATAGATCGTCCTCCTTTCATGAACAACCTAATGCGATCTACAATCAAGAAGGATATACTGATCCTTACCCATCCTCTGATTTCACTGCCTTTAGGTCATCTCCATCTTTTGAACAATCTGAAATGACCTATTATCAGGATGGGTATAACGAATCTCAATTCGTTAATTCCTCTACATTGATGTCAAACCCGCCCAACCCTGAACCAACTCATTTGGTTCAGGTTAATCAGGTTCAAGATAAGGTTCTGGCTAACTTGAGGAATATCATTCAATCTTTAGAAGTTCAGCCAATACCTTGCATTGAGAGATTGGAGCCCCTGATTGAAATGATTGATGATTTAAACAAGTCTTTGTTGGATTGGCTCCAGGATGTTAAGGATAAGAACCCGGGTGAGTTTCTACTTGGGAAATTAGCGAAATTGAGGATGAGATTCGTGGTTGCTTTGATTCAATCTTGGAATAATTCCCAGGATGAACTCTCTTCAGGAAAGCCAATGACAGAACCCGCTCAGGCACCTGTTGGGGGGGACACGTGTTACGAAGCTGACCAGATTGAATTAAAGCAACCAATTAAGGATGATCTGATTTCTTCACCTGAGATCCCTGAGCCGGGTTACGAGAAAACGTATGTCTCCTGGGAACACAAAGTGACAACTAATTTTGGGACATACATTGATACGGATCCTGATTTCTTTGATGGTGAAGATTTAAGTTGCGAAGTCTCACACGAGTTTTCAAATCACGATTTTTGTGAGACGATTGGACCTGAGGAATCTGATAGATCATTTGATAGCCCAATAACTAAGGAAACTGATCTTATTAGGGCACACGATACAGATCCAGAATCGCATTTTCTGGAGGAATCAATTCAATGCCCTGATTATCAGTTACACCCTGTTGAGCTTATTGATGATTTTAATTCTGAGATAATTAGACCCAAGTCAATTTTGATTCTGCCACATCATTTACACTTGGAGATACCAGACGGGGTGATGAATATACAAGATGTCCTGGAATTTGATACACTTAATGAGGAGGATAGGAGCGGGGAAGTTCTAATTTGGGAAGTCAATTTTGGAGGAAATGGAAGATTGAGTCGAAGGGTTCCTTTTAAGCTGAAACCATCAAATCAGAACCCTTACGACATTTGTTTCGAGGATGTCAAACTCAAGCACACATTTAACGATTATCCTTTTGAACTTCAATTCTCTGTAACCCGACATTTTGGCCTTGGGTTGCATCCTCACAAATCGCAGGCCCGACCCCGCTTGCATTCTGATTTTAGGTTTTGGGTAATTTTTATCCAGAACCTAAGATATTCTCGATTATGGGGTATGGGTCTGCACCACAATCTGGTCCACATCTGTGGACCTCTGCTGACAGGTCAGAGGATTCTTCTGTTCATTCTAATTCTGACCTGCACATGTGAATTCTTCATTTCTTTTCTTTGTATAGTGTGCCTAGCTGAAGGCACTAAACTCAGCACATATACAGTTCTTTTTTTCATTTTCATCTCGGAGCGGACCCGATATCCACGCAATTCAGGTGCTTTCTACGCTTTTCCACTCTGTTTTATGTCTTTTTAATACAATGAGGACATTGCATTAGATAGGCATGGGGGATGGATATTTATCTTTGAATTCATTCGTCAGCTCCGTAGATTTGTTTTATTTTATATATAAAAAAAAAATCAAAATTAGGAAAGAGAATTTGGGTTTAAGAAAATTTTCGATCTTAAGAAATACTATATTATGGTTTGAACACAAAGACCCTTCAGGTCTTTGGACTTAATCAGCCTATGTATCCACTAAAATGTGGATTTGTTTTTCGAGTTCTCGCCAACCTGAATTTTATTATAATTGGAATAAATAAGTTTGGGTGATAAGTACACGACTTGTCAACCCGCCCTCTGATTTAAGGGAATTTTGAGTTTTAAGCATCTACACACTTTCTTTGCACTGACTCGTTGTTTGGCGATTTTAACGGAAATTGGGTAGCTAATGAACCTTCTAGGGTGATATGGCTGGCAAGTTATCGTGGGTAACAGCCCATAGGTAGGTTGTCCAGAGCCCAGTCACTGGACCTTTCTCTTTTTGCTGCCTTTAGGTAAATCTTAGACCAGGGAAGCCACCTACTTAAAAAAAAAAAATCAAAAAGGAGAAAAGAACAAAAAGAAATAAGCCACACTTCGCTGCACGAGTATGGCTGGCAAGTTGTCGGTGGTAACAGCTCATCGACCGGTTGTCCAGAACCCAGCTCAGAAAATGCACTAAAAATTCCCAAAACACTTAGGAAGAAGCGGAGAAGTAGAATAAACCGGGGAGATATACACTGGATTCACCCTTGTGTTGACCCCGTTAAAAAATAAAAGTAGGGAGAAAGCTACCGGTTGTAAAGATACACCTTTAGGCAGAATTCTTTTTGAGGTCACCTAGAGGCGTAGAAATCCGAAGTCCGTTCTAATTGCCGGTCAACAAGTCTATCACAATCACAATAAGATGCTTAAAACTTAGGATTCTCATCAAATCTTGGGTGAGTTGAATGGCCGTAGAAAGCCACTCTTAAACCCTAAAATTTGAAAATCCAAAAAAAAAAAAAAAAAAAAAGAGAGAGTAAAAACAGAAAAAGAAATTTTTCTTTGAATAAGGCGAGGCTTGAGGCGGTCTGCATTTTGGCTGATACCCGGGCACTGTTGTGTCTTTGAAAGTTCAGTTCTTAAGTAGACAATTTCTTAATGATTGAAAATAACTCAGGTCCAAATAATCTAACCTAATTCTTTTATAAATAGCATATAGTTTTTGCTAGGGACTAGCAAAAGATAGGCATGGGGGTATGATGTAAACACATTTACTCTACTTAAAATGTCTATTTATGCATGTTCTTAAGCATAGGATTGCATTTCATGATATAAATATTGCATTACATGCATCATCTTGCATTTAGAGTAGTTTGAATAAAATGGAGGTTAATTGTCTCCTTTTATGTGCTTGGACAGGGCAAATATTTTATCGGGGCCTCGGATCAAAGATCCAACCGTATGGATATGATCAGGGCGACGATTGGAGTTCAACGACTCCAAGATCGCCCTAATCAGGCATCCGTAGCATCAGATAGAGACCGGGGAACCCTAGAAGATCAAGGGCCAGGATGGTGTAAATCCACACTTCAGATGGAAAATCCGACCACACGGATGAATTCGGATCGACGATCGCAGCCGAACGACACAAAAATCGAGTCAATCCGACATCCGTGGCACCATCTACAACTTCCAGAAGATGGACGGCCAAGATAGCGCCACGTGGCGCCATCCCAGCCGCCCAATCGGGCGCAGGAGTCCTGTGAAGACCGCGCACCGTCTCCTCTCCGCCATTGGATCTCGATCCAACGGCTGCGGTCGCTCGCGTTTAAAAACGTCCGCGCGACCATTTCGCCCGCGTAGCGCAGCGGCGACGCAGCTGCGGGCGAAGCGGAGGTCGCGGGTTCGAGCCGCGGTGAGGGGGTCGAAGGTGCGGGCGAGCGGGCGCGCACGAGCGTCAGATGAAGATCCAACGGCCGCGCGCGCCCGATAGCGCCGACGCGAAATTGGACGCTCTGGTGGGCGCGCGATCACACGCGGGGGGTGCGCTACGCAGCGGGCGCGGACGCGTTTTAAGCCGTCCGATCTCGCGATCGGACGGCTGAGACGACGCGGACGTGCGTATGAGTTACGCGCGCAGGCCAGCCGAGCGGGCGCGCGTGGGCGCGGCGGCGACGGTGACGGCGACGGCGGGGCTTTAGCGACGGTTTTATCCGTCACTAAAGACCCCTTATTTATTATTTTGAAGATGTAATGTCCATTTTGCCCCCACTCCTTGCAACTATAAAAGGAGACCCCCTCCATACGAAATTTTCATCCCTTCCTTCTCCTCTCTACCTCTCCAAAGCTCAAGAGAAGCTTGTCCCACACCCGGGATGCTTCTCGCGAGATAAAGTCCAAATTTTCGTCCCTCTTCGGAAGTGGATCCCGCGACGACTACGGCGTGCTGCTCCGTTCCCGTTCTTCTGCTTCGTCCTCCTTCGTCCCGCTTCGTCCTCCTTCATCCAGGCGTCGTCTCGTCCGGCTCGTCCTCCAAGCGACCGTCGAGGAGGATTCTCTCTCCCTATTCTTTTTACTGCTTTCTAGTATAGATTTACTGCTTTCTAGAGTAGTCTATTCGTCCTCCGAGCGATCGTCGAGGAGGACATTTCTCCCTCCATTCTTTTAATGCTTTCTAGAGTAATTGTTTTATATTTTCTAGTTGTAACGAATGAACTCTTTTATGATAAATTCCTTGTATATTCTACATCTCATTTTGATTTCCATGTGTAGTATTCTTTCTCTCTCTCTTACTCCCTCTCTCTCTTTTATTCGTTGTAGATACTTAGATAGTTTAAATTAAATTTCTTCGTGACAAAATAAAAATAAATGCGAAGTTTTTAAATCAAACGTTCGCCTCCCTGTGTTCGACCCGGAATTCTTTTTTTCGGTATAAATTTTATTTGTTGAACTCTAATCCTTCGCTTTCGAACTACAACGACGGGTTTTCCAAAACCAAACACGTTAGCGTAGGTTCGTAAATCGTTCAACAGGCGGATGTGTGGAGGTAGCACCGAGCGGCGGGCGAGCAGAGACAGTCAGATGCAGATCCAAGGGCGCACATTGTGTCACGTGTCAGCACCAGATTAAAACCGTGAATAAAGAAGGATTTGGAAGGCTTATTCAGGACAGTTGATCTCTCGATCAACGGATCTAATAAATCTAACGCTCTTGCATGGAATTAATGGCTCCAATGCTGTAAATACCCCTCACAAAAGCTATAATAGAGGCCTAAGGGTCCCCTTCGAAGGCATTCCATGATATTCTTCTTCTTCCTCTTTCTACAACTCATCTACCTTCTTCCCGTCTTCTCTGCCTCTGTTTCTGCATCTCCGTCTGAACCTGCCAGATTGATTGGGCTTGGGCTACATCATCAGCCTGTTGACTTGAACAAGCACCTGGTTGGACCAACCAGGCTTTTGATCAAGGTGCCTGTTCTACAAAATTCATCTGATTTGACCACTCCTCCATACCATTTTTTGCTCAGCTGAAGGTATTAAATTTAGTGCATAACGGGAGGCAATTCGTCATTCCAAAAACTCGAGACTCTTCTTATTATCCTTCTGTACTCATGTCTGTTGCACTCTGAGTTCGATTTTAGAACAGTCAACTCCACCTCTGGTTCTCGTATCAGAACTTGAAATCGTTTGCAACAGTCATTCCCGACCCATTCACCCATCTCATTATCCTATTCTAATTCCTGAACCTTAACTATTTCATACCCTTCGTTTACAATGAGGACATTGCGAAACTTAAGCATGAGGGGGTCTTAAAGTGCAAACATACAAAAATTCAAAGTTCGGAAGGGTTCTCACAAAAAAAGAACATATTCCAAAAAACTAAAAAAAATAAAAAATTTTAAAAAAAAGAACAAAAAAAATGGAGAAGGGAGGAAATTTTGAAAATTAATTGCATATCATTCTTGAGAAAAGAGAGGAGGTGATTTTGAAATGTCAAAAAGGAGTAACAATTTGAAACAAAGAAAAAGATAGTTATTAGTAAAAGATTAAGGAATCAACTTAGTTCTAGACCAAATCAAAAGGAAGAAATAAAAGATAAAAAGTGCTAAGGGACAAAAGAGATTAGTATGAATGCTGATCTTAGGCCTCTTGGGCTTGTGTTTAGGCTTAAAAAATTCACGTATCCGTTAAGATCTGGATAGTCCTCGAGAGGTTGAGGAAAATGCAAAGCTTAAGCATTAGGTCTAAGGCTTAGGGATTATTCGACCTCGTTAACTGACCTTTGGTTTGCGGGACTCGGTAACCTAAGCACCTTAATCCACACACAGTCTGGTTCAGTGCGCTTAAATATCAAAATCACGCAAAAGTGTTAATTCTATTATAAAATGCTACCTAGATTAGGAGCGGCTAATCAATACAAATTGATTTGGAAGAGTTCCCGACGCAGAGAGGCGAGAAATTCCCCTCGAAGATGTGCAATAACATACTGTCTCCTCGGTGCTTGTCTCCTAGGATATCTAAATATCCTACCGGGGGCACGTAAGCACCTTGTGCTGATTCAGGTGCCATAGGCTAGATTATCCCGAAATGTCAACTGTCGGGGCCTGAATTTAGCTACAAAACTACATGGGCGGCACTATCTAGAAGTGTTGAAAGCCAGGGTTTTGGGGGTTGCCTTGGACGGTGCTATCTTGAAACATGAAAAGCCATGGACCCTGCGAGGATTGATGGTGGGAGCTAGGAATCCGAAACAGACCGTGTTGTAAAGTCAATCCAAAGCTAGAAATAAAAGGAGAAAAAAAAGAGAGAGAAAATTCTCCAAAAATACCAAAAAAAAAATCTTATGTCTCTCTTACAAAAACGCAATGCAAACTAAATCGGGACTAAACATGTTTTAAGCATGGGTGCTTTAACCGTGGAGTTCAACGAACCTTAGGTTAGTTCCTATGGTTCTTAGAAACCTTCGTAGCGAACTGAGGCTAAAGCTAGTTAGATCCAGATCTTGGTTGGTACTTGAGTACCTCTAGGACTACTATTGGCATTCTGATCTAATCTACAAAAGAAAGCACACATCAGAAATCTAAGCATAAAAAAGCATGGTCTAGAATTTGAGTTAATTCCATGAGATTTTGCTGAGGGACTAGCAAAAGTTAGGCATAGGGGCATGATGATAACGTCATCATCAGCCATATCTAGCTTTATTTAGTCATAATCAAGGAATAAATGCTCGTACATAACCATCATAAGGCCATAATTCATTGCAAATCCATTCTGAGCGAAATACAAGAAACCAGGGTTAAAACTGCAATTTTACCATCATATTAGGAATGCAGAATAACCGCGGGTTTCTCCAAGGATTAATTAAGGGTCAAATGATCTTAAGAGTTTAACAAGTAGGTTAGAACAAACAGAAATATGTTTTCACGCATTTTATGAATTAAATGACTTCCGAAATCCTAAAAACATACCTGCTTAATCTACTGAGGTTTTGGTCAGGATAAAATTCACGTAAACCCTCTAAAATTCAAAAAAGGAATTCTCTAGGGTTTGGAACCTTCAATTTGACCATCAGAACCTGTCTTGATACAAAACAGAGTCTTAGACAAACATTTGCCCTAATTTGGTAATTGTATAAATTACCCAGTCAAACTAGATCAAAACCAAAATCCAACTTCATCATTTAATTCCTTAGGTCCAAATTATGTTTGTATCAAAATTTGGGCCCAATATGATATTATCTTGACCTAGTTTGCAATTTGGTTCTATCTGATTCTTTTATCTCACACACATGCCCCTAACTTTTGAATTTCTTACAAACAGCCCCCCAACATTGTCATCTTCTTCACAAAAAGGTCCCTACCACCCTGAAATGCTATTCCTGCAACTCCGGTGACCTTTGATTGAAGAGAACTCCTTCTTTGATCAATCAATCCCTTCCAAAATTGGAAGAGAGATTTCTTGAGGAGTCCTCTTTCCATTGAATCCAGTATTGAGCCCCAAAACCTTCCCAATCTCTCATGCGAATGCATGTAGTGATCCTTCCAAGCTTGGGAAGCTTCCCAAGCTCTAAACTCCATCTAGAGCTCTATAAAAAGACCCTCAGGGCTTGACCGAACTTCTCAGCTAGGTTTTGGCAAAAAACCCTCTTCCAAACCCTACCTCTGGCCTCCTTTGACCTAGCTCCGGCAAGCATCCTCCCCCATCTACCTCCACGTCTCCAACGGCCAAATTGAAAGCGCAGCAACCCTCCCTGACTTCCTCCGCCTCTTGACAACCACATTAGAGGCGCCTTAGGCTCCTTTTCTTCGCCGCCATCCCCCTTAGGAGTTTCATCTTCCATGGCGCTGGCAATCACATCGGAGTCGTATCCCTTCCCCTTTTCATCCCTAAATTAGGTCTGGTAGACTTATCTCTCTCCCTACTTCCTTTTCCCTCTTTCTATCTATCAAAATGACTGCCGACCACGCATCTCCCCCTCTGCCTTCTTCCGCTCTGGGAAAGCTCCGGTGACGCCCAACCGCCGCTCCATCGCATAAACCTCACCGCTATCGTCCCCATCAGCATTGCCACTACTTCCTCATCAAAGGCCCTCTAATAATTAGGGCATTCACCCTCTCCATCACTCCACCAACCAACCCACCCTCGCAACACCTTCACTGACTTTGCCACATGCGCACACACCTCCTTACACAATGCCACCACCACCAACACGTTCATCGACCTCCGGCGAAGCTCTTGAAGTCTTTTAATTGGGCGGAGAGGCTGTACTTGTGTTTCTCAGGTGCACGCCGGACTTCTGCCGCCCTCCACTCAGTGCCGCCTTTGTTCTTCCAATTCTAGCCACCAAGCTCTAGGCCACACCCTCCAGGCACTACGGATTCATCCCACGTACGCGTCCAGGTCCTCAATTAATGATCCCAGTAGCGGCATCACCTCTAATTGGATGAAGGACCTTCTGTCAGAATGCAAGGAAGAGATGTGGGAACATAGTCCCACATCGTAGAAAGAGGAGCAATCAGCCACAAATAAATTGCAAAAGTGTTGTAGGCTTTCCGCCTCTTAACATAATGGGTGAGGTCCTCCACACCCTTCACATGCGCCTCGGCCATGACCTATCCCCCGTGGGCCTAACGCTGACCCAACCCGTCTAACCCGCCTTCACACCTCGGCTGCCATTCACAGCCGGTAGCCCTGGTCTCGGGTGTGCGTATACCCATTTATCCGATAACCCAAGCTGTGGCCTTGGGAAGGTGAGGAAGAGGATCCCAGAGAGAGAGAGAATGAGAGAGCGAGGTTAGGGGGCGACACTTAGCAAAATTTGAAGGGTGCGTAGCCCTTGTGCGTGAAGAGAAAAGAAGGCTCTGTGTAGAAGAAAAGAGAAAAAAGGAAGGTAGAAGCCAAAGAGGAAGAAAGAGAAGACTAGAGAAGGAAGGATCTGTGCAGAAGAATAGAGAAGAAAAGAACTTGAGAGAAGAAGCTAAGGCTAAAGAAGTAGACCTGAAAGAAGAAGAAGAAAGAAGTCAAGGAAGAAGAAGAGAAGAATAAAAGGGGAAAGTACTGCAACAAATGCTGATATATTTGAGTACCTATGTTTGAATGATTGATGACACTGTTGCATTATTTGACCAATGCAGATATGCTTAAATTGAATAATTTGTGATCTAAATCACCATTGTTTTTGCTTTGAGATTCTTTTTGTCATGTATAACTATTGTTAAACTCATGCTTTACATTGATTATCATTTCTGAGTAATTATTATTCATTTCTTGGTACTATTTGGCTTGAATCTTATGCTTAATTACATTTTATTTGAGATTAGCATGTGAATTCCTATTTGCTCCCAACGAACGACCTTAGACTTCCATTCGAATTATAAATTTTATTTGTTTTCCACACTGATTCAACCTATACTAGAACACATCGATTTTAAAATCCAATTCAGAGCGACTAACACTAACTCCTCTACCTTCTTCTTCCCCTCTTCTCTGCCTCTGTCTCTACATCTCCGTCTAAAGCATTTGGTGGGCCACCTTGGCGGATCGTTGCTACTCTCCGCAACCTCTCCAGAATGCCACCATAGACCACTTGTGGTGCCCATGTTCTGCTACATAGATAGTTTATGTTTATGCTTAGAATTTATTTAGTTATAGTTGCATGTATGCAATTCATGTTCAAACTCTCTGACTGATATATATATAGCGATTCATTGTGTATGTTGATTAGTAATTAGATTTGAAACAAGTGCATGAAATCAAATGTACTTTCTGCCTCCCTATGATTAATCAGGTCTCACCAATTCCGTTAATTTATTTGCTCGAGACGTATTTCGCACTATACTACAACGCGCTCATCTTTTCCGTGATCTACGCCCCGAACAGATGCTACCTGACCTTCTCGTGGCTCTGTGAGCAAGGGTGATTGCTTGCCTTTTAGATCCATCTTTTAGAGATATCATGAGAGTGCTCTTGCAGGATAGTGTAGAGGATGTTTAAGAATTGGTGAAGATGGTGTTGAATGGAGATATTTGACTTTGATTGTTATTGTCTTTTGGTCTTCTGCTGGAGATGGTCCCATCGTCTTCTACTTATCTAGTTGGTGGTTCATGTCATAATCTTTTCTATTAGGATGGTGTTTTGTTATCAAACCTTTTTAATTTTATATGTTCTGTTAATTGTTGGAAGTATTAGGTTGTCGTCATGTAGATGTTTTCTTTGTTAATTACTTGTCATGGTATGAAACCTACTTATAATGATAGAGTTATGCTCTCATATTCTTCATTCCGAACCTTTCCAATAGATGGAACCTGATAGACATTCCTTTGAAAGGGACTAGTTGGGAGATGCAATTGTATAACTCATGTTTGAAGAAAGTTTGTAATACACTATTGATGACATCAAACATGCTAGACCAATCCCACTTGCACCAAAGCACACCAGAGCTTTATAGGGAGTAGTATGGGTCAATAGAGTCTTAGAAGGACACCACGAGCTGGCATTGGATATGTTTCGAATGGAGAGCCTCTAATTCATGAAGTTACAAGATATCTTACTACAGAGGAAATATTTGAAACCCACTAAGGAGATGTATCCCAATGAGGCCCTTGTAATTTTTCTGTACGGTGCTGGTCAAGGGGCTACAAATCGAAACATGCAAGGGCGATTTAAACGGTCTTCCAGAACTATAAGTAATTATTGCAGGGATGTTGCTTGGGCTTTAAAGAAGCTTCAATTTGAATTCATTGGATTTCTTGAGATTTCACATCAATTCCGAACAAGATAAGGAGGAATTGAGACCTTTACCCTTATTTTAAGGTTAGGTGGTTATCTTTAATACACAATGAATTTGATGCTTTATGATGAACGTTTTCAAGTATGGGATGGAATCGTTGCAAGATGTGATTGGGGCTACGGATGGAACACATACTAAGTTACGAGTCAATCCTAAAGAAGCTGGGAGGTATCGAAATAGGCATGGGTGGTGTTCACTTAATGTGATGTGCATTGCATGATTGGACCTCTTCATACAGTATGTTGCTAGTGGTTGGGAGGGATTTGTTGCCAATATGAGTGTACTTTGGTGGGCAGTTCAAGAGGACAAGATTCCAATACCGCCAGGTCGACTGTATCTTATTTATTGCGAGTATGCTAATACCCATCAATTTCTGGCACCATACAGAAATGTCAGCTATCATATTTGTGAGTTTAAGTCTAGGGCTGCACGTAACAAATATTGTAATAAGGAGCTATTCAACTACGAACACGCAAAGAATAGGAATTGCAATAAAAGGTGTTTTGGTGTTTTGAAAAAGTGATTTCTTTGCTTGAACTACCCATCTTACTCTATTGAGGTCCATCGAGACATTGTTGTGACATGTTGAGTTATTCACAACTTCTTATGTAGAGATGGGGGGAGGGATGTATTTTACAATAAAAACTTGGAAGTCACTCCATGTGAAGATCCAACTGGAGAGCGGAATCCACCTCCCAGGAGGGATAACCTTGAGACACAACCCCTGAGCCATCTGTGACCTTAAGTCAAGCGAATGTTTGGAGGGGGGGCCAATTAAGGGAGTCATTAGTAGATTTAATGTGGGAGGATTTTGAAAGGAGAAATGCACGATGATTAAGTGTTGGTGTAAGTGCGCCTCGATCATTGATTTTGATGATAATAAAACACTTATAATTTAACATTTGCAATTGAGTTTAAAATTTCAAGATTATTTCAAATGATTACAAATATGAAGGAGCTCAAGCTCATGTCCATGAAGGAATGGAGGAGCTTGACTTATGGAGAAAAGCATCAAGGAGCATAGAGTAGGAGCTAGAGCTTGAAGAATAAGAATAGGACATAGAAAACTTTTATTGTAATTTTTATGTTGTTGCTCTTTTCATTTCTTTTAGATTCTTTTGTTAAAGAGCCTAAAATATATCACCTTAAGTCCTAGGATCACCTATACATTCTTAGAACACTTAGGCAAAATCTAGAGTTGAATCAGAAAGTCAAAATAAGTTTCAAACAGACTGATCAGATGTCCAACATGATAATCAAATGTCTGGTCCTGATTTCTAAGTTGTCTGATTTTATGACTAAATGTCCAATTACCTAGGCTAGAAAATCATAGTTTATGCCTTTACATTTAGACGTCCTAACCCAATTCCAAACGTCCTTCCAAACGTCTGATGACCTTAATAGACGTCCAATAAAAGGATTGTTAGCTTATTAGAACTGCATCTTCGAGAACCAGCTTAGGGTTATTTTAATATTATCCACAGATGACCGGAGAGACTCTTAGACGTCTGAAAAAGAGATGTTGGACCATGTCATACCAAATCCAACCGATGGATCCTTGGGAATCAATTCCCGCATAACACTTTTATCACCAAGCACCAATAGCTTGTCCAGACATCCTGTATGTCATCTGACTACTTTATAGTAGAACCCTGGTTAGATCTGGTCCAAAACAGGAACAAACCCACATAAAATAAGACATCCATTTTTCACCCAAATGTCTTAAAGTGACTTCCCAAACGCCTGACCTAAAACCTTGTTTCTATCCAACTAAATCAAGAACTCTGACCCCTTTTATTAGATAACCAAAACTTGTATATGTCGTCTGACCCAAAAAATCAGACATCTGATTTAGCTATCGTAGTCATGACGAGCCTGATTTGATTGGGATTTCGATCTAATTCTTCTTCGATTTTATCCCAATGACTATGAGGCCTCTTCATGGCCTTCTTGAAGGTTCCTAAGGCCTCTATAAATAGAGGACCACTACCTTGCTTGAGCACATCCTTGAGAGAATACTTTCCACCTATTAGGTTCATTTTGTGGAAAAAGATTAAAAGAAGAAAGTGTCCTTGCTCTCCAAGCATCCTAGAATA
The DNA here is from genome assembly GCA_037157565.1 of Thalassia testudinum. Lineage (NCBI taxonomy): Eukaryota > Viridiplantae > Streptophyta > Magnoliopsida > Alismatales > Hydrocharitaceae > Thalassia > Thalassia testudinum. Next base: position 2,976,122 of record JAZHRO010000003.1, on the reverse strand, counting down.
CTTCAGAGAGCACTAAATTGCTGCGCATTCACTCCAAATCACTTCCATCTCAGGGAAGATCTTTTGCCTATAGATTCTTAGGTTTAAAATTATATTTTGGGCTCTACAAGTCTTTTGTATTTTCGTTTTCTTGGTTGGGTATTCGTGTGGTGAATTCCCATCTCCTTCATGAAATAAAAACTCTTCGTGGAGAAGAGGAGTTGAGGTACACCACCCTCGTATAAGTAGTATGGTTGTATTGAGGTTGCATCACCCTCAGTTTTAAGTGATACGTTAGTGGATTTCATTTACTAGGTAGATTGAAAAAATCTAAGTCAAGAGGCTTAGGTGGTGGTTTTTACCCAGGTTAGGTTTCCACCTAAAAATACTTGTGCAACTTGTAGTGAATACTTTTGTGGGATTGATTGAATTTTTATATGTATCATTTTAATCTACCGCACTATTCACCCCCCTTCTAGTGCACCTACATTAAGTAGGTAGATGATGCATTGCTTTTAGCTAGTCCTGATTTCTTGTTGTGTGATTCTTCTTGATATATGACGATGGTGATGTAATTTCTCGGAAATGTGCTATTCTCACTAAAAAATTTCCTCATAATAGTAGATTCTTGCCAATCGTGAATGAACGTACTTTGTAATGGAGATATCATGCTCGCATTCCAATTCTTCATGTATATGCGTGAAATTTCATGGATGGAGATAGCTCCTTACTACCAAGGAGGAGACTGGTATCACTGACGTGAATGTCTTTGTTGCGAACTATGCAAGCTTGTTTTCGAGCTGGATAACCAAAGAAATATAGATCCCCTTGACCGTCATTTTTTTTTTGTCCCTAGGGGGACGAAGTAAGTCGTTTGACTAATCCCTTCATGTTAATATCGTGGGTTTAATAAAGCTAATGTACTGTAATTCATTCCAATCTAGGGTTGTAAGTACAAACAACCTGCATGCAAACTTTCCAAACTTTCATATGCTTAAGGCAAAGCATAACTTCATGGCATGGTTGTATGCAAAGCTAGAGGCTAGAGGTGTAAGAACTGAAGAGGTGTAAGAACTGAAGTTGAAGTTAAAGGACTTGAAAATACAGACAGACATTGTAGTTGATTAATTGTTGCGTCGCATCAAATGCCTCAAATATGAAGGCTAAAGTTCTTACATGCGTGATATGTATTTCTAACGTACTCGTATGTACTAATTCAAACTTTTCGCATGCCTTAGTTATGTGTGTGATCTACCATTTCATCAAGTCTTCTCAACCATTTAAAAGATTTCGCCTTGCAATAATTGTCTTTATGGGAGTTCTTATTACTTTTCTTAAGTTCTTATCGTGCAGGTATGTCTACCTCACTGAGGTTAAGAATGAAAGGGAGGAGATGTATTTGCAGACATATGTCGGAACTTGTTTTTGAAGAAGGATCAACAACAGGAGATGCTATCTTAAGATTGTATTACAAATGTCCCTAGGGGAGAAGTGTAAGGGGTGTCTTCGATGTTTGATTCGATTTTACCTTTTGGCTTAAACTCACTATGGTTTTCATTATAGGGAAGCAGATTTCGAAAGTCCCCCTTCAACTTTAATCCAATGTGGGTATCCCAAAAAGTGGAGTTAACTTTTATGGCTTGTATGTATTATGATATATGCTGCAAGTATGAGGAGGAGAAAAGGAAGAGGATGGAAATGGAGCAACTGTTATAGGTTTACAAACAAGAAATACAATCATTAAAGAAGAAGGTTAATTGTAAGGCAAACCTGATGACGACCTAGTGGTGTATGAACAATTGAATTTAGCTAAAAATGTTGCGATAAGCGAGCAGTCCTCTCTGAAAAGGATTTCTTCAATACTGCTACTATGCCACACTTTTAACAGTTTTCTATAAATAGAGTGGCATTTTTTTGACGATTTTCCTATCAATATTTTTGTCTCAATTGTTAAAAGTTTAAAAAACTTTTCAAATGTAAGAATGTCTTCATTAAGGGGATGGACTCTTTAGAAGGACGTTTGCATGGTCTGCGCTTTGAGAAATGTAAAATTTGATAGAGAGTTTGTTAACGGTTCTTTCACAATAATTGCTTAGCACATTATCAGAGATCACATGAAATATCATTTCATTGAGGCCATTTCAGTTAATAAAATTTAGAATCGTTGGAAGTTCTTAAAGAGGGCATACCATTTGATGATGGATTTGTTAACTGATGATACATGGAACTGGGATTTGCAAGAAAATGTCATTGTGCCAAACGATCCAATCCAGTGGGATCATGTAAGATTCCTTCCTTTAAGCATTCTTGTCTTCATTTAACTTCTTGTGTCGATCCTAAAACTAATCACTTTGTAGGTGACCGCCAAGTACAGAAGGTTATGAGAAGTTCAAATTCCCTTCCTCAAAATAATGGATGACCTTATCGATTAGGATCATTGTACTTAGGATCGACACTAGACTCGTTCGTTCTGTCTTCATTTCTGTGACATTAAACTATTGTCCTGTCGTGGGTATTATATAGTAAGCGTGGTGATTAAAACTTATTTCTCGTTGTTGTTGGAATATGTTTATTTCGTTCACTGAATGTTCTTCATCTTTCCTTTTATATCTCGCAAGGTTTGTCGTTTTCTTTATATTTGATTTATTATATATGTTTTCTTATATATGAATGATATATTAATTATTTGGCCTAAATTTTTAATATGCTTTTTCAACTTTTTATATATTATTATAAATTAGGTAAATATTATATTTATGTCTTGAAATTACATTTTTTCCTTTTTTAGCTATATTTATTTAAATGATATAATTAAATAGGTTAATTAAGTACTTAGATCTTTAATTTAATTAAGTTAAGTAAAATACTTTTTATATAGCCAATTATTATTATTTGAGTCCAAATTATTAATTAAATTATTATTAAGATTAATTATTATTTAATTTTTGTGTTTTTAGCTTATTTTGTAGGTCCTTGGAAATTTACCCTTATGTTATAATTAACCCTGTACTTAATGTACTTAGTTAATTAGTGATAATTAAAAGCCATGATGAGTCTCTCATCATATCCTCAAGCCAACATTTTGCTAGTCCTTAGCAAAATTAACTAAGAAATTTGATGATTTAAGTACCTGGGTGATTAAATGATTCTAAATAATTCTATAGTAGAGGAATGCTTAGGTCAGAATGTTTTTACTATTCATATTTTTATTTTTATTTTTTAAATAAATAAGCAGAGCATTAACGAGAATCCTCTTACTATGGACTCAAAACCCTAAATATCTTTCAAAAATACATATTCGTAAAAATAGAATCTTGATGGGAATTTCTTGCAAATCAGAACATTGAGAACCTGTTTAATCTCTGTATCCACTCTAGACTCTAAAAATCAAAGTCAAGATGAATAAGGTAACAAGACTCAAGAACTGGAAATTAAATTCTAACTCAAAAATTCAATAGAAATAGATTAATATTTAAGCTTGTGAAATCTGATTTTTACCAACTTAAGCTCTTGTAAATTAACTCAAATTTAGAGAAGGGTAAAATTCCTAAACCAACCAGTCCACAGCATTAAGGACAGACTTCTAGACCTGGGGTCTTGTCAATCTATCTCTTTTAGGCCTCAACTACTAGTCTCCAAAACCTGATTTCTCAGGTTTCACTGTACATTGCAAGGTTCAGTAGCTATGATTTTAAAACATCCGTGCTCGTGAGTAGACTCGTCCTAAAGGCATCCAGAGTTGCAAAAATCCAGATCTTAAGACATAAATTTCCAATCCAAGTTATTCTAATTCAATCTTTTTGCTTGGCCTTACTTATATTTTGTTGCTTTCTCCTCACCAGTTTTTTATCTTGAGGTCAACACTCTAGGTGTATATCTCACCGGTGGACTACTGGGTCTCTTATTCCTATATTTTATCTCCATATTTTTTCAATCCATTTTCTATAGGTTAAAAACACACATATGTAGTGAAGTGTTTTTATTGATGAAGGAAGGGGTAACATCCATATGTAGGGAGATGCTTTATTTGGTGAATGAAAATTGCATAAGCATCCATTTATAGCGAGATTCTTATCTGCAGGGTGTATATAATTTACAATTTTCTTCACTAATTTATTTTTCTTCTCCTTCTCATTTTTCTTACTAATGTAAATACTCCAAATCTTTTTTTTATGTGAGTGGCACATCCTTCACCCTTTCAAGAGCTGCCTCGCGGAAATCCTTGGATTAAAGAGGATTTAGAATCTATCTCTTAACTTCTATGTTTTCACGGTCTCAGATGCCAATAAGACAATTCTAATGTGTGTGAATTTTGGATGCTTAGGTTAATTAGAACTCAAACTAGAGCGCGGACAGCAAAAGCCTTTCACTCTCAGGATTTGTCAAGACACAACTCCCCAAGTCTAACCGAACATCCTCGATTGATTAAGCTAACTATAGCCTGATAGATCTTATGGCTAAGGATTCTATTAACTCTTGACTTAATCAACTCCAGGTATCTAGTCTCTTTACTTAACTTGGTAGTAAAAACAGATATTCAAAAATTAGAAGGATCTATCCTTGTTTTATTGACCAAGTTACTATTTAGTTCCAAAATTTAAGTCTTGTTTAAAACTTGATAACATCTTAGTTACTTTGTTTCAGAATAAAGAGCGGAAAAACAGATCATATAGGGCTTCAGACTCTAATTCAAGAAAAATATCGCTCAAAATTCACAAACAAATACATGTTTTGAAAAGAAATTTAAGAGAATGTTCAAAGTAAGGATTCAATGCTCTTACTAATTATACACTATTTACAATTTAATATATGTATTTTTTATGATTTCTAACCTTAGAAAATTAAGCTCTTTAATTACCAGTATAAATATTTAGATATGTTTTTTTTATATTCTTCTTTAATTCTTCTTTGAAATGAATGTAATCCCCCTTATTATTTTTTTGTTTTTTTATTTTTTATTTTTTTATTTTTATTATTTATCAATTTCTAAATTTTTATGTATATATTTTTTAAAATTTTTAGGTATTTTTACATTTTTCTCATCTTTTATCTACCAATACATTTAGAGTATTAAGATTCACTTCACACCCCCCCAAGCCAACATTTTACATTGTTTTCATTGTTAGAAAGGTGAAAAAGACTCTACACTAGAAGGGTGAAAAAGACTCTACACTTCACTTAGTTTAGGGTGACGAAAGGAGTCGTAAAGAGGAGATCAAAGACATCTATACGGACGATTTCAAGTTTGACTTAAGTTAGAGTGGTCAGTCCGAGTAAGCGAGGAATAATATAATAAGGAAGTGACAATTACAAACAGACTGAAGTGTGTAATAAGAAAAAAGTGTGGAAGCATGAAACAACTATATACAAAAGTGCTAAGTTTTATACCTTCAGTTAGCCGTAAACCCTGGTAAAAAGTAACTCTTGTAACAAAATAGATACAGTAAAAATCAAGGGAGTCAAGGAAGAATTAGCTCAAAAAAAATAGAAAAACAGATAAACCACCCGAAATCAGAAGAGTCAAATGAATAAAGATCTCGCCTTGATTTTGCCTTAAAAGATCTCACAAAACCAAAATCAGAATCACATGAAAATCTTGAAATAGATATGAGTGGATTTCGTGAAAGATAAATTTGATTTAGATTGAGATAATGATAGTAAAAAAAAATGAGGCAAAGAAATAAGTGAATTCCAACCAACCAGATGATCAGCAAGGAATCAATTCTAATTTTGAATGATCGGTGGATCATTTTGGTACAACAAAGGTTGCTGATACGTGTTTTGAAGTTCACTCTCAGGAGGTACAGAGGGCGGGTTTTGATTCGAATTAAAGGACTGATTAACAAAGTATACTTGGCCCTTATGTTTCCTATGATGTGGCAGATTCAGAACTAGCTGAGATGGAAGAGTACTTGGCTAACAAGACTCAGCCAAAAGTGTGATTTGATTTCGAAGATCAGCCAATTCAGCTGTACATTGCCTTTGGATCTCAGCGAGTGCTTCAACATTTTGTCACTTACTCTTTGTAACAGCTCCCAAAACTGATCGAGTTGCGTATCTCTATTCGACCTTGAGTAGTTCTGCATATTCGTGTGAATGGGCCACGCTTTCGGTTGCTAAGACAGCAGCGAAGGCATGTTTTGTCGAGTCTGATTTGGATAGGTAGGTGTTTGATTTTATCAACCTAAGAGAAATTTGGGTGGCTTCTCCTTTTAGGGTTATAGGTATTTGATTGTGGGTTAAATATAGAATCATTTTCCTGGATTCCGTAAAGATTGTAATGATTTGGCGTGTTTTCTACAAAAGACGAGATTGGGGAGAAGGGTGGGAATGATGGGATAAAGGTCCCTCCTTAGGTTGGTGAATTAGTAGGGTGAGAAGCCAAGGAAGAAGGATCTCTAGAATCTAGATTATTAACAAATTCCCTCCCCGCGAGAATTTGCAAAATAGGAAATACGCAGGATTGTGCGTAGCGAGTAAAGGTGTAGGAATCTTCATTGTGTTTCAGACCTCATCAAGTTGCTTCGCTATGATGTCAACTTTGTCTAGTTTCTCAGCTATAATCTCTAAATCCTTTGAACTGGACGAGTTTGTGATCTCGTGAATGCCCTTTTGATGCGAGTTTTGATGCAGATTTTAGTGTGTATTTCCTCGCAGGAATTGAGACATAAATGCATTGTTGATCGAGTTTTCCATCATCCCTTCAAACAATTCTGAGAGGCTGACTCTTCGTCGCTATTCAGAAAGTTTCCTCGACAAGCGGCATCGACTAGATTATGAATGTTCTCTTGCAATCCATAGTAAAAGATGTGCATGAGTTGCCAATGAGGGATGCCGTGATGTAGGCATTTCCTTTGCAATTCATGAAAGTGCTCCCACGCTTCATGAATTGATTCTCCTTGATTCTGAGTAAAAGTTGTGATGGCTCACCTAGGAGCATTGGTTCGACTTATAGGAAAGAATTTCTTAAGGAATGCGGATTCAAGTTGAGTCCAAGTAGAGATAGTTCATGCAATGGGGCGGTACCAATAGGCGGATTTGACTTTTAAACTAAAGGAGAACATTTTCATAAGTAGGATTTCTTGGTTTTGATTTCAAGGTCCAAGGGTTTGAGCTAGGTTTTTAAGATCTTCGATGTGTTGGAATGGATCCTCGGATGCATAGCCATGGAAGTGTGGAATTAGACCTATGATGTTTGGCTTTAGTTCTAGGTCATTTTCCCCAACGGGAATGCAAAACTAGGCTCTACTTGGGCATTGGATGGATTAAAATAATCACGGAGTAGAGGCCTAGGTAAAGGATGAGGTGGAGGAGGAAAATTAGGAGGATCAGGACCCGCCTCAGGTTGTGGAGGAGGATGAGCTTGTAGGTTTTGGACAACAGCTTTCAACATATTGATTTGACAGTTCTGCTCGAGCATTTGTAGATTCTAGTTTAGGAGCACCTCATGGATTTCAAAAGGTGGCATCTCCCCCTTGCCAGAAGAAGAAGGGATCTTGAGATTCGGGTTCCACAGTTGATCCATAGAATCAAATGCGGAAAATGCAGAAAAAGCAAACAGGAAAATTGGTTGCCTCAGTGCAACCTGCCTGGGTAGACCTATCAAAGGAGATACAAAAGGCGGCCTCAGAGATCACCTCACATGCATAAACTACAAAAAATGTCCAAAGGCACACTCACACCACTACGAAAAATAGCGGCAAGCAAAACCCGTATACAATGTAAAAAGTGGGTTTTCTTCTTTTCAAAGGAAAGGAAGATCCTAGAATACACGTAAAATATACAGAGACGCAATCAAGTAGTATATCAATCCAAATACTCATCCTAGTGTGTCTACGAATGTGCGTATCCTACAGGCTCAAAGATCTAAGGTCTAAGATCGAGATCACTTACTACTAACTCCCCAGGACTCTAGTAGTGAGACAGACTTGTTGATCTTCAACCAAATCCCTAAGAGGTGCAAAGAGGAGAGGTAGAAGTATAAGACTCGTGTGACTCTAGTGATTGCACTATGTGCATGATAGCATGCAACAGACGTGATCGATAAAACCCTGCATGCATTCTGCAAATATATATGTGTCATGAGTTTTATGAATCCTCTTTTTAGTTAATCTTTTGCAAATGATAGAATGAAGTAACAAATGACTACTTTTAAGATATTTTCAAACAATTATATGGTCTTTCTTTTAGTCCAACGATAGGGATCTACGTGGGTTTTTCTTTCGCGTGTTTTTTTTGCTGTTGCGAGATCAAAAGTCCCGAGTCAGACGATAATTACTAACAGGTATATGTACTCCTAATAGTGTATGCCTAGTGGTATGCTGTTTCTTGTCATAAAAGTATGTATTTTTGTATTTTTTATATTTCTAACCCAAATACAACAAACAAACCTAACTTGAGACTAATGAAAGAAACACTCATAATGGGTATTTATAGTGAATATGCGAGAATATACAGAACAGGAAAACCCACCTTCCTCTTAACATTACTTGTGAGGATATCCTTGGAAGAAGACAAAAATAAAGTAAAAACAAACTAATTAGAAATGAAATATGTACAAAATAGATAATTAAAATGATAATGGCGAATATAAGCTATAGGTTACCTCCCAGGCAGCGGCGCCATTAAAATGCTCGTTCAATTCCAACACAGTTCATTAAGGTTATCAGTCTTAATTAATCGTATAAAGAATGGACTTAGGTTAACTTAAATCATTAAATTGTTGTCGTTGATTACAGTATAGGGTCAAGCTAACCTAACATTTTAGACTTTAATTCATTTAACTGGTTGAGTCCAGGTCGTTCACTGGGAGGCATATATGTAATTTAATTCACCATTTTTATTCTAGTGTATAATATTACCAATTACTTAATTAATTAAGTCATTAATTATAGTATATGTTAAGCACATGAATAATTTCACATACAATTGAACAATTTAAGCATGAAACTACTCAATTAATGAAAGAAATGTACATGAAAGATTTTACATTGAATAGCAAAAGAAAAGAAAATGATTGTTGTAGGTGTTTATAAAATATAAGGCATAAAAGAAATGAACAACACAAACAATGCTTCTTATTACAATAAAGCTGAAACACTTACGCGTTATTTTATTCTTTTCTCAGCCTTCTCTTTTAATTCTCATTTAGCTCACTCTCTACCTGGTGCATCTCTCTATTCCACACTTGATCTTTCCCTTTTCTTCACTCTTTAATTCACTATGCACACCTCTCCATACTAAGTAGTTTTTAAGCCCTTAATCCACGGCTCTTTTTAACACTTAATCAAAATTTATTTAATGGGCGGATCGGGCCCTTTTCGCAGGATCAACCACTACTAGAGGCCCATTCCTAGTTTAATTAGGTGTGAATTTTAGCCACTTTATTTTGCACAGTATTGGGCTCAATCAGGCCCATGAAACCACTCACGCTCACCCAAGCCTGTTAAGACCCGTGCCATTAAAGCCCTTTAAGACGTCTGGGACTTGGGTCAGACGTCTGGACACCTTCCCAGACATCTAGAAATCAATTTTTGTGTCCGTACGTCCTCGAGTCTGCGCGCGTATCGAGTCTGCGCGCGTGTCGTGTGCAGACTGTGCGTAGCTGCCTTCTTTTCTCCCCTCTCACCGACAGAACCCTCCCTCGTGCCTACTTAAACCCTTCTCCTCTCCCTCGTTAACCACCCCACTTCCATCCACCTTCTCCTTCCTCCAGCGCGAGCAGGAGAGAGAGCGACGAGTGTAGTCGAGTGTAGCAGCGGAGAGGAGCGGCGAGGGGTAAGAGAGGAGAGCTCGTGAGAGAGCTCACCGGAGAAGCTCACGGTCGGTCGGGCGTGCGCATGGCGAAGGAGTGTGCTGGGGAGGTTTCCCCCAATGCTGCTACAACTAGAGCAGCGGACGAGCGAGCGCGGCGCGGCCGCACGCAGCACGAAGAAGATGAAGGAGCTTCTGGTTCTGGGATTTTTTCCAGAATCAGACGTCTGGATCTACATCCAGACGACGTCTGGAGGAGGCTCCAAACGGCTGAGAGGTAAATCCTGCGCCCTATGCCTCCCTTTGCGGATACGGCCATGCAGGTCGTTCCGCTGAGGCACTGATACGTGTCGTATTGAGGAGATTTACATTGCGCATGCAGGATTTGTTTTGGGAAGGCACGGGACACGCCCTCCCACGCGGTTCAGACATCTGGGCAAGGCACCAGATGGCATGGAGCGTCTCCAGACGTCCGGAGAGGTGGTCGGACGTCTGGAACTAGGTCCAGACGGTTTAGAAGGATCCCTAGACGTCTGAGGAGCAGCACAGAGTGAGGTATGATTCTGGACTTCTTTTAAGACGTCTGAAAGGTATTCCAGACGTCTGATTTGAGTCAAGATTGTCGTTTTTGACCCGTTTAGGGTTCGTTTGAGGTCTAATTTCCATAATTAAGATTCTATTCTTCTTTGTATAAGTTCCTCTACTTGTTGAAATGCTTTTATCATGTTCTGAGTGGGTTCTTGTGGTTGATCCTTGTGTTAGGATCTCGTTCTGTTACGGATTTGGGGGTTGCGGAGGCACGTGGACGTGCCGATCATGCCCCGATTACTCCTGATTTTGCTGGTAGAGTGGCTTCCCCTAGATTAATTACAAACATGAATGCATATCTGGAATGAATGTTAGATCCTAGCGTATGGCATGAATCCTAGGACTAGAAACATTGGAATAATTGTATTGAATGCATGAATTGCAGTCTTGGATGATTAAATAAAATAATAACAATTGCCTGTAATTGGATAACAGCTGCCTGTGGAATGTAAAGTACTGTTGTTAGCAACTGTTGCATGTATGTTCCTGATGTTGAAATTAAATACGAGATGCCTGTATATGAAATGGAAATAGAAATGATGAAACCTAGTATGGCTTGGCTTGAGAAACATGAGCATGAACCCTATGGGGAATTAGGAGTAGAGCTCCTAGAAATAAATGGAATAGAACTGGAAATGTGAATGAGGAAGTGAGCTGGCCCTTGAGTATGGAGTACCAAGGAGAGCGACTGTCCCCCTGTTTAGTGCAAAGCGGAGCTAGCCGCTCTAGGGTTGGGACCCGGGCTTAGGACTGGTCACTTTGTACCGACTTTTTGGCCCTTGCGTACACAGTACCGAGGAGAGCTACTAGTGTAGAAAGAGAGCTAGCCACCCCACGGGGCCCGAGGTTTAGCTAGCCGTCCTACATCGACTTGTTAGGCTCACTGGGCAAACCAGGGTAGTCAGGCGAGGGTGCGCGGACTGTGGAGGGGCGAGGCCCCTGTTTAGTTCTTAATGGCTAGACCCCTGTTACTGAGAGGGTTATGCCCTATACTGGTTCTGTGCTGTGCTTTGGGCGCACCCGTTAACGGAAACGAATGACAGCATGCCAGTGCGGGGTAGCTACCCATGCACTTATCGCGTGTGTCGTAGTCACCGTTACGTCTGTTAGCGACCTTGGGTTGGTTGACTGAGTCTAGGACCACCACGGTGGATTCTCCCGGCCAGGAGAGCACCACGTGCTACTTCTACTCTTCGGAAGAGACTGCAATCAAGATCGTTCCCACGAGGAACATTCGAGATCAAGAAAAAGACCTGATAACTAAACCAAGTGATGAAAGAAAGAATAATTAGTTAAATAAAGAAAGAAAGAAATTGAAAACAACATCTACCTATCCACCATTGCATGTTTTTAGTTAGCTGGTTGCCACTCTACTCAGCGTTCGCTGATTTCGTGTGCTCATAACCTTTTTCAGGTCCAGGTGTTGAGCAGCCAGAGCCTACGGCTGTTGAGGGTGCTGGGCCCAGTAGAGCCCACTAGTTGTACCTTTTCGTTGTACCCGTTTCTTGTTGTAGTAACTTTGTTGCACTTCTGTACTCTTTTATTGTAAACTTTATATTCCTGTACCTGTTTAAAAAAAAACTACTGTTGTGGTGGTGTGTACTGTAGTAGTTTACTTCTCTACTGCTGTACTTTTGTTACTGTTAGTTGCTTGCATGGTGAATGTGGTTTATTTTACTGCTTTTTGGTTACTTGCTTGTTGGATGACTGGGTTTTGGAATCAGTCAAGTCGGTCCAGTCTCGTGTCCTGTAGGGATTCAGGAACCGGGTCGTAACAGAGCGCATGCACACATATGCATGCACACACATGTCCACGCACACGGACAATCAGATTAGAGGTATATAGGTATTTGGTGCACCCAGCGCTGACGACTGAGGCGGTGGGGCACCAAATCCCTTAACTATGTGCACAACACTTCATTTGTTCCCGATGTGGGACAAACCTTAGTGGATCTCCTTCAGCAATGTGCTTACCGGCCGTCGTCTTTGAATGACCATTTTGATTGACTCATTGGACCGAATCAAGCAAGCAAAAGATCGATTGAAATCTTTTGAGGTCCTCTATCCAATTGCATCGCCAATTGGGACTTTGGATCAGTATTGATCCACATATTTAGGAATTGAATATGGCACTATTCACGTGCCCTTAAACATGCCTCAAAGAGATACTAGAGCTCAATTGACCTCCAGAAGAGTTAATACCCTTAGTTGAGAGTCTCAAAATTCTTCAGAATGCATTCTGCATCGAATTAAGGAATAAAGGAGTGAGGAAGAGCTTCAAGAAGTTCAGAAGCTTGGGAGCTTCAAACTTGAGGTTCAAAGCTCTAATTCGGAGTTGAATCAGCTAAGCAAATAGATTAGGACAAATGTAAAGGGTCTACATCAAATTAACTGACCACCAATGACTGATTTGAACTGGATTTGGCTCTAAATCTCAACAAAATAGCTATGAAAGCCATTGGGTTCCAATTTGAACCCAAACTATGAAGGTAATCGAATTCCCACTAAACCTTAGTAAATCTCACTCTAATTGGTTCCATTAACATTGCAATCATCGCAGGAACTCTAAACATCCTTTAAATCTCAGTTTCAAGGTTTGAAACCTTACTAACAACCTTGGGTTGACCAATTGAGCCAAAGGTTGACTTTCTAATATCAAGCTTCTCAAGTCAACTAAGCTACCTAGATCGATTCAATTCAATCTCAATAACTCAAGAAACACTTCAAAATCATGTTTTGATCCCTCTAGATGAGGTCTAAGGTACTTTCGCCTGAGATCAAAGGAGACTCTGGTCGTCAGATCAAACGAGAGATTCACAAACCTAATTAAAAATATTTCCAAATTCTATATGCTCTGCTTATGCTTCAGGATCTAATTCCAAGTTCTAAGCCACACAAAACTCATCTCCTCAGCTTTGCTGGAGCTGAGGAAGACAATGATCAATAGAGAGATAAAATCAATTAAACACAAGTCTATGTACTGAAATCTAATCCTTAGATCACATCTAAGTAATTTGGAGCTCTACAGGAAGTTTCATAAGCTGTAGCTCAGATTTGAAGTTGCCGAGGCTCGTGAGAGTTCCGGTGACTGCTGATTTAGCACATTGGTGAGTGAATCTCCAAGAAACAGATGAAGAGTGGACTTGAACGAATCCTAAGGTCATAAGGAACCTCAGGAGCATGTCAATTGAGTCAATTGATAATCTGAGATAAAAATTTTTCAAGGAATCCAGTAATGACACATCTTGAGTTTGCATGAACTCAAGAACAACTCTCCGTCTCAATTGATTGAGAGGAACGACTTAGGTATGTAGAACGATGGTGATTGAGTGTGTAATTTAATGAGAAAACTCCTTCTGAGCCACCATGGATAGCAAACTCAGAAGGTTGAAGGAATTTAGGCATTTCTTATATAAGTGATTATAGGTCTAATTATGAGCAAGATGAATAGGTGGAGGACCCAAAATGTGTGTGAAAATAGCCAGAGATCTCTGCCATAGACAGCGGAGATACTCTGGTCAAGGTGGATGAGTTAGGCGTATAGATGATTAATCAAATGCGTAAGAAGGTGGAATGGAATCACGGAGAAGTAAAGAGGGTGTATAGGTGACTAAATCGATGAAAGAAGGTCCGGTGAGTTGGAATTAGCTCGTTGGAGACCAGGAAGACGAACTTAAAACTAAGCTAACTACTCCTACTCCTAAGCATTACTCGCCTAATACTTAGCTAATTCTACGCCTAAGAAGTTAGACTACTTATTTGACGAAGGAGGTGAGGAATCTTACCGTTGGCAGGGTGAGAACGAGAGCAAAATCAGAGCTTGGTGAGAGGAGCAACTTCGGCTGATTGAAACGAAGAGGAATCACAATTGTGGTGCGCTCCAACGCCATTGGTAGGGTGGAGGAGAGGAAGAGGAGGTGAGGGAGGCAACACTCCTCGGTGGTAGCGCTCGAGAATGATGGTGAAAAGACGCCAGAGCTAGGAGGAATAGCCTATGAATGACCACGGTGGGGGGAAGGGGGTCGCTCACCATGAATCGGAGGTGTTGTGGTTTATTTGTAGGTGGAGCTAGAGGTTTGGGGGGAAGAATCTGAACGTAATATCGTCTAGGTTTAAGGGAACCACCGGCGTCATTTTCAATGCTTGTGAGGTTATCTACCTAGTCCAAATAGGATTTATGGGACATCTAGTCCATTGGATGGAAAGGTGGTGATGAGCTTAGCAGCAACGGCAATGGAGTTTGGACGCAGTATAAGCGGTGATCGGAGGGTGTGGAGACCGGTGGCCGTGAACCGTCCAAACTGAAGATGAAGATGAAGAAGAAGTTTGTACAAAGGGCCATGAATGCAATAAGAAGGACCTATTTTGTAATAAGAAGGACTCAAGTGAAATAGGAGTTAGGGACCTAAACATAAATAATGACTTTTTAGGCTTATTTTGATTTATTTATTTTTCAACTTTTTATATTTTATTATAAATTAGGTAGATATTATATTTTTGCCTTGAAATTATGTTTTTGCTTTTTTTAGCTATGTTTATTTAAATGATATAATTAAATAAGTTAATTAAGTACTTAAATCTTTAATTTAATTAAGTTAAATAAAATACTTTTTATATAGCCAATTATTATTATTTTGAGTCTAAATTATTAATTAAATTCTTATTAAGATTAATTTTTATTTAATTTTTACGTTTTTAACTTATTTTGCAAGTCCTTGGTAATTTACCCCTATAGTATAATTAACCTTGTACTTAATGTATTCTTAGTATATTGCTACGGGAAATAGTTAATTAGTAATAATTAAGAGCCATGATGAGTCTTTTATCATATGCTTGCAGGATGCATGTAAGATAACCTTTACGAGGGTTATATAGGTAATGATGAAAGCTTCTGACGCTTGAGGGCAAAGCTATTAGACTATTGGATGGTGCTGGTTTGGGTGCTTGCTGAAAAAATCAAGCAACCCCGACGATAATGCTCGCATAGCGAGGAGGGCTGCAATGCAACAACTCTATGCAACATAGTAATTGAGGGGTAAATGTGTTTGCATGATATGGATTGCTGTAACGCAACAACCTCATGCAACACAAAAATCGAGAGGTTAATGATTTAAATCATCCATAGTTGATAGTATTTGTCCAATGACAACTGTTTTTAATTTTAAAAATGAAGTAATTTGAGCTTACTACAAAATTTACAATCCATTTGTCTTCCCTACTTCAAGTGTCATTAGAGGTTAATAATTTTACACTTACATTTTTTTCTTCTTATACGTGAATTAAGATCCTTGTTGATTGTCTCTTACTGCATTTCCCTTACTTCTATAGGTTCAATCTCATTGTTAATTCCAACGCAACGTATGCAAATTGGTAAAATATTTTCACAATGTAATTGCATATATATATATATATATATATATATCATCGCTACACTGTGTATGGTTGAGTGGAAACTACCCTTCTTTTATGCTACACTGTATATGTAGGTTACCCACGGATTTGGATTTGTCATCTTTCCATTCTCAATATGTGTAAAAAAGATAAGTGATGATTCCTTGACTTAATTCTTCCCTGATTTTTTACTTATTCGATATGTGCAAAATTTAACCTGCCTTGGTTCAGTTTTGTTTCAATGAACATTGAATGGATTGCTTGCAATCTTGTTTTGTTGCTTGCATAATCTTTCAGCTTTGATAACTTCAAATTACAATATGTTACCTCATTGGCTTGTATGTTGGCCTCTATAAATTGGACATTTGTTGTGTTGGGTTATTAATGATGTTTCCTACTTGAGATGAACTTGAGGATTAGTTAGTTTGTATGGAAAGATGGTCTTTTTGATCTACAGTTCTATCTTTTTGTTGTCTTGGTTTGGTTGTGAAAGAATGTGCTAAAAGCTTCTTGTTGTTGATATCCTTGTTGAGATTATCGATGTTTAGTTTTTTAACTTTTTTTGGTTTTCTAATTTGGGTACTGACTTGTTAGCTTTGTTGATGGTTCTATTTTTGGGTTGACTTATGTTACTTCCTTAGGTTGACCATGCAGTTAGTTGTTATGAGTAGCCTGTAGATGTATTTTGCTCCTTAGTTGTTTATTTTTCTTATGAGTTTGAAGTTCCTATTGATTATGTCTTTGGCACATAGCTCAAATGAATGTTCTGGTGCATTGAAGCTGTTTGGAAGAAAGCATTTTAGTAGGAACATGAAAATGAACTTATGATAGAGTGATCCTTCAATATCATGACTCTGTGTTACGAACGTGGGCAGTAGACGTAGTTTAATACCTCTGGGAAGTGGCCCAGACGTCTGGAACCCTTCCCAGACGTCTGGTAATAAATTTTTTCGGCGTACGGGTTCGCATCTGCGTGCCTGCATGCGCAAACTGAACCCGCCGCCTTCGTCTTCGCTTTCTCACCCTGTAGGCGCCGCATTTCCCTCTCTCTCTCCTCGCGGCTGCCTTATAAAAAGCTCCCCTCTCCCTCACCCTCACTCCATCGCCTTCATCTTCTCCTTCTCCCTGCGAGCGAGCGAGCAAGTGCGCAGCAGCGGCTGCAGCGGGCATGTGGGAGGGAGGAGTGTTGCGAGAGGAAGGAAGAAAACCGTGAGGGTGTGAGCTTGCCGGGGCAGCTAGAGCCGGCCGGGCGTGGGGTGTCGCGAAGGAGCTGCTGCAGCTCGGGCAGCAGGCGGACTCGGCGCGGCACGGCAGTACGTTGTGGGCGGAGGACGAACCGGGTCCTGATTCTGGGAAAATTTCCCAGAATCAGACGTCTGGACTTACGTCCAGACGATGAGTAGGACGTCTGGAGGAAGGTCCAGACGTCTGACAGGTACTATTTTTTTTCTACCTTCTTCTATTTATGCGTGTATGGCCATGCAGCCGTCTGCCACGTTCTTCTACGCCTCTTCATGATGAGAGCGGTTGCGTGTGTGCACAGGTGTTGTTCAGGAGGGGGCGAGGGCTCGCCATCCCACACGAATCAGACGTCTGGCCACAGTACCAGACGACGGAGAGGACCTCCAGACGTCCGGGGTGACAATCGGACGTCTGGAAACTAAGGCCAGACGATCCAGCAAGCTTCTAGACGTCTGAAGGACTGCGCAGATCGAGGTACGACATGATCAACCTTTTAAGACGTCTGGAAGAGGTTCCAGACATCTGATTTTGGACAGATTCGTCATTTTTGACCCGTTTAGGACCCATTCGGAGTTCATATTCCGCGTTTTGAGTTGTGTTCTTTCCAGATTTATTTTCTCTACCTGTTTACAGTAATTGTATACTGTTCTGAGAAACTCCTTGTGATTGATCCTTGTGTTATGACCCCGTTCCGTTGCGGTTGTGGGGGTTGCGGAGGCGCACGGAATTGCCGACCACGCCCCTAGTACTCCCGGTTTCGCGGGTAGAGTGGCCCTTTAATTTATTTAACAAAAGTTGTACAATTATGAAACAACTAATAGAGTCTAGGGCATTGCATGAACCCTAGGACTGAGAAATTAGATTTAATGATAGATCCTAGGGTATTGCATGAATCCTAGGACTGGAAAATTAGATTGAATGCTAGATCCTAGGGTACGGCATGAATTCTAGGACTGCAAAACTAGTTGATTATATAAACATTGCAGTGTTGGAAAAGTGGAAAGGAAATGATAACTGCCTGTAAATTGGTTAACAGCTGCCTGTTATAAATGGATAATTACGGTTGAAAACATGAATTGTATGGATATAAAGCTGGAACGGTGAAACCTAAATTGGCTGAGTTAAAAGAACATGAACTCTACGGGGAATTAGGAGTAGAACTCCTGGAAAGGAAATGGAATAGAATTGGGGAAGTGTGCTGGCTCTTGAGTACGAAGTACCAAGGAGAGCAATTGTCCCCTTGTTTAGTGCAGAGCGGAGCTAGCCGCCCCAGGGACCCGGGGTTAGGTCTGGCCACTTTGTATCGACTTTTTGCCCTCGTGTACACAGTACCGAGGAGAGCTACTAGTGTTGGGAGAGTACTAGCTACCCCACGGGCCCCGGAGTTCTGCTAGGCCCACTGGGCAAACCAGGGTAGACCCCTGTTACTGAGAGGGCTCTACCCTATACTGGTTCCGTGCTGTACTTTGGGCGCACCTATTAACGGAAACGACTGACCGCGTGCCAGTGCGGGATAGCTACCGTGCGTTTATTGCGTGTGCCGTAGTCACCGTTACGTCTGTCAGCGACCTTGGGGTGGTTGACTGAGGGTAGGACCACCAAAGGGGACTCTCCCAGCCAGGAGAGCACCACGTGTTACTTTTACTTTTCGGAAAAGACTGCAATCAAGATCGTTCCCATGAGGAACATTCAAGATCAAGAGAAGGATCTGAGAAATAAATCAACAGTAAATAAATGGAAAGATATAAATAAAGTAAAAACATAACAGCTACTATCCACTCTACTGCTTCTTCTAGCTTTTAGTTGCCACTCTACTCAGCGTTTCGCTGACGTGTCACCCTTGTTACCTTTTCAGGACCAGGTGTTGAGCAGCCAGAGTCAGCGGCTGCGGAGGGCGCTGGGCCTAGTAAAGCCCAGTAGAATTACTTGTAGTACCTTCTGTACTTTCTTTTCCGCTGTAGTGAGTAGTTTTCTGTTACTCCCTGTACTCTATTTATTGTAAGCTTCCTGTTATGTACATGTTTATTTCTCTACTGTTGTGGTGGTGTATACTGTAGTGTTTCTTTCCTTTACTGCTGTATTTTATTACTGCTAGTTATATACATGGTGAAAGTGATTTATGTTACTGCTCTTTTGGTTACTTTCTCATTGGACGACTGGGTCTTGGGATTAGTTGAGTCAATCCGATTCTCGTGTCTCATAGGGATTTGGGAATCGGGTCGTTACACTCTGGGTTGTTGTTGTTTTGTTGATGGTTCTGTTTTTTGGTTGTCTTCAGTTGCTTCCTTGGGTTGACCATGCAGTTGGTTGCTATGAGTGGCCTATTGAGTATTTTGCTCCTTAGCTATTTATTTTTTTTATGAGTTTGAACTTCCGATTGATTATGTCCTTGGCATATAGCTCAAATGAATGATCTGGTGCACTGAAGTTGTTTGGAAGAAAGCATGTTAGTAGGAACATGCAAATGAACTTCTGATGGAGTGATCCTTCAATATCATGACTCTGGGCTTTTTTGAAGTCTATATGTGTTCTTCTATTTCAATTCATCCTCGCTTAATTTTTTATTTTACCCTTGGTTCTAATTTTTCAGCCTTGGTTCAATACTTAAGACCTCCTATTGTAGCATCAATGCTCCATACACTTACATGGATATAGTCTTCATGATATCTAAGACATGTGATGTATATCCTTACCTAAACTACAATAAAAATTCAAATATTGGGTTAACTTTGCACATTCTCAAATTTGGTCCAATGCATCTTTTCAAGTGTTGCAGGTGTCTTACAGGGTCTTTCTCTTGTGGAGAAATTACCACAATAATGGAGTAGAAGATGGTAGAAATACCACAAATCCTTTACCCACCTCTTCACAGGAATGCACAGGAGCACTGGAGATAGACCACAAAGAAGTTAACACAAAATGTCCTCCAATCCTTCACAACTACTTTACTGATCTTTACAATTCTATAGAAATAATGTATGTTTGGAATTCTTGTATGAATGAAATTCTACACAATCAAATTTCAAAGGAAGTTTTGCATGTGTAGAGTTATCTATAGATGCAGAAAAATTTTAAAGGCAATTTTTCTTCCCATTCAACATTACACTTTTTTTTTTCTTTTGTAAATAACAAAAACACTAACTAATTTAACTACTAGCCTATGGGCAAACATGTCTTTTGCCACCTTATCTCCCATTCTAACCTCTATTTCAAAGAAAACACCCCTCTTTCACATCACAGGATAACCCTCATTCGTAAACCTTCTTTAGTGAATACAAATAGGGGTTAACCTCTCTTTACAAGTAAACAGAAACATGAGATAACCCCTGTTGCAGCTTTGCTAACTTGGGTTAGCTAAGTTACATCGTAAACTAGGCTTAAGGACAAGCCTCTCCTCTAATTAAGGAGAGACTACTAGGCTGAGAAGGATACATCATCTCCTTTGTTAGAGAGGAATGATTCCCAGAAGTTAATTGCTTAGGCAAGTGAGAGAATGATGATAACCATAATGATGGATCATGGGACAATTGTTAGGATGGGACAATATAGTTTATTGCTTAGTTGTAGTGTTGAGACTCGTATACTACCTGTTTTTCTCTTGTTGATGCACGTAGTATTGTCCTTCTGGGCGATTTGGCTCATCCCATAGTTGCGACCTACTTTAGGGCTCAATGGTGTGGTGTAGTGATTTTCGGATTTCATGGGAATAATGTTAGTTTCTCATATGGGCAATTAAATGATTTTACTAGACTTTGTGGTGCTTGGAGGTGGCAGTGGTAGAGGCATGATGACGAGGGACTATCATATGTAGCCAATTGCAACTTTGTCGTACTTGTTTGTTGTCTTTGTTGTAGGTTCTTTTTGAGGTCATTGTATTATCTTGATGAAGGCCTCGCTCTTGATATTATAAATGACTTTTGATATGTGTATGTGATGAGAACTCTTGTCTCCTCTAAAAATTTTTTGTAATGGATGGTGGTACGTGAACGTGGTTCACTTAGTTTATTTTGCTTTTTTGTCATGTATCTTGTTTTGTGTTATTTATCTTGTTGCTTTGCTGAATGTATGCCATGTGTTAATGCCACACTTAAAGGTTTATTGGGAGACAGGCTTAATAACTAATATAATAGACTATATACATGAATGTATGCCATGTGTTAATGCCACACTTAAAGGTTTATTGGGAGACATAGGCTTAATAACTAATATAATAGACTATATACAACCTTAACCACCCTAGGGATTGGGACCTCAACGCCTACACATCGATAATCCAATTTTTGAGCCGTCAGAAAGTTAGCGAGGTGTGGCATAATCTAAATCGAATCTTATCGAATTTGCAAACAACTTTTAGCGTGATAGTTGTCCGTAGAAGTGACTATAATAAGAATGCAAGGTGTATATACTACTTTTCATACCTCCATTCTACCCCTTCTCCTCCACTCATTTCCCCCTACAATCTCACTTTATACCTTAACTTTGGTCACCCAAATCTGGTAGGTAGATAAACTTAAGCCCATTCTCATCATTGCACTTCTAAGATATCTCTTGCTCAACTTAGGCCATCCATCTAGCAACATAACTCTGGAAAACGCATAAGTCTAATAATCATAAATTTAATAATCTTTAGATTAAGTGATCTTAACATTAAACTATCATGAAAAACCTTGAATATACAAATGTAAGCCTTAAAAACCTGTAATGGAATCAATCTATCTAGAAATCATACCTTAATTATAGAAAGAGAAGAAATGACTCCTACTATGCTTTGGAAAAACTAAAATACCTCTGAGACTAACAAAAGGGAGGAGAGAAAACTCTTATAAGAGCTTTTCTCACTCCAATAATGCAATTATCCATGTCAACTTTAGATTATAGAAATGATGTAAAATTTACACCTAATCCCATTTATGTCACCACATTTGTTGACACACCATTTAAATTTGGCAAAATGTTGTTGATATTCTTGCATTTCAATACTACACATGAGTCGTTATATGGGCTACATCAGGAAAATGCTATTTCGTTGGCAATGCTGTTAACATATTACTATTGACATGTATAATACTACTTAAGAGTCAAATAAGAGGCAATGGTATAATAATTTATTGATCTATCTGATTTTTCGTTGTTAATTTGAGAAATTTGCTATGATATTGGCCATGTAAAGAACGCAACATTGTCCAATCAAGAATATAACATAGTTGAGAACTTCAAGTAACTGTGAGTTCTTAAGAATGATGTCTTACTTAATGTAACATATTGGACATTTAACTTGCTTAGTGCTATCAAATGTTTGCATTAGCTATTTATATTTCATAATAAAATATTACCCATAGTAATATCTTGAAATGAAAAACACTCAAACTAACTTTATTTACTAAATAAGTCATTGAAAATCTTTCGATTATTTTAATAAGGCAATTTCATCGAGTTATTTCATATATCCAACCTAGCACTTATTTCGACAACCAAATATCTTAATTTTATTTATGTCACCATCAACCTATTCTAATCATATATTATTTTTATTCAAAGGCATCATGAAGGTTAACAAAACAAAGACAACTTGAAAAATCTCCACCTGTGTTGAATGAAGAGGCTCCAAGGTTGCGTTTGGCATCGGGATAAGAGTTATCTAGCGATAAAGTACCATAGAAATAAGTAAAGTAAGGTATTTATTTAAGTGGTGGAATAAGTGGTAAGATAAAATGATTAATATGGTGATGTAATGTTAATGATCATTTAATATTATAATATAGATTTGAGTGAGTTGATGTGATATAGTGAATATATTTTAATAGATATATTATTTTAGAATAGATATATCTTAATATATATTAATATTAATATGATGTAGTGGGATAATTTAATATTAATATTAATTAACGATGTAGAAAAAATAATATTCTTTAAATTTAAAATTTGTTTTTTTTAATATTCATGGAGGAATAACCCGCTCGCAACTTTATATTTCGGTTAATCAACGTACAATTACATGTATGTCCAGCGAAAGCTGGGATGCGCGCTCTCTCCCCCTCTGCGATGATAGAATCTGCGACGCAGTCGCTCCACCCTTTCAGATACTCACTCCCTCTTGGTAGTTTACTGACCTATACACCCACTAAACGGCCAAGCACCCAAACATCACACTTCACACCCCCACCCTCCTGGCCATCCATCGCTGCTGTAGGCAAAGGGAGTTGGTTCTGTAACAGAGAGAGAGAGAGAGAGAGAGAGAGAGAGAGAGTTGGCGATGTCTTTGTGCGGCGATGTGGTCCCGCCTTGGATCCGCCTCTCGATGCGGACGGATCGCCCGATCGTTTCCTGCAGCGCGTGGCGGCGGACCAAGGGGCGAAGTGGCGTCGATTGGACTGGCGGCCGCCGCGGTGGAGGAGGCGTTTCTCGTATCGTACTCGCTAGTAGAGCTGGGGATCCCCGTTTCGTCGTCGCCCGTGCCGCGCTCGACCCGCAGGTGTGGTTGCTGCTGCTGTTATCGTTGGTGTTGTTACTAGCATGTTCGATGTTAACGTTGAACTGGAAGTCGAAGATGCTCAATCGAGGTGGCTGCTGTGATGGAACATAAAAGGGGCAGCTATGCTCTCCCACTTCCAAAGAGGAGACGGTGTTCCCTTACAACTGAACTGATGTTTGCCTTGAGTTGTTACTACCGGGAGTTGCATGCGCTCCCCGAGAATCCGAATTTGGTACTGCGTTGTCGAAATGGAAACTTTAATTGGAGAGGAATCGATGATGGTGAAGGGGGAAGTTGGCGTTGCTTGGAAACTGATAAGTCGCTTTGATGATGGTTTTCCTCGTGTATTTATAAATGTTGTGGCCTCTAAACTACATCTCTGATTGTCGTATGGTTCGTTGCATTTTTGTTTTTGTTTGAAGTGCGCGATGGTTGCTCCCGTCGCCAGTGAGACTGATATAACGGTTGAAGCCTATGCATAGACATGGCTTGATCTATTTTTAGGTATAGGAATGCTTAAACATGCAGTTTGATCAATGCCACAGTTGGCAGTGTTGTACTGCTGTGTGCTTTTGTCTGGCCCCCCGTCATCTATCTTATAATCTAAAAGAAGGTGCTGAGCACCTCCGGCGGACACGTCACCCCACCCTCTTCCCCGTTTCTCTCTGAACGGTGACACCCACACCAAAGTGCCCTCCATGACAGAAATCGATACTTATTGTGTTAAATATTTTTGCTGACCAAGTGAATGAGAAAAAATCTGATAAAAAAGTACGAGTACCCACTACCAAACACATGCCTCCCACCCCCTCCCCCCACTTGAATCCCCCCGTGCTGACTTATTGGTGGAGTACGTATCATATCTTTTCGGATTTGGCCACTAATTTGTTTTTTTTCATCTAATCAATACTTCAAATTGCCTTAATTCACATACATACATAATTAATTAGTTAGGATGATAAAAACAAGTTAAAAAGTAAATAAATATACGTTGCAATGTATTTGGCAACATATGAAGTGAGAGTGATGTTTTTAATCGGTGTATTTTAGTTTTCCACCAATGGAAATTATTTTCTATAGATAAATTATTTTCCAAGTGAAAAATCACTTTCCATAGATGAAAAGCCACATTCTAAGTAAAAAATAATTTACCACCAATAAAAAGAAAAAATATGTCGGTGTATTTTCATTTTCAACCAGTGTGTTTTGATTTTTAACTGGTGTATTTTGATTTTCAACCGGTTGAAAATTGTTTCCAACCAGTGTGTTTTAATTTTGAGTTGGTCTGCTTGATTTTCAACCGATTGATTTTGATTTTCATTGGTTGATTCTAATTGTCAATCGATGTGTTTTGCTTTCTCCTTTGAACGGAAACATGAATGGAGATCGTACGTTGCAAAATACATTGCAACATGTATTTCCATACTCGTGTCCTAAAAACAATTAGTGGCTTGCGTGCGAGGACTTGGAGAACATAGTTGGGCATTGGCCTGTGGAGCTCTTCAGCAACTTCGACCACACTTTGGAGCCGATTTCAGTGGATATGAGAGGTGTCAACATGGTGCAAGATTGCCCTCTGATGGGGGATGGGCACATGCCCTGGGAACAAGAGTGGGATACCGCATGCATGATAACTAGTTTGGTGTAAAAGGCTTCTGGTTCTTGAGTTATGTTGACATTGAATCTTGCACCTTGGTGCTTGCCTGTTTGTGTCTTTTTTGACTTCTTTGCTTATAGATCTTTCAGAGATGTACTTTTCGGGCATAAAATGGGTGATTGCCAAGGCATAGATTTGGCTTTTCATTACATTTTCGATTGCATAAATGCACATTAACACGAAAGTTCAACACCCCCCAACCACCACTACTACCACCCAACCCTCAAAACTAAATTGCATTGGTGATATTTAGTTATAAAATAAATTGCACCAATGATATTTAGTTATGAACTAGATTGTACCGGTCATATTTTTATTCTAAAGGAAATTGCAACGGTGATATTTTAATTTTGAATCAAATATCACCGGTAATATTTGAATGAATATGATTGCGATGCTTGCTTTTTGAAGGGCATGTGAACTTTTGTGTGAATAAACCACGGTTCTACTTTTGGTATTTGTTAATGCCATTGAAGGTCAATTATCATAAGACACGTCCTCGCAAAGGCTCTATGGTGTACTTCATTGTGTATAATGATCATGCCTAGGTTGTGTCATGGTTCATGATTAGTGGTGTTTTTTCATGATGATTGCTTGCAACATACTGGCAAATGCGGGTGTACTTACGTCCAACCGCTTGAGTTAAAATTTTTTGGAAAGAGGCAATATTTTGAAATTGTTGGTGAGGTTCTTATTTTCAGGAAACTTGGTTGAGGTCTCTTTCTTGATCTTGCAATACATTGTTCAAGTTCATGGCAAGATCTATGGACTATAGCTAGCGTTGACCTCTATTGTAGGCCATGCTCTTTCACCCCATGGCAATGGATGAGGGAGGGTGGATGGCATTTTCTTGATTGGTAAACTATTTTTTTTATAGAAGTTGGTCCCCCACATAATAATAGTAGGAGAAAATGTTTCAATATATCCATCAAAAGAACCCAACACCTCAACACTGCCTTTCAAGTTGGATTATAGATGGCAATCATGCACAGCTCGGAATAGAAATCGTTGAAAGCAGAACGTGGAAGAGGTTTCATGAAGACATCCGTTGTTTGGTTTCTGGATGCGACAAAGGTAAAGTGCACAATTCCATGCTGAATCAAGTGTCTGGGGTAGTAGCAATCCATCTTGACATGCTTGGTGCGCTAATGGAATATGAGATTGCTATATATGTAGCTGCCTGATTGTCGCACTTCATCTCCATAGGTTATTCGATCTGAACATGCAAGTCATGTAGTAGAGACATTATCAAGATCATCTTTGCGGCTATCTGGGCCATCGCCTTATGTTCTGACTCAGCGTTGGATCGAGAAACTACTCCTTATTTCTTGTTCTTCCAGGTAACCAAATTATCACCTACAAATGTGCATAACAGAGTAGTGGATTTTCTTTCAGCCAAGCACCCTGCATAATCACCATCAGAATACTCAACTATTGTCATGGGAGTTCCACTCTTGAAAAGTAACCCTCGTTTAGGTGTTTTCTTCAGGTATCTAAGCAACTGCATGGCCACCTGCCAGTGTTGCTTGGTCAGTTTCTCCATAAGTTGACTAAGCTTTCCCATAGCTAAAGTAATGTCAGGCCTAGTAATTATTAGATATGGTAGTTTTCCAATAAGCTGCTTGTATGCCCTACTGTCAACGGGCTCTACCCGCTCATTATAAAGATGTACCTTGGGGTTCATAAGAATTTTTGTTGGTTTGGACTCCAGCATCCTTGTCTCTTGGAGTACATCCCAAGCATACTTGTGTTGGGATAGCACAATCCCCTGTTTGCTTCTAGCCACCTCTATGCTAAGGAAATACTAAAGCTGCCTGAAGTCCTTTATAACAAACTGTTCAGCCATGGACCTCTTGACCTCAGTTATTTCGGCTTTGTATCACTGGTAATAATGAGATCATTAACATAAACCAGCAAGGTTACAACTCCCCTCTCAGTTTTCCTGATGAATAAAGAATGATCTGATGAAGACCTTTGCAAGCCCATCTTCTCTACCACCTCTTAGAGGTTTTGGAATTGTGTTCTTGGATTTTTCTTAAGGCCATAGATGGCCTTCTTTAGCCTGCATACACACTCCCCCTAAATCTCGAAATCGGGGGACTACTGCATGTACACCTTCCCCTGAAGATCACTGTAGAGGAAGGCGTTCTTCACCTTAAGCTGGTGAAGCAACCAGTTCTTGTGGGCAGCAACAGTGACAAGTATTCAGATTGTCGATAGGTGAGCAATAGGAGAGAAAGTATAGAAGAAATCTACCTCATACATCTGGATGAACTGTTTCACTACCAATCGAGCTTTGTACTTTGAAATAGACCTATCAGGGTTGTATTTCAGAGCAAAGACCTAATGAGATCCCACCAGGTGAGCACCGGTAGGAAGAGTAAGCTCCTAAGTGTGTCGAGTTTGAAGAGTGGCCATCCATTGTCTATGGCTTTACACCATTTTAGATTAGGTAAGGCCTGCTGGTACGTGGAAGGTATCTCTGTGGTAGCTAGTGACGTAATAAAGAGCCTAAAGGTAGTCTCCAAATTAGTTGTAGTCCCAGCTCCGATCACATGATATCGTGCATAAGAACGAGGAGTCTTTCGGATAATAATCGAAAGGCCATTATCTGGGATAGCATCACATGGCCTTGCACAATCACTACTAGAGACACAATCGTCAAATGCCTCAACACATACCTGACTCAGGGGGGATGGTGGGTCTGAAGTAGGGGGGTGCGTTGACCGTTGGTAACTAGCAACTAGAAAGTAACAGGTGGATCCTTGAATCTTTGATCATCACTACCACTGTCAGGTACAAAATTGCACACAGGTTCCTGACTACCACTGTCAGGTGTAGGACCAACCTTTGAAATTGAAAACTCATTCCTAGAAACAGAGGGAATAGGCATAGGAGCAAACTTAGCCTCTGGTGCTAACTGTTGTGCTATAAGGGAGAAGTAGGGGATCGACTTATGAAAAGTAATATCAGCAATCGGATACTGGCTACCGGCCATAGGATCAAAACATTGATGCCCTTTTTGTATTCATGAATAATCAAGGAAAACACACTTCACAAGTCTAGTTGCCAACTTGTCTCTCCCTAGTTCCAATAAGTGTACAAATGCTACACATCCAAATACAT
The DNA here is from genome assembly GCA_037157565.1 of Thalassia testudinum. NCBI lineage: Eukaryota > Viridiplantae > Streptophyta > Magnoliopsida > Alismatales > Hydrocharitaceae > Thalassia > Thalassia testudinum. The sequence continues at coordinate 2,947,911 of JAZHRO010000003.1, read as the reverse complement.
GAGGTGGTAGTTGAAATAGATTTCTGTCATGATACAAAATATGCCACATTTAATAAGGTAGTAAGTCGTAAGCACTGCATGACCCCAATGTAAATGTGGCACAATGATAGATCAATAGTGTATGAGCCACATTTAATAAATGTATGAGTGGGAAGAAATGACCAATCTATATTATTGAGAAAATCCTACACCTCTATATATAGAGAGAGATGTTGGGAAAAATACATAAAAGAACCAGACAAAGTATAAAGGTAACTAAACAGTCCATAGTAAACATAAACAAGAAATATAAATAGGAGTATTAACACTCCCCCTCAAGTTGGAGCATAGATGTTAATCATGCTCAGCTTGGAACAACAGTAATCAAATGCCGATCGAGGTAGAGGCTTTGTGAACACATTAGCAATCTGGTCCTCAGATGTAACATAAGTAGTACATAGCAAACCACGCTGTATGAGATATCGGGTATAGTGGTAGTCAACCTCAACGTGTTTGGTGTGCTCATGGAACATCAGGTTGTTGGCTATATATGTAGCAGCCCGATTGTCGCATCACATCTCCATAGGTTCCTCAATCAGGATGTGTAAATCATGCAGTAGAGACTGTATCCAAACCATCTCTGCAGCAGTTTGGGCCATCGCCCTATACCTTGACTCTGCACTGGAGTGAGAAACTACCCCATGTTTCTTGCTCTTCCAAGTAACCAGATTACCAGCCACAAAGGTACATAAACCAGTGGTAGATTTCCTATCAAGCACACATTCTGCATAATCTGCATCAGAATATCCTACCATTGTCATAGGAGAGCATCTTTGGAAGAGAATACTGCGACCTGGTGCTTTCTTCAAGTATCTAAGCACCTGCATAGTTGCTTGCTAGTGCAGCTTTGTTGGCTTCTCCATAAACTGGCTGAGTTTGCCTACTACCAAGGCAATATCAAGTTTGGTAATGGTCAGATATAACTGCTTGCCTACAAGTTGTCTGTATGCTATGCTATTAGCTACCTCTGCCCCCTCATCATGTAGATGTGCCTTGGGGTCCATAGGAATATTGGTCGGCTTGGACCCCAGCATGCCTGTCTCCTGAAGGACATCCAACGCATACTTGTGTTGAGAAAGAACAATCACATCTTTACTCCTAGCAACCTCAATCCCCAGAAAGTATCTAAGCTAGCCTAGATCCTTCATAACAAACTTCTGTGCAAGAGACTCATTGACTTGTCTTATCTCAACCTCATCACTCTCTGTGACAATCAGATCATCTACATAAATCAGTATGCTACAATGCCATTCTTCGTTTTCTTGACAAACAAAGAATGATCTGAAGAGGACCTTTGCATCCCCATTCTCTGCAACACATTTAACAGCTTTTGAAACTAGGCTCTCGAGCTCTGCTTTAGGCCATAAATGGCCTTCGTGAGTCTGCACACACACTCCTCCTGAACCTCAAAACCTGGGGGTTGTTGCATGTAAACCTCTTCCTGAAGATCACCGTAGAGAAAAGTATTCTTCACATCAAGCTAATATAACCTTCAATCTCTGTTGGCAGCAATAGAGATGAGTACCCGAACGGTGGCAAGGTGTGCAATAGGAGGGTGGGTATCAGAGAAGTCCACCCCATAAGTCTGGGTGAACCCTTTTGCCACCAACCTGGCCTTATACCTTGAAATAGACCCATCAGGATTGTATTTCAAGTAAAAGACTTAAGTAGAGCCAACAAGTTGCGCACCTGTAGGAAGCAAGGTGAGATCCTAAGTCTGTCTGCTCTGAAGTGCGGCCATCTCATCCCTCAGGGCTTAACACCACTTAGGATCAAGCATGGTTTACTGGTAGGTAGACGGAATGTGTGACGTTGTAAGTGCCTGACAGAAGCTGCTAAGATAAGGAGCAAGGCCATCAGTAGCCAAACTGCCTGCAACACGATATCTGGACTCATATGTACAGGATGCCTTCCTAATTGCAATAGGAAGGTTAGAATCATCTGGTATCTCTGATTGAGTCGCTGCAGAAGGAGCCTAACTACTATGGTGATCTACACTGTCAGGGGGATCAAGTCTAATTTGACTATCGCTGCCATCAAAGTCAATCTCAACTGCCTGTGGAACATCAGTCACTGGTGTGGCTGGTGGCCTCTGTAGTGTCGCATGAGATCTACTATATGTGTGTAGAGGACCATGCAATCTTTGGTGGTCATCCACAGGGGTAGTGGAGCCTGAAGAGGTCGGTTGAGATATGGAGATCAGAATATCCTCAAGTGAAATCGGAGGAATAGGCATGGGACTTACATCATCATGAACACTCGTCTGTCTAGCAATAGAAAAATATGGTGTCGTCTCATGAAAAGTCACATCAGCGCTGATATAATTCCTGTGGTGGATGAGATCATAGCATCGGTACCTCTTTTGACTCCTGGAGTACCTTAAGAAGACACACGTAACTGCGCGAGGAGCAAGCTTGTCACATCCTGGTGATGGCACATGAACAAAAGTAACACATCCAAAACTCTTAAGAGACGCGTTGAAAAGCTCACCATCTGGGTGTGACAGGAGAATCGGTATTTGCTCGTGAAGAACTGAACTCGGCATTTTGTTAATGAGGTAGGTCGTCGTCAAAACAGCATCCCCCCAGTATTTCTGTGGAACATTGTGGTAAATAAGAAGAGTGCGGGCAACCTCTAACAGGTGTCTGTGCTTCCGCTCGGCAACTCCATTCTGCTACAAGGTATGGGGACAAGAAGTCTGATGGATAATCCCATGAGTCCTGTAAAACTCTGCAAGTCTAGTAGTGCAAAACTCGATGGCACTATCTGTTTGTTCAATCTTTACTGTAGCAGAATATTGAGTCCTAATTCCCAAGAGAAGAGTCTCTATAATACCTCCAACCTCCGCCTTGTTCTTCATAAGAAACACCCAGGATACTCTAGTGAAATCGTCGACAACAACGAGATAGTAACGGTGTCCTGTCATGTCTGAAACTCTACTCAGTCCCCAAACATCCATATAGAGTAACTCAAAGGGAGCAGCTGCTCCAGGAGAAGTACTGGCAGGGAATGAAGACCGATGATGCTTACCCAATTGGCAAGCATCACACCTAATAGTAACAACAGGTGAAATATGAGGAATCACCCTCCTGAGGTGATCCAGAGGCAAATGTCCTAGACGAACGTGCCATTGTAAGACACTCCCACCATCATGTCTACTGACACCTGCAAATGATTCCTGACCAAGATGATAAAGACCATTCTCCTCTGTACCTCTGGCGATGGTCTTCCCAGTAAGCTTATCCTGGATAATACATCTGACCTCATCAAAAATCACCCTACAATGAAGATCCTTCGTGATCTTGCTCATGGACAACAAGCTTATGGGAAACTCCGGTACATGTACTGCTCTTGATAGCTGCAATGTGGGGGTCACAGATACTTTTACCCTGGCCAACAACAGGTGCATGTCTGTTATCAGCAACCTGTGCCGTTTTCCCTGATGCAATAGAACTAAGTGATCGGAAATAGCTCTCATCTCCACAGAGATGCTGTGAAGCACCGGAATCGACTAACCATCCTGTACCATGGTGACTCCTGTCATGCTTTTGCGGCATCAAGCTTGCATACTCAACCACCCCTGCCATAGTAGCAATGAGGTGGATCACCAAGAGCCAGAACTCGCAATCATAGATGTAAAATCACCAAGGCATCACTCTAGGTGCATTTATCATCCAACTTATGATCTAAAATCAATGTTCAGATCCGAAGACTTCATAACCAGAAAAAAAATGATCTCTTGAACATGAGATCTAAGGCAAAGAAACCCTAGAAAACATCTCAAGAATCATAGATATCCTGTAGATTAGGTTTTAGTGCATGTTAGGATGTGTCCTAACAGCTCTTGGGTAGGCTCAATCGACCCCAAGAACCACCGCCGTGACCTACAGGTGATGGGCGGCGGAGGTGGTGGCGCTACCGTGGTCTGAGGCAGCGCTCCGATGATGGGGGGTGCTGTCCCGAGGTCAAGGGAGGCGTCGGGGCGATGCTCTGAGGTGTTGGACCAACCGTCAAGCAGTGCTACACCCTCAGGGCAGTGCCGTGACCTTTGGCCCTCAGCGCGAGGAGAGGTGGTGTAGGGCCTCGAGGCAACGCTGCAGTGCCTTGAGGCAATGCTGCAAAGCCCTTGAAGAGGTGGTGGCACCTTCTAGGGCTCGAGAAGAGGTTCGCTAAGGTCTGTTGGCGGTGCTAGCACTCGAGAAGGCGACCCGCAGCTCAAGGGAGAGGAGCAACTGGAGTCGCGACAGGCACCAGCAGCCACTGCAACTGTTGCAGCAGCCTCCTAGGGCTGGCGGCGGTGCCCGCCGGTGTAAAATGGGAAACTAGGGTTTTGGTAGAGGGATACGGAGGCTCATGAGGGGTGGTATACCAGACCGTCGATCTAGGATCGCTGCTTTGATACCAAGTGGGAAGAAATGACCAACCTATATTATTGAGAAAACCCTACACCTCTATATATAGAGAGAGATGTTGGGAAAAGTATATAAAAGAACTAGACAAAATATAAAGATAACTAAACAGTCCCCAGTAAACATAAACAAAAAATATAAATAGGAGTATCAACAGTATGTGCTTCTTTTTTGCCATATCATTCTACTGTAAGGTGTAGGGGTAGGATATTTGATGTATAATGCCATGAGACCTATAGAAAGTAGCTAATATGGTGGTGCAAAACTCTGATGTATCATCAGATTACACAATCTTAGCCATATCAGAAAATTGATTCTTAATTTCTAATAAAAATGTCTTAATCACATGTCTAACAACGGATTTATTCTTTAACAAAATAACTACGACAATCGGGAAAAATCATCTACTATAACCAAGTAATAGTAGTGTTCCTGTCGATTAGGAATTTGACTAGGACCTTAGATGTCCATATGTAGTAATTGAAACATAGCAGTAGTCCTTGGTGTAATGCTGGAAGAAAAAAATGATTTGTGGTGTTTTCCGAACTGGCATGCATTAAGTGAATCTTAGTAGTTGGTGAAATATACAGGATGATGCCTCTGAGCCTGTCCAGAGAAGGGTGACCAAGGAGATGATGTCATTGCAAGGCTCTCCTAGCAGTAGAACTAACATTACCTTGGCAAGTAGCAGTAAGTGGTGTTTGGACTAGGCGATACACACCCTCCTTTTTATGTTTTCCACCAATCGTCCTCCCCGTCAGCTTGTCCTGAAAAGCGCATTTTATTTCATAAAAAATAGCATGACAATTGAGCCGCCTTGTGATCTTGTTAACAAACAATAAATTCGATGAAAATCAGGAATAAAAAAGACATTAGGCAATCTTGTAGTGGGGGTCACTGCCACCTCCCCCTGACCATTAGTTAGTGCATATCTGCCATCTGCAACTTGTACTGTCTTGCCATGTGATACTGATTGTATATGCTAAAATAGCCCTGATCTATTGACATGTGGTGTGAAGCACCAGAATCTACTAATCAAGTCATACCTGCAAAAGCTTGGGCACATATGTTTATACCTGATAAGGAGACGAAAGCAGCAAGTCGAAGAAAATGATGATTCTTATTCAATTCCAAAACCCTACACCTTTTTCTATAGGAAGAGGTGAAAGGGAAAATTACAATATAAGTCCAAGAAAAAATATAGAATGATAAAACAGTACATAAGAGCATAAATAATAATAAGTACTAAGCTAACACTTTCCCTTAAGCTAAAGCATAAATATCGATCATGCTTAATTTGGAACAACAAAGATCAAATGTGGAGTGAGGAAGAGGCTTCACGAATAAGTTTGCTGTTTAATGTTTAGAGGCAACGAAGGTGGTATAGATGACTCCACATTATATTAAGCCTCTGGTATAATGGTAATCAACCTCAACATATTTTGTATGCTCATGAAATATTGGGTTGTTTGCTATATAAATAGCAACATGATTATCACACCACATCTCCATTGGCACCTCAACCTAGACATGCAAATCTTGTAAAACTGATCTAACCATGATCATCTCTGTGGCAGTTTGTGCCATGGCATGGTGCTCCGATTCTGCACTCGACTTGGATACAACCTGTTGCTTTTTACTTGTCCAGGTTACAAGATTTTCTGCCACATAAGTACAAAAGCCTGTTGTTGACTTCCTGTCTACCATGCAACCTGCATAATCCGCATCAGAATAACCAACTACATTCATTGATTCACCTTTTCTAAACAAGATGCCCGTGCCTGGTGCTCTCTTTAGGTACTAGAGCATCTACATAGCAACATTTCAATGTTGCTTGGTTGGTTTATCCATGAGCTGACTAAGCTTCCCCATTGCAAGAGAGATCAGGACGAGTAATAATAAGATATTGCAATTTACCAACCAATTGCCTATAATATCTACTGTAAATGGAATGGGACTTAATATCATAGAGATGCCCTTTAGGATCCATTGGTATATTGGCAGGCTTTGATCTCAACATCCCTGTCTCTTGTAACATATCAAGGGCATACTTGCGCTGGCTTAGAACTATCATCTTTGCTTCGTGTTACCTCAATGCCTAAAAAATATCTTAGCTCACTCAGGTCCTTCATAACAAAGGAATCAACCAGCTTCTACTTGTTCTCTGTTATCCTAACTGCATCATCTCCAATAAGAATAAGGTCATCAACATAAACAAGGAGTGCCACAACTCCCCCTTTGCTTTTCCTTACAAAATGATCTGCAGAAGATCTTAAGAGTCCTGTAGTCTGTACCTCCTCTATCACCTTCTGGAACCACGCACGCAGGCTCTGTTTCAGGCCATAGATGGTCTTCTTCAGCCTATATATACTCCTCATGAGTCTCAAAACCCAGAGATTGTTGCATGTAAACTTTCTCCTGATGACCACCATAGAGAAAGGCGTTCTTCATATCTAACTGATGCAATGGCTAGTCATAGTTTGCATCTACAGAGAGAAGAATGTCAACAATAGGAAGCCTTGCAACATGGAAGAAAGTATCGAAGAAGTCCACTCAATAGTGTAAGTAACTGACAATCTGTAGACAAGAGTAGGCTCTAACTGTCGTATACTGCGATCCTTCATAGAAATAGTAGTGCCTTGACGGTAAGTAATAGGAATCTGTTCTTCCATAAAGAGACCTTACAAGATCCTGTGGAGAGTGCAAGCAAGATTACCACCGTACCACAACACTGATAAAAAGAGAAGGGGCAACCAAATAAAGGCCATTGCAAGAGACACCTTATAGCACCCACCTATTTAATTTGTTGATGATAAACCCTAGTTTATCATTATTTTTAGGCTAATTATACACTCAGTTCCTAGGGTTTCTACACTTGCATTACAGTATTAGGTTACATTTAGGCATTCACATGCATTTAGGGTTAATGCATGCATTATTAGTGTTTCTTATAATTTTATGTACTTAAGGAATTGGTAGCACTAGCATAGGAGTAAGATTCCCTTTAAATAATAACTGATGACTAGCAGTGGAGAATATGGAATTGGCTCATGAAATGTAATATCAACATTGACATAATGCTTCCTGTCCTATGGGTTAGAACACTTGTATCCTTTCTGGGATACTATTATAGCCCAGAAAGACATTTCATAGCTTTGGGTGCAAGTTTATCCGTGCTTGGTCCCAAAATATGAACAAAGGCCACACAGCCAAATACCCTGTGTTGTACATGAAACAGTTCCTTGTTTGGATGAAAGACTTGCCATGGGACCTACTCCTATATTGCCGAATTAGGCAGCTTGTTAATCAAGTAACATGCAGTGAGTACTGCATCTCCCCAATATATTTGTGGTATATTCTGGTGAATAAGTAGTGTCCTGGCCACATTCAACACGTAGCGATGCTTTCTCTTAACCACCTTATTTTGCTGTGATCTGTGGGAGCAAGATGTCTGGTGAACAATGCTAAGAGACCTGTAGAAAGTGGCTAACTTTGTTGTACAAAATTATAGTGAATTATCTGAACGAACAATCTTCACAATAGCACAAAATTGGATCTTTATTTGCATAATAAAAGTTGTAAGCACTGATCCAACATCAGACTTATTTTGTAACAAGAATAACCATGACATTCTTGAATAGTCATCCAAAATAAGTAAATAAAAACAATGACCCAATTTGTCAGACACTCTATTTGGACCTCAGATATCCATGTACAACAAATCAAAATAGGAACCAAAGCTCTGGGAGTAACTAGTAGGAAAACTAGTGCGATGATGCTTCCCCAATTGGCAAGCATCACAATAAATCTCAGTAGTAGGCAAAATGTGAGGAAAGATGCATCGTGGCTTGTCCAGCGAAGGGTGTCCAAGTCGACGATGCCAATGAAAAGCTGTACCAGCACTAAAGGCAACCTTTTCATGACACGCAGCAGCAAATGGTGTTTGGATTAGGCAATACACACCCCCTTTCTAGTGCCCGCCATCAATCGTCCTTCTTGTAAGCTTATCCTGAAAGGTACAACCCAACTCATCAAAGATAACACGACATTGTAATCTTTTGTAATCCTGCTAATTGAACATCTCCTCTACATCAACTCTAGAATGCCGGCCATCTGCGACTTGAACAGTTCTACCAGGAGGAACAGGTTGAATGTGCCTAAAACAATTCTGGTCTTCACTCAGATGAAGAGATGCTCCTGAATCTACTATCCACATAGTGCCATAAAAAATACCACTACTGTAACTCAAGGTAGAAGCTATACCTGAGGAGCGGCTGTGTTGTGATAGTTGTAGACTCATATGTTAGCTGGGCAAGATGTTGTACCACTGCATTATAGTTAGCATGTGATACAATGTTGCTCAACTTCTCTGAAGAGACAGCTTGGTTAGCCATGGGAGGTTTACCATACTTAGACCAGCACGGAGCCTCTACATGACCAGCCTTGCCACAATGAGAGCATATGGCCTGCGGTTTGCCAGTTTGACCTCGACCACGCCCTCTCCCATTGGTAGATGGAGCATCACATCCACTACGTCCTCTAGTAGCTAACGAGGCAGAAGTCTGTCCAATATCTGGTGTGGATGGCTTCACAGCCACTTTACTCATTCGATTGCATGCTTCCTCAAGGGATGGAAGCTCAGAAAGAATCAGAATTTGAGACTTGGCTGCCTCATGCTCTGGTCTGAGACCATCAAGAAACTGTAAAACAACAAACTCTCTCTTGTATGTCCTCTGCGTAGCACAGGTGCAAACCGGCCTGCATGCATTATACTTTCTAGGAGCTCCTTCAGGGTTGCATAATACTGGGACAATGACTGGCCCTCCTGTTTTAGACTCTTTATCTCATAGTGTATCTCAAAGACTTTATTGGAATTCTTTTTATGTGAATATGTATATGTTGGGATTTGCAGCAGGCCACGTGGCATGTGCCACGTGGCAGCATATGAAGCCATGTCAGAACCGGCGGCAAAGGGTCCAATTGGACCAATTTTGGTGTGCCAAATTTGGTTATTTCCTATTTATAGGAAAGTTATTTTTAGGAATATGTTTGGGATTTATTTTTAGGAGATAAGATCTTTCCAAATAAGATAAGATCTTTCTCAAAGGATAAAATCTTTTGTTTCCTTTTTGTAGGGATATGTTCTCTTTATAAATAGAGAGCCTTCCCAACTATTCTAATTTGAGTCAATCAAACATTTCCAACACAACTCAAGAGGACTTCTCTCCTCACTTCTCTCTTCCCCATGTGTGGTGGCTCTCTCTCCCTCAAACTCCACGTTAAACTGCAGCAGCAATATCAGGGAATTTCCTCCCTGCTTTCAACGTGGAAATAGTCTTACATTGGACTATTTTTCCCAAGCCAATTGGCCTCTACGCTTCCCTACATGCACGCCAATGTGGAAATAGTCTTTACAGTATCATGTAAAGAATCTCACATCTCCTTCGTTGTCTTGTAATACATGGTGCTATCACCAATTCGGGGCTCCACTAAGTTCATGATCCATGCCCGAACCATGTCATTATCCTTCTTCCACGTGACATATTTCCCAGTCTTATTCTGTGGTTCTATCTCCATCAAAATATGCTCCTTATTATGTCTTTCAATCGTCATGAGGAACGTTTGAGACCATCTAGCATAGTTTGTCTATTCTAACTTCGCGATAGGAACAAAAAATGAGGTTTTGTAACTCCCTGCGTTCGTAGCGGTATCCGATGTCACCTCATAACTGCCAGAAGATGCCATTGTGCCTTTGGAAGAGGGAAACACACCGGAAATGAGATCTTAAAGGCAACTTCAGATTTGAAAAACTGTAGACCAGGAAAGTTGTGACCTCTTGATCATGAGATCTAAGACCTAAAGGTCCTAGAAATCATCCCAAGAGACACAACAACCCCTTAGGATTAATCGAGACACATGCTATGGCACGGGGAAACCCCTAGTAGCATCCTTAAGGGGTGCTTCTCCCCCTTGCCGGCGAGAGGGGCTGCTACCGATCACCACCACCTGTTGGTGATAGCTGTAGGCAGCCCTAGCAGGCCATTGGCGGTGACCTGCAAGGGAAGGAGGTGCCTAGCGGTGGTAGCGGCTTGTAGGAGAGCAGCAATGGTGGTATGGGCTGCTGTTGCCGGCGGCAAGCCGCTGCTGGCCCTTGGTGGTGGTGATGGCAACAACGACAATGAGGGGAACTAGCGATATATATATATATATATATATATATATATATATATATATATATATATATATATATATATATATATATATATATATATATATATATATATATATATGAGGGTTAGGGTGGAAGGTGTACGGAGGCCTTGTGTGGGTGGGATACCGGAGCACTGGTTTAGGATCGCTGCTTTGATACGAAGTTAGAGAAAATGATGATTTTTATTCAACTCCAAAACCCTACACCTCTTCATATAGAGGGAGATGAAAGGGAAAATTGTAACATAAGTATAGGTAAAAATATAAAATGACAAAGTAATACATAAGAATAAGGAGTGCGTAAACAATAATAAGTACTAAGCTAATACAGTGGTCTCAGTAGAGGATGTGGCTGGCTCCTGAGTAAACTGGGAGACTTGCTAGAGTAAAGCATTGCAGTTTGCCTTAGGAACAGGTACGACATTTGTAGATTCCTCAGTAGTTACTAAAGCTTGGTTAGCCCTTGGAGCTCTCCCATGTTTGGTCTAACATGAAGCTTCTACATGGCCCACCTTGCCACAGAAGGTGCACGTGGTATGAGGCCTACCAAATGCATCTCTGTCTCGTCCTCTTCCACGTCCATGGGTGGAAGGTGCTCCCCTACCACTACGTCCAGCAATAGCAGCCAAGGCATATGCTTGGCTAGCCTCTCCTGTCTGAGGTATTGTCACCTTAATCCGACTTACTTCGTCCAGGGTAGGAAGCTATGAAAAAGTAAGAATCTGTGAATAGGCAGTTGTATACTCCGGGCCACCTCCTGACAAAAATTTTTGAACTGTAGCCTCTCTGCAGTATTCTCTGTGTGCAGTGCATGTGCAAATTGGCCTGCATGCATTATATTCTCCTAAAGCCCCTTAAGGGTAGAGTAGTACTAAGAAAGAGATCGTCCTTCTTGCTTCAACTGAGACGGTTCGTGGCTAATATGAAAAAGGCTAGATGAGTTCTTCTCATGCGAGTATGTCACAGAGACTGTCCCGCGTCGCCTTGGTTGTCGGATAATACACGATCTCATCTCTGATCCGTGGAATTATGCAATTCATCAACCATGCCTTGACCATTGCTTTGTTTTTCTTCCATGTGGCGTACTTTCCCGTCTTCTCTGTGGGTTTTGACTCTAACAAGATATGTTCCTTGTCATGACTTTCCTTTGTCATCAGGAACATCTGAGATCATCTGGGGTAATTGGTCTCATCTAACTTGATAATGGGACCAAAAAATAGACTTTTGTAAGTCTCGAACTCGGGAAAAACACCTGATGTCACTTTAGAGGAACTAGAAGATGCCATTACACTTCTTGTAGATGAGAAAATATGCCAAAACTTGGATCTGAAGGTGATTTTTCAGACCATGGAAAAATCAAACAGACTGGATCAAGCCTTACACATGAAGATCCGGGAGATTAGAGGCCCAAAACCCATGTCTAAGACCGCATAAAGACCCCTATGCACTGCAGCAGGGTGCGCTGAGACTAGACTAGGCCCAACAACACTTGTGCGTGGGTCCTGTCTCCCCTCTGCTGCTGTTGGTGGGTGGCACCACCTAGCAGCATCGCTACGTCGCTTGGGAGGAGCCCCCTGCCTTGCTGTGCTGCCACTCCGGTGGCTGGAGAAGGTTGGTGTTGCTGCTGCAGTGCTGGCGAGAGATGGATGAGGGCCGGCGACAGTGGAGAGAAAGGAGAGAGAGGGGTTTAGTTGTTAGGATTTTGGAGGGCCTTATTTGGTGGGATATCAGAATCCGCTCTAAAACTGTGTTCTACTACCAAGTAGGAGAAAATGATTTAATCTATTCATCAAAAGAACCCGATACCTCTTGATACAGAGAAGAGGTACTGGGAAAATAACAAGCATACCCATAGAAATAATAGAAATAACAAAATAACCAATAATAAGGTATCTCAAAAATAACTATATTAGAAGTGAAAATGTTTTTAAAAAAAAAGATGAAAAAAATCGAAGTCCTTTCAGAAGTGAAAGTTCCTATTATTCATACTTACAAAAACACTGATCATGCTTAAAAAAAAAAAAAAAAAAAAAAAAAGCAGGCTAAGCTGCCATGTAGCTGACCCTATTTAATGTTGAAAATGCTTTCTTGTTGTTATGGACTGCAGTGTTGAGGATAAAATGTAGCTAAAACTTGGGATAATCAGTTTAACTTATCTGTGCAGGACTTTCAATATCCCGATTCATCTCAGGCACTGTGGATTGGTCCACTCCCTGGAGATATTGCTGAGGTTGAAGCATATTGCAGGATTTTTAGAGCTGCAGAGCTGCTTCATGCTGCTGTCATGAAAGCTGTATGTAATCCAGAGAGTGGAGGGTGTGTGGTATCTAATGACATACCATCTGATAACCTGCCAATGTTAGAGGGAAAGGTGGTCACATTGCTAGGGTGTATGCTGGCCCTGCTGGATAGAGGCAGGGATGAGGTTCTACGTGGAAGGTCATCTCTGGTGAATTCTTTTCGTGTCTCACACCCAAGTCTTTTGGATGGGAGGCTTCCACCACTTGTTGCATTTAGAGGTGAGATGAAAAGGTGTTGTGAGAATCTATATGTGGTCCTTGCGAGGTATCTTACTTTCTCAGATGACAGGAGTTTGGAAATCTGGCAGAAATTGCAGAGACTAATAAATATCACTTACGATGTTGGCCTTCCTCATCATGAAGGTCATCCATGCCCAGAAATATTTGCAAATTGGGGTCCTGTTTGTCTTTCAATTAAGAAGGATGGGATGCCTCTAGAAGATTCTGAGATAGCTTTCTGGAAAGGTGGACAGGTAACAATTGAAGGATTGCATTGGTTAATAGAGAACGGATATAAGACTATTGTGGACTTAAGAGGGGAGCGTATTAGGGATTAGTATTATGAAGCAGCTGCTGAGCAGGCCATCTCACATAAGATGATAGAGGTTGTAAAGTTGCCTGTGGAATCTGGAACTTCACCATCAAGGGAGCAAGTTAAGCAATTTGCAATGTTGGTATCAGATTCCCAAAAAAGACCATTATATGTCCACAGTAAGGAAGGTGTTAACAGGACATTGGCAATGGTTTCTAGGTGGAGGCAGTACATTACATGCTTTGTGAATAGCTCTTCCAACCAAACCTTCAAATTTAACACTGTGTTGAGCAAACCTGCAGATCATGCTCAGGCATCAATCCAAAGCTTTTACGCATTGGAAGGAGGTGTTGTTCCAGTCAATAAAAGTGATTTGGTAACTGAGCCAATGGATAGAAGTGACATGGAAACTAAGAAGTTGTCCCAAAGTGATGCATTTATTCCTTACGAACATCTGTCTTTCCCTGATGGGCATCAAAATGAAATGTCTGGTCATGTGGATGAAAGAGTGAAAAAAGAATCTTTATTGAGCATTTCTAGAAAAATTGATCCCCTCAAAGCGCAGTTCCCATGTGGCAATATTTTCTCCCAGAAAGAAATGGTGCGGTTTTTCAAAGGCAGCAAAGTCTCTCGTAGGAAGTGTCTCTCCTTTCGGGAAGAAAAAATTGAGGCCTGGCCTATTCCAACCAGGAACCAAGTAAATCAAACTGTTGGTGATAAAAACATCAATGATATCCAGTCTTCGGAAATGATGCATCCTGTAGAATCAAGTGGTCCATATGTAAATAACAATATAACTTCTCATGATGTAGACAATGATGGAAAATGTTTTTTTGTCCCGACTCTAATGCCACACCACTTGGGTGATCTTTCTAAAGATGGAAAATATAAATGTGGTGGACTTCTTGGGACAAACAATGACATAAACAACAAAGCAAACAGCATGCCTTTTTCACTAGATAGGAGTTATGAAAAGCCATATGGTGCTTCTTCGAAATCAGATAGTGACAATTTGGACATTGTTGAGGGAGATTTGTGTTCTTCAGCAACAGGTGTTGTGAGACTTCAATCAAGAAAGAAGGCAGAGATGTTTCTAGTCCGCACAGATGGAGTTTCTTGTACTCGAGAAAAGGTTACTGAATCATCTTTAGCTTTCACACATCCTAGCACTCAGCAGCAGATGCTGATGTGGAAATCTGCTCCAAAGACTGTGCTACTGTTGAAAAAACTGGGAGAGGAGCTCATGGAAGAAGCTCAAGAGGTATGCAAGTCATTTATTATTTGTTGTTATCCTAGTTCGTAATCTGGCCTTGAAACCATGTATGTGCTAGAGGCTTAGAATTGGACAATGATAGATGGTTTGGCATTCAATAAGAAACATTCCAATAACGAATGCCTAGTTATAGCAAGAACTTAATTTTTTAAGATTGGAAACCATTTTTTAATGTAGTAGTATTTTTTTCTTTTGTAAATCTAAACTTCATGAACTAATAATCATCATTAGATTATGAAGCATTTTGTGTAAATTAATTCATATGGATGTTCAAACTTGAATGCTCAGAAGGTGAATGTTATGCCACTTTAATGGAATATGTTAAATGTTCACATGATTAAGAAAATACTTTACTGGTGAATAAGTGGTAGCTTTGAGCCTTTGATTCTTTTTTTAATTATTGCATATGTTGGGAGAATAGTTCTACACCAAAAGATGCAGGAACTTAATATGGTTTATGAGTTGGATGCTCACACAATATTGGAGTCATATTGGTCTAATGATTGATATAATTTCCCTACATGTTGAATACAAAGAAGGCTAAAACTGAGGGGCTAAGAGAATAATCCCTCCTAGGACGAGGAAGCCCAAAAGTTGTTCATAATTGTTTAGCCTCTCTAATCAAGCCAAGTGGTTTTGAGTTGGTTGTTTTCAATCTATATATCTTTTTTCTTCTTTGAAAGTATGCCTTTAAACTATATTCGTTGAGGGATAGCTTTTGGAGGGAGAGCGAGAATGATTTGAGAGTAGGGAGGAAAGTGTAGGGAGAAGCAAGGTAGTAGAAATCGACAGTTGGTATTTAGTTGATGAGGTCACCGACTAAGGAGTATACGATGTATAAGTGATTAATCGGTTAAGTATTTTTAAATATTTAAATATAATTATATATATTGTTAGAGAATAAAATAGATTATGATTAAATTTGTTAGGATTAGTTGTCTTTCCTATTGTTGAAAAGAATGAAATGACTTAACTTCAAAAAGAAACTCAAGCCCTCTATATATAGAGAGAGGCTATTGGGTAGAGGATAGGGAAGACCTAACAAAAAATAACAACTAACAAAAATGCCCCTAACACAATAACAATTCCTCTCAAGATGGAGCATATATATCAAATGTTAAAGAGTAGAAGAATACGTAGAGTCTATATTTTATTATTGGAGAATTCAAATAAACATTGTGGGTATTGGTCTTTATAGGTTATATATAGAGATCCAATCCCATAACAAATAGGAAAGAGTAATCCTAACAACTCAATAACAAAACTTGTTTAACAAAGTATTTCCTAACAAATCATAACTTGACTCTTAGGTAAACTAGTTATTTGGTTAACAAGCCAACTTAACAAAACTCGCAAGGGGACATTTTGCCACTTGATGTTGACGAGATCTCGTGATCTCTTGGTAGAGATCACGAGATCTCCACGCTCTCTATCATCGAGCATGCTTAGCTTGGTATATTAATAATCATGGTGCTTTCGTGGAAGTGTCTTTGTGAAGATGTTTGCAATCTGCTGCTCAAAAGTAGTAGTAGAGGTGCAAATCTTCCCTATGGTGGCCATGTTTGATACAATGGCAATCCACCTCAATATGCTTGGTGCATTTATGGAAGATAGGATTGAAAGCTCTAAATGTGGTTGACCAATTGTCACAAAGCATAGTGTTGACATCACATATGCTGTGTTTGCTTTTGTTATATACTTTTCCCTTTTTAGCTTAGTGTATGGAGTATAGGGGGCTACCTATTATTTTCCTTAGGGTTCCTTCTCTATAAATAGGATCGTAGGGTTTCTTGCAATCAATTAAGTTACATGACTCTACATGGTATCAGAGCGGGGATCCAATGTTGATACCTTCTTGATTTCTATCCCTCTTCTTTTCTCCACTAACAATCGCTTTAACCCTGTGTGTCTCTAATCAAGACCAAACCCATATGCATGGAACCCTTCAACAGTATCTCCGGATACCATTTGCGACGCTGTCGGATGAGGAGGGTTGCCACCACTAGGGAGGGGGTTGCCAAACCCTTATTGACCGGCTAGGCCCCCTTCGGTGGAGATGTGGCCAACTACTCATCGGCAACGACGTCAAACTCCATCGGCACTGTCCCTGACTGCCCTCACTCGAATATGAGTTTAGGGCATTCATTTTTGGTGGGTTAGGGAACCTTCAGGGTTGTCCACCTTCCTCACCTTGAGGGTTATTAGTTTCATTGACTGGAGGTTAGATGTTGAAGTCCAGCGCGTCGCCACAGTGCCACTGGAAGGTCTGAAGCTCTTTTTTTTGTTAGTATTTTTAGTGCTTGAGATGATTTAAGTAGACTACCTTCATCCTAGATTAGTTGGTAGGGCTTCGTGAGGCGAGTATGGCATCCAAAGTTGTTGATTCATCCGCTCATGGGGAAGGAGGATAGGGGGAGTTCAAGAACCCCTTCTTTGGCCTACTTGTCAAGTTTGATGGGTCAAAGTATGCCTTATGGGCTCGGTCAATGCTCAATGTGGTTGTGGGTCACGATAAGGAGCACACACTCATAGAGATGGAGCTCGCCAAGAAAGTTGGGAAGTATGTGACGTGGAAGGACAACACCATGATCAAAGCATGGATCATGTATACCACTGTATCGCATGTGACTACTAAGATCATGTACCATAAGATAGCTAAGGAAATGTGAGATGGTCTGAAGGATACATACGTATCTGAGAAGAAAATGGCTACCGTTGAGCATAGTGCCCTCGTTGCACATGATACAATGATTGTTCCTAGGAGCGAGTACGAGATAATGCTCCATAAAGTCTACCAGCAAGATGCATCCCAGGTGGGGATTGCATGCCAGTCTTGGACAAAGGAGGCAGATTGGCTTGTTGACTCAGTTGCATCATGACACGTGGGGATGCAAGATCGTTCTCCACATACTCAAGACTGTTTCGTCTGGCAGGATCATACTGGTAGTTGATGGGTGGCATTCCCCGATTGTAGGTCAGGGGAGGTTTAGGTGGCTCCTTGCATGAAATTGGAGAATGTACTCCTCGCCTTAGATCTTCCTATGAGTCTGCTCTCTGTTAACAGGATAACGAAGGAGTTGAATTGCAGGGTGGTATTTGATGTTGTCTCTCACCTTTGAGGATGTTATGACAGGACACACTATTGGATGTGGTCATGAAAAAGGCAATGTTTATCGTCTTTTACAATCACCTTATGTAGGTCTTGTCTCTCTTCCTTTAGGAAGTATCTCTAGCTACTTATGGTGTCTTCGATTTGGTCATCTCCTTCTACCTAAACTTAGAAGAGTTCGGCCACAAATTCCACCAACTGTTGTCCTGTCTATACACTTGGAGGAACTCTGGAGGGCTGCGGTCCCGTATTGACAGATTTCTGGCTTCGACGGCGATGGCAGAGTTGTTCCCGATGGCGGAGGTTGGGCCTTTGGAGCGCCCATTCTCGGATCACACCCCCTTGATGTGGACGTCGAACGAGGAGTGGAGGCATGGCACTTACTTTAAGTTCGACAGGGCGTGGCTCATGGAGGAGGGCTTTAAGGGTTTGGTTGAGGAACGGTGGAGGTCTTCTCAGGAGGAAGGGTCGGTGGCTACCAGATTGGAAGCGAAACTAAGGGATTTGAGATCCTTCTTGAAGACCCACATCAGGCAGATTAGGGAGGAACGCGGGAGGAAGAAAGAGGAGGCTCTTGCTGCGATTACACGCCTGGACAGAGCAGAGGATGTTGGGCTCCTTTCAGAAGATGACAGGGTTTACAGAGCGAGGCAGACTCAGGTGATTCAGGAGGAAGACCGGAAAGCGGAGATGGAGTGGAGGGTGAGATCTAGGCAGAAGTGGCTTAAGGAGGGCGATTCCAATACCCGTTTTTTTCATATGGCTGCGTCGGGCAGGAGGAGGAACTGGATTGACAGATTGGTGGTGGATGGGGAGGAATTTGTGGGAAGGGAAGCGGTGGGAGGGGCAGCTGCTAGTTATTTAAGGTTTTACTGGAAGGAGACGGGGGGGAAGGTGGAGGTGGTTAGGATCTGGGATACCATAGATCAGGGAGACAGACACCGACCTCTTAACGGACTCTTTTGGGGAGAATGAGGTCTGTGAGGCAGTTTGGGGATTGAATGCGGATGGGTGTCCATGGCCGGATGGCTTTCCGGTTGCCTTCTACAGAGAGTTCTGGCCGGTGGTGAAAGAAGACGTAATGCAAGTGGTGCAAGAGTTTAGAATGGGCAACTCGGGATTTAATAGGCTGAACAAATTCTATATGTTCTTATTGCCGAAGAGGGAGGGCGCTGAGGAGATTCAGGAGTACAGACCGATAGCTCTTTCGAACGCTATCTACTTGGTGGTAGCGAAGCTTCTGGCGAACAGATTGAGGACATTGGGTGAAATTATAGACTCGGTGCAGACGGCTTTTGTCCTTGGTAGGAATATTTTGGAGGGTTATGTGATGGCCTCGGAAATCCTTTCATCCTGGAAGAGAGATAAGAAGAAGGCTTTCTTATGGAAGGTCGATTTCAGCAAAGCTTATGATTCGATCCAGTGGTCGTTTCTTTGGGCGTCCTTGGTGAAGAGGGGGTTCTCGCCAGTGTGGATCGAATGGATGAAGAGATGCGTCACTACGTCTTTCTTGGTTCTTATCAATGGAAACCCAGCTGGGGGTTGGATCCAACCTAGGAGGGGGGTGAGGCAAGGTTGTCCGCTAGCCCCGATGCTCTTTGTGATTGCTGTGGATGCTCTTGCTAGGGCGGCGAGGAGGTCTTGTGAAAGAAGATTGGTGGGTGGTTTCTCCTTGAGGGATGGGACGAGTATCCCTTTGCTCCAATATGCGGATGATACGATCTTCTTTATTGAAGGTGGAGAAACGGAGGCTAGAAGGTTGAGGTTCCTTGTTTTCCTACTGGGTGAGGCGTCTGGATTGCAGATTAACCTGGCTAAGTCAGATTTTATCCCTTTCAACATGACTGAGGCAGAGGCAAGGGGATGTAGTTTGGGTCTTGGCACAGAACAGGGTAAGCTTCCGGTTAAGTATTTGGGCTTGCCGTTGTCAGATGGGAGGATTCTGGTGAGAGACTGGACCTCCATGGTGGAGAGGTTGGTGGGGAGGCTGGAGGGGTGGGCATCCAGGCTTCTGTCTAGAGGTGGGAGGTTGATCCTGCTCAAGGCGGTTCTGTCGGTGATGCCGTCATATTTCATTTCTATACTAAAGATGCCTCGACAAGTGATTGCAAAGATTGAACGAACAATGAGGAGTTTCTTTTGGTCTAATCAGGGGACGAGTGGACAGGGTGTCAGGTTGGTCGCTTGGAAGGAGGTCTGCAGACTGTTGAGAGATGGGGGGCTCGGCGTGAGGGATTTGGAGAGATCTAATGACAGTCTGTTGGTGAAGTGGGTGGGGTGCCTGTTGGAAGGAAAGGGGGATCTGTTGGGCAAGGTGTTTGAGACGGCATATGGTTGTCCGATGCGTTGGGATCTCCTGGTGTCTCCGCCTAGGGATACTTCTTACTTCCTGAAAGGCTTGTCGACGGTGGCCCCTAGGGTGAGGAACTGCTTCGTCCCTGTGTTGGGAACATGGGAGATTTTCAGAGTCTGGCAGGATGACTGGACAGGTGATGGAGCGCTTTGCAGAAGATTTCAGAGATTGTTTGCCTTATCCCAGAACAAGATGGCGTCCGTGGCTGAGGTGTGGGATGATGGGTGGTGCCTGCGTTTCGTTGGTAGTCTGTCAGATGCGAGAACGCATGATTTCCAGACCTTGCTGAGTTGGAGGGACTGCATCCGGCGGCTGGTACAGACATGTTTGGTTGGGATGAAGGTGAGTTTTCTGTTGCGGCTGCGTACAGGAGATTGTCTGCTGGTGATCCTGAGGTGGAGCTAGATCTGGTAAGGGACTGCAGACAGATTTGGAAAGCCGCGTGTTCGCTGAAAGTCAAGATTTTTGCCTGGCTGCTTAGAAGAAGAGGCTGGTGACTAAGGTGTGGAGGGCAAGGTGGGCTCCTGATGTAAACACATTTACACTACTTAAAATGTCTATTTATGCATGTTCTTAAGCATAGGATTGCATTTCATGATATAAATATTGCATTACATGCATCATCTTGCATTTAGAGTAGTTTGAATAAAATGGAGGTTAATTGTCTCCTTTTATGTGCTTGGACAGGGCAAATATTTTATCGGGGCCTCGGATCAAAGATCCAACCGTAAGGATATGATCAGGGCGACGATTGGAGTTCAACGACTCCAAGATCGCCCTAATCAGGCATCCGTAGCATCAGATAGAGACCGAGGAACCCTAGAAGATCAAGGGCCAGGATGGTGTAAATCCGCACTTCAGATGGAAAATCCGACCACACGGATGAATTCGGATCGACGATCGCAGCCGAACGACACAAAAATCAAGTCAATCCGACATCCGTGGCACCATCTACAACTTCCAGAAGATGGACGGCCAAGATAACGCCACGTGGCGCCATCCCAGCCGCCCAATCGGCCGCAGGAGTCCTGTGAAGACCACGCAACGTCTCCTCTCCGCCGTTGGATCTCGATCCAACGGCTGCGGTCGCGCGCGTTTAAAAACGTCCGCGCGACCATTTCGCCGCGTAGCGCAGCGGCTACGCAGCTGCGGGCAAAGCGGAGGTCGCGGGTTCGAGCCGCGGAGAGGGGGTCGAAGGCGCGGGCGAGCGGGCGCGCACGAGCGTCGGATGAAGATCCAACGGCCGCGCGCGCCCGATAGCGCCGACGCGCAATTGGACGCCCTGGTGGGCGCGCGATCGCACGCGGGCGGCGCGCTACGCAGCGGGCGCGGGCGCGATCTAAGCCGTCCGATCTCGCGATCGGACGGCTGAGACGACGCGGACGTGCGTCTGCGTTACGCGCGCAGGTAGCCGAGCGGGCGCGCGTGGCGCGGCGGCGACGGCGACGGCGGGGCTTTAGCGACGGTTTTATCCGTCACTAAAGACCCCTTATTTATTATTTTGAAGATGTAATGTCCATTTTGCCCCCACTCCTTGCAACTATAAAAGGAGACCCCCTCCATACGAAATTTTCATCCCTTCCTTCTCCTCTCTACCTGTCCAAAGCTCAAGAGAAGCTTGTCCCACACCCGGGATGCTTCTCGCGAGATAAAGTCCAAATTTTCGTCCCCCTTCGGAAGTGGATCCCGCGACGACGACGGCGTGCTGCTTCGTTCCCGTTCTTCTGCTTCGTCCTCCTTCGTCCCGCTTCGTTCTCCTTCGTCCAGGCGTCGTCCCGTCCGGCTCGTCCTCCAAGCGACCGTCGAGGAGGATTTCTCTCTCCCTATTCTTTTTACTGCTTTCTAGTATAGATTTACTGCTTTCTAGAGTAGTCTATTCGTCCTCCGAGCGATCGTCGAGGAGGACATTTCTCCCTCCATTCTTTTAATGCTTTCTAGAGTAATTGTTTTATGTTTGTAGTTGTAACGAACGAACTCTTTTATGATAAATTCCTTGTCTATTCTACATCTCATTTTGATTTCCATGTATAGTATTCTTTCTCTCTCTCTTACTCCCTCTCTCTCTTTTATTTGTTGTAGATACTTAGATAGTTTAAATTGAATTTCTTCGTGACAAAATAAAAAGAAACGCGAAGTTTTTAAATCAAACGTTCGCCTCCCTGTGTTCGACCCGGAATTTTGATTTCGGTATAAATTTTATTTGTTGAACACGAATCCTTCGCTTTCGAACTACAACGACGGGTTTTTCCAAAAACCAAACACGTTAGCGTAGATTCTCGCGCTCAACATTTTGGCGCCGTTGCCGGGGAGGCAACGATTTTTGATTTCTCTTCACGTTTTGTAACTTACAAACCATTTACCTCACTTTTCTCCTTTCTTATTGTAATTGCAGGTACTCTTTTGGGGCAAGCAAAAGCGGTAGATTGGAGTAAAGTGCTGTGAAGGGTTTTGTAAGTTATCACCCATTCTTTCCCCCTCCATAGATTTCATTTGCCACATTGAATCCAAATTCCAATTAACCTAGGTGTTTGCATAAATCCTAGGAATAGTTTGATTGTTTGGATTCTCACTCACATTCATTCCACCTTCATTTATATAAAAAAAAAGTAAAAAGATAATTTTGTGGGGTAATTTTCAACAAATACACAATGTACACCCACATTTAAAGGCACTTAACTAAATTGATTTGTTTCTACTCAACTGGGTTCTGATCTGTGGGACCAGTACACATAAAGCAACACATAAAAGAGTAGAAATCATTCTAAGTTAACCATCTTTGTGTGCCTAACTTAGTGGTGCATTTGAGGCCAGTTGTTTGAGTTGTTTGGGCCGCACCACTTCACATAAAATCAACTCATCAAGTAGCTGCCAATTAGGTTCAACTCTTAGGGATCTACCAGGCACTCCACATTCTTTTTAAACTTTAAAGGAAAATATCTTCACCTGTGCTTGCAAAACCTGGTGTGCCAATGAAACTTGATTGAAAACACCTAAAGTTGAATCCTAAAAGCTACTAAGCAAGATTTGAACCTTAAAATTCACCACATCAAAAATAATCTTGCTTGAAAATCACTGGTTGTGCACGCACACACAAAGCAATCAATCATTAAGGGCACAACCCATTTAAAGGGCCCATCACATTCCAAAGCACATTCAAACCTAGCCCTAAATAAAACAGAGTAGACGTTGGCCTTAAGGATTGGACTCGCTCTTCAGAACTCAGAACGAGATTATTTTCGATTAGTCTGTTTCTACTGTTCAATCTGATGTCTAGCTAGGGGAGCAGAGTCAAACGATCGCGGCTGGGGGGTACACTAGGAACCGGAGGCGCAAGCCGAAGGAAGAACCTTCTCCCCAGTCCCTCCTTCTAACTGGTTGGATTGAACAGACAGAAGTAGATCAAATCGTTCCTTTATCTCAAGACGGGTTTTGAGAGTCTGTAGGTCTGTAGGCTAACCCATTTAAGGAAAGGTTTGATTGTTTGTATTGCAGGGCACCTTTCTTCCTCCCGTGTCTCATGAATCCTTCCACATATTTCACGCATTCCCACTCTTTCCCTCCTGTTGTAAATTATCCTCAACATGACGATTATCCCAACTCGTATTGTAATCGACCATCAGTTAGTTGGGATAATTCGGATTGGGGATACAATTCCGGACCCCCGTGTTTAGGGTCTAACCCTGAACACTTTGATTCTCAATTCTATCCTTCTCAGAGTTGCATCGATTATAGATCGTCCTCCTTTCATGAACAACCTAATGCGATCTACAATCAAGAAGGATACACTGATCCTTACCCATCCTCTGATTTCACTGCCTTTAGGTCATCTCCATCTTATGAACAATCTGAAATGATCTATTATCAGGATGGGTATAACGAATCTCAATTCGTTAATTCCTCTACATTGATGTCAAACTCGCCCAACCCTGAACCAACTCATTTGGTTCAGGTTAATCAGGTTCAAGATAAGGTTCTGGCTAACTTAAGGAATATCATTCAATCTTTAGAAGTTCAGCCAATACCTTGCATTGAGAGATTGGAGCCCCTGATTGAAATGATTGATGATTTAAACAAGTCTTTGTTGGATTGGCTCCAGGATGTTAAGGATAAGAACCCGGGTGAGTTTCTACTTGGGAAATTAGCGAAATTGAGGATGAGATTCGTGGTTGCTTTGATTCAATCTTGGAATAATTCCCAGGATGAACTCTCTTCAGGAAAGCCAATGACAGAACCCGCTCAGGCACCTGTTGGGGGGGACACGTGTTACGAAGCTGACCAGATTGAATTAAAGCAACCAATTAAGGATGATCTGATTTCTTCACCTGAGATCCCTGAGCCGGGTTACGAGAAAACGTATGTCTCCTGGGAACACAAAGTGACAACTGATTTTGGGACATACATTGATACGGATCCTGATTTCTTTGATGGTGAAGATTCAAGTTGCGAAGTCTCACACGAGTTTTCAAATCACGATTTTTGTGAGACAATTGGGCCTGAGGAATCTGATAGATCATTTGATAGCCCAATAACTGAGGAAACTGATCTTATTAGGGCACACGATACAGATCCAGAATCGCATTTTCTGGAGGAATTAATTCAATGCCCTGATTATCAGTTACACCCTGTTGAGCTTATTGATGATTTTAATTCTGAGATAATTAGACCCAAGTCAATTTTGATTTTGCCACATCATCTAGACTTGGAGATTTCAGACGGGGTGATGAATATACAAGAGGTCATGGAATTTGATATGCCGAATGAGGAGGATAGGAGCTGGGAAATTCTGATTTGGGAAGTCAATTTTGGAGGAAATGGAAGATTGAGTCGAAGGGTTCCTTTTAAACTGAAACCATCAAATCAGAACCCTTACGACATTTGTTTCGAGGATGTCAAACTCAAGCACACATTTAACGATTATCCTTTTGAGCTTCAATTCTCTGTAACCCGACATTTTGGCCTTGGGTTGCATCCTCACGAATCGCAGGCCCGACCCCGCTTGCATTTTGATTTTAGGTTTTGGGTAATTTTTATCCAGAACCTAAGATATTCTCGATTATGGGGTGTGGGTCTGCACCACAATCTGGTCCACATCTGTGGACCTCTGCTGACAGGTCAGAGGATTCTTCTGTTTATTCTAATTCTGACCTGCACATGTGAATTCTTCATTTCTTTTCTTTGTATAGTGTGCCTAGTTGAAGGCACTAAACTCAGCACATATACAGTTCTTTTTCATTTTCATCTCGGAGCGGACCCGATATCCACGCAATTCAGGTGCTTTCTACGCTTTTCCACTCTGTTTTGTCTTTTTAATACAATGAGGACATTGCATTAGATAGGCATGGGGGGGTGGATATTTATCTTTGAATTCATTCGTCAGCTCCGTAGATTTGTTTTATTTTTAAAAAAAAAAAAAAAAAAGAAAAAAAAAAAATCAAAATTAGGAAAGAGAATTTGGGTTTCAGAAAATTTTCGATCTTAAGAAATACTATATTATGTTCTGAACACAAAGACCCTTCAGGTCTTTGGACTTAATCAGCTTATGTATCCACTAAAATGTGGATTTGTTTTTCGAGTTCTCG
This sequence comes from Thalassia testudinum, assembly GCA_037157565.1. Lineage (NCBI taxonomy): Eukaryota > Viridiplantae > Streptophyta > Magnoliopsida > Alismatales > Hydrocharitaceae > Thalassia > Thalassia testudinum. The sequence continues at coordinate 2,922,107 of JAZHRO010000003.1, read as the reverse complement.
CCAACTTGAATTTTATTTTAATTGGAGTAAATAAGTTTGGGTGATAAGTACACGACTTATCAACCCGCCCTCTGATGTGAGGGAATTTTGAGTCTTAAGCATCTACACACTTTCTTTGCACTGACTCGTTGTTTGGCGATTTTAACGGAAATTGGGTAGCTAATGAACCTTCTTGGGTGATATGGCTGGCAAGTTATCGTGGGTAACAGCCCATAGGTAGGTTGTCCAGAGCCCAGTCACTGGACCTTTCTCTTTTTGCTGCCTTTAGGTAAATCTTAGACCAGGGAAGCCACCTACTTAAAAAAAAAAAAAAAAAAGAAAAAAAAAAATCAAAAAGGAGAAAAGAACAAAAAGAAATAAGACACACTTCGCCGCACGAGTATGGCTGGCAAGTTGTCGGTGGTAACAGCTCATCGACCGGTTGTCCAGAACCCAGCTCAGAAAATGCACTAAAAATTCCCAAAACACTTAGGAAGAAGCGGAGAAGTAGAATAAACCGGGGAGATATACACTGGATTCACCCTTGTGTTGACCCCGTTAAAAAATAAAAGTAGGGAGAAAGCTACCGGTTGTAAAGATACACCTTTAGGCAGAATTCTTTTTGAGGTCACCTAGAGGCGTAGAAATCCGAAGTCCGTTTTAATTGCCGGTCAACGAGTCTATCACAATCACAATAAGATGCTTAAAACTTAGGGTTCTCATCAAATCTTGGGTGAGTTGAATGGCCGTAGAAAGCCACTCTTAAACCCTAAAATTTGAAAATCTAAAAAAAAAAAAAAAAATAAAAAAAAAATAAAAACAGAAAAAGAAATTTTTCTTTGAATAAGGCGAGGCTTGAGGCGGTCTGCATTTTGGCTGATACCCGGGCACTGTTGTGTCTTTGAAAGTTCAGTTCTTAAGTAGACAATTTCTTAATGATTGAAAATAACTCAGGTCCAAATAATCTAACCTAATTCTTTTATAAATAGCATATAGTTTTTGCTAGGGACTAGCAAAAGATAGGCATGGGGGTATGATGTAAACACATTTACTCTACTTAAAATGTCTATTTATGCATGTTCTTAAGCATAGGATTGCATTTCATGATATAAATATTGCATTACATGCATCATCTTGCATTTAGAGTAGTTTGAATAAAATGGAGGTTAATTGTCTCCTTTTATGTGCTTGGACAGGGCAAATATTTTATCGGGGCCTCGGATCAAAGATCCAACCGTATGGATATGATCAGGGCGACGATTGGAGTTCAACGACTCCAAGATCGCCCTAATCAGGCATCCGTAGCATCAGATAGAGACCGGGGAACCCTAGAAGATCAAGGGCCAGGATGGTGTAAATCCACACTTCAGATGGAAAATCCGACCACACGGATGAATTCGGATCGACGATCGCAGCCGAGCGACACAAAAATCGAGTCAATCCGACATCCGTGGCACCATCTACAACTTCCAGAAGATGGACGGCCAAGATAGCGCCACGTGGCGCCATCCCAGCCGCCCAATCGGGCGCAGGAGTCCTGTGAAGACCGCGCACCGTCTCCTCTCCGCCATTGGATCTCGATCCAACGGCTGCGGTCGCTCGCGTTTAAAAACGTCCGCGCGACCATTTCGCCCGCGTAGCGCAGCGGCGACGCAGCTGCGGGCGAAGCGGAGGTCGCGGGTTCGAGCCGCGGTGAGGGGGTCGAAGGTGCGGGCGAGCGGGCGCGCACGAGCGTCAGATGAAGATCCAACGGCCGCGCGCGCCCGATAGCGCCGACGCGAAATTGGACGCTCTGGTGGGCGCGCGATCACACGCGGGGGGTGCGCTACGCAGCGGGCGCGGACGCGTTTTAAGCCGTCCGATCTCGCGATCGGACGGCTGAGACGACGCGGACGTGCGTATGAGTTACGCGCGCAGGCCAGCCGAGCGGGCGCGCGTGGGCGCGGCGGCGACGGTGACGGCGACGGCGGGGCTTTAGCGACGGTTTTATCCGTCACTAAAGACCCCTTATTTATTATTTTGAAGATGTAATGTCCATTTTGCCCCCACTCCTTGCAACTATAAAAGGAGACCCCCTCCATACGAAATTTTCATCCCTTCCTTCTCCTCTCTACCTCTCCAAAGCTCAAGAGAAGCTTGTCCCACACCCGGGATGCTTCTCGCGAGATAAAGTCCAAATTTTCGTCCCCCTTCGGAAGTGGATCCCGCGACGACGACGGCGTGCTGCTTCGTTCCCGTTCTTCTGCTTCGTCCTCCTTCGTCCCGCTTCGTTCTCCTTCGTCCAGGCGTCGTCCCGTCCGGCTCGTCCTCCAAGCGACCGTCGAGGAGGATTTCTCTCTCCCTATTCTTTTTACTGCTTTCTAGTATAGATTTACTGCTTTCTAGAGTAGTCTATTCGTCCTCCGAGCGATCGTCGAGGAGGACATTTCTCCCTCCATTCTTTTAATGCTTTCTAGAGTAATTGTTTTATGTTTTGTAGTTGTAACGAACGAACTCTTTTATGATAAATTCCTTGTCTATTCTACATCTCATTTTGATTTCCATGTATAGTATTCTTTCTCTCTCTCTTACTCCCTCTCTCTCTTTTATTTGTTGTAGATACTTAGATAGTTTAAATTGATTTTTTTCGTGACAAAATAAAAAGAAACGCGAAGTTTTTAAATCAAACGTTCGCCTCCCTGTGTTCGACCCGGAATTTTGATTTCGGTATAAATTTTATTTGTTGAACACGAATCCTTCGCTTTCGAACTACAACGACGGGTTTTTCCAAAAACCAAACACGTTAGCGTAGATTCTCGCGCTCAACAGCTCCTGGAGAGTGTAAGGTATGCTCTTTGTGTGAGGGTGGTGAGGAGGACGTTGACCACCTTTTTTTCGATTGCCCCTTTGTGGTGCAAATTTGGGACAGGATGGGCGGGAGATGGTGGGAGTGTCGGCTGTTTGAGGAATTCTGGCGTAGCTTCAGAAGTGGAGGTGGTGGCGGCGGACGGTTTGTTTTCCGTACGAAGAAGGAGAAGGCCAGACCGTTGGCGGTCCTTTGGGGAATCTGGTTGGGCAGGAATGCAGTGGTCTTCCGGGGCCTGAGACCGTACGTGGAGAATTTTGTTGAGTCTATCGACTCTTTGTTTTCTCTTTGGGTTGAATCGTTGTGAGTGGGGGACCTTGTTGTCTGCCTGTTGTAATATTGGTTATTGATTCTATTTTATAAGATTCTGGGTAGTTATCATTCTGGATAACTACCCTTTCCTGTTTCAAAAAAAAAATTCCACCAACAACCACTTTTCAATGCGACACATGTCAGCTTGGAAAATGCCACGAGTACCTTTTCGAGGAGTCATCATAGGAATTCTCAAGTCATGTTCGAGTTACTCCATCTTGACATCTTGGGACCAAGTCGAATTCTAGATCATTTGGGCCATAGATTCTTTTTGGTGGCAGTGGACAATTTCTCACGTCTTACTTGGATTTTCCTATTGAAATCGAAGTCTAAAGCTAGGGATATGATCTGTGTAGAGATTATGAGCCAATTTAAGACGAAGGTCAGAATTATTCAATTGGACAATGCCTTGGAATTTTGCACTGGCTCTCTATGTGCTTTTTATTAGGAGTGTGGAATCATCCATCGGATGAGTTGGCCCTACATGTCACAACAGAATGGCGTGGTAGAAAGGGAGTATCAACACATTCTAGTTGTTTTGTTGAGAGATTGAGTGGTTGTTTAGTGCCACATTGGAAAGTGTAGGTTGTGTGTGAGTGGTGGCCTATAAATGGGTGTGTACTCTCAGTTATTTTTTGAGAAGAAGAAATACAAATCAGTGCCCTATCGGGACCTTCTCCCATGGTTTTCTCCCTGCTCGTGAGTGGGGTTTCCATGTAAACCTAAGCGTTCCTTAATTTGTTATGCTTTGATATTTATGCCTCCGCATTATTTAAATATTTCAACTTGGTATCAGAGTAAGTCGTTCTTAGGTTATTAGCTTTTTAGAATTTATATTTCATTATCTAGTGAAGTTCTTTATTGAGAGAAGATGGCATAAGGAAGATCCAGCAAGAAGGCCGTGGAGTGCTTGCTGGCTGAAGAGGGCCCCAATGCCTCTCCTCCTTCACCTTGATATTGTCGCTAATGAGGAGGAGCGTGCATCCCTTGATATGGTTGGTGGTGATAGTGGCACCCACTGCGTCGACTAGGGCACCTTTGGCAACATGTGTCGCGGCATCGAGGATCGCGATCTGCCTCGTGGGGGAGCGAGGAGGTTAAAGCTAACAGGGTTGTCGATCGTGGAGAATGTCTTAAGGGCATACCCATTGGTGGATCTGTTGTTGCACAAGCCCTTTGGACAGGGATGCCTACAAGCTCTCGCTGTTGCACGAGGTGCTGCGTGTGGCGGCGATGAGGATCTTCCAACTGGAGAGGATCGAGGAGACGCCCAAGCAGAAGCGCATCGTCACCGCCAGTACTTCAACCTCGTTGAAGGTTGCCTCATCCTCCACTACGAAGTGCCGGTGGTGTCGATAGGGAGATGGAGGCTGCTCGACAAGGCCAAGTGCAGGTCGCTGCAGGGGCGACACTGCCCTTTGGTTGAGGGAGGCGGCGTAGGAGATGCTGATGGCGGCGACCAGCAGAGACAAGGCGCGGTGTTGATTTGGTGAGGAGGTGGCGCATGCGATGCCCGAGGCAGCGGGCTGGCGGAGGAGCTCATTGGGGCTTGCCTGTGCGAAGGATCTGCTGAAGGAGTCGATGGAGGAGATCGCGGTGATGGCATGCGGAGGACGCAGTGGCGGTCGTCGAGGCGGAGGATCTTGGTGGAGGTGTCGTTGGAGCAAGGAGCACTGTGCTTTGCGTGGCTGTTGATTCCCTCCGAACCTTAAGGTGAGACTGAGGTGTTTTTTTAGGGAAAAACATTGGGAGGTCGCATATCTTTGTTAGGTTATAAAGATATGTCAAAAAAAAAATAGAGAAAGGAAAAAAAAAGGGGAAAAGAGAAGAAAAAAGAGAAGGGAAGAAGGAAAAATAAAATAGAAGAAAAAAATGGCGAGAAAAAAAGGGGAGAAAAAAAAGAAAAAAAAAGAAGGTAAAAAAAATGATGATGAGGTTTATGGTTGAGAGAAAATGTGGAGAAGTCTTATCTAGTTTTTAATGGTTTATTTTCTTCTCGTTATTATTTTTTTTCTCCCATACGAGTGTGGGAGAAAGGGGGAGTGTAGGAGCTTGTTGTAGTGACCTTCGCTTGGGAGTCCCTTTTGATCATGGATTCCACATGAGAATCCCAACTCTTGGAGGTCCAGAGTTTCGAGGTCCTCAAAGGAAGGACTCATTTCAGGTTTCTATGTGGGAGATCAAGTTTCGTGGACTCCAGAGAGGGAGATCCACCTTCGAGGTATTCAGAGAAAGACCCGATTTTAGGTATACTGAACGGGGAGCCATCAGCACCAGATCTTCAGAGACAGCCACAGATCTTTCAGTAGCTCTAGCCTTTGTTCCCGCCTGGGTAGAGTGGGTTTTTTTGTGTTACAAGCTGAGCATTCCATGCTCCAGCTTGAGGGGGAGTGTTGAGAGATTGAGTGGTTGTTTAGTTCCACATTGGAAAGTGTGGGCTTTGTGTGTGAGTGGTGACCTATAAATAGGCATGTACTCCCTCAGTTATTTTTTGAGAAGAAATACAAATCAGTGCCCTATCGGGGCCTTCTCCTGTGGTTTCCTCCCCGCTCCTTGTGAGTGGGGTTTTCATGTAAACCCAAGTGTTCCTTGATTTGTTATGCTTTGATATTTATGCTTCCGCATTATTTAAATACTTCAACTTGTTTCGAGGACCCTATTAATATAGAGTAGTGTACTTGATAGGCACTGGGGAGATGCAATGTTGACTGCATGATACCTTATAAATCAGATGCCATCTACGATCCTCGACGAGCAGGTACCTTACTCTATTTTATTTCTAGATCATGAGTGATTTAGGGCATCACCCAAGATCTTCGGTTGTGTGGCCTTTATCTATCTTCATGGATCCAACAAAGATAAGCTTGCTCTTTGCGTCGTTAAGTGTATCTTTCTTGGATACTCAAGAACATAAAAAGGGTACCACTGTTTTGATTCGGTTGGGAAACACCATAATGTTAGTGCCGATGTTACCTTCTATGACTCAGTACCTTACTATTATATGTTTGGCTCCCATATTCGTACTCCTACATCTGTGAAGGTTGCCGTCTCCTACACCCTCAGATATCTTACAGAGGAAGCTACCTGAGCCACCATCTCCTCATGATCGTCCTAGTACTGGTAGTATGTTCGAGAGGGTCTATTCTTATTGACCCAGACAAGATCACACTTCAGCACCAGAGACTTCACCTACTCCTAGGGTAATCCTAATCTCGCATGAGATTGATACTTCTCCTAGTCCTGGTGCCACTGATATTCTTGGTCCATCCGATACACCTGACAGTGATGATCTTGAGAGAATCGATCTTTATCTCCTTGTTGCCCTGTGGAAGGGAACGAGGCCCTATACACTGCATCCTTTATCCCGACATGTGTCTCTAGCTCGATTCTCTATCGAGCATCGACTGTATGTGGCTACTCTTTCCACAGTGAAGATTCTTTATTCTCCTCAATTGACACTTAGTGATCCCTACTGGCGTCATGCTATGAAGGAAGAAATGTCTGCCTTGCACGCTAGGGGCACTTGGATAGTGGTTGATCCTCTAGCTGGTGCTACCATTGTTGGGTGTAGGTAGGTCTTCACTGTTAAGCATATGCCATATGGTATTGTGGAGTGCTACAAGGCACGATTGGTAGCCAAGGGCTATACACAGATATATGTTATTGACTACTTTGATATAATGTCCAATGGCACGCTTTCCTACCATTTGGATTCTTATCTTTGTGGTCGTACACAGGGACTGGGGTCTACAACAACTAGATGCTAAGAACGTCTTTCTCTATGGTGACCATGATGAAGTTTATATGTAGCAACCACCTGGTTTTGAGGCTAAGGGGGAGTGCTCTAGAGTTTGCAAGCTTCATAAGGTTATCTTTGGCCTTAAGTAAAGCCTACGAGTGTGGTTCCAGAAATTGTTAGAGGTGGTTGAATAAATTGGATTCAAAAGATTGTCTGATCACTCTTTATTTGTCAAAACGACACATGGACAAGTGGTGATGTTGGTATACGTTAATGATATCATATTAACGGGGGATGATCGGTGGCATATCTGCCACCAAGGAGTTCCTGAGATAGGAGTTTGTCACCAAGGATTTGGGTCAGTTTAAGTGCTTTCTGGGTATTGAGGTGGCTCGTAGTGCTCGAGGTGTTGTACTTTCTCAGAGGAAGTATGTCCTGAACCGTCTTCAGGAGACAAGCATGGTAGTTGCCAAGCCAGCCTCGATTCCTATGGACCCCAATGTGCACCTTTATGAAGACAACTCTAAATTGTAGATGCCAGACAATTCAAAACACCAGTGGGCAAGTTACTGTATGTGATTGTGACACGACCTGACATTTCACTGGCTATTAGCAAAGTGAGCCAGTTTATGGTCAAACCAGGAGAGTCCATTGGGAGACTGTGATGATGACCTTGAGATATCTTAAGTCTATGCTTGGAAAAGGGCTTCTGTTCTCTCGTGTCAAGGATCCTGGAGCAATGGCCTATATTGATGTTGATTATGTTGGGTGCCCTAAGGATAGAAAATCTACTACGGGTTTTTGCACCTTTGTTGGAGGTAATTTGGTTACATGGCGTGGCAAGAAACAAATTGTTGGAGCTAGATCTAATGCTGAGTTTAAGTATAGGGCTATGGCACAAGCATTTGCTGAGCTGATGTGGATTAAGTTGGTCCTTCAGGATCTCCAGCTCCTTGTTACAGATCTTATGGAGCTAAGATGTGACAACACAGCAACTACCTTGATTGCTAATGATCTTGTCTTCCACGAATGCATGAAGCATGTGGAAGTGGACAGCCATTAAACTAGAGATATGATTACTGATCATGCGGCATTAGAAGATTAGGCAACTAATATGTTCACCAAAGTGCTTCCCAAATCTAGCTTTGACAGATGCTCTTCTAAGTTGAGCATGATTGACATCTATGCTTTAGCTTGCGGGAAAGTGTTGACATCTCGTTTGCTGTGTTTGTTTTTGTTATATTCTTTTCCCTTTTTTGCTTAGTGTATGCAGTATAGGGGTTGCCTGTTATTTTCCCTAGGGTTCTTTATAAATAGGACCCTAGGATTTCTCGCAATCAAGTGTGTCAGATTACTGTACACATAGGTATAGGAAGAGAGACCAGAATCCCAAGATTAGTTAAGAAGTCTACAAGTCACATAACCTTGCAAGCAGTATGAGCCATGACATGGTACTCAACCTCTGCACATGATTTGGCAACTACCATCTGCTTCTTACTCCTCCAAGTAACAAAATTGCCACTAAGAAAGGTGGCATAGCCCGTAGTAGATCTCCTATCCTCCATAGACCTTGCATAGTTTGCATATGAATATAAATGCAGATCCACATGCTGATGATTCCTCATATAGAGGCTTCTACCAGGATTCCCTTTAAGGTATTTGAGGATAAAGCAAACAACTTGCCAATGACTGTAGTGAGGATTCTCCATGAATCGACTTGCTCTGTTAACTACTAAGTTAATGTCAGGTCTGGTAATAGTAACATAAAGCAATTTGCCAATAATGCTTCTGTACTTCTTTTTGTCTTCAAACAATGGATCACCTTTCTCATTCAATTGCTCCTGTGACTCCATTGGAAGAAAGGGCGGCTTCGCTCCAAGCTGGCCAGTCTTCTTGAGGAGTTTCATAATGTACTTCCTCTGTGAAAGAACCATTCCATAGGAATTCTTGGCAACTTCAATACCCAGAAAATACCTCAGAGTGCCTAAGTCTTTTGTAACAAAAGTAGTCTGCAAGGAGTCCTTGGTCTCTTGAATTCGAATGGCATTATCATTGGTAAGGACTATATCATCAACATAGACTGTCAGAATGACAATCCCTGATGTCTTGTGTCTCACAAAGACAGAATGATCAGAGGTAGATCGAAGAAAACCAATCTGCCAAATTTTCCCACTGAGCTTAACCATGCTCTCATACTTTGCTTTAGGCTATATATAATCTTCTGTAGATGACAAACCTTCTCCCCCTTAACCACATAGCTTGATGGTTGACATGCAAACTTCCTTTTATATATTGTCGTCTAGGAAAGCATTCTTCACATTAAGTTGATACAAAGGCCACTCCTTGTTAATAAGAATAACATGAACAGAGTTGAGGCGGTCCATTTGAGAGAAAGTGCCAAAGTAATCAACTTCATAGGTCTGAGTATAGCCCTTTGTCATTAATATGGTCTTTAGTCTCTCAACAGTCCCATCCGATTTATACTTGACAGTATAAACCCATTGGTAATCAACAACAGTTGCCCTATCAAGGAGATCGGTCAACTCCTAAGTGCCTCATGTACTAAGACCTGTCAGTTCCTCATCCATGGCCTTCTGCTAACCTGGATCCTATGTGGCCTCATAATAGTTCGTAGGAACTACTTGTAGATTCCCTAAGAGGAAAGGGGGGGGGGGGGGGGGGTGAGATGTGCGTGATACAAAAGATAATGCAGAAAAATATCAATCACACATAATATGCAATTTCACAAGCACACAAGGAATTTTAGGTGGAAACTCAAACTCGGGCAAAAACTACCACATAAACCTTTCGGTTTAGGATTTCCCGATCTACCTAATAGATCAAATCCAGTAACGAACTACTTAAAACGAGGGTAGTTCAACCTCAATACAACCGACACCACTTTGTATGAGGGTAGTGTACCTCAAACCCTCATCTTCACGAGGAGTATTTTATTTCCCAAGGGAGACGGAAATTCACAAGGCAAATACCAAACAAAAAGAAAATTATAACAGTCCTGTAGAGCTACAAAGTATTGATGTTAATCTAGCTACTATAGGAAAAAAAAACTTTCCTTTGATGGAAGTGTGTTGGCTAGTGATGCGGTAAGCGTGATCCACGCAAGGCATGATGGTACTCTCGTATGCAATGGTGGGAGAGTGGGTGCACAACGAAGATGGTGCTCTCAAATGTATGCTAGAAGATCTTGGAGAGTAACAACACTTCTCTACTTGATAATTTCTTCTTTGACACAAATTATGTGGAAAGTAGTATTACTTGGTGTACCAAACAAAGGAAGGGTCCTCTATTTATAGATGGCTTAGGAATCCTTAGGAAGGCTTTGGAAGGCTTAGGTAGCCGTTGGAAACAAATCTAAGGCAAATCAAGTCGAAATTAGGGTCATGATTCTGACAAGATTATCAAACATCTGATTTTAAGGTCAGACGTCTAGGCCTTTATCTGATCTAAGGTTTGATCATCTGATCTAGAAGGGTTGATCTGAACTGAGTTAGATCAAGACAGATGTCTAAGAATGCTTTTTAAGTCTTCTGGGACAGAAAATCAGGCGTCTAATTCTAGACGGCTTCCTGTTTTCACCAGAGCTAAACAAGTTTCTAGGATCTAATTGCTCAGACGACAGGTCGGATGTTTGGCAAAGGCTCTGGACATCTGGAAAGAGAGATATTTGCGGGAATTGATTTCCCGAGGCTTAAACGACTATTATGTCTGACAAAAGGTGACTTAGGTCAAATTTAAGCATAATGTCTGTTTATTAGATGTCTGGGTTGCTCTACGGATGTCTAAAAGTAGGTGTAAATATGATTAACACTTAATCATCTAAGATAAAGGTCTGATAGTCCAACGGTTCTATTGTTGGACGTCTGGCAAGGTCCTTAGACGTCTTGTAAGACGTCTGGACTATGGGTTGGATGTCTGAAGTTGGTAGATAGAGAATAGGATTCTAGCTTAAGTGTTTTGGACATTTGGATAAAAAGTTAGATGTCTTAAAAGTCAAGATCAGACGTCTGATGCCCTGATTGGACGTCTGATCAGGTTGTTTGAAGCCTGTATTGATTTTCTGAGTTATTTAAGTATTTGTCTAAGTGTCCTAGTAAGGTGTAAGGTTTCCTAGGACTAAGGTAATGTACTTTGGGTTCTTTACAAGAATCTAAAGAATAAAAGAGCAAAGTACAAGACAAATAAATATAAGAATACAAAATGCAAGAACGAATATTTCTATCCTATTCTTCATCTCCTCCATTCTTTAAGCTCTCGCTCTAAGTGAAGCTCCTCCTCCATCAAGCTCATCCAACCTACCATGGATGTGAGCTTGAGTTCCTTCACACTTGTATCCATTTGCATTTATCCTGAAACTTGTAAACTCAAATGTAAATGTTAAATCACAAGTGTTTTGTTATCATCAAAATTAACGATTGTGGTGTCCTTGTACCAATAATTATGGCAGATAAAGCTGTGGAAAACCTTTGTAAAGTAAAGCAAAGATGATCAACAATAGTATGATATGGCATGGGGTGTAAAGTACTTTTTATTGCCTTTTATAGAGCAATGGGAAAGTCCTCTGGTTGTTTAATGGAAGAAGCATCTGGATTAGATGTTGATAGGGAAGATAGATTAGATAGTCTCGTTTCAGAAACTTCAACTTGCATGGATGGCAGGGGGATAGAGACAGAGTCTTTATGATGACTTTGATAAGTGTAGGTGACCCAACCAAGAGAAGAGCCTTCATTAGAGTGGAAAGGCACTTTCTCAAAGAAAGAAACATCAGTAGACACATAATATCAGTTCTTAATAGTGTCAAAACATCGATACTCTTTTTTGAGATCTAGAGTATCCTAGTAAAACTCATTTGACCAACCTAAGGGAAAGCTCATCGGCAACCCCAAACAAATGGATAAAGCACATGCATCTAAAAATTCGTAGTGGCAAGGCAAAGAGATTAGCACCAGGATGAAGAATCTAGAAAGGTGTCTCCCTATTAAGAATAGAAGAGGAACGCCGTTAATAATATAAGTGGTAGTGAGTATAGTGTTTCCCCAAAAATACTTAGGAACTTTCATGGCAATAAGCAACGTACATGTCACGTCAAGAGTATGGCAAAGTTTATGTTCAACAACTCCATTCTATTGAGAAGCATACAGATAGGAAGATTGATGAATGGTGTCATTTTTAGTAAGAATTCTTAAACATTCTTTTGCAAAACCTCAAGTGCATTATCACTACGGAAAATTTTGATACACGTGGAATAAAAATTTTGAACTTCATTATTAAAAAATATTGAAATTAAAATGCTTATCCTTTAAGAAAAATACCTAAGAAAGATGAATATAATTACCCATAAAAATCACAAAATATTGGAAAGCAGACCGACGACTTATTCAATAACGACCCTTGTTGGGATTGTTAGAGGTAGTGTTATTATTTATAAGGGTGCATTTGTTAAGTGTAAAAGTGACGTAGGCTTATGATATAATTTTCTCAAAACCTCACTCTATAAAAGAGGCCTAGGATTTTCATTCCGGAATAAGACAATTCATTCTCTCTCCCTCCAACATGGTATCATAGTAAGGTGGGTTCTAGAGTCTTTGTGCGTTGGTATCTTTCTCCACCAAATAAACCTTAGGAGAGAGAGAATCATCCCTTCTCTCCCTGATTTGTGCCACCGACCCTCCTGACCTCTTAATCGGCGTCGCTCCCTCCCCTCTAGCATCGTCGCAGGTCACTGCTAGCACCTTCTGGCAATTTAAGGCCGTTGCCAGCCTCTGATCGTCGTCGCCTGCCCTGTTGAAGGTCTGAAGCGTCGTCGCCCACCTCTCCTGGAGGTCTGAGCACTGTCGCCAGCCTTTGATTGGCGTTGCCCACCATCAGATCACTGTTGCCAGTTGCCCCTGTACCCCTTTAGCGGTGTGAAGGCACCTCCTTACCCCTAAGCGACGTCGCACAGGGCCTCTGGTGGCCTGAGAGTTGCCCTAGCAGAGAGTTCTACCGTTGTGGTGTTCTCTTTCTCATGCTGTTGAAGGCGATCATGTCTTAGATTGCTTTGTGGATCTCTGTAAATAGATGAACGTAGGCTATGGTAAGGTCTATCCGATAGCCTTTGGAGCGAGTTCTACCACTTTGTTTTGTGGATTTGGGTTCTAAAAATCGTTTTCAGATCTGTAAGTACTTGGTAGGGGTGTTCATGGGTTAAGTACCCGCCTCATTCTCACTTGACTCGACTCAACCCAATCTCAATTGGGTCATGACCCGAACCGACCCATTCAAATGGAAATCCAATAAATATGGTATCCAACTATGTTAAACAGGGTTATGGGTATCCGTTGGGTACCTAATTGACTAATTTAGCTAAAATATAAAAATGTAAAGACATGAAATAGAATTTAAAGAAAATTATAAAAAAATAAAAATAATATGACAATATTCATTGAAATAATAAAATACTTTTATAAATATATAAAAATATTTAAAAATATATAAAAAATATTTATTAAAAAATAACCTCATAAAATATAAACTTAACAAGAAAAATGTTATTAAATAAAAGTAAATTTAAAATTTTTAAAAGAAAAAGGGAGAGGTGCTCTATTTTATACCAACCATTATACTCATCCCACATGGCATGTTGAGGTGGAGGCCATATGGATGAGGTGGAACCACATATAAGAGTCATATTTGTTCATAGATATAAAAGATTTGGCTATCTTTTAAGATTCTAAAAGTACTATTATCATTTTTAGCTAAGAGAAAGGTGTCACATGTATCCATCACATTCAAATTTAAATTTCAGTGGAGGGCGAGGAAAACTGTTTCCAATGGGTGCTGTCGGTATTACAATAGATGCTAATGGCACCACAATATCAAATTTCGGTGAAGACAAGTAAACGTTGATGGTACTACCGTAGATGTTGACGGCATCACAATTGGTGCTAATGACATCGCTACTAGTCGCGTAAGCTTAAATTACTTATCACATATCTTGTTGAGGTGGATGCCATGTGGATGAGGTATAGCCACATAGGAGAGTTACATGTGCTCATGGATATAAAAGGTTAAATCACTTTTTTAAACCTTAAAAGTTCTATTATCATTTTTAACTGAGAGAAATGAGAGTCACATGCAGTCACATGTGCTCCTCACATTCGAATTCAAAATAAGTGCCCTTGACATTACAATAGATGCTAACGATACTATCGTCTCAAATTTCGGTGAAGAAAAGTATATGCTGACAGCATCACTACTGTTGCTAATGGCACCACCACTAGTCGTGTAAGTTTAGATACCAATGCCGCCACGTATACTTTCATGTTGGTGCCTCTGCCACCTATTCAGTAACTTTTATAGGTCTCAAGTATTTATTACAAACACTTATCACTTTTCTTGGTATTGTTGGCATTAAGTGCTCATCACTTGTTGGTATCAATTATGTAAACACCTATTGTGATGCTGACGGCACCAACATAGGTGCTAACGACATCACCCATTGGTGGCATCACCACAAATCGCGTAAGTTTAGATACTAATGTTACTATGTACATTTTTATGTTGGCATAAATTACTTATCACTTGTTGAGGTGGATGCCATGTGGGTGACGTGGAGTCACATAGGAGAGTCATATGTGTTCATGGATATAAATGGTTAAATCAACTTTCTATACCTTAAAAGTACTATTACCATTTTTAACTAAGTGAAATGACACTCACATGGAGTCACATGTGCCTCACATTTGAATTCAAATTTTGGTAGAGGGAGAGGAAAACTTTGTCTCCAATAGGTGCCGTCAACACTACAATAGATGCTAACGATACCACCATCTCAAATTTCGGTGAAGGCAAGTAGATGCTGACGGCATCACCATTGGTTCTAATGGCATCACTACCAGTCGCGTAAGTTTAGATACCAATGTCACCACACACATTTTCATGTTGTTGTTGGCATCAGTTACTTATCAGTTATCTTGTTGAGGTGGATGCCATGTGGATTAGGTGGAGCCACATAGGAGAGTCACATGTGCTCATGAATATAAAATGTTAAATCACCTTTTTAGACCCTAAAAATACTATTACCATTTTTTTTGAAACATAATACTATTACCATTTTTAACTAAGAGAAATGAGAGTCATATGGAGTCACATGTGTCCCTTACATTCGAATTCAAATTTCGGTAGAGGGAGAGGGAAATTGTCTCTAATAGGTGTCGTCGGCACTATAATTGATGCTAACGGCACTGCTAGTTCAAATTTCGGTGAAGGCAAGTAGGTGTTAATGGCACCACCATTGGTGCTAACAGTATCATTGGTGCTGACAGCATCAATGTTACCATAGTTTCAGGTCGACAATTCAAACTGAGATAACTAGATGCACACATTGATTCTTATGCATGGATCACAATTACATAAGAGAATTTAACTGATAAGTTCCATTTTAGGTAGATCTGTAAATTAGAAAGCTCAGTTTAAACAAACATAACAACCACATTTTACAGCTGCAACACTCAAACAACCACAAAAAGCAAAAAAAAAAATCCTATAGCATCAAGAGCACCAATTGCAAGTTCAGAAATATGTACTTCGCTACCACTTAAGAACTAACTCAGCAAGAACTCTAAAAGGAAAAAATATCATCCTGCATCAAAAGCATTGTCGAGGGAGAGGCGGGGCTGGAGGGGGACACCGCAGACTCGGCTGAAGAGGTTAAGGTGGCTGACGGTGAGGTCCTTGGAGACGATGGTGAAGACAAGAGTGGAGAAGGCGAGGACGGAATCGGGCTATGCGGCGAGGGCCTCGTCTTTGAGGTCGTTGACGACGAGGAGGTGGTTGGTCATATGCATGTGGGAGAGGTGGTCCTCGAGGTGGAGGGTGCAGATCAGGGAATCGAATGGGGAGGAGCGGCGGCTCTGCTCCTCGACAAGGCGCTGCTTGGTGTGGAGCTCCTCGTCGCGCTGCCAAGTGGTGGAGGCACAGTGGTGATGGCTCTGCTCCTTAGCGAGGCACTGCCTGGCGTGGAGATCCTCGTCGCACTGGCGGACGGCGGAGGTGCGATGGCGACGGTGGAGCTTCTTGTCGCGTTGGTGGGTAGCAGAGGTTACGACTGTGGTGATTGGAGGTTGTGGCTGGCTGGTGTGGCAGGGGGTTTTGTAGCTGGGATGCTCTTTTATAGCCAAAACTTAGGGAAGTGGGGTAGGGGGAGTGGTTACTCATGGAATCCTAGTAGTATTCCACTTATGATTGGGGTATATTTTAGGGTATGTAATAGAGAATATATAATAATATCCTTTTTAAAATACTAAAAAATAATAAAAAAAAATTAAAATTAAATAAATAAAAATAAAAATAAAAAATAAAAATAAATAAAATAAAAATAAAGATAAAAATAAAATAAACAAAAATAAAAAATTAAATAATAAATAAGTAAAAATAAAAATAAAAATAAATCTCATATCAATAAATCTTGACGACTGATGTTAATAGTAGTGGTCATTTCTTTCTTTTCAAAAAATAAATGAAAACTTTAAGCATGTGACAATGTTTTCGAGATGGGGTCGGGGGAATTGTGCACAACTACTAGGTTATGTACGCACTAATGGCGATGGGAAATGACCCATGGGCATTATGCGTTGTTAGAAAGGCGTGTGTGATCGAGGACGGCAATGAGGGGGTTTGTCGCGTTGAAGGATCGAGGGAGAGAAGGAAGCACTGAAGCCATCATGGTGAGACCACTCTCCGGTGGCCATGTCTTGTTCCATGTCTTTACCTACTCTCGATTCGAGCTCCGTGGCCTTAAGTGCCTCCTCGCCTTCGAGCTCGACCACGTCCGCAACCTTGCAAGTTGGATCGAGTCTAGATCCGTCGACTCAGGGAGCCTCGATGTTGCCCCCATTGACGTTGATTGCGATGCAACCTCCACCTCCTAGCCCCTCGCTAGCAGCCCCCTCTCCCTGATTCGCCTGAAGGGATAATAGTTGTAATGGCCAATGGGTTGGGATTGAGCTGTGAGCATAGTGAGAACTGAGGAAAGGGGGGTCGCAAGTTAGCTTAGTTTGGTCACGAGATTGGCAATGTGGATGGATCATGGATGGGTTAGTTAATGGGTGCCCATGGATGTCTTGACGGGTACCCAAACAGAGACCTGAGAAGTAACGGGTCAATATTTAATGGGTACCTGACCCAATAGGGTCAAAAATGATGGGTTGGGTTGGGTACCCAAAATTAACGGATTTTTTGAATACCCCTAGTACTTGGTATATCGGTGTTTGGGTCAAGATTGTGGCTGCTCCTAGTTTTGAGACCAAGTCGGTAACTACCTTGGCTTCCTTGATGGTCCAAGGGACCATTATGAAGCTAAATGGCGGCCAGAATTATTTATCATGGTCTCAAGCCTTCTGTATTTTTGTTGGTGGACACAAGTGATTCTGACCAAGGACCCTCATGAAGATGGTTATGGAAAGTGGGAACAAGACAATTAATTACCTAGTGATGAACTGGGTAAAGAATAATGTTGAGTCATAGATCGCTGCCAATCTATAATACAAGAAGATTGCAAAAGATATGTGGTAGAGCTTGGCGAAGAAATTTTCTCAGAAGTCAAATAATGCTAAGCTATTTGATATTTATCGCTGCATTTGGTCCTCTACCTAGGGAGAGTGCATGTTGGTGGATTATTACTCAAAGATGAAAGGGTTCTTTAAGGTGCTTAATGTGTTCTAACCTACATGCTATGAGATGCAGATAGGATAAAGATAGACTTGGCAGGTTTATCGATTCTTGGATGCTTTGAATTCCAAATTCTCAAATACTAGAGTGTTGATACTCCTATTTATCTAGCATTTTATTATTAGTTATTTCTTTATATATATGTACTGCTATTTACCCATACCTCTCTCTATATAAAGAGGTATGGGTTTCTTTCAACGGAATAAGACTTGTTATTCTCTCCTACTTGGTATCGGAGCAGCGATCCTAGATCGGTGCTCCGGTATCCCACATTTACAAAGCCTCCGTACCTTGTCCACCTAAAGCCCTAATCTCCATTGGAGGTACCCGGAGGGCCTCCACCGCCGGCCGGTGGCCTCTACCGGTCGCCGTTCGGCCCCTCACCGTCGCCAAGCAATCTCATCGGCCTCTGATGCCAATCGGGCTGCCTTGGAAGGCCCCGAATTGACCTCCATCGGCACGCGTTGCCTCGGGAGACTCCGTCAGCATCACCAGCCATCGCTGTAGCGTCGCTACCTTCGCCTCTAGCCTCGCTGATCCCTTAGGGCTTCACCTACGGGCTTTAAAGCTTCGTCTAAGGTATCGCTCGCACTGCCTATGGCGCTGCGAGCACTACTAGACCATGTCAGTGCTACCCAGGGCACTGCCAGCACCATTAGCACCGCCTGGCAACCAAGGGTTGCAGTGGCGTCGTGGGGACCCTGTTGGCCCCTGCAGCGATTGCTGTAGCAGTTCTCTGGGCCAACCAAGGTCGGGTGATGACCATGGAGATCCCCCACCTCCCCATGTTGATCACCGCTTGTCCTTCATCCTGAGGATCTTGTTCATCGCAGGGCTGAAGCATCTCCCTTGTCCCTGATATGTTCAGAGGATCTCTTCATTTTTTGTTGCAGTATCTCCCTACAGGGCTACTCTTCATCGCAGTACTGATGCTGCTGCTATTGATGCCCACCGGTCGCTGCTGGTGATCGATATATCAAGGGACGTAGCTTTGCTTGGTTGATCTCTACAAAGGGTTGCCTTCCTGTGAAGGATGCTTTGTATGGTCTAAAAAAATTCAAATCATAATTTGGTTATCTTTCCTGTCTCAATGGCATTGGATATTGCTGTTGCAGTAGGGATGGTAGAATATGCGGGTGTGATGCTACAGGAGAATGACAAAAGTCCCCATGGTGCAGGATGGTTGGTCGATTCTGATGCTTCACAGCACTTTTGTGGAGATCAGGCCTATTTTAGGTCATTTAGTTCCGTTGTACTAGGGAGAACAGTACAGGTTGCTGATGGCAGGCATGCTCTAGTTGTTGGCTAGGGGGAAGTGTCTGTGACCCCTATGTTGCGGCTGCCAGGAACACTACTCGTACCAGAGTTTCCTATGAGCCTGTTGTTTGTGATCAGGATCACGAAGGATCTTCATTGCAGGGTTATCTTTGATGTGATAGGATGCATTATCCAGGATAAGTGTACTGGAAAAATTATTGCCAGAGGTACACGGGAGAATGGTCTTGATTACCTTGACTAGGAGCCTTTTGCTGTGGCCAACAGATATGATGGTGGAAGTGCCATATAGTGGCACACTTGTCTAGGTCATCTTCCTCTGGATCACCTTAGGAGGGTGATTCCACACACTTCACCTGCCATGACTATTCGGTGTAATGCTTGCTAATTATGTAAGCATCATCTGTCCTTTCCTATCAGTACTCCTGGATCAGCCGCTGCTTTCGAGTTACTTCATATGGATGTCTGGGGACCGAGTAGAGTTCTAGACAGGGACATCGGTATTATCTCGTAGTCGATGATTTCACTAGAGTATCTTGGGTCTTCCTTCTTAAGACCAAGGGAGATGTTGGACGTATCATAGAGACTCTTCTCTTGGAGATCAAGATTTAGTATTCTGCCACGGTAAAGATTGTACAAACAGATAACGCACTCAGATTTTACACTGCTAGACTTACTGAGTTTTACAGGACTCATGGGATTATCCACCAGACTACTTTGAAAGAGCGATCTTTATTTTCGTTGAAAACTTTAACATAAAATGATGTGCCGTATTTAACCGCGTGCTAGAAAATCACCTTTCAAAACATTTTAATTTTCAGAATCTAACCACGAATAGTTAGGTCATCTCCACAGGGAGGAATTAACCTATTTAAACTAGTGCGTTGTGCTTCGTTTATTCAAGAATCTCAATGTGTATGCATACTAACTGGTGCACGTGTTTTCAACCTGATTTCTTGCTTCAACTAATTAATCAACATAAGGGTGCATATGCAAAATCACCACTATATAATATCATGTAAAATAATGATCTTAATACTGGTAAACATCGGAAATACTAATTTCTCGAATATAGCTTGTTTACCATAATATATAAGATATGCATTAAATCATTCATGAGAGATATGCATATGTAAGCAATTTTGATTAAATAGAAGGATAGCTACGCAAATTCACCTCAATAATTTAATTCATTAAATAAATGAATAGTGTTCCTCTGCAATGGCATGATTGGTAATTTTTAATGCGAAGGAAAACAAAGTTCAATGGCACGATTGGTAATTTTTAATGCGAAGGAAAACAAAGTGTTTTCCTTCTCTCTTCTCTGTGCGCGTGGAGGAGGTGTCTTCTGCCGGCCTGTGAGCGATGGAGGCATGTCGGAGGATGGGCGTTGTAACGGAGGTGGCACGGCGGCTGGTGGTGGCGCGGCGGACGGTGGAGGTGCGTCGCTGACGTTTGGTTCTGTCGCACGGTGTGCTCGCGGCCTGTGGTGTGCCTACGGCTGCGCGCTGGGCTCGCATGCGCGCAAGGTGTTAGTGGTGGTCCTTTGCAGCGCCTACAAGGCGCGGCTATGGACTTGTGGGCTTGAAGGGGCGCCTGGGATCAGAAGGCGCAAGGGTGGTGAGTGTGCTTGCAAAGGGAGCGCAAGGCGCTGGAAGTGGAAGGCGATGGTGCGGGGACTTGCAGGCGGTCTAGCATGGCGCTGGTGTAGGTGCGGTGAGGTGCAGTAGCTTCTGGCGCGTAAGGGCGTTGAGTGCCTGCAGGCGGCTGAGGTGGGGCACCTGCGGGGAGCGGTGCAGTGGAGAGGGCGCGAGTGCGGGTGCAGCTGGTGGGTGCGGGTGCAGCTGGTGGTTGCGTGCCTGCGGTGAGAGAGTTGGTGGCGAGGGCGCGCTGCAGGTGGGACGCTGAAAGGGCACGGGCACTTGCAGAGGTGAGGTGCAGCACCTGCGGTGGAGGCGCTGATGGAAGGTGGCGTGCAAGGGCAGGCGTAGCGCTTGCAGGCGCTTGGCTGTGCTTGGTGCAGGCTGGTATAGCGCTTGCAGTAGAGGCTGTGGCGGGCGGTGGGTGCACAGTGCAAGCCTTCAATGTTCACAGTGCACGCAGTGGATATCCCCTCAAGGGGGAGGAAGAAGATCCGAAGATCCAACCTCCTCTCCTGTGCAAGTGCCTCCTTTAACTCCTCTCCCCTACGCTAATCAAGGGATTTTCAAAATCCCCTCCTAATTTTAGCCGACGCTTGTTGGGTTCTGTTGGTTGTAGGTGGAGATATTTTGGGGGGGGGGGGGATATCTTTCCATCCCTTGTTCTTTTCCACATTTGATCATCCTCCCTCTTCTTCCCGATATTATTCCTGCCACAAAACATAAAATAATTACATACTATAAAATGCAATAAAATAGAGAAAAATTCAAGTAATGATGCGTGCACTTATTTAATGACTTAATTTGATTATTAACAAACATACTATGTTAGAATTGAAGTACTTAGGCGTAATAATAGCCCATTAAATTGGACTCATCATACTTATCCCCATATTTCATAGTAGAATGGAATTGTAGAGAGAAAGCATAGACACCTTGTAGAGGTTGCCCGTACTCTACTTATTCACCATAGTGTTCCATAGAGATACTGAGGGGATGCTGTTTTAACAGCATGCTACTTTATTAACAGGATGCCGACTTTAGTTTGTTACGAACATATACTGATTCTTCTATTACATCCAGATGGTGAGCTTTTTCATGTATTCCCCAGGACCTTTGGATGTGTTGCTTTTGTTCATGTGCCATCACCAGGTCGTGATAAGCTTTCTCCTCGCACTGTTAAGTGCGTATTCTTAGGGTACTCTAGGAGTTAGAAGGGGTACCGGTGTTATTATCTCATCCATCATAGGCATTATGTCAGCGCTGATGTAACTTTTCATTAGACGACACCATTTTTTTTGTTGTTGGACAGACGGGTATTCATGATGATGCTGCTCCTATGCCTATTCCTCCTCGCCACACCTCTGTTAACTCCTTCAAGGTCTACTACCGTCTTCGATGACTACCAGAGATTGCACGGTCCACTGTAGACATATAGTAGACCTCATGTGACACTACAGAAACCTCTACTCGTACCAGTGACAGATGTTCCACAGGTAGTTGAGATGGGCTCTGATGATAGAGATCGTCTAGTTAGACTTGATCCCCCTAACAGTGCAGATCCCCCTCAGTCAGAGATACGAGATGAGTCTGATCTTCCTAGTGCTATTAGGAAGGCACCTCGCACGTGTGAATCTATATATCGGATTGCATGCAGTTTGGCTACAGATGGTCTTGGTTCTCAGTTTAGTAGCTTCTGCCAGGCGCTTACAGCTTCACCCATTCCGTCTACCTACCAGCAGGCCATGCTTGATCCGAAGTGGTGTCAAGCCATGGAGGATGAGATAGCAGCACTTTGGAACAAACTTGGAATCTTACCTCGCTTCCTACAGGAGCACGACCTGTTGGTTCCAGATGGGTCTTTGCCCTGAAGTACAACCCTGATGAGTCTATTTCAAGGTCTAAGGCCAGGTTGGTGGCAAAGGGGTTCACTCAGACATATGGAGTGGACTTCTTTGATACTTTCTCTCCCGTTCGGTAGCTTGCCACCATTCGGGTACTCATCTCTGCCTTTCTCTACGGCGATTTTCAGGAGGAGGTTTACATGCAGCAACCCCCAGGTTTTGAGGTTTAGGGTGAGTATGTGTGTAGACTCAGGAACAATGATTTAAATGCTAATCGCATGCCGTAGGCAAGGCCATTTCTGGGAGGGGGTCATGCCGACACGCTAACAATGTCGATTTACAGGTGTGCTGTTGGCATGATGATTTCGCCGGCATGCCGGTAAGTGCCAATGATTTCGACGGCATGCTGAGTGGTGCTGCGAGCGGGAGATCAGGCGCTGTGAGCCGAAATTCGAACTTCTCATACTGCGAGCAGGAGAGATGTGAAATTCGAAGGCGGGGACTGTTGGGACACACACACATGCACACACAGAGGAATTCGTAGTTCTACTAATAACAAGCACACTCTCCAATCGTACTGTGAGGTGCATCTTGTATCTTTTCCTGACCTATAATGGGGGAATGCCTCACATTAGCAACTAATATGGTTCTGCCAGATGGAGCTAATTTTAGCCTAAAGAACTGTCTGACATCATCAAATCTATGCTGAGGAACACTCAAGTCAACCAACCACACACATACACATTTGAGTATTTCAACATAATTATGAGTATTTATGTTATTTTATACACAAAAAAATTGAATATTTTAACATCATTTTGAGTATTTATGTGATTTTTTGTCGGCATGTTGTCGGCATGCCCTCGGCATTCCCACAGCGTGCTCTCGGCATGCCCATCGGCATGGTCATTGAAAAATGGGCATTTCCATGGCATGCACGCTTAGAATTTCATAGGCACGGCGTTGAAATCGGCATTTCGAACCTTGCTCAGGAAGGTCATTTATGGCCTGAAGCAGATTCCGAGAGCTTGGTTTCAGAAGCTCTTAGATGTGTTGCAGAGGATAGGGATGCAGTGGTCCTCTTTAGATCATTCTCTGTTTGTCAGGAAAACAGAGAATGGCATTGTAGCACTACTAGTTTATGTAGATGACCTAATTATCACTAGCAGTGATGAGGCTGGGATAAAACAGGTTAAGGAGTCTCTTACACAACAATTTGTTATGAAGGATTTGGGCCAACTTAGATACTTTCTGGGGATTGAGGTTGCTAGGAGCATAGATGGGATTGTTTTTTCGCAACGCAAGTATGCATTAGACGTCTTTCAGGAGACAGGCATGCTGGGGTCCAAGCCAGTTAATATTACTATGGACCCCAAGGCACATCTACATGATGAGGAGGCAAAGGTAGTTGATAGTAGAGCATAAAGATAGCTTGTGGGCAAATTGTTGTACTTGACCATTACTAGACTGGATATTACCTTAGCAGTAGGCAAACTCAGCTAGTTTATGGAGAGGTCGACGAAGCTGCACTGGCAGGCAGCTATGTAGGTGCTAAGATACTTGAAGAAAGCACCAGGTTGTGGTATTCTCTTCCAGAGAGGCTCTCCTATGACAGTGGTAGGATATTTTGATGCAGATTATGCGGGATGTGTGCTTGACAAGAAATCTACCACTGGCTTCTGTACCTTCGTGGTTGGTAATTTGGTTACTTGGAGTAAGAAATAGGGGCCAGTTTCTCACTCTAGTGTTGAGTCAGAGTACAGGGTAATGACCTAGACTACTGCAGAGATGATCTGGATACGGTCTCTGTTGCGTGATTTGCATGTCCAGATTGAGGAGCCCATGGAGATGCGATGTGACAATTGGGCAGCTACCTACATAGCTAACAACCTGATGTTCCACGAGCACACCAAACACGTTGAAGTGGATTGCCATTATACCAGAGATCTTATACAGCGTGGTTTGTTGCGCACTACTTTTGTGGCATCTGAGGATCAGACAACTGATGTATTCACAAAGCCTTTACCTAGTTCGGCGTTTGACTCATGCTGTTCCAAGGTGAGCATGATTGACATCTATGCTCCAGCTTGAGGGGGAGTGTTGATATTCCTATTTATCTAGCATTTTATTATTAGTTATTTCTTATGGATATGTACTACTATGCACCCATACCTCTCTCTATATAAAGAGGTAGTGGGGTTCTTTCAATGGAATAAGACTTGTTATTCTCTCCTACTTAAAGAAAATATACTTGCTCTTGATGACATTTCTGGTATGGAGACTGTATATGCTCGACTATAGAAGATTTCCTTTGATGCTGTGCATTTAGGGATTGTACCTCTTCAGTCTTTGATGCCGCTTGCTGAGGCGTCTGCATTTGCTATATCTGGGGGCCGTGGTGCTGCAACTTGGAGAGGTTGTGGACCTAGTCGTGGTAGAGGACGAGGTCGTATTTATGATCCATGTGTGCACTGCAAGTGCACAAATCAACCATCTGATAGATGCTGGTCGAAGTTTGGTTATCCTAGGAATCGCTTTGTTACTGCTGCTGTTGTCCAGGGGGAGACTCACTCTGGTGTCCTTTGTCTGAGCGAGTTCCTCTCTCTGTACATGTGTCCACCACATTGCTTCATCGTTTCCTTCGCTTACTGTTGATGACAATTCTAGGCTGATGATGTTCCTACGTTTACCTTGCCGACAGAGATCTCTGCTTCTATTGCAGCTACTAGTAGTTTTGCCAACTTGGTGACTACATCGTCTTTTTTATCTGGTTGGTTGACTCTAGGCCGTCTAGTTATCTAACTGGTAAGGAGGATGCGGCTTTGTCTATGCATAAGATACAAGTTGTTACATCTGTTCCACTGGCAAATGGGACTTACTCTCCAGTTATTAGTGTTGGTGAAGTCTGATTTTTTGACAGACTCAACCTTTTGATGTTTATTGCTCTCCAATAATGAACATTTTATGTATTTTCAGGATGCCTGGATGAGGACGATGATTGGTGGGGGGGTTTGAGCTTGGTGGACTCTATTACATCGACACTCCTCACTTGTTTGCCTGTGTTGTTTTTGTGTCTACGAATCCCATCCGATGGTACCATCGTTTGGGTCATCCTTCTGCATCTAGATTGAAGAAAATGTTACTTGAGTCATCTATTCCAAATAATTTTAATTGTGAAGTTTGTCACCTCGACAAGCATCACCATGTTTCTTTTCCATCTAAAAACAATAAAAGATGCGATTCTTCTTTTCATGTCATTCATTGTCTTATTTGTGGGCTTTGTAAAGTTGTTCATTGGGGTATGTATCGATATTTTGTGATGTTTGTGGATGATTTTAGTTGTCTATCTTGGACTTATCATAGATTTGAAATTTCCTTTGTAATTTAGAAACTTTTTAATGAGATTCAAAATTTCTATTATGTACGGAGTGAATTATTTTGAATTTATGCAAAGAGAAGTTATTGATTTTCTATCTTCAAATGTTACCCTTCAGCAAACATCTTATGCCTATACTTCTTAACAAAATAGCATCGCTAAAAGAAAAGTATGCCACCTTCTTGATGTTCTTTGAGCAATGATGCTAGTCACAAATGTTCCTGAAAATTTTTGAAAATTTTTGGGGAGATGCGATTTGTGAAGCTACATACTTGATAAACAAACCACCTTCTATACTTGATAGTGCCACTCCACTTTCCTTACTGCAGCCTGATGGCAGTACCTTTGCATTGCCACCGTGCATTTTTGGATACATGTTTTGTTTATTTGTTTGGTGTACCTGATATGTTGTCCCCTTGATTAGTTAAATATATTTTTCTGGGTTATTTTAGAACCTAGAAGGGATATGGGTGTTTTGATCTGGTGAAGAGACGATATTATGTGTCTACTGATGTATCTTTCATTGAGAAGACTCCCTATTTCTTTACTGAGGGTGCTTCTCTTGAGTGGTTTTTTTAGACATATGATCGGCGTCATAAGTCCTCTGTGTTTGTCCCTTTACCAACTTTGCAGGTTGAGAAATAGGTAGACATTCCTCAGCCCCCACCTTCATCACTACCGGGTGATCCTCAGAGGCAGATAGATGATAGACCTATTGCTCATAAAAAGGTGGTGAGATCTTGCATTTTACACCCTATGGCTAATTATGTCTACTGAACATTTCAGTCCATTACTACAAAAATTTTCGACAGCTTTGTCAGCCTTGGTGGTACCTAAGCATCATACTGAGGCCATGCAAGATAGTGGTTGGAGACAGGCTATGCAGGTGGAGATGGATGCTCTTCTCTCTCGTGGTACCTAGGAGTTAACTGCTCTTCCACCCAATACGAAGGTTGTGGACTGTAGATGGGTCTTTACTGTGAAATATCAGGTTGATGGGTTAGTTGAAAGACTTAAAACTACGTTAATTGCAAAAGGATACACTAAAACTTATGGAGTGGATTATTTTGACACCTTTTCTCCAGTTGCTAGGTTAAACTCAGTCCAAGTAATTTTATTTATTGGTGATAACATGGGATGGCCATTATATCGATTGGATGTTAAAAATGCTTTCCTTTATGGAGACTTACAGGAAGAAGTTTATATGGCTCAACCACTAGACTTTGTGGTTGAAAGGGGGAAAGTATGCAAACTGAAGAAGGTTACATATGGGCTTAAGCAAAGTCCGCAAGCTTGATTCGAGCGATCGAGTATAGTTGTTTCGCAGAATGGTTTTCATAGATCCACTTCAGGCCACTCTGTTTTTATCCAGAGGATGGATTTTGGTATGGTAATTCTGGCCGTATATGTGATGATGTGGTGCTTACAAGAAATGACACAAGGGGGATTCATGAGACGAAGAGCTTTCTCCAGGATACCTTTGTTACTAAGGATCTTGGTAGATTGCGCTATTTTTTGGGCATAGAATGTGCTAGAAATTTCATAGGAATGTCACTATCTCAGAGAAAATATGTACTTAAGTTACTTACAGAAATTGGGTTGTTAGGTGCTAAGCCCTCAATGGTGCTTGTGGAACCTATTAAGAGATTACGTGAAAGAGGAAGACCCTCTATTTGAGGATAAAGGGAGATATAAATGTGTTGTTGGCAAACTCTTTTATGTTACCATTACTCATCTGGACATCATCGTTGCCGTTAATCGGGCAAGTCAACATATGGAGAATCATCAATATAGTCATTGGAATGTTGTGCCTTATTCTTGGGTACTTAAAGGGAAGCTCTAGGAAAGAATTGTTTATGAAAAACAATAGCCGTCCAAATGTTCATGCATACTCTGATGTTGATTATGCAGGTAACCTGGAGGACAGGAAGTTTAGAATGGGGTATGCTACTTTCTTGGGTGGCAGCCTTGTCACGTGGAAAAGCAAAAAATAGACCGTAGTGTCTAGGTCTAGTGCAAAAGTTGAATATAGGACATGACCCATATAAGTTGTGAGGTTATGTGGTTAGTGAATTTTATGAGAGATCTTGGCTTTGCTACTTTCACTCTAGTGCCAATGTTTTGTGACAATTGCTCGGCAACATTTATTGCTTCTAATCCTGATATCCATGAGCGCACTAAGCATGTAAAGGTGGATTGCTATTTTATACGTGACGTGGTCACTTTAGGACATATTTGCACTCTTATGACAGCATCCAAATAACAGTTAGTTGATATTCTCACTAAGGCTCTACCTTGAAAGTGTCATGAGTTTCTATGTTCCAAGATGGGCATGTTAGATGTATATGTTACAGCTTGAGGGGGAGTGTTAGAGGTAGTATTATTATTTGTAAGGGTGCGTTTGTTAAGTGTGAAAGTGACCTGGACTTATGATGTAATTTTCCTAAAGTCTCTCTATAAAAGAGGCCTAGGGTTTTCATTCCGGAATAAGACAATTCATTCTCTCTCCCTCCAATAGGGATCAAATGAGCGAATTGAATTATTTTACTAGTCTCTATGTGCCTTTATATAGAGAGGCACAACAAAAAAAATAACAACTCCCTTATATAATAAAGAAATATAACAAAGACTTAAATAACTTGTATAACTCAACACTCCTCAAGCTGAAGCATATGCGTTGGACATGCTCTGCTTGGAATATAAGATTTCAGGTTGCTTCTTGAAGAGTGCTTTAGTGAAAATATTTGCAATGTGGTCTTTGGTGCCAATGTAGGGTGTAGAGATCTTCTTGTTCAGAATAACATCTCTAATGAAGTAGCAATATGCTCAGTCCTCTCATGAAATGCTGCAAAATGGCAATGAATGTGGCAATCTTATTGTCACAGAACATAGGAATAGACCTTGAAATATGGATACCAAGATCTTGCAAAATGGGTTGGACCTGCAACAACTCACAGATAGTATGTGCCATGGCTCTGTACTCAAATTCTGCAATTGATCTAGAAACAATTGCCTGTTTCTTGCTCCTCTAGGCGATAAGATTGCCTCCCACATAGGCACAGTATCCTGTGGTTGACCTCCTGTTTTCATGTGCCTTGATATAGTCGGTGTCAGAATAGCCACAAACATCAAGATGACCATGGTTCTGGAAAGAAAGCCCCTTCCTAGGTGTGCTTCAGATATCTCAAAACTTGATAAATTCCATCCCAGTGGATCTCCCTGGGAGTCTGCATGAACTGGCTCAGTAGTCCCATAGTAAAGGCAATGTCAAGTCTAGTGACTTGCAGGTATAACAGCTTCCCAGCCATGGCACGATACCTAGTCACATCCTGCAATGGTGAATTATTTGCATATGCAAGAGGCAACAACGGATCTATAGGCACACATGTCGGCTTGCATCCAAGCATGTCAGCTTCCTTTAGTATACCCAACACCTCTAAAGACAAGACTAGTTCCCTATCTATGTGTTGTACCTTTATGCCCAGGAAATAACTGATAAGGCCTAAATCTTTAGTAACAAATTGCGAATGCAACGAAGATTTGGTTTCTCTATACTTTCTCTGTTACTACTAGTCAATAGAATGTCATCCGCATAGATAATTAAACTCACTGGTCTTGTCTCCCTATGCAATGTTAACACTGACTAGTTAGCAAAAGATATAGTAATGTCATGCTCTTGTATTGCTTTACTAAATCTCTCGAATCATGCCCTTGGACTCTGTTTAAGGCTATAGATGGTCTTCTTTAACTTGTACACCTTTCGACACTTTCCGTGCATGATGAAGCCCAGAGGTTGTTTCATGTAAACCTCTTCCTTCAGATCCTCATAAAGAAACACATTTTTGATATTCAGCTGATGAATAGTCCACCCTGCCACATAAAGTAGGATTCACATGGAATTAAGTCGTTCCATTGAGGAGAAGGCCGGAAAGTAGTCTACCCCAAAGGTTTGAGTTAAGAGAAACGAATAACTTAGTTTTATTCCAAAACCCTATGTCTCTTTATATAGAGAGGTAGGACAAATTACAACACAACTCCAAAAAGAAATAAAAACTACAAACACACCCTTACATAGAAATAAAAATATAATGGATTGAAGGGGTATAACACTCCTCCTCAAGTTGGAGCATATATGTCAATCATGTTAAGCTTGGAACAACAGACAACAAAACTAGATTAGGCTTGGTAAATATATCTAATGTTTGGTCATCAGTAGAGACTGGAGTTGTGTAGAGTAGTCCTCTCTGAATAATTTCTGGTGTAATGGTAATCAACTTCCACGTACTTTGTGCTCTCATGGAAGATGAGATTATTAGTTATATAAGTAGCTATCCTATTATAACATCACATGTCCATAGGCCCATCAATCTTAACACGTAAGGTAGTTAGGAGAGATCAAATCCACATCATCTCATCAACAGTCTGGGCCATCGGCTTGTACTTTGACTCTACACTAGACCTAGAGACTGCCGCTTCTTGCTCTTCCAAGTCACAAGATTGCCAGGTACATAAGTACAAAAACCTGTAGTGGTTTTCTCGTCTAGATGGCATCCAACATAATTTGCATTTGAATAGCCCATCACTGTCATAGAAGCCCCTCTGGTGAATAGACCCTGCCTAGGAACTTTCTTAAGATATCTGTTGAGTTATATGTAATGTGTTTTTATTATGTTGTAAGGTGAATGGATATACTTGTAATTCCTTCTCTAGTGCCTCTTTCTATATAAAGAAGCCTAGGATATCTCTAAATGAACTAATTCTTTTCAATCCTAACATGGTATCAGAGCAGCGATCGTAGATTGTGTCTCTGGTATCCTACCAAAACCTAGCCTCCCTTCCCTCCCACCAAAATGCTAACCCTTCACCTCTCAGTGGCCCCGCTGGCCACCTAGGCCAGCAGCACTGCCGCAGCAAGGCCACCTTGGCCTCCGAACCACCAGTAGCAGCACTGCAGGCCGTTCTCGAGCCAACAGTGCCGCTGCCATCAACCACCCTAGCCTCCGCAGAGTAGAGGTGCCACCGTAGATCGGTCTAGGCTTGCAGCAGCGCCGCTGTAGGGCCTTGCAGCACCACCGCAGGGGCTTGCAGTGCATCTGAGGTGCTGCCACCGATGGTGTAGCCCTCCAGCACTGCCACCCAGGCCCTCTGATCAGCCTAGTGTCGTTGCCAAGGCTTCTCCAAGCGGTCCAGGACCGTGAAGAGCACCGTTAGGGCCTCTTCTATGCCTTAGCATGTGCAAAACTTGTTGGAAGGTGTTCTATTGGTCTGAAATCTGAATTTTTTAAATCTCATGATCTGATTTTCGTATGCTAGATCTGTGATTATTTGTTGATCTTGACTCTGTATAGTATGGGGG
The DNA here is from genome assembly GCA_037157565.1 of Thalassia testudinum. NCBI lineage: Eukaryota > Viridiplantae > Streptophyta > Magnoliopsida > Alismatales > Hydrocharitaceae > Thalassia > Thalassia testudinum. Next base: position 2,891,013 of record JAZHRO010000003.1, on the reverse strand, counting down.
ATCGGAAAGACATTGTGAGTGACTTGATGGGGAAGAATTCTACCACAAGCACTCCCCTTCACATGCAGGGGACATTGATTAAGTTGGATGGATTGAACTTCTTTCTCTGGTCCACCTCTTTCTCTTGGTTTGTCGGATCCCATAGGAAGAAATATATCTTGACTGATGTTCTTGCTGTTAAGTTTGCTTATTTAGAGGTAGACAACGATTGGGTTGTTACTTGCCTTCTCAATAGTGTCACCCAGGCCATCACCAAGCCGGTGATGGCTCATGCTTCGACTAAGAGGATGTGGGAAGTACTTTATAAGATACATTCTCATAGAAGTAACATTACCAGACTATATAGCGTTGTGGAGGGTATTCACAATCTTCAGAAAGGCACATGTCCTTGTCCGAATATTATGGCACAATGAGGAATCCATGGGACGAGCAAGATGTGCACTAGCCTATCTCTACGGACTCTTTTGTTATAGCTAAGAAGAGAGAACCTATTCGCTTTATTTAGCTTTTGTCTGGTCTTGGCTTCAAGTACAAGGCAGTCAAAGATCAGTTCACGACAATGGACGAGATCCCAACACCGGAGTAGATCTACGCTTGTCTTTCTAGGTTTGCCACCTCGGATCTCGTGCCCACTACTGATGCCTCTACTATGGCTGCTGGTGGTTGTGGTAGAGGAAACTAAGGGGGAAGAGGTAGCAGAGCTCATAGTGGTGGTGCATGTGGACGTGGTCATGGTCAGAGTTCCTTCTTCTGTGAGTACTGTCACAGGAATGGACACACTGTGGACTGATATTTGGTGAAGCACGGTTACCCATTGGGTATGGATCCACGTGCGCATCAGGTATTTGCAGAGGAGCCTACCCAGGTGCTGGAGGATGATAGCCAGATCACTATTTGCAGGGTTGATTACGAGCGATTCATAGCTTCTCAGAGATCTAACTTTGCCTATGTTCAGTGGTTTGCAAGTACTTTTGCCATGTCAGTTAAATCCAAAGTTGCTGTTTGGCTTGCGGATTCCGGTGCCTCCTCCCACATTACTGGTGATAGTACACTTTTTTCGTCTCTTTGGGACCTTGTTACAGCATTTCAGGTCAAAGTGGTTGATGGGAGTTTGTCACTTGTTACTAGGCTCGGAAATATCTCTATCTCTAGTACCTTGCCTCTTTCAAATGCTATGCATGCTCTTAAATTTGCGCTTAATTTAATGTCTATTAGCCAATGCCGGGCTATTTTTCATGATCAGTATTTCGTTTTGCAGGACCTCCAGACGATGAGGTGGATTGGACTTGAGCAGAATGGGCTCTACTACCTACATACCCCTCCTTCCAGTATTGATGCTATGTGTGCCACTATTGCTCTCTAGTGGCACTTGAGACTTGGTCATCCTAGTTTACTTGTTTTGCGTCGTCAGTTTCTTGTGTTGTCTTTTCCCAATATTTTGAGGTGTGAAGCCTGCCAGTTGGGCAAACACCATAGGTTTTTTTTCCACCAAATAATAAGTTGAAATTTTAAAATAACGTGGAAGCATAAATATAACGCATAAAAGATATGAAGAATGCTTGGGTTTACGTGGAAACCTCACTCACGAGGAGCGGGGAGAAAATCACGGGAGAAACGTCCTATAGGCATGTTTTCTCTGTATTTCTTCTCAAAGATAAATGGGAGGAGTACACGTCTATTTATAGGCCACCACTCACATAAAGCTAACACTTTCCAATGTGGCACTAAACCACTCAATTTTCTCAACACTCCCCCTCAAGATGGAGTATGGAATGCTCAGCTTGTAACACAAAGACACCTACTCTATACAAGCGGGAACATTGGTTGGAGTTGCTGATGGAATTGTGGTTGTCTCTGAAGATTTGGTGCTGATGGCTTTCCATTCAGTATCCCTAAAAAGGATCTTCCTCTGAAGACCTCGAAGCTACATCTCCCACATAGAAATTGACTGGGCCTTTCCTCTAAGGACCTCGAAAATGGATCTCCCTCTCTTGGGAGACCTTGAAACTCTAGACCTCCCAGAGTTTGGTTTTCATGTGAAGATCAGCTACTGAATAAGTCTGTAGCAGTATTCGATGTCATCTCAACTACTGGAGGATGCTATTGTACCTTGGGATTGTAACAAAGGGACTACCAAACGAGGGTGATTACAACAAGCTCCTACACTGTCCCTTTTTCCCATTCTCTCATACTCATGGGAGAAAACAATAAGAAAATAAAATCAATAAAACCTAGAAAATATTTCTCCATCTCTCTTCTTAAACATAAACATTATTTTTTTAATGTTTTTCTTCTCGACTTTTCTCTGCATCTCCTTTTTTTATTTAATCTCTTTTTTTTTTTTAAATATAGATTAAAAAAAAAGGGAGTGACAGCCAACGTAAAGGAGGGTTGATATGATAATTTTTTTAACTCCGCCTATGTTGAGGTTCGTGTGCCTTTTCATTGCCGGTCCCAATCCCGAGTAAAGGAGGGTTGCGTTTGGTAGTCGACAGCCAGCGTAAAATTTGTCGGATCTTTAAACATGGATTCTAGCAAACACTTAGATTTCGTTGGGGCGTGTTCCCTACTTGCGACGCACTGCATCGACGCTCGGGTGTAGTGATAAATGAGCAAGGGTTCTTGCATGAGGAACGCATGCGAGTAAAGAAGTTAGTTCCGCTACATCACTGCTCGGATGTAGTCCAAAATGAGCAAGGGTTCTTGCATAAGGAACGCATGCGAGTAAAGAAGTTAGTTCCGCTACATCGTCGCCCGGATGTAGTCCAAAATAAGTAAGGGTTCTCGCATGAGGAACGCATGCGAGTAAAGATGCTAATTCCACCACTTTGCCATCGAAGTGTGTCACAAAGAATGCTGAGATTAGGTAGTTGGAATATTGGTACTTTGACCAGTAAACTCATGGAGATTGTTGATACAATGGTAAGGAGAAAGATTCAGATTCTTTACCTTCAAGAGACTAAGTGGGTTGGAGAAAAAACAAAGGAAATTGAGAGAACAGGTCTCAAACTATGGTATTCAGGAAGGGACAAAGGTAGAAACGGCGTAGGCATTATAATTCATAAAGATTTGAAGGAGAGTGTGGTTGAGGTTAAGAGATTGGGTGATCGAATTATTTTGATAAAATTAATCTTAAAAGAAGAGATCTTGAATGTCATTTTAGTTTATGCACCTCAAGTTGGTCTGGAGGAAAGAATAAAGAACAAATTTTGGGGAGAACTTGATATGATAATTCAAGGAATCCTACAGAGAGATGATTTTCTTGGGTGGAGATTTAAATGGGTACGTGGGAAAAGATGCTTTATAGTATGCAGGAGTGTATGGAAATCATGGTTTTGGTGTTAGGAATGAAGAAGGGAAGACGTTCCTTGATTTTGCTATGGCTTATGATCTTTTCATAGCAAATACCTTCTTCAAAAAATGGGAAGAGCATTTGATTACTTATAAAAGTGGCTTAACAAGAACGCAGATCGATTACTTTGCTTTGAGAAGAAGGGATCGTTTATCTTGTAAAGATTGCAAGATTATTCCAGGGGAGAGTTTAATTGCTCAACATCATCTTGTGGTATTGGATGTTCATTTGAAGAAGGCAAAGAAGAGAAAATTAGTGTCTAAGAATTTGAGAATTAAATGGTGAAATCTTAAGAAAGGGCAAGTGAGATTTAAAGAGAAGATGATGCAACAAAAGACTTGGGATCTTGATAGTAGTGCTGATGAAATGTGGTTAAATATGACAAACTGTATTAGGAAGGTTGCAAAAGAGGTGTTAGGCGTATCTAAAGGAGGTGTTCTAGGACAAAAGGAGGCTTGGTGGTGAAGTGAAGAAGTGCAGGAGAAGCTTAAAATTAAAAGAACCTACTTTAAAGCCTTATATCGAGATATGACAGATGAAAATATGAAAAACTACAAAAGAGTAAAGAAAGAAGCAAAGAAAATAGTTAGTGAAGCAAAAGTAGAAGCTTGAGAGTTTTTATAAGAAACTTGATTCTAAAGAAGGTTAAAAAGATATTTTTAAGTTAGCTAAAGCAAGAGAGCGGAAAGCAAAGAACCTTACACATGTAAGATGCATCAAGGATGAAGAGGGAAGGGTGCTTATAGCTGGTGAGGATATAAAGACAAGATGGAAAAGATATTTTCATAAGCTATTTAATAAAAAACAAAAGAATGATATCATCTTAGGGGAGTTAACCAACTCAGAAGAGTATGTGAATCGGGCATGTTATCGAAAGATACAAAAGAAAGAAGTAGAGGAGGCTTTGAAGATGATAAAAAGTGGGAGGGTTGTTGGACCTAATGATATTCCTATAGACGTTTGGAGAATGACGGGAGAACGGGGCATAACTTGGCTTACAAATTTATTTAATATTGTGTGTAGAGGGAAGAAGATGCCAGAGGAATGGAGGAAAGGTTTTGTGGTACCTTTATACAAGTACAAGGGTGACATACAAGATTGTTCCAACTATAGAGGTATTAAGTTGATGAGTCATACGATGAAACTTTGGGAAAGAATAATTGAAAGACGGGTGAGGCAAGTCTCTATGGTAACTGAAAATCAGTTTGACTTTATGCCAGGTAGGTCTACTATTGAGGCAATACATCTCTTGAGACGTATGATGGAGACATACAAAGTCAAGAAAAAAGATTTACATATGATTTTTATTGATTTGGAAACGGCCTATTATTCTTTCCCAAGAGATATCTTGTGGAGAATTTTGGAGAAGTGACAAGTGCCAGTTATATATGAAAGTTCCCTACTAGGAGGGGTGATCGTAATAATTGCGGAAATAAAATATATAAAGCAATCTCACAAAAATCAATCGCACAAGTACACAAGTAATTTTAGGTGGAAATCCAAACCGGGTGAAAATCACCACCTAACACTCTCGAGTTAGGATTTTCCGATCAACCTAGTTGATTAAATCCACTAACCGAATCACTTTAAAACGAGGGTGATTCAACTTCAGTACAACCACTCTACAAGTACGAGGGTAGCGTTCCTCAACCCCTTCTCTCCACGAGAAGGATTTTGTCCCACGAAGGAGACGGGAATTCGCAAAGCGAATACCCAACCAAAAGACAAAGGTAAAATAAACAACAAACCTATAGAGCCAACAAAGTAATAAACCTAAGCTTCTATAGGATTTAGGAAACTCCCCTTTGCAAGGAGTGCGTCGACGATGACGCGGGTGCGTGAGCCACGCAACGGCGCAATGTCGCTCTCGTAGACAACGGCGGGAGAGCGGGTGCGCGAAGGGAATGATGCTCTCAAGATGTAGAACTTGAGCTTAGAGAGCAAGAGCTTCTTGGACACAAGAGTGGAAATACTTGATCTTAGTGTATTGCAAAGTTTCTTGTGTGTCTAAGTGCTTTTCTTGTGTTTCTAGGTGTGAAAAGGCTCCCCTCTATTTATAGAGGCCTTAGGAAGGCTTTGGAAGGCTTAGAAAAGCTTCCATAGCCGTTGGGAACAAAGTCCAAGAGAATCAGGCCGAAATCAGGATAATGATTACATTTGACAGGGTTATCAGACGTCTAACTCTGGTATCAGACGTCTGGAAGGCCACTTTAAGACGTCTGATTTCAAGGTCAGACGTCTGATTCTATGCGGGTTTCTCCCTGACTTGAATCAGATCTAGACAGGGTTTTTGTGCAAGTCCATCAGACGACATACAGGACGTCTGGCACTAAGTCTGGACGTCTGGAAACCTACTTTTACTGTGGGAATTGATTTCCAAACGTTGCAATGGCTAGAAAATCTCTGAGAAGAGATTTTGGGTCAGCCGAGGCAAAACGGTCATTTATCAGACGTCTGGAAAGGCCTAAGGACGTCTGATAAGGCTCTAACGGTCATAATCTTGAGTGTCTGCTAAGCTAGCCAACGGTCCACTATCTGGACGTCTGGCAAGTCCATCAGACGTCTTCTAAGACGTCTTGACTAAGGTCTGGACATCTGATTTCATCAGACAGAACTACCTATGTCCAGCCTAACAGATATCAGACGTCTGAAACAACAGTCAGACGTCTTAAAATACTTTATCAGACGTCTGATTTTGGAATTAAACGTCTGGAAGTGTTGTTTGAACCCTATATTGGTTTTCTAAGTATTCTACAGAAAACCTAAGTATCCTAGGGTTGTGCCGGTGTTCCTAGGACTACTGTTAGGGTTCTTTGAGGCTCTTTAACATAAAATATCTAAGGAAATAAAGAGCAACAAAAGAAACGAAAAATGCAACAAGTACAAAAGAAGGAAATCTATCCTATTCTTCATTTCCTTCCATCTTCAATCTGTCGCTCCACGCGAACCTCCTCTGTTTTCCGTCAAGCTCTTCCAATCCGTCCTGGATGCGAGCTCGAACTCCGTCTAAACACGTCCTCATTTGCAATTGACCTGAAATCTAGGATTCAAATTGCAAATGTTAAATAACACGTGTTTTGTTATCATCAAAACAAATGATCGTGGTGCTCTAGCACCAACAATATATATCAACCTCATAAAGGATATGTACTATGGAGCAGCAGCTTGTGTAAAGACTAAAGATGATTTGACAGACTACTTTGATATCACCATTGGTCTGCATCAAGGTTCGACTTTAAGCCCTTATCTTTTTGCCTTGGTCATGGATGAGTTGACGAAGTATATCCAAGTTGAGGTGCCTTGGTGTATTATTTTTGCTGATGACATTGTGTTGGTTGATGAGACAAGAGATGGAGTGAACAGAAAACTTGAGCTTTGGAGAGAAGCCTTGGAAGATAAAGGATTACGCATAAGTAGGACGAAGACTGAGTATATGGAATGCGAGTTTAGTAGTAGAGGGAACAATGAAGGGATTGATGTAAAAATTGGAGAAAAGTGCATTCCAATGAAAGATATTTTTAAGTATTTGGGATCCATTTTCTAACATAATGGTGGAATTGATGGAGATGTTACATATAGAATTAATGCAGGGTGGTTGAAATGGAGGGGTGCATCTGGTGTTCTATGTGATAAGAGGGTTCCTTTAAAAGTCAAAGGAAAATACTATCGAGCTGTGGTAGGACCAGCCATGTTGTACGGTTCTGAATGCTGGGCTATAAACTATAGGCATGCACAGAAGATGTCTGTGGCAGAAATGAAGATATTAAGATATGTGTGGTCATACAAGAAAGGACCGTATTTCAAATGAGATTATTAGAAAAAAGGTTAAGGTGACACCGATAAAGGATAAAATGAGAGAGGCACGTCTAAGGTGGTTTGGACATTTACAAAGAATGCCACTAGATGCTCCAGTTAGGAGATACGAGAAGTTGGAGGCTGAACTCGCTAAGAGGAGGCGAGGAAGACCAAACAAGTGTTGGAAGGAAACAATTAAGTATGACCTCAATTACTTTAATTTAAGTCCTGAAATGACTGAAAATCGATCTGTGTAGAGGTAAAGAATCCATATAGCCGACCCCACTTAGTGTGGGAAAAGACTGGGTTGTTGTTGTTTAATCTCTTTTTTTTGTCTGGGTTTTGTTTTAACTCTTCCAACCATCTTTTCTTTTTTTTCATCTCTTCTCTCCTAGCCCTTCTTTTGTTTTTCATTTTTACTCATTTCCTTTTGTACAACACATCCTTTTCCTTATATATAAAAGTGCAATACTGAGTTCTTACGAAATAACCTTCACCTCAAGGTTCTCAATCGCCATCTCCATGCTATCTCCATCGCCACCAACATCGTTGAGGCATGAGATCCCCACTAAGATCTATGCCGGCTTCAACGTCATAGATCTCTTGTCTCCAAGATCACTAAGGACCACGTCTGCGAGATTGACACCACGATCTCCACCAAAGATCGCTTCTTGAGCGGATCATCTCCTCTCTGATCTTCCTCTTCTTCGGCTTCAACCTTTGGCGAAGATCGCTCTGTGCCCCAGCGATCATGGAGAAGCGCCAACGCCAGTGCTGCGCCCTAGCAGCTCCACCAACCACCACTCGAACCCAACAACACCGCCAAGCCCCACCTGGGCTTTCTGCGACATCGCAGTAGCGCCGCTCGCAGAACTCCACGGAGCATCTTTCGTCGGATGCTCCTCGACCTCGACTCCATCAACGCGTTGCCTGATCCCGCCATGCTGCCGCGATCTCCTCCGATTCAGTTTGGGCGATGCCACAGGCATTGTGCCTTGCGTCCCTCGTGCCGAATAGGGTCTGGCCTCACGCCGCATCGAGATCATCTCCTTTAACACATGCCTCTCCATCGCCACTTGAGCCACAGTCTTGTTCCATTGCTTACAGCGTGGATGACGGCCATCGTATCTCCTCGATGAGGGATCCAAGTGGATCCCAAAGGCACGCTGCACTGCATGTCACAGGCAAGGAGGCACTACATCATGTCCCCCCCGGTCCAGGCCATCGCCCTTCTTTCTAGTGGGTAGTGCCGCCTGCTGCTACCTCTTCTCCTTTTCGTCTTCTCTTTAGACGAACAAAAACTCCATGATAATCTAAAAAATAATTGAATGATAACCCAAGAAAGAACTGCTTTGATACCAAGTTGAAATTTTTAAAATAACGCGGAAGCAGAAATATCAAACTATAAAAGATATGAAGAATGCTTAGGTTTACGTGGAAGTCCCACTCACGAGGAGCTGGGAGAAAACCACGGGAGAAGCATCCTATGAGTGTGTTTTCTTTGTATTTCTTCTTAAAGATAAATGAGAGTACCACCTATTTATAGGCCACCATTTACACACAAAGCTAATACTTTCCAATGTGGCATTAAACAACCATTCAACTCTCTCAACATAATAAAAGAGTTGAGTCTGTTTTTGTTCTTGTGCATGCTGATGTTTGGGGCTCTTGTAGTGTCAAGAGTGTAAGAGGATTTCGATTTTTTCTTATTCTTTTGGATGATCATACTAGGATGTCCTGGGTTTTTATGATAAAAGAAAAATTCGAAGTCTTTGATATTGTCAAAAATTTTATTTTGGAAATAAAAACTCAGTTTTCTATTGCTGTTAAGATTTTTCGGAGTGACAATGGGTTGGATTTTCTGAATGCCAAGACAGATGCTCTTTTCAAATTCTTTTGTATTGTTTACCATACTACTTGTGTTCACATCTCTCAACAAAATGGGATTATTGAACGTAAGCTTCGACACTTGTAGCCCATTCTATCATGTTTCACATGAATGTTCCCTTGTAATTTTGGGCTGATGTTATTCTTACTGCTACTTATCTAGTGAACAGAATTCGCTCCTCTATCTTAGAGGGTAAAACTCCGTATTGTTTCCTGGCAAGGATATGTTTTCTATTATTGGCTGTGTGTTTCGTCCATTTGCATAAGGTGGATAAGATTTCTCTTCGATCTGTGAAGTGTGTTTTTGGGCTATTCCAGGACCCAGAAAGGGTACAGATGCTGTGACCCTGTTTTGCGGAGATTTTATGTTTCTGTTGATGTCACCTTTTTTGAGGAGATACCATATTACAAAAAATAAGGGGGAACCTACTAAGCCATCACATGAGGCTCTGCTTCCTATGCCCATTGAGTCACCACAGCCCACTAAGCCACTTATACCTAAGATTACTCAACCTGATCCAGGTCCCTTTTCGTATCGTCTTGAGATTCCTGATACGGATGCCTTCCCTAAACACTTTCAACGCAGGACCCAGGATATTCCTCAGGTGGATGAACCATTGTCTACTGTTTCTGCCCAGTCCCCACTAGCTGCTGATGATTTATCTGAGGACCAGATAACTCCTACTGAGGATACTACTCTGGACCTTCCTATTGCACAAAGGTAGGCTTCACGTTCTTGTGCCAAATACTTTGTCTCAGTTTGTCACTTGATAGCCTGTCTACAGTTGGACACCAGTTTTCCCTGGCCATTGACAGCGCACAGGTACCTCAAGATCATCATGAGGCCTTCCGAGATCCGTCTTGGACATTGGCAATGGAGGAGGAGATGGCAGCTTTACAGTCCTGTGGCACTTGGGACCTTGTTAATCTACCCACAGGAGCTACTGTTGTGGGGTGTAGATGGGTGCTCACCTTTAAATGCCATCTTAATGGCACTGTGGATCAGTACAAGGCGCGCTTGGTGGCCAAGGATATACTGAAACGTTTGTGGTTGACTACTTTGAAACCTTTTCCTCGGTAGCTCGTCTTAATTTTGTTTGGATACTACTATCTCTTGCTGTCAACAAACATTGGATCATCCATCAGCTAGATATCAAAAATACCTTCTTATATGACAATTTGGAGAAAGTCTACATGGAGCAACCACCCGGCTTTCCTACTTAGAGGGAGTGTCAGAAAGTGTGTAGACTGAAGAAAACTATCTATAGACTAAAACAAAGTCCTAGGGCTTGGTTTGAGAGATTTAGTAGGGTGGTATAAGATTATGGCTTCACCAGGTCTTCGGCCGATCATTCTGTCTTTACATTGCATAAACAGACAGGCTCTGTCATACTTGTGTATGTGGATGACATACTTTTGACTGGCAATGATCGACAGGGCATAAAGGAAACGAAGAAGCTACATTCACAGTTTGTTATCAAGAATTTAGGCCCTATCAACTACTTCCTTGGTATTTAGGTGCAACACAATGGACTTGTGCTTTCCCAACGCAAGTATGTTCTTGATATGCTGAGAGACATGGGTATGTTGGAGTGCAAATGGGCATATGTGCCCATGAACATGTCCTTGCCTATTGCAGATGATGACAGCCCAATACTGCATGATGTCACTAGATACCGTGCAGTGATTGGTAAATTACTGTATCTGACTCTTACTCGTCCTGACATTGCCTTTGCAGTTGGAAGATTGAGCTAGTTTATGTAGTCACCAAGGGAAATCCATTGGGTTGGTGTTTGCCAGATTCTCAAGTACTTGAAAAGTGTACCAAGGAAATGACTCCTTTTCAAAGACAATGGGCACTTAGATGTGTGTGGATACTCTGATGTAGATTATGTAGGTGCTCATGAGTATAGGAAGTCCACTACATGATACTGCACATTTGTTGGAGGAAATTTGGTTACATGGAAGAGCAAGAAATAGGCAATGGTATCTAGTTTGAGTGCTGAATCAGAATAGATGGCCATGTCTCAGACTACTTGTGAGTTACTCTTGGTTCGTTTCATTCTGGAAGACTTTAGAGTGTAGGTGCCTGATTCTATTCTAATGCGCTGTGATAACAAAGGTACCACATTTATTGCAAATAATCCTACTTTTCATGAGAGGACCAAGCATATTGAAGTGAATTGTCACTTCATCAGAGAGGCCATTCTAGCTAAGAAGATTTCTACACCTTACATCAGCATTGAAGTTCAGTTGGTAGATATCTTTACTAAAGCATTTCCCAAGAAGAGATTACATTATATTTGTTCCAAGCTTGAGCATATTTGATGTCTATGCTCCAGCTTGAGGGGGAGTGTTGAGTTATATGTAATGAGTGCTTTTTATTATGTTGTAAGGTGAATGGGTATACTTGTAATTCCCTCTCTGGTGCCTCTCTTTATATAAAGAGGCCCAGGGTCTCTTTAAATGAATTAATTCTTTTTGGTCCTAACAATATCTAAGGACCATCATCGTAGCATCCCAATGTTATCTAGTGGGCTTAGCTATAAACTGACTTAACTTGTTAACTAGAAAGGAGATGCCTGGTTTGGTGATAGTAAGATACAACAGCTTCCCAACTGGTTGTCTATACTACTTGCTAGCAACATCTGCCTCAGGATCATGTAAGTGTGCCTTAAGATTCATGGGTATATTTGCTAGCTTGGCCTCCAACATATCAATCTCTTGTAAGACATCTAAAGCATACTTTCTCTGGGAATATAGAACAATACAACTTTTGCTGTGAGCTACGTCTATCTCAAGAAAGTATCTCAACGAGCCTAGGTCCATCACAAGCTGATGGGCATTTTATTCCCTCAGAATCATCTCCTGTGACAATCGGGTCGTCCATATAGACTAGAAGAATGGTAACACCCCTCCCTGTCTTTTTGACAAACAAGGAATGATTCGCAGATGACCTCTGAAAGCCAACACGCTCTCCCTGAACCTCATAATATAGGGGCTGCTGCATATACACTTCTTATAGATCCCCATAATGAAAAGCATTTTTGACATCCAACTAGTGTAGTTTCCAATCTCTATGAATTGTGTAAACAGGTGATAAACTAGAGAGTGTCAAAAAGGTCTACTCCGCATGTATGAGGAAAGCCTCTTGCCGCAAGCCTGGCCTTATATCTTGCAATCGACTCATCTGGATTATACTTGAGTGCAAAGACCCAACAACAATCAACAACAATAGTTCCCTCTAGGCACAACTCTGTGGAACCTTCCGAATAGCTATCGGAAGATCAAGATCATCCTCCTTAACTGAATTAGTAGGAGATCAGTCTATATTACCAAGCATATAATCATCAGTGTCTGAAGGTGAAGTGCTCACTTGGCCTAGGGAGGTTGGAGGAGGAGGCGAAGTGGAGGGGGAACCTTCAATGTAGTATGAGGCTTTTTATAAGTACGAATGGGCTCAACATATTTTTGTATCTCACTAGACACTGGTGGGTGTCTGAGAATTTGGAATAGCTCTAAGGGATATAGGAGGTATAAGCATAGGAGCAACATGAATAGTAGGAGGTAATTCACAACCAAACGTGGAAAAATATGAAATTGCCTCATGAAATGTAACATTAGCAGGCACAACATGATGAGAAGCAATAGGATCAAAACATTGATATCCTTTTTGTGTTTGAGAATAACCTAAGAAAACACACATCATAGCTTTGGGTGCCAGTTTATCCCATCCAGGACCAAGAAGATGCACACAGGTAGCACAACCAAACACCTCAGGTGAAACATGAAACAACTATCTATGAGGATGCAAAACTTGCCATGGGATCTGTTCATGTAAGGTAGAGTTTGGCATCCTATTAATCAAAAAACACACGGTTAACACCACATCCCTCCAATATAATGTACACAACAAAGTACAGGCAACATCAAGCAAAGCCTATGCTTCCTCTTAACCATACTGCTCTGCTACGAGGAATGAGCACAAGTAGTTTGGTGTATAATGCCATTGGACTTATAGAAGGATTTTAAATGAGTAGTACAAAATTCCAATGTATTATTAGAATGAAACATTTTAATAACAATAGAAAACTGGATTTATATTTGAATGACAAAATTCTTAACAATGTTTCTAACCTTAGACTTATTCTTTATAAGGAAAACTTAAGAAACTCTAGAGAAATCAACGATCACAAAAAAATAACGATTGCCTAACTGGTCAGGAATCCGGCTAGGACCCATACATTCATATGAATAAGCTCATGCATAGTCATCTAAGATTGCCACCAACATTGGTACAATACCTGTAGTAGATGTCCTATCCTCGTGTGCTAGCATAGTCAACATCATAATAGCCCCATATATTAAGATGACCATGCCTTCTGAAGGACAAGCCTTTCCTAGGCGCTAGCTTAAGATACCTCAAAACCTGGCACACACCATCCCAGTGTACCTCTATAGGAGACTGCATAAATTGATTGAGCCTTCCAAGAGCAAAGGAGATATCTGGTCTAGTCACTATCAAATATAGCAACTTTCCTATCATGGCATGGTATCTTGTCACATCCTTAAGTAATGGATTCTCTAAATTTGCAAGTGGTATAGATGGGTCCTTTGGGACACTAGCTGGTTTACACCCAAGGACTTTTGCTTCTTTAAACATATCAATAACATGTTTTCTCTTGGATAAAACAAGGCCACTATTAATATGTTGCATTTCAATGCCCAGGAAATAATTTATCAACCCTAGATCCTTGGTCAGAAACTGTGACTAAGAAAATTCTTAGTAGCTTCTACTCTTTTATCATTCCTTGTAAGCAAAATGTCATCAACATACATAATAAGAATGACTAAATCAGTGGTTCTATGCATGTTAAATATAGAATGATCAACAGATGATCTTGTGAAGCCATATTCCCGAATTGCATTATTGAACCTCTCAAACCACGCCCTAGGGCTCTACTTAAGGGTATAGATGGCCTTCTTTAATCTGCATACTTTGCTACACTCCTCTTCAACAATAACTCCTGAGGCTTATTGCATGTACACCTCATCAAGATCACCGTAGAGGAAGACAATTTTGATATCAAGTTGAAAAATTGGCCAATCATTATTAACTGCCACGGAGAGTAGAATCCATACAGAATTTAGGCATGCCATAGGTTAGAAAGTCTTGAAATAATCCACGTCGAATGCCTGTGTATAGCTTTTAGCTTCTAATTAGGCCTTGAAAGTTTCAACTGTCCTATTTGGACGGCATTTAAGGGTGAACACCCACCTACACCTCACAATAATAGCACAAGGGGGTAGTGATGGTAACATCATTATGGGCCCTAACTAGCCATAATTAGTCAGGTTCAATCGGTAAAAGCTCCTACTTAATCATCTGAGGGTCACAACTCTGCAATACTATAATTTGAGAAGAAAACAAGGAAACATGGTTAATTCTACAGTTTTAATAGCACATTCCAAACACAGATTAACCACGGTGTCACTCAAGGGTCAATTAAAGGTCAATTGAGCACGAACGTCTAAAAAGTGGGTCCATACTGACTGAAACAGGGTTTCACGCATTTTGAGGGCGAAAACAGTACTAAAAATTCTAATTATTAACCCCACATAAATTGAAAAGGTTTTGGTTAGGATAAAATTAATCTAAACTTTGTAAAATTCATAGAAAAATATTCTAAGAGGTTTGGTATCTTTCGTTTGATCATGTGAACCTATTTTGACCTAAAACAGAGTTTCATACGAGAATTTGCCATGATTTAGGCTTCTATGCAATTTATCCAGACAAACATGGTTAAAATTTAAATCCAAGTTCACCATTAGATTCTTTGGGTCCAAATTAGGTTAGCACCAAAATTTGGACTCAATCAAAGTCCATCTTGACCTAGTTTGCATTTTAGCCCTTGAAAATTCTCTCTCATTTAAACCCCTAGGTTTCAAATTTATTGCAAACAAGTCCCTAACTTTGTCTTTGTTCTTGCAAATGGGTCCCTGCCGCCATTGAAGGTGTGAAAGCACATGCAGCCGTGATTCCAGAGAGGAAATCTCTCTCAAATCAAATCCAAATCCCTCTAAAATTGAAGGGATTGATCTTAAGGAGGTACCCGATCATTTGAACCATCTCTAGAATCTTAAATCAGATCCTAGAACTTAGGCGAGCTTGAGGATTTTGGCGAACTTTTTCCCCTAAAATCGCGAGTCAATCAAGGCCATTCCTTGATTTAGAGCTCAGATTTAAACTCTATATAAAGCCCCCGTGCTCCCATTGTCTTCCTCAGCCAAGAAACGATCGGATTTCTACCTTCTCTGCCTTCTCCAGCCATCGTTTTTGCAGCTCTGGCGACTCCACTCGACATCCCTTTTTCATCCGTTTAATAGCCACATTAGACGGTCTACTATCTTCCTCTCTTCCGCTCCTCGCCGGCCACAACAGGGGCTACCTCCGCCTTTGTCGTCGCTGTTCTCCCTCATTGGAGTTCATCTTCTTTGACTCTGGCAAATCATATCGGAGCGACTCCCTCGCCCTATCGTCTAGATAAGCTCCTCCCTCTCTTCCTCTCACTCCCCTACTTTTACACCCTTAGTTTTAGGGGTGTACATGGGTCGAGTTCAACCCGAACCCAACCCGATTGGATTGGGTTGGGTTGGACTGTGACTTAAATTGGGTTGGGTTGAGTTGAGATTTTCCCAACCCGATAAAAAATGGGTTGGGTTGGGTTTAAGGTCTAATAAACGCAACTTAACTCGCAACCCAATTCAATCCGATACGCACACATGAAAGTATCCATTAAAATTTTAAAGGAAGAAAACCTACCCTGTTTAAACTTGAAAGGAAACAAAAAAAAATCCATGCAAATAACGTTTGCCACTCTCCCAATTTCACTTTTCCCTCTCCCCGTGTGCTCTCCGTCGTGCGCTTCTTTTCAGTTTCCCTCCTACTCGCAAGCCTTAAATCGAGCTTCCTCTTTCGTCATCGCCACCAACCTCTCTTGCAGCTCCCTTCTCATTGGCGCCATTGGTCTCGTCATTACCACTCGAGGTTAGCATTTTCCTCCCTTCTCTCTTCCTCTACATTAGTGATAGCCACCACCTCCCTTCACTAGAGCCATTGCCACTGTCATCATCACCACCACCACACAGCCCACCACCCTCTCACCGGCTATCCGTTGTCGTTACTACTTTCTCTCTGCCCAACCTGAGCCTACTACCATAGCTGCTGGGCTACTATCACAGATCCACCACCACCACACAGCTCATCACCCTTTACCGGCCATCCACCATTTTCTCTACCTTCTCCTCTACCCAACCTATCACTAGAGTCGCTACTACCACCACCATCACCACACAACCTACCACTCCCTCACCGACCATCCTTCTTCACTATAGCCAATAGCCATCACCCCCTCTCTAAGCCATTCTCCTCCCCCTCTGCCTTCTCTTAACTTAGCCTAAATTATTTGAAACTTCGACGTAGGTATTCAAACTTTGATGCTTAAATTAGACATCATTATTTAGGTTCTCATTTAATTCTTTGTTTAGACAAAATAAAAAGATATCCACACGTTCATCTTGAATTTTTCCCTTACTAGTAAAAAATTATTTTGATTCTCGTCTAAATCTTTGTTTTGAATGCCTACATCTATGAAAAAAATTACATAGATAAGATAATCGTCTTGTATATATGTTTACTTTTCTGTAGGAAAGAGACAATTACTATTATACAACTATTAAGTTTTTTTATTTTTACCTATTTTATTCGCTTTTTTAGAAGATATAAGTTATTTATAAGTTTAAAATATTTTGTTATTAAGTATGGAAGACAAAAAATATGCAGGAGATAAATATAAGTTTTGAGTCCTTTGACTAGTCAACAACCCACTCAACTCGACCCAACTTGACTCGATTTTTATGGGTTGGGTTGAGTTGGGTTCGGTAGTGTAACGGGTTGGGTTGGGTTGAAAAAATCCCAACCTAAAAACTATAGGTTGGGTTTGGGTTGAGTCCTAACTCGACTTAACTCGACCCATGTACACCCCTACTTAGTTTCTAGGATCGACCATCACTCACACCGTTTCATCTCTGTCTTCTCCGTCACCAGCACAAGCTCCGACAAGCTCGCACTGGCGTCATCGTTCACCAAACGACCCACTACCACCACCAAAACCTTCCTCATCCTTCCTAGATCGAAAGCCCTAAGTAAATTTAGAGCTTCGATCGCTCATTAACCTTTCCAAATAATCCACTACTCCACTGCCATCGTCGAGTCCCACACACCACGCACATCTAATCATCACGCGAACACCACCAACACATTCCTTGTTTCACAACGAAGCTTCTGAGCCGTTTAATTGGGGCATTTAGCCCGTGTTTTGTTTTAGGGACTTTCCTTGTCACCGACGTTCGCTCTGCCATTGTTTGCCGTTCAATGACCTCTACCATCGCCACAACATTTAATAGACACGGAACAACCTCGCGAAGCCTCTTATGTTTTCAATTGAGCAACACAGCATCAGCAACTGCTCTAATTTGGCGAAGACTTCAGCTGCAGCACGTGAAGGCATCACGCGAAGCAACTTAGTCCCGCATCATGGGAATCTAATTTTGAAAAGCGTTTATAACGCTTTGGCTTCATATGCTGGTTGTCTTCGAGAGCATAGGGGTGAGGTCTCTTATGCATGCCTTACGCACATGCCCTCGCTCGCGCTTGCGCCTCGCGGGTCTGGGTTCCGATTCATCTACCCGGTACTGTTCACCTTGGTTTGAAATTGAGAGAGAGAGAGATCTGAGGAGGGAGGGCGGTTTTGCACTATGGAGCATTGGGATTCATGCCTTCCCCCCCTCGCTCAACACTTAGCTGCTGCTGTGCTTGTTTTCTGTGCTTGTGCCTTGTGTTTCTAAGGCTTTGGGACGATTCAGTCGTCTGGCTCTTGTGCTGACGTCTGGTTGGCTGATCACTATGGAGATATTTACTTAGCACTGATGTGGATAAGTAGTTACTGTTGAGTTATTTAAGAGCTAAGTATTGTGGGGATTAGTGCTTAATTTTTAGGGTTAATTTGGTGGTTTCAATCACCATTTTTAGCTCTTTTTTTTCACTTTTATCCTTGACTTTTTGAGATATAATATTGCTTTATTATTGAATATCATTTTGATTATTGATTTCACATGGCATTATTACTCTTGATTACTAAGATTAGTGAATTGATTTATCATATTTGCTCTCTGCGAACGACCTCAGACTCATCTATTTCTCGAGCATATAAATTTAAATGTTGATTTGCTTTTGTTGATTATACTACGATGCATATTTCAAACTCGACGAAAACACGTTAACAGGTAGTAGGTCAATAAGTTCCCAAATACCCTTGGATTGAAGAGTTGCCATCTCTTCCTCCATAGCGGAGATCCCCGAGGGGTCCTTGAAGGCGTTAAGGTGAGTCCTGGGAATGCGGTGATCGTCCACTACAAAAGATAGAAGTCATCCTACTGTTGTAGGCAAACAATCTAGTGACAGTTTGAAACAGAGTACTTGTCACACAACCTCTGTGATTTCCTCTAGGTAATAGGAAGATGAAGTTCAAGTACTTCAGGTAAGTAGGGTTTGGACCTACAATGGAATCTACATGTTCAACAGTGGATTGAGTAGGAATGGTAGAAAGAGGTCCCTTGATAGGAGCTATTGTGGATGAAGGTCTACGCTGAAAATATTTTGAAAAGGTGTCTGTAACCTTAGGATGCCTAGGGAAGGTACAGAAGGAACATCTGTTCGAGGTACAGGTGGGTCAGAGGGCCCTAGAGGTGTAGTAGTAGGCATAGAAGTGGGATACCCTATATAACATTGGGAGATTTCCCAGCAGCAGAATAATATGGTATCTCCTAAAAAAAGTAACATCCTTAGTAACATAAAATCTATATGTAAGAGGGTCAAAAAATCAGCATCCCTTTTGGGTTCTAGAGTAACCCACAAAAGCACATTTAATTCACCGAGGGGACAACTTATCCACCTTGAACAAGTGGAGAAAGCAGACACAAGCACAATCCTTGGATGGTATAGAAAGTAACTCCTGGCTAGAAAATAAAATAGAGTAAGGGATTTTCCATCAAGAACAGAGAATGAAACCCGATTTGTGAGAACAGCTATTGTAAGAATGGTATCAGCCCAAAACGTGGAACATACATCTGAAGCATAATTGTATAAGCAACTTCAAGCAAGTGTCTTAATTTGCATTCAACCATCCCGTTTTGTTTGGATGTATGAACACAAAACGTCTAGTGGATAACGCCCAACGATTAAAAACTGAGCCAAAGTAGAGTTCACAAACTCATGTCCATTGTCAATTCGAAATATGTGAATAGTAGTAGAAAATTGAGTCTTTATTTTATTAACAAAATTCTTACTCAATATAGGGATTTTGGATTTCTCCATCATGAATACCCAATAGACATGAGTATAGTCATCCACAAGAATAAAAAAAATAGTGAAAACCCCTAAGACTCTTGACCCTACATGGGCCCCACAAATCAGTATAAGGTAAAAATGAGACTCAGTTCTATTATTGCTACTAGGAAAAGACACCCTATGATGCTTGCCGAGCTGACAAACTTCATAGGAAAAAGACTCAAAAAACTGCATGTCTGGAAACTGACGATGGAGATTAGAACTACTGGGATGTTCCAATCTGAGGCGCCACTATAAAGCAATCGTTGCGCAAGCAGAAGCAATAGAGTGATTTTCTGGTGGTAAGTTCAGCTTAAGTCCATCAATCTACTTCATCGTTGGGAGGTTTTGCAGGAAGAAAAAATGGTCATGAAATATTGCCCTACAATTTAATGCTTTAGTAATTTAACTTATACACATTAAATTTAGTACAAATTTAGGTGCATGGATAACATCAGACAAAGGAAAAGTAGTACTCAAGGAGATGCCACCTAAGCCTGTCATAGGGGACAAGGTACCATCAACTACCCTGACATGGACAACAAGTGTAGTCAGTGGTCTAAGAGAAGAAAACAATGTCACATCTCTTGTAATGTAGGAGGAAGCACCTAAATCTACAAGCCATGATGGTTTGCGAACACCTCTTACACTAGCAACAATACCTGTCAACAGAGTCACAGAAGCACCAGCAGCGGATGAGGCCTAAGAGAACACAAGTCTGTCATACTTCTCCTTAGAAATAGTAATCTAGGTACTTGTTTGATCCTCCTATTGACAATACTGACTTCCATCTCCACCATAAGCAACTTGGTTGGCCTAATGTCTTGAGGAAAATTGTGCTTTATCCAGCACCTATCAATTGTGTGATTTGTTTGTGACAATGCTCATAAAACAAACCACAACCTTTGCCTTGACCTCCTGCTCTAGCACCACATCTTCTCCCCCAGCTTCCTGAAGTTCCCCTCCCACAGTCAACTGCTGCCATGGCAGAAGAATCTAAAGGTGGGATAGGATAAAAAATCTTCAACCGCAAGAGTCAAGCATAAATCTGAGTAGGTGTAGAAATCTCCTCCAAGGTCATAAGTTGATCTTTCACTGGTTTATATTATGGACCAAGGCTATCAAGTAACTGATTAGAATGAAAGGCTTCACTTTGGTTAGTAATGACAACATCGGTAGATATTGGTTGATAAGCATCCTGCTTTTCCCAGAGATTCGTTATGGAACCATAATATTCAGTTAGAGACATGGTTCCCTTTCTAAATGAATGTAGTTCCTTAATTACTCAATACATGCGACTAATGTTACTTTTGTGAGAATGTATGTCATGAACTTCTCACATCTTCTTACCAGAAGCATAAGACATAACCTGCTTTACTATAGGTTCCTTCATGCTGTTTAGCATGCAGGTGGCAACCTAGTCATTATCAACCTCCTAGTCTGCGGTCTTGATTGCAGGTTCATCTTGAGTCAGGATATATTTTTTGTGATGCAATCCCACAAATCGGGAGGATGTAGACCATAGAAGGAAGTTGGTACCATCCAACTTAATAGAAGTCCCTTGTATAAAAGAAGATGCGCTCGGGATAGAGATCTTCCCCACTGAGTTGCCGGTAGGTTCCTTCTTTTCTTCCATAATACCTGATATGTGGGAAATAACAAAGCAAGTACACAACACAACAAAATCACATCATACCACTGACCAGAAACACCTCACAAATATGAAAAAATAGATTCAGACCATATGTAGATTGAAAGGACCGAAAACAGGAGCAAGAATGACCCTCTAGGACTAGATGAGGCCCCAAAGAGATCGTTTCCTTCCTTCTATAGACTCTACACCGTCCAAGGAGAAGAAGAGATGGCGAGACTCATGTCGCCCTCACTGTGAGACCATCGTAGAACCATTGTAGAGCCTTAGATGATCGCCATGGAGGTGTTGCAGGTGGTCAATAGGCACCATAGGTGGTCAATCGACCACTGAAGAGACCCTCGCCGCTCCTGCTGTACCCCAAGCTGCCGCCTTGGGGCTTTGTGCCTTCACCTGGATGTGCATAAGAGAAAATATATTGGGGCTTGGCATTTGAGGGGTTTCGAGGTTCCTCATATCTTAGAGGAGCAAAGGGTGGTGCTTGTTGTTAATTCGATGGATGATGAGGTTTTGAGGTCCTTGAAAGAATTGAACGTGAAGGGTTCCCTTGGCATGGATTGTAGTCCACACTGTAGTGAGGGGTCAAAGTGAATAAATAGAAAGGGAGGGATTTATTTGAAAGATTGGGAACTCATGTTCGATGAGTAATGGGGAACACTTTGGTTGCCAATCTCTTCCTCCTAAAAAACCAAAGAAACAACTTGACTTTTAAAGGAATCTTGCAGCTCCAGAGCAACTTGGAATCCTTCTCCACATGCGTTAGCTGGCCGCCATTATAAATTAGGAGATTGTATGCATTCTTGATGGTGAATCTGCCATGTTTCCATTGCATCATGTCAGGTCCAGCAGTAGGAGAGACCTCCCCCAATGTGGATAGCAGTTGCTGAAACTCAGTAAATGTAGCTTTAAACAGTCCTTCAGGAAGCCTAATGTGCCAAACATAATGCTCTCTATCCTACATCTCAACCACAAGTGACTCCTTATGTTGAATATGCTGGAATGATCTTTGATAAAGGTCTAAAAATTTGCCACTTTCAGACCAATCATTGCACCAGCATTTGAAGGAATGACCATCCCAAGTGTCAGACCAAAGTGGCTAGCAACCTCAACCATCAACGAGTGCAAGGAGTGGCAAAAGGCGGAATGTTCATTGGTTGTAGCCCTTTGGATCAGATCCATGTCTTCATAAGAATCTTTCAAAGTAGTCATGAGCATGTCCTAACCATTAGAAAACAATCTAACCAACTACTTCAACAAAAGAGCCTTGTTGAAGTAGTCTAACTTGCCTACACCAAGGCCTCCTTTCTTAGGCTTCCAAATATCCTCCTAAGAAACCAATTGTGCAAATCTCCTCTCCCAATTTGATCCCTTCCAAAATAATTTTTTCCTTATCAAATCAATGTTCTTTACTATTTTTTTTTGTTGGTGCAAACACTGACATGAAAAACACCAGGATAGATGACAAAATTGATTTAAGAAGAACCAAACGTCCTCCTCTAGACAGAAGTTTACCACTCCAAGAGGATAACTTCGTAGATAATCTTTCAATAAGAGGTCTCTGGTCGGATGAGTTCAATTTTTTCCCCTTTAATGGCAAACCAAGATACTTAATCAGAAGTCTAACCACCGGAGTTTGAAGGATACCTACCAACTCATTTTCCTCTCTACTGTCCATGCCCAACAGAACCAATGTGTACTTCCATTAATTTTAAGGCCTGGCATTTCAGCAAAAATTTTCACTATTAAGGAGATGCGAGATGCTTCTCTTCCTCCCCCTTCAATGAAGAAAGTCGTGTCATCAGCATATTGCAAGATTGGCGTAATGATCCTGCCATCATTCTTAGTAGTGTATCCTTTAAATAAACCACCATCACAAGCTCGAAAGGCCATGTTTGCAAGTGTTCCACCGCAATGTTGAACATCGATGCTAATGGACAACCTTGTTGAACTCCAATCTACGGTTGAGTCTAAGATCCATTCACTCTTCCATTCACCTACACCGAAAAAGAAGATGCGGTAACACATCTCTTCATCAACATTATCTAGCAACCTGGAAAACCCCTCCTCTTTAGAACATCCCATAAAAAATTCCAGGAAATAGAATTGTAAGCCTTAGAAAAGTTTACCTTCCACACAAAGGCCTTAGACTTATGCCTCTTCCAAGAATCCAAGAATTCTTCTACCAACACATATGAATCCTGTAACGACCTTCCTTTCACAAAGGTGGATTGGACAAGTGAGATGGTATCAGGAAGCACATGACGTAGGCGATTGGCAAGAATCTTTGCCATAAGAAGGTAAATGGAATTAGATAGTGCAATAGGCCTAAAATCTCCCACCTCCTCAGGCGCATGCTTCTTTGGTAGAAGGAACCGATAAAATTTATTAATCCTTTCAATACCTGCATTACCTTCAAAGAACTCCCTAATCATGGCCATTACGTCCGGGCCAACACCTCCCAAAACTCCTTATAGAAAATGATTTGTAAGCCATCCAGGTTAGGGGAACCTTCCGCCTTCATACCACTCAATGAAGCCAGGACCTCTTCCTCCTTCACATCCTTTGCAAGATTGAACTTTGCCGCATCACTAATTTGATCTAGATGCAAATTAGCTAGACGCCAATCACCACAAGGTTGTCTCTTTGTAAATTCCTGAAAATATTTTTTGAAAGCATTACAAATCTGATCTCTTTTTTTGAGGACATTATTACCCACCTTCAAGTTATTAATCATATTTCTCCTCCTACTAGCACAAGTTGTCAAGTGAAAGAACCTAGTATTAGCGTTGCATTCTCTGAGTCTGGATTTTTGCCTTCAATCCATCTTTAACTTGTGGTCCTCTTCAGACACAACAGACTGAAATTTTTGTCTTTCCTGGTGTTGCTCCTCAGAAAGTGTCACAACCTCCTCCTTTCTATCAAGATCCTTAACATCTTGAAGCACAATCCTCCTCTCATCCCTGCTAGCTCTGAGAGTTCATTTAAACTCCATCATTGCCATCCATGCAGCTGCAATTCTGGTGGCCAATGTGCGAGTTACCGATGTAGAAGTTGGGGTTGCAACCCATTTATCTTTAACCAGCTCCCTGAAACCAGGTTCTCTAAGCCAAGATTTATGAAACTTAAGATAAGTAGCAAAGGTACCTTCCTCATTGCTCTTCCATAATAAAGGTGTATGATCAGAAAATGGCATGTCACAAGCAACTGCATCTGCCAATTAGAACAATTTAGCCATGGATATATTACAAGGAAACCTGTCAATACATGACATAGCACCTGAACCATTCCTCCACGTGAAGCGCGAGCCCAAAGTGGGTAGATCAACCAATTCTAAATCCTACACCATCTGCTGAAACTGAGTCGTAGCCACATCAACTCTACCATCCGATTTGTCCTTTGACTAAAGCGTTGCATTAAAATCTCCGTAGATTAACCAAGGCATCTCCTCAACAAAAGTCACGGCTTGTTGCACCTCCTCCTAGAAAAGCATCCTTGACCCATCATCACAAGGACCATATACATTTGAGACGACAAATGACTTACCATCACATTTTCTATTGAAAATCCCCTTCATCACTCTCGTAGATATGTTCAAAACGACCAATTCAAACATATTCTCATGTCACATCATTAGTAATCCTCTCGATCTCCCCATGGCTTCCACCTCCATAAAATTTGAGTAAATATCACCGCATAATTGCGACTTCAACAAAGGAGTTAGACGCTCTAAATGTGATTCCTGAAGGCATGTCACCTCCACCTTCCAATGCACCAAATATCTCCTCAAAAAAGATCTCTTTTCATCTTGGAGGCCACGAACATTCCATGAAAGGACCTTAACCATGGATCACAAGTTTGGAACTCCCCTTGTGAACCCATCTGGCCCCCACCGTATTAGCAACCCAATCATCAACCTCTAGCACCGATTCATTGCCATTGGCCTTCTTTCCCACTTTCTTCCTCTTGTAACAAGCGCTCAACAACAGCTTGCGCCTATGAGGAATAGTACTCAAGTGCCCAGAAGATGAACTAGTTGATGGCTTCCTTGGAGACGTCTTGGTCTTCGCTGCAGATTTTGTGGAAGAGGTGTTCTTGTTGTTGATGCTAGAAGCCGCATCCTTTATTGATTGATCTCCCTTCCACACATGCCTTGAGTTGCGCACCATGTGTGTCTCAACTGACCTACTAAAAATAGAGTTAAAAGCCACAGGCAGTTCTTCCTGCATCACATTTGACACAACAGCAGGTCCTGGAAACAAAAGAGAACTCATATTGACTGGATAACGAAGTGCACGAGCCAAGCAAGCAAACTCACCATGATCGGACCCGATGTTGGGTCCGGTATCCACCTCCTGGAAGTTGGGCTTATGCATGCCATTCATCAAACCTGCATCACCACCCTCGTCATTGACAAGAGACGCATCACCCTCCAAAAGTCGATCGTCCTTTTGCACATGATTTGAAGTAGGAATCATGTGTGCCTCAAATGCTCTGCTGAAAATGGAGCCAAATGCCACCGGTAACGAATTTTCTTGCACCAAATTAGATACCACAGCAGGCCCTGGACACGCAGCAGAACAAGAAAACGTCGGTTTGCAATGAGCACAAGTCAAGCAAGTGGACTCACCTTGAACGGACCCAAAGCTGGGTCCGCTAACCACCTGCTGGGAGCGTGGCACATATACATTATTCCTCGCAACAACCTCAGCAGACAAAGCCTTCTCCCCCGCCGAACTCGCAGCTGTAGCATGCCTGCTGGACAGAACAATCCCAGCCTGCAGAATTGGGTCCTGCGGAAAGATATCAACGTGGCCAGCCGGACCATTGTCCACCTCACAATGAAGAACATCAAAAGCTTTGACAATAGGTTCAAAAAACTTACCACATCCGGATCTGTAAACGGATCCGGATGCCACCTGTTGTGGGCCGAAATTATTAGCTTCCTCAGCCAAAATATCTCGTGCAGAATGAGCCACACTAGCAGCTAAAAAAGGCCAACCAGCTATTACGCTAGCCAAGGAAACCTGCGGCAGCTGTTCCTGTGCCAATTGGGCTTTACCCAAATTAGAAAGGTCTTCAACACCTTCCTGAAAATCTCGTGCAGCATGAGCCACGTCAGCAGCTAAAAAAGGCCATCCAGCTGCTACACCATCCAAGGAATCCTGTGGCAGCTGTTCTTGCGCCAATTGGGCTTTACCCAAAATAGAAAGGTCTTCAACACCTTCCTGAAATTTTGGATCTCCAACTTCAGTGCCAACTGGCACACCATCTGTCACGCGTGAATTCGAATTTTGAATTCTCCCCGATGGCCTCCACTCCCAGCGAGACCTGAGAGATCTTCCTGCTCCAATCTGCGCCTGAATCCTCTGCTGCCGATGAAAATCTCCGACACTGCACATGCTGGGTCCTCGCCCTCACTGATCTGTCAGCCCCTGAAGACTGCTGCACCATGCCCGTAACCACCACCCGTGCATAAGAAAGATCTCGCTCCAACATCGCGCCCATGTCAACAAAGGAGATGACACATACCTGATTTTTTTATTTTTATCAGTTTAATTTCATGTAGTTCTGTTCAGGTTGCATATTAACTAGTTCTTTGGTCAAATGAAGCACATAAGAATCAAAGATTTTACATGGAAAATCCTTCTCGGTGAAAGGGAAAACCGAAGGAATGTACAAGCCTAGTGTCCATTAATGACTAGGGTTCTTGTTCACTAGGGAAAAAGAATCAGCAGGGTACATATGCATATTTGGGGTAGACGGATTCACATCAAAGATTCATTTACTCAATTACAACTTGATACTCTCACAAGTTGGATAGAGTGGTCTCTGTGTATGGTAGAAAGAGATCAGCAAAAATCAATCTTCTCAGGAAAAAAAGTGCTCAGCCTGCTCTACATGTTTATTCAATTATGAAGAACAGGATTCTTGGACCTCTTAAAGCATAGAACATGATTCCTGGCAAGACTAATAGCAGATTGTTGAAATAGAGCATCATGGGACTTTTGGTTTGAAGTCCAGTGTTAAAAGGATTTTCACTCACAACATTTCTATGACTCCTGATACCACGACATGGCATTCCACCTCAACACTCAAAATTGCCACTACATTTTGTTCCTTACTTTAGATGATACGGTGTCCGCAGAGAAATAAACCGGGACTTGGAGTAGAGCATGTGCCATTACTTGATCTAGCCTAGTTTGCATTAGTGTACACCTAGATTCTCAGGGCATTCCGTTTACTATAAAGGACTCCTTCCTTAAATTCCTTTTCAGGTAAGTTAGAGTTTTTATACACAACCTTGAGGTGAACATGATTTGGTGCACATGCATGAATTAGCTGATTACATTCACAACATAGGTGGTATAAGGCCTAGTCATTGAAAGGTAAAATTTTTCCACCATTCTTTGATATTAGCTTTTCAATGTCCCATCAAGAGGATTTCCATTCTCTAGGCTGATAATTAGCTTCAATAGATATGGCAACACATTTGGATCCAATTTCCCTTCATCTTTTAACAAGTCAATTACAAGTCTAACACATTTTCTTTGACACATGGCAAACCCTTCCTTAGATCTGACAATTTCAACTACTATAAAGTAATTCAACCTTCCAAGATCTTTAATTTCAAATACGCATGTTGACGTGGGAAAATCCTTGAGCATTGTGCATATGACATGTAGAAGCTTGAGAGGTAGCAAGTCTAGGGTCCAAGAGTTATTAAGCTTTTAGACCAGATTGTCCAACCTAATGGTGGATGATAGGCTTAGCTTATGGGTTTCACTAAAGAATCCAGTGAATATCTAGCCAATGACAACATGTGATGCATGCTAGATGATCATGCAAGATGGTCGGAAGATAGATTTTAAGATTCAATTGGGAGGAACTCTTGAAAACCACCTTGCCTTTTATTGGAAGAAAGCCCCCCTTCGATCGAGATCCCAGTCCCCAAACGTTGCAAGAGAGAACTTTAACCATTATGTATTGTTAAGTTGCAAGTTCCATGTCTCCTTGCTTCTATCACCACAATGACATTAGTAGGAGAGTAGAATCTGTTAACTTCATTATGGGAGCCCACAACTTTTTATAAGGGAAGAGGTGTGGGAAAATAACACCATGGTTCATAAGAAATAAAGAAATATAAAATAAACAAGACATAACACCACCATTTAACACTCTCCCTCAAGCTGGAGCATGAATATCTATCATGTTCAGCTTGGAACAACACGCTTCAAAGGTAGATCTCGCCAGGGACTTTATGAAGACATCTGCAGCCTGTTTCTCAGAAATGACACTCGTGGTATGTAACGTCCCACGTTGAATGAGATCCTGAGTGTAGTGGCAGTCAATTTCTACATGCTTTGTCCTCTTGTGGAACATAGGGTTATTAGCAATGTAGGTTGCTTCTCTATTGTCACACCGCATCTTCATAGAGCTATCCAGAGGAACTTGAAGATCTGACAAAACTGACTTGGCCTAAACCATTTCAGCGGCTATATGGGCCATGGCCCTGTACTCTGACTCTACACTGGATCTAGATACAACTGCTTGCTTCTTGCTCCTCCATGTAACCAAATTGCCCGCAACAAAGGTGCAAAACCCTGTGGTAGATTTTCTGTCCCCAACACAGCCAGCATAATCAGCATCAGAGTATGCTACAATTCCATGGGCGTTCCCTTACGGAACAATAATCCTCGTCCTGGTGCTTTCTTCACATACCTAAGCATTTGCATTGCAGCCTCTCAGTACTTCCTAGTTGGCTTATTCATAAACTGGCTATGCTTACTGATGTAGACAGAATTATTGAGGCTAAAATGCCCATTCATGCATGTTCTTAGACTTAGATTTGCATTTCATGCTATAAATATTGCATAGCATGTATCATTCTGCATTTAGAGTAATATATAATTTAGGTTAATTGCGTCCTCTTTGTGGTTAGAAGAGAAGGATATTTATTTTGGAGCTTCGGATTGATGATCCGATCGTACAGATCTGATTAGGACGACGATCGGAGTTTGACGCCTCTGAAATCGTCTAGATCGGAGTCCCGTAGCATCATATGAAGTCCGAGGAAGATCAACGGCCAGGGGCAATGCGACATCCATATGTGTTTCGGATGGAAAATCCGACCGTACGGATGGATTCGGAGTGATGATCGTAGTTTGGTAATGTGAGAATCATCTCGATCCGAGCATCGTGACACCCTCTGCAACAGAAAGAAGATGGACGGCCCAGATGGCGTCACGTGGTGCCATCCAGGCCGCCCAAACACCGGCCAACACCCACTCGTCATCAAGGCATCACCCATTCTCAACCGTTGGATCTTGATCCAACGGTTGATGATTCATCTCCAGTGCGTGCCCTTAAAACATCTTCACAACATCTCTTGGCTGCAGCGCATTGGTTGTGAATGCCCCTCTCAAAGCTGCCCCCTCAATTGGATGCTTGAGGTGTGGCGCAGCAGCAAGGCACGTGCGTGCACGCGCAGGAGCGCAGCAAAACGGCAGCGCAGCTACACGCAGCAGCAGCCAATGCATGCAAGCATGCGCGCGCGACAAGGAGTGCGCGATGCACGTGCCAGCGGGGCATGAGGAGCGAGGGCGGATCTTCAGCGACACGGGCTTTTAGTGACACTTGCAGCTGTTACTAATGGCCTGTGCGCACCAGCAATAGGAATTGAAGGGTGGATCTTCAGTGATAGCTGTAGGGATCTGTAGTGACGTTTACGGATGTCAGTAATGACCTAGATGCGAATTTCTTCTTCCTCCACTATAAAAGGACCCACCCACCACCATTCCAAACCATCTCTTCCTTTCTTCCTCTTACCACCTCCAAGGCTCTAGAGAGAGCTTGTCCCGAGCCTGGGATGCTCCTCTAGAGTAGAAAATCAAATAGTTTTCCCTCCCCTCATCCTCATTCGTGGAGCATCTCGTGGCTGTCCTCTCACTGCCCTTCGGGAAGATCCTTGCTGTGATGCCGTCCTGCCCCATCCTCCATCCTGCCCCATCCTCTATCCTCCGGCTCCATCCCTGTTCGTCTCGCTCCTCATCACTTTCCTCCAGGCGACGTCAGAGCGAGTCGTCCTCCGAGCAATCGTCGAGGGAGATTCTCTCACCTCTTTCTATCTTTTTTGCTTTCGTAGTTGTAACGAACACTTGCTTATGAATAGATGATTGTTTCTCTCTCTCTCTTTCTCCCTCTATTATATTTTTGCAAATAGATTAGCTAGAATTCATTGACTTGATCTCTTACCCTATTAAAATACCAAAAAAATTAGATAAGATAAAAATGATAAAAAGAAATGAAAAGAGAAACGTGGATTTTCAAAACCAAACGGTTGCCTCCTTGTGTTCGACCCAGGACTCCCTTGGAGTTTCAGTTATAAATTTTATTTGATAGACGCGTTTTGTGAGCTATGACGACGGGTCGTCCAAACCCCTAATTCTAATTCCTGAATGCTCCTCGATCACCTACCGACAGACAACGACAAGTTTGGATAAGTGATGGCGAGGTAAAGGAGCTCACCCACCAGTTGCCTGTAGGGTCTACTGTCAAGCACCTCAGATCTCTCATCATATAAATGAACCTTGGGATCCATGAGAATATTTGTAGCCTTAGCTGCTAACATGCCAGTCTATTGAATATCAAGAGCATACTTCATCTGTGAGAGTACCACTCCATCCTTGCCACGTGCAACCTCAATGCTTAAGAAATACCTCAATTGTCCCAGATCCTTCATGACAAACTTCTCTGATAGGTACCTTTTGGCTTCGTCTATTTCATCTTTGTCATCCTCGGCGATGATAAGATCATCAACATATACCAGGAGTGCCATAGCCCCCTATCAGTCTTCCTGGTAAACAAGTAGTGATATGAAGTAGAGCGTCTCAGACCAATCTGGTGGGGTATCTCTGATAACTTCCGGAACCAGGCTTTGGACTCTGCTTTAATCCATAGATCACCTTTCTCAATCTTCACATACGCTCCCCTTGAACCTCGAAACATGGGGGCTGCTGCATGTAAATCTCCTTCTGAAGATCGTCGTAGAGAAATGCATTTTTCACATTAAGCTGGAATAATGGCCAGTCTTTGTGAGCAGCAATAGAAATAAGTATCAGAATAGTTGCAAGTCGCGCTACGGGGGAGAAAGTATCAAAGAAGTCCACCCCATATGTTTGGGTGAACTCCTTTGCTACTAGCCTGGTCTTATACTTCGAAATAGACCCATCAGGGTTGTATTTCAAGGCAAAGACCCATCGTTAGCCAACTAGTCGTGCACCAGTAGGAAGTGAGGTGAGATTCCAAGTCTGTCTACTCCGAAGTGCTATCATCTCATCCTCCATGGCTTGATGTCATTTTAGATCAAGGATGACCTACTGGTAGGTAGACGGAATGTATGATGCTGTAAGTGCTTAACAGAAGCTGCTAGACTGAGGAGCAAGACCATCGATAGCCAAACTGCCTACAACCTGATATCTAGACTCGCAGGTGCGCGGTGTCCTAATGGCAATAGGGAGATCAGAATCATCTGGTATCTCTGACTGAGTCACTGTAGAAGGAACCTCACTGCTATGGTGATCTGTACCGTAAGGGGAATTAGGTTTAACCAAATTGTTACTAGCATTAGATACACTCTCAACTACCTGTGAATCATTAGCTGCTGGTGAGGGAGGAGGCCTTTGAAATGTAGTGTGATGCCTGTGATAGGTACGTAATGACCCATGCAATCCCTCAAAGTCATGTAGGGAGGAAGAGCTCATCTGTCTATCAGCTGGAGATGTGGACTAAGAAGCAGACACTTGAGTCTCTGCACATGGAACAGGCAAGGGAAGAAAGACAACATCATTACAAGAGCTTTTCTATTTGGTGATTGAGAAGTATGGTGTATCCTCATGGAAAGTCATATCAGCGCTAACATAATGCCTATTTTGCAGAGGATCATAGCAATGGTATCTCATCTGTATCTTTGAGTACCCCAGAAATACGCACTTGATAGCACGAGAAGCCAGCTTGTCACGACTAAGTGACGGCACATGGATGAATGCAACACATCCAAAGGTTCTGGGAGATACATGAAATAACTCATCATTTGGAGGCAGAAGAATTGGTATCTGCTTGTGAAGAACTGAGCTGGGCATCCTGTTGATGAGATAAGTTGCTGTTAAAATTGTGTCCGCTCAGTATCTCTGTGGCACATTGTGATGAATCAATAGTGTACGGGCAACATCCAACAAGTGTTTGTGCTTCTGCTCTGCGACTCCGTTCTGCTGTGAAGTGTGAGGACAGGTGGTCTGGTGGATAATCCCACGGGTCCTGTAGAACTCCTTAAGTTTGGCAGTGCAGAATTCAAGGGCATTATCAGTCCGCACCATCTTCACTGTGGCTGAATATTGCGTGCTGATCTCCAGAAGGAGAGTCTCTGTGCATCCTCTAACCTTTGCCTTGCTCTTCAACAAGAACACCCATGCGGCTCTAGAGAAATTATCCATAATAACTAGGTAGTACCGGTGTCCCATCCGGTCTGGGACTCTGTTCGGTCCCCATACGTCCATATGAAGCAACTGAAATAATGTCGAAGGTCCAGGAGAGGTGCTAGGTTGGAAAAAGGATCGATGGTGCTTACCCAATTAGCAAGCATTACATTGTATGGTAGCAGATGGGGAAATATGTGGTATCACTCTCCTGAGGCAATCCAAAGACAAGTAGCCAAGAGGAACATGCCACCGTAGAATACTTCTACTACCATATCGAGTAACTCTTGCAAATAGCTCCTGTCCCAGACGGTAAACGCTACTCTCTGTACCTCTGACAACAATCCTCTCGGTGAGCTTGTCTTGGACAATGCATCCGACATCATCGAAGATCACTCTGCAGTTAAGATCCTTTGTGATTTTATTCATGGACAATAGGCTAAGCGGGAATTTTGGCATGTGCAACACGCTAGACAGTGGTCACAGATACTTGACCCTTACCCCTATAACTGCAGTGTATCTGCCATTAGCTACCTGTAGAATCCTCGGAGGAATGGACTGTAGTGAGTGGAAATAGGTTTGATCACCGCACAGATGCTGTGATGCACCAGAGTCGATCAACCACCCTACTCCATGGTGGCTCCTGTACTGCTCCTGGTGCGCCATACTCATACTCTACCATTGATGTCAAACTGATCACATCTATAGAAACAAGGACACAGATCTAAATTCCTGCATCAAACATCAATGCTTGGGGAATACACACCCCGCAAACCGTACATAATACCACAGGGTAATACACGGAATACACACCCCGTAATTTGTACACAATATCACAGGGGAATACACACCCCAAGAGTCATCTAATAAGGGGAATACACACCCTAATTATTCATCAACAAGGGGAATACACATCCCAAAATCAAACCAGAGATCTAGGAAAAAGTCATTCCACTATTAGGAATCATCAATATATTTGAAACCGTTCAGATCTGCATCTTTGCGGAAAGCCTCCTTGGACGGGTGTTAGCCTAGCTCGAGTGCGGGGAGAACACTTGAGATGGCCCCAAAGGGACCTAGATGACTCTCTCCCTACAATCTGAAGGGGAGTTGCCCTAGAAAGGGACTACCAGCCCCTTATGTGCGCAGCACAACCACTGCAGACTGTCTCTGCCTATCACACAACACCGCAGACGGCTCTGCGCCGCCTTGCCACGCTCAACCGCCATGCATGGCCGCTGCCTGCTGTTGTAGACGACGCTACGCTGCCTTGCTGTGCTCAACCACCACGCGCGCACCGCCTTGCTATACTTAGACGCTTGTCTTTGTCGTTTGTAGTGCTCATACGCCGCACTCGCGCCGCCCTACGTGTCGCCCTGCAGCTGTTGCGTAGCTCAGATGAGGCCGATCGTCGTCGAGCGTCCCACCGAGCACTTCCTACTCGTTGCAGACGTGGCCGATCGCCGGTGGAGAGTTCAACCAGTGTAGATCAGGTAGAGAAGGGGAATGGATTTGGTGGTAGGGTTTCTGAGGCTATGGGGGTGGGATATCTAGAGCCACGGTCTAGGATCGGTGCTCTGATACCAAGTAGGAGAATAGAATCCGTTAACTTCATTATGGGAGCCCTACACTTTTTTGTAAAGGGAAGAGGTGTGGGAAAATAACACCATGGTCCATGAGAAATAAAGAAACATAAAATAAACAAGACATAACACCACCATCTAACAACATTCCCTATCGAAGTCAGCCTAGTATGAGTGACTGGCCCCATGTCCCTTCTCCTTAATATACTTAACCCTTCTTTTGTAAACCAAACGCAACCTCGAGGGTAAATAGGGCCTCGAGCTAAAACCTTTAGAAGACAATTAATGTTGCCTAGAATTGTTGGAAGTGGTAGAAGCATTGGAGCGTCGTCAGGCCTCATCAGTTAGAGCCCTTCTCCTCGCATTAAGATTATGCTCATTGGACATTGGAGCATCATTTGCTTCCTCCACATGCTCCCTCGTTCTGCTGCAAGGGTCCAAGTCCCCATTAGTGACGACCTTTAAGCTAAGATCTTGAGTAGTTATGCTATTGGGGTCTTCATCAATGGAAGCTCATTAGGTACCTTGGAGTTAAGATTCTTCGTTGTAGAAAGCTACTTATCGATCTTCATAGATCTTGAGGCCACCACCTCATGCTGAGTCGCCATTCGACCCAAACAAAGGATCTTGTGCTTGTACAAATGCAAAAAAAAGAGGTCCACTCTCATGGGAAAAGGGGTTCGAGGCCTAAAAAAAAGTTAGATGCGGGTACACAAACGCAAAAGGTGACGCAAAATGCAACGCGCGGAGGTGTAAATGTGGTTCCTACTTGATGTATCTGTCTTTTACATAAAAGAGTAGTGACGTGGTTGGGTCCATCACTGTTAAAATCAATAACAATCATTTTGCACGGGTGCAAACTACTTAATTATTTTCGGAACCACTTTGCACTTGTGCAAAAGTCATTTTGTACTTGTGCAAAACCACTAGATAACCTTTGGAATCATTTTGCACCTTCAAAACAATTTTACACTAGTGCAAAATCACCCCATAACAATTTTGCACCGGTGTAAAATTACCCAGAATAATTTATCATTTGTGCAAAATCACGCAGAGCAATTTTGCATCAGTGTAAAATCACCTAGAACAATTTATCATTGGTGTAAAATGATTTATCACCTATGCAAAGTGATTTATCACCTGTGCGCTTTAGTTCAAAGTGGTGTGTTGACTTTTTTTAATGTTGTGGGGCTCACCATGTAACAGACCTTACGTTCTTTTATTTTTTTACATTAAATACCAATTGTCAAGTAGGGACCATGTTTACACCACCTTGCATTGTAAAACATGTCACTCGCTGCGTTTCCCTATATTTTGGCAAAGAAGTTATCCCCATATGGGTTATTCGGTAACGTATCCACTTCGATTTTTGTTCACGGATTTGGATCCCCCTTGTTCAAGGTTGAAAATATTAGGTGCTCCCTCACCCCTAGATGCCAACTTAGTGACACCAAATTGTGAAGTTGAAAAGCTGCTTTATTGGTCCCCGAATCCTTTGGTGCCATCTTCAAGCCATTTCCAAAATCAGCTATTGGACACCCTAGATGTTCGGTGGACTTCTTGGGCATCTAAACTTTATGCATTGTTGATTGTTGTGGTGGTGTGGTTGCTAGACAGCCTCCTGTCATGACCTCCGCAAAAGAATGACTCCAAGTGGTAGGTTGCGTCAACCTTAGCACAACTACCTAGGAGAGCCCCTTTGGCGAAGATCACCTTCTTTGGGATGGATTGGCCAACAACAACCTCAACTGCCACCTTAGTACATGTCAAGTCCTCTCGAACCCTAAGCCCATTGATAGCGCAGACCCTTGCAAAAGAAATGAAGATGAATTCCAACACTTGCATTATACATTGATAAAGTGGAATGCCAGAGACAAGGATGGTAACCAGTTCTTTCATTGGCAATTTTTCTTCGATGGCCCCATTGTGTGTTGATGGGAACCTTCATTGAACCTACGCACAACCTACCACTATTTCTTGATAACAAGGACTTTCAATTATTGCAGGAGTCAACCTAAAGAGAAAAAACCTTTAGTAGGCGATCAAGGAAAGATTGAAATTACCACCCATGAGTTTGCCTCAAGACCACCTATCTCTCCGGTAGCATGGGTTCTCTGAGTTGAACATCACCTACCAATGCGGACTTTAAGATCGAGTCAATTGGATTGACTGTTGGCAACCATGGGGTGACTGCCTTCAACTGAGGGGTACATGGGGGTGGTGGAGGTGATTGCACGACCCTCCATGGGTAGGAAGACCTCGTATGGCTAACCCCATGATAATGAAGGGATACGATAGGCTCACAACACTCCTTTGCAAAGTGGCCATTGCTATGACACCTATAGCAAATGACAACCCTCACTTGAGAAACCACCTCCTTTACTGGCCTCTTTCTCCTATTTGACACCCTTGTCCACCCCTTTTCTTCCTTCCGCGCATGAGGCCTCTCACTTGGTCTTGCTTTCCTTTGTTCTCTCAAAAGTTATCAAATTTGCTACCATCATGGTTATGATATTTATTTCGTAGAATTGTTAATTCTTATCAAAATACCATGATATAAGCAACATATAGGTTAATTAAATTAATTAGGCTCAAACCTAATCACTTAGGAGCATCCAACCTTATGAAGACTATAATCCTTGAGTTTATTGGGTTTTAAAACCCTTAATGATCCAAAGGATCTAGGAGGGAGATGAGACATGTGAGGAATGGAAGGGGGGTGAGTGAAGAGAGGTAAGAAGGGTGCATGAGCGTTGTCGGAGAGGATCAGATCATCTTGTGAAGGTTGATCTTGGTGGCGATGGGGGTTAGATGGTGGTGCAATGGTGGTGCAATGGTCGCGGAGACAATTCCATTTACTCGAATTCACAATGTGAAAACAATTGCACCTAGGAATGCAACTTTTTTCTACAGTAGGGGTCAGGGACATCTAGAAGTAGTTTATAGAGATCCCTAGTATGTGTTTTTTGTCAAGGTGTAAGTCTCTGCAAGGCTGCATGTCCAACTTTACGAGCAACTAAAGAGGTTTCAGAGACGAGGGGGTTGTGCAAGGAGGAACGATGCAGGGGGTAAGGCCACCTTGCATGTGCTTGTGGTGGTTGCATCATGGTTGGCCTTGCTGGGGCTTGTTGATTCATTTCTTAAAAGCAATGTTTTAAAAACTAGATTGGTCATTGATCCGGTCTAAGTATTGATTTTGGTTTTCTAGTGGTTCAATTGGCAGTATGTGTCAGTGATGACATCAGCATGACGTCAACACGTGAAAATCGAAAACAATCGAATTGTAAGGTCATTGGTTTAGTTTGTGTTGGTTCAATCGGGTCTAACTGGGTTGAATAGGTTTTCAATAAAAAATCAATGAAGATATACGGTAGGAAAAAAGTTATTTTTTGCAATTCTATTTACGCTAAAATTGACATGCTTTTAGCAGATACACTAACATTGGGGGTTGGGAGTAGTGTGTAAAGTCATGGATTTTTCTTTTTCTTTTTTTTAAATAAATATTTTAGCTCATAAGAGAATAATTAAATCGAATGGTCGATTTAACTGAATTGGTCGGTTCAACTTGATTTTGACTTTTATTGCCCAAATTGATTGGTTAGACCTTTAAGGCATTGATTTTTGGTTGGATCGGTTGAACCGGTTGGTTTGGTTCAATTTTTAAAGCATTTCTCAAAAGTTGCTCATTGGGGATTTCGTTTAGGGCATACCATCTTTAGATTCTATTTGTGTGGGCTTGATGAACGGATTTCATGCTTTTTCGTTGCGAAAGATGGTTGTTGGTAATGCCAAGATCCTCTTGCATGGGGGATTTGTTAATGATTTCTCTAAACTTCTTCGTACAATGCAAGTGGTGGGTAGATATATCAAACGTAGATTGTTGGCCACATCTGATGGTGCTTTGGATGAATGACCACCTTCACATCTTGGGATTAAAGTTAGTGTTTGTGGTATCCTACCATATTTATGAATGGTTGAGGTGGTGGAGGCACTCATTGCTATCTTCGCAATATTGAAGTCTCGTTGGAGTTTGCGATTGGAAATATAGGATTTAAGATGGATTGAAGTGGAACTTGAGTTGCTTGATCCTAATTGTCTACCATAGAAGGTGTTGCTGCAAGAAGGGGCTTTGACTTGGGTGGTCATCTTGCTTTGGGAAGATGGGGCAAGAAAGTCTTATGCTAAGGTTGTGCTATTAGCTTTAGCTAAAGGTGGCTTGCCAGTATTATGAGAAAATGAGCAATCATCTTATTCCATAGCCCTAGGAGCCTTTTCTCTAGACAAACTCCAAAAGGGCACATTACATGAGGACCCTTACATAATAAAGAAAATACAAAAGACACAAAAACTGGGTAAAGACCGGAAACATAATAAGACTACTAAGAGTCTAACACTCCCCCTCAAGTTGGATTATAAATGTTAGACATGTTCAGCTTGGAATATAGATATTCCAATCGTTTCTTCCCTAGAGCCTTAGTGAATATATTAGCTACCTAGTCTTCACTAGAAACATATGGTGTAGAAATCTTCCCACTCATCACAACATTTCGAACAAAATGACAGTCAACTTCTACATGTTTGGTCTTCTCATGGAAAGCAGGGTTGTTTGCAATAAAGGTGGTAGCTTTATTGTCACAATACATAGGAATAGCTCTAGAAATATTAACACCAAAGTTATGCAGGATAGACCTGATCTAGAAGAGCTCGATGGTATGGGCCATAGCCTGGTGCTTGGACTCAACACTATATCTGGACACAACATTCTGCTTATTGCTTTTATAGGTGACTAGGTTGCCACCAACATAAGTGCAATACCTTGTGGTAAACCATATGTCCTCATGAGAACCGGCATAATTTGCATCAGAATAACCACAAACCTCTAGATGACCATGCCTTTGGAAGAAAAGACCCTTTCTAGGAGCACCCTTCAAATACTGCAGGACCTGACATACTCCTGCCTAGTGTGTCTCTTTAGGTTCTTGCATGAATTAGCTTAGTCGACTAACCACATAGGATATGTCTGGCCTCGTCACAGTCAAATAAAGCAATTTCCCCACCATAGATCTATATTTGGTAACATCTTCCAAAATCGGATTGTCAGTGTCTGTTAAGTGGAAAGAAGGATCCAGTGGTATGCTAGTAGGTTTATAGTCTAACATCCCTGCTTTATGAAGCATGTCTAGTACATACATCCATTGGGAAGGTACCATCCCTCTATCCAAATGATGTATCTTAATGCCCAAAAAATAGTTGATTAGCACAAGGCCTTTGGTGGCAAATTGAGTATGTAAGAAGGCCTTGACTGCCTCTAGGCCTTCCTTATCACTTCTTGTCACTAGAATATCATCCACAGATTATCAAAATTACAGATTCTACTTCACTATACTTCACAAACATTGAATGATTAGCTATAGATCTCAAGAATCCAAAACTCTAAATAGTTGTGCTAAATTTATCAAACCACACTCTTGAGTTTTGCTTCAACCCATATATAGCGTTACGTAGCTCACACCTTTTGACGCTCCCCGTAACTAATAAACCTTGGAGGTTTCTGCATGTATACTTCATCAAGATCAACATATAAGAAGGCATTCTTGATGTCTAGCTGATAAATAGGTCACACATGGTTGATTGCAAGAGAAAGGAGGATCTGTACTGAGTTAAGCCTAGCAACTAAGGAAAATGTCTCAAAGAAATCACACACCAAAGGTTTGAGTATATCTTTCAGAAACGAGCCTCGACTTGTAGCATTCAATAGAACCATCCGGGTAATATTTAGGAGTAAACACCCACCTACACCCCACTACAGTTGCTCAAGGGGGTAGGTCAACCAACTCCCGTGTTCCTTGAGGCTGCTGAAGTGTTGCCATCTCTTCTATAGCCTATCTATAAAGGATCCTATGGGGCCTTTGTGTAGGTGCGTGGATCCTGATGCTTGTCAACTGCAAGAGATAATAGCTATTTTGTTGCAGGTAAACAGTTAAAAGAAATATACTGTGAAACGATATAGGCACATGACCATTGGGCCTTCTGCTGAGCAATAGGAAGGTACAAATTAGATCTCTTAGTAGGAAGAATTACCTGATCGCCATCCAAATTTGTAGGATCGTTAGAGGGCTGAGCAAGGATGGTAGACAATGGCTCAGTAATAGGTATGGTAGGAGCCTTACGGTGAAATGTCTGTTGGTAAAAAGTAGGTGGCTTTGGTGCAAGATCCGTTGGCACTATATTTGGTGTATGTGACGACTCAGAGGGTTCTAGAGGCGACGTAGATAGCATGGGAAGAGGGATATGTTGTGGCACTGGAGGTGAAGTGGATTTTCCTTTCTGTGAGTAGAAGGGAATGTCCTCAAAAAATGTAACGTCAACATTGACATGAAAACTATGAGCCACCGGGTCATAACAACGAAATCCTTTTTGGGTCCTAGAGTATCTTAAGAAAATACTCTTTATAGATCGAAGAGGCAACTTATCCACCTTGAACAAGTGGACAAAACAAATATACCCAAAAATCATACGGGCAAGAATAAAAACATCTCGGTTAGGAAACAAAATAGATACGGGATCTTACTCGCTAAGATAGGGGAAGATACTCGATTAATAAGGAAGGTAGTTGTTAGAACATCATCGTAAAACTGGGAAGGCACTTGCATCTGAAACATCAAAGTTTATGCCACATCAAGTAAATGCTGCAATTTCCATTCAACCACCCATTCTGTTTGGAGGTATGAATGCAGGTGGTTAGGTGAACAACCCTTAAAAGGACAAAAAATTGAGATAAATTGGCTTTTAGAAACTCAAGTCATTGTTACTCCTGAAAATACGAATAGTAGTGGAAAATTGACTCTTTATTTTATTGAAAAATTTTAATGAGTATAGGAGTTTCCAACTTTTCTTTCATCATATAAACCCACGACAGATGGGTAGAATCATCTATCAAAATAAGAAAATACCGAAAACCTCCAAAACTACGGACTTGACATGGTCCCCACAAGTCAACATGAATAAGAGAAAAAGGCGACTTAGTTTTCTTATTCTGACTGGGAAAAGTAGACCTGTGATACTTG
Organism: Thalassia testudinum; assembly: GCA_037157565.1. NCBI lineage: Eukaryota > Viridiplantae > Streptophyta > Magnoliopsida > Alismatales > Hydrocharitaceae > Thalassia > Thalassia testudinum. Next base: position 2,849,760 of record JAZHRO010000003.1, on the reverse strand, counting down.
CCCAATTGGCAGGCCTCACACCAAAATGACTCTGAAAATTAAAACTTTGGGAACGAATAACACAAAATTGAGATACTGGGATAACCCAAGCGAAGATGCCATTGTAAGGCAGTAGTAGCAAGGGAGGTAGGAGCAGAAAGGTGTGTGGGTGGTAGATTAAGATAGTACAATCCATACTGCTCAAGTCTACCAATCAGTTTCATCGTTTGGAGATCCTGGAAGAAAAACTTATCATGAAAAGTTGCTTCAAAATTTAATGCTTTAGTAATCTGACTAATGGACATTAAATTTATAGCAAACTTAAGTACATGCATCACTTCAATCAGAGGCAAAGAACTAGATACAGAAATATCTTCCAGGCCAGTCACAGGGGACAAGGCACCATCAACCAACTTAATATGGAAAGGTGTGGCAAGCGACCACAAAGAAGAAAATAATGTAGCATCACATGTGGGAAGAAGCACTTGAGTCTGCAATCCTTGCTAGAGCAGTAGATATAGCACCAGTACCTGCAGGATAAGCTATAAACGCTCCAACTGTAGACATAGATTGGGAAGTGATGAGTTGGTCATACTCTTCTCTAGAGATAAGAATTTGGGAACTGGTAGGGTCCTGATATTGACTCCTCTTGTATGGTAGATACCCAATGTGCCAGAGGCCTTCGAGGGAAACCATGCTTGATCTAGCAGCGATCGACAATATGATTCGTCTTATGGCAGTGATCATAAAAAAATGAGTTGCGACTACAACCACAGCCACTGCCACCACCTTAGTAGTACAACCTCTCCTCATTCCTATAGGAGCCCCTCGACCACGGCCAATGGATACTATGGAAGAAGAATCAGAAGATAGAACAACATTAGATTTCTTCAGGCGTGAAAGACAAGTATAAATTTGGGTAGGTGTGGGAATCTCCTCCAATGTCATAATTTTATCTTTCATTGCCTTAAACTCATGACCTAAGCTTGTTAACAAGTGCATAGATTTGATGGCTTCTCGCTTAGCCATCACAGAAACATCTGAAGAAAGAGGTTGATGAATGTCCTGTTCATCCTAGAGGTTCTTCATATTTCCATAATATTCAACTAGACTCAAAGTGCCCTTCTGGTATATATGTATCTCCTCAATGACACTATAAAGACGAGCAATATTGCTCCGATGAAAATGAATCTCGTGTACTCCCCACATTCTCTTGGTGGATAAATAAGACATCACTTGCTTTGCTATGGTTTCTCTCATACTATTTAGCATACAAGTCACCACCTAGTCATTATCGGCCTCCTAGCCATCTGTTGTGATGGTCGGTTCATCCTTTGTTAGCACGTGCTTTCAATGAGAGCATATGAATTGGGAAAAGAGGTTAATCACAAAAGAAAGTCGGTGCCATCCAACTTGATAGAGGTACCCTACATATAAGGTAGGTGTGCTCGTGGTGGATAACTTCGCCATTGAGTCATTAGGGGTCTCCTTTTGGTCGCTCATGATGATTCAAGTCGTAGGAAAATAAGATGACTTCTATACAGAAGATTCGGATCATGAAGTTTGAAAACAAAGTAGGTTCATACCATATAGAAGTCCTCCCTATCCAAAAACGAAGAATTTAGTTCATTGAATCCAAGAACAACCAAAGGGGGTAAGGACACACACTAGGGTGTGGGAAATGCCCTGGTGGTGCCTCTTCCAACAAAAAGGATTAAGTATTGGGCCAGGTGAGTAGCTAGATTAGATCGATAGTGCTAGTCTGGGCTATTGCAGCACCAGCTTGGGTTGCAGGTGTTGGTGCAAGAGCACCTCGATTGTTGATTTTGATGATAACAAAACAATTGTTATTTAATATTTGCATTTGAGTTATAGTTTTAGGATAAATGCAAATGGAATCTAGTGTGAAGGAGCTTAAGCTTTCATCTATGGCGGATTAGAGGAGTTTGATGGAGAAGAGAAGATGGAGCTTCGCATGGAACGAGAGCTTGAAAACAAGAAGAATATGATAGATGTCTTTTTGTCTTGTACTTTGTATTTGTTGTCTATGTTCTTTGCTCTTTATTTTCTTAGATTAAATGTTAAAGAGCCTATAGTAACGTACCTTAATCCTAGGAACACTATTCCATCCCTATGATACTTAGACAATCTTAGAAATCATTTAGAAAATCAAAACAACAATTAGATAGTCTGATTAGACGTCCAATCTGGACCTCAGACGTTTGATCTTGAACTTTAAGACATCTGACTTTTTGTCCAGACATCTAAACACTTAGGCTGGACTTAGTGTATTTTGTTCATTGGTTTCAGACGACCAGTCCATTGTCCAGACGTCTTAAAAGACATCTGAAGAATTTGCCAGACGTCCAACTAGGGGACCGTTGGCCTGTCAGACATAATCTTGGAGGATTAACCTATGATTATATTTAATTAGATTTCCAGACGTCCATAGATCATCTCAGACGTCTGATAAATAGACATTAGGCTGAGATCTGACTCAAATCTACTTTTATTAGACCCTAATAGTTGTTTGAGCCTCAGGAAATTAATTCTCACAGAGATTTCTCTTTCCGAACTTCTAGAGTCTTTGCCAGACGACCGACCTGTCGTCTGACTAAAATTATCTTGAATCTTATTTCGATCGAGTGAAAACAGAAACAAATCCACCTTAGAATTAGACGTCTTATGATGACTTCTTAGACGTTCGTCTTGATCCAACATCGACCAGATGATCAACCCTTCTAGATCAGATGACCAACCTTTAGATCAGACGACGACCCAGATGTCTGGACCTAATATAACCCTGTCAGAATCATAAATGACCTTGATTTCGTTGGGATTTTGGCTTGATTTATTCTCAATAGCTATAGAAGCCTTCCAAGGCCTTCTAAACTCTTCTTAGGGCCTCTATAAATAGAGGATGACCTTTCCTTTGTTAGACACGCCCAAGATGCACTACTTCCACCATTGGTGTCTTTAAAAGAGAAGTTCTAAGTGCTAGAAGTGCCATTGCTCTCCCATCTACATAATCTCTATCTAAGAGCACCGATCCGTTGTGCACTTCACTTCCATCTCAGGGAAGTACCTATTGCCTATAGAAGCAAAGTTTAAGATATTTATTGTGAGGCTCTATAAGATATTTGTAACATTGTCTTTGTTGGGCATTCGTTTTGCGAATTCCTGTCTCCACCGCGAGACAAAATACTCCTCGTGAAGAGGAGGGTTTGAGGTTATGCTTCCCTCGGGTTCAAAGTAGCGTGGTTGTAAGAGGTTGAGTCACCTTCATTTAAGTGACTTGGTTAATGGATTTGATCGACTAGGTTGATCGGGAAATCCTAAGTTGAGAGGTTTAAGGTGGTGGTTTTTACCAGATTGACTAAGTTGATCGGTAGCGGTGTTGGTTAGCAAGGTGATCGGCCACACCGGTCTAGGTTGCTGGAGGTGCCACTGTGGACTGTAGGGGGTAGCGTTGTAGGGAAGAGTGGTTGGCAACGCTCTTCCTGTAGGGAAAGGTGGTTGGTGATGCAGAAGTAGAAGAAAGAACGGGGTTTGGGTGGTGGTGTTGGAGGCTAGGGTTGGTGGGATATCGGAACCTTGGTCTAGGACTGTTGCTCTGATACTATGTTAGGCGAAAATAAACAATCATCTTATTCCATCACCCTAAGAGCCATAGAGAGAGTCTCCAAAAGGGCAAATTACATGAGGACCTTACACAATAAAGAAAATACATAAGACTATTGAGACTCTAACAGCTAGAATGGGAAGGATTGATGTTGGCACCCCACTTGTGCTCTGGTGAGGAGGGTGTGGCAGTCAAAATGGGAAATGACTCATTTTGGAAATGTGTGATTCTCGAGGATTGTGTGCGGTTGATGTGGGGAGACCTTCCTTTGTGGTTATTGATTTGAATTTTCATATTGAGTCACAAAGGGTTGATGTAGCTAATGGAGATGGGTTGAGCAGAGGTCCTTTTTCAGTGTTGTCAATAGTGGTGTACGGAAGGGAGGCTCTTATGCCTGCTCGGGCATCACCTTTGCAATTGGGGTTTGGATTTGTTTATGGATCTTTGGGCCAATTCTCTTACAACTCTTTTAAATAAAAACATTCTTGTTGAACACCCTAGTTATTTTTTTACAGTAGGTCAGGGACTTTTATATATTTTATGTTTTTAACTAGTTCTCTTATGTAATTAACTCAACACCTCTTTCTATATAACGAGGTGTAGGATTTTCTATTGGAATAAAACTTTTCATTTTGTCCCACTTGGTATCAGAGCGGCGATCCTAGATCGGCACTCAGGTATCCCACAGAAATAAGCCACCAACCAGTTCCTCCAAATCCCTAATCCTCTCTCCACGTTGCTCAGTGCCACCACCATCCTGCTGACGGCGACACATCTGTCAGCGACGATGCTAAAGGGCCCCGCTACCAATGTATTATCTGTTCTGATAGTTTTGATGCACACACCAAATTGAGTCTTAACAAATGCCACAAAGTATTGAATAATAGAGCCAACATCTGGTTTATTACGCATAAAAAATAACCATGATAGATGAGAAAAGTCATCAACAAGTAGCAAACTAACGATGACCTTGTTGGTTCGCTGCACAGCTAGGACCCCAAACATCACAATGGACTAAATCACAACATGCTGAACTACTAGGCTGCGTAGAAATTGAAAAACTGGCTCTGTGGTACTTCCGTACCTGACAAGCATTGCATTGAATCTTTGTAGTAGGCGAGAGATGAATGATCCGGCGTAGTTTATCCAAAGATGGATGACCTTGTCGTCTGTGCCACTACAAGGCACTCTTAGCAGGACTCATCTGACAAGCTGTAGTAATTGGACTCTGTACTAGCCGGTATACACCCTTCTCTTGTCCACCACCAATCGTCCTCCCCATCATGTGGTCCTGAAAAGTAACCCAACAACATAAAAAATAACATGACAGTTTAGTTGTTTTGTAATAGTAATAATGGATAGCAACTGCATAGTCATGTCAGGTACATAATAAACATCTGAAAGGTGCATAGTAGGAGTAACTAACACCTGCCCCTTACCATAAATGGGGGCATACCTACCATCTGCTAATTGAACTAAGCAGCCTTGTGGGACATTCTGTATATCACCAAAACATTGGTGATTCCCAGAAAAATGATTTGAAGCACTAGAATCTATTAACCAAGAACTACTCATACCTGATGCTGAGGCAAAGGTTGTTGTGCTTGGAGACTGAGCTTGGTAATGTGTCAACTGTGCCAAATGCTACACCATTGCATCATAGTTTGCACCTGCAAGGGTAACTGACTCAGTAGCAGTTGCTGGGGTAGAAGTCATAGTAACTTGGTTAGCAATAGTAGGCTTTCTAAATTTATTTCAGCACTTGGCCTCAACATGGCCAATCCTCCCACAGTAGGTCCAGGTAGGCTTATAGAGTGCACCATAACCACGTCTCCTACCTCTGCCATAGAAAAATCCACCCCGTCCACCATGGGTACTTACAGCTGCATGGGCAGAAGAGGTATTATTGGAGAGAACATCCTGAGAAGGTTGGACTTGTAGCCTGTTAAGCCTTTTGTATATCTCCTCAACAGTAGGAAGCTCAGATAAAGTAAGAATCTGAAAGCGAGCTGCAACATAATCTGTTAGTACATATTAGCTTTTTATTTTTCCTCTAATTGTAAGGGCTATGATAGTCTTTGTCCCTCAGGAATATTTATGTACTTTTGATTCTACGGTCTCTCTATATATAAATAAAGAGGACCTAGGGTTTTAGTGGGCAGAATGACCAATCTACATTATTGAGAAAACCCTACACCTCTCTATATAGAGAGAGATGTTGGGAGAAATACATAAAAGAATCAGACAAAATATAAAGATAACAAAACAGTTCCTTGTAAACATAAACAATATAAATTGGAGTATCAACACTCCTCCTCAAGTGGAGAATAGATGTCAATCATGCTCAGCTTGGAACAGCAATAATCAAATGTCAATTGAGGTAGAGGCTTTGTGAACACATCAGCAGTTTGGTCCTCAGATGCAACATAAGTGGTATGTAGTAAACCACGCTGTATGGGATCTCTGGTATAATGGCAGTCAACCTCAGCATGTTTGGTGTGCTTATGGAACATTGGGTTGTTGGCTATATATGTAGCAACCCGATCGTCGCATCGCATCTCCATAGGTTCCTCAATCTAAATGTGTAAATTATGTAGTAGAGACTATATTCAAACCATCTCTGCAATAGTTTGGGCCATCGCCCTATACTTTGACTCTACACTGGAGCGAGAAACTACCTCCTGTTACTTGCTCCTTCAAGTAACCAGATTACCAACCACAAAGGTACAGAAACCTATGAAAGATTTCCTGTCAAGCACACATCCTGCATAATCTGCATCAGAATATCCTACCATTGTCATAGGAGAGCCTCTCTGGAAGAGAATATCACGACTTGGTGCTTTCTTCAAGTATCTAAGCACCTGCATAGTTGCCTGCCAGTGTAACTTCGTTGGCTTCTCCATAAACTGGCTGAGTTTGCCTACTGCTAAGGCAATATTTGGTCTGGTAATGGTCAGATACAATAGCTTGCCTACAAGCTGTCTGTACGCTCTGCTATTAGCTACCTCTGCCTCCTCATCATGTAGATGTGCCTTGGGGTTCATAGGAATATTGGCTAGCTTGGACCCCAGCATGCTTGTCTCCTGAAGGACATCCAACGCATACTTACGTTGAGAAAGAACAATCCCATCTTTACTCCTAGCAACCTTAATCCCTAGAAAGTATCTAAGCTGGCCCAAATCCTTCAGAACAAACTTCTTTGCAAGAGACTCCTTGACATGTCTTATCCCAGCCTCAGCACTGCCGGTGATAATCAGATCATCTACATAAAACAGTAGTGCTACAATGCCATTCTCCGTTTTCCTGACAAATAGAGAATGATTTGAAGATGACCTCTGTATCCCCATCCTCTGCAACATATCTGACAGCTTCTGAAACCAGGCTTTCGAGCTTTGCTTCAGGCCATAAATGGCCTTCCTGAGTCTGCACACACTCCCCCTGAACCTCAAAACCTGGGGCTGCTACATGTAAACCTCCTCCTAAAGATCACTGTAGAGAAAAGTGTTCTTCACATCAAGCTGGTGTAACCTCCAATCTATGTGGGCAGCAACAGAGATGAGTATCCGAACAGTGACAAGACATGCAATAGGAGAGAAAGTATCAAAGAAGTCCACCCCATAAGTCTAGGTGAACCCCTTTGCCACCAACTTGACCTTATACCTTGAAATAGACCCATCAGGGTTGTATTTTAAGGCAAAGACCCATCTGAAGCCAACAAGTCGCGCACCTGTAGGAAGCGAGGTGAGATCTCAAGTATGCCTGCTCTGAAGTGCGGCCATCTCATCCTCCATGGTTTAACACCACATAGGATCAAGCATGGCCTGCTAGTAGGTAGACGGAATGTGTGTTGCTGTAAGTGCCTGACGGAAGCTGCTAAATTGAGGAGCAAGACCATCGATAGCCAAACTGCCTGCAACACGATATCTGGACTCATGTACAGGGTGCCTTCCTAATAGTAATAGGAAGGTCAGAATCATCTGGTATCTCTGACTGAGTTGCTGCAGAAAGAGTCTCACTACTATAGTGATCTGCACTATCAGGGGGATCAAGTCTAACTAGACTATCACTACCACCAGAGTCAATCTCAACTGCCTGTGAAACATCAGTCACTAGTGTGGCTGGTGGCTCTGTAGTGTGGCATGAGGTCTACTATATGTGCATAGAGGACCATGTAATCTCTGGTAGTTATCCACGGGGGTAGTGGAGCCTGAAGAGGTCGGTTGAGGTATGGAGACTGGAATATTCTCAAGTGAAATCAGAGGAATAGGCATGGGAGCTGCATTATCATGAACAATTGTCTGTCCAGCAATAGAAAAATAAGGATCGTCTCATGAAAAGTCACATCAGCGCTGATATAATGCCTGTGGTGGATGGGATCATAGCATTGGTACCCCTTTTGACTCCTGGAGTACCCTAAGAAGTCGTACTTAACAGCACGAGGAGCAAGCTTGTCACATCCTAGTGATGGCACATGAACAAAAGCAGCACATCCAAAACTCCTTGGAGATACGTGGAAAAGCTCACCATCTGGGTGTAACAGGAGAATCAGTATTTGCTCATGAAGAACTGAACTTGGCATCCTGTTAATGAGGTAGGTCGTCGTCAAAACAGCATCCTCCAATATCTCTGTGGAACATTATGGTGGATAAGAAGAGTGCAGGCAACCTCTAACAGGTGTCTGTGCTTATGCTCGGCAACTCCATTCTGCTGCGAGGTATGGGGACAAGAAGTCTGATGGATAATCCCATGAGTCCTGTAAAACTCGGCGAGTCTAGTAGTGCAGAACTCGAGGGCATTATCTGTTCGTATAATCTTTACTATAACAGAATACTGGGTCCAAATCTCCAAGAGAAGAGTCTTTATAATATCTCTAATCTCCGCCTTGTTCTTCATAAGAAACACCCAGGATACTCTGGTGCAATCGTCGACAACGAGATAGTAATGGTGTCCTGTCCTGTCTGGAACTCTACTCGGTCCCCAAACATCCATATGGAGTAACTCAAAGGGAGCAGCTGATCTAGAAGTACTGGCAGGGAATGAAGATCGATGATGCTTACCCAATTGCGAGCATCAAACTAATAGTAACAGCAGGTGAAATATGCGGAATCACCCTTCTGAGGCGATCCAAAGGCAAATGTCGTAGATGAACATGCCATTGTAAGACACTCCCACCATCGTGTCTACTGACACTTGCAAATGGCTCCTGACCAAGATGATAAAGACCATTCTCTTCCGTACCTCAGGTGATGGTCTTTCCAGTGAGCTTATCTTGGACAATACATCTGACCTCATCAAAAATCACCCTACAATGAAGATCCTTCGTGATCCTGCTCATGAACAATAAGCTCATGGGAAACTTTGGTATGTGTAGTGCTCTCGGTAGCCGCAACGTGGGGGTCACAGATACTTCCCCCTGGCCAACAATGGGTGCACGGCTGCCATCATCAACCTGTACCATTCTCCTTGATGCAACAGAACTAAGTGACCGGAAATAGCTCTGATCTTCACAGAGATGCTGTGAGGCACTGGAATCGACTAACCATCCTGTACCATGGTGACTCCTGTCATGCTTCTGCGGTATCAAGCCTGCATACTCAGCCACCCCTGCCATAGTAGCGATGAAGTGGATCACCAAGAGCTAGAACTCACCATCATAGGATGTAAAATCACCAAGGCATCACTCTAGATGCAAAATTTGATCTGGAAGCACCAAACCATGACCTGACATTGAGTTTTCAAATCATGGGTGGACTCTAGAATGGCACTAACCCCCTTGAAACTAACACAAGAAGCATCGCAGCCTCCGGTCAGCCCTCAGGCGACCTCTGAGGAGGTGCTCCGACGAAGCATCAGTGGCACAGCAACCCCAGAGGCGTCGCCGCAGCCTGCTGTGTTCTCAAGTGTCCCATTGCTAGCGGTGCAATAGCCCTAGGTAAGACTGGTGGCTGCTGTAGCGGTGCTAAGGCGAAGCATCGGCCCAGCACCAGCCTCAATGGTGTCACCGGCGACCAGATCAACCTCCAAGAGGTCGCAGCGTCGCTGTGAGCGCCTCTTGATGCTGTTGCGTTGCCGCTAAGAGTCGTGAGCAACGTCGCAAAGCCACCACAATCAGTGTAGTGATTGCTGCGCCGCCGCCGCCGCCGCCTCCTGTGGGTGCTGCGGGCTCACTCGCACTGCCGCAGCACCACTACGCGTGCTGCAGCGTGCCACCGGAGCTCCGCTGAGAGCTTATGCTGCTCTCGAGGGAGAAAGGAGGATTAAGGTTTGGGTGGTTAGGGTTTTGGAAGCTGTGAGGGATGGGATACCTAGAACCACAGTTTAGGACCGGTGCTCTGATACCAAGTGGGAAGAAATGACCAATCTACATTATTGAAAAAACCCTACACCTCTATATAGAGAGAGATGTTGGGAAAAATACATAAAAGAATCAGACAAAATATAAAGATAACAAAACAGTCCCCAGTAAACATAAACAATATAAGTAGGAGTATCAACAGTTTCTAATGAGATCAACTCTTTTCATCCAATTTGGTATCAGAGCACTGGTCCTAGACTGTGGCTTTAGGTATCCCACCCCTCAAGGCTTCTCAAACCCTACCACCAAATCCCGATCTCTCTTGACGGCGGTAGCGGCCCTTCGGCCACACGCAGTAGCCCCAGTGGACCTCGGCAATGCTTCGGAGGCACGCTTCAACTGTTACAATGGGGTTGCGGTGGCACGGGGGTCGCTGAACCATTGTAGCGGCGCTCCGGCAAGGGTTGGTAGCAGCGACTCTGCGGCTGCACTGCGACTTGCTACAACAGCTGGCGGAGGCGTTGCCGATCCAAGGACCTCGGCGGCGCTCTGCAATAGGTGTTAGTGTCGGCGACAAGCTTTAGACTAGTAGCGGCGACCTCTTCAGTGCCACGGCGGCCATCTGCGGCTGCGATCAGCGATGCAACCACCTGCTGCAGTGACACACAGGGCTTCTGTTCTCTGTGCAGCGATCGTTAGGGGCACCTTGCCTCGATCTAGGGACTGCAGTCCCTGTACTTGTTGTGAGGAGGCTAGATCTCTTTGGGGCCTCCTTAGATGTTCTCCTTGCACCCATGTAAGGCCAACATCTGTCTAAGGAAACCTCTTATCAACTATGCAGATCTGAATCTATTGGTTTTCTGATTATTTGATGGTTTCTTTGTCCTAGATGCTTGATCGAGGCTTCCGGATTGTGAAGATGACTTCAGATGATCAGTCTGAGGTGTCTTCAGGCTTTATTTCGGACACTGGGATACTCAAGAACCTGTTCTTTGGTCCTGTTGTTAAGTTGATGAGACCAACTACCCGTGGTGATCCCAGACCTTTCTTATGACTGTCACGGGTCATAAAAAAGTGCCATATACTTACAGATTCGGAGCCTGAGAACAAGACTGGTGCAAATGTCAATTGGGATAGTGATGATGCCATGGTTTGTGCATGGCTGATGCAAATAGTTATTCCCCAAATAGGAGATGAGATCATGTATTATACTATAGCAAAGGAGATGTGGGAGTCTTTGCGTGATACCTATTCACACACCAAGAACTCCGTACAAGTTTTCCAGGTCTTTTACGACCTTTTCTATCTACGTCAGGAGGGACACACGCTGTCACAGTATTACTCCCTTATGAAGGGAATGCTGGAGAGGCACTACTCCTATCTGCTAGGGTGTACCTGTGAGTCCTGGAGGAGTTTCAGGAGACAGTTGGCTGTCTTCCTTTTCCTTGCCGGCCTTGGACCTGAATATGTTGCAGCCAGAGATTAGATTCTCACTACTCCTGACCTTCCTACCTTGGAGGAAGCATATAGTAGACTCAACAGAGTTGCAGTGCGCACGTTTACTCCTGACTTTACTGCTTAGTCGTTTGCGCTGGCTGCGATTCTTAGACGTGGCAGGAGTACCACTTATCCTGCATGTGGTCATGGACGTGGACGTTCTTCTGGTACACGCACTAGGACCCTGTGTATTTACTGTGGCAGACTCGGTTACTTTGAGGCTACATGTTGGCAGAAGCATGGTAGACCACTTGTGGCCAATCAGGTAGCTGAGATCTCAGATTCAGCTCTTCCTACCTCTGATATTAACTTCTTGAGTACCGAGATTGAAACTTTGCGGCAACAGATTCCTCAGTTGACTCAGACTTCTTCATCTCAGACTCTTAACATTGCAGCTTTGGCTACCTCTTCAGAGACACCTGCGACTGGTATGTCATCCCTTTTTTTTTTCTGGTGAGTGGCTGATTGATTCTGGTGCTCCAAGCACCTCTGTGGCAACAGAGGTTCTCTCAGTTAGCACCTGTTACACCTGCAAGGACAGTACAGGTGGCTGATAGGAGACACTCGTCACTTGTTAGCAACGGAGATATGCCTTTATCTTCTACCTTGAGGCTAGTAAATATTTATTATGTGCCTAATTTTCCTTTGAGTTTATTGTCTGTTAGTAGTATCACTAGAGATCTGAACTGCTGAGCTATTTTTGATGCGTCCTCTTGTGTCTTGTAGGCAAATTCACTGGGAAGACGATTGGTGGAGAGTGTGTGGAATATGGGGTGTACCGTCTGAGTTGTACTGCTTTTGTTGCCTCAGCTACTCAGGTCCTTGCCTCTGTTGGATCTCCTCTCCAGTGGCACCATCGCCTTGGCCATCTACACATTCATCACCTCAGACGTGTTCTACCGCACATCCCCTTGACTACTACTCTCACTTGTGATGCTTGTCAGCTTGACAAGCACCACAGGGCTAGTTTCTCCAGTGCTTCCTCTGTTTCATTTGTTGCTGCATTTGATCTGATTTATATGGACGTGTGAGGTCCCAGTCGTACTCCTGATCGACGTAGGAATAAATATTATCTTGTTTTAGTTGATGACTTTTCTCGTGTTTCTTGGATGTTTCTCTTGAAAAATAAGTCTGTTGTGGGACAAATTATTGAGAATTGTCAAGAAAATAAAAACTCAGCATTCGTGTTTAGTGAAGTGCTTTCGTTCTGATAATGCCTTGGAATTTTGTACTATGTGTTTGCGCAGTTTCTTTTCTAGTTGTGGCATTATCCATGAGACAATGTCCTCGTACCTCTCAGCAAAATGGTGTTGCTGAGAGGAAACATCGTCATATTCTTGATGTTACCCGCACTTTATTGATTCATCATTCGGTCCCATCTCTTTACTGGGGTGATGTTTTGACTGCATGTTTTTTGATTAATTGGATGTCCAATGCTATGTTACATGAATGGATTCCTCTTCAGGTCATGTATCCTGATCATCCCCTGTTTTACGTCATCCCTCGGACTTTTGGTTGTGTTGCCTTTGTCCATTTGTTGGGACCATGTTGAGATAAACTTGCACGGAGAACTGTTAAGTGCATCTTTCTAGAGTATACCCGAACACAAAAGGGGTATCACTGTTTTGATCCGCTTACTTCTCGGCACTATGTTTTTTCAGATGTTACCTTTCATGAGGCTATACCTTTTTTCTTTGTGACAGCTGTTGCAATGTCTCCTAAGGGTGATATGGCACCTATGCCATATACTCTCATTCGCTTTGGGAGCTTTCTTAAGATTCCTGTTTTTGCTACACCACCACAACCTCCTGCTACGCATCCCTTTCCATGCCTGAGAGGGCCACTCCAAACATATGTTCGCTCTCATACTACCTATCAGGGACCCCCACTCTCACCTTCACCATCGGCTTCTTAGGTGAGTCCTTTAGACACTGATTTATGTTTGCCATGTGATGGTCACAGGGACAGGACGTGTGATGTGCCAGGCGATGATCTTGATCTTTCGATAGCCATTTGGAAGTGACGGCGAACCTGCACCACTTATCCCACGGCAGAGGCACTTGCTACTGACATTCTAGCTCCTGGATTTGCTGGATTCACTCAGGCGTTAGCTATTATGTAGATTTTAGCTACTCACGGTGAGGCTATGCTTGATCTAAAATGGCGGGCAGCCATAGAGGATGAGATAGTCACTCGTCGAGGTCGTGGGACTTGGGAGCTAACTCCACTTCCTGGTGGTGCTACACTCGGTTGCCGGTGGGTATTTACTGTGAAGTTCAATCCTGATGGTGGTGTTGCTAGGTACATAGCCCGCCTTGTGGTAAAGGGGTTCTCCCAGACTTATGGGGTGGACTTCTTTGACACCTTCTCACCAGTTGCCAGGTTTCCCATGGTTCAGGTATTGGTTGTAGTGGAAGTTCAGCTAGATTTGCCCTTGCATCAACTAGATGTCAAGAATGCCTTCCTTTATGGTGATCTCTAAGAGGAAGTCTATATGCATCAGCCACCTGGCTTTGAGAGTCGGGGGAGTGTGTATGCCGATTACAGAAGGCTATATATGGCTTTAAACAGAGTCCCAGAGCCTAGTTTTAGAGGTTGTCACAGGTTGATAAGGCAGTTAGATTCAGGAGATCGACAGCTGATTTTTCACTCTTTGTTAGGACTACTCGAGGTACTATGGTACTTGTTTATGTTAATGATTTGATTATCACAGGGGACGATGAGCAGGCATTGCTAAGGTTTAGAACATCCTTGCAGAGCAGTTTGTTATGGACTTGGGGGCTCTATGGTATTTCCTTGGTATTGAGGTTGCTCGTAGCAAGAAGGGTGTGGTCTTGTCTCAGAGGAAGTATGCTTTAGATATCCTGCAGGAGGTTGGTATGCTTGAGTCCAAGGAGGCCAATATTCCTATGGACCCCAAGATGCTACTCTATGATGAAGATGCACAGGTGGTGGACAGTAGACAGTACAGACAGCTTGTAGGCAAGCTGTTGTATCTCACTATCATGAGGCTAGATATCTCCTTTGCGGTTGGGAGACTGAGTCAGTTTATGGCCATGCCAATACGTCAGTATTGGGATGCAACATTGATGGTGCTTAGATATGTCAAGAAGGCTCCTAGGAAGGGTCTTTTCTTCTCCAAGGGGTCTTCTATGATGTTGGTTGGCTACTCTGATGTAGACTATGCTAGATGTCATGTGGATCGCAAATCCACACTGGGTTCTACACCTTTTTAGTAGGGAATTTGATCACATGGAGGAGCAAGAAACAGGGTATAGTTGTGAGATCTAATGCCGAATCTAAGTACAGAGCTATGGCTCAGATGACTGTTGAAATGATGTGGATAAGATCCTTGCTTATTGATTTACAGGTGCAGTTTTCTAGCCTCATGGAAATGCGATGTGATAATAGAGCAGCCACCTTCATTGCTAACAACCTAGCATTTTACGAGAGGACGAAGTTTGTTGAGGTTGATTGTCACTTACCAGGGACATTATTCATAAGGGGTTGTTATATACCACTTTGGTTGCTTCTGAGGGATAGATTGCAGATGTTTTCACTAAGCCCTTGGCCAGATCTTCATTTGATTCTTGTATGTCCAAGTTGAGCATGATAGATATCTACGCTTCAGCTTGAGGGAGAGTGTTAGTACATATTAGCCTTTTATTTTTCCTCTTGTTATAAGCGCTATGATAGTCTTTGTCCCTTAGGGATATTTATGTACTTTTGACTCTACAGCCTCTTTTTATTTAAAAAGGGCCTAGGGTTTCTAATGAGATCAATTCTTTTCATCCAATTTAATCATCATTTAGACCTGCTAGGAATATGTGAGTAGAAAATTCCTTCATATGACCTTTGCATATGGTGGATGTGCACATGGGCCTGGAAGCATTATACTTTTCCCAGAGTCCTTTCATTGTAGAGTGGTACCATGATAGACTCATGGATTCCTGCTTTAGATGACATAGATCCTAATGTATTAGAAAGACTTGAGTAGAATTTAACTCATGAGAATAAGCATCCCTTAAACTGTCCCACATCTGTTTGGCCAACGTGTAGTACATGATTTCATCCTTAATACGAGGAATCACACTGTTCAATATCCAGGCCCTCACCATTGCATCATCCCTATTCTAAGTGGCATCTTTTCCTGTCTTCTGCTCTAGCAGTGTCTTTGTAAGGACATGCTGCTTCTTATGCCCTTCCACAATAACTAGAAAAGTTTGAGACCAATGGGGGTAATTGGTCTCATCTACCTTCACAATATGTGCAAACAATGGATTTTTGTATGCACCACTGTCTCCAGCTTGTCCTAAAGTAACTTCAGATTTTGATGATGGGGCCATACTACACCCACACCAATAATAACCTCACAAAATAACACTAAAGATAGATATGAATTTTGTTAATGGAAACAAGATATGGGGAATACACACCGTTTAACTTGCTCACACGTGGTTTGATACCTTGTCAACACACTAAGGGGAATATGCACCCCAAAAGTTCATAAAAAATAGGGGAATACACACCCCAAAGTGAATCAAAAATCTAATTTTGTCATACCATAATGTTAAAGATGCTTCAACACATCTTCTGGAAGGTCCTTGACTTTAAAGACACATCAAACAAAGGCTGACGACCTCCCTAGAAGCTGCAACAGGCAGTGCTATCCCTCCTGTCACCGAACAGGGAGAGGCAGCGAGAGAGAGAGAAGTGGAAGAGGGTTGCAGCGTCGGTTGGGCTGGTCGTTGGTGGTGACGACACTGTTGGGAGAGAGGGGGCTCGATGGTAGGCCTAGGGTTTTCTTTGGTGGTGTCCTTACCTTTGCTCTGATACCAAGTTGAAGAAAATGATGTTTCTTATTTCACTAAGCCTGCCCTACACCCTCTTATATGGAGAGATGTGAGGGAAAAATATAAGAGTCCAAATGGAAAAATAAAATAGAGAAAATAACCCAACAAATGATATAACGTAACATGCTAAAAACAACAAATAGAATATCCCTCTAACAACTTGATTAATTGACACCAAAGATACTAAAAATAGGAAAACTTGGACTCAAAGCAACCTCAACCAAACCTCTTAGAGTTGGTGCCCCTTGGTGATGTGCAGATCTACCACGTGGCCCACTGTGCCATGTGGCATTGCCAAGTGGCCTCTTATTCTTTATACTCCCCCTCAAGTCAACATTGGTAGGACGATGACTTGCTCTTCGATTTTGTGAGGTTAGATGCCCCAGCACTTGCATCTTACCTGGATCTTTGATAAATGAACTTCCTGGATTAACTGCTAGTCTTTTTGCAATCTGGAAAGTTGATGCTTCTTATGGTAGCCTCGGAAGTCGTTGTAATGACTACAGGTGTTCTCTTTAGATAGTGTCCTAGTTTCTTCAACTAATAGGAAGATAGGCGATCCCATGCAGGATGTGACACTTTTTCTCCAGAAAAATCTCCTGTTTTGAAGGGGAGTAAAAAATTAGATATGAAGTGTCTGTTGGAAAAGTATGAAGATCACTAATCGTATCATAACTCAATAAATCTCTTCTTCCCTTTTTTGGCCCTCGAGCTCCACTATCTTCGTCTTTGAAGAATAAGCCTTCCTCTACTTGTACTCTCCGTGTAAGGTGCTGGATGCTTTAGGGAAGCAACTCGTTGGAGTCCCTTTCTCATCTCCTTGGGCCTTGCGTAAGGCGCCAAGGTCCTTCAAGGAGTTCTTTGAGAGAACTCTTACGTCGAATGAAGATGCCACGAACCACGTGGCCTTGGTGATGTGTGGAAGGTTCATGTGCAAGGGAAACTCCTTGTGTGTGGACCCTCTTCTCCTTGCTCGTGTTCCACGCGTGAAGACTAGTGGGCCTAGAATGCCTGCCTAGATACCATGTAAACAGCCCTGGCACGTAGAAGATCCCATGTGTGGAGAGCAACGAAGAGAGAGAGTTGGCGAGAGAGGAGAGGAGTTGAGATAGATTGGAAATATTGTTGTATTCAACTCAAATAAAAATTGCACATGTTCTCTATATATATAGAGAGATACTCCTAATCTTTAAATAAGGAAAACAACCACTAACTAATTACTAATTGCTAAAAGGTGTAAATAGAATATCCTTGTAACAATATGATTAATTGACACCTAACATACTAAAAATAGGAAAATTTAGATCCAAAGCAACCTCAACCAAACCTCTTAGGGCCGGCACCCCTTGGTGACATGTTGACCTGCCACGTGGCCCTTTATTCTTTATACTCCATTTTTTTCTTTTCTTTTTTCCCCCATTTTTTCAATTTTTTTCTCTTATTTTTTTATTTTATAACTTTGACCAACTCTCTCCTATCACTTTGCCCCCACCCCGTTTTAATTATCACACAAAACAAATAAGATACACATTCGACTTCTCCTTCGTCTCCTTCAAGGTCGCAACAAAGGTCTCCATCGACATATCGAAAGATTGGACCTCAAGTTGCTTCCTCCTCTTTGGCATGAAGCTCCTCCTCAAGGTTTGAAATATCAAGAAATATCGATGATATATCGTTGATATATCGCTATCAATGGGGTTGGGTGGTATCGATACCCCCGAAGTATTTTTTTTTCCCGGATATCGGTGATATATCGCTGATACAGGAAGATATCGGGCGATACAAGAGTCGTTTGGCGCTAGGTTTGCAACTTGAATGGGAGGTTTGTGAGCTGCTGGCAGGAGGTTTGCTGGATACATACACAGAAGGTTTGAAATTTGAATGGGAGGTCTGCTGGCAGGAGGTTTGTTGGACACACATACACACAACACACGTAAAAAATCATCGATATTGTAGCATTAGTGAAGGCTTAGTTAGTGGGAGATAATCGAGTCTTGTACCTTTCCCTGACCTATAATAGGCGAATGCCTCACATTAGCAACTAATATGGTTCTGCCAGATGAAACTAATTTTAGCCTAAAGAATTGTCTGACATCATCAAATCTATGTCAAGAAGCACCTGAGTCAACCAACCAATTAGTGGCTCACATACACACACACACACCCATGCATGCATGTGCACGCATGCACGCGTGCACATACACACATGTAAAAAAATCATCGATATTGGCGATATATCCTGATATAACTCATATACACGTTTTTTAGGCATCCTTTCATAATATATTATTCATAAAAATGTTAACATTTAAATTTTACGATATTTTATGCCTTTCTGAGCGATTTTCCTAAAATTCACCAATATCAATGATGTATCTTAGATATATCTCTTTTTTGACTTGTCGATATGATATCGATATCGATATCTAAAACCTTGCTCCTCCTTCAGCATCATCTCTAAAACCACGTGGAGTGGATTCGTTGCCGTCATCTGTGTCGTGCCAACTTTCCTCGCGCCATCTTCATTGCCAATGCTAGCTGTTCTCACAAGATGTCCGTTGAGATCCTTGCCAGAGATTGCTCCACCTGATCGTGATCGTCGACGCTTCCTTTTCTTCTTCGTTCTTTATTGCCACTGGTGATGGCCATCAGTCTCATCGCAAGGAGCATTGCCTGGGCTACTTGAGCCAATCTACACCGCCTCTCATAAGGTCGATGTTGTAGCGCCTCCATCGGGCTCCTTCACTGCTTACGTCCTAATGCGAGCATTGCTATTATTAGCAACGCCATCGCCATCATCTTCTTCGCAAGCAACACCGCACATCACGTCCCATCACCACCAATTACGACTCATCGTCATTTCTCCCTTCTTTGCCTTCGTTGTTCCCGATTGACGTCATCAGAGGAGGCCCCCAGCTCTCGATCACCATTGTTGAGGGAGGTCGCATCAAGTTGTAGTCGATCTTGAGGCCACCATTGATGTCGAGCACCTTCATGGTATTGCCATCTGCGCCATCATCAATGGCAAAGATCTCGCCACCCCCTTCATCCTCATTGCCATCGCCACTGCCTTCAATCAAGCGTCATTGTAAGCGCCAAGTGGGGTTTCTCCTTCCAGCAGCAATGGTGCAACTCCCTACAACAACATCCGAGCACCTTACCAACTACAACTTCCTTATCAAACCCATCAAGTCTCTGTGACTTGGAATCAAGATATGGAAAAACAAATCAAAATTTAATAATAGAATGATAAACAAGATAATCTTATGAACGAAAAATAACACAAGTATTGATTTGCTCTGATATCACATTGATAAATATAAATAAGCGAAAACGTAACAAGATATTAAAACAAAGCAATAAGAAACACTTTGGTTTATGTGGAAACCCCGCTCATGAAGAGTCGAGAGAACCACTAGAGAAGGCCTCAATAGGGCGACTATTTCTATTACTCTTCTCAAAGAAATAATTGAAGAGTACATGCTTATTTATACTCCACCACACACTCTATACTCTCACAATAGACAATGTGGGACTAAACCAACTACATATACTCCAACAAGGGGGTACTTCTGGTGGGTACTTAACAATGCATGTTATTGCCAACAAAGACCATAGGATCGGATACACTTCCTGAAATATAGAGAGGGGTGGAGGGGTTTGGTGGCACCCCGTAGGGTACGGTGGAGAGCATGAGGATCCCAAGAAGGACCTGCTTTGATACCATTTGGTGATTTGGGGAATCATGAAATCTCAAGAATAAAACATAGAGTTTGACTCCTTTATATAGAGAGGGAATCAATCATAATTCTATCACAAAGGAAACAAATCAAATCTCTAATAAACCTAAAACATGTCTGATACAAATCTCTAAAAATAAAATAGGAAAAACTAAAATAGGAAGTGGATAATTTCACTCCTAACGAGATTTTATCTAACAACAAGATCTCAAATCTTGGTTGAATCAAAATCTAACAGACCTTGTTTGAAAAATTTGTGGTAGTATCTCTTTTTCCACAACATAAATACCTGCTTATTACAAGTCAACCCATTTCATTGGCAATGTATTTCTTGGAACTTTAAACAGCATTGATTCAGTCTCATCTGACCACGACTTCTACATCAGCCTTCAAATGCTATGTGGAAGAACCTAGTTACCTAGGCTTCTTATGTAGGTCACCTAATAATTAGTAAATTTGAAAATCTCTGTTTAGTGATCATCTTGGTGGTGATGGTTATTGTCATCTGTTGCTTCTTGCTGCCTCTTGTGTATAAGTGGCTTCACTTGGTATTTGAGGATTGAAAGGTGTAGGCGAGCTATGTTCACCTATTTTTGTTTGAAGCCTACACACATTGTAACGGGTTTGCTATAGTACGATTCTCAAGAAAGACTTTTTGAAGGGAGTATATCAAGAGGACCAACAAGGTATTATTTTTGTGCTCTTGTGGTTGTGTGTTCTCCTTTTGTGCTTAATTTTGTTGTAAAATATTATCCACCTCTTATCTACTTTTTCCTGTAGTTCCACGCATTTGATTTCAATGTCTGAACTAGTGAAGCCTGCTTGATTGTCTTTTTGTTGGACTGTAGACCCTTTCCATCAGTTTGGCAAAATGTACCCTTGTGACTAGGAAAGAGGGAAGCAACCCGCCTAATTGAAGGTCTTTCAGTGTGAGGGAAAAGTGAAATGGGAATTTTTTTTTTCTCTTTTTCTTCTTTCTTCCTTTACATCAAATCATGGACAAAAGACAGGATCTTGGGGTAAAAGCAAGTGCTTTCAGAGGGATGTGAAGAGAATATTTGGTGACTAAACAAAGATTGATTCAGCATTGTGGGAAGATAACTATTGAGTTTCTGCAAATATGCAGACAAGTGAGAATGAAGAGTTCCTTCATCCATTGCTTTTCTTATTATACTTCTTTTGCTATTTTCTTGCTTTTTCCTTCAAGATAAGCCCCCACATGGCACACTTAGTGGGGTATCCTGTGTATTTCATGTGAACCAAAAATAGCGAGGGTTCCAATGGAAGGGAGACTCTGAAGAATAATGCATATATAATACATAGAATATATGGGGTGATTGGATCCATGTATTGCTAGAGTTTAATCCCATCTCATCAAAGAGTTTGCGAGAGAGAAGGGGTTATATAAGAGTCCTTCTACAAGAGTCCTTGTACAACCATTTTCTATTGAGAAGTGTACAAATAAATAAGGCGGAATAAAAGCACGTGATATCAAACCATCACATAAGAACGCTTAGGGGTAGGGCGATGGTGAGAGGGTCGTCTGGTGTGAGGAGAGGGGGCGATGGTGGTGGTTCTCAGCACCTCCGTGAGATCGTTTACTACAAATGCAAGGGGAGAGGTCAATGGGCTCGGGCTTGTCGTGATCTTGTCGTCTGTCTCCTTTGTTGTGGGAGTGGTCATCGAAGGAGATCATGTCCTTTGCGGAAGAGGGATGGTGTTCATTAGAGGGGAGAAACGCGCAGGAGACTACCTCGACGACCTTTTGAACTCTCTTCTTTTGGTGTGGAGACTCCCTGGTCGATGAAGGTGCGTTAGATGGATTTGATTTTGAGATGCTCTTTGGTAGGTGTGTTCTCGATTGGATCTTCGATGGTATATAAGGTGCACTCCTATCTTTTGAGCTTGGGGGTGTCTTCTACAGGTTGGAAGATTGCAACTTTATCGGAGAATAAGATCCTTGTGTTTGGTTTGAATAAATTGGACATTGATCGTCTTAGATTCAAAGAAATGAGTTTTGATGGTGTTTGTATTCGTTGGAGATTGCCGGGTATTTATGAAGCTACCGAGGAACATGTCCCTATGCATCCTCTTATTGTGTTTTGTATTTTTAGAATTCCTCTTAGACTGTGTATGGTGGGGACGGTTACATCCATGTGTTCTTCGTTTACGAAAGTGTGAAGGTGTTGGGGTGTTGGCCTTTCGGAAGGTGATGCTTCATCTATTTTGGTTGAGGGTGAGCTTCTTGCTGGCTCGCATTTGTCCAACAAGGAGGTTTTGTGATATGGAGGTTGTGCATGTCTGGTTTCTTTCAAGGAGGGGTCCAAGGTGCGTTCAGATGTTTCCTACGGACAAGTAGTGGCTGCAAGATATGGCAAGAGTGATGAGCCAGTCGAGGTTGTAGATGAGGAGCTAGTGGTAGCTGGCGATGTGGTTGGGAGCACTCCGACGAAAGGCGGCGCTACTGGGCACGCTGTGAGGACAAGGAAAGTCTAGAGGCCGGTTTCCAAATTGGTTGGCCAGTTGGATGCGGTTCAAATTTTGGAATCAAGGCCAGCTGTCCTCCTTGATTATGGGGCGGATGGTTTTCCAAATTTAGAAAGCAATCCAATTTGGGAGAATGGCTCAAGGGGGTAGGTTTGGTTGGCGGCAACATTCGTTCCTTTTTTGGATGGCAAGTAAAAAATTGATGCTGACATGGAGCTTGCTGCTTTTCACTCAAGACAGGTCGACTCCAGACCCGTATTCAGCTCTAGATGTGGTGAGTTGCGGCCCTCAAACATGAATCGGTTTGATGTTTTGAATTTGGGCAGTTCGTTTGCTGCTGTTGACTTGTTGCAAGTTGTTAACAAGGATTGGGTTGGGGATCACCAGCAGGACACTCTCCTCCAGCAAACAAGGGTAGCTGCGGTTGATGCTGTGGATCAGGAATGTGCATTTTGCTTTTCACAGGCAGTTTCTGGACCCATTTGTGGGTTCGAGTGTGGTGAGTTCACGAATAACGCATTTCCTAGGAATCCAGAGTCGATGTTTTCTGGTTTGGAGGGTGGTTTTGCTGCTGGATCCGCTCTTCTGTTGCAGGACATCTCGGTTCCATTAGCTTTTGGATCCATTTTTCTATCCTTGCAACATGGGGGAATGCACCAGTGTGACCTTAACGTAGGCGAAATGTTGGGTAAGGCGCAACAGTAGGGGGTCTCGCCTGACGATGCAGCTTTTGATGTTGGAGGCTCATTGCGAGTGAAGAGGATCCATAAAGGGAAGACTGTCATGCATAAATCGTCTTTGAGCAAATCATCGTGCCCTAATAGAGCGCTTTCAAAAAAGCATAAGTTGGTTCTTAATGCGTGCTATAAGTGCAAACGATTGACGTAGAGGCCCGTTGTTGAAGGTGTGCGTGCCAGTTTAGAAGAGGATAAGGTTGATGGATGTGTGACCTCTATGATTGGTGCAAAGAGGATCCATAGAGGAGGGGCAAAGAAGTTGTCTGATGACTAAAGTGCTCTCTTGGAACGTTCATGGTCTACGCGATGAGGGACGGAGGTCTATTTTTAGGAGATATTTGAAGAAATGGAGGGTACTCATCTGGACACCATCTCTCCCCAGGTTAAGAATAGTTTATGTGGTGATCATTTTACTGATTTTCTTGAAGTGAAGGCTGAAGGGAGTTCTGGTGGGATCATTCTGATGTGGCACAGTGATTTCTTTGAGTTGAGTTCATCTCTGTTGGTTGAAAGGATGTTGATGATAGTGTTCACTAGAAAATCTGATGGAAAGTTCATGCCCTTTTCATGTATCTACAGTCGTTGTGATGATACTACCAGGGCACATTTTTGGGAGGAACTTACCCAGGCTTTTGTTGTGGTGGATGGGATGCTTTGGCTAGCTGGAGGTGATTTTAATGTGACACTATGTGCGGAGGATAGACCAGATGGAAGATGTGACAGATCCACTTTGGATTTTCAGTGCATTCTGCAGGAGCTTGAGCTATTGGATCTACCGGTGTTGGGGGTTAGGTTTACTTGGAGGGTGGTAATGGTGTGGTTTCATGTATTGACAAGTTTGTGTGCAATGTGGCGTTGGCTGAGTCCTTTCATGGTGTGGAGATTGTAGCTTGTGACAAGCTTTTTTCGCACCATACACCCTTACTTTGATGTAGTAACGAGGATGCAAATTCATCTACTTATTTTAAATTTCATAAATCCTGGCTTCTTGAACTTGGATTTAGAGAAATGGTGTGTGATAAATGGTGCTCTACATCGGCCTCTACCTCAGCGACGTGTACTTTGGCGGCTAAGATCCATGTTGTTAGGGAGGCCATGATTGATTTCAAGCGTGAACTTAAGATGCGTTGTGAAGAGAGAAGGAATGAAGCCTTACAGAAAATTTCTTCTTCGATAGAATCCATATAGCCAACCCCACTTAGTGTGGGAAAAGACTTGGTTGTTGTTGATAGATAGGAAGAGGCCATGTTGTTTAACGAAGTGACCCAGGAATGCAAGAAGATGCAGGAGGTGGTGTTGGAGGAGGATCGCAAAAAAGAGATGGACTTGAAACAAAAATCTCATCAGCTGTGGCTTTGGGAGGGTGATGCCAATATGAGATTTTTTCATTTAGCTACCAGTAATAGGAGGCCCATTATGATAAATGTGTTGTAGGTAGCTGACAATATGGTGAGATAGAGAAATCAGATTTGTGAGATTTTCAAGTCTCATTATATGCTTTTACTAGGAGACAGTTGTGTGGTGATTGGCGTCTGGATACTTTGAATATGGACCGTGTGAAGGAGGAGGAGGTCTGGGATCTAACTTGTGAGGTTGGGGCGGAAGAGATCACTAGGGCACTTCATGGATTGAAGGCAAAGGGGTCGCTTGGGCCTGATGGGTTGTAGATAATATTCTATAGGGAGATGTGGGATGTGGTTGGTCCATACATTGTTGCCATGATCCAGGAGTTTTTCATTGGTAATGAAGGATTTGCAAGACTTAACCGTTTCTATTTATTTCTTTTGCCTAAAAAACTAGCAGCAGAGTTAGTTGATGAGTTTAGGCTTATAGCACTTTCTAATTCCATTTACATCTTGGTTGCTAAGATTCTGGCTAAGAGGTTGCGACTTGTTTTGCATGATCTTATTTCCCTGTGCAATTAGCATTTATTAAGGGGAGATCGCTACAAGATTCCTTTGTGATGGCTGACTGCTTAGAAGAGAAGACGTGTATCCACATTCCTTTGGAAAGTTGACTTTTCCAAGGCTTATGACTCAATCTCCTGGACGTATCTCTGGGAAATTCTTAAGAGGAGAGGGTTTTCAGATGTGTGGATTCATTTAATGAAAAGATGTATTACAACTTCCTCCTTTTCTGTTCTGGTGAATGGCCACTCTAATGGCTCATGGATTCAACCTTAGAGGGGAGTCCGGTAGGGATGTCCGTTGGCATTTCTTTTGTTTGATATTGCGGTTGATATGCTTGCTTCCTTGGCCTTTAAGGCTTTTAATGGCAATCTTTTCTCTGGATTTAGATGTCGGAGTGATAGGACTTTACTTACTCCGTTATTGCAATATGCACATGACACGACGTTTTTTGTGGAGGGTGGAGGCACAAAAGCTGCTCATGTGTCGTCATTGGTTAGAATTTTTGCGGCTATTTCTGGATTAAAAATTAACCGATCGAAGTCCACGCTTGTTCCCTTTAATATCTCTAGCACTGTGGTGGATGAAATGTCAACTTTGTTGGAGTCCCCTATCACTCACCT
Organism: Thalassia testudinum; assembly: GCA_037157565.1. Taxonomy (NCBI): domain Eukaryota; kingdom Viridiplantae; phylum Streptophyta; class Magnoliopsida; order Alismatales; family Hydrocharitaceae; genus Thalassia; species Thalassia testudinum. Next base: position 2,824,020 of record JAZHRO010000003.1, on the reverse strand, counting down.
ACCAATTAGGTATCTTGGTTTCCTTTTGAAAGGTAAGAAGCTGGTGACTTCTGATTGGAGGTTTGTGGTAGATCACCTTACTAAGAGATTAGCGTCGTGCAGTGATAGATTGCTCTCCAAAGGGGGATGCTTGGTACTGCTGAAATCGGTGTTATCTTCCATTCCGGTCTTTTATTTTTCTGTTTTCTGTCCTCTAAAGAAAATCTTGAAAGTGTTAGATGTATTTAGGAAGAGATTCTTTTGGAAAGGTGCAGATTTATTTTGTGGGAAGATTTGCTCAATTGGTCCCTTGGAGTGAGATTTGTAGGCCGAAGAACAAGGGTGGTTCGGGGGTTCGAAGTTTGGACAAGTTTAATAAGGCCTTGCTTCTCAAGTAGGTGGTGAGATTGTTTTCTAGTGAATCGTCTTTGGTAACCAAGATTTTGAATGATTCTTATGGAAGATGTATGAACATGCTTGGCAGGGCAGCCTTCAGAAGTGGATCCTCCTCCTTTTGGCATTTCTTGCAGCCGGTCATGCAGGAACATGTGGGTGATTTCAGACTGGTCTTGGGAAATGGGATGCTATTTAAATTTTGGGAAGAGGATTGGAGTGAGTTGGGAACTTTTTCATATCATTTCTCACGTGTTTTTCAGCAATCTATGAACAAGAATCCATCGGTAAATGAGATGTGGGATTCACAATGTAATGTATGGAGTTTTAGACTGCCTGCTGGCCTGTCGGAGACAACTTATGACAACTTTCAGCAGCTGTTGTGGTGTATTTCAGAAATTCATTCTGTTGCAAATGAATCAGATAGACTTGTTTGGAGGCACGGAACTTTTTCAGTCAAGAAAGCACATGACATGTTGATTGGTGATGGCAGTCAAATGAGCGAGGTCCATTCTGGTTCTAGATTGATATGGATGTGCAAAGTACCGTTGAAAATAAAAGTCTTTGTTTGGTTACTTCGAAGAGAATGTATTGTCACCAAAGTTATGAGGAGATGGACAAATGATAGTGATGTTGCCTGTCTGTTTTGTTAGCAATCTGAAGAGGATGTCAACCACCTATTCTTTGCTTTTGATTTTTCGAGACAAGTGTGGCAACATTGTAATATTGCTACAACTGATGCATCAACACCACCTACTTCTGGACTTCTTGTAGACAACATATTGATCTTGATGTGGCGGGATGGATGTGTGGCTTTGCGATCCTATGGTGCTTATGGTTGCAGTGGAACGACAATATATTCAGAAATGAGAGATGCTGGGTGGAAAATGTTGTGAGGGAGGTTCTTTTCTTATTTGATTTTTGGCTCAACACGGTGTAAGTCCATTCCAATTTTTAATACAAATTTCTGGATGATTATCAATCTCCGGTAATCTTTCTTTTCCTTCTAAAAAAAAGGAACACTTAGGAGTTTATGTGAAAATCCCTTTCATGAGGAGATGGGAGAAAATCATGGGAGAGCCCCTAAGGGTAGATCTTCTACTTTTCTTTTCTAAGAACAACCAAGGGTACAAGAGCATATATATAGGCTATCGCACGCCTCATAAATTCCCACCACATTATGTGAGACTAAATAACATAACTAATCCAACAACATATATATCCTCCCACACCCGCCTCAAGTTGAGTATGGAATATATTCAAAATTGTTGAAAAGGATCAACTTGGTTATTTTGTTATTGTTAGAGGAAGAGAAGAATGAAACGTCTTATTCATGAATGAAACCATAGGCCTCTATTTACGGAGAGAGGCTTTGGGTAAATTAAATCATAAGCCCAAGACCAAACTAAATTAACACACACACCCCTACATATGAAAAACCCAATAAAACACTCCCCCCAAGCTGGAGCATATATATCTATCACGTCCAGCTTGGAACACAAACTTATGTTGCTTTCGGGGTAGAGCTTTGGTGAAAATGTCAGCCAACTATTGTTTGGATGCGGTTGTAGGTGTGCAGATCTATCCTGAAGTGACCATGTCATGTACAAAATGGCAGTGCACCTCTATATGTTTAGTGCGCTTATGAGAGACTGGATTCGATATAATGAATGTAGCTGACTGATTGTCGTAGAACATCGGCACTGCAGTAGTAGTAAAACCAAGATCTCTCAGAAAATTCACTAGCCACATGACCTCATAGCTAGTGTGGGTCATTGCCCTGTATTTAGCTTCTGCACTAGACCAAGATACTATGGTATGTTTCTTACTTTTTCATGTGACAAGGTTGGTACCCAAGAACATAACATATCTCAGTGTAGATCTCTTGTCCTCCAGACTATGCATGGATGTTGAGATGACCATTGTTTTCATAAATATTCCTTTTCCTGGACTTCCCTTCAGGTACCGAAGAATAAGACACACTACATTCCAGTGACTATATTGGAGATTCTTCGTGTTGACTTGCCCTGTACACCGCAAAGGTGATATTTGGTCTAGTAATAGTGACATAAAGGAGTTTGCCAACTATGCTCCTGTATCTCCCTTTGTCCTTAAAAGGGGGGTCCTCTCCTTGTAATCGCTGAATTGGTTTTGCAGGCACCATAGATGGCTTAGCACTTAACAATGCAGGCTCTGCAAGTAGCTCAAGCACATACTTCCTTTGAGGACATTCCTTTAGAATTCTGGGCACATTCTGTGCCCAAAAAATACCGTAGCTTGCCAAGGTTCGTAGTAGCAAAGGTGTCATGAAGAAATACCTTCATCTCATGAATGCCTTTGGTGTCGTCTCTTGTAAGTACCATATCATCAACATATACTGCAAGAACCACCATACCAGAATCTACCCTTTAGATAAAAATAGAGTGGTCAGAAGTAGACCTACGAAAACCAATCTGTTGAATAGCTGTACTCAGTCGCTTGAACCATGCTCGTGGACTCTGCTTAAGTCCATATATAGCCTTCTTTAGTCTACTTACCTTTCCCCTTCAACCATAAAGCATGGTGGTTGAGCAATATAGATTTCTTCATGCAAATCACTGTATAGGAAGGTATTTTTTACATCTAATTGGTACAATAGCTTCTTTCAATCAATTTCATGAGTTGCAAAACTTAAAAAGAATAGTGTAGACGGGAAGCATGTGAGAAGATAACATAGCTTTATTTCATAGAACAACGTACAATATGCACAATGTGGAAAGCATTTTCGTGAAATATTGTTTAGACCTGCAAGGGGTGGACGACTTATTTCTACAAACTCTGTGCAATACATGGTACTAACAACTATATAGAGTAAGATAGACAAACGTAGATGAACACCGTCAACTTTGAAATTGAGACATGTAATTAAATGGATAGAGGGACTGATTTTTTTCTTGAATGGATCCCTTCCAAAGCGAACTTCCTATGCCACCATCCATCTCCTACTTCAAGATCATCCCATCCACCTCTCGCATACAGAGTCACTCGTCTTTTGTGGGTGGTCCATCTTTTCCTTCTAGTGCATAGGATCCCTAACATGGAAGGATTCAGAATTGGTTATATATTTGGGAGTTAAAGGAAAAAATATTGCTTGCTAAGAGCGGTGCAAGTGGTTACTCAACGATGTAAGGACCCTTTTTTAATCGTATTTGGAAGCTAGCATCACGTAGCAAAAGTTGCAACTTCCACACATACTGTAGTGGATAAGAAGGTAATAGGTGTGCTCAGAAAATGTCTCTGCTACATTGTATGTGGTGTGGGAGAATTGTCATCATTGTACAATGACTTACATGTACCTGTTAATATACAATGGAAAAGACGATGAGAAATTTCATTATCAAATAGGTAATAAAATAGAGCAGGAGGAAAGATAGGTTTCAATTGATCACACAAGATCTGCGTGGACGAAGGTAGAATGCTCCAAATAAAAAGTGCCACCCATCCAGATGCTGAAAACAACTCACAAAGGAGCTGAAAACAACAATAATAACTGTGAAAGACTGTACAATAGCAGGAGCAGAAGCCATGGCTGATCAATGCATGAAATGTAGAGTAGAGCAGTTGAATTTTGGTTGATCAAATAAATGCATGGAAAAACTACAGCTAAAATAATGATTAAAACCCCCAATACACAACATCAGTAGAAATCTGAGGCACAACTTCTGTAGATGACATTGATCAAATAAACGCATGGAAAAATAACTAAACAGTGGTGGTTGTATGAAACAACATGCAAAGATGATAATGAAAAGAACCCATGAAACATAATAGCAGCGTGAACCCATGGAAGAGAAGCAAGTAAGAATCTCTCATGATATATACATTAATTAAAATCAACCCAAAACTAGACCATACTACAAATAACCCAACATAATACTTAGAAAAGCCAACTTGAACTCGAAAGTAGTGGAGGAAAATCAAATCGATGCACACTTGCTTCTCTTCAAGGTTGGTAAAAAAAAAACAATGTAAATAGGTCCCAACAAGGCATTTAATAAATGCAAGAATTGGTAAACAAGAGACAAGGGAATCCATCGTGGAATTGCTAAACAATTGCCTATCAACCAGCAATTTAAAGTGATTAAGATTAATGGAAGAAATGCTTTGGATTTGGGATTGTCATGCTTTACGTCGTGTAAAAGTGCTTGTGATTGCATAAGGCTCAGTTGGCTTTAATATATATATATATATATATATATATATATATATATATATAACATCAAGGCTAATGAATGTAGCACTAGGGTTATTTAGAGTTACTCAAGCCATCCAACCAAGTAGGGGTTGCTTCGAGTTACTTTACCCATCCAACCATGCACATATGATTATCGAAGTTGCTTACACAAAGCAAGCAATCCTACCACCAAATAGCCAGTGCAACTAAGAATGTGAGCTTTCGTCATTGCCCTACCCAGTGTATTGAAAATGACTTGCATGGACGTAGTAGTGTAACAAGCACAAGTACAACATGGACAATCTTAGCACCAAGACTCTAATTCAAAATGCCATTAAAATGCTTATTACATAGAGTGAAAGCAACCAACACTACTAGCTATGTGATTACTAAGTCCAGTAGAACCACATTGGTACATTACACTAGTGTGCAAGCCAACAGATTGTTGTTTCACACACAAAATAGTAACTACTTGCAACCACGAGAATAATGAGATACTACTCTCCATCTAGAAGCGCATGTGAAGGTTGAGAGCTTCCAATTCCTCCTCCAGATAAGGCACCTTGCCCTTTGATTATGTAATTATTTCTTTGGAAGTCTCCAATTCAATCTTCAAAGCATGGTATTTTTGTAAGGTAACTTGTAAATTAGATACCTTCTCATGGAGGTACCCAATTCATTAGAACTCTCCGTTTCTTTCAAGTACTTAAGCTCATCCTCTAAAGTGCTATAAAGTTGGGCCATGAAGTTCCTCTCCACCTTTGTTGATGAGAAGTTTGCAAAAGTAAGCATGTGTAAGAGTCCTTTGGCAACATCCCAACATTCAAAGCAATATGTCATCTTAGATTAAAACATCAACATTATAAGGAGTTTTGTAGATGTGCACTAACATTATCCCCCCTATGGTAGATGTAAAACAGTCGATCTAAAGGTTTCTCCCTAGCAACATTCTCCTTATCAAATACTAGTAGACATGGTTCATGGCATAAACATTCTCGGCCATGATACCAATCTCCACTATCGGATGGGGCTTGCTTCATCACTGCATGTTTATCTCATAACAAATTAATACAAGATCCCATAAATTTCAACAAAATAAATGATTAGTGGAAGTAGGTAACATATTGCCCCATAAGTACAACATAGATAATGATAATGTCCATAGACAATATGAAGCAAAATACATCGACTACTGTTGAAAAGTAGATAAGAAAAGACATAGGGAGAATAGCCATTAACGACAAGCATAGTAATCATCCCATAGAGATCTTGAAATTTGGGAGTGGACGAATTCACCGACCTTAACATTTGTTTCATCAATAGGAGCACCAACTTCGTCATCCCCAAGCTCATCAGGGTCTTACATGTCTTGAGCAAAGAAGAGGTCATCCACAACAAAACTCCTGATGAAGTTTCGTAGCACACAACATGCCTTTACTATTCACCTCTATGTCTTGAACTTATAGTGTATTCTCTTGTCTAATATTGGGAAGTGCATCTTCAAGACTCCGAAGACACACTCAACTACTCATCTCAATTGCGCATGGTGATGACAGTAAATTTGTTTCTCATTCTGATAGCTGCACCCTTGGTACTCTTAGAGATGGTAGGAGATGCTGCAATATGGAGCAAGAAATTTATCAATGTTTACATATCCAAGGTCTACAAGGTATCATCTTCGTAGGGGCACCTTAACCTTCCCAATTGTGAGTGTCCAATTCAACACTCGCATGTTCACTGCGGAACCCTTAAACCCTTTTAACCACATAGAAAAATTGCAAGTCAAAATCGATGATAACTAAGACATTCTAGCTAGTTTACTCTTTACAATTGCGGAAACGTGGTTTTTGAGTTGCTTTAACATTCGCCTTAACGTGACAACCATTGATTGCACTAGGACCTCCTACTAATAAATGGCTATTAGTACTCGAAAAGGAGATTTGCATCTTGTAGTATGGAAACAATATACCAATAATTATATTTGTTTACCCAGAAGTAAGGGTTGAAGTGGGGATTGGAGAGAATCTTCTCATGTACAGGTGAGTTATGCGATGGTTGAGTAATGAAGTCCTTCAAAGAGACCACTGCAAGTAGAACCTCATTAAAATAACGACTAGTTGTCTCACCTCAATTCTGAAATTGTTCCATCACATGACGAGTCAAATCACCATGCCCTAATATGGTAAGGAAGATGGTGAGTTGTTATTTCATGGTGGTATTCCTAATATCCCTCAAAGTAGTTCTGTCCTTGAGTACACCTACAAATGCTAAAGAACATTCCTTGTTTAGTCAAAATTCATCATAACATCTTTTAGAGTGGCCTTCTAGAACATGATGAACCCAAAGATGCCCGGTCATGGGCTTAGTGTTGCGAGGCATCGTTAGTATTAGTTAGTTCTCTAATGCTAGAGGTAGTTGACATACCACATGTAATACGACCTCTATAATTGCAATTTTCCCATATGAGTTTGACTTTCTATTCTCCATTCCTCAAAGGTGATTACATCTTGCTAACATACTTAACAATAAATATGGTACAATATCATTGGATAACACATGCTTACAATAATTGATCATTACATAACAATAACACATGCTTATAATTAGCGATAGTAATGTCTAGGAGATTACGTTCATCATACATAACATTGGATAACAAGTGGCATATGATACTTGAAAACCATTCACGATTCCATGATAGATAGCTAAAGCACAAATGACCTCGTCCTTAGAGGTTAACTTCTATCTCAATTCCTAAGCATCTCCTACATGAGATATTAGTTGGGAAAGGACTTGTCTTTCAAATGCATCTAGAAAAGTTAATCCACTTAAGATAACAAGTTGAAGTAAACTTAGTGTTGGCATTACATTTGTGAATGTAATTCAGTTGTATGAGACTATCTACCATGTCCCATGCCTTTTGCATTTAGGATATAAGTACATTCCTATTATCACACCAGACCCAACCATCATTCTCTAGCACTTGAGTAATCATACGATAAATTCTCTTTAGAATTTCCCAACGCTTTAGTTGTTTACACGAAATCATCAATGTTTAGAAATATACATTATAGTATAGGACGAAAATTGCATGAAACACTTAAATTTGTAAAACTCAAAATCAATTTGGAGTCCGAGGTCATTCGCAAGGAGCAAAATATGACAATTTCAATTCACTAGTCATAATAGCAATAATAATATGCAATTGAACCAATGAAATGATCAAAATAATATTTCAATAAAGATTAGTGTAAAAAGATTGGGTTATAATGGTAATTTGAATAACCAAATTAACCCTTAAGTTTAAGTTCAAAAATCAACTTAAATAAACCAACGGTAACCACAATCAGTTATCTCAATTAAATATCTCCACAGTAACCAATATCAAGCCATGGCCTCAGACGTCAATGTAAGGCCTTAGGTGCCTTAAGAACTCAGTAGAACCAACACAGCAGAGGCACATGGGTCTTGCATAAAGCCCTCAGAGGCTAAGTGTAGAGAGAGGATAGGGCATGAATCCCAAGGTGCAAAACCCTCCCCCTCCCTCCTTCAAATTCTTCTTCTATCGGACCCAATGCCCAGATCTGCGTAGCGTGAACCACGAGCGAAGGCACATGGACAAGCACGTGTGAGTGCATGAGCGTTTGGGCATGAGTGGGGACCTCACCCCCATGCGTTCGGAGGTGAGCAACTAAGAGCACAAAATCCTCTTACACGCTGTTGGAGCTCTTGCCACACACAATGTGGCACTAAGATTGCCTCCTTCCTTCAAATGCGTACTAGCTCTAGCCAGACGTCTGGATCCCTTTCCGATCGTTTGGAAATTGAAAAATCTGTACGCAGCCTGCGGTCTGCGCGCCACCGACCCTATATAAGAAACCCCCCCTTCCTCTCCTCTGCACTCCACCACTACCAACACACCTTCCACTCCACTGTCATGAGCAGAGGCGCACGAGAGTGAGGAGGAGTGGGCGTGAGGAGGAGAGGGCCAAGGTCGCGAGCTTCATGGAAGCTCATTGGAGGCTCGCACGGCCCCCGCGGCGCATGTGGGAGGACATTAAGGCGTTGTCCCTGACCTTCTGCAGCAGTTGGGGCTGCAGCGGAGCGGAAGGAGCCGCGGCGAAGTGCGGCGAGATGCGCAGGAGCGCGGTCTAACACTGGAATTTTTCCAGTATCAGACGTCCGAAGTGTCTTCTGGATGACTGGCTGGACATCTGGCATCGACACCAGACATCTGAAAGCAAGTGTATCATGAAGGTACGTCTTCTTCGCAGTTATGGCCATGTAGGCCGCACCGTAGTTGATTTGGTTTAGCCTAAAAAAGGTATTGCTCTGTCATGCGCAGGAGCAGCCTTGGGAAGGTGAGCAGAATGCATTTCCACGCACTTTCGGACATTTGGACAGCTTACCAGATGACTAGAGGACTGGTCAGACGTTTGGAACTGTGTTCAGATGGTCGCAGGGGAGTCCTGGACATCTGAGGGCGCTGCAAGAGCTTGAGGTGAGTCTCTGAGACTTTTAAGACGTCTGGACTTGTTTTAAGACGTCTGATTTGGGTCTGCAGGCACATTTGCGACCCGTTTAGGGTCCGATCGGGATCCGTTTTACGCGAACAAAGTATCTGTGATTTCCTTGTGAATTCCTCTACGTATTAGAAGCATTTATACACTATTCTGAATCTTCCGTTGTGGTGTGTTCCTTGGTACAGGACTTTAACCTGTTGCGTGTCTAGGGCTTGCAGAGGCACGTGAGCCTGCAGTTCGAGCCCCCAGTACTCCTGGATTGTCTGGTAGAGTGATCCACCCCTGTTATACTTATTAAATATGAATGCATCTATGAAAATTAGACAACTGGAAAGCTATAATGTGGCATGAACCCTAGGATGAGAAATGGTTTAATCAATTGTTTGCGTGATTGAAATTATAGTTATATATGTGAATGAGCTAAATTGTTAGCCACTCCCTGTAAATGAATATGAGCTGCCTGTTAGAATATGAGCTGCCTGAGATAACTAAACAATTACCTGTGATATCACTTGTTATATGTGTTAAATTGTAGAATTACGAGCTGCATATGTATAGATGAGAACTGAATGGTGAATAATGAAACCTAGTTTGGAATAATATGGTGAACATGAGCATGAACCCTATGAGGAGTTAGGAGTAGAGCTCCTGTGGTTAGATGAAAAAGCCTGGAATGTGGACGGGAAGTGTGCTGGCCCTTGAGTACATGGTACCAAGGAGAGCAACTGTCCCCTTCTTAGTGTAGAGCGGAGCTAGCCGCCCTTGGGTTGGATCCGAGGTTAGGATTGACCACTCTACACCGACTTCTGTTGGCCCTAGTATACACGGTACCGAGGCGAGCTACTAGTGTAGGGAGGGAGCTAGCCACCCCATGGAGCCTGGGGTTCAGCTAGCCACCCTACACCGACTTGTTAGGCCCTCTGCGCAAATCAGGGTGGTCAAATGAGGGTGCGCAGACTGTGGAGGGACGAGACCCCTGTTTTGGTTCTGAGGGGCTAGACCCCTGTTTCTGAGAGGGCTAGGCCCTATACTGTTCTGTGCTGTACTTTGGGGGTACCTACTATTAGAAACGACTGACCGCGTGCCAATGCGGGATAGCTACCCATGCGCTTATTGCACGTACTGTAGTCACCGCTACATCTGGCAGTGACCTCGGGGTGGTTGACTAGGTGTAGGACTACCACAGAGAACTCTCCCGGCCAGGAGAGCACCACATGTACCTTCTACTCTTCGGAAAAGACTGCAATCAAGATCGTTCCCACGAGGAACATGTAAGATTAAGAAAGAAATTTGAAAGTAAACCAATGGGGTGAAAGGAAATTACCTGTAAAATAAATAACTAGAAAAGGATAAACATATTTGCTAGTTTTTACTGCTTTAGATGGTTTAGATACCACTCTATTCAGCGTTTGCTGACTCTATTTTCTCATAACACTGTTCAAGTCTAGGAGTTGAGCAGCCCGAGCTATTGGCTGTAGAGGGTGCTGGGTCCAGTTGAGTTCAGCCGTAGTTTTCCGTACTATTGTTATACTCTCTTTTATGCTATAGTGAGTTTCAAACTTTTGTTTACTGTTCCTATTAGTGTTGCTTTTATTCTACTTTCCTGTTGTTGTGGTGATATGTACTAAACTAGCAGCTTTTACTTTCCTTTACTGCTTGTACGCTTTTATTGTTAGTCATATTGCATAGTGAATGTGGTTTATTTTCTTGCTTTTTGGTTATTTCTTGTTAGACTACTAGGTCTTGGGATTAGTCGAGGCGAGCCGGTCTCGGGTCCTGTAGGGATTCGAGAACTGGGTCGTAACATCCAAGATTTTGATGAAAATGAGAATAATAAGAAAGATGTCTCATTACATAATTTGAATTTCAAAGAAGATCTCATGATTGAATCAGAACTAGAATATGAGCCATTTTATTTTGAGGACCAAATGCAGGTGGAGGTTGATTATGAACAATTCACTTTGAATCAAAGAATAACCCCTTTCTAGAGATAGATGAAGCTAAAGTAAATGAATTTGAAATCGATGATAGCTTAATGACTAACTTCACCTTTACCTCTACTTTTGAGGTTCCTGAATTTGAATAATTTCATGCTGAATATGATCTTGATTCGAATCTAGATATTTAGACTCAGAAGGGGTTGAAAAAGTAACCCACAATATCTTGGGTAAAAATTTGAATATATTGGAGGATATGAATAAAAAGATCATTATTTTGGAAGATTATTTCAAGAGAGACTTATTCCAGAACTTAAGAAGCTTTTGATAATTTTCAATTCTTAACCTTATACAAGGACCCTCTAAGTCACTCGGATTTATTCAAGGCTCTAGAATTTGAGTGCACTTATTCTATGAATCATCTTTTGAAGCCTCATTGCCAAGGGGCACAAGCTTCATATTTTGATTAACTTTTGTGTGTTTGGAATTTTAGACTCAAGTTGCATGGGCCTAAATTGAAGATCTCACCCCATTACCTACTACTTGAAAACAAATGGATACAACCATTCCTAATTCTGCATCTATCAAGTATTCGACCCTTAGGTATGGCATTGCATCACCAGCTGGTTCGTATTTGCGGACATTTGATTCTGGACCTTTTTTATCATATCGTAATTTAATTGTTGATTTTGTTCCAATTGATTCATCTTCTTAGGGTCTAGGTCTGGCTAAAGGCATAAATCTTAGCACTTATTAGAAGGTAACCCAACACATTAGGTTGTATATATTTGAGATTTAATTAGCTTGTACATAACTTAGGTTGTTTTTAAGATTTGGAGCTAGTTGAGCCGCATTATGCTAACTCGGGATTTTCAGGTGACTTTTGCCATTTTCTTGTGCTCATAGCATATAATGAGGACATTACATGAAATAGGCATAGGAGGGGTACATTTATATTTTTGGTTGAGTTGTTTATATACCTAGTCTCCAAATTTCCTATTTTTCCACTCTTTTCTTATTTTCACATTTTCCCGTATTTTTGTCTGTTGTTTTTCGAAAAAATTGAAAGAAAAAAATTCTATATATTTGCAAAAAAAAGAAAAAATTGTGAAAAAAAAAATCAATGTTTTTAGAGTCGAGCTAGGAAGGAAAAAAATTATTAACATTGAGGATTTACCACTATTAGGAAACATACAATTAATGTCTTTTTGCTTAAATTCTTCATGTCACTTTTCAACGTAATTAGCACAGGTATTTACTAAAATATAGATTTGTTTCCTAAATGCTTGAACTAGATTTGAAAAAGTCGAAGTATTGAGTCGAAGGGGTGATAAGTATGCGACTTATCTTCCCACCTTCTGATTTGAAAAGGTTTTGATAAGTATACAACTTATCTTCCCACCTTATGATTTGAAATGCTTTTAAAAATTAAGCTATCTAACCAAACACGTACACACTAACTCATCTTTTAGGCAACTACGTGTTGAAAACTATGTGATCAATAGGACATAGATTGAGGGTCTTGTGACCCTTGTGGGTATGGCTATTACATTGGAATTGGGTATGCTCCCGAGATGTAGGGTGTTCATATCCCAACTTTCTGTCTTTAGCTTTTCAAGCGTTTGTCTAGGAGATATTCCTGAATGAGATTTGGAAGAGCCACCTTTCTAGAAAAATGAATGAAAAAGGAGAAAATAAAAAAATAATACGAGGAAGAAAATAAAAATAATTAAAAAAAAGTGTCTAAATAATTGAAAAATACAAAAAGAGTGAGGTATGGTAATAAGAGGCCAAAAGGCTTAGTAAAGGAGATATACATTGGGTTCACCCTTGTGTTGACCTTAGGATAAAAAAGGATAGGGAGAAAGCTACCGTTCCTTGGTAAAAAATGAAGTCCAATAGAGCGAAAAGATATTAAAACTTAACATTCAACTTGGTTTCCCATTTGATGAGTCACATCAACACACACTAGATGCTTAAATTTCAATTTCAATTCAAACCTTGGGTAGCTTGACAAAGCCATAAAAAGTTGTTGCTAAGACCTAAGTCTAAGGCTAATTAATAGAGTCTCTAATTAGATTTAGGCGGTTCATATTTGAGTCGATACCTTAGAATTGCTGAGTCTTTGTCATTAAGATTTTGGGTACAACTTCTTTTGAGTTAGTGAAATATCAATGTCGATATTCTTAATCTATCTTAGTTTAAACTCATTTTTTAATGTTTTGTTTGATTTTTATTTTGGTTTTGCTCAAGGACTAGAAAAGATAGGCATAGGGGCGTGATGAATTCCTCATTAATTATAGAATTCCTACCTAACTTTTGTTAGTTTAAGGGTATTTTAGGACTAACTGCATTAGATTAGGTCACTTTTGTCATTTTGCATCATTTTGTAATTATTACATTTTTAGGGGTTTTATTATAATATTCCTGGTATATATATCTATTGTCTTGATGTGTGTGTTTGTATTTATCCAGGTACCAGGATTGGTTCCAATTGGAGCTCCACTTCAAAGAGGAATTCATTTGAGCTCACTTATCCTATTTAGGCTACCCCCAACTTCTAAACCCTAACTCAATTCACCCTTCACTTGACCCAAACCCAAACCCAATTGCCACCCTAATTCTCACTTATAAGTTAATCTAATCTCTATATGGTCAGCCAACTCTTGTGCATTAATCCCCACCATCTAATCCTCATCCTATGGCTCTAAACATCCACCTAAATCTAAACCGTATCCCTTCTAACTCCCTCCTAAATTTAAATTCAAAATTCCAACAACCTAGTGGCACTACTTTATCCTCCAACCAAAGCCATAGTTGGCCACAATAATCCCAACTAAAACCACTATCTGGTAGACCATATGAGGTGATTGGTGCTGTCATTACATTCAAGTCTAAATAAGTGCACCACTTTAAATTCTAACTTAACGAAATACATAGTACAGTGTGAATCAGGTCGAATCACAAAGAGGGTGTGCTTAGAAATTTTTGGGTAGTTTTCTAAGGCTGTTTAATATTTTTTGGGATTTTCTTTTAGACTGACGAATATTAACAGATTTGGATAGACTAGATAGGTAGTAGCTTAGAGGCTCAAAACTCTAACCTAATGCCCTCCCAATTTTTGGGGAAGCTTTATGATGATAGTACAATACTCCAGGAAAAATTTGTGATAAATTTCACACTTATCAAATGTCCGTGAGACTTTATCAAATTCCTAGAAGTTTTTGAAAATCTAATAAGCAGTTTGAGTATTTTGCACTCTATGATTTTAGAAATCAAACCGTATATCGAAACACAACAAAACTTAAAACAGTTGTTTCTAACTTGACCCCTAACCTACAAACCAAGTTTTGGGATTTTTGGATGCTTATAATCTACCGAACACCTAATATTTATAGTGACATGTAGTTCTATCTGGACTGACAGAACTATAAACACTTGTGAATACGGGATGTGAACGAAAATACGACGAAGCACGGAACTTGGGATAGCCTCTAGGCTTCCTAAGGCGCACCTCGGATTGCGTAGTGATCATAATACACGTCCCCTTAGAGTCTTGGCATGTGTTTACATTCACATCCGAGGCATAGCCCAACTCAAAGTCTTACTCCTAGGCTCGGCCTATCTCCAAGTGCTCTATAGCATGCACCAACTTAGGTTCCGACATACATGACCACACTCAACCCCAAATGCACCTTAGTCTTTGTGATGACCCAAATCTCGCCAACCAACGAGACCCGAGTCGCCGTGTGCTAACAACTAGCACGAATACCTATAAGATCGCAGTCACCCAACATAGAGCCATAAAACATCAATAGCCAACATTCATTCATAATGCATTAAATGAAAGAAAAACTAAAATGCTGATAATATAATTGAAATTCACCCTAAAACATAAATTAAAGAGAGTCTCGTACAACTACCAAGAAGATAGGAAATAAAATTCTAACAATGGAAAGAAACTACTACTATGAGCCACTGGCTCAGTACGGACCGTCTCCTAACGTAGGACCTGATTCGATGGAAGTTTGACCAACAGCAGTCGCTGCACCCAACTGCTCAGCAACACCTGAGTACGGAACCCGACACAAAATGTTAGCGAAAACTGAGCAGAGTAGAACAACAAAACATGTAACTCAAGTAACAGAGTATAGAAAGAAAGGTGCTATGTTAAGATTTTGTTTGTTTCTTTCATATTCAGTCCCATTTATGTAATTTTTCCATATTCTTATTATTCTCAATCTGTCAATCGACATCTTGGGCACGAGACAATCTCGTGTAACTTCCTACGGTGCAAGATCGGTATAAGCCGCTCTCCTAGATGGGAAGACTACTTATACCCATCAAGCCACCACGTTCCATCACCTTGGGGTCATTGCGAAAAGAGGTGGCAGCTACGTCGTGTAACGTGAACACGTACAAGAACTGTGTACGTTGAACCATAGACAGCCAATGACCTACTCACCGACTGAGAAGAACCACTCCAAGTCTCAAGCCCTGCAATCCGCTATCCCAGTTGGCTGCTAAGCTTAACCAAAGAATCGTAGGGAGGTAGCCACTCCCTAAACCAACCCTTGAACCCGATTTGAAAAGACCAAAGATACAGCCAAAATCGGGCAGGTAGTAGTTCTGAACACCAATTATTTAATTCCTTTATTTCCTGACATATCCGTTGTATTATATAAACAAGTTCCAGATAACTGTATCTCTTATTTTGTCAATTCAGAAAATCCTTAGTAATCTCATATTACTAATTCAGGATTAATAATTGTTCACATTATCTTCGAATTTATAAACATACAAGTAGTTTTAACCTTGTGACAGTGGTCCCATATTATTTAGAAATTGCTAAAGACAACAAAACTTGTTTTGTCGAAAACAAAGTTCATTTCATGCATGCAATAACAAGGGTATATGTATTTATCAAATTTTCATCATTCACCTAAAGCATATTATTTCTCGTTATAGTGGTCAGAAGTCAGGAAAAACACCAGAGGGTTTTGAACTCAGTAAAAAGGAGAATACATGCCGACCAAGGCGGTATATGAAAAAAGATCAAACAGGATGGGTCCACAATTACCCAAAAAACCAGCTAAATTGAAAGAGGGATAGAATAAACTACGTAATGTTATTGGAGGGTCATGGTGACACCAAACCGTACGCACAGGGCTTGGAAACAATCTCCACGCCCGCCTTGGGATCCACGCACGCACCGGGGATAAGACCTGATTCAAATGGACCAACGACGGGGTTGGAGACACCTAATTACGTTTCTAATTTTTCAATAAGAAGAACATACTCAAAAGTGGAAATAAACTATGCCAACGAGTAGTACGTGTCGATACGATTCCAACGGTACCTTATTTGTCAAAATCCGAGGTTTGAAAAGGCCTCGAACCAGGTGAAACAGCGCAAGGGGATAGCAGGACCACCCTTAAACTGTCAGCTCAAGTGAACCAGTTGCCGCATTAGTGAGCAGGTCGCCCACCCTGCGTCACGCGGTGATTCATCTGTGCGCTTGCCTGCAGATCGCCGCCCGTGCACCCGCACCGCGCTCATTCGATTGTGCCACATGATGCAAATCCGACGCTCTGCTCCTCGCCACTCGAAGAGAATGTGCGCGTGTGCATTTTGAAACCACTCTGCTACACATCGCTCCCAGGTGCACCGCGACACCGCTGTGCCATGCATTGTCCCCACGTGCATCACCACCGCCAAACGTTGGGTTGCCACTGCACGCCACCACCATTGCCGCGACAATTATTGTAGGAATCCCGAACTTCTCAGACTTACGGGAAGGTCCCTACGAGAAAAATTTTGAATTTTGAGACCCAAAGTACCTAGGGAGGTCCTTTTATAGGCCTAGGGGTGGTTGTAAATAGGCTTAGGTGGGTGAAATACCCAAATTACCCCTAGGGTTGGATCCACCTTACATTTAGGTGCTTGTTGAGTTCTTTCTGCCATAACCTGAGCTATACACCTCGGAATCACGTGAAACAAGCATTGTCAGGAAGCTGCATCAAAAGGAATCCAATAGTGCCATATATGTCATCCTTTTGATAACGTTTGACTAAGGGTTGACTCAAAATACTCGTTTCTTGGCAATTTAAGGAGGTGCTAGCATCAACACCAACCCTGACCGGATTTCCGGGTTCTAATTGACCCAAACCACTTTGAAATGACTCGAAACCTAGATTTTGGGACATCATAGATATAACAACCTTAAAGGGAGTTTCATCCTCAAAACTCAAGCGAACGTGGAGATAAAAGAGAGTTGTGCTAGGTGTATAACAACCTTAAAGAGGAATAATAACCTTAAAGTGAAACTACCTAGGGAGTCATGAACTCAGCCATGAAAAGCTCTGGGTACTTCTCTATCATTTCTTCCTCTGGTTCCCAAGTCACCTCCTTGTACTTCTGACTCCTTCAAAGAACTTTCACCAGAGGGATCTCCTTCTTTCGTAGCTTCGGAATGATACGGTCTAGTATCTGCACCGGCTGCTCCTGATAGGTTAGGTCCCCTTCTATCCCTATGTTCTCATAGCTGAGAACATGGTCTGGATCCAACACATACCTTCACAAATTGGAGATGTGGAAGACATCGTGGATGTCGGCTAGCTGAGGTGACAGGGCGAGTCTGTAAGCGACTGGTCCGACTTGCTTCAGTATCTCAAATGGGCCCATGAACCTCGGAGCCAACTTACCCCTCCCTTAAATCTCTGAATCCCCTTCATTGGTGATACTCTGAGGAACACTGAGTCACCAACCTCAAATTGCACATCCCGCAGTCGACGGTCTGCATAGCTCTTCTGTTAGCTCTGCGCAGTAAGGAGTTTCTTCTGAATCTGCTCGATGACCTCCTTACTCTGACTGATTAGTCTGGGACCTACCTCCCGCTTCACACCCACCTCATCACAAGCAAGCAAAGAGGTGCACTTTCGACCATACAACGCCTCATACAGGGCCATGTCGATACTGGCATGATAATTATTATTGTAGGTGAACTCCACTAGGGGTAGGTGCTCCTCCCAAGAGCCTCTCCACTCAAGTATACAAGACCTCAACAAGTCCTCTAGTGTCTGAATGGTACTCTCTGTCTGTCCATCACTCTGTGGGTGGTAAGATGTACTCAGGTTCAGCTATGTACTCAATGCCTGTTAAAATCTTCCCCAGAACTAGGAAGTGAAATGGGCATCTCTATCTGAAATGATCTTCTTGGGCACACCATACAATCATATAATTTCCCATATAAATAACTCCACTAGCTGCAAAGGACCATAAGTCACCTTGATCGGCAGAAATCGAGCTGACTTTATCAAACGATCCACAACCACTCAAACAACGTCATGTCTCCTCTGAGTCAATGGTAATCCAGTCATAAAGTCCATGGATATACTCTCCCACTTCCATTCGAGAATGGGAAGAGGGTATAACTGGCTGTCTAGTCTCTAATGGTCGGCCTTTACCTACTGACATACTAGGCACTGTTTCACAAACTCGCCTACATCCTTCTTCATACCACACCACCAGAAGTCCTTCAGATCATGGTACATCTTAGTGTTCTCGGGATGGATGGTGAGTCTGCTGCAATGAGCCTCGGAAAATAGCTCCGTTCGAAGTGCTTCATCTCTTAGAACACATAATCTGCCATGAAGTTTGAGCACTCCATCCTCAAAGGTGAACTCGCCTGGGTCTCCTGTGAGTACCTGATCACAGAGAATCTGTAACTCGGCATCTTCCATCTGCTGGTCAACTATACAGGAGATCAGATCAGAGCGAGTGCGTGATAACTCTGCATTCAATGATGATAATTCCATCAACCAGGGCTTATCTTGAGGATATATGTGTACTAATAACACACCATAATGCGCACGGGAGCACTACATGCATCACGAATTAAGATTGCTTATAAATCAATGTTTAATGGCCATATGTACAAGTACATGTTGAAACAGGTCTCAGATGAGCAATCAGACCGCACAGATGGATTCAGATCGACGAATGGAGTCCAATGGACTTGAAATCACTTAAATCCGACATCCGGAGCTCTCTCGACCAGCCCAAGAAGTTCTGGTCATTGATCATTAGATCAACGGCCCACAAGCGGCCACGTAGTGCCATCTGTCGCGCCCGCTGATGAGAAGCTCATCATGATCTCTACTTACCCCTAATTAACTAGTCTTCCTAGTTAATTAGCTAGGATTATGTGAATATATGGGTTAATTATTAAATAAGGGATATATATTAAAGGACCTTAAAATAAGTTAAAAATGCTATTTTATCATCCAATTAATATTATTAATAATCTAATTAATAATTGGACTCAAAATATCACTAATCATTCATCTAATTAATACATTAACTAACTTAAGCATAATATATACCTAAGTATGTAATAACTTATGTAACATTACTTAATTAAATAAATTAATCTAAAAAGGTAAAAAATGTAAATTCAAGGTATAAATATAATAATTATCTTATTTATAATCATATATAAAAAGTTGAAAAAAATCTAAATTAAAATAAACCTTGAAAACCTGAGTTTACATTTTGGTCTTTATATTTCATTCCAATCAGGTCCTTATTTTCTATTTAGGTCCTTAAGTTTCATTGCAAACACATCCCTGGACTTCTTCTTCTTCTTCTTCTTCTTCTTCTTCTTCTCTTCGACCGATTGAATGGCTGACGACTGAAGGTGCAGCCACCGCACGATCACCGCCCATCCGACGTCATTTCTTCTTCTCCAAGCTCCTGGAGCTTGCGCTCACCATCCCATTTTCATCCATCGGTTTGGATGGCACCTTTATCCTAATTTAGGGTTGGAGATAACTTCACCGGCGTCGGAGAAGACGTCGGTGGTTATCCTCCTCCTAGCCACAATCGCGTCCAGATTCCACCTCCTTTGTAGTCGCTGTCGACTATAAATACCCCCTGACCCCCCTGATTTTCTCCAAGTTGGCTCCCTTCCCTCTTCTTCACTGTAGCAAACCCAATAGGCTATTCACTCCGCAACTCCGGTAATCTTCCACCACACCATTCGACTTCCTCCATCCACCTTTATTAGCTCTGGAACTCTGCCGAGGTCAGCCGCGTCTCTGGACACAAGAGTTGACTGAGGAGCTCCTCTGCTTCACCTCACAGCCACCGCCAGAGATCTTCTGACTACCCTCTGATTTCACTCCTCCGTCATGAGTCGTCGACGGAGATCTTCTAACCCCTTTGTCCAAGTAACGGTAGGATAGGAGTAGGAGTAGGATAGTTTAGTTAGGTAGATAAGTTAGTTGTAATGTTGATTTTAAATTTCATCTTCCTCAACTCCAGCGAAATCCTTAAGCTTGCCAGAGCTATAATTTTATCTTTTTAAACCACTGATCATCTTCCTCCAACTTCCACGATCACTTCTATCACATTTAATTTCTTATCTAATCATTAGTTCACCTAAGTCATTTCCACCTCCACCGACTACTTCTACTGTCCATGGCCACAGTAGTTGACCTAATCTCCACCTCTATTGGATCCTCCATCACCTATTCATCACTAAAGGATCCTAATCATCACTATAATTAGAGTAAATACCACATATAACTTAAACGCCTAAATTTATTTAAGCTCCTGAGCTCGCTGTCAATGGCAG
The DNA here is from genome assembly GCA_037157565.1 of Thalassia testudinum. Taxonomy (NCBI): domain Eukaryota; kingdom Viridiplantae; phylum Streptophyta; class Magnoliopsida; order Alismatales; family Hydrocharitaceae; genus Thalassia; species Thalassia testudinum. Next base: position 2,803,338 of record JAZHRO010000003.1, on the reverse strand, counting down.
CTCAGGAGTAGTTGAAACCTTAAATTAACTATATATTTATGATCGCAATTACTTGTTAACTTGTTTTGACCACTTAATTGAGTGGGAAAACAAGTCTTGAGCTTCAACCAATTCAAATTTCATACAAATTGAATTCATTGTTAAATCTTGCTTTTAATAATCAAATGAAGAATTTAATTTGATCCTGAGGTTCCTTATGACCTCTGGAATCTTTTCAAGTCATCAATGGCACACTTTCTCTTTTTGTACACGAAATTTACTTTTTCTAGACTCACCGGAGCTCCGGCGAGTGACTCGTCGATTTTTCGCTTTAAAGTCGTTTGCAGTTTAATGTGGTGGAAAAATCGACTAATCAATATTTAAGAAAAAATAACCACTTGTAGAGGAGCGAGTCGAATCCACAGGGAGGCAATGACATATTAAAATTCGCACCAGTTAAAAACGTTTGTTCGTAGTTAGTTTGGACAAGAATCAAGCCAAAATTGCCTTCAGATTAAGGTTTAAGCAAGAAACAATGCTGAAATAGCAATTCTGAGAAACTAGAGGATATTTTCCGCAATGCAGAATCAATAAAATATGATTAAAAAGTGACAATGGCAAAAAATGTAATTTCTAATTGACAGTTTACTGTAGCAAAACAGGGAAATTTTTCCCCTTTGTCTTGCGTGACGAGGAGTGGATGGCCGGGCGCGGGAAGCTCGGAGGAAGTCCCTTGGACCAAGGGCTTCGAAGCGGTGGTGGCGGCGTGTCGCGCGGCGGCTGGAGGTGGCCGGACGAGCTCCGGCGGAGGTGCTGCAGCCGGTGAGCGCGCGCGGCCTGTTGGCGTGAAGACTGCTGCGCGCTGCTGCTGCGGCTGGCGTAGGCGCGCTGCCTGTTGGCAGAGGGCACGGGAGCGATTGGAGGTGTGTGGGTGGCTGCTGTTGTTGGCGGGCGCGGGCTGATGTGCGTGGAGAGCGGGTCTGCAGGTGCGGCTGCAGGTCTCGCAAAGGCTGGAGGGGGCGTGCGGTTGGCGAAGGCTGATGGTGGGCGCGGGTGTGCTGCAGGCTGATGCAGGTGCGGTTGCGGTTGGCGTGGGTGCACAGGTTGTTGCGCGTGGAGATGGCGTGGGCTGCAGGCGCGGGAAGAGTCTGCAGGCCACTTCAGACGTGTGCGGTGGAAGTGAAGTGGAGGACGGAGATTGCTCTGGATTGGGAAGTGGACTTCAGACGTCCGGGAAATTTCCCGAACGTCTTAAGTGACTGAAAGGGTGGTTGACGGTTGTTGCGGTAGTGGTGGTTGGTGACGACGGCAAGGGAGATGCACGCTAAGGTGCTCACGGTAATGCAAGCGAGCTCCGGATGGCGGTGTGGCCTGTCACACCACACGCCCACGATGGTGGAGACTTGCCGCCACAGTAGAGGCCAGCAGTATGGAATGGAAGAGGGGTCTCTCTGCACAGTGGTGGGTCGGTGGTGGAGGCCTCCCGAGCTCGGCTGCCTCCCTCCTTTTGTAGTGGCCTGCACAAATTTGAATTCAGCTGCCCGACCAGATCCACCACATCTGCTCCCCCTTGAATGGGTTCTTCACTGCGACAGCTGGGCGTTGGAGCGGCAGCCAGCCGTTCCTGCAAGAAGAAGAATAAAGAAAATAATGTTAAAATATTAGGGCCATTTATATACAGACCCTCAACTTTTATGTTAATAAAAATAATGTACCTAATTGGTTATCTAATTAGATGAATGACATTCTAAGCTAATTCTAAATGCACTTAAAATATGAATGCAATGCATGGATTATGTAATTAAATTAAACTTATGAATTAATCTATTTACATCCTAATTTATACTAAATAAATGTTAGAATTAACCTAATGTGTAGGCACTTAAATACTTAAATAGCCCACAACTATGGGCTAATCAAATACCCCCATGCCTAGTTTTTGCTAATCCCTAGCAAAATTAAGCGAAACCTAGCACTCCAAGTAGACTAGTCAACTCACTTAGTCTTCCTTCAGAAGCATATTAAGTTCAGGCTCTAAATCCAAGGTTCCTAAGTAGTTGCTAAGTTACAGACTAGGTCGGCTAAAGACGAGTTGCAGGCACAAGTTTCCCTGATTTCTGACTTTACCCTAAAGTTTATTGATCCCTGAGATTAAAGCATCTGTGCCTGTGCATTGGTCTGAGTTATTTGAGTTAAAGGATTTATATATATATATACTTTTTTTTTTTTTTTGATTCTTCTAAGTCTAACTTCAGATCAGCTATCAACACGGTCTGTGTCGGATTCATTGTCCCCATTACCATACCTCGAAGGGTGCCTGGCTTTCGATGCTTCGAGATAGCACCGCTCATAACGACCCCAAGAACTCCTGGCAATCGACACTTCGAGATAGTATCGCCCATGGATTTCTTAAGCGAATTCAGGCCTATGGCAATCGGCACTTCGAGATAGGGCTGCCCATGGTACCTGAACCGCGCAATGCGCTTACATGCCCCCAGTAGGATGGATATCCTAAGAGAAGTGCCGAGGAGGTAATATGTTATCATCGCATCCTCAAGGTGAGTATATACTCTACCTCTCCTGCGGCGGGAACTCTTCCAATCAAAATGTGTTTTCAAGCCTCTCTTAAGTCAAAACTAAGAGAACCAAATCTCTTTTCAGAAAGATAGAAATTAAGTTGATTACCAGACCAAGTGTGATAAATTTGGATGCTTGGGTTACAAGGACTGGTAAACCAAAAGGTAGAATAAGAATCCAGGTACTACCCCACCTTTTAACTCAAACCCTAGCTTCCCTTCCTCAACCTCTTGAAGAATGGTCCGTAACTTAACTCCTACTTAAGTTTCTAAGTCCACAAAGGACCCTAAAGGTCTAACACTAGCAACTCATTTAGCTTCTAAAGTTTGACCCTAGAATTAATTTAGTCTACCCTAGAGTTCTGATTTGCTTAAGAATGCAAGATCTAGCAAGTTAAGCTCAAAACCTTTTTTCTTTTTTCATTTTCTCTCATTTTCTCTTTTTTATATGCTATAAACAAAATGCCTCAGGTCCTCTTCCCCATGCCTGGTTCAAACAATGTCCTCATTGAAAACAAAAATAGCTAAAGGAAGATATTACCTGAGGCAGAGAATGGTAGGAGCTAAGGCTCCTCAAGAGTGACTTCATCAACCAGATGGCCATCTAAAGTTATGTACGGTTTTAACCGTTGACCGTTGACGATAAAGGGAGTTGCTGAAGAGGAAGGATTTTTTATCTCCACAGCTCCATGCGGAAATACTTTGGTGATTATGTAAGGCCCATCCCAACGAGATTTTAACTTCCCAGGAAAAAGCTTAAGTCTGGAATTGAAAAGCCAGACTTGTTGGTTGGGCTCAAAGGTCTTTCGAAGAATAAACTTATCATGCAAGACCTTAGTTCTTTCTTTATAAGCTTGAGAGGTGTCATAAGCATCATTCCTCAGCTCCTCAAGCTCACTTAATTCTAGAAATCATGCCTTACCTGCCTTCTCTAAATCCATGTTAACACTTCGAATAGCCCAAAGTGCTTTATGTTCCAACTCAACAGGTAAATGGCATGCTTTTCCATACACAATCCGAAAGAGAGAAGTACCCAAAGGGGTCTTATAGGCCGTTCGATAAGCCCACAAAGCATCATCGAGTTTTTGGGACCAATCTTTCCTATCAGGTCTAACGGTCTTTTTCAAAATATTTTTTATCTCCCTATTTGATACTTCAACCTGGCCACTTGTCTGAGGGTGGTAAGGGGTAGCAACCTTGTGAGTCACTCCCAAACTCTTAATTAACCGATTGAAGTGGTGGTTTCGGAAATGAGGTCCCCCATCACTTATAATAGTCTTGGGGCAGCCGAAACGGGATATGATATTGGCCTTCACAAATTTCAAAACCACAGAGTAGTCATTTGTACCCGTAGGAATGGCCTCTATCCATTTAGAGACATAATCAACTGCCATCAAGATATATTCAAAACCATGGGACGACGGGAAGGGGCCCATAAAGTCAATTCCCCACACATCAAAAATTTCAACAGGTTGAATAGGATGTTGAGGCATTTCATTCTTCTTCCCAATCGTTCCAATCCGTTGACATCTAATACAGGCCTTAACAAAATTATGAGAATCCTTAAATAAGGAAGGCCACCAAAAATCGGACTGGAGAACCTTAAAAGCAGTTTTCTTAGCACCAAAGTGTCCTCCACAATGAAGTTCATGGCAAAAACTCAGCACACTTTGTAGTTCCTCTTCAGGCACACAACGTCTCAATACTTGGTCTTGTCCAATTCTAAATAATTCTGGCTCTTCCCAATGAAAATATCTTGCTTGAGAAATGAATCTCTTTCTTTTCTGCTCATCCCAAGAGCCAGGAGTTTGTCCAGTGACCAAGTAATTTACAATGTCTGCATACCAAGGTAAAGTTGGTGTTACAGCCATCAGAGTTTCATCAGGAAATGTCTCGCGAATGTCTTCAGAGATAGTCATTAAGAGGAAGGCGAGACAGGTGGTCAGCCACAACATTTTCTACTCCTTTCTTTTCACGTATTTCCAAGTCAAATTCTTGAAGGAGTAAGATCCACCTAATCAGACGTGGCTTAGAATCTTTCTTAGCAATGAGATGTTTCACTACTGCATGATCAGTAAAAATAACCACCTTAGACCCAAGTAAATAAGACCTAAACTTCTCTAAAGCAAAAACTACAGCAAGTAATTCTTTTTCAGTGACGGTGTTGTTTTGCTGAGGTTCAGTTAAAGTCTTGCTTGCATAATGTAGCACATGAGGTCTTCCCTCAACCCTTTGTCCAAGGACTGCTCCCACTGCATAATCTGAAGCATCACACATAAGCTCAAATGGGAGTGTCCAATCAGGAACTTGGAGAACAGGCGCAGAAATCAAGGCCTCCTTTAGAGTTTGAAAGGCCTCGGCACACTTTGAATCAAAACTGAAGGAAGATTCCTTCGCCAACAAGTCACAAAGTGGCCTAGAAATCTTACTAAAATTTTTAATAAAGCGCCTGTAAAAGCCAGCATGGCCTAGAAAGGATCTAATATGTTTGACATTCATAAGCAATGGAAGTTTGGAAATAGAATCAATCTTGGCTTTATCTACTTCCAAGCCCTGCTTGGATACAACATGCCCAAGTACAATTCCTTTCTGTACCATGAAGTGACTTTTCTCCCAGCTGAGGACTAAGCCAGTGTCCTTACATCGTTTCAACACATTCTCCAGGTGCAGGAGACACTGATCGAAAGACGAGCCATAAATAGAGAAGTCATCCATAAATACTTCGACACACTCATCAATCATGTCCGAAAAGATAGACATCATACACCGCTGGAATGTTGCAGGGGCATTACATAATCCAAACGGCATACGCCTGAATGCAAAAGTACCGTAAGGACTCGTGAATGTTGTCTTTTCCTGGTCATAAGGAAAGATTGCCACCTGATTGTACCCAGAATATCCATCGAGAAAGCAATAATACTTATTCCCTGCCAATTTTTTGAGAATTTGATCAATAAAAGGCAAAAGAAAGTGATCATTCTGGGTAGCGGTGTTCAGCTTGCGGTAATCAATACAGACCCTCCATCCGGTTGAGGGTCTAGTGACAACTTGTTCACCTTGGTCGTTGAGTTCCACAGTAAAGCCTACCTTCTTTGGCACCACATGAATGGGACTGACCCATTTACTATCAGCAATGGGATATATGATCCTAGCGTCCAACCACTTCAGGATTTCCTTTTTTACAACCTCCCTCATATTAGGGTTCAGACGTCTCTGCATGTCCCTAAAAGGCTTGATGGAATCATCAGTATAAATGTGGTGCATGCAGAGTGTAGAGTCTATACCCTTAATGTCAGCAATGCTCCAAGCAATAGCTTCCTTGTGCCTAGACAGGCATTCAATCAAGGCTCCCTCCTGTGCCTCAGACAGCACAGCCGAAATGATAACGGGGAGCGTATCATTGGCACCTAGGAAAACATACTTGAGAGTGTCAGGGAGGGGTTTCAACTCAAGGTTGGGGGCTTGTATGGTTGAGGGTTTCATAATAGATGTCCCCATCTCAGGTAGCAAATCTACCTTCGACGGAAATGATGGAGGAAGAGACTCAGCAGAAACTCCTAGCAATTCCTCTAGTTCTAGTATATCCCCTTCAAATTCCTCCAAGAGATGGGAATGCTCATTTAGCATGACATGCTGAAGGGGGTCATCACATAACATTGCAGGAGTTGCCTCTTCAATCAGATCATCTATCACCTCAACTTGAGAACAATCCTCAAGTCCAGCTTGTTTGTAAGCATCAAACACATTAAGCAGGATTTTCCTGTTCCCAAAGCCCATTTTCAATGCCCCAGTATTGCAATTAATTGAAGCATGAGAAGTTGCAAGGAAGGGGCGGCCCAAAATGATGGAGGGTTTGGTTGGCTTGTTGGTAGGGTCAGTGTCCAAAACTAAGAAGTCAACAGGAAAGAAGAAATCCTCCACTCTTATGAGAACATCTTCCAAAATTCCCCGTGGTGTCTTAAGTGATCGATCAGCAACTTGAAGGATTACAGGGCTAGGCTTCAGATTGCCTCCCCCAAGTTGTTCATAAACGTAGCTCGGAAGGATGTTCACCCCTGTACCCAGATCAAGCAGAGCCTCATTAATTTGTAAGTCACCAATAACTACAGAGATATATGGGGCTCCTGTGTCCTTAAGTTTTGGGGGTGTGCCATGTTGAACAATTAAGCTAACAGAATCAGGCAGGACAACTTTAGATTGGACCTGTTTTCTAGATTACCGCTTTTTCGTGCACAAATCCTTTAAGAAGTGGGCATAAGATGGAATCTGCCTGATAGCTTTAAGCAAAGGCAGGTTAATCTGCACTTGCTTGAAAGTTTCCATAATCTCATCCATCTTATCTTTGGCTCCAGATGAGCCAGCAGAAGTTTTCCCAGAGGTGGATAAGCGCTCTGGAAAAGGCACTCTCGATCTCTGGGTGGAAGGGTTGTCATGTCGAGTAAGGGGTGGAATGGGGGCAACTTCTTCCGGTGAGGTGATTTCAAGAGGAGAAGATTTGGGCAAATCTTCTCCGGTGGGGGTGAAAGTCGGGGTGGATGGTTTTTTAGGGGGTGAGACTATAGGAGCATCGGGTTTGGAAATTTCTTTCCCACTCCTCAGAATAGCCACCGCCTGAGCATGCTCCCTAAAGAGAATCCCTTTTCCTTTAGGATTTTCCTCAGCAGCACTGGGAAACTTCCCAGTCTCCCTCTGTCTAACGGCCTCAACAAGGTGCCCAATTTGTGATTTCATCTCATGTATAGCCTTGTCATGAGATTGGATGATGGCACTTTGACTTTCTTGCATAGTTTTCAACATCGCCTTCAATTCATCCATCTCAGAGGTTTTAGGTTGGGAAAAGGTCTGAGGTTGGTTCATTTGATGGTTTTGAAAGGATTGTGATTTGTAATTTCCTGAATTTGAGACATTTCCTTGTCTCCATGAAAAATTTGGGTGATTCCTCCATCCCTCATTATAAGTGTTGGAGAAAGGATCATTACGAGGTCTTGGACGGAACCCTTGAGCGGCATTCAAATCCGCTTGTACAAGCTCAGGGAATTGGGAGGCCAAGTGGCAATCCACAGTGGCGTGTGTATTGCCTTGACAAATTACGCATTCGGAAGCTTGGGATGTGGAGGTGTTAGGTACGAATGAACTCGGGTTCGACATAAGCCTTTCCATGTTTTGATTCAATAATTGAATTTGATAGGCTAAATTTTGGGTGTCTCTTGCTTCATTCGCCTCCAACTTTCTTTGCATGAGAGTGGGCTTTCTATCCATGTAGGTAGAATTCAAGTGAATAGAATTCTCACTCAAAGTATCAAATAAGTTCCAAGCTTCATCCTCAGTCTTAGATAGAAAGGTTCCTGCACAGGCACCATCCACAGTTTGCCTATGCGAATCATTAAGTCCGGTGTAAAACCTTTCAACCAGTTGCCATTTAGGCACCTGGTGATGTGGGCAAAGTCTCAGCAAATCGTTGAAGCGCTCCCACGCATCATGGAATGCTTCCCCATCCTTTTGAGCAAAACTCATAATTTCCCTCCTAAAGTGATTTGTTTTGCTCATGGGGAAGTACTTCAAAAACTCCTTCTTCAGGGCATCCCAAGTATTTATATTATCAAGGGTGTGATACCAATACTTGGCTTTGTCCTTTAGGGAGAAAGGAAAGAGGGTCCGCATTTGAGCGTCATCAGTAATGCCCTGCAGCCTCACCGTGGAACAGACCTCGGTGAATTCCTCGATATGCCTGTAAGGGTCTTCCCTAGTAGTACCATAAAAGGAGGGTAGCAAGGATATGGTACTACTTTTGATCTCATATGGATTGTCCCCTCCAGGTCTACGTAGTGCTGGGCCAGCTTGATTGGTTGGGATGAAATATTCCTTAAGGCTCCTTTGACCGGCCATTTCTACCCTTGGAAGGTCTTTTCTTAGGATTCTTTTAGGTTCAGGATCAAATACAAGTTGTCTCCTAAGAGAACGCCTACCAAGCATGCACTACAAACACAATTCAAAAGGACTTGTTTGGTCTTTACAAATTTAGGCTTTTGACTTTAGTTCAAATTGTAGGTGACAAAACAAGTTGCCCAATCAATTACGCGCCTATTGTCAACCTACGGCTCGCCTAAGAAGACCTAGTTGGAGCTTAGGTGTTCTTCCCTAAATCTCAAATGGTCAAGTAAATCCAAAGACGGAAGATCGAGGGATGCAAGTAGGCCAAAGCCTTGCTTTGAAGCTGTGCTTTCGCGGTGCTTCTCAACTACCCCCAAAAATCCGTGACAGGGTATCCCCCTCTTTGGATTTACAAAACCTTTGATCTCAAGTTTCGAACACTTCAGAAACCAACGATAGGAGGGCTCTTGTCCTAGTCATTTCAAGACTTAGGAGTGTCTAAATGAGTGCTGTGGTGCAACAGATATAAGTGTGCATTCACCGCAAAATGATTTTGAATTTTGAATCGCATACCACGTTTTACAATCAAGTCCTTGATTTTTAGATGTCCCTCCTTTAATTAGTCCTTTTCTCGAATGTATGTGACCACTTGTTAGATCGCTTCAAGACAAACTTTGTGGTCTTTGAATTAAATCCCAAATGCAATGCGTGATCAAAAATAGGATGCAAAGTAAGAGAATGCATACCTTACTTCCAGCGATCTACGATGCAAGAATGCACGCAATGCAGAAAAGTAAATCTAGAGGCCGCTCATACATACCTAAATGGTTCGTCCTAGGGCAGGCAGCTTCTAACAGGCAGCTTTTTTTTTTTTTTAATTTTTTTTTAGAACTACTTATGCACAAGCAAATAAAAGTAATAAAAAAACATAAATCTAAAGAAAAGGGAACAGACTCTCAAAAATTACCCAACACGGGCCCAAAACAAAATCGGGGAATAGACCCCTCAAAATATGCCCCAGAACAAGGGTTTCAAACTAACTGCAATGAAAAATTAAGTCTACAGTCATAATTCTAGTCTAATTAAACTAGTGACTAAATACAATGGTGTCTGTCGCGTCCTCGTCCTTCTCCTCCTTTCAAAATTGCTCGTCCAATTCTCCTCTGGCGACGTCAAGAGTCGCCTCTCACAGTGTCTGATTCTTGCATAAATTTTTCTTGCACAGAAAAGAAAATAATAAATGGTCAAATCACTGTGCAATTGACAAATAATCAAAATAAAATCAAGCGAAATTATTGCGTCGGTTGCCTCCCCGGCAACGGCGCCATTTGACTTGTCAATTTTTCGCTTTAAAGTCGTTTGCAGTTTAATGTGGTGGAAAAATCGACTAATCAATATTTAAGAAAAAATAACCACTCGCAGAGGAGAGGGTCGAATCCACAGGGAGGCAATGATGTATTAAAATTCGCACCAGTTAAAAACGTTTGTTCGTAGTTAGTTTGGACAAGAATCAAGCCAAAATTGCCTTCAGATTAAGGTTTAAGCAAGAAACAATGCTGAAATAGCAATTCTGAGAAACTAGAGGATATTTTCCGCAATGCAGAATCAATAAAATATGATTAAAAAGTGACAATGGCAGAAAATGTAATTTCTAATTGACAGTTTACTGAAGCAAAATAGGGGAATTTTTCCCCTTTATCTTGCGCGACGAGGAGTGGATGGTTGGGCGCGGGAAGCTCGGAGGAAGTCCCTTGGATCAAGGGCTTTGAAGTGGTGGTGGCGGCATGTCGTGCGGCCGCCGGAGGTGGCCGGACGAGCTCCGGTGGAGGTGCTGCAGCCGGTGAGCACACGCGGCCTGTTGGCGTGAGGGCTGCCGCGCGCTGCTGCTGCTGGCGGGCACGGGCTGATGCGCGTGGAGAGCGGGTCTGCAGGTGTGGCTGCAGGTCTCGCAAAGGCTGGAGGGGGCGTGCGGTTGGCGAAGGCTGATGGTGGGCGCGGGTGTGCTGCAGGCTGATGCAGGTGTGGTTGCGATTGGCGTGGGTGCGCAGGCTATTGCGCGTGGAGATGGCGTGGGCTGTAGGCGCGGGAAGAGTCTGCAGCCCACGCCATCTCCATGCGCAACAGCCTGCACACCCACCCCAACCGCAACCGCACCCGCACAACCACGCACACCTTCCCTACGCCTGCATCAGCCTGCAGCACACCCGCGCCCACCATTAGCCTTCTCCAACAGCACGCCCCCTCCAGCCTTTGCGAGACCTGCAGCCGCACCTGCAGACCCGCTCTCCACGCGCATCAGCCCGCGCCCGCCAGTAGCAGCAGCCACCCACGCACCTCCAACCGCTCCCGTGCCCTCTGCCAATAGGCAGCGCGCCTACGCCAGCTGCAGCAGCCACCCACGCAGCAGCAGCGCGCGGCAGTCTTCACGCCAACAGGCCGCGTGCGCTCACCGGCTACAGCACCTCTGCCGAAGCTCGTCCGGCCACCTCCGACCGCCGCGCGACACGCTGCCACCACCGCTTCGAAGCCCTTGGTCCAAGGGACTTCCTCCGAGCTTCCTGTGCCCGGCCATCCACTCCTCGTCGCGCAAGACAAAGGGGAAAAATTCCCCTGTTTTGCTACAGTAAACTGTCAATTAGAAATTACAATTTTTGACCATTGTCACTTTTTAATCATATTTTATTGATTCTGCATTGCGGAAAATATCCTCTAGTTTCTCAGAATTGCTATTTTAGCATTGTTTCTTGCTTAAACCTTAATCTGAAGGCAATTTTGGCTTGATTCTTGTCCAAACTAACTACGAACAAACGTTTTTTAACTGGTGCGAATTTTAATACATCATTGCCTCCCTGTGGATTCGACCCGCTCCTCTGCGAGTGGTTATTTTTTCTTAAATATTGATTAGTCGATTTTTCCACCACATTAAGCTGCAAACGACTTTAAAGCGAAAAATTGACGAGTCAAATACTTCAGACGTGTGTGGTGGAAGTGAAGTGGAGGACGGAGATTTCTCTGGATTGGGAGGTGGACTTCAGACGTCCGGGAAATTTCCTGGACGTCTTAAGCGACTGCAGGGTGGTTGACAGTTGTTGCGGCGGTGGTGGTTGGTGACGACAGCGAGGGAGATGCACGCTAAGGTGCTCACGGTAATGCAAGCGAGCTCCGGATGGCGGTGTGGCCTGTCACACCACACGCCCATGGTGGTGGAGACTCGCCGCCACAGTAGAGGCCAGCAGTATGGAATGGAAGAGGGGTCTCTCTGCATAGTGGTGGGTCGGTGGTGGAGGCCTCCTGAGCTCGGCTGCCTCCCTCCTCCTTTTGTAGTGGCCTGCATAAATTTGAATTTAGCTGCCCGACCAGATCCACCACATCCGCTCCCCCTTGAATGGGTTCTTCACTGCGGCAGCTGGGTGTTGGAGCGGCAGCTAGCCGTTCCTGCAAGAAGAAGAATAAAGAAAATAATGTTAAAATATTAGGGCCATTTATATACAGACCCTCAACTTTTATGTTAATAAAAATAATGTACCTAATTGGTTATCTAATTAGATGAATGTCATTCTAAATGCACTTAAAATATGAATGCAATGCATGGATTATGTAATTAAATTAAAACTATGAATTAATCTATTTACATCCTAATTTATACTAAATAAATGTTAGAATTAACCTAATGTGTAGGCACTTAAATACTTAAATAGCCCACAACTATGGGCTAATCAGCGAGCTCCGACTAGTTGAAACTGTTCTTCAACCTATATAACTTGGTGAGAAGCTCCAGAATGATAAATTGAGATTCATTGATCATTTTGAGTTCATTTATTTGAGATTTTGATAACTGGATGTAGTTAGGGATTCATCTTATTCAACTCCGGTAGAGTTGGAGAAGTCTGACAGAAAGTTTAAGTCACATTTTAAGGGACCTAGAAGCTTCAGTGCAATGAACTGAAATCATTCCTGCCCTTAAATCTCTGTAACAACCTATGGGTTGTTCTGACGAACAAACCCCTTCTAGAGTTCAGGCGACGAGCCTGAAACCCTAAATTCCTAAGTTCAAACACTTATTGAAGGGTCTGAGAATGTTCCTGGGGTTGAAAAGAAGAGATTTTAGGTGTTAATTTCTTGAGAAAATGTTTAGCTTAAAAAGTCAAATCTGGAGGCTTAATAGTCAAATCTGAGTTTGATGTTTTGATCCTGAGATCAATTTGACTAATTGTTGAGTTTGAATTTATTTTGAGATTTATTTGAATGATTTTAAAGCGAATTGGATGAGCTCTGACAGTTAATTTGATCGAATTTCAATTACTGCCAGTTTGGGTTGTTTTTGAACCCAAATGAAGCTTTCAGAGAAGCTTTGAGCTTCTCTATGTTTCCTGAAGCTCTTGAGAGCTTAAAAAACTACACCTGAAGCTGTGGAATTCCCTGTAGAACCTATTTAAAACCTTAACTGAGAGAGAAAGTCCAGTCTATGGACTTTATAGCATTGAAATCATTTCCAGGCCATTAATACCCATAGAAAACCTATAGATTCACCCTTTAAATTGAAGAGGAAAACTTCTTCTCATTAAATTGATAGCATAATCCTGTAGAGCAACTCAAGAGCTTTCCAACAAGCTTTTGTTTGCTTGAATTGGAGCTCTGAGCTAGGAGATATCATGATTTGAAGTTTGCTCTGGAAGGGAGAATGATAGTCCCACATCGATAAACCACGAGCGGGCACCTTAGTACAAAAGGAATTTATGCAGTGGGCTTCTCAGTCGTCAGCGCTTGGCGCACGGTTACCGAATGAAACAAACATTGAGCATTTGATCCTGTGCATGTGTGTGTGGGCACGTATGTGCTTGCGAGTGTGCACCTGTGTGGCATGCAGATGTGTAGCCCTGGGAGGCGTGAGTTGGTTTGGCTCAAAAATTTGAACTGAAATAAACCAAACTATAATGAACCAGGCGAGGACCTAGTAGGGTCTGGTCCCACCTTGTAAAGGGTGTTACGTATCCCCGAAAAGTCTGAGCCGCAAATACATAACAAATTTTTGGTTGAAAAGAAAAAACCCGATTCAGCTGAAGGCTAAGTGTAAGGTTCAGAAGCGAAGGAAGTTAAGGATAAGTGTTGAAGGAAAAATACTAAGGGAAGAAGGAAAGAAAGAAGGCTAAGGAAGAAGAAGAAGAAAGAGCAAAGGAAGAGAAGGAAAGGAAGATAAGAGAATTCGTAGAGGTAAAAGGCAAGGCTGAGCAGGCATTAAGAAGAAAGGTAGAAAAGAGGAAGAAGAAAAGAGCTTGAGAAATATGAAGAGAAAAGGAAAGAATAAAAAGAAAGAAGAAAAAGATAAAGAAATGAAAGAAGAAGAAGAGAGAGAAAGAGGCTGAAGAAATAAAGAAAAGATAATAACGGATTTACTTTCTTGTATTATTTTCAATTTCGTTTTATTTTTAAATGTTGTAATAAGGCATGTTTTAATTAGAAGAACTCTCTATTGCCTTAATTCCTTTGAAAGAAAATGGAAATTAACATATTTACTTGCTATTAAAGTAGATCATTTGAGTAAATATGTTTTCTTATAGAATTTTGCATATTTCTTAAATTTAAATCATTAGGCAAAATTCATGTTATTAAAATTAACTTAATTATACCTCGTATGAGTTGTTTTGAATTAATTGGTGAATTTTAAATAATATATACCTCCCAGCGAATAACCTAGACTCAACCAGTTTAAAGTAATAAAATCTAAAATTTTAGGTTAACTTGACCCTATACTACTCAACCGACACAAATTCGAGTTAACCTAAGTTACTTTCTTCTACACTTAATTAAGCAAAATTAATTTAATTAACTATGTTGAGAAGTAGCGATACCACCCACACCCACGCTGCATCCACACTAGTCTCATATGATGCATCTCGGCCGTCCAATCATCCATCAGATGGCTGAGCGTTCGCGCAAAATCATGACAAAGTGCGAGCACAGTGCAATGGTTGGCACCTCAAATCCACGCATGCAGATGCGCATTCAAGCCGAGGTAAGGCTCAAATCGGCAGCAAAGGCGTGCATGAAAGAAATGCAACCATAGATGATGGCGCGGACAGTGCGAATGGTGGCTATGTGGTGCTCTGGATGTGCGCAACTGTCCACGCACGCTCAAGGCGCGATTCAAGGCAGCACTCAAGGCGCGATTCCAGCCGTTCGATCCTCCATCGGACGACCCATACTACGTGCTTAGGCGAAGATGCGCACGATCCACAGCCTACGCCCACGCGAACTCTCGACCGTCTGATCATTCATCAGACGGCCCACCTGGCGCGCGCACGGATCACGCGGAGGAAGGAAGCACGTGCGCTTGCTTGGACCGGCGGGCGAGGGCTTTCACTGATGTTTCTGGAATGGGTTTAGCGACGTCCCGGACGTCGCTAAAACCCTTACTTTGTTTGGAAACCCCTTCTTCTCTATATAAACCTCCTCAACCACCCCATTCAAGGGCATTCAATTCACACACACTCTCCATGCAACACTAGCCTTCTCCTAGCTCCACCAAACACTCCATACCTACCCCGAAGTTGTCAAGCCGCCGACGGAGCCTCCCTCCACCGCCATGGCCGCCTTGCCTCCTCCTCTCACTCTCTTTACTTTAGTTTTATGTTTCACTTGTTTAAGTTTTCATTTATTGTTATAGTTGTAAACAAACTCTAATCCCATGCTATATGTTGATGATGTTTCATATTTCATAGCTCACATCCCCTTAGAATTATTGTCAAGTTTTAAACACGATTTCTAACCCTACTCTCTCTCTCTCTCTCTCGTTTTCTCGCAAGCAAGCAAGCCAAACATTCCTATGACAACTAAAGCAACAAACTAATCTGATTTCACGCCTCCTCATGTTCCACACTTGGACTCACCAAATTCCACATCCTAAATTAAAACTGACGTCGTGAATGCATACTACAATGGCATAATTAAACAAACGCATTCCGCACGCGTTAGTTTTTTGCACTGTTGCCGGGGAGGCAACAGATTTCTTTTGTCGTTTTTATCCCGCATTTGTATTCACATCTTCTAACTCATTTTGCTCTCTTTACTTGATAGGTTGTAGGAACTCAATTTTTGGGTGACGGAGGAGAGTGATCCAAGATAGTGGACCAAGAGTGAAGTGTTGTGAAGACGGTTGTGAGTATTACTCCATCCATTGATTGTTTGCTTGCCTAAAAAAATATAAAAAAACATAAAAATTTAAAATTGACGTGGTGAATGGCTACTTGAGCCACATTCCAAACTCATCACCCAACCAAAAAAAAAATACACTCTAACGTTCTTGAAGAGATTATCTTTTTGGGGTGTTCTTTCATTTGAGTGGTGTTTGTGAGCCACCATGACTTGACTTTGGCCGCACCACTCACCATAATTAAAATCAACTCACCTGGTAGAATTGCATGAACACTGGGGTTGTTTTTCTAGGGCCACAACATTCTAAAGGGAATTGATTTTCACTCGTTGTGTGCAAAACCTTGTGTGCCCACTTGAACCTTATTTGAAAACATTAAGGAACTTCAACCCTAAAAAGCATTAAAGCAAGGATAAATCATTAAAAGACACCACATCCTAAAATCCTTGCTTGAAAATCATGTTTTGTTAAGTGCACACATTTGCTCAAATCGGTTAACTAAGAGGCACAACCCCAAACAACGCCTCATCACATATCCTCAGCACAAGCACTAGCCTAACCCTCATTAAAATGGAGTAGACGTGCCATAGGCAGGACTAGTATAAGTCTTGAAGGTGTGATTAGGTTTACTAGTCACTTGGCCTTCATTCCCTTTGTAGAATCTGGTGTCTAGGCTGCAGGGAAGTGTCAAACAATCGTGATTGTGGGGTCTATAGAACCGGCGGCGAAAGCTGAAGGAAGAACCTTCCCTTCAATCCCCTCGTAATCAATCTGGCCAAATTAACATCGGAAAGGGTGGTTAAGTGCTTACAAATCTGATCATTCCCTTTGAGGCTTCTAGGTCACCTAAGGTATACACTATAAGGACTAGACTTGCTTGCTTGTTTGTGCACACACTTCTCACACCTGTCTCTCTCCGCATTCCTCCCCGTTCTTCTCTAGTGTATGCACGGGAGATGATCACTGCATCCTGAGCTGTTTGTTTTAGATAGGGAAATCAGGAGGAGATTTGATTTTACAAGGGAAATGGCTAAACTAAGAATTGATGAGGTTGAGGACCAACCTCAACCCAATGCTATGGCCATTAGTCAGGCCCAGATCTCTGCCAACCACCAACTTCAACAACAACAGATCCAAACCATCATGCAAGCCATACACCGATTGCAAAACCCTCAAGGGCAACCCCGACTGAGCCCACCTAACCCACCACAACCTCTTGAGGGCTAACCTAGGCCTCTCCATGATTTTTATGATCCGTCTACAATTCTGATCGAGCCACATCTTCGGGTCACCGAAGGGGGAGATGATTTTGAGCCAAAACCTAATGTCCTGAGCTTAATTCAAAGCCACTTTCATGGGAGCTCAAATGAGGACCCCTTCCAACACCTTGAGGACCTAGACCGGATCGTCCAAACTGTGAAACCCAGGAACATCAGCTTGGACAATAGTTTGATTAAGGTGTTCCCTTTCTCCCTAAAAGACAAAGCATCTCACTGGCTTAGAACCTTAGGGAGACCCATCTCCACTTGGGAGGAACCGAGGCATGCATTCTTGAAGAAAATTTTCCCCATAAGTAAAACCAATGCCCTCAGAAGAGCCATTACCACATTTACACTATAATGTGGGGAACAATTTCATGAGGCGTGGGAAAGATTTAATGAATTGTTGAGGAAATGCCTACACCATGAGGAACCAAGGTGGCAATTGGCCCAGATCTTCTATCATGGTCTGGACAGTAACTTTAGGAACTTTGTTGATGCAACATGTGGAGGCAACTTTTTGAACAAAGATGAGGAGAGCACGTTCGAACTCTTTGAGTCAATGAGTGAGAATTCGCTCAACAATGCCTCCATGGGCCAATTTAATTGATCCAGTCAACCCCATGGTGGGATCTATGAAGTGCAAGCCAATTCTGGAACGATTGACATGGACATTATAGCCAAAAAGTTGGATCGAGTTGAGTTGGTGGACAAAAGGATTGATGAGCTGTTGAACCAAACCAGAAACCTGCTACAGGCCCTCTCCCTAGCAAAGGGAGCTCACAATGTAGATTTGGTGTAGCCAATGAACCAAATACACCTGGAACAACCCCTAACCATGTTCTAGAAAGGGACCTTTGCTTCCTCAAACCCTGATTACTCCCTCCTCTCCCCCTCGGCATCTTCTATCTTTGAAGATGTCCAAGCCATCCAAGGTTACTCCAAACCTAACCCCTTCTCCAACACCTACAATGCCAGATGGCGTAATCACCTGAATTTTGCCTAGACGAACCAAAAATCGAACCAATTCCAGAACTAACCCAGGCTTAACCCCCCTCCTATTAGCAAGGTCCACCAGTTAGACCACCCTATAATTAGAATAGGGCGGCCCCTCCCCCACAAAACCAAATGGACATGTTGATAAAATGATGGCTGATATGAATCAGAAACATCAAGAGGAAATGGCATTAGTGAAGGGACAGCTGAGCCAGCTGTTAGATTGCAAACAACAGAGATCTCTTCCTTAACCACAACCGAACCTGCGAAATGTGATCAACAGAGGCCCCAATTCTCAAGGGTTCCAAGCCAATCCTGGGCATGCCCACATGGTCTAGCAAGCCCCACAAACACCCCCTGGGTTTGGTGCTTCTTCTTCCTCTTCTTCTCAAGGATCTACCCATGGTCCCAATGCCTCGGCCAACGCGGTTACCTTGAGAAGCAGCACAAAAACCCAGGACCCCAAATGGCCGACCCCTCCTGTGACCTCACTGTTGGTGCTAGAGCACCACGATCATTTATTTTGATGATAACAAAACACGTGTTATTTAACATTTGCAATTTGAGTCCTAGATTTCAGGTCAATTGCAAATGTGGACGTGTTTAGACGGAGTTCGAGCTCGCATCCAGGATGGATTGGAGGAGCTTGACGGAAAACAGAGGAGGTTCGCGTGGAGCGACAGATTGAAGATAGAAGACAAGAAGAATAGGATAGATTCTTTTTAATCCTTTCTTGTATCTCTTGTCTTTATTTTCTTGCTCTTTTTATTTTCCTTAGAATATTGTTAAAGAGCCTCAAAGTACCCTAACAGTAGTCCTAGGAACACCGGCACAACCCTAGGATACTTAGGTTTTCCGTAGAATACTTAGAAAACCAATATAGGGTTCAAACAGCACTTCCAGACGTCTAATTCCCAAATCAGACGTCTGATAAAGTATTTTAAGACGTCTGACTGTTGTTTCAGACGTCTGATATCTGTTAGGCTGGACATAGCTAGTTCTGTCTGATGAAATCAGACGTCCAGACCTTAGACCAGACGTCTTAGGAGACGTCTGATGGATTTGCCAGACGTCCAATTAGTGGACCGTTGGCTGGCTTAGTAGGTACTGCAGATTATGACCGTTAGAGCCTTATCAGACGTCCTTAGGCCTTTCCAGACGTCTGATAATTGACCGTTTTGCCTCGGCTGACCCAAAATCTCTTCTCAGAGTTTTTCTAGCCGTTGCAACGTTTGGAAATCAATTCCCACAGTAAAAGTAGGTTTCCAGACGTCCATACATAGTGCCAGACGTCCTGTATGTCGTCTGATGGACTTGCACAAAAACCCTGTTTAGATCTGATTCAAGTCAGGGAGAGACCCGCCCAAAATCAGACGTCTGACCTTGAAATCAGACGTCTTAAAGTGGCCTTCCAGACGTCTGATGCAAGAGTTAGACGTCTGATTACCCTGTCAAATGTAATCATTGTCCTGATTTCGACCTGATTCTCTTGGGCTTTGCACCCAACGGCTATAGAACCTTTCCTAAGCATTCTAAAGCCTTCCTAAGGCCTCTATAAATAGAGGGGAACCTTTACACACCTAGATATACAAGAGACACACTAAGAGAAACACAAGACACACTTAAGCAACATAGTTCCACTCTCTTGTGTCCTAGATAGCTCTTGCTCTCCAAGCTCAAGCTCCATTCTCTTGAGAGCATCAAGCTTCGTGCACCCGCTCTCCCGCCGTTGTTTACGAGAGCGACATTGCGCCATCGCGTGGCACACGCACCGCGTCATCAACTCGACGCACTCCTTGTAAAGGGGAGTTTCCTATTTCCTATAGAAGCTACGTTTAAATTCCTTTGTTGGCTCTATAGGATTACTTGTTTATTTTATCTTTGTCTTTTGGTTGGGTATTCGCTTTGCGAATTCCCGTCTCCTTCGTGGGACAAAATCCTTCTCGTGGAGAGAAGGGGTTGAGGAACGCTACCCTCGTACTTGTAGCGTGGTTGTACTGAGGTTGAATCACCCTCGTTTTAAAGTGATTCGGTTAGTGGATTTGATCAACTTGGTTGATCGGGAAATCCTAACTCGAGAGGGTTAGGTGGTGGTTTTCACCCGGTTTGGGTTTCCACCTAAAAACAATTGTGTACATTGTGTGATTGATTGCTTATTTGTAAGATTTTATTTCAATTCCGCATTTTATTACGTCACCCCTCCTAGTAGGGCCAAACCCACACTCACTTTCTGAGATACCTGATTCTGAGGATGAGCAGGAGGAACCCGAGGACCTGGAGATTGACCCGATTCAAACCCAAACACCATACCCTGAGGCCTTGGAGAAAAGGAAGAAAAAGAAAGTTGTAGTTGAGAATGAGGAGCTATTGGAGATTTTCAAACAAGTCCAGATTAATATTCCGCTCCTCGAAGCAATCAAGCATATCTTAGCTTACACTAAGTTCTTGAAGGATGTCTGTATGCCAAAGCATAAGCCGAGAGCCCAAGAACCTAGGAAGGTAGTGCTCTCAGAACAAGCTAGTTTAGTGATATTGAGCAGCCTGCCTCCCAAACGAACTGACCTAGGAGCGTCCCTGATTTCTTGTAATATCGGGGACATGACATTTGATAGAGCACTCTTGGACTTAGGTGCCTCAATCAACCTAATCCCGACTACCCTTTATCACTAGTTTGGATTTGGGGAATTGAAACCCACACCTGTGACTATCCAATTGGCTGATAGATCTATGAAAACCCCGAATGGGGTAGTCAAGGATGTAATTGTTTGGGTCAAGGACTTCTACTTCCTGGTCGACTTTTTGATCCTCGACATGGAAGTCCCCGAATAGCTAGAAAACACACCCATGATCCTGGGCAGACCCTTCTTAGCTACGGCTAAGGTGAACATTGATTGCGACACGGGATGCATGGAAATCACCTTTGGAGACAAGAAGATACAATTTGATATCTTCTGGGTGGCTAAGTCTTTTGATTGTGGCTGGGTTGAGGAGGACGATCCCATGGAACCTCTAGTTGAAGAATGCCTCACTCTTAGCTCTTCAGCAGACCATTTGACTTAACCAATTGATGACTACCCTGACCCACTCCAGCTTGTGGAGGTTGACCTGTGTAGAGCTGATTACCTTCAGCAACCTCCATTCGAGGAGATTGATGTTGATAAACTCCCACCTTCCCCTACCTATCAAATGTTGTTCCACCTACACCCAAACTAAAGCCTTTGCCCAATAATCTCAAGTATGTCTTCCTAGGACCTAACCAGTCCTTTCCTGTGATTATCAATGCCCACTTAACTAAGGATCAAGAACTTAGGTTGACTACAACCCTCTCTAAACATCGGGCAGCCAATGGATGGACAATTTCTAACCTAAAGGGAATTAGCCCTACCTATTGCACTCACAAGATCTATTTGGAAGATGGGGCTCGACCTTCTCGCCATATGTAAAGGTGATTAAACCTGAATATGCGAGAGGTTGTTAAAAAAGAAAGAATCAAGTGGCTTGATGCTGATATCATTTACTCAATTTCCGATAGCCCCTCGGTGAGCCCCACTCAAGTGGTACCCAAGAAAGCCGGGCTCACAGTGGTCACCAATGACCAAGGTGAATCCATCTCCACCCGCATCGCTACCGCATGGCAAGTATGCATTGACTATAGGAAGCTTAATGAGGCCACCAAGAAAGATCATTTCCCTCTGCCATTCATTAACCAGATTCTTGAGTGATTGGCAGGGCAGAAATATTTTTGCTTCCTGGATGGATATTCAGGATACAACCAAGTTGTTATTGCACCAGAGGATCAAGAGAAGACCACATACACTTTCCCGTATGGCACGTTCGCATTCCGTCTTATGCCATTTGGGTTATGCAACGCACCCGCAACCTTTCAGCGTTGCATGCTAGCCATTTTTTTAGAGATGGTGGGTGAATACTTGGAGGTTTTTATGGATGATTTCTCCATGTTCGGGAACTCATTCGACCATTGTCCTAGCAACTTGGAGAAGATCCTGAAGTGATGTATCGAGGTCAACCTGGTTTTAAGCTGGGGAAAGAGCCATTTCATGGTTCAGGAAGGGATTGTCCTCGGTTACATCGTCTTGCATAGGGGCATCGAAATGGATCGAGCTAAGGTTGATTTAATTTCCAAACTTCCACCCCCTAGCTCGGTCAAGCAAATCCGATCTTTCCTAGGACATGTTGGCTTTTATAGAAGGTTCATTAAGGATTTTTCCAAACTTTCTAAGCCCTTGACTGACCTTCTAGTCAACGACGCCCTTTTTCACATGACACCTGATTGCATCAAGGCTTACAACACTCTTAGGGAAACAGTCTCAACTGCACCTATTTTACAACCAGTAGACTGGTCTCAGGACTTTGAGATAATGTGCAATGCATCAGATTTTGCCATCGGCGCAGTCTTAGGACAAAGAAGAGAGAAGAAACCCGTGGTGATCTACTACACGAGCAAAATGTTGGATGAGGCTCAACGGAATTACACCGTCACAGAAAAAGAACTGCTTGCCGTAGCCTTTGGATTAGAAAAGTTTCTATCATACCTTCTGGGATCCTACGTGACGATTTACACTGACCACTCGACTATCTAGCATTTGTTAGCCAAAAAGGACTCTAAGCCCAGGCTCATTCGATGGATCCTGCTCTTGTAGGAATTTGACCTAGAAATACGCAACAAAGCCGGGTCCAAAAATGTCGTAGCCGATCACTTGTCCAGACTTCACCCAGACCACATCGGATCCTCATTACCTTTGACTGACACCTTCCCTGATGAAGAACTTCTAGCCGTGCAAGGAAGAAAGCTACCCTGGTATGCAGACTTAGTCAACTATCTGGTAGTAGGATAGACTCCGCATGGCTGGTCCAGACAGCAACGGGATAAGTTCTTGGCTGAAGCCAAGCACTATTTCTAGGATGATCCTATGATGTTTAGACTCTGTGTTGACCAGATCATTAGGAGGTGTATTCCTGAAGAGGAAGTCCAAAGTGTGTTGTCATTTTGTCACGGCCAAGCCTGTGGTGGCCACTTCTCTGGGAAGCAAACAGCTGCAGAGGTTTTGTAGTCCGAATTTTACTGATCGTCCTTATTCAAGGACGCACACAGTTTCACCAAGACTTGCTCTCGGTGCTAGACATTAGGGACTATGACTAGAAAGGATATGATGCCCCTCCAGCCCATTCTGATTGTTGAAATTTATGATGTTTGGGGCATCGATTTTATGGGTCCCTTCCTGCCATCCAATGGCTACGAGTACATATTAGTCTCAGTGGACTATGTCTCAAAGTGGATCTAAGCTGTAGCCACCTGAAGATGTGACCATAAGGCAGTCATGAACTTTGTTAAGCAGAACATCTTCTCTTAGTTTGGGATACCGAAAGCCATGATCAGTGATGGTGGGAGTCACTTTATTCATGCCCAATTCCATGCCCTACTTAGAAAATACGGGGTTACTCACTGCATTGCCACCCTGTATCACCTGCAAACAAATGGGTAAACTGAGGTCTCTAATAGACAGATCAAGAATTTTCTGCAAAAGACCGTGAGACCTAACCTGAAGGATTGGTCCACACGATTGGATGATGCCCTTTGGGCATACAGGACCACTTTTAAGACCCCAATAGGCATGTTGCCTTATTGTTTGGTCTTTGGCAAAGCTTGCCACCTTCCGGTCGAATTGGAACACTGGGCATACTGGGCTGTTAAGCAGTGCAATATGGATTCCCAATTGGCCGGAGCACAAAGGACACTCCAATTCTCCGAGCTCAAGGAAATCCGTCGGGACGCCTATGAGAACAATTGACTTTACAAAGAAAAGATGAAAGCCGTCCACGACAGACACATTCATAGAAAAACCTTCGAGCCCAATTAGCAAGTTTGGCTTTTTGATGCAAGACTTAAACTTTTCCCTAGGAAGCTGAGATCAAAATGGACAGGACCATATCAGGTGGTCAAGCCTCATCTCAATGGGGTGGTTGAAATTGCAGATCCTAACACTGGGCAAACCTTCATAGTAAACGGCCAGAGATTAAAACATTATCTTGCCCAGGTTCCCCTAAAGGAAGTAGTCACCCTCATTGAGGGTTGACATGGAGCTTCATCCAGCTGGAGGCAATAAACTCAGCGCTTCCTGGGAGGCAACCCAGAAGGTTTAGACTGATCGTAAACTGCAGCACTCAGGTGATTTCTTTTTGTACCCCCTTGCATACATTTATTTGCCAATGAGAACATTGTCCAACTTAAGCATTGGGGGTGGTAATTCGCGTTCTCTGAGTTTATATTATCAGCCTGAATTATATATATATTTATAAAAGAAATTAGGAAGGAAAACTTAGGCATTAGGAACTTATCAATTGTGGGAAATAATACGAGAAGAACCTGAAACACCTAGACTTTTCAAGCATTCAGGCTTAATCAGCCCTAGTGTCCACTAAAATATGGATTTAGCCCCGAATCCTCGCAACCTTAATTTATATTAATCTGATCAATAAAGAAAGGTGATAAGTATACGACTTATCAACCCGCCCTCTGACTCGGAGGGACTTTTAGTCTAAGCATCTGCACACATTTTTGCACTGACTCACTCCTTGGAGATTATAATAGAAATTGGGTAGCTAATGAACCTTCTAGGGTGGTATGGCTGGCAAGTTATCGTGGGTAATAGCCCATTAGCCGGTTGTCCAGAGCCTAGCCACAGGACCATTCTCTTTTATTTCCTCTAGGTAAATCTTAGATCATGGAAGCCACCTACTGAAAGAACAAAAGAAAAAGTAAAAAAAAGAAAAAGGGAGAAATAGAAAAAATTTATATAGAAAAAGAAGAAAAAGAAAAAATAAATAAGCCATACTTTATCGCATGAGTATTGCTGGCAAGTAGTCGTAGGTAATAGCCCATTAGCCAGTTGTCCAGAACCCAGCTCACTAAATGCACAAAAAAGCACAAAACACTTAAGGAAGAAGTGGGGGAGTGGAGCAATCTAGGGAGATATACACTGGAAACACTCTTGTGTTGACCCCACTCAAAATAAAAGTAGGGAGAAAGCTTCCGTAGAAACCCGAAGTCTATTTTAATTACCGTTGAGTGAGTCTATCACAATCTTCACACCAAGATGCTTAGCACTTAAAGTCTTTTTCAAGTTATGGGTGGGTTGGGTAGCCGTAAAAAGTTACCTACACACTCTCAACTCCCAAAATCCAAAAATGAGAAAAGATGAAAAAGAAAAAAATGTCTCTGTATATATGCTTTAAAGCGAGGACTTGAGCAGTTTGCATTTTGGCAAACACACGGGCGTTGTTTAGTCTCTGTGGATTAGGCTCTTAGTTTATTTTCTCCTGTTAACAGGAAACATATGTTTAAGTAATCAATTCCTAATTCAAACTAAAAATAACGGCTAGGACAAACCTTACTAGGGATTAGCAAGGGATGAGTATGGGGGTATGATATTTCTGCATCCAATGATGATAATTTCATTGGGTTTATCTTGAGGATATATGTGCACTAATAACACACCATAATGGGCACGGGAGCACTACATGCATCACGAATTAAGATTGCTTACAAATCAATGTTTAATGGCCATATGTACAAGTGCATGTTGAAACCGGCCTCAAATGAGCAATTGAACTGCACGGATGGATTCAGATCGATGAATGGAGTCCGACGGACTTGAAATCACTTAAATCTGACATCCGGAGCTCCCTCGACCAGCTCAAGAAGTTCTGGCCGTTGATCATCAAATCAACGGCCCATAAGCGTCACGTAGCGCCATCCGTCGCACCTGCACCCACGCTGTAGCCACACTCATCTCACAAGATGCATCTCAGTCGTCCGATCGTCCATCGGATGGCTAAGTGTTCGCACAAAACCGTGACAAAGTGCAAGTGTAGCGCAATGGTTAGCACCTCAAATCCACACACGCAGATGAGCATTTGAGCCAGGGCAAGGCTCAAATCAGCAACGGAGGCACACACGAAGGAAATTCAGCCATAGATGATGGTGTGGATGGTGTGGATGGCGACTACATGGTGCTCTGGATGCGCGCCATCGCCCACACGCGCTCAAGGCGTGATTCAAGGAAACGCTCAAGGCGCGATTCTAGCTGTCCAACCTTCCATCGGACGGCCCATACTACGCATGCAGGCGAAGATGTGCATGATCCACAGCGTGCGCCCACGCGAACTCTCGACCATTTGATCATCCATCAGAAGGCCCACATGGCGTGCACACAGATCACGTAGGGGAAGAAGCACGTGCGCCCACTTGGACCAGTGGGCGAGGGGCTTCACCGACATTTCTGGAATGGGTTTAGCGATGTCTCAGACTTCACTAAAACCCTTACTTAGTTTGGAAAGCCCTTCTTCTCTATATAAATCTCCTCAACCACCCCATTCAAGGGCATTCAATCCACACACACTCTCCATGCAACACTAGCCTTCTTCTAGCTCCACCAAACACTCCATACCTGCCCCGGAGTTGTCAAGCCACTGACGGAGCCTCCCT
The DNA here is from genome assembly GCA_037157565.1 of Thalassia testudinum. Classification (NCBI taxonomy): domain Eukaryota; kingdom Viridiplantae; phylum Streptophyta; class Magnoliopsida; order Alismatales; family Hydrocharitaceae; genus Thalassia; species Thalassia testudinum. The sequence continues at coordinate 2,777,001 of JAZHRO010000003.1, read as the reverse complement.
CCACCACTGTGGTCGCCTTGCCTCCTCCTCGCACTCTCTTTACTTTAGTTTTATGATGCACTTGTTTAAGCTTTCATCTATTGTTATAGTTGTAAACAAACTCTAATCACATGCTATATGTTGATGATGTTTCATATATCATCATAGCTTACATCCTCTTAGAATTATTGTCAAGTTTTAAACACAATCTCTAACCCTACTCTCTCTCTCTCTCATTTTCTCGCAAGCAAACCAAACATTTCTGTGACAACTAAAGCAACAAACTAATCCGATTTCATGCCTGCTTGCATTCGACACTTGGACTCTCCAAATTCCACATCTTAAATTAAAACCGACGTTGTGAACACATATTACAATGGCATAATTAAACAAACGCGTTCCACACGCGCCAGTGCGCCTCATCACCGTCAACTCCTCCAAGTGCCCTCTCATTCGTAAAGGCTTCCACTGGGCTGCCTCAACCATACTGGTACATCTTTGTGCCTGAATAATTACCAACCTAGCTGGTGGCTTTCTATTAAAAGCATCTGCCACGAAATTCCCCTTCCTAGGGTGATAGACTATCGAGCAATCGTACTCCTTGAGGAGCTCCATCTAACGCCTCTGTCTCAGGTTCAATTCCTTCTGATCAAAAAGGTTCTTTAGGCTCTTGTGATCTATGTGGATCTTAAAGGCCTCACTGTGCAAGTAGTGGTGCCAGATCTTCAGGGCGAAGACTATGGCCGCCAACTCCAAGTCATGTGTCGGATAGTTCTTCTCATGAGGCTTCAGTTGCTTCGAAGCATAGGCAACCACATGCCCATGCTGCATCACAACACAACCCAGTCCTCGGAGGGAAGCATCTGTGTATATGATAAATTCACCATCGCTGCCCAAGATGGTAAGTACAAGGCCTGAAGTCAACTTCTCCTTAAGTGTCTGGAAATTGGTCTCACACTCACTGGTCCAAACAAAAGGAGTATCCTTCCTTGTTAACTGGGTCAACGAGAGAGCAATATATGAAAAGCTGTGGATGAACAGCCTGTAGTAACCTGTTGGACCCAGGAAGCTATGAATATCTGTCACTGTCTTGGGTCGCTCCCACTTTAGTACTGCCTTAACCTTGGAAGGATCTACAGAAATCCCTACACTTGACACCACATGTCCCAGAAACTCCACCTAGTGCAGCTAGAACTCACACTTGCTGAATTTGGCTTATAACTGATGCTCCCTCAATGTCTCCAAGACCAATCGGAGATGCTGCTCATGTTGTGCCTCATCGCGGGAATAGATGAGGACATCATCAATGAATACCACAACGAAGCAGTCAAGATAGGACCTGAAGATCTGGTTCGTCAAGCCCATGAATGCGGTAGGGGCGTTTGTCAGTCTGAATGACATCACTAAGAATTTGTAATGGCCATAACGAGTCTTGAAAGCAGTCTTCGATATTTCCCCATCTCTTATTCTGAGCTAGTGGTAGCCTGAATGCAGATCGATCTTGGGGAAAATTATGGCTCCATGGAGCTGGTCGAACAAGTCATCGATCCGCGAAAAGAGATATCTACTCTTAATGGTTACCTTATTTAGCTGCCTGTAGTCAATGCAAAGATGTAAGGTACCATCCTTCTTCTTCATGAACAAAACTGGAGCCCCCCAGCGTAAGGCACTAGGCCGAATGAATCCCTTCTCTAGGAGTTCCTAGAGATGCATCTTCAACTCCTTCAACTCTACAGGTGCCATCTGAATTGGGGTAATCGATATAGGATTGGTCCCCGGAATGCGAGAGATCTATGGTGACCCAAATCTCGCCAACCGATGAGACCCGAGTCGCCGTGTGCTAACAATTAGCTCAAATACCCGCAAGATCGCAATCACCCAATATAGAGCCATAAAACATCAATAGCCAACATTCATTTATAATGCATTAAATGAAAGAAAAACTAAAATGCTGACAATATAATTGAAATTCACCCAAAAATAGAAATTAAAGAGAGTATTGTACAACTACCAAAAAGATAGGAAATAAAATTTTAATAGCAGAAAGAAACTACTGCTATGAGCCACTAACTTAGTACAAATCGTCGCCTCAGGTAGGACCCAATTCTGTGGAAGTCTAACCAACAGCAGTCGTTGCACCTAATTACTTAGCAACACCTGAGTACAGAACTCGAGACAAAACGTCAATAAAAACTGAGTAAAGTAGAACAATTAAACATGCAACTCAAAAAACAAAGTAGAGGAAGAAAGGCACTATGTTAAGAGTTTGTCTATTTATTTCATATCCAGTCTCATTTATTTAATTTTCCTATATTCTCATTGCTCTCAATCTGTCAATCGACGTCTCGAGCACGAGATGATCATATGTAACTTCCTACCGTGCAAGACTGGTATAAGACACCCTCTTGGCTAGGAGGACTACTTATACCCATCGAGTCACCATGCTCTATCACCCTGGGGTCATTGCGAAAAACGGTGGCGGCTACGTCATGTAGCGTGAACATGTACAAGCACTGTGTATGCTGAACCACAGATAGCCAATGACCCACCCACTAACTGAGCAGAACCACTCCAAGCCTCGAGCCTTGCAATCTGCTATCCCAGTTGGTCGCTAAGCCTAACCAAAGAGTTGTAGGGAGACCACCTACTCCCTAAACCTGCCCCTTAACCCGATTTGAAATGACCAAAGTTACAGCCAAAACCCAATGTTTAACGGGTTATTGAGGAGTTTTTAAATATGTGTTCGTTGTAGTAAACCCTCAATCGCTCGAAAATAAATAAAATTTATAACTCAGAATCTACAATGGAGTTCGAGGTCGAACACAAGTAGTAAATATGGAATTTACAACATTAATCTTCTATTTAGAAATAAATAGCACCATAAATGGAGCAAAAATAGAGATATTCAATAAATAATAACCTACTCAAATTTGGTATTCAATCATAAGCATGAGTATTTCAATAGATCACAATGACAAAAAGAAGTCAAGACAAAATAATGGGGAGTTGAATCACCAATTATTAGCCCTAATCAAACATGCATATCAGATCTCAATTATATCAAATAAATGAACAGTAGCTTGAATGCTACAGTGCCTTAGACGACAGTTTCCCAAATCAGAAGAATTAAAGTGTAAGCCATAGCACAAGCACAAGGCTCTTAAGCCTTTCCTTCCTCAAGGTTCTCTTCAACAGAGCCTTCTTTCTTCTCATGGCTAAGTGTTAGCCTTTCAACACATAGCATGCACCCCAAGGCACATGCACAGAGAGCAAAACCCTCCCCCTTTCTCCTCAAAAATTCCTTCTCTCTCTCAAACCCCAAGTCTAATTAGATTTGGGCAATTAGGTTATCGGGTCATGAGCATAGGGGACCAGGCCTGTGTGGTGTGAATTGCAAGTGAGGTGTGAAGTTAAAGGTGAGCAGGGACCTCACCCCAGTGTCTGAGGCAAGAAGCTAACAACACTTTTGCCTTTTATACCCAACAACTTGCTCTTTCACTTACGAGGTGGGACTAATGTCCCAACCTCTTCATTGAATGCATAGTAGCAGAGATGTTTGTTGATTGCGGCTGCTATCATTGTGAGAAGCCTCAATTGGAGATGCAGGCACGCTCCTGGTCTGATTCCGCAGTGCTTGAAGGTTGTAGCAAGGTTAACATCGGTCGGAGACGGGCGGACGGCACCAGAAATGAGAGTGGTGTTGGGTGATGGCCAGTGCTACCTGAAAAGACCAACATTGGCTCAAAAGCCTCAATCAGTAGGTTCAATAGGATCATTGGAGGATGGCGAGGGTGATAGCGGTGTTTGAGTGGAGTTTGGTGCCGTGTGGGGATCTGTTGAGGTTGGAAATGAAGCGCGGAGGAGGTGGTGATCGGTGGAGCAATTGGATGGGTGGAATGATGAATAAGTAGAGGGGTTTTGTGTGGATGGACAAGGCGGAGGTTGTGGAGGTGATAGTGTGATGATTGATGAGGTGTAGCGTGCTCGCGGCCTCGCTGGAGCTCTATTGGAGCGGAAGAAGATGGTGAGGGTGAGACGTGGTAGTTGGCTGAATTGAGAGATTAGAGGGAGAAAAAGGAAGTAAAGGGAGCAAGGAAGAGATAGGACCTAATTTAATGGACGAATGGGAAGGAATACGAGCACCAGTGTGATGGCCGACACTGTGGAAGAAGTGTTCCTTGAGGGAGACGATGACGAAGAGAGGGGGAGATAGCCCTCGCTTTGGCTGGCGAGGCACGGAGGAGGATGAGGAAGATGGACAAGCCAATTTGACCGTTAGCTGTCTGTAGGATGAAGGGGACAGAGGTCGCCAGAGTTAGGGTAGAACGTGGCTGGAGAGGGACAAGGAAGAGGTAATTGGCCTTAAAACCTAGCTAGAGAGGACGACTGTAATTCCAGGAGCCTATATAGAGCTCCTGGGTGAGTTCTAGATCAGGAAAGAGCTTGATTTAGCTCGCAACTTAGGGAATAGGATTCTTGGAATCCTTGCGTTCGCATGGTGTGTAGGATCAATGCCAATTCCTAAAAAGGGGTTGGATGGATTCCTAATTGTCTAAACATTCATCCTTCTAATTTTGGAAGGATTTGGAGTTGAAACCAGAGAGATCATCTCTCTTGAAGCTTGGATCTTTGGGTTCACACCTACCATGGCGGAAGGGACCCATTTAAAGAAGATGATGAGAAGTTGGGGGGCTCTTTGCGAATATTTCAAAAGTTAGCGGCCTATTTGAAAGAAGAGTCTGACTGAACTGAAATGCAAACTAGGTAAGAGGGATTCTGATTGGCTCCAAATTTTGGTACAAACCTAATTTGGACCCAAGGAATCTAATAATGTAGTTGGATTTTAGTTTTGCTCAAGTTTGACTGGATAATTTACGTAGAAACCCAAATTAGGGTAACTTTCCGTCTGAGACTCTATTTTAGGTCAAAATAAGTTCAGATGGTCAAATCAAGAGTATTAAACCTTATAGAATATTTTTATATGATTTTTAGAAGGTTTAGATGGATTTTATTCTGACTAGAACCTCTGTTAATTAAGCGAGTCTGAAATTAGGGTTTCGGGTGCTGTGTTAGTTCTCGAAGTGCGCGAAAAGCCATTTTTGTCTGCATGGACCCTCTTATTAGACATTTATGAACATTTGACCTTAGATTAACCCCTAAGAAAACAAGTGGTTACTCTGCATTTATAGTATGGCGTTAAAACTGCAGAGTTAACCCTGATTCAATGCACTCTTCTCATAAAGGATTTGCAATGAGTTACGACTCTCTGGCGATTATGTAAGAGCATTTGTCTCTTGATTGTAACTAATTAAAGCTAGTTATGGCTCATGATGATGTTATCATCACCCAACAAGTAGCGGGGTTGAACATCAGTTGTCTAATCCTTTTATTTCCTGACATATCCGTCGTATTATATAACCAATTTTCGGATAACTGTATCTCTTATTTTATCAATTCAAAGAATCCTTAGTAATCCTGCATTACTAACTCCAGGATTAATAATTGTCCACATTATCTACCAATTTATCCACATACAAGTAGTTCTAATCTTGTGATAGGGGTCCCATATTATTTAAAAATTGCTGAAGACAGCTAAATTTGTTTTGTGGAAAACAAAGTTTGTTTCATGCATGCAATAACAAGGGTGCATGTATTTATTAAATCTTCATCATTCACCTAAAGCATATTATTTCTCGTTATAGTGCCCAAACATCAAGAAAAACACCAGAGGGTTCCGAACTTAGTAAAAAGGAGAATACATGTTGACCAAGGCAATATACAGAAAAAGATTGCACATGATGGGTTCACAATTACCCGAAAAATCAGCTGAATTGAAAGAGGGATAGACTACTCTACCTAATGTCATAGGAGGGTCACGGTGACTTTGAACTATGCGCATAGGGCCTAGAAACAGTCTCCATTCCTGCTTCGGGATCTGCGTACACATCGGGGATAAGACCTGATTCAAATGGACCAACGACGGGGTCGGAGACACCTAATTACATTTCTTATTTTTCAATAAGGAGAACATACTCAAAAGTGGAATAAACCATACCATCACGTAGTATGCGTCGATACAATTCCAACGATATCTTATTTGTCGAAATCTGAGGTCGGGAAGGACTTGAACCAAGGGAAACAGCACAGGGGGTCGCAAGACCACCTCTGAACCGCTGGCTTAAGTGAACCAATTGCCACACCGGTGAGCCGACTACCCGCCACGAGTCATGCGGTGATTCATTCATGCACTCACCTGCAGATTGCCACATGTTCACCCATCGCTCGACGCCTGCCCGCTGTCCGTCCGATCACGCTACGCCGCGTAAATCTGCCGCTCTGCGCCTCGCTGCTTGATGCGAACACACGCGCGTGCATTTTGAAAACGCTCTACCACGTGTCACTCCCAGGTGTGCTGGGACATCATCGTGCCACACGTTGTCCCCGCACATGCCACTGCCACCCCGTGTCGCACTGCTACTGTGCGCCGCCACTGCCGCTGTGACAATTGTATTGGGAAGCCCAGACTTCTCAAAATTACGAGAAGGTCCTTGTGAGAAAAAAACTGATTTTTGAGAAGGAAAATCTTTCCTCTCTTGATTTGAGAGAGTTGAAGACTAATGATGACCCAAAGGACCCAAAGGGGTCCTTTTATAGGGCTAGGTGTGGTTGCAAATAGGTTTAGGTCGGTGAAATACCCAAATTACCCCTAGGGTTGGTCCACCTTACATTTAAGTCATTGTTAAGTTCTTTTGGCCATAACTTGAGCTATACACCTCAGAATCGCATGAAACAAGCATTGTTGGAAAGGTTGCATTGAGAGGAATCCAATGGTACCATTTATGATATCATTTTGATAGTTTTTGACTAAGGATTGATTTGAAATATGTGTTTCTTGGAAATTTAAGAAGGTGTTGACACCAGCATCGAACCCTGATCAGGTCTCCGTGTTCGAATTGACTCAAACCACTTTGAAATGACTCAGAACCTAGATTTTGGGATGTTATAGTCTACCTAGTTATTTTCCCTAAGCCCGTGTCCATATGAAATCAGCCACGCATAGTTAAGGCAATCGCATAGCTCATCTTAACGAAAATATATATATCTCTATTCAAACAGCTTCAAGAGTTTGCAGTAAAACATAGGCTACAAAGATGGTACAGAAAACTCCCAAAGGCTCGAGATGAAGGTGTGAATTGTCCTCCCAATGGAGCTATGCTACACCTTCTCGCTGCAACTCCTCCTTTGGCTCAAATGAAGGTGGATGATGGAGTGGTAGTTGATCGGCTGTGGTGGTGGTCGTGAGGGTGGTGGTTGACCCCCACAAGGGAGGAGGATGGGTGGTGGTTCCCCTCTCCCAAGGGGGGTTGTGAGTTGAGGAGGAGAAGTGGCTCGAGTGGGAGATGGGAATGGCATCGAGATGTGGGAGGGGTTGTCTGTCGAGTGTGAAGGGAAATGGTGGGAGCATTACTCTCTTGGTTGTGCGATGGAAAATAGGGGAAATTGGTAGGGCCTGTGATTGGGAATTGGGATTGCAAGTAGTGAGATTTTTTTTTGGGATGAAGTGCATGCGTGGTGAGGGAAAAGATAGGGGAGGGTCTACACGAGTGAGGATGGAATGGGGAGGAGTTGTTAGCGCTAGGAATTAGGATTGTTGTGTGTTAGATGAGGAGTGGGGAAGGTTGCGCGTGAGAAAGAATTGTGAGGAGAGGTATTAAGTGGTGACTGTAGCCGTTGAGGGGGGGGAGAGAGAGAGAGAGAGTGGAGAAATTATTATGAGGTCCATAGCTCATGGGAATTTCTTTTGAGAGAGAGAGAGACAGAGAAAGAGAGAGGTGATGCTCAATTTGATGTGGCAACAACCTTAATTCTTGCATTAAAAAATAATGTCATCTCCCGAAACACTCTGCAAGAGAAATAGCCATGGTTATTAATGTGTAGGACAATTATCTTAAGTGACATGAAATTAACCCAAATGCATGGAAGTCTAATTTTAGTGTGATTATTCAATTAATGCACTAATCTGATGCAATAATGCCTGCATTGCTATGGAACTAATACAAATCAAGCATAGCTGATGTCAAATTATGCATGCACATCAGTGATCCTAGCCCCCCATTCAATTCTCCATCTTTCATCTTCACCCTCCATTTAATTCCCAAAAAAACCTACTTTATCCTAATCCAATGCCAACACTAGCATTTAATCTTAGCTATCCATTTTCTTAGCCTTTGTCATGACTATCCCTTAACCTCGATCTAAGGCCACCACCCTCCATCAATCAAATGCCTTCCTACTTACTATAAAAACATATGTGGGTGGCCATTGAAAGGGATATAGCTCCTTCCCTAGGATGCCCCCCCTCTCCTCCTTCTCCTACTCTAACCATCCCCTCTTCACCTTGGTCGTGGGTCTTCCCTAGGTCAAGGTGACACCACACCCCTTTGGTGTGTAGTTCTGCTGGTGGTGCCTTCACTTCCAACTACTTCGATCCTCCTCTGGGCTTCGTCTTCGGGAACATCTAGCTCTCCGTGCACTCTTTGGCTTCGAATTCTCTTCTCCTTTTACTTTAGTTTCATATCATTATTGTTCTAGTAGATTTCTAGTAGATGTTCTAGTTATAGTCTTTTATGTCTAGTTTCTTAGTTCTTATTCTAGTTGTAATTTTTACATTATTTGCTTCATTCGTTGTAATCTATCTTCCTAGTATCAATAAAAGTTTTTAGTTCATCTTTCATCTCATTCTTACCCTCTCTATTATTTCTTACATTCACTTCCATAGTTAGTTCTTGTATTTCATATCTATTTCTCATGGTTTCTAGTCAAATAACTTCACCTTGTGTATTTCATTTTATACTTGAAAACCCTTTAAAAAAATACAAACTAGAAAATAAATGAGCACTTTGAAATTGATTTTAAACTCCATTTCGCCTCCCTGCGAATGACCCAAACTCTCAAGTCTTAATTGAAAATCATTCCAGTTCAGTTTATAAATATTAAAACATTTACAAATTTTCAACTATAATGGCACGTCTTTTTCTATTTAGGATTTTCGCGAACATGTGCATGTCGCATCAAAATCAATACCTTTTTTCTTGATTGTACCTTTGGACCATAAGTCTAGCTTTATTTCTAAGTATTTTGCTAGACTCATCAAGGTTGTTTTTGAAAAGCCATTTGGTTCCAATTATCGATTGTGATTCATGTCTAGGAACAACTTCCCAAACATTGTTTCGTTCAAATTGATTCAATTCTTCTTGCATGACAATAATCCAATAGTCATCACCAAAGGCATCCTCAATGGTTTTTGGCTTTAGTTGGGAGACAAAGACACTTCGAGCAAGGTTACTTATTGAGGATCTAATTTGGACTCCTTTGGAGACTTCATAGATTACAAGATCTTTAGGATGGTTCCATAATAAGGTTAGATCTTTGGGTAAGTCGGTGGCTATGTTCTCTTCAAGAATGTTGGATGGATCTTCTACAGGTGGGTCATCTTGATTGCTTTAAGATTGTGTTTTTGGGATGTTTTCATCAAAGTATACATATAGGGTTTCCTCAACAGTAGAATTTTTCTTATTAAAAACTATATAAGCTTTGCTTCTTGAGAAGAATCCTAGAAATATCCATTCGTCACTTCTAGCATCAAACATATCCAAATTTTCCTTTGTATTCAAATTAAAACACTTGCAACCAAATACCTTAAAATAAGCTATCTTGGGTGATCAATCATAATATAACTCAAAAGGGCTCTTATTTAGGATAGGTCTAACTAAAGCCCTACTTTGGATATAGCAAGCAGTGTTTACTGCCTTTGCCCAAAAATAATGAGGGAGATTTGACTCACATAACATTGTGCAAGCACACTCTTGCAAAGTTCTATCTTTTTTTCTTACAACACCATTATGAGGCGTAGCTTTAGGAAAGGCAAACTCTTGTTTAATTTTGGATTTTGAGCAACATTCAGAAAAATATTGATTCACAAATTCTTCTCCATAATCACTTCTAATCTTAGTGATGGTATAACCTTTTTGAGTTTGGATTCTTTTGGCTAACTTGCTAAATTCCTCGAATGTTACATCTTTAGATCTTAAAAATAGTACCCAAGTAAATCTAGAGAAGTCATCAATAATGACAAGGCAAAACCTAGACCCGATTAGGCTTTCAGACTTGGTTGGTTCAAAAAGTTCTAAGTAAAGTAACTCTAGAGGTCTTGAAGTGCTAGCTATATTTTTTAGGCTTGAAAAAGGCTTTATGCAATTTATCTCGTTCACAAAATTCATAAATATTTTTCTTCTTAAATGTATTTTTTGATAATCCTTTGACTAAGTTATATTTCACAGGTTTATTTATGATTTTCATGTGAATATGTCCTAGTCTTCTATGCCATAGTATTGAATTGTCATCCGATGCAACCAAGCATTTATAAGTATTACATTTGCCAAAGCCAATAATATAGATATCTTTAAACCTAAGTCCTTTTAATAAGGTCTCTTTTGTTTTCTTATCCTTAATTTTGAACCCATCTGAAGTAAAGTTTACTTTATATCTTTTATCACAAATCTGGCTTACACTAAACAGGTTATGTTTTAATCGTTTAACAAAATGGCCATTATCAGAAGAGGTTCTAGAATTATTAATTTGGTTAGTATTAATAATATGACCCTTGTGGTTGTTGTCAAAGGTAATCGTATCACTTTCCTTACAGTTCAGGCTAAGGAAGAATTCTTTTTCTCCTGTCATGTATTTGGAGCAGCTACTATCCATGACTCATCTTCTTTCTACGTGTGCCTGTCATGCAACGTTTTTGAAGAGGTTTAACTGGAGAGGGTCGAATACCATGTACCCATCCATTACAACTTGATAAGTCCTAATGGATTTAAGATTTCCCCTACGCATCCTATAAAACCATTTTTTGTGCTCTATTTGATCTTCTTGAAGGTACCCTACAAAACAGGATTTCAAAGTATCCTTTGGTACCCATATTTTCTTTTTAGGTCCAATTTTGTTAGTGTATTATGCCCAATAACATGTGTCATTAGGCTTATAGACTTTCTCAACCTTTTAACTCAAAGACCTATGTGTGTTGTTTTGTGCTTTTGAACTAGAAGCTTTATGATCATTTTTAAGAATGAACCCTAACCCAAATTTTGTAGAGCTCTGGATATGTGTGCATAATAGTTTTTTCAAATTGTCTTTTTCTTTAGTAAACTTGGCTAAATCATTGACAAGAGTAAGTGATTTTTCTTTTAGCTTATCTAAATATAATTCAAGAGAATCTATATGAGATTTCAAGGAGGCAATTTCTTGTGACAATTCTAGGTTCTTGAGGCATATATGTGTTTATAGGTAGTTTCTATTTCTAGATATTTTGTGAGTTTCTTATTGTCAACCTTAAGTGCTTTTGCTAAATCATGCAATTCATAGAAAGCTTTTAAAAGTTCATCAAATGTACTCATCATTAAGAGCCATAAGTCCAAAGAGAGCTTCTTTGCTAGAAGTTTCTTCTTCTTCAGAACTTGTGTTTGAATCATCCCATGTGACTTGAAGAGCCTTCTTCTTTCCTTCTTTCTGAAGTGTCTTCTTTGACTTCTTTGAAGCCTTTTGAAGCAAGGGACACTCCTTTTTGCTATGTCCCCTCTTTGTTTCTTTTTTCTTCCTCCAATTTTTCTTGTTTCTTAGAAACTTTCTAAACTTATGTAAAAGAAGTGCAATATTTTGGTCTTCTTCTTTTTCTTCAGATTCTTCAACATCAGTGAGAGCCTTGAGTGCTATATCTTTCTTCTTGTTTTCTTCTCATTTATGTTTTTTCATGTGTTCTAACTAAACCTCGTAGGCCATGAGACTGCTAATCAAGTCATTCAATTGGAGTTGGGAGAGGTCTTTAGATTCTTGAATGGCCATAGTCATGGTTTCCCAATCACTTGAGAGTGATTGAAAAATCCTTGTAACAAGAGATTCATTCTTCATCTCTTGGTCTAGATTCCTCAATGAGTTTACAATATTAGTAAACCTTGTGTTCATATCCTTAATAGTTTCTTCTTTCTTTATCCTAAACAGTTCATACTTTTGAGTCTATAGATTAATGTGTTTCTTTTACCTTGGATGTGCCTCATATGTGATTTTACATGTCGAGACTCAGTTGAATTCCTCCTTTGAAAGGACACAGAAAATTACATTCATAGCCTTGACATTGTGAGTTGCTTTTTTCTTTTCTTTTTCTGTGACTTCGATTCTTGCCTTCTTTTAAGGTCTGGTGTACTTTGAGACTATGGTGTTCCTTACTTCATAGTCCATCGAATCTAAAAAGATCTACATACGAGTCTTCCAATAATCATAATTTGTACTATCAAATATAGGTGATCTTACATTGGATTGGCCCTTAGCGTAGCCTTCAATCATGGCAATAGAGAATTTTGACATCGTCTTTGATACCAAATGAAGGTGCCTGTAGGATCTAATGGTCTACACTGGGGGTGAATAATGTAGATAAACAATTATATCAAATTAATGAACTCAAACCACAAAATGAGACAGGTACACCTGAATTTATAGTGGAAACCCTTACGGGTAAAAATCACTACTTAAGCCACTCAGCTTAGGATTTTTCCGACTAGGTCAAACTAGTTAATCCACTAATCATACCATTTGAACGAGGGTGGTACAACCTTTTACAACACTTCTCTCTCACCTAAGAGAAGATAAAAAGAACACTCGAAAATCTCAACTTAGGTCCCAATCAAGGCAAAAAATAAATGTTATAATAAAAAATCAATGGAACCTCAAACAATTTAAATACGCAAATCGAGTTTTTTTGTAGAAGCATAAAGCCTTGTGCTTTGAAGAGAGTAGAAAAATGAGCATGAAAGTATGAGGAGAGTAGAAGTGGAAGCATTTTTTCTCTTGGAAATGCTTTGGAAGTTGTGTTTGAAAAAGGCTACCAAAGGATCCTATTTATAGTCGAAAAATGACCATAGTAGGAAATATTTCAAATTGGTTTGATCGATCAACTTTATATATTAATCGATTAATGGTTGATCTGATCTAAGTACTTAATGAAGAGATTCCTTATTGAGGTATTTTGGTCGATTAATTTCTTCTATTTGATTGATCAAATGAATTGATTGATTGATACTACTTTTGGTCGATCAATTGCGGATTCATTGAGCTCATAAAAATTGTCTTTGTCTAGGAAAAACGTAAGTGAAGAATTGAGGTTCCTTAAATCAATTCTAGATTGAGAAATATAAAAAATATTATAATGGACTCAACCAGTTGATCTTCATCTTGACCTATAATGGAAAGATTGAATGCTTGTGTGCATGATCTTGAAAGATTAGTTAACAATAAAATGTAATTTTGTTTCATCAAAATAGAAGTCTCAACAGGTATATTTTCTTCTTGGAAGATATCTAATGGTTCCTTTACAAGGTTTCTTGACGAGACCTCTTGTACAACAGACAAGGAATCTAGGAGATGCCTAATCTTCTTCATGTGGACTATTTTGGAGCACATGCGTAAGACGTGATTTGAGAAGTTGGCTCCAAATTCAATGGCAATCCTCACGAGAGCTAGATCTCTTGATAGATCTTGCCATAATCTTTCTATTCTTAATGATGTTACACTATCTAATGAAATATATGATGTCACCCATTGTGTGATGGTGGAGAAGTATATTATCACACTGAATAACATTTGCAACTCTTACCTTTCTGTTGGTGGCACCACAGGTGTAGATGTCGCATGGGGAGCTATTGTTTGTTTTGGTAGTAGGGGAGATCGAAAATGATGCAAGGTCCAAGCCAAAGATGCGATCATGGCAAAGTCATTGATTTTGTAGGAAGTGATTGGTCTTTCGGACTTGCTAGTCAAGTAAGGAACTCTTAATTTTTTAACTTTAGTGAAGTACGTCACTAATTCTATTGATGAATGTTCACGGAGGTTATATAATAGTAAAGAGTATTAAATTTAAACTTAAGTTACATGTTAATTTAGATTGTAAATATGTTGTTGGAAATAGAAACAACATTAATCATCAAATAACAAAGACAACGAAGATGGAAATGATAGACTTTTGGCTGCATTATATTATTTGTCGTGTATTAAGACAATGTATAGTTAAAGTAATGAGCTAAACTTCTGCCCACCGAGAGAACTGAAGAAAAAAAAATAAAAAAAAGATCCATCGACAGCCGGAGAAGCGCCTTGGAAAATAACAATTCCCCACAAAGTTTTCTCTATTCCCGCCTTTCACCGCCATTTCCAGGCGTCAGTCACGGTGGGCGCGCAGGGGAGGCGAGCCACCCAGCGAAGCCAAGCCAAGGCTATGGACGTGGACGGGTGGGAGGAGCAGATCGATGTAGACGACTCCGATCTCCCATCACTCCTCCATCTCTCCAAGTCCAACAACAACAACAACAGCAGCAGCAGACCTCCCCCAACCCTTCTTCCCTGCTCCCGCCCTCCTCCCAAGGAGGACTCTCCTCCTATTTCTGATCCTGATCCTGATCCTAATCCATCCACGGCCTTCCGCCCCATCCCGGGCCCCGCGGGGGTCCTGCAGGCGAAGAAGAAGATGCAACGGCAGACTAATCCTCGCCCGAGCGGTAGCAACAACGTCGTCTTGCAGGCCAAAAGCCAGGTCCATGATTGCGACCACCAAGTCGATGTGGACTTCAAGACCACCCCTTGGCTCCGTGCGTTGAGCTCCTTAGGTAGATGGACCAGCAACTAGATTGACCTCTCATACGTGGACAGGAGCGCACTTGTTGATTCTTACTTGTGAGAGTTGTTTTTTTTTTTTTTTTTTGACCCCTTCACAGGGGTCGACTCCGTCCAGTGCCCCATCGGCTCCATCAAGAGGGATCGCAGGGCTCGCAGAGTTAAAGAGGTGAGAGAAATATCTGCTGTCAAAATTACCTTAATGGGAAATACAGGTTCGAGTCTCCAGATATTACCCGAAGAAATAAGGGGAAGAGAGCATCTCACTTCTTCCCCTTCATGAGGGCTATCATTTTATTTTATTTTATTTTAGTCTGCATTCGTGCCTGTCTCAAAGTGCCAGACATCATTGGATTCCAGTTCCATATCAACCTTTTAAATTCAGCTCAGCGCATTAAGTACGCTAGGATGGAAATACCATAGTTGGAAATAGATCGCCCTATTTAGCCAATCACTTGGCCAGGGAGGTGGCAGGCAAGCACATGATCGAAATCCATTTGTGGATCGGCATTGTGGCCTCCTCTTCCCTGACATTAGAGGGAGTCTAGTTAATTTTGATTGAAGCCTTTGGTTAACCCTTGTACTCCATCTGCTTCCCTTGAGGGGTTTCCCGCATAAAATCCTAATGCCGTCTCCTTTGAGCATTACATGGTATATTTTTGGTGGGTTGATTGAAGCTGTGTGGGAATTAATGCCCAACATTGAAGACCAGACGGTATTTCAACTTCTTTTGCATACTTGTGCATTTGTTATGATTGAACTTTTTGATTGTTGTTTTGATGGAAATCTGATTCCGTGGAACTGGATTCGGTTGCGGTACTGTAATTGGAGGTTAATGTTTCGTGTAATCCATTTTTTATGTTCTTGTAGACATTTCTTAGAAACATTTGAGAACACTACTATTGCATTTCGGTACTTTGGCAGTCGCTATATAACTGCATCACATTTGATTCCATGGAAATGGATTCGGATGAACTTGATTGCATCAGGGCAATATAAATGGGATTCAATGGAATGTGAGGGTTTCATTTTTTGGATCACTTTTGAAAAGTAAAAACAGGATTACTCGAGATTAGTGATCCTCTGAGTACATTACACCCTTGGCAGAAATGTTAAAAGGATATAGGACAGGTTTGCATCCCCGATGCTTCTTGCTACTTTGGTACGTTAGGGTTTTGCTGATCTTTGCTGTTGTGGATTTGCAGGTGGTAGGGATGGTGAGTTCCTGCAGGCCAAATAGGCTCGGGGATCTCACAGTGATGCTCAAGGTACATGTTTTCTGGTCTTTTCTGGTGGGGAATTGATGTGGAATTTTGAGTTGAGCTCCTGATGTGTAGATTCCTTGGTCCAGGATCCTACAGGTAGCATTGGTGCTTTTGTCCACCATAAGGTTCTGATGGACAGTAGATTCAGTAATGTGGATATAGCAGTTGGCTGCGTCCTCGTGCTTAAACAGGTAAATTGGCTGTAGGGTTTTTCAAGGATAGTATGCACTGTAGTTTCTGCACTATTTGTAAATTTGAATCTGTTACATGGTTAAACTTCAAATTTCAGGTGGCGGTCTTCACCATTCGTTCCATGTTTTATCTCAATGTAACACTGAACAATGTGATCAAGGTGATTGCAGTTTTTTACATTTTTAGTCTTCAGAAGATCAAAATGCTTCTGAAAGAATGTCTTATCCCTCAATATTTCCACGCATAGTTAAATGTGCATATTCCAGGGCTTCAGTGGATGCAATGACCTTCTGGAATTCGAAGGTGCCCTCAAAGTAGTGTTTCCTCCCATAGATGTAACCTTATTATGATTCAACCATAATGACCATGCACAGCTTGTGCAGATTACAAAACTTTTTAGTTTTATGATATCAAAACCTTTTCAAGTCAGATCATATTAACAACTCTATGTGAATAATAGAAAAAACTCTAGCCAGTCACTTTTCAAATATTCCTCATCTTGAATAGCATTATTCCTTGACTCTGGCCTAGCTTTCTTTTTGGAACCTTTTCTTTTGGGGTAACTTTTGAACCTTTTCAGTTATATAAAGGGGGATCATCAATTGGATTTATATTAAACTTTCATAAATGATGGTCAAACTCCATGCACATTTAATACAATGGCTGACTGCTTTCTTGGGATATGGGTATTTTCAATTCCTATTTGCTAATTTAAATGTGATTGGATGTCTTTGCAGATAATGCAGAAAGATTGCGGACCTCCTCAAAAATCAATTATGTCCTCATGCGGGGAAAGAGACTCTGGTTTGTGTAAAATACATTTTTCTCCTTGATTTTCCTACCCTCCCAAGGTTCTGATGCTCCTTGGTTTCAGGTAAGCACTCTGAAGCTGGTCCAAGGGCTGAGGGCAAAATCCCACGGAAACTGGGAGTTGGCCATAGAGAATTTCACAGGGAAGATGAGAGTTATGAAACTGTTGCTTCAGACAACATTGCCCCCCATGGAGAGGCAACCAAGCAATTTTCAGCTGAAAAAACTATCAAAATCGTGAACCCCAATGGTAATCCAGATGACGGTTTCCTACAGGGATTGACTGGGAACTTGGCACCTAAAGATTTGCTTAATTCAACACCCTACAACCGGCCAGGAACAATGAGAGCACCCTTGGCAATATCAGAAGCTGAATATACTCTTCATGAAAGCACGAAGCCTCCAAATGTCAGTAGGTCAAAAGCAGACATATCATTTGATGATCCAGTTAGTACATCAGCATCCAGTCTATGTGCCATACCCCATAAACAAATGCCAAACAAAAGCAGAGTATCTACAGATTCTAATTGTGCAAATGCAAGCAGAATATCAGATGGTTCGCTTGATAGGTTGACACCCAGTCTGCATGCCACAGCAATGTCTGAACAAGATCTTGATAGAAGCAAGGCAACTACAAACTCTGAAAGAGCAAATATGGATAGTTTATCAGGGGATGATTGCAGTACTTTGGCATCCAGTTTGCATCCTACAAATGCAATCGCCCGTGGGCTGCTGAGAACCCCCCCAACGAGGCAGGAACTTGGAAGAGGCGGCAATATGGATGCCCCACAAGTGCCAAATCAAAGATTGGTTAATGGTGCAAGACACTTCCCTACAAACCTGGAGGATTCATCTTTGATATCAAAACAGGATGCATCACCTTCCATCACTGCCATTGAACCTAAGAGGGTAGTTTCAAAAGCTCTTGCCACGGATTGGACGGATGAACAGCTAGCGGAACTATTCTCGGACCATCAGGATGGAGATGATATGTTCAAGCTCCTCTTCTGATTTTTAAATCAGAGATTCTGACAAGATGATCCCTCAATTCATATGCAGTGAAGATCTGTTTGCAGTAACTAAAAGACCAACAAATGAAGCACAATATATCTGTCCCCATAGATCATATCTGCTACATATCTTTCACTCTCATACAAGCACCCACATGTTGGTCATGCATACATTTCATTTAAGACATCGCAGCTGATTCAACATTATGTGCATGTTCCTCTAAGAATGTGGATATGGATAATAACAAATCAAACATATTGTAAAAAGAGACTAACGTTTTGTACATGTTAAAAATGAAAAAAAAAGAGGAGGGAAAAAAAAGATTCATTCAATTAAGGCACGGTTTTGGACAAGATAAACAGTTACATGGGGATTCTAACTTCTAAAGACTTGTATTGGCGTCTTTCTCACATCTGTATGTCATGCACCAGAGGAATGTGCCATGCCAAGGCAAAATAGATGGGCGTTTCCCAAGATAGAACAATTTGGATCACAATGTTGGAACATCGTCATGGCATTGAGAGTGCGAGGGGAGCCTCACTCTCGTGGGATGCAAGAGATGACCCCTCATTCGACCCGTCCACATGGTGGCTTGGCTTCCCATTTGAAATTGCAGCCTTCCCGTCATCACCATCTTTGTCGAAGGTGCCATCCCCTGTCGTGCCATCCAACTGGGAAGCTGGGGGTGTTTTCGGCTCACCTGTGGTGGCAGGGGCAATGGAGGTGGTGTGAGCAGGAGCCCATTTCTCAGCTCCAACACTGGGGTCTTGAACAGCAAAGGCCCTGTAGAGGCAGGTGAGGATCCAGAAGGCCCAGGGGATGCCGACAAGGACTATGCCAATTACGGGGAAGAAGGCGGTGGTCTCGGACTCGGGGAGGATGATATAGAGGAGGAGAAATACACCACCAGAGATGAGGATGAGGAAAAAGAGGCAGGAGACAATGTAGACGTAGAGGCTGCCTGCCCTTCCCTCCGGGGGCGGCATTTCATTTGGTTGGCAGCCTGTTTGAATTGGATTGTTGGAGCCCTCCCTCTTTCTTCCAATGTGGCGTTGTATTTTTGCTCTTGCCTTTTTTTTTTCTTGGAATTGTTAAGGGGGTGTGAAGGTATCCATGGGAACAATCTCCAGTGGAGAGGGAGATTTCGGTGATCAGAAAGAGAGATTTCAACTTGTGGTTCAGGGTTGTTAAGGTGGTGTCATGGGAGTAATCTCATTTGAGAGAGAGAGAGAGAGAGAGAGAGAGAGAAGGACGGGGACGAGGTGGAGGGTTGGTTGGAGGGTAAGCCCATGCCTCTCTGGGATGACCATGAAATCGTTGTGCTTTTTTCTTTTTTGGCTAATCGTACTCCAGAGACAGACTATTCAGAATACGCTTTATGTCATTCTTGGACCAGAAACCCCCTTAACTGCATGACTAAAGACAAAGGCTCCATAAACTATTGAATCAAAATTATGTTAGTTTTCAGTTTTTTTGAGTGAGTTATGGGAGAGATTCGAAGCCACTAAAATCGCTCGCACTTGCTATCAAGTTATCTTTTCAAGTGGGTGATGTAAAATCCCTTGAAATATTACGCCAAATTCAATCTCACTGTTGGCCTTTTTCTTGGACCAGGAAAAATGGACCCTTTTTTTTAAGGGATTTGCCTTTTGGAGTTTTGATCGAGTCAGATCCATCTCTGCGTGGTCTCACGACAAAAGATTTAAGACGGCCCCGTGTCCCCACTTAATCACACCTGACAGTTCTATGGTGTGGTTTTCTGACTTTCTACTCCATCCCACATGATCTCACCCGTCAGAGTAACCAACCTTGGATGATCCTCTCATCCATCGATCAAAATTTGAGAAATTGGTCTGGGTGGAACCTGTACTTCAAACAGCTTATCGATTTGGACCTAATATTCCTTCAGCCTACGTAACCAGTAATCTTTTTGCCAGACACAAAGTAGACAAACATATTCCATTGCATGTGTATTTCAACCAAATTGATTAGGAACATAGGCTTGTCTCAACTCAATTAGGAAGAGGTAAAAAATAAAACAAGCGTACAATTGTGGGTGCCATAGAAACCCACTTTCCAGATCAGTTTTTATGATCCCGTCAGATAGCAAACGTCGTGACGTGAAACCCGATCCATTATATCGTCCAGGTCCAGCGTGTCCATGGATCATAAGTCAACAGTTTCAATTTCGTTATCTACTTCCCGATTGTACACATATCAATCAAGTCAAGTCAGGTTGAACATGTTTAAATGAACTTGTCATATGAATAGGATTTTTTATTGCCTGTCTCTGTTACTTATCTTGTACAACACTCTGAAGGTTCCTTTTTTTTTCTAGATGATTTTTTTTTCTGCACAAGAGTTAATAGGGCTGTCGAAAAGGCTCAAAGTGGTAGAATTGAGTCAATAAGGAATTAGGAGATGAAATGAAGACGGGATTGAGTGCAATCTAAACAAAAATTTAGACGTATTGACTCAAACTCAATAATATATATATGATGTTGGTCACCTTGGGTCTAGGTCACTACTTCTCCACCATTGGATTCGTTCAATGGTTGAGATTAAATCCTCACCTTCCCTCCCTCGTTCCCTCCCTCCTCTCCTCACTTTCCCCCAACATCGAAGCCCTAGTCATAGCCCTCTTGACTGCCCCAATCTCTAGTCTCTTTTGCTTGCATCGGCAGCTTCATCACCGTAGCCTCTCCCACTCACCCGCAGCGGTGGCCTGCATCCCCGCAGTGGCGGCCCGCATCCTGCCCTTGCGGCGGTGGTCGCTTGCACCGACGGCCTCATCACTGTAGCCTCTCCCCCTCACCTACAGTGGTGGCCCTCATCCTTGCTGTTGTAGTGGCAGCTCGCATCCCTACCCTTGCAGTGACGGTCACTCGCACCGATGGCTCCATTATCGCAATGGTGGTCTTCTTCACCTTCCCTCCCTCTCGTCACCTTCCCTCTACACCGAAGCCCTCTCGACTCCCCCGATCTCTACTCCCACGATAGCTTTCTCCTCCGTAGCCCTCTCGCTTGCACCCCCCCTTCCTTGTCCTTGGATAGCCCCCCTCCCTCTCAATTGCACTCCCCCTCCTAGGATCGCTCCCCTCCCTCCCTCCCCATCTCACTTCCTACTCCTATTAACAGGCATCTTTAAATTATTTAAATCAGTAACATATTATTTAATTTTGAGACAAATAGTTTAACTTTTAGGCAAACTATTTAAGGTGAGAATACAACCTTAACACCACACGCACAAACTATGGCAAAACCCGTCACATGATTGTTCGAGGTCACTTAAGCATGGGATAATGGTTTTGTGTCTGGGACATTATTTAAGTTTTACATAAATTATTTAAATCAGTAACATATTATTTAAGTTTGAGACAAATAGTTTAACTTTCAAGCAAACTATTTAAGGTGAGAATACAACCTTAACACCACACGCATAAACTATGGCAAAAAACATTACATGATTGTTCGAGGTCACTTAAGCGGAAGATGGTGGTTTTGTGTTTAGGACATATTATTTAAGTTTTATGTAAATTATTTAGATAACTCACATATTATTTAAGTTTGAGACAAACAGTTTAACTTTCACACAAATTATTTAAGTTGCGACACAACAATAACACCACACACACAAACTATTCAAAACCTGTCACACGATTGTTCGAGGTCATTCAAGTGAGGGATGGTGGTTTTGAGTGTAGGATATAGTATTTAAGTTTTACACAAATTATTTAAATTTTTAGCATATAATTTAAGTTTGAGATAAATCATTTAACTTTCACGTAAATTATTTAATTTACGACATAACGATAACACCACATGCACAAACTATTCAAAAATTCGTCACACAATTGTTCAAGGTCATTCAAGTGGGGATAGTGATTTTATTTCTAGAACATATTATTTATGTTTCACGCAAATTATTTAAATTAGTAACATACTATTTTAGTTTGAGACAAATAGTTTAACTTTCCTGCATATTATTTAAAGTGAGAACACAACGTTAACACCACATACACAAACTATGCCAAAATCTGTTACATGATTGGTCGTGGTCACTCAAGTCGGCGATGGTAGTTTTGTGCTTAGGACATATTATTTAAGTTTCACACAAATTACTTAAGTTTGAGACAAATAGTTTAACTTTTAGACAAACTATTTAAGATGAGAACACAACCTTAACATCACACATGTAAACTATTACAAAACCTGTCATATGATCGTTCGTGGTCACTCAAATAGGGGTGGTGGTTTTGTGTATAGGATATATTATTTAAGTTTCACACAAATTATTTAAATTAGTATCATATTATTTATGTTTGAGATAAATAGTTTAACTTTCATGTAAACTATTTAAGGTGAGAACACAACCATAACATCACACGCACAAACTATGGCAAAATCCGTCACACGATTGTTCAAGGTCACTTAAGAAGGGAATGGTGATTTTGTGTCTAGGATATATTATTTAAGTTTCACGTAAATTATTTAAATGAGTAACATATTATTTAAGTTTGAGATAAATAGTTTAACTTTCAAACTATTTAAGGTGAGAACACAACTTTAGCACCACATGTACAAACTATGGCAAAATCTGTCACATGATCGATCAAGGTCACTCAAGTAGGGGATGGTGGTTTTGTGTCTAGGATATATTATTTAAGTTTCACATAACTTATTTAAATCAGCAACATATTATTTAAGTTTGAGACAAATAGTTTAACTTTAAGGCAAACAATTTAAGGTGAGAACATAATCTTAACACCACACACACAAACTATGGCAAAATCTGTCACACGATTGTTCGAGGTCACTGAAGCAGGGGATGGTGGTCTTATGTCTAGGACATATTATTTAAGTTTCACATAAATTATTTAAATTAGTAACATATTATCTAAGTTTGAGACAAATAGCTCGAGCAAACTATTTAAGGTGAGAACACAACCTTAATACCACACGTACAAACTATGGCAAAATTCGTTACACGATCGTTCGAGGTCACTCAAGCTAAGGATGGTGGTTTTGTGTCTAGGATATATTATTTAAGTTTCACGCAAATTTCTTAAATCAGTAACATATTGTTAACATATTGTTTAAGTTTGAGAAGAATAGTTGAACTTTTAAGTAAATCATTTAAGTTGCGACACTACAATAACATCACACACAAACTATTCAAAAACCTGTCACACGATTGTTCCATGTCATTCAAGTGAGGGATGTTAGTTTTGTATGTAGGACATATTATTTAAGTTTCATGCAAATTATTTAAATCTTTAACATATTATTTAAACTTGAGACAAATAGTTTAACTTTCAAGTAAACTATTTAACTTGCAACACAACAATAACACCACATGCACAAACTATTCAAAAATCCGTCACACGATCGTTTGAGGTTACTTAAGCAAGGGATAGTGGTTTTATGTCTAAGACATATTATTTAAGTTTCACACAAATTATTTAAATCAGTAACATATTATTTAAGTTTGAGACAAATAGTTTAACTTTTAGGAATATTATTTAAGTTGTGATACGATGTTAACACCATACACACAAACTATGGTGAAACCCATCACACGATCGCTCGAGGTCACTCAAGTGGGAGATGGTATTTTTGTGCTTAGGACATTATTTAAGTTTCATTTAATTTATTTTAATCAGTAACATATTATTTAAGTTTGAGACAAATAATTTAATTTTCAAGTAAACTATTTAAGTTGGGACACAACCTTAACATGCACAAGTTATGCTAAAACCCATCCCATGATCATTTGAAGTTACTCATGCGAAGGATGATGATTTTGTGTTTAGAATATATTATTTAAATTTTACATAAATTATTTAAATAACATATTATTTAAGTTTGATATAAATAATTTAACTTTCTGACAAACTATTTAAGTTGAGACAACAATAACACATGTACAAACTATTTAAAAACCCATCACACGATCATTTGAGGTCACTCAAATTAGGGATGATGATTTTATGTGTATGACATTACGTAAGTTTCACGCAAATTATTTTACTTTCAAGCATATTATTTAAGGTCAAAATATAACCTAATTGAGGTCTATTCAATTCACTACTTCGTATATTTAATTTGAAATGAAGACATTAACTTAATTCCATGGTAAAATTCACTTGATTTCCACTTTCCTATAATGGCCGAAAGAACCGTTCTTGTTAGTTACTAATTCCAGGTAAAATACACTTGATCTCCGCTTAAAAAGGATTACAATAATTCCGTAAATCTTTTATTTTGATAAGCAACAGAGAATCAGACATTGATCTCCACCGATAGCCTGTAATAGAACCTCATCGGTGAACTTATCTCAATTCTAATGTTTACGAGCCTATTCAATTAGAGAGCTTTTAGCATATTATCCCTAAAGAAACCATCCTTAAATTAAACGATTCAATTCGCACGTTCCGCGTTACGCACATCCTAACAAACAGAGAAAATTAGCCAGGCTTCCTATTAAAGAGGAATTGTGAGACTCATCACGTCGAGTAAACAAACATTCTCCTAAAGCAGAAATTGATCAAAACCAAACGACATGCAAGTCCATACATTCCCAAATGTGAAACTACTGCTTTCAAATAATCATTGCTGTGTCCATACGTGATCGGTTTTGTTCGATTCCCTCTATAATTGTGTTCTACTGCAGAAATATAAACATAGACAAGAAGAATGATAGTAGCTAAAATGAGAACAAGCTTTACACCCTAAAGTTGTCCATTGAGAACAGCAACAAACTGCATCTAACTAGGAAAAATGGAATACACCACGAAAATATGAAAATAAAACATCTCTAAGTTGCATAACAAATCGGCACCACATGCTTCAACTCTCTAAACATTAAAGGCATGCCTCTCCTTAATATCAAATAAGCATCAAACTTATTCATTTTATACCGAACCTCTCCACTGTAATTCACCTCCAGTAATCATCTAAATCTGCCCCAGATGCCTGTCGTTTATTTGTATTAAACAGAAGTTGAACCTCGAAAGAAAAGGTTGTTTACTATGTTAATGCTGACTAGTATACAACATCATAATGGAGGTGGCCAACAGGCACCCCAGGCATCCAAAGTTCGGGGCCTTAGGTTACGAACTTGTTGAAAATGAATCCATAAGGTAGAGTATTATGACCGGCAACTTCTAGCCAATGCCTTGGGCATGTGCATGTCATGGGCAGGGGTATACAAGATTTTC
Source organism: Thalassia testudinum (assembly GCA_037157565.1). Lineage (NCBI taxonomy): Eukaryota > Viridiplantae > Streptophyta > Magnoliopsida > Alismatales > Hydrocharitaceae > Thalassia > Thalassia testudinum. Next base: position 2,751,806 of record JAZHRO010000003.1, on the reverse strand, counting down.
CCTGAGTTTTGACACCCAAGTCTTCGGCAGTGGCTGGTGGATTCATCGTTCCACTCTCCAGATCCCACTCCAGTTTGTTATCTGCCATAACCCCTTGAGGACGGCACTCCCTCCAGGGGAAAGCGGATGAGAAAGATTGATAAAAAGCATGTTAGACAACATGCCATTTCTCTGAACTTCCTCCTGCAGAAACAACAAAACAATCAAGAAAAGAGGGCTAATAAAGTCACATGATGTTTGCATGCAAATAGAAACGGAGAAAGAACAAGAAAGAGCTTTTATGGTATGCACAAAAGGGTATACCATCAAAGTATGTTCCACTTTCCTGATCTCAGTAAGTAAGCGAGCTTCATCAATAAATGGCAACTTCGCAACACCCTTCAGAAATGAATAAGGAGATGATATATTAAGATTATAAGAAAGCGCAAGCCTCTCATAAGATCACAATCAAGATCAAGAACATGTTGATCAACCAGAGATTCATGTCGATCAGCATTACAACATGCCAGCCCACATGATAGTATCCAAGTTAGCAAGCCAATGGACAACAATATGAACGTTTAGTTAGGAAAAGAAAAAAAAAATCATTTTCCATAGAAAGTGCACAAACTTCACAATAACTAAATATGAAAACCAAATATGGGCTGGCATGTTGATAAGGATGTTTTCCCAACTTATGTATGCTACGTTTGAAGACTTGGTCTTTCCAGGAATCAAATAAGCCCACATAGACATGACAATATAAAAATCAAAGTAAGAAAGCCACAAACAAAAATATGGGGAGAATCTTAAAGAAAAAAAAAATCAACCTTTATTATAGATCGTCCTTAAGATTATCAGATTGAACTTCATCTTGAATGCACATATGAAAGGAAAACCTAGACTAGATGTAAGTTTCCACATGAACTCAATCCTATATAGAAAAACAAGCAATCTTATAGTAAGTAGCAATATACTAATGCAAAATAGAATTAAATAGGACTTTCTAGATATACAAAAGTACAAGCTTACCATCTTTGCAATAACAATAGTAGGATCCTTTTCAAAGGGAGTTACTACCACCCTTTCTCGCAAAAATAATGCTGAATCCCCTTTCTTGAACAACAAATCATTGTGATGCTACCAACATTTCTATACTGCTTTATACAAACAAGAGATTGAAAATATTACTTTATGTAAAAAACGATATTGCTTACCCTTTAAAAAGAAGAGGAAGAAGAGTGCAGGAAGTAGAAGAAGACTGTTGCGAGGGAAGAGCCCTACAATGGGGGTCGTCAATGCAAAGGGCGGGGATGCAGGCCGCTGCTGTGGGTGAGGGGGAGTTTAGGGCTGCGGTGATGGGGTGATGGGTTGCGGTGGGGGCGACGGCGACGGCGACGAAGGGCTGGTGTGCTGGCCTCAGGTACGAGTGAGGGGGAGAGGGCCAAGATGTGGGCCCTGCAGTGGGGGCCGTCGCTGTGAGGGCTGGGATGCAGTAAGGGACCGCCGCTGAGAGGGCTGCGGTGAGGAGGCGACGACAATGGAGGGTTGGGGTGCTAGCTGTTGGTGTGAGTGAGAGGGCTGCGGGGGAGAGGGCTATCGAGGGAGTGGAGATCGGGGGAGTCGAGAGGGCTATTGGGGGAGAGGGCTTCGGTTTGGAGGGAAGGTGACGAGAGGAGGGTGGGAAGGTGAAAAAGAAGACCGCCGCTGCGGTGATGGGGCTGCCGTTGTAAGGGCGGTGATGCGTGCCGCCGCTTTGGGTGAAGGGGAGAGGTTGCGGCTGCGGTGATGGGACCACCGGTGCGGGTGAGAGAGAGTGGAGATCGGAGGAGTCGAGAGCGCTATTGGCTAGGGCATCGATGTGGCTTCGATGTGGAGGAAAAGTGAGGAGAAGAGGGAGGGAAGGTGAGGATCTAATCTCAACCATTGATAGAATCTAACGGTGGAGAAAAGGTGGTGACCTGCACCCAACTTCGCTGCTGGTGACTAGCACCATCCTTTTCCCCCGCCTTTCCTCTCCCATCCCATGATTGCTATCCCTCGACGTCCACATCCCTCTGCCTAAGGCTTTTAATTAAAAGGACTAGGAATCAGTAAACTCGACTCAAGGATCGACTTAGACAAAGGCTCATGAGCTAGACTTGATAAAGCATTGAATTGAGTTTAAATAAAAATCCAGGTTGAATGGGTTATCAAGACTTGGCTAGAGCTCAAACTCAATAACATGCGCGCACACACACACACATATATATACTCTTATTTTTCCCCCAAAATCTTGGCCACTCTTCCTCCTCTTTCTCCCTCCGTCACCTTTCAATTCATACCCCTTGTCCCCACACACTCTATTTTCATAAATATTATTTTCATGTAATGCATATGGTATAATATGCAATAATTTTTTTTATTACGTGTAATGCATGACTATATGCATAATATATTATGTTTATTTTATTTAATGCAATTTTTTTATTTTCTATACTTTATTTATGAAGTATATTTTGTTTGTCAAAAATCTCTATTTTATTTAGGAGTTTTTACATAAATATTCTTATAATTTTTTGATATTACATATATATTCTTTGGTTATTGGATATTACATAAATATCCCTGAAATCTTATTTCCCTTAATAGATATGTCTTTCCATTAGTTTTAACTTTCACGGTCGTTAAGTGCAAGTGAATATTTTTACATAAATATCCCTGTAATCTTTTGATATTACATACGTACCCCTAAGTTCTTAGATATTACATAAATGCCCTTGAAATCTTATTCCCATTTACATGAAATACCCTTGAGTTAACTTCCATTTGTTTTAACTTTAATGGTTGTTAACTTTGGATCAAAGTAACATTTCTGCTCCTAAAGGGCAACGCACAATAGTGTGACGAGAGAGGGATGCACAGTGGTGCGATGGAGGATTTGTTGACTATGGAAGGTCGGTGATGACTAACAGGATGGAGGGTTAGGATTTGTTTTGCTCAATTAGGGTTGTAAGAGGGGCATTAAGAGGGTATGGCAGGAGGTGTGAATGGTACTGTGGCTTGAAATATATGCAAAGTTGGTGGATGACTTTGATTTTTTTTGCATTCCCAGATAATGTATCAACCATTGAAGTTAACCAAAGGTCATGATACCACGATTAAGTTTAGATGGTTGCTAACGACACACTAACAAAGGGTCATATCTATTAATGGAGAAAATAATTAAGGGATATTTATGTGACATCTAAGAAGTCACAGTTAATTGTCGTTAAGGTTAAAACTAACGGAAGTTCACTTAATGGTATCTCATGTAAATGGGAACAATATTTTAGGGGCATTTATGTAATATCCAAGAACCTAAGGGTATGTATGTAATATCAAAAGATTACAAGGGTATTTATGTAAAAGTTTTCACCCATAATTAACGGTCATTAAAGTTAAAACTAACGGAAGGGTATATATGTTAATGGAGATAAGATTTCAAGGATATTTATGCAACATCCAAGAATCTAGGGGTATATATGTAATATCAAAAAATTATAGGAATATTTATGTAAAAACCTCTTTTATTTTTGAAGCTTGTGCATGAGCCTGGAAAATATGAACTTGTTAGTTTCTGGACTCAATAATTGGCTTGAGTTCTAATGAGTCAAATCTGAACAAAGTCTAAGGCAACTTAGGTTTATCCATCTTGAGCCTCAAGCTTCGTTCATTAAGCTCAATAGACTATCATACCTCTATCATGCACATTCTACTCTTGACAGGTATAATTATGTTAAACTCATGGGGTAATGTGTAATGTTATTTTTATTTTATATAGCACCTAACTTTATATGCATTATAAACTGAGGTAAATCATTTAATGTATTTTCTTTTCTATACTTTATTTTTCTATAAACATGAGTCTCAGAAAATTGAATCCATCGGTCAATTGGACTTAATAATGGGTTTGATAATAGGTTCGAGTCCATGTAAGCCAAGTCTAAATAGGAGATGTCAAAATTTATCAAGCTAAGCCCAAGGTAGCTTGGGCTGATCAAGCTTGAGTACAAACATGAACTCTATAAGCTTGAGTTCATTAGACTTGATAGACAGTCCTTACACTGATATTAGTTGTAGCTACTGTTAGCTGAATAAATTCAAATAGATCACCATTATCTTTAGTTCTTCATTAAGAAAAATCTTATTACGTCTACGACAGCTAATTAATTACATCGGTCACAAAAGCTGTCAATCTAAGGGTTGGTGATTTCTACATCTGATGAATTAGATAATTTACATTCCTTTCGGTGAATGTGATGCAAATTACATACAGACAAGGCAACCATATTCTTTGTAAGATTTACCCATGACCATTGCATTTGCTCTATCACCAAGTGATTTATCTTTCAGCTAAATATTTTGTATTTCATTCTCATTCTTATCTAATTCTAGATTTACAATTGTAACATTTTCATGACTTGCCTGTAGCTTATATTTGAAGCTAACCATTTCACAAATATGTTTCAGACCCTGGTCCCAGTCTTTCCTTTTGAGAAGAATGACCATACTGCCTGGATTCATAATCTTTTTTAGACATTGGCATTAATTTCACTTAGTAAGTGATGGGAGATAAAAAGTCAAGTTCACAAAAAAAATTGGCCCATGAAGCATAAACAAGCTTAAATTGGGTCAAAGAGGGAGTTGGCCCAACTCCAAGAAAAGGTGTCGATTGAAATGGGGAACCAATGTCCTGGGAGGGCCATTCGAAACAAATCGGTTGGTTCACTAGCCTAATAGTCAGAAGGAGCTTGCCTGGAAGACTACAGTAGCCTAGCGTACTACTGTGCTAAGTTTGGCAACATTGACCATGAAAAGGCACAAACAACATGAAGATCAAGATGTTGGTGTGCAAATCGAGGTGGTAGCACAGGATGCGATACGATGACTTAGAAGGTGAAGCGACCCATGAGTCGTTTGCACTTTATAAGAAGTATATAATTATCGAAATTAATTACAATTAAAAATCTCCTACAAATGAGGAAATTGTTAGTGTATAAATGGTCGTGTGTAAATATGTTGTGATATGAGGGCATTTGTAAAAGGGTTGAATGTATCACTATCTATAAATACTAGGGCTTAGAGCAGGGTTGTGCACTTAAGCTCATTCTATTTGCATTCCATAACAAAAAGTCTATTATGGTATCAGAGTCATCTAGGGCTCTTGCAATCTGATTTGATCAGACCATTTGTGTGATGAACAGGAGCAACTGATCATTTGTAGATAGTGAGCTTCATGCTAATAGTCCACAGACTATTTTCCTTGCATAATATCCTTCGCATCCCTCATGTTCGCAAAAACCTTTTCTCTATTCATAAATTCACCAAAGATAAAAATTGTTATTTTGAGCTTAATGCTAATTTGTGTGTTGTTAAGGATGAACTTAGTGGGACAATACTCTTTGAAGGACCATCCATACAAGGACTTTACCAGTTATGGCTCCCCAAGTCTCTCCAAATGACTTCTTTATCGCATAATTGAGGACAATTCTCCCCTGAAGCTACTGCTGCTATACAGTTTTCTAAGTCCTCATTGTCCTTGTGGCATTCCCGATTAGACCATGCTAACTACTCTATTGTTAAACATGCTCTTCATTCTTGTGATCGTTCTATACTAGATACAAATAAACAATTATGTTCCTGATGAAGACACATTTAATTAGGATAAATTGCCTATTTATGCATGTTCCTAAGCTTAGATATGCATTCTATGTTATAAATATTACACAGCATGCATCATTCTGCATTTTGAGTAGACTGTATAAATTTTATGTTAATTGCGTCCTTTTATGGCAAGGAGAGGAGATTTAATTCGAAGCCTTGGATTGATGATCCAATTGAACGGATCTGATCAGAATGACAATTGGAGTCCAATGCCTCTAAAATCATCTTGATCGGAGTCCCGTAGCACCTTATATAGTCCAAGGAAAATCAACGACCAAGGGACTAGGTGATGCAATTCGGAGCCTCAAATGACAAATTTGACTGCACGGATAGATTTGAGTCGACGATCGTAGCCCAATAGCGTGAAAATTGACTCAATCCAACTTCTGTAATAGCCTTTACAAAGGAAAGAAGATAGACAACCCAGACTGCGCCACGTGGTGCTATCCAGGCCGCCCATGGGTGCGCACGCACCACCGCATGTGTGCAGTGTGCAGTAGCGAGTGTGTGGAGGCAGCGAGCACGCGCGTGAGCATTGCGTGTGGGGCATGTGAGCTGGAGCTTTAGCGATGCTTGCGACGGATCTTCAACAATGTCTATGGCTGTTATTAAATGTCCTATGTACGAAATGGATCCTTTCCTCCACTATAAGAGGACCCCTACCCCTCCCATTGTTCATCATCTCTTCCTTTCTCTCCCTCACCACCTCCAAGGCTCTAGAGAGAGCTTGTCCCAAGCCCGGGATACTCCTTTAAGGTAGAAAATCAAAATATTTTCCAGCCTTTCACCCCCATTCTTAGAGAATCCTGTGGCCATCCTCTCACCACCTTCGGGAAGTAGATCCTCTCTGAGATGTTGTCCCGTCTCGCCCTCCGTCCTTCGACGTCGTTCTTTGTCCCGCTCCTCACCACCTTCATCCGGGTGCCGTCAAAGCAAGTTGTCGTCCAAGCGACTGTTGAGGGGGATTCTTCTCACCACTCTTTATCTTTTCGCTTTCTAGTGTAGTTTTTCATTTTCTTATCTGTAGCAAACTCTACATTGAAAATATATGTGATTGTTTCTCTCTCTCTCCCTCTCATTTTGCATGTAGATTAGTTAGATAAAGTTTTGTCAATCTGATTTCTTGCTTTATAAAAAATACCAAAAAAATCATAAAAGACAAAAATAGCAAAAACAAATAAAAGCGAAGCGCCGATTTCACAAATCAAGCGTTCGCCTCCTCGTGTTCGACTTGGGGTCCACCTCGAGTTTCGGTTATAAATTTTATATGGTTAGTGGATTTCTATGCACTACGATGATGGGTTTCGAACTCAAATCTTTTTGCATCTGAAATCACGCTCATCAGTTCCTGTAAAGACCTGTCCCACTTTTAGCCTTTTAAGACATTTGGAGTGTCAGTCAGACGTCTGGATCCTTTCTCGGACGTTTGGAAATGAAATTTTTGTACGCAATCTGCATTCTGCGTGCGGGCGGTGCGCAGAACTCTCCTTTTCTCTCTCTTTTCTCCTTCTCCCCTTGTCGAACCCTAAACACCCCCAGCTCTATAAAAGCCACCCTCCCCTCCTCTCCTCTCCACTCCACACACCACCATTTCCACCTTCAAAGCGTGGCAGAGCGGCAGGAGGAGGTGAGCGAGGGAGCACGTGAGAGCGAGGAGGAGAGTGCGTGAGAAGGAGGAGGAAGCTGAGGTTAGGAGCTTCGGTGGAAGCTCGTCGAGCTTGTACGACCACTGTGGCACGTGTAGGAGGGAGTCTAGAGTGACGTCCTCGACCACTTGCAGCAGCTGGAGCTGTGGCGGAGCGAGGAGAAACGCGGCGGAGCGCAGCGAGGAGTGCTGGGAGCACGTTCTGATATTTAATTTTTTCCAGTATCAGACGTCTGGAGTGTAGTTCGAAAAACTGGTTGAGCGTCTGGACGTCTAGAGTCAAGACCAGACATCTGAAAGCACCTTTATCGCGAAGGTATGTTCTCTTCGCGGTTACGGCCATGCAGGCCGCACCACAGAAGATATGTTTGGCTGATTTTAGGGTGGCTACTCTATCGTATGCAGGAGCAGCCTTGAGAAGGTGCATGAAACGCCCTTCCATGCACTTTCGGACATCTGATCAGCTCACCAGACGACCGGAGGTGCTTCCAGACGATCGGAGGACTAGTCAGACGTCTGGAACTGCTTTCAGATGGTCGCAGGGGAGTCTTGGACGTCTGAGGACACCGTAGGAACTTGAGGTGAGATTCTATAACTTTTAAGACGTCTGGACTTGTTTCCAGACGTTTGATTTTGGTCAGTAGACATGTTTTTGACCCGCTTGGGGTCTGATTGGGATCCGTTTTACGCAAACGAAGTATCTGTAGTTTCCTTGTGAGTTTCTATACGTGCTAGAAACCTTTATACACTGTTCTAAATCTTCCTTTGTGATATATTCCTTGGTATAGGATTTCGACCTGCTACGTGTTTGGGGCTCGCAGAGACGCCTGGGTCTGCGGTTCAAGCCCCCATTACTCCTGGATTGTCTGGTAGAGTGGTCTACCCCTGTCAATCTTATTAAATAAGAATGTAACTACGGAATTAGCCAACTGGAAACCTAGGATGTGGCATGAATCCTAGGACAGAGAAATGAATAAACCAATTGTGCTGCATGATTGTATTTGTATGCATGAATAAGTTAAACTACTAGCCATTGCCTATAATAAAGTTATGAGCTGCCTGAGATAAATGAACAGTTACCTATGAAATCATCAGCTGCATGTATTAAATTGTGGAAACATGAGCTGCCTGTACATAAACGAGAACTGAATTGTGGATGATGGAATCTGGATCGGGATAATGTAGTGAACATGAGCATGAACCCTACGGGGAATTAGAAGTAGAGCTCCTATGGTCAGATGGAAGATCTAGAATGTAGACGAGAAGTGTGCTGGCCCTTGAGTATGTGGTACCAAGGAGAGCAACTATCCCCCTTTTGTGTAGAGCGGAGGTAGCCGCCCTTGGGTTGAGACCTGGGGTTAGGATTGGCCACTCTACATCGACTTCTGTTGGCCCTCATGTACACGGTACCGAGGCGAGATACTAGTGTAGGGAGGGAGCTAGCCACCCGACGGGACCCAGGGTTCAGTTAGTCACCCTACACCGACTTGTTAGGTCCTATGGGCAAAACGGGGTAGTCAGACGAGGGTGTGCGGACTGTGGAGGGGAGAGACCCCTGTTTGGTTTTGAGGGGCTAGACCCCTATTTCTGAGAGGGCTAGGCCCTACACTGTTCCGTGATGTACTTTGGGCGTACTCGTTAGCGGAAACGACTAACCGTGTGTTAGTGTGGGGTAGCTATCCGTGCGCTTATCACGCACGCCGTAGTCACCGCTACGTCTTGATAGTGACCTCAGGGTAGTTGACTAGGTGTAGGACTACCATGGGGGACTCTCCCAGCCAGGAGAGCAGCACGTGTACCTTCTACTCTTTGGAAAAGACTGTAATTAAGATTGTTCCCACGAGAAACATGCATAATCAAGAGAATATGAAAGTTTGAGGAAAATGGGTGAAAAATAAAAAGGAAATACAATAACTAGAAAAGAGATTTAAACCTGTTGTTTTTACTGCTTTAGATAGTATAGATACCACTCTACTCAACGTTCGTTGACTCCATCTTTTCCATAACACTGTTCAGGTCCAGGAGTTGAGCAGCCGGAGCTTCTGGTTGCAGAGGGTGCTGGGCCCAGTCGAGCTCATTCGTAGTTTTCTGCACTCTTTGTTGTACCCCCTTTACTGTTGTAGTGAGTTTCAGACTTTTAGCTACTGTTGCTATTACTATTGCTTTCGTTTCTGTTATTCTTGTTGTTGTAGTGGTATGTATTGGAATAACAGTTTTTACTGCTTAGTTATGTTGCATATGTGAATGTGGTTTATTTTCCTGCTTCTTGGTTATTTCTTGTTGGACGACTAGGTCTTAGGATTAGTTGAGGTGAGTCAATCTCGGGTCCTATAGGGATTCAGGAACCGGGTTGTAACAGTTCCACATGTATGAAGGCTAAATCTCACAAACTTCATTTGTCCACTAATGGAAGTGTGAGAAATACAACATTTGATATAATTTTTTCTAATGGTTAGACTACACCACTCCCTGCTTATGATGGCTCTTGCTATTTTGTTATTTTTGTGGATGATTACTCCAAGTACACATGGTTGTTTCCTATTGAGAAGTATGATGTCTATGACATATTTGTTCAGTTTGCAGCCTACGTTAACAATTAGTTCAATACTACAATTAAAGGTTCCACTCTGATTGGGGAGGCGAATTTTAGAATTTGACTTCTTGGTTAAAAACAATGGAGTCATCCATCATGTTTCCACTCCTTACACCTGTAAGCAAAATGGGTGTGCTGAGCGGAAGATACAACATTTGACAAAAGTTGCTCGTTCTCTATTTTTTTTTTCTGGGGTTCCATCTAAGTTTTGGTCTTTGGCTTTATGAACAGTTGTGCATATTATAAACATGCTTCCATCTACTGTTACTAAAGGACATTCACCTTTTGAGTTGCTACATAATTCCTCCCCTGATTATGAGTTTTTGAAAATTTTTGGGTGTGTTTGCTACTTGCTTTTGAAGCCTTATACAACTCATAAGTTGGAACCTTGTTCTCTGCAACATGTTTTTTTGGGATATGTTCTTGGTCATAAGGCTTATGTCTACCTTAATGCTCAGAATTCCAAGATTATTATAGCATTTTTGGTTCATTTTGATGAGGTAGTCTTTCCACTCAAGAAAGTTTCAACCAAACCTTCTCTATTAAAATCATCCACTGATGATTCAATTATTTACCAGTACCATTATCCCTTATTCCACAACAAAATCCTTCACCCTCTTTTACACTACCTACTACTTCTACATCTTCAATTCCAAAAACTCCACCTCTTGATCCACCATCCATACATTCTATTCCTGAAGCTCCACCATCTACACATTCAGTCCCACAACTTCCAGTTCCTCAAAATTCAATACCCTTCAATTCCAACTCAGCTTCTGCTCTTGTTGCTTCTACTTCTTCGACTTCTATTTCAATTTAGCTACTAGCTCTTGTACAATACACTCATAGGATGGTGATGCATGCCATGCATGGTATTAGCAAGAAGAAAATATTTACCAGTTTGCTTCATCCATTGCCAGAAGCTCTTGTTTGTTAGTCAAATCCAGTGGAGCCAACCTCGTTCACTGATGCATCTACGTACCCTCAATGAAATGTCGCCATGTCATAGGAGATTCATGCTCTCTTAAAGAATAATACATGGACCTTAGTATCCCGTGCATCTAACATGAATGTTCTAGGAAATAAATGGGTGTACAAGGTCAAATGTAACCAAGATGGCTCTATTGAATGGTTTAAAGTACGACTGGTGGCAAAAGGGTTTCATCAGGTATGAAGGGCTTGATTATTTCAATACATTTAGTCCTGTAACCAAGCAATCCATTATTCGTCTTCTATTATCATTGGTCGTCACTAATGGCTGGTATATGCATCAACTTGATGTACAAAATGCTTTTCTTCATGGTGATTTGGAGGAGGAAGTTTTCATGAGCCAACCACAAGGTTTTGTCCATCCATATTTTCCTCAATATGCATGCAAATTAAAAAAATCCTTGCATGGCCTTAAGCAAGCCCCTCGGGCATAGTTTAGTAAGGTTTCTTATTTTCTTCTTCAATATGGATTTCGGGGCTCTTAAATCGATACCTTTTTATTAATTTATACTGCTGGGAAAATTCATCTTTACATACTAATATATGTCGATGATATTCTTGTTTTGAGCTCCAACTCATTTACTGCTGAAGCTTTTATTCATCATTTGAGCTCTGCCTTTCCAATTTGTAATTTGGGCTATCCAAATTTTTTTCTTGGAGTGGAATTTCATAAGATAAATCATGGTTTGTTTCTTTCACAACAGTGATACATCATAGACCTCATATGTAGCTTTATTTAGTTATATTCCATTATTAAATGCTCCTACATAATTGCCAGATGACCATAATTCATTGCAAATCCATTATGAGAGAATAACAGTAAAATAGGGGTAAAACTGTAATTTTAACAGCATATCTCAATTGTAGAACAATCACGGGATTTCTCAGGGGTTAATTAAAGGTCAAATGGTCTTAATGGTCTAACAAGTAGGTCCGTGTAGACAGAAATGGGTTTTCACGTGTTTCGAGAATTAAATGACATCTGAAACCCTAAAAACATACTCGCTTAATCTACTGAGGTTATGGTCAGGATAAAATTCACATATACCCTCTAAAATTCATAGAAAAATATTCTCTAGGGTTTGGTACCTTCAATTTGACCATTGAAACCTAATTTGACCTAAAATAGAGTCTCAGACAGACAATTACCTTAATTTGGGTAATTATGCAATTTGCCCAGTAAAACTTGGTCAAAACCTAAATCTAACATCACCATTGGATTCCTTGCATCCAAATTAGGTTTGTACAAAAATTTGGGCCCAATATGAGATTGTCTTGACCTAGTTTGCAATTTGGCTCAGTCTAAATCTTTTCTCTCAGACATATGCCCCTGACTTTTGAATTCCTTACAAACAGGATCCTATCTTTGTCGTCACTCTTTGCAATTAGGTCCCTCCTCCATTATCGTGGAGGAATCCTTCTCCGGCGGCCTTTGATTGAAGAGAACTCTTTCTCTGATCAATGAATCCCTTCCAAAATTGGAAGGGAGATTCCTTGAGAAATTCTGTTTCCAATAAATCTGGTCTTGAGCCCAACAACCTTCCGAATCTCTCATGCGAATGCATGAGAGATTCGGGTATCTCAGGGGTTTCCTACTTTGGCAACCTTCCAAGCTTGGAAGCCTGCTTCCCAAGCTTTAATCACCCTCTAGAGACCTATAAAAGGAACCCCAGTGCATGTTGTCCACTCCATGCTCGATTTCGGCCTGCAACACCTCTATTTCATCCCTCCTCTTCGGCCAAGAGGCTCCTCGATGTCTGGCGACTCCTCCTGATCTTCCTCATCGTCCATCCACAATACCAGTGGCAGATTCCTTCCCCTCGACCTCTTCCGCTCTTGGTCGTACCAGTAGGAGCCTCCTTCCCATCGTTGTTGTCGCTTCTACCTCATTGGTGTGGATTCCCCTCCTTTCGTTTGACTAGCTTAGGTTAGTTAGTTCCTTATAGCTCTTAGGTTAATTTTACACCCTCAAAAAATCAAAAATATCCCTTCGACGCCGTCAATCACCCTCGTCTTCCCCATCTCTGGCCACTCCTCCGGTGAGGCATCTCCGCCACTACATCCCTCCATCCACCTCGCCAACTACCCCAAAACCTTTGCCACGACTCCACCAATCAAACCCCTCTCCTATTTCGCTCCACCGCTCACCCAAACATGCCATCGAACTCCACCCTCACCTCACTGACTCACCGAGGTCGTACGACCTCCACACACACAAGCATGCCACACTGCACCCCCAACCATGTTTGCCGTGCTACGGTGAAGCTGCTGAACCATCTGATGAGGTCGCAAGGCCGTGTTCTTCATTTCAGCTCACCGCCACCACCGCCATTACCAGAGCTACTTCGAGCAAGTTCGAAGCCGTATTCTTGCGGCATCTATTCCAGGCACCACCTCCAGGTGATGCGGAACACTTCCAGGCATATGCCCAGGCGATCAATTGGAGACCACACCACCTGCTGCGACTCCAATCGAAGACATCTTCATTCACGGGTGCATGCGAGCAGAAGGTGGGACATTTAGTCCCACCTCGGAAACCAGTGGCGCTGTAACCCTGCATAAAAGGAAAAAGTGACAGATGCTTATCACCTCAACACACAAGGGGTGAGGTCCCCTGTACGTGTCCCTCACACGCCTCGCCCGTGACACTACCACGTGGGCATGGCTCCGACCTGACTCGCCTAGGCCTACGCACACCTCAACTGCTACCCCGCGTTGGTAGCCCTAGTTTCGGGTGTGCTCTAGACCAATTACCTGAATACCCGGTACTGTGCATGGCCCTGGGAGGGCGTGAAAGAGGAGAAAACCATAGAGAAGGAAAGAGAGAGAGCGCGTAGGGTTAAGGGGGTTTTTCTCTATTGTGTATTGGCTAACATTTAGCCAAAAATCGAAGGTGCCCCCCCGGTGCATAAGAGACAGAGCCAAGTGAAGAAGAAAGAAAAGGCAAGGCAAAGAAGGAAGGAGCAAAAAAGAAGAGAAGACATAGAAGAAGGGCCAAGGCAAGGAAGAAAGAAGAAGTAGAAAGAAGAGGACAGTAGAAAGAAAGAAGTAGAGAGAGAAGGCAAGGAAGAAGAATAGTAGAAGCAAAAGAAAAGAGGAATCACTGTAGCAACACATTTTAAGACATCTGATTTCCTGATGTTCCTTCATATTGATATTATTTGAGTATTTGTTATATGTGTTAGACTAATAATTGGTGATCTAAATCGTCATTATTTTGTCTAGATTTCTTTTGACTCTTCATATACTCATGCCATACATTGCATATTAGTTTTTGAGTAATTAATTGTGCTCATTTATATTATTTGTTGAGATTAGCGATTGAATTCTATATTTGCTCCCAGCGAATGACCTCAGACTTTCATTTTTGATATTCGAGTTATAAATTTTATCTGTTGTTCGAGCTATTTTTGAGGAATTATTACTACAACAAACGCATCTTTCAAAACCCCTTGATCTAGCATGTAACAACATTCTGGCGTCATTGCCCGGGAGGTATTCACAATTCACCGCTATTCTCTTGGTATATTTTGATTATATTTGAGTACTAACTTTCCATGTTTGATTTTTTGTGATTTTGCGAGGTACTTCATGAGGAGATCTTCCATGCAAATCAACCATTCCAGAGTAGGTAACTTCTCTATTCTTCCTTAATCAACCTCCTAATATTGGGAAGACAAAAAGAAAATAATTAATTAGGAATCACCTGCCTTATTTTTCATAGTAATTATCATTTAATAGGTAAGTTTCCTGATTTGCAAAAATTTTTTCAAATCTGATTGAAGATTGAGACGATTTTGTGTAGAACTCCCTATCGTAAAGTTCTTACACCTACTAGGGACTACGCTTAAATTCTAAATCACTTTGGGCTAACATTTTTCTTGCTTGAAGCCCAAGGTGAACAAGTTAAGATCAAATTGGATGCAGAATAGAGCCAATTAGGGTTTCAATTTTAGGGTTTTGGAGTGCTAGTTCACAATTTCTCACATAAAAGGAAACAAACCCGCTCGCATTTGTGTTCTACCCAAGCCCTTGGTTGAAAAGATCTAATCAGAAAAACCCTAAAATCAGGATCTAATTTCACTTGAATCTTAAAATCTTGGACCTAATAACTTGGGAGTAAAATTAGGGTGATTTCTAGGTCTTGACCTAGATCTCATTTTGCCATCTTTAGGGTAGGTCAGGTGAAGTTGGTCTACATTGTAGGCCAACCAACCTCCAAATTAGGTCACAAGTTGAATTAACTTCTAATCAAGTAAAATCAAAGGCACAAATTAGGACATAAAATTGGTAAACTTAAGGTCTTAAGTTCGTACATTCCGGTCTACCTGGACCCTCAGTGACAAGGAAGGTTGGGTGGGGGAAATCCTGTAACCCGTGGGGACGCTCTACCGTGTAGGGGTCTTTGTGGGGCTCTCCCTTCTTGGCTGCCCAGGTAATTCTCGGGTGTACGAATTTCTAATTTAGAGGTATCATCCGTCTCGAAATTGCCTTAGTCATTCAAAAATCTTTGGGTGCCTTGATTGGGTCAAATCTCATATCCATTCCCTCATCCCTTCTATTAGAGCACATACACAGGAAGGCTTGGTTTTTAACCTAAGAAGCCTCACTAGATCTTCTCAGGAATCTCTTTCAGATCTGATCAACTTCAATCTAATCTTGAGTTTGATTCTACATCTTGATTCCACCATTTGATTCAAAAATGCAGCTTGACATGTTAGGAAAGGTGATTAGGAAACCTGAGTCCCGAATGACTATCAAAGATAAGATGATTGAGGCTTCTTATGGATACCATGAAGAATATTATAGAGCCTTAGATAGGGACATTTAAGATAAATTTGCAGAAACAACAACCCACATTGTGAACCATGTTGAAATACTTTATACACGAGTCTTACATGGCTCAACCCGGGAGGATCTTTTATCATAATTCGGTGAATTATGGAGATTACACAGTTCCGAGTGTCTGTAATGTTGTTCGAATCCACAATTTTGGTAAACATATCAAAGACTCATAGAAAAATGTGGGGACATGCTAAATACACTACAAAAGATAATTATTCAAAGATACTCATACATTCCTTCAGAAGACGATGAGACATCATGGAGCAACATTGAGGAGCAAAATCTTACAAATCTTGGGGACAAGAATCAAGGTTGTTGTGGACCCACAACCCAAATAGAACTTAATCCAAAATATGTACAGACTGATACACCTAATTTTGAGTTGGGTTGGGAAGCTTCGATTGCAGATGATCACGATTTCGAGCCAGCCCTAGAGATATAAAAACCTGATTCGCCTAGCTTTGAATTTCCAGACAACTGTGATAATGAGATTAAGTTAGAACCTCTCGAGGGTGTAAATTCCGTCCCTTATTCTGATAAGGTGACTCTCGAGAGCAATTCTGACATCCCTGTAGAGCCCAGCCTAGATTCTAGTGATCCAACCCACACCCTTAATCTAGAATTTGGATTTGAGCCTTATCGGGATGATTATGAGGCCTCTTGTGATACAAGTCATATTTTGAATCCAGATTATGATTCTGGGCCTATATTTGATGAATGCACCTCTTCAACCTCCTCAGAGATACAAATTGATTTTTCGAAAGTCACGCCGATCTATAATACAGAAACTATTTGTAGTGCAAATTCGTCGTTGTTTAAGAGATGCATCGTAGCATAGGATAAAATCGCTCAAAACAGATAATATTTATAACTCGAATGAATGTCTGAGGTTGTTCGCTGGGAGCAAATATGGAATTTATGCGCTAATCTCAACATATAATGTAAATGAGCATAATTAATTACTCAAAACTAATATGCAATGCATAACATGAGTATGTGAAGGATCTAATGAGGCAAAAAGACATCTAAGGCAAAATAATGGTGATTTGAATCACCAATTATTAGCTTAGATAATAATTACTTAATCATCTAAATAAATGAACAGTATCAACCATGCAAACTTTAGTGCACAGTGCACTCCATCAGACAACAGGGCACTCAATCAGACGGCTTAAGGTGCCTTGCTAAAGTACTAAGAGGGCACTGGACTCTGCTTCTTTCTTCTGAGGTCTTCTTCCTTGCCTGCTCTTCCTTCTCTACTTCTTCTTCACTTCTCCTCTTCTTCTATGATCCTCCTCTTCTCCTGCCTTGTCTCCTCTTCTCTTCAACCTTCTGTTCTTCTTTCTCCCTTCCTTCATTGGCCCTTCTGATGCATGGGGGGGGGGAGCTCTCCTTCAGATGCAACTAAGTGTCGAGAACACTAAAGAGCAAAACCCCCCTTAACCTCGTGTGCTCTCTTTCTTCCTTCTCCTCTTCCTTTCTCAGGGTTCTCCTCTTTCACACCCTCCCAAGGCCATGCATAGTACTGGATTATCGGGTAATTGGTCTAGAGCGCACCCAGGACTAGGGCTGTCGGTGTGGGGTAGCAGTCGAGGTGTGTGTGGGCATAGGCAGGTAAATGGGTCGTAGCCAGGCCCGCGTGCACAGTGTCACGGGCAAGGCGTGTGAGGGGCATGTGCAGGGGACCCACCCCCTTGTGTGTCAAGGTGATAAGCCGTAGACACAAAATCAATTTAAGTCACTGCGTTTGGTCTTCAGCAAACGATGTGGGACTAAAGTCCCACACCTTCCTTTGCGCACAGTAGGCAGCAGTTGGAGGTGGAAGTTTGCTTTAATTGGTAGCGGCTGTAGCTTGGGGTCTTTAATCCAAGACTTGGAGTAGATCCTAGGATGTAGCCGCGTCGATTGAGAGTGGCACCAGGTCGTTTCGACGTCGGAGGAGCTCCGTCATGGTCGGGGATGGTGGCGGCTAACCGATGAATACCTGAAACACGAATACGGGCTCGAAGGCCCCCATTAAATGGCTCCTTAGCTTCGCTGTGGCATGGTGAAGGTGATGGTGATGGTCTTATAGAGGATGGCGGCGTGAGGTGGCTGGACGGTGATGGAGATGGCCATGCGACGGTGGTTAGGTACGGAGGGTTTTAGTGGGTGGAATAGCGAATAGATAGAGGGGTTTTATAGAGGGTGGTGTGGCGGAGCTTATGAGGGTTTCGGCGAGGTGGATGGAGGTGTGTAGCGATGGGGATGCCTTGCCGGAGGAGCGGCCGGAGACGGGGAAGACGAGGGTGATTGACGGATTCGAGGGGTTCTTTTTGGGATTTTTGGATAGGAAACTAACCTATGAGCTATAAGGAAACTAACTACCCATTCTAAGTGAACGAAAGGAGGGAGAACAACACCAGCATTGGTAGGCTGGCACCGAAGAAGGGAACTGCTTCATGTGGTAGCGACAATGAAGATCGAGGTAGAGACGCCCTTGATTTGGCCATCAAGGAGTGGACGAAGGAGAGGGAGATATTGGCACTCCCAATTTGACTGTTGGAAGGCCAGAGACGTTGGAGGAAGAAGTTCTTTGGAGCTACGACGGAGTGGGGCCGGAGGTCGAGTTTTGAAGAGGGTTTTGGCCCTAAACCTTGTTGAGGAGAACAGGCAGGGCCTAGGGTTTCTTTTATAGGCCTTAGGGAGTGGTTAGAGCTTAGGAAGCAAGCTTTCCAAGCTTGGAAGGCTCGCTGGAGATGGAAACCTATGGGATACCCAAATCTCTCATGCATTTGCATGAGAGATTGGGAAGGTTGTTGGGCTCAAGACTAGATTCATTGGAAAGGGAATTTCTTAAGGAATCTCCCTTCCAATTTTGGAAGGGATTCATTGATCAGAAAAGGAGTTCTCTTCAATCAAAGGTCGTCGGAGAAGGGTTCCTCCATGATAATGGTGGAGGGGCCTATTTGTAAAGAATGATGATAAAGTGAGGGACCTTTTTGTAAGGAATTCCAAAGTTAGGGACATGTGTGTAAGAGAAATGTCTCAGACATGATCAAATTGCGAACTAGGTCAAGATGATCTTAAATTGGGTCAAAATTTTGGTACAAATCTAATTTGGAACCAAGAAATCTAATGGTGAAGTTATATTTAATTTTTGACCACGTTTGACTGGAGAAATTGCATAATTACCAAAATTAGGGTAAAAGTCTGTCTATGGCTCTATTTTGGGTCAAGACGGGTTCTGATGGTCAAATTGAAGGTACCAAACCCTAGAGAATATTTTTCTATGATTTTTACAGGGTTTAGGTGACCTCAGTTAATCAAGCGGGTTTTTTTTAGGGTTTCAGATGTCATTTAAATCTCGAAACGTGCAAATACCCTTTCTATCTACACGGACCTACTTGTTAGACCATTAAGACCATTTGACCTTTATTTAACCCCTGAGAAAATCCGTGATTGTCCTGCAATTGAGATATACTATTAAAATTGTAGTTTTACCCCTATTTTCTTATCTTTCCCTTATAATAGATTTGCAGTGAATTACGTCTTTCTGGCAGTTATGTAGGAGCATTTAATCATTGATTATGACTAATTAAAGCTAGATATGGCTGATGATGACGTTATCATCATACTCCCATGCCTAAGTTTTGCTAGTCCCTTAACAAAATCTCACAAAATTAACTCAAATTCTAAACCATGTGTTCAGATCTCTGATATGTGCTTTTTTTTGTAGATTAGGTCAGAATGCTAATAATAGGCCTGGAGGTATTCAAGTACCAACCAAGATCCGGACCTGACCAACTTTAGCCTCAGTCCGCCACGAAGGTTTCTAAGGCCCACAGGAACTAACCTAAGGTTCGTTGAACTCCACAGTTAAAGCACCCATGCTTAAAACATGGTTAGCCCAGGTTCAGTTTACAGTGTGTTTTTGTAAGAGAGAAGAATTTTTGCATTTTTTGGAGAGTTTTCTCTCCCTTTTCTTTTCTTTATTTCTAGCTTTGGATTGGATTTATAACACTGTCTGTATCGGATTCCTAGCTCCCACCATCAATCCTCGTAGGGTCCCTAGCAATCGATGCTTCGAGATAACACCATTAATGACAACCTCCAGAACCCTGGCTTTCGACACTTCGGGATAGTGCCGCCCATGGCATTTTGTAGCTAAATTCAGGCCCTGGCAATCAACATTTCGGGATAATCCCGCCCATGGCACCTGAACCAGTACAAGGTGCTTTCGTGCCTC
This sequence comes from Thalassia testudinum, assembly GCA_037157565.1. Taxonomy (NCBI): domain Eukaryota; kingdom Viridiplantae; phylum Streptophyta; class Magnoliopsida; order Alismatales; family Hydrocharitaceae; genus Thalassia; species Thalassia testudinum. The sequence goes on along the minus strand of JAZHRO010000003.1, from coordinate 2,731,841 downwards.
CAGTAGGATATTTAGATATCTTAGGAGACAAGCACCGATGAGACGGTATGTTATTGCGCATCTTCGAGGGGAATTTCCCGCCTCTCTATGCTGGGAACTCATCCAAATCAACTTGTATTGATAAGCCACTCCTAATTTGGGTAGCTTTTTAGAACAGAATTAACGCATTTGCGTGATTTTGATAATTAAGCGTACTGAACCAGATTGTGAGTGGATTAGGGTGCTTAGGTTATCGAGTCCCACAAACTAGAGGTCAGTTAACGAGGCCAAATAATCCCTAAGTCTTAGACCTAATACTTAAGCTTCGCATTTTCCTCAACCTCTTGAGGACTATCCATATCTTAATGAATACCTGAATTTTTAAGCCTAAACACAGCCCAAGAGGCCTAAGATCAGCACTCATATTAATCTTTGTATCTCTTAGCACTTTTTTGACTTTCATTTCTTTCTTTTAATTTGTTCTAGAACTAAGTAGCTTCCTTAATCTTTTACTAATGACTATCTCTTTTGTTTTCAAATTGTTGCTCCTTTTTGACATTTTAAATCACCTCCCTTTTCCTCCTCAAGAATGATATGCAATTAATTTACTCAAAATTTCCTCCCTTCTCCATTTTTCTTATTCTTGTTTAAATTTTTTACTTTTTTGATTTTTTGGAATATGTATTTTTTTGTGAGAATCCTTCAGAACTATGAATTTTTGTGTGTTTGCATTTCAACACCCATCCCCCATGCTTAAGTTTTGCAATGTCCTCGTTGTAAATGGAGGGTATGAAATAGTTAGGGTTCAGGGATTAGAACAGGATAAATGGGTGAGCGGACGAGTCGGGATGACTATTGCGGACGATTTCAAGCTCTGATACAAGTACCTAAGATGGAGTCGACTGTTCTAAAACTGAACTCAGAGTGCAATAGACGTGAAGTACAAAAGGATAATAAGAAGGATCTCAGGTTTTTGGAATGACGGGTTGCCTCCAGTTAAGTGCTAAATTCAATGCCTTCAGCTAAGCAGAAAATGGTATGGAGAAGGAGTGGTCAAATAAAATAAGTTTTGTAGAACAAGCACCTTGATCAATAGCCTGGTTGGTCCAACCAGGTGCTTGTTTAGATCAGCAGGCTGCTGAAGCAACCCAAACCCAATCAATCTGGCGGATTGATAGATGTGGATCAAGAGGTGTGGTGCCCACCAGATAATGTGAAGCTCAAAATGATGTGGAAATGTAAAATTAGGGTTTGGTTGATTCGAATAAGCTTGGTCAGAGTAGGGATCCTCAAATGAAAAAGGGTCGGTGGAGGATGTAGGAACCCTACGGGAGTGATCAGAGAAGGATGGGATGTGATTATCAGTCTGATAAAAGTCTAAAACCTTCTTAAAAGATGGAGGAGAATCATCTGCAACCGGATCATTGAGAGGAGAATCAGAGTAGAAATTGAGTCCGGTAGTGTGTTGGGGTTGAAAACGGGTTTTGGAAGGCTCTGTATATGTTGTGGGAGAGGTGGTTTCTTTCAAATCATTGTCCTCAACCTTCGAATCAAAAGATGAGTTGTGTTTGCTGAGGTCGTAAACTAGTTTGGAGTCATTAGGGAACAACACTTCTCCGAAATCAGGGTAAGATTCGAAATCGTTGGAGAACTTGCGAGAATTATGTTCTGAATTTGATTCGAGATCAGAGGTTCCACCACAGAATAAATCAAGATGTTGATAATCAGCAACCTGACTTGGATCTAACCTAGTTTCTGACTTTGAACTCAAAAAGGTATCCCTATTAGGCATGGGCTCGGGTTCTTGGCTTGTAGGGAAGACCCAAGCAAAACCCAACTCTTCCAACTCCTTGGTTTCTGTATCGTAGATCGACGTGACTTCCGAAAATTAATCTGTATCTTTGAGGATGTTGGAGAGGTGCATTCATCAAATAAAGGCCTAGAATCATAATCCAAATTCAAAATCTAATTTTCATCACATGGGGCCTTGTAATCATCCCAATAAGGCTCAGATCCAGATTCTAGGTTAAGGGTGTGGGTTGGATCACTAGAATTTAGGTTGGGCTCTACAGGGATGTCAGAATTGCTCTCGAAAGTCACCTTATCAGAATAAGGGATGGAATTTATACTCTTGAGAGGTTCTGATTCAATCTTAGTATCACAAGTGTTTGGGAAATCTAAGCTTGGTGAACCAGGTTCTTGATTTTCTAGGGCTGGCTCAAAATCATGATCACCTGCAATCGGATCCTCTCAACCCGTCTCAAGATCAGGTGTATCAATTTGATCATAATTTGAATTAAATTCCATTTGGGTTGGGGGTCCATAACAACCTTGATCATCACACCCGGGATGTGGGAGATTTTGCTCAATGTTGCTCCAAGATGTCTCATCGTCTTCTGAAGGAATGTATGGGTATCTTTGAATAATTGTCATTTGTAGTGTATTTAGCATGCCCCCACACTTTTCTATGAGACTTTGATATGTTTCCCAAAATTATGGATTCGAACAACATTGTAGACACTCGGTACTATGTAATCTCCATAATTCACTAAATTCTAATAAAAGATCCTCCTGGGTTGAACCATGTAAGACTCGAGTATAAAGTATTTCAACACAGTTCACAATGTAGGTTATTGTTTCTGCAAATTTATCCTGAATGTCCCTATCTAAGGCTTTATAATATTCTTCATGGTATCCATAAGTAGCCTTAATCATCTTATCTTTGATAGTCATTTGGGACTCAGGTTTCCTAATCACCTTTCCTGACATGTTAGGCTGCATTTTTGAATCAAGTGGTGGAATCAAGATGTAGAATCAAACTCAAGATTAGGTTGCAGTTGATCAGATCTGAAAGAAATCCCTAAAAAGATCTGTGTATGTGCTCTAAATAGAAGGGATGAGGGACTGGATGTGAATTTTGACCCAATCAAGGCACCCAAATATTTTTGGATGACTAAGGAAATTTCGAGGTGGATGATACCTCTAAATCAGAAATTCGCACACCCGAGAAGTACTTGGGTAGCCAGGAAGGGAGAGCCCTGCAAAGACCCCTACATGGTAGAGCGTCCCCACGGGTTACAGGGTTTCTCCCACCCAACCTTCCTTGTCACTGAGGGTCCAGGTAGATCGGAATGTACGAACTTAAGACCTTAAGTCTACCAATTTTATGTCCTAATTTGTGCCATTCCACTTGATTAGAAGTAAATTCAACTTTTGACCTAATTTGGAGGTTGTTTGGCCTACAATGTAGACCAACTTCACCTGACCTGCCCTAAAGATGGCAAAATGAAATCTAGTTCAATACCTAGAAATCACCCTAAATTGACTCTTAAGTTATTAGGTTCAAGGATTGTAGGGTTCAAGTGAGATTATAGCCTGATTTTAGGGTTTTTTTGATTAGATCTTTTCAATCAAGGGCTTGGGTAGCACACAAATGCAAGAGGGTAACTTTTCTTTAATGCAGGAAAGTATGAACTAGCACTCCAAAATCCTAAAAATTGAAACCCTAATTGGTTCTATTCTGCATCCAATTTGATCTTTAAAATGTTCTCCTTGGACTTCAAACAAGAAGTGCGTAGTCCAAGAAGATTAGAAATTAAGCGTAGTCTAGGCACAGGAAATTTTGGGTAGGGAATTCTAAACAAAATCATCTCAATCTTCAATCAAATTTGAAAAAAATTTTCCCAAATTAGGAAACTTGCCTTTTAAATGATAATTACTATGGAAAATAAGGCAGGTGATTCCTAATTGATTGTTTCCTTTTTTATCTTCCCAAGATTAAGAGGTTGATTAGGGAAGAATAGAGAAGTTACCTAACTTGGAGTGGTTGATTTGCGCGGAAGATCTCCTCGTGGAGTACCAAGCCCAATCACAATAAAGCAAAGAGGGTAAGTTAGTGCTTAAATATAAAAATATAGCAAGAGAATAGTGGTGAATTGCACGTTGCTCCCCGGCAATGGTGCCAAAATATTTGTAGTGCGAATTCGTTGTTGTTTAAGAGATGTGTCGTAGTATAGGTCAAAATTGCTCAAAATAGATAATATTTATAACTCGAATGAAGGTCCGTGATCGTTTGCTGGGAGCAAATATGGAATTCACGCACCAATCTCACCATATAATGTAAATGAGCATAATTAATTACTCGAAACTAATATTCAATATATAACATGAGTATATGAAGGATCTAATGAGGCAAAAAGACATCTAAGGCAAAATAATGGTGATTTGAATCACCAATTATTAGCTAATCGTTTAATTCCTCAACGTAATTAATTAAGTTAATTAAGCTTAATTAAGTGCAAGAGAAAGTAACTTAGGTTAACTTGAATTAATGTCGATTGTATAGTATAGGGTCAAGCCAACCTAACATTTTAGATTTTTAATTCTTTTTTAACTGGTTGACTTAAGGTCATTCACTGTGAGGCATAACTTAAGTTAATTCACTATTTAATCCTAAGCATTAATTACTACTTACTTAATCAATTAGAATTAAAATTATATTACTTTAAGATCATGAATCTTGCACAAAGGATATTTAATTAAAAGACATGCAACATTTCATAAGACAAACATGTTTACACATGTGATCAATTATTAAAAACAAGTAAACATGTTTATTTCTACTAATTTCATTTCATTTACAAAAGATTATGACAAGAAAAAGAAATGAAATTAAGTATAAGTGCCTTATTCATCAATTAAGCTCTAAAAGAAGTTGTATTAAAGTAAAATACAAAAATTAGACGTCTTAAAAATAAGCATTGAATTATTAGAGGTCTAAACTCTTAATTTTCCATTATTTATCTTCTTCTATCTTCGGCCTTCATTCTTTTTCTTTTCTTCTTCTGCCATCTCTCTCTCTCTATCTTTACCTTTGTTCTTTACTTCTCCCCTTAGCTTTCTATTTTTATCTTTCTTGAGCCCTTCATCTTTTCTCTTAAGTTGCTTAACCTTTTCTCTTCTCTTTCTTTTTCCTTTACTCTTCAACTATGCATTTGAACCATGTTTTGAACCAAAAATTTGGTTTATGGTTGGCGGCTCGGACCAGTCGGGGATACACAGCACCCCTCTCAGGGTGGGACCAGACCCTACTGGGTCCAAGCCTAGTTCATATTAGGTATGGTTTATTTCCGGTTTAATTCATCATAGTCTCCGGTCTTCCAAGCCCATGCACACGCCCACTCACGGGCCCACGCTCGCACGCCCACAAGCGTACACACACCCGGGCACGTGTACCGCACGCACCCACACACACACACATGCTCTTTATGTGCTCTGCGTTGATGACCGAACAACCCATAACACTTTTTACTTTTATTCTATGACACGCACTCATTTCTTACCGATGTGGGACTAACCTTGTCCCCTTTAGGCCAAACTTTGGTTGGAGGCACAGGCTGGCTCAGAGCTCCAAATCGAGCAAGCTATAGCTCGATGGAAAGCTCTAGAGAAGTTCTATAGGATTGCAGCATCAATTTGATGCTGAGGACAGATTCAACCCTTCGATTTGAAGGGTGAAAATTGGATGTTTCCATGGCAATTTTGGCTTGCAGTTAAACAACACAGGTCTAAGGACCTGCAGATGTGTTCTTTGACCTCAGATGAGGTTCTGAACAGATTCAGGAGTTAACTTCGCATCTAAAAGTGAAGGGAAAAGGTTCAGGAAGCTACCGGAAGGTGAAAAAGCTTAAAAGCTTCAAGCAAAAGCTTCAGAGCTTCAAATCAAGCTCTAAAAAGCTTAACAGACAGCTAAAGGGCAGCTGCATCTAATTAAACAACCTCTGAAAGTTGTCAAGAATCTATCTGGGTAGCAATTGCCTTGAAATTTCATCAAAAAGACACTGAAGTCAGTTTTGGATTCAAATGAACCCAAACTGAACAGAAGTTGGATTCATCTAAGATCTTGACTTAAACTCATTCAAATCAAATTAAATCCATCTAAAATCATCCCAGAAATCATTTGAACTCATCAATTTCTCTAATTGAAACCTAAATCATTCAATAAGACTTAATTTTGACCACTGAACCTCAATAGTTGACTTTCTTTACAAAGCATTTTTAGATAAAATTAACATCTCCATTTAACTCTATTTATCCTCAAGAACATGTTCAGGGTCTCAAAAGGCAGTTTCAACCATGAAACCTAGGGTTTCAGGTTTGTCGCCTGAGCTCTAAAGTTAGTTTGTTCGACAGAACAAACTAAGGCCTATCTGAGTAAATGATCTTTAAATCTGACCTTAAGACATCCATCTGATGCTTCTAGGCCTCTAAAATCAAGATTAACCCTAATGAACAGTCTTCTCTAACTTTGCTGGAGTTGGAGAAGACAGAGGTCTAGATCTAACTCCAAACTTTAAAACTTCAAATTAAACACTGCAGATTGATCATTAAGCCTCAATTAAGTGATATGGAGCTTCTCAGGGAGTTCTATAGGTTGAAGAGTGCATTTTGACTCGCCGGAGCTCTAGTGAGTCCAAACAATGGCTAAAAGATAATAGAAATCATTTAAACAAGCAATGGAAGGTCTGAAAGGTTTCCTGAGGTCACAAGGAACCTCAGGAACACATTAATTCATTCAATTATTGATTACACTGAAAGTTATGCATTGAATTAGCAGTGAGTGTAGTCTGAGTTCGCTAGAACTCAGGACAAGTTCTCTCAGTCAATTGAGTGAAGAGAACATGTCTGTGTGGTGAAGGTGTATAGGTGATTAATTTGATGGAGGAACTCCTCCTGAGCCACCATTGACAGCGAACTCAGGAGGTTGAATGTATTTTAGGTGTTTTATGGATGAATGATTATTAATCAAATTAAGGTGAGGATACGGGTCCTAAGATGATGATTAAGTGATGGAGGGCCCCAGTGGAGGTGAATTACTCTCAGTTACTTCCGCCATGGACAGCGGAAGTAGCCGGTGAAGGTGGAGATGGATTGGGCGATTAGGTGTTCAAATCATGGAATTAAGGTGTCAGAGATGATCATGGAGGATTAAGAAAGGTGATCAGTGAAATAAAAAGACAAAAGAGTGCTCTAGTCAAGCTCAAAGTGCTTACCAGACCTGAGGAAGATGACGAAAAATCTAGCATTAATTTTAACTAAACTACTCTAGTTAACTACTCTAGTTACACTACTTACCTAACCTATTGTTACCTGGACGAAGGGGGCAGAGGATCTCCATCGATGGATCCTAATGGAGGAGGAAATCAGAGGGCGAAGGAAGAAGTTTGGCAGGTGTTATGAACGCGTGCCCCAGACGTCTTTTAAGACATCTGGGAGGTGGCCCAGATGTCGGACCAGACGTCTGGGATCACATCCAGACGTCTGACCAGACGTCTGGGATCACATCCAGACATCTGACCAGACGTCTGGGATCGTTCCCAGACGTCTGGAAATCAGTTATTTTCGACACGCGCGGGTCGTCTGTGCGCCTGAGCACGCAGACCCGCATATTCGTTATTCCCTCTGCGGCTGCAGACGCCCTGCCGCGATTCTCTCTCCTCCTCGCGTGGCCTTAAAAGGCCACGCGCTCCCTCCCGTCGCCTCCACCCCTTTCCTCTTCTCCTTCCAGTGTGCGAGAGCGGGTGCGGGGTTGCTGCGGCGGCGACGGCCGCAGTGAGCGCGGAGGGGGTGCTGCGTGCGAGAGCGGCGCTCAGCCGTGAGGGCGAGCTCGCCGGGGCTGCCAGGGCCGGCCGGTGGGAAGCGTAGCGGGCGCGGAACGATGCGGGAGGCCTGCTGCGGCTCGAGCAGCAGGTGCACGAGGTGCGACGAGGCACGGCGTCGCGAGCGGAGGGCGAGTCGCGCCCTGGTTCTAGAAAAATTTCCAGAATCAGATGTCTGTGCTGATAGCCAGACGGCGGGGTCGACGTCTGGAAGATTGTCCAGACGTCTGAAAGGTGAGTTTTCCGTCTTCTTCTTCCTTCCTGTCGACTGACCGTACTGAAGGAGAGAGATGGGTGTGCGCAGGCTCGGTGATTCGCTATCCAACGCGAATCAGACGTCTAGCTGTAGTACTAGACGGCGGGAGAGACCTCCAGACGTCCGGGGTGACCATCGGACGTCTGGGAGCTAGGCCAGACGTCCCCGCAGACTTCTGGACGTCTGGGAAACCACGCTGAACAAGGTAATTCTCTGATCCACTTTTTAAGATGTCTGGAAGAAGTTCCAGACGTCTGATTTTACACAGTTTCGTCATTTTCAACCCGTTTAGGGCCCGTTCGGGTTCCGTTTTCCGCGATTCGAGTTGCATTCTTTTCGGAATTAATTCCTCTACCCGTCTACAGTAGCTATACACTATTTTGAGACACTCTTTGTGTTTGATCCTTATGATAGGACCCCATTCCGTTGCAGTCTCGGGGGTCGCGGAGGCACGCGGGATTCCCGACCACGCCCCCATTACTCCCGTTGTACCTGGTAGAGTGGCTTTAAGTTATTAATAAAATCTGTTAAATTATGGAACCATAAATAGAACCTAGGACATTGCATGAATCCTAGGAATGAGAAATAGATGGAATGATAGCTCCTAGGTGTTGCATGAATCTTAGGACTGGAAAACTAGATTGTATGATAGATCCTAGGATATGGCATAAATCCTAGGATGGGAAAACTAGTGGAATGTATAATACTGCAGTCTTGGAAAATGGAAAGAGATATAAAGCTGCTTGTAATTTGAATTAACAGCTACCTGTTGTGAATAAATAACGTGGTTGAGAACATGGATTGTAAGAATGTGAAACTGGAAAGTGAAACCTGGATGTTTGAGTAAAAAGGATGGAACCCTACGGGGGAATTAGGAGTGGAACTCCTGGAAAGAGAAAGGAATGGAACTGAGATGTAGTTGTGTACTGTCTCTTGGGTACGTAGTACCAAGGGAAGTACCTGTACCTGTTTAGTGCAGAGTAGGGCCAGCCACCCCAGGGACCCGGGGTTAGGACCGGTTGCTCTGTACCGACTTGCTGGCCCTCGTGTACGTAGTACCGAGGAGAGCTACTAGTGTTAGGAGGGAACTAGCTACCCCACGGGCCCCGGGGTTTTGCTAGCCTCCTACACCGACTTGTTTAGGCCCACTGGGGCAAACCAGGGTAGTCAGGCGAGGGTGCGCGGACTGTGGAGGGGCAAGGCCCCGGTTTGGTTACTGTGGAGGGGTTGGACCCCTGTTACTGAGAGGGCTCTGCCCTGGACTGGTTCCGTGCTGTGCTTTGGGCGCACCCGTTAACGGAAACGACTGACCGCGTGCCAGTACGGGTTAGCTACCTGTGTGTTTATCGCGCGTGCCGTAGTCACCGTTACGTCTGTCAGTGACCTTGGGTTGGTTAACTGAGGCTAGGATCACCACGTGCTACTTCTACTTTTTGGAAAAGACTTCAATCAAGATGGTTCCCACGAGGAACATTCGAGATCAAGAAAAAGATCTGAGGAATAAATGAAATAGTGAGACAATTGAAAGATGTGAATAAAGAAAGTAATGGAACATAACAGCTACTGTACACTCTACTGTTGTCTTTAGTTTTAGTTGCCACTCTACTCAGCGTTTTGCTGACGTGTTACACTCGTTACCTTTTTCAGGACCAGGTGTTGAGCAGCCAGGGTCAGCGGCTGCAGAGGACGCTGGGCCGAGTAGGGTCCAGTAGAGTTACCACTGTCTCTTGTACCTCTTTTTGTTACGTTGTAGAGAGTAGTTCTTGTTTCCGCTGTACTTTTCTTACCTGCAGTTCAAATTATATTATGAATGTTGTTCTACTGTTGTAGTGGTACATACTGTGGTAGTTTCTTTCGTTACTGTTGTACTTTCTTACTGTTAGTTATATTCATGCTGAATGTGGTTTATTTTACTGCTCTTTTGGTTACTTCCTCGTTGGACGACTAGGTCTTGGGATTAGTTGAGTCAGTCCGGTTCTCGTGTCTCGTAGGGACTCGGGAACCGGGTCGTTACAGCAGGTGTAGGCGAAGTGCAGAGGAGAAGCCCAATGTCGGCACTGTGTCAGAAGACTCAGCGGGCGATGGCGGAGATCAAGAGCAAGTGAAGATGAACGGAGGAAGACGGAGGAAGCGGAGGAAGGTCGCCGGATTTTAGAGTGAATAGCCTATCTGCTAGCTCAGTGGGGGGAAGAGGGAAGGGAGCTAACCTCTTGAAATCGGAGAGGTGGAGGGGTATTTATAGGAGTCTAGGTGTGAAGTAACCATCAGCATTTTCTCCGACGCTGGTGAAGTTAACTTCAAACCCTAAATAGGATTTTAGCATCATCCAGACTGATGGATGAGAAGTGGGTTGTGAGTGCAAGCTCCAGGAACTTGGTAGGGATTGGCAAACGTCAAATGGACGGTGATCGACGGGTGAAGATACCTCCTGTCGTCAGCCGTCGAAGAGGCTGAAAAAGAAATGAAGAGGAAGAAGATGTTTACAGGGACCTGACTGTAATGAAAAATAAGGACCTAAGTGAAGAATAAGGACTCGATTGAAATAAAACTTAAGGACCAAAACGTAAACTAAGGTTTTCAAGGCTTATTTTCATTTAAATCTTTTCCAACTTTTTATATATGATTATAAATTAGACAAATGTTATATTTCAACCTTGGATTTACGTTTTTGACCTTTTTATCTTAATTTATTTAATTAATTAAAGTTACTTAAGTTATTACATACTTAGGTATAAGTTATGCTTAAGTTAATTAACGCATTAATTAAGTAAATAATTAGTGATATTTTGAGTCCATTTATTAATTAAATTATTAATAATATTAATTGACTAATAATTTAGCATTTTAAACTTATTTTAAGGTCCTTTAATGTTTTATTCCTTATTCTAAAATTAACCCATATATTTACATATTCCTAACTAATGAACTAGGAAGTGTTGTTGAGCCTGAATAGGTTGTTAATATAGTGATTTTATCGTTGAAATGTGTATAGTGGTTAACTTAAATTGGACCTAACCATCTCTTTACAAAATTTTTAACCTGACCTACTTGATTTTATCTTGTCACTTTTAGGCCCAGGGTCGAACTCAGGGAAGTGGGGTACAAGTTAAGTTTCTACACCTTTCCTACAACGAGTCTCTTCCTTTCGTTTATTGTGTTTTTGGTGTTTTTTTCTTATTTAGATTTTTTTTTTGGTAATCTTTGTCCTTGAGCACACCCTCAAAATTGGGTTCTTGGCTTTGAGCCAAAACAGAGTTCCAAAATGAATCTTACTATTCGCAAGATGGAGTACCTGCAAGTCGAAGATTATCTTTTCTCTTTTATTTTTTTTTATCTTTTTACTAACAGGAAAGCAAAACAGAAATAAAGTAAATATAGTATATATAGATATAGGTATATATTATGTATATAAAGGGGTGGGGGTGGAGGTGGAGATGGAGTGTAGCACAGTGTCGAGTCGGTCGTCGTCTAGAGAGACGCAACCAACAGGACTAGGTGCCGCGTGGAGTGTGGGTTGGATGGTGGATGATGTAGGCGACCACGCTTTTTGTACGTGTGTATCGAGGAATATCAGCAACTGGTGCAGATATTCCTGCGATACAGCGTATGGTAAATAATGTGAAAAAAAATATATATGTATATAGATATATGTGTATATGTATGTATATATATATATATATATATATATATATATATATATATATATATATATATATATGTACGTATGTATGTATATATATAAGTATATAGATGTATATATATGTATATATATGTGTGTATATAGACTAATACATATTTATATAAGTACTAATATATGCATAGATATATGTAAGTATATATATATATATATATATATATATATATATATGAGTATATAGATATATGTATATATGTATATACGGATACTAATACTACTATATATATAGATATAAGTATATATATATATATATGTATATGTATAGTAGTATATGTATATATATATCAATATATAAGTATAAGTATATATATATATATATATATATATATATATATATATATATATGTATGTATGTATACAATAGAGTATAGGTGTGTGTGTTTGTGTGGAAGTGTGAGTGTAGGTGTGTGTGTGTGTCGGTGTAGAGTGCTGTGAGTGTTGTGAGAGAGAGTGAGAGAGAGAGAGGGAGAGAGTGGGAGAGAGAGAGGGAGAGAGCGGGAGAGAGAAATGGTAGAGAGAGTGCAACCGCACTGCTGGAGGGTTGAGTTAGGTCTTCTGCAACTAGCGAGCGTCGTCTGGAGACTTCAGGCTTGCGCGCGAGCGCGTCTGCGCAGAGAGGAGCACGCGGGAGTGGGGAGCGGAGAGGAAACGCAGTGCACAGCATTGTGCAAAGGCTGGAGCGGGCGAAGGCAACGGGTGTCGCTGGTGCACGCGGGCGAGTGGGGCGGGCTGGCAGACGCGTGGGAGAGTGCGGGTGACGCAGGCGGAGACGCGCAGGCGGGCGCGCGCACGGTCGAGGGCCAGTTGCGGCGTGCCGGGTGACCGGGAAAGTGAGAAACTTTCCAGTCAGACCACTGTAGCCACAGTGTCGCGATGACTCGCGTGAACAATGGCTACAGTGGTCATCCGTGCCACGCAACCGGCAGTGGGTGGTGCTGTGAGAGAGGCCGGCTCGCGGCTGGCGCGCGAGGGAGAAGACCTGCGTCGATTGGTTGCGAGTGTGGAGAGCTTGCGATAGCGCACGCGGAGAGGGAGGTGAGGGCGTTTGCAGCTTGCGCGGAAGCTTGTAGGTGATGGCAGGGGTGCAGGGAGCACTTGGCCGGTCGCTGCAGAGGCGCGAGTGGCTGGTTGCGAGCTGGAGTGAGCGTGCTACAGAGCGAAGAAGTGAAGGCGGAGGAGCCTGCAGGCGTGCGAGGAAAGGTGGAGGCGGCCTGCAGGCTGCTGCTGGGCGAAGCATTTGAGCTTTAGACCTTGAAGCTGCTCCAATGGCGGGAAGGTGCGGGAATGTAAAAAAAACGAGAACAAACCCACCACACCCATCGACTCTTTGAAGACCTGGGCAGTGGTGGTCTCACTGTGGTGGTGTGCACCATAGTGAGGGCTCTTGCCCGCCGGGTGTCTTCGAGGAGGAGGGCCGGCGTATGGAGGGGAATGGAGGAGAGGGTGGTCTGGAGGAGATGGAGCTGCCGGTGGGAGATTTTGGCTGGGACCCGGCTTGCTTTTTGTAACGACCCGGTTCCCGAGTCCCTACGAGACACGAGAACCGGACCGACTCGACTAATCCCAAGACCTAGTCATCCAACGAGGAAGTAACCAAAAGACAGTAAAATAAACCACATTCAGCATGAATATAACTAACAGTAAGAAAGTACAGCAGTAAGGAAAGAAACTACTACAGTAGGTACCACCACAACAGTAAAACAGCATTTATCATATAACAAGAACTGCAGGTAAAGAAGGTACAGCGGAAACAAAAACTACTCACTAGAACAGAAACAAAAGGAGTACAAAAGGCTGTGGTAACTCTACTGGACCCTACTCGGCCCAGCGTCCTCTGCAGCCGCCGACCCTGGCTGCTCAACACCTGGTCCTGGAAAAGGTAACGAGTGTAACACGTCAGCAAAACGCTGAGTAGAGTGGCAAACTAACTAAAGGCAACAGTAGAGTGTACAGTAGCTATTATGTTCTATTACTTCCTTTATTCAATTTTTCTCACTATTTCATTTATTTCTCAGATCCTTTACTTGATCTCGAATGTCCTCGTGGGAACGATCTTGATTGCAGTCTTTTCCAAAAGTAGAAGTAGCACGTGGTGCTCTCCTGGCCGAGAGAGTCCCCCGTGGTGATCCTACCCTCAGTCAACCACCCCAAGGTCACTGACAGACGTAACGGTGACTACGGCACGCGCGATAAACGCACAGGTAGCTAGCCCGCACTGGCACGCGGTCAGTCGTTTCCGTTAACGGGTGCGCCCAAAGCACAGCACGGAACCAGGGCAGAGCCCTCTCAGTAACAGGGGTCCAACCCCTCCACAGTAACCAAACCGGGGCCTTGCCCCTCCACAGTCCGCGCACCCTCGCCTGACTACCCTGGTTTGCCCTAGTGGGCCTAACAAGTCGGTGAAGGAGGCTAGCAGAACCCCGGGGCCCGTGGGGTAGCTAGTACTCTCCTAACACTACTAGCTCTCCTCGGTACTACGTACACGAGGGCCAACAAGTCGGTACAGAGTGGCCAATCCTAACCCCGGGTCCCTGGGGCGGCTGGCCCCACTCTGCACTAAACAGGTACAGGTACTTCCCTTGGTACTGCGTACCCAAGAGACAGTACAAACTACATCTCAGTTCCATTCCTTTTTCTTTCCAGGAGTTCCACTCCTAATTCCCCGTAGGGTTCCAGCTCTTTATCTCAGAACATCATATGTCTCACTTTCCAGATTCACGTTCTCAAAATCCATGATCTCAACATGTTTCTTTATTCATAACAGGCAGCTGTTAATTTAAATTACAGGCAGCTTTATATTCCTTTCCATTTTTCCAAGACTACAGTATTATACATTCCACTAGTTTTTCCATCCTAAGATTCATGCCACATCCTAGGATCTAACATACAACTAGTTTTCCAGCCCTAGGATTCATGCAATGTCCTAGATTCTAGTTATGGTTCCATACTTTAACAGATTTTAAAAATAACTTAAGCCACTCTACCAGGTACAACGGGAGTAATGGGGGCGTGATCGGGAATCCCGCGTGCCTCCACGACTCTCAAGACTGCAACTGAACAAGATCCTGTTCAGCGTGGTTTCCCAGACATCCAGAAGTCTGCGGGGACGTCTGCCTAGATCCCAGACGTCCGATGGTCCCTCCGGACATCTGGAGGTCACTCCCGCCGTCTGGTACAACTTCCAGACATCTGATTCGCAAAGGATGGCGAATCAGCGAACCTTTCAGACGTCTGTATGATCTTACAGACGTCGACCTTGCTGTCTGGCTATCAACCCAGACGTCTGATTCTGGAAATTTTTCCAGAATCAGAACCCTGCTCGGCCTCCGCTCGCGACGCCGCCCGCGTCGCACCTCGCGCGTCTGCTGCTCAGCCCGCAGCAGGTCCCTCTCCGCGTCGCTCCGCGCCCCCTGCGCCCTCCGCCAGCCGGCCAAGCCGCTCCGGCGAGCTCGCCCTCACGGCAGAGCTCCACCCTCGCACGCCGCACCTCCGCGCTCACTGCAGCCGCCGCTGCCGCCCTCGCGTCCGCTCGCTCTCGCGCACAGGAAGGAGAAGAAGGAGGAGACGGTGGAGACGCGCCCCTTTTTAACGCTGCGCGGAGAGGAGAGAGAGAATGCGGCAGGCCGCCTGCAGCCGCAGAGAAAAGAGGGAATATGCGGTCTGCGCGCTCAGGCGCGTAGGCGACTCGCGTGTGTCAAAAATAACGGATTTCCAGACGTCTTGGAACTATCCCAGACGTCTTATCAGACGTCTGGTTGTGATCCCAGACATCTTGTCCGACGTCTGAGCCACCTCCCAGACGTCTTAGAACACGTCTGGGGCACACATTTGTTACACTTTTGAAGAGAAGAAGCCGTGGCATTTTATAGGAGAAGAAAGCCATGCACGGCCATGCTGTGCATGGCTCATGCATGGCCACAGCAGGAAATGGCAGCTGTAGGGAAGGGCTTGGCAGGGAGAGGGCGTTGCAGGGAAGCATGGCACGCGGAGAAGAAGAAGATGCAGCCGTGGGAAGGAGTCAAAATAAAAAAGAAAATAAAAAATGGAGATGGGAATATTGCAAAGATGCACTTGAGGAAAAAAGTAAAATGCAAGGCCACTTATTTCATTCTCCTCTCCTCTCAATTAGATGCATGCATGCATGTATTTTTACAAAATGCAACTATGGAATCCTAATATGCATAGGTAATGCTAGGAAATAGCAAAAGAAGGCACTATTGCAGGCGTATTTTTGCTGTGCAATCAGGAAGACTAGTTAATTAGGGGTAATTAGAAGCCATGATGAGCCTCTCATCATTAGCTTAGATAATAATTACATAATCATCTAAATAAATGAATAGTATCAACCATGTAAACTTTAGTGCACAGTAGTATTAACCATGTAAACTTTAGTGCACAGTGCACTCCATCAGACGACAGGCACTCAATCAGATGGCTTAAGGTGCC
This sequence comes from Thalassia testudinum, assembly GCA_037157565.1. NCBI lineage: Eukaryota > Viridiplantae > Streptophyta > Magnoliopsida > Alismatales > Hydrocharitaceae > Thalassia > Thalassia testudinum. The sequence goes on along the minus strand of JAZHRO010000003.1, from coordinate 2,715,805 downwards.
TTGCTACAGTGCTAAGAGGGCACTAGACTCTGCTTCTTATTTCTTTTGAGGTCTTCTTCCTTGCATGCTCTTCTTTCTCTGCTTCTTCTTCACTTCTCCTCTTCTTCTACGATCCTCCTCTTCTCCTACCTTGTCTCCTCTTCACTTCAGCCTTCTGTTCTTCTTTCTCCCTTCCTTCGTTGGCCCTTTTGATGCATAGGGGGAACTCTTCTTCATATGCGGCTAACTGTCAAGAACACTGAAGAGCAAAACCCCCCTTAACCCCGCATGCTCTTTCTCTTCCTTCTCCTCTTCTTCTCTCAGGGTTCTCCACTTTCATGCCCTCCCAAGGCCATGCAAAGTATCAGGCTATCGGGTAATTGGTCTAAAGAGCACCTGGGACTAGGGCTGCCGGTGTGGGGTAGCAATCGAGGTGTGCGTGGGCATAGGCAGGTAAACAGGTCAGACCCAGGCCCGCGTGCACAGTGTCACGGGCGAGGCATGTGAGGGGCGCGTACGGGGGACCTCACCCCCTATGTGTCGAGGTGATAAGTCGTAGACACAAAATCAATTTAAGTCACTGCGTCTGGTCTTCAGCAAACGATGACGGACTAAAGTCTTACACCTTCCTTCACGCACAACAGGCAGCAACTGGAGGTGGAAGTTTGCTTCAATTGGTAGTGGCTATAGCTTGGGGTCTTTAATGAATCCCTTCCAAAAGATTCGCTTGATTAATTGAGGTTCTAGTTAAGATAAAATTCACCTAAACCCTCTAAAAATCGTAGAAAAACATTCTCTAGGGTTTAGTACCTTCAATTTGACCATCAAAACCCATCTTGACCTAAAATAGAGTCTCAGATAAATAATTTCCCTAATTTGGGTAATTGTGCAATTTACCCAGTCAAACTTGTCAAAACCTAAATCTAACTTCAGAATTGGATTCCTTGATTCCAAATTAGGTTTGTACCAAAATTTAGGCCCAATCTGAGATTGTCTTGACCTAGTTTGCAATTTGGTCCAGTCTAAATCTTTTCTCTCACACACATGCCCCTGACTTTCGAATTCCTTACAAAAAAGCCCCTATCTTTGTTGTCACTCTTTGCAGTTAGGTCCCTCTACCATTATCGTGGAGGAATCCTTCTCTGGCGACCTTTAATTGAAGAGAACTCCTATGATAAATGAATCCCTTCCAAAATTGGAAGGGAGATTCCTTGAGAAGTTCTCTTTCCAACAAATCCGATCTTGAGCCCAACAACCTTCCCAATCTCTCATGTGAATGCATGAGAGATTCGGGTATCTCAGGGGTTTCCTACTCCGGCGGCCTTCCAAGCTTGGGAAGCCTACTCCGGTGGCCTTCCAAGCTTGGGAAGCTTGCTTCCCAAGCTCTAAACACCTTCTAAAGACCTATAAAAGGAACCCTAGTGCACGCCGTCCACTCCACGCTCGATTTCGGTTTGGAACACCTCTATTTCATCTCTCCTCTCTAACCGAGAGGCTCCTTGACGTCTGACTCCTCCTCTTGATCTTCCTCGTCTGTCTGTAATACCACCGGTGGATTCCTTCCCCTTGACCTCTTCTACTCTTGGCCGTACCAGCAGGAGCCTCCTTCCCATTGTCGTCGCCGCTTCTACCTCACTGGAGCACTTCGTCTTCTCTGTCGCCGTTGTACCCTAGCGTGGGTTCCCCTCCTTTCATCTGACTAGCTTAGGTTAGATTAGTTCCTTACAGTTCTTAGGTTAATTTTACACCCTTAAAAAACCAAAAATATCCCCTCGTCGCGTTAATCACCCTCGTCTTCCCTGTCTCCAGCCACTCCTCCGATGAGGCATCTCCGCCGCTACACCCTCCATCCGCCTCACCAACTACCCCAAAACCTTCGCCACGACTCCACCAATCAAACCCCTCTCCTATTTCGCTCCACCGCTCACCTAAGCACGCCGCCAAACTCCAACCCTCACCGCACTGACTCACCGATGTCGTACGACCTCTACACACACACGCAGGCCACGCTGCACCCACTACCACGTTCGTTGTGCTACGACGAAGCTGTTGAACCAACTGATGAGGTTGCAAGGCCATGCTCTTCATTTTAGGTTCACCACCACCACTGCCACCACCACCATTACCAGAGCTGCTTCGAGTAAGTTCGAAGCCGTATTCTTGTGGCATCTGCTCCAGGCACCACCTCCAGGTGACGCGGAACACTTCTAGGCACATGCATAGGTGGTCAATTGGAGACCACACCACTCGTTGCAACTCCAATTGAAGACATCTTCATTTGCGGGTGCATGCGAGTAGAAGGTGGGACATTTAGTCCCATCTCGGAAACCAATGGCGCTGTAACCCTGCATAAAAGGAAAAAGGTGACAGATGCTTATTGCCTCAACACATAGGGGGTGAGGTCCCCTGCACGCGCCCCTCACATGCCTCGCCCGTGACACCACCACGTAGGCTTGGATCTGACCCAACCTGCCTACGCCTGCACACACCTCGGCTGCTCCCCCGCGTCGGCAGCCCTGGTTCCGGGTGCGCTCTAGACCAATTACCTGAATACCCAGTACTGTGCATGGCCTTGGGAGGGTGTGAAAGAGGAGAAAACCAGAGAGAAGGAAAGAGAGAGAGCACGTAGGGTTAAGGGAGGTTTTGCTTTGTTGTGTATTGGCTAACATTTAGCCAAAAATCGAAGGTGGCCCCTGGTGCATAAAAGACAGAGCCAAGTGAGGAAGAAAGAAAAGGCAAGGCGAAGAAGGAAGGAACAAAAAAGAAGAAGAGAAGCCATAGAAGAAGGGCTAAGGCGAGGAAGAAAGAAGAAGAAGAAAGAAGAGGATAGTAGAAAGAAAGAAGAAGAAGCAAAGAGAGAAGGCAAGGAGGAAGAAGAAGAATAGCAGAAGCAAAAGAAAAGAGGAATCACTGTAGCAACACATTTTAAGACATCTGATTTCCTGATTATCTATTTCTTCATATTGATATTATTTGAGTATTTGTTATATGTGTTAGACTAATAATTGATGATCCAAATCATCATTATTTTGTCTAGATTTCTTTTGACTCTTCATATACTCATGCCATACATTGCATATTAGTTTTTGAGTAATTAATTGTGCTCATTTATATTATTTGTTGAAATTAGCAATTGAATTCCATATTTGCTCCTAGCGAACGACTTCGGACTTTCATTTCTAATATTTGAGTTATAAATTTTATCTGTTGTTCGAGCTATTTTTGAGGAATTATTACTACAATGAACACATCTTTCAAAACCCCTCGATTTGGCCCTTACAACAATAAGACAAATCATGGTTTGTTTCTTTCACAATAGTGATACATCGCAGACCTCCTATTGTGTTTTAAACTTGATGGTGCCAAGCTTGTCAAGATGCCTATGTCACTAGAAATTCTACAAAGGATGGATTTTCCTCAGTTTGATTCTCCTAAAGTGTTTTGACAAACAGTGGGTAGCCTCCAGTATCTAGCTTTTACGTGACCAAACATTACCTTTGCAACCAATAAGCTATCATAGTTTATGCATCAACCCACGCAAAAATGATTTGAAGAAGCAAAACATAGTTTGCATTATCTCAAAGGCACAATTCATCTTGCTCTTTTTTATTCTCAGCAGTCTTCCTTAACTTTGTCAGGATTCTCAGACGTGGATTGGACAAGTTCTCCTGATGATTGAAGATCCACAACTAGTTATTTGGTCTTCTTAGGATCTCATCCTTTTTCTCGGGCAAGCAAGAAGCAACCTACTATCGCTCGGTCAAGCACAGAAGTCAAGTACCAAGCCCTTGCTAATACGACAACCGACATGACATGGTTTCCATCTTTATTTTTTGATTTGCAGCTCCCACTATCACAAGCAACTATCCTATGGTGTGATAACATTGGAGTATATTGAAGTAGATTTTCACTTAAGGTCACTTGCAACGATCTTAATGTTTGTTTTCTATCTAGTAAAGATTAACCAACAGATCTACCAACAAAAGCACTTGCAGCTCAACCATTCTTGCGGATTCGAGATGAGCTAAGGCTTCTTTCAAAACCTTAACTTGAGGGGAGGTGTTAGCGTGTAAAGGGTCGTGTGTAAATGTGTTGTGATATGAAGTCATTTGTAAAAAGGCTTAACATATCACCGTCTATAAATACTGAAGCTCAGAGTAGGGGTTGTACGCTCAAGCTTACTCTGGTTTAATTCCACAACAGAAAGTCCATCAGAAATCATTTATTCAAGAAAAGGACAGATCCCATAGCGGACTAAAGCTACTAGAGAATGATTGAGAGGTAAATCTTTTCTCCAAATGTACACCAATACGGTCTCGATCATTATTTATTACCATTTAAGTCCTGTAGCAGAGAACGTCCCTTTGCAACAAGAAAGAGGAGGCCACGCCTCTCCTCTCCGCTGGGAAGACCACAAGCAGCACACTGACCACAAACCCCACCACCAAAGGCACAGAATCAGTAACCTTCCTAGGCAGCCCCTTCGGGTAGTAGCACGCTGCCACATCCCCGTTCACCCCCACAAACGTTGTGAATGCCGCCAGCGACAGCATCGCATGGAACACATCCCGCCAGCTTAGACGGTACAGCCACGGCTCCACGGGCCTCTTCCTTCCTCCGTTGAACGTCCATATACCGCGGGGCGTTGCAACCCCGTAGTAGAGCCTGCCTGAGGGAGTGCGGAAGCTGTCGGTGAAGGTGAAGAAGATGCAGGAGGTGGCGCAGAGGCAGAGAAAGGAGGCCATGAGGACGCGGTTGAGGGGCTCGCACTTGCCATCGTTGGTGAGTAGTGGGGAGAAGATGGTGAAGGCGAGGATGGTGGCTGTCGGGAGGAGGACGTTAAGGCGAGCGGTGCCACTGAGGATCGCGTTGAGGACGAGGATCAGGTGGGACTCGTCGTTGGCCCCACCATCGTCGTCTTTGGGGTCGTCGGCGGAGATGAGGATCTGGTGCTGTCTCCACCGGCGGCCATTGGTAGAGATTAGAATAGGAGGAGACGAGGGCATACGTGTTGTGGTGTCTATGTCATCATGTGTGCGTACTCTCGTATCAAGGCAGTTGGGATTCTTTGATCGAGAAAGCGAGCGGTGCCACTGAGGATCGCGTTGAGGACGAGGATCAGGTGGGACTCGTCGTTGGCCCCACCATCGTCGTCTTTGGGGTCGTCGGCGGAGATGAGGATCTGGTGCTGTCTCCACCGGCGGCCATTGGTAGAGATTAGAATAGGAGGAGACGAGGGCATACGTGTTGTGGTGTCTATGTCATCATGTGTGCGTACTCTCGTATCAAGGCAGTTGGGATTCTTTGATCGAGAAAGGGAGGAGAGAGAAAGAATACCTAATTTAAGGAAATTGTGTCGGGAGCGTAAAAGTTTACGCATAATCATACACATATAATATCATTTCCTTTTATCAAAAGGAGACCATGTGTCATGTGTCTGTGTGAGTGCGTGTACGATTCGGTGTATAAGGTTGCATCTCCTTATCACTTTCCCTTTTTAAATGGATAGCGGCAAAGGTTTTTTTAAAGAAGATGGTTGGGGGGGATTTACGCGAACATGCTTCTCACAAATCGAAATTTGAGTTGTGCCCTCCAATTGTCCTGAATTTTCACGAGTCAATCTTTGTAAATTAAAGAGTTCGGAATGTATGATTGACTTCTCTCAATACTTGATCATTCTGAAAAAAGAAACAAGTGATTGCAGACCAAAAAGAATGAGGTCTACGTAGGCAGTCGAAAATGTCTGCAGCCCAAAGCTTAGGCTTTTTTGATCTGGATTCACAACCTTTCTCCTCTCCTCTAGTTCTTGGAAACCCTACACATCTCTGTAAGTGCATTCATTCTCCGGAGCAAACATTGTGTTGGCTATATATAATTGAGTAAGAAACAAACTCGATCCTACTCGATTGAACAATAGATAAAATGGAGCAAAAATCAACCAAAATGAGAGGAATTCAGATTAAGGGAGAAGATGATGGGACAAGGGAAACCTAAGTAAGAAAGAGGATGGAGGAAGTGGGTGAAAAGGACTTAACTAGCGTTGAAATAGTCATTCTTGAAAAAACCTATCTTCTATTTGCCTAAAACATATTGTCCATGTAAAACCCCGCTTCCACCATCCCTACACAATAAAAGGAATCACAGTTCCTCCCCTTCCCCGTTGCGTGTTCAATTACTACGGACCACCACGATCCATGTGTTTGCTGCTAGCAAGTACCATGTATATATGTACTTCATCCTTTAATTAACATCGATTACTCGGTGCTTCAACAACAATTGCTTCTTGCAAACGCCATCATAAACCCCAAGACAAAAGATTTTGTGTACCCACAAAGATTGGGCATACATCCAACTTCGTATAGAAATTGGGATTTGCGCAGCTCGTTAGATGAGTCTGACGATTGACTTGGATGGGGAGGGAAATGTGTAGCTCGGATGGGCTGCTTAAAGTTTATGCGTAGGATTGCCCATAGAGATGATATTGCTCAATAAGACAGATGCAAGTCTCATTTACGGTGGCATTACCTTGCCATTATCATAGCTTCTCTATTCTTCAAGAGAATGAATTCCCCAGGTAGAATTCCACACAACTTCCCACACCACCGCTCCCTAACCCCAGCAAGAGACCCCACCGTCGGGTGTGGACCCGCACCCTATTTTCTTTGCAGTGGCCAATCGGATGGATGGCAAGAGAAGCTTGGAAAAGGACGTGAGATAAGGCATGGAAAAACTAGAGTCGATTCTTCAAACATTTCTCCCATCTCTGAAAGTGAAGACCACCATTCCATCAACAACCTCTCACAACTTCATCGATGATTGCCATCGATGACAATATTATCAAGACCATAACCACCCGATGTCTACATTACATTGAAACATCACCATTACATTTTTGGATGACATTTCTTTTAAAGTCACCAAGATGACGACAGAGCTATAACGACGCTTATTTAATTTCAACATCGACCTACGACGACATATATTCAATCTATGGCAACGTTGAATGAACACCACCATTCCTATAGTGAATGCACGTCATATGTCACAAAGAAATATTTCATGGACTCCACTACACTAACTCAAGTTGCCACACCGACCTCATCGATCTTACTCACCAAGCTAATGCAATGACCTTTAATTCACACCATTTCACCGCAAGGCCATGATGACTCCACCATTAAACCCGTCATCTTGCTCCATCATGACCTTCAATACCACGACCTTGAAAGGGAGAAGATTTTTTCAATTTGGCAATGTTAAATAAATGCCACCAAAGCTTTTTTTCCTATCGTCTGCCACAAAGAAATGTTTCATGGACTCCACTACACCACCTCAAGTTGCCACTCCGACCTCATGGATTCACTCACCATGCTAGCACAATGACCTTTAATTCACACCATGTCACTAAAAGGCCATTGACGACTCCACCGTCAAACTCATCATCTTGCTCCAGCGTGTCCATTAATTACCACCTTGACAACCTTAAAATGAAGTTTTTTCCCCATGGAGAACATTCTCTTTACCAAATGTGGAGGGCATTTCCTTTTGTAAAATTCATTCTAAAAGAGTGAATGTTTTCATATCAAAAGAATTATTTCAATGATGCATTCATGAAAATCATGCATAATGGTAAACAAAAATGTCCTTAAGGATCATGTTTGGATGAGTATTGAGATGGTGAAATAGGTGACTTTACAAGAATAAGAAGAATAGTGCATTGAAACAAGTGTAGTTTACGAGAATTATCATCTTAAATCTTTACCCATAACATATCAACTCACCTATCATATGTAACCCTTATTTCTTCCACTTTCTAACAAATCAATGATAAAAAATAACTCAACATCAAATATAAAATAAATAAACTACAATTCTCTCTTTATTTAAATCACATTAAATTTCATTATTTATTCCACTATTAAGCCCATTACCAGCTACAAGTTAACCTTGCCTCAAGCTAAAAACTAAATTGAATCCAAATGCAGTTGAGCTTCATTCATACAAGGCCAGGCCTAACCTTGAGCGGGCCAATTTTAGCGAGATGCCACTAGTTTCAACTTCATAGAGCTTGACTGGTGATGAATCTTTTTGGACGAACCTACTTGTAAGGGATTTATCTGTGGATTCTAGTTAAGGGATATGGTTTAAGATCTTTGATTTAGAGAAAATTAGTTATGGTTACTCCAATTTCATCATCCTCAACCTATTGGTTTTCTTGTCCTGTGCAAATTACTGACGGTGTCTTAATGGCATAAATCATCTTAGTGTGGAGTTATTGAACACCTCTTTTCCTTTTGTTTGATTTTCTTACTTTCATTTGTTTTGTTTTGTCTCAACTTTGAGTTTCTCCTTGTAAGGGTGTAGAGCTCCCATGAGTAGGTTTTTAAGTCATCCTTTAGGGCACAATGTTCCCTTCTTTTTTGCACACTTGCTAGGACTATGTTCTGATATATTCAATTTCTTTCCCATTAAAAAATGGAGTTAAAATAAAAAGTAGACTTCACCATGCAAGCAATCTAAACCCATTGTCCAAAATTTTCTTTCAAAAAAAACCTTTTAACATAAATGCCCCTTAGTTCCCTTGAAATTACATTAGAACCCTAGGGTTCCCAAAATTTGCATTAGGGTTTGTAAATTTCACTACAGGAAATAGTGGTATTTGCGACGGTTCAAAACCGTCGTGAAAACCCATTTAATCAACATTAGTTGGCATTGTGAAAGTGTATGTTGTGATAGGGTTTATGTGATAGTTCTTGTTGAAAACCATCATGTATAATTGTTCATAGGTGACGATTTTTATAACCGTCGCTTATATTATTTAAATAATCATCGCTTATATTATTTAAACAACAGTTATTGTATAAACTGTCGTTTAAATGAAGAGATGTCAGTTACAAAAGCCGTCATCTATGATGTTAAGTGGTAAAGTAAGAAGGTGACAAAATGACGAGGCCTTAGAACCATCGTTATTGTTATATTTGTGATGGTTTTAAGCTAAAACTATTGCAAATTATGTTTTATTTTTTTAAAAATGGTATTATATAGGTATCATAGATATGTTTATCTATAATATCTATATATGTTAATTAAAACTATTTGACACATCACAATAATTGATAATAGGTTCATCCGCCACCTTAATAGCATCATAAAATTTATTACAAGTTTCTCCACTATTCGAATTATCATATGTTGCTCTCATTTCATCAAGCATTTCATTGATGTCATCGGCTTCAATATCCATAGTAGACTTGTCAAAATCTACTGTATTCTATCTGACTTCCTTTGTAAGTTCCTCTCAATGTGCAATCCACTTAGTATAATACTGTCACCAAACATTGCAAATTATGTGCTCGAACACAGTGTTCCAATCATGAAAATGTTCATTAAAAAACCTCCTACATGAGAAAAAATCCTGTCGAATGATTCTCCTCGTCTAAATGACTTCCCATCATCATGAAATGCCTAATCAAGGAACTCTTTTACTCCATTCTTGTATTGGGAGCAATCTGAGTTCCTCAAACTAATCCAAGACTTGTCCATGATAATCTACAAAAATAAAAGGAAACCACCCAATAATTAAATCAGATATTAACGGTGTTTGTATTTCGATGAAGGTTTTCACCTGATAGCCCATCTTTGAAGATTTGCTTACAATATTACTTGTTATTTGCAACTAGTGTGTGAAGAAATTTTGGTAGCATTTCCTTATACTCCTCCAGTATACCCCCAAGACTAACCTTAACTTGATTCCCTCAAACCCCAAATTAAGGGTACTTCAAGAACCTAGCTAAGATCAGCTAGTATATCAATGAAGAGTGAGAAGATATGACCAAGATTTCTCCATACACTAGTTACATGTAACAAGTAACACCTCAGTTGTGATTAAATCTTCAAGGATCCTCCTTAGTTTGCGGCTTCACTAACCTTGTGACTATCAAGACTTATGGCATGTCATAAAGTCAACGCATCATGCATGTATGTGAGGTATATATACATTAAAGCATTATCCATATGACATGATCATAAGTCCTGAATGGGAGAGTATTTTGACACAATTATCCCCTCCTAAAACCTGTAGCCTAGGGGTTAGATTCCTATTGTTTGTCCTCATGTCCATCTACATTTGTGCAAGTGTGTGTATATATAAATTGATTAAAATGATAAAATTTGCATTAAAAATCAATAAGTTATAAATATGAAACAAATATAGTCTCAAATTTTTTAAGCAATCCTTCCTCCCTTTCTCTCCTTTCCCTTCCCTCCTATACCTTACCTCCTCTCCTCTCAACTTTTTTTCTCCTCTCTTTCCCTCTCCTCCTTCCCTTCCTTCATATTCTCCTAAATATATCTCCGCTTCTCTTCATAAATTTATCTAGTATATTTCCTTCTTATCTCCCTTATCTCCTCTCCTCTCCTACCTTGTTCCCATCTTCACTATTCCTCTTTATCTTTCCACTCCTATTTCTCCTATCTTTTACTCTCTCTCCATTTTTTTTCTTCCTAACTTAAATTATTACAATTTTCGGCCAAACTTCCCCGGCAATATAAGCTTCCTTCCATAATAAACACACAAAAATTAATCATATAAACATTCACAACTAAGTGGGTACACCCCACAATCATTTAGAAAAATCCATTGAATTAAATCATGTGAGTACTCCCTACATTTTATTCATGCATACAAAATGAAATTAAGTGAGTACACTCTACATTCATTCAGAAAATATATAATTAAACATCATTAAGTGGGTACACCCCACATTCATTCACATTTACAACATAATTAATGCAAAAATTTACACATTCATACCTTAACAAAACACATGAATTGGACAGAATGTGTCTGATGACAAGCATAACCTAAATCAACATAAATCAAACATAATAAATATAAAATTGTAATAAAAAATTAACAAAAAAATTAAAGAAAAATAGAGAAGAAAAATTAATTAACAAACAAATTAAGAGGGGTGGCAGGGGGGATTAGAGGAGGAGGAGGGGGTGGCTAGGGGAGGAGGAGAGGGCAGGCAACAAAGGGAGGAGGAGGAGGGGGCAGATGGGGAGGAGGAAGGGGGAGGGGGGGGGGCAATAATGGGAGGAGGGGATGCTGGAGGGTATGGATGGAGGAGGAGGAGGAGGGGGTGAATGGGGAGGAGGAGGAGGAGAGAGTGGTAGGGGGCCAGATGAGGGGGCGTTGGTCGGATAGGGGGAGGACGAGGACGAGGACGAGGAGGCAAGGCATTACCGAGAAGATGAGGATGATGTGACCAACGATGTGGAGGGGGTGAATCACCGAAGGAGGGGGAGAGTAATGGGAGGGAGAGATCGATTGGGTGAGGGGCACCTCTAATCTCACTATTTGTGATGGTTTTTAACAAAATCATCACCTAATGTAATAAAGTGGGAAAAAATGCACCCGGGAAAAATTTCGTGGATCACATAGACAACAATTAATTCTAAAACCGATGCAAATAACAAACCATCGCATATGTCCGATATTGAGCCCCCTTTACAACTCTTAACACCACTTTTTCACATTTACTTATTGCAACGGTTATCAACAAAATTGTCTTAAATATCTAATACACAATGGTTTCCAAATTGTCATGTATGTGAAACATCCCTCATCGAGTGGGGGTGGGAGGGATAAGGGCTATAGGCGACGATTTTAAGAAAAACTATCACATAGTAAGCGTCACTGCTAACGTGCTTTCGTCGAGTTTTAAATAATGTGTCATAGTATAGCAATGAAAACGAATCAACACTTAAATTTGTAATCACAAATTTAAGTCTAAAGTCGTTCGCAGAGAGTAAAATAATCATAATATAACCACTAATCAATGAATATAAAAGTAGAGGCACAAGTGTTTGATATAAAAAGAATATAAGCTCAATTTATTACAATATCAAAACTCAAAAAGAAATCCAAGTGTTTGAGTGACATAAAAATATGATTTAAATGACTCCACTCAACATCAAATACTTCAGTCAGATGTCTGGACTAAGTGTTAGACGACTTAAAGCTCAATTCTAGACATTTGACCCTAAGTCTGACAGGACAAAACTCCCTATCCTTCTCTCAGATAATCCCATTTCTTTTTCTCTCTTTTCTTTCAGATCAGATCGGCTCAATCCTAGACCAAGGCCCAAGTACGATTCTCAAGGCCAAAACCTTGCCTACATGTGCAGGTGGGTGTGCACGTGTAGCGTGTGCGAATGGAATGGGGACCTAACCCCCTAGAACTAAGGCAGACAACCCATGTGTGGATTTCCTCTTATAGCAATTTTTGCATCTTTTCCCAACGATGTGGGACCAAAGAATGTGTCCTTCGTTCTTCAGCAGCTCCAACCATGGAAGATGGTTGCTTGATTGGAACTTGATACATCATGGATCTTCAATCCAATGGCATGGATAGCTTCTTGGAATGAAACCGCACAAGATGAGGTCCTTCCCTTGAAGCTTGATGGCCGGATGGAGGTGCTCGTCGTCAACGATGGAAGCTCGGCTGGCGAGAACCTAAAATCAGGAACACGAGCTTTTGGCCCCAATTAGATGGTTCAAAAGCTTTGTCGGAGCATGACAGAGGTGATGGTGGTGGTGATTTGGTGTGAGAGTGTGCGAGGGGGTCGAACAGTGGCGGGATGGATAGCGAGATTATGGGTTCTTTGACCCATTGTTTCGTAGGTCAAAGTCCTCAATTTCTAGAGGGCTTTTGATTTATGAGGTGTGAGGGTGGTTTTGGTGTAGGTGGTGTGAAGTTTCGTGGTGTGTGGTGATGGCGCGAGCTCACTGGAGCTTACGTCGGACTTGGAGAAGAAGATGGAGGACATTGAAAAATAGAGACTAAATCCTAAATCTAAGGTGCTAAATCTACTTTAGGAGAGGAGAGGAAGAAGAAGACCTAGGTATTTGGACGAATACAGGGGAGGCCACATCTAGCTTGTTTCGCCGGACGTGGAGAAGATGAATACTTTGGTAGGGGAGAACAATGATGAGGAAGGAGAAGGTGACCTAGCTATGGTTGGCTAGCGTTAGGAGGACTTGAGGAAGAGTTTGGTGCATCAAATTTGTCCATTAGACACATAGAAGAGGGAGGTCAAAGGGGTCACCGGAGTCATTGGAGTTATTGGCCGGAGAGGAGGAAGAAGAAGGGGATTTGGCCTAAAATCAACTAGGAAACATTTGGGGATGTGGAAGAGCTTAAATAAAAGAGGTTTTGGCCTCCAATTGCAGAGAATTTGCGAGATTCCTTGCAATTTTGGCAAGCTATTGATGTGGATTTCTCGAGCTCCGTTTGAGCTCTCTATTCCAAATTGGAGCGTAAGATTTGGTGCAATCAAAAGAGGATCTTCTTACGATCAATCCATCCAAATTTAGAGGGATTTGATTGAGAATTGAGGGAGAAATCTTCGATTGAAAGTCGACAGATTTGGGTTTAGGAGTCTGCTGACTTTCCTCTTTAGTCGAGAGGAGGAAGATGATGGAAGGACCAAAATGCAATGCAATTGAAAACTTAGGGGCATTCTCGTGATAAATAGAGATGTTTGAGTTAAAATGTAAACTGTTACAACCCGATTCCCCAATCCTTTCGAGACACGAGAATCGGACCGACTCGACTGATCCCAAGACCCAGTCGTCCAACGAGAAAGTAACCAAAAGAGTAGTAAAATAAACTACATTCACCATGCATATAACTAGCAGTAACAAAATATAGCAGTAAAGAAAAGAACTACTACAATATACACCACTACAACAGTAAAGAAATAAACATGTACATAAATATGATTCTTACAACAAAAGAGTACAGGGGTAACAGAAACTACTCACTACCACAGAAGGAAAAGTACAGTGGGTATTACACAAGTAACACTACTGGGCTCTACTAAGCCCAGCACCCTCTGCAGCCGTCGACTCTGGCTGCTCAACACCTGGTCCTGAAAAGGTAACAAAGGTGACACGTCAGCGAAACGCTGAGTAGAGTGGCAACCAAAAGCTAAGAAAAATAGTAAGGTGAACAGTAGCTGTTATATTTTTAATTTCTTTCTTTAATTTTTCCACTTATTCATTACTGAATTATTTCTTAGATCTTTCTCTTGATCTTGAATTTTCCTTGTGGGAACAATCTTGATTGCAGTCTTTTCCAAAAAGTAGAAGTAACACGTGGTGCTCTCCTAGCTGGGAGAGTCCCCCGTGGTGGTCCTACCCTCAGTCAACCACCCCAAGGTCACTGACAGACGTAACGGTGACTATGGCACATGCGATAAACGCATGGGTAGCTACCCCGCACTAGCACGCGGTCAGTCGTTTCCGTTAACGGGTGCGCCCCAAAGCACAGCACGGAACCAGTATAGGGCAGAGCCCTTTCAGTAACAGGGGTCCAACCCCTCCACAGTCCGCGCACCCTCACCTGACTACCATGGTTTGTCCAGTGGGCCTAACAAGTCTGTGTAGGAGAGCTAGTAGAACCCCCGGGCCCGTGGGGTGGCTAGCTCTCTCCCTACACTAGCAGCTCTCCCTGGTACGGTGTACGCGAGGGCCAGAAAGTCGGTGCAAAGTGGCCAAACCCACCCCGGTCTCGACCTGAGGGCGGCAAGCTCCTCTCTACACTAAGAGGTAATATATGCTCTCTTTGGTACCACGTACCCAAGAGACAACACGTTCTCTCGTTTTACTTTTCCAGTTCCATTCCATTTATTTCTAGGAGTTCTATTCCTAATTCCCCGCAGGGTTAGTGCTCATGTTTCCTTAGGCCAAGCCATACTAGGTTTCATCATTTCAAGTTTATTTGCATATAGTACGTATTTCCAACATTCAAACTTCTTTTCCTTTATATACAAGCAACTCGTATTTAGATTCCAAACAACAGTAATTACAAGTAGCAGTTACTAGCAATAGTACTCTACATTTCACAGACAGCTGTTATCCAATTATAGGCAATTATCATTACTTATCCGAGACTGCAATTCAGACATTAAAGATATTCATTTCAGTGTTTCTGTTCCTAGGATTCATGCCACACCTTGGGATCTATCATTCAATCTAGTTTTCAGTCCTAGGATTCATGCCATGCCCTAAGATCTAGCATTCAATCTAGTTTTCAGGTCCTAGGTTTCATGCCATACCCTAGGATCTATCATTTAATCTAGATAAGTGTTAATGTTTGTAATTAACTAAGGGAAGCCACTCTACCTGCAAAACTGGGAGTACTGGGGGTGTAATCGGCATACCTGCGCGCCTTCGCAATCCCCAGAGCCGCAACGGAACGGGGTCCTAACACAAGGATCAATTGCAAGGAGCTACTCAAAATAATATACAATTACTGTAAATAGGTAGAGGAACTAAATCTGAGAAGAACGAAACTTGAAACGCGGAAAACGGACATCTAACGGACCCTAAACGGGTCAAAAATGACAAGTCTGCGAAAAATCAGACGTCTGAAACATCTTCCAGACCTCTTAAACGATGGCTCAGGTCATACCTTGATCTGTGCAGTCCCTCAGACGTCCAGAAGCCCGCTGAACCGTCTGGACTTAGTTTCCAGACGTCCGAATGTCACTTCGGACGTCTGGAGACCCTCTCCATCGTTTGGTGCTGTGCCCAGACGTTCAATCTGTGTAGGATGGCGTGCCCTTGCACCTTCCCAAATGGGTCCTGCACACACACACGGCCATCCTCAACATGAAACGATGTAGAAGCCTTCAGCGGAACGCCTGCATGGCCGTACACGCGAAAGAAGAAGGAGGTAAAAATTAATGTACCTTTCAGACGTCTGGATGCTCCTCCAGACGTCTCCTGCGTCGTCTGGACGTAAGTCCAGACGTCTGATTCTGGGAAATTTTCCCAGAATCAGGACCTCCTCGCCATCCGCCCGCAGTGCACCGTGCCCGCCTGCTGCCTGAGCTGCAGGAGCTCCTCCTCAGCACCACGCGCCTGCTGCGCAACCGCCGGCCGACCCTGGCTGCTCCGGCGAGCTCGCAACCTCGCGATTGAGCTCTCTCTCCCTCTCGTAGTAGCCCCTCCTCCCACGCACTCACAGCAGCCGCTGCGGCTGCCCTTGCCCTCTCATGCTCTCGCTGACAGGAAGAAGAAGAAGAAGGCGGTGGAGTGAGGGTGAGGGAGAGGAGAGGGGTATTTGAAGGCTGTCGAGGGGAGAGAGAGAAAAAGCTGTGTCTGCAGGGAGGAAGGAAAGAGAAGAAGGACGGCGGCGGGTTCAGTCTGCACGTGCATGCGCGTAGATGAGAACCCGTACGTCGAAAAAATTTAATTCCAGATGTCTGGGAAGGCTTCCAGACGTCTGGACCACTTCCCAGACGTCTGAAACGACGTTTGATGCCCTGGTTATAACAATATAACAAACTCAAAGGAAGTTTCGTCCCCGAAACTTGCGCTAACTAGCTTACGGGAAAGAACGATACATGCATAACAAACTCAAAGAGGACCGAAGCTAGTCCGAAAATACGTACTTGCGAAAAGCTCCAGGTATCACTCCCGCATCGCCGCCTTAGGCTCCCAGGTAGCCTCCTCGTACCGCTGGCTCCTCCACAAAACCTTCACCAGGGGTACTTGCTTCCGTTTCAGACTGTGGACGGCTCTGTCGAGAATCTACACTGGTCGCTCGGGGTAGGTCAGGTCATCGCCCACCTTGATGCTCTCGTGACTCAGGACGTGACTGGGATCGGCGACGTACTTCCTGAGGTTGGACACGTGGAACACGTCGTGCACACCAAAAAGCTGGGGAGGAAGGGCAAGTAATAGTGGTTAGTGGAACCGAAGCTAGGTCTTTTGTTTGTTTTAGTGTCTATTACAGTAATGTCGTTGTGGTACAGATAAAACAGCTACGATTTGTCGTCATTGCCACCATTACAATTTTACTCAGAAATATTTTTCCCGAGGTCGAACTCAGGGAGCTACTAGAATTCTAGAAGTACAATGCTTTTATTACAAAAATAAGAGAGAGAGAGAGAGAGATAGATAGATTTTGTTTCTTGTCTTTTTCTTCTTCTCTTCTTTCTCTCTTTGCTTGTCTTCTTCTCTTCTTTTTCTTCTTTCTTTCTTCTTCACAGTTCTTGATCTTCTTCAGTTCTTCTTCTTCTCTTCTTTGTCTTCTTTCTTTCTTCTTCTTTCTTCCTTCTCTTTTCTTTTAGCTGCGGCACCTTTTCTTTTCTTTTTCTTCTTCTTTGCTTTGTCTACAGAGCTCCATTCGTCATCTGATTTCTCAGTCAGACGGCTTAAGTGATGTCTGCTACAGTGCTTCCTTTTTGCTTCTCCTTCTTCTTCTTGCGATCTTATTCTTCCTTCTTCTTCTTCTTTGCTTTGTTTTCTTCCTGCGGCCAAGTGTGACCTTCTCCTTCTTCTTCTTTGGCCTTCTCCTTCTCCTTCTTCTTCTTCTTCTGCACCCTGTCCCTGCACAAAGAGCAAAACCTACCCTGTCCCTCTACCCGCACGTCTCTCTCTCTCTCTGCAAATCACTCACAGGACGCTCTCCCAGATCCGCGGGTAATCGGGTCAGGTTTCGTGCCCGTGACCAGGCGCACCGGTGTGTGGGTGATGCGTGAGGTGTGCTCAGATAAGGTCGGGTCAGGTCCGCCGGATCTGCGTGGTGAGCTCGCGGACCGGGCAGGTGAGTGGGTGCGGGACCTCACCCCAGTGCTTTTAGAGGCATTAAGCAGAATTCACAAAAACAATATAAACCGTGTGTCTACTTCGTCGCTTACCGATGTGGGACTAAAACCCACTGTTCTCCTTCGCGCGCCCGCAGCAGACTGCAGCTTCGCTTCCTCAGCTGCAGGCTTTATTCGCGTCGATTGCTGGGTTAGCTGCCTTCGCACTACCCTCCCGACCTCACAGCACCTGGAGCCCTGGAGTTTTGAAGCCTGGAGCATGCGTGGAGCTGCTTCAATGCAGTGTCAATGGCGGTCGGGCGTCGAAAATTGCCAGACATGAAAAGGGCCTCTTGGCCTAATCAGATCAGCGGGGGACCTTTGCCGTGGCGCAGCGAAGGTGGTGTGAGGTTCAGCAGGTCGTGGGGTGGCCTAGGCGTGCGTGTCTAGGTCGCCCTGTGACCGGAGGTGTGGGTGTGTTCGGGGGAGCGATGAGTGGGTGTAGAGCGGCAGTGGGTGGGCGGAGGTTGTTCAGCGTAACGAGGTGGAGGTTATGCGAGGGTCGGCGAGGCATGTGGGGCGGCGAAGCGATGGGAGCGTCTCGCCGGAGGATGGCCGGAGACGAAGAAGGTGACGGTGGACAGGAGCGGTCGAGGGTTTAATCGAATGAAAGATAGTGAGGAAAGGAAAGAGGGGGAGATGGGGAATAGTTCTGACCTAGTTACAGGGACGAAGGGACCGGAGCAGGGTGGCAGTCGTATCGACTGTCGCCGGAGAAGATACCCAGAGAGAGAGGGCGGCGATGAGGAAGGGAGAGGAGGGCGCGCGCTGGGTACGGTGCGACGCGGGAAGAGCGGGCGAAGGTGGCTCTGCTGCTGGTATTGCAGCAGAGCGATGAGACGGAGGAGGAGGAGCCGCCGGAGCTGGTGGGTTTCTGCCGGAGTGGGAAGAGAGGAAAAATGGGGGTTTCTCCGTCAGGACCGAGCTGCTCCTGTTGGCTGGGGATGGTGGTCCTTATAAAGGTGAAGGCAGAGGGGTGGGCGTAGGGAGGCGACGTGCCTCCCTCGCCGGAGAATGGTCGGAGTTGTAACCTATACCTTCCGCGCATTCGCACGGAAGGTGTGGGCGATGGCAGAGGTCATGGCGGTGTCCCTGCGACAGTAGACGTCGCAGGGAACACCCGGTTCAACCGGCATAGGGCCTCCCTCACCCTGCGCGGCGCCATGCTCCGCGCAAAGTCGCCGGAGCATGGCGCTGCTCAGAGATTTGCAGGGCGAACCTAAGTGCAAAGAACGACGAAGAACATAGGGGTCAAAATGCGAGGGTTTCGAAAGTTGAGGGTCAAAAAGTAATAGATGAGGACCAAAATGCAAAGTCGGTCAAGAAGATTTCTTCTTAGGCTCAAGTTTTTATGCATGACTAAATGGGACCTAAGGATTCTAATGGTAAATTTTATTTCTAGATCAGACCTTGTTTGACCGGCCAATTTACATAGAAACCCAAATTAAATCATTAATTGGGTATGGTTCTCAATGTAGGTCAAAATGGGTTTCCAAGGCCAAATTGAAGGTTCTAAACCCTAGAGATTATTTTTATATGAATTTTAGAGGGTTTAGTCGATTTTTACTTTGCCTCAAACCTCGTGAATTGGAGTGGGTTTGTTTTAGGGTTACAGAATGTCATTTAATTCCTTGGAGTTGCTATAGCCTTTGTTGGATCAAATCATCCCACTTTCCTTCTTATTAGGTTAGTTTGACCTATGTTTGGACCCTGAGTTACCCTGTTTACTGATTGTGTTGGTGAAATTGCATTTTTACCCTTTATGACTTATTTTCTTCACAAACTCAGAATTCTCTGAGTCAAGCCTTTCTATGAGTTATGTAGGAGCTTTTTTTCTCGCATATCTAGGTTAGATTGTGCTAGTTAGGGTTCATGATGAGGTTCTCATCAGCAAGCTTGTAAGCAACGGGTCCAACCCGCTCTAGGACCTCGAAGGGCCCCACGAACCTCGGCGCGAGCTTCCCTTTCACCCCAAACCGCTGTAGGCCCTTCATGGGCGAAACGTGAAGGAAGACTTGGTCCCCAACCTCAAACTGCACCTCTCTACATTTTCAATCTGCATAGCTCTTGTGATCTGTGAAAATCTCGAAAGTCTCACCGTACAAGTAGTGCCTCCATGTCTTCAGCGCGAAGATGACAGCTGCCAGCTCCAGGTTGTGGGTAGGGTAATTATGCTCATGGGGCTTCAGTTGTCGCGAAGCGTAAGCGACAACATGACCCCTCTGCATGAGCACACCCCCTAACCCCTGCAAAGGGGCGTCCGTGTACACAATGAACCCGCCACTACTGTCTGGGATGGTGAGCATGGGAGCAGAAGTCAGCCTCTCCTTCAGCTCTTGAAAACATGCCTCATAGGTGTCTGTCCAAGTGAAGGACACGTCCTTCCGGGTCAACTGTGTCATAGGACGTGCAATCTATGAAAAGCCCCTGATAAATCGCCTGTAGTAGCCTACTAGTCCCAAGAAACTGCGAATCTCAGTAACCGTACGCGGTCTCTCCCACCTGAGCACTGCCTTGACCTTGGCTGGGTCCACAGCCAAGCCATCCCCAGAGATCACATGACCTAAGAAGGTCACCTCCCTCAACCAGAACTCACACTTGCTGTATTTGGTGTACAACATACGTCGTCTCAGTGTGTCCAGAACCATCCGCAAGTGCTGTCTGTGCTGCGTCTGATCTCGAGAATAGATGAGCACATCATCAATGAATACCACCACAAACTGGTCCAAGTATGGTCTAAACACCCGGTTCATCAAGTCCATGAAGGCAGCGGGGGCATTGGTTAGCCCAAACGGCATGACCAGAAACTCGTAGTGTCCGTACTGGGTGCGGAAAGCTGTCTTGGAGACATTTGCCTCCTTGATCCTCAACTGGTGGTATCTAGACCTTAAGTTGATCTTGGAGAATACCGTGGCACCTCGCAGCTGGTCCCTGGTACTAGTGAGATCTCAAACTCGATCTCACGCTCGGGCGGTAGTCCTGGCAACTCGTCTGGGAACACGTCGGGGTACTCACTGACCACCGGGATACTCTGGAAGTCTGCCACAAGGCTGGGCTCTGCCACCACACAAGCTAGGAAGCCCTCACACCCCTGGCTCAAAAGTCTCACCGCTCGAAGTGCAGAAATGCACCTGAAACCTCCATCCACTGGCCGCTCGTGGAACTCGAAAGAAGGCAACTCTGGTATGGAGAAGACGATCTTTCTCTCAAAACAGTCCACCAAGACGTGGTAAGCGGACAACCAGTCCATCCCCAGAATTACGCCAAAGTCCTCCATCTGTATCATAATCAGGTCAGCAGGAAGGCTGTGTCCCCCAACACTGACCTCGCAACCCATGTATACCTCCTTAGCTACAAACAGCTGACCACCTAGATTTCTAATTACCACTAATTCCCCTAATGGAGTGATATCGGACTCCATAGCAGCAACAGCTCGTGTGGCAAGACGGTGCATCGTACTAGAAAGCAGGAATTACATACTCCAAAAAGACCAAACCATGTAACCATACCTGTCACCGTATGGACTGAAGCTATGATGTCTCCATGGGTCACGACGTCACGACACTCCTCGGTACTGGGGGTGGAAAAAATAGGTAGGCCCGAGGCGGAGTTAGTGACAACGGGCCGGTATCCTCCTCGTGGCGGTTGTCCTCCCTCAGGTACCTCGAACCCACGACCATCCGCCTGGCCCTTAGTGCTCGAAGTGGTGAGTGTCTGCTATGCTCCAGCCCTAGACGGGCAGTCCCTCCTGAAATGTCCTGGCTGGCCACACTGGTAGCAGAGGGGAACTCGACGCCTCCTCTCGGTGGGTCCCTGCTGGTGGCTGGGCGGGGGTTCGGTGCTAGCAACTGGCCCCTGTCGAGGGCCCCCAAGGGCCACTGATGGCCCTACAAAATGTGACGGCTCTCCTGCGGGAGCCACGTGCCTCCATTGAGCTCTCCTAACCCACCTAGTGTGATGGCGGAAATCTCGTTCCATGACAAACTCCCTTGTCATACCCTCGAAAGGGAGATGAGGGGGCGGTAAAGTGGGTGAAAGTTGAAATTCTTCTCGAACCACCTCTTGAATTAAATGGACGAGGTCCGGAGATGGTATGCCCAGGAGAAGAGAAGGGGTAGCATGTACTCCAAGCTCGACACATCTGTCCCTAGGGCCTCGACCTTGGCCGCGCCTGCGGCCCACCCTCCTGGCTCCACGTCGAGGCATCTCCTACAAGGAGACACGAACATGGAACAGAAAAGATGTCACTACGAATCGATATCGAACGGAGAAGTCTAAGAACATATGTCAACAGAAATGTTGTGGTGGCTACTCTAGTTACAGACACGTGAATTGGTTATTTTCCAGTCAGTTGGTTCACTTTTCGGGATGACCTTGCTCTGATACCATCTTGTTACGACCCGATTCCCCAATCCCTTCGAGACACGAGAATCGGACCGACTCGACTGATCGCAAGACCCTGTCATCCAACGAGAAAGTAACCAAAAGAGCAGTAAAATAAATCACATTCACCATGCATATAACTAGCAGTAACAAAATATAGCAGTAAAGAAAAGAACTACTATAGTATACACCACCACAACAGTAAAGAAATAAACATGTACATAAATATAATGCTTACAACAAAAGAGTACAAGGGTAACATAAACTACTCACTACCACAGAAGGAAAAGTACAATGGGTATTGTACAAGTAACACTACTGGGCTCTACTAGACCCAGCACCCTCTGCAGCCGCCGACTCTGGCTGCTCAACACCTGGTCCTGAAAAGGTAACAAAGGTGACACGTCAGCGAAACGCTGAGTAGAGTGGCAACCAAAAGCTAAGAAAAACAGTAAGGTGGACAGTAGCTGTTATATTTTTAATTTCTTTCTTTAATTTTTCCACTTATTCATTACTAAATTATTTCTCAGATCTTTCTCTTGATCTTGAATGTTCCTCGTGGGAACGATCTTGATTGCAGTCTTTTCCGAAAAGTAGAAGTAACACGTGGTGCTCTCCTGGCCGGGAGAGTCCCCCGTGGTGGTCCTACCCTCACTCAACCACCCCAAGGTCATTGACAGATGTAATGATGACTACGGCACGTGCGATAAACGCACGGGTAGCTACCCCGCACTGGCACGCGGTCAGTCGTTTCCGTTAACGGGTGCGCCCCAAAGCACAGCATGGAACCAGTATAGGGCAGAGCCCTCTCAGTAATAGGGGTCCAACCCCTCCACAGTCCGCGCACCCTCGCCTGACTACCCTGGTTTGCCCAGTGGGCCTAACAAGTCGGTGTAGGAGAGCTAGTAGAACCCCGGGGCCCGTGGGGTGGCTAGCTCTCTCCCTACACTAGCAGCTCTCCCCGGTACGGTGTACGCGAGGGCCAGAAAGTCGGTGCAAAGTGGCCAAACCCACCTCGGTCTCGACTTGAGGGCGGTAAGCTCCCCTCTACACTAAGAGGTAATATGTGCTCTCTTTGGTACCACGTACCCAAGAGACAACACGTTCTCTCGTTTTACTTTTCCAGTTCCATTCCATTTATTTCCAGGAGTTCTATTCCTAATTCCCTGCAGGGTTAGTGCTCATGTTTCCTCAGGCCAAGCCATACTAGGTTTCATCATTTCAGATTTATTTGCGTAAAGTACGTATTTCCAACATTCAAACTTCTTTTCCTTTATATACGAGCAACTTGTATTTAGATTCCAAACAACAGGCAATTATCATTACTTATCCGAGACGGCAATTCAGGCATTCAAGACATTCGTTTCAGTGTTTCTGTTCCTAGGATTCATGCCACACCCTGGGATCTATCATTCAATCTAGTTTTTAGTCCTAGGATTCATGCCATGCCCTAGGATCTAACATTCAATCTAGTTTTCAGGTCCTAGGTTTCATGCCATACCCTAGGATCTATCATTTAATCCAGATAAGTGTTAATGTTTGTAATTAACTAAGGGAAGCCACTCTACTTGCAAAATCGGGAGTACTAGGGGTGTAATCGGCAAACCCGCGCGCCTCCGCAATCCCCAGAGTCTCAACGGAACGGGATCCTAACACAAGGATCAATTACAAGGAGCTACTCAGAACAATATACAATTACTGTAAACAGGTAGAGGAACTAAATATGAGAAGAACAAAACTTGAAACGCGGAAAATGAACTTTGAACAGACCCTAAACGGATCAAAAATGACAAGTCTACCCAAAATTAGACATCTACAACATCTTCCAGACGTCTTAAATGATGGCTCAGGTCATACCTTGATTTGCGCGATCTCTCAGACATCCAGAAGCCCGCTGAACCGTCTGGACTTAGTTTCCAAACGTCCGACTGTCACTCCAGACGTCTGGAGACCCTCTCTGTCGTCTGGTGCTGTGCCCAGACGTCCAATCTGTGTGGGATGGCGTGCCCTTGCGCCTTCCCGAACGGGTCCTGCACACACACACGGCCGTCCTCAACATGAAACGATGTAGAAGCCTTTGGCGGAACGAGCATGGCCGTACACACGAAAGGAGGTAAAAATTAACGTACCTTTCAGACGTCTGGACCCTCCTCCAGACGTCTCCTGCGTCGTCTGGACGTAAGTCCAGATGTCTGATTCTGGGAAATTTTCCCAGAATCAGGACCTCCTCGCCCTCCGCCCGCAGCGCACGGTCGTTCCGCGCCACGCCCACCTGCTTCCTAAGCTGCAGCAGCTCCTCCTCAGCACCACGCGCCTGCTAAGCAACCGTCGGCTGGCCCTGGCTGCTCCGGCGAGCTCGCAACCTCGCGATCGAGCTCTCTCTCCCTCTCGTAGTAGCCCCTCCTCCCACGCACTCACAGCAGCCGCTGTGGCTGCCCTCGTTCGCTCACACTCTCGCTGACAGGAAGAAGAAGAAGAATAAGAAGAAGAAGGCGGTGGAGTGAGGGTGAGGGAGAGGAGAGGGGTATTTGAAGGTTGTCGAGGGGAGAGAGAGAAAAAGCTGCGTTTGCAGGGAGGAAGGAAAGAGAAGAAGGAGGGCGGTGGGTTCAGTCCGCACGCGCATGCACGCAAACGCGAACCCGTATGCCGAAAAAATTTAATTCCAGACATCTGGGAAGGGTTCCAGACGTCTGACTAGACGTCTGGACCACTTCCCAGACGTCTTAAACGATGTTTGATGCCCTGGTTATAACACAAACTAGGTCAAGATGGACTCTAATTAGGTTCAAATTTTGCGGTTCACCTAATTTAAAACCAAGGAATCTAATTGTGAACTCAAATTTAGGTTTTGATGACGTTTGACTGGGTAATTTACACAAAAGCCCAAAACATGATAAATTCCCACCTAAGTCTCTATTTTTGGTTAAAATGGGTTCCTTTGGCCAAAGAGAAGGTTTCAAACCTCATAGAATATTTTTCAATAATTTTTAGAAGGTTTATATTGCATTTATTTTCACTAAAACCCTTGCAATTTAAGTGAGGTTGAAATTAAGGTTTTTCTTAATAAATTAATTCTTTTATCTTTATAAAACCTTGATTCAGTCAGCTCAAGCTCACTTATTGGGAAATTAAGCTCATTTGACCTTAGATTAAGCGATGATTAACCCTTTAGTTAATCTACAATTGTGATTACGTGTTAAAACGATAGAATTAACTTGTTTTCTCTTCTTCTCAAATTCAATTTAGAACGGACTTACGTGTAGGTTTTAATAGAGGGGGGTGAAATGTGCGTGATACAAAAATAATGTGGAAATAAACTAACAATCACACAAATGTGCAATCTCACAAAAGACATAATGATTTTTAGGTGGAAACCCAAACTCGGGTAAAAACCACCACCTAAACCTCTCGGTTTAGGATTTCCTGATCGAACTAGTCGATCAAATTCACTAACCGTTCTACTTAAACGAGGGTGACACAACCTCTTACAACACTCTACTTTGAATCGAGGGTAGTGTAACCTCAAACCCCTCCTCTTTACAAGAAGTATTTGGTCTCACGATGGAGATAGGAATTCACAAAGCGAATAGCCAACTAAAAATAAGTTACAACAATCCTATAGAGCCACAAAGTAAATATATATGAAATATGGCTTCTATAGGAAAATGGTACTTCCCCGAGATGGAAGTACGTCGACTAACAACGCGGTGTGCGTAAGCCATGCAAGGCACGAAGGCGCTCTCGAATATGTGAAGGCGGAAGAGCGGGTGTGCAGCGGAGACGACGCTCTTGGATTTGTAGACTAAGGCTTGGAGAGCAACTCTTGGGCACAATATGGGTAGAAGTAGTTTATCTAGGTGTATTTTTCTTAGGAAGGGTCCTTTCCTATTTATAGAGGTCCTAAGAATGTTCAAGAAGGCCTTGGAGAGGGCTTATAGTCGTTGGAATCAAAATCAAGGCAAAGCAAGACAAAATCAGGGTCATAATGATTCTGGCAAAATTACCAAATGTCTAATATTTTGGTCAGACGTCTGATGCATATTTTGGACGTCTTCTCTAAAGGGTTAGAGTTCCTGATTCTATTGGATCGAAATAGGGATCTAAGTGAATGTCTAAAACGCCATTATAAGACATCTGACACTAAAATTGGATGTCTAATACTAGGCTGGTTGATTCCTATTTTAACCAGATCCAAATAGGGTTCTAGATCTTAAGGGTCAAACGACATACTGGACATTTTTCAGAAGGTTTAGATGTCTGGAAAGAGGATTCTCTGCGAGAATTGATTTCATGAGGTTCAAATGGTCGTAAACATCTGACACATAAGGCTTTGGGTTAGATTAAGTCTAACGGTTCTTTAGCAGATGTCTGAAAGGCTCTACGGATGTTTGAAAGTGTTATAAATATGATTGGAAGGTAATCCTTGAATATTATGTTCTGACAGACCAACGGTTCCATTGTTTTGGATGTCTGTCAGGGTCATCAGACGACTGGACTAAGGGCTTGACGTCTAGAAGTAAAGGTCAAAGAACAGTAAGTCCAACCTAACAGTTTAGATTCCTGGACAAAAGGTCAAACGTCTTAAAGTCTAAGATTAGACGTCTGAAGTCCAGATTGGACGTCTGATCAGGTTGTCTGAAGCCTATTTTGATTTTCTAAGTTTTCTATGAAATGCCTAAGTGTTTGTCCAAGAGTCCCAGTGTAGGAATAGTGTTCCTAGGACTAAGGTATGTTACTTTGGGCTCTTGACATGAATCTAAGGAAATAAAAGAGCAAAGAACAAAAAGATAATTACAATTACAAAATACTTGAAAGAAGATATCTATCTATTTCTTCTTTACACTTTTGCTCCATGAGAATCTCCATCTTCTCTTTTCCTCTATCAAGCTCCACCAATCTGCCATGGACACGAGCTCGAGCTCCTTCAAAATTGAATCCATTTGCATTATTCTTGAAAACTCAAACTCAAATGCAAATGTCAAATATCAAGTGTTTTGTTATCATCAAAATTAACAATCGTGGTCCCTTGCACCAACATTATGACCCTGTAACGAATATTAAGGAGCATCTATTATTGTAGTTAGGCTAAATTAGGCTTATTAACACCAATGATAGTGCTACCATCATACCCCCATGCTTAACTTTTATTCGTTCCTAGCAAAATCTTATGGAACATACCAGATCTCTAGACCACGTTTTTACTGTTCGGATGCCTGACTGTGGCATCTCTCTAGAAATTAGATCAAAATACCAACTCTAGGTCTAGTGGTATTTAAGTACTAGCCAAGATACAGACCGGACCAGCCTTAGCTTTGGGTCAGCAATGAAGGTTTCTAAGGCCTTAGACTCTGCCCAGAGGTTCATTGACCCTAGAAGTTAAAACACCTGGGCGTGCATTTAGCAAGGTCTAGGTTCACTTTGCCAGTGTATTTTTAGAAGAGAGAGAGAAATATGTATTTTTGAGAGTTTTCTCTCTTTTATTTTTAGATTCCTCTAAATCGATCCTCGGATTGGCCCTATACATGGTTTGTATCAGATTCCTTATCCCTATTATCAATCCTCAAAGGGTCCCTAGTAATTGATGCTTTGTGATAACTGATCGTAACACCATCATTCATCATAAATAACTTGAATTAGTTGAAATCAAGAGATAAACGCTCCTAAATAATCGCCTGAGGACCATGATTCCACTCTAATTTGATTTGAGAAGATAAGAAAATAAGGTTAATTTTGCTATTTTAAAAGCAAATCACAAATGCAGATTAACCATGTGGTTTCTTAGGATTTAATTAAAGGTTAAATAAACATAAGAGACCAAGAAGTGGGTCCACACTGACTGAATCAGAGTTTCACACATTTCGAGGGCAAAAATAACACTTAAAACCCCAATTATCAGCCCCACTTAAATTGGAAAGGCTTTGGTTAGAATAAAATCAATCCAAACCTCCTAAAATTCATATATAAATATTATAAAAGGTTTGGGACCTTTGGTTTGGCCATTTGAACCCATTTTAACCTAGAACAAAATTTCAGATAGGAATTTGCCTTGATTTGGACCTCTGTGCAATTTACTCAATCAAACATGGTCAAAACTCAAATCCAAGTTTATCATTATATTCCTTGGGTCGAAATTAGGTTAACACCAAAACTTGGTCCCAATCAAAGTTCATCTTGACCAGGTTTACAATTTAGTCCTTAAAATCTTTGTTTCTTACACTTAGAACCCTAGGTTTAAAGTTTATTACCAAGACCCCCTAAATTTTTTGTCTTCGTTTCATTTTGGTCCCTACTGCTATTATAGGTGTGAATAGATTCAACCTAAAGACCACCACCTTTGACCAATGAGATCTCCTTCCAATCAAGACCAAATCCCTCCAAATTTGGAGGGATTGGTCAGGAAGAGATCCTCTTCCATTTAAAGTAATCCAAGATCCTAAGGAGGACCCAAGAGCTCATGCGAGCTCGTGAAAAATGTGGGATTTCTTGATTTCAAATCCTAATCCTGTGACCTAATTCTTCCAAATAGAGCTCAAATTTGAGCTCTATATAAATTCCCCGAACTTCCCACGTGTTTTCTCTCCAAGAATCGATTGGAATCTCTCTTCCTCCTCCTCTGGCCACCATCTTCTTTAGCTCTGGCCACCCCTCTCCTCCTCCTCTAGCTGTCCAATTGCCAACTTGGACATTCCTCTGTCTTCTTTTCTCTCTTCCACTCATCGCCAACCACAGTAGGAGCTCCCTCAGCCCTCATCATCGTCGCTCTCCCTCACCGGACTTCTTCATATTCTTCTCATCTGGCTTGTCAATGCTAGATGCGCCTTGCCTTCTCTTCCCTCAATAAGACCCCTCATTTCTTCCTCTTTGTCTCTAGCACCCTCTCGCCCCTTTAGGACCTAGCTATACCCATTGCGCATGACTACCCTCCTTGATCTTCTTCACCTCCGACGTGAGCTCTAGCGAGCTCACCCCTATACCACAGATGACCAAACCACATGCCACCAAGTCCAAAAGCTCCACCTCACCTCCTAGGCCAAAAGCCCTAAAGAAATTGTGGGCCTTGGCTACTATTTGACCGGTCGAACACCTTGCACCTCTACCATCCTCTATGATGCCGGCTGAATGCCACGCACATGCACACACCAAATCACGACCACCACTACACTCACCGTGGTCCAGCAAAGCTTCTGAGAAAAAATAATTGAGTCGCGAGGCCGTATTGTGAATTTCAGGTCCTTGTCGGAGCATTGCCATCGCCGTCGCCATCCGCACCTTCGTCCACCGTGCTCCGACCAACTTCGACCTTATTTCCACCGCTAGCTAGAGCGGAATCACTTGTTGAAGCCCTCCAGGACTTCCATTGAGCACGGTAGTAGACGTAGCAACTCTAATTATGGCTACAATTCACAGCTGTAGCGCACGAAAGAAGAGGGCACACTTAGTGCCACATAGTGTGCATCAAACTCAGAGAGGCACATAAAAGGAAATTAATGCATAGGCTATTCGCCTTAGCATAAGAGGTGAGGTCCCTCTCACTCACGTGCGCACTCCTCACCTGCTACACCTCGCCAGCGGGTCAAGTCTCCGACTCAGATCTGATTACCCGTTACTTTACACCCATATACCCGATTTTGAGAAAAAGAAGAAAGGATTCTGTGGAGGGAGGGGGTGGTTTTGCACTGTGTGCCTTGGGGTGCGTGCAAGCCTGCTCAACACTTAGGCGTTTCAAGAGGGTTGTGCCTTGTGCTGTCGTTGCTTGGTGACTATAAGTCATCCAGCTCTTGTGCTTGACCTTGGTTTTAATCACTGTGGAGATATTGAATCATTGTCTGATGTGGATATCCTTGGTTAACTGGTTGAGGTGTACTATTGAGAAATTTGATTCGGATTAGTACCTAATTATAGGGCTTAATTGATGGTTTCAACCACCAACTTTAGTCTTCTCTTTTATATTTCTATCCCTAACATTTGAGATACATTCTTGCTTTATTGAATATCATTGTTTATCTGATTCACTTGCATTATTTTCTCTTAATATTGTAATTAGTGGGTTGATTTGTTACAATTGCTCCCTGCGAACGACCTCAGAACTTACGATGTTTTTAAGCATTATAAATTTAAATGTTGTATTTTCTGACACAATATTTTCCTAAATACGATGATTTTCAACGCAATAATAGCATCGTCATGGCAACCCCCAGAACCTTGGCTTTCGACACTTAGTAATAGTGCCGCCCATGGTGTTATGTACCTAAATTTAAGCCCTGGTAATTTACATTTCGGGATAATGCCACCCATGGCACCTGAACCAGCACAACGCGCTTACGTGTCCCCGATAGGATATTTAGATATCTTAGAAGACAAGCGCTAAGGAGACAATATGTTATAACACATCTTCAAGGGGAGTATTTTACTCTTCCTCTTTGCGGTAGGAACTCATCCAATCAACTTATGTTTTCGAGCCGCTCCTAAGTCAAATTTTTGAGAAAATATTTTTTTCAGAATAAAATAATTTATGGCATTATTTTCATTAAGTGCACTGAACCAGACCGGTGTGTGAGAGCTCCGTTTAAGCTCTACACTCCAATTTGGAGCAGAGAGCTCAAATGAAGCTCGAGAAATTCGTGGCAATAGCTTGCCAAAATCATGAGGAATCTCGTGAATTGTCCACAATTGGAGGCCAAAACCTCTTCTATTTAAGCTCTTCCACATCCCTAGCTGTTTCTTAGTCGATTTTAGGCCAAATCCCTTCCTTCTTCCTCCTCTCTGGCCAATAACTCCAACGACTCTGGCAACTCGTTCGACCTCCCTCTTCCATGTGTCCAATGGACAAAGTGGATGCGCTAAACTCTTCCTCAAATCCTCCCGACGCTAGCCAACTATAGGTAGGTCTCCTTCCTTGTCGTTGTTCTCCCCACTGGAGTGTTCATCTTCTCCACGTCCAATGAAGCAAGCTAGACGTACCTCCCCTCTATTTGTCCAAATACCTAGGTCTTCTTCCTTTACTCTCCTAAAGTAGTTTTAGCTCCTTAGATTTAGGATTTAGTCTCTATTTTTCATCGTCCACCATCTTCTTCTCCAAGTTCGACGGGAACTCTAGCTAGCTTGCACCACTGCCACACACCACAAAACTTCACACCACCTACACCAAAACCAGCCTCACACCTCATAGATCAAAAGCACTCAAGAAATTGAGGGCTTTGACCTATGAAACGATGGGCTGGAGAACCCATATGTCGTCGTCCACTATGCCACCGTCTAACCCCCTCTTACACTCTTACACCAAAGCACCACCACCATCATCTTCATCATGCTCCGACGAAGCTTTTGAACCATCTAATTGGGGCCAAAAGCTCGTGTTCTTGATTTTAGATTCTTGTTGGCTGAGCTTCCATCGTTGACGATGAGCACCTCCATCCACCAATCAAGCTTCAATGGAAGGACCTTATCTTGTGCGGCTTCACTCTAGGAAGCTATCCATGCCATTGGATTGAAGATCCACGTTGTATCAAGCTCCATTCAAGCAACCGTCTTCCACGGGTGGAGCTGTTGAAGAACTGATGATAACATCATCGTTTGCCATATCTAACTTTAATTAGTCATAATTAAGGAATAAATGCTTCTACATAACCACCAGAGGATCCTAATTCATTGCATAATCATTCTGAGAGAAATACAGTAAAATATGGGTAAAAATGCAGTTTTAACAACATATCTCAATTGCAGAACAATCACGGGATTTCTCAGGGGTTAATTAAATGTCAAATGGTCTTAAATGTCTAACAACTAGGTCAGTGCAGACAGAAATGGGTTTTCATGCGTTTTGATAATTAAATGACATTTGAAACCCTAAAAATAGACCCGACTAATCCACTGAGGTTCTGGTCAGGATAAAATCCGCCTAAATCCTCTAAAAATCATAGAAAATATTCTCTAGAGTTTGGTACCTTCAATTTGACCATTAGAACATAATTTGACCTAAAATAGAGCCACAGACTGACTATTACCTTAATTTGGGTTTTTTCATAAATTACCTGGTCAAATAAGTCAAAACAAAAATCCAACTTCACCATTGTATTCCTTAGGTCCAAATTAGGTTTTTATCAAAACTTGGGCCCAATCTGAGATTATTTCAACCTAGTTTGCATTTTGGTCCAAGTCTGATTTTCTTTATCTCAAATGGCCTCTCAACTTTCAAATTTCTTACACACAACCCCCCAACTTTATCATCATCTTCCTCAAAAAGGTCCTCGCTGCACAGAACTCCTAATCCTAAAGCTCCGGTGGCAATCAACCAAGGATTTCTCCTTGATTGATTGATGAAACCTTCTCAATTTTGAATCGGAGATCCCTCTTGAAATCCTCTTTCAATCAAATCGATTCTTGAGCTTCAAATATTTCCCAATCTCTCATGTGAATGCATGAGAAATTTGGGTTTCCAACTCAGGAGACCTTCCAAACTCCAACCGACCCTTGATACTTATATAAAGACCCCCAGGTCCTGCCTGTCCTTCTTATGCTCGAATTTGGTCGGAAATCCCCCACATTCCTCCCTCCTCTCCAGCCAAATAGCTCCTCGATGTTCGGCGACCTCTTCTGACCTCCTTCGTCGTCCACTCGCAATACTGACAACGGATTTATCCTTTCCTCTCTCTTTAGCGTCGTGCTGTACCAGCTGATGTCTCTCCCTCCATCGTCCTCGCCATTTCTTACCCCCACCGGAGTATCTTCTTCCCTGACATCGACGTACCCCGGACAAGTCGTTCTCCCTCATTCATCTATTAGATTAGTATTAGAATAAATCCCAGACTCTTAGGTTAATTCTCCCTCTCTTAACTCTTGTTTCAACCCCTCGACACCGCCTTTCACCCTCATCTCCTCCATCTTCGGTGACCACTCCAGCAAGGTGTTTCCACCTCTACGCACCTCTGTCCACATCCACCGCTACACACCTCGCCAATAAGCCCGTGACCTCTGCCACATCCACCCACACAAAAGCCCTAACATTTCCAAGCCTATTGCCCACTCCATCTCCTCGCCGAGCAACCCACCTTCATGCAACCATCTCCGCTTCCGTCTGGCCACTTCACACCCTTTCACGACATGCTACCACCACCGTCACCTTTGCCAAGACTAGGCGAAGCTTCTATGATGTTCTAATGTGGCCGCAAGGCCTTATTTCATGTTCTCAGGTTCTACGTCGGAGCTCTGCCACTTTCGCCATCACCACCTTTGTTCTTCAAGCTCTAGGCGTTGAAAGCACCAGGTGCACCCTCCAGGATCTGCGGACTCGTTCTAGGCAAATGCCCAGTTGAAATTGGGCACCACACCACCACTGCTACTCCAATTCGAAGCCACTCCACCTGTAGCTGCATACGACAAGAGGATCGAATTTAGTCCAACATCGTGGGATCTCAGTCGAGCAGAAGTGCTTAAATTGTTTTTGTCACGTAGCCTCTTCGCCTCCTAACATGAGGGTGAGGTCCTCCTTACCCTATTACTCACCTTCCTAAGCCCACACCTCGGCTACTACCCATGTCGCTAGCCCTGGTCCCAAGTACGCGGATCCTTGAATACCCGATTACCCGAGCATCT
The DNA here is from genome assembly GCA_037157565.1 of Thalassia testudinum. NCBI lineage: Eukaryota > Viridiplantae > Streptophyta > Magnoliopsida > Alismatales > Hydrocharitaceae > Thalassia > Thalassia testudinum. Next base: position 2,682,187 of record JAZHRO010000003.1, on the reverse strand, counting down.
GACTAGATATTGAGATAGAGAAGGGGAAGAGAGAGAGCGCGGGGTCAGGGGGGGTTTGCTCTCACAGGCACTTGTGTGACACTTATTCGCGAGGAGAAGAAAGACAAAGCGAGAAGAAGAGCAGAGCAGAGAAAGAAGAGTGCCCTCTTGGCACTGTAGCAGTGGACAATTAAGCCGTTTGATTGAGAGCTCTGTTGTCTGATCCGTTTGACAGGGAGTGCACAGTGCACTAAAGCTTTCATGGATTTAAAGTGGTTGATACTGTGCAAATATTTAGATCATTAAGTAAATACTATATATGTGTTAGGCTAATAATTGGTGATCCAAATCACCATTATTTTGTCTAGAATTCTTTTTATCTCCTCATATACTCATGTTATACATTGCATATTAGCTTTTGAGTAATTAATTGTGCTCATTTATATTAATTATTGAGATTAGCACGTGAATTCCATATTTGCTCCTTGTGTTCGACCTCGGATACTCTTTTGAATTCGAGTAATAAATTGTATTTGTAGCAACTTTGGTCTGTACTATAACGTATCAATTTTAAACACCAATTTCATGCGTCCAACATGAACGAAGGACACATTCTTTGGTCCCATGTCATTGGGAAAAGATGAAAAAATTGCTATAAGAGGAAATCCAAACATGGGTTGTTTGCCTTAGTTCCAGGGGGTCAGGTCCCCATTCTATTCACACGCATGCACATGCTACATGTGCGCACCCGTGTGTGTGTGTACTCAAGGTTTTGGCCTCGAGAATCATACTTGGGCCTCGGTCTGGGATTGAACCGATCTGGTCTGAAAGGAAAGAGAGAAAAAGAAATAGGATTATCTGAGAGAAGGATGGGGGTCTTTCTCAGTCAAACTTAGGTTCAGACGTCCAGAATTGAACTTTAAGTCATCTAACACTTAGTCCAGACGTCTAACTGAAGTATTTTTTATTGAGTGGAGTCATTTAAATCATATTTTTGTGTCATTCAAATACTTGAATTTCCTTTTAAGTTTTGATATTGTAACAAATTGAGTTTATACTCTTTTTATGTAACACTCTTGTGCCTCTACTTTATATTCATTGATTTGTGGTTACATTGCAATCTTTTTGCTCCCTGCGAATGACCTTAGACTCAAATTCGAGATTATAAATTTAAGTGTTAATTCATTTTCGTTTGCTATACTACGCCGCATTATTTCAAACTCGATGAAAGAGCGTTACCATTTTGGCACCGTTGCGGGGGAACAACGCGCAATTCACCACTAGTCATACTCATTCTTGATTTGGAATTCTAACTTGATCTATCTATTTGTTGTGTTGTTTCGAGGTGAATATCCATTGAAGATCGTTCACTCAGGAAACCACACAAGGGACAGGTAATCATTTTTCTCTCTTTCATAATCCCCTTCTCTTTTGAAAAAAAAGGGGGAGGAGGGCGAGGAAACAAACAAAGTTAGGATCCAATTTTGCTTTATTTTCCTAGTAACATCATTCAAGGTGAAAGTTTCCTGATTTAGGCAAGATTGATTGAAATTAGATTTGAAGCGATTCGATTTGATTAGAGATACCCAAGCCATACTTCCTGTGCCTATTAGGGACTTGCACTAATTTCTCAACACCTTAGACTGCTCACTTTCTTGTTTGAATCTAGGGTATCATATTTGGAATCAATTTGGACCAGGAATAGAGCCAATTAGGGCTTGCATATTAGGATTTTTGAAGTGTTAGTACACATTTGCCATAATTAAAGGAAACTAATTTTCTCGCATTTTTATGCCACCTAAGCCCTTGATTGAACTGCTAAATCATCAAAACCCTAAAATCAAGGCTCTACATTCAGTTGAATCATTGAAACTTGAGGCCTAATAACCTGTTGAGAACCACAACAGGGTGGTTTGGTGACTTGACCTGAACTTCACCCTCAACCTTAGGAAAGGTTAGGTGAAGTTGGTGGTTCACTTTGAGAATCAACCAACCTTCAAATTAGGTCACAGCCTGAAATGAATTCTAATTCAAGTGAAATTCAGGGCACAATAAGGTTTAAAATTGGTCGACTTAAGGGTTCAATTTGCACATACTGGTCTACTTGGAACCACGGTGACAAGGAAGGTCAAATGGGAGAAACCCTGTAACCTGTGGGGATGCTTTACCATGCAGGGGTCTTTGCGGGACTCTTCCTTCTTGGTTGCCCAAATAAGTTTTAGGTGTGAGGATTTTTGATCTAGCGGTCCATCAACCTCAATTTGTTATAGTCATCTAATTCTTTTCTGTGCCTTAATTAGGTCCAATTTGTATGTAGTCCCTTATCCTTTCTCTAGTGCACATGCACAGGAAGAGGTCCCTAGGTTTGACCTAGAGGCCTCTATTAGAGTCTGATCCAAATCAGGGTTAAACCCTGATCTTTTTGGGTGAAATATGATCGAATCTGATCTTCTCAAATTTGGACCTGAATTTGATTCTTCATCCCAATCCACCACCTAATTTCAAGTTTCAACCTGACAAATCAGGAAAGATGGTCACTAACCATGAACACCATAAGAGTATGAAAGATCGTATGATTGAGGATGCTATCAGATTTAGTAAAGAATTTTATGGAACCTAAATCCCCATTACAGAGCTCAGGATAGTGAACCAAAAATGACAAACCTCATCATGGACCATAGCCAGATGATTGCAACACAACTAACATGTGGTTCAAATCGGGAAACCCTCTTAGAACAAATTATTATGGTGAGAAGATTGCTTAGCGCTGAGGGTTTCCAATACCTGTTAAATCAACCACTTTGGGAAAAGTACCAAGATATCATTGGACAATGTGGGGTCTTGCTAGACTAGTTGGAAAAGGTGATATATGAAAGATACCCAGACCCTCACTCGGAGATCGATTATGAATCTTGGAGTAATCTCAAGGATCAATATGATTTCCTAGAGCCCGGGTTTGAAAGTGGAGGTTTCTATGCGGAATCACCAACCCAAATGGAACCAGATTATGATTTTATGTAGAATGAAATACCCGATAAATTCATGGGTTGGTCGAATTCTATTGCAGCTATTCTCAACTATGAGCCAACTATTGAAAATTTTGAAGCTGGTTCATTGCAAATGGAATTTGAAAACACTTGTGATGAGTTTGGTTCAGAACTCCTCGAGGATGTAACTCCTGCACCTTATCTTGGCAAGGTATTTCTCAAGACTAGCTTTGACATCTCAACTAAGCCAAACTCAGATACTAGTGACCTAATTCCTACACCTAACCTAGAATCTAGATTTGAACCTATTTGGGATGATTATGAGAGTCAATATGACAAGAATGGAATCTCAAATTCAAAATATGATTTTGAGCCTATGTTTGATGAAGAAATCTCTCCAGACTCCTAAGAAGAGCAAATAAATTTATTTGAAGAGCAATCGATTTATGACTCAGAAATCGAGGAATCTAGAGAGTTGGGACTAAATTGGATCTACCTTAGATGCTCGAAAATCGAGCCTATAACTAATAAGGATATCCCTGTTAGCTTAGAATATGAAACTAGGTTAGATTAAAGTCAGGTTGATAACTCCATGCATCTTAATTCTTATTATGGTTGAGATCTCGATCTTGAATCGGGTTTAGAAAATGATTTTCTTAAATTCTCCTCTACTGACTTTGATCCATATTCTGGTTCAAGAGAATCTTTGTTGCCAGATGATTATGAGCCAATTTATGACCTCGATATCCATGATCCGTTCTTTGATTCTGATTCTGAGGTCATTGATTCAGAGCTCAAAGCAGCCACACCACCTAATCGAGAACCCAAGTCTTTCAAAGACCAGCCCCTGCCACGTTACTCCACCAGAATCCATTTCTACTCTGACTCTCCTTAAATCGATCCAATTAGAACCAATTTCCCACCAAAGTTTGACAATGAATGGGACATTGATCAAACTAACATCCATCTACCATTTCCCTTTGACCCCGTAAGTAGGGTTCCTACATTCTTCAGTACTCCATTATCTTTTGAGGATCCCTACTTTGATCTGGTTGAACCAATACAGCCAAACCCTCAATTTGCATTTCCACATCTATTTGAGCTAGAATTCATTTGGTGGGTTCCACACTTACTGATCCACATTTTTCAACCCACCAGATTGATTGGGTTTGGTCTGCATAATTAGCCAGTCAAGCACCTAGTTGGACTAACCAGGCTAATCATCAAGGTTCTTATTTTACAAAATTCCTTCAATCTGATCACCCCTTCTCCTTGACCATTTTCTACTTGGTTGAAGTTATTGAATTTATCTTTTAGTAGGAGGCAACCCGTCATTTCAAAACCTGAGACCCATCTATTCTTCTTGAGCTGCATGTCTTTTGCACTTTAGGGTTCAAACTTTAGAACAGTCAACTTCACCTTTAGTATTCGTATCAGAGCTTGAAATCATTCGCAACAGTCATCGTGACCTGTTCACCCACCCTTTGAACTTGTTCTAACCTCTGAACTAAACTGAATTGGAACCCACCTGGTTTGTAATCAGGGCATTACAAAACTTAGGCATGGGGGGTATTAAAGTGCAAAACAATTGGAAATTCATTTTTTTGAAGGGCTCTCACAAAAAATATGGAGGAAAAGCAGAGGAAAATTTTTGATTTAAATTGAAAATCTTTATTAAAGGGGAAAAAGAGGGAAAAATAGAGAAAAAGCAGAAAAAAAAGAAAAAAAATTATGCTAGTCTTAGCAGTTGGTTGTTGAACCTATCTAAGTTCTAAACCGAATGAAATAGATAAATTAAGTCCTGAAGTGCTAAAGAAAAGGAGATTAGTGAGGGATACTGACTTTAGGCCTTTTGGGCTTGTATTGGGCTTAAACACTTATGTATTTGTTAAGATATGGACTATTCCTCAAGAGGTTGAGGAAGTTGCGAGGCTGATGTACCAAGTCTAAGGCTTAGGGAGTATTCGACCCCATTATCTGTCCTTTGGTTTGTAGGACTTGGTAACCTAGGCACCCAAATTCACACAAGCACGCACATGCTACATGTATGCACTCGCGTGCACGTGTAGGCAAGGTTCTGACCTCGAGAATCATACTTGGGCCTCAGTCTGGGATTGAACCGGTCTGGTTTGAAAGGAAAGAGAGAAAAAGAAATAGGATTATATGAGAGAAGGATGGGGGGTTTTGCTCTGTTAGATTAGTGTTTGATAAACACCAGTTTATCATCATTCTTATACCCTAAAATAGATCTAGCTCTTAGGGTTTTAACTTTGCAAATGGGTTTTTGGGCTACATTTAGGCATTTACCTAGGTTAGGCATGCATTGCATTTTAGTTGTATTTTTGATATGTTTATTTGAGTATCAGAATTAGGCAGAATGTCAGATCCCACACACCTTGGCACTCAGGAAGGCAGAAGATGAAGGAGAAGCTTCTATCAGCTGGATCCTAGCTAGATCCAGTTCATCCCAATTGGATCCCAGCTCCTTCTATCTGGATCAACTCATCCCTAGCTCCATGCGGCTCATCTTAGTTGAATGGTAGCGCTAACTAGTTCACCTCAGCTCCATTCAGCTCACCTCAGCTGGATGGCAGCTCAAACTAGCTCACAATAGTTGATCCCAGCTCCATTCCAACTCCTCCAGTTGAGAACAGTTCACTGGAAGCTCAACCTGACTAGGACTAGCTACTGGCATCAACTAGCTAGACCTAGTTAGCTGAAGATGACCTCAACCAGCTCAAGCCACCTCAAGTCCAGCTCCCGGCTACTTGACCTAAGCTAGCTACTCTAGCTAGCTAAGTATTCTCTGGGAAGACTAGACCCAGCTCACCTCAGCTCATTTCAGCAGAAGCCAGCTCGTCTTAGCTTGACTTAGTAGCTAGAAAAGAACTAGCAAGCTAAGCCAGCTAAGGTAGCTCCCTGCAATTCTCTTCAGCAACCACCAGCTCCAGTGCAGCTCAAGGTAGCTCCCTCTAGCTCATCACCTCCAAAACCCTAGCTCCCTCTGCCTCCTACTCTACCCCCTACTAGCTAAACTAGCTTAGCTTAGCTAGTCCACCTCCATGGCACCAACACCTAACCTTAAAACCCACCTAACTAGCTCCACAAACTAACCTCACCTAAGTCCACCTAAGCTACCACCACTCCACCTCCATCTTGGCACCAACCCTACACATCCCTTCACCCCTCTCTACCACCAAATTCCCTCTAAAAACCATCTAGAAATGGCGCCAACTTTTTCCCTCCAAAACCCTTGAAATCCAACCCTACACCTACCCTTTCAAGCCATCTCCACCATCCACCTAACTTCCTTCTAGAAGCCCCCATAGTTGGAGCCAAAACCATGGCACCCTTCCATGGTTGGCACCAAACTATGGTGTCTCTCCGCCACCATAACTACCACCACCACATCCCTTAAGGTGGCACCACCCCATGCTAACCCTAGGATCCTCATAACCACCCTTAAACCTAATCCTAGACATCCATCTATCCCAATGCCAACCACCATCTTTCATTCCCTATAAAAACACCACTAACAACCCACATTTTAATCATCTTCTCCCTTTGTATATTCCACCTACATCACCTTCCATTCATGCCAAGGAAGAAGAGAAGAAGAACAAGGGGGCAACCTACCCGCCCGCTTGGTGCCTTCTTCCTCTCCTTCTCCCTTATGCCACGCCAAGGAGGAGGTCACCTCTAGAAGGATGGTCAGGCAAGGAGGAGATCTTCATCAAGGTGGTTGATGTCCACTGATAAACGGTAGTTTATCATCATTCTTATGCATTAAAACAAACCTAGCTCTTAGGATTTTACTCCGCAAACGGGTTTTTGGGCTGCATTTAGGCATAAAATAGGTTAGGCATGCATTGCATTTTTTTATTATCTTTTTAATATGTTTTTGTGAGTGTTAGGGATGTACAGATATACAGATCCCTAAAACCCTAGCACTCAAGAAGGCAAATGGTGAAGGAGAAGCCCAGATTAGCTGGATCTCAGCTTGATCCAGCTCACCACAGCTGGAACCTAGCTCACTTGAACTAGGGTTAGCTCATCCCAGCTCCATTCAGCTAATCTCAGCTGAATGGCATCTCAAGAGAGTTCATCTTAGCTCACCCTAGCTCAAGTCAGCTCAGATCCAGCTCAACTTAGTTGAGTCTACCTCATCTCAGCTCCCACTAGTCCACAGGGAGCTCTAGCTAGCTCAGCTGAGTTGACAGGAGTTCACCCCAGCTCAGATCCAGCTACATCCAGCTCCACTCAACTCCAGCCAGCTGAAGAAGAACTCATCCCAGCTCAGGAAGCTCAAGTCCAGCTCCCGGGGACTTATCTTAGCTCAACTCAGTTGAGCTAAGCTACCTTAGCTGCCTCAACCAGCTTGATTCTCCCTGGGAGCACCAGATCTAGCTCACCTCAGCTCATTATGGTAGAAGCTAGCTTACTTTAGCTCGGCTTAGCAGCTAGCAAAGAACTAGCAAGCTAAGCCAGCTAGAGTAGCTCCATGCCAGACTCTTTAGCAGCAGCCAGCTCTAATTTCAGCTCCAGACTTCTCCTCCTCAGCTCCTCCCTCCAAACCCTAGCTCCAACACCTTCTCCTCTACTCCTCCATTAGCTAAGCTAGCTTAGCTTCGCTTAGCTTAGCTTAGCTATGCTCCAACTTCCTTGGCTTGTACCACCCCAAAAACCCACCTAACAACTCTACCCAACTAGCTCCACCTAAGCTCCACATAAGTTAACCTACTTGGCACCAACCTAGCCTACCCACCACCTCCAAAAGACACCTAAAAGTGGTGCCAAAACCGCCCTAACCACCCCCTTGATGGCGCCACTTTTCCCTCCAAAATTCCCCTTCATCTCCACCACACAATTCCCCTTGAATCCATCTCCACCATCCACCTAACCCCCTTCTAGAAGACCCTATGTTGGTGCCAAAATGGTGGTGTCTATCCACCACCAAAAGCCACCAACACCACCATAACCACCCCCTTTAACACCCCTTGGGTTGGCACCACACACCCTTGGCCATAGGATCACCAACCACCTCCATCCTTCCATCCTAGCCCTCCATTTCAAGGGGCACCTTAACCCCCCATCCTACCCTATAAAAAGACCACTACCCACCACCATTCAAGACATCCTTGGCTATAAAATTCACTCTCATATTCCACCTAGAAGCCCACGTCCAAGAGAGAAGAAGAAGAAGATTAAGGGGATATTCTGTCCCCTTGGTGCCTTCCCCTCTTCCCTTCTCTCTTGGGTCACGCCAGCCAAAGGAGAAGCCAGGCAAGGAAGATCTTTGGAGGAGATCTTGAAGGTGGTCCACGCCACCTTGGAGGAGTTTTTGAGGGTGGTGCACGCCCACCCCTTGGAGAGAGCATTGAAGGTGGTAGCTTCCACCTTGGAGGAGCTCTCAAGGAAGGAGAAGGAGGCCCTCTTTTCAAGCCAAGGAGCAGCTAGGCTTGGAGAAAGAAGACTCCCTTCTTCACCAAATTTTGCAAGAGTATTAGTGTTTCTTTATTTGCTTTTAAATTTGTTTAGTTCTAGTAGAAGCATTCCTCTACTTGTCCTTGAAAAGAACATTAATTCTAGTCAATTAAATTGCCTTCTTTTAGCTTTTTATTGCAATTGTTACTTTTGGTTCTAGCACTTGTTTCACCTCTTCTTCCTAATTACTCTAGGCCTCCACTTGCCTAGAGTGAGCTTAGGAAGAAGATATTTCTATCTTTTAAATTTTAGTTAAGAAATTGTAGGTGTTAGTACTTTCCGTTACAATTTGCATTTTGCCCTCATCTTTTCAAAATAAAAAATTATATATTTAAAATACCAAAAAGAAAGTTGAGATCTATTTGTAGCAAGAGGATTAATTTTGCAACCATTTGGCCTCCTTAGACGACCCTAGATACTTCCCCTATCTAGGATATAAATTTAAAAGCGTATGCGAATTCGTGTGTTACAACGACGTTAAAAACCCGCTTTTGCAAATCACGCGTATTTCGCTATCACTTTTTGGCGCCGTTGCCGGGGAGGCACGGCTTTGCATTAATTAATTTTCTCTTGCTTGAAGTGGATCTCATCCCCTTCTCTTTCTTTCTTTTGTGTGTGTAGGAATTACAGCGGGAAGGCGGGAATCTGGAAGCGAGGGCTCAAAGTTCCTTTTCTTCCCGCGAAATTCAGGTTGGTTCCTCTTTCTGGTCACATAATTAATTAAAACTACCAAAAACATATTAAACTTGGCTTTCAATACCATAAACAATTTAATTAAGTGGAGTGGTGCCCATGTAAAATTCATTGTTTGCTTGAATGCTTCTTTAACACTACTCCATTGCAAGTATTGGTGTTCTATTTTTCGGGTCCAGATTTCTGTTCGGACTTGAAAAATCGATTCCCAACACCACAAGCTTCCTAAAATCATAAATTTTCATACAGTGATTCCCAATTAAGTTAGGAACATCTGTTCCAAATTTCAGATCAATTGGATCTGTATTTAATTTTTAAAAATTCTTGTACTGCAGAGGGGTCACACCCTCCAATCTTCCTATTTTTCTACTATCCACGAATTTTTAGAATTTTTATACTAATTCAATTTTTGTGAAATTTATCTTGCTGGAATCCTTGTAAAATTTTACACATTATATAAAATCACAAAAAATTTATAAGGTCGGTGGTAATACTGAAAAGTCCAAAATACCCACAGGTATCATTTCTGGACTTTAACACCATTACAATTAAAAATTAAAAATAATTATCAAACAAATTCCTAAAATCTTATAAAAATCTTTTTTGGAATCCTTGTTTGATTTTATTCAAAGTAGTGGTGTTGCTTGACTTGTTAGACCACTACTTAATACAGAAAGCCTAAAATTAATTCATTGGTAGTAATTTTCTGTCTTAGGGATAATTGACTTAGGGTTTCTTTCTTTCTTTTTAAAGAATCACATTAAAGGAAATTAACCATCACCAATACAACTTGTCTTTCCTTTGATTGTGAAATTTCAAACTTGTTTGAAAATTTAAAGAGAAAAACCCTAAAACATATTTAATTAAATCAAATCCTAGAAGACAAAAATACAAAAAAATTGTGTGACAACTTGATTTTCATTGGAGCCACTTTCCAATTCCTGCACACACACAAAAAAAATCAAAATAACAGGACAACAACCCGATAAACGCCCTCCACATTTCGTGTGCACTATAGCATCCTAGACCTAATTAAAATTTGTAGCAACTTGACCCCTAAGGCTTTATCAACTTAGGCTTTCTATTTAGGTCTTAAGTTTTCTTTAGTTAGTACTAATTCTGTCATCTATATCTGGTGTTCAGGCTGAGGGGCCATGTCAAATGACCAGGCGCGGGTTTGTACAAGCACCTGGGGTTTTCCCTGGGAAACATTTGGGCCCAAACCTTCCCTTAAGTAACTTGGCTAGATTTGTTGATAGAATGGGTATTCACTATTGACTACTTATTTCCTACATAGACCAAGTCTTAGGTTATTATTAGGGAGTCGCATTTAAGTTAGGTCTAGTTTTGTTGTTTGAATTGCACACTTTCTCTCATCTCTTTCCCTTCTCCTCCCCTCCAATTCTTCCAAGTAGTGCATGCACGGGCGACGGTCCCAAAAACCACACCTCGAGGGACTATCTGATTTCGCCCCCCGCAGCAGGAAATCATTATTTTCTTCCCCCTCTTCTAAAAAAATGGAAAACCCAGGAAACCTTCAAAAAAATTCTGCTTCCACTTCTAACCCGTTAGCTGACCCACAAGCTGACTTCACCCTCCCTCACCTTCCTAACTTGGAGCAACCAGAAATACCAATAGGGCCAGGTGGCCCTCCAATTATAACCCAAAATACAAATCCCTTTGCATTAATGGTCGACTATTTGGCTCGACTACAACAAAATCAAAAAGATCTAGCTAGGACTGTCACGAACCTAGCTAATCAAGGACAAAATCCACCACCCCGCCAATAGCCTGTCGTTCCTCTTAAAGATTTCTATGATCCTTCCAATTATGAGGAAAGACCAGGGGTGGTCATACCACAAGGGGATTTCGAGATCAAACCGGCAATTCTAAACCTCATTAAGCATTTTCATGGTCTTCCAAGAGAGGACCCTTTTTGTCATCTCGAGGAATTGACTGTCCTCGCTCAAACCACTCGTTCCCGCAATGTGCAGGAAGACATGTGGTTAATGAGACTCTTTCCTCTCTCTCTTAAAGACAAAGCATCGCATTGGTTTAGAATGGTTGGGTGCCCAATTACCACCTGGCCCCAATTAAAAAGTGCTTTTCTTAAAAAATTTTTTCCAATCGGTCGAACGAATGCATTAAGAAGATCCATAACGACCTTTCAACAAAAAATTGGTGAACCCCTCCACGAAGCCTGCGAAAGATTTCAGGAACTTCTAAGAAGTTGTCCCCACCATGAGATTCCACAATGGCAGTTAGTGCAGATCTTCTATCATGGATTAGAAGATCAATTGAAACGATTTGTGGATGTCTCATGTGGGGGCAATTTTCTTAACAAAGATGCCGAAAGTGCCTATCTTCTCTTTGAAGAAATGAGTGAAAACTCATTTAACATGACTTCAATGGACACTTTTGGCAGATCACAAAACCCCAGACACGGAGTCCATGAAATTGACTCCAAATCCACCTCTGTTCCAGTCACGCAAGATGATTTATATATGTTATCTCAACGACTGGACCAGATGCAAATTCACCAAAAGAAAATAGAAGAAAAGTTCATAAACAAACAAGCTCCACACGTCCACTCTCCACACACTAACCCCCCACACATTCTTCGAAGAGAAAATCTACACAATATTGATGCCACATCTGCTGGCCAGCAATTTCCGGCTGATTTCCCACAAGATTTAACCAGGAATTCTGATCAAAATATTTTTGATCCCACCTCGGAAAATATTTATGCTATCCAGGAGCAATTTAGAAACCCCTCCAACACTTCGAATCAAAACTGGAGGACTAACCCGAATCACTCCTGGAAAAACCCGAATTCGATTCCTTTTCCCAAACAAAACTAATTTGGGAATTATGGGCAGCCTATGTATCAACCTGGACCATCCCAGGATGATATTAATAATTAAGTCATGAAAACTCTACAAGGAATGCAAACTCAAATGACAGAAGTAACTCGCATGATTACCAATTTGCAACACCAAGTTAAGGTTACTCCTGATCATCGACCTATTGGGAATTTACCTTCCCAACCCATGCCCAACCCAAATAATCAAAGGAATCAATTCCAAGGTGTATATCCCAGTCAACCTATTTAGCCAGCACCTCAGCATCCGCCGGGTTTCAATAACAGCCAGGCCCCCCGTCCTCATCCTAGAAACAACCAGACTGCAAATGTAGTTACCTTGAGGAATGGGAAAACCACTCACAATACCCTGCCTGTTAAAGAAACCCGCTCTAATGACACACAGATTAACTCTTCCCCTCCTATTGTTCAGGAACCAATTCATGCAAAACAGGGCAACCCTACCCCATTTCCACAAGCCCTCCACTCTTCAAAAAAGAAAAAGACAAAATCCGAGCCCACTGAGAAGGAACTAATGGATTTATTTGGGAAAGTAGAAATTAATATCACTATCCTAGATGCCATTAAGTATATCCCTGCCTATACAAAATTCTTAAAAGATTTATGTACTCCAAAAAGGCAGCCCAAAAATTTAGGAAAGGTAATTCTTCCAGAGACAGTCAGCTCAGTTGTACAGAGCCGACTGCCTCTTAAGAGAAAAGATCCCGGCACACCCCTAATCCAAGTTATCATTAATGATACCTCATTTGACCGCGCTCTGTTGGATCTTTGTGCCTCAATTAATCTTATCCCCAAAGTTGTTTTTGAGAAATTTAAGATCGGTGAATTGAAGCCTGTTGAGGTTACTCTCCAATTAGCCGACCGATCTACGATTAAACCAAGGAGAATTGTTGAAGATGTTATTGTCCGGGTCAAAAATTGTCTATTCACAGTAGACTTTTTAGTCCAGGACATAGAGGTACTTGAAGCACTTAAGTTTGCCCCCATTATTCTTGGAAGACCATTCTTAGCCACCGCCCGCGCCAATATTGATTGTGATTCTGGAAAGATGAAGATCATGTGTGGCGGTGAATCTGTAACCCTAGACATTTTTCAAGCTTCTAGGCAGTTCCAAGAACCAGATTTCTTTGATGATTTGGATTCAGAAATAGAAAACATTGTGGAGGAAACTTTGCAGATTTCCCATTTAGGTACCTGTTTTGCTGTGAATACGGTTCCTGAACAATCCACTTTTTCTCACCCTTCCACCCCAACCACACGTCCAGCTAACATTCCAACTGACCCTTTCACTCTCACCTCACCTCTAACCCGCAAAGTAGAAATTCTTTCGGAGCCGGGCCCGCAATTGGAATTAAAACGTTTGCTCGACTCCCTTAAATACGTCTTCCTGGGTCCAAATCAGACCCTGCCCCTGATTATAAATTCTGGACTCACCGGGGCACAAGAGCACAAACTCCTCTAGGTTTTGAGTAAATATCGGAAAGCTATTGGCTGGACCCTTTCTGATCTTAAAGGCATTCATCCGTCCTATTGTACGCATCATATATATTTAGAGGACGATTCTCGCCCCTCCCGCCAACCACAAAGGCGCTTGAATCTTGTTATGCAGGAGGTGGTGAAAAAGGAGATTATTAAGTGGCTGGATGCTGATATCATCTACCCCATTTCTGACAGCTCCTAGGTTAGTCCAACTCAAGTTGTCCCCAAAAAGGCTGGACTAACAGTTTTCACTAATGAAAATGGGGAAAATGTAGGCACTCGAACTGCTTCTTCTTGGCGCGTGTGTATTGATTATCGAAAATTAAACACCGCCACCAAGAAGGATCATTTCCCGCTCCCTTTTATTGATCAAATCTTGGAGTGGTTAGCCGGATGGGATTTTTATTATTTTTTGGACGGTTATTCTGGCTATAATCAAGTAGCGGTTCATCTTGAGGACCAAGACAAAACAACTTTCACCTGCCCCTTCGGAACCTTTGCTTTCCGAAGAATGTCCTTCGTCTTTGCAACGCACCTGCGACTTTTCAAAGGTGCATGCTTGAAATTTTTTTAGACCTAGTAGGTGAATGTTTAGAAGTCTTTATGGATGACTTCTCTATTTTTGGAGATTCTTTTGACCATTGTCTCAAAAATCTTGAAAGAACTCTCCAAAAGTGCATAGAAATTAATCTGGTCCTCAGCTGGGAAGAAAGTCATTTCATGGTCCAAGAAGGTATTGTCTTGGGCCATGTTATTTCAAAACAAGGAATCGCGGTAGATAAAGCAAAAATAGATGCTATATCTAAGCTCCCACCGCCCACTACTGTCAAACAGATCAGATCCTTTTTGGGTCATGTGGGTTTCTACCGTCGATTCATACAAAACTTTTCCCAAATCTCCAAGCCCTTAAGTCAGCTTCTCACTAAAGACCAGCCATTTGATTTTAATAGTAAGTGCCTAGAGAGTTTTTTGAGGTTGAAGAAAGAGGTTACTGAGGCACTAATATTGCAGGGACCTAATTGGAATAGTCCCTTTGAATTAATGACAGATGCCTCAAATTTTGCTGTAGGGGCCGTTCTAGGGCAAAGAATTGGCAAGAAGCCCGTTATGATCTATTATGCTAGCAAAAACCTTGATGATGCGCAACGGAATTACACGGTTACTGAAAAGGAACTTCTTGCCATTGTATTTGCCTTAGAAAAATTTAGATCTTATCTGTTGGGGTCACATGTCACTATTTATACTGACCACTCAGCAATTAAATATTTGCTAACAAAGAAAGATGCGAAATCCTGCCTTATCCATTGGATTCTGCTGCTCCAGGAATTTGACCTGGAAATCAAGGATAAGGCGGGATTGCACAATGTAGTGGCCGGCCATCTCTCTCGTCTTATGACGAATGACATAATGACCCCGCCAGATCAGTTCCCCGATGAAAGCATTTTAGCTGCTACAACCCTCCCTTGGTTTGCGCCCATCGCAAACTACTTAGCAACAGAACAAATCCCCGCTGATTGGCCAAAAACAAAATCGGATAAGTTCTTTGCTGATATTAAATATTACTTTTGGGAGGAGCCCGACCTTTTCCGCATTTGTGCCGATCAGGTCATTCGACGATGTGTCCCTGATTCTGAAATCCATGATATCTTGACACATTGTCACTCAATGGCCTGTGGCGGACATTTTTCAGGCAAGAAAACTGCAGCCAAAATCCTTAATGCGGGATTTTATTGGCCCAGCTTGCACCAAGATGCTCATGACTTCGTTCGGTCCTGTGTGCGTTGCCAGAGCATCGGCAACATGACTCGGAAGGATATGATGCCCCTTAATCCTATTTTAGAGGTTGAAATTTTTGATGTTTGGGGCATCGACTTCATGGGACCGTTCATCAACTCTGGTGGGTATTTATATATTTTAGTCGCTGTCGACTATGTTTCTAAATGGATAGAAGCAATACCCACCCGCACTAGTGATCACCGTGTGGTTGTTGAATTTCTTAAGAAAAATATTTTCTCAAGATTCGGCATACCAAAAGCCATTATCAGTGACGGAGGCTCACATTTCACCCACTCACAATTTTGTCGCCTTCTTTCTAAATATGGGGTTAATCATAAAATTTCTACACCATATCACCCCCAAACAAATGGCCAAGCTGAAATTTCTAACCGGAAAATTAAAAATATTTTACAAAAGACGGTTTGGCCCGACCGTAAAGATTGGTCCACCAAAGTGGACGATGCTTTATGGGCCTACCGTACCGCTTTTAAAACTCCGCTTGGCATGTCTCCCTTCCGTTTGATTTTTGGGAAGGCATGCCATCTCCCGGTAGAATTAGAACATAGGGCTTTTTGGGCAATAAAACAACTCAATATGGATTTATCTGACGCAGGTAACCATAGAAAATTACAATTAACTGAATTGGAAGAATTACATAATTTTTCCTATGAAAATGCAAGGATTTATAAAGATCGAACAAAGAAATTCCACGATAAATATATTGTTCGGAAACACTTTGATGTTAATCAACACGTTTGGCTTTTCGATGCGAGATTGAGTCTTTTTCCTGGCAAATTAAAATCTAAATGGACCGACCCCTTTATTGTCTATAAAACATATCCATACGGCGCTGTTGACCTTTTTGATCCAAAAACTAATTCGACATTTCAAGTCAATGGCCAGCGTTTAAAGCCCTATTTTGACCATAAGCCTAAAATTCCGTCTGAATCTTTTAATTTTACTGAGCCAGCCACCCTTGATCACTAATGCACATCACGCCCGGCTGAATGGCGTAAAAGATAGCACTGGATGGGAGGTAACCCATCATTCTTTTCCTGCTTTCTTTTTTTTTTCTTTTCTTTTCCAGGTTTTGATCATCCTAAACCTGACCATTCTTCACTAAGGTGATCCCTTTTCCCTCCTAATGTATGAGGACATGGCATATCTTAAGCATGGGGGGGTGTTTTTTAATTTTGACGATCGACTTAGGATGTTCAAAACCTAAAAACATGCATTTTTCTATAATTTATTTCCTGCTTACATACCTAAAAAAAAATGATGAAAAACTTTTTGAGGAAAAAAATTGAAATCGGGACTAAGGTTGAAAAATTCACTTTTGGTACAATGGGATTTAATCTTTAACAAACTAAGGATGAGGATGCGGATCTGATCATTAGAATTTCAGGGTCTATTTTAGACTAGATCAGATATCCTTCTTTAAAATTCCGCCTGAACTCATGATAGTTCAGGTGACTTGATCCTATTTTGTAATGTGGAAAGTATTTGACTTAGCTTCTGACTCAAAAACTTGCATGTTTTGAGAAACTTCTTGTGTCACTCTTCACACACAAGCCAACACTTAAAAATAACTAAAAATTTGAAAAACTCCCTTGTTTGGACTTAGTAAAAGTCTGAAGTAGATCATTGGTTTGAGTTCCCACCGTCGAGGAGGAAAATGCCTCCTTTGAGGACGCGATGTCAACATGTTACTGCTTCGGCGCTGCTCCATATCTATATTTCATATCTTTAGACGCAGCATTAAATCGCATTTTAGCATCTCAAGTGTCTTGGACGGTGATCTACCTATAGTGTCGGGGCAAGAGCATGAGTTTGCTTGGATCGCCCCTTTTCACGCATTGTGTTTTGGGGTTGTGAGCTCCTGGGTGGCTTCATGGACAGTGCTATCCCGAAGTACTAGTGCCAGAGCCCCCTCGAGGAATGGTAACGGGAATGATGATCCTGACACATCTTTTGTAAGACTAAGCTAAAAATAAGCATGGGGGAGAAAAAACAAGTAATAATAAATAAATTAACACGCCCTTATAAATGTTGGCTTTTCACAAGCATAGACACAAGGTTTTAAAGGATTTTGCAAGTTGCGAATCAGATTCTTGAGCCAGAAAAATCCTAAAAACAAACATTTCAAGTCATCTAAATTAACAAGGGGCTAATTTGTGAATTTTCTGGAGGATATATTGATCCCGTTCTGTCTAATGGTTGAATCCAAAAATAAATCCCGATGTTTATCTTTAACAAATCCCGTACCTCCTGTGTTTTAATCTACCAAGATCCCTTAATCTCTTTTTCTCCTTAAAAGTCGAAAAAATTAGATTTCCCAAAAATTTCATTTTCGAAAAAATTAAAGTTTTGCTAAGAGACTAGCAAAAGATAAGCATGGGGGTGTGATAAACGGCAGTTTATCATCATTCTTATGCATTAAAACAAACCTAGCTCTTAGGATTTTACTCCGCAAACGGGTTTTTGGGCTGCATTTAGGCATAAAATAGGTTAGGCATGCATTGCATTTTTTTATTATCTTTTTAATATGTTTTTGTGAGTGTTAGGGATGTACAGATATATAGATCCCTAAAACCCTAGTACTCAAGAAGGCAAATGGTGAAGGAGAAGCCCAGATTAGCTGAAACTCAGCTTGATCCAGCTCACCACAGTTGGAACCTAGCTCACTTGAACTTGGGTTAGCTCATCCCAGCTCCATTCAGCTAATCTCAGCTGAATGGCAGCTCAAGAGAGTTCATCTTAGCTCACCCTAGCTCAAGTCGGCTCAGATCCAGCTCAACTTAGCTGAGTCTACCTCATCTCAGCTCCCACTAGTCCACAGGGAGCTCTAGCTAGCTCAGCTGAGTTGACAGGAGTTCACCCCAGCTCAGATCCAGCTACATCCAGCTCCACTCAACTCCAGCCAGCTGAAGAAGAACTCATCCCAGCTCAGGAAGCTCAAGTCCAGCTCCCGGGGACTTAGCTTAGCTCAACTCAGTTGAGCTAAGCTACCTTAGCTGCCTCAACCAGCTTGATTCTCCCCGGGAGCACCAGACCTAGCTCACCTCAGCTCATTATGGTAGAAGCTAGCTTACTTTAGCTCGGCTTAGCAGCTAGCAAAGAACTAGCAAGCTAAGCCAGCTAGAGTAGCTTCATGCCAGACTCTTCCGCAGCAGCCAGCTCCAATTTCAGCTCCAGACTTCTCCTCCTCAGCTCCTCCCTCCAAACCCTAGCTCCAACACCTTCTCCTCTACTCCTCCATTAGCTAAGCTAGCTTAGCTTAGCTTAGCTATGCTCCAACTTCCTTGGCTTGTACCACCCCAAAAACCAACCTAACAACTCCACCCAACTAGCTCCACCTAAGCTCCACATAAGCTGACCTACTTGGCACCAACCTAGCCTACCCACCACCTCCAAAAGACACCTAAAAGTGGTGCCAAAATCGCCCTAACCACCCCCTTGATGGTGCCACTTTTCCCTCCAAAATTCCCCTTCATCTCCACCACACAATTCCCCTTGAATCCATCTCCACCATCCACCTAACCCCCTTCTAGAAGACCCTATGTTGGCGCCAAAATGGTGGTGTCTATCCACCACCAAAAGCCACCAACACCACCATAACCACCCCCTTTAACACCCCTTGGGTTGGCGCCACACACCCTTGGCCATAGGATCACCAACCACCTCCATCCTTCCATCCTAGTCCTCCATTTCAAGGGGCACCTTAACCCCCCATCCTACCCTATAAAAAGACCACTACCCACCACCATTCAAGACATCCTTGGCTAGCAAATTCACTCTCATATTCCACCTAGAAGCCCACATCCAAGAGAGAAGAAGAAGAAGATTAATGGGATATTCTGTCTGCTTGGTGCCTTCCCCTCTTCCCTTCTCTCTTGGGTCACGCCAGCCAAAGGAGAAGCCAGGCAAGGAAGATCTTTGGAGGAGATCTTGAAGGTGGTCCACACAACCTTGGAGGAGTTTTTGAGGGTGGTGCACGCCCACCCCTTGGAGAGAGCATTGAAGGTGGTAGCTTCCACCTTGGAGGAGCTCTCAAGGAAGGAGAAGAAGGAGGCCCTCTTTTCAAGCCAAGGAGCAGCTAGGCTTGGAGAAAGAAGACTCCCTTCTTCACCAAATTTTGCAAGAGTATTAGTGTTTCTTTATTTGCTTTTAAATTTATTTAGTTCTAGTAGAAGCATTCCTCTACTTGTCCTTGAAAAGAACATTAATTCTAGTCAATTAAATTGCCTTCTTTTAGCTTTTTATTGCAATTGTTACTTTTGGTTCTAGCACTTGTTTCACCTCTTCTTCCTAATTACTCTAGGCCTCCACTTGCCTAGAGTGAGCTTAGGAAGAAGATATTTCTATCTTTTAAATTTTAGTTAAGCAATTGTAGGTGTTAGTACTTTCCGTTACAATTCGCATTTTGCCCTCGTCTTTTCAAAATAAAAAAATTATATATTTAAAATACCAAAAAGAAAGTTGAGATCTATTTGTAAGCAAGAGGATTAATTTTGCAACCATTTGGCTTCCTTGGACGACCCTAGATACTTCCCCTATCTAGGATATAAATTTAAAAGCATATGCGAATTCGCATGTTACAACGACGTTAAAAACCCGCTTTTGCAAATCACGCATATTTCGCTATCATCCACCATAGAGGAGAAAGCTTGGAGGAGTCATCATATTGGAAGTAAGGAGGAATTCTTTTCAAGCACAGGAGTTGCTGTGCTTGGAGCAAGGACCACTTCTTCACCATCTTTGGAGGACTTTTCTTCATCTCTATTTTCTTTGTATTGGTTAGTGTAGTTTCTCTTTTTGTTGTAAGAAGCATTCAGCTACTTGTCCCTTACTTTGCTAGTAATACAAATCATTTAGTTTGCCTTCCAAGTTTTATGCTTTCTAATTAGTGTGTTCTTCTTGTAGTAGTAGCTTAGTGCACCACACCTTCTTCTTCTAATTACCCTAGGCGAACGTGCCTAGGGTAAGCTTAGAAGAAGAGGTTTTCTTATTGTCACTTAGGGTTAGTGATAGGTAGTTAATCTTCGTATCAAACACCCGATTGTTTGAAAAACTATAAAAACAACAAAATGAAAAATACAAAAATACATGTGCTGATTTGAGAGGCGAGAGAGAGAACCATCTTTGTGACTAACAATTTGGCCTCCTTGGACGACCTTAGATACCACCACTATCTAGGTATTATAAATTGTAAAAGTTGATTACAAAGGTACGTGTTACAACAACACTATTTCTCATAATTAACAAAGCGTGCATTTTTCCACATCAGGGTCAAACGTCTAGAATTGAACTTTAAGTCATCTAACACTCAGTCCAGACATCTAACCGAAGTATTTGATGTTGAATGGAGTCATTTAAGTCATGTTTTTGTGTCACTCAAACACTCAGATTTCTTTTTGAGTTTTGATATTACAATAAATTGAGCTTATATTCTTTTTATATCAAACTCTTGTGCCTCTACATTATATTCATTGATTAGTGGTTACATTGTGATTATTTTGCTCCCTGCAAACGACCTTGGACTCAAATTCGAGTTTATAAATTTAAATGTTGATTCGTTTTCATTACTATACTATGACACATTATTTCAAACTCGATGAAAGAATGTTAGCATTTTGGTGCCATTGTTGGGGATTTCTCGAGCTCCGTTTGAGATCTTTGCTCTAAATTGGAGTGTGAGATTTGGTATAATCAAAAGAGGATCTACTTGAGATCAATCCCTCTAAATTTGGAGGGATTTGATTGAGAATTGAGGGAGAAATTCTCGATTGAAAGTCGATGGATTTGGGTTTAGGAGTTTGCTGACTTTCCGCTTTGGTCGAGAGGAGGAAGTTGGTGAAAGGACCAAAATGCAATGCGAATTGAAAACTTAGGGGCATTTTTGTCATAAATAGAGATGTTTGGGCTAAAATGCAAACTAGGTCAAAATAGACTCTAATTGGCTTCAAATTTTGAGGTTAACCTAATTTGGACCCAAGGAATCTGATAATGACCTCAAATTCAGGTTTTGACCATGTTTAACTCAATCATTTACATAGAAGCCCAAAATAGAATAAATTCCTACCTAAGTCTCTATTTTTTTGGTCAAAATGGATTCCTTTGCTCAAAGTGAAGGTTTCAATCCTCATAAAATATTTTTCAATAATTTTTACGAGGTTTAGATTGCATTTATTTCCACTAGAATCCTTCTAATTTAAGTGAGGTTGAAATTAGGATTTTTCTTAATAAATTAATTCTCAGATCTTCATAAAACCCTCATTCAGTCATCTCAGGCCCACTTCTTGGGAAATTAAGCTCATTTGACCTTGAATTAAGCCCTGATTAACCCCTTAGTTAATCTGTAATTGTGATTTGGTGTTAAAATGGTAGAATTAACTTGTTTTCTCTTCTTCTTCTCAAATTCAGTTCAGAGGAAACTTACGACCCTTTGACGAATATTAAGGAGCATTTTTTATTGTAGTTCGGTTAAATTAGTCTTATTAACACCAATGATGGTGCTACCATCAGTCGCGAATACCCATTTTTCTAGTAGTGTTTTGTTGACCATTTATACTTTTGTCCTTGTTATCATGATGCCGTTAGCAACTTAACCAAGGTTCGGCTAAGTTGACCTTGGTTGGGTTAGGATGGATGGTGGTTCTAGATCATTAGGATTTATGTTTAATCCAATGATCCAGATTAACCGAGGATCTAATGAGGAGGGAGATTGTTGTAATAACCACCTACTTCCGCCATTTGCGACCCTTCTTCCCTCCATCCACTCCTCCCTCTTCCTCTCTATCCCTCCACCTTCCTCCTTACAAGGGAGCACTACCATTGGAAACCCTAAGTCCTTCGCATGGGATCTCTAGGTCACAACCTCCATCTTGCCTTTATCTCCTATTGTCAATCTTATGGCAAGGGGTTGGTGGAGCTTCATTGCGCACTTCATCCCTCCTTTCTTCTCCATCTTTCTTTGTCCAACAATCAAGGAATCCTAACTCCATCTTCATAAAGGAGCTATAGCTCATGACCTCCATCTTTCATTCATCTTCGTCTCCATAGTAGTGGAACTCCACAAGGTGCTACTGCCATCCTCTCTCTTTGTCTCTCACTCTCTCTCCAAGAATGCTCTTTCATTTGGTGCTGACAAGGGAGAAGTTGAAAGGATCCCATCGTGGAGTTGACCATGCAAGAAGGTGTGGAAAGGAGGGCTTGCAAAGATCATCAATGATGCATATCTAAGAAAACTCACTCTTTGGTCCATGTTTGTAGTACTGACCAACTCAAGAGTTCTTATGAAGGGAGTGAACAACAAAGGTGCACATTTGAAGCACATGGTAGAGGAGAGGGCTTCTGCGGAACAACTAGGGTTTCTTCTATTACCTCATCAAGTAAACACTCCTTCACCTTTCCTTTGTACATGCATGTTGATTTCAAGTGTCATGATGGCTATAGAAGTAACTTCTAAGGTTTCCTAATGTTAGGACGGGTTGGTTTCAAGGCCAAGTTGGTATACTTGAGGGCCTCATAAAGTATGGAGGGTGCTTTAAGAAAGCATGGGGCACAAGATATGTGATAGGTAAGTAGATTACAGTTCTTGTAGATTTGGATATTATATGTTGGTTTGATTTAATGGATTTTATCACTGTATCATTGCCTTGGATGGTTGGAAAAGTTCCCTCTTTGAAGTATAAAGATTCTAAGTTGGGAAGATATATTGATGTTTGTAATGAAACTAAGATCATATGGATGGCACACCCATATAGTGTATTGTTGAATTTCATGATGCATGTATTGCTAGTGTAGGCTTAGGCTGTTGATGTTAATTAGTCCAATAATATTATTCATGCATGTGATGTTGACATTAATCAGACCAATAATATTAATGAGGCACAGGTTGTTGACAATAATTAATTAGTCACAGGTTGGATCGACTAACTTTGTAGGAGACCTAATGGGGGGTGATTGTAATGGGACTAATAATGAACCTACTATGGTTAATCTTGACATAAATGCACAACTAGATAGGCAATATGTAAATGAACTTGTGGTGTTGATATAAAGGGTAAGGGAGAATCTCTGTTTAAATGCTTGAATTCACTTACTGAAGTTAATGCTGAATCTAATGCGAAAGCTCTTATTGTTGATGGATTTAATTTAGAAGTTAATGCAGAAGCTCTTATCTTTTTAAATTCACCTACTGGCTGAATGTGCATGGTGTTGTTGAGTCACATGTTGAGTGCAATAGAGATCATGTTGGGGTTAAAGTAAATTTCAAGGTAGACTCACATGTTGAATGCCATTATAAGGGCACTGAGGTTAATCTAAAAGTCAATGCAAACTCAAGTCTTCAATGTGACTATGGAGGTGTGGGTGGTACTATCCAGGTCAATGTAGAGTCGCATTTTCGATGTCAGTTTGATGGTGATGGGGTTAATCTATCCTTAAATTCTTCGCCATATGTTAAGGCTGATCATGAACAATCTAAGTCTAATATAGAGGTTAATGTGGTGTATCAAACAAAGGATAATGTTCCTAATTCTAGTTAAATTGAGTGTGAAGTGGCAGTGGTCCATGTAAAGTCTCAAAGTAAGAGGAAATGAAGTGAAGGGGAGTTTTACGGTATTGAAGTCTTATTCAAAAGTCACAAGGGCAAGCATTGGGTTGAGTAGGAGAACTAGTAAAGTGCATAAGCGTGTTGTGTATCTTGATGAGGGATTTGATGAGTCCTCTGATAGTGATTATGAAGTGGAACGGGAAGTAGTTGTGTCTACTGATACATCCTATGTGAAATCTAATAGTAATCATGACTCGCTTGATTCTAATATCGACAATGCATGTGATTATGAGGGCAGGTAGGAGTTATGAAACAAACATAGATTGTCTTGATTTGTTAGAGGGTAAGGAGTTTGTAAATGCAAGACAGTTTAGGTTAGGTCTGAGGCAATATTGCATAAGGAGTTTTGTGTAAAGATGATAAGGAGTGACAAAATGAAAGTCACTGCCAAGTGTGTAGCTGAGGGTTGCAATTGGAGGATCCACACCTCTAGATTGAGTGATGGGGTGACCTTTAGAGTGAAAACCATGTTTAATGAACACAAATGTACTCTATGAATGAGGTTGGGAACTAAATGCTTCATGAGATTGAGTGTCAAGCTGCATCAATCTATGGATGAGGGAGAAGTTGACCCTAACAGTGAAGGAGATCTCAGAAAGAATTCACAGTGACTTTAGTATTAGGATCCCATACATGAGGCTTTATAGAGGAAGAAGCATTTCACATGAAGAAATTTTTGTAAGTTTAAAAAGAAGTTTTCAAAACTTGTCTATGAATTGAAGCTTAGGAATCTTGATAGTGTGATTCACTACACAACAGAGTAGGACAATGCATTCCTTAGGCTATTTCATTTCTTAGGATATTTGTGGCCTATAAAGCCAGCATTGATGGTCTTCTTAGAGGTTGTAGATCATTTTTATGCTTAGATGGGTGTAATTTGAAGGGTAGATACTTGAGGAGCTTATTAGTAGCAACAAGACTAGATAGTTCAAATGGTCTATCTCTCCCATGGCTTTTGCAATTGTTGAGGTTGAATCACATGATTCTTAGCTATAGTTTCTAAGATACCTTAAAGAAGGGATTGGATTTGGTGATAAGGAGGGAAAGATTTTCATCTCAAATAGTCAGAAGGGGTTGCAAAGTGCAATCCAATCAAAGTATCCAGTAGCTAATAGGGGTGTACATGGGTCAAGTTCAACGTAAACCCAACTCGATTGGGTTTAGTTGGGTTGGGTTGAGAGTTATAATGGGTTGGGATTTTCCCACCCGCAACCCAATAAAACTCGATTTATACATACATACATACATACATACATACATACATATATATATATATATAGGGGTTTTTACATAGATCATTGAAAACCATCGAAATTATTTTTTTGCCATTAGGTTGCAAATATTGCTATTAATGCCACTGAAAAGTATGACTCCTTTTTGGAAATGTCACTTAGGATAACGTTCGTCTAATTTGGGTCAATAGATGTTAAGTCCCCCTTTCCCTCCTTTCTCCCCATTCTCCTTCTCGAGCGTCCTCTTGTCACCATGATCGTCACCATTGCCAAAGCAGCAACAACACTAACAACAAGTACAATAACAACAACATCAACAGCAACACCAAAAACAACACCAACAACAGCAACAATAATAGTAGTAGTAGCAACAACAACAATGAAAACATCAACAGAAATAACAACACCAACAACAACAACAACAACAACAACAACAATAGCAAAAATAGCAGCACCAATAGTAGCAACAACACCAGGAACAATGACAACAACAAGAACAATAACAACACAACAAGCAACAGTAGCAGTAGTAGCAACAAGGGGAGAGAGCAGACAGTGTGGAGGTAGGAGTGGGGGTGGAGGGGGAGGTGGAGGGATAGGGTTGAGAGGATGAGGAGGAAGGTGGGGAGGGAGGGGTGAAGGCGGAGGCAGAGATAAGGCAGGAGGTGGGAGAGAGAGGTCTGGGTTGGGGCAAGCACTGGAGAGGAGGTTGCAGAGGAGGGACTCTACATGGGAGAGGTGACAGTTGTGGATGGAGATGCAAAAGATGGTGTGGAAGGGAAAAGAGGAAGGGGAGGGTTGGAGGGGTGGAGGGAGGCCCAACAGTAGATGCCATGGGAGAGGTCGGGGTGCCACCCTCCCCCTCCTCCCCATTGCACATCACCACCACCATCCCCGACATCTTCGTCAATATGCGCCTTGCCTATTGTAGCATCATCGATGGTGGTCGAAGGAATGAAGAGCAGGAAGGTGAAGTAGGGAGGAGGAAGGAGGTGGCCTCACCCTATGCCTACATGCATCTCTTGCTTTCTCTTTTTCTCTTACGAGAGTAGGAACAAGGGAAATCAAAGGGGGAAGGTGATGATGGGCTGCTTTAAATGGGGGGTGAGGAGGTCAGAGGAAGAGGGAGGACCAAGTTCGAGGAGGAGGTCGGAGGAAGAGGAAAGAGGAATAGCTTGCGACATCGATAATGGAGTCGTCAAGAGGAAGGAGGAAGACAAAAGAGGATGAGGCTCTCATCCTTAATAAATCATATCCGTTCTATCCTTCCCTAAAGATGGATTAAATCACCATCATCCATTTTCCTTCTAAATTAGCACTTTTAACTTAACTCAAGTCAACTTTTCCCTAACCCTAGTTAGTGGACTAACGAAGAGATAATAGGATGGCATTTAGGTTAACATTGTAAGTTTCACAATGGCATTAATAGTAATATTTGCAATCTAGTGGCAAAAAAATAATTTCGATGATTTTCAATGGCATCTATGTAAAAACACCATATATATTATATTTATATAATATATATAATATATTGTATGTATATATATATTATACATAATATATATATATAATTATATGTATATAATATATAATGGACTATAAGCTATAGGTTGAAATTTGAAACCCCATCTCAAGTTAGCATCTCTTATATATATATTATAAAATATAATATGTGACTCGGCAAAATCATCATCTCGTCAATCTCAACATCCCCTCACTCCCAATCCCTAGCCCTCACCAACCCCTCATCTCTCACATAGTTACTAAAGAATTCATATTTAATTAGTTAATTCATGCTAAATTTTTGTTAGTTAGGGAGCATTTTAGGTCTAATTGCATTGAATTGGTGCATGTTAGGAATTAATGCATCATAATGTAAATTATGCATTTTAGGGTTAATTATGGTATCTTATAGCTTAGTTTTATAATGAGCATTAATGTATATTTGTTTATCTTTGTAGGAACCTATTCTAGGTCTTAGATGGAGCCCCACATCATGACTAATTAAATTGAGCTCACTTAGCCCAATTACACTCACAACTTAGGTCACTTAACCTAATTAACCCCATACCTAACTTGGTCATCCATCTCAGCCTCCACCTCATCAATCCTTAGCTCAAACTATCCGCTACACACATTATGCTGACTCACCTAGCCTCCACCTTAAATTCATGCCACTTACATCTTAGATCTAGGCCCTTCATCTTATGTAAACCCTATTCTAGACCTCCATAAAAATGCACAGCCATAACAACCTAACCCTAGCCCCTCAATCCACAAGTCACACCAACACCCCCCCTCCTTATCCTCTACTCCACATAAACACCTTCACCTTATCACCACCCTCCAATTCCCATCAAATTGCTTTAATTCTAAATCCATGGCTTAATCCCTGAATGAATCCTAGCCATCCAAACCTTTCTCCATCCAAGGGCCCTCATCTTTGATCCATGGACCTACTCTCCACCAATCGACACTTACATCTCTTCTCTTAAAACCTACCCAGCTCACTCTCTCCATCGTCACTTTCTCCATCTTCCTCCCCACCTATCTTCCTCCAACCCACGACCACCCTTCCTCCATCATCATAGCTAACCCCCCCTCCCTCTCCAGAAACCCTAATTCGACACGCTACCATTAGAACCCTAGGATTTCTTCTTAGCACCATCCTTTACTTCAAGATTGCACTATCTCCATCTCCCACAGTATCTCCTCATCTCTGGCTTCTTGCACTCCTTCCTCTCCACATGGATTTCATCTCGAATGCCATCAACAAAACTCTCCACCCCCACCACAGACACTCTATTCTTTGCTCCCCCACTGCAATTTGAGAGGCCTCTTATTCTTTGTCTTCTTATTTCCTGCTCTTCTATTTCCATTGTTCCTTATTTTAATTTAAGTTGTAAGAACTAGTAAGTTATTTTAGTAAAAATTATTATTTGTGATTCCATTCTCTCTTGTGATTGCTATTTCACACTTTCAGTTAACTTTTTGTGATTGCAACTCCATTTGCTTAATCCTTTAGCTGTAATTGAATTCCTGAATTTCTATAGTCATTTCTATACATTAGAAAATTCCAAAATATATATATTTTGTTCTTGCATATTAGGTTTAGTTAATGTTCAAATTTCATTCAAAAAATTTGCTACAGATAAAAATTAATCCGCATTTTATGTTGGGGTTCAAACATTGTCGCATTGTAGTCCTTGAGATTCTTTCTAATTTTTCTGTGTGTAATATAGTTATCATTTTCATGTAAAATTTGGTATAAATATTATTTATACCTTAAAGTAGTTCTAGTATTTTTTTTTATAATTTTTAAATATTAAAAAAAAAAATTAATTCATAATTTTCAGTTAGGTCCTATTTCTACAATCCAGTCCTTGATTTACCTTATCCTTACTTTCTGCTTATTAAAAATACCAAAAAAATCTGAAAAATCCTAAAAACCATAAAAATGGTAATTAGAATCATTTTAGAAATCAATTATACCCTCTCCTCTTTAATAAGACTCAAACTCCTAACTTTAATTCAAATATTTCATGAGTTCGATTTTACAAATTTAAAACGGTTGCAAAATTTGCACTATGATGACACGTTTTTCACTTTAGTGAATTTTGACATTCAGTTGCCTCCATTGACTGACTCCATGTGATGCCCTTTTCCCTCACCTCACCTCCAAGCTCCACTCCAAGTAGTACCTCTCCTTAGCTCTAAGCTCTAGGTGTTTCTCGCTCTCCTTGATGGCAGTGACACCTTGTTCTCTTTAGGTAACCATCAACCTTCTCTCCTCCCTTAGCCCTCTACTTCAACACAAGTCCTTGAAAACCCACCTCTCCTCTCTTCCTCCTCACAAGGACCCCCACACCACCATTGAATGACCCACTTCTTCTCTCTTCTTCCTCATAGATACCCCACCACCATTGGTGGGCATCCCACCTCTCCTTTCTTCTCCACAAGAATCCTACCACCACAATTGGAGAACCCACTCTATATTTGTTGTTGATTATTGATATAAACTTGAGCTTTTATATGCACCTATCAAGTTTATTATCAGGTGTGACTTTAGCTTTTCTCATTATTTTTAGATCATATCTTTATTATCTTTTTGTTTGAAGTTTTTTTTACCTATTTTATTCACTTTTTATAAGATATATGAGTTTAAAATTTTTTGTTATTAAGCATGAAAGACATAGGAAACATATAGGACATAAACATAATCTTTGACTTGTCAATAACCTGCTCAACTCAACCCGATTTTATGAGTTGGGTTGGATTTGGTAGTATAATAGAGGAAAAATCCCAACCCTCAAACTATGGGATGGGTTTGGGTTGAGTCCCAACCCGACCCGTGTGCACCCCTATTAGTAAAGCACAGGTCTCGTACACATCACTTGTACAAGAATTTGAAGGACTTCCCTAGTGAGGAGTTGGAGAGATTGGTCTGGTGTGCTACTAGATCTTTTGTGACCAATCAATAGCGGTGCACACATCCATTTCAGTCTAATTGGAGTGGATGGGGATTGGATATTTTACCATCACAAATTAGATTGGATTAGAAATTTTCATTTTCATTTTGACTGGATTGGATTTGGGTTGAGACCTTGCCAATATGATCCAATCTGTAATTTGTAAAATTTATATTATACTTAATCCAATCTAATCCAATCCATAATCTATAATAAATAGCATTTGTACATATATATTACATAAAATAATAAGGAATAAATCTTTAACACTCAAGTACATATAATGCAAAAGTCCAACTCTCTTCACTCCTAGTTTCCCTCCTACCAACCCATTGGTTCCCTTCTCACCAAATCAACCCCATAGTCTTTTTTTTTTTCTTCTATATTTTAGGTTTTTGAGTCAAGTTACCTGTCATTTCTCCCATTGCCATTAGTTTCTTTATTTTATTATAAGCTCCATGAAGTAAATAATTTTGTATATCTTTAGTATAATTTTTTAATTTTTTAGATGTTAATATCATTGTGTTGATAGCCTAGTAAAGAAAAAGCTTTAAATTGAAATTTTGCATTAGCTAATAGGAAACTAAGAAAAAAAAATTGTTCCAATCTTATTTAATCTACAATTTTATGAATTGAATTGGATTGGATTAAACCTTGAAATGGACTCGATTGGATTGTATTGATCTTAATCTAAAAATAGCAGATTGGATTATGGATTTAATAAAATCCGATCCAATCTAATCCGTATGCATCCCTACAAATCAATATATTCACTACATTAGAGAGATTTAGAAGTTTAATATGTATGCATTCGAGTATATTGATCATGTGAAGGAAAAGTAGAGAAGGTCAATGTTTAGAATCAATGCCAACTACCATTACATTACCAATAGCCTAAGATCTAAGTGAGCATCTTAACTCATGGATTTTAGAGGCAAGGCACTTACCTATGTATGATTTGGTGGACTACATTCATCAAAAGATGATGGTCATAATGCATGACTAGAGGAGGAGGGCTACATAATAGAAGGGTCCCTTGGTGCCATCTACATATGAGTACATATGATCTGTCAGCTTGGGTTTGCAAGGTAATATTGTTATAAGCAGAATGTCCATCTAGTAGGTATGTTCTAGACATTAGATTGAAAGAATGTAGCTGCAAAAGCTGGCAGATGGCTATTCTTATGTGTACATATTCATTACCTGCAATAACTAACATTAGGTATAATAGATGCAAGCTTTATTATATCAAATACCACATTGTGGAGAGCTACTTGGTGGCTTATGCAAAGGGAATTGGGCCATGGTTAGCTAATGACTTGTGGATTAAGTTACCACTTGTTTACGGGCTATTGAGGAGTTTTAAGTTGTTTCATTGTAGCAAAACGTCAATCATTTGAAAATATTTAAATTTATACGCTCAGAATCAGATAAGAGTCCGAGGTCGAACACAGGGAACAATTAATAGCAATTTAATCTCACTAATCACAAGAAATATAAGCAATTATGATCAAAACTTAATTTAGAACTACTCAAAATGACGTATATATGAAATCCAGTAGCAAAGTGCAAAAAGAATGGGTTAAAATGGTGATTTGAATCACCAAATTAACCCTTTGAAATTAAGCTCAAGTATCTCAAATATATGAACAATAAATCTCAACCAAATAGTCCATGTCAACCAAATCAAATGAACCAACAGTAGCTTCAAAACCAGCAGAGATCAGACGAAGGCACAAGCATCAAACGCCTTAAGTGCCTAGGGCTCAGCTTCAACAGAAGAGGCAAAGGCCTCCTCCTCTCTTCTTCCTTCGTGCCTCAAGGGAAAGGCAACCACAGCACAGAGGCAAAGGCCTCCAAGAATCTGCTAAGTGTAGAGAGATATAGAGGGCAAACCCCCCTCTCTCTCTTTCTTTCCTCTTTTTTTCTCAGAGACTTGGGTTTAGTTGAGTAATCAGGAGGGTAACTGGGTATGAACAGGACCAGGCTTGCGGGCGTGGGTCGCAAGCGAGGAGTGCTCGGTCGGGTAAGCAGATGTAAGGGGTTAATGGGGACCTGACCCCCGTATCTTGGGCGAGGGGTTGGGGAGAGGAATTCCTCTTATCTAGCTCAAACAGGTGCTAAGTCCTTGATGTGGGACTATCTTGTCCCTTCTTCGTTGTACGTAGCAGCTGGTGGAGATGCTTCCAATTGAGGTTAAGAAGGAGGCTTTGGAAGTCGATTGAACGCCTGGATCGCTTCTTGGGAGATAGCCGCAGAGCCTGGAAGTGAATCCAGGAGGGGTCGTGGCTGGAGAGCTGAATTGGAGGAGGCCGGAGGGAGGAGTTTTTGGCAAAGAAGTGTGGCCAAACCAAGTTAATTTGGAGCGGTTGTGTTGCTAGAGCTTATATAGAGCTCATGGTGAGCTTTGGAATAGGAAACGCGGTTGATTAGCTTGCTTAGGATTCAAGAAGAACCCACGTAATTCGTGCGTTCGCATGGCCTCCCTAGGGCAAGTTAGGAGCCACAACCTGTCTTGATTGATTCATCATGGTGTGAACATCAATTCCACCAATTTTGGTGGGATTTGATGAAGAGTTGAATAGGATTTGGCTTGGTCAAAGGTCGTCTGGAGATTAGTTGACCTTCAATGGTGGTAGGGACCTTCTTGCAAATAAGATAACAAAGTTAGGGACCATATTGCAAGGTTTTCAAAAGCTAGGGGCGTGTATGAGAGAGAAAGAGTTAGATTGGACCAAAATGCAAACTAGGTCAAGATGATCTTTGATTGGGCTTAAATTTTGGTACAAACATAATTTGGATCCAAAGAATCTAATGGTGAAGTTGGATTTCATTTTTGACCAATTTTGATTGGGAAACTTACGTAAAAACCCAAATTAGGACAGAATTGTGTCTGTAACTCTATTAAGGTCAAAATGGGTTTCAAAGGTCAAATCAAGGATGCTAAACCTTATGGAATATTTTTCTATGATTTTTAGAAGGTTTAGATGGATTTTATCCTAACTATAACCTCTATTATTTAAGCGGGTCTGAAATTAGGGTTTTGGGTTACTGTTAATTCCTGAAATGTGTGAAAACCCATTTCTATCTGCATGAACCACTTATCAGTCATTAATGAACATTAGACCTTAGATTAACCCCTGGGAGATCCCGTGATTGCTCTGTATTCATAATATGATTCTAAAACTGCAGAATTAACCCTGATTTAATGTGCTCTTCTCAGAAAGGATATGCAGTGAATTATGACTCTCTAGCGATTATGTAGGAGCATTTGTCTCTTGATTGTGACTAATTAAAGCTAGTTATGGCTCCTGATGATGTTATCATCACCACTTCTATATGTTTTTTGTCCACCACATTCGAAAAGACCACCAAGGAGGCCAAGGAAAAATTGGATCAAACCAATGGAAGAAAGAGATTCTCAAAAAGGTACTCTCAAGCAGCCACATAAGTGCAGCAGATGTGGAGAATTTGGACATTAAGGGTGACCTGTGTGGGATCTGAAACCTAAGCACGCACACTAGAAGGGGAGTTGAAAAGTGTGTAATAAAAATAATTTTCACAATAGACAGAAATTCAAACAACAAAATTGGCACAAGATATATAGTGGTTCTCCAACCTAAAAACTCCACCACCTAAGCCTCCTAACTTATGATTTCTAAACCCAATTCCCTTGCCTTAAGGGACTCAATTTCACTCAACGAGGTAATTAATGGGTTGCCTCAACCCAATTTAATTACTAGTAATAAGATGATTACAATATAGCACTAGTGTAAGATAAGATGAAAAGATCTTACAACAAATTCTTAGGCCTCCCAAAAAAAAATTAAAAAGAATATTACGGATTTGAAAGCCTAAGATACTAGACATGTAATGTGAAGGATGTTTAACATGAGATGAAAGTGTAAGCATGCTTACGAGCTTTGCACGATGTGATCAAAGTTTGAAAAGCCGAGCAATGAGCCTTTTGATGTGGCAAAAGAAGTAAAGCTTCTTCTTAGAGCACTATAGGTGTTGATGAATTTTTGTTGTATGCAAAATGAAGTTTAGAACACATATTTATAGAGTTAGGAGCCTAAGGAATCAAGTACTAGCCATTGGAAGCTAATAATAGTTGGTTAATACCTTAGATCCACATTTTTAGGAATGCAGATTTGACCAAATGGATAGTTGGTACCGGTACTAAATAAGGCATACCAATACTAGGTACTCCTAGATTTGTTTTTGACTTGAAATGAACTTGACTTGTAACTAATAGGTATCGGTACTAAGCTTAAGTACTAGTACTTGTTAATTACAGGTTCAAGAATTTAAAGAAGTTTTCAAACTTCATAAAGAAAAACACCTGTTGCTAACATGTAATGATACTAAACTATAGTACCGATACTTGTTACTCAAAGATTTGCTGCTGGGTCAAAAAGGATTAAATTTGTAACCCATATAGATTGGTACTAAGTCTTAATATTAGTACTTGTTGTGTATGGGTGTGGATCTCAGATTTAAATAAGTGAAGTCCAAACCTGTAACTTACTTGTACTAGTACTAAGCTTTAATTAGTATCGATACTTGTACGTTATTTACAAGTAAATTTGATGAAATTATTACTAAGTATTGAAAATATCAAAGTACTGATCAAAAAAATTTGTTCTTATTAATTTAAACATATTTGATAACATTTCAAAAACCAAATTTGTTCTTATTAATTTAAACATATTTGATAACATTTCAAAAACCATTAGTCTTTTAATGAAATCGTAGACTTTGAAAATCAATTTTGGAGTGAACTTTCTTCACAAAAATCAAGTCAAGTTCATCCTAATTTATCTCTATATTATTTTTATGTGAATTAATTTGATCTTTTTTTGAGGAGGCTAACACTCAACTGATAAATAAAAAAAAAATCAGGAGCTTCTTCTTGATTTTTGTTTACACAATCTAGTTCTTTTGAGTTGATTTCTTCTTTTAGCTTCTTCGTACTTGTCTTCTCATTTGATTTCATTTCTTCTTTGCAACCTCCATCATTCTTTTTCTCATAATCAATACTTTGCAACAATGCTTGTTTGCAATTATTAAATTAGGAGTGTTTTTTTAACACCAAAATTTAGGATAGTGTGGAGCATAGTTCCAATAATATCCCCCTTTTTGGTGTTGACAAAACCATTATTCAAGCAATTCAAATAGATATTGTTTAGGGATCTTCAATTCATCCAATGATATTGTTTAAAAATTGAAATAAAAGGTGGAAGAGAAATCTCCTCCTAAATATGTGCTCCCCCCCAAAAATATATCTATTTGCTTTAGTTATTTATCCGCCCCTTTTTGTCAAGCATCAAAAGCAATAAAAAAAATAGAAGTAAACTAAGATGAATTAAACATAATCATAACATCACACTATTTGAGTTACGTGCCCTAAGTGAGCCAACCTAAGTGGAATCAATTGATTGATGATTCAAATTTGAATGTCAAATCACGTCAACACACTAATATGATTAGTTGGGTCTCTTAGTATAAGTAGGAGAATTCATTGTAGCCATGTTGGATATATCGATGATGGGTATTAAAGATCGAAACAATTTGAATCGAGGATTTCAATATGTCATTAAGAACCATCACGATATCCAATTGTTGTCACTAGTTTGAGAAGAGATAGTAATCTTCTCGAGAGACTATTTCCTAACTGTACCCTTGATGCACTTCCTCTACATGGGAGTAGCGATTCGAGGCTATCATGCAGGTTAAGTCAAGGAGTTGACTCAATGAGATGGAGATGTGAAAGTCTTTTTATCACTGTCATGGGGAAGGTGTATCCTTTGATTTGAGACAGATATATGTCTTTGTGCTTAAATATGCACATTTGGTGGACTGATGGTCAATGCACCCACCTTAGTGTTGAAACTGGAAAGTTGATGTGGATATGAGAGCACGGGATGTAATACCTAGAAATTTAGGTTTTAAGTCATTTCGGAATTGTTTGCATCAATTCTGATCCATATTTGGGTCAAGTTAGAACACCTTGTAAAATAGGAAGGAACACATGTTTTTGGTAAACCCTCAATCAAACCTTGTTAAAAAGGGGTCATGTGGGGTATTATTGAATTCCTCTCATCGCAAGCTTTTCAACAACACTTGTTTCACGTGAATTTGATTTGTGATTCGGAGAGTTAGGGGAGTATCCATGATTAGGGATGGCACTAGGATTCCTATTGCAATTTTCTCGACAATAGTAGTGGTGGAGTGCGGGGAAGTGACACATGGCGACGATGGGTGCTACAGGGTCAACATGTGGCATGGGTATGGGCTCTAACGCACATGAGTGTGCACGTGAGAGGAGAAAGTGCGCATTATCTCGCACGTATGCCAACTAAGCAGCAGGGATTGGCTAGCGTGGGTGATTGGCTAGAGTGGGCACAAGAAAATCGGGCTACAACACGTGTTTGGTGGCTTGGGCGGCCAATTCAGGCTCAGTTCGCATACCTTTGCTTATTTCGGACAGTTCAAGGCCTTCTCAACCTTTGTTTTCTGCAAATAAGATACCGTTGGAATTGTATCAACACATACTACACACTGGTAAGCTCTATTTCTTTTTTTAGAAACTATTTCATACGTGAAAAATTAGATTAGTTTTCTAATGAGTTTTAGGCCCAATTCTTGATATGTTTGGTCTAGGGAGTTGACTCGAAGCGTATGTGGATTGCGAAGAGCACTCAACTTGCATCTCTAAAGATTGGGCACACATTTCAAAGTCACCGTGATCCTCCGATAATGTTAGGTAGATACTTCTCTCTTTTTCCCTCGTGTGGTTGTCTACCATGTGGTTTTCTTCACATATTACACTGTTTAGCATGTGTTCCTGCCTCTTGCTGAAGTTGGAACACATTCTCGTGTTTCTTACTATTTTTGGGTATTGAAATGCCTAATTAATGCTATGATTAAGGTTGATGACTTGGATTTATGAATAATGAAATTCAATAGATGAATGATCAGGTTTAGCTGATTGGATTTTACATTTTTAAAATCCTAATTTCAGATCTGATAGTTGAGGGTGGTTTTGTTAATTAAAATGCCTGATTTCATGCCTGGAATAATGAGAATCTAAGATTGGGATTGAATGATTAACGGATCTCTGATTTAAAGAGAAAATATGTTAGTTTGAAAGGCTTGAATTGCAATGTTATTATAAATTTAGTTATCCCGAAACCAATTAATCAATTGATAATGATGGTTGGGATAAGTGGTTTAGCCCTACCACTTGTCGATAGTTGTAGCTTTGGCCTGTCTTAGACCAATTGGGTTGGTTAGGGAGTTACAGACCTTCCTACAACTCATATCTAGGTTTAATGGCCAACTAGGATAGTGGAATGCGTAGCATGAGGGTTGGAGTTGTTTTATTGTACTCAGATGGTGAGTGGATAAGAGGCTATCTGTGATTTAGCGTGTAAGGCTAGCATGTATGCATGCCACATGATATAGTCACCACTCCTCGCAATGACCCTAGGGTAATTGGATTGCAATGTGGGATGGCTATAGGTTATTCTCTTGGCCAAGTAGGTGTCCTATCTTGATCTTACTTAGGATGTCACGTGGTAATCATCCCGTGCCCAAGACATAGTTTGAG
Source organism: Thalassia testudinum (assembly GCA_037157565.1). NCBI lineage: Eukaryota > Viridiplantae > Streptophyta > Magnoliopsida > Alismatales > Hydrocharitaceae > Thalassia > Thalassia testudinum. The sequence goes on along the minus strand of JAZHRO010000003.1, from coordinate 2,644,975 downwards.
CATTGGATGACTATAATTAAATGGGTATTTGCTTGCTAAACTAATTGGATTAATGAACACTATTAAATAACTGGTTTAATATATGAACAATATCCTTTTCTTTGTATCTCTACTCTACTCAACTTTTGCTGACGTATTTCCTTGGGTTTTGTACTCTGGTGTAGTGAGCAGCTAGAGTTAGCGGTTGTGGTTGGTCCTTCTGCTACGAGACCTAGTACGATACTTGGAGACAATCTGCATGGACAATAGTTCTTTAGCTGCTAGGTTTCTTTTCAGTTTTCGAGTGATTGTACTATGTTACTCCAGTACCTTTTTCCTTCACTATTTTCTAGTGATAAATTCTTATTCCTTTTGTCAGCACTCTTTTACTTGATGCTTTATAAATTTCTATTTGGCTATTAATGTCTTATGATTATGTGTTGGGTGAATGCAACCCTGTTATGTGTTAGAAGCTATTATGTACTCGACAACTCAGGTGTCATCAGGTTTACTCTATTGGTGGAACCTGAGTCATCATAGATGGTATCAGAGCAAGGTCACCCCACTAGTCATAAAACAGTCCAAGAAAGACATACAACCTTTTGTAATGCATTAAAGTTAGGGTATTCACCCACTTTTCTAATGTGGTACCCTATTGTATCTTTCCACTTAGTTGAATTTGGATTCGTAGATTTAATGCTAGCCGTACTTTGACCCTATAGAGGAAAATGCCTCCAAGTAAGGCTAGCAATGTGGGCAATGCTAGCCATACTGATTGGGAATGATGGGATAACCCCCTCCTCAGACTCTAGACTTGGCAATATAGTTCCAAACCTTCAGCGAGACCATTTTCAAGATTTTGGAGCAGAGGTTCCATTCCCTACACCAAATAAGGGGAGGAGGTGGAGATGATGTGAGTCTACGCTCAGTGTCGAGTGCTCATGGGCCTAGCTACGAAGAGGATAGGGAGAACCCTGAGCTTCCCTACCTAAAGAGGAGCAGATTGACCCACTACATTAACATTGACAACTCTTTAATAAGTTTAGGAAGTTGAAACCCCCAAACTCCAAGGGGGACAAGGATCTGATGGGAGTGGAGGACTAGATCCAGTAGATTGAGAAGGCCTTTGATACGATCCTTCCACTTGAGGACTACAGAGTTCCCTTCGTGACTTATTAGCTAACTAGCATGACACATCGATGGTGGTTATCTGTGCATGAATAGGAAGGGACTTGAATTATATCCTAGGAACGTTTTCTTAGGCTATTCAATGACTACTATTACTCCAGGACTTGGCAAGATCAATGGAGGCTCAAGTTTCACAATTTGTAGCAAGGCTCAATGATAGTCAACGAGTATTGTACCCAATTCATCGAGCTCTCTCATTTCAAGCCATCAGCAATGGCATCTGAGGCGGATAAGCCCTTGAAGTTCATCCAAAGATTACAACCTGAGATACAGAACCACGTAAACCTACTTCCACTAGACACTTTTGCCTAGGTGGTAGACACAACGATGAAGTATGAACAATGCAACACTGAGACCCCCAAGAACTTCTGCGGTGGCTCAAGACAAAGGCTAGATTTTCAGAATAGGTTCCGAAAGAGGCAAGACCAAAGGTATAATCTAAGCACCATCCCCTGCACCTCAGGTCTCCCACCACCAAGCATAGTTCGTGGCCTCGGGATCTGCTTAGTTTTGTCCATCTATGCAATCATAGACTCAAGGGACCACAGGATGAGCACCCCACAAATAATTTGGATTTTAATGAAAATTTGAGGATTGAACCTGAATATGAAAATGAGACATCTTACTCTGAGAATGGTCCAATTGATTCTAAAAATTTTGATTCTGAAGTTGATAAAGGCCTTTTGATCAAGGTTGGTTTTGACGTGAAAAATGGATTAAAATATGTTCTCATCATAGTGTAGCACATCGAAAAACCCTAATCAACAATAATATTTAACGAAACTTTAATTGGAGTCCCGATCGAACTCAAGGAGGCTAAATGCGTTTCTGATTCGATTTTTCTGACTTGGAAAATGTGCATGTTTATGATTAATTAACCTAAATCAACCCCAAAGACTAAACCTAATCTAAACCTAACCTAATTCAACACTGTGCTCCGGTCTCAAGTTCACGCATGTAGACATCACCAATAGCGTTGTTCGATTGCGCAGCAATCATAGGACTTAATTGACCTAAATTGAGTTAGATCTTAGCATAACTTAGGTAAAATTCATGCACCAACTGCATACTTTGCACCTTTACTACTTTACATACATATTTCTGCAATAATGTTTATTTTCCATACTGATTAGTGTATTATTTGGTTTTCAGGTAATAAGAAGATCAGGAGATGGCTTGAAGCTGGATTTGAAGTGGGATAGAGACTAGAGCTATAGCAGAGCTAAAGTGAAAGTCAAGAATAAAGATGTAAATAAGATTATGTAGGAGAGGTATGCTATGCTATCTTAGGGGATTTTAATGTTTGAATTGAATATGAAGAACATAGGACATCTTTACACCTATCCATAGCCCGAGCATAACCTTAGACACCTTCCCATACCTTAGCCAACTTTCCATTAGGTCAACCTAGCATAGAACACCCAAAAATCACTTTCCAACATACTTCTGGACGTCTAGACATTAAGTCCAGATGTCCAATCTTTGTAGAATCACCCGCCAGAACCCAACTCAAGTATTAACTTGGAATTGGATGTTTAATTCTCTATCTAGATGTCTAGTTTTGAAGTTTAAGTCATCTGATCTTAAGATCAGATGTCTGGAACCTCTTTCCTATTGCTGTTTTTGGAATCAAGGCTAGACCTTTATTCTTAAGGCCTATAAACCCAATTCTACATCCTAGGAAACCTAATTTAAGGTATCCTAAGCCTAGTACACCACCTTAAGACTCTCCTAAGAACCTAGATAGGTTATCACAAAGCCCAATTGACTTGGATCTAGTCAATTGCATTACACTGAGTCAATTGGACTCATAGAGTCCAATTAAGCTCAATTCTCAACTAACACAAGCCTAATTAGACTCAATGGTAGTCTAATTGATTCAAGCCTAATCTAATTGGGAACTTCATCTCCCAATTACACACACATTGACCCAATTAAACTTGGCTAAGTTTAATTGGATCAATCACTTTATTCATAGGTTGTATGAACCTATTTTTAGAACCTAATCTCCTAAGACCTATAGGACTCAACCTAGACCACCTAGCCATCACCCAAGGTCACGCACACACACACCACCACCACCACTTGGTCATCCACTCTAGAGTTCTCTAGAGTGTTCTCTCATGGGCGTGCACTCTTCCAAGTGGCACCACCTTGGAATGCTAAAAATAGAATGTACATTGAGTCCATTCTTAGATCCAAAATTTGTGGATCTAAGAAGACCTACTCCCAACTAAAGTTGACTCCAACTTTGGAGGTCTTCTAGAGAATTCTATAATTCTCTAGAAGATCCATCTACAAGTCTATAAAATGACTAGGCTAGTCGGCTATGCACCCCATCTCTTGGATTCTTGGATCTCCATCTTCACATCAACCCTTTCCTCCTCCACAAGCTCCACTCATCCAAGGTCCAAGAGAGCCACTCCACCACCTTCATCAAGAGACTGGCCAACCACCTTTGCCATTCCTCTCTTCCCACTTACCACCTCAAGCCACACGGCCATTGGAGACCACCCTCGGTGCCTGATTTCACCTTAGCTAGTTCTTCGTATTTTAATTCTTGCATTGATTTCCTATTAGTAGTGTAGTAATCTTTGCCTCGAAATGTGCACACATAATCTCTCAAGATCCATGCATGTATCAGATTTTCTGTTAGCATATATTTCGTGTTTTCAATTGACAAGCATTCCTCTAGCATCAGTTGTAATGACATGATTCACGAAATAAAAATTATTATTATATATATCTGGATCATAGTCTAAAATGTTGGTTCCGAAGGAAATTAATGACTTAGCGATCGACGCATTTTCTGTTAACTGCCATTGCGTAGTAAAGATAATGCGAACAAGTACTCATACATTTACATTCGTTATTTATTTAACTCACGCACATGTTTTCCGAGTGAACAATGCGACGGGCAAATCTTACGTTTGCAGTATTGAAATCGGAGTCTGATTTTGAGAGAAGTAGAGAATGAAAAGAAGAAAAAAAATTAAAATCAATGTCATCACGTTACACCTCCCTAAGGTCAACCAGGACACTCATTGTCTCATAAAAAAAAAAATATATTTTTTGTTTAGATTGGATTTTACGCTATACTAGGATGTTTCAAACCAAATCCATGATTCACGATTCCAACGTTGTTCTCATGCATTACAAAAGTATGCATAAGGAATATATAAAGCGTGAATGTGTTGGTTTCTATGCGCACTACCCTTATGATATGAACGCTTCCAGTGAATTAAGAAAGACATTGGCATCATTTACCTGAATCAAGGCTACCATATATTATTTTTTTAACTTTTTTTTTCTTTTATGATTTTTTTATGTTTTTCACTTTTTGAAATAGAAAATGATGAACGTAAATAATGTAGACCTAATCTATGTGAAGATCAACAACAGTGAAATGAAAAGCGATTTGATGGGATCATTGATGCATAAGGTGTGCAAGGTGTGGGTTTGGGGTAGGTGTAAATTGTGTAGCCATCATGATTATTTGCGTGATAATGAAGATGATGATTAGCATATTTTTGTATTTTTTCTTTTTGCGATTTTTTATGCTATTTGATTTGGAAAAGCGAGTACGAAAATACCTAAACCTAACTATGCAACAAAGCAAAACCCTAATATGCTAGGTGGGCATGTGAAGGTGGTATTGGTGGTGATGGTGGACGACCACCCACCTTGGGTGGTGGTGGTGGTGATGGAGGCAAAAAATGGCGAAAGTGATGGCGAAATTGAAAGCGATAGTGATATGAAAGTCAAGCACAATATATTATTCCAAATCAACCAATGATTGCATTAAAAAATAAAGTGAAAACATTAATGTATCACATCAAAGATAGACATTATCTTGCAAAAAATAAACTAGAAAGACATAAAACTACTTATCAGAAACTGTCTCGTCGGTAGTGCCAAGGAGGCCATTGAATTTTGGGGGACGGTAGTGGCTAGACCTAACCATGAGGGTCTTCTACACACCACTCAAGAGAGGGCACACCCAAGATATGGAGAAGCAAGGGCGTGCCCGAGGAAGAAAACCTACGCACAAAATAAAAAGAAGAGAAGGAAAGGGACAATCCCTTGTAGGAAAATGGTAGGAGGGCAGTGGTGGTGCTTGGTGTACAACTACCATATATAGTTAATTAGTTGTTGTTAAGTTATAGTATAGTGAGCAAGGTAATCGACACATTTTATAAATTTATACTGATTAAGTCCAGGTCATTCGGTAGGAGGCTAAATTAGCATAAGATTCACCATTTATTCTTAATTTAATTCTTATTCTTAATTACTATAATTAACTAGCTATTATATACTTAACTTATAACTATAACACCTATATAACTTACTTAAATATATACTTACTAGTTATAACTTAATAACATAAATATTACTAACTACTTAAAGTATAGTTACTTAATTAGTACATATTTAATTAACTTATAATTTACTTCCATACTCAAGTTATACAACTAATTAATACTTACTTTAATTAATTAGTCTAATAGATACTAAACTTACTTAATTAAACTATAAACAAATTACTAACCTAACTACTACATTAATTACTAAGTTACTTCATATTACTACTTATATTATACTACTACTTAATACTTACTAGAGTATAACTAAAATAATTAATTACATACGTAACTAACTACTTAATTAACTAATTAATTACTGCAATATGTTAACCACATGAATAATGGCATAAAAATGAACATTAATAACACAGCAATCATTTCATAATGAAAAGAAAAGGATTTGTGTTGAATTAAAAAGAATTATACAAAAATGTTATTTTAGAACAACAATTAGTCACATTTATTAATCAAACACTTAGACTTATTCTCATTTGATACTTAGGCTTAGTTAGCCCTCTTACTCACACTCAAAGCCTTCACAAATCTCTTTAAGTGTAAATAAATAAATATTTATTAACCCTTAATTTTGGTATTTTAAAATATATAAATAAGGTCCTTGCTATTATTACCTTAAATATATAATTAACCCTAATATAATGTTATTCACTAGTAATTTAACTAGGAAAACTAGCTAATATTAATGAATTAGGAGCCATGATGAGTCCCTCATTAGTACTCCAATGTGGAGGGCACCGCCAGCCTCAAAATGGTGGAGCAAGGAAGGTGGTTGGCCACCCTGGTGGTGGTGGTCGGCCTTAAGGGTGGAGGGAGAGGGCCTTGGAGGTGGTGCTTTGGAGGTTGAAGAAGAGAGAAGGGATAGAATGAAGTGGGTGACCATAGGTTTTAGGTTTTATTTGGTGGGAGGGGCTTAGGTTGTCGCCACCATTGGTGGCTAGGTGGTTTGGTGTTGCCACCTTTAGTGGCAAGGGGGTGGGTTGCATTGAGGGGGTAGTGGGGTGTGTGTGCACATTTGAATTTTGTAGATATAGGTTGTGGGTTTAGGTGGGATTAGGTTAGGTTAGCCTAACCTAGGTTAGGTGTCACTCCAATTGGATGTGAGTGAGTCCAATTAGGGGTGTATGGATCTAATTAGATGTGGATTAGCCTAATTAGGTGTGGGTGAGCCTAATTGGACGTTGGCTAACCCAATTGACCCAAGAGGATCAATTTAGGTTGCCTTAGCCTAATTAGGAGTTTGGCATGGGAATTGGGTCAAGGCTAGTAGATAAGGTAGGTGGATAGGGTTTGTGGATAGTGAGGATAGGGATAAGGATAGTGTTATTGTTGTGCAAATTTCCACCAAGTTTTAGAAATGCGTCGTAGTATAGCAACGAAAAATGAGTCAACACTTCAAATTTGTAAAGCTCGAAAAATGTGAGTTTCCGAGGTTGTTCGTAGGAAGCAAAACAATTGCAATTCAATCACTAATCGAATAATATAAAAATAAGCATAGTAATCAAGTCACAAGAGAGAATAGGCAATGAATAAACAATCATCAAAATATATGAAAAGTTGAGTTTTCCAATGAGTCAAAAAGAAATAACTAAGAGGCTAAAAAAATTGGTTTTTACACTTGAGCATAAGCTTTTGAATAACCACACACACTTAACCAAATTCTTGCATTACTCTTCAGCACTCACAATCAACTCAATTCAGACTCTTCTTTGCACTTAGCCAAATCAGACCCCCAGACATCACCCAATCGGATGCCTCAAGGAGACCTCAGATGTTTTAACTTCTCAAACTAAAGCTTCATAGTGCAAAATCCCCCTCCATCTCTCACAAAGCCTCTCCTATTTGTCTCTCCAAACCCAGACTCAGTTCTGACCTAGACCAGACCCAAATCTGGTTCAATGCAGGGGCTGGTCTAGCTTGTAAGGCATGGGCGAGCATGGACCGTGTGCATAGGCTCGTGTAAGGAGGACCTGACCCTCATGACTAATGCGAATAGCCTACACACACAATTCGTAATATATCAATTTTAGAAATGTTTTTTCTGATGTGGGACAAAACCTACCCCTCTTTTCTTCGCATGCTACATCAATGAAGTTCCTTCCAATTCGAGTTGTTGCTAGTCTCTTCTGTCAAATTTAAACTACAGGTGGCTTCGTGATGTTAAACCGTGTCTATTGGAGGTGGAATTGGTGAAGATGATGATCGGACTGCAGCAAATGGAGGTGGCATAGCAGCAAAGATCTAATGAGTAACTGTTGACAAGAACACAGGATAAAAGCCCCAATTAAATGGTTCAAAGGCCTCGCCGTGAAGCGAGGAAGGTGATGGTGGAGGTGTTGAGGTGTTTTATGAGGTGTAAGTGGCTGGAGAATGACTATGTGTGGTGGGTGGAGTGAGTTCGTCCGGGTGGTGGTTGTAGCGATCAAAAGTTTCAATAACCTTGGGGCTTTTGATCATTGAATGAGAGGAAGGTGTAGGTGGCTGTGGCGTGTTGTTTAGTGGATTGTGGAGCCAACGCAAGCTTGCTAGAGCTCATATAGGAGTTGAGGAAGATGGTGGCGGATCGGCGTGTGTAGTGCTTGAACCTATAAACTAAGGATGTAGAAAGACTCTAGAGGAGGAGAGGGATAGAGTGAGATGCTTATTAGGATGAGCGAAGGCAGGGAGCATCTAGCGTTGGCTAACTAGATGCGAGGAAGGCAATGAAGTTTGATGGCAAGGAAGAAGTGGCGGAAAACGCCCTTGCTTTGGCTTGCAAGGAGCGCAAGGAAGCGGGGAAGAGGTTGGGCCCCTCAATTTGGTGGTTAGGTGGCCGGAAGAGGGAGGGCGGAGGAGCTCGCTGTAGCCTAGGATGTAGTTGGGAGGAGAAGAAGAAAAAGAGGGAATTCCGGCCAAAAATCGACTTGGGAGCACGTTGAGATCTCAGGGAGCTTTTATAGAGGTAGATCAAGCCCTTGAATTGGAAGAATTCTAGAATGGGAGTCACAAATTTGGCAAGACAAAATCCCAAAAATCTCGAGTTCACCTAGGCATTCTTCTTCATCAAAGGACCTGGCACCTATAGCAAATGGAAGAGGATTTCTTGGCAATCAATCTCTCTAAATTTGGAGGGATTTGATTGAAAAATCAAGGAGATATCGTCGATTAAAGGTGGCCTTATTTAGGTTTGATGCTGCATTTAGGAAACAAGTTGTTTCGGGTGGCAGGGGCCTTTCTATGAAGAAGATGATAAAGTTAGGGGTGTATTGGTAAGAAAAATGTAGAAGTTGAGGGTCTAATTGAAAAGAATAAAGAGTTGGGGACTCAAATGCAAACTAAGTCAAGGTGGATCTGATTGGGCCCAAATTTTGGTGTTAACCTAATTTGAACCCAAGGAACCTAATAGTGAAATTAGATTTTTGTTTTGACTACGTTTGACTGGTTAAATTACACAGAAACCCAAATCAAGGTAAATTCTCGTTTAAATCTCTATTTTTGGTCAAAATGGGTTCCGATGGTCAAAGTGAAGGTACCAAACCTCTTATAATATTTTTCAATGATTTTTAGGAGGTTTAGACTGAATTTATCTGTATCAGAACCCTTTAAATTTAAGTGAGGATGAAATTAGGGTTTTTTAATTATATTTTAATCTTCAAAATTCTCTAAACCCTGATTCAGTTGTTCTGAGCCCACTTATTGGATATTTAAGTTCATTTGTCCTTGAATTAACCCATGATGAACCCCGTAGTTAATCTGCATTAATGATGATATGTTAAAATCGTAGAATTAACCCATTTTCTTGTCTTAGATTCTCTTCACAATAGAGTTATGACCTTCTGATGAATATTTAAGAGCATTTATTACAGTAGTTAAGCTAATTTAAGCTCATTAACACCAATGATGGTGCTACCATCATAACCCGATACCTAAATTTTGCTAGTCCCTAGCAAAATCCTATGGACCAAACTAGATCTCTAAGTCATATTTTAACCTTCAAGATGCCTTACCGAGCTGTATCTCTAAAAATTAGATTGAAATACCAACAGTAAGCCTAGAGGTACTCAAGTACCAGCTAATATCTAAACCTGATCAGCCTCAACCTTGGGTCCACCGCTAAGGTTTCTAAGCCCCACAAAAATTGCCTAGAGGTTCGTTGACCCCAGCGGTTAAAGCACCCGTGCATATGTGTAGCAAGTGTAGGTTCAGTTTGCCAGTGTATTTTTTATAAGAGAGGGAGAGGGATTTTATTTTGAGAGTTTTTTCTCTTGTCTTTTTACATTCTCCTAAATCCAACATCGGATTGGCCCTAAACACGGTCTATATCGAATTCCTTGTCCCCACTATCAATCCTCGCAAGGTCCTTGGCAATCGATGCTTCGAGATAGAACCCCCATGGCAACCCCCAGAACCTTGACTTTTGACACCTCGGGTAGTGCCACGTATGGTGTTCTGTGGCTAAATTCAAGCCCTAGCAATCAACATTTCAGGATAATGCCGCTCATGGCACCTGAACCAACATAAAGTGCTTACGTGCCCTCGGTAGGATATGTAGATATCCTAGGAGACAAGAACTGAGGAGATGGTATGTTATAACGCATCTTCGAGGGGAGTATTTTTCATTCCTCCTCTTCGTGTCGAGAACTCATCCAATCAGCTTGTGTTTTCAAGCTGCTCCTAAGTCAAATTATCGTGAAAACATTTTTAGAATAGAATCATTTTTGGTATTTTTCTTCATTGAGCTCATTGAACAAAATCAGTGTGTGATTTTTGGGTGCTTAGGTTACCAAGTCCTGCAAACCAAAGGGTAGGCAACATGGTCGAATAATTCCTAAGCCTTAGACTTATTACATTAGCTTCAGAACTCCCTCAACCTCTAGAGGAATAGTCCAGATCTTAACAAATACGTGAGTGTTTAAGCCCTATAATAGACCCAAGAGGCCTAAGGTCGGTATCCTTCACTTATCTCCAAAGATTTAGCCCTTTAGGCCGTAATTCATCATTCGATCTAGCCTAGAACTTAGGTAAGTTCCATAATCAATCACAGGGACTAACATAATTTTTTTCTTTTTGCTCCTTTTTTTCTTTTCCCCTCTGATCTTTCAATTCAGCTCTCCTTTCATTTTGTCCCCCTTTCTTTTTCATCGAAACCCTTTAAAGAATTGAATTTCACAGTGTTTTGCACTTTAATAGCCCCCCTGATTGCACAACAATCATAGGAGCTAATTTACCTAAATTAAGTTAGATTTTAACTCAACTTAGGAACAATGCATGGATAAGTATCATAATTTGCATAGTAGTTAGTTTGGTAGCTTTATAGATAATACTGCCATTTTATGCTCTAAAAGAGAGTTGATATTAATTGCAGATGATTCAAGGCTGCAGATGATAGATTAGATTGTATGGATCTGATCAGGATGATAACAAGAGTCTAATACTTCCAGAATTGTCTTGATCAGACATCCGTAGCATCACATACAACCTGTAAAAGAACAGAGGCCAAGGAGCAAGATAGTAGAGATTAAAATCTCAGATGTCAAATCCGACCACACGAATGGATTTGGATCAGCGATCGTAGTCCAACGGTGCAAAAATAGACTCAATCGAAGCCCTGTAGCATCAACTACAAAGCGGGAAGATGAACAGTCAAGATGGTGCCATGTGGCACCATCCCAACGATCCACCGCTGCGCCCCCAATCACTGAAGGAAAAATCATAGGCTATTGGATCGTCATCCAACAACCACGATGAAGCCACGTCGTCCACCTACCATGCCCTTCATCAAGAGGAATCCATCTCAGCCGTTGGATGTCATCCAACAGCTGTGAGCGATCGCGTGACAAAACCAAATGTGACACAAGAGTAGTTGTAGCGCATTGGTATTCCCCTTCAAACATGGAGTGCGGGAGCAAGTTCAAATCGCACGACGCATGAAATTAAAGAGGCTGTGGAGCGCGAACGAAATAGAGCCGTTAGATTAGATCAAGAGGTGAGGACACGACCACATGGCATGCGGAGGTGCATTGGATGAGTCATCATGGATGCACGCGTGGTTGGATGCTCAAACTGACACCCCGCCACATGCGGGTTCATAAGGCAGTGCGGCGCGCGACGTAAGCTGTTTGATCTCACAATTGGATGGCTGAGATTGAATGCGCACATAAAGACGTGAGCACGCACGCGAGGAGCGCGAGCGGTGCACGCGATCATGATCCAATGACCGAGCGGCCACCATGTGGCAGCATCCAGTGCGACACGTGCGTTGAAGGCATTTTGGAGGCTATTTTGAGGCACGATCTGATCCGTGGGTCTCTCAATCTACGAATCTGATCGCACCTAAGTTGTTTCGTAGTTTTGGGGGCCTAAATATGTACTTTTCCCATCATTGAAGCTATAAAAAGAGCCCTAGGGCCCCCAGTTGAGAGGCAACTCCTACCAGACACATCTGCAACCTTTCTCTCTCTACAACTTCTCTCCGATCCTCCTGGTGCTCTAGATCTAAAGTGCTGCCGCACTTGGCACAAGCATCCCATAAGTAGTGCCATCCTTCATCTACTTTTCTCTCTCTCTATTCTTTAGCATATTTATTTAAATTCTTAGTTTGAAAATTATTTGCAAGTAGCAATGAAAATCTGATTCTATGAATATCCTATCTCTATTTTCATGCTTTCATTAGAGTAGAGTAGTTAGTACGAAAGGGTTTGAAAATCATGTTTTGCCTCCCTGCGAATGACTCGGTACATATCGAAATATTTATAAATTAATTTGTTTTGATGTGATTCACACTACAATGATAGAAATAATCTTTAACGCGTTTCACGGCAAACAAGTTGGCGTCATTACCGAGGAGGCAACGGAAATTTTTGAAGCTTTTCCTCCTATTGCTTATTTGAGGTTTCTAACCTACTTTATTTTTGTTGGTTTTGTGTGTAGGAAGCACGGAAATCCGAGAAGAAATGCAACAATGGAAAAATTGCAGGTTTCGAATCTTAGGCAAGTACTCGTATCCTAGATTAAGTTAGATTTCCTTTCAAAAAAAAAAAGGTGCTTGCTTGATCCTTAGGTTAGCATTTGCTTGCTTTTTGAAAAAAAAAATCTCTCTTATTGGTGGGAATCAACAAAATCACCTCTTATATTTTCGGGTTGAAACAAACCTCTTATCTTAAAAATTCAATTCCCAAAAATTCACACTTTCAAAAATTTTAAAAGGTTTACTAGATGTGGGTTTTAAAGTCAGGAAGAATATATCCAAATTTCGTGCAATTATGTGTTATAGAAAAAATTTTAAAATTCGTAAACTGAATTGTTATCAAATCTGTTAAGGCTTCTAAGTTTTCAGACATCAAAAAATCATAGGAATTTTTATAAAACTCTGATTTATCTAACGTTTGTTGCATTGGATTTCTGTGATAATATAGAATCTCAAAAAATTCTAACAAAATATTTTCTACATGTTTGATTGCATGTACTATTCAATCACCAACTGGGGGTTAAAACAGACTGTAGAAACCCCAGTATACTTAAATATGAAAAAAATAGAAACGTGCTTTAAAATTCTTGAAAAAAAAATTTTCTAAGTAGCTAGTTAGTGGTGCAATAAGATCAATTGATTGCATTGTTTGGGTTGCACCTCTTCCTTGATTTTGGACTTAAATGAATCATCTATTACTATCTACACTTAGGGTTTCACACTAAGGTAGAGCACACTTGCATTTCCATACTTAAAGGAAATCTATCTAACAATTGGGACTTACAAAACCTCTTGTGTTCTCATCAAAACCTTGCTTGAATTTATCTAACTATGAAAGCCTAAAACACAATTATATAAGCAATAGAACCTTAAAATTCACTTCATCATAAAAATTGCTTGTGAAGCCTTTACTTGTACACTTCACACTTTGAAAATCAAATTTAAGGGCAACACCCTCCTAACGCCCATCATATTCCAAAAGCACCTCAAGCCTAAGCCTAAAACTATGTAGACGTGCCTTAGGTAGGACAAATGTTCTTAGTAACTTGAAATTAGATTGGGCTAAGGTCAAGGTCTTGCCTACTTGGACCCACTAGTGACAAGAAAGGTCGGTGCGATAACCACGTTAACCCTTAGTGGTGTCCCACTGTGCGGGGTGTCCTAGGAGGTCCCACACTTCTGGCTAGCCAAGTAATTCAAGGGTTGAGTTAACCTAGTCGTGTTTTGGGGAGCCAAGATTAGGTCTAAGTAGGGATTACACTATAAGGATTAGCTTGATGGCTTGTAATAAGAGGGTGGTGATAACTCTACATTCAATGATGATAATTCCATCAACTGGGGTTAGTTTTGAGGACAAGTGTGCACTAATAACATGTCATGATGGGCATAGGGGCACTGTATGCATTGCGATTTAAGGTTGCTTATAAATTAATGTTTAATGGCCATATGTACAAGTGCATGTTGAAACAAGCCTCAAATGAGCAATTAGACCACACAGATGGATTCAGATTGACGAATCGAGTGCAACAAACTCGAAATCACTAAAATCCGACATCCAAAGCTCCCTTAACTAGCCTAAGAAGTTCTGGCCGTTGATCTGATGATCAACGATCCACAAGCGGCAACATGGCGCTCTCCACCGCGCCCTCACTCACGCAGCACCTGCTCATCACAAAGGAGCATTTTAAGCGGTCCGATCCAAGGATCAGACGACTGAGGATCCACGAGCCTCTACCGCACCGCATCCTCGGCATGCCCAAAGGACTTCAAGATCTGACCGTTGGATCTCCATCCAATGGTCGGCATCGCACGCACTCAACTCGTCCACCACACCATCTCGAGGAGGTAGCGCAGTTGTTGAATGCTCGCATTCGCAAGCAGCGGCGAGCGTTCGGTTCTCACTATGCCTGAAATCACACACAGCACGCACCGCGGGGAAATCAGACCATTCGATCGATGCCGAGCGGTGCGGATGGAGGCTAAGGGACCTTGAAATTTTGCTAAGGGACTAGCAAAAGCTAGGAATGGGGGTATGATGAGAACCTCATCATGAGCTCTAACTTGCTCATTTTGACCTAAGAAAGAGAATAAGAGCTCCTACATAACCTAAAGAAGGGCCTAATTCAAGGAAGAAATGCTTTGAGAAGAAAACATGAAATAAAGGGTAAAACTTTAATTTTACCATTGCAGTACATCAACAGGATTTCTCAGAGGCAAAACATAGGTCAAATCGTCTGAAGAAGATAAAAAGTAAGTTTGTTCAGTCAGAAATGGGTTCATGTGCAGTCTAGGAATTAAATGACATCTTGTAACCCTAAAATAGACTCAATTCAACAAGATTCTGGTCAGGATAAAAATCAATTAAACCCTCTAACATTCATGGAAAAATATCTCCTAGTATTTATAACCTTCAAATTGGCTTTTGAAACCTATTTTGTTCTAGATTGGGGTCCTAACTCATTATTTGACCTAATTTAGGTTTTTGTGTAAAATGTCTAGTCAAACGTGGTCAAACCTTAAATCCAACTTCCCCATTAGATTACTTAGGTCAAAATTAGATTTATATCAAAATTTAGACCTAAGGGGAGGTCATCTTGACCTACTTTGCAAAATAGTCCACCAAATTACATTTTGACCCCTACATTTTGAAATCCATTGCACAAACCCCTCTAACTTCCTCACCACCATTACAATTAGGTCCCTCCACCATTAAAGTTGAGGAGTCCTACTCCGACGAGGAATTAAGGGGGATTACTCCCTGATTCCTCAGAGATCTCCTCCCAGATTTGGAAGGGAGATTCTCTGGGGAATTCCCTTCCATCTGAGCATGATCCCATGACGTGATTTGCACCCAATCTCTCATGCGAATGCACGAGAGATATGGGTATCTCTCTAAATCCTTCTTCGACGAGGACTCTTGCACTTGGAAGCTTGTCTTCCAAGCACAAGAGCCCCTTCCAGTGCCTATAAAAGGACCACCATCTCCGGTCGCACAGAATTAGCTTGACTTGGCCGAAGAACCACCTCCAATTCTTCCCTTCTCCTCCGACCAAGTATCCAGCAGGCTCTGTTGACTCATCCTCCCCCTTCTCGTCGCTCTGCCACAATACCAGTGGCAGAGCCATCTTCGTCTCCTTCCTCCGCATCGCGCAACACCCGCACTCGTGCCTCCAGCCCCGTCGTCATCGCCGCTCTCCCTCCACTGGAAGTCTTCTTCGGCGGCGGTAGGTACGGCCAGCCACCTTTCTATCCCCCTTTGTCCACTTAGTTAGGTTAGAACTCTTCCTCTCCCTCTACTGTTCATTTCCTCGCTCTTTATTTCTACTTTAAACCCCTCGACGCCACAGACCACCACCACCTTCTCCATCTCCCACTGACCACCAGTGAAGGTGCTTCCACCACTCCGTACCTCCACACGCCTCATCAGACGCCTCAAAACCTCCTCCATCATCCACTGAGCATTTTCCACCCCTTCACTGACCACCATCACTTCCCTAAACGCCCCCCGACCTAACCCACCTTCACGGCCACAAAGTGACCTAGGCAAGCACGCCTAGGCCACCCCACGGCCACCCACCCACCTAGGCACCTTCCCCGTGCCACGATGAAGCTACCTGTATGTTTTAATGGGATCGATAAGCCATATTGAGTAAAGTGCAGGTTCGACCCTTTTCGACATTAGCGACGGCTTGGAGGAGCTCACAAGCAACGCTCCTGGCCCCAGCGCTCCAGGTCTCCAGGTCCAAAAGGCGCGGGTTCGTCTTATGCATGCACTCAACCAGGAAATTAGCTCTGAAGGAGATCACAGTAGCAGTAGTTAGGCAATGTCCTCCTGCGGGTGTGCGAGCGAAGTGGGTGGGACTTTTAGTCCCACCTCATAAACTTTAGCGCACGGTGAGTGGTTTTTACTGTTTTTGTGTTCTCTGCTCTTCGCCTCAAGACACAGGGTGAGGTCCCCTCGCCCACGCACACCTGCCTCATCCATGACCTATGCCCTTGCAGACCTGGCTAACCGACCCATTTAACCGCACTCCTCGCGCACCACCCACACCGGTGCACTTGGACCCGGGTGCACAACCCGACCCAATTACCTGGCTTGCTTTGGGAGAGCTAATCCAAGAGAGAAATAAAGAGAGAGTGTACGCGGGGGTGGGTAGGGGTAGGTTTTACCCTTCGGTGTGCAGGGAAAGAAGGAGAAGGAAGAGGAGCTAAGGCGCAGCCGTAGTGAAGGAAGAAGTTGAGACGCTAAGGCAAGAAAGGAGAAGGTGTGGCCAAACTGAAGCTAAGGAAAGTAGCTGAGGACTTGAGAGGGCAGAGGCTGAAGAAAGAAGAAGGAAAGAAGGAAGAAGAATTTGAAGGCAGAAGACAAGGAAGAAGGAAGAAGCATTGTAGCCAAAGAAGGTGCGGCTAAAGAAAAGGCAGCAAGAAAGGTAGAAGCCAAGGAAAAGAAGAAGAGAAAGGAAGAAGAAGCAGACGGCCAAAGTCCAAGAAGAAAAGGTAAGGCAAAGACCAGAAGTCAAGGAAGAAGAGAAGTAAAAGAAGGAAGAAAGTCAAAGAACAGAAGAAGAAGAAGAAAGGAAAAGAAGGCAAGGCTAAAGCAAGGGCTGAGAAAGCTAAGGCAAGAAAGAAGAAAGAGGAGAACCAAAGAAGAAGAAGAAAAGAAAGAAGAAGCTGAAGAGAGAGAGCCAAGAAAGGAATCAACCTTTTTATTCTATTCCACTCAATTTCTTTTCTATTTTGCTACATTTTGATTCATAAACTCTTGCATTATATTCTAAATTAGGTTTTGAGTACATTTAAGTGTTCAAATTACATTATTGAGATTAGTGAATAAATTCCATTTGCTTCCTGTGTTCGACCTTGGATACTTAGGTTTTTGAGTAATAAAAACTTCTTATCTGTTATCGATGCTTTTTCAACTATACTACAACGTGATGTACTTAAAACCTGATCAAGCGTTATAATGGTGTACATAAGTCTTTTAGAAATCGTGTGTAGGTCGATACGTGGCGGATCACATCCATCAAGTAAATGCTTATTTGGACTTATTCAAAGAGCTTGGGCAAGTCTTCCTTGAGTGCCACAGGTTTGGGTTTCTTGTTTCCTTTGGTCAACGCCTCGGGAAATGGAATCTTTGTTAGTTCCTCTAGGATTTGTTTAGGCACTAGATCTGGAAATGGTGTATCCTGGATAACTATCCTAGGTGTGGGTTTCGAACTACTAGGACTGGAGTGGCTAGGATAAGGTAGGTCCTAAGTAGTTTTGCCACTATGCGTAGTGACGGCATGTAGGCCTGCCTGGTTTGGATTCAGAGTTGGCAAGAGTGGTGGTTGCTATTGATATCCCAAGTATGATGTGGAAGCTTCCATCCCATCAAGTGGTGGTACGGAAGGGGCCTAATAGACATAATTCATCATGTGACTCTAGTTTGACAAATTATTCGGATTGGACAGAGGTTGGGAAGGAAATGCACTAGGTTGGCAAGTTCCAACCATCTGTGCGAGTTGGTTGCGGACCTCTGTGATTTCTGCCTTATGATGTTTCTGTATAGCCGCATTAGTCTTCTGCATATCAGCTAAGGTTTGCAAAATCAAGCTCATTTGATCTTCCTTGGTAGGCCCGATTTGGAAATTCAAGTTGGGCCTAGGATGAGCGAGTTGATATGGTCACAGAGCTTATGATTAAGGTTGGAATTGAGGTCTTGAGTTCTGATTATTTCCCGACCACACGAAATTTAGATGATTGCGCCATCCAGGGTTATATGTGTTGGAGAATGGATCATTTTGGATGGCGTGGAGATCCTCGCAGGTCTGAGGAAGTCCGAAGTAGTCAGAGTACGAGGGTTCAGAGATCCCCCATCTAAAGTGAGATGGTTTAGAGTTTCCTCTGAAACTAGGATCAGACGAGGTTGGATATGCGTCCATCCCCTGATATGTGTGGTGGTGAATGTTATGTGGGGGCAGATGTGCATGCGTGTTTTGTTGTGAAGAGGTGGCTCTCTGGAGATGGTGAGTCAATTCGTCCACCTTCTTCTCCATAATGAAGACCTTATCCAAGCTATTGGCCACCAGCTTTAGGTTGACGGATGCTGATAGGTCGCATGTTTCGTGTGTCCCTCGTGTGTTTGTCAATGCATGAGTAGTTGTCCAGTCGAACACCCCCATAGACAATTGTTTATGGAGTTCTCACACATGTTTTCGAGAATCTCCCAAACGGTGTCTTCATGGTGACCCATGATGTTGCCGCCACAGGTTGCATTGACAAATAATCTAATGTCCTCATGGAGTCCCTGGTAAAAAGATTGGACTTGTTCCCATTTAGGAACTCCATGATGAGGGCATTTCCACATGAGATTCAGAAAGCGATCCTATGCCTCATGAAGTGGTTCTCCCTCATTCTACATGAAATGCGTGATTTGGTGCCTCAAGGCATTAGTGCAACCCACTGAGAGGAATTTCTTCAGGAATTCAGCTTGTAGTTCCTCCCAAGTGTTGATTGGTCAAGTCAAGGATTGATACCAATGAGCAGCCTTGTCCATCAGAGAGAAGGAGAATATCTTCATGAGTCAGATGTCTTGGTTCTGAATAGGTGGTCTAAAAGTTTGGGTCGGATGTTTCAATTGCTTGATGTGCTGGAAAGGATATTCAAAGGTCAAACCATGAAATTTGGGGATTGTGCTGATAAGATTCAACTTCAATTCAGTATTAGGTCCCCCAGTCGAGATTTGCACCCTGGGTTCGATAGCCACCACTGCAGGATTGTAGTGATCACGCATTTACGGACGCGGTCGAGGGTTCATGAATGCATGAAGTAGATTTGTGAGATTCTATAATTGGTTCTGGAAGTCTGGTACTTGGCTTCCTCCTTCAAGATCTTGATTCTTTATGAATGAGATTTTGTATGCTAAAAGATTTAGTTTGAAACACGTTATTGTAGTTGCATAAAAATCCGTCAAACAAATCATTTTACCAAAACTCAAAGCAAGTCCCAAGGATAACACGGGAGGCTACGTCGAGTATAAATCCGCAATTATATATATATTTTTGTATTTTTTTATAAAAGAAGCATTTACAATGATTATAAATAGCTAATCTACTTGTAATATAAACAAGAGAGATAGAGATAGAGAGAGAGAGAAAACAACTTTTTATCACTAAGATAATGTCATTACAACTAATTTCTTCAACTAGAAAGCTGAAAATCTACTCTAGAAAGTGATAAAAAGATAAGGGGGTGAGAAGTTATCCTCCTCGCTGACTGCTTGGAGGATGAGCTGGATGGACGACACTTGGAAGGAGAGTGAAGATGGATGACAAAGGGCGAATCTAGAAGAATCAGGGATGAGGTAGGGCATTGATGTCGCAGGATCCGCTTCTAAAATGTGGGTGAGAGGATGGCTGGCGAGAGCTTCACGAAGGCTGTGAGAAGTGGAAATTTTTTATTTTTAACTTTAGCGGAGCTTTTCGTAGCTTGGGAGCACTAGAGCATGCTTAGAACTCGAGTTCTTAGCTCTTAGAGAGGGAGAGAGATGAAGGAAGGGATGGTGAAATGTGTAGGAGGGGTAGGCTTTTTATAGGTGAAGATATGAGGGTAAAAGGGGCATTTTAAGTTTTAAAAATTAACTCTGCGGCCTTTAATGATGAATACATTTGTCACTGTAGATGCACGTCGCTAAAGGCATGGAGGCAATCTCATTCGCTCATCATCGCTCCAACTGCTCTCATTGAGCCACGTCAGCGCCTCCTGATCTTCGACCGTCACATGCTTCATCATGCTCAAGCACTATCAGCCATTCAATCGCATGATCAGACAGTCAAGATCACACCACGCCGCTTCGCCTTCACATGTTATGCACGCTTGTGTGTGATGGCGCATATGATAGCGCATCATATTGCACATGTGCATGCAACTCCATCTAGCACACGTAGGCACACCACATTGCATCCTCCACTATCGCTCGATCTCGATTGAGCAGCCAAATTCCAATCGCGCACACCTGCTACTGGTATCACCCCCTCGCTGCGGCTCGATTGCGTGTCGTCCCTTAGCGAACGCAGCGGGCAACTGCTGCGGCACGGTACTCTTTTTGTTGTGTTTTGCCTTTAACACTCGTGTGCCCTCGACCGTTGGATGAAGATCCAACAGCTGAGGATGTGCAGGACTTGTCTTCAGTGAAAGGTAAGGCACATCTCAGCCATTGGATGGATGATCCAACAGCTAGGATTGATCCTGTGGGCGAAGAGGGGTGCTGTGGACGGTGTTGGGTGATAGGTCAACTTTAGTTGGCTAGTTAGTGCTTAAGTGCATTATTATTTGGATGAGAATTTAATCTAAAGCATGCTTGGTATTGACAAAATGATGTGAGCTTTAGATTTATCATTTCATGCATTAATTATATTAATCTTTACGTGGATGGATTAATTATTCACTTTAAAGGCAATGGAATTACATCAAATCTTGATTTGAGATATCATAGTAAGGTTGGGATTTTTCTCTAACAAACATAGCAAGGGAATCAATTTTAGAGGCATCCTTATATGCCTCTCAATTAATCAATCACATTTATTTATTTTTGCTCAAATCTCTCTCTCTCTCATGATTTTTTTCCTTTTTGGCTTTCAGGCAATAACAAAAAGAGCCCCCTTCCACCGAGGATCTTCATCTCTCCCTTCTCATAAGGAGGATACCCCCCCTCTCCAAATCATCTTCCTCCACAGAGGAGGGAACCTTCCCTCCAAGCATAGACCCGACTCCACCATGTGAGTTCCACAACCACGGCCACGACTAGCACCACATCTCACCCACGAAATTCCCGTCGCCGTAGTCGGTGGTGACAATACCGACATCCGCAACTGCGATGACTCGTCATCGATTGCGCTCACCATGATGACCTCCACGCCACCACTACATCCGCTACTACATCTTCGACTCGCCACTGCGTCTCGTCACTACTGCGTCAACATCCATGACCATGATCTTCCTCAACATTGACCTCTCTACTACCATGCAACCTACCGTGACTTCTGCCTACGAACACCACTGTGCTCCATCCTTCATTTAAGGCGTCCAGGAACCTTCCTGGATGTGCAGAGATTGTGCCTACCTCCTTCACGTTCTTCTTCTTTGCCAATTGCGACAGGAAGCCACCATCTTCTCCCTCAGTGCTCACCTTCATCTCCCTGCACCGAACTACACCCAACAGAGAGATCTACTCTCCCACCGCCCATGCACAGCATCGGCCAACCTCCTCACTGTGCCTTAGCCTCCTTCCTTGACCGCACCAACAAGGAGAACTCGCCCCTGGCAATAGAACTGCACCCTCGGCCTCCCCTCCAGCACCCTCTCTTTCGCTCCCCTCATGTGCAGCCACCTCGTGCGCCTGAAGCTGTGTGCACCTAAGGCCGCACACGCTCACATCCACGCACCCCCTTGCACCAACAACCACAAGCAACCTCCTCCACATCCTCTTCTTCTTCCTCCTCTTCTTCTCCACCAGTAGAGGAGAGGAGGAACCCAACACCACCCAAAACACAGCAGCCACCACCAGCCACGATTCTCTGCTTCGATAATGCCATCAACCTTACCTTGACACCTCGAGCTCACCCACACCCGCTGCAGGCCCTTCCGAAGTCCACGCATGATTGTGCAGCAATCATAGGTCTTAATTGACCTAAATTAAGCTAGGACTTAGCATAACATAGGGTAATTCATGCATGCATAAGCATTATCTGCATCTTTACTGCTTTCTTTTAGCTATGCATAAAATAATGTTATAATGTGCTGATTAGGTGCATTATGTCAATTACAGGTAATAAGCTGGATCTGAAGCTGGATCTAAAGCTGGATTAGGAATAATGGGTGTTGCAGCAGAGCTGGAGCAGAAGACTTAGATTAGATGTAGTAGATTATAATGTAAGGGAGTCAAGGTATGCTACTCTGAGTAGGAATAAAGTAGTAAAATATGAAGAACTTAGGTCCATCCTAGCCCTAGGATAGCCTAGAGACTTCCTCAAGCCTTAGCCACCCTTAGATTAGGTCATCGAACCCTAGGAAACCTTAAAACCCTAATTCCAACCTTTATCTGGACGTCCAAATGAATTATAGGACGACCAGAACCCTTAGCCAGTCTGGACTTCTAATTTTTTAGTATAAGACGTCTGACACTATTATTAGACATCTGATACTACTCTCCAGTTCCTCTTTTGAGATTTAAGCCTTGATCTTGGATCTCTAGGTCCCTAAACCCAATTCCAACCCCATAGGAACCTAAATTAAGGTGCCTTAACCCTAG
The DNA here is from genome assembly GCA_037157565.1 of Thalassia testudinum. Lineage (NCBI taxonomy): Eukaryota > Viridiplantae > Streptophyta > Magnoliopsida > Alismatales > Hydrocharitaceae > Thalassia > Thalassia testudinum. The sequence goes on along the minus strand of JAZHRO010000003.1, from coordinate 2,622,192 downwards.
TATATCACCTCTAGACCTCCCTAAAAATCTAATTAGGTCCTCACTAAACCTAATTGACTTGGATCTTAGATAATTCCATCAGCCTATTCAATTGGACTCATTGAGTCTAATTGAGCCCTGATCTCAGCACACACTATCCAATTGGACTCAGTGAGAGTCCAATTGACCTAGACCTAAATTAATTAAGTTGTTTTACTCTCAATTAAATTTCCACACACCCAATTAAACTTGTAATAAGTTTAATTGCACTTTACCTTAGTGAATTAGGGTTTATAACCCTAATTTGAGACATACCTTGATCTAAACCCACTAGAACCTAACCTAATCAACCTAGCCACCTAAGTTTCGACCCACACACACCCACACACACCCACACGAAAATACCTAGCCTAGAGTTCTCTAGAACTCTCTACCATGTGTGGTTGCCTTGGTTGCTAAAATTAGCAACCAAGAGCCATTCAATTTTTAGATCCACATTTGGTGGATCTAAAAACCACCATCCATCCTCTCTCTCTCACTCTCCCACGAGCTCCCACCATAAGCCTCTCTAGAGAATTCCATAATTCTCTACAGGGCTTCCCTTAGGTCTATAAAAGACCCAAGGGGTGGCCATTTGCACCCATCCCATTCGTGGCACTAATTCACACTTAGGTTAGCTACCTTCACCTCCATTCCACCTCCACGAGTTGTGCACCATGGAAGCCACCATATCCATACCAGGATGCTAGATCATCTCCCCAACCTCTCTCCAAGGGCCGACCTAAGCACCATTGGCCACCCCTCCTCCTCTCAGCCACTCAAAGGCCATCGGAGCCCACCTCCGAATGCCCTTCATTTTTGCTAGATTAGTAGCTTAGCTCTTCATAGTTTTACTGCTTTCATTTACTGCTTAGTAGTGTAGCTCTTATTCTCCCCCAATGATGCATGCAAAATCCCCCCATAGATTCCTATATGTGATCATTTTCTGTTATCTAGATTTATATTTTTCAAGATTTCCTTTATAAGCTTTCCTCTACATTCCATGTTGCAAACACCTTCCTAAATGAATGAAAGAAAATTTTCTATATATATATATGTCTATGTGTTGAGAATCACCATGAGCTTATTGCAACATATTTTATGTGATTAAAGTTGCCTGTTTTTAATTCCTGATATTCTTGTAACTAAGCATGTCATACTTAAATACGTAATAATCATAAACCGCCATTGATTTTTAAGCAAGTTGAGCGATAAAAGATCGATTTCAGATTTAAACAAACGCTTCCCAGAGATGAACGATCGGGAGTCAAAGTCTCATTATCTTTTTATAAATATGTTTGTTTGATCGTATTGCACACTATACTGTGACGCATTTTCCTATGAAAATAAGCTCTACGATTGCAACAAATGACGTCGTTGCCGGGGAGGCAATGTCATTTTGATCTTTTGAACTATCACTGACAAAGCTTCCTTTACTTTGTTTTTGGATGTGTAGGACAAAACAGGAGAAACGGGATTTGCGCACACAATGAGCGCGGAAAAAGATTTCCAGGTGCACATCATCTCCTCTTAGACTAGGTTTTCTTTTGAACCCTAGGATTAGATTTGCTTCCAGCAATTTCTTTTGAAAAAAAAACTTATTCATTTTCATGAAAAGTAAAAAAATAAAAAAAATAAAAAAATCTAGATTAGGTTTCTTTTTGAATCCTAGGTTTGTTTGAAAAAACAAATATATATATATATATATTTGAAAATCCTTTGAAAAAAAAATCCGTTTTGGAAAAAAAAATTTTGCAAAAGTTTTTGAAAAAAAAAACATTTTGGAGGAGAGCTTGAATTTCAAACTCAAACATTTTTCAAAAGCTTCTCCACCATTCTTTGATTTTCGACTTGATTTCAAAGTCTATTTTAAAAGTTCAATTGCTGAAAAACTAATGAATAAAAAAATCTGAAATTCAGGGTAGACCTTCATTTTCAAACCATCTTTTAAACTTCACCATTCATTTGGAAAAAGTCTAAGTATAAAATTTTTAAAAATTTGCAAAGTGTAAGAAGGTCAGACTGACCCAGATTCGAGATTTTTCAAAATTTAAAAAGAAATTTCGAGCAATTTGTGAATCTGTTTTGACTAAAAATGGTGGGGTTTGAAAGCTGATCTCATTGTTTTTTTTTTCCATATTTTTCCCGAATTTTTGAAAGTCATGTCATAATATTTCAAAGTGAAAGATCGACCAGGGGTCAAAATTCCAAACCTGACCCCCAGACATTCAAAAATCTCTAAAAATTCAATTGAAATAGTAAAAATTACAAAAAAAATAATCTCTGAAAAGATAATTGAAAAAGAAATCTACTAGCCAAATTTCAAGTTAATTGGATTCAAATTTTTGTCAAGAACTAATTGTATTTTTTGTGGTCTGCTGAAGAAGAAAAAAAAATAAAAGAACAAAACCCTAGAATTGCATGAACCCTAGGTTACACCTTTAGGGTTACAATTTAGAGACCACATTTGAGCTAACCTAGACTTAGTCAAGTCTAGTACTTAGCCGGTGAGTTTGGTCACCTTGTGGGCCACTCACTAAAAACCCCAACTGAAGAAAAACGGGCTAAAAATCAAGTCTAAAACACGAAATAAATCCGAATTCGTTGTCGTGCTACTGGGTGCTTTCAACCTCTTGGCTGGGTTAGCCGAGAGGTGGGAATCACTTTCAGTCGGTTGTACAATGAATTTTCTTCAGGAATAAGAACTTAAAATGAAAAATCTGGTCATCTGATTCATAAGGACCATCTGATTGACAGGGCCTTAGCCTTGTCTAGCTAGGCTACACTAACCCAGGGGTTGGGTGGTGTATGCAAGGAAGGAGGTTGCTTAGACCTCAACTTGTTGGACCTTGGGAGCCACTCCCAAGGAGGGGAGTCACTTCTTCTATCTGCTTAGGCGTAATGGCTAACCCTAGATCTGGACCTAATCAGGATCTAGAAGAGCTGGACCCACGAGTATATCTGAGAGCCCAGGTCACTGAATCAGCTCAGTCTTGGGATCAGAACCCAAGGTGGCGAAGATGAATTTTCTCTTTGCCTGATCCTTCTCGGGTTATCAAAATGGTTAACCCATATCCTAACCCTGGATATTATGACCCATACCTGTCGGTCCCTCAAAGGAACACATCTTATAACCTAGGATGTGGATTTCATACTCCTGCTTCTCACCCATGGAATATGGGTAGACCTGATTCACCCCCTGGAACCCCTGAAGAACTACCGGTGCATATGTGATGGCATTACAGAATACAGAGAGCTATAGCTAGCGCTGAGGAGAAGGTCACATTCTACCTACACGAAATCCAAGCTACCACTGAGCCGAACCAAAGACAAAGCTGGATTCCGCATCAACAAGCTATGATGGAGCTCCTTCAAGGAACAACAGGGATAACAAGGCTAATGGGACAAAATCGGGAAACTCAAGAACTACTGCTTTTGAGATATTGATGCGAAAAATCACGTGATTTGTAAAAGCGGGTTTTTAATGTCATTGTAACACGTGAATTCGCATATGCTTTTAAATTTATATTCCTAGATAGGGGAGAATCTAGGGTCGTCCAAGGAGGCAAGTTGCAAAAATTAAATCTCTTGCTTTGAAAATAAATCTCAACTCTCTTTTTGGTCTTTTTGAATATATAGCTTTTATGATTTTTGAAATAAAGGCAACATGTAGGTTTTTGTTGAAAGCTATAAAACAACTAATACCTAATTTAAGAAACCTACCCTAAGGTGACAGGTAGAGCCTCTCCCTAAGCTCACCCTAGGCATGTGGAGGCCTAGAATAATTAGGGAGAGGGAGTAAATAATTACTAGGTAAAATTTGTAATAAGCTATGCAACAGAAATTGAGTGCACACAAAACTTATAGAGGAATGCTTCTACTCTACTTGAAAATACAAGAAAAATAAAACACAAATCCTCTAGATAGATGGTGAAGAAGAGGGCTTCTTGCTCCAAGCTTGGTAGCTCTTGAACTTGAAAAGAGTCCTCCAACTCCTTCCTTTCTATGCTCTTCTAAGATGATGTCCTCCAAGGTGGTAGCTACCACCTTTAATTGTCTTCCGCCAAGGGTGGACGTCCACCCTAGGTTCTTCTCCTTTGCCTGGCCGTCCTCCTTGAAGTGGAAAGCTCCTCCTCCTTGGCGTGGCACAAGTTGAAGAAAGTGGGGAGAAGAAGGCACCAGAGGGGCTGGTGATGTGCCCCCTTAATCTTCTTCTCTACTCCTTCTTCTTGGCCGTAGGTGTAGGTGGGTATAGGTAGAATAATACACTAATGGAGGATGCTATAAAATGGTGGTAGGTGGTGGGTTTATATAGAGTAGGAAGGGAGCTAAGGTGACTCTTGAAATGGAGGGCTAAGATGGGAAGATGGAGGTGGTTGGGGATCCTATGGCTAAGGGTAATTGGCGCCAACCCAAGGGGTGCCATGGGGTGGTTATGGTGGTGAAAGGGCACCTATATTTGGCACCAACTATGGGGCTTCTAGAAAGTAGGTGAGGTGGATGGTGGAGATGATTTTAAGGAGAGGTGTATGGTGGAGATGAAGGGAATTTTGGAGGGAAAGTTGGCACCAAAAGGGAAAGGTTCTAGAAGGTTATTTTGGAGGGAAAATAGGTGGCTTTTGGTAGTGGTGATGGGGTGAAGGGGTGTGATGGTGGTGGCGCCAACTTGGAGTAGGATAGCTAGCTTAGGTGAGCTTAGTTGATGGAGCTAGCTAGGGTTGAGTTGAAGGTGGTGGATGGCCAAGGAGCTGGATGCTACCTAAGCTAAGCTAAGCTAGCTTAGCTAGCTATGGAGTAGAGGAGGAGGTATTGGAGCTAGGATTTGAAGAGAGGAGCTGAGGAGGAGAAGTCTGGAGCTTGAAATGGAGCTGGAAGCTGCTGAAGAGGCTGGCATGGAGCTACTCTAGCTGGCTTAGCTTGCTAGTTCTTTGCTAGCTGCTAAGCCAAGCTAAAGTGAGCTGGCTTCTACTATAATGAGCTAAGGTGTGCTGGGTCTGGTGCTCCCGGGAGGATCAAGCTGGTTGAGGTAGCTAAGGTAGCTTAGCTCAACTGAGTTGAGCTAAGCTAAGTTCCTGGGAGCTGGACTTGAGCTTCCTGAGCTGGAATGAAGTCATCTTCATCTGGCTGGAGTTGAGTGGAGCTGGATGTAGCTCGACTTGAGCTGGGGTGAACTCCAGTCAACTTAGCTGAGCTACTAGAGCTCCCTGTGGACTAGTGGGAGCTAAAATGAGCTAGACTCAACTAGGTTGAGCTGAATCTGAGCTGACTTGAGCTAGGGTGAGCTAAGATGAACTCTCTTGAGCTGCCATTCAGCTGAGATTAGCTGAATGGAGCTGGGATGAGCTAACCCTAGTTCAAGTGAGCTAGGTTCCAACTGTGGTGAGCTGGATCAAGCTGAGTTCCAGCTAGTCTGAGCTCCTCCTTCACCATCTGCCTTCTTGAGTGCTAGGGTTTTAGGGATCTGTATATCTGTTTATCCCTAACACTCACAAAAACACATAAAAACAACAAAAGAAAATGCAATGCATGCCTAACCTAGTTAATGCCTAAATGCAGTCCAAAAACCCATTTGCGAAGTACAATCCTAAGAGCTAGGTTTGTTTTAATGCATAAGAATGATGATAAACTGGCATTTATCAGATATCAAGTGGAAAATAGCCTTGAAGACCTCGAAGAATCTGAAACAACTACGTCGGAAGGACAAACAGAAGATTCTTGGGAGCAGATGCTGGAAGATCATTCAAGGGAAGAAGAATCCAGCTTGGATATGAGACAAGAGCAGGAAATATTCAGAATGGGTTTGTCTGAGAACTCCATTCAGGAAACTGAGGAGGAAAGGACTGATATCTCTAGGATTATGCCACAATCGGATTATCCTGAATCCTGAGAGATACCTCTTGGGTTAGATAACCCAACCATGATAAGGGAAGTAGATCCATTTGAGGATATGGATCTTGAGGCAAACATTATATGTGATACTACTGATCAGCTTAAGCCACTTACCATTGTAGGTGAACCTGTGCTAGAGCCAACATCATCTGATATGCACTTTTCTTCTTTCACCTAGATACCTAATTTGGATGTTAGAGATTCTGAGATGACACTTTCTATCCCTAATCCTGGCATCCGAAGACCAGAAATAGCTATGGATGATTTAACCAAAGAAATAAATATGCTACCTGAGGTAGGAATTACTGAGGAACCCAATGCATATGAGGGTGAAGCTTTGAGCAGAATGAGCTGGGGACGCGCCTATCATCCTAGTCAATGGCTCGACCCCAAGCCTGAAGAGTCAGCCTCCGATGAATCAGAGATGAGTACTGATGAGGACGAAGTAATTTCTGATGAGGATTTAAGTGACCTCCCCACAGATCTTCTACTTTCACGGATACCCCCATATGACCCAGAGCCTGGAGAGGGCATGATCTTTGATGTCAATTACCGCTATGAGGATCCCTATGGCTAAGATTCTGGTTCTGAGATACATGTTGATCTACTCCCTCAGCAACTTCTTGCTGAATTGTGGGACATGATAAATCAGCTAAATCAACATCATGTTCCCTCCTCTGATTATCCTCTATTTTCCACTACTACTCCACACCTTCTTATAGCTAGAATTTTTGGAGTAGGGGTGCACAATCAGTTGGTTTGCATTTCTGGACCACTGATTCTAGGAGCATATGAGCACATTTTTCTCTTAATCTTGACCGGCTCCTATGCTAGAACTGATACATCTGATTGAGTTTTCGCCCAGCTGGAGGTGTTAAACTCAGCATCTACTCCGCATCCCTCATTTATACATAACCATTTTTATACATAGCATATTTTTCTTTTAGCATATTTCCTTTTCACATATTGCATTCTATTAGGTTGGCCGGTGCTGAATGTTAAACTTTAGGAGCAATTCCAGGTGATTTCTACCCATTTACTCCCTGCTGCATTTATTTTCTTCTATATTCATGCATGAGGACATGCAAGAACTTAGGCATAGGGGGGTAGATACAACAAAATTGAAAATTTTTATGCCAACATTTAGGAAAACCTCGGAGCTACATGTCAAACGTACTTTAGGGCCCTAAATAAAAGAATAACCGACTCCACCTCCAATGCTCACATTGGGGCTAAAAATCGTCCGCAACAGCCACTTTTGACTCACTCGCTCACCTCTTATTCTAAATTTAGGGTCAAGCTGAATGTAACCCAATAAGGGAAATTTCATGAAGTACGAATATAAGAGCTTACTTGTTTATAGCATATATACATAGTGCATCCATGAATAAGATTATCTTATTAAGAGAATGCATTAGGGATTTTATCCTCTAGTTGATTCTTCTAATCTGGAATCCAGTATAATTTTTCACACACGTAGAATTTACAATGGATTCACGATGAAGGCTGATAAACATCTTTAGTCTGTTGAGAAGAAGCAGTGTTTCTTTTCCTGAACCCCTGGACAGTGTTTTGGGAGTCAGGCAAATTTTCCTCCAAAAATCCACTAAATAGTGTGAGATGAGAGTAGAGTGTACTGGTGCTCTAAGATTAGTGCAAGGAATTTGGACTCCTAGATAATTAGGTGATGATACTCATAAATTAAGCATAGTTTTCGCTCTCGGTTCCTGTGTATACATTTTTGTGTGAATTTTGAGAGCCACCAAATAAGGCAAATACGCGGAGAGCGAGTTTTCATAAAACTAGGGCTAAGGTGGATGGTTACGACCATTATTTACGGAATCCTCGACTGAAGGAGGATATTGATGTCAAGGTTAGAAATACACCGTCCTATCCATCTCTCCCGGTGCTGTGAGTAGGCACTTCCATCAAATAAGCCACCCAATGTCTCTTGAGTACCACCGATACCTAATAATGCCTCCTCAATAAAGCTCATGAATGTGTGCTAGTTTTGTTATGTTAAAAAAAAAAAAAAAAATGAAAAGAAAGAAGAATTGAAAAAAAAAATTTAGAAAAGGAAGAAAAAGCAAAGAAAAAAAAGAATGAATGTTTAGTGTTTATTTCAATTGCAGTGAGGCAATATCACCAAATAAATTTGAGATCCACCAAATATGGCCTTAACCTATTTTTCTGTGTATCTGATCGCCTGAATATTGGCTGAAGAATTCTGACTTAGTGTTAGAGTTATGGGAACTCAATTAAAGTGTTAATGCCAAGTGAGACCACCAAATACAGGTCATATGTGTGAATCTGGTAAGATTGTGAGCTCTAGGAAAAAGAAAGAAAAGAAAAGAAAAAGAAAAAGAGAGAGAAAGAGAGAATGAAAACAAAGGAACCAGAAGAGAGCATAGTTTTTCTCGTCTTTCTCTGAGTTGAGTTACTTGATAGTCTGGGAATCTAGATTCTGAAATACTAATCTCTATGTAGCATCAAGTGAGTGTGAGCCACCAAATAAACACCCGTATCCCTCAGACATCCTCTACCCAAGCTTAAAGCCGGGGTGGAATTCATAGAATATCTTTAATACCCCGAGGGAAGAAGTCCACCTATCTTGCTAGAATTTTTCCTAGGGGTCAAGTACAGGCTTTAGAGGTGAATCAATTTATCACTCTAATCCGTTGCAAAAGCTACATAGCTACACTTTCACAATTGTCTGGATTTCTAGAGCATAGGATGAAAATAAAAAGGAGAAAAATCACTAGGCATACACTTGATAAAATAATCAATCCCTCACGGACCCTTGCTGTAAATAACTTAGTCTTGCATTTGCTAGGGACTAGCAAGATTTAGGCATGGAGGTATGATTGCGCAGCAATCATAGGTCTTAATGACCTAAATTAGGCTAGGACTTAGCATAAGATAGGGTAATTCATGCATGCATAAGCATTATTTGCATCTTTACTGCTTTCTTTTAGCTATGCATAAAATAATGCTATAATGTATTGATTAGGTGTATTATATTAATTACAGTTAATAAGCTGGATCAGGAATAATGGGTGTTGTAGCAGAGCTGGAGTAGAAGACTTAGATTAGATGTAGTAGATAAAAATGTAAGGGAGCTAAGGTATGCTACTCTACTGAGTAGGAATAAAGCAGTAAAATGTGAAGAACTTAGGTCCACCCTAGCCCTAGGATAGCCTAGAGACTTCCCTAAGCCTTAGCCACCCTTAAATTAGGTCACCGCACCCTAGGAAACCTTAAAACCCTAATTCCAACCTTTATCTGGATGTCTAGATGAATTATAGGATGTCCAGAACGCTTAGCCAACCCCCACACACCTTAAATCCACTTCTGCAGTGTTATTGGACGTCTAGACACTTGGTTAGATGTCCAATTTCTGCAGAATACAAAAGATAGAACCTTGAATCCTTCCTGACTCTGATTGGACGTTCAGACAAGTCTGGACTTCTGATTTTTGAGTATAAGACGTTTGACACTATTATTAGACGTCTGATACTGCTCTTCAATTTATGTTTTGAGATTAAACCTTGATCTTGGATCTCTAGGTCCATCAACCCAACTCTAACCCCATAGGAACCTAAATTAAGGTGCCTTAACCCTAGTACATCACCTCTAGACTTCCCTAAGGACCTAATTAGGTCCTCACTAAACCTAATTGACTTGGATCTTAGACAATTCCATCAGCCTATTCAATTGGACTCATTGAGTCCAATTAAGCCCTGATCTCAGCACACACTATCTAATTGGACTCAGTGAGAGTCCAATTGACCTAGACCTAAATTAATTGAGTTTTTTTACTCTCAATTAAGTTTCCACACACCCAATTAAACTTGTATTAAGTTTAATTGCACTTTACCTTAGTGAATTAGGATTTATAACCCTAATTTGAGACATACCTTGACCTAAACCCACTAGAACCTAACCTAATCAACCTAGCCACCTAAGTTTCGACCCACACACACCCACACACACCATCCACACAAAAATACCTAGCTTAAAGTTTTCTAGAACTCTCTACCATGTGTGGTTGCCTTGGTTGCTAAAATTAGCAATAAGAGCCATTCAATTTTTAGATCCACATTTGGTGGATCTAAAAACCACCATCCATCCTCTCTCTCTCACTCCCCCACGAGCTCCCACCATAGGCCTCTCTAGAAAATTCCATAATTCTCTAGAGAGCTTCCCTTAGGTCTATAAAAAGACCTAAGGGGTGGCCATTTGCACCCATTCCATTCTTGGCACTCATTCACACTTAGGTTAGCTACCTTCACCTCCATTCCACCTCCATGAGTTGTGCACCATGGAAGCCACCATCTCCATGCCAGGATGCTGGATCATCTCCCCAACCTCTCTCCAAGGGCTAGCCTAAGCACCATTGGCCGCCCCTCCTCCTCTCAGCCACTCAAAGGCCATCGGAGCCCACCTCCGAATGCCCTTCTTTTCTGCTAGATTAGTAGCTTAGCTCTTCATAGTTTTACTACTTTCATTTACTGCATAGTAGTGTAGCTCTTATTCTCCCCCAATGATGCATGCAAAATCCCCCCATAGATTCCTGTATGCGATCATTTTCTGCTAGCTAGATTTATATTTTTCAAGCTTTCCTTTATAAGCTTTCATCTACATTCCATGTTGCAAACACCTTCCTAAATGAATGAAAGTAATTTTTCTGTATATATATGTCTATGTGTTGAGAATTACCATGAGCTTATTGCAATATATTTTATGTGATTAAAGTTACCTGCTTTCAATTTCTGATATTCTTGCAACTAAGCATGTCATACTTAAATATGTAATAATCATAAACCACCATGCAATTTTTAAGCAAGTTGAGCGATAAAAGATCGATTTCAGATTTAAACAAACGCCTTCCAAAGACGAATGACCGGGACTCAAAGTCTCGTTATCTTTTTATAAATATTTTTGTTTGATCGTATTGCGCATTATACTACGACGCATTTTCCTATCAAAATGCACTCTACAATTGCAGCAACACACACTGTGAGAAGCCACCACCACCGGTGGACTCTTTTCCACCGGTTGGCCACCTCCAGCCATCTGATAACGAAAATACGCGATTTGTTAATTAGGCAATTTAGTGTCGTTGTAACACATAAATCTACTTTCACTTTTAAAATTTATAGCCTAGATTGGGGAGTATCTAGGATCGTCTAAGGAGTCCAAGTGTTTGCAAAATTATGTCTCTTACTTGGAAATTGAACTCAACTTTCTTTTTGGTATTTATATGATTTTTATAGGTTTTGAAATAACAGGAACAATGTGGGTTTATTGATAGCAAGAAAATTCTCTATACTAAGCTACTACACTACTATTATAGTGACAAGTAGAACTCTCCCTAAGCTCACTCTAGGCACGTGGAGGCCTAGAGTAATTAGGAAGAGGGAGTGAAAAAAGTTAAACAAGAATTCTACAAGACTATGCAACAAAAAGATTAAAGAAGGCAACTTTGATTGAAAGAGAGAGTGTTTTACAAAAACCCTAGTAGATGAATGCTTCTACTACTACATAATTGCAACAAATAAAATAAAACACAAGTCCTCCTGAATTGTTGGTGAAGAGGGGAAGCTCCTTGCTCCAAGCTTAGTGGCTCCTAGGATTGAAAAGGGCTCCTCCTTCTCCTTCCTTGGGATGCTCCTCTAAGGTCGAAGCTACCACCTTCAATGATCTCCTTCAAGGGTGGGCGTGCACCACCCTTGCTCCTCCTTACCTAGCCATCCTCTTAGTAGGGGAGTGCTCCTCCTCCTTGGCGTGGCACAAGGGAGAAGAAAAAGGGGAAGAAGGCACCAAGGGGGCAGGTAGGATGCCCCCTTAATCTTCTTTTCTTCTCCTTCTTACTTGGCCTTGAATTATAGTGGGTATATGGTAGACTAAACTAATGGAGGATGGGAAAATGTGGGTAATTAGGTGGGTATATATAGTGGTGGAGAAGGGGTAGTTGGAGTGGAGGTAATGGGCGGCTCGGATGGAGTTTGGGATGGTGGTTAGGAATCCTAAGGTGGAGATCACTTGGTGCCACCTTAAAGGGTGCAAGGGGGGCTAGTTAAGGTTGAATCAACCCCTTGGTGGATGTCCATGGTGGAAGGATGCCACCATTTTGGTGCCAAGGGAGGTGGTTTCTAGAAGGAAGGGTAGGTGTAGGGTGGTGATGGCTTGAAGGGGTATGTGTAGGGTTATGATGGGGGAATTTTTGGAGGGAAAAGTTGGCACCAAAATGGGGGTAGTTATAGGTGGTTTGGCACCAAAAATAGGGTGTCTTTTGGTGGTGGTGATGGGGTGAAGAGGTTGTTAGGTGGTGGCGCCAACTTGGAGTAGATGGAGCTAGCTTAGGTGAGCTTAGGTGGGGCTTAGTTGGTGGAGCTAGTTAGGTAGGGTTTTAGGGTGGTAAATGCCAAGGGAGTTGGAGCCTAGCTAAGGTAAGATAAGCTTAGCTAGATTACCTAGCTAGTAATAGAGTAGAGGAGTAGGAAATGGGAGGTAGGGTTTGAAGAGAGGAGCTGAGGAAGAGAAGTCTGAAGCTTGAACTGGAGCTGGTAGCTGCTGAAGAGGGTGGCATGGAGCTACTCTAGCTATCTTAGCTTGCTAGTTCTTTGCTAGCTGCTAAGCCAAGCTAAAGTAAGTTGGCTTCTACCATAATGAGCTGAGGTGAGCTAGGTCTGGTGCTCTCGAAGAGGATCAAGCTGGTTGGGGTAGGTAGGGTAGCTTAGCTCAACTAAGTTGAGCTAAGCTAAGTCCCCATAAGCTAGACTTGAGCTTCCTGAGCTGAAATGAAGTCATCTTCAGCTGGCTGGTGTTGAGTGGAGCTAGATGAAGCTAGTCCTGAGCTGAGGTGAACTCCAGTCAACTCAGCTAAGCTAGCTAAAGCTCCCTGTGAACTGATGGGAGCTAAGATGATCTAGATTCAGCTAAGTTTAGTTGGATCTGAGCTGACCTTAGCTAGGGTGAGCTAAGATGAGCTCTCTTGAGTTGCCATTCAGTTGGGATGAGCTGAATGGAGCTAGAATGAGCTAACCCTAGTCCAAGTGAGCTGGATTTCAGCTATGGTGAGCTAGATCAAGCTGAGTTCCAGCTGGTTAAAGCTTCTCCTTCACTAGTTGCCTTCCTGAGTGCTAGGGTTCTAGGGATTTGGCAATCTATATATCCCTAACACTCACAAAGACACATTAAGAAGATAATAAAAAGTGCAATGCATGCCTAACCTAATTAATGCCTAAATGCAGCCCAAAAACCCATTTGCGAAGCAAAATCCTAAGAGCTAGATTTGTTTTAATGCAAAAGAATGATGATAAACTAGCATTTATCACACCCCCATGCTTATATTTTTCTAGTGTCTTAGCGAAACTTTAATTTTTACCAAACGGATTTTTTTGGGAAATCTAATTTTTTTGACTTTTGAGGAAAAAAAGATTAACTTTGATTGGTTTAAACATAGGAGGAATAGGATTTGTTAAAGATAGACATCAGGATTTGTTTTCGGATCCACAAATTAAACAAAAATGGTATCAATATATCCTCTAAAAAATTCACAGATTAACCCCTTGTTAATTCAGACGACTTGAAATTTTTGTTTTTAGGTTTCTTCTAGCTTTTGAATTTGATTTGCAACTTGCACTAACCTTTAAAACCTTGTGTCCATGCTTGTGAAAAGCTAACATTTATAAGGGCATGTTTTTGGTTTAAAACTTTTTTTTTCTCTCCCTCATGCTTATTTTTAGCTTAGTCTTACAACAGATGTGTCAGGATCATCATTCTCATTACCAATCCTCGAGGGGCTCTGGTGCCAGTACTTCGAGATAGCACTATCCATGACACCACCCAGGAGCTCACAACCCTAGAACACAATGCGGTGTAAAGGGACGCTCCAAGCAAACTCAAGCTCTTGCTCCGACACTATAAGTAGAGCACCGTCCAAGACACTTGAGCTGCAAAAATGTACTTTAATGCTTCATCTAAAGATATGAAATATAGATATGAAGCAGCGCCGAGGCGATAATATGTTGACATCGCATCCTCAAAGGAGGTATTTTCCTCCTTCTCGGCGATGGGAACTCAAACCAATGATCTGCTTCAGACTTTTACTAAGTTCAAACAAGGGGGCTTTTTTGATTTTTAGTAGTTTTTAGGTGTTGGCTTGTGTGTGAAATTTGACACAAGAAGTTCCACAAGAAATGCAAGTTTTTGAATAAAAAAACTAAGCTAGATACTTTCCATATTACAAAAGAGGATCAAGTCACCTGAACTATCACGAGTTCAGGTGGAATTTTAGAGAAGGATATCTGATCTAATCTAAAATAAGACCATGAAATTCTAATGATCAAATCCGTATTCTCATCCCTAGTTTGTTAAAGATTAAATCCCATTGTACCAAAAGTGTGTTTTCAACCTTAGTCCCGATTTCAAAATTTTCCTTAAAAGGTTTTCGACATTTTTTAATTTTTTTGGGTATGCATGCAAGAAATTAAAATGTCAAAAGAAAATGCATATTTTTAGGTTTTGAAAATCCTAAATCGATCATCAAAATTTTAAAAACACCACCCCATGCTTATGATATGCAATGTCCTCATGCATTAGGAGGGAAAAGGGATCACCTTAGGGAAGGGTGGTCGGGTTTAGGATGGTCAAAACCTGGAAAAAGAAAGGAAAAAGGAAAGCAGGAAAAATGATGGGTTACCTCCCATCCAGTGCTATCTTTTATGCCATTTAGTAGGGAGTGAAGGTATGCACGGAAGACGAAAAATCATGTAAATAGTTGGACACATGGATGCCCTCAAGAAATGTGTTTTCCTCAAGATCCCTAGAAAGATGATTGATAAAGAAAAAGGGATCAAAATGAAATGGAAAAATGGAAAAATGACCCGGGTCTAGCCATGGTTTAAGTTAATGTAAAATGCCAAACATGGGTGGATCGGGTGGTAGGTCCAATGGAAAGGGAGGGAGAAAGTAGTCAGTGAGATGTAGGGTGGGTGAAGTTAGTGTGGATGTTTTTGGTGAAAAATCAGGAAGATTGAAAGAGTAAAAGTCAAACCCTAGTTGATCTGAAAAGTCTCAAACCACAAAATCATCCTTAGAATAGATATCAATAAAATCTAGATCCATGGTGGTCAAAGCTTAGTAGGATTTGATCAACAAAGATTTCTCACAAATTGCTTCCTTTGTATTATTAGTGTCCTCGAAAATTTTATGATCAATGGACCTCTTGGAAGCTTGAAATAAATCTAATGAGAAAATCTAGTTAACGCAAGTTATATTCATTTTCCCAGAATGAGAGTTGATATTAGCTATTGCGGTAGTCAAAAGGGGTCTTCCAAGAATGGTATTAGTGAGAGCTACAGGTACCTCTATGTCAAGATCCAGAACATTTATCGGATTTAGACAATTTTGAACCTTGACAATATGATACTCAATGATTCCCTGCGGTTGAATGGTAGATCGATCTCCCAATTGAAATTGAATCTTAGTAGGTTTAAAATCACCGAATTGAGATTCCTCAAATAAGACCAGGGGAATGATATTAATGGAGGTACCTAAGTCGAGCGGGGCACGAAGAACAATGGTGTCATTTATGACAACTGAGGTGAGGGATGCACCCGGGTCCTTTTTGTGAGAGGCAGCTTGCTCTAAACAATTGAGCTTGCTGTCTTAGAAAGGACCACCCTTCCTAGATTATGAGCCTCCCCTGGTGGAGTATTCTTTTCTTTCAAAAATTTAGCAAATGTAGGGATGGCATCTAGGAGGGGGTTATTCTTCTCGACTTGCCCAAATAAGTCCAAAAGATCTTGGTGAGAGGGCTCTGCTGATCAAAAGGATTGGATGGTAGTGTTTGAGAGTGAGAAATAGGATTTGAATCAAGTGTTTTTGGTATTTCTTTTTCTTAATGAGTGGGGTTAGGAGAGTCAATTTGCATAGGTTGAGAGTGGGTTTCATCATTCTGATTTGAAGACCCTAAATCAGCAGTGGTTTTCCCACTTCTCAATGTAACTGCATGCACAATTTGGTTATCACTGGGTGGAGGTGGGGGGGGTCTGTTGTTGATAGAAACCATATTGGTGCTGAGATATCGGGTTAATAGGAAGCTGAATAGTGCGGTTCTGATATTGGTGTCCACCTAGGTGTTGGTTCCTATGATTGACAAAGTTTGGTGTGGGCTAGGATGGTGAGTGTCCTGCAGATCTTTGGTTTGAAGTAACCCCAAATTGATCATTGAGATTATTAATAGCACGGGTTATTTTTGTTGCTTTACTTTGCATATCTTGTAGGGTTTTCAACATCTGGGCATTGATGTCTTCTTGAGATGGCCCAGATTGATAAGATGATTTTGAACCATGCCCTCTAAATGGGTTTTGTTGGTGAGGAACCAGATTGGTCCAGGATTGAGCTGGATAATTCCTTTAATTAGAGGAATTTTGCAATTGCTCCTTGAAGGTGGAGACATTTTGAATGGGGTAATGATTTGGATAAGTATAATTCCTCGTTGAACTATAGAAAGCCTCAGAGCAATGATTATACTCAGCACGAGTCGTATGCAAATTTTTCCTCTTTGGGATGTGAGAAGGAGTGAGACGTGGAACGTGTGGAGCTTGGTTAGGTGTGGCAGGACTCCCTTGGTTGGCTAGGTTTGTTAAATCTTTATGCAACTGTTGTTGCTTAACTTGTAGCTGAGCCATAATGGAGTAGAAATTAGGTGAGGGGGCCTTATTAAGAAGCTCTTGGGTGGAAAGATTGGGGAGAGAATAATTAGCATGTAGGTTAGAGGACCAATTTTGATTTTCCATTTTTAAAGAAGAGGAAAAATGTCGGAAAAGTCTTTTTGGGGAGGAAAAAATCAAGTGGTCCCTCCAAGTGTGGAGTTTTGGACCACCGCCCGTGCAAAATGGAAGAATCAGGAGGGGAGTCAAAGAGATGGAGATGAGAGAAAGTGTGCAAACAAGCAATCAAAATTCTAGACCTAACTTAAATATGACTCCCTAAAAATAACCTAAGACTTGGTCTACCTAGGAAATAAGTAATCAATAATGAATACCCGTTCTGTCAACAAATCTAGCCAAGTTGTTTAAAGAGAGGTTTGGGCCCAAGCATTTCCCAGGAAAATCCCCAGGTGCTTATATAAACCCACGTCTGGTCATTTGACACGACCCCTCAGCCTGAACACCAGATATAGATGACAGAATTGATATTAACTAAAGAAAACTTAAGACCTAGATAGTAAGCCTAAGTTGATGAAACCTTAGAGGTCAAATTGCTACAAAGTTTAATTAGGTCTAGGATACTAAAGTGCACACGGAATGTGGAGGGTATTTCAATTTGTGTGTGTGTAGGAATTGGAAGTTGATTCCAATGAAAAGCAAGTTGTCACACAATTTTATGTATTTCTATCTTTTAGGATTTGCTTTAAATTAATGCATTTTAGGGTTTCCTTTCTTAAGACTTCAAACAAGTTTTGAGATCCACAACCAAGAGGAAATCAAGTTGTATAGGTTGAGATCAATTTCCTTTTAGTTGTTTGTCTCTAAAAATGAAAAAAAAATCCTAATCCAATTGATCCTAGGACAGAAATTTAACCATCAATGGATTTTTTTAGGCTTTCTGTATTAAGTAGTGGTCCAGATAGATCAAACAGCACTAATTTATGGAAAATCAAACAAGGATTCTAGAAAAGTTTTTTATTTAGGAATTTATTTGCTATTTTTAACGAATTTTTCTTTGCGTTGGTGTAAAAGTTCAAAATTGATACTCGTGGGTATTTTGGACTTTTTAGTACCACCACTAGTTACAAAAAATTTTGGTGATTTTTGGTAAGGTGTAAAATTCTACAATGATTCCAGAAAGCTAAATTTCACAAAAATTGGATGAGTATAAAAATTTTAAAAATTCACGAATAGTAGCAAAATAGGAAGATTAGAGGGTGTGACCTATCTGCAGTACATGAATTTTTAAAAATTAAATACAAACTTAATTAGTCTAAAATTTAGAGTAGATGTTCCTAACTTGATTTGGAATCTTTGAGTAAAATTGCAAGATTTTAAGAGGCTTGTGGTGTTTGGAATTGATTTTTCAAATCCAAAGAGAAGTCTGAACCTGAAAAATAGAACACCCGCACTTAAGGTGGAGTGGTGTTTAATGGGGCAATCAATCAAATAATGGGTTTTAAAGGTACCACTCTAGCAAAATTTGATGCTTAAGATCTTGAAAGCCAAGTTTAGTGTATTTCAGTAGTCTTTTAGGCTAAGTGTGACAAGAAAGAAGAAACCAACCTAGAATCGTGGGAAGAAAAGCAAGCTCTCGCTTCCAAATTCCCTCTTTCTTCCTGTAGTTCCTGCACACACAAGAAAGAAGAGAGGCAAGGGGATGAGATCCACTTCAACCAAGAGAAAAATAATTTACAAAGCTGTGCTTCCTTGGCAATGACGCCAAAAAGTGATAACGAAAATACGCGATTTGTTAATTAGGCAATTTAATGTCATTGCAACGCGTAAATCCGCTTTCGCTTTTAAAATTTATAACCTAGATTGGGGGGTATCTAGGGTCATCCAAGGAGGCCAAATGTTTGCAAAATTATGTCTCTTGCTTGGAAATCGAACTCAACTTTCTTTTTGGTATTTTATATATATGATTTTTATAGGTTTTGAAATAACGGGAACAATGTGGGTTTGTTGATAATAAGAAAATTCTCTATACTAATCCACTACACTACTATTATAGTGACAAGTAGAGCCTCTACCTAAGCTCACTCTAGGCACATGGAGGCCTAGAGTAATTAGGCAGAGGGAGTGAAAAAAGTTAAACAAGAATTCTACAAGACTATGCAACAAAAAGATTAAAGAAGGCAACTTTGATTGAAAGAGAGAGTGTTTTACAAAATCCCTAGTAGATGAATACTTCTACTACTAGATAATTGCAACAAGTAAAATAAAACACAAGTCCTCCTGAATTGTTGATGAAGAGTGGAAGCTCCTTGCTCCAAGCTTAGTGGCTCCTAGGATTGAAAAGGGCTCCTCCTCCTTCCTTGAGATGCTCCTACAAAGTGGAAGCTACCATCTTCAATGATCTCCTTCAAGGGTGGGCGTGCACCACCCTTGCTCCTCCTTGCCTAGCCATCCTCCTAGTGGGGGAGTGCTCCTCCTCCTTGGCGTGGCACAAGGGAGAAGAAAATGGGGAAGAAGGCACCAAGGGGGCAGGTAGGATGCCCCCTTAATCTTCTTTTCTTCCTCTTCTTCCTTGGCCTTGAATTATGGTGGGTATATGGTAGACTAAACTAATGGAGGATGGGAAAATGTGGGTAATTAGGTGGGCATATATAGTGGTGGAGAAGGGGTAGTTGGTGTGGAGGTAATGGGTGGCTCAGATGGAGTTTGTGATGGTGGTTAGGAATCCTAAGGTGGAGATCACTTGGCACCACCTTAAAGGGTGCAGGGGGGTGTAGTTATAGGTTGAATCGACCCCTTGGTGGACGTCCATGGTGGAAGGATGCCACCATTTTGGCGCCAAGGGAGGTGGTTTCTAGAAGGAAGGGTAGGTGTAGGGTGGTGATGGCTTGAAGGGGTATGTGTAGGGTTATGATGAGAGAATTTTTGGAGGGAAAAGTTGGAGCCAAAATGGGGGTAGTTATAGGTGGTTTTGGCACCAAAAATAGGGTGTCATTTGGTGGTGGTGATGTGGTGAAGAGGTGGCTAGGTGGTGGAGCCAACTTGGAGTAGATGGAGCTAGCTTAGGTGAGCTTAGGTGGGGCTTAGTTGGTGTAGCTAGTTAGGTAGGGTTTTAGGGTGGTAAATGCCAAGGGAGTTGGAGCCTAGATAAGGTAAGCTAAGCTTAGCTAGCTTACCTAGCTAGTAATAGAGTAGAGGAGTAGGAAATGGGAGGTAGGGTTTGAAGAGAGGAGCTGAGGAAGAGAAGTCTGAAGCTTGAACTGGAGCTGGTAGCTGCTGAAGAGGGTGGCATGGAGCTACTCTAGCTGGCTTAAGTTGTTAGTTCTTTTCTAGCTGCTAAGCCAAGCTAAAGTAAGCTGGCTTCTACCATAATGAGCTGAGGTGGTTTAGGTCTGGTGCTCTTGGGGAGGATCAAGCTGGTTGGGGTAGGTAAGGTAGCTTAGCTCAACTGAGTTGAGCTAAGCTAAGTCCCCGGGAGCTAGGCTTGAGCTTCCTGAGCTGAAATGAAGTCATCTTCAGCTGGCTAGAGTTGAGTGGAGCTGGATCAAGGTGGTCCTAAGTTGAGGTGAACTCCAGTCAACTCAGCTGAACTAGTTAGAGCTCCCTATGAACTAATGGGAGCTAAGATGAGGTAGATTCAGCTAAGTAAAGCTGGATCTGAGCCGACCTGAGCTAGGGTGAGCTAAGATGAGCTCTCTTGAGTTGCCATTCAGCTGAGATGAGCTGAATGGAGCTAGGATTAGCTAACCCTAGTCCAAGTGAGCTGGATTTCAGCTATGTTGAGCTGGATCAAGTTGAGTTCCAGTTGGTTTGAGCTTCTCCTTCACCAGTTGCCTTCCTGAGTGCTAGGGTTCTAGGGATCTAGCAATTTGTATATCCCTAACACTCACAAAGACACATTGAAAAGATAATAAAAAGTGCAATGCATGCCTAACCTAATTAATCTCTAAATGCAGTCTAAAAACCCATTTGTGGAGCAAAATCCTAAGAGTTAGGTTTGTTTTAATACATAAGAATGATGATAAACTGGCATTTATCACACCCCCATGCTTATATTTTACTGCATCTGTTCCTCCCTGTGGATACGACCTAATCCACCATGGTTAGTTTAACTAATAAATATTTTTGATCTAGGAATTTTCCACCACGCGATTCTACTACGACGACGTATTTCTCTGACATATATTTTTGCAAAGCGAAATCTCCCCGTTCAAATGGTGTCATTGCCTGGGGGCAACAGACGTGATAGATTCACCTGATTATTTCTGATTATTCTGAGTTGCGCATTTATTTGACAATTCTCTATCTTTCTGTGCGAGGAATCTGACGAGACGATAGGCAAAGCAGAGTGACGACGTTGACCTTGAGCGACGCCCACGCATGTGAAGTGGATGCGAAGAGGAGACCTAGATCCCACTTTCACAGGGGATTCTCCTTCGTCATCGAGTTTATTTCATTTCAGTCTTCTCGCCCTTGTAGTAATTAGGGTTAATTTTCGAGGGTCTGTCCCCACTTTCTTTACGAGGTAGGGGCTATTTTTCTTTGTATGTGTGATTCATTGTTTTCCTACTTGCTCTAAAAAGAAAAAAATAAAATATCGAGCTACCTGTTTAAGAGTTGCATACCCTTAGGTGCGTGCATTTAGGGGTGATTGAGCAACATATTAGATCTCTTTCGTCGCATTACGGACATATCTGCACGGAGATTGCTGGAGACAAGCATAGCATTCTATCTTTGCATCCAACTACTATTCACGCATTGCATGTGGATTAAATCTCAAGACCACCAAAATTGATTGGATTGATCTAATTCAGTGGTCCCCTAATTGAAATGTGGATTAAAATCAAAATCATATTTGACCTGATCAAAAGGGACTTGTATGTGATTATTTGTGATGTGATGCACACTTCTGGCACTAAGCAAGTATTCTAGGCACCGCACTAGGTCTCGGTCCCTTAAGGTTATAGGCATCGATCTCTTCATCGGTGCTGACCCTCCAATTTCACTTTGTGGTGGTGATATTATCCTGTTTCCAAGTTTTTTGCTACTTCAAGGTGGGGACACCCCTTAAAGGAACAAAAGAGTAGTTAAGAGGCACCGCATTCGCATCACCTTAAAGGAAGGGTTCGCCCTACTTGCATCCCTTAGTTCCTCCCTTGGAGTAACTTCTCACTAGGTCACTTGAGAGTATCATTGAAGCAAGGTATAAGTCCTAGGGCACGCTAAGGTCAACTTAAGGCCCGTAATTGATTGAACAACTTCTTTGGCCACCAAGAGATAACATAATTGACCTTTTTTCTTCTCCAAAAAGCTTGTCAAGGATCTCAAGTCACAGCTCCCTCTTATACCACTAATGTGGGAATGGATGGGTGCAAACTTGACCCCATTTGACAACTTTAAGGGCTAGGTTGGAGGTTGGCTCAAATTTGCTCTAAGAAAGAAAAAAAAGAGTCTCATTGCCTTGCGTTTGATTGGGGTGAGTCATGGATTACAATAGCTACTGCACCTCTTACTTTCACCCCAGAACACCAAATCCCAATCCCATGACCTATAGTTTTCCATCATCTGATGAGCATTGGGATCCTTTCTACTCCTACCATAAGAGCATTGGTCTGATTAATCCCCAACCCAGTGATGATGGGCAGAACCTAAGAGAAGGGCATCCCAACCCTAGCTCTTCCATGACGATTTTGCTTATCGAGGTCCGACCGATAGTCCTAGGCAACTTGAACTTGAGATTGACTATCCTCCCTACTCTGATGGTAGACTCTCCTCTTTTATGATAGAAATGCAGAAACAATAGAAAGAAATGATGGATTCTATGGGAGAGATTTTGAGGAATAGTCAAAGATTAACTGAAGAGATTAGCTAGCTTAGCAATCCTCCTACACTCAATTCTGATCCCTACCCCTATACCCCCGATTATCAAGACAATTTCGAGAAAAACAATGACAACATGGATCTTCTTTTGAGGAGTAGCTATCACTTAGGCATCCCTCATGAGATATACCCACCAGATGGCAATCTTGATGATTATCCACCTGATCTTATTTGGAGTTAGAAAAAGGGGAAGATGGTCCCATTAGATGAACTCGACCTGAATGATAGTGTCTTTGTTAAATTTGATGAAATGGGTCTCAGTCAAATAGTCAACCCAACTCCCATTCTGAATTTTGGGGTGGAATCTGTACCCCATCCTAGGGATGCTGAACATATACCTTACACTTCTGAGGACCTTGCACCTCAGTTAGATATCCCTGAGAATTGTGATTCTAAAGTTAACAAATTCCAAGAGTCTTGGATGCCGGATGAAATCATATTGGAAGGAAGTGATAATAACCACAATCCTTTACCCAGGGGACCAACACCTGTCATTTTATATTCTGAGGATTCACAGGTACCCAACATAGGTGACTATGAGGAAATTGATACTGAATTAGAAGACTTGGATCAATATTGGTCTCAGGGACATGAAGAGTTGATTTTTGAGAAAGACAAGGAAACACTTGATCCTAGTGTGGAAGATTTTCCTGAGTCTCAGGGGCAAGAGGGACGAAATGTAATAGAGGATGATGATGACTTCGAGGGGCCTGGACTCAGAGTATGGAGTGACTTTAGGGGAGAATATGTTTTGTTCAAGGACTTACCCCCTAAGGATCTTACTAATTTAGCCAAATCTGGATTCCTACATACCTTTGACTATCAAGATCATCCTCTCAAACATTCGAAAGAAATGGAAGCAATTACTACTCTTGAGGAAGGAATCTATACACCCCAGGGGCAAGATCTTAGCATTGAACAAGAACCTGGGGATGTCGTTATTGAGAACACTCACAACCCTATTGCTTTCAACTCACCTTTACATGAGAATCAAATAGGCGACAACCTTGATTGGTTCAATTTGAAAGATGAACATTTGGGCCGATTCCAAGATGCGCACACCAATGATAGGCAACATGAAAGTCAATCAGTTACTAAGGTTGCTTTTGATGACATTCAGGAATTGTAATGGTTGTCGAGGATGAATGCTGAACTTCTCAAGCCCTCTTTGACCCTCGTCCCTACCTTGCAACCGAGCAACTTACACTCCTACAGAATCAACTTCCTAAAGTCTCTACTCACATTCCTACTTTACAGGGAGATAACGAGACCAATCCATCCTGTGGTAGAGTGGCGGGTTTGGATTGACACTTGTCCATGTCAGCCCATCATCCTTAGGATGCCCTTCTTCGAACCCTCTTTTTCCTACACATATCTGCTTGAGGAGCCTTTGCCTCCTCACCACTCACTCCCGGAGGTCACTACTCAGGTGTATTGTGTAAACCTCTAACAGTAGCTTAGGAGTACCCTATCCTCACTATCCTTGGATTACTTACTCGCTAGGCCAGGTTTGTTACGTATCCTCTTTGGGTCTCCTTCTCCTTGACTTCTAGAGCTCGATTTACGAGACATCCCAACTCCATCTTAGGTAATATCTTTCCTTGCTTTTGCTTTCCAATGAGGACATTGTCAGATTTAGGCCTGGGGTGGTATAACCTGAGGTTGTTCATAGCATGATACATATTTCGCATGCAACTAGGGCATCCATCTTGCATAAAAAAGAAGAAGAAGAGAAGAGAGAAAAACAAAAAGGAGATAAAATCTTTGTGAGCTAAATTGCAATGATATTGAGGAGAAGAGAGAGAAAAATGTGCAAAATTGTGCTGGTCCCAGCATTTGAATATGGAAGAGTTACTTAAGTTCTGGGCTAGAATGAATGATTAATTAAGTTTTGAAGTGCTAGAGAAAAGGAGATAAGTGAGGGATATCGGCTTTTGGCCTCCTGGGTCTATTCTAGGGCTTAAACACTCACGTATTTGTTAAGATCTGGACTATTCCTTAAGAGGTTGAGGGAGTTGTGAGGCTGATGTATTAAGTCTAAGGCTTAGGGAGTATTTGGCCCCATTGCCTGCCCTTTGGTTTGTGAGACTTGGTAACCTAAGCACTCAAAAATCAAACACCGGATTGGTTCAATGCGCATAATGACAAATAATGCCAAAACGTGTCTATTCTGAAAATGTTTTTCTGAAAAGTTGACTTACGAGCAACTCGAAGACACAAGTTGATTAAATAAGTTCCTGACTTGGAGAGGAGGAATGAAAAATACTCCCCTTGATGATGAGTTATAACATAACGTCTCCTCGGTACTTGTCTCTTAGGATATCTAAATATCCTACCAGAGGCACAAAAGCACCTTGTGCTGGTTCAAGTGCCATAAGCAACATTATCCCAAAATGTCAATTGCCAAGGTCTGAATTAGCTATAAAACACCATGGGCGGCACTATCCTGGAGTGTCAAAAGTCATGGTTTTGGAGGTTGCCATGGGGGATGCTATCTCAAAGCATCGATTGCCAGGGACCCTGTGAGGATTGACAGTGGGGACAAGGAATCCGATACAGATCGCGTTAAGGGCTAATCCGATGTTTGGTTTAGGGGAATTTAAAAAGAAAGAGAGAAAACTCTCGAAATAACATCTATCTCTGTCTCTCTTACTAAAAAAAACACCGGAAAACTGAATCTAGACTTGCTGCACATATGCATGGGTGCTTTAACTACTTGGGTCAACGAACCTATGGGTAATTTTTTGCGAGCCTTAGAAACCTTCGCGGAAGACCCAAGGCTGAGGCTGGTCAGGTTCGTATCTTGGCTGGTACTTGAGTACCTTTAGGCCTATAATTGGTTTTTTTATCTAATCTCTAGAGGTGTGGCACGATAAGGCATCTTGACAGTAAAATTTTGCCTAAAGATCTGGTCTATTTCATATGACTTTGCTCAAAACTAGGAAAACGTAGGCATGGGAGTATTTCATAGGTCCACTTTATTGGACTAATTTAGTGCTTAAGTGCATTATTATTTGGATGAGAATTTAATCTAAAACATGCTCGGTATTGACAAAATGATGTGAGCTTTAGATTTATCATTTCATCCATTAATTACATTAATCTTTATGTTAAAGGATTAATTATTCACTTTAAGGGCAAGGGCATCAGATCACATCTCGATTTGAGATATCATAGTAAGGTTGGGAATTTGCTCTAGCAAAAATGGCAAGGGAATCAATTTTAGAGGCATCCTTATATGCCTCTCAATTAATCAATCACATTTCCTTATTTATTTTTGCTTATATCTCTCTCTCTCATGATTTTTTTGCTTTTTGGCTTTTAGGCAATAACAAAAAGAGCCCCCTTTCCACCGAGGATCTTCAACTCTTCCTCCTCATAAGGAGGAGAGCCCCCGTCTCCAAATCATCATCTTCCTCCACAGAGGAGGAGAGCCTTCCCTTCAAGCACAGATCCGGCTCCACCACTGCGAGTTCCACGACCACAGCCATGACCACCACCACGTCTCACCCACGACATTCCCATCACCACGATCGGTGGTGACAACACCGGCATCCACAACTGCGATGACTCATCATCAACTGCATTCACCACGATGACCTCTATGCCACCACCGCATCTGCTACTGCATCTTTGACTTGCCACCACATCTCGTTGCCACTGTGTCAACATCCACGATCATGATCTTCCTCGATGTCGACCTCTCTGCTACCGAGCAACCACACCGTGACTTCTGCCTACGAACACCGCTGTGCATCATCCTTCATTTAAGATGTCTGGGAACCTTCCTGGATGTCCAGAGATCATGCCTGCCTCCTTCATGTTCTTCTTCTTCGCTGACCACGACAAGTGGCCACCATCTTCTCCCCTAGTGCTCACCTTTATCATCCTGCATCGAACTACACCCAACAGAGAGATCTACTCTCTCACCGCCCACACATAGCATCGGTTAGCCTCCTCACTATGCCTTAGCCTCCTTCCTCTACCGCACCAACAGGGAGCACTCACCCCCAACAATAGCACCGTACCCTCGGCCTCCCCTCCAGCACCCTCTCCTCCGCTCCCCTCGTGTGCAACCACCTCGCGTGCCTAAAGCCGTGTGCACCCAAGGCCGTGCACGCTCACATCCACGCACCCCCTCGCACCAACAGCCACAAGCAACCTCCTCCCCATCCTCTTCTTCTTCCTCTTCTTCTACACCGACAGAGGAGAAGAGGAACCAAACACCACCCAAAACGTAGCAGCCACCACCGGCCACGATTCCCTACTCCGTCAACGCCATCGACCTCGCCTCAACACCTCAAGCTTGCCCACACCCGCGGCAGGCCCTTCCGCAACCCACGCACGCTGTAAGAAGCCACCACCGCCGGTGGGTTCTTCTCCACCAGTCGGCCGTCTCCGGCCATTGTCGGCCGAACCACCGCCACCATCACGGAGCCATCCCTGCAGCCATCCTCCCCCAGGCATCTCTCCTTTAGCCGAGCATCCTTGCCACAGGGCCAAGCAAGGGAAAGATTCCCCTGTTTTGAAGCCAATTAGTTATTACATCTAACGCCATTGCCAAACTTTTGATTTTTAATTTTTGAATACTTTATTGAGGTGAAATTGAAACATCTTACTCATTCTTTCTCATATTTGCTTGGCTCATGTTATGCACATCATTTCACATTGGATTTGGATTTGGATTTGCACAATTTCTCTCTAGTACACATGCAATTGGAAATTACATGAGATGCTACTACTGATTACATCTTTATTGAATTCTTTCATTGAGGAATAATTGTGCACATAACCTTGCATTCTTGAGTTATTGTGTGTCATCTTTTCGTCTCGTTTCAGATCAAATTTGGGTATAGATCCCGCACTTGATTAGGCAAATATATTGGGAAAGTATTCATGAATTTATTGTATCTATTCCTCCCTCTGGATATGACCTAATCCACCGTGATTAGTTTTACTGATAAATATTTTTGATCTGGGATTTTTCCACCATGCGATTTTACTATGACGACGTATTTCTTTGACATATATTTCTGCAAAGCGAAATTTCCCCATTCATTAGGGGTCGTGATGTCACCACATGGCACCATCATGACCTTTCTATCTTCTTTGCTTTGTAGGTGATGCCACGGTTGTTGAATTGAATCAATTTTTGCGTTGTTGGATTGTGGTTGTCTATCTGAACCCATCCATGGGGTTAGATTTGTCGTCTGAGGTATGGATTTGCACCACCTTGCCCCTTAACCTTTGATCTTCCTCAGATTACATTTGATGTTACGAAAATTCGATCGAGGCGATCTTAGAGGCGTTGGACTCTGATTAGTGCCTTAGTTAGATCCATACGGTTGGATCTTTAATCAAAGGCCCAGATAAGAATTACCGTGTCCCCTGGGCACAAAAAGGGTAAATTATTATACAATTTGTACAAATTAACCTAAATGCATGATGCTTCTATGACACTAGAAACATGCATAAATAGACATTTTTAGACTAATTAGATGTATGCACATTACACCCTCATGCCTATCTTTTGTTAGTCCCTAGCAAAACTATTTGCTATTTATAAACAGAATTAGGATCAAATTACTTAGGCAATAATTATTTTTCAACACTAAGAAATTTCTACTAAAGACCTAAACTACCTATACTCAACAGTGTCCGGGTGTCTGCCAAAATGCAAATGCCCAAGACCTTGCCTTATTCAAAAGCAAATATACCTTTTTCTTTTTCTTCTTTTTTTAAATTTTTTTGGATTTTTGAGTTTAGGGTTTCGAGGTAGCTTTCTACGGCTACCCAACCCACCCAAGACTCGAGAAGAACTCTAAGTTCTAAGCATCTTTTTGTAATTTTGACAGACTCACTGACCGGCAATCAGAATAGACTTCGAGTTTCTACGCCCCTAGGTGACCTTAAAAGAAATTCTGCTTAAAGGTGTATCTATCTAACCGGTAGCTTTCTCCCTACCTTTTGTTTTTATAGGGTTAACACAAGGGCGAACCCAATGTATATCTCTCCGGCTTATTCTACTTCCCTACTTCTTCCTAAGTGCTTAGGAATTATTTGTGCATTCTTATGAGCTAGGTTCTAGACAACCAGCCAATGGGCTGTTACCCACAGCAATTTGCCAGCCATACTCGTGTGGTGAAGTGTCGATTATTTCTTTATTTCTTTTTTCTTCTTTTCTATTTCTCAAATTTTTTTCTTTTTGGATATGTTTCTATTTTTTCTTTTTTTTTTTAAGTAGGTGGCTTCCCTGATCTAAGATTTATCTAAAGGCAACAGAAAGAGAATGGTCTTGTGGCTGAGTTCTGGACAACCAACCAATGGGGTATTACCTTCGATAACTTGCCAGCCATACCACCCTAGAAGGTTTATTAGCCACCCAATTTTCATTAAAATCGTCGAAAAGTGAGTCAGTGCAAAGATTGTGTAGATGCTTAGAGTATAAGTTCCCTCAAATCAAAGGGCGGGTTGATAAGTCATGTACTTATCACCCCAACTTATTAACCAATTAAAAATGAATTCAGAATGACGAGGACTCGAGAAATAAGTCCACATTTTAGTGGACACCCGGGTTGATTAAGCTCGAAGACCTGAAGGGTTTACATGTTCAGATTCTATTGTATTATTTCTTAAGGTTGAAAAACTCTAATGCCCAAGTTCTCTTTTCCTAATTCCAAATATATTTTTTTTAATAAAGAGAAAAAATAAGGAAAATTTATAAAAAAATTCATAAAGCTGACAATATGATTCAAAAATGAATCCACCTCCCCATGCCTAGCTTATGCAATGTCGTCATTGAAAATAAAAAGCATAAGGGTAGAATGGGAAAAATATCACCTGTATTCCATGATGCTCTGGTCATCTCTAAGTCAGACTGTACAAATGTTGAGTTTAGTGCCATCAACTAGGTAGGGTCTAGCCACAGGAGTCAAATCAAGGTTAAAGCAACTTTATCGAAGATGAGTTCTGGAATAATGCTATCAACATAACATTTCAGACGTTGTCTGTTGACCTTGAAAGAATTACCCATCTTTTGGTCAAAAATCTCAACGGCTCCGTTTAGGAAAATATAATCAATAATGAACGGGTTGTTCCACTTCTACCTAAGCTTGCCGGGAAAGACTTAAGTCAAGAATCAAAGAGCCAAACCTTCTGGTTCGGCTCAAAGCTCTTACGTGGAATCAGCTAGTCATGGAGAGCTTTGGTCCTAGCCTTATAGATCTTGGCATTCTTATATGCATCATTTCTAAGCTCCTCCAACTCAAATAGTTGGAGTTTCCTGGTCTCTCCAGCTAAACTTAAGCCAAAGTTGCATTCCTTAATTGCCTAGAATGCTCGATGTTCAATCTCTACAGGTAAATGGCACGCCTTACCATCCACCAAATGAAACTGTGACATGTCGATAGGCATCTTGTACGCTATACGGTAGGCCCAAAGAGCACTGTCAAGCATTTGAGTCTAGTCTTTCCTATCAGGCCTAACCATTTTTAGCAAGATGTTCTTGATCTCCCGATTGGAGATCTCAGCCTATCTGTTCTGCTGATTCCTATGAGAGGGGGTGAGATTTGTGGAAAATAGATAAATTACAGAATTAAAATAAATCAATCTCATAAATAGACAATCACACAAGATGCACATGTATTTTTAGGTGGAAACCCAAATCGGGTGAAAACCACCACTTACCAGTAAGTTATTCATTTCAGAAATGTTACGGCTAGGGCATATTTCTAGATCCTTAAGTTTAATTTCTAACCTATCATTTTCAGATTTTAGAAAGCTAGATTCTTTTTCATGCTATTGTTTTCTATTTTTAGTGATTTACTAAGCTTATGCAATTCATTAAAAGCATCTTGTAAATCAGAGTTTACCTCATTGTCTTTGTCGTCACTGTCACTATCTGCGATTGCCATGAAACCAATGCTCGTGTTCCCCTTATTGGATTCTTCTCCTTCCTCCGAGCAAGCTTCTTCATGAGTGCCTTCTAACTTCCTCCATATCTCGTGGGCGATGGTGCACTCTTGGATTTGCTCGAATTCTTATGAACTCAACGCACAATACAAGGCATTCATAACCTTTGCGTTGAGGTTGAGATCCCGAATTTGATCTTCCGAGTAACCTTCTGCAGGTTTCTTGGGAATCACAAATGCAGACTTGCATTTTTCCCACACCTGGAAGTCGTAGGCCTGCAACCATAAGGACATACAGGTTTTCCAATAAAAGAAATCCATACTTGCGAAATAAGGTGGTCGCGAGGTGTCGTGTCCTTCAATGTGTGCAAATGTCTTTCCCTCCATGTTCTCTTGATCTCTTGCCAGTGTGTAACGCTGATCTACAAGACCTGCTCTGATACCAACTATTGATTTCTATGGGAGGGGGTGAGATTTGCGGAAAATAGATAAAGTGCAAAATTAAAATAAATCAATCTCACAAATAGACAATCACATAAGATGCACAAGTATTTTTAGATGGAAACCCAAACTGGGTGAAAACCACTACCTAACCCTCTCGAGTTAGGATTTCCCGATCAACTAAGTCAATCAAAACCACTATCCCAATCACTTAAAATGAGGGTGACTGAACCTCTTACAACCACGCTACAAATACGAGGGTAGCGTAACCTTAAAACCCCTTCTCTTCACAAGAAGGTTTTTGTCTCACGAAGGAGATGGAAATTCGCAAAGCGAATACCCAACCAATTAACAAAGTAAAATACAAATAAACCTATAGAGCCATAAAATAAACCTAGCTACTATAGGTAAAGAATACTTCCCTTTGCTGGAAGTGTGTTGGCTTGACGTGGATGCGTGAACCACGCGTAGGCACTATTTGCTCTCATAATCGTGGAGTGAGAGCGGGTGCATAGCTAGATGAAGCTCTCAAGTGTGGAACTAAAGCATGGAGAGCTAGAGCTTCTTCTCAAGATCAAAGTGGCACAAAAGATGTGGAAATGGTATTTCTAGGTTTGTCTTGGTGTATCTAACAAAGGAAGGGACCTCTCCTATGTATAGATAGCTTAGGAAGGCTTAGGAAGGCTTTGGAAACCTTAGGTAGCCGTTGGGGATCATCCCAAGGCAAATCAAGTTGCAATTAGAATAATTAATGATTATGACAGGGTCATCAGATGTCTAGGAAAAAGATCAGATGTCTGGAAGTCACTCTTAAGACGTCTGGAAACTAAATCAAACATTTAATCCTAGACTGGTTTCCTTGCTGGCTTGATTCAGACCTAAATAGGGTTCTAATGTAATTCAGTCAGACGACATATCGGACGTCTAGCACAAGGTCTGGACATCTGGAAACCTAATTAACTACAAGAATGGATTTCCCAAGGCACAAACGGCTATAAGTCTCAATAGAAGTGATTTTGGCTCAATCAAGGCTAGCGGTCACTTTATTAGATGTTTGAGGTCCTCTAAGGACGTCTGAGAAGCCTAAACGTCATTTCGCAATGATCAGATTCTGTAAGCCAACCTTCCACTAATTGGACGTCTAGCAAAGTCATCATACGTCTGCTAAGACATCTGAACTAAGGGTCGATCATCTAAAATCAACAGAGAGAAGGCTCTAAGACCAGCCCTAAAAGTTTGGATGTCTGATTCAACATTGAGACATCTTAAAGATCACTATCAGACGTCTGATATTACTATTAGACGTCTGAAAAGGCTCTCTAAAGCCTATTTAGGTTTTATAAGTCTTCTACGAAAAACTTAACTATCCTAGGGTTGTGCAAGTGTTCCTAGGACTACTGTTAGGTAACTTTGAGGCTCTTTAACAAATATTCTAAGACAGAAATAAAGAGAAACAAAAGAAACAAAAATAAAGTACAACAAACAAGAAAGGAAATCTATCATATTCTTCATCTCCTTCCTTCTTCAAGCTTTCGCTCCTCACAAATCTCCTTTCCTTCGTCAAGCTCCTCCAATCTGCCATGGATGCGAGCTTGAACTCTATCTTTACATTTGTAATCATTTGCAATCGACCTTAAATCTAGGACTCAAAAGCAAATGTAAGATAAAAAGTGTTTTGTTATCATCAAAATAAACGATCGTGGTGCCTTTGCACCAATACGTTCGTTTGGGGGTGGTATGGTGTGGAAATTTTGTGATTCACCCCATATTTTGCCAGTAAATTACGAAACTAGGCAATGGTGAAATGGGTACTTCCATCGCTAATGATAGCCCTCGAGATCCCAAACCGACTAAAGATATTCTTCTTGACAAAATTGATGACCACCTTTTGGTCATTGGTTCAGGCGAGAATAGCCTCAATCCACTTAGACATGTAGTCAACGGCTACGAGAATGTACTGGTGTCCAAATGAAGGGAAGAAGGGTCCCATGAAATCGATGCCCCAAACATCGAAGATTTTGATGGGAAGAATCGAGTTTAGAGGCATTATGTCTAATAAATCCACTTTTGTGGACCATTATTTGGCCTAAGTGCTCTTTAATTAGTGGTTCTTAGTTGATATTTGTTAGGAATTAAGTGGGAATTCAGCATAGTCTACGTATCATATTATGCACCAATGTTATGTTTAATAACAGATGATATGTTATGATAACCATTTGGTGGATGCAGGCTCAGCATAAGACACCTGAAGGTACCATTCAAACGATCAAAATCACTCTACAAGACATCTGGAGCTCAATTTGGATGTCTGAGGAATTACCATCATAGATCCCCTAAGGTCTGCATATTTTAAGATTTCTGAAGAATCACTTAGACGTCTGATGAAAGCTGCCAGCGTTTATCCTTCTGTTCCAACCACTCGCAACTCTCGCCGAATGGTTGGAGAAGATGGCGGCCGCAGAGAAACAGATGGGGGATTTGTTTTTAAAAAGAGATGCTCCGACCCACCACCAGAGGAACTACGCACGCTCGTTCTCCATCTTCTTCCTCAAGCTTGCACCATGTCCACAGCATGCACTGTGGATTGAAGCCAACATCTCCATTGCCCTCCTATTGCTGTGGTCTGTGCACGCACCCCATCACTGCCAAACCCACGCCAACACCAACCACACCTGTCCCTTCTTCTTCATCCACTATTCCCCTGCAACTCCCACAAAAGAACCCAAAGCAACAGCCACACCATCCACGTTGCTGCCCATCTCTGGCCGCCCGATCTCTCCGCCAACGCCACCGGGGATCTCCACGCAACTCGCCGACCTCTTCCTCACCGACTACCACCACGCGTGCACCTCACACGCCGAGCCACGAACTCCTTCATCGCTGACCACGCCGTCCATGCCATCGATCATCCATGTGTTGCGGCCACGTTCGGCGACCACTAACCGAATAGCCATTGCCATTGCGATCGTCTCTCTCCCACTCATCGCCACCAAGCTCCAGCCGGCCAGCAATCGCTCCTCCACGTGCGCGAGGAGGAGAGAAGGGAAATGCTCTATTTTGGGTTGAATTAATGTTTACGACATTTGCCATTGCCACTTATAAATTATTTGATATATTATTTGTTGCAATTGCTGATTGGCTCATATCTTTCTCTCTATTTCTCCCATGCTACTTCCTAACTATTGATTTATACAAGTAACAATTTGATGCAAGGGATTTATTGGATCTCTATATGGAATAATTTGTGTGGCATTTCGAACAAGAAAAAATGAGAGATATGTGGGATCATTTTGAATAGGAATATTTACGAGTTTATTTGGTTCATTCCTCTCTGTGGATACGACCTGATCCTTGTGGTTAGAAATATTTTTTGTGCTGATTGAGAGATTTTTCACCACCTTTTGTGCTACAATGACTGATTATCTTAATATTAATTGCTCAAAGTGAAAATCTCTCCATCAAATGGCACCGTTGCTGGGGAGGCAATGGGTCTAGTAAACTTTCACATACTTCCTGTTCGTTGTGATTTCTAATTAGGGCTATATATTCATTGATCTATTTCTTTTTCCTGTGCGAGGTACATCTGTTTGGAGGAAATGAACACGATGGGAGCACACGACGGACGCGATATTCTTGCTGGACATTGACACCACTGAAGGGGCAGCAACAGGTGCTTGTGGGCCTTGATCCCATGCACGTGAAGGCGTACAGAGGAGTCTTTCCTGATTTTGTTATTAGATCTTGGTTTAGGTTTAGGTGGATAGACTTAGTATTAATTATTTGTTTTCTCACCCTTGTACTCTGGGGCTAGTTTTTAGGGGAGTGTCCCCGATTCTTTAGATTCTAGGTTTATTCGTAGTTAGTTCTTTTGATTGCGCATCTATTTATCTTTTTTTAAAAAAAATCTGAACTGCTTGCAAGAAGCTGCATATCCATAGGATGACCATCTAGGATTGCTTGAGCAGCATCTAGATTTTATTAATGCATTGCGTGCATTTTTGCATAGAAGAGTGCTGGAGCAAGGTACGAATTTCTTATTTTACTACGTCAGTTATCTGCACACGCATTGCATTTGAACATAATTAAAGAAGGCCACTTAAACTGATTTGAAAAGATTAATCAAGTGGTCATATTGCTTCTCGAAAATAAAATAAAATTTACAGGAAGTGTTTGAATAACTTGATTGCGGTTTTCAAAAGAAAAATAACTTTTCGTGGTGAATGCCACTTCCTGCACTGAGCACGGACTATAGGCACTGCACTAGGACCCTTAAGGCTATAGGCATCGATCTCTTTATCGGTGCAAACCCTCCTATCTCACTTTGAAACAGTGGTATTAACGTTTTCCCGAGTGATTTGATACTCTAAGGAGGGGGACACCCCTTAAAGGAATTTGATGAGTCCATTTTAATGGCCTATTATTACGCCTAAGTAATTCAATTCTAACATTGTATGTTTGTTAATAATCACATTTGGTCATTATGATTGCATGTGTCATTGTTTAAGTTTACATTTCTTCTTATGTAATTATATTTCATGAAGGGTCCCACAACAACGCACCCATCTCCTCAAATTAATCTCCATCAGGCTAATAATCAGGAAGAAGAGGGAGGAGGAACAATTGTGGAAAAGAACAGGGGGTGGAAAGATATTTTCCCCCCCACAAATATCGCCACCTATAGCCCTCCTCCTTCAACCGAACCCAACAGCCATCGGCCAAAATTAGTAAGGGATTTGAAAATCCCTTAATTGGAGCAAGGGAGAGGAGTTAAGAGGAGACTTGCACAGGAGAGGAGGGGATCATTGGTTCTTCTTCCCCCTCTTGAGGGGATATCCTTCTTCTCCACCGTAGAGAGGGTGGACACTATGAACCAAGCATGCACTGTGCACACCTTCGCCCTCCTGCCATTGCGTGCCACCTTCCACCGCCATCACGCTACTGCACCAAGAGCCCTTCCACCACCTGTCCACTGCGCGTGCCCTTGCAGCCACACCATCGCCCTCGCACCCTCCACTGCCATCACGTGCTTGCACCAAGCCACCGCGCTGCACCAACACCCGCAGGCAGCAGCAAGCCTCGCCCATAGACACCACAGCCGCACCCTACAGGCACTGCAAGCAGTAGCGTGCCTCACGCCATCACCTTCCACCACCCGTAAGCGCTGCCTCCACGCCAGCCCACAGGACGCAACCGCCTGCAGGCGCCCAAGCCAGCAGCTGCCCGTAGGCACTACGCCCCCTCCAGCGCCCTAGAGTGCCCTCACCAGTGCCCTTGCGCGCCCTCACCAGCGCCCTTGCATGCCCTCTAGCGCTGCTTCACCTTCCACCATGCCTTGCAAGCCCCGCCCACAGGCGTTACACCGCAGGCAGCAGCAAGCCATGCCATCGTCCTTGTGCCTCCTTGCAGAATGCCCTTGTAGGCCCACGTGCCTAGTGGACATCCGCGCGCACTGCAGTAGAGTGCCCGCGCATCCACACGCGGCTTCCTCCTCCAACAAGGCCAATAGGCCGATAGCCATTTTCCTCCATCCGGCCACCGCCAGCCACCTCCGGCCGCCGCGTCACCACCGTTGCGTAGCCCTCGTCAAGGCGCACCACCCCGTCGACTCTCGCCACCAACTGTGCACAACCGTCCACGCAAGGAAGAGAGAGGAGAAATCCTCTATTTTCTCCTCAATTAATATTTACATCTAATGCCATTTCCATTTAGATAATAATATTTTATTCAGGCCACATTGCATTGATGCACTTATACTTTCATGAAATTACTTCACTTGTGTTATGCGCATGATTTAACTTTGAATTTCAAATCAGATTTGCATGCAAGTTAAAGTTACATGATATGCCATTACACATGCATCATATGCATGCTTTTGGAGCTTAATTCCTGATGTGAAAATTACATAACTAACCCTGAACTTTTAAAGAAATTGCAAGCTCCATTTAAAATAGCATATTCCTCGCATTAAAGTCGCGAAGGTGTCTGCGAACAGTATATTCCTCTTCTCATGAATTTATTGGTCTATTCCTCCTTGTGGATGTGATATCTTTATTGTGGTTAAATTAGATATTTAGTTTTGATTGAGAGATTTTCCACCACATTAAACACGACATATCATTCTATTGCTATCATAAATAAGCGAGAATCTCTCCGTCAGAATTTGACGAGTCGATTTTCTGCTTTCTATTAAGTTTCGCAAATGAAATAATGTGTTGTAGTATTTAAGTGGTGGAAAAATCAACTAATCAACGATAAAAATAACCACTCACAGAAGAGCGGGTCGTGTCCACAGGGAGGCAATTATGCAATAAACTCTCGATTATGTTTTATTCTTTCGATCAAATGCGAAATCCCCAGTCAAATTCGACACAAAATGCGATGGAAGGAAGATTCACAATAACTCAAAAATATAAGGGTATATGTGCAATTTTCTTTTACTAAAATCTTCAATAAATATATGATGATTTTGTGTAATTTTCAATTGTCATATACTAGAGAGAATTAGTGCACATTTTGATCCTAAAACCAATCTTGAAACCGGTGAATATCAATAACGTGTAATTATCAAAAAGTATGAGTGTGCATTCGCAATTTTGCCATAATAAAATAATCATAAATGAAAATTAATTTCTAGTGGCAATGGCAGTAAATGTAATTTTTAATCTCCCTCAAAACAGAGCATTTGCTCTCTCTCTTGCTTGCATGCGAGGAGGATCGTCGGCGGGGCTGTTAACGTGTTAGGGAGGTTGGCGAAGATGAGGCCTATCCGATGGAGGCCGCGGCGTTGACGAAGATGGCCAGAGGTGGCCAGCCGACGGAGGAGAAGAACGCCGGAGGAGGCGCTAGAGGAGGGCCTGCAGTGGAGAAGGTGCCTGTGAGGCGATGGAGGCGCGCTTGCGGTAGGGGCACTGGAAGGAGGAAGCACTGAAAGGAGGCACTGTGTGAGCTTGCAGGCTACTTGGTGGGGGCGCGGTGCTTGCAGTTTGCTCTGCAGTGGAGAGCGCTGGAGGAGGGGGAACGCGTGCGCTGGAAGGAGGAAGCGCCTGCGAGAGCAGGCGCCTGCGGGAGGGGTGGTGTGCCTAAAGGCGGGCGCTGGTTGCAGGCAGAGCGCCTGCGGAAGGGAGGGCACATA
Source organism: Thalassia testudinum (assembly GCA_037157565.1). Lineage (NCBI taxonomy): Eukaryota > Viridiplantae > Streptophyta > Magnoliopsida > Alismatales > Hydrocharitaceae > Thalassia > Thalassia testudinum. The sequence goes on along the minus strand of JAZHRO010000003.1, from coordinate 2,584,243 downwards.
CAGGGAGGCGCTGTGCGGGTGCGGCCTGGCTACGGTGGCCGATGAACACGCAAGGTGGAGCAGGCGTGTTTCTGCAGGGTGCTGGCACTTGAGAGGGGCACGCCCTGCTGGAGCGAGTGTTGAGGGCGGAGTGGGCAGAGGTGATGGTGTGAGCTCCTGCAGGAGGGGGCGCGCCTACAGGAGAGTTGGAGGTGCTTGGCGTGCGGTGCCTGCTGGGAGCGCTAGGCGTTGGAAGGAGGATGCGATGAAGAACTTGGTGCACAGTGCACACGATGGTCGCCCGTTTCTGGATGATGGTTCCCTGCCAGGGGGAAAGAAGATCTTGGTCCACAGTGCACGCTGGGGTTGCCCACTTTCTGGATGATGGTTCTCCTCCCCTTTCTCCGCCTCCTCTTTAACTCCTCTCCTTTGCACGTGCATGAGTTAAGGGATTTTCAAATCCCTTAGCTATTTTTGGCCTCGTTTGTTGAGGGAGGGCGGTGGGAGATCAAATAAATGTGCGGGAGGAGTTGCGGCTGGCCAGAGATCAGATAAATGTTGGGGCAATTTATTCCCCCCCCCTATTCTTTCTAAATATCATTCCTGCAACATTAAAATGTAACATCATTACATATTAAGTTATAGAATACTATAAAATAGATGTAAACTTAAATCATGATGAATGCAAACATTCTATAACTTAATGTAGTTATTAACAAACCTAAAAGGTACGATTAAAGTTACTTAGGCATAATACTAGTCCATTAAAATGGACTCATCAGAATTCAAGGGTAGTTAAGAGTCACCACTAACGCATCGCCTCAAAGGAAGGGTTCGCCCTACTTGCATCCCTTGGTTCCATCCTTGGAGTACCTTTTTACTTGAACATCTGAGAATATCATTGCAGCAAAGTGTACGTCTTTAGGGCACTCGAAGGTCCAATTAGGGTGCGTAATTGCTTGATAATTTGATTGATCACCCAAAAAGGACTAAAAGTAACCTCAACCTTCTTAACAGTCATTGACTAGAAATTTCAAGTGCCTCATTTCTCTTATACCACTTACGTGGGAATGGAGAAAAACTACCTTGACTATATTTGGCCAAGCTGAAGAGTTGGAAGAGGACTTAAAGAACTTTAAATCAACAAAAGACCTCTTGCCTTGTGTTTGCTTGGTGTATGCTTGGTAGGCGCTCTCTTGGAAATAGTCATCTCTTCAACCCTAAGCCTGCGAGAACTATAAGGAAAGCTAACCTAGAAAAAAGAAAAATGGCTGAAGAAAGACTTGAAGAAGAGATTAGGGTTGGTGAAAATCAAAGAACCTTGAGAGACTATTTCCTCCATACAACCCACCAAGCCCTACTTATCCAAAGACCTGGAGTGGATAATCCATATGAATCAAAAGCAGCACCATATCTTTGCTCCCATCTTTTTATGGTACTGCTAAGGAGAATCCCTATAGGCATCTTGAGGAATTCACCAAGGTCTGTTCCACGGTGAAGCTCCAGGGCTTTACTGATGAAGCCCTAATAAGGACTCTATTTCCTTTCACCCTAAAGGATAAGGCCAAGCACTAGTATCATACCCTCGATGCAAGGGTAAATGATTGGGCCACCCTTAAGGGAGAATTCTTGAAAAAGTATTTTCCTATGAGTAAGACCAGCCATTACAGAAGAGAGATTATGGGTTTTACTCAACAGGAAGGGGAGCAATTTTACAAGACTTCGGAGCACTTTAATGACCTTCTTAGGTTATGCCCCCACCATCTTGTGCAAAGATGGCAGTTGGTCGAAAGGTTCTATAACAAATTATTTGAAAGGCACAGTCAAACCATCGATGCAGCCTGTGCAGGAACCTTCATGACCAAAACTGAGGATGAAGCCTGGGCATTATTTGAAACATCAAGTGACAATTCCATACATATGTCCTCTGCCTATCAAGAAAGAAAATCATCAATCTTACAAAGGAAGATAGAGGCCCATGAAGCTGGGGCAACTCAGGATTTGGCTTATTAGATTCAATTGTTAAACAAAAACCTTGATAGGCTTTTAGTAAATCCCGACATGAACCCACAAGAAGCCTCTATCTTTCAGGCTTCAAGTGAATGCTCCATTTTCCAAAGCACAACACATGCCACTATGGAGTGCCACCAAGCAAATCAATTCCCTGAGTTGATTCAGGTTGACCTGAATGCGGCCCAAGGTTTCTGCCCACCCCCTCGTAATAACTCATATACTAATACCTATAACCTGGGGTGGCGGAACCATCCAAACTTCTCATGGAAGCAAGGTGATGCTTCTAACTCAGCGAATACAAGACCCCTACCTCCCCAACCCATATACCAGCCATCCTATGAAAACCCTCCTCAGAATAAGTCCTCTTAGATGGATGAACTTAAAGCCATAATGAAAGCGATGCAAGAGCACTAGAATATGGTCATCCAATCTCAGAATAAGATGATTACTGATATCCAATCCCAAATTGGTCATCTTACTGAGGCAGTTAGGTAGCGTGATCTGAGGAAGTTGCCTAGCTCTTCTGAGAAGAACCCAAAGGGCAAGAGGATCATATTCAGGGAGCACGCCCAAGCTATGACCGTGCTGAGGAGTGGAAAAAAATTGACAAGCCTAATAGCACTCCTACGGTCACGTCTCAGGATTCCCCTCCTACACCAGACCTGACTTCCATCTCCACCGAGGAAGAGCCACACTGCTCTCCCTCGCTTGAAATCACCCACTCTGAGGATGTCGTCAGTCTGCCACCCTTCTCCCTCCATGATGACCCCTCTACCCAGAAGCCGAGGGTGCCCTATCCAGAGTGCCTCTCTACTCCTAGGGAATCTTCTATTGGCTCTCCTAGAGCCAAGGATAGGATGGAGGAGATTATGGACACTTTTAGGCAAGTCAAGATGAACTTTCCTCTATAAAAAGCTATCAAACAGATCTAGTCCTATGCGAAGTTTCTAAAGGACCTGTGCACCAAGAAGCGCCGATCTAGGAGATAGGTCCAAGCTAAGGTCATCCTGCTTGACCATGTTAGCTCAGTTCTCCAACATGGAACACCCCCCAAAATGAACGATCCAGGGGCCCCGTATATTTCAGTGGTGATAGGTAACTGTTGAACGTGTACGAACCTACGCTAACGTGTTCGGTTTTGGAAAACCTGTCGTTGTAGTTCGAAAGCGAAGAATTCGTGTTCAACAAATAAAATTTATACCGAAATTAAAATTCCGGGTCGAACACAGGGAGGCAGACGTTTGATTTAAAAACTACGCGTTTCTTTTTATTTGTTACAGAATAATTCAATTTAGAACCATCTAATTATTTGCAATAAATAGAAGAGAGAGAGAGTAAGAGAGAAAGAGAATATTACACAGAGAAATCAAAATGAGATGTAGAATAAATAAGGAATTTTTGTATTGAAGAGATTGTTCATTACAACTAGAAAGCATAAAACAATTACTCTAAAAAGCGATAAATTTACTCTAGAAAGCGATAAATTTACTCTATAAAGCATTAAAAGAATGGAGAGAGAAATGTCCTCCTCGACGATTGCTTGGAGGACGAGTAGATTAATCTAGAAAGTAGTAAATCTATACTAGAAAGTGGTAAAAAGAATAGGGAGAGAGAAATCCTCCTCGACGGTTGCTTGAAGGACGAGCCGGACGGGACGATGCCTGGATGAAGGAGGACGAAGCAGAAGAACGGGAACGAAGCAGCACGTCGTCGTCATCGCGGGATCCACTTCCGAAAGGGAACGAAAATTGGACTTTATCTCGCGAGAAGCATCCCGGGTGTGGGACAAGCTTCCCTTGAGCTTTGGAAGGGTAGAGAGGAGAAAGAAGGGATGAGAATTTCGTATGGAGGGGGTCTCCTTTTATAGTTGCAAGGAGTGGGGGCAAAATGGACATTACATCTTCAAAATAATAAATAAGGGGTCTTTAGTGACGGATAAATCCGTCACTAAAGCCCCGACGTGGCCGTCGCCGCCGCGCCCACGCGCGCCTCCTCGGCTGCCCACGTGCGTAACGCCTACACACGTCCGCGAAGTCTCAGCCGTCCGATCGCAAGATCGGACGGCTTAAATCGCGTTCGTGCCCGCTGCAACCCGCCCGCCTACGCGTGCGATCGCACGTTACGCGGGGCGTCCAATCGCGCGTCGGCGCTATCGGGCGCCCGCAACCGCACGATCTCCATCCGACGCTCCACGCGCCTCAATTACCTGCGCCTCCAATCCACTCGCCGTGGCTCGAACCCGCGCCCCGCACTAGCGTAAGCACGCTCGACCGCTGCACTGCGGGGCGCGGATGGTCGAGCGCACGTTTTAAGTGCCGGGCGGCCACAGCCGTTGGATCTCCATCTGACGGTGGAGAGCGATCGGGCGGGGACCTTCACAAAATGCCAGCGGCCATTTGGGCGGCTGAGATGGCGCCACGTGGTGCCATCTTGGCCGTCCATCTTCTGGAAGTTGTAGATGGTGCTAGGGATGTCGGATTGACTCGATTTTTGTGTCGTTGGGCTGCGATCATCGATCCGAATTCATCCGTGCGGTCGGATTTGTCATCTGAGGTGCGGATTTACACCATCCTGGCCCTTGATTTTCTAGGGTTCCCCGGTCTCTATCTGATGCTACGGATGCCTGATTAGGGCGATCTTGGAGTCGTTGAACTCCAATCGTCGCCCTGATCATATCCATACAGTTGGATCTTTGATCCGAGGCCCCGATAAAATGTTTTCCCTGTCCAAACACATAAAAGGAGACAATTAACCTCCATTTTATTCAAACTACTCTAAATGCGAGATGATGCATGTTATGCAATATTTATATCATGAAATGCAATCCTATGCTCAAGAACATGCATAAATAGACATTTTAAGTAGTGTAAATGTGTTTACATCAGTAACCAACACATTAACGAGGCTCTGCTCGATCTGTGTGCGGGGGTGAACATTTTACCGAGCTCTATCTGTGACCTTTTGGGAGGAGGTGAGTTAAAGCCTAGTCTAGTCATCCTCCAGGTCGCAAAAAGATCGCTTAAGACACCACGGGGATTACTAGAAGATGTCCTGGTGAGAGTGGAGGACTTCTTCTTCCCTATTGACTTTCTTGTTCTAGATACTGAACCATCTAATAAGCCCGCAAAGCTGTCCATTATCCTGGGACACCCCTTCTTAGCCACAACCAACACCTCTATCAATTGTATATCAGGGGCACTTAAAATGGGCTTTGGGAACGAGAAGATCTGGTTGAATGTGTTTGATATTTACAAGCAATCTAGATTTGAAGATTTTTCTCAGATTGAGGTTGTTGATGAAATAATTGAGGAGACTACTCCAACATTCCTATGTAGAGATCCGCTTCAAAAGGTCATATCTAAGGACCATCCTCCGACTATTGAAGAAACTGAAGGGGATATACCCGAATTAGCAGAGTTGCTGGGGATACACACAGAGTCTCTGTCCCCACCCTGGACCGTAAAGGTAGATCCGCTACCTGAGGTGGGGACATCTCAACTTAAACTCTCAATCCAAAAGGCTCCTAAGTTGGAGCTGAAACCCCTCCCGAGCACATTGAAGTATGCTTTCCTTGGCCCTAATGACACGCTCCCCGTTATCATCTCATCTGCATTATCTGAATCATAGGAGGAAGCTCTGCTTGAGTGTTTACAAAGTCACAAGGAGGTAATTGCTTGGTCAATTACTAATATTAAAGGTGTTGATCCCACCCTTTGCATGCATCATATATACACGGACGAGTCCGTGAAACCCTTCCGAGACATGCAAAGAAGGCTCAACCCTAATATGCTGGAGGTTGTTAAAAAGGAGATTTTGAAATGGCTGGATGTAAGAATTATCTATCCCATTTTAGATAGTAAATGGGTTAGTCCTATTCATGTGGTGCCAAAAAGGCAAGAATAAATGTGGAAGAGAATGACCAAGGAGAGTTGGTAACCACTAGACCCTCAACTGGTTGAAGGGTCTGCATTGATTACTGTCGTTTAAACATGGCTACCCAGAAAAATCATTTCCCCTTACAGTTTATCGATCAGATTTTGGAACGACTGACTGGGAACAAGTACTTTTGTTTCCTTGACGGGTACTCTGGGTATAATCAGATAGCCGTATGGCACATTTGTGTTTCGCCGAATGCCATTTGGGTTATGTAATGCTCCTGCCACTTTCCAATGATGAATGATGGATATCTTTTCTGATATGATCAATGAGTTTGTTGAGATTTTCATGGATGACTTCTCCATTTACGGCTTTTCATGACCTATGCCTTTTGCACCTTGATAAAGTCTTAACCCGTTGTGAAGAGACAAAGCTGGTGCTTAGCTGAGAGAAAAGCCACTTTATGGTCCAGCAGGGCATTGTGTTAGGGCATGTAGTTTCCAAGAGAGGGTTAGAGGTGGACACCGCAAAAATTGATTCCATCTTTAAGCTTCCATCGCCCACCAATGTTCGTCAGGTTAGATCTTTCCTTGGCCATGCTGGGTTCTATAGGCGCTTGATTAGAGATTTCAGTAAAATCTCTAAGCCACTCTGCGACCTATTAGCGAAGGATGTCTCCTTCGATTTTGATGATAGATGTGGCAAGACTTTCCAAGTCTTGAAGAAAGCCCTTCTTACCACATCAATTCTCCAAGCACCAGATTGGACCCTCCCATTTGAGCTAATGTGCAATGCTTCTGATTTTGCAGTGAGAACAGTCTTAGGTCAAAGGGTTGATAGAAAACCTCATGTGCTGCATTATGCCAGCAAGACCCTTACGGATCCTCAGCAAAACTACACAGTTACTGAAAATGAGCTTCTTGCTGTAGTGTTTGCTTTGGAAAAGTTTCGGTCTTATCTTTTGGGATCCAAGGTTATTGTGTTCACTGATCATTCTATTTTAAAGCATCTTCTTGCTAAAAAGAACACCAAACCTCGCCTAATTTGTTAGATTCTGCTACTCTAGAAGTTTGACCTAGAAATTAAAGATAAGAAAGGAGTTGAGAATGTGGCAGCAGATCATTTGTCTAGGATTCCTATTGAGGCATCAAACCCTGCTGGCGGTATCCAAGAGACTTTTCCTGATGAGTCTCTGATGGTAATGGAGGCTAAAACTCCTTGGTTCGCTGACATAGTGAACTATCTGGTCACGAGCATCACCCCCAGTACTTGAGACAAGCAGAAGTAAGACAGGTTTCTTGCTGACACTAAATTTTATCACTGGGAGGAACCCGAGCTTTTTAGAATAGGCCCTAACCAGTTATTCCGCCGTTGCGTCCCTGATGAAGAACAAAGAATTGTTCTGAGTTTCTGCCATGAACTCCACCATGGAGGACATTTTAGTGGAAAAAAGACTGCCCATAAGGTTCTTCAATCTGGCTTTTGATGGCCCACATTATTTCGTGATGCACATACATATGTGGGCGCATGTCTACGTTGCCAGCAGATGGGAACGCCTCAGCAACCTATTCTCCCAGTTGAGATCTTTAATATTTAGGGCATCGACTTCATGGGTCCCTTTCCTGTGTTCTTCGGATATGAGTACATCCTTATGGCTGTGGACTATGTATCAAAATCGACAGAAGCCATACCTACGTGAACCAATGACCATTCCGTGGTCTTGGATTTTATTAAGGCTAATATCATTTCTCGGTACGGGTGCCTAAGGACGATCATAAGTGATGGAGGACCTCACTTCAAGAACGTACACTTCACAAGACTACTCCAAAATTTGGGAGTCAACCACATGATAGCCACACCTTACCATCCCAAAACGAGTAGACAAGTTGAAGTGTCTAATAGGGAGATTGAATGAATTTTAGAAAAAACTGCCAAGCCCGACCGTAAGGCTTGGTCTAAAAAACTAAATGATGCTCTTTGGGCCTATAGAACAGCGTATAAGACTCCCTTGGGCATGTCTCCTTTCCGTCTTATCTACGGAAAGGCGTGCCATCTTCCCGTTGAAATCCAACACAAAGCCTATTGAGCTATTAAAAACGTTATCTTGAATCTGGATAAAGCAGGAAAGGCACGTATGCTAGAGTTAAGTGAGCTTGAGGAGCTTTGTGATAAAGCCTATGAAACTTCTCAAGCTTACAAGCAACGTACAAAGGTCTTCCATGATAAGCACATCATTAGAAAGACCTTTGAGCCCAACCAGTAGGTCTGGCTTTTCAATTCCAGACTTAAATTATTTCCAGGAAAGCTCAAGTCCTCCATACGTTGTTATCAATGCCTTCCCTCATGGAGCTATTGAGATTCAGAACCCTACTTCTGGTAATGGCCAACGACTTAAACCTTATGCTACTCTTTCAGGTGGCCAAGTTTTGTACTCGCTTCGGCTTGAGGAGCCTTAGCTCCTCCCACTGTCCTACTCAGGTGATATTCTTCTATGTCTTTATTTTTTTCACTGAGGACATTGTCAGTCTTAAGCATGGGGGGATATAACCTGAGGATGTTTATAGGATTTATAAATATTTGCATGCATTTAGGGTAGTGCATTAGCCAAAAAAAAATCTCTTTTGTTTCTTAAACTGAATTGGTTAGTCCTGAGCAAAAGATCTTATCAAGGAGGTTTTATTAAAAATTTTCTTCTTAGATTATTTCTAAGTTTAGAATCCAGTATAGTTACTTCACTTGCATGTAGACTGAGTAATGGATTTTTGAAGAAAATCAATAAGCATTTTTAGTCTACTGAATCCTTGGATAGTTAATAGGGAGTCAGGCATACTATCTTCTATTAGATCCACCTCATATTTGTGAGAAGAAAGTAGAGAGACTACTGATGCACTAAGTCTAGTGCAAGGACTCTTAAGTTTTGGATAATTAGTTGATGATACCTCAGAGTTAGGCATAGTTTTCACTCTCTGTTCCTGCATGTGTACATTGTGTGAATTCCTGAGAGTCACCAAATAAGGTAGATACACAGAGATAGAGTTCTAATAAAACTATGACTATGGTGGATGGTTACGACCGTCCATAGAGTCCTCGGCTGAAAGAGGGTATTAATGTCAAAGGTCAGAAATATGCTTGTCCTATCCATTCCTTCCCTGGTGCCGAGAGTAGGCACTTCCACCAAATAAGCCACACAATATCCTCTTGACCATCATCATCCCTAATAATGCCTCATGAATAAAAGTATGCATTGTGTTATGTTGATTTATATAAAAAAAAAGAAAAGAAGAAACATTTATTTTTAGAAAAATATGAACGAAAAAAAAGAAAAAAGAAAAAGAAAAAAAGAGTCCAAGTTGGGAGTTTTATCTTCATATCATTTTTTGTGTCAATGTTTTTGAGGCAACAAAAATACCCATTGAAATCTACCAAATATGACCCATGCCTACTTTTTAGTATTTCTGATCGCCCAAATACTAGCTGAGGTTCTCTAACTTAGTTGTAGGATTATTAGAACTTTAATTGAAGTGTGAATGCCATGTGAGACCACCAAACAATGAGTACATTTACAAAATCTGGTGAGATTTGTGAATCTCGGAAAGAAAAGAGGGAAAAGAGTGAGCACAAAGGAACATCAAGAGAGCATAATTATTTAGCCTCTCTCTAGGTTGACTCATTTGATAGTCTAGAGAGTTAGAGTCTGCAGTACTAGACTACAGGTAGCACCAGATGAGTGTGAGACACCAAATATAAATCCATTCAACTCAGTATCTCCTACCTAAGCCAAAAAGTCAGGGTCAAACTATATATTATTTTCTGCTTTATCCCCAAGGGAAGTAGTTGTCTATCTTAATAAAATGTTTACCAAGGGCTAAGTATGAACTTTAAATATAAGTTGGCTTTTCACTTGGATCCGTTATCTAGGCTACTATCACTTCACATTAGTCTAGATCTCTAAATTTTTGGAATAAGGGAAGAAGAAATCTTTTGGTTACTTTCATTGTTTTTCACTTTTTCTCGGGACTAACAAAACTTAGGCATGGGGGTATTTGATAAGTCCACTTTCGTGGACCATTGTTTGGCTTAAGTGCTCTTTAATTAGTCATTCTTAGTTGACATTTGATTAGAAATTAAGTGGAAATTCAACATAGTCTACGAATCATATTATGCACCAATGTTATGTTTAATAACATATGATTTGTTATGATAACCATTTGGTGGATGCAGACTCAGCATAAGACAACTAAAGGTACCATTCAGAAGGTTAAAATCACTCTACAAGACGTCAGGAGCTCAATTTGGATGTCTAAAGAATTACCATCATAGATCCCCTAAGGTCTGCATATTTTAAGATGTCTAAAGAATCACTCAGACGTCTGATGAAAGCTACCAGTGTTTAACCTTCTATTCCAACCACTCACAACTCTTGCCCAGTGGTTGGAGAAGATGGCGGCCGCAGAGAAACAAACAGGGGACTTGTTTTTAAAAAGAGACGCTTCAACCCACCACCAGAGGAACTATGAACGCTCGCTCTCCATCTTCTTCCTCATGCCTACACCATGGCTGCAGCGCGCACTGTGGATTGAAGCCAACATCTCCTTACCCTCCTGTTGCCATGGTGTGTGCACGCACCCCATCACTGCCAAACCCACGCCAACACCAACCACACCTGTCCCTTCTTCTTCCTCTTCTTCTTCATCCACCGTTCCCCTGTAACTCCTACAAAAGAACCCAAAGCAGCAGCCACGCCGTCAACGCTGCCGCCCATCTCCGATTGCCTGATCTCTCCACCAACGCCACAGGGGATCTCCACGCAACTCGCTGGCCTCTTCCTCACAGACTGCCACCTTGCACGCACCTCACACTTCGAGCCACAAACTCCTCTGCTGTTGACCATGCCATCCACTCCACCGGTCATCCATGTGCTGCGGCCACGTTCGATGACCACCAGCAAAACAGCCACCGCCATTGCGACTGTCTCTTTCCCATGCACCACCACCGAGCACCAGTCGGCCAGTGATCGCTCCTCCACATGTGTGAAGAGGAGAGAAGGGAAATGCTCTGTTTCAGGTCGCATTAGTTTTTACGACATTTGCCATTGCCACTTATAAATTATTTGATATATTATTTGTTGCAATTGCAGATTGGCTGATGTCTTTCTCTCTATTTCTCCCATGCTACTTCCTAACTATTGATTTATACAACAAGTAACAATTTGATGCAAGGGATTTAATGGATCTCTATATCGAATAATTTGTGTGGCATTTTGAATGAAAAAAAATGAGAGATATGTGGGATCATTTTGAATAGGAATATTTGCAAGTTTATTTGTTTCATTCCTCTCTGTGGATACGACCTGATCCTCATGGTTAGAAATATTTTTTGTGTTGATTGAGAGATTTTCCACCACCCTTTCTGCTACAACAAATTATTATCTTAATATTAATTGTTCAAAGTGAAAATCTCTCCATCGATGTCTCTCTTGGCTATGCTTCCAAGTGCCTAGCATTGGGAACATGACCTTAAGAACTCCTAGGCATCCTTGAATAAAGATAGACAATAAAATCCAGATTGCAGAATCTTTGTAGCCATCTTTTTCCTAGAGAAATGTCCACTAAACGCAGATGCATGGTAGAACTCAAGTATGTTTTGGAACTCATTCTCCGGACTACATCAGTGAATAATTTGATCAGAGCCAATGTAGTACAGTTTAGGGTCATCCCAAAAGAAATATTTGGCCTCAGATATAAGTCTATCCCATTGTTGCTTGGTCCAATCCTGGGGGATTTAACCAACGGCCAAATAATTCACCATGTCAGCAAACCAAGGGGTTTGGACACCTAAAACTGTAAAAATAGTCTCGTCTAGAAAAGTGTCAATAATCGGAACATCCAGACGAGGAGAATCAATTAGGAGTCTCGAAAGATGATCCGGCACTACATTTTGTGCCCCAGATTTATCTTTAATATCAAGATCGAATTCTTGAAGTAAAAAAATCCATCTGATGAGCTAGGGTTTGGCATCCTTTTTGGCCAAGAGATGTCTCAAGGTTGAGTGGTCAATATAGATGATGACCTGAGTTCCTAATATATAAGCCATAAATTTTTCCAATGCAACTGCTATAGCTCATAATTCCTTTTCTATAACAGTGTAGTTCCTCTGGGCCTCATCCAAAGGTTTGCTAGCATAGTAAATGATTGAGGGTTTTCTATCAATCTTCTGACCCAAAATAGACTCGACCATGTAATCAAAAGCATCGGTCATGATCTCAAATGAGGCTGTCCAGACTGATGGTTGTAGCACCGGAGCATAAGTGACTATTGTTTTGAGTAAATCAAATGCCTTGTGGCATGATTCATCAAAATCAAATGTCATGTCTTAGGCCAGAAGGTTGGTCAAAGGCCGAGCAACCTTAGAAAAGTCCTTGATGAACCTCCTATAAAATCCCACATAACTAAGGAACGATCGAATTTGTTTAACATATGTGGGGGGAGGAAGTTTGGAGATAACACCCACCTTAGTTCAATCAACCTCAATTCCCCGCTCAAAGACTACATGACCCAAGACGATGCCTTCTTGTGTCATGAAGTGACTCTTTTCCCAGCTAAGGACCAACCTTGTTTCTATGCATCTCTTAAGGATCAATTCCAAGTTAGCGAAGCAAGACTCAAATGAATCACGGAAAATAGAGAAATCATCCATGAATACTTCCATACAACCTCCCACAATGTCTGAAAAGATGGCTAGCATGCATCTTTGAAAAGTCGCAGGTGCATTGCAAAGCCCAAATGGCATTCCAAAGGTTCCGTAGGGACAAGTGAAAGTTGTCTTTTCCTGATCGTCAGGATGGATAAGAACATGGTTATATCCTGAATAACCATCAAGGAAACAGAAATACTTTTGTCCGGCTAACTTTTCAAGAATTTGGTCGATGAAGGGCAGAGGGAAATGATCCTTTTTCATGGTTGTGTTCAACTTCTTATAATCAACACAGACTCTCCAAGAGGAAGTTGAACGAGTCGTGATAGATTCTCCTTTCTCGTTAGTCACAATGGTAATCGCAGCTTTCTTTGAAACAATTTGCACGGGACTAACCCAAGGACTATCCAAGATCAAGTAAATGATTCCTGTGTCAAGCCACTTGATGATTTCTTTCTTGACCACTTCTTGCATATTGGGGTTCAGTCTCCTCTGCATCTAGCGAGAAGGGCAAGATCCATCTTCCGTAAAAATTCGATGATTACAATAAGATGGCTCAATCCCTCTAAGGTCATGGATGCTCCAACCAATTTCCTCCTTATGTGCTTTTAGGACCTTAATCAATTTTGATTCTTGTTCCTTTGTCAATTTTGCGCTAATAATCACAAGGAGCATTTTCTTGGGTCCTAAGAACTCATATTTTAGATTGTCAGGCAATGGTTTTAGTTCAAGTTGGGGCGGGTTCAGGATGGAGGGTAAGGAGGATGCTAATGAAGATTCATCAGGATGGTCTAATGGAAGAGGTTGGGAGTGAACAAAATCAACAACCTCTTCAAGGTGTGGCGGGTCTACCACGGAAGGTTGTGGGTTGGGTTCATTGGTACGGGATGAATTCTCAAGAATGGTAACATCCATACAAGTCTCAAGATTTAAATCAACATCCTCAAGTTCCTCAACATATCCACAATCCTCAAATTTGTTAATCGCCTTGAAAATATCGAGTTTCAATTTTCTATCCCCAAAGGCGATCTCCATACTACCACTTTCACAGCTGATATTGGCCTTAGCGGTAGCCAAGAACAGATGCCCCAAAATGATGGGGGCATTCCTTAAGTCTTCAGGTACATCCATGTCAAGGACAAGGAAATCTAAAGGAAAATAAAAGGTCTTAACCTTGACAATAACATCCTCAATAACGCGTTTCAAGTTTGCCATCGAACGGTCTGCTAACTGCAACATTATTGAGGTCGGCCTGAGTTCACCTAATCTGAACTTGTCATAAAGAGAAGTTGAAATTAAGTTTATGGATGCACCTAGATCCAAGAGTGCCCGGTCAAAAGTGTAATCCCTGATAACACATGAAATCAAAGGGGCACTTGGATCTCTCTTTTTTTGAGGGAGGTAATGCAGGATAACAGAACTAGCCTACTCGGAGAGTATCACCTTCCTCGGGGTTGATTCTCTCGGCTTATGCTTCTAAGTGCATAAATCCTTCAAGAATTTACCATAAGCCGAAATATACTTAATAGGATCGAGGAGCGAGATATTGATTTCAACATTCTTGAATACATTCAAGAGCTCCTCATTGCTATCAATAGGCTTCTTCTTCGTCAATTTTAGCAAGGCCTCAGGAAATGGGACATGAGAAAAATCATTAGATTCGGGGTCCTGAGCCTTGGTTTCTTCTTCAATTTTCTCCTTTCCTTTCTCAAGCTCACCAAGATTTGATTGACTAAAAGATGGTAGTTTAGGATCCTGGGTTTGCCTTCCACTCCTTAAGGTAACGAAGTTTGCAAAAGCATACAGGTTCAAGTCTTGGGGAGGGTTAGGAAAGATTGAAGGGGCTTGATTAGCTAGATATGTAGGATTGGATGAAGAAGAAAAAGAAGGACCTTGCTCAACCACCTGAGCATGTGTGTGTGAGTCCCTCTGATTCCCATACCCTTGGGCTCGGTTGCCCTAATTTTGTACATTACGAGGGTTGGGTATGGGTTAAGATGGTAGAGACCTAGGCTGACAAGTATTAGCAATGAGCTTGGATTGCAAGTTGTCCAGTGAGGTTTTCATTTGCTGCATGAGCTGGAGTATGGATCCTTGCATTTCTACCATCTGATGGTTCAAATCAACCTGCCTTGCAGGTTGACGTGGCATTCCATGTTGGCTAATTGACCCGATTAGGGGGCAGCTGAGTGTATACATGACCTTAACCCATTAGTCTTTGCGGTGCAAAGTTGCTGGGTTGGATTTGGGTCTGTTGCCTCAGGTTTTTCTAGGAGAAGTTAGGGAGGTTCCTCTAACCCAAATTATAGGAGTTAGAATATGGGTTGGACCTAACATTCTCCTATACAACATACACATCCTCATAGGGAGAGGATGGCGGGAAAGAAAGAGAAGGATCAAAGAAACTGGGATCGAAGGCCCCAGTTTGGAACCCATGCGGTTCCAAGTAATGCTGGCTCACAGGTTGAGCCACTTCCAATTGATTTACGAACTCCCGTCTAGTAGGAGCTCATGAAGAATGGAATCCTAAATTCTGTGATTTAGTGGATCTAGAAGTATTTGCAAAGTTTCCAGCAATTCACTCTTCCATTCTTTTTGTAACCAGGTCCACTTTATCAAGTTTGTTACAAATTAGTTCCATATCGAATGAATGAAGTCGTGGACCTCATTAACATTCTATCTGGGTTGGTGGGACTAGTTGAAAGTGTCCATGGAGGCATGGTTGATAGAATTTTCACTCATTTCCTCAAACAAATCATGCACACTATCTGCATCCTTGTTGAGGAAATTGCCACTGCAAGAAGCGTCTACATGATTACGAAGTTACTCAGTCAACCCATGATAAAAGATCTGCATAAGTTGCCATTTCGACACCTCGTCGTGTGTACCCATGAAGCGGTTCCCCCAGCCGCTGGACAAAAATAGTAAACGCCCTTCGCAATGCATTGATACACCCGACTAGGAAGAATTTTTTTATGAATGCTAATTTAAGATCATTCCATGTAGATATCGGCCTTCTAATAGTCTGGTAGCAATGTGCGGCCTTACCCCTGAGAGAGTGGGGAAAAAGCCTCATGATCATTTGCTCCTCGTCCATGTTTCGCACTTTGGTGGTCTGGACCAAAGTGGTCAAGTCCTCCAAATACTGAAACAGATCTTCAGAGCCAAGCCCATGAAAATGTTTGATTAGGCTTAACACCTGGGGCTTGATTTCTAAGTCACTAGCTGGAATCTGGACACCGAGACGTTCTCCATAATTAGAAGGATCATAAAAATCCTTCAAGGGTTGAGTGCCCTGACCATGCATTTGCCGGAACCATGCTTGCATTTGCTACAATTATTCCAGCTACCTTTGCAGCATCTCTTGCAAATCCTGACGCATAGGAGGTGGTTGATCAGCCATGGGATTTACTGGATTAAAATTAACCTACGTCTTCTTGAATGTTCTAATGGTCCTTTCAAGTGGGGATTCAATGACCTCCTTCCAAGCATAAACTAGGAAGGGGTCAGAAGGACTGGAGAATAGAGCCTTGCAGCACAACAATACATGTCTGTCCTTAAGTTGGGTAGCCTAAGGACCTATGCTCCAAGATAAATTTAAACCACAGCAAAAATTTTGTGTTGTCCTTAATCCAGAAGCTGGTTAAGTTGGGCTGGAGAAGCAGGGGGAGCGTGTCTCGAAGGCCGCTAATTATGCCAAACCCCTACCTACTTAAGTCGTTTGACAATCAAGCCCCCCAACTTATTACCTTCTGGAGAAAGCAGACATCACAAATTCGCACCACAGTTTGAGAAATACCCTGAAATGGACTTATGAGTCCTAGGGCCAACATCTACTCAATTTTAGATTAGGCTTGGGATAGTAGTGCTTTTGGAATGTGATGGGCTCTTAAAATGAGTTGTGCCCATAATGATTAATTGAGATGTGTGAGTGATGGGAACACCATCATGAGCCATAACTAGCTCAATTTGGTCTAAAAAGGTTGATAAGTGCTCCTACATATCCATCAAAACGTCCTAAGGGCACAATATCCTGTTTTGAAAAGAAGAGAAGATTGTAAGGTTATTTCTGCAAAATTAACAGCATTCCATAAATACAGAATAACCACGGGGTATTGTTCGGAGCGTAAATCACATTTTAAAAATGATTTCATCGTAATATAGTGCGAAACACATCATCAAATAAAATATAATAAAACTTGGTAAGTCCCGGTCAAACTCAGAGAGGCGGAAAATACAAAATTGAAATCGATAAACTAAGTAGACTCCTAAAACTAGACTCGACACCTAAATGCATAATCCAATCTCCAACTCGCGAATATTAATCTCACCCGTTCTCTTATTTTCGCAGTTAATAAGTCACTCGTTAAGGAGATATAAAATGTAAATATGTGCATCTCAGTTTCCACGATTTCTATTATATTATTACTGTAAGTGAGTTCAAAAAAAAATGTGCGAGTCGTTAATATGGATGAGTGCGACCATATGATTTTTTTTTTTCGATTTTTGTTTTGCAAATTTTTTTGGGATTTTTGATTTTTGGATATAAAGATCTACTCTAACTAGATACTAAATAAAAATAGCAGAAGATATTTGAAGCACACCAACTTTATAGATATCATATAATGATTCCATGTCTAGTTAAATAATTAATAATAAAAAAAATACTAAAACCACTAGGACTAAATATATTAGAAATAAAACTAATGAGAAAAATTATATCTATAGAAAGAGGGCACCAAGGAGTAATCCTTGGTGGCCTTTGGAATGTGTGGCGGAGCAGTAACGATCCACCAAGGGTGGCCTTGGTGGATGATGGAGGAGGGAGACGGAGTGGAGGCCGGAGATGATGAAGAGATGGAGAGAGGAGAGGAGGAGGAGACACCGACGGGAGAGGGAATTCGGTCCTCTTATAATCGTTGGAGGATGGGATGAAATCAAATGCAAACTATGCATGAAATAAATGTAATATTTATAACTATGCTAGAAATTTATCCTAATCTAGGCATTTTAGAACCTATGATTGCTGCACAATCATACCCCCATGGCTAAACTTTGCTAGTCCCTAACAGATGCAAGAATGAAAAACGAATGCAAAGTACAAAGGATTGCTTATTCTTTTATCAAGGGTTTAATGGAAGATTTCTTCTTGGTTTCTTTCAAAAATCTAGAAATCCAGCTAACGTGAAAGTGTAGTGATAGTAGCCTAAGCAACAGATCCAAGTGAAAAGCCAACCCACTTAAAGTTTGCACTTGACCCTCGGTAAAAATTCTATCGGGATAGGCAAACTTCTTCCCTCGATGATACAAATAATATGAAATTTATACCCTGGCTTTCTAACTTAGGTAGAAGATGTTTGAGTCAAATGATTTCATATTCAGTGGCTCACACTCATCTGGCACTACATAGAGACTAATACTGCAAATTCTAGATCTCTAGATTATCAAACAAGTCAACCCATAGAAAGGCTCAAAATTGTGCTCCCTTTTGGTTCCTTTGTACTCACTCTTTCTCTCTCCCTCTTTTCTTTCTTTCTTTTCTTTTTTTTTTGAGCTCACAATTCGCCAGATTGTGTAAATACATTCAATATTTGGTGGCCTCACATGGCATTAACACTTTAATAAGTTCTGATAACCCTACAACTAAGTTAGAATTTCTCAGCCAGTATTCAGGCGATTAGAAATATAGAAAAGTAGGTATGGGTCATATTTGGTGGATCGCAAATGGTAGTAGGCAATGAAATTTATTCATAACACATAAACATAACTATGAACTCAAACTTTTTTTTTTGAAATTTTTCTCTCTTTTTTTTTCTACTATATATTTTTTTCTTATTTTTTTTCTATTTTTCTTCTACTTTTTTTCTTTTCTTTTCTTTTTTCTTTCTTTGTAACTACCAACACAATGCAACACAACGCAACTTTCATTTTTGAGGCATTATTGGGAAATGATGGTGTTTAAGAGGATATTACGTGACTTATTTAGTGGAAGTGCCTACTCTCGGCACCAGAAATGAATGGTTAGGACAATGTATTTGATGGGAACACCATCATGAGCCCTAACTAGCTCATTTTGACCTAGAAAAGAGAACAAAAGCTCCGACATAACCAAGTGAATGGCCTAAATCAAGGAATAACTAGTTTGAAAGAAAAGAAAGAAACAAAGGGTAAAACTACAATTTTACCATTGAAGTACAACAACGGGATTTCTCAGAAGCTAAACATAGGTCAAATGATCTTAACAAGATAAAAAGTGTGTTGGTTCAATCAGAAAAAGGGTTAATGTGAAATCTGGGAATTAAATGACTTCTTATAATCCTAAAACAAACCCACTTAATTTAGCAAGGTTCTGATCAAGATAAAATTCAAAAAAACCTTCTAAAATTCATGTAAAAATATCCTCTAGGGTTTAGAACCTTCAATTTGACCTTTAGAACCTATTTTAACCTAAATAGGAGTCCTAGTCAAATGTTTGCCCTAAATTAGGTTTTTGTGTAAAATATCTAGTCAAACATAGTAAAACCTAAAATTCAACTTCACCATTGGATTCCTTAGATCCAAATTAGGTTTATACCAAAATTTGGACCTAAGGGGAGTTCACCTTGACCTACTTTGCAAAACAGTCCAACCCAATTACATCTATGCCCCTAGCTTTTTAAAACCCTTGCAAACACCCCCTAGCTTCCTCGTCGTTCTTTGCAATTAGGTCCCTCTGCCATTACAGCGGAGGAATCCTACTCCAGCGAGGATTCAAGGGAGGATATCTCCTTAATTCCTTAGAGACTCCCTCTCAAATTTGAAAGGGAGATTCTCTGAGGAATTCTCGATCATGTGAACCCAATCTCAAGCTCTGATTTCAACCCAATCTCTCATGCGAATGCATGAGAGATTTGGGTATCTCTCGCCTTCCAAGTCCGGCGAGGCTGGTCGTGCTTGGAAGCTTGCCTTCCAAGCATAAGGCCCTCTGCCTGAGACTATAAAAGGGACCCTAGGTCCTCCCGTTCATCCCTAGCTCGGTTTGGCTAGAGATAACCCCCCAATTTCTTCTCTTCTCCTCCGACCAAACACCCAGCAAGCTTCGGCGACCTATACCTCCTCCTCTCATCGCTCTACCACAATGCCAGTGGTAGAGTTTCCTCTGCCTCCTCGTCTACGTCGTGCCACACCTGCGCACGCGCCAACTACCCTCTCGTCATCGCCGTCCCCCTCCAACTGGGATCTTCATCTCCAGCGGCAGCAGACATGAGCCAACCGCCATCTTATCTCCTCTCATCTTTAAATTAGGTCAGATACTTCTCCCCTCACTTCTCTTTATTTTCCCCTCATCTATTTCTATTTTTACCCCTCGACGCTCACAGACCACCACCATCTTCTCCACCTTCGGCAAACCACCGACGAGGTGCTCCCATCATTCCACGCACCCATCCACCTCGCCAAACACCTCAAAAGCTCTGCTATGACTCACTGATCATTTCTCCCCTTTCCATTGATCTCCACATGCTCCACACTCTTCCCCCGAACAAACCCATCTCCACGGCCACAGAACGACCTAGGCACGCATGCCCAGGCCACCCCCGCCATGCCAACCACCGAGAGACCTTCGCCGTGCCATGACGAAGCCCCCTATGTGATTTAACGAGGCTGTAAGGCCATTTGACTTGAGTACAAGTTTGGACATCGGCCGCCATTGGAGCAGACGTGAAGAAGCTTGCAAGATTGAACCAGGGAGCCTTGCTCCAGGCCCCAAGTCCCAAGCAACGCGGGCACTCTTCGCGAACCACTCACGCCCAGTGATTGGCTTGGGAGGACTCTGCAGCCGCAACAATTGAGCACGACCTTCTGCGGGCATGCGCGAGAAGCGGGTGGCGAGAAGCGGGTGGGACATTTAGTCCAACCTCAGAAACTTTCAAGCAAGCGATGTGGTATAAATTGTAAAAGTGTCAGGGGCTTATCGCCTCTTGACACGGGGTGAGGTCCTACTCGCCCTTCACGCCTCGTCCATGCCCCACACTCTACGGACCTGGTATTCTGTCCCGATAACCCATGCACTCCTCGCCCACCACCCACGCCGGTGGGCCTGGTCCCAGTCACGCTGACCCGACCCGTTTACCCGAGAAAGGCTCTGGGAGAGCAAGCCTAAGACAGAAAAGAGAGAGTGTTCGCGGGGGAGGGTAGGGGTAGGTTTTTCTCTTGCAGGGAAAGGAAAGAAGGAAAAAGCCAAGGGTGTAGAGCCAAGGAAGAGGAAGGAAGAAGCTTAGGCAAAAGAAGCTAAGGAAAAGAAGCTAAGAAGAAAACGTGGCTAAAGAGAAGGCAAGGACTGAAGGAGGAGGGAGCAGAAGAAGAAGCTAAGGGCTAAAAGGCAGAAGAAAGCTGAAGAGGATCAGAAGCCAAGGAAAGAAGAAGAAGAAAGGAAGAAGACAATTGAGGCTCACAAGGCCAAAGCAAGAGAAGAAAGAAGAAAGGAAAAGTCAGAGAAGAAAAGAAGCCAAAGAAGCTAAAGAAGAAGGAAAGAAGAACAGAGAAGCCAAAGAAGAGAAAGCCAATGCAGAAAGAAAGAAGAAAGAAGAGAAAGAGAGGAACGAGCAAAAGAAAGAAGCAAAAGAAGAATCAAATACTTTTTAAGACATTTTATTGGCCAATGCTTCTCAATTTCTATTTTATATGTTTTCTAGCTACATTTTATTATTCATAAACTCATGCTTGACCTTCTGAATTATATTTTGAGTAGTTTTAAGTGTTCAAATTGCATCTATTATTGAGATTAGTGCATGGACTCCATTTGCTCCCTGTGTTTGACCTCGAACTTAAACTTGGAGTAATAAAATTTATTTGTTTTCAAAGTGATTTCAACTATACTACAGCGCATTATTTTAAACCCGATTTTGCCTTGTAAACATTTTGGCACCGTTGTCGGGGAGCAACGCGCAATTCATCACTAGTCTCTTGATTATTTTGATTATATTTAAGCACTAACTTGCCCTATTTGTTTTGCTGTGATTTTGCGAGGTGTTTCACGAGGAAATCGTCCACGCAAATCAACCACTCCAGGGCAAGTAACTTCTCTCTTCTTCCCTAATCCATCTCCTAATCCTGGGAAGACAAAAAGGAAGCAATCAATTAGGAGTCAAACGCCTTATTCTCTTTGGTAATTATCATTTTAAGGGAAAATTTCCTAATTTGCGAAATTTTTTTCACATCTTATTGAAGTTGAAGCGATTTTTAGAGATCCTACCTCACAAATTCTTGTGTTTATTAGGGATCACGCTTAATTTCTAAATCTCCACGGACTACACACTTCTTGTTTGAAGTCCAAAGAGAACTTCTGTGAAAAATAAAAAAGGATTGGAAATAGAACCAAATTAAGGTTTCTACAGTAGGATTTTGGAGTGCTAGTTCACATGTGCTTGCATAAAAGGAAACAAACCCACCCGCATCTGTGTGCTACCCAAGCCCTTGATTGAAAGGATCTAATCAAGACAAACCCTAAAATCAAGGTCCGCAAAGTGTGGGGCACGGACGAGGCGTGAAGGGTGAGTGGGACCTCACCTCGTGTCAGGAGGCGATAAGTTGTGCACTCCTTGCCCACCACCCATGCCGATGGGCCTGGTCCCGAGTGCATTGACCCAACCCGTTTACCCAAGAAAGGCTCTGGGAGAGCAAGCCTAAGAGATAAAAGAGAGAGTGTTCGCGGGGGAGGGTAGGGGTAGGTTTTGCTCTTGCAGGGAAAGGAAAGAAGGATAAAGCCAAGGGTGTAGAGCTAAGGAAGAGGAAGGAAGAAGCTTAGGTAGAAGAAGCTAAGGAAAAGAAGCTAAGGAGAAAACATGGCTGAAGAGAAGGCAAGGACTGAAGGAGGAGGGAGCTGAAGAAGAAGCTGAGGGCTAAACGACAGAAGAAAGCTAAAGAGGATCAGAAGCCAAGGAAAGAAGAACAAGAAAGGAAGAAGAAGACAGCTGAGGCTCGTAAGGCCAAAGCAAGAGAAGAAAGAAGGAAAAGTCAGAGAAGAAAAGAAGCCAAAGAAGCTAAAGAAGAAGGAAAGAAGAACAGAGAAGCCAAAGAAGAGAAAGCCAATGCAGAAAGAAAGAAGAAAGAAGAGAAAGAGAGGAACGAACAAAAGAAAGAAGCAAAAGAAGAATCAAATACTTTTTAAGACATTTTATTGGCCAATTCTTCTCAATTTCTCTTTTATATGTTTTCTAGCTACATTTTATTATTCATAAACTCATGTTTGACATTTTGAATTATATTTTGAGTAGTTTTAAGTGCTCAAATTGCATCTATTATTGAGAATAGTGCATGAACTCCATTTGCTCCCTGTGTTTGACCTTGGACTTAAACTTCGAATAATAAAATTTATTTATTTTCAAAGCGATTTCAACTATACTACAACGCATTATTTTAAACCCAATTTCACCTTGTAAACAGTATTTCTATCCTTTGACACTGACACCCTCCTTCAGCTGAGAATTCCATAAAGGATGGTCGTGACCAACCACCTTAGTCATAATTTTTCTAGTACTCGATTTTTGCGTATTTGCCTTATTTGGTTGCTCTAAAAAATTCACACAAAGTTCGTACATGAGAACCAAGAGCAAAAAACTATGCCTAACTCCTGGGTATCATTATCCAATTATCCAGAACTTAAGAGTCTTCATACTTGACTTAAAGCACTAGTAAACACTCTACTCTCACCTCACAAATGTTTGGTGGATCTATTGAAAGATGGTTTTCCGAACTCCCTAACTAACTATCCAAGGGTTTAGGAAAAGAAGCACTGCTTCTTCTCGACAAACTAAAAATGTCTATTAGTTTTCATAATGGATCCATTACAAAGTCTACATGCAATTAAAATAATTGTATTGGATTCTAAATCAAGAAACAATTCAAGAAGAAAATCCTTAGTAAAATCTTCTTGATAAAAATATTTTTAATTAAATGCTACGTATAAATGACGTTCTTTTTTTTTTTGTTTAGGTGTTGGCAGAAAATTTTTAGTGTAAGTATACTACACCCCCATGCCTAAATTCGTGCATTTCCTCATGCATGAAAATAAACATAAAACATATAATAACTTAAAGTGCAGACAGAGGGAAAAGGTAGAAATCACCTAGAAAAGCTTCTGAATATTAACATTCAGCATATTCCAACACCTATACAAATGAGAAGACAAATATGCTATATACATAAAAAGAAAATAAGAGTTATGTACATATGTATAAATAAATAATTGCAAAGTTGAACACCTTCAGTTGGGCGAAAACTCTGTCACACGTCCTCAAGAAGATGTATCATTTCATCAGCAGGAGGACGTTCTTGGGATAAAAATGGCTTGAGGCGTTGGCCATTTATAGTAGAAACATGACCAATTTTCGGGTTTGGATTTGGATAGCCCCATTTGGATATGGGTGAATCACTATAAAAGGTCCAGTCCACTTTGATTTTAACTTCCCTACAACAAATTTTAGCTTTGAATTAAACAACCAGACTTGCTGGTTGACAAAAACTGATTTCCTTCGGATGTGGTGGTCATGAAAGACCTTGGTTTTATCCTTGTAAATTTTTGCACTTTCATAGTCCTCCCGCCGTATTTCCTCTAACTTAATGAGCTGGAGCTTCCTTTCACAACCTCCTGTAATGAGGTTAAAATTACACTTTTGCACCACCCAAAAGGCACAGTGCTCCAGCTCAACCAAAAGATGACAGGCCTTTCCATACACCATTCTATATGGTGACATTCCAAGCGGGGCCTTGTATGCGGTCCGATATGCCCAAATTGCATCAATTAACCGATCGGACAAATCTTTCCTATCGAGTCTAACTGTCTTCTGAAGAATGAGTTTAATTTGCCGGTTAGACACCTCAGCTTGTCCATTAGTTTGTGGGTGATATGGGGTAGCAATGCAATGGTGAACCCCATATTTTTTCAATAAAGCTTTAAAACTAGAATGAATAAAGTGACTTCCCCCATCGCTAATCAATGCACAGGGAACACCAAATCTCGCAAAAATACATTCCCGAAGGAAATAGATAACAGTCTTATGATCAGCACGCCTCTCAAGAATAGCTTCCACCCACTTCGAGACATAATCTACCACTAGCAGAATATACTCAATGCCATGCGAGTTTAGGAATGGGCCCATAAAATCGATGCCCCAGATATCAAACACCTCCACAACCAAAATCGGTTGGAAAGGCATCATGTCTCACCTAGTCATGGAACCTACTGACTAGCATCACTTGCAGTTCGTGGCATAAAGGTGTGCATCCTTAAAAATCAAAGGCCAGAAGAAACCAGACTGCAAAATTTTCGCAGCAGTCTTTCTACAGGAAAAATGCCCACCACAGGCCTCACATTCTTTGTTGCTACTATGGGGCCCCGAAGCACAAGGGGATTTTACTCGTTGGTGTCAATTAGGGGGTCTGTGGACTTTTGTTGCTCTTCATGGCGCTTTCGGGCTAATCGATTTTATGTTACGTCAATTTGAACTTGCTCGATCTGTTCAATTGCGACCTTATAATGCAATCGCATTTTCCGCTCCAATTTCTGTTTTTGTTTCTGTATTCTTGATTTATCCGTTGGGTCAATCTGGTTGGTTTTTTGCGCCTAATTTTGGTGTAGCAGCTATATTTCGATTTATTCTCTTCTTCCAAGGGTTTCATAACACACTCAGAATCTCAGAATTTGGGACACATCTCTTGATCACTTGGACAGAACCAATCCAGAACAGCAGGGGATCATCCCAAAAATAATGCCTAGCCTCAGAAAGAAATCTCATCCCTTGATCCTTAGATAATACTGATGGTATCTTTCTTGCGACAAGATAATTCGCGATATCCGCATACCAAGGAGAATCAACAGAGTCAATGACCAACAGTGATTCATTCAAAAATTTATCAAAAATAGCAGGGGAAAAAAGAATATGGGCTGGGTCAATTCTCGACAAATGATCAGCCACAACATTCTAGGCTCCATCTTTGTCTCTTATTTCAATGTCAAATTCTTGTAGAAGAAGGATCCATATGATAAGGCATGGTTTGGAATCCTTCTTAGCCAACAAATATTGGAGCGCTGAATGATCCATGTAAATAATGACCTTGGGCCCAAGTAAGTATGATCTAAACTTTTCCAGCTGGAAAACTACCGCTAGTAGCTCCTTTTCTGTAACAGTATAATTACGCTGAGCCTCATTCAGTGTCTTGCTAGCATAGTATATCACAAACAGGCGACGTTGACGTTGGTCTAAGACTGCTCTGATAGCAAAATCTGATGCATCACACATCATCTCAAAGTCCAGTGACCAGTTGGGTGGCTGGAGAATAGAACCAGATACAACCTTTTGTAGAGTCATGAAAGCATTGTGACAGTTAGAATCAAAGTCAAATGGGGCATCAGCAACTAGAAGATTCGTCAGTGGTCGAGCAATCTTAGAGAAGTCTTTAATGAATCTTCTATAGAATCCAACATGCCCCAAGAAGAACCTAATCTACTTGACTTAGCTAGGGGGAGGTAAACGAGAAATGATATCAGATTTAGCACGATCAACTTCTAATCCATCCTTACAGATCCTATGACCTAGTACTGTGCCATCTCTAACCATGAAATGGCTCTTCTCCCAAGATAGTACTAGGTTGACTTGAATGCACCGTTTAAGGATCTTAGTAAGATTATCAAGACAAGAGTCAAAATCATCTTCAAAAATAGAGAAGTCATCCATAAACACTTCCATATAGTCCCCAATCATGTCAGAAAAGATGGCCATCATGCAACGCTAAAAGGTAGCAGGTGTATTGCACAGGCCAAAAGACATTCTCTTGAAAGCAAATGTACCAAAAGAACATGTGAAAGCCGTCTTGTCTTGATCAGCTGGGCTAATTGCTACTTGATTATACCCAGAGTATCCATCCAGAAAATAAAAATAACTCCATCTAGCTAATCTTTCCAAAATTTGTTCAATGAAGGGCAATGGAAAGTGGTCCTTCTTAGTAGTTGAATTGAGTTTTCGATAGTCGATGCAGACCTGCCAAGAAGTCGCAACGCGGGTTGGGATGGATTCACCTTGTTCGATTTTGATCATGGTGAGTCCAGCCTTTTTAGGAACAATCTGTGTCGGGCTCACTCACTAGCTGTCTGAAATAGGGTATATGATATCAGTGTCTAACCATTTGATCATTTCCTTTTTGACAACCTCCATCATATTTGGATTTACTCTTCGTTGAGGTTGTCGCGTCGGTTTCGCCCCCTCATCCGTATATATATGTTGAGTGTAGTAGGATGGGCGAATACCACACAGATTAGAGATACTCCACCCCATAGCAGCCTTATGATCTTGGAGCACAGTAATCAATTTAAGCTCTTGTTCTTAGGTTAAGCGGGAGCTGATAATAACGGGGAAAGTCTGATGCTCACCCAAGAACACATACTTAAGAGAATCAGGTAAGGGCTTCAATTCGAGCACAGGTGGAGGAGATGTAGAATCAGTAGTAGAATGAGGAGGAAAGGAAAGGGAAGGATCAAGGAGATGTACCTGATTATTATTATGCTCAGAGCCATCAGACTCAACTACTGCAGCAAGGGTAGTAGTGGTTGCAGCAACAAGATGATCATGTAATGCTAGAGAGGGTAACAATGGATCATAAATCTCATCAGAATACCTCTCATATGGACTGAGTCTGTCTGTACCAACCATACCAGTCTACAAATACAGTTCTGAGTCAGAACCATAAAGTCCTCCAGATGTACTAGGACATACCAAGTCTGGGGTACTGGAATCAGATACACACCCCAAGCAATCAGCTGAGGGGAAAGGTGAAATATGCAGAGCAGTAGTCTCAGTCCCTAGTTAGGGATTGATCGACCCTGATGTCAATGAGGACGAATAAGACATTGGGTCACTGCAAAGAAGCCCAATGTTGCTACAATACTCCTGATCATCATCCTCATACTCATCCTCGATTAGATCACAATCAAAATTATTTGATGCCCTAAATATATCCAGTCTTAATCTCTCATTCCCTAAGGCAATTTCCATGCATTAGGATGCATAATCGATGTTTGCATAAGCGGTCACCAAAAATGGGCGACCTAGAATAATAGGTGCATTGCGGAGATCAACAGGAACCTCCATATCAAGAATAAAGAAATCTGCTAGAAAACAGAATCCATAGACTTTCACAATGACGTTCTCAACAACCCCTCTCGATACCTTCACCGATCGATCTGCCAACTGAATAGTAACCGAGGTAGGCTTCAACTCCTCAAATCTAAATCGATCATAAACAGCAGTGGGAGTCAAATTAATGGAGGAACCCAAATCAAGAATGGCTCGGTCAAATGGTGAGTCCTGCAAGAAGCAAGAGATCAAAGGTGTACCGGGATCCTTTTTAGGCGGTAGATTACTTAGTATTACTGCACTAGCTTGCTAAGACAAAACCTCCTTGGGTTTTGTTCCCTTCTTCTGCTGTCGCCTCGGGGTACAATAGTCCTTGAAGAACCTAACAATAGCAGGAATGTGATCTATGGCATCGAGAAGAGGAACCTGAATATGTACTTCTTTGAACATAGCCACGAGGTCCTCATGATTCTTAACTCCCTTTTTCTGCCTCAATGAATCTCTAATGACAATTCTAGGAAAAGAGAGAGGAATCTCAGGGCCTTCAGTAATTGGCCTTTTTGCTTTGTCTTCCTTAGGTGGTTCCCTATTAGAATAAGAGTAGGAGGAAGAACCATCCTGAGGAAGAGGTCACGATAAATCATGATCCGCCTGTCTATATGGAGGATCTTTTGTGGTAGTTCCACTTCTTAATGTAATAGCTTTTGCATCGGCAAACTAATCACGAAGTGGGGGAGGAGCGGAAGGAACATTCTAGGTAGGATTAGGTAACAAGCCAGGCTAATTATATCCAGGTGGTACAAGAGGTGGAGGTAGGAAATCGAATGGGAAATCGGTAGAGAGGGGTTTCGGTGGAGTTGATGGTGGATTTTTTTCTCCGGTGGAGAAAATCGGATGCAGTTGGGAAAAGAATTGAAAGGAGAGTAAATCAAAATTGTTGGACGTTTGTTGAGTGGGTTCGGTTTCGGATGTTGTTGGGGAATTTTGGAAAATAAGTATTTGTAAAAAAGTAGTACTTTATGTGTGTGATTGTGTGTGTGTGTGGGTAGGTTGTGTTGGGAAAGGGAATAAATGCTGTGTTTTCGTGAGTGGGTTTTGGATGTATGGGAATATTAATGGTGTTGGATGTATGGGGTTTGGATGTGAGTACGTGGGTTTTGGATATGGCATTTGTATGTGAAATGTTTAGTATGTGGTCATATGTGAATGAAGTGTGTGCATGCATGTGTATGCGTATGATGTGCATGGGTATGGGTAATTTGAATGGATATGTGTGGGTATGCATTTACATTAATGTGCTTGGGTATGGGTGATGAGAACCTCATCATGAGCCATAACTAGCTCATTTTGACCCAATACAAAGGATAAAAGCTCCTACATATCTCAAGGAAAGGCTTAACTCAGAGAATTCTGAGTTTGAGAAGAAAACCAGTCATAAGGGGTAAAAGTGCAATTTTACCAGTATAATCTGCATACAGGGTAATTCAGGGCCCAAACACAGGTCAAAACAGCTTAATAAGAATAAAAGTGGGATGAGATGATCTAGCAAGGGCTACAGCACTTCCAAGGAACCAAATGATAATCTGTAACCCTAAAACAACCCACTTCAATTCACAAGGTTCGAGGCAAAGTAAAAATAGAATAAACCCTCTAAAATTCATAGAAAAATAATCTCTAGGGTTTAGAACCTTCAATTTGGCCTTTAGAACCCATTTTGACCTACATTGAGAACCATGCCCAATTAATAACTTAATTTGGGTCTTTACGCAAATTGACCGGTCAAACAAGGTTTAATATGAAAATGAAATTTACCATCAGATTCCTTAGGTTCTAATTAGTCATGTATAAAAACTTGAGCCTAAGAAGAAACCTCCTTGACCGACTTTACACTTTGGTCCTCATATATTTACTCTTTGGCCCTCAACTTTTGAACCCTCGCATTTAGGCCCCTAACTCTCCTTCGTTCTTTGCAAACAGGTCCCTCCTGCAAAACCCTGCCAGCACCATGCTCCGGCGACCTTGCGCGGAGCATGGCGCCGCGCAGGGTGAGGTGGAGGACCTGGCATGTGTACCGGGGGTGCCCTGCGTCGTCAGCCGTCGCAGGAGCACCCCCATGGTCATTGCAGCCCCCCATACCGGCCGTGCGAACGCACGGACGGTATGGGTTCGAATTCCGACCATGCTCCGGCGAGGGAGACACGTCGTCTCCCTCCGCCTTCCTCCCTGCTTCAACCCTATAAATACCCCCCGCCGCTCCACCGACCAAGGCAGCCTGGATCTGACGGAGAAAACCCCCAGCTTTCTTCTCTTCTTTCTCCGGCAGACGCTCACCAGCTCCGGCGACTTCCTCCCCCTCCACCTCTTCGCTCTGCCGCACTACCAGCAGCAGAGACTTCCTCCCCTGCTCTTCCCGCGCCACGCCGCACCCAGCTGGCGCCTCTCCAGCCCTCTGCTCGCCGCCGCTCCTCTCTCTGAGCATCATCTTCTCCGGCGACAGTCGATACGACTGTCGCCCTGTTCCTCCCCCTTCGTCCCTGCAGTTAAGTTAGACTTACTCCCCTTCTCCTCCTCTTTCTTTCCCCGCTTTCGATTTAGTCAATTAAGCCCTCTACCGACCCTGTTCACCCTCATCCTCTCCGCCTCCGACCACCCTCCGGCGAGCCGCTCCCATCACCTCAGCGACCCACACGGCTCGCCGACCACCGCAGAACTTCCGCCTCCTCACCCTGATCCTCTTCCGCCCCTCCACTTCCCACCAAACACCCTCTGCAGACCCACCGAACACACCCACTCCCTCGCTCACAGTTTGACCTAGGACGACCCGACAGCTCCATCTCGCCCCCTGCAGACCCCCTGACCACCTTCGCCGTGCCACGGCGAAGGTCCCCCGCCTGTCTGATTTGGCCGAGAGGCCGTGCTATTGATTTCAGGTTCCAGGCCTTGACCGCCATTGGCGAGGAAGCTCGAAGCTTGCTCGAGGTTGCTCCAAGCCTAGATATCCCAGGTTGAAGAGCCACGGCCAGCGCGGAAGAGTCTTGCGCACACACCCCGGCCCTCAATTGGAGTTGCGCGCCTCAACAGCTGTTGCAATTGGAAGCGCCATCCCTGCTGCAGGCGTGAGAGAAACGGGTGCGCGGATAGTCCCACCTCGGAACCTTCTGAAGCCACGCACCCACATAAATTGAAAAACTGCCACCATCTGTTTGCCTCAGTTACCACGGGGTGAGGTCCCTCTCACCCGACCCGACCCGACTCGGCCTCGTCCGTGACCACGCTCCGCGGACCTGGCCCGACCCGAGTAGACTGACCTGCACTCCTCGCCCACCACACACGCCGGTGGGCCTGGACCCGGGCCTGACCCGAACCCGATTACCCGGTAGCGCTCTGGGAGAGCTTCCGAAGAGTGATTTCAGAGAGAGAAATACGCGGGGGAGGGGGGTAGGGTAGGTTTTTGCCTCTTGACGAATAAACTCTGAAGTGTGCAGGCCAAAGAAGAAGAAGCAGACCCGCTGAAGGAGAAGGAGCTGCTGCACTGTAGCGAAGGCATTGTTAAGTCGTCTCAGCACCGGGGCAGACGACGGAAGGTCAGCAGCCAAAGAAGAAGAAGACCCGCTGAAGAAGAAGGAAGAGCAACGGCCATCGCGAAAGAAGAAAAAGAGAAGTCAAGGCAGGTGAAGACAAAGAAGAAGAAGGAATGAAGAGAAGCAAGAAGCAAGAAAAGAAGAAGATGATCTGACGAAAAAGAAAGAAAGGAAACAAGAAGAAGAGCACGAGGGGAAAATCTGAAGAAAGCAGAAGAAAAAGAAGAAGAAGAAGAAGAAGAACAGGAAGAACCAAAGACAAAGAGGAAGAAAGAAGAAAAGAAGAAGAAGCCAATTTTTCATCTCTCTCTCTCTCTCTTTATTTTTGTAATAGAACTTGTATATCTCTAGAATACAACTTGCTCCCTGAGTTCGACCTCGGGAACTCTTTTATTTTTCCGAGTAAAAAATTTTATATGATACGTTGGTAACAACCGGCTTTACTACAACGATATAACACAAACCGGTCGAACCGACGTCTCATCATTTTGGCGCCGTTGCCGGGGAGCAACGGCTATTCTAGAGGTAAACATTCCTGTATCTTTTAAGTTCTAATAATCTCCTCTCTTTTGTGCAGCTATAGGAACTCAAGAAGACAAGCAACCACACAACTACTCCGAAGACAGGTAAAATCTTTTCTCTCACTATTAACCCCTACACTCTAAAGAGGAAGAAAAGAAAAGAACAAGCAATATAGGGCTAACCTGTCTTCCATATTTAGTAACCATAAAAGTTGCATGTTTTCAACTCATTATTTCTGCACACTATTAAGGGTATTTAAGGGCTAACACATTCTTGCTTGAGCCCTAATTACCCAACAAAGAATTAACTGGACCAAGTAGAGCCAACCTAGGATCCAACACTAGGGATTTAGAGACACACTCCTTAAGCAAGAATTGAGAAAACCAAATGAAGTGTGCCCAAGCCCTTGTCTGAAAATACCTATTCAAAGAAAATCTAAAACAATTGGCTCTCTAAACACTTGAACCCTAAAAGACAGGACCTAAAAGCTCTTAAAGAAAACAATAGGTAAAGTTGACCCCTTGGGTTAACCAACCTTAAATTAGGTCACTCTTTGCACTTAAAAAGACTAAAGTTCAAGTGAAACCTTAAGCACCCTGATCTTAAAATTGGTAGACTTAAGAGGTCAAGATCCCCATTCTGGTCTACCTGGAACCGCAGTGACAAGAGAGGTCGGGTGGGGGAAACCCTGTAACCCGTGGGGACGCTCTACCGTGTAGGGGTCTTCGCGGGACTCTCCCTCTCTGGCTGCCCAGGTAATTCTCAGGTGGACGATCTTTCTGATCAAGGGGTCCATCTGCCCCGCACCTCTGTAGTCACCCAACACATTTTTGGGTGTCTTGATTGGGTCCATCACCTTCTAAACTTACCTCTCCCAACTGTGCATGTACGGAAGGAGGTCTCTAAGACCACCCTTAAGACCTCCTTTAGAAATTCACTCTCGTCAAGGCCAAGCCTCGACGCCCGTGTTTGTGCAGCAACACCCTCACATTATTCTCTCTTCTGATTCAGAACCAAGTTCTTCTTCTTCCCCCATCATGGCTCAGCCAGTTGAGGAAGAAAATAATCTGGAACACCAGCTCCAGCGACTCAATGACCTCTTCCAAAACTTCGTGCACCCACCGCAGCGTCCTATGATGCGGGACCACTACAATCCTGCTGCGGTGGCCATTGAGCCTCGAGTTAGAATCCCGATTGGAGGACCTGATTCCGAACTAAAGCCCAACATGATTCACGCTATACCTAAATTCCATGGGCTTAATTCTGAAGATCCCTTCCAGCACATCAAACAGCTTAAACATCTGGCCCACACTTTTGGATCAGATGCGCAAAATCGGGATATTCTTCTCATGAAGATGTTCTCCTTTTCTCTTATGGACAAGGCCGCCCATTGGTATCAAACTCAGACCCGGCCGATCAACACTTGGGAAGAACTTCAATCCGAGTTTTTGAAAAAGTTCTTTCCCGTTGGTCGGACCAACGCCTTGCGCCATCAGATTACACACTTCACTCAACAATCAGGAGAACCTCTCCATGAGGCATGGGATCGTTTTCAGGATCTCATGAGGAAGTGCCCCCATCACGGAGTTCCTAAATGGGAACAAGTCCAATCTTTTTACCAGGGACTCCGTGAGGACATCCGCCTTTTCGTCAATGCAACCTGCGGAGGAAACATCATGGGTCAACATGAAGACACCGTATGGGAGATTCTCGAAAACATGTGCGAGAACTCCATCAACAATGACTCCATGGGATTATTCGACAGGATGAATACCCGCGCAGCGACGAATCTTAAGGGAGCACATGAGACGCAGGGCCTGTCCGCATCAGTCGACCTGGAATTAATGGCCAGTCGATTGGACAAGGTCTCAATTATTGAAAAGAAGGTGGATGAGCTGACTCAGCACTTGCAGCGAGCCACCTCTGCGCGTAACTCCTTTGCACAACCTCCTTCCACACAGGAGACTGTGCAAAACATCCTACACCGATCCTCCCCTGGGATGGATCCATATCCATCCCCATCTGATTCTTGGACTGGAAGATCATCCGATCCTTTCTTCACCAGCCGGGGGAACTCCATTCCCCCTTTCCCTGATTCTCAGGAGGTTCCTCAGACCTGCGAGGACCTCAACGCCATCCAGAACGACCCATTCTCCAACACTTACAACCCTGGATGGCGAAACCATCCAAATTTTCAGTGGGCGGGAAATTCTCAAACCCGAAGACCACCTTTTCAGTCCCGCCCACAGCCCTCTCATCACTACCAGCCGCCTCAGCCTCGGCCCAACCCTACTTATCCATCAGGGCCAAATCAAGATCAAATGTCCTTAATCCTTCAGACTCTGGCTGACATTCAAAAATCGAATGCGGCCATTCAAAAACAGCACAAGGACGAGCTTACTGAAGTCAAAACTCAGCTGGCCCAGTTGGCAAATTCTCGCCAGCCAGGCACACTCCCTTCCCAACCCCTTCCTAACCCAAATAACGTGCCAACCCAGAAGCGCGTTATGAATCCAAATTTAGGCCACGCTCAATGGATTTATCAGGCCCCTACTGCCCCATCTCCAGACGAGATGGAAGCCTCTACTTCTCGTACGGGATTTCAGCAGCAGCCACCCCTCCTACCAAATCCAAACCAAAATCAGGCCGGATTAAATGCTGTAACAACACGTAGTGGTAAGACAACTCAGGACCCGCATTATCCAAACCACTCCCAGCCTGATAATCATGACCCTAGGATAGTTATCCAAGGTACCGTTGTTCCAGACCCACAACCAGGACCTATCCTAGAGGAACCAACCAAGATCCCGTTTCCCGAGGCCCTGACCAAGGGAAAGAAGACCACCAAACCCGTGGCCCCTGAGGAGGACCTGGTCAAGCTCTTTGAGCAGGTCCACATAAACATCCCCTTGATGGATGCAATCCACCACGTACCAGCTTACGCACGATTTCTAAAGAATATATGTACACCCCAGCGTAAGCCGCGAACCAAGGGAGGGAGCCCAATTGTTCTGTCAGAGCAAGCCAGCTCTGTAATCCTTAGTAGACTCCCACCCAAGGCAAAAGATCCTGGAACTCCCCTGATCTCCTGTAAGATAGGTGGTACCCAATTTGACAGAGCATTGTTAGACTTAGGTGCATCTATAAATCTGATACCCACATCCTTACTTGACCATCTGGAAGAATCTGAGCTGAAACCAACTGAGGTGACATTACAATTAGCAGATCGATCTATAAAGTCACCAAAAGGGATTCTCGAGGATGTTATCGTAAGAGTGCGGGATTTCTATTTTCCAGTGGACTTTATAGTCTTAGACATGGATGCACCTGAGAACCCTAGGGATACACCAATCATTCTAGGGAGACCTTTCTTGGCTACTGCTAGAGCCAACATCAGCTGTGAGGAGGGCCAAATAGAGCTTAAGTTTGGAGATCAAACACTGAAAATTGATATATTTAAGGCCCAACAAGGAATTAATTGCGGCGTCATCGAGCAAATTTGTGACATCAAGACTTTGGTTGATGAATCACACCTCCAGAATGACTTGAGTATTCCTCATCAACCACAGAAGGATCTTGACCCGCAAATAGAGGAGTCAAATCCAGATGTGAACAACCCAATAACTCCCACCCTTGAACCTCACATCTATACTGAACCACCCGCTGCTGCTGAAAACCCCATCCTCGAACTGAAACCCCTTCCTGCTCATTTAAAATACATCTTTTTGGGTTCTAATCAGACCCTTCCTGTGATCATCAATTCCAACCTCAGTCCTGAACAGGAATCCCGTCTGATTGTTGTCCTCCAGCAACATCGCAGAGCCATCGGATGGACCCTCGATGATTTGACTGGAATAAGTCCCTCTTATTGTACTCATCATATCTATTCAGAAGAGGGCACACGACCTTCTCGTGAAATGCAGAGACGCTTAAATCCCAATCTGCAGGAGGTCGTGAAAAAGGAGATCATCAAGTGGTTAGATGCCGGGATCATCTACCCGATCTCCGATAGTCGTTGGGTGAGCCCGATTCAGGTCGTGCCTAAGAAGGCAGGACTCACCACTATAACGACTGAGACCGGAGAAATCATTCCTACCCGATTAGCCAACTCGTGGAGAGTCTGTATAGATTACCGTCGACTCAATTCCTCCACGAAGAAGGATCATTTCCCACTACCCTTCATTGATCAAATTCTCGAAAAATTAGCGGGAAATAGGTTCTTCTGCTTTCTTGACGGGTACTCCAGTTATAACCAGGTGGCAATCCATCCTGAGGACCAAGAAAAGACCACATTCACCTGCCCCTTCGGAACATACGCTTTCCGAAGGATGCCTTTTGGTCTTTGCAATGCACCCGCTACTTTTCAGCGATGCATGCTTGCCATATTCTCAGATATGGTAGGTGATTATCTGGAAGTCTTCATGGATGACTTTTCAGTTTTCGGAGCATCATTCGACGATTGCCTCCAGCACTTGGTCCAGATACTCAGGCGGTGCATCGACGTGAATTTGGTTCTTTCCTGGGAAAAGAGCCATTTCATGGTGCCTGAGGGAATTGTCCTGGGACACTCAATTTCGGAGAAAGGTATCCAAGTGGATCGAGCTAAGGTTAATCTGATTTCTCGCCTTCCTATGCCTAGCTCGATCAGGGACATCCGATCCTTTTTAGGGCATGTCGGTTTTTATCGACGATTTATCCCTGATTTTTCAAAAATCGCACGCCCCCTGACCACTCTTCTCTCCAAGGATGTTCCCTTCGAAATCTCCAAGGAATGCACTCAAGCATTTGAAATCCTGCGTGACCGAGTCACCCAAGCCCCGATCCTACAGTCCCCTGATTGGTCTCAACCCTTTGAGATCATGTGTGATGCATCCGACTTCGCTGTAGGAGCGGTTTTGGGGCAGAAAAACGACAAGAAACCTGTGGTCATTTACTACGCCAGCAAAACACTCGATGAGGCTCAGCGTAACTATACAGTTACTGAGAAAGAGCTGCTAGCTGTAGTATTTGCCCTAGAGAAATTCAGATCATACCTTCTGGGTTCCCATGTCATCATATACTCGGATCACACGGCTGTGAGGCATCTCCTTGCAAAGAAGGACGCGAAACCTCGATTGATCCGATGGATCTTGCTGTTGCAAGAATTTGACCTCGAGATTCGCGATAAAGCGGGAAAACAAAACGTGGTAGCTGATCACTTGTCCCGTCTTCCTTCTGAAATGATAGACCCTTCCGGACCCATCACTGAGCATTTTCCCGATGAGCACCTGCTGACTATTGGTACTAGCCTTCCATGGTTTGCTAATATTGTAAATTACTTGGCATCTCATCAGACCCCGTCCGATTGGCCGAAGGCCAAGAAAGACAAATTACGCTCCGATGCCAAGTATTACATTTGGGAAGACCCGTACCTCTTCCGCATAGGTGCCGATCAGATCATCCGGAGATGTATCCCGGAAGGGGAAGTCAACAATATCCTCTCTTTCTGCCATGACCAGGCATGCGGTGGCCATTTTGCCGGGCATAAAACCGCATCAAAAGTCCTCCAGTGCGGCTTTTACTGGCCCACACTGTTCAAAGACGCATACAGTCATTGCAAGGCATGCAGTCGTTGCCAGACTTTGGGCAACATGAGCCATCGCGACATGATGCCTATGCAACCGATTCTAGTATGCGAAATCTTTGATGTTTGGGGGATTGATTTTATGGGCCCCTTTCCTGTTTCGGATGGTTTCGAATACATTCTGTTGGCTGTGGACTACGTGTCCAAATGGATCGAAGCCATACCGACCCGAACCTGTGATCACAAAATCGTTCTCAAATTCATTCATCAACACATTTTCTCAAGGTTCGGGATTCCTCGTGCAATAATCTCTGATAGGGGGACCCATTTCACAAATGCTCAGTTTAGGTCACTGATGACCAAATGCGGGGTGTCTCACCGAATCTCTACTCCTTACCACCCCCAAACTAATGGTCTAGCTGAGCTGTCGAATCGGGAGATCAAGAAAATCCTACAGGTCACTGTTCGACCTGACAGGAAGGACTGGTCGTCCCGACTTCCGGAAGCATTGTGGGCCTATAGGACCGCCCACAAGACCCAATTGGGCATGTCTCCCTTTAGATTGGTGTACGGAAAGGCATGCCACCTTCCCGTCGAACTGGAGCATAAAGCCTATTGGGCAGTACGGAACTGTAATCTAGATCTTTCCAAGGCTGGGACCCACAGAAAACTCCAAATCAGCGAGATCGATGAATTACGCACAGACGCGTACGAGAACTCGCAAATCTACAAGGAGCGGGTTAAAGCCTTCCACGACAAACACATCTCAAGAAAGATCTTCCATCCTGGTCAAAAGGTCCTACTCTTTGATGCCCGACTCAAACTCTTCCCAGGAAAACTGAGATCTAAGTGGGTCGGACCATATTTGGTCCGACAGGTTTTTGGAAATGGAGCAATCGAAATCAGTCCACTCAGCCACGATTCTGAACCTTTCATCGTGAATGGTCAAAGACTCAAGCCGTTCATTGATGTAACTTCTACTGATTTGGCTGAGGCATCTCATATCCTCCTTTCCCCTTGAGCTTATTGCGCCCAGCCGATGGCGTAAAACTCAGCGCTTAACGGGAGGCAGCCCGTCATTCTCTTTGAAAACCTGAAACTTGTTCTGACACCTTTCAGCACTCGAAGTTCACCCTGAACTAAGACCCCCTAGGTTACAATGAGGACATTGCAAATCTTAGGCATGGGGGGGTAGGAAAGTGCAAAAACTTGTAAGAAAAGGTTTCAAACAAAAAATTCACATATGCCAAAAATACCATAAAAATTAAAAAAAATTTTTCGAAAAAGAATAAGAGGAAAAGAGGAGAAGGAAAATTTTGTGAAGGAGAGAAGAAACAAAATGAAAAAGGAGCACAAAATTATAAGAAAAGTTGATAGTCATTAGTAAGGAACTAAGGAATTAACCTAAGTTCTAGACCTCATTCAAGAAAATAACTGAAAAGTGCACAATGAGATTAGTAAGAATGCAAACCTTAGGCATTCTTGAATAGACTCTTAGTACTCATTAAGATCTGGACACTCCTCAAGAGGTTGAGGAAAATGAAAAGCTGAAGTATTAGGTCTAAGGCTTAGGAAGTATTCGGCCTCGTTAACTAATTTTTGGTTTACGGGACTCAGTAACCTAAGCACCCTAATCTCACACACAGCCTGGTTCAGTAAGCGTAAAAATCAGAATCACGCAGAAGCGTCGCAAAAATCTGAAAAGAACACCTAGAATAGGAATGGCCGATCAACACAAGTTGATTTGGACGAGTTCCCAGCGCGGAGAGGCGGGAAATCCCCTCGAAGATGCGTAACAAAATATCATCTCCTCGGTGCTTGTCTCTTAGGATATTTACATATCCTACGGGGGGCATGTAAGCACTCTGCTGGTTCAGATTCCATGGATGGCATTATCTCGAAGTGTCAATTGCCAGGGTCTGGATTCGGCCACGGAATACCATGGATGGGATTATCTCGAAATCTCAATAGCCAGGGTTCCGGGGGTTGCCATAGGCGGTGCTATCTCGAAGCATCGATCGCCAGGAACCCTTGAGGATTGATGATGGGAGCAAGGAATCTGATACAGACCGTGTTGAAAAGCCAATCCTAGACTAGAACTAAAAAGAAAAAGAGAGAGAAAACTCTCCAAACAGAAAAAACTTTCTATCTCTCTCTTACAAAACGCACTGCGAACTGGGCCAGGGCTAAAATCATTTCAAGCACGGGTGCTTTAACCACGAAGTCCAATAAACATTAGGTTAGTTCTTGCGGGCCTTAAAAACCTTTGCTAAAAGACTGAGGCTAAGGCTAGACAGATTTGGATCTTGATTGGTACTAGAGTATCTTTTAGGCCTATGGTCAGCATTCTAACCTAATCTATGCTCAAATAAAAAGGCACTTATCTAAAACCATTGAAAACTTCATGGTCTAGAACAAGGGTTGAAACCTTAAGTTTTTTTTGCTAAGGGACTAGCAAAAGCTAGGCATGGGGGTATGATGAGAACCTCATCATGAGCCATAACTAGCTCATTTTGACCCAATACAAAGGATAAAAGCTCCTACATATCTCAAGGAAAGGCTTAACTCAGAGAATTCTGAGTTTGAGAAGAAAACCAGTCATAAGGGGTAAAAGTGCAATTTTACCAGTATAATCTGCATACAGGGTAATTCAGGGCCCAAACACAGGTCAAAACAGCTTAATAAGAATAAAAGTGGGATGAGATGATCTAGCAAGGGCTACAGCACTTCCAAGGAACCAAATGATAATCTGTAACCCTAAAACAACCCACTTCAATTCACAAGGTTCGAGGCAAAGTAAAAATAGAATAAACCCTCTAAAATTCATAGAAAAATAATCTCTAGGGTTTAGAACCTTCAATTTGGCCTTTAGAACCCATTTTGACCTACATTGAGAACCATGCCCAATTAATAACTTAATTTGGGTCTTTACGCAAATTGACCGGTCAAACAAGGTTTAATATGAAAATGAAATTTACCATCAGATTCCTTAGGTTCTAATTAGTCATGTATAAAAACTTGAGCCTAAGAAGAAACCTCCTTGACCGACTTTACACTTTGGTCCTCATATATTTACTCTTTGGCCCTCAACTTTTGAACCCTCGCATTTAGGCCCCTAACTCTCCTTCGTTCTTTGCAAACAGGTCCCTCCTGCAAAACCCTGCCAGCACCATGCTCCGGCGACCTTGCGCGGAGCATGGCGCCGCGCAGGGTGAGGTGGAGGACCTGGCATGTGTACCGGGGGTGCCCTGCGTCGTCAGCCGTCGCAGGAGCACCCCCATGGTCATTGCAGCCCCCCATACCGGCCGTGCGAACGCACGGACGGTATGGGTTCGAATTCCGACCATGCTCCGGCGAGGGAGACACGTCGTCTCCCTCCGCCTTCCTCCCTGCTTCAACCCTATAAATACCCCCCGCCGCTCCACCGACCAAGGCAGCCTGGATCTGACGGAGAAAACCCCCAGCTTTCTTCTCTTCTTTCTCCGGCAGACGCTCACCAGCTCCGGCGACTTCCTCCCCCTCCACCTCTTCGCTCTGCCGCACTACCAGCAGCAGAGACTTCCTCCCCTGCTCTTCCCGCGCCACGCCGCACCCAGCTGGCGCCTCTCCAGCCCTCTGCTCGCCGCCGCTCCTCTCTCTGAGCATCATCTTCTCCGGCGACAGTCGATACGACTGTCGCCCTGTTCCTCCCCCTTCGTCCCTGCAGTTAAGTTAGACTTACTCCCCTTCTCCTCCTCTTTCTTTCCCCGCTTTCGATTTAGTCAATTAAGCCCTCTACCGACCCTGTTCACCCTCATCCTCTCCGCCTCCGACCACCCTCCGGCGAGCCGCTCCCATCACCTCAGCGACCCACACGGCTCGCCGACCACCGCAGAACTTCCGCCTCCTCACCCTGATCCTCTTCCGCCCCTCCACTTCCCACCAAACACCCTCTGCAGACCCACCGAACACACCCACTCCCTCGCTCACAGTTTGACCTAGGACGACCCGACAGCTCCATCTCGCCCCCTGCAGACCCCCTGACCACCTTCGCCGTGCCACGGCGAAGGTCCCCCGCCTGTCTGATTTGGCCGAGAGGCCGTGCTATTGATTTCAGGTTCCAGGCCTTGACCGCCATTGGCGAGGAAGCTCGAAGCTTGCTCGAGGTTGCTCCAAGCCTAGATATCCCAGGTTGAAGAGCCACGGCCAGCGCGGAAGAGTCTTGCGCACACACCCCGGCCCTCAATTGGAGTTGCGCGCCTCAACAGCTGTTGCAATTGGAAGCGCCATCCCTGCTGCAGGCGTGAGAGAAACGGGTGCGCGGATAGTCCCACCTCGGAACCTTCTGAAGCCACGCACCCACATAAATTGAAAAACTGCCACCATCTGTTTGCCTCAGTTACCACGGGGTGAGGTCCCTCTCACCCGACCCGACCCGACTCGGCCTCGTCCGTGACCACGCTCCGCGGACCTGGCCCGACCCGAGTAGACTGACCTGCACTCCTCGCCCACCACACACGCCGGTGGGCCTGGACCCGGGCCTGACCCGAACCCGATTACCCGGTAGCGCTCTGGGAGAGCTTCCGAAGAGTGATTTCAGAGAGAGAAATACGCGGGGGAGGGGGGTAGGGTAGGTTTTTGCCTCTTGACGAATAAACTCTGAAGTGTGCAGGCCAAAGAAGAAGAAGCAGACCCGCTGAAGGAGAAGGAGCTGCTGCACTGTAGCGAAGGCATTGTTAAGTCGTCTCAGCACCGGGGCAGACGACGGAAGGTCAGCAGCCAAAGAAGAAGAAGACCCGCTGAAGAAGAAGGAAGAGCAACGGCCATCGCGAAAGAAGAAAAAGAGAAGTCAAGGCAGGTGAAGACAAAGAAGAAGAAGGAATGAAGAGAAGCAAGAAGCAAGAAAAGAAGAAGATGATCTGACGAAAAAGAAAGAAAGGAAACAAGAAGAAGAGCACGAGGGGAAAATCTGAAGAAAGCAGAAGAAAAAGAAGAAGAAGAAGAAGAAGAACAGGAAGAACCAAAGACAAAGAGGAAGAAAGAAGAAAAGAAGAAGAAGCCAATTTTTCATCTCTCTCTCTCTCTCTTTATTTTTGTAATAGAACTTGTATATCTCTAGAATACAACTTGCTCCCTGAGTTCGACCTCGGGAACTCTTTTATTTTTCCGAGTAAAAAATTTTATATGATACGTTGGTAACAACCGGCTTTACTACAACGATATAACACAAACCGGTCGAACCGACGTCTCATCATTTTGGCGCCGTTGCCGGGGAGCAACGGCTATTCTAGAGGTAAACATTCCTGTATCTTTTAAGTTCTAATAATCTCCTCTCTTTTGTGCAGCTATAGGAACTCAAGAAGACAAGCAACCACACAACTACTCCGAAGACAGGTAAAATCTTTTCTCTCACTATTAACCCCTACACTCTAAAGAGGAAGAAAAGAAAAGAACAAGCAATATAGGGCTAACCTGTCTTCCATATTTAGTAACCATAAAAGTTGCATGTTTTCAACTCATTATTTCTGCACACTATTAAGGGTATTTAAGGGCTAACACATTCTTGCTTGAGCCCTAATTACCCAACAAAGAATTAACTGGACCAAGTAGAGCCAACCTAGGATCCAACACTAGGGATTTAGAGACACACTCCTTAAGCAAGAATTGAGAAAACCAAATGAAGTGTGCCCAAGCCCTTGTCTGAAAATACCTATTCAAAGAAAATCTAAAACAATTGGCTCTCTAAACACTTGAACCCTAAAAGACAGGACCTAAAAGCTCTTAAAGAAAACAATAGGTAAAGTTGACCCCTTGGGTTAACCAACCTTAAATTAGGTCACTCTTTGCACTTAAAAAGACTAAAGTTCAAGTGAAACCTTAAGCACCCTGATCTTAAAATTGGTAGACTTAAGAGGTCAAGATCCCCATTCTGGTCTACCTGGAACCGCAGTGACAAGAGAGGTCGGGTGGGGGAAACCCTGTAACCCGTGGGGACGCTCTACCGTGTAGGGGTCTTCGCGGGACTCTCCCTCTCTGGCTGCCCAGGTAATTCTCAGGTGGACGATCTTTCTGATCAAGGGGTCCATCTGCCCCGCACCTCTGTAGTCACCCAACACATTTTTGGGTGTCTTGATTGGGTCCATCACCTTCTAAACTTACCTCTCCCAACTGTGCATGTACGGAAGGAGGTCTCTAAGACCACCCTTAAGACCTCCTTTAGAAATTCACTCTCGTCAAGGCCAAGCCTCGACGCCCGTGTTTGTGCAGCAACACCCTCACATTATTCTCTCTTCTGATTCAGAACCAAGTTCTTCTTCTTCCCCCATCATGGCTCAGCCAGTTGAGGAAGAAAATAATCTGGAACACCAGCTCCAGCGACTCAATGACCTCTTCCAAAACTTCGTGCACCCACCGCAGCGTCCTATGATGCGGGACCACTACAATCCTGCTGCGGTGGCCATTGAGCCTCGAGTTAGAATCCCGATTGGAGGACCTGATTCCGAACTAAAGCCCAACATGATTCACGCTATACCTAAATTCCATGGGCTTAATTCTGAAGATCCCTTCCAGCACATCAAACAGCTTAAACATCTGGCCCACACTTTTGGATCAGATGCGCAAAATCGGGATATTCTTCTCATGAAGATGTTCTCCTTTTCTCTTATGGACAAGGCCGCCCATTGGTATCAAACTCAGACCCGGCCGATCAACACTTGGGAAGAACTTCAATCCGAGTTTTTGAAAAAGTTCTTTCCCGTTGGTCGGACCAACGCCTTGCGCCATCAGATTACACACTTCACTCAACAATCAGGAGAACCTCTCCATGAGGCATGGGATCGTTTTCAGGATCTCATGAGGAAGTGCCCCCATCACGGAGTTCCTAAATGGGAACAAGTCCAATCTTTTTACCAGGGACTCCGTGAGGACATCCGCCTTTTCGTCAATGCAACCTGCGGAGGAAACATCATGGGTCAACATGAAGACACCGTATGGGAGATTCTCGAAAACATGTGCGAGAACTCCATCAACAATGACTCCATGGGATTATTCGACAGGATGAATACCCGCGCAGCGACGAATCTTAAGGGAGCACATGAGACGCAGGGCCTGTCCGCATCAGTCGACCTGGAATTAATGGCCAGTCGATTGGACAAGGTCTCAATTATTGAAAAGAAGGTGGATGAGCTGACTCAGCACTTGCAGCGAGCCACCTCTGCGCGTAACTCCTTTGCACAACCTCCTTCCACACAGGAGACTGTGCAAAACATCCTACACCGATCCTCCCCTGGGATGGATCCATATCCATCCCCATCTGATTCTTGGACTGGAAGATCATCCGATCCTTTCTTCACCAGCCGGGGGAACTCCATTCCCCCTTTCCCTGATTCTCAGGAGGTTCCTCAGACCTGCGAGGACCTCAACGCCATCCAGAACGACCCATTCTCCAACACTTACAACCCTGGATGGCGAAACCATCCAAATTTTCAGTGGGCGGGAAATTCTCAAACCCGAAGACCACCTTTTCAGTCCCGCCCACAGCCCTCTCATCACTACCAGCCGCCTCAGCCTCGGCCCAACCCTACTTATCCATCAG
Organism: Thalassia testudinum; assembly: GCA_037157565.1. NCBI lineage: Eukaryota > Viridiplantae > Streptophyta > Magnoliopsida > Alismatales > Hydrocharitaceae > Thalassia > Thalassia testudinum. The sequence continues at coordinate 2,539,336 of JAZHRO010000003.1, read as the reverse complement.
GGCCAAATCAAGATCAAATGTCCTTAATCCTTCAGACTCTGGCTGACATTCAAAAATCGAATGCGGCCATTCAAAAACAGCACAAGGACGAGCTTACTGAAGTCAAAACTCAGCTGGCCCAGTTGGCAAATTCTCGCCAGCCAGGCACACTCCCTTCCCAACCCCTTCCTAACCCAAATAACGTGCCAACCCAGAAGCGCGTTATGAATCCAAATTTAGGCCACGCTCAATGGATTTATCAGGCCCCTACTGCCCCATCTCCAGACGAGATGGAAGCCTCTACTTCTCGTACGGGATTTCAGCAGCAGCCACCCCTCCTACCAAATCCAAACCAAAATCAGGCCGGATTAAATGCTGTAACAACACGTAGTGGTAAGACAACTCAGGACCCGCATTATCCAAACCACTCCCAGCCTGATAATCATGACCCTAGGATAGTTATCCAAGGTACCGTTGTTCCAGACCCACAACCAGGACCTATCCTAGAGGAACCAACCAAGATCCCGTTTCCCGAGGCCCTGACCAAGGGAAAGAAGACCACCAAACCCGTGGCCCCTGAGGAGGACCTGGTCAAGCTCTTTGAGCAGGTCCACATAAACATCCCCTTGATGGATGCAATCCACCACGTACCAGCTTACGCACGATTTCTAAAGAATATATGTACACCCCAGCGTAAGCCGCGAACCAAGGGAGGGAGCCCAATTGTTCTGTCAGAGCAAGCCAGCTCTGTAATCCTTAGTAGACTCCCACCCAAGGCAAAAGATCCTGGAACTCCCCTGATCTCCTGTAAGATAGGTGGTACCCAATTTGACAGAGCATTGTTAGACTTAGGTGCATCTATAAATCTGATACCCACATCCTTACTTGACCATCTGGAAGAATCTGAGCTGAAACCAACTGAGGTGACATTACAATTAGCAGATCGATCTATAAAGTCACCAAAAGGGATTCTCGAGGATGTTATCGTAAGAGTGCGGGATTTCTATTTTCCAGTGGACTTTATAGTCTTAGACATGGATGCACCTGAGAACCCTAGGGATACACCAATCATTCTAGGGAGACCTTTCTTGGCTACTGCTAGAGCCAACATCAGCTGTGAGGAGGGCCAAATAGAGCTTAAGTTTGGAGATCAAACACTGAAAATTGATATATTTAAGGCCCAACAAGGAATTAATTGCGGCGTCATCGAGCAAATTTGTGACATCAAGACTTTGGTTGATGAATCACACCTCCAGAATGACTTGAGTATTCCTCATCAACCACAGAAGGATCTTGACCCGCAAATAGAGGAGTCAAATCCAGATGTGAACAACCCAATAACTCCCACCCTTGAACCTCACATCTATACTGAACCACCCGCTGCTGCTGAAAACCCCATCCTCGAACTGAAACCCCTTCCTGCTCATTTAAAATACATCTTTTTGGGTTCTAATCAGACCCTTCCTGTGATCATCAATTCCAACCTCAGTCCTGAACAGGAATCCCGTCTGATTGTTGTCCTCCAGCAACATCGCAGAGCCATCGGATGGACCCTCGATGATTTGACTGGAATAAGTCCCTCTTATTGTACTCATCATATCTATTCAGAAGAGGGCACACGACCTTCTCGTGAAATGCAGAGACGCTTAAATCCCAATCTGCAGGAGGTCGTGAAAAAGGAGATCATCAAGTGGTTAGATGCCGGGATCATCTACCCGATCTCCGATAGTCGTTGGGTGAGCCCGATTCAGGTCGTGCCTAAGAAGGCAGGACTCACCACTATAACGACTGAGACCGGAGAAATCATTCCTACCCGATTAGCCAACTCGTGGAGAGTCTGTATAGATTACCGTCGACTCAATTCCTCCACGAAGAAGGATCATTTCCCACTACCCTTCATTGATCAAATTCTCGAAAAATTAGCGGGAAATAGGTTCTTCTGCTTTCTTGACGGGTACTCCAGTTATAACCAGGTGGCAATCCATCCTGAGGACCAAGAAAAGACCACATTCACCTGCCCCTTCGGAACATACGCTTTCCGAAGGATGCCTTTTGGTCTTTGCAATGCACCCGCTACTTTTCAGCGATGCATGCTTGCCATATTCTCAGATATGGTAGGTGATTATCTGGAAGTCTTCATGGATGACTTTTCAGTTTTCGGAGCATCATTCGACGATTGCCTCCAGCACTTGGTCCAGATACTCAGGCGGTGCATCGACGTGAATTTGGTTCTTTCCTGGGAAAAGAGCCATTTCATGGTGCCTGAGGGAATTGTCCTGGGACACTCAATTTCGGAGAAAGGTATCCAAGTGGATCGAGCTAAGGTTAATCTGATTTCTCGCCTTCCTATGCCTAGCTCGATCAGGGACATCCGATCCTTTTTAGGGCATGTCGGTTTTTATCGACGATTTATCCCTGATTTTTCAAAAATCGCACGCCCCCTGACCACTCTTCTCTCCAAGGATGTTCCCTTCGAAATCTCCAAGGAATGCACTCAAGCATTTGAAATCCTGCGTGACCGAGTCACCCAAGCCCCGATCCTACAGTCCCCTGATTGGTCTCAACCCTTTGAGATCATGTGTGATGCATCCGACTTCGCTGTAGGAGCGGTTTTGGGGCAGAAAAACGACAAGAAACCTGTGGTCATTTACTACGCCAGCAAAACACTCGATGAGGCTCAGCGTAACTATACAGTTACTGAGAAAGAGCTGCTAGCTGTAGTATTTGCCCTAGAGAAATTCAGATCATACCTTCTGGGTTCCCATGTCATCATATACTCGGATCACACGGCTGTGAGGCATCTCCTTGCAAAGAAGGACGCGAAACCTCGATTGATCCGATGGATCTTGCTGTTGCAAGAATTTGACCTCGAGATTCGCGATAAAGCGGGAAAACAAAACGTGGTAGCTGATCACTTGTCCCGTCTTCCTTCTGAAATGATAGACCCTTCCGGACCCATCACTGAGCATTTTCCCGATGAGCACCTGCTGACTATTGGTACTAGCCTTCCATGGTTTGCTAATATTGTAAATTACTTGGCATCTCATCAGACCCCGTCCGATTGGCCGAAGGCCAAGAAAGACAAATTACGCTCCGATGCCAAGTATTACATTTGGGAAGACCCGTACCTCTTCCGCATAGGTGCCGATCAGATCATCCGGAGATGTATCCCGGAAGGGGAAGTCAACAATATCCTCTCTTTCTGCCATGACCAGGCATGCGGTGGCCATTTTGCCGGGCATAAAACCGCATCAAAAGTCCTCCAGTGCGGCTTTTACTGGCCCACACTGTTCAAAGACGCATACAGTCATTGCAAGGCATGCAGTCGTTGCCAGACTTTGGGCAACATGAGCCATCGCGACATGATGCCTATGCAACCGATTCTAGTATGCGAAATCTTTGATGTTTGGGGGATTGATTTTATGGGCCCCTTTCCTGTTTCGGATGGTTTCGAATACATTCTGTTGGCTGTGGACTACGTGTCCAAATGGATCGAAGCCATACCGACCCGAACCTGTGATCACAAAATCGTTCTCAAATTCATTCATCAACACATTTTCTCAAGGTTCGGGATTCCTCGTGCAATAATCTCTGATAGGGGGACCCATTTCACAAATGCTCAGTTTAGGTCACTGATGACCAAATGCGGGGTGTCTCACCGAATCTCTACTCCTTACCACCCCCAAACTAATGGTCTAGCTGAGCTGTCGAATCGGGAGATCAAGAAAATCCTACAGGTCACTGTTCGACCTGACAGGAAGGACTGGTCGTCCCGACTTCCGGAAGCATTGTGGGCCTATAGGACCGCCCACAAGACCCAATTGGGCATGTCTCCCTTTAGATTGGTGTACGGAAAGGCATGCCACCTTCCCGTCGAACTGGAGCATAAAGCCTATTGGGCAGTACGGAACTGTAATCTAGATCTTTCCAAGGCTGGGACCCACAGAAAACTCCAAATCAGCGAGATCGATGAATTACGCACAGACGCGTACGAGAACTCGCAAATCTACAAGGAGCGGGTTAAAGCCTTCCACGACAAACACATCTCAAGAAAGATCTTCCATCCTGGTCAAAAGGTCCTACTCTTTGATGCCCGACTCAAACTCTTCCCAGGAAAACTGAGATCTAAGTGGGTCGGACCATATTTGGTCCGACAGGTTTTTGGAAATGGAGCAATCGAAATCAGTCCACTCAGCCACGATTCTGAACCTTTCATCGTGAATGGTCAAAGACTCAAGCCGTTCATTGATGTAACTTCTACTGATTTGGCTGAGGCATCTCATATCCTCCTTTCCCCTTGAGCTTATTGCGCCCAGCCGATGGCGTAAAACTCAGCGCTTAACGGGAGGCAGCCCGTCATTCTCTTTGAAAACCTGAAACTTGTTCTGACACCTTTCAGCACTCGAAGTTCACCCTGAACTAAGACCCCCTAGGTTACAATGAGGACATTGCAAATCTTAGGCATGGGGGGGTAGGAAAGTGCAAAAACTTGTAAGAAAAGGTTTCAAACAAAAAATTCACATATGCCAAAAATACCATAAAAATTAAAAAAAATTTTTCGAAAAAGAATAAGAGGAAAAGAGGAGAAGGAAAATTTTGTGAAGGAGAGAAGAAACAAAATGAAAAAGGAGCACAAAATTATAAGAAAAGTTGATAGTCATTAGTAAGGAACTAAGGAATTAACCTAAGTTCTAGACCTCATTCAAGAAAATAACTGAAAAGTGCACAATGAGATTAGTAAGAATGCAAACCTTAGGCATTCTTGAATAGACTCTTAGTACTCATTAAGATCTGGACACTCCTCAAGAGGTTGAGGAAAATGAAAAGCTGAAGTATTAGGTCTAAGGCTTAGGAAGTATTCGGCCTCGTTAACTAATTTTTGGTTTACGGGACTCAGTAACCTAAGCACCCTAATCTCACACACAGCCTGGTTCAGTAAGCGTAAAAATCAGAATCACGCAGAAGCGTCGCAAAAATCTGAAAAGAACACCTAGAATAGGAATGGCCGATCAACACAAGTTGATTTGGACGAGTTCCCAGCGCGGAGAGGCGGGAAATCCCCTCGAAGATGCGTAACAAAATATCATCTCCTCGGTGCTTGTCTCTTAGGATATTTACATATCCTACGGGGGGCATGTAAGCACTCTGCTGGTTCAGATTCCATGGATGGCATTATCTCGAAGTGTCAATTGCCAGGGTCTGGATTCGGCCACGGAATACCATGGATGGGATTATCTCGAAATCTCAATAGCCAGGGTTCCGGGGGTTGCCATAGGCGGTGCTATCTCGAAGCATCGATCGCCAGGAACCCTTGAGGATTGATGATGGGAGCAAGGAATCTGATACAGACCGTGTTGAAAAGCCAATCCTAGACTAGAACTAAAAAGAAAAAGAGAGAGAAAACTCTCCAAACAGAAAAAACTTTCTATCTCTCTCTTACAAAACGCACTGCGAACTGGGCCAGGGCTAAAATCATTTCAAGCACGGGTGCTTTAACCACGAAGTCCAATAAACCTTAGGTTAGTTCTTGCGGGCCTTAAAAACCTTTGCTAAAAGACTGAGGCTAAGGCTAGACAGATTTGGATCTTGATTGGTACTAGAGTATCTTTTAGGCCTATGGTCAGCATTCTAACCTAATCTATGCTCAAATAAAAAGGCACTTATCTAAAACCATTGAAAACTTCATGGTCTAGAACAAGGGTTGAAACCTTAAGTTTTTTTTGCTAAGGGACTAGCAAAAGCTAGGCATGGGGGTATGATGAGAACCTCATCATGAGCCATAACTAGCTCATTTTGACCCAATACAAAGGATAAAAGCTCCTACATATCTCAAGGAAAGGCTTAACTCAGAGAATTCTGAGTTTGAGAAGAAAACCAGTCATAAGGGGTAAAAGTGCAATTTTACCAGTATAATCTGCATACAGGGTAATTCAGGGCCCAAACACAGGTCAAAACAGCTTAATAAGAATAAAAGTGGGATGAGATGATCTAGCAAGGGCTACAGCACTTCCAAGGAACCAAATGATAATCTGTAACCCTAAAACAACCCACTTCAATTCACAAGGTTCGAGGCAAAGTAAAAATAGAATAAACCCTCTAAAATTCATAGAAAAATAATCTCTAGGGTTTAGAACCTTCAATTTGGCCTTTAGAACCCATTTTGACCTACATTGAGAACCATGCCCAATTAATAACTTAATTTGGGTCTTTACGCAAATTGACCGGTCAAACAAGGTTTAATATGAAAATGAAATTTACCATCAGATTCCTTAGGTTCTAATTAGTCATGTATAAAAACTTGAGCCTAAGAAGAAACCTCCTTGACCGACTTTACACTTTGGTCCTCATATATTTACTCTTTGGCCCTCAACTTTTGAACCCTCGCATTTAGGCCCCTAACTCTCCTTCGTTCTTTGCAAACAGGTCCCTCCTGCAAAACCCTGCCAGCACCATGCTCCGGCGACCTTGCGCGGAGCATGGCGCCGCGCAGGGTGAGGTGGAGGACCTGGCATGTGTACCGGGGGTGCCCTGCGTCGTCAGCCGTCGCAGGAGCACCCCCATGGTCATTGCAGCCCCCCATACCGGCCGTGCGAACGCACGGACGGTATGGGTTCGAATTCCGACCATGCTCCGGCGAGGGAGACACGTCGTCTCCCTCCGCCTTCCTCCCTGCTTCAACCCTATAAATACCCCCCGCCGCTCCACCGACCAAGGCAGCCTGGATCTGACGGAGAAAACCCCCAGCTTTCTTCTCTTCTTTCTCCGGCAGACGCTCACCAGCTCCGGCGACTTCCTCCCCCTCCACCTCTTCGCTCTGCCGCACTACCAGCAGCAGAGACTTCCTCCCCTGCTCTTCCCGCGCCACGCCGCACCCAGCTGGCGCCTCTCCAGCCCTCTGCTCGCCGCCGCTCCTCTCTCTGAGCATCATCTTCTCCGGCGACAGTCGATACGACTGTCGCCCTGTTCCTCCCCCTTCGTCCCTGCAGTTAAGTTAGACTTACTCCCCTTCTCCTCCTCTTTCTTTCCCCGCTTTCGATTTAGTCAATTAAGCCCTCTACCGACCCTGTTCACCCTCATCCTCTCCGCCTCCGACCACCCTCCGGCGAGCCGCTCCCATCACCTCAGCGACCCACACGGCTCGCCGACCACCGCAGAACTTCCGCCTCCTCACCCTGATCCTCTTCCGCCCCTCCACTTCCCACCAAACACCCTCTGCAGACCCACCGAACACACCCACTCCCTCGCTCACAGTTTGACCTAGGACGACCCGACAGCTCCATCTCGCCCCCTGCAGACCCCCTGACCACCTTCGCCGTGCCACGGCGAAGGTCCCCCGCCTGTCTGATTTGGCCGAGAGGCCGTGCTATTGATTTCAGGTTCCAGGCCTTGACCGCCATTGGCGAGGAAGCTCGAAGCTTGCTCGAGGTTGCTCCAAGCCTAGATATCCCAGGTTGAAGAGCCACGGCCAGCGCGGAAGAGTCTTGCGCACACACCCCGGCCCTCAATTGGAGTTGCGCGCCTCAACAGCTGTTGCAATTGGAAGCGCCATCCCTGCTGCAGGCGTGAGAGAAACGGGTGCGCGGATAGTCCCACCTCGGAACCTTCTGAAGCCACGCACCCACATAAATTGAAAAACTGCCACCATCTGTTTGCCTCAGTTACCACGGGGTGAGGTCCCTCTCACCCGACCCGACCCGACTCGGCCTCGTCCGTGACCACGCTCCGCGGACCTGGCCCGACCCGAGTAGACTGACCTGCACTCCTCGCCCACCACACACGCCGGTGGGCCTGGACCCGGGCCTGACCCGAACCCGATTACCCGGTAGCGCTCTGGGAGAGCTTCCGAAGAGTGATTTCAGAGAGAGAAATACGCGGGGGAGGGGGGTAGGGTAGGTTTTTGCCTCTTGACGAATAAACTCTGAAGTGTGCAGGCCAAAGAAGAAGAAGCAGACCCGCTGAAGGAGAAGGAGCTGCTGCACTGTAGCGAAGGCATTGTTAAGTCGTCTCAGCACCGGGGCAGACGACGGAAGGTCAGCAGCCAAAGAAGAAGAAGACCCGCTGAAGAAGAAGGAAGAGCAACGGCCATCGCGAAAGAAGAAAAAGAGAAGTCAAGGCAGGTGAAGACAAAGAAGAAGAAGGAATGAAGAGAAGCAAGAAGCAAGAAAAGAAGAAGATGATCTGATGAAAAAGAAAGAAAGGAAACAAGAAGAAGAGCACGAGGGGAAAATCTGAAGAAAGCAGAAGAAAAAGAAGAAGAAGAAGAAGAAGAAGAACAGGAAGAACCAAAGACAAAGAGGAAGAAAGAAGAAAAGAAGAAGAAGCCAATTTTTCATCTCTCTCTCTCTCTCTTTATTTTTGTAATAGAACTTGTATATCTCTAGAATACAACTTGCTCCCTGAGTTCGACCTCGGGAACTCTTTTATTTTTCCGAGTAAAAAATTTTATATGATACGTTGGTAACAACCGGCTTTACTACAACGATATAACACAAACCGGTCGAACCGACGTCTCATCAATGGGTATGCATGCATGTGCATATGTGGGTGTGCATTTAAGTTACGTAGATGGGTATGCATGTGTATATGGGTTTAGGGGATCTCTAAATAGGTTTCCTAAGGTGAATAAAGGTTAGGAATAGGTGGGGTCTAATTAAGATCTAAGTGGGTCCATAACAGGGAAATTAGGACTAGGAAAGAGAAATTGGCTTGGGGCTTAATTAGGTGGGTTTAAGAATAGGCTTATTGGGTGGTGGATGGGTTCATAGGTTTATTCCTCTTCCTCTTTTCTCCTTTTATTTCATCTTTTATTCTTTGGCTTTTTGAATCTCTTCTTCTCATTTCCTCCATCTTATTTCTTTGTCTTTTTTTTTCTTGATTTATTATTCCCGTATAGACCTTCAATCACAAGATAAGACATTATATCATAATTAGGTCCATAAAACACATTATTTATTAATAAGCAACTAAATATGATGCAAATGCAAACTATGCATGAAATGAATGCAATATTTATAACTATACTAGAAATCTATCCTAATCTAGGCATTTTAAACCTATGGTTACTGCGTAATTAGGTATTTCAAGGGTTTATTAAAAGTCAAATGGTCATTAATGTCTAACAAGTGGATCCATGCAGAAAAAAATGGGTTTTCACACACTTCGAGAATCAATGGACATCTGAAACCCTAAAAACAGACCCGCTTAATTAACTGAGGTTCTGGTTAGGATAAAATTCACCTAAACCTTCTAAAAATCATAGAAAAATATTCCCTAAGGTTTAGTATCTTTGATTTAACCATCAGAACCTAATTTTACCTAAAACAGAATCTCAAACAGACAATTGCCGTAATTTGGGTTTTTGTATAAATTACCTGATCAAACTTGGTCTAAAATAAACTCCAACTTCACCATTAGATTTATTGGGTCTAAATTAGGTTTGTACCAAAATTTCATCCTAATCTGATATTATTTTGACCTAGTTTACATTTTGGTCCAAGTCTGACTCTTGTTCTCTCAAATAGCCCCTCAGCTTTTAAAATCTTTGCAAAAAGGCCCCCAACTTCTTCATCTTCATAAAATAGTCCTTGCCGCCATTGAAGGTCAACCGACCTCTAGGCAATGTTTGACCGACCTAAATCCTACTCAAATCTCAATCAATTCCCACCAAATTTAGTGGGATTGATGTTCACACCTAGGGAAACCTATTGGGATTGATTCTAACTCCTAACCCCCTCTGATTCATGTGTTCGAACCCACGAAATCAGTGGGGTTCTTCAGCTTTGGAGCTTGTTTCCTGTACTCCAAGCTCTCCTAAGCCCTATGAAAGATCGCCCATGGCATTCCTCACCTCCTTAGCGAGAAATAGAGCCAAAAACCCCTCTTCTTCCTCCAACCTATGGCTTACTCCACCTCTCTCTGGCGGCTCTCCACCTCCGGCCTCTTCGCCAGCCACCACATACGATAGGCGGTCGGTTCTTCTTCCCCACGTCTTTCCACACCTCGCAATACCGGCGAGGTGCTCTCTATCCCTCCGTCGTCGTCGTTATCCACCTCCGAAGCACCTTTGTCTCTGGCACCAGCCATACCAGACTCAACGCCTCCTCCGTCCCCTTTCATCCACTACTTAGTCTCAATGACTCCTTATCCTCAGTTCATCATCATCGTGCTACTACTTCTCCGTTTCGACCACTCCTATGCCATCCACGCCTCCGTCTTCCCCCTCGCTGGCGTACCTCTGGCGAGACATTCCAGCCGCTACAGACCATTTCTCCACCTTTGCCAACCACTTCCAACCACTCCCACAGCACGCCACCACCACCACCACCACCTTCTCCACACCTATGCGCATCTACTGAGCTATTCTGACAATGCCATTATGCCATTTTTGTGCTTTCAGATACACAGGTCGTCACCGCTATTGACGAAGCTGCTTCGAGCGAGCTCAAAGCGTGTTCTTGCGGTAGCTGCACCAGGTTCCACCTCCAGGCAGAGTGGAAAACTTCCACAAAGACTCTCAGGCCTTCGATTGGGAGCTTTGACCTCTCCTTTATCATCAATTGACCACATATTCAACAGCTGATAACACATAAAGGAGCCGTGGGATTTAGTCCCACATCATGGATTGAGGAGAGGAAGAAGGTGCATAAATTGATTTTCTGTTTCCTCGTTATCGCCTCAAGACATGGGGTCAGGTCCCTTTACCTTACCCACACACCTGATCACCTAAGCAATCACTGCTTGCCTACGATCACGCCTGTAGGCCTGCACCCGGATCTGGTTACTGTTCCTACCCGATTACGCGATTAACCCCGGGTCTTTGAGAGAAGGAAAGAAAGGGAAAAGAAAGAGAGAGAGAGGGGGGTTTTGCTCGCTCTCTAACTCTCTGACACTTAAAGGAAAGAGGCCTTTGCCTCTATGCATGACTTAAGGAAGAGCTAAAGAGAAGCAGAGAGAAGGAAGAGGAAGAACGGCTCTCTATAGAGCACTGTAGCAGGCAACATTTAAGTCATCTAATTTGAGCATCCGATGTCTGATTCAACCAATTTGTGCTTCTGTTGCTATACTGCTTACCTTGTGTGGAATTATTTGGTTGATACTATGCACTTATTTGGTATTATTGTATAAGGGTAATTGGTGATTTAAATCACTATTTTACCTATTATTTTTGCACATTGCTACTGATTCTCATATATATATATATCCTTCTTGCATGGATTTTTCATTATAAATTGCTCATCTTTGTGGTTATATTGTGATCTTGAAATTAATTACAATATTTGCTCCCAGTGAACAACCTCAGACTTTAAAATTTGAGTATAAATTGTATTTGTTTTTGTGTGATTTCGACTATACTACGACGAAGTATTTTAAAACATTGATTTCGCACATTAACATTTTGGCCCCGTTGCCAGGGAGCAATGTGTAATTTGATCTCTTGATTCTAATTTCTAATTCAGTTCTAACTTGCTTCATCTATTTGGCTGTTATTTGTGTAGGAGATTCACCCATGGAACATCAGTCGTGCATCAAACACTCCAGGAGCAAGTAAACTTCATTCCCTTTTCCCTTAAAAGCCCCTAATTCTGAGAAGAGAAAAAAAAGGAGAAAAAAATAATTTGGATCAACTTGGTTTTTCATATTTAGAATCATTCATCACAAGTTGTCTGATTTGATTTATTTCTAGAAAATCCCTGATGTTGATTTCTGCACCTACTGTTGAACGATTATGAACCCTATGCTAACGTGTTCGATTTTAGAAAACTTGTCGTTGTAGTTCGAAAGCGAAGAATTCGTGTTCAACAAATAAAATTTATACCGAAATGAAAATTCCAGGTCGAACACAGGGAGGCGGACATTTGATTTAAAAACTACGCGTTTCTTTTTATTTGTCACAGAATAATTCAATTTAAAACTATCTAATTATTTACAATAAATAGAAGAGAAAGAGAGAGTAAGAGAGAAAGAGAATATTACACAGAGAAATCAAAATGAGATGTAGAGTAAACAAGGAATTTTTTTCATTGAGGAGATTGTTCATTACAACTAGAGAGCATAAAATAATTACTTTAGAAAGTGATAAATTTACTCTAGAAAGCATTAAAAGAATGGAGGGAGAAATGTTCTCCTCGACGATTGCTTGGAAGACGAACAAAACTACACTAGAAAGCAGTAAATTTATACTAGAAAGAAGTAAAAAGAATAGGGAGAGAGAAATCCTCCTCGACGGTTGCTTGGAGGACGAGCCGGAAGGGATAATGCCTGGATGGAGAACGAAGCAGGACGAAGGAGAACGAAGCAGAAGAACGGGAACGAAGCAGCACGCTATCGTCGTCGCGGGATCCACTTCCGAAGGGGAACGAAAATTGGACTTTATCTCGCGAGAAGCATCCCGGGTGTGGGACAAGCTTCTCTTGAGCTTTGGAGGGGTAGAGAGGAGAAAGAAGGGATGAAAATTTCGTATGGAGGGGGTCTCCTTTTATAGTTGCAAGGAGCAGGGGAAAAATGGACATTACAAGTTAAAAATAATAAATGAGGGGTCTTTAGTGACTGATAAATCCGTCACTAAAGCCTCCTTCGTGGGTGTTGTGGGCGGCTCGCTCGCGCCTCCTCGCCTGCTCGCGTGCTCAACGGCTTGCGCACGTTCGTCGATTCTCAGCCGTCCGATCACGAGATCGGACGGCTTAGGATGCGTCTCTGCCCGCTCGTTGTGCGCCTGCCTGGCGCGTGCGATCGCACGTCCACGTCACGCGTTCAATCGCGCGTGAACGTAATCGGGCGCGCGCAGTCGTCCGATCTCCATCTGACGCTCCACGCGCCTCAATTGCCTGCGCCTTCCAACCCCTCGCCGCGGCTCGAACCCGTGCCCGGTGCTCGCGAAAGCACGCTCGACCACTGCGCTATGGGGCGCGGATGGTTGAGCGGACGCTTTTAAGTGCGAGCGACCACAGCCGCTGGATTAAGATCCAACAGCAGAGAGCGATCGGGCTCGGGGCCTTCACAAAAAGCAAGCAGCCGTTTGGGTGGCTGAGATGGCGCCACGTGGTGCCATCTTGGCCGTCCATCTTCTAGAAGTTGTAGATGGTGCCACAGATCTTGGATTGACTCGATTTTTGTGTCGTTGGGCTGCGATCGTCGATCCGAATTCATCCGTGCGGTCGGATTTAACATCTGAAGTGTGGATGTACACCATCATGTCCCTTGATCTTCTCGGGTTCCCCGATCAAATATGTGATTCTACGGATGTCTAATTAGGGTGATCTTGGAGTCGTTGAACTCCAATCGTCGCCCTGATCACATCCATACGGTTGGATCTTTGATCCGAGGCCCCGATAAAATGTTTGCCCTGTCCAAGCACATAGAAGGAGACAATTAACCTCCATTTTATTCAAACTACTCTAAATGCAAGATGATGCATGTTATGCAATATTTATATCGTGAAATGCAATCCTATGCTTAAGAACATGCATAAATAGACATTTTAAGTAGTGTAAATGTGTTTACATCACCTACTTAGGGTTTAAGGTATCTAGGGCTACTCACCTTCTTAATTGAGCCCTAGGTTCCAAATTTGGATGGAACTAATTGGACCAGTTAGAGCCAAATTAGGGTTTCTATTTCAGGGTTTTAGAGACATTTGCTTAAAAAAAAAGAATCTACTCTCCAAAAAGTGTGTTTCCTAAGCCTCGGTTGAATTTATCTAATCAAGCAAAACCTAAAAGAAAGCTCTAAACATCCAACTTGAATCCTAAAATCAGGGACCTAATAATTTCAAGGACAAAACAGGTGAAGTTGACCCACCTTGTGGGCTCAACCAATCTTCAAATTAGGTCACCACTCACAAATACATCTTAAAGTTCAAGTGATATACTAAAGCACCTTCTTTCTAAACTTAAAATTGGTAGACCTAAGAGGTTAAGTAATCCATTCTGATCTACCTAGGTCCACGGTGACAAGGAAGGTCAAGTGGGGAAAACCCTATAACCCGTGGGGACGCTCTACCATGTAGGGGTCTTTGCGAGACTCTCCCTTCCTGCCTGCCCAGGTATTTCTTAGGTGGACAACTCTGTGGTCTAGAGGTATCATCCGCCTCGAACCTCTATAGTCATCCAAAAATCTTTGGGTGTCTTGATTGGGTCCATCACACCTTTTATCCCTTGTCTATTCCATCAATGTATGTACGGGAAGAGGTCCTTAAGACCACCCTTGAGGCCTCCACTAGTTTTTCACTCTCATCCAGGCCAAGGCTCAACTTCCTTGTTTGTGCAACTACCCAATCACATCGACATCTCTTCCAACTCCTCCACTTTTAAGCCCGAATCTTCAGCCACAACCATGGATCATCGAAAACAACCTAACTTTGAACCACAACAATTCTTTGATTTCAGAGATCGGATCAATGCCTACATCAACCCACCGCCGCGTCCTCAAATGAGAGATCACTACAATCCCACTGCGGTGGTGATCGAACCCCAAATCAACATTCCTACAGGAGGACCCAAGGTGGAGCTCAAACCTAGTATGCTTCACATGACCCCGAAATTTCATGGCTTCAACTCCAAGGATCCTTTCCAACACATCAAGAATCTAAAGCATTTGCCCCACACATTCGGGGCAGACATGCATACTAAAGATGACCTACTATTGAAAATCTTCTCCTTCACTGTAGCTGACAAAGCTACCCATTGGTTTCAGACATACCTGTTTGGAGCGCTTGATCAAGTTTTAGAAAAGTTGCGTTGTAGTACAATCGAAAAAGCATTCAAAACAAATACAATTTATTACTCGAATTTGAAAGTCTGTGGTCGAACAGAGGGAGCAAATTAAGGTTTAGAAATCAAGATCAAAATTTGAGAATTTGAAAGAATATAATATGCAATAAAATCAATGTTAAAGTGCAAAAATATAGGAATAAAGGTAAGACACTAAAGAAACCAATGTATGTGAATAAACACAAAATTGGACGTCTGATTTGTGAATCAGACGCCTTAAAATGTGGTTGCTACAATGCCTGGCTTCTCTTCTTTCTTCTTCTTCTTCTTTTCTCTGTCTCTAGCGGCTGCTTTCAATCCTCTTCTTTATTTCTCTTCTTCTTTATCTTCTTCTGATTCCTTGCCATAGCCTTTCTCTTCCTCTACCTTCTTCTCTGTCTCGACTGCCTTCAGCTTCTTCTTCCTTCAGTTCCTTCCTTCTCTTTCTTTCTCTTTCTTTCTCTACCTTTTCTTCGACTCCTTTTGCCTTCGCCTTTTCCTTCTTCTCTTTGTTGCAGCCCTTCTCCTTCCTTAACTTTTGACTTCGGCTTTCTCCTTCTTCCTTGGCTTCAGTGAGTCTGCCACCAGTATTGTGGCTAGGCGACGAGGGAGAGTGGGGGAAGTCGCCGGAGCTTGATGAGTAGATTGACCGAAGGAGGAGAGATGAAATTGAGGGGTTTCTCCGACTGAATTCAAGCTTAGGAGATGTGGGGCAAGTTGGGGTCCCTTAAATAGGTCCGGGTGGACGGGTTTGTGCTTGGAAGCCAAGCTTCCAAGCACGGCAAGTTCGCCGATAGAGGAAACTCGAGAGAGACCCAAATCTCTCATGCGCTCGCATGAGAGATTGGATACCAAATAGGGCTTCTAATTGGGTTCACATTGGAGGAGATTTCTCAGAGAATCTCCCTTTCAAGCTCGCCGGAGTAGGATTCCCTCCGCTATAATGGTGGAGGGACATAATTGCAAACAACGAAGAAGAAGATAGGGGGTCAATTGTGAGGGCCTTTGAAATCTAGGGGTAGAAATATAATTGGGCTTGACCTATTTGCAAAGTGGGTCAAGATGAATTCCCCTTAGGTCCAAATTTTGGTAAAAACCTAATTTGGACCTAAGGAATCCAATGGTGAGATTGGATTTTGGGTTTAACCACGTTTGACTGGGCAATTTATGTAAAAACCTAATTTAGGGCAAACATTTGTCTGAGACCCCATTTTAGGTCAAAATAGGTTTTAATGGCCAAATTGAAGGTTCTAAGCCCTAGATAATATTTTTCTATGTTTTTTAGAGGGTTTAGGTGAATCTTATCCTGACCAAAACCTTGTTAAATCAAGTGGGTCTATTTTGGGGTTACATGAAATCATTTAATTCCCAGAATTCACACGAACCCTTTTCTGTTTGAACCAACCCACTTTTTATCTTGTTATGACCATTTGACCTGTGTTTAGTCGTTGAGAAAATCCATTGTTGCACTGCAATGGCAAAATTGTAGTTTTACCCCTTATTTCTTGCTTTTCTCTTAAAATGGTTATTCAGTGAAATAGGACCTCCAGGTGGTTATGTAGGAGCTTTTGTTCTATTTTATGGGTCAAAATGAGCTAGTTAGGGCTCATGATGGTGATCCCAGCATACCCCCATGCCTAGCTTTTGCTAGTCCCTTAGCAAAATTTTAAGGTTTTAACTTCGATTCTAGACCATGAGTTCCTTGATGTTCAAAACTATGATGAGTGCTTTTTTCTACTTTTGATTAAGTTAGAATGTCGATAGTAGGCCTAGAGGTACTCAAGTACCAACCAAGATCTGTACCTGACCAGCTCTAGCCTCAGTCCGCCACGAAGGTTTTTAAGGCCCACAGGACTATCCTAAGGTTCGTTGGACTCTGCAGTTAAAGCACCCATGCTTTAACATATTTTAGCCTCAGTTTAGTTTGCAATGCATTTTTTGTAAGAGGGAGACAAGGGATTTTCTTTGTTTGGAGAGTTTTCTCTCTCTTTTCTTTTTATTTCTAGCTTCGGATTGGCTTCTCAACATGGTCTATATCGGATTCCTAGTCCCCATCATCAATCCTCGAAGGGTCCCTAGCAATCGATGCTTCGTGATAGCACCGCCCATGGAAACCCCCAAAACCTTGGCTTTTGAGATTTCGAGATAATCCCACCCATGGTGTTCTGTAGCTAAATCCAGACCCTAGCAATTGACATTTCGTGATAATGCCACCCATGGCATCTGAACCAGCACAGGGTGCTTACATGCCCTAGTAGGATATGTAAATATCCTAGGAGACAAACACCAATGAGACGATATGCTATTGTGCATCTTCAAGGGGAATTTCCCACCTCTCCGCACCCGGAACTCGTCCAAATCAACTTGTGTTGATCGGCCGCTCCTAATCTAGGTGACTTTTTCAAACCAACTTAAACGCATTTGCGTGACTTTGATACTTATGCGCACTGAACCAGACTGTGTGTGGATTGGGGTGCTTAGGTTACTGAGTCCTGCAAACTTGAGGTCTGTTAATGAGGCCAAATACTCCCTAAGCCTTAGACCTAATACTTTAAGCTTTGCATTTCCCCAACCTCTTGAGGACTATCCAGGCCTTAGCGGATACTTGAATTTTTATGCCTAAGGGTCTATCTAAAGAGGCCTAAGATCAACGTTCCTACTAATCTCTTTTGTGCCTCATTAACACTTTTTTCCTTTCATTTTCTTTTTCTTGATATGGTCTAGAACTTAGTTAATCCCTTGATTTCTTACTAATAACTATCTCTTCTTTTTCTTTTCATTTTGTCCTTTTTTCTTTGACATTTTTCACTTTTCCCCTTTTTCTCCTCATGATTTGTATGGCCTCAAAATTTTCTCTCTCAGAATTATTTTGTTCTTTTTCAAGAATTTTTTCATTTTTTTGGTGTTTTTGGGATATGTGATTTTTTTTGTTGAAACCTTTTCTTGTAAGATGAGTTTTCACGGCATTTTGCATTTTCATACCTCCCCATGCCTACGATTTGCAATGTCCCCATTGTAAATTAGGTGGGTTCAAATTCAGCTTAGATCATTCATTAGAACAGGTTTTGGGTGGGCGAACGGGTCGAGGTGACTGTTGCGAACGATTTCAACACTCGGGTATGGGTACCTGAGGTGGGGTCGGCTGTTCTAATGGATGAACCCTAAAGTGCAATATGAATTCAGCATAGGAATGTCAAGAAAGGTTTTGGGTTTTTCAAAAATGACGGGTTGCCTCCCGTTAAGCGTCTAGTTTTACGCCTTCGGCTAGGCGTAATAAGCTCAGGGAGAATGGAGGGTAAAGGATATCTCAGACAAATTTGTATCAGTCAGGTCAATGAACGGTTTGAGTCTCTGACCATTCATGACAAAAGGTTCTGAATCGTGGCTGAGTGGACTGATCTCGATGGCTCCATTTCCAAAGATTCATTGGATGAGGTAAGGTCTGATCCATTTGATCATAGTTTACCTGGCAACAGTTTAAGCTTGGCATCAAAGAGTAGGACTTTTTGACTAGGATGGAAGATCTTTCAAGATATGTGCTTGTCATGAAAGGCCTTAACCCGCTCCATATAAATTCAAGAGTTCTCATACGCATTGTGACGTAATTCATCGATCTCATTCATTTGAAGCTTTCTGTGGGTTCCTGCCTTAGAAAGATCTAGGTTGCAATTCCGTACTGCCCAATAGGCTTTGTGCTCCAATTCGACGGGGAGGTGACATGCCTGCCCGTATACCAATATGAAGAGAGACATACCTAATTGGGTTTTGTGGGTGGTCCTATAAGCCCACAAAGCTTTCCGAATTCGGGATGACCAGTCTTTCCTGTCAGGTCAAATAGTGACCTAGAGGGTTTTCTTGATCTCCTAATTTGATAGCTCAGCTAGACCATTAGTTTGTGGGTGGTAAGGAGTAGAGATTCGGTGTGACACCCCGTATTTGGTCATCAGTGACCTGAACTGAGCATTAGTGAAATGGGTCACTCCATCAGAGATTATAGCATGTGGAATCCTAAACCGTGAAAAGATGTTCTGATGAATGAATTTGACAATCACCTTATGATCATTGGTTCGGGTCGGAATGGCTTCGATCCATTTGGACACGTAGTCAACAGCAAGTAGAATGTACTCGAAGCCGTCCGAAATAGGAAAGGGTCCTATAAAATCAATCCCCCATACGTCGAAGATTTCGCATACGAGAATTGGTTGTAAGGGCATCATATCAGGATGGCTCATGTTGCCTAAGTTCTGGCAATGAGTGCATGCCCTACAGTGATTGTATGTATCTTTGAAAATCATGAGCCAATAGAAGCCACACTGGAGGACTTTCGCTGCGGTTTTATGACCTAAGAAATGTCCACCGCAAGCCTAGTCATGGCAGAAGGACAATATGTCCCGAAGTTCTACTTCTGCGGCACATCGTCGAATGATTTGATCAGCACCGATGCGAAAAAGATACAGGTATTCCCAGAAGTAATACCTGGCATCGGAAAGCAATTTGTCCTTCTTGGCCTTCGGTCAATCAGACGGGATATGATGTGATGCTAGATAGTTTACTATATCAGCAAACCATGGAAGCTGTGTACTGATAGTCAGGAGGTGCTCATCAAGAAAATGTTCCGTGATGGGTCCAGAAGGGTCGATGATCTCAAAAAGAAGGCGGGATAAGTGATCAGCTACCACATTTTGTTTTCCCGCTTTGTCGCAAATCTCAGGATCAAACTCTTGCAATAGTAAGATCCAGCGGATTAATTGAGGTTTCGCATCCTTCTTCGTGAGGAGATGCCTCACAGCTATGTGATCAGAGTAAATGATAACACAGGAACCCAGGAGATATGATCTGAACTTTTCCAAGTCAAATACTACAGCTAGCAGCTCTTTCTTAGTAACTGTGTAGTTACGCTGAGCCTCGTCAAGTATTTTTCTAGCATAGTAGATGACCACGGGTTTCCCGTTAATTTTCTACCCAAGTACTGCTCCTACAGCGAAGTCAGATGTATCGCACATGATCTCAAAGGGTTGAGAACAATCAAGGGACTATAGGATCAGAGCTTGGGTAACTCGATCGCGGAGGATTTCAAATGCCTGAGTACATTCCTTGGAGATTTCGAAAGGAACATCCTTAGATAGTAGAGTGGTCAGGGGGTGCGCGATCTTTGAGAAATCAGGAAGGAATCAATGGTGGAAACCGACGTGCCCCAGAAAAGATCGGATGTCCTTGATTGAGCTAGGCATAGGGAGTTTGGAAATCAAGTCCACCTTGGCTCGATCGACCTAGATGCCCTTTTCTTATATGAGATGTCCCAGGACAATTCCTTCAGGCACCATGAAATGGCTCTTTTCCCAGGAAAGAACCAGATTCACGTCAATGCACCGCCTGAGGATCTGGACCAAGTGCAAGAGGCAATCATCAAATGATTCTCCGAATACTGAAAAGTCTTCCATGAAGACTTCCAAATAATCACCTACCATATATGAGAATATGGAAAGCATGCACTGGTGAAAAGTGGCGGGTGCATTGCAGAGATCGAATGGTATCCTTCGGAACGCGTATGTCCCGAAGGGGCAGGTGAATGTGGTCTTTTCTTTGTCCTCAGGATGGATTGCCACCTAATTATAACCGAAGCACTCATCCAACAAGCAGAAGAACCTATTTCTTGCTAGTTTCTTAAGTATCTGATCAATAAACAGTAGTGGGAAATGATCCTTCTTTGCGAAGGAATTTAGTCTTTTGTAATCAATGCACTCTCCATAAATTCGGCACATGGGTCGGTATGATTTCTCTGGTTTCAGTCGTGATCACGGTGAGTCTTGCCTTTTTAGGCACAACCTGGATTGGACTCACCCACTGACTGTCAAAGATTGGGTAGATGATCCCAGCATCTAACCACTTGATGATCTCTTTTTTCACGACCTCCTGTAGATTAGGATTCAGACATCTCTGCATTTCACGGGAAGGTCGTGTGCCCTCTTCGGTGTAGATACGGTGTGTGCAGTAAGAGGGGTTGATACAAGTCAAATCATCGAGAGTCCATCCAATGACTCTTCGATGTTGCTGTAGAATAGTAATCAGATGGGATTCTTGATCAAGTGTGAGTCTAGAGTTGATAATCACAGCAAACGTCTGATTGGAACCCAAAAAGACATATTTGAGATGTTCGGGAAGAGGCTTGAGTTCCAGGATAGGGTTATCAACACCAGCGGGCGATTCGAGGTGTGTGTCAGGAGCAAGGGAAGGAGTAATGTGTGTATCTAAGTCAGGTTCGGACTCCTCTAATTGCAGGTTTTGATCCTCTTGTGGTTAATCGAAAGTAGTCAGGCTGTCCTCAATATACAAATTGTCAACCACAGCCTTGATGTTACATATTTGTTCTATAACACTACAATTGATCCCTTATTGGGCCTTAAAGATGTCAATCTTTAATGTTTGGTTTCCGAATTTCAATTTAATTTGGCCCTCCTCACAATTTATGTTTGCCCTAGCAGCGGCCAAAAAGGGTCTCTATAGTATAATTGGTGTATCCCTCGGGTTTTCTGGATCATCCATATCCAAGACTACAAAGTCCACGTGGAAATAGAAATCGTGCACCCTAATGATGACATCCTCAAGAACTCCTTTAGGTGACTTAATAGATTGGTCAGCCAATTGTAATGTCACCTCTTTAGGTTTAAGCTCAGATTCCTCAAGATGGTCAAGTAGGGATGTAGGTATTAGGTTTATGGAGGCTCCTAAATCTAATAAAGCTCTGTCAAATTAGGTATCACCAATGGTACTGGAAATCAGCAGAGTACCTAGGTCTTTTGCCTTAGGTGGAAGTTTGCTCAAAATTACAGAGCTGGCTTGCTTTGACAGTACGATTGGACTCTCACTTTTGGTTCGCATCTTACGCTTAGGTGTACACACATCTTTCAGAAATCGTGCATAAGCCAGTACATGGCGGATCGCATCCATCAACGGGATGTTTATATGGACCTATTCAAAGAGCTTGACCAGACCCTCCTCAGGTGCCACGGGTTTGGTTGTCCTCTTTCCCTTGGTCAAGGACTCAGGAAATGGAACCTGGGATGGTTCCTCTAGAATAGGTCTAGGTTCTTGATATGGGATAGGGGTATCATGGATAACTATCATAGGGCTTGGGTTACTACCAGGCTGAAAGTGGAGTGGATAAGGTGGGTCTTGTGTTGTGTTACGACTCGGTTCCCAAATCCCTACAGGACAGGACCAGACCGACTCTACTGATCCCAAGACCCAGTCGTCCAACAAGGAAGTAACCAAAAAGCAGTAAAAATAAACTACATTCACCATGCAAGCAACTAACAGTAACAAAAGTACAGCAGTAAAGAAGCAAACTACTACAGTACACACCACCACAACAGTAGAGAATTTAAAAAGGTACAGGAATATAAGTTTACAATAAAAGAGTACAGAAGTGTAACAAAAATACTCACTACAACGGAAACAGGGTACAAACAAAAGGTACAACTACTGGGCTCTACTAGGCCCAACACCCTCTACAGCCGTAGGCTCTGACTGCTCAACACCTGGACCTGAAAAAGGTTATGAGTACACGAAATCAGCGAACGCTAAGTAGAGTGGCTACAAGTTAACTAAAAATAGTAAAGGTGGACAAGTAGCTGTTGTTTTCAATTTCTTTCTTTATTAAACTAATTATTCTTTCTTTCACCATTTGGTTTGTTTATCAGGTCTTTTCCTTGATCTCGTATGTTCCTCATGGGAACGATCTTGATTGCAGTCTTTTTCGAAGAGTAGAAGTAGCACGTGGTGCTCTTTTGGCCGGGAGAGTCCCTAATGGTGGTCCTACACTCGGTCAACACCCCAAAGTCATTGACAGACGTAACGGTGACTATGGCACACGCGATAAACGCACGGGTAGCTACCTCGCACTGGCACTTGGTCAGTCATTTCCGTTAACGGGTGCCTCCAAAGCACAGCACGGAACCAGTATAGGGCATAGCCCTCTCAGTAACAGGGGTCTAGCCCTCCACAGTCCACGCACCCTCACCTGACTACCCTGGTTTGCCCAGTGGGCCTAACAAGTCGGTGTAGGACGGCTAGCTGAACCCCAGGCCCCATGGGGTGGCTAGCTCTCTCCCTACACTAGTAGTTCTCCCCAATACTGTGTACGCGAGGGCCAAAAAGTTGGTACAAAGTGGCCAATCCTAACCCCGGGTCCCAACCCTAGGGTGGCTAGCTCTGCTCTGCACTAAACAGGGGGACAGTCGCTCTCCTTGGTACTCCGTACTCAAGTGCTAGCTCACTTCCCCATTCACATTTCCAGTTCTATTCCATTTATTTTCAAGAGCTCTACTCCTAATTCCCCGTAGGGTTCATGCTCATGTTTCTCAGGCCAAGCCATACTAGGTTTCATCATTTCTATTTCCATTTCATATACAGGCATCTCGTATTTAATTGCAGCAACAGGAACATACATGCAACAGTTGCCAACAACAGTACTTTACATTCCACAGGCATCTGTTATCCAATTACAGGCAATTGTTATTATTTTATTTAATCATCCAAAACTGCAATTCATGCATTCAATACAATTATTCCAGTGTTTCTAGTCCTAGGATTCATGCCATACCCTAGGATCTAACATTCAATCTAATGTTTCTAGTCCTAGGATTCATACCATACCCTAGGATCTAACATTCAATCTAGTGTTTCTAGTCCTAGGATTCATGCCATACCCTAGGATCTAACATTCATTCCAGATATGCATTCATGTTTGTAATTAATCTAGGGGAAGCCACTCTACCCACGAAACCAGGAGTAATGGGGGCTTGATCGGCAGGTCCACGTGCCTCCACAACCCCCAAACATGCAATGGAATGAGGTCCTAGCACAAGGATCAACATCAAGAAACCACTCAGAACATGATAAAAGCATTCCAACAAGTAGAGGAACTTATACGAAGAAGAAAGGAATCTTAATTGCGGAAATCGGACCTCAAACAGACCCTAAACGGGTCAAAAATGACAATCCTGACTCAAATCAGATGTCTGGAACACCTTCCAGACGTCTTAAAAGAAGTCCAGAATCATACCTCACTCTACGCTGCTCCACAGACATCCAGGGATCCTTCTGAACCGTCTGGACCTAGTTCCAGACGTCCAACCACCTCTTCAGATGTCTGGAGATGCTCCCCACCGTCTGGTGCCTCGCCCAGACATCTAAACTGCATGGGAGGGCGTGTCCCATGCCTTCCCAAAGCGAATCCCACCGCGCAACGTAAATCTCCTCAATACGGCACGTATCAGAGCCTTGACGAAACGACCTGCATGGTCGTATTCGCAAAGGGAGGCATAGGGCGCAAGACGTACCTCTCAGTCGTCTGGAGCTTCTTCTAGACGTCTGATTCTAGGAAAAATCCCAGAACTAGAAGCTCCTTCATCTTGTTCGTGCTGCACGTGGCCTAGCCACGCTCGCTCGTCCGCTGCTCTAGCTGTAGCAGCATTGGGGGAAGCCTCCCTGGCACACCTCTCCGCCGTGTGCATGCCCAACGGGCCGTGAGCTTCTCCGGCGAGCTCTCTCACAAGCTCACACACTCTCCTCTCCTTCTCACGCTGCTCCTCCTCTTCGCCGCTTCGCTCACTGCACTCACCGCTCTCGCTCTCGCTGGAGGAAGGAGAAGGTGGCTGGAAGTGGGGTGGTGAACGAGGGAGAGGAGAAGGGTTTAAGTAGGTGCGGGGGAGGGTTCTGTCGGTGAGAGAGGAGAGAAGATGGCGGCTGTGCAAAGTCTACGCGTGGCATGCACGCAGACTCGAGGATGTAGCACACAAAAATTGATATCCAGACGTCTGACCCGAGTCCCAGACATCTTGAAGGGCTTTAATGGCACGGGTCTTAACATGTTGCTTTGCTACTACAAGTTGTAACAGAATTTAGTCCTACCTGGTTTTGGTTTAGAGTTGGTAAAATGGGTGACTGCTGCTGAAATCCCACATACGATGTCGAAGCTTCCATCCCGTCGAGTGATGGAATAGAAGGGGTCTGATAAATCATGTGGTCTTGGCCCGAATTTTGGTTCATAACGCGCCTCTGGTTTGGCACGTTATTCGGATTTGGCAAAGGTTGAGAAGGAAGTGTGCCAGGTTGATGTGAATTCACCATCTGGGTGAGTTGATTGCGAACCTCTGTGATCTTGTCCTTATGCTTCTTTTGCATAGCTGCATTTATCTTTTGAATGTCAGCCAGAGTCTGAAAGATAAGAGTCATTTGATCTATTTGAGTTGGCCCAGATTGATAGGTAGGGTTGGGCCGAGGCTGAGGCGGTTGATATGGACGATGAGCTTGTGGATGGGGTTGATATGGTGGTCTTTGATTCTGATTATTTCCCACCCACAGAAAATTGGAGTGATTCTACCATCTAGGGTTATAGGTATTAGAGAATGGGTCATTCTGGATAGCACTGAGGTCCTCGCAGGTCTGAGGAACCTCAAGAAAGTCAGAGTATGAGGGTTCAGAGTTCCCCCAACTAGAGTAGGTTGGATCAGAGTTTCTCCAGTCCTAGAGTCAGACGGGGGTGGATACAGGTCCATCCCCTGAGAAGATCAGTGATAGATGTTATGCATAGCTTTCCTCCCAGAAGGCGGCTGTGCAAACGGGTTTTGCGCAGAGGTGGCTTGCTACAAATGTCGAGTCAACTCGTCCACCTTCTTCTCAATGATAGAGACCTTGTCCAACTGACTGGCCATCAATTCCAAGTCAACGGATGCAGACAGGCCCTGCATCTCATGTGCTCCCCTTGGATTCGTCGATGCGTGAGCATTCGTCTGGTCGAATAAGCCCATGGAGTCATTATTGATGGAGTTCTCACACATTCTTGAGAATCTCCCATACAGTGTCTTCGTGTTGACCCATGATATTTCCTCTGCAGGTTGCATTGACGAATAAGCAGATATCTCAACGGAGTCCCTGGTAAAAAGACTGGACTTGCTCCCATTTAAGAACTCCATGATGGGGGCACTTTCGCATGAGATCCAGGAAATGGTCCCATGCTTCATGAAGTGGCTCTCCAAATTGCTGGGTGAAATGTGTGATCTGGTGTCGTAAGGCATTCGTCCAACCAACTGGGAAGAACTTTTTCAGAAACTCGGATTATAGTTCAACCCATGTGTTGATTGGATGCATTTGAGTCTGATACCAGTGAGCTACTTTGTCCATGAGGGAGAAGGAGAACATCTTCATGAGAAGAATATCCAGATTTTGGACATCTGACTCGAAGGTCTGGGCCAGATGTTTAAGTTGTTTGATGTGCTGAAAGGGATCCTCAGAATTAAGCCCATGAAACTTAGGAATAGCATGAATCATGTTGGGCTTGAGTTCAGAATCAGGACCTCCAGCCGGGATTTGGACTCGAGGTTCGATTGCCACCGCAGCGGGATTATAATGATCTCGCATCATAAGACACTGCGGCGGGTTTACAAAGGCTTGAAATAAATTATTAAGGCACTGGAGTTGGTTCTCAAGGTTATTATCTTCTTCTACGGGTTGTGCCATGATGATGCAAGGAGAATTTGGTTCAGATGAATCAGAGGAGATGTCTATGTGGTGGGGTTGCTGCACAAACACGAACGTCGAGGCCTACCCTCGGCTGGAGTGAATCACTAAAGGAGGCCTCAAGGATGGTCTTAAGGACCTCTTATCGAATATGCACTGATGGTTTGGATGAGAGTAGAATGTGATGGACCCAATCAAGACACCCAAAAATTTGGATGACTATAGAGGTTCGAGGCGGATGATACCCCTTAGTCAGAAAGCCGTCCACCTGAGAAATACCTGGGCAGCCAGAGAGGGAGAGTCCTGCAAAGACCCCTACACGGTAGAGAGTCCCCACATGTTACAGGGTTTCCCCCACCCGACCTCTCTTGTTACTGATGTTCCAGGTAGACCAGAATGGGGACTTTGACCTCTTAAGTCTACCAGTTTTAGTTAAGAGCAAGGGTGCTTAAGATTCTACTTGAACTTTAGATATATTAAGTACAAAAGTGACCTAATTTCAAGGTTGGTTGACCCAACAAGGGGATCAACTTCACCTATTTGTCTTTTGAGAAGTTTTAGGTCCTTTCTTTTAGGATTCAAGTGAGATTTAGAACCTGAATTTTTAGGGTTTTCTTGAATAGATCTCTTCAACCATGGCTTAGGCACACCTCTTTTTGGATAGTTGATTCTTGCTTATGAAGGTGTGTCTCTAAAATCCTAAATTGAAATCCCTAATTTGGCTCTAATCTTGGTCCAATTTAGTTTGCCAAAATATGGTATCTAGGGCTCAATCAAGAAGGTGGTAGCCCTAGTTACCTTAAATGGGTGCACAAATCAGTATTTGTTGTTGAAATCAAATCAAGCAACTTGGTGGAATTAGCTAGAAATGTAAAGCAAGTAGTCCTAATTGATTTTATCCTTTTTTGCCTTTTCAGAGTGGGGGCTTTCAAGAAAAAGAGATCAATCAGAAATTACCTACCCCGGGTGTGTTTGTTGTGCGGTTGCCTTTTGTTGAATCTTCTCCCCTGAAACAACCACAAAAGATAGATATATCAAGTTAGTACCAAATCAGCAATTGTAATCAAGATTTCTAAATCGCCCATTGCTCATCGGCAACGGCGCCAAAATGTTTGGAGTGCTTGATTGAGTTTTAGAAAAGTCACATTGTAGTACAGTCGAAAAAACGTTCAAAAAAAATATAATTTATTACTCGAAGTTGAAAGTCCGAGGTCAAACACAGGGAGCAAATTAGGGTTTAGAAATCAAGATCACAATTTGAGAATTTGAAAGAAAATAATATGTAATAAATTCAATGTTATAGTGCAAAAAGATAGAAATAAATGTAAGGCACTAAAGGAACCAATGTATGTGAATAAACACAAAATTGGACGTCTGATTTGTGAATCAGACACCTTAAAATGTGGATGCTACAGTGCTTGGCTTCTCTTCTTTCTTCTGCTTCTTCTTTTCTCTGTCTCTGGCGGCTGCTTTCAATCTTCTTCTTCTTTCTTTCTCTTCTTCTTTATCTTCTTCTGATTCCTTGCCTTAGCCTTTCTCTTCCTCTGCCTTCTTCTCTGTCTTGACAGCCTTCAGCTTCTTCTTCCTTCAGTTCCTTCCTTCTCTTTCTTTCTCTTTCTTTCTCTACCTTTTCTTCGGCTCCTTTTGCCTTCACCTTTTCCTTCTTCTCTCTATTGCAACCCTTCTCCTTCCTTAACTTCTGACTTCGGCTTCCTCCTTCTTCTTCCTTGGCTTCAGCCCTTAGCTTCCTCTTCGGCCTTGTCTTCTCCTTCCTCTGCAGAGCAAAACCTACCCCTACCTGCGCGAGCTCTCTTCTCTCCTTTCTCTCTTAGGTTCGCTCTCCCAAAGCCACTTCTCGGGTAATCGGGTCGGATACGTGCTTGGGACCAGGCCCACCAGCGTGCGGTGGTGGGCAAGGTGTGAGGTCGAGTCGAGTCACCAGGTCCGTGGGAGGTGGTCGCGAACGAGGCGTCGGGTCGGGTGAGAGGGGACCTCACCCCGTGAGTTGGAGGCGATAAGCCCTATGCAGAAATTCCTTTTATGCAGCTTTGGAGCTCCAGATGTTTCCGAGGTGGGACTATCTTCCCGCCTCTTCCACGCACGCCTGTAGCAGAGAGGCATCGCTCGAGTGCAGCTACGGGGATGGTTCTTGCCTTCAATTGGCACCTGGAGAGGTTTGCGAGAGTACCCCGCACGACCTGGGACTGGATCCTGGAGCGGGCACAGCCTGGAGAAGCTTGCAAGGGAGCTTCAAGCCGTGTGTTAATGGCGACGAGCCCCTGGACCTAAAATCACACAAACGGCCTTGCAGCCGAGTTAAAAAGCTCAGGGAGCTTCGCCAAGGTGCGGCGAACGTGCAGAGGCAGTCAACGTGGAATGGGACCACCTATGGGTGCGTGCGCAGGGCACACTGCAGCCGTGTATGTGGGTGTGTTCGGGGGCGCTTGTGGGTGAGTGGCGGAGTGTTGTGAGTGGGGGGTTGGGTTCAGTGAGTCGTGGCAGAGTTTATGGACTGGTTGGCGAGGAAGGAGGTGGTCTGTGGAGGTAGAGCAAACTCATTGGAGTAGTGGCCGGAGGTGAAGGGGATGATGGTGGTGGAATGCGACAGTGGTCGTTTGAGGGAAATAAAGAGGGAAAAATAGAGTCGAGGGTGAGAGGACTTATCTGAGAGTGAAGAGACAAAGGGGGAGGAAAGGATGGTGGCTGGTTCGTATCGTCGACGTCGGAGACGAAAGTGCTCAGAGAGGGAGGTCAGCGAGAATGAAGGGGAAGCAGGAGCGTCGACTGGTGTGGCGCAACGCAGACGAGCGAGTGGAAGAGGAACCTGCCACTGGTAATGTGGCAAGGTGATGAGGGAGAGTGGGGGAAGTTGCCAGAGCTTGATGAGCAGATCGACCGAAGGAGGAGAGATGAAATTAAGGGATTTCTTTGGCTAAATTTAAGCTTAGGAGATGCGGGGCGAGTTGGGGTCTCTTAATTAGGTCCTGGAGGTTGGGTTTGTGCTTGGAAGCCAAGCTTCCAAGCATGGAAAGTTTGCCGACAGAGGAAACTCGAGAGAGACCCAAATCTCTCATGTGTTCACATGAGAGATTAGGAACCAAATAGGGCTTCTAATTGGGTTCACATTGGAGGAGATTTCTCATAGAATCTCCCTTTCAATTTTGAAGGGGATTCTCCAAGAGATCTGGGAGAAATCACACTTTCAAGCTCGCCAGAGTAGGATTCCCTCTACTATAACGGTAGAGGGTCCTAACTGCAAAGAATGAAGAAGATAGGGGGTCAATTGTGAGGGTTTTTGAAATCTACAGGTAGAAATGTAATTGGGCTGGCCCTATTTGCAAAGTGGGTCAAGATGAATTCCCCTTAGGTCCAAACATAATTTGCACCTAAGGAATCCAATGGTGAGGTTGGATTTTGGGTTTGACCACGTTTGACTAGGCAATTTACATAAAAACCCAATTTAGGGCAAACATTTGTCTAAGACACCATTTTAGGTCAAAATAGATTCTAATGGGCAAATTGAAGGTTCTAAACCCTAAAGAATATTTTTCTATGATTTTTAGAGGGTTTAGGTGAATTTTATCCTGACCAAAACCTTGTTAAATCAAGTGGGACTGTTTTAGGGTTACAAGAAGTCATTTAATTCCCAGAATTCACACGAACCCTTTTCTGTTTGAACCAACCCACGTTTTATCTTGTTAAGACCATTTGACCTGTGTTTAGTTCTTGAGAAAATCCGTTGTTGCACTGCAATGGTAAAATTGCAATTTTACCCCTTGCTTCTTGCTTTTCTCTCAAAATGGTTATTCAGTGAATTAGGACCTCCAGGTGGTTATGTAGGAGCTTTTGTTCTATTTTATGGGTCAAAATGAGCTAGTTAGGGCTCATGATGGTGCTCCCATCATACCCCCATGCCTAGCTTTTGCTAGTCCCTTAGCAAAATTTTAAGGTTTTAACTTCGATTCTAGACCATGAGTTCCTTGATGTTCAAAACTATGATGAGTGCTCTTTTCTTCTTTTGATTAGGTTAGAATGTCGATAGTAGGCCTAGAGGTACTCAAGTACTAACCAAGATCCGTACCTGACTAGCTCTAGCCTCAGTCCGCCATGAAGGTTTTTAAGGCCCACAGGAACTATCCTAAGGCTCGTTGGACTCCACTGTTAAAGCACCCGTGCTTTAACATATTTTAGCCTCAGTTTAGTTTGCAATGCATTTTTTGTAAGAGGGAAACAGGGGATTTTCTTTGTTTGGAGAGTTTTCTCTCTCCTTTCTTTTTATTTCTAGCTTCAGATTGGCTTCTCAACACGGTCTATATCGGATTCCTAGTCCCCATCATCAATCCTCGAAGGGTCCCTAGCAATCGATGCTTTGTGATAGCACCACCCATGGCAAACCTTGGCTTTTGAGATTTCGAGATAATCCCACCCATGGTGTTCTGTAGCTAAATCCAGACCCTAGCAATTGACATTTCGTGAGTAAGAACCCATGGCATCTGAACTAGCACAGGGTGCTTACATGCCCCCAGTAGGATATGTAAATATCCTAGGAGACAAACACCGAGGAGACGATATGTTATTGTGCATCTTCGAGGGGAATTTCCCACCTCTCCATGCCGGGAACTCATCCAAATCAACTTGTGTTGATCAACTGCTCCTAATCTAGGCGACTTTTGCAGACCAACTTAAACGCAATTGCGTGATTTTGATACTTATGCGCACTGAACCAGACTGTGTGGATTGAGGTGCTTAGGTTACTGAGTCCCGCAAACTAGAGGTCTGTTAACGAGGCCGAATACTCCCTAAGCCTTAGACCTAATACTTTAAGCTTTGCATTTTCCCCAACCTCTTGAGGACTATCCAGGTCTTAGCGGATACTTGAATTTTTAAGCCTAGGGGTCTATCTAAAGAGGCCTAAGATCAACGTTCCTACTAATCTCTTTTGTGCCTCATTAACACTTTTTTCCTTTCATTTTCTTTTTCTTGATATGGTCTAGAACTTAGTTAATCCCTTGATTTCTTACTAATGACTATCTCTTCTTTTTCATTTCATTTTGTCCTTTTTTTTTGACATTTTTCACTTCTCCCCTTTTTCTCCTCATGATTTGTATGGCCTCAAAATTTTCTCTCTCCTCAGAATTTTTTTATTCTTTTTCAAGAATTTTTTCAGTTTTTTGGTGTTTTTGGGATATGTGATTTTTTTTGTTGAAACCTTTTCTTGTGAGATGAGTTTTCACGACATTTTGCACTTTCATACCTCCCCATGCCTACAATTTGCAGTGTCCCCATTGTAAATTAGGTGAGTTCAAATTCAGCTTAGATCATTCATTAGAACATGTTTTGGGTGTGCCAACGGGTCGAGGTGACTGTTGCAAACGATTTCAACACTCGGGTATGGGTACCTAAGGTGGGGTCAGCTATTCTAATGGATGAACCCAAAAGTGCAATATAAATTCAGCATAGGAATGTCAAGAAAGGTTTTGGGTTTTTCAAAAATGACGGGTTGCCTCCCGTTAAGCGTCAACTTTTACGCCATCGGCTGGGTGCAATAAGCTCAAGGAGAATGGAGGGTAAAGGATATCTCAGCCAAATTTGTATCAGTCAGGTCAATGAACGGTTTGAGTCTCTGACTGTTCACGACAAAAGGTTCTGAATCGTGGCCAAGTGGACTGATCTCGATGTCTCCATTTCCAAAGATTCATCGGACGAGGTAAGGCCTGATCCCTTTATATCGTAGTTTACCTGGGAACAGTTTAAGCTTGGCATCAAAGAGTAGGACTTTTTAGCCAGGATGGAAGATCTTTCAAGATATGTGCTTGTCGTGAAAGGCCTTAACCCTCTCTTTGTAAATTCGCGAGTTCTCATACGTGTCGTGGCGTAATTCATCGATCTCATTCATTTGAAGCTTTCTGTGGGTTCCTGCCTTGGAAAGATCTAGGTTGCAATTCCGTACTGCCGAATAGGCTTTATGCTCCAATTCGACGGGGAGGTGACATGCCTTCCTGTTTACCAATCTGAAGAGAGACATACCTAATTGGGTTTTTTGGGTGGTCCTATAAGCCCACAAAGCTTCCAGAAGTCGGGATGACCAGTCTTTCCGGTTAGGTCAAATAGTCACCTGGAGGATTTTCTTGATCTCCCAATTTGATAGCTCAGCTAGAACATTAGTTTAGGGGTGGTAAGGAGTGTAGATTCGGTGTGACCCCTCGTATTTGGTCATCAGTGACCTGAACTGAGCATTAGTGAAATGGGTCCCTCCATAAGAGATTATAGCACGTGGAATCCTAAACCGCGAAAAGATGCTCTGATGAATGAATTCGATAACCACCTTATGATCATTAGTTCGGGTCGGAATGGCTTCGATCCATTTGGACACGTAGTCAACAACAAGTAGAATGTACTCGAAGCCGTCCGAAACAGGAAAGGGTCCTATAAAATCAATCCCCCATACGTCGAAGAGTTCGCATAATAGAATCGGTTGTAAGGGCATCATATCAGGATGGCTCATGTTGCCTAAGGTCTAGCAATGAGTGCATGCCCTATAGTGATTGTATGCGTCTTTGAAAATTGTGAGCCAATAGAAGCCACACTGGAGGACTTTCGCTGCGGTTTTATGACCTAAGAAATGTCCACCGCAAGCCTAGTCATGGCAGAAGGACAATATGTCCTGAATTTCTGCTTCTGCGACACATCATCGAATGATTTGATCAGCACCAATGCGAAAAAAATAGAGTATTCCCAGAAGTAGTACCTGGCATCGGAAAGTAATTTGTCCTTCTTGGCCTTTGGTCAATTGGACGGGATATGATGTGATGCTAGATAGTTTACTATATCAGCAAACCATGGAAGCCATGTACTGATAGTCAGGAGGTGCTCATCAAGAAAATGTTTCATGATGGGTTCAGAAGGGTCGATGATTTCAAAAGGAAGGCGGGATAAGTGATCAGCTACCATGTTCTGTTTTCCCACTTTGTCGCGAATCTCGGGATCAAACTCTTGCAACGGCAAGATCCAGCAGATTAATTGAGGTTTCGCATCCTTCTTCGCAAGGAGATGCCTCACAGCTATGTGATTAGAGTAAATGATAACACAGGAACCAGGAGATATGATCTGAACTTTTCCTGGTCAAATACTACAGTTAGCAGCTCTTTCTCAGTAACTGTGTAGTAACGCTGAGCCTCGTCAAGTGTTTTGTTAGCATAGTAGATGACCATGGGTTTCCCATCAATTTTCTACCCAAGTACCGCTCCTACAGCGAAGTCAGATGCATCGCACATGATCTCAAAGGGTTGAGAACAATCAAGGGACTGTAGGATCAGAGCTTGGTATTTGAATCAACCCCCCTTTTATCTTGTTAAGACCATTTGTCCTGTGTTTTTCCCTTGATAAAATCCATTGTTGCGCTGCAATGGTAAAATTTCAATTTTACCCCTTATTTCTTACTTTTCTCTCAAAATGGTTATTCAGTGAATTAGGACCTCCAGGTGGTTATGTAGGAGCTTTTGTTATCTTTTATGGGTCAAAATGAGCTAGTTAGGGCTCATGATGGTGCTCCCATCAATACCCTTACCAGATCAACACATGGGAAGAACTTCATACTGCTTTCTTACAAAAATTCTATACCATTGGTCAAACTAATGCAATGCGGCATCAAATTATGCACTTCTCGCAAGGAGTGAGAGAATCTCTACATGAGGCATGGGATTGTTTTCTAGATCTCATGTGTAAATGCCCCCATCACAGAGGCCCGAAGTGGGAACAAGTCCAATCCTTTTACCACGGGCTCCGTAACGACATCAAACTTTTTGTTAATGCAACCTGTGGTGGCAACATCATGAGTCAGCATGGAGACAAGATTTGGGAAATTCTCAAAAATATATGTGAGAACTCCCTAAACAATGAGTCACTGGGTGTGTACGACAATAGGGATACATGAATCCCAAGGCCTTTCCGCATCTGTTGACTTGGAGTTGGTAGCCAATGTTAGTCACTCTGAAATGGGTTTTAAAATCATTGCATTGTAGTACAATTCGAATCAGTGCAAAAAATAAATAAAATTTATTCTCAAAAGAAATCTGAGGTCGAACGCAGGGGGCAACTAACAATTAACTCTCAAGATTGCAATTCTATTAATGTATAACAATAAATCCAAGCAAGAATGATATATATATGATAAAGTAAATGTCAATGAAGCAAAAATATTAGGGTAAAATGGTGATTTGAATCACCAATTACCCCTCACAATAATAGCAAATATCTCAACAGTATCAACCAAGGAAACAAAGCCTCAAATGTATGCAATTAGATGACGGAGGCTTGTATCAGATGGCTTAAATAGCCGGTTGCTACAGTGCTTCCAAGGGACTCAAGGGTCTCTTCTCTTTGGTTCTCTACAGTTCTTCTTGTTCTCTATTTCTTCTCTTTGTCTCCTCCTCCTTTCTTTCTTATCTTCTCTGCCTCACCTCTTCTTTCCTTCTTTCCTTAGCTCTGTCTCTATAGGGGGGCACCTTCGATTTTTGGCTAAGTGTAGCCAATACACAAGGAAGCAAAACCCCTTGCCCTGCACTCACTCTCCTCTTCTCTCCCTGGTTTTCCACCTTTCTTCCACCTTCACAAGGCCATGCATAGTACCGAGTAGTCAGGTTGCGAATCTAAGTGCACCCGGGACCAGGGCTATGGGCATAGGTCATAGCCGAGGTCTGCATGGGTTAGGTGGGTGGGGTCAGACCCAGGCTCGCATGATGCGTATCACAAGCAAGGCAAGTGTAGGGTGAGAGGGGACCTCACCCCCTTGTGTTGAGGCGAATAGCCTACAGCACAAAATCAACTTATGCGGCTACGTTGCTTCGTGCGCTTTCGAAGTGGGACTAAATGTCCCACCGTCTTCTTTGCACATCTGCAGGTCGTGAATGTTTGAATTGGGGATGGAGACGACCCCTACAGCTGCAATTGACGAGCTAGGGAGGTTCCTAGAACTGGTCTGCAGCGCTTGGAACGAACACTTGGGCTGCAGCTACAAGAACGGCGTTTGAAGCTTGGTTGAAGAAGTTCGTCAATGGCGGAGATGACCCAAAGACCTAAAATCCAAGATACAGCCTCTCGACCCTGTCAAATAAGTTCAGAAGCTTCTTCGCGTAACAGTGAGAGAGTGAGTGTGTACGACGTGGCATGAATGCGGTCGATGAGGACTATCGACCTCGCGAAAGGTAGACGAAGGAGAGTGAGTATGGCAGAGGGTTTGGAGGAGCAATCAACCTAACTAAGTTAGGGCTTTTGCTCCTGAGGTCAAGGCAGCGGTGTAGAGCATGGAAGCGGTGGTGTAGGTGGTCTATGGTGGCCACTAGAGCTCGCCAATGGTACGCCGACGAGGTGGAAGATGAAGTCACAGAAGGCGGTGCGGAAGTCAAAGCAGAGTGTCGAAGGTACTGTCATAACGTGGAGAAGCTGAGTAGTCAATAGAGATAGGTAGCGCACGACGGGGATCAGAGTTGGCACCGGTTACGGTATGGCCGATGCCAGAGACAAAGATGCCTCCTGTGAGGGTTGGACAGTGAGGACGAAGGAGATAGAGGCACTGGCTGGTACTACTCGATTCAGAGGAAGACGAGGAAGGAGTATCTGCCGCTGGTATAGCGGTCAGACAATGAGAGAAGTTGGAGAGGATCGCTGGAAACTCGAGGAGGCTTTCGATCGAAAAAGGAGGAATGTGGGGAATTTCTAGCCAAAATCGAGCTTAGGGAACTCGGCGAGGCCTAGGGGTCCTTTTATAGGGGTCTAGAGGGAAAAAAGAGCTTGGAAGCCAAGCTTCCAAGCTTGGAAGGTTCACCGAAATAGGATACCCATCTCTTTGAAGGATTCGCATGAGAGATTGAGCAAGATCTAGAGCTTCGGATCTGGCTGAAAAGGAAGGCAATTACTTGACTAGTTTCCCTTTCACTTTTGAGAGGGATTCGTCAAGTAATCACAGAGATTTTGCCAAATTAGGGTCGCCAAAGCTTTAGAATTAGGAGTTGAGGGCGACAAGGACCTATTTGTGAAGAGGACAAAGCTGGGGGGTGATGGGAACACCATCATGAGCCATAACTAGCTCATTTTGACCTAATTAAGTCAGTAAATGCTCCTACATAACCGCCAAAGAGTCACAAGTCATTGCATGATCATTCTAAAGGAAAAATAAGAACCTAGGGCTAAAACTGTAATTTTACCAACTTATCATAAATGCAGTACAACCACGGGTTTTCACAGGGGTTGAATAAAGGTCAATTGGTCTTAAAAAGATAACAAGTGGGATAGAACAATCAAAAAAGGGTTTGCACGTGTTATGGGAATTAAATGACTTTTTGAAACCCTAAAAACAAACCTACTTAATAAAATGAGGTTCTGATCAGGATAAAATTTACCTAAACCATATAAAATTCATAGAAAAATATTCTCTACGGATTGAAACCTTCAATTTGACCATCAGAACCCATTTTAACCCAAAACAGAACTACAAATAGACATTTGCCCTAATTTAGATTTTTGCATACATTACCCACTCAAACATGGTCAAAACTAAAATCCAGCTTCACCATTGGATTCCTTAGGTCCAAATTAGGTTTGTACCAAAATTTGAACCCAAGATGAGTTTGTCTTGACCTAGTTTACAAATTGGTCATGTCTAATTACATTTCCACCCTTAACTTTCAAAATCCTCACAAAAATGCTGTATCATTATCGTCACTCTTTGCAAATAGGTCCCTCCTCTATTATTGCAGAGGAATCCTTCTCCGGCAACCTTTGATTGAAGAGAACTCCTCTATTCAATCAATCCCTTCCAAAATTGGAAGGGAGATTCTTTGTGGAGTCCTCTTCCTTCTGAATCTGTCCATGAGCTTCATAACCTTCCCAATCTCTCATGCGAACGCATGAGAGATTCGGGTATCTTTCAAAATCCTACTCCGGTGAGCATTTCTAGCTTGGAAGCTTGGCTTCCAAGCTCAAAACTCTCTCTAGAGCCCTTTGTAAGGACCCTCAGACCTCACCAAGTTCCCCAGACTCATTTTTGGCTGGAGTTACCCCATGCTCTTCCCTCCTCTCCGACAGAAAATCTCCGCAAGCTCCGGCGATATCCTTGACCTCCTTCCTCATCCGTTCTCGCAAAACCAGCAACGGATTCCGCATCCTCAGATTCTTCCGCGTGCCACAATACCAGTGGTTGTCCCCTTCTACGTCTTCATTGCCACTCCTTCCTACCGGAGAATCCATCTTCCTTGACGCCGGCCATACCAGCTAGTGCCGTCCTCCCCCTTTTCGTTCACTTAGAATAGGTAGTTAGGTCTCTCTAGGTTCCTAGGTTAATTTCCTACCTAAAACACCAAAAATATCCCCTTAACACACCCGTTCACCTTCATCCTCTCCACCTCTAATCACCTTCCGACGAGGTCATCCACTCGCTACACAACTCCATCCACCTAGCCGACACTCCCAAAAGCTTCGCTACTCATTCCCACACAAAACCCCTCTTCTGTTTCATCCTATTGATCTCTCACAATCGCCATCGAACAAACCCATCACCGGCCTCCGTCCCCGACTCCGTCCGACCACCACACACCTCCATCCTCCACGTAACCACCGCCATTACATTCGCCAACGTCTGACGAATCTTCTAATGTGTTTTGACGCGGTCGAAAGGCCTTATTCTCTATTTCAAGTCCCACATTGATGCTCTGTCGTTGTGCCTTATCTCCAACGTCGTTCGTGGTGTTCTAACTACGAAGAGTTCAGGTGATACCTCCAGGTTGTGTGGAAGGCTCCCAGGCATCTCCCCAGGTGGTCAATTGGGAACATTGACAGCTCCTAGGACTTCAATTTGATGCCACCTGCTACTGTTGTTTGCTCACGTGAGGAGGCCTGTGGGAATAATCCCACATCATGGAAATACAACCGCATGCCTATGCATAAAAGGAATTTGTGTTTGGGGCTTGTTGCCTCAAGACACACAGGGTAAGGTCCCTCTCACCCATGCACGCCTCATCTGTGATCTCTGCCCACTGACTTGGTCTGACCCGTTAACCCACCTAGCCATGCACTCTTT
The DNA here is from genome assembly GCA_037157565.1 of Thalassia testudinum. Taxonomy (NCBI): domain Eukaryota; kingdom Viridiplantae; phylum Streptophyta; class Magnoliopsida; order Alismatales; family Hydrocharitaceae; genus Thalassia; species Thalassia testudinum. Next base: position 2,501,017 of record JAZHRO010000003.1, on the reverse strand, counting down.
GGCTGCTATCCATAACAGGCAACCCTGGACCCAAGTACGCTAGGTCCGATAACCCGATTATCCTAAGAAAGACCCTAGGAGGGCAGAGCGTAAGAGAGAGAGGGAAGGAGAGATTGCACGGGGGTTAGGGGGGTTTTACTGCAAAAGACATTAGCTGACACTTAGCCAATTTGAGAAGTTCCCCTCCCCTATGTGAAGAAGGAGACGAAAGCAAAAGAAGGAGACGAGCCGCAGCAGAGAAAGAGGAAGAAGAAAGCAGAAGCCGAAGAAGAAGGAAAGGTCTGGACAGTGTGAAGAAGAAGGAAGGAAGAAGAAAGCAGAAGAAAAATCATAAAGGAGTACTGTAGCAACATCTTTTAAGACGTTTGATTGCAAAATCAGACGTCTTATCACATATTCCTACCTTTGATTAAGATTTGAGTAATTAGTCTATGTGTTAGGCTTATAATTGGTGATCCAAATCACCATTATTTTGTTTAGAATTCCTTTTTACTCTTCATATACTTATATTCTACATTGCAAATTAGATTTTGAGTAATTAATTGTGCTCATTTATATTAATTATTGAGATTAGTGTGTGAATTCCTATTTGCTCCCTATGTTCGACCTCGGAACTTTTTCAAGTAATAAAATTTATTTGTTTAAATGCTATTTTGGCTATACTGCAACACGACAACACCGATTTAGCGCGAAGAACATTTTGACGCTGTTGCCGGGGAGCAACGCACAATTCACCACTATTCTCTACATTATTTGATTATATTTGAGCACTAACTTGCCCTGTTTGCTTTCTTGTGATTTTGCGAGATAATTCACGAGGAGATCTTCCACCCCAAATGACCACACTAGGATAAGTAACTTCTCCATTCTTCCCTAATCGACATCCTAATCTTGGGAAGATAAAAGAAAAAAAGGAAACAATTAATTAGGAAACACCTGCCTTACTTCATAGTAATCATCATTTAAAGGGAAAATTTCCTGATTTGTGAACTTCTTTTCAAATCTCATTGAGTTGAAGCGATTCTGTTTAGAGATCCTACCCCAAATTTCCTGTGCCTATTAGGGACTATGTTTAATTTCTAATCACTTTTGGGCTAACACACTTCTTGCTTGAAGCCCAGGGTGAACATATCAAAGATTAATTGGACTTGGAAATAGAGCCAATTAGGGTTTCTGCATTAGGGTTTTTGAAGTGCTAGTGCACATGTTTGCCTAAATTAAAGGAAAGTTACCCTCCCGCATTTGTGTGCTACCCAAGTCCTTGGTTGAAAAGATCTAATCCAGAGAAACCCTAAAAACATGCTCTAATTCATTAGAATCCTAAAAATCCTTGGACATAATAACCTAGGAGTCAAATCAGGGTGATTTCTAGGTCTTGACTTAGATCTCATTCTGCCATCTTTAGGGCAGGTCAGGTGAAGTTGATCTACATTGTAGGCCAACCAACCTCTAACTTAGGTCACAAGTCAAATTAAAATTTAATCAAGTGAAACTCAAGGCACAAATTAGAACATAAAATTGGTAGACTTAAGGACTTAAGTTCATACGTTCCGGTCTACCTGGACCCTCAGTGACAAGGAAGGTCGAGTGGGGGAAACCCTGTAACCCGTGGGGACGCTCTACCGTGTAGGGGTCTTTGCGGGACTCTCCCTTCCTGGCTGCCCAGGTACTTCTCGAGTGTATGAATTTTTGATTCAGAGGTATCATCTGCCTTGAAATTGCCTTAGTCATCCAAAAATCTTTAGGTGCCTTGATTGGGTCAATCTCACATCCAGTCCCTCATCCCTTCTATTTAAAGCACACACATAGATTTCCTTGGGAATCTCTTTTTAGAGCTAATCAATTTCAATCTAATCTTGAATTTTGATTCTACATCTTGATTCCACCATCTGATTCAAAAATGCAGCCTGACTACTTAGGGAAACCATTGAAGAAACCTAAATCTCAAATATCCATGAAAGATAGAATGGTTGAGGATGCCCTTAGATTTTATGAGATTGATGACCAAACCTCAAAACCAATTGAAAACATTTAGGTTAATGTATCGACAATAGCAACCTTCATCATAAACTGTGCCCAAGTAATCATAACACAAGTAACAAATGTATCTACCCAGGATGTTCTCATGGCAAGATACATCAAGTTAGAGAAATTACATAACTTTGAGTATCTCCAATGCATGCCAAATCCTGTACTTTGGGAAAGACACCAAGATGATCTTGAAAAATGGGAGGAGATGATAAAATTATTAAAGCAGATTATCGATCAAAAATACCCATACATTCCCTAAACATTCAGCGAAACATCTTGGAACAATACTAAGGATCTATCTAATCCCGAGTTCAAGAATCAAGGTTGTTGTGGACCTCCAACCCAAATGGAATATGATCAACCTAATATAAAGATTAACATCCCTAATCTTGAAATAGGTTGGGAGGTCCCAATTGCAGGAGAACACGAATTTGAGCCAGCCCTAGAAAACCAAAACCCTAGTTCGCCAAGCATAGAATTCCTAGACTCATGTGATAATGAGATTGAATCAAAACCTCTCGAGGGTGTAAATCCCGCTCCTTACTCTGATAAGGTGACCCCCGAGGGAAATTCTAACATCCCTGTAGAGCTCAACCTAGATTCTAGTGATTTAACACACACTTAGCCTAGAATTGGGATCTGAACCTTCTTGGGATAATCACAAGGTCCCGTGTGACGAAAATTAAAGTATGAATTTGGATTATGATTCTAGGCCTTTATTTGATGAATGTACCTCTCCAACATCCTCAGAAATACAGATTGATTTTTTGGAAGTCACGCCGATCTATGATACAGAAACTGAGTTGGAGGAGTTGGGTTTTGATTGGGTCTTCCCTACAAGCCTAGAACTCAAGCCTAGACCTAATAAGGACACCTTTTTGAGCTCAGAATCTGAGAATAGGCTAGACCCAAGTCAGGTTGCTAAGTCTACATCTTGTGATTTATTCTATGGTGAAACCGCTGATCCTGAATCAAATTCAAAACTTGATTCTCGCAAATTCTCCGACGATTTTGAATCTTACTATGATTTTAGAGAACCATTGTTTCCTGACAACTATGAGCCAATCTACGACCTCAACATACATAATCAATTCTTTGACTCTGACTCTAAGGTACCTGAGCCCAAGATTACTGATTCAAAATCAGGTTCCATGGAGATGAAATCATTCCTTTTTTATCCTCAGGAATCAGAAAAAGAAATGGCCGAGAGTGTCTGTAACCCAGAGTTCGAACCTTTTCTTGACTTAGACTTTCTTCATCCTATAAACACTCTGCAGGCATTTACCTTTGAGTATGATGGCTACTATGAGGACTCTCTAAATGAACCTACCTTTGAATCCTTACTAGAAGAACCCTCATATACAATTCTTATTGATGCCACCTCTTCTACGCTTGCAGAACCTTCCCAAACCCATTCTCAACCCCTTCCCATAACAGGACTCAATTTCTACTCTGATTCTCCTCTCGATCCGGTTGTAGATGATTCTCCTCCACATTCAAATCAGGTTTCGAACTTTGATCAAACTATAAATCATGCCACATCCTTCTCTGATCACTCTTGTAGGGATCTCACATCTTCCAGTGATTCCTTTGAGGATCCCTACCCTGACCAGGCTGATCTGACTCAACCAAATCCTGGATTCACACTTCCGCATCATTCCGAGCTCCACAGCATATGGTGGGTTCCGCATCTTTTGATCTACATCTATCAACTTGCCAGATTAATTGGGTTTGGGCTGCATCATCAGCCTGCTGATCTAAACAAGCACCTGATTGGGCCAATTAGGTTATTGATCAAGGTGCTTGTTCTGCAAAACTCATATGATTTCACCACTCCTTCTCCATACCATTTTCCACTCAGCTGAAGGCGTTGAATTTAGCACTTAATGGGAGGCAACCCATCATTCCAAAAAAAAAAAATCGAGATCCTTCTAATTATACTTCTGTACTTTACGTCTAATGCACCCTGAGTTCAGTTTTAAGAATAGTCGATCCCACCTCTAGTACTCATACTAGGGTTTGAAATCGTCTGCAACAGTCATTCCCAACCCGTTCACCCACTCGATAATCCTGTTCTAATTCCTGAACCCAAAACTGTTTCACACCCTCCGTTTACAATGACATTGCAAAACTTAGGCATAGGGGGGTGATAAAGTGCAAACATACAAAAAAAATCACAGTTTGGAAGGCTTCTCACAAAAAAGCACATATTCCAAAAACCAAAAAAATAAAAAAAATTACAAAAAGAACAAAAATAGGAGAAGGGAGGAAATTTTGAATTGATGGCATATTAGATTTTGAGGAAAAAAGGGGAGGAGATAAAAATGTCAAAAAGGAGCACAATTTGAAAAGAAAAGAAAAAGAGATAGTCATTAGTAAAAGATTAAGGAATTGGCATAGTTCTAGACCAAATCAAAAGAAAGAAAATGAAAGGCAAAAAGTGCTAATAAAACAGAGAAGAGATTAGTAGGAACGTTGATTTTAAACCTCTTGGGCTATAATCCTTGGCTTAAAAATTCAAGTACCCGCTAAGATCTGGATAATCCTCAAGAGGTTGGAGAAAATGCGAAGCTTAAATATTAGGTCTAAGACTTAGGGATTATTCGGCCTCGTTAACTGACCTCTAGTTTACGGGAGTCGGTAACCTAAGCACCCCAATCCACACACAGTCTGGTTCAATGCACCTAAGTATCAAAATCACACAAATGTGTTTAGCTTGTTCTGAAAAGGTCACCTAGATTAGGAGCGGCTGATTAACACAAGTTGATTTGGACAAGTTCCCAGCATGAAGAGGCGGAAAATTCCCCTCGAAGATGCGAAATGACATATTGTCTCGTCGGTGCTTGTCTCCTAGGATATCTACATATCCTACCGGGGGCATGTAAGCACCCTGTGCTGGTTCAAATGCCATAGGCGGCATTATCTCGAAATGTCGATTGCCAGGGTCTGGATTTAGCTACAGAATGCCATGGGTGGGATTATCTCAAAATCTCAAAAGCCAGGGTTGTGGGGGTTGCCATGGGCGGTGCTATCTTGAAGCATCGATTGTTAGGGACTCTACGAGGATTGATGATGGGGACTAGGAATTCGATACAGATCGTGTTGTAATGCTAATTCAAAGCTAAAAATAAAAAGAAAAGAGAGAGAAAACTCTCCAAAAGCAAAGAAAAATTCCTTTGTCCCTCTCTGACAAAAATGCACTGCAAACTAAACCGAGGCTAAAACATGTTACAAGCACTAGTGCTTTAACCACGGAGTTCAACTAACCTTAGGTTAGTTCCTGTGGTCCTTAGAAACCTTCACGGCAGACTGAGGCTAGAGCTAGTCAGGTCCAAATCTTGGTTGGTACTTGAGTACCTCTAGGCCTACTATCGGCATTCTAACCTAATCTACAAAAGGAAGCTCACAGTAAAGTTTTTAAGCATTAAAAGGTTTTATGGTCTAGAATCAAAGTTAATGCCTTGAAATTTTGCTAAGGGACTAGCAAAAGCTAGGCATGGGGGTATGATGGGAACACCATCATGAATCATAACTAGCTCATTTTGATCCAATTAAGTTAGTAAGTGCTTCTACATAACCGCCAGAGAGTTACAAGTCATTGCATAATCAATCTGAAGGAAAATAAGAAATTGGGGCTAAAATTGCAATTTTACTAGCTTCTCATAAATGCAGTACAACCACAAGTTTTCTCAGGGGTTGAATAAAGGTCAATTGGTCTTAAAAAGATGACGAGTGGGATAAAGCAAACAGAAAAGGGTTTGCACGTGTTCTGAGAATTAAATGACTTTTTGAAACCTTAAAAATAGACCCACTTAATAAAATGAGGTTCTGATCAGGATAAAATTCTCCTAAACCCTCTAAAATTCATAGAAAAGTATTCTCTAGGGTTTGGAACCTTCAATTTGACCATCAGAACCCATTTTGACCCAAAACAGAACTATAGATAGACATTTACCCTAATTTAGGTTTTTACATAAATTACCCAATCAAACAAGGTCAAAACCAAAATCCAACTTCACCATTGGATTCCTTAGGTCCAAATTAGGTTTTTACCAAAATTTGGACCCAAGATGAGTTTGTCTTAACTTAGTTTGCAAATTGGTCCTATCCAATTACATTTCTGCCCTTAATTTTCAAAATCTTTACAAAAAGGCCCCTATCTTTGTCATCACTCTTCTCAAATAGATCCCTCCTCCATTATCGCGGAGGAATCCTTCTCCGGCAACCTTTGATTGAAGAGAACCCCTTCTCTATTCAATCAATTCCTTCCAAAATTTGAAGGGAGATTCTTTGAGGAGTCCTCTTCCTTATGAATCCGTCCATGAGCTCCATAACCTTCCCAATCTCTCATGCGAACACATGAGAGATTCGGGTATCTTTCAAAATCCTACTCAGGTGAGCATTCCTAGCTTGGAAGCTTGGCTTCCAAGCTCAAAACTCTCCCTAGAGCCCTTTATAAGGACCCTCAGACCTTGCCAAGTTCCCCAGACTCATTTTTGGCCGGAGTTACCCCATGCTCTTCCCTTTCTCTGACCGAAAAACTCTGCGAGCTTCAGCGATATCCTTGACCTCCTTCCTCGTCCATTCTCGCAAAACCAGCAACGAATTCCCCATCCTCAAATTCTTCCACGTGCCGCAATACCAGTGGTCATCCCCTTCTACGTCTTCATTGCCTCTCCTTCCTATCATCTTCCCCGACGTCGACCATACCATCCGGTGCCGTCCTCCTCCTTTTCATTCACTTAGAATAGGTAGTTAGGTCTCTCTAGGTTCTTAGGTTAATTTCCTACCCAAAACACCAAAAATATCCCCTCGACGCACTCGTTCACCTTCATCCTCTCCACCTCCGATCGCCCTCTGGTGAGGTCATCCACTCGCTACACAACTCCATCCACCTTGCCGACACTCCCAAAAGCTCCACTACTCATTCCTGCACAAAACCCCTCTTCTATTTCATCCTATTGACGTCTCACAATCGCCACCGAACAAACCCATCACCGATCTCCGTCCCCGACTCCATCCGACCACCACGCACCTCCATCCTCCATGAAACCACTGCCATTACATACACCAACTTCCGGTGAATCTTCTAAGGTGTTTTGACGTGGCCAAAAGGCCTTATTCTCTATTTTAGGTCCCACGTTGATGCTCTGCCACCGCGCCTTATCTCCGATGTCGTTCGTGGTGTTCTAACTACAAAGAGCTCAGGTGATACCTCTAGGTCGTGTGGAAGGCTCCTAGACATCTCCCCTGGTGGTCAATTGGGAGCATTGACCACTCCAAGGACTTCAATTTGACGCCAACTGCTATTGTTGTTTGCTCACGTGAAGAGGCCTGTGGGAATAATCCCACATCGTGGAAATACAACCGCACGCCTATGCATAAAAGGAATTTGTGTTGGGGGCTTGCTGCCTCAAGACATACCGGGTGAGGTCCCTCTCACCCACGCATGCCTCGTCCATGATCTCTACTCGTAGACTTGGTCTGACCCATTAACCTGCCTAGCCAAGCACTCCTCGGCTGCTATCCACAGCAGGCAGCCCTGGACTCGAGTACGCTGGTCCGATAACCCGATTATCTTGAGAAAGGCCCTGGGAGGTTGGAGCGTAAGAGTAAGAGGGAAGGAGAGATTGTGTAGGTGATTGCACAGCAAAGATAGACCAGTAAATATTCCATCTGGTGTTATTTCCTAGCATTACCCATGCATCTTATGTAGGCATACTTGCATTTGTAAATATACACCTGCATGCATTTATAAAGAGGGGAAGAGAGTGAGAATAAATGGCCAACCAATCCACTTCCATTATTAACATTTTCCTTGAGTGTGGCATTGCAATTTCACCATTTCTCATTTTTTTATTTTCTTTTTTCATGCGCTGCAAGGCATGGTGCATCGCACCTCCCCTCACTGCTCCTTCTACCAGCAGCATGGGGAGAGGCGTGCTCTCCCTCTATAAAATACCATGCATTCCCCCTTACTATGGCAGCCGGCATCCATCTTCATACAGACCCATCGCCACCCTCAGACTACACCACACGCACCGCTGGCCAACCTCCTTCCCTCTCCTCTCCATACACAGTTCCTCTTCTCACAAGTTGAGAAGAGGCACACCGTGTGCAGGAGATAGCTCACAGTGGTCTCAGGCCACCACTGTGAATTCCACCACCGCCCAGCTCCATCGTGAGCAGGTGGGCGTGGTGGTTTCTTGCTTCATTTTTTTATTTGCATTTTTCTTTCCTTTTTCATTTTGTTGCTATACTTCTCCTCCACCATTAATGCAGGGCTCCAAGCTTTGAAGCTCACGCCCTCCACGCACCTCCAACACGTCCGCCCAACTCCATGCGTCACTGCCTGCCCGAGCAGACCGCTCAAGGCTTCTTTCTGCTTACGCGGGCGCTCCACAGCACTGGTCATGCGCCAAACCGCCTCCAGCCGGTCACTAGACCACACGTGCACTATAGCGCGCAGTCTACGTGACACTGTAGTCACTGACTCGTTCCTCACTTAGCCAATGGCTACGTCACTCTCTCTCCTCGCCCGCACCCGCTCTAGCCGGTCACCACTCCACCCGCCTGCGCTCCTGCCCTCATCGCGAGCACTTCATCCCGTGCATAGCCACAGTGCGCTGCATCTCACCTGCCCCACACACGTGCGTTTGCCTTCGCCTTTGCTCCCGCGCACCTGCGCGCCTCCAGATGACGCCCCCGTGCCATAGACGTCTTAAACGGCTGCCCCTCCTTCAGCATACACACACACACACCCTGACACATACACACAGACACTCACACACTCACACATACACACATATATATATACACATTCACACACTCTCACCCTCACATATATTTACATATACATAAATATATATACATATTTATATATATATATACATATACACATATATGTACATATATAGTTATGGATATATATATATATACACATGTAACTTATATATCCACTTATCCACATTCCCCTATACACATATTCACCTCACATACACTACCCACATACCCGTGCACTCACCCCTCCACCGTGCATCGTATCGTGGGAATATTCGCACTAGTTGCTGATATTCCCCGATACCCACACAAAGCAAACGTGTTTACCCACACTCACACACATCCGCTCCACACTCCATGCGGCACTTAGTCTTGTTGGTTGCATCTTGCTAGACGTGGACCAACTTGACACCATGCTACATCCCATTCACATTTCCATCTTCACCCCTATCTATAAAACATCTATATAATTATACATATTCTATATCTACTATATATACATATATAGATATACTAAGCTAAGTATTTCTTTTCATTGCATTCTATTTTGCTTTCAATTTGTCATTTCTTCTTGCTACTAAAAAGACCAAAAAAAGTATAAAATAGAAAAGATAAATCTTAATTAGCAAGCACACGGTCTCGCATGTGGCAAGATAGGATTCATTGTATTTTGGCGTATAGCCAAGGACCTATTTGAGGGTGTGCCTCAAGAACAAGTTTATCAAAAAAAACCTAAAAATCAAGAAAATCAAAAACATAATAAATGCAAGGAAGAGATACGTTTTAGGAAAGGCGTAGAAACTTCACAAATCTTCTAATCCCCGCCTCCCTGAGATCGACCCTAGGCCTAAAAGTGATCAAGATAAAATCAACTAGGCCAGGTTAAAAATTTTGTAAGACTAGTGTAGACTCGACTTAGGTTAACTCACTATACTCATTTCGACATTAATATCACCATTTTAATAAAGCCTATTCGAGTACCCATCATGCTTTTCTGGCGCCGTTGCCGGAGAGGCGCTATTTGGAGTAAGTCTCTATTCTCTTCTTTTGATTTTCTCTTCTTCCACCCTTCTCTTCACGGGTGTTTTGTTTGTTTGTGTGCAGGTGTACCTGTTGCAAGGAGGAGACACACAGAGGAGGTCGGAGACATGGGCAAGTCCAAGGCGGGTGAGAGAATGTGAATTCACCGGTGCCGCATTGGAGCTTCGCCCACGTTGCTGAGGAGGTAGGTGTCACCCTCTTAGTAACTTAGGTCATCTTGTCAACTTAAAAAAAAGAAAAAAATCTAAAAATCTAAAAATTTCAAAAAAACTTAAAAACACTTCTTGGGAATTTCTTGGGGCAAGTGGACTAAAACCACTTGTTGATTGTTTGCTATCACCCCCACCACCCCTGGATTTCCCGCAAACTTCGCATGGCAAAAATCCAAGAATCTTGATTCTTGGATCTTTCGTTGTGTGAAGTTTTCTTTGAGGCAAGATAAAAATTGATTGATTGCCATCCTTCCTTGCCTCATTTATTCGCATTTCGGGATCACATTTTTTGGTGGGGAGACTTGGAATTGAGTTGATTCCAACCCCACCACGACTCTTCATTTGCCTTAGATTCGATCTTGAATATATCAACCCCAACGTTTTCATTTTTTTTTACATCATTTGGTGGTTGAGTCTTGTGTAGATTATAATTTTGGTGATTGGAAGCACTTGAATTGAAGTGTTTTGGCTCCCTTTCACATTGAATTTAAATAGTCTCGTGCATCCACACTTAGAAATTTCCATCTAGGGAAGCCCAGTGCATTTTAGCATGCATTAACTAATTCACATTGGAGAAGGGTTTATTGGGCATAAAGAACTTGTGTTTTCTCAAAACATAGAGATTGGTTGAATCGATAATTCAGTGGAATCCTAAAATCCATACTACTTAAGGTTGAAATTCTAAAAGCCATTCACCATCTAAAACTTAAATTCGGGGAGATTTCCCCATTGCATGCTTGATTTACACACTCTTAAAATCAATGCACTTTGGTGTTACCCATATACAACGCCCTCCACATTTCTTGAGCACTTGATCCTAAGCCTCTAAATTAAAACTGGTAGCAACTTGACCCCTATTAAGGATTGGAGGTCAACTACCTAGGTGTAGCGCCTATGTGCTGGTGTGGGTTCCCGCGTGCTATCGGGTGTCTAAGACTGGGGCAAACGACCTTTCAATCTGGCCCGGTGGTTCCACAGTGCTCTCATTTGGTTCCATAGGTAGTGATAGTAGGTAACTTAGATCTTTAAGTCTAAGGGCACATTGTAGAGGTTAAGAAATTGATTGCTTTGATTTGTCATCAAGTGTATCCTTACAGCATTGTTTCTCTCATCCCCTTTCCCTTCTCATCTCCCCAATTCTTCCTACGGTAGTGCATGTTTGGGAGGTCACAAAACCCTAAATTGTTTGAATTGTCTGATAATTCTAGAAGGATAGAAACTAGTGAATTGTCATCCTTCTCCACAAACATGGTTGCACGCCCACCCCCAAATCCTGAGGGAGGAAACCACCCCCTCCAATCCCACCAGGTGATGGTGGAGCCGTAGACCCCATAACTCGCCTCCAAGCCCAAATGGCACTGTATAATGAACAAATCAAGGCCATAAGGGAAATATTGGAGGAAATGAATCACCCTCCCCCTGAAAGGGAGGAACCCAGCTCTCTTAGTTCTTATCAAAATCCTGTTGCTACAAAGACCATTGGGCAAATTCGGGTCCCCATGGGTGGGGATAATTTTGAATTAAAACCAAATGTCATTGGCCTAACTACCTTTCACTTCCATGGTCTTGCAAGTGAAGATCCCTTTCTTCATTTGGAAGACTTAACCCGATTAGCTGAAACTGTTAAACCAAGAAACATCGGGTTATCAATTGTCCTCATGAAAATGTTCCCGTTTTCGTTACGGGACAAAGCATCGCAGTGGTTGTGCACCCTTATAAAAACTATCCATTCTTGTGAAGAGATGCGCATAGCATTTCTCAAGAAATTCTTCCCAATCGGGAGAACCAATGTGCTTTGCCGAGCTATAACTTCATTCGTGCAACAAAACGGCAAGTAATTTCATGAGGCTTGGGAGAGGTATAATGACCTCCTAAGGAAGTTCCCGCACCATGGTCTTCCAATGTGGCATATAGCCCAAATCTTCTATTATGGGATAAATGAGACTTTGCGACAGATCATTGACGCTTCCTACGGAGGGAACTTTATGAATAAAGACGAGAATGGAGCATTTGAATTATTTGAGAACATGAGTGAAAACTCAATGAACAATGCCTTCATTGTCACCTTTAGTCATACCATCATGCCCCGTAATGTTCACGAAGTTGACACGGGACCCTCCCATTCATCCACAGATCTTAACTTAATTGCACAAAAATTGGATGAAGTCTCCGTCGTGCATAAGAAGCTGGATGAGCTTCTAGCCAACCCCACCTGCTATATGGCAAACACCTCCACTCCATCACTCCGTCACAACTTTAATCCTTCCAATACCAGGCTAATTCCCAAGAATCCCATGAGACCATCCTTACCGAGTATCGCATCGAGTGATTCGGTAAGCAATGTGGACCTGGCTTCAGCAAGCCAATATTTTGATGTGGAGGACCAAGCCTCCGTGTGCTCGGATGCATATACGCATGCAGACTCGTCTTCTAGCTTAGAAGACACTTGTGCCCTGGGGAACAACCCGTTCTCTGCTACTTATAACCCAGGGTGGCAAAATCATCCTAACTTCATGATGAGAGCCTCATCATGAGCCCTAACTATCTCATTTTGACCTAAGAAAGAGAATAAAAGCTCCTATATAACTTAGAAGAGGGCTTAATTGAAGGAATAAGTGTTCTGAGAAGAAAACATGAAATAAAGGTTAAAACTGTAATTTTACCATTGCAGTACATAAATGGGATTTCTCAGAGGCAAAACATAGGTCAAATGATCTGAATAAGATAAAAAGTGAATTGGTTCAATCAGAAATGAGTTTATGTGCAAACCAAGAATTAAATGACATCTTGTAACCCTAAAACAGACCCGCTTAATTCAACAAGGTTCTGGTCAGGATAAAAATCAAGTAAACCCTCTAAAATTTATGAAAAAATATCCCCTAGAGTTTAGAACATTCAATTTGGCCTTTGGAACCTAATTTGACCTAGATTGGGGTCCTAGCTCATCAATTGACCTAATTTGGGTTTTTATGCAAAAATCCCAATCAAACATGGTCAAACCTAAAATCCAACTTCACCATTTGATTCCTTAGGTCCAAATTGGGTTTTTACCAAAATTTGGACCTAAGGGGAGGTCATCTTGACCTACTTTGCAAATTAGTACACCCAATTACATTTTGGTCCCTATCTTTTCAAAACCATCGCACAGACCCCCCTAACTTTATCGCCACTCTTACAAATAGGTCACTCCACCATTAATGGGGATAAATCCTACTCCAGCGAGAAATAGAGGGGGAATACTCCTTGATTCCTCAGAGATCTCCTCCCAGATTTGGAAGGGAGATTATCTGAGGAATTCCCTTCCATCTGAGCATGGTCCTGATCTATGATTTACACCCAATCTCTCGTGCAAATGCATGAGAGATTTGGGTACCTAACAGACTTCCATCTCCAGCAAGGATTCCCGCACTTAGAAGCTTGTCTTCCAAGCACAGGAGTCCCTGCCAATGCCTATAAATTGACCCCCAACACCGGCCGCACCTCCTTAGCTCGACTTGGCCGGAATTCCACCTCAATTTCCTCTTCTTCTCCTCCGGCCAAGGGGTCTAGCGAGCTCCGACGAGCCTCCCTCCTCTTTCTCGTCGTTCTGCCACAATACCAGTGGCAGAGCTGTCCTCCCCATCCTCCTCCGCGTCGCGCAACACCCGCGCACGCATCCCTAGCTCCGTCGTCGCCGCCGTCTTCCTCCACTGGACGCCTTCTTCTCCGGCAACAACAAGTACTGCCAGCCGTCCTTTCTCCCCCTTCGTCCACTTAATTAGGTTAGAACTGTTCATCTTTATCCCCTCTTCAATTCCCCTCAACCTATTTCACAAAATGCCCCTCGACAGCCACGGTCCACCGCCATCTTCCCCATCTCCGGCCACTCTCCAGCGAGACAAATCCCTCACTCCGCACCCCCACATGTCTCGCCACCCACCTCACAACCTCCGCCACACTCCACTGAACACCTTCCACCCATCCACAGGACGCCACATGCACTCCACGCTTCCCCCGACCTAACCCATAACTCCAGCCACAGAGCGACCTAGGCACGCACGCCTAGGCCGCCCCGTGACTTGCCACCTACCGCCTCACCTTCACCGTGACACAGCGAAGGTCCTCCTGTGGTATGATAGAGCCGCAAGGCCCTTTTTGTGTCGTGCAGGGTTTGAGCACCAGCCGCCATTAGCGACAGCTCAAGGAGGTTGCAAGCTCGCTCCAGGCTGAAGCGCTTCAGGATTCCAGGTCCAGCAGGTTCGGGGGAGTCTCGCACAGTCAACTGTTCCAGCAATTGCCGCTACGAGGCCTGTAGCTACTGCAATTGGAAGGAAGATCTCCTGCGGGCGCGCGAGCAAAAGCGATGGAACATTAGTCCCACCTCAATAAGTCGTAAGGTGTTTGAGTAGTTTAAATTGAATTTGTGATATTGTCTCTTCGCCTCCAATTCACTGGGGTGAGGTCCCTCCTCACCTATACACGCCTCGTCTGCGACTTCATCCCGTGGACCTGGTAACCCGACTATCCTCCTGAGTAGTCCTCGTGCACCACACCCACGTCGGTGCGCCTGGACCCGGGCATGCGACCTGACGCAATTACCCAGCTCTGGGAGAGCATACCAAAGAGAGATTCAGAGAGAGTGAGACGTGCGGGAAGGGTAGGGGAATAGGTTTTGTTGCGTGGTGCTTGTACAGGAAGAGGACACTAAGGAAGAAGCAGTAAGAGAAGGAAGCAGGGACTTAGCCGCTGCAAGCGAAGGAGAAGAAGAAGGAAGGAAGGCTAAAGAAGGAAGCTTCGTAGAGGAAAAAAAGAAGGAAAGACAGGCAGAAGGAAGTCAAAGAAAGCTAAGGCAGAAGAAGGAAGAAGAAAGAAAGAAAGGGAAAGACAATCAGGAGTATAAGAAGAAGGGAAGCTGAAGCCTAGGGAAGTAGAGCCAAGGAAGGAAGAAGAATAAGACCCGTAGAGAAAAAAAGGAGAAAGGAGCTACAGAGCAGAAACAAGGCAAAAGACAGAGGAAAGAAGAAGGGCAAGAGCAGAGAAAGGAGCTATAGAGAAGAAACAAGGAAGAAGAAGTACACGTCCACAGAAGAAAAAGAGGAAAAATCAGAGAAAGTTAGAACAAAGAAGAGAAGTCATAAGAGAGAGTTAAAAGAGTATCTTTTTAAGACGTCTGATCCCAACATCAGACGTCCAATTTCTCTATTTTTGCCACAATTAACTTTTAAACTCATGCATATATATATTTTGAATTAAGTTTTGAGTAATTAAGTGTTCAATTACATTCTTGAGATTAGTAATAAATTCCAATTGCTCCCTGTGTTCGACCTCAGATACTTAGGTTTTCGAGTAATAAATTTTTATTTGTTGACAACGCTTGGTCACCTATACCACGACGTAACTAACTGTTAAAAACACGACCAAGCCGCGTGAACACTTCGCATGGTCTGGTAACCAGCAGCACAAAAACCCCGCGAGAGTGGACCAATGTGACCGACCACACCAGTCATCCCAAGGGCCCAGTATAATCTTGTGGCAAATACGCCATCGGTTCCTTGTGCACCTCAAACAAAGCACGCATCAAGTCCTCTTGATAAATTGATGCGAATGATGTCAGAAATGTCGAAGCACCATGAAGAAAACATGACCTCTCTTCAGCACCAATTTTCGCAGCAGAATGCTGAGATTAGTCAAGTACGCATGACGACTCTATCTCAGGGCACTCTTCCAGCCCAACCTGTTCCTAACCCACGAAATTTTCTACCTCGTGGTTCGCAACCACAGGTACAACCTTCTCAGGGGCAGGTTCATCAAATTCTGCAAGCTCTGAGCACTCCACCGGGATTCCAGGCTAATCCTACAGCCGCACATCACCCTTATGTCCCTATTGTGAACCCTCCTCCACCTTATGATCCTACTGGACTTGCTACATCCAATGCGATTACTACGAGGAGTGGTAAGCAAACCGTCAATCCGCCTCAACCTAATCCTGGCCCATCTTCTTCATCGCCCTCTCATTTGGGATGCGCATCTCATTCTTGTGAGGACGATACACCCAAATTGGTGCCAGAATCGGTCCCATTCCCTGAGGCTCTACTGAGGGAGCCAAAAGGCAAGAAAAAGGATACGTAGGCCTTTGATAACCAGCGTAATTTATTCAGGGATGTTGATATCAAAGTACCCCTGTTGGAGGCTATTGACCATATACCAACTGTCGCTCAATTCTTCAAAGACTACACTACATCCATGTGACAGTCAAAGAAAATAAAGAATCCAGTGGTCCTCTCGCCTCATGCGAGTTGTGCTATACTATCAAATCTACCACCGAAGTAGAAAGATCCGGGTATACCACTTATTTCATGTAGCATCCAAGGCTGCAATTTTAACCGTGCTCTGCTTGATCTAGGATCTTCCATCAACCTTATACCAACCATCATGCTCAAGAAATTTGCCTTAGGAAATCTGAAACCCACCCCTATCACATTGCAGTTGGCAGATCGTTCAGTCAAAACCCTGAAGGGTGTGGTGGAAGACATAGAGGTTAGGGTCAACAGTCTCTGTTTTCCTATTGACTTTCTTGTTTTGGATATGAAAGTTCCTAGCTTACTTTCTGATTGTCCTATCATCCGTGGTTGACCTTGCTTGGCTACAGCTCGTGCCCATATCGATTGTGAGTCGGGTTGCATTGAGATCGTCGTTGGCTCTGAGAAGCTCAAGTTGAACATCTTCAAGGCCGCCAAGAATTTTGATTGCGATTGCATCAAGGATGACATGTCTGATGAGGACATGGTCGTCAGTGCGTGTATCGGACTAATAGGGACCTATTCTGATTGCTGTGGATTGCCCCTGAGCACAGACTGTTGAGCGCACGAACGGCTACGCTAACGTGTTCGGTTTTGGAAAACCTGTCGTTGTAGTTCAAAAGTGAAGAATTCGTGTTCAACAAATAAAATTTATACCGAAAAGAATTCCGGGTCGAACACAGGGAGGCTACGTTGATCTATATTCGCAATTATATTTTTTTAGGATTTTTGATAAGCAAGGCGATATAATTACAATGGAGCTATCAGACTAAAAGAAAGAGAGAGAGAGAGAAAGAGAACATGCATTCAATATTTCAACTGTTTATATAATTAAACTAAATAAAAGTTACACTAGAAAGCGGAAAATCAATTACACTATAAAGCAGGAAAATTCTACACTAGAAAAGCTGTAAATAAGAATGGGAGAGAGAAGTTCTCCTCGACGATTGCTTGGAGGACGAGCCGGACAGGACGACGCCTGGAGGAAGGAGAATGAAGCAGGATGAAGGAGGACGAAGCAGAAGAACGGGAACGAAGCAGCACGCCGTCGTCGTCGCGGGATCCACTTCTGAAGGGGGACGAAAATTTGGACATTATCTCGCGAGGAGCATCCCGGGTGTGGGACAAGCTTCTCTTCAGCTTTGGAGGGGTAGAGAAGAGAAGGAAGGGGATGAGAATTGAGTATGGAGGGGGTCTCCTTTTATTGTTGCGAGTGGGGGCAAAATGGACATTACAACTTCAAAATAATAAATGAGGGGTCTTTAGTGACGGATAAAACCGTCGCTAAAGCCCCCAACGTGGGCATAGCTTCTGCGCCCACGCATGCCTCCTCGGCTACCCGTGCACAACGCTCACGCACGTTCTTTGATTCTCAGTCGTCCGATCGTGAGATCAGACGGCTTAAGAAGCATCTCTACCCGCTACTGCGCCCGCCTGGCGCGTGCGATCATGCGTGACGCCGCGCGTTCAATAGCGCTTAAACTCGATTGAGCGCTGACGGCCGTCCGATTGCGATCCAACGCCCGCCATCGCCCGCACGCTAGTGCCTTCCTCACTTTCGCTGCGGCTCGAACTCGTGCCTGCCGCTCGCGTAAGAGCGCTCGACCGCTACGCTACGAGGCGCGGATGGTCGAGCGGACTCTTTTTAAGCACGGCTGGCCATAGCCGTCGGATCAACATCCAACGGCGGAGAGCGAGAGGGTGCGGGATCTTCAGAGGTTGCATGCGGCCGTTTGGGCGGTCGAGATGGTACCACGTGGCGCCATCTTGGCCATCCATCTTCTGGAAGTTGTAGATGGTGCCACAGATCTTGGATTAACTCGATTTTTGTGTCATTGGGCTGCAATCGTCGATCCGAATTCATCCGTGCGGTCGGATTTATCATCTGAAGTGGGGATTTACACCATCCTGGCCCTTGATATTCTAGGGTTCCCCGATCAAATATGTGATTCTACGGATGTCTAATTAGGGTGATCTTGGAGTCGTTGAACTCCAATCGTCGCCCTGATCACATCCATACGGTTGGATCTTTGATCCGAGGCCCCGATAAAATGTTTGCCCTGTCCAAGCACATAGAAGGAGACAATTAACCTCCATTTTATTCAAACTACTCTAAATGCAAGATGATGCATGTTATGCAATATTTATATCGTGAAATGCAATCCTATGCTTAAGAACATGCATAAATAGACATTTTAAGTAGTGTAAATGTGTTTACATCACCTACTTAGGGTTTAAGGTATCTAGGGCTACTCACCTTCTTAATTGAGCCCTAGGTTCCAAATTTGGATGGAACTAATTGGACCAGTTAGAGCCAAATTAGGGTTTCTATTTCAGGGTTTTAGAGACATTTGCTTAAAAAAAAAGAATCTACTCTCCAAAAAGTGTGTTTCCTAAGCCTCGGTTGAATTTATCTAATCAAGCAAAACCTAAAAGAAAGCTCTAAACATCCAACTTGAATCCTAAAATCAGGGACCTAATAATTTCAAGGACAAAACAGGTGAAGTTGACCCACCTTGTGGGCTCAACCAATCTTCAAATTAGGTCACCACTCACAAATACATCTTAAAGTTCAAGTGATATACTAAAGCACCTTCTTTCTAAACTTAAAATTGGTAGACCTAAGAGGTTAAGTAATCCATTCTGATCTACCTAGGTCCACGGTGACATGGAAGGTCAAGTGGGGAAAATCCTATAACCCGTGGGGACGCTCTACCATGTAGGGGTATTTGCGAGACTCTCCCTTCCTGCCTGCCCAGGTATTTCTTAGGTGGACAACTCTGTGGTCTAGAGGTATCATCTGCCTCGAACCTCTATAGTCATCCAAAAATCTTTGGGTGTCTTGATTGGGTCCATCACACCTTCTATCCCTTGTCTATTCCATCAATGTATGTACGGGAAGAGGTCCTTAACACCACCCTTGAGGCCTCCACTAGTTTTTCACTCTCATCCAGGCCAAGGCTCAACTTCCTTGTTTGTGCAACTACCCAATCACATCGACATCTCTTCGAACTCCTCCACTTTTAAGCCCGAATCTTCAGCCACAACCATGGATCATCGAAAACAACCTAACTTTGAACCACAACAATTCTTTGATTTTAGAGATCGGATCAATGCCTACATCAACCCACCGCCGCGTCCTCAAATGAGAGATCACTACAATCCCACTGCGGTGGTGATCGAACCCCAAATCAACATTCCTACAGGAGGGCCCAAGGTGGAGCTCAAACCTAGTATGCTTCACATGACCCCGAAATTTCATGGCTTCAACTCCAAGGATCCTGTCCAGCACATCAAGAATCTAAAGCATTTGGCCCACACATTCGGGGAAGACATGCATACTAAAGATGACCTACTATTGAAAATCTTCTCCTTCACTCTAGCTGACAAAGCTACCTATTGGTTTCAGACATACCTGTTTGGAGCGCTTGATCAAGTTTTAGAAAAGTTGCGTTGTAGTACAGTCGAAAAAGCATTCAAAACAAATACAATTTATTACTCGAATTTGAAAGTCTGTGGTCGAATAGAGGGAGCAAATTAAGGTTTAGAAATCAAGATCAAAATTTGAGAATTTGAAAGAATATAATATGCAATAAAATCAATGTTAAAGTGCAAAAATATAGGAATAAAGGTAAGACACTAAAGAAACCAATGTATGTGAATAAACACAAAATTGGACGTCTGATTTGTGAATCAGACGCCTTAAAATGTGGTTGCTACAATGCTTGGCTTCTCTTCTTTCTTCTTCTTCTTCTTTTCTCTGTCTCTAGCGGCTGCTTTCAATCCTCTTCTTTATTTCTCTTGTTCTTTATCTTCTTCTGATTCCTTGCCTTAGCCTTTCTCTTCCTCTACCTTCTTCTCTGTCTCGACTGCCTTCACTTCTTCTTCCTTCAGTTCCTTCCTTCTCTTTCTTTCTCTTTCTTTCTCTGCCTTTTCTTCGGCTCCTTTTGCCTTCGCCTTTTCCTTCTTCTCTCTGTTGCAGCCCTTCTCCTTCCTTAACTTCTGACTTCGGCTTTCTCCTTCTTCTTCCTTGGCTTCAGTGAGTCTACCACCAGTATTGTGGCTAGGCGACGAGGGAGAGTGGGGGAAGTCGCCGGAGCTTGATGAGTAGATTGACCGAAGCAGGAGAGATGAAATTGAGGGGTTTCTCCGACAAAATTCAAGCCTAGGAGATATGGGGCAAGTTGGGGTCCCTTAAATAGGTCCGGGTGGACGGGTTTGTGCTTGGAAGCCAAGCTTCCAAGCACGGCAAGTTCTCCGATAGAGGAAACTCAAGAGAGACCCAAATCTCTCATGCGCTCGCATGAGAGATTGGATACCAAATAGGGCTTCTAATTGGGTTCACATTGGAGGAGATTTCTCAGAGAATCTCCCTTTCAAGCTCGCCGGAGTAGGACTCTCTCCGCTATAATGGTGGAGGGACATAATTGCAAACAACAAAGAAGAAGATAGGGGGTCAATTGTGAGGGCCTTTGAAATCTAGGGGTAGAAATATAATTGGGCTTGACCTATTTGCAAAGTGGGTCAGATGAATTCCCCTTAGGTCCAAATTTTGGTAAAAACCTAATTTGGACCTAAGGAATCCAATGGTGAGATTGGATTTTGGGTTTAACCATGTTTGACTGGGCAATTTATGTAAAAACCTATTTTAGGGCAAACATTTGTCTGAGACCCCATTTTAGGTCAAAATAGGTTTTAATGGCCAAATTGAAGGTTATAAACCCTAGATAATATTTTTCTATGATTTTTAGAGGGTTTAGGTGAATCTTATCCTGACCAAAACCTTGTTAAATCAAGTGGGTCTGTTTTAGGGTTACAAGAAATCATTTAATTCCCAGAATTCACATGAACCCTTTTCTGTTTGAACCAACCCACTTTTTATCTTGTTATGACCATTTGACCTGTGTTTAGTTGTTGAGAAAATCCATTGTTGCACTGCAATGGCAAAATTGTAGTTTTACCCCATGTTTCTTGCTTTTCTCTCAAAATGGTTATTCAGTGAATTAGGACCTCCAGGTGGTTATGCTTAAGAACATGCATAAATAGACATCTTAAGTAGTGTAAATGTGTTTACATCATAGACCATCGCCTGACTGACATATATTGTGACATTTCCCCATCCCTCCCCTTACCCTTACCTTCTCCTGACCAGACTTCTGACGTGGTTTTCTCCGCTTCCCACACCTCGTGGTCTGAGTCATATCCGGGCTACTCACCTCCGGTCCACCCTCTTGAAGACCGGATTGCCCTTTCTTTCCTACCAAATCAGGCGGACATGCAACTCCACACTGGGACCTTGAGCCCAAATACTAATCACTAGGGCTCTCCTTTCTTGGATTCATCAATCCAAGATGCCCCTCTTCTTGTCCAATCTGAGGGCCAACTTCTTTCTCCTTCCCTTCTTTCCTCTAATCCGCTTGGGACACTCTCGTCCTAAGAAATGCCAGATCTTTCGCCATCCACTCTCGGGCTGAAAGCGCTGCCTAACACACTTAAATATGCTTTTCTATGGCCCAATGAAATGCTCCCCATAATTATTAGTTCAAAATTGACCAGGGAGCAAGAGTGCAAGCTAATAAAGGTCCTCATGAAACACAAGGCAACCATTGGATGGTCCTTATCTGACTTAATTGGCATTAGCCCCTCCTACTGCACTCACCGTATATATACGAAGGAGGATGCTCGACCTTCCCGCGAGATGCAGTGACATCTCAACCCTAACATGCGGGACGTCATTAAAAAGGAAATCATTAAGTGGCTTGATGCGGGTATGATCTATCTGCTCAGCGACAGCCCCTGGGTGAGCCCAATTCATGTCATGCTCAAAAAGGCAGGACTCACCATCCGTGTCAATGATAAGGAGAGTGTGTGTAGATTATAGGAAACTGAATATTGCGACAAAGAATGATCATTTTCCGCTACCTTTTATTGACCAAATCTTGGAGCGATTAGCAGGAAATAAATTTTTCTGTTTCCTGGATGGATTCTCTAGATATAACTAGGTGGCTATTGACCCCGGGACCAAGAAAAGACCACCTTCACCTGCCCCTTTGGCACCTTCACATTTAGAAGGATGCCATTCGGACTTTGTAATGCACCAGCAACTTTCCAAAGATGTATGTTGCCGATATTTTATGATATGGTGGGTGACTTTCTTGAGGTCTTCATGGATGACTTTTCGATCTTCGGACTTTCATTTGATGATTGTCTTGCCAACCTGACCTGCATCCTTCGGAGAGGTATTGATGTGAACCTCGTGCTTTCTTGGGAGAAAAGCCATTTTATGGTACATGAGGGGATTGTTCTCGATCACATCATCTCCGATAGGGGTATTGAGGTTGACAAAGTAAGCTTGATGTGATTGCAGATTTACCTGTGCCTAGCTCTATCAAGTAAATCCACTCCTTCTTAGGACACGTCGATTTTTATAGGAGATTCATCAAAGACATCTCCAAGATTTCTAGACCTTTAACTCATCTCCTATCGACCGACGTACCCTTTGATATGGGACCTGACTGTATGCAAGCATTCACGCAATTGCGTGAGGCTGTCACCAAGGCTCCTGTTCTCCAACCACCTTATTGGTCCCTCGACTTTGAACTCATGTGTGACGCTTCCAACCTTGCAGTCGAAGCCATCCAGGGACAAAGACGCGATAGACACCCCTTCGTGGTGTACTACGCTAGTAAGACGTTGGATGAGGCCCAGTGTAATTATACGACTACTGAGAAAGAACTACTTGCAGTCGTCTTTAAGCTGGATAAATTCTACTCTTACCTTATGGGCTAGCATGTTACTGTATTCACTGATCACGTGACCATTCATCATCTCATGTACAAAAAGGATGCCAAGCCTAGACTGATACGCTGGATCCTTTTACTCCAAGAATTTGACCTTGAGTTCTGCGATAAGATCGGAGCCCAGAATGTGGTTGCTGATCATCTCTCGAGACTGGACCCCGACTACATTAGACTTACCCTGCCAATTAATGAGGTTTTTCCCAATGAGCACCTATTGGCAATTAATGTGGCAAGTGGACCTTGGTATGCCAACATTGCCAATTACCTTGCTTTTGGCTCCCTTCCATGTGGCTGGCCTAAAAACCAGTGCGAGCGTCTCATCGCAGAAGCAGAGTATTATTTCTGGGATAATCCACTACTTTTTCTGGTAGGTGCTAACCAGATCATCCGTCGCTGTATTTCTGACAGCGAATTCCCCAGTGTACTATCCTTCTGTCACAATCAGGCCTGCGAAGGCCATTTCTCTGGGAGGAAAACTGCAGCCAAGGTGTTGCAGTGTGGTTTCTTTTGGTCCTCCATTCACTAGGATGCACACAATTATGCTAAATGTTGCACTAGGTGCCAGTTGTTAGGGTCAATGTCACGTCATGACATGATGCCCTTGCAACCCATCCTAGCTATTGAAATCTTTGATATTTGGGGACTTGATTTCATGAGTCCCTTTCCTCCTTCCAATGGCTTTGAGTACATCCTCGTTGCTGTTGACTATGTTTCGAAATGGATTGAGGCTATTCCCACGTGACATGCTGACCATGTCATATCTACTCGATTTGTCAAAGACCACAATTTTGCATGCTTTGGGATCCCTCGAGCCATTATCTCTGATGGAGGAAGTCATTTTACCCATGGATCTTTTCGAGCACTTCTGAGGAAATATGAAGTCCACCATTGTATCACATCTCCGTATCATCCTCAGACGAACGGCCAGGCTCAGGTGTCGAACTGGCAAATCAAGCAAATTCTCCAGAAAATGGTTCGACCTGACCGTAAGGATTGGTCCAACAAGCTGATTGACGCACTTTGGGCATATCGAATCGCCTTCAAGGCTCCACTTGGTGTGTCTCCTTATAGAATTGTTTACGAGAAGCCTTGTCATTTGCCTGTTGAGCTAGAGCACTACGCTTATTGGGTAGTTCGCCAATGTAACCTAGACCTAGACCTATGTGGTTGAGAAAGGAAACTCCAACTTTAGGAGCTGGAAGAGCTCTGTCGTGAAGCCTATGATTCTACCTTATCTTTCAAACAACGCACTAAGGCCTTTCACGACAGCTGAATACAGTGGAAGGAATTTGAGCCATCTCAACAAGTTTGGCTTTACAATGCCCAGCTCAAATTCTTTCCAGGGAAATTAAAGTCCAAATGGACTGGTCCCTATCTGGTCTCGAGACCATTTCCCAACGGGGCCGTCGAAATTGAAGATCCCAAATCTAGGAGTAAATTTACAGTCAATGGGCAGTGGTTAAAATCCTATCTTACTCATGATCCTGCCCCCGTTGGTGAAACTATTACCCTGATGGAGGGTAATTGACTTCGTGCCTCACTCTGAGTCTAGCTGGGGACGTTAAATTCAGCGCTCATTGGGAGGCACCCCAACAACACTCCACTATCACCTACACAATTTCACTTCACTTCACACTTCCTCACTTTTCACTTCACCACCCACCATCCACCCACCTTACCACCCTACTGTATACCTCACACCTCAGCTCTCGTACCATGATCCTTGGACCTTGCTTTACCCTGCATGCATATGAGGACATAACATCATTTGGCATGAGGGGGTGGATAGGCATCCATAGGATTTGGGTATCATGCAGCTTCTACATCCATTATACATATCCATCTATAAATATGTACATAGCCTAATTCAATAAAAAAAAAGTATTTAGCAATGATCTGAAAGCTGAAACAAAAATACAATAAGTGTTTATGGATATTCAACCGTTGTTTTGAAGACTTTCCAAACCACAGAAGCTTGATTCACTCAGGCTTGGCTTAATTCACTTGAGCATTGATAAGATAGATCAAAATCTCTCCTAATTAAGGACGTATTCTTGTACCTGAGTCACCAGTACAGGATTCGTTGGTTTGCCTCTACTTGAGAGCCTATGTAATCTTGGTTCACACTACACATATCAAGAAAGACTAGGTGAACATAAGATTCAACCCTAGTGTTCATTAGGGAAGGTGGAGTCCTTACCTGCATGCGCAAGTAGACTTTTTATTCCAGTCTTTAGTCTTGTGTTTAGGAGAAACCCTTTCCACCGAAAAAGTACTCACCCACCAAATAAGTGTGCTCTTCCAAATAAAGTTGTAGGAGATATACTGACACCGGTTTCAAAAAAAAAACAATCTTACGAATAAGTCAGTATATCCTCCAAATGTCTGTAAATTCTTCTCCCCAAAAGTTTTCAGGGCACATTACAAATACCTTGTTCTACCATAAATTCTTTGAGCCACAAAAATAATAAAAGTGGGGTTGAGTTTTTCCATCATCTTTTTGAGGGTTAATCCGAAGACATAAGCAGAAGCTGGGACCAACCTGTATTTAAAAATTTGTGAAACCCTAAGCTTGAGCCTTAATGTTCACCTGGTTGGTCTTGATCCTTCACTATGCACAAACCATAAGCTCTTAGCTCTCGAGTACGGCAAAACCCTCTGAGTCCTGGAAATCGTACTTAAGGTTTAAATATCAAGAGTCCAGGTTAGTCGAGAGATGGTCTATATCATGTAAGACTTGAAGTACTGGTAGTCTTCTCTACAACTGGTTCTCACAATATCCAACGGATAAACACATTAATGTTGCTTCAGAAAAAAATCTTCAGCTTAAGATCATTTCTAAACACAATACAAAATGTTTTGCTAGGGACTAGCAAAAGATAGGCATGGGGATATGATTGCACAGCAAAGATATACCAGTAAATATGACATCTTGTGTTATTTCCTAGCATTACCCATGCATCTTATGTAGCCATACTTGCATTTGTAAATATACACCTGCTTGCATTTATAAAGAGGGGAAGAGAGTGAGAATAAATGGCCATCCAATCCACTTCTATTATTAACATTTTCCTTGAGTGTGGCATTGCAATTTCACCATTTCACTTTTTTTTTCATTTTCTTTTTTCATGCGGTTGCAGGGCATGGTGCGTCGCACCTCTCCTCGCCGCTCCTCCTACTAGTAGCATGGGGAGAGGCGTGCTCTCCCTCTATAAAATACCATGCATTCCCCCTTACTGTGGCAGCCAGCATCCATCTTCTTATAGACCCATCGCCACCCTCAGAGTACACCACATGCATCGCTAGCCAACCTCCTTCCCTCTCCCACTCCATACACAGTTCCTCTTCTCACAAGTTGAGAAGAGGCACACCACGTGCAGGAGATAGCTCACAATGGTCTCAGACCACCACTGTGAATTCCACCACCGCCCAGCTCCGTCGTGAGCAGGTGGGCGTAGTGGTTTCTTGCTTCATTTTTTTTATTTGCATTTTTCTTTCCTTTTTCATTTTGTTGTTGTACTTCTCCACCATTAATGCATTGCTCCAAGCGTTGAAGCTCACGCCCACCCCTCACCTCCAACACGTCCACCCAACTCCGTGTGTCACCGCCTGCACGAGCAGACCGCTCGAGGCTTCTTTCTGCGTGCGCGAGCGCCCCATAGCACTGGTCGTGTGCCAAACCGCCTCTAGCCGATCGCCAGACCGCGCGCACACTGTAGCACACTGTAGTGCGCGGTCTATGCGACACTGTAGCCACTGGCTCGTTCCTCATTTAGCCGGTGGCTACATCTCTCCCTCTCCTCACCTGCACCAGCTCCAGCTGGTCACCGCTCAACCTGCCCGTGCTCCAGCCCTCAGCGCTATGCATTGCACTCCGCAGCGCGAGCACTTCATCCCGCGCACAGCCATAATGCGCTGCGTCTCACCCGCCCCACACACGTGCGTTTGCCTTCACCTCTGCGCCCGCGCACCTGTGCGCCTCCAAACGACGCCCTCGCACCGCAGACATCTTAAACGGCTGCCCCTCCTTCAGCATACACACACACACCTTGACACATACACACAGACACTCACGCATACACATATATATATACACATTCACACACTCTCACCCTCACATATATTTACATATACATAAATATATATATATATATATACACATATATGTACATATATAGTTATAGATATATATATACATATATACTTATATATCCACTTATCCACAATCCCCCATACACATATTCACCTCACATGAACTACCCACATACCCGTGCACTCACCCTTCCACCGCGCATCGTATCGCGGGAATATTTGCACCAGTTGCTGTTATTCCCCGATACCCGCTCAAAGCAAGCACGTAAACCCACACTCACACACATCCGCTCCACACTCCACGCTGCACTTAGTCTTGTTGGTTGCGTCTTGCTAAACATGGACCAACTTGACACCGTGCTACATCCCATTCACATTTCCATCTTCACCCCTATCTATATAACATCTATATAATTATACATATTCTATATCTACTATATATACATATATAGATATACTAAGCTAAGTATTTCGTTTCATTGCATTCTATTTTACTTTCAATTTGTCTTTTCTTTCTGCTACTAAAAAGACTAAAAAAAGTATAAAATAGAAAAGATAAATCTTGATTTACAGGCACACAGTCTCACGTGTGGCGAGACAGGATTCATTGTATTTTGGCGTATAGCCAAGGACCTATTTGAGGGTGTGCCTCAAGAACAAGTTTATTGGAAAAAACCTAAAAATCAAGAAAATCAAAAATATAATATACTCAAGGAAGAGATATGTTTTAGGAAAGGCGTAGAAACTTCGTAAATATCCTAATCCCTACCTCCCTAAGATCGACCCTGGGCCTAAAAGTGATCAAGATAAAATCGAGTAGGCCAGGTTAAAAATTTTGTGAAACTGGTGTAGACTCAACTTAGGTTAACTCACTATACTCATTTTGACATTAATATCACCATTTTAATAAAGCCTATTCGAGTACCCATTAGCAGGGGTTAGGGGGTTTTGCTGCGGAAGACATTGGCTGACACTTAGCTAATTTGAGAAGTTCCCCTCCCCTATGTGAAGAAGGAGACGGAAGCAAAAGAAGAAGAGGCTGAACAGAAGAAGAAGAAGAAGGAGGAAAGGGAGCCACAGCAGAGAAAGAGGAAGAAGAAAGCAAAAGCAGAAGAAGAAGGAAAGAAGAAGCTCTAGACAGTGTAAAGAAGAAGAAGAAGGCAGAAGAAAGAAAAAGAAAAATCATAAAGGGGTACTGTAGCAACATCTTTTAAGACATCTGATTGCAAAATCAGACGCCTGATCACATATTCCTACCTTTGATTAAGATTTGAGTAATTAGTCTATGCGTTAGGCTTATAATTGGTGATCCAAATCACCATTATTTGGTCTAGAATTCCTCTTTACTCTTCATATACCTATATTCTACATTGCAAATTAGATTTTGAGTAATTAATTATGCTTATTTACATTAATTATTGAGATTAGTGTGTGAATTCCTATTTGCTCCCTGTGTTCGACCTCGGAACTTTTTTAAGTAATAAAATTTATTTCTTTAAATGATATTTTGACTATACTACAATGTGACATTCTTAAAACACCGATCTAGCATTCGAATAGGGTGCTATTTATAAAAAATTCAAAAGCTAAGGGGCCATGTGAAATAAAGAAAATCAGACTTGGACTAAAGTGCAAACTAGGTCGAAGCAATCTCAGATTGGGCCCAAATTTTGATACAAATCTAATTTGGACCCAAGTACTCCAATGGTGAAGTTGGATTTTGGTTTTGACCTCATTTGAATGGGTAATTTATGCAGGAAACTCAAATTAGAGCAAAAGTCTGTCTGACTCTGTTTTAGGTCAAAATAGGTTCTAATGGTCAATTTAAAGATGCTAAACCCTAGAGAATATTTCTCTATGATTTTTAGAGGGCTTAAGTGAATTTTATCCTAACCGAAACCTTAGTTAATTAAGCAGGTCTATTTTTAGGATTTTAGATGTCCATTAATTCCCATAACGCATGAAAACTCATTCTGTTCTGTATGAACCCTCGTAATAGTCTCTAAAGCACATTTGACCTTTGTTTAGCCCCTGAGAAAACCCATGGTTATTCTATTTTTCTGATAGAATGGTAAATTTGCAGAAATAACCCTATATTCTTATCTTCTTCTAAAATCAATGTTTTGTGCTCTTAAGACTTTCTGAAAGGTATGTAGGAGCTTTTATTGATTTAATCAGATCAAACTGAGCTAGTTATGGCTCATGATGGTGTTCCCATCAGCCAGTCAATCGGATAAGGTCTCTATCATTGAGAAAAAGGTGGACGACATCACTCAACATCTACACAAAACCATCGCTACACGACAAAGCACATACGTGCATGTTTGTCGCGCTAAATCGGGTTTTAAGAGTATCGAGTTGTAATATAGCTGAAAAAGCATTCAAAACAAATACAATTTTATTACTCGAATTTGAAGTCTGAGGTCGAACATAGGGAGCAAATTGGTGTTTAGAAATCAAGATCACAATTCAGAATTAAAAGGAATATGCAATAATATCAATATCAAAGTGCAAAAATATGGGAGTAAATGTAAAGCACAAAATACAAAAGAACTCAATGTAAATGAATTAGACTCAAATTGGACGTATGATTTGAAAAGCAGATACCTTAAACAGATGCTACAGTGCTCCTTCTGATTTCTTCTCTCTGCTTCTCTTCTGTAGCTCTTCTTTCTTCCTTCTTCTACTTCAACTCCTCTTCTTTCTCTTTGCTTTTAGCTTCTGTCTTCTTTTCTTTCTCTGCTGCTTCCTCTTCTCCTTCTTTCTCTTTATCTTTCTCTGTTGGCTGCCTCTTCTCTTTCTTCTGACTTCTGCCTTTTGCTTAGCTTCTCCCTCTTCTTCCTTCAACTTCTTTGTTCTCTACCTTTCTCTACCGTGGCCCCTCCCTTAGCTTCTCTTTGTCCTTAGCTTCTCCTTCTTCCTCTATAGCTTCGCTTCTCCTCCACTTCAGTCTGCAGCAAAACCTACCCCCTACCCACGTGCACTCTCCTCTCTTTCTCTCTTAGGTTCCACTCTCCCAGAGCCACATGTATTCGGGTAATTAATTCAGGTACGTACCCGGGACCAGCCCCACTGGAATGTGGTGGTGGGCGAGGAATGCAGTCGGGTTGGGTTAGGCTAGGTACGTAGTGCGTGAGCACGGACAAGACCGGGTCGGTCGGGTGAAAGGGACCTTACCCCATGGTTTGGAGGCGAATAGCTACTGTCAAGAATTCAACTTATACGGGTTCGATCGCTTCGCAGCCACTGATGTGGGACTAAACGCGCACCCTTCTCCGCGTGGGCCTGCAACAGAGGTGGTCTTCCAGTTACAGCAGCTGCTATGACCTTCAACTGGAATTAAGTGCCTAGAGTCATGCACAAGGGTATTCCGCGTAGTCTGGGACAAGGGCCTAGAGATGGCAAGGCTTGGAGCGGTTGCAAGCAATCTTCAAGCTTTGCTCCAATCGCAGATGACGCCTGCTACCTGAAATCACCAAGACAGCCTCGCGGCCACGTCAAATTGCTCAGGAAGCTTTGACGAGGCACAACGAATGTGCTACTGTGGTTGGTGTGGCGTGGGGACGCCTATGCGAGCGTGCCTAGGGCACACTGTGTGCGTATGTGTGGGTGTGCTCGAGGGTGTGTTTGGGTGAGTGGAGTGGTGGTATGAGTAAGGGGAAATGTTCAGTGGAGTGAGGGGATGCTTACGGACTTGTCGGCGAGGAGGGGGATGGTCGTATGTGGGGGATGGTCTGTGGTTTTAAACCCTAGAGAATATTTTTATATGATTTTTAGAGGGTTTAAGTGAATTTTATCCTAACCAGAACCTTGGTTAATCAAGTGGGTCTATTTTAGGGTTTCAAGAAGTCATTTAATTCGTAGAACTCACATGAACCCTTTTCTGTCTGATTCAACCCACTTATTATCTTGTTAAAACCATTTGACCTGTGTTTAGCCCTTGAGAAAACCCGTGGTTGCACTATATTGGTAAAATTACAGTTTTAACCTTAGTTTCTTATTTTACTCTCAAAATGATTGTGCAGTGAATTATGACCTTCAGTAGGTTATGAAAGAGCTTTTATTCTCTTCATTGGGTCAAAATGAGCTAGTTAAGGCTCATGATGGTGTTCCCATCATACCCCCATGCCTAGCTTTTGCTAGTTTCTTAGCAAAATTTTAAGGTTTTAACTTTGATTGTATACCATGTAATCTTTTTGATGCTTAAAATTGTGATGTATGCTTTCTTCTGTAGAATAGGGCAGAATGCCAATAGTAGGCCTAGAGGTACTCAAGCACCTACTAAGATCTGGACCTAACCAACTCTAGCCTCAGTCTGTCGCAAAGGTTTTTAAGGCCCATAGGAACTATCCTAAGGTTTGTTGAACTCCGCGATTAAAGCACCCGTGCTTGTAACATATTTTAGCCTCGGTTCAGTTTGTAGTGCGTTTTTGTAAGAAAGCGACAGAGGAATTTTCTTTGTTTGGAGTGTTTTCTCTCTCTTTTCTTTTTATTTCTAGCTTTGGATTGGCTTCTCAACATGGTCTGTATCGGATTCCGAGTCCCCATCATCAATCCTCGAAGGGCCCCTGGAAATCGATGCTTCGGGATAGCACCACCCATGGCAACCCCCAGAACCCTGGCTTTCAAGATTTCAAGATAATCCTACCCATGGCATTTTGTAGCTAAATCCAGACCCTAGCAATAGACATTTCGGGATAATGCCGCCCATGGCATCTGAACCAGCATAGCGTGCTTACATGCCCCCGGTAGGATATGTAAATATCCTAGGAGACAAGCACCGAGGAGATGATATGTTATTGTGCATCTTCGAGGGAAATTTCCTACCTCTCCGCTCCAAGAACTCATCTAAATCAACTTATGTTGATCGGCTGTTTCTAATCTAGGCAACTTTTTCAAAATAATTTAAACGCATTTGCGTGATTTTGATACTTATGCGCACTGAACCAGACTGTGTGTGGATTGGGGTGCTTAGGTTACCGAGTCCCGTAAACCAGAGGTCAGTTAATGAGGCTGAATACTCCCTAAGCCTTAGACCTAATACTTAAGCTTTGCATTTTCCCCAACCTCTTGAGGACTATCCAGATCTTAGCCAATACTTGAATTTTTAAGCCTAGGAGTATAGCCCAAGAGGCCTAAAATTAGCATTCCTGCTAATCGCTTCTATGTTTCATTAGCCCTTTTTGCATCTTTCATTTTCTTTCTGTTCTAGAACTAAGTCAATTCCTTAATTTCTTACTAATGACTCTCTTTTTCTTTCTTTTTCAACTTGTGCTCCTTTTTGACATTTTTGCCCCCTTTTCCTCCTGAAGATTTGTATGGCCTCAAAATTTTCTTCTCTCAATTTTTTTTTTGTTCTTTTTCATAATTTTTTATTTTTTTTGGTATTTTTTGAATATGTGATTTTTTTTATGAAACCTTTTCTTGTGAGATGATTTTCACGACATTTTGCACTTTCATACCCCCTATGCCTACGATTTGCAATGTCCCCATTGTAAATTAGGTAGGTTCGAGTTCAGCTTAGATCATTCATTAGAACAGGTTCTGGGTGGGCGAACAGGTCGAGGTGACTGTTGCAGATGATTTCAAGCTCGGGTACGAGTACCTAAGGTGGGGTTGGATGTTCTAATGGATGAACCCTAAAGTGCAAGAGGAATTCAACATAAGAATGTCAAGAAAGGTTTCGGGTTTTTCAAAAATGACCAGTTTCCTCCCGTTAAGCGTTGAGTTTTAAGCCATCGGATGGGCGCAATGAGCTTAGGGAAAATGGAGGGTAAAGGATGTCTCAACCAAATTTCTATCGGTAAGGTCAATGAACGGTTTGAGTCTCTGACCGTTCATGACGAAAGGTTCTGAATCGTGGTTGAGTTGACTGATCTCGATGGCTCCATTTCAAAAGATTTGTCGAACGAGGTAAGGTCCAATCCATTTTGATCTTAGTTTTCTTGGGAATAGCTTGAGTTTGGCATCAAAGAGTAGGACTTTTTGACCAGGGTGAAAGATCTTTCTAGAGATGTGCTTGTCGTGAAAGGCCTTAACCCTCTCTTTGTAAATTCGTGAGTTCTCATACGTGTCGTGGTGTAATTCATCGATCTCGCTCATTTGAAGCTTTCTGTGGGTTTCTGCCTTAGAAAGATCTAGGTTGCAGGTCCGTACTGCCCAATAGGCTTTGTGCTCCAATTCGACGGGGAGGTGACATGCCCTCCTGTACACTAATCTAAAGGGAGACATACCTAATTAGGTTTTGTGGGCGGTCCTATAAGCCCACAAAACTTCCGGAAGTCAGGATGACCAGTCTTTCCTGTCAAGTCGAATAGTAACCTGGAGGATTTTCTTGATCTCCCGATTTGATAGCTCAGCTAGACCATTAGTTTGTGGGTGGTAAGGAGTAGAGATTTGGTGTGACACCCCATATTTGGTCATCAGTGGCCTGAACTGAGCATTAGTGAAATGGGTCCCTACATCAGAGATTATCGCACGTGGAATCCCAAACCGCGAAAAGATGTTCTGATGAATGAATTTGATAACCACCTTATGATCATTGGTTCAGGTCGAAATGGCTTTGAACCATTTAGACACGTAGTCAATAGCAAGTAGAATGTACTCGAAGCTGTCCGAAATAGGAAAGGGTCCCATAAAATCAATCCCCTAGACGTCAAAGATTTCGCATACGAGAATCGGCTGTAAGGGCATCATATCACGGTGGCTCATGTTGCCTAAGGTCTGACAACGAGTGCATGCCCTACAGTGATTGTATGCATCTTTGAAAATCGTGGGCCAATAGAAGCCGCACTGGAGGACTTTCACTGTGGTTTTATGACCTAAGAAGTGTCCACTGCATGCCTGGTCATGGCAGAAGGACAATGTCCTGAATTTCCACTCCCGAGACCCATCATCGAATGATTTGATCAACACCGATGCGGGAAAGATATGGGTCTTCCCAGAAGTAATACTTGGCATCAGAAAGCAATTGTCCTTCTTGGCCTTCGGCCAATCAGACAGGATCTGATGTGATGCCAAGTAGTTTACTAGGTTAGTAAACCATGGAAGCCTTGTATTGATAGTCAAGAGGTACTCATCAGGAAAATGTTCCATAACGGATCTGGAAGGGTCGATAATATCAGAAGGAAGGCGGGACAAGTGATCAGCTACCACGTTCTGTTTTCCCGCTTTATCACGAATCTCGAGGTCAAACTCTTGCAACAACAAGATCCATCAGATTAATCGAGGTTTCGCATCCTTCTTTGCAATGAGATGCCTTACAGCTGTGTGATCAGAGTAAATGATAACACAGGAACCTAGAAGATATGATCTGAATTTTTCCAGGGCAAATACTATGGCTAGCAGCTCTTTCTTAGTAACTGTGTAGTTACGCTGAGCCTCGTCAAGTGTCTTGCTAGCATAGTAGATGACCACGGGTTTCCCGTCAATTTTCTGCCCAAGTACCACTCCTACAGCGAAATCAAATGTATCGCACATGATCTCAAAGGGTTGAGACAAATCGGGGGGCTACAAGATCGGAGCTTGGGTAACTCAATCACGTAGGATTTCAAATGCTTGAGTGCATTCCTTGGAGATTTCGAAAGGAACATCCTTAGATAGTAGATTGATCAGGGGGCATGCGATCTTTGAGAAATCAAGAATGAATCGATGATAAAAACCAACGTGCCCTAGAAAAGATCGGATGTCCTTAATCGAGCTAAGCATAGGGAGTTTGGAAATCAGATTCACCTTGGCTCGATCAACCTGGATGCCTTTTTCTGATATAAGATGTCCCAGGACAATTCCTTCAGGCACCATGAAATGGCTCTTTTCCCAAGAAATAACCAGATTCACGTCAATGCACCGCCTAAGGATCTGGAACAAGTGCTGGAGGCAATTGTCAAATGATTCACCAAATACTGAAAGGTCATCCATGAAGACTTCCAAATAATCACCTACCATATCTAAGAATATGGCAAGCATGCACCGCTGAAAAGTAGTGGGTGCATTGCAAAGACCGAAAGGCATCCTTCGGAACGCGTACGTCCCGAAGGGGCAGGTGAAAGTGATCTTTTCTTGGTCCTCAGGATGAATTGCCACTGGGTTATAACCGAAGTATCCGTCCAAAAAGTAGAAGAACCTATTTCCCGCTAGTTTTTCGAGTATCTGATCAATAAATGGTAGTGGGAAATGATTCTTCTTTGTGGAGGTATTGCGTCTTCTGTAATCAATGTAGACTCTCCATGAATTCGCCACATGGGTCGGTATGATTTCTCTGGTTTCAATCGTGATCACAGTTAGTCCTGCCTTCTTAGGCACAACCTAGATTGGACTCACCCACTGACTGTCAGAGATTGTGTAGATAATCCCAGCATCTAACCACTTGATGATCTCCTTTTTCACGCCTCCTGTAGATTAGGATTCAAATGTCTCTGCATTTCACGGGAAGGTCGTGTGCCCTCTTTAGTATAGATGCAGTGTGTGCAGTAAGAGGGGTTGATGCCAGTCAAATCATCGAGAGTCCATCCAATGGCTCTTCAATGTTGCTTGAGAACAGTAATCAGATGAGATTCCTGATCAGGTGTGAGTCTGGAGTTGATAATCACAGGAAACGTAAGATTGGAACCCAAAAAGACGTACTTTAGATGATCAGGAAGAGGCTTAAGTTCCAAAAATGGGTTATCAGCAACAATGGGTGGTTCAAGGTGGGTGTCAAGAGCAAGGGAAGGAGTTATGGGTGTGTCTAGGTCAAGTTTGGACTCCTTTGATTGCAAGTTTTGATCCTCTTGTGGTTGATCAGAAATAGTCAGGTTTTCCTTA
Organism: Thalassia testudinum; assembly: GCA_037157565.1. NCBI lineage: Eukaryota > Viridiplantae > Streptophyta > Magnoliopsida > Alismatales > Hydrocharitaceae > Thalassia > Thalassia testudinum. Next base: position 2,464,981 of record JAZHRO010000003.1, on the reverse strand, counting down.
ATATACGAATCGTCAACCACAGCCTTGATATCACATATATGTTCTATAACACCGCAATTAATCCCTTGTTGGGCCTTAAAGATGTCAATCTTTAATGTTTGGTTCCCAAATTTCAGTTCAATTTGGCCATCCTCATAATTTATGTTGGCCCTAACAGTGTCCAGAAAGGGTCTCCCTAATATGATCGGTGTATTCCTCGGGTTTTCTAGAGTATCCATATCCAAGACTACAAAGCCCACCGGGAAATAGAAATCCCGAACCCTAATAATGACATCCTCAAGAACTCCTTTAGGTGACTTAATAGACCGATCATCCAACTGTAATGTCACCTCTACCAGTTTGTGCTCAGATTCCTCAAGATGGTCAAGTAGGGATGTAGGTATTAGGTTTATGGAGGCTCCTAGATCCAATAAATCTCTATCAAATTGGGTATCACCAATTGTATAGGAAATCAGGGGAGTACCTGGGTCTTTTGCCTTAGGTGGGAGTTTGCTTAAAATTACAGAGCTGGCTTGCTCTGACAATACGATTGGGCTCCCACTTTTGGTTCGCGGCTTACGCTTAGGTGTACACACGTCTTTCAGAAATCGTGCGTAAGCCAGTATGTGGCGGATTACATCCATCAAGGGGATGTTCATCTAGACCTGTTCAAAGAGCTTGACCAGATCCTCCTCAGGTGCCACAGGTTTGTTTGTCCTCTTTCCCTTGGTCAAGGCCTCGGGAAATGGAACCTTGGATGGTTCCTCTAGAATAGGTCCAGGTTGTTGATCAGGGACAGGGGTATCCTGGATTACTATCCTAGGGTTTGGGTTACTACCAAGCTGAAAGTGGCTTGGGTAAGGTGGGTCTTGTGTTGCTTTGCCACTACGGGTTGTTACAGAATTCAATCCTACCTAGTTCTGGTTCGATGTCGACAAAATAGGTGGCTGCTGCTGAAATCCCGAATATGATGTTGAAGCTTCCATCCCATCAGGTGATGGAACAAAAGGGGCCTGATAAATCATGTTGGCTTGGCCCGGATTTGGGTTCATAACACGTCTCTGGTTCAGCATGTTATTCGGATTCAGTAGAGGTTGCGAAGGGAGTGTGCCAGATTGGCTGGAATTCACCATCTAAGCAAGTTGATTGTGAACCTCTATGATCTTGTCTTTGTATTGTTTTGCATAGCCACATTCATCTTTTGAATGTCAGCCAGAGTCTAAAGGATGAGAGTCATCTGATCTATCTAAGTTGGCCCAGATTGATTGGTGGGGTTGGGCCGAGGCTGAAGTAGCTGAAATGGACGAGGAGCCTATGGACGGGGTTGATATGGTGGTCTTTGATTCTGATTATTTCCCGCCCACAGGAAATTGGGATGATTCCTCCATCCAGGGTTGTAGGTATTAGAGAATGGGTCATTCTGCATGGCGTTGAGTTCTCGCAGGTCTGAGGAACCTCAGAAAAGTCAGAGTACAAGGGTTTAGAGTTACCCCAACTAAAGTAGGCAGGATCGGAGGTTTCTCCAGTTCTAGAGTCAGACGGGGGTGGATACGGGTCCATCCCCTTAGAAGATCGGTGATAGATCTTATGCACAGCTTCCCTCCCAAAGGGCAGTTGTGCAAATGGGTTTTGCACAGAGGTGGCTTGCTGTAGATGTCGAGTTAGCTCATCCACCTTCTTCTCAATGATAGAGACCTTGTCCAACCGACTGGCCATTAATTCCAAGTCGACAGATGCGGATAGGCCCTGCATCTCGTGTGCTCCCCTTGGATTCGTCGATGCGCGGGCATTCGTCCGGTCGAATAAACCCATGGAGTCATTATTGATGTAGTTATCACACATATTCTCGAGAATCTCCCACACAGTGTCTTCGTGTTGACCCATGATATTTCCTCTACAAGTTGCATTGACGAATAAACGGATATCTTCACGGAGTCCCTAGTGAAAAGACTAGACTTGTTCCCATTTAGGAACTCCGTAATGGGGGCACTCTCGCATGAGATCTAGGAAATGTTCCCATCCTTCATGAAGTGGTTAGCCAGGCTGCTGAGTGAAGTGTGTGATCTGGTGTCGTAAGGCATTCATCCGACCAACTGGGAAGAACATTTTCAGAAACTCGGAATGTAGTTCAACCCATGTGTTGACTGGATGTGTTTGAGTCTGATACCAGTGAGCTGCTTTGTCCATGAGAGAGAAGGAGAACATCTTCATGAGAAGAATATCCCGATTTTGGACATCTAACCTGAAGGTCTGGGCCAGATGCTTGAGTTGTTTGATGTGCTAGAAAGGATCCTTGGAATTAACCCCATGAAACTTTGGAATAACATGAATCACGTTGGGCTTGAGTTCAGAATCAGGACCTCCAGCCGGGATTTGGACTCGAGGTTCGATCGGCACCGCAGCGGGATTGTAGTGATCTCGCATCATAGGATGCTGTAGTGGATTCACAAAAGCTTGGAATAAATCATTAAGGCGCTGGAGTTGGTTCTCAAGGTTATTCTCTTCTTCTACGGGTTGTGCCATGATGATGGAAGAAGGAGAATTGGGTTCAGATGAATCAGAGATGTCTATGTGATGGGGTTGCTGCACAAACACGGAAGTCAAGGCCTGGCCTCAACGGGAGTGAATAACTAAAGGAGGCTTCAAGGATGGTCTTAAGGACCTCCTACCAAACATGCACCGATGGTCTGGATGAGAGTATAATGTGATGGACCCAATCAAGACACCCAAAAAATTTGGATGACTATAGAGGTTTGGGGCGGATGATACCCCTTAGTCAGAAAGCTGTCCACCTGTGAAATACCTGGGCAGCCAAAGAGGGAGAGTCCCGCAAAGACCCCTACACGGTAGAGCGTCCCCACGAGTTACAGGATTTCCCCCACCCGACCTCTCTTGTCACTAATGTTCCAGGTAGACCAGAATGGGGACTTGACCTCTTCAGTCTACCAGTTTTACTAAAGAGCAAGGGTGCTTGAGATTTCACTTGAACTTTAGATGTATTGAGTGCAAAAAGTGACCTAATTTCAAGGTTAGTTGACCCAACAAGGTGGGTCAACTTCACCTATTTGTCCTTTGAGAAGTTTTAGATCCCTTCTTTTAGGATTCAAGTGAGATTAAGAGCCTGAATTTTAGGATTTTCTTGAATAAATCACTTCAACCAAGGCTTAGGCACACATCTTTTTAGAGAGTTGATTCTTGCTTATGAAAGTGTGTCTCTAAAACCCTAAATTGAAATCCTTAATTTAGCTCTGATCTTGGCCCAATTTAATTTTCCAAATGTGGTATCTAGGGCTCAATCAAGAAAGTTATAGCCCTAATTACCTTAAATGGGTGCACAAATCAATTTTGTTGTTGAAATCAAATCAGGCAACTTGATGAATTAGCTAAGAATGTAAAGCAAGTAGCCCTAATTGATTTTATCTTTTTTTTTCTTTTCAGAATGAGGGGCTTTAGAGAAAGTACTCAGAAATTACCTGCCCCTAGCATGTTCGATGTGTGGCTGTCTTTCTTTGAATCTTCTCCCTAAAATAACCACAAAAAAGAGATATAGCAAGTTAGTACCAAATCAGATATTGTAATCAAGAATTCTAAATCATGCATTGCTCCCCAGCAATGGCAGCAAAATGTTTATCGCACTGAATTGGGTTTTAAGAGTATCGCATTGTAATATAGCTGAAAAAGCATCCAAAACAAATACAATTTTATTACTCAAATTTGAAGTCCAAGGTCGAACACAGGGAGAAAATTGGTGTTTAGAAATCAAGATCACAATTCAAAATTAAAAGGAATATGCAATAATATTAGTATCAAAGTGCAAAAATATGGGAATAAATGTAAAGCACAAAATACTAAAGAACTCAATGTATATGAATTAAACTCAAATTGGACGTCTAATTTGAAAATCAGACGCCTTAAACAGATGCTACAGTGCTCCTTCTGATTTCTTCTCTCTGCTTCTCTTCTGCAGCTCTTCTTATTTCTTCCTTCTTCTGCTTCAACTCCTCTTCTTTCTCTTTGCTTTTGGCTTCTATCTTCTTTTCCTTCTCTGCTGCTTCCTCTTCTCTTTCTTTCTCTTTGCCTTTCTCTGCCGACTACCTTTTCTCTTTCTTCTAACTTCTGCCTTTTTCTTAGCTTCTCTGTCTTCTTCCTTCAGCTTCTTCCTTCTCTGCCTTTCTCTGCCATGGCCCTTCCCTTAGTTTCTCTTTATCCTTAGCTTCTCCTTCTTCAGCTTTGCTTCTCCTCCTCTTCAGCCTATAGCAAAACCTACCCCCTACCTGAGTGCATTCTCCTCTCGTTCTCTCTTAGGTTCCACTCTCCCAAAGCCACATGTATTCTGGTAATCGGGTTAGGTACGTACCCAGGACCAGGCCCATTGGTGTGCAGTGGTGGGCGAGGAGTGCAGTCGGCTCGGGTCAGGCCAAGTCCGTGAGGCATGAGCGCAGACGAGACCGAGTCGGTCGGGTGAGAGTGACCTCACCCCATGCTTTGGAGGCGAATAGCTACTGGCATGAATTCAACCTATGCGGGTTCAGTCGCTTCGCAGCCGCCAATGTGGGACTAAACGCGCACCCTTCTTCATGTGCACTTGCAGCAGAGGTGGTCTTCCAATTAAAGCAGCTGCTACAGCCTTCGACTGGAATTGAGTTCCTGGAGTCGTGTACGAGGGTATTCCGTGCAGTCTGGGACAACGGCCTAGAGCTGGAAAGACCTGGAGCGGTTGCAAGCAAGCTTCAAGCTTTGCTCCAATGGTGGATGACGCCTGCTACCTGAAATCACCAAGACGGCCTCGCGGCCACGTCAAATTGCTCAGGAAGCTTCACCGAGGCACAGCAAATGTGCTGCGATGGTTGGCGTGGCGTGTGGACGCCTGTACGAGCGTGCCTAGGGCACACTGTGTGTGTATGTGTTGGTGTGTTCGGGGGTGCGTTTGGGTGAGTGGAGTGGTGGTATGAGTGACGGGAAATGTTCAGTGGAGTGTGGGGATGCTTATGAACTTATCGGCGAGGAGGGGGATGGTCTGTGGTGGTGGAGCAATCTCACCGGAGGTGGTGGCCGGAGATGAAGGAGATGAGGGTGATGGAGGTCGGCAGTGGTTGATTTTGAGAAATAGGGAGTGGAGAAGAAAGTAGAGGGGGAAGGGGACTTATCTAGGGTGATAGTGGACGAAGGGAAAACGAAGATGGCATCGGGCGCGTACTGCCGACGCCGGAGACGAAGGCGCTCAGAGAGAGACAGTCGGCAAGGATGAAGGGGAGACAAGGGCATCGACGGGTGCTGCACGACATGAACGAATGCAAGGAAGAAGAGCCTACCACTGGTATTGTGTTCAAGTGACGAGGGAGAGTAGGGAAGGTCACCAGAGCTTGACGAGCGAATCGGCCGGAGGAGGAGAGAAGAATTTGAGGGGGCTCACTAGTCGAATTCAAGCTTAGAGGAGTCAATTGGATCTGGGGCTTCTTAAATAGATCTCTGGAGGGGGATTTGTGCTTGGAAGCCAAGCTTCCAAGCAAGGTATGGTCGCCGGAGTTGGCAACTCAAAAGAGACCCAAATCTCTCATGCATTCGCATGAGAGTATAGGAAGAAATTAGGGCATCAAACTGGATTCACATTAGAGGGATTTTCTCATAGAATCTCCCTTCCAATTTTGAATAGGATTCTCTGAGCAATCAGGGAGAAACCACCTTCCAAAGCTCGTCGGAGTAGGATTCCTCTGCTATAATGGAGGAGGGACCTAATTGCGAAGACAATGAAGAAGCTATGGGGCCGTTTGTAATGGTTTTTGAAAGATAGGGGTACAAATGTAATCAGGCTGAACCTTTTTGCAAACTAGGTTAAGAAAAACTCAACTTGGGTTCAAATTTTGGTAAAAACCTAATTTGGACCTAAGGAATCCAATGGTGAAGTTAGATTTTGAGTTTGACCACGTTTGACTAGGAAATTTATGCAAAAATCTAATTTAGGGTAAATATTTGTCTGAGACCCCATTCTAGGTCAAGATGGGTTCCAATAGTCAATTAAAGGTTTTAAACTCAAGAGAATATTTTTATATGATTTTTAGAGGGTTTAAGTGAATTTTATCCTGACCAGAACCTTGGCTAATCAAGTGGGTCTGTTTTAGGGTTTCAAGAAGTCATTTAATTCATAGAACTCACATGAATCCTTTTCTGTCTGATTCAACCTACTTATTATCTTGTTAAGACCATTTGACCTGTGTTTAGCCCTTGAGAAAACCCATGGTTGCACTACATTGGTAAAATTATAGTTTTAACCTTAGTTTCTTATTTTACTCTCAGAATTATTGTGTAGTGAATTATGACCTTCAGTAGGTTATGTAGGAGCTTTTATTCTCTTCATTGGGTCAAAATGAGCTAGTTAGGGCTCATGATGGTGTTCCCATCATAATAGACTCTAAAGCACATTTAACCTTTGTTTAACCCCTGAGAAAACCCGTGGTTATTCTGTTTTTGTGATAGAATGGTAAATTTGCAGAAATAAGCATGTATTCTTGTCTTCTTCTAAAATCAATGTTTTGTGCTCTTAAGACCTTTTGAAAGGTATGTAGGAGCTTTTATTGATTTAATCAGACAAACTGAGCTAGTTATGGCTCATGATGGTGTTCCCATCAGCAAGTCAATTGGATAAGGTCTCTATCATTAAGAAAAAGGTGGACGACATCACTCAACATCTACACAAAACCATCGCTACATGGCAAAGCATATACGCGCACCTGCCCTAAGGAAGGGAGGTTGTACACAACATCTACCACTCCCAGGGGATGGATGCTTATCCACCCCCATCTGATTTCGGCCTTGGAGGGAACTCCAAACCAACCTACTCTAGTTGGGATAACTCTAAACCCTCATATCCTGATTTTTTTGGAGTTCCTCAAACTTGCGAGGATCTCCACGCCATCCAGAACAATACTTTCTCAAATACCTATAACCCTAGATGGCGTAATCATCCTAATTTCATGTGGTCAGGAAATAACCAAAATCCGAGACCTCAATTCCAACCCCGACCACAAGCCCTGCACCCATATCAGCTCAATCAGCCTAGACCCAACCCAAATTACCATTCATGGCCTAACAAGGATGATCAGATGGCCCTGATTCTTCAAACCCTGGCTGACATTCAAAAATAGCACAAAGACGAGATCACAGAGGTCCGTAATCGGCTTGCACGAATGGCAAATTCCCGCCATCCTGGTACACTTCCCTCCCAACCTATGCCTAATCCAAATAGCGTGTCAACCCAAAAACATGTTGTAAACCAAATCCAGGATCAAGCATGCTATACCCAACCTGGCCCAGCGACTCATACCTGCATATTTTCTCCATCCACCTCAGTTGAGCCAAAACACACCATGACTTACCCGACCCCACTTCCACATCAACTGCAAGGAACAACTTTCTCCCCTCCACCTCCACACCATGATTGTGCCATGATCAATATTATAAGCAAAGAATAGAAAATCGTCCCCAAAGATAGCCAATCCATTCCCCAATCCTAGGTCATATCCCACCTCCACACAAGAGGATTGTGGGAAATTGATATAACGGAACCTTTGAGGAACGCACAAGTCACTATTCCATTACTTGATATCCTCACTCTCAATCCTACCTCACCTGACTTATCCAAAAAAGTGGTAGAAGAACCAACACAATGGAAGGTAGTACTGTTTGAAAATGTAAGTGCCATAATCCAAAATAGTTTACCTCCTAAGAAATCTGATTGAGGCACCCCACTAATCCCTTGCAATATTGGTGATACAAATTTCAAGTGGGCTATACTGGACCTTAGCGCTTTAGTCAACCTCATCCATACCACCCTATTTGAAAAATTACAGATCGGATAGCTAAAACCCGCTCATGTTAATTTGCAACTAGCTGACCGAACCCTAATCACACCGATTGGGATGCTAGAGAATGTGGTAATTAGAGTTAAGGATTTCAACTACCTAGCTGATTTCCTAATTCTCGACATGGATACACCACAACAGATATAGGATGTCCTCGTGATTTTGGAAAGACCATTCTTGGCTACTACAGGAGCCATAATCAATTGTGAATCAGGGCACATGGTGATTGCCTCAGGAGATCAACATGCTAAGATTAATATTTTCGAGGCAACAAAAGGAAAATATTCGGCAGAACAACTAGGTTTTATCCAAGACCTCATGATCATATCCTTGGTAGAAAACCTAGAGCCAGAATTAGAAACTTTTCACATATTAGATGATCCTAACTTGACCGAGCACAATGACAGAAGCACAGTGGAGGCTTTCACCTTTGACCTTGAAGACATACCCAAGGAATTCGAGAAACACGGTGACATACCAAATTCAAATCCTATGGACATAGAGACATTTCATTTTGAGGATCTCCAGGAATTAAGATTGGCAGACATGGAGAGTGATCTACACTCAGAGTAGGTCACCTTTATAGAATCGGAGTTAGACAATCCAAAAGGCACTCTCCAAGCATTCATTTTCGATTGGGATGAGAATCATGGAGAGGAATCATTAGAAGAACCAATCTTTGAGTCATTTCTTGAAGAGACAATCTCACATTCAAATGAAAAGAATCAAGATGACTCATTGAGTATCGATTTAACAGGCCATAATGCACAAGAGGAACCACACATCTGGGATACTAGATCCTTCTCTGTTGAGTCCTGGACTCATGACAAACCTATTTCAAAATCCCATGACCACTACACCTTCCAAATGACTCCTCCGCAGAATTTCAAGGAAGATCATCCAGAAATGAATCAACTTGACCCATATTAAAGACATCCTAGAATGACTCTTCACCATGCTTTAATACTTATCTATGGCCATCAGATTCTCAACCATCAGATCACTCATGTGCCCAGCTGATAGTGTTAAACTTAGCACTTAATAGGAGGCAACGCATCATTTTTTGAAAAACCTGAAATCCTTTTGACATAACTCTTTGCTGAACTCATATTGCACTTTAGGGTTTGTCCATTAGAACAATCGACTCCACCTTTGGTAGTTATATCAAAGCTTGAAAGTGTCCGCAACAGTCACCTCGACACACACTTTCACCTTGTTCTAATGTACGATCTAAGCTGAACTCGAACCCACCTGATTTACAATGAGGACATTACAAATCGTAGGCATGGGGGGGTATTAAAGTGCAAAATGCTGTGAAAATCAAATCACAAAAGGATTTCACAAAAAAATATATATATAAGAAAAAAAATAGATGTTGAGGAAAAAGAAGATCCATTTGAGAGAAAAATGAAAAAAAAGGAGGAAGGAAAATTGAAAAGAAAAGAAAGGAGCAAAAAGATAAAGGAAAAAATTAAGCCCCTTCAAAATAATATGGAACTTACCTAACTTTTAGGTTGGATCGAATGATGAATTAATACCTGGAAGGCTAAAACATAAGGGATTAGTGGTGAATACCGACATTAGGCCTCTTGGATCTATTTTGGATTTAAACACTCACGTACTTGTCAAGATCCGGATTAGTGCTCAAGAGGTTGAGAAAAATGCAAAGCTTATGTATTGGGTCTAAGGCTTACGGATTATTCGACCCCATTAACTGACCTCTGGTTTGTGGGTCTCAGTAACTTAAGCACCTAAAATCACACACAGTCTGGTTCAGTGCACTTAAATATGAAATCATGCCAAAAAGCATTTATGCTATTCTGAAAATGGTCCTAAGATCTAGATTAGGAACGGCTCAAAAACACAAGTTGATTTGTACGAATTCCCTACGTGGAGAGGTGAGAAATTTCCCTCAAAGATGCACAATAACATATCATCTCCTCAGTGCTTGTCTCCTAGGATATCTAAATATCCTACCAGGGGCACATAAGCACCTTGTGCTGGTTCAGATGCCATGGGCGGCATTATCATGAAATGTCGATTGCCAGGGTATGGATTTAGCTACAGAACTCCATAGGCAACATTATCCCGAAGTGTCGAGAGCCAGGGTTCTGAGGGCTACCATGGGTGATACTATATCGAAGCATGGATTGCCAGGGACCCTACGAGGATTGATGGTGGGGACAAGGAATCCGATACATAACGTGTTTAGGGCCAATTCGATGTTAGATCTAAGGAAAAATATAATGAAAAGAAAAAGAAATAGAAAGCTCTTCAAAAATGAAAATCTTCTTCTATCCCTCTCTTACAAAAAATGCATTGGAAAACTAAACCTAGGCTAACCAAGCTACAAGCACAAGTGCTTTAACCACTAGGTCCAACGAACCTTAGGACAGTTCCTGTAGGCCTTAGAAACTTTCGCGGAAGACTAAGGCGAAAGCTAGTCAGGTCTAGATCTAAACTGGTACTTGAGTACCACTAGGCCTTTTGTTGGTATTAAGATCTAATTCCTAGAGATACGGCTTAGTAGGGCATCCTGACGGTTACATCCGACCTAGATAACTGGTCTGATCCATAGAATTTTGCTAAGGAACTAGCAAAAGCTAGGCATGGGGTATGATGAGAACACCATCATGAGCCATAACTAGCTCAATTTCATCTAAAAAGGTTGATAAATGCTCCTACATATCCATCAAAAGGTCCTAAGGGCACAATATCCTATTTTGAAAAGAAGCGAAGATTATAAGGTTATTTCTGCAAAATTAACAACATTCCATAAATAAAGAATAACCACAGGGTATTTCAGGGGTTTATTAAAGGTCAAGTGGTCATTAATGTCCAACAAGTTGGTCCATGCAGAACAAAATGGATTTTCATGCACTTCGAGAATTAATGAACATCTGAAACCCTAAAAATAGACCCATTTAATTAACTGAGATTCTGGACAAGATAAAATTCACCTAAGCCTTCTAAAAATCATACAAAAATATTCCCTAAGGTTTGGTACCTTTGATTTAACGATCTAAACCCAATTTAACCTAAAACATAATCTCAAACAAATAGTTGCCTTAATTTGAGTTTTTGCTTGAATTACCCAATAAAACTTGGTCAAAACTAAAACCCAACTTCACTATTAGATTTCTTTGGTCGAAATTAGGTTTGTACCAAAATTTGGGCTCAATCTGAGATCATTTTGACCTAGTTTGCATTTTGGTCCAAGTATCACTCTTGTTCCCTCAAATAGCCCCTCAACTTTTTAAATCTTTGCAAAAAGCCCCCCATCTTCTTCATCTTCTTTGCAAAATATTTCTTGCCACCATTGGAGGTCAACCAACCTCTAGGCAAGGTTTGACTGACCTAAATCCTACTCAAATCTCAATCAAATCCTACCAAATTTGGTGGGATTGATGTTCACACCTAGGGAAACCTATTGGGATTGGTTCTAACTCCTAAGTCCCTCTGATTCGTGTGTGCAAACCCACAAAATCAGTGGGGTTCTTCTTGAATCCCAAGCAAGCCTTGGAGCTTGTTTCCTGTTCTCCAAGCTCTCCTGAGCCCTATAAAAGATCGCCCATGACATTCCACACCTCCTTAGTGAGAAATAGAGCCAAAAACCCCTCTTCTTCCTCCAACCTCCAGCTCACTCCACCTCACTCTAGAAACTCTCCACCTCCGGCCTCTTCGCTGGCCACCACGTACGATAGGCGGTTGGTTCTTCTTCCCCACGTCTTTCCACACCTCGCAATACCATCGAGGAGCTCTCTATCCCTCCGTCGTCATCGTTATCCACCTCCAGAGCACCTTCGTCTCTGACGCTGGCCATACCAGACTCAGTGCCTCCTATGTCCCCTTTCATCCGCTACTTAGTCTCGACGACTCCTTATCCTCAACTCAACATCACCATGCTACTACTTCACCGTTTCGACCACTCCTACGCCATCCACGCCTCCATCATCCCCCTCGCTGGCATACCTCCAGCAAGACACTCCAGCCGCTACAAACCATTTCTCCACCTTCGCCAGCAACTTCCAACCACTCGCACATCACACCACCGCCACCACCACCTTTGCCGCACTTGTGCACATCTACTGAGCTATTCTGACAAGGCCATTAGGCCGTTTTCATGCTTTCAGATACACAGGTTCATCGCTGCCATTGACGAAGCTTCTTCGAGCGAGCTCAAAGCATGCTCTTGCGATAGCTGCACCAGGCTTCATCTCCAAGCAAAGTGGAAGACTTCTAGAAAGACGCCCAGGCCTTCGATTGGGAGCTTTGATTGCTCCTTTACCATCAATTGACTACATCTTCAGCAGCTGATAACACATGAAGGAGTCGTGGGATTTAGTCCCACATCGTGGACTAAGGAGCGAAAGAAGGCACATAAATTGATTTTTTGTTTCTGCCTTATCGCCTCAAGACACGAGGTGAGGTCCCTTTACCTTACCTGCACACCTAACCGCCTAAGCCATCACTGCTCGCCTGCGAGCATGTCTGCAAGCCTGCACCCGAATCTGGTTATTGTTCCTACTCGATTACCCAGTTAACCTCGGGTCTTTGAGAGAAGGAAAGAAAGGGAAAAGAAAGAGAGAGGGGGTGTTTGCCTCGCTCTCTAACTGTCTAACACTTGAAGGAAAGAGGTCGTTGCCTCTATTCGTGACTTGAGGAAGAGCTAAAGAGAAGAAGAGAGAAGGGAGAGGAAGAACTGAAGAATGGCTCTCTATATAGCACTATAGCAGGTGACGTTTAAGTCATCTGATTTGAGCATCCAACATCAGATTCCACCAATTTGTGCTTCTGAGGCTATACTGCTTACTTACCTTGCATGGAATTATTTGGTTGACACTGTGCACTTATTTGGTATTATTGTATAAGGGTAATTGGTGATTGAAATCACCATTTTACCCTATTATTTTTGCTCATTGCTACTGATTCTCATATATATATCATTCTTGCATGGATTTTTCATTATAAATTGCTCATCTTTGTGGTTATATTGCGATCTTGAGATTAATTGCAATACTTGCTCCCAGTGAACGACCTCAAACATTAAAATTTGAGTATAAATTGTATTTTTTTTGTGTGATTTTGACTATATTACGATGAAGTATTTTAAAACATCAATTTTTCACATTAACAGTGAGTGTACAATTCAATCAAGATTATTTGGATGAGTGAATTTTAGAGTTCAAATCTTGCTTAAGTAGCTTTTACAGTTTAAATTAAGCGTGATTTAATCAAGTTCAGGAGGCTCACCAGGATTTGCAAACACAGGTGAAGATGTTTTCCTTTGAAATCAAAATAAGATGGAGTGCCTGGTACTGACCTTAAATGTTAACCCTAATGAGCAAGCTACTTGAAGAGTTGTGTTTTAGTTGAAGTGGTGTAGCCCAAACAACTCAAGCAATTGGCCTAATGCACCACTGAATTAGGCACACAAGTGGTCACCTAATCTGATTTCTACTCGATTATGTGTTGATGAGTGTACCAGTTCCAAAGATTGGGTTATCGGTTGAGTATGAAAAATCAAAAGAGGTTATGTACCTCTATAGGATTTTATTAGATTTTTTTTTTGTATGGAAGATGAGGTGAGTAGAGGTGGCAATCAAACAACCAAACTAAGCCTAGGGTTTATGAGAGCACCTAGGTTAATTAGGGTTTGAATTAGGGTGATGAAATGAAATCTATGGAAGGGGAAAGAATGGGGGAGTACTTACAGTGGTCTTCAATAGCACTTTACTCCTTTCTATTGCTTGAAGATTCCTTATCGACGTACTTGCAAGACAATAGAGAAGAAATAAAACAGAGTTAGAGAGCAAATAAGTGCAAGGAATGTGGAAAAATAATTGAGATCCGTTGCCGAACGAGATTTCGTATGCTAAAAGATTCGGTTTGAAACACATCATTGTAGTTACGTAAAAATCCGTCAATCAGATAATTTTACCAAAACTCAAAGTCAGTCACAGGTTGAACGTGGGGAGGCTATCGATTCTAAATCCAAAATTATATATTTTTTTGTATTTTTTTATAAATGAAGCATTTACGATGACTATAAACAGCTAATCTACTTGTAATATAAACTAAGGTTCGAAATGCTGATTCTGATGCCGTGCCAATGAAATTCTAAGTGTGCACTTCATGGGCATGCCAAAGGCATGCCGTGGAAATGCCCATTTTTTATGGCCATGCCGATCAGCATGCCGAGGGCACACCATGGGAATGCCAAGAGCATGCCAACATGCTGACAAAAAATCAAATAAATACTCAAAATGATGTTAAAATATTCAAATTTGTGTGTGTGTGTAAAATCACATAAATGCTTAAAATGATGTCAAAATACCCGAATTTTGTGTGTGTCTGTGTCTGTGTGTTTCTTCGTCCCACTTTTCTTTTCAAACTGGCGCCTTCCGACTTTCAACGCCCACAACTTGGATTTTCAACCTCGCGCTTCCAGCTGCACAAGTTTGTCGGCACTGGCAACATGCTGCCCACATCATCGATATGACATCGAAATGGTCACCATGCCATCGACACCCTTGTAAACTGATATCTAAGCTGTGTTGGCATGGCCTCTTTTCGAAAATGGCCTTGCTGACAACATGCCAGCAGTATTTAAAATGCTGATATAAACAACAAAGATAGAGATAGAGATAGGGAGAGTGAGAGAAAATAACTTTTTATAACTAAGATAATGTCACTACAACTAATTCCTACAACTAGAAAGCTAGAAATCTACTCTAGAAAGTAATAAAAAGATAAGGGGGTGAGAAGTTATCCTCTTCGATGGCTGCTTGGAGGACAAGCCGGACGGACGACGCCTAGAAGAATGAGAGAGAAGAGGGAGGATAGAGGGCGAATGTAGAAGAATTAGGGATGAGGTAGGGCGTCAACATCGTGGGATCTGCTTCTGGAACGGGGGTGAGAGGACGGTTGGAGAGAGCTCCGCGAAGGGGGTGATAAGGGGAAAATTTTGATTTTTAACTCTAGCGGAGCTTCCCATAGCTTGGGAGCACTAAAGCGAGCTTAGAACTTGAGTTCTTAGCTCTTAAAGAGGGAGAGAGATGAAAGGATGGTGAAATGTGTAGGAGGGGTAGGCCTTTTATAGGTGAAGATATGAGGGTAAAAGGGGCATTTTTAAGTTTCAAAAATTAACTCTGCAGCCTTTAATGACGGATACGTGCATCACTATAGATGCACGTCGCTAAAGGCACAGAGGCAATCTCGTCTGCTCGTTGCCTATCCAACCACTCTCATTGAGCCACGTCAGCTCCTCTTGTTCTTCGGTCGTTGTGTGCTCATCACACTCAAGTGCTATCAATAGTCCGATCACACGATCAAATGGTCGAGATCGTGCCGCATCTCTTTGCATTTACATGTTACACTCACCCGCGGGCGATGGTGCGTACGATCGTGCAACATCTTGCGCATGTGTGAGCAACTGAATCTAGTGCACGTAAGTGTGCCACATTGCGTCCTCCACTACCACTCGATCTTGATTGAGCGACCAAATTTCAATTGTGCGCTCCCGCTGCTGGATTCACCCCATAACCATGGCTCGATTGCACGTCATCCCCTCGCGAAGGCAACGTGTAACAGCTGCAACACGGTCCTCTTTTTTTTTGCATTTTTCTTTTAAAGCTCGCGCGCCTTCGACCGTTGGATGAAGATCCAATGGCTGAGGATGTGCGAGCTTTGTCTTTAGTGTGAGGTGAGGCACGTCTCAACATTCGATCAATGATCCAACGGTTGGGATTAATCATGTGAGAGAAGAGGGGTGCTACGGCCGATGTTGGGCTGCTATGATGGTGCCACGTGGTGCCATCATGGCCGTCCATCTTCTTTGCTTTGTAGGTGGTGCCATTGTTATCAGATTGAACTAATTTTAGCGTCGTTGGGCTACAATCATCAATTTGAACCCATCCATGTGGTTAGATTTGTCATCTGAGGTACGGATTTGCACCACCTTTCCCCTTAACCTCTGATCTTCCTCGGACTACATCTGATGTTCCTGAAATCCGATCAGGGAGATCTCAGAGGCATTGGACTTCGCTCGTCGCCTTGATTAGATCCGTATAGTTGGATCTTTGATCCGAGGCCTAGATAAGAATCACCCTGTCCCCTGGCCACAAAAAGGGTAAATTATTATACAATTTGTACAAATTAACCTAAATGCCTGACGATGCATGTTATGCAACATGTATAATGCATGATGCTTCTATCACACTAGGAACATGCACAAATAGACATTTTTAGGCTAATTAGATGTATGCACATCAATTCTCCATGGAAGCAGAGGATGGAGAACTAGGCTCAGATGTGGAATGAACAGCAGAGATTTCGATCTGATTATAAGGGAACCCAAACAATTGAGCCAGGGCTTGACCCTGATGAGAGTGAACTACTAATGGAGATCTCAAGACTGGTCTTAAGGACCTCCTCCCATACATGCACTATAGACTCGGATGAGGGACAGAATGTGTCTTGGACCCAATCAAGGCACCCAACAAAGCTGGGTGACTAAGGCAGTTCGAGGTAGATGGACCTCTGGATCAGAAGCTCACCCACTCAACAATTACTTAGGCAGCCAAGAAGGGAGAGTCCCGTAAAGACCCCTACACGGTAGAGCATCCCTACTGATTACAGGATTTCCCCCACCTGACCTTCCTTGTCACCATGATTCCAAGTAGACTAGAATGTGTGAGCTGAGCCCTAAGTCTACCAGTTTTAATCCTGCTCGTGCCTTGAATTTCACTTGAATTTAGAGTTGATTTGATTTGTGACCTAATTTAGAGGTTGGCAAATTCACAAAGTGAACCAACTTCACCTGACCTGCCTTAAAGTTAGGGATGAGGTTTACCCAAAAATACCCAAATCACCTTGAATTGGTTGTCAAACAGGTTATTAGGTTCCAAATTTTAATGATCCAAGTGATTATAGAGCCTTGATTATAGGATCTACTTGATTAGATCAATTCAAATAAGGGCTTGGGTACCACACAATGCGGGAATATATTTCCTTTTTAAGCAGGCAAATGTGTACTAGTCTTTGAAACCCTAGTTTGGCTCTATTTCCAAGTCTAATTTCTTCCAAAGATGGTATATTAGGCTCAATCAAGAAGATGAATATCTCAAGAAACCTCATGTCCTTAATA
Source organism: Thalassia testudinum (assembly GCA_037157565.1). Lineage (NCBI taxonomy): Eukaryota > Viridiplantae > Streptophyta > Magnoliopsida > Alismatales > Hydrocharitaceae > Thalassia > Thalassia testudinum. The sequence continues at coordinate 2,447,995 of JAZHRO010000003.1, read as the reverse complement.
GGTGCATGTATCAGGATGGGGATCTCTAATCAATCAGTCAAATCAAACCAGAAAACTTGAATGATGATTACTAAGTAAGGCAAGTTGATCCTAATTGATTTCTTCTTCAATCTTTCCAATAGAGGAGGGGATTATGGAAGAGGGAAGAGTAGTTACCTGCCCCTGGTGTGGTTTCTCAAGCGGTCAATCTTCAATCTCTGGTTCACCTCTTAGCAACACAACAAAATAGATATAGCAAGTTAGAATCAAGTCAAAATAAACGTGATTAGCAAATGAAATGTGTGTTGCTCCCCGGAAATGGCTCCAAAATGTTGAGTGAATTTCCATTGGGCTTTAGAAATACATCGTATTATAGCAATGAAAAATGAGTCTACACTTAAAATTTGTAAAGCTTGAAAAATGTGAGTTTTTGAGGTCGTTTGCAAGGAGCAAAACAATTGCAATTTAATCACTAATCAAATAATATAAAGATGAGCATAGTAATCAAGTCACAAGAGATAACAGGCAATGAATAATCAATCATCAAAATAAATAAGAAAGTTGAGTTTTCCAATGAGTCAACAAGAAATAACTTAGAGGCTAAAAAAATTGGCTTTTACACTTGGGCATAAACCTCTAAATAACCACGCACACTTAACGAAATTCTCGCATTACTCTTCAGCACTCACAATCAACTCAATTCAAACTCTTCTTTGCACTTAGCCAAATCAGACCCCCAAACTTCACGCAATTGGACATCTCAAAGAGACTTCAGACATCTTAACCTCTCAAACTAAAGCTTCACAGTGAAAAACCCCCCTCCCTCTCTCACAAAGACTCTCTTGTTTGTCTCTCCAAACCCCGACCCAATTTAGACCCAAACCAGACCCAAATCCAATTCAGTGCATGGTGTGGTCCAGCTCGCAAGGTGTGGGGGAGAGTGGACCGTGTGTGTAGGTTTATGTAAGGAGGACTTGATCCTCGTCACTAAGGCAAATAGCCTACACACACAATTCATAATATATCAATTTCATAAATGTCTTTTTCTGATGTAGGACAAAACCAGCCCCTCTTTTCTTCATGTATTGTAGCAATGAAGTTCCTTCCAATTTGAGCTACTGCTGGTCTCTTTTGTCAAATTGAAACTGCAGGTGGCATCGTGATGTCAAGCCACGTCTATTGGAGGTGGATTGGTGAAGATGATGACCAGATGGCAGTGAATGGAGGTGGCATAGCAGTGGAGATCCGGCGAGTACCTGTTGACAAGAACGTGGGCTAAAAGCCCCAATTAAATGGTTCAAAGACCTCGTCGTGAAGTGAGGAAGGTGCTGGTAGAGGTGTTGAGGTGTTTTGTGGGGTGTAAGTGGTCGGAGAATGACTTTGTGTGGTGGGTGGAGTGCGTTCATCTGGCCGGTGGTTCCAGCTATCAAAAGCTTCAATAACCTTGGGGCTTGTGATCATCAGGATGAGAGCGAGGTGTGGGTGGTTGTGGCGTGTCGTTTAGTAGACTGTGGAGTCGACGTGAACTCGTCAGATCTCATGCTGGAGTCAGGGAAGACGATGGCGTATCAGCATGTGTAGTGGTTGAAGCTATAAACTAAAGGCGTAGAAAGACTCTAAAGGAGAGGGATAGAGTGAGATGCTTATTGGGACGAGCGAAGGTAAGGAGCATCCGGCATTGTCCAACTGGACATGAGGAAGGAGATGAAGTCCGGTGAGTCAACGATGAGGAAGAAGAGGTGGAAAATGCCCTTGCTTTGGCCAGCAAGGAGCGCGAGGAAGAGGGGAAGAGGTTGGGCCTCTCAATTTGGTGGTTGGGTGGTCGGAAGAGAGAGGTTATAAACGCCAGTTTATCATCATTCCTATGCCCTAAAATAAACCTAGCACTTAGGATTTTAACTCTGCAAATTGATTTCTGGGCAGCATTTAGGCATCAAATAGGTTAGGCATGCATTACATAATTTTATGTATTTTTGGCACGTTTATTTGAGTGTTAGGGATGAATAGATAATCTGATCCCTAAAACCCTAGCATTCAAGAAGGCAACAAGTGAAGAGGAATCTCAATTCAGCTGAACCTCAGTTAAATCCAGCTCATCATAGCTAGATACCAACTCATTATAGCTGGATACCAACTCACTTGGGTTAGGGTTAGCTCTCTTAAGCTCCATTCAACTCATCTTAGCTGAATGGCAGCTTAGGGTAGCTCAACTTAGCTCAACCTAGCTCAAGCCAGCTCAGATCTATCTCAACTTAGTTGAGTCTAGCTCCTTTTAGCTCCAATCAGTTCACGAAGAGCTCTAGCTAACTCAACTAAGTTGACAAGAGTCTACCTCAGCTCAGGTCCAGCTACTTCCAGCTCCACTCAACCTATGTCAGCTAAAGCTGACCTCAACAAGCTCAGGTCACCTTAAGTCCAGCTCCCGGAGACTCAACTCAGCTCAACCTAGTTGAGCTAAGATAAACTAGCTACTCCAGCTAACTAGGTTATTTCCGGGAAGATCAAACCCAATTCACCTCAGCTTAATTCAGTAGAAGCCAGCTTACTTTAGCTTGGCTTAGCAACTAGCAAAGAACTAGCAAGCTAAGCCAGCTAAGGTAGCTCCTTGCTATTCTCTTCAGCAGCCACTAGCTCCAGTGCAGCTCCAAAGAGTTTGTCCTCAGCTCCGCTTCCTAAACCCTAGCTTCCTCCTACCTCCTCCTCTACTCAGCTACTAGCTAAGCTAACTTAGCTAGCTTATCTAAAATATCCACTACATGGTTGTCCACCACATACCTAAACTCTAACCTAACTCTACTCCAAGTCCACCACCTAAGCAAGCAACCTACTCCACCATAGTTGGTGCCACCAACCTCCATGACCTTTGACACCACTGTTAACAGGCTATCGAGGGGTTTTAAGGAGTAATCATTGTAGCAAAACCTCAATCGCTCGAAAATAATTAAATTTATAAACTTAGAATCGAAAAAGAGTCCGAGGTCGATCACAGGGAGCAACTAATGGCAATTCAATCTCACTAATTACAAGAAATATAAGCAATTATGACCAAAGCTTCATTTAGAACAACTCAAACTGATATATAATGAAGTCAAGTAGCAGAGTGCAAAAAGAACTAGTTAAAATGGTGATTTGAATCGCCAAATTAACCCCTGAAATTAAGCTCTCAAGTATCTCAAATAATTGAACAGTAAATCTCAACCAAATATGCCACATCAGCCAGTTTAATATCCAATAGTAGCTTCAGAATTTAGGCACCAGCAGAACACAGCTCCAACAAAAGACGCAAAGGCCTCCCTCTCTTTCCTTCTTACCTTAAGAGAGAGGCAAGCCAAGCACAGCACCATAGAGGCAAAGGTCTCAGGATCGTTTAAGTGTAGAGGTGCAAAGGGCAAACCCCCCTCTCTCTTCTTTTTCTTCTTTTCTCAGAACAGACGGACCAGACTTGGGTAGCCGGTTAAATGGATCCACATCTAGACCTGTGTGTCATGACCACGGGCGAGGGTGTGGACAAGCACGTGAGGCGCACGTGTGGAGGGCGTGGGGTAGGGACCTGACCCTGTGATACGAAGGCGATAAGGCAGAGGCACAAATTCCTCTTATCTGCTCTCAGGTCTCATATCATCTACGATGTGGAACTATCCCACAGAGTTCTCGTCGCAACACAACAGCATGAGATGAGTCTTAAAATCAGAGGTGAGGAAAGCCCTGCTGCTTCAGTTGGGAGTCTGGATCGCTTCCTAGAAGTAGACCACAATGTTTAGGAGTCTCAGCACGGATGAACTCGATTGGGAGACAGCAGACGGAGCCAGAGAAGGAGGTGGCAGGGACGGTGCTTCGATAGTGGCCTGAAATCAAGAACACAGCCTTACAACCTTGCTAAAATAGTCTAGAAGCTTTTCCAGATGTCGATGAGTGTAATGATGGTGGTGGCATCACATGAGAGTGGGTGTAGAGGTCTAGCAACCTCGAAGAAGGAGTGCGATGGAAGTCGAGTTTGGGGGTGTGTGTGCATGGCCAATCCCCTCAATTTCTTGTGGGTTTTGGTCATGAAGACACGGCGAAGCTACAGCTATCGTTGGCATGCGGTTTGGTGTAGTGGAGTAGGCAAATGCCTTCGCCGGAGCTTGGTCGAAGAAGAGGGAGATGATGGTGGTTGCGATGGTGTTGGTGGTCGACCCTAAGGGCTAAGGGGTTGTAAAAGGCTAGGAAGGGAAGAGGAAGAGATAGAGGGGCTTAGAGGGGAAGGAGATGGATGGAGAGTACCAGTTGTGTCTAATCGGAGTTGAAGACGAAGATGAGGTCGGCGAGTTGGAGTGGCGACGAGGAGGAGGAAGGAGGCCCCTACTTTACCTGGCGAGGAGCGAAATTGAGAGGGGAAGGCAGAGGGCCGTCCAATTTGATTGTTGGACGGCCAGAGGAGGGGATCGGAGAGATGTCACTGGAGAAAGGTGTGAAGGTGGCCGGAGAGGGAAGGAGGAGAGGTTTCTCTTGCCAAAACTTGCTAAGGAGCAAGGATTCTTATCCTGGGCCTTTTATAGGACTAAAAGAGGAGCTTCAAGCTTGGAAACATGCTCACGAAGCTCAATATTTTCACGCAAACTTGATACCCTTCTCTTCAAACCATTCGCATGAGAGATTGGGAAGGAATCAAAGGTCCATGGCCAGATTCATTTGGAAGGGAATTTCTCAAAGAATCTCTCTTTTAAATTTGGAGGTGTTTAATTGAGAATCGAACGAGAAATCCTCGCTCAAATCTAGACAGAGCTTGATGTGTTCACACTAATGGCAGCAAAGACCCATTTGCAAAGAATGATGAGAAAGTTAGGGACCTGATTGCAAATATTTCAAAAGTTAGGGACATGGATGAGGGAGAAAGAGTCAGACAGGACCAAAATGCAAACTAGGTAAAGATGGACACTAATTGGACCCAAATTTTAGTACAAACCTAATTTAGACCCAAGAAACCTGATAATGGGGTCGGATTTCAGTTTTGGACAAGTTTAACTGGGAAATTTTTGCAAAACCCAATTTAAGGTAGAATTTCATCTAAGACTCTGTTTGAGGTCAAAATGGATTCCAAAGGTCAAATTAAGGATACCAAACCTTAACGAATATTTTTATATGAATTTTATAAGGTTTAGATGAATTTTATATTGACCACAACCTCTGTAATTTAGGCAAGTCTGAAATTAGGATTTCGGGTGCTGTATTGGTTCTCGAAATGCGTGAAACCCTATTTCTGTCAATATAGACCCACTTAGTAGTCTTTAATGCTCATTTGACCTCTATTTCACACCTAGAAAACCCCTTGGTTATTCTGTGTTCATGATATGTTGTTAAAATTACAAAATTAACCCTGGTTTCTTGTTCTCTTCTCAAAACATAATAAGGTGGAGATATAACCCTCAGATGAATATGTAGGAGCTTTTATCCTTTATTCCATACTAAAATGGGCTAGTTAAGGCTCATGACGGTTTTCCCATCATACCCCCATGCCTAGCTTTTTCTAGTCGCTTAGCAAAACTCCTATGGATCAAACCAAGTCTTTATGTCGGATGTAACCATTAGGGTGCCTTACTAAGTTGCATCTCTTGAAATCAGATCAAAATACCAACAATAGGCCTAGAGGTACTCAAGTACCAGCTAAGATCCAGACCTGACCAGCTTCAACCTGAGTCTGCCCCGATGGTTTCTAAAGCCTGCAAAGACTGCCCAGAGGTTCGTTGACCCTAGCGATTAAAGCACCTGTGCATAGACATAATATGTCCAGGTTTAGTTTGCCAGTGCATTTTTGTAAGAAAGAGAAGGATAGAGAACGATTCTTATTTGGAGAGTTTTCTCTCTTTTCTTTTTAGATTTTCCTAAATTCAACCTTGAATTAGCCCTAAACAAGGTCTATATTGAATTCCTTATCCCCATCATCAATCCTCAAAGGGTCCCTAGCTTTTGATGCTTCGGGATAGCACCGCCCATAGCATCCCCCAGAACCCTAGCTTTCAACACTTCGATATAGTGCTGCCCATGGTGTTTTGTAGCTAAATTCAGGCCCTAGCAATCGACATTTGGGGATAATCCCACCCATGGCACATGAACCAGCACAAGGTGCTTACATGTCCCTGGTAGGATATTTAGATATCCTAGGAGACAAGCACTGAGGAGACTATATGTTATTACACATCTTCGAGGGGAATTTCCCGCCTCTCCACACCGGGAACTCATCCAATCAACTTGTGTTGTCTAACTGCTCCTAAGCTAGATCTTCAAGATGGCTTTTCATAACATAACACTTTTGGCATGATTTTTTGTTATTAAGCACACTGAACCAGACTTAGTGTGTGATTTTTGGGTGCTTAGGTTACCAAGTCCCGCAAACCAAAGGACAGGCAACAGGGTCGAATAATCCCTAAGCCTTAGACCTACTACATCAACCTCACACTTTCCTCAACCTCTTGAGGATTAATCCGGATCTTAACAAATACGTGAGTGTTTAAACCCTAAAAGAGATCCAAGAGGCCTAAGATTGGTATCTGCCAGTAATTCCCTAGGTTTTAGCCTTCCAAGTCTTAATTCATCGTCCGATCCAACCTAGAAATTAAGTATGCTCCATATTAAATTTCAAGGGACTTTCTCTTTTTTTTCTTTTATTTGTTCCTTTTTCTTCTTTTTTTTTAATGAAATGAAACCCTTCCATTTCACAGCGTTTTGCACTTTAATACCTTCCCATGCCTAAGATTTGCAATGTTCTCATTATAAATTAGGTGGGTTCGAGTTCAACTTAGATCATACGTTAGAACAGGTGAGTTGTGAACGGGTCAGAACGACTATTGCGAACGATTTCTAGCTCTGATACAAGTATCAAAGGTGGAGTCGATCGTTCTAATGAATAAACCCTAAAGTGCAATATGAATTCAGCAAAGGGATATGTTAGGAAGGTTTTGAGTTTTTCAAAGATGACAGGTTGCATCCCATTAAGAGCGAAATTTAACGCAATCAGCTGGGTGCAATGAAGCTTAGGGAGAATGGAGATCAAAAAATATTGCAGCCAAGTTTGTGTCGGTGAGTTCGAAGAATAGTTTGAGTCTCTGACCATTCACAACAAAAGGTTTAGATTCGTTGCTAAGTTCACTAATTTCGACTACTCCATTTCCAAATACTAGTCTTACAAGGAATGTCCAATCCAGTTAGATCCGAGTTTGCCTAGGAAGAGCTTGAGTTTGGCATCAAAAAGTAGTACTTTCTGACCAAGATGGAAGGATTTTCTTCAAATGTGCCTGTCATGGAAAGTTTTCACCTGCTCTTTGTAGATTCGCGAGTTCTTGTACGTGTCATTGCGTAACTCCTCGATCTCACTTAATTGCAACCGGCGGTGGATTCTAGCCTTCACAAGATCTAGATTGCACCATACTGCCCAGTAGGCTTTATGCTCCATTTCCACGGGAGGTGACATGCCTTCCATACACAAGTCTGAAGGGAGACATCCTAACTGGGTCTTATGGGCAGTCCTATAGACCCACAAGGATTCTGGAAGGCGGGTAGACCAATCCTTCCTATCAGGCCAAACAGTGACCTAAAGGATCTTCTTGATCTCCCGATTTGACAGTTCCACCAATCCATTAGTCTAGGGGTGAAAAGGAGTCGAGATATGATGAGACGTCCCTTACTTTTTCATCAAGGACTGGAAGTGCACATTGGCGAAATGAGACTCACCATCACTGATGATAGCTTTTGGAACCCCAAATCTGGAAAAGATGTTCTCCTGAATGAACCAAAGAATAACTTTGTGGTCACTTGTTTTGGTGGGGATGGCTTCGATCCATTTAGAGACGTAATCAAGAGCGAGTAGGACATATTTGAAGCCATTAGATCCTGGAAAGGGTCCCATGAAATCAATTCCCCAGATGTCAAAGATTTCGCACACAATGATTGAATTCAAGGGCATCATATCTTGTAGGCCCATGTTGTTGAGGGTTTGACAACGGGCACATGCCCTACAATAGGATTGTGCATCTTTGAACATTGTGGGCTAAAAAAACCCACACTGGAGGATCTTCGCTGTGGTTTTCCGACAAGAGAAATGGCCACCGCAGGCCTAGTCATGACAGAATGAAATGACATTATTGAAATCGTTATCAGGAATGCATCTCTAGATTACCTGATCATTGCCAATATGGAAAAGATACGATTCTTCCCAAATGTAGTACTTGGCATCAGAAATCAACTTGTCCCACCTGAAAGTCGCCTAATCTGGCAAGACTTTCCCCATAACCAAGTAGTTTACCATGTTAGCAAACCAAGGAAGTCCATTAATGGCCAACAGATGTTCATCCGGAAAATGTTCAGTAATAAGTTCGGATGGGTCAATGATCGAAGAAGGAAGGCAAGACAAATAGTCAGCTACCATGTTCTGCTTTCCCGCCTTGTCACGAATTTCAAGATCGAATTTTTGCAATAGCAAGATCCAACAGATTAATCTAGGTTTCAAATCCTTCTTTGTAAGGAAGTGCCTCACTGCGGTGTTATCTGAGTATATAATGACATGGGAACTGATGAGACACTCATCATGATCTCTAATTAACCCTAATTAACTAGTCCTCCTAGTTAATTAGCTAAGGTTATGAATATATAAGGGTTAGTTATAGAATAAGGGATATTTAGTCAAGGACCTTAAAATAAGTTAAAAATGACATTTTATCATTCAATTAACTTTATTAATAATTCAGTTAATAATTGGACTCGAAATCATATTAATCATTCCCTTAATTAATAAGTAACTTAAATATAATGTATACCTAAGTATATAATAACTTAAGTGATTTTACTTAATCTAATAAATTAACCTAAAAAAGTCAAAAATGTAAATTCAAGGTGAAAACATAATATTTACCTTATTTACTAACATATATAAAAAGTTGGAAAAGATCTAAGTTAAAATAAACCTTCAAAACCTGGGTTTACATTTTAGTCCTTAAAATTCATTACAGTCGGGTCCTTATTTCTCACACAGGTCCTTAGGTTTTATTTCATTTAAATCGCTCTTCGTCTTCTTCTTCTTCTCCAGCCGAATGAACGACTGGCGGCAGAGAGTCACCCCACCGCGCAATCACCGCCCTGCCGACATCATCCCTCTTTGTCCAAGCTCTTGCAGCTTGCGCTCACCACCTCCACTTCATCCATCGGTCTGGATTAACTGAGAATCCTATTTTTCAGTGGGAGATAACCTCACCGTCGTCGGAGATGACGACAAAGGTTAAGCTCCTCAAGCTCCTTCTTCGGCCGAACCCCGCCACTTTCTTCGTCGCAAACTGCTATAAATACCCCCTCACACCTCTGATTTTATTCAAGTTGACACCCTTTCCTCTTCTAACACTGCAGCCGACCCAATAGGCTATTCGTCCAAAACTCCGACGACTTCCCATTCCATTTTCCGACTTCCTCCGTCCATCTTAATCAACCGAGGAGATCCGTCGTGGCCTTCCGCACCTCTGACACAGGCGCCGACACAAGGAATCCTTTGCTCCACCTCAAATTCGCCAGCCGGAGATCTTTCTTCAATCCTCCGATTTCGTCATCCGCTATGAACCTTCAGCAGAACCCTATTGACCCCTTCGTTCAGGTAACAGTAGATTAGGAGTAGGAGTAGGAGTAGGCTAGCTTAGTTAGTTAGTTTAGGTAGTTACATTAGAGTAATTTCATATTTTAGTTTCATCTCCTCCGACTCCGGTGAGTTCCTTGATCTCGCCAGAGCTTTAATCTTGTCTTTTAATTCACTATACATCTTCCTATATCTACCATGATCATTTCTAAATCATTTAATCGCTAATTGAATCACCTAATCACCTAATTCATATCTCACCTTCACCGACTACTGACACTGTCTATGGTGACAATAATCGAGATAATTCCACCTCCATTGGGTTCTTTCATCACCTATCACCACTTATGAACCCTAATCGACACTATAATACATATTATTATCATCTATAACTTAAATGCCCAAATTTAATTTAGTTCCTGAGCTCACTGTCCATGGCGGCTCAGGAATAGTTCAAACTATAAATTAAATACATATTTACGAATATAAATGCCTGTTGAGTTGTTTTAACCTCTCAATCGAGTGGTTAAACAAGTCCTGAGCTTTAACCACTCAGATCTTTAAGAAAACAAACTTACTGTCAAATTTTACATTTTAATGAAATAATGAAGAATTAAAAGTGATACTAAGGTTCCTTGCAACCTCAGGATCCTTTTTGGATAAAAAAAGGTTAGTTTTATCAATCTGTACATATAATTTTATATTTTCTGGACTCACTGGAGCTCCGGTGAGCCAAATTTGTGTGTTAGCCTCTAAAACTTGTTGAGAAGCTCCAGAATGTTAAAATAAGGATCACTGATTAATTTGAGGATATTTGTTTAAAGATTTAGCCACTGGAGCTGAAGAATGAACTTCATCTTCCCCAACTCCGGCGGAGTTGGGGAAGTCTATTTAAGAAGATTTAAGAAGCATTTAATGATCTTAGAAGCTTCAGTGCAATGCACTGAAGCTATTTAAACCTTTAAAATGCTATAAAAATCTTCCAATGATTCTATCGAACAAACATGTTTTTCAGTTCAGGTGGCAAGCCTAAAACCCTAGGAATTAAGGTCAGAACAACTATTTGAAGATCTGAATGAGTTCTTGAGGATGAGAAGACTCTATTTGAGGCTTTGATTTCCTGTGGAGAAGTTCTGAACAGATAGTCAATTTTTGTGCTTCCACAGTCAAACATGAGTCTGTTAATGAAGTTCTGAGCTTGAATTGAGGTATTGAGTGTAAACTGTTTCTGAGATCTTGTTTGATGGTTTTAGAGAGAATTAAGTGAGCTCAATTGAATTAATGTTTAAGAATTTAGTTCCTGTCAATTTGGGTTACTTTCGAACCCAAACCAACAGAAGTATTTTGATGAAATTTAAATTTAAATTCTACCCAGATGAGTTAATTTTAACCCTTAGAATTAGTTTAAATCAATTAGAAACACTTTTAAGTGTCTGTTGCACATATTAATGTCTGAAATATGAACTCTGAAGCTTTCGGAGAAGTGAAGAGCTTCTCTGTTGTTTCTGAAGGTCTTAAAAGCTTAAAACCTATTCTAACAGATGCAGAATTACTTGTATAACATGTACAGACCTCTTAATAAGAAGGAGAAGTCCATCTGAGGACTCAGTAAAAATAAATTTCATTTCCAGGATAAAATAACCCATAAGAACCCCTGATTTCATCTTTCAAATTAAAAAGGAAAACATCATTAAAACCTTAAATTGACCCTGCAATTATGTAGACCTATCTTAGAGCTTTCTAACAAACTTGAAATCATTCGATTTGGAGCTCTGGGTAGAAAGTTATGATCACTTAAATTTGGGTCTGAAAGGGGTAGGTTAGTCCCACATCGTTTGTTCACGAGCGCGTGCCTGGGGATAAAAACAATTTGTTTCCTTGGCTATGCAGTCGTCAACGCTCAGTGCACCGGTTACCGATTCCATCTGATCTGAGCATGTGCATGTGTGTGTGTGCGGGCTTATGCCTGCGGATGTGCGCCCTTGGGGGCATGTGATTGAGATTATGCCCTGGGAGGGCGAGAGTGGCCTGGGAGGCCGGATTGAACCAGAATGGCTCGAGACCGTGAATCGATAAGAAATAAATCGAAAATGAACCTAATTGAGATTAGGCGAGGATCGTGTAGGGTCTGGTCCCGCCCTGGTCTCAGGGTGCTATATATCCTCGAAAGGACCTTGCCACAAATAAAATAATTTTTGGTTAAAAAAAGTAAAAAAACCCGATTCAGCTGAAAGTTTAAGGACTTAAGGAAAAGAGAAGCCGCTGAAGGATGTTAAGTTAAAGCTAAATGTTGAAGCTGAAAGCTAAGGAAGAAGGAGCACAGGCGCTAAGGAGTGTTAAGGAAAAGAGACTAAGGAACAAAGGAGAAAACTAAGGGAAGAAAAGAAGGCAAGAGAAGACTAAGGGAAAGAGAATAAGAGACAGGAAGAGAAGACAGGAAGAAAAGAAGAAAGGTAAGAAAGAAAGTTCGAGAAGAAAATAAAAGAAAGAAAGAAGAAGATGAGAGGCTGAAGACCGAAAGGAAAATGAATCTTTTCTTGCATCATTTTTAATTACTTTTTGTTCTTAATTGTAGAAAGGCATGTTTTAATAGAATAACTTTTATTACCTTAATTTCTTTTGAAATAAAATTGGAAAACAAACATTTTGAGTAAATATGCTTTGCATATGGAATTTTGTATATTATTTATAGTTTAAATATTTTGACAAAATTCATGTTTTAAAAATCAACTTAGTTATACCTCCTAAACTCTCCTAAACTTATAGAGAAATAAAAGAAAATTGGTGAATTTGGAGAAAATTATTATTCCTCCCAGTGAACGACCTGGACTCAACCAGTAAAAATTTCTAAAATCTTAGGTTAATTTAACCCTTTACTACACAACCGACACAACTTCGAGTTAACCTAAGTGATTTCTTCTACTCTTAATTAAGTAAAATTAACTTAATTACTAAGTTGAGTGAATCGTACGCATCCCCAGGAGGTATGATCTAAATTTTTCCAGGCCAAATACGACAGCCAGCAGCTCATAATGTATGACCATAGGTTTCCCGTCGATTTTCTGCCCTAACTTCGCTCCCACTGTGTAGTCAGACGCATCACACATGATCTCTAAGGGTTGAGACTAGTCAGGGGATTGTAGGATTGGCACTTAGGTGACTCGGTCAAGCAAGACTTCAAATGCATGAATGCACTCACTCGTCATCTCAAAAGGCATGTCCTTTAAGAGGAGGTTCGTTAAGGGGCATGATGATAACATCATCATGAGCCATAACTAGCTTTAATTAATCAAAATCAATTGAAAAATGCTCCTACATAATCACCAGAGAGTCATAATTCACTGCATATCCATTCTAAGAAGAGTGCATTAAATCAGGGTTAAATCTATAGTTTTAACATCATATTATGAATGCATAATAATCACGAGGTTTCCCAGGGGTTAATCTAAGGTCAAATGTTCTTTAATGACTAATAAGAGGGTCCGTGCAAACAGAAACAGGATTTCACGTACTTCGAGAACTGAGTCATAATCCAAAACCCTAATTTCAGACCTACTTAAATAACAGAGGTTCTAGTCAAGATAAAATCCATCTAAACCTTATAAAATTCATAGAAAAATATTCCGTAAGGTTTGGTAACCTTCGTTTGACCATCTGTACCTATTTTGACCTAGAATAGAGTGTCAAACGGAAAGTTGCCTTAATTTGAGTTTTCGCACAAATTACCTAGTCAAACTTGGTCAAAATTGAAATCCAACTTTCACCATCAGATTCCTTGGGTCCAAATTATGTTCGTAACAAAATTTGGGCCCAATCAGAGATCATCTTGAACTAGTTTCCATTTTAGTCCATTCAAACTCTTTCTCTCTCAATTAGCCCCTCAACTTTTGAATTGTTTGCTGACAGGTCCCTAAGTTTCTCATCATTCTTTGCAAATAGGTTCCTGCCGCCATTAGTGTGAACACAGCAAGCTCCATCGAGATTCGAGTGAGGATTTCTCACTCGATTCTCAATCAAACAGTCCCAAAATTGAAAGAGAGATTCCTTGAGAAATTCCATTCCAAAAGGACCAGACCATGATTCCTAACTCTTTCTCAATCTCTCATGCGAACGCATGGAAGATTCGGGTATCCCATGTGCGTGAAGCCCTCGAAGCTTGAAAGCTTCTTTCCTTGCTTGGGAACATCCCCTAAGGCTTATAAAAGCACCCACGATGCATTTTCGCTCTTCCATAGCTAGGTTTAAGGCCACAAATCCCTCTCCTTTCTCTCCTACGGCTAGCTCTGACCTATGCTCCCGTGGCCCTCTCGATCTCTATCATCCGCACCTCCAACAGCCAAATTGGAAGCGCAGCAATCTTCCTCATCTTCCTCCGACGGTGGCCAACCAAAACCTTGGCGTCTCCAACCCTTTCTTTGCTGCCATTCATCCACCAAAGCATTCTCTTCCACAGTGTCGGTCAATCACAGCTAGCACCCTCCTACCCATTCGACCGATTAAACTTAGGCTCCCTTACTTCCTCTTCCTCTCTACTCTTTTTCCCCCTCTTTAAAACCTTATTTCGACCGTCGTTCATGCCTCACCCCCTCCGTCTTCTCCACATTCAGCGAAGCTCCGGCAACGCCTCCCCGATGCCACACTTCACCAAACACCATTACTCCACCTCCAAAAGCTCCGCCTCACCTCACCGCACAAAACTCCCACCTAATTCCGTGTTTCCACCACCAAAAATGCTCGCTGAACTCACCTACTTCCGCTCACCTTCCTTGAGTTTGCATGACCTCCACATACATGCTCACGCCATGCAACCACCACAACCACCTTTGCCAACACTTGGCAATTCTTCTAAGGTGTTTTAACTTGGCAGAGAGGCCGTATCTAGTGTTTCAGGTGTCCGCCGCCCTCCACCGTCGCCTTCATCATCTTTGACCATGACCACCTGTCTCCAGTCACATTCGCCCTCAAGACCACTTCCAGGTGGTTCAGACTTCACCTCAGTAGCAAGCTGCAACACCAATTGAACTCGCAAGGCCCTTAGCAACTCCAATCAAGTAACAGTCCCTGCTGCTAACACAAGGGAAGAAGGAAGAGTGGCTTTAGTGCCACATGGTGCACGAACAAAGTGACAGTAGCGTCTATTATGATTTTGTGAACTGAGTTGTTTTCTCAGCACATGAGGGGTCGGGTCCCTCATACCCTCACATCTGATTACCCGACTTGTTAAGCACACCTCGATCACCACCCACGCCGGTGATCCTGGTCCATGCTCTCAACCGGTTAACCCGTACTTGGATCCGAATATGCTCTAGGTATGTGGGAGAGAAGAGGAGAAGGAATTGTGAGAGAGTGGGGGAGGGTTTTTCTCTCTGAGACTTGTGCCCTGTGCAACACTTAGTCGCTGAAGGAAAGTTGGTCTCCTGTGCTGCAAAGAAGAAGTAGAAGAAAAGAGAAGGCTTGTGAAGAAGGAAAGAAGAAAGCCTTAAGAAGAAGGTGGAAAGAAGAGAAAGGCTTCTGAATAGCCTTGCGCTGTTAAGTCATCTGAAAAGAGAACCCGTCGTCTGATTTGGTTGAGAACACTGTGGTATTATTTTAATATTACTATTGAATGATTTAAGTACTAAAGTTAATTTTGAATCTTGATTGAGTATTATTGAATAATTTGGATATGAGATGCATGCTTAATTAGAGAACCTAACTAGTGATCTAAATCACCACTTTTTAGATTCTCTTTATTCTTTTTATCTCATCATTATTTGAATTACAATCTGACAAATTGTATTCATTGTATATCTATTTTAATGCTCAATTAATTGTGCTCATTAATTCTGAATGCGATCAATATTGTGAATGTCATATTTGCTCCTTGTGTTCGACCTCAGACTCCTTTAAGAATCTGAGTTATAAATTTATTTATTTTGTTGTGAGATTTAGGAGTGTACTACAATGAATGCATATTTAAATCTCCTTTTTCAAGCAAAAACAGGGCATGCGATATTAGAAAAATTAGATATAAATCATCGATAAAAACCCATGTGCCGCAAGAACAATCTGATATCTTTGACCAAGTTAGTCACGGGAAGTTTGGAAATCAAATTCACCTTGGCTTGGTTGACATGGTTCATTTTTGCGTGTTTTGAAATCGTTGGAAATCATAGTAAGTCGCAAAATCCCCTTGACAAAAATATTTATAATAACGAAACTCGCATAGATTTCTTTTCTTTTTAGAACTTGAGTCCCGGTCATTCGTCTCTGGGAAGCGTGAAAACAAGTCGAGAATTGGATCGACTTTTCTAACCTAAATCTAATCTAACCTAATATTCTTGGTCTTTTTGTATTTTGCTCTCTTTTTTGTGTTTTTGATTTTTATTTTGAAAGCGAAATGAAACCTAGATCTAGATATGCTAGCGAAAACCTAAGTGACTGCGTGGATCTAAGTGAGGCCATGGTGGCCATGCATGGTGTGATAAACCTAAATGGGACGCTCCTAAGTACACTAATAAGCATGCATCAAAGTTGTAAGCCATGAAGATAATAGCATGCATATAAAACCATTATACAAGAGTATCATTCATCAAAAACTAAGTCACTATAAAATCCAGCTACATGGAAATAAAGCTAAACTAAAGAAAGGGATCAACCAAGAGAGGCTAAGGAGAAACCTTCTTGGCTGTCCACTAAAGAGAGGAGGATGGGTGTGTGCACCCAAGCGGAGAGAAGAGGATATTGCACCCTTTCTCTACCAATAGTTGTCCTTAAGAAGACCTTGAGGGGGGTCTTCTCTATGGCCGTCTAAGAGGAAAAGAAAATGGGGGGGTGGATCCTCTATGGTGGAAGAAGAGGGCACGCCCACAAGAAGAAAGGAGAAGGTGTTGCATCCTTACTCTCTTCTTCTTCTTGCCACCCTTGAAGAAGCTTGGAGGAGAGCTTCTTCCTAGCCGTCCATCGAGGGAGCCTTGGAGGAGGAGGATGACCTTAAGAGGGAGAGGAGGAGATGTGGTTGCAAGTTGAGAGAGGAAGAGAATGAATGGAAATGGGAGTGAATTGGCCTCCATTTCGTGGCTCTCAGTTTGTCCTTATGGGAAGCTCCATTTGGTTGCCACTTTTGGTGGCTCCAAAAATAGCCAATGCCACCTTTTTAGGATCTAGGTTTGACATAAATTTTAGGGTTTC
Organism: Thalassia testudinum; assembly: GCA_037157565.1. Lineage (NCBI taxonomy): Eukaryota > Viridiplantae > Streptophyta > Magnoliopsida > Alismatales > Hydrocharitaceae > Thalassia > Thalassia testudinum. The sequence continues at coordinate 2,431,254 of JAZHRO010000003.1, read as the reverse complement.
CAAGAGAGAATGCATGGGTTTGGTAGGGGTAGAATAGGAAGGTGTGTGTGTGTGTGTGTGGGTATGTGTTTTTCGTAGGGCTAGGTTGTGGGTTTTGGTAGGATTAGGTGCTAAATAGGTTGGGTCAATCTAGATTAGGTGGGTATGGACCTAATTAGGCTTAGGAAAGTCTAATTGGATAGGAGTGAACCTAATTAGGTCTAGGTTAAGTCTAATTGGATGTGTGCATGTGATTAGGCTGGGGTAACCCTAATAGGTATGAGTCAATTAGATCCTGGTTGGATCTAATTGGGCTTGGTTGACCCAATCAACTGTAAATGCACCCAATTAGATATGGGATGGTTCAATTGGGTTAGGGATAGGATAAGTATGGCTATAGATAGTGGACTAGGCTTAGGAGGCCTCCAATTAGGTTTCCTAAGGTGTTTGGTGGGGTTCCTAAGTGTTTAGGAGAGGGATAGGGTGGATAAGATCATGGATAGTGCTACTATCCATGCTTGGGTTTTGATGCTAAGGTGTCTTAATGGAGGTGGTTTTGGGTTTGGGAATGTTGTCCTCCTCACTCCTCTTATTTGGATCAGTCTTCTTCTTCCTTTATTGCTTTATTCCACTATCTCCATCCTAGATCACTTTATTACCTGCAAATAGTAATAAAAATCACTAAATAGCAAGATATCTCATCTTATTCTAGATAAACTGATGCAATGCATGATATGAAAGATATGAATGCAATATCCACAAATTAAGCTAGGTTAAGACATTATTTAGGCTGATTAGGACCCATGATTGTTGTGCAATCATCAGTCGACTTGAATACCTCTCTCAGAAACAAGATGTCCCAGGACGATGCCTTCTGGAACCATAAAGTGGTTCTTTCCCAAGAGAGTACTAGGTTCACATCAATGCATCTTTTGAGGATTTGGACAAGAAGCAGGAGTCACTCATCAAAAGATTCACCAAATACCGAGGAGTCATCCATGAAGACTTCAAGGTATTTACCTACCATGTCGGAGAATATGGCTAGCATGCATTGCTGAAAGGTGGTGGGCGCATTGCATAGCCCAAAAGATATCCTACGGAATTCGTATGTACCATAGGGGCTTTTAAAGGTGGTCTTTTCCTGATCCTCTGGATGAATTGCCACCTGATTATACCCAGAATAACCATCCAAGAAATAGTAGAATCGATTTCCCACCAATTTATCGAGAATCTGATCAATAAATGGCAATGGGAAATGATCTTTTTTTGTGGAGGCATTCAGCCTTGGATAATCAATGCAAACTCTCCATGAATTCGTGATGCAGGTCGGGATGGTCTCTCTAGATTCAATCGTGATAAAGGTGAGCTCTACCTTCTTAGGCACAACCTGGATCGGGCTCACCCAACGGCTGTCAGAGATCGGGTAGATGATCCCAGCATCTAACCACTTGATGACCTCCTTTTTCACGACCTCCTGCAGATTTGGATTGAGTCTTCTCTGCATCTCTTGGGATGGTCGTGATCCCTCGGTGTAGATATGATGTGTGCAATATGAGGGGCCGATACCAGTCAGATCATCAAGAGTCCATCCAATGTCTCTCCAATGTTATTGGAGGACAGAAATCAGCTATGTTTCCTAATCAGATGTGAGTCGAGAATTGATGATCATAGGAAACGTTTGATTAGAACCCAAGAAGACATATTTCAGATGATCAGGAAGAGGTTTCAACTCCATAACTAGGTTATCAACAGCAGAAGGAGGTTCGAGATGGGCCTCAGAAGATAAGACGGGAGATGTGGGTGAATCCAAATCAGCTCTAGTCTCCTCTATTTGTAAGGCATGATCTGCTTGGGATTGACAATCAGGGGTAATCAGGTTTTCTTCTAGAAGTGGGTCCTCAATCACAAAACCAATGTCGCAAACTTGCTCAATTGCCCCACAATTAATTCCTTTCTAGGCCTTGAATATATCAATCTTCAATGTTTTGTTCCCGAATTTTAATTCGATTTAGCCCACTTCATAGTTTATATTTGCCCTAGCTATAGCTAGGAATGTCCTTCCTAAAATAATCAGTGTATTCTTCAGATTCTCAGGAGTATCCATATCTAATATGATAAAGTCCACTGGGAAGTAGAAATCGCGAATCGGAACCAAAACATCCTCGAGAGTTCCTCTAGGTGAATTGATCTATCGGTCTGCTAACTGCAAAGTCACCTATGTCGATTTGAGCTTAGTTTCCTCGAAATGGTCTAGTAAGGATGTAGGTATCAAGTTTATGGAGGCTCCTAAATCCAATAATGCTCAATCAAACTCTAGATCACCAATTTTATAGGAGATCAAAGGAGTGCCAAGATCTTTTGCTTTTTACGGGATCTTGCTCAAAATGATCGAGCTGACTTGCTCAGACAATATGATCGGACTACCATCTTTGGTTCACGACTTACACTTAGGTCTACACAAATCCTTTATAAATTTCGCGTATGCCGGTACGTGGCGGATCGCATCCATCAAGGGGATGTTTATTTGGACTTGCTCGAAGAGCATGACAAAATCTTCCTCAAGTGCCACGGGTTTGGGTTTCCTCTTTCCTTTGGACAAAGACTCAGGAAATGGAACCTCTATAGGTTCCTCTAGGATTGGTTCAGGTTCTGGGATAGGGGTGTCCTGGATAACCAATCTAGGGTTAGGCTCTGACCTACCAGGTTGAGAGTGGCTTGGATAAGGTCGATCCTGAGTTGTCTTGCCACTACAAGAGGTAACAGAATTTAGTCCTGCCTGGTTTTGGTTTGGAGTTAGCAGAAGTGGTGGTTGTTGCTGATGTCGAATATGATGTCGAAGCTTCCATCTCGTCGGGTGATGGAGCAGAGGGGATCTGATAGACAAAGTGAGCTTAGCCCTGATTTGGGTTCATAACGTGCCTTTGGTTTGATTCGTTATTCAGATTCGACAGGGGTTGTAAAGGAAGTGCACTAGGCTGGCGAGAATTCACCATCTGTGCGAGCTAATTACAGACCTCTGTGATCTTCTCCTTGTGCTGTTTCTGCATAGCTGCATTCGTCTTTTGAATGTCAGCCAAGGTTTGAAGGATTAGAGACATTTGACCTTCCTGTATCGACCTAGATTGGTAATTTGGATTGGACCTAAGCTAAGCAAGTTGATATGGGTGTGGAGCTTGTGGTCAGGGCTAAAATTGAGGTCTCAAATTTTGATTATTCTCAGACTAGGCAAAATTGGGATGATTACGCTATCCAGGATTATAAGTGTTTGAGAATGGATCATTCTGGATGGCGTTGAAGTCCTCACAGTTCTGAGGAACTTCAGAGAAGTTAGAATATGAGGGTTCAAAGTTCCCCCAACTAGAGTAGGTTGGTCCGAAGTTTCCTCTGAAACCAGGATTAGATGGGGGTGGATGTGGGTCCATCTCCTGGGAAGAGTGGTGATAGATGTTATGCACAGCCTCCCTACCAGAAGGCGATTGCGCAAACAGGTTTTGTTGTGCTGAGGTAGCTCTCTACAAGTGTCGAGTCAATTCATCCACCTTCTCGATAATCGTGACCCTATCCAAGTGACTAGTCATTAGTTCCAGATCGACGGATGCGGACAGGCCTTGGGTTTCATGTGCCTCCCAGGTGTTCATCAATGCACAAGTAGTCATCCAGTCGAACATGCCCATGGATTCATTATTGATGGAGTTCTCGCATTTATTCTCGAGGATCTCCCACACGGTGTCGTCATATTGACCCATGATATTGCCACCACAGGTCACATTGATGAATAGTCTGATATCTTCACGGAGCCCCTGGTAAAAAGACTGGATTTGTTCCCATTTAGGAACTTCGTGATGAGGGCATTTCCGCATGAGATCTAGAAAGTGATCCCATGCCTCATGAGTGGTTCTCCCACGTTCTGAGTAAAGTGCGTGATCTAGTGCCTCAAAGCATTTGTTCGACCAACAGGAAAAAACTTCTTTAGAAATTTGGATTGAAGTTCAGCCCATGTGTTGATCGAACGAGTTAGGGTTTGGTACCAATGGGAAACCTTGTCCATGAGAGAGAAGGAGAACATCTTCATGAGTAAGATATCACGATTCTGCACAGGTGGCCCAAAGGTCTGGGCTAGATGTTTCAATTGCTGGATGTGATGGAAAGAACCTTCAGAGTTAAGCCCATGGAATTTAGGGATAGCAGGAAGCATATTGGGCTTGGGTTCATTATCAGGTCCTCCAACAGGGATTTGAACTCTAGGTTCGATTACTACCGTAGTGGGATTGTAATGATCTCGCATCATAGGACACTACGGTGGATTTATGAATGCATGGAAAAGATTGTTGAGGCGTTGTAACTAATTCTGGAGATTGGGTTCCTCTTCTTGATTTTCCATAGATATGGCTGAAGGAGATCTAGGCTCGGAAGCAGAAGAGTTGGAAGAGATATCAATATGATTGGGTGGTAGCACAAACAAGTGATTCGAGGCTTGGCCTCGACAGGAGTGAACTACTAATGGAGGTCTCAAGGGTGGTCTCAAGGACCTCCTCCCGAACATGCACTAGTGAGCCAAATGAGGGACAGAAGGTGTAATAGATCCAATTGAGGCACCCAAAAATCTTTGGATGACTAAGGAGGTTTGAGGCGAATCATACCTCTTGATCAAAAAATTACTCACCTGAGAAATACTTGGGCAGCCAAGAAGAGAGAGTCTCGCAAAAACCCCTACACGGTAGAGTGTCCCCACGGGTTTCAGGGTTTCCCCCACCGGACCTTTCGTGTTACCTCGGATCCAAGTAGATCGAAATGAGCAACTTGACCCCTTCAGTCTACCAATTTTAATCCTGAAGCTAGGTGCTTAGAATTTCACTTGAACTTTAGATTTGATTTGTGTTTGATGACCTAATTTGAAGGTTGGTTGACCCACAAGGTGGACCAACTTCACCTAACCTACCCTAAGGTTGAGGATGAGTTGGGTAATGAGCCAAAAATCACCCTAAATGATTTGCAAACAGGTTATTAAGTCCCAAGTTTTAGGATTCAAGTGGATGATTAGAGCTTTAATTTTAGAGTTCTCTTGGTTAGGTCAATTCAAGCAAGCGTTTGGGTGACACACAATGCGGGAAAATCAATTCTCGTTATTTCAGGCAAGTGTGTTTTCTCAACCCTAAGATAGAAACCCTAACTTGGCTCTTTTGGTCCAATCAGTTCTTTCCAAATTGGGTACCTAGGGCTCAATCAAGAAGGTGAATAGGCCTAGATACCTTAAGTCCCTACTAGGTGCAGAAATCTGGAAGGGGATATCCAGAGAATCAAATCAAGCAATTGGGTGATTAATTTTAAGGAAATAATGCAAGTTTGATCCTAATTGATTTCCTTTTTACTTCTTTCTAGAAATAGGGGCTTAAGAGGATGTAACAGAAATTACCTGCCCCTGGAGTGGCTAACGTGCAGCTGATCTTCTCAAATGTACCTTGCACAACCACAACAAAATAGATAGAGCAAGTTAGTATCAGATCAGTAATTGTAATCAGTGAAATCACACAACATGTTGCTCCTCAGAAACGGTGCCAACATGTTAACGAGCTATTGAGGGGTTTTAAGGAGTAATTGTCATAGCAAAGCCTTAATCGCTCGAAAATAATTAAATTTATAAACTCAGAATCAAAAAAGAGTCTGAGGTCGATCACAGGGAGCAACTAATGGCAATTCAATCTCACTAATTACAAGAAATATAAGCAATTATGACCAAAGCTTCATTTAGAAAAACTCAAAATAATATATATGAGAAGTCAAGTAGCAGAGTGCAAAAAGAATAAGTTAAAATGGTGATTTAAATCACCAAATTAACCCCTGAAATTAAGCTCTCAAGTATCTCAAATAATTGAACAGTAAATCTCAACCAAATATGCCACGTCAACCAATTCAATATCCCAATAGTAGCTTCAGAATTTAGGCACCAGCAGAGCATAGCTCCAACAAAAGAGGCAAAGGCCTCCTCTTTCCTTCTCGCCTCAAGAGAGAGGCAAGCCAAGCACAGCACCACAGAGACAAAGGCCTCAGGATCGACTAAGTGTAGAGGTGCAAATGGCAAACCCCCCCTCTCTCTTATTTTTCTTCTTTTCTCAAATCAGACGGATCGATCCTAGGTAGCCAAGTAAATGGATCCACACCCAGATCCACGTGGCATGACCGCAGGTGAGGGCGTGGACAAGCGTGTGAAGCACACGTGTGGAGAGTGTGGGGTAGGGACCTAACCCCTATGATACGAAGGTGATAAGGCAGAGGCACAAATTCCTCTTATCTGCCGTCGGGTCTCCTATTATCTACGATGTAGGACTATCCCACAGAGTTCTAGTTGCAATGCAATAGCAGGAGATGAGTCTTCAAATCGGAGGGATACGAAGGTGATAAGGCAGAGGCACAAATTCCTCTTATCTGCCGTCGGGTCTCCTATTATCTACAATGTAGGACTATCCCACAGAGTTCTAGTTGCAATGCAATAGCAGGAGATGAGTCTTCAAATCGGAGGCAACAGAAGCACCTGCTGCTTCGATTGGGTGTCTGGATCGTGCTTCCTGGAAGTAGTCCGCAACACCTGGGAGTCTTAGCATGGATGAACTCAGTTGGGAGATGGCGGACAGAGCCGAAGAAGGAGGTGGCGGCGACGGTGCTCCGGCAGTAACTTGAAATCAAGAACACGGCCTTATGACCTCGTTAAAATAGTCCAAAAGCTTTGCCAGATGATGATGACTGTAATGGTGGTGGTGGCGTCGCGTGAGAGTGGGTGTGGAGGTCTGGCGACCTCGGAGGAGTGCGATGGAAGTCAAGTTCGGGGGTGTGTGTACATGGCCAATCCCCTCAATTTCTTGAGGGGTTTTGGTTGTGAAGACACGGCAAAGCTGCGGCTGTTGTTGGCGTGCAGTTTGGTGCAATGGAGTGGGAGGAGGCCTTCGCCGGAGCTTGGCCAGAGTGGAGGGAGATGATGGTGGTTGTGGTGGTGTTGGTGGTTGAACCTAAGGGCTAAGGGGTTGCAAAAGGTCAAGAAGGGAAGAGGAAGAGATAGAGGGGCTTAGAGGGGAAGGAGATGGATGGAAAGTGTCGGTTGTGTTTGACCAAATCTGAAGATGAAGATGAGGTCGGCGAGTTGGAGCGGCAACGACAAGGAGGAAGGAGACCCCTACTGTGGCTGGCGAGGAGCAAATTGAGAGGGGAAGGTAGAGGGCCATCCAATTTGATTGTTGGACAGTTAGACAAGGGGGTCAGAGAGATGTCGCCAAAGCAAGGTGTGAAGGTGGCTGGAGAGGGAAGGAGGAGAGGTTTCTCTTGCGAAAACTTGTTAAGGAGCAAGGATTCTCGTCCTGGGCCCTTTTATAGGCTTAAAAGAGGAGCTTCAAGCTTGGAAACAAACTCGCTAAGCTCGAGATTTTCACTCAAACTTGCTACCCCTCTCTTCAAACCGTTCCCACGAGAGATTGGGAAGGAATCAAGGTCCATGGTCGGATTCATTTGGAAGGGAATTCCTCAAGAAATCTCTTTCAATTTTGGAGGTGTTTGATTGAGAATCAAGCAAGAAATCCTCGCTCGAATCTAGATGGAACTTGATGTGTTCACACTAATGGAATTAGGGACCCATTTGCAATGAATGAAGAGAAAATTAGGGACCTAATTGCAAATATTTCAAAAGTTAGGGGCAAGAATGAGGGAGAAAGAGTCAGATTGGACCGAAATGCAAACTAGGTCAAGATGGACTCTAATTGGACCCAAATTTTGGTACAAACCTAATTTAGACCCAAGAAACCTGTTGGTGGGGCTACATTTTAGTTTTGACCATGTTTGATTCGTAAATTTATGTAAAAACCCAATTTAGAGTAGAATTTCGTCTAAGACTCTGTTTGAGGTCAAAATGGGTTCCAAACGTCAAATCAAGGATACCAAACCTTAGGGAATATTTTTATATGAATTTTAAAAGGTTTATATGAATTTTATCTTGGAAAAAACCTTTGTAATTTAAGCGGGTCTGAAATTAGAGTTTCGGGTGCTGTATTAGTTCTCGAAATGTGCGAAATCCCGTTTCTGTCTGTATGGATCCACTTATTAGTCTTTAATGCTCATTTGACCTCTATTTCACCCTTAGCAAACCCCTTTGTTATTATGTGTTCATGATCTGCTGTTAAAATTATAGAATTAACCCTAGTTTCTTGTTCTCTTCTCAAAACATAAAAAGGTGGCGATATAACCCTCAAATGAATATGTAGGAGCTTTTATCTTTTATTCCAGACTAAAATGGGCTAGTTAAGGCTCATGATGGTGTTCCCATCAACTACCACCTCCAAAAGCCACCAATGTTGGTGCCAACTACCCCTTTTATAACCCTTTACCTTTGGCACCAAAACACCCCCATATCATAGCCGTACACCTACCCACTAAACCCATCTCAACCTTACACCTACCCCCCTTCTAGAACCCCCTTAAGATGGCAACAAACCATGGAACCCTTCCATGGTTGGCGCCAACCTTAGGTGCCCCTTAGCCAACCATAACCACTCCTCTGGCATCCCTTAGGTTGGCGCCACTTATCTTATACCCTAGGATCCCATAACCACCACTTAAAACACCATCCTACCCTTACATCTACCCTCCATGCCACCTTAACCCTAACCACATAGAAAGTGGTGCCAACTCCCCTTTAACCACACCAAACCTCCACTCTTTCACTTGGTGCCACGTAACATCTACCCTCCATCCAACAACTACCACCTAAAGTCCTAATCCTAGCCCTACATCCACCTCCACGCCAACCCTCCTATAACCTACAAGGAGTTGGTCTAACTCTACTCCACCCATCATAACCACCACCCAACACATCCTTCCACCTCCACGCCAACCCTAATCCACCATTCATTCACCAACTTCCATATCCTAGCCATCCACAACACCACTCTTCCCTTAACCCTAGTCAACACCAACCTCCACCCCTTCCACTCTATTAAAAGACTAATAACCACCACCATTACCTTCACCTTTTGCTCTATTAATCCACTCATATTTCCACCTTCATTCCATCATCTCCATGGCCAAGTGAAGAAGGAGAAGAAGATTAAGGGGACACTCTATGTCCTTGGTGCCTTCCCCTCTTCCCTTCTCTCTTATGCCTACGCCAGCCAAAGGACAGGCCAGGCAAGGAGGACATCCAAGAGGAGATCTTGAGGGTGGTACATGCCCACACTAGGAGGAGTTCTTTTGGGTGGAATTCTTCCACCCTTAGAGGAGCAAGGGCACGCCCATCTAGGTTTTGCCAAGGACAAAGCAGCATCTCTGGAGGAGCACTTCAAGAAGGAGTTGGAGAAACCCTTTTCAAGCCCAGAAGCAGCTGAGCTTGGAGCAAGGACTCTCTCCTCTTCACCACCATCACTAGGAGAATCTTTGTTTTACCAATTTTTATATTTCATTTTGTGGTAGAAGCATTCCTGTACAACTATTCCTATAAAACAAATTTTCTCTATATATCAAGTTGCCTTTCTAAAATTTTGTTGCATCTTAAGTAATTGTCTTTTCTAGCAATTTTCACTTTCTCTCTCTAATTACTCTAGGTTTCCATGTACCTAGGGTGAGCTTAGAGAGAGATTACTTTTGTCACTTAGGAGTTAGTCTTAGCAATTTAGGTGTAGCTTTTTCCTGCTTACTATTTCGCTATCACCCTTTATTTCAAAAACTAAAAAAAAATCTTATATTTAAAAATTTCCAAAAAGAAAGTTGATTTCCTAATATCAAGCGAGAGTATTTAAAGTGCATTCCTACCTCCCTTGGGACGACCCAAATACTTTCCCAAGTACTCAGTCTTATAAATTTTAAAAGCAATCGGATTTGTGTGTTACAACGATAAAAATCCTAATTTCAAATTGTGTTTTTCTCGCATCAGAAGGGCAGAGGAGTTCGTTGGAGCCCAAGATAGAGTTGGCTAGAGAAGAAGAAAAAGATGGAATTCCGACCAAAAATCAACTTGAAAGCAGGTTGAGATCTCAAGGAGCTTATATAGAGGTAGATCATGCCCTTGAATTGGAAGAATTCTAGAATGGGAGTCACAAATTTGCCAAAAATCCCAAAAATATTGAATTTTCCTAGGCATTCCTCTTCATCAAAGGATTTGGGACCTGTACTAAATGGAAGAGGATTTCTTGGCAATCAATCCCTCCAAATTTCGAGGGATTGGATTGAAAAATTGAGATATCGTCGGTCAAAGTTAACCTTGTTTGGGTTTGACATTGCATTTAGGAAACAAGTTGTTTTGGGAAGTAGGGGCCTTTCTGTGAAGAATACAATAAATTTAGGGGTGTCTTGGTAAGAAAAATGTAGAAGTTGAGGGTCAGATTGAAAAGAACAGAGACTTGGGGACTCAAATGCAAACTAGGTCAAGATAGACTCTGATTGGATCCAAATTTTGGTGTTGACCTAATTTGGACCCAAGAAATCAAATGGTGAAATTACATTTTGGTTTTGAATACGTTTGATTTGGTAAATTACACAAAAACCCAAATTAAGGTAAATTCCCATTTAAATCTCTGTTTTAGTCAAAATGGGTTTGGATGGTCAAAGTGAAGGTATCAAACCTCTTAGAATATTTTTTAATGATTTTTAGGAGGTTTAAAATAAATTTATCTCTATCAGAACCCTTTCAATTTAACGGAGGCTAAAATTAGGATTTTTTAGTAATATTTTAATCTCCAAAATGCTCTAAACCCTGCTTCAGTTGTTCTGAGCCTAGTTCCTGGATATTTAAGTTCATTTGACCATGAATTAACCTCTAATGAATCACATAGTTAATCTATATTAATTATGAGATGTTAAAATTACAGAATTAACCCATTTTCTTATCTTCTTCTCATATTCTCTTTAAAATAGAGTTATGACCTTCTGATGAATATTTAAGAGCATTTATTACAGCAGTAATGCTAATTGAAGCTCATTAACACCAATGATGGTGCTACCATCAGTTATCCTAGGTTTTGGCTCTAGGATTAGGTTGTCCTAATGTGAGGGTGGTTCAGGGTTTTGGGGTAAACTAGGACAGCTTGTCCTGGGGTTCTAGGGCTAGGTTTAGGATTATCCTATTCTTCTTTATTATTTCTTGCAAGTTTCTCTCTCTCTCTCTCTTTTGTCTTATTCTTCACTTTATTCTTCATTTTATTCTTCTTCTCCAGCAATCTGTAGTCCTTCTGCCTTTGGTTATTCTTCATCTAGATGAGGATCATCTCTTGATCTCCTTATTTCCTGCAAGCAAGGATAAAATATCAAATAGCAAGAAAATATGCATTATTTTATGTACACCTATATATAAAGATGCAATACATGATATGTTGCTTATGAATGCACTATGTACAAGTTTAATTAGGTTTCCAACATAATTTAGGTCAATTAAGTCCTATAATTTCTGCATAATCACCCTTATCTTGACTTAGGTGGGGTGGAAGATAATGAATCAATTTTTTATTCAGATGATTTTGATCTTGACTTAATTATAAACCTCACCTCCCAATCAATCTGTTAAGAGCTTAGAGTTGAATCAATTAAACTTAAACCTAATGAACCCAAGTCTATTTTGATTATTGATGACTCTAAAGACTTGGATTATATAGAAGGGATTGAATAAGAAAGTCAGAATATCTCAGGTAAAGATTGTAATGAATTGAAGGACATGAATAAAGAGGCCAATTATTTTGGAAGATCATTTTGAGAGAGACTTATACTGGGACTTAGAGGATCTTAACAATTCTCAATCCTTGACCTTATACAAGGATCCTCTAAGTCATTTTGATTTATTCAAGGCCCTAGAAGTTGAGTATACCTATTCTAAGAACTATCTTTTAACCCTAAACTGCCAAGGCACACAAGCTTCTTATTCTAATCATATCTTGTGTGTCTGAATTTTTAGACTAGGGTTGCATGGACCTAAACTCAAGACCGCACCCCATTACCTTTTACTTGAAAATAGATGGATGCAAACATCTTTATTCCTACATCGTAAGAGTATTTGACCCTTATGTACGGGGCTCTATCACCAACTAGTCCACATTTGCAAACATCGAATTTTGGTCTTTCATTATCATATCTTAATTCTACTCTTGACCTTATCTTCTATTCTAATTGATTCATCCTCTTAGGGTCTATGTCTGGATGAAGGTGTAAAACTTAGCTCTTGTTAAGAGGCAACCCAACACTTTAGGTTCCATCTATTAAGATGTAGTTATCTTATACATAATTTAGGTTACTTTTCATGTTTAGAGCTGGTCAATCCACATTGTGCCAACTTGGGATCTTCAGATGATTTCTACCTTTTTCTCATGCTTGTAGCATACAGTGAAGACATTGCATGAAATAGACATGGGGGGTGGATTTATATTTTTGGTTGAGTTGCTTTTATACCTAGTCTCTAAATAGTAATTTGTTTTCTTGTTTCCTGTAGTCTTATTTCAAAAGAAAAAAAAATGGATATATTTTCAAAAAAATTAGTGTTTTTAGAGTTCTAAGCTAGGAAAAGATTGAAAATTATTGACTTTAAGGATTTACCAATCTTAGGAAACGTATAATCAAGATCTTTTCGCTTAGACTTTTCAGGTCATTTTTTTGACTTAATTAGCTCAGGTATTTACTAAAATATAGATTTATTTCCTAAGTCCTTGAATGAAATTTAAAAAAGCTGAAGCATTAAGTCGAAGGGGTGATGAGAATGTGACTTATCTTCCTACTCTCTAGTTTGAAAAGTTTTTGAAACTTAAGAAATCTACACGCACACATATGCACTGACTCATCTTTTAGGTGACTACTATTGAAAACTAAGTGGTCAATAGGGCTTAGATTGAGGGTTTTGTGACCGTTGTAGGGATGGCTAGCATGTTATGTTGGGTTTGCTCCTCAGCTATAGGATGTCTAGATTCCACCTTTGCATATTTAACTTTTCAAGCCTTTGTCTAGAAAATGTTATTAAACGAGATTCGGAAGAGCTGCCTACTTAGAAAAATGAGTGAAAAGGAGAAAATGAAAAATAAAGTAATAGGAGGAAGAAAATAGCTGTGTGTGTGCGTGTGTGTGTCTGTGTGGATGTCAAAAATAATATAAAAATATAAAAACAGTGAGGTACAATAATAAGAGGCCAGAAGACTCAGTTAGGGAGATATACACTAGGTTCACCTTTGTGTTGACCTCATGATTGAAAAGGGTAAAGAAAAAGCTACCATTCCTTAGTAAGGAAAATTCGAAATAGGGTCCATTAGAGCGAAGAGATATTCTTTTGCCTTAGTGAAAACTTGGAGTTCAACCTAGTTGGTTGCTTGATGAGTCACATTTACACAGACTTGATGCTTGAATTTTAATTTAAATTTTAAAAGTTGGGTGGGTTCAAAGAGCCACAAAAACTTGCTCATGAGACCCAAGTCTAAGGCTACTACAGTCGTCGATTGGATTTAGGTGGTTCATATTTTAGTCAGTACCTTAGAACTATTGAATCTTCATAGTTAATATTTTGTGCACAATTTTATTTGAGTTGGTAAAAAATTGAGGATGTCTAGATTCCACCTTTGCATATTTAACTTTTCAAGCCTTTGTCTAGAAAATGTTATTAAACGAGATTCGGAAGAGCTGCCTACTTAGAAAAATGAGTGGAAAGGAGAAAATGAAAAATAAAGTAATAGGAGGAAGAAAATAGCTGTGTGTGTGCATGTGTGTGTCTGTGTGGATGTCAAAAATAATATAAAAATATAAAAACAGTGAGGTACAATAATAAGAGGCCAGAAGACTTAGTTAGGGAGATATACACTAGGTTCACCTTTGTGTTGACCTCATGATTGAAAAGGGTAAAGAAAAAGCTACCATTCCTTAGTAAGGCAAATTCGAAATAGGGTCCATTAGAGCGAAGAGATATTCTTTTGCCTTAGTGAAAACTTGGAGTTCAACCTAGTTGGTTGCTTGATGAGTCACACTTACACAGACTTGATGCTTGAATTTTAATTTAAATTTTAAAAGTTGGGTGGGTTCAAAGAGCCACAAAAACTTGCTCATGAGACCCAAGTCTAAGGCTACTACAGTCGTCGATTGGATTTAGGTGGTTCATATTTTAGTCAGTACCTTAGAACTATTGAATCTTCATAGTTAATATTTTGTGCACAATTTTATTTGAGTTGGTAAAAAATTGATGTCTCTATTTTTAACTTACCTTATCTAATATTCACTTTTCGATTTTCTGAGTGATTTTTGTCATTATTTTGCTCAAGGACTAGCAAAAGATAAGCATACGGGTGTGATGAGTTCCTAACTATTTATATATTTCATGCCTAACTTATGCTAAGGGTATTTTAAGTATAACTGCATTAGGTTAAGGTATTTTAGTCATTCATGCATCTGATCGTGAAAACGCATAAAGCATAAATTTGTCGTCATAGTTGTGAAAACATGTCGTTTAAATTTATAAAACCATCTCCAAAAAATATGAGAATAATATTGATAGTACGAGTCATCTCAAAGGGAGTTAGAGATATCTAGATATTTTCTATCCTAACTAAGCCAACTTTTTTTTAATTTTTTTTAATAATGAAAGTAAATAAATGAAACAAATATAGAAACGAATACAGAGAGAACACATAAATGAAAATAAGAGCTTTTATTACTCTGGAATGTTACAATAATACGTAAATAGAGAAAACAAAGAATAATACATAAGAAAGAGAGTAAGAGAGTGAGGAAAGCTTAAGAAGTCTGGCAAGGTTGTGACGGGGGTGCAGAGTGTCGTTGACAACCGTCAGTGGAAATGTGCATGAAGGTAAGAAGTCAGAGATGCGGAGACGTGTAGGAAGTTGCGAAGAACACACAAAGTTCCCCGAGCAACCTCAAAACAAAAAGAAAATGCCAATAGAAAATGCAAAGATGGAGATGAACGTGTAAAGAGGGAGGAAGAGAGAGAAAGTGTGTAGAGAAAGAAAGAACAAGAAGGAGAGAGATGGTGGAGTAAAGAGAGAGAGAGAAAGAAGGGAAAAAGAAAAAGAAAACGAGGGGAAGCAAAAGAAGAAGGAGAAGAATGTGGAGGAGGAAGGATGGGTATGAGAGGAAAAAGAGAAGGTGACGGTAGTGGTGTAGAAAGAGAGAAAGAAGAGAGAGAATGTAGGGTAAGAGGAGGAGAAGAGGAAGGAGAAGAAGAAAAAGAAGAAGGGTAGAAGAAAAAGAGAAGGAGAAGGAGGAAAGATGGAGAGGAAGAGGAGGAGAAGAGCTCCATAGGGTGGAGCGGCTAGTCACGGAGAGGAGAAGAGGGAGTCGCGACCTTGGAGGAGTCAGGGGTGCGCTTGGTCGTGGAGAAGGAGGGTAGTCATGCTCGTGGGGGTTCAGCTCGAGCTAGAGAAGAGGTCGGAGGTGCGAGGTCGTCGAAGGAGGAGGAGCCATCGGTTGCGAGGTTGTCGCTACAGGTTGACGTCAGCGTCGGAAAAAAGAGTGCGAAATTGAAGAGAGGTATTGCGCGGAGAGAGGAGTGTGCTTTATCGGAGGAGTCTGGAGGGCATCATAAGTGGGTTTAGCGAACGAGGTGCACGGAGTAAGAGAGAAGAGGAGCAAAGGTGCCTACGTGCATGCGGAGGAGAGAGAGAGAAAAAAAGAGGGGGTGCGATTAACGTGAATTTGGTGGAAAATAAAGAGAAGGGAAAAAAAAAGGAATATGTTTCATCTACCTTTTTTCTCACCAAAAAGCACACTAATTGATTATGTGGAATTCAACAACAGACGAACACATAGTGGAGGTATGCCTTCGGCAAAAATTTTCTCAGTTGCTAGTTTCAGAGGTATGGCTTTTGTTGTGATCAGAGGTACGGGCGGGCAGCAAGTGGTATGATGAGTTCTGATGTGATGCATGTGATGTAAGTAAAGTTGATGTGATGTCAAGTTTTGGAGGGAAAAAAATAGGGAAAGGGATGTTTTGGTGCCTCTTTTGTGAAGATGGGGTTAGTGAAGGAGTTTTTAGCAAGAACTTGAACTTACAAGAAAAAAAGAGCAACTAGATTAATCGAAGGTGAAGAATCTCATGTTCTTGTCACTTTCTTCCTCCTCTTTCTTCTTTTTCTTCTCCTTGGCAGGTGATGCCTCAGCAACAGCTGCACTGCCACCAGCACCTGCAAAAAGAGCACCACCACCATCGCTTTCAATGAAAGCACCACCTCCAACAACATCACCTCTTCCTCCTTTCTCTTCTCCTTGGAAGGTGGTGCCTCGATAGCACCTACACTGCCATTAGCACCTGCAGAACCTATACCGCCACTAGCACCTACAGAAGGAGCACTACCACCACCACCTCCAATGAAAGCACCACCTCCAACAATGGCAATAATCACCTGGAAGATGGCAAAGGAGGGGGTTGTAAAATCCCTACTTGGAGGGGGTGAGATTAGTGTGACGTAAAAATGCAGAATTAAAATATAACCTCACAAAATAGACAATCACACAAAGTACACAATGATTTTTAGGTGAAAACTCAAATCGAGTGAAAACCACCACCTAACCCTCTTGAGTTAGGATTTTTCGATCAACCAAGTTGATCAAATCCACTAACGTACTACTTAAACGAGGGTAGTACAACCACAATTACAACCACGTTACTTTATACGAGGGTTGCGTACCTTAAACCCCTTCTCTTCACAAGAAGGATTTTGTCTCACGAAGGAGATGGGAATTCGCAACGCGAATACCCAACCAAATAACAAAGTAAATTACAAATAGTCCTATAGAGCCAACAAAGATATTCTAAAACTAAGCTTCTATAAGAGTAAGGATGCTTCCCTTTAGTGGAAGTGCGTCGACGACGCGGATGTATGAACCACGCGATAGCGCTTCGTTGCTCTCGTAATCGTAGAGGGAGAGTGGGTGCGCAACAGGAGTCAAGCTCTCTAGGTGTAGAAATAAGCTTGGAGATTAAGAGCTTTCTTCTATATGATCTTCTTCTCCTTTTAGACCCCAAAGAGTGGAAAGTATGTAGCTTGGATGTGTCTTGGTGTATATTTGAGTGGCAAGGGTTCTCCTCTATTTATAGAGGCCCTAGGAAGGCTTTGGAAGGCCTTGGAAGGCTTCCATAGCCGTTAGGTGCAAGCTCCACGAAAATCAGGTCGAAATTAGGATTAATCATTACACTGATAGGGTTATCAGACGTCTGAACCTGGCATCAGACGTCTGGAAAACCAGTTTTGGACGTCTGGGAACAAAGTCAGACGTCTGATTATAGGTGGGTTTCTTTCCTGACTTGACTCAGATCGAAATAGGGTTCTAGTGAAAGCCCATCAGACGACACACAGGACGTCTGGAATGATGTCTAGACGTCTGGAAACCTACTTTTCTGGGGAAATGGAATCCCAAGGGAGTGCAACGGCTAGAAAATCTCTGAAAAGAGAGTTTGGGTCAGCCGAGGCAAAATGGTCATGTATCAGACATCTGGGGTCCTCTACGGACGTCTGATACGAGGCTAACGGTCATTCCCTTCATTGTTTGCTAAGCTAGCCAACGGTCCACTAATTGGACGTCTGGCAATATCATCAGACGTCTGGACTAAGGTCTGGACGTCAGATTTCATCAGACAAAACTAAGTCCAACCTAAACATAATCGGACGTCTGAGTCAACAGTTAGACGTATTAAAAGTATTTATCAGACGTTTGATTTTCAGATTAGACGTCTGAAAAGGCTATTTGGACCCTAGTTTAGTTTTCCCAGTACTCTACAAAAAATCTAAGAATCCTAGGGTTGTGCAGGTGTTCCCAGGACTACTATTAGGGTTCTTTGAGGTTCTTTAACATGAATCTAAGTAACAAGATAAAGAGCAACAAAAGAAATGAAAATACAAAGATTACAAGGAATGGAAATCTATCCTATTCTTCACCTCCTTCCTTCTTCAAGCTATCGCTCCTCGCGAAGCTCCTCTGTTCTCAATCAAGCTCCTCCAATCCGTCCTGGATGCGAGCTCGAAATCCGTCTAACCACGTCTTCATTTGCAATTGACCAGAAATCTAAGACTCCAAGTGCAAATGTTAAATAACGCATGTTTTGTTATCATCAAAATAAATGATCGCGGTGCTCTAGCACCAACAATGTCCCCCTTTTTCAAGATGACAAAATCATAAATAATAATGCAAAAATTCCTCCCCCTTTTTGACATTATCAAAAAGGTTTAATTGATTTTAAATTACCTATAACTCCCCCTTAAAACTTGCTCTTCTATGAATGAGTATAATTCCTTTTAACAAGATAATGTCCTCTCCATTTTTGTAACAACAAGATAGCTATCATTCTTCTCCCCCTTACTAAAGGAAATTTAGCTAACTTACATCTCTCCCTTAGTAATTGACAATTAGCTCATAATGTTAACTCCCCCTATCTATATGCTAATTATAAAAGGATAGGGTAAAAAGGGTTTTACCTCACCTACCATGGCCAATAAAATGGCCCATATGGTGGTGGTGGATGCCACATTGGATGGGGCTCCTATCCGTAGCTTGGAGGCCCGGGCATCGGTGCCGGTCTCGAGTCCGACGGTCTACAAGCGACGAGGCCATCGTTTGTTCGCCGTCTCGTCGGTCTTCTTGTCCTTTTCCTTGGTCTACTCTTTGGTCCTCCCAACTCGAGTTGACCAGCCTTGAGCTTGTAGGTTCAGTCTTTTGTGTTGTAATCACCCTTGAAACCTACAAAACAAGATTCCAAATCTTTCTTCCGTATCCAAGTGAGCTTGGATCCGGATTTATAAGTGGGTCTCCTTGATGGAGATCCTTTCTCAACCATAGGGCTATATAAGTTATCTACCTTATTTATCAAATTATTTGATTTTTCCCTAAGACATGCGATTTCTTTTTCTATAATATTCATCTTAGTCTTTAAATCAGAAATTTCTTATTTTATGCAAGCATTTTCCTTAATCAATTTAGTATTTTCATTGATCAAGTCATCATTTTTAGGACTAGTTTCTATATCCTTAAGTTCTTTTTCTAATCTTTCATTTTCATTTTTAAGAAAACTAAGGTTCTTTTTAATATTTTTATTTTCTAAAATAAGTGATTTGCTAACTTCAAAAAGCTCATTAAAAGCATTTTGTAAATCGAAATTTTCCTCGTTGTTGGAGTCACTTCCGCTTTTGCTGTCGCTATCACTTCTTTTGGCCATGAAATCAAAGTAAGTAGTTTCTTCCTCGGGTTTCTACTCTTCTTCTTTCTCTGAGCTCGAGTCATCCCAAGTTTCTTGGAACGCCTTCTTCTTAGAATTCTCCTTCTTCTCCTTCTTGAGAAGAGGGCATTCTGGTCATAGATGCCCTTTCTCGTTACAGTGGTAGCAATGTCTCGGGCTTTTTTCTTCTCCTTCTTTTCTTTCTTTGATTCCCTACAAAACCTGGAAAACTTTTTAAGCAAAATTTTAAAGTCTTCGTCGTCAGAACTTATCTCGCTATCTGACGCAGCTCTGAATGCAAGGGTCTTCTATGGCTTTGGGTCCGGTGTGTCCTTTTGATTCAGCTTTGTCTCATAGGCCATTAGATTGCCTAGGAGATCCTCCATGTTAAGCTCCTCCACTTCGTTTGCCTCCTCGATGGCGGTGACCTTATGTTCCCACTTCGGTCCGAGGGAACGAAGAAGCTCCCCCTTGATGAAGGTCTTACCTAAATCTTTTAGACTATTTACTATGAGAGTGAACCTAGTGTTCATCTCACTTAAAGATTCGTTAGACTTCATAGAAAAAGATTCAAATTCTTGAGAAAGTAAATTTATTTTAGAAGTCTTTACCTTAGAGGTACCCTCGTGAGTTACCTCAAGTGTGTGCCAGATCTCGTATGCGGTGGGGCACTGCGAGATTCTGTTGAACTCCTCTAGGCTAAGCACGTAGTACAACGCGTTCATAGCTTTCGCGTTGAGTGAGAGTTCCCAGATCTGCTACTGCGAGTATCCTGCGTCGGGTCGCTCCGAGATCTCGTATGGGGTTTCGCAATGTCCCCATAGAGCGAAGTTCGTGGCTTGAAGCCACATTCTCATCCTCAGCTTCCAGTAGCTGTAGTTGTTTCCGTCGAAGTAGGGTGGTCGGACAGTGGACTGCCCCTCGGATATTCTGATCGCAGATGTTCTTCCCTCCATTTGATCTCTTGTCAGGTGTTATTCCGATTAGCAAGAACTTGCTCTGATACCAATTATAAGATCCCTACTTGGAGGGGGTGCGATCAGCGTGACGTAAAAATGCGGAATTAAAATATAACAACCTCACAAAATAGACAATCACACAAGGTACACAATGATTTTTAGGTGGAAACCCAAACCAGGTGAAAATCACCACCTAACCCTCTCGAGTTAGGATTTTTCGATCAACCAAGTTGATCAAATCCACTAACGTACTACTTAAACGAGGGTAGTACAACCTCAATTACAACCACGCTACTTTATACGAGGGTAGTGTACCATAAACCCCTTCTCTTCACGAGAAAGATTTTGTCTCACGAAGGAGATGGGAATTCGCAACGCAAATACCCAACCAAATAACAAAGTAAATTACAAATAGTCCTATAGAGCCAACAAAGATATTCTAAAACTAAGCTTCTATAGGAGTAATGATGCTTCTCTTTGGTGGAAGTGCGTCGACGATGCGGATGCGTGAACCATGCGGTAGCGCTTTGTTGCCCTCGTAATTGCGGAGGGAGAGCGGGTGCGAAACAGGAATCACGCTCTCTAGGTGTAGAACTAAGCTTGGAGATCAAGAGCTTTCTTCTATATGATCTTCTTCTTCTTCTTTTAGACACTAAAGAGTGGAAAGTATGTAGCTTGGATGTGTCTTGGTGTATATTTAAGTGGCAAGGGTTCTCCTCTATTTATAGTGGCCTTAGGAAGGCTTTGAAAGGCCTTGGAAGGCTTCCATAGCTGTTGGGTGCAAGCCCCAAGAAAATCAGGCCGAAATCAGGATTAATCATTACACTGACAAGGTTATCAGATGTCTGAACCTGGCATCAGACGTCTGGAAAACCAGTTTAAGACGTCTAGGAACAAAGTTAGACGTTTGATTATAGGCAGGTATCTTTCCTAACTTGACTCAGATCAAAACAAAGTTCTAGTGAAAGTCCATCAGACGACACACAAGACATCTGGAATGATGTCTGGATGTCTGGAAACCTACTTTCCTGCGAAAATGGATTCCCAAGGGAGTGCAACGGCTAGAAAATCTCTGAGAAGAGATTTTGGGTTAGCCGAGGAAAAATAGTCATGTCTGGGGTCCCCTACAAACGTTTGATACAAGGCTAACGGTCATTCCCTTCATTGTTTGCTAAGCCAACCATTGGTCCACTAATTGGACGTCTGGCAATATCATCAGACGTCTTCTAAGACGTCTGGACTAAGGTCTGGACGTCTTATTTCATCAGACAGAACTAACTAAGTCCAACCTAAACATAATCGGATGCCTGAGTCAACAGTCAGACGTCATAAAAGTATTTATCAAACGTCTGATTTTCATATTAGACGTCTGAAAAGGTTGTTTGAACCCTAGTTTGGTTTTCTAAGTTCTCTACAGAAAACCTAAGTATTCTAGGATTGTGCAGGTGTTCCTAGGACTACTGTTAGGTTTCTTTGAGGCTCTTTAACATGAATCTAAGTAACAAAACAAAGAGCAACAAAAGAAACAAAAATACAAAGATTACAAGGAAAGGAAATCTATCTTATTCTTCATCTCCTTCCTTCTTCAAGCTATCGCTCCTCGCGAAGCTCCTCTATTCTCAATCAAGCTCCTCCAATCCGTCCTGGATGCGAGCTCGAACTCCGTCTAACCACGTCTCCATTTGCAATTGACCTGAAATCTAAGACTCCAAGTGCAAATGTTAAATGACACATGTTCTGTTATCATCAAAATAAATGATCGCAGTGCTCTAGCACCAACAATCTTCCCCTTTTTGATGATGACAAAACCATAAAAATAACACAAAAAAATTCTCCCCCTTTTGACATTATCAAAAAGGTTTAATTGATTTTAAATTACCTATAACTCCCCCATAAAACATGCTTTTCTATGAATTTTTTTTAACAAGAGTAATGTCCTCCCCCTTTTTGTAACAAGATAGCTATTATTTTTCTCTCCCTTACTAAAGAAATCATAGCTAACTTACATCTCCCCCTTAATAATTGACAATAAGCTCATAATTTAAACTCCCCCTATCTATATGCTTAATGATAAAAAGATAGGATAAAGGGTTTTACCTCATCTACCATGGCCAATAAAATGGCCCAAATGGAGGTGGTGGATGCCCCATCGGATGGGGTTCCCATCCGTAGCTTGGAAGCCCGGGCATCGGCGTCGGTCTCCAGTCTGGCAGTCAACGTATGGCAGGTCTATCATTTGTTCGCCATCTCATCAGTCTTCTCGTTTTTCTCCTTAGTCTACTCTTTGGTCCTCCCAACTCGAGTTGACCAGCCTTGAGCTTGTAGGTCCAGTCCTTTATGTTTTAGTCTCCCTTAAAACCAACAAAACAAGATTCCAAATCTTTTTTCGGTATCCAAGTGAGTTTGGATCCGGATCTGTTAGCGAGTCTCCTCGACGGAGATCCTTTCTCAACCTTAGGGCTATGCAAATTTTCTACTTTGTTGATTAATTTGTTAGAATTTTCCCTAAGACATGCAATTTCTTTTTCTATAATATTCATCTTAATCTTTAAATCAGAAATTTCTAACTTTAGACTAGCATTTTCTTCAATCAATTTAGTATTTTCATTGATTAAATTTTTATTTTCTAATAGCAAGTTATTATCTTTAGGACTAGTTTCTAGATCCTTGAGTTATTTTTCTAACCTATCATTTTCATTTTTAAGAAAACTAAGGTTCTTTTTAACATTTTTATTTTCTATCTTAAGTGATTTACTAAGTTCAAATAGCTCATCAAAAGCATCTTGTAAATCGGAATGTACCTCATTGTCAGAGTTTTCGCTGTCGCTATCGCTTCCTCTAGCCATGAAACCAAGGCAAGCGGTTTCTTCCTCAGGGTTCTGCTCTTCTTCTTATGAGCTCGAGTCGTCCCAAGTTGCTTGGTACGCCATCTTCTTAGACTTCTCTTTTTCCTTCTTCTCCTTCTTGAGAAGTGGGCATTCTGGCCGTAGATGCCCTTTCTCGTTGTAGTGGCAGCAACGTCTCGAGCTTTCCTTCTCTTTTTCTTTCTTTGATTCCCTACAAAACTTGGGAAGCTTTTTAAGTAAAATCTTGAAGTCTTCGTCGTCGGAACTTACCTCGCTATTCGATGCAACTCTAAATGCAAGGGTCATCTTCGGCTTTGGCTCCGGTGTATCCTTCTTATTCTTATTCAGCTTTGTCTAATTGGCCATAAGATTGCCTAGGAGATCTTTCGTGTTAAGCTCCTCCACCTCATTTGCTTCCTCAATCGCGATGACCTTCTGCTCCCATTCTGGTCCAAGGGAACGGAGTAGCTTTCCTTGAAGCTCCCCCTTTATGAAGGTCTTCCCTAAAACATTCAAATTATTTACAATGAGAGTGAACCTAGTGTTCATCTCACTTAAAGATTCGTTAAACTTCATGGAAAAAGATTCAAATTCTTAAGAAAGTAAATTTATTTTAGAAGTTTTTACCTTAGAGGTACCTTCGTGAGTTACCTCAAGTGTGTGCCAAATCTCGTATGCGGTGGCACATTGGGAGATTCTGTTGAACTCCTCCGGGCTGAGCACGCAGTAGAGGGCGTTCATGGTCTTCGCGTTCAAAGAGAGTTCACGAATTTGTTGTTGCGAGTAGCCTCCTGCGGGTTTCTCTGGGATGTCAAATGGCGTCTAGCACCTTGCCTAAATAGTAAAGTCATTGGCTTGAAGCCAAGTCTTCATCCGCAGCTTCCAGTAGGGATAGTTGCTCCCGTCGAAGAATGGCGGACGGGTTGTGGACTGCCCATCGGAGATCCGAATTGTGGAACTGCTCCCCTCCATGATCTTCTTGCTGGGTGTTACTCCGATTTTGCAAGAACCTACTCTGATACCAATTATAGATTCACTTACTCGGAGGGGGTGAGATCAGCGTGACGTAAAAATGCGGAATTAAAATATAATAATCTCACAAAAATAGACAACCACACAATGTACACAGTGATTTTTTGGTGGAAATCCAACTCGGGTGAAAACCACCACCTAACCCTCTCGAGTTAAGATTTTCCGATCAACCAAGTTGATCAAATCCACTAACGTACTACTTAAACGAGGGTAGTACAATCTCAATTACAACCACGCTACTTTATACGAGGGTAGCGTACCTCAAACCCCTTCTCTTCACGAGAAGGATTTTGTCTCACGAAGGAGACGGGAATTCGCAAAGCGAATACCCAACACAAATAACAAAGTAAATTACAAATAGTCCTATAGAGCCAACAAAGATATTCTCTTCAGATGGAAGCATATCTGCAGACCTAAGGAGATCGAGGGGCTGGGAATTAAAGCTCTTAAGGAGTTCAACGAGGCCCTATTACTGAAATGGGCCATCAGGATTTTAGATGGTAAGGAGGGATTGATGGAGGACCTGATCAGGGACTGTTATGGGCAGTCTAATAGCAATCTGCAGAGGCTTCAGTGGAAGAAACCGTCGCCATTTTGGCATTTTGTGATTGCTGCTGTCGCCAGCTATTGGCATTTGCTGCAACCAAAGCTAGGAGATGGCAGAGGCTTCAGCTTGTGGAATGAGCGGTGGTCTGACTTGGGCCTGCTGAAAGAGGTTTATCCGAGGGTGTATGGTGCTGCAGCAAATAAGGCAGCCACAGTTAGCAGTTTGTGGTCTCAGGAAGATGGCTGCTGGCGGCTGGAAGAGTTACAGCAGTGCAGGTAGGGCACTCGTCTGCGGGAGGAGAGGCAGAAATTGATGGTGAGTCTGCAGCAGCTGCAACCTGTGAATAATGGGACAGATACTTACAGTTGGCAGGGTGGTTCTTCAGTGCAGCAAGTGTATGAGAAGGTTATTAGAGTAGATAATGAGGTGGAATGGGACCCCATTGATAGAAAGATTTGGCTCCTAAAAGTTCCTCTGAAGGTTCAAATCTTCTTGTGGTTATGCAAACGTGATGGGCTGATCACTGGTGATCTGCGACACAGGAGGATGGGGACTGTGCTAAATGTATAACCGCTCTATGGATTTCACTCTGATAATGCATCACACATTTTTGCCTCCTGCTTGGTCACGGATAAGATTTGGAGGTTGGTTTGTTTGGAACCCCTTCCATCCTGGGACTCATTGTGGCAGAGGTTCATCACTCTTGGTCGACCCATGGGGGCTATGGCAGCTGTGTTGTGGTGTGTATGGAGGGCACGTAATGAGAAGCTTTTTCAGGAGAGATCGGTGAGATGTGAGATTGTTGTAAAGGAGTGCTAGTCACTCATACATAGTTAGGCTTCATACCTGTGATTATTTTTTTGATATGGAATATACTCCCCTCAGGATTTCTATCGGATCTTGATAGCATTCCTCAATGTTTCAAAAAAAAAAAACTAAGCTTCTATAGGAGTAAGGATGCTTCCCTTTGGTGGAAGTACGTCAACGATGCGGATGCGTGAACTATGAGACGGTGAAACGGTGCTCTCGTGAACTACAGCGGGAGAGTGGGTGCGCAAGTGATCGATGCTCTCTAGATGTAGAACTAAGCCTGGAGAGCAAGAGCTTCTTCTATAAATCAATTTGGCACAAGGATGTGGAAATGCTTGTACTTGCTGTGTGTTTGAGTGGCAAAGGTTCTCCTCTATTTATAGAGGCTCTAGGAAGCCTTTGGAAGGCTTTGGAAGGCTTCTATAGCCGTTGGGTGCAAGCTCCAAGAGAGTCAAGCCGAAATCAGGATTAATCATTACACTGACAGGGTTATCAGACATCTGAACCTGGCATCGGACGTCTAGAAAACCAATTTAGGACGTCTGATTATAGGCGGGTTTCTTTCCTCACTTGACTCAGATCGAAACAGGGTTCTAGTGAAAGTCCATCAGACGACACACAGGACGTCTGGAATGATGTCTGGACGTCTGGAAACCTACTTTTCTGCGGAAATGGATTCGTAAGGGAGTGTAACGGCTAGAAAATCTCTGAGAAGAGAGTTTGGGTCAGCCGAGGCAAAACGGTCATGTATCAGACATCTGGGGTCCTCTACGGACGTCTGATATGAGGCTAACGGTCATTCCCTTCATTGTTTGCTAAGCCAGCCAACGGTCCACTAATTGGACGTCTGGCAATATCATCAGACGTCTGGACTAAGGTCTGGATGTCTGATTTCATCAGACAGAACTAACTAAGTCCAACCTAAACATAATCGGACATCTGAGTCAATAGTCAGACGTCTTAAAAGTATTTATCAGACGTCTGATTTTCAGATTAGACGTCTGAAAAGGTTGTTTAAACCCTAGTTTGGTTTTCTAAGTTCTCTACAGAAAACCTAAGTATCCTAGGGTTGTGCAGGTGTTCCTAGGACTACTGTTAGGGTTCTTTGAGGCTCTTTAACATGAATCTAATTAACAAAACAAAGAGCAACAAAAGAAACGAAAATACAAAGATTACAAGGAAAGGAAATCTATCCTATTCTTCATCTCCTTCCTTCTTCAAGCTATCACTCCTCGCGAAGCTCCTCTGTTCTCAATCAAGCTCCTCCAATCCGTCCTCGATGCGAGCTCGAAATCCATCTAACCACGTCTCCATTTGCAATTGACCTGAAATCTAAGACTCCAAGTGCAAATGTTAAATGACGCATGTTTTGTTATCATCAAAATAAACGATTGTAGTGCTCTAGCACTAACAGGCATCACAACCGCGGCAAATGAAGGCGACCCCTTGCGGGCGTGCGCGCAGAAGCGAGTGGGACTTTTAGTCCCACCTCGGAAAGCTTAAGGTGCGGTAAGTGCTTTAAATTATTTTTGTGTTTCCTCTTGGTTGCCTCAGAACACGGGCTGAGGTCCCCTCACCCGCTCACCCGCCTTGTCCGCTACCCACGCTACGCAGACCTGGCTTTCCTGACCGTTTACCGTGCACTCCTCACGCACCACCCACGCCGGTGTTCCTGGACCCGGGTGCGCTTGACCTGACCCGAATACCCGATTGGCTTTGGGAGAGCGAACCAAAGAGAGAAAAGAGAGAGAGCGTACGCGGAGGAGGGTAGGGGTAGGTTTTGCACTTGTGTGTGCAGGGAAAGGAAGAAGGAAGAGGAAGCTGAAGCTGAAGAAGCTAAGGGCAGGAGGAGGAGCCGCAGAGGAGCTAAGGATCAGAGGACGCTAAGTAAGGAAAAAAGAAGAGGCACTGTAGCAAAGAGGGCGCAGCTAAAGAAAAGGAAAAGGCAAAGCTAAGGCAAGAAAGAGGAAGCTAAGGAAGGAAGAAGAAGCCAAGGACCAAAGCAAGAAGAAGGAAAGAAGAGTCAAAGCCAAGGAAGAAGAAGACAAAGAAGGAGAAAGGCACTGTTGCAAGAGATGTCAAAGAAAGAAGAAAGGACTAAGGCTAAAGGTAGAAAGGCACGGAGATCAAAAAGCTAAGGCAGAGAAGATTCAAAGAAGAGAAGCCAAGAAGGAGAAAGAACAAAAGAAGAAGAAGGAAGCCATCGACCAAAGCCAAGGAAAAGAAGAAGGAAGAAAGAAAGGCAGAGAAGAAGAGAAGCTAAAGAGAGCCAAGAGAAGAAGAATTAAACTTTTTATCCAATTCTTCTCAATTTCTCTTTTATTGCTACATTTTAGTATTCATAAACTCTTGCATTATATTTTGAATTAGATTTTGAGTAACTTTAAGTGTTCAAATTACATCTATTGAGATTAGTGAATAAATTCCATTTGCTCCCTGTGTTCGACCTCAGACTTAACATTCGAGTAATAAAAATTCTTATTTGTTTTCAACGCTTTTTCGACTATACTGCAACGCCACCTTTTTAAAACCTGATCAAGCGCTGTTAAACAGTAATACATAGTTGGAATATCAAGTAATATATGTGTTAGTTGTGTTGGTTGTATCAAGTATATGTATTACAAAATTGTAGGATAAATTGCTAAGTATTAGTATGTTACTATAATTGTAATACAAAGTGGACGAAGCGTGAATGTCTAAGATGATAACCTATATTACAAAGTTCTCGATATGAGTATTCTATTGCAAAATATTGTGATAGACATGTTATAATTATTAACACCAATAAGTATCTATTCGTAATGCAAATATGTTACAAGATTGTAATACAAGATAAACGAAGCATAATTGCTGAGATTTAGCATGTGTATTACAAAGGTGTCAATGTAAGTGTTCAATTCCAACATATTAATTAAAAATATATTACAATTTGTTATATCAGTATCCTTTCGTGATGCGATAAGTAATACAAAAGGAGTTGTGTGTAATACAAAAAGGAATGTGTTGTATTAAGATGAATATGTGTACCACTAACGTTGAGATCATCAACGATAGGATTGATCTGTTATGATTTTTTATATATAGAACTATGAGGGAATGGATCATATGATAAATGATCTACCATATGCGAGCATGTGGATTTTCCTGCATATAAAAATACTTATGATCAATTACAACATCCGCAAAATAATACTAAATATTATTGTGAACATGATAAAATACAAAGGGATGGTTCATGTGATAAATGATTCATTCCTTCCATGACTATGGAATAATCTACAAGACTGTAAAGTAAACAAAACTAAATATCAATTACTTAAAAATCAACCATCTAATACAACTAATGCAATACTATCAAAAAATATAACCACGATCAAATAGATCATATGTAATACTATTAAAAATAATAGATACTTACAATGGACGGCAAAAAAAGTATGATCTCGATGATATGTGATAGCACCCACAATAGATATTGTTTAATGAACAAGAGGGAATGTTTATCGAAAATGACAATGCTCAAAGAATTATGGATTCAATACATAAATGGAAACAACAAATCATAACAAGCAAACCAAAAATTGGAAATCGCTTATAGATTTGTATGGTGGTTTCATCAAATCATAACAAACAAAGCATATATTGAGGGATATGTTAAAATATTTTCTAATTTACATACCAAATATGTTTGCCAATTTTGGCCAAAAATTAGAAATCGCTTATAAATCTGTATATTGGTTTTATCAAATGATCAATCGATCAGAGGGAAGGGAATTTATGCTTTTCGTGTAAATATTAGACATAGTGTTCAATATATATATATATATATAGAACCTATCATCTTAGCACTGTGCTTACATAATAAGCATTCGATGAAGATCCTATGGTCGTTACAAAAATCACCTATTTTCTCAATGGTGGTTTTCCATTACACCATATATAAAGAAACTTACCAAAATAGAATGAATTTATTGAAAAAGAAATTTACAACTTCTTAAACATAAGGGATTCCTTAGAATCTAATCGAATCAACATTCTAAAAATAGCTATCGATTTAAGAGCTTATATGAAATATAAAATAGTAATACAACATTAGTTATTGGATTAACGATTAACGCATGGATGGCGCTAATAATATCTGAAAGTCAATACAAATTGCATTTAAAATATGGAAAAAATGCAAAAACAATGAAGGTAATTTTGTAACAAGAAAGGTATATGTTGTAACAAATGTATACTCTTCATGTAAAATTTAGAGTAGATTTTGTAATAATAAAGAAGAATCATTGTTACGAACATGTCATGATGCTAAAATGCAAATCCTATACATCAATAGAAATACATGATGTTGTAATACACACAAACTATTACGAGACTACCGAAATAACCACAAAAGGGTATAAATAACAACATACATTACGTGTTAGAATGGTTAAACAATTGTAATAACTTAGAAATTTTGTTGTAATTTCATGCAAATGGAGTTGTAACAATTACACTATTGCTATGTAAATAGCAAGGATGGGTTTTGTAACATTATAATATGACTGTTGTAACATGTGTTTGCATTGTGTATACATGGACGTCAATAAAATGAATTATGTTGTAATACACTACATAAACATAGTACAATATATCGTTTTGGTGATACAAGATTATATGAATGTAGTGTCAAAAAAAAAGAAAGTAGATAAAGATCTCACATGCATGGCTGGTTTAAGATAAGATTTCTTGTGTTACAAGATGGGCAGAATGATTCTATTCCTTTAAAAGAAAAATTATGAGAATAATGATAAGGCATGTAATTGTAATATATTAAAATGTTTAAAAGGGGGACACTATGTAATACACTGTGTACATGTAATAAGTGTGACTACTACGTTGTAATGTACATTTAATGGTTTTTAATTGTAATACAAAAAAAGGATATTATTGCTTTGGGTGTCTAAAGTTATGTAGGCTTTCTTGTACTACAAGAAATCGATGGCGGTATATTTTCCCATGTAAAAAGGCTGCACTATATACAATAGTATATAAACTTGTAATACTCTGTATGTAAATGACAAAATTGTAATGCACTGTTGAAAAGAAATTCACGGATATTGTCACTTGTTAAAACACTATTATGTATCTTGTAATACATTAAATGGAATAAAATCCCATATTGTGATACAACTAAGGGCATGACTTTTGAATGTAATACAAAAAGATGTTTGATAACGTTGGTTGTAAGAGTGAAAAGACATGATATAGACTTATAAAATTCAAGATATAGATAAGGAAAGAAAAAAAGGGCATGCACCATTACACTCGATTGCATTACAATAATATAACCAATCTATAATAACCATATATATTATAATAATTATAGACACATATTTTCCATAAAACCACTAATCATTATGAAAGTAGTTTCATCAATCATGGCCTTCATCCAACGCCCATAGCTTTAGGTTCAAATCAGTAATTATGAGCACTATGCTCGCTAAATAGTTTTCCTATACATATATATAGAGAGAGAGAGTGTGTGTGAGAGAGAGAGAGAGAGAGAAAAGGGAGTGTCAAGTTCACCTACACATAACTTAGGTGAAGTTTAGTTAATATCTTCCACTACAAGTATTATTTTGAAGTGAAAATTTGGGGATTAATATCACTCTATATGAACATGTTATGTACAAAATTTCAAGTCAATTTGACACTCCTATCTCCTATATCGAAGGGGGCTCAATTTCGACGACCTAAGTATTATGAAATTTGTCACTACTTGATGAAGGTGCTACGGTCATTCAATTTTGATGAAATTTTACACATTTAATGTTTTCACTAAATGATTTCAATCCCTGAGTTTTTATTTTGAAACACTAATCGTGTATCGAAACATGCTTAAATTTCACCTAAGTTATATGCAGGTGAGCTTCATGCTCCCTACCCTCATATATATATATATATATATATATATATAGAAAGAGCACATGATTGAGTTGGGTCGTGCGTACATGGGAAAGGAGAGAGAAGAGAGAGATTGAGAGAGGAGTGGGGAAGGGGTGCATGATTTCAAGAGAAATTTTTTAGGGAGAGGGTGCGTTAAATAGAGGGGGGAAGAGGGAGCAGGAGATGTGGGAGGAAAGTGGACGTGTATTGGAAATTAGGAAAGGAGTTGGGTGAATAGAAATTAGGAAAGGGTTCGTGCATGGTCGTTAGCAGAAATTTGTGATTGGGATTAGGGATTCAGCGGGAAGAAAATTGGCATCCAAATTTTTATGAAAAGGGAAGATAATTTTTTTATTTCTTTCTCTTTTCTCCTTTTCTTATCCTCTAATTTTATATTTTTTGCATAACATTTAATATGCATATCCATTCTAAATGAATTACGTATTCACCATTGGTCTCCTCGTCATATGCTTTTCGATTAAAGATCAATATTAAATATATTTTTACGAAAGCACCAAATAATACATACTTAGATGAATATTTAATTGATGCAAAATCAAGCAGTATAAACACAATTTAAGTACATAAAATAGCTCCACATGAAATAATATAATATATCAAGCTCAAATGTCTCTTTTTAATTCTCAAGTGCTTGAATGCAATTGCAACCTAAAATGCACTATGTATAATGCAATAATGCTAAGAAACTAACATAATTAAGCATGTTATCCCTTTAAATTATGCATTTATCAGTCATTCTGTAAATACTGCATTTTTTAGGGTTTTATTGTAATATTTCTACCTATTTATATATGGTGCCTTGATGTGTGCATTAATGTCTTTGTAGGTACCAACCCCAACTTCAATTGGAGCTCCACTTCAATAAAAAAATCTACTTGAGCTCACACGGTCCTAATTAGGCTAATGCTAATTTCCAAGCTAGCCTAATTAACCACATACCTAGTCTAGACCTAAACCCAATTTTCACCACCAAAAATCCTACATAACCTAGCCCTAACCCAACCTTAATATGGTTGGCCATCCTTGATTTAGTCTCAACCCTACATCCAACATCCAACCACCCAACCTATTCCTAAATCCACTCCAACCTAAGAACTATGTTAGCCAACTACGAACCTTCTAAACCTACACATATGGCCAACCACATCACAACCCTACCATCCACCATAGATCCTAAGGCCTTAAAGCACCAACCTAAACCTAGAACATATCCCTCCAAGAACCCCCCTCGGCCGCCCATATCCCTTCCTAGCCTAACCTTGTTGGCAGCCACCATCACCTCCTCATCACCACTACCTATTCTTCATCCAAGGGCCCTCTTAATTCTAACTTAGAACCAACCCTTGGCTGGCCACTTAATTCCAAATAAAATCTTAATGGTCAGCCATATGTCTCTTCATCTCAACCCTCCATCCAATTATCCCATCTTGCATCTCCACCCTACATCTAGATCCAAAACTAACCCTAGCCTATCACTTACGAACTCCAACCTATCATTGCATCCTAGCCCTCCAATTTTCTTGCCTCAATCAAGACCATCCAACACAGCCTCAATCATGATCGTCCAACACCTTGATCCAAGGCCACAACCATCCACCAATCACAAGCCCCAAAGCCCTCTATAAAAGAACCCTATGGCCAGCCATGAAGCCGAATCTCTCCCTCCCTTTGCATATCCCCCCTTAGGGGCTTCCTTCCTCCACCTTCCTCTATTGTGATTTCCATCTCCACATCTCTTGCTCTAGTGAATTCTTATACTTGGGCAAGACAACTGGGTGGACCCTTCTACCACCATCCTAGAGCCTCTTCTAGTTGTCTTGTTTCTAATAGCCTTTATTCTTATTAATTTGTTCTAGTTGATTTAATTCTTATTCCCATTGTTCTAGTCGCAAGTTACTTTATGTTCTAGTTGTCTTCTTGAATGGTTGTAATCAGAAACTTCATATATTAATAAAAATTTGCTTTCTTATTTCATCTCTCTTATTCTTGCATGTTTACTTTCTTTCATTTAATGACCATTTTGTAATTAGTTTACTTCATATTTTATTTTACGATTCATATTCAATAACCCAAAAGAAAAAGTGAGCACTTTGAAAATCAATACAAAACTCCGATCACCTCCCTAGGAATGACTCAAACTCCCAGTTTCTTTCGTAAATCTATTTCAAGTTTGATTTATAAATTTAAAGCATTCGTTGTTGGCCAACTACGATGACACGTATTCATCAACTCTAGATTTTCACAAACTATTTGTATGGTAAGACCTTCAACAACCACACCAACCACAAAAGTCTAAAATACCTATTTGATCATAAGGACCTAAACTTGAGGCAACGTCATTGGATGGAACTCCTAAAAGACTATGATTGATCCATTATATACCATCCAGGGAAGGTGTTAAGATCATGGGCGTCAGAAGCAGTTTAAGACGTCTGGGAAGTGTCCCAGATGTTTGGTAATAAATTTTCTCGGCATACAGGTTCACGTCTGCGCGCCTGCACGCGCAGACTGAACCCGCAGCCTTCGTTTTCTCTCCCTGCAGGCGCCGCTTTCCTTCTCTCTCTTCCCGCGGATGCCCTATAAGAGCGCTCCCCCTCTCCCTCACCCCCATTCCACCGTCTTCTCTTCTCCTTCCCCCTGCGAGCGAGCGAGCGAGGGCGCAGCAACGGCTGCAGCAGGCGTGTGGGAGGGAGTGTTACGAGAGGAAGAAGAAGCTCGACCGCGGAGGTGCGAACTTGCTGGGGCAATTAGAGCCGGCCGGCGGGGGGAACAACAGGCGTGGGGTGTCGCGGAGGAGCTGCTGCAGCTCGGGCAGCAAGCGAACGCAGCGCGGCGCGGTTGTCCGTCGTGGGCGGAGGACGAACCGAGTGCCGATTCTGGGAAAATTTCCTCGAATCAAACGTCTGGACTTACATCCAGATGACTCGAAGGACATCTGGAGGAAGATCCATACGTCTGACAGGTACAATAGTTTTCCTCCTTCCTTTTACGCGTGTACGGCCATGCAGTCGTCCGCCGCATTCTCTGAGCCTTTTCGTGATGAGAGTGGTTGCGTGTGAGCGCAGGTGTTGTTCGGGAGGGCGCGAGGGCTCGCCATCCCACGCGGATCAGACGTCTAGCCACAGTACCAGACGAAGGAGAGGACCTCCAGACGTCCGGGGTGACAATCGGACGTCTGGAAACTGACTTCAGACGATCCAGCAGGCTTCTGGACGTCTGAAGGACTGCGCAGATTAGGGTACGACATGATCAACCTTTTAAGACGTCTGGAAGAGGTTCCAAACGTCTGATTTTGGACAAATTCGTCATTTTTGACCCGTTTAAGGCCCATTTGGAGTCCGTTTTCCGCATTTCGAGTTGCGTTCTTTCCAGATTTATTTTCTCTACCTGTTTATAGTAATTGTATACTATTCTGAAAAACTCCTTGTGTTGATCCTTGTGATAGGATCCCGTTCCGTTGCGGCTCTGGGGGTTGCGGAGGCGCGCGGGATTGCCGATCACGCCCCCAGTATTCCCGATTTCGCGGGTAGAGTGACCCTTTGATTTATTTAACAATATTTGTACAATTACGAAATAATTAATAGATCCTAGGGAATTGCATGAATCCTAGAACTGGAAAACTAGATTGAATGATAGATCCTAGGGTATTGCATGAATCCTAGGACTGGAAAACTAGATTGAATGATAGATCCTAGGGTACGGCATGAATCCTAGGACTGGAAAACTAGTTGAATATATAAACATTGCAGTCTTGGAAAAAAAGGAAAGGGAATGATAACCGCCTGTAAATTGGTTAACAGCTGTCTGATATAAATGGATAATTACGGATGAAAACATGAATTGTATGGACATAAAGCTGGAATGGTAAAAACCTGAATTGACTGAGTTAAAAGAGCTTGAACCCTACGGGGAATTAGGAGTAGAACTCCTGAAAAGTGAATGGAATAGATTGGGGAAGTGAGCTGGCCCTTGAGTACGGAGTACCAAGGAGAGCGATTGTCCCCCTGTTTAGTGCAGAGTAGAGCTAGACGCCCCAGGGACCCGGGGTTAGGACTGGCCACTTTGTACCGACTTTTGGCCCTCGTGTACATAGTACCGAGGAGAGCTACTAGTGTAGGGAGAGCACTAGCTACCCCACGGGCCCCGGGTTCTGCTAGCTCTCCTACACCGACTTGTTAGGCCCACTGGGCAAACCAGGGTAGTCAGGTAAGGGTGCGTGGACTGTGGAGGGGCTAGACCCCTGTTACTGAGAGGGCTCTGCCCTATACTAGTTCCGTGCTGTGCTTTGAGCACACCCGTTAACGGAAACGACTGACCGCATGTCAATGCGGGATAGCTACCCGTGCGTTTATCACGCGTGCCGTAGTCACCGTTACGTCTGTCAGCCACCTTGGGGTGGTTGACTGAGGGTAGGACCACCACAGGGGACTCTCCCGGCCAGGAGAGCACCACGTGTTACTTCTACTTTTCGGAAAAGACTGCAATCAAGATCGTTCCCACGAGGAACATTCAAGATCAAGAGAAGGATCTGAGAAATAAATCAATAGTGAATAAATGGAAAAGTATAAGGAAGAAAGTAAAAATATAACAACTACTGTCCACTCTACTGCTTCTTCTAGCTTTTAGTTGCCACTCTACTCAGCGTTTCGCTGACGTGTCACCCTTGTTACCTTTTCAGGACCAGGTGTTGAGTAGCCAGAGTCAGCGGCTACAGAGGGCGCTGGGCCTAGTAGGGTCCAGTAGGGTTACCTGTAGTACTTTCTGTACCTTCTTTCCGCTGTAGTGAGTACTTTTCTGTTGCTCCTTGTACTCTCTTTAATGTAAACTTCATGTTCATATTTATGTTTATTTCTCTACTATTGTGGTGGTGTATACTGTAGTGTTTCTTTCCTTTACTGCTGTATTTTGTTACTGCTAGTTATATACATGGTGAATGTGGTTTATTTTACTGCTCTTTTGGTTACTTTCTCATTGGACGACTGGGTCTTGGGATTAGTCGAGTCGGTCCGATTCTCGTGTCTCGTAGGGATTCGGTAATCGGGTTGTTACAAGATGGTATCAGAGCAAGGTCATCCCGAGAAGTGAATCAACTGACTGGAAAATAACCAATTCACGTGTCAATAACTAGAGTAGCCACCACAACGTTTCTTTTGACATTAGCTCTTAGACTTCTCCATTTGATATCGTTCCGTTTTGACGTGTTTTCGTTCTGTTTCGCATCTCCTTACAGGAGATGCCCCGACGAGGGACTAGCGAGGCAGGCTGCAGGCGCGACCGAGGATGAGGTCGGCGAGGTGGGCGTGTTGCAACCGACGTCTCAGTGGACCAGCCACTGCTCCTGACCATTCAGGCCCAGGACCTCGCCCAGCTGATACGGGATATAGTGCGAGAGGAGCTCCACCCATCACCCCGAGCGCCTCCCCCTGGGGCTACGGAGGGGGAGTCCTCTGTGGGACCACGCGACAGACGCGGCGCTGGACGCGGGGGAGGGGATGGGCCGCCACCGCCCCCACCTTCCTCCGACACTTCTGTGCACGAGGCACCTTTACCTGGAGGTGCACCAGCATCTCCACTGCAACGCCACTTCGAGCTTTTCGGCCAGTTCTGGAAGCTGAAGCCCCCCTCCTTCAAGGGGGATGAGGACCCGACTGAGGCGGAGGACTAGCTCGAGCAGATCGAGAAGGTTTTCGACACCCTTCGCCCCCCAGTGGAGTGCTGCATGGCCTTTGCCACGTACCAGCTGGAGAGTACGGCACACAGGTGGTGGAGGGCGGTCAGGGGACAGGAGAGGGACGAGCCGACCTGGGACCGGTTCGTCACCCTCTTCTGCGAGCAGTACTTTCCCCAGACATGGCAGGACCAGAGGAGGCGAGAGTTCCACACTCTCCGCCAGGGGACGATGACCGTGAGCGCGTACCGCACGCGTTTTCTGGAGCTGTCCCGCCTCGCCGCAACAACTGTAGCCACTGAGGAGGAGTGCCTTTGGAGGTTCACCGAGGGACTCCGGCCTGCGATTCGGGGGTATGCCAAACCCCTGAAGCTGCCTACGTTCTCGAGGGTGGTGGAGGCAGCTATGACCTACGAGGAGACAAACCCGTCTGCGCGAGATATTGACAACAGGCGGAAGAGGCCCTACCAGCCAGACTTTTCACAGGGACAGCGAGAGAGGAGACACGTGGCATCCGCTGGAGAGTCTTCACGTTTCATAGGGCCATCAGTGGCCTTTGGGGGACCTCGACAGGGGCCAGTTGCTAGCACCGGACCCCTGCCCAGCCGACAGCAAGGACCCACTGAGGGCGGGAGTCGAGTTCCCCTCTGCTACCAGTGTGGCCAGCCGGGCCACATCAGAAGGGACTGCCCGTCTAGGGCAGGAGGTTAGCAGATACTTCCCACGCCAAGCACTGGAGGGCGAGCAGGAGGCCGCGGGTTCCAGGCGCGAGGAGGAGGACAGTAGTCACGAGGAGGGTACCGGCCAGCAGCTACCCGTCCAGCGCAGAGTGTGGCTGCTTCGTCCACACCTAGGGCTAAGGGGCGTATCAATGCCCTAACACACAAGGATGCCAGAGCTTCGGGATTAGTGGTGGCAGGTATGGCTTCAGTTTCCGGCAGACTCGTTTACACGATTTTCGATTCCGGCGCTACGCACTCGTTTATTGCAGCCAGTTTCGCAATTAGTTTGGGCCAAGATTACTTGCTATTAGAGGATCCGATTGTGATCAAAGGTCCGAGTGGTCAGCTGTTTGTAGATGAGGAGATGTACATGGGTTGCGAGGTCAGTATTGGAGGACATAGCCTTCCCACTGACCTGATTACAGATGGAGGACTTTGGCGTGATTCTGGGGATGGACTGGCTGTCCGCTTACCACGCTTTGGTGGACTGTTTTGAGAGGAAGATCGTTTTCTCCATACCAGAGTTGCCTTCTTTCAAGTTCCACGATCAGCCAGTGGACAGAGGATTCAGGTGCATTTCTGCACTTCAGGCGGCGAGACTTTTGAGCCAGGGGTGTGAGGGCTTCCTAGCTTGTGTGGTGGCAGAGCCCAGCCCTGTGGCAGACCTCCAGAGTATCCCGGTGGTCAGAGAGTACCCCGACGTGTTCCCAGACGAGTTGCCAGGACTACCGTCCGAGCGGGAGATCGAGTTTGAGATCTCACTAGTACCAGGGACCAGCCCCATCTCCACCGCACCGTACAGGATGGCACCGCTTGAGCTGCGAGAGCTCAAGTCTCAATTGCAAGACCTTTTGGAGAAGGGCTTTGTGAGGCCCAGTGCGTCTCCATGGGGAGCCCCGGTACTGTTTGTAAAGAAGAAGGATGGTACCCTACGCCTTTGTGTGGACTACCGATAGCTGAATAGGGTCACCATCAAGAGCAGATATCCGCTGCCGAGGATCGACGACTTGTTTGACCAGTTGCGAGGTGCCACGATATTCTCCAAGATCGACTTAAGGTCTGGATACCACCAATTGAGGATCAGGGAGGCAGACGTCTCCAAGACAGCTTTTCGCACCCGGTACGGACACTATGAGTTTTTGGTCATGCCGTTTGGGCTGACCAATGCCCCCGTTGCCTTCATGGACCTGATGAACTGGGTGTTTAGACCGTACTTGGACTAGTTCTTGGTGGTATTCATTGATGATGTGCTCATCTATTCTAGAGATCAGACGCAGCACGGACAGCACTTGCAGATGGTTCTGGACACACTGAGATGACGTAGGCTGTATGCCAAATACAGCAAGTGCGAGTTCTGGTTGAGGGAGGTGACCTTCTTAGGTCATGTGATCTCTGGAGATGGCTTGGCGGTAGACCCAGCCAAGGTCGAGGCAGTGCTCAAGTGGGAGAGACCGCGCACGGTTACTAAGATTCGCAGTTTCCTGGGACTGACAGGCTACTACAGACGGTTCATCAGGGGTTTTTCACAGATTGCGCGTCCTATGACACAGTTGACCCGGAAGGACGTGCCCTTCACTTGGACAGACGCCTGTGAAGCGTGTTTTCAGGAGCTGAAGGAGAGACTGACTTCGACTCCCGTGCTCACCATCCCTGACAGTAGTGGCGGGTTTGTTGTGTACACGGACACCTCCTTGCTGGGGTTAGGGGGTGTGCTCATGCAGAGGGGTCACGTTGTCACTTACGCTTCGCGGCAACTGAAGCACCATGAGCATAGCTACCCTACCCATGACCTGGAGCTGGCAGCTGTTGTCTTCGCGCTGAAGACCTGGAGGCACTACTTGTACGGTGAGACCTTCGAGATTTTCACAGATCACAAGAGCCTCAGATACATTTTTGATCAGAAGGAGCTCAACATGAGACAGAGACGTTGGTTGGAGCTCCTGAAGGACTACGACTGCAGCATTTCCTACCACCCGAGAAAGGCCAACGTGGTGGCTGACGCCTTGAGCCGGAAGGCGCCCGCACACTTGGCCAGTTTACGGGTGCAGAGTTAGAGCCTTTTGGTGGAGATGGGCAGTTGGCCACCCCTAGAGCTACAGGGGCACTGTGGGGCACTGACTGTGACACGACAGATGAGGCCAGAGCTGATAGATCGTATCATCACAGGACAGATGGCTGACCCGTACTTGCAGTCTTTGCGCGATAGAGTACTGTCAGGAGACCCGAGGGACTTCTCTTTCACGGACCAGGTGCTGCACCCGAGAGGACGTCTGTGCGTTCCCAGAGACGAGGAGCTGTTGAGAGAGCTCCTGACTGAGGCACACG
Organism: Thalassia testudinum; assembly: GCA_037157565.1. Taxonomy (NCBI): domain Eukaryota; kingdom Viridiplantae; phylum Streptophyta; class Magnoliopsida; order Alismatales; family Hydrocharitaceae; genus Thalassia; species Thalassia testudinum. Next base: position 2,391,258 of record JAZHRO010000003.1, on the reverse strand, counting down.
ATTCCAGATTCACCATACATCCCGGAAACACGAAGATGTACCATGACTTGAGACGCGAGTTTTGGTGGAGGGGGATGAAGCGGGATGTGGGTGAATTCGTGCAGCTGTGTTTAGTGTGCCAACATGTGAAAGCCGAGCATCAGAGGCCTGCAGGGCCGCTACAGCCGCTTCCAGTGCCAGAGTGGAAGTGGGAGAGCATCACCATGGACTTGGTGGTGGGCTTACCTATTACCCAGCGAGGACACGACGTAGTCTGGGTAATCATGGATAGATTGACGAAGATGGCACGATTCTTGCCGATCCGAGTCACTTGGGGACCAGCACAGTTGGTAGAGAGGTATATCCGCAACATGGTACGTCTACACGGAGTTCCGCGGGAGATCGTATCCGACCGGGATACCCGCTTTACGTCCCAGTTTTGGACTGAGTTTTAGCAGGCCCTGGGGACGCGGTTGAGATTCAGTACAGCTTACCACCCCCAAACGGACGGACAGTCTGAGCGCACGATATAGACACTTGAGGACCTTTTGTGTGCCTGTGTACTGGACTGGAGGGGCTCTTGGGAGGAGCACTTGCCCCTGGTGAAGTTTGCATACAACAACAGTTATCACTCGAGCATCGACATGGCTCCCTACGAGGCTCTGTACGGACGGAGATGTACGGCACCCTTGAGTTGGGTTGAGGTGGGGACCAAGTGGGAGGTTGGCCCCAGGCTGATCCGGCAGAGTCAGGAGGTAGTCGAGCAGATTCACAGGCGACTCCGCACTGTCGGAGCAGGCAGAAGAGCTACACAGATCGGAGACGCAGAGAGGTGTAGTTTGAGGTTGGGGACCACGTCTTCCTTCGTGTTTTTCCCATGAAGGGACTGCAGCGGTTTGGGGTGAGAGGGAAGCTCGCGTCGAGGTTCGTGGGGCCCTTTGAGGTCCTAGAGTAGGTTGGACCCGTTGCTTACAGGCTTGCCCTCCCTCCTCAGCTTTCTGGTGTGCACGACATGTTCCACGTGTCCAACCTCAGGAAGTACGTCGCCAATCCCAGTCACGTCTTGAGTCACGAGAGCGTCAAGGTGAGTGACGACCTGACCTACCCCGAGCGGCCAGTACAGATTCTTGACAGAGCCGTCTGCAATTTGAGACGAAAGCAAGTACCCCTGGTGAAGGTTTTGTGGAGGAGCCAGCGGTACGAGGAGGCTACCTGGGAGCCTGAGGCGGCAATGCGGGAGCGGTACCCGGAGCTTTTCGCGGGTACGTCTTTTCGGACCGGCTTCGGTCCTCTTTGAGTTTGTTATCTATATATTTTGTTCTTTCCCGCACCCTAGTTAGCACAAGTTTCAGGGACGAAACTTCCTTTGAGTTTGTTATATTGTTACGATCATGGGCGTCAGAAGCAGTTTAAGACGTCTTGGAAGTGTCCCAGACGTCTGGTAATAAAATTTTTCAGCGTACGGGTTCGCGTCTGCGTGCCTACGCGTGCAGACTGATCCCGCAGCCTTCGTTTTCTCTCCCTGCAGGTGCCGCTTTCCTTCTCTCTCTTCCCGCGGCTGCCCTATAAGAGCTCTCCCCCTCTCCCTCACCCCCACTCCACCGTCTTCTCTTCTCCTTCTCCCTGCAAGAGAGCGAGCGAGGGCACAGCAGCGGCTGCAGCAGGCGTGTGGGAGGGAGTGTTACGAGAGGAAGAAGCTCAACCGCGGAGGTGCGAGCTTGCCGAGGCAGTTAGAGCTGGCCGGCGAGGGGAACAGCGGGCGTGGGGTGTCGCGGAGGAGCTGCTGTAGCTCGGGCAGCAGGCGGAAGCGGCATGGCGCGGCTGTGCGTCGCGGGCGGAGGACGAACCGGGTGCTGATTCTAGGAAAATTTCCCAGAATCTGACGTCTGGACTTATGTCCATACGACTCGTAGGACGTCTAGAGGAAGATCCAGACGTCTGATAGGTACAATATTTTTCCTCCTTCTTCCTTTTACGCGTGTACGGCCATGCAGTCGTCCGCCGCGTTCTCTAAGCCTTTTCGTGATGAGAGCGGTTGCATGTGTGCGCAGGTGTTGTTCAGGAGGGCACGAGGGCTCGCCATCCCACGCGGATCAGACGTCTGACCACAGTACCATAAGAAGGAGAGGACCTCCAGACGTCCAGGGTGACAATCGGACGTCTGGAAACTGACTTCAGACGATCCAGCAGACTTCTGGACGTCTGAAGGACTGCGCAGATTAAGGTACGACATGATCAACCTTTTAAGACTTCTGGAAGAGGTTCCAGACGTCTGATTTTGGACAGATTCGTCGTTTTTGACCCGTTTAAGGCCCATTCGGAGTCTGTTTTCCGCATTTCGAGTTGCGTTCTTTCCAGATTTATTTTCTCTACCTGTTTACAGTAATTGTATACTGTTCTGAGAAACTCCTTGTGTTGATCCTTGTGATAGGACCCCATTCCGTTGCGGCTCTGGGTGTTGCGGGGGCGCATGGGATTGCCGACCACACCCCTAGTATTCCCTATTTCGCGAGTAGAGTGGCCCTTTGATTTATTTAACAATATTTGTACAATTACGAAATAATTAATAGATCCTAGGGAATTGCATGAATCCTAGGACTGGAAAACTAGATTGAATGATAGATCCTAGGGTATTGCATGAATCCTAGGACTGGAAAACTAGATTGAATGATAGATCCTAGGGTACGGCATGAATCCTAGGACTGGAAAACTAGTTGAATATATAAACATTACAGTCTTGGAAAAAATGGAAAGGGAATGATAACTGCCTGTAAATTGGTTAACAGCTGTCTGATATAAATGGATAATTACGGATGAGAACATGAATTGTATGGACATAAAGCTGGAACGGTAAAAACCTGAATTGAATGAGTTAAAAGAGCTTGAACCCTACGGGGAATTAGGAGTAGAACTCCTGGAAAGTGAATGGAATAGATTGGGGAAGTGAGCTGGCCCTTGAGTACAGAGTACCAAGGAGAGCGACTGTCCCCCTGTTTAGTGCAGAGCGGAGCTAGACACCCCAGGGACCCGGGGTTAGGAGTGGCCACTTTGTACCGACTTTTGGCCCTCGTGTACACTGTACCGAGGAGAGCTACTAGTGTAGGGAGAGCACTAGCTACCCCACGGGCCCCGGGGTTCTGCTAGCTCTCCTACACCGACTTGTTAGGCCCACTGGGCAAACCAGGGTATTCAGGCAAGGGTGCACGGACTGTGGAGGGGCGAGACCCCTGTTTGGTTGCTGTGGAGGGGCTGGACCCCTATTACTGAGAGGGCTATGCCCTATACTAGTTCTGTGCTGTGCTTTGGGCACACCCGTTAACGGAAACGACTGACCGTGTGCCAGTGAGGGTAGCTACCCGTGCGTTTATCACGTGTGCCGTAGTCACCGTTACATCTGTCAGCGACCTTGGGGTGGTTGACTGAGGGTAGGACCACCACAGGGGACTCTCCCGGCCAGGAGAGCACCACGTGTTACTTCTACTTTTCGGAAAATACTGCAATCAAGATCGTTCCCACGAGGAACATTCAAGATTAAGAGAAGGATCTGAGAAATAAATCAATAGTGAATAAATGGAAAAGTATAAGTAAGAAAGTAAAAATATAACAGCTACTATCCACTCTACTGCTTCTTCTAGCTTTTAGTTGCCACTCTACTCAGTGTTTCGCTGACGTGTCACCCTTGTTACCTTTTCAGGACCAGGTGTTGAGCAGCCAGAGTCAGCGGCTACAGAGGGCGCTGGGCCTAGTAGGGTCCAGTTGGGTTACCTGTAGTACTTTCTGTACCTTCTTTCCGCTGTAGTGAGTAGTTTTCTGTTGCTCCTTGTACTCTCTTTAATGTAAACTTCATGTTCATATTTATGTTTATTTCTCTACTGTTGTAGTGGTGTATACTGGTGTGTTTCTTTCCTTTACTGCTGTATTTTGTTACTGCTAGTTATATACATGGTGAATGTGATTTATTTTACTGCTCTTTTGGTTACTTTCTCGTTGGATGACTGGGTCTTGGGATTAGTCGAGTCGGTCCGATTCTCGTGTCTGGTAAGGATTCAGGAATCGGGTCGTTACAGAAGGTATTAGAGTTGCAGATGCACTTAGCAAGAAGCCCCTAGCTAGATTGGCAACACTCCAGGCATAGAGGTGGAATTAGATGGTCAAGGCAGTACACTGGAAACCACAGCAAGTGGTTGGTTATCTAGGGGAGTTGACTGTTATGAGACAAACATGCCCCAAGTTGATAAGTTGCATCATGAGTACATAGTTGAGTGATCTAGAGTTGGAGACTCTCCATGATCAGATACTTGCAGGAAATTCAGGAGAGTTTCCCTTTGTAGATTGAATACTTAGAGTCCTTGGCCGACTATGTGTTCCTCGAGATGATGCACTACAACGAGAGTTACTAGTAGAAGCCCACTGCAATAGGCTCACTATTCACCCCATGAACAATAAAATGTACCATGACTTAAAGAAGAACTTTTGGTGGCATGGCATGTGCCTGATCTGTTAATTGATGAAGGCAAAGCACTAGAGGCCCAATAATCGATTGTAGCCTCTTCCAATCTTGGAAGGGAAGTGGGAGATCATATCCATGGATTTTGTCACCGTACTACCATTGACACAAAAAGGACATGATGCTATCTAGGTGATTGTCAATTAATTGACAAAGTCAGTACAGTTTTTACTGATCAAGGTAATGTATGTCCCGTCCCAATTGGTAGAGTTGTATATTCAGGAGATTGTGCGACTTTATAGCGTACCTAAGGAGATCATTTCAAATAGAGATGCCTAGTTCACTTCTCAGTTCTGGGGAAGCTTCTTTCAGGCCTTGGGAACTAAGCTGAACCTCATTATGGCATATCACCCATAGAGAGATGGACAATCAAAGCAGACTATTCAGATTCTAGAGGACCTATTACAAACTTGTATTCTTGAGTGGAAGGGCTCTTGGGAGGATTACCTTCCCCTGGTGTTCACCTACAATAACAACTACCATGCCATCATTAACATGGCCTTGTATAAGGCATTATATGACAGGATGTGCATGCCTCCCCTCTCCTAGGATGAGGTTGGAATGAAGTAGGAGGTAGGTCCCAGCTTGATATGCCAGAGCAGAGAGATCATTGAGAAAATCAAGAAGAACCTCACCACAGCACAAAGTCGATAGAAAAGTTATGCAAATCACAAGCGGCAGGATATCCAGTTTGAGGTCGACAATATTGTTTTCGCAGAGTATCATCCATCTGGTGATGAATTCTTATTGCTTTTGTCAACACTCATTTACTTGATGCTTTATAAATTTTTGTTGGGCTATTGATGTCTTATGACTATGTGTTGGGTGACTGCAATCCCATTATGCATAGGATGCTATTCCATACTCAATAACTTGGGTGTCCTCGGGTTTACTCAATTGGTGGGACCTAGGCCGTCACACAGGAGACATGTGATCTCGAAGGAATCACACAGATGTACTATCGTAAGTGTACATAGTAGATCAAGAGACATGGGCTCACTCCACGTATATTGGAATGTTCAACATTTTATGCATGGTCATATGGGTCTTGATCAGACCGATACATAAAAGAGAAGAACACAATTTCTTTTGGAAAGGGGTTGTTCTTTGTTCTCGTCCTAATAATACAAGAACATAAAAGTATATAACTTATGATAGCATGGACAGTGAATCCAGGATTTGATCCTATGGTTACATATGTCTTCTAGTGTGAAGGTTCATAGGTATTTGGAATACCTGAGGGAGGTATAGTGTCGTAAATCCTGATTCCTAAACCCTTCATTATTAGAGTGATGAAACCAATAAGGATTTTGACGGCACCCTAATTGAATAGAAATCAAATATTGTGTAAGAAGTTTCATAAGTGTTTGATTTTCCATTAATTAGGTTAAATATGATTTGGTCTCAATCCAAAGGGTTTGGATGTAAATAAAACATTCTTGGGCACTTAAACCCAATTTCCTAAATTAGTTGAAGGGAAATCATTGCAAAATTCAATTAGGAATAAATCACAACAATTAGATGTGGTCACCATCAAATTACGAATTGCAAGATTCCCTATATCTCCCAAGGTAACATGGGAAACCCTAATTAATCCCATAATTGAGTGCAAATTAAGTTTCCACTAAGAAGGAGAGAGAGAGAGAGATAGAGAGAAAGGAAGATACATAGCCACCCTTCTTGATCCTCTTACTAGATGTCCTGGAACACCAAGAGAAGCCATGGAGCCTACTTGGATGCCCAGAACAAGAGGAGGATCTTCTAGATCTCTCGATTCTAGACGTTCAACTTTGTTGTTGGACATCCAGAAGGCCCTTTGTACGTCCAGCAAGTTGGTCAGGCATCCTTTGGTTCTTGGCTGTGGGTTCGGAATCTTGTGTCGGCCAAGTCTTCGGAGGAGATTCGATGTGCGCCTTACCTCATGGAATGTGAAGGAGTTCATAGCGCACGAAGGGTTCATGCAGCGCATGCAAGGTTGAGTATTCTTAGTGTGAAGGGCCTCATCAACCTACCTGGAAAAAGGGGATCCCACAGAGCTAAAACTTATTATAGGAGGTACAAGACTTAGGGTACTATGCTACACCACCCCTTAGGTATAACTCAATACTCATGGGGATCCTAGAATAGGAAGATGCTAGATTTCCCCATGCAATTCCTATTTTCTAGGTCATTTTATTGTTGATTCTATTTTTGTATTCGATTTTCTAGGCATCGAACCATTTACGAATCAAATCAAAAATAATAATAATCAACTGAACTCTCGCTTCCATGATCCCACTAAGGTCGAACCATTCAATCTCCAACACACACTCCATAACCATTACATCATCACATTAACATGAAGTTCAATATTACAAGCCACAAAAGCCAAGTTCAAACAACACCACTAAATACTAGAAAATATAAGTCGCATAAGCATGTCTATTTGCGAGATTGTTTCTTTTGGCTTGATGGATGAATCAAGGTGTTGATGTAGTCATCATCACCATCTCCATTAGCATTTTCTGCTCCATCATTTGCACCTTCATCCACAGCTTGGTCGCTTCCATCTTAATATGTGATAGTGCCATCATTCCTATCATTAGTATCATCTCCCTCTTCTAGTGGCTCATGTGGATCTTGAAAAGATTTCTTGCAGCATTTTTCGAAAGCTGTAGATGCTTATGGTTAAAATCTACTCCTTTCTCTTGGCCTTGAAGGAGGAGGTACATGACTCATTTGATGATGATACAAAACATGGAGATCATGAAGTTCACTTTAAAGATAACGAATCCAATAGGTGACATTAGAAGCAAAATGACCTAGATGATTTAGATAACTAAAAATTTGAGGCAATGGATCTTCACCAGGGGTATATGTAATATTGACCCAAGGACCCTCAACTTATGGATAGGGAAAAGTCATAGGAACAAAAGTAGAAATCAACCCCTTCTCCTTGAAGTGATGTGGATTGAGGATTAGGATCTACAACCTCTTTTGCTTGTTTCTCGTCATCATCATCAAAACTCATCTCAAAAAGAGATTTGATACCGATCTTTTTTAGGTGTGGTCCATATAAAGTACACAACTTTTCAAAGAGGGGTAAAGTTGGAAAAATCAACACCGCACTTGTGTAATATGTACAAGACAATAATATCAACAGGTTAGGTAGATGCACAATAATGAGGACGAATGAAGTAGATAAAAATAGTATTCCAATTTATTTTGACATCTCTTATGACACCATGAATTAAGGGCATAATATCTACATAAACTTTGTGAAATTTGGAGTTTTTTCCCTTAAATTCCATGCAAGAATACAAAAAAGGCCTCTAGCAAGGGGAGTCATGTTCAGTGCAACAAGAGCTTTTCCAATGTTTTGTGGTTCGAGTAAGGTTTCATAAATGTCTGAGGTTTGAAACATGGTCTTAATCTGGGTGAAAGAAAAACCATCATTTGAACATTTAGTGATAGAGGATAAAAACTTGGGAGAAACCATGACTCTTTGTTAAACACATTGGAAGTTAAAATGAGATCTCCACAGTTTTTTATTTGTTGAAAGTTTGCAAAGAAGAGATAATTAACATCAAGATAAACTCCAAAAAAATGAGCCTTCCAGAGCAGACAAGTATCGATACTAAGTACAGATATTGCTACCATCTTGACTATGCTTGAAGGTGACCCCAAAAGTGAAGCAAAGAAGAAAAAGAGATGAGAGGAGGATTCAAGGATTCAAGAAAAGAAAAAAAAATCACCTTGAAGTAGCTTTGATCTCCTTGAATCACCAAGTGAAGATCCTTGCTTAGAGAGAGTTGTTAGGTTCTTTCTTGGAGGCTAGGGTTTGAAACAAGGTTGGATGTATCGGCGATATATCGTCGAATATCGATTTCGCTAGGTTTGGGCTTATTGATATCACCTGCAGTATCGTTTTTCTAGGATATCGGCAATATATCGTCGATATTACAATATATTGCAAATATACCGGATGATACGGTTGAAATATCGACAATATATCGTTGAGATGGTGGTGCTAGGTGGGTGGGAAAGTCTGGGTTCAAAAGGGCTTCGTTCTGGAAAAGGGGCTGCTGAGCCAAGGAAACACTAGGTATAGGTCACACACACGTTTTTTAGACATTTCTTTATGATGTATTACTCATAAAAATGTTAATTTTAAATATTTTTTAATATGTTATACCTTTTTTAGCAATTTTCCTAAAATTCATCGATATCAGCGATATATCCCCGATATATCCCTTTTTTGACTTGTCGATACGATATCGATATCGATATTTAAAACCTTGGTTTGAAATGAGGAAGAAGATAAGTGTCACCTTCTTTTATAATAAGTGGGTCATGTGACTTGCACATGACACATTTAAATGAATGTTCAACGTTGATTTCTAACTTACGTCAATGAAAAAAAATCTTCTCATGCTACCAAAAGAGTCAAAAAAATCACATTTCAATCAAAACCCTAAATTTATTTGATCATGAAAAAATTTTAGTCTGACCATCAAAATTTTATAAATTGGAAAAATTACACTTTTTCCCTTATAATTTTATATTAATTTTAGCAACCAAACAATAAAATAAGCAATTTAGTTAACAACTTCCTTTAGTGAACATGGCAATAATTTTCTCTTAATGAACCAGAATCTCTCTATTCCAAGAGGTTTTGTAAAGATGTTCACTAATTGGTACTAGGTATCAATAAAATCTAAGTTAATGGCACCTTTAAGAACATTATCTCTAAGAAAATGGTGTTGCACATAGGGATGAAATGGATCCAAATCTAAATCGAATATCTAGATACCATATTCGATTCTAGTTAGATTTGGTAATTTGGATTCAGATAATTTTTTAATTCTAATCTAAATTCAGATAATGAAACTCCCAAAATTTTGAATTGGGTCTTGTGGACAAAAATTAGATCCGGATTCGAATATCTAATTATATTCAGATTCGAATTTGACATCACCTCCTACTTTAATACATACCAATCGTAGCCATAAATATGCTTGAAGAGAGTCAACCTACCACTTAATCCATGGATATTATGACTTTATAATATGTTCTCTTTCTAGGGATTTCAAGTTAACGTCATCACTAGTAGAAGCACTGCAAACTACTAGTTGAACCATCAAAAATCAAAATTAGCATGATTTTCTAAAATCTTGCTTTAATATTAATCATACCTGTATAAAATTCAGAAATAGACATATAGAATGTATTTTATTCTATTTCATTCTTATTGGTTTTTTTATCTTAGTCCGTCATTCTTTATTTCATAAAATGTATTTTAATCTCATTACTCCTATGTAGTTAACTGATGATTCATTCTTTTCTTATATTTGTAAGAAAGCCAGTAGTCTATACATATTAGTTGCTAATGCTTGTATGAAATAACCACTTCTACAAGAGATATTAATCTTTAGATGATGAAGCCATTTAATTTCATTCCACCCTTTATAGAAAAGTTTTCAATATTAGCTTCTATTTATATATAAAATATTGGTTCTCCTACAAATCTTATTTCAAGTTTTGTTTCTATTTATATTTGTCTAATAAATAATAGATTCAGATTCATATTCGAGTCTAATCAATACCAAATTCATATTTGTATTCGATCAATATCCAATTTGAATTCAAATTAAATTAATATCTAATTCATATTCGAATTCAATTTGTATCCAATTTGAATTTGTATCCAATTTTATTAGGATATAATAGTAAAAAATAATATTCGAATTTAATTTTGGAAATACCTATATTCGAATCAAATCCAACCCAATTTCATCCCTTGTCGCACATCTATGCATTCGACATGATAGTGAGGTACTGAATTTTCAAAGAGATTCAGTGTACTTGTACTATCACACAATTTTGAACAATCAAATCTTAAACCAAAGTCAAAGTTTCTCTCATCCATAAGACCTGAGAGCAAGCAAGTGCCTATATACTCCACTTCGATTGTAGATAGCGACACAAGTTTATTTCTTAGAAAACTAAGAAACAAGAGATCCACCAAGGAAATGACAAATGGCAATAGTGCTCTTTTGATCTGTCTAACTCCCTGTATAATCTGCATTACTATAGGAGAGAAGGTCTAAGTTCTATGATCATAGATAAAAGAGGCCAAGATCTCTTGTGCAATTTAGGTACTTAAATATTCTTTTTATTGCATTCAAGTGAGATTCCTTGATTTTGGATTAAAATTTTGCACACAAGCATGTAGCATAAAGAATATTTGATCTAGAAGTTGCAAGATATAGAAGTGAACTTATCATGCATCGATATTTCTTTTTATCTACTCTTTTGCCGAAAGGATATTCATCACCAAGAGAAGTAGATACAACAATCGAAGTGTCTTTCCTATTTACATTTTCAAAGTCAAACTTCTTGAGGATTTCAAGACTATATTTTTTTTAACTTATGAAAATTACTGTGTCCAATTGTTGGATTTGGAGGCCTAAGAAAAACTTCAAATCATTCATCATACTCATTTCAAACTAAATATTCATGGTCTTGCTAAAGTGCTAACACAGGGACTCCTTTGTTGATCCAAAGATGATATTATTAACATTGATTTTGACCAACAGGATGTCATTTCCTTCTTTCATTACAAAAAAAGTGGAATCTACGACTCCAATCCGATATCCGTGTTGAAGAAGGAATGACCTAAGTCTTTCATACCTGAGAGTGCCTGTGGATCTAAAGACTATACTAGAGGGGAGGGGTGAATAGTATAGATGGCAACTTAAAAATAATCTTTAAATGAAATAGTCACAGGCCACAAATTTAACATTCACGAGTGCACTTGAATTTATAGTGGAAACCCTTGTGGTAAAACTTGAAGAGGCTTAACCTTCGTTGATGTCATGTATTAGTGTAGTGTCTACTGGAGTGAGAGAATCAAGTAGGGCAAAGAAGAGAGGTGAAAAGGCTACCAATCCAACCAAGAAGGATGGGAAGCTTGAAAAGTCAAAGGTTGTCGAGATGCAAGTAGATATTCATCTTGATGGTGCCATCCTTTCCCTTGATTAAAGTGATTAGATCCATCTTGTGTTAATTTTCCCTTCATTGTGTCTTCAATATTTGACTTTGCCTTTTCTTATCCCTCAGCCAGGTTACAGCAATAGGTCTTGTCACTTTTTGCAAGTGGAATCATGGGGACTCTTTTTGTCTACTACACGGGAATCCCATTTGCATTTAGTAGTTAACCTTATGACTACAATTTCATTTGGTTCTCAATCTCAATTTTTTCCATGCCTCTTCCTTGGATGCTTTTCTTTAGTGTATAATGCTTACACATTGAAGCCACACAAGAGTTTTTGGATGGCATGGGGCATACACATGACCTATTTATAGGCTATACATGTTCAATGGGTTATTTTTTGGTGGGAAACACTCATTGATATTTCTAAACATTTTGCATGCTTGATGGGATCTTTCTTGGACATTATTCAGCTAATTATGTAGAAACTCCATTTTAGTTTGCTTACTAGCTGATTAGATATATATCTGTAAATATTTGTTATTTGGTTGCAGTTATGTTGAATGTGTGCATATAGCATATTCATCTGTTGGGCCTATTTATCTTGGTTATGTTTAAAGGAATTGACAAGTAATGACATGAAGAAAATGGAACACAACCTCATGGGAAAACTACATAGAGCTCATGAAGCTACTCTATCCAACCAAAAGGTATGTATTTCTATCCTTTCATTCTACTAGTGAAATAACTTCATTACTAGGCTGACAATTATGCACATCACAACTATTTTCAAATACAATATCAAATCATTCAATGTCTTATGCATTTCCAAAACCTTCACATTTGTTTCAATTAGTGCACCTAGAATATAATCAAGGTATACCTTTCTAATCACACCCTTTCTTCTCCAAATTTCTGTGAGATATGATCTTCATCTCCGTTCCCCTCCGCAAACATTTGACTAGCTAAAAAACTTGCACAAGCCGAGTGGGTACATATAAAATTTCTTCCCTCAGCTCCATGGCTTTCCAAACATTCTGATAGTTGTTGGGAGTTTGCATGTGCATAGAACCTTACTTGATCGATTTTGTGTATTGACAAACATTTAATGAAGATTGTTATTGTGGAAATCCCATTGTATTGTCTCTAGTTATGGTGTGAAACTTTTATCGTCTCAAGAAATTGTACGCTGTTTATGTACAAAGAAATGCAAGTGTAAATAGCATTTTTTTCTGATCATGTAAGATGAAGTTGACATGCACTTCTTGATGTAAAGCAATATCTTGAAAAAAGCTTGACCTGTTGCCTTTGTTCCAAATGTGTGGATCAAATATTTCTTCATGCAAGTTGTGTTTTGTGAGAAGTCGCATGAGGTAATACCAACATGCATATAGCAACAGATGAGTTAATGGTCAAAAATCTAACTGTTGAGAGGGTCTTTATGTAAGAACAAGCCACCTAACGACCATTTAAAGTCCCACTCAAATCATGGGCATTAGTCATTTTGACCTAAGAATTTAACAAACCTTAGGTTAAACCTGACGGTGGCTAACCCAGGGACATGTCATGTAAACTGTCAACAAAATCTAGGGATCACAATGCAAATGTTTAAAACCCAGGGGTTCTAATGTAAGTTTGAGAGATCTCAGGGTTATATGTGTTACAATCCCTTTAAAAAATTGCTAACAAGCTTTTCATAGCGATGGCTATCTGTATCTACGTTCATATCTAAAAAACAGCTACATCCATTCACAAAGTGCCTCGATTCAGACATTAGACCCACCAAGGCTGGCGCGGGCCATCTCGACCCCACCCTTAGTCCCCACATCAGGCTGGCGGTGTCGGGGATGCACGTTCGAGTCCCCATTTTATCCGGAGGTGACTGGGTGACACGATCATCACTCCCGGTTTGCCCAAAGGATTTCGGGTGATCAAAAACTAAAAAGAGACGTACTAGATCCCTTGTTAGTTTTTGGCTGCTTCATTTATGCGCATTTGCACGATAAGATTTAGACGGACCTTTTTATCTCTGAACATCGCAAGTTCTTAGATCACACCTGGCGTCTCGTGGCTTTCCTACGTGTGATAGAAATACATGTAGATAACGGGTACTCGTTTGTCGTTCTTACACAAATCAGAAATAAGATTTAGAAAGTTACATGTAAAATGTTACAAATTTTAAGATTACAAACTCCAGAATCCAAGGACATAAATTTTAATCAACCTAACACAAATCCAAGCAACTCCAAAAGAATGGATAAAATTCGATCTATTTTAATTTAAATTTTATCCAAAAAAAACCCTTACCAAATTCAAGTATGAGTTTGAATTCATACTCATTAACCTAACCCCATATACGCGAGTAATGTTAGATATATATTCCTAACCTTTTATGTTACAAATAACATGTTATTACCTCCGCATAAAACCTTGGGTTCTATATATATTACAAATGATATGATCATACAGCATTTAAATTTCGTTGTAAACAATAATGAATCATATTATCAACATTTTTTTTCTTAATTGACTCTATTGTGAATATGATTTGATTGTTAGATGCATTTATATATGAATCTCCAATGCTCAAATGAATACTCAATTGATAGATGTGTATACGTATGAATTTAAGCTTTCCTACAGGATAGATAAATAAATAAGATGTGGATATAAATTTTATAAATGAATATAAATATAGTCAAATCCCATCGGTTTGTATCTCTAGTAAAATCATGGGAAAAAAAAATCATTTCTATCAGTTCAAAATGAATGAATTATAAATCACAAAACGTTTTTACAAGGGTAAGCTTTTCCCAGATGAATAAATCAGAGGCTTGAATTTTGGCATCTCGAGTTCGCATCCACATGACGTGGAGTTGAGGACTAAAAGATACATTATATGTAAAAGAAGTGACTAAGTTCTAGATACAGATTTACGCGCCCAACCCACCCCCACAGCGCCCCACCCACCAAGGTCGTCTATTGCTGTGGGACTGTGGCCACCCAAAACCTTCTTTCGTTCTCGCTCTTTCAGAAATGGAGGAACAGCAACATGCATGGGATCCTAACTAAACAAAGCAACTGCCGAGCTTCTTGCCATGTCTACAAAGATTTGGTGCATGAGAATGAGAACAGCATACATCATGGGGATCACATCGACTCTTGACTTCTTAAAGGAATGCCATCCGAGACAAAACTGTCATCATCGTCAGCAAGCTTAGGCAGACGCATCGGTAAAGCTGTGGAGTGACCTGGATGAAGCAAGCACAACCAAGATACGTGTAAAGCGTAACAGGAGATGAAATGAGGGTGATTTTGTAAGATAAAAGTGCTTACCGTCAGCCATGTCCTTGGTTTTATGAAGAAGAAAAGTGCCAGAGAGAATCGTAACGAATCCACACATCTCAGTAACTATCTGTGTCGGGTTTTGCCTGTCCCAATCCTTGGAAGGATACAGTTTAGTCAGATATAATTGGTAATTGGTGCTATAACCCATTCATTTGTCATTTTGTTTCAGTCTAAAAACAACTCGATTTTCTTCATTTATCCTCCTCACCCCACATTCCTGGATAGTAGCTTATAAGGATGTAATTTGCCTGATATTTTATTTTCAGGCAGGGATATCTACAATATCTATGGGAGCAGTCAACTTTTCAGAAAAAAAATCTATAGGAGCAGTCTACGAAAAAGACCAACTATAGCATTGTGACGGCACCCAATTTAAAAAGTATAGTATGTACAGATTGTATCTGGTATTTTGTTCTATTGTATGGGCATGAAAAAATACCTTGCTACAGATTTGTTCATTACCATCTAGAATCTTCACAGAATAGAATGTCAAAATCACATCATGCTAGTTCAGCAATACCTCGTGAACTAATGTATGAAAAATAGCATGATTACCTTGAACATTATCACACTAGCCAAAATTGTCAATGATGTGAACATCACATAATATATAGGGGATACAACTGCCGTGTTGAATGTATCCAGTGCCTGTCATTGCACACAGAGAAACAAATGTTAGGAAATGTTGAGAGAAAACAACCCAAGTCTTCAATCTGATAAGGACTACTAAGTACTCACTGCCAGATAAGTGGTAGCTTGTAAGATTCAGAATGTTACATAGAATGCAAAAGCATACTTGGGAATACAATAAGTTTCCTATTGATAGCTAGCTGCCTCAAAAAACAGCTAACCAGCTACAATCTATTAGAGATAATTCTAAGATCCCAATTACCTAAAATTCGATTGATAATGTCTTCCGAAATTATCCACATTTCTCACATTTTAAATTGCAATGACAAATCAGGATACAAGTATCATCATCTCTTCTCCGGTGGTTAAATGAGAAATTGTGGCTCTTTGTTATGAAAAAAAGTAAAATAAAATTGTATATTAATAGATCAGAAATTTACAACAGTTCCAGATGTGACCTACCTATCCCATCTACTGCCAATATTGACAAAAATGCCAAAGAGACTCATTCACAGTAGGGCTGATAACCGAAACAAATTATTCAATTTGATTTGATTTTGTTTAAACCCTCTTAATAGCATACCAAATCAAATATTGATTTTCTTGGATTTGATTGAAAAGGATTTGATTCCCTAATATGTAATATAATGTAGATAGTTCAATAAAATTGTATATATGTATATATAATACATGCATGTATCTAATACTATTTCTCCCCCATCTAAAAAACACCTATCCCACACATAATACAACAAGTCTTTTCCCATGCTAAGTGAGGTTGGCTACATGCATTTTCGCCTCTACCTATCCCCCACAGTAAAATGCTTAAATAATGCTAATTAATGAATTACATAATCCTAAACCACCACTTAAAAGAAGGAAGCAAAAACCCATTATGCAGCTTTCCACCCACATGACCCATCCCCTGTTGCCCCTAAGTCACCCTCCCCTCCCTCAAGGCCTGTACCCCTTCAACCTTATCCCTCATTCAGAACCATGTAACTTCCCCCACCCATCCTTTTTTTTCTGAAAGAATACCTATCCAAATTTTTGTTAGCAACTTCTGTCTAAGTGTTGTTTTCTTCTTGATTTGTTTAGATCATTAACTGTTTATACCATATTCATTAGAAAGAAAACACTTTGTTGAAACAAATCAAATTTTCAAGGAAATGAATCAACTGGAGAACTAAGAAATTAGTGTCCAGTCATTTTGTTAACAATGCCTAATTCATGCTCCTAGGGTCCAATACATCCTCGAACTGAGAGCAGTCTACAAATCTCCTCCCTGGAAACCATTGCCACAGCCCATCCACCCTGTCTCGAACCCTTCCAAAAGAACCTTCCTCATAGGTAATCCAATTTCTTCAACACACCCTCAGGCATAACGAAAAATAGACATGAAAAATATGGGGATGGCAGATTAACACACAAGCCTCACTCATTTTGCTACAGGATGACATTTTCACCTTTCTAATCTCCTCTCCACCCAACAACATCTAAATGTGTGCTTGAATATATGACTAAAAGATCCAACAAGTTCTCTCCAAAAAAAATTAAAGAAACACAACCCTCCTTTTCTGGGTTTGGGACTGGCAATGAACAGGCAAAAACCTCAACCTAGGCAGTCTTCTATGTCCCCTTCACCCGCTAACAATAATGCCCCAATCCACAACTTGAAAAGGCCAGTCCATCTCAAGGACTGCAGTGTCATTAGAATAGCAATACAGTCATCGTGCATATCAAAAGGTACATAAGAGAATTTATCCTTGTGGATCCTCAACCTAAAAAATCACCCCAATGAATCTAAAAGGAAAAAGGTGTTCTCTGCCTCCACTTATGATCCCATTGTGTCATCAGCATATTACAAAGTCAAGATAACATAATCGGCCTCACTTGGCCTAAAGCCTCCAAGATAGCATCTACTACATGTCAAAAGGTACAAATGTCCAAGATGGTGACAGCTAACAAAATCAGCAAAGCTGAAAGCAGACATCCGAATGCAACAGTTGCTGAAGCTGGATCCTCCCTCCTTCAGGCCTCCCATTGACCAACACAGAGGAGCTGGTCATGTTCCATCTCTTCATCCAAGTAATTGAAAAATCTGGGAATCTTTTCCTACATGAGGACCTCAACAAAAATGCCCAATCTGAGTTGCAAGCTTTTGCACAGTCCACTTGACATATGAAGCCCTTCTGTTCATGTCCTTCAATGGCTAGCAACCTCCATGGCCATCACCAAACAATCAACCAAATAGCAGCCCCTAATAAAAGTTGTTTGCACTTGATTGATCGGCTCCTTTATCACATCTCATAACCTGTTAACAAATGCTTTTACCACAGCGAGGTAAGATGCATTTGATAGAGAAATAGGCATGTGATCCTTCATCCTATCAACAGAGGCTTTCATTGGTAGCTAAACTAAACAAGAGACATATTATATAACTTGTTAGAGTTTGGAATAAGCCACATGGCAGTGCCACATGGCAGTCAGTGGTGAGTCACATGTGGAGCCCATGTTGGGCATGTCAACATGTGCATGTAAGTTTAGGATTTGGTGTCTCTCAAGTTTGTTTTGTACCACATGTAGCAAATTATTTTTAATTGGTTATTAAAGTCTAAATTTAGGATTGAGTTAATTTAGGAATAGTTGATTGAGTTAATTTAGAAAATAGCATTAGCAAATCCTTATTTTTAAATAGAGACCAAATCTCTTTATTCTCTAGTTCTATTAATAATATTTCCACATTCAAGAACTCCACTCCTCTCTCCCTACTCTCCATGCTGCCAGCTTCTCTCTCTTCCTCCTCTCTAGAGTCTCCACACACCCATTACTTGAACATGTAAGGCTCCTCCACGCTTCTCAAATTCTTCACAAAGGGCCACTCCTATTTCAATCCTAACATAATCTTCTACGATAAGAAAGAAACAAATCTCTAACCAGCCAAATCTAATCATACCCCTAAAAATAAAAAGTACTAAACAAAAATAGATTTTCCTAATTTCCTAATTCTATACCATCCCTAACATAACTCTTGCATCATGCATCACATTTAGCCCCACCACAAATCAAAACTCCTCGAACAAGAGCACAAGGAAGAGATCCGGACCAAGTGCGCCCTCCACATTGAGGCTAGATAATGCCTTCTTGATCTCAAATTCCTCAAAAGGACACATTAGACCTATGCCTGCTCACTAGAAATGGAAAGAGCCCCTTACTAGTCCATATCCATCTGTCCCTTGGGTTTCTCCACGTGAAGGCCCCAAAATTCTCTGCCAATGATGACCCACTCCCTTCTGTACCACAACACTCTCCACCATTAACTTGAATCGTGTTCCAAGCCTTTGACCACTTGCCATTATGTGGAAAAATCAAGTGTGAGGATTCCTTTTATTCATCCATAGCTGTCACGTCATTGTCTCCATTCTATCCCTCCAAATATTTTTTAGCAGTCACCTATTGTGCCTGCCTTCCTTCACTAGTCTACCAATTCCCTTATGTCTTCCTCTCTAAAACTCAATTCATCCCATGTTAGAACCAACTCCACACTCTAGCATCTCCCTTCCATTGTAACGTAACAATCCCCACAAAATGTAGAAGAAACTCCATTGCAAATCTAATTTCTTACCAAAGCTTAAATCTTGAAATCCGCATTTCCTAGGCCATAAACACATGTTGCCCCAAATCTAAAGCTATCAATCCTCCTCATCAATGCTCCAGCAAGCCTTTTGAGCTGTTGTCTGTCTAAATAAAAAATGTCACTACTCCCAGAAAGAATCAAACAGCCAAATCTATCCACCGAGTTAACCTTTATGAATGATTCCAATTTAGCATGTTGCAATGCATTGCCATTTTGCTCACAAGCTTCCAACTTAGTTCCCTGAAAAACGTAATATTCATAGCCCACTGAAATAATGTCTCAAGATCCCCTCTCTTTGGAACCTGCAATCTTCGCACATTCCAACTGAAGTTCTTCATGACGACAAACATAAAACCCTTTTTATTACATCTCCTGCCCTCTATGGACGTCAATTGGATCAACAAATTGGACCTCATAGATGTAGTTTTGCACTGTCTTATGCATTGAATCTCTTCCAGAAACAAATGACAGAGTCCAATCAATTTCCACTCCTATAACTACTATTCCAACTCCAGCCATTTGCACCACCTGCTTTAACGCCGCCACAGACAATAGTGGAGCCCACATTCAAAGCTTTCCCCGCAATTGCCACATGGAGCAAGGGAGATGCCTACAACATCTTTGCAATCAAGTAGGGGTTTCCTAAATGGGGGAAATGACCCCATTGGAATGATGGAGTCTCCCTTATGAGGAAATGAAATCACTCAACTTTAGATCACTCTAGATTGCAAGTAGGTACACGGGTTGGATCATCATGTGTGCTCCGCATAAATGAGGTGAGATAAGGCCTCAGACTCTTATGTTCCCACCATCTGCAAGATATGCATGGATACATTGGAAGTAATGCCCTGATGTTCACAGAAGTATCAAGGATGCTCAAAAAGTCTCAACATCAATTGTGAGTGTTCCCCAGCCTTCCTCACAATGTGAAACCTTCCTTTCCCAGTTCTTCAATACCCAGACCTGCCACTACTCAGGTGTAACCACCACCAATGTAGACTCCAGCAAATTGTTACGGCACCAGACTTATTACACATGGTTGAATGACCACATAAGAGCACCCACCATCTTAGAACAACTGTCTGATGAACCACTGCACAGGTTTGAGCTTGACTTCAAACAACTCTTGTTGAAGGTCACAGTCTCCCTTCCATAAATTCAATCCATGAAAAGCATGATCAAATCCTCTTTTTGAAAAGCATGATCAAATCCTCTTGAAAGAAAAAAAGATCATGTTGATAATCTCCGCACATCAAAGCCTTAAGGGAAGACCTCACATCTCAATTCAGACCACCACCATATGCAACGAATGCTCACGCAAGGATTCATGATCTCTGTGCACCAATGATATCTGATTGATCTGCTAGCATATCACAAGGGAAAAGCAATCTACCCCTCAAAGCATCCATGAAGGAGCAACTTGGCTTCTAGAAGCCTTAACAAGGACACTAGATGGCCTATCCCCAAATAGTTCGTCAGTGTCATCACTGCTGCTTCCGTTGAAGAGGCCTTCATGAAAGTCCCTGATCAAGTAGGCTTCTAGGAGAACTCCATTCTCTTATACAGGTGGTGACAAAGGAGCATGCACCTCATGGAGCCTAACAATCATCTCATTGTCCGCCCATGAGTAAGCGCTAATCTTCAATGTCCCAAGCCCCTGCAAGCAAGGCACTTCATGGGATCACCGCACTCCTACACAAAGTGACTCCAACCCTACAATAGAAGCATCGAGTTGCACAAAATACCACCTTCGTTTTTTTGAAAAATATAATGCCACGTTACTCCAACTTGCAATAGGAAACCCATCCTCTTTTTTTTCTGAAAAGTGGGAAGGGCGGTTCTCTAAATGATAACCACCCAAAATTGTATTTGTCAAGATTTAACAAAATAGTTGAGCGTGGAGGCTCCGTGTGCGTGGGAAAATAGTCCACGTGATGGGACTATCCACGTGTAGGCTAGGAGGTGTGGAGGAGCACCACCGACAGGCTTGGTGGCCTACGTGGTGGTGGTCGACGGTGACCTACATGATCGTCGGTTGGAGAGAGAAAAGAGAGAGGAGAGGAGCCTTTGATTGTTGGAAATATTTGTATTGCTCAAAATAGAAAAGATGGGAAGACCCTTTTTATAGAGAGAACATATCCCTACAATTTGAAAACAAGCCACATCTCTAAAAATAGAAAAGGATTTTATCTCATTAGGAAAGATGTTATCTCTAATCAAAACAAATCACAAACATATTTCCTAAAAACATCTTTACTAAAAATAGCAAACTAAATAGGGCACCCAAAATTGATCCTTTTGGACCATGCACCGCTGGCCCCTATGGGGCCTGAGATGCTACTACGTGGCAGTTGCCACATGACCTGCTGACTGCTACGTGACACTGCCACGTGGTGGGCTTTATTCTCAACACTCCCCCTCAAGTCAAAGGCCGCAAGGCCGACGACTTGGCCTTCCACTTGTGAGGTTAAACGCCCCACCATTCATCTTCTTCGAGAGCCAAGCTCTCAGTCTTCTATTTTGACAAGTTGATGGCAAATCCTCTTGCAACCTCCGGAGTTGTTGCTTCTATGGCAAGCTGAGTGGTCGTCACGAAGACTGCCGTGGACTTGTCCTCTCAGAAGAGCACGCAGCTTCTTAATATCTTCTAGAATAATGGGAGTCCATGCGTGAGATGTTAGAAGCCCCACGTGTTGGCCTCCCAAACTTCTCCCAATAATCTTGCGAATGATTGTTGCATCCAAAATGTTGGCACTTTGGGTAGACATGGCCAGGTGTGATCCATGCCCTCGTCCTTGCCCCACACCTACTTCTGGAATAGCAAGTGCAAAGTTCTCGCCTCTTGACGTGTCTTCCTCGAGGATCTCCATCTTGAGGAGACGGCAAAAGATGGTCTCAAGATCCATCTCCCCTTCTGAAGCAAGGATCTAATCGCGGGCGACTCGATAACGGGAATGCAATCCCAATAAAAACTTACCAGATTGCTAAACCACCCGTGTCTTCCCCTACTTGTCACAATAAAGAGGCTCGTAGATCTCCACCTCCTCAAATAACGCCTCCATCTTCTTGTAATATTTTGTTAAGGAAAGATCTCCTTGACTGGCTATCAAGATATGGGTGTAAAGTTCGGTGATGCAGGCGTTGTTTGAGGTTCGGGCATACCTATTCTTGAGGGTCGTCTAAATCTTAAATGCACTCTTTTTGTAGAGCATATTCAAGGCTACAAACAAATCCATCGAGTTCATGAACCAGTTCGTAACAACGTAGTTCTTCTTGAACTTCTTGTCATCTTTAAACTCTAGTGCCTCCTTAAAGAGAATACCCAATTTCTCCTGGCCTCCAACAAAGATCTTGAAGGAGCAAGCCCATAAGACATAGTTGAAAGCACCACTTAGCTTAATGGTTGTCCCGAAGACAACCACCTTACTTTCTCCAGGGCTGAGCGTGGTGTCTCCTACCGTTGTGGCTGACTCTGTCATCTTCTAGTCTTCCCTCTACGTGTAAGGCATCGGATTTGTCAAAGACTTCTTGGATGCAAGAACCACCAAGGTGTGGTCAAAATACCCACACACACAGAGAGCCTAAACCAACGGCTCTAATACCATGTCAAGATTTGACAAAATAGTTGAGCGTGGATGCTCCATGTGCGTGGAGGCTCCGTGTGCGTGGGAAAATAGTCCACGTGATGGAACTATCCACACGTAGGCAAGGAGGCGTGGAGGAGCACCACCGGCAGGCTTGGTGGCTTGCGTGGTAGTGGCCGATGGTGGCCTTGGTGGTCACCGGTTGGAGAGAAAAAAGAGAGAGGAGAGGAACCTTCGATTGTTAGAAATATTTGTATTACTCAAAATAGAAAAGATGGGAAGACTTTTTATAGAGAACATATCCCTACAAGTTGAAAACAAGCCACATCTCTAAAAATAGAAAAAAAAATCTTACCTCATTAGGAAAGATCTTATCTCTAATCAAACCAAATCATAAGCATATTTCCTAAAAACAACTTTACTAAAAATAGCAAACTAAATAAGGCACCCAAAATTGGTCCTTTTGGACCATGCACCGTCGGCCCCTGTAGACCCTGAGATGCTACCACGTGCACTGCTAGCTGCCACGTGGCAAGCTTTATTCTCAATAGTATTAATCAAAAAACAAAGGCCTTAGGCCCAATTACATATTGTCGTTCCAAAAGAAAATCAACGAAAAAACAAACCCCACCATCCTTTTACACCCTACCCTAATTCCATGTTTCCTCCCCACGATAATCTAACCACTATCATCTACACCTTCTCATTCTCTTACATCTAGCTCCCTCTCATCCCACCTCTCCTAACTACATTTCATATACCTAGTCCTTTTGCAAGCATACTAATATCAATCCTAGCATCTTAATTAAATAATAGCACTGGAAAGCTATTGGTTAGAAGGTTGAGTAATTTAGCATTAATGCCCCCTTCTTTGATGTAGTAAGCTCAACTAATCTTATTTGATTGCCTACATTAACCTCAGAGACAATGTGCTAATGATCCCATTTTTTCTTACATGAAACAGAATTGGTGTCTTCTTTGAGAAGTTTCCAGAACACATTTCACACTAATTCAAAAGGTGACTTACAAAGAAAGGAAGCTGAGATGAACAAAATTCAAACAGCAGAGGTCGATGCTACATGGTACAATTAAAAAAATAGATGATCCACAATTAAAACAAAATACGTCAAGATTCAACAAATTGCATGCTGGATTAAACTATGAATCTAGAAAACGCATAGTTCTTGTTTCAATACCTTGTTTAAATAATTCATTTGGGTAACCACACAAGTGCCCACAATAATAGCAAAAGCCCATGTCTGTGGATACAATAACTGATTCATTCCAGAAAATGTTAGCTTCAGAGCAATTCCTAGTGCTTTGACACTCATGACCTGCCCCAATCACAAGTTATTTACAAAACTTCATGAGAAGAAAAGCAAGAGTGACATTTAAAGGCTCAAAAACACATTTGCATACCGATAAAGATCCAACAAGAGAGCAAACACCAATATACACCATGATATGTGTCTGCCCATAGAGAGGGATATAATGGAATATAAGAATGAAAACAGCCGCTATCACAACAGCAGCGTATAGGAGAAATGCTGCAAAAAAGAAAAGGCCGTCTTAGATTTCAAAACAGATGGCTAATGTTAGCATGCAGGGAAAGTTTTGCAAACAAACAATCTTCAGGCTCGTTGATGAGAAGAGATATGAAAGCAAGGGATAATTGAGTATTGAGTCCTGGCTTGCAAGAGATATCAAAAGAAATCAACTACTATTTGGATCTTTTTTTCACATCCAAATTCCATCTCAGTTACACGGAAACCTTCAGGTGTCAGAATTGCACTAAATTCATGTTTGGTAGTCAGAAAAAAAAAAATGAAGTGAATCAAGTAAATGGAATTGACGATGATGAAATGAGACTTAACTATCATTCTTTATTCAGTCATGAATTGAATGAAATGATTACAATTTTATTGTATTTCAGCATTAATTTATAATAAGTAATAATTAACTATGGTACTGGACTCCAGAATCCAGATTGTCAGAAATAAATTCATAGCATCGTTAAAAAAGCTTTTTAGATGATACACTGAAACCAAGTCTTTTCCAACATTAAGAGGTCTTTAGTTCCAACTATGTTCAAGAGGACAATAAAAAAGGGTGTCTTTATTTACAAACACTTCTATGTAACATAACCGCTTACCAGGACAAGTCCTTTCCCACACTAAATGGAAACAGCTACATGTTTCAATTATATCTATTCCAATCTATCACCTGTCATACCCTGGCATCAAACTAAGCAAGATCATGCATCTTGTATCGGTGCCCCCACGAACCTTACACCAATAATCTCATTATGGATCCACCCTTTGTTCTTGTGACCACATATCCACCTTAGCATCTTGCTTAATACATCCACATCTTACACTAAAAACAACCATATTGTACATGTATGAAAAAAACAAAATTATCAGTACTTCAGTTAAAGATATGGAGGATAAAAAAATTGGAAGTAGATACAAAAGTTTAAGCCACATTAGTTCTGACCGATACTTCTCAATGGGGTGTATCTGCCTTCATGGATGTCATGGATGCGGGAAAAGGGCGGTCCAGGGGGCACACGTCCCTCCTGGAACGTCCCTCCTGGATTCATGCATAATTAAGGTAAAACAAAGGGTTCCCCATGAAAATTTTCAGTCATAGGAGAAATGCCCCCTGTGAAATTTGGACCAAATCAAAAATACACTATTTTCTAGGCCTTGTTACATTAAGCACCTATAAAAAAATCTACAATCCCCACCCCCAACACCTGCCCCACCCATCTTTTCCTATCTTTCTCCTGGCCTGACGGGTCAATCCCAGAACAAAATGCCAACCCCATCTACATGAGTTCTTTCTCCCTCCCGTATGGTTGTCTAAAATCTACTTTGGCTGTAAAATTTGGGTAAAACAAAGTTCTCGTAAGGCAAAAGGGAGGTTCTTTTACTACTCTATTTTTTATTTGTTGTGCTTCCTTTGTTTCTGTGTGGAGGCAAAGAATCCATATAGCCGACCCCACTTAGTGTGGGAAAAGGCTTAGTTGTTGTTGTTGTTGTTGTGCTTCCTTTGTTACCATTCATATCTATTTTGGTATTTTGTTAAGATTTGTTATTTTCTCCCTCCGTCTCTATAGTAGAGTTCTCTTCCTAGAGTCCCCTTGAGATACCTTAGAATAAGACAAACCTCATGCCAATGACTGTACCTGAGAGTCTACATATGCTAACTAGCTCTGCCCACTCGTAATAGTAAGGTAGAGCAAACATCCATATCTAGTGACATCCTCATCCTCCTCATTAGAGGGATGTGTAGGTAGAAACTCTATTGGTATACCAGAAGGCTTGGTCCCAAGTAAACCAACCTCCTCAAGAATCTGCAACGTATACTACCTCTAAGACAAGGAAAGACTCGTCCCCTACCAAAATGCTTCAATCCCTAGAAAATATCGAAGATCACCCAAGTCCTTAATAACAAACGTGGACTGTGTAAATGACTTGGCCTAAATAATCCCATCCTTATCATCACCAGTAAGGATCACGTCATTTACATAAACAGCAAGGATAACAACCCGATTATGATCACCATACCTAGTAATCCGAATGAAGGTAGAATGGTCTAAAATAGAGCGTTGGAATCCAATCTTCTCAACCTCTAAGCTAAGCCTCTCAAACCAAGCACGTGGACTCTACTTCAACCCATATATAGCCTTCCTCAAGCGACAAACAAGATCTACCTGAATATTGTACCCTGGTGGCTATCTCATGTACACCTCCTCAGATAAATCACCATACAATAATCTATTTTTGATGTCCAACTGATATAAAGGTCATCTCCAAACTACAGCAACTGAGATGATCATAATAGATGTAATGCAGGCCACGGAAGAGAGTCTCAAGGTATACCACGGGAGAGAAAGTCTCAATGTATGAGCCACTCTCATCTAACATGACAGGACAAGACAGTATCAACTAAAGTTTGTTGTCTCCGGTGATAAACATGGATCTCCCCCAAGGCAGCCTGTATGGACATTCCTTTCTCTGAGAAGTATGGAATCTTCTCAAAGAAGGTTACATCTAATGTAACAATGTATCGCCTGCAGATTGGGTCATAACACTTGTATCCATTCTGTGTCCTGGAATATCCAAGAAAAACACATTTGACAGCCCGAGGGGAGAACTTGCCTTGATTTCCATATGCCTATACAAAGCAAGTACACCCAAAAACCCTCAATGGTAGAGCGAAAGGCCTAGCACAATTTGAATAGATCACCTGATACGAAATCTATCCTCCAAGCACAGACAAAGGTACTTAATTAATCAAGTAAGCTGCATTGAGTATAGCATCTCCCCAGAACTGCTTAGGAACCTTTATGTGGATCATCAAGATCCTAGTAATATCAAGAAGATGTTGTAGCTTACGCTCAACCACACCATTCTGCTGAGATGTGTAAGCACAAGACGTCTGGTGAATAATGCCTCTGGAAGATAAAATCTCCTGTAAGTCTCGGTGCATAAACTCCAAGGCACTGTCACTACGAAGGACTCTGACTGTGGTGATGTACTGAGTCTGAACCTCTGAAAGAAACTGCTGGACAATCTAAGAAATCTCTGAACGTGCCTTCATCAAGAAGACCCAAGTAAGACAGCTGTAGTCATCCACAAAGACTACATAATACCGATATCCTCCTAAAAAAGAAACTCTAAATGATTCCCAAAAGTCACAATGCACCAGAGAGAGGCACAATACTCACCCCAACATCTTTCTGTGAGCAACTGCTCCTGTGATGCTTCCCAAGCTGTCAATCATCGCACTACAGAATCAAGGAATCTAGCAAGTGAGGATACATCTGTCGCATCTCCTTAATTGACTAGTGTCCAAGTCCCTTTTGCCATAACCAAAGGTCAATAGCTATAACTACGACTCCAGCAAACAACGTAGGCATGTCAAAGTAATAGAGGCCACCTTACTCTATACCCTCACCTATAATCTCTCCTATCTATCAATCCTGGAAGTAACAATGATCCCCATCAAACACCACATGACATCCAAGGTCCTTGCAGATGCGACTCGGATAATAGGTTCGTTGGAAACTAAGGAGCACAATGAACCTCTTCAATCATCATCTCAAGAAATGCACATACGCTCTCAACTGCAATGATCGGTGATGTGGCGCTAATGGCCACTCTAGCATCTCTAATCCCATGTGGAACCATGGGATTCACCAACCACTCTACATATCCTGTAAGAAGTATAGAGGCACTAGAGTCAACTACCCATGATCCTCTGGCCCTTATCTTCTTCGAGTCTCCTTAGACCGCATACACTCGCCCTTGTAGATCTGAAATAAACCCTTCAAATAGCCCCATCACATCTTCTTTGCATGAGAGAAGGCTCGTCATGCTTGAAGGGAGAAGCTTCATCATCCATGGACAGAGAAGACTCAGAACCACAAACACTAGGCATGAGAGAAGCCTCATAACACGAGTCATAAATCGAAGACAGTGAGCCACAACCATCGACCAACCTGTTGGGTTGCCGACAGACCGCTAACCCCCTCAGCGGCGACGCTAGGTCTACCAGTGCGCTGCCAGCATCGCTGACAGTCCCTGCAGCAGCAACGGCAACACTGGGAGATCCTTCTCCTATGTCATCATGCGTTCTCTCTTTCATTGAATCACCCTTTTGTTAGTGATTCGATCATCTTTTGAGTGGGTATTTGGTGGGAAATCAGTGCACCAGTCTAAGACCGTTGCTCTGATACCATGTGGAAAATAAAAGATGCATTACTCTCAAAAGAAAACCTAACATCTCTTTTTATAATAGAAGAAGCTAGGTAAATTACATAGTCACCTAAAAAATATATAAAATAGCATATTACATCCCTGAACTCAACAAATATGAATGCCAGTGACATTTTTTGTCTCACTATGTATTCGATTCCTCATATTTGATGGCACAAAGTAGGGTCTTATTCTTGATCAAATTTTATGGCAATTTTCCAGGAACCTATGTTTTAGGGGTATCCTTTCTGATAATAATCTCCGCCTTTTAGATAAATAATTTCTACTTGAACTTTCTTTTTTGGATATTTATTGTTTATGACAAAAACCCCTTGTTTATCACTACAAAATCCTTTATTGAAGAGTTAGAAACAAAAGCAAAATTAACAGCATATCTTAATAAATGTAGATCCTTCATTGGTGATCCATTTCCTGTTAACTGTTTACACAATTTCAATTGATTTCAATTTAGTTGTTCAAACTCCCTATGCATTGGCCATATAATTTGTAATCTGTCACATTTAGAAAATAAATTAAGTAAAAACTGCTTCAAAATGAGATGGAGACAATCTTATTCTGAGTACCATGACTTGGTAACTTTATGATTTTTAATTTATGCCCCTCGAAATTTTCTCTAGCTTCTTCCTTGATGGATGTGGTTTCCTTCGTACAAATTATTGCATCGTAAGACAGCAAACATAAAAATTGAGCACCGGCAGTATGTGTTAAGTTCCAATTTCAATAAAGATTGGTTTTATCTCCCATCCTACAAATATTCTGATATGCAAAACTAAGTTCAAGAAATCGGCCGCCTAGGCCAGATATGCAGCCACATATGCATAGGTTGTCTCTTTCCCAAACAAAATAGTCTAAGGCAGTTTATTAGTCGGTCTAGACCGACTACTTGGGCTGCATAGGCATATACTCGGCCGAGTATACAGACAATTTCTGAATAGAGAATCGTGTACCAGCAACCCTACTTAATAAACCCCACACGATAAACCATACAATAAAACCAAAAAACTCCTAGCACCACCCAATACCCAAAACCTCGAGTCATACCTTATTTTTTCATATGTTTGGGATGTATAACACAAATTTTGGAAAGTTGACTAATTATTTTATTTTTTTAAATAGAAAAATAAAAAACCGCATACTCATCCGCATACTGCATACTCTCCATGTAGCAACCCAACCGACCATATGCCATATACCAACTTTCTGAACCTTATGCAAAACAACAACATGCATGAAGAAGAAAGATGCTTAATCTTTCTTCCTAATTTGAAGATAAGCAAACCTATTTTTTTTTGTGATAAAAGGAGAATTCCTCTGTGTGTGTGTGTGTGTGTGTGTGTGTGTTTGTGTGTGTTTTCTTAAGTAAAAGGAAGGTTACACAAGGGCAGTAGCCTTCCCACTATATTTAAAATGAAATAGGGTTGCAACATGATTAAAGAGTTCATGGTCCCACCCTTCAACAAAGTTTTCAGCACAGAAGAGTTTGTTCTCTACATAGAATTCCAATGTGTATAATGGCTATTAAAATACTTATCTTTTCAAAAAAATTCTATCATAATTATTACAGCCATTACTTCATAGAAACATATATACCTGGTTCAGTAGCAAGGTCCCATACTTCTGTCACAGATTCAATTTCACGCTCCTGAGGGGCATGTAAAACTATCGTGGTAGAACCGACAACACATAAAACACATCCAAGAATACCAAAAATATGGAGCCTTTCTCGGAGAATCACATGAGCCAATGCAGCACTGAGCAAAAAAAAACTATCAATTAAATTATGAAAACAACGAGAAATGTTCTCAACATAAATGTGATACTCAACATGCCTGATGATTATGCTGAGGGCACCAAGAGGAGTAACAAGAATGGCAGGAGCAAATGCATATGCTGCGAAATTAGCGACTTCCCCAACAATCACTGTTCAGTAAGCATGAGGACATCTATCACTTTTCATAAGGGGGGAAAATGCTTACAAACAATTTCAGTGCTTTTTCAGCAGGGAAATAATAAAATTAGAAAGAAAAAGGTTTGCAGATTTAAAAAAAAAAAAAAGGGTAGCAAAATAAACATGGAGAACTAGATCATCTTTACCAAAGAGAAGCTTGGTTCCTTGTTCTTCCTCAGGAGTGAAGAGCAACAAGGATCTATTCTAAAAAGCAAAGATGCAATAAGGAAAATCACCATGTGAAGAATATGATCCATAAAACCTTCATAGCCCAATGCCTACTTTACGAAAGACTCCTCCAACAAGCCTCGAATATGCCTTGTTAATGAATAGGCTTTTCCTCCATCTCCAACAGAGAATCTTTTTTTCCCGAAACAGCAACATAGAATCTACCATGGTAGCACCTCTTCCAAACAAATTATCAAAATGCATGTCTTCAGTCTTCCTACTGAGTATTGGTCCAATAACAAGACTCTCTTCGGCCCTTTTCTTGCTTTACCGATTTTCTGAGCTCTACCCATAAAATCAGTCACACAAACTCCACAAGCTTTGTAACTCATGACATTATATGAATTGAGCTCTAGCAGAAAATGGACAATATATCAACTTCCCTCAAATGTAGGGTTGTGAAAAAAGCTTGAACTCGATAGGCTCAGCTCAAGCTCAGCTCAATAAGGGCATGAGTCCAGCCTGATAGGTTAATGAGCCAAGCCCAGGCCCAAAAATTAGGCTCGATAGTTTAATGAGTTGAGCCCGAGCCGAGGTGGGCTCTACTCGATAAGAGTTCAGACTTGATAAGGGTAAGGAAAAGTGGAACTAGCAATTAGAGAGACTCCCAAGAATTCATTTTCTTGTGTTTGTTGTCTCCCTTAGTACGGAAAGCACATAGACAAGGTATTCTACAACCTTAATGCCCTCCTAAATCCATCCTCATATCTTACAACACGTTCATGTATTGTTGGCATATGTTGCAGTATTCAAAATCATGGCCATCATCATTCTATCCATGGCAGATTAAATTTCCTAACCACGTACAATTAGCTTAGGAGTTTGTATCTCCTTTATGACAATTTCTGAGACACACAACCTTATTAATGTGTTTGATAATAGTGTATACATATAATTTTAAAATATATAAAATCACTAGTCTAAAAGTACTTAGTAGATAATACTAGTCAAACCTTCTCTACATATTAATATAGGTGAATCTTGAGAAGTCAAAGAAATCTTGGCTCAATAAGCTGGCTTGAGCTCAGGCTTGATAAGGGCTCATGAGCCTATCTCAATAGCTTAACGAGCCAAGCTCAAGCCTAAAATTCAAACTCAATGGCTTAGTGAGCTAAAAGCTCAAGCCAAGCTGAGCTCGGCTCATTGGGCTCAATAAACAACCCTACTCAAGTCACTATGTGGAACATCTACCAGTAATCAAGAAACCAAATCACTTAATTGGTGTGACAACTCCTATTATTGCATGCAATTAGTAACGATGATATTGGTAATTTTAAAATTAAGAAAATATCTGCTAACAATGATAGCTTAATCTAAGCCAAGCAAAAGGAAGTAGAAATGGCTGTGTGGTGTGGGAATTGAAGACGACCAATCATTTTGCCTTGGAAGTCCTTTAAACTTTGGTATTGGAAGCATTCTTAATCGTTTGCACAAATTTTTAATTCATCCTCTGTGGAAAAAGGACCCCAGTCCAACAAATTTTTAATATGTTCTCTACTGCTAACTAACAAGTCCACAAATACTCCATGCAAAGTCCTTCAAACAGTCAATGTTTCTTTTCTTTTTTTTTTTGAGAGCCTTCAAACTATCAAATTATCCTTAGGAGAGAGGCACTCACCTCATCCTCCAATTTGCCCCCTTAAAACAAGCTCTCATGTGTAGCATTGCTTGCAAGGTTGCAAAACTTAGTACATAATATTTCTTAGGCTCCATTTGGATGTAGTGCCAGGCTAGGATGAAAAGTAGCATGGGTTTGGTGTGATTTACGAGCAAAGTCATCTTACATTTCTACTTACAACAAATTAACTAATCAACTCCAACCACTACTTCATTTTCTAACGAAACAATAGCCAAAAGCACCCCAGCTCGCTCCACTAAAGCTGCTGCACTTTGTAAAGAATAAGTGCTATTGGTCGTAGGGGCATGGCTTAAGCGCCCCCAGAACCAAGTTCCATTCATTTCTCTTATTCGTTCAACTAGTCTACTTCAAAATGTCCAAAGATACGCGTGAAGGAAGCTACAGTTACGAGGAAAAAAAAGGAAGTTCCTTCTTTTTTACATTGTTGACCTTATTGATTAGGGGCATTTGTGGAAGACCCATGTAGCATACCTGCCAAGTGTGGGATGCTTGTGGGACCCCTATATTGATCTTGTTTTGTTAGGATATGATTATTTTATTTCTATTTTCTTTATTATACAGCTCTTGGATTTGATTTGCTCCTCAGGGACATCTATGTACTTTCACCCTTTCGATCTCTTTCTATATAGGAGAATCCTAAGGTTTCAATAACATTTGAATCATCTCAACCAATTTGTTATCAGAGCACCGAACCTAGACCGTGGCTCTCGATATCCCACCCCTAAGGTCCCAAACCCTACCACCCAACCCCCTCTTCCTCTCTCTCTCTCTGCGGCGACAGCAGCACAGCCCACCGATGGTGCTCCAGTGGCCACGAGCGGTGCCAAACGCGTGCAACGACCCATCTGCAATGCACCCATGGGCAGCTGCAACTAGGCAACGCTGCAATGCCCCCACACGCTTGATTCGGCGGAGCGACGACAACAGGTGTGGCATGGCAATGGTCAGAGCGCCAATGCAGCAATGCACGAGGCATCTGATGGGCTAGAAGAGGTAAGAGCACGTCTGCAGCAAATCTGATCGGCGGCGCGTGTGGGGTTAGCAACAATGGCCCACAATCAGAGGCACTCCAACGGCTTAGACACACATCTGAGAGGGTTGTAGCCTCTTCCTAGGGCTACGTCCTCTTCTATCACAAGGAGAGAGACACCTAGGTCTCCTTGGGGTCGTCTCGAATGTTCTCCCCACACCCAGGTTAGGCCAACATCTGTTCGAGGGGGCTTTTTTCACGAGATGCAAGTCTGAATTTGTTTGTTTCAGATCTACGGATGAGTTCTTGGTTATAGAAGGTAGATTGAGGTTTCCAGATTGCGAAGATGACTTTAGATGATAAGTTCAAGGTGACATCAAGTTCTCTTTCGGACACCAAGATACTTAAGAATCCGTTTTTCGATCCCGTCATCAAGTCAAACGAGGCCAACTACCCGCAGTGGTCTCAAACTTTCCTCATGATTGTTAGGAGTCATGGGAAGACCTATATCCTTATGGATCCGGATCCTACAAACAAGACTAACGCGGACGCTAACTGGGACAGAGACAATGCCATGGTCTCTACATGACTCATGTAGACTATTATTCCCTACATAAGAGATAAGATCATGTATTACGCTACGACAGAGATGTGGGAGTCCTTATGTGAGACATACTCACATGCCAAGAACTCCGCATGAGTTTTTCAGGTCTTCTACGATCTCTTCTACTTGCATCAGGAAGGACGCACATTGGCACAGTACTATTCCCTTCTGAAGGGAATGCTAGAGAGGCACCACTCCTATTTGCCAGGGTGTGCCTATGAGTCTTGGAAGAGCTTTAGGAAACAGTTGGCAATCTCTCTCTTCTTGGCAAGCCTTGGACTAGAGTATACAGTTGCCAAAGATCAGATCCTCACCGCTTCAGAGCTTCCTACCCTGGAGGAGGCCTATAGTAGACTCAACAAAGTTTCGATGCGTACTTCTACTACTGATTCTGGGGCTCAGACGTCCGCATTGGCTAGATCCCTGGACGTAGCAGGGGGCTCCTCTCCCTACATGTGGCCGTGGATGCGGGAACTCTTCTGGTACACAAAGCAAAACCCCATGTACCTATTATGGCACACTTGGACACTCTGAGGCTTCATGCTGGCAGAAGCATGGTAGGCCACCTGTGGCTAATCAAGCAACTGAAGTCTCCGATGGAGTTCTACCCAACCCTGATGTCACTTCCCTGAGTACAAAGATTGAGAAGTTGCGGCAGCAGATTGCTTAGTTGACTTAGGCTTCTTCTTAGTCTCCAGACACTGCAGCTATTACCACCTCTTCTGAGACACCTGTGCCTGGTATATCGACACTCTTATCATCTGGTAATTGGTTGATTAATTATGGTGCGTCCAAGCACCTATGTGGCGACAAAGGCTCGTTCTCTTAGTTAGCGCCAGTTACACAGGCCAGGACAATACAGGTGGCAGATGAGAGACATTCACCATTTGTTGGCAAGGGAGATATGTCTTTATCTCCTACCTTGAGATTGATAGATGTCTTTTATGTGCCTAATTTTCCTTTGAGTCTACTGTCTGTTAGCAATTTTACTGAAGACTTAAACTGCCAAGCTATTTTTGACGCATCTTCTTATGTCTTGAGGGGCAAATTCACTGTGAAGACAATTGGTAAAGAGCGTGAGAAACAACGAATGTACCATCTGAGCCGCACTCTTGTTGCTGCTTTTGCTACCCAGGGCCTTGCTTCTACTGTATCTCCTCTCCAGTGGCACCACAGCCTTGGCTACTTACCTATTGATCACCTCAGACGTGTTTTGTCGCACATACCCTCCACTACTACTCACATGTGATGTCTGTCAGTTGGGCAAGCATCACAGGACTAATTTTTCAAGTCCTACTTCTGTTTCATCTGTTGCTACATTTGAGTAGATTCATATGGATGTTTAAGGTCCCAGTCATACTCTTGATCGACTTGGAAACAAATTTTATCTTATTTAGTTGATTTTTCCTGTATTTCCTGGATATTTCTTCTGAAGAATAAGTCCGATGTGGGACAAATCCTTAAAAATTTTGTTAAAGAAATAAAAATTCAACATTATTGTTTGATGAAGTGTTTTCGGTCTAAGAATGCCTTGAAATTTTATCCTATGCGTTTGCACACCTTTTCTAGTTGTGACATTATCCATGAGACCACATGCCTTCATACCTCTCAACAAAATGGAGTTGCTGAGAGAAAACATCGCCATATTTTTGATGTAGCTCGTAGTTTGTTGATTCACCATTCAGTCCCCTCCCTTTACTGGGGTGATATTGATTTGACTGCATGTTTTTTTATCAATCGGATGCCTAATGCTGCTTTACATGAACAGATTCCATTGCAGGTTATGTACCCTGATCGCCCCTTGTATCACGTTACCCCTCGAACTTTTAGTTGTGTTGCCCATGTCCACCTGTTGGGACTAGGGAAGGATAAACTAGCACCGAGAACAGTTAAGTACGTTTTCCTTGGGTATACCCGAACGCAAAAGGGATATCGATGTTTTGATCCGCTTACTTCTCAGCAGATGTCACCTTTCATGAGACGATACCCTTCTTTTCTACGACCACTGCTGAGATGCCTTCTAAGAGTGATATGGTGCATATGTCATTTACCACCATTCGCTTTGAGAGTTTTCCTAAGATTCCCGTCCCAACTACACCACCACTTGCTGCTACACATTTCTTTCCTTGTCTGATTGAGCTACTTCAGACATATGTCCGCCCTCATACTATTTATCAAGGACCCCCACCATTGGCTTCTCAGGTGAGTCATTTAGACACTGCGCATGTTTACCATGTGATGATCACAGAGACAAGACAGATGATGCAACAGGTGATGATCTCGATCTTCCGATAGCCATTCGAAAGCGACCACGGACCGGCACTAATCCTATGGCCGGAACACTTGCTACTAATGGCTTAGCCCCTGGATTTGCTGGATTCACTCAGGCGTTAGCTACTTAGATTCCAACTACTCATCATGAGGCCATGCTTAATCGAAAATGGTGAGCAGCCATGGAGGAGAAGATGGCCGCTCTCAGAGGTCGTGGGACCTGGGAGCTCACTCCACTTTCTGATGGTGCTACACTTGTTGGCTATCGGTGGATATTCACTGTGAAGTTCAACTCAAATGGCGGTGTGGCTAGATACAAAGTACGCCTTGTGGCAAAGGGGTTCACCCAAACCTATGAGATGAACTTCTTTGACACCTCACCTATTGTCAAACTTCCTACTATACGAGTGCTGGTCGCAATGGCAATTCGATTAGATTGGCCTTTGCATCAATTGGATGTAAAGAATACATTCCGCTATAGTAATCTCCAAGAGAAAGTCTACATGCAATAGCCACCTGGCTTTGAGGCTTAGGAGGAGTGTGTGCCGACTATGAAAGGCCATCTATGGCCTTAAGCAGAGCCCCAGAGTTTAATTCCAGAGGTTGTCACAGGTTGTAAAGGCAGTTGAATTCAGGAAATCAACAGCCGACTTTTCTCTCTTTGTCAGGAGGACTGAACGAGGTATTATGGTACTTATTTATGTTGATAACTTAATTATCACAGGGGATGATGAGTAGAGTGTTGCTGAGATTAAGTGCATTCTAGTAAAGTAGTTTGTCATGAAGGACTTGAGAGCTCTACAGTATTTTCTTAATATTGAGGTTGTTCATAGTAAAAAGAGTGTTGTCTTGTCCCAAAGGAAGTATGCCTTGGACATCTTGCAAGAGGTTGGCATGCTTAGGGCCAACGAGGCCAATATTCTTATGGATCCCAAGATGTCACTCTACAATGAGGATGCACAAGTGGTGGACAGTAGGCAGTACAGGCAACTTGTGGTCAAACTACTTTACCTCACTATCACGAGATCAAATATCTCATCTAGAGAGACTGAGCCAGTTCATGGCCAAGCCAACATGTAAGCACTGGGATATAGCATTGATGGTGCTCAGATACGTTAAGAAGGCTTCTGGGAAGGGTCTCCTTTTCTCTAAGGGGTCTTCTATAACTTTGGTTGACTATTCTGACACAGACTATGCCAGGTGTCATGTGGACTACAAATCCACTACTGAGTTCTGCACCTTTTTGGTAGGGAGTTTGCTTACTTGGAGAAGCAAGAAACAAGGCACAGTTGCAAGATCCAACGCCGACTCTGAGTACAGAGCCATGGCTCAGACGACTGTAGAGACGATGTGGATTAGGTCCCTGCTTACTGATTTGTAGGTACAGTTTTCTAGCCAACTGGAGATGAGATGTGATAGCAAAGCAACCACTTTCATTGCCAACCTAGCATTTCACAAGAGAACGAAGCATGTTGAGCTTAATTGCCACTATACCAGGGACATCATCCAAAAGGGATTGCTATATACCACACTAATCACATCTGAGGAATAGATTGCTGATGTTTTCACCAAACCAATTGGTTGAAATGACTTAATTTAATATAGAAAACCCTAGGCTCTCTTATATAAAGAGAGACCAGAGAGTTAAAAGTACAGAAATATCCCTGAGGGACTAAACACCCATAACCCGTACAATAAAACCATAAAAAATAACAATATGCTAACACTCCCCCTCAAGCTGAAGCACAAATATATATCATGCTCAGCTTGGATGCACATGAATCCAATACAGATCTGCTAAGGGCTTAGTGAAAATATCTGCAATCTGCTCTTCAGATGTAACTAAAGTAGTATATAGCAACCCCTTTTGAATAATATCCCTCGTATAGTGACAATCAACCTCAACATGCTTCGTCCTCTTATGAAATGCTGAGTTGTTGGCAATGAAGGTAGCTGCTCTATTATCACATCGCATCTCCATGGGGTTAGAAAATTATATCTGCAAGTCAATAAGCAAGGATCTGATCCACATCATCTCTGCAATTGTTTGAGCCATAGCTCTGACTCAGACTCAACACTAGATCTCATAATTGTGCCATGTTTCTTGCTTCTCCATGTGATCAAATTCTCTGCTAAGAAGGAGCAGAACCCAGTAGTGGATTTGCGATCCACATGACATCTGACGTAGTCCGCATCAGAGTAGCCAACCAAAGTCATAGAAGACCCCTTGGAGAAGAAAAGACCTTTCCCAGGAGCCTTCTTGACGTATCTGAGCACCATCAATGCTGCATCCCAATGCTAACATGTTGACTTGGCCATGAACTGACTCAGTCTCCCTATTGTAAAGGAGATATCTAGTCGCGTGATAGTGAGGTATATCAGCTTACCTACAAGCTGCCTGTACTACCTGTTGTCCACCTATGCATCCTAATCATAGAGTGGCATCTTGATGTCCATAGGAATATTGACCTCCTTAGCCCCAAACATACCAACCTCCTGCAAGATGTCCAAAGCATACTTCCTCTGAGACAAGACCACGCCCTTTTTGCTGCGAGTAATCTCAATACCAAGAAAGTATTGTAGAGCCCGCAAGTCCTTCATGACAAACTACTCTACTAAAATGGCTTAACCTCGTCAACACCCTGCTCATCATCTCCTGTGACAATTAAGTCATCAACATAAACAAGAAATACCACAATACCTCGTCTAGTCCTCCTGACAAAGAGAGAAATCAGTTATCGATCTCCTGAATCCAGCTGCCTCTATAACCTGTGACAACCTCTGGAACCAGGCTCTAGGGCTCTACTTAAGGCCATAGATGACCTTCCGTAGTCGATATACACACTCCTGAGTCTCAAAGCTAGGTGACTACTGCGTGTAAGCTTCCTCTTAGAGATCATCATAGATGAAGGCATTCTTCACATCCACCTGATGCAAAGGCCAATCTAACTGAACTGCTACTGCAACCAACACCCGTACTATGAGAAGTCTGGCAACTAGTGAAAAGGTGTCAAAGAAGTCCACCCCGTAAGTCTAGGTGAACACCTTTTCCACGATGCGTTCCTTGTACCTAGCAACACTACCATCTGGGTTGAACTTCACAGTAAATACCCATCGACAACCAACAAGTGTAGCACCATCAGGAAGTGGAGTGAGCTCCTAGGTCCCACGGCCTCTAAGAGCGACCATCTCATCCTCCATCGCTACCCGCCATTTTGGATCAAGCATGGCCTCATGATGAGTAGTTGGAATCTGCGTAGTAGCAAACGCCTCAGTGAATCCAGCAAATCCAGGAGCTAAGCTATCAGTAACAAGTGCCCCAGCCATAGGATAAGTGGTGCAAGTCCGTAGTCGCTTCCGAATAGCTATCGGAAGATCAAAAACATCACCTACCACAACATCTGTCATGTCCCTTTAACCATCACATAGCAAACATACATCAGTATCTAAAGGACTCACCTGAGAAGCTGATGATGAAGGCAAGGATGAGGGTCCCTTATAAGTAGTATAGGGGCGGACATATGTCTAAAGTGGCTCAGTCAGACGAGGGAAGGGATGCGTAGCATGAGGTGGTGGTGGTGGCGGTGGTGTAGAAACAAGAATCTCAGGAAAACTCCCAAAGCGAATGGGGGTATATGGCATAGACGCCATATCACCCTCTGAAGGCATCTCAGCTGCAGTCGTAGAAAAGAAAGGTATCACCTCATGAAATGTAACATCTGCAGAAATAGTACCGAGAAGTAAGCGAATCGAAACACCGATACCCTTTCTGTGCCCAGGTATACCCAAGAAAAATGCACTTACCTGTGCTAGTTTATCCTGACCTGATCCCAACAAATAAACAAAGACAACACAACCAAAAGTCTAAGGGGTGACGTGAAACAGGGGTCGATCAAGATGCATAACCTGCAAAGGAATCCGTTTATGTAATGCAGCATTAGGCATCCCATTGATCAAAAAACATGCAGTCAAAACAACGTCACCCCAGTAAAGGGAGGGAACCAAATAGTGAATCAGCAGAGTATGAGCAACATCAAGAACGTGGCAATGTTTCCTCTCAGCAACACCATTTTGCTGAGATGTGTAGGTACATAGTCTCATGAATAATGCCATGACTAGAAAAGAAAGTACACAAACGAGTAGTACAAAACTCCAAGACGTTATCAGACTGAAAATGTTTCACAAAAGACGAATGCTAAGTTTTTATTTCCTAAACAAAATTTTCAATGATTTGACCCACATCGAACTTATTCTGCAAAAGAAACATCTAGGAAATGTGAGAAAAATCATCCACTAACAGAAAATATCCATTCCAAGTTGATCAAGAGTACAACTGGGACCCCATACATCCATATGAATCAAGTTAAAAACAGCAGCAAAAGAAACAGAAGTAGAACTGCAAAAATTAGCCCTATAATGCTTACTTAGCTAACAAGCATCACAGGTGAGAACAGTAGTAGAGGGTATGTGCGGCAAAATCCGTCTGAGGCAATCAATAGGCAGGTGACCAAGGCAATGATGCCACTGAAGGGGAGATCCAGTGGAAGCAAGGTCCTGGGTAGTAGAAGCAACAATAATGATCTGGCTCAGATGGTATAGCCCCCCTTTCCTCACGCCCTGCACCAATCATCTTCCCAGTTAGTTTGTCCTGCAAGACATAAGAAGACAGATCAAAAATGACTACAGTTCAAATCCCTAGTAATACTGCTAACAGACGGTAAACTCAAGGGAAAATTAAGCACAAAAAAGACATCTACAAATCTCAAGGTAAGAGATAGAGACATATCTCCCTTGCCAACCAATGGTTTATCTCCCATCTGCCACCTGCACAATCCTTGTTGGTGTAACAGGGGCTAATTAAGAGAATGCACCCCTATTACCACATAGGTGCGTAGATGCACCAAAATCAATCAACCAATTACTAGATGACAAGCATGACATATAAGTCGCAAGTGCCTGTGAGAAGGTACCAATAGATGCAGTATCTGAAGATTGAGATGATGAGGCATGTGCCAACTGCACAATCTGCTGTCGCAGAGTCTCAATCTCTGTACCCTAGGAACTCACATCGAAACTGGTGGGCACTCCATCTGTAATCTCAGCTGCCTGATTGGCCATGGGTGGCCTACCATGCTTCTACCAACATGTAACCTCTAGATGACCAAGTCTGTCACAATAGGTACACGGTGTCTTAGTACATGTACCAGACGAGTGTCCGCGTTCACGACCACGTGCAGGGGGAGGAGTACCCCTGCCACGTCCAAGGATCGCTGCCAGTGCGGACATTTGAGTACCAGCATCTAAAGCCAAAGTACAGACTGCAACTCTGCTGAGTCTGCTATAAGCCTCCTCTGAGGTAGGAAGCTCAAGAGCAATGAGAATATGATCTCTGGCAACTGTATACTTAGGTCCAAGGCTTGCCAGGAAGAGAGAGACGGCCAACTATCACCAAATATCCCTCCAGGAATCAAAGGCACACCTCGGCAGATAAGAGTGATGCCTCTCCAGCATTCCCTTCAAGAGGGAGTACTGCTATGGCAGAGTATGTCCTTCCTGACACAAGTAGAAAAGGTCGTCGAAGACCTAAAAGACTCGTGCAGAGTTCTTGGCATAAGAATAGGTCTCACGCAAGGACTTCCACATCTT
Organism: Thalassia testudinum; assembly: GCA_037157565.1. Lineage (NCBI taxonomy): Eukaryota > Viridiplantae > Streptophyta > Magnoliopsida > Alismatales > Hydrocharitaceae > Thalassia > Thalassia testudinum. The sequence continues at coordinate 2,349,508 of JAZHRO010000003.1, read as the reverse complement.
CTTTGCGGTGTCGTAATACATGATTTCATCCCCTATACATGGAATAACTGTCTGCATAAACCACGCAAAGACCATGGCATTGTCTCTATCCCAGGTGACATTGGCACCAATTTTGCTCTCAGGCTCCGGATCTGTAAGGATGTGGCTCTTCCCATGACCCCTGACGGTCATGAGAAAAGTCTGAGACCACCGTAGGTAGTTGATCTCATCCAACTTGACGATAGACCAAAAAATGGATTCTTCAGTACCCCAGTGTCCAAAGAAGTGCCTGAATTCACTGCGGACTAATCATCTGAAGCCATCCTTACAATCTTGGAGCCGCAATCAGACTACTATATCCAAGAGGTCATCAATCAGATCTGAAATCTGAAAAATCAAACCTGCATCTTCACAAGAAATCCCTTAGACTAGTTGCAGCCGCAAGTGCCATGCACCATGCACTGCTACAATCCATCGCCGCCTAGCACGTGCTAGCCACAGCTGCGTGCACCGCCCATCATGCACGAGCCGTCGCCGCGCAGATGCGTGCTGCCCAACGTGCGAAGGAGCAAGACCCCTGATTCGTCGCCGCCTGTGCGTGGTCTTGCGCAAGCGCGGGTGTGCCCTACACATGCGAGGAGCGGCGTGAGGCCCTATGCCGCTGCCGCCGATGGCGCACAAAGAGGAGGAGAAAGGGATTTAGGTTTAGGGTTTTGTAGGTCTTGAGGGTGGGATACCAAGAGCTACAGTCTAGGACCGATGTTTTGATACCAAATTGATTGAAATAACTTAATTCAATATAGAAAACACTATGCTCTCTTATATAGAGAGACCAAAGGGTTAAAAGTACAGAAATATCCCTGAAGGACTAGACACCCATAACCCATACAATAAAAACATAAAAAAATAACAATATGCTAACAAAGCCCTTAGCTAGATCTTTATTTTGATTCATGTGTATCCAAGCTAAGCAAGATAAATATCTATGCTCCAGCTTGAGAGGGAGTGTTAGCATATGATTTTTTTATTTCTATTTTCTTTATTATACGGCTATTGGGTTTGATTTACTCCTTAGGAATATCTATGTACTTTTACCCTTTCGATCTCTCCCTATATAAAAAAGCCTTAGGATTTCAATAACATTTGAATCATTTAAACCAATTTGTTCGTTATTTACCTAGGTGCCTTGTATTTTCAAAAGCTTTCTATCAAATTTGCTTCTATTGTATTGTGTTGGACCTACTTCAAGTGCTTGAATTCACCTATGGATACAAGCTCTTATTATTCTCCATGATTGTGATTATCATCTTTAGCAAAATCAGATGTTGAGCACTATCATCTCTCTCTCTCTAGTGCTTCTTCCTATTGTCCATTCGAAAATAAACACCACAAACCTCTCCCTACATCTCTACTTCCAATATAGGTAAAAAATACACCTTATGCCATCTCAATTCACATCTGTCCGTTATTCTAACACCTCCATAACGCAACACTTCCTAAACTTTATCTAAGGCTAAACATAAAGACTCGTCCAAATGTAGCCTTCAAGAGTATAAAATACATAGGAGATTAATCAAAATTGTATTTTTCAAATATAATTCCTAATGATTAACTAATAAGGGCATATTGATATTTTAAGTGATGAAATCATACGGCCCACTCTAGTATGTAGTGTTCCTACACTTCACAAGACATTTGAGGTGAAAGAGAAAACATAGGAATATTCACAGTTATAAGCAAAAGACAAGTCATGGAATCTCAATGCAAAATCAGCTCAGTAAAGCCAAATGACCAATTAATCAGCCTGATAACCAGTTAATTGAACCAGCCGACTGTTGGCCAAGTATCGATACTCAGTGCAGCAAGGTCACTAATTAATTGGCCAAGTATAGCAACTTTGGTAACCTTTATTGCTTATGTGGTAGAATCACTTAATAAAGGTGTCCAAGTTAGTATGATCAATTGGTACGGCAGCCTCTCCATGCACCAGACAAAATCAGATTTTACAAGGACTGTAACACTCTATTACCCTCTTAATGGCGCAAAGCCAGTACTCGAAGGACAGGATGGATCCAAGCTCCCACCGCTGGCACATAGGTTACCTACAATTCATATATTCCTAAAGTTATCAGCTGCAACTTGCTGAAATCATCATGATTCAGGCTAGAGTTATTGCCAAAGCTTCTTAGCAAAATCTACACCCTCTGCAATTTTGAACATTCCCTGGAAAAGCAGGATGGTATCATGAGTGTATCAAGAAAAGGGAACAGAGTTCCATAAGATACATGTGATGAAACAACCATGAAATTAGAAAAAGAAGCACAAATAATGCAAGAAAGCATCCTAGCTTATCTCATCTGAAAGAATGTAATGACATGATGATGGCAGAAGCCTCACATATCTTTATTGTTTAGAAGATTAGACTCACACCAAGAATGTGACAATTCCAGCTTTCTGATGGTAACTCACTGTGTAATATTCTTACTACTGGCTTATCTTTAGGAAATGCATAAATAGTAATCTTCCGTATCTCTGTGAATTATTTAGCCATATTATCTGATAAACAGTATAAGAACCCAGCAAATGGACATGATCGAGTTCCGAAGTACACAATCTAATTAAGCAAATAATCACTCACATAAGCGAGACACAAAGTTAGCAATCTAGCTCCACCTATACAATTTGAGGAGAGGAAGTAACCATCAAAGATGCACTAGGAATTTTTTTTAGTAAACGGATGTGATTAGTCTTTTCTTGTGTACATTAGACCCTTTTTATAGGGGGTTCTAGACCTTGTTAATAACGTGTAATCATTTCTTTCTTGGGGAGCATAATCATCATCTTCATTTCCCAAGGACCCACCTCTTCTTCATGTCATTTTGCCCACTAAGTCAGTCACCTGGGCTTCATTATTTTGACATTTGGATGGAAATCATGCTCCGTTCAGATATCAAGTTGGTTGTCCTCTAGGCAATCCCAACGGGCTCACATCGTCCAGCCTGGGTTCCTGGGTCAGCTCCATCATCATTCCTCTCAGTCCTTATGCCACTTTGTCTGGGATCTCTGATGGACCCCTTCTACCAACCAGTCGACTGGGCTGACTAGTGAATTTGGTGGTGTGAGCCTAATTTTCTTACAATGGGTCAACTTCTTCTAGACCTTAGGCTAACCCGTTTTTGTGTTCATTAGACTTGTTAGGCAAGCCGCTTGAGCCTAACTTTTCCTCCCTCATTAGGACAAATAAGATGTCACTCATTTATTCCCAACCTTCTCTTGTGCCAGCAATAATTGTTTACTAGAAATTTCAAAGCTTTTATTACAATTGCTAACTTTTGGTGTCTCATCAACAAGTAGAGTCAAGCAAATTCAGTAAAAAAAACACCAAACAAACGAAACAAATTACTAATACCAATTGTTTTAAAAAAGGGTCAATTTTTTCACTAATCTCCTTTTGAATAGCCATCAAAAAGAAATCTCCACTTTAGGCCAAAACAAACTTCCAGACTCCAAGAAATCTTTTACACTCAGTTTCACCTCATCTCTCTGCAAGAAATAACGACTATGCTTTCTTGAGAGTAAATCTTCCCTCCTGGCATCCAGGCACCCTGGGACATGAAGTGCAATTTGTTTACAGTACGACCTGCAAATCCGCAGCTCTAGCATCCAAAAGTTGACCACCAACCAACCGCAGCCAACATCCATACCCTCTTTCAAAAACTTAATTCTTTGGCCAGGCTGAGGGTAAAGGATCTTTCTCCTCAACCAAGCCAAAAGTTTATGCACCAACTCGCATAAGGGTCTACACCAATCCAATTATCCACCTAGAACCCAAAAGTTTTCTCATTCCCAAAATCTGCGGGAGAAAACAAAGATCTGCAACACAATTGTATCAAGATTTCACCAAAATGTAGTGTTCCAACCCCTCGGAAAAAAAATGTAGATGTTCCGTGAGAAGCATGTGTCATGTTGCTCCAATTCGAAGTCTTGCAAATAACACAACCAAATCAACTAACTTGCCTCACTTTCCCCAATAACTTAACTGGCTATTATCATAGAAGAGTCATTGAATGATCTCAAACGTAGAATACCAGCAAATCTAGCCTCCACCTTCTTTGCAATCCTTAAAACGATAAGGTGGACAACTGAACTAGAGGACAAAATGGACTTTAACCATGCCAATGTTTCCACTCTTGAGAGAATGAGATCTCCATCCCTACAATCTCCTCTCTATCTTCTCTAGGAACACATCCCAGGAACAAGCACAGTCACATCAACAATAAAGGAAGTGTGATTAAAAGAGAAAAACTCAGTAACTCGATTTTGATGTTGGCAAAATATTAGTGTTCGTAAATATGACAATAGAGCTAATTTCAGGAACTTGGCTCATTCACAAACTTTGTACTAGCATTTAATTTTCTCAAGAATTACAAATTATTCCTGAAGAACACTCAATTTGTCATTTTCAGAATTTTTGAAAAGAGAAATAATTTCAGGATTGACGAATCCTTGTGTGTTCTTTTTGAAAAGTAGAATCTTCACGAATTGATCATTTATTTGTGCTCAATGGTTCTAATTTTAAATTTTTTTAGTAATTAATTTGTTTTTTTTTAATGGAAAATGGGAAATTTCACTAAAGAAAAGGAAAGCTTAAAACACAATAGTTGCAAGCAAGTTGTGGCAATGCAGAACCCCATCAAGAGACGTCCTCTCCCTTCTAAAGATGACCCCATTACTATCTATCCAAATGCACACCATAAAAGGATGAAAGCTCTCCTAATGGTGTCCCCATCAGCAAGGGTTACATGTATGCTAGACTAGAAATCCAAGGGGACATAGCTAAGAAACCAATCACTAGCACCCATCAAACAAAAAAGTGCAAAAACGCAACCGAAGAAAAGGTGGTTTATGTCTTCCGCCCCTTCACCACAAAGAGGACAAGCTACATTCACTTCCAATGCCCAATGTCTTCTATAATCCTAAGTGACCAGACATCCTCTCCTTAGGAGCCACAAGAAGAATCTCATCAAGGGGATTTTTTTTTTTGAAAAAGGAAAGGGTAGTTATCCAGGGTGATAACTACCCCTCATCAAGGGGATTTTACACCTTCAAATCTTCCTCTAGTTAGATTCGAATCCCTAGACTACCTGAGGCATACTCTCCACGTACCAAAAATACACCTTCTTGACAGAAAAATCTTTGTGCCTCCAGATCTAGTCATCTTTATCTTGGCCAGGCCGAATATCAAGGGGGGTTTATAGTAAAAGGGAATGAAGTAGGTAAGGCAAACAACCAACATCCCTCAAAGTAAAAATCCACCGCTAAAGCTATAAACTCAATTGCTAAAGCAGCAAGTCTAGGATAAAAGTTTACAACGACCACAACCAAGGACTATTCATGGATCCAGAATCTAAACTTGGTGCCATCACCCAAGTAACTTATAAATGGGTCATGACTTTTCTTAAAATCTTCTACAATCCCGTCAAAAATGGAGAAGAGCCTCGAACCAGCATCCTCCTTTCATCTCAATCTATGGTATCACCATAAGATTCACAAAGACTCCTTTTCCAAAGGGGGGGATTAGACCCCATAAGGCACCCACTTAGTGAGCAAAGCATCCTTCATTGTCGTCAAACCAAGTACATCTAAGTCACCATCTGCCTTTAGCATGCACGCCTCCTTCAAATAATCCAAGAACAAGAAATTATCTCCAATGACAGAAGCCCATAGGAAGTGTCGTCTAATGGAGTCAATACATTATAAAACTAAGGTCAAAATTTAGAAGACCAATAGGTATAATGGCAACATGGAGAGCAAGGAGGATAGGAGAGTTAGTCTACCTCCCCTTGGCAGAAGACGGGAAGCCCAACCATAGATCCAAAGGCACAACATCCACCAATTAAGAACATTCAAACTCAATGAAATGACGGATATCAATCCCACACCTCGATAAAAAAGAGGTACTCCACACAAAACATCCTATTAATATAAGATCGGCACGAATTCAACTCCATCAAATCATAGAAATATCCCATAAATCAGTCACAAGGCCCCACCAACAAATTGATCATCAATACAAAGTAGCATTGAAGTCCCTACCTACCAACCAGCAATCAAAGTTGCAATAAACAATAGTTAGTATTTAACTGGGGATGTCACTAACTAAGGAGTATACGACACAATAGGTATCCATGAATTAAAAAATTTTAAAAAAATTATATATATATATAAGTTTTTTTAGAAGAAAATGGAAGATTGTTGGAGGTCAATAATCAACCACCAACTTTCATTAAAGAATTAATGGAACAAACTTACATAATTTGAAGATACAACTCAGATAACACATGAGTCTCCCTTGATACATTCTTCACCCACACCCACTCATTTTCTTACACCATGACATTGTGTTGGAGCCACAAATGCCACAAGGCCACCAAACCTGTTACCCATCCCATTGTATTAGCATAAATAGTCCTACAAAACAAGTCCCAGAACCTAACAAAAGAAGAACAATCTACATTGTGAATCCACAGGTCCCTCCACAACGTCACTGAGAATAGGCATGAGAAAAATAAATGCTCAACGTCTTCATCTTTTGTACCACACAGGGCACATGTCCGGTCATCCAACCATCTTGGTCTATAGGTTTTCATGACCATCACCAACTTCACCCTCCTAGACATCCACACAAAAATCTTTGTTTTAACTGGCAACTGAAGTGTCCAGATGATCATGGAACAATCACCCCAAAGGTCTGAAGGCGGCCCCTCCTCTCTCGTTAGTCTCTTGTATAATTTCCCTACAGTACATCGTCCATCCTTCCATACAAAACTATCACGCCTACTATCTTCAAGTCTACACTCCAATATAGTCATCATACCTTGAAATTCCAACAAAGTGGTCTCTGACAATCCCGCTGGAAGGATAGGAGCCCGCGAATTTGAGGACCCTTCTTGCATCTAAGGCACACGAGCCTCCTTATCCACTAAAAAGCTGAACAAGCATGGGAACAAAGTGGAAAAAGGTTCACATCCCACCCAATCATCTTTCCAAAATCGAAATCGAAATAGCTCCCTCGTTCCTAGAAGCAAACTAAAAAAATCTGAAAGCCCTGAAAGCCCTACTAGAGGACAGGTAACATGCTAAACCAAAAGGTCAAGAAGCCTCTCTAACTCGAGCACCCAAAAACAACATCCATGGATGAACCATAGGAATCATGTAGCACCATCTCCACAAGGGCATCTCACTCACCAAGGAGTCTAGCATCCCATTTCAAAAGCAAAGTGTCATTGAATTCTCCAAACCACCGCACACCCAAATACACCTCTAGACTTCGATCTACAGATCTCAGCCCATGGTATCAACTATAAGACATGTCCATCATGATCGAGTCCTTTCCAAAAGAATCTTTTCCTAACAACCTCCAATTTGGTGAGCACCTTCTTTGTCAGCCTAAATATAGATAGGTAGAAAATAGGGATAGCTGACACAACCGCCTTCACCAGCACAAGTCTTACTCCCCTTAAAAGAATCCTACCACCCCATCCATCAAGTCTCCTCCAAACCCACTCCACCACCAAGTTCCAATCCACAATCAACAACCCTCCCTATATAAAGAAAACGGTGTCGTCTGCATACTGTAGCAGCTAAGTTAGAACCGAGCCATCTACCTATAAGGTGAATCTAAAGAAGAGTTCTCCCCTGCAACCTTTGAAAGCAAGACAAGCAAGCGTATCCACTGTTATATTGAACAGTAAGGGCACTAACGGGCAACCCTATCGCACCTGTTAGTGAGAGTAGGTCCAAGAGCCATGAGGATTCCCATTCACCAACATTGAAAAGGATGTAGTCGTAGGACACTACTTCATAAGTCAGACCCATCCTTTCGAGAAACCCCTCCTCAAAATCTCCCATAAGTAGGCCCAAGTAACAGAGTTGTACGCCTTAGAAAAATCCACCTTCCACATGAACAGCAGTTTGTCACTCCTCCAAGCAGCAACCATCTCCTCCTGCAAAAGAAACGAGTCCTGCAAAGATCTGCCCAAGAAAAAAGCTGACTACACAGGGGATATTGGTCATGGCAACACCACGCGAAGCCTATTGGCCAACACCTTACCCACCAAATGATATATTACGTTAGAGATGGCGATAGGCATGTAGTCATCAATGGTTTCGACTCTTGATTTCCTTGGCAACAAGAAGAAAAAGAATCTATTAAGCCTCTTGAAGCCCTAATTCCTGCTAAAGAATTCGCGTACCATGCTCATAACATTCTCTTCAACCACATCCCACAACTCCTTGAAGAATAGAACTTGCAAGCTATCTAGGCCCGGGGATCACACAACCTTGAGTCCACGTAGAGCAACAAGGGCCCCCTCCTCCGTGACCTCCCAAAGTAGGTATGCCTTCTCCTGATCAACCAGAGTAGGCATGTCTGAAGAGCCCAGCTCCAGTCACTGATAGGTCTCCTCCTAGTGAAATCATGGAAGTGTGAACTCACCACATCACAGAATTGAGACCTCTGGTCCAAGACCACATCCCCCACTCATAAAGATTGGATAAGATTTGTCCTCCTTCTAGCAGTTGTAGTCATGTAAAAGAATCTGGTATTTGCATCCCCTTCCTTAAGCCATAATTGCTTTGATTTCTCTCTCCAGTCCATCTGCCTCTTGTGGTCCTCCTCCCTAACCTTAGCTTGCAGCCTACACCTCTCCTTCTGCTCGGATTCCCCCGACGGACCATCCCTCTCCTTTAAATCCAACTCACTGGTAGCCTGAAGTGCCTCCCTCTTAGCTTGATCATGCCTCCCCTACACCTTTTTATATTCCATGAGCATGGCATGCATACCCTTTAACATCCCCACCAACATGCATGTCACAGATGTGGATCGAGGGATTTCATGAAACCATGACTTTTGAAATTTGAAATTAGACGAGAAGGGCACCCCCTCCCCACTATCCCATAGCAGTAGGGTATGGTCAGAGAAGAGCCTATCCTTGGCCATCACAGAAGCTCCCTGGTACACCTCCACCAGCGACACATTACATAAGAAACAATCTATCTAGGAGGCAGAACTTGCTCCATTCGTCGAAGTAAACACCACACCAAAGGTAGGAAGATCAAATGGCTCGAGCTCATCCACCACTTGAAGAAATCCTCCATCTAAGCATCCAGCCTTCTAATATATCTATCGCCTCCACGGTGACGTTGAAATCACCACCCACTAGCCAAGGCCACCCATCAGCAAGAGTAAAGACCTACATCAACTCCTCCCATAAAACCATCCTAGAGGATCCATCACACGATTCATACACACCAGAGAGAATCAACGTTACCCCATCAGAATTCCTAGTAAAGATTCTTGAAACAACTCTAGCCGCAATCAAGGAACACTATGACAGGAAATTGTTGCCGTTCCATATCCTCTGAATTGATCACAAGTGTCTCAGAAAGATGATCCCCCCAAACTCCACTTAACTAGAACATCCATCTCCTCAAGGTGTGTTTCTTGAAAAATGGGAAAATCAACCCTCCACTCCTCTAAATATCTCCTCAAGATTACCCTACGCCCGCATCCCACTAGCCCCTCACATTCTAGGATACCACTCTAACCATGGGATTTAACAATGTCCCCTACTTTGGTTCCCTCCAAAAACCCTCTTCACCTTCAAAACATGTGCAACCCTCTTGTCCACCTCTAAAACCTCACACCTGTCAAAAGCAGGCCTACTACTACCTCCTCCCTTCTTCTTAAGGAACTTTCTATTGTAACAAGAGCAATATAAGAGTCCACACTTGACTAGAACCAACTTCAACGAACCCAACCCCCTACTAGAGTAGGGTGTTTGTCTAGAAGGTTTTTTGTTCCCTCCAACCGTGGCCTTGGTGGCCCCCAATAACGAACGATTAGAGGCGACGTCGCCAATAGCAAGCCAAAGTGGAGTGGAAAGGAGCTACCAGCAGGCCCAACCAAAGCGGAGCTACCACGATCAAGGTCTTCATCACAATCAGTGTCGCTTTGCCCGCAATGGTTACAGGCCCCTCACTCGCATCATCTACAGCTTCCCACGTAACCCATCCAACCCACAAGCTCAAAGACCGAGGGGAGTGACAGGGCTCCCCCATTAGCGCGATGTCCCGAGATCCGAAGAGAAAACCAAAAGCCATGGGCAACGATGAAACTCCCTAAAAAACAAGAAGAGAAAAGCTAGTAGAGGGAACAACGTTTGGTTGAAGCAGGTAGTTAGGTTCAAGGAGGATCCAGTCGAAAATAAAGGAGGCTGGTAACTCACCGACTCCGAGAGGCCACCTACATGTAGCCATAAATGGGTCCCATCCCTACCACGTCAACCACGAAGCCCACGTTGAGTTGGGGTAGGTCCTCAATCCGAGGATCAAAATCATCACCGCAAGGAAAGCGTGTAAAAGCATCACCTACATTCCTTCTGGGGTTACCCCCAAATGGAAAGCCAGCAACGACCTTCCTAATTCTCAAGGACACTCCAACCATTACTGTCAAATCAGCCTAGAAATCCACGACCCATTCAAGAATTGAATCAACATGATTCTTGGGCTTGCAACTGGTTTCAAACAAAACATATCGTCTCCTTCCCCGGCCACCTCGCTGAACCTCCGCCAGCCACAACCTCTGCTAAGCTCCTACGAAGCTCAGGGCAAGGTTTATCACAAACAATGTCACACTCAATGGTCCATGGCAATCCTCCAGGCCTCAAAACGGCCTTAGAGGGAAACTCTCGTCCCACAAGGAGCTCCACCATGGCCATAGATGTGATATCACCCTCAAGCAAGCGCACCCCCAATCACTTTTGATTCTAGCAAAGGGTGCACACACTCCTTCGACCACCTCCATGGTACGGAGCCTAAGCAATATACCCCTAATGTGGAACTCCCAGCTCCAACCTGAGAGGTCACTCCTTTAATGCCCCTTCATGGATCAAAGGCAAGCACCATCTAATGGCTACGTCCCCCACCGCCACTTCTCAAAACCTCCAATGATCAGCATCCATCACATGTAGGCCAAACAACAAGAATCTATCAGATGCAAAGGATGCCTTCTTCCATTCCTTTGAAAGGAAACCCCCATTCGGGATGCTCCTTCTCACCTCCTCAACCATAATCGCATTGCACACCATGTCACCCACCAGGGAGAACTCTAACATAGAGTCAAGAGATCTCATTGCAAGCGACGAAAGGCACCTCCACCTCCAATGATGGTGGGTCTGTCAAAGGGAGTGCGGGTGTGATCGATTTCGCTACCCTCATCCGGCAAGTTCCCCTCCATGGCCAACTCTATATACAAGCTTTTTTAAAAGGCTGTATTATTCTTATTTTTACATGTACAATTTCTTACTAAGCAATAAGCAAAGATCTATATTCCATCAAATAGCTACCACATCATGTAAAAGAAAACATGATCAAAGCAGAAGCTAATCAGCAAGAACTAAACATGAATATTAGAGAACAAGTAATGAAATAGAAGAAATTAGGGCAAAATCAAAACAACTGGAGCCAAAACATGACCAACGAGAATTAAACCAAGCAAGAAAATTAAAGATCAAATAATGGAATAGAAAAACTTAAAAACTAAAATGAAAAAAAATTGTACCAATAACATGAAAAGTATTTTGAGTCTTTGATCAACACGGGGAGGTTGGAGTAGGGCTTGTAATGTGAACCACTCATTGGAGGGAGGGAATAGTTTGGTGCATTGGGTTTTAACCCTAAAAGCCTCTTTCCAAAACACAAGCCAATCTTACTCGATTAGTCAACCACTTAAGTGGGCACACTGAATACACAACCCAAATATGGGTATTTGATTCAGTCAGCAACCGCATATGATAAGGCGGCCGACTAAACCAATTTTTGCATCCTTGCCAAGGATCACTATCTGCAAAGTCTAAAGCTTGTCAAAGCATATCCCAAAAGATCAAACGTCAAGATGTCCTGAAAAGACCCCTACACTGCTGAAGGAACAATGGGAAAACCATCAGGCCATTTGGTAAACCTCACTGTTAACAAAACAACTCCACCAGTCAGGTCTCTATTCCAAGTCCCATCAAGCCTTCCAGTACACAACAATTGCAACAACATAGATGTTATCAAACCTCATAAGTTTCTATGCCAACAATCTTAACCTCAAAAAAATTGATATGTAAGGGCTGATATTGTATTTAAAGGAAAGGGTCAGTTGTCATTTGAAAGTATCTAAAAGAAGGTGAAGAGTATCAACAAATCTTGATTTGAACTTCCATTGGGATAGAAGGGGTACAGGTGCATGTTTCCTTCCGTGATTCCATCAATTTGATTTTAAATTATACCCCCCACACGGTCATCCTTCCTCTCCTTGGAAAAATAAAAACTAAGAAACAAAACAAAATATTGAATACCAACTGGTCTGTCCAACGTTCAGTAAAGTTTGCTGGAAAAAATTTCACTCATACTTCTTCACAATCCTAAATTGAGCCCTTTGGGGTATGTCTATGCACAGATAGAAACGAAAATCATGGGATGGAATACATGGCTACTAAATTTCAAACGTTAGCCGTGGAAACCATTAATTCCTTGTGCTGTTCTTTCTTAATGGAAAACAAACCAAAATTCAAGCTACTTCACCTAGTATCAGATATAATTAGGAGAATTCGCTCTACATCCATGTTAATATTAACAATCCAGAAAAACTATAAGATTAGTAAGCATACAGATTTCATTCTGACAGAATGTTGATCACAAGGACTCGAGAGCATGAGTCCGAAAAAGGATGCCCAGATAATAACTCACATGCACTCAAGATACTTCAGACAAAGTGTAAAATCACAGTTACAATTACAAGGGATCCAATAATACATTTTTCTCAGCTGAAGTCTTCGAATAATACTCAGTGAAGTGCATTGAAAAGCTTACTTGTTATCATGCCTACCCACCAAAGTGGCTCATATAGGTATGAGTAGCCTCCGACCCCTGTATCACAGGAAAAATAGTCAACAAGGGCAACACCAGAAGAAACCAATGAAAATGAGAATACAAACAAAAATTGGCAGCTGAGTTAATTCACACAATGAAAAGAAAATAAAAACTGCAAGGTAGAATAGAATGGCATTATGTTTATGCAGCAGCCTCCTATTATGTTACAGATATGCCATTTGCAGGCAATCTGATCAAGTGCAATTACCTGAAACATGGCTTGTAAACAAACAAGAATCCACTGTAAGAATATACATATAACAAACTAATGCACTAAACAACCAGCACTTCCCACATCCAACTGAAAAAGCCTTCAATAAGCTAATTGTAGGCGTCAAAAATACTCAATCAGCTTCCAATGTTGCAAGCATCAATGCACTAACACTCCATAAGCAATTGCCTTCCATTTCAAGACACGGTATACATCAAAGTCCCAAACATATCCAGACTCTGAACACAGATCAAAGCAAGATCACATCCTTTCATGCACATTAATCTAACCAATCCAAAACTCTAGAACACTCAACTGCTCCCATTCGAGCTCACCCCAACCGATGCTGAAAACCAGCAGGCATCTATCCAACAGAGAGTAGTTACACAACACTTAAAACCACACCCTCTATACCAATTTGCACTCAAAATTAAAAAAAAAAAAGCGAAAAGAAATGACATTTCAAACAGATCCACTTGCATGACGAACTCCACTGCCAGCTCACCACCCCAATTAAAACGAAAGACGACGCACTCCACCCGCCACAACTCCCCCGCCATCATGCAAGAAGCATCATCCAAAACGCCAACATTTTTTCAACTTCCAAAACTAGCTCCTCCAAGGCATCCACCCAAATTCCACCTTTCGCTCCAAACCCCTCCATCCCCAACAAACCCTAGATGAAAAACTATACACCCACCGGAGGTGTAGAGATCTACGGCTGAATCCAGTAATAACAAATACCTGCCCTGACGCCGGACGCCCCGGCCTTCTTGAGGCCCTTCTTCTTGATGATGAAGCTCGCCCCAATGAAGGAGCTGGAGGAGAGGGCCAGCACAAGGCCCTTGATGTTGTCCGAAGACATGCCCTTGTAGCCCGCCCACCCTCCCCCAGGCTCCTCCGCACCCGGGGCCATTTCCTCACCACTATCTTCTCCTCTCCTAAGAAAAACCCCAGCAAGTCGCCCGCCTCGTCAAGGGATCGAGATCGCCTCCCTGTCGCCGCTGGCGGAATGATGGTGCTTCCGGTCGACCCGCAGATCCCCTCGAGCGCCCTCCGGCATCAGTGGCTGCGGAGGTGAGGATCGATGGCGCCGCTTCACCCCTTTATCTCTATATCTGTATGTATGTCTGCGCGCGCGCACGCGTGGTCGTCTCCGTGGAGGAGGGGCAGGGTGGCGCGTTGAGATCTGTCGACAGGAGACGAAGGGGGAAAAAGGTGAAATCGGTAGAGAGGAGAGAGAGAGAGGTTACAGACGCGGGATATAATTAAACAGAAAGAGGGAGGGTGGGTGTGTGAAGAGAAAGGGAGAGAAGAAACGGAACGCGGCGAATCCAAATTGGAGTCGTTGTTGCCCGGGGAATTGCTCCTGATTCCATCCTCTCTGCTTGATAGCTGGCCTCCTTCAATACCTTCCTTCTGGAGATTTACGCGCCTATCCTTGTGAGAATTTGATATTGTAGGAAGATTCCCATCAAATTTGTGTTTTCGCTCCACCTCATAGATGGTTCTTATTTCACCGCCACCCTCCTTTCCCAATTTGTTGTCCAAGATGCTTGTTCTGTCACTAGTCACCGTCCCCTGACATGGGTCAACAAAAGAGAGAGATTCTCCTTAACAAAAGAGATAGTCTAGCTTAGAATCATTCATAGCTACTTTTCTTCTGGATTAGTTCTAAATAATATTAGAGCAGAGTGTTGGATATAATCCAACATAAATGAACTAGTATATGTATTTTATATAAATATAATTATATAACATAAAATAAATGGATTGTCAATATTAATGCTCATTATATAAGTAATCAACTAAGGTTATTACGTAGGTATAAGCATAAATGTAAAAGAATTAGTGTGATTTTTAAATATAATGTGTAGAGATATTTTAGTATTTTGTATTTTCTTGATGGACGAATATGCAAAATTACCCACAACAGTTAGTGTGACTAATTGCTAATTATGGGTGGTCAGGTCCTCACGAGACCCACGTGATTATTCTCTCCGACGCTCCTCATAGAGATACGAGAGAGAATGAGGGAGAACTTTGAAGATGGAAGGCTGAAAAAAGGGAGAGAAGAAACCTTCTTCTTCAAGAAGTTGTCTAAGGAGTCATAGGTGGGAATCTCTTAGAAGACCTAAATTGCAGCCCTTTTCTTATCTCTATAACCATGCACATAGGTAACTTTACATCAATCATATATATATCCATCATATACAGATTCATATGCATAGATAGAAATACATATATATATATACATAAATCAATCAGATGTATATGTACACGTTGTTGGCATCTTTGATTGATATCTTGTGCATCTATTTACATTTGTTTATACTGTTCAAACTAACATCATAGAATCATAGGCTTTGCACAAACTAAGATTAGATGATTGTTCATATTCCTTGAAAACTTAGATTTCAATTTTCGTAATTAAAACAAGTACCGGTACCCGTCATGAGTACCGGTACATGTGTGTTACAGCTTAAATTCTAGAAGTCTGAAATAGAGTTTATAGCTCACTAGTACCGGTACTCAACATGAGTACGGGTACTTGTGAACTACGGATCAGGTTTAAGGCTCCAAATCTAGAGACTGTGGCTTACTAATACAGGTACTCATCAGGAGTGCCAGTACATGTGAGTTATAGGTCAGGTTTCAAGTTCCTAAGAACCAAAATCTATGACCTGTGTATACCAGTACTCAGAGGGCACAGTTTTGGTTAGTGACCAAGATCTGTGTGTCACAAGTACTGATACTGATCTTAAGTACCAATATCTGTTGGCTACAAGTTGAGGCTACCAATACTCAACAAGTACTAGTACTTATGACGAGTACTTGTACTCGTTGAGATCAATGAGGTTTTGGAGGGATACCAATATGTCATAGGTACCAATACCGGTCATCAATATCAGTATACCATGAGTATTAAACAAGTATACAACTCAACTAGGATCCCAAAACTGTAAGCCATGAGTACCGATACTTGGCATCAGTTCCGATACTACTTGGATATGGGCTCTAAATCTGTAAGTCAATGATATCGGTACTCAGTATATGGGATACCGGTACTGGTCCACCAGTAACGATACCTATTAAGTATAAAGTTCAGTTGACATTATGTTATAATTCAGGTCCATCCTAAGTTAGAAGTGGGTCAACTATGATTTAACCCCAACAAGTGATATTAGAGCCACCCACCTTCTACTTAGTCAATTTTAAGGTCAAGTTTGATTAATCAAGTATACAGTTCTAGGACATTTTAGTTGAAGCAGTATCTCACCAAAGTAATCTCTCTTGTGGATATTGATCTTGTCTTTAATCTGTAAAGGGTTAATGTGTGGATGTAGATAAGTGTTTACTAGCCTAAAGGAAAGTGTATACTTATTGTATGTTCATTCATTTGTGTGGGAGTAATGATGTGTTGGTTGTTAAGTTTTCATGAGTAATCATTGAATCGGCCCAAAAGAAGCTTCATGATTGACTCGGAATTAAACCAACAATTGTTACTCGCCACACCATGTCTTCAATTACAAATCAGCCTTTCATCCAAAGATGAGATGCTCGATGGAGTTAACTAAGGCATGTGATGGGGTATTTATATTATTCAGACTATCTTATGTTTTATGGAAGCTAATCTTGTGTCTATCTATAAAATTTTCATAAATGTCTTCTGCCAACATTACGATCACCCTAAACTCCATTCATATGTTGAGTGGCTCAAACTTTAAGTCCTCGAAAGAGAACTTACTAATTGTCTTAGGGGTTATGCCTTGATTTAGTGATTAGGGATGCCTCCCCTATCATTACATACACCAATACTCCCAATCAAAAGAGAGAAAAGGAAAGATAGGAGAGATCTAATCTCATATCAATGATGATCGTGAAAAGGACCATTCCTGAGGCTTTTAGGGGCACTATGTCAGAAAATATAGCCACTACCAAAGAATTTTTAGCTGATATTGAGACGAGATTTGCTAAGAATGAAAAGGTAGAAATTGATACACTTTTAGCAAACCTAATCTCAATGAAGTATAAGGAGAAGGGCAACATTAGGGAATACATAATAGAGATGTCCCATATTGCTTCAAAGTTGAAAGCATTAAAATTAAATCTTTCTGAAGATCTACTAGTGCATTTGGTGTTGATATCTCTCCCTCCTACGTTTAACCAGTTCAAGGTGAGTTATAACTATCAGAAAGAGACTTGGTCTCTAAATGAGCTCCTCTCACACTACGTCCAAGAGGAGGAGATAATGAAGCAAGATATGGTAGAAAGTACCAATGTTGCCTCTTCCTCTAAAGGCAAAGGCAAGACCAAAAATAGGAAGAAGGAAGCTACAGATACAGCTCCAAGCAAGAAACAACAGAGGAAGGCTAGAGAGTCTTCCAAATTGGGATGTTTCTTTGCAGAGCTGAGGAGCACTAGTAAAAGAATTGTAACAACTACCACACTTGGTGTGCTAAGAAAGGTACGACTCATAGCTTAGTTTGTTTGGAAATTAATTTGTTTTCGTTTCTTAGACACACTTGGTGGATGGATTCAAGTGCTACCACTCACATTAGTGTGTCTATGCAGGGTTGCTTGAACTGCCAAAGGCTAAATAAAGCTAAGAAGTTCATTTATGTTGGTGACGGGTGATGAGGTGTGTTTTGCGTGGTAAAAATCAGGGTTTGGAGGACCCGTCATCGTAGCTTGCAAAACGCGTCTATCAGATAAAATTTATAACCGAAACTCAAAAATTGAGTCTCAGGTCGAATACTGGGAGGCGAACATTTGGTTTTGAAAATTTCACATTTTGCTTTTATTTGTTTTTGTTGTTTTTATCTTTTATAATTTTTTTTGGTATTTTAATAAGGCAAGAGATCAGGTTGATGAATTCTAGCTAATCTACTTGCAAGATATAAAGGGAAGAGAGAGAGAGAAGAACAATCATCTATTTATGAATAAATGTTTGTTACAACTACGAAAGCGAAAAAGATAGAAAGAGGTGAGAGAATCCCCCTCAACGGTCGCTTGGAGGACGACTCGCTCTGACGTCGCTTGGAGGAAGGTGGTGAGGAGCGGGACAAACAGGGATGGAGTCGAAGGACGGAGGATGGGGCAGGACAGTGTCGCGGCGAGAATCTTCTTCCCGAAGGGAGGTGAGAGGACGGCTACGGAATGCTCCACGAAGGGGGTTGAGAGGCGGGAACAAATATTTGATTTCTACTCTAGAGGAGCATCCCAGGCTTGGGATAAGCTCTCTCTAGAGCCTTGGAGGTGGTGAGAGAAAGAAAGGAAGAGATGGTTTGGAATGGAGGTGGGTAGGTCCTTTTATAGTAAAGGAGGAGAGACAAAATTGTCCATGGGCAATTAGTGACGGCTATAATCGTCGCTGAAGATCCACCCAACTGTTGCTAAAGATCCACACCCTTCAATTCCTTTGCTAGTGCGCACATAGCGCAGGCCATTAGTGATAGCTACAAGCGTCACTAAAGGCTCGCCAAATTGTCGATGAAGATCCACACCCTTTAATTCCTTTACTAGCGCCGCGCTCAATTGGCCAACTGGGGGGGTTGCGGGGATTCGAACCCACGCCCCTCCGTTGAGAGCCCATGCCTCCACCATTGCGCCAAATTGTTCGAATGGTCATGCAAACGTCTTAAGGTGTGCGGTGGAGGAGAGAGCTCTCAGCCGTTGGATGATCCAACGGTTGAGAATTGATGATGAAGATGATGAGGAGGCACCTCCCAGTTGCTGCTGGCCGGTGTTGGGCGGCCTGGATGGCACCACATGGCACCATCTGGGCCATCTATCTTCTTTTTGCAAAGGGTGCTACGAAGCTCTAATCGAGATGATTCCTGCGTTGCCGGACTGCGATCGTCGCTCCGGATCTATCTATATGGTCGGATTTTTCATCCAAAGCCCGTATGATTGTCACATTGCCCCTAGCTGTTGATCTTCCTCAGACTTCATATGATGCTATGAGACTCTAATTTAGACGATTTCGAAGACGTTAGACTCCGATCGTCATCCTGATCAGATCCATACGGTCTGATCGTCCATCTGAGGCCCTGAAATAACTCTTCTTCTCTCCTGATCATAAAAAGGACCTAATTAACCTAAAATATATACAACTACTCTAAATGCAAAATGATGCATGCTATGTAATATTTATAACATGAAATGCAAATCTAAGCCTAGGAACATGCATGATTAGGCATTTTAACCTAAATGATGTGTCTATATCAACGGAACCAGTGGAGGTTTAAGCAATAGGGCAGTTTAAATTATTAATGAAAACTGGAATGCATTTGAAACTCAATAAGACTTTTATTGTACCATCTTTTAGATGTATTTTAATTTCTATTTATGTATTGGACAAGTGTGGTTTCACTTGTTTTTGTGATGGAAAAGTATGCTTGTGGTATGATTCCAAAATTATTGGTACTGATTTTCTTTCAAGTTTATATAATTTATATTGCCTGGTCACTGTTGCTAATTTTAATGAATCTTCACTTTTAGATACACGTGGTTTGAAAATGAAACTAGATAATGAAACCTCAGCTTCTTTATAGTACAAAAGATAAGGTCATATCCCTAGAAGGAGAATAGAGAGACTTGTGTCAAATGAAATTTTAGACCCCTTAGACTATTCTGATTTCGATCAATATATAGAGTGTATTAAGGAGAAACAAACCAATAGTAGGAAGTTGAAGCCAACAGGTCAAATGGTGTCTTAGATGTGATTCATACAAATATTTGTGGGTCATTTCCTACATTTGCGTGGAATGGTCAATAGTATTTTATCACATTCATAGGCGACCACTCAAGATATGACTTCATCTACCTAATTCATGAAAAGGCACATTCACTGGACATGTTGAAAAGTTATAAAGTCAAAGTTGAGGATCGACTCAACAGAAGGATCAAATATGTTAGATTTGACTGTGGTGGTAAATACTACGATAGATATAACAGGTTAGGTGAACAATGTCCAGGATTGTTTGCTCGATTCCTAGAGGAATGTTGTATCATTCCTCAATACACAACGCCAGTTTCATCCACTATGAATGGTGTTGCTGAGAGGCAAAATAGGATGCTTAAGGACATGGTAAGGAGTATGATAGCTCATTCTACGTTACCAGAACCACTTTAGGAAGAGGCCTTAAAGACTACAGCTTATATCTTGAATAGAGTTCCCACTAAGGCAACTAACAAAACTCCATATGAGCTTTGGACTAAGTAGAAGCCAGTCTTAAACATTTTCATGTGTAGGGATATCCAGTTGAAACAAAGGCCCTACAAGCCTAATGAAAAGAAGCTAGACTCAAGGATGATCAATGCTATTTTGCTGGGTATTCAGAAAGGTCGAGAGGATACAAGTTTTATGATTCCACAACTAAAGTCATTTTTGAGTTTGGAACTGCCAAATTTTTTGAGAATGTTGAGACTGTTAAGGAAAATAGGGTTAAAGACTTTGTCTTTGAAGAGGAACATGTAGACATTCCTCTTGGAGTTAATCAGGTTGATGAGGAACATTTTTATGACATTCCTCAAAATAACTCCAATGAAGACAATGTTATGGACATAACTCCTGAAGAGTAACTTCAAACACATATAGAACCCATGCCATTAAGGAGATCCACTTGCGAAAGAAGGAGTGCCATATCTGATGATTATGTCATATTCTTTCAAGAACATGAAATAGACATTGGGGTAATAGAAGATGATCCAACCAATTTTCGTCAGGCAATGGAAAGAGGAAAATGAAGTCAATGAAAGATTGATGTTTGGGATGTTGTTTCACTACTAGAAAGTGCAAAACCCATTGGTGGCAAATGAATATTTAAAATCAAACAGGATTCGAAAGGAAAAGTGAAGCAATACAATGCACGTCTTGTCTAAAAGGGTTTTACCCAAAAGGAGGACATTGACTATAAGAAGACCTCTCCTGTTTCTTCTAAGGACTCATTAAGGATTATAATGGCACTTGTGGCTCATTTTGATTTTGAGTTACATCAGATAGATGTTAAGATTATTTTTCTTAATGGTGACATTGAGGAAACCATTTATATGGCTCAGCCCAAACACTCTGTTACGAGTGATTCAAAAGGCATGGTATGCAAATTAAAGAAATTCTTCTATGGACTCAAACAGGCATCCAGATAATGGTATTTTAAGTTTCATCAGGTGATTCTCTCATTTAGTTTTGAAGCGAATCTAGCTAATGAATGTATTGACCATAAGTTCTGTGGGAGCAGATATATCTTCTTGGTCCTATATGTAGATGATATCTTGCTTGCCATTAATGATATGAGTATCCTGTTAGACATCAAGAAATTTCTTACCAAACACTTTAACGTGAAAGATCTTAAAGATGCTTCATTTGTGTTAGGAATTGAAATAGGTCAAGATAGGTCTCGCCATATTATAAGCTTATCCCAAAGGAGCTATATAGAAAAGGTACTCAAAAAGTATGACATACAAGATTACAAACCACTGAATACTCTTGTGGCTAAAGGAGACAAGTTTAGTCTCAATCAGTGCCCTGTTAGTGATTTTGACAAACAGAAGATGCAAACAGTTCCTTATGCATCCACTGTTGGCAGTTTAATATATGCTCAAGTCTGTACCAAACCAGACTTGGCATACATTGCAGGCATGTTGGGCAAATACCTGAGTAATCCAAGAAAAGATCATTGGAGAGCCAAGTGAGTATTGAGATATTTGTAGAAGACATGGTATTATATGCTCACCTTCAGGAGGTTAGAAAAGCTTCAGGTCTTTGGCTATACTGACTCTGATTTTGCTAGGTGTCAAGGTAGTAGAAAGTTTACTTTAGGATATGTGTTTCTACTTGCCAATGGTGGCATCTCCTAGAAGAGTGCAAAATAGTATATTATTGCATATTTCACTATGGCAGCAGAGTTTATTGCATGCTACAAGACATCCAATCATGGAGTATGGCTTTGGAATTTAAAATCGGGGCTACCAATAATAGATGGCATTGATAGGCCACTACAGTTATATTGTGATAATCAGTCCACAGTTCTCTACTCCAATAACAATAGGAGCTCTTTCAAATCAAAGCACATTGAGATCAAGTTCCTGGTTGTTAAAGAAAGGATTTAGAATTAACAACTATCTATTGATCACATCGGGACGAAACCCATGCTTGCGGATCCACTTACTAAAGGAATAACACTGAAGATGTTCCAAGAACACAAAAAAATATGGGTCATATGTCCTTACAGAAATTTCAACTTTAATGGGAGTTTGTAATTTTTTATAGTGTTCATTTGTAATAGACACTTTTGGTATTTGGTTAAAGTTTTATGGTGATGTACATGTACAGTTAAAAGGTTTGTAAGGCTTCATTTCTGTTGAAATAACAAAGCTTCAATTTTTAGTCCATTATGAAAAGTTTTGCATTCGATTTTGGTTGTGATCTCAATTCAGTAGATCAATTGGAAATAGGCATGTTATTGATCGCATTGCATGTAATTTCCATGATGTACATCCACGCATTTCTGGTTACCATTTTGCATTAATATACGTAGGTATTGTTCGTTTAGTTACTATGATGTAATGAAAGCTTATTTGGTCCCATTACTAGTGTAATTGGTAGTTCAGATCGTTTGTAGATATGCATTCCAGTTATGACAGCAAAGTTGAGCTCAAATTCAATTTTAAGTGTTGTTTGATTAACAAGTTACATAAACAGTTCCAGTGGGAGATTGTTGGATATAATCCAACATATATGGACAAGTATATGTATTTTATATAGATATAATCATATAACATAAAATAAATGAACTGTCAATATTAATGCCCAATGTAGAAGTGTTCAACTAAGGTTATTATGTGGATATGGGCATAAATGCAAAAGGGTTAGTGTGGTTTTCAAATGTAATGTGCAGAGACCTTTTGGTATTTTGCATTTCCTTGATGGGCAGATATGCAAAATTACCCACAGCAATTAGTGTAACTAATTGCTAATTATAGGTGGTCAAGTCCCCAAGAGACCCACATGATTATTCTCTCTAATCCTCCCCATCGAGATTTGAGAGAGATTGAAGGAGAACTTTGAAGGTGGATGGCTGGAAAAGGGGGGAGAAGAAACCTTCTTTTTAAGGAGTCGTCTAAGGAGTCAAAGGTGGGAATCTCTTGGAAGACCTAGATTGCAGCCCTTTTCTTATCTCTGTAAACATGAACACAAGTAACTTTACATCAATCATATATATATCTATCATATACAGATTCATATGCATACATAGAAATATATATATATAGACATGTATCAATCAGATGTATATGTACATGTTGTTAGCATCTTTGATTAATATCTTGTGCATCTATTTACATTTGTTTATACTGTTCAAACTAACATCATAGAATCATAGGTTTTGCACGAACTAGGATTAGATGATTGTTCATATTCCTTGAAAACTCAGATTTCAATTTTCGTAAATGACATAAGTATCGGTACTCAACAAGAGTACCGATACATGTGTTACAGCTTAAACTCTAGAAGTTTGAAATAGAGTCTATAGCTTAATAGTATTGGTACTGATGGTAACACCATCATTAGCCATAACTAGCTTTAATGAGTTGAAATCAAGAGATAAAAGTTCCTAAATGGTCACCTGAGGACAGTAATTCCACGTAGATCTGTTTTTAGGAGAGAACATTAAAACATGGTTAATTCTGTAGTTTTAATATCATATCATAAATGTAGAGTAACCATGGGGTCACTCAGAGGTTAATTGAAGGCCAAATGACTATTAAAGTTCAAAAAGTGGGTCTACACAGACATAAATAGGATTTTACACATACCAAGAACCAAAACAGCACGCCAAAATCCTAATTTTAGGCCTTCTTAAATTGAAGAGGTCTGGTTAGAATAAAATTTATCTAAACCTCCTAAAATTCATAGAAAAATATTCTAAGAGGTTTAGTACCCTTAGTTTGACCATCTGAACCTATTTTGACCTAGAATAGAGTTTTAGACGAGATTCTACCCTAATTTGGGCTTCTGTGCAAATTGCTCAGTCAAACGTGGTCAAAACTCAAATCCAAGTTCACCATCAGATTCTTTGGGTGCAAATTAGGCTAAGGCCAAAATTTTGGCCCAATCAGAGTTCATCTTAACCTAGTTTGCAATCTAGTCCCTTAAAACTCTATTTCTCTCACTTAAACCCCTAACTTTCAATTTTCTTGCGATCAGGCCCCTAAGTTTCTCATCTTCTTCACATTTTAGTCCTTGCTGCCATTGTTAGGTCAACTAACCTATAGATGAGCTTTGACTTGATCAAAACATCATCAAATCAACTCCAAACCCCACCAAATTTGGTGGGATTAGTGTTCACATTGTAGAAAATCATTTGATTAGCATCTTGGACTTTGATTCATAGTAGAGAGTCCATGTGAACCCACGAAAATTGTGGGATTCCTTGCTTCCAAACCAAGGCTCAATCAAGCCTTCTTCCTAAATTAAAGCTCGGTTATGAGCTCTATATAAGCTCGGCGACCCCAGACCATCCTCCCTGGTCTGATTTGGCCACAAAACTCTTCCTCCTTCTCTCCCTCCAGCCGCCTCCGCCATGACTCTGGTGAGCTCCTTGATCTCTTTTGTTGTCCTCTGCCACATACAATAGGTAGAGGGAACATCTTCCCCAAACTCTTCCATGTCTAGTGCACATTAGCTAGCGCTGCCTGACCTCTTCTTCCTCGCCGTCCTCATCACTGAAGAATTCACCATCTTCGGCGCTGGCCACTCACAACCGACGCCATTCCTCCCCTTTCGTCCCTTGGCTAGGCCTCTCTTCTTCCTCTCCTTCTTTAGGTTAGAACCAACCCTCTCCCACTTCAAATCGACTACCATTCAAGTGCCTTCCCCTCCGTCTTCTCCGCCTCCGGCGAAGCCGCTACACCACGCTGACCACCAATCACCTAGCCACCACCATCGGAAGCTTCCTCATCACCCACCGACCAAAACCCCTCTCCTAATTAGAAGCTTCATTCACTCCTTCGCCCCTTTGAACAGACCCACCTCTGCACATCCCCTCCGGCACCGTCACACCTCTACACGCTCCCAAACACCACAAGAACACCACCATCACCTTTGCCACCACTTGGCGAAGCTTAGGAGCATTCTAATTGGGGCTTTTGAGCCCGTATTCGTCATTTCAAGTTCACTGGAGAACTGCCATTGTCGTCGTCATCTCCTGCTCCGTTCGCTGTGCTCCACCATCCTCTGACCTCGATTCCTCTCCCAGTTGCTGCGGAACACATCCCAGAAGTTATCTAGGCTTTGAATTCGTGACCGAGCAAGCATTCAAGCTGCAATCAATAAAGAAACTACATGGCTGTGCGTGAAGGAGAAGAAGGCTTCTTTAGTCCCACATCGTATGGGACAAATTCGTTGTAGCACATACAATCAAATGCTACCATTAGCTGCTTACCTCTACACTCAGGGGTGAGGTCCTTGCTCACCTATCTACACTCCTCGCTCACCACCACACCCAATGAGCTTGGTCCCCTACCCGGTACTGTATAAAGTTGATTAACCGATCAAATACCCGATTCTGAGAAACAAAGAGAAAAAATCTGAGGAGGGTAGGGGAGGGTTTTGCTTCAAGATTCGTGCCGGGTGCCTTGGGATGCATGTAAACACTTGGCCTCTTTACGCTTGACACCCTTGTGCCTTGGTCGTGCTTTGAACTGTTAAGTCATCTGATCTTAGGGTCCGACGTCTGATTGAATGTTTTGTGGGTTTATTTAGGAGATATTGGCTTTGAATCTGGCGTGGCTATTTAAGTGGTTCGAACCACTATTGTGATATTTGAAATTGGCTTGAAACATGGGATATGTGCTTGATTAAATGGTGATTCAAATCACCATTCTTTTTAGATTATTGATTTCTTTTTATCCCAATAGCTTGTGATACAATTGGATATCATTTTCAGTAGATTGAATATCATTTTGAGTATATTATTATTCATTGAATATATCTCTCATGTTTAATTGTTTGTGCTCATTCATTTAAATTGCGATTAGTGTGTGAATTCAACATTTGCTCCATGTGAACGACCTTTGACTCAATTTCTATTTTTGAGCACTTTACAAATTTTAAATATTATAAAGCAATTTTTGTCGACTATACTACGACGCGATACATTCCTTAAATGATGACTCTCGCCCCACCAACAGGTACTCAGCATGAGTACTGGTACATATGAACTGCAAATCAGGTTTAAGGCTCCAGATCTAGAGATTGTGGCTTACTAGTATCGGTATTCATCAAGAGTACCGGTACATGTGAGTCATAAGTCAGGTTTCAAGTTCCTAAGAACCAAAATCTGTGACCTGTATATATTGGTACTTATCATAAGTACTGATACTCAGTAGGGCACAGTTTTGGTTAGTGAGCAAGATCTATATGTCATAAGTACCAGTACTGATCTTAAGTACCGGTACCTGTTGGTTATAGGTTGAGGCCACTAGTACTCAACAAGTATCGGTACTTATGACGAGTACCGATACTCATTGAGATCAGTGAGGTTCTGGAGGGATACAAGTATGTCATGGGTACCGATACTAGTCATTAGTATCGGTACACCATGAGTATTAGACAAGTATACAATTGAACTAGGATACCAAAACTGCAAGCCATGAGTACCGGTACTTAGCATCAGTATCGATACTACTTGGATATGGGGTCTAAATCTGTAAGTCCATGATACTGGCACTGGTTTACCAATACCCGTACTCAGTATATGGGATATCGGTACTAGTTCACCAGTATCTGTACTTATTAAGTATAAGGTTTAGTTGACATTATATTATAGTTCAAGTCCATCCTAAATTAGAAGTGGGTCAATTATGATTTCACCCCAACACAAAGCATTTAGTTCTATTGAAAATTTGTTGATCATCATTTAAAAAAAGTTATTTCCTTTCCACTTGATCATTAAATAACTTTAATAGAACCACTAAAAGGATGGCTCAATGGCAGAGCTACCCTAGTGGCATGTAAGAGGTTATGAAATCAAATCTACGTCTATCATATTTACCATCTCAAAGAAAACTTAGTTCCAATATGAACTAGGGGTATTTATGCACTGAAACTTGGAGGAAAATGATCATGGAGGTCAAGTGAAAAGTTGAGAAAATAAACTAAAAGAAGATGGATTTCATTACCTTTGACAACTTTATTTTTGTCTACCCATACAATATAAGGAAATTAGATATCCTGGTGGGAAAAGCCTCTTCACATGAGAAGGAAAATAATGGGATTAAGAAAGTGTGGGAAAATGTACAAACTCTTGAAAAATAATAAAATTTTCTTAAAGTGGAAAAATGATTTCCTTTTCTTTCCTTTATTTTCATTCATTTTCCAAAAGTACAAACCCCTCCTTGAAGTTGAAGGAGATAAAATTATTGAATTGCATAAAACTAATGAGAATGCCTTATATAAATTTAGTATTCCCATGTATAGTATTCAACAAGGATGAAATCCTAGAAATAAAGGCTTCGAAAAATGAACATATTGACTTAATTAGCTTGACTAGGTTCCTAGTATGAGAAGAGATGTTGATGGGAACACCATCATGAGCCCTAACTAGCTTATTTTGACCTAGAAAAGAGAATTAAAGCTCCTATATAACCAAGTGAAGGGCCTAACTCAGGGAATAACTATTTTGAGAGAAAAGCAAGAAACAAAGGGTAAAACTGTAATTTTACCATTGCAGTACATCAACGGGATTTCTCAAGGGCTAAGCATAGGTCAATTGTTCTTAACAAGATAAAAAGTGAGTTGGTTCAATCAGAAAAAGGTTAATGTGCAATCTGGGAATTAAATGATTTCTTGTAACCCTAAAATAGACCCACTTAATTCAACAAGGTTCTGGTCAGGATAAAAATCACCTAAACCCTCTAAAATTCATAGAAAAATATCCTTTAGGGTTTATAACCTTCAATTTGGCCTTTAGAACCTATTTTGACCTAAATAGGGGTCTTAGTCAAATATTTGCCCTAAATTGGGTTTTTATGCAAAATATCCACTCAAACGTGGCTAAACCTAAAATCCAACTTCACCATTGGATTCCTTAGGTCCAAATTATGTATATACCAAAATTTGGACCTAAGGGGAGTTCACTTGACCTACTTTGCAAAACAATTCGACCTAATTCCTTTTAGACCCCTAGCTTTTGAAAACTTGCAGATACCCCCTACCTTCCTCATCTTTCTTTACAATTAGGTTCCTCCACCATTACAGCGGAGAAGTCCTACTCCGGCGAGGATTTAAGGGGGAAGTTCTCCTTGATTCCTCAGAGATTCCCTCTCAAATTTGAAAGGGAGATTCTATGAGAACTTCCCGATCATCTGAACGCAATTCCAAGCCTTGATTCCCACCGTTCGCATGAGAGATTTGGGTATTTCTCGCATTCCATGTCCGACGAGGGTACTTGTGCTTGGACGCTTGCCTTCCAAGCACAAGGCCCTCTGCCTGTGCCTATAAAAGAAGCCCCAGGCCCAGCCGATCATTCCCAGCTTGGTTTGGCCGGAGAACAAACCTCAACTTCATCTCTTCTCCTCTGGCCAAGCATCCAGCGAGCTCCGGCGACATATTCTCCCTCCTCTCGTCGCTCTGCCACAAAACCCGTGGCAGAGACATCTTCTCCTCCTTCGTCCACGTCGTGCCATACTTGCACACATGCCAACTACCCCCTCATCGTCGCCGTCACCCCTCTACTGGAACCTTCGTCTCCGGCGGTGGCAGGTACATTCCAGCCACCATCTCGCCCCCCTTCATCCTTAAATTAGGTTAAATCTCTTCCCCTCTATTTCTATTTTCGCGGCCCGACAACCGCAGACCACCACCATCTTCTCCACCTCTGGTAGATCACCGCTGAGGTGCCTCCATCATTCCACACACCCACACGCCTCAGTAAACCCCTCAGAAGCACCACCACCATCCACTAATCACTTCCCCCACCTCCATCGACTGCCATAACCTCCACAATCTCCCCCCGAACAGACCCATCACCCTGACCACAAACTGACCTAGGCACACACGCCTAGGCCATCTTGCGCCACACCGACCATCGATCCATCTTCACCGTGCCACGGCGAAGCCTCCTGTGTGTTCTAATAAGGCCGCAAGGCCGTGTTGCTTGATAGCAGGATTTGACCTCCACTGCCATTAGCGCTGGCTTAAAGAAGCAAGCAACCTTCGCTCCAGGCTGCCGTGCTCCAGGTTCCCAGGTCCAGGTGACGCAGATTCACCTCACGCATGCATTTAGCCAAGTAATTGGCTTTGCGAGGCATTGCAGCTGCAGCAATCAAGGAAGACCCCTGCGGGCACGCGCGAAGAAGCAGATGGGACTTTTAGTCCCACCTCAGAAAGTTTGGAAGTGGCGGGGTAGTATAAGACGAATTTGTGTTTTAGGCTCTTTGCCTTCGAACACGGGGTGAGGTCCCCTCGCCCACTCGCCTCGTCCACGATCCACGCTCCGCGGACCTGGTTGACCTGACCCGATAACCCTACACTCCTCGCGCATCACCCATGCCGGTGCGCCTAGACCCGAGTGTGCTTGCCCGACCCGTATACCCGAGAATGGCTCTGGGAGAGCGAGCTTAAGAGAGAAAAAGAGAGAGAGTGTGTGTGCGGGGGTGGGTAGGGGTAGGTTTTGCACTTGTGCAAGGAAAGGAAGAAGGAAGAGGAAGCTAAGGAGGAGGAAGCTGAAGAAGCTAAGGGCAAGAGGAGTTGCAGAGGAAGCTGAGGATCTGAAGGCAAAGTTGAAGAAAGAAGAAGAAGGAGCAGAGGGCTAAAAGCAGAAGAAGCTGCAGAGAAGAAGAAGAAGGAAGGAGAAGGCGCGGCTGAAGAAGGAAAAGAAGCAGGAAGGATCAGAAGCTAACAAAGGAGAAGAAAAAGGAAGGAGAAGGAAAGAAGAAAAGAGAAGCCAAAGAAGAAGAGAGAGGCTAAAGGCCAAGTCAGAGAAGGAAACCAACGAAGAAGAAGGAAAGAAGCCAATGACAAAAGAAGAGCCAGAGACCAAAGCTAAGGAAGGAAGGAAAGAAGACAAAGAAGAAAAGAAGAAGAAAAGCTAAAGAAGAGAAAGAAAAGAACAAGCCAAAGAGAAGAAGCAAAAAGAAAGATCAAACACTTTTTATCCAATTCTTCCCAATTTCTCTCTTTTGCTACATTTTATTATTCATAACTTCATGCTTTACATTCTGAATTAGGTTTTGAGTAATTTTAAGTGTTCAAATTACATCTATTGAGATTAGTGCATAAATTCCATTTGCTCCCTGTGTTCGACCTCGGACTTAAAATTCGAGTAATAAAATTCTTATTTGTTTTCAAGGAGATTTCAACTATACTACGACGCATCATTTATTTTATAAACCCGATCTCGCCTCTATTAACAGATGGCATTCTTCTCAAGAAACTATTGTTTGACTAATGCCCTTGATACACATCTTTCGCATATGAATAAAGATTCGAGGTTGTCATGCAGGTTAAGTCAAGGAGTTGGCTGATCTCATGCTAGAAGTTCTGAGGTGAACATCACTCTAGAAATGCAAAAGGTTCATGGGACGAGAGGAGGATTGAGTGTTCTCGGTATCAATGGTCTTGTCTTCCCATTGAGAATAAGGTCCCAAGGCTGTGCCGGGACTTATTGTAGGAGGCGCAACACATAGGGTGTTGTGCTACGCTACGCCAGAAGTTGTCTTAATACTTGTGAGGACCCTAGTGATCGGGGAATTTTTTTTCACTTTTGCAAAAACTAATAATAATGATAATAATGATGTGTCATTGTAGTATAAATAGTGGTGGAAAAATCCTAAATCAAAACATGACCAGTGAAATTAAGTAAATATCATTCTCATTCATCAAATCAAGCAATCAATCAAAGTGAACCACTAAAATAATGTTGTCTCCACATGGAGGCAAGTATGCACAAATAGGTTCAATATCCGAATGTAAGGATGCTATTGATAATCAAAGATTCTAAGAAAAAAAATGAAATATAGAAATCAAATCATACGTAGAGGAGTCAAAACCAAAATGTAGTTGCGGTGAGCATGCGGCTGTGGACGCAGTGCGGGGCATGCTTGCTGCCATCGTGCTCGTTAACAAAGGCGATGGCGATGGAGTCGAGGCGATGTGGAGTCGCGGTGGCAATGTCGTTGAGCAGAGAAACGCGGTGTAGATCCACGCGTGGTCACATGTGGCCGAAAGTGGAGGAGGTACACGATAGTCATGGTTGAGGAAGATGTGCGGTTGTGGTTGAGGAAGATGTGCGATTACAGTGATGATGTCACTATTTGGTTGTCCTCACGAGGGAGAGGACAGAGAGAGTTGGGCATAGTGGAAGTTGCTGTTGGGGGAGGTGTATTGATGTCTTTGCTACTCGCATGGTGGAGGAGGACGAGGGTAAAGGTGGAGCACGGTTGGAGAGAGCTGAAGTGAGCGAGGGATGTTGTCGAGGGAAAGAGCGAGCCGAGAGATGGAAGGTGCTGTCATAGTGGTGTTGTTCATCCCTATCGAGAGCATGAGATGGTGCGCGGTTGATCATAGTGGGCATCGACTTGGGAGAGGAGGTGTTGTTACTATCGATGGCAAGGTGGAGGTTGTAATGGTGGTGCGTTCAGTAGTAGGAGGGCAGTGTCTGGTCTGTGTGTGAGGGGGTGGAGCTGAGATCGAGAAGAGAAGGTGCCGGTGGTGCTCCTCTATTCATGGTGCAACCAGCGAGCGAGAAGAGGTGGTGGAGGGTTGCCAGCGGTGGCCTACTAACTAAGGTCAAATGAGCTTAATTTCCCAAGAAGTGGGACTAAGCTGACTGAATCAGGGTTTTTTGCATTTTAAGGATTAATTTGTTCCAGAAAACCCTAATTTCAGCCTCACTTCAATTAAATAGGTTCTAATGGAAATAAATGTAATCTGAACCTCCTAAAAATCATTGAAAAAATATTCTA
Organism: Thalassia testudinum; assembly: GCA_037157565.1. Classification (NCBI taxonomy): domain Eukaryota; kingdom Viridiplantae; phylum Streptophyta; class Magnoliopsida; order Alismatales; family Hydrocharitaceae; genus Thalassia; species Thalassia testudinum. The sequence continues at coordinate 2,317,371 of JAZHRO010000003.1, read as the reverse complement.
AGTGGTTTAGAACCTTCACTTAGACCAGAGGAACCCATCTTGACTAAAATAGAGACTTAAGTAGGAGTTTGTCCTATTTGGGCTTTTGTGTAAATTACTCATTCAAACATGGTCAAAACTTAAATCCAAGGTTACCACTAGATCCCTTGGGTCCAAATTAGGTTAACCCCAAAATTTAAGCCCAATTAGAGTCCATCTTGACATAGTTTGAATTTTAGCTTATAAGTTTCTGATTATTACAAAACTACCCCTAGCTTTGGATTCTTCTTGCATTGAGGTCCCTATGTTTTTCTCCTCTTGCAAAGAGGCCCCTACCGCCATCATCTTCCTCGCGACCTAAGAAAGAAACTGTAGAGAGAGTCAACCCAAATTGGCGAGTTTGGATTGATGATTTGGAGGATCAAAACAGGGTCAAATCCCACCAAATTTGGTGGGATTGATCTTGAGACCATTCCCTAGCAGATGCAACTCCTCTTGAAACCAACTGTTGCCTGAATTGCTTTGGCGGCCATGAGGAATTTGAACTCAACGAGATGGTTAGAACACCTTCCTAACGTGCCTAACTTAGCTTATTTGAGTTGCATTACACCTTTATAAAAAGGGTTCCTCTTCCTCAGATCATTTTCGTGCATGAATTGGACATATCTCTCTTTTTCTTCTTCTTCTTTAGCCAAGCTCTGTCGCACTTGGAGCTCCCTTGCCCTCCTTCCTCGCCCTTTGCCACGTACCATAGGCAGATGACTCTCCTCCCTCACACGTCCACGGAGCTTCGTGCGAAGCTTCAACTCCTAATTCCTCCTTGTTGCTCTGATCTCCAATCTTCTTCCTCATCGTCGATGCACCTCTGGCGATGCTCTCCCATTCTCCTCTCTTCAAATTAGTTTAGGGGTTTCCTCTCTTTCTCCCTCAATTAGCCTTTTGGAGCTCTTGAGCTCTGCTCGACCTCTCCTCCTCCGACTCTAGCAACCACCATCACGGCCACCTTCGTCGTCGAACCTCATCTGCCCTCCTCTGCCTCAATCAAACACAGCAAGAGCTTCGCCAAACCTCCACATAGCTTTTTCCCACATCAATTGCACCCTACGTCACCTCTGTTACCCTCTTCGACTCTGTTCGTCGGAGCTGCACATCTCGTCATCGTCCAGTCACCACACTACACTATCCACCAAATCACCACCACCAATTGCTCTGCCTCACCACGGTGAAGCTCCCTGTGTATTTAATGGGAGCCAAGGGTTTGTATTCTTCTTGCAGGTACCTCGCTCTCGCCGTCATCTTCTCTATCTTTGACCGACGTTGTCTAGCGCCCACTCATCAAGGTTCCACCTTCCTTGCGCGTGGACCAACACCAGGACCCTTCCTAGGTCTTAAATTTGGAGAACCAACATATGTCGAGCCCCAATTGGACTAAGTTCCCACACGCCAGCAACACGAAGAAGAGGAGGCCTTCAATAGTCCCACATCGTGGGATGTTAATTAGGAAGCACGTTCATAATCCTTTACATCCCTTACCCCATTGCCCAAGTCACTGGGGGTTGAGTCCCTATATCATAAGCTTTGCATGCACGCACTCACCCACGCCATGCGAGTGTGGGCCCCATGCTTGAATCAGGTCTGGGACTGAACCGGGTTTGGTTTGAGGAGAGAGAAAAGAAAGGGTTTAGCTAAGAGAGGAAGGGGGGGGGTTTTGCTATGTCAGATTTGAAGTCAGACATCAAAACTTGAACTTTAAGTTGTCCGATCATTAAGTCCAGACGTCTGACCAATATATTAAGTGTTGAGTTGAGTTATTTGAATCATATTTTTATCACTCAAACACTTAGATTTATTTTTGGAGTTTTGATATTTCAATAAATTGAGCATCTATTTCTTTTTATATCAATCTTCCCGTGCTTCATTATATTACTTGATTAGTAGTTACATTGCGAATTTTTTGCTCTCTAAGATAACCTCGGACTCACATTCGAGATTACAAATTTTAAATGTTTTTCATCGCTTTAGTGGCTATACTACAACACGTATTTCAAACTCGATGAAACCGCATTAGCACTGGGACTAACATAGTTTTTCTCCTTCTCTCTCTCTCATTTTTTTTTTGAAATATGTATAACTATCAATTTACTAAGTACTATATGCATGCAACTTATGTATAAATGATATGCACAACCTTAGGTTATACACCCCATGCTTAAATCTAACAATGCCCTCATTGAAAAGCAAAAAGTAAGGAAAGATATTAGCTGAGGTAGAGAGTGATTGGAGCTAAGTCTCCTTCAACCTATAGGTGTCCAAAACCTGGCCATCAAAAAGAGTAACATATGATTTTAAATGTTGGTCATTTACTTTGAAAGTCACCAGAGGGATTTTGAATCTCAACAGCACCTTGAGGGAACACCTGTGTGATAGTGTATGATGCATCCCAATGGGACTTATGTTTCCTAGAGAATAGCTTGAGTCTAAAATTCAACAGCCAGACCCATTATTTTTTTGATAGTATGATCTCTTACTCTTTTCATAAACACCATTGGACGGTTTTGAAATTTCATTAGAGATCTATTATTTGCCTTTTCTTTCATGTGGTTTATCATGTATTTGAAGTAATTATATTTGAAATACTGGAAATGGTTAGAAGAGATGATCCTAATGTCATCTAGAAGCCTATGCCATCTTTACATGGTATCTCTTCAAGTTCTTTACTCTATGATGCTTGTCTTCTGCATTGTAACATACTTGCTTTTATCTTTCAAAAGCTAGCCCCTCAATTGCATCCTATTAGTTGCTTTTACTTCCATTTTATGTATAGATAGTGTTTGTGTTGTACTGATTACTTTTATTCTACCATGGTGTTGCCTAACCATATCATTAAATTTCTAAATTTTTAATTAGTGTGAATTGTGTAATGATTTTTTCTGGTTTGTTTTTCTAATGTATTAAGAGGACAACATTGCATATGTGTCACTATTTGTGGTCCTCGCGGGGGATGCCATGACCATCGCATACTTGTCTTGCCTCCCAACATCTCTCAACATTTCAAGGAGCTTTTGGAGAGCTGGGAGGCCACTAATGTGAGATTCCACTTAGATGGGGAGAACTTTCCGCCCCCAAGTTGGTCAAGCAACATTGTCTCTGGTGTTTAGGGCACAAATATTTGGCCCAATGAAGGATAAGGACACAGACTTGATTCTGATTAAGGATATGGAGGCCCATGTATTTAAGATTGTCAAATGATTTCTTTATTTCTTTTCATTTTCTTCATTGGTTACACGAAAACTACATTGTAATTGTTGTAAAATTATTCATTGCAATTATGAGATCACAAAAGGTACTTCTGTTCATTTGGCTAAGAGTACTCTATTTTTCTGGTTTGTTCTTAAGATTTTTTTTCTAATCTAGCTTCCCTACATTCTTTAATTCTGCTAGTTTTTTTATTTTTTTTCCTTTTTAAGAGGTCATCGGTGAAGGTTCATTAACTCGTCACTAAGCACCTTTGGTCATAGTTTAGGAACCATGACTAAAGATCCCTGGCTTTGGTGATGGTTTGAAAACCGTGACCACATATCTTTTCTCACGGTTAATAAACCATGACCAAATATCTTCAACTTTGGTGATGGTTTGAAAATCATGACCAAAGGTCTTTCGGTATGGTTCATGACCAAACCATACACTCTCAAGCCAAGTCAAAGGTGGGGGCCTTGGTCATGATTTTGGACGGAACTGCAAAACCGCGACTAAAACCTTTTTGTCACGGTTTTTAAACCTTGATCAAAAGTCGAGACTTTTGGTGATGGTTTTGGGTGGAACCGTGACCAAAGCCCTTTTTTGTTGTAATCGTCGGTTGAGCTCAAAAGTTTTTCTAAGGTGTGCTTATCATGATAAATTTTGGTGTGCTCTTTGTTAGCTTGAGTAGTCTCATAGGCCTGATTCCTCAACTCTTTAAGTTTAGTGAGTTCTAATAAATGTGCTTTGCCTACTTTCTCCAGATCCATATTGACATTCTTGACAACCCATAAGCCTTATGCTCAATCTCAACAAGTGAATGACAAGCTTTGCCAATACACTATATGGAAGGGAGACATATCCATGGGGGTCTTATACGCAGATCTGTAAGCCCATAGTGCATCATTCAATTTCTTCAACCGATCTTTCCCGTCAGGTCATACAATTTTCTCAAGGATTCTTTTGATCTCCTTATTGGACACCTCGACATGTTCACTTGTCTGTTGATGATATGGGGTTGCCACTTTATGGGTGACACCAAGACTTTTGAGTAGATGAGTGAAGCGAGCATTCCAGAAATTAGGTTCCCCATCACTAATGATTGTCCTCCGGTGGCCAAATCGGGAAATGGTATTGGCTCTGACAAAATCCTTGACCACAGAGTGATCGTTGGTCCTAGTTGGAATGGCCTCTATTCATTTTGACACAATCAACTGCCACGAGAATATATTCATAGTTGTGGGATGATGGGAAGGTGCCCATGAAATCTATGCCCCAGGCTATTGGGGCATCTCATCTCGCTTCCCGATCGTTCCAGTCTGTTGACAACGAAGACATGCCCCTACATAAGTATGTGTATCTTTGAATAGTGAGGGCCACTAGAAACCAGATTGGAGAACCTTATAAGCAGTCTTCTTAGCACTGAAGTGTCCTCACAGTACAATGTGTGACAAAGATTCAAAACACTCAGTTGCTCCTCCTTTCGAACACACCTACGGAAGACTTAGTCACGACATATTCAAAATAGTTTGGGGTCCTCCCAATGATAATGCTTACTGTCAGTGAGAAATTTATCTCACTTCTACTTATTCCACGTACTAGGGGTCTCGTTAGTGACCAAGTAGTCGATGACATTGGCTTACCAAGGGTCGTCAGGTGTGTCGCCATGATAGTTTTGTTAGGAAAGGTGTCATGAATGTCTCCTGATGGGATAGAAGCCTCAACTGAGATCCTGGATAAATGATCTGCTACTACATTTTTGACCCCTTTCTTGTCACAGAGATCAAGGTCAAACTCCTAAAGTAACAGAATCCATCTAATAAGCCTAGGTTTGGTGTCTTTCTTAGAAAGTCAATGCTTCAAGGTAGAATGATCAGTATACACCACAACCTTAGATCCTAGAAGATAAGACCTAAACTTCTCCAAAGCAAAAACTATCTCAAGAAGTTCTTATTCTACCACAGTGTAGTTTTGCTGTGGACTAGTAAGGGTCTTGCTAGCGTAATAAAGTACATGAGGCTTTTTTTTAACCCTTTGACTAAGGACCACTCCCAAGGCAAAATTCGAGGCATCTCACATAAACTCAAATGGGAGGGTCCAATCGAATGCTCTCAAAATAGGCGCAGTCATGAGGGTTTCCTTCAAGACTTGAAAGGCCTTGGCATACTTCTCATAAAAAAGAAGGCAGTTGCCTCTAGTAAATTACAACGCGGCGTAGAAATATTGCTAAAATCCTTAATGAAGTGCCTATAAAAGCCTGCATGGCCTAGAAATGATCAGATCTATTTGACATTGGTGGGCGGGTGGGAGCTTGGAAATGGGCTCAACCTGGGCTTTGTCCACTTCTAAACCTCGCTTCGACACTACATGCCCAAGAATAATACCCTGCTGGACTATGAAATGGCTTTTCTCCCAGCTGAGCACCAAGCTTGTCTCTTCGTAGCGAGTGGGATCTTTTTCTAAATGGTGTCTGAAAACCTCTATGAACTCGTCAATCATGTCCAAGAAAACCTCTATGAACTCGTCAATCATGTCCAAAAAGATGGATATCATACACCGCTGGAATTTTCCCGGAGCATTACATAGTCCAAATGGCATCCGGCAGACAGGAAATGTGCTATACGGACTCATAAAAGTAGTACGCTCCTGGTCGTTTGGAAAGACGACAATCTAATTGTACCCAGAATATCCATCGAGAAAATAGAAGTATTTATTCCCTGCCAATTTCTCTAGTATCTAATCAATAAATGGCAATGAGACATGGTCTTTCTAGGTTGTGGTGTTTAGGCAGCGGTAATCAATATACACCCTCTAGCCAATTGAGGGTCTAGTAGTAACCTTCTCCCCTTTTCGTTCATCTCAACAGTGAATCCTGCCTTCTTAGTCACCATGTGTATGGGACTGACCCATTTACTATCAGATATGGGATAAATTGTCCCTGCATCTAACCACTTTCTACATGTTGGGGTTTCATGGAGTCATCCGTGTAAATGTGATGCATGCAGAGAGTTGGATCAACCCCTTTGATATCAGCTATGGTCCAAGCAATGGCTTCCTTGTGCCATTTTAGACATTCAATCAATGTTCCCTCCTGCATCTCAGATAGAGCAGTCGAGATGATGATGGGGAGCGTATCATTAGCCTTAAGGAAAACATACTTGAGGGACTCTGGAGTAGCTTAAGCTCCAAGTTGGGAGCTTTTTGAATTGAGGGAATTAGGCTTGATGTCCCCGCCTCCGGTAGTGGACCTACCTTGATTGTCCACGGCAGGGAGAGGGGCTCGGCTTTGACACCCAACAACTCTTCCAATTCGAGCATATCCCCCTCACATTCTTTAAGTGTCTAGGTATGGTCCTTAGAGATGGCCATTTGAAGAGGATCATCTCACAAAAGAGTTGGTGTTGTCTCCTCTACAATCTCATCGATCACTTTGATTTGGGAACAAGCTTTTAATCTAGGCTGTTTATAGGCATCAAACACATTTAGATGGATCTTATGGTTCCCAAAGCCCATCTTTAACACCCCTGATTTGTAGTTGATAGAAGCATTGGCTGTGGCCACAAATGGATGCCCTAAAATAATCGAAGGTTTGGTGGGCTTGTTGGATGGGTCAGTGTCTAATATCAGAAAATCAACGGGAAAGAAGAAATCCTCCACTCTCACCAGGACATCTTTTAAAAGCCTGCGTGGTGTCTTAAGTGATCTATTAGCTACCTGGAGGACAATGGGACTAGGCTTTAACTCACCTCCTCCTAATAGCTCGTAGTCCGAACTCGATAATATAATCCCCGCATCTAGATGGATGAGAGTCTCATCAACATGTTGGTCTCCAATGACCACAAAAATATACGAGGCTCCTGGGTCCTTCAATTTGGGCGATGTACCATGTTGTAGGACCGAGCTAACTAGGTTAGGTAGGACGACCTTAGTCTGGACCTGTTTTCGTGATTTTCTCTTCTGCATGCACAGGTCCTTCAGGAATTTTGCATAGGATGGAATATGCTTGATATCATCCAACAGAGGTAGGTTGATATGAATTTGCTTGAATGCCTCCATAATCTCTTCCATCCTACCTTTGGCTCCAGATGAGCCAGTAGAAGATGTCCCAGGGGCGGATAGGTGCTCAAGAAAAGGCACCCTCGGCCTTTGGGTGGAGTGGTATCATGGTGGGAAAGAGGTGGAACGGTGACAACATCCTCTAGGTGAGTGATTTCAAGCGAGGAGGGCCTGAGTGTCTCTTCCTCGGTGGATGTGGGAGTCAAGGTTGGGTTGGTAGGAAGGGTGCCCATAGGAGTGATTTCAGGTTTAAAAATTTCTTTGCCACTCCTCAGAATGGTCACAGCCTTAGCACGCTCCCTTTTACCCTTAAGATTCTCCTTAGATGAGCTAGGTAATTTCCCAGGATCATGATGCTTAACAGCCTCAACAAGGTGGCCAGTTTGGGATTGCATTTCTTGGATGGCCTCATTCTAAGATTTAATGATCATATTTTGATTTTCTTGCATGGCCTTCATCATTGCTTTAAGGTCATCCAACTCAAGATTGTTGGGCTATGGAGGAGGTTGGAATTATTGTGCATGGCAGGGTTGGGCTCTTGAGTTCCCCTTGTTGGAAGCATTACCTTGCTTCCACAAGAAATTGGGATGGTTCCTCCATCTAGGATTGTAGGTGTTGGCAAAAGGGTTGTTCTTAGGAGGTGGATAGAACCCTTGGGCAGCATTCAGGTTTGCCTGAACTAAATTGGGGAATTGATTAGGCAAGTGGCACTCAACAGTGGCGTAAAGAGCACTTTAGCAAATGGATCATTCAAAAATAGCCTGGTCTTGGGATTTGCTTTAATGCTTGAATTTACATGTGATTTGACCCAGAATTGAATTGGATTGGTTTTCGACCTTTATTAAAAAAATCTAATATGAATGTTGGTGAATATTCATTTTTTGCATAGGCTAAGAATTGCTGGAAGATTGTTTTTGGTTTTATATTACTTATGCTTATGTTTGTTGGATGTGATCTGCATAGTCATAGGAGCATAGTTCATTTTCAAAATCAAAACAAACTAAATAATTATTTTAAAAATTAAAATTTGAATTAATAACGAGATTATTTTCTAAATTAAAGATTTTTCAAATCAATAAGATGCCCACTAACATTCCATTAGATCTCAAATTAAAACATACATTAGATAATAATCAACTACGCTCACATGATTAATTAGTAATCATAGGGAAAAAGCAATCACATCCCTCGACATATGACGTTGTAGTGTTTTTCTGTAACTTTGATGGTTTGATTGTGGAATGCTGTGATATAATCATAGTGGCATACAAAATGGAGAGATTGTGAGCAGGTTGAGTTGTTTTGATGCGATCCCTATAATTTAGAAACCCCTTTTTACGTGTGATGTAAATTTTTTATGGAATGTTCATGTATGTATGCATTTTCATGAATGAGATGAGATCTCAAACATAATATATAGGAAAAGATTAGAATGCAATTCAAATCTAAATTAGATCAAGATTAGTAATTTAATAGGATTAAATTGACTTTTCTCAAATAGACCTAGTCAAACTAGTAAGATTGGATCCCTTAGCATCAAGCATATCATCATGGCGATGATTAATCATTGGCCTCTGGCAAGGAAGGTGAATGTAACCATAGGGCATTTGTAAGTATGCACCGGAGGGGGGTGAATAGTGGAGTATAAAAATTTCATACAAATAAAACAATACACAAGCATTCATCACAATAAGACAAGTATTTTTAGGTGGAAACCCTAAGGGTAAAAACCACCATGTAAGTTATCTCGACTTAGGATTTTTCAATTAACATAGATGATTAAATCTACTATTGCATCACTTTAAACCAAGGGTGATATAACCTTAAAATAACAACACTACTTACACAAGGGTAGTGTATCTCAAACCCCTTTTCTCCACGAAGAGAATTTTGTCTTATGACCACCAGCTAAGTTATCTCGACTTAGGATTTTTCAATTAACATAGACGATTAAATCTACTATTGCATCACTTTAAACCAAGGGTGATACAAGCTTAATACAACAACACTACTTACACAAGGGTAGTGTATCTCGAACCCTTTTTCTCCATGAAGAGAATTTTGTCTTACGAGAAGACGGGAATTTGCAACACTAATACCCAACTAAACAATAACTAAACAACACCTATAGAGCCCAAAATATAAATTCACATTAAGCTCCTATAGGTTTAAGGATCTTCCATGAGATGGAAGTACATTAGCATGGAGGTGTAGCGAATCGGTGCTCTCTGATGTGTAGTGCATGGCTTAGAGAGTAAGTGTAGGATCTATAGGGCACAAGCACATTAGAAGGGGAGATGAATAGTGTGGTATATAAATAAAAATTGCAAGAATAAGCAAACCTCAAAAAGTACACAAGATGTATAGTGGTTCCCCTCACTCGTGTACTCCACTACCTACGTCTCCCGACTTAGGATTTTTAACCCGATTCCCTCAACTCGGAGGGAATCAATTTACTAATAACCTGAGGTAATTAACAGGTTACCTCAACCTAATTACAAGATAAAGGAATGAACAAAAGTACAGGTGTAAGCAAGATATAATAAAGCTTACAACTAAATTTAATAAGTCTCCAACAAGTATATTGCTTAAAGAGTGTATGGATTAATCTAACAAGAATACTAAATTGAAAGTGAATGATTTAATAATGAAGTACACAATCGCCTTTGAAGATCTATTGCAAACAAAGGTGACCTTGAGAAAAATGCAACAAATCAAGCTCCTTTGCAGATAGAAAATTGGGAAATGGAGGTGTAGGCAAGGAGAGTATTTTTGGCTTGATGTAATTATACAAAAGACACTCAAGGAGTGTTTATATAAGCCATTAAACACCTCCCCTACGATTACTAGCCGTTAGGGGCAATTTGGGAAGATTAGAGATAGGATTAATTGTAAAATGGCCATTCTGATTAGGCACAACGGCTAGTTGGTACCGGTACTGACTGCTCACAGTTAGCCCAACAATGCCTAGGGTACCGGTACTGATCATTGGTACTGGTACTCAGTGCATTCTGTTGAGTATCAACAAAGTCACTTGGTAGCGGTACTTGTGATTCACAAGCAACAGGGTTGTGACCTCCATGTACCGGTACTGGGGATTAGTACTGGTACTTGTAAGGTCCAGGCACGCCAAAAGTCTACCAACTGTGAACACTTAATACCGGTACTCATGATGAGTACCGATACTTGTTGATCACAGATTGGGACTTAGGCCCAAACTTGTGCCTAACATGTACTGATACTTATAACTAGTACTGGTACTTGCTACAAGTACATTATTTTACAAGTTTAAACCAAGTTTTATGGAGATCCTGTCTTAGCTATATGATAATATTTTCAAAGAGTCGATTTTTAGTTTTAAAACGAATGATTGAACGTGATTTTGATCCCTAATTATCTCTACTTTGATTTTAACTCCTAAGATATCTTTTTCTTGTTAGGAGACATACAAAAGTTCTAAGATACAACAAACTAAACTAAACTATAGTCTTCAATCTTCATGCCATCATTACTTCTTTCATCCATCCTTGGATCCTATTATTTCCTGAAAATAACACTTCATAAATTCATTAGATTTAAAACGGTTTTGTTAACACCAAAACATAAAAGAAAAGTGGAACTAGGTTCCAACAATCTCCCCCTTTTTGGTGTTGACAAAATAATAGAAATACTGATATTTAAAATAATAGAAACCTCATAAGAGAAGGAATATAAAAAACTCTGCTAGGAGTGAAACCTCCCTCTCAAACTAAGCTTCTTTATTTTAAATACAGTGTATTTACCATTTCTTTTCCTTTTTGTCAATCAAACAAAAAGAATATATCAATATGCATAGACAATGATTAGGCATGAAATAATATTGTAGAGAAATAATCATAAGAAGAAAATAAGCATATTAAAGTCATAACAATCATAATTGAAGTCATACATCATTAAAAAACATAATAACCAAGCAAAAACATGTTGAAATGTTCAATACATGAAAATATAGACTAAAAACTAATTGCGAGGATGTTTTCTGATAGACTTTTGAGCATGTTTGCCATCCTTTTCACCACCATCATCATCAGTTTCATCATCTTCATCATCATCTTCATCTCCAGCATCTTCATCATCACTATCAACATAAGAAACCTCTTCATCTTCATTGTCTTCTTCCTCTTCATCATCATGAAGAATAGGTTCTTCTTCTGCCATTAGAGATGAAACAAATGACGGGTCTTGGAAGTGTTTTTGCCTTATTTCACTGTATTATTGAGGCGCTTTATGTTGAATCCTCTTCCTTTGTTTAGGTTGTTGACTGGAAGACGCAACATGGGAAGAGTCAATGGAAAGAGAAAGGTCATGAAACTTGTGTTCCATTTGACGGAAGGCAAAATTGAGATTGGTTAAATTTTGACCAATATAATTGAAAGTATTAATCATAATGAGATCAATTCCAAGCACATTAGACAGATTTACCCAAGGTGTTTCAGCTTCTGGATACGGATAGGTTATAGGAACAAAAGCTGATGATGATTCAGGAGGTGGATGAGAAGAAGATTGAGCATTTGGATCAACTTCATCATCACTAAAGGATTCCTCTCTAGCAGGTTTTACTCCTATTTTCCGGAGAGTGGACCATTTAAAATAGACCACTTTTCTAAGTGTAGTAAAGTTAACTAGAGAGATCAATTTTACTGTTGATAAGAATGTGAGATACAAGAATATCAAGAGAAGTCTTTCCACTCAACTGGCCTATAGTGGTGAAGCTTTAGGCCCTTATACCAATCAAACTTTGATTTGGCATCCTCATGGATGCAAAATTTGTGAAATGCATCTTGAGGTGCCTTTCCTTTACTGTTAGATTTCGGTGCCATCTAAAATCATGCAGCAAAATAGAGTAGGAAACACAATTAGAAATTCAAAATATTTCCTTTCATGTGTGCATATAACAACGCACTTAAGCCTACATGTACCGGTACTGGTGATTAGTATTGGTACTGGTGGGTTTCTGTTGCAACCAGAAATTTGAGCTAGTACCGGTATTCATCTTTAGTACTGGTACCTGCTCGCTAAAGCAGGCACTGCTGCACCTAGTGAGTACTGGTATCGATGATGTTTATCGGTACCATCTGGTACCCAACGAGAAATAAGTGTAGCAGTAGGAATGGTCCTGAGAAAAGAAAAAATAAGATGTAGAATGACTCAGGATAGCAAGATCTACTTAGAGGATAAGAATATACCTGGAGTAGAAGCTTGGAGGTGATCCTTCTTCTTCTTTGCTAAGGCTTGGAGTGGCTCTTGAGAGGAGAACTAGGGTTTGAAAAGGGTGAAATGAGGCAAGTGTTTGCACTTTGCCTCTTTATATGGGATGGGTCATGTGCTAGTTACATGACCACTTAAGTGGTTGAGAAAATATTTCAATCAACAACTTAAGTGTTGAAAAATAATGTAGTTAACAACCTAAGTTAAGCAACCATATTGCAAACAGTATCCTGATATTTCCAGTCATATGGAAATATTACAGTTTACCTCCTTTTTAACAAAAGTGGGTATTGAAGTTAGAACCTCAGGGAATTTTGTAATTGCAATCTAGTTATTAAGCAATCAATTTGTTAATTTTGAATTTCTTTTATTGTACAAAGTCCTAACTTTCTTCTTATAAAGCAGAATCTCTCTACTGCAAGAGGTTTTGTAAAAATATCTGCCAGTTGATTTTGAGTGTCTACAAATTCTAATTGTATGGAACCTTGAAGCACATTATCTCTAAGGAAATGATATCTAAAATATATATGTTTGGTACGTGAATGATGAACCAGATTTTTGGATAAATTTATTAAACTTATATTATCACAAAAAATTTTGGATTGCGCAAAAACTAATCCAAAGTCGGACAAAGTCTGTCTCATCCAAATGACCTGAGAGCAAGCAAGTGAAGCAGCAATATACTCTACTTCAGTCGTAGAAAGTGAAATACAAGTCTATTTCTTAGATAACCATGAGACTAGGGATTCTCCAATAAAATGACATGTGCCGTTAGTGCTCTTTCGGTCTGTCTGACTCCCTACATAGTCTGGATCACTATAGGATAATAGGTCTAATGTTTGTGCTTTAGGATAAAAAAGACCAAGGTCTCTTGTGCTATTTAGGTATCTAAATATTCTTTTTACTACATTAAAATGAGATTCCTTGGGTTCGGATTAGAATCTCGCACATAAACATGTAGCAAAGAGAATATCATGTCTAAAGGCTGTAAGGTATAAAAGTGAACCTATCATACCCCTGTATTTCTTTTCATCTACCCTCTTGCCGGATAAATCTTCACCAAGAGAAGCAGATAGAGCAATTGGAGTCTCTTTTCCATTTACTTTTTCAAAGTCAAACTTTTTGAGAATTTCAAGAACATATTTAGTTTGACTAATGTATATACCTATGTCTAATTGTTGAATTTGGAGGCCTAAAAAGAATCTGAGTTCACCCATCATACTCATTTCAAACTCAATCTTCATAGTCTTACAAAAATGCTAACACAGGGACTCCTTGGTTGATCCAAATATAATATCGTCGATGTATATTTGAACCAACAGGATGTCATCTCCTTCTTCCTCTACAAAAAGAGTTGAATCAATAACCCCAATTTTATATCCATGCTGGAGAAGGAAGGACCTAAGCCTCTCGTACTAGGCCCTGGGAGCATGTTTAAGTCCATATAATGCCTTATTGAGCTTGTATACATGCTCTGGGTGTGCTGGGTCCTCAAACCTGGGAGGTTGATGAACATAAACTTCTTCCCTAATGTAGCCATTAAGAAAAGCGCCCTTGACATCCATTTGATATAATTTGAAGCCCTTTGCACTTGCAAAAGCAAGTAGCATCCGTATGGACTCCAAGCGAGCAACTGGAGCATGTGTCTCATCGAAGTCAATACCTTCCTGTTGGTTATAACCTTGAGCTACAAGTCTGGCTTTATTCCTGATTACTGAACCAGATTCATCCAATTTATTTCGGAACACCCACTTGGTTCCAATGATGGAATTACCCTCAGGAGCAGGTACCAAGTTCCATACTTTGTTCCTTGTAAATTGGAGTAGCTCCTTCTGCATAACTATAACCCATGATTCATCCTTTAATGCCTCATCAACTTTCTTGGGTTCAAGTTGAGAAACAAATGCATTAAGGATAAAATCAGCTCTATAATGAGATCGGGTTTTTACACCTTGTTCAATATCACCTATAATTTGACTTTGAGGGTGATCCTTGTGGTGTACTCATTCTTTTGGAAGATCATGTACATTCCGATAATCTTCCATTTTCGATACATCGATGAAGGGGGTATCTTCATCATCAGAATCTAAATGATTTGGTTCAGGTTCTCCTAAGTTTGTTTCATCAAATGAAACATGCAGGGATTCTTCAATAACAAAGGTCCTTTTATTAAAGACTCGATAAGCTTTACTTCTAGTTGAATAGCCAATAAAGATGCCTTCATCACCTTTTGTGTCAAACTTATCAATTCAATCTTGGGTGTTTAATAAATAACATCGACTTTCAAACACTCTGAAATATGAAATCCTAGGAGACTTCTCATAGTAAAGCTCATATGGAGTTTTCTTAATAATAGGCCTTAAGAGAGTTCTATTAAGAACATAACATGCCGTATTAACTACTTCAGCCCAAAAATATTTTTGAAATCCAGACTCCAAGAGTAAAGTTCAGGTGCATTCTTGTAGAGTGAGATTCTTGTGCTCTACAACACCATTCTGAGATTGTGCCCAAGGAAATGAAAATTCATGGGTTATGCCAAAATTGACACAAAAACTTGAAAATTTTTCATTTTCAAATTCACCCCCATGATCAGTCCTAAGTCGAAGAATTGAAGATGATTTTTTCTTTTGAAGTCTTCGAGCAAGACTTAGGAAGGAATCAAATGAGTCATCCTTATGTTTCAAGAAGATGACCCAAGTGAACCTTGAGAGGTCATCAATAATAACTAGGCAATATTTTGATTCATTTAGGCTCTCAAATCGTGTTGGCCCAAATAAATCAAGGTGTAACAACTCTAAAGGTCGTGTGGTTGAAACTAAGCCTTTTGATTTGAGGGAAGCCTTATGCATTTTTCTGAGTTGACAAGATTTGCACAATGCATCCTTTTTATAAGTTAGTTTGGGTAGGCCCCTTACTAACTCATTTTTGGCTAACTTATTTAGATGTTTGTGATTAATGTGACCTAGCCTACGGTGACATAGATCTACTTCAACATGGATGCAAGCAAACATTTTACTAATTTCTCTTGTGAAAAATGAAGAGCATAGATATGTTATATCTAAGACTTCAATTAAAACTGTGTTTGTTCCCTCTTTTAATATTTTAAAATCAACTTTAGTAAACAATACATCACATCCATTATCACATATTTGACTAACATTAAGCAGGTTATGTTTTAAAATTTTCTACTAAAAGAACATTACGTACCTGCTTAAAGGAATTACCTATTGTACCTTCTCCAATAATGCGACGATGTTTGTTGTCGCCAAACTTGACGTGTCCACCATCTTGGATTCTTGTCCACTTGATAAAGAGGTCAGAATGTCCTGTCATATGCTTGGAATACCCACTATCTAGGATCCATTTGTCCTTCTTGACCTGCAAAATAGTTTATCAAATCTGATTTAGGTACCCATTTTCTTTTGGGTCCTTGATGGTTAATACCCTTTAAATCCTTAGGTTTATAGATCATCTTTGTGTTAGATCTATAATTCTTAGGATTTTTGACCTTTTGATAAATCCATACATGTCTAGGTGCATGTGGCTTATTTTGTGTGTTCTTTTTATTATTAAATTTGATTTTTAAATTATTACAAAATTCTGTGTTCAACCTAGTTGTTGTTTTTAACTTATTCAATGTTACCTCAAAATGTTCATAAATGTCCTCTAGTTGTACTATTTTTACATGTAATTGAGAGTTAGTATCTTTTGCTATGTCTAACTTTATTTCTAAACAAGATTTTTCTACTTTTAGAGTCTTATAATTATCATACAAGACCTTATTTTCCTTTTTAATCATCCTAGCTTTATGATATAACTCTTCATAAGATTGTAATAATTCATTAAAGGTAATTTCAGAAACTACCTTGTTTTCAAATTTGTTGTTTGCCATCAAGTAGGGATGTGCAACCTTCGTTTCTTCAGATTCTTCAAAAGATGATTCCTTGCCGGAATCACTATCATCCCAAGTCTCTTTGTATGCCTTTCTTGATATCTTCTTTTTCTTCTGATCGAGTTCTTTGTCCTTCTTCTTTTCTTCCTTCTTCTTCTTGATCATTGGGCAATCTTTTCATACGTGCTCCTTCTTCTTGCACTCAAAACAAATAATGTCATTTGAAAATTTATTGACTCTCTTACCTTATTTTTGGATGAATCTTCAGAATCTTCTTGTTAAAAGAGCAAGCTCATCTTCTTCGTCGAGTCGGAATCGTCGAAGTTCAAATCCTCCTTCATGGCTTTGAAAGCAAGCTCCTTCTTCTTGCTTACAGATCTCTCCTCGTTCTTCTTCATATTCTCCAATTGGACCTCATACGCCATGAGGCTTCCAGTCAAGTCATCCAAGGGGAGAATGGATAACTCCTTAGCCTCTTGGATAGCTATGGACTTTGGAGACCAATCACTTGTAAGGGATCTCAAGATCTTTCTTACAAGTTGTTCTTCCGTAAACTTCACTCCGAAATTCTTCATGGGGTTGATGATATCCCCAAATCTCATGTACATCACTTTGATTGTTTCTCCTTTTTCCATCCTAAAACACTCATAACTCTCGGTTAGAATTGAGATTCATGTTTCTTTTACCTTATTTGTACCTTCATATGTGACTTGAAGTGTATTCCGTATCTCGTACGTGGTCTTGCACGCGGAGATAAGGTTGACTTACTCCCTTGATAATGCACAATAGAGTGCATTCATTGCCTTTACATTTCCAGCGATCTTCTTTTGATCTGTTGTCCAAACAACACCTTCTTGCGGCTTCGGATCCGTGTACTTCTCTTCAATGAGAGTCCACGAGTCTTCATCCATGGCCTTGAGGAAGATTTGCATCCTTCTCTTCCAGTATCCATAGTCCATCCCATCAAAGTAGGGAGGACATGTGGATGATTGTCCTTCGGTGCGCTTGGCTGATGATGCCATTGCGAGAGAGAGTGTTTACTTCTTTTTGCGACCCGCTCTGATACCACCTGTAGGATCCGCAGGGCACATGCACAATGGAAGTGGGGATGAATAGTGTGGTATATAAATAAAAATTGCAAGAATAAGCAAACCACAAAAATCACACAAGATGTATAGCAGTTTCCCTCACTTGGGTACTCCACTACCTAAGTCTCTCGACTTAGGATTTTTAACTCGATTCCCTCAACCTGGAGGGAATCAATTTACTAATAACCTGAGGTAATTAACGGGTTACCTCAATGATGATAACATCATCATCAGCCATATCTAGCTTTATTTAGTCATATTCCATCATTAAATGCCCCTACATAACTGCCAGAGAGACGTAATTCACTGCAAATTCATTTGAGGGAAATACAGTAAAATAGGGGTAAAATTGTGATTTTAATAGTATATCTCAATTGCAGTACAATTATAGGTTTTCTCAGGAGTTAATTAAGGGTCAAATGATCTTAAATGTCCAACAAGTGGGTTAATACAGACAGAAAAGGGTTTTCGCATGTTTTGAATATTAAATGACATCTGAAACCCTAAAATCAGACTTGCTTAAATAACTGAGGTTCTGATCAAGATAAAATTCACCTAAACCCTCTAAAAATCATATAAGAATATTCTCTAGGGCTTGGTACCTTCAATTTGACCATCAGAACCTGTCTTGACCAAAAACAGAGTTTAAATAGACTTTTGCCCTAATTTGGGTAATTGTGTAATTTCTCCAAACAAACTTGGTCAAAACCTAAATTTAACTTTACCATTGGATTCCTTGGGTTCAAATTAGATTTTTACCAAAATTTGGGCCCAATCTGAGATTGTTTCGACCTAGTTTGTACTTTGGTCCATGTCTGACTCTTTTATCTCACACACATGACCTTAACTTTCAAAATCCTTGCAAATAGCCCCCCAACTTTGTTGTATTCTTCACAAAAAGGTCCCTACCACCCTAGAATCCTCATCCTACAATTCTGGTGACCTTTGATTGAAGAGAACTTCTTTGATCAATCAATCCCTTTCAAAATTGGAAGGAAGATTCCTTGAGGAGTCCTCTTTCTAATGAATTCGGTCTTGAGCCCCTAAACCTTCCCAATCTCTCATGTGAATGCATGAGAGATTCGGGTATCTTTAGGTTTGAAACTTCGGTGAGCTTTCCTAGCTTGGGAAGCTTGCTTCCCAAGCTCAAATCAACCTCTAGAGCCCTATAAAAGAACCCCTGACGCACGGCCGTTTTCCTCAGCTAGGTTTTGGCCCAAAAACCCTCTTCAAACTCCTTCCCTAGCCATCTCCGCCCTAGCTCTGACGAGCCTCCTCCTCCGTCGTCCTACGACCTCCCAACGAACAATTTGGGAGTGTCTCCTTCCTCCCTGACTTCCTCCACCTCTCGACAATCACATCAGAGGTGCCCTAGCACCTTCTTCCTCGCCGTCTCCCTCATCAGAGAATCCTTCGTCCACAACGTCGACCAACCACAGCCGATGCTGCCCTACCTCCTTCGTCCACAATTCTAGGTCCTAAAGCTCCCTTCTTCTCTCTCCTTTCTTTTCCTCCCTGGTAACATTGCATCTTGAGGTGATAATTCTGTTAAATGGGGTCCATCTTAAGAGCAAAATACACAGATAATACATCATAAATAGAATGGGAGCATTGCATGCATCATACATCAAGATTGCTTTGTATAAGTACTTATCAAAGCAGGCCTCAAATGAGCAATCAGACCGCACGGATGGATTCAGAGTGACGAACGGAGTCCAACGGACTCGAAATCGATCAAATCTGACATCCGGAGCTCCCGCAATGGGCCCAAGAAGTTCTGACCGTTGATCTGATGATCAACAGCCGACGACGTGCCACGTGGCACCCGCTTGCTGCATCCAGACCACCGACCGATCTCGCCTTCACCCAGAGTACGAATCTCAGCCGTCGATCTTCAATCGAACGGTTGAGAGCTGCTCGTGCGCTTGCCTTCGCTGTGACAAAGCAGCGGGCGCAGTGCAGCGGTCAAAGCGCTCACTTGGCTCACGCAATGCGAGTTCGAAGTGCGCTGCGCGGAAATTGCGAGGCGAAGACGCGCTGCAAGAAATTGGACCACTCGATCAGCAGCGGACGGCGCGGATGGAACAACGCGGTGTAATCTCGCGCGTCCAATGCCGACGCCCACGATGACGCGGGGGGCGTGGGCGCGATCTAGGCGCACGCCCTGCATGGGATCTCAGCCATCTAATCTTTGATCGAACGGCTTACGATGCATGCACATGGATTAGGCGCGAAGAAGCACAAGGAGCGCGTGAGCGACCGGCGAGCAAGGGCTTCACCAATGATTTGGGAAGGGTTTTAGCGATGTCTCGGACGTCACTAAAACCCCTTCTTCATTTGGAAAGACCTTCTCCCTATTTAAACCCCTTCCAACCACCCATTCAAAGCATTCACTCCACTTGCAAGTATTCTACCCCCCTTCTAGCTACCATTAGCCCTCTTTTTAATCGTCGGAGACGACGAGCCACCGATAGAGCCCCCCTCCACTGCTGTGGCTGCCTCGCCGTCTTCTCTCTCTCTCTCCCTCTTTATCTTAATCTTTCCTTTACTTATGTTCAACCATTTATCTAGTGTTGTAATTATGAACTAAAGTTACATGTTAAATGAAGTTGTTTCCTATTTAATTGCTTGCTCTATTTTATGTTCAAGTTGCATGTTGCGAATGAAATAATTCTAACCCTAATCTCTCTCTTCTCTCTCTCTCTCTCTCTTTCTCACTCGCTTTTCACCCACGCCTTTTCGCAAGCAAAACCTTGCGATTTTTGTGACATCAAGTGACAAGAAAAATTCGATTTTTACACCTCCCTGAGATCGACACTCGGACTCACATTCGTTTCTTTATTTTAAAATCGACGTTGCGAGCGCAAGCTATAATGACTCTTCTAAACACGTGCCCCACACACTCATCACTCCCCTTAACATCTCGATTTGACCCACAACCACCTGTCTCCCTCACCATCTTCTCCACGACCGCCTGAGCTCTGCCGAGCCCGCGCCACCACCACAGACCACCAAACTCATCCGCTCCACCTCCAAAAGCTCTGCCATCACACGAAGGGCAAAAGCCCTCTACCAATTCACCCTATTCACCACTCCACGACTCCCCCAAACTCTACCCTCACCGCACCTCCATTCCGAGGTCATATGACCTTCTCACGCACGCACTTGCCTCACTACACACACCATCATGTTCGTCATCCGACGATGATTCTACTGAGCGTATTTGATGTGGTTGAAAGGTCTTATTCATGTTTTCAGGTACTCAGGTCCCCAGTGCCATTAACGACGAGTTCGAGCAAAGCTTGAAGCTCATTCGTGCCTCAGCAGCCCCAGGCGAAAGCACTAGGTGGTGCGGAATCATCAGGCGAACGTCTCCAAGTGGTCAATTAGGACGTTTGACCAACATTGAATGTGAATTCAATGAAGGAGCATCGCAGCCGCTTATGCGAAGAAGATGGGGACTTTAGTCCCACATCGGTTGCTGAAGAGCGCCTGCGGTGACATAAATTGATTTTGTGACGCCAACTTATCGCCTCAAGTCATAGAGGGGGTGAGGTCCCCCGCGTCCCTTCACCTGCCTCACCCGTGACACTGCTCACGCAGGCTTGGTCCGACCGGTATACCCGCCTAAGCTAAGCACACCTCAACTGTGATCCACGCACACAGCCCTGGTCCTGGGTGTGCTCTGCCCAAATATTCGATTACTCGGTACTGTGGCCTTGGGAAGGCGAGGAAGAGGAAACCCAAAGAGAGAAAGGAGAGAGTGCACACAGGTTAGGGGGTTTTTCTCTCTGAAGAAGTTTCCCTGTGACACTTAGCCAAATCTGAGATTGCCTCCCTTTGTGCGTGAAGAAGGAAAGCCAAGAGGAGAAGGAAGAAGGCCTTGACAGAAGAGAAAGGAAGAAGAAGAGAAGAGAAGCCAAGTAGAAGAAGAGGAGGACCTCAGCTGAAGACAGGTAGAAGAAGAAGCCAAAGAAGGTAGAGAAGAGTTGAAGAAGAGGATCGGTGCCTTTGCACTGTAGCTCTGATCTGATTGAGCATTATCTATATTACTATTCAATAATTCAAGTACTATGGTTAAGATGCATGCTTAAATGTGGATCTAAAAGGTGATTCAAATCACCACTTTTTGAGATATTTCCATTCTTTTTGCCATGACAAACTTTTCATATATTTATATTCTATATTAATGATCAATTTTGAGTAATTAGTGCTCATTGCAAATTATTATTGGCTTAATTATTGTGCTTATATATACTTTGATTGAGATTAGTGCTTGAATTCCTATTTGCTCCTTGTGTACAACCTTAGACTTCATTTCTGATATTCGAGTTATAAATTTTATTTGTTTTCAAGCGATTTTGACCTAAACTACGACGCAGCTTTTATAACATTGATCTCGCTCGACAACACTCAACCCAATTACAAGATAAAGGAATGAACAAAAGTTTAGGTGTAAGCAAGATATAATAAAGCTTACAACTAAATTTCCTAGGTGTCCAACAAGTATATTGCTTAAAGAGTGTATGAATTAATCTAACGAGAATACTAAATTGAAAGCGAATGATTTAACAATGAAGTACACAATTACCTTTGAAGATCTATTGCAAACAAAGAGTGGCCTTGAGAAGAATGCATCAAGTCAAGCTCCTTTGCAGCTAAAAAATTGGGAAATGGAGATGTAGGCAAGGAGAGTATTTTTGGCTTGATGTAATTATGCAAAAGACACTCAAGGAGTGTTTATATAAGCCACTAAGCACCTCCCCTATGATTACCAGCCATTAGGGGCAATTTGGGAAGATTAGAGATATGATTAATTGTAAAATAGTTGTTCTGATTAGGCACAACGACTAGTTGGTACCGGTACTGACTGCTCACAGTTAGCCCAACAATGCCTGGGGTACCGGTATTGATCATTGGTACCAGTACTCAGTGCATTCTGTTGAGTACCAACAAAGTCACTTGGTACCGGTACTTATCACTAGTATCGGTACTTGTGACTCACAGGCAACGAGGTTGTGACCTCCATGGACCTGTACTGGGGATTAGTATCGGTACTTGAAAGGTTCAGGCACACCAAAGTCCACCAACTGTGAACACTTAATATCGATACTCATGATGAGTACCGGTACTTGTTGTTCATAGTTTGAGACTTAGGCCCAAACCTGTGCCTAGCATGTATCGGTACTTATGACTAGTATCGATACTTGCTACAAGTACCTTGTTCTAAAAGTTTAAACCAAGTTTTATGGAGATCCTATCTTAGCTATACGATAATATTTTCAAAGAGTCGATCTTTAGTTTTAAAACAAATGACTGAACGTGATTTTGATCCTTAATTATTTCTACTTTGATTTTAACTCCTAAGATATCTTTTTCTTGTTAGGAGACATACAAAAGTTCTAAGATACAACAAACTAAACTAAACTATAGTCTTCAATCTTCATGCCATCATTACTTCTTTTATCCATCCTTGGATCATGTTATTTCCTGAAAATAGCACTTCATACACTCATTAGATTTAAAACGATTTTGTTAACACCAAAACATAAAAGAGAAGTGGAACTAGGCTCCAACAGTAAGGGCTAGCTTCTTCCTTTTAGATCTCCTCTCAATGAGTATAATGGTGGAAAGAATTATCTCTAAGGTGTATTTTGCAAAGGAAAGGCCCTAGACTATTTATAAAGGGCTTAGGAAGGTTAAGAGGGCTTGGGAAAGGCTTCATAGTCGTTGGAATCAAATCTTCTAATTATGTTGTCAGATGCAATAATTGATCTGTTGTCTATTGGATTTTGACCAAGACTTGGTCCAAATCCAATAGACAACAGGTCAATTATTGCATCTCACAACATAATTAGACATTTGATAAATTGATCAGATGACTGATTAGGGAATAGTAGATGTATAATTTTGTATGGTGGTCTCCTTGGGATTGGATTGGATCTTGTATAGGAATCTTATGTCAAAGGGTTAAACATCCGATATAAGGTGTTGCCAAGAATCAAATTTTTTGTGAGTTGGGAAATCATGAATTCATCTGAAAATAAGATTTGGGTCAAATTTACTCACAACAGTCGACTATTAGATGTCTGGGAATGTCTCTAGACATCTGGAAGACGTTTTGGACAACTAACATAAGGTATGGATGTCCAAAAGTAAATGCCACAAACTTAAGTTCTGGAATTCTGGTTATTGGATGTTTGATCAAATGTTTGTACGTCTTAAAATGGGTTATTGGACATCTAATAAGATGTTTAGACGTCTGATAAGGCAGGTTGTCTGCTATTTTGGCCTTCTAACTTGATTCTAAGATTTGCCTAATTATCCTAAGGTTAGGTGAGTGCATCTAGGAGTTAGGTTATTATATTTTGGACTCTTTAACAACTATCTAATCAAAGAAAATGGCAAAAATAAATACACAGAATATGCACAAAATTTCTTATCATATTCTTCTTTCTTATTTGTCTTTAAGCTTCAACTCCAAGCTCTAGCTCCATTGCTCCTTGACACTTTTGTTCATCATCAAGCTCCTCCATCTCCATGGATTGAGAGCTTGAACACCTTTCAACTCTTCTAAATCAATTTCATTAACATGAGAACTCACAATTAAAATGCAATTGTTAAATGCATTTTTATTTTGTTATCGTCAAACTTAAGACCAAGGTACATTTGCAGCAACAATCTCCCCTTTTTGATGATGACAAAACCATTAACAAGTAAGCTCATAATTCTCCCCTTTTTTGACATTATCAAAAAGGTTCATTTTTAATTAATCCAAAAACTCTCCCTTAATACAGGCGCTTCTATAAATATTTTACTCCTTTTTGACATAATAAAAGAAATAAGCTCCACCTAAAGACATGCATTTCTATGCTAATTTCAAACTTTAGACTAACACAGATTAAGGGTTATCTCCCCCATTCTAATGGGAGTATAACACTATAATGTTGTAAGTTTCTCCCCTATCATGATGCTAATAAGTTGTCAAAATCAAAAAATTACCTCTATTGGTATGGATTCCAACCACGATACCCATTTGGTTGTCCAACTATCTTATCTCTTCCATCATTCACTCCATAGAGATAGAATCTTGGATCAATAAGAGTGGTTTGGTGACCTACAAAATAAGAATCAACCCAAATATTTTGGTACCCACATCTTTTTGGATCCACGATGGTTAGCCTTTCTCGATAAAGGTTGGGGTCCACTTGGATTCCAAACCGTAGGCCTTCATGCATAAAATCTCTTGGCGTGTCAAATTCTAGATCTATCATTAATCTTAGTCTTTCCTTTAGTGATTCTAGTTAACTCATTTAGCAATTTATTTGAATTCTTTTTAAGATAAACAAGATCATTCTCAATAACACTAATATTCCCTTCTAAAATAGAAATTTTGTATTTCAATAAGTTATTCTCTTTAATCAACTTGCTACTTTCAACAACAAGAGCTTCTTTTTCATAACTGATAAACTGAAATTACTTTTACTTTTTCTTTTTCAACCAGCAATTTATGGTTGTCTAAAACTAAATCTTGATTTTCTAACACAAGATTATCTTTTTTAGACTTAAGGAAACTTAAATCAGATTTCATATTTTTGTTTTGAGCTTTCAATGATTTACTCAAGTCATAAAGTTCTTCCAATGCTTCTTGTAATGCATCTATGGTAAAAGAATTTACCTCCTTATTGTTGTCTTTTTTCTTATTGTCTTCCTTCTCACTATTATCCAAGATTGTCATGAAACTTAGGCAATCAATTTCATTTTTTGTCGTCTCGAGTTCTTCCTCTTCCTTCTCAAAACTTGAGTTATCACAAGTTGCTTGGAACACCTTCTTCTTGTGCTTCTTCTCCTTTTCTTTCTTCAAGAGAGGGCATTTAGGTCTAAGGTGCCTCTTCTTGTCGCAATGGTAGCATCTGTTTGGAATGCTAAATTTGTGTTTAAGAGTGTTGCGTTGTAGTATAGCCGAAAATGTTTAAAATAGATATAATTTTATTACTCGAAAAGATTTCCGAGGTCGAACACGGGGAGCAAATTGGTATTTAGAAATCAAGATCACAATTTGAACTTGAAAGAAATTGTAATAGTAGCAGTAACAAAGTGCAAAAATATAGGAGTAAAATGGTAATGTAGATCACCAAATACTCCTACAATATCACTAAATGATTCAATATATAAATATGCAATGAGGCTTAAATCTGTCGTCTGATTCCTTAATCAGATGACTTAAATGTCTGAGTTCTTTTTCTCTTTCTCTGCCTTTGTCTTCTCTTTCCTTCTTCTTCTTTGGCTTCTGTCTTGCTTTTCCTTTACAATCTTTCTCTTTCTCTTCTTCTTTTTGCCTTTGCCTTCCTTCTTCCTTAGCTTCTCCTTCTTCTTCCTTGCTTCTGCTCTTCTTCTTCCTTCTCTGCCTTTGCCTTCTCTTCTTCCTCTTCTGGCCTTGGCTTTAGCTTCTGCCTTGGCTTCTCTTTCTCTTCAGCTTTCTCCTGCAACAAAACCTACCCCTACCCGCGCACAGCTCTCCTCTCTTTCTCTCTTAGGTTCCGCTCTCCCAGAGCCACAAAGATAATCGGGTTATCGAGTCGGATGCGTACCTAGGACCAGGCCCACCGACGTGCGGTGGTGGGCGAGGAGTGAATAGGTCGGGTAATCGGGTTGTGTCCAGGTCCGCATGGGCAGTGCTACGGACGAGTCTGTGAGAGGGGGGAGGAGGACCTCATCGTCAGTGTTGGAGGTGATAAGCCTCTAACACTTTTTCCTTTTATGCGCACAAGGGCACCCTTCCACATTCGAGGTTGGACTAAACGTCCCACCTTCGTTCGTGCGTGGTAGCAGTAGAGGGCCTTCGTGATTGCAGCAGCAACCGAGGTCTTTGACTCCAATTGAGGGCTTGAGTGTGTGAGAGGGTATTCCACACACCTGGGACTGCTACACCTGGGCTGGGCGGACCTGGAGCTTCAACAAGCTTGCTTCAAGCTTACCCGTCAATGGCAGAGAGGCGACGAACCTGAAATCACAAGATTGGCCTTGCGGCCATGTCAAAATGTTCAGAGAGGGTCACTGGAACACGGCGAAGATGCTGGGATGGTTGGCATGGCGTGGGGTTGCCTGTGCGAGCGTGCCTAGGGCACACTATGTGAGAAGGTGTGGGTGTGTTTGATGAGGTGCGTGAGTGAGTGGAGTGGTGTGTGAAGTGGGGGAAAAGGATCAGTGGAGTGAGGGAAAGCTTATGGGCTTGTCGGCGAGGGGTGGGATGGCCTGTGGAGGTGGAGCGGCCTCGCCAGAGTTGGTGGCCGGAGATGAAGGAGATGGATGTTGGTGGTGGTCGATTTTGGGAAATAGTGAGTGGAGAAGAAAGTAGAGGGGAGAGAGAACTTAGCTAGGGTGTTAGGAGACGAAGGGGGGCAGAGGTGACGTCAGCCGAGGTGTAGCCGACATCGGAGACGAAAAGTGGCTCCAGTGAGTGGAGATCGGCGAGGACGAAGAGAGGGAGATGCCTGAGGGTACGGTAAAGCGCGGACGAAGTCAAGGAAGAGGAATCTGACTCAAGTATGGCGGTCGGACGAGGAGGAGGAGTAAGGAGGTCATCGGACGTCGAGGAACCTACGGCCGTGAGGAGAAGAGAGGAATCAGGGATGTTCACGGCAGAATTTGAGTGTGGAGTCGGGGCGATCTGGGCTTCTTTAAATAGAGCCTTGAAGGTCTGTTAGGACTTGAGAAGCAAGCTTCCTAAGCAAGGAAAGTTCACTGGAGAAGGAATTTGTTAGGATACCCATGTCTCTCATGCAAATAGGGATCAAAGATGGGTTCAGATTGGAGGGATTTTCTCAGAGAATCTCCCTTCTAATTTTGGAGGAGATCCTTTGAGCAATCAGGGAGAACTCTCCTTCCAAAGCTTGCCGGAGTAGGATTCCTTCGCTATAATGGTGGAGGGACCTAATTATGAAAATGATGAAGAAGCTAGGGGGCAGTTTATAAGGGTTTTTGAAAGATAGGGGTACAAATGTAATTAGATTGGACCTTTTCGCACACTAGGTCAAGGAAAACTCAACTTAGGTCCAAATTTTGGTATAAACCTAATTTGGACCTAAGGAATCTAATGGTGAAGTTGTATTTTGGGTTTGACCATGTTTGACTGGGAAATTTATGTAAAAATCAAATTTAGGGCAAATATTTGTCCGAGACCCCATTATAGGTCAAGATGGGTTCCAATGACCAAATTGAAAGTTATAAACCATAGAGAATATTTTTCTATGATTTTTAGAGGGTTTAGGTGAATTTTATCCTGACCAGAGCCTTAGTTAATCAAGTGGGTCTATTTTAGGGTTTTAAGAAGTCATTTAATTCACAGGATATACACAAACCCTTTTTTGTCTGATCCAACCCACTCATTATCTTATTAAGATCATTTGATCTTTGTTTATCCCTTGAGAAAACCCATTGTTGTATTGCATTGGTAAAATTACAATTTTACCCCTGGTTTCTTACTTTTGTCTTAGAAAGGTTATGCAGTAAATTAGGACCTTCAGTTGGTTATGTAGGAGATTTTATTCTTCTTCGTTGGGTCAAAATGAGCTAGTTAGGGCTCATGATGGTGTTCCCATCATAATCCTCTCATCTTTCTTCTTTCTCTTCTTCTTTGATTCCAAGATCTTAAGAAACTTAACAAACTTGTTAGTAAAAAATCGAGTTTCATCTTCATCGGAGCTTACCTCGCAATCGGAGTGAGCTTTAAAAGCAAGGTTCTTCATTTTCGACTCCAGTGTGACTAGCTTCTTCTTCCTTTGCTCAATTTTATTCTCATAAGCCTTGAGGTTGCCAAAAAGGTCATCCAAGTTGAGCTCCACTTGGTGTGCTTCCTCAATGGAGGTGATTTTTTGTTTTCACTCTGGTCTAAGGGAGCATAGGAGCTTATATTGAAGCTTTCCTTACATAAATGTTTTTCCCAAAGCTTGAAGATTGTTCATAATCAATGTGAACCTAGTATACATCTCACTTGAACTTTCATTATTTTTCATAGAGAAAGATTCAAATTCTTAAGAAAGTAAATTTATTTTAGATGATTTTACCTTAGAAGTACCTTCACGTGTTACCTTTAAGGTGTGATAAATTTTTTATGCAATAGAGCATTGTGAAATCCGGTTGAACTCCTCCAGGCTCAATGTATAATACAATTCATTCATCATTTTTGTGTTCAACAAGAGTTCCCTAATTTTCTCTTGAGAGTATTTGCTAATGGGCTTTTTTGGGATGTCGTAGGGAGTCTTATATCTCTCTCAAGTTGTATAATCATTGGCTTGCAACCACATGCGCATCCCAAGTTTCCAATATGAATAATTTTTACCTTCGAAATATGGAGGTCAAACGGTGGATTGTCTCTTGGTGTGTCTTGTCACAACAGTTCTCCCCTCCATTGGATCCTCTCTAGTTTGTTACGCCATAATTGTGAGTCCTTGCTTTGATATCAACTGTAGGTATATACTAGAGGGGGGTGAATAGTGCAGTATAAAAATTTTAATACAAATGAAATTATCACACAAATATTCACCCCAATGAGATGTTTTGTTAGGTGAAAACTCCAAGGGTAAAAACCACCACCTAAGTCACCCCGACTTAGTCGACTAAATCCACTATTGTGTCACTTTAAATCGATGGTGATATAACCTCAATACAACAATATTACTTACACTAGGGTAGTGTACCTCAAACCCCACTTCTTCATGAAGAGAATTTTGTCTTATGAGGGGATGGGAATTCTTAACGTGAATACCCAACTGAACAACAACTATAGAGCCCAAAATATAAATTCAAACCAAGCTTCTATTGGTTTAAGGATCTTCCTTGAGATGGAAGTAGATTACCGTGGAGGTGCAGCGTGATAAACACCATTTTATCATCATTCTTAGGCTATAAATCACTTCTAGTTCTTAAATTTTCTACACTATAATATGGTATTGGGTTACATTTAGGAATTTAGGGTTTAGGCATACATTGCATTATTTTTTTCTTATTTTATGCTTTAATACATTTCATTTCATTACTAAGGATGATTGCACTATGAAAACCACTTAAACCCTGGTAATGTGAAAGGAAAAAACCAAGAAGAAGAAGGTAGAGCTTCATTTCAACTGGATCCCATCTCAATCCAGCTCACCTCAGCTAGTTTCCAGATCAACTCAGCTAGATCAAGCTCATTTTAGCTCCTCCAAGCTCATGGTAGCTTAACTCAACATAGCTACTAGTTCTCAACTAACTAGGCTAGGTCAGCTGAAGAGTCACCAACCATTTCAAGTCAGCTCATCACCAGCTCATGAAGACTCAACTTAGCTCAACCTAGTCGAGCTTGGCTACCATACATAAGCTAGCTAGGAAGTCTTCAGGTAGATTAGTTTCAGCTGTCCTCAACTCCAAATTAGTTGAGTCTAGCTCAACTAAGCTTACCTTACTCAGCCTAGTTACTACCAAAGAA
The DNA here is from genome assembly GCA_037157565.1 of Thalassia testudinum. NCBI lineage: Eukaryota > Viridiplantae > Streptophyta > Magnoliopsida > Alismatales > Hydrocharitaceae > Thalassia > Thalassia testudinum. Next base: position 2,287,406 of record JAZHRO010000003.1, on the reverse strand, counting down.
CTAGTTAACTAAGCTAGTAGTTGAGCTCACAGAAGACCAACTTTAGCTAAAGTTCAACTCCATGAAGCTCAAGACAGCTCATTCTACTCAACCTTAGCTCCTATTCTCTACTAGGTAGCCAAGCTAGCTCTCTACTTAGCTAGCTACCCTAGCTCCTATTCCTTACCTCATGGTTGTCTACCTAGCTCCACTAAATCCTAGCATCTCCTGGTCCTTTTGGCACCAACATGGACAACCACCACCACAACTCACATCCCTTCAAAAAGTGTCACCAAAAACACCCATCCTTTCAACCATAACTTCCCATAACCACCACCCTAGTTGGCATCAAAATACCCCTCTACACCCCTTCAAATTGGCGCCAACCTATGGTTCCATCTCCACCCTACATCTACCTCCTTAAACCCATCTCCACCATCCATCTTTGGTGCCAAAAATCCTAAACCCTAACCACACCTATTTTGGCGCCAACCCTACATAAACCACCCTTCCTACATCCCTTCATGTGGCACCAACCCATCTCCACCATCCACCTTAATAACCACCATCCTAAACCCAATCCTAACCCTTGATATATCCCACACCACTTAACCCTTGGATAACCCTAGTTTATGCCAACTTCCCTCCCCCTTATGTCTATGTATACCACCATACTACCACCAAATAAACCATCCTTGGCTACATTATTCTTCCACTGAAAATCTACATCAAGGCCAAGGAAGAAGGGTAGGTGTGCACATTAAGAAGATTCCCTCCATGTCTTCCTAGTCTCTACACCCTACTCTTTTCTTCCTTGGAACCAAGCCAAGGAGCATCATCTTGGAGGAAGGCCAGGTTGGGAGGATAAGGGTGGTGGACATCCACCCTAAGAGGAGAAAGGAGGAGCATCATCTTGGGGCTAGAAGAAGTCCTCTTCAAGCTGCGAGTAGCCGCACTTGAAGTGAGGATCTTCTTCTTCTTCATTCGGGGGACTCTTCTATTTCTTTGTCTTTTCATTTATTTTTGTAGTAGAAGCATTCCTCTACTTGGGGATTAATTATGTGGGATCCCTTCACACAATTGAGCTCTTAAGTAGCTGTAACCATTAGTCTTCCTTTTTATAATATCAAGTGCCTTTCACTATTTAGTGTGCTTTAATTCAAGTAGTCTTTAGTTTAGTTGTTACTTTTGTGCACCCACTCCACCTTTCTAATTATCCTAGGTGCACTTGCCTAGTGTCAGCTTAGAAAGGAGGATTACATTTTGTTCACTTAGGTCTAGTTTTAGATCTGCACTTTCGTTGGCCTAATTTTCCAAAATCCTAAAAATATCAAAATAAAAAATACAAAAAAGAAAGGAGATTTGAGAAAGCAAGAGAGAGAATTACTTTGATAACTAATAAATTGGCTTCCTTGGACAGCCTTAGATACTTCACCCTATCTAAGTTACAAATTTAAAAATTGGTCTAATTTTATGCGTTACAACAATTAAAACTCGAATTTACAAATCATGTATTTTTCGCATCACTTTTTGGCATCATTGCCGAGGAGGCATGACTTAGTTTTTAATTATCTCTCTCTTGCTTTATTTGAGTCTTCACTAGTTTTGTTTTGATTTTGTTTAGATTTGAATTAGGAGCAGGATTGGGATTTGGATTCACTTGGAGCGAAAGCTTCAAGTTTCCTTTTCCTCCTACGGACCCCAGGTAAGTACCTAGCCAAAACCCATCTCGAAATCCTAAGAAAAATCTCAAAACAAGAAAAAATAAGAAAAATCAAGGGTGACGGAACCCTAAACTTGACTTGATTGCTTGTTTTCTTCATTCTTTTACCACCTTCAATACATTGGTGTTAAATTTTTGAAAATCCAAACTTCTGTCTTCATTTTCAAAAATCAAATTTTGACTTAAAAAGGCTTCCTAAAATCTTCAGATTCTACCCAAAGAAGCTCCTTTGACTCAGGGAACTTAAGTTCCAAATTTCAGAAGATTTGGCCAAATAGAAAAATTAAATAATTCGTGGATTGAAGAGGGGTAATACCCTAAATCCTTATTGTTTTCTAACTGTTCCTAAATTTTATAAATTTTTCTACTTATCAGATTTGGACAAAATTAATATTTCTAGAAAACTTGAGGAAGGGTCTATAATATAAAATTTTCAAAAAGTTCAAAGGTCTTTTGAGGATTCTTTGTAATCAATTTTCCAAATCTATCTTTTCTAGATTTTGACACCAATGTGGAAAAAAATCTCAAAAAAATATCAGAAAAGTGTCAAAAGTTTTTAAAAAATCATTTTTAGAATCCTTGTCTGATTTCCTTACCAGTGGTGGTTTTGTTTTCCTTGTTTGGACCACCACATAAAAAGATATTTAAAAGGAGATCAATTTCTTAGAAGTTGCCTACATAGGATTCCAACTTTAGGGTTTCATCTCAGTCACACCCAATTCTAAAGGAAATTGGCATTCACCAATTACAATTTGATTGCAATTATTGTGTGACACTTCAAACTTGTTTGAAGACATAACAAAGAGAAATCTTAAAAGAAATTTTAAGATTATCAAAATCCTAAAATCCATCCATTTAATTCTTTGCTTGAAAATCTTCTATTTTGGCTTGGGCATCACTTTCTCGCCGAATTTGCACACACACAAAAACAAAAATAATCGAGCAACTACCCCCCTAACGCCCTTCATAAACCGTGCATTTACAGTACCCTATGTCTAATCTAAAAAATTATAGCAATTTGATCCATAAGGATTTCATCTATGTTAGGCTTGATACTTGTTTATTTGATTATTCTCAATTGACATTAATTGCTTGATTTAACCTAAATTTAGCTAAGGGATCATGTCAATTGATTGGGTGTAGGTTTATACAAGCCCCTAGTGATTTTCTTAGGACATGCTTGGGCCTAATCCCCCCCCTTGTAGCTTAGTTAGGTTAAATTAAAGAAAGGGTTGTCCATTGTTAATTTTTTAATAATCCAAGTAACCAAGTCTTAGGTTTCTAAGGAGTCAACCCTAAGATAGGCTTAGAATTTTGTTTGCTTGAAGTGCACACCTCTTCTCTCATCTCTTCCCTTCTCTCCTCCCGTTCTTCCATAAGTGTATGCACGAGCGACGGTCCCAGAACCTGCACTTGGAGGGACCACTTGATTTTTCCCCCCACACAAAACATTTGAGTTTTGATTCTTTTTCTTCCTCTTTTCATAAAAAAATGGAAAACATGCAAAATAAGTCCAATTTTGTTTCTGCCTCTCACTCACAACCCACCCTTAACCCTTCCATTCAAAATCCACAATCTAATATGCAATCTGGCATTCCCATCCCTAAACTCCCTAGTCTTGAAATGACTCCTAATGTAGAACTACAAATGAACAAAACGAAGGTCCCCTGCCTAGTCCCTTATTAATGATGGTTCAACAACTAGCTTGACTATAATCGATAAAAGTTGGCTAGGACAGTCATGAACCTAGCCAACCAAAGGTAGAACCCACCAACCCACTAGGAGCCTTTCATTCCTCTAAAAGATTTTTATGATCCATCTAATCATAAGGAATGACCTGGGGTGGTGATTCCTGAAGGGAACTTTGAGATCAAGCCAGCTATTTTGAACCTGATTAAACATTTTCACAGCCTTCCCAAGGAAGATGCCTTTAGCCATTTAGAGGAATTCATAGTCCTTGCCTAAACCACTCAATCCGGCAATGCGTGGGAAGATTTATGGCTTATGCGGCTTTTCGCTCTTTCTCTTAAGGACTTGGTTGCCTATTGATTCAGAACTGTAGGCAGACCCATTAGAACTTGGCCCTAACTCAAGAGTGCATTTCTTAAAAAATTCTTTCCTATTGGTCGTACTAATGCTCTTCGACTATCTAATATGACCTTCGAACAAAAACTCGGTGAATCCCTGCATGAGTCCTAGGAGAGATTTTAGGAACTCTTAAGAAGTTGCCTACATCATGAGGTATCACTTTGGCAACTTGTACAAATCTTCTATCATGGATTAATAGATCAATTGAGAAGATTTATAGACACCTCGTGTGGTGGCAACTTTCTCAACAAAGATGCTAAAAGTGCCTATCAATTATTTGAAGAAATGAGTGAAAACTCATTTAATCATGCTTCCATTAGCACCTTTGGTAGAAATACCAACCCGTAATTAAGTGTTCATGAGATAGGCTCCCCACAGTCAATCTATTCCTTTAACTCAAGATGACATCCAAATGATTGCTCAGAGACTTGATCAAATGCAGATTCATTAAAAGAAGATAGAGGAAAGAATTAATTCTCAAAAATTGACTCCACCTCTGACCACACCTAACTTACTCAAGAGAGAAAACTTGCATCACATTGGTGTTGTCGTTGCTGACCATAATTATCTTCTTGAGGTTACACCAAATATGATTGGGACATTTGATTTTTTGAATCCCAACTCTTATAGCCCAACTATAGAAAATATTTCTACCCTCCAGGAGCACTTTAAAAATCCCTCCAATTCTTACAATACAAGTTGGAGGAACCATCTGAATTTCTCCTGGAATACTGCTAATTAGGTTCCTTACTCTAAACAAAATCAACCCTTGGTTCATGGACAAAATCAATACCAACCTGGATTTTCTTAAGATGAATTTAACACCCAGGTTATAACAATCCTGCAATGTATGTGGAATCAAATGACTGAAGTAACCCGCACCGTCACTAATTTGCAAAATCAGATTAGGGTTACACCAAATCAACGACTTGCAAGCAATTTACCATCCCAACCCATGCCAAACCCTAATAATCGAAGGAACTAGTATCAGGGTAGGAATCATAATCAACCTCCTATTCACCCAGTACTTTAGCACCCCTCGGGTTTCAAACAAAATCAAGCCCCCTGACCTACTCCTAGAAATAATCATACTACCAATGTAGTCACTCTGAGGAGTGGGAAGACAACTTAAGCTTATGGGCCTTCTCATTCTCCACATGAAACCCACCCATAAAAAATGTAAGTTAACTCCTCTCCCACCCTAAAATAGGAAGAAAAAGAACATGAAAAAGATTCAAAAGACAAGAATCTCATTCCCTTCCTCAAGCCTTACACTCCACCAACAACAAGAGAAAGAAAACTGAGCCTACAAATCAGGAACTCATGGAATTAGTCGGGCAAGTGGAGATTAATATCCCTTTCCTAGATGCAATCAAATATATTCCCACCTATGCCAAATTCTTGAAAGTTCTTTTTACACCAAAAAGGCAGACCAAAAACTTAGGTAGAGTTCACCTTTTTGAGATAGTTAGCTCTGTAATCCAAAGCAACCTACCTCCTAAAAAGAAAGATCTGGGTGCGCCCCTCATTTCTATTGTCATCAATGACACCAATTTTGTTCGCGCCCTTCTTGATTTGGTGCCTCTATTAATCTTATCCCTACCATTTTATTTGAGGAATTTAAGATTGATGAATTGAAACCTTTTGAGGTAACCTTACAATTGGCAGACCGATCTACAATTAAACCTAAGGGGATTGTTGAGAATGTAATTGTCAAGGTCCAGAACTATTTATTTCCCGTTGATTTTCTGGTCCTAGACATTGAGGTACCTGAAACTTTGCAAAATGCCCCTATCATCCTTGGAAGACCTTTTCTGGCCATCGCAAAAGCTAATATTAACCATCATTTAGGAAAAATGGGCATTACTTGCGATGGACAAACCATTACTTTAGATATTTTTAAATCTTCCAAGAGATTCCATGGTGAAGATTTCTTTGAGGACTCAAATTCTGAGATAGAAAATTTGGTGGAAGAATCAATGCTTATAGAATCTTGTCCTTTGACCACTTTAGAACATGATTTCTTCAACTACTCTAACTTCCACTATCCCTTGAACCTTCCACATAATCCCCTCGAGCCTGGCATGCATCCAGAGTTCAAACCCTGGCTAGACTCAAGTCTTGTTTCCATTCACCCACCTCCCACCCGTCCCCTCATTTCCATTTATCATTTTGGGGACCAAGAGGAAGAAATTTTTTATGAGGGAATTCAAGTATCCAAATACCTCCATGATTTTCCTCTGGCTTTGTTAGGAAGGGTGTTGCACAAAATGTACTTTTAAGGAATGACTCCTTAGATCCTATATCTATCTATGAGAAGGAGCAATCATGTTTATACAAATGGTGCATGGAATTTGGAAGGAGCATGAAGAAATTCACGATCTTTCTTTATTTTTTGAGTGTTCTACCGGATCAGTTGCTCAAGATCTTTGGTCTCCACTCGAGCTCGATGAAATAGATTGGATCACTTCTTCTTCTTATGCATTCTTTGAGTCTCATGGATTCATTGAGAGTGATTCTGATCTAGTTCATGGCCTATTAGAAGTAGAAGGCACTTTGGTAGGATCCTCACGGACAGATCGAAAGGCCTGGATTTCTAATTTAGACAGGTTCTTTCAGGAGGGTAGAACCATGCAGTACTAGAGATGAGAGAGATGTTCCAAAGAAGAAGGCTTTTTTGTTTTTGGAATAAGCAGATGCGTTTGGGACTCGATGGATCCATTCTTTTCCCTATTCCTCCAAGATCAAACCCTTTCTTCTGTGTTTTCACATTGTGGAAAGTTATTTGGTGAAGAGACATTAAAGGAGCTTATGACTGACTGCAGCATAGAATTGATAGACAATGACGAAACAGAGATGATACATGATGATACACATCATATAGATGAAGTCGAATCCTGGTTGGCTTGGGTCACAAAGAAGATGCAAGTAGGAGATAGTGCCCAGATCATTACGCTTTTCGTGCAAGTTGGAACTTACCTGATAAGGAATTTCACTACCTTAGGACCATTATAGTTACAACCGCCATTTACTGGGAACTTTGGTCATCAGCTCCCCGTCATCAGGTCACCAACTTGTTTTGCTGCCCGACACTAGGCAAACGTTATCCCCCATACATGGTCTTACGACTTCGCAGAAACTTGTGTTTTTGGCAAACAGTCACTCGAGCCTGGTCACTGTGATCCCCTTTCTTTGTGAGGAGGCACCCCTTCTCTTGAAGTTACAGGGCTATTTTGCCGAGTTCCTTAGACAAAGTTGTCTGCGCCCCTAGGTATTCTCTACCTACCCACTTGTGTTGGTTTCGGGTATAGGTGCCCCTTTGTCGAAGGTCGTTTGAGCTTTTCCTTGGAGTATGGCATGGGTTACTTCCGCACTGTACGTTGTAGTGCCTATCTGGTACTCGAACATTGGCTCGAGGCATTTTCTCTACACATTCTTACCCTGAAAAAACAAGGTCACCTTGTGTTCTTGAACCGATAACCATCTTTCGGCTGACCTAGCCTCCTCCATCCCTCGGGACCAACAAGGGGTAGCACAGGAATATTCACTTTTTGTCCATCTACTATGCCTTTCAGCCTGATCTTAGGACCTGTTTCATCCTCCATGGATGAACCTTACGGAGGAACCCTTTGGTTTTTGGGGCATTGGATTCTCACCAATGTTTGCGTTACTCAAGCCAACATTCTTGCTTCTGCTTTGTCCACACCTGCTTGCGCGGGCACTTCCCTCTAAGGCAGAATGCTCCCTTACCAATGCTTTTTGACATCCCACAGCTTCGATAGATCACTTAAGCCCCATTCATCTTCGGTGCAAGAGTGCTCAATCTGTAAGCTATTACACACTCGTTGAAGGGTACCTGCTTCTGGGCAAACCACCTGGCTATCTCTGTACTCCCACATCCTTTATCACTTAGCAGTCATTTAGGGACCTTAGCCGATGTTTCGGGTTGTTTCCCCCTTGGCGATGAAGCTTATCCCCCATAATCTCACTGGTTGACTTTGCCCCCTATTTTGGGTCCTATCTAGTATTCAGAGTTTACCTTGATTTGGTACCACTTTTGCAGCCCACACTGAAACAGTTGCTTTACCCCTAGATGCCCAGTCAACTACTGTGCCTCAACGCATTTCAGGGAGAACCAGCTAGCTCTGGGTTCGAATGGCGTTTCACCCCTAACCACAACTCATCCGCTAATTCTTCAACATCAGTCGGTTTGGACCTCCACTTAGTTTCATCCAAGCTTCATCCTAGTCATGGATAGATCACCTAGGTTTGGGTCCATAAGCAGTGACAACCGCCCTATGAAGACTTGGTTTCGCTACGGCTCTAGTGGGTTCCCTTAACCAAGCCACTACCTATGGATTGTTGGCTCATTCTTCAATAGGCATGTAGTCAGAGATCCCATTCTCCTCCCATTACTTGGGAGAACTCATGGTTTCATGTTCTATTTCACTCCTTGATGGGGGCCTTTTCACCTTTCCCTCATGGTACTACTTCATTATTGGTGATGGTAACACCGTCATGGGCCCTAACTAGCCACAATTAGTCAAGTTCAAATGGAAAATGCTCTTACTTAATCATCTAAGGGTCACAACTCCGCAATGTTCTCATTTAAGAAGAAAATAAGGAAATAGGGTTAATTCTGTTATTTTAACAATAAATCACAAATGCAGAATAACCACGGGGTCACTCAGGGGTTAATTAAGCATAAAATTTTAAAAAGTGGGTCAACACTGATTGAATCAGGATTTCACGCATTTCGAGGGAAAAAATAGTATTGAAAACCTTAATTATCAACCCCACTCAAATTTAAAAGGTTATGGTTAGGATAAAATTCATATAAACTTCCTAAAATTCATATAAAAATATTCTATGAGGTTTTGTACCTTTGGTTTGACCATCTAAACCCATTTTGACCTAGAATAGAATTTCATATGAGAATTTACCTTGATTTGGGCTTCTCTACAATTTACCCAGTCAAACATGGTCAAAACTCAAATCCAAGTTCACCATCAGATTCCTTGGGTCCAAATTAGGTTAACACCAAAATTTGGGCCCAATTAGAGTTCATCTTGACCTAGTTTGCTTTTTAGCCCTTAGAAACTCTATTTCTTACACTTAGCCACTTAGTTTCAAGTTCATTACCAAGATCCCCCTAACTTTGTCATATTTCTTGCATTTAGGTCCCTAATGCCATGAACAGTGTGAACACCTTTAGGCAGAGCTTCGAGAGAGAAAATCTCTCTCAAATTAGCATCAAATCCCTCCAATTTTGAAGGGATTGATGATCAGATCATGGGGAATTCGTTGGACTTAATCCTAGGGTCGAACTCAAATCCTGGAACCCATGCGAGCTCATGAAAATCAAGGGTTTTGCTTCCTAAAAAGCTTGACTTAAATGCATGAAATCCTCCAATTTGAGCTCAATTCTAAGCTCTATTTAAGCTCACGTGCATCCCAGCATTCATTTGAGTCCGGTTAGGCCCCAAAACTGCCCTTCCTCCTCTTCTCCGGTCGCCTTCGACTGCGACTCCGGTGAGATCCTTCAATCTCCTTCTTTCAGCCACTCGACGGTCAAATCGAGCGGCTCAACGTCTTCCTCACCTTCGTTAGACTCTCGCCAGCCAAGGTAGAGTCTCCTTCCTCCTTTCCTCCTCATCGTCTACCTCACCGAAGCTTCCATCTTCCTCGTGACTGGCAAGACACGCCAGTGCGAGATCCTACTCCTTCGACCAATTAACTAGGTATCCTTCTCACTCTCTCTCCCTAGATTAGGAATTAATCCCCTAGGACCTTGTTTTGACCAACGTGCACCTCTCCCTCCCTCCATCTTTTTTGTGTCCAATGAAGCTTCGCTGAGCTTCGCCCGGCCACATCACACCACCAAACACCAGGCCACCACCACTAGAAGCTTCCTCACTCTCCACTGACCAAAAGCCCTCTACCAATTGGAAGCTTCAACCACTCTTTCACTCCTCCAAATAACCCACCTCACGATCATCCTCGTCGTCACCACCAAAGCACCACACACTCTCAATCACCACGCTGACACTGCTGATAAACACCAATTTATCATCATTCTTATACCCTAAAATAGATCTAGCTCTTAGGGTTTTAACTCCGTAAATGGGTTTTTGGGCTGCATTTAGGCATTTACCTAGGTTAGGCATGCATTGCATTTTAGTGTGTTTTTAATGCATTTATCTAAGTGTCAGGATTAGGCAGAATGTCATATCTCACACATCTTGGCACTCAAGAAGGCAGAAGATAAAGAAGATGCCCCTATCAGTTGGATCTCAGCTAGATCCAGCTCATCCTAGCTGGATCCCAACTCCTTCTAGCTGGATCAACTCACCCTTAGCTCCATTTAGCTCATCTCAGTTGAATGGTAGCTCTAGCTAGTTCACCTTAGCTCCATTCAGCTCACCTCAGCTGGATGGAAGCTCAAACTATCTGAAAACTGTTGATCCTAGCTCCTTCAGCTCAAAAGAGTTCATTGGAAACTCAACCTGACTAGGATTAACTACTTCCATTAACTAGCTAGACCTAGTCAGTCGAAGAAGCCATCAACCAGCTCAGGCCAACTCAAGTCCAGCTCCCAGAGACCTATCTCAACTCAAGTTAGTTGAGCTGAGCTACTTGACCTAAGCTAGCTACCCCAGCAAGCTAGGTAATCTCCGGGAAGACCAGACCTAGCTCACCTCAGCCTAGATCAGAAGAATCTAGCTCAGATCAGCTTAGCTTAACAGCTAGCAAAGAACTAGCTAGCTAAGCTAGCTACTAAGCTCTACTTCAGCTCCCTTCAGTAGACAGTAGCTCCAATGCAGCTCCGTCCTGCTACTTGCAGCTCTTCTCCCTCAAAACCCTAGCTCCCTCTGCCTCCAACCCTACTCCCTATTAGCTAAGCTAGCTTAGCTTAGCTAAGTCCACCTCCATGGCACCAAAATCTTACCCTACTACCCTACTACCTAAGCTCCACCAAAAGGTCCACTTACTCCTACTTCATTTTGGTGCCAACTATCCCTTCCATCACCACCCTACATCCACCATCAAAACCCATCTCCACCCTCCATTTTTTTTTCACCAAAATCAACACCTTCTAGAAGGTATTTTTGGAGGGAAAACCAAGGCACCTCTTCATTTCCCTCCTATTTTTTCCTCCAAAAATATCCAAGCACCCCTTCATTTCCCTCCAAAAAAGTATCATAACCACCCCCCTTCCCATCCTATAAATACCCTACCTTACCACCATAGAATTCCCATCCCCTCTCCATCAGTTAGGTTCCATTTTATTTCATTAGTTTAGGTTCCACCTTAACTAAGCCATACCATCTTCACTCCAAGGAGGAAGAAGAAGAGAAGAAGATCAAGGGCTCACACACCCGCCCCCTTGGTGCCTTCTTCATCTCCTTCTTCTCCCTTAGCCACGCCAAGGAGGAGGAGATCTTCAACACCAAGGGGACGGCCAGGCAAGAGGAGGAGTAAGGTGGTTGACACCCACCTTGGAGGAAAGCTTGGAGGAGGACTACATCAAGAAGATAGGAAGACCCTTTTTAAGTGTGAGGCAACTGCACTTGGAGCAAGGGCCATCCCGACTTCAACTAGAGGATCCCCCTTTCTTCTTCTTTATCCCTATACTTTGTATTAGCTAGTATTTTTATTTTTCCATGTAATAAGCATCCCGCTACACTTTGTCTAGTTGCCGGTAATACAAATCAAGTTTGCCTTCCAAGCTCATGTTTCATTTTAGTGTATTTTTCTTGCATTTAATTACCTAGTGCATCACGTCCCTTCTCTTCTAATTACCTTAGGTGCACTTGCCTAGGGTGAGCTTAGAGGAGAAGGCTTCATTATTGTCACTTAGGGTTAGTTCTAACATAATTCATCTTCGCATCTATCCCGATTATTTCTAAAACTATAAAAACAATAAAACAAAAATCACAAAAATATATGTGTTGATTTGAGAGGCGAGAGAGAGAACCAATTCACGTGATTAACAAATTGTCCTCTTTGGACGACCCTAGATACTCCACTATCTAGGTACTATAAATTATAAAAGTTGATTGCAATGATACACGTTATAACGACATTAAAAAGCTGCTTTTAACAAAATGCGTATTTTCTGCATCAACCACCATCACCTTCGCCACTACACGATGAAGCTTCTGACCTATCTAATTGGGCTACAAGGCCGTGTTATCGTATTTCAGGATCTTCGCCAGAGTCTTCTTCTCTGTTGCCCAATCATTGCCATCATCCACCGCGCTTTGTCGACCTCACGGCTTGGTTTCACCACCTAGAGCTACGGAACCATCTCACAAACCTAGCAATAGCTTCAATTGGAGAACCAACAACCACAACAGTAGCAATTGCATGGAGATTCCAACTACAACCGCACAAAGAGGAAGTAGCACTTTTTGGTGCCACATCATGGACACCAAATTTAAAGCAGTGTATAAATTGAAATTAGTGTAGGGGGCTTACTGCCTCTCATGGGGGTGAGGTCCCCTCACTCACTCTCTCTCACTCCTCGCCCACCACCACTGTCCATGGGCCTGGTCCTTGTTCATGACTCAATTACTTGCTACTGTGCAAATTGTATACTCGATAAAGAGAAGGGAAGGATTCTGAGGAGGGACGGGAAGGTTTTGCCTCGAGGTGCGTGCACACTTGCCTTGAGATTCATGCCCCCTCGCTCAATACTTGGTTGTTTCAGAGGCTGGTTCCTTGTGCTGCTGAGGCTTTGTGCTTGACATCTGGCCCTTGTGCTTCACTTTGGTCCTGATCACTGTGCACTTTTTAGCTGACGTGGATATTTTTGATTACTGGTTGAGGGTTACTGTTGGAAAATTTGATTGGGAATGGTGCTTAATTGGAGGGTTAACTTGGTGGTTTTAACCACCATTTTTAGCTCTTTCTTTTTACATTTTTATCCCTAACATTTGAGATACATTATTGCTTCATTATTGAATATCATTTTGCTCAATTGATTCGCTTGCATTACTTTTTATTGAATATTGTGATTAATGAAATGATTTGTTAATTGCTCCTTGCGAACGACCTCAGACTCACATTTGTTTTTCAAGTATTATAAATTTAAATGTTGCTTTGATTTTCGTCACTATACTGCAATGCGGTCTTTTTACGATGATTTTCGACGCAACAATCAGTCACCCAGGAGTATTTAGCCTTGAAAGGTGGTCCTTGTTGATTCACACAGGATTCCACATGCCCCATGCTACTTAGGTCAAAGAATAAACTAGTGATGCTTTCGGCTACTGGACTCTCACCATTTAGGGTGCAGCATTCCACTGCTTCGCCTAGCAGTATGCTTGTATTGCACTCCCATAATGCCATTTTCACAGTTTAGTCTACTACTATAGGAATCGTTTTTGCTTTCTTTTCCTCTGGCTACTAAGATGTTTCAGTTCGTCAGGTTGTCTCTTGCCTGCTCGTGGATTCAGCAGCAATTCGAAAGGTTGACCTATTCGGGAATCTCCGAATCTATGCTTCTTTTCAACTCCCTGAAGCATTTCGTCGTTGACTTTGCCCTTCCTTGTCTCCAGGTGCCAAGGTATCCACCGTAAGCCTTTTCTTGTTTGAACCTCGCCATTTCCTAAGGCTATGCCATCCTGAGGTGCATGCTACGAAATGGAAGTGTCTTATCAACATCCATGAATGAGAAATCATAGATCGAACTGCCGAATTAGAACAATTGGGTGCTACCCTAGTCATGGTATCAGCTAAGTTCAAGGGTTGGAGATAAGTGGACTGGAGCCATTGGCATCCACCACAGGGTAAACCACCGCCTCTCTGCCCTCCTCGACTGATTCTACCATAGAGGCCAACGATAGACAATCACTCCCCTCCGAACACAGCTTACCACTTTCATCGTACTGTGCTCTCCAAAGAGCAACTGTTCTCTAAATAGCAAAAGATACTAAGTTGGAATCCCATCTTAAGGGTGGGTGGGTTTCTTGTGGTTCGGAGGATCCAGCTATAGGTGAACCAGGAATGGAGAGCTCTCCCCCTTTTTTCGCCTGACTCTTTGGTTTTTTTTTTAGAATGCCATTTTTTGGTTTTCAGAACGAGGGATTGCCCTTCTCCAACCCTGACTGTCCAGTCAGAGAGCAGATAGGTAACGTTTTCCACTTTTGGAAATGGAACAAGGTCTATGGTTGATCTGCGACCCTTGGATGCTGAAGGTGTCCTTGGGGTGATCTCGTAGTTCCTACAGGGTGGAGACGACGAGGTCGATCCGTGGATTTTCTTTCCTTTTGCCACATTTCACTCAAAGGGTTGAAGGGTGATAATGCATCAAGCTGTTCGCAAGGGCCAACTTGATCCTCTTCCCCAGGGATCCCAGATGAGGGAATCCTAGGAGAGTGTCTGACTCCAATGATCGTCCATGTATGATCCATACTAGATCTGACCAACTACCCATCCTACGTCCTCTACATTCTTGATAGCCCATCTTTGTCTCAGTACAGTCTTTCCGTGGCATGTTTCGATCCTCTTCCCCATTACTTAGAAAAAGTGAGCCATCGGTTCAAGTACAAGATACTATTATTACCGCCTGGACAATTAGACATCCAACCTGTAATCGCAATGATCAAATTGCAAGAGCGGAGCTCTACCAACTGAGTTATATTCCCTCAAGTCAAGTGGAGCATGCATGAAGGAGTCAGATGCTTTTTCGATTCTTTTCCCTAGCACATCTGGGCCATCCTGGACTTGAACTAGAGACCTTGCCCATGAAGTAAATCATTGCACCTTCGATCCAACCAATTGGGTTAGGAGAGAATCTATGGATTCTGTTTTAGGAGTGATTCCTCCTTCCCGAACGCAGCATACAACTCTCCATTGTACTATGCTCTACAAGTGTGCTTGTTCCCCATTCTCCCTTACCATGGCAAGTCTTTGTGAAATAACTCCGATGAGAAGGAAAAAGAAGTCATTCAAAGACCCTCTTGGCCTAGCCCTAGACACTCTAAGATCCTTTTTTTTTCCATTTCAAACCTATTCCCATTTCGAGTTAAGAGATAGATAAATAGACACATCCCATTGCACGGATCGGGAGGTGCTCATAGTGACTGAGGGGTTGACGACCAAGAAGCGAGTGATTGATACCAAGCATTCTTCTTATGGCTAGATACAATCTCCTGGTCCCTACGGAAAGGAAAAAAATTTCATGTTCTTCATTTCAGGAAGGGAGGATTAAGGAAATCCTATGGATTGCCGCTTTCTCTAGGCCTCCAGGAAAAGCATGTAAAAAGGCTTGAATGGTATGATCCCTTTGTCACCCCAGAAGGAAAGGGGTGATCTCATAGTTCTTGGTCTGTGAAGATGCATTGTTAGGTGCTCCATTTTCCCATTGAGGTCGAACCTAAGCCTGTGCTCAAAAGATGGTTGCCCATACACTGATAAGGGATGTATGGATTCTCGAGAAGAGAGGAGCCACGATGGTCCCCATCGGACCGCCCAGATCCCACGAGTGAATAGAAAATTGGATCCACATTGGATCTCACCTGAATCACCCCATCTATCCTCCTAAGGAGAAGTTTAGTTTCAAACTCCAATTTGAACAGTACGCCATGCCAACACACTATGCCTAGCTAAAAAGGCATAAAAGATAGCCCTAGATGGGAGGTAAACCATCATTTTTCTCACTTTCTTTTTCTTTATTTTTCTCTTAGGTTCTGAATATCCTAACTTCAACCTCTTCTCACCAGGTGATCTTTTTACCTTCCATATGCATGAGGACATTGCATATCTTTAGCATGGGGGGATGCTTTAAATTTTGTCGGTCTTTTCAGGCTTTTTAGAACCCAAAAATACAAAACTTTCTTCCTTTTTGCATGCATTTTTCATAAAAATCATAAAAATCACATATATTAAAAAATAAAAAACTTTTTGAGGAATTTTCAAAACACAGGACCATGGTTGTGACTTTATTTCAATAAAGGTACACATGGGATTTAATCTTTTACAAACATAAGGATGAATCCGAGGATCCTTTGGTCAGATTTTTTAGGTCTAGAAATTTAGATTTAATTAGTGTATCTCCTAAAGAACTCCTTAACCCTTGAAGAAACTAATCATCTTTGATTCTATTTAGCAGTTTGAATAGTACTTGACTTGGTCCTCGATCCAGAAATTTGAATTTCTTTTGAAACTCAAGTGTCAATTTTCACACACACAAGCCAACAAAAACAAAAAGCCTAAAAACACATAAATAAATAATTCCCCGTGTTTAACTTAAGGTGAAACATAAAGCAGTTTGATCGGATGAGTCCCTGACACGAAGGAGAAAACTCTCCTTTGAGGAAGTGACGCCAACATGTTACCCCCTCGATGCTTGCTTCATATCTATATTCCATATTTATATATGAAGCAAATAAGCACACCTTGTGGTTCAGGTGTCTTGGATGGTACTATCCTGAAGTATCGAAGCGAGGGCCTGAATTCGCTAGGAGTTCCTTTCATGGTGCCACGAGGTGTCGGGTTGTAGGGCTCTCGGAGGTGTCTTGGACTGTGCTTTTATAGCATCAGACCAAGAGCCTCCTTGACAACCGGTAACGGGGACAAGGATTCCGACACAATTCAGTTAAGGTTAATTTGAGGCTAAGCATGGGGGAGAAAATAACAAAAAACATCAAAATATAATTTTAAAAAAAAAATTGTTGGCCATTCATAAAGCACTAACACTTGATTTTTCATTGTTACGCAAATTCTAGATTGATTTCTTAAGTCAAGGAGATTCTTACTGTGAAAATGGTTGTTGGGATAATTTGAATCAGACGGGGCAAATTAGTCGAGTTCTTAGGAAAATACATAGATCTTATTTTCTGCTAACTTTGGATCCAAGGATAAATCTTGATGTTTTATCCTAAACAAATCCCATACCTTCCTTTCTTTTCAAAACAACCAAAGTCTCACAAAAATGTTCTCCTCAGAAACAAAAAAAAAGTTTTTCTTAATACCATTTTGCGAAACAATTATGCTAAGTGACTAGTAAAAGGATAAGCATGGGGTTGTGATGAATACCACTTTATCATCATTCTTAGGCTAGAAATCACTCCTAGTTCTAGGATTTTCTACACTGCATTATGGTATTGGGTTACATTTAGGCATTTAGGGTTTAGGCATGCATTGCATTGTTTTCTTCTTATTTTATGTTTTAATACATTTCATTTCATTGTTAGGGATGATTGCAATGTGAAGACCACTTAAACCCTGGCAATGTGAAAGGCAGAAACCAAGAAGAAGAAGGTAGAGCTTCATTCCAACTGGATCCCAGCTCAATCCAACTCACCTCATTGGATTCTAGCCCAAGCCATCTCATCTCAATTGGATCCAGCTCATTCTAGCTCCTCCCAACTCATGGCAGCTCAACTCAACCTAGCTAATAGTCCTCAACTAGCTAAGCTAGGTCAGCTCATCACCAGCTCATGAAGATCAACTTAGCTCGACCTAGTCGAGTTTGGCTATTGAACATAAGCTAGCTAGCTAGTTAGGAAGTCTTCAGGTAGATCAGTTTAAGCTCTCCTCAGCTCCAAATTAGTTGAGTCCAGCTCAACTCAGCTCACCCAACTTAGTTTAGCTACTAGCAAAGAACTAGTTAGCTAAGCTAGTAGTTGAGCTCAGAGAAGACCAACTTCAGCTAAAGTTCAGCTCCATGAAGCTCAAGACAGCTCATCCTACTCAACCCTAGCTCCTATTCTCTACTAGGTAGCTAAGCTAGCTCACTACTTAGCTAGATACCCTAGCTCCTACTCCTCACCTCATGGCTGGCTACCTAGCTCCACTAAACCCTAGCTTCTCCTACTCCTTTCTCCGCCAACATGGACAGCCACCACAACCACTCACATCCCTTCAAAAGTGGTGCTAAAAACGCCCATCCCTTCAACCCATAACTTCCCATAACCACCACCCTAGTTGGCACCAAAATACCCCCCTACACCCCTTCAAATTGGCGCCAACCTATGGTCCCATCTCCACCCTACATCTACCCCCTTAAACTCAAGTCCACCATCCATCTTTGGTGCCAAAAATCCTAATCCCTAAAAACACCTATTTTGGTGCCAACCCTACATAAACCACCCTTCCTACATCCCTTCATGTGGCACCAATCCATCTCCACCATCCACCTTAATAACTACCATCCTAAACCCAATCCTAACCCCTGATGTATCCTACGCCACCTAACCCTAGGACAACCCTAGTTGGCGCCAACTTCTTTCCACCCTATGTCTATATATACCACCATCCTACCACCAAATAAACCATCCTTGGCTGCATTATTCTTCCACCAAAAATCTACATCAAGGCCAAGGAAGAAGAAGGGTAGGCATGCACATTAAGAAGATTCCGTCCATGTCTTCCTAGCCTCTACACCCTACTCTCTTCTTCCTTGGAAACAAGCCAAGGAGCATCATCTTGGAGGATGGCTAGGCAGGGAGGATAAGGGTGGTAGACGTCCACCCTAAAAGGAGAAAGAAGGAGCATCATCTTGAAGCTATAAGAAGTCCTCCTCAAGCCAGGAGCAACTACACTTGGAGTAAGGATCTTCTTCCTTTGGGAGACTCTTCTATTTCTTTGTCGTTTCATTTATTTTTGTAGTAGAAGCATTCCTCTACTTGGGGATTAATTGTGTGGGATCCCTTCACACAATTGAGCTCTCCAAGTAGTTGTAACCATTAGTCTTCCTTTTTATAATATCAAGTACCTTTCACTATTTAGTGTGCTTTAATTAAAGTAGTCTTTAATTTAGTAGTTACTTTTGTGTACCTAGTCCGCCTTTCTAATTATCCTAGGTGCACTTGCCTAGGGTGAGGTTAGAAAGGAGGATTACATTTTGTTCACTTAGGCCTAGTTTTAAATCTACACTTTCGTTGGCCTGATTTTCCAAAATCCTAAAAATATCAAAATCAAAAATACAAAAAATAAAGGACATTTGAGAAAGCAAGAGAGAGAGTTGCTTTGATAACTAACAAATTGGCCTCCTTGGATGACCGTAGATACTTCACCATATCTAGGTTACAAATGTAAAAGTTGGCCAAATTTTATGCATTACAACCATTAAAACCTGCATTTACAAATCATGTATTTTTCGCATCAAGGGAATCAGTGCTCTCTAATGTATAGTGCAAGGCTTAGAGAGCAGGGGCTAGCTTCTTCTTTTTAGATCTCCTTTCAATAAGTATAATGGTGGAAAGAATTATCTTTAAGGTGTGTTTTGCAAAGAAGATGCTCTAGATCACTTATAGATGGCTTAGGAAGGTTCAAGAGGGCTTGGGAGTGGCTTCCTACCCATTAGAACCAAATCCAAGAGGATTTAGTTGAATTCCAATAGAAAATAGATCAATTATTGCATTTGACAACATAATTAGACATATGATAAATTGATCAGATGTTTGATTAGGGTATATTAGATGTTTGATTTCGTATGGTGGTCTCCCTTGAATTGGATTGAATCTTGTATGGGGATCTTGTGTTAAAGGGTCAGACATCTGATATAAGGTGTGTTGCCAAGAATGAAATTTTTCGTGAGTTGGGAAATCATGATTTTGTTTGACAATAAGGTTTGGGTCAAATTTAATCACAACGGTCGACTAATGGATGCCTGGAAGAGCTTTTGGACGTCTAATATAAGGTATGGATGTGAAAAAAATGTTATAGACTCAACTTTTGGAATTTTGGTTATTGGATGTCATGCCCCAAAAACCCAAGCCCCAATGTGGGTCGGAGTTTCAGGAAATGGCAATACAAGAGATGATGATTTATTTAATTCAACTTGTATCGAACTAAGTTGAACTATCAAAGGGTTTCATTTAATAAAAAAATAGAAGAAAATATTAGGAGAATGGCACATAAATGAAAATGTATATTACAAAGTAAACATGTACTAAGCTGGCATATAAAATAAAAATCCATTGTAAAACCAAAGCATAAAAGTTACCTGCCAAAAATTCTGGCAAAAAACTGACAATGTATGATGACAAATCCCGTGCGTCAATGTTGCATGACGACAACAACCTGAAGTTAGGCCACAAACTAGGGATGAGCCAATTGGCTTAGTAGGGAACAAACAATTACTGTATCACCACAAAACAAAGGCTAGTGCATAGTTTCACTAACTGACTAGATCCCTAGCCAAAACTCTCAACACCCCACATTTAGACTCCTAAGCCCAGTTAACCTTACCCGTCATCGTTGTCCAATCCATCAATTGGGTTGCCCCTTTTCTTATTATTTAGTATTACAAAATCTATTCTCTCACTCGCCTCAGCGATTAGATTCTGGGAATCATCGCTCTCTACCAAAGGATATTAAGATGCATCCTTTCCTTAGATTTTTAGCCTGATAGTCTCGCCTTGGCTAGGGGAGAGGCTAACAAGTTTGTTGATCTTTAAAAAGGCATTCCCATTCTCAATGTATCGAGAATGTTGTTGATCTCAGTCAAAAGAGTCAGGGCTCTTGGGAGCCACCCAGACCTATACCTTGCGACCACGAAGAGCAAGCTTGGTTCGTGTCCAACAAGGACCAGTCATAGATAAACCAGATCACCATCGTAGATTGACCAGAATTGTCGAGCCACACCAATGCTCCAGCCAGGAGCAGCTCCCTGTACGAGTGCAGTCTTTGGGTGAGCCCTCCTAATCCATTGTCGGATGGGATGTCAACCGACCCATCATGGTACCCAGGTGACTTTCGTACACATGGTGCCAAGTGAGCCTCTAGTTATGAGTACCAAGTACCTCAGCGTCCTATGCTGTGCATGCAGGTGCCTAACGAGCCTAGAGCCACAAGTACCTCCACATCGAGTTAGATTTGGGTAGATCTAAGTACCATATATCGATGGCAACCCAAGGTTGTCATTGTACCAAGGAACTGTTTGCAACGCTTTGTTGAGCTTATAAGTCAGTCACATTGTAGTATAAGTGACCAAGCGTTGATTACAAATAAAAATTTATTACTTGAAAACCTAAGTATCCGAGGTCGAACACATGGAGCAAATGGAATTTATTCACTAATCTTAATAATGTAATTGAACACTTAGATTTACTCAAAACCTAATTCAGAATATAAATGCAAGAGTTTATGAATTAAATTTATAGCAAAAATAAAAGAGTTGGGCGTCTGATTCTATGAACAGACGTCTTAAATGATGGCCTCTTATTCTTCTCCTTGCAGCTTTCTCTTCTTCTTCTTCCTTCTCTTTCTTTCTCTTTCTTTCTCTGATTTTCCTCCTTCCTTAGTTCTTTTTCTTCTATTCTTCTTTGACTTTGGCCATCTGCTTCTTCTTCCTTGTTTCTTCCTTTCTTCTTATTTTCCTCTGTCTTCTGCCCTTCCTAGCTTATTGCTTTCTTCCTTCTCTTCTTCTTTTGCATAGTGCCTTTCTTCCTTCTGCTTCCTTCCTTAGCTCTGCTTCCCTTAGCTTCAACCTTGTCTTTCCTTTTTTTCTTCTGACATTCTCTTCTTCCTTTAGCCTTCCTTCCTTTCTTTTTGTAGTGAAGTTTGCTTACCCTTGCTTCACCGTGCCTTAGCTTTTCAGCTATGCCTTCCTCTTCCTTCTTCCCTGCACACACACACCGAAGAGAAAAACCTATCCCCTACCCTCCCCTGTGTCTCTCTCTCTCTCTGTATATCTCTCTTCGGTATGCTCTCCCAGAGCTGGGTAATCGGGTCAGTCGCGTGCCTAGGTCCAGGCACACCGGCGTGGGTGTGGTGCGCGAGGAGTGCACGGATAGGCTAGTTGGGTCGGGTCCAGGTCTGTGGGGGAGTGTCGCGGACGAGGCGTGGTAAGGGCGAGGGACCTCACCCCTGTGTGTCTCGGGGCGAGCAGCATAAAACACAAAATCAATATAAGCGACGCACCTCACTCCTGCTTTTCTGAGGTAGGACTAAAAGTCCCACCCGCAGGTGAGGTTCTTCTTCCAATTGCTACAGCTGGGCGCCTCGCAGAGCTAATTGCCTGGACAGATGAATGCGTGAGACCAACTCGCACCTTTTGGACCTGGGACCTAGAGTGCTTCAGCCTGGAGCAAGCTTGCGAGCTCCTTCAAGCCGTCGCTAATGGCGGCGGAGGGGTCAGATCTGTCACACACGAATACGGCCTGGTGGCCCCATTAAAACACATGGGAAGCTTCGCCGTGCGAAGGTGAAGGTGGGACGGTAGGTGGCAGGCCGCAAAGCAGCCTAGGCCTGCGTCCCTAGGTCACCCTATGGCTGTGCTTATGGGTTAGGTCGAGGGGCGTTTAGGGAGGTGTAGGCGGTCGATGGATGGGTGGAAGATGTTCAGTGGTCGATGGCGGAGGTGAAGGGGTTGGTGGCGAGATGTGTGGAGGTATGGAGTGATGGGTGCGTCTCGCCGGAGGTTGGCCGGAGATGGGGAAGATGGCAGTGGATAGTGGCAGTTGAGGGGTAATTTGTGAAATAGATTGAGGGGAATTGAAGAGGGGATAGAGAGGAGTAAGTCTAACCTAATTGAGTGGATGAAAGGAGAGAGGTGGCGACTGCTAGTACTTGTTGTCGCCGGAGAAGACGGTGTCCAGTGGAGGGAGACGGCGGCAACGACGGGGCTAGAGATGCTCGCGTGGGTGTTGCATGATGCGGAGGAAGATGGTGAGGACAGCTCTGCCACTGGTATTGTGGCAGAGCAACGAGAAAGAGGAGGGAGGCTCATCGGAGCTCACTGGACTACTTGACCGGAGGAGAAGACGAAATTGGGGTGGATCTCTAGCCAAGTCGAGCTAAAGAGGTGCGGCCGGGTTTGAGGATCCTTTTATAGATGCTGGCAAGGGCTCCTGTGCTTGGAAGACAAGCTTCCAAGCACGCGAATCCTCACCGGAGAAGGAAGCAGTTGGAGACCCAAATCTCTCATGCATTCGCACAAGAGATTGGGTGCAAATAAGAGATTAGGATCGAGCTCAGATGGAAGGGAATTCCTTAGAGAATCTCCCTTCCAAATCTGGGAGATCTTTGAGGAATCAGGGAGTACTCTCCCTCCATTTCTTGTCGGAGTAGGATTTCTCCCCATTAATGGAGGAGGAACTTGTTTGTAAGAGTGACGAGGAAGTTAGGGGGGTTTGTGTAATGGTTTTCAAAAGATAGGGGCCAAAATGTAATTGGGTGTACTATTTTGCAAAGTAGGTCAAGATGACCTCCTCTTAGGTCCAAATTTTGGTACAAACCTAATTTGGACCTAAGAAATATAATGGTGAAGTTGGATTTTAGGTTTGACCACGTTTGACTAGATATTTTGAATAAAAACCTAAATTAGTTTAATTAATGAGCTAGGACCCCAATCTAGGTCGAAATAGGTTCCAAAGGCCAAATTGAAGGTTCTAAACCCTAGGGGATATTTTTCCATGAATTTTAGAGGGTTTAATTGATTTTTATCCTGACCAAAACCTTGTTGAATTAAGTAGGTCTATTTTAGGGTTACAGAATGTCATTTAATTCTTAGACTGCATATGAACCCATTTCTGATTGAACCAACCCACTTTTTCTCTTATTCAGACCATTTGACCTATGTTTTGCCTCTGAGAAATCCCGTTTATGTACTGTAATGGTAAAATTACAGTTTTAACCTTTATTTCATGTTTTCTTCTCAGAACACTTATTCCTTGAATTAAGCCCTTCTCTAGGTTATGTAGGAGCTCTTATTCTCTTTCTTAGGTCAA
Source organism: Thalassia testudinum (assembly GCA_037157565.1). Classification (NCBI taxonomy): domain Eukaryota; kingdom Viridiplantae; phylum Streptophyta; class Magnoliopsida; order Alismatales; family Hydrocharitaceae; genus Thalassia; species Thalassia testudinum. Next base: position 2,263,931 of record JAZHRO010000003.1, on the reverse strand, counting down.
AATGAGCTAGTTAGGGCTCATAATGAGGCTCTCAAGTTCCAACTCCAGCTACTGCAACAACTCAGTCCTCTACTTGAACAATGAACCCATGGTTCACCAAGTCCAAGGGTGGAGCCTTACGAGCTCACCTATAAAACCTACTATCATTTAATTCCATTGGGTTCCATGTTTGGAATGAAGCCCTAGAGACCTAATGGATTGCCTGGGGTCTTGCCCAAGAACCTAGGATCCAAGCATTCCATTTATTAGATTCTGATCAAGTCACAAATATCATCATGTGAGGTTCAAGTCATTACTTAGCTAATTCAGACTACTTTTAATCCATTTAGAGAGCTTCAAGCTCAAATTAAAGATACACACACATTATTCATCTAGGGTTTAACTGCAATTTCACCATTTCCCCTGCATATTGTGGCAACTACTGATTATGCAGTGATGTAAACATGTTTATATCACATAAACCGTCTATTTGTGCATGTTCTTAGCCGTATAGTTTCATCATATATTATAAATATTACATAACATGCATCATCTTACATTTAATTTAGATTGTATAAACTTTAGGTTAATTTTCTCTTTTTGCGATCAGGGTATAGGGCGATATTTAATTGGGTCCTCGGATTGAAGATCCAACTATACGGATCTGATTAAGGTGACGATCGGAGTTCGACGACTCCAAGATTGCCCCAATCGGACTTCCGTAACAGTAGATGCAGTCTGAGAAAGATCAGAGGTCAAGGGGCCAAGGTGGTGTAAATCCATTCATTGGATGACAAATCCATCCACATGGATGGGTTCGAATCGACAATCGCACCCAACAACGTGAAAATCGATTCAATTCGACATCTCTGGCACCATCTACAAGCATTGGAAAATGAACGGCCTAGATGGCATCACATGGCACCATCTTAGCCGCTCACATTGGCCTAAGAACGCCCGCTGCACTCACTCTCCTCATGCACTCGTCTAATCTGGGCCGTTGGATCTTGATCCAACAGCCATGGGCTCATATGCCTTAAATCAGAAGCTCGCCTCAAGGAGGCACGTAGCACAGCGGTCGGGGCATTGTTCACGCAAGGGGTGCGCATTCAAGCCGCTGCTTGCACCCTCCTTGTCGCACACGAGTGTGAAATCGAGTCGTTCGATCGAGCGCCAACGGCACGGATGATCCAATTGGCCAGATGCACTTGATGATGCCCGATCTCATGCGACATCAGATGCCCAGAAGGCACGATTTATGAAGGTGCACGATCACGCGTTCTGGGCTGTTGATTCCTCATCCAACGGTGGAGATGCGACCGCGTTGCCTCTCAATGGCTGAAGAAGTGATGGAGCGTTTTAGGCTATCTGATCTCTTGATCGGACAACTGAGAACGCTTGATCAAGATGAAGCGTTAGGTGCGCTGAAGAAGAGGCAGGCATGCACACGCTCTTCAACAACATGGGGCCTTCAGTGAAGCTTAAATCTGTCACTAAAGACCCCCTCATTTAAAGTTTTAACATGAAATGACCTTTTTGCCCCTTCAAACCTCACCTATAAATAACCTTACGACCCCCACAAATCCTTCATCCCTTCCTCTCTTCTCTCACCCCCTCCAAAGCTCTAAGAGATTGTCCTAAACCTGAGATGCTTCATTAGAGTTAAAATTAGAATTTTTCCACCTTTTTATCCCCGTTTGTGGAGCGCCTGCGGTTGTCTTCTCACCACCGTTTGGAAGCGAATCTTGCTATGACGTCGCCCTGCCCCATCCTTCATCGTCTGTCTTCATTCTCCCTCATCCCACATCTTACCATGTTCTTTTGGGCACTCCGTCAACGCGGCTCATCCTCCAAGCAGTCGTCGAGGAGGATAACCTCTCTTCACCTTCTCTTTTATCTCTTTCTAGTGTAGATTTCCTGCTTTCTAGTGTAATGATTAGATGTAATGAGCTTGATTCAGTGGTTATGAAATACCTGTTCATTCTATCTCTATTTTCTCTTTATTTATATCATTCTTTCTCTCTCTTATATTAATTATTCTTTAAGTAGATAACTAATATAGATTCAATTAAACTAGTTAATCTACTTCATGACAACAAATTAAACGTGATTTTTGATCAAACATTTGCCTCCTTGTGTTCAACCCAGAATTCCTTTTGAGTTTCGATAAATTTATTTGTTGACGGATTTTCTCGCAAATTGCGCTACAGCGACGGGTTTTCCAAACTCAAATCTTTTTGTGACGATTTTATGCCACAACATTTTGGTGCCATTGCTGGGGAGGCGATGCTCTTTGATTTTTCGTGTTTTCCGACTTACTAATCGTTTACCTCACTTCTCTCCTTTCTTATTGTGATTGCCAGTACTCTCACGAGGTGAGCAAAGGCGGTATATTGGAGTAAAGTGCTGTTGAAGGGTTTGTAAGTAATCCCACCTCCCCACCTACTAGATTTCATTCCACCACCTAATAACACAAACTCTAATTAACCTAGGAGCTTTTATAAACTCTAAGGTTAGTTTTGATTGTTTGCTTGACACCTCCACCCGCCTTACCCTCCGCATATAAATAAAAAAATTTAAAAAATCTCACAGAGGTACACAACCTCTTTTGATTCTTCATACTCAACTGGTAACCCGATCTTTGGGACCGGTACACTCATCAACACATAATTGAGTAGAAATCAGATTAGGTAATCACTTGTGCGCCTAATTAAGTGGTGCATCAGGCCAATTGTTTGAGTTTTGGGCTGCACCACTTCAACTAAAAATAACTCATCAAGTAGCTGCTAAATAGGTTCAACTTTTAGGACTAAGCCAGACACTCCACATTTTTAGTTTGATTTCAAAGGAAGACATCTTCACCTGTGCTTTCAAAACCTGGTGTGCCAACTGAACTTGATTGAAAATACCTAAAGTTGAACCCTAAAAGCTACTAAACAAGGTTGAACCCTAAAAGACGAATCATTAATTAACCTTATTTGAAAACCCTGGTTGTGCACGCACACACATATTAACTGATCATTAAGGGCACAACCCAGATAAAAGGGCCCATCACATTCCAAAGCACATTCAAACCTAACCCTAATTAAAATAGAGTAGACGTTGGCCTTAAGGATTGGACTCGCTCTTTAGAGCCTAGATCGAGATTATTTTCGATTAGTTTGCTTCTATCGTTCAATCTGATGTCTAGCTAGGGGAGCAGAATCAAATGATCGCGGTTAGGGGGTATCAAAGGAACCTGAGGCGAAAGACAAGGGAAGAACCTTCTCCCCAGCCCCTCCCTCTAACTGGTTGTATTGACCGGAAAGAAGTAGATTAAATCATTTCTTCATCTTAAGACAGGTTATGGGAGTCTGTAGGTCTTTAGGCTAGCCCACTTAAGGATAGGTTTGATTATTTGTATTACAGGGTACCTTTCTTTCTCTCGTTCTATCATGGATCCTTCCACATCCTATTCGCACTTCCACTCGTACCCTCCTACCGCTACTTATTGTTGGTGCTAGAGCACCACGATCATTTGTTTTGATGATAACAAAACACGTGTCATTTAACATTTGCACTTTGAGTCCTAGATTTCAGGTCAATCGCAAATGGATACGTGATTAGACGGAGTTCGAGCTCGCATCCAGGATGGATTGGAGGAGCTTGATGGAAAACAGAGGAGATTCGCGAGGAGCGATAGATTGAAGAAGGAAGGAAATGAAGAATAGGATAGATTTCCTTCTCTTGTACTTGTATTTTTCGTTTCTTTTTTTGCTCTTTATTTCCTTAGAGAATTATGTTAAAGAGCCTCAAAGTACCCTAACAGTAGTCTTAGGAACACCTGCACAATCCTAGGATACTTAGGTTTTCTGTAGAGAACTTAGAAAACCAATATAGGGTTCAAACAGAGTTTCCAGACGTCTAATTCCTAAATCAGACGTCTGATAAAGTATTATAAGACGTTTAACTGTTGTTTCAGACGTCTGATAACTATTAGGCTGGACATAGTTAGTTCTGTCTGATGAAATCAGACGTCCAGACCTTAGACCAGACGTCTTAGGAGAGTCTGATGGATTTGCCAGACGTCCAATTAGTGGACCGTTGGCTGGCTTAGCAAACACTCAAGATATGACCGTTAGAGCCTTATCAGACATCCTTAGGCCTTTCCAGACGTCTGATAATTGACCGTTTTGCCTCGGCTGACCCAAAATCTCTTCTCAGAGATTTTCTAGCCGTTGCAACGTTTGGAAATCCATTCCCACAGAAAAAGTAGGTTTCCAGACGTCCAGACATAGTGCCAGACGTCCTATATGTCGTCTGATGGACTTGCGCTAGAACCCTGTTTAGATCTGATTCAAGTCAGGAAGAGACCCGCCCAAAATCAGACGTCTGACCTTGGAATCAGACGTCTTAAAGTGAAGTTCCAGACGTCTAATGCCAGAATTAGACGTCTGATAAGCCTGTCAAAATAATGATTGTTCCTGATTTCGGGCTGATTCTCTTGGGCTTTGTTCCCAACGGCTATAGAACATTTCCTAAGCCTTCCAAAGCCTTCCTAAGGCCTCTATAAATAGAGGGGAACCTTTGCAACACAAAAACACACACCTAGAGACACCAAGATACACAAGAAATAATTTGTATTACACTTTCCACTCTCTTGTGTCCTAGCTAGCTCTTGCTCTTCAAGCTCAAGCTCCATTCTCTTGAGAGCATCAATCTGTTGCGCACCCGCTCTCCCGCCGTTGTTCACGAGAGCGACGTTGCGCCGTCGCGTGGTACACGCATCCGCGTCGTCGACGCACTCCTTTCAAAGGGAAGCATCCTATTTCCTATAGGAGCTAGGTTTAAAATTACTTTGTTGGCTCTATAGGACTTGTTGTTTCTTTTATCTTTGTTATTTGGTTGGGTATTCGCTTTGCGAATTCCCGTCTCCTTCGTGAGACAAAATCCTTCTCGTGGAGAGAAGGGGTTGAGGTATGCTACCCTCGTTTAAGTAGCGTGGTTGTATTGAGGTTGAATCACCCTCGTTTAAAGTGATTCGGTTTAGTGGATTTTGATCAACTTGGTTAATCGGAAAATCCTAACTCGAGAGGTTTAGGTGGTGGTTTTCACCCGGTTTGGGTTTACACCTAAAAATACTTGTGTACTTGTGTGATTGACTTTTTGTGAGTTTGTTTATTTTATTTCCGCAATTATTACGTCACCCCCTCCTGGTAGGGCCGGAAACTTCATTTGGTATCAGAGCAGGTCTTGCAAAATCGGCGTTACAAACCGGCGAGGATCTAGATATGGAGGGAAAAGCATTCGTGTGCACCGAAGGACACGATACCTCGCGACCACCATACTTTGCAGGTATGGATTTTGTTTATTGGAAAAATCGTATGACTATGTGGTTGCAGGCCTACGACTTCCGGGTGTGGGAAAAATGCGAATCCGCATTTGTGATTCCCAAGAAACCCGCAAGAGGTTACTCAGAAGATCAGGTTCGGAATCTCAACCTCAACGCAAAGGCAATGAATGCCTTGTATTGTGCGTTGAGTCCGAAAGAGTTCGAGCAAATCCAAGAGTGTACCACCGCCCACGAGATATGGAGGAGGTTGGAAGGCACTCATGAGGAGACAAGCTCGGAAGAAGATCTCGGGGAGAAGGAAACCGCGTGCCTTGGTTTCATGGCAATCGGCGAAAGTGACAACGACAGCGACGACAGCGACAATGAGGTAAACTCGGATTTACAAGATGCTTTTAATGAGTTGTATGAGCTTAGTAAATCATTAAAAATAGAAAACAAAAGCATGAAAAAGAATCTTAGTTTTCTTAAATCTGAAAATGATAGGTTAGAAATAAAACTTAAGGATTTAGAAGCTAGTCCTAAAAAGGATAACCTCATCAATGAAAATAATAAATTGATTGAGGAAAATGTTAGTCTAAAAATAGAAATTTCTGATTTAAAGACTAAGATGGATATTATAGAAAAAGAAATCGCATGTCTTAGGGAAAACTCCAACAAATTAATCAATAAAGTAGATAATTTTTATAGCCCTAAGGTTGAGAAAGGATCTCCGTCAAGGAGACCCGCTAATAGATCCGGATCCAAGCTCACTTGGATACCGAAGAAAAATTTGGAATCTTGCTTTGTAGGTTTCAGGGATAATTACAACACAAAGGACTGGACCTACAAGCTCAAGTCTGGTCAACTCGAGTTGGGAGAACCAAGGAGTAGACCAAGGAGGAGAACAAGAAGATCGACGAGACGGCGAACAAACGACGAACCCGCCGCATGTCGACCACCAGATTGGAGACCGGTGCCAATGCCCGGGCCTCCAAGCTACGGATGGGAGCCCCATCCGATGTGGCATCCACCACCCCCATTCGGGCCATTTTATTGGCCATGGTAGGTGAGGTAAAAATTCTTGACCCTATCTTTGTTTATCAGTAGCATTTAGATAGTGGGAGTTAAAATTTATGAGCTAATTGTCAATTTTTAAGGGGGAGATATAAGGTAGCTAAATTTCCTTTAGAAAGGGGGGGAAAAATAATAGCTATCTTGTTGTTATAAAAAAGGGGGAGGCATTACCTTTGTCAAAAGAAATTTATAGAAGAGCATGTCTTAAGGGGGAGTTATAGGAAATGTAAAATCAATTAAACCTTTTTGATAATGTCAAAAAGGGGGAGGATTTTCTGCATTATTATTTATGGTTTTGTCATCATCAAAAAGGGGGAGATTGTTGGTGCTAGAGCACCACGATCATTTGTTTTGATGATAACAAAACACGTGTCATTTAACATTTGCACTTTGAGTCCTAGATTTCAGGTCAATCGCAAATGGATACGTGATTAGACGGAGTTCGAGCTCACATCAAGGATGGATTGGAGGAGCTTCATGGAAAACAGAAGAGATTCGCGAGGAGCGATAGATTAAAGAAGGAAGGAAATGAAGAATAGGATAGATTTCCTTCTCTTGTACTTGTTGTATTTTTCGTTTCTTTTGTTGCTCTTTATTTCCTTAGAAAATTATGTTAAAGAGCCTCAAAGTACCCTAACAGTAGTCCTAGGAACACCTGCACAACCCTAGGATACTTAGGTTTTCTGTAGAGAACTTAGAAAACCAATATAGGGTTCAAACAGAGTTTCCAGACGTCTAATTCCCAAATCAGACGTCTGATAAAGTATTATAAGACGTCTGGCTGTTGTTTCAGACGTCTGATAACTATTAGGCTGGACATAGTTAGTTCTGTCTAATGAAATCAGACGTCCACACCTTAGACCAGACGTCTTAGGAGACGTCTGATGGATTTGCCAGATGTCCAATTAGTGGACCGTTGGCTGGCTTAGCAAACACTCAAGATATGACCGTTAGAGCCTTATCAGACGTCCTTAGGCCTTTCCAGACGTCTGATAATTGACCATTTTGCCTCGGCTGACCCAAAATCTCTTCTCGGAGATTTTCTAGCCGTTGCAACGTTTGGAAATCCATTCCCACAGAAAAAGTAGGTTTCCAGACGTCCAGACATAGTGCCAGACGTCCTATATGTCGTCTGATGGACTTGCGCTAGAACCCTGTTTAGATCTGATTCAAGTCAGGAAGAGACCCGCCCAAAATCAGACGTCTGACCTTGGAATCAGACGTCTTAAAGTGAAGTTCCAGACGTCTGATGCCAGAATTAGACGTCTGATAAGTCTGTCAGAACAATGATTGTTCCTGATTTCGGAATGATTCTCTTGGGCTTTGTTCCCAACGGCTATAGAACCTTTCCTAAGCCTTCCAAAGCCTTCCTAAGGCCTCTATAAATAGAGGGGAACCTTTGCAACACAAAAACACACACCTAGAGACACCAAGATACACAAGAAACAATTTGTATTACACTTTCCACTCTCTTGTGTCCTAGCTAGCTCTTGCTCTTCAAGCTCAAGCTCCATTCTCTTGAGAGCATCAATCTGTTGCGCACCCGCTCTCCCACCGTTGTTCACGAGAGCGACGTTGCGCCGTCGCGTGGTACACGCATCCGCGTCGTCGACGCACTCCTTTCAAAGGGAAACATCCTATTTCCTATAGAAGCTAGGTTTAAAATTACTTTGTTGGCTCTATAGGACTTGTTGTTTCTTTTATCTTTGTTATTTGGTTGGGTATTCGCTTTGCGAATTCCCGTCTCCTTCGTGAGACAAAATCCTTCTCGTGGAGAGAAGGGGTTGAGGTACGCTACCCTCGTTTAAGTAGCGTGGTTGTATTGAGGTTGAATCACCCTCGTTTAAAGTGATTCGATTTAGTGGATTTTGATCAACTTGGTTGATCGGAAAATCCTAACTCGAGAGGGTTAGGTGGTGGTTTTCACCCGGTTTGGGTTTCCACCTAAAAATACTTGTGTACTTGTGTGATTGACTTTTTGTGAGTTTGTTTATTTTATTTCCGCAATTATTACGTCACCCCCTCCTGGTAGGGCCGGAAACTTCACTTATTCCCAAAATGATTATTATTTCAACCAGACTTATTCTCATCCATCTTTTAGTTGGGATAATCTTGATTGGGGATACGGTTCTGGACCTCTGTGTTAAGGGTCTAACCCTGGACACCATGATCTTGATTCTTATCCTTCTCCAAGCTACATCGATAATAGATCACCGCCCTCATTTGGATAACCTAATATGATCTACAATCATAAAGGATATGGTGATCCTTACCCTTCCCCAAATTACACTACATACAGGTCATCACCTCTTTATTGACAACCTGAAATGGCCTATTATCAGGGAGGGTATTAAGAACCTCAATTTGTTGACTCCCTTGCACTGAACCCAAACTTGCCCAACCCTGAACCAAACCATTTGGTTCAGGTTTACCAGGTCCAAGATATGGTGTTGACTAACTTAAGGAATACCATAAAATCTTTAGAAGCTCAGCCAACACCTTGCCCTGAAGAATTGGAGCCTTTGATTGAAATGATTGACGATCTTAACAAATATTTGTTGGATTGGCTCAGGGATGTTAATGATAAGGACCCGGTTGAGTTTTTACTTAGGAAGTTATCAAAATTGAGGATGAGATTTGTGATTGCTCTAGTCCAATCTTGGGAGGATTCCCAGGATGAACCCCTGTCAGGAGAGCTGATGTCAAAATCTGCTCAGGCACCTGTAGGGGGGACATGTTTTACGAGACCAGGGTTGACCAGGTTATTCTAGAGCAATCAAATAAGGATGAATTGAATTCTTCACTTGAGATCCTAGAGCTAGGGAACGAGGAAACATATGTCTTCATGGATCAGAAAGTGATTGATGATTTTGAGACATACATTAATGCGGATTTAGAATTCTTTGATTCTGAAGGTGAAGAATCATTATGCAAGTCTCACCTGTGTTTGCAGCACACGATTTTAGTGAGACGACTGGGCCTGAGGAATTTGATGAATCATTTGATGGCCCTAAAATTGAGGAACTTGATCCTGTTGGGGCTCGCATGGCAGATTCAAGTTTTTTATTAAGGATTCAATTTAAAGCCCTGATCCTCAATCACACCCCTTTGAGCATAATGATGATTCTGTTCTTGAGATCATTCGACCCAAGTCAATTCTGATTTAATCACAACTCTTAGACTTGGAAATTTTAGATGGGGTGATTAATATGCAGGAGGTTCCAGAATTTGAAATCCTGATTGCGGAGGATAGGAAGTGGGAAATGATGATATGGGAAGTCGATTCTGGAGGAAGGAGAAGACAGAGTCTATGGGTTCTGATCTGTCTGAAACCCCCAACTTTCTACCAGGACCCTTATGACATTTTTTATTTTGAGGATGTGCAACCCAAGCACAAATTCATTGATTATCCTTTTGAGCTTAATTTCTCTGTTATCCGACTTTTTGGTCTTGGGTTTCATCCTCACAAATGGCAAGCCCGACGCCACTTGTATGCTGATCTTCGATTTTGGATAATCTAGAACCTTAGATATATTCGACTATGGGGCTTGGGTCTGCACCACAATCTGGTCCATGTCTATGGACATCTTCTGGTAGGCCCAAAACTAGATTTTCTTATTCTGCTTTTGACCTGCACCTGTGAATCCTTTATTTCTTCTTTATTTGTATAGTGTACCTAGTTGAAGACACTAAACTCAACACGTATACAGTGTGTTTTGATTTCAGAGTTGACTAGGTAATCACTACTTTGCTCTTTGGCATGTTTTTTTAATCCAATGAGGACATTGCATTAGATAGGCATGGGAGGGTGGATATTCATCTCTGAATCTTTTTGTTAGCACCGTAGATTCTTTTTATTTTTTATTTTTAATTTTGAATTACGAAAGAGAACTTGGGCCTTAGAAAAATTTTAATTCTAGAGAATAATACTATATGAGCTGAACACTTAAGACCCTTCAGGTCTTTGGGCTTAATCAACCTGGGTGTCCACTAAAATGTAGACTTGTTTCTCAAGTCCTCGCCATTTTGAATTCAATTTTTAATTGGTTAATAAGTTGGGGTGATAAGTACACAACTTATCAACCCACCCTCTGATTTGAGGGGATTTTAAGTCTAAGCATCTACACACTATTTGCACTGACTCGCTTTTCAGCAGTTTTTACAAAAATTGCGTAGCTAATGAACTTTCGAGGATGGTATGGCTGGCAAGTTATCATGGGTAATAACCCATTGGTCGGTTGTTCCAAGCCCAGCCACACGACCATTCTTTTCCTACTGCCTTTAGGTAAATCTTAGATTAGGGAAGCCACCTACTTAAAAAAAAAAAAAAAAAAGCAAAAAGAGAAAAAGAAAAAAAGGAAATAGAAAAGAAGAAAAGAAAAAAAAGAAATAAGCAACATATCATCGCACGAGTATGACTGGCAAGTTGTTGATGGTAATAGCTCATCGACCGATTGTCTAGATCCCAGCTCAATAAATGCACGTATAATTCCTAAACACTCAAGAAGAAGAGAAGAAGTAGAATAAATCGGGGAGATATACACTGGGTTCACCCTTGTGTTGACCCCATAAAATTAAAAGTAGGAAAAAAGATGCTGGTCGAATAGATACACCTTTAGGCATAAATTCTTTTAAGGTCACTTAGGGGCGTAGAAACCCAAAGTTCGTTCTGATTGTTGACCAATGAATTTAGCACTTTACACAAAAAGATGCTTAGAATTTAGAGTTCTCATCGAGTCTTGGGTGGGTTGAGTAGCCATAGAAAGTTGTTCCAAAATCCTAAACTCAAAATTCCCAAAAAAAAAAGAAAAGAAGAAAAAGAAAAAGATCCTTTTTTGAATAAGGCGAGGGCTTGAGGCGGTTTGCATTTTGGCAGACACCTGGGCATTTTGTCTCTATAGTTCAGATCTTAGTTGAAATCCCTATGTGTTGAAAAATAACTTTTTCCCAAGAAATTTGATCTTAATTCTCTTATAACTAGCATGTAGTTTTACTAGGAACTAGCAAAAGATAGGCATGGGGGTGTGATGTAAACATGTTTATATCATATAAACAATCTATTTATGCATGTTCCTAAGCATATAGTTGCATCATACATTATAAATATTACATAAAATGCATCATCTTGCATTTAGTTTAGATTGTATAAGGTTTTGGTTAATTTTCTCTTTTTGTGGTCAGGGTATAGGGCGATATTTAATTGGGGCCTTGAATTGAAGATCCAACTGTACGGATCTTATTAAGGTGATGATCGGAGTTCAACGACTCCAAGATCTCCTCGATCAGACTTCCGTAATAGCAGATTCAATCCGAGAAAGATCAAAGGTCAATGGGCCAAGGTGGTGTAAATCCATTCATCAGACGACAAATCCGACTGCACGGATGGGTTCGGATTGACAATCGTAGCCCAACTGTGCAAAAATCGGTTCAATCCGACATTCGTGGCACCATCTACAGGCATTGGAAAATGGACGACCTAAATGGTGCCACGTGGTGCCATGTTAGCCGCCCACACTGATCCAAGAACGCCCATTGCTCTTTCTCTCCTCATGTGCTCATTTGATCTGGGCCGTTGGATCTTGATCTAACGACCATGGATGCATGCACCTTAAATCTGAAGCTTGCCTCAAGGAGGCGTGTAGCATAACAGTCGGGGCACTGTTCACGCAAGAGGCGCACGTTTAAGCCGCTGCACTGTACCCTCCTCCTCACGCGCGAGAGTGAAATCGAGCCGTCTTAGCGAGCGCCAACGACACAGATGATCTAATTGGCCAGACGTGCCTGATGACGCCCGATCTCACGAGAGATCAGACGCGTAGGAGGCACAATTTGTGAAGGCACGCGATCGTGCATTCTAGGCCATTGATTCCTCATCGAATGGTGGAGTGTGGCCACATTGCCTCTCAACGGCTGAAGAAGAAGCGATGGAGTGTTTTAAGCCATCCGGTCTCTTGATCGAATGCCTGAGAATGCTTGATTGAGGTGAAGCATTAAGCGTGCAGAAGAAGAGGCAGGTGTGTGCACATTCTTCAGCGACATGGGGTCTTTAGTGATGCTTAAATCCGTCACTAAAGACCCCCTCATTTAATGTTTTAAGATGAAATGACATTTTTGCCCCTTCAAACCTCACCTATAAATAGCCCTATGACCCCTACATATCCTTCATCCCTTCCTCTCTTCTCTCACCCCCTCCAAAGCTCTAAGAGCTTGTCGTAAACCCGGGATTCTCCATTAGAGTTAAAATTAGAAATTTTCCACCTTCTCATCCCCGTTCGTGAAGTGCCCGCAGTTGTCTTCTCACCACCATTAAGGAAGCGAAACCCGCTGTAACGTCACCCTGCCCCGTCCTCTGTTGTTCATCTTTGTTCTCCTCATCCCGCATCTCACCACGTTCTTCCGGGAGGTCCACCAACGCAGCTCGTCCTCCAAGCAGTCGTTGAGGAGGATAACCTCTCTCCACCTCTTTTATCGCTTTCTAGTGTAGATTTCCTACCATCTAGTGTAATGATTAGATGTAATGAACTCGATTCAGTGGTTATGAAATACCTGTTCATTCTATCTCTATTTTCTCTTTATTTGTATCATTCTTTCTCTCTCTTCTATTAATTATTCTTTAAGTAGATAGCTAATATAGATTTAATTTAACTAGCTAATCTGCTTCGTGACAACAAATCAAACGCGATTTTTGATCAAACGTCTGCCCCCCTGTTTTCGACCTGAAATTTCTTTTGAGTTTCGGTAAATTTATTTGTTGATGGATTTTCTCACAAATTGCGCTACAACAACAAGTTTACCAAACTCAACTCCTTTTGCCCAGATTTTTCTGCCTCAACACACAGCAATCATAGGACTTAAATGACCTAAATTAAGTTAGAACTTAGCATAATTGTAGTGTAATTCATGCATACATAGCATACATTACATCTTTTGTATTTTATTTAGATATGCATCAAATAATGTTGTAATATACTGATTAGTGCATTATTTGAATTGTAGGCAATAAGAAGCTCAGGAGATGGCCTGAAGCTGGATCTGAAGCAGGGAAGAAGTTAGAGCTGTAGCAGAGCTAGAGCAAAAGCCTTGGAACAAAGAGGAAGAAATAATGTAGGGAGAGGTATACTGCTCTACTAAGTAGAATTTTAATGTAGGAGTTGAATTATGAAGAACATAGGACTCTTCCTAGCCATAGGATAGCCCTAGAGACCCTCCTAAACCCCAACCACCCTTAGATTAGGTCACCTTAGCCTAGGATATCTCAAAACCATCATCCCAGCCCATATTTGAACATCTAGATAGGTTGTTGGATGTCCGGAACCCTTAGACATAACCTGCAGGCCTAGAACCCAATTCTGCTGGAAAATTGAACGTCCAGACAAAGTGTCAGACGTCCAATTCCTGCAAAATCCCAAGACAGAACCCAAACTCCTCCTTGATTCAACATTGGACATCCAGACCAGAGTTCTAGACTTCTAATTTTGAAGTATAAGTCGTCTCATTATAAAATCAGATGTCTAGAACTCTTCTCTAATCCTTGTTTTTGAAATCAAGCTTGGATCTTGATTTCCTAAGCTCCTAAACCCAATTCTACACCTAGGGAACCTAAATTAAGGTGCCCTAAGCTAGTACACCACTCTAAGACCATCCTAAGAACCTAATTAGGTTCTCACTAAGCCCAATTGACTTGGATCAAGTCAATCACACTTCGCCCAGTCAATTGGACTCATGGAGTCCAATTGAGCTCAGATCTCAACCAACACAAGTCTAATTGGACTTAGTGAGAGTCGAATTGACTCAAGCCTGACCTAATTGGGTATCTTCTCTCCCAATTAGATACACATCCACTCAATTAAACTTGTGATAAGTTTAATTTCACATTCACATTAGTATTAGGGTTTATAACTCTAATTTTAGGAGCCTACTTAAACCTAACCACCTAGACCTATAGGACTCGACCTAAACTACCTAGCCACACACACACTCACACACACACACCCACACACACAGACCTAGCCGCCCACTCTAGAGTCTTCTAGAGCCTTCACCTAGTGGCGCCACCTTTGAATGCCAAGAATAGCAAACCCACTTGGTCCATTCTTAAATCCACAAATTGTGGATCTAAGAAGATCCACTCCCATCCATCTTGATGCCAATATGGAGGCCCTTCTAGAGAATTCTATAATTCTCCAGAGAGCCAAGCCCTTGGTCTATTTAAAGACCATCATGGATGACCATGAGGGGGAATCTAGCCATTCACCTTTCTCCATTCGATGTGCACCTCCATCCACAAGCACCATCACCATCACCACTCCCACCTCCACACCCAAGGCTAGAGAAGCTCCCCAGCACCTCTAAGGAGGCAGGCCTACCCACCATTGGCCACCCCTCTTTCTCCTTCCTACCGCCTCAAGCTCCACAGCCCTTTGGAGACAACCTCCATTGCCTTGAGTTCTCATAGAAAAGTTGTTCTTCGTAGTTTAATCTCCGCATTAAATTCCTGCTTAGTAGTGTAGTCACCCTCTACCTGGATGATGCATGCATAATCTTCCCTAGATACACGCATGCATCCATTTTTTGCTAGCTAGAATTCTCACTTTAATCATTCTTGTACAAGCTTTCCTCAACAATTGATTGTGATGACAATATTTGTGAAGGAATGAAATCATCATTTTATCTGTCTCTATGATGATCATGAGTTTCCTGATTTAATTACCTATTACATTGCAACAAGATGCCAGTTCCTGAATACATAAATGACCTTGCGATTGATGCATTTTCTTTTAATAGCCATCGTGAAGTTAGAATGGTGCGTACTAGTACACATATGTTCATATTCATTGTTTACTTGACACACGCACATGTAGTTAGGGTCAACAACGCGACTGGCGAGACTTACATTCGCAGGCTTGAAACCAGTGTACAATTATAAACAGGTAGTACAAAGATCAAAATCAATTTCGCTTTTCAAACGCCTCCCTAAGATCAATCGGGACTCACCGTCTCGTTAATTAAATGTTTTGTTGAGTCATATTTCGCAAGTATACTACGATGCTATTTAAATCAAAGATGCAATCTACGCACGCAACAAAATTGTGTTGTTGCCAGGGAGGCAACGTGATTTTGATTTGTGATTTTTGTGAGCTTAGCATTGACAAATCCACTTCTGCTTGCTTTTTGATGTGCAGGAAATGAAGAGTGGAATCTACGCACACATCGGGCGCAGTTGAAAAAAGATTAGGTGCACATCACCATCTTAGCTTAGGATTTCCCTTTCTGAACCCTAGATAGATTTGAATTTTAGGTAGAATTTGATTTTTGAAAAAAAAAATCTACATATTTTTGTGAGAAAAAAAAAGAAAAAAATTAGGTTTTAGATTTAGGGTTCCTTTTGAATCTTAGGTTAGAATTATTGTTTGAAAAAAAAAAGAAAAATTTTGAAAAATCTTCCCTCCAAAAAGAAAAAAAAGTTTTGAAAAAGTTTGAAAAATTTTTGAAAAGTAAAATTAAAAAAAGAAAAAAATTATTTTGGTGAAAAAGTGGGATTTTGAATTTCAAACTCTTTTAAAAGCCTTTTCACCATCTCGCAAAATTTGGGTAGATTTTATTTTTGAATTAAAAATTCAATTGGAAAATATTTATTGAACCAAAAATTCTGAAATTTTGGAAAAAGCTCTATTTTCAAACCAACTTTCAAATGGCACCATTCATTTGAAAAAATCTGAATTGTGAAGTTTTTAAAAAATTTACGAATTACAAGGGGGTCAAACTGACTCTGATTTGAAAACTTTTGAATTTCAAAAAGCAATTCCGAATAACACACAAATTTGATTTGACCAAAAATGATGGGGTTTGTAATATTGTCAAACTAGCTTTCATTTCCATTTTTTCCCCAAATTTTTGGAATTTATCTGATACTATTTCAAATCGAAAAACTGACAAGGGGTCAGAATTTCAAATCTGATCCCCCTATAATTAAAAATTCATACTTATTTGGTTGAAATGGTAAAAAATTTCAAAAAAATATTCTCTACAAACCTAACTGAAAAGCAATCTTCTTGTCAAGTTTTAAATCAATTGGATTCAAATTTTGGCATAGAGAAGAATTTGAATTTGAATATTGGTCTGCAGCACACTTAGAACTTGCATGAACTCTCGGCTCAACTTTTAGGGTTACATTCTAGAGACCACAATGGGCTAACATAGACTTAGTCAAGTCAAGTGGCTAGCCGGTGAGCTTGGTCACCTTGTGGACCACTCACCAACAACCCCAAGTTGAAGAAAAAGGTTAAGGAAAAACTTCCTAAAACACGTTAATTAACCTGAATTCGTTGTCATACTATTGGGTCATCACAACCACCTTAACCAAACCTTAGCCAAATCTGCGACGCAATATCAAATGATCGTGGCTCGGCGGTACAAAGGAACTGAAGGCGAAAGCCAAAGGAAAAGCCTTCCCCTTAGTCCCCTCGTCCAGATTGGCTGGGTTAGTTTGGGGGGTTGGGATTACTTGCATTCGGTTGTACAATGAATTTTTCTTCATCAATTAGAATCTTAATGAAAAATCCGGTCACCTGACCCTAAGGACCAATTGATTGACAAGGCCTTAGCCTTGTTTGGCTTGGCTGCACAAACCCAGGGGTTGGTTGGTGTATGCAAGGAAGGTCACTTAGACCTCAACTGGTTGGATCTTGGGAGCCAATCCCAAGGAGGCGAAGGTGATTCGTCACATCGTCTATACCATCTTCTCACCCTTCTACTCCCTTAGCCGAGATGGCTAACCCTGGACCGAGACCTGGTCAGGATCCAGCAAATCTGGATTCGATGGCTTGCCCAGAAGCCTGAGCCGTCGAATCAGAGGAACAATATTAGGACAATATTGACCGAATCTTGATGACATTGGACAAATGCAGCATCCACCCAAAAGAGAACAGCTATGGGATTTCTATGATCTGACTGCACTGATTCTCACACCTCAAGTCTGGATTCCCGTAGGCGGAGACGCGTTCGAGTTGAAACCCAACATGACTAGCTTAATCCAGAATTACTTCTATGGGAACTCGAACGAGGATCCATTCCAACATATAGAGGACCTAAGTCAAATCACGAAAATGGTTCGACCTAGGAATGTTGACCTGGGAATTGTTCTCATGAAGCTTTTTCCGTTCTCTCTCAAGGACAAAGCTTCATATTGGTTCAAGAACTTCGAAAGAACAATTGGAACATGGGTGGAATTACGACGTGAATTCCTGCAAAAGTTCTTCCCGATCGATCCTACGAATGCGATGAGGTGTGGGATTACAACTTTCTCCCAAGGACCTGGTGATGGGAACACCATCATGAGCCATAACAAGCTCATTTTGACCCAATTAAGTCAATAAATGCTCTTACATAACCACTAGAGAACCATAACTCACTGTATAACCATTCTGAGAGAAAAATAAGAAACTAAGGTTAAAACTACAATTTTACTAGCCTATCATGAATGCAGTACAACCATGGATTTTCTTAAGGGCTGAATAAAGGTTAAATAGTCTTAATAGGATAACAAGTGGGTTAGATCAGATAGAAAAGGGCTTGCGTATGTTTTGAGAATTAAATGACTTTTGAAACCTTAAAAATAGACTCAATTAACCAAGGTTCTGTTCAGGATAAAAGTTACCTAAACCTTCTAAAATTCATAGAAAAATATTCTCTAGGGTTTAGTACCTTCAATTTGACCATTAGAACCCATCTTGACCCAAAATAGGGTCTCAGACATATATTTTCCCTAATTACCTAATCAAACATGATCAAAACCAAAATTCAACTTCACCATTAGATTTCTTAGGTCCAAATTAGGTTTGTACCAAAATTTGGACCTAAGATGAGCTTGTCTTGACCTAGTTTGCAAAATGGTCCTATCTAATTACATTTATACCCCCAACTTTCAAAAACCCTTGCATTCAGCCCCCTAACTTCCTCATCATCTTTACAATTAGGTCCCCCACCATTACTGCGGAGGAAACCTACTCCAGTGATCTTTGACAGGTGATTTCTCCTTGATTTCTTAGCGAATCTCTTCCAGAATTGGAAGGGAAACTCCTTTTGAAATCCTCTCCAATCTGAACCCGTCCATGTGCTCTGAATCTTTCCCAATCTCTCATGCGAATACATGAGAGATTTGGGTATCAAAAAAACTCCCAAATCCAACGACCTTCCAAGCTTGGGAAGCTTGCTTCCCAAGCTCTAACCGCCCCTTAGAACCCTTTATATGGACCCTCAAAGCTCGCTGATCTCCTCACGCACGAAATCGGCTGAGATCCCTCTCAAATTCCTCTCCCTTTCATGGCCAAAGGTTCCTTGATGTCCGATGATCTTTTCTGCCTCTCCTCATCGTCTGTCTGCCATACCAGTGGCAAATTTATCCTCCCTATTCCCTTTCGCGTCTCGCCGTACCAGCAGACGCCCGTTTCCCGTTCGTCCTTGTTGTTTCTCCCTCACTGGAGCTGCTTTCTTCTCCGGCATCGGCAACACCGCATCTGACGCCATCTCTGCCCCACTTCGTGCACCTACCTCCTAGCTAAGTTCCTCATCTCCTGCACTTTATTTCCTCACTCACCCCACTTCAAATCGGCCACCGACGCTTCTCCGCGACTTCATCATCTCCATCTCCATCTCCGGCCATCCCTCCAGCGAGACCATTCCACCTCCACAGACCACCAAATCCCTCGCCGACCACCCTACAACCATCACCACACATCTCCGCTCATTTCTCCTCTCTTTATTCACCACTCCACTCACTCACGCACTCCCCCAAACACACCCACTCATACGCACGTAGTTCGACCTTGCTACACACCCACAGACATTCATACGTCGCATAAACACCCTCATTGCACTCGCTGTCGTCCGACGACCCTCCCTGAGCATTCTATTGTGGTCGAAAGGCCATTTTCTTGATTTCAGGAACTCGCCCTATCCGCCATTGACGAGCAAGCTTTGAGCTTGCTTGAAGCTCGCTCCAGGTCTTGCTATGCCTAGGTCATAGCTCCAGGTTGTGCGGAAGCCTTTCGTGCACGCAACCAGGCAGCGAATTGGATGGATTAACCTCATCAGCTGAGGCAATTGAAGGGAGACGAGATGCTGTAGACGAGCGAAGAAGAGGGGCGCAGATAGTCCCACATCGTCGGCTGCAAAGTGCATTGAGGCCAATAAATTGAAAAAGTTGCGTAAGCTGTTCACCTCAGTTCACAGGGTGAGGTCCCTCTCACCCGCTCACCCAGCCTCGTCCGCGACACGTATTCGCGGACCTGGTTCGACCCGATAACCCGACCTACACTCGTCTCTCACCATCGCACGCCGGTGAGCCTGGACTCAAGTACGTGCCTAAATCCGATAACCCGATTACCCATGGCTCTGGGAGAGCGGATCCTAAGAGAGAAAGAGAGAAGGAGAGTTGCGCGGGTTGGGGGAGGGTTTTGCCCTGAGAAGCTTGGCCCTGACACTTAGTTGGATTTCGAAGAGGAAAGCCAGAAAAGGAAGAAGAAGAGAAGAAGAGAAGCTCGTAGCTGGGAAAGCAGAGGAAGAAGAAGAGGAAGGTCTGAAGAGGAATAGGCTGCAGAAGAAAAAGAGTGTCAGAGAAAGAAAAAGTAGTAGAAGAAGAAAAGCTACAACACAGAGAAAGAACTTCAGACTTTAAGTCGTCTGATTTCCAAATCAGACGACAGATTTGAGCTTTCATTTCATACATATACATTGAGTTCCTTAGTTGATATTGTAGGAGTATTTGGTGATCTAAATCACCATTTTACTCCCATCTTTTTGCACATTGATATTGTTATTGTTGCAAACTCTTTTACTTTAAATTGTGATCTTGATTTCTGAATTCTATCTTGCTCCTTGTGTTTGACCTTAGAACTTATTTGAGTAATAAAAATCTATTTATTTTAAAAGAGATTTTGACTATAATGCAACGCTTTATTTTAAACTCGATTTTGCTGCATTCACATTTTGGCACTGCTGCCGGGGAGTAACGGGCAATTTAGAACTCTTGATTGCAATTCCTGATTCAAATTCTAACTTGCTATATCTCTTTTGCTATGGTTGTTTCAGGGAGAAGACACATTCAAGGAAGATCAACTGCACAACAAACACACCAAGGACAGGTAAATTCTAACCACTCTCTCTTAAGTCCCTCATTTTTAAAAGGTTAAAAAGGAAAAAATCAATTAGGGCTACTTGCTTTCCATTCTTAGATAATTCATCAAGTTGCTTGATTTGATTTAAACAACAAAACTTGATTTGTGCACCCACTTAAGGTAACTAGGGCTATCACATTCTTGTTTGAGCCCTAGACATCACATTTGACAAACTAAATTAGACCAAATCAGAGCCAATTAAGGATTCCAGTTTAAGGTTTATAGACACACTTGCCTAATCAAGAATTGATCTTTCCAAAACAATGTGTGCCTAAGCTATGGTTGTATTGATTTATTTAAGCAAACCCTAAAATCAGGCTTTTAATCTCACTTGAATCCTAAAAGGACCTAAAAGTTCTCAAAGGACAATACAGGTGAAGTTGACTCACCTTGCTTGGGTCAACCAATCTTTGAATTAGGTCACTTTTGCACTCAATACATCGTAAAGTTCAAGTGAAATCCTAAGCACCCTTGCTCTTAAATAAAACTAGTAGACTTAAGAGTTCAAGTTCCCATTCTGGTCTACCTGGAACATCAGTGACAAGAGAGGTTGGGTGAGGGAAACCCTGTAACCCGTGGGGATGCTCTACCGTGTAGGGGTCTTCACGGGACTCTCCCTCTCCGACTGCCCAGGTAATTCACAGCTGGACGGCTTTTTGACTAAGGGGTATCATCCGCTCTGAACCTCTATAGTCATCCAAAATTTTTAGGTGTCTTGATTGGGTCCATCACATTCTATTCTCGTCCAGTCCATCGGTGCATGTTTGGTAGGAGGTCCTTAAGACTACCCTTGAGGCCTCCATTAGTTATTCACTCCCGTCGAGGCCAGGCCTTGACTTCTGTGTTTGTGCAGCAACCCCATCACATAGACATCTCTTCTGATTCATCTGAGCCTAATTCTCCTTCACCCATCATCATGGCACAACCAGCAGAAGAAGATAACCTCGAGAATCAGCTTCAGCACCTTAATGATCTATTCCAAGCCTTTGTGAATCGATTGCAACGCCCTATGATGCGAGATCATTACAATCTCGCCGCGGTGGCGATCGAACCTCAAGTCCAAATCCCGGCTAGAGATTCTGATACTGAACTCAAGCCCAACATGATTCATGCTATTCCAAAATTTCATGGGCCCAATTTCGAGGATCCTTTCTAGCACATTAAATAGCTCAAGCATCTGGCCCAAACCTTCATGTCAGATGTCCAAAATCAGGATGTTCTTCTCATGAAAATGTTCTCCTTCTCTCTCATGGACAAAGCAGCTCATTGGTATCAGACTCAAATGCGTCTAATCAATACATGGGTTGAACTACAATCCGAGTTTTTGAAAAAGTTCTTCCTAGTTGGTCGAACGAATGCTTTACGACACCAGATCATGCACTTCACACAATATCTTGGAGAACCACTTCACGAAGCATGGGATCGCTTCCTGGATCTCATGTGAAAGTGTCCCCATCACAGAGTTCCTAAATGGGAACAAGTCCAGTCTTTTTACCAAGGACTCCGTGAAGATATCAGATTATTCGTCAATGCAACTTGCGGAGGAAATAGCATGGGTCAACACGAAGACACTGTGTGAGAGATTATCGAGAATTTATTTGAGAACTCCATCAATAATGACTCCATGGGCATATTCGATCGGACGAATGCCCACGCATTGACAAATCCAAGGGGAGCACATGAGACGCAGGGCCTATCCTCTTCTGTCGACTTGGAACTGATGGCTAGTCATTTGGACAAGGTCTCTATTATTGAGAAAAAGGTAGATGAGCTAACTCGACATCTATAGCTAGCCACCTCTGCGCAAAACCCGTTCGCACAGCCGCCCTCTGGGAGGGAAGCTATGCATAACATCTACCATCGATCTTCTCAGGGGTTGGACCCGTATCCACCCCCGTCTGACTCTAGGGCCAGAGGAAACTCCAGACCTACCTATTCTAGTTGGGGGAACTTTGAACCCTCATATTCTGACTTTTCTGTGATTCCTCAGACCTGCGAGGACCTCAACGCCATCCAGAACGACCCATTCTCTAATACCTATAGCCTTGGATGGTGAAATCATCCTAATTTCATGTGGACGGGAAACAATCGGAATCAAAGACCACCATATCAGCCCCATCCACAAGATTCTCATCCATATTAGCCGCCTCAGCCTCTGCCCAACCCCACCAATCAATCTGGGCCAACTCAAGGTGATTAAATGACTTTTATCCTTCAGACTCTGGCTGACATTCAAAAGACGAATGCGGCTATGTAGAAACAGCACAAAGACAATATCACAAAGGTTCGCAATCAACTCGCCCAGATGGAAAATTCCTGCCAACCTGGTACACTCCCTTTGCAACCTCTACCTAATCCCAATAACATGCCGAATCAGAGGCATGTTATAAACCCAAATCAAGGCCAAGCCCATATGGTTTATCAGGCCCCTTCTGCTCCATCACCCGAAGAGATGGAAGCTTCGACATCGTACTCGGGATTTTAGCAGCAGCCACCTATTTTACCTACACCAAACCAGAACCAGGCAGGACTGAATTCAGTTATGACCCGTAGTGGAAAAGCAACATAGGACCCACCTTACCCAAGCTACTTCCAACTTGGTCATGCTAACCCAAACCCTAGGATAGTCATTCAGGATACCCCTGTCCCAGATCAAGAACCTGGACCTATTCCAAAGGAACCATCCAAGGTTCCATTTCCAGAAGCCTTGATAAAGGGAAAGAGGACAACCAAACCTGTGGCACCTGAAGAGGACCTGGTCAAGCTCTTTGAATAGGTCCATATAAACATCCCCTTGATGGATGTAATTCACCACGTACCGGCTTACGCATGATTTCTGAAAGACGTGTGTTCACCTAAGCGTAAGCCGCGAACCAAAAGTGGGAGCCCAATCATATTGTCGGAGTAGCCAGCTCCATCATTTTGAGTAGGCTCCCACCTAAGGCAAAAGACCCAAGTACTCCCCTGATTTCCTATACAATTGGTGATATCCAATTTGATAGAGCATTATTGGATTTAGGAGCCTCCATAAACCTAATACCTACATCCCTACTTGACCATCTTGAGGAATTGAAGCTAAAACCAACAGAGGTGACATTACAGTTGGCAGATCGATTTATTGAGTTACCTAAAGGAGTTCTTGAGGATGTCATTGTTAGGGTTCAGGATTTCTATTTCTCGGTGGATTTCATAGTCTTGGATATGGATGCTCCAGAGAATCTGAAAAATGCACCGATCATACTAGGGAGACCCTTTCTGGCCATTGCTAGGGCCAACATTAATTGTGAGGAGGGCCAAATTGAACTAAAATTTGGGAACCAAACACTAAAGATTGACATCGTTAAGGCCCAACAAGGGATTAAGTGTGGGGTTATAGAACAAATATGTGATATCGATGTTGTGGTTGACGATCAGTATATCGGGGAAAACCTGACTACTTCTGATCAACCACAAGAGGATCAAAACCCGCAATTAGAGGAGTCCAAACTCAACCTAGACACACCCATAAGTCCTTCCCTTGCTCCTGATACTCATCCTGAACCACCCGCTGTTGCTGATAACCCTGTTTTAGAACTAAAGCCCCTTCCCGATCATCTAAAGTACGTCTTTTTGGGTTCCAATCAGACGTTTCCTGTGATTATCAACTCCAGACTCACACCTGATCAAGAATCTCATCTAATTTCTGTTCTCCAACAACATCAAAGAGCCATTGGATGGACTCTCAATGATTTCACTGGTATGAGCCCCTCTTATTGCACACATAGCATCTATATTGAAGAGGGCGCACGACCTTCTCGTGAAATGCAGTGACGTCTGAATCCTAATTTGTAGAAGGTCGTGAAAAAGGAAATCATTAAGTGGTTAGATGTTGGGATCATCTACTCGATCTCCGATAGTCGGTGGGTGAGTCTAATCCAGGTTGTGCCTAAGAAGGCAGGACTCACCGTGATCACGATTGAGACCAGAGAAGTCATACCAACCTGTGTAGCAAATTCATGGAGAGTTTGCATTGATTACAGAAGACTCAATACCTCCACGAAGAAGGATCATTTCCCACTGCCGTTTATTGATCAGATCCTCGAAAAACTAGCAGGAAATAGATTCTTCTACTTTTTGGATGGGTACTCTAGTTACAACCAGGTGGCAATCCATCCTGAAGACCAAGAGAAGGCCACTTTCACTTGCCCTTTTGGGACATACGCATTTTGAAGGATGCCTTTCAGCCTTTGCAATGCAGCTGCTACTTTTCAACAGTGCATGCTTGCCATATTCTCAGATATGGTAGGTGAATATCTAGAAGTCTTCATGGATGACTTCTCAGTTTTTGGCGAAACATTTGATGATTGCCTTATGCACTTGGTCCAGATCCTTAGGAAGTGCATCGACGTGAATTTGGTACTTTCCTGGGAAAAGAGCCACTTCATGATGCCTGAAGGAATTGTCCTGGGACATCTCATCTCCGAAAAAGGCATCCAGGTTGATCAAGCCAAGGTAAATCTAATTTCCAAACTCCCTATGCCTAGCTTGGTCAAAGACAATCGATCATTCCTAGGGCACGTCGATTTTTACCATCGATGCATTCCATACTTCTCGAAGATTGCGTGACCCTTGACTAATCTGCTATCTAAGGATGTCCCCTTTGAAATCTTGAGTGCACTAAAGCATTTGAGATCCTGCATGATTGAGTTACCCAAGCTCCAATCCTACAGTCCCCTGATTGGTCTCAACCCTTTGAGATCATGTGCGATGCATCCAATTACGCTGTAGGTGCGGTACCTGGGTAGAAAATTGACGGGAAACCTGTGGTCATCTACTACGCTAGCAAGACACTTGACAAGGCTCAGCGTAACTACACAGTTACTGAGAAAGAGCTGCTAGCTGTAGTATTTACCCTGGAAAAGTTTAGATCATATCTTCTGGGTTCTCATGTTGTCATTTGCTCTGATCACACTACTGTGAGGCACCTCCTTGCGAAGAAGGATGCGAAACCTCGAATAACCTGCTGGATCTTGCTGTTGCAAGAATTTGACCTCGAGATTCGCAACAAGGCAGGAAAACAGAACGTGGTAGCTGATCACTTGTCTCGCCTTCCTTCCGACATGGTTGACCCTTCTGGACCCATTACGGAACATTTTCCCGATGAGCACCTCTTGACTATCAGTACAGGCCTTCCATGGTTTGCTGATCTAGTAAACTACCTGGCATCACATCAGATCTCGTTCGATTGGCCGAAGGCCAAGAAAGACAAATTACTTTCCAATGCCAAGTACTACTTTTGGGAAGACCCGTATCTCTTCAACATTGGAGTTGATCAAATCATTCGACGATGTGTCCCGGCAGCAAAAATTCAGGACATTTTGACCTTTTACCATGACCAGGCATGCGATGGATACTTCTCTGGTCATAAAACTGCAGCAAAAGACCTCCAGTGCGGCTTCTATTAGCCCATGTTTTTCAAAGTCGCATACAATCACTGTAAGGCATGCACTCATTGCCAAACCTTAGGCAACATGAGCCACCATGATATGATGCCCTTACAGTCGATTCTTGTATGCGAAATCTTCGATGTATGGAGGAATAATTTTATGGGACCCTTCCCTGTTTCGGACGGCTTTGAGTACATTCTGCTCGTTGTTGACTACGTGTCCAAATGGATCGAAGCCATTCTGACCTGAACCAACGATCATAAGGTAGTAATCAAATTCATTCATCAGAACATCTTTTCTCGATTCGGGATTCCACATGCCATATTTCTAATGGAGGGACCCATTTCACTAGTGCTCAGTTCAGATCACTGATGACCAAATGTGGGGTGTCACATCAAATCTCTACTCCTTATCACCCCCAAACCAACGGTCTAGCTGAGCTATCAAATCGGGAGATCAAGAAAATCCTCCAGGTCACTGTTCAACCTGACAGGAAAGACTGGTCGTCCCTACTTTTGGAAGTTTGTGGGCTTATAGGACTGCCCACAAAACCCAATTAGGCATGTCTCCCTTCAAATTCGTGTACGGGAAGGCATGTCACCTCCCCGTCGAATTAGAGCACAAAGCCTATTGGGCGGTACAAAACTGCAATCTTGATCTTTCTAAGGTAAGAACCCACAGAAAGCTTCAAATGAGCGAGATCGATGAATTACACCAGGATGCGTATGAGAACTCACGAATTTACAAAGAGCAGGTTAAGGCCTTTAACGACAAGCACATATCCAGAAAGATCTTTTTCCCTGGTCAAAAAGTCCTACTCTTTGATGCCAAACTCAAATTGTTCCTAGGAAAACTCAAATCAAAATGGATTGGACCTTACCTTGTCTGACAAATCTTTGGAAATGGAGCCGTTGAAATCAGTCAACTCAGCCATGATTCAGAACCTTTTGTCGTGAACGGTCAGAGACTCAAACCGTTCATTGAACTCATTGATACAAATTTCGCTGAGACATCTTTTACCCTCCATTTTCCGTGAGCTCATTGCGCCCGGCTGATGGTGTAAAACTCAGCGCTTAACGGAAGGCAACCCGTCATTTTTGTGAAAAACCTGAAATCCTTCCTGACACATCCTATGCTGAACTCATATTACACTTTAGGGTTCATCCATTAGAACAGCTGACTCCACCCCTGGTATCCGTACCCGAGCTTGAAATCATCCGCAACAGTCATCTTAACCCATTTACCCACCCAACACCTGTTCTAATGAATGATCTAAGCTGAACTTGAACCCACCTAATTTACAATGAGGACATTGCAAATCATAGGCATGAGGGGTAGTAAAGTGCAAAACGCCGTGAAAATCACTTCATAAGAAAGGGTTTCATCAAAAAAATCACATATTCTAAAAATACCAAAAAAAATAAAAATTTCTTGAAAAAGAACAAAAATATGAGAGGAGATGAAATTTTGATGGCATATCAGACTTTGAGGAGAAAAAGGGGAGTTAAAAATGTCAAAAAGCAGAACAATTTGAAAAGAAAAAAAAGAGGAAGTCATTAGTAAAAAATTAAGGAATTAACTTAGTTTTAGATCATATCAAAGGAAAGAAAGGTCAAAAGTGCTAATGAAACAAAGAAGAGATTAGTAGGAACACTGAATTTAGGCCTTTTGGGCTATAATCCTAGGCTTAAAAATTCAAGTACCCGCTAAGATCTGGATAGTCCTCAAGAGGTTGGGGAAAATGCGATGCTTAAGTATTAGGTCTAAGGCTTAGGGAGTATTTAGCCTCGTTAACTGAGCTCTGATTTGGTAACCTAAGCACCCCAATCCACACACAGTCTGGTTCAGTGCGCCTAAGTATCAAAATCATGCAAATGCATTTAACTTGTTCTGAAAAAGTCACCAAGATTAGGAGTGATTGATCAGCACAAGTTGATTTGGATGAGTTCCCGGTGTGAAGAGGCGGGAAATTCCCCTCGAAGATGTACAATAACATATCGTCTCCTTGGTGCTTGTCTCCTAGGATATCTACATATCCTACTGAGGGCATGTAAGCACCCTATGCTGGTTCAGATGCCATGGGCGGCATTATCCTGAAATGTCGATTGCTAAGGTTTGGATTTAGCTACAGATTGCCATGGGCGGGATTATCTCGAAATTTCGAAAGCCAGGGTTCTGGGGGTTGCCATGGACAGTGCTATCTCGAAGCATCGATTGCCAGGGACCTTGCGAGGATTGATGATGGGGACTAGGAATCCGATACAGACCGTGTTGTAAAGCAATCCGAAGCTAAAAATAAAAAAGAAAAGAGAGAGAAAACTCTCCAAAAATAAAGAAAAATTCCTCTGTCTCTCTCGGACAAAAACGCACTGCAAACTGAACCGAGGCTAAAACATGTTACAAGCATAGGTGCTTTAACCGCGGAGTTCAACGAACCTTAGGTTAGTTCCTGTGGGCTTTGGAAGCCTTCGCGACAGATTGAGGCTAGAGTAAGTCAGGTCTGAATCTTGGTTAGTACTTGAGTACCTCTAGGCCTACTATCGGCATTCTAACCTAATCTACAAAAGGAAGCATGCAACAAAGCTTCTAAGCATCAAAGGATTTTATGGTCTAGAATCAAAGTTAATACCTTGAAATTTTGCT
This sequence comes from Thalassia testudinum, assembly GCA_037157565.1. Lineage (NCBI taxonomy): Eukaryota > Viridiplantae > Streptophyta > Magnoliopsida > Alismatales > Hydrocharitaceae > Thalassia > Thalassia testudinum. The sequence continues at coordinate 2,235,324 of JAZHRO010000003.1, read as the reverse complement.
AAGGGACTAGCAAAAGCTAGGAATTGGGGTATGATGGGAACACCATCATGAGCCATAACTAGCTCATTTTGACCCAATTAAGTTAATAAATGTTCCTACATAACCACCAGAGAACCATAACTCATTGTATAACCATTCTGAGAGAAAAATAAGAAACTAGGATTAAAACTGTAATTTTACTAGTTTATCATGAATGCAGTACAACTGTGGATTTTCTCAAGGGCTGAATAAAGGTCAAATGGTCTTAATAGGATAACAAGTGGGTTAGATCAGACAGAAAAGGATTTTCATATGTTTTGAGAAGTAAATGACTTTTGAAATCATAAAAATAGACCCACTTAATTAACCAAGGTTCTGGTCAGGATAAAATTTACCTAAACCCTTTAAAATTCATATAAAAATATTCTCTAGGGTTTAGTACCTTCAATTTGACCATCAGAACCCATCTTGACCCAAAATGGGGTCTCAGACAGATATTTGCCCTAATTTAGGTTTTTGCATAAATTACCCAATCAAACATGACCAAAACCAAAATCCAACTTCACCATTATATGTCTTAGGTCCAAATTAGGTTTGTATCAAAATTTGGATCCAAGATGAGCTTGTCTTGACCTAGTTTTCAAAATGGTCCTGTTTGATTACATTTATACCCCCAACTTTCAAAAATCCTCGCATTCAACCCCTTAACTTCCTCGTCATCTTCACAATTAGGTCCCCTCGCCATTATCGCAGTGGAAACCTACTCCAACGATCTTTGATAGGTGATTTCTCCTTGATTTCTTAGCGAATCTCTTCCAAAATTGGAAGGGAAACTCGAGAAATCCTCTCAAATTTGAACCCATCTATGTGCTCCGAATCTTTCCCAATCTCTCATGCGAATGCATGAGAGATTTGGATATCAAAAAAACTCCCAAATCCAGCGATCTTCCAAGCTTGGGAAGCTTGCTTCCCAAGCTCTAATCGCCCCCTAGAAACCTTTATAAGGACCCTTAGAGCTCGCCGATCTCCTCACGCTCAAAATCAGCCGAGATCTCTCTCAAATTCCTCTCTCTTTCATGGTCGAAGGTTCCTCGACGTCTGACAACCTTTTCTGCCTCTCCTCATCGTCCGTCCACCATACCAGCAGCGAATTTATCCTCTCTATTCCTCTCCACGTCTCATCGTACCAGTAGATGTCCGTTTCCCATTCGTCCTCGCCGTTTCTCCCTTATCGGAACCGCTTTCATCTCCGACGTCGGCAAGACTGCATCTGACGCCATCTCTGCCCCACTTCGTGCACCTACCTCTTAGCTAAGTTCCTCATCTCCTGCACTTTATTTCCGCACTCACCCCTCTTCAAATCGAGCACCGACACTTCTCCGCGACTTCATCATCTCCATCTCCGGCCATCCCTCTGGAGAGACCATTCCACCTCCACAGACCACCAAATCCCTCGCCAACCACCCTACAACCATCACCACACATCTCCGCTCATTTCCCCTCTCTTTATTCACCACTCCACTCACTCATGCACTCCCCCGAACACACCCACTCATATGCATGCAGTTCAACCTCGCTACACACCCACAGACATCCACACGCCACACAAACACCCTCATCGCACTCGCCGTCGTCCGGCAACCCTTCCTAAGCATTCTAACATGGCCGAAAGGCCATTTTGTTGATTTCAGGAACTCGCTCTATCCACCATTGACGAGCAAGCTTCGAGCTTACTTGAAGCTCGCTCCAGGTCTTGCTATGCCCAGGTCAAAGCTCTAGGTTGTGCGGAAGCCTTTTGCGCATGCAACCAGGTAGCCAATTGGACGGATTAACCTCATCAGCTGAGGTAATTGAAGGGAGACAAGTTGCTGCAGACACGTGAAGAAGAGGGGTGCAGATAGTCCCACATCGTTGGCTGCAAAGCACGCTGAGGTGAATAAATTGAAAAAGTTGCGTAAGCTGTTCGCCTCAGTTCACGAGGTGAGGTCCCTGTCACCTGCTCACCCAGCCTCTTTCGTGACACGTACCCACGAACCTGGTTTGACTCAATAACCTAACCTGCACTCCTCTCTCACCACCGCACGTCGGTGAGCCTGGACCCCGGTACATGCCTGAATCCGATAACACGATTACCCATGGCTCTGGGAGAGAGGATCCTAAGAGAGAAAGAGAGAATGAGAGCTGCGCGGGTTGGGGGAGGGTTTTGCCCTGAGAAGGTTGTCCTTGACACTTAGCCAGATTTCGAAGAGGAAAGCTAGAAAAGGAAGAAGAAGAGAAGAAGAGGTCGTAGCTGAGAAAGCAGAGGAAGAAGAAGAGGAAGGTCTGAAGAGGAATAGGCTGCAGAAGAAAAAAAGTGTCAGAGAAAGAAAGAGTAGAAGAAGAAGAAAAGCTGCAACACAAAGAAAGAACATCAGACTTTAAGCCGTCTGATTTCCAAATCAGACGACAGATTTGAGCTTTCATTTCATACATATACATTGAGTTCCTTAGTTGATATTGTAGGAGTATTTGGTGATCTAAATCACCATTTTACTCCCATCTTTTTGCACATTGATATTGTTATTATTGCAAACTCTTTTACTTTAAATTGTGATCTTGATTTCTAAATTCCATCTTGCTCCTTGTGCTGGACCTTGGAACTTATTCGAGTAATAAAAATCTATTTATTTTCAAAGCGATTTTGACTATATTGCAACGCTTTATTTTAAACTCGATTTCACCGCGTTAACACCTGAGGAGAAGTTGCATGATGCCTGGGACCGATTTCATGATCTCCTTAGGAAATGCCCGCACCATGGTGCGCCCAGATGGCACTTGGCTCAGATCTTTTTCCATGGACTGGATGACACACATCGACTGGTATCTAGCCGATGCATCTAGTGGCGGGAATTTCCTCACAAAAGACGAGAATAGTGCATTTGAGTTGTTCGAGTCTTTGGTAGAGAATTCTATGAATACTGCGTCAATGAACCAATTCTAGTGACCTGGATAGCAACTAGTTAGTGTTCACAAGGCTCAGGCCAAATCAGCTCGAGCCGAAATGGACATCATCACCAAGTAGCTGGATAAGGTGGATCTACTGTTAACGCATGAAAATGAGGTTTTAAAATCACTTTGTTGTAGCAAAGACATTCGTTTGTCAAAAAATACTATTTATAAGTCGAATTGGAAAGAGTATCCGAGGTTGAACATAGGGAGCAATCAATTGCAATTTAATCTTCACCAATCACAATTTTAATCACAAATGTAAGCATTCAAGATCAAATCTTTATCAAGAACAATCCAAAATGATGTATAAATAAAATCAGTGGTAGAAGAGTGCAAAAAACTAGGGTAAAATAGTGATTTAAATCACCAAATTACCCTTTTTAGTTTAAGCCTTCACAAGCACTCAAATATATGAATAGTACGTTCAATCACAATATCAGAATCAAATGCCTCAAAAATCAGACAGAATAGGCACTCATACTCCTTAAATGACACCCAGCTACAATGTATTTAAGAGGCTTAAGGGCTTTTTCTCTTCTTTCTTCTTCTCAAGCCTCTGCAGCTACGCACAGTGGCAAAGGCCTCTCTTTTTTATCTTCAAGACTCAAGGAGAGGCACAACACAGAGGCACAAAGGGCCTCCCAGCGACTAAGTGTAGAGAGGGCACAACTGAGGGCAAAAGCCCCCCTTCTCTCTCTCTTTTTTTCTCTTCTCAAACCTGCCTAATCGGGTGACCGGATCTCGACCTGGACCAGACCCGCATGCATGAACCGCGAGTGAGGCATGCAAATGCGAGGAGGCACGTGAGCGGGGACCCAACCCCCTGTGTTCTTGGACAACCGGGTAAGGGCACAAATTGGTTTTATCTTACGCTTGCAGCTGCTAATCCTACGATGTGGGACTATCCTTCCTTTAGTCCTTCGCACGAAGTAGCAGCCGGTGAATCTCTCAATTACAGTCAAAGGGAGGGGGGACTCCTCCAATTGATGACCTGTGAGCGTTCCTGGGAGAGTTCCACGTGACTTGGAGGTGCAGGCGAGGAGGAATGTGTGTTGTAGCTTGTCTCCTGAAGTCGCGGAAGGTCATTAACAGCGGCGAACCACGAACACCTGCAAAGATGAAAACAGCCTTGTGGCCACATTAGAAATGCTCAGGAGCTTCGTGTTGATGCGGCGAGTGCAACGGTGGGTGCGACGTGGTGCGAGAGTGCATGTGTGAGAGTGGCGATGCTGGAAAGTGAGTGAGAAGGTGAAGGTGTTCAGTGGGGTGAGTGAGAGATCAGAAACCCAAATTAGGTTAGGGATTTTGGCGGAGGAGTTGCGGTGGAGCTAATGGAGGTGGTGGTCGCGAGTTTCGTGCATCGTAGCGGCAGGAAGGCTTCGCCGGAGCATCGTCGGAGAGGAGGAAGACAGAGGGTGTGAGTGCGTGTCGATGGTTGATTTGGAGTTCGAGTGAGGGAGAATGATGTAGGGGAGTAGGGGAATAGATAGTGGGTATTAGAGGAGAGGAAGAAGGTCGGAAAGCTCCGGTCATGTTTGATCGGAGCCGGAGAAGGAGGAAGGGACGGTGTGGCGGCGACGACGAATGAGGCAGAGAGACATCCTCTCTTTGACCAGAGAGGTGTGTGAGGAAGAGAGGAAGAAGTTGGGCTGTCCAATTTGATGGTTGGACAGGCGGAAGAGGGTGAACGGAGGAGGTCGCCAGAGCAAGTTTTGAAGATGGCCGGAGAAGGAGGAGAGGATTTCTGAGGCCAAAATTTGCTGAGGTAAGGCAGGCGAGGAGGGTCTTATATAGGCCATTGGACGAGTTTCCAAGCTTGAAAACAAGCTTGAAAGCTCAAGAAATCAGGGAATAGGATTTGCGATTTCAAGGAATTCGTATGAGCTCCACGAGGAGATTTGGAGTTTATGATTAGGTTTAAACTCCCTTCCAATTTTGGAACGGATTGATTGAGAAATCAGGGAGGTATCCATGATTGAAGCTCGACTGCGTGGGTTCACACCTGCCATGGTGGTAGGGACCCAAATATGAAGAAGACAATGATGTTAGGGGGGGGTCCTTGTAAGGATTTTCGAAAGTTAGGGATGTATGTGAGAAAGAAAGAGTCTGAATGAACCAAAATGCAAACTAGGTCGAAATGATCTCTGATTGAGCCCAAATTTTGGTACAAATCTAATTTGGACTCAAGGAATCTGATGGTGAAGTCATATTTTAATTTTGACCAAGTTTGATTGGGTAATTTATGAAGAAACCCAAATTAGGGTAACTTTCTATCTAAGACTCTATTTTAGGTCAACTAGCATTCTATGGGGTCGAGCTCCTCCTCCCTCCTTCCGAAGGAGCTCTCCATGGAATGCTGGGTTTAGATGGTCAAATCAAGGATACCAAACCTTATAGAATATTTTTCTATGATTTTTAGAAGGTTTAGGTGAATTTTTTTTTATCGAAACCTTAGTTAATTAAGTCGATCTAAAATTAGGGTTTCGGATGTCCATTAATTTTTGAAATGCGTGAAAAACCCGTTTATGTCGGTATAGACCCTCTTATTAGATATTAATGACCATTTGACCTTTAATTAACCCTAGAATTCCCCGTGGTTATTCTGTACTTATGAAAGGCAGTTAAAATTACAGAAATAACCTTGATTTCTTATCATCTCAAACCAGAACATTATGCATATATGATCCTCTGATGGTTATGTAGGTGCTTTTATCAACTTTATTAGACCAAATTGGGTTAGTTAGGGCTCATGATGGTGTTCCCATCATCAGTTAAGTAAGAAGCTCAACGAATTGATTCGAGCTCGACCTGATTTAGTTGGAAATTCTGCTACATCTAGATCGTCTTATGCACCCCGAGCCCCTCCTGCTCGAGTTAATTTATTCACTCAGGATGCATCTTCTCTAAATTCAAGGGATCCCACGTATCAGGATCCCACGAATAATCTCGATTTGGTACCACAAAATCAGGGTTACGCATCGCATGATGATTTTGATGCGTATACCCTTCATGAATATATGTCTCAGATGTCATCGGCCTATGAAGACATCAACACTATTCAGGGATACGGGCATAATAACCCGTAGTCGGAGATGTATAACCCTGGTTGGTGCCAGCATCCGAACTTCTCTTGGTCTGGTAATTCTCAGAGACCATATCAAGATCCACACTACCAGACCAGGCAATATGGTAATGTGCAGAACACGTATCTAAGGCAGTAGCCATTCCCGTCTCAGCAACATCAATCCGATTCTATATACCAGATGCTATCTCAAGTTGCCGGTCACCCTTCAAAGCGGGCCAACCCTTTGGAGTCATTAAAAGAGGAGCTACAAGAATCGATGCGGAAATTGACGCAGGATAACTTGCAGATTATGAAGGTGATGGCTGACTAGATACAGAACATCCAAAACACGCAGAACCAGCTGTTGTAGGCGCATAGGACTTAGGGAGCCCTACCCTCCCAACCTGTCCCGAACCCATGATATGTGCAGAACTAGGGTGCTTCGCCTAGGTTTAAGGCACCACAGGGACAGGCACACACTATATTACAGGTGCCTCTTATGCCACTTGATTATGCTTAAGGCCAGTCGCCCTTATTGCAGAACCCTGATTACTCTGCCCCTTCCGCTCCTCCACCACCTCACGAACAGCACGCCGATGCGAAAGCTGTTTCATTGAGTAGCGGGAAGAAGACATACGACCCACCAATTAGGCATGTGGGTCCTAATTTTTCATGCCCTTCACCACAAGATGGTTTGACTCCATCTCAGGAGCCATCTACAGTAGATAAGGGTAAGAGGCCCGTTGACCCTGAGATTCCTGTTCCTTTTCCCGAGGCTTTGATGCGAAATGTAGCGCAGAAAAAGGGTATGTGGAATTTTGAGGACCTGAAATCGATGTTCAAGGAAGTACATATTCAGGTCCCTCTTCTTAAGGCCATTGATCAGATTCTCACTGTCGCTAGGTTCTTTAAGAACTATTGTACCCTGAAGAGACAACAGAAGAATGGATGAAAGGCGGTACTGTCGAAGGTGGTTAGCGTCGTTATTCTAGCCGACTTACTGCCTAAAAAGAAAGACCCTGGTACCCCACTCATTTCCTGCTTTTTGCAGGATTCTCCATTTGATTAGGCCCTTCTTGATTTGGGTTCGTCCATCAACCTGACTCCCACTGCAATATATGCTCGATTTCGATTTGGGGAGTTAAAATCCACCTTGGTTACTATTCAGTTAACTGATAGATTAGTGAAAACACCGAGAAGGGTGGTTGAGAATGTGATCGTAAAGGTCCGTGGATTCTGCTTTCCCACAGACTTTTTCATTCTCAATATGGAGGTCCCTCCTGATCTCTATGATGCACCAATTATTTTAGGTCACCCATTTTTGGCGACTGCCCGAGCAAACATTAATTGTGCATCTGGGTGTATGGAGATTGCCCTAGGAAATGAACGACTTAGACTAGATATATTCAAGGCATCAAGGAACTTTGACTGTGATCACATCGAGGAGGATGGCGAAGATGAAGAATCAACACTCTATGGTAACATTGGGCTCCTTCGTGACGACCCTATTTGTGATCGCAGAATTGGGTTTTAAGAGTATCGTGTTGTAATATAGCCGAAAAAGCGTTCAAAACAAATACAATTTTATTACTCGAATTTGAAGTCCATGGTCGAACATAGGGAGCAAATTGGTATTTAGAAATCAAGATCACAATTCAAAATTTCAAGGAATATGCAATAGTATCAGCCTTAAAGTGCAAAAATATGGGAGTAAATATAGAGCACAAAATACTAAAGAACTCAATGTATATGAAGTAAACTCAAATTGGATGTCTGATTTATAAATCAGATGACTTAAAATGATGCTACAGTGCTCCTTTTGCCTTCAGCTTCAGCGACACTTCTTCTTCCTTCTTCTGCTTCTACTCCTCTTCTTTCTCTTTACCTTTGGCTTCTGTCTTCTTTTCTTTGTCTTCTCTTCCCTTCTTCTTCTTATTTTGACTTTGCGAGCTTTCTGCCTTCCTCCTTGCTTTGCCTTTTTCCTGCTTTCTTTGCCTTGGCTTCAGCTTCCTCCTTCTCTTTCTTTCTCTGCCTTAACTTCAGCTTCTTCCTTCTCTTTCTTTCTCTACCTTAGCTTTTCTGCGTCCTTGTCTTCTCCTTCTTCTTCTTCAGCTTTGCTTCTCCTCTTCTTTAGCCTACAGCAAAACCTACCCCCTACTTGCGCGCACTCTCCTCCCTTTTCTCTCCTAGGTTCCGCTCTCCCAGAGCCACACGTTATCGGGTAATCGGGTCAGGTACGTACCCGCGACCAGGCCCATCGGTGTGCGGTGGTGGGCGAGGAGTGTAGTCGGGTCGGGTCAGGCCAGGTCTGCGGGGCGTGAGCGCGGACAAGGCCGGGTCGGTCGGGCGAGAGGGACCTCACCCCGTGATTCAAAGGCGATAAGCTACTGGCAAGAATTCAACTTATGCGGCTTCACTCACTTCGTAGCCACCGATGTGGGACTAAATGCGTGCCCTTCTTCTCGCGCATCCACAACAGAGTTGGTCCGTCAATTGCCTCAACTGCCACAACCTTCGACTGGAATTGAGCACCTGGAGTTGTTCGTGAGGGTGTTCCCTACAACTTGGGACAGAGACCTGGAGCTGATAAGGCCTGGAGCTTGCTTCAAGCTTTCTTCAAGTTCTGCGCCAATGGCGGAGGACACCTGCTACCTGAAATCACCACGACGGCCTCGCGGCCATGTCAGATCACTCAGGAAGCTTCGTCGAGGCACGATGAGTGTGCTGCGGTGGTTGGCGTGGCGTGGGAATGCCTGTGTGAGCGTGCCTAGGGCACACTGTGTGTGTATGTGTGGGTGTGTTCGGTGAGGTGGGTGAGTGAGTGGAGTGGTATGTGGAGTAGGGGGAAATGTTCAGTGGAGTGAGGGGATGCTTATGGACTTGTCGGCGAGGGGTAGGATGGTTTGTGGTGGTGGAGCGGTCTCACCGAAGGTGGTGGCCGGAGGTGAAGGAGATGATGGTGGTGGAGTGCGGCAGTAGTCGATTTAGGGAAATAAAGAGGGAAGAAGAATGTAGAGGGTGAAGGGGACTTAGCTAGGGTGATAGTGGATGAAGGAAGGACGAAGAAGGCATCGGGTGCGTACTACCGACGTCGGAGACGAAAGTGCTCAGAGAGGGACGATCAGTGAGGATGAAGGGGAGACAAGGGTGTTGGCGGGTTCTGCGCGACGCAGACGAACGCAAGGAGGAAGAACCTGCCACTAGTATTGTTGTCAGGCGACGAGGGAGATCAGGGAAGGTTGCCGAAGCTTGATGAGCGAATTGGCCGGAGGAGGAGAGAAGAATTTGAGGGGGTTTCCAGTTGATTTCAAGCTTAGAGGAGTTGGTTGGATTTGAGGCTCCTTAAATAGATCTCTGGAGGGGGCTTTGTGCTTCGAAGCCAAGCTTCCAAGCAAGGTATGCTCGCCGGAGATGACAACTTCAAGAGAGACCCAAATCTCTCATGCATTCGGATGAGATATTGGATAACAAGTAGGGCATCAAACTGGGTTCACATTGGAAGGATTTTCTCAGAGAATCTCCCTTCTAATTTTGAAGGGGATTCTCTGAGAAATCAGGGAGAAACCACCTTCTAAAGCTTGTCGGAGTAGGATTCCTCTACTATAATGGCGGAGGGATCTAATTGAGAGAACGATGAAGAAGCTAGGGGGCTTTTGCAAAGGTTTTTGAAAGATAGGGGTACAAATGTAATCAGGTTGGACCTTTTTGCAAACTAGGTCAAGATGAGTTCTTCTTAGGTCCAAATTTTGGTACAAATCTAATTTGAACCTAAGGAATCCAATGGTGAAGTTGTATTTTTGGTTTGACCATGTTTGACTGGAAAATTTACATAAGAACCTAATTTAGTGCAAATATCTATCTGAGACCCCGTTCTAGGTCAAGATGGGTTCCAATGGCTAAATTGAAAGTTCTAAACCCTAGAGAATATTTTTCTACGATTTTTAAAGGGTTTAGGTGAATTTTATCCTGACCAAAACCTTGGTTAATCAAGTAGGTCTATTTTAGGGTTTCAAGAAGTCATTTAATTCACAGGGTACACACAAATCCTTTTCTGTCAAATGCAACCCACTTTTTATCTTGTTAGGACCCTTTGATCTGTGTTTAGCCCTTGAGAAAACTCATTGTTGCACTACAATGGTCACATTGCAGTTTTACCCCTTGTTTCTTGCTTTTCTCTCAGAAAGGTTATTCGGTGAATTATGACCTCCAATTGGTTATGTAGGAGCTTTTATTCTCTTCATTGGGTCAAAATGAGCTAGTTAGGGCTCATGATGGTATTCCCATCATACCCCCATGCCTAGCTTTTGCTAGTCCCTTAGCAAAATTTTGAGGTTTTAACTTTGATTCTAGACCATGAGTTCCTTGATGTTCAAAATTGTGATGTGTGCTTTTTTTCTGTAGATTAGGTTAGAATGCTAATAGTAGGCCTAGAGGTACTCAAGTACTAATCAATATCTGGACCTGACCAGCTCTAGCCTCAGTCTGCCGTGGAGGTTTTTAAGGCCCACAAGAACTATCCTAAGGTTCATTGGACTCTGCGGTTAAAGCACCCATGCTTGTAACATATTTTAGCCTTGGTTCAGTTTGCAGTGCATTTTTGTAAGAGAGAGACAAAGGAATTTTCTTTGTTTGGAGAGTTTTCTCTCTCTTTTCCTTTTATTTCTAGCTTTGGATTAGCTTCACAACACAATCTGTATCGGATTTCTGGTCCCCATCATCAATCCTAGAAGGGTCCCTGACAATCGATGCTTCGAGATAGAACCGCCCATGGCAACCCCTGGAAACCTGGCTTTTGAGATTTCGAGATAATTTCACCCATGGCATTCTGTAGCTAAATCCATACCCTGGCAATCGATATTTTATGATAATGCCACCCATGGCATCTGAACCAGCGCAGGGTGCTTACATGCCCTTGGTAGGATATGTAAATATCCTAGGAGACAAGCACCGAGGAGACGATACTTTATTGCGCATCTTCAAGGGGAATTTCCCACCTCTTCACGCTGGGAACTCGTTGAAATCAACTTGTGTTGATCGGCCGCTCCTAATCTAGGTGACTTTTTCAGAACAATTTAAATGCATTTGCGTGATTTTGATACTTATGTGCACTGAACCGGACTGTGTGTGGATTGGGGTGCTGAGGTTACCGAGTCATGCAAACTAGAGGTCAGTTAACGAGGCCGAATACTCCCTGAGCCTTAGACCTAATACTTAAGCTTCACATTTTCCCCAACCTCTTGAGGACTATCCAGATCTTAGCGGATACTTGAATTTTTAAGCCTAGGAGTATAGCCTAAGAGGCCTAAGATCAGCGTTCCTACTAATCTCTTCAGTATTTCATTAGCACTTTTTTCCTTTCATTTTCTTTTTCTTGATATGGTCTAGAACTCAGTTAATCCCTTAATTTCTTACTTATGACTATCTCTTTTCTTTTTCTTTTTATCTTGTGCTCCTTTTTGACATTTTTCACTTTGCCCCCTTTTTTCCTTAAGATTTGTATGGCCTCAAAATTTTCTCTCCCCTCAAAATTTTTTTGTTCTTTTTCAAGAATTTTTCATTTTATTTTTAGGATATGTGATTTTTTTGATGAAACCTTTTCTTGTGAGATGATCTTCACGGTGTTTTGCACTTTCATACCCCCCCATGCCTACGATTTGCAATGTCCCCATTGTAAATTAGGTGGGTTCGAGTTCAACTTAGATCATTCATTAGAATAGGTTCTGGGTGGGCGAACAGGTCGAAGTGATTGTTGCGGATGATTTCAAACTCGGGTACAGGTACCTAAGGTGGGGTCTGCTGTTCTAATGGATGAACCCTAAAGTGCAATATAAATTTAGCATAGGAATGTTAAGAAAGGTTTCGGATTTTTAAAAAATGACGGGTTGCCTCCCATTAAGCGTTGAGTTTTACGCCATCGGCTGGGCGCAATGAGCTCAGGGAGAATGGAGGGTAAAGGATATCTCAGCCAAATTTGTATCGGTAAGGTCAATGAACAGTTTGAGTCTCTAACCGTTCATGATGAAAGGTTCTGAATCGTGGCTGAGTTGACTGATCTCGATGGCTCCATTTCCAAAGATTCGTCGGACGAGGTAAGGTCCGATTCATTTTGATCTGAGTTTTCCTGGGACCAGTTTGAGCATGGCATCAAAGAGTAGGACTTTTTGACCAAGATGAAAGATCTTTCCGGATATGTACTTGTCGTGAAAGGCCTTGACCCGCTCTTTGTAAATTCGCGAGTTCTCATACGTGTCGTGGCGTAATTCCTCGATCTCGCTCATTTGAAGCTTTCTATGGGTTCCTGCCTTAGAAAGATCTAGGTTGCAGGTCTGTACTGCCCAATAGGCTTTGTGCTCCAATTCGACGGGGAGGTGACTTGCCTTCCCGTACACTAATATGAAGGGAGACATACCTAATTGGGTTTTGTGGGCGGTCCTATAAGCACACAAACCTTCTGGAAGTCGGGATGACCAGTCTTTCCTGTCAGGTCGAACAGTAACCTGGAGGATTTTCTTGATCTCCTGATTTGATATCTCAGCTAGACCATTAGTTTGGGGGTGGTAAGGAGTAGAAATTCAATGTGACACCCCATATTTGGTCATCAGTGACCTAAACTGAGCATTAGTGAAATGGGTCCCTCCATCATAGATTATAGCACGTGGAATCCCAAACCGCAAAAAGATGTTCTGATGAATGAATTTAATAACCACCTTATGATCATTGGTTCAGGTCGGAATGGCTTCGATCCATTTGGACAGATAGTCAACAGCGAGTAGAATGTACTCGAAGTCGTCCGAAACAGGAAATGATCCCATAAAATCAATCCCCCAGATGTTGAAGATTTTGCATACAAGAATCGACTGTAAGGGCATCATATCACGGTGGCTCATGTTGCCTAAGGTCTGGCAATGAGTGCATGCCCTACAGTGATTGTATGCGTCTTTGAAAATTGTGGGCTAATAGAAGCCGCACTGGAGGACTTTTGCTGCAGTTTTATGACCTGAGAAGTGTCCACCGCATGCCTGGTCATGGAAGAAGGACAAGATGTCTTGGATTTCCACTCCCGCTACACATCGTCGAATGATTTTATCAGCACCGATGAGGAAAAGATACGAGTCTTCCCAGAAGTAATACTTGGCATCGGAAAGCAATTTGTCCTTCTTGGCCTTCAGCCAATCGGATGGGATTTGATGTGATGCCAAGTAGTTTACTAAATCAGCAAACCAAGGAAGCCCTGTACTGATAGTCAGGAGGTGCTCATCAGGAAATCCGTAATGGGTCCAAAAGGGTCTATAATATCAGAAGGAAGGCAGGACAAGTGATCAGCTACCACATTTTGTTTTCCTGCCTTATCGCGAATCTCAAGGTCAAACTCTTGCAATAGCAAGATCTAGCGGATTAATCGAGGTTTCACATCCTTCTTTGCAAGGAGATGCCTCACAGCTGTGTGATCAAAGTAAATGATAACACGGGAACCCAGAAGATATGATCTGAACTTTTCCAGGCAAATACTATGGCTAGCAGCTCTTTCTCAATAACTGTGTAGTTACGCTGAGCCTCGTCAAGTGTCTTGCTAGCGTAGTAGATGACCACGGGTTTCTCGTCAATTTTCTGCCCAAGTACCACTCCTACAGTGAAATTAGATGCATCACACATGATCTCAAAGGGTTGAGATCAATCAGGGGACTATAGGATCGGAGATTGGGTAACTCAATCACATAGGATTTCAAATGCTTGAGTGCACTCCTTAGAGATTTCGAAAGGAACATCCTTAGATAGTAGAGTGGTCAGGGGGTGCGTGATCTTTGAGAAATCAGGAATGACCCGACGGTAAAAACCAACGTGCCCCAGAAAAGATCGGATATCCTTGATTGAGCTAGGCATAGGGAGTTTGGAAATCAGATTCACCTTGGCTCGATCAACTTGGATGCCTTTTTCTGATATGAGATGTCCTAGGACAATTCCTTCAGTCACCATGAAATGGCTCTTTTCCCAGAAAAGAACCAGATTCACGTCAATGCACCGCCTGAGGATCTGGACCAAGTGCAGGAGGTAATCGTCAAATGATTCGCCAAATACTAAAAAGTCATCCATGAAGACTTCCAGATAATCACCTACCATATCTGAGAATATGGCAAGCATGCATCGCTAAAAAGTAGCGGGTGCTTTGCAGAGATCGAACAACATCCTTCAGAACGCGTACGTTTTGAAGGGGCAGGTAAAAGTGGTCTTTTCTTGGTCCTTAGGATGGATTGCCACCTGGTTATAACCGGATACCTGTCCAAAAAGCAGAAGAACCTATTTCGCGCTAGTTTCTCGAGGATCTAATCAATAAACGGTAGTGGGAAATGATCTTTCTTTATGGAGGTATTGAGTCTTCTATAATCAATGCAGACTCTCCACGAATTCACCACACGGGTCAGTATGATTTCTTTGGTTTCAGTTATGATTATAGTGAATCCTGCCTTCTTAGGCACAACCTGAATTGGACTCACTCACCGACTGTTGGAGATCGGGTAGATGATCCCTGCATCTAACCACTTGATGCTCTCCTTTTTCACGACCTCCTAAAGATTAGGATTCAGATGTCTCTGCATTTCATGGGAAGGTCGTGTGCCCTCTTCAGTATAGATACGGTGAGTGCAGTAAGAGGGGCTGATGCCAGTCAAATCATCGAGGGTCCATCCAATGGCTCTTCGATGTTGCTGGAGAGTAATAATCAAATGGGATTCCTGATCAGATGTGAGTCTGGAGTTGATAATCACAGGAAACATCTGATTGGAACCCAAAAAGATGTACTTCAGATGATCGGGAAGAGGCTTGAGTTTCAAAACAGGGTTATTAGCAGTAGCAGATGGTTCAGAGTGTGTGTCAGTAGCAAGGGAAGGAGTTATGGGTGTGTGTAAGTCAAGTTCGGCGTCATCTGATTGCAGGTTTTGATCCTCTTGTAGTTGATCAGAAGTAGTCAGGTTTTCCTTAATATATGGATCGTCAACCGCAGCCTTGATATCACATATCTGTTCTATAACACCGTAATTAATCCCTTGTTAGGCCTTAAAGATGTCAATCTTTAGTGTTTCGTTTCCAAATTTTAGTTCAATTTAGCCCTCCTCACAGTTTATGTTGGCCCTAGCAATGGCCAGAAAGGGTCTCCCTAGTATAATTGGTGTATCCCTCGGATTTTCTGGAGCATCCATATCCAAGACTACAAAGTCCACTAGGAAATAAAAATCCCGAACCCTAACAATGACATCCTCAAGAACTCCTTTAAGTGACTTAATAGATCGATCAACCAACTGTAATGTCATCTCTGTCGGTTTGAGTGCAGATTCCTCAAGATGGTCAAGTAGGGATGTAGGTATTAGGTTTGTGGAGGCTCCTAGATTCAATAAAGCTCTATCAAATTGGGTATCACCAATTGTACAGGAAATCAGGGGAGTACCTGGGTCTTTTTTCTTAGGTGGGAGTTTGCTCAAAATTACAGAACTGTCTTGCTCTGACAATACGATTGGGCTCTCACTTTTGGTTCGTGGCCTACGCTTAGGTGTACACATGTCTTTCAGAAATCGTACGTAAGCTGGTACATGGTGGATTGCATTCATTAAGGGGATGTTTATCTGGGCCTATTCAAAGAGCTTGACCAGACCACCTCAGATGCCACGGGTTTGTCTGTCCTCTTTCCCTTGGTCAAGGCCTCGGGAAATGGAACCTTGGATGGTTCCTCTAGAATAGGTCCAGGTTCTTGATCAGGGACAAGGGTATCCTGGATAACTATCCTAGGGCTTGGGTTAGCACTACCAGGCTGAAAGTGGCTTGGGTAAGGTGGGTCTTGTGTTGTTTTGCCACTACAGGTTGTAACTGAATTTAGTCTTGCCTGATTTTGGTTCGGTGTCAGTAAAATAGGTGGTTGTTGCTAAAATCCTGAGTATGATGTTGAAGCTTCCATCCTGTCAGGTGATGGAATAGAAGGGGCTTGGTAAATCATGTGGGTTTGGCTCAGATTTGGGTTCATAACGCAACTCTAGTTCGGCACATTATTCGGATTCAGTAGAGGTTGAGAAGGGAGTGTGCCAGGTTGGTGGGAATTTACCATCTGGGCGAGTTAATTGAGAACCTCTGTGATCTCGTCTTTATGCTGTTTTTGCATAGCCGCATTCGTCTTCTGAATGTCATCCAGAGTCTAAAGGATAAGAATCATTTGATCTATCTGAGTTGGCCCAGATTGATAGGTGGGGTTGGGCCGAGGCTAAGGCAGCTGATATGGACGAGGAGCTTGTGGACGGGGTTGATATGGTGGTCTCTGATTCTGATTATTTCCAGCCCACAGGAAATTGGGATGATTCCGCCATCCAGGGTTATAGGTATTAGAGAATGGGTCATTCTGGATGGCGTTGAGGTCCTCGCAGGTCTGAGGAGCCTTAGAGAAATCAGAGTACGAGGGTTCAATGTTCCCCCAACTAGAGTAGGCAGGATCGGAGTTTCCTTTGGTCCTAGAGTCAGACGGGGGTGGATATGGGTCCATCCCCTGAGAAGATCGGTGATAGATGTTATGCACAGCTTCCCTCCTAGAGGGCGGTTGTGCGAACAGGTTTTGCCTAGAGGTAGCTCGCTGCAGATGTCGAGTTAGCTCATCCACCTTCTTCTCAATGATAGAGACCTTGTCTAAATGACTGGCCATCAATTCCAAGTCGACTGATGTGGACAGGCCCTACGTCTCATGTGCTCCCCTTGGATTCGTCGATGCACTGGCATTCGTCCGGTCAAATAAGCCCATGGAGTAATTATTGATAGAGTTCTCGCACATATTCTCAAGAATCTCCCACACTGTGTCTTCGTGTTGACCCATGATATTTCCTCCGCATGTTGCATTGACGAATAAGCGGATATCTTCACAGAGTCCCTGGTAAAAAGACTGGACTTGTTCCCATTTAGGAACTCCGTGATGGGGGCACTTTCGCATGAGATCCAGGAAACGGTCCCATGCTTCTTGAAGTGGTTCTCCAGGCTGTTGTGTGAAGTGTGTGATCTGGTGTCGTAAGCCATTTGTCCGACCAACTGGGAGGAACTTTTTCAGAAACTTGGATTATAGTTCAACCCATGTGTTGATTGGACATGTTTGAGTCTGATACCAGTGAGCTACTTTGTCCATGAGAGAGAAGGAGAACATCTTCATGAGAAGAATATCCCAATTTTGGACATCTGACCCGAAGGTCTGGGTTAGATGCTTGAGTTGTTTGATGTGTTAGAAGGGATCCTTGGAATTAAGCCCATGAAACTTTGGAATAGCATGAATCATGTTGGGCTTGAGTTCAGAATCAGGACCTCCAACCAGGATTTGGACTTAAGGTTCGATCACCACCACAGCGGGATTGTAGTGATCTCGCATCATAGGACGCTGCGGTGAGTTTACAAAGGCTTGGAATAAATCATTAAGGCACTGGAGTTGGTTTTCAAGGTTATTCTCTTCTACGGGTTGTGCCATGATGATGGAAGGAGGAAAATTGGGTTCAGATGAATCAGAGGAGATGTCTATGTGATGGGGTTGCTGCACAAACATGGAAGTTGAGGCCTGGCCTTGACGAGAGTGAATGACTAAAGGAGGCCTCAAGGATGGTCTTAAGGACCTCCTACCGAACTTGCACCAATGGTATGGATGAGAGTAGAATGTGATGGACCCAATCAAGACACCCAAAAACTTTGGATGACTATAGAGGTTCGGGGAGGATGATACCCCTTATTCAGAAAGCCATCCACTTGAGAAATACCTGGGCAACCACAGAGGGAGAGTCCCGCAAAGATCCTTACACGGTAGAGCACCCCCACGAGTTACAGGGTTTCCCCCACCCGACCTCTCTTGTCACTGATGTTCCAGGTAGATCAAAATGGGGACTTGACCTCTTAAATCTACCAGTTTTATTAAAGAGCAAGGGTGCTTAAGATTTCGCTTGAACTTTAGATGTATTGAGTGTGCAAAGTGACCTAATTTCAAGGTTGGTTAACCCAACAGGGTGGGTCAACTTCACCTATTTGTCCTTTGAGAAGTTTCAGGTCGCTTCTTTTAGGATTCAAGTGAGATTAAGAGCCAGAATTTTAGGGTTTGCTTGAATAAATCACTTCAACCAAGGCTTAGGCACACATCTTTTTGGAGAGTTGATTTTTTGGCTTATGAAAGTGTGTCTCTAAAACCCTAACTTGAAATCCTTAATTGGCTCTACTTTGGGTCCAATTTAATTTGCCAAATGTGGTATCTAGAGCTCAAACAAGAATGTGGTAGCCCTAGTTACCTTAAATGGGTGCACAAATCAGTTTTGTTGTTGAAATCAAATCAGGCAACTTGATGAATTAGCAAAGAATGTAAAGCAAGTAGCCCTAGTTGATTTTATCTTTTTTCCTTTTCAGAATGAGGGGCTTAAGAGAAAGTAATCAGAAATTACCTACCCCTGGCGTGTTTGATGTGCGGTTGTCTTTCTTTGAATCATCTCCCCTGAAACAACCACAACAAAAAGAGATATAGCAAGTTAGTACCAAATCAGCAATTGTAATCAAGAATTCCAAATCGCCTGTTGCTCCTTGGCAATGGCGCCAAAATGTTTGTGATCGCTGAATTGGGTTTTAAGAGTATCGCGTTGTAATATAGCCGAAAAAGCGTTCAAAACAAATACAATTTTATTACTCGAATTTGAAGTTCAAGTTCGAACATAGGGAGCAAATTGGTGTTTAGAAATTAAGATCACAATTCAAAATTTCAAGGAATATGCAATAATATCAGTCTTAAAGTGCAAAAATATGGGAGTAAATGTAGAGCACAAAATACTAAAGAACTCAATGTATATGAAGTAAACTCAAATTGGATGTCTAATTTATAAATCAGACGACTTAAAATGATGCAACGGTGCTCCTTTTGCCTTCAGCTTCTGCGACACTTCTTCTTCCTTCTTCTGCTTCTACTCCTCTTCTTTCTCTTTACCTTTGGCTTCTATCTTCTTTTCTTTGTCTTCTCTTCCCTTCTTTTTATTTTGACTTTGCGAGCTTTCTGCCTTTTTGCCTTCCTTCTTCCTTTGCCTTTTTCCTGCTTTCTCTACCTTGGCTTCAACTTCATCCTTCTCTTTCTTTCTCTGCCTTGACTTCAGCTTCTTCCTTCTCTTTCTTTCTCTGCCTTAGCTTTTCTACGTCCTTGTCTTCTCCTTCTTCTTCTTCAGCTTTGGCAAAGAAGGATGCCAAAACCCATCTTATTAGATGGATCCTTCTCTTGTAGGAATTCGATGTCGAAATATGTGACAAAGCCAGAGCACAAAATGTTGTGGTGGATCACTTATCTAGATTAGACCCAGCCTACATCCCTTATTCCTTACCTATTTCAGATCAATTCCCAGATGAATCTCTTTTAGTAATTCATTTTGCCGAGTTTCCCTAGTACGCGGATATTGCGAACTATCTTGTCGCAGGCAAGATCCCCGCGAATCTATCCAAGGACCAGAAACTCAAATTCATATCCGAGGCCAAATTCTATTTTTGGGATGACCCTTTTGTTTATCGTGCCAAGTTGGTGTTTAAAAAGTGTTGCATTGCAGTATAGCCGAAATAGCGTTTAATCAAATACAATTTTTTTTACTCGAATAAGTTTCGAGGTCGAACTCAGGGAGCTATATGGGATTTAGAAATCAAGATCACAATTCAAAATTAAAAGAGATTGCAATAATATCAATAGCAATGTGCAAAAATATGGGAGTAAAATGGTGATTTTAGATCACCAAATACTCCTACAATATCAACAAAAGAACTCAATGTATATGTATGAAATAAGAGCTTGGTTCTGTCGTTTGATTTATGCTGCTTCTTCTTCTTTTCTTCTCTTTCTTTGCTTTCTTTGATTCTTCCTTGCTTCTTCTTCTTCAGTTATTTCTTTAGCTACAGTTTCTTCTCCTTCTTCTTCTTCTTTCTTCTTCTTTCTCTTAGGCCTTTAGCTCTTTGTCTTCTTTCTTCTTTCCTTCTCTGACTCTTCCTTTCTTCTTTTTCCTTATGATCCTTCTCTTCTTCTTCTTCTTCAGCTTCTGCTCTAGCTTCCTCTTCTTCTTCTTTCCTTTCCTCTTCAGAATTCGGCTAAGTGTCGGCTGAAGGTTCCTGTAGCAAAACCCTCCCCCCTACCTGCACGACTCTCCTCCCTTTTTCTCTCTTAGGATCTGCTCTCCCAGAGCCACGGGTATCCAGGCTATCGGGTCAGGCGCGTACCCGGGTACAGGATCCCCGGCGTGCGGTGGTGAGCAAGGAGTGCAGGTCAGGTGGGTAATCGGGTTGACCAGGTCCGCGAGGGCGTGTCGCAGACGAGGCTGGGTGAGCATGTGAGAGGGACCTCACCCCGTGGATTTGAGGCGAACTAGCAGCACTTTTTCAATTTATGTGGGTGCGCGGCTTCAGAACTTCCCGATGTGGGACTATTCGTGCACCCCTCCTTCGCATGTCTGCAGTAGGGATCTCCTTCGCAATTGCCTCAGAGACTGAGGCTCGCATCTTTAATTGAGGACCTGGGACCGTGTGCGAGGCTCTTCCACGCAACCTGGGACAGCGGCACCTAGGGCGAACCTGCAAGCAAGCTCGAAGATTGCTCGCCAATGGCGGACGAGGCGTACACTTAAAATCAGTAAAACAGTCTCTCGGCCATGTCAGGACGTTCAGGGAGTATCGTCGGAGCACGGCGAATGTGATGGGGGTGGTAGCGTGGCGTGACGTAGTCGTGAGTGCGTGGTTAGGTCAAACTGTGTGCGTGTGAGTGGGTGTGTTTGGGGGTGCGTGTGAGTGAGTGGAGAGGCGAATGAATAGAGGGGAAATGATCAGGGATGTGTGGCAAAGGTTTTACGATGGTCGACGAGGGTTTTGGTGGGCTGTGGAGGTGGGATGGCCTCACTAGAGGGGGTGGCCGGAGATGGAGGAGATGGAGGTGCGAAGGGGCGTCAGTGGTCGATTTTCGAAAGTAAAGAGTAGAGAAGAAAGTAGAGGGGATAAGGGACTTAGCTAGGAGGTTGATGGACAACGTGGGGTGGTGATGGTGTCAGGTCTGGTGTGGCTGACGTCGGAGATGAAGGTGGCTTCGGTGAGGTAGGAACAATGGGACGAAGGGGAACGAGGTTTGCTGGTACGGTGAGACATGGACAGAGTCGAGGAAGAGGAATTCGTCGCAGGTATGGCAGGCGAATGAAGAGAAAGAGTAGAGGGGATCGTCGAATGTTGAGGAACCTTTGGCTGTGATAGGGAGAGATGAATTGAGGGGATTCACGACTGAATTTGAGCGTGGAGCATTCGAGAGGATCTCGGCTTCTTTAAATAAGGATCTGAGGGGCAGTTAGAGCTTGGGAAGCAAGCTTCCCAAGCTTGGAAGGTCGCAGGATTTGGGAGCTTTCAAGAGACCCAAATCTCTCATGCGTTCGCATGAGAGATTGGGAGGGAATCAGAGCACATGGATGGGTTCATACTGGAGAGAATTTCTCAGAGAATCTTCCTTCCAATTTTGCAAGAGATTCTCCAAGCAATCAAGGAGAAATCTCCTGTCAAAGGTTGCCAGAGTAGGTTTCCTTTGCAATAATGGCAGAGGGACCTAATTGTGAAGATGATGAAGAAGTTAGGGGACAGTTCGCAAGGGTTTTTGAAAGTTAGGGGTATAAATGTAATCAGACAGGACCTTTTCGTAAACTAGGTCAAGGCAAGCTCATCTTGGGTCCAAATTTTGGTACAAACCTAATTTCGACCTAAGGAATCCAATGGTGAAGTTGGATTTTAGTTTTGACCATGTTTGACTAGGTAATTTATGCAAAAACCTAAATTAGGGCAAATATCTGTCTGAGACTCCATTTTAGGTCAAGATGGGTTCTAATGGCCAAATTGAAGGTACTAAACCCTAGAGAATATTTTTATATGATTTTTAGAGGATTTAAGTGAATTTTATCCTGACCAGAACCTTGGTTAATTAAGTGGGTCTATTTTTAGGGTTTCAAAAATCATTTAATTCTTAGAACACTCACAAACCCTTTTATGTCTAATCCAACCCACTTGTTATCTTATTAAGAACATTTGACAGAAAACCCGTGGTTGTACTGCATTCATGATAAGCTGGTAAAATTACAGTTTTAACCCTAGTTTCTTGTGTTTTTCTCAGAAAGGTTATGCAATGAATTATGACCTTCAGTTGGTTATGTAGGAGCATTTATTAACTTCATTGGGTCAAAATGAGCTAGTTAAGGCTCATGGTGGTGTTCCCATCACCTTTGTTATTCTGCATTGGAGCGGATCAAATCATCAGGCGGTGCATCCCAGATTCTGAGATCTCTAATGTGTTATCTTTTTGCCACAGCGAACCCTGTGGAGGTCATTTCTCAGGCTAATAAACTGCTGTAAAGATTCTACAGTCATGATTTTTCTGGCCAACCATCTTCAGAGATGCACACAATTATGCCATATGCTGCAAGCGATGCCAGTCTGCCGGTTCTATGACCAGGACAAACATGATGCCTCTCCAACCCATCTTGGTTGTAGAAGTGTTCGATGTAAGGGGCATCAATTTTATGGGCCCTTTCTTGAATTCGCATGGCTTCGAGTACATACTCCTTGCTGTTGATTATGTCTCGAAGTGGGTTGAAGCCATCTCGGTGAGACGAGCTGATCATAAGACCGTCATTTCTTTTGTACGAGAATATATTCTTGCAAGATTCAATGTACCCTGTGCCCTGATTAGCAATGGTGGAAGTCATTTCATCCACACCCATTTTAGGTCATTATTAAAGAAATATGGGGTACATCACCGAATAGCCACCCTATATCACCCATAGACCAATGGGCAGGTTGAGGTGTCTAACCGTCAAATCAAGTAGATTCTTCAGAAGAAGATTAGACCAGATAGGAAGGACTGGTCTGATAGATTAATCGATGTGCTTTGGGCATATTGGACTGCTTATAAGGCCCCACTTGGAATGTCTCTATATTGTATGGTATATGGTAAGGCCTATCACCTTCCTATTGAGCTGGAGCACTGCACCTATTGGGTGATGCAAAAATGCAATCTTACCCTCGATGTAGGAGGTAAGGAAAGGAAGCTCCAGCTTAGTAAATTAGAAGAAATCCAGCGGGAGGCCTATGAAAATGCATCAATCTATAAAGACAAGACCAAGGCTTTTCATGACCGCTACATCTAGAGAAAGGACTTCATGCCCAACCAGTGAGTCTGGTTATTCGACTCATGCCTAAAATTCTTTGCAGGGAAACCCAAGTCCAAGTGGATTGGCCCATATATCGTGATTCACCCATATTCGAATGGGGCGGTCCAAATCAGGGACCCAAAATTTGGGCATGTTTCTACGGTAAATGGCCAGTGCCTCAAGCCATTTATGGCCCAGGAACCTCCTCCTGTTGACAAAATCATTCATTTTATTGAGGACGTATGATTGAGTTTTCGCCCAGCTGGAGGCGTTAAACTCAGCATTTATAAATAACATTTGATATCTTTCTATACATAACACATTTTCTTTTAGCATATTTCTCTGCATATTCCATATTGTTAGGTTGGTCGACGCTGAATGAAAATTCAGGAGCAATTCTAGGTGATTTCTACCCACTTACTCCTTATCGTACTTTATTTTCTTTTATATTCATGCATGCGGACATGCAAGAACTTAGGCATAGGGGGGTAGATAAATCAAAATTGAAAATTTTTTATGCCAACATTTAGGAAAACCTCTGAGCAGCATGTAAATGTACTTTAGGGTCCTATATTTAAGAATAACCGACTCCACCTCAATGTTTGCATTGGAGTTAGAAATCGTTCGCAACAACCACTTCTGACTCGTTCACTCATCCTTTTTTTTGAATTAAGGACTAAGCTGAATGTAACCTGATAAGGGAACAACATTAAAGTACAAATTAGAAGAGGTTATTTGTATATAGCATATATACATATTGCATGCTTGAATAAGATTTTTATCAAGAGGATGCATTAGGGATTTTTATCCTTGAGTTGATTCCTATAATCTGGAATCCAGTACAAATTTTCACACTCACATGTAGATTTTGCAATGGATTCACTGTGAAGACTGATAAACGTCTTTAGTTTGTCGAGAAGAAGTAGTGCTTCTTTTCTTGAACCCCTGTACAGTGTTAGGGAGTCAGGCGAATCTTCTTCTAAAAATCCACCAAAGAGTGAGACGAGAGTAGAGTTTTACTGGTGCTTTAAGATTAGTGCAAGGAATCTAGAATTCTGGATAATTGAGTGATGATACTCGAAGTTAGGAATAGTTTCATTCTCGATTCCCGTGTATAACTGATTGTGTGAATTTTTGAGAGCCACTAAACAAGGCAAATATGCAGAGATTGAGTTCTAATAAAACTAGGACTGAGGTGGATGGTTATGACCATTCTTTATGGAATCCTCGGTTGAAGGAGGGTATGATGTCATGGTCAGGAATACGTTGTCCTATCCATCTCTTCCTGGTGTCGAGAGTAAGCACTTCCACCAAATAAGCCACCCAATATCTCTTGAGCCCCACCAATCCCCAATAATGAGTCTTGAATAAAATTTGCATTTGTCATGTGCTGTATTGAGTTGTGTTGAAAAAAATATATAGGAAAAAAATTTAGAAAAAAAGAGAAAAAAAGAAAAAAAAGAGAAAAAAGAGAGAAAGAAAGAAAAATTAGAGAGAAGAAAACAATTAGAAATAGAAAAAAAAAGAGAAAAAAAAGTGACGAGTTTATGAGTGCTTTAATATATTTTAATAGCATTGAGGCAGCATTACCCACCACATTTGCGATCCACCAAATATAGCCTTAACCTACCTCCTTGTATTCCTGACCGCTTGAATACTGGCTAAGGAATTCCGACTTAGTGTTATGGTTATTGGAACTCTATTAAAGTGTTAATGCCATGTGAGACCAGCAAATATGGATTATGTGTATAAATCTGGTGAGATTGTTAGCTCAAAAAGAAAAAAAAAGAAAAGAAAAGAAAAGAGAAAAAGAGAGTGAATACAAAGGAACCAAAGAGAGCATAGTTTTTCTCTCTTTTTTGTAGGTTGATTCACTTAATAATTTGGGAATCTAGATTCTGTAGTACTAATCTCTATGTAGCACTAAATGAGATTAAGCAACCAAATACACACCTATATGCCTCAGACATTCTCTACCTAAGCTAAAAGCTGGGGTGGAAATCATAGAATACCTTGGATACCTCGAGGGGAAGTAGTTTACCTATCTTGCTAGAATTTTACTAAGGGTCAAGTATAGGCTTTACAGGTGAATCAGCTTTTCACTCGAATCCATTGCAGAAGCTACATAGCTACACTTTAACAATTATCTGGATTTCTAGATTATAGGATGAAAACAAAAAGGAAAAGAATCTCTAGTCTTATGCTTGATAAAAAATAATCAATCCTTTAGGGACCTAGTTGTAGATAACTTAGTTTTGCATTTGCTAGGGACTAGTGATAGGATCTGAAGATATGATTGGCTATGCACACAAACACTTAAACACAATATCAGTAATAACAAGAAAGATTTGCACAAATAACAATCACAAAAATGGGCACAAGATGTATAGTGGTTCCCCACTCACTTGGGTACTCCACTACCTAAGCCTCCCAGCTTAGGGTTTTCAACCTGATTCCCTCAACCTCAAGAAAATTAATTTACTAAACGAGGTAATTAATGGGTTACCTCAACCCAAGTACAAGAGACGAGTTTGTTACAACTCAATGAGCAACAAGCTCAAAAACAAATAAAGCACAAGTATAAGACAAATAAAATCTTACAACAAAGTTCCTATGCCTCCCAACAATAATTAAAATGAATACCAACTGAGAGCCTAGGATGGACGTGAATCGCTTCGTAGATGCGTGACAAAAACACATCATTGAGCTTGCAAGAATGTAGAGAGAGTGAATGGCAAGCTTCTTCTTTCTCTCTTGAAAATATGGTGAAAATTTGAAATATAGCTCTAGGAATTTTTCTTCTCTTTTCTAATGTGCAAACTAAGGGTCCAAGGGATTATTTATAGAGTTAGGACCTAGTTGGGACATCTACTAGACATTGGAGTTTAAATCCCAAAGTTCATATAGCCAAAATTAACTTTCTAAACATTCAGTTTTGTGCCAACGGTTACCTGGTACCGGTACTAAAGTATGGGTATCGGTACTCATTGCTTCCAGATTTGGGTTTTAAACATTTAATACAAATCTATAACCCACTTGTACCGGTACTGATCATGAGTACTGGTACTCGTTTCCTCCAGTACTGGTATTGATCATGAGTACCGATAGTTGTAGGGTACAGGTTTGTTTCTATGAAAAAATCCAAACCTGTAACTCACGTGTACAGATACTAAACTTTAGTACCGGTACTTGTGGGTTAAAAAGTACCTTTTTTAATTGATTTAATCAATTACGTTCTTTGAAAATGATTGTAATATTAATCCTGATTTATCTTTAATTATTTTTATGATCTAAGTTATATTGCTTTGTTAAGAGGTATACATTCTATAAATAAAAAAACCTAAACTAAAAAATTAAAGGTCGAAGATGATCTTCTTCTCCTCGACTCATCCTTGTCATCTTGCCTCCTCTTTGTCATCATCTTCTCTTTCTCATCATCATGCTTCCATCACTTCCTGTTTGCCTTGATCTTCACATAAATTTGAAAAGAACTCAATTGCAAACATTAATCTATAATAATTTTGTTAACACCAAAACAAGATGTGGAACAATGTTCCAACAATGTCCCCCTTTTTGGTGTTGACAAAACTATCTTGCAAATAGATAATTGTAAGAAAAAAATAATTTTTAACAATGTTTTATGAAGGAAAAAACTTTTACTTTAATCCTCCCCCTCAATATATGCTCCCCCTAAAAATATTACTATTTGCCCTTTATTTTTCTCCCCCTTTTTGTCAACCATCAAAAAATGAAAGGGTAAAGAATATCATACCATAACATTTACCAATAATAGAATGATGAATGTGGGTACCAAGCTCCGTTAGGCCATCGTTCTTGGTCTTCATTCAACCTATAGAATGGTTGAAGTATCTCGTTGTGTGCCTTAAACACCCACTGATCTCTTTGATCGATTCCTGCAAAATAATGTAAAATATCTTTTCTAGGTACCTATTTTCTTGTGGGTCCTTTTGAGTTAGTACATTTCATGCCCTAAGATTTATAAACCTTTCTTGTGTTAGATCTATAATTCTTGGGATTTTTGGCATTTGGTACATCCATGCATGTCTAGGTGCATGGTATTCATTTTGTGTATTATTTTTACTCTGAAATTTTGATTTTAGTGCATCAAAAAATTCAGTATTTAACCTAGTTGTTATTTTAAGATTATTTAAAGTTCCCTCAAAATGCTCATAAATATCTATTAGCTCTACTATTTTTGCATGTAACTGATTATTAGTCTCTTTTGATGTTTCTAATTCCATTTCTAAACAGGATTTTTCTAATTCTAATGTTTGATAATTATTCTTTAAAACCTTATTTTCCTTTTTAAATGACTTAGCTTTATGATATAGTTCTTCATAAGCTTCTAATAATTCTTCAAAAGAGAAATCAGGGTTTACCTCATTGTTTGTATCTTCCGTAGTTGCTGCCAAACATAGATGAGCAACCTCGTCGTCATCCGTTTCGCTAGAGTCGATGTTCATGTCGGAGTCACTATCATCCCATGTTGCTTTAAAAGCTCTCCTCTTCTTCTTCTTGACTTCTTTTGTGTCATTCCTTTTGTCTTCTTTCTTCCTATTCATAGGGAAATCCTTTCTCAAGTGCCCCTTTGTCTTTCACTCATAACAAATAACATTAGTTGAAACTTTATTGATTTTCTTGCCTTGCTTTTGAAGAAATCTCTGAAACTTCCTTGTAAGTATCTCCATCTCTTCATCTTCAGATTTCGAGGTTGTTGAGTCCGAGTCCTCCTTAATTGCTCTAAAAGCAATATTCTTCCTTTTGCTAGACATCTTCTCATTCTTTTTCATATTCTCCAATTGGACCTCATATGCCATGAGGCATCCAATCAGATCATCCAAGGTGAGAGTGGATAAATCGTTTGCCTCTTGGATCGTCGTGGACTTTGGAGACCAATCACTTGTAAGGGATCTCAAAATCTTCCTTACAAGTTGTTCTTCAGTAAATTTTACTCCCAAATTCTTCATGGGGTTGATATTATCCCCAAACCTCGTGTACATCGCCTTGATTGTTTCCCCTTTTTCCATCCTGAAATACTCATAACTCTCGATTAGAATTAAGATTCGTGTTTCCTTTACCTTATTCATACCTTCGTAAGTGACTTGAAGTGTGTTCCATATCTCGCACGCAGACTTGCACACAGAGATACGGTTGAACTCCTCCCTTGATAACGCACAATAGAGTGCATTCATTGCTTTTGCATTTCTAGCAATCTTCTTCTTTTGATCCGTTGACCAAACTACGCCTTCCTGCGGCTCTGGATCCGTGTAGTTCTCTTGAATGAGAGTCCATGAGTCTTCATCCATGGCCTTGAGGAAGATTTGCATCTACCCATAGTCCATCCCATCGAAATAGGGAGGACGAGTAGAAGACTGTCCTTCGGTGCGCCTTGAGAATGATGCCATCACAAGTTGAGTTGTTACGTCTTCTTGCAACCGGGCTCTAATACCACTTGATAGGATTGGCTATGCGCACAAACACTCGAACACAATATCAGTAATAACAAGAAAGATTTGCACAAATAACAATCACAGAAATGGGCACAAGATGTATAGTGGTTCCCCACTCACTTGGGTACTCCACTACGTAAGCCTCCCAGCTTAGGGTTTTTAACCCGATTCCCTCAACCCCAAGGAAATCAATTTACTAAACGAGGTAATTAACGGGTTACCTCAACCCAAGTACGAAAGACGGGTTTGTTACAACCCAATGATCAACAAGCTCAAAAACAAATAAAGCACAGGTGTAAGACAAATAAAATCTTACAACAAAGTTCCTATGCCTCCCAACAATAATTAAAATGAATACCAACTGAGAGCCTAGGATGGACATGAATCACTTCGTAGATGCATGACAAAAACATGTTGTTGAGCTTGCAGGAATGTAGAGAGAGTGAATGGTAAGCTTTTTCTTTCTCTTTTGAAAATATTGTGGAAATTTGAAATATAACTCTAGGAATTTTTCTTCTCTTTTCTTATGTGCAAACTAAGGGTCCAAGGGACTAATTATAGAGTTAGGACCTAATTAGGACGTCTACTAGACGTTGGGGTTTAAATCCCAACATTTATATAGCCAAAATTAATTTTCTAGCTGTTCAGTTTTGACCCAATGGCTACCTGGTATCGGTACTAAAGTATAGGTACTGGTACTCGTTGCTTCCAGATTTGGGTTTCAAACACTTAACATAAATCTGTAACCCACTTGTACTGGTACTGATCATGAGTACCGGTACTCGTTCCCTCCAGTATCGGTACTGATCATGAGTACCAGTACTTGCAGGGTACAGGTTTGTTTCTATGAAAAAATCCAAACCTGTAACTCACATGTTCTGATACTAAACTATAGTACCAGTACTTGTGGGTTAACAAGTACCTTTTTTAAGTGATTTAATCAATTACGTTCTTTGAAAATGATCGCAATATTAATCCTAATTTATCTCTAATTATTTTTACGATCTAAGCTATATTCCTTTGTTAAGAGGCATACATTCTATAAATAAAAAAACCTAAACTAAAAAACTAAAGGTCGAAGATGTTCTTCTTCTCCTCGACTCATCTTTGTCATCTTGCCTCCTCCTTGTCATCATCTTCTCTTTCTCATCATCATGCCTCCATCACTTCCTGTTTGCCTTGATCTTCACCTAAATCTGAAAAGAAATCAATTGCAAACATTAATCCATAATAATTTTGTTAACACCAAAATAAGATGTAAAACAGGGTTCCAACAACTACCAAGATTAGGCATGGGGGCATGATTGCGCAGCAATTATAGGACTTAAATGACCTAAATTAAGTTAGAACTTAGCATAATTGTAGTGTAATTCATGCATACATAGCATACATTACAATCTTTTCTATTTTATTTAGATATGAATAAAATAATGTTATAATGTACTAATTAGTGCATTATTTGAATTATAGGCAATAAGAAGCTCAGGAGATGGCCTGAAGCTGGATCTGAAGCAGGGAAGAAGCTAGAGCTGGAGCAGAAGCCCTAGAACAAAGCAGAAGAAATAATGTAGGGAGAGGTATACTACTCTACTAAGTAGAATTTTAATGTAGGAGTTGAATCATGAAGAACATAGGACTCTTTGTAGCCATAGGATAACCCTAGAGAACCTCCTAAACCCTAGCCACCCTTAGATTAGGTCACCTTAGCCTAGGATATCTCAAAACCATCATCCCAACCCATATCTGGACATCTAGATAGGTTGCTGGACGTCTAAAACCCTTAGACACCACTCGTAGGCCTAGAACCCAATTCTGCTGGAAAGTTGGATGTCCAATTTCTGCAGAATCCCAAGACAAAACCCAAACTCCTCCCTGATTCAACATTGGACATCCAAACCAGAGTTCTAGACTTTCAATTTTAAAGTATAAGTTGTTTGATTATAAAATCAGACGTCTGGAACCCTTCTCCAATCCATGCTTTTGAAATCAAGCTTGGATCTTGATTTCCTAAGCCCCTAAACCCAATTCTACACCTAGGGAAGCTAAATTAAGGTGCCCTAAGACTAGTACACCACCCTAAGACCCTCCTAAGAACCTAATTGGGTTCTCACTAAGCCAAATTAACTTGGATCAAGTCAATCACACTTCACCCAGTCAATTGGACTCATAGAGTCCAATTGAGCTCAGATCTCAACCAACACAGGTCTAATTGGACTCAGTAAGAGTCCAATTGACTCAAGCCTGACCTAATTGGGTATCTTCTCTCCCAAGTAGATACACATCCACTCAATTAAACTTGTGATAAGTTTAATTGTACATTCACATTAGTATTAAGGTTTATAACCCTAATTTTAGGAGCCTACCTAAACCTAACCACCTAGACCTATAGGACTTGACCTAAACCACTTAGCCACACACACACTCATGCACACACACCCACACACACAGACCTAGCACCCCACTCTAGAGTCTTCTAGATCTTTCACCTAGTGGTGCCACCTTTGAATGCCAAGAATAGCAAGCCCACTTGGTCCATTCTTAGATCCACAAATTGTGGATCTAAGAAGACCCACTCCCATCCATCTTGATGCCAAGATGGAGGCCCTTCTAGAGAATTCTATAATTCTCTAGAGAGCCAAACCCTTGGTCTATTTAAAGACCATCATGGACAGCTATGAGGGGGAATCTAGCCATTCACCTTTAGCTCCATTCCATGTGCACCTCCATCCACGAGCACCATCACCATCACCACTCCCACCTCCATGCCCAAGGATAGAGAAGATCCCTACCACCTCTCAAGAGGCCGGCCTACCCACCATTAGCTACCCCTCTTTCTCCTTCCTACCACCTCAAGCTCCACAGGACTTTGGAGACCACCTCCAATGCCCTAAGTTCTCATAGACAAGTTATTCTTTGTAGTTTAATCTCCGCATTAAATTCCTGCTTAGTAGTGTAGTCTTCCTCTACCTGGATGATACATGCATAATATTTCGTACATACATGCATGCATCCATTTTCTACTAGCTAGAATTCTCGCTTTAATCATTCTTGTACAAGATTTCCTCAAAAATTGATTGTAATGACAATATTTGTGAAGGAATGAAATCATCATTTATCTATCTCTATGATGATCGTGAATTTCCTAATCTAATTACCTATTACATTGCAACAAGATGTCGGTTCCTGAATACATAAACGACCTGCGATTGACGCATTTTCTGTTAATAGCCATCGCAAAGTTAGAATGGTGCATACTAGTACACATACGTTCACATTTATTGTTTACTTGACACATGCACACGTAGTTAGGGTCAACAACGCGATTGGCGAAACTTACATTTGCAGGCTTGAAGCTGGCGTACAATTATAAGCAAGTAGTCAAGAGATCAAAATCAATTTCACCTTTCTAAACGCCTCCCTGAGATCAACCGAGACTCACTGTCTCGTTAATTAAAATGTTTTGTTGAGTCATATTTTGCACTATACTATGATCTTAATCAAATACGCGATTTACGACCGCAACAACTACCAGATCCCTAATTAGGTTCTAAACTAGACTCCATCATTCCTTAGTATTTGTAGTGTCAGAAACTCAAATTTCAGGTCAATTAGCAGCTTCAACAAACTACCTAACCTTGGGGACTTGTTACCTAATGTTAAGAATCTCCAATAGCCACCTAACATTAGGTAAACCTGATGTAACATTAGGCCTGGTTGCAAGCCAAATTCAGAACTACAAAACCTTCTTTTCATGCCTTAAACCTAGATTTTGCACCACCAAAAAACCTGCAAACTTGATCACCAATACATTAGCACACAAGGAACATTTTAAACCTAAGGGACCCCTGATCTCAACATTTTAGATTCGATCTATTACCTAGCTAGATTCAATCAACTTTTAAGCCTCTTTTTAGAGTTCGAGTAAGATGTAACAAGTACACCAGTATCGATCTTGGATCTAGGTGCCGATGGTAGGTACCCACTATCCCAACCAGGCCATAGTGGGCCAATACTGGTATTGAACTCTAATACCCGTACTGGAAACCCACAACACAACCTCAACCGTGCTAGTGAATGCTGGTACTAAGCTTTAGTACCAATACTGGGCACCCCCAGTATAATACCACAATACTGCCAATACCAGTATTGAGCACCAGTATCGGTACTAGACACCATTCACACCTTTCCAAGTAATCCAGCTAGTATTGGTATTGAACACTAGTACTGGTACTAGGCACCCACTGTCATGGTTACTGAACTCATATAGTACCAGTGTTGATCACCAGTACCGGTACTAGGTGCTGTTAGTACTAGACTTAAGTCCCTTTTTAGCTTGTGTTGACCCAACTAGTATTGATACTGGTCATCAGGCTGGTACTAGGTGTCTCCAGCACCCAGTTTCAAATTTTAAACCTTCCATTTGATTTCCCCATGTTTACCACTTAACACCACACATTTAGAACACCATTACAGGTATTTATAAGCATGGAAAGAACACAAGCAACTAGAGAAATCAAGGAAAATACTCTTCCATTGTTTATCCACATTCATCACCAAATTACACAAATAACAGAGAAGTGCCTACACCCCCACAAATTCACAATATAACTGCACCAGTTTAAAGGTAACGATCTACATAAAACTCATAATAGAAACCCATTGCTTGACCTAGCTCTCTTCCGCAATCAATACAAACTCAAAGTACACATATGCATCCCATGGCATAAGGCCTAGAACCCCCTACCATACCTTTCCCATCACTAGAGTTCTTGATAGGACTTTCACCCTACCACTCCATAGTTGTGCCTTGCTTAGCCAATTAGGATCCCTATACACTTACTAGGACATTTAAAGCTGGGTTTAAACCATGCATTGGGCCACATGGGTACCCTTGTAACTTGGCCTCATGCATCCACATTAAGTCTTATCTTTTTTGTTCTTAGATTAGAACCTGTGGCCCTAGAGGGTTTACCTAACTTCTAATTAGGGGCTAACCATCACAGGACCCAATTATGCCTAAAATCCAAGTTTCTAACATCAAATACTAATAGGGATTAATAGCTTCATTCTGGTTATTAGGCATGGATTTCACTAATTAGATCAAGTTCCTGGTCCTCGTGAGGAATTTGTGCACGAAACGGGACTAGTTGTGTCTTATTGGGTGGATAATATGGCCTATCTGGATACACTAAATTTCATATCTCTGATGATTGACAGGCTTATTTTTATTTGCTATTTATCTTTCACATCTATTTATTTTTATAGGTATATGCGTGTAATTTTACTATCCATCCTCTATGTATTGAGGATGAACATTCCAATAGGAAGTAACCTAGTTTTTCCTCACAACATGGTATCTGTATGCTTAAACCATGTTTCAAGAAACAACTATACATACATAAGGACCATATTAAACCTAAGAAACCCCTCACCAAACATTAGGGTATCCTTTAAGTAGAAAATTACATTACCACAAGTTTAACCCACCAAGGCAGAAAACATAGCATTCTATCATCAAATCTCCACATGCAGATACTGATTTTAATCCCAAAACATACTCTTAATCATAGGAAAACAAGAGGAGGCATCAAGAAGGGAAAATCCCTACCTTAAGAGATGGCTCCTTCTCTTGCTTCTCTTTTCTTCTCATGCAGCAATAGCCACAACAACTATAACGGTAGTAGCAGCCACAACAGCTACAACAGCAGTAGCAACAACATCAGCTATGGCAGTTCCTCTGGCAATGGAGGCAATGGCGATCGGTGAGGTGGTTGATCGGTGGAGCAAGGAGGAGGGGGAGGTGTTCTTCTCCTTCTTTTCTCACGTTGGGATATAAGAGGGGGAGGTGTGGCTACGAGGGGAAGAGAGAATGAGGTTTCCTTCATAAGCTAAAACAAGGAGGCTTCCTTTGCATGACACCCACCTTTTTGTTTCTTAGACATTTACGTAACATTTAAAGAATTTTCTTATCCTTTACAATTACCATTACCAAATTAAGGTCCCCAATGCCCTTGATCAACCATTAAGTGCCTAATTAAGGCTTTAATTAACTTATTAAATGCACTCAAAAATCCAAACCTTACATTGGACATCTAATCAAATATCTGTACATCTTAAAATGGGTTATTGGATGCCTGATAAGATGTCTAGATGTCTAATAAGGCTTATTGGACATCTGATAAGATGTGTGAACATTTGATAAGATAGGTTGTTTGCTATTTTGGCCTTTGAACTTGATTATAAGATTTGCCTAAGCATCCTAAGATTGAGTGAGTGTGTCTAGGACTTAGGTTATTATATTTTGGGTTTTTTTAACAACTATCTAATGAAAAGAATAGTAAAAACAAATACATAGAACATGAACAAAATAGTCTATCCTATTCTTCTTTCTTCTTTGTTTTC
Source organism: Thalassia testudinum (assembly GCA_037157565.1). Classification (NCBI taxonomy): domain Eukaryota; kingdom Viridiplantae; phylum Streptophyta; class Magnoliopsida; order Alismatales; family Hydrocharitaceae; genus Thalassia; species Thalassia testudinum. The sequence goes on along the minus strand of JAZHRO010000003.1, from coordinate 2,200,240 downwards.
AAGCTTTAACTTAGATTTAGCTCCATTCCTCCTTGATGCTTTTGCTTATCATCAAGCTCCTCCATCTCCAGTCAAAATCAATACAAAGACCATCATTGACCAAAATCCAAACAGATCAATCTTGTTGAGAGGTACTGCCCACGGAAAAAAAAGGTGACTTCTAAATCAAAGATAATATATAAAATGGAAACCAAATAAAATCGTATATCGAAACAACTTCTGGCATCACTGAAGAGATCGAAACCACATTCGTAGGCCAACAATTTTCTAGATAAGTCAAACTATTTGAAGAAAATAGAAAAGGAAGATCGAGTATCTAAGCTTGATCACCCTAGAGCATCCATTGGAGTTCCCCCGGGAGGGATTGTGAATGTTAGAAACTAAACAAAACCCAATTCCAATTCACACTCAACTAGGATTAGATCTTCTTTAGCTAATAAGCATCCTGACGAGTAGAATTCTAAGGAAAGAAGGAATAATTCAAACAAGACGACAGACACCCGATGGATTTCACAAAATACCTGGTTGATTCATATGTGAAATGACCCGAAAAAGCTCCTCACTTTCCCTGACTTTGCCTACCTCCCCTTTCCGAACCCCTTGTGAATTTAGGTTAGGTTTTGCTGGGAATATCTTTCTTTGATTCACCAAGCTTTATCTCAGTTCACATAATGAACTCATCAGCAGATTGAGACCTTGAACACCTTCCAAGTCTTCTAAATCAATTGCATTAACCTGAGAATGCACAACTCAAATGCAATTGTTAAATGCATTTTTGTTTTGTTATCATCAAAATCATGGACCAAGGTGCATTTGCACCAATAGCATTGGCATAGCGTGCACATGGAGCAGATCGCCTTGTTTCCCGAAAAGAATGGGCCATATGTCAGTCTTCTCAAGTGTAGTTCCTAACCCTTCGATTAGGTGCATTTAGGAGTTCACATATGTAGTCACATGCATGCTTAGTGGCAATTTGACATACATGGTGTAGTGCAACCAAAGGGCCAAACAATGCAAGCATACAAATTAGTCTTGTGAGGTGAAAAAAGTTCTTGCTTCTGTTGTTGAGATTATGTATATAGGCCCTCGTAGCTACACCATCTCAATGGAGAGGAGAGTTTGTTCTCACTTGAGACATTAGGATTGGCATGTCTCTTATTTTGAAAGTTGTAGATGAAACAACATGCAAATTAGACATCACTATAAGAAACAAGGCTTTCATTGATGGTTCAAAACCATCGCCAAAAGCCACATAACCGTTGCCGACGATCGCCGCAAAAGGTTGAGTTGTGGTTGACTTTCTACGACTGTTATTTGTGAACGGTGACACCATTTCTTCAGGCATGCGAGTCAAGGCTATGGTCATTTGGCGATTGTTGTTACCCATCGTGATATTATTTTTGCAACAGTTTTAAAGAAACCGTCACCATATGTATGTGGTGACATTGGTAACTCTGTCGCCTTAGGGCATAACTTGGCGAGAGATTTATGTAGCATGCCAAAATTTGATATTTGGCAGTGGTTGAAATACCGTACCTACATGTTTTTAGAAATGGTTTGTTTGTAACCATCACCAAAACGTAGTCATTCTACAAATTCTCCTTTTTTTGCGATAGTAAATATACTATCGCTAGTTTTGATTTGGCGACGGGTCTACAAATAATAGTCGCTAAATATGTATTATTTTTTTCTAAAGAAAGAAATTGATATTAACTAGAATTCACAGTGCATAAGAGTGGAGATGATAATGCATATAAATAAATTGCAACACATTAAATACATAAAAACATTCATATATAAAATAAGCTAGAACATTACAAAAGATATATAGAATGTTCATAAATATACATTATGCCAGGGCACCTATGCCACCCGTCATCCTTACACCTCAAAAAGTGGAATGCCGAATGATTTGGTCCACTCCCTCGTAGATATGACATCAGGTTCGCCCACTACTGGCTCTGCCACTCTAATAGTTCATCCTGTCTCTCCATTTTGCGTGTTGCTACCTACAACTACAAGGTCATCTCCTCAAACTTATTCTCCATCTCCATTTCTCGATGTTTCATCATCTCTATCTTCTTGTTTAGCTACTCGAGTTGGGATGTCTATGAAGACAATCCTTGCCTCCCATACCAAGAAGAGGCTGTCACACTCCTTCCCCCATTACGAATGAAGCCTCTGTGCTCTGGAGGCATCACAGTCTTGAATGCCTCCTTTGGTGTCATAGGAGGCTGCGGAGTGGTCGCAAAGTTCTCGTCTGTGATCTCGAGGATGGATCAAGTTCATCATACGACCGTGTAAATATATTTGTAATTAATTTAAAGTGTAAATTATTATAATAACTTTTAAGTTCCATGAATCATTCAACTTACATGTATTTCCCAGAATGTCTCATGAATCCATGCATGGGAGCCCTCAAGTGTCTGTTTGTTGTGAGTTTGCTCATAAACTTCCACTTCATCTAGCTCGACACCGTCGTGTGCATCGGACTAAAAATTTAATAAAGGAATCATCTTTTCTTAATTTCTAATGTATGTATAGAATGTAAATGATTAATGATACTTACATATCAGACTTTCAATGAGCCTCTATACTCATTTGACCCAATGATCGGGTTTTTGCGTGGTTTGTAATTAGGGTTTTTAAGATCATTGCAACGCACAAAATCTGAGTCACTTTTAAATTTATAATCCTAGATAGGGAAGTATCTAGGGTCGTCCAAGGAGGCCAAATGTTTGCAAAATATGTCTCTTACTTGGATATGGAAATCAACTTTCTTTTTGGTATTTTAGAATATATAATTTTTATAGGTTTTGAAATAATGACAATACGCGGAGTTGACGGGAAAAAGACTACTCCTAACTTAGCAACTAGGTGACAAGAATGACCTCTTCCCAAGCTCACCCTAGGCAAGTAAGGGCCTAGGATAATTAGGAAGGGGGTGTGAAAGTGCTAAAAAAAAATCAAAGCAAGAAGAAGATGCACCAAATTGAAAAGGCAATTTTATAGGAAATGGATTTTTGTTTTACACTTTTAGAGGAAAGCTTCTATGACAGAAAATGAAACTATAGAAGCAAATGAAACAAAAATCCTGGATGATGATGGCGAAGATGGTGAAGCTCTTGCTCCAATTGTGGCTGCTCCTACAGTTAAAAAGGGCTCCTCCTTCTCCTTCTTCTTGAACCAAGAAGTGGTCTCCTCCTGGCAAGCCCTAGAAGGGGGGCATGCCTTAGCTCCTCCAAGGTGGAAGCTACCACCTTCAAGTCTTCTCCAAGGGTGGGTGTTGACCACCCTTCCCCCTCCAATTGCCTAGCCGTCCTCCTAGTGGAATACTCCTCCTCCTTGGCATGGCACAAGGAGAAGAATGGAGAGGAAGAAGGAGCCAAGGAGGCAAGGGTTGGCCTCCTTAATCTTCTTCCTTCCTTCTTCTTCTTGGTCGTGGGCATAAGTGGGTATAAGGTAGAGTTAACACTAATGGAGGATGATTTTTTTGGTGGTAGGTGATGGGTTTTTATAGAGGTGGAAAGTGGTGGTTGGTGTGGAGATGAAGTGTAGTGCTAGGATGGCTTTTAGGAGGTGGTTAGGTGATCTTATGGTGGAGGATGGTTGGCGCCAAGTGGGGAGGTGTGAAGGTGGATGGTTATGTGTGGTTCAAACGGTAGGTGTAGGGATGAGATGTAGGGATTTTTGGAGGGAATTTTTGGTGCCAAAACAAGGGTAGTTATAGGTGGTTTTGGTGCCACCTTTCGGTGGCTTTTGGAGGTAGTAGGTAGGCTAGGTTAGTGCCAAGGTGAGGTGGAAGTACGGTTAGCTTATGTAGAGCTTAGATATTGTTAATTGGTGGAGTTGGTTAGGTGGGGTTTTAAGGTGGTAAATGCCAAGGGAGCTGGATCCTAGCTAAGCTAAGCTAAGCTAGTTTAGCTAGTAATGGAGTAGAGGAGGAGGCAATGGGAGCTAGGGTTTGAGGAGAGGATGTTACGACCCGGTTCCCGAATCCCTACAGGACACGAGACCGGCCCAACTCGACTAATTCCAAGACCCAGTCGTCCAACAAGAAATAACCAAAAAGCAGGAAAGTAAACCACATTCACTATGCTATGTAACTAACAGTAAAAGAGTACAAGCAATAAGGAAAAAAAAGCTACTAACAGTACAAATCACCACCACAACAGTAAAGCTGAAACAAAGTACAGAACGTAAACAGTAATAAGGGTCTGAACTCACTAACAAAAGAAGGTACAACAATGGGAAGACTACTGCTACTGAGCTCTACTAGGCCCAACACCCTCTGCAGCCAGTGATTCGGGTTGCTCAACACTTGGACCTAAAAAGGGTTATGAGTAAACAAAGTCAGCGAATGCTGAGTAGAGTGGCAACCAATTAACTACAGCAGTAAAAACTAATAGGTAAACTATCTATTCCAATTATTTTATTTTACAAGTTATTCCTTTTCACCCATTGGTTTATTTTTCAGATCTCTTTCTTGATCTCGAATGTTCCTCGTGGGAACTATCTTGGTTGCAGTCTTTTTCGAAGAGTAGAAGGCACACGTGGTGCTCTCCAGGTAGGAAAGTGTTTGGAAATGTTTTCGCGCATTTTGAAAGTCGTCGGAATCATAGTATAGTCGCGCAAAAATGTTCATCAAAAATTAAGTTTGTAAAAATAACGAGACTTTGAGTCCCAGTCGTTCGTCTCTGGGAGGCATTTGTTTACTTCTGAAATCGATCTTCTATTACTCTACTTTATTTAGAATCGCATGCCGATTCGTGATTATTACGTATTTAAATATGACATACTTAGTTGCAAGAATATTAGGAGTTAGAAACAGGCAACATTAATCACGCAAAAGATATTAGCAAACAATATGTTCATTGTGATTTCATAACATGGAGACAGATATATATATAAAACATTTTTTCTTTATTCATTCAGTGAGAGAGTTGTTTGCAATAGAACTATAGATGAAAGCTTATACATAAATGCTTGAAACGGAAATCTAGCTACCAGAAAATGACTGCATACAAGAATCAATGGGGGGATTTTGCATGCATCATTGGGGGAGAAGTAAGACTACGCTATTAAGCAGTAATAAAAGTAATAAAATTATGAAGAGCATAAACTAAATCTAGCAGAATGGAAGGACATTCAGGGGTGGTCCCCGATGGCCTTGGAGTGGTCGGGAGGAGAATGAGGGGCGGCTAATGTAGCTTAGGCCGACCCTTGGAGAGAGGGAGGAGTGATCCAGCATCCCACCATGATGTCCTCCATGGTGGTGGTAGAGAGCTCGTGGAGGTGGAGTGGCTAGCTAAGTGGAGGTGGCGTGAATCGCACCAATGGAGTGAATTTGCCAAGGAAGTGAATGGGTGTGTTTGGCCGCTCATGGGGTCTTTTTATAGACCCAATGGCTCCTCTCTAGAGAGGTGTGGAACTCTCTAGAGAGAGTCCAAGAGTGGCCGGCCACATGGGGTTGGAGGTGGTCTTTGAGATCTAAAAATTATGGATCTCAATTTGAATGCCTCTTGGTTGCGAAATTTGGCAACCAAGAGGTGGCGCCATCTCAAGGGAACTCTAGAGAATTCTAGAGAAGCGTGTGAATGAATGGGTGTATGTGTGTGTGTGTGTGGTCGTGCTTTACATGGCTAGGTGGCTTAGGATAGGTCTTAAGGGGTTTGTGTAGGTGTAGGTCTTGATTTTAGGGTTATAAACCCTAATTGCTAAGGTGAAAATGCAATTAAACTTAACCTAAGTTTAATTGAATGAGTGTGAGCCTAATTGAGGGTGACATAACTCAATTAGGTTGGGTTTAGGTCAATTGGACTCTCACTAAGTCCAGTTAAACTTGTGTGGGTTGAGATCTAAGCTCAATTGGACTCAATGAGTCCAATTAACTTAGGTGAAGGTAATTGACTTGATCTAAGTCAATTGGGTTTGGTGAGGACCTAATTAGGTCCTTAGGTAGGTCTAGAGGTGATGTAATAGGGTTAGGACACCTTAATTTAGGTTCCAATGGGGTTGGGATTAGGTCTAGGGAGCTAGAGATTCAAGATCAAGACTTGAATCTCAAAACAGGGACTGGAGACTAGTGTCAGACGTCTAATAATAGGATCAGACGACTTATACTCAAAAATCAGAAGTCTAGACTTCAGTTCTGGACGTCTAATTTGAGTCAGGGGAAATCAAGGTTCTATTTTGGGTACTCTACAGAAATTTGACGTCTAACAAAGTGTCTGGACATCCGATAACACTGTGGAAGTGGGTTTAAGGTGTGCGGGAGATGGCTAAGGGTCCTGAACATCCTATAACTTATCTAGACGTCCAGATAAGTTATAGGATGTTCAGGACCCTTAGCCATCTCCCGCTCCAGATAAGGGTTGGAACTAGGGTTTTAAGGCTTCCTAGGGTGTTGTGACCTAATCTAAGGGTGGCTAAGGCTTGGGGAAGTCTCTAGGCTATCCTAAGGCTAGGATGAACCTAAGCTCTTCACATTTTACTACTTTATTCCTACTTAATAGAATAGCAATCTTTTAACCCCCTTACATTATTGTTCCTATGTCTAAACTAAGCCTTCTGCTCCAGCTCTGCTACAACTCCCATTATTCTTGATCTAGCTTCAGATCCTGCTCCAGATCTAGCTCCAAATCTGCTTATTGCCTGCAATTGACATAATGCACTTAATCAACACATTATAACATTATTTTATGCATAGCTAAAGTAAAGCAATAAATATGCAAATAATGCTTATGCGTGCATAAATAATCCTTACTTATGCTAAGTTCTAGCTTAATCTAGGTCAATTAAGACCTATGATTACTACGCAATCATACCCCCATGCCTAAATCTTACTAGTCCTTAGCAAATGCAAGATTAAATTATTTACAACAAGGGTCCATAAGGGACTGATTATTTTATCAAGTGTATGCCTAGAGATTTTTCTCCTTTTTGTTTTCATCCTATGCTCTATAAATCTAAACAATCGTGAAAGTGCAGCTATGTAGCTGTTGCAACGGATTCGAGTGAAAAACTAATACACCTCTAAAGCCTGTACTTGACCCCTAGTAAAAATTCTAGCGGGATAAGCAGACTTCTTCCCTTGGGGTATTCAAAATATTCTATGAATTCCACCCCAGCTTTAGGCTTAGGTAGAGAATCTCTGAGGGAAAAGATTATATATTTGGTGGCTCACTCTCACTTTGTGCTACATAGAGACTAGTAGTACAGAATCTAGATTCCCGGATTAATAAGTAACTCAACTCAGAGAAAGACGAGAAAAACTATGCTCCCTTTTGATTCCTTTGTATTCATTCTCTCTTACTCTTTTTTTTTTCTTTTTCTTAGAGCTCACAACCTCACCAGATTCACATATATGACTTGTATTTGGTGGTTTCACTAGGCATTAACACTTTAATTGAGTTCTCATAACCCTAACACTAAGTCAGAATTCCTCATCCAGTATTTGGGCGGTTAGAAACACAAGAAAAATAGGTTAGGGCCATATTTGGTGGACCTCAATTTTATTTGGTGGTATTGCCTTGATGAGATAAAAACTAAATATTCATTCTTTGCTTTGCTTTTTCTTATTTTTCTAAATTTTTTTTCAGAATTCCTTTCTTTTCATCATTTTTTTTCCTTTTCGACACAACTAGCATACATCCATGAACTTTATTGAGGAGGCATTATTAGGGATTGGTGGGACTCAAGAGACATTGGGTGGCTTATTTGGTGGAAGTGCCTACTCACGGCACCGGGAGAGACGGAAAGGACGGTGTATTTCTGACCTTGACATCAATACCCTCCTTCAGTTGAGGATTCCATAGAGAATGGTCGTAACCATCTACCTTAGCCCTAGTTTTATGAAAACTTGCTCTCCGCGTATTTGCCTTATTCGGTGACTCTCAAAATTTCGCATAAAAATGTATACGCGGGAACCGAGAGCGAAAACTATGTCTAATCTCAGAGTATCATCACCTAACTATCTAGGATTCCAGATTCCTTGCACTAATCTTAGGGCACTAGTACACTATATTCTCATCTCACACTATTTGGTGGATTTTTGGAAGAAAATTTGCCTAACTTTTTCTTAAAAAAAAAAAATCTGCCTGACTCACGAAACACTGTACAGGGGTTTAGGAAAAGAAGCACTACTTCTTCTCGACAGACTGAAGACGTTTATTAGCCTTCACCATGAATCCATTGCAAATTCTATGTGTGTGTGAAAAGTTGTACTGGATTCTAGATTACAGGAATCAACTAGAGGATAAAATCCCTGATGCATTCTCTTAATAAAATAATCTTATTCATGAATGCAATATGTATATATGTTATAAACATGTAACCTCATATAATTTGTACTTCGTGAAATTCCCGTATCGGGTTACAATCAGCTTGACCCTAAATTTAGAACAAAAGGTGAGCAGGTGAGTTGGAAGTGGCTGTTGCGAACGATTTCTAGCTCCAATGCGAGCATTGGAGGTGGAGTCGGTTGTTCTTTTATTTAAGGTCCTAAAGTACGTTTTACATGCAGCTCCGAGGTTTTCCTAAGTGTTGGCAAAAATTTTTTCAGTTTTTCTGTATCTACCCACCCATGCCTAAGTTCTTGCATGTCCTCATGCATGAATATAAAAGAAAATAAATACTGCAGGGGGAGAATGGGTAGAAATCACCTATAATTGCTCCTGAAATTATATTCAGCACCGGCCAACCTGTTAACATGCAATATATAAAAGGGGAATATGCTAAAAGAAAAATATGCTATGTATAAAAATAGTTATATATAAATGATGGTGGAATGTGGAGTGAATGGTATTTATACGTGCTGAGTTTAACGCCTCCAGTTGAGCGAGCACTCAATCAGATGTGTCATTTCTAGCATAGGAGCCGGCTAAGATTAAGAGAAAGATATGCTCGTATGCTCCCAGAATCAGCGGTCCGGAGATGCGAACCAGCTGATTATGCACCCCTACTCCAAAAAGTCTAGCTATGAAAAAGTGTGGAGTGGTGGTGGAAAATAGAGGATAATCAGAGGGGGGATCATGATGTTGATTCAGCTGATTTATCATGTCCCCCAATTCAGCAGGAAGTTGCTGAGGGAGTAGATCAAAATGTATCTCAGAACCATAATCTAAGTCATAGGGATCCTCATAATGATAATTGACATTAAAGATCATGCCCTCTCCAGGCTCTGGGTCATACGAGGGTATTCGTGAAAGTAGAAAACCTGTGGGGAGGTCACTGAAATCCTCGTCAGAAATTACTTTGTCCTCATCAGTATTCATCTCTGATTCATCGGAGGTTGACTTTTCAGGCTCGGGATCGAGCCATTGACTAGGATGATAGGTGCGTCCCCAGCTCATTCTGCTTGAAGCTTCACCCTCATATGCATTAGGTTCCTCAGTAATTCCTACCTCAGGTAGCATATTTATTTCTTCGTTCAAGTCATCTATATCTACTTCTGGTTTTCGGATGTCAGGATCAGGGATAGCAAGTGTCATCTCAGAGTCTCTAGCATCTGAATTAGGGATGTAGGTGAAAGAAGAGTGCAAATCAAAAGATGTTGGCTCCAGCACAAGTTCACCTACAATGGGAAGTGGCTTAGGCTGATCAGTAGTGTCGCATGTAGTGATTGCCTCAAGATCCATATCCTCAATTGGATCTACTTCCCTTATCTTGATTGGGTTATCTAACCTGAGAGGTGTCTCCTTGGATTCAGAGTAATCTGATTGCGGCTCAGTCCTGGAGATATCAGTCCTTTCCTCAATTTCCTGAATGGAGTTCTCAGATGAACCCATTCGGCATACTTCCTGCTCCTGTCTCATATCCACGCTAGATTCTTTTTCCCCTGAGTGATCTTCCAGTATCTGCTCCTGAGAATCTTCTATGTGTCCCTCCGGCATAATCGTTTCAAATTCCTCGAGGTCTTCAAGGCTATTTTCCACTTGATATCTCAAAAGTAGTAGTTCTTGAGTTTCCTGATTTTGTCTCATTAGCCTTGTTATCTCTACTATTTCCCAAAGAAGCTCCATCATAGCTTGTTGATGCGGAATCCAGCTTTGTCTTTGGTTCGGCTCAATGAGCCTGGATTTCGTGTAGATAGGATGCGGCCTTTTCCTTAGCGCTCGCTATAGCTCTCTGTATTCAGTAATGCAGCCGCATATGCACCGGTAGCTCTTCAGGGGTTCCAGGGGGTGAATCAGGTCTACCCATGTTCCATGGGTAAGAAGCAGGAGTATGAAATCCATATCCTGGGTTATAAGATGCGGTCCTTTGAGGGATTGACTGGTATGGGTCATAATATCCATGGTTAGGATATGGGTTAACCATTTCGGTAACTCGAGGAGAAGGATCAGGCGAAGCGAAAAGTCGTCTTCGCCACCTTGGGTTCTGATCCCAAGGTTGAGCTAATTCAGTGACCCGGTCTCTCAGATAAGCTCGTGGGTCCAACTCTCCTGGATCCTGATTAGGTTCAGATCCAGGGTTAGCCATCACGGCTAAGCAGATGGAAGAAGTGACTCGCCTCCTTGGGAGCGGTTCCCAAGGTCCAATCAGTTGAGGTCTAAGTGACCTCCTTCCTCGCGTACACCACCCAACCCCTGGGTTGGTGTAGCCAAGCAAGACAAGGCTAAGGCCCTGTCAATCAAATGGTCCTTATAGATCAGGTGACCAGAATTTTCGTTAGAAGTTTGAATTCCTAAAGATAATTTCATCGTTCAACTGACTGAAGGTGATTCCTACCTCTCAAGTTAACCTAGCCAGTCTGGTTACGAGGGGACTAAGGGGAAGGTTCTTCCTTTGACTTACTCCTTCGGTTCCTTTGACCCCCGAGCCACGGTCATTTAACACTACCCTACAGACTTAGTCACCAGGTTTGGCAAGAGAGATTGAAAACACCCAGTAGTACGACAATGAACTCTGGTTGATTTCGTGTTTTAAAATTAGTTTTAACTCATTTTCTTCAGTGGGGTTTGTGGTGAGTGGCCCACAAGGTGACCAAGCTCACCGACTAACTAGACTTGATTAAGTCTAGGTTAGCCTAAAGTGTGGTCTCTAGTTGTAACCCTAAAGATTCAACCTAAGTTGCATGCACTTCTAGGATTTTTCATTTTCTATTTTAGTAGACCACAAAAGTAATGTTTGTTCTCTGATAATAATTGGAATCTAATTAATTTAAAATTTTGTGAGTATATTCCTTTTTCAATTAGATTTCAAGAAAATATTTTTTTGGAATTTTTTACTATTTCAACTGAATTTTTAGGGAATTTTGAATATCAGGGGGTCAAATTTGGAATTTTGATCCTTAGTCGATTTTTCATTTTGAAATAGTATCAATTGACCTTCAAAAATTCAGAAAAAATATGGAAAATAAAGTCAATTAGATCAACTTTCAAACCCTACCATTTTTAGTTAAAATAAATTCGCGGATTACTCAAAATAGCTTTTTGAAATTTGAAAAATTTTGAATCTGGGTCAGTTTGACCCCCGTGTACTTCGTGAATTTTTTAGAATTGTATACTTGGAATTTTTTGAAAAATAACGGTGGCATTTGAAAGATGGTTTGAAAATGAAGGTTTATCCTGAATTTCAGAATTTTTCGCTCACTAGTTTTTCAGCAATCGAATTTTTGAATTAGAGTTGAAATCTGGCCGAAAATCAGAAGATGGTGGAAAAGCTCTTTAAAGAAATTTTAATTGAAATCTAAGCTTTCCACCAAAAAGAATTTTTTTTTAACTTTTGCACATTATTTTTTTTCAAAAAGAAAAATTTAAAGGATTCAACGAAAGTATCTTTTTTTTTTTTTCAAACTAACCTAGATTCGAAAGGAAATCTAATCTAGATTTTTTTTTAAATTTTCCTTTTTTTTGTTTTTTTTCACAAAAATGAGTAAAATATTTTTTTTTCACAAAGAATGTTTCAAAGGAAATTGCAGAAAGTAAAACCTAATCTAAAAAAGAATGATGATGTGCACCTGGATTGTTTCCTTGCCGCACTCGATGTGTGCGCAGATCATATTTTTCTTTCATTTTTCCTGCACATCAAAAACAAAGTAGAGAGAAATGTGTCAGTGATGTTTTAAAAGATCAAAATCATAGAAAATGACGTTGCCTCCCTGGCAACGGCGCCATTTGTTTGGAAATGTTTTCGCACGTTTTGAAAGTCGTCGGAATCGTAGTATAGTCGTGCAAAAATGTTCATCAAAAATTAAGTTTGTAAAAATAATGAGACTTTGAGTCCCGGTCGTTCGTCTCTGGGAGGCATTTGTTTACTTCTGAAATCGATCTTCTATTGCTCTACTTTATTTAGAGTGGCATGCCGGTTAATGATTATTACGTATTTAAGTACGACATGCTTAGTTGCAAGAATATTAGGAGTTAGAAACAGGCAACATTAATCATGCAAAAGATATTAGAAAACAATATGTTCATTGTGATTTCATAACATGGAGACAGATATATATATAAAACATTCTTTCTTTATTCATTCGGTGAGAGAGTTGTTTGCAACAGAACTATAGATGAAAGCTTATACATAAATGCTTGAAACGGAAATCTAGCTACCAGAAAATGACTGCATACAAGAATCAATGGGGGGATTTTGCATGCATCATTGGGGGAGAAGTAAGACTACGCTATTAAGCAGTAATAAAAGTAATAAAATTATGAAGAGCATAAACTAAATCTAGCAGAATGGAAGGACATTCAGGGGTGGTCCCCGATGGCCTTGGAGTGGTCAGGAGGAGAATGAGGGGCGGCTAATGTAGCTTAGGCCGACCCTTGGAGAGAGGGAGGAGTGATCCAGCATCCCGGCATGATGTCCTCCATGGTGGTGGTAGAGAGCTCATGGAGGTGGAGTGGCTAGCTAAGTGGAGGTGGCGTGAATCGCACCAATGGAGTGAATTTGCCAAGGAAGTGAATGGGTGTGTTTGGCCGCTCATGGGGTCTTTTTATAGACCCAATGGCTCCTCTCTAGAGAGGTGTGGAACTCTCTAGAGAGAGTCCAAGAGTGGCCGGCCACATGGGGTTGGAGGTGGTCTTTGAGATCCAAAAATTGTGGATCTCAATTTGAATGCCTCTTGGTTGCTAAATTTGGCAACCAAGAGGTGGCGCCATCTCAAGAGAACTCTAGAGAATTCTAGAGAAGTGTGTGCGTGAATGGGTGTGTGTGGTCGTGCTCTACATGGCTAGGTGGCTTAGGATAGGTCCTAAGGGGTTTGCGTAGGTGTAGGTCTTGATTTTAGGGTTACAAACCCTAATTTTTAAGGTGAAAATGAAGTTAAACTTAACCTAAGTTTAATTGAATGAGTGTGAGCCTAATTGAGGGTGACATAACTCAATTGGGTTGGGTTTAGGTCAATTGGACTCTCACTAAGTCCAATTAAACTTGTGTGGGTTGAGATCTAAGCTCAATTGGACTCAATGAGTCCAATTGACTTAGGTGAAGGTAATTGACTTGATCTAAGTCAATTGGGTTTGGTGAGGACCTAATTAGGTCCTTAGGTAGGTCTAGAGGTGATGTACTAGGGTTAGGACACCTTAATTTAGGTTCCAATAGGGTTGGGATTAGGTCTAGGGAGCTAGAGATCCAAGATCAAGACTTGAATCTCAAAACAGGGACTGAAAACCAGTATCAGACGTCCAATAATAGGATCAGACGACTTATACTCAAAAATCAGAAGTCCAGACTTCAGTTCTAGCATCTAATTTGAGTCAGGGGGAAATCAAGGTTCTGTTTTGGGTACTCTGCAGAAATTAGACGTCTGACAAAGTGTCTGGACGTCCAATAACACTGCAGAAGTGGGTTTAAGGTGTGAGGGAGATGGCTAAGGGTCCTGGACATCCTATAACTTATCTGGATGTCTAGATAAGGGTTGGAACTAGGGTTTTAAGGCTTCCTAGGGTGTTGTAACCTAATCTAAGAGTGGCTAAGGCTTGGGGAAGTCTCTAGGCTATCCTAGGGCTAGGATGGACCTAAGCTCTTCACATTTTACTGCTTTATTCTTACTTAATAGAATAACAAGCTTTTAACCCCCTTACATTATTGTTCCTATATCTAAACTAAGCCTTCTGCTCCAGCTCTACTACAACTCCCGTTATTCCTGATCCAGCTTCAGATCCTGCTCCAGATCTGCTTATTGCTTGCAGTTGACATAATGCACTTAATCAGCACATTATAACATTATTTTATGCATAGCTAAAGTAAAGCAATAAAGATGCAAATAATGCTTATGCGTGGATGAATATTCCTAACTTATGCTAAGTTCTCGTTTAATCTAGGTCAATTAAGACCTATGATTGCTACGCAATTAGAGAGTCCCCTGTGGTGATCCTACACCCAGTCAACCACCCCAAGGTCACGGACATACGTAGTGGTGACTACGGCTCGCATGATAAGTGCACGGGTAGGTACCTTGCACTGGCACGCGGTGAATCATTTCTTCTAATGGGTACACTCGAAGTACAGCATGAAACAATATAGGGCCTAGCTTTCTCAGTAACAGGGGTCTCGCCCCTCCACAATTCGCGCACCCTCGTCTGACTACCCTGGTTTGCCTAGTGGGCCTAACAAGTCAATGTAGGATGGCTAGCTGAACCCTGGGCCTCGTGAGGTGGCTAGCTCTCTCCCTACACTAGTAGCTCTCCCCGGTACAGTGTACACGAGGGCCAAGAAGTCAGTGTAGAGTGGCCAATCCTAACCCCGAGTCCCAACCTAAGGGCGGCTAGCTTCGCTCTACACTAAACAGGGGACAGTCGCTCTCCTTGGTACCACATACTCAAGGGCCAGCACACTTTCCACTCACATTTCCAGATCCATTCCATTTATTCCCAGGAGCTCTACTCCTAATTCCCCGTAGGGTTCATGCACGTATTTCTCATGCCATTCCATACCATGTTTCATCATTCACATTTCCATTCTCAGGTTATACACATGCATCTCGTATTTCCATCATTTAACATATACCACAAGTAATGTCACAGGTAACAGCTTAAGTAGCATAAGCTTTTCATATTTCACAGGCAGCTCTTGTTTATTAACAGGTAGTTGTTCACATTTCTACTTATTCATTTAAGACTGCAATATCAAACACGCATACAGATAGTGCAAGTACTTCTCATCCTTGGATTCATGTCACATCCTAGGTTTCTAGTTATCCAATTCACATATGCATTCAGGTTTTACAATTAAATTAGGGGAAACCACTCTACCAGACAACCCGGGAGTATTGGGGGTTCGAACGGTAGGCTCACGTGACTCAGCAAGCCCCGAACCCGCAACTGAGTGAAGTCCTATAACAAGGAACATACCATAATAGAATATTCAGAATAGTATAAAAGACATTCTAACAAGTAGAGGAACTTACAAGGAAAATATCGATATCTTGTTTGCATAAAACGGACCTCAAACGAACACTAAACGGGTCAAAAATAGGGCTACAGACCCAAATCAGACATCTGGCATAAGGTCCAGACATCTTAAAAGTAACCAGAAACTCACCTCAGGTTCTGTGTCGACCTCAGACGTCAAGAACCTCTTCTAGATCGTCTGGACCCAGCTCCAGACATCCGACCTCTCCTCTGGACATCTGCGAGTGCTTCTGATCGTCTGGTAAGCTGTTTAGACGTCCGAAACACGTAGGAGGGCATGCCCCGCACCTTCCTGAAGCAATCCCTGCACGCGACAGCCAAATCGCCTATATTTAGCCACGTAAATCGTAGTTGCGGTGCGGCCTACATGGCCATATCCGCAAAAGGAACGTACCTTCGCGAAGATCTGCTTTCAGACGTCCGGTGTAGTCACCAGACGTCCGCCCAGTCGTCTGGACGTCATGCCAGACGTCTGATTTTGGGAAAATCCCAGAACCAGAACCACGTCCTACTCTTCCTCGCCGCACGTAGCTGTGGCCTTGCCTCCTCACCTGTAGCTTTGGCTGCAGTAGTGTCAGGGACGGCTCCCCCGACGTACTCCTCCTGCATGCGTCGTTCTAGCCGTGCACCCTCCGGGGAGCTCCCACGAGCTCGTGAGCTCAAGCTCTTCCTCCTCTCCTTATGCCACCTCTCCTCCTCGATGCCGCTCTCACGCTCTCTCCTCTCACTGTGGTGGAGAGGAAGAGAAGAAGGTGGTTGGCTATGGTGAAGTGGGGAAGAAAGGGAGGAAGAGAGGGTCTTTTATAAGGTGTGTTAGGGTTTGGATGGAGGAGAGAAGAGGGAAGGAGAGAGAAGGGAGGTACTGTCTGTGCACAGCCCGTGCACAGACGCGAAGGCTCATACCAAAATTTCGATTTCTAGACGTCTGGGAAGGGGTCCAGACGTCTGACTGACAGTTTAGACGTCTTAAAAGGCTTAGGACAGAATGAGTCTTTACAAAGGAACTAGACAGAAGAAGTTTGGAGTTGAACTGGAGCTGGCAGTTGCTGAAGAGGGTGGCATGGAGCTACTTTAGCTGGCTTAGCTTGCTAGTTCTTTGCTAGCTGCTAAGCCAAGCTAAAGTAAGCTGGCTTTTGCTAAAAGGAGTTGAGGTGAGCCGGGTCTGGTGCTCCCGGGGATGATCTAGCTAGTTGAGGTAGCTAAGCTGAGTCCCCGGGAATTGGACTTGAGCTTCCTGAGCTAAGATGAAGTCATCTTCAGCTGGCTGGAATTGAGTGCAGTTGGATGTAGCTGGTCATGAGCTGAGGTGAACTCCAGACAACTTAGCTAAGCTAGCTAGAGCTCCCAGTGAACTGATAGGAGCTGAGATGAGCTAGACTCAGCTAAGTTGAGCTAGATCTGAGCTGACTTGAGCTAAGGTGAGCTAGGATGAGCTCTCTTGAGCTACCATTCAGCTGAGATGAGTTGAATGGAGCTGGGATGAGCTAACCCTAGCTCAAGTGAGTTTGATTCTAGCTATGGTGAGCTGGATTAAGTTGAGTTCCAGCTGGTTTGAGCTTGTCCTTCACCAATTATCTTCCTGAGTGTTAGGGTTCTAGGGATTTGACAATCTGTTTATCCCTGATACTCACAAAAACATATCAAAAAGACAATAAAAAGTAAAATGCATGTCTAACCTAATTTATGCCTAAATGCAACCCAAAAGCCCATTTGCAGAGTAAAATCCTATGAGCTAGGTTTGTTTTAAAGCATAAGAATGATGATAAACTGGTGTTTATCACCCAAGCAGTGGGTCTATGAAGGAGCTTGGGCCCTGTTGGCCTTGTTTTTCTTGACTTACTCCTACAAAAAATGAATTTTTTTAATTGGTAAATAATTGTATAACTTATTGTAAAATATAAATAATAATCATAAAATTATTTATTTACCTTAATCATTGGATTTCTTCAATGCTCGCAAGCCTCCCTCCAGATGTTAGGCACAATCATTGGAGGCACATTCCTCAATGTTTCCTCATGTGGCTTATTGTTATAAAATTGAAATATTTATATAATTTGTTAGTAATAATGTAAGTTTTTCTAGCGAAGGTATAATTCTTAAAATTTAAAATTAAAGAATTTCTTACCGTACTCTTCATCTTGTCCCTCTAACCATGATATATCTTGCCCACATGCTTCAAAATATACTTGGTCATGTTCAAATCGAAGCCCCAATCAAACAACCCCTGTATTTAACAATATTATTATAGATCTTATATAAATCAAGTCTAATTAAGGCGTATAAAAAGAATTAATGGTCTAATTCATCATTTTGTTTCATATATATATATGTGATGTGATGCTCCGTGAATGAATTTTATTATTCTATCTTTATATGTTGGATTACCAGATCTTGGGTAATTGGTAAACCAACTTGGGTTCTTACTAGGGTGGGGGCTTGGGTTGTAGCAGATGATATCAAAATAAGGTCATCCCATATAAACATAGGACAGTTTGAATAAGCAACGCATTGGTATTACATCATGAATTGTAGCTATCGAGTCAAGTCGATCTAAGCTTAAATCTTACTTCTCTTGATTCTGAGTTTATTTTGTCTATTTGAAATCTTGACTATCTTCCTTGCATTTCTAAGATCTCGGCTATCTTCTGTGCAAAAGATGGCTCCTTGACTTGGAGCTTGTGGAGCTTGTGGCGAGCATCAAGCCCGAGTTGAGGAGGAGTATGGCTAAGGTGTTCAGGTCCAACATGTTGTGAAGATGTTGATTGCCTTTCTTGGGTAACACCTCCCACAACAATAGGGTGGAGGACCCCAGGATATATCAAGTGAGGAAGCCTCTATATTTCGGAGGAGCCATCAAGGTGGTGGCCATGTTGGATGACCAGATCTTAGGCAATTGGTTAACCAACTTGGGTTCCTACTAGGGTAGGGGCTTGGGTTGTAACAATTGGAAATAATTTAATTCTTTTATTTAGATGAAATGTAATCCATTACATTATTCAGATGGCTCACTTAAGGCACATAAAATCCAATAGATCTCTCAAATGAATCACACAGATCCACTACTATAGGTGCACATGGTAGATTGAAAGACATGGGCTCGCTCCATGTGTATTGGGATGTACAAAATTCCATGCATGGTTACACAAGGCCTAATCAGGCCCATACATGAAAGAGAAGAGAACAATCCTTTTGAAAAGGAGTTGGTCTTCGTTCTTGTTCCAATAATACAAGGAGAACATGAATAATGTAACCCATTATAAGAAGGATAGTGGATTTAGGAATCAATCCTCGAGATTGTTGTTCACAAAAACCCTAAGTAGATAAATCTATCATTGTAGTATGGGAAATTATGAAGGTTTTAAATTTATAAAGACCGAACTCGATAAGTTTTCAATGTAGAAACGGAAGTTTGAGTCATTCACAAGAAGGCTAAATGGAGTTTGAAATCATTTTCAACATGCTCAAAGGAAAGTTTTTTTGGTATTTTTTTGTTGTGTAATTTTTTTGTTTTTTTTAATAAGAATATGAATGTGAGATTTTATTTTGAAAAGAACTATGGGATACGAAAACGAAAATGAATGAAAATTGAACCCTAACTATGAAAGTGAATAAGCAACTAGAACTAATGTAAGGAATTAAAAGCAACTAGAGAGACAAGGAATGTATATAAGAAATAGAACTTTATTGATAGAAATATTCAATTACAACTAAAAGAATGCTTGAAAATAAAGCTAACTAGAACAAGTGCTTGGAATTGAAATGAAATAGAACTACTAGAAGTACAAACTACAACTAGAAGAAGCAAGTAAATAAAGTGAATAATTGGTGGGTGAAAAGTTTCTGAGAAGGTGATGGAGAAGCCTTTCCAATCCTTTTGCCCTTGGTGGATGCAGAGGATGCGAAGATTCGACAGGAAGTGGAGAAGACAATGGTGCATGTCCAAGGAGGTAGAGAGGTCAAGAAGAAGAAGAGGAAGCCTCGAAAGGGGACATTCCAGGGAGAAGAATATCCTCCAAATGGTTGGCCTTGCTCTTCTTTTATAGAGGGCTTGAGGCTTATTGGTTCAATCCTGGTGACTTGGATCAAGGCTAAGGGATGGTTAGGATGGAGAGTTAATGGGGGGACGGTCATAATTAAAGGAAGTGGTTGGCGTGGGATTTTAGCACCACTAAAATATCAGCAGTAAATATTTTTTTCAGAATTGTTTAAGGTGTTTTAATAGTTTTTTTGATTTTAAAAATCGCACTGGTCAGATAAAGTAGAAACGACCCTAGTCAATTAAAATGCTTAGATTAAATTATTTTGGACCTCATAAAATTTTCAATATTTTTTTAAAGTTTCCGATTTGATCAGGAAACTGTGACCACCAATTTCAGGTTGTTTAGATAAGTAGATAATTCACAAAAAATTTAAGAACCCAAAAAAATTGCGTTCTATTTGTAGTTTTGACTCTTCGACCTACAAATTTTTAATATTTTTTTTGGAAAGAGTTTCGACCTAAAATTTGGTGGATCTAATCTTCACTTAAATTTGGATATTCAGATCAAATTTGAGGATTTTATGATGTCTAAAACTCTCAAAACAGAATTTTCAATCAAAGATTAAAGTTCTGATCCTGCCATAAGTGGTTGTTCAAAAGGATATAGGACTAGGTTATGGTCATTAGATGGAGGATCTAAGGTGTAGATTTAATCAATATTTTGTCCATCCAAATAGGTGGAAAATTAAGGTGTAAAGGATGGCCAAATTGAGGTGGATTAAGTCTAGGTAATTATCTAGGATTTTGGTGGTAGAAATTAGGTTTGGCTCTAGGCTAGGTCAAGGGTTAATTAGGTTTGGGTTTGGAAAAATAGGTTAGCCTAATTAAGAACAAGTAAACTCAAAAGAATTCAGCCTTGAAGTGGAGCTCTAATTGGATCTAAACCTGGTACTTGCACAAATATAAGCAAACACATCAAGGCACCAGATATAGATAACAAAAATATTGCACTAAAACCCCTAAAAATGCAATATTTATAAAATGATGCATAATGACTAAACTAACCTAATCTAATGCAGTCAGAGCTAAATTACTCTCAAAGTAGCATTAGTTAGGCATGAATTAACTAATTAAATAGGAATACAACAGTTGCATAAGTCTTCCAGTGTAAAGGATTTATGGGTATTAGGAATACCTGAGGGAGGCATAGTATTGTAAATCTCGAATCCTAAACACTTCATTATTGGAGTGATGAAACCAGTAGTGATTTTGGTGGGCACCTAATTGTAATGGAATCGATTATTATTTAAGGAGAAAAATAGTATTTAATTTGGTATTAATTGGGCCAAATATGTTTAGTCATGATATAAAAGAATTTGAATGCAAATTAAATGCATTTTTGGGTACTAAAACCAATTGGCAAAAATAGTTGATGGGCTAATCATGCAAATCTCAAATAGGAATCAATTCCCACCATTAGATTTGATCTAATGGCTTCTACCATATTAGAGTTAGTGGGGTTCCCTAAAAATATCTCCTGAATGCAAAACCTAAGGACCTAATCAATCCTCCACTTTTCAAAAGTGAAAGCTCCACCGTCGCCAGGAAGAGAAAGGAAGAAGAAGAGGTGCACCATTAGGTGACCTCTTCTCTTCCATGCCGATCAGCAGGAGAGTAGGTTTACAAACCCCTTAGTAGTTGATTGACCGATCTTGTTAGTGGTCGACCAGTAACTAAGGACGTCTCTTTAAGGAACGAGTTCCCTCTTAGTGTAGATCTACTAACAGATTTGTTGGTTGACTGGCCATTGAAGGGCTATGAGTTTGCACTCTGTTGGTGGTTCCTTGCTTGCGCGTGAGAAGTTCTGAGGTGAACGTCACTTTGGAAATGCGAAGGGCTTGCTGATTGCGAGGAGGATTGAGTGTTCACGGCATCGAGGGTCTCATTTTCCTGTTGAGAAGAAGATCCCAAGGCTTCTTGGGAGTTATATTAGGAGGCACAACATGTGGGATGCTTTGCTACGCTAGTCCAAATGTAATCTTGATACTCGTAGGGACCTCAGAATAGGAGGAAACTAGTTCTTCCCATGTGGTTCCAATTTAGGTGTTTTGTTTCTTGATTAATTTGATTTCTAGCCATCAATCGATTTGTTGAATTGAGATAATTTAGAACACCTTATTTTTCACGCTTCTGTGTGATTCCATAGATGAATTATTTGTCCATGGTGAAGTTTCGTCTCTACCAGGAGGGGGTGACGTAATAATTGCGGAAATAAAATATAAACAATTTCACAAGATGCAATCACACAAAGTACACAAAGTATTTTTAGGTGGAAACCCAAACCGGGCGAAAACCACCACCTAACCCTCTCGAGTTAGGATTTTCCGATCAACCAAGTTGATCAAAATCCACTAAATGAATCACTTTAAACGAGGGTGATTCAACCTCAAATACAACCACACTACTTAGACGAGGGTAGCGTACCTCAACCCCTTCTCTTCACGAGAAGGATTTTGTCTCGCGAAGGAGATGGGAATTCGCAAAGCGAATACCCAACCAAATAACAAAGATAAAACAAGTAATCCTATAGAGCCAACAAAGTAATATTTAACCTAAGCTTCTATAGGAAATAGGATGCTTCCCTTTGAAAGGAGTGCGTCGACGACGCGGATGCGTGTACCACGCGACGGCGCAACGTCACTCTCGTGAACAACGGCGGGAGAGCGGGTGAGCAACAGCTTGATGCTCTCAAGAGAATGGAGCTTGAGCTTGGAGAGCAAGAGCTAGCTAGGATACAAGAGAGTGGAAAGTGTATTACAAAGTGTTTCTTGTGTATCTTGGTGTATCACTGTGTTGTAAAGGTTCCCCTCTATTTATAGAAGCCTTAGGAAGGCTTTGGAAGGCTTAGGAAAGGTTCTATAGCCGTTGGGTACAAAGCCCAAGAGAATTAGCCCGAAATCAGGAACAATCATTGCTCTAACAGGCTTATTAGACGTCTAATTCTGGCATCGGACGTCTGGAAGTTCACTTTAAGACGTCTGATTTCAAGGTTATACGTCTGATTTTGGGCGGGTCTCTTCCTGACTTGGATCAGATCTAAACAGGGTTCTAGCGCAAGTCCATCAGACAACATATAGGACGTCTGGCACTATGTCTGGACGTCTGGAAACCTACTTTTTCTGTGGGAATGGATTTCCAAACGTTGCAACGGCTAGAAAATATCTGAGAAGAGATTTTGGGTCAGCCGAGGCAAAACGGTCAATTATCAGACGTCTGGAAAGTCCTATGGACGTCTGATAAGGCTCTAACGGTTACATTCTTGAGTGTTTGCTAAGCCAGCCAACGGTCCACTAATTAGACGTCTGGTAAAGTCATCAGACGTCTCTTGAGACGTCTGGTTTAAGGTCTAGACGTCTGATTTCATCAGACAGAACTAACTATGTCCAGCCTAAATGTTATCAGACGTCTGAATCAACAGTCAGACGTCTTAAAACACTTTATCAGATGTCTGATTTTGGAATTAGACGTCTGGAAATGCTGTTTGAACCCTATAGTGGTTTTCTAAGTTCTCTACAGAAAACCTAAGTATCCTAGGGTTGTGCTGGTGTTCCTAGGACTACTGTTAGGGTACTTTGAGGCTCTTTAACATGATTTTCTAAGAAATAAAAAGAGCAAGAAAATAAAGACAAGAGTACATGAAAGAAAGAACAGAATTCTATCCTATTCTTCTTGTCCTTCCATCTTCAATATATCACTCCTCGCAAATCTCCTCTGTTCTCCATCAAGCTCCTCCAATCCATCCTGGATGTGAGCTCGAGTTCCGTCTAAACACGTCTACATTTGCAATTGACCTGAAATCTAAGACTCCAAGTGCAAATGTTAAATAACACGTGTTTTGTTATCATCAAAACAGATGATTGTGGTACTCTAGCACCAACACATGGGGGGGAAGTGGTGAATTGTTCACTGCCCTTCCTTCACCTTTCACTTCCCCACTAATAGAGCGTCATCCTCTTCTATGCCCCTCTTCAAAGCATTACCATGCCAAGTAGACCCCTCATTCTCCTTGATGCCCCCTCCCCTAAGTGTCAACATTCCCCAATATGGTAATAACTTTGGGGTTGGAATGAAGGGAAACTAGATGGCCCCTTGAGGATAGATTTGCCATGAGATTGGGGCGAAGTGACAATGAAGCAACATGTAAAACATCAAGCAAGTGGACGATTCATTCAATTGTGAGAGGAAAAGCGTGAGGTTCTTTGCAAAGATGGAGTGAGGCAGGAATGGAAGGGGAAAGGAGAAGTTATGTTTTGAGAAAGGTATTAGTCGAGAGGGGCATTGAGTTCCATTGTCAAATAGGTTTTGGGGTAGGGAGGTAACATGGGTTCCGTTAACACCAGAGGGAACTCATGTTAGCAAAACATGTGTTTGGTTGTGGTGGTTAAGCTACAAAGTAAATAAGGGTTAATCCCCCAAGTAAACTAGAGTTAAATGCCAACGTAATACTCTTTAAGAAATATGATAGAAATTTCTTGACTCTAAATCAAATACCTTTTTATTCTTAATTTTATGTGTATAACTTGTATGTACAGATGTAAGAATGAATATGGCCGAGAGAAATAATGTTGAGTAACTATATATCATATTTTGCATAGGTTGGTTACATGTCGTATTCTTGGAACATGCAAACTATCCTAAGTTTCTAAGTCATAAGCTTTTGTATGATGTGCCTAACTAAATGGTAATGTCTTGAAAGTAAGATGCTAGGTAGGTGGATATTGCCTTTAATATTACAATAAAAAGATAGCCAAACCATATAAATTAAATGTAAAATGTCAATTGATTTAGATAGATTTACCCTTTAATGTGCTAGTCCTGAACATAAGCATCCGAGATTTTTCCAGGTGGTGAAAGCATGCTCCACTAGCATTGTGTCATTGATATAGAGTGACTTGACATGATACCATACCACTTCAAGAAACATACTCTAGAAGAAATTTTAACTTTTTCAAGACATGACATCCAACAAACCAATTGCTTACGGTCAAAGTTTGTTAAGGTTGAGCTTCAACAACTATCTAAGATATTTACCAACCACATGGTGTTTATCACGATCCACTACCTGATGTGTAATTTCTCAACACAGCTAATTAAGGTTAAAAGTCTTAATTAATTGTGTAAGACATGACTTAGGTTAACTTGAATTGATGTTAATTTGGTAGTATAGGGTCAAGTTAACCTAACATTTAAGTTTAAGTTCTTTTGTAACTGGTTGAGTCCAAGTCGTTCACTGGGAGGCATATTTGTAATTTCAATTCACCAATCTTATTGGTTAAATTAATGGTTAATTAATTACTACAATAATTATAACATATAATTACAACATATGTAAGCACATGAATATTGCACAAAAGAATGGACAGTTAAAGCACACAATTATTTCATTTATAAAAGAGTAATGTACATGAATGATTTGCAATAAAATCTAAGAAGGAGGTTCCTTACAATTTGTACAAATTTACAAGGCATAAAAGTATTTACATGTATAGCAAAAATGCCTTTGAACAATTAAAAGCAAAAGACAACATTCCTCTTAGCCTTCTTCACCATTAGACGTCTGTTTACAAGCATCCCTCTTTCTCTTCTCTTGTTCTTTACTTACTTAACCGGTTTAACACTTCAGCTCTTTTATCTTTTACTGTGCACAAATCCACACTTATCCAATTTACCAAAAATGTGTTAATGGGAAGCCCAGGCTTTTCGGGGATACACAGCAACTCGTAGGGTGAGACCAGATCCTACTAAGCCCGAGCCTAGTTTGTTTAAGGTGTATTTTTATCGTTTTAGCCCAACATTCAAAGTCTCGGCCCATCAGGCCCACATCATGCTCGCTTACCCGCCCGGTCACATACACAAGCACACGCCTGCGCATACACACATGCATGTGCACGCACGCACCCAATCGGATATGTTTAGAAGTAAGGTATGGTTTTGTGTGCCCAGTGCTGTCGACTGAAGCATTGGGTTCAAAAAATCATAATATACTAAGCTGCACATCCACTCGTTCTCGATGTGGGACTTTGTTCAGTGTTCCTCCTCAATGCAATGCTATGACTGATCAAATCTTCAAGATTCGATTCCAGATAACTCAAGAGTCCAAATTGAGCAAACAAGGGCTTGATCAAAAGCCCTAAAGGTCCTCTACTTATTTAGCCCCAATTTGTTAATTGGATCAGATTTGATCCACAGATTTGGGAGAGACTTATGGCTATTTCACCATGTCTAAATAGCCTGTAGGAGGTGTAAACTCAGGTCTAATGACATGCAGAGAAACAATATCCCTCATTTGAGGGTTTGAAGTGATTCAAAGGTTTATTCCACATATGTTAGAGAAGGAATTGAGATAAGAAGAGCTTCAGGAAGCTTCACAAGCTCATGGCTCCTGGACTCAAGTTCAGAACCCAGAACTTAAGATCAAATCACATAAGCAGAGAGATAAAATCATCATACGTTGATCTAAACCAATTCAGTGACTCAATAGGAACTAATCTTAGCACTCTTTAGTTCCAAATCTCAACAGAATCCCAAAGAACAGTGATGGGTTCAGTAAGGAACCTAAACTGAATACATCCATGAATTGCTATAAATCCTCAATAAGATTCAACTAAATCAAATCTAAGTAATTCTAGATTAATCCAGAAACTTCTTTAACCTGTCAAATCTAAGATTCCAACCTGAATCCGTCGGGTTCATTCCAATTTTGACCAAAAGCACTCGACAGTTGACTTTCCATTCTCAAGCTCACAGATTCAAATTAAAGATGTGGATAGATCGACTTTATCCTCAGGAAGCTATTGCACATCTCAAATTTAGGTTTTGATAACTCTAGAAGTGGTCTTAGATTCATCGCTAGAACTTGAAGAGTAGCCTGTTCAATAGATCAAAGGATGGGTTCTCAGACCTTTCTAACACTTAGAATAAGTTTCCTAAGTTCTACACATACTTTTAGATCTGTTATCAATCTTAAAACCTCAACAAATTAGTCTCTCCAACTCCATCGAAGTTAGAGAAGACAATGATCAATCTGGAGGTGTAAACATCTGCGCACAAGTAATAAGTGCAATTCTTGACCTTGAGATCACAAGGAAGTGATCTGGAGCTCTTGAGAGAATTCTGAAGGCTGAGGTATAAAATTTGGTTCACCGGAGCTCGCCAGAGCTTCGGTGACCACTAAGTGATATTACTAGACATGGATTTCTCCATGAAACACATCAGAAGTAACCTAAAAAGCTTCATGAGGTCACAAGGAACCTCAGGAACAAATCAATTGCTCCAATTAATAGGCAAATTTAAAGATTTATCAAAAATTCAGTACAAGATTCGATGAGTTTAGCTGAACTCAAGAACATTCCTCTCACTCAATTGAGTAAGGGAAAAGACTCAGATGAGTCTTGCGATGGTGAGGAGTGAGTGATTAGGTGATAAAACTCCTCCTGAGCCGCCATTGACAGCGAGCTTAGGAGGTTGAGGTGATAATTAGGCGTTTCTTATATACTAAGTATTTAGGTTAATTAAGAGGTAGATTGAGGCCCTGAAGTGGTGGAGAGGTGATGGAGGGCCCCTAGTGAGTGTGTACTATGCTAGAGGACCTTTGCCATGGACAGTGGAGGTCTCTGGTGGAGGTGTGATGAACTAGTCATTTAAGATGATAGATTGTGTGGGAAGAAAGTGAAATGAAGATCGTGGTAAGGTGAGGAAGGTGCTCAGGAAGTCAAATGTACGAATTGAAGTCCTATGAGGCCGGATTTGGCCTCACCGGAGTCGGGGAAGAAGAAGTTAACATCTAAAAATTAAACTAATCTATCTATCTAATTCTACTCTAAACTAAGAACTACGCTACTCTACGATTACTTGGATGAAGGGGATAGAGGATCTCCGTCGAAGTGTCGTGACGAAGGACGAAATCTAAGGTCATCAGATCAAGCTCCAGCAAGAGAGGAAGCAGAGAGGAAGGAGAATGGCATGCTCCCAAGCTCTATCACAACTGCAGAAGAGGAAGAGGAGGTGAGGGAGACAAACGCCTCCATCGGAAGTGCTCTGAAAGAGGGGTGATAGGTCACTAAAGGGGAAAGGAATAGCCTATTTGTCGGTCACAGTTTGGGGAACAGGGATAGGGGCCGACTAGAGAAATTGGAGGTGGCCAGGGCTATTTATAGGCGGCGGAGATGGGTAGGGGGTCACTACCTGGACACAATCATGGCTAGAGAGACAACGCCGGTGAGCTTCTTCGCTAGTCCTATATAGGATTGTAAGGAAATTCGAGCTATCAGATGAAGAGAAAGTGGTAAGCGGAAGGTGGACAACCATGACAGAGGAGTTCAGATGCAAGATAGGAGGTGATCAGTTGGTATTGTCACCAGACCTCCTCAGCCGTCCAAGCTAAGGAAGAAGAAGAAGAAAGTGTTGTGTACACAGGGACATGTACGTAATAAAAACTAAGGACCTATCTGTAGGAAAAGGACTCAATTTACATAAAAAACTAAGGACTTAAATGTAAACAATTGATTCTTTTAAGCTTAATTTAATTTATTTCTTTTTCAACTTTTTATATATGATTATAAATTAGGTAAATATTATGATTATGCCTTGAATTTACGTTTTACCCTTTTTAGATACATTTACTTAAGTGATTAATTTACTTAAGTTAATTAAATACTTAGGTCATAAGATTAACTAAGTTTAAATATTAAATAGGTAGCGAAATGTTTAATATTTGGGTCCAAATTATTCAATAAATTATTAATAATATTAATTGATATTTAATTTAGTGTTTTTAACTTATTTTGAAGGTCCTTAATTAATCCCTTACAATACAATTAACCCTGTATTTAGTATATTCTTAGCAATTAACTAGGGAAACTAGTTAATTAGGGGTAATTAAGAGCCATGATGAGTCTCTCATCACTACCTAGGATCACAAATTAGTTCCTAATAGTCAATATCATCCAATCCAAGTTGTATTACTAGATATGAATAGAATAAATGTATAAATAGAAAAAAAACTAGGGGTTAAAAAGTCACCAAAAAAGTAAGGTTATTTTAGGAAGATCATGTGGTCCATGCTTCTATTGTCTATTATCATTTAAGTAGAACATGAGCAAAAAGTAAAGCATAAATAATTACTCAATGAGAAACTTGATAAATGTCATAACTAATTATAACCATTTGTCCTTTCACCATTTACTTTCACATTACTATTTGAATTCTACCGATTACCTTTACCATTCTCCTTATATGTTTAAAGCTCACCTTAGCTCTATTTAACATCATCAAGTTTACCTTTTACAATCTATTGTAAATAGCTTTACCCCTTGCTCTTAGCAACTCTCTCTCTCTCTCTCTCCCCTTTGTATTCATAGGTATAAAAGCTTAATCACTCCTATGTATAGGGATTCTATCTATCTAGCCTTTGGACATCTCTTCTTAGCTAAGTCAAGGTGACCTTATAAGGTTCAACTATGAAATAAGTTACCATTAGGTTCTTTTAGGTTTTACTTGTTGGAATTGTGTGCCCTTGGTAAGGCAACTTGAGTGGAATCACTTAATCGGTGATTTATATCTGAGTGTTAGATCATGTGGACACATTAATGTGTTAGTTGGGTCCCATAGTACAAGTTGGAGAATGTACTCTAGGCATGTTGGATATACCAATAACACGTATTGAAGATCCAAACAATTTGGATTTAGGATTTTGAGAAGTCATCGAGAACCTGATGCGAAGAAAGGCATAATTTGTAATTAGGGTTTTTAAATCGTTGTAACATGCTAATTCGCAACTGCTTTTATAATTTATAAACCTATATAGTGGTGGTATCTACGGTCGTCCAAGGAGGCGGGAATGCACTTTAAAAACTCTCTCTTAACAAAAGGGAAATCAACTTTCTTTTTGGGAATTTTGAATATAATATTTTTTTTATATTTTGAAGTAACGGGCAAATACGCAATTGAAAGAGGGAAAACAATTACACCTAAATTGCTAATCCTAAAACTAAAGTGACAAGATAATCTTCTCTCTAAGCTCACCCTAGGTACGTGGAGACCTAGGGTAATTAGAGAGAGAAAGTGAAAAGTGCTAGAACATTAAGTAATAGAGATGCAACAAGAATATTAGAAAGGCAACTTTTTATAAAAAGGAAGATTTGTTTTACAAAAGAAACACTAGTAGAGGAATTCTTCTACTACTAGAAATAAAAAAAATTCAAAAGATGAAAAATGCTAATCCTCCTGTGATGATGGTGAAGTAGAGAGGCTTCTTGCTCCAAGCTCAGCTGCTCCTAGGCTTGAAAAGAAGTCCTCCTTCTTCTCTTCCCTTGAAAAGCTCCTCCAAGTTGGTGTCTTCCTTGGCAAGCCCTAGGGGGGGCGTGCCTTTGCTCCTCCAAGGGTGGATGGTTTCCACCCACTAGTCTCCTCCTAGGGTGGCATGCATCACCCTCAAGACCTCCTCCTAAGGTCTTCCTTGCCTAGCTGCTCCTCTTACTGGTGTGGGCACAAGAGAGAAGGGAGAGGGGAAGGCACCAAGGGGACAGAGTGTCCCCTTAATCTTCTTCTTCTCCTTCTCTTGGTTGTGAGTATGGTGGGATGAAGGTAGAGAATTATGAAGCCAAAGGATGGTGGAAATGGTGGTGGTTATGGGTCTTTTTATAGAGTAGGATGGGGGTTGTAGGTGGATTTTGGGATGGATGTTTAGGATGGGTTTTTAGGGTAGTTAGTTGATCCTAGGGCTACTATAGATTGGCGCCAACTCAATAATGGTGATTACCACCCTTGGTGCCTCTTGAGTTGGCGCCAAAAAGGGGGTTCTAGAAGGGTATGGGTTGGCGTCACTTAATGGAGGGTGGAGATGGTTTGGGTGATGAAGTGTAGGGCTATGATGTAAGTACGTTTTGGCGCCAAAACAAAAAGCTTCTAGAAGGGTGTTTTGGCACCAAAACAAGGTGGCTCTTAGTGGTGGTTGAGGGGCCAAGAGGTGTTTAAAGTTGGCGCCAAAAGTAGGAGCTACGTTGGACTAGGCTTAGGTCTACTTAGTGGACTAGTTAGGTGGTAAGGTGGAGTTAGATTGTAGGTGGTGGATGACGGGCATGGAACATGGTTGTTTAATTATGCCATTGTAGTATGCGTTCACGACGTCGATTTTAATTTAGAATGTGGAGTTGGTGAGTCCATGTGTTGCACACAAGGAGGTGTAAAATCAGATTATTTTGTCACTTTAAGTGTCACAGGAATGGTTGATTTGCTTGCTTATGAGAAAATGCAAGAGAGAAAGAGAGAGAGAGTAGGGTTAGAGATCATGTTTAAAGCATGACAATCATTTAGAAGGATGTGAGCTATAACATATGAAATATCATTAACATATAACATGAGGTGAAAGTTTGTTTACAACTACAACAATGGATGAAAGCTTAAACAAGTGCAACATAAACTAAAGTAAAGAGAGAGGGTGCGAGGAAGAGTCAAGGAGCCACGATAGTGGAGGGAAGCTTCGTCGACGGCTTGAAAACTCCGAGGTGGGTATGGAGTATTTGGTGGAGCTAGGAGAAGGCTAGAGTAGCTTGGAAGGTGTGTATGTATTCAATGCCTCCCAATGGGGTAGTTGAAGGGGTTTATATAGGGACAAGAGGTTTCCAAACTAAGGGTTTTAGCGACGTCCGAGACATCGCAAAAACCATGCCAGAAACATCAGTGAAGCCCCTCCTCCCGCCGGTCTATCGTAGGCACGCGTGCTTCTTCTCCCACGATCCGCGTGATCGCTCTGTGAGCCGTCCGATCTAAGATCGGACGGTTGAGAGTTTGCGTGGGCACACACAGAGGATCGTGCATCATCTCACCCAGGTGCATCCACGCGCATCCCTACACTGCATGGCGCGATCCCTACCGTCGGCTTCTGCATCAGTAGCTCAATTTTGTCCATGCGTGATTCTGCTGCCAAATGGAGTCCTGCCGCAGCTCAAACCCACGCCTGGCATGTGCGGATAGGGCGCTTGACAGCTACACTATCTCTGCATCTGGTCGTGGAGGCGAAATCGTGTGCGGCCTCTACCAACCGTTGGATGGAGATCCAACGGTTCGGATTTGAAGCGTTGGAGACGCAGGCGATGCTCTCGTGTTTTCAGCCATCCGATCCGCAAATCGGACAACTTAAAATGCTTTACACGATGAAGCCAAGGGTGTGCTATGAGTGAGGGCACGTTGGATGCTACCATGTGGTCTCCTGTGGGTCGTTGATCATTAGATCAATGGCCAGAACTTCTTGGGTTGGTCAAGGGAGCTCCAGATGTCGGATTTGAGTGATTTCAAGTCCATTGGACTCGATTCGTCAATCTGAATCCATCTGTGTGGTCCGATTGCTCATCTGAGGCCTGTTTCAATATGCACTTATACATATGGTCATTAAACATTGATTATAAGCAATTTTAATTTTATCATGCATGCAATGCTCCCAAGCCCATTATGGTACATCATTAATGCACATATATCCTCAAAACTAATCCTAGTTGATGGAATTATCATCATTTGAGATAGAGTTATCATACCCCCATGCTCATCCCTTGCTAGTCCCTAGCAAGGTTTATCCTAGCCATTTCAGTTAGAATTAGGAGTTGATTACTTAGACATTTGTTGCTTGTCACCGGGAGGAAATATACTAAGAGCCTGAGCTATAGAGACTAAACAGCGCCCGTGTGTCTTCCAAAAGGCGAACCACCCAAATCCTCATTTTAAAGCATATATATTTTTTTTCTTTTTCATCTTTTCTCATTTTTTTGGATTTTTGGAGTTGAGAGTGTGTCGGTAACTTTTTACGGCTACCCAACCCACCCATAACTCGAAAAAGACTCTAAGTGCTAAGCATCTTGGTGTGAATGCTGCGATAGACTTATTCAACGGTAATTAAAACTAACTTTGGGTTTCTACGCCCCTAAGTGATTGGAAAAGGAAGTGCTTGCCTCAAGGTGTATCTGTCCGATTGGTAGCTTTCTTCCTACTTTTATTTTTATTTGGGGTCAACACAAGGGTGTTTCCAGTGTATATCCCTTCGGATTGATCTACTTCCCTGCTTCTTCCTTAGGTGTTTTGGACTTTTTGTGCATTTAGTGAGCTGGGTTCTGGACAATCGGCCAATGGGCTGTTACCCACAACCACTTACCAGCCATACTCATATGGTGAAGTGTGGCTTTTTTTTTTCTTTTTCTTCTTTTTCTATTTTTCTATTTCTCCATTTTTCTCTTTTTTTTCTTTTCTTTTTCTTTTGTTGTTTAGTTGGTGGCTTCCTTGATCTAAGATTTACCTAGAGGCAATAAAAGAAAATGATCCTATTGCTGGGCTCTAGACAACCGACCAATGGGCTGTTACCCATGACAACTTACCAGCCATACCACCATAGAAGGTTCATTAGCTACCCAATTTTTGTTAGAATCTCCGAGGAGCAAGTCAGTGCAAACAAAATGTGTATAGATGCTTAGACTAAAAGTCCCTCCAAGTTAGAGGGTGGAATTGATAAGTTGTATACTTATCACCTTTCTTTATTGATCAGATTAATGTAAATTAAGTTTGCGAGGATTCAGGGCTAAATCCACATTTTAGTGGACACCAGGGTTGATTAAGCCTGAAGGCCTGAAAAGTCTATGTATTTCAAGTTCTCGTATTATTTCCCATAGTTGACAAGCTCCTAATGCCTAAGTTTTCCTTCCTAAATTTTATTATTATTATTATTCAAGCTAATAATATGAACTCATAGAATGCAAATTACCACCCCCCCATGCTTAAGCTGGACAATGTCCTCATTGGCAAATAAATGTATGCAAAGGAGGTACAAAAAGAAATCACCTAAGTATCACACTTTACCTGATCACTATGAATCTTCTAGGTTGCCTCCCAGGAAGCGTTGAGTTTATTGCCTCCAACTGGGCGAAGCTCCATGTCAACCCTCAGTGAGGGTGACTACTTCCTTTGGGGGAACTTGGGCAAGATAATGTTTTAATCTCTGGCCATTTACTATGAATGTTTACCCAGTGTTAGGATCTACAATTTCAACGGCCCCATTGGTATAAGGTTTGACCACCTGATATGGTCCTGTCCACTTTGATCTCAGCTTCCCAGGGAAAAGTTTGAGTCGGGCATCAAAAAGCCAGACTTGCTGATTGGGCTCAAAGATTTTCCTATGAATGTGTCTGTCATTGACGACTTTCATCTTTTCTTTATAAAGTCAACTGTTCTCATAGGCGTCCCGACGGATTTCCTCGAGCTCGGAGAGTTGGAGCGTCCTTTGAGCTCCGGCTAACTGGGAATCCATATTGCACTGCTTAATAGCCTAGTATGACCAGTGTTCCAACTCAACTGGAAGGTGGCAAGCTTTGACAAAGACCAAACGATAAGGTGACATGCCTATTGGGGTCTTAGAAGCGGTCCTGTATGCCCAAAGGGCATCATCCAATCGTGTGGACCAATCCTTTCGGTCAAGTCTCACAGTCTTTTGCAGAATGTTCTTGATTTGTCTATTAGAGACCTTGGTTTACCCATTTGTTGCAGGTGATACGGGGTGGCAATGCGGTGAGTAACCCTGTATTTTCTAAGTAGGGCACAAATTGGGCATGAATAAAGTGGCTCCCACCATCACTGATCATGGCTTTCGGTATCCCAAATCGAGGGATGTTTTGCTTAACAAAGTCCGTGATAGCCTTATGATCACATCTTCGGCTGGCGATGGCTTCGATCCATTTTGAGACATAGTCTATTGAGACTAGTATGTACTTAAAGCCATTGGATGGTAGGAAGGGACCCATAAAATCGATGCCCCAAACATCAAAGATTTCGACAATCAAAATGGGTTGGAGGGGCATCATGTTTTTTCTGGTCATAGTCCCTAATGTCTGGCAGTGAGAGCAAGTCTTAGCGAAGCTGTGTGCATCCTTGAATAGGGAGGGCTAGTAAAATCCAGACTGCAAAACCTTTGCAGCCATTTTCTTCCCCGAAAAGTGGCCACCATAGGCTTGGTCGTGACAAAAGGATAGCACACTTTGGACTTCTTCCTCAGGAATACACCTCCTAATGATCTGGTCGCCACAGAGTCTAAACAGCATGGGATCATCCTAGAAATAGTGGTTGGCTTCAACCAAGAACTTATCCCGTTGCTATTTGGAAGTTGACGAAATAGTGCATGGGATCATCCCATTGTTGTCCTACCACCAAATAATTGACGAAGTCTGCATACCAGGGTAGATTTCTTCCTTGCACGACTAGAAGTTGTTCATCAGGAAAGGTGTCAGTCAAGGGTAATGATGGTCCAATGTGGTCTGGGTGGAGTTTGGATAGGTGATTGGCTACAACGTTCTTGGACCCCACTTTGTCGCGTATTTCCAGGTCAAATTCCTGCAAAAGTAGGATCCATCTGATGAGCCTGGGTTTAGCGTCCTTTTTGGTCAACAAATGCCGGATAGCTGAGTGGTTAGTGTAAATCATCATGCAGGATCCCAGAAGATATGATCGAAACTTTTCTAATCCAAAGACTACAACGAGCAGTTCTTTTTCTGTGACAGTATAATTCCGTTGAGCCTCATCTAATGTCTTGCTCGCACAGTAGATCACCATGGGTTTCTTTTCTCTTCTTTGTCCTAGGACTGTGTTGATGGCAAAATTTGATGAATTGCACAAAATCTCAAAGTCTTAGGGCCAGTCCGGGGGTTGTAATACAGGCACAGTGGAGACTGTTTCCCTGAGAGTGTTGTAAGCCTTGATGCAATCAGGTGTCATGTGAAAAAGGGTGTCATTGGCTGGAAGGTCAGTCAAGGGTTTAGTGAGTTTGGAAAAATCTTTATGAACCTTCTGAAGGTTCGTCCCTTTTACCAGGAGGGGTGACGTAATAAAATTGCGGAATTGAATATATAAAGCAATATCACAAAAATAAGCAATCACACAATGTACACAAGTAATTTTTAGGTGGAAACCCAAACCGGGTGAAAACCACCACCTAACCCTCTCGAGTTAGGATTTTCCGATCAACCAAGTTGATCAAATCCACTAACCGAATCACTTTGAACGAGGGTGATTCAACCTCAATACAACCACGCTACAAGTACGAGGGTAGCGTTCCTCAACCCCTTCTCTCCACGAGAAGGATTTTGTCCCACGAAGGAGACGGGAATTCGCAAAGCGAATACCCAACCAAAATACAAAGATAGAATAAACAACAGTCCTATAGAGCCAACAAAATTAAACCTAGCTTCTATAGGAAATAGGAAACTCCCCTTTGCAAGGAGTGCGTCGATGATGACGCGGTGCGTGTGCCACGCAACGGCGCAATGTCGCTCTCGTAGACAACGGCGGGAGAGCGGGTGCGCGAAGGTTTGATGCTCTCAAGATGTAGAACTTGAGCTTAGAGAGCAAGAGCTTCTTGGACACAAGAGAGTGGAAGTATGTTGCTTAAGTGTGTCTTGTGTTTTTTCTAAGTCTATCTTGTGTGTTTTTGAGTTGCAAAGACTCCCCTCTATTTATAGAGGCCTTAGGAAGGCTTTGGAAGGCTTGGAAAAGCTTCCATAGCCGTTGGGTGCAAAGCCCAAGAGAATCAGGCCGAAATCAGGACAATGATTACACTTCACAGGGTTATCAGACGTCTAACTCTGGCATCAGACGTCTGGAAGGCCACTTTAAGACGTCTGATTCCAAGGTCAGACGTCTGATTCTATGCGGGTTTCTCCCTGACTTGAATCAGATCTAAACAGGGTTTTTGTACAAGTCCATCAGACGACATAGAGGACGTCTGGCACTAAGTCTGGACGTCTGGAAACCTACTTTTACCGTGGGAATTGATTTCCAAACGTTGCAACGGCTAGAAAATCTCTGAGAAGAGATTTTGGGTCAGCCGAGGCAAAACGGTCATTTATCAGACGTCTGTGAAGTCCTATGGACGTCTGATAAGGCTCTAACGGTCATATTCTTGAGTGTCTTCTAAGCCAGCCAACGGTCCACTAACTGGACGTCTGGCAAATCCATCAGACGTCTTCTAAGACGTCTGGTCTAAGGTCTGGACGTCTGATTTCATCAGACAGAAAACTAAGTCCAGCCTAACAGTTATCAGACGTCTGAAACAACAGTCAGACGTCTTAAAATACTTTATCAGACGTCTGATTTTGGGATTAGACGTCTGGAAATGCTGTTTGAACCCTATATTGGTTTTCTAAGTATTCTACAGAAAACCTAAGTATCCTAGGGTTGTGCAGGTGTTCCTAGGACTACTTTTAGGGTACTTTGAGGCTCTTTAACATAATGTTCTAAGGAATCAAAAAGAGCAAGAAAATAAATACAAGAGATACATGAAAGGATAAAAAAAGAATCTATCCTATTCTTCTTGTCTTCCATCTCCAATCTTTCGCTCCACGCGAACCTCCTCTGTTTTCCGTCAAGCTCCTCCAATCCGTCCTGGATGCGAGCTCGAACTCCGTCTAAACACGTCCACATTTGCAATTGACCTGAAATCTAGGACTGAAATTGCAAATGTTAAATAACACGTGTTTTGTTATCATCAAAACAAATGATCGTGGTGCTCTAGCACCAACACCTTCTACAGAAGCCAACATGTCCAAGGAAAGATCGGATTTTCCTGACCAAGCTTGAAGGTGGAAGTTTGGAAATTAGATCAACCTTAGCTCGATCCACTTCGATGCCCCTATGCGAGATGATGTGACCAAGGACAATCCCTTCCTGAACCATGAAATTGCTCTTTTCCCAACTTAAAACCAGGTTGACCTCGATACATTGCTTTAGGATCTTTTCCAAGTTGCTACGACAATGGTCGAATGAATTCCCAAACACGGAGAAATCATCCATAAAGACCTCCAGGTATTCACCCACCATTTCTGAAAAAATGGCTAGCACGCAACATTGAAAGGTAGCGGGTGCATTGCAAAATCTGAATGGCATACGACGAAATGCGAACATTCCATACAGACAAATGAATGTGGTCTTCTGTTGATCTTCCGGTGCAATAGCAACTTGGTTGTATCCTGAATATCCATCCAGGAAGCAAAAATATTTCTGCCCTGCCAATTGCTCAAGAATTTGGTCAATGAATGGCAGAGCGAAATGATCTTTCTTAGTGGCCTCATTAAGCTTCCTATAGTCGATGCACACCCGCCATGCGGTAGCGGCGCGGGTGGGGATGGATTCGCCCTAGTCATTGGTGACCACGGTGAGCCCAGCTTTCTTGGGTACCACTTGAGTAGGGCTCACCCAGGGGCTATCGGAAATTGGGTAACTGATATATATGTCCAGCCACTTGATTATCTCTTTTTTAGCGACCTCTCACATATTCGGGTTCAATCGCCTTTGCATCTGGTGAGAAGGTCGAGCCCCATCTTCCAAATAGATCTTGTGAGTGCAATAGGCAGGGCTAATTCCCCTTAGGTTAGAAATTGTCCACCCAATGGCTGCCCGATGTTCAGAGAGGGTTGCAGTCAACCTAAGTTCTTGATCCTTAGTTAAGTGGGCATTGATAAGCACAGGGAAGGTCTGGACAGGTCCTAGGAAGGCATACTTGAGATTATCAGGCAAAGGCTTCAATTTGGGTGTTGGTGGGACAACATTCGATGGGTAAGGGAAAGGTGGGAGTTGATCAACATCAATCTCCTCAAATGGTGGTTGTGGAAGGTAATCAGCTCTGGAAATGTCAATCTCCATAGGCTGGGATGGGTCAGGAGAGTCATTGACCGGTTGAGTCAGATGGTCTGCTGAAGAGCTGAGAGTGAGGCATTCTTCAACCAAAGGTTCCATGGGATCGTTCTCCTCAACCCAGCCATAATCAAAAGACTTAGCTGCCCTGAAGATATCCAATTGCATCTTCTTATCCCCAAAGGTGATTTCCATGCATCCCGTGTCGCAATCAATGTTCGCCTTAGCCATAGCTAAGAAAGGTCTGCTCAGGATGATAAGTGTATTTTGCAGTTGTTCGGGGACTTCCATGTCGAGGACCAAAAAGTCAATCGGGAAGTAGAAGTCCTTGACTCGAACAATCACGTCTTCGACTACCCCCTTCAGGGTTGTCACAGATTTGTCAGCCAATTGAATAGTCACAGGTGTGGGTTTCAATTCTCCAAATCCAAACTGGTGATATAGGGTCGTCGGGATGAGGTTGATCGAAGCACCTAAGTCCAAGAGCTCTCCCTCAAATGTCATGTCCTCGATATTACATGAAATCAAGGGCGCTCCTTGGTCAGTTCATTTGGGAGGGAGGCTACTCAATATCACTGAACTAGCTTGTTTTGAGAACACTACCTTCCTAGGTGCTTGGGTTTTCGGCTTATGCTTCGACGTACAAACATCCTTCAAGAACTTAGCATAAGCCAGGATATGTTTAATTGCTTCGAGGAGTGGAATATTAATTTGGACTTGTTTGAAAATTTCCAACGTCTCCTCATTCTCAACGACAACTTTCTTTTTCTTCCTTTCCTCTAAGGCCTCAGGGTATGGTGTTTGGGTTTGAATCGGGTTAGTCTCCATGTCCTTGGGTTCCTCCTACTCACCCTTAGACTCAGGTATCTCAGGAAGTGAGGTCACGGGAGGGGTTGGCCATTTGGGGTCCTGGGTTTTAGTGCCACTTCTCAAGGTTACCGTGTTGGTAGAGGCGTTGGGACCATGGGTAGATCCTTGAGAAGAAGAGGAAGAAGGAGCACCAAACCCAGGTGGTGTTTATGGGGCTTGCTAGACCATGTGGACATGTCCATGATTGGCTTGGAACCCTTGAGAATTGGGGCCTCTGTTGATCACATTTCTCAGGTTCGGTTGTGGCTTAGAAGGAAGGGATCGCTGTTGTTTGCAATCCAACAGATGGCTCAACTGTCCCTTCACTAATGCCACTTCCTCCTGATGTTTTTGATTCATATTAGCCATCATTTTTATCAACGTGTCCATTTGATTTTGTGGGGGAGGGGTCATCCTATTCTGCCTATAGGGTGGTCTAACCGATGGACCTTACTGATAGGAGGGGAGGTTTGGCCTAGGTTGGTTCTGAAATTGGTTCGATTTTTGGTTTGTCTAGGCGAAATTCGGGTGATTATGCCATCCGGCATTGTAGGTGTTGGAGAAGGGGTCAGGTTTGGAGTAACCTTGGATAGCTTGGACATCTTCAAAGATAGAAGGTGCTGAGGGGGAGGGAAGTGAGTAATCAGGTGTTGAGGGAACAAAAGTCCCTCCCTAGAACATGGTCAGGGGTTGTTCCAGGTGCATTTGGCTCATTGGCTGCACTAAGTCTACATTGTGAGCTCCCTTTGCTAGGGAGAGGGCCTGTAGCGAGTTCCTGGTATGGTTTAGCAACTCATCAATCTTTTTGTCCACCAATTAAACTCGATCCAACTTTTTGGCTATAATGTCTATGTCAACCATTCCAAAATTTTCTTGCACCTCATAGATCCCACCATGAGGTTGACTGGATCGATTGAACTGGGTCATGGAGGCATTGTTGAGCAAATTCTCACTCATGGACTCAAAGAGTTCGAATGCACTCTCCTCATCTTTGTTCAAAAAGTTAACTCCACATGAGGCATCAACAAAGTTACTAAGGTTGCTGTCCATACCGTGGTAGAAGATCTGGGCCAATTACCACCTTGGAACCTCATGGTGTGGCCGTTTCCTCAATAACTCATTAAATTTTTCCCATGCCTCATGAAATTGTTCCCCACCTTGTAGTGTCAATGTGGTAATGGCTCTTCTGAGGGCATTGGTCTTACTTATGGGGAAAATTTTCTTCAAGAATGCATGCCTCAGTTCCTCCCAGGTGAAGATGGGTCTCCCTAAGGTTCTAAGCCAATGAGATGCTTTGTCTTTTAGGGAGAAAGGGAATATCTTAATCAAAACAATGTACAAGTTGATGTTCCTGGGTTTCACAGTTCGGGCAATCCTGTCTAGGTCCTTAAGGTGTTGGAAGGGGTCCTCATTCAAGCTCCCATGAAAGTGGCTCTGAATTAAGCTCAAGACGTTAGGTTTCAGCTCAAAATCATCTCTCCCTTCAGAGACCCTAAGATGTGGCTCGATCCGGATAGCAGACAGATCATAAAAATCACAAAGAGGCCTAGGTTGGCCCTTAGGAGGTTGTGGTGAGTTAGGTGGGTTCAGTGGGGGTTGCCCTTGAGGGTTTTGCAATCTGTGTATGGCTTGCATGATGGTTTGGATTTGTTGTTGTTGTAGTTGGTGGTTGGTAGAGATCTGGACCTGAATGATGGCCATAGCATTGGGTGGGGGTTGGTCCTCAACCTCATCTATTCTAGGTTCAGCCATGTCTCTTGCAAGATCAAGTCCTCTTTTGATTTCTCTTTCCAAAACAACTAGCTCAGGATGAAGTGATCGTCTCCCGTGCATACACTAGAGAAGTGCGGGGAGGGATGCGAAGAGAAACAGATGTGAGAAGTGTGTGCACAAACAAGTAGACAAGTTTAGTCCTTACAGTGTGTACCTTAGGTGAGATAGAAGCCTCAAAGGGAATGATCAAGCCTGTAAGCACTTAACCGCCCTTCCTAATGTTAATCTGGCCAGGTTGATTACGGGGATTGAGGGGAAGGTTCTTTCTTTGGCTTTCGTCACCAGTTCCGTAGACCCCACAACCGCGATTATTTAACACTTCCCCGCAGCCTAGACACAAGATTCTACAAAGGGAATGAAGGCCAAGTGCCTAGCAAACCAAATCACACCCCCAAGACTTAAATCAACCCTACCTAGGGCACGTCTACTATATTTTAATGAGGGGCTAGGCTAGTGCTTGTGCTCAAGATTTGTGATGAGGCGTTGATTGGGGTTGTGCCTCTCAGTTAACCGATTTGAGTGTGAGTGCACTTAATAAGACATGGTTCTCAAGCAAGGATTTTAAGATGTGGTGTCTTTTAAAGATTTGTCCTTGCTTTAGTGCTTTTTAGGGTTGAAGTGCCTTAATGTTTTTAAACAAGGTTCAAGTGGGCACACATAGTTTTGTACACAGTGAGTGAAAGTCAATTTCCTTTAGAGTGATGTGGCCCTAGAAAAGCAACCCTAATGAGTTCACCCTAGTGTTCATGCAGTTCTACCAGGTGAGTTGATTTTAGTTATGGTGAGTGGTGCGGCCCAAGTCAAATCATGGTAGCTTCGCAAACACCACTCAAAAGAAAGAAGAAGAACACTCAAAAAGATTATCTCCTTAAGAATGTTAGGGTGTATTTTTTTTGTTGGGTGATGAGTTTGGAATGTAGGTCAAGTAGTCATTCACCACGCCAATTTTTTTATTTATATTTTTTTGTATTTTTCTTTTTTTAAGCACACAAACAACCAAATGGTGGAGTGATACTCACAACTGGTCTTCGCCACACTTTACTCCATCTCTATCGTCGCGAATCATGCTCCTTCGCTGCCAACACATCAAGTTCCTGCAATCAATCAATTAGAGGGAGAAAAATGAGTTAGACGATGCGAATACGAATGCGAGATGAAAGCAACAAAAGAAACCCGTTGCCTCCCCAGCAATGGCGCCAAAAACTAACAGGCGCGGAACACGGTTGTTTAATTATGCCATTGTAGCATGCGTTCACGATGTCAATTTTAATTTAGAATGTGGAGTTGGTGAGTCCAAGTGTCGAACACAAGGAGGTGTAAAATCAGATTATTTTGTCGCTTTAAGTTTCGCAAGAATGGTTGATTTGCTTGCTTGCGAGAAAATGAGAGAGAGAGTAGGGTTAAAGATCGTGTTTAAAGCATGACAATCATTTAAAAGGATGTGAGCTATAACATATGAAATATCATCAACATATAACATGCGGTGAAAGTTTATTTACAACTACAACAATGGATGAAAGCTTAAAGTGCAACATAAACTAAAGTAAAGAGAGAGGGTGCGAGGAAGAGTCAAGGTGGCCACGACAGTGAAGGGAAGCTCCGTCGGTGGCTTGACAACTCTAAGGTGGGTATGGAGTATTTGGTGGAGCTAGGAGAAGGCTAGAGTAGCTTGGAGGGTGTGTATGTATCCAATGCCTCCCAATGGGGTAGTTGAAAGGGCTTATATAAGGAAAAGAGGTTTCCAAACTAAGTAACGATTTTAGCGACGTTTGGGACGTCACTAAACCCATGCTAGAAACGTCGGCGAAGCCCATCCTCCCGCCGGTCCATCATAGGCGCGCATGCTTCTTCTCCTATGATCCGCGTGATCGCTCTGTGAGCCGTCCGATCAAAGATCGGACGGTCGAGAGTTTACGTGGGCATGCACTGAGGATCGCGCATCATCTCGCCCAAGCGTATCTGTGCGCATCCGCTGCACCACATGGCGCAATCCCTACCGTCGACTTTTACATCAGTGGCTCAATTTTCTCTATGAGTAATTCTACTGCCAAATGGAGTCCCGCCGCGGCTCAAACCTGCGTCTGGCATGTGAGGATAGGGCGCTTGACCGCTACGCTGCCTATGTATCTGGTCACGGAGGAAAAATCGTGTGTAGCTGCTGTCGACCGTTGGATGGAGATCCAACGGTCCAGATTTCAAGCGTTGGAGATGCGGGCGATGCTCGCATGTTTTCAGTCGTCCGATCTGCAGATCGGATGGCTTAAAATGCTTTGCGCGATGAAGCCGGGGGCGTGCTGCGGGTGAGGGCACGTTGGATGCTGCCACGTGGTCGCCTGTGGGCCGTTGATCATCAGATCAACAGCCAGGACTTCTTGGGCTAGTTGAGGGAGCTCCGGATGTCGGATTTGAGTGATTTCGAGTCCATTGGACTCGATTTGTCGACCTAAATCCATCAGTGTGGTCCGATTGCTCATCTGAGGCCTGTTTCAATATGCACTTGTACATACGACCATTAAACATTGATTATAAGCAGTTTTAATTTTTTCATGCATGCAATGCTCCCAAGCCCATTATGGTATATCATTAATGTACATATATCCTCAAAACTAACCCCAGTTGATGGAATTATCATCATTAGATGCAGAGTTATCAGTGGATGGCCCTTAGGAGCTAAGGTGTAGCTAAGCTAAGCTAGCTTAGCTAGTAATTGAGTAGAGCAGGAGGTGGGATGGAGCTAGGGTTTAGGGAAGAGGAGTTGAGGAAGGAATGTCTAGAGCTGAGCTGGAGCTGGTAACTGCTGAAGGGAGTTGCAGGGTGCTACTTTAGTTGGCTTAGCTTGCTAGTTCTTTGCTAGCTGCTAAGCCAAGCTAAAGTAAGCTGGCTTTTGCTGAAATATGCTGAGGTGAGCTGGGTCTGGATTTCTCAGGGAGGACTTAGCTAGTTGGAGTAGCTTAGGTAGATTAGCTCAACTGGTTGATCTAAGTGCAGTCCCCGGGAGCTGGACTTGAGCTGGCCTGAGTTGTATGAAGTCATCTTCAGCTGACTTGAGTTGAGTGGAGCTGGAAGTAGCTGAACCTAAGCTGAGGTGGACTCCAGTCAACTTAGCTGAGCTATCTAAAGCTCCTAGTGAACTGATTGGAGCTAAGGTGAGCTAGACTCAACTAAGTTGAACAAGGTTTGAGCTAACTTGAGTTAGGGTGAGCTAAGATGAGCTACCTTGAGCTACCATTCAGCTAAAATGAGCTTAATGGAGCTAACTCTGACTCAAGTGAGCTGGAATCCAGCTATGATGAGCTGGATTTGGCTGAGTCCCAACTAGAATGAACTTTCTCTTCATCAGTTGCCTTCATGAGTGCTAGGATTTTAGGGATCTATCTATTTTTTTGTCCCTAACACTCAAGCAAACATATTAAAATTACAACAAAATATGCAATGCATGCCTAACCTAATTAACGCATAAATGTAGCCTAAAAATCCGTTTGCGAAGTTAAAATCCTAAGAGCTAGGTTTTGATGGGAACACCATCATGAGCCATAACTAGCTCAATTTGGTCTGATAAAGTCAATAGAAGCTCCTACATATCAATCAGAAGGTCTTTTGAGCAGGATGAGTTGTTTTGAGAAGAAAAGATGAAAATAGAGTTATTTATGCAATTTTACCATCTTATCACAAATACAGAATAACCACAGGATATGTCAGGGGTTTATTAAAGCTCTTATTATTAGTCATTAATGCCTAATAAGAGGGTCCATGGAGACAGAAATGGGTTTTCACGCATTTCAAGAATATGACATCTAAAATCCTAAAAACAGACTCGCTTAATTAACTGAGGTTCTAGTTAGGATAAAATTCATCTAAATCCTCTAAAAATCATAGAAAATATTATCTAGGATTTGGCATCTTTGATTTGACCATCTGAACCCATTTTAACCTGAAATAAAGTCTAAGATAGACTATTGCCCTAATTTGGGTTTTTGCATAAATTACCTAGTCAAACTAGGTCAAAACCAAAATCCAACTTCACCATTAGATTCCTTAGGTCCAAATTAGGTTTGTATCAAAATTTAGACCCAATCAGAGATTGTCTTGACCTAGTTTGCAATTTGGTCCAGTC
This sequence comes from Thalassia testudinum, assembly GCA_037157565.1. Classification (NCBI taxonomy): domain Eukaryota; kingdom Viridiplantae; phylum Streptophyta; class Magnoliopsida; order Alismatales; family Hydrocharitaceae; genus Thalassia; species Thalassia testudinum. The sequence continues at coordinate 2,155,452 of JAZHRO010000003.1, read as the reverse complement.
TTACTCTTTTTCTCTCACATAACCCCTCAACTTTTGAAATTCCTTGCAAAAAGCCCCCTATCTTTGTCGTCACTCTTTGCAAAAAGGTCCTTCCACCATTTTCATGAAGGAATCCTACTTAGGAGAGCTGTGTTTGGAAAGAACTTGTTGATTATTTAACGAATCACTCTCAAAATTGAAAGAGAGATTTGTCAAGTAATTTCCTTCCTTTTTAGCCTTGTCTGAGTCTCCAGATCTCGCCCAATCTCTCATGCAAACCTTTGAAAGGCTTCGATCTCCATAGATTTCAGAGCTTGGAAGCTTCCAAGCTTGAAAACCCCTCCCCATGGCCTATAAAAGGATCAGGGGCAAGAGCCTGAGCTCCTTAGCAATTTTTGGTCAAAGAAAAGCCCTCTTCCTCCTCTAGCCATCTCCGCAGTTTGCTCCGGCGACGTCGTCCATTCTCAACAGCCAAATTGGACGACCTATCTTCCTCCCCTCATTGCCACACGCCTCTCCGGACAAAGAGAGGGTGTTTCTCTCCCTCGTTCATCGTTGCTACCTCTCCATCCCTCTCATCTTCTCCGGCGTCGGTTTGCCACAACTGACCTCTTCCAGCCACCTTCTCCTCTCCTGAGCCCCTCTATCCTCTTCTTTCTCTCCCTACTTCTTTTTCCCACACTTACGACACATGCACGACCACTATTTCCCCCTCAACGTCGTCATCTTCCTCCTCTCTGGCGATGCTCCGGCGATGCCTTCCCGCCACTCCACCTCAAGAAAATCGTCGCCCCCACCTCCACTAGCTCTGCCGCAACTCGCTCTATAAAAGCCCTCACTCAATTTTAGCTTTCACTCACCGTAACCTCTCCCCGAACACAACCACCTACGCACTCACTCGCCGACGTCACTACACTCACACACACACTCTCGCACCATGCCAACCCCCTCATTACGTTCGTCGAAGGTCGGCGATCCTCCTGAGCATATCTGATTGGGCCATCAGGCCATGTTTTCTTATCTCAGGTCCTACATCGAAGCTCTGTCACCTCGCTTCCTTCTCTAGCTCCGTCCGACGCGCTCAGGTCGAGTTCTCCCTCATGATGATCCCAGGTGTTGCGGCCCACTCTCAGGAAGAGACCCAGGCTTCCAATTAAAGCATCAGTAGCTCCCTTCGACTTCAATTAGACACCTTCATCCATTGTAGCTGCAACACGAAGCGACCAGTGGGAATAATCCTACATCGTAAGCAGCAACACCGTTTTCTTGGTATAAGATGAATTTCTCTCAGTGCCCCATTGCCTCAGTGAGCACGGGGTGAGGTCCCTCTCCACGTGCACGCTCACTCCATGCAAGTTTGGGCTCTAATCCGATTACTCGTATACCTAAGTCCGATTAGCATATTTCTGAGAGAAGAAAGAAAGAGTAAAGGAAGAGGAGAGAGTGGGGGAGGGGGGTTTTTGCCCTTGCTCCTGCCCTCTCTATACTTAGTCGATTTGGGAGGCTTTCGTGCTTCCGTGCTGTGCTTGTGCCTCTCACTGAGGCTTGCTGGTTCTAAGCTACTGTTGCACTACTTACTGACATGGAATAATTGTTTGATCATTACTGTTTAGTTATTTGAGGATTATTGTGAGCATACTTAGAAGGGTAATTGGTGATTTAAATCACCATTTTACCCCCTTCTTTTTGCATCTTGACATTGGTTTATATATATTATTGTTATATGGAATTTTCATTATAACTTGCTCATCTTTTTTGGTAATATTGTGATATTTGAGATTAGTTGCAACACTTGCTCCCTGCGTTCGACCTCGGATTTCTTTCGAGCTATAAAGTGTATTTGTTTTTCGTGAATTATCAGCTATACTACAGCGCATCAGTTTTAAACACCGATTCAGAGTGAAACACTATATATTTTGTAGAAACAAATATCCAGTAAGAACTTAGTTCTTAACTGTTCACATCTTTACTTAGTAGAATTATTTGCATTGAGGTATCCATAGCTGATACAAGCGTCATCACAAAAAGCTGGGTTGTTATGGAACACTATGTAACAGAAAAGCATTTTCCATTCATGAGATTGTAGTTTATCGAACAACTTGGTGGGAAGAAAAGCTCAATTCTTTTTTTAAATCTCACATTTTCAATGTTTTTTTTCAGTCATGAAATTATTGCTTATGGATTTGCTAGAGAGAGTGTTATTTTCTTCATCACGTATTTACACCTATCAAGTTGTTTCACATCCTCCCACGTGTATGAATGCAGAAGAACTTTTCCTTTTCTAGATGTTCTTTAGAAACTTTTTGGTAGGTGCTCTGGAAATTGGTCTGGAATTTGAATCACATGCTTTCCTTTTTGTCATCTACAGTTTGAAAAGAAGGGCTTTAAAAATGTTGTTAATTGCAATCTGAAATTTTTCTTAGAGATCAACGTGTTATTAAATACTTTCCTTTAATTGTATGTTTTGATATTTATAATTTCTCCTACAATCCCATGTGCTTCCAGAGCAATCCTTTTATTATTTGCTTTGTTCTTGTTAGAGTCAATGTGCAATCACTAACATTAGTTCTATGTTGTTGCAACTAGTGTGTTTTATTGGCATGATGTGAGTTTTTCTTTTTGCTTAGTTTTTAAAGTGATCTTTTTTGGGTGAATTCAATAACTAATGGTGGGATGCCTAGTATATGATGTCCATTGTTTAGGTCCAATAACTAAGATCTTGATGTTGTCTGGAAATTTTATTTGTTCTTTGTAGTATAATTCCTTTGTTTTTGTGTTGGAAGTTAAGTTAGTTACAATTGTAAACTTGTGCGCTTTCTTTTCATTCTCTTTATATGCAATTTTGATAAGTGGTCTTTGTTTATGGTGGCAGGTTGGAAATAGGATCATCTGCAAAAGGATTCATGTCTGTGTAGAGTATGTACAACCTTCCCGCTGCATTGAGGAATTCTACCATAGGAACCTGAGGAACGACAAACTTAAGGCAAAGGCAAAGGCTAGAGGTGAGGTCATTAACACAAAGAGGCAAGCAGAGGGTCCCAAGCCTGGTTTCATGGTGGTAGGTGCTACCCTGGAGACTATGGCACCCATTCCATATGATGTGGTCAATGATCTCAAGGGAGGTTATTAAGAGGTTTTTGGCCAAATGTTTTGATTCATGCTTATGTTTTTCAATTTTAGCTGTCAGTCACATATCATAACTTGAGCCTTGAGTAATGGAGACTTGTTTTGATTCAAAAAGAAAAAAAAATTTTGTAATTTCTTCTAGTTACTTAGGTAAACTCAGGTGTTGATCCAACTTTGATACGTACAAAACTGAAAGAGGCCCTTCTACATGCACCAGAAAAGCAACGAGTAAAGAGTTTATGTTGTTTTCTTGGGCCTTTTTTTTTACTTTTGATTAGAACTTCATTTTCTTTTTTGGTATATGAGTCATGGACTTTGATTTTGTTGTGCTATAGAATATGTGACCTACCATTGTTGACCATATACTCAATATGTTCATGACAGTATGACCCTATTATTCCTCACACTTCATTTGCAGGACTTTTAGGGACTCTTAATACACCAATTAAGATGATCTTGGTTAGTTTTTAGTTTTTAGTTTTTACAAGAGACTATATGGAATCATAGTTGAGATTATACCATCTAAAGTGTATACATGTTAGGAATATGGCATAAAAAATCAAATCACTGGAATGGTTGGAGAATGGCACCCTAATTGGGATTAATTAATTGGATTGCTCAAAATAGGGATAACTGGTTTAAGCAATCATAGCCATGAGTTTCTGGTGAAAAACATTAATATATTACTAACATTCAAAACCAGCATGCCCATTGGTTCTTTCAGCCTATAACTTTGTAATTAACCTCATATCATTTTTTGACTATAGATTATAGCTACTTTTGCATTCTCTCTAGTGTGCACTAATGAATCATTGCTCATCCTTTTGATTTCATTTACTTCTATCACATTCTCATTGGACCAGAGCCTTTATCTATGTTTGATAAAGAAAGAACCTAAAATGTTCTCGAGGAACTAGACATCAATGCTATACAGGCATACCTTTTGATTTTTTTGCTTGCTTCCTTATAGGGTGATTGATGTTTGTTAATGGCTTGCTTTTTTCAAGGATGATTAACATTTGTTATTGATATGGACCCAACAAAGATAAGAATACGAATCCTACACACATGGTTGTGTATACACCCCTTTTAGATTGCTTTCCTCTGCTCCTGCTTGTCCAAACATGGCAACAATGGATTACTACCTTTTTAATTTAATTCCACAGGCACTACATGCATGGGACATGGCAAGCTCGTTTCAAGAGGGTTGCTGGCAACAAGGACCACAACACGAATGAGTTCGAGGATGAAGATGAAGATTAGTTTTTAGATTAGTTTACATTATGGATGAGATGTATTTATTTATTGTACGATGTGTGTACCTTTTCCTTGTAAGAACTTGAATATTTTGAATTAAGAATGAATGCAGTGTATTTTTTGATTACTTACGTGTATGAATATATTCTTTTTTTATGTGTGTGAATATTGCTATAACAAGTGTTGTTAACATTATAGGTACAATAAAAATGACAAAATAAAATCTAATTATAAAAGGTATTATAATTGATCTAATGTTATATTACTGTAATTAAAAATAGGTAAATAAAAATCTTTTGTGACTGTTAATGAAGGATTTTGTGACGGTATACATATTTGTGATGGTTTGTACATGTCGCAAATTTTAGCGTTAAATTAATTGTGTGAAATGGCATCAAAAAATTTTGAGATAGGAAATTACTAGCGCAAACTTGCAATAATTATTAATCATCCCGTAAGACTTTCGTAAACATTTGTGACGGTAAAATTTTTTAGGACGCCACTTTTTGTGACAGTTAACATTAACGTCTCAAAAAAGCTTTTGCGATGGTAGTGGATGTTTTTGTGACAGTAATTTCTTGTCACAATTGATATATTTTCCTATAGTGGAACTACTCGATACTTACCAAAAAATTTTATAAATGTTATTTGTTTCGACGTGATTCACAACTATAATGATACAAAATCTTTTAACGCGTTTCACAACGAACAAGTTGGCGCCATTGTCAGGGAGGCAATGAAAATTTTTAAAGCTTTTCCTCCTACTACTTATTTGAGATTTCTAACCTACTTTTTTTTTTATTTTGTGTATGCAACAAACGTAGAAATCCGGGAAGAAATGCGACAACGAAAAAAATTACGGGTTTCTAATCTCAGGTAGGTACTCGTATCTTAGATTAGGTTAAATTTCCTTCCAAAAAAGGAAAAAAAATCTCTTTTGGTGGATATTATCTTTTAAAAATCAACAAAACCACCTCTCAAATTTTCAAGCTACAACAAACTCTCATATTAAAAAATCAATTCTTGAAGATTTACATGTCCAAAATTCTAAAATTTTTACTAGACGTGGGCTTTGAATTTAGAAACAACATATTCAAATTTCGTGCCATTTTGAGTTATATAAAAATTTTAAAAAGTTGCAAACTAAACTGCTACAAAATCTGTTATTGTTCCTGATTTTTTGAAGTTCAAAACATTATAGGGATTTTATATAACTCCGATTAACTTGAAATTTAGGATACTGAATTTCTGTGAAAATAAAGAATTTAGGAAAAATATGAAAAAAAATTTTCTGCATGTTTGATTGCACATACAATTCAATCACTGACTAGGGGTCAAAGCAGACTATAGAACCCCAGTACACTTTAAATCTGAAAAAAATAGGAAACATGCATTAAAATTCTTTAAAAAAATATTTTCTGAGTGCCTAGTTGGTGGTGCAATAGGACCAATTTCTTGGATTGTTTAGGTCACACCACATTCCTGATTTTGGACTTAAAAGGATCATCTTAGCAGCTACTTGTTTCTAGGGTTTCCAAACCTCAAGGTAGAGCACCCTTTGCATTGCATACTTCTAAAGGAAATCTATCTCATAAATTGGGACTTTCAAAGAAACTCTTATGTGCTCATTAAAACCTTGCTTGAACTTGTCTAACTACGAAACCCTAAAACACAATTATACAAGCAATTGAACTTTAAAATGTACATCATAAAAAATTGCTTGTGAATCACTTGCCTATGCACTTCACACTTCTGAAATCAATTTTAAGGCAACACCCCCCTAACGCCCATCATATTCCAAAAGCACCTCAAGCTTAAGCCTAAAATTAAGTAGACATGCCCTAAGTAGGACTAATTTGCTTGGTAACTTGAAATTAGATTCGGCTAAGGTCAAGGCCTTGTCTACTTGGACCCATTAGTAACAAGAAAGGTCGGTGCGGTAACTGTGCATGTTAACCCTTAGTGGTGTCCTGTCGTGCGGGATGTCCTAGGGGGTCCCACCCTTTTGGCCAACCAAGTAATTCAAGGGTTGATCTAACCTAGTCATATTTTAGGAAGCCAGGATTAGGTCTAATTAGGGTTTACACTCTAAGGATTAGCTTGATTGATTATACTGTGAGGGCAGGGATTCTCTCATCTGTCTTCTCTCTCTCATCTATTAACTTTCTTTTGGTACATGGACGCTAGAAGGTCTCTGAACCTTAATTTGGTACCACCTTTAGAGAGTAATCTAAGGAGAAGATCCAATTTTTCTATGTCTGAATCCTTTCCTATGAGTAATTACCACGAGGAAGAATCGATTGAGGAGGAGAACTTGGACCCATACTCTTTTGCTTCTCACTATTCCTCCTTTTCTCCTTATCCCAACCCTTCCTTTACTCCAACCTCTTCAAGATGGGAGAACTCTTCTCAACACCGGGGACTTGATTCCCTCGTCTACACCTCATATTCCTCGGGTATAGCTAGGACTACCTCATCCTTACGGAATCCCACCCGAATCTCTGGATATCAAGGATCTCTACAATCTCAAGAGACACTCTCCATACAGGACCAGCACCTGACTGGCATGACCAACTATCTTGATCGGTTCAACCAGACTCATCTCTCCCCTGGTCACGGATATGCTTCAGAGTCCCAATACCTAGGATATCAATTCTATCCCTGAAATCACTTTGCAAATCATCCCAATTCCACCCAACCGACTCCACCTTCTTATTGGGATAACCCTACACCACCCAACCAAGCATATGATTCTTACCCTAGGTATTCAAATAATAGATATTTTGATTTGACTGAGGTTAGAAATCCTAAAAATTATTGTCCTCAGCCCACTCAAACCCTGACCATGGTGGTGATCCTGAGATTACCCAATTGTTCCAAGTAGTCCAGGAGATGAGAGAAGCGAATAAAAGAAATACGGATAACCTAAAAAAAGAACTTAATAGAATCTGGGAAGCACAACATGATAAAGTTGGTCAGAGTGTGCCACAAGTTGGTGGAAAGCCACTTATGGCTGAGGATCCAACCTTAAGTATGACATCCTATTCAATCCCAACCACTACATACACCGAGACCACCCACCAACCCTGTGATTATTCAGAATAGATCCTACCCATACCTACATCTGAACTAATAGATAATTTTGATATCGCAAAGACTGACTTTGAGGAGGAAGACTCACTCGAGGGTCTAAATCTTGATTCAGAACCTGAATTACAATCTTTCTATCTTGAGAAACAAATCTCAGGTGGGCCTGAGTACAAGTCCTTTATGTCAAAAGATGCACAATTGGACTACGCAGATGATTCGGATTTGGATATCTCAAAAAATTTGGGAGAATTAGAACAAGATTATGAAGAACTCCATCAGGAAGATAGAAGGATTGGGGACAGTGACACTCCTAGCCAAGCACGGTTGATGGTTCTGTTATGATTTTGTTTGAGGATTACCATGATCAGATGTGCTTAGACGATTAGATATCTGGATTCGAAAATACTAATCATTCTAAGATATTCCATATAGAAGCTGAATCTGCTTTCACTTCTATATCAGCTAATTCTCACCCTTCACTTCCCATCCACCAGAGTCTTAAAAAAAATCTTGACTCTTATCCCCAACATCTCGAGATTAAACAAAATAGACAATCCCCTTATGAAAAAGATGTCCAAGAAATTGTAGAATTATTAGGGATGACTTATGATGATTTATCTAAAGAAGCAAAGAATTTAGTTAAATCATGGAATTTTGATGAACTTGATTTGATTGATGAGAAACACGAAGACATTCCCTTAGAAGATGTAGTTCAAGAGAAAGACAATTGGGATCAAATTTATAATCCTACTAAAAAATTCACAGAACTAAAAGAATTTGAGGCCTATATTAATCTAGATTCTAATCTTACGCCCCCTTGGAACTGATTCTAAGGAATAATGAATTTTTACCCATTGCATTTGAGGATTTGCATCATGAATTAAAGATAGGATTTGGGCGACTCATATGAGATTTTTTATCACCTTAGGGATGAGCTTGAGGATACTGATATCTAGCATCATTTGGGTGAATCTGGAACTATTGAGATGGACTGCTGGATTTTATTTGACTCACCTACTCTACATCCATCTACACCTGACTTGACTCACGAAGTGGTTCCTTATACCATTTCAAACTACACCACTCGGGTTCCTCCTTTCATTTCCCATCACTTTCAAGACCCGTATGATTTATTCCCCATTGACCACTCTTTATCCACCTCATCTACCTTATGCACCACTTCTTATGGTTGCCACTATCTACTTTCCACTTTGGCTCCTGCACTTATTTTTCTCTCTTTTGTAGCACCTGGCTACAAATAATTCCAAGCCCATTTATTTCATTTTTCTGACCCTTTGGGCTTAGTATTCATCATCAGTTGATCCGCATTTGTGGATCACTGATTCTTGGGCCATATGATCATATCTTCATATTAATCCTAACTCAACCCATTATTTTGATTATTCATTTTTGGGTTTAGGTCTGGCAAATGATGCTAAACTTAGCGCTAGCTAAGAGGCAACCTAGTATTCTATATAGGTATTTTTTCATTTTTGTCTGATCAAGCTGACCTGGATAAACAAGCTCAGTTAGATGATATCCCCTCCTCTTGCTTATTACATTTTGATTTTCTAGATACAATTCAATGAGGACATTGTAATGAATAGGCATGGGGGGTGGACATTGCATGTCATATTTTTATGTCAAAAAAAAATTTGCATTCATGCATAAAGAATTTTTATCAAGAATGTTTTATTAAGGATTTATTCTTAAGTTGATTCCTGAATTTAGAATCCTGTACAATTTTACACTTGCATGTAGAATTTGTAATGAATCCTCTATGAAGATCGATAGACATCTTTAGTTTGTCGAGAAGAAGTAATGCTTCTTCTCCTGAACACTACTGGGGAGTCAGGCAAACCATCTTCTAGTAGATCCACCAAACAATTGCGACGTGAGAGTAGAGAGTCTACTGTTGCTCTAAGGGTAGTTTTCCAAGTAATTGGATAATGATACTCAGAGTTAGACATAGTTTTCACTCTCAGTTCCCGCATACAAATTCTTAGAGTGTGAATTTTTGAAGAGCCACCAAATAAAGCAAATACACAAAGAGCGGCTTCTAATAAAACTAGGACTAAGGTGGACGGTTACGACCATCCTTTATGGAATCATCGACTGAAGGAGGGTATTAATATCAAGGTCAAAAATACATAGCCCCATCCATTCTTTTCCTGGTGACAAGAGTAGGCACTTATTCAAGTGAAATCGTCATTTAGGAAATGCGTCATAGCATAGGACAAAATCGTTCAAATCATTTAAATTTATAAACTCAAATTCCAAAAATAGAGTTCGAGATCGTTCGAGGGAGCAAAGATGCAATTTTAATTCACCAATCATAAGAGATATAAGCAATTGAAATCAATGATATTCCAAATGATATTTCAATAAGAATCAGAATGATAGCACGAAAAGATTGGGTTAAAATTGTAATTTGAATCATGAAATTAACCCTTAAGTTTAAAGTTCACAACCACTAAAATATTTGAACAGTAAATCACAACTATTAATCTTCGTCAACTAAGTTATTCAAATAAGACCACAGTAACCAGGAGAAGGCCTCAGACGATGGGCAAGGCTTCCAAACGCCTTAAGAGGCACAAGGGCCTTCTCTTCACAAACATAGCAACAGCAACCAAGGCTCAAGGGCCTTTTTAGAATCTCTCTAAGTGTCACGAGAGAGGGTAGGCTCCAAGGTCTCAGTAGAGCAAAACCCACCCCCCTCTCTCTCAAATCTTCTTTCTCTTAGACCCAAGCTCAGAATCGGACCAGACCCAACAAGCGAGTAACCGGATCCACACCCAGACCCGTGTGGCATGTGCAAGGGTGAGGGCATGGATGAGAGTGTGAGGCGCGGTGTGTGTGTATGCGTGGTAGGGACCTGACCCCAGTGACTCGAAGGCAAACAGCCCTTGTCACTTTTTCCTCTTATACGCTGCTGGGGCTCCTTCGTTTCACGATGTGGGACTAATCCCACACGGCTTCTTTGCACAGCAGCAGTAGGAGGAAACGCCTCCAATTGAAGGTGAAGGCACGGCTATGGTTTTCAATTGAGGACCTGGGAAGGGTCCTGGGAGTTGTTCGCAACACCTAGTGGTGTTAATGCCGAAGAACACGGCTAGAGGAGGGCGGACGAGGCCGAAGATGACGAGGGCGATAGCGGAGGTCGATGAGCCTGAAGAACATGAATACGAGCTTATAGCCTTGATTAAACAAATTCAGAAGTATTGCCATGTTCTAAGGAACATGATGGTGGCTGTGGCGTGCTGTGAAGGTGTGTGTGGTGTGCTGGCGAGGTCTGGGAGGTGGTGCGGTGAAGCTTGAGTTCGGTGGGTGATTTGAGAAGCCAATCCCCTCAATTACTTGAGGGGTTTTGGTTGTGAGGACACAGCGAAGGTGTAGCGGTCGTTGGCATGTGTCTTAGTGTAGTGGAGCGAGCTGGGGCCCTCATTGAAGCTTGGCCGGAGTGGAGGGAGATGATGGTGGTGGCGATCGAGTTGGTGGTCGAACCTAAGAACTGAAGGGTTGGAAAGGATTAGTAAGGGAAGGGGAAGAGATAGAGGGACTTAGGGAGAGAGATGATGGACGAAGGGCTTTGGTTGTGATGGATCAAAGCTGAAGAAGATGCTATTGACGGTGATATGACAGCGATGAAGGAGAGGGAGAGAGCGGTCGCGCATTGGCGGGCGATGATCACAAGGAAAAGGGGAAGATAGTGGGCCGGCCAATTTGATCATTGGCCAGCTTGATGAAGAGGATGGAGAAGCTTTCCAAAGATGAAGGTGTGGACGACCGAAGGAGGAGAAGATGAGGGTATTCCGACATGAAACTTCATTAAGAAGCTCGGAATCGTGAGAGGGGCCTATTTAAAGACTTTAGAGAGGCTTCCAAGCTTGGAAACAAGCTTCGCGAGCTCAAAAACTTAGGGCTGAAAAAATCCATAAATTTGCGAGCATTCGCATGAAGAATCTAGGGAAAATCAAGGTCCAATTCTTAGTCCAATCAATATAGCATTTCTCAAGGATTCTTCCTTTTAATTTTGGAAAGGTTTGATTGAGAATCGAGAGAGATATCCTCACTTGAATCTCAACAGAGCTGCTGCGTTCACACCAATGGTGGCAGGGACCTTTTTTCAAGAAATGATGACAAAGTTATGGACCTGATTGCAAAGATTTGAAAAGTTAGGGGCTTAATTGAGAGAAGTAGAGTCTAAATGGACTAAAATGCAAACTAGGTTAAGATGGACTCTGATTAGGCCCAAATTTTGGTACAAACCTAATTTTGACCCAAGAAATCTGATGGTCGGGTCATATTTCAGTTTTGACTAAGTTTGACTAGAAAATTTATGCAAAAACCTAAATTAGGGAAAAATTCCATCTAAGACTGTTTGAGGTCAAAATGGGTTCCAAAAGTCAAATCAAGGATACCAAACCTTAATAATTTTTTTTCTATGAATTCTAGAAGGTTTAGATGAATTTTTTCTTGGCCATAACCTCTGTGATTTAAACAGGTTAGAAATTAGGGTTTCGGGTGCTGAATTGGTTCTCGAAATGCGTGAAACCTCATTTCTATCTGCATGGACCCACTTATTGATCTTTAATGCTCATTTGACCTTGATCTCAACCCTAGCAAACCCCTTGGTTAGTTTGTGTTCATGATATGCTGTTAAAATTACAGAACTAACCTTAGTTTCCTATTCTCTTCTCAAAATAACCTGAAGTGGAGTTATAACCCTCAGATGGTTATATAGGAGCATTTATCTTTTAAACCTGACTAAAAGTGGCCAATTAGGGCCTATGATGGTGTTCTCATCAGTGCTTCCTCCAAATAAGCCACCCGATATCCTCTTGAACACCCCCAATCCCGAATAATGCCTCGTGAATAAAAATGTGCATGGGTATTGCGTTACGTTGTATTGATATAAATATATATATATAAGAGAAAATTAAAAAAAAGAAAAAAAGAGTATTAATTGTGTTGTGTTTATTTCATGTTAAGCACATTGAGGTAACAACACCCATTCCCTTTACAATCTACCAAATACAGCCTTAACCTACTTTTCTGTATTTTTGACTGCCCGAATAGTAACCGAGGATTGCTGACTTAGTCATAGGGTTATCAGAACTTAATCAAAGTGTTAATGCCATGAAAGCCCACCAAATATATTGACAAATTTGGTGAGATTGTGATATAGAAAAAAAAAAACAGAGAAGAGAAAGAATGAGTACAAAGGAACTAAAGAGAGCACAGTTTCTCCGCCTCTTTTTAAGTGATTTATTTAATAAGACCAGAAATATAGGTTCTATAGTACTAGTCTATATGTAGCACCAGAGGAGTATGAGCCACCACATACGAACCCACTTGACTCAGACGTCTTCTACCTAAGCCAAATGTTGGGGCTGAAATTACAAATTATTTTATAACCCTGAGGGAGGAAAGTTGCCTATCCCAATAGAATTTTACTAAGGGTTAAGTACCCGCTTTAGATGTGAATTGACTTTTCACTTGGATCCGTTGCATAGGCTACAACACTACACTTTCATGACTGTCTGGATTGCTAAAAATTTTGGATGAAAACAAAACAAATAAATCTCTAGTCGAACTCTTGATAGAAATTAGTCATTTAGGATAACTTTGCATTTAGTTTTGCATTTGCTAGGGACCAACAAGATTCAAGCATGGGGCTGTGATTGCACAACAGTCATAAGACCTAATCTACCTGAATCAAGCTAGATTTTAGCTTAACTTAGGGACAATGCATGCATCAGCATCATAATTTGCATCATAGTTAATTTGTTAGCTTTTTAGATAATAATGATATTTTATGCTCTGAAAGAGAGATAATGTTAATTGCAGATGATTCGAGGCTATAAATTATAAATCAAATGTACGAATTTGATTTGGATGACAATGGGAGTCCAATGCTTCCGAAATCATCTTGATCAGACTTCTGTGGCATCACATACAACCTAAAGAAGATCAGAGGCCAAGGATCTAGATAGCACAATTTCAAACCTTAGATGTCAAATCCAACCGAAAGAATGGATCCAGATCAACGATCTCAATCCAACGGCGTAAAGATCAACCCGATGGAGCCCTATAGCACCAACTACAAAAGCGGAGAGATGAACAGTCAGGATGGTGCCACGTGGCACCATCCCAATGATCCACCGTCGTGCCCCAACCACTGAAGGGAAAACCCATGATGAGGCCACGTCGCTCCTCTCCACGCACCATTAGAAGTGGGAGTCCATCTCAGCCGTTGGATCTTCGACCAATGGCTGAGAGCGGTCACACAAGAAAACAAGATTGCAACAAAGCGCACCCACAGCGTGTTGGTTACCACCCTCGCATGAGAAGAAACAACGCGTAATTGACTCGCGCTCTCACCAAATTAGAGAGGCAGTAACACTTGCGTTCAATTGAGCCGTTAGATCGGAACGAATGGAACGGATGCGGCCGCGTGGCACAATGATGATCGACCGATGTGGCGATGCAAGTGCACGCGTGGTTGAACACCAAACATAACGCCCCACCATACGCGGATATCAGAGGCAATGCAGCATTCTTTTTAAGCCATCTAATCATGAGATCGGATGACGAAGATTGAAAGCACGCGTAAAGATGTGAGGAAGCACGCGTGAAGGGCATGTGGATCAGATCTAGTGGCCGAGTGGCTACCACGAGTCAGCATCAGATGCGTTCTGCACATATAACGCATGATTGAGGTTATTTTTGGGCGTGATCTGAGTCGTTGATCTCCCGATTGATGGATCTGATGGCTCCAAGAGTGTTGCACGAGTTTGGGACTCAAATACCAGCTTTGCCTCTCATTTTGGCTATAAAAAGGACCCCAGAGCCCCCATCTAAAGGCATTTGAACTTCCACCAGACACATTGATGAGAGACTCATCATGGCTCTTAAATATCCCTAATTAACTAGTTTCCCTAGTTAATTAGCTAAGAATATGTCTAATTAGGGTTTAATTATGATATAAGGGATAAATTAATAAGGACCACAAAAATAAGCTAAAAAAACTAAATTAAACATCAATTAATATTATTGGTAATTTAAATAAGAATTTGTTGTCTAATTCTAAACATTTAGATACTTAATTAATACTTAAATTAACATTATTAGTATTTACACCTAAGTATGTAAATAACTTAAGTAATTTAATTAATTAATTAAATAAATCTAAATGGGTCAAAAACATAATTTCAAGACATGAATATATTATTTACCTAATTTATAATCATATATAAAAAGTTGAAAAAGAATTAAATTAAATTTAACTTAAAATACCTCAAATTACATTTTGGTCCTTAGGATTCATTTCAATCGAGTCCTTTTCTTCTAATAAGGTCCCTAGTTTTCATTGTATTTTCATCCCTGTGATCATCGTCTTCTTCCTCTTTTCTTTTTCATCCGTCTAGATGGTCCTCAGCAGCCAGTCACCACACCCTTTGATCACCACCCATCCACCATTAGAACTCCGTCGCTGCTCCAGAGCTTCTACTCAGCTTCTTCACATTTGACGAGTCGAATTTCTCTTTAATCCTATTTAGGTCTAGCAGTTAAGCTCACTGGCGTCGAAGACAACATCGGTGATTTCAATGAACCTAGACCTATATCTGTCCAGATACACCCTCCTTCACCTCCGCCGATACCTATAAATACCCCCTATCACCTCCAATTTGAGTATCGACCCCTCCCCTCTCTCCCACACCATGGTTGGTCAGTAGGATTCCTCCGCAACTCCAGTGTCTCTGTTCTCCTTCTCGAGTGCTGCCTCTCTCACCCCCTCTTCCTCTCTTTCGCCCTGCCGACGGCGATTGAGCGCTCCATTTCTCTGATCTCCTCCACTTCGATCGAACGAAGCTTCTCTTCTCACCAAAGTCTAGATTTCGATCTTACTTCCACCCTGCCAACGACAGATTCCCCCACTTCGTCCAGGTAATCGTAGAGTAGATAGTGTTAGTTAGGGATAGTTTAGATAGGTAGATTAGCTTAGTGTAGCTTAATTTCAGTGTTCCTTCTCCGACTCCGGCGAGGTCAAGTCCAACCTCGTTGGACTATATTCCACCTTATCAACCACCTAAACACAATCCTTACCCCCTCACGATCCTCCTACGCTTCTTTTCCCTCAACTTTATCAACTAAATCGCCTAGAACCACTTCACCTCCACCCTCACCAGCAACCTCTGTTGTCCACGGTGGAGGCCTCCGAGCTTAGAACACCTCCATAGGGGCCCTTCGTCACCTTGTCATCATTTTAGGGAATCCACCAACACCTTCACTTGACACCTCACTGTCTATGGTGAGGTGTTCAGAGCCATTTCCACATTCAATTAGGTCCTCCATCACCTTCACAATACCCTAAGGACGTTTTCTACCTAATCAATTGCTCCTTTAATCCACCATAGCATAAACACCCAAATCATTCAAACTCCTAAGCTCACTATCAATGGCAGCTCAGGAGAAGTAGTTCCACCTAATTAATCATTCATACACCTTTACCACTTCCTAATTAGTAGTTCCCCTCATTCAATTTTGAGGGAAATCAAGTCTTGAGTTCTGTCAAACTCAAGAAGTGATTCCACTAAATTCTTGATGAATTCAATTTTACCTCCTCCAATTGAAGTTCCTGGTGACCTCAGGAGCTTGTCTAGACCATTCATGCTTTGTTTCGTAAAAGAATTGACTTCAGTACCAATTTCTAAGTTCGTTGGAGCTTTGGTGAGCTCCAATGACCCCATTTCAAGCTTCAACCATTAACTTGTCCTGAGAAGATCCAGATAGATTATTTTAGACTTAGGGATTAATTTTCTAGAGTTAGATTTGTGTTTTAATGTCTAGAGCTCTAGTTTGATCTCTATCTTCTCCAACTCCAGCAAAGTTGGAGAGACAAATCTGTTAGGGTTTAGATTATGGGAATAGGTCCATAAGCTTCAGTGAAGCCTAGGTAATCCATCCTAGGTCTTTAATTGGATTGAAAACCTATAGATCACTTTGTCGATCACACCTCCTTCCCAACCCAAGAGATAGTGCCTATAAGCACTCAAGGTAGGCTCAAAACTTGATTTTGGAATGTGCAAATGATTCATTGAGTTTATTTGAGGACATTTAAGTCTTTAATTTAAAGTTGTGGTGATTTGCTTTAAAAGTCAACCATTGAGTTTTAATGGTCAAATTGTGAGTGATTTCGAGGATTAGATTATTGAATCTCTAATTGAATGGATTGATTAGGTTTCTGGAAAAATTTAGAATGTTTTTAGGGTGACTTGTTAGGATCTTATTGAGGATTACTTTATTTCTTACCTATTGCATAGTTTGGGTTCATATGGAACCCAATACTGTTATTGAACTTTTTTGTTGAAATTTGGAGTCAAATCCTTATCAGAGCAATTACTCTAAGCATTCTAAATCAGTTTAGGTCAACTCCTAGGGATTTGAGCCATCTTCTGATCTAATTCAACTCTGAATCAGAGTTCTAAACATTGGGAACGAAGCTTTGAGCTTCTTCTTCCTGAGACTTTTTTAGACCTTCCTTTCTTCTCCATTTGATGCGGAACACCTCACTGAAGTCATTTAGGCTTTCAGTTGAGGAAGAAAGTCCCTCCTACAAGTCATAAGACCTGAAGACCTTCTCTACAGGCTTACATGGCCTTGCGAACTAGCCATTTTCATCCATCAAATTGATGGATCAATCGTGTTCTTAACACTAAATTGGTGTTACAATCGTGGAGAGCATCTGAACAGCTCTCGATCAAGCCTTTGCTCAACCAAATTGGTCAACTTAGTCGGCCGGATTCCTTGATTCCAGTTCGGCTTGGAAATGCTAGAAAAGTCAGACCTCAGAAACTCTTGGCTGCACGACTTGGTATAATGGGTTTTTGTGCTGAGACCCTCTCGGTCGTCAGCCCAAGTGCGAAATAAACTAAGCATGTGTGCAGGTGCGTGTGTGTGCATGTGCCTATACGTGGCTGTGTGTGCCTGTGGGCGTGCATGCATGGGCCCGAGTGTGGGCGTGTGTTGAACGTGTTTTGCGAATCGCTACGCTTACGAGATTGGTTTTGGAAAACCTATCGTTGTAGTTCAAAAAGCGAAGAATTCGTGTTCAACAAATAAAATTTATACCGAAAATAATTCTGGGTCAAACACAGGGAGGCTACGTTGATCTATATTCGCAATTATATTTTTTTAGGATTTTTTTTATAAGCAGGGCGATATAATTACAATGGAGCTATCAAACTATAAGAGAGAGAGAGAGAAAGAGAACATGCATTCAATATTTCAATTGTTTATAAAAGTTACACTAGAAAGCGGAAAATCAATTACACTATAAAGCAGGAAAATTCTACACTAGAAAAGCTATAAATAAGAATGGGACAGAGAAGTTATCCTCCTCGACGATTGCTTGGAGGACGAGCTGGACGGGATGATGCCTGGACGAAGGAGAACGAAGCAGGATGAAGGAGGACGAAGCAGAAGAATGGGAACGGAGCAGCACGCCGTCGTCGTCACGGGATCCACTTCCGAAGGGGAACGAAAATTGGACTTTATCTCGCAAGAAGCATCCCGGGTGTGGGACAAGCTTCTTTTGAGCTTTGGAAGGGTAGAGAGGAGAAAGAAGGGATGAGAATTTCGTATGGAGGGGGTTTCCTTTTATAGTTGCAAGGAGTGGGGGCAAAATGGACATTATAACTTCAAAATAGTAAATGAGGGGTCTTTAGTGACGGATAAATCCGTCACTAAAGCTCCCTTCGTGGGCGACGTGGGCGGCTCGTGCGCGCCCGCTCGGCTACTCGCGCATGCAACGCCAGCGCACGTCCATTGATTTCCAGCTGTCCGATCGCGAGATCGGACGGCTTAAGATGCTTCCACGCCCACGCGCTGCGCGCGTCTGATTGTGCGTTCAATCGCGCATCCAATTGCGCGTCGACTCTATCGGGCGCGCGCGGCCGTTCGATGTCCATCCGACGCTCCACCCGCGCCCAATCGCTCGCGCCCGACGCTCCTCGCCGCGGATCGAACCCGCGCTCGCGATAACGCGCTCGACCGCTGCACTATGGGGCGCGGATGGTCGAGCGGGTGTTTTTAAATGCGATCAGCCACAGCCGTTGGATTAAGAAGATCCAACGACAGAGAACGATTGGGCGCGGGGCTTTCACAAGATGCAAGTGGTCGTTTGGGCAGCTGAGATGGCACCACGTGGCGCTATCTTAGCCGTCCATCTTCTGGAAGTTGTAGATGGTGCCATGGATGTCGGATTGACTCGATTTTTGTGTCGTTGGGCTGCGATCGTCGATCCGAATTCATCCGTGTGGTCGGATTTATCATCTGAAGTGCGGATTTACACCATCCTGGTCCTTGATCTTCTAGGGTTCCCGGGTCACTATCTGATGCTACGGATGCCTGATTAGGGCGATCTTGGAGTCGTTGAACTCCAATCGTCACCCTGATCACATCCATATGGTTGGATCTTTGATCCGAGGCCCTGATAAAATATTTTCCCTGTCCAAGCACATAAAAGGAGACAATTAACCTCCATTTTATTCAAAGTATTCTAAATGCAAGATGATGCATGTAATGCAATATTTATATCATGAAATGCAATCCTATGCTTAAGAACATGCATAAATAGACATCTTAAGTAGTGTAAATGTGTTTACATCATACCCTCATGCCTATCTTTTGCTAGTCCCTAGCAAAAACTATATGCTATTTATAAAAGAATTAGGTTAGATTATTTGGACTTGAGTTATTTTTCAGTCATTAAGAAATTGTCTACTTAGGAACTGAACCTTCAAAGACACAACAGTGCCTGGGTATCAGCCAAAATGCAGATCGCTTCAAGCCCTCGCCTTATTAAAAGAAAAATTTCTTTTTCTCTTTTTCTCTTTTCTAATTTTTTTGATTTTCAAATTTTTGGGTTTAAGAGTGGCTTTCTACGGCCATTCAACTCACCCAAAATTTGATGAGAACCCTAAGCTTTAAGCATCTTATTGTGATTGTGATAGACTCGTTGACTGACAATTAGAACGAACTTCGGATTTCTATGCCTCTAGGTGACCTAACCAGAATTCTACCTAAAAGTGTATCTTTACAACCGGTAGCTTTCTCCCTACTTTTATTTTTTTTATTTTTATTTTTTTACGGGGTCAACACAAGGGTGAATCCAGTGTATATCTCCCCGATTTATTCTACTCTCCGCTTCTTCCTAAGTGTTTTGGGAATTTTTGGTGCATTTCTGAACTGGGTTCTGGACAACCGGTCGATAAGCTGTTACCACCGACAACTTGCCAGCCATACTCATGCGGCGAAGTGTGGCTTATTTCTTTTTGTTCTTTGTTCTTTTTTTTTTTAAGTATGTGGCTTCCCTAGTCTAAGCTTTACCTAAAGGCAGCAAACCAAGAAAGGTCCAGTGACTGGGCTCTGGACAACCTACCTATGGGCTGTTACCCATGATAACTTGCCAGCCATATCACCCTAGAAGGTTCATTAGCTACCCAATTTCCGTTAGAATCGCCGAACAATGAGTCAGTGCAAAGAAAGTGTGTAGATGCTTAAAACTCAAAATTCCCTCAAATCAGAGGGCGGGTTGACAAGTCATGTACTTATCACCCAAACTTATTTATTCCAATTCTAATAGAATTAAGATGGCGAGGACTCAAAAACAAATCCACATTTTAGTGGATACACAGGCTAATTAAGTCCAAAGACCTGAGGGGTCTTTGTGTTCAGATCTTAATGTAGTTTTTCCTAAGATTGAAAATTTTCTTAAACCCAAATTCTCTTTCGTAATTTCAATTTTTTTTATTTTTAATCAAAATAAAATAAATCTACGGAGCTGATGAATGAATTCAGAGATAAATATCAACCCCCCCATGCCTATCTAATGCAATGTCCTCATTGTATTAAAAAGACATAAAATAGAGTGGAAAAGCAAAGAAAGCACCTGAATTGCGTGAATGTCAGGTCCGCTCCGAGATGAAAAATTAAAAAGAACTGTATAAGTGCTGAGTTTAGTGCCTTCAGCTAGGCACACTATGCAAAGAAAAGAAATGAAGAATTCACATGTGCAGGTCAGAATTAGAATGAACAGAAGAATCCTCTGACCTGTCAGCAGAGGTCCACAGATGTGGACCAGATTATGGTGCAGACCCATACCCCATAATCGACAATATCTTAGGTTCTGGATAAAAATTACCTAAAACCTAAAATTAGAATGTAAGCGGGATCGGGTCTACGATTTCTGAGGATGCAACCCAAGACCAAAGAGTCGGGTTACAGAGAATTGAAGCTCAAAAGGATAATCGTTGAATGTGTGCTTGGGTTTGACATCCTTGAAACAAATGTCGTAAGGGTTCTGATTTGATGGTTTCAGCTTAAAAGGAACCCTTCGACTCAATTTTCTATTTCCTCCAAAATTGACTTCCCAAATCAGAACTTCCCAGCTCCTATTCTCCTTATTCAGCATATCAAATTTCAGGACCTCTTGTATATTCATCACCCCGTCTGGAATCTCCAAGTCTAAATGATGTGGTAGAATCAAAATTGACTTGGGTCTAATTATCTCAGAATTAGAATCATCAATAAGCTCAACAGGGTGTAACTGATAATCAGGGCATTGAATTAATTCCTCCAGAAAATGCGATTCTGGACCCGTAATGTGTGCCCTAATAAGATCAGTTTCCTCAGTTATTGGGCTATCAAATGATCTATCAGATTCCTCAGGCCCAATCGTCTCACAGAAATCGTGTTCATAAAACTCGCGTGAGACTTCGCAACTTGAATCTTGACCATCAGGATCCGTATCAATGTATGTCCCAAAATCAGTTGTCACTTTGTGTTCCAAGGAGACATATGTTTCCTCGTAACCCGGCTTAGGGATCTCAGGCAAAGAAATCAGATCATCCTTAACTGGTTGTTTTAATTCAATCTGGTTAGCCTCGTAACACGTGTCCCCCCCAACAGGTGCCTGAGCGGGTTCTATCATTGGCTTTCCTGAAGAGGGTTCATCCTGGGAATTATTCCAAGATTGAATCAAAGCAACCACGAATCTCATCCTCAATTTTGCTAATTTCCCAAGTAAAAACTCACCTGGGTTTTATCCTTAACATCCTGGAGCCAATCCAACAAAGACTTATTCAAATCATCAATCATTTCAATCAGGGGCTCCAATCTCTCAATGCAAGGTATTGGCTGAACTTCTAAAGATTGTATGATATTCCTCAAGTTAGCCAAAACCTTATCTTGAACCTGGTTAACCTGAACCAAATGAGTTGGTTCAGGGTTGGGCAGGTTTGGGCTTAATGCAGGGGAATTAACAAATTGAGATTCGTTATACCCTTCCTGATAGTAGGTCATTTCAGATTGTTGAAAAGATGGTGATGACCTAAAGGCAGTGAAATCAGAGGATGGGTAAGGATCAGTGTATCCTTCTTGATTGTAGATCGTATTAGGTTGTGCATGAAAGGAAGACGATCTATAATCGATGTAGCTCTAAGAAGGATAGAAATCAGAATCAAAGTGTTCAGGGTTAGACCCTAAACACGGGGGTCCGGAATTGTATCCCCAATCTGAAGTATCCCAACTAACTGATGGTTGATTACAATACGAGTTGGGATAATCGTCATGTTGAGGATAATTCACAACATGAGGGAAAGAGCGGGAATGTGTGAAATATGTGGAAGGATTCATGAGACTTGAGAGGAAGAAAGGTGCCCTGCAATACAAACAATCAAACCTGTCCTTAAATGGGTTAGCCTACAGACCTACAGACTCTCAAAACCCGTCCTGAGATAAAGAAAAGATTTGATCTACTTCTATCTGTTCAATCCAACCAGTTAGAAGGAGGGACTGGGGAGAAGGTTCTTCCTTCGGCTTGCGCCTTCGGTTCCTAGTGTACCCCCCAGCCGCGATCGTTTGACTCTTCTCCCCTAGCTAGACATCAGATTGAACAGTAGAAATAGACTAATCGAAAATAATCTCGTTCTGAGTTCTGAAGAGCGAGTCCAATCCTTAAGGCCAACGTCTACTCTGTTTTATTTAGGGATAGGTTTGAATGTGCTTTGGAATGTGATGGGCCCTTTAAATGGGTTGTGCCCTTAATGATTGATTGATTTGTGTGTGTGTGCACAACCAGGGTTTTCAAGCAAGTTTATTGATAATGTGTGAATTTTAGTGTTCAAATCTTGCTTAAGTAGCTTTTAGGATTTCAAATTAGGTGAATTACAATCAAGTTTCTAGGAAAACCAAGTTGTAAAACATGGGTGAAAAATTCTTTTCCTTTAAAATCAGAAAGAAAGTGGAGTGCCTGGAATATACCTAGATTGAAAACCCTAAGGAGGAGCTACTTGATGAATTGGCTTTAAATAAAATGGTGCGGCCCAAACAACTCAAACAACTGGCCACAAATGCACCACTAAGTTAGGCACTCAAAGATGATTAACCTAGAATGATTTCTACTCTGTTATGTGTTGCTTTGTGTGTACCGGTTCCACAGATCAGAACCCGGTTGAGTAGAAAACAAATCAAGTTGATCAAGTGCCTTGAATGTGGGTGTGTGTTGTGTGTTTGTTGAATATTACCCCACAAGATTATCTTTTTGTTACTTTTTATAAATGAGGGTGGAATGAATGTGAGTGAAAATCCAAACAACCAAACTATTTCTAGGATTTATACAAACACCTAGGTTAATTGGGATTTGGATTTAATGTGGCGAATGAAATCTATGGAGGGGGAAAGAATGGGGGAGCACTTACAGTTGTCTTCAACTGCACTTTACTCCAGTCTACCGCTTGTTGATTCCTTGATGGAGGTCTCTGCAAAACAATAGACACAAGAGAAAGCTAGTTAGAAAATAAATAAAGTGCAAGAAATGCGAAGGAAAGATCGGAAATCATTGCCTCCCCGGCAACGGCGCCAAAATGTTGAACGTGTTTTGCGAATCGCTACGCTTACGAGATTGGTTTTGGAAAACCTGTCGTTGTAGTTCAAAAAGCGAAGAATTCATGTTCAACAAATAAAATTTATACCAAAAATAATTCCGGGTCGAACACAGGGAGGCTACGTTGATCTATATTTGCAATTATATTTTTTTAGGATTTTTTTTATAAGCAGGGCGATATAATTACAATGGAGCTTTCAAACTATAAGAGAGAGAGAGAGAAAGAGAGAGGGAGAGAGAGAAAGAGAACATGCATTCAATATTTCAATTGTTTATAAAAGTTACACTAGAAAGTGGAAAATCAATTACACTATAAAGCAGGAAAATTCTACACTAGAAAAGCTGTAAATAAGAATGGGAGAGAGAAGTTATCCTCCTCGACAATTGCTTGGAGGACGAGCCGGAAGGGATGACGCCTGGACGAAGGAGAACGAAGCAGGATGAAGGAGGACGAAGTAGAAGAACGGGAACGGAGCGGCACGCCGTCGTCGTCGCAGGATCCACTTCCGAAGGGGAACGAAAATTGGACTTTATCTCGCAAGAAGCATCCCGGGTGTGGGACAAGCTTCTTTTGAGCTTTGGAGGGGTAGAGAGCAGAAAGAAGGGATGATAATTTCATATGGAGGGGGTCTCCTTTTATAGTTGCAAGGAGTGGGGGCAAAATGGACATTTTAACTTCAAAATAGTAAATGAGGGGTCTTTAGTGACGAATAAATCCATCACTAAAGCTCCCTTCGTGGGCGACGTGGGCGGCTCGTGCGCACCCGCTCGGCTGCTCGCGCAGGCAACGCCCGCACACGTCCATTGATTTCCAGCTGTCCGATCGCGAGATCGGACGGCTTAAGATGCGTCCGCGCTCGCGCGCTGCGTGCGTCTGATTGTGCGTTCAATCGCGCGTCCAATTGCGCGTCGACTCTATCGGGCGCGCGCGGCCGTCCGATGTCCATCCGACGCTCCACCCGCGCCCAATCGCTCGCGCCCGCCGTTCCTCGCCGCAGAACGAACCCGCACCCCGCGCTCGCGATAGCGCGCTCGACCGCTGCGCTATGGGGCGCGGATGGTCGAGCGGGCATTTTTAAATGCGAGCGCCCACAGTCGTTGGATTAAGATCCAGTGGTGGAGAACGATTGGGCGTGAGGCTTTCACAAGATGCAAGCAGCCGTTTGGGCGGCTGAGATGGCACCACGTGGTGCTATCTTGGCCGTCCATCTTCTGGAAGTTGTAGACGGTGCCACGGATGTTGGATTGACTCGATTTTTTTGTCGTTGGGCTGCGATCGTCGATCCAAATTCATCCGTGCGGTCGGATTTATCATCTGAAGTAAGGATTTACACCATCCTGGCCCTTGATCTTCTAGGGTTCCCAGGTCACTATCTGATGCTACGGATGCCTGATTAGAGCGATCTTGGAGTCGTTGAACTCCAATCGTCGCCCTGATCACATCCATATGGTTGGATCTTTGATCCGAGGCCCTAATAAAATATTTGCCCTGTTCTAGCACATAAAAGAAGACAATTAACCTCTATTTTATTCAAAGTATTCTAAATGCAAGATGATGCATGTAATGCAATATTTATATCATGAAATGCAATCCTATGCTTAAGAACATGCATAAATAGACATCTTAAGTAGTGTAAATGTGTTTACATCAGCGTGATTGTCTAGGCTCGTGGGTCTGAAACTATGCATTGTGAAAATAACTGAAATTCACCTAATTGAATTAGATCGAACCTCGAGTAGGGTCTAGTCCCACCCTACAGGGTGCTGTGTATCCTCGAAAGAGGTCTGACCGCCCATTACTAATATAATTTTTATAAGTAAAGGGGATTAATGGGTTAACATGCGGCTAAGTGTGGAAATAAGGCATGCATAGAGAGCTTAAGAAAATAAGAAGAAAAGAGAAGAAGCTTAAGAAGAAAAGATAAGGAAAGAAGAGTTAAAGAAAGAAAGGAGAATATGAATACTAAGGAAAATAAGAGAAGGAGGTTAAGTATAAAAGAGAAGAAGGAAATTAAAAGAGTAATAAAAGAGTTAAAGAAGAAAGCTAAGGGAAGGAGAGCTTGAGAGAAGAAATATAAAGGCAGGGAGATAGGAGAAGAAAATGAGAAAAATCAGACGTCCATACTTTTGATCAGAAGTCCAATTTATATTTTTAAGTCGTCTAACATTTTTTTTAGACGTCTGATTTCAGGGCTAAAGCTATTATACTATTTGTTTTGAGCTTTTAATTGTTGTAAAGGCATTGTTGACTCATGTATTATATTCTATGCCTTATACTTTTGTAATAAATGTTGTAATAAACTTGTTTCCTGATTTTAAATGTTAGATATCTTTTGTAAATTTGTTTCTCTCTAATGGATTTTTTTATGCTTTCATTTGATCCATCTTTTGCGCAAAATTCACATGCTTAAAGTATTTTAATTATAATCTGATTAATTAAGTAGTTGTTAATTATCTCTTAGAATTTAATGGTGAATTAGGATTCAATTATGCCTCCCAGTGAATGACCCAGACTCAACCAGTTAAAAAAGAATTTCAACTCTAAAATTTTAGGTTAACTTGACCCTATACTACATTCACGACACTAATTCGAGTTAACCTAAGTTACATTATTATGCAATTAATTAAGTTTAATTAACTTAATTAACTATGTTTAGAATTAATGCATCACACATCTTTAGCCTCTCTCTTTCACTCTCTGCAACATCTCTCTAATCTTCTTCCCAGTGCCCTGGATCTGAAGTGCTGCCGCACTTCGCACAAGCATCCCACAAGTGGCTCCATCATCTCCACCACATTCTCTTCCTCTTTTCCTCCATAGTTTATTCTTCTATTTAATGTTATTTTCAAGCATTCAATTACATTAGATTTGTGAGACATTCTCTTTATCAATAAAATTTTTATTCGATCTCATGAATGCTTGTCTATATATACATATATAAATATATAAATATTTTCTTAGAACGTCTTTCCAAAAAGCTTTCACATAAAAATCACGTTTTTCCTCCCTGCAAACGATTCAGTACTTATCGAAAAATTTTATAAATGTTATTTGTTTCGACGTGATTCACAACTATAACAATACAAAATCCTTTAATGCGTTTCATGATGAACCACTTGGGATAATTGGAATCCCATATGGGCAATAAAGGCTAACCTCATTCGAATGGTTTCTAATTGAGCCACAGGTGCACGTCTCATCAAAATCGATACCTTCTTCTTGATATTATCTTTGGGCCACAAGTCTAGCTTTATTTCTAAGTACTTTTCTGGACTCATCAGGTTTATTCCTAAAGATCCATTCAATTCTAATTATTGATTATGATTTTGGTATAGGAACTAGTTGCTGGACATTGTTGCGTTCAAATTGATTCAGTTCTTCTTACATTGCAACAATCCAACAATTATTAGTAAAGGCATCTTCAACTATTAGAGATACAAAAACACTTAGAGCAATATTTTTTATTGAGGATTTGGTCTAAACACCTTTAGAAACATCACTAATAACTAGGTCCTTAGGATGGTCCTTTAAATAGGTTAGATCTTTGGGTAAATCATTGGCTATGTTCTCTTCAGGAATGTTCGATGGATCTTCTATGGATAAATCATCTTGATTTCTTGAAGATCATGATTTGGAATGGTTTCATCAAAGGGTACATGTAAGGTTTCCTCAATAGTATAATTCTTCTTATTAAAGACTATAGGCTTTGCTTCTTGAGGAGTATCCTAGAAAAATCCCTTCATCACTTTTAGCATCAAACTTATCCAGATTTTTTATTTGTATTCAAAATGAAACATGTGCAACCAAATACCTTAAAATAAGAAATCTTGGGTGATCTGTTATAGTAGAGTTTAAAGGAGTCTTATTTAGAATAGGTCTAACTGAAACCCTATTTTGGATTTAGCAAGAAGTGTTTATTGCCTCAACCCAAAAATAACGAGAAAGCTTTGACTTGCATAGCATTACGCGGGCACATTCTTGCAGGGTTCTTTTTTTCCTTTCTATTACTGCATTCTGAGGTGAAACTCTAGGAAAGGCAAATTCTTACTTAATCCCATGTTTTGAGCAATATTCAAGGATGCACCAATTATCAAATTCTTCTCCATTATCACTTCTAATCTTAGAGATTGTATAACCCTTTTTAGTTTGCATTCTTTTAGATAACTTGCTAAATTCCTCGAATGTTGAATCTTCAGTTCTCAAAAGTAATACCCAAGCAAATCTAGAAAAGTCATCAATAATGACAAGACAATATCTACACCTGCTTGGACTTTCAGACTTGGTTGGTTTGAAGAGGTCTAGCTGAAGAAACTTTAAAGGTCTTGAAGTACTGACCACATTTTTAAGTTTGAAAGAAGCTTTATGTAGTTTACCTAGTTCACAAAATTCACAGATATTTTTCTTTGTAAAAGCATTTTTTGGTAATTCTTTGACTAAGTCATGCTTCACAAGTTTATCTATGTTTTTCATGTGATCATGTCCCAATTTTCTGTGCCATAGTATTGATTCATCACTTAATGCAACCATACATTCATAAGTGTTGCATTTGTCAAAGTCAATAATATAGATATCCTTAAACGTAAGTCCCCTTAGAAGTGTTCCTTTTGGTTTCTTATCCTTGATTTTGAATCCTTTGAGGTAAACATAACTTTATACCTTTTATTACAGATCTGACTTACACTAAGTAAATTATGCTTTAACCATTTAACTAAATGAGCATCATCAAAAGAGGTTTCAGAATTACCAATTTTGCCAGTACTAATATGACCCTTGTGGTTGTTGCAAAAGGTGA
Source organism: Thalassia testudinum (assembly GCA_037157565.1). Lineage (NCBI taxonomy): Eukaryota > Viridiplantae > Streptophyta > Magnoliopsida > Alismatales > Hydrocharitaceae > Thalassia > Thalassia testudinum. The sequence goes on along the minus strand of JAZHRO010000003.1, from coordinate 2,127,255 downwards.
TCGTGTCACCTTCCTTGCGGTTGAGGCTGAGGAACAGTCCTTCTCCAGTTATGTGTTTGGAGCAGCCGCTATCCATGACCCATCTTTTATCTTTGTGTGCCTGTCATTTGACGTTTTTGAACTAGTTTAGCTGAAGAGGGTTGAGCAGCAGGTATCCATCCATTACGACCTAATAAGGTGCTAATAGATTTTAGATTGCCTTTGTGCATCCTATACAACCAGCTTTTGTGCTTAATTTTGCCTTCTAGAGGGTACCTACAAAATAGTATTTCAAGATGTCGTTGGGAACCCACATTTTCTTTTTAGGTCCAATCTTGTTAGCATGTTGTGCCCAATAACATGTGTCATTAGGCATATACACTTTCGTGACCTTTTAACTAGAAGAGTTATGTGTGCTATTTTGTGCTTTTGAGCTAGAAGCTTCATGGTCATTTTTGGGAATGTATCCTAACCCAAATTTGGTGGAGGTTTGAGTATGTGTCCCTAATAATTTTTCTAGATTATCTCTTCCTTTTGTAAATTTAGATAAATCATTTACAAGAGTAATTGAATTCTCTTTTAGTTTTTCTAAATCCAATTCAAGAGAAACTATGTGAGTTTTTATGGAAGTGATTTCTTGAGATAATTGTAGATTATGTGAGCCATATCTGTGCTTATATGCAGCTTCTACTTTTAGGTCTTTTGAGAGTTTCATATTGTTATCCTTTACTGCTTTAGTTATGTAATGTAATTAATAAAAGTCTTCTAAAAGTTCATTAAAAGTAAAAAATGATACTCATCCTCAAGAGCCATGAGTCCACGGAGAGCTTCTTCCTCATCCGAGCTTGATTTTAAATCATCCTAGGTGACTTGTAGCACCTTCTTCTTTCCTTTTATTCGAGGTGGATTCTTGGACTTCTTGTCTGAGTCCTTTTGAAGTAAGGGGCACTCTTTTCGAATATGTCCATTCTTCTAGCAATTATAGTAGACAACTTGATCTTCCTTTGATTCCTCCTTTCTCCAATTCTTCTTGTTTCTCAGGAACTTTCTGAATTTGTGTGAAAGGAAGGCAATGCCTTCTTCCTTTTCGTCTTCTTCTGATTCTTCTGTATCAGTGAGCACTTTGAGAGTTATGTCTTTCTTCTTCTTTCTTTCTTGATAAGTATGCATATTTACATGTTAATATGCTTGATTATGCTAGTTATGTAGAATTAGTTAGAATTAGGGCATATTATAAATATTTGCATGCATGCATGCATTTTTTATTTTAGGATTAAATATTTAAGCTTAATTATTCAATTTTACTTATTAAGGCTCTTTTATGTATAGGTTGTATGTGTTTGGTCTGGTCAGAGTGATTCAAATTGCATGAGAGCAGAGGAGAAGAAATCATCCCACCGATCTCCCTGAAACCCTAACCCTTACCCCACTTCAAAACTTGCCTTATCTAGCCCATTACCTAATCCTAATCCTGATCCCCAATCCTAAACCCTAACCGACTCCCTTCAGCTCTCGTAACCCTAATCCTAACACTACACCTCATTCCTAATCTAGTCATAAAAGCCTAGCTCACACTCCTAGTGACACTCTCCTAATACTAATCCTACCTTCTAGAACCCAGCACCTTATCCATGTGCCACTTGATTTTTCTACACCTAAAATTGTATCAAATATTCTTTGGAATAATTGATTATATATGGCAATTAATCACTTTGAATTAGGTGTCAATCACCTCCATAATTTGTACAAATCAAGATTAATGTGAATACAATTAAGAGGTGATTGAAACTTACATTCTAGGAGCCTTTAATAGCCTCCAAGACACCCTCCACCACCCTTGGATGTCCATTACAATCACTTCCCAAACACTATTTACGCCCAAGAACATTCCATATCCTTCCTACCATGATTTTAGCTAATCAAGATCCTAATCCTAATCTTAATCCTAAAATCCATGATACCTTGACACACTTTTAGTATTTTAACCATAACCTTTGAAATTTAAATTTAAATTGAGTGATTCAAGTTGAATTTGAAAGCTTATTTCAAGTGCTACAATTTTTTTTTATATGCAATTTGAAATTATAACATAAAGAGGCTAAAAATTCAAGACAAGGAAACCTTAAAAGGCTATTACAACACCCTTTATAAATACCCCCTTCCTCCATCTCCACCACCATCTACCCTTCCTCTCTAGGTTTTCTTCTAGTTCCCTTCTCTTAGATTTCCTCTTCATCTAGTCCCCTTAGCCTCTTAAGTCTCTTGGTTGCTCTTAGGCTCCTTTAGATCTCCATACTCCTCCATTAGGTCTCCTTCTTCCTAGCTTTTTTCTTCTTCTTCTTGCAAACCCTAGCCTCCACCTTCTTCTTCCTTCCTTCCTCCACATGCCCAACCACCTTATCCACCTTTTCTAGACTCTAGTTAGGTTCATTAGCATCCTTATGTCTCATATTCTCCCTTAGGCTTCTTTAGAAGCATTTCTCTACACATATTTCTTCTTCTTCTCCTTACACTTATCTGAGTTCATATTCGTGCTCTCTAGACTTTTTTACTTCTCCTGCATCTTCTTTGCACCTCAAAGATTGAGGAGAATCTCTCCACCACCGTTGTAAGTTCTTTGAGGATTCTTTGCACCTCTACAGCTTTCTCTCTACTCATTCTCTTCTTCTTCTTCTATTTCTTTGCTACTTGTTTATTGTAGTGCTTGATTCTTGTAGCACTTTGATTTAAGTTGTAATATAATTTCTTAAGTTTCCTTGCCTCTCTATTGTGTTTGCTTGTGATTGGTTTATTAGTGAAAAATACCAAAACAATCTCAAAATCCCCAAAAATACAGAAAAAGGCCTATAGGTTCCTAGTTTAGGAGTTCATATTATTTTTAGGGTCTAAACCTAGTTTTGAAAATTTCGTTTCATATGGTCCAATTATCAAAAAATCACCAATGTTTTCCTGTTGATAGGAATTTAAGTCTACTTTCACTGTAGCAAATTTAATGGCTTAACTCATTATATTTTATTATTAAAAATTCATGCATTGATAGAAGGTCAAGCTGAATTTCAGCACAAATATTTTCTGACATCCTCGATTTTTCCTGAATTCTATACTCATCAAAATTGCATGAAACAAGTTGTAGTGGTTTTCTATTGAAACCTAGAATCTCCCAGTAAATTAGTGAATTTTTAGGATGGCCATAAGTTCATGGTTCAGTAGAGTCATTAGTTAGGGGTTAGTTAGGTTAGATTATTTTGAGTCCTATTCAAAAATCCAAAAAAAAAAAGAAAAATACTTCCAAAAATCTCAAAAAAATCATCATTAGCTTAGTTAGGTTAGGAAACACTAACACACTATTGCCTCTGTGTGATATGACTTATCCTCCCAATTCTACACTTGTATTTTCGGATATGGTCTTATAAATTTAAAATGAGGTGTTTCCGCACCAACATATTTATCTTTCTCACGATTTCATGATCAATTTTTAGCATCGTTGCCAGGGAGGCACGCGCTATGGCTACTCTCTTACCATACTTGCTTTTTTGTATATTCGTGAGCCTCATACTTCCTATTTTTGGTAGGTACCAAGTACGTGAAGCGAAGTCTTGGAGGGTTGTGAAGGTAGGTCGCAAAGGCAAAGATTTATGGAGGTGGCTTGTGAACGAGATGCAGCATAGTTTAGGCTATTTTCGTTTTCTTGTAGAATATTTGTATTAGGTTTGGTGAGAGAGTGATTTTTTGGACTATAATAACTCTGGACACACACAAACACACTCTACACTCTTTTTAGTAGTTAGTTGTTTGGTTGATTGCTTGCATTTTTTTTAAAAAACCCTTCACGCTTATCTAGAAGTTGCATACCCTTAGGCATACATGGTAGGACTTACATAAAGCAGCATCTAGATTTTAATTCTAAGTATTGCGTTCACATCTCGTAGATTGTTGGAGTTTGGTACGCACTTTTTGACCCTTCTGAATTACCTGCCATGCATTTCTACCTCCCTTTGGATTTAAATTGAAAAGATCACATATTTGCATTAAAAATACCTTAAAGTGAGAACATTTTAAAATTCATCAATCAGCAGTGAAACCCTAAAATACACCTCAGGAGTACTAAAGGATGTTGTATGTGATTTCTACCGCTTGTGTTGATTGACAAATTATGCTTACATTGTGCACGCATTTAAGGTCACCAAGAGAGAGTTAGTCAGAGGTCAACAAGTTTGTTTCACTCATACCTCGAAGAGTCTAGAGGTGAGTAGGCTCGACTCGAGATTAACTCCATAATTGACTTAGGTCTCATCTTTCTACCACTTCTCTCTATATTGTAAGAAACAATGGTTGGAGGTCAACAAGTCAGTCTCACCTGTACCTTGGGGAGTCTAGAGGCGAATAGGCTCAACTCGAGATCATCTAGGTCTTGCGTGTAGTCCTATCTTAAGGCACTTTGTAGGTTGATTTAGGGTGCATAGTTGGTTGATAACTTGCTTCGTCATATACAAACATTAAATTTCTGAAAGAAGCAAGTAAAATCTACCCTTGTATTTCATTTGCTTGCGTGATTGTGGGTATTCACAGTAGGTCTCCGAAGAACTCATTACATAACCCACTTGATCAGAATCCTAGAAGAAAGGTCGAATCATTTGAAGGAATTAAGATGGAAATGCCATTAGGTCACTTAGGCAACCAAGGAAACCAAGCCGGTCCAGGTCAACCTAATTAGTTTGAACTCTTTCAACAACAACTAGCCTAATTCCAACAGACCCAGAATCAGATATAGGCCTCCTTAGAGGCCGAAGCCTAAGCCTGAGAACTACCTAAGAATCAAGAGCAACAAGGCCTTTGGGGGATTTGTATAATCACTTAAACTACACTTATGAGCCTTATGTTTGAGTTCTTGAGGCAAATTTCGAGATCAAACTTGCTATTATAGCCTTGTTGCTACACTTTCACAGGAATAACTCTGAGGAACCCTTCCAACACTTAGAAGTACTAGAATCCATTAGCCAAATCATTAGGATGCAGAATATGTTTGAGGATGTTTGAGAATGAAGTTGTTTCCCATCTCCCTCAAGTATAAGGCTTACTCATTGGTATAAAACTATGTGGAAAGTGATCACGACTTGGGATGAATTAAGTACTTTCTTGAAGAAATTTTTCCCTATAGGCAAAACTAATGCCCTAAGAAGAGCTATCACCACATTTACACAACACCCTAGGGAACAACTACACGAGGCTTGAGAAAGATTCATGGAATTAACAAGGAAATGCCATCAGCATGAGTTTTTGTTGTGGCAATTAGTGTAGATCTTTTATCATGGGCTAAATGATCAACTTAGGAATTTTGTGGATACCTCATGTGGTGGTAACTTTATGAGCAAGGATGCAAATAATGCCTTTGATTTATTTGAGAATATAAGTGAGAATTTGATGAATCATGCATCCATGAACATTTTTAGGCGATTCAGTCAACCTAAGGCGAGTATTCACGAAATTAAACAACATTTAACCAGGTTGACATGGATTTGATTTCTTAGAAATTAGAAAAGGTGGACTTAGTGATCATGAAATCACGTAAAGGATTAAGTTGTCATCGTAGTTTCGAAAACGCATTATTTGTAATTTATAAACCATCACCTAAAACTACATATGTAATATTGGATGTACGAGCCATATCACAAAAACGTAATGGTTTCTAGATGTTTCCTGACCTAACTTAGACAAGTATGATTGACGAGTCCAACATCAACAATCATAACAAAGCACTATTGTTGGGTTTTTGTCCCCAGCAACGATGCCAAAAATATGGTCGATGACTATCTGTCTACAATAAAATGTTGTTTTTGGTGTCGTTGTTGTAGTATATTTGTCATAATGCAAATAGATGTCATGTCATTTTATTTAATTACAATTTTTACTGCTTAGTTTCCAGGTCGTTTACTGGGAGGCAATTATTGATATACATCACTCTCTAAGTCTAAAAATATTCTTTTATTCCAAACATGTTAATTTTATTTACAAAATTAATCAATAAATCCATTAATAAAAGAATCACTTATTCTACCTACAATGCCTTAAACATATGTACAACTAATAGGCATTTAAAACTAACTAATACTACACTATGCTAATTATATACAATTACTTTAAGTAATACCTAATATAAGTACAAAAATAGTTACTAATATATACTATACTAAGTTATATTAACATACTAATATCTTTAGTAACATATATTCTATATACAATAACTTATCATTCATCGCTATAGCCTTAGTAAAATATTTACATAACCTAAGGCAAACATGACTATCTATACTAACATATTTACATGTATACAGTGACGGATACTTTCATTACAAAAGCTCTAAGGTTATTTATATACTGTAACGAATGTGTGCCCCAGACGTATTTTAAGACGTCTGGGAGGTGGCTCAGACGTCGGACAAGACGTCTGGGATCACAACCAGACGTCTGATAAGACGTCTGGGATAGTTTCAAGACGTCTGGAAATCCGTTATTTTCGACACACGCGAGTCGCCTGCGCGCCTGAGCGCGCAGACTGCATATTCCCTCTTTTCTCTGCGGCTGCAGGAGGCCTGCCGCCTTCTCTCTCTCCTCTCCGCGCGGCGTTAAAAGGGGCGCGCCTCCCCTCCCGTCTCCACCGTCTCCTCCTTCTTCTCCTTCCTGTGCGCGAGAGCGAGCGGATGCGAGGGCGGCAGCGGCGGCCGCAGTGAGCGCGGAGGTGCGGCGTGCGAGGGCGGAGCTCTGCCGTGAGGGCGAGCTCGCCGGAGCGGCTTGGCCGGCCGACGGAGGGCGCAGGGGGCGCGGAGCGACACGGAGAGGGACCTGCTGCGGGCTGAGCAGCAGACGCGCGAGGTGCGACGCAGGCGGCGTCGCGAGCGGAGGCCGAGCAGGGTCCTGATTCTGGAAAAATTTCCAGAATCAGACGTCTGGATTGATAGCCAGACGGCAAGGTCGACGTCTGTAAGATCATACAGACGTCTGAAAGGTGAGTTTCCGCCTTCTTCTTCCTTCTTGTCGACTGACCGTACTGAGGGAGGGGGTTGGCTGTGCGCAGGTTCGCTGATTCGCCATCCTTTGCGAATCAGACGTCTGGAAGTTGTACCAGACGGCGGGAGTGACCTCCAGACGTCCGGAATGACCATCGGACGTCTGGGATCTAGGCAGACGTCCCCGCAGACTTCTGGACGTCTGGGAAACCACGCTGAACAGGTAATTCTCTGATCCACTTTTTAAGACGTCTGGAAGGAGTTCCAGACGTCTGATTTTGCACAGTATCGTCTTTTTCGACCCGTTTAGGGCCCGTTCGGGCTCCGTTTTCCGCGATTCGAGTTGCATTCTTTTCAGAAGTAATTCCTCTACCCGTCTGCAGTAGCTATACACTGTTTTGAGACACTCCTTGTGTTTGATCCTTGTGATAGGACCTCGTTCGGTTGCAGTCTTGAGAGTCGCGGAGGCGCGCGGGATTCCCAATCACGCCCCCATTACTCCCGTTGTACCTGGTAGAGTGGCTTAAGTTATTAATAAAATATGTTAAAGTATGAAACCATAACTAGAATCTAGGACATTGCATGAATCTTAGGAATGAGAAATGTATGGAATGATAGCTCCTAGGTGATGCATGAATCCTAGGGCTGGAAAACTAGTTGTATGCTAGATCCTAGGATGTGGCATGAATCTTAGGATGGAAAAACTAGTGGAATGTATAATACTGCAGTCTTGGAAAAATGGAAAGGAATATAAAGCTGCCTGTAATTTGAATTAACAGCTGCCTGTTATGAATAAAGAAACATGTTTGAGATCATGGATTTTGAGAACGTGAATCTGGAAAGTGAAACATATGATGTTCTGAGATAAAGAGCTGGAACCCTACGGGGAATTAGGAGTGGAACTCCTGGAAAGAAAAAGGAATGGAACTGAGATGTAGTTTGTACTGTCTCTTGGGTACGCAGTACCAAGGGAAGTACCTGTACCTGTTTAGTGCAGAGTGGGGCCAGCCGCCCCAGGGACCCGGGGTTAGGACTGGCCGCTCTGTACCGACTTGTTGGCCCTCGTGTACGTAGTACCGAGGAGAGCTAGTAGTGTTAGGAGAGTACTAGCTACCCCACGGGCCCCGGGGTTCTGCTAGCCTCCTTCACCGACTTGTTAGGCCCACTAGGGCAAACCAGGGTAGTCAGGCGAGGGTGCGCGGACTGTGGACGGGCAAGGCCCCGGTTTGGTTACTGTGGAGGGGTTGGACCCCTGTTACTGAGAGGGCTCTGCCCTGGTTCCGTGCTGTGCTTTGGGCGCACCCGTTAACGGAAACGACTGACTGCGTGCCAGTGCGGGCTAGCTACCTGTGTGTTTATCGCGCGTGCCGTAGTCACCGTTACGTCTGTCAGTGACCTTGGGGTGGTTGACTGAGGGTAGGATCACCACGGGGGACTCTCCCGGCCAGGAGAGCACCACGTGCTACTTCTACTTTTGGAAAAGACTGCAATCAAGATCGTTCCCACGAGGACATTCGAGATCAAGTAAAGGACCTGAGAAATAAATGAAATAGTGAGAAAAATTGAAAGATGTGAATAAAGGAAGTAATAGAACATAACAGCTACTGTACACTCTACTGTTGCCTTTAGTTAGTTTGCCACTCTACTCAGCGTTTTGCTGACGTGTTACACTCGTTACCTTTTTCAGGACCAGGTGTTGAGCAGCCAGGGTCGGCGGCTGCAGAGGACGCTGGGCCAAGTAGGGTCCAGTAGAGTTACCACAGCCTTTTGTACCCCTTTTGTTTCTGTTCTAGTGAGTAGTTTTTGTTTCCGCTGTACCTTCTTTACCTGCAGTTCTTGTTATATGATAAATGCTGTTTTACTGTTGTGGTGGTACCTACCGTAGTAGTTTCTTTCCTTACTGCTGTACTTTCTTACTGTTAGTTATATTCATGCTGAATGTGGTTTATTTTACTGTCTTTTGGTTACTTCCTCGTTGGACGACTAGGTCTTGGGATTAGTCGAGTCGGTCCGGTTCTCGTGTCTCGTAGGGACTCGGGAACCGGGTCGTTACATATACATAAGAGCTCAAACAAGTATCTAACCTACTCATATTATACATATGTACACTATATATGTAATCGTATACATATATATATATTTACAGTATTTACATACATATACTATACTCTACTACACATATACATATATACATATGTACACACAGAAGTACAAACACTTAGCCGCATGAGTGACTCTTTTCTTCTCTTCTCTCTTCTCTTCTTCAATCAACACTTAAGCAAATTTGGATCTCTCTCTCATAAACATGCACGTCATTGTTCATAAGCCTAAAAATTGGTTTTAATGGGTGGGCCAATCCATTTTCGTGGGATACACAGTACCTCGAAAGGTAGGACCAAACCACTACTAGTGGGCCAGTCCTAGTTTTATTTAGATGTATTTTCATGCATTTTAGGCCTGATAGGGCCAACAAGCCCACACACGTGCCTACATGCTCACACATGCATGCATACGCCGACAGTGTACACACAAATTGAGAATGAACATATGCTCATTGTGCGCCAAGCCCTGACGACCGAGGGGGTTGCTAGCACCAAACAACATATACCGTGTTGCTGCACTTTCCACATACGATGTGGCACATCCATCAGTGCCCAATTAAGCGCACATCGTGCTGCAGTGCTTTCGAATGTGGTGATTTTGGCCCTCGATTTGAGAGTCATAAATTATCTTAAATTAAAAATAAATTATATAATTACAAAGCCCTTATATAGGGCTATATAATGGTATAATTAATTTAGAGAAATAAGTTATTTAAATATATATTAAAATTAGTTAAAGTTAGGGTTTGTACACACTAAATTAGAGATTAATTTGTTAATTAAAGTACAAATTAGATAATTAATCATGCAATTGACTTATTACAGAGTTCATTTACATGATAAAGAATTTATTATACATTTTTAATGTATTTTAGCGACTTTATTTTAATTTATATACATTTAAATACATGTTTTAGATAGTTATGTACATAAATAATTTATAAATACTGTAGTATACTTCAAATACAATATAAATAGGTTAAAAATAGTTAAAATAATACTATACAAGTATATATTATAAATTACTTCAGTATTAGCTTAAGTTACTAATTTATTTTATTTTAAATTAATAAATTACTTAATTAACTTAAAACTTAATTATCTACTGTAATTACTAAATTAAATTAAATTACAAGTACTATACAGTATATAATACATAGTTAAATATGTATATACAGTATTAGATATAATTATGTACATATAAATAGGTTTGTATAATTACTTAAGTTAATACTCGTTTAGTTTATATAATTTACTACATAATTATACAATAAATCATTCTAAATATTTAATTTAATATATAGATTACATATATAGGTTAATTATAGACATTATTTACATATTATACAATATATACATATAGCTTAGTTTAAATTATATTTACAAGTATATACACAGTATATAAGGTATTTTTAGATATTTTTGGAGATTTTCTGATTTTTATAGTTTTTCTAGGTATAGTAAAGATAGGGGATGAGAGAGAAAGGATGAGGTGAGAGATAAAAAGTTCTTTTTATGATTTAACTTTGATTCTTTTATTAAATTTCAAAGTAGATTGAATTGTTGACTGGTATGTTCTATCAAGCTAGGGGTTCAGATTATTTTGAAAATTGGTGAATACCTAGAAAAATACATGATCTTACTCAAGATAGGCTTTTTTTTATGATTTTTTTATGATTTTATTTATTTACAAGTTGAGTCCATTTAGGCCTTAAATAGAGTTGACAAAGTGAAACCTAAAGCCTAAGAAGGGTTTGACAGGTAGAACATCATGTTTAGACATTCAAACACATTCAGTATATATCAAGAAAGAGGTATAAACAATTAAACCTAATTTTCAATTCAATTTCCTTCAAATTGATAGATATTACATTTAAATACATGAATATACTGATAATAGACTCTCAAATTGCATTTTCAAATAATATCAGATGAGATTTAAACTCAAACTTGTACATGAATTGGAATTCTAACATTATACAACAATTTTGGCTCACTTAACATTCAAAAAGTAGCTCAGATCCATCTGAAATCATATAGCAAACTCAGTGATTCCCAGCAGTTGCTGCTGTTGTTGTTGTCCTATTCAGCTAATCTATTGAATCTCAACCAAGTCCAACTCAAGAAGATGTTGTTTATACTCATTCATTCATCCGAAATTCCTTTTAGTACCTTCCCAACTAGATAAAACAACTACTACTACTATAGCTGCTGTTACGAATCGGTTCCTGAATCCCTACGAGATACGAGAATCAGACCGACTCGACTGATCCTATGTTACGAACCATGCTTTCAAACGTCTTTTAAGACGTCTGGGAGGTATCCCAGACGTCGTACCAGACGTCTGGTATCACTTCCAGACGTCTGGGATTCATTTTTCTGCGCGCACACCGTTGCGTCTGCGCGCCTGTACGCGCAGACCTGCTCTGCCTCTTCTTTTTCCCTCTCCCTCTTGCACCCTCTGTCGCGCTCTCTCTCTCCTCGCGCGGCCTCAAAAGGCCACGCCCTCTCCCTCACTCCCGTCACCTCCGTCTCCTTCCTCTTCTCCTTCCGGCCAGTGCGCGAGAGCGAGCGCGAGGGTGAGCGGCGGCGGCGACAGCCGCGGCAGGTGCGGGAGGAGGTGCTGTGCGGGGGAGGAGGCATCGGTCGTGAGGGCTCGAGCCTGCCGAGGCGGCGGGAGCTGACCGGAGGGGGTGCAGCGGGCGCGGAGTGGAGCGGGAGGCCTGCTGCAGCTCGAGCAGCAGGTGGAGCACTCGCAGCGCGGCCGTGCGTCGCGAGCGGAGGGCGAGTGGCGCCCTGGTTCTGGAAAATTTTCCAGAATCAAACGTCTGGGCTGATAGCCAGACGACGGGCACGACGTCTGGAAGACTATCCAGACGTCTGAAAGGTGAGTTATTTCCATCTTCTTCCTTTTCTTCGACTGACCGTACTGAGAGAGAGAGATGGGTACGCGCAGGTTCGGTGATTCGCCATCCAACACGAATCAGACATCTGGCTGTAGCACCAGACGACGGGAACGACTTCTAGACGTCCTGGGTGACCATCGGACGTCTAGGAACTAGGCCAGATGCCCCCTCAAGCTTTTGGACGTCTGAGAGCCCACGCAGAGCGAGGTAATTCCCTGATCCACTTTTTAAGACGTCTGGAAGAAGTTCCAGACGTCTGATTTTACACTGTTTCATCGTTTTCGACCCGTTTCAGGCCCGTTCGGGCTCCGTTTTCCACATTTCGAGTTGCGTTCTTTTCGGAATTACATCCTCTACCTGTCTACAGTAGCTGTATACTGTTTTGAGAAGTTTCTTATCTTTGATCCTTGTGATAGGACCCCGTTCCGTTGCAGTCTCGGGGGTCGCAGAGGCACGCGGGATTCCCGACCACGCCCCATTACTCCCGTTGTACCTGGTAGAGTGGCTTTAAGTATAATCTGTTAAATTATGAAACCGCAAATAGAACCTAGGACGTTGCATGAATCCTAGGAATGAGAAATAGATTGAATGGTAGATTCCTAGGGTGTTGCATGAATCGTAGGGCTGGAAAACTAGATTGTATGATAGATCCTAGGATATGGCATGAATCCTAGGATGGGAAAACTAGTGGAATGTATGAATACTGCAGTCTTGGAAAATGTGGAAAGGAAATACTAGCTACCTGTGAATTGAATTAACAGCTGCCTGTTATGAATAAATAAACGTGATTGAGAATATGGATTGTAAGAACGTGAAACTGGAAAGTGAAACCTGGATGTTCTGAGTTAAAAGAGCTGGAACCCTATGGGGAATTAGGAGTAGAACTCCTGGAAAGTGAATGGAATAGAATTGGGGAAGTGAGCTGGCCCTTGAGTACGGAGTACCAAGGAGAGCGACTGTCCCCCTGTTTAGTGCAGAGTAGAGCTAGCCGCCCCAGGGACCCGGGGCTAGGACTGGCCACTCTGTACCGACTTGCTGGCCCTCGTGTACGTAGTACCGAGGAGAGCTACTAGTGTAGGGAGGTACTAGCTACCCCACGGGCCCCGGGGTTCTGCTAGCCTCCCACACCGACTTGTTAGGCCCACTGGGGCAAACCAGGGTAGTCAGGCGAGGGTGCGCGGACTGTGGAGGGGCAAGGCCCCTGTTTGGTTACTGTGGAGGGGTTGGACCCCTGTTACTGAGAGGGCTCTGCCCTGTACTGGTTCCGTGCTGTGCTTTGGGTGCACCCGTTAACGGAAACGACTGACCGCGTGCCAGTGCGGGTTAGCTACCTGTGCGTTTACAGCACGTGCCGTAGTCACCGTTACGTCTGTCAATGACCTTGGGGTGGTTGACTGAGAGTAGGATCACCACGGGGGACTCTCCCGGCCAGGAGAGCACCACGTGCTACTTCTACTGTTCGGAAAAGACTGCAATCAAGATCGTTCCCACGAGGAACATTCGAGATCAAGTGAAGGATCTGAGAAATAGATAAATTGTGAAACAATAGAAAGACGTAAATAAAGGAAGAAAGAAAATTTAAAACAGCTACTGTACACTTTACTGTTTCTTTAGTTTTAGCTGCCACTCTACTCAGCATTTTGCTGACGTGTTACACTCGTTACCTTTCAGGACCAGGTGTTGAGCAGCCAAGGTCAGCGGCTGCAGAGGACGCTGGGCCGAGTAGGGTCCAGTAGAGTTACCACTGTTCTCTTGTACCTCTTTTTGTTCCGTTATAGTGAGTAGTTCTTGTTCCGCTGTACTTTTCTTTACCTGCAGTTCATATCATATTATGAATGTTGTTCTACTGTTGTGGTGGTACATACTGTAGTAGTTTCTTTCCTTACTGCTGTATTTTCCTACTGTTAGTTATATTCATGTTGAATGTGGTTTATTTTACTGCTCTTTTGGTTACTTCCTCGTTGGACGACTAGGTCTTGGGATTAGTCGAGTCGATCCGGTTCTCGTGTCTCGTAGGGACTTGGGAATCGGGTCGTTACATCCTAAGACCCAGTTGTCCAACGAGAAAGTAACCAAAAGAGCAGTAAAATAAATCACATTCACCATGTATATAACTAGCAGTAACAAAACACAGCAGTAAAGAAAAGAAATACTACAGTATACACCACCACAACAGTAAAGAAATAAACATGAACATAAACATGAAGCTTACAATGAAAAGAGTACAGAGGTAACAGAAACTACTCACAACAACAGAAAGAAAAGTACAGTGGGTACTACACAAGTAACACTACTGGGCTCTACTAGGCCCAGCACCCTCTGCAGCCGCCGACTCAGGCTGCTCATCACCTGGTCCTGAAAAGGTAACAAAGGGGACACGTCAGTGAAACACTGAGTAGAGTGGCAACTAAAAGCTAAAAAATAGTAAGGTGGACAATAGCTGTTATATTTTTAATTTCTTCCTTTATTTTTTCCGTTTACTCATTATCGAATTATCCCTCAGATTCTTCTCTTGATCTTGAATGTTCCTCGTGGGAACGATCTTTATTGCAGTCTTTTCCGAAAAGTAGAAGTAGCATGTGGTGCTCTCCTGGCCAGGAGAGTCCCCTGTGGTGGTCCTACCCTTAGTCAACCACCCCAAGGTTGCTGACAGACGTAACGGTGACTATGGCACGCGCGATAAACGCAGGGTAGCTACCCCGCACTGGAACGCGGTCAGTCGTTTCCGTTAACGGGTGCACCCATAGCACAGCATGGAACCAGTATAGGGCAGAGCCCTCTCAGTAACAGGGGTCCAGCCCCTCCACAGTAACCAAACAGGGGTCTTGCCCCTCCACAGTCCGTGCACCCTCGCCTGACTACCCTGGTTTGCCCAGTGGGCCAAACAAGTCGGTGTAGGAGGGCTAGCAGAACCCCGGGGCCCGTGGGATAGCTAGTGCTCTCCCTACACTAGTAGCTCTCCTCGGTACTGTGTACACAAGGGCCAAAAGTCGGTACAAAGTGGCCAGACCTAACCCCGTGTCCCTGGGGTGGCTAGCTCCGCTCTGCACTAAACAGGGGGACTGTTGCTCTCCTTGGTACTACGTACTCAAGGGCCAACTCACTTCCCAAATTCTTTTCCATTCACTTTCCAGGAGTTCTACTCCTAATTCCCCGTAGGGTTCGTACCCTTTTAACTCAGCCAATTTAGGTTTCATCATTTCAGCTTTATATTTATATAGCCCATGTTCCCAACCATAATATTCATTCATAATCAGGCAACTGTTAACCAATTACAGGCAGTTATCGTTTCCTTTCTACTTTTCCAAGACTGCAATGTATATGCATTCAAGCTAGTTTCCCAATCCTAGGATTCATGCCATACCCTAGGATCTATCATTCAATCTAGTTTTCCAGTCCTAGGATTCATGCAATACCCTAGGATCTATCATTCAATCTAGTTTTTCAATCCTAGGGTTCATGCAATACCCTAAACTCTATTAATTATTTCACAAATGCATAATTTTTGATAAATAATTGGAAGGGCCACTCTACCTGCGAAATCGGGAGCACTGGGGGCGTAATCGGTAAGCCCGCGCGCCTTCGCAACCCCCAGAGTCACAATAGAACGGGATCCTAACACAAGGATCAAAGATAAGGAGCTACTCAGAATAGTATACAATTACTGTAAATAGGTAGAGGAACTAAATCTGAGAAGAACGAAACTTGAAACACGAAAAACGGACTCCGAACGGACCCTAAACGGGTCAAAAATGACAAGTCTGCCCAAAATCAGACGTCTGGAACTTCTTCCAGACGTCTTAAAAGATAGCTCAGGTCATACCTTGATCTGTGCAGTACTTCAAACGTCCAGAAGCCCGCTGGAACATCTGGACTTAGTTTCCAGACGTCCGACTGTCACTCCGGACGTTTGGAGACCCCCTCCATTGTCTGGTGTTGTGCCCTGACGTCTGATCTATGTGGGATGGCGTGCCCTTGCGCCTTCCCGAACAAATCCTACACACACACGTGTTCGCTCTCAACACCAAAGGAAGTAGAAGACTTCAATAGAAACGGCTTCATGGCCGTACACACGAAAGAAGAAGATAAAAAATAACGTACCTTTCAGACGTCTGGACCTTCCTCCAGACGTCTCCTTCGTCGTCTGGACGTAAGTCCAGACATCTGATTCTGGGAAATTTTCCCAGAATCAGTACCTCCTCGCCCTCCGCCCGCAGCGCACGGCCGTGCCGCGCCGCGCCCGCTTGCTGCCTAAGCTACATTAGCTTCTCCGCGGCACCCCACGCTTGCTGCACACCCGTCAGTCGGCTCTAGCTGCTCCGGCGAGCTCGCACCCTTACGGTCAAGCTCCCTCTTCCTCTCGCAACAGCCCCTCCTCTCCACACACTCGTAGCAGCCGCTGCTGCCTCTCTCGCCCGCTCGTGCTCTCTCGCTGACAAGGAGAAGAAGAAGAAGGCGGTGGAGTGAGGGTGAGGGAGAGGGGGAAGCGTATTTGAAGGCAGCGTGGGGAGAGAGAAAGAGGAAAAGGCTACGTCTACAGGGAGGGAGGAAAGAGAAGGAGGAGGGCGATGGGTTCAGTCTACGCGCGCATGCGCGCAGACGCAAACCCGTACGCCGAAAAAATTTAATTCCAGACATCTGGGAAGGCTTCCAAACGTCTGACCAAACGTCTGGACCACTTCCCAGACGTCTTAAACGACGCTTGATGCCCTGGTTGTAACAGCTGCTGTTGCAACATACCAAATCTGAGATTCTTCTCAAATCAAAGAAAACCCATTAAATCAAAGAAACCATGGTTGCTTTCTTTCTTCTACCATAGACAGCATGAAGAAATGAAAACTACATATTAAACTCCACCAAAAAGCTCTTCTCAGTTCTACAGTATGAAAAAACCATCTCAAATTAGAATCAAATTCTAAATACTAATCCAATCATGCTGCATTGTCGCAATTATCTCATAGAGGATCTAAAACACAAATATAATCAGTTCAAGGCCAAGAGACTCAAGAACCCTAAATTGATCTCTCACCTATCATTATAGACAATGTAGATAAGGAGATCAATTTAGCATTAAAACCAACTAAGACCTAGTTCCAGACCCTCTTCCACATCTTTCCAACACATTCAAACTTTCAAATCTCAGATTAAAACAAGTTGGCAGTGAATTCAAATTGTCACCCAAGTGGTTGTCAATTTGGGTTTGCTTAGATGATATACTCATCTATTCTTTCTACACACCATTAGTTGGTGTTCAGAGAGAGTAAGCAATCCCCTAAAAACTCTTAGGTCATCATGAGGACCTCAAATCCATGCATCGGATTTTCCTTGGTCTTCACTACCCAAAAATTAGTATCCAACATTCAAATTGGGTAAAAGCTTATCTGAGAAATAAAATTAAATCGAAGCTGCTCAAAGTCATCCCAATTACCCCAATTAACTAAAAACAAACTCAATTTGGTCAATTAAATCCATTTAAGATCAAATTGACCCAAAATCTTGCGATCGGGCATGAAATCCAAGTATAAGTCAATCGAGCAATTCCATTCAATCAAAACAGGATCAAGGGTCCCTGTGAAAATCTGAAGTGGATGAGGAGACCCCTAGATGAGTTTGAGCGTGAATTGGATCTAGAAGTTGGTGAACTTCAGATCCAACTCAACTCGGTGATGGAGTGAAATATGGATTAAAGTGCGAGGAAATTAGTGAAATGTGGATTGTGAAGTGTAGAGAAAGTTGTATGAATCAATGCGAAGGCATGAAAAAGACTTCTCTGATCTGAATTGATCAGAGAGGTCAAATTGGCTCTGATCTAGATCTACTCTAATCTAAACTAATCAGTGGAGAATTGTAATCTAAACTACCCAACACTACTCCTAGCTAATCTAGAAAGTAGTAAACACTAATCTAGAAAACAATAAAAGTAGCTATCAAAGCAGTAAATCTAGCTAAGGGAAGAAGGTGATGTCCACGAATCACCAGCCGATGGCCGATGACAAAGAAAGGGGAGAAGACCCTCAGCTGACGAAGGAGGTGTCCAAGAGCCTGGAGCCGGCAGCTGGAGGCAATTGAAGGAGGTGGGGCAACCCACTCTATCACTGTGGGCGATGAAAGGAGGGAGGAAGGCTGAGGAAATAGATTGACAGGAACCACTCAAGGGGAGGAAGCTGGTTGGAGTTGTGCAAGGTCAGTGAAGTTGCTTATATGAGCTCGCGAGCGATCTAGGCACCGCGGTGGTGGATTTAGATGCTTAGGGCATCCACGGTGGAGATGAGCTTGACGAGGGTGCGAAGGTCCAAATCAAATCACAGCCTCTAGATCGGATCTAGGATGGGGGGTGAGGCTACACTCAGGTTTGCATGCAAGTTGGATCAGATCTGCCCTTGGATCGAGAGTGCATGGGAGTGACGACCCAGATTAGTCGTGTTCTTGCAAGCTACAGTGGTTGTTGCACCCGTAGGTCTAAAGGGAAATTTGCAAGGAAGACCTTATGGGCGAAGGGGTATAAAAATTGCACAAAGACCCATTAGTGAGTGAAATGAATTCAGAGGAGTCCTCCAAGCATAGTAAACAGGTCCCTGTAGGCTTGCAATTAGGTCCTTGGATGTTTTATGTGAAGGAATGTGAATGACCTAAGGACCTAAATGTAATCTAATGAATGCAGGGTCCTATTGATGGCTAAATGCAACTAAGTTTTTATTGAAGCATAATTAACATTTAGAAAATTAATTCAACCTTTGATTTATACTTTTGAACTCAAATATGTGTTCAATTTGCAAATGGATCATCATTTTGTATCTGTGAATAGAATATCTCATTTTGTGACCTAATTATGCGTTTTTAACACTAATTTGATGTTTTAGGTCATTTCTATTAATTCTCACACTTAACCCTTTTATCATGTTAATTATGTAGTGTTTAACCTAATTTCTAGCCTAACTTGGGCATTTTAGCTATGATAAGCCGCACCTCATCAAAGATTTTTTTTGGAATTTTTTCAAGTTTTTTTAATTTTTTTTGGATTTTAAATAGGACTCAAGACAAACTAACCTAATTGACACCTAATCAAAAACTCTACTGGACTCTAAACCTAAGATTGTTAGAAAATTTTATCAACTTTATACAAGATTTCTAATTTGAAGACCAAACTAATGCAAGTGATTTTGCACAATTTGGATAGTATAAAATTCAGTAAAAATTTAGGAAGTCAGGAAAAATTGATTCTATTTAACTATCTAATCTTCTATCAATGCATGAATTTTATAAAATAAAATATAGCAAATTATGATATGAAATTTGGTACCATGAAACTACACTTGAATCTCTATCATTAGAAAAAAGTTGGTGATTTTATGATGACTACACCATACAAAATGAATTTTTTTCAAAATGGGATTCAGACTCTAAAAACACCACAAACTCCTAACTAAGGGCCTAAGGACACTTTTTTTGGTATTTTTGGGATTTTGAAATTTTTTGGGGTTTTTGTGATAATAAAGCAAGCAACTAGAGACACAAGAAAGATACTATAAACTCAATAAATATTGTTAAGAAAACTAATGCTACAAGTAATCAAGTACAAAAGCAAATATGAAGAAGTAGAGAATCAAGCCATAGAAACGCGAAGCCTTGGAGAACTCGCAATGGTGGTGGAGAAGTCCACCTCGATCCCTGAAGTGCAAAGAAGAAGCGAGAGGTGTCGAAGAAGTCCAAAGGATGTAGAGAAGAACTCGAAGAAATAGTCAAAGAAGAAGAAATCAAAAGGTAGAGGAATGCTTCTAATGGAAAACCTAAGGGGAGATTGGAAATCTATTAAAGGTCCTAACTATAAGGTAGAGGAGGTGGTGGAGAAGGTTGGCGTGGATGTAGGAGGAAGAAGTTGGCTACTAAGGTTTTAACTAAGGAAGAAGACAAGGAAAATGAAGACGTATGGAGGCTAAAGGAGGCAACTAGAAGAAAGGGAATCTAAATCTAATGAACTAAATGCAACAAAGGAGGCTTGGATACTAGATGAAGAGTAAAAATAAGGGAAGGGAAGACAAAGAAAACCTAGAGTGTAAGGCTAGATTGTGGGGTTGATGGAGGAAGGGAGTATTTATAAAGGGTGTTGCAACAACCTTTTAGAGTTTCCCTAAATTGTCTTGAATTTTCGACCACTTTATGTTCCAAATTTCAAATTTCACATAATAAGAAGATTGTAGCACTTAAAATCAAATTTCAAATTCAACTTGAATCACTCAATTTGGATTTAAAATGAAAAAGTTATGGCCAAAATACTAAAGGTGTGTTAGGTTGACACAAATTTCGGGATTAAGATTAGGATTAGGATCTTGACTGGCTAAAATCATGAGAAGGATATAAAATCTTCTTGCATATGAATAGTGTTTGGAAAGTGATTATAATGGACCTCCAAGTGTGGTGGAGGGTGTCTAGGAGGCTATTAAGGGCTCCTAGAATGTAGGTTCCAATCACCACCTAATTTATATTTACATTGATCTTGATTGGAGAGATTTAAGGAGATGATTGAAGGCCTAATTAGATCCAATCAAATGCCACATTTCAGAAATTAAATCAAAGAATATTTAGGACAAATTAAGGTGTAGAAAAATTATGTGGCAAGTGGATAAGGTGTAGGAACTTATAGGATAGGATTAAGAATAGGAATAGGGAGGTGTCACTAGGAGTGTAAGCTAAGCTTTAGGATTAGGCTAGGAATGTGATGTAGGGTTAGGATTAGGGTTAGGGGAGCTGGTTAGGGCTTAGGATTGGGGATCAAGATTAGGATTAGGGCGTGGACTATATTAGGCAAGTTTTGAAGTGGGTCTAAGGTTAGGATTTTAGGGAGATAAGTGAGATGATTTCTTCTCCTCTCCTCTCATGTAGTTTGTAGCACTCTGATGCAAACCGTTTGCGCAGAAAAGATTCTCAATAAGTAAACATTAAATAAACAGGCTCAATAATCCAATCCTAACTCCTATCATGCATGCAATTATTTATCATATGCCCTAATTCTAATGCAACGCATGCTACAAAACCAGCAAAGTTAAGCATGTTAACACATAAAAATGCATACTCATCACTTGGTCTCGAAGAAGTTGGATGAATTGATGAATCAGACCAAGAGCCCCTTAGGATCACAATCACATACATCTACATAGGGAAGACCTTCACATGCACCACAACTTTACACCACTTGCATAGCTCAAGTGCATAATCTAGATTTGGCTCAACATATGAACCCTCTAACCATGGAACCAGTCTCTGTGTTCCAACTCGAGACCTTTGATCATGCCCTTTCTAATTCCACCTATCCCTCCTATTCTTTTGTTCCATCTCAGATTTTTGAGGATGCCCAAGCGATCTAAGGGAACTACAGATCGCGTTCGTACTCCAACATGTATAATACAGGTTGAAGGAACCATCCTAATCTCTTGGAAGAACTAGGGGTAGGATATCCACCAAGTGATCCCACCTAAGTCACATCCCTCAAATCAAAATGTACAAGGAACCATAAACCAATCCTACTGATCCCAGCCTACTCATCAAAATATCCAAGCCGACCTGAACTTGCAAAACCAAAAGCCTGTGGTGGAAATGCAAGCTTCTATGCTGCAAATGATGAAACAAATGCAATAATCCTTTAATGATTTGAAAAATCATATAGGGAAAAATCAGAATAGTAGACAACCTGGAGTCCTACATGCCCAACTCATCCCAACTTAACCCAAGGAATGCACAAAATAGAGTTAACAATCCTCCTATGTTTATCCAGTATAAGAAGTGATAAACTCCTATTTTATCATCATTCTTAAGCACATTTCACACCTAGTTCATAAGTATGTTGCACCTGCACTATAGTATTAGGCATGCATTAGGCATTTCTATAATTTTAGGATCATTTCATAAATAATTAGGTTTTTGAGTTGCTTTAGCTAACTTGATGTGTTTTTAGGTTTATCAGGATTTGCAGGTTCCAGATTCATCATATGAACCCTGATTTACCAGATGAAAGGCAGAAACCCTAATCAAAAGAAAAAGACAGAAGCTCCCTTAACTACATTCCCAGCTCTAATGCAACTTATCTCAACTCTTGGAAGCTCAACTGAACTAAGCTTGTCTACTAACTCTTAGTTAACTAGCTAAGCTAGTTGTTGAGTCCATTGCAGCTACACCTCAGCTCCTCTTATCTAGTCCCAACTCAATCTAGCTTAGCTTAACTCTACTTAGCTACTAGCTAGCTTAAGATAGCTAAGCTAGTTAAGTCCTTCTAGTCCTACTCCACTACCTAAGCTCCTAACCTCACCCTACCTCCACCTAAAAGTGGCACCACCAACCACCCTATAACCACCTCTATTTGGCACCAAAACCCACCACAACTACCTCCCCTTCACACCTCTTCATTTCGCTCCAAAAACTCACCTTCACATCCCTTCCCATTTTGGCGCCAAAACACCACCTATAGCCATCTCTAAGTTGGCGCCAACCTCCCTCCAACAACCACCATTCCCATGCCAACTACATCCACCCTTCATCTTACAACCACCACCATCCTAGCCCTTAATTTTGGCACAAAAAATCCCACAACCACCACTTTTCTAGAAGCCATAGTTGGTGCCAATATAAGGTGGCACCCTTCCATGGTTGGCGCCACCTTATGCCACCTTTTCACTACCATAACCACCCCTCTTTCATGCCTATAAAATACCCCTATAACCAACACCCAAAACCCATCCTTGGCATATTATTTTCTACCTTAATTCTACCTTAACATCTACTTGGAAGAAAGGTGGGACATGGAGACTCGGAGGGAAGCACTACCACCCCCCTCTAGTTCTAAACTCCCACTCTCTTCCTTGAAGCCGCACTAAGGAGCACCACCACTAGAGGATAGCTAGGAGGGGAGGAAGGTTGGGTAACAATCCTTATTGGAGTTGGTGGAGGACAGCTAGAAAGGAAGGGAAGACCTTCTTCAAGCTTGAGAGAAACCAAGCTTAGAGCAAAGGCCAACTCCCGCATTGCTTTGGAGATTACTGCTACCTTACTCTTTCCTTGAGCAATTCAATTTTGTAGTAGTTATTTCACTTTTCATCTTGAAGATTAATTATGTGGAACTCTAATATATCCATATTTATTTATATAATTTATGCCTAACTATTATTAGTTTAAGGGTAAATTAGTTCACATTGCATCATATTAGGTTAGCATAGTCACTTGACATCATTTTATAAATATTACATTTTTAGGGGTTTAGTTGTAATTTTACTACTATTTATATCTAGTACTTTAATGTCATTATTTATACATGTGCAAGTGCCAGATATAAATCTAATTGAAATGTCAGAAGGATGAGAAACAAGATTAAGTTAAATTACACAAAGAAGTTGAGTTATTTTCCAAACCTAGACCTGATTAGAACTTAACCTATTTAAAAACCTAATTCCCATTTCCACCTTCGTTTATCCAAGCTACCAAATAAATTCCCATGCATTTCCACCCAATACCAAACCATAAAAAAACCTACATGCATTTCTCATGCAACCCCATCCCATTTCCTATTTATCTCCCAAAACAAAAACCCACCGACACTACCCACTCCCATATCCTTAAATCCACCGTACTTTCCCCCTTCCAATTTATCCCCATCCATCCAATTTTTCCCTCCCTTTAATCCCTCCACCGACAATCCCACACCGAATCATCTCTCCATCGCCGGATTTTATCCCCTTCCCCTCCAACACCCCCCCGCCTCCAACGAAATTCTATCCCCTCTCCTCCCACTCAACAACCATCTTAATAATTTAAAGCCCCTCTCTTCCCAATTCTTTTGCTACTTAGGATGCTCACCAACCACGTCTCTCACCTCCACGGTCTCCATCTCTCCACCAAAAATTTCTCAACTCTTTCTCTCACCTCTAGACTCCTGTCTCAACCCAGCCTTCGTCTCCAATCGAACTACGCTTCGACTCACTATCCTCCTCTCTATTTTTATTTTAGTTCTTTTTAATAATTGTAATATTTGAACTATAATTTTTAGTAATAATATTTTATTTCAAATTATTTTATTTACGGTATGTGTTTCTCCCTCCCTTTCTAATTATTTATTGCAATGATTTTTTATCTTCTCACCCCCTTCTATTATATATTACGATTGGTTTCCATTTTCTCACCTCCATCTTTTTATTCAAAAATACCAAAAAATTAGTTAATATTTTGTTTCCCATTTTCTTGCATCTAGGTTAGAACAATCCTTTGCCTCCCTATGTTTAACCAGAGGCTCACCAAAGTCTTGGTTATCTTTATTTCTATCTCAAAAAATTGTACTACAATGAACATGTTTCTATCTTTGCGGTTTCGACGAGATTAGACTTTGGTGTCGTTGTCGGGAAGGCAATGGAATTCGTTTTCATATTTGCTTTCGTCCTTGCATTCGTATCTCTAAATCATTTTTCTTTGTTTTTCTGATTGTGTGCAGGATTTCGCAGCAACACGAGATCTCATGACAAGTGGTAGAAACGGAGCAAAGTGTAGGTAGAGATCAAGGTAGTCATTGCATCTTAGTTTAAGTTTATTTTTTAATCCTAGGTTGCATCAGAGTCTTTACAAAAAAAAATTAAAAAAATTCTCATTTGTCCATCTAAATTAGGTGTCTATCTTAATCATTAAAAAAAAAATCTTCTTGGTGGACATTATCCCTTTAAAATTAACAAAACCAACCCATAAAATTTTCAAGCTGCAACAAACTCTAATATTGAAAATTCAATTCCCAAAAGCTTATATATCCAAAAATTCTAAAATTTCTATTGGTTGTGAGCATTGAAGTTAGAAACAACATATCCAAATTTCACACAATTATAATTTATACAAAAATTTTAAAATTCATGAACTAAACTATTATCAAATCTATTATTATTCCTGATTTTTCGGAGTTCAAAAATTCATAGAAATTTTTGTGTAACTCCGATTGAGTTGAAATTTATGGCACTGAATTTCTATGGAAATCAATAACTTAAGAAAATCTGGAAAAAATATTTTCCGCATGCTTGATTACACGGAATATTTGATCAATGACTAGGGGTTAAAATAAACTGCAGAACCCCTAGTGCACTTTAAATCTTGAAAAAATTGAAAAATGTGCATTAAATTTCCAAAAAAATATTTTTTCAGTGCCTACTTAGTGGTGCAATAAGACCAATTGATTGCATCATTTGGGTCGCACCACATTCATGATTTTAGACTTAAAAGGATCATCTTAAAAGTTACTTATTTTTAAGGTTTCAATTATAAGGTAGAGCACATTTTGCATGCCATATTCTTGAAGGAAATAAATCTAACAAATTGGGACTTACAAAAACTTTTATGTACTCATCAAAGCCTTACTTGAATTCACTTAATTTTGAAACCCCAAAACACAACTAAACAAGAAATTTAACACTACACTCATCTCATAAAAAAAAATTTGATTGTAAACCCCCTTTGCCTGTGCACTTCACAATTTTTGAAATTTATCTGAAGGTCAACACCCCCTAACGCTCATCACATTCCAAAAGCACTTCAAGCCTATGCCTAAAATTGAGTAAGCGTGCCCTAGGTAGGACTAATCTACCTGGTAACTTGAAATTAGATTGGGTTAAAATCAAAGCTTTGTCTACTTGAGCCAACTGGTGACAATAAAAGTTGGTGTGATAACTACGTTAACCTCTAGTGGTGTCCCACCGTGCGAGGTGTCATAAGAGGTCCAACCCTTCTGACCAGCCAAGTAATTCAAGGATTGGTCTAATTGATGCGATCAACCACGGTTCGTATAAAAAACGTCGTTGTTGTAGTATATCTCACAAATACAAATCGTTGTCACGTTAATTTTATTTACTTATTTAATTTTTACTGGTTTATTCTAGGTCGTTCATTGGGAGACAATTATTGATATACATCACTCTCTAAGTCCAATATTATTCTTTAATTCCAAAAATATTGGTTTTATGTACAAATATTAAAGAATGAAACAATTTATGTACAAAAGAATGAGCTAAAATACTTACAAACATCTATCTACAAACAAGCATTAAACACTTTAATTAAATACTATATACTATCTATTTACAACTTATAATAACAATACTTACAGATCCATACAACGATATGGTATAATATGTAGCATACTAACTTAACTTAATATATTAACATCAATAGTGACATATATATTATGTACAGCGACTTCTATAAACGTCACTAAACCTTGGGAAAAAGTATATACATAAAATAAGGTAAAAATAGGATCTATACTGACGTTTATTCTATATACAGTGACATACTTATCTGTCACTAAAGCTTACAAGTTATTTATGTATAAATATGAGCTCAAACACTCTATATACTACATATACATATTATTTTACTATTTATTTATAGTATACTATATACATATATTATCTTTATACTATATACTTATATTATATATATTAAATATATTTATGTATATATATATGTACGGTTCCTTTGTTTTCTTCTTCTTCTTTGCTCCTACACTTAGCCAAATTTAAGGTTCTTTCTTCCCTTCCCTTAGGTGATTAAGGCACGATTACTGTTCATTATTAACAAAAATTAGGTTCTTAATTGGCAGGCAGCCTTTTCGAGGGATACATAGCACCCTCAAGGGGTGGGACCAGAGCTCTACTAAGGTCACCCTAATTCGTTAATTAGCCCATTTAATGTCCAATTAATGCTCAATACTAGGCCCACACAGGCCCACGCATAATGCCAGGCTCCCAACCCGCACCGCACACTAATCTCATCATCACAAACCATGGTCAAAGTCAGAACATATGCACGGATCAGATGGGGATATGTTTCGGGTGCCCGACTCCCGTGACGACTGGGAAGTGGGGGGAACAAAAACCATTTATATGCCTGCAGGCACTCACCATCTTCCAATGTGGCGCTATGTTAGCGCATCCTCAACGCTAAAATCTCAGTGCGCATGTGTGGATTACGTAATTTTGGCCCTCGATTTGAGGGCCATAAATTATTATAATTTAAAATTAAATTATGGGGTATTAAAGTATTTACATAGGACTACATGATTATACAATATATTTACAAAATTAATTATGTTTACTATATAAATAAATTGCCTAAAATTTACACTTTATACGTACTATTAATTGGGTTTATTCCTTAATTACAGGTTAAATTAGTTAATTAATGGTCTAATTGACCCTGTACAGAGTTAATCATATAATAAAGTATTTAATACATATTTTTATTGTATTTTACATGTTTTATTTTAATTTTATACATTTAAATATCAGTTTTCAGTGCATTTTACATATAAATTAGGTGTAAATAATATAATACAGTATAAATATAGTTAAATTATTTTAAATTACTTAACATACAATAATACAAATATACAGTATAAATTATCTCTGTTTTAACTAAAATTAGTAATTTATTCTAATTTAATCCAATAACTTACTTAATAAATTAATTATTTAATATATATATAATTAAAATAAGTTACAGGTGTATTAATGTACATTATACATATATAAATTCATATGTATAATATCATTAGTAAATATACTTATTTACATAGCTCTATTAATTTAATTAGATTATAGTACATATAAGTTAGTATAATTAATAAATAATTATACAGATAAGTTATATATAAAATAAGTTATCTTAAATACTTAAATTATGCTATAGCCTACATACATAAATTATATATACATATTATATACATATTATACATTATATACATAAATAGCTTAGTTTATAGCTTATATATACATTTATTTACATAATATACATAATGTTTTTGAGTATATTTGGGGTTCTTTTTCTTTTTATGGGTTTTATATATTTTGTAGAGGTAGGAGATAAGAGAGAAAGAAAGAGATGAGAGAGAGTGTGTGTCTTTTTGTCATTTTTAGTTTAAGGGTTTTTACTAAGTTAAGAGGTATGCTAAACCGTCGGCTGGTACGTTCTACCAAGTCGAGGGTTCAGATAACCTCAAAACTTTGCACATGTATAGAGAATTAGTTAATCCTACTCACTACACCTTTATTTTATTTTTTTGGATTTTTTATAGTATTTTTATCAATTTACAAGTGAGTGTAATTCTAGGCCTTAAAGTGTGCTTTCAAGGATAACCTAAGGCACTAGAGTGTATGTTGGAGGCTAGAATAGCAATAGAGAAATTCAGTGATGTTCCACAAGACACACAGAAGGTATTCAAGCATATAAAAGTGAATTTCAACTTAATTCATCCAATTTCTATGTTTGGGCAAATTTACACATAAATGGCTAACAAAGGATGTTTAACACTTGAAATCAAAGCATCTAAATCACATTTCTAAGTTATAACAATACATGAATGCTTGATACAAATAATTCTAACACTAAACACATGTCAATCTCTCAAACACTCAAAAACCCACCAGAACCCACTCTAATTAGACCCCTTTTTCAACCAAAATAATGTCTGTTGTCAAATGGCAGCAGCAGCTGCTGAAATTCAGCAGCAATAGCTGCTACTATTGCCATCAACAATCAGATGCTTCCTGCAATCTAGTCATCTTAAAACATTTAAATGGCTACTACTTCTCTTTTAGCAACAACAATTGCTGCTGCTAAACACAATAGCAGATCTGATGCTGCAATCTTAGTAGGAACTCTGATCAAATCAAGCAATCCTCAATCCAAGAAGGTCTAAACAACTAATTAATCACTCTCTTGTGTTATAGACAACACGAAGAAAGTGAATTAAAATAGTTGTTCAGGTTCTTAACCATCACAATTTTTCTCTAAATTCCTGATTTAATATAATTCTACCTAAAACTCAAGGAGCAAAAAGATTCTTCATTTGATTTTTATCCCTGACATATTGGACAGTACAGAGATCAAAACACCAAATCAAATTTATCAATTAAAGGAAAAAACTCCAATCTATTCCTCCTCTCATGCTATAGACAACATAAAGAAAAGGATTAAATCAGAATTTAAAATCCATTGAAAACATGCACCAATCATCAAATGCTTGAAGTCGAAAATCAACCCAAGAAAATGTTGCTGCTATGCAGTATTTTTATGTACTAAAATGGGGAGCTTTCAACTGTAAAATCACAAATTCAAGTAATCATTTAAAACATAATCAGTATGGAAACTCATTCAAAGGTAAATCCAAGAAATACAATCATCATCAAAACTTCAGAAACTCGTGAGACAAACCTGAAAACTCTTTTAGTTAGCGAGAAAACCAAGAGAAATCCATATAAGTCTCCCCAAAAATTCCTTGAAATCTTAATGTGCTCCTTACCTTACATTATAGATAGTGTAAGTTATGGATGCAAATCAAAATTCCAATGCAATAAATCCACAACCAAAGTACTTCAAATAATTCTTGAAAGATTTGGGATTCATTCCCTCTAGAGGAAAGCTTGAAAACCACATAAGAATATGATTTATCCTCTCTCTTGTGCCATAGACAGCACGAAGAGAGTCTAAATCTTGCGATACAAACCACTGAAAATAAACCCAAATCATTAGATCTTCATTCAAAACCAATCGAGGGACCTGGTGGAAAAGTGGAGTGGGTGAAGAGTCCCTCAAATGGGTTGTGAGCGCTCAAATCAGATCTGAATGCCCAAGAGCTTCAGATCTGATTTAATGCTCTAATGAGTGGGTGGATTGCAAAATAAAACACAAGGAAATCAGAAAGCGAAATGGGAATATGAAGAGGGAGAAAACAGTGATTAGTGAGGGGGTGAAATCATCTCCTCTGGTTTGAAATGATCAGAGGAGGTGGAGTGCAAATTCTACTCTAAATCTACTCCTAAACTACACTAACAATCATCACATAGATCTCTAATTACTCCTACTCCTAGAAAGCAATAAATCTAATCTATGAAAGTAGTAAAAATCTACTCTAAGGGAGGAATGGGATTCCTAGGCTACAACTGGCCACTGCAGCGACGAATAGAGATGAGGAAGACTCCAACGAAGAATGGGATCCCTGGCCTGCAGCTGGTCACTGCAGCAACGAAGTTGAGGATGGAAGCTACTTCTGTCACCAGCAGCCGATGAATGGGGGAGGGAACTGGAGGTGGATGAAAGGATCACTCAGGGTGGAGGGAGTGATGCTTTGCGTGCGAGGCAGGGGAGCTCCTTAAGTAGGTAGAAGAGTGATTCCTCTCACCGCAAAGGTGAGGCTATGTGATTAGGGCGTGGGCGGTCTAGATGAGAGGAGAGGAGCACGTGTAAACTCAAGTCAAGGTGTGGCCATAGGATGGGATCTAGGTGAGGTGGTGATTGCATGCGCCAAGTCACGTGAAGGTTCAATTCCAATTAAGCCATAGATCAAACGGTTCAAAGGATGGATAGCCACGATGAGCCATGTTCTTCGCGTGAACAGTGGTCGCGAGCTGCAGCAGGTGGTGGTTCTGTTTTGGTGTTTTTGCACAAGAGACCCCTCAGCGAAGGGGTAGAAAAATAGAATGGAGGTCCATAAGTGGTAGGAATTTATCTCAGAACAGACCTTATGGCCTTACAAAAGCATCCCTACGGGTTAAAAATAAGTCCTTAGAAGCGTGAAATGTGATGCACTAAGGACCTAAATGAGAATCTTTAAATGCAAGGCCCTAATGATGTCCAAATGCAACCAAGTTTTTAATGAAGCTTAATTGAACATCTTAGAAGTTAATTGTACTTTTGATTTGGAATTTTGAGCTCATTTGTGTGTTCAATTTGCAATTGGATCATCATTTTACATTTATTAATAGATTATCTCAATAATTGACTTAATTATGTGTTTTTAGCACAAAATTGATGGTTTAGGTCTTTTCTATTATTTCCCACACTTAACCATTTTTATGTGTTAATTACATAGTGTCTAACATAGTTTCTAGCTTAACTTAGGCAATTTAGCTATGATGAGTCACAACTCATCACTAACCAAATCATGTTTTGGGGAGCCAAGAGTATGTCTAATTAGGGTTTACACTCTAAGGACTAGCTTGTTTACTTGTATCGTGAGGGTGGATATTCTCTCATCTATCTTCTCTCTCTCATCTCTGGACTTTCTTCCAGTGTATGCAAGGGCAAAGATCTCTTAAACCTAATTTGCTACCACCTTTAGATAAAAACCCTAGGAGAAGACTTGATCCTCAAAAATCTGAATCTGAATCTTCTTCAATGGCTAGTCACCATGAGGGAGATGATCTTGAAGGGGAAGAACCAAATCTGGATCCAATGGCTCTTTTACAAAGCCAGATTGATAGACAGGGCCAGCATCATGACAGGCAAATATAGACTATAGTACAGGCCATTACCCGACTCCAAAATGGGAGAGCAAACCGCCCTCTCAAAGATTTCTACAATCCTCTTAATTCCCATCATGAACCTTTCATCAGGGTACCTTAGGATGGGGATGATTTTGAGCTTAAACTTCAAATAATCAACTTAATTTCCCACTTCCACGGCCTTAACATTGAAGACCCCTTCCACCACCTTGAAGAACTTCTACACATAGGAAGGACTTTTGGCCCTAGAAACATGAATGAGGATACCTTAATGATGAAATGTTCCCTTTCCCCTTAAAAGATAAAGTTGCTCAATGGCTGAGAACTATTGGTAGACCAATACTGACATGGGAAGATTTGAGAAGCACCTTTCTAAAAAAATTATTTCCCAAAGCTAAAAGTAATGTCCTTAGATGTGCCATTACAATCCCGATGCCTAATTATTCTGAAGATGCTAACACTATTCAGGGTTACAGTAGGAATGACCCGTACTCGAACACCTACAACCCTGGGTGGCGTAACCATCCTAATTTCAATTGGTTGAGTCAGAAACCCACCTAAGATTCTAACTTAGCAAGGCAGAATGATTATGGGCAACCTAATAGTTACACACAACCACACAGTTACCAAGCTCAATCTACTCAGGAAACCCAACCTACTGATCTGGCTTTGGTCCTTAAGGAAATGCGGGAAAAGAATTTGAGACATAAAGAGGATATGAATCAATTGAGGATCAATTTAACGGGAAGACCAGACCAAATAGCTGATTTTAGGCAACATGGAATGTTACCCTCTCAACCTGTCCCGAACCAAAGGAACTATCCTACGAACCCAAACCAGATTAAGGAGCCACAACATCAAGCTCATATGATTAGCCTTGCTCCCCCTACTTTCCCCGTATTCCCTCAAATCCCACTCCGGTTAACAAAGCCCCACCTATTACGAACGCGCGGCTTCAAACGTATTTTAAGACGTCTGGGAGGTGGCCCAGACGTCTGGGATTCGATTTTTTCGACACAACGGTTTCGTCTGCGTGCCTAAGCGCGCAGACCTGCGAGCGCATCTCTCTCTCTCTCTCTTTCCCTCTCTCCTGCAGCTGCAGGCTGCACCCTCAGTCCTCTCTCTCTCCTCCTCGAGCGGCCTTAAAAGGCCACGCCCTCCCCCTCACTCCCGTCACCTCCGCCCCCTTTCCTCTTCTCCTTCCAGCCGGTGCGCGAGAGCGGGTGCGAGTTAGCGGCGGCAGCGACAGCCGCGGTGAGCGTGGGAGGAGGTGCTACGCATGGGAAGAGGCGCTCGGCCGTGAGGGCGAGCTCGCCGGGGCTGCTAGGGCCGGCCGGCGGGGGAAGCAGTGGACGCGGGGTGATGCGGGAGGGCTGCTGCATCTCGAGCAGCAGGCGGGCGAGGCGTGCCCTGATTCTGGAATTTTCTCCAGAATCAGACGTCTGGGCTAACAACCAGACGGCGGGGAGGACGTTTGGAGGACTGTCCAGACGTCTGAAAGGTGAGTTATTTCCGTCTTCTTCGTTTTCTTCGACTGACCGTACTGAGAGAGAGAGATGGGTACGCGCAGGCTCGGTGATTCGCCACCCAACACGAATCAGACGTCTGGCTGCAGTGCCAGACAACTGGAGAGACTTCCAGACGTCCGGGGTGACCATCGGACGTCTGGGAACTAGGCCAGACGCCCCCGCAGGCTTCTGGACGTCTGAGAGACTACGTAGAGCAAGGTAACCCCTGATCCACTTTTTAAGACGTTTATAATAAGTTCCAGACATCTGATTTTGCACTGTTTCGTCGTTTTCGACCCGTTTAGGGCCCGTTCGGGTTCCGTTTTCCACGTTTCAAGTTGCGTTCTTTTCGAAATTAAATCCTCTACCTGTCTACAGTAGCTGTATACTATTTTGAGAAATTCGTTGTATTTGATCCTTGTGATAGGACCCCGTTCCGTTGCAGTCACGGGGGTTGCGGAGGCACGTAGGATTCCCAACCACGCCCTCAGCTCGCCTGTTGTAACCGGTAGAGTGGCTTTAAGTATAATCTGTTAAATTATGAAACCATAAATAGAACCTAGGACATTGCATGAATCCTAGGAATGAGAAATAGATTGAATGGTAGATCCTAGGGTGTTGCATGAATCCTAAGGCTAGAAAACTAGATTGTATGATAGATCCTAGGATATGACATGAATCCTAGGATGGGAAAACTAGTGGAATATGTGAACACTGCAGTCTTGAAAATGTGAAAAGAAATAATAGCTGCCTGTAAATTTGTTTAAACAGCTGCCTGTTATGAATAAATGAACATGATTAAGAATATGGGATGTATGAACGTGAAACTGGAAAGGTGAAACCGGAATGCGTTGAGTTAAAGAGCTGGAACCCTACGGGGAATTAGGAGTAGAACTCCTGGAAAGTGAATGGAATAGAACCGGGGAAGTGAGCTGACCCTTGAGTACGGAGTACCAAGGAGAGCGACTGTCCCCCTGTTTGGTGCAGAGCGGAGCCAGCCGCCCCAGGGACCCGGGGTTAGGACTGGCCACTCTGTACCGACTTGCTGGCCCTCGTGTACGTAGTACCGAGGAAAGCTACTAGTGTAGGGAGGTACTAGCTACCCCACGGGCCCCGGGGTTCTGCTAGCCCCCTACACCGACTTGTTAG
The DNA here is from genome assembly GCA_037157565.1 of Thalassia testudinum. Taxonomy (NCBI): domain Eukaryota; kingdom Viridiplantae; phylum Streptophyta; class Magnoliopsida; order Alismatales; family Hydrocharitaceae; genus Thalassia; species Thalassia testudinum. Next base: position 2,093,312 of record JAZHRO010000003.1, on the reverse strand, counting down.
GCCCATTGGGGCAAACCAAGGTAGTCAGGCGAGGGTGCGCGGATTGTGGAGGGGCAAGGCCCCTGTTTGGTTACTGTGGAGGGGTTGGACCCCTGTTACTGAGAGGGCTCTGCCCTGTACTAGTTCCACGCTGTGCTTTAGGCGCACCCGTTAACGGAAACGACTGACCGCGTGCCAGTGCGGGTTAGCTACCCGTGCGTTTACCGCGCATGCCGTAGTCACCGTTACGTCTGTCAGTGACCTTGGGGTGGTTGACTGAGAGTAGGATCGCCACGGGGGACTCTCCCGGCCAGGAGAGCACCACATGCTACTTCTACTGTTCGGAAAAGACTGCAATCAAGATTGTTCCCACGAGGAACATTCGAGATCAAGTGAAGGATCTGAGAAATAGATAAATTGTGAAATAATAGAAAGGCGTAAATAAAGGAAGAAAGAAAATTAAAACAGCTACTGTACACTTTACTGTTTCTTTAGTTTAGCTGCCACTCTACTCAGCGTTTTGCTGACGTGTTACACTCGTTACCTTTCAGGACCAGGTGTTGAGCAGCCAGGGTCAGCGGCTGCAGAGGACGGTGGGCCGAGTAGGGTCCAGTAGAGTTACCACTGTTCTCTTGTACCTCTTTTTGGTTCCACTGTAGTGAGTAGTTCTTGTTTCCGCTGTACTTTTCTTTACCTGCAGTTCATATTATGTCATGAATGTTGTTCTACTGTTGTGGTGGTACATACTGTAGTGGTTTCTTTCCTTACTGCTATATTTTCTTACTGTTAGTTATATTCATGTTGAATGTGGTTTATTTTACTGCTCTTTTGGTTACTTCCTCGTTGGACGACCAGGTCTTGGGTTTAGTCGAGTCGGTCCGGTTCTCGTGTCTCGTAGGGACTCGGGAATCGGGTCATTACAAGAGGTATCAGAGCAAGGTCGTCCCGAGAAGTGAATCAACTGACTGGAAAATAACGAATTCACATGTCTATAACTAGAGTATCCACCACAACATATCTTTTGACATGAGCTCTTAGACGTTTCCGTTCGGTATCGTTCCGTAATGACGTGTTACGTTTTGTTTCGCGTCTCCTTGCAGGAGATGCCTCGTCGTAGGACCAGTAAGGCGGGCCGCGGGCGCGGCCGAGGACGTGGTCGGCGAGGTGGGCGTGCCGTTGCCGATGCCCCAGTGGACCAGCCACTACTCCCGGGCGTCCAGGCCCAGGACCTCGTCCGGCTAATACGAGACATTGTACGAGAGGAGCTCCACCCACCGCCCCGAGCGCCTCACCCTGGGGCTGTGGAGGGGGAGTCCTCTGTGGGACCACTCGACGGACGCGGCGCTGGACACGGGGGAGGGGATGGACCGCCGCAGCCCCCACCTTCCTCCGACACTTCTGTGCACGAGGCACCGTTGCCTGGAGGTGCACCAGCATCCCCACTGCAGCGCCACTCCGAGCTCTTCGGGCAGTTCCGGAAGCTGAAGCCCCCCTCCTTCAAGGGGGATGAGGACCCAACCGAGGCAGAGGACTGGCTCGAGCAGTTGGAGAAGATTTTCGACACCCTTCTCCCCCCGGTGGAGTGCCGCGTGGCCTTTGCCACGTACCAGCTGGAGAGTGCAGCACACAGGTGGTGGAGGGCGGTCCGGGGACAGGAGAGGGACGAGCCGACCTGGGACCAGTTCGTCACCCTCTTCTGCGAGCAGTACTTTCCCCAGACGTGGTAGGACCAGAGGAGGCAGGAGTTCACACTCTCCGCCAAGGGACGATGACTGTGAGCGCGTACCGCATGCGTTTCTTGGAGCTATCCCGCTTTGCAGCGACAGTAGTAGCCACAGAGCAGGAGCGCCTTTAGAGGTTCACCGAGGGGCTCCGGCCTGCGATTCGGGGGTATGTCAAACCCCTGAAGCTGCCTACGCTTTCGAGGGTGGTGGAGGCAGCCATGACTTACGAGGAGACCAACCCGTCCACGCGAGACACTGACGGCGGGTGGAAGAGGCCCTTTCAGCCAAACTTTTCACAGGGCCGGCGAGAGAGGAGACACGTGGCGTCCGCAGGAGAGCCGTCACGTTTTACAAGGCCATCAGTGGCCTTTGGGGGCCCTCGACAGGGGCCAGTCGCCAGCACCGGACCCTGCCCAGCCGACAGCAGGGACCCACTGAGGGCGGGAGTCGGGTTCCCCTCTGTTACCAGTGTGGCCAGCTGGGCCACATCAGGAGGGACTGCCCGTCTAGGGCAGGACAGCAGTCACGAGGAGGGTACCGGCCAGCACCTGCCCGTCCGACGCAGAGTGTGGCTGCTTCGTCCGCACCTGGAGCTGAGGGGCGTATCAACGCCCTGACACACAGGGATGCCAGAGCTTCGGGATCGGTGGTAGCAGGTATGGTTTCAGTTTCCGGCAGACTCGTTTACACGCTTTTCGATTCCGGCGCAACGCACTCGTTTGTCGCAGCCAGTTTCGCAGTTAGTTTGGGCCAGGATTATACGCTGTTAGAGAATCCGTTCGTAATCAGAGGTCCGAGTGGTCAGCTGTTTGTAGATGAGGAGGTGTACACGGATTGCGAGGTCAGCGTCGGGGGACATAGCCTACCTGATTATGTTACAGATGGAGGACTTTGGAGTGATTCTGGGGATGGATTGGCTGTCCGCTTACCATACCTTGGTGGACTGTTTTGAGAGGAAGATCGTCTTCTCCATTCCAGAGTTGCCTTCTTTCGAGTTTCTCGGACAGCCAGTGGACGGAGGTTTCAGGTGCATTTCGGCACTTCGGGCGGCGAGACTTTTGAGCCAGGGGTGTGAGGGTTTCCTAGCTTGTGTAGTGGCAGAGCCCAGCCCTGTGGCAGACTTCCAGAGCATCCCGGTGGTCAGAGAGTACCCTGGCGTGTTTCCAGACGAGTTACCAGGACTACCTCCTGAGCGTGAGATCGAGTTTGAGATCTCACTAGTACCAGGGACCAGCCCCATCTCCACCGCGCCATACAGGATGGCGCCACTTGAGGTACGAGAGCTCAAGTCTCAGTTGCAGGATCTTTTGGAGAAAGGTTTCGTGAGGCCCAGTGCATCTCCCTGGGGAGCCCCGGTACTGTTTGTGAAGAAGGATGGGACCTTACGCCTTTGTGTCGACTACTGACAGCTGAATAGGGTCACCATCAAGAACAGATATCCGCTGCCGAGGATCGACGACTTGTTTGACCAATTGTGGGGGGCCACGGTGTTCTCCAAGATCGACTTGAGGTCGGGATACCACCAGTTGTGGATCAGGGAGACCGACGTCTCCAAGACAGCTTTCCGCACCTGGTACAGACACTACGAGTTTTTGGTCATGTCGTTTGGGCTGACCAATGCCCCCACTGCTTTCATGGATCTGATGAACCGGGTGTTTAGACCGTACTTGGACCAGTTCGTGGTGGTTTTCATAGATGATGTACTCATCTATTATAGAGATCAGACGCAGCACGGACAGCACTTGCGGATGGTTCTGAACACTCTGAGACGACGTAGGTTGTACGTCAAATACAGCAAGTGCGAGTTCTGGTTGAGGGAGGTGACCTTCTTAGGTCATGTGATCTCTGGAGACGGCTTGGCGGTGGACCCAGCCAAGGTCGAGGCAGTACTCAGGTGGGAGAGACCGCATTCAGTCACTCAGATTCGCAGTTTCCTGGGACTGGCAGGCTACTACAGACGATTCATCAAAGGATTTTCACAGATTGCACGTCCTATGACACAGTTGACCCGGAAGGACGTGCCCTTCGCTTGGACAGATGCCTGTGAGGCATGTTTTCTGGGGCTGAAGGAGAGGTTGACCTCGGCTCCCGTGCTCACCATCCCTGACAGCAGTGGCAGGTTCGTTATGTACACGGACGCCTCCTTGCAGGGGTTAGGAGGTGTGCTCATGCAGAGGGGTCACGTTGTCGCTTATGCTTCGCGGCAACTGAAGCCCCATGAGCATACCTACCCTACCCACGACCTAGAGTTGGCAGCTGTTGTCTTCGCACTGAAGACTTGGAGGCACTACTTGTACTGTGAGAACTTCGAAATTTTCACAGATCACAAGAGCCTCAGATACCTTTTTGATCAGAAGGAGCTCAACATGAGACAGAGACATTGGTTGGAGCTCCTGAAGGACTACGACTGCAGCATCTCCTACCACCCGGGAAAGGCCAATGTGGTGGCTGATGCCTTGAGCCGTAAGGCACCCGCACACTTGGTCAGTTTATAATTACAGAGTTGGAGCCTTTTGGAGAAGGTGGGCAATTGGCGACCCCTAGAGTTACGGGGGCACTGTGGGGCAGTGACGGTGACACGATAGACCAGGCCAGAGCTGATAGACCGCATCATCACAGGACAGATGGCCGATCCGTACTTGCAGTCCTTGCGCGACAGAGTACTGTCAGGAGACCCAGGGGACTTCTCTTTCACAGACCAGGTGCAGCACCTGAGGGGACGGTTGTGCATTCCCAGAGACGAGGAGCTGTTGAGAGAGCTCCTGACTGAGGCACACGGTTCCAGGTTCACCATACATCCCGGAAACACGAAGATGTACCACGACTTGAGACGCGAGTTTTGGTGGAGGGGGATGAAGCGGGATGTGGGTGAATTCGTGCAACAGTGCTTAGTGTGCCAGCAGGTGAAAGTTGAGCATCAGAGGCCTGCAGGGCCGCTACAGCCACTTCCAGTGCCAGAGTGGAAGTGGGAGAGCATCACCATGGACTTGGTGGTGGGCTTACCTGTTACCCAGCGAAGGCACGACGCTGTCTGGGTAATTGTGGATAGACTGACGAAGACGGCACGATTCCTACCGATCCGAGTCACTTTGGGACCAGCACAGTTGGCAGAGAGGTGCATCCGCGACGTGGTACGACTACACGGAGTTCCGCGGGAGATCGTATCCGACTAGGATACCCGCTTTATGTCCCAGTTTTGGGCTGAGTTTCAGCAGGCCCTGGGGGCGTGGTTGAGGTTTAGTACAGCTTACCACCCCCAGACGGACGGACAGTCCGAGCGCACGATACAGACACTTGAGGACCTTTTGCGTGCCTGTGTACTGGACTGGAGGGGCTCTTGGGAGGAACACCTGCCCCTAGCGGAGTTCGCATACAACAACAGTTATCACTCGAGCATCGGCATGGCTCCCTACGAGGCTCTGTACGGACGGAGGTGTACGGCACCCTTGAGTTGGGTTGAGGTGGGGACCAAGTGGGAGGTTGGCCCCAGGTTGATCCGGCAGAGTCAGGAGGTGGTTGAGCAGATCCAAAGGCGACTCCGCACTGTCAGGAGCAGACAGAAGAGCTACGCGGATCGGAAACGCAGAGAGGTGCAGTTCGAGGTTGGGGATCACGTCTTTCTTCGTGTTTCGCTCATGAAGGGCCTGCAGCGGTTTGGGGTGAGAGGGAAGCTCGCGCCGAGGTTCGTGGGGCCCTTTGAGGTCCTGAAGCGGGTTGGACCCGTTGCTTACAGACTTGCCCTCCCCCCGCAACTTTCTGGTGTGCACGACGTGTTCCACGTGTCCAACCTCAAGAAGTACGTAGCCGATCCCAGTCACGTACTGAGTCACGAGAGCGTCGAGGTGGGCGACGACCTGACCTACCCCGAGCGGCCAGTGCAGATTCTAGACCGAGCCGTCCACAGTTTGAGACGAAAGCAAGTACCCCTGGTAAAGGTTTTGTGGAGGAGCCAGCGGTACGAGGAGGCTACCTGGGAGCCTGAGGCGGCAATGCGGGAGCGGTACCCGGAACTCTTTGCGGGTACGTCTTTTCGGACCGACTTTGGTCCTCTTTGAGTTTGTTATGGTTACTTTGACGTCTTTCCCGCACCCTAGTTAGCGTAAGTTTCGGGGACGAAACTTCCTTTGAGTTTGTTATATTGTTACGAACGCGCGGCTTCAAACGTATTTTAAGACGTCTGGGAGGTGGCCCAGACGTCGGACCAGACGTCTGGAACTCCTTCCATATGTCTGGGATTTGGTTTTTTCGACACAACGGTTTTGTCTGCGTGCTTGAGCGCGCAGACCTGCGAGCGCATCTCTCTCTCTCTCTTTTTCCCTCTCTCCTGCAGCTGCAGGCTGCGCCCTCAGTCCTCTCTCTCTCCTCCTCGCGCGGCCTTAAAAAGCCACGCCCTCCCCCTCACTCCCGTCACCTCTGCCCCCTTTCCTCTTCTCCTTCCAGCCGATGCGCTAGAGCGGGCGCGAGTGAGCGGCGGCAGCGACAGCCGCGGTGAGCGTGGGAGGAGGTGCTGCGCATGGGAAGAGGCGCTCGGCCGTGAGGGCGAGCTCGCCGGGGCTGCTAGGGCCGGCCGGCAGGGGAAGCAGCGGACGCGGGGTGATGCGGGAGGCCTGCTATAGTTCGAGCAGCAGGCGGGAGAGGCACGGCGCGACCGAGCATCGCGAGCGGAGGGCGAGTCGCGCCCTGATTCTGGAATTTTCTCCAGAATCAGACGTCTGGGCTAACAACTAGACGGCGGGGAGGACGTCTGGAGGACTGTCCAGACGTCTGAAAGGTGAGTTATTTCCGTCTTCTTCGTTTTCTTCGACTGACCGTACTGAGAGAGAGAGATGGGTACGCGCAGGTTCGGTGATTCGCCACCCAACACGAATCAGACGTCTGGTTGCAGTGCCAGACGACTGGAGAGACTTCCAGACGTCCAGGGTGACCATCGGACGTCTGGGAACTAGGCCAGATGCCCCCGCAGGCTTCTGGACGTCTGAGAGACCACGCAGAGCAAGGTAACCCCTGATCCACTTTTTAAGACGTCTGGAATAAGTTCCAGATGTCTGATTTTGCACTGTTTCGTCGTTTTCGACCCGTTTATGGCCCGTTCGGGTTCCGTTTTCCACGTTTCGAGTTGCGTTCTTTTCGGAATTAAATCCTCTACCTGTCTACAGTAGCTGTATACTGTTTTGAGAAATTCCTTGTGTTTGATCCTTGTGATAGGACCCCATTCCGTTGCAGTCTCGGGGGCTGCGGAGGCACGCGGGATTCCCGACCACGCCCCCAGTACGCCTGTTGTAACCGGTAGAGTGGCTTTAAGTATAATCTGTTAAATTATGAAACCATAAATAGAACCTAGGACATTGCATGAATCCTAGGAATGAGAAATAGATTGAATGGTAGATCCTAGGGTGTTGCATGAATCCTAAGGCTAGAAAACTAGATTGTATGATAGATCCTAGGATATGACATGAATCCTAGGATGGGAAAACTAGTGGAATATGTGAACACTGCAGTCTTGAAAATGTGAAAAGAAATAATAGCTGCCTGTAAATTTGTTTAAACAGCTGCCTGTTATGAATAAATGAACATGATTAAGAATATGGGATGTATGAACGTGAAACTGGAAAGGTGAAATCGGAATGCGTTGAGTTAAAGAGCTGGAACCCTACGGGGAATTAGGAGTAGAACTCCTGGAAAGTGAATGGAATAGAATCGGGGAAGTGAGCTGACCCTTGAGTACGGAGTACCAAGGAGGGCGACTGTCCCCCTGTTTGGTGCAGAGCGGAGCCAGCCGCCCCAGGGACCCGGGGTTAGGATTGGCCACTCTGTACCAACTTGCTGGCCCTCGTGTACGTAGTACCGAGGAAAGCTACTAGTGTAGGGAGGTACTAGCTACCCCACGGGCCCCGGGGTTCTGCTAGCCCCCTACACCGACTTGTTAGGCCCATTGGGGCAAACCAGGGTAGTCAGGCGAGGGTGCGCGGATTGTGGAGGGGCAAGGCCCCTGTTTGATTACTGTGGAGGGGTTGGACCCTTGTTACTGAGAGGGCTCTGCCCTGTACTGGTTCCGTGCTGTGCTTTGGGCGCACCCATTAACGGAAACGACTGACCGCGTGCCAGTGCGAGTTAGCTACCCGTGCGCTTACCGCGCGTGCCGTAGTCACCGTTACGTCTGTCAGTGACCTTGGGGTGGTTGACTGAGAGTAGGATCACCATGGGGGACTCTCCCGGCCAGGAGAGCACCACATGCTACTTCTACTGTTCGGAAAAGACTGCAATCAAGATCGTTCCCACGAGGAACATTCGAGATTAAGTGAAGGATCTGAGAAATAGATAAATTGTGAAACAATAGAAAGGCGTAAATAAAGGAAGAAAGAAAATTAAAACAGTTACTGTACACTTTACTGTTTCTTTAGTTTAGCTGCCACTCTACTCAGCGTTTTGCTGACGTGTTACACTCGTTACCTTTCAGGACCAGGTGTTGAGCAGCCTGGGTCGGCGGCTGTAGAGGATGCTGGGCCGAGTAGGGTCCAGTAGAGTTACCACTGTTCTTTTGTACCTCTATTTGGTTCCACTGTAGTGAGTAGTTCTTGTTTCCGCTGTACTTTTCTTTACCTGCAGTTCCTATTATGTTATGAATGTTGTTCTACTGTTGTGGTGGTACATACTGTAGTGGTTTCCTTCCTTACTGCTATATTTTCTTACTGTTAGTTATATTCGTGTTGAATGTAGTTTATTTTACTGCTCTTTTGGTTACTTCCTCGTTGGACGACCAGGTCTTGGGTTTAGTCGAGTCGGTCCGGTTCTCGTGTCTTGTAGGGACTCGGGAATTGGGTCGTTACACCACCTATATTGCAGAGCCCACCTCGAGGATCAACCCCTAATTATACTGCCACTGCCAATACTATTATCTTAAGGAGTGGAAAGAAAACTCATAATCCAACTCATAATCCTAAACCTTCTACATCTGACTCCCACCGACCTCTTGAGGAGTCTAATTCTAAACCAAGGAATCAAGATTATCCTTATATTATCCACCAGGTAACAATAGAAATAAGGCTCAGGATCCGATTATCCTTGATTTAACTGAAGTGCCTTTTCCTAAAGCCTTGAGTAGACCTAGGAATAAGAAGATCCCAGCTTATGCTGCTACTAGGCAGCAGGCTAAGGATAGCAGGAGGGTCGTGATTTCTAAACAAGCTAGTGCAATCATCATAAATAAGCTCCCTCCTAAAAGAAAGATCTAGAGACACCCTTAATTTCATGTGAGATAGATGATTTTATCTTAGGCAAGCCTTACTGGACCTTGGTGCCTACATCAATTTAATCCCCACGGAATTATATGAAGAGTTGGATTTAGGTCCCTTGCAACACACTGATGTTACCCTTCAGCTTGCTGATAGGTTAACTAAGATTCCAAAGGGACTCTTACAAAATGTGATTATAAAAGTGTGGGATTTTGAGTACTCTATGGACTTTTTAGTCATAGATATGGAGGCATCAGACAATTTGAACCACACCCCGATAATCTTAGGAAAACCTCTCTTGGCCATAGCCAAGGTTCTGATCAACTGTGAAATGGGGAATATGCAAATCACTTCTAGAAGGAAAACATGCCAACTTAATATCTTTAAGGTTTTCCAAAAGAATAAATTGAATTGTGGTTCTATTGAGGTTGTGGGAACAATTGAGGAAATTTTGGCAATTCACACAATAAATAATCAAAAGCAAGGATGTAATGAGGAAAATAAATTACTTGAGGATGATCCTGATTTTCCATTTCCCATAGATAATCAAATTGAGATATCCTCCTATGAAAAGACATTTGTGAGATCGAGGAACCATTGGGAGTACCTTATGATGAATTAGCTGATGATATAAAGAATCCCCAGTATGCCACCCTAAAATTCAAGAATTGTTGGATTTTGATGAAGTTGAAGAAAGTACCTAGACAAATGACACAAATTATGATTCAATGTATGAGGAAAAAGAAAATACAACCTCAGAAAATGGAGCTTAAATCATGATAGATTGGGGAAGAAATTATAATCCAACTAGTTCAAATGGATGGCTTGATTTTGAGGAAGAGATGATTTCTAATGAGGAAGATGTAATTTCTGATGAGGATTTTGAGGAATTCAACACAACCCTACCTTTATCCTCGTATGACCTGGAGCTTGGAGAATTCATGATTTTTTACATCAATCACCATTACAAAGATCCTTATGATTCTAATTCTGAACCAGATTTAAATCATGACTTCAATCCAAATCCTCCACCACCTCTTCTTGAACTTTGGAATTGGATTAATGAGTAGGGCCAACATCATGAACCATGCTTTTGCCATCTTCATCTTTCTCTCTCTAGTTTGTATCTTGGATCAGAAAAATCCTTTGGAGCGGGGCTACATCATCAATTGGTTCGCATTTGTGGATCACTGATTCTTTGACCACACAATCATATCTTCATATTAATCCCGAATCTCTTAGCAACAATTATTACTACTTCTCCCAACCCACTAATTTGATCATTCCTTTATTTCTTTTAGGTTTTGGTCCAGCAAATAACGTTAAGCTTAGCCCTGGATGGGAGGCAACTCAATATTCTGTATAGGTATCATTCTTTTTGTCTGTCCAAGCTGACCTAGATTAACAAGCTCAGTCAGGTGATATCCCCTCTCCTTGCTTATTACATTTTGATATTCTTGCATACATTACAATGACATATAATGAATAGGCATGGGGGCGTAGACATTGCATGTCATATTTTTGTGTCAGTTAATCCTGTTAGAACTTATAAATAACATTTTTGAAAAAAAGAACAAGCAGAAAAAAAATCATTTATACATAGCATTTATACATATTGCATTCATTCATAAAGTATTTTTATCAAGGAGGTTTTATTAAGGATTTTCTTCTTGAATTGTTTCTTATATTAGAATCCAGTACAATTATTTCACTTGCACGTAGACTTTGCAATGGATCCTTTATGAAAACCAATAAACATTTTTAGTTTGTCAAGGAGAAGCATTTGCTTCTTTTCTTGAGCATTTGGACAGTTAATTAAGGAGTTAGGCAAACTATCTTTTATTGGATCCACCAAACATTTGTGAGGTAAGAGTAGAGTGTCTACTGGTGCTCTAAGTCTAGTGCGAGGACTCTTATGTTCTGGATAATTGGATGATGATACCACAGAGTTAAGCATAGCTTTCACCTTCAGTTTCTACGTGTGAATACTATGTGTGAATTCTAAGAGTCACCAAATAAGTCAGATACACGAAGATTGAGTTCTAATAAAACTATGACTATGGTGGATGGTTACAACCGTCCTTCATGGAATCCTCGACTGAAGGAGGATACTAATGCCAAAGGTCAGAAGTACGCTTCTCCTATCCATCCCTTTCCGATGTCGAGAGTAGGTACTTCCACCAAATAAGCCACATAATATCCTCTTGAACATCACCATTCCCCAATAATGCCTTGTAAATAAAAGTTTGTACTGTGTGTTGCATTGATAGATATGAAAAGAAAAAAAGAGAAAAATATATTAAAAGAGAGAGAGAGAGAAAAGAAAAAATTTCTGAAAAAAAAAAGTGTTCAAGTTCATATTTATGTTCATGTGTTGATTTCATTATGTATCGATTTCGTTGAGGCAAAAATACCCATTGTAATCCACCAAATATGACCCGTACCTACTTTTTCAGTATTTTTGACCAGTCAAATACTGACTGAGGAATTCTAACTTAATTGTAGGGTTATCAGAATCACAATTGAAGTGTTGATACCAATGAGAGACCACCAAAAATATTGAGTGCTTCTATACACTTGGCGAGATTGTGAGCTCTCCAAAGAAAAGCAAAAAAAAAAGAAAAGAAAAAAGAGAGAGTGAGTACAAATGAACTAAACAATAGCATAGTTTTGAGTACAAAGGAACTAAAACAGAGCACAGTTTTCTTAGCCTCTCTCTGGGTTGACTTGTTTAATAGTCTAGAGATCTAGAATCTATAGTACTAGGCTACGTGTAGTACGAGATGAGTGTGAACCACCAAATATAAAATCATTTGACTCAAACATCTTCTAGCAAAGACAAAAGGCCGAGGTTAAATCACAAATTACTTGATATGTTATCCCCGAGGGAAGAAGTTTGCCTATCCTCATAGAATTTTTATCGAGAGTTAAATACGAACTTTAAGTGTGTATTGGCTTTTCACCTGGATCCGTTGCTTAGGCTAGTATCACATCATTTTCATGTTGTCTGGATCTGTAAACTTTTGGAAAAACACAAGAAGAAATCTTTTGACAAACCCTTGATAAAAAGGAATAAGCAATCCTTCGGGGGTCGAGTTGTAAATAGCATGGACCATACATTTTACATTCATTTGCTCGAGGATTAGCAAAAAAATAGGCATGGGGGTGTGATATATGTATATTTGTTTACATAATTTATGCCCAACTATTGTTAGTTTAAAAGTAAATTAGTTTACATTACATCATATTAGATTAGAATAGTTACTTGACATCATTTTATAAATATTACATTTTTAGGAGTTTAGTTGTAATTTTATTACTATTTTTATATGGTACATTGATGTCATTGTTTATACGTGTGCAAGTACAAAGTATAAATCTGATTAAAACATAACAAAGAAGAGAAATGGGATTGAACTAAATTACACAAAGTGGTTGAGCTATTTTCCAAACTCAGACCCAATTAGACCGTAACCTATTTAAAAACCCAATTCCCATACTCACCTAAATTTATACAAGCTACCAAATAAATTCCCATGCATTTCCACCCAATACCAAAACTATACCTAAAAAACCTACGTGCATTTCCCATGCAACCCCATCCCATTTCCGATTTATCTCCCAAAACAAAAACCCACCGACATTACCCTCTCCCATCCTTAAATCCACTGTACTTTTCCCCCTCCAATTTATCCCCATCCATGCAATTTTTCCCTTCCTTTAATCCCTCCACCGACAATCCGGACTTTATTCCTCCCCTTCCCCGCCGCGCCCCGCGCCTCCCACCCCCGCCACAAACACCCCCCCCCCCCACGCGCTCCAACGAAATTCTACCCTCTCTCCTCCCACTCAACAACCAACTTAACCATTTAAACCCCCCCTCTTTCCAATTATTTTGCTACTTAGGATGCTGTCCCTCTCTCATCCCCATCAACGCCAATTCTCCTCTCGCCCAAATTCTCTCCACCGTACCCTTCTCCCTCCCAACCAATCTCTACGCAGTTCTTCTCTCATCCACGTCTCTCACCTCCACGATCTTCATGTCTCTACCAAACATTTCTCAAACTCTTTCTCTCGCCTCTTGGCTCTCGTCTCAACCTTGCCTTCGTCTCCATTGCAATAGGACCATGTTCCGACTCAGCATCATCCTCTCTATTTTTATTTGTGTTGTAGTTCTTTTTAATAGTTGTAATGTTTGAACTCTAGCTTTTAACAATAAAGTTTTATTTTAAATTATTTTATTTGCGATTCGTGCTTCTCAACTCCTTTTTAATTATTTATTGCAATTTATTTTCTATCTTCTCATCCCTTCTCATTATATATGTTACGGTTGATTTCCATTTTCTCACCTCTATCTTTTTATTAAAAAATACTAAAAAAATTAGTTAGTATTTCATTTTGTGTTTTCTTGCATCTAAGTTAGAACGATCCTACATCTTCCCGTATTCAACCTGTGACTCACTACAGTCTAAATTATTTTTATTTCTATCTCAAAAAATCATACTACAATGAACGTATTTTTATTTTCACGGTTTCGACAAGATCAAACTCCTCCACACAAGTGAGCTCTCCAAGATATCATTTGTGCAACTTCTTCTCAATTTATAATGAAAGTTTCTTGCCTTTCAATTTTCGTCCTTTTATTTTGTGCTTCTTTAGCTCTTTAGTGCACAAACTTTCTTCCTAATTATCCTAGGCCACACATGCCTAGGGTGACCTTAGGAAGGTTGGGTTTCTTCACTTTCATATTTTGCATTTCTATTTAGCATTAACATCTCTTTTGTTGCCTTGATTTTCCAAACCCTAAAAATTGCAAAATGCTAAAACCAACAAAAAAAAAAGAGAAGATTTGAGAGATCAAGAGAGTGCTCATTATTTCTGTAACTAGACTGCAACCTTGGACAACCTAAATACTCATCTAAGTACTTGATTTTGACAAATTTAAAAGTGTGCAAAAACACATGTTACAACGATGCTTAAAAGTCACTTTTACAAATCGCATGTCTTCTTGCACCAGGGAGCCTCAATAGAACCAAGATCATTTGATTAATTAGGTCCCACATGGTTTAAATCCAAACCAAGTCCAAAACTAGGTTCCCCTTTTTCTTTCTTACCCAACTTAGGGCCCTCCAAACCCACATGCTTATGCAAGTGTTGTAACCCTAAGGAGTGGTACATAAACCCAAGACCCCATTTGGCCTTCTGATTCTACCTTTAAGGGTCCTGGTGAGCCTGAAGAAGGTGAAAAAGTTGATTCTAAGAAGGAGGTCGAGGCTCAAGAACCTGAAGTACAAGTCTCTACTCACATTCCTTTTCCTGAGGCCTTAAAAAAACCCCAACCAAAGAGAAAGAACTTGTCTAGCAACAAGGAGTTGGTTGAGTTGTTTAAATAAGTCCAAATAAACATCACACTCCTCGATGCTATCAAGTACATCCCTGCTTATGCTAAACTCCTCAAAGACCTTTATACACAAAAGCGTAGGGCTAGGACCAAGTTACTAAGGATGGTAGTTCTTTTTGAGCATGCAAGTTCTAAAATTCTAAGGAATCTAGCTCTGAAAATGAAAGATCTTGGAGCCCTGTAATTTCTCGTGTCATTGGTGACGTGACCTTTGAGAGCACTCTACTTGATTTAGGTGCTTCCATAAACTTGATCTCTACTTGATTTAGGTGCTTCCATAAACTTGATCTCTACTTGATTTAGGTGCTTCCATAAATTTGATCTCTACTTGATTTAGGTTCTTCCATAAACTTGATCCCACTGTGATTTACGAGATTCAGACTCGACAATTTGAAACCCACTATTGTCTAATAACATCTTAATTTATGATCCTATCATGCTTCATCTAAGGTTAGTTCCTAGGTAAAAACATTCATTTAGGTTGTAAATACTACATTCTAGGCATGCATGCATTATTAAGGTTTGTACATATTTTATGCTTAAGTAATATTGAATTGTCATCTTTATGAATAATGCCAGTATTGAGTGAGAGAGAATAAGTTGAGGAGCTGGATAATTTATTATTGGAGGGGAAGCATCTATTTAAAAGCTAAATAATGAAGAATAAGGGAAACTCAAGACAAGAGCTCAAAGAAACAAAGACAAGGGACACTTAACCTTTTCCTACACCCTCCATGACTTGAACTCTAGAATAACCTATTCTCCAAATAACCTTGTCCTAAACCCAACCTAGAAAGCCCTTCTCACCCTTGATCTATCATCCTAAGGCTACCTAAAACCTTCCTATTTTTAGTAACCTAAACCTAGTTGATCTAAGCCACACATACATCATCCAAATGCCAACATCACTTACTATTTTTAGCCAAAACCTATCACTTATAGCCAACAATAATAGATTCCTGATGACTCCAAGTGGCCGGTCACTTGGGTCCTTCCATCCTCCATCCATTTGTCATCTTAGGGCTCCCATCTAGTGACCTAAAAAACCTATCCTGAACACTATATAGTTCACCACAACTCCCTCTCCTAAAAACTCTCAACCAAAGCCAACCACTTAGGCTTAATCCACCTCATCCATTTCTTGATCAAGGGCACACAATCCATCATCTTGGTCGGCCACTATAGCATCTTCTAGGACCTACTATGGTTGGCCAAAAGCACTTCAAATACACACCCTTAGATGCACATCTAATGGCCCAATTCAAACCTAGATTAATGGACACATCCTAGCCCTCTACTAGATCCTATGGCCTACATTAATTCACACTCTCTATAAAAAAACTAGGACTCCTACCACTTGAACCCCTTACTCTACATTTTACTCTTACCACCATTCTCAACCTCCTAAGAATTCCTCTAGAGCCCTCACCTCCTTCCTCCATTAGTATAGCCTCACCACATTGTTCCATCAATTCTTTAGGTTTACCTCACCATTGTCACCTTCACCTCACCACCTTCACACGCCAACCCTAGCCTCACCACAACTAAGGTCGTTCCCCTCTCCCTCTCCCAAGTGCTTCCTCATCTCCGGATCTTCTGGTGGCGGCTGCATCTTCTCCAAATTATGCTCCGACTCTCTATCTCCACATCTCCTTCTCTTTACTTTTTATTGTAGTTCTTTTACTTAGTTATAATCTTGAACTCATATTATTTGAAATAGAAGTTTGATTGCACAGCAATCATAGGTCCTAACTCACCTGAATTAAGTTAGAACTTAGCTTAACATGAACATTCTGTATGCATATGCATCGTATTCTGCATTGTAGTTGGTATATGTGTTTTATGTATTAAACTATGTTATTTGAGAGGTATTAATGATTGCAGGTAACCCAGGGCTGCAGATGACGGATCCAACCTTATGGATATGTTCGGAATAACGATGGGAGTTCAATGCATCTAAGATCGCATCAATCAAACTCCTGTAGCACCCTAGAGAGTCTACATAAGAGCAAGATCCAAGGGGCAAATTGAAGAATATCCGAACCTTAGATGACAAATCCAACTGTACGGATGGATCCAGATCGACGTTTGCAGTCCAACGGTGCTGAAATCAACTTAATCGGAGGCCTACGTCATCAGATATAAAGAGAAGAAGAATGAACGACCACGATGGCGCCACGTGGCACCATCGCAACTGCCCCTCGCCGTGCCCCCAACTCCTGAAGGCACCTCTCCTCGCAGTGTGGGCCGTTGGATCTTCATCCAACGGCCACGAATGTGCCACATCGCCACCTAGATTGGATCAGTATAAATATAATTAGGCACATATATATACCAAAGGCTTTGCGCAGTGCGTTGGCTCGCGTCCATGCACGTAAGCACGGGACGTGGGTTCGAGGCTTGCATTGCGCAAAAATTGATGCGGCATTTCAGGTGGGCACGTATGCGCGATTGGAGGGTCAAGATGCACCCACGTGGCACGATCGCACGGATTGTTACGAGATTAGGAAGGTGCGAGAAGTGTGCGTAGGATTTGAAATCGGACGGCTAAGATGAGGTGGGATTTGAAGGCGAAAACGCGAGGGCGCTGGTGAGCGGGAGCTATGTGATGAAGGACCTGAGAGTGCACAGCGTGCCACGTGGCAGCATTAGAGAGAATTGAGGAAAGAAGAAGGAACTCTCATCTCTCCCCTCTCGTACTCCCTCTCCCTACGGACTCTCCCCCTCTCAATTCCTTCTCTCTCCCTACCTCTCAAATATCTCTCCGATCTCATCCCTCTCCACATTGCGTGACAAATCTCGCATGTTCTTCGATGATTTCCCGCACTTCCACAACCTCTCAACTCTGTGCACATTCTCCACCGAGGACCGTCGACGGCACTCTCCACCTCCGTCACGACATCACCGAATTTCTATCTGAGATTATTTTTCTCTTCTTCTTCTATGTTATTCTTATTTTCTATTAGTAATAAAGTTCTTATTTGCATTACGTGTTCACTTCGTATTTATCTCTGTGTTTATTCCATTTATTTCCTTTTATTATAAAAAAAATTTAAAAATATAAATAATAATAATAATAATAAATTCGTTTACTTGATCAGGTTGAAAATCATTTAAATATCCCTACCTCCCTGTGAGACGACCCGTACTCCCGACATTATTCTCGTATTTTTAGGAGACGGTTTCATAAATTTAAAACGCCGTGTTTTCGCACCTACAACGACATATTTATCATTATCGCGATTTCACGACCAGTTTTTGGCGCCGTTGACGGGGAGGCATATATTCGAGATAGTTTCTTTCCTGATGTAGTACTCATGAGCCTCACATATTTCTCTATCTGTTTGTAGGTATCAACTACGCGAGACGAAATCTTGACGGGTTACAAAAGCAAGTCGCAAAAAAGGAGTTCGTGTAGGCGGGACGCGACCAAGGCACGCGACAGGCGCAGTAGAGCAATGACGTTGACCTTGAGCGACACCCACACACTCGGAGAATACGCAGGAGATCTAGATCCTACTTTCATAGAGGATTCTCCTGCATCACAAATTTTATTGCTGTCTTCTTGCCCTTGTAATTGGGGCTGATTTTTAGGGGTCTGTCCCCACATTCTTTAGCTATTAGGGGCTATTCTTCTGCGTGCGTGATTCAATTTCCGCTTGCTTGCCTATATAACAAACAAAAAAAATTGAGTTACATATTTAGGAGTTGCATGCCCTTAGGTGCGCACATTTAGGGGTGATTGAACAGCACATTAAATCTATTTTCTTACATTGCGTACATATTTGCACGAAGATTGCTGGAGATAGGTATGCTTTTCTATCTTTGCATCCAGCTCCTGTTCACGCATTTGCATTTGGATAAAAATTCAAGACCACCAAACTGATTGAATTAACCTAATTTAGTGGTCGCCTAACTAAAATTGGGACTGATAATCATATTCGACCTTAAAACCAAATCACACTTGATCTAATTCAAAGGGACTTATCTGCGTTTTCAAAATAAAAGATTATTTATGGTGTGATGCACACTTCTAACACTGAGCACACACATTAGACACCGCACTAAGGCTCGATCTCTTAAGGCTATAGGCACCAATCTCTTTATCGGTGCAGACCCTCCTACTTCGCCTTGTGGTAGCGGTATTGTCTTGTGACCCAGTGTTTTGATACTGTAAGGAGGGGGACACCCCTTAAAGGAACAAAAGGGTAGTTAAGAGGCACCGCATAGGCATCGCCTCAAAGGAAGGATTCGCCCTACTTGCATCCCTTAGTTCCATCCTTAGAGTAACTTCCCACTAAATCACTTGATAGTACCACTTAAGCAAAGTGTAGGTCATAAGGCTCTCCGTAGGTTGATTTAGGGTGCGTAACAGGTTGACAACTTGCTTGATCACATACAAACATTGAATTTTTGAGAAAAGCAAGTAAAAATCATTCTTGTCTTGTGTGAGATTGACTGATTGCTATTGTGCATGCGTGGTACAAGATCAAGAAAACCAAGGTGTAAGGGACCTTTAGGCTTCAAACCTAAGAAGAAGCCTAATTCCAGTGAGCCCTCAACAATGGATCCACCACTTCTTGACCAACCCAATCCAAACCAGGAGGAGCTAATTGAGCAATTGCATGAACAGTTTGAGCAATGGCTCAACAATAGAAACCAAAACCAACCACAACCTCAACCCTTACGGGACTTTTACGATCCCGTGACTTACAATGCCGTACCTCATGTAAGGGTTCCTGAAGATGATTCTGAACTCAAATCCCATTGAATAGGTCTTATTCAAAACCATTTCCATGGACTTAACACTGAAGACCCAGTCCAACACATTGAGGAACTTACCACCCTTGGTCAAACTATAAAACCTAGGAACATGAATCTTGATGTCTTGATGATGAAACTTTTCCCCTTCTCCTTAAGAGACAAAGTTGCCCAGTGGTACAGAACCATAGGGAAACCCATCAACACATGGGATGAGCTAAAGAATGACTTTCTTAGGAAATTCTTCCCTATTGAAAAAACAAACGCCCTTAGGAGAGCCATCACAACCTTCACTCAACAATCTGGGGAACAACTCCATGAAGCCTGGGAAAGATTTATTGACTTAGCCAGAAAATGTCCACACCATGGCATACCCAAGTGGCACCTAGTGTAAATTTTTTACCATGGACTTAGTGAGCAGTTGAGAAATTATGTGGACGCAGCTTGTCGAGGTAACTTTTTAAATAAAGACGAGGATAGTGCATATGACCTATTTGAAAGCATGAGTGAAAACTCCCTCAACCAAGCCTCCATGAACACCTTTGGAAGGACTAGTCAACCAAGAGGAATGTATGAACTTCAAATTAGCCCAAATAAGGTTGACTTAGAAAAGCTATGTGAAAAGCTGGGAACCACAGTCTCGAAGAAGTTTGACAAATTTCTTAATACAATCAAAACCACCCAGCCCATACCCAATCAAGGGACATACTCTTCCCGCTCTATTATGCCCAAACTCTCTCAAGAGAGCACCCTCACAACCTAAATCTGACTCACTCTACAAGCCCAAGCTATCAAGACCCTTCCTATGGAGCTCAACAAGGAACCTGTGTTCCTACTTATACTGATTCTTCCTATTCAATCAACCCATCCTCAGGATTCGAGGATGTTCAGGCCATCCAAGAATACGCTAAGAATGATCCATTTTCTAATAATTACAATCCTAGATGGCGTAATCATCCAAACTTCTCTTGGTCGAATTAGAAGACAGGACAAGTGCCCCACCAAACCCAGATTAGACAACCTTATCCTAACTCTTTTAATCAGGGTCAATCTTCAAGGCAAAGCTATGTCCAAAGTCTCCCTCCACCCACCCAACCGACCCAGGCAGAATTGTTGATCAAAATGATGGGTGAAATACTGACTAAGCAACAAGAGCAAATCAATCAATAGAATCAAAAGACTCAAGAGGACATGAATGAAATTAAGGGGCAACTTAGTCAGCTTGTTGACTCACAACAACATGGGACTCTCCCCTCACAACCCATCCCAAACCCCAGGAACATCCAAAACCATAATAATACAAACTCAAGGTTTAACCAAAATAGAATGCCCCAGCAGAACCAAGCTAATATGATGAACCAGGCATCACTAGGCTTCAACCAAAACCCACAACAGGGTCAACCGATTTTACCGAACCCCACTCAAAACCCGAACGCAATGGCAAATGCTGTTACTTTAAGGAGTGGGACCACCACCCAGGATCCTGTACGGCCAACACAAAAAGATTTTGAGCCTAAACAAAAGGATGGAGAATTAGAGGATGGAAAATTTAATATTGAGGGTGATAATATGGAGGCTCAGGAACCCGAGGTTGAAATACCCACCCATATCCCATTCCCTGAAGCCTTAGAAAAATTGAAACCAAAAAAGAACCCATCTAGCAATGAGGAGTTGCTTGAGTTGTTTAAACAGGTCTAGATAAACATCCCACTCCTCGATGATATCAAACACATCCCTTCCTATGCCAAATTTTTCAAAGACCTTTGTACTCAAAAGCGTCAGGCTAGGAAAAAGTCACCTAGGAAAGTGGTTCTTTCTGAGCATGTGAGTTCTATATTTCTAAAGAATCTACCTCCTAAGAAGAAAGATCCTGGAGCCCCATTGATTTCTTGTGTCGTTGGTGAAATGACTTTTGAGAAGGATCTACTCGACTTAGAGGCATCCATAAATTTGATACCCACTGTGCTCTTTGAGAAATTTGGACTTGGTGATTTGAAACCCACTAATGTTACACTGCAACTAGCTGATCAATCCATTAAAAGTCCTTTCGGGGTAGTGGAGGATGTGATAGTTAAGGCCAAGGACTTCTATTTCCCTGTTGATTTTCTCGTCCTTGACATGGAAGTACCAAAGAAACTACACAACACACCCATCATCTTAGGAAGACCCTTCCTAGCCACTGCCAAGGCTAATATTAACTGTGAAACTGGAAGAATGGAGATTGCCTTTGGAGATCAAAAGATGCAACTCAATATTTTTAAGGCATTCCGAACTCTCGATGATGAGGATTGCGATTTGATCGAGGAACTCAAAAAAGTAGATAAAGTGATTGAAGAGTCTATGTCAATCCATTTGGTTAAAGAACCCATAATCAAAGAGGACCCACAAGAGGTTCATACGACATCTAACACACAACCTCCTTGGACTTTTCAAGTGGGGAGACTACCTAATTCACCTTCTGCACCCCTCCCACCTTCTACCCTTGTCCCACCCCAGCTTGAACTGAAACCATTGCCCGATACCTTGAAGTATGTGTTCCTAGGACCAAATCAAACACTCCCTGTGATTATTAATGCCAAACTACGTAGGCAACAAGAATATAAACTCATTCAAGTCCTAGAAGATCATAAAATGGCAATTGGTTGGACCATAGCTGACCTTCGAGGAATCAACCCCTCCTACTGTACTCACCACATTTATCTTGAAGAGGGAATGAAACCTTCTCGCCAGTTACAAAGAAGATTAAACTTGAATATGAGAGAGGTTATGAAAAAAGAGATCATTAAGTGACTTGATGTAGGAATTATCTACCCATATCTAGTAGCCCTTGGGTTAGCCCTATTCAGATTGTTCCCAAGAAGGTTGGTTTGATAGTGATCGTTAATGAGCATGGGGAGTCTATACCTACTAGGACAGCTTCCTCGTGGAGAGTTTGTATTGATTATAGGAAGCTAAATTCAGCCACTAAAAAGGATCATTTTCCCTTACCATTCATTTACCAAATTTTGGAGAAGTTAGCTAGTTAGAAATACTTATGTTTTCTAGATGGCTATTCAGGATACAATCAAGTGGCCATAAGTCTCGAAGATCAGGAGAAGACCACATTCACATGCCCCTATGGCACTTTTGCTTTCCGTAGAATGTCATTTGGTCTCTGTAATGCACCCGCGACCTTTCAACGATGCATGATGGTAATATTTTATGAGATGATCAAAGACTTTATGGATGTTTTTATGGATGATTTCTCTATCTTTGGGGACTCTTTTGATTCCTGTTTAGCCCACCTCCAAAGAGTATTGAAGAAATTCATTGAGGTAAATCTAGTTCTGAACTGGGAGAAGAGCCACTTTATGGTCCAAGAAGGAATCGTATTAAGACACATGGTCTCTAATAGGGGAATGGAGGTGGATAGAGCTAAGGTTGAATTGATCACCAAACTCCCACCACCCACATCTATCAAGCAAATAAGATCTTTTCTAGGGCATTGGGTTTTTATAGGAGGTTCATCAAAGACTTCTCAAAGATTGCTAGACCTTTAAGTAACCTTTTGGCCAAAGACCAAGCCTTCCACTTCAATGATCTTTATCTTAAGGCCTTTGACTCATTGAAGAAATCTGTTACTCAAGCACCAATCTTACAATCACCTGACTGGGACTCACCTTTTGAGATCATGTGCGATGCCTCTGATTATACTGTTGGTGCTGTCTTGGGTCAAAGAATAGAAAAGAAACCTGTTGTGATCTACTATGCTAGCAGGACTCTTGATGATAATCAAAAGAATTACACCACCACTAAAAAGGAGTTGCTAGCGGTTGTCTTTGCTTTAGAAAAGTTCAGAGCTTACCTTCTAGGATCCCATGTGATTATCTATACCGACCACTCCGCTCTGAGACACCTGTTAGCTAAGAAAGATGCCAAACCAAGGCTAATTAGGTGGATCCTTCTACTTCAAGAATTTAACTTAGAAATTAGAGATAAAGCAGGAGCGCAGAACGTAGTGGCTGATCATTTATCTTGAATCCTAGTTGAGAATCCAAATCCAACCATACCTATTGCTAATTGTTTCCTAGATGAGAGTATCTTAGCTATTTCAAAGGTCCAAACCCCTTGGTATGCTGATATTGTGAATTACTTGGCTATTGGATGAATACCTGAGGATTGGTCCAAGCAGAGAAAAGATAAATTTTATTCTGAGGTCAAGTACTACTTATGGGAGGATCCTGAACTGTTTAGACTTTGCGCTAATCAGATTATCCATAGATGCATCTCTGAGAATGAAATCAACAATATTTTGACATTCTGCCATAATTCTACTTGTGGAGGACACTTCTCAGGGAAGAAAATGGTTGCCAAAGTGTTACAGAGTGGATTTTATTGGCCTAGCATTCAAAAAGATGCCCACACATTCTCTAAGTCATGTCCCCAATGCTAATCTATAGGAAACATGACTAGGAGAGACATGATGCCATTGAACGCCATATTAATGGTTGAGATCTTTGATGTTTGGGGTATTGACTTTATGGGACAATTCAACCATCCTTTGGATATCAGTATGTCCTCGTAGCTGTAGATTGTGTCCAAATGGATCAAGGCAATCCCAACTAAAACAAATGATCACAAGATCGTTATGGAGTTTATTAAGAAGAACATCTTTAGCCGATTTAGGATGCCAAGAGCTATAATCAGTGATGGAGGGACCCATTTCACACATAATCAGTTTAGGAACATCCTTGCTAAATACGGGGTTACACACAAGATTTCTAGACCCTACCATCCACAGACAAATGGCCAAGCTGAGGTTTCAAATAAGGAGATCAAGAATATATTGTAAAAGATGGTTAGGCCCGATAGGAAGGATTGGGCTACTAAGCTCAATGATACACTTTGGGCTTACCGTACAACCTATAAAACCCCCATTGGAATGTCACCGTACCGTTTAGTGTTTAGTAAGGCTTGTCACCTCCCCGTAGAAATAGAACACAGGGCTTATTGGGCAATTAAGGAATGCAACTATCATCTGGATAAAGCAAGAAAGCATAGGAAGTTGCAGTTGACTGAGCTCAAGGAGATTCGTAATGGTGCTTATGAGAATGCCCAGATTTACAAGGAGAAAACCAAAGCTTTCCATGACATGCATATATCTAGAAAAAGCTTTGAACCAAATTAGAGGGTTTGGTTGTTTGATGCCAAGTTACATTTATTCCCAGGAAAGCTCAGGTCGAGATGGAACGGCCCTTATACTATTACACATATCTTTTCACATGGAGTCGTTGAGATCACAAACCCAAAGACAGGTCAAACTTTCACTGTGAATGGTCAGAGACTGAAACCTTACATTGAGAACATTGAACCTAGACCTGTCCTAGAGAAGGCAGCACTTTTAGACTGCTGAGAGGTGCACACCCAGCTGAAGGCATTAAACTTAGCGTTTGTTGGGAGGCAACCCAACCTAATATTGTTTATACGTAATAGATTAATTTCTTTTCAGGTTGAAGCTAATGTTTTAACGAGAATAATTCAAAGCTATTCAAGTGATATCTTCCCCTTCTCATGCTTACTTTCTATTCATCAGCATACAATGAGGGCATTGCATGAAATAGGCAAGGGGGTAGATAAAATTTTTGCTGAGTCACTTATATCTAGTTTCCGTCAGTCACACATATATGCATTTGAATTAAAAAAAAACACTTATATATAGCATTTATTAAAAAAAATCAAAAATATTTTTATCAAGGAGGTTTTATTGAGAATTTTCTTCTTAAATTATTTCTTAATTTAGAATCCAGTACATCCATTTCACTTACATGTAGACTTTATAATGGATCCATTATGAAAACTGATAGACATCTCTAGTTTGTCGAAAAGAAGCATCGCTTCTTCTCCTGAACCCTTAGACAGTAATCAGGGAGTCAACTGAACTATCTTCTAGTAGCTCCACCAAAATATATGTGAGGTCAGAGCAGAGCGTTTATTGGTGCTCTAAGACTAGTATAAGGAATCTTTAATAATTGAATAATGACACTTGGAGTTGGGCATAGTTTTTGCTCTCAGTTCTTGCGTACTAAATCTGTAAGAAATTTCATACGAGAGCTACCAAATAAGGCAGAAACACAGAGAGCAAGTTCTAATAAAACTAGGACTGAGGTGGATGGTCACAACCATCCTTTACGGAAACCTCGGCTGAAGGAGGATACTGATGTCAAGGTTAAAAATACGTCGTCCGATCTGTTCCCTACCCGATGCTGAGAATAGGTACTTCCACCAAATAAACCACCCGAGATCCTCTTGGTTATCCCAAAAATCCCAAAGAACGCCTCATGTATAAAAGTATGTATGTCGCGTTATGTTGTGCAACAGTATGTTGTGTTGTGGCATTGTGCCAATAGATTTGCATACAGAAGAGTTGTTTGCTCGAAAAAGAAAAAGAAAAAAAAAAGAGTTTTATGAAACTATTGCGTAATGTGAGTCAAGTTAAATGTTTTGAAATGTTTTGAGGCAAAAACACCTACCACCCTCAAGAACCACCAAATACAGCCTTAACCTACTTTTTCTGTATTTCTAACCGCCTAAATACAGGTTGAGGGTTTCTGACTTAGTCGTAGGGTTATCAGAACCTAATTAAAGTGTCATGCCCTATGAGACCACCAAATACATTTGCAAATCTGGTGAGATGTGAGCTCAGGAAGAAAAAGAAAAAAAAAGAGAGAAGAGTACAGAAGATTAAAGAGAGTACAGTTTTTCCAGCCCCTCTCTAAGTTGATTTATTCAATAATCTGGAAATCTAAATTCTGAAATACTAGTCTTTAAGAAGCACTAAAAGAGATTGAGCCACCAAATGCAAATCTAGTTAACTCAGACATCTCCTACCCAAGCCAAACACTGGGGCCAAAATCAAAAAATATTTATAACCCCGAGAGAAGAGGTTCGCCTATCCCGACAGAATTTTACTAGGGATCAAGTACAAGCTTTAAATGTATATCAACTCTTCTCTTGGATTCATTGCAGGAGCTACAACATTATATATTAATGGTTATCTGGATTCTGAATTTTTGGATAAAACAAAAAGAAATAAATCTTTAGTATAACTCTTGATAAAATGCATTTAGTCTTGCACTTGCTAGGGACTAGCAAGATTTAGGCATGGGGGTATGATTGCACAGCAATCATAGGCCCTAACTCGACTGAATTAAGTTAGAACTTAGCTTAACATGAACATTCTGTATGCATATGCATCGCATTCTGTATTATAGTTGGTATATGTGTTTTATGTATTAAACTATGTTATTTGAGAGGTATTAATGATTGTAGGTAATCCAGGGTTGCAGATAACGGATCCAACCTTATGGATCTATTCGGAATAACGATGAGAGTCCAACGCATCTAAGATCGCATCG
This sequence comes from Thalassia testudinum, assembly GCA_037157565.1. Lineage (NCBI taxonomy): Eukaryota > Viridiplantae > Streptophyta > Magnoliopsida > Alismatales > Hydrocharitaceae > Thalassia > Thalassia testudinum. The sequence goes on along the minus strand of JAZHRO010000003.1, from coordinate 2,066,821 downwards.
ATCAAACTCCCGTAGCACCCTAGGGAGTCCACAGAAAAGTAAGAGCCAAGGGGAAAATTAAAGAATATTCAGACCTCAAATGACAAATCTAACCGTATGGATGGATCCAGATCGACGTTTGCAGTCCAACAGTGCTGAAATCAACTTAATCGGAGGCCTATGTCATCAGATATAAAGAGAAGAACGGATGGTCACGATGGCACCACGTGGCACCATCGCAGCTGCCTCTCGCCATGTCCCCAACTCCTGACTGGCGCCATCGCAGCCGCCCCTCACCGTACCCCCAACTCCTGAAGGCACCTCTCCTCGCAGTGTGGGCCATTGGATCTTCATCCAACGGCCACGAACGTGCCACGTCGCCACCCAGATTAGATCAGTATAAATATAATTAAGCACATATATATAACAAAGGCTTCGCGTAGTGCGTTGGCTCGCGCGCGCACGCATGTAAGCTCGAAACGCGGGTTCGAGGCCTGCGCTATGCAAGAATTGGCATTTTGGGCGGGCACGTATGCGTGATTGGAGGGCCGAGATGCGCCCACGTGGCACGATCACGCGAGTTGTTGTGAGATTAGGAAGGTGTGAGAAGTGCGCGTAGGATTTGAAATCAAACAACTGAGATGATAAGGTGGGATTTGAAGGAGAAAATGTGAAGTTGCGGGCGAGCGGGAGCCGTACGATGAAGGATCCGAGAGCGCACAGCGTGCCACGTGGCAGCATTAGAGAGAATCGAGGAAAGAAGGATTTGTAGCCCTCCCTTGAATATATATATATATATACAACTCTCATCTCTCCCCTCTTGTACTCCCTCTCCCTGCGAACTCTCCCCCTCTTAATTCCTTCTCTCTCCCTACCTTTCAAATATCTCTCCAATCTCATCCCTCTCCACATTGCGTGACAAATCTTGCATGTTCTTCGACTGGTTCCCACACTTCCACGACATCTCTCTGCAACCTCTCGACTCCATGCACATTCTCCACCGTCGATGGCACTCCACCTCCGTCACGACATCGTCGGATTTCTATCTGAGATTATTTTTCTCTTCTTCTTCTTCTATGTTATTCTGATTTTCTATTAGTAATAAAGTTTTTATTTGCATTACATGTTCACTTCGTATTTGTCTCCGTGTTTGTTTCATTTATTTCCTTTTATTATAAAAAAATTAAAATATATATAAATAATAATAAAAAAATTTGTTTTCTTGATCAGGTTGGAAATCATCTAAATATCCCTACCTCCCTGTGAGATGACCCGTGCTCCCAACATTATTCTCACATTTTTAGGAGACAGTTTCATAAATTTAAAACACCATGTTTTAGCACCTACGACGACATATTTATCATTATCGCGATTTCACAACCAAAGTTGTTTCCAATTATCTTCATCTTGTTATCCTTGCTTGTCACCCCCTTTCGATTTCAACCATTGCGATTGATTTACTTTCGTCTTCTCACCACCTTCTTGGTATAAAAAAAGGAAAAAAATTGGTTTGCATTTGCATTGCTTAGGTTTAGATTTGATCCTTGCCTCCATGTGTTCGACTCGTACTCACTAGAGATCCGATTATTTATTTTAATCACGAAAAATTCATGCTACAATGATAGTCTATTTACTTAGTGATTTTTAGTGTACCAATTTTGGCATCGTTGCCAGGAAGGCAACTGATGAGTGAAAATTTCAGTCTCAGATAAAATAACTGAGACTGGTAAGTCCCGGGTCAAACATGGGGAGGCGACGTTTGATTCTGGAAATCCGTGCTTGGTTTTATTTATTTTTGGTGTTTTTCTCCTTTTGTAATTTTTATGTTTTTTTTTTGCGTAGACAAAATAGCAACTTGATATTAAGCTACGCAAAAGGATATAAAGGGAGAGAGGGAGAGAGAATAATAATCGATAAACAAACCTACACTAAGAGATAGAATGTAGAGAGAGAGAATATTTGATATGTTTATAACAGAGGTTTTATTACAAGCTAATGGAAGTGAAATATAATAAAACAATAACTAAAATAAAAGAGAGGGGGTGAGAAGTATCTTCTGAAACGGTTGTCCGGCGAGACGATGACTCTTGGCAGCACCTGGATGAAGGGGATGCGGAGTAGAAGGACGAGGATGAGGTGTAGTAGGAAATCGGGTAGAGGAATGCTTAGCCAAGATAAATGGATGGTTGGGAAGAGGGATGAAAGTTTCTAACCTAATGGAATGGGAATGCAGAGGTATGGGTGATCTTCTACCTGAATGGGGATGAGAGGATGGTCATAAGATTCCTTATGAGGGAGGTGAGGTGCAGGACAAAATGTAGGCAGAGGGAGAGGTATTCTACACTAATAGGGGACCCTAAGGCTTGGGAATAGAGCTATGGAGGCTTGAGGGGCTTCGTAAAGCTCTAGAGAAGGGAAGGAGGATGTAGGTAGAGATGGTGGATGGGGGGGGGAGGGGCTGGAAGGAGGGAAGGGATTAGGAGTGGGGTGGAGGGGGGGGGGGGGGGGGGGGGGGGGTTCATAGGGTATTTATAGTTGGTGAAATGGGAGTTTGGTCGACCTTAGTACGTAGATAGGCATGAATGCCTGCCCGTAAGGCACGTTCCCACGTGCACTGCCCACGCTAAGCCAAGCACAGCACAGCGCATTGTGGGCAGTGCGTGCACGCGTCGCGCATTGCAGCGTTGGCATTGCGAGGAGGCTTGGCATCTATCAGATCTTCATCAAGCAATCTAGATCATGTGGAGATCACGCGTAACACACACATCGTCATCTGCAGTGACACATGGCAGGATCATCGCCATTCATGGTGCAACGCACTTCATTTGTGCACTACCTCTGCGATCGCATCCCCACCATTCATCTCACATCGAACGATCTTGATTGTGCCTCAATCTCATGCCTTCAATTGATGGTGGTGACGCAGCCACATCGTGACCGTTCATGTGTGATCGAACGACCCAATTTTCTTCTCGCTTACACTGAGGGGGTGAACTTCATAGGATTCGATCGCACGCCCGATGCTTGTGAACTGTGCATGCTACTGCTCCGCTGAGGGAACATTCACACCCGCTGGATGAGGATCTGAAGATCACGAGCATGAGAGATCTCGACCGTTGGATGGAAATCCAACAATCGTGCTCAAATGAGGTCGCGCCCCTTAGAGACATGAGGCACGGGTGCTAGGGCAACGTGGAAGCTTCGTAGCCCTTGGATGAGAATCCAATGACCGAGATCAAAGGGCATAGATGAAGAAAAGGGGCTGCAGCAACTGTGATGGGCACTGGTGGTGCCACATGGCACCACTTGGGCCGTTGATCTTCTTTAGCTTGTAGAGGATGCTGCAGAGGTCCGATCGGGGTGATTTCGGAGGCCTTGGACTTCGATCGTCACCTTGATTGCATCCATATAGTTGGATTCTCTTTTTAAGGCCTATTCGTGTGTCGCCCTGCACCCTGGTCATCAAAAAAGATAAATTACTATACAATTTACACAAATTAATCTAAATGCAAGATGATGACTATTATGTAATATTTATAATGCTAAATGCAATTAGTTCGATTAAGAATCTGCATAATAGGCATTTTATGCTAAATAGAAGGATATCTATTAGCAACAGATCTAGTTTATTTTCCATTGCATCTTAGTTTTTGCATTCTAATTTGTAACTTGCATTCTCTTTTGTTGTTTCGTGTGCAGAAACTGTGTACGAGCATGGGATTGGGCCACGAGATGGTAGACGGAGAAAAGTGTGGGTGAAGGTCTTAGGTATTCATCTTTATCTTAGGTTTAGGCTTCTTTTAGAAAAAAAAAATCTTCTTGTCCACTTAGGTTTAATTTAAACCCTAGGATTAGATTTGCTTTCTTCCTTGTATTATTATTATTGAAAAAAAAATTAATTAATTTTGAAAAGAAAAATCTATCTTGTAGATGTGCTTTGTCTTATATATTTAGAAAATCGCATTTCTGAAATCACACAGATTGAAAATCTAATTTTGAAAATTTAATTTTGAGAATTCCTGAGTTTCAAAAATCACAAAAATTTGAACTAAGCGTGCATCTACAAATTAGGAATCACCATATCAAATTTTAGGTCAAAATTACTTTTAAAAAATTTTAAATTTCACAAATCAAACTTTGGCTATGTCAAAACAGAACCCAAAATTTTCACACTATTTAAAATTTTCAATTTTTCTACAAATCCAAATTGCTTGAAATCAGTTTTGTTGGATTGAATCTTATAAAAAATTAGGGGAATTTTCTGAGCACGGTCACTGCTTGATTTGGTCGTTTAGTCAACTAGGGGTTTCTTTTAACTTTTAGACCTGTACACAAACAATTTCATAAAAATTATTTTAAATGATTGAAAAATTTTTGAAAAATATTTTTTGTGTGCCTAATTGAGTGGTGCTCAAAAGTCATACTTTGTTGTGATTGGGCCGCACCACTCCATAATCTAAAATCAATTCATTAGAAGAAGTTTGCTAATTTAGGATTTTACTTTAGGATTTGACTAGGCACCCAACATTTTTGATCTTGAAGGAAAAACATCTTTACACGTGATGCAGAACCTTGTGTGCCAACTTGGTTGAATCATTAAAAACTCAAATCCTAAAAGATACATTAACAAGACTTTAATCTTAAAAGACATTCATCCTAAAAAGTCTTGTTTGAAAACCCTTGGGTGTACACTTACATACTTTGAAATTGGATAATTAAGCGAAAACAGCCCCTAACAGCATCACATTTTAGAAGCACTAAATTCCTAGCACTTTAAAAGAGAGTAGACATGCCCTAGACAGGATAACTTAGTCTTCGGTATATAGTCATTTCAATGGGTAAATTGCCTGCATCTCTGTTAGTACATAACTTAGTATCAGGCTGAGGGGTCCAATTATCAAACGATTTAAGCTGGGCGGGGGTTAGTCAATTAGCACCTGGACAATGGTCTAAGAAGCACCCCCTCTGTCCCACTTGACTTAGCCTAATTAGGTTATCTGTTGAACACAAGGGTGAATTTATTCATTAGGGTGTCTATATAGTTCAAGGCTTAGGTCCATTAGGATTACATTTTAAGGCTAGTTTGGTTTCTCATATTGTATAGGTAGGTGTTTCTCTCTCCTATTTTCCCTCTCTCCTCTTGAAATTTCTTCTGGTTTATGCAAGGTAGGAGATCTTTGAATTTGGATTTAGAGCCACCTTTGGATAAAACTCCTAGGAGGAAACAATCTTAATCCACCACACATCCCGCTACTATGGTTATTTCTACCCAATGGGAGGATAAGCGAGAAGAGGATATCTGCATTGAGAATGACCTTATAGCTACACTCCAACTCCAGATCAAGGCCCAAAGGGAACACCATGAAAAGCTTTTTTTTTTTTAAAAGCACCATGGAAAGCATATTAATACCATCCTCGAGGCTTTTCAACGACTTCAAAATCCAATTAAGCCTAAACCACTTAGGAATTTCTATAATCCCTCTAAGACCCAACCAAAAGGATACTTTAAAGTACCCCACATCGAGGATTATTCTAAACTGAAACCCAACATCATCAACCTTATCCCTTACTTTCATGGAAATAACAATGATGACCCCTTCCAACACTTAGAAGAACTTTTGAACATAGAAAGGATCTTTGGACCAAGGAACATGGATTAGGATACCATGATGATGAAAATGCTCCCTTTCTCTCTCAAGATAAGGCGACGTAATGGCTTAGGTCTATAGGCAAACCTATTAAGACTTGGAAAGAACTTAAGGGTGCCTTTCTTAAGAAGTTTTTTCTCGTAGGAAAAACGAATGCCGTAAGACGTGTCATCACCACCTTTACTGAAAATCTAGGTGAACAACTCCACAAGGCGTAGGAGCGTTTTATTGATCTTATTAGAAAATGCCCCCATTACAAGGTAGCAAAGTAGCATCTGGTCCAAATATTTTATCACGGATTAAATGACAATCTTAGGAATTTTATCGCTGCTGCATATGGAGAAAATATTCTAAGTAAAGATGATGATGGGGCATTTGAATTATTCAAGAATATGAGCGAGAACTCCCAAAATAATGCCTCTATGTCCACCTTTAACAGATCGAATCAATCCAAGAGTGGAATATTTGAGGTTCAAGCAAATACAAGTGCGGTTGAGTTGGAGATAATTGCTAAAAGATTGGACAAGGTGGAATTAGTTGGAAAGAGTGGAGAATTTGGATAGAAAGTTAGATAGTATCCTCCAAGGTGGAAAACCCCGAGGATCAATTTCTTATGCCAAGTTAATGAAGCAGGGGCCTCTACACTTCTCACCTACACACAACCTAACCCAGGTAGAGAAGTTCTGAACCATGTGCACAACCTGACCATGGCTCAACCTATGAGCCCACTATACTTGGATTGCACCCAATCTGGATTCCAAGGAGGGACCTTGACTCCCTCAACTTCTGACTTTGGTTATTTGTCACCTGCATTCTCAACCTATGAGGATGCCAATGATATCCAAAGTTATGGCAGGAATAACCCATATTCTAACACTTACAACCTTAGATGGCAAAATCATCATAACTTTTCTTGGTCGAGCCAGAAACAAGTTCAAAATCTCAACCCAACCAGGCAAGTTTATAATCCACCCTCCTTAAGACAAACAGGTAGGAAAAATCCAAATCTGACCTATCAGACACCTACACAACAAGCTTATTTGTCCATGGTCCTTAAGGAAATTAGATAAATGAATCAGAGACATAAGGAGGAGATGGATCAATTGAGATCTAAATTGACAGGATGAATGGACCAAATAGCTAATTTTAGACAACAAGGGATGCTACCCTCACAACCTATCCCTAATCCTAGGAATTTTCGTAAGAATCTAAACCAAGCCAAGGAGCCACAAGCCCATGCATACGTGATTAATCACGCTCTACCTACTCCTAGATTTAATCAAATTCCTGCTTTAGTCAATCAGGCCCCACCTATCATTCCAAACCCACCCCAGGGTTTAGATCATGACCATAATGCAACTACTAGTGTTGTCACCTTAAGGAGTGGAATCAGAACCCAAGATCCAGCTTGGTCCACACTTAATGATCATCAGGATCCTAGTGAGCCCGACTTAGTTGACCAACCTGAGGATGCTAGCAAGGCTTAGGAACCCGTTACTCTTGATTGTAATCATGTGCCCTTTCCTAAGGCTTTAGAGAAATCAAGAGGAAAACACTGGTTAGTAATGAATCATTGGATATCTTTAAGCAAGTTCAAATCAATATACCACTCCTTGATGCTATAAAACACATTTCAGCCTATGCCAAGTTTCTTAGGGATCTTTGTACCCAGAAACATAGGCCTAAATCTCAAAACCCTAGGAAGGTTATCTTATCCAAGTAAGCTAACTGTGTTATCCTTGAAAGCCTTCCTCCTAAGAAAAGAGACCTTGGAGAACCCTTGATTTCATGTATGATTGGGGATTATACTTTTGATAGGGCGCTCCTTGATTTAGGTGCTTCAATCAACTTAATCCCAACTAGCCTTTATAACAAATTTGGATTAGGTGAACTCAAACCAACCTCTGTGACTCTTCAGCTAGCTAATCGATCTATCACTAATCCTAAGGGAGTCTTTGAGGATATCATTGTCAAGTCAAAGATTTTTATTTTCTAGTAGATTTTCTAGTCCTTGACATTAACATACTTGAGGAGTTGAAAACACCCTAATCATTCTTGGGAGACCTTTTCTTAAGACGGCCAAGGCCCATATAGATTGTGAAAATGGGAGCATGGAGATTTCTTTTGGGGATAGAAAGCTACAATTGGATATTTTTAAGGCCAACAAGAAATTTGAGATTGTGGATATATAGATGATCGAGATGATTTGGATGATTTGATGGCTATTAATTTGATTGAAAATCCTTTGGTAACCAACTTGACAAATGAAACCTAGAAGGTTGATGATTTGCTCAGTACCCCTTCATTTATACAACCTCCTATCAATAATCAAGTGATTGAACCATCTCCACCTACCTATCTAGACTTGACCCAGCTAAACTTGAAACTATTGCCTTCTAATCCCAAGCACAAGTCTCTAGGTCTCAATCAAACTTTATCTGTGATTACTAATGCTCATTTGACTTAAGACCAAGAAAAGAAATTAATTTTGGTCCTAAAGGAAAACAAAGAGGCAATCGGTTAGACCATAAAAGATTTGAAAGGGATTAACCCCTCTTATTGCAATCACAAAATATATTTAGAAAAGGGATCTAAACCTTCTTGTGAGATGCAAAGAAGATTAAACCCTAATATGTGAGAAGCAGTTACAAAAAAAATTATTAAGTAGCTAGGTGCTGGAATAATTTATCCTATATCAGATAATCATTGGGTTAGTCCAATCCAGGTTGTTTCTAAGAAAGCAAGACTAACTACAGTGGCTAATGAAAAGGAAGAATTAGTGCCAACAAGGATAGCTTCCTCGTAGAGGGTCTATATTGATTATAGGAAGCTTAATGTAGCCACTTTTTCATTCCCTTTTATTGATTAAATTCTAGAACGATTGGATAGACAATAACATTTTTATTTTCTTAATAGATATTCTAGTTATAATCAGGTAGCCATTCAACCTGACGACCAATAGAAAACTACATTCCCCTATCCTTACTGAACCTTTGCATTCTATAGAATGCCATTCAAGTTATGTAATGCACTAGCTGGATTCCAAATATGTATGCTAGCAATTTTCTCAGAAATGGTAGGTGACTTTATGGATATTTTCAGACTTTTTGATCATTGGGGACTCATTTGATTCTTGCTTGACCAATCTTGATAAGATTCTAAAAAGATGCAAAGACGTCAACTTGATCCTTAGCTGGGAAAAAAGTCACTTTATAGTCACTGAAGGGATTGTACTTGGCCTCATAGAGGTATTGAGGTTGATAAAGTTAAGGTGGACACTATCTCTTAACTTCCCCTACTCTATCAAACAAGTTAAATCTTTCTTGGCCCATGTAGGATTTTATCGTAGGTTCATAAAAGACTTCTCCTGAATAGCTAGGCCCTTGAGCAACCTCCTAACCAAGGAGCAACCTTTTGATTTTGATGATTCATGTCTCAAGGCCTTTGACTTATTGAAGAATGCTTTTACTTGTGCTCCAATTTTGCAACCACCTGATTGGATGAGTCCATTTGAGATTGTGTAATGCCTCTGATTTTGCCATAGGAGTCATCTTAGGTCAAAAAGTTGACAAAAAAGCCCACAGTTATATATTATTCCAGTAAGACTTGATGATGTTCAACGAAACTATACTAACACTAAAAAGGAATTACTAGCTATGGAATTTGCTTTGGAAAATTTTTAGGCTTACTTGCTATGATCACATGTTACTATCTTTACCAACCACACTGCACTCAGGCACCTTTTAGCTAGAAAGGATGCTGTAACGACCCGGTTCCCGAGTCCCTACGAGACACGAGAACCGGACCGACTCGACTAATCCCAAGACCTAGTCATCCAACGAGGAAGTAACCAAAAGACAGTAAAATAAACCACATTCAGCATGAATATAACTAACAGTAAGAAAGTACAGCAGTAAGGAAAGAAACTATACTACAGTAGGTACCACCACAACAGTAGAACAACATTTATCATATAACAAGAACTGCAGGTAAAGAAGGTACAGCGGAAACAAAAACTACTCACTAGAACAGAAACAAAAGAGGTACAAAAGACTGTGGTAAACTCTACTGGACCCTACTCGGCCCAGCATCCTCTGCAGCCGCCGACCCTAGCTGCTCAACACCTGGTCCTGAAAAAAGTTAACGAGTGTAACACGTCAGCAAAACACTGAGTAGAGTGGCAAACGAACTAAAGGCAACAGTAGAGTGTACAGTAGCTGTTATGTTCTATTACTTCCTTTATTCACATCTTTCAATTTTCAGATCCTTTACTTGATCTCGAATGTCCTCGTGGGAACGATCTTGATTGCAGTCTTTTCCAAAAGTAGAAGTAGCACGTGGTGCTCCCCTGGCCGGGAGAGTCCCCCGTGGTGATCCTACCTTCAGTCAACCACCCCAAGGTCACTGACAGACGTAACGGTGACTATGGCACGCGCGATAAATGCACAGGTAGCTAGCCCGCACTGGCACGCGGTCAGTCGTTTCCGTTAACGGGTGCGCCCAAAGCATAGCACGGAACCAGGGCAGAGCCCTCTCAGTAATAGGGGTCCAACCCCTCCACAGTAACCAAACCGGGGCCTTGCCCCTCCACAGTCCGCGCACCCTCGCCTGACTACCCTGGTTTGCCCTAGTGGGCCTAACAAGTCGGTGAAGGAGGCTAGCAGAACCTCGGGGCCTGTGGGGTAGCTAGTACTCTCCTAACACTAGTAGCTCTCCTCGGTACTACGTACACGAGGGCCAACAAGTCGGTACAGAGCGGCCAATCCTAACCCCGGGTCCCTGGGGTGGCTGGCCCCACTCTACACTAAACAGGTACAGGTACTTCCCTTGGTACTGCGTACCCAAGAGACAGTACAAACTACATCTCAGTTCCATTCCTTTTTCCTTCCAGGAGTTCCACTCCTAATTCCCCGTAGGGTTCCAGCTCTTTATCTCAGAACATCATATGTTTCACTTTCCAGTTCCACGTTCTCACAATCCAGGATCTCAATCATGTTTCTTTATTCATAACAGGCAGTTGTTAATTCAATTTACAGGCAGCCTTATATTCCTTTCCATTTTTCCAAGACTGCAATATTATACATTCCACTAGTTTTTCCATCCTAGGGTTCATGCCACATCCTAGGATCTAGCATACAACTAGTTTTCCAGCCCTAGGATTCATGCATCACCTAGAAGCTATCATTCTATACATTTCTCATTCCTAGGATTCATGCAATGTCCTAGATTCTAGTTATGGTTCCATACTTTAACAGATTTTAATAATAAACTTAAGCCACTCTACCAGGTACAACGGGAGTAGTGGGGGCGTGATCGGGAATCCCGCGTGCCTCCGTGACTCTCAAGACTGCCACTGAACGAGGTCCTATCACAAGGATCAAACACAAGGAGTGTCTCAAAACAGTGTATAGCTACTGTAGACGGGTAGAGGAATTAATTCTGAAAAGAACGCAACTCGAATTGCGGAAAACGGAGCCCGAAAGGGCCCTAAACGGGTCGAAAAAGACGATACTGTGCAAAATCAGACGTCTGGAACTTCTTCCAGACGTCTTAAACAGTGGATCAGAGAATTACCTGTTCAGTGTGGTTTCCCAGACGTCCAGAAGTCTGCGGGGACGTCTGTCCTATCTCCCAGACGTCCGATGGTCACCCTGGACGTCTGGAGGTCACTCCCGCCGTCTGGTACAACTTCCAGACGTCTGATTCGCAAAGGATGGCGAATCAGCGAACCTGCGCACAGCCAACTCCCTCCCTTAGTACGGTCGGTCGACAGGAAGGAAGAAGAAAGCGGAATACACACCTTTCAGACGTCTGTGTGAGCTACCAGACGTCATCCTCGCCGTCTGCCTATCAACCCAGACGTCTGATTCTGGAAATTTTTCCAGAATCAGGGCGCTACTCGGCCTCCGCTCGCAACGCCGCCCGCGTCGCACCTCGTGCGCCTGCTGCTCAGACTGCAGCAGGTCTCTCTCCGCGTCGTTCCGCACCCCCTGCGCCCTCCGCCGGCCAGCCAACCCGCTCCGGCGAGCTCGCCCTCACGGCAGAGCTCCGCTCTCGCACGCCGCACCTCCTCCGCGCTCACTGCGGCCGCCGCTGCCGCCCTCGCACTCGCGCTCACGCTCTGGCTGAAGGAGAAGGGAAAGGAGACGGTGGTGATGGAGTGAGGGGAGGCGTGCCCTTTTAAGGCCACGCGAGGAGGAGGGAGAGATGCGGCAGAGCACCTGCAGCCGCAGAGAATATCGGATATTCGCGGGCCTGCGCGCTGAGGCGTGCAGACGAAGACTCGTGCCAGAATAACTGATTTCCAGACGTCTGGAAACGATCCCAGACGTCTGGTAAGACGTCTGGCCCACCTCCCAGACGTCTTAAAAGACGTCTGGGGCACGCGCTCGTTACAGATGCCAATCCTTGGCTTATTAGGTGGATACTCTTATTACAAGAGTTTGATTTAGAGATCAAAGACAAAGTCGAGTTGCAAAACGTAGTGGCCGACCACCTATCGAGGATTCTAGTAGACAACTCTCATCCGGATATACCCATTGGCGATTCCTTTATGGATGAATCAATTTGTACTATCTTAGGAGTCAAAATCCCTTGGTATGTTAATATAGTAAATTATCTGGCTGTTAGAAGAATACCTGATGATTAGTCTAAACAACAAAAAGAGAGATTTTATGCTAAGATCAAATTTTATTTTTGGGATGATCCTGAGCTCTCTAGAATTTGTGTTGATTAGATCATAAGGAGATGTGTTCCTGAAAATGAGTTTCATAGTATCTTGACCTTTTGCCACACACCTACGTATGGTGGCCATCTTTCAGGAAGAAGATGGTTCCAAAAATATTGCAATTTGGATTTTATTAGCTGTTATATTCAAAGATGCCTATTAGTTCTCTCGAGCATGTACGCATTGCCAATCAATTGGAAACATGACCCGAAGAAATATGATGCCCCTAAACCCCATTTTAGTGGTTGAAATCTTCGATGTTTAAGTATTAATTTCATGGACCTTTTATTCCTTCCTTTGGACACCAAAATATTTTGGTAGCTGTTGATTATATGTGCAAATGGATAGAGGTAATCCAAACTCAAATTAGAACAAATGATCATAAAATAGTGATTAACTTTATTAAAAAGAACATCTTTAGTTGATTTAGGATGCCTAAGGCAATTGTTAGTGATGGAGGTTTCCACTTTACTCATGCCCACTTTACAAATTTATTAGCAAAATACGTGGTTACTCACAAGATTTTCACACCTTATCACCCTTAAACAAATGGACAAGCTGAAATCTCAAATCAAGAGCTCAGACTATTTTGCAAAAGACAGTTAGATCCGATAGGAAAGATTGGTCTACTAAGCTTGATGATGATATACTTTGGGCTTACCACACAGCTTATAAGACTCCCATAGAAATGTCCCTATATCGTTTGATATTTGGAAAAGCTTCTCACTTCCTTGTAGAGTTTGAGCATAGGGCTTATTGCAAAATTAGGCAATGCAATCTTAATCTAGCTTAAGCCAAGAAACATCGCAAATTCCAGCTAACTCAACTAGAGGAGATAAGGAATGATGCATGAAAAATTCATTTCTCTAAAGAGTTTTGAGTTGAACCAGAAAGTGTGGCTTTTTGATGCACAATTGCAGCTTTTTCCTGATAAATTAAGATCTAAGTGGAACGGCCCATACACTGTGACTTACGCTTTCCTACATGGAGCCATGGAGATTTCTAACCTAAAGACAAGCTAGACCTTTAAGGTTAATGAGAAAAGACTCAAATCTTATGTTGATCACTGTTCACCTGGAATTGTTGCTACCTTGGTTGCACTTTTAGATCCTAATTGACCTAAATTATGATGTCTATTCTTATGTTATTGCATGTATTAAGGACACTACATGAAATAGACATGGAGAGGATAGATAATATTATGTTGAGTTATCATATTCAATTTTCGAATTGTTTATATAGATATAGTGGAAAAATTGCAAAAAGAAAATAAAAATTGATTTGTTTAGCAAAGAAAGAACGAAAATTTTTTATATTAGCGATTTTCCAATCTTAAGAAACATATAGTCAAAATCTTTTCACTTAGATTCGTCAGATTATTTTCGACTTAATTATCTCAAGTATTTACGTAAATAAGGATTTGTTTCTTGAATCCTAAATGAGGTTTTAAAAGTCAAAGTATTAGGTTAAGGTAGTGATAAGTATTTATCATCCCACTCTCTAGTTTTAGAAGATTGAGAAGATTAAGCAATCTATTCTAGCACTCATGCATTGATTTATTTTTTAGGCGATCTACCGTTGAAAACTAAGTAGTTAATAGGGCTTAGATTGAGGGTCAATTGACTCTTGCGGGTATAGCTAGCATGTTGTACTAGGGTCACCCCTAGTTATAGGATGTTCAAATCCCAACTTAGTGTCTTTAGCTTTCTGAGCTTTCGTTTAGGAAGTGTTTATGAACGAGATTCATAAGAATCCACTTACCTAGAAAAATGAGTGAAAAATGAAGAGAAAGAGAAAAATATATAGTAAGAGGAAGGAAAATAAAAGAAAAAGAGTCTAAATAAAAATGTGTGCATCAAAATAACCCAAAAATCCAAAAAAAGAGTCAGTTATAATAATAAGAAATCAAATGGTTCAACTAGGAGATATACATTGAGTTTGCCCTTGTGTTTACCTCGGGACAGAAAAGGGTAGGAAGAAAGCTACCAGTCCTTAATAAGGCAGATCTAAAAACGAGATCCAATAGAGCGAAGAGACATTTTTTTCCTTGTTGAAAACTAAGAGTTTAATAAGGTTGATCACTTGACGAGTCAATTCTTTTTCACACACAGAATGTTTGAGATTCAAGTTCAATTCAAACCTTGCGTGAGTTAACAGAGCAATAAAAAGTTGCTCTAGAGATCGAAAGCTAAAGCTAATAAAATCTCCAATTGGGTTTAAGCAGTCTTTATTTAGGTTGATATTTGAGAATTGTTGAGTCTTTGTAAATAAAGTTTTGGATACAATTTCTTTTGATTCAATGAAAAGTTGGTGTCAGGATTTCTAATCTCTTTTGGCTCAAAACTCATTTTTCAATTTCTCGCATAATTTTTGCATAATGTTTTGCTAACAGGCTACCAAAAGATAGACATGAGGATATGATAATATGTTAATTTATAGTTCTATCATAAATCTAAGGTTTGTTCATAGGTAAAAATATTCCTTTAGGCTGTAAATACTACATTCTAGGTATGCATGTATTATTAGGGTTTGTACATATTTTATGCTAAAATGATGTCTAATTGTCATCTTTGTAAATAATGCAGGTATTTAGAGATAAAGAATAAGCTGAGGAGCTACAAAATTTATTATTGGAGGAGAAGCATCTATTTTGAAGCTAAATAATGAAGATAAAGGAAGCTCAAGACAAGAGCAAAAAGAAATAAAGACATGGAAGAAGAAATAAAGACAAGGGATACTTGGCCTTTTCCTCCACCCCCCACCACTTGATTAAGTATGAGTTTGAACTCTAGGACAAACTATTCTCCAAATAACCTTGTCCTAAACCCAACCTAAAAAGTCCTTCTTACCCTTGATCTATTATCCTAAGGCCACCTAAAACCTTCCCATTTTTAGTAATCTAAACTTAATTGATCTAAGCCACACAAACATCATCTAAAAGCCACACCACTTACTATTTTTAGCCAAAACCTATCACCTATGGCCAACCATAATAACTTCTTGACAACTCCACTTAGGGCCTTCCATCCTCCATCCATTTGTCATCTTAGGGCTCCCATCTAGTGACCTAAAAAACCTATCCCAAACACTACGTAGCCGGCCACAACTCCTCCTAAAAGCCCTCAACCAAAGCCAACCACTTAGACTTGATCCTCTTCATCCATTTCTTGATCAAGGGCACACAATCCATCATCTTGGTCGGCCACTCTAGCATCTTTTAGGACCTTCAATGGCTAGCCAAACGCACTTCAAATACACACCCTTAGATGCACATCCAATGGCCCAATTCAAACCTAGATTGATGGACACATCCTAGCCCTCCATTAGATCCTATTGCCTATATTGATTCATACTCTCTATAAAAAGACTAGGCCTCCTACCACTTGAATCCCTTAATCTAAATTCTACTCTCACCACCATTCTCAACCTCCTAAGCATTCCTCTAGAGCCTTCACTTCCTTCCTCCATTAGTATAGCCTCACCACCTTCTTCCATTAGTTTTTTAGGTTCACCTCACCACCTTCACATGCCAACCCTAACCTCACCACCACTAAGGTCGTCCCCCTCATCCTCTTCCAAGTGCTCCCTCATCTACAAATCTTCTGCTGGCAGCTGCATCTTCTTCGAATTATGCTCCGACTCCATCTCTACATCTCCTTCTTCTGTTTACTTTTTATTGCAATTCTTTTACTTAGCTATACTTTTGAACTCATATTATTTGAAATAGAAATTGTTTCCAATTATTTTCATCTTGTTATCTTTGCTTCTCACCTCCCTTCTGATTTCAACCATTGCGATTGATTTATTTCCATGTTCTCACCACCTTCTTGTTACAAAAAAAAAAGAAAAAAATTTGGTTCACATTGCTCAGGTTTAGATTCGATCATCGTTTCATTGTGTTCGATCCAAACTCACTAAAGATCCGATTATTTATTTTGATCATGAAAAATTCACGCTACAATGATAGTCTATTTACTTAGCGATTTTTCATGTATCACTATCACTTTGCAATTAGTCGACCAAAATTAAAGCCCCTCTATGAGTAGTGGAAGATGTGATATTTAAGATCAAGGACTTATATTTCCCTATTGATTTTCTAGTCCTTGACATGGAAGTATTAGAAAGACTACACAATACACCCATCATCTTAGGTAGACCCTTCCTAGCCACTGCCAAGGCTAATATTAATTGTAAAACTGGAAGAATAGAGATTGCCTTTGAGAAACAAAAGATACAATTGAGTATATGGATTTTAACGTAGATGCCATTAAAATCTTTCAAAATTACTTATTTGTCATTAATTTTACTATATTGTTGATTTTGACATTAAAAGAGTCATGTTGTTTTCATATTTGCCATTCCATTAGTCAATCGTTAAACTTAACGATTTTAAACTAAAATGTAATAAAAATTTATTATTTGATCCTCAAAATTTATGCTTTTATTTTTATTTTCACACTTCTCCTCCCTCTTTCTTCCTCCTTCCCACTCAACCTC
The DNA here is from genome assembly GCA_037157565.1 of Thalassia testudinum. Classification (NCBI taxonomy): domain Eukaryota; kingdom Viridiplantae; phylum Streptophyta; class Magnoliopsida; order Alismatales; family Hydrocharitaceae; genus Thalassia; species Thalassia testudinum. Next base: position 2,049,970 of record JAZHRO010000003.1, on the reverse strand, counting down.
CCTTCCTTCTCACCTTCGACCGCCTCCTCCACCCCCTCTCTTCAACCACCTTCTCTTCCTCCTCTCACGGACACCTCCAACCACTTCCTCTTCCTCCTCTTACCACCTCCTCCACCCACCTCCTCACGACCTCCTCCCCCTCCTCCAAACACCCCCTCTTCCTCCTCCTCACGACCTCTTCCTCCCCACTCCTCACGACCTCCTTCCCCCCACTCCTTTGACCACCTCCCCTCACAACCTCCCTCTCCTCTTCTTTTCCCTTCATGACCTCCTCTCATACCCTTCGCCTTCCCTGATCTACTTTCCTTCCTTCATCTCTCTTCTTCTCCCATCTCCTCATCGTCAAATGCATACAACCTCCACACTCTCCTCCGCCATGACCATGAAACTATTCCCCACTTCCACGTCGACAACCTCATCAATTTGGCTCTTCTAATCGTTACACATGCATCGCCAATTTCAACCTCAACTTCCCTTTTCCTTCTTCCCTTTGTTTCCCCCATTCTTCCTTTTTTTCTTCTCTCCTCACGACAACAACCATCACCAACCCCTCTTTCTTCTACCTTTGGCCTTCTCTGCCGCCCTCTCTCTCTTTCACCCATCCACACTACTGACGTTAGTTTGCTAGATGGTGGTGGGCGTCTGGTGGGTTGACATGCAAAGGCGAGGTTGGCATGATGGGTTGACGTAGGGAGGCATGGTGAATGATGGAGGAGGTGTGAAGAGGAGACTATAAGAGGGCAAGGTGGTCAAAGGTGAGGAGGAAAGGAGGTCAAATGGGAAAGAGGACTTAGGGGAGGTTGAAAATTTTTAAAGAAAAATTGAGGACCAAATAATAAATTTTTATTATATTTAAATTCAAAATCATTAAATTTAACAACCGTGACTAACAGAATAACAAATACGAAAAAGACGTGACTTTTTCAATAGCAAAACCAACAATATAATAAAGTTAATGACGAATAAGTAATTTTGAAAGGCTTCAATAGCATATATGTCAAAATCCCTTTTGAATATTGGCTGTTTAGAATGTCCTCTCCCATGGTTTGTTATGTATTGAAAAGATTCATCATTTCTTAAAATAGAAACTAAAAGAAAATGTAAACAAATGAAGGAAATGCCACAAAAAAGCTTTTAAAATTACTTAAATGTAATAAGAAATCAATATTTGCATTTAATAAAAAAGTTCACTAAGTTTACATAAATGCCAATTCTCTTGTCAATCCTTGTGACAATTGAGATGAGACCCAAACTATTCATTCATGTATTAAGATTTGCATTGATACAAGGGATCGGCACTAGATTTGGGCCAAGGGCCCACCCCCACAAACTGTCCATGGGCCGAGCTTAGATTGATCAATTGTTGTTTTGACCCAATCCAGCTTAGCCTATCGTTCGACCTGATTATGCGATGTGCGAGCCTAGGCAAAACTTCCTTCAACTCGACCAGACTTGGTCGGTTGTTTATAAATTTAAGACTATATATATACATTTTCTTTAAAAGAATACATGCAACCCAACATCCAAGTCGTCTAAAAAATTCTCTGCTTTTCTGCGTAATAATACATGCATTGAATCATATAATCATTAATCTATGAGTTCCATACATTAAATTCGCTTTTTTTTAAGATCCCCCTTAAAATAATATAGTTTATGAATTTTTAGACCTATGAGCCAGCAGGTTGGCCTGAGTCGGGCCTGGGGAGGGCCGTTCTCAAACTCAGCCCGTGGCCCAGCCTAGCTCGGTGCATGAATAGGTCCAATTGATACGATCTAGATTTCATCTTAATAAACATAACGATTGATATGGAAATTGATATTTATATAAATAAACTTTATTGCAACATTTATGTTAAGCTTCATCCAAAGGCGCAGAGAAATCCAAAAAGCATTACGATGCCAACATGAGGAACGTCATCATGTGCTCCACGGCTTTAGATGCCGAGGATACATGATGTCTGCCTTATTTCCGGTACCTCAACATGCCACGGGTCTTGGAATCATCCCTCAGCTTGTTTTAAAATGCTTTTGATGCTTTTCTCTTTTGCCCTTTCCTGGAGCAACGAAATGACAATGAATAGAGATGTGATCTTTTTAATCCTTGGAGGGATACGGCCACTAAACAGGGAGACAGCAACGCCGTTCAAGAAACAAAGATCCAACATTGGCATATGGCAAGCATCTTGCAAAACTCAATGACGCCCTGTATCAACGACAAAATGCAATTAAATTATTTGGTTCTCTCCATTATGCAGCCTGAGTTAGATCGGTGGTGATTGATAAAGTTACCTCGCTTGAATATGGAGAGGCAAATGCTGCCGAAGCACACAATGGGGTTGCATCCAACTCAAAAGAAAAGGACATCCTTGGCATGCATACCATTGCTCGATCTTGGAAGAACCCATCTCGAGGAGGGGGTGGTGCACCCGCACAGTTGGAAGTCAAGAAGTCGTCAGCACTATAGTGGGCCGAACGATTTTCCAAATCAGCAAGAGGCAGGCTGCGTCCTCTCACTGAAATAATAATCCAAGAAAACGATAAGAGACAGCTGCTGTTGCCGCAATTCCTCTAGTTCCGTTTTTGCCCACAAACGTAAAATAAGGAATTTGTTTTGTTGAGCAAAAGGTCAATATTGAAGTGTCCCATTACCATCCAGGCACCATAAATAATGGTTAGATTTCATCAACGCATCAAATCAGAGTAGTCTCCTCCTGTCTTAACCAGTGGAACCAATGGTGGATGAGACGTCGTAGCTAGGGAGAGAATTCTTGAAAGGAGAGGATTGCATTGGCAATTCCTGAAAAGGGAGGACCACATCAACAGCTGATACCAAATCTCTCACCAGTTGTCAGAGTTCTACCTGTTCAGGAATTGCTTCTTATTTATGTGGAGCATGCCCAAAAAAGAATAGTGTGGTGGCAGTATGAGCGCATTCAGATTCTCTACCCTTGCTTCACGGAAGTCAACCCACCAATCACCTTTCTCCGACAATGGAGGATTTCCTCAGTGGTTCATCATCTCGGCCATCACCAACAAGGATGCTGGCAATCAAAGAAAAAGCTTCTCTTTGGTGGAGACCGGTGACATCAGAGAGTACCCAAAGGAAGATGGTAAGTTTTCTGAGACCCGCTTCATTTCCCTGCCTCAAATTGATGATGAGGTTGCTAGGGTCACTAAGAAAGAAGACAAGATGGACAAGCTCTGGGAGAATTTCAATGAAGACCTCATCAGTTATTCCTGCAATAAAGGAAATGCAATAAGGGAAAAAACCAAGCGTGCAGTAGAGACCAAGTGGCAGAGAAAGCACAAGATAGTGCTAGAACACCGCATTCAAGAGATGGAAGTTGTGGGCAGGAAAATTGCAAACCAGAAAAAGCAGAGTTTGCTGGGGATATTTAAGTCATTGAAGGTTTTTTTGGCCCAGAGTTTCCATAGAACCAACAGGAAGATATTGAAAGGTAAAGATCTTTATCCAAAACAATAGAGAGTAAAACAATAAGCAGCAGCCAAATGTGCACCAGATGTCAATCTGAATCAAAGTTTCAGGTTGTGTAAAAAAAATTATTCCACTTGGAAACGGTTAGACAGATGATCCTTGTGAATCACCAAAGGTCAACCTATCCTGGCCTTACAGCAATAATGCACCAGACAAAGCTGTGAACAAAATCTTTGGAAAATATGCAGCGTAAATAAATTTTTGTGTCATAGCAAGTATAATGCAACTTGAACCAGCGAGATAAAAGTTCTACATGTCTGCAGTATGTATATTGTGCAGATGTGCCAATCTTATAATTTTAGACTCTTGTTGTAATTACGTATCTCAAATTACGCTGAATCACATGGAACATTCACTTGCTCTACTGCAAAAGCTTTCTATCAGTGTTTTCTTAGTGCTTTAATTTAAACTAAAACTGTCTTTGCCAGTGGCTGGGTTATGAAAACAGAGGCTGGTCTACATATCAACAAAAAGGCCTGGTTCTGGTATACAAATTGCAGTGTTGATGTTAAAGCCACCAGCATTTTTTTTTTCTCGAGAGAGAACCCACTAACAAAAATATCAAATACTAAGCTGTAAGTAGAAGGCCATATGAGAGTATCTAGAATGAGTAGCTTGCATACCTCCAAAATGAGCTCAGTTAAGCTCCTTCCACTTATCCCTCAGCAAGTGTAGTTGCTCAAAGATGAAAAAAAGTCCCTATAACAATGTTGAAGTGAGAGCCAGGTATCACTCCTAGAACTTGACTTCAATCCACTAACACTGATAGTTAACCTAAGTGAATTTCTAGAGAAGATGGAAGCTACATGATATTGCAGTTGCAAATAATACCAAAGCAGCTTTTACACCATGATAATGCACAATTACAGCTTACCATACTCAAAGTCATGAGCAATTCAGCACCCAAAACAGCAGTCGATCAATCCGTCACTCCCTCTCCCCACAGCACATAAACACACAAAAGAAAGTTAAAAAGGTAAACTTTAACCATAACAATTGTCAGGGTGCACAATGGAGCGAGGCTGATGTGGCGTGAATCCTCCACACGTGGAACTCAAGAAGAGGGAGAGCGAGAGGAGAGTTGGAGGGATTTAATTATAAGGTGGAGATTTCATTATGCAATTCAAATCAACATAGAGGTGCTCTCTATATATAGAGAGATTATTTCCACATACTAAATAAAGCAGACAGAAAATCAGACTTAATAACTTAAAACAGTAACAAAAAATCCTACTAACAATCCTAACTATCTCCTAAACAAAGACTCCAAATATAGAAAACTTGGACTCCAAGACATCTCCATCAACTAGGGCCGGTGCCCCTACATTATTCGACTGACTGTGTGCCACATGGACTGTCCACGCGAACAGCCCACGTGGCATTTTTCCCCTCAAGTCGAGGCTGGGAGGTCGATTACTTGCTCTTTAACTTTGTTTGGCTAGATGCCCCACCATTTTTCTTCATCAAGCTTGAACTTGGGATTTTCCAAAGCCACGGCGAAGTTCACAACCTCGATGGATTGTTGCTATTGCCGTCGTAGTCTTCTTCTCCTCAAGGATCATAGCGCAGATTTTCTCTAGATCTGTAGGTGTGAGTAGCCTCGCATGGGGTGCTAGTAGCCCCACATGTGGGTCTTCCATATTTGTCCCAACGTTTATTATGTTGGTGACTAGTTCTTCCGCAATGTCAACATGGGGGAAAGACTCTGCCTAGTCCACGGCCTCAACTTCTCCCACGCCCAACACCTGAGTTGATTGTGACAAGATCAGAGTTGTCGAATGATGCAGTCACTTGAACCTTTGGCTCACCCAACTTCTCGAGACAACTATATATCATCTCGAGATCCATCTTCTCATTGAGGGAGACAATATGATCCTGCACCATTTCGTATCGATGATGCAATCCAAATAAAAACTTGGCCACTTGCCACCTAGAACATATCACCACTTGTTGATCACAACAAACGGGCTCATAAATCTCCAACTCTTCAACTAATGACTCCATTAATGTGTAATACTTTGGCAAGGGAAGATCCCCTTGACCAGCAGTTCAAATGTGTGTATATATGTCGGTGATGCACGCATTATTGGACTTCTTCAAATATCTCTTTTCCAAGGAGTCCAACATCTCGTGGGCGGATTTCTTGTATAGGAGATTTGACATGATTGATGGATCGATTGAATTCATTAGCCAAATCATCACAAGGTAGTTGTCTTTCTCCACCTTCTTCGCAACATCTTTGGTCTCGGGTGCTTCAAGCAAAACAGGAAGCTTATCTTGGCCCCTTACAAAGATCTTGAAGGCACGTGACCAAAGAGTGCAATTGGTAGTCTCTTGAATAACTGCCTTTCCCTCTCCCGTAGAAGGTTGGGCTTCAACTTTGGCCATCTTCTTCCGTACGAAACGGGCTTCTCTCTACTTCTACATCTCACATAAGGCGCGAGTTACATGAGAGAGATAGCAACTAATGGCACTTTTCTTGACTTCTTGGGCCTTGCGTAAGGTGCCAAGGCCTTCCAAGAAGTTCTAGCGCAAACTTCTTCAAAGAAGATGCCTCCAATGCGAGCCCCCTTGCTATGCATGAATATAGTTCATGCACAAGAAGAAAACCTTCTTGCGCGTGGACTTCTTCTCCCCCTTTCTTCCACGTGCGTGACACCTAGAGGCCTAGAGAGACCTACTTTGATACCATGTGAGGACATGCAACGGAGCAAGGCTGATGTGGCTGGTGTGGATGCTCCACGCGTGGAACTCAAGAAGAGGGAAAGAGTTCGGTAATGAGGGAGAGAGAGAGAGAGAGAGGAGAGTTGGAGGGAGTTGATTATAGGGTGGAGATTTTATTATGCAACTCAAATCAACTTACATAGAGGTGCTCTCTATATATAGAGTGATTATTCCCACATACTAAATAAAGCAAACAGAAAATCAGACTTAATAACTTATCAAAAACAGTAACAAAAAATCCTCCTAACAATCCTGATTATCTCCTAAACAAAAACTCCAAATATAGCAAACTTAGACTCCAAGACATCTCCAACAACTAGGGCCGACGCCTTTGCATTATTGGGCTGACTGTGTGCCACATGGACTGTCCACATGGCCCACTATGCCACATGGACAGCCCACATGGCATTTTTCTTCTTCACAACAACCAATATCCATCTGTGTGGTAAAGGAAATGTTTTCATGAAAATGGCAAACAAACCACATCAACATCTGCCTATCAGTCATGGATGAGCCTATTGAGTGTCTCAAGAGGCAGTTAGAAGGAAACGGATGGTCCATATGCTGATTGGATAGCTCTAGCTTTGTAAGTTCAGATGCTAGAGTCAGAATCGTCAAAAGACTGCATTTTCTATGAAAAAAGGGATAACATTACATGGGCAATTAATTGATCAAGAAGCAAGTGCTAAATATTTGCTCTCACCTTTCCTTTTCTGCAATCAAAATAAGAAATCCATTTCACTAGACAAAAATTCTCTTATCCAATTCAATCAAAATGTACCTATATAAGGGGACCATGCTCGCACAACAAACAATGCCCTGCTCAGCTAGCAAAATGGAAACTCAAGCTCGTGGCTGTATAAAAGCGAGACACTAAGTTGTAGTATCAGCCATCAATGACCACGAGTTGCCATCTCACTTCCTTGTAATGGCCTTGTAATAAATAAAAAGGTCTCAATTTCTTTTTCATAACAAAAGATCCCCTTGGGGCCACACAAGGGAGTGTTTTCCTCTTCTCTTATCCTTCATTTCTGTGATGTACACCTCTGCCTCCTCTCCAGTAAAGGCCCATGTATTTACACCTTATAATGGAGGAGTTGGGGCATATTCTCGTTTGGCTTCCAGCATTCAACAAATCGTGATGGTGAATTGTGAGATCACCTCTCATTTGATTTCATATTCATCAATTGGCACTAGTTATGGAAATTAAGGAAGTCAACAAAGCTCAACCTTGATTGACTCAACTCAAGCTCGGCTCAATAAGGCCTCGTGGCATCAACCCGTGAGGTTAATGAAATCAGAGTCTGAGACTAAGCCAAAATGTAGACTCTATAAGGGCTTGGGCTTGATAAGAGTGTATATGTTTATAGCAAGTTATAGCACAACCAATAAAGTCTTTTTTGCAGTAACCATTAGGCATGAGTTCAAATCCCACTCACAAAAATTATTTCTAACACAAAGAGGCTTGTTTGTGAGCGTGATAAAATGTACAAAATTACTAATCTAAGGACACTTACTGCCAAATGCTAGGACTCTATGCATCTTAAGTGACTCACACCTAGGACTACCAAAAAAAATTGGAGCTCAATACAGGTCGAAGGTTTGATGAGGGCTCATAAACCTAGGTTGATAGCTTAACGAGGCAAACATGAGATGACATTCAAGTTCGATAGCCTTATCAAAGCAAGCATGAACCAGGCTAGACTTGACTCACTAGGCTCGATAAAGGAATCAAATGAGGAGTGAAACTCTACCATCCTGGAGCTTCATCCTGTCATCAAAATCCAGCACATCCATCTTGTTGATGCATATCTGAACATGGCAAGCCATGATAGTGTTAAGTTACTAACATGATCTGACAATAGTAGGGAAAAGGAGCCATAAAAAGGAGCCCATGCTCCTAAATCGAAAAATGCCTATCCTAGGCTTACCCCAAACTTATCGTAATGCAACTGAGGGGCACAGACTTCCACACATGTTGTTCAATGAATTTCTATACAAAGCAGCAGCCTTCATTGGCATTTGAATGCATAGGGGATATTATCCTAAATGGGGCAGGCAACCACTATTTTGTGTATTATTGAGAAATCTTATTTGTAAAAGGATAGGCACTTTTCCGCATTTTCTCCATCATTACCAGAATATGTCTTAATTAATTGCAAATGCATTTGCTTTGGTGAACTTGGATGGAGTTCAGATTTTCAAGATACTCCCGGCCTTGATTCTTTGTTTTAAATGCTAAATATATTTGACCACCATCCTTGGATCATTCTATGCTCGATCTCGACCTTTGTGTCAACTTTATTGCCTTCATTTAGTACAATCAAACTTGCACCATGGCCTCATCAATATTCAACCACCATTGATTGTCCTATAATGTTGGCTTTAATACCTTTTAGCTATGATCAACTGGTCAACATTGTCCTTGGCCATCATACTTCATAAGCTTCAACCACGTTAAGCAACACATCAGCCATCATGCATTATCCTTGGCTGCCCTTGTTGACCTTTCAAATGGGCTATACAGTAATAACCACCTATCGCAACTTATGGCCAACCTTGTCTTGGCTAACCTTAACATCGTCAAACTTTGCTCAGATCAACCTCATCACTTGTCAGGCTTGTCTTGTCATAGTTGATCTTTTTTTTTTTTGAGTGTTGACTTTGTCTCAAATCTTGCCCTTATCTAACTGTGCTTCATCAATGTTGATGTCACTGACCTTTCCCCAACCTTGCTTCTTTGTTTAGGAACCACCTCGCAGTGGCCGATCTCACCAACCCTTGCTACTACAAGACGATCCATGCTCCTTCAGTCTAAGCTGCTCAATATCTATTACCTTGCAGGTTGGGGCAAAGGTAAGGGAGTTACTATGTTCACTTCACGCTCCACACTTACAGGCAGCTCCTATGTTCAACCCTAGGCATTCAAGGGGCACAATCAATTGACCTCGTATCTTTAATCAGGCTTCTATATCCTAAATTGTGAAAGTGTTTGCCACATTTTCTAGGAAGGGAGAACAGTCTATTTGACTTCATAAGTTGATTTAGACTTCCTCTTTTAAATTGGAAAGAAGCACCCCCTTGCCCTCCATACTCCCATTGTAGGGCAGAATAAATTGTCCTCATACCTCAATTCAAATGTCATAATCCAAATTATTGGATTATCACTGGTTGGGATGAAGCTTGCAAGTCAAAGAGGATGGTGCGGTAGGAATTATGAACTTGAAAGAGATGAATGATGCTCTGCTTACCAAGTGGGTGCTCTGTTTCATGAGCCCCAAACTTCAATTTTGGAAGCAAATTCAAAGTCCCATGGAGATACAGTGGATTAAGAAGTTAGAAGATAGATGGTGCAGGGTTCATCTCCCATTTGGACTTTGCAGAAGATTCTGAGGAAAGTGAAGCCCCTTTGGCAGAGCCACTTGGGTGATGGCACTACTTTTAGGTTCTAGACCCACAACTGGTCCCCTACAGGGGTTACAGCTAGCATCTACCCTATACTTGCCACATCGGCTACAGACCTGAATTCTTCAGCAGTGAATACCTTCTCCAAGGGTGAGTGGTCACTTGCCTTGGATGCCTACCAGTTTGATGCTACAACTGAGGAACTCCTTTTGCTGCAGACACTCAGAAGATCATCCTAAATAGGGTAGATATGGTTGGATTTGGAGACATGGGGCTTTCTTAGTCAAAAACACTTACCTTCAATTTATGTCGCATCTTCCGCATGCTGATCACAATTTTGGTGTTGTAAGAGTATTTGGAGGTGTGAAATTCCTTTAGAGATCCAAGTTTTTCATATGGCCCCTTTCAACAAAAAAAAAAGTTCTTGTGGCTACTCAGGAGGGGGAGACGTGTCACCAAACATTTCAGGATGCTAGGGGCACTACATAGTGATGCTACCTACACCTTCTATGAGGAGGACAAAGACCTAGATGATGTTTTCTTCTGTGATGCTTTTCCTCATTCCCGCTGGTTAGGGGCATGGGATTGGTCTCTCAACTTCACCTCTTACAGTTCTAGTCCTCTACTGAAAGCATCCTGGCTGATGGCCACACTAGTAGGAGAGCTTTTATCCTTTTGTGGAGTATTTGGCTCCAACACAATGGGGCAATCTTTAGAGGGGAAAGATTTTCTATTAACTGGGTTTTATGTCACTATAATATGCTGTCAACCATTGATGCACATCCCCGTTTCTTTAAATGAGGTGGGGTTGTTAACCCCCTTTTATCCTTTTCAAAAAAAACAAATCCAAATTATGAAGGAACATCTTCCACAAGATCAACCTTACACCTCTATCCAGACTGCATGTTTTGAACTACAAACAAAACTCATCAACTTGTTAGATCTTGACAATAGAATATGCTCCTCACTAATAATCCCAGTTGATGTAGATTCAACAAGACTCCATGTCAATTTCCTCTGCAAATTCAACAACCTTTCAACTGTAGATCTATAATCTTGACTTTATCGTCTGATGAATCATGCATATGAGTACTTACTTAGGTCAATATTGTATTTAATTAACAATAATTTGTTACTCATCTTAAGTTAATAAAAGCTTAACAAACAAATTTTCCTAATGAAGTTCTAGTTAAGAATCTTGTAGAGATACAAATGTTTGGTTGTTGGGCTTATGTTATTTAGTCCCACATTGTGTGCATGGCAATTTGAAAGGTATGTGGTAGCCTATATAAAGGTTCTTGTATGCCCATTTGTTCCTAGAGAAGAAATGTTATAGGATCATGCCCATATAAGCACTTCCCTTGTATTTTTCTTCCCTTTTTTTTTTATGAGAGTTACCACGTAAGCTCAAGTGTTTTAATTATCATGCTCTCGATATTATTGTTCATTTTATTCTGCCTCTTATTTCAACATGGTATTAGAGGGAGTCATTCTTGGGATTATCATTTTATTGTTCTTAGGATTTTACGATTATTCTGTTAGAAGAAGAATGTGCGGTGCAAAGCTTCCATGTCATGGAGAGAATCATTGACGAATCTCTCCAATCCAATCCTTCGGGGTACATAGCCTTGATGTGATCAAGAAGCTGATGCCTTAAGGGAAAGTCCCATCAAGTGCAAGAAACTAGAAGAAGGCCATGAAATGATGGGCTTTGTAAACCCCAACATCATGCAAGCAGTGACAAGCACCATCTTCTTTGCACTCAAGTCATGCATCTTTGGGAACCACCGCATCTCCATGAAGGCTTGTCGTCTGTCAAGAACACAACTTCCTGCAACCCAATATGGTGAAGGTCATGTAGGTCTTCTCAATGATGTAGACAGCCCACAAATCCATGACAAATCCACTGAGATCCTTATGCATAAAGGAAACATATGGGAGAACCTCAAGCTACCTCAAGATATCCATGGGAGATGTGCCATCTTATAGCTCCACAATGTACAAGTAGTCGAAAGGCAAGGAAACCTTACGACGTCATAAGGGAGCTACGAAAGGTGGGATGCAAGGAGTTGCAAGATACTACATAGCAATGAATGGCCTCACAACAACGAAGGCATAATTGCAAGTGAGGAGAAGGCAAGCCAAATATCCATGCGCAACGGTCATCGATCATCTCATATTTCTTGTATTTCTTGTCACTTGGGATGTGATCAAATCGCATATTCAAGCGTCTTCTCATGGTAAGCATGAATTGTCTAGGTTCTTTGAACCGCAAAGAAAGGAAGGAGAAGGGTATTATATCTAGGTATTTTTCCTTTTTATCCTTCAATTTTTTGTTGGTTGGGTTTTGGCTGTAAGCTTTGAAACTTGTTTTTTTAAAAAGGAAAGGATAGTTATCCAAAGTGATAACTACCCAAAAATATATATAATAGAATCAACAATAAACAACATTACAACAGGCAGACGCCAAGGTCCCCCACTCACAAGGATTCAACCCAAAGAGAAAACAAGGAGTCAATAGACTCAACAAAATTCTCTATGTAAGGTTTCTGACCCCTGAAAACCACCGCATTTCTGCCCAACCAAATTCCCCAAAGGACTGCCAACGGTCTGGCCTTCTCCTTCGTACGGAAAACGAACTGTCCGCCAACACCACCTCCACTTCTGAAGCTATGCCAGAATTCCTCAAACAGTCGACACTCCCACCACCTCCCGCCCATCCTGCCCCAAATTTGCATCACAAAAGGGCAAGCGAAAAAAAGGTGGTCAACGTCCTCCTCACCACCCCCACACAAAGAGCACACCTTACACTCTCCAGGAGCCCACCTCGCCCTCCACACCTTAGTCACCAGCCTTCTCCTCCTAAGCAGCCAAGCAAAAATCTTGACCTTCAGCGGACACGCGGCTTTCCAAATCTGTCAGCAGTCCCTTACCAAATCCAACTCCACCTCAGGACCACCAGCGAACAATCTCCTGTACGTGGCCGCTACCGAAAACTCACCTTCATCCCAACCAAACATGTATGTACCAGCAGCCAGATGCAGTCCCTCCAACTCATCAAGACCTGAAAATCATGAGCTCTCGCATCTGACATACTGCCAACGAAGTGCGGGCACCACCCATCTTCCCACACCTCAGCCACAGACGCCATCTTATTCTGGGACAAGGCAAACAGTCTCTGAAATCTTCTGCAAAGCGCTCCATCACCCGTCCAGTCATCCTGCCAGAATATGAAAATCTCCCCTATTCCCAACACAGGAACAAAGCAGTTCCTCACCCTAGGAGCCACCGTAGACAAGCCTTTCAAGAAGTGAGAAGCATCCCTAGGCAGAGACACCAGGAGATCCCAACGCACCGAACAACCATACGCCGTCTCGAGCACCTTGCCCAACAAATCCCCCCCTTCCTTCCAACAGGCACCCCACCCATTTCGCCAACAGACTGTCATTAGATCTCTCCAAATCCCTCACGCCGAGCCCCCCGTCTTTCAACAGTCTGCAGACCTCCTCCCAAGCAACCAACCTGGCACCCTGTCCACTCGTCCCCTGATTGGACCAAAAGAAACTCCTCATAGTTCGAGGCATCTTCAGTACAGAAATGAAATACGACGGCATCGCCACCAAAACCGCCTTGAGCAGGATCAACCTCCCACCACTAGACAGTAGCCTGGACGCCCACCCCTCCAACCTCCCTACCAACCTCTCCACCAGAGAGGCCCAATCTCTCACCAGAATCCTCCCATCTGACAACGGTAGACCCAAATACTTAATCGGAAGCTTACCCTGCTCTGTGCCAAGACCCAAATTGCATCCCCTCGCCTCCATCTCAGTCATATTGAAAGGGACAAAATCCGACTTAGCCAGGTTAATCTGCAATCCGGACGCCTCACCCAGTAAGAAAATAAGGAACCTCATTCTTCTGGCCTCCTTTTCTCCACCTTCAATGAAGAAGATCGTATCATCCGCATACTGGAGCAATGGGATACTCGTCCATCCGTCAAGGAGAAATCACTCACCAAGTTTCTCTCACAAGACCTCTTCGCCGCCCTAGCAAGAGCATCCACGGCAATCACAAAGAGCATCGGGGCCAGCGGACAACCTTGCCTCACCCCCCTCCTAGGTTGGATCCAACCCCCAGCTGGGTTTTCGTTGATAAGAACCGAGAAAGACGTCGTGGTGACGCACCTCTTCATCCATTCAATTCACACCGGCAGGAACCCCCTCTTCACCAAGGACGCCCAAAGAAACGACCACTGGATCGAATCATAAGCTTTGCTGAAATCGACCTTCCATAAGAAAGCCTTCTTCTTATCTCTCTTCCAGGACGAAAGGATTTCTGAGGCCATCACGAAACCCTCCAAAATATTCCTGCAAGGAACAAAGGCCGTCTGCACCGAGTCTACAATCCCACCCAGCGTCCTCCTCAATCCATTTGCCAGAAGCTTCACCACCAAGTAGATAGCATTCGAAAGAGCTATCGGTCTGTACTCCTGAATCTCCTCAGCGCCTTCCCTCTTCGGCAATAAGAACATGTAGAATTTGTTCAGCCTATTAAATCCTGAGTTACCCGTTCTAAACTCTTGCACCACTTGCATCACGTCTTCTTTCACCACCGGCCAAAACTCTTTGTAGAAGGCAACCGGAAAGCCATCCGGCCCTGGACACCCATCCGCGTTCAACCCCCAAACTGCCTCACGGACTTCATCCTCCACAAAAGAACTCGTCAAGAAGTTGGCGTCTGTCTCCCGGATCTGTGGTATCTCAGATCCTAACCACCTCCACCTTCCCCCCCATCTCCACCCAGTAAAATCTCTAAAATAACTCGCAGCTGCCCCTCCCACCGCCTCCCTTCCCACAAACTCCTCCCCATTCACCACCAATCTGTCAATCTAGTTCCTCCTCCTGCCCGACGCAGCCATATGAAAAAAATGGGTATTGGAATCACCCTCCTTCAGCCACTTCTGCCTAGACCTCACCCTCCACTCCACCTCCGCTTTCCGGTCTTCCTCTTGTATCACCTGAATCTGCCTCGCTCTGTAAACCCTGTCATCTTCTGAAAGGAGCTCAACATCCTCTACCCTGTCCAGGCATGTAATCGCAGCAAGAGCCTCCTCTTTCTTCCTCCCGCGTTCCTCCCTAACCTGCTTGATGTGGGTCTTCAAGAAAGATCTCAAATCCCTCAGTTTCACTTCCAATATGGCAGCCGCCGACCCATCCCCCTGAGATGACCTCCACCGTTCCTCAATCAAACCCCTAAAGCCCTCCTCCATGAGCCACGCTTTATCGAACTTGAAGTAAGTACCATGCCTCCATTCCTCGTTCGACGGCCACAGTAAAGGGGTGTGATCCGAGAACGGGCGCTCCAAAGGTCTAACCTCCGCCATCGGGAACAACTCTGTCATCGCCGTCGAAACTAGAAATCTGTCAATACGGGATCGCTGCCCTCCAGAGTTCCTCCAAATGTAGAGACAGGACAACGGAGGCATATCAACCAGCCCCTGGTCTGCCACAAAGTCTGCAAACGCTTCAGAGCCCTGGTCCAACCCCCCTCTGTCGCCCGGTTTGTCTTCAGCCCGCAGAGTAACATTAAAATCACCACCAATCAGCCAAGGAACCCCCTGGAAAGCTGCCGCAACCTGGCTCAGATCTTCCCATAAGACATGTCTTCTCCAACCCTCCGTCGGGCCATAAATCAAGGAAAGGAGCAAACATGTGTCGTCTCGACGTCTCTGAAATCTAACAGTGACAACATGGGATCCAAACAGAGTGTCCAGCAAGGAGAACTCCCTCCAAGTTGGTCTTACTTGATGATCTTACTTGATGGTCTTACTTGATGCGCTGGTGGAGATTCACGAGATCTCCACCACCAATTCTTGGAAGCTTGGGCTATCCAAGAAGGAAGAAAATGAAGCTTCTAGTTCCAAGAAGAAAAGTTTGGCATTCAAAGCCAAAATTGAGAGTGATTTCGATCTTGATGAAGATGATAAAAATGAAGATGATGAAGAGATGGCCATGTTTTCTAGAAGATTCGAGAAATATGTGAGAATGAGGAAGCAATTCAAAAAGATGAGAGATGATGAGACTCCCACTTGCTATGGACGCAAGAAGAAGGGTCACATACTAAAAGATTGTCCTTATTTAATGAGGATAAGAAAGACAAGAAGAAAAATGAGTCAAGGACCAATGACAAGTCAAGAAAGAAATTCTTCAAGAAGAAAAAGATGGCATTTACAGCAACTTGGGATGACTCAGATCAAAGTGCAAGTGATAGCACCGGCTCCAACTCCGACTCCGACTCAAGCAAGGAAGAAGCTGCACACGTGTGTCTCATGGCAAATGAGACAGAGGTACTAGACTACTTTTGATGAGCTACTTGATGCATATAATGAGTTTTTTCATGAATGTAAGAAAATTAAACATGAAAATAAAGCTTAAAAAAGCTTAAAGTAGAAGAAAATAACTTGCTAAACAAATATGAGCTTCTTGTCAATAAGAATTTGGATCTAGAAAAGGAAAATGTAACTCTGAAAACTAAATATTTGAACTTGACTAGATCGAATGAAAATCTTATTGCTTATTGAGAAAGACATATTGATGAAAGAGACCATTGAATTGAAAAATAAAATTACTTGCTTAGAAAAAGATGTACAGAAACTTAGGATAAACACAAATATATTGATAAATGACTTGGCTAAGTTTACTAATGGTGGTAAGAACCTACAAAAAATGCTTGCAACTCAATTACCATCAACCTCTAGGCATGGCATTAGTTATGTTGAATCTTCATCTACAACCAAGAAGCTAATAAATTTTGTGAAACCCAAAGTCAAAAACACCTTTGTACCATCCAAGGCTCAAAAATCAACTTATCATGCATACTTGTATAGCCATAAAGCTCAAAAACAATCTTACAATACATATGCTTTTAGCCATAACACTCAAACAAAAGGTTGAGAAAGGATCTCCATCAAGGAGACTAACATATCCATATCCAAATTGATTTGAATACTGAAGAGAGAATTAGAATCTTGTTTTGTTTGTTTAGATGAAGATTTCAATGTCAAAGATTGGACCTACAAATTGAAGAATGGTCAACTCGAATTGGGAGGACCAAAGAGTAGACCAAAGAAGAAGACGAGACAACCGGTGGGTAATTGAACCGCCATGCGTCAACCGTTTGGTTGGAGACCGGCATCGATGTCCGAACCTCCAAGTTTCAGATGGGAGCCCCATCAACTTTGGCATAAACCTCCATTTGGGTCATACTATTGGTCTTGGTAAGTGAGGTAAAAGCCATTTACCATCTCTTTCATGTTAATAGATAGCATTTAGATGGGGGGAGATAAAAATGTATTATATGCTTTATGTCCATCATTAAGGGGGAAATATATAAGCTTTGCCTATATGTTTGGACTCTCTTAAGTAGGGGGAGGTCTCAAATATGAATATAGCTATATTTTCATTTTTAAAGGGGAGTATAAGGTAAAGTACTTAGAAAAGAACTTAATTTTAGTTCCTAGTACTTTAGCTTCAGCATTTAATGTACTTGTAAGAGCATGAGCTGCACAAATTTTTCTAGTTTATATCCTTGGCATACATTAACCAATAGTTATATTTTCTTGTTGCACCTTGCACTTCTTTAATGCTCATGATTTTGATGTTCCTATTATCTTGTTAAGCTATATATGATGATGTTTATGATGCTATATGTGAGTTGATAAATTATGTTGAATGTTACATAAAGTTATATTCTCATATGTTGAAATATGGACTTGCTATGCCTCCCTTGATTTTTTTTAACGATGTCAAAAGGGGGAGGATAATATATGAGAGGCTGAATAGGGGTTGAATGAATATTGAGATCATGGATACTTGAATCTTGCAAAAATCTTGTTATGACATTATGTGCTATGTGCTCCTTATGTATCATCTCTTAGATTTTATTTAGGAGAGCACTTAGTCAGGGGGCTTTCAACCTCGCCATTGAGTGTTTGTCATCATCAAAAAGGGAGAGAATGTTGATGTATAAGTAATTAGGCACCACATTAGCCTTTAATGATAGTTTTGATGATAACAAGCATCTCAAGTGATTGAGATTAAAATTATATGTTACGCATAGTTGTTGCAAGATTAATTTCAAGTTGAACGTCTCTTGACGAAATCAGAAAACAAGGAGATCATGCTCTTCAAGTTTAGGCCTTCTTGTATTATAGGAATTGAGTTGTAATCTTTTATTCTTTAGAATGTAAGGAGAGCTCCAATTAGATTTCATATTAGCATAAACATAAGGGGTTCATATGTAATTCTCACAAAAACACCACACATAGCCTAAATAGGTAAAAATATGACAAAACATATCCTTAGGTGTTAAAGGATCATCCTAGAACCCTATAGAATCATCAAGACTCTTTTGAATAGTTAGAGGACTTTTTACAATCCATCTAACTTTAGGTAGTAAGGCTGAGGCCACCTTAAGCTCTAGGGAATAACGAACTTTGCACCGAACTTTGTACCTAATATTAGCTAGTTGACCTAACGTTAGATAGAGGTTACCTAACGTTAAGTAGGCTATTTCGGGCCAAATTAGACATCTCCAAGAGATAGAGAACTTTGCACCTAACTGAGTACCTAACGTTAGATAGCTCACCTAACGTTAGATGACCTTTACCTAACGTTAGATAAAGCACTTCTGGAGCATATTAGTTAGCTGTTGGCAAATCCAATTGCGAAACCTTTTAGTCGTTGAAGGGGGCTTTTGCACACTTAAACTAGTCCATTCACCCCTCTATATATGTGAGACGGTTTCCTACTCTTTGGAGAGATATAGAAAAGAGAGAACACCCCAAAAACACACTCTAAACCGCATTCAAGTTCACATTCAGCTAAAGCATAGATTTGGTGTTCTTTGAAGTGATTGAAGCTTTGGTTCTCCAACTCACACCAGCTTGAAGTTTCATCACTTCAACTCCCAGCAGCATCATCTTCTCACAATCACTAAGGGAGTTCTTTTAGTCTCCTAGATAGTTAATTCATATAATTAATTGCATATCATACTGGGGCTATCCATAGGAGCTAAATTGTGTTTTAATTCTGTTTTATTCCTTAATCTACTTGTAATCTAAGGGCTCAGGTTGTAGGTTCCCTTCTTCTTGAGAAAGAGGGATTTGCTCTTGATTGGAATATCAAGAGGGATTAAAAATGGATTTGGTACCCATTGCTCTTGATTGGGATATGAAGAGGGTTTGTAAAAGGATTTGGTACCCCATAAATACCAATTAGTATTCCAAGTTGGGCTCGGGGAAAAATCCTAGATTGAGAGATCTAGGTAGTGATTTTTCCCAAGATTGGATTTCCACTGTAAATCCTTGTGTTCATTTATGGTTTGCTTGAGTTTATCTTAAATCTGCATTATTTACAATTAGTTGGTTGCTTACCGCCTTTAGTACTAATCACCCACCCTCTAATACACTTTCACTATCATCCTCTACGCACATCTACACGTAATCAACATCAATCTACACCCAGCGTGTGTGTACTGCTCTTCCTGTGTGCAACATAGTGCGCTACACCCTTGCCGTGCGTGAATAAGCATACGGTCGATTCGCAACTAATCTACACATCCTGTGGCATGAAAATTGCAGAAAAAAATTTACTAATAAGCAAGGCTTCCTCCACTACTGCTTAGGAACGTTTCCTATATGTGACCGCTACTTCTATTACGATTTTCACCTAGTTCAATTACAATTTGTGCATCGAATCGACTCCTACAATTAGTTACAATTTTCGATGCATGGAATTTTCTTCCATTAAACTCTCCAAGTCAGTTTTTCCTCCAACACTTTAGGTGTTGGACGTTTCCTAATGAAGAGAGACCATTTGCATGCTTGAAGAAGTCCATGAGCATGCACAACTATGTGTGTGATCTACACGCATGCTCCAGTCCCACTTGCATCATAAGGAAGGAGTATAAAGTACAACAATCATGCTTGAGTGCTAGTTCCAAGTTCGTGCTACAATCCATGCGTGATCAAGCCTCACGCGTACAAGTATCAAAAGTACAAGTGCCTAGCCTAAAGGAAGAAGCTACACCTTCGGGCCATATCATCCCCAAAGAGGGCAATGACTAATGGTGGGGAAATTGAGCCAGAGGCTCAACCCCACCAGTGGAAGCCTCTAATCCTATTTTTTATTCTTCTCCAAGGGGGTAGATTCTCTTGGAGGCAAAGTGACAACCATGTGCTTAGGAACGTTCCCCAACTATTGTCTGCGGTCCAATTTGAAGATCAAAGACCGTCCATGCATGCAAGGCCTACACGTGTGCTACTACCTAGTGTTCTCTCACAAGTTGGAAATGTTCAACTTGGGGGCAATGTTCGAGATCTCATGAATTTCCATGTTGGAGATCACGAGATCCCACGTAAATTGGAAGGCAAAGAAGTCCACCTTGCCAAATTATCTTGTTTCCTTATTTTGGTTTCTAGTTTTAGAATTATCATTTTAAGAAAGTTTGTTATGTTAGAGATTTGTTTGATTAGAGATGTGTTTTTCCTATTCTAAAATATTGTATTAGGATTGAAAAGTAGGATTGGTCTCTCTATATAAAGAGACCAAATCCCATTTCTATTTTGAGTTTTCTACAGTAATAAAACTCCAAGTTCCAATTTTCTTCACAAAAATAAAGAAGAAAAGGAGTAAAAGGAAAAAGGAATACAAAAAAATAGAAAGGTAATGTTGGAACTCTTTCTATTTATGGACTTTGTTGTTATTGTTTGCTATTTTTTATTTCATAGAGGACACTGCATGTAATTTACCCTTTGTCCTCTATAAGAGAGGCTAGGGTTTCATTAAGAAATTAAGACTCTCATTCCCATTTAACATGGTATCAGAGTAGCAATCTTAGATTAACATTTCGATATCCCACGAAATGCCACAAAAAATTTTCCGTTGCATCAAGGTTTTCTTCTTGACGAGATCCCCTCATGGGGAGGGGGTGTACCATTGTCTGTGGGCCCTATTCGATGAGGATTCTCACTGTCTCACCGCCACCAACCCCCCTACAAGGTCTCACCAGTGCATCTCCATGATTCCGCGCTGCCATTAATGAAGCCAAAACTTCCAACGTTGCCTCTCGCATCACCTAGCGCTGCTAGTGTTGCCACTGGCATTACCTAGAGCACCAACATTGTCGCTCACACTGCCTTGCACCGCTAATGCCACCACTTAGTGCTCTTGCTCCCTGGTGTAGCCCCCCAACGTTGCTTCTTCGTCGTTGTGCCAACTATTGTGCACTACGGTGATCTAATTTAGGTATCTCATACTTTGCGTGACCAGACCAGGTCTCAAATCGTGCCCCTATGCACAATTTGATTGGATCTTTCCTACTGCATTAGATGGTTTAGGCACATTGTGCTTGTTTGCGTTCATGTAGCATGCCTTTTCTATGTACAATAAGGTGCATATATTGTTTGACTGCAGTTATCCATGTGTGATTTGTGCCTAGTCTCTTCTTACAGCTGAAGTTGATGCCTTGACCCTTACCTCAGAGGCCGAGATCTACCTTTGTTTAAGGGACCATGATCAAGTTGACAGGATCCCAGAATTGTGTATTATGGTCTAGTGCATTTCGCATCTTTGTTGGGGGACATGGGCACTTACACGTGCTGACCGATGATGCCCCGAATCCTAAAGGGGAGAAATTCAAGAAGTGGAAAAGGATAATTATTTGGTCAAAAATTGGATCGTGAATAGTGTTAATCCAAAGATTGCATCTAACATGCATTATAAGAAGTCGACCAAGGAGATTTAGGAGCTCTGGAGCACAGGTATTCTATGCAGACAAGTAGCTCACGCCGAGTAGACATTTACAGGCAAATATGGAGTGCCAACTAGGACAATGTCTCTAGTTGATTACTTCACTACCATGGAGGGGTTATTTGAGGAGCTTGCTATGTTTTAACCAACCTGTTGTGACAAGCAGGACATAGAGCGAGTTGAGTGTTAGACTTATCAATTTCTAGATGATCTTTTCAGCAAATACCAGTCAACTTGTGACCAGATTCTATCTGCTGAGTCTGTTTCAAGTCTGCAAGCGGTCTATGGCTGCCTCCAAAAGCTTGATGCTGATATTGCTCCTCTTTCCATTGCTACTATGCTTGAAACCACCGCTCTTGCAGCGACTGGGGAGGAAATGTCATTCTAGTGAATGTGATCGGGGTCGTGCCAAACGTACTTACCCCCCTTATGTCTATTGCTAGAAGACCAATCATCCCTCGGATAGATGTTGGGAGAAGTTTGGGAGACCTGCATGGGCTAATCAGACATCCATTATTATTGCTCCCTCTTCTAAGTCTAAAGTGGTCATCAATCAGGCCACCTTTTCTTTCACTGCAAATGAGCTTGATTGCCTGTGACAATTCCTGAGGAGTAAGACTTCTATGATTATTCTTGCCACAGGTACTGCAACCAATGCTGCCTATACAGGTACGGCTAATTGGATCATTGATTCAGGTGAATCTACTCATCTCACCAGTAGAGCCACTAGTTTGTCATTGTCCATAGATTCTAACTATGTTACCACAGTTCGTTTGGCCATTGGGAGCATGTCTTGTCACTTATGTTGGGACTGTGAAATTTTCTCCTAGATTGCAACTTTCTGATGTTTATTGTGTCCTAAATTTTCCTCAATCTATTATCTCATATTTGTAAACAATTAAAGTATTGCACTATTTTTTATAAGCATCATTATTATTTCAAGACATCCAAGTGAACCAGACAATTGGTGGCAACTATGAGCATCGTGGACTATACTACCTAGATCTTCGATCTGTCTTTGCTAAGGCTACCTTCATTTCCTCAAATCTACTTTTATGGCACTCCAGACTTAATCATCCTTCATTGTCCAAGCTCTACCAGATGTTTCCCAACATCCCTCTATCTACCACTTTTGACTATGAAGCCTGCCAACTTGGAAAGCATTATCGATGTTCTTTCCCTTCTCGTATGAAGCGACTAAGTCAAAGTGTCCTTGAGTTGATGCATTATGATGTATAGGGTCCCTTTCCTATTAGCATGATTTTCGGTCATAAGTATTTTGCTATTTTAGCGGACGACTGTAGTTGTGCACCTTGGGTTTTTCTTTTGAAAGATTTTGAGTTATTTTCAATAATAAAGAAATTCCTTTTTGAAGTGAAAAATTCTTTTTTCACTAAAATAAAGTGTTTCAAATCTAATAACGTTGTTGAGTTTGTTCAGCAGCTTCATGCCTTTGCGTAGAATGGGACCCTTCACCAAACCTCCTGCCCCCAAACATCGCAACAAAATGGGGTCATAGAGAGGAAGTTACAACATACTCTTGACATTGCTAGGACACTCCTGTTCTCCATGAGTGCTCCTAGGTCCTAGAGAGATGTGGTTCTTGTTGTTGCTTATCTTATCAACTACCTCTCGTGCTCTATACTTAGGGATATTCCTTTTAAATTGCTCCATCTTGACAAGAAACTATTTTCATTGTCCCTTTGTACCTTTGGACGCGTTTGCTTTGTCCACAATTTTAGTAGCCTAGATAAAGTGTCATCAAAGGCTACTACGTATGTCTTTCTTGGTTATTCCCATACAAAAAAGGGGAAACAATGCTTTGACCAAATCAGCTAGGATTATCGTATATGTGTTGATGTCACATTCTTGGAGAGGATCTACTTTTTCCTAAGGGACGCACTGCCCAGTTTCATCCCAGTCAATTAGATAAGGGAACCACTACCAAATATGTCTATGCCTATTCTATCCTTATACCTTCTACTATTGATGCAAGTGCTAGTCCATCAAGTGATATGCCTCCAACCATTGCTGCTCTGGATGCTCCTTCCCCTTAGGTGAAAAGCCATGGTCGGGGTGATGATCGGCCTACTGCCTTAAGGAAGTCGATTCGCTCTAATACATTGCACCCTATGTCTCATTATACTTCTCCTACCCACTTGGATTGTTCTATGCAACAGTTTTCACAGGTCCTTTGCAACACTATCCTACCAAAAACCTATTAGAGGCCTTACAGGATCCTAAGTGGGTTGTTGCAATGGATGCAAAGATAGAGGCACTTACCACTTGAGGCACATGGGATATTGTGACTACTACTCATGGTGCTAAGATTGTGTATTGCAAGTAGGTGTACACGGTGAAATATCATGCAGATGGCAGCATTGTCAAGTTCAACACCCAGTTAGTTGCAAAGGGGTCCACCCAGATATATGGTGTGGACTTTTTTAAGACCTATCCTGTGGTATGTGTCAGTTCCATCCATATTGTTCTGTCTGTTGCTATCTATTGGAGTTCATGGAATAAGCCATGTGGCAACCTATGGTTTGCCCACGTTGGGCGTGGATGTGTATGCGTGTGTGCGTGATTAAGTGTAGGATTTGGTGTGGTTTTGTTTCCAAATTTGTTTTTATTTGTTTAGGTTTAGGTGATTAAGTCAATTTAGGAATAGTTGATTTTATTTGACTAAGCTTGTTTTAGGAAAGAGGATTAGCAAATCCTAAATTAGTTGAGTTTGTAATTATGATTGGATCTCCTTAAATAGAAACCAACTCTTACTTTTATTTCTTGAGTTCCAATAATAATATTTCCAATTCCAAGAACTCCTCTCCCCTTCTTCCACGCCACCATCCTCTCTCTCTCTCTCTCTCTCTCTCTCTCTCTCTCTCTCTCTCTCTCTCTCTCCACGTGTGCCATTTAGAAGAAGGGCTCCCTAAGTGTCAAGCAATTCTTCACATGGTATCAAAGCAAGTCCTCCTAGCACCTTGATTTCACACGTGTGAAGGAGCGAAGGAGATCACTCTCATGCACTCTCTCTGTGCGTAGAAAATGTGGAGCCATACCAAGGGTCAAGCGCACGTTCAAGTTCGAGGCACATAAATCTCTTACGCACTCGAGAAAGCCAAGCAAAAGACATTAGCTATGGGATGTACGAGAAAGGCACCAAGACCTCAAAGTCCAAGTTAAGGGGGCGCGTAAACCTCTTACACACCAGGGAATGCCAAGCTATAGCACTTAGACTCCTGGGCAAACAAGAATAGGCACAGAGACCACCATAAGTTGTTATGACTAACACAAAGGCCCCAATCACCACAAAGACAAAGGTTGTCTAGGGTATGACCATCAAATTGATGAGCGCATCCAACTACATCTTGTGGGTGAAAGCCTTCGAGATCTTCATTAGTGGATAAGACAAGCTCCATGTTATTCTGGAGAACACACTTGAAAATCATAAGGAAACAAAGGCAAAGAAATGAGAGAGAGAATTACATGGTAATGAATTGGCTTGTGAATTCTATTGACCCTTCTCTTGTAGCCAATATGTTATACAAAAACACAGCCAAGGACATGTGGGACATGCTCGAGAAGAGATTTTCCAAAAAAATAAGTCGCGCCAAACTCGCAAACATCTATTGGGGCATCTAGAACTCGAGTCAAGTGGATCTTCCTCTTGACAAGTACTTTTCGAAGATGGAGAGTCTCTTTAAAGAGCATAGTATCTACGAGCTGACCTGTTGTGACAAACAAACTAGGTCATGTACATGTTGCCAAGCGTGCAAGTTTCTCAAGAGTCTCCAAACTCAATATTAAGTTGTGCGTGACCAGATCCTTGTCGTCGAAGAGGAGGATCTCGACCTTAAGACTATCTAAAGTCATCTTGAGAAACTCAAGGTTGCAGATCTAGGAAGTTCCACCGTAGTTGTACCAAAAACAACTGCTCTGGCCACTATTGACAATGACTCTAGATGTGGAAGAGTTAGAGGTCATGGCTTTGGTTAGGTTTACCCTCCTTGTCAACACTACAGTTGAACCAATCATCCCTAGTAGAGATGCTAAGACAAACATGGAAGTCCTCCACATAAATACATGTCTACTCTATATCCACAAGAGGCCTCATTTACATTTGCAGATTTAGAGAAGCTCCAGATGTTACTCAAAGAAGAAAAGAAGACGACTACAGCCACAGCAACGACTTTTGAGGTTGCCAAAGAGGCAATAACTACTAAGGTAGCAAAAGGACTTGTAGTTGCACCAGAAGTTTCGTTCAATGAAGATCCATAAGCGTACATGGATGCAGATGATGATGAAGAATGGTGGGGCATCTAGCCTTACAAAAGTTCAAAATCACGCAAGTCTTCACCCTAATCGATGTTCAACTTGAGAGGGCATGTTGGAGTTTATGGAATATGCGGCATGGCAGCCTATGGTGTGCCACGTTGGGAGTAGATGTGTGCGTGTGTGCGTGATTGGGTGTAAGATTTGGTATGATTTTGTTTCCAAATTTGTTTTTATTTGATTAGGTTTAGGTGATTGAGTCAATTTAAGAATAGTTGATTTGATTTTGTTTTAGGAGAGAGGATTAGCAAATCCTAAATTAGTTGGGTTTATAATTAAGATTGGATCTCTTTAAATAGAGACCAACTCTTACTTTTATTTCCTGAGTTCCAATAATAATATTTCCAATTCCAAGAACTCTCCCCTTCTTCCACACCACCGTCCTCTCTCTCTCTCTCTCTCTCTCTCTCTCTCTCTCTCTCCACGTGTGCCATCTAGAAGAAGGGTTTCCTAAGTGCCAAGCAATTCTTCACACTATCAATCCTGTATAAACTCGACTTTAAAAATGCCTCTATGGTAACCTTCATGAAGAAGTTTACATGCATCAACCTCCTGGGTATGAGGTTGAGGAAGGGTATGTCCGCAAATTGAAGGTCATTTATGACCTAAAATAGAGTCCTTGTGTATGGTTTGATAAACTAAACACAGAGGTAATGAAAATTGGCTTCAACATCCACTTCTAATCATTCCACCTTTATTAGAAGCATGACCTCTGGCACAGTGTTATTAGTCGTATATGTGCATGACATAATCCTCATAGGAGATGATCTAAGTGGGATTCAGGAGGTCAAGAACTTTTTGCAGAAGTTGTTTGTTACAAAGGACCTCAATGAGCTACACTATTTTCTGGGCATAGAGGTCATCAGAGACAAGCATGGCATGTCGCTTTCCTAGAGAAAGTACATGCTTGAGATTTTAAAGGATGCTAATTTGCTTGGGGCCAAGCGTTTTGCCATTCCTATGGAGTAGAATGGCATATATATATTTAGAATGGGGATCCAACCTTTGAAGATGTACATAGGTGTAGGAGCACTATTGGGAAACTACTATATCTGCCTGTTACTCATCTAGATATCAATTTTGCTATTAGCTAGGCTAGTTAGTAAATAGAGAGTCTACATTATAGCCACAAGAATGATGCATCTCTAACATTAATGTATCTAAAGGGATCCTCTTGTAAAGGCTTATTCTATGAGAAAAATGGTCACCTCGAACTATTATCTTATTTTGATGATGATTATGCTACTTCTGTTGAGGACAAAAAGTCCACTACAAGTTTTGTCATCTTTTTTGGCTACAACCTTGTTTCCTGGTGAAGTAAGAAACAAACAATGGTAGCTCGTTCGAGTAAAGCCGAGTATAGAGCAATGGTTCACACTGCATGTAAGGTCATGTGGATCACCTCTTTCCTAAGTGATTTGGGCATTTCTGTGAAGAGTCCTACTTCATGTATTGCAACAAGTAGTCTACCACCTACATTGCTTCCAATCCTATGTTCCATGAGGGGATGAAGCACAACGAGGTGGACTGCCATGTTATATGCAATGCAGTGACGGAAGGAAAAATTGCCACTCCTTATATTTCATCTGAGCTTCAGCAAGCAAACAACTTCACAAAGGCACTTTTTAGAAAATGGCACTCCTTTCTATGTGACGAGTTAGACCTGAATATCTATGCTCCAACTTGAGGAGTGCTAGAACTCTTTCTATGTTTGGACTTTATTGTCATTGTTTGCTAATTTTATTTATTTCATAGAAAACTCTTCATGTAATTTAACCTTTCTCCTTCTCTATATAAGAGAGGCTAAGGTTTTATTGAGAAATTAAGACTCATTGCCATTCAACAAGTAAAAAAGACAAGAAAAGAAAAGAAAGGAAAAAGGCTTCTTCGAGTTAAAAAAAGGAGGCAAGGAAGAGAATCTATATATTATCTAAAATGAGGTGCGGTGCACCTCATTTCACCACATCATTCCATTATAAAAATATATATATGTATTCCACGTCAGCCTAACTGCAGTAGATGTCTCCTTTCGCTTCCTGAAAGGTTGAATCAAGTTGATGATGGACCCTTGGTCACCACATCAACACCTATCTCCTATCCTCTCCTCGTCAACCCACCCCCACACGATCATCACCCCATCCAATCGTCAGTCCTCATTCCTCCCTCTCTCACATTCCTCTTCCCCAACCCCTCCACCTTCCACATCACCCATTCCCTACGCACCCACCCCCCCAACCCACTCCATTCCTCTCCTCTCCCATCAACCGATCATGAATGGCCCCGCTATCTTCTCTAAGGTCAGCAAAAAGATCTTGATCGCTTCGTTTTCCTTACGGTGATTCAATCTGATTTCTAGAATGTGATGTCGACCTTCTCCTTCCAATCCCTCCCCAAGAGCCAACATTGCAACTTCCATTCTTGGCAACGGCCCTTATTGCCTAACCTATGATACACCTCTGTGTCGCATCCTTCCCATCACCTTTCATGCACAACACCACATCCCGCGCTATTGCATGCATGTCACCAATCTTGGCATGCAACATACCCATGTAGTAATGGAAGATCAGGCTCGATGTTCAGCTCAATCATGTGGATGTTCCCATGGTTGCAATGCATGAGCACGTGGTTATGGTCAAGTGCCAACATGAGTTCGACAAGGGCGGCAATCATGTGAAAAAGAGAGGGGGAGGAGGTAGGCAAGGCGACACTCCGAGCAGGAGAAGTTGCCACGAGCCCATGCACGGTTGGGATGCCTATGTTTCTTTTTTGCTTTTGAGGGATGTATGCATAAGCTCCTCTCGTTTTTTTTGCTTGGTTTGAGGGGGAGGGGCTAGGAATTTTTTCCTTTTCCTCTTAAAAAAAATCCAAATTTGGATGTTAGATTAAAAGATAAGATCATTGTGTCAATTAGTTGCTCTATGTGGGCATAATGTGGCATACCCTTCCTCTTCGACGATAATGTAATGGAAAGCACCACTTTCAAATTTAGTCAAGTAGAGTGCATTTTCGAGAGTAAAGCAAAAACCATGGCTGATATCTCGATAACAATCAATAGCCTCATCTTCAGAATCTCATCTTTCTCAATCAGCATAGGTTCATGACTTTTGTATAAACATAAATATAGATATGACTTCAATTTTATAAATAAATATAGATGTATGTGACTTTAATTTTAGATATTACATCATTTGTGATTCTCTTATTTGAGGATTTTTTTCTTTCCAATGCATACAATAGTTAAGAATGGATCTTTCTAATGCAATGACCCATCAGTGATTATCTTCTTGCTACAAAGCACAAGTTAACCAACTAGTAAAAAGAAAAAGAAAGAAAGATGAATAATTAAAAAAGAGAGAAAAAAAAAGGGAAAGTAGGCCTAAGTTGTAGGGTTCCCTTCTGATTTTTTTGCAAATTTAGACTTGTCTTCTTTCTTTATTTTCAACATGTTAGTCTTCTTAAGAAAACAAAAGAATAAAAAAAGAGAAAAAAAATGAGTAAAAAAATAATTTAAAAAAAGAAGAAAAGAAATAAAATGGAAGATAAGAAATGGAGAACCTCTTTTCTACTTGATTTCTTCTCCCGGTTTCTTCTGCCATACAAATGTGGAAAAAAAGGAAGAGTGTTTGTAAGCCTATTGTGGACCCCATATGAAGACTCACTCTTAGAGGTCCTTACATGAGAGAAGCTCAATCTCAGTCCCTACACGAGTGAACTCTACTGCAAAGGTTTTTATATGGGACAAACCTAGTTCTCAGTTTACATATAAGAGTGGCCAACTTCAAGTTCCCATGTAGGAAAGGTCCATTCTCAAGGTCTCCAAGAAAGAGGTGCACTCTTAAGATCTATAATGGGGAAGGCACCAACACAATTTAAGGTCTCTATGAACGAGACTAGTCAGAGCCAGCTCAGTTGTTCACTATTGCTTAGGGTCATCTCCCATACTACTACTTGAGATCATCTCTCACTTCTGCTTTGCTTGGGATAGTTTCCTACTACTTCTTGAGATACTCTCTCACTTTTGTTCACTTGGGATCGACTCCTACTACTTGATATTGTTTCTCGCGTCTAACTACTTGTAATCGTCTCCCATTTTGCTTGAGATTATCACTCATTGTTTGTGTCAACATAGTTCGAAGTATGGAGGCTCCATGTGCATGGGAAAAAAGTCCAAGGAGGACTATCCACGTGAATGTGGAGAGGAAAGAGAGGAGAGGAGCCTTGAATTAGAAATATTATTAATGACTCAAGAGAATACAAAGAGGAAAGGCTCTCTTTTATAGAGAGTGCATATCCCTATTCTTGGAAACCAAAGATCTTATCCCACAAGGAAAGATCTTATCCATCTAGTTAAATCAAATCATAAACACTTTTCCTAAAACACATTTACTAAAAATAGAAAACTTAACTCCTAATCAAAAGACTCCAAACTTGGGTTCTAGAACCCATGACCGTCGGCCCCGTTAGGCTTTCCAAAGGCTGCCAGCTGACTGCCACATGGATTGTCCACGTGGCTTTATTCCAACACTCCCCCTCAAGTTGAGGTCGGGAGGACGATGACTTGCTAAACTTGATATTGCTACATCATTCTTCTCTTGAAGAGTTGAGGATGGTCTTCGTGCCTCTTCTTCTACGCTCAAGAGTCGAGCCCTTTATTTCGGCGTTCCCCGATGCGTTAAAGGGTTCCACGTGCCTCATCGAAAAGTATGACGCCTTGCTCATGAGCAGAAAAAGACTCTCGGCTTTTCTTCGAGCCAAGGTCACCAAGAGAGTGGAGAAGTCGATACAGTCGTGGTGCACTTCTAGGGGCTACACTGTGCCTCTTCTTAAGTAGGAGTCGATGCAATCGCTGTGGTACTCGTTCTTCGCTTATTTGATCTTTTTGAAGTGTTTGGTACTCTTTATTTCGATAAAACCTCCTTTTCGAAGAGTAAAAAATTGAATACAAAGGCACCATATGAATTGAAATATCTTATGATAAATCTCCTCCTCAAGCTTCTTTTTCTTGGTTGCATAAACAACCATCTTGCCTTCTCTTCCTGATAACGTGGCATCACCAACCATCATGGAGGTTTCCACCATCTTCTATAGCCTTCCTTCGCATAAGGTGTTGGATTTGTTGAGGAAGACTTCCTGGATGCATGGGCCACCAACGTGCAGTCAATAACCCACACACATAAGGAGCCTAGACCGAAGGCTCTAATACTTTGTCAAGAATCGACGTAGTTTGAAGCATGGAGGCTCCATGTGCGTAGGAAAATAGTCCAAGGAGGACTGTCCACGTGAGTATGGAGAGAAGAGAGAGAGGAGAGGAGCCTTGAGTTGGAAACATTATTGATGACTCAAGAGATTACAAAAAGGGAAGGCTTTCTTTTATAGAGAGTACATATCCCTATCTTGAAAACCAAAGATCTTACCCCATAAGGAAAGATCTTATCTCTCTAATTAAATCAAATCACAAACACTTTTCCTAGAACACATTTACTAAAAATAGAAAACTTAACTCCTAAGCAAAAGACTCCAAACTAAGGTTCTAGAACCCATGACCGCCAGTCCTGTTGGGCTTTCCAGAGACTGCCACGTGGACTATCCATGTGACCTGCTAACTGCCATGTGGATAGTCCATGTGGCTTTATTCCAACGTTCCAACAGTTTGCTTGGAATCGTCTCCTACTACTACTCGTTGGGATCATCTCCTACTGTCTACCCATTTACTGGACTTCATCATCATCGTACTGAAGGCCAACTACCTACTTCTCCTATTAGAAGATGTGGTGGGTAAGGGGGAGTAAGTTTATTATTAAACCTCAGCTTGAGGAGTGTTGAGATAGATTAATTATTGATGATGGGCTATGTAATTTAGTCCCACATGGTGTAAGTAGGACTCTATGAGGTGTTGGGTTGCCTATATAAAGGCTCATGTAACTCTTATTTATTTCTTGAGAAACATAGGGGTTCTCTTATAATTCTCCCCTCTTGTAGAGGGATTTTCACATAAATCCTAATGTTCTTTTTTGAGATGCTCTTGATCCTTGTTTATTTTATTTCTTTTATTTAATTTTCAACAAAAATAAGCTTTTATATTGTACATGTAGCATTAGCAAAGGCTGCACTAGAGTCAAATCTAGCTAAAGAAGATCTTAATCATTGCAGGAGTTGACGGTAGTCCTTAAGAGTGTTGAAGCGAACATGACCGACTAGTGCATGTAGCTGCATACTTATCTACAGAGGAGCATTCCAATAGAGATTAAGTTGGTCCATGCTAGCTTCCCAAATTTATCTAAGCATTCTCAGATGGATGATTTGATGATTTGTCTGCTTGCAGTGTACACAAGGTGAATAGACATGACCTCTACCTTCTCCACCATTATGATTGTTGCCACAACCACCCCAATGACCTCCATGTCCATCAGAAGAAGCCAATGTAGTAGACTCAATAGTTGCTAGGTAGGAAGATGAAGTATCAAATTATGAAACATCCACATCAAGCTTTTGTAGTCTACTTAGGATGGTATCTGATGACAAAAGTTAATCCCTGGCCAACTAATATTATGGGCCTAGTCCATTCAAAAATTGATACACCTGCCACTTCACCCTCTGAGTAGTTTAATCAACACAAGAAGATACTAGAAGATAGAAAGCTCCTTATATAATGACTCTACATTGATGCGGTAGTCTACCAAGGACATCTATCCCTGATTGGTAAACAGTATGTGCATCTGTAGATTTCTACAATCCTCGAGTCATTGGACTTCTAGGAATATTTCTTTGTGAGGCTTTTCCATATCTTTTTGAAATTCTTCTTGTATTAACGCATTCGCCATTGTCTTAGGCTCAATGCTATTAATCAACCAGTTCATAACCATGTAATTATCCTATTCTCATTTATCAAAACACACAGTCTTTGTCAAAATTTACAGTCTTGAAGTTATGGACATCCTTAGTGAGAATGTAAAGGTTCTTTGCCCTCCAAGAAAAATCTTGAATGCCCATGACTATCGAATATAGTTTTGAACCCATTCAACTTGATGGAGGTCCCTTGAACAAAAGCAGTAGTGGAGGCCAGTGGTTTCACCTCAGAAAAAAAAGGATTAATCCAAACACAAATATGAGTGCAGAAGGCACATAGTATAAACTTACGTCTCAAAGATAATGTAAACACATCCTTGTGATGTGCAAAACTATGTGATTTTTACGGTAACCCTAGACAAACAAACCAACAACTCACATTGCACGCAACTCAGGGTAAGGATTCACGGCTAAAGTGAGATTCACGAGAAAATTGCAAATCACAAACCTAGGGTTAGATTGGCATAGAGATTGGCCTAAGAATGAGCCAATCTAGTTTGAAACGGCCCAAGTGGGGCCTATCTAGCATCGGTTCATAGTGGTGTCTACCAATGAAGACTGACAAAGGGTTGGCGATGTTGCATGAGGGCTTACAGTGCCAAGACAGGGCCTGAAGAGGCCTATACATGGCTATAGAAGGCCCCACAACAGAGGTTGAGGGATTCACCAACCAAAATCACATTAGGTGACACCTCAGGGGGATGCCCAAGGCCTCTAAAGGCTTCACAACAATAGCTTTGCCTCCAAAGGCTTAGCGGTAGTGGTTGCTGACAGCAATGGTTGGTGGCTACAAGATTTCTTCACCAAAAAGGCAACAATGGTCGGTAGTTGGAGGGAAAACAGATGAGAGTCGAGGGCATCGGCCATCAATCTAAAATCACTACTCTAATGCCATTTAGAAGAAAAATGATGGCTTATTCTGTTAAAAAAACCTTAGCCCATATAGAGAAGAAAGAGGGAAAAATTACAAGACAGCACTCAAGAAATAAATTAAAACATAAAATAAGAAGAAAATTAGAAATAACTAAATCCAACAATTGTATAGCTCATTTGAATGAAATAGAAGTCTGAACTTTTAGTTCAATACTGTAGTTGTAGTTTGTGTGGTTCCAACAAGCAAGAAAAGATGTCACAGCAAACAACTCATCATGCTATATATAAATGAGATCTTGATTCCTACAGGATTCCTAATTTTAGCCATTTACATTAAAGAAGGATTATAAGATGTCAAGTCTTTCTAATTATCTTACCTATGGTAGTTCCTAAACGAACAGCATAACAGTAGTCTTTAGGATTTCAAATTGTCAAAATTTCATGTTCAAGCAGTAAAGAGCTTAATGAGAAGAAGCGCTAGCAAAATGAGCAAACTTAGCTTCTCCACTCTCCCTGCAACAGTAGACAATATCCCCATATCGACATTTCCCCACTCTAGGAGATTTTCTCGATCATTACTACCTCAAATATCATTGACAGACAAGTGGCTATTAAGTTTAAAAAAAAAAAAAAACTCTTCAATGAGGAAGAGTGATGACATAGTACCCAAAGGAGGACATGCTTTTCAATACAAATAAGAATGACCAACTTGTAGTGAGGATATGGTAACCGAGATGACAAGCAACCAAAGAAGGAGAAAATCTAGGACGATCTTGATACCAACCAAAAAAGTTTTGCTGCAATACAAGAGATACGATGAAGAGAAACAGATCAAGGTTCAAACAAAGGATAAGATGCCAAAATGCTATGCTCAGGAGATAGAGCTCACAAGATGGAAGATAACCAACTGAAGAAAACAGAGTTGCTAGCAATGTGGAGGCTGTTGAAGATTTGTTGATCCAAAAGTCATTAAGAACTGGAAGTCAACGGAAGGTAAAAATTTCTCTTCAAAGAAAAGACGTCTAAATAGTTATGTAAGTGCCCCATGTAGAATTTCAGGATGCACAAAAGGAATATTTAGATTTCATCAAGATCTGATATTAAAATGAAAAAAGAACGCAGAAAAGCACAGTTCCCTTGTGTTGCCAAAACAAGGTCCATGAAAATATACTCAAGTACATCATATTAGTATAGGAAAATGTGCTTCATATCTCTATTGCATGAACTGAAAGTAGTGATGATCATATTTTGGATAGTATTTGTTGTAGTTATTCATATAGGAGTTTTTTGGTATTTTATGTTTTACTGAGGGCATCATATGTAATTTTCTCGAAAACCTCTCGCTATATAAAGAGGCATAAGGTTTCTTTTGTAATAAGACAAATTATTCTCTTTCTCCCTCAACATGATATCAAAGCGAGGTGGGTCCTAGACTCTTCATGCTCGGGTATCATTCTCCACCAAAACCCTAACCCTAGCAAGAGAAGCACCTCTCTTTCATCCCTCTCATCTCCTTTGTCGCCGGCAACAGGAGCCACCAACAACAGTGACCAAGTGGCACCGCCACCAGCCACCGACAACGCCGCCAGCCAACGGCAGCGTTGCCAAGTGCCCCTCCCAGCACTACCAACACTACACAACACAGGAGGGCGATGCTGCAGCCATCACATGTGGCTCTGGGGGCTACTGCTACCTCCTAACATCACCTACGATGGCTCTGAAGGCTACTACTCCCTAGCGCCGCCACCTACAGCCACCTGTTGCAATACTTGGGGTCTACTAATGCGGGTTAATGTGCAGTTGTGGTCCCATGTCTTGGTGCTTTCCATGTGAAGAGGCATCATCCTAGTGGATTATTATCTTCAATGCAAGCTTTGGTGGTTGTTTAGGTGATTTAGGTACACAACTATCATCCTCTTGAACTCTTGGGATCACTTGAAGTCTTTCCAAGGCTCTAGACCCATGAGAAGTTGCAGAAGTTGAAAACCCCATTTTTATTTACTGTTTCAAAACCAAAGTCGCTTCTTTGGCCCCAACATGGCTACATTTAAGTCCTCTATCGTCTCTAAAGTCAAGCCTATGACTTCATCTACATCTCTTATGGTTCAAGGCACCACTATGAAACTCAATGGTGTCAAGAACTACCTACTTTGGGCTCAGGCTTTCAAAATCTTTGTTGGTGGCTAAAAGAAGCTCTACATGCTCACAAAAGATCCCCCCAAGACTGATGCTACAGATAAGTAGGATAATTATCTTGTAATGAACTGGATGATGAATAGTGTGGTGCCTCATATTGCAGTGAAGCCCCTATACAAGAAGAATGCTAAAGAAATCTAGGAGAGCTTGGCAAAGAAATACTCCCAAAGAGCTAATCACGCTCGCTTAGTTGAAATTTATCGTTGCATTTAATCCACTTCTCAGGGGGATCGCTCTCTACTTAACTATTTTGCTGAGATAGAGGGATTATTTGAGAAGCTCAATATCTTTCAACCCTCCTATTTTGACACCCAAACTGGCCAAAGACAAACTTGGCACGTCTACCAATTCCTGGATGGTCTAAGCACTAAGTTTGCATTAGCTCGTGATTAGATTCTTGCTATGGATGACACACCTGGAAGCTATCTTCGAGAGGCTTTAGAAGATTGCATTTGAAGTGACTTCTATTACTACTACACCACCCACCACTACAGAGACGTCTGGCTTTGTAGCCTTTGGTGAGCGTAGTGCTCTAGATGCTAGACATCGAAGAGGTCGTGGACATAGTAGGACCTACAGTCCATGTGTTCATTATTAGAGGACTAATCATCCTTCTAAGAGGTGTTAGGCCAAATTAGGCTATCATGGTCGAGCGAATGTGATTGTTGTTTAGGGGGAGAATGCCCCTACCTCACTTGAAGTCCCTACTCTAATAGTTGATAATTATGCCCGACTCATATAGATACTTAGGTAGGGAACTCCAACAGATACTTCTGCATCTCTAGCAGCAACTAGGAGCTCTACCAACTTAGCTACTACTGCATCAACGTTGACTTGGGTGGTTGACTCAGGTACTTCCAATCACGTTACTAATAAGAAAGATGCACGTTTATCCCTTAGACCCTACTGTTACTTCAGTCCATCTAGCAAACGAAACCTATTCTCCAATCACTACAGTAGGAGATGTCCAGTTTTCTGACTTATTGAAGTTGACAGATGTTTACTGTGCTCTTGAGTTTCCCTGCGAAGTAATTTTTATGAGCATTTTGTATTTTTTTCAAGACATTCAAACAAGGAAGATGATTAGTTAGGGGATTAAGCGTGATGGCCTTTATTACATTGATACTCATATTTTTGTTGGCGCTACTTCTATCTTGATCGATCCAGTTTTGGGGTGCCATCATTAGGTCATCCTTCTATCCCCAGACTTCGGAAGATGTTTCCTGAGTTGTTTGTTCTAGACAAGTTAGATTGTGAGGCTTGCCAACTCGACAAATACCTCTATATCTCTTTTGTATCTTGCCAAAATAAGAGCTTGACTCCCTTTAAGTTTATTCATTGTAATGTGCAGGGTCCATGTCGAATGTCACCAATCAGTCTACCAATATTTTGTTATTTTTATTAATGATCATAGTCAGCTATAATGGACATTTTTATGCTTATTCCTAAGTTTTTTAATGAAGTACAAAATTTTTATTCCACATACATTAAGATTTTTTGCAATGACAATGCTCCTGCAAAAAGATGTTACTGATTTTTTGTCTAACAATGGCACTCTTCACTAGACTTCTTGTGCCCACACATTCCAACATAATGGAGTAGCTAAACGCAAACTACGCCATCTTCTTGACATGGCACGAATGTTGATGCTTCCTATGAATGTACCAAAGTATTTCTAAGGGAATGCCATTCTTACAGCTACTTATCTGATTAACTGGGTTCCCTCTCCTGTACTTAGTGTTCTTTACTTCTTTTACAACTAGATACTTCCCTTTTTGCATTTCCACTGCAAATTTTCAAATGCACGTGTTTTATCCACCTGTTTGGAGCTACTGATAAGTTGTCTCCAAGATCCACTGTCTTTTTAGATTATTCCAAATCCCAAAAGGGATACAGGTGTTTTGATCTAATGGGTAAACGTTACTATGTGTTGGATGATGTCACTTTCTTTGAGAGAGTTCCTTATTTCTCCAATGAGAGCTCCTCTCTTGGCTGGTTTACCCACTCTTTTATGAGCATCGTCAAAAGGATCTTGTGTCTATCCCAGCCTTCTATGCAAGTTGAGATTACTAAGGAGGATCAAGCCACTTAATTTTCCCTTCTAGCATCTGATCTAGATGGTCCATCTTAGAAATCTAAGGGCTTACCTATTGCTCTCAGGAAAGCTATAAAAACTTACACTTTACATCCTATGTCTCATTATACTACTATTGATCACCTTAGTCCAACATTATAGCAGTTCTCTATAGCTCTATCTACCATGATTGTTCCCTGACATCATAGTGAAGCTTTATAGGACTCTAGTTGGCAATAGGCATAGAGGAAGAGATGGTAACTCTCATCTCTGGCAACACTTGGGAGGTGACCGACCTTGCAGAAGGGTGTACGTTGTAAAGTACAACCTAAATGGAACTATTGAGCAACTCGATGCCAAACTTGTGATGAAGGGTTACACTCAGACTTATAGTGTGATTACTTCGACACTATTTTTCTTGTGACACCCCTTAACTCAGTTCGAGTCATTCTTTCACTTGCAGTGAATAAGGCATGGCCCCTATATTAGCTTAATGTGAAGAATGCTTTCTTGTACAGAGATTTGCAAGAAAAAGTTTACATGGCCCAACCACCTGGCTTTATGGTTGAGGGGGAGAAAATTTGCAAACTCTGGAAAGCTATCTATGTCCCAAAACAAAGTCTAGGGGTGTGGTTTGAGAGATTCAGTTCAAAGATTCAGAGGATTGGGTTTCACATGTCCATATCTGACCATTCTATTTTTGTGAGATGTAGGAAATCTAGTGTTGTGAACCTTGCAGTGTATGTGGACAATATGACCCTTACTGGTAATGATGCCTCAGGGATACAGGAGATGAATTTCTTGTAGACCACCTTTGTTACTAAGGACCTGGGAACATTAAGATACTTCCTTGGCATTGAGGTGGCTCGAAATTCGCGTGGAATGTCTTTGTAACAGAGAAAGTATGTTCTTAAGCTTCTTGAGGAGACTAGATCACTAAATGCAAAGCCCTTCTATTCCAATCAAGTCACAGGAGAGACTTAGGGAGGAAGATTATCCTCTCTTGGAAGATAAGGGAAGGTATAGGAATATTGTTGGCAAATTGTTATATATTACTATTACTAGACCAAATATCAATTTTGCTATGCACAGGTTAAGTCAATTTATAGAGAATCCACACTACAGTCACTGGCAAGCAATATGCCTTATCCTTAGGTATCTTAAAGATAGTACAGGGAA
Source organism: Thalassia testudinum (assembly GCA_037157565.1). Classification (NCBI taxonomy): domain Eukaryota; kingdom Viridiplantae; phylum Streptophyta; class Magnoliopsida; order Alismatales; family Hydrocharitaceae; genus Thalassia; species Thalassia testudinum. Next base: position 2,011,035 of record JAZHRO010000003.1, on the reverse strand, counting down.
AGGACTTTACATGAAGAATGATGGGTATGTTGATCTACACGCCTATTTTGATACTGATTATGCTTATTCTATAGAAGATAGGAGGCCTACTACTGGATATTCCACCATTCTTGATGGAAATCTAGTTACCTTGGGGAGTAAGAAGCAGAGTGTGATTTCTAGGTCTAGTGCAAAGTTCGAATATAAAGCCATGGCCCATGCAACTTATGAGATTATGTGACTATTTCATTTCATTTCCTTCGGGACCCGGGTAATCAAGTTAAGCTTCTGATCCCCATGTTCTGTGATAACAGGTCAACCACCTTCATTGCATCAAATCTTGTTGTTGAGGGAGAAAAGAAAAAGAAATTCTATTAGACTCAAAATCCTAAGTCTCTTTATATAGAGAAAGCTTTAGGTAAATTACATAAGCAGCCCTCAAACTTTCAGAAAATAACACATGCACCCTTATGTCCTTACGCACACATAATAACAATATCAACACTCCCCCTCAAGCTGGAGCATATATATCTAGCATGCTCAACTTGGAACAAAGAAATTTATGACCCATCTGAGATAATGCCTTAGTGAAAATATCTGCCACTTGCTGCTCTGATGTAGTAGTAGGGGTGCATATCATGCTAGAGGTCACCATGTCCCGCACAAAATGATAGTCCACCTCAATATGTTTAGTATATTCATGAAACATCAAATTAGAGGCAATAAACACAGCTAATATGTTGTCACGGAACATTGGGATAGGTCTCTCAACTTCAACTCCCAAATCCCCTAGGAAGTTAATAAGCCACATGTTAGGTTGCAAATGCCAATTGATTCTATTAGAAAACCCTAGGTGCCTTTATATAGAGAGACACCCAAAGGGTAGAGTTACAAGTATGCCCCTCACTCAATATAGCACTAAATATAAAAGACATACAAAATTAACTCAACACTTCCCCTCAAGCTGGAGCATAGATATCGTGCATGCTCACCTTGGAACATAACTCAAGATGTTTCTTGGAGAATGCTTTAGTGAAGGCATTTGCAATATGATCTTTAGTAGCAATGTAAGGAGTGGTGATCTTGCCAATGGTAATAGCATCTCTGATAAAATGGCAATCTACCTCAATGTGCTTGATTCTCTCATGTAAGGCAGAATTATTGGCAATAAATGCAGCTGCCTTGTTACCAAAGTACATGAGAGAATGACCAGAAACTGATACTCCCAAGTCACATAAGATAGATCTCACCTACAGAAGCTCACAAGTAGTATGGATCATAGCCCTATACTCTGATTCTACACTAGATCTAGAGACAATATTTTGCTTCTTGCTTCTCCACGTGACAAGGTTGCCACCCACATAGGTACAATAGCCAATAGTAGATCTCATGTCTTCATGTGCTCCTACATAGTCTGCATCAGAATACCCCCAGACATCGAGATGGCCATGTTTCATAAAAGATAACCCTTTCCCAAGAGCTTGCTTGAAGTACCTTAGCACCTGACATACACCATCCCAGTGAACTTCTCTAAGAGACTGCATAAACTGACTCAATCTCCACACAGCAAAACAAATATTAGGTCTCATGACAGTCAAATATAGCAACTAACTTTCCCACCATAGCATTGTATCTGGTGACATCTTCAAGCAAGAAACTCTCAGAGTCTGCAAGTGGCAAGGAGGGGTCCATAGGAATACTGGCAAACTTGTAGCCTAGCATCCCTGTCTCTTTTAGCATGTCAAGAACATACTTTCTCTATGACAACACTAGACCACCATCAGCATGTTGTACTTCAATGCCCAGAAAGTAGTTTATCATTCCCAGATCTTTAGTACCACATTGAGAATGCAAGAACCTTTTGGTAGCCTCTATCATTATTTCATCACTTCCAATGAGTAGTATATCATCTATATACACAATAATAATAACAGATCTAGCAACTCTATGCATAATAAAAACAGAGTGATCTGCGGTGGATCTAGTAAAGCCAAACTTTTACACAACTTTACTAAATCTCTTAAACTAGGCCCTAGGGCTCTGCTTAAGGCCATAAATTGCATTCTTTAATCTACAGACTTTCTGATACTCCCCTTAAACCACGAAACCAGGGGGATGTTTCATGTTAAGCCTTTTCCTCTAAATCACCATAAAGGCAAACATTTTTAATATCAAACTGCGAAACTGACCAGCCACAGTTGACTGCCACAGAAAGAAGTATCCTCACTGAATTGAGTCTGGCTACTAGAGAAAATGTCTCAAAATAGTTAACTCCAAAGGTTTGTGTGTAACCTTTAGCGACCAGGCATGCTTTGTATCTTTCCATTGTACCATCTGATCAGCATTTCAGGGTGAACACCCACTTATACCCCACAACAGTAGCACCAGAGGATAGGTCAACAAGTTCCCATGTACCACTAGACTGAAGAGCAGCCATCTCCTCCTCCAAAGCCAAGGTCCAAGAAGGGTCCAGAAAAGCCTCAACATGCTTCCTGGGAATATTTCTTCTGTCAACTGCAAGAGATAAAAGCTCCCATGCTGCAAATAAACAATCAAGTGACATATAATTGGAAACAGAATATTTAGCACAAGATAGTTGTGGCTTCCTCTGAGCAATAGGAAGATCCACATCAGGTACCTCTAGTGGTATAGGGTTTGGACCTCCATCTAAATCGACAGTATCAGCAGAGGACTGAGCAGAAATAGTAGAAAGTGGTTCCTCTACCTGTAGAGTGATAGGAGGTCTACGTTGAAAGTGTTGAGGGAAGGTATCAGTAGTGGGTACCTCAGGATGTCTAGGATAGACAATAGGATGGACATCATGAGGTGGAGGTGACCCAGAGGGACTTGGAGGTGCAGCAGTAGGCATAGACAATGGAACATCCTGCGAGACTCTGGGAGACTTTCCTGTAGCAAAATAATAGGGCATGTCCTAAAAAAAGGTTACATCCTTGCTAACATAAAATCGATGTGAAAGAGGATCAAAACATCTATACCTCTTCTAGGTTCTAGAATAACCCACAAAAATATACTTGACAGATCTAGGAGCAAGCTTGTCCACTTTGAATAAATGAACAGAGCATACACATCCAAACACTTTAAGAGGTAAAGAAAACAACTCCTGATCAAGAAATAAAACAAAATAGAAGACTTTCCCACCAAGAACAGGAGACGACACCCGATTAATCAAAAAAATAGCTATCAGGACAACATTTGCCTAGAAAGTAGCAAGAACATGCATTTGAAACATAATAGTGCAGGCAACATCAAGAAGATGACTCAACTTGCATTCAACCACCCTATTCTGTTGGGATATATGAATACAAGAGGTCTGATGTATAATACCACGGACTGAAAAAACTAAGTCAAAGTAGAATTCACAAACTTAAGCCTGTTATCAGTCCGAAACATACGAATAGTAGTAGAAAATTGAGTCTTTATTTCCTTCACAAAATTTTTTATCAGTACAGGAGTTTTGGATTTTTCTTTCATCATAAAGACCCAACAAACATGAATACAATCATCTACAAGTACAAAAAAATACCAAAAACCCCTAAGACTCCTAACTCGGCATAGGCCCCATAAATCAACATGAATAAGACAGAAAGCGAACTCAGCTCTTTTACTCCAACTAGGAAAAGAAACTCTATGATGCTTGCCAAGCTGACAAGCATCGTAGGCAAAAGAATCTGGAAACTGCATATCAGGAAACTGATGACGAAGAACAGAAATACTAGGATGTCCCAATCTAAGATGCTATTGTAAAGCAAACGTGGCAAAAGCAACAACCATGGAATGATGCTCTTCAATTTAATCCTTAGTAATCTGATTGATAGACATTAAATTCAAAGTAATTTTAGGTGAATGCATAACATCAGAAAGAGGTAAATTAAAGGATAGAGAAATGTCACCTAAGCCTATCATAGAGGACAAGGCACCATCTGCTACTCTGACATGTACTGAGTAGTCAGTGGTCTAAGAGCTGAAAAAAGGGTAACATCTCCTATGATATGAGAAGATGCACTTGAGTCTGCAAGCCAAGACGACTTACAAGCACCTCTGACACTAGCAGCAGTACCTATCTTCTAGGAGATAGACACACCAGCAGTAGAAGTGGCCTGGGAAGACAACTGCCATGGGGTTCCCCTACCCCATGGGGTTCCTCCACCACGACTAGCAACTGCCATGGCAGAGGAATCGGAGAGTGGAACAGGGTCAGATATCTCAAGTCTGAAGAATCAAGCATATATGTGCACAGGCGTAGGAATCTCCAAGGTCACAAGTTGATCCTTCATAGAGTTATATTTAGGACCAAGGCCTGTAAACAACTGAACAAACTGGAAAGCTTCACGTTGCTTGGAAATAACAATGACATCTCCTAGAGGTTCTTCATAGAGCCATAGTACTCAACAAACGACATAGTTCCCTTCCAAAAAGAGTGCAACTCCTCAATCACCCTGTAGAGACAGCTGATGTTGTTCTTATGAGAATCTATCTCATGAACAACCTCCCACATTTTCTTTGCAAATGCATAAGACACGACCTGCTTTGCAATATGCTCCTTCATACTATTCAGCATGCAAGTAGCCACCCAATTATTATCTGCCTCCCAGTCAACAGACTTGACAGCAAGCTCCTCTTGTCTCAAAATATACTTCTTCCTATGTAATCCCACAAATCGAGGAAAGGAGCTAGACCATAGCAGAAAGTTATACCATCCAACTTGATAAAAGTTCCCTACATAAAAGAAGATACACTCGAGGTAGATATCTTCCCTGCCAAGTCACTAGAGGGATCCTTCTTGTCCTCAATATCACCCAACATGTGGGAAACAACAAAATAAGGGACTGCAACACAAAATCAGGCCATACGAAGATCTGAAAACTTCACAAATCTTAAAAATCAAACCATATCAAACACCCTTTGGGGCTAGATAAGACTAGGGATGCAAGTTTCGGTAAATCCGACCCGAAGCCGACCCAAATCCAATCGGGTTCGGGTATGGATTTTATTTAAAAAACCTGACTAGGTTTGGGTATGGGTATGGATATGAATCTATACCCGATTACCCTAGCCGAATAAAATCCCATTTACCCAAGATATATATCAGTCCCACCCTAAGTCCCTCATTCCCCCAACCTTAATCTTCTTCATGATTCTCTCCATGATTTTGAAGGTTGGGAATGTTTCTGAAGCTTCCATTTAACACTTATTTTAGAAATGGAAATTTTTTGTTTGAAAGATACTTATATTTAGTCCTTTGTATTTTTTGGTTTTTTTTTGATATATTCCCTTGAAAGGCTATTTTTATAATAATTTTAGTGGAGATCAATAAAATTAAAGTAACCCAAGCTACTATGTTTAGAGCTTACTAAAAATAAACAATTAATGAATTGTGTTATAGATTTTTCCTCTTCTTTGACTCTAATTTGGCACGATTTGATTGTAAGATCAATTTATAAATAGGTACCCGATGGGTAAGTGGGTATGAGTATGGATTTGAATTTTTGTACCTGATAAATAAATGAGTAGGGTATGGATATGGATTTTGTAAATGGGTATATGTATTGGTATGGGTTTAGCCAAACGAACCTGACCCATTTGCATCCCTAGATAAGACCCCAAAGGGGTTGTTTCTTCCCCTAGACCTCTACTTTGTTAGAGAAGGAAGATGGGCAACATCTTAAGTCACCCTGAGGACCACAGACAGTCGGTGCTCCTCTTAAAACCACGCGCAGCACCTCATAGGTGCACACCTCCCCATAGGCGACGCTACAGCACCTCAGATCTGCCACCGCACCACCTTGCACCGCCCCAATGGCAGTGCTACAGCAACGTGGGTTGTCGTTGGGCCCTTCTTGCCAATGGCAACATTGCTGTAGCTGGTTGGAGGGGTCCGGTGACGATCAAGGAGGATGAAGGTCGGTAGAGGCCTTGAACAGAAGAGGGATTGGGTGAAAGGGGTTCGAAGGCTAGATCTTGGGGTGGGGTACCCGAAAATGTTAATTGATTCTATTAGAAAACCCTAGGTGCCTTTATATAGAGAGGCACCCAAAGGGTAGAGTTACAAGTATGCCCCTCACTGAACATAACACTAAAAATAAACAACATACAAAATAACTCAACACTCAACACCGCATAATCTCACAACTAGCATGTGCCATTGCCCAATACTCTACCTCAACACTAGATCTGGACACCACTACTTACTTTTTACTCTTCCATGTAACCAAATTCCCCCCAAGAAAGGTAGCATAGCCAATGGTAGAATGTTTGTCCTTTAGACTTCCTGCGTACTCAGCATTAGAATAAGCATATACATCTAAGTGACCATTGTTTTTCACATAAAGTCCTTTTCCTAAACTTCCTTTGAGATATCTACGGATAAGACATACGACATTCCAATGACTATACCTTGGGTTCTCCATATGCTAGTTGGCCCTGTTAACTGCATCACTAATATCAGGTCTAGTCACATAACATACAAAAGTTTCCCAACAATGCTCCTATACCTGCCTTTGTCCTCAAATAAAGGATCTTCCTCCTCTAGCAATTGATAGTGGCTCTGCAGGTACCTTAGATGGTCGTGCACCAAGTAGTCCAGTTTCACCAAGAAGTTCAAGCACATACTTTCTCTAGGAAAGGGACATTCCTTTAGAGTTTCTGGCAACCTCAATGCCAAAGAAATAATGTAGTTTTCCCAGATCTTTAGTTACAAAAATGCTCTGTAAGTATGCCTTTGTTTCCTGAATCCCTAGACTGCCATCCCCTGCGAGCAGCATATCATCACCATATACAACAAGAATATTAATTCCAGAATCCTTTCATCTAATAAAAACAAACCAATCTCCTGTATTGCCACACTGAGCCTCTCAAATCAGGCTTAAGGGCTCTGCTTTAAGCCATAGATAACCTTCCTGAGCCTACATACCTGCCCCTCAACCACAAACCCTGATGGTTAGGACATATAAACTTCCTCTTATAGATCACCATTTAAGAAAGTATTTTTCACATCCAGTTAATACACTTGCCAATTCTTGTTTATCGCAAGGGAGAGAATCACCCTGACGAAACTTAAACGTGCCTCTGGGGAGAACGTATCGAAGTAGTCTACCCCATAAGTTTGGGTATAACCTTTTGCCACAAGTCTGGCTTTCAGCCTCTCAACAATGCCATTTGGGTAATACTTTTTAGTAAAAACCCATCTGCAATCCACAACCTTAGCTCTAGGTGGAAGATGTGTCAAGTCCCACATGCTACGAGACATAAGTGCATTCATCTCATCTTGCATAGCCTATCTCCAGTCAGGATCTCGAAAGGCCTCATCATAATGTCTAGGGACCACCATAGCTGCAAGTGCTATAGTAAAACTCTGCAAGTCTGGACTGAGGTGATCGGTAGCAATATAGTGTGCCATACGGTGTAAGGCACAAGATCTCACTGGCTTTCTCAAGGCAATAGGAAGCTCATCTTGCTGTTGTGGTGGACCATCTAGATCTGATATGGTGAGGGGACGTGAGGCTCCTCCTGATCTTCCACTTGCATGACAGGTGATGGCACAGGAATAGAAGAACTATGACAACGCTCATAAGTCTACGAAAACCAATCAAGGCTATATCCCTCATGAGAGATAAGGAATCTTGTCAATAAAGGAGACTTCTGCAGACACATAGTATCTTCTCCCAATAAGATCAAAACATCGATATCCCTTCTGAGTTTTGGAATAACCCAAGAATACACACTTAACAAACCAGGGAGACAATTTGTCAAGGATTCCAAAAAGGCAAACAAAACATGTACACCAAAAATCTGTAGTGGCAATGCAAAAGGTGTGGTATTTGGCTCTAACAATAGTAATAGTGTGGTGTCTAGTCACAAAAATGATGCTGAAAAGATGGAATGATGGTGGTGATATTGTCTATTTCTTGTGTGGTCAAAGAAGAGGAAGATGTTGAGCACCTATTCTTTAGGTGTGACTTTTCAAAAGATGTTTGAGATCGGCTGCAACTCCGCACTACAAGATGTGATGGTCTTCAACATTTCTGGAGCAATTTTTATGATCATTACACTCTTGACGTGGCCGGATGGATTAAGGCATTTGCATCATTCTAGTGCATCCGGTTGCAAAGGAACGATACTATATTTAGATCTAAGCGGTGTTGGGTGGACAATGTTCCGAAGGAGGTAGATTTTTTGTCCGAATTTCCTTTTTTATGATTAATGCAATTTTTGGATGATTATCGATCTCCGGTAATCTTCCTTTTCTTCTCTCAAAAAAAAAAAGTAATACTATGGCTCCATCAAGCACAAGAGAAGGGAGTCTATTTATCAAATAAGTGGACATTAGGATGGCATCCCCCCACCAATCATCATCTATGTTTGAATGTCCTGAAAATAAACAAAGTGCTCGTCAAATATAACACAACATTTAAGCTCCTTACACAATCTGTAAACAGATAATAAGCTCAGTGGAAATTTTGGAGCATAGTAAACAGTAGACAACCTCAACTTATTTGAAAAATAAACCTCTCCAACTCTAGTGACAGGACAGTATGTGCCATTAGTCAGGCAAACAGAAGTAATATCATGTGCCTTACGCGTAGAAACAATAGCATCTTCTTTACTAGTAAGATAACTCAAAGCACCTGAGTCAACAATGTAAGAAGAAGACGTAGTGGCAAGGTTCACAAAGTTGTTAGTACAGTTAGAGATGCAGTAGTGTATGACGCAACAGGCCGGCGCAGAAGAGCCATAAGATTGGTATAGTCATCCAATGTCAACATAGGAGCAGGAGATGACACGGAGCAGAAGTAGATCCCCCTAAACCACTGCAACAATAACAGAGTGATTCCTTGGATAACCAAACTTAGCCCAACACTTCTCCGAGGGGCGATTAGTCCTTTGGCAATGCGCACATGGTTCATAGACACGACCTCATCCACATCCACGACCACCTCCATAGCCATGACCCCCTCCAAATCAGCCTTTGCCTCTATATGCAGTAAAGGTGGATGCCTTAGTGTTCGATGTCATAGAGACAATCGAAGGATGACTAGCATCCACAGATATCTTCTGCAAGCACCTATATTCAGTCTCCAAATCAGGCATAATCTCAAGAGCCAGAATGTTCTCATGAGCAGATGAGAACTCAAGATTCAACCCATCCAAAAATCCATAGACTTGCCATGTTTGTCTCTGGCCGGTCTGAGTGTCACAACAGGAAGGCTGAAACACATTGAGCTTTTCAAAGAGCCCTTCCATCTCAGTATAATAATTGATTAGCATCCTTTCTGCTTGAGACATGGACCATATACGGTGATATATATCTGAGAGACGGGCATGGTTGGATTTCTGAGAATATTTCTTGGACAAGCTCTCCTATATATCCTTCGCTGTCTTCTTATACAACAAGTTCAAGGCTATCTAACGCTCCACACTATTCATTATCCAGTTCATCACCAAATAATTATCCTACTCCCATTTCTTGACGTCCCTTATGAGTTGACTCAAGGGGATTAGTGGTAAGAATCGAAAGCTTCTTGTGGCCACCCACAAATATTATAAATGCTTGCGCCCATAACAGATGATTCTGAGATCCATTCAACTTAATAGTAGTCCCTTGGACCATTAAGGAAGCCGACGTAGTCATCCGACTTGACTTCGGCAAATTCAGTCAATGCAAAAGTCATAATTACAACCAAACAAATGCAAGAAAGCACTAAATCAGATCTGATTTATGAGATGCACTAAATCAGATCATATATCAGATCTCAAATCTAAGGGAAAGAGTAGCAAAACTCGCTCTACAGTTTATGGGAAGCACCAACCATAACCTAAAATGACCAAGAATAATTAGAGCCACCTTCGAAAGTCATCTAGATCATGATTTTCATATCAGTAGCGATGCAGCACCCTTACAAGAGGGTAGGACACCCCCAAGATGGCATCACAGGGAGCAAATCGACTCCTAGATGGCAGCAGCAGTGTTGCAGGGGCCGTTGGCGGTGCCTAGCATCACTGATGGACCATTAGCAGCGCCCCTGGCGGCGCTACTAGCTACAGATGGCAACCGGTAGCGCACTAGGCTATTGGTGGCACTCAGTGGTGCTGCTTGGTTGCCAACGGCGCCCTGGTAATGTTGCTAAGTGGTTCTTGGCGACGCTGTCAGGGCTACTAGTCGCTAAGATGCGAACTAGAAAGAAGGGATTGGAAAAGAAGATTTATTTGGTGGGAAAAGCACCAAAGCACGAAGGATCTAGAATCCACCCTGTTTTGATACTGTAGAGAATTTTGAGGGAAAAAATAGTCCTTGTTATTGAAAGGAGAGGCCCTAGCCCTCTTTATATAGAAAGAGGCAAGGGCAAACATGGAAACCAACCAAGACCTAAAATAATAAATCATAATCAAATATTCCTAACTGATTTATTTCCTAACACTCCCCTGCAAGTTGAGACACGGGAGACAGCGAAGACTTTGATCTTTAAGGTAGTGAAGATCCGCTCTCGTTGACATAGTAGTCCACTCTTCATGTCTTCAACCCTAAGTGCCCCTTCTTATATGTCCTCACAGAGCCAGTCAACACTTGGTTTCTCTTAAGGTGCGTGAGAGTGCTACCCGAACTTTGACATCTTGAGGCGACTCCCATCTTTAATTCTTGTGTCTTCCACTCAACATATAAGGACCCAAACATAAAATAAACCTAGAACTTGAAGGGCTACACACAAAGGCCCCAAAGACAAGACACCAAAAACACAAACTTGAAAACTCAACTAGACTTAGTAAGCAAATAACCCCATTTTCAAGGCACTCTCAATAGCCATTGTCACCATTGATGAGGAGGCAAGCGATGCAATTGTGCCCGACCTTGAGGACACCCTCGGACATGATGGCATAGGCATTGGGGTCGAGCAACACCTCCGCCTGTGCCCCCTCCTTCCCATCGAGGGACCCCTGCATGTACATCATGCTCTGTGCCTGGAGGCTGGTGTTCTAGAAGTGGAAGTACCTCCCGCTGCAATGGAAGGGCACGCCGTAGCGTAGGTGGTCGTACACCTCCGTGATGCGGTCTCGCAACTGCCTGTGGTGCTCGCATGCCACGAGGACGGCGTCCACCACGCGCACCTACGCCTCCATGAACTCCCTCATCTCCTGCGCGTCCGAGTCCTCCAACCAGTGGTAGGGGTCGGGGACGAGTACGCCGTAGTAGAGGTCGAAGCTGACGATGAGGATGAAGAGGCCGAAAGGCCTGACGCTGCCACTTTGGGTGTACCTCTGTTGGAGCCCGACGATGTACCTCGTGATGTAGACGCTGGTGACGAGGAGGAGCCACGATAGCCCGCCAAAGATGGCCCCCATGTTGGTCTTGAACCCACTGTAGGCAAAGTACAGTAGGAGGAAGAGGAATAAAAGATGTTTAGGAAAGGGGAGAGCCTCTTCGGTGGCTCGCCGGAGGTCGACGGCGCCGTCAGAGGGCCTCCCCCCTCTAGGTTTTTCTCTTCTAAACCCCAGACCACCAAGATCGATGGCTCTGATATGATGTAGAGAATTTTGAGGGGAAAAATAGTTCTTGTTATTGAAATGATAGGCCCTAGCCCTCTTTATATGAAGAAAAGCAAGGGCAAACATGGAAACGAACCAAGACCTAAGAATAGTAAATCCTAATCAAATATTCCTAATTTATTTATTTCCTAACAGATACCATGTTGAAGGAGAAGAGAAAAAGAAATTCTATACGACTCAAAAAATCCTAGGTCTTTTTATATAGAAAGAGCCTTAGGGTAAATTACATAAATAGCCCTCAGACTTTCAGAAAATAGCATATGCACCCTTACATATGCACACATAATAATACCAACACCTGTCTTCCACAAGCATACTAGACACATTGAAGTGGATTGTCACTTTATGCGGTATATGGCCTCCACTAGGAAGATATGTACTATTACCTCATCATAACAATAAGTTGCAGCCATCTTGACTAAGACTCTCCAGGAAGCACCATGACTTCTTATGTTTTAAGTTGGGCATGTTAAACATATATGCTCCAGCTCGAAGGAGATGTTGGAGTTACTTATTTATATAGGAGTGTTTTAGTATTTTATATTTTATTAAGAATATCATGTGTAATTTTCATGAAAGCCTCTCTACATGTAAAGAGGCCTACAGTTTCTTTTCTAATAAGACAAATTATTCTCTTTCTCCCTCAACGGTATTATATAATAGAAAAGGGAAGGGGTGAGTGAAGTATTGAGTTTCACTAGACAAAAATGATATGCATGTGCACAGAAGGCAAATTCTCTTTTTTTTTTTCTTTGAAATAGAAGGTGGACTCTTTTTGATGATAAAATAATAATCCCAATTCTATCTTGAATAAAATCATCAAATGGAGCATCTACTTGATCATATGCAGAATTTTGGAGTTAAAATGCCTTTTGACTTTAGTGTTAACTTCAGTTTGTTCCCCCTCGCACCCAGCATCTCAACTGTAAGAACAGAAGCCAACGGTGTGGAGGCCTTTTTTCTATCCGTAGCTATGGCCGTAAACCCATAAGCACAGATGATTACTTTTATGGGGACAATGACTAGCACAAACCTACAATATATTAAAAAATGAAAAAAGGCAAAATCTCACATCATTTATGGTGAGATTATTTACTTAGTGTCTTCAACTCATCAGTGCTCAGTATACCTGTTCAACAATAAAGATCAGTGACCTGATATACGTGTTAACGAATTTAGCAACTTCAGAGAATTACATCCACAGCTGAAATCAATTTATTAAGTGACGCACTGCCAGCTGAACTAATCAGTAGAGGTTTTCCTTTTCTTTCTTTCTTTCTTTTTTATGGGGAACTAATCAGTACAGATGACAGTAGCATAAATGAGACTTACGAAAATCAGCTTATTCTGGCAATTACTCATCACCTGGCTGAACTGGGCCCGATACTTGACCACTGCTGAGCCAGCTGAAGTAATAAGAATGATTTAGTCTATTATCTAGCCAGTTAATATATTGCTTTTTACATGGAGATTTTTGTGATATTTACTTTGTGTTTTTCAGCATGAGTATGTTGAGAGACAGGTTATTGATTATGTTTTATTGTAAGGGTGTGTTTTCACATCTTTTATTTTCTTAGGGAGTTGTTTGTACTTTACCCATCTCTCTCTGTATAAAGAGAGCTAAGGTGTTCCAAAGAAGAATAAGACTTTATTTTCTTCCTAATTTGATATCAAAGCAATGGTCCTAGATCGGTGCCCTAGGTACCACCACCGAAATAGGCCTCCGACCCTTCCACCTCAACCCCGCTACCTGCCGGCAGCCCTCTCTCTCCGTTGCCTCCTCCCCAGCCAGTACCACCTGACCCTGTCATCGACAACAGGGTTGCTGGCAGCGAGGGGGCTTTTCTTCGCTGCCAGCAGGTCCCCAGCAGTGGTCTGATCCACCAATGTTGCCTGTTGGTGGTAGCGTCAGGGTCGCCCAGACCTGCTACGGTGTGGATCAGGGCCTGCTCTCCTCTTCCGCTTGTCTAACTCAATCTACGTGGACTTCCATTGCAAGACCAGTTCAAGTGTAACATCCTCCTCCCTTTGTTTGGTCCTCTTGTAGAGCATCTATAGAAAGAAGCAATTCTTCTTGATTAGCGAAATATTAAAGGGAGTTGCTACACCATTCACGTTGTTTCATAATTTGAGTACATTGTTCAGATCTTATTTTATGTGATTTTTCATATCTGAAAAATACTTTTAAGGCTCTATTTGTGTGTTGGAGGTTGGGTTGTAGTGCCATGGCATCTTTTAGTTCATCCGATGTTACATCGGACTCTTCTATGGACACCGGGAGTTACAAGAGTTCTTTCTTTGATCTGATGATCAAGCTAGACGACACCAATTATCTACAGTGGTCCCAGATGTTTTTGATGACTATTCGAGGGCATGACAAGGAGAAGATTTTGAAACCCAAGCCAACAGACAAGACGAGAGCCAATGCCTTATAGGATAGAGACAACGCTATGGTATGTGCCTGAATGATGAATTCAGTTATTCTCAGGATAAGCGATGAGATTACGTACTACCCGACTACCAAGTAGAACTCCACGTGTATTTCAGATCTATCACAAGTTGTTTCAGCTTCGATAGGAGAGTAAGTCATTGGCTCAATACTACTCTTAGATAAAAAGCCTGTTGAAGAGGCATAATTCCTACAAGCCGGGATGTACTTGCTCTTCTTGGCATGAGTTCAAGAAAGAGTTGGTTGTTTCACTTTTCTCTTTGGTTTGGGTCCTAGCTTTGCTGCAGCATGGGACCAGATTCTTACCCTGTCTGAGGTTCCCTCTTTAAAGGAGACATGTAGTAGATTAAGCAGAGTTGTTGTCTTTATCCCTCCAGTGGAGATCATAGGCCAGACCACTACTTTGGTTATTGCTTCTGGATGTGGGAGAGGTAGCTCTTTTACTCGTGGTCGTAGTAGGGGGCTGCATCTGGAGGTCGTACTTGTATACCATGCACCTATTATGGTCATTTAGGCCATTCTGAGGGTACATGCTGATAGAAGCACGGGAAGCCAATGACTGCTCACCAGGCTACTAAGGGAGATGTCCCTAGAGACACTGTCTCACAAGCAGAATTTGATGAGTTATTACAGAAGTTTAACCAGTTATCCTAGATAGCTACTCCTCCCCCAGAGATGGTAGCTACTACCTCTACTTCAGGTACAGAGGTTATTTGTTCTATTTCTACACTTGGTGCTAGTGGTTGGCTAGTTGATTCAGGTGCTTCCAGACATTTGTGTGGTGATCATGGTGAATTTTCAGAGTTGAAATCTGTTCCCCCAGTACAGGTTGGTTGATGGCAAGTTATCCCAGGTTGCTAAGAAGGGGAACGTATCCCTTTCTTCCAGCCTGAATTTGCCAAATGTGTTATATGTGCCAAATTTTCCACTTAACCTGCTTACTGTTAGCCGAATTACTCATAAGCAAAATTGTCGTGCAATCTTTGATGCTCAATCTTGTATCTTGTAGGACCGGCTCACGGGGAGGAAGATTGATGGAGGATGTGAAGATGAGGGGGTTTACCGCTTGAGTCGTTCTCTTGTTACTGTTGTTGTTGTGGATCGGGGGGAGGTTGCCCTAGTTTCTGGATCTCCCATCCAATGGCACTTTTATCTTGGTTATCTTCCCTTGAAGCGACTTACGCATGTCTTACCCCACATACCTACCAGTACTTGCGATGCTTGTCAGCTTGGCACGTTACTCCAGATCGTTGCATGCTTTTGATCTAATTCATATAGATGTATGGGGGCCAAGTCGTATTCCCGATACACTTGATCATCGCTATTTTCTGAATTTAGTTGCTTTTTCTAGAGTTTCTTGGTTGTTTCTCTTGAAGAATAAATCTGATATTGGGAGTATTATTGAAAATTTTGTTGCTGAAATAAAAACCTAATTTTCTATTGTTATTAAAATATTTTAGTCTGACAATGCTTTGAAATTTACTACTACTCGTTTACATCAGCTTTTTGTTACACATGGCATCATTCATCGGACCGCCTATGCTCATATCTCTCAGCAGCATGGTATTGCTAAGAGGAAGCACAGGCATCTTCTTGATGTGGCATGCACCATATTGATCAAGGTTCGAAATGCCTATTTCGACGTCGTGCTAATAAAATTCTAAATGTGTATTTCGTGGGCATGCCGAGGGCATGCCGATACACGAGAACAAGAATGTCGACGGACCAGCAGCGGACCAGCAACAACCTAGGCATGCCCATCGATTTCGCTGGCATGCCAACCATATCGGCGGCATGCCGACGATATCCCAGCATTTCAACAACTTTACCATGTCGGTATAGGCTTTCCCCAAAAAAGGCCTTGCCGATAGCATGCTAGCAGCATGCCGTCGGCATTTAAATCACTATATTGATACACCACTCTGTGCCTGCTTTGTACTAGGGAGATGTTATTCTTACAGCTTGTTTTCTTGTCAATAGGATGCCGAATGTTGTTATTCATGAGCCGATCTCATTATAGCTTCTCTATCTTAGTCATCCATTATTTCCTATGATTCCTAGAGTTTTTGGGCATGTTACCTTTGTCCATATTCAAAGTGCAGGATGGGATAAACTAGCACCTAGGGCTATCAAGTGTGTTTTCCTGGGATATTCACGAACTCAAAAAGAGTACAAGTGCTTTGATCCACATAATTCTCATCATTATGCTAGTGTTGATGTTACGTTTCATGAGACTATCCCTTTCCTCCCTATGTCTAGGAGTGAATCGTCCTCATACACTGACGCTACACCTATGCCCATTCCTCCTATTCATTTGGTGCTATACCTGATATGAGCCTGCTGCTGCCCCTACTAACCCAAAATATAATGAGCCTATAGTTACTATCGGCCTCATACTACTTTTTAGATGCCCCTCCCTTCATGGGCACCAACCTCCCCGCATTAAGTAAGCTCAAGTTCTTTTGACACTGACAGTTATGTGCCTAATGATGATACAAGTCAGTCTCAGCCCCATATTGCAGAGGAGGATGTGTCTACAGACCCTGCAGATCTTGATCTTCTAATTGATGCTCGGAAGGCCCTCAAGTCTTTTGCCAAATACCACTTGGTAGGGAGTATACAAACTGATAGCTTGGGTACTACTTTCACCACATTTTTCCAAGCTCTTGTCTCTACTATTGTGCTAGCTACATACCAGGAGGTCATGCTTCACCCAAAATGGAGTTAAGCCATGGAGGAGGAGATGGCCACTCTTCATAGCAGAGGCACTTGGGAGCTTGCTCCGCTTCCTTTTGGAGCCAGTCTAGTTGGTTGTCGATGGGTGTTTACTCTCAAGTTTCACCCTGATGGATCTATTGCCAGATATAAAGCAAGATTAGTGGCAAAGGGATTTACTCAGACACACGGAGTAGACTTCTTTGACATGTTCTCTCCTATAGCATGTCTCTCCATAGTGCAGATACTTATTGCAGTTGCAATTCACTATGATTGACAGCTCCATCAACTGGATGTGAAAAATACCTTCTTGTATGGTGATTTGGAGGAGGAGGTATTTATGCTACCAAGCTATGAACAGCAAGGGAAGTGTGTGTGTCGTCTGAGGGAAATCACTTATGGGCTTAAGCAAAGTCCCCGTACCTAGTTTCAAAAGTTATCCCAGGTTGTTGAGGCTGATGGATTTTAAAGGTCATCTGCAAATCATTCTTTATTCATCAGGAAAATAGAGAAAGGAGTGGTAGTCATTCTTATGTATGTGAATGATCTTATTGTTACAGGAAATGATATTGAGGGGATTAGGGACATCAAGGCACGCCTGGCAGAATAGTTGTGATGGACTTAGGTCCTTTAAGGTACTTTCTGGGGATAGAGGTAGCACGTAGCCAGAGAAGTGTTGTTCTATCTCAAAGAAAGTATGCTCTTGATATCTTACAGGAGGTCAGTATACTTGGAGCCAAACCAACTAACATACCCATGGATCCAAAAGCTCATTTATATGATCTAAAGTCACCACATGTTGACAA
The DNA here is from genome assembly GCA_037157565.1 of Thalassia testudinum. NCBI lineage: Eukaryota > Viridiplantae > Streptophyta > Magnoliopsida > Alismatales > Hydrocharitaceae > Thalassia > Thalassia testudinum. The sequence goes on along the minus strand of JAZHRO010000003.1, from coordinate 1,993,527 downwards.
CAGACAGTATAGACAGCTTTTGGGCAAGCTGTTATATCTCACCATTACCAGGCAGATCTTTCTTTTATAGTTGGTAGGTTGAGTCAGTTTATGGCCAAGCCTACCAAGCAACATTGGGAGGCTACTATGATGGTCCTACGGTATGTCAAGAGAGCTCCAGGATAAGGTCTTTTGTTCACCAGGGGGACCTCAATGTCAGTTGTTGTCTATTCAAATGCAGATTATGTGGGTTGTTTAACAGATACAAAAGTCTGCTACGGGGTTCTACACATACATTGCTGGCAATCTTACGACCTGGAAAAGCAAAAGGCAAGTTGTTTCCCGATCTAGTGCAAAATCTGAATACAAGGCCATGGCACAAACAATAGCAGAAGTTATGTGGGTAAAGTCACTTCTAGCTAATTTGCATGTTGACATTAATGGCACTATGGAGATGCATTGTGATAATGTGGCTACCACCTATATTACTAACAATCCAATGTTCCATGAACGCACCAAATATGTGGAAGTGGATTATCATTGCACATGGGATCTTATTCAAAAAGGCTATTTGCACACAACTCCAGTTACCACTAATGATCTGACTACAAATATTTTCAAAAAGTCTCTCAATTGGTTAGCATTTGATTCTTGTTGGTCCAAGCTGAACATGATTGATATCTATGCTCCAACTTGAGAAAGAGTGTTGAGAGACTTGGGTTATTAATTATATTTTATTGTAAGGGTGTGTTTTCACATCATTTATTTTCTTAAGGAGTTGTGTTGTATTTTACCCATCTTTCTATATATAAAAAGAGGTAGGATTTTCCAGAGAAGGATAAGACTTTATTTGTTCCTAATTGAGTATATATCCATTTTTAATTCTTTGCTTCAACTATTTCTTGTAAAATGATCATGAATTTTACATATTAAATATTCTTATCATTTGATCACTATATTTATTAGTATGTTGATATTAATTCAAATACTTCTAATTTAACTATCAGAATATACAAAAATTAACCCCCACTTACTTCACCATATACCATATGATTCTTGGTCAATGAGCTCCTTGACTTAATATCGAGCACCGGCTTTTGCAACATTGGCATAAATATCTGATATTACTAATTTGATTTGCTAAATACACTGCGTACTGCAATAAATGCATCTGTCCTAAGAGATTTCTGGCTATATTCACCAAAAAGGTTTACGTAACGAATATTTCATTGAAAGTCGATACATTATTGACACTGGTAGTCCCACGCCTCTTTGACATTTCCAAGTCATCATCAGGAAACAGCAATCAGCAATAAATTATTTCCAAAGGCACCTTCAGAATGTCTTGAAGTTAACTGGGTAAAACTAATAGAAAAGGCACAGAGTTCTTTCATGCCACTACATGTTTATTAACCAGAAAGTTTTCCATTTTAAGAAAGAGTGACATCTAGCTTACTCAGACCGAGTAGCGAATCGCACTACAGAGAAAACAAACTTTGAGGATACCGGGTAAACTTGGTGAGGGGGGGGAATGAGTCATTTACAATTGCCCAATCATCCTCCCTGGCCATCTAATCTCAGGACTCAATGAATTAATGAATAGCAGATTGATGGGATTCTGGGGATTGGCTTTTTTCCTGTCTTTCCTTATCAACAAGTTCCCTTCCCTTTGTTCAAAGTGTCTTAGTTCATACTAAACCCCTTGCAAAACAATGATGATTTGGAAGGAATCTCCCTTGGCCATCTTCTTAAAGCTCTCGATCAATCTACTGATCAAACAGTCAAAGGTTTTGCAGAAGAGACACCTATTGTTTCTTGAAGAACATGATTGTAGATACTACTACTATGCATATAGATAACAGTCTTTGCTTATAGATTAGCCAGAACTTCAACAATCCCTCTTGACACCTTTTTAATGAGATGTCCAAACGTGCTGACACATGAAGAAAAAACATATAAAAGTATTTCAACCTGCAACACAACAGTGGGCAGACCAACAATGGCAGGACTTAAAAATGGTAAGATTCTATAAAACTTGGTTTCTATGTATAAACGTGAGTAATTGTCTTATTACAGTAGTATCTCAACAACAAAAGAAGCCAAACATCAACTGAGCAAGAAAGAACAACTTGTACTGGTTTTGACAACCTCACTTGATTGTATTGAGCAAATTTGATACAGAAGCACAATGAGTGGATTTATACTCACATCTCTCACAACATGACTGCAACAACTCTATGATTCTCAGACATCTGCAGAAACATTTCAAAAAGAAAAAAATATATATCAGGAAATTTTATGTACATGACATCTAGGTGATGAGTCTCAAGGTGTAAAGTTGTCCTTAAAAACAAAAAAATGGACAACATTAACTTTTCAGAGAAAAAAAAAATTGGGACAACATGATAAATCACATTTGCAGAAATCATAAGTGAGAATCATCAAAATGAGAAAGCATAGATGGATGGCCAGAAGTATTGGAAAGAAAAAAGCAATAGACTCCTGTATTTTCCACTCACAAAAACACATGCTTCAAACCATCTACTAATTCCGCAGGAAATTAAAGGACCATATGAACTTAGTCTATCAACCTTTTTCTACCATTTAGATTCCATTACCTTGTTCCAAGATGAGGGAGAGATTGCAACAACTCAGATCCAAACCCAGATCCTGCTGAACATTCTGGATATGGGTTCAGAAACTTGGAAACTCTCAGATTACCAAAATAATTTTTGTGATTTTTTTTTTTTTTGAAGGTTAAAAGAATGACTCCTTGAGATCATTAGTCATCCATCTTATAAGATTAAAATTGCTTCAAACAACAAACACAATGAAAGCACCATTGCTATGGAAGAAACAAAGTAAATTGCACTTGAACAACGTTCTCATGCAGCCTAACACTACGAATCCTGCTCCAATCCTTCACAACTTATTGTGAGGCAATCTAGACGTCAACTTCTTCCTTATCTTTTCTACCACCTTTCCATTCAGCTTCATCCCTTTAGTTTCTTTTATATAAAATTAGATTTACTGAATTCCATGTTCTCACAAATATGATTTGAATTGCTACACCAGCACAATCAATACCATCTTTGTAACAACCCAAGTCTATACACGAACCTGGTAGAGAAAAAACTGAACCAAACACCTTACCAGACTTAGGTCCAATGAACCAACTTAATCGTCCAAAATGCTTAAGTCCAAGTTATCCTCAATGGTTATCCTTATAGGAAAAAATTGATCCTACCGAATAGGGTATGGTCGAGAAATGGTGACTCCTGAACATAGCAGGACGAACCCAGATTCGAATCCCCATCCCTACATTACTCGGTAGATGGTATGTTGGGCTGGCCAATTACCTCCGGTTGGCCCAAATGAGATTCTGCTCATTATTCAAGGGGCAAAAAAAAAATTGTTGATCCTATACAGCTTTATTCAGTTTAAGCCCAATTCTTAAGCACGAATTAACAACTGCGAGATAAATTCTTTTGGCAAGAGAGGGGTTTACCTCCGAGGGTTAAAGTTGTTCTTGGAGAGGCACGCCTGGATGTCGCATGCTTCCTTCTTGCACGGCTCCTTGCTTGTGTGCTTAGGTGCCATCTCGATTAGTGATCACAAGCCCCTCTCTCTCCTCTGCTTCTTCTTGTCGCTGTGTCGAGGTCAACCTTCGAACCAGAAGAGGGCACCTTACGGAGTAGTTGCAGTCGTTGTCGAGCACGAAGCACAAGAGGGTACCCGATGCTACGCGCGGAAATAGGAGCGTGTTTACTCCTCGGCAAGGTCCAACGTCACGATCGGAGCCCTGCACTCACTTGTAGCGTAAAACAGCAAACATCCGCAAAATACGCAATGGATCTATTGGAAAATCCTCGTCCATAAAAGAAAGAAAATCAACGGAGGAAGGGCATTTATAGCCAAGGTTTCAAATTTAATTTGATTGGAGAAAATTTTACAATTAGACTTTGTTTATTTGTGAAATAAATTAAATAATAATTCAAAATGTCTAAATTGAATACATGAGATTGAAATAAAAGAGGGACTTAACAAGAGATAAAATTATCTTAAATAGTTGTTATAATTATTTACTTGATTAATTGAGGTTTGTGTAGAATATCTGAGTAATTTTTTAGGTAGAAAGATAATATCTTACAATGATAGAATTCTCAGAGAAAGTTTATCTCTCGAAAACACTTTTAAATAATATAAATGCTCAAAGAGTTGACCATGATCTTTGTTGACAGACTTTCGTTGTGGTTTAAAAAATGATTGCGTCGTAGTACAGTCAACAAAAATAAATTAACATTTAAATTTATAAGTACTCGAAAACAAGAATGAGTCCAAGGTCAGTTGCAAAACACATATATGGAATTCACAACACTAGTCAAAATATAAAGAATAAATAAGTACAATAAAGATATTCAATGAATAATAGAAATTTACACAAAATGTTGTTCAATAATAGCAATTGTATTTTAGGAAACAATGGGATAAAAAGAATAAAAAATCCTAAAAATGATAATTTGAATCACCACCATTAAGCACATATCCCAAAGTAATTAACCAATTCAATTTCTTAATAGTGGTCTTGAACCACTTAACCAGTAATATCCACATTAGATAATAACCAAATAAGTCCACAGTAATCAGAATCAGAAGTCAGCACAGAGAGCCAGACGACTTAAACACCCAAGCACAAGGCCTCAGACAATCAGAATTCTCACTATGTGTTAGGTGTATACACACAAATCCTAAGGTACACGTGTGCACGAATTCCAATGCAAAACCACCCCCCACCTTCCTCAGATTTCTCTCTTTCTTATCCAAGTAAACAAGTATGCATAGTAATGGGTAATCGGAACAAGGCATCAGGTTTAGACTCGTGAGCGTGGGTCACGGGAGAGGAGTGAGAGAGGGCATAAGTGAGTGCATGGGTGAGGGGACCTCACCCGCGTGTTTGAGGCGATAAGGCCTATGCAAAGAAATAATTTATACTGCTCTCCCACATATGATGTGGGACTAAAACTTGTCCCCTTCTTTGCGCGACGCAACAACGAAGTTGCTCCAATTGAGGCAATTGTTGTTACGCCTTCATCCAATTGAAGACCCATACATCCTCTCCAGATGAGATCGCATCCTTGCACGATTGAATTAAGGTCAGAGATGGTCGAAAGACAGCGGATGGAGACAAAGAATCGGCGGCGGCGACGTAGCTCTAGTGAGGACCTTAAACACAATAGAATGGCCTTTCGGCCCAATTAAAAAGTTCAATGGAGTCACCGAAGTAGGCGAATGCAAGGTGGTGTTTGCGAAGTGTAAAGAGGTGTGTGGTGTTCGTGCGTCGCCGGAGAGGGTATGCGTGAGGTGTGGTGTTTGACGGGTGTCTGAGTGAGTGAAATGCCCAATAGGTTGAGGACTTTTATTCGATGGAGGGCGAGGAAGCTTCTGGGGATGACAGCGAGATGTATGGTGGTGTATGGCAGTTGTGCAGCTTCGCCAAAGGCATCGCCATCGCTGAGGAAGATAGAGGGGGAGAAGGTGGAACGGTGGAGGAATCAAGATGTCGAAGGGCTAGAGCTAACCTAAAGAAGGAGAGGGAGAGGTTGAACCTGGTTATTGGACAAATAAGGGAGAGATTCCTCGCTGGCGGGGCTTGCTGGAGTCAAGGACGACGAAGCCTCCGATGAGGGAAAGGGTGACAACATAAGGATAGACGGCCTTTGCTTTGGCCGGCGAGAGGTAGAAGGAGAGGAAGGTCGTGGCCTGGCTAATTTGGTCGTTGGTCGGCCGGAGGACAACGGGGAAAGGAGGTCACCGAAGCTACAGCGGAGGTGGCCGAAGAAGAGAGCAAGTAGGTGGTTTTAGCCTGGAATCGACCTCCAGAAGACGTCAGAAGTTTGAGGAACTTAAATAGAGGGTGTTTGCGACCTTAATTAGAAAGAATTCGAACAATTTGAGTAGGATTCAAAGGTGATTCCTGATGAGTCCAGTTTAATGGACAAATATTAAGCCTAAGTAATTCTCTTTTAACATTTTAGGTTTGTTAATAACTGCACTAAGTTATAGAATAATTGTATGCATCATGATTTAATTCTATAACATTCTATGACTTAATGTGTAATGATTATGTTCTGTTTATGTGCAGGTAATAATATGCAGAAAGAACAAAGGTGTGGGATAAATTTCCCCAGATAACAACAGCAACTCCTTCCCGCACATTGGGTTAAGCTTCGGCCGCCTTCCCTCAACAAACGATGCCAGAAATAGTTAAGGAATTGAAAATCCCTTAACTCTTGCACGCGCAAAGGGAGGAGTTAAAGAGAGGAGGCGAGGAGAGAGGAAGATCATCTTTTCCCCTCGCGGGGAACTGCTTCACCGTGGAAAGGGCGAACCCTGTGACCCACCGCGCGCACTGTGCGCCAAGCACCATCTCGCCTCAGCCTCCACCAACCACAGCGCCATCACCAAATTCTGCACAGCATCTTCCAGACCCGCACCTTACCCTGCAGCAGCGCCTGCAGGCGCGCGCCTTCAACTCCTGCACTGCAGACCTTCCAGCGCTCCCCACAGGCGTGCACCATCTCGCCTCAGCCTATAGCCGCACGCCTTCACCACTGCCACACCCTCCTTCCTGCAAGCGCCTGCCCGCTCGCACACAAGCCCGCGCCTCTCCTCCAGCGTGCCCCAATCTCTCAAGCAGGCAACCGCATGCCATCTCCCGCACCTCAACCCTGCCCGCTCGCCATCTTCCAACCACTGCAGGCGCACACCAATGCGCCCCACCTTCCTGCGTTCACCGCGCCCACGCCACAACAGGCGCATCCAACCAACCGAGTGCCTCTCCCTTGCTGCAGGCGCTCACCCATTGCCCGCGCCTCACTGCAGGCGTTCCTCACTGCAGCACCGCACGCCCATCCACTGCGTGCCGCAGCCTCCAGCATCATCACCGCGCCTGCACCAAGCTTCCCCGCAGGCGCACCCCAACAGTGCACCCACAGGCACCAACTGCAGCGTGCCTTCTCGCAGCCTCTCCACTGCCCATCTGCAGGCGCACCAGAGCACGCACTCCCGCGCACCAGTGCACGTGCGCACGCACATCCGTGCAACCATAGCAGCAGCACCGCCGCCGTCTCCTCCAACAGGCCGGCGCTCCGACCACCTCTGCCAGCCATCGCCAGCCACCTCCAGCCACGCCACTGCCACCGATGCATAAAGCTCGTCAAGCCACACCTCTCTGCCGATTCTCGCGGCAAACCGTGCACGGCTGCACACACGAGGAGGAGAGAGGAGTGATCCTCTATTTTCCTCCCCATTAAAATTTACATTCAATGCCATTGCCACCAATTTGATTTTATTATTATTATTATTATATTGTGGTAGAATTGCATTCAAACACTCATAGTTATTTATAATTGCATGGTATTGATAGAAGAGAGAGGGGGTCGGAGACGACAAGCCACCGACGGAGCCTTCTCCACTACCGTGGCTGCCTCACCGCTCTCCCCCTCTCTCTTTTCCTCTCTTTTAAGCTTTCCCTTACTTATGTTTAAGCATGTATTTAATGTTGTAAGCAGTGAACTAAAGCTGCATGATTAATGAAGTTACTTTCCGTTCAGTGTTTACTTTATTTCCTGTTTAAGTTGCATGATCAAGCAAAGAAACGACTCTAACCCTAATCTCTCTCTTTATCTCTCTCTCGCTTTTCAACCGTACCTTTCGCAAGCAAAACCCCGCAATTTCCGTGACAACAAGCGATAAGCAAAATCCGATTTTCACGCCTCCCTGAGATCGACACTCGGACTCATCTCCGTTTCTTTACTTTAAAACTGGCGTTGCAAGTGCGACTATAACGATAATTTTTGGCGCCGTTGCCGGGGAGGCAACGGATTTGTTTTGTCACTTCCATTCCACATCCATTCTCACATCCTCTAATGCCCTGTTTTCCTTTTTACTTGATGGTTGCAGGAATTCAGCGCTTGGACGACGAAGCGACGCATCCCACGACGGTAACAAGGGAGTAGACGCAACAAGGACCAATAGTGAGTAACTCTTCACTCATGATTATTTGCTTGCATGAAAAACTAAACAAAATTGTAAAAATTGAAAAAAAATTGGCGTGGTGTATGATTGCTTGACCCACATCCTTAACACATCACCCCACAAAAAAAAATGTACACTCTAACATTCTGAATAAATTCTTGGAGTGTCCTTTTCTCTTTTTGAGTGGTGTTTGCGAAGCCACCGTGAGTTGACTTGAGTCGCACCACTCAACCCTAAAACCAACTCATCTAATAGAAGCTGTATGATCATTAGGATGAGTACATTAGGATTTTAGAGCCTCTACAGAATAAAAGGAAATCTACTTTCACCGAATTGTGTGCAGAACTTCACGTGCCCACTGAAACTTATCTGAAAACATTAAGACACGTCAACCTTAAAAGACACTAAAGTAAGGATGAAACACTAAAAGACACCACATCTTAATCCTTGCTTGAAAATCATGTTTTGATAGAAGCACACACATTGAAAGTGGAAAATTAAGAGGCACCACCCCAATCAACGCCTCATCACATAACCCTAGCACAAGCACTATCCTAGCCCTTTGAAAACTGATTAGACATACCCTAGGTAGGACTGAGTTAAGTCTCGAAAGGCGAGGTTTTGTTCGCTGAGCACTTGGCTTTCATTCCCTTGGTAGAATCTGGTGACTAAGCTGCGGGGCAATATCAAACGACCGCAGTTGTGGGGTCTACGAAATCGGAGGCGCAACCCAAAGGAAGAACCTTCCCTGCAATCCCCTCGTAATCAACCTGGCCAGATTAGCCTTGGGAAGGGGAGTCCAGTGCTTATGGACTTAATCACCCTTTTTGAGATTTCTAGGTATCCTAAGGAATACACCATAAGGACTAGGCTTGTTTGCTTGATTGAACACATTTCTCGCATCTGTCACTCTCCGCATCCCCTCCTATTCTTCTCGAGTATATGCACGGGAGACGCTCACTGCATCCCGAGTTGTTTGTTTTGGGGCAGGAATCTAGGCGACGTAATTCTGTTAGGAACATAGCTGAACCTAGGGTAGATGAGGCTGAGGATCAATCCCCACCGGACACAATGGCCATCATCCAAGCCTAAATTAATGCAAACCACCGGCTTCAGCAAAAACAAATCTACACCATCATGCAAGCCATAAACGGTTACAGAACCCACAAGAACAACCACCACCACCTTTCCAAGGCACACAAGGGCAACCACCACTCGATGTACCACCATTTCAGGATCAACTGAGGCCCCTCCGGGATTTCTATAACCCCTCCGCTATTTGAGTCGAGCCACACCTTAAGATCCCTGAAGGGGGAGATGATTTTGAGCTGAAACCGAATGTCTTAAGTCTGATCCAGAACCACTTTCATGGAAGCTCAAATGAGGACCCCTTCTAGCATCTAGAGGATCTCGACTGCATAGCACGAACTGTGAAACTTAGGAACATTAGCCTTGACATTGTCCTAATCAAGATGTTTCCCTTCTCATTAAGAGACAAGGCTTCTCACTGGCTTAGAACCCTAGGTAGACCCATCACCACCTGGGAAGAACTAAGGCATGCATTTTTAAAGAAATTCTTCCCCATAGGAAAGACCAATGCCCTCAGAAGAACTATTACTACCTTTACACTCCAGGGTGGGGAACAGTTTCATGAGGCGTGGGAAAGATTTAATGAACTCTTGAGGAAATGCCCACACCACGAAGTACCAAGGTGGCAGTTGGCCCAGATTTTCTACCATGGTCTGGACAACAACCTACGAAACTTCGTCGATGCCTCATGCGGGGGAAACTTCCTGAACAAGGACGAGGAGAGCGCGTTTGAGCTCTTTGAGTCTATGAGCGAGAATTCGCTCAACAATGCCTCCATGACCCAGTTCAACAGGTCCAGTCAACCCCTTGGTGGGATTTATGAGGTACAAGCAAATTCTGGAATGGTTGACATGGACATCATTGCCAAGAAACTGGATCGAGTGGAATTGGTGGACAAAAACATTGATGAGCTACTGAACCAGACCAGGAACCCCATACAGACTTTCTCCCTAGCAAAGGGAGCGCATAATGTTGACCTGGTTTAGCCCTTAACCCAACTGAACCTGGAACAACCCCTGACCATGTTCCAGGGAGGGACCTTTGCTCCCTTAACCCTTGATACTCCCTTCCCTCTTCATCAACATCAGCTATCCTTGAAGATGTGCAAGCTGTCCAAGGTTATGCGAAACCTGACCCTTTCTCCAACACTTACAACACTGGCTGGCATAACCACCCCAACTTTGGTTGGGCAAACCAGAAACCATCGCAATCCAAAACCAGCCCAGGCCAAACCAGCAGCCATACTTGCCCCCTTATCAGCAAGGACCACCAGTTAGACCCCAATATAATCAGAATAGGGCAGCCCCTCCCCCACAAAACCGAATGGACACCCTAATAAAGATGATGGCTGACATGAACTAGAAACATCAGGAGGAAATGGCCTTGGTAAAGGGACAGTTAAGCCAACTCTTGGACTGTAAACAACAAGGATCCCTACCTTCTCAGCCACAATTGAACCTGTGAAACATAATTAACAGAGGCCTTAATTCGCAAGGGTTCCAAGGCAATCCCGGGCTGGCTCATATGGTTCAGCCAGCCCGGCAAACACCCCCTGGGTTTGGTGCTTCTTCATCCTCATCTTCTCAAGGATCAACCCATAGTCCTAATGCCTCTGCGAATGCGGTGACCTTGAGAAGTGGCACCAAAACCCAGGATCCCAAATGGCCGACTCTCCCAGAGACTTCACCTGCTGAAATACCTGACTCTGAAGAGGCACCAACCAAGGACCCAGAAATAGACCCGATCCACATTCAGACACTCTACCCTGATGCCTTGGAAACAATCAAGAAAAAGAAGAATGTTGTGGAAACTGAGGAGCTTTTGGAGATCTTTAAGCAAGTACAGATTAATATTCCGCTTCTCGAAGATGTCAAACACATCCCGACTTACGCCAAGTTTTTAAAGGATGCCTATACACCCAAACGTAAACCAAGACCTCAAGCACCTAGGAAGGTTGTGCTCTCCGAACAAGCAAGTTCTGTAATATCAAGCAACCTTCCGCTCAAGCAACTGACCCAGGAGCGCCCCTGCTTTCCAGCAATATCGGGGACATGACATTTGATAGAGCGCTCCTGGACTTAGGTGCTTCTATCAATCTGATTCCAACAACCCTGTACCACCAATTTGGTTTCGGAGAGTTGACACCAACACCTGTCACCATCCAGCTAGCTGATAGATAAGTGAAAACCCCAAAGGGAGTTGTCGAGGACGTGATTGTACAAGTTAAGGACTTCTATTTCCCGGTCGACTTTTTGGTGCTCGACATGGAAGTCTCTGAAAAATTACAGAACGCACCCATAATCTTAGGCAGACCTTTCTTAGCTACGGCTAAGGCAAACATTGATTGTGACACGGGATGTATGGAAATCGCCTTCGAAGACAGGAAAATGCAATTTGATATCTTCCAGGTGACAAAGTCTTTTGATTGTGATTGCGCTGAGAAACATGATCCCGTGGAAACTCTGATCGAGGAATGCCTCACCCTTAGTTCTGTATCAGACCACCAAACCCGTAATGACTGTTCTGACCCATCACCATCACTACCCGTGGACCTCTGTAAGGCTGAGTACCATCACACAGCACCATTTGAGGAGATCGATGTTGATCAACTCCTGCCCTTTCCCTTTCCATCAACTGTGGTTCCACCTGCACCTGAACTTAAGCCATTGCCCGAGAATCTCAAGTATGTCTTCCTTGGACCTGACCAGACCTTCCCGGTGATTATTAATTCTCATCTAACCAAGGATCAGGAACTCAAGTTGACTGCGACTCTTTCAGAACATCGGGCCGCCATTGGTTGGACCATTTCTGACTTCAGAGGAATTAGCCCCACCTATTGCACCCATAAGATTTACCTGGAAGACAGGGCACAACCCTCCCGCCAGATGCAGAGACGGTTAAACCCAAACATGCGGGAGGTCGTTAAGAAAGAAATTATCAAATGGCTTGACGCCGATATCATCTATCCTATCTCCGATAGCCCCTGGGTGAGCCCTACTCAAGTGGTTCCAAAGAAAGTTGGGCTCACCGTTGTCACCAATGATCATGGCGAATCCATCCCCACCCGTACCACCACCGCATGGCGGGTGTGTATTGATTATAAGAAGCTCAATGAAACCACTAAGAAGGATCATTTCCCCTTGCCATTCATTGACCAAATCCTTGAAAGATTGCCATGACAGAAGTATTTTTGCTTCCTGGATGGATATTCAGGATATAACCACGTCGCAATTGCTCTAGAGGATTAAGAAAAGACCACATTCACTTGCCCATACGGCACGTTTGCATTCCGTCGAATGCCGTTCGGGTTATGCAACGCACCTGCGACCTTCCAGCGTTGCATGCTAGCCATTTTTTCAGAAATGGTGGGTGAATACTTAGAGGTCTTTATGGATGATTTCTCTGTATTCGGGAATTCATTCGACCATTGTCTGAGCAACTTGGAGAAGATCCTAAAATGATGTATCGAGATTAATCTGGTGTTAAGTTGGGAAAAGAGTCATTTTATGGTTTAAGGAGGAATTGTCCTCGGTCACATCATATCGCATAGGGGCATCAAGGTAGATCGGGCTAAGGTTGATTTGATTTCCAAACTTCCTCCACCTGGCTCGGTCCAACAGATTCGCTCATTTCTGGGACATGTTGGCTTCTACCGAAGGTTCATTAAAGACTTTTCCAAGCTTTCCAAACCCTTGACCAAACTTCTAGCCAACGACGCCATATTCCACATGTCTTATGATTGCATCCAAGCTTATCACAGCCTCCGAGACTTAGTCTCCATAACACCTGTACTTCAGCCCCCGGACTGGTCCCAGGACTTTGAGATTATGTGTGATGCATCAGATTTTGCCATAGGCGCTGTCCTGGGACAAAGGCAAGACAAAAAGCCCGTGGTGATCTACTACGCGAGCAAAACGTTGGACAAGGCCCAACGAAATTATACATTCATAGAGAAAGAGTTGCTCGCTGTAGTCTTTGGACTTGAAAAGTTCCGATCATACTTGTTGGGATCCCACGTGACTGTTTACACTAACCATTCAGCCATCCGGCACCTGTTGGCCAAGAAGGACGCAAAGCCCAGGCTCATCAGATGGATCTTGCTTTTGCAGGAATTTGACCTGGAAATCCGCGATAAGGTCAGATCGAAGAATGTGGTGGCTGACGACTTGTCTAAACTTCATCCAGACTACATTGGACCCTCCCTACCTCTATCTGACACCTTCCCCGATGAACACATTCTGGCTGTGTAAGACAAGAGACTGCCATGGTATGCTGACTACGTCAACTACTTAGTTGTAGGACAAACCCCGCACAGCTGGTCCAGACAGCAACGGGACAGGTTCTTGGCTGAGGCCAAGCACTATTTCTGGGATGATCCCATGCTGTTTCACCTCTATGCTGACCAAATCATCAGGAGGTGTATCCCCAAGAACGAAGTTCAGAGTGTGCTTTCCTTCTGTCATTACGAGGCTTGTGGTGGCCACTTCTCTGGAAAGAAAACGGCTGCAAAGGTTCTGCAGTCTGGATTTTACTGGTCGTCCCTATTTAAGGATGCACACAACTTTTCCAGGACTTGCTCACGCTACCAAACGCTGGGGACCATGACCAAGAAAGATATGATGCCCCTCCAGTCCATTTTGATTGTCGAAATCTTCGATGTCTGGGGTATCGATTTTATCTGCCCCTTTCCACCATCCAACGGCTTCGAGTACATCCTAGTCTTGGTAGACTATGTTTCCAAATGGATTGAAGCTGTCGTCACCTGCCGATGCGATCACAAGACTGTCATGGACTTTGTTAAGCAGAACATCTTTTCCCGGTTTGGAATACCCAAGGCCATGATCAGTGATGGTGGAAGCAATTTTATCCATTCCCAATTCCGTGCCTTACTTAGAAAATATAGGGTGAACCACCACATTGCTACCCCGTATCATCCACAAACAAATGGGCAGACTAAGGTCTCAAATAGACAAATTAAGAACATTTTATAGAAGACTGTGAGACCTGACAGGAAAGACTGGTCCACACAACTAGATGATGCCCTGTGGGCATACAGGACCGCTTTCAAGACCCCGATAGGCATGTCGCCTTATCGCCTGGTCTTTGGAAAAGCCTGCCATCTTCCTGTCAAATTGGAACACCAGGCTTACTGGGTTGTCAAGCAATGTAACATGGATTCCCAGTTAGCCGGTGCGCAGAGGATGCTCCAATTATCTGAGCTCGAAGAAATTCGTCGGGACACCTTTGAAAATAGTCGACTATATAAGGATAAAATGAAAGCCATCCACGATCGACTCATTCATAGAAAAACCTTTGAGCCTAAACAGCAAGTTTGGCTGTTTGACGCCCACCTAAAACTCTTCCCGGGGAAACTCAGGTCCAAATGGACAGGACCATTTCGGGTGGTTAAGCCTTACGCTAATAGGGCGGTTGAAATCACTAATCCTAACACTGGGCACACTTTTACAGTTAATGGTCAAAGACTGAAGCACTTCCTGGCCCAGGTTCCCTCAAAGGAGAGTGTCACCCTCGTTGAGGGATGACACGAAGCACCGCCCAGCTGGAGGCGTTAAACTCAGCACTTCCTGAGAGGCAACCCAGAGGATTCAGACTGATCCGGTATTTTACGTCACTCAGGTACTATCTTTTTGAACCCTTATGCATGCATGAATTTGCCAATGAGGACATTGTCCAACTTAAGCATGGGGGGTGGTAAATTGCACAATCCTGAGCTCATTTAATCAGTCTGAATAAAAAAAAAATGAATTTAGGAAGGAACTTAGGCACTAGAAACTTGTCAATAGTGGAAAATAATACAAAAAGAACTTAAACACTTAGACTTTTCGGGCCTTCAGGCTTAATCAGCCCTGGTGTCCGTTAAAATATGGATTTAGCTTCGAATCCTTGCAACCTTAAACTATTTTAATCCACCTACTAAATAAGGTGATAAGTATACGACTTATCAACTCACCCTCTAACTCAGAGAAACTTTGAGTCTAAGCATCTGCACACATTTTTTGCACAGACTCACTCCTCGGAGATTTTGACATAAATTGGGTAGCTAATGAACTCTCTAGGGTGGTATGGCTGGTAAGTTGTCGTGGGTAATAGCCCATTGGCAGGTTGTCCAGAACCCAGCCACGGGACCATTTCTTCTTCATTGCCTCTAGGTACATTTGAGATTAGGGAAGCCACCTGCGGAAAAAAAAAGGGAGAAGGAAAGAAAATAAACCACACTTCACCGCACGAGTATGGCTGGCAAGTGATCATAGGTAACAGCCCATTGGTCAGTTGTCCAGAGCTCAGCTCAAGAACTGCACAAGAAGAACCAAAACACTTAAGGAAGAAGCGGGGAAGTAGTATAAGCCAGGGAGAAATACACTGAAAAAATCCTTGTGTTGACCCCAATTAAAATAACTTAGGGAGAAAGCTACCAATCGAACAAATACTCCTTCAGGCAAATATATTTCCTCTTCCGGTCACCTAGGGGCATAGAAATCCGAAGTTTATCTAAATTACCGTTGAGTGAGTCTATCACAATCTTCACACCAAGATGCTTAGAACTGAGGGTTTTGCCTGAGTTTTGGGTGGGTTGGGTAGCCGTAAAAAGTTACCAACCCACGCTGAATTCCGAAAAAAAATTCTAAAAAAAATATATATATACATATACATATGTATAGTTATATATGTTAAAGCAAGGATTCGGGCGATTCGTATGTTGGCAGACACCCGGGCGCTGCTTAGTCTTTTTAGATTAAGATTTTAGTATATTTCCTCCTATTGATAGGTGACGAAGTATCTAAGCAATTACTTCTTAAATTCTGAAAGAAAATAAAGGCTATAATAAACCTTGCTAGGGACTAGCAAGGAGTAAGCATGAGGGTATGATAACACTGCATATGGGAGTGATAATTCTGTTAAATAGGGCCCATCTTAAGAATAAAAGGCACAACATAAGTAGAATGGGAGCATTGCTTGCATCATATACCAAGATTTCTTATAAAATTGTATTAATGGCCATTTGTGTAAGCACTTGTCAAAACAGGCCTCAGATGAGCAATCAGACTGCACGGATGGATTCAGAACGACGAACGGAGTCCAACGGACTCAAGATCGGTCAAATCCGACATCCAGAGCTCCTACAATGGGCCCAAGAAGTGCTGACCGTTGATCTGATGATCAATGGCCCTCATTGCACCACGTCACCCCCCGCTCACCGCGCGCCGCTTCCTCCTTCAGCTGAGATTAAATCTCGGCCGTCGATCTTCGATCGGACAGCCGAGAACCGCGCGCCCGCCGCTATCACCGCGACAAAGTAGCGGGCGTGGCACAGCGGGTTGCGCACATGCCTGCACGCACGCGGCGCGGGTTCGAGCCACACAGGGTGAAAAATCGAAGACGGAGAGGCGCGCGGCAAAATTGGGTCGCCCAATCAGCAACGGGCGGCCGAGATCGCGCCACGCGGCGCGCCCTCAGACAGCGAGCGCTCACTCGCACGCGCACGCCGGGCGACGACGCCCGCATGCACGTGCGCCCGAGGAGCGATCCAAGCGCGCCCGAGGGAGGTTCTCAGTCGCCACAGATCGAGCGTGAAGAAGAACGGTGCGGGCGTGTGACCAGCGGGCTTCACCGACGCTTTTGGAAGGGTTTTAGCGACGTTTCGGACGTCGCTAAAACCCCTTCTTCTTTTAGAAAGCCCTTCTCCCTATTTAAACCCCCTCCAACCACTCATTCAAGGTATTCACTTCCCTTGCAACTACTTTACCCCTCTCCTAGCTAGCTTTAGGCCCTCTTGTAATCGTCGGAGACGACGAGCCACCGACGGAGCCTTCTCCACCGCCGTGGCTGCCTCGTCGCTCTCCCCCTCTCTCTCTCTCTCTCTTTTCCTCTCTTTTAAGCTTTCCCTTACTTATGTTTAAGCATGTATTTAATGTTGTAAGCTGTAAACTGAAGCTGCATGATTAATGAAGTTACTTTCCGTTCAGTGTTTACTTTATTTCCTGTTTAAGTTGCATGATCAAGCAAAGAAACGACTCTAACCCTAATCTCTCTCTCTATCTCTCTCTCGCTTTTCAACCATACCTTTCGCAAGCAAAACCCCGCAATTTTCGTGACAACAAGTGATATGCAAAATCCGATTTTCATGCCTCCCTGAGACCGACACTTGGACTCATCTCCGTTTCTTTACTTTAAAACTGGCGTTGCAAGTGCGACTATAACGACACTTCTTAACACACACGCACGGGAGCACTCCACCAGGACGTCTGGAGCTGAAGCCGGACATCTAAAAGCACAATATCGCATGAGGTACGTATCTTCCTGCGCTACTTTCCGTCATATAGATTGTAGCATAGGAGATGTCGGGTTGAGATTGGATCTGCGGGTTTTCATATGTAGGAGAGGGCCTTGGGAAGGCGTGCAGTGCACTTTTCCAAGTACTTTTGGACATCTAATCACGTCGCCAGATGTCCAGAGGTACTTCTAGACAACCGGAGGCTTTGTCCAACGTCTGGAGCTGCCCCTAGACAGTCGCGAAGGGAGTCTAGACATCTAAAACGGCCGTAGGAAGTGCAAAGTGAGATCTGACATCTTTTAAGACGTCAGGGACTAGTCCCAGATGTCTGATTTTGGATAATAACCATGTTTTTGGCCTGTTTAGGACACAAACGGAATTGGATTTCCGCAAAGTACCGCTGTCTCCACTTGAGTTTCTCTACATGTTCGTGTTGAGTACCCACTGTTTTGACCTCGTTTGATGTAAATTAGTCGCTGGTACAGGTTATCAATTGGTGGCGTGTTCGAGGCCCGCAGAGATAACGCAATCTGCGGTGCAGGCCCCCATTCCTCCCATGATACCCGGTAGAGTGGTTTAATTCAATTGTTAATATTTAAATGAGAATGTACCTGTTTGAAATAATCGAATCGAACTCTAGGATGTGAAATGAACCCTAAGGTAGAAATGTATGAACCTGTTTTGAGCTGTATTGTTTACTTGAGTGCATGTTTAAAATAAATTGCTAGCAAATGGTATTAGTGTAATTATGAGATGCATGTTAAAATATGAGTTGCCTGTATGTGAATGAGAAAGTGAATGGTGAAACCACAAGTTGCATGTAAATGACTGAGAATTAAATTGTGAAAATACGAGCTGCCTGTATATGGATGAGGAATGAGTTATGAAACATAAGATCTAAATATGGATAAATGAGATGAATAATGAGTATGAACCCTATAGGGAATTAGTAAAACTCTTGTGTATGAAAGGAATTTGGAATGTAGACAGGAAATGAGTTGGCCTTAGTGTACACGATACCAAGGAGAGCAACTGTCCCTTTTAGTGTAGAGGGGGAGTTAGCCACCTCTTGGGTTGAGGCCCGGGGTAGGACTGGACACTCTACACCGACTCCTGTTGGCTCTCGCGTACGTGGTACTGGGATGAGCTACTAGTGTAGGGAGAAAGCTAGCCACCCCACGGGGCCCAGGGTTAAGCTAGCCACCCTACACCGACTTTGTTAGACCCGCTGGGCAAATTGGGGAAGTCGGATGAGGGTACGCGGACTGTGGAGGAGCGAGACCCCAGTTGGTTCTGAGGGGCAAGACCCCTATTCTGAGAGGGCAAGGCCCTATACTATTCCGTGTTGTACCTTAGGCGTACCCGCTAGCGGAAATGACTGATTGCGTGCCAGTTCGGGTTAGCTACCCGTGCGCTTATCACGCGTGCCGTAGTCACCGTTACGTCGCGACAGTGACCTCCGAGTGGTTGACTAGGTGTAGGACTACCGCGAGGGAACTCTCTCGACCAGGAGAGCATCACGTGTACCATCTACTCCACGGAAAAGACTGCAATCAAGATCGTTCCCACGAGGAACAAGAAAGATCAAGAAATACTTGGATCCTTTGTGAAATAAATGAACCAGAAATACATAGATGAGATAAATAGAAATGAGAATAAAACCTGCTTGTTTGCTTTTACTTTACTTTCACATACCTAATGTAAACACCACTCTACTTAGTGTTCGCTAACTCTATCTTTTCGTAACCTTATTCAGGACCAGGAGTTGAGCAGCCTGAGTTTCCAGCTGCAAAGGGTGTTGGGCCCAGCCGAGCCTAGTCGTGGTAGTTTTCTTTCCAACTCTTTTATTTCTACTGTAGTAGTGAGTATTGGACCTTTAAATTATTGTTTCTGTTACTTTCTGTTTTCCTTCCGCTGTTGTTGTTGTGGTGGCATATACTATTTTGAGACAGTTGTTCTAGTTTCTTTTACTGTTTCATTTTTTCTTCTGCTTAGTTATATTGCATGTGTGAATGTGGTTTATTTCCTACTTTTGGTCATTTCTCGTTGGACGACTAGGTCTTGGGATTGTCGAGGTGAGTTGGTCTCAGGTCCTGTAGGGATCTGGGAACCGAGTCGTAACAATAACAAAGCTGGGGGGCTTTTTATAAGAAACTTGAAAGTTAGGGGTGTGGTTGTAAGAAATAGAGACTTTAGGGGATGAATTGCAAACTAGGTCAAGATGGATTCTGATTTGGCCCAAATTTTGGTGTTAACCTAATTTCGACCCAAGGAATCTAATGGTGAACTTGGATTTGAGTTTTGATCGCATTTGACTGTGTAAATTGCAAAGAAGCTCAAATCAAGGCAAATTCCCATCTAAAACTATGTTCTAGGTCAAAATGAGTTCAGATGATCAAACCAAAGGTACCAAACCTCTTATAATATTTTTCTATGAATTTTATAAGTTTTAGATTGATTTAATCCTGACCATAAACTTTCCAATTTAAGTAGGACTAATAATTAGGGTTTTGTGTATTGATTCGGTTATCGAAATTTGTGAAACCCTGTTTCTGTTAGTATGGACCCACTTCTCAATTTTTAATGCTCAATTGACTTCTAATTAACCACTGGGTGACCCCGTGGTTAATCTGCATTTGTGCTATGATATTAAAACAACATAATTAACCCTACTTTAGTGTCTTCTCAAAACAGATCAGAGTGGAATTATTATCCTCAGGCAATCATTTAGGAGCATTTATCTCTCGATTCCAACTAATTTAAGCCTAATTATGACGAATGATGGTGTTACCATCATACCCTCATACTTAACTTTTGCTAGTCCCTAGCAAAATCCTATGGAAAAAACTAGCTCTCTAGACCATGTTTTTGATGTTCAAATGCCTGATTGTGCCACTTATCTAGAAATTAGATCGAAATACGAACAGTAGGCCTAGAGGTGCTCAAGTACCAGCCAAGATCCAGACTTAACCAGCTTCAGCTTGGGTCTATCGCGAATGTTTCCAAGGCCTGCAAAAGCTACTCGGAGGTTCGTTGACCTCAGCGGTTAAAGCACCCATGCGTATACGTATCAAGTTTAGGTTCAGTTTGCCAATTTTGATAAGAGAAAGAGAGGGATTTTGATTTTGAGAGTTTTCTCTTGTTTCTTTTTATATTCCCCTAAATCCAACATCGGATTGGCCCTAAACACGATATGTATCAGATTCCTTATCCCCACCATCAATCCTCGAAGTGTCTCTGGCTTTCGATGCTTCGGGATAGCACTGCCCATGGTAACCCCCAAAACCCTAGCTTTCGACACTTCGAGATAGTGCCGCCCATGGCATTTTGTAGCTAAATCCAAGCCCTGTCAATCGACATTTCAGGATAATCCTGCCTATGGCACCTGAACCAGCACAAGGTGCTTACATGCCCCCGATATGATATTTACATATCCTAGGAGGCAAGCATCGAGGTAACAATATGTTATTACACATCTTTGAGGGGAGTATTTTTCATTCCACCTCTCTGCGTCGAGAATTTTTCTAATCAACTTGTGTCTTCGAGCTGCTCCTATCAGATCTTCGGGATGACTTTTTCATAATAGAACACTTTTGGCATTATTTCTTCGTTAAGCGCACTGAACTAGACCGGTGTGTGATTTTTGGGTGCCTAAGTTACCAAGTCCTGCAAACCAAAGGGCAAGCAACGAGATCAAATAATCCCTAAGCCTTAGACTTAATACATCATCCTTGTACTTTCCTCAACCTCTTAGAGACTAATCCAGATCTTAACAAATACGTGAGTGTTTAGGCCTTAGAACAGGCCTAAGAGACCTAAGATCAATACTCTTTACTAATCTCCCTGTCTCTAGCACTTTAGGACTTAATCCTTGTTTTGATTTGGTGTAGAACTTAAGTAGATTCTATAATCAATTGCTAGGACTATCCATGTTTTCTTGATTTTGCTCCTTTTGGCATTCTTTGTATTTTCTCCTCTTTTCTTCCTCAAGAAAGATTTTCAATCAATTTTAAAAATTTTCCTCTCCTTTCTCCATTTTTTTTATCAAATATGTTTTTTTTTGTGATAACCTCTCAGAGAATAGAATTTCCATTTGTTTTGCACTTTAAAACCTTCCCATGCCTAAGTTTTGCAATATCTTCATTGTAAACTAGGTAGGTACGAATTCAGCTTGGTTCAAGGTTTAGAACAAGGTCGATGGGTGGGTGAATGGGTCGAGATGACTGTTGCGGACGATTTCAAGCTTTGATACAAGTATCAAAGGTAGGGTCGGTTATTCTAAAGTTGAATCCTAAAGTGCAATAGGAATGGAACCCAAAAAGATGGTCAGAGAGGTCTGGATTTTTTGGAATGATGGGTTACCTCCCATTAAGCGCTAAATTCAATGCCTTCAACCGAGTAGAAGGTGATCAAGGACAAGGGTTGGTCAGATTGGTGGAATTTTATAGGACAAGCACTTTAATTAGTAATCTGGTTGGTCCAAGTAGGTGCTTGTTCAGGTCAATAGGTTGATGATGCAGACCAAACCCTATCAGTTTGGTGAGTTGATGGATGTGAATCAATAGGCGTGGAGCCCACCAGATGCTTTGTGGCTTGAATAGATGTGGAAATACAATTCTAGGGTTTGGCTGAATCGGTTTTGCCGGATCAAAGTAGGGTTCCTCAAATGATAATGGATTTGTGGAAAATGTTGGAACCCTACTGGTGGGATCAGAGGTGTACAAAATGTAGTTGTCAATTAGATCAATGTTCGATTCCCTATCAAAAGATGGTGAAAGGCTCTGTATGAGGTATGGCTGCTTCGAGTTCCAAATCATCGACCTTAGAATTAGAATTAAAGAATGGGTCATGGATATTGAGGTCATAAACTGTCTCGTAAGTATCTGAAAACAATGGTTCTCCAAAATCAGAGTACGATTCGAAATCATCAGAGAATTTACGACAATTAGCTTCCAAACCTGATTCAAGATCGAAATTTCCACCACAGAACAAATCATGATTCATGGAGTCAACTTGATTTTTGTCTAACCTAGTCTCAAATTCCAAGCTCAAAGAGGTGTCCTTACTAGGCATAGGCTTGAGTTTTGGGCACCTAAGGTAGATCCAATCAAATCCCAACTCTTCCAACTCCTTTAATTTTGTGTCGTAAATCAGTGTGACTTCCAAAAAATCAATTCATTCTTCTGAGGAGTTTGGAGAGGTATAATCATCAAATATAGGCCTGACATCATAATTTTGATCTAAAATCTGATTCTGATCACATCGGGCCTCATGATCATCCCAAATAGGCTCAGTTCTAGATTCTAGATCAGGGATAGGAATTGGGTTACTAGAATATGGACTTGGGTCTAATGGGATATCAGAATCACTTTCAAGGACTACCTTAACAGGAAAAGGTAAGGAAGTTACATCCTCAAGGGACTCTGACTCGGATTCATTACAGATGTTTGGAAAATCTAGGCATCATGGACTAGCTTCATGGCTACCTATGGCTGGCTCATGATTGGGAACATTTGTAACTAGATCCACCCAACCCACATCAAGATCAAGCATGTCATTCTGCACAAAATTCGAATCTGGTTCCATTTGGATTGGGGATCCATAATAACCTCTATTTTCGAACCTGGGCTCTGGAAAATCACATTGATCCTCAACATTGTTCCAAGATTCATCATCAGCTTCTGAGTGGAGATATGGATACTTTTTGTCAATGGCTTGTTGCAACAGATTTAACATATTTCCATGTTTCTCAATGTCATCTCGATATATTTCCCAGAGTAGTGGATTTGTAAAACATTGTCAGCCTTCTGTGCTATGCAATTCCCACAATTCACTGAATTCTGATATGAGGGCTTCTCGGGTTGAACCATTTATCATTCATGTCAACATCAGATGGGCACAGTTCACAATAAGGGTTGTTGTCTCTGACACCTTAACCTGAATGCTTCTAAAGGGATCTGAGGTTTTGTAATACTCATCATGGTGTCTAAGAGCAGCCTCGATCATTTTCTTTTTCATGAACACTCTTCCTATGTTGTCAGGTTACATCTCCAAATCAAGTGGTGCATCAGGTTGTAGAATCAAATTCAAGTCCACATTGAATTGATTATATCATATCAGATTTCCCACAAAAGATCAACTTTAATGGAGGCCTTTAGATCAAACCTAGGGACCGCTCCTGTGTATGTGTACTACAGAATAGATGAGGGACTAGATGTGTATTGGACCCAATCAAGGCACCCAAAACAATATTTGGATGAGTAAGGAGGTTCAAGGCAGATGATACCTCTAGATCAAAAACTCACTCACCCGAGACTCACTTGAGCAACTAGGAAGGGAGAGTCCCGCAATGACCCCTACACGGTAAAGCGTCCCCACAGGTTACAGGGTTTCCCCTACCCTGATTATGTGCCATGAATTTCACTTGAACTTTAGAGTTGATTTTGATTTGTGATCTAATTTGGAGGTTGGTTAACCCACAAAGTGAATCAACTTCACCTAACTTGCCCTTTAGTTTAGGATGAGTTGGGTAAAGAACCCAAAATCACCCTAAGTGGTTCACAAATAGGTTATTAGGTCCCAAGTTTTAGTGATTCAAGTGATTGTTAGAGCATGCTTTTAGGGTTCACTTGATTAGATCAATTCAACCAAGGCTTAGGTAACACACGATGCGGGAAATCTATTCTCTTTAAATCAAGCAGGTGTGTTTTCCTGAAACCTTAATATTGAAACCCTAATTTGGCTCTATTATCCAAGTCCAATTCTTTCCAAAGTTGGCACCTAGGGCTCGATCAAGAAGGTGAATAGCCCAAGACACCTTAAGTCCCTAATAGGTGCAAGTATCGGGATTGGGGATCACTAAGCAAATCAGATCAAATCAGGCAACTTAGATGATTAATTACTATGAAATAAAGCAAGTTGATCCTAATTGGTTCTCTTTTTTTAATCCTTTGAGAGATAATGGGCTTAAGAAAAAGGGAATGAGATTACCTTCCCCTGGTGTGGTTGTTCGTGCAGCCGCTCTTTAGATTCACCTCGCAAACAATCACAATAAATCAAAGAAATCAAGTTAGTATCAAATCAAAATTGTAATTAGTGAATGAAATGCGCGTTGCTCCCCGATAACAGCTCCAAAATGTCGATAGGGTTTCGTTGCAGTTTAAGAAATGATTGCGTCATAGTACAGTCAACTAAAGCATATCAACATTTCAATTTATAAGTGCTCGAAAACAAGAATGAGTCCGAGGTCGTTCGCAGGGAGCAAATATGGAATTCTCAATACTAGTCGAAATATAAAGAATAAACAAGCACAATAAAGATATTCAATGAATAATAAAAATTTACACAAAATGATGTTCAATAATAGCAATTGTATTTCAGGAAATAATGGGATAAAAAGAATAAAAAATCCTAAAAATGATAATTTGAATCACCACCATTAAGCACATATCCCAAAGTAATTAACCAATTCAATTTCTCAACAGTGATCTTGAACCACTTAACCAGTAATATTCATGTCAGATAATAGCCAAATAAGTCCATAGTAATCAGAATCAGACGTCAGTACAGAGAGCCAGACGACTTAAACACCCAAGCACAAGGCCTCAGACAATCAAAATTCTCCCTAAGTGTTGGGTGTATACGCACAAATCCCGAGGTACATGTGTGCACGAATCCCATTGTAAAACCACCCCCCACCCTCCTCAAATTTCTCTCTTTCTTATCCAGGTAAATGAGTATTCATAGTAACGGGTAATCGAATCAGGGCATCGGGTCTAGGCCCACGGGAGTGGGTCGCGGGGGAGGAGTGAGAGAGGGCATAAGTGAGCGTGTGGGCAAGGGGACCTCACCCCCATGTTTGAGGGGATCAGGCCTATGCAGAGAAACAATTTATGCTACTCTCCCACATACGATGTGGGACTAAAACTTGTCCCCTTCTTCTTTACGCGATGCAGCGACGAAGCTGCTCCAATTGAGGCAATTGCTGTTACGCCTTCATCCAATTGAAGACCCATACATCCTCTCTAGATGAGTCTGCATCCTTGCACGATTGAATTAGGGTCAGAGATGGTCGGAAGACGGTGGACAGAGGCAAAGAACCGGTGGTGATGACGAAGCTCTAGTGAGGACCTGAAATACAATAGAATGGCCTTTCAGCCCAATTAAAAAGTTCGAGTCACCAGAGCACAGCGAATGCAACAGTAGTGTTTGGGAAGTGTGAGGTGTGTGGTGTTCATGCGTCATCTAAGAGGGCATGCGTGAGGTGTGGTGTTTGCGGGTGTCTGAAGTGAGTGAAATGCCCAATAGGTTGAGGGCTTTTATTTAGTGGAGGGAGAGGAAGCTTTTGGGGGTGACGGCAAGGTGTATGGTGGTTGCGCGGCTTTACCGAAGGCGTCGCCGGCGCTGGGGAAGACAGAGGGGGAGACAGTGGAACGGTGATGGAATCAAGATGTCGAAGGGCTAGAGCAAACCTAAAGAAGGAAAGGGAGAGGTTCAACCTGGTTAATGGATGAATGGGGGAGAGATTCCTTGCTAGCGTGGCTTGCCAGAGTCGAGGACGATGAAGCCTCCGATGAGGGATAGGGCGATGAGGAAAGGGGTAGACGGCCTCTGCTTTGGTTGACGAGAGGCGGAAGGAGAGGAAGGTCATGGGTTGGCAAATTTGACCATTGGTCGGGCAGATGATGATAGGGAAAGGAGGACGACAGCTGTGGCGAAGGCAGCCAGAGAAGAGAGGAAGTAGGGGTTTTGGCCTAGAACCGAGCTTCGCTAGACGTGGGAAGTTTGGGGAACGTAAATAAAGGATGTTTTGCGACCTTAATTAGGAAGAATTCGAGAAATTTGAGTAGGATTCAGATGTGATTCCTTCTTGTGATTGCTACTGTCGATGGAGCTTCTCAAGCTCCAATCTGGGCAAGAGATCAAGTCTAAATCGTAGAAAATCCATTAATAAATAATCCCTCCAAATTTGGATGGATTTGGACTTAAAACGAGGGAGATACCTACGGTCAAAGGTCGATTGGCCATTCAGATAGGAGTTGTAGGTGGCAGGGACCCATTTGTGAAGAAGATAACAAAGTTGGGGGGCTTTTTGTAGGAAACTTGAAATTAAGGGTCTGGTTGTAAGAACCATAGACTTTGGGGGCTGAATTGCAAACTAAATCAAGATGGACTCTGATTGGGTCCAAATTTTGGTGCTAACCTAATTTGGACCCAAAAAATCTAATGGTGAAATTAGATTTGAGTTTTGACCACGTTTGACTAGGTAAATTGCATAGAAGATCAAATTAGGGCAAATTCCCATTTGAAACTATGTTGTAGGTCAAAATGGGTTCAGATGATCAAACCAAAGGTACCAAACCTCTTAGAATATTTTTATATGAATTTAGGAGATTTAAATTGATTTAATCTTGACCAAAACCTTTTCGATTTAAGCAGGGCTGATAATTAGGATTTTGTGTACTGATTTGGTTCTCGAAATACGTGAAACCCTGTTGCTGTCAGTGTGGACCTACTTCTTGGTCTTTAATGCTCAATTGACTTCTAATTAACCCCTAGGTGACCCCGTGGTTAATCTGCATTCGTGTTGTGATGTTAAAACAATAGAATTAACCTTATTTTAGTGTCTTCTCAAAACAAATCAGAGAGGAATTATGGTCCTCTGACAATCATTTAGGAGTATTTACCTCTTGATTTCAACTAATTTAAGCTAGTTATAACAAATGATAGTGTTACCATCAATCTCACCTAAAGATTACAAAGAAAAAATAATTTCTCGATGACTTGACTCTAGTCTCACTTGAGGAAAATATGAAGAGAAACTTGGGAAGCTAACTATTATCACACTCATCAAGAACATGAACTAAGAAATTACTCAGAAAACAAACTCTTAAATAAATTAAGAAATGATAACTTGGCATTAAGTCTGAAAAATATGAACAAAATTAACATTTGAGTTACTTACGGGACTGGGAGTTTCTCAGATATTTACTCAGTAAAGAACAACAAGGAACTTTTTCCACTCACATGCATAAGTAAACTCCTTCAAGTAACATTAATCATGTTGAAGGTTAGTCTTCAGACATCCAGGAGGCCTAAGTATCCTCTATTATACATAGGAGAAAGATTTATACAAAACAACTAAGTAAATGCCAACTCTCAAATATATTCAAACATGTTCAAAATGATGTCTATGCTCCTATCCTTTTTTCTACCTTGGTTTATAAGTGATTGACATTTCTAAGATTTTGTGGGAGAGAAGCAAAATAAAGAACCTCAAGACCTTTCACTTTAATCCAAGAAAAGAATTACTCATTGCAAAATTCTCAAAGAGCTTGATACTGAAGCCTTATAACAAGGAACTTGAGGAAACAAAGTCTCGAGAACCCTAAATCTAAAGATCCTAGAGAAAATAAAAAGACAAGAGGAGCGATTCCCAGAACCTAGTTTGGGGGGTGACCATACTCTAGAAGAAGTCTATAAATTGGGGGCTCAAAGTAGTTGTAAAAAGGATTACAATTTTATTTCACTCTCTTGTACTTTTTCATTTACTTGTCTTCTACCATTCTGTACGCTCTTCTTTAAAGCAAAAAAGTTTCTTTGAGAAGTGAAATCTACTACATGGAACTTCTTACCTAACATGGTGTAAGCTTCGTTGACTATGATACTGTGGGGAAAGATTTTCACTTAGTATCCTTTGAATCTAAGTGTAAACTCTTTCAAGGCATGCATGTATGGAGGACATACGTCAAAACATCATGCAACATTTGTCAAGCTTGAAAAAGATGAACAAAGGATCTTCCACTATAGTATATATGATAGGTTTAACTGTGTATCTATGCATGTCTACAAGCATAGATGCGTATGTATCTGCTTATGCACACGTATATGTGTCTATAAAATATTGATAGTTAAATATCTTATTTTGAATATTTACAACATTTTAAATGCATAATATATCTTAAATGTACTTTTATAGAAAGAATGGATGAAAGAAAGGGGAAAAACATTGAGAGGTTGGATAGACATCCAACTCAACCTAAAGCCAATCTCAAATTCATGACGTTTAGGTTAAGCCTAGGCCTTAACTTTCTAAAATTTTCAAGTTTCAATCAAGCTTGCAACTCCTAGAACAAAAATGGTGTTATTGGATACAACTGTATCAATCCTTAGGCTTAGGTTTTCTATGCTAATTTGAAAAATAAGCTGGGAGATGATAACAATATATACACATATATAGAGCCCTAGGATAAATTGATCCACCTCCAAGATCCATTTACCTAAAAGAACATAAATCCTAACTCAAGCATAAATCTCAGGCATGGGGGTATGATTGCGCATCAATCATAGGTCTTAATTGACCTAAATTAGGCTAGGACTCAGCATAAGTTAGGGTTATTTATGCATGCATACGCATTATCTACATCTTTACTGCTTTTCTTTAGCTATGCATAAAATAAAGTTATAATGTGCTGATTAAGTGCATTATGTCGATTGCAGGGAATAAGCTTATCAGGAGCTAGATCTGAAGCTGGATCAGGAATAACGGGAGTTGTAGCAGAGCTGGAGCAGAAGGCCTAGTTTAAATATAGGAATAATAATGTAAGGGGGTTAAAAGTTTGCTATTCTATTAAGTAGGAATAAAGCAGTAAAATGTGAAGAGCTTAGGTCCATCCTAGCCCTAGGATAGCCTAGAGACTTCCCTAAGCATTAGCCACCATTAGATTAGGTCACAACACCCTAGGAAGCCTTAAAACCCTAGTTCCAACCCTTCTCTGGACGTCCAGATAAGTTTTAAGACGTCCAGGACCCTTAGCCAACTCCCGCACACTTCAAACCCACTTCTGCAGTGTTATTGGGCGTCCAGATACTTTGTCAGACGTCCAATTTCTGCAGAATACCCAAAACAGAACCCGAAACCCTTCCTGACTCTGATTGGACGTCCAGACAACAAGTCTGGACTTCTGATTTTTGAGTATAAGACATCTGATTCTATAATTAGATGTCTGATACTGCTCTCCAATTCCTATTTTGAGATTTAAGCCTTGATCTTGGATCTCTAGGTCCCTAAACCCAATTCCAACCCCATAGGAACCTAAATTAAGGTGCCCTAACCCTAGTATATCACCTCTAGACCTCCCTAAGGACCTAATTAGGTCCTCACTAAACCTAATTGACTTGGATCTTAGTCAATTCCATCAGCATATTCACTTGGACTCATTGAGTCCAATTGAGCCCTGATCTCAGTACACACTATCCAATTGGACTCAGTGAGAGTCCAATTAACCTAGACCTGACTTAATTGAGTTGTTTTACTCTCAATTAAGTTTCCACACACCCAATTAAACTTGTATTAAGTTTAATTGCACTTTACCTTAGTGAATTAAGGTTTATAACCCTAATTTGAGACCTACCTTGACTTAAACCCATTAGAACCCAACCTAATCAACCTAGCCACCTAAGTTTCGACCCACACACACCCACACAAACCATCCACACGAAAATATCTAGCCTAGAGTTCTCTAGAACTCTCTACCATGTGTGGTTGCCTTGGTTGCCAAAAATAGCAACCAAGAGCCATTCAATTTTTAGATCCACATTTGGTGGATCTAAAAACCACCATCCACCCTCTCTCTCTCACTCTCCCACGAGCTCCCACCATAGGCCTCTCTAGAGAATTCCATAATTCTCTAGAGAGCTTCCCTTAGGTCTATAAAAAGACCCCTTGGGTGGCCATTTTCACCCATTCACTCCCTTGGCAATTTCTCTCCATTGGTGCCATTCACGCCACCTCCACTTAGCCACTCACTCCACCTCCACGAGCTCACTACCACCACCATGGAGGACACCATGCCAGGATGCTGGATCAACCCTACTTCTCTCCAAGGGTCGGCCTAAGCTACATTGGCTGCCCCTCATTCTCCTCTCGACCACTCCAAGGCCATCGGGGACCACCCCTGAATGCCCTCTATTCTTCTAGCTCTAGATCATGATCTTCATAATTTTTATTGCTTTCATTTACTGCTTAGTAGAGTAGTCTTACTTCTTCCCCAATGATGTATGCGAAATCCCCCCGCTGATTCTTGTATGCAATCGTTTTGTGGTAGTTAGATTTAATTTTAAGCATTCATGTATAAGCTTTCCTCTAGATTTCCTTGTGCAACAACTCTCCCACGATGAATGAAATTTCATTTTATGTATATATATCTTTTATGTGTTTGAAATCACCATGAGCTGAATGATTATTTTATTTGCGTGATTTAAGTGCCTGTTCTTTAACCGCCTATATATTGCGCACCAGAATATTAAGTAGAGCGGCTTTAAGATCGATTTCAAAAACAGAAACATGCCTCCCAGAGACGAACAACCGGGACTCAAAGTCTCGTTATTTTCAAAACATTATTTTTGACGAACATTTTTGCGCGACTATACTACGACTTTCGACGACTTTCAAATGCACGAAAACGGCTTTCTGTCAATACCTAATTGCAGATCAACTCTTGGCATCGCAACATGTAAACCCCTTAATTAAGAAATTAGTGACTTGATACCTTATCTTGACACACAACAAATATGTTACACCAACATCAATCTTATCACAAATCAAGTGTCTATCTAACTCTACATACTTCATAAATCATAGAGAATAAGGTTATTTGTGAGATTGATCAACTAGTTCCCTTCTCTCTCCCTTCCTCATTCTCCCCCAAACCCTAAACCCCACACCTCCTATTTACACCCCTCCTCCCCCTTCTCTCCTCACACCACCAGCCACCACCACCTCCAGATCTCCTATGTGGCAGTGGCGAGGGCAGACAAGAGAGGCGAGTGGGG
Source organism: Thalassia testudinum (assembly GCA_037157565.1). NCBI lineage: Eukaryota > Viridiplantae > Streptophyta > Magnoliopsida > Alismatales > Hydrocharitaceae > Thalassia > Thalassia testudinum. The sequence goes on along the minus strand of JAZHRO010000003.1, from coordinate 1,962,296 downwards.
GGCGAGAGAGGGAGAGTGAGAGGGAGGAAGGAGGAGAGCATGGGAGGAGGAGGACCAAGGTCAGTGGAGCTTTGGTGGAAGCTCGACGAAGCTTCTATGGAGCTCGGGGAGGAGCCGGTAAGGAGCTGCTCAAGCTCCTGCAGCAGTTGGAGCTACCGCTGTGGGAGGAGGAGCGAGCGGAGAGAGCTACGAGGAGTTCCTGGTATTGGAAGCTTTCCAGTATCAGAAGTCTGGAGTGGAGTCCAGAAAACTGGCTGGGTACCTGGACGTCCGGAGCTAAGGCCAGACGTTTGAAAGCACATTTATTGTAAGGTACGTATCTCCCTATGCCATGCATATCGCAATGTAGGGGTTATTGTCGGCTGACCGTACCTACGATTGCGTACGCAGGTGCAGCTTTGGGAAGGAGTGCGGAACACTTTTCCACGTGCTTTTGGATGTCTGAATACATCACCAGATATCCAGAGGTGCTTCTAGACGACCAGAGACATTGTCCGACATCTGGAACTATCTTCAGACGGTCGCAGTGAAGGTCTGGACGTCTAATTAGCCGCAGGAGACACAAGGTAAAATCTAACGCCTTTTAAGACATCTGGGATTATTCCCAGATGTCTGATTTTGAATAGTAGGAAGGTTTTTGACATGTTTAGGGTCCGATCGGGGTCTGTATTACGCAAACGAAATACCTACACTTTCCTCTCGAGTTCCTCTACGTACTAGAGTCTGTTATACACTGTTTTGAACTCTCCTTTTGTGATGTATTCCCTGGTATAGAGTTTCAGCCTGTTGTGCGTTTGGGGCTCGCAGAGATGTCTGGGTTTGTAGTTCAGGCCCCCATTACTCCTGTGTTTCCTAATAGTGTGGTTTAATTTCGTTAATAATATTTAAATAAGAATGTGCTTGTGGAAGTAGCCGAATGGAACCTTAGGATGTGGCATGAACCCTAGGGTAGAGAAATGAATGAGCCTGTTTGTACTGTATGGTTTACTTGCATGCGTGATTAAGATAAATTGCTAGTAAATGCCTGTATTACAATTACAAGCTTCCTGTTAGAATATGAGCTGCCTGTATTTAATGAAACTACCTATGAAAACACCCGTTGCATGTTATTAAGAATTGAACTATGAAAACACGAACTACCTGTATATGGATGAGGAATGAATTATGAAACCTGAGATCTGGATCTGGATAATGAGGTGAACACGAGCATGAACCCTAAGGGGAATTAGGAGTAGAACTCCTGTGGATAGATGAAAATCTGGAATGTAGACGGGAAGTGTGCTGGCCCTTGAGTACGTGGTACCAAGGAGAGCAACTGTCCCCTTTTGTGTAGAGTGGAGCTAGCCTCCCTTGGGTTGAGACCCGGGGTTAGGATTGACCACTCTGCACCGACTCCTGTTGGCCCTCGAGTATGTGGTACCGAGGCGAGCTACTAATGTAGGGAGGGATCTAGCCACCCCACGGGACCCGGAGTTCAGCTAGCCACCCTACACCAACTTGTTAGGCCCTCTGGGCAAACCGAGGTAGTCAGATGAGGGTGCGTGGACTGTGGAGGGGCGAAACCCCTATTTGGTTCTGAGGGGCAAGACCCCTGTTCTGAGAGGGCAAGGTCCTATACTGTTCTATGCTATACTTTGGCAGTACCCACTAGCGGAAACGACTGATAGCGTGTCAATGAGAGGTAGCTACCTGTGCGCTTATCATACATGTCGTAGTCACCACTACGTCTTGAAAGTGACCTCAGGGTGGTTGACTGAGTGTAGGACTACCACGGGGGACTTTCCCGGCCAAGAGAGCACCACGTGTACCTTCTACTCTACAGAAAAGACTGCAATCAAGATCGTTCCCAAGAGGAACATGCAAGATCAACAAATATCTGGATGCTTGAGAGAAATGGGTGAAACAGAAATATATAAAATAGATAAATAAAAATGAGAATTAAACCTGTCGCTTTTACTGTTTTGTACTTAGATAATATAGATACCACTCTAGTTAGCGTTCGCTGATTCTGACTTTTCATAACACTATTCAGGACTAGGAGTTGAGCAACCCAAGTTTTCGGCTGCGGAGGGTGCTGGGCCTAGTCGAGTCCAGCCGTAGTTTTCTTCAACATTTCCTTTCTTTTTCTCTACTGTTGTAAATAATGGACTCTTAGTTATTGTTATGCTACTATTGTTTACTTTCCGCTTTCCGTTGTTGTTGTTGTGGTGGTATGTACTAAGACAGCTGTTCTATTTCCTTTATTGCTTTGTATGTTTTTTCTACTTAGTTATATTGCATGTGTGAATATGGTTTACTTTCCTGCTTTTGGTTATTTCTTGTTGGACAACTAGGTCTTGAGATTAGTCGAGGCGAGCCAGTCTCGGGTCCTGTAGGGATCCAGGAACCAGGTTGTAACATTACTTGAAGGTTGATATCTCAGAGAAAAACTTGCAACCATAACTTCTCAATGACTTCAAATTCCATAAAGCTGTAGTCATACAACAAAATTTCCTCTCAAATATAGTAGTACACATACATAGATCAACAATCATTACAAGAGATCGTCTAATCAACATTTGTACAACCTTCAATATTGAGCTCTTATCCTTTAATACAAAGAACTTCTTCTTGGTTTTTCTAGATGACACTATCTTTTTGTAGTGGCTTGAGATGAATATTTGTTGCTGCATGACAAATTGATGCAATTAGAGATTCATTATTGAAAACCTAATCTTCATTATATAAGGAGTTGGGAAAAATACAAATGGACACTCATACGATGCACAAATGAGAAAGGGCAAGACAAAATAAAACAAGGTAACATCTCAATACTCCTCCTCAAGCTAGATCATAGATGCTATAATGGTCAGCTTAGAGCACCACTGGTTAAACAAAAGGCTTAGGAAGTATTTTTGTGAAGACATCTATTGTATGATCTTAAGAGGAAACATGAGTACCCTTTGAATCAAATCCCTTGAGTAATGATAGTCTACCTCCACATGCTTTGTTCTTTCGTAAAACATAGGATTATTTGCAACACAGATATAGTAACCTTTTTGTTGCTTCTTTGATGCGAGAGGAAATTTACCTTCACAAAACTAGGCCTAAGAAGCTACAAGCCCATGTTTACGCGAAACCGCCGATGTATAGGAAATGCACGTGTAGTATAGTCGACGAAAATGCAAAACACTTAAATTTATAAAACTCAGATTCAAAAAGGAGTTCGAGGTCATTCATAGGAAGCAAATGGAATTCACGCACTAATCTTAATTCAGAATTAATGAGCATAGTAAATTAAGCGCAATAAAAGATATGCAATGAATGTAACTCAAAAGAGCAGGGGATAAAAAGAATTAGAAAGACAAAATAATGGTGATTTAAATTAATAATTATTCTTCTTAATTAAGCACATATCCCAAGCATTTAAATCATTCAAATAAATCAACGATATTCCTCAATCAATTAATCCACAGCAATTTAGGTACTTAAATGTTCCCACAGTAACTAGAATGCCTCAGAGAACAGAATAAGGCATCAGATACCTTATCAGAAGAGGCACAGCACCACAGAAGGCACACAAGGGTGCCAAAGCTTCTTATGGCCTTCTCTTCTTCAGGCCTTCTCAAGCACAACATAGGGCCAACTCTCCTCAAATGCTAACTGTAAAGCCTCTTCCTTCAGCACGTGCCCTGAGGCATTTATCTACGAAGAAAAACCCTCCCCCCTCCTCTTCACAGATCCTTCTTATTTCTCTTAGAGTTGGGGTTAATTGGGTATACAGGCAGTTTATCGGGTCATGAACATTGGCCAGACCCGCGTGCGTGGATCACGGGCGAGGCGTGCTCGAGCATGTGAGCGGGGGACCCAACCCCCTAGTGTCTTGGGAAATAAGCTTAAAGCAAGAATTCAATTTATGTCGCTGCAACCGCTCATCCGTAACTGATGTGTGACTATGTGGAGCTCCCTTCCTTGCGTGCGTAGCGGCTGGGATGTCCAAGCAATTGGAGCTACTATCGTCGCGCCTCGTTCAATTGGTGCTCCAAATAAGGTCCTGAGGCAAGTCTGCAACACCTGGAGGTGGTATTGAAGATGAATACAGCTGGAGGGTTGCAGTTGGAGTCAGAGAAGATGGTGGTGGTAGCAGTGTCCAGCGGAGTACCTGCAACTCGAAACACGACCTTGCGGCCACGTCAAAGTAGCTCAGAAGCTTCGCCGTGTGAAGGCGAGTGTGATGGTGGTGATTTTAGGGCGTGTGGAGGTCTGGCAGAGTCGAGGAAGTGGTGTGGAGGAGACGGAGTTCAGTGGGAGTTTTGAGTGGGTGGAATGTGAAATAGGAAGAGGGGTTTTGATGGTGGTGTGCTGGCGGAGGTTTTAGAGGTGGTTGCGTGGGTTTTGGCGGTCTGTAGCATGCAGAAGGCCTCGCTGGAGCGTCGCCGGAGTGGAGGAAGACGGTGGGAGAGAGAGAGAATTGGCGGTCGAATCTAATACCTAAAGGGCTAAACCTAAACTACTAAGAGAGAGAGATTTAGAACCTAATTGAGGACGAAGGGGGCAAGGGAGACGTCGGCTGTGATTGGCTGGCACCAGGGAAGGAGAATCCTCCGGTGATGGAAGCAACGATGATGAGGGGGTCTAGGAGCTCCTACTGTGGCTGGCGAGGAGCGGAGGAAGGCAAGGAAGATGATCCCGCTGCCTATGGTATGTGGCAGCGGGCGAGGAAGTCAGAGGAAGAGGAGTTGCTGGAGCTATGATGGAGGTGGCCGGAGAGAGGGATTTTGTGAATAGCTAAGGAATGCGGCATGAGGTTCAGGAGCTTTTATAGAGCTCCTGAACGAACTCCAGATCAGGAAACGAGCCCAAATTGGCTTGTGATTGAAGCATAAGACACCCACGAATCTCATGGGTTCGCTAGGGCTAAATGGTGTGATCTGGGATCCCTAATCATCAAAAGATTTTTCGTAATGTGAACACCAATCCCACCAAATTTGGTGGGATTTGGTGTTGATTTGAATAGGATTTGAGGCAATCAAAAGCCGCTTGGAGGTCGGTTGACCTCTAATGGCAGCAAGGACCCATTTGCAAAGAAGATAAGGAAGTTAGGGACCCATTTGCAAGGATTTTCAAATGTTAGGGGCTTGTCTAAAAGAAATAGAGTTTAAACGGACTGAAATGCAAATTAGGCCAAATTTTGGTACAAACCTAATTTGGATCCAAAGAATCTGATGGTGAAGTTGGATTTCAATTTTGACCAAGTTGGACTGGGAAATTTGCATAGAACCCAAATTATGGTAGAAATCTATGTGACTGTTTAAGATCAAAATAGGTTCAAATGGTCAAATCAAGAATACCAAATCTCAAGGAATATTTTTCTATGAATTTTGGAAGGTTTACATGAATTTTATCCTGACCGTAACCTCTGTAATTTAAGCGGATCTAAAATTAGGGTTTTGTGTGCTGTATTGGTTCTCGAAATGCGTGAAACCTTATTTCTATCTATGTAGACCTACATATTAGACTTTAATACTCATTTGACCTTAGATTAACCCCTAGAAAGCCTCGCGGTTACTCTGCTTTCAAGATGTGATTTTAAAACTGCAACATTAACCCTCATTTAGTGTTCTTCTCTTAGAATGGATTTGTATGGAACTATGGCTCTCAGGCGATTATGTAAGAGCATTTTTAATTAATTATGACTAAATAAAGATAGTTATGGCTCATGATGGTGTTACCGTCAACCCACATAACAAGCCTAAGCTCAAGAGGCTTGCAAATAAACAAGCCCAAACGAACTTGCATAGATCTAGCTAAGGATCTAACCCAATAGAGTTAAAAGCAAGAAGTAAATGATAATCACTCAATAGGAATGGAAATTTCATAACCCAGTACAACCATAAAGGGTTTAACATTAGGGAGGAGATCTAGCCCCTAATAGTCCACTAATAGTAGTAAATAGTAATTAAAGTAGATAGAATGCCCAATACAATGCTTAGGATCCTCTTTTACGGTGTATAAGTAATCCTTATCTTGTAGGGATTCTATTTTATTAATCAAGAATACAAATTGCATAATTATCAAAGGATTTCATAATGGTGTTGCTTATAGGATGTCTTCCACACAGTTCCTTCTTGGTTACTTATTGCCCAAGCTTTCCGTATCTGGTTTTGTAGCAATCTCATAGGATCTTGTTAAGAGGATCATATTTGTTGTAACCATCATAATGCCATTCGGTAGCTTGTTATGACCCAAAATCTAGATATGAGCCTAGATCTAGACTAGGCATCAATATAAACCTATTGACACTTGCCTAGTGCGAATCAGGTCAACATAGTATGAAAGATGAAGAAACATGGGTTTTGGTTAAACATGGTCAAACCTTAGGTAAAATTTGGTTAGAAGGTGTCACATATGGTATCGTTGGATTCCTCTCGTTGTAAGCTTGTCAATAGCTCCTATTTCGCAAAAATCAAAGTTGTGTAGCAAAAGTTATGCATAAAACATGTTTAATGGAGACATAAGCACACGTGAATCGAAATCAAGGGTTCGGGGTTTATTTTGTCAAAATTTGGTTTTGAGACATTTTAGAGTGGATCGCATCGTTTCGAACCCATCAATATCCATCGGGGTCAGGTCGGATCAGGTTAGGTCAAAACATCTCATAAAATGTGAAAAATGTGTTTTTGGTCAATTCTTAGCCAAACCTTTTCAAAATTGGGTCCTGTGTGGTATTGTTAGATTCCTCTCATCGTAAGTATTTCAATAGTATTTGTTTCGCATGAATCCGATGTGTAAAGTTCAAGTTATCGTAAAAAATAAGGCGAATACGATTAAGGCATGGTTAAACCTGCACCTATGGGAATTTTAATCAAGTTAGACATCCCTAATCCCCCTCCTGATTATGCAGAAATCATAGGACCTAATTTACCTGAATTAAGTTAGATCCTAGCTTAACTTAGGTACAGTGCATGCATGAGCAACATATTTTGCATCATAGTTGATTTGATAGCTTTGCAAATAATAATGCTATTTTATGCTCCAATTGAGAGGCAATAATAATTGAAGGTAATTCGGGGCCGCAAATGATAAATTCGGCCGTACGGATCTATTCAGGACAACGATTGGAGTCCAACGCTTTTGAGATCATCTTGATCAAACTTCCGTAGCATCTTATGAAGTCCACAGAAGAGAAAAAGCCAAGAAGCAAGTACATGAAAATCCGAACCTCAGATACCAAATTCAACCATAAGGATGGATCCTGATTAACGATTGCAATCCAATGACGCAAAAATCAACTCAATCGAAGCCCTATAACACCAACTACAAAGCTGGGAAGATGGGCAGTCAGGATGGCACCACGTGGTGCCATCCCAACGGCCCACCTACACGCCCTATCCACTGAAGAGTGAAGCAGGGTCGTTGGATCATCATCCAACAGCCACCGTTGAGCCACATCACCACCTTTTCGTGTCTCATCAAGTGGGAATCCATCCCAGCTGTTGGATCTTTATCCATTGGTTGTGGTGGCCGTGTGTGAAATCAGCTCAAGACACAAACACGCGCATAGCGTGTTTGTCACCGACCTCACGTAAAAGCATGAGACACGCGCTCGAATTGCGCAAAGCGCGAAATCAGAACAAGTGGTGCGCTTGGATGAAATAGAGTCGTGTGATGGCGATCGAGCGGCACGGAGGCAAACGCGTGGTGCACGATAGTGCAACAGATCTAAGGTGGTGCGATAACGTGCGAGGCAATGCGCGGTTGGATGCACCATTGTACGCGAAACCTAAAGGCAGTAGGCCCCCGTTCTCGACCGTTGATCTTCACGATCGAACGACTGAGGTTAAATGCGTGCACGCACGAGGAAAGCGGTAGCGGTGGATCAGGAGGCTGAGCAGCAGCCACGTGGCTTGTTCTGGATTGTCTACATGATGAAGGCATGATAAAGGTCCGTTTGAGGTGCGATATGATCCGTGGATCTCCTGATTGATGGATCTGATCAATCCAAAGGTGTTGCACAATTCTGGGGGCCAAAATACCTGCTTTGCCCCTCATTTTAACTATAGAAAGGACTCCAGAGCTCCCATTTGAAGGCATCTCCCCCTTTAGTCAACATCTCCAAGCTTCTCCTGCTCCCTCTTCCTCTGAGTTGTCCATCAAGACCACCTTGGTGCACCGCTCCTACTCTCCTTCAACCTCTCCAAAGGCCACCAAGGACCACCCTTGGTGCCCTTGTTCTAGTACATTAGATAGTTATTGTTAGTAATTCTAGTTCTAGTAATGCATGTTCTAGTTATTTAGTTCTAGTTCTATTTGAAATTTCTGTCAACTGATGAAACAATTGACTGATTTAAAGTGGAGTTGCTTTATATCTATCGTGATTAGTGCTTAGTTCTAGTTACTTTTAGATCAGTGTTAAAATCAAGTCATTTTATTGCCTCCCTAAGTTCGACCGGGATTCAACAGCTCGTTACATTTTATTTGCTTCGACATATTTTCGAATTATACCACGACGTAATTATCTAAAAACATAATTTTTTGGTCGAGTAAATTGGCATCATTGCTGGGGAGATACGGTGATTCTTGATTTAATATCTGATTTAGTGTATCTCTTTAGTGTGCAGGTATGAAACGAGGATCTGCGCACACATCAAGTGCAGGTGAAGAAAATCAGGTGCACACAATTATCTCGGTAGGATTTTAGATTACGTTTTGATTTCATATTAGGATAGGAGTTTTTTTAAAAAATAAAAATAAAAAAAATTAGGATTTCATTTAGTTAGGATTTGCTTGCTTCACATAGAAAAAAATTAGGATTGAAAAGCATTTGAGCTATTTTTAGAAATTTGACCAGAAATTTGATATGTATTTGAAAAATCAATTGTTGTGTTTTTAGTAGTCCAAAAATTTTGAAATTCAAGTAGGTGCTATATTTTCAAATTACCTTTCTAAGAATACTATTCTCATGAAAAAATTTAATTTTTGGATTTTTAAAAAATTCACGACGTGCACAAGGGTCAGATAGACTGAAATCTGGATTTTTCTTAAATTCAAAAATAAATTCCAAACAGCACACAAATCTGATTGACCCAAAAATGGTGGGATTTGAAAGATAATCAAGTTATCTTTCATTTCCATATTTTTCTCAAATTTTTGGATCATGCATGATGCTTTTTCAAAAAGAAAAATCAACATAGAGTTAAAATCTCAAATCTGACCCCCTGTTAGTTAAAAATTCATGTTATTTGCTTGAAATAGCAAAAATTCTGAAAAAATATTCTCTGAAATGCTTATTCAGAATGAAATCTTTCCGCCAATTTTCATATCATTTGGATTATAATTACATCTTAGAGAGTATTGCAAATTTGACTATGGTCTACCTAGTTAACTTGCATGAATCCTGGGTTTAACCTTTAGGGTCACATTTAGAGACTGCATTGGACTAGCCTGTACTCAATCGAGTCTAGTGATTAGTCGGTGACTTGTGTACCACTCACCATGCACCTAAACTGAAGAAAAGGTTACGAAAAAAAATCATAAAATTATATCAATTAACTTGCATTCGTCTTTTAACTATTGGGTGGTCTCAACCTCTCTGGCCAAACCTAGTGCCAAGCCTACGGGGTAGTGTAAAATGACCACGTCTAAGGGGTACAAAGGAACTAGAGGCGAAAGCCAAAGGAAGAACTTTCCTCTTAGTCCCCTCATAAACAGACTGGCTGGGTTAGCTTAAAAGGCGTAAAATAATCTTCAGTCGGTTTCTTGACGAATTTTCTTCAAGAATTCAAACCTTAATGAAACATTTGGTCATCTGATTATAAGGACTAATTTGACTACAAGGCCTTTGCCTTGTTTTGCCACTAGTCCCTTGTAACTGGTATAAGGTCACTAAGACCCACCTGGTGTCTTTTGACCGTCCTGATAATGGACCCGTATTCTTTCTCATCTTACCATCATCAAGGCTCTCCTCCCAACCCAACTATGATCCCAACTTCTTATGGGTGAGAGATTGCTCCGCATTACGCTGATTACGATTCCTATACTCATGCTCCTTGGCCTTGGGATATACCCACCTCACCTTCTTGGAGATCCACATGGATGTCTTAATATCAAGGAACATCACAACCCTTAGAAACACTTTCCATGCGGGATCGGAACCTTGTCATGATGACTGATTATCTTGACTAGTCCTACCGAAGGCAAGCTCCTACCCCTTACAAGAACTCCTAGATCGCCGAACCGATCCAAATAGTCTAGGGAGCAAAGGAGATCAGCAAAAGGGAATCTAAGGATTTGAGAAAAGCAATTCTTAATGAGAGACAAAGAACCCAAGACATCACCTCTAAGGACCTTGAATCCAGTGGGAATGTGCTGTAAGTTGGTGGTGAGCCACTCAAGGTTGAGGATTCGACCGCAACCTATGACTACACAAAACCCACTCACCACCCCTATGATTTTCCAAACCAAATCTATTATAACCCTCCATCTTCCTTGAGACTCACATCTGACTCACATTTTGGGAGCACATCCACACAGATCACCCCTGGGGAGTTGCCAATAGACTCGTGACTACTTCTCAGACTCAAGCAAACGGCAGTAAATTACAAGGACACAGTTGCGGGATATCTACATCAAATCCATACCACTACTGATCTGGGGCAGATAGACTCTGATTGCAACCGAAGAATCTCTAATGGTAACCCTTAAAGAACTAGAATCCTTGGCTAGGATGACTCAACAAACTCGTACACTTCAAGACATACTCCTTTTGCAGTACCAAGTTCAAACTAGCCCGGAGGATCTTAGGGAACTTGACATGGTTGTACCAGAGACTATTTTTAGGAGTTCTTTCGGTCATACACCCGAAGTGGATGATGTTGAGACATCTGATGTGTTCAAGGGACAAGAGCCAGGAATAACTTGAATGGACTCATCTGAGAGTCCCATTTGGGAAAGTGAGGAGGAAAGGGTCGGTACCCCTAACGTTAATTTACAATTGTGGGAGACACCTGATGGAATCAAGGGAGAAAATCAACCTATGGATTTAGATCTTGATGAAAGCCTTGAGATGCAAACCTTTCATTTTGAGGAATCAGTCAGTCGTGAGCCGGAATATGATTCCTTTATATTTAAGGATTCCCAAGGTGAGGGTTCATAAGATGATTTAGATTTGGATGTCTGTTTGATGTGCGGAGTTGGTATTTAAGATTGATACGTTGTAGTACAAACCAAAATTGCTCGTCAACAAATACAATTTATTACTCGAATTTAAGTTCGAGGTCGAACATAAGGAGCAAATATAGAATTCATTCGCTAATCTCAATAAATAATATAAATGAGTACAATTAATGATAACAATTACTCAAAACTAATATTCAAAATAGCACATGAGTATATCAAGAGTCTAATGAGGCAAAAGGATATCTAAGACAAAATAATGGTGATTTGAATCACCAATTGTTAGCTTAGATACATATATAATAATTACTCATTGGTCTAAATAAATGCACAATGACTCAAATAATGCCACAGTGTTTTCAGACAAGTCAGACGTCGGGTCAGATGACCAGACGACTTAAGTTCAGCCCTACTACAATGCTTCTTCTTCTTTCTTTTTCCCTTGACCTTCTCTTCTTTCTTCTGCCTTTCTTCCCACTTCTTCTTGGCCTCTTCATGCACAAGGGAGGAGCTCTCGGATTTTGGATGGTTTCAGGAGCAAAACCCACCCTCCCCCGCTCTCTCTCTCTTTCTCTCTTCCTCCTCTTCTCTTTCACTGAAACCAGGTAATCGGATCAGGTATTCGGGTCAAGCGCGTACTTGAGTCCAAGGCTGTAAGAGTGGTTGCAGTTGAAGAGTGAAGGCACTAGGCGGGTATATGAGCATGTGAAGGGGTAAGGAGGACCTTACCCTTGTGTTATGAGGCAGTAAAGCCACAGCACAAAAACAATTTGTGCGTTGGCTCGATTCTGATCCTACGATGTGGCACTAAAGCCACGCTTGTTCTTCGTGTAGACAATAGTAGCAGGTGGTCTTCAATTAGCTTCCTTAGATCAGTCAATGCTCTCAATTGGAAATTGAGATGCGTTCCTAGAGGTAGTCCGCATTGCCTGGGGCCAAGACCTGGAGCTTTCTACACTTAGAGCTCGAAGAACGATTGTGACGATGGCGGAGGTGGCAGAGCTCTAGCAAGGACACTTGAAAACAAGAATACAGGCCCTAAGCCCCAATTAGAGTGCTCAAAAGATTCTCCATGGTGAGGTGAACTTAGTGGTGGTGGTGGTTAGCGAGCGTGTGGTGGTCGGAGGACATGTGTCGGTGATAGAGGTGAGGCGTGAAGGTGGGTTTGTTCGGTGGCGGTTGTGAGTGGGTGAAAGGGTGGAATAGGTGAAGGGTTTTGATGAGTGTAATGTAGTGGAGCTTTTGAGAGGGTCAGCGTGGCTTTTGGAGGTGTGGAGCGTGCGAAGGACCACGCTAGAGGTTGGAATGGAGCGGAGGACGAAGGTGGGTTGCGACGGTCGTCAAGAAAAATTTTGGGATTTTTGGATAGGGAACTAACCTAGGAAACTAAGGAGACCTAGCTAACCTATTCTAATTGGACGAAAGGGAGGAATCCGAGTCAGTTTTGGCACGCCGGTGACGGAGAAGATGAAATCTCTGTTGAGGTGGACGGCGAGGAAGAGGGGTTATGAGGAGTGCTCGCTGGTGTTGCGAGACGTGGACGAATGAGACAAAGAGGAATCCACCGGCTGTTGTCCGTGACAGCAGACGAAGAAGGAGGTCGAAGAGGCTCGTCGGAGCTCGCGAAGGATCTCGGCCAGAGAGGAGGGAAGAAGGTGAGATACCGGTCAAAAATAAACTAAGGAATTCAGCCGTGCAACAGGGGTCTATTTATAGGGCTCAAGGAGGCCTTCCAAGCTTGGAGCTTACACACAAGTAGGAGACCCAAACCTTCAAAAGGTTCACACAAGCTTTAGAGTAGGATTCAAAGCCTCGTACATGGCTGAAAAGGAAGGCAACTTCCTCAGGAATTCCCCTTTCTATTTTTGGAGAGAATCATCAATCAATCAGGGATAATTCTTCAATCAAAGGTCGCCGGCGAAGTAGGTTTAGGAGTTGAAAGCAGTAGGGACTTGTTGGTAAAGAATATGACAAAGTTGGGGGGCTATTTGCAAAGAATTTGAAAGTTAGGAGCATGTGTGTGTGAGAAAAGACTCAAGCTAGACCAAAATGCAAACTAGGTCAAGATGATCTCTGATTGAGCCCAAATTTTGGTACAAACCTAATATGGACCTAAGGAATCCAATGGTGAAGTTGGATTTAAGTTTTAACCAAGTTTGACTAGTTAAATTGCATAGAAACCTAAATTAGGGCAACTATCTGTCTGAGACTCTATTTTAGGTCAAAATGGGTTTAGATGATCAAATCAAGGATGCCAAACCCTAGAGAATATTTTTATGTGATTTTTAGAGGGTTTAGATGAATTTTATCCTGACCAAAACCTCAGTTAATTAAGCGAGTTTATTTTTAGGATTTTAGATGTCCATTAATTCTTGAAATACGTGAAAACCTATTTTTGTCTGCATAGACCCATTTAATAGGCATTAATGACTAAATGACCTTTAATAAACCCTTGAGAAATCTGTGGTTGTTCTGCATTCATGATAGGATGGTAAAATTACAATTTTAACCCTGGTTTCTTGTTATTCTCTTAAAAAGGATGTGCAATGAATTATTGTCTTCTAGCGATTATGTAGAAGCATTTAATGATGGAATATGACTAAGTAAAGCTAGATATAGCTGATGATGACGTTATCATCAATGTCTCAAACAATTTAGGGGAATTGAAGCAAATACAAGTTGGATTCAATGAAAATCAGGAGATTACTACCTTGGACACCACTGGTTAGGCACACCTAGGTAATTCGGAGATGATTTTTCTTAGGGATTCCGATAATCACATGTGCCTTGATGAATCTGGAGTTGACACGACTACTCATAGAAACAAATCTGTTTTCACTTCAACATCTTGTGATTCACATTTTTCTCCTCCCACCTACCAAGGTGATGAAGGAAACCCGGAGTTTGCATTTTCTACTCCTGATTCTGATTTCCAATTATCGGGGGGTACTTTTGATGATTTATCAATCGAAACAGAAAGGCCATCGAAAGCACAAAATGTTGAGCAACCTGACACTTGTGAAAGTGAAATATTGAGTACAATGAATTGGGGACTTACTCATAATCCTAGTTAATCTATTGGATGGCTCAACTCAGAGACTAAGATTATGAGGAATCTGAGATTAGTACCAATGAGGATGAGATGATTTTCGACGAGGATTTTAGTGATCTCTATATAGAACTTCCAATTTCACATATACCTTCATGCAACCCAGGGTCTAAGGAGAACATGATTTTCAATGTTAATCACCATTATGAAAACCCTTATGATCTAGACTCTGATGCTGACTAGCATCTCAATTTTCATATCAATACACTTCCTCAGCAACCGCCCATGGACTTTTGGAACAGAATCAATAAGCGGGATTGGCATCATGACCCTCGTTCCAATTTTCCTCCATTCTTTGTCCCTGTTCCACACTTTACTATTGAGAGACTCTTTGGAATAGGGTTGCACCATTAGCTGGTTCGCATTTGTGGACCACTAATTCATGAAGCGTACGAACACATCTTACTTTTGATTTTAACCCGCTCTTCTACAATCATTGATCCATCTAATGGAGTTTTTCCCAGCTGGAGGCATTAAACTCGGCATTCAGGTATAACATTTTCTTTATACATAGCATATTTCACTCTGGCATATTATTCTGCATATTATGATTACCATTGTAGTGTTGGCATATGCTGAATGATGAATTAAGAGCAATTCTAGGTGATTTCTATCCACTTACTTCCTATCTTAATTCATTTTCCTTTATGCATGAGAACATGCAAGAACTTAGGCATGGGGAGGGTAGTACACATAAATTGAAATTTTTTCTTGCCAACACCTTAAAAAAAAATCAAGAGGTTTTATTAGTGCATTTATTCTTTAATTGATTCCTGAATTTAGAATCTAGTAGAATATCACCCTTACACATAGAATTTGCAATGGATCCACTTTAAAGATTGTTACGACTCGGTTCCCAGATCCCTACAGGACCTAAGACAGGCTCGTCTCAACTAATCCTAAGACCTAGTCGTCCAACGAGAAATAACCAAAAGTAGGAAAATAAACCACATTCACACATGCAATATAACAAAGCAGAAGGAAAGAACGAAGTAGTAAAGAAAAGTAGAATAACTGTCTCAAAATAGTACATGCTACCACAACAACAACAGAAACAGAAAGTAACGAGAACAGTAATTTAAAGTCTAGTGCTCACAACTACAGTAGAAACAAAGAATTGGAAAAGAAACTACTACGGCTGGGCTTGGCTGGGCCTAGCTCCCTCTGCAGCCGGAAACTCGGGCGACTCAACTTCTGGTCCTGAACAAGATGGAGTCAGCGAACGCTGAGTAAAGTGGTATTTACATTATTTATGTGTAAGTAAAGTAAAAACAACAAGCAGATTTTATTCTCATCTCTATTTATCTCATTTAAGTGTTTCTAGTTCATCTATTTCTCAAAGTATCCAAGTATTTCTTGATCTTGCTTGTTCCTTGTGGGAACGATCTTGATTGCAGTCTTTTCCATAGAGTAGAAAGTACACATGGTGCTCTCCTGGTCGGGAGAGTCCCCCGCAGTAGTCCTACACCTAGTCAACCACCCCGAGGTCACTGTCAAGACATAGCGGTGACTGTGGCACACGTGATAAGTGCATAGGTAGTTACCCCACACTGACACGCGGTCAATGGTTTCTGCTAGCGGGTACGCCCAAAGTACAGCACGGAACAGTATAGGGCCTTGCCCTCTCAGAACAGGGGTGTAACGACCCGGTTCCCGAGTCCCTACGAGACACGAGAACCGGACCGACTCGACTAATCCCAAGACCTAGTCGCCCAACGAGGAAGTAACCAAAAGAGCAGTAAAATAAACCACATTCAGCATGAATATAACTAACAGTAAGGAAGTACAGCAGTAAGGAAAGAAACTACTACAGTAGATATCACCACAACAGTAGAACAACATTTATCATATAACAAGAACTGCAGGTAAAGAAAGTACAGCGGAAACAAAAACTACTCACTAGAACAGAAACAAAAGAGGTACAAAAGACTGTGGTAAACTCTACTGGACCCTACTCGGCCCAGCGTCCTCTGCAGTCGCCGACCCTAGCTGCTCAACACCTGGTCCTCAAAAAGGTAACGAGTGTAACACGTCAGCAAAACGCTGAGTAGAGTGGCAAACTAACTAAAGGCAACAGTAGAGTGTACAGTAGCTGTTATGTTCTATTACTTCCTTTAATCACATCTTTCAATTTTCTCACTATTTCATTTATTTCTCAGATCCTTTACTTGATCTCGAATGTCCTCGTGGGAACGATCTTGATTGCAGTCTTTTCCAAAAGTAGAAGTAGCATGTGGTGCTCTCCAGGCCGGGAGAGTCCCCCGTGGTGATCCTACCCTCAGTCAACCACCCCAAGGTCACTGACAGGCGTAACGGTGACTACGGCACGCGCGATAAACGCACAGGTAGCTAGCCCGCACTGGCACGCGGTCAGTCGTTTCCGTTAACGGGTGCGCCCAAAGCACAGCACGGAACCAGGGCAGAGCCCTCTCAGTAACAGGGGTTCAACCCCTCCACAGTAACCAAACCGGGGCCTTGCCCCTCTACAGTCCACGCACCCTCGCCTGACTACCCTGGTTTGCCCTAGTGGGCCTAACAAGTCGGTGAAGGAGGCTAGCAGAACCCCGGGGCCCGTGGGGTAGCTAGTACTCTCCTAACACTAGTAGCTCTCCTCGGTACTACGTACACGAGGGCCAACAAGTCGGTACAAAGCGGCTAATCCTAACCCCGGGTCCCTGGGGTGGCTGGCCCCACTCTGCACTAAACAGGTACAGGTACTTCCCTTGGTACTGCGTACCCAAGAGACAGTACAAACTACATCTCAGTTCCATTCCTTTTTCTTTCCAAGAGTTCCACTCCTAATTCCCCGTAGGGTTCCAGCTCTTTATCTCAGAACATCATATGTTTCACTTTCCAGTTTCACGTTCTCACAATCCATGATCTCAATCATGTTTCTTTATTCATAACAGGCAGCTGTTAATTCAATTTACAGGCAGCTTTATATTCCTTTCCATTTTTCCAAGACTGCAGTATTATACATTCCACTAGTTTTTCCATCCTAGGGTTCATGCCACATCCTAGGATCTAGCATACAACTAGTTTTCCAGCCCTAGGATTCATGCAATGTCCTAAATTCTAGTTATGGTTCCATACTTTAACAGATTTTAATAATAAACTTAAGCCACTCTACCAGGTACAACGGGAGTAATAGGGGCGTGATCGATAATCCCGCGTGCCTCCGCGACTCTCAAGACTGCAACTGAACGAGGTCCTATCACAAGGATCAAACACAAGGAGTGTCTCAAAACAGTGTATAGCTACTGTAGACGGGTAGAGGAATTAATTCCGAAAAGCGCAACTCGAATCGCGGAAAACGGAGCCCGAACGGGCCCTAAACAGGTCGAAAAAGACGATACTGTGCAAAATTAGATGTCTGGAACTTATTCCAGACGTCTTAAACAGTGGATCAGAGAATTACCTGTCCAGCGTGGTTTCCCAGACGTCCAGAAGTATGAGGGGACGTCTGTCCTATCTCCCAGACGTCTGATGGTCACCCCGGACGTCTGGAGGTCACTCTCGCCGTCTGGTACAACTTCCAGACGTCTGATTCGCAAAGGATGGCGAATCAGCGAACCTGCGCACAGCCAACTGCCTCCCTCAGTACGGTCGGTCGACAGGAAGGAAGAAGAAAGCGGAATACACACCTTTCAGATGTCTGTATGAGCTACCAGACGTCGTCATCGCCGTCTGCCTATCAACCCAGACGTCTGATTCTGGAAATTTTTCCAGAATCAGGGCGCTACTCGGCCTCCGCTCGCGACGCCGCCCGCGTCGCACCTCGCGCGCCTGCTGCTCAGACTGCAGCAGGTCCCTCTCCGCGTCGTTCTGCGCCCCCTGCGCCCTCCGCCGGCCGGCCAAGCCGCTCCGGCGAGCTCGCCCTCACGGTAGAGCTCCGCTCTCGCACGCTGCACCTCCTCCGCGCTCACTGCGGCCGCCGCTGCCGCCCTTGCGCTCACGCTCACGCTCTGGCTGAAGGAGAAGGGAAAGGAGACGGTGGTGACAAAGTGAGGGGAGGCGTGCCCTTTTAAGGCCACGCGAGGAGGAGGGAGAGACGCGGTAGAGCGTCTGCAGCCGCAGAGAATATCGGATATTCACGGGCCTGCGTGCTGAGGCGCGCAGACGAAGACTCGTGCCAGAATAACTGATTTCCAGACGTCTGGAAACGATCCCAGACGTCTGGTCAGACGTCTAGCCCACCTCCCAGATGTCTTAAAAGACGTCTGGGGCACGCGCTCATTACAATATAACAAACTCAAAGGAAGTTTCGTCCCCGAAACTTGTGCCAACTAGGGTGCGGGAAAAGACGTCCGAATAACCATAACAAACTCAAAGAGGACCGTAGCCGGTCCGAAAAGACGTACCCGCGAAAATCTCCGGGTACCGCTCCCGCATTGCCGCCTCAGGCTCCCAGGTAGCCTCCTTGTACCACTGGCTCCTCCACAAAACCTTTACCAGGGGTACTTGCTTTCGTCTCAACCGGCGGACGGCTCGGTCTAGGATCTGCACTGGCCGCTCGGGGTAGGTCAGGTCGTCGCTCACCTCGACGCGCTCCTGACTTAGTACGTGACTGGAATCGGCTACGTACTTCCTGAGGTTGGACACGTGGAACACGTCGTGCACACTAGAAAGCTGCGGGGGAAGGGCAAGTCTGTAAGCAACGGGTCCAACCCGCTCCAGGACCTCAAAGGGCCCCACGAACCTCGGCGCGAGCTTCCCTCTCACCCCAAACCGCTGTAAGCCCTTCATGGGCGAAACACGAAGGAAGACGTGGTCCCCAACCTCGAACTGCACCTCTTTGCATCTGCGATCCGCGTAGCTCTTCTGTCTGCTCTTGACAGTGCGGAGTCGTCTGTGGATCTGCTCAACTACCTCCTGACTCTGCCGGATCAACCTGGGGCCAACCTCCCACTTGGTCCCCACCTCAACCCAACTCAAGGGTGCCGTACACTTCCGTCCGTACAGAGCCTCGTAGGCAGCCATGCCGATGCTCGAGTGATAACTGTTGTTGTATGCAAACTCTGCCAGGGGCAGGTGCTCCTCCCAAGAGCCCCTCCAGTCCAGTACACAGGCACGCAAAAGGTCCTCAAGTGTCTGTATCGTGCGCTCAGACTGTCCGTCCGTCTGGGGGTGGTAAGCCGTGCTAAACCTCAACCTCGTCCCCAAGGCCTACTGAAACTCAGCCCAAAACTGGGACGTAAAGCGGGTATCCCGGTCGGATACGATCTTCCGCGGAACTCCGTGTAGTCGCACCACATCACGGATATACCTCTCTGCCAACTGTGCTGGTCCCAAAGTGACTCGGATCGGCAGGAATCGCGCCGTCTTCGTCAATCTACCCACTATTACCCAGACTGCGTCGTGTCCCCGCTGGGTAACAGGTAAGCCCACCACCAAGTCCATGGTGATGCTCTCCCACTTCCACTCTGGCACTGGAAGCGGCTGAAGCGGCCCTGCAGGCCTCTGATGCTCGGCTTTCACCTGCTGGCACACTAAGCACTGCTGCACGAACTCACCCACATCCCGCTTCATCCCTCTCCACCAAAACTTGCGTCTCAAGTCATGGTACATTTTCGTGTTTCCGGGATGTATGGTGAATCTGGAACCGTGTGCCTCAGTCAGGAGCTCTCTCAACAGCTCCTCGTCTCTGGGAACGCACAACCGTCCCCTCAAGCGTAACACCTGGTCTGTGAAAGAGAAGTCCCCTGGGTACCCTGATAGTACTCTGTCGCGCAAAGACTGTAAGTACGGATCAGCCATCTGTCCTGTGATGATACGGTCTATCAGCTCTGGCCTGGTCTGCCGTGTCACCGTCACTGCCCCACAGTATCCTCGTAACTCTAGAGGTTGCCAACTGCCCACCTCCTCCAAAAGGCTCCAACTCTGTAGCTGTAGACTGGCCAAGCGTGCGGGCGCCTTACGACTCAAGGCGTCAGCCACCACATTGGCCTTTCCCGGGTGGTAGGAGATGCTGCAATCGTAGTCCTTCAGGAGCTCCAACCAACGTCTCTGTCTCATGTTGAGCTCCTTCTGGTCAAAAACATATCTGAGGCTCTTGTGATCTGTAAAAATCTCGAAGGTCTCACCGTACAAGTAGTGCCTCCAGGTCTTCAGCGCGAAGACAACAGCTGCCAACTCTAGGTCGTGGGTAGGGTAGGTATGCTCATGGGGCTTCAGTTGCCGCGAAGCGTAAGCGACAACATGACCCCTCTGCATGAGCACACCTCCTAACCCCTGCAAGGAAGCGTCTGTGTACACAACGAACCCGCCACTACTGTCAGGGATGGTGAGCACGGGAGCCGAGGTCAACCTCTCCTTCAGCTCCAGAAAACACGCCTCACAGGCGTCTGTCCAAGCGAAAGGCACGTCCTTCCGGGTCAACTGTGTCATAGGACGCGCAATCTGTGAAAATCCCCTGATGAACCGTCTGTAGCAACCTGCCAGTCCCAGGAAACTGTGAATCTCAGTGACTGAACGCGGTCTCTCCCACTTGAGCACTGCCTCGACCTTAGCGGTGTCCACCGCCAGGCCGTCACCAGAGATCACATGACCCAAGAAGGTCACCTCCCTCAACCAGAACTCACACTTGCTGTGTTTGGCGTACAGCCTGCGTCGTCACAGAGTGTCCAGAACCATCCGCAAGTGCTGTCCGTGCTGCGTCCGATCTCTAGAATAGATGAGCACATCATCTATGAAAACCACCACGAACTGATCCAAGTACGGTCTAAACACCCTGTTCATCAGGTCCATGAAAGCAGCGGGGGCATTGGTCAGCCCAAACGGCATGACCAAAAACTCGTAGTGTCCGTATCGGGTGCGGAAAGCTGTCTTGGAGACGTCGGTCTCCCTGATCCTCAACTGGTGGTACCCAGACCTCAAGTCTATCTTGGAAAACACCGTGGCACCCCGCAACTGGTCAAACAAATCGTTGATCCTCGGCAGCGGATATCTGTTCTTGATGGTGACCCTATTCAGCTGTTGGTAGTCCACACAAAGGCGTATGGTCCCATCCTTCTTCTTCACAAACAGTACCGGGGCTCCCCAGGGAGACGCACTGGGCCTCACGAAACCTTTCTCCAAAAGGTCCTGCAACTGGGACTTGAGCTCTCGCAGCTCAAGCGGTGCCATCCTGTATGGCGCGGTGGAGATGGGGCTGGTCCCTGGTACTAGTGAGATCTCAAACTCGATCTCACGCTCGGGCGGTAGTCCTGGTAACTCGTCTGGAAACACGTCGGGGAACTCTCTGACCACCGGGATGCTCTGGAAGTCTGCCACAGGGCTGGGCTCTGCCACCACACAGGCTAGGAAGCCCTCACACCCCTGGCTCAAAAGTCTCGCCGCCCGAAGTGCCGAAATGCACCTGAAACCTCCGTCCACTGGCTGCCCGTGAAACTCGAAAGAAGGCAACTCCGGAATGGAGAAGACAATCTTCCTCTCAAAACAGTCTACCAAGGCGTGGTAAGCGGACAACCAATCCATCCCCAGAATCACTCCAAAGTTCTCCATCTGTATCATAATCAGGTCAGCTGGCAGGCTATGTCCCCCGATGCTGATCTCGCAACCCGTGTACACCTCCTCAGCTACAAACAGCTGACCACTCGGACCTCGGATTACGAATGGATTCTCTAACAGTGTATAATCCTGGTCCAAACTAACTGCGAAACTGGATGCGACAAACGAGTGCGTAGCGCCGGAATCGAAAAGCGTGTAAACGAGTCTGCCAGAAACTGAAACCATACCTGCTACCACGGATCCCGATGCTCTGGCGTCCCTGTGTGTTAGGGTGTTAATACGCCCCTCAGCTCTAGGTGCGGACGAAGCAGCCACACTCTGCGTCGGACGGGTAGGTGCTGGCCGGTACCCTCCTCGCGACTGCTGTCCTCCTCCTCGTGCCTGGGAACCGCGGCCTCCTGCACGCCCTCCAGTGCTCTGCACGGGAAGTATCTGCTGACCTCCTGCCCTAGATGGGTAGTCCCTCCTGACGTGGCCCGGCTGACCACACTGGTAGCAGAGGGGAACCCGACTCCTGCCCTCAGTGAGTCCCTGCTGTCGGCTAGGCGGGGGTCCGGTGCTGGCGACTGGCCCCTGTCGAGGGCCCCCAAAGGCCACTGATGGCCCTGCACAACGTGACGGCTCTCCTGCGGACGCCACGTGTCTCCGTTCTCGCCGGCCCTGTGAGAAGTCTGGCTGAAAGGGCCTCTTCCGCCCGCCGTCGGTCTCTCGCACGGACGGGTTGGTCTCCTCGTAAGTCATAGCTGCCTCTACCACCCTCGAAAACGTAGGCAGCTTCAGGGGTTTGACATACCCCCGGATC
Organism: Thalassia testudinum; assembly: GCA_037157565.1. Lineage (NCBI taxonomy): Eukaryota > Viridiplantae > Streptophyta > Magnoliopsida > Alismatales > Hydrocharitaceae > Thalassia > Thalassia testudinum. The sequence goes on along the minus strand of JAZHRO010000003.1, from coordinate 1,939,722 downwards.
GCAAGCCGGAGCCCCTCGGTGAACCTCCAAAGGCGCTCCTCCTCAGTGGCTACCGCTGTCGCTACAAAGCGGGACAGCTCCAAGAAACGCGTGCGGTACGCCCTCACAGTCATCGTCCCTTGGCGGAGAGTGTGGAACTCCCGCCTCCTCTGGTCCTGCCACGTCTGGGGAAAGTACTGCTCGCAGAAGAGGGTGATGAACTGGTCCCACGTCGGCTCGTCCCTCTCCTGTCCCCGGACCGCCCTCCACCACCGGTGTGCCGCACTCTCCAGCTGGTACGTGGCAAAGGCCACGCGGCACTCCACCGGGGGGTGAAGGGTGTCGAAGATCTTCTCCAGCTGCTCAAGCCAGTCCTCTGCCTCGGTCGGGTCCTCATCCCCCTTGAAGGAGGGGGGCTTCAGCTTCCGGAACTGTCCGAAAAGCTCGAAGTGGCGCTGTAGGGGAGGTGCTGGTGCACACCGAGGCGAAGGTGCCTCGTGTACAGAAGTGTCGGAGGAAGGTGGGGGCGGCAGGGGCCCATCCCCTCCCTTGTGTCCATCGCCGTGTCCGTCGCGTGGTCCCACAGAAGACTCCCCCTCTGCAGCCCCAGGGGGAGGTGCTCGGGGCGGTGGGTGGAGCTCCTCTCGTACAATATCTCGTATCAGTCTGGCGAGGTCTTGGGCCTGGATGCCAGGGAGTGGTGGCTGGTCCACCGAGATGTCAACGACAGCACGTCCACCTCGCCGACCTCGTCCTCGACCGTGCCCGCGGCCAGTCTCGCCAGTCCCGCGACGAGGCATCTCCTGCAAGGAGACGCGAAACAAAACGGAAACGTCAAAACAGACGGTACCTAACAAAACTTCTAAGAGCTCATGTCAAGAGATATGTTGTGGTGGCTACTCTAGCTATAAACATGTGAATTGGTTATTTTTCAGTCAGTTGATTCACTTCTCGGGACGACCTTGCTCTGATACCATCTTGTAACGACCCGATTCCCGAGTCCCTACGAGACACGAGAACCGGACCGACTCGACTAATCCCAAGACCTAGTCGTCCAACGAGGAAGTAACCAAAAGAGCAGTAAAATAAACCACATTCAGCGTGAATATAACTAACAGTAAGGAAGTACAGTAGTAAGGATAGAAACTACTACAGTAGATACCACCACAACAGTAGAACAACATTTATCATATAACAAGAACTGCAGGTAAAGAAAGTACAGCGGAAACAAAAACTACTCACTAGAACAGAAACAAAAGAGGTACAAAAGACTGTGGTAAACTCTACTGGACCCTACTCGGCCCAGCGTCCTCTGCAGCCGCCGACCCTAGCTGCTCAACACCTGGTCCTGAAAAAGGTAACGAGTGTAACACGTCAGCAAAACGCTGAGTAGAGTGGCAAACTAACTAAAGGCAACAGTAGAGTGTACAGTAGCTGTTATGTTCTATTACTTCCTTTAATCACATCTTGCAATTTTCTCACTATTTCATTTATTTCTCAGATCCTTTACTTGATCTCGAATGTCCTCGTGGGAACGATCTTGATTGCAGTCTTTTCCAAAAGTAGAAGTAGCACGTGGTGCTCTCCTGGCCGGGAGAGTCCCCCGTGGTGATCCTACCCTCAGTCAACCACCCCAAGGTCACTGACAGACGTAACGGTGACTACGGCACGCGCGATAAACGCACAGGTAGCTAGCCCGCACTGGCACGCGGTCAGTCGTTTCCGTTAACGGGTGGGCCCAAAGCACAGCACGGAACCAGGGCAGAGCCCTCTCAGTAATAGGGGTCCAACCCTCCACAGTCCGCGCACCCTCGCCTGACTACCCTGGTTTGCCCTAGTGGGCCTAACAAGTCGGTGAAGGAGGCTAGCAGAACCCCGGGGCCCGTGGGGTAGCTAGTACTCTCCTAACACTAGTAGCTCTCCTCGGTACTACGTACACGAGGGCCAACAAGTCGGTACAGAGCGGCCAATCCTAACCCCGGGTCCCTGGGGTGGCTGGCCCCACTCTGCACTAAACAGGTACAGGTACTTCCCTTGGTACTGCGTACCCAAGAGACAGTACAAACTACATCTCAGTTCCGTTCCTTTTTCTTTCCAGGAGTTCCACTCCTAATTCCCCGTAGGGTTCCAGCTCTTTATCTCAGAACATCATATGTTTCACTTTCCAGTTTCACGTTCTCACAATCCATGATCTCAATCATGTTTCTTTATTCATAACAGGCAGCTGTTAATTCAATTTACAGGCAGCTTTATATTCCTTTCCATTTTTCCAAGACTGCAGTATTATACATTCCACTAGTTTTTCCATCCTAGGGTTCATGCCACATCCTAGGATCTAGCATACAACTAGTTTTCCAGCCCTAGGATTCATGCAATGTCCTAGATTCTAGTTATGGTTCCATACTTTAACAGATTTTAATAATAAACTTAAGCCACTCTACCAGGTACAACGGGAGTAATGGGGGCGTGATCGGGAATCCCGCGTGCCTCCGCGACTCTCAAGACTGCAACTGAACGAGGTCCTATCACAAGGATCAAACACAAGGAGTGTCTCAAAACAGTGTATAGCTACTGTAGACGGGTAGAGGAATTAATTTCGAAAAGAGCGCAACTCGAATCGCGGAAAACGAAGCCCGAACGGGCCCTAAACGGGTCGAAAAAGACGATACTGTGCAAAATCAGACGTCTGGAACTTATTCCAGACGTCTTAAACAATGGATCAGAGAATTACCTGTCCAGCGTGGTTTCCCAGATGTCCAGAAGTATGCGGGGATGTCTGTCCTATCTCCCAGACGTCCGATGGTCACCCCGGACGTCTGGAGGTCACTCCCGCCGTCTGGTACAACTTCCAGACGTCTGATTCGCAAAGGATGGCGAATCAGCGAACCTGCGCACAGCCAACTGCCTCCCTCAGTACGGTCGGTCGACAGGAAGGAAGAAGAAAGCGGAATACACACCTTTCAGACGTCTGTATGAGCTACCAGACGTCGTCATCGCCGTCTGCCTATCAACCCAGACGTCTGATTCTGGAAATTTTTCCAGAATCAGGGCGCTACTCGGCCTCCGCTCGCGACGCCGCCCGCGTCGCACCTCGCGCGCCTGCTGCTTAGTCTGCAGCAGGTCCCTCTCCGTGTCGTTCCGCGCCCATTGCGCCCTCCGCTGGCCACCCCCTCACGGCAGAGCTCCGCTCTCCCACGCCGCACCTCCTCCGCGCTCACTGCGGCCGCCGCTGCCGCCCTCGCACTCGCGCTCACGCTCTGGCTGAAGGAGAAGGGAAAGGTGACGGTGGTGACGGAGTGAGGGGAGGCGTGCCCTTTTAAGGCCACGCGAGGAGGAGGGAGAGACGCGGCAGAGTGTCTGCAGCCGCAGAGAATATCGGATATTCGCGGGCCTGCACGCTGAGGCGCGCAGACGAAGACTCGTGCCAGAATAACTGATTTCCAGACGTCTGGAAACGATCCCAGACGTCTGGTCAGACGTCTGGCCCACCTCCCAAACGTCTTAAAAGACGTCTGGGGCACGCGCTCATTACAAGGGGTCTCGCCCCTCAGAACTAAATAAGGATCTCGCCCTTCCATAGTCTGCATACCCTCGTCCGCCTACCCCAGTTTGTTCAACGGTCCTAACAAAGTGGGTGTAGGGTGGCTACCTTAACCCCGAGCCTCGTGGGGTGGCTAGCTCCCTCCTTACTTTAGTAGCTCACCTCGGTACCACATACGCGAGGGCCAACAGGAGTCGGTGTAGAGTGTTCAGTCCTACCCTGGGTCTCAACTCAAGAGGTGGCTGACTCCCCCTCTACACTAAAAGGGACAATTGCTTTCCTTGGTACCGTGTACATAAGGGCCAGCTTACTTCCCATCTACATTTGAAATTCCTTTCATACACAAGAGTTCTACTCCAAATTTTCTCGTAGAGTTCATGCTCATATTCATCTCATTTATCCATATTCAGATCTCATGTTTCATAACTCATTCGTCATCCATATACAGGCAGCTCGTGTTTTCACAATTCAATTCTCAATCATAAACATGCAACTTGTGGTTTCACAGTTCAATTTCTCATTACATACAGGCAACTCATATTTTAACATACATCTCATAATTACACTAATACCATTTGCTAGCAATTTACTTTAACCATGCACTCAAGTAAACAGTATAGCTCAAAACAGGCTCATACATTTCTACCCTAAGGTTCATTTCACATCTTAGAGTTTGATCTGATTATTCCAAACAAGTACATTCTTATTCAAATGTTAACAACTAAATTAAACCACTCTACCAGGTATCACGAGATGGATGGGGACCTATGCCACAGATCTCGTCATCTCCGCGGGACCCGAACACGCCACCGGCTGGTAACCTGTACCAGTGATTAATTTACATCAGATGAGCTCAAAATAGTAGATATTGAACACGATCATGTAGAGGAACTCGAGTGTAAAAAAATAGTACTTCGTTTGCGGAAATCCGATTCCGTTTGGGCACTAAACGAGCCAAAACCACGGTTACTGTCCAAAATCAGACGTCTGGGACTAGTTTTAGACATCTTACAAGATGTCTAATCTCACCTTACACTTCCTGCGGTTGTTTTAGGCGTCCAAACTCCCTCTGCAATCGTCTAGGGACAGCTACAGACGTCGGACAAGGCCTCCAGTCGTCTGGAAGCACCTCCGGACGTCTGGCAACGTGACCAGACGTCCAAAAGTACTTGGGAAAGCGCACGCGTGCCTTCCTAAAGCCCTCACCTGCGTACGTATTTGCAGGCACAACTTTAGCCCAACATCCCCCGCGCTACGATCTTCATGACGGAAAGTAGCGCAGGAAGATACGTACCTCGTGCGATATTGTGCTTTCAGACGTCCGGCTTCAGCTCCGGACGTCCTGGTGCCTCGCCAACTGCTTGGACGATACTCCAGATGTCTGGTACTAGAAAACTTTAATTACCAGAACCTCCTTTGTGCAGCTTTCCCCGCTCGTGCCTCCGCCCTCAAACGACGCAACAGCAGCTCCAACAGCTGTAGGAGCTTGAGAAGCTCCCCGCAGGCATCCTCCTCACTCCCACGACTCATCCTCGAGCTCCATCGAGCTCCCGTGGTCGTTGTCCTTCTCCCCCTCTCTCACTTCCTCGCACTCTCTTGCTCTCGCTCTTCCCCGTTCTCCCTCGCCAGTCCCTCTCCTTCCCCGTCGCGGCTACAATAGAGACGGGATGTTGGAGGGGCGTGGCCGTCACAAGGAAAAGGTGGAGGTGGCGGTGGCTTGAGTGGTGAGGGGGTGAGAAGAAGAGAAGGGGGCTTAAATAGGATGGGTTTAGGGTTTAGGAGGTGAGGGTGCGGAGGAGAGAGAGGCTTCTACGCACCGCTCGCGCGCAAAGCGCAAAGGGACTTATGAAAATTCTTACTTTCAGACGTCCAGGCATGTGTCCAGACATCTGGACAGATGTCTGACTGAAACTGCAGACATCTTATTCAACTAAAAAGGCAACGGGTCATTTCATCATAACAAACTTAAAGGAGGTTTCGTCCCCGAAACTTGAGCTAGATAGGGTGCGGAAAAAGGAGCGTAAAAACACATAAAAAACTTAAAGAAGACTGAAGTAGGTCTAAAAAGACGTACCCTCGAAAAGCTCTGGGTACCTCTCTCGCATCGTCGCGTCAGGCTCCCAGGTTGCCTCCTCGTACCGTTGGCTTCTCCATAGAACCTTCACCAGTGGTACCTGCTTCCATCTCAAACTCTGGACGGCTCTATCTAGTATCTGTACTGGCCTCTCAGGATAGGTCAGGTCGTCACCCACCTCGATGCTCTCGTGGCTCAGAACGTGACTAGGATCGGCGATGTACTTCCTGAGGTTGGACACGTGGAACACGTCGTGCACTCCAGAAAGCTGGGGAGGAAGGACAAGCCGGTAAGCAATAGGTCCTACCCACTCCAGGACCTCAAAGGGCCCGACAAACCTCAGCGTAAGCTTTCCCTTCACCCCAAAATGTTGCAGGCCCTTCATTGGCGAAACACGGTCTCTGCGCTTTCGGCTAGCGTAGCTCTTCTGCCTTCTCTTGACAATGCGGTTTCGTCTGTGGATCTGCTCTATCATCCCCTGACTCTGTACGATCAGCCTGGGACCAACCTCCCACTTGGTCCCCACCTCGACCCAACTCAAGGGTGCAGTACGCTTCCGTCCGTACAGAGCCTCGTAAGGTGCCTTGTCGATGCCCGAGTGGTAACTGTTATTGTATGCAAACTCTGCCAGGGGTAAATGCTCCTCCCAGGAGCCTCTCCAGTCTTGCACACAAACGCGTAGAAGGTCCTCAATTGTCTGTATGGTGCGCTCTGACTGTCCGTCCGTCTGGGGGTGGTAAGCGGTACTGAACCTCAAACGTGTCCCCAAGTCCTGCTGAAACACAGCCCAGAAATGGGAAGTAAAACGAGTATCCCTGTCGGATACAATCTCCGTGGGACACTATGCAGGTACACCACATCTCTGATGTATTGCTCTGCTAGTTGTGCTGGCCCAAAAGTGACTTGGATCAGCAAAAACCTTATCGTCTTCGTCAACCTGTCTACGATCACCCAAACTGCATTGTGTCTCCGTTGGGCAACTAGTAGACCCACCACCAAGTCCATGGTGATGCTCTCCCACTTCCACTCTGGCACAGGAAGTGGCTGCAATGACCCTGCAAGCCTCTGGTACTCGGCCTTCACCTGCTGGCATACCAAACACTACTGAACAAACTCACCAACATCCCACTTCATCCCTCTCCACCAGAAGTTGGATCACAAATCATGGTACATCTTTATGTTCCCGGGATGTATGGTGAACCTGAACCCATGTGCCTCAGTCAAAAGCTCTCTCAACAACTCCTCGTCCCCAGGAACGCACAGACGTCCCCTCATATGCAGGATCTCGTATGAGAAGGAAAAGTTTCCTGGGTCCCCTGTCAACACCCTGTCTCGCAGCGTCTGTAAGTACGGATCGGTCATCTACCCTGCGATGATGCGGTCTACCAGCTATGGTCATGTCTGTCGTGTCACTATCACTGCCCCACAATACCCCCGTGACTCCCGGGGTCGCCAACTGCCAAACTCCTCCATGATTCTCCAACTCTGTGCCTACAAACTGGCCAAGTGGGTGAGCGCCTTCTGGCTCAAGGCATCGACCACCACATTGGCCTTCCCTAGGTGGTAGGAGATGCTGTAGTTGTAGTCCTTCAGGAACCCTAACCAATGTCTCTGTCTCATGTTGAGCTTCTTCTAGTAAAACAAGTACCTAAGGCTCTTATGATCTGTGAAGATCTCGAAAGTCTCACCGTAAAGGTAGTGCCTCCATGTCTTCAGTGCGAAGATAGCTGCTCCCAGCTCTATTCATGGGTAGGATAGCTATGCTCATGGGGCTTCAATTGCCGCGAAGCACAAGCGACAACGTGACCCTACTGCATGAGCACACCCCCTAACCCCTGCAACGAAGCATCGGTGTAAACCACAAAACCGCCACTACTGTCTGGGATGGTAAGTATAGGAGATGAAGTCAGTCTCTCCTTCAACTCCTGAAAACACGCCTCACAGTCATCTGTCCAGGCAAAGGGCACGTCCTTCCGGGTCAGCTGGGTCATAGGATGCGCGATCTGAGAGAATCTTCTAGTAAACCGTCGGTAGTAACTTGCCCGTCCCAAAAAGCTGCGTATCTTTGTCACTGTGCATGGCCTCTCCTACCTGAGTATGGCCTCTACCTTGGCTGGATCCACAGCCAATCCATCTCCTGAAATCACGTGGCCCAAGAAAGTCACCTGTCTCAACCAAAACCCTCACTTGCTGTACTTGGCATACAGCCTGCATCACCTCAAGGTATCTAGGATCATGCGTAAATGCTATCCATGCTGCACTTGATCCCGCGAGTAAACGAGTACGTCGTCGATGAACACCACCACAAACTGGTCTAAGTACGGCCTGAAAACATGGTTCATCAAATCCATAAAGGCAACGGAAGCATTGGTCCGCCCAAACGGCATGACCAAGAACTTGTAGTGCCTGTACCGGGTACGAAAAGCTATCTTGGAGACGTCGGTCTCCCTGATCTTCAATTGGTGGTAACCTGACCTCAAATCTCAAATCTATCTTGGAGAACACTGTGGCGACTCGTAACTGGTCGAAGAGGTCGTCAATCCTTGGCAGCAGATACTTATTCTTAACAATGACCCTATTCAGCTATCGGTAGTTGACACAAAGTCGTAGGGTACCGTCCTTCTTCACAAACAGCATAAGGGCTCCCCACGGGGTCGCACTCGGCCTCATAAAGCCCTTCTCCAACAAGTCCTGTAGCTGTGACTTGAGCTCTCGCAGCTCAAGCGGTGCCATCTGGTATGGTGCAGTAGAAATGGGGCTGGTACTTGGTACCAGTGAGATCTCAAACTCGATCTCACGCTCAGGCGGTAGTCTTGGCAGCTCCTCTGGAAAAACGTCAGGGTACTCGCAAACCACCAGAATACTCTGAAAGTCAGCCACGAGGCTAGCCTTTGCCACTACACAGGCTAAAAAGCCCTCACACCCCTAGCTCAAAAGCCTTACTGCCCGAAGCGCGGAGATGCATCTGAAACCTCCATTCACTAGCTGGCCGTGAAACTCAAAGGGAGGCAACTCCAGTATGGACAAGATGATCTTCCTCCCAAAACAGTCTACTAGGGCGTAATAGGCGATAGCCAATCCATCCCTAGGATCATGCTAAAGTCCTCCATATGGATCACAATTAGGTCAGCGGGGATGCTGTGTCCCCCTATACTGACCTCGCAGTCCGTGTAGACCTCCTCTTCTACAAACAACTGGCCACTTGGGCCTCTAATCGCAAATGGATCCTCTAACAGTACACTGCCCTACCTCAATCTGACAGCAAAACTTATAGTAACAAAGGAGTGGGTGGCTGATGGGAACACCACCATGAGCCCTAACTAGCTCATTTTAACCCAGAAAAGAGAACAAAAAGCTCCTGCATAACTAATTGGAGGTCCTAACTCATTGAATAACCCTTTTGAGAGAAGCAAGAAACAAGGGGTAAAACTGCAATTTTACCATTGCAGTGCAGCAATGGGATTTCTTATGGCTAAACATAGGTCAAATGCTCTTAACAAGATAAAAAGTGGGTTGGCTCAAACAGAAAAAGGTTCATGTGAATTCTGGGAATTAAATGACTTCTTGTAACCCTAAAACAGGCCCACTTAATTTAACAAGGTTCTATTCAGGATAAAATTCACCTAAATCCTCTAAAAATCATGAAAAAATATTCTCTATGGTTTAGAACCTTCAATTTGACCCTTGAAACCTATTTTGACCTAAATTGGGGCCTCAATCAAATATTTGCCCTAAATTGGGTTTTTGTGTAAATTGTCCAGTCAAACGTGGTCAAACCTAAAATTCAACTTCACCATTAGATTCCTTAAGTTCAAATTAGGTTTATGCCAAAATTTAGACCTACGGGGAATTCATCTTGACCTACTTTGTAAATAGGTCCAGCTCAATTACACTTCTACCCTTAACTTTTGAAAACCTCTATAGAAACCCCCTAACTTCCTCGTCATTCCTTGCAATTAGGTCCCTCTACCATTATAGTGGAGGGAATCCTACTCCGGCGAGGTTTGAAAGGCAAGAACTCTCTGATCTCTCAGAGAATCCCTTTCAAAATTGAAAGGGAGATTCTCTGAGAAATCTCCTCTCATGTGAACCCTTTATTGAGCCCTAATTCCTACCCAATCTCCCATGCAAACGCATGAGAGATTTGGGTCTCTCTGAGTTTCCATCTCCAATGACATTGCCGTGCTTGGAAGTTTGGCTTCCAAGCACAAAACCTTCTGCCAGGGCCTATAAAAGCACGCCCAGATCATTTCGCACCTCCTCAGCTTGGATTTAGGCCGGTCCACCCCACCTTCTTCTCTCCTCATCGGCCACAACTTCTCCGCAAGCTCCGGCGGCTCCGTCCTCTCTATCTCGTCACCCAACCACAATACTAGTGGTTGGGTTGCCTTCCTCTCGTTCTTCCACGTCAGCTATACCAGCCTAACGCCGCCTCTGCCCCTGTCGTCGCCGTCGCCTCACCTATAGAGAAATTCATTTCTGGCGACGGCAAACACGAGCCGTCCACCATCCTTGCCTCCTTCGTCCTTAAGTTAGGTTAGTTCAATTTCTCTCTCCCTCCACTTCCTGTTCCCCCTCTTTATTCTTGCAAGCACGCCTCGACGCTCGCAACCACTACCACCTTCTCCACCTCCGGCCAAACCTCCGACGAGGTATTCCCGCTGCTCCACCCCTCCATCCGCCTCACCAGCTACCTCCCGAGCACTGCCACACCTCACTGACCCTAAACCCTCACTCCACTCATCATGCCAAGCCCCCAGAACCCCCCCCCCCCCCGAACACACCCACTTTCGAATGCACAGGATGACCTAGGCACGCACGCTCCAGCCACCCCACTCCACGACGACCCTCGCGCTACCTTCGCCGTGTTCAGGAGAAGCATCCTACATTTTCTGATGAGGCCGCAAGGCCATTTTCTTGCTGACAGGGTTTGAGGTCTTCGCCGCCATTAACGAAGCAAGAAGCTTGCTTGGGAGCTTCATCCAGGACTCCTCACTCCAGGCAATAAGTCCCAAGTCGCGCAGATTCCTTTCGCGCACATCCTTAGCCCAGCAATTGGCACAAATGTTCTACGCAGCTGTTGCAATTAGAGGAGGTCTGCTGTGGGCACTCGCGAAGAAGGTGGGACAACATAGTCCCACCTCGGAAGTGGAGTGGAAGTAGCCAAATAAATTGTAAAAATCACACAGGCTTATCGCCTCTTGACCACGGGGTGAGGTCCCACTCGCCCTCACTGCCTCGTCCGTGACCCATTGCCCGCGAACCTGGCCCTGACCCGTATACCCGACTAGCCTGCACTCCTCGCCCACCACGCACGTCGGTGGGCCTGGTCCTGGGCACGCATACTTGACCCGATTACCCGAGAAGGCTCTAGGAGAGAGAGCCTAAGAGAGAAAGAAGAAGAGAGATCGCGAGGGTAGGTAGGGGTAGGTTTTGCTCTTGCAGGCAAGAGAAGAAGAAGAAGCTAAGGAAGGAGAGGGCGGAGACCAGAGAAGCTAAGGAAGGAGGAGGCAAGGCTGAAGGAGAAGAAGCCGAAGGGATGAAGAGGAAAAAAGAAAGAAGAAGAAGAAGCTGAAGTCAGAAGAAAGGGAAACCGTAGAGATAGAAGGAAAGAAAGAAGAAGAAGAAGAAGCCAAAGCTAAAAGTAGGAGGAAATAAAGGCAAGAGAAGGCTAAGGCACGAAGAATTCAGAGAAGAAAAGAAGAAGGAAGCCAGATAGATTAGGGATAGAAGAAATTAGAGAAGAAAGAGAGAAATAGCACAGCACTGTAGCAATCACTAATTTAAGACGTCTGATTCACAAAACCAGACGTCCATTCTTTTTTGTGCTCTTCATATACATTGATATTTTGTGGCCATATTTATATTTCCTACGTTATAACTCAGATTTTTCATTGCATATTATACTCAATTTGAAAGTTGTGCTCTTGATTTTTAAACCCCAATTTGCTCCCTGTGTTCGACCTTGAACTTAAAACTTCAAGTAATAAAATTTATTTATTTTTGAGCGATTTCAATTATACTACGACGCATTGATTTTAACATTGATCTCGCCTCACTAAAAACAGTGACACAGGAATCAAAAAGTGCGGACACTAATATGCCAAAAACAGTAACCATACCTGCCACTACAGAACCAGAAGCCCTGGCGTCTCTGCGTGTCAGGGTGTTGATACACCCCTCAGCTCTCGGTATAGACGAAGCAACTACACTTTGGGTCGGGCGAGCAGCAGCTAGTCGGTACCCTCGTGGCTGCTGTCCTTTCCAATGTGCCTGATGACCACGACCACCAACATGGCCTCCAGCGCTCGGTGCGGGGAGCATCTGCTGTGCTCCGGCCCTAGATGGGTAGTCCCTCCTGATGTGGCTCAGCTGGCCACATTGGTAGCAGAGGGGTACACAACTTCCTCCCTCAGTAGGTCCCTGCTGGCGGCCGAGTGGGAGTCCAGTGCTGGCAACTGGCTCCTGTCTGGGGCCTCCAAAGGCCACTGGTGGCCCCGCAGAACGAGACAGCTCTCCTGCGAGCACCGTGTACCTCCTCTCCCGACGGCTCTGAGAGTACTATGGCTGGTAGGGCCTCTTCCGTCTGCCGTTAGTGTCTCACGCGGTTGAGTTGGTCTCCTCGTAGGTCATGGCTGCCTCAACCACGCGAGAGAAAGTGGGCAGCTTCAGGGGTTTGACATACCCCCAAATCGTAGGTCCGAACCCCTCAGTAAACCTCCACAGGCGCTCCTCCTCAGTAGACACAACTGTCGGGGCAAAGCGTGACAACTCCAGGAAACGCGTGCAATACACACTAACCGTCATGGTCCCCTCGCAAAGAGTGTGGAACTCCTACCTCCTCTTGTCCTGCCAGGTCTGCGGAAAGTACTGCTTGCAGAAGAGAGCCACGAACTGGTCCCACGTCGGCTCTCTCCCCTCCTAGCCTCTGACTGTCCTCCACCACCTATGTGCTGCGCTCTCTAGCTGGTACGTGGCAAAGGCCACGCGGCATTCCGCGGGAGGTCGAAGGGTGTCAAACACCTTCTCTATCTGCTTCAGCTAGTCCTCTACCATAGACGGGCTCTAATCCTCCTTGAAGGAGGGGGGCTTCAGCTTCCGGAACTATCCGAAAAGCTCATGGTGTAGCTGTAGTGGGGGAATGGGCATGCCTCCAGGCAAGGAGAGCTCATGCTTGGAAGTGTCAGAGTGTGGTAGGGGTGGTGGAGGACCACCCCCTCCTCCTCCTACTCGTCGAGCATTGCGACGGTCTCTCTGTCTCACCAAGAATTCCCCCTCCACGTCCTCAGGGAGAGGTGCCCATGGAGGCTGGTGGAGCTCCTCTCGCACGATATCTCTGATTAGCTAGGCGAGATCCTGGGCCTGAATGCCTGGGAGGGGAGGTAGGTCAATTGGTGCGTCAGGTCCGGCACGTCCGCCCCTCCGACCTCGTCCACGGCCACGACCACGGCTTGCCTCGGGAACTCCTCGATGAGGCATCTCCTGCAAGGAGACGCAAGAGAGAGAATAAGGGTTGTCAACGATACAGGGTTACATCAAGAAGAAAACTCAGAAACGAATATCAAAGCGATATGTTGTGGTGGCTGTCATAGTTATATGCACGTGAGTGGTTATTCTCCGACCAATTGGTTCATTTCTCAGGACGACCTTGCTCTGATATCATCTTGTTATGACTTGGTTCCCGGATTCCTATAGGACCTGAGACCGGCTCACCTCGACTAATCCTAAGACCTAATCGTCCAACGAGAAATAACCAAAAGTAGGAAAATAAACCACATTCACACATGCAATATAACTTAGCAGAAGGAAAGAACGAAGCAGTAAAGAAAAGTAGAACAACTATCTCAAAATAGTACATGCCACCACAATAACAACAGAAAATAGAAAGTAACGAGAATAGTAATTTAAAGTCTAGTTCTCACAACTACAACAGAAACAAAGAACTGGAAAAGAAACTATTACGGCTGGGCTCGGTTGGGCCCAACTCCCTCTGTAGCTAGAAACTCGGGCTGCTCAACTCCTGGTCTTGAACAGGGTTACGAAAAGACGGAGTCAGCGTACGCTGAGTAGAGTGGTATTTACATTATTTATGTGCAAGTAAAGTAAAAACAATAAGCAGGTTTTATTCTCATTTCTATTTATCTCATTTAAGTGTTTTTGGTTCATCTATTTCACAAAATATCCGAGTATTTCTTGATCTTGCTTGTTCCTCGTGTGAAAGATCCTGATTGCAGTCTTTTCCATAGAGTAGAAGGTACACGTGGTGTTCTTCTGACCAGGAGAGCCCCCACTATAGTCCTACACCTAGTCAACCACCCCAAGGTCACTGTCAAGACGTAGTAGTGACTACGGCACACGTGATAAGCGCAGGGGTAGCTACCCCGCACTGACACACGATCAGTCGTTTCCACTAGCGGGTACACCCAAAGTACAGCACGGAACAGTATAGGGCATTGCCCTCTGTAACCCGATTCCCGAGTCCCTACGAGACACGAGAACCGGACCGACTCGACTAATCCCAAGACCTGGTCGTCCAACGAGGAAGTAACTAAAAGAGCAGTAAAATAAACCACATTCAGCATGAATATAACTAACAGTAAGAAAATACAGCAGTAAGGAAAGAAACCACTACAGTATATACCACCACAACAGTAGAACAACATTCATAACAATATATGAAACTGCAGGTAAAGAAAAGTACAGCGGTAACAAGAACTACTCACTACAGTGGAACCAAAAAGAGGTACAAGAGAACAGTGGTAACTCTACTGGACCCTACTCGGCCCAGCGTCCTCTGCAGCCGCTGACCCTGGCTGCTCAACACCTGGTCCTGAAAGGTAACGAGTGTAACACGTCAGCAAAACGCTGAGTAGAGTGGCAACTAAAACAAAAGAAACAGTAGAGTGTACAGTAGCTGTTATGTTCTGTTACTTTCTTTAATTACGTCTTTCTATTGTCTCACAATTTATCTATTTCTCGTATCCTTCACTTGATCTCGAATGTTCCTCGTGGGAACGATCTTGATTGCAGTCTTTTCCGAACAGTAGAAGTAGCACGTGATGCTCTCCTGACCGGGAGAGTCCCCCGTGGTGATCCTACTCTCAGTCAACCACCCCAAGGTCACGGACAGACGTAACGGTGACTACGGCACGCGCGATAAACGAACAGGTAGCTAACCCGCACTAGCACGCGATCAGTCATTTCCGTTAACGGGTGCGCCCAAAGAACAGCACGGAACCAGTACAGGGCAGAGCCCTCTCAGTAACAGGGGTCCAACCCCTCCACAGTAACCAAACAGGGGCCTTGCCCCTCCACAGTCCGCGCACCCTCGCCTGACTACCCTGGTTTGCCCAGTGGGCCTAACAAGTCGGTGTAGGAGGCTAGCAGAACCCTGGGGCCCGTGGGGTAGCTAGTTCCTCCCTACACTAGTAGCTCTCCTCGGTACTACGTACACGAGGGCCAGCAAGTCGGTAAAAAGTGGCCAGTCCTAACCCCGGGTCCCTGGGGCGGCTGTCTCCGCTCTGCACTAAACAGGTACAGGTACTTCCCTTGGTACTACGTACCCAAGAGACAGCACACTACCACGTCTTTCTTTCTCAGTTCCATTCCTTTCTCTTTCCAGGAGTTCCACTCCTAATTCCTCGTAGGGTTCCAGTTCTTTTAACTTAGCACATTCAGATTTCACCTTCCCAGTTTCACATTCATACATCCCATATTCCTAGACATGCTCATTTATTCATAACAGGCAGCTGTTAAACCAATTTACAGGTAGCTATTATTTCCTTTCCACATTTTCCAGGACTGCAGTATTCATATATTCCACTAGTTCTTCCCATCCTAGGATTCATGCCATACCCTAGGATCTATCATACAATCTAGTTTTCCAGCCCTAGGATTCATGCAACACCCTAGGATCTACCATTCATTCAGGTTTCTCATTCCTAGGATTCATGCAATGTCGTAGGTTCTATTTATGATTCCATAATTAACAGATTATACTAATAAACTTAAAAGCCACTCTACCGGTTACAACAGGAGTACTGGGGGCGTGGTCGGGAATCCCGCATGCCTCCGCAACCCCCGAGACTGCAACGGAACGGGGTCCTATCACAAGGATCAAACATAAGGAGTTTCTCAAAATAGTATACAACTACTGTACACGGGTAGAGGATGTAATTCCGAAAAGCACGCAACTCGAAACGTAGAAAACGGACTCCGAACGGGCCCTAAACGGGTCGAAAACGACGAAACAGTGCAAAATCAGACGTCTGGAACCTCTTCCAGACGTCTTAAAAAGTGGATCAGAGGTTACCTTTGCTTTGCGTGGTCTCTCAGACGTCTAGAAGCCTGCGGGGGCATCTGGCCTAGTTTCCAGACGTCCGATGGTCACCCCGCACGTCTGGAAGTCGTTCCCGTCGTCTGGCACTGCAGCCAGACGTCTGATTCGCGTTGGGTGCGAATCTCAGAACCTGCTCGTACCCATTTCCTCTCTCTCTTAGTACGATCAGTCGAAGAAGAGGAAGAAAGACGGAATAACTCACCTTTAAGACGTCTGGACAGTCCTCCAGAGTCCTCCCCGCCGTCTGGTTGTTAGCCCAGACGTCTGATTCTGGAGAAAATTCCAGAATCAGGGCGCGACTCGCCCTCCGCTCGCGAAACTCGGCCACGCCGCGACTCGTCCGCCTGCTTCTCGAGCCGCAGCAGGCCTCCCGCGTCGCCCTGCATCCGCTGCTTCCCCCGCCGGCCGGCCCTACCAGCCCCGACGAGCTCGCCCTCACAGCCGAGCGCCTCTTCCCACGCGCAGCACCTCCTCCCACGCTCACCGCGGCTATCGCTGCCGCTGCTCACTCGCGCTCGCTCTCGCGCACCGACTGGAAGGAGAAGAGGAAAGGGGGCGAAGGTGACGAGAGTGAAGGGGAGGGCGTTGCCTTTTAAGGCCGCGCGAGGAAGAGAGAGAGAGCGGGACAGAGGGCGCAGGAGGGAGAGGGAAAGAGAGAGAGAGAGACGCTCGCAGGTCTGCACGCTCAGGTGCACAGACGAAACATGCGTGCCGAAAATAACCAAATCCCAGACATCTGGAAGGGGTTCCAGACGTTTGGTCAGACGTCTGGGACACCTCCCAGACGTCTTAAAAACGTCTGAAGCGCGCGCGTTCGTAACACCCTCTCAGAACAGGGGTCTCGCCCCTCAGAACCAAACAGGGGTCTCATTCCTCCACAGTTCGCGTATCCTCGTTCGAATACCCTGGTTTGCCTAGCAGGCCTAACAAAGTTGGTGTAGGGTGGCTAGCTTAACCCCGGGCCCCGTGGGGTGGCTAGCTCCCTCCCTACAATAGTAGCCTACCTCGATTCCACGTACGCGAAGGCTAATAGGAGTCGATGTAGAGTGTTCAGTCCTACCCTGGGTCTCAACCCAAGAGGTGGCTGACTCCCCCTCTACACTCAAAGGGACAGTTGCTCTCCTTGGCACCGTGTACACAAGGGCCAGCTCACTTCCCGTCTACATTCCAGATTCCCTTCATACATAGGAGTTCTACTGCTAATTTTCTTGTAGGGTTCATGCTCATATTCATCTCATTTATCCATATTTAGATCTCATGTTTCATAACTCATTCGTCATCCATATACAGGCAGCTCATGTTTTCACAATTCAATTCTCATTCATAAACATGCAACTTGTGGTTTCACAGTTCAATTTCTCATTACATACAGGCAACTTGTATTTTAACATGCATCTCATAATTAAACTAATACCATTTGCTAGCAATTTACTTTAACCATGCACTCAAGTAAATAGTATAGCTCAAAGCAGGCTCATACATTTTTACCCTAGGGTTCATTTCATATCCTAGAGTTTGATCCGATTATTCAAAACAAGTACATTCTTATTCAAATGTTAACATCTGAATTAAACCACTCTACAGGGTATCATGGGAGGAATGGGGGCTTGTCCCGTA
The DNA here is from genome assembly GCA_037157565.1 of Thalassia testudinum. Taxonomy (NCBI): domain Eukaryota; kingdom Viridiplantae; phylum Streptophyta; class Magnoliopsida; order Alismatales; family Hydrocharitaceae; genus Thalassia; species Thalassia testudinum. Next base: position 1,922,172 of record JAZHRO010000003.1, on the reverse strand, counting down.
GATCTTGTCATCTCCGCGGGCTCCGAACACGCCATCGGCTGGTAACCTGTGCCAACAACTAATTTACATTAGACGAGCTCAAAACAGTAGATACTGAACACGAGCACGTAGAGGAACTCGAGTGAAAAATAACGGTACTTCGTTTGCAGAAATCCAATTCCGTTTGAGCCCTAAACGGGCCAAAATCACAGTTACTGTCCAAAATCAGACATCTGGGACTAGTCCTAGATGTCTTAAAAGACGTCAGATCTCACCGTACACTTCCTGCGGCAGTTTCAAACGTCCAAACTCCCTCCACGACCATCTAGGGGTAGCTATAGACGTCGGACAAGGCCTCCAGTCGTCAGGAAGCACCTCTGGACGTCTAGTGACGTGATCAGACGTCCAAAAGTACTTGGGAAAGTGCATCACGTGCCTTCCCAAAGTCCTCACCTGCATACGAATCCATAGGCACAACTTTAGCCCAACATCCCCTGCGCTACGATCTTCATGGAGGAAAGTAGCGCAGGAAGATACGTACCTCGCGCGATATTGTGCTTTCAGATGTCCGGCTTCAGCTCCGGACGTCCTGGTGCCTCGCTAGCCGTTTGGACGATACTCCAGATGTCTAATACTGGAAAACTTTCAGTACCAGAACCTCCTCCGTGCAGCTTGCCCCACTGGCGCCTCTGCCCTCAGACGACGCAGTGGCATCTCCAGCAGCTGTAGGAGCTTGAGAAGCTCCCCGAAGGCGTCCTCCTCTCTCCCACGACTCCTCGAGCTCCACCGAGCTTACGCGGCCGTCGTTTTTCTCCCCTGCTCTCACTCCCTCTCACTCTCTCGCTCTTGCTCTTCCCCGTTCTCCCTCGCCAGCTCCTCTCCTTCCTCGCCGTGGCTGCAACAAAGACGGGAGGGTGGAGGGGCGTGGCCGTCGCAAGGAGAAGGTGGAGGTGGCGGTGGCTTGAGTGGTGAGGGGGTGAGAAGAAGAGAAGGGGGGTTTGCATAGGATGGGTTTAGGGTTTAGGAGGTGAGGGTGTGGGGGAGAGAGAGGCTTCTGCGCGCCGCCTGCATGTAGAACGTGAAGGGACGTACGAAAATTCTCACTTTCAGACATTCGGGCATGTGTCCAGATGTCTGACTGAAACTCCAAACATCTTATCCGACTAAAAAGGCAACGGGTCATTTCAAATATCGATAGACATCTTTAGTTTGTCAAGAAGAAGCACTGCTTCTTTTCCTGAATCCTTGGACAATAATTAGAAAGTCAGGCAAACCATCTTCTAATAGATCCACAAAACAATTGCGATGTGAGAGTAGAGAGTCTACTGGTGCTCTAAATCTAGTACAAGGAATATTAATTTTCGGATAATTAGATAATGATACTCAAAGTTAGGCATAGTTTTCGCTCTTGGTGCCTACATACAAATTCTTGATGGGAATTGTTGAGGGCCACCAAATAAAGCAAATATGCCGAAAGCAGGTTCTAATAAAACTAGGACTAAGGTGAACGGTTACGACTGCCCTTTACGGAATCCTCAGCTGAAGGAGGATATTAATGTTAATGTCAAAAATATGTTGTCCCATCCATTCTTTTCCCGGTGTCAAGAATAGGTACTCCCACCAAATAAGCCACCTGATATTCTCTTGAACATCACCAATCCCAAACAATGCCTTGTGAATAAAAGTGCGTATGTCATGTGCATTGTGTTATGTTGGGAGATATATATGTGAAAAAGAATGAAAAAAAGAAAAAAATTTGAAAAAAAATAAGGGAAAAAGAGAAAAAGTCTGAAAAAAGCACTGAGTTGTATTTATTTCATTTTATGTCAAGCACATTGAAACAATAACACCTACTACCATTGCGAACCACTAAATATAGCTTTGACCTACTTTTCTTGTATTTCTGATCACCCAAATACTGGCTGAGGATTTCTGACTTAGTTATAGGATTATCAGAACTTAATTAAAGTGTTAATGCCATGAGAGACCACCAAATATATTTATAAATCTGGTGAGATTATGAGCTCAAAAAAGACATGAAAAGAAAAAAAAAGAGAGAAGAAAAGAAAAGAGAAGAAAAGAGAGAGAGAGAATGAGTACAAGGAACTAAAGAAAGCATAGTTTTTCCGCCTCTCTCTAAGTTGATTTATTTGATAGTCGAGAAATCTAGATTCTGTAATACTAATCTATATGTAGTACCAGAGGAGTGTGAGCCACCAAATACAAATCCACTTGACTCAGACATATTCTACCTAAGTCAAGAGGGGGGCTAAAATAGAGATTATTTATATCTTCGAGAGAAGAAATTTGCCATTTCGATAGAATTTTACTAAGGGTTAAGTACGAGCTTTAGATGTGGATTGATTTTTCACTTGGATCCGTTGCATAATCTACAACACTACACTTTCGCGATTATCTGGATTTCTAAATTTTTGAATGAAAACAAAAGAAATAGATCCCTAGTCAAACTCTTCATGAAATGCATTTAGTCTTGCATTTGTTAGGGACTAGCAAGATTTAGGCATTGGGGTATGATTACACAGCAATCACAGGACTTAATATACCTGAATTATGTTAGATCCTAGCTTAACTTAGGTACAATGCATGCATGAGAAGCATATTTTGCATCATTGTTGATTCGATAGTTTTGTAAAAAATAATGCTATTTTATGCTCTAATTGAAAGGCAATAATAATTGCAGGTAATTCGGGGTTGCAGGTGATAAATTCGACCATACGGATCTGTTCAAGACAACGACTAGAGTCCAATGCTTCTGAGATCATCTTGATCAGACTTCTGTAGCAATTTATGAAGTCTGCAGAATAGCAAAAGCCAAGAAGCAATGAGATGCAAATCCAAACCTCATATGCCAAATCCAACCGCACGGATGAATCCGAATCAATGCTTACAGTCCAAGGGCGCAAAAATCAACTCAATCGGAGCCATGTAGCACCAACTACAAAGGCAGGAAGATGGACGGTTGATAACACTGCATTTTACAATGTTAATTCTGCCAAAAGGGAACGGTCTTAAAGGTAAAATGCATAGAGGATACATCATAAATAGGAATAGGCGTATCGCATGCATTGCACATCAAGATTGCTTATAGTGCATTATTAACGACCATGTGTACAAGTACATGTCAAAATAGGCCTCAGATGAGCAATCGGATTGCACGGATGGACTCAGAGCGACGAACGGAGTCCAACAGACTCGAAATCAGCTAAATCTGACGTCCGGAGCTCCCACAATTGGCCCAAGAAGTTCTGACCTTTGATCTGTTGATCAACGGTCATAAGGCCGCCACGTGTCAGCATCACCACGCCCCTCAACCACCTTCATCACGTGGCACCACTTTAAGCCGTCCAATCTATGATCGAACGGCTGGAAATTGCACACGCCCGCATCCTTCGCATCCACGCATCCGACATCACACGAAGATCCAACCGTTGGATCCTCATCCAATAGTCGGCAGCAGCCCCGCCCAAACTCTTCGCGCGACCATTCGCGAGGGTAGTGCATCGGTTGCGCCATCTCAACACACCCGCAAAACGCACGTTCGAATCGCCCGTCGTGCCTCATCAGCGATTTCGCCTGCGCACTCAAATTCAGCCGCACGATCGCCATCGAGTGGTCTTGATAGTGCTATGCGGCGCACCCACAGACATCGATCCTCCACGCGCGCACCTATGCTAGTCGACGACGCCCGCGCTCACGCACGCTTGAGGCACGATCCCAGCGCACCCTTCGCGGGATCTCTGCCGTCCGATCTACGATCGGATGGCCTACAACGTGCACACACGGATCGCACGTGAAGAAAAACAGCGCGTGCGCATGATCGTTGGGCAGGGGGCTTCACTGACACTTTTAGCATGGGTTTAGTGACGTCCCGGATGTCGCTAAAGCCCATACTTAAAATGGAAACCTCTTCTTCCTATATAAACCCCTCCTAACCACCCATGTAAAGCATTCAATTCACCTAGCAAGTGTTGTAACACCCCCTAGCCTCCTTTAGCACCTCTTGTAGTCAACAGAGACGACGAGCTGCTAACGGAGTCTCCTTCCACCACCGTGGCGTCGCCATCTCCCCCCTTTCTCTCTTTCCTTTCCTTTAATCTAGCTTTACTTCCCTTTTATTCAAGCATTTAGCTACCGTTGTATTTGCAAAACTTGATTTGCATGTTTAATATAGTCTTGATGTTGTTCTCCATCTTGCTTTGAGTAATTGCTATTATTTAAAAGACTCTAACCCTATTCTCTCTCTCTCTCTCTTTCTCTCTCTCTCACTCATTTTACTACCACGTCTTCTCGCAAGCAAAAACTCGTTATCTCCGTGACATTAAGTGACAAAGAAAGTCCGATTTTCATGCCTCCCTGTGATCGACACTCATACTCACGTCCGTTTCTTCTTTTAAAACTGACGTTGCTAGCACGAACTATAACGATCCTTTTAAACAAACACGTCTTTAGCACGTCAGTTTTTGACGTCGTTGCTGGGGAGGCAACAGATTTATTTTGTCACTTCCATTTTACATCCATGCTCACATCATTTAACGCAATTTCTCCTTTTACTTGATAGTTGCAGGAATTCGATGCTTGGACGATGAAGTAATGCAACTCGTGATGGTAGAGATGGAGTAAGCGTAACAAGGATCGATTGTGAGTAATTCTTCACCCATGGTTGTTTGCTTGCCTAAAAAAAAATCTAAAGAAAAAATGTAAAATAGAAAAAAATTGGCGTGGTGCATGATTCCCTGATCCACATCCTTAACACATCACCCAACAAAAAAATATACACTCTAACATTTTTAATGACCTAAACTTTTTGGAGTGTTCTTCTTTCTTTTTTGAGTGGTGTTTGAGAAGCCACCGTGAATTGATATGGGCCGCACCACTCAATCCTAAAATCAACTCATCTGATAGAAGTTGCATGAACACTAGGATGAGCACTTTAGGGTTTTAGAGCCTCTTCACATCAAAGGAAATCTACTCTCACCAATTGTGTGCAAAACTTGGCGTGCCCACTTGAAACTTATCTGGAAACATTAAGACATGTCAACCGTAAAAGACACAAAAGTAAGGACAAACATTAAAAGATACCACATCTTAAAAATCCTTGCTTGAAAATCATGTTTTGATAGCACACACATTGGAATTGGAAAACTAAGAGGCACCACCCCAATCAATGCCTCATCACATAACCCAAGCACAAGCACTGTCCTAGCCCCTTTTCAAACAGAGTAGACGTGCCCTAGGCAGGACTGGGTTAAGTCTCAAGAGGCGTGGTTTTGTTCGCTGGGCACTTGGCTTTCATTCCCTTATTAGAATCTGGTAACTAAGCTGCGGGGAAGTGTCAAACTACCGCGGTTGTGGGGTCTATGGAACCGGCGACGCAAGTCAAAGGACGAACCTTCTGTACAATCCCCTCGTAATCAACCTGGCCAAATTAGCTTTGGGAAGGGAAGTCCAGTGCTTACGGACTTAATCGCCCCTTTGGAGATTTCTAAGTTCCCTAAGGAATACTCCATAAGGACTAGGCTTGTTTGCTTGGTTGTGCACTCACACTTCTCGCATCTGTCGCTCTCCGCATCCCCTCCTATTCTTCTCTAGTGTATGCACGGGAGATGATCACTTCATCCCAAGTTGTTTGTTTTGGGACAGGAATCTAGGTGACCTGATTTTGCTAGAGACATGGTTGAACCTAGAGTAGATGAGGTTGAGGACCAACCCCCACCAAATACAATGGCCATCATCTAGGCCCAAATCAACGCAAACCACAGGCTTCAGCAGCAACAAATCCACACTATCATGCAAGCCATACATCAGTTGTAGAACCGACAGGGGCAACCACCACCACCTTTCCAAGGCCCGCAAGAACCACCACCACTTGATCCACCACCATTCCAGGACCAACCTAGGCCCCTCTGCGACTTCTACAATCCTTCCGCTATTCGAATCTAGCCACACCTTAGGATCCCCGAAGGGGGAGATGATTTTGAGTTGAAACCAAATGTCCTGAATTCGATTCAGAGCCACTTCCATGGAAGCTCAAATGAGGACCCCTTCCAGCACCTAGAGGATCTTGATCGGATTGCCCGGATTGTAAAACCTAGGAACATTAGTGTAACGAACGCGTGCCCCAGACGTCTGGGATCACATCAAGACGTCTGACAGGACGTCTGGGATCGTTTCCAGACGTCTGAAAAACCGTTATCTTTCACACGCGCGAGTCGTCTGCGCGCCTGAGCGCACAGACCTGCATATTCGATATTCCCTCTCTCTCTGCGGCTGCAGACTGCTGCCGCGCTCCTTCTCTCTCCTCCTCGCGCGGCCTTAAAAAGGCCACGCCTCCCCTCCCGTCGTCTCCACCCCTTCCTCTTCTCCTTCCTGTGTGCGAGAGAGAGCGAGCGCGAGGGCGGCAGCGGCGGCCGCAGTGAGCGAGGAGGAGGTGCTGCGTGCGAGAGCGGAGCTCTGCCGTACGGGCGAGCTCGCCGGGGTTGCTAGGGCCGGCCGGCGGAGGACGCAGGGGGCGCGGAACGGCGTGGGAGGGACTGCTGCGATCTGAGCAGCAGGCGCGCGAGGTGCGATGCGGGCAGCGTCGCAAGCGGAGGCCGAGTGGCGCCCTGATTCCGGAAAAATTTCCAGAATCAGACGTCTGGGTTGATAGACAGACGGCGAGGGTGACGTCTGGAAGACCATCCAGACGTCTGAAAGGTGAGTTTTCCGTCTTCTTCTTCCTTCATGTCGACTGACCGTACTGAGGGAGGGAGATGGGTGTGCGCAGGCTCGGTGATTCGCCATCCATCGCGAATCAGACGTCTGACTGTAGTACCAAACGGCGGGAGCGACCTCCAGACGTCCGGAGTGACCATCGGACGTCTGGGAACTAGGCCAGACATCCCCGCAGACTTCTGGACGTCTGAGAAACCTCACAGAACAAGGTAGTTCTCTGATCCACTTTTTAAGACGTCTGGAATAAGTTCCAGACGTCTGATTTTGCACAGTATCGTCTTTTTCGACCCGTTTAGGGCCCGTTCGGGCTCCGTTTTCCGCGATTCGAGTTGCGTTCTTTTCAGAATTAATTCCTCTACCCGTCTACAGTAGCTATACACTGTTTTGAGACTCTCCTTGTGTTTGACCCTTGTGATAGGACCTCGTTCAGTTGCAGTCTTGGGAGTCGCGGAGGCACGCGGGATTCCCGATCACGCCCCCATTACTCCCGTTGTACCTGGTAGAGTGGCTTTAAGTTATTAATAAAATATGATAAATTATGGAACCATAAATAGAACCTAGGACATTGCATGAATCCTAGGATTGGAAAACTAGATTGTATGATAGATCCTAGGATATGGCATGAATCCTAGGACGGGAAAACTAGTGGAATGTATAATACTGCAGTCTTGGAAAATGGAAGGAGATATAAAGCTGCCTGTAATTTGAATTAACCGTTGCCTGTTGTGAATAAATAACGTGGTTCAGAACATGGGTTGTAAGAATGTGAAACTGGAAAGTGAAACCTGGATGTTCGAGTAAAAAGGATGGAACCCTACGGGGAAGTAGGAGTAGAACTCCTGGAAAGTGAATGGAATAGTACTGGGGAAGTGAGCTGGCCCTTGAGTACGGAGTACCAAGGAGAGCGACTGTCCCCCTGTTTACTGCAGAGCGGAGCCAGCCGCCCCAGGGACCCGGGGTTAGGACTGGCCACTCTGTACCGACTTGCTGGCCCTCGCGTACGTAGTACCGAGGAGAGCTACTAGTGTAGGGAGGTACTAGCTACCCCACGGGCCCCGGGGTTCTGCTAGCCTCCCACACCGACTTGTTAGGCCCGCCGGGGCAAACCAGGGTAGTCAGGCGAGGGTGCGCGGACTGTGGAGGGGCAAGGCCCCGGTTTGGTTACTGTGGAGGGGTTGGACCCCTGTTACTGAGAGGGCTCTGCCCTGGATTGGTTCCGTGCTGTGCTTTGGGCGCACCCGTTAATGGAAATGACTGACCGTGTGCCAGTACGGGTTAGCTACCTGTGCGTTTATCGCGCGTGCCGTAGTCACCGTTACGTCTGTCAGTGACCTTGGGGTGGTTGACTGAGGGTAGGATCACCACGGGGGACTCTCCCGGCCAGGAGAGCACCACGTGCTACTTCTACTTTTTGGAAAAGACTGCAATCAAGATCGTTCCCACGAGGAACATTCGAGATCAAGTAAAAGATCTGAGGAATAAATGAAATAGCGAGAAAATTGAAAGATGTAACAAAGAAAGTAATAGAACATAACAGCTACTGTACACTCTACTGTTGCCTTTAGTTTTAGTTGCAACTCTACTCAGCGTTTTGCTGACGTGTTACACTCGTTACCTTTTTCAGGACCAGGTGTTGAGCAGCCAGGGTCAGCGGCTGCAGAGGACGCTGGGCCGAGTAGGGTCCAGTAGAGATACCACTGTCTTTGTACCTCTTCCGTTTCTATTTTAGTGAGTAGTTCTTGTTTCCGCAGTACTTTCTTTACCTGCAGTTCATGTTATATGATAAATGTTGTGCTACTGTTGTGGTGGTATCTACTGTAGTTGTTTCTTTCCTTACTGCTGTACTTTCTTACTATTAGTTATATTCATGCTGAATGGGGTTTATTTTACTGCTCTTTTGGTTACTTCCTCGTTGGACGACTAGGTCTTGGGATTAGTCGAGTCGGTCCGGTTCTCGTGTCTCGTAGGGACTCGGGAACCGGGTCGTTACAATTAGCCTAGACATTGTTTTGATTAAGATGTTCCCCTTCTCGCTGAGAGACAAAGCATCTCACTGGCTTAGAACCCTAGGAAGACTCATCACCACCTGGGAAGAACTGAGGCATGCATTCTTAAAGAAATTCTCCCCCATAGGAAAAGCCAATGTCCTCAGAAGAGCCATTACTACCTTTACACTCCAGGGTGGGGAACAGTTCCATGAGGCGTGTGAAAGATTTAATGAACTATTGAGGAAATGGCCACACCATGAAGTACCAAGGTGGCAATTGACCCAGATCTTCTACCACGGTCTGGACAACAACCTTCGGAACTTCGTCTATGCCTCATTCGGGGGAAACTTCCTGAACAATGACGAGGAGAGCGTGTTTGAGCTCTTTGAGTCTATGAGCGAAAATTCGCTCAACAATGACTCCATGACCTAGTTTAGTCGATCCAGTCAACCTCGTGGTGGGATCTATGAGATACAAGCAAATTCTGGAACGGTTGACATGGATATCATTGCTAAGGAATTGGATCGAGTGGAATTGGTGGATAAAAGGATAGATGAACAACTGAACCAGACCAGAAACCCATTACAGACTCTCTCCCTAGCAAAGGGAGCTCACAATGTTGACCTGGTCCATCCCTTAAGCCAAATGAACCTGGAACAATCCCTTACCACGTTCCGGGGAGGGACCTTTGCTCCCTCAACCCCTGATTACTCTCTTCCCTCCCCCTCGACATCTGCTATCTTTGAAGATGTACAGGCTATCCAAGGTTATTCCAAACCTGACCCTTTCTCCAACACTTACAACACCGACTGGCGGAATCACCCAAACTTTGCTTGGACAAACCAGAAACTGCCTCAGTTTTAGGCTCAGCCCAGGCCAAACCAACAGCCAAACCTGCCCCCTATCAGCAAGGACCACCAATTAGACCCCAATATAATCCGAATAGAGCGGCCCCTCCCCCACAAAACCAAATTGACACCCTGATAAAAATGATGGCTGAAATGAACCAAAAACACCAGGAGGAAATGGCTTTAGTGAAGGGACAATTAAGCCAGTTGTTGGACTGTAAAGAATAAGGATCCCTACCTTCCCAACCACAACCGAACCCACGAAACATGATTAACAGAGGCCCAAATTCGCAAGGGTTCCAAAGCAATCCCGGACAGGCTCACATGGTCCAGTCAGCCCCACAAACACCTCCTGGGTTTGGTGCTTCTTCGTCCTCGTCTTCTCAAGGATCAACCCATGGTCCCAATGCCTCTGCAAATGCAGTAACCTTGAGAAGCGGCACCAAAACCCAAGATCCCAAATGGCTGACTCCTCCCGAGACTTCACCCTCTGAAACACCCTACTTAGAAGAGGCGCAGGAAAAACCCAAGGACCCATAAATAGATCCTATCCACATTCAGACACCATATCTCGAGGCCTTGGAGACAATCAAGAAGAAGAAAAGTGTTGTGGAAACTTAGGAACTTTTGGGGATCTTTAAGCAGGTTCAGATTAATATTCCGCTCCTCAAAGCCGTCAAGCACATTCCGGCTTACGCCAAGTGCCTAAAGGATGCCTGTACACCAAGACGTAAGCCAAGACCTCAAGCACCTAGGAAGGTTGTGCTTTTAGAACAAGCAAGTTCCATGATATCAAGCAACCTTCTGCTCAAGCGAACTAACCCAGGAGCACCCCTGATATCCTGCAATATTGGGGAAATGACATTTGATAGAGCACTTTTGGACTTAGGTGCTTCCATCAATCTGATTCCGACAACCCTACACCACCAATTTGGATTTGGAGAGTTGACATCCACACCTGTTACCATCCAATTGGCTGATAGATCTGTGAAAACCTCAAAGGGGGTTGTCGAGGACATAATTGTGCAGGTCAAGGACTTCTATTTTCCGGTCGACTTTTTGGTGCTCGACATGGAAGTCCTTGAACAACTACAGAACACACCCATCATCTTAGGCAAACCCTTCTTAGCTACGGCTAAGGCAAACATCGATTGTGACACGGGATGCATGGAAATCACCTTCGGAGACAAGAAAATGCAGTTGGATATCTTTCAGGCGACCAAGTTTTTTGATTGCAACTGTATCGAGGAACACGATCCCGTGGAACCTTTGGTCGAGGAATGCCTCACCCTTAGTTCTGTCTCGGACTACCAATCCTGTAACAACTGTTCTGACCCATCATCATCTATGCCCATGGACCTCTGTAGGGCTGATTTCCATCAACCAACACCATTCAAGGAAATTGATGTTGATCAACTCCCGCCTTTCCCCTTTCCATCAAACATTGTGCCGCCCACACCTAAATTGAAGCCGCTACCCGAGAATCCCAAGTATGTCTTCCTGGGACCTGACCAGACCTTCCCCGTAATTATCAATGCCAACCTAACTAGGGATCAGGAACTTAGATTGACAGCAACCCTATCAGAACACAGGGCTACCATTGGCTGAACTATTTCAGATTTAAGAGGAATTAGCCCCACCTATTGTACCCACAAGATCTACCTAGAAGATAGGGCACGACCCTCCCGTCAGATGCAGAGACGGTTAAACCCAAATATGCGGGAGGTTGTTAAGAAAGAAATTATCAAATGTCTTGACGCCGACATCGTCTACCCCATTATCGATAGCCCCTGGGTGAGCCCCACTCAAGTGGTTCTGAAGAAAGCCGGGCTCACCGTGGTCACCAATGAGAGTGGCGAATCCATCCCCACTCGCACCACCACCGCATTGATTACAGGAAACTCAATAAAGCAACCAAGAATGATCATTTCCCCCTGCCATTCATCGACCAAATTCTTGAAAGATTGGCAGGGCAAAAGTACTTTTGCTTCCTGGATGGATATTCAGTATATAACCAAGTTGCAATTGCTCTTGAAGATCAAGAGAAGACCAAATTCACTTGCCCGTACGGCACGTTTGCATTCCGTCGTATGCCGTTCGGGTTGTGCAACGCACCCGCTACCTTTCAGTGTTGCATGCTAGCCATCTTTTCAGAGATGGTGGGTGAATACCTGGAGGTCTTTATGGATGATTTCTTCGTATTTGAGAATTCATTCGACCACTGTTTGAGTAACTTGGAGAAGATCCTGAAATGATGTATTGAGGTTAATTTGGTGTTAAGTTGGGAAAAGAGCCATTTCATGGTTCAAGAAGGAATCGTCCTTGATCACATCGTATCACATAAGGGGCATCGAGGTGGACTGAGCTAAAGTTGATTTGATTTCCAAGCTTCCACCGCCTAGCTCGATCTGGCAAATCCGTTCGTTCCTTGGACACGTTGGCTTCTACCAAAGGTTCATCAAAGACTTCTCCAAGCTTTCCAAACCCTTGACCGATCTTCTAGCCAATGATGCCTTATTCCACATGACCTCTTATTACATCTAGGCTTACCACACCTTCAGGGACTTAGTCTCCACAGCACCTGTACTTCAGCCCCCAGATTGGTCCCAGGACTTTGAGATCATGTGTGATGCATCAGATTTTTCCATAGGCGCCGTCTTAGGACAAAGACAAGACAAGAAATCCGTGGTGATCTACTACATGAGCAAGACGTTGGACGAGGCCCAACGAAATTATACGATCACAGAGAAAGAACTGCTCGCTGTAGTTTTTGGACTTGAAAAGTTCCGATCTTACCTTCTGGGATCCCACGTGACCATCCATACGGACCATTCAGCCATCCGACATCTATTGGCTAGAAAGGATGCGAAGCCTAGGCTCATCAAATGGATCCTGCTCTTGCAGGAATTTGACCTGGAAATCTGCGACAAAGCCGGATCAAAGAATATGGTGGCTAACCACCTATCCAGACTCCACCCAGACCACATTGGGCCCTCCCTGCCTTTATTCGACACCTTTCCCGATGAGCACATTCTGGCTGTGCAAGACAGGAAACTACCTTGGTATGCTGATCATGTCAACTACCTGGTTGTAGGACAAACCCCATACAACTGGTCCAGACAGCAACGGGACAAGTTCTTGGTCAAGGCCAAGCACTATTTTTGGGATGATCCCATGATGTTTCGCCTCTGTGCTGACCAGATCATCAGGGGGTGTATCCCTGAGGATGAAGTTCAGAGTGTGCTATCTTATTGTCAGGACCAAGCTTGTGCTGGCCACTTCTCAGGAAAGAAAATGCCTGCAAAGGTTCTGCAGTTCGGATTTTACTGGCCTTCCTTATTTAAGGAGGCACAGAATTTTGCTAAGACTTACTCTCATTGACAGACTCTAGGGACCTTGACCAGAAAAGACATGATGGCCCTGTAGCCCATTTTGATTGTCGAGATCTTCAACGTTTGGGGTATTGATTTATGGGCCCCCTTCCTACCATCCAATGGCTTTGAGTACATCCTAGTCTCTGTAGACTATGTCTCCAAATGGATTGAAGCCGTCGCCACCCGTCGATGCGATCATAAGGCTGTCATGGACTTTGTTAAACAGAACATATTTTCCTGGTTTGGAATACCAAAGGCCGTGATCAGTGATGGTGAAAGTCATTTTATCCACACCCAATTTCGTGCCCTACTCAGAAAATACGAGGTTAACCACCGCATTGCTACCCCGTATCATCCACAAACAAATGGGCAGATCGAGGTCTCAAACAGGCAGATCAAGAATATTCTACAGAAGACTGAAACCTGACAGGAAGGACCGATCCGCACGACTGGATGATGCCCTGTGGACATATCGGACCACTTTCAAGACCCCAATAGGCATGTCACCTTATCGCCTGGTCTTTGGCAAAGCTTGCCACCTTCCTGTCGAGTTGGAATACCGGGCTTACTAGGTCGTTAAGCAATGTAACATGGATTCCCAGTTAGCCGGTGCACAGAGGACGCTCCAACTCTCCAAGCTCGAGGAAATTCGTTGGGACGCTTTTGAGAATAGTCAACTATACAACTAGAAAATGAAAGCCGTCCACGACCGACTCATCCATAGAAAAACCTTCGATCCTAATTAGTAAGTTTGGCTTTTTGATGCCCGTCTAAAACTGTTTCCAGGGAAGCTCAGGTCCAAGTGGACAGGACCATTTAGAGTGGTCAAGTCCTACTCCAATGGGGCGATTGAAATTGTAGATCCGAATACTGGCACACCTTCACAGTCAATGGCCAGAGATTGAAACACTTCCTCGCCAAAGTTCCCCCAAAGGAGGTTGTCACCCTCATTGAGGGATGACACGAAGCACCGCCCAGCTGGAGACATTAAACTCAGTGCTTCCTGGGAGGCAACCCAGAAGATTTAGACTGATTAGGTATTTTACTTCACTCAGGTAATATCTTTTTGACCCCTGTTGCATCCATGTAATTGTCAATGAGGACATTGTCCAACTTAAGCATGGGGGGGTGGTAAATTGCATGATTCTGAGTTCATTTAATCGATCTGAATAAAAAAAAAATTGAATTTAGGAAGAAAAACTTAGGTATTGGAAATTTGTCAATAGTGGGAAATAATACGAAAAGAACTTGAACACTTAGACTTTTGAGGACTTCAGGCTTAATCAGCCCTAGTGTCCGTTAAAATATGGATTTAGCTTCAAATCCTTGCAACCTTAATCTATCCTAATCCACCAACTTAATAAGGTGATAGGTATACGACTTATTAACTCGCCCTCTAACTTAGAAGGACCTCCTTCTTTTTATTTCCTCTAGGTAAATTTGAGATCAGGGAAGCCACCTACTAAAAAAAAAGAAGAAGAAAAAAAAGAACAAAATAAGTCACACTTCACCGCATGAGTATGGCTGGCAAGTGATCATGGGTAACAACCCATTGGTCAGTTGTCCAGAACACAGCTCATTAAATGCACAAAAAGGACCCAAAATACTTAAGGAAGAAGTAGGGAAGTAGAGCAAGCCAGGGAGATATACACTGGAAAAATCCTTGTGTTGACCCCAAGTAGAACAAATGTAGGGAGAAAGCTACTGATCGAACAAATACACCTTCAGGCAAAATACTTCCTTTCCCGGTCACCTAGGGGCGTAGAAATCTAAAGTTTGTCTAAATTACCGTTGAGTGAGTCCATCACGATCTTCACACTAAGATGCTTAGCACTTAGAGTTTTTCCGAGCTTTGGGTGAGTTGGGTAGCCGTAAAAAGTTACCAACACACTCTTAACTCCAGAGATCTAAAAATGAGAAAAAGAAAATAAATATATATATATATATGTACATACCTTAAAGCAAGGATTCAGGCGATTTATATTTTGGCAGACACCTGGGCACTATTTAGTCTCTATGGATCAGGATCTTAATATATTTCCTCCTATTGACAAGTAACAAAAAGTCTAAGTAATTACTTCTTGAATTCTGACGGAGAATAATGGCTAGAATAAGCCTTGCTAGGGATTAGCAAGGTGTAAGCATGGGGGTATGATAACACTGCATTTTACAATGTTAATTCTGTTAAAAGGGGACGGTGTTAAAGGTAAAATGCACAGAGGATACATCAAAAATAGGAATAGGAGCATCGTATGCATTGCACATCAAGATTGCTTATAGTACATTATTAACGACCATGTGTACAAGTACAAGTCAAAACAGGCCTTAAATGAGCAATTGGACTGCATGGATGGACTCAGAGTGACGAACGGAGTCCAACGAACTCGAAATCAGCTAAATCTGACATCCGCAGCTCCCACAATTGGCCCAAAAAGTTCTAACCGTTGATCTCATGATCAACGATCATAAAGCCGCCACATGTCAGCATCGCCGCGCCCCTCAACCACCCTTCATCGCGGGCACCACTTTAAGATGTCTGATCTGCGATCGGACGACTAGAAATCGCGCTCGCCCACGCCCTCCGCATCCACACATCCGACATCACACGAAGATCCGACCGTTAGATCCCCATCCAACGGTTGGCACTAGCCGCGCCCAAACTCTCCACGCAACCATTCCCGAGGGCATTGCATTGGTCGCGCCCTCGCAACACACCCGCAAGACGCACATTCGAATCACCCACCACGCCTCATCAGCCGATTTCACCTGCGTGCTCAAATTCAGCCGCACGATCGCCATCGAGCAGTCTCGATAGCGCTACGCGATGCAACCACAGACGTCGATCCTCCACGCACGCGCCTATGCCAGTCGACGACGCCCGTGCTCAGGCATGCTTGAGGCACGATCCCAGCGCGCCCTTTGCGAGATCTTAGCCGTCCAATCTGTGATCGGAGGACCCACAGCGCGCACGCATGATTGTTGGGCAGGGGGCTTCACCGATGCTTTTAGCATGGGTTTAGCTATGTCCCGGATGTCGCTAAAGCCCATACTTAAAATGGAAACCTCTTATTCCTATATAAACCCCTCCCAACCACCCATGTAAAGCATTCAATTCACCTAGCAAGTGTTGTAACACCCCCTAGCCTCCTTTAGCATCTCTTGTAGTCAACGGAGTTGACGAGCCACCGACGGAGCCTCCTTCCACTGCCATGGCCACCTCGCCATCTCCCCTCTCTCTCTTTCCTTCCCTTTAATCTAGCCTTACTTCCCTTTTATTCAAGTATTTAGCTACCATTGTATTTGTAAAACTTGATTTGCATGTTTAAATAGTGTTGATGTTGTTCTCCATCTTGCTTTGAGTAATTGCTATGATTTAAAAGACTCTAACCCTACTCTCTCTCTCTCTCACTCATTTTTCTACCACGTCTTCTCGCAAGCAAAAACTCGTTATCAACATGACATTAAGTGACAAAGAAAATCCGATTTTCACGCCTCCCTGTGATCAACACTCAGACTCACGTCCGTTTCTTCTTTTAAAATCGACGTTGCAAGCACGAACTATAACGATCCTTTTAAACAAACACGTCTTTAGCATGTCAACGGTCAGGATGGCGCCATAACATCCCAATGGCCCACCTACGTGCCCTGACCACTGAAGAGTGAAGTAGGGTCATTGGATCGTCATCCAATGGCCACCATTGAGCCACGTCACCACCACTCCGTGCCTCATCAAGTGGAAATTCATCCCAGCCATTAGATCTTCATCTAATGGCTTATGGCGGCCGTGCATGAAATTCGGTCGAGACACGAACGCACGTGTAGCGCGTTGGTCACCGACCTCAGCAGAAGCACAAGACGTGCACTCAAATCGCACGAAGAGCGAAATCAAAAGAGGTGATGTGCTTGGATGCAATAGAGCCATGCGATGGTGATTGAGTGGTGTAGAGGCAAACGCGTGGCGCATGACCGTGCGTCGATTCTGAGGCAGTGCGATAACGCGTGAGGTGACATGCAGTTGGACGCACTGCTATAGGTGGAACCTAAAGGCGGTAGCGCACGCGTTCTTAGCCATTGATCTTCGCGATCAAACGGCTGAGGTTAAACGCACGTGCACGCTAGGAGAGTGATTGCACATCAAAAATACACCTACAATTGTGCCATCTTGGGCTATTTCCTAGCATTGCCAGTGTATATTAGATAGCCATAGTCGCATTTATGAAAATAAACGCCTGCATGCATTTATTTGAGAGGGGAGGAGAGTGAATAAAATGGCCATGAAATTTACGTTTTCCTCAAGTGCTGCCTCGCAAATTCACCATCTTTATTTTTATTTTTATTTGACTTTGAATTTCTTCTCCGCTGCTGCAAGGCATGGCTTGATCGTCTTCACGCCATGCTCTGCAGCAAGCTTGCCTGCAGCCGCATGCACAGCCATGCACAGCCAAGGCATGGCTGTGCATGCATCCATCCTCTTTAAAAAGAGCCCAGCATCTTCTTTGCAGCTGAGCCTGGTCCAACACAAAAAAACCCAACACAGCAGCTTTCTTCTCCAGGCCATCTCCTCCCCTCTCCCCTCCAAACGCAACCTCTCTTCTTCTTGAAGAACCACGTTGCGGGTAGGAGCAACTCACAGTGGTACGCAACCACCACTGTGAGTCCCACCACCGCCCAGCTCATCAAAGAGCCGGTGGGAGTGGTGGTTCCCTTCTCTGTTTCGTCGTTCCAAGCCAACCCTGCCATTGCCACAGAGCCGAGCTTTGAAGCTCAAGCACAGCAGCAGCACAGCATCGGACTCTTCTTCCGCACATGCAGGCCATTGCGCACGCCAGCAGCCGGCATAGCTCTTTCCGCGCGTGCCAGCAGGTCGCCCTCGCCCCACAACGCACTCGCCAGCAACCGGTGCAGTCCTTTCGCCCGTGCGCCAGCTCGCTCAGCGGTGCCCGCACATGAAGAACTGCCAGCACCCGGTCGCGTGAGCCGAGCGCGGACTGTAGCCATTGTTCACGCATTTCAGCGGAACACTATGGCTACAGTGCGGTAACCGGTAAGTTTCTCACTTATCTTGTCACCAGGTGCTTTCTCTCCGCGCCGCGACCGTCGCCAGCCCGTCCACGCATGCCCGCGCCCGCTCTCGCGTCTACACCTGCACCCGCCTCAGCGCGCAACACGGTGCGCTGCGATTCCTCCCATGCTCGCTCCCTTCTGCGTGCGCGTGCGCCTAAGCACCTGCGCCTGCGCATGGCATCAGACGACGGCCGCTGCATCTGACGACTTAACGCCCACGCCATCTTCAGCAAACGCTCTCTCTCTCTCTCGCACAGACACTCACCTCACACATACACACACACACACACACTCTCGTACACACACCCACTCACTTATACACTACTATATACTTATATATATATACATACATACATACATATATATATATATATATATATATATATATATATATATATATAGATACATATATCTATACATATATTAGTACCTATATAACTAAGTATTAGTATACATACAAATATATAAGTATATATACATACATACATACATACATACATTCATACATACATATATATATATATATATACCCATACAACTAAGTATAAGCATACATACATATATATACACATATATTTATACATATATACAAATATACATACATATATACATATATATCTATAAATGCACACACACACACACACATATATATTACTATATATATATATATATATACATCTATATAGTTACACACACAGATATATATATATAAAACTACATATACACCTATATAATTATAACCATATATATATATACATATAGATATATATTTACATATATACATACATATATATATTTTTATATCACCTACCATACGTTGTATCGCGGGAATATCTGCACCAGTTGCTGATATTCCCTGGTACACGCATACAGAAAGTGTCTTCGCACATATCTTCCACCCATCCATCCTACACTCCACGCGGCACTTCATCTTGTTGGTTGCATCTTCCTAGACGACGACCGACTCGACACCATGCTACACGCCATCTCTACCTCCACCCCCACCCCTATATACATATATATATATATACTATATTTACTTTACTTCTGTTTCTCTTTCGTGCCAGTAAAAAGATAAAAAAATATACAAAAGAGAAAAGGTAATCCTTGACTTGCAGGTATTCAGTCTTGCGAATAGCAAGACCAGTTTTGGGAACTCTAATTTGGCTCAAAGCCAAGAACTTGATTTTGAGGATGTACCTCAAGGACAAAAATTATGAGAAAAAAATCTTAAATAAAAAAAAAACCAAAAACATAATAAGCGAACGGAAGAGATTCATTATAGGACAAGCGTAGAAACTTCTTCACCTCTAATCCCACTTCCCTGAGTTCGACCCTGGGCCTAAAGTGACCAAGATAAAATCAAGTAGGCCAGGTAAAAAATTATGTAAAGAGATTGTTAACCATTATACTCATTTCAATGATTAAATCACCATATTAACACAACCTATCCAGGCCCGACCATAACCTCATTCTGGCACCGTTGTCGTGGAAGTGCGCATTCAAGTAAGTTTTTACTCCATTCCTTTAATTTTTCTCTTCTCACACCCTTCTCTTCACGGGTGTTTTTGTTTGTTGCTGTGCAGGTGAACTAGTTGCAAGGAGAAGGCAGGCAGACGAAGTCGGAGACGTGGCCAGATCCAAGGCGTGAACAAGAGCGTGAAGTCGCCGGCATCGCACTGGGGCTTCGCATACGTTGCTGAACAAGTAGGTCTTTCTTTCTTAACAACTTAGGTTCACTTGTCACCTTAATAAAAAAAATTAAAAAAAAACTTCTTGGGATCTCTTGAGGCAGGTGGATTAAAAATCACTTGTTTGATTGTTTGCCTTTACTCCCACCACCCCGAAATTTCCCGCCAAACTTCGCATAGAGAAAATCCAAGAATCTTGATTTTTGGATTTTTTGCCGTGTGAAGTATTCTTTGAGGCAAAAATAAAAAGATTGATTGCCATCCCTCTTTGCCTCATTTATTTGCAATTCGGGATCACCTGTTTAGTGGGGAGACTTGAAATTGAGTTAATTCCAACCCCACCACGACCTTTCACGTGCCTAAGATTCGATCCCGAATACTTCAACCCCAACAATTTGATTTTCTTTATCTTATGGTTGCGCCTTGTGTGTGGAAATCATTTTAGTGATTGGGAGCACTTGAATTGAAGTGCTTTGGCTCCCTTTCACACTAATCTAAAATTGGCTCGTGCATCCACACATAGAAATCTCCATCTAGGGAAGCCCATTGCATTTTAGCATGCATTAACCAATTGACATTGAAGAAGGGTTTGTTGGGCTTAGAAGAAAACTTGTATTCTCTCAAAACCCGAAGATTAGTTGAATTGGTAATTCAGAGAAATTATAAAATCCATACTACTTAAGGCTGAAACTCTAAAAATCATTCACCAATTAAACTTCAATTCGGGGAGATTTCCCCGTTGCATGCTTGGTTTACACACTTTGTAAAATCAATCACTTGGGCATTACCCGTAAATAACGCCCTTCACATTCTAAAAGCACTTGATCCTAAGCCTCTAACTAAAATTGGTAGCAACTTGACCCTTATTAAGGATTGGAGGTCTAACTACCTGCGTGTAGCGCCTACGTGCTGGTGAGGGTTCCCACGTGCTATCGAGTGTCTAAGACTGGGGCAAACGGCCTTTCAATCTGGCCCGGTGGTTCCGCGGTGCTCGCATTCGGTTTCGTAGTTCGTGATAGTAGGTAACTTAGATCTTTAGCTCTAAGGGTATACTATAGAGGTTGGGAATTTGATTGTATTGATTTGTCATCAAGTGTACCTTTGCGGCATCATTTCTCTCATCTCTTTTCCCTTCGTATCCCCCCAATTCTTCCTGCGGTAGTGCATGTTTGGGAGGAGGTCACAAAACCCTGAATTGTGTGAATTGCCTGATAATTTTAGAAAAGAAGCCGCATCGTCCTCCTCCTCCACAAACATGGCTGCATGCCCACCCCCAAATCCTGAGGGAGGAAACTGCCCTCAAAACCCACCAGGTGGTGGAGCCTTGGATCCCATAACCCGCCTCCAAGCCTAAATGGAAATGTATAATGAACAAATTGAGGCCATTAGGGAAACATTAGAAGAAATGCAGAACCTCTCGAACGGGAGGAGCCTAGGTCTCTTAGCTCCTATCAGAATCCCGCTGCTACAGAGACCATAGGATAAATTCGGGTCCCCATCGGCGGGGATGACTTTGAACTGAAACCTAACATAATTGGCCTGATAAATTTTCACTTCCATGGTCTTGCAAGTGAAGATCCTTTTCTCCACTTGGAAGACCTAACCCGATTAGCTAAAACTGTTAAACCGAGAAATATCGGGTTACTAATAGTCCTCATGAAAATGTTCCCGTTTTCATTGCGGGATAAAGCGTCGTAGTGATTACGCACCCTTGGGAGAACCATCCACTCTTGGGAAGAGATGCGAATAGTGTTTCTCAATAAGTTCTTCCCAATCGGGCGAACCAATGCGCTTCGTCGTGCTATCACTTCATTTACGCAACAAAACGACGAACAATTTCATGAGGCATGGGAGAGATATAATGACCTCCTCAGGAAGTGTCCGCACCGCGGTTTGCCTAAGTGGCATATAGCCCAGATTTTTTACTATGGGCTAAATGAGACTTTGAAGCAGATTGCAGACGCTTCCTGCGGAGGAAATTTCATGAATAAAGACGAGAATGAAGCATTCGAATTATTTGAAAATATGAGTGAAAACTCAATGAACAATGCTTCCATTGTTGCTTTTAATTGTACCAGCCTGCCCCGTATGTCCACGAAGTTGACATGGGCCCCTCCCATTCATCCACTGATCTCAGCCTTATCGCACAGAAATTGGATGAAGTCTCCGTCGTGCACAAGAACCTGGATGAGCTTCTGGCCAACCCCACCCGTTCTATGGCAAACACCCCCACCTCACCACTTCGTCACAATTCTACTTCTTCCAATACCAGGCATATCCCGAGAAACCCCGTAAGACCTTCCTTACCGAGTGTCGTGCGGAGCGATTTGGTAAGTCATGTGGATCTGGCTTCTGCGAGCCAGTATTTTGACACGGAGGACCAAGCCTCCGTGTGCTCGAATGCATATTTACATGCAAATACGTCTTCTGGCATAGAAGACGCTTGCGACCTGGGGAACAACCTGTTCTCTGCCACTTATAACCCAGGGTGGAAAAATCATCCGAATTTCGCATGGTCCAACAACCCGCAGCGCCAAAATCCCGCGGGTGGACCAATGCGACAGTCCGCACCCATCATCCCAAGGGCCCAGTCTAATCCTATGGCAAATCCGCCATCAGGCCCTTGCGTACCGCAAACAGAACACACATCAAGTCTTGATAAATTGATGCGAATAATGACGGAAATGTCAAAGCGCCATGAAGAGAACATGACCTCTCTTCAGCACCAATTGGCGCAGCAGAATGTTGAGATCAGTCAACTACGCTTGGCGACTCGATCTCAGGGCACTCTCCTAGCCCAACCTGTTCCCAACCCGCGAAATTTCGTACCCCGTGGTCCTCAACCACAAGTACGACCTTCTCAGGGGCAAGTATATCAAATTCTGCAGGCTCCGAGCATTCCACTGGGATTTCAGGCTAATCCCGCTACAGCACCTCACTCTTATGTCCCTATTGTGAACCCTCCTCCGCCTTATGATCCCACTAGACCCGCATCGTCCAATGCGATCACTACGAGGAGCGGCAAGCAGACCGTCGATCCACCTCGACCTGATCCCGGCCCGTCTTCTTCATCACCCTCTCATTCGGGATGTGCACCGCATTCGCGAGAGGACGATACACCCAAATTGGTGCCAGAATCAGTCTCATTCCCTGAGGCTCTACTGAGGGAGCCAAAAGGCAAAAAGAAAGATACGCAGGCCTTTGATAACCTGCGTAATTTGTTCAGGGATGTTGAAATCAAGGTACCCTTGCTCGAGGCTATCGACCACATACCTACTGTCGCCCGATTTTTCAAAGACTACACAACACCCAGGCGACAGTCAAAGAAAACTAAGAATCCGGTGGTTCTCTCGCCTCATGCGAGTTGTGCTATACTGTCAAATCTACCACCGAAGCAGAAAGATCCAGGCACGCCGCTTATTTCTTGTAGCATCCAAGGCTGCAATTTTAACCGTGCCCTGCTTGATCTAGGATCTTCCATCAATCTTATACCAACCATCATGCTCGAAAAATTTTCCTTGGGAAATCTGAAACCCACCCCTGTCACGTTACAGTTGGCAGATCGTTCTGTCAAAATTCCAAAGGGTGTGGTGGAAGACGTGGTGGTTAGGGTCAACAGTCTTTGTTTCTGATTGTCCGATCATCCTTGGTCGACCTTTCTTGGCCACAGCCCGCGCCCATATCGACTGCGAGTCGAGCTGTATTGAGATTGCTGTTGGATCTGAAAATATCAAGCTTAACATCTTCAAGGCAGCCAAGAACTTTGATTGCGATTGCATCGAGGATGACACGTCTGACGAGGACATGGCCGTCAGCGCGTGTATCGGACTAATTGGGACCTATTCTGACTGCTGCGGACTGCCTTTAAACACTAACGATTGCCTGACCGACACATATTGTGACGTTCCCCCATCCCTCCCTATTTCCGTACCTTCTCCTGACCAGACTTTTGACGAGGTTTTCTCCGCTTCCCATACCTCGTGGTCTAAGTCATATCCAGGCTACTCACCGCCGGTCCACACTCTTGAAGATCGGATTGCCCTTTCTTTCCCGCCAAATCAGGCGGATTTGCAACTCCACACTGGGACCTTGAGCCCATATGCTACCCACTGGGGCTACTCCTTTTTGGATCCATCTATCCAAGAAGCCCCTCTTCTTGGCCAATATGAGGGCCAACTTCTTCCTCCTGACTTGTTTTCCAATCTGCTTGGGACACTCTTGTCCCAGAAAATGCCAGATCTTTCACCATCCACTCCTGAGCTGAAAGAGCTGCCTAATACACTTAAGTATGTTTTCCTGGGGCCAAATGAAACACTCCCTGTAATCATCAGTTCAAAATTGACCAGGGAGCAAGAGTGCAAACTAACTGAGGTCCTTATGGAACACAAGGCAGCCATTGGATGGTCTTTATCAGACTTATCTGGCATTAGCTCCTCCTACTGCACTCACCGTATATATACGGAGGAGGAGGCTCGACCTTACCACGAGATGCAACGACGTCTCAACCCTAACATGCAGGAGGTCGTTAAGAAGGAAATTATTAAGTGGCTAGATACGGGTATAATCTACCCGATCAGCGATGGCCCTTGGGTGAGTCTGATTCACGTCGTGCCCAAAAAGGCAGAACTCACCATTCGTGTCAATGACAGGGGCGAATCCATCCCTACACGCACTCCTACATCTTGGAGAGTGTGTGTAGATTATAGGAAACTCAATGCTGCAACTAAGAAAGATCGCTTTCCGCTACCTTTCATTGACCAAATCCTGGAGCGGTTAGCGGGAAATAAATTTTTCTGTTTCCTGGATGGATTCTCAGGATATAACCAGGTGACAATTGACCCCCGGGACCAAGAGAAAATCACTTTTACCTGCCCCTTCGGCACCTTTGCATTTAGAAGGATACCGTTCGGACTTTGCAACGCGTCAGCAACTTTCCAGAGATGTATGCTGGCGATATTTCATGACATGGTGGGTGACTTTCTAGAGGTCTTCATGGATGACTTCTCGATCTTTGGGCCATCTTTTGATGATTGTCTTGCCAGCCTGACCCGTATCCTTAGGAGATGTATGGATGTAAACCTCGTGCTTTTCTGGGAAAAAAGTCATTTTATGGTACACGAGGGAATTGTTCTCGGGCATATAATCTCCGATAGGGGTATCGAGGTTGACAGTGCTAAGCTTGATGTTATTGCTAATGTACCTGTGCCTAGCTCTGTCAAACAAAGCCGCTCCTTCCTGGGACACGTCGGTTTCTATAGGAGATTCATTAAAGATTTCTCCAAGATTTCTCGACCTTTAACTCATCTCCTATCGACCGACATACCCTTCGATATGGGCCCCGACTGCATACGAGCATTCATGCAACTGCGTAATGCTGTCACCAAGTCCCCTATTCTCCAGCCACCTGATTGGTCCGTCGACTTTGAGCTCATGTGTGACGCTTCCGACCTAGCAGTCGGAGCCATCCTGGGACAAAGATGCGATAGACACCCCTTCGTGGTGTACTACGCCAGTAAGATGTTGGACAAGACCCAGCGTAATTATACTACCACTGAGAAAGAACTACTGGCGGTCGTCTTTGGGCTGGAGAAATTCCGCTCTTACCTTCTGGGCTCACATGTTATTGTTTTCACTGATCACACGGCCATTCGCCATCTCATGCACAAGAAGGATGCCAAGCCTAGATTGATCCATTGGATCCTTCTGCTCCAAGAATTTGACATTGAGATCTACGATAAGGCCGGAGCCCAGAATGTTGTGGCTGATCACCTTTCTAGACTAAACCCTGACCATATTGGACTTGCTCTGCTGATTAATGAGATTTTTCCTAATGAGCACCTATTGGCAATTAATGTGGCAAGTGGACCTTGGTATGCCGACATTGCTAATTACCTTGCTTCTGGATCCCTTCCACGTGGCTGGCCTAAAAACTAGCGCGAGCGTCTCATGGCAGAAGCAAAGTATTATTTCTAGGATAATCCACTTCTTTTTCGAATAGGTGCTAATCAAATCATCCGTCGCTGTATTCCTAACAGCGAATTTCCCAATGTGCTATCCTTCTGCCACGATCAGGCCTGCGGAGGCCATTTCTCTGGGAAGAAAACTGCAGCCAAGGTGTTGCAGTGCGGTTTCTTTTGGCCCTCCCTTCACCAGGATGCACACAATTATGTCAAACATTGCACTAGGTGCCAGTCGTTAGGGTCAATGTCATGTCGTGACATGATGCCCTTGCAACCCATCCTAGCAGCGAAAATCTTCGACATTTGGGGAATTGATTTCATGGGTCCCTTTCCTCCTTCCAACGACTTCGAATTTATTCTCGTGGCTGTTGATTATGTTTCGAAATGGATCGAGCTATTCCCACGCACCGTGCTGACCATGTTATATCCACTCGATTTGTCAAAGACCACATCTTTGCGCACTTTGAGATCCCTCGAGCCATTATCTCGGATGGAGGAAGCCACTTTACCCATGCTTCTTTTCGGGCACTTCTGAGGAAATACGGAGTTCACCATCGTATCGCATCCCCGTATCATCCTCAAACGAACGGCCAGGCAGAAGTGTCGAACCAGCAAATCAAGCAAATTCTCAAGAAAATGGTTCGGCCTGACCATAAGGACTAGTCCGACAAGCTGATTGGCGCACTTTGGGCGTATCGGACCGCCTTCAAGGCTCCCCTTGGTATGTCTCCTTATAGAATCGTTTACGGGAAGCCTTGTCATTTGCCCGTGGAGTTGGAACACCGTGCTTATTAGGCGGTGCAGTTAGTCAATGTAACCTCGACCCAGTGTTGTCGAGAAAGGAAACTCCAACTCCAGGAGCTGGAAGAGCTCCGTCGTGAAGCCTATGATTCCACCTTAACTTTCAAGCAACGCACTGAGGCTTTTCACGACAGCCGTATTTGGCGGAAGGAATTTGAGCCATCTCAGCAAGTTTAGCTCTACAATGCCCGGCTCAAATTCTTTCCTGGGAAACTGAAGTCCAAATGGACTGGTCCTTTCCTGGTCTAGAGACCATTTCCCAACGGGGCCGTTGAGATTGAAGATCCCAAATCTGGGCATAAATTTACGGTCAATGGGCAGCATTTAAAACCCTATCTTACTCATGAACCTGCCCCCGTTAGAGAAACTGTTGCCCTGCTAGAGGGTAACTAATGTTGTGCCTCATTCTGAGTCCAGCTGGGGACGTTAAATTCAGCGCTCATTGGGAGGCACCCCAACAACACTTCACCGCTGTCATGTTCACTTCACTTTTCACTTCACCACCTACCATCCACCCACCCTACCACCCTGCTGTATACCCTGCACCTCAGCTCTCGTTACCCGAATTTTCGTCCTTCCTCTACCTTACCCTGCATGCATATGAGAACATAGCATCGTTTGGCATGGGGGGGAGGATAGGCATCCATATGATTTGGGTATTTTATGGTATCATGCAGTTTTCATCTATCTATATTTATAAAAAAAAAAAAGAAACAAAAAAAAGAAAAAAGAATGGTGTTTAGTAATGATCTGAAGGCTGAAACAAAAATACAATAAGTGTTTATGGATATTCAACCACTGTTTTGAAGACTTTCCAGGCCACAGAAGCTTGATTCGCTCAGGCTCGGCTTAATTCACTTGAGCATTGACAAGATAGATCGGAATCTCTCCTAACTAAGGACGTATTCTTGTACCTGAGACACCAGTACAGGATCCATTGGTTTGCTTCTACTCGAGAGCCTAAGTAATCTTGGTTCACACTACACATATTAAGAAAGACCAGGTGAACATAAGATCCAACCCTAGTGTTCATTAGGGAAGGTGGAGTCCTTATCTGTGCGCGCAGGTAGACTTTTTATCCCAGGCTTTAGTCTTGTGTTTAGGAGAGACTCTTTCCACCAAAAAGGAACTCTCCCACCAAAAGAAAAGTGTGCTCCTCCAAATAATGTTGTAAGAGATATACTGACACGTGTTTCAAAAAAAAAAAAGGTACAAATAAGTCAGTATATCTCACAAATGTCTGTAAAATCTTCCTACAAATAGAAAAAAAAGTTCTTTAGGGCAAATACCCTATTTTCTTTGAGCCACAAATGTCAGAAAATGGGAGTTAAGTTTTCCGTCATCTTTTAAAGGGTCAATCTGAAGACATAAGCTGAAACTGGGACCAACCTGCACTTAAAAATTTGTGAAACCCTGGGCTTGAGTCTTAATGTTCATCTGGTCAATCTTGATCCTTCACTATGCACAAGCCATAATCTCTTGAGCTCTCGAGTATGGCAAAAACCTCCTAGGTCCTGGAAATCGTACTTAAGGTTTAAATATCAAGAGTCCTGGTTAGTTGAGAGATGGTCTATGTCATGTAAGACTTAAAGTACTGGTAGTCTTCTCTGCAATTGGTTCTCATAATATCCAACAATAAACACACATATGTCGCCTCAGGAGAAATTCTTCAGCTTAAGATCATTTTTAAATGCAATACAAAAAAAATGTTTTGCTAGGGACTAGCAAAAGATAGGCATGGGGGTATGATTGCACAGCAAAAATACACCTACAATTGTGCCATCTTGTGCTATTTCCTAGCATTGCCAGTGTATATTAGATAGCCATAGTCGCATTTATGAAAATAAACGCCTGCATGCATTTATTTGAGAGGGGAGGAGAGTGAATAAAATGGCCTTGAAATTTACATTTTCCTCAAGTGCTGCCTCGCAAATTCACCATCTTTATTTTTATTTTTATTTGACTTTGAATTTCTTCTCCGCAGTTGCAAGGCATGGCTTGATCGTCTTCACGCCATGCTCTGCAGTAAGCTTGCCCTGCAGCTGCATGCACAGCCATGCACAGCCAGGGCATGGTTGTGCATGCATCCATCCTCTTTAAAAAGAGCCCAGCCATCTTCTTTGCAGCTGAGCCTGGTCCAACACAAAAAAACCCAACACAGCAACTTCCTTCTCCAGGCCATCTCCTCCTCTCTCCCCTCCATACACAGCCTCTCTTCTTCTTGAAGAACCACGCTGCGGGCAAGAGCAACTCACAGTGGTACACAACCACCACTGAGTCCCACCACCGCCCAGCTCATCAAAGAGCCGATGGGCGTGGTGGTTCTCTTCTCTATTTCGACGTTCCAAGCCAACCCCACCATTGCCACAGAGCCGAGCTTTGAAGCTCAAGCACAGCAGCAGCATGGCACAGGACTCTTCTTCCGTGCGCGCAGGCCACCACACACGCCAGCAGCCGGCGCAGCTCTTTCCACGTGCGCCAGCAGGTCGCCCTCGCCCCTCAATGTGCTCACCAGCAATCGGCGCAGTCCTTCCGCGCGCGTGCTAGCTCGCTCAGCGGTGCCCGCACACGCAGAACCGCCAGCACCCCGTCGCGCGAGCCGAGAGCGCACTGTAGCCACTGTTCACGCGTTTCAGCGGAACACTGTGGCTACAGTGCGGTGACCAGTAAATTTCTCACTTATCCGGTCACTAGGCGCTTTCTCTCCGCGCCGTGACCGTTGCCAGCCTCTCCACGCACGCCCGCGCCTGCGTCTCTCTTCGTGCCCGCTCTCGCATCTGCACCCGCCCGCTCCAGCACCTGCGTCTGCCCGCACCCGCTTCAGCGCGCAACGCGGTGCATTGCGGTTCCTCCCACGCCCGCTCCCTCCTGCGTGCGCGCGCGCCTTCGTGTGCCTACGCGCATGCACCTGCACGTGGCATCAGACGACGACCGCTGCATCAGACGACTTAACTCCCGCGCCATCTTCAGTAGACTCTCTCTCTCTCTCTCTCTCTCACAGACACTCACCTCACACATACACACACACAAACTCGTACTCACACCCACTCACTTATACACTACATATATATATATATATATATATACATATATCTATACATATATTAGTACCTATATAACTAAGTATTAGTATACATACAAATATATAAGTATATATACATACATACATATATATATATATACACACACACACACACACACATATATAGTTACATATATACATATATTTATATACATATAAATATATATATAAATATATATATATATATATCTATACATACATTATTACCCATACAACTAAGTATAAGTATATATACATATATATATATATATATATATATACAAATATATACACATATATTTATACATATATACAAATATACATACATATATACATATATATCTATAACTATATATATATATATATATTTACATATATACATACATATATATATATTTTTTTTTTTTCATATCACCTACCATACGTTGTATCGCGGGAATATCTGCACCAGTTGTTAATATTCCCCGGTACACGCACACAGAAAGTGTCTTCGCACACATCTTCCACCCATCCATCCTACACTCCACGTGGCACTTCGTCCTGTTGGTTGCGTATTCCTAGACGACGACCGACTCGACACCGTGCTACACGCCATCTCCACCTCCACCCCCACCCCTATATACATATATATATATACTATATTTACTTTATTTCTGTTTCTCTTTCCTGCTAGTAAAAAGATAAAAAAATATACAAAAGAGAAAAGATAATCATTGACTTGCAGGTACTCAGTCTTGCGAATAGCAAGACCAGTTTTGGGAAACCTAATTTGGCTCAAAGCCAAGAACCTGATTTTGAGGGTGTACCTCAAGGACAAAAATTATCAGAAAAAAATCTTAAATAAAAAAAAAACACCAAAAACATAATAAGCGAACATAAG
The DNA here is from genome assembly GCA_037157565.1 of Thalassia testudinum. NCBI lineage: Eukaryota > Viridiplantae > Streptophyta > Magnoliopsida > Alismatales > Hydrocharitaceae > Thalassia > Thalassia testudinum. The sequence goes on along the minus strand of JAZHRO010000003.1, from coordinate 1,891,794 downwards.
AGATTCGTTATAGGACAGGCGTAGAAACTTCTTCACCTTTAATCCCACTTCCCTAAGTTCGACCCTAGGCCTAAAAGTGACCAAGATAAAATCAAGTAGGCTAGGTAAAAAATTTATAAAGAGATGGTTAGGCTCGATTTAGGTTAACCACTATACTCATTTCAACGATTAAATCACCATATTAACACAACCTATCCGGGCTCGACCAGAGAGCGGTAGCAGTGGATCAGGCAGCTGAGCAGCTGCCACGTGGCGTGTTCTAGATCGTCTGCACGATGAAGGCATGATAGAGGTTCATTTGAGGTGCGATCTGATCTACGAATCTCCTGATTGACGGATCTGATCAATCCAAAGTTGTTGCACAGTTTTAGGGGCCAAAATACCTATTTTTCCCTTCATTTTAACTGTAGAAAGGACTCTAGAGCTCCCATTTGAAGGCATCTCTTCCTCCAGTCAACATCTCCAAGCTTCTCCTGCTCCCTCTTCCTCCGAGTTGTCCATCAAGACCACCTTGGTGTACTGCTACTGCTCTCCTCCAACCTCTACAGAGGCCACCAAGGACCACCCTTGGTGCCCTTGTTCTAGTAGATTAGATAGTTATTTCTAGTAATTCTAGTTATTTAGTTCTAGTTCTATTTGAAATTTCTATCAACTGATGAAACAATTGCCTGGTTTAAAGTGGAGTTGCTTTATATCTATCATGATTAGTTATTAGTTCTAGTTAGTTCTAGACCAGTGTTAAAATTAAGTCGTTTTACTGCCTCCCTAAGTTTGACCGGGACTCACCATCTCGTTACATTTTATTTGCTTCGACGTATTTTCACACTATACTATGACGTAATTATCTGAAAATGCGATTTTACGGTCGAGCACCTCCTACATCCCTAAGTTTATTTAAGGCCCAAATTTGGGTTTTAGATCATTAACTTTTCCCTGAATCACACAAAACTTGAGGAAGAGAAAAGCGAAGAAGAGAGAAGAAATGAGAAAGAGAGAGCATATGCATGTAGCTTAAGCGCACAAGGCATGTGATTCACAAGATTGCAAGGAATAAGTGGGAGAATGATGAGTCGTGCATGTGGAGGCCTTGTGAGTGCGTGATGCGCACCTTTGTGCGAGGAAGGCGATTTTCTCACATCATCACATGCATGGGAACCATGAAAGGTAGGGATCATGCCCTAGTGGCGATCCGTGCGTGCAGATGATGCCCAATACAATGCTGCTATGTGGCGGTGGGCAACTTGGGTGGTAGTCCAAATCAGCTTGGTTTGTAGTTCTTAACTTGTTTTGATTGATTCAGGGCCTTTCTAACCTCTGTTTTTCATAAATAGTGTACCATTGGAATCCTCTCAATGTGTATCATGTGTTGATGAGTCTATTTTTCCTTTTTGAATACTGTTTTACACTTTAAAATTTAAGAGGGGTTTTTAACGTGTTTGAGACCCCAATTCTCATTGTGTTTGGCCTAGAGAATTGACTTAAAACATACACGAACTTTGAGGAGTGTCTAATCCACATCCTTAGACCTAGGGTGTAGATTTTGGAGTCACCATGACCCCCGGTGATATTAGGTAGAGTAGTTCCTCTTTTCTTTTCATGTGTTGGTTCCCTATGATTAGTATTGATGTATGATCGTAATTGCTTAACATGCTTGCATCCATAGTCCCTCTTGTTGAGTTATGGAGTTCATTTTGATAATGAGATTCGTTTCTAATCATGGATACTTGATAATGTCAAATTGAAAACAATATAACATATTCATGTCATAAAATGGCTTGTTTGGATGGATAACCAATGCATGTTTCTAGTGCAATATAATGTGAATAACTCACATTTGGTTTGTGGATATCTCAAAAGAAATTACACTTATAATTTGAATCCATCAATAGATGAATGTAACTAACTAAGAAAATATTCTTCCATGGTAATGGATAAATTATCCTAAATTCCTAGCAAGTAAGATTCTTAACATGCAAGTTAGAATTATTTGGTTAAACGAAGATAACAACCTGGTCAAGTGAATGTGACAAGAGAAAAATGTGAGAATTATAATGGATTCCTTGTATGCTATCAAGATAATTGCATGATACTATGTAGGGAATGAACAATGAAAGCTCAGCAATTGCATAAGTATATCTAAATGGATAGTCTCGTACCGAGTATCAATGCCTATGGCCAGCTATACCATATTTAGAGGTTGAGACTGAATCAAGGAGTAGACTAGCCTACCTGCAACTTTTCTGTTAAGCTATTTGACCAATCAGGTAGCCATGTGCGAGTAGATATGTGTTATTTATTGTAAGAGGCATGTTCTTGATTTCTTTTGTACCCTATAGTGGAGATGAGTGACAGTGTCCCAATGCAAAGTAGTGCTTTGCATGTGTATCACATGAAATCGTAGTCACTACTTCACCTATGTAGGAACCCAGGGCGATCAATCAAGTAGTGAGGTAGGTACAAGCCATTCTCCTAACAAAGAAATTGTCTCGTATCGACCTCATTGTTTAGAATATTGCAGCATACTCTTTTGTGCTTTCCGAGGAAATAGATTACAGGTTGATGATGATCGAAAGAGTGAGAAGGTACAAATAATTTAAATTTTGAGTAATAAATAAATAATTAAAGAATTAATATGAATAAGTATCCGTTCCTCTTATTTCTTATAATTTTTCAATAGTTTAAGTGATAACTGCAGCCACATCCATCATACACAATCAATCATGAGATCAACAGCCAGCCCATCAATCAGTAATTAAAAGTAAAAGGAACACCTAAATGTCAACCTACATCTATCTTGAAACATTCTTATTTTGGAGAATATCCACTTCTTCCATACGGCCTTAGAATTTGACTAAATTAAACTAACCCTGTCATTAGCATCTGTGAGCTGGTCCGATTCTCTACTGCTCTAAAAGAACAGCTCAAGTCTACAAGGATGTACAGGAAATGATTAGAGATTCTCTCTCTTAGACTATTTTGCATATGTAGACTCTCCTAATTTTTGTGTATATAGGGTGCCAGAGGCTTCTTCACTGTTCGAGTGGGCATCAATCTTCAACCTCAGGGGTCCACTTCTTTCCCTTGTTGAATTGTTCGAGTCCCGCTTATTCAGCTACCTGTTTTAAAAATAAGTTTCATGCCAAAATGAATGTTTCTCTTTGATAGTCATCAAATTCTTCTGAAGCAGACATTAATTACTCTCATCTGCTTTTGATCTGGCCAGAAGAATAACATAAGTAGGAAGATCTGATGGTGCATAATCTGGCAGGAGATTCACCCTGCTTTTCGAATTGTTTTGTTTTCCACATGCAGTCCTCTCCAATAATGAGGCCTCTTAATGGCCGTCGTAAAACGAAGTCAGAGAGCACCCAAAAACTTTCTTGCATCATTCTATTCTTTGTGGGGAGAGAAATATCATCTGTTCAGTCAATGTGACAAATGGCATCATTTCTCTGCGCTAGCATGCCAAATGGACTGAAAAATCCCACTCGACCTCAAAACCATCCCACCCAACCTCCCATGCTGCAAGCACCAGAAGGGGCAAATTCAAGGTGAGAAACACAATTGACTCAGTGTACCAGACATCCGTCAAAAAAACAAAAATCACACCATCTTGTGTAAGGTGTTGTCAAGAATCTCAACTAGTGGACTACATGACCTGTACATTTAGAGAACCATGATCTTTAATTTATTGGTGCAATCTGCAGCCTGATCACCTAGCCTAGAATTTCCATATTTACGACAGTAGCCCAAAATTCTTTTCCACATCGATATACTAGGTTCAAATGGCATTGTTTGAATGAACTCCTCAAGCTCAACCAAGTGGCCATGCCTGCCAAAAAGATCAATCATGCAATCATAGTGGTCAATTTGACATAGAACACCGAAGTTATCACTCATCAATTTGAAATACTTCTGGCCGCAGTCAACTAGTCCATCACTTATACAAGCATGGAAAATGCCACAGAAGGTAACACCATCAGCTCTGATGCCTGAATTTGTCATTGCTTCGAATAGACTGAGTGCCTCTCTGCCATAACCATTATAGGCACAGCCCAAAATCATAGAATTCCAGAGAAATGGATCCGTGGATCTCTCCCCTACAAACACCTTGGCAGCCAACTCCAGTGACTGGCGTTTGGAATACATATTGATCAGATTTTTCAAAAAAAAATACATATTGATCAATGACACACTTAACATGGCATCCTGGCTACAGCCATTTGTGATCATGTGACAATGGATTTGCTTTCCACGCTTGAGAGAGGAAAGGCTAGAGCATGCGAAAAGAACTGAACTGTAGGTAATATAATTTGGGATTGCCTCCCTCTGCATTACTCAAAAAGCAGCAAGAGCAGATTCACTGTGTTTGTGACATGCAAAGCTCCTGATCAAGGTATTCCAAGAAACTGTGTCCCAAATAGAACTCATCTCATTGAACCAAGTCTCTGCAGCTTTCAAGCTCCCGCACTTGCCATACATGTCTAAAAGAGAATTCCCGACAGCACATATGCTGTTGAAGCCATGTCGATATGCAAATCCACGAACCTGCTTCCGCTTGTCAAGATCGGAAATCCCTGCAAATACATTCAAAATCAATCTAAGGGTGACATGATTGACATCCACAATCTCTTTTTCCATCCAAAGAATGAAATCCAAGGCCTTTTCCCAGAAAAGGGACTGCACATACCCAGTCAACATTGCATTCCACGAGACCACATTCCGCTGTGGCATTTCATTGAAAAGTTCCTCCGCTGTCTCCATTCTTCCATTCATTGCATATAATGAGACATTGGATGTCCAACAGGCCACATCCCTTGAATCATTCAAATCAAAAGACTGGCATGCCTTATCAAGTAAGTCGCACTTCGCATACATTTCAGTCAGTGAAGTCCCAACCACATTATCCCCTTCAAGACCAATCCTAACTATAATCCCATGGATCTGGCTGCCTTCCTTGAGCACCAGGGTGCCTGTGCAGGCCTGAAGTGCATTAGAGACCGTATAATTCAAAGGACTAACGCCTGTTCTAACCATCTGAAAGAACATAAAAATAGCCTCTTGCATCCTGCCCACCTCAAGGTATCTCCTCACGATAACATTCCACACCATTTGATTTCTAGTTGGCATGGCATCAAACACCACCCCTGCCTCGTCCACAAGCCCGCACTTACCATACGCGTCGTGCCAACAAGCAACCCAGTATTAAGTCGCAGCGAAATCCCAACTTCACAGCAAGCCCATGGATCTGCAATACAAGCCACAAGGCCAGCAGGTCCCCGCACTCACCCAGGACACTCGCGAACGTTACGTGGTTACCGCGAACGCCTGACCCATTCACGCGGGAGAACAAGGAGAGGACCTCCTCTGCGTGACCCATCTAGGCATACGCGACGATCATGGCGTTCCAAGTGCTCCCATCTCGCTCGGGAATTTCGTCAAACAGCTCGCGGGCGTCGGAAATGCAGCCGGACTTTTGCTAGCTCTCGATGGTGCGGTTGAGGAGGAAGGTAGTGGGATGAGGGTGGGAGAGGAGGAGGTGGGACTCGACCCTGCGGGCCTCGAAGAGGGCACGGCGGGAGGCGCAGAGGCGGAAGAGGGCGGCGCAGGCGGAGTCGGTGATGGGATTGGGGGCGGTGTGGTCGCCGAGGAGGGAGATGGCCTTTTGCAGGTCCCCAGACTTGGCGTGGACGAGGACGGAGGCCGCGGCGGGGGTGCGCGTGTCGTTGGTACAGCTACCTACAAGAGGGTTCAAACGAGGGGAACGACGGAGGGATTGGGAGTCGATGGAGCCCTGGGGCTGCGGGTAGAGGCGTGGGGATCGATGTGCAGGGGGATATGGACAATGGGTTCCACGTGAAGCCGTTGTGGGGGTGGATAGAAGTCAGGTAACCATGAGATAAGAAACTAAGGGATATATAATTCTTCTACTTTTTACCCTCAATTTAACGTACCTTCGAGGCATTTATAATCCTTGTACTTTTAGATTGGACAACAACAAAAATCCTTCCCAAATCCTTCTACGCACATGTGATCTTGCCTTCTCTGATGCAATCTTCCTACTCCGGTGAAGAAGGGTCTTCGTCCTTCAAAATGACAAAGCTACAGGTCTATTTCCCTCTCAAAATTAGCTCTGGCGTGAGCTTGACTCACCGGTCATGATAAAGCTGGTGTTGGGGTAGCGCTCATCGGTCTACAGCCCTACCTATCTCCAAATACACATGGAATATGATCATGGCTTCGTATCAACTGCTGCCGCCCCTAAAACGGGTATCGTCCTTTATTGCCCATTTTGGGAATTGTTGGCATAAAGATTGATAGTCCTCCCACGTGGCAGTGGTGTCGTCGCCGCCTTGCCACAGAACCTGGACTTTGGCTGCCGAAACATCTTGGCAACAAACAAGGCGGCATGCAATAATATGGTCGGGGACACGCCCCTGGGGTCTTGTGGTGGCCAATTGGTGGGTGGCATAAGAATCGGGACCTGGCGGCCATGGTGGCGCTTGATCTGAGAAACATGAAAAACGAGATGGATTCGGTAGCCTTGGGGAAGACGCAACTCGTAGGCGACCTCTCTGACTCGCCTGGTTATGACATAAGGCCTATAGTACATTGGAGAGAGTTTGTTGTGGGGCCATTTGGTGAGGATGGCGGTGTGAAAGGGTGAAAGCTGGAGGTAGACTTGGTCGCCCAGCTCAAAGCTGATGTCTCGGCGGTGGCTGTTGGCAGCGGTACGCATGCGGTCCTGGGCATGGCGCAAGTGTTCCTTCAGTTCGTGCAGGATGGCATTGCGTGATAAGAGGTGTCGCGCAACTTCCTCTGTGTGAGATTCCCCCCTTACGTAATCACAGATGGTAGGGAGTGGACGGCCATATAGTGCTTCATAAGGAGTCATTCCGATGGCTATGTGGTGTTGGGTGTTGAAGGAATACTCGGCCCATGGCAGTCAGCGAACCCATGAATGCGGATGGGCGTAGCAGAAGCACTTGAGGTAGGCTCCGATGCTGCGGTTCACGACTTCCGTCTGGTCATCGGTTTGGGGGTGGTATGCCTAGGAGAACTGGAGGCGTGTACCTTGGATTCAGAAGAGTTCTTGCCAAAATTTACTCATGAAGATGGAGTCCCGATCGTTGACGATAGAACGAGGAATACCATGGAGGCGAACGACCGTGTCAGCAAAGACTCGGGAGACTTCAGCAGCGGAGAACGGATGGCAGAGGGGGGGTCAGGTGGATATACTTGGAGAGGTAGTTGATGACGACAAGAATGACAGTGTGCCCATGATTTGTGGGGAGGGTTTCAATGAAGTCCATTGAGAGCTCTTCCCATATGAGATTTGGGATGGGGAGCGGTTGGAGAAGTCCTGCCGGTGCTTGGGTGTATGCCTTGTGTTGTTGGCAGACATCACATGTGCGCACCTACTTGCGAACCGAGGAGCGCATAGCATGCCAAAAGAAATCCTTGCGTAGTTGTCACAAGGTCTTTTGGTAGCCTGCATGGCCTCCCGTCAAAGAGGCGTGGTATTCTACTAGGAGCTGGGGAAGCAAGGGGGACGAGGAGGCCACAAAGAAACAGTTTCTGTAGTAGATAATCCCGTCCTGGATGGTCCACTTGGCCATATCTCTCCCTTTGTCGTCGGCAAGGGCCTACGCTTGCTGGTAGTCCAGATGAAGGGCGTACTCGCTGCGAAGGCACTTCGGCCATGGGGAATGAACCTGCGTGCTGGCTGCCAAGGCGGCCTCCTCACATCACGACAGAGCATTTGCGGCATGGTTGAAGGCTCCATTTTTATAGACAATCTCAAAATCAAAGGGGAAGAGTTGCGCTACCCACTTTTGTTGTTGGACTGACGTGACGCACTGGTTGAGGAGGAAGCGGAGCGTTCGGTGGTCACTCCGAATAATGGATTTCCCCATTAAGAGGTAGTACTCCCATTTGCACACGGCTAGGACCAATGCATAAAGCTCCTTTTCATACATGGAGTAGGTAGCCTGGTGTGGCATAAGGGACTAGCTCAAATAAGCCAATGGGTGCCCATTCTGCATGAGGACCATGCCTACCCGCCGCTCGGATGCATCACATTCCACGATGAAGGGGGTGGAAAAATTTGGAAGTGCCAATACTGGCATCGTGGTGAGCACGGACTTAAGAGCTATGAAGGTGCGGTTTGCCTCTGCGGACTACTGGAGGATGGCGACCTTGGTGAGATGGTGGAGTGGCACCGCTATGGAGCCGAAGTGGCGCACGAAGTGGCGGTAGTAGCCTGCTAGCCCAAAGAAACCCCGAAGAGCACACACCATCGTTGGGGTTGGCCATGACTGAATGGCTGCAATCTTTTTGGGGCCCACCTTGACTCTACATGCCTAAATGATGTGTCCCAGATATTCAACACTTGTAACGTCGAAGGAACACTTGGACTTTTTAACAAAGAATCGTTGCATACGTAGGAGCTCTAGGACCTCCCGGACATGTCAGAGATGTACCTCCCATGTCCTATTGTAGACGATAATGTCGTCAAAGAAGACCAACACGGAGTTGCGTAGGTAGAGGCGAAAGAGATTGTTCATGACGCGCTGAAAAGTGGATGGCGCATTACACAATCCAAACGACATTACGAGAAATTCGTAATGTCCGTCATGCGTGCGGAAGGCGATTTTGTATACATCGCTATCCTTCATGCGGATTTGATGGTAACTAGAGCGGAGGTCCATTTTTGTGAAGTAGATGGTGCCCCGAAGTTCGTCGAGGAGATCGTCGATGACAGAATGGGATAGCAGTCTTTGATCGTACACTCGTTGAGCGCCCGATAATCTATGCAAAACCTCCATGTCCCATCCTTCTTCCGGACGAGAAGGACTAGAGAAGCGAAGGGGCTGCGGCTTGGCCGAATGAGGCCGTCCGTGAGAAGGAGACAGATTTGGCATTCAATTTCATTTTTTTGAAGCGAAGCATGATGGTAGGGGGCCACTGCAACCGGTTGGGCATCTGGTTTAAGAAGGATGGCGTGCTCCTCTTCTCTGCAGGGAGGGAGCCCATGAGGCTCGACGAAGACGTCCTGGAACTCGCTGAGAAGAGCATGCATGTCCGAGTGGAGGGTGGTGGCTTCGACATTTGACGTAGCCTGGTCGTCTGCCAGGAGGGTGCGCACAAGGTAAAGCTCGGTGGACTCCTCCATGGCTTGCTGTAGTTCGTCTGACATTAATGCTTCCCCGCTGGGGAGGACCCCTTGGAGGACGACTGGGTCATGGATGTCGAGGTACGTCAGCGTGAGGCAGTCTAGGTCCCAAGAGGTAGCCCCCAATGATCTGATCCATGAAACCCCCAGGATGGTATCAAACGTACCAAGGTGGAGGAGGAATCCTATAAGGTGGTAGGGGTGTCCCTGCACAAAGAAGGGCAGGTTGATGACCCTTTCCCTCATGTGAAGGACCGACCCTCCTACTACGGTGACTTGTATCGGTCGGGGAAGAGCAATCCGGGGATGGCTGGCCGGAACTAGCCGGGGGTCGATGAAGTTGCTCGAGCTCCTTGAATCGACGAGGGTGAGGCCGCTGCCGGCCGTCGTGGAGAGCTCCAATTTGATGAGGTCCGCGTTGTCACAACTAGTTAAGGTGTGGGAGGACAGTTGCTTGTCCGTGTCTATGCCTTCCAGTGGTTGGTCGGTCGCCTCTTCCCACAGATCGTTGTGATCGTCCACCAAGAAGAATCCCTTCGTTTTGCAACAGTGGTCGGGGACGTATTTCTCGTCACAATTGTAGCAAAGATTTTATTGCCGGCGTTTCGCCATCTCCACGGGCGTCAATTTCTTGACAGTGACTGGAGCCATAGTGCGTGGGCTGGTGCCGGTGGCGGTCATGGAAGAAGTAGCGATGGGCGGTGTTGGCTGGGATTGTCCCCATGTCCCTCCAAACTTCATCCGCCTAGAGTTGCATTCTTCAAAGGCCCTCATGTTGCGAACAGCCTGCGCCATTGTCCTCAGTTCGAGGACCATGACCTCAGTGCTGACCTCTTCCTTCAGCCCTGAAATAAATATTTCAACGAAGATTTCCTCGTGCATTAGGGGCACGAGGTCTTGAAGGGCTTCGAACTTGATGTAGTAGTAGGCGATGGTTGAGGTGTGGTGGAGTCGGCAGAGCTCCCCAAGAGGTTGTTCGTACGCACGCTTGCCAAAATGCGCAAGGTGTTCCTCTCGGAACTCCTCCCACGAGGTGATGCGGCCATTAGCTTCGCTCCAATGAAGCCACTGGTTTCTTCTCCCATCAGATGCAAGGACGCGAGCGACACCCACTCGTCCTCGGCTACTCCATGAAACGCGAGGTAGCGTTCAGCCAAACGAAGACATCCTAGCGGGTCATCCTTCCCGTCATATTACGGGAAGTTCTATTTGACTGACTTGGCGATAGCAGCCGCGCCGATGGCCACAGAGGCACCCGCCCCTCTCTTGCTAGATGCCTTCTTACAGTCCTTCGTCTCCTTCAAGAGATGAATAATCTCATTCAAGGCATTTGATTGTTGTTGCATGAGGCCAATCATCTCCTTCTGGGCATGCACCAGCAACTCGAGCTTGTCAGCCGCCCCATTTGCTACGGATGGGTCCATGGTTGCGAGATCAAGTAGCTCTGATACCAGGTTGATGAAGCCCTGGGGCTGCGGGTGGAGGCGTGGGGATCGACATGGAGGGGGAAATGGACGATGGGTTCGGCGTAGGGTCGTTGTGGGGTGGATAGAAGCCAGGTAACCAAGAGGCAAGGAATTAAGGAACAGACAATTCTTCTTCTTCTTACCCTCAACTCAACACACCCCCCAGGCATTTATAGCCCTTACACTTCCAGATGGGACAACACAGACTTCAACCAAAATCCTTCTACGCACAGGTGATCTTGCCTTGCCTGATGCAATCTTCCTACTCTAATGAAAAAGGGTCTTCGTCCTCCAAAATGGCATAGTTGCAGCTCTGCTTCCCTCCTAAAATTAGCTCTGGCGCAAGCTTGACCTATCGGTCCTGATAAAGTTGGTGTTGGGGTAGCGCTCATTGGTCTACGGCCCCGCCTATCCCTAGATACATGTGGAATACGATCATGGCTTCGTATCAGGAGTGCCAAGAGGTTTTTCTAGGTGCCAGTTGCTTGACTTTTCATTCATGGTGTCATGGGTACGTGCAGAACGTGCAAATCACAGCCATATTTTCTTGGTACAACATGATCTTACAAAACCTAAGATAATCTATCTAATTTGGTACAACAGGGTAAAAACTCTCACAAGCATAACTGACAACATGCCAAAATGAGCTCTGGTATTGTGACGAGCTCTGCTGCCTCCCCTCTTTATTTGACCTGCTCATTGTTAGATGCTAATATGAGGTTATCTTCAAAATGGATGGTTCTATTGTCAGGAGGGGTATGGTGAATATCGAGGCATGCATCAATGACTCCCCTCGAAGCGTGCATCTTCCTCGAGCGCCCAATTGTGGTAGGAGTGTAGAGAGTTTGGTAATCCTCCTAGGTGGTCGCATTATCGTCACCATCGTTCCAGAGAATAAGGACCTCGATAGAGGGTGTGTTGTGACGGTGAACCATTCATCTGGCTAAAATACGAACTGGATATCAACTTTGATCAACGTGCGGGGGCCACTTTGTTGCTGGTGCTGGGGAGATGGCCTAGTTGCCATGGTGCAACTTAAGTTGGGACACATGGAAGATCGGGTGCAGGCGACACTCCTGTGGCAATTGGAGCTCGTAGGCGACATTGCCAATGCGACGGAGGATCAGGAATGGCCCATAGTACTTCGAGGAGAGTTTGTTGTGTGGTCGTTTGAGGAGGCTAGATCGAAAGGGGGAGAGCTTGATATACACAAATTGACCTAGCTGGTAGTAGACCTCACGTCGGTGACGATTGGCCATTGTCCTCATGTGATCCTAGGTTCATCTTAGACGCTCCTTAAGTTCTCGCAAGATAGCAACGCGAGACATTAAGGTGCATGCTACGTCTCTGAGTGGGCTTCTCCATGGATATAATCTTGAAGGCAAGGTGGAGGTCGGCCGTAAATGACCTCAATGGAGACATGCCCGTGGAGGAGCGGTCTTGGGTGTTGAAGGAGTATTCCGCTCGTGGAAGCCAACAGACCCATGAGTGTGGGTGTTCTCCACAAAAACACCGGAGATAGGCGTCAATGATGTGATTGACAACCTCTGTTTGGCTGTCAGTTTGCGAATGGTAGGCGGATGAATATTGGAGTGTTGTACCCTAAAGCTTGAATAATTCCTGCCAAAAATTGCTTACGAAGATGAAGTCACGGTCGTTGACAATTGAGCAGGGCAAGCCATGCAAACAGATAATTGTGTCGATGAAGAGGCGTGCAATGTCTGCGGCAGTGAATGCGTGATAAAGGGGGGCAATGTGAATGTATTTAGAGAGACAATCGACTACTACCAAGATAACGGTATAGCTGTGATCGTAAGGCAAGGCCTTTATGAAATCCATAGATAGATCTTCCCATATTAAGTTGGGCACGGGAAGGGGTTGCCGTAGTCCCACGGGAGCTTGTGACGATGCCTTATTCTGTTGGCAGGTGGTGCATGCACGCACCCATTGACAGACGTTGGTGCGCATGGCGGACCAAAAGAAATCTCATCAGAGCCGCTCCAGCATCTTGTCATAGCTGGCGTGCCCTCCCATGGGTGAGGCATGGCATTCTCCCAGCAGTTGAGGAATTAGTGGGGAGGGAGCAACAAAGAGACAACGCTTGTAGTAAAGGAGGTCGTCCTAAAGGGACCATTTGGAGAAGTCGAGGTGGTCGTCCTCGGCTAAGGAGAGCTTGCGCGTAGTCGACGTTGTGGCCGTATTCAAACCTGAGCCAATCGGCCCAGGTAGCGTGGACCGTGGATATAGCACATGAGACCTCGAAGGATTGCGGCGTGAGAGAGATTCGACTGCCCGGTTGAGAGAACCTTGCTTGTAAACAATTTCAAAATCGTAACTGGAAAGCTGTGCTATCCATTTCTGCTGCCTAATGGAGGTGAGGTGTTGTTGGAGAAGGTGGCACAACGTATGGTGGTCTGTGCGCACTATAAATTTTCCGTGAGTAGCTAGCATTCCCATTTCTTGACCGCTAGCACTAAGGCGAGTAGTTCCTTCTCATAGGTAGAGAAGGTAGACTGATAGGGCGTGAGTGCTTTGCTGAGATAGGCCAAGGGGTGCCCATCTTGCATTAGGACAGTGCCAATGCCATTCTCAAAGGCATCACATTTAATGACAAATGGAGTGGAAAAATTTGGCATGATGAGGACGGGAGTGGTGGTGAGGGCTTTCTTGAAAGTGGTGAAGGTGTAGTTAGCTTCTTGGTTCCAGTAGAGGGTGGTTGCCTTGAGAAGGTTGTGAAGAGGGGCCGCGAGGAGAGCGTAATGGTGGACGAAGTGGCGATAATATCCAGGGAGGTCTAGGAATCCCCATAAGCTGCAGGTAGTCTTGGGGATCGGCCTGATGTGATTGCTTCAATCTTAGTAGAATCTACCTCCACGCCACAGGAGACGACATGGCAGAGATAGTTCACCGTAGTGACCCTGAAGAAACACTTGGAGGCCTTAGCGAAGAAATGATGGAGGTAGAGGGTGTCCAACACGGCCCGCACATGTCGGAGATGAGCCTCCCAAGTGGAACTATATATAATGATGTCGTCGAAGAAAACGAGCACAAAGCACCGGAGATAAAGGTGGAAGAGATTGTTCATTACCCATTGGAAGGTCAATGACGGATTGCAGAGGCCGAAGGGCATGACAAGGAATTCATAATGCCCGTCATGTGTCTAGAAGGCCGTTTTAGAGATGTCATCTTGGCGCATGCAAATCTAGTGATAACCTGAGCACAGGTCGAGTCTGGTGAAATAGGATGCATTGCGAAGATCATTCAGGAGGTCTTCAATGAGGGGGATAGGGTAGAGATCCTTGACCGTGCACCCATTAAGAGCATGATAGTCAACACAGAGACACCATGTCCCATCTTTCTTGCAAACAAGAAGAACAGGAAAGTCATAAAGGCTTTTACTTGGGCGGATCAAGCCATCCTCTAAGAGAAGTCGTATTTAGCACTCTATTTCATTCTTTTGAACCCATCCATGACTGTAGGGAGTGATGGCAATGGGCTACGTGCTTGGCTGAAGTGGAATAGAGTGATCCTCCTCATGTTCAAGGGGAAGGCCATGGGGCTCAGAGAAGACATCTGAGAAATTGGCCAAGAGTGCGTGCATGGTGGGAGAAATATCGTAGGGCGTGGTCGGCGGAGGGGGTGTCTCACTTGCGGAGGAGCGAAGGATGTAGAGCTCCTCTGCCTCCGTGAGGGCCTAACGAAGTTCAATGGCCATCAAGACACCTCCTTCGGGTAGAACCCCCTTGAGGACGAATGGACCTTTGGGTGTTTGGTATGTCAAGGTGAGGACGTCCAAATCCCATGAAGTTGCACCCAACGAGCATAGCCAAGGAGTACCCAAGATGACGTCGAAGGTGTCGAGGTGGAGGATGTAGGCGTCGATGGAGAAGGAAACTCCTTGGCTGGTGAAATGTAGGTCGTGCACCTTCTTTGTAGTGTGGAGGGTCGCTACCTCCGCTATTGCCATGCGCAATGGACAGGCTAGAGTGCAGCGCGAGTGGGAGGTGTTGGTACAAGGGTACCACGATCGTTAATTTTGATGACAAAAAAACACTTGTTATTTAACATTTGCATCTGAGTTTATGAGTTTCAGGATAATTACAAATGGATACAAATGTGAAGGAGTTCAAGCTCGCGTCCATGGTGGATTGCAGTAGCTCATTGGAGGAGGAGCTTTGCATAGAGCGAGAGCTTGAAGACAAGAAAAATAGGATAGATATTTTGTTATATGTATTTTGTTCTTGTCGTTATGTTCTTTTATTTCTTAGATGATTGTTAAAGAGCCCCAAAGTATCATACCATAGTCCTAGGCTTACATACTCAACCTTAGGACACTTAGACAAACTCTTAGAAAACTTAGAAAACCAAAGTATCAGACAGCCTGATCAGATGCCCAATTTGGAAATCAGACGTCTAATCTTAGACTTTAAAATGTCTGACTATTTGATCAGACCTCCAAAACACTTAGGTCGGAAACTCACTCTCTATTTGCTAGTTTCAGACATCCAACCCTTAGTCCAGACATCTTAGAAGATGTCTGTTGACCTTGCCAAACGTCCAACTAGAAGATCGTTGGCCTATCAAGCTTAATCGTTGAGGATTAACCCTTAATAGAATTTACATATGCTTTCAAACGTCCATAAAGCATCCCAGACGTCTGGTAAATAGACGTTAGGCTAAGATCTGACCCTAATTACTTCTTGTCAGACTTAATAACCATTTGAACCTCGGGAAATCCATTCTCGCAGTGATTTGTGTTTCCAGACATCCAGACCTATTGCCAGATGTCCGATCTGTCGTCTGTGCAACCTAACACTAGAACCCTCTTTCAATCTTGTGAAAACAGAAAGGAAACCATCTTAGGATTAGACGTCTGATTATAAGTCCAGATGTCTTATAATTGAATCTTAGACATCCGTCTTGATCCAACTTAGTCCAGATCTTCCATCCTTCTCGATTAGACGACCGATCCCTAGCTCAGACGATGACCCAGACATCTGACAATAGATCTAGACATTTGATAACCTTGTCAAAATCATTAATGATCCTGATTTTGGCCTGTTTCGCCTTGGGTTTATTCCCAACGACTATAGAAGCCTTCCAAGGCCCTCTAAACTCTTCTTAGGGCCTCTATAAATAGAGGGGCACTCTTCCTTTGTCACACACACCTTGATACACTTCTTCCACATTATATTGTGTCAAATTGATCTTGAAAAGTGATCTTACTCTCCAAGCCTTAGTTTACATCTTGAGAGCATCTTCCCAGCTGTGCACCCACTCTCCCGCCTACGAATACGAAAGCAACATTCATGCCCTCGCATGGTTCACTCACTCTACGTCAATAGCCAATGCACTTCCATCAAAGAAAAGTTTTCTTTGCCTATAGTAGCTAGTTTTACTTACATACTTTGTGGCTTTATAAGACATTTTGTTATTATCTTTGGTTGGGTATTTGCCTTGTGAATTTTTGTCTCCCTCACGAGACAAAATACTCCTCGTGAAAAAGAGGGGTTTGAGGTACACTACCCTCGGGTTCAAAGTAGTGTTGGTTTTATTGAGGTTGAGTCACCCTCATTTAAGTGACTCGAATAGTAGATTTGATCGACTAGGTCAATCAAAAAATCCTAAATTGAGAGGTTTAGGTGGTGGTTTTTACTCGGGTTTGGGTTTCCACCTAAAAATCCCTTGTGTACTTGTAATTGCATTTTTGTGAGATTGATTGCATTACATTTCCGCATTTTATTTTTTATCACGCAAATATCACCCCCCTCCGTTAAAACCTACAGAAGGGAGGGACTTATGCAGGAATGAGAAAGTTGTTGCAGCTGCCGAAGTCGACCAAGGTGAGACCACTCCTTGCTGTCATGGAGATCTCCAATTTGATGAGGTTGGTGTTTAGTTGGCCAGTGATGGTGTGCACAGAGAGGTGTTCATCTATCTTCGTGCCATCCACTAGGTCTTCAAGCGCCTCCTCCCACAAGTTGTCTTCATCTGCAACCATATAACATGCACGTGCCTTGCAATGCTGGCTGAGAAGATAGTGTTTGTCGCAGTTATAGCAGAGATTTTTCTTGCAATGCTCCTCCATCTCCATCGGTGTGAGCCGTTTGATGGTCACGGTGGGCTCCGGTGCTGTCGGTGCAGAAGTTGGGGGAGCAGTACCCCCGGTTGGTGCCGACGATGGCGTCAGAAGGTGGCATGCCCCCCCCCTCCCCCCCCCACGAGCCCAATAACCTCAGCCTTCGAGCATTGCATTCTTCAAATGCTCGCGCATATTTTATAGCTTGGGCCATGGTGCCAGGTTCTAGCATGAGCACCTCCATTCGGAGCTTCTCCTGCAAGCCTGAAACGAATACTTCAACAAAACTTCCTTCTTGCATGGGCGATACCAAGTCTTGCAAAGCTTCGAACTTGCTATAATAGTCAGCCACGGAAGTTACCTGGCGAAGGTGGCATAGCTCCCCCAAGGGTCACTCGCACACTCGCTTCCTAAAACGAGCTAGCAATTTGTCGTGGAACTCTTCCCACGAATTGATTTGTCCACTCACCTCGCCCCAATGCAACCATTGGTTGGTCCCCCCACCAAGTGAAGGGATGCAAGGGCCACACGTTCTTCTTCTGCAACGCCGTGAAATGAGAGGTAGCGCTCCGCGAGGGGAAGCCATCTGAGGGGTCCTCCTCGTCATAATGTAGGAAACTAAGTTTAAATGCCTTGGTGATGGTTCCCGCTCCACCAATGCTGGAGGCCTACGACGAACCGTTCGGGTGCCGGTGTCCCTCTCGACTTGAGGAGGCTCTCTCTGGGATCCTTGATTCTCTCAACAAAGCAATGATCTTGTTTAATGCGTTGGAGTTTTGTTGCATTAAACTGACCATCTCTTGTTGCGATTGTACAAGCGTTTCTAAGCGATCTGATGATGGCTCCTTGGAGGGTGGCTCCATGGATATAGGGTCGTTAGGCTCTGATACTAGGTTGGTACAGCTACCTATGAGAGGGTTCAAATGAGGGGAACGCCAGAGAGATTGGGAGTGTTGAGGGGTTTTTCTAGGTGACAGTGTGGGTGGATGGACCATCAATCATGAGTGACAATAATTGGAGAGTAACTTTGCTTGCCTTCTCATTCATGATGTCATGGGTACATATAGAATGTGCAAATCACATCCATATCTCCTTGGTACAACATGATCTTACAAAACCCAAGGTAATCTATCTAATTTCGTACAACAGGGCAAGAACCCTCAAAAGCAAAACTGATAACAGACCAAAACAAGCTCTAACACTGTGGCGAGCTTTGCTGGCTCCCCTCCTCGTTTGACTTGCCCATCGTCAGAGCTATTGATACGAGGTTATCTTCAAAATGGATGGTTCTATTGTCAGGAGGGGTATGGTGAATATCGAGGCATGCATCAATCATGGGTGGTGGTCGCGTGGCGGGTGGAGGCAGAGGCACGCTGTAGGAGGAGGTTGAGGAGGGTGGAGGCTATGGCGCAACCCATGTGAGTGGAGCGTGCGGCCCGTGGGAGAGGAAACAAGGGCCTCATTTAGGTGCCAGTGGTGGGAAGGTGCGAGATTATTCCAATTTTTATTTTTAAGTTTTTTTGGTTGTGGATAAAGGGACAATTTAATGCTCAAAAAGATCAACCAGCCAAAGTATGTAGACACCGTTATGCTCACATTAGGGATAAAATTTACAACCAAGGGGGAATAGATTGAAACAAAGTTATAAAGTTGACTAAAAGTATCGACTAGTAAGAAGAAAAGTCACATCTATGACAATTTCCTCTCCATTGGCATTCGGGGTGGGGAGATGCTTAATGTGCAATATCACTTATTTCTTTCCCTCCATATGTTCCAAATGGAGGTCGAGAGGATCCGCAAGAAAATTTTGTTGTCCACTTCCCCTTGATTAGCAACTTCTCGAGCAGTGATCGGGGAGTCATCTCTTTATAAGTGCAGGAGGTGCTCGTGAAAATCTTAAGTTAATAAATATGCGCCATCGTAGTTTAAAAGTAGAGAGTTAGAGTCATTTGCAGAGAGGTGAGCATAGTCTTAAATCATTTTCAAATTATTTTATTATTCTATTTTTGATATTTTCTATTTTGTGATTTTTTTAGGGCTACTAGAACAAAGTAACTAGAATTGAAACACGAGAATGAAAATACTAGAACAACTAGAATTACTAGAACTATAAATTAGATTGCAACTAGAAAGAAACTAAATCGTAGAAAATGTAGGAAGCAAAAGGGTGCAGAATCTCTAAGCGGAGATCTAGCAAAGTCCAAGACGGAGATTAAGGCTCGGAGAAGGGAAGAGGGATGGCTAACGATGTTAGAACCCTGTTTCACATCATGTTTTGGTGTTAAAAAAATTATTATGAATTAATGTTTGCAATTGAGTTCTTTTCATATTTAGGTGAAGATCAAGGCAAACAGGAAGTGATGGAGGCATGATGATGAGAAAGAGAAAATGATGACAAGGAGGAGGCAAGATGATAAGGATGGATTGAGAAGAAAAAGATCATCTTCTATCCTATGTTTTTTTAGGTTAAGTTTTCATAGATTGTATGCCTCTTAATAAGAGAATTTAACTTAGATCATAAAAATCAATTAGAGATAAATTAGGATTTATATGACATTCATTTTCGAAGAACGTAATTGATTAATTCACTTAAAATAGGTACTTGTAAGCAAGTATCGGTACTGTTCATCAGTACTGGTATTTGCAAGGCACAGGTTTGAGAATTCATCTCAAACTGTGAACAACAAGTACTAGTACCAACCATGAGTACCGATACATGTTGGCCACAGGTTGAAGGGTTAATTCTGGCCTGAACCTTACAAGTACCGGTATCCATGATGAGTACTGGTACAAGTAGGTTACTGTGGCCAAGGAATTTCAAACCTGGAAGTCACAAGTACCGGTACCCATGATGAGTACCGGTACCAGGACTCATGTACTGGTGGCAGTGAGCTGCTAGTACCGGTACTAGCTAACCGTTGGCCCAAAATAGAACGGTAGAAATATTAATTCCAATAATATGAACGTTGGGAATTAAATCCCAATGTCTAGTAGATGAGTATCCTAGGTCCTAAACTCTATAAAATGACCCTAGGACTCTTTGTTTGCACATAAGAGACAAGAGAAAAGAGAAGAAAATTCCTAGAGCTATAATTCATATTTTTCACCACATATTCAAGAGAAGAAATCGTGTTTGCTGCTTTCCAATCATGCTACGGGTTTGCAAACACATTGACGTGTTTTGTTCACGCAATTCAACACGATTCGCATCCTTTCTAGGCTCTCAAATCGGTAACATTATATTTACATTTGTTGAAAGGCTTATGAACTTAATTGTAAGATCTTTCTTTCTTACACCTGTATTTCATTTGTTCTTGAGCATTTGCTCGTTGAGTTGTAACAAACCCGTTATTGTACTTGGGTTGAGGTAACCCGTTAATTACCTCGGTTTAGAAAATTGATTCTCTCGAGGTTGAGAGAATCGGGTTAAAAACTCTAAGCTAGGAGGCTTAGGTAGTGGAGTACCGAAGGGAGGGGAACCACTATACATTTTGTATCCTTTTGTGGTTTGAATTGATTATGCAAATCTTTCTTGTTATTACTAATATTATTTTTGAGTTTTTGTGCACATAGCCAAATATATATATTCCATATCTTAGATCCTATTAAGTGGTATCAGAGCTTCTACAAACGAGAGGGGGTTGTCCAAGAGATGTGGAGAGGGTTTGGAAGGGAGAATGAAGCAAGAGATGGAAGAAGATGAGGTCCAAGGGGACTGGCCATGTGTTCTTTTATAGACATCTTGGTGGCTTGTGATTGATTGATCCAAGTTGCCTTGGATCATGATGTTGGACAGCCAAGATAGAGGTTGATGGAGTGGAGGGCTAGGATTAGATGTAGGGGGTGCGTGGATGTAGATATAGATAGGTTTTGTTTGGATTTAAAATGAAGGGTTGAGATGCATGGAGGCATTAGATGGATAGTTAAGATGGGTGCACACATGCTCGACCACATGAAGATCTTGTTGGAATTAATGTGGCTGGCCATTAAGTGTTTTGGCTAGGAATAGGATGCCCCTTCTATCGAGAGTAGGTGGTGGTGATGTCGACTAGATGTGGCCACTGTTAAGACCACGGCATCAAACGTCTTTTAAGACGTTTGGGAGTTGGTCCAGACGTCTGGTCAGACGTCTGGAAGCCTTCCCAGACATCTGGAAATTAATTTTTGCGGCGTACGATTGCGAGTTTGCACGCATGTGCGTGCAGACTAAACCCGCCGCCCTCTTTTCTTCTCTCTCTTCCCTCCCCATCCTACAGGCGCCATCTTTTTCTTCCTTTCTCTCTCCCCACGGAGCCTTCAAATACCTCCCCCTCTCCTCTCCCTCACCACCACTCCACCGTCTCCTCCTTCTTCTTCTAGTGACAGCGTGAGAGTGAGAGGGCAAGGGCAGCAGCTGCTGCCGGGTGTGCGCTGGGAGGAGGAGGTGTAGCTAGAGGGAGAAGAGGCGAAGCACGTAAGGAAGAGAGGGCGAGCTCGCCGAAGCAGCCAGGGCCGGCCGGCGGGCGTGCAGCGGGAGTGAGGTGCTGAGGAAGTTGCCCCAGTGCTGCTGCAGATCAGGCAGTAGGCAAGCGTGGCGCGGCACGGCCGTGCGCAGTAGGTGAAGGGCAAGGAGGTCCTAATTCTGGGAAATTTTCCCAGAATCATACATCTGGACCTACGTCCAGACGGCGCGGGGGACATCTGGAGTGAGACCCAGACGTCTGAAAGGTACAATATTTCTTTTCTTCTTCCTTTCGCGTGTACGGCCATGCAGGCCGTTCCGCTGAAGGATTCTGCCTCTTTGCCATGTTGAGGTCGGTTGCGTACGCGTGCAGGTTTCGTTCGGAAAGGCGCAAGGGCACGCCCTCCCACACAGATCGGACGTCTGGGCACAGCACCAGACGGCGGAGAGAGTCTCCAGACGTCCGGAGTGACAGTTGGACGTCTGGAACTAGGTCCAGACGGTCCAGCGGGATTCTGGACGTCTGAAGAACAGCGCAGAAGTGAGGTATGATCTGAACCATCATTTAACCAAACGTCTGATTTAGGGCAGTATTGTCATTTTTGACTCGTTTAGGGTTCGTTCGAAGTCCGATTCCGCGTTTGAAATTCCGTTCTTCTCAGAAATTGTTCCTCTACTTGTTTAAAGTACTTGTATCCTATTCTGAGTGGTTCCTTGTGTTTGATCCTTGTGTTAGGACTTCGTCCCGTTGTGGCTCTATGGGTTGCGGAGGCGCGCGGACTTGCCGATCACGCCCCCAGTACTCTCGGTTTTGCAGGTAGAGTGGCTCCCTTTAATTATTTATCAACATTTATGCACTTGTGAGATAATTAATAGATTCTAAGGTATGGCATGAACCCTAGGATTGGAAAACTAGATTGAATGATAGATCCTAGGGTATGGCATGAATCCTAGGACTGGAAAACTAGATTGAATGATAGATCCTAGGGTGTGGCATGAATCCTAGGAACAGAAACACCGAAACGAATGTCGTGAATATATGAATTGCAGTCTTGGAAAAGTAGAAAGAAAAATGATAATTGCCTGTAATTGGATAACAGTTGCCTGTTTATGAATGGATATTAACTATTGAGAACATGGGCTATATGAAAATAAAGCTGAAATGATGAAACCTAAATTGGCTTATTTAAAGATGAGCATGAACCCTACGGGGAATTAGGAGTAGAGCTCCTAAGAGGTGAATGGAATGGAATTGGGGAAGTGAGATGGCCCTTGAGTACGGAGTACCAAGGAAAGCGACTGTCCCCCCTGTTTAGTGTAGAGCGGAGCTAGCCGCCCCAAGGACCCGGGGTTAGGTCTGGCCACTTTGTATCGACTTTTAGCCCTCGCGTACATAGTACCGGAGAGAGCTACTAGTGTAGGGAAAGCACCAGCCACCCCACGGGTCCCGAGGTTCTGCTAGCCTTCCTACACCGACTTGTTAGGCCCACTGGGCAAACCAGGGTAGTCAGGCGAGGGTGCGCGGACTGTGGAGGGGCAAGACCCCTGTTTGGTTACTGTGGAGGGGCTAGACCCCTGTTACTGAGAGGGTTCTTCCCTATACTGGTTCCGTGCTATGCTTTGGGCGCACCCGTTAACGGAAATGATTGATCGCATGCCAGTGCGGGGTAGCTACCCGTGCGTTTATTGCATGTGCCGTAGTCACCGTTACGTCTGTCAGTGACCTTGGGGTAGTTGACTGAGGGTAGGACCACCACGGGGGACTCTCCCGGCCAGGAGAGCACCACGTGCTACTTCTACTTTTCGGAAAAGACTGCAATCAAGATTGTTCCCACAAGGAACATTTGAGATCAAGAGAAAGATCTGAGGAATAATTCAAGAATGAGTAAATAGAAAAATAAAGAAAGAGATTAAAAATAACAGCTACTTGTCCACCTTACTATTTTTCTTAGCTAGTTGGTTGCCACTCTACTCAGCGTTTCGCTGACGTGTCACCTTTGTCACCTTTTCAGGACCAGGTGTTGAGCAGCCAGAGCCTGCGGCTGCAGAGGGTGCTGGGCCTAGTAGAGCCCAGTAGTTTTACTTGTGTTGTATCTACTGTAACGTTTCTTCTGTTGTAGTGAGTATTTTCTGTTACAACTGTACTCTTTTATTGTAAGCATCATGTTTATGTATCTGTTTAATTCTCTACTGTTGTGGTGGTGTATACTGTAGTAGTTCTTTTCTTTACTGCTGTACTTTTGTTACTGCTAGTTATATGCATGGTGAATGTGGTTTATTTTACTGCTCTTTTGGTTACTTTCTCGTTGGACGAATGGGTCTTGGGATCAGTCGAGTCGGTCCGATTCTCGTGTCTCGTAGGGATTCGGGAATCGGGTTGTAACACCAACCAAGGGAAGTTTGAATGAAGAGGATATGGTGGAGCCACCAAGGTTGTCAAGGTGGAGTTTGAATTTGAATTTTTGGTGGCTCTTAGGTGGAAAAATCATGGGCCATTAGATCTAGGTTAGATGATGGGGATTAAGGCTAGATGATGGCCGATCAAATGATTATTACTTGGGGTTTAATGGCTGACCGACATAAGTGGGTTGTTGGGTAGGATTTAAGACTAGGTTGGCCATAGGATGGAAGATCAAGGGAGGGAATTAATCAAGGTAGTGTGGCTGGCCAAGTGGCCTGGAATTAAAGGGATAGGCCTGGCCTTGATAGGTGTAGGTTTAGGTTTGTTTTTGTGAAAAATAAGTTGGCAGTTTTAGGCTAAGTGTATGGTCAATTGGGTTAAGGTTGGAAAATTAAGGCTAGCCTAATTAGGAGTATATTCGCTCAAGTAAATTTCTTTTGATGTGGAGCTCCAATTAAGGCTGAACCTAGTAGGATATAAATACACACATCAAGGGATCAAATATAGTCAAGCATAAATATTACAATAAAACCCTAAAAAATGCAATATTTACATAATGATGCATGAATTGCCAAAATGCTCTAATCTAATGCAGTTGGTCCTAAAATACCTTAAACTAGCATAAGTTAGGTGTGAATTATACAATTGAATAGGAATTCATCACACCTCCATGCTTATCTTTTGTTAGTTCTCAAGGAAAATAAAGAACGAAAATCTAAGGGAAAATCGAAAAGTGAGTATGAGCTAAAATAAATTACAAATAGAGACATCAATTTTTTCAAAGAAAATTGTACACAGAATCTTAACTACAAAGACTCAATAGTTCTAAGGTACCGGCCAAAATACAGATTGCCTAAATCCAATTAGAGACTTTATTAGTCTTAGCTTTGGGTTTTAGAAGCAACTTTTTATGTCTCTGTCAACCCACCTAAACTTTAAATCAAAATTGAAATTTTAAACATCTAGTGTGTTTATATAGGCAACTCATCAAGCGAGCAACTAGATTGAACTCTAAGTTTTTACTAAGACATTAGAATATCTTTTCACTTTGATGGACTCTATTTTCAAATTTACTTTACTAAAGAATGATAGCTTTCTCCCTACCCTTTTCTATCCTAAAGTCAACACAAGAGTGAACCTAATGTATATCTCCCTGGCTAAGCCATTTGGCCTCTTATTACTATGCCTCACTTTTTTTGTATTTTTGTAATAATTTTTACATACTTTTTAAAATTTTTGTATTTATTTATTTTCTTCCTCCTACTACTTTATTTTTTTCATCTTTTTTTCACTCATTTTTTTAGGCAGGTGGCTTTTCTGAATCCTGTTTAAGAACATCTCCTAGGCAAAGGCTTGGAAAGCTAAAGATGCAAAGCTGAAATTTGGACATCCTACGGTTAGGGAGCAAACCCAATGCAACATGCCAACCATACCCACAAGGATCACATGATCCTCAATCTAAGCCCTATTAACCCCTTAGTTTTCAATAGGCAGTTGCTGAAAAGATGAGTTAGTGCGTACATGTACGGTTAAATAGCTTAAACTTCAAAAGCTCTTCAAACTAGAGGGTGAGAAGATAAGTCACATATTTATCACTTCTTCGACTTAGTACTTTGGCCTTTTCAAATCTCGTTTAAAGACTTAGGGAATAAATATGCATTTTAGTAAATACCCAAGCTAATTAAGTCAAAAAATGACCTGAAGAGTTTAAGCGAAAAGGCCTTGATTATATGTTTCCTAAGATTGGTAAATCAAAAATGTCAAAAATTTGCAATCTTGTCCTAGCTCGAGACTCTAAAAACACAGCTTTTTTTTATGAAAAAAAAGTGGATGAAAATGCGGGAAAAATATGAATAGGCAAACAAATAGCTGAACTTGACAAAATTATTCCTTCCTTCATGCCTATCTCATGCATTATCTTTAATGTATGTCTAAGGCACAAAAATAAATTAGGTAACAGAAGAAAAGAATGGTAGAACCTAATGTACCTATTGGCATAATCAACTAATCCAACTTGATATGTACGCTAATTCAACCTAAGATAGGGTCACTGAAATAAAGTCAATATCAATCAATGTTGGATTGTCTCCTAACAAGTGCTAAATTTTACATCGACAACCAAATGCAATGCAGCTCAAAAATCAAGTAGGGTAGTCTTTTCAATCAAAGGTTCTTAGGCTAGATTCTCAATATAATGTTTTAATCTTTGTCCGTTTACCACGAACGTATGCCTAATCTTTAGATCAAATATCTTTATAGCTTCATTCTCAAATGGACGAGTCACTGTATAAGGGCCAACCCGTTTAGATCTAAGCTTGAAAGGAAAAAGTCTAAGTTTAGCATCAAAGAGCTAGACTTTCTCATTTGGCTTGAAGTGTTTCCAAATGATGTGTTTGTTGTGAAAGGCCTTAGGCTTTTCCTTATAAATTATTGCACGTTCACAAGCCCCATTCCTGATTTTTTCGAACTTGGTTCTCTTGTCAGGTTTTTAAGTTAAAAACACACCAATTAAATGTTCCAACTTAAATATTTCATAGCACAAGGCAAGTCGGGTTGAATCCTTAGGGTGGGTTGGCTTATGATAAAAGAAGAGTGCTTGTAAACTTTTATAGAAATTTCTAGGGTTCTAGGATATTTCTTTTTTATTTTAGAATTAGATCAGGTCAAACAGGATATTCTAACCCCTAATCGAGTTTATTTCTAGACCCTAGATCAAACATAATCAATAATTTTTGGGAATTTTTTCTAGCAAACTAAATTTGATCAGGAGAATAAAAAAAACAAGTTTCATCTAAATCCAAGTGTGTACGATTTTTAAAAATTCATGCAAGATTAGGAAACAGAGTCTGGATTCCATAATGACATACCCACAATCTATGATTTTTTTCTTTTTTTTTGTAAAAATTTAGACAACGTAATCTATATGCGTGAAAAGCTTATTTGAAGGCCTACCTACAAAAAAAATCCGACTAAGTGTGAACTAAATGCGATGAACAATCAACTAATGAAGAGCGTGAGGGGTTAAGAGA
This sequence comes from Thalassia testudinum, assembly GCA_037157565.1. Classification (NCBI taxonomy): domain Eukaryota; kingdom Viridiplantae; phylum Streptophyta; class Magnoliopsida; order Alismatales; family Hydrocharitaceae; genus Thalassia; species Thalassia testudinum. The sequence continues at coordinate 1,865,203 of JAZHRO010000003.1, read as the reverse complement.
GTTTTTCTAGGTAATCTAAGGCCTTCTTAGGGTAGAGATAACCTCATGAAGATCTTCCCCCTAGGCTTGGCCTATCTACCCTTGGATTTGAGACATAACCCAACTCGAAGCCACATCGTAGGCTCAGGTTATCTCCAAATCCGGGACAGCATAAACCAACTCAGGCTTGGATCTTCCTAAGGCTATTCTACCTTAGGAAACCCTTAGTCACCTAGATATAGCCCCGTAGCCCCCCACACCTACGAAGAGTTTGCCATGGATCATCATCATACCACACAAAACAAGAATAAGAAAGAACATAAATATGCTTTTCTTATTAGATCACCAAAAAAATTCTCCAACAAAATTAATAATAAAAATAACATACACAAGATTAGAGAACCCCTGTGTGACGACGATGAAGTCTGTGACATTGTTCTGGTGGTAGTGGCAATGTCCTCCTCCTCCTCTTCAAGTTCTTCTCCTCGACGTGAACTTCTCCCTCTCGGTGAGAAGAGGAAGATGGGGTGGTGGTAGTGAGTGAGGGGAAGAAGATGGATTGGAAGGTCGTGGGATCATGGCAATGAAGAGGTAATTAAGGAGCATTTAATGTGGATTTGAAATTTGAAGAGGAAGGATGCTCGAGAGGATGTGCATGGTGGAAGTGAGTGTCGCACAACATGGAAAGAGAGGTGGTCCCCACATGGAAAAATTGTGGGGAAGTCCAAGGAGCTTAGGAATTAAATTTAGATGTAAGTTTATCTTAGGTGCAAAGAGGGCGAACCTAGGTGTTTGAGAAAATATTATTGAGATGACCTCCCAGCTTCCTAATTGCAATCTTATTTTGCCAACCACTCTTTGTGGAAAAACATGAACATTATGGCACAATGCTCCCTCCATATTTATTGCTGCAACCAAAGATAAATGCACATGATTATTTATATAACACATTGCATAATGCAATAAAATGCATGTAGTCCTAAATTATAAAGTATGTAGCTATTGTAAAATTAAATGCACAAATTAATGCATCCTAAAATGCAGGAACTAGCAAACTAAAGCTTAAATATAGTCCACTAAAATTGACTTATCAAAGCTCACTAAGCTGGAGCTTCCATTGTTGTCTCACCTTATCTAAATCCAGATTGCATTTCCTTATAGCCCAATAGACCTTGTGTTTCAACTCCATAGGAAGGTGACATGGTTTTCCAAAGACTAATCTATAGGGTGAAATGACAATAGGTGTTTTGTAGGCGGTCCTATAAGCTCAAAGTGCATCATCTAACCTTGAGGACCAGTCCTTTCTATTAAGTCTTAATGTTTTTTATAGAATGTTCTTGATTTCACTATTAGAAACTTTCATTTGCCCATTTATTTGGGGGTAATAAGGTGTACCAATTCGACGTTGCACCCCATACTTATTCAGTAAAGCTTGAAATTACGCATTTGTGAAGTGAGTTCCATTGTCACTAATTGTTACGAACGCGCGGCTTCAGACGTTTTTAAGACATCTGGGAGGTGTCCCAGACGTCTGACCAGACGTCTGGAACCCCTTCCAGGCGTCTGGGATTCGGTTATTTTCGGCATGCGTGTTTCGTTTGCGCGCCTGAGCGCGCAGACCTGCGAGCATCTCTCTCTCCCTCTTTTTCCCTCTCCCTCCAACGCCCTCTGTCCCGCTCTCTCCCTCCTCCTCGTGCGGCCTTAAAAGGCCACGCCCTCCTCCTCACTCCCGTCACCTCTGCCCTTCCTCTTCTCCTTCCAGCCGGTGCGCGAGAGCGAGCGCGAGTGAGCAGCGGCAGCGACAGCCGCGGTGAGCGTGGGAGGAGGTGCTGCGCGTGGGAAGAGGCGCTCGGCCGTGAGGGCGAGCTCGCAAGGCTGCTAGGGCCGGCCGGCGGGGGAAGCAGCGGACGCGGGGTGACGTGGGAGGCCTGTTGCGGCTCGAGCAGTAGGCGGACGAGTTGCGGCGCGGGCGAGCGTCGCGAGCGGAGGGCGAGTCGCGCCCTGGTTCTGGAATTTTCTCCAGAATCAGACGTCTGGGCTAACAACCAGGCGGCGGGGAGGACGTCTGAAAGGTGAGTTATTCCGTCTTTCTTCCTCTTCTTCGACTGACCGTACTAAGAGAGAGAGGAAATGGGTACGCGCAGGTTCTGAGATTCGCATCCAACGCGAATCAGACGTCTGGCTGCAGTGCCAGACGACGGGAGCGACTTCCAGACGTCCGGGGTGACCATCGGACGTCTGGGAACTAGGCCAGACGCCCCCGTAGGCTTTTGGACGTCTGAGAGACCACGCAGAGCAAAGGTAACCTCTGATCCACTTTTTAAGACGTCTGGAAGAGGTTCCAGACGTCTGATTTTGCACTGGTTCGTCGTTTTCGACCCGTTTAGGGCCCGTTCGGAGTCCATTTTCCGCGTTTCGAGTTGCGTGCTTTTCGAAATTACATCCTCTACCCGTCTACAGTAGTTGTATACTGTTTTGAGAAACTCCTTGTGTTTGATCCTTGTGATAGGACCCCGTTCCGTTGCGGTCTCGGGGGTTGCGGAGGCACGCGGGATTCCCAACCACGCCCCCAGTACTCCTGTTGTAACCGGTAGAGTGGCTTTTAAGTTTATTAGTATAATCTGTTAATTATGGAACCATAAATAGAACCTAGGACATTGCATGAATCCTAAGAATGAGAAACTAGAATGAATGGTAGATCCTAGGGTGTTGCATGAATCCTAGGGCTGAAAAACTAGATTGTATGATAGATCCTAGGGTATGGCATGAATCCTAGGATGGGAAGAACTAGTGGAATGTATGAATAACTGCAGTCTTGGAAAATGTGGAAAGGAAATAATAGCTACCTGTAAATTGGTTTAACCGCTGCCTGTTATGAATAAATGAGCATGTCTGGGAATATGGGATGTATGAATGTGAAATTGGGAAGGTGAAACCTGAATGTGCTGAGTTAAAAGAACTGGAACCCTACGGGGAATTAGGAGTGGAACTCCTGGAAAGAGGAAGGAATGGAACTGAGAAAGAAAGACGTGGTAGTGTGCTGTCTCTTGGGTACGTAGTACCAAGGGAAGTACCTGTACCTGTTTAGTGCAGAGCGGAGCCAACCGCCCCAGGGACCCGGGGTTAGGACTGGCCACTTTGTACCGACTTGCTGGCCCTCGTGTACGTAGTACCGAGGAGAGCTACTAGTGTAGGGAGGTACTAGCTACCCCACGGGCCCCGGGGTTCTGCTAGCCTCCTACGCCGACTTGTTAGGCCCACTGGGCAAACCAGGGTAGTCAGGCGAGGGTGTGTGGACTGTGGAGGGGCAAGGCCCCTGTTTGGTTATTGTGGAGGGGTTGGACCCCTATTACTGAGAGGGCTCTGCCCTGTACTGGTTCCGTGCTGTGCTTTGGGCGCACCCGTTAACGGAAACGACTGACCGCGTGCCAGTGCGGGTTAGCTACCTGTGCGTTTATCGCGCGTGCCGTAGTCACCGTTACGCCTGTCCGTGACCTTGGGGTGGTTGACTAAGAGTAGGATCAGCACGGGGGACTCTCCCGGCCAGGAGAGCACCACGTGCTACTTCTACTGTTCGGAAAAGACTGCAATCAAGATCGTTCCCACGAGGAACATTCGAGATCAAGTGAAGGATCTGAGAAATAGATAAATTGTGAGATAATAGAAAGACGTAATTAAAGAAAGTAACAGAACATAACAGCTACTGTACACTCTACTGTTTCTTTTGTTTTAGTTGCCACTCTACTCAGCGTTTTGCTGACGTGTTACACTCATTACCTTTAAGGACTAGGTGTTGAGCAGCCAGGGTCAGTGGCTGCAGAGGACGCTGGACCGAGTAGGGTCCAGTAGAGTTACCACTGTTCTCTTGTACCTCTTTTTGGTTCCACTGTAGTGAGTAGTTCTTGTTACCGCTGTACTTTTCTTTACCTGCAGTTTCATATTATGTTATGAATGTTGTTCTACTGTTGTGGTGGTATATACTGTAGTGGTTTCTTTCCTTACTGCTGTATTTTCTTACTGTTAGTTATATTCATGCTGAATGTGGTTTATTTTACTGCGCTTTTGGTTACTTCCTCGTTGGACGACCAGGTCTTGGGATTAGTCGAGTCGGTCCGGTTCTCGTGTCTCGTAGGGACTCGGGAATCGGGTTGTTACACTAATTATGGCATGAGGCATCTCGAATCTAGTGAAAATATTCTTTTCCACAAAATTAATTACAATCTTATGATCATTAGTCTGGGTCAGGATTGCTTCAATCCACTTTGATACATAGTACACATCAAGCAAGATGTACTAAAAGTCGGAAGATGGTGTAATGGAACCCATGAAGTCTATGCCCTGGAACTCAAAAACCTCAACCACTAAAATTGGCTGAAGTGGTATCATATCCCTTTTTGTCATGCTCCCTAAAGATTGGCATCTAGTGCAAGCCTTATAGAAGTCATGTGCAACCCTAAATAATGAAGGCTAATAAAATCCACATTGCAAGACTTTTGCAGTTGTCTTCTTCCCAAAAAAATGGCCTTCATAAGCCATAGTGTGGCAAAAGGTTAGGATACTAGAAAATTTAGATTTAGGCACACATCTTTTAATAATCTGATTTGCATAGGGCTTGAATAATAAAGGATCTTCCCAAAAAAAATGCTTTAGAGGGGAACTTAGCTTTTTGTTGTCTAGTTCAGTTACCTAGTGTTCATCTTGTAGCTAAGTAATTGGCTAGGTCCGTATACTAAGGAATCCCTTTCTATTCAATTGCCAAAATTTGCTCATCTGGAAAGTTATCTCTAATTGGGGGTACAAGGTCAATGTTATTCAGGGGTAGTCACGATAAATGGTCAGGCACAACATTTTTGACTCCATCCTTGTCCTAGATTTCTAGGTCAAATTCTTGTAATAAAATCTATCTTATTAACCTAGGTTTAGCATCCTTTTTCACCAACAAACATTGAAGGGAAGTATGATCAGTATATACAATCACGTGGGATCCAATAAAATGAGATTTGAATTTTTCCAATCCAAAGACCATTGATAGTAGTTCCTTTTCAATTGTTGTTGTTTGTATAAGGGCACCACGATCGTTGATTTTGATGATAACAAAACACTTGTTATTTGACATTTGCATTTTTAGTGATTAAGTTTCATGATTAATGCTCTTGCTCTTGGACAAAAGCATCAAGGAGCATGAAGAAGATTGAAGGAGGAGCTTGATGGAGGAGAAGGAGCTTCACATGGAACAAAAGCTTGAAGAAAAAGGAGATGAAGAATAGGATAATCTTTTGATTCAATGTACTTGTATTTACTTTTGTTTCTTTACTTTTCCTTAGAAATATTGTAAAGAGCCCATAAGTATATTACCTTAGTCCTAGGAACACCTTTCCATCACTAGGATACTTAGGTAAACGTAGAAAACAAACATAGGCATCAAACAACTTTATTTGACGTCCAATATGGACATCAGACGTTTGATATGTGACTTTAAGTCGTCTGACCTTTTGGTTGGACGTCTGAAAACTTAGGTTGAAAATTAATAGTTTATGCCTTTCCATTTAGACGACCTGCCCTTAGTTCAGACGTCTTACAAGACATCTGATGACCTTGTCAAATGTCTAACAAGAGGACCATTACCCATTCCCCTTGCGAGTCAACTTAGAATAATTTAGCATTTATTTCCAGACGTCTATAGAGGTGTCCAGATGTCTGATAAAGAGACGTTGGACCAAAATCCAAGGATGTCAGACCCGTCTCTAACAATTAGCTTCTTGAAATCAATTCTTGCAGCTTTCAGACGTCCAGACCATCTGTCATACGTCCAGCCTGTCGTCTAACCCTTAAAATCTAGAACCCTATTTAGATCTGGACCAAAATAGGAACAAACCCGCTTATAATTAGACATCTAATACAATTACTAGACGTCCTATAATAGCACATTAGATGTCCACCTAGAACTTTATTTTGATCCAATAGAATCATGAACTCTAACTCTTTAGATCAGACGTCCAAAGTTATTATCAGACGTCTGACCCTAAAATTAGACGTCTAATTCTACTGTCAGACTCATGATGAGCCTGATTTGATTGCGATTTCGGCTTGATCTTTTGAGATTTGTTTCCAACAGCTATGAAGACCTTCCAAAGCCTTCTAAACCCTTCTTAGGGCCTCTATAAATAGAAGAGGACCTTCACTTGGAAAAACACACCTAGAGGTAATACCTTCCACCTTTGTAGAGATCAAAAAGAGAAAACAAAGAAGAGAAGTGCCCTTTCTCTCAAGGCTTACATCCAAGAGCATAGAAACTCTACTGCAATTTACACCTACTCTCTTCCATCTTAAGGAAGTCACTTTTCCTATAGTAGTGATGAGCAAGATTTCGTATGCTAAAAGATTGAGTTAAAAACTAGTCGTTGTAGTTGCGTAAAAATCCGCTATCAGATAAAGTTATCGAAACTCTGGTGAGTTCCAGGTCGAACATGGGGAGTCTAATGTTTGATTAAAAATCACGTTTGGAATTCTTTTTGGAAAGCAGGTTGGCTGGTTGAAATTAATATACGTAAGTTATTCTACTTAAATAATAAATAATAGAAAAGAGAGAGAGAATAATACAAAGAAAAAGAGAGAGAGAGAGAGAACCAATATTTCATAACTAAATATTCATTACAACTAATTTCTATAATTAGAAAGCTGGAAATCTACACTAGAAAGCGGTAAAAAGAGAGGGACGAGAAAATACTCCTCGACGGTTGCTTGAAGGACGAGCTGTGTTGACGGGGCGCTCGAAAGAGAATGGTGAGATGCTAGACAAGGAAGGACGAAGCTGGAAGACGAAGGATGAAGCATGGCAGCGTCACAGCGGGATTCGCTTCCCGAATGGTGGTGAGAAGACAACTACGGGATGCTCCATAAAGGGGGTGAGAAGATGGAAAATTATTTTACTCTAGCTTTAATGGAGCATCCCGGGTATGGGACCAGCTTGTAGAGCTTTGGAGGGGGTGAGAGAAGAAGAGAAGGGATGGTGAAATATGTGGTAGGGATGGCCATTTTATAGGTGCAAAAATTGGGAGCAAAAGGGTCTTTCAAGCCTTAAAAATAAATATGCGGCCTTTAGTGTCGCATAAAAGTGTCACTAATGTCACTAAAGGCGCACGTTGCTATTGGCGTACATGCATCTTCAGCTGTGTGTTGAAGATCGGAGGCCTCTCATCGCGCCACGTCATCCGGTGCCTCGTCTTTAGCCGTTTGCGAGCAATCGCGCCCAATCAACCTTAGACATCCGATCGCACGATCGGACGGCTTAGGATCCACGAGTGCGCTTCAACTTCTTCACACGCAGCGTCCATGTGAGATCGCACATGCAATCTCACGTGATCACGTGCGTGCATCCAACGCCTCCATCCAGCGCATCTCAACGCGCCACGTTGACACCTCCAGCATCGCTCATCTTTGATCGGGCGGCCCAATTTTGCCCGCTCTTCTTCTTCGCGGATTAAGCTTCTTGGCGTGGATCGAACTCACTCCTACACTCTTGATAGAGCACTTGACCACTGAGCTGCGCATGCGGATTGTTGCGTTTACATTTTTCCTTTCAAGAGATCCCAGTTGTTGGATGATGATCCAGCGGTTGGGATCACTCATAGCTTCTTTAGTGATAACGAGGCTGATGTGGAGAATGGACCTCAGCCATTGGATGTTGATCCAATGGCTGAGATGCGACGACGCGGATGAGAACGAGGGCTGCAGTAGCCTGTGGGTGGCTTAGATGGTGCCATGTGGCGTCATCTGGGCTGTCCATTTTCCAATGCTTGTAGATGGTGCCACGATTGTCGGATTGAACTAATTTTTACGTCATTGGGTTGCGATCATTGATTCAAACTCATTCATGTGGTTGGATTTGTCATTTGAGGTATGGAATTACACCACCTTGACCCTTGACCTTTGATCTTTCTCAGACTGCATTTGATGCTATAGAGGTCCAATCGGGATGATCTTGGAGGTGTTGGACTCCAATCATTACATTGATCAAATCCAAATGGTTGGATCTTCAATCCAAGGCCCCAAATGATATTACCGTATCCCCTAGCCACAAAAAGGGCAAATTAACCTATAATTTGTACAAACTAATCTAAATGCAGAATGATGCATGTTATGCAATATTTATAATGCATGATGCAATTATACACCTAAGAACACGCATTAATAGACAGTTTATGTGACTTAGATGTATCCACATCAAGTAGCATAGTCTAAATTATATTTTGTGGCTCTGTAGGTTCTTATAATTTGTCTTCTTTGGTTGGGTATTCACGTGGCAAATTTCTATCTCCTTCGTGAGACAAAATACTCTTCGTGGAGAAGAGTGGTTTGGAGGTACACTACTCTCGTTGTAAAGTAGTGTGGTTTGTAATTGAGGTTGTATCACCCTCAGTGTAAAGTGATACGTTAGTGGATTTGATCGACTCAGTCGATTGGAAATCCTAGCTAAGTTAAGAGGGTTAGGTGATAGTTTTTACCCGAGTTGGGTTTCAACCTAAAAATATTTGTGCAATTTGTGGTGAATGCTTTTGTATGATTGATTGTAGTTTTATTCCGCATATTTTTATTTCCTACATTATTCAACCCCCTCTAGTTCGGAATTTTAGTTGTATCATTCCTTTGGGCTTCATCAAGTGTTTTGCTAACATAAAAGATCACCATGGGTTTTTTATTAATCTTTTTCCTAAGATAACCCATATGACAAAATCAGATGCGTCACACATAATCTCAAAAGGGTGGGACTAATCAGGAGGTTGCAAGATCGAAGCTTGGCTCATTACTTCCCTAAGAGTCTCGTAGGATTGGATGTAATCATCAGTTAAATTAAAGGAGACGTCCTTGGATAATTGCACGTTTCTTACCTCAACTCAGTTAATTAAGTTAATTTTACTTAATTATGAGTAGAGAAAAGTCACTTAGGTTAACTCGAACTTGTGTTGATTAGTAGTATATGGTCGAATTAACCTAACATTTTAGAAAATTTTCACTGGTTGAGTCTAGGTTGTTCACTGGGAGGTATAATTCATTCTAAATTCACTAGTTATCTTTTATTCTTCCTTATAAGTATAGGAGGTATATTTAAGTTAATTATGGAAGCATGAATTTTGCCAAAAATAGATTTAAATGAAATAACATGCAAAATCCCATATGAACTCTCATTTCCAACATGTAAATTCTCAATTTATTTCAAGTGATTTAAGGCAAAGAAGAGTTTATTTAGTCAATATATGTCTTAATACAACAATTAAGAGCAAAAAGAAATTAAAATATAACAACAAAAATCAATTCTTTTCCTTATTCTTTAGCCTCTCTTCTTTCTCTTCTTCTCTTTATCGTCTTTTTCTTTTATTTCTTAATTCTTTATTTTTTTCTCTCTTTCTATTTTTCTCTTATTCTCTTTTTCTCTCGATCTCTTTCTTTCTTCACTTATGCTTTCTCTTCTGCTCCTGCCCTTCTTCTTCTTCCTTATTCTTCCTTGGCTTCCTGCCTGTTCTCTTCTTCTTCCTTAGCTTCTCCTTTGCGAATTCTTCTTCTGCCTCCTTTCTTCTTTCTTTTCTTTTCCTTATTCCCTTAGCTTCTCCAGCACCTATGTCCTTAGCCTTCTCAGTTCCTTCATTCTCTCTTCTTTCTTTTCTAGTTGAACCGAGTTAATTTGCCTTTCAACCAAAAATTTGTTTTAGATTTGCGGTGAGGTCCTTTTGAGGATATATAGCACGCTGAGATCAGGGTGGGACCAGACCCTACTTGGTCCTTGCCTAATTTCATTAGGATTTATTTTCAGTTTTTTTTTTCTTGAGCCAAACCGACCCTCTCTCGAGCCAATTCGGCTCACCGCCTCCCAGGCCTCGCCCTCCCATGGCCAATCGCACACACATGCCCACTCAGGCGCACACCTGTCGACGCACTCGCCCACACACACACACGCAATGCTCAAATGGTCAGAGGTTTTCTTTTCGCACCGAGTGCTGACGACTGAAGAGGCTGTACAACAAATAGCTTTTATACTAAGGCGAGCGCTCGAGGACTTCCAATGTGGCACTAAGTTCTCCCCCTCCAGACCCGACTTCAAGCAAAGAATTCTCCCTACACACAGCTCCAAATCAAGCGAAACAAAGCTTGATGGAGAGCTCTAAGGTGGCTCTACAAGATTGTGCAATCAATTTTAGGTTAAGGGAATGTTTTCCTCTTTGGTTTGAAGAGTGAATCTAGGGGTTCCTACGGGTTATAAACTGCCTGGAAACGATTTTCCTCTTATAATGTTCATAAATTGGATTTTCTAACTTAGCTAAGGATCTGAATAGGCTCTATAGATCTCTCTGCAGCCACAAGTGTGGATATCAAGCTCCCTAGAGCTTCAAAAAGTGCACGAAAGCTCAAAGCTTCTCTTAAAGCTTCAGAGAACAGATTTCAAATTTAAATAGGTGCAATAGACAGCTAAGAACATTTCTGATGGATTTAAACAAATTCTAAGGGTTAAAACAAACTAATCTTGGCAGGATTTGAGATCAAATCTCATCAAAAGTCTAATGCCATCAATTTGGGTTCGAAAACAACCCAAATTAACAAGGCATGAATTCCAACCAAAATACAAGTCTGACCTTAATTAAATCATTCTAAAATTATCTAACAGAATCTCATAATTCATTTAAACTCCTTAATTTCTCAGTTCAAGCTTAGAATCAAAATCTTCTTCCCAGGTTTGACTATTAGGCTTGAAAATTGACTTTCTAATTTAAGCCTTTTAACAAGAAATTAAAGCCTAGATTAAGATTCTTACAACCTCAGAAACTTGTTTAGACCTTTAAACAGATGTTTGGACCTTGAATTCTAGGGTTTCAGGCTCGTCACTTGAGCTTCTGAAGTGGTTTGCTCGTCAGAACAAATCACAAACTGTTACATTGGTCTAAGGCTAAAATTAGCTTCAGTGCATTGCACTAAAGCATCTAGACTCCTTAACTATGACTTTTAAGCTTCTATACAGACTTCTCCAACTCCACCAGAGTTGGAGAAGATGAAATCCTATCTCAAGCTCCAGACATAAAAATCACAATTTAAATGTCTCAACATGATTAGTAAACCTCAAATTATCAATCTACAGCTTCTCACCAAGTTCTATAGGCTGAAGACTAAATTTGCTTTGCTAGAGCTCACCGGAGCTCTGGTGAGTTCAGTAAAAGGTGAAAAGTGTGTTCAGAATGGAGAATTGCACCATTTTTGATTTAAAAATGATCCTGAGGTTGCAAGGAAGCTCAGGAACTCGTTAAATTCCTTAATTGATCATTAGAATTAAGAATTAGCAGTGAATTCAGTTTTTGAAGAATATGGATTGGTTGAAGCTTAGGACTCAGTCTCCCACTCAATTAAGTGGTTGAGACTAGTTTAAAGTAGATTACAATGATAAATATTTAGTTAATTTAAGGTTTTAACTACTGAGCTGCCATTGACAGCGAGCTCAGAAGCTTAATTAGATTTGGGCATTTACATTATAAGTAGTAATTATTCAAATTGAAGTGATAATTATGATCCTTAGATTGTGAATAGGTGGTGGAGGACCCTATGGAGGTGGATCTAAGCTCAGTTATTGCCGCCATGGACAGCGACGGCAGCTGTTGAAGGTGGAGGTGAATTAGGCGAATTAGTGATAAAATTTGTGTTTTAATGGATTAGAAATGATCGTGAGTGATAGAGGAAAGTGGACAATGGTTTAAAAAGACAAAATCAGATCTCCAGCAAGCTCAAGGAACTTGCCGGAGTCAAAGAAGATGAACATTGGAATCTAATATTACAACTAACTACCTACCTAACTATCTATCTAAACTACTCCTACTCCTATCCTACTGTTACCTAGACGAAGGGGTCAGAAGGACTCCGTCGACGGCTCATGATGGAGGACAAAATCAGAGGGAATAAGAAGAATCTCCGACGGGCGAGTTTGGATGGAGCAGAGGATCTCCTTGGTCGTCGCCTTTGTCCAGAGACATGGTTGACCTCAGCGAAACTCCTCAGCTAATCAGGATGGATGGAGGAAGTTGGAGAATGGTGTGGAAGATTGCCGAAGTTGCATACGAATAGCCTATTGAGTCGGCTAAGTGTTAGAAGAAGGAAGGGAGCCAACTTCAGAGAAATCGAGGGGGTGAGGGGGTATTTATAATGGATGGCGACGAAGAGGACGGTGGAGTCTGGACGAAGAAGAAGCTTAGGGAGGTTAACCTCCGGCATCGTCTCCGACGACGGTGAGGTTAACTCCCACCAAAAACTAGGATTTCAGAGTAAGCCAGACCAATGGATGAAGATGGGATGGTGAGCGCAAGCTCTAGGAGCTTGGAGAAGGAAGAATGATGTCGACAGGGCGATGATCGCGCGGTGGAGTCACCCTCTGTCGTCAACCGTTCAATCGGTTGAAGAAGAAGACAACTAGGACCTATGTGCAGTGAAACTTAAGGACCTATATGAAAATTAAGGACCCGATTGTAATGATTAGTAAGGACCTAAATGTAAACCCAGGTTTTAAAGGTTTATTTTAACTTAGATCTTTTTCAACTTTTTATATATGTTAATAAATAAGATAATTATTATGTTTACACATTGAATTTACATTTTTGACCTTTTTAAGTTAATTTATTAAATTAAGTAAAGTTACTTAAGTTATTACATACTTATGTATACATTATGTTTAAGTTACTTAACTTATTAATTAAGGGAATGGCTAATAAGATTTCGAGTCCAATTATTAATTAGATTGTTAATAATATTAATTGAATGTTAAAATATCATTTTAAACTTATTTTAAGGTCCTTTACTTTATATCCCTTATTTTATAATTAACCCTTATATACTCATATCCTTAGCTAATTAGGGGTAATTAGAGATCATGATGAGTCTGTCATCAATAATAAGGTAGTCACGGACCTAGAAATGTTAGAGAAATCCTTTATAAATCTTCTGTAGAATCTGACATGCCCTAGAAAAGAGCAAACTTGCCCAATCGAGTTAAGTGAAGGTAGATTGGAGATCAAATCGATCTTGTGTTAGTTGGCCTGTAAACCTCTTTTGGGGACTATGCATCCTAGAACTATGCCCTGTTGAATAATGAAATGGATTTTTTCCCATCTAAACCAAGTTCACGTCAATGCACCTTTTTATGATCTTTTCCAAGTCACTCAAACATTGACCAAATGTATCTCTGAAAATAGAAAAATCATCCATAAAGGCCTCTAAATAATCCCCTACCATTTCTAATAAAAATGGCATCATACACCTTTGTAAAGTCGCAAGTGCATTTCATAATCCAAAAGGCATCCTATGGAATACAAAGGTTGTAGATTCGTCCCTACCAGGAGGGGTGACGTAATAATTGCGGAATTGAAATATAAACAATCTCACGAAATACAATCACACAAAGTACACAAAGATTTTTAGGTGGAAACCCAAATCGGGTGAAAACCACCACCTAACCCTCTCGAGTTAGGATTTTCCGATCAACCAGGTTGATCAAATCCACTAACCGAATCACTTTAAATGAGGGTGATTCAACCTCAATTACAACCACGCTACAAGTACGAGGGTAGCGTTCCTCAACCCCTTCTCTCCACGAGAAGGATTTTGTCCCACGAAGGAGACGGGAATTCGCAAAGCGAATACCAACCAAATAACAAAGATAAAATAACAAATAATCCTATAGAGCCAACAAAGTAATTTTAAACCTAAGCTTCTATAGGAATTAAGAAAACTCCCCTTTGCAAGGAGTGCGTCGAGTCGATGATGCAGGTGCGTGAGCCACGCGACGGCGCAACGTTGCTCTTGTGAACTATGGCAGGAGAGCGGGTGCGCAAAATAGCTTAATGCTCTCTAGATGAAGAATTAGAGCTTGGAGAGCAAGAGAGACACAAAATGGTTTGAAAGTGTATTGCAAGGTGTATCTTGTATTTCTTGGTGTGTCTTTTTGTTGCAAAGGTTCCCCTCTATTTATAGAGGCCTTAGGAAGGCTTTAGATGGCTTAGGAAAGGCTCCATAGCCGTTGCGTGCAAAGCCCAAGTGAATCAACTCGAAATCAGGAACAATCATTGCACTGACAGGGTTATCAGACGTCTGATTCTGCCATCAGACGTCTGGAAGACCACTTTAAGACGTCTGATTTCAAGGTCAGACGTCTGATTTTGTGCGGGTTCCTTCCTGACATGAATCAGATTTAAACAAGTTCTAGCGCAAGTCCATCAGACGACATACAGGACGTCTGGCACTATGTCTAGACGTCTGGAAACCTACTTTTTCGTGGGAATGGATTTGCAACGGCTAGAAAATCTCTGAGAAGAGATTTTCGGGTCAGTCGAGGTTAAACGGTCAATTATCAGACGTCTGGAAGGGCTTAAGGACGTCTGATAAGGGTCTAACGGTCATGTCCTTGAGTGTATGCTAAGAGAGCCAACGGTCCACTAATTGGATGTCTGGCAAAGTCATCAGACGTCTCCTAAGACGTCTGGTCTAAGGTCTAGACGTCTGATTTCATCAGACAGAACTAACTATGTCCAGCCTAAACATTATCAGACGTCTGAATCAACAGTCAGACGTCTTAAAATACATTATCAGACGTCTGATTTTGGAATTAGACGTCTGGAAATGATGTTTGAGCCCTACATTGGTTATCTAAGTTCTCTACAGAAAACCTAAGTATCCTAGGGTTGTGCCGGTGTTCCTAGGACTACTGTTAGGGTACTTTGAGGCTCTTTAACATAATTTTCTAAGGAAATAAAGAGCAAGAAAATAACGACAAATGTACATGAAAGGAATAAAATAGAATTCTATCCTATTCTTCTTGTCCTTCCATCTTCAATCTATCTCTCCTCACGAATTGTTACGAACGCGTGCCCTAGACGTCTTTCAAGACGTCTGGGAGGTGGCCCAGACGTCGGACAAGACGTCTGGGATCACATCCAGACGTCTGACCAGACGTCTGGGATCGTTTCCAGACGTCTGTAAAACAGTTATTTTTCGCACGAGAGATTCGTCTGCGCGCCTGTGCGCGCAGACCCGCGATTCCTCTCTCTCTTTTTCCCTCTCTCTCTGCGGCTGCAGACCTGCCGCGCTCTATCTCCCTCCTCCTCGCACGGCCTTAAAAGGCCACGCCTCCCCTCCTGTCGTCTCCACCGTCCCCTTCCTCTTCTCCTTCCTGTGCGCGAGAGCGAGCGAGCGCAAAGGTGGCAGCGGCGGCCGCAGTGAGCGCGGAGGAGGTGCGGCGTGTGAGGGCGGAGCTCTGCCGTGAGGGCGAGCTCGCCGGAGCGGCTTGGCCGGTCGGCGGAGGGCGCAGGAGGCGCGGAACGACGCAGAGAGGGACATGTTGCGGTCTGAGCAACAGACGCGCGAGGTGCGACGCGGGCGGCGTCGCGAGCGGAGGCCGAGTGGTGCGCTATTCTGGAAAAATTTCCAGAATCAGACGTCTGGGTTGATAGCCAGACGGCGAGGGAGACGTCTGGAAGATCATACAGACGTCTGAAATGTGAGTAGTCCGCTTTCTTCTTCCTTCCTGTCGACTGATCGTACTGAGGGAGGGAGTTGGCTGTGCGCAGGCTCGGTGATTCGCCATCCAACGCGAATCAGACGTCTGGCTGTTATACCAGACGGCGGGAGCGACCTCCAGACATCCGGTGTGACCATCGGACGTCTGGGAGATAGGCCAGACGTCCCCTCAGACTTCTGGACGTCTGGGAAACCACGCTGAGCAGGTAATTCTATGATCCACTTTTTAAGACGTCTGGAAGAAGTTCCAGACGTCTGATTTTACACAGTGTCGTCGTTTTCGACCCGTTTAGGGCTCGTTCGGGTTCCGTTTTCCGCGATTCGAGTTGAGTTCTTTTCAGAATTAATTCCTCTACCCATCTACAGTAGCTATACACTGTTTTGAGACTTTCCTTGTGTTTGATCCTTGTGATAGGACCTCGTTCAGTTGCAGTCTTGGGAGTCGCGGAGGCACGCGGGAATCCCGATCACGCCCCCATTACTCCCGTTGTACCTGGTAGAGTGGCTTTAAGTTATTAATAAAATCTATTAAATTATGAAACCATAAATAGAACCTAGGACATTGCATGAACCCTAGGAATGAGAAATAGATGGAATGATAGCTCCTAGGTGTTGTATGAATCCTAGGACTGGAAAACTAGATTGTATGATAGATCCTAGGATATGGCATGAATCCTAGGATGGGAAAACTAGTGGAATGTATAATACCGCAGTCTTGGAAAATGGAAAGAGATATAAAGCTGCCTGTAATTTGAACTAACAGCTGCCTGTTGTGAATAGATAACGTGGTCGAGAACATGGATTGTAAGAATGTGAAACTGGAAAGTGAAACCTGGATGTTTGAGTAAAAAGGATGGAACCCTACGGGGAAGTAGGAGTAGAACTCCTGGAAAGTGAATGGAATAGTTTTGGGGAAGTGAGCTGGCCCTTGAGTACGGAGTACCAAGGAGAGTGACTGTCCCCCTGTTTAGTGCAGAGTGGAGCCAGCCGCCCCAGAGACCCGGGGTTAGGACTGGCCACTCTGTACCGACTTGCTGGCCCTCGCGTACGTAGTACCGAGGAGAGCTACTAGTGTAGGGAGGTACAAGCTACCCCACGGGCCCCGGGGTTTTGCTAGCCTCCCACACCGACTTGTTAGGCCCGCTGGGGCAAACCAGGGTAGTCAGGCGAGGGTGCGCGGACTGTGGAGGGGCAAGGCCCCGGTTTGGTTACTGTGGAGGGGTTGGACCCCTGTTACTGAGAGGGCTCTGCCCTGGACTGGTTCCGTGCTGTGCTTTGGGTGCACCCGTTAACGGAAACGACTGACCGCGTGCCAGTACGGGTTAGCTACCTGTGCATTTATCGCGCGTGCCGTAGTCACCGTTACGTCTGTCAGTGACCTTGGGGTGGTTGACTGAGGGTAGGATCACCACGGGGGACTCTCCCGGCCACGAGAGCACCACATGCTACTTCTACTTTTTGGAAAAGACTGCAATCAAGATCGTTCCCATGAGGAACATTCGAGATCAAGTAAAAGATCTGAGAAATAAATGAAATAGTGAGACAATTGAAAGATATAAATAAAGAAAGTAATAGAACATAACAGCTACTGTACACTCTACTGTTGTCTTTAGTTTTAGTTGCCACTCTACTCAGCGTTTTGCTGACGTGTTACACTCGTTACCTTTTTCAGGACCAGGTGTTGAGCAGCCAGGGTCAGCGGCTGCAGAGGACGCTGGGTCGAGTAGGGTCCAGTAAAGTTACTACTGTCTTTTGTACCTCTTTGTTTCCATTATAGTGAGTAGTTTTTGTTTCCGCTGTACTTTTCTTTACCTGCAGTTCATGTTATATGATAAATGTTGTTCTACTGTTGTGGTGGTATATACTGTAGTAGTTTCTTTCTTTACTGCTGTACTTTCTTACTGTTAGTTATATTCATGCTGAATGGGGTTTATTTTACTGCTCTTTTGGTTACTTCCTCGTTGGACGACTAGGTCTTGGGATTAGTCGAGTCGGTCTGGTTCTCGTGTCTCGTAGGGACTCGGAAACCGGGTCGTTACACGAATCCCCTCTGTTCTCCATCAAGCTCCTCCAATCCGTCCTGGATGCGAGCTCGAATTCCGTCTAATCACGTCTACATTTGCAATTGACCTGAAATCTAAGACTCTAAGTGCAAATGTTAAATAACACGTGTTTTGTTATCATCAAAACAAATGATCGTTGTGCTCTAGCACCAACAAAGGTTCCATAGGGACAAGTAAAGGTCATTTTCTCTTGGTCCTCAGGGTTGATTACAACTTAGTTGTAACCAGAGTATCCATCCAAAAAGTAGAACTATCTCTCAATTAGTCTTTCTAAGATCTGATCAATGAAGGGTGAGGGAAAGTGATCCTCTTTTGTGGTACAATTGAGTCTTCTATAATCAATGCAGACTCGCCATGCAGTTGCAGATGCAAGTCAAGATGAATTTGCCTTAGGCATTAGTCACTGTTGAACTCACTGGATCAGGGTTTTAAAATCAGTTTGTTGTAATATAGCTAAAAATAGAGCATCAACAAATACAATTTATAGCTCGAAAGAAACCTGAGCTCGAACACAAGGAACAAGTATTGCAATAAATCTCAAAATTGCAATTCTATCACAGGATAGCAATATATGATGAAATCTCTAAACTCAAATAATATGTATATAAGAACCAATGTTGATAGAGCAAAAAGATTAGGGTAAAATGGTGATTTGAATCACTAATTACCCTAATTACAATAATATCAAATATCTCAATAGTATCAATTAGCTTTGAGCCACATAGGATAAGTGCACAGTGCACTCCCTGTCAAACAGATCAGACGATAAAGCTCTCAATTAGATGGCTTAACCATCCAGCTGCTATAGTGCCAAGAGGGCACTCTTCTTCTTCCTTTCCTTTCTTCCCTCAAGCTCAAGGGAAGGCACAACACACAGCTCAGTACCAACACCAGTAGAGGCAAAGGCCTCCCTTAGAAATCGCCAAGTGTCTAGAGGAGGCAAGTAGAGCAAAACCCCCCTCCCCTCTCTCTTCTTTCCTCTTCCTTTCTTTCTCTTCTGTCACAGACAATCCAATCCAGGTATACGGGTAAATGGTTCAGAGCACAAACTCGCGTGGCGTGGCCGCGGGCAAGGGCGTGCGTGAGCACATGCGAGGGGACCTCACCTCGTGCTACTGAGGAAATAAGGCTGAAGCAGAAAAACAATTTAAGGGCATGCGAGCAGTTGTCTATCCATGAGGTGGGACAATCCCACAGAAGCTTAAGCGCGAGCGACCGTAGGTGGAGTCTCCGTCAATTGTAGCTGCAGTTGAGGGTATCTCCCCCAATTAGAGACCTAGGAAGGATCCTGGAACAAAGCCGCAACACCTGGAGGTGTTGTCGATGAAGGACATAGCTAGAACACAATGAACGAAGCCGGAGAAGACGTCGTGGCGGCGGAGCTCCAGTGAAGTGCTTGAGAACCACAACACGGCATCGCGGCCTCGTCAAAATAGCTCAGAAGGTCCGCCGTAGTACAGCGAATGTGATGGTGGCGGTGGCGTGCTGTGGGAGTGTTTGTGTGCGTAAGGCGAGGTTGGGAAGTGAGTACGGTGTTGGAGGCATTCGAAGGGTCACGGGAGTGGGTGGAGTAGGAAATAAAAATGGGGCTTTGATGCAGGTGGATGTGGTGAGGGTGTAGAGGGTTTTGGCGAGACGGATGGACGGGTGTAGCGGTAGGGATGCCTCGCTGGAGGAGCGGCTGGAGATGGAGAAGACGAAGAGAGAATGGTGCGAACGGCGGTCGAAACGAAGGGAAAAAAGGATAAATAGAACCTAGAGAAAAAAGAAAGTGAGTGGACCTAAATTAGGGATGAAATAAGGGAGATTCCCAAGCCGGTGTGATTGCCGGACGTGGGGAAGATGAACGCTCCGTGAGGGGGATGATGGCGAAGAGAGGGGAAGATGACGCCTGCTGTGACTGGCGATGCGTGGAGGAAGATGGGGAAGGTCACTATGCTTCCAATTTGGCCATTGGAGGCATGGAGGAGGGAGGTCGAGAAGGTCCCTCGGAGCAAGATTTGAAGGAGGCCGGAGAGGGAGGAGAAGAGGGTTTCTCAAGCCCAGATTTGCTAAGGAGCTAGGATTCTCACCCCCGCTCCTTTTATAAGCCATTGGAAGGGGTTTAAGGCTTGGAGACCAAGCTTCCAAGCTTTGTAAGCCAGCCGACGAAGGATACCTACATCTCTCATGCGTTCGCATGAGAGATTGGGAAAGAATTGTAGCCCACGAATAGGTTTGATTTGAAGGCAATTACTTGACGAATCTCCCTTTCAATTTTGAGAGGGATTCGTTAAGTAATCGCCACGTTCTTGGCAATCAAATCTCACTGGAGGAGGATTCCTAATTTATAATGGTGGAGGGACCTTTCTGAAAAGAATGATGACAAAGATAGGGGGCATTTTGTAAGGAATTCAAAAGATGAGGGGTTATTTGGGATAAAAAGAGTCAGACTTGGACTAAATTGCAAATTAGGTCAAGGAAATCTTTGATTGGGTCCAAATTTTGATACAAATCTAACTTAAACTTAAGGAATCCAATGGTGAAGTTGGATTTTGGTTTTGACCTAGTTTGACTGGGTAATTTATGCAAAAACCTAAATTAGGGTAATGGTTTGTCTGTGACTCTATTTTAGGTCAAAATATATTTTGATGGTCAATTCAGGGATGCCAAATCTTAGAGAATATTTTTCTATGAATTTTAGAGAGTTTATGTGAATTTTATCTTAACCAGAACCTCAGTAAATTAAGAGGGTATGTTTTTAGGGTTTTAGATGTTCATTAATCCTTAAAATGCACAAAAACCCGTTCCTGTCTGCATGAACCCACTTATTAGACTTTAATGACTACATGACCATTAATAAACCCCTGAAATACCCCGCGGTTATTCTATATTTGTGATAAGATGGTAAAATTACAGAAATAACTCTGTTTTCATCTTTTCTTCTCAAAATAATTCTCTCTGCTCTAAAGACCTTCTGACTGATATGTAGGAGTTTTTATTGACTTTATAAGACCAAATTGAGCTAGTTATGGCTCATGATGGTGTTCCCATCAGCACTAATATGAGTCCTACTTTTTAGGCACGACCTGAATTAGGCTTACCCAGGGACTATCAGAAAGGTGGTAAATAATGTCTACATCAAGCCCTTTGATAATCTCTTTCTTCACAACCTCTCACATATTTGGGTTGAGTCTCATCTACAATTCACAGGATGGCGTGCACCCTCCTCTAAATAAATCTTGTAGGTACAATAAGCAAGACTGATTCCTCTAAGGTTGGAGATGGTCCATCCTATATCTTGCTTGTGTTTACTTAAGACTTGAGTCAATTTGAGTTCTTGATCCCTGGTCAGATTGGAGTTGATAATCACAAGGAGGGCCTAATTTGATCCTAAGTAAGCATATTTTAGGTCACTAGGTAGGGTCTTTAATTCTAGTTGGGGTAGGACCTGGATTGAAGGTGGAAAAGGGTGGTGGCGATGACTTAGGTAGCCTCTCCACTTGGTGCATCTAAGGTGGTCTAGAATCAGGGGTTGGGTTCAGGAGTTTAAACCTCTTTGAGTCAAGGTTCTTTGTCTATCTATTTTCTTGGTTGAGTCAAGTATGCTAATAAAGGATTTTCTATTAGTTTTATGGCTATACTTTCCTCAATATAACTTTCTTCTAAGTCCTCAATTGCTCCACAATCATGAAAATTAATTGCCTTAAACACATTCAATTGCTTCTTATCTCCAAAGTAATTTCCATTTTTTCATATTCATAGTCAATATGTGCTTTAGTTGTAGTTGGGAAAGGTCTACCTAAGATGATTGGGGTGTTACTTAGCTTCTTAGTCACTTCCATGTCAAAGACTAAGAAACCAATAGGAAAGTACAAGTTTTTGACTTTGACAATCACATCCTCCAAAATCTCATGTGATGTGGTGACAATTTGATTGGCTAGATGAAGTGTCACATTGGTGGGCTTCAGGTCACCAAGTCCGAATTTCTCATATAAGACAGTCGAGATTAGGTTGATAGAAGCACCTAGGTCCAAGAGATCCCTATCTAGAGTAATATCCCCAATAGCACAATAAATCAAAGGGGCTCCTAGATTTTTCTTCTTGGAGGGAAGGTTATTAAGGATAATAGAGTTGGCTCGTTCAGTCAAAATCACCTTCCTAATAGTGTTGGACTTAGGCTTGCACTTTGTTGTAGTTATTTCTTTTAAGAACTTAGTGCAAGACAGGATATGTTCAAGAGCTCCAAGGAGTGGGATATTGATATGAACTTGTTTGAATAAATCAAGCCACACCTTACTGTTGGGCTGGGGTTTCTTCTTTCTGGACCTATTCAAGGTCTTAGGGAAGGGAATGTGGACCTCTTGGTCCACCAAGTCTTGAGCCTGGGTCTTCTCTTCTTCAATTTTAGGCTCCTTAGTCAAATCAGATGCACCAGAACCCTTATGGATTGGATCAGAGTTAAAAATAGGGTCCTAAGTGGTCTTTCCACTTCTTAGGGTTATGGCACTAGCTGAGGCAAGTGGGTATGGGTTCAAGCCCTGAGATGAACTCGACAAGACAAGTGGGACTTACTGAGTAGTTTGGATGTACTTGATTCCAGGATCAATCTTATTTGTAATTGGGTTAAAGCTTGGAGGGATCAAGGGAGCTTGGTTAATAAATTGGGCTTGAGGCCTTAACTCCCGAGACTGATTGAACTGTTGAGGATTGAATCCTTGGTTGAAAAATTTCTAGGGTTTGGAATAATAGGTTGAGAGGGAAAAGCACCATGTTGCCTTGAGTCTACTAGCCGACTCAATCAGTTTTTGATTTAGTTTATATCTTCCTGGTGCTTTTGGTCCCTTTCTTGGAATAGTTTATTCAAGGTCTCCAATTGGCTAGATTGAGTCTAGCTTTCAGGTTTCCTAAATTGTTGACCTTTATTATAAGCGGTCAGGCAAGGGTAAGAAGGTTTAAGTGAAGGTCTAACTTAGACTTGATTTTGGTTAGGTACTTGTCCTAGTTGTTTGGTTGAGCCAGAGAAATTTGGATGATTTTGCCATCCAGGGTTATAGTTATTGGAATAAGGGTTATTCTTTTGGTATCTTTGGATGGCTTGCACGTCATCATAAGTCAAGGACGGGACAGAAGGAGTAGCCAACTCAGAAAAGTTGGAAGTAGTAAAATCAGAATAATTGGGACCAAAGGTCCTAATGTACACTTGGCTCAAAGACTGAGCCAAATCAAGCAGATGCACCTGTTCTCTACCCAAAGGGGCATGTGTAGAAGAATAAATCAAGTTGGATGTGACTTGGTTCTAAGCGAGTGATCGAACACTTGACCCTAGTTCATCAAGCTTTTTATTCACCAAATCCACCTGGTCAAGTTTGTGTACAATTAGGTCCATATCAACTTGGCTTGAACTATCTTGAAACTCATGTACCCCTCCTCTTGGTTGACTAGATCTACCATAAGTGCTCAGGGAGGCATTATTCATTAAATTCTCACTCATATTCTCGAATAGCTCAAAGATGTTATCCTCATCCTTGTTTAGAAAGTTGCCTCCACAAGAAGCATCCATGAAACTTCATTGATTTTCGTTCAATCCATGATGGAAAATCTAAGCTAAGTGTTGTTTGGGCATTTTGTGATGCGAGCACTTCCTAGTCAACTCAGTGAACCTTTCCCATGCCTCATGGATCTGTTACCTCGAGTGTTGGGTAAAGGTAGTAATAGCCCTCCTTAAAGAATTGGTCCGACCAATTGGGAAGAATTTCCTAAGGAAGGTGCTTCTAAAGTAGAGGTGGGTTTTCCTATGGTGCGAAACCAATAAGCAACTTTTTCCTTGAGGGAAAAGGGGAACATTTTCATCATAAGAACCTCAAGTGTAATATTTCGAGGACCAAAGGTCATGACAATGTTAGTCAATTGCTCCAAGTGCTGAAAAGGGTCCTTGGAATTATTCCCATTGAATTGTGTGGAATGAGGTTAAGGAGGCTGGGTTTTAATTCAGAGTCAGCCCCATCATTAAGGATGGTAAAAAAAGATTTAAGTGCATGGTTGGAGGGATTATAAAAATCCCTAAGGGGCTTGGGTTGAGGGGGATTTTATTGTGCAAGAATCATGGCCATCAGAGCTTGAATTTGCTGTTGTGTGTGTTAACTTTGCTTGTCTATTTGCAATTGCAGCAATTCAAGCGAGATCTTAGGTGGTGGTGACAGAGGGAGATCTTAGGTGGCAATGGCAGTGGTGGTGGGTTTGAGCTAGAAGGTTTAGCCATTGAATTGGAAATAGAATTAATAGTCAACTTTCTTTTGGATTTAAAATCCAAAGGTCCCTCTAGATTAGGATTTTGTGATCTTCTCCCATGCATACACAAATGGAAGAAATTGAGGAGATGTGAAAGAGAACAGATAAAATAATTACCCTCAGAAATAAATCAAGCAAATTATTCTACCTTAGAAGGTTGCACCTAAGGGACCTAATCCTAGCACACTAAGACCAAATTGGATCAAACTAAACCTTGAATTACGTGGCCACTTAGATGGAAGAGACCCCTAGGAAACTCCACATCATGGTACCCCTTAGAGTTTCACATGGTTTTCGCACTGTTCCATCTTGTCAATGGTTGCCCCATGTAGAGAAGGACCTAGCTTAACCCAACCTAACTTTAATGCTCTAAGATATTAATCGAACTTAGTTGGTGCATTTACTCAATTTAAGGCTTGGGTAAAATTGTTCTTGGGAGTGTCATGGGCGTTAGGGGGGTGGCTGCCCTTAAGATCTAATTAGATGTGTGAGGGCAATCGCAAACCAAGCAAACATGGCCTTTAATTTCTAGAGATATGCATGTTTTTTTTTTTTTTTGAAAAGGTGAGGAATGCTATCGAAGACGATAGTAGACCAGTAGAGATATGCATGTTTTAGGATTAGATCTTGTTAGATGATTTTTAGGGTTTCACTCCTTCAGATTTCAAGTCAAGTTTTGCGGGCACAATAGATTTTGCAAACATGGGTGTAAATGTTTTCCTTTAACACTTAGATCCAAGATTTGTGTCCACTAGAAGTGAAAACCTAAATTGGTTACCCTAATATGCAACTCCTAATTAGTTTCAAATCAAGGGTTAACCAATTTTATTCCAAAGTGGTGAATCCCAGCTCAAACAAGCAAACAATTTTGAATCAGGTTAAATAGTCAAAAACTATTAGAAGAAAATCCAAACAGGTAATTTTCAGAATTTTTAGATTTCAGAAAATTTTCAAAATTTTTTTAGAGATTTCTGATTTATCATAGAAAATAATGCCACAAATTTCAGTAGATTTGGAATACTGAAAAAATTAGAAAAAATTCTAGAACCCAAACTTTTTCTATTTTGTTTTCAGTCTGACCCATCGACAGTCAGTGAATTTTTAAAAATTTTATATAATAAATTTCAAAGTGAAATTTAGTGGATTTATTCCTAAATTAAAGGGGCACAATCAATTCAAATTTCAGGGTTTTTTGTTACCCTAAATACTCGGAATTGATTTTTGAATTTAGACATAGAGATCTAATCCGAGTATAGATTGATGCAGATGAAATATTTTGCAATGGAAAATGCCACACCATAAGATTTTTTTTAATGTTTTTTTTTCTTTTTTTTTTAATTCTAATGAACAAAAGAAAAGATAGGGATTCGAAAACTACCTTGGGTCTTCACTTGCTTTTGATGTGCTTTCTTCGCGAATCCTTGCTTCTGAGTTCTTACATCAAAGACAAGTACACACATCAAAGTTAGTATTGAACCAAAAGAATGAAATGAAAGAGAAATAAAATTGAGCTGTGCCTCCCCGACAATGGCACCAGAAACTGTTCCCAAAAATCCTAAGTTGCTAAATATGCATTGTCATAGTCGGAAATCTGTAAATGTTTTAATATTTATAAGTAATGAACTTGAATGATTTTTGAAATAAAAGTTAGGAGTCCGAGTTGTTTGCAGAGAGGCAATCAGAGTTTTAAATCATTTTCAAAGTGCTCTATTATTCTATTTTTGGTATTTTCTATTGTATGATTTTTTTAGGGTTTTTGAATATGAAACGAAATACGCAAGGTGAAGCAATTGGCTACGAATTATGAGAACTAAATGCAAAAGGTGAAACTAACTATGAAAGCAAAGTACGAAAACACATGGAAATAAAGCAATAATTAAAAGCAATTAGAAGAATAGAGACAATGAAATAAGAATAGAGCTTTTATTGATAAGAAGAGTTTGATTACAACTGATAGAAGATCAATTGAAATAGCTACGACTAGAACAGAGTAACTAGAATTGAAATATGAAAAAGCAAATACTAGAACAACTAGAATGACTAGAACTAGAAATTAGATTGCAACTAGAAAGAAACTAAATAGTAGAAAATGGAGGAAGTAGTAGGTGGGTGCAGAATCTTTAAGCGGAGATCTAGCGGAGTTGAAGACAGAGATTAGGGCTCAGAGAAGGGAGGAGGGATAGCCAAGGAGAGGGGCCATCCAAGAGATGTGGAGAGGGTTTGGAAGGGAGAAGAATGGAAGAAGATGAAGTCTAAGGGGGTGGCCATATGTTCTTTTATAGACATATTGGTGACCCTTGATTGGTTGATCCAAGTTGCCTTAGATCATGATGTTGGACGACCGAGATGGAGGTTAATGGAGTGGAGGGCTAGGATTAGATGTAGGGGGTGCATGGACTTAGAGGTTGCTAGGTTTTGTTGGGATTTAAAATGAAAGGTTAAAATGCATGGAGGCATTGGATGGATGGTTTAGATGGGTGCACACATGGCCGACCACATGAAGATTTTGTTGAAATTAAAGTGGGCATCCATTAAGTGTTTTGGTTAGGAATAGGATGGCCCTTGGATGGAGAATAGGTGGTGGTGATGTCGACTAGATGTGGCCGACCAAGGGAAGTTTGAATAAAGAGGATATGGTGGCACCACTAAGGTTATCAGGATGGAGTTTGAATTTGAATTTTTGGTGTCTCTTAGGTGGAAAAATCATGGACCATTAGATCTAGCTTAGATGGTGAGGATTAAGGCTAGATGATGGCTATCTAGATGATTATGATTTGGGGTCAATGGTCGGCCAACATAAGTGAGTTGTTTGGTAGGATTCAGTACGAGGTTGTCCATAGGATGGAAGATCAAGGGAGGGAATTAATAAAGGTAGTGTGGCCAGCCACGTGGCTTGGAATTAAAAGGATAGGGTCGGCCATGATAGGTGTAGGTTTAGGTTAGTTTTGGTGAAAAGTAAGGTGTCAATTTGGTTTAGGTTTTAGGCTAAGTGTTTGGTCAATTGGGTTAGGGTTGGGAAATTAAGGCTAGCCTAATTAGGAGTATTTGAGCTCAAGTAGATTTCTCTTGATGTGGAGCTCCAATTGAGGTTGAACCTGGTACCTACAAGGACATAAATACACACATCAAGGCACCAGATATAGTCAAGCAGAAATATTACAATAAAACTCTAAAAAATGTAGTATTTACAAAATGATGCATGAATTATCAAAATGCCCTAATCTAATGTAGTTAATCCTAAAATACCCTTAAAATAGCATAAGTTAGGCATGAATTATACAATTAAATAGGAATTCATTTGGAGGACATGATCCCAGACATGCTTCTAGACCAAATGGGAGAAGGGGCAATGGAAGAAGAGATGATGGGTGCTTTCCTCCTCCCCCCCGCATAGCAGCCAAGATGGGTCCGTGATCCATCCCCAACAGTGGATTATTGAGCGGGTGAGAGAATGATCTCTAGTAGCCAGCCATGTGCAAAATACCCACTTGGAGATGTTCCCTTTTGTCCAAATCATCTTCCAGATGTCCATTTTTGTGCCCTTCGATCTAAGGGTGTCATTCTTGAGGAGTCAAGGTTCCCTTCTTGATTTAGCAGCCAACACCACTCATCGTCCCTCCTAAAGTGCTCCATTAGGATATGTTGATAGGCAATCATTCTTCTCTAAGATGTGGAATTCGAGTGTCAAGGCACTACCATAGCATAGTCCCCATATCGAGTGACCATCCACTTGCTCCAAAGTGACTCACTTTGGTTCTCCATCCTCCAAGCTTTTGTACAAATAGCCTCCCTCTCCAAGCTTTCAAAGAAATGAACTCCAAGAGTCCCTCATCCATAGGGCTGCATATATCTACCATACCACCATATGGGTTTCACATCCCATATGAAGTATGCTGCCATTTTCCTTAATTTATCCAAGGTGCCTTTATTCACCATTGAGTTGGCCAGCTTGAAACGTAGTAGGTCTTCCAGGCCCAGATTAGAGAGACTCATCATGACTCTTAATTTATCCTAATTATCTAGTTTTCCTATTTAATTAATACTGAGTAGCATTAATATAGGGTTAATTATACAATTAAGATAAAATAGCAAGGACCTTACAAATATGTTAAAATCACTAAATTAAGGTTTAATTAATGTTTATTTAAGTTCAATTAATAATTAGGACTTGAACGTAACCATTTAGCTATATATAAAGCATTTAATATAACTTGTATTAATTTATAAACTAAGTTATTAATTAACTTAATTAAGTTAACCATTTAAATAAATATAGCTTAAAAGGATAAAAATACAATTTCATGGCATAAATATATTATTTACTATATTTATAATTATATATAAAAATTCGAAAGAGATATAAATTAAAATAAGCCTAAAAACTCACTATTTGAATTTTAGTCCTTATCTTTCATGACATTTGAATCCTTTTCATAACATTTAGGTCCTTCATTTATTTCATTTGGGTCCCTATTTATATTTCCTTTTCTTCTTGTTTTCTTCCCTATCTACGGCCGACGACGACCGATGATGGGAACACTTGATCACCGCCTATCCGATGTTAGAACTCCATATTAGCTGCGTAGCTTCGCTTCAAAACCTCTTCCCATCCAATGGTTTGGATAAGTTTGCTGTTCTACATTTTAGGCGAGGTAACCTCACCGTCGTTGGAGATGACGAAGGTGATATCGATGAACCTAGACATTCCAACGTCTAGATTCAAGTTTGAGGAGCTTCATTGCACCTATAAATAGCTCACTACCCCCTCCGATCACATGGTCGGTCCCCTATCCCTCTTCTCCAACTGAGGTCGACAATAGGCTATTCACTCCAATTCTCTGGCGACCTCTCACCCCTTATCGGAGCGAGTCCGACAGAGATGCTCACCTCTCTCACCTTCTCTTCCTCTCCAGTAGCTGTGACAGGGCTAAGGAGCGCCCCACTCTCCTTCCTCTCCACTTCCTTTCTTGTCAGAAAACCTTCTTCAACCTTTTGATTTCTTCTTGTTCTCGCCTTGCCAACAATGAGATCTCTCGTCTCATTCATCAGGTAAGTAGCTTAACTTCTTAGGAGTAGTTTATAGTGTAGTTTAAAGTAACTAGCTTTTTAGGAGTAGGAGTAATTAGCTCTCCTTTTACTTTTTCTTCTCCTACTTCGATGATTCAATTCAGACTCATTGGACCTTCTTTCATCTTCCTGATCACTTGTTCATTCCTTTCACCTCACCATGACTTCATCTCACTTTCTAATTCACTAATTTGATCACTTAATCCGCTTAGTCCACTACATAGTCACCTGAGTACCTCTGCTGTCCATGGCAGAGGCTTAGAGGCTATAACACCTTCAATTGGGGCCCTCCATCACCCCTAAACATCACGAGGGCCTCGTTCTAGTATCTA
Source organism: Thalassia testudinum (assembly GCA_037157565.1). NCBI lineage: Eukaryota > Viridiplantae > Streptophyta > Magnoliopsida > Alismatales > Hydrocharitaceae > Thalassia > Thalassia testudinum. Next base: position 1,835,952 of record JAZHRO010000003.1, on the reverse strand, counting down.
ATTAGATTTATTAGCTACTACACACAGAACACCTAATTTACATCAATCGCTTGAGCTTGCTGTCAATGCTGTCTCAAGAGGAGTCTATTCATTAATTCCTTCCACATACACGATCACAATCATCTTCTAAACATTTTCCCTCACTCAATTGAGTGAGATCTATTTCCCTAAGTTCTGACGAACTCAGGTTGATTCTCTAAGCAATCCGAAGCTTAATCTTGAGTTTGATCATCAATTTGATTAATTGATGTGTTCTTGAGACTACTAATGGTCTTAGGAACCTTGTGAATCTATTCTCGAGTCGATACATGGAGATTTGACCTCATGTACTTCATTTTAGCCTTCGTCGGAGCTCCGGTGAGGTTCGACAAATCCAAACTTGAGACATAACCATTGAAACTGCTTGCAAAGCTCCAGATCCTCTTTAGATGTTCTAATTAACAAGTTCCACTAATTAAACCTAAGTTTCAATTCTTATATCAGCCTGTTCACCTCTGTCTTCTTTAGCTCCAATAGAACTGAAGAGACTTGTTTATTAGGTTTTGGATCAATGAAATAGGTCAGGAGGCATCATTAGAGCTTAAAGAATTCAGGTTTGTCCTTGATTAGGTTTAAAATACTCTATTTTGATATGTCGTACTCAACTCTTTTTGATCTAAGGAAGAAGTGCCTGTGGGCCTATCTAGAATGATCAAAACTCAAATTTGAGGTAATATTTAGATTTCTTGGGTTGAATTTAACTAATCTAGATAGTCTCTCAGATCTACGTCTTTAATTCGTAAAGTCAACTTTTGAGCTTGATTTGGTCAGCACTCTCTATTAACGGAGTTTAGAGCTTCTGAACTTAGTTTTAACAATTGATTCACATTTCTTAGACTAATAGGAATTTTTTAGGGTTGATTTTGGAGAGAATAGAGTTGATTTGGTATTAAGTTTTATCTCCTGATCAGTTTGGGTTTTGTTTGTATTGTAGTGAGCTTTAGAGAGTTCAAGGTGAGATTACAAGCCAAATTTAATTCAGAACAGTTGATGGAAATCTTCTGAATAGGTCTAGAATCATTCTAGAGGTCCTTATCTAGTAATTGAGTCTATCTGAGTCTCATTTGGCCCTCTCTGTCGACCTATGGAAGCTGAGAAGCTTCCTAAGCATTCCTAACCTCCTGAAGTTTTCCTATAAGCTTTATTTAGACCGAAATGATCTCAAGCAATATTTGAAGTCTTAAGGAGAGAGCGAGAGAGAGCTTAGGTTAGAGGATAAAAATCACGAAGGTGAGCTACTGGTGCTGCAGACAACCATTGCGAGGAGCCATATTTGGAGGATGATTTAGCAGAGCTTTTGTGCTCTAAACAAGGAATTATCGAAAGTAATAGAGAGCTGTATAGAAGATCTATTGATCTGAGTGATCAATCTGGCAGAAGATGCTGAGTGATCATGATTAACAAAGGAATCAAGCACTGTAGTCAAGCATGTGCAGAACAAAAAGAGACTTGGATAGTCCCATATCGAAGATCGCCAACTGCTTTTAGTGATACTTAATGTAACGCATTGCTAACCCGCCGAGCGAGTACGACGTGGGCTGCGTGCGCTGCCAGCGTACGTGTGCCTGTGGGTTTACTTTGAGCATTGACCATACATGTGGCTCTGTGGAGTGGCCTCCGAGTGCTAGGTGGTGGGATGTGATGGTGATACGTGTCCTAGTAGTGGTTAATTCGGCCCATCTAGGCCATTGATCCCGCGAAACAACACGTGGAAGACCTTCATCCCTTTTTTATTGTAGAGACACTCTACGTTGTGCTTGGCTTGGAAAATGGTTAAGTGTTGAACTAAGATGTGCCCTATGTTGGCTAAGTGTTGAGGCCATCTGTGTATTATGAAGGCTAATATGTAAGGAAAATTACTGAGGTGTGAGGCCTAAGTGATTAACTGAAGTGTGCCTAAGTAGTTAATAACTTTGAGATTAATTCATGTTGTTATAAAACAACATTGTTGTAATTTTCTTTTTCTTATTAATGCAATATCATTTCTTTTTGCTTACTTTTGCATATGGAATGATTCCCATGCTTCTATTGATTATTTTGATGCAATTATTCATGTGGTTAACATATTGTAGTAATTAATAATAATTAAGTCATTAATTAAGTACTTAGTCTAATTAAGTAATTTAATAGTGTAGTAATCTATATTATAGAGTAATATAAGCTATATTAGTTAAGTAATAGTATTATTACTATAACCTAAGTATTATAACTTAAGTAGTAAGATAAGTAAGTAGTAATTAATATGGTATAATAACTTATGTATATTAGTTAGTTAACTTAAGTAATTAAAAATAAAGATTAGTTTAGAATAAATGCTAATTGATTAAACTAATTAAGTTTCTTTGTGAACGACTTTGACTCAACCAATTAAAAGTATTTCTGTAAAATGTTAGGTTATCTTGTGTCTTATACTATAATTAATAATGACAAATTAATTAAGCAAGGTAGCTTAAACATTATTTTTAGCACCATTGATTAAGTTAATAACCTTAATTAATATGTTGAGAATTTGCATGTCATTAGGTGAACTGTTTAACTTTAGATAATATTTGTCTAACGTTAGGTGAACTGTCTAACTTTAGGTACAAAGTTTAATACAAAGTTCATTATCTCCTGATGGCTTGGTTGACACCCAACTTATTATCTAACGTTAGGTATCATATACCTAACGTTAGATGGCTTATAAAAGGCACTCTAACTGTGTAAATTAATATCTTGGGTTCTCACTAAGTGTTAGGGCCATGCATTAACACCTATAGACTTAGTTAGACATATTTTGACCTATTTAAGCTAGGTGTGGTGTTCTTGTGAAAATTGCATATGAGACCCTTATAATTTTTCTAATATAAAATCTAATTGGGTCTCTCCTTACAATCTAAAAATATAAGATTACAACCATTTTTCCTATGTTGCAAAAAGATCTAAACTTGATGAGCATGATCTTCTCCATCTTAGCTTCGGATTTCATATAGAAGGTTTCAACTTGAAAAATATTCTTGTAACATCTAGACATTGTTGGGATAAATCCTGAAACCCTTAAGGGCTTAACTAAAATTAACCCACCTCTAACTTAGGATAGACCTGTACAACATCTTGTTTCAACTGGACCTTAGCTATCTAAGTACCAATACTGGTAGACCAGTACCGGTATCCATGACTTATAGTTACGGTTTCTATATTCAATGGGTACCAGTATTAATGCCAAATACCGATACTTATGAGTTACTGTTTAGAATCCAAGTCTAGATGAGTACTCGTCCAGTACTCACTGTGTACTGGTACTCATTTTGAGTACCAGTACCCAGTGAGTACTAGTATCCCTCTAGGAAACAAATGGTTTCAATGAGTATTGGTACTCATGATGAGTACCGATACTTGTTGAGTACTGGTAACCTTGCTTGTAGCTAATGAGTACCGGTACTTGTAAGCTACAGGTTCTAATGACCTGAAGTCCAGAACCCTACCTAGGACACATGTGTACTGGTACTCATGATGAATACCGGTACATTAAGTCTAAGTTTTGGACTTAAGATGACCTGGAGCCTCGTCTATAACTTGCATGTATCGGTACTCATGAAGAGTACCGGTACTAGCAACTTACAGATCACATTACAGTATTTCAATAGTACCGGTACTCATCTTGAGTACCGGTACCTGCGACAGTTATAGATTGGTTTCTGAGTTTTATAGGAATACCAAATGATCATTAAGGACTTGTTAATCTGAGATCTAACCCAAACAATATATTTGAACATATGAATAGATAAAGATCTATGTATAAAGCTAAACACATTAATATGCTAAAACATGGATTTATCTTGGTTATTGCATCATGCACATGTATAGAAAACTAAATATTATCTATGAAAGAAAAGAATCTATTTATGCAAACAAACCTATAGATTACCTGTGTTCATGATTCTAGAGAGAAATAGGAGCTGCAATCTAGATCTTCTAAGGGATGCCCACCTTTTGACTCTTTAGACGACTGCCTTGAGGAGAAGCTTTCAGATTCTCCTTCTATCTCCAACCGTCTACAACTCTTGAGCCCTAAACCTCTCTCAATCTCGATGGGGAAAATTGAGAGAATGACCATGTGGGTCTCTTAGGGACCTAACTGCCCTAATACGCAATTAGTCACACTAATTGCTGTGGGTGAATTATGTGCAGCCCATTGTTGGTTGAGCCCGGATAGGTGTGTTAATATGGTAATTTTATCGTTGAAATGTGTATAGTGGTTAACCTAAATTGAGTCTAATCATCTCTTTACAAAATATTTTTTTACCTGGCCTATTTGATTTTATCTTGGTCACTTTTACGCCCAGGGTCGAACTCAGGGAAGTGGGGTTAGAAGTCAAGTTTCTACGCATTTCCTACAACGAATCTCTTCCATTCATTTATTGTGCTTTTGGTGTTTTTCTATTTAAGATTTTTTTTCTGATAATCTTGGTCCTTGAGGCACACCCTCAAAATTAGCTTCTTGGCTTTGAGCCAAATCAGGGTTCCAAAACGGGTCTTGCTATTCGCAAAACGGAGTACCTGCAAGTCAAGGATTATCTTTTCTCTTTTATATATTTTTTTATCTTTTTATTGGCAGGAAAGAGAAGCAGAAGTAAAGTAACTATAGTATATATATATAAATGTATATACTATATATGTATAAAGGGGTGGGGGTGGAGGCGAAGATGGATTGTAGCACGGTGTCGAGTCGGTCGTCGTTTAGACAGACGCAACCAACAGGACGAGGTGCCGCGTGGAGTGTAGGATGGATGGTGGAAGATGTGTGACCACGCTTTTTGTACGCGTGTATCGGGGAATATCAGCAACTGGTGTAGATATTCCCGCAATACCACGTATGGTAAGTAATGTGAAAATATATAAATAAATAAATATATATATATATATATATATATATATATATATATATATATATATAAATATATATATATATATATGTATGTATGTATGTATATAAATCTATATGTATATATATGTATGTATGTAACTATATGCATAGATAGATATATGTATAGATATATGTATAGATATATATATATATATATATATGTATGTATATGTATGTATATATAACTATATAGATGCATATAAATGTATGTGTATATATATATATATAGTAATATATGTATATAGATATATGTAGATAGATATGAGTACATATATATGTGTGTGTGTGTGTGTGTATAGATATATATATATATATATAGACTAATACATAGTTATATAAGTACTAATATATGTATAGATATATGTATATCTATATATATATGTATATATACTAATACTTATTTATATAAATACTACTATATATATATATGTATATAAATATATATAGATATAAATATATATATGTATATATATATAAGTATATAATAGTGTATAGGTGTGTGTGTGTATGAAAGTGTGAGTGTAAGTAAGTGTCGGTAAAGAGAGTGAGAGAGTGCTGTGAGAGAGAGAGAGATGGCGCTGCTGGAGTGAAGGCTGGAGGGTTTAAGGCATCTGCAGCACTCAGGGCATCGTCTGATGGCTCCATGCGTGCACGCGTAGGTGCGTATGCGCGCAAGGACGTGCGTGCTGGGAGGGAGTGAGTGCGGAGGGGGGGAACACAGCGCACTGTGCTACATGAAGGGCTGGAGCGGGCGCTGGCAGGCGCACGCAGGCGAAGACGCGGAAGCAGGCGGGTGCTGGCAGAGGACCGCACGCAGACGCGTGGGCAGGCGCTGGAGCGGGATGCGGGGCGAGACGCACGTGGGGGCGAAGGCCGGTTGCAGCGCGCCGGGTGACCGGATAAGTGAGAAACTCACCGGTCACCCCATTGTAGCCATAGTGTTCCGCAGAAACGCGTGAACAGTGGCTACAGTGGCCGGGCAAGCTGAGCAACCGGGAGCGGACGGTGCTGTGAGTGCGGACAGCTCGGCGCGCGCAGAAGAGTGGCTCCGGCTGTTGGCTTGCGGGCGGGACTTCGCGATAGAGCACGCGGAGAGGGCTAGGTCGCGGGCAAAGGAGCGCGACAGGGCGCGTGGTGGCCTGCGGGTGTTGGCTTGTGGGCACGGTGAAGCTTGGCCGGCCGCTGCAGGGGCACGTGGTGGCCGGTTGCGAGCGGGAAGGCGAGTGCAGTGCGAAGAGGCGGGAGGTGAGGGCACCTGCAGGCGCGCGCTGGAGGCGAGGGCAGCCTGTAGGTGTGCGCGGAAAGGGCTGGGGCGGTTGCAGCTGCCTTGCTGCTGCTGCTGCTGCGTGCGGAGCTTCGAGCTTCAAAGCTTGAAGCTCCTGCTCCAATGGCTGAAGGGCTTCAAACGGAAAAACAAGGAAAGAGCCACCACGCCACCGGCTCTTTGATGAGCTGGGCGGTGGTGGACTCACGGTGGTGGTTATGCACCACCGTGAGGTGCTCCTGTCTGCAGAGTGTCTCCTCAGAGGAGGAGGTCCTACGTATGGAGGGAGAGGGGAGGGGACAGTGGCCTGGAGAAGAAGAGCTACTCTTGGATTTTTTTTTGGCTGGGGACCAGGCTCCACTCCAAAGAAGAAGCCGCCCTGTTTTATAAAGGAAAAAGGCATGTACAGCCATGCCCTGGCTGTGCATGGCCTGGTAGGGTATGCGGCTGTAGGGAGAGCTGTGTGCAGAGCATGGCGCGAGGAGGAAGGTCCAAGCTTTGCAGCCGCGGGGAATATTTCAAAATCAAGTAAAATAAAAAATAAAAAGATGGTGAATTTTGCAAAGATGCACTTGAGAAAAAATGTTAATTGCAAGGCCATTTATTTCACTCTCCTCCCCTCTCAATTAAATGCATGCATACATGTATTTTCACAAATGCGATTATGGAAACCTAATATGCATTGGTAATGTTAGGAAATAGCACAAGACGACACAATTGCAGGTGTATTTTTGCAGTGTAATCACCCATCAGAGAAACACAATTCACAACTTAAGTCTCTGCACATATTTCATTCAAGCCACACCATCCTTTTGCATTTTATACCCATGCCCTTAATAACCATTAAATTAATCACTTTAAGTGATGGGAAATTACATGACAGTCCATAATCTTTATGTTGAATGATTATATCTATATGTACAAATACATATACTAGTTCATATGTTGGATCATAATCCAACAGACATAAGATCCAATTTTAATCCCAATGTTTGAAATCATCAAAACCATTATTAAAGGCTAATGTGGTGCCTAACTGCTTATGCACCTACATAAGTCCCTTGTCATCGAGTCGAAGGCCTTGGCGATGTCAACTTTTAGGCACAATTTTGGAGTAGTCCCTAGCGAGTTGAAGCAGGTTAGGAACTCCTGACTGAGGAGAGAGTAATCGGAGATTGATCTTCCCCTTATGAAGGCTCCTTGGTTCAACTCCACCAGCTTTGACATGATAACAACCTCAAGGCAAGTATCTTGGATATGCATTTGTAGAGAACATTGCAGTAGGCCACTGGGCAAAAATTTTTGAGGTTAGAAGTGGCACCTTCCTTTAGAATGGGAGTAAGGAAGGTGTGGTTGAGTTGTTTGGCTATGTTGGTGTAAATATACCTTGGTCCTTGATTTTGATGATAACAAAATACAGTGTATTTAGCATTTATATTTGAGTGTTAGTTCTTAGGTTTAATGCAATTGGTTTGAAGTATTGAAGGAGGTTAATCTCGTATCCATGATGATAGAAGAGCTTCATGGTGGACAAAAGCATAAAGAAGAAAGGACTTTTGGAGCTTTGGACTCAAAACCAAGGAGCTAAGGCTTAAAGAAGAAGAGAGAATGAAGAATAGGCCCTTAATTATAAAAATCACATATGCCACATATATAACCCACTTGAAAGCACAACATATAACCTAAAACCTAACCAATTCTTAATCCAACCCCTTCTTTAAGTTCATACAAAACCATTCAACATCTTAGGGAACAAGGGAAATTTAATTGAAGCGAGGTACGGTCCCTACCTTTAAGAGATAAAGTCATCTTTCTTCTTTATGCTAGTAGTAGCAGCAGTGTGCGACCTCTCTGGCGATGATGGCAATGGCAACAGTTGACGAGGAGGAGCTGGTCAATGGAAGGGAGGAGGGGAGAGTGTTTCATTGATGAAGAGGAGAGGCTTGTGATGTAAGAAAGATGACCCTTTTGTTTTTATTTTTATTTGTCTTCAACTTATATAAGGGTTAGGAAAATAACACAAAGGTCCCTCAACCCAAAAACTTACATTAATAAAGAGTCTACAAAATTTAATTTCCTTACAAGTTATCCCTCAAGTTTCATTTCTTAACCTTTGTTAATGATTAAAGGGGTTACTTCCAAAGCCCTTAATCCACCTTTAGGGTTCGTTTGTTTAGGGGAATAAAGTAGGGCCTTCCACATTTGCATTGAGAAAACCTGGAATAAAGTTATACTAGATTAGGTCCACTTACACCGGCATAAAGTTATTCTGGGGTTTCCTGGAATAACTGTATTCCGCTCCCCCCTTCCTCTAAAAGTGGAATAACAATCCTTTATTCCTTCTCATGATCAAAGTTGGACCCAAACATCTAAAGGGACTTATGCCAAAAAATGCCAATTCCATGTACAATTCTTCAAACTCTTATTCCTTGAACCAAACATGCCCTTAGGTAGCCAATTAAGACTTTAATTAGCCCGTTAAGCACATAAAAAATCTAGGGTCTTTTAGGTGCAACTCAATTGTATTAATACAAACTAAAGCAAAGATTTTACAGTTTGATTTTTTTACTTCTTAACATTATCACCGGTTTAAATAATATAAATTGTTGATTAAATAACTAAAAAATCAAATCAACACCTGATCGATTCAAGGATCGATATGATTTTAAAGAAAAAATTTATTTAAGCAAAAATCAATGAAGCAATCGGCGCCCCCTTATGAAACAATAAGCCTGACTCTCTTGTTGGACCCTGCATTTTTCTTTTGTCCCCTTCAATTGAATGACTTGAGATCGACCGTTATTTTTATGTACAAAAACCTTCGCCCTTTTTTATAGAAAATGTTTGACACAAGTCATAATCTAAACCTTTTTCCAAGCAAGGCATCTTAACCCTTGGATCAATATCACATGTGTTCTTTCAGACAACACATGTGTTATTTGAGATGTATGTTTTTTTTTACCAACTAATGAGATTTTGATTTTAATCTTAAAAAAATTTATACTTTATATTTTTCTTTTTAATATAAGTGTTAGTTAACCCAAATCATAACTCAAATAAAATTTAAGCTAACTCTTTGTTTGCTTTCATAACACATCTTTCTAGAACATTTCTCTTTTAATAAATTGATTAGAAATGACGACATAGATCCGATTACCACGTGCACGCCAATCACAAGTTCTCAACAGTTTTGTACACGCAACAAACACGGTGGATAGACGTGGAGAGGTCCCCAACTTGGTTGAATAGGCGAATGCCGACTGTCGGATGGCACGTTTGACTTAGAACAGAGAGAAGCACGTCACCGAAACATCATCGTGATCTTCAGTCTTCCTCTCACGTTCACTCCCCTGTATCACTGGAAACCAGTGACCGTCTCATCTCCCTTTCTTCGATGGGTGGTGCATGGCTCGCTCGATCACGGACAGCGCGAGCCCTGATGAAGAAGATGGCCCCCTTCTCAAGGCCACTGCTCTCAGGGGTTGCTCCGCGTCCGTACCGGTTCCCCATCTGCCGCAGCAAGTCCACGGAGGCAGATGACGGGACGCTGCACGAGCCCCGTGGTCACGAGGATCAGGTGGGTTTTGCGTTTCCTGTTGTTTTGGGATATGACCCATCAAAGGAAGATCTCATATCGTTGGTATATTCTGGGGGAAAAGGTGCTATCTTTGCTACATTTGTTTTATTCTATTGTCATTGCTATTTTGGATGGAACAGGTAACTGCGGTGGGTGGATAGACTTTTTTTGTCTTCTTTTTCCATTATTTTTTTTTTCCAATGCTTTTTAACGTGGAAGATCCGATCGTCGGCAGTAGCTTTATGAGTATTAAATGCACAGCTATTTTCTATCCTATAGTGTGACTACAAGCAGGTCTCTGTAATGCCATTTGTTTGCTCCTTTGGAATATCTGAACTGGTTTCTAACCTGCTACTCGTGATGTATGTGGATCGGTCAGCCAGAGATTTTAACTCAAGGGCTAGTTTCCTTCGGGGGTTAAAAAAACCCAGATGCTTTTTTCCCTTTTTGTTATTGTTCTTCTTCTTAAGAGAAAAAGGAAGGCTACTAGAGAGTAGTTTCCTTCCCCTCCATTAGAAATGAAACAGGGTTAAGTCAAAAGTACTCAACCCCACTCCTCTACAAAATCCTTAGCTCAATAGATAACATTTTCCTCATAGGCGCTCGTAGAGTCAAAGATCACCTTGTTTCTCTCAAGCCATACAGCCCACAAGACTACAAATGGCACATCGATCTCGTCCTTGCACTTAAATTGTGTCATATCAGGCGCAGCACTCCCTCTATTAAATGAGGTGTACAAGTCATCATAAAAGGCACAATCAAACCACATCAACCTAGACTGTCATGGCAACTGGCAAGTGAAGGAAAGATGGTAATATCCTCACCTTGTTATTGCACAACCGGTATGTAGGATTTGCTTTGTCACAATTCTTTTCTATTGTAAATCCCAAGCAATGAAATGTCTAAGTGGTGATGGTACCCATTCTTGTTTACTTGGCAGTGGCATTAAGAATCAGTTTAAGCACATGCATCTATTTACTCGAATAGGTGATAACTTGTGATGTGACTAAACCGATTTCCTTAGGAGATGGTGTTGTGAGGTTGGAAGTTGTAAAATGACTTCCTTGCCCTTGAAGTTGTAGTTAAGCTAGTTAGTAATAATATTTTAACATGATAAGTAGTTACTGTGGAGGAAAATAATCATCTTACTTATCGAAAGAAACCCTAGATCCTCTTTTATAGAGAAGAGGCCTGGGAAAATTACAAGAGTATCCCTCAAACATATAAAAAAAAAAAATACTCCTCTCTACTTTATAACTCAACACTCCCTCTCAAGTTGAGACATAAATATCTCTAAGTCCCAACTTGCTGCAAAGAAAGTCATGTCTCTTCTTCTTTAAGGCATCATTTGGTAGAGGTTTAAAGTTTAAGACTAGGTAAAGTTTAGGAAGTCTTAAGGAGGGATAAGTAGATGGGTAAGAGGAGGGTTAGTGGGTATGGATGTGATAGTTGAGTTGATATATTAATATTATTATTGATTTTTGTTTTTATTTGTATTGTGAGTGGGTTAGTAGGATAAATTTGATCGGTGAATGTGATGGGTAAGAGTGTGCTAGTCGGGATTGATATGATTAGTGAGAGGTGATGTGATGGATGAAGGTAGATGTGATAGGTTGGGAATAAAACTTTTTCACTATTCATGCATTGTTCACTTTACCCTTGACACATAGGATAAAACCTCTACCAAATGGGGCCTAAGAGCTTGGTGAGGATATCTTTTAGTTGAAGCTCTGAGGAAACATAAAGGGTATTGATCTTGCCTTCAAGTACTTCATTTTGCACGATGTGGTAATCTATTTCAATATGCTTGATCCTGTCATGGAAGACCAAATTGGAGGTAATGTAGGTAGTAGACTTATTGTCACAATACAAGGAAACTGGTATGTCAACATGCACCCCTAGATCCTGAAGGAACTCTATATCTACATAATCTCACAGGCTGCTTGTGTTATGGTTTGGTACTTTGCCTTTGCACTGGATCGAGCCACCACATTATATTTCTTACTCCTCTAAGACACAAGATTGCCTCCAACATAGACATCAAATCCAGAAGTGGATCATCTATCATCAATAGACCTCGTATAATCTGCATCTGAATATGCTATGATATTTAGGTTCCCACTATCTTTGTAGTACAACCCCTGACTAGGGTCTCCTTAAGGTATTTCAAAATAAGGCATACCTCATGCTAATGGCTATAGCGTGAACTTTGCATGTGTTTGCTGACCCTGCTCATTGCAAAACTAATATCAAGTCGCGTAATAGTCAAATACAATAGGAACCCCACCATACTACGGTATTTGGTAATGTCCTCATAGAGTGGATCCTCCTCATCAAAAGTGTGGGTGTACGGTGGTTCAACAAGAATGCCTGAAGGCTTGGATCCAAGTAATCCAGTCTCCTTAAGAATCTGTAGGGTGTACTACCTTCGGAAAAGTAAAAGACCAGATCCTTGTTTAACAACTTCAATCCTCATACAATAATGGAGGTCCCCAAGATCCTTAGTAACAAAGGTAGTTTGTAGAAACACCTTCATCTGATTAATCTCATCTTTGTTGTCACCAGTCAAGATCATGTCATCCACATAGACTACAAGGATAACAACCAGGCACACATCGCTACACATGGTCTTGATGAATATGGAATGATCCAAGGACAATTATTGAAAACCAATTGTCTGAATCTTTGAGTTGAGCCTATCAAATTATGCTCTTGGGCTTTGCTTCAAGCTATAGATTGCTTCTGTAAGCAAACATGCTCCCCCTGAGTATGATACCCCAACAGTTGTCTTATATAAACTTCCACAACTAAGTACCGTACAAGAAGACATTCTTTATATCCAACCGATGTAATGACTATCTTCTGTTTGCAGCAACTGAAATAATAATCCTGATGGATGAGATATGGGCCACTGATGAGAAAGTCTCGAGATAATCTACTTTATATGTCTGGGTAAACCCCTTGGCAACCAACCTGATCTTATATCTGTCCATAGTTCCATCAACTCTGTACTTGATGGTATAGATCCATCTACAATCAATGATTGTGGCACCTTGAGAACATGGCACAAGATCCCACGTACCCCTAGCCTGAAGTACCTGCATCTCCTCATCCATAGCTATATGCCACCTGGGGTCCTGTGATGCTTGGTTAAAATCCCTGGGAATAGTGGTAGTGGAAATAGTTGATGCGAAATGTCTGATCTCCATCTCTAGGTGTGAAATCCCTGTATAGTGAGACATCGGGTGCAGTGTGCATGATCTACTAGACCTCCTCACGGTTAAAGGCTTATCATCTTCAGAATCAATCGCATTTGACGAGGAAATCAAAGAAGAAAAAGCACCATCCTAAGATATGTCTGATGGAACCTGTGGCCTCCTGTGATATGTTTGCGTCTCTTGTAGGACAACCTCTATAGATGTTCTCTCAGCTGAAAAATATGGCACCCTCTCAGAGAAGGTTACATCTACCGTAACAATATACTTCTTGTGGATTGGGTTGTAACATTGGTATCCCTTTCGTGTCCTAGAACATCTTAGAAATACACACTTCACAACATGGAGAGCAAACTTGTCTTGGATGTCATGGGACTGAACAAAACATGTGCACCCAAAGATTTGTAGTGGTAGAGCAAATGGCCGCTCACAATCTGGGTAAATGATCTGGTATGGAATTTATCCCCCAAGCACTAACGAGGGTACTCGGTTGATTAGGTATGCAACTGTAAGTACATCTCCCCAGAATTGCTTAAGAACCTTCATGTGACACATCAAGGTTCGAGCAATATCTAGGAGGTGTCTCAACTTGTGCTATATCATGCCATTCTACTGAGATGTGTGAGTATAAGATGTCTGATGAATGATCCCATGAATGCTAAAAGACTTTTGCAAATCCTTTTGCATAAATTCCAAGGCATGGTCACTATGAAAGGTCCTGATTGTAGTAGCATACTGAGTCTGCACCTCTGAGACAAAACTTCTCACAATCTGTGCAATCTCTGAGTGTGCCTTAATCAATAACACCTAAGTGAGGTGACTGTAATCATCTGCAAACACCATGTAGTATCTATGTCTTCCTGGAGTCACTACTTTGGATGGCCTCTATACATCATAGTGCACAAGCATGAATGGGGCAGCACTCACCCTATTACTCTGTTGTGGAAAAATTCTCCTATGATGTTTCCCAAGTTGACAATCTTCGCACTCTAGTGCCAGGGATTTTGGCAACTCAGGATACATTTGCTGTATCTTCTTGACTGACGGATGTTGAAACCTTCTATGCCATAGTCAGGGGTCACTGATAATAGATACTGCTTTGGCAAACAGAGTATGCGTGTCGAGGTAGTATAGGCCATCTCTCTCCATGCCTCCACAAATAATCTCACCCATCTGTCTGTCCTGGAAGTGGTAATGCTCCTCATCAAATAGTACCTTGCATCCAAGGTCTTTGTAGATACGACTCACTAACAACAAGTTCATCGGGAATTTTAGATTGCAATGAATATCCTCGATTAGGAATCTGAAGGTTGTATGAACATTCCCAATTGTAGTGATCGGAGATGTAGCCCCATTGGCTACTCTCACGTTTTTAATCCCAGGCTCTAAATGTTGATTTTGACGCTGTTTTGATAAATTTCTAAGTGCACATTTTGGAGGCATGTCGAGGGTACGTTGTGGAAACACCCGTATTTTAACGGCAAATTTTGACAATTTCAATGCCCTAAAAATAGTCCATTTCGGAGGCACGCTGAGGATATGCCAAAGGCATGCCGATAAAAATGGCATCTCTTTATCTTTTTCCCTCTCCTCTCCTCACCTCATCTTCCCAATTGTAACCCACCCCTTGAACCTTCTCCCTTTCCTCCGTATGACCCAACAGAAACCCACCACCTTTTCTCCCTCTTCTCTGTGAGGCGTGAGCCACAGTACTACCACCATCGAAGTAATTGAACCCACCACTTCGGCCATTGTAGAAGCAAGCAGTAGCTACACCTACATGCAGGAGTAGAGCAGTAACAAGTAGGTAGTAGCATGCCCTAAAACAGTTGTGCTGACCAACATATCATTGAAATAGTCAACATTGTTGAAATTGTCAACATGTTGCTGACACCCTTGTATTTCAATACCCTTTTCGTGTTGATATGGTTCTCTACTCAAAACCCCCATTTCATTGACATGCCGACGACATCTTGATTACTACCATTAGAATGATTGGGATTGTATTGAATTCATATAATTGTGTTAGAAAAACTTAATAAACACTTAAACATTAATCCTATCAAAACAATATTTAAACATTGAATCCTATGATCTAACAATATAACTCTATAAAATATGTAGATCAAACAATCATCGAATTACTTAATCTACCATAAACTCATAGATTTGTAAATGTAATTGTCAAATCCCATAACATGATCTAAATCTAATGATTGTAGCTTATATCTAGCTGAGAGAATAAGAAACAAATATTATTTAACTTTGGAGAAGCTAAATTACCTTAAAGATCTAATGAATAGATAGAGAAAATACTTATAAGAGTTTTTATCACTCTAACAAGCATGCTACAATAGTAATGAGTAAAAATGGATTATTGAGTCGCTTATATCAACTTTAAAATATGGTAATAGCTTAGGAATCGTACCTAGTATTGTCCATTTCGTCGATATCATCAACATATTATTTTGATATTTGGCAAAATATCGATGACACTCTTGCATTTTGATATTACATGCATGCCGATATGGCCTCACATAAGAAAACAGTCATTTTGCCGGCATGTTGTTGGCACACCGTGGGCATTTAGAACACCGCTAATCCCATGTGGGGGCGTGGGATTCACTGGACACGCCATATTCCCTGTAAGATGAATGGAGGCTTTAGAATCAATTACCCATGCACCTCCAGTCTTCTTTTTCTTATCCAATCCTCCTTGGGCTGCACACGCTAACCCTTGTAGATATGAAATCAACGCTATACTTGGGCCACCTAAATACTTCTCAAATGAGAGAAGGTTCATTATGCTGAAAGGAGGAAACTTCATCAAAGGTGAGAGAATGCTTATCACGAACCACACTTAGTGCATGAGAAGTCTCATCACGTGAACTAGGACATTAGCCTTGAGACAAACAGGGCAACCTATTGCTACCTGTGATGTCCTAGCACCTCCAGTGCTGGTGCTGGGGATGTCAGACAGGCTGTTGGTGGCGTCGCCAGCATTGCTGTTTATGCCAGTGACATTGTGGGAAGCCTCCACGACATTGATGTTGTTGCCATGCTTTGTTTTCTCCATCGAATCACCCATGTATTGGTGATTCAATCATCTTTTTTGGGTGGATTTTCAGTAGAATATTGGAACATTGGCCTAGGACTGCTGGTTTGATATCTTGTTGAGGAAAAAAAATTTACTTATCAAAATAAACCCTAAGTCTTCTTTTATAGAGAAGAGACTTGGGAAAATTATAAGAGTACCCCTCAAACATATAAAAAATAAATAAACACTCCTCTACTTTATACATTTATGCTAATTGTTTATTTATTTATATGAATAAGATAGAAGTGGTAACACATTTGCATGCTATTGAGGTTATGATTATACATTTGATTCAATATGCTAGAGCTAATATGATCGCATTTGGAGGATATTAAAGGGAAAAGGGCATTTTCTGGATGAATGCGGTGGAGATAGGGCCGAGGATAGTGGAGATTTTGGTGTCAAGGAAATTACAGGATGGGGGGAAGATGTGGATGTAGTGGAGGTTAAGGCAAGCGGTGTTAGAGGAGAGTTGAGAGTAAGAGGGGAGTAGGTGAGAGTGATGAGAGCACTAAAGGCACATTAGGTTGTGCAACTTTTTCCACCTTGAAAGTAGTGCTCATGAGATATATACTAGCAATGTTGGCCAACATCCATGGATATCCAGGTTTCGTAAGGCCTGTATTTGGGGGCTAAAACATGGGTTTAGAAAGGGTAGGTTAAGTAATGAAGTAAATGGGAGTTACCCATGAAATAAACTAGGCCTAAAGGAAAGCATCAATACCAATGATTGAGTTGGGATTAGATGTATATCTAGAGTTGAGGGCCATGTGTGCAAAGTAGACATGCTTTTCTTTTCATGAGGTTGTTCATGAGCCTGAAGGTATCATAGCAACAAGGGGGGTAAATATCATACCTTGAAGATGAGGCCCGTATTGCTCTCAAAAAGCTGTTAGATAAAGATTGATTGAGTTCTAAAGCCTAAATTACAACTATGTGATGCTGATCACGTGTATATTCACAATACATTCAGTTAATACTATAATGTCAAGTTTGCCTCTCTTTAAATGAGAAGTGCATTATGACCCCACTTCACATTGCATGTATAACAACCACGGTTTCATCCTGTGCCTAATTGAGGAAAATTGTCTTCCACAATGGTCTTGATCCAGATCAACCCCCCAAACTGTTTAACCTTAAGTTATCAACTAGTAATTCTTATAACCATTGGTTGGTTTCTTGGTTTTTTGATGTGGCATTATTGTTAGTAGTATTATTTTGAGGTGTTATAATACAAGGTATGAACCTACCAAACAAATTTATTAGAGTGGAAGGGCCTCCATTGGGTGAGGATGCCCAAATTTGTTTCCCTGTCATCCATGTACTCCATGACTCCACCAATAAAGAAGAACCTTGTCCTATGGCTCATAGGACATAAACATTGTTACATCTTGTTTGTGTGCATAAGTGATGATTATATTGCTTTCTCAGGTCTCCCAAAATTTGGAAATTTGCTGATGCAATCATTCTAATTCGATAATAGATATTTGCTTCTTTGTATAGGTTTGTGCTTAAGCATATTCTTAGCACTTCCTACTTTCGTGTGTAATGAGCTTAAGATAAGGCATCACTAACAACTCAGAATGGAATTTGATGGAAATATTTTTCCCATTTGGCATGGACAAATGCTAATATGAATCTTCCTGAGTTAAATTTGCTAGTCAATAATATAATATCCCAACTTGTTTGGAATTATAATAATAGCTTATATAACATTCCGAGGTTTAATGAACCCATAGAGATAGAATCATAGATCCAGATTAACCTTGCTCATGTGCTCGATGTAAGAGAGTACTACAATCTTGATTTCATGCAATAGCTCAAATTGATCATATTATGAGGATGTTCCATAATTTACCTAATTATTTTCATATATTATGTTGGGAATAAAGTGTGCTGCCACATGGCAGCTATTCAGAGGCCACTTGGGTGTCGGTTTTGGAGTCCTAGAAGTCCTATTTTGATCTTTGCTTAAGTTACAAGTTTTGTTTATTTGGTATATTATTTTTAGAAAAGTTGTTTAGAGGATTTGTTTATTTGGGATTTCTTTCTTATTTGGGAGACACGATTTGATTAGTTTGTTTCCTGTTTTAGAGCATATGTTCTCTCTATAAAAGAGAACCTTCCTATTGTAATTGCCTTTGAGCTAGCAATAATATTTCCCAACTTCACAAACTCCTCTCCCTCTCTTCCAATAGCAGCCGGCCACCCTCACAGCTGGTCACCATCATCGCCGGCTGATCACCATCCCACAGCAGCCTGTGGCTGCTGCTGCTACTCTTCCTCTTCCTGTTTCAACGTGGAACAGTCCCATGTGGACTGTTTTTCCCATGCTTAGGAGTCTCCACTCTCCAAGTTGCGTCATTCTTGACATATTATAAATTAGTGGGGTACCAATACCATTGTATATCTCTACATCTCCAGTAGTCAACAGGCTTGCATACAGTTTGAACTTCAGTTGAAGTTCTAGAAAATTCTACATTTCTTGAAACATATGCCAT
Source organism: Thalassia testudinum (assembly GCA_037157565.1). Taxonomy (NCBI): domain Eukaryota; kingdom Viridiplantae; phylum Streptophyta; class Magnoliopsida; order Alismatales; family Hydrocharitaceae; genus Thalassia; species Thalassia testudinum. The sequence continues at coordinate 1,817,353 of JAZHRO010000003.1, read as the reverse complement.
TTCACTTACCTGGGCATTTTATTTAATGTCAGTCTTATTTCCTTTACTGTGGAAGGTCATGGATTTTCCGGGTGGAAAGATTTTCTTCACTGCCAAAATGGGATTTCTTTCAGAGTCTTCAGAGGAAAGGATCAATTGTTACCGTGTTTTAGATGACAATGGAAGGACACTCTCTGGAAGCAGCTTTAAGGAGGTATTTCTCTCTTCCAGAAGGACCATGTGCAATCACCTCTTCACATTGCAAGGTTTATGTCAGCATCCTCTCAAGATCTGTCTGTTATATCAACGATTTTCTCAATTAGGTAAGCAAGGATGTTGCTCTGAAAATGTACAGTGGCATGGTCACATTGCAAGTCATGGACACCATCTTCTATGAAGCACAGAGGCAAGGAAGGATCTCCTTCTATGTCACATGCATTGGTGAAGAAGCCATCAATATTGCTGCAGCAGCAGCATTAAGCATGGATGACATTGTTTTTCCACAGGTTCTCTGAGGAAGTATTCTGCAATCTTCTTTGGATTCACATATTGTGGTTTAACGAACTTTTCTTCATTTGATGATTCTCAGTACAGAGAGCCAGGTGTCCTCCTGTGGCGGGGATTTACACTGCAAGAATTTGCAAACCAATGCTTCAGCAACAAGTTGGACTATGGAAAGGGACGACAGATGCCTGTGCACTATGGTTCAAGTAAACTTAACTACTTCACTGTAGCATCAACAATTGCGTGAGTTAGAGTAGCTTGCTCTTGTTTTTGGTTTATTTTGAGTGATCTGTGCACAAAATTTTATCACAATTTTTTAGGAGCAATAGTCTAATATCATTTCCATGTCTTCCAGAACTCAGATTCCTCATGCTGTTGGAGCTGCCTATTCACTGAAGGTGGATAGAAAGAAGGCATGTGCAATCACTTACTTTGGTGATGGTGGTACAAGTGAGGTAAATCTGTGATGTGTAAATTATGGAAAAATTTAGTCTAGATCCCCTAGGCATCCCTGACATCTATTTTGTAAGTCAGGGTGATTTTCATGCTGCGATGAATTTCGCTGCAGTAATAGAGACCCCTGTGCTGTTCTTCTGCCGAAACAATGGGTGGGCAATTAGTACTCCAACATCAGAACAATTTAGAAGTACTTCTTTCTTCGACATCAATAAATTTCATCAGCCATGGTTTTGAGCATTTTGAACTTATTTCATTCTGATGGATAATATAGGTGATGGTGCAGTCATTCGAGGCAAGGCTTATGGTGTTTGTAGCATCCGTGTTGATGGCAATGATGCCCTTGCAGTTTATAGTGCAGTCCATGCTGCTCGGGAGATGGCAATAACAGAATCCAAACCCATTCTCATAGAGGTTGCCAGATGCCTTTTTTGTTTTTCTGCAAGTCAATTTCTACCTATTGACTTAAGTGATTCCTGGTTTCCATCTCTCCAGGCATTGACATACAGAGTAGGCCATCATTCTACTTCTGATGATTCTACCAAATACCGTTGTGTAAATGAGATTGAGCATTGGAGAACAGAGAGAGATCCTATCTCTCGATATAGAAAGTGGATTGAGAGGAATGGATGGTGGTCTGAAGATGCAGAAGCAGTGCTGAGAAACAGTGTGAGGACAGAGGTGAATACTCTAATTGTTGATCTTCTTGCATCTTTCACTTTTTCAAATGCACATATATATGACAGAGCTGACTATCACAACCTGATCTAAGCTAGTTACACTCATGTAGCCCAACCAAGCAACATTAAATATATAAGTGAAACTTCATCCATTCTTGCAAATGTGAAATGAAGTACTCAAGTCATGGCTTGGATCCAAACTGCTGGATGTAAATCCAACAAGATTAAGGAAATACGTTTTAAGTTTTCAAGTCCTGATATAAGATCACCACACAAGAGAGGACATAATGGGATGAAAGCTTCTAAATGGCACAAGAAAACATGGAAATAATATCAGCAACTAAAGTTCTCAAATGGGCTTCCCAAAGATGCTGACAAGCTGCTCATTGAAGAACTAGGAAATTTGAGACTGGCCCTCTTATGATAACATCCTCCATCAAAAATGGTAATTTGCTTCCACATCCTTGTGTTTATTGGAGGATGACTTGCTGGGAATATAATTAACCATTTTTCTTGCTGAAGTTCATCTTCATTGTTGTGTGTATCTCAATACAGTCTCTAAGGAAGGACTGTATTTTAATCAGCTTACAAGCAATATGCACCAAAACACAGCACTCAGGTGCATGGCAACCTTGAATGATAATTAGCTTATACAGTAAGGTGATGAGATTATTATCTACAAGAATATAAAAGATCTACTATCTTCATGTGCTCCATCAAAATCAGCATAACCTCAGCGTAAGAAGGCCCTTGGAGAATTCTCCAAACACCAAAGAAGTTGGTATAGTAAAATGACTATTAGAGGTTATTCATCTTTCCTTGTTCTTTCTCCAACGAAAAATCTAAATCTCATATATGATACTGTTAAGACGATTGAGTTGTTGGTTTAGTGTCACATTGGAAGATGTGGACTTTGTGTGGTAAGTGGTGGCCTATAAGTAGGCATGTACTCCTTCCTTGTTCCTTTGAGAAGAAATATAGAAACATCAGAGTCCCATCGGGGCCTTTTCCCATGGTTTTCTCCCCGCTCTTCCTGAGCATAAACCCGAGTGTTCTTTGACTGGCTTTATGCTTTGATTCATTTCTGCTTATTTAAGATTTTAACTTAGTATTAGAGTAAGTTAATTCTTGGGTTATCTTTTTTTTTGTTCTTAACATTATCACGTTTATCCTTTTTGGAAGTTCTTTTTTCTCCATGATCAGCAGCATGTGAAGTAGAAGGATCTCCATTAAGCCTTGTAGCGACAAGGGTGAGGTTTGCAGCATCCCCAGACCTCGGTTTGGAGTCTGCCATGGCCAACAATTAGCCCACCTCTGTAGCCATTGCTGAAGAATCACCACTCATACCAGTAGCGGCAAAAGGAGGGCCTGCATCATCCCTAGATCCCGAGTGGGTTTGAGAAGGAAAAGAGCTCCGCCCGATTTAGTCCCATAGGAGTCCAATATCCAAAAGCCATTGGAGGTTTGGTGCCCCACACGTTGGGTGGCGGCGATAAGGAAGGTGATGGTGGCGGTGACAGCTTCTCCTCCACGCTTTGTGGATTTTTGCTACACTGGTGTAGCCACAACTGAGTTCGTGGTTGTGGGTTTTGCCTACGGGATTGGGGCCAGGGCCGGCTACTTCAGCGATTTGGTTGCGATGGCAACGGCGGTGGTCACCTTGCTGACTGCGATCAAGGGAAAAGAGGTGGCGACATTGCCAAAGCAGACGAGGAAGATGAAGAAGGCGATGAAGATCAAGGGCATCTCGACGGAGATCTTGCGACGATAGTGGTGAAGACGATAGGGAGCCCGTTCGGGACGATGAAGCATGTGGAGAAGCTTGGCCACGATGCGAACAACGGGCTCGACATAGCCTTGAGTCTCCTTGAGCCGATCAAGGAGCAGTTCCCTCTCGTTCGCCGTGGAAGGAATAGTAGGAAAAAAAGAAGAAAAAAAAGAAAAATTTAAAAAGAAAGAAAGAGTGAGTTTGAATATAAGAGAAGAGGTGAAGAAGTCTTTTCTTATTTTATTTTGTCTTCTTCTCGATTTTATTTTCTTCTCCCATACAAGTATGAGAGAAAGGAGTGTGGAAGTCGTTATAGTCACCCCTGTTTGGTAGTTCCTTTGTTGTAGTCCCAAGGCACGATGTGTGACATCGGATACTGTTACGAACTTGTTTAGTAGTTGATCTTCACATGAGAAATCCAACTTTGGGAGGTCTAGAGTTTTAAGGTCTTCAGAGAGAGGAAGATCCATTTTTGAGATTCTCAGAGGAAGAGCCTAGTCAATTTCTATGTGAAAGATACAATTTCAAGGTTTTCAGAGGAAGGCCCATTTCAGGGATACTGAATGGGGAGCCACCAGCACCAGGTCTCCAGAGGAAAGGCCTCTTTTCAGAGCGAGCTACAGTTCGTCCAGCAACTTTAGCCTGTGTTCCTGCCTACAAGCAAGAACTAGTCCACAGTGTTGTTTGTTTTGCTGTGTAGAGTGGGATTCTTTGTGTTACAAGTTGAGCATTTTATGCTCCAGCTTGAGGGGGAGTGTTGAGAGGATTGAGTTGTTAGTTAGTGCCACATGGGAAGATGTGGACTTTGTGTGGTGAGTGGTAACCTATAAGTAGGCGTGTACTCCTCCCATGTTCCTTTGAGAAGAAATATAGAAACATCAGAGCTCTATCAGGGCCTTTTCCTGTGATTTTCTCCCCGCTCTTCCATGTAAACCCAAGTATTCTTTGATTGTCTTTATGCTTTGATTCGTTTATGCTTATTTTAGATTTCAACTAATACCAATTGATTATCCATATTTGGTTGTCACTATCAAAGATCCTGGTACATAACATCTTAGTTGAATCAACCAAAGAAGCTATCATACATCTGACTACAAATGATACATCAAGATAATTACTAATCAAGTTGCAGCTTTCAGTGTGAAGCTTTGTAATATCAGTGGCACTCTCAAGATCATTCAAAAGGAAGCTAGCTTTATGCAGCATGGTGATGCACACTAGTAGCGTCAGAAGCATATCTCCTTTGGGATTGCACAAGCTTTGTTTCTTGGTAGAATCAATTTATAGAAAGTGTCGGAAGATAGATTATTGGGTGATGTAGTTGATCCAATTGGTTGCGTTATGTGAGTCTTATGTTTAGTCCCATCTCACCGATTTTGGAGAGACAAGAGGTAAGGGAGGCCTGGAGTCATGTAGCCACTTTTACTCGTGGAAGTTATAATAGAAAATCTGTCCATAGGGGCTTCTTCCGAGTTTTTTTCCTTATCCATGGGAAAGGGGTTTTCCGCATAAATGAACTTATCCCTTTGGTGATGTTCATTTTGCTTTCTTATGTTATTGTTGTTGGTTTATGCTTCCAATTGTATTTTATGGCTATCTAGTTTAGAAAGTGATAAAGTGATTAGTGAGGAGGATATTCCAAGGAGAACTTCTCAAGGTGTATCACCAAAGCAGTTTTATTTTCTAGAACCTTTCTTGCTGGTATAACTTCCTCCATAAAGATTGTGTAGTTTGATTCGTGTGAGAAGTCTTGATCTATGATCTCTATTCAAGAGTAGTCACGGCAACAAGCTATCTAGAAAATCATATACACAGATCTGAGCAAGATAACTTCTCATCAATTGTTGCTCGAGTTGTCATTAGGGAGGATGACTCGGGCAGTGACATAGAGTGCCATTTTCTCACCAGCTGAACCCATGAGAGTACTACAGGTGGAGAAGAATAGCAAACCAAAGCATCAAATGATGATCAGGAACAATGATAGTGTGTGACAGCACATCCAGTTACTTCATTCCAAATCACAGGTATACGGATTTTCAGCTATTGACAGTTTTGAATCAGCATAATACTTGTCTTTATTTGAATTGCAATGTTTTCTCTTTGTTGCTCCCTTATTCAAATGAGAACATCTGCAGCTTGTGGAAAAGATCCAAAGCAGCCACTGCTTGGCCATGGCAACTATTGAAAGAAAAGAAAGCAGATTATTCTATTCTGAAACCCTAGTATCTCTTATATGGAAAGGAAGGGATGGGAAAATTACATAAAGGGTCCAACATAAAATAAAGGCAACATAATCCAACAGAAAACAAATATAAAAGGGGACTCTAACAAAGACCATATGACATGGTTTTTCTCAATCAAAATAAAAGCATCCTTCATCAACTAGCCCATTGTGAGTGCATGCAGTGATCACAGCAAGGAACACGACCACCTATTTGACAGTCCGAACACCATTAGTTCACCTTTATTTGTTTTATTTGGAAAATTAGAATCAATAGTTACGGTGCAATTTCTTTATTTGCCTCTAGTATTCCACATATGTTGATAAAATATAGAGGAATGGCTGAAAATTTGCTATTGTTGGATGACAGCCAAGCTATTCCAAATATTCCTAAGGACTCCGGTCCACAAGTATTAAGCTGACATAGATTTATCTTCCATGTCTTCTCTTTCATTATAGCTACTTGTTGTGTTCCAAATGATCAGAAGGAGAAGAAATGGGAGGAAGAAAAGAAAAGGGATGCCTTTATCCCATCCATCCATGCCATGCCTTGGTCAAATTTTCAGATCTGGAAATTTTTTTTGCTGCAGAAGGTTACAGCTGTAACTTTTATCATCTTGATTTCATGACATCTGGGATCCATCTCTTTGGTAGTTTGAAATAGTTGCACATACGTTTCGAGGAAAGAATGGATTTGTTAGGAAGGGTCAAACTTTATATGAATCCAAACATTTCCAGAAGTCAACGAGCAGTCTAAAAAATTCCGGATTTGCAAGTCAGCCCTCATGTTCTGGAATTTTTAAGTCGGTTCCCGTACTTCAGAAGCTTCGCAGGTAGTCCAGGAATTGCACAATTTGCACAAAGATCCAATGTATTAAAGCTTGCAAGTATCCACTTTCTTGAAATAATATTCAGTTTAATCAGAAACTTTAAACAACGAAAAAAAAGAATGGAAAAAAATAAGCTAAAAAGAAGAGAATGGCATGCCAAATCACGTTGTGGTAGTTGTTTGTGAACATGGTGGTCATGGAATCGAGAACTATAGTGGCAATGGCCTTGTAGAGAAGGCTACTAGGATCAGCATTGGTGTGGTGCAGATCTATGTTGAGGTAGTGGCCCTCATCATTCAACAATCTTGTACTATGGAAACCTTGATGATCTGGACTGGGGAAATGGCCCTGGTAAAGGTGGTGGCCTTTTGTGTCAGTGTGTAGAGGTGTTTGAACATGTTGAAATTCCAAGTTCATTCGCCATGTAGATCTCTACATATGGGAAATCAATTATGGTGCACAAGACTTCTGTAGTAGTACGAAGAACATCCAATCCATGATCAGAGTTTGACTAGTGTTCGGATGTGATTGATGTAGAGTTTTGGAACCATGGTTTTCAGCTCAACTATAAAGACTTTCCAACACTTGAACCTCTAACTGTTGACCTCCTTATTAGCAGTACCTTGAAGTTTCTTGTCTCATTAGAGATACTATACTGTGCATGGGATGTGTTGTCATGTAATAGCATGTCTATGAGTGGGTGTTCTTAATTGTGGCAACTTGAGCATTACATGCTTCAGACATTACATGCTTAGCTTGAAGGAGAGGTGTTGGAAGATACATGCATGTTATTGAGACTATTGGGTCATTTGTGATCCAATTGAATGTGTTATGTGGGTCTTATATTAGGTACCGCCTTTCTTATTTTGGAGAGCCAAGAGGTGTGGGAGGCCAATATGTATGGAGTTCATGTAATGACGTGTACTTGGAAAAGTTATGATAGAAAATCTGCCCATAGGAGCTTCTCCTGTGGTCTTTTCCTTCTATTGGGAGAGGGTTTTCACATAAACGAAGTTTTACTTTTGGTGGTGATGTTTGACTTGCCTTGTATAATTATTGTTGGTTTATTTATCTTTCCTTCTTGCAATATTATTGTTGGTTTATGCTTTTGATTGCATTTTTTTTTATTCCAATAGGAAGCATTGCAACAACAACAACCAAATCTTTTTCCACACTAAGTGGGGTCGACTATATGGATTCTTTGCCTCCACACAAATCGATTTTTAGCTATTTCAGGACTTAAATTAAAGTAATTGAGGTCATACTTAATAGTTTCCTTTTACCACTTGTTTGGTCTTCCTCGCCCCCTCTTAGTAGATTCAGCCTCTAACTTCTCGCATCTCCTAACTGGAGCATCTAGTGGCATTCTTTGTAAATGTTCAAATTACCTTAAACGTGTCTCTCTCATTTTATCCTCTATCGGTGCCACCCTAACATTTTTTCTAATAATCTCATTTGAAATACGGTTCTTTCTTGTATGGCCACACATCCTTTGTAATATCTTCAATTCTGCTACAGACATCTTTTGTACATGCATATAGTTTATAGCCCAGCATTCAGAACCGTACAACATGGTTGGTCTTACCACAGTTCGATAGTATTTTCCTTTGACTTTTAAAGGAACCATTTTATCATAGAGAACACCAAAAGTACCCCTCCATTTCAACCACTATGCATTAATTCTATGTGTAACATCTCCATCAATTCCATCATGTTCAAAAATAGATCCCAAGTACTTAAAAATATCTTTCATTGGAATGCACTCTTCTTTAATTTTTACATCAATCCCTTCATTATTCCTTCTACTACTAAACTTGCATTCCATATACTCAGTCTTCGTCTTACTTATGCGTAATCCTTTATCTTCTAGGGCTTCTCTCCAAAGCTCAACTTTTCTGTTCACTCCATTTCTTGTCTCATCAACCAATATAATGTCATCAGCAAAAAGCATATACCAATGCACCTCAACTTGGATATGCTTCGTCAACTCATCCATGACCAAGGCAAAAAGATAAGGGCTTAAAGTCGAACCTTGATGCAGACCAATGGTGATATCAAAGTAGTCCGTCAAATCAACTTTAGTCTTTACACAAGCTGCTGCTCCATAGTACATATCCTTTATGAGGTTGATATATATAACTGACCTTGTCTCTTCTTCAAAATTCTCCACAAGATATCTCTTGGGACAGAATCATAGGCTTTCTCCAAATCAATAAAAATCATATATAAATCCTTTTTCTTGACTTTGTATGTCTCCATCATACGTCTCAAGAGATGTATTGCCTCAATAGTAGACTTGCCTGGCATAAAGTTAAACTAATTTTTAGTTACCATAGAGACTTGCCTCACCCTTCAAAAAATTTTATTACAGATTTGGAAAAAGTTTCTTGTCTCCTAGATACCAATGGTGTCATTGTTCATACTCTTCCAGTGAGTCATACACCTAGACCACGAGAACAGCAAAATCATAGGCAATAATGTGTGAAAAAATAGTGATCCCTTCATCAAGGATTATAGTGATGGATTTACTATGAAAAAGGCACCTGGTATTTGAGAAATCAAGGATATCATTGTTCATAGTGTTAGATGTCTATAAAATGAGAACAAAAAAAATCATAGAGCATGTTCTGCATGAAAAAAGAGTTATTCACAGACAATATCTAGAAACAAAAAGACTCAAAAATTCGTGCAAAGAGCTTGAAGTTTTGCTATTTTTCATAGGCTAAACATCAAGTCTGTAACTCTATTTGAGTGCAAGATATTCTTTCTCAACCAAGAAATATTTGGAAATTTGTCGTTATGGATGAAGGTGACTACTCCATTTAGCCTCACTTAGATATTCACCGAAAATCACCAGGACCATCCCATTGGCTGTTGACAGATGCTCCATATGATGATATAAGTTGAACTATATTTAATCCTAAGGATGCGTTGAAATTATTTCAGTCAAAGAGAATGGAATGTCTTATTTTATATCAAGCCATTAATCCCTGTTACATAGAGGATTAGATGGAAAAACTATAGGCATACCCTCACAGAAGAAATAAATGACATAAAGAAAAGATAGAAAATAATTAAGCTCATATCTCAACAATCTCCCCTCAAGCTAAAGTATAGATGTCAATCATGATCAGCTTGGAACATCTATCAAAGAGGGTCCTCGAAAGTGGCTTGGTGAAGATATCAGTCGCCTGATTCTCAAAGGAAACATGAGTAGTGTATATGAGTCCTTGTTGGATCAAATTACGAGTATATTGGCAATCAACCTCTACATGCTTTATCCGTTCATGGAATATGGGGTTACTTGCTATATAGGTTGCATCGCTATTGTCACATCTCATGTCCATAGCAGAATCAATAGTGATGTGCAAGTCTGATAAGATAGAGCATATCAACATCATCTTTGAAGTTGTCTGAGCCATTGCTCTATATTATAAAGAAAGTGGATCGACTATCTAGAACAATTATGGATAGTGGATACAAGATTTATATCCGTAAATGATTGCTATCAGTCACTTATTGTCATGACCATTGTTTTTAGTTTCAAAAGAGATGGTAAACTTCCATGTTATTCATAAGAGACTCACCTGACTAAATTCTTGATAGAAAAAGTTTCATAGGGAATGGACATTCTGGAATTGTGATATGGGCATGGTCAAAGAGTTGCTTGGTGGAATTAAGATTGCGAAAATCCACTTTTGGAGGTACATGTTCTTACACCTTAAATAAGAATGTATGGCTACATCTTGGTCATATACATTTGTCACCCCAATACTTGAGGTTTTGCAGAGTGTGAAACAAGTGCGTAGCAAAACTGGTTTACATGATTTAATTCAGGATGTGGATGTCTTTTTAGCATGGGGAGTCACAGGTCCAATAGTTGGAGTGGAGTTTGAGCTATACCAATATAACTTTTAGGTTTAATTCCTTTGGTGCCTTTTTAGATTGGTAAATCAAAATACGAATGAACTAAATGAACATGGAGAAGATATTCAATATGTCGTACATTTAAAACATAATGTTATGCGACACATACTAGCTATGGAAGGGATAATACTGAGTTAGGATCCTAAATCTTGAATCGCTCATATGTGTCTCTCCATGTGTAGGACATATGGGAGATATAGTATATATTAGGGGTTGGCTATTACCTTAGCAATTCATTAGCTATCATGCTTTACTAGGCTATGTGATGAATACCTAGTGATTTTGATTAAGTATCGGATGTGGTCATGAATCCGAGATTCATAATTAAAGAATTATGAAGTAATATTCAAATTAATTTATCCAAGTGCATTGTTCAATTAGAGAATTGAGAAATGATTATTAGAATCAAATAAGATCAATGTCTAATCATAATCCTTAATCCAGGGTGATCTTAATCATAGATAGATTATGGATTGCCTATAAGATCTCCCGGGAACACTATAATAAGGATAAACCGAGTTATATGTTTCAACTAGTTGAAATATATAATTGATTGGTGCTTAGAGAATCACCATGGCAATTTTTTCTGTAAATTATTCGAATTCCTCTTGATATAAAGTGTTCTAGAGAAGGGCATCAAAGTAAACTATATAGGAGTTCTATTAGGATTTAAGGTTATGCCTTTCTACAAATGAATAACAAAGATTGCAACCAGAGATTGATTTTTTCACTCTCCCAACCACCATCCTCTTCTCATTTGTCTCTCTCAATGCTTATGCGTCTTAGAGAAGAGTGAGGAGGCTTGCTTGTGAAAGATCATCTTCTTTGTGGTGTTTCATCTCGACAACCTTAAGGTCTTGCACCTTGTGTTGGGGACTTCGTGTAGAGGTGTGTTTACGAATATCATGCATTGCTTTCAACTGGTGATAGCCGATCATGATGGTATACTCCCAAACTCGTGTAATTGGAAATCAGTTTCTACATTTTGATCCAATTAGATCAGTTTTGAGATCATGGTTTATATGCTTTGGAAAAGTTTTAAATTGATCCCCATGCTTCTATAATGCACCACTTCTTTTATATAACTCATCCTACACCTCTTTAATTACTAATGTACTTCATAGGATGTTTTGTGTTGATTCTAGAATAGCTTCACGTGGATGAGAGCCTAATGAACTCCTAAAGTTTATAGCGTGCAATGCTTCACACATTTATTTCAGTTTGCAAACGCAATGTGTATACCAACAAAGGATTCCCATGCCATCTATTGCCCAATCAATAACCAGGAAGTTTTGTACCTCCTATCCAACATGTATTATTTTCCTACTTTTGTATCAAGTTTTGTGGAGATTTGAGGGGAAAAAATGAACTTGGTTGATATGAAAAAAAAGTCCTTGGCCCTCTTTTAAGAGATAGAGGGTAAAGGCAAACAAAGAAATTATAATTATACTTTACTAAAAATAACTGATTAAAAATAGAAAAGATAACTAAATTTCATATCTGATTTATTTCCTAACACTCCCTCGCAAGTTGAGATGCGGGAGACGGCGAAAACTTGGATCTTGTAGACGTTCATGATGGTGCAAACCAACGATAATCGAAGGTAGTAGAAGATAGAATAATCAACTTCGGCATTCACATCAACTTGTGTTTCTACTTGTATGTCCCACGTAAGGTGCTGGATACGTAAGAAATCATGACTATAACTTGGGTGTTGTTGCTCCCATGTCCAAGAGTTTGAAGATGATGAGGCTTGGTCTTCTTGAGTGCGCATAAGGTCACACGGGTGCCATTACTCTTACACCCCACGAGCTAATGTGCCATGCTTGGTTTCTTCGTGCCTGCATAAGATCATCTTGCTACCATTGCTCCTATACCCCAAGAGTCAACAGAAATGTTCTAGGTGCATGAGAGTGCATCCCATCTACATGACAATGTGAAGGTCGATGATGATTGAAGTAGCAGTTGGTGGCGGTGGTGATAATCTTCTGTTGTTGTTGCAATTGTTGTTGGTGGGTTCCAATGTTGAGAAAAGGAGAGGAGATTTATGGAAGAGAAGGAGATTGACGTAGAGAGGAGGGGCCTCCCTGGTGGCTTGTTGGAGGTCGACGGCATTGCCGGAGACCCCCCTCGCCTCTCTAGGGCTTCTCTCCTAACCCTAAGCCACAGAGATCGGTGGCTCTGAAACCATGTGGAGATTTGAGGGAAAAAATGAACTTGGTTGATATGAAAAAAAAGTCCTTGGCCCTCCTTTTATAGATAGAGGGCAAGGGCAAACAAGGAAACCACAATTACACTTTATTACAAATAACTATGACTAAAAATAGAAAAGACAACTAAATGTCATATTTGATTTATTTTCTAACAAGTTATATACATCTTTTTCTAAGAAATAAATGAATTTTGAACCTTTATTTTAGAAAAATGTTCATAAATAGGTATGCTCATGCTTTGAAAGTAGGCTGTGTAGTGGTTCCTTAACTCATGATTTCTTCTATTATTCCGAATGGATACTGTTGGGATTTTTGGGAGAATATAAACTCTATTGATTTGAAAGGAGAGGTTTTAACCTTCTCTATATAGAGAAGGCCTTGACATATATGGAAACACAACTAAACACTTACTAAAAATAACAATGACTTAAATATAAAACAACTCAATAATATCTCTTTGATTTTATCTTCTAACATTCCTCAAGTTGAGATGCGGGAGACGGCGATGACTTGGATCCTTAGGTATCGTTTGTTTGGCGAGTTTGTCTCCGCAATCCTCTGTTTGTTAGTTTCAATCCTGGGGTTGTTTTATGCCGGGATTGAGCCTTGAATCCCAAGATAAGATCATCCCAGGAGGGGGTGGGATTGTTTCATCCCGCCTTCAATCCTGTGCTTTATGTAGGTTTAGCCTTCTATCGACAGTGTAAACCCATCCACAATCCTGCTCACATTACTTCGGTTGTTGGAGAGTAATGGCGATGACGAGCTCTAGCAATGGCAGCGTTGACCTACGATTTTTGAAGAAGTGAATATGTAAGAAATCTTGCCTTTGTTGTGAGATGTATTCGTTTCTCCTGCAAGGCCATATTACGTTGGGAAGCGATGTACCCATCTTTGCTTTATCTTGGGTGGTACAAGCAGTCGGCCGTTTGATTCCTTCCCAATGTATGGATGAGTTGAAGATCTTGTGGAAGATTATCTGACTTTGTAGATTCGTCTGATGGGAACGTCGACCAGCTGTTCGCATGCATCTGACATGTCCCTTGGAAGGTGGAGATTAATGCAAGGGAGGTCATTTTCTTCGTATAAAAGGAATGACCATTTGAGGTATTGAGTGGTGCTTGTCATTGTTATTTTGTGTTTGCTGAGCAAGGAGAGGAACGAGGGAGGTTCTATAGAAGGTATTGACTGGTACATGTTGAATTTGTGTTCCTTATGTTATTTGTTAGTTTTGCATTCATGTTGTGTTGATGATCGATGCTAGGCTCGTTGCGAAGGTCAGCCGTTGCTTGACTTTGCTGGAGTTATTCGTCGGTTATCTACATTTCAGGTATACTTTTATGTAATTTGCATCATGAATGTTGAATAATTTGAAGATAGTGTCGTAGTGACATCGCTTCATAAAAGAAATGCACCGGTGGATTGGAACATACCATAGATGGAAAATGGTAATCCATTGGTGGATTGATAGAATATATTGGTGTATGAATACAATGCATGGGTGGATGGTTAGAATACATTGGTGAATTGTGAAGATTCATCGGTGGATTGTTGTAGTGCACAATGGATTGTCTAAATCTACCGGTGGATGGTTAGAATCCACTGGTGTGTTGTGTAGATCCACCGGTGTATTTTTTCGATCCACTGGTGTATTGTGTAAATACACTGGTGATTGTTGCAAATCTCTGGTGTATTGTGTAATGCACGTGTGGATTTATGTAATCCATTGATGAATGGTTAGAACGCATCGGTGTGTTGTATAGGTCTATCGGTGTATTGTGTAAATTCACTGGTGAATTGTTGCAAACCATCAGTATCCACCGATAGATTTTGACAATACATCGGTGGGTAATCGGTTAAGTCATGATGCGACGGTTTAATGTTAGTTGGCATCATTTCCTTGTAGAATGGCCTCTTCCATTCCTTCAACTTCCGGTAGTAAAAAGGCAAAGAAATGTGATAATGCGACAACGACCGAGTTGGTGAAGATTCTGAAGGAGCAGTACATGAATGGATGTTGGAATAAGGGTTTTTTCACACATTGCGTAGGCTGAGATAGATAAGAAGTTTGTGTTAGCTATAGGATTGCCATATGAGCACAAGCAAATCCTGAATCGATGGAAGGAGTTGAAGAGAAAGCATGGGTTGTATGTCCAACTATACAACAAAAGTGGTTGGGGAATTGATTCTGTTAGTGGTTACCCTATAGCATCTTCCCCATTTGTCTGGAGTGAGGTAATGACTTATTTCCTATTAATAAATTTTCATTGAAATGGTTGACAATTAATAAAAGTAAACATAATCTATTTGAATGACTTGTAGCTCTCGTCAGAACTTGCGGAATTACGTGACAAGCCTTTCATATTCTTTGAGGATGCCCACAAAATCGTTGGTAAGGATACCGCAACTGATGAGCATGCATTGTCATCGACCAACCTTGAGCACGTGGTGGAACATGTTGAAGATTGCCATGAGGATGTGGGTTCTTATGATCAATGACAAAACAAGATCAATCTTGAAATAGGTATTAAGTCCGTACCATATGACCCGACGATTGCTGACGACATGTGGACGTTGTATATAAATTAACTTTTTGTAGTTAATTCGGTAAACGATACTCCATATGTGTGCAGTAATCCTACATCGTACACGGATGTCCCAACAAAGATGCATGCAAGTGAACCTCCACCTCTATGGTGTAAGCCACAAGGCTCGAAGCGTGCTTCGGAGGAGACTAGTACAAGTGGGGGAAAACATAGGAAGAAGGGGACGTCAAGTGCAAGTGCTTCATCGGCTTCTATGATGAACGAGTTTACAGAGTTGATGAGGATGTTGGTGAAGCACCACATAACCCCAGCCTCAAGGGTTGACCATACCGCTGATGGCCTTCGTGAGTGCATGAGGATATTACGCACCCGAGTGGCAAACATCACACTCGACGATTTATTCGTATTGGTGATGTTTTCACTTAGTGCTTGGAGGACAATTTTCAAGGATGTTATGCACTCTGATGCTGAGTTAGGTGCATGTCTTCGAAAGCATGTCGGAAGTGATTATGGATTTTGATCACTTGCTCTGACTCATGATGTCGCTTGATTAGGTCATCGCTTTGGTAGATTGATTGCATGTTTGGTTTCGTTTATTTCATAATACTTTTAGGTTTGGTAGATCAATTTGGTGGTTTGATTCTACGTTTCATTGGAACATTTTGTACTTATCGTTAACACTATTGGGTACTTGTTGAACTTTTCTATGCATTAACGATTATTTGTCTTGGGTATTTGTTTCACTTGTGCTAAATTTTAATATCATTTAGGTTTCGTGGTTTTTTTGTATATATCATGGTTTTAAAAAATGCGCCTCGAGGCTATAGAGGTGTATGCCTCGAGGCGAGGCGGCCCCAAATAGCCTCGAGGCGGTAGCCTTAGGCTGCATACCAGAGGCATGTGCCTCAGTTGAACCGAGGTGGTCTGAGGCAGTCGAGGCAGTGAGGCGCCGCCTCAGCTGTTTAGGCAAGAATGAGGCAGTGATGCAGTTGAGACCTTGCAGAGATTGCTTCAAGCAGTGGTGTAGCTGTTGCTGCATCGTCGGAGGAGGAGCTTCGCTGGTTACCAACTGCTGTTGTAGCATCGTCGTCGTCGGAGGAGCATTGTCGATGGTGTAGCTGCTGCAGAGCATCGTTAGAGGAGTAGCATCACCGGTTACCAGTTGCTGCTGCTGCGTTGTCATCGTCGGAGGAGCATCATCGGTGGTCCAGGTTGGTTTGAGATGGTTGTTTTGCTTAGAGTTTAGGAGAGTTTTGCTTAGGGTTTAGGAGAGTTGGTTTACAGTTTACTGCAGAGGTGATGCTCTTTGTATCAAAGGTGATGCGCAGAGGTGTTTACGGTTTCGTTGGTTTATTGCCCGTTAAACCATGTGTTATTTGATTACATTTGTATCAGAGCTATGCTAATTTTTTTTTTTTAGTTTACTTGATTGTGTTACATCATTGTCAAATATCTTTAGGATGAGTTTTGAGGTGTGCTTTAGGGTTTAAGGGAAAAGTTTGGATCTTAATAGGGCTTGGTTGTTAGGATTTTGGATTTTTTAGTGAATTATATGTTGGTCTGGTAATGTTGTTATCTTGGTAACGATAAGACTCAGTACCATTGACAACTTGCTTTAAGTAGAGGCTCCAAAATGACCTATTTAGGTCATTTGACTTTGATAGTTTTATTTATTTCTTAGGTTTAGGTCATTTTTCTATATTTTTTATGTAAATCCTGAGACTTACGCCTTGATCACCTCGAGGCTTACACCTCGCCTCGATGAAGGCAAACCGCCTCGATATTGCCTCATGTTTTTTAAAACCTTGGTGTGTGTGTGTGGATTTTGTATGTGTGTATGATTGATAATGTCATTTAGGTTTCGTAATTTTAGATTTCTTTGATATATGTGTATAATATTACAACATATATGAATACTGCTGACCACCGATTTGTTGAGGATGATGAGGAGAACAATGGTTTGTCACTGGCATCGGTTACCATATCTCTTGCATACGCATACTACTCTACCAGCGAGTCTTTCTTCCCATCCTCCTTCGGAGACCCAACTTCCCCCCCTTCTCCTTTTCCTCCTTGTTCTTCTCCTTCTCTTTCCCCTCAACCTCCTCCGCCTTCATCTTAGCCCTTCATAGATTTATCAATTTCACCTTTAATTGATAATTAATCATCGACAACTTCTTTATTTTCTTTCTCAGGTACATCAAGTACCTTTCTTCCACAAAATTTTTTTTCACCCTCTGGCTTTTCCCAATAACATCCTCCTCCATCTCAACAACACTATCACCTCCTTTACTTAGCTCTCCCTCTGCCTTCCTCTTCTTCCATCACCCTTATCTTGTGCATCAGAATTTCGCTTTAAACTCTTCACATAGAGCTCTCTAAATGGTGACTCCCTCAAGAGGGCCTTTGTGGCTGCTTTCAAATTAAGTTTGACATACTTACCGCGCTCCGTGACTGACTTCTCTTGATTATACCTTTGAACGATAAGCTTAGCTTTTAAATCCATTGCGTCACCAAATTTTGAACATCTTGGTTGCCTAGATGGCATGAATGATGCAACCTTTGAGATGTGTTTGCTCCTTCACTTTAGCCTCTTGGAGCCCTTCGTGGAGAAAATTGTGCACCATCTCAGCTCAATTGTACTCATGCAGTGATTCCAAATCCTCCACTGTATCAAAAAGTGAAGTAATGATGGTTTTGTCCCTGTAAGGTTAAGAGTAAGGACCCAAAGGTGATGAGAACCAAGAGCTTGGTCTCTTTCTCCACTTCCACACTTCTATCAGACCCTATGGTTTCCTTCCCTTTTTCCTTCTCCTTCCCTTTCCTTTTCTTGCCATCCGGATTTAATTCATGTAGTTTCGCTAAAATAGACCTTACTTTAGGCTTTGCAGTGGAGAAGTTTGCCATCGAAATGTTAGGTCTCTTTTTGACATTACTCTTCCCATCGAACAAGGTAATTTTCCTTCCTTCGTTCTTCAATCCCATCATCTTCTCAATATGGTTAGCGGTTAGCTTCAACGTCAGCTGACCAAAGTGAAGCTCTTTCATCTCAACATCGTAGGCATCCATATGGCCATACAATTCCCTATCCTTGAACTAAGGGAAGTACTCCTTTTCAGTGAGGACAACGAATGGAGTTCTTTGAAATATGCCTCAATAACGTCATCCCTGACCAACTTCAGTGCTTTCTTGAGAGATATGATTGTGCATTTGTGATCCACCTCCTTGTGGAACAAACATTCATGAAATATATGACCTTCATACACTAGTGTTGTTGTAGTACACCCATGGATAACAATCATACACCGTTATATTGTACAAATACACCGATATATTGTAAAATACATCGATGTATCATATAAATACATCGGTGCATTCTTATGATACGCCGATGTATTTATATGATACATCAGTGTATCAGTAATACACCCATAGCTAACAATAATACATTGGTATATTGTAGCATTGTATAAATACACCGATGTATTTTTACAATACATCGGCGTATTATCCATAGATACACTGGTTTATTCCAATGATACATCGGTGTATTATCCATAGATACACTGGTTTATTCATATTATACATGAGTGTATCGGTATAATACACCCATTGCTAACAATAATACACCGGTATATAGTACAAATACACCGATGTATTTTTACAATATATCGGTATATTATCAATAGATACACTACTTTATTCCTATGATACATTAGTGTATTATCCATAGATATACTGTTTTATTCCTATGATACATCGGTGTATCTTAATAGTACACAGGTGGATTTGACGAATACAATGGTGTATTAATAGAATGCACCATGTATTACTTGAATGCAACCGTGTATTGATCGAATACATTGTTGAGTTGTGCTCCACTAATACTCCAAATATAAGTCATACATCAATGTATTATGCAAATGAATATAGGCATGCAATTGACAACCATTTTTTGGTCGACATCTTCTCCGTACCATTTCTACAACCATGCCTTACTCGGATGTCGCTGCCACTGTTGCCCTTGCTGCTGCTCGCCATTTTGGATGCCGCTGTCGCTTGCTCGACGGAGGTGGCTTATGCGATTGCCGTTGGATGCGATTTGCTCGAGGGTGGTCACTTCCCGATAGTTTGCATTCCGATGGTTCGCTTTTCGTGCCATTACGTATTTTAAAACGCCTTATATACCATCTTTTCCAATCCATCGGTGTTTCTAATAACTTTTTCAGGTCTAGGTGGAAGATTTGAAACGACACTCGATCCATATGTGCGTAAATACACTAGTGTATTCCGTATCCATTCACTTTACTTTCATGTTCTATCCCTATAAACAAATGCATCAACTTTACCAAATGATGGATTACACCTTCCAATCCCTGCATTGCACATTCTACCTAAACAAACAAAAAACACACTCTATCTCGTGATTGAGGTGCAATTCTGATGTCTCATTTTCCAATCTCCCTTTTACAATTCTGGTAAACAAATGGTGCGCTAAGGTAGTGGAGATCAACTCTTGTTGACGTGGTAGTCCCTTCTTTGTGTCTTCAACCTTGGGTGTCTCTTTTTGTATGCGCTCATAGAGCCAATCTATGCTTGGTTTCTCTTGAGATGCGTGAGAGTAATGCTCGTAATCTTGATATCTTGAGGTGGCTCCCATCTTCTTTGCGTTATTCACTCAAAACATATGAGGACCCAAATAATAAAACTCAAGACTTTTAGGGGTTACATATAAGTACCCCAAAACAAAGGACTTAACTTTAAATTGGACTAAATTATAAAAATAACTCTAATTATTTTCCCACAAAAAGCCCAGATTGGAAGGTTTCCCCCTCTTTTTTTTTTTTTTCCTTTTCTTTCTCTTCGAGTGGCGACGCAGTAGAGGACTACGACGACTCTCCGGCGAGGTCGAGGGAGGACTGGGCTACCTCGATTTAGTAGCATGGCTCTCAAGGAGTATGATGGTACCCTCAAATCCTCGATCAAACGAGGTTTGGGGGGCTAAAACAGGGATTTGGTCCATCGCCTTCATGGGCTTTGGACAAAGATAGGGCCACCGGAGGCACGTGGTCGATCCGATGGCCACCGGAGTATGTGCGGAGGCTTATTACCGGTGACCACTCTTGTGGTGGTCCTTTGTCGATGCGTGGCTGGCAGCGGTGCCGACGAGCTTTTCTCCCCCAGCGGCGGTGAGAACATCAATAACAGAAGATAAAAAAGAAAAGAGTCGGGGAGAGGAGAGGACCTCTCTAGTGGTTCATCGAATATCGACGATGTCGTCAGAGGACCTCCCCCCTTTAAGGTTTCTTCTCCCTTTTTTTTCTTTTTCCATGGGATCAAACCCATTCTAATACCATGTTGGGATTTTGTGGAGAATAAAAACTTTATTTATTGGAAAAGAGAGGCTTTAACCCTCTTTATATAGAGAGGGGGCCTTGGCATACATGGAAACACTACTAAACATTTACTAAAAATAACAATGACCTAAATAGAAAATAACTCAATAATATCTCTTTGATTTTGTTTCCTAACAAGTGCTATTGTTGGTGTTTCTTTTTTAAGTACCTTGTCAATATTGTCCTGCACTGGATGCTTGATGAAGAGGCAAAGAGGTGCAGAGTGTTACTCGAATAGTTAGCGGGACACTTTCTTTGTGGTATCTGGGAGTTTCTCATTCAAATTGGGCTTGGAGTGGCAGATTGGAGTGTAGTTTCGTGAAAGGTGTATCTGAGGCTAGAGGGGTGGAATGCTCTAGATTTTTATTGAAGGGGAGGAGGCTTATTCTACTAGAGGTTGGTGTTTGTCATTCGTATCTTCTTTCTTTCAGTTTTATAATGCTTGAGAAGGTGGAGACTAAGCTAGACATTTTGAGATCCTTTTGGAAGGGTGTAGGGACAGGTTGACATGGCACAGATTTTGTTAGAAGAAATGAGTCTTGGTTCTATTAGAAATCTTAATCCTCATCATTTAGACGATTAAAAAGGAAAAATTACATATGGGGCCCTCACAAAACTAACAACAAAAGATAAACAATAAAATAAAATAGAAAAATATGCTAATATCAACATTCTCCTTTAAGTTAAGAGCATACATGTCCATCATACTCAGCTTGGAACATCTATTAAAGGAGATTTTGGGAGAGCCTTGGTGAAGATGTCTATTATTTGATTATGAGAGGAAACATGTCGTTCCGATAAGTCCCTTCTGGTTGAGATCTCTAGAATAATGACAATCCACTTAAACATGTTTTGTTTGTTCATGAAATGTTGGATTATTGGAAATTTAGGTTTGTGCCTTGTTGTCACATTGCATCTTCATAGGGGAGTTAGTAGAAATATGTTGATCACTCAACACAATACATATCTACATCATT
Source organism: Thalassia testudinum (assembly GCA_037157565.1). Classification (NCBI taxonomy): domain Eukaryota; kingdom Viridiplantae; phylum Streptophyta; class Magnoliopsida; order Alismatales; family Hydrocharitaceae; genus Thalassia; species Thalassia testudinum. The sequence goes on along the minus strand of JAZHRO010000003.1, from coordinate 1,795,856 downwards.
TCTATCACAATTTGCGTCATGGCCCGATATTCTAACTTAGCACTTAACTTGGAGACAACTCCTTCCTTCTTGCTTCTCCAGGTTACATGATTCCTCGCTACATATGTACAGAAGCTTGCTATAGACTTTATGTCCTTAAGACACCCTAATTTGCATCTGTGTAGGCTACAATACTGTAGGATGTGTCTTTTGTGAATAAGAGCCCCTTTCCTATTGAAGACTTTAGGTACTGTATTCCAATGCACCTTAATTGACTTATTTATGAATTGACTATGCTTTTTGAGTAACAGTTAAATATAAGAGCTTTTCCACCAAAGCCCTAATTGGCGAGCATTAACTGATGCTACACTCTTGTCATGTACATCGACCTTTGGATTCATGAGAATACACGCTGGTTTTGCCCCCATCATACTAGTTTCTTGTAATAAATCTATCGCATACTTCCTCTAGGATAACGCAACACCTCGTTTGATCCCAATAAAATATCAAAGAGACCTAAGTTCTTGATCCCAAAGCATTTCGAGTCGCAAATCCCTTGAGCATCATCACTAGATGATATCATCGACATAAATATCACCACAATTCCTTGGGAGGTCTGCTTCATAAACAATGAATGGTTAGTTGAGGACTTGCAGAATCCAAAAATCCCAACAACTTTATGTTGCGTTTGGATGTGGGATAAAATACTGTATTAATAGGGTAAGTGGAGAGGGGTGGTGGAATAAATGGTGGGATAAAATGATTGGTGTATTGATGTGATATTAGTGGATATTTGTTTAATATTAAGATATGGGTGTAAGTGGGTTGATGAGATATAATACATATATTTTAATGGGAATGTTATGTTAAAATGGGTATATTTTAATATATACTGGTATTGATGTGATGTAAAGGAATAATTTGATTTGGATGTTGATAGAAGTGATAAATAGTGCCATAATCCCTCATGAATAGTGCCCCAAGCCCTCTTAGGAGGGATATCCCTTCACTTATCTTGGGTCCAAACAAGCCCTTAGAGAGCTTCTAAAATCAAGCTCGAGACCTTGCTTAAGCCCATATATTGCCTTTCTTAATTTGCATACCTTAGAACACTCTCCTTAATCCTCAAATCCAAGTAATTCTTGCATGTAAACCAAATCCAAGTAATTCTTGCATGTAAACTATCTCCTGGAAATCTCCGTACAAGAAGGCCAATTACGTTGTATTGATACTGATATGAAAATTTGAACTATAGGGAGTCTTGAGTAAAGTCCTTCGCTACAAGCCTGGCTTTGTGTCATTGGATAGAGCCATTTAGGTTATACTTTACTCTAAACACTCATTTAGAGCCAACTACAGTAGCATTCGATGGTGGTTTTATAAGTTCCTAGTTTCCATGTGACTAGAGTGCACACATCTCATCCATAGCTTGCTTCCACTTATGATTAAGGAATGTGTCGTAATGTGAAGTGGGTAGCAAATCGGCCAAAGGATGGATTAAGACATCTCATGGGAACATGCTTGGATATAGGATGTATAGATCCATAAAGCCTTCCTCAAGGCTATGGGCACATCTAGATCAATTGCAATCATATTATTTGGTTGCACGAGACTTGTGTCATCACTTAGCAACAGACCATTAATAGGCAAAATGTCTGTAGTTACCTTACGGGTCGATTGTTGTGTCGGCTCAAAAGGGGAGGTACAACATTTGTAGATAAACCTGTATATGCTAGAGACAACTTTTAGAAGGAACATGCATAGGTGCAACCTTAAAAGGATTAGGAATCTTGGATTCAGAAGTAGAGAAGTAGGATATGAACTTGTGAAAGGTAACGTCAGCATTGATATAATGTGACCGATTGACATGATCACAATAGTGATGTCCCTTTTGAGTTCGTAACTGCCCAAGAAAGAAATACTTCACTACCCTAGTATCCAACTTATCTCTACTTGGACCAAAAAGGTGAACAAAGGCAATACATCCAAAAATCTAGGAGAAAATAGTAAACAAATCCATATTTGGATGCTGAATGGTTATCCACTCATCAATTACAGAGGAGGGCATGCAATTGATAAAATACATCTCTCTGATAAGTGACCGAACATTGCTGCGAGCCAACAATGTCTTAGCTACATCAAGGATATGACGATGCTTACGCTCTGCAACCCCATTTTACTAGGACATATGAGGGCAACTCGTCCAATGGATGATCCCCTTGGATTTATAGAAATCATATGGGAAAAGATTGTAGAATTTAAAAGCATTATCGAAGAGAACAAAATTTTATTCTCGCATCAAACTAATTCTTTCTTTCCAAAATAAAGTTTTTGGTGTCAGGAACATTAGATTGACTTCAAAAGAACACCCAACAAAGACGAGAAAAATCATTAACTATCACTAAAAAGAAATGATGCCTCAACTGATCGGGGGCACAATTGGGACCCTAAACATCCATATGTAACAACTCAAACAAGAACTCGGAACCACGACTTTGACTAGACGGGTAAGAATTCTTGTGGTCCTTTCCCATCTAACAAGCTTCATAGTCAATCTTGAAAGTAGAAGTAAGATGGGGAATGATATGAAGAAGCATTGCCAATGGAAGATGATTAAGATGGAGATGCCACTAAAAACTTGAGGTAGTAGTATTAGGAAGAGAGACATTGTTAGCATAAGGAGATTGGAGCAAGCAATACACCTCCCCTTTTTTAAAACCACCACCAATCATCTTTGTCATTAGAATGTCCTAAAAAATGCAAGAGACTAAGTAAAAAATGATCCAACAATTAAGCTCCTTTGTAATTCTACTAACAATTGGATGATAGGAAAATCTAAAACAACGCATCTATTAGTTGCATACTGGGTGATACTAGAACATCCCCTTCACCAGTAAAAGGTGAGTGTTGGCCATTGGCAAACTGAATTGTTCGACCTTCGGGAATACATCAGAGTTGAGTGAATCGACATCTATTACCCCATTAGTGGTGAAAATTGGGTATTTGTCTAATATACCCATTAGAGGGGGTGTTGTTAGCTAGCTTTATAGTATTGTTTTTTCCTCCCTTGATGTCGGTCCTCCCTATAGGTCGGGGGTTCGTGGGTGGGTTTCCTCTTGTCTTGTTTCGGTCGATAGCTCTCCCTCACCTATTGTTGCTTTATCCTGCTTCTAGTTGGAGTCGATCTCAGAATCGACCTATCAGAACATCAAGTGGATAATGCAACTGGTATATCTAATGGGGATGCAAATGTAGTAGTATCTAAGGGGATACAACTGGTAGGTGTAGTAACAATAGGCAGTTACTTTAGGTGTTGGAGTAGTTCATCATAATTAGCTTTGACAATAGTAAGTCTCCAGGGGCTTAGATAGATACTACTGCTTTGTTTGTAGGGGTAGGCCTCCCATGCTTAGCCTAGCATGTGTCCTTAAAATAACCAAGCTTCCTACATTAGTTGCATGTAGGATGCCTTTGCCTCGAGACTTGTGCCCCCTACCACGTCCTCTAATAAAGATTGAGCTACGTCCTCAACCATAACTTGCATCCAATGTCGAGGCCTATGACTTAGGTGCCTCAGTAACTAAAGGTATTGCAATCTGGCTCAACCTACTATAAGCTTCCTCGAGAGTTGGGAGCTTTAACAGTCAAAATCTGGGATCGTGCTGCAGCATACTTTGGTCCTAACCTAGCCAGGAATTATAGAATTACTGCCTTCTTTTGGTACGCCTTTTGTTGTTTGCAGGTGTAGATTGGGTGACATGCATTGTACTTCTCAAATAATGCCTTGAGGGTGGAGTAGTATTATGAGAGAGACTTTCCCTCTTACCGAAGATGTGTCATCTTACCATCTATTTGAAACACTCTGTTGGAGTTCTTCTTATGAGAGTACATATCCTTTAGGCTATCCCACATTTTCTTGGCTGTCTATAGTACTTAATCTCATCTTCAATCAAAGGAATGTCTGAATTCATGATTCATGCACCGACCATAGCATTATCCTTCTTCCATGTGGCATTTTTGCCACTCTTCTGTGCAAGCTTTGATTTGAGCAAGATATGCTGCTTATCATGACCTTCCACAGTTATCAAAAAGGTTTGCGACCATTAGGCATAGTTGGTCTCATCCAACATAACCATCGGACCAAATAATGGGCTTTTGTAGGCCCCCATCTCTATTGTTTGCCCTAATGTCACTTCTGATGAATCTTTGGAAGCCATCTTCTCCTCAGCCAAAGCCTTGACAAATCAAATAAGCTGACATGGGATGTCTAATGCATCAACTCAAGTGAATGCAGTCTGATTGTGGAAGAAAATCGAGTTTTCTTGCACAAATAACAACGTAAAAGCACTGTAGAGGGGCAGCCAGAGCTGCACCAGAGGATGTGATCAAGCAAGAGAGGTACTTCGGGGGCGGTAGGAATCAACTGGTGGCCGCCAAAAAGCTGCAGCAGACCTTGGGCGATGGCAGCCTTGCTGCTGGTGGCAAGGGCAGCCACAAACAGCACCATGGAAGGTTGAGGGCCCTATCAGACCCTAGGTTGGTCTGGTGAGGCCTCCAGTGCCAGAATATGGCCATACAAGACCAAACAAGGCTCAAAACGTCTACTGATGCTGGTTTTCAGCAAACTCTGTTTGGTGGCTGGTGGTCAAAGGCCGCTGTCGGCCACTGCAGGGGTCACTGCCTGGTGGGGGACCCGGTGGCAGCAGTGGTGCCGCCCCTTAGTGGAGGTTCAGTGACTTTTGGTTGAAGAAACACCTAGGAATAGGTTTTTTGTGCTTTTTTTTTTTTTTGGTTGGTGGGTAAGAAAAAGAGATGGGAATCAAGGTAGGTATTGAATGCCAGCTTAGGACTGATGCTCTAATATCATGTTAGAAGAAATGAGGTTTTTGGTTTTATTAAAAATGCTAATCTTCATTGTATAGAGAATTAGAAAAGGAAAAATTACATATGAGGCCCTCACAAAACTAACAAAAAAAGATTAATAACATAAAATAGAAAAATATGCTAATCTCAACAGCTTTGTTTTCATGGAATGAAGTTTGTAGGTCTTGGACGGAAGGACTATAAATAATGCACCATTTAGTATTTACTAGATCAACTCCACAAGTATGGGCAAATAGAATCATCTCCTCTTTAGTGATTCCTGGTTACTATGGCAGGAAGCTTAGCTGGCCAAACAGGATGATGTTGGTAAGGGGTGCCTCAGCATTTTAGAGGAAACTCTTAAGGATCTTGCTCCTGTCATTCCCTTCTTGTTCCTAAGTTGGGGATGGAACTCAATTCCATTTTTTTGATGGATGATCAAGTATGGAGAGGGTCCTTACTCCTTAGCTAACAAATTTTCAAGATTCTCTGCTTTATCCTCCAACCTGAAGGTGTTGGTTGCAGACTATTGCGATTTGGATGGCAATTTGGATGCTGTTGTTGTGGGGACATCTTTCATATCAGAGGATGGTGGAATCTCTCTTCAGGAAGAGCTAACAAGGGTGCAAACAAAGGCAGGGAAGCAGATTGCTGGGGATGGGAGGATGGTGATTTTTTGATCAATTCCACCTATAGTTTCCTTTTGCCTCCAATAGATGATGGTCATGCTAATATTTTTCGAACTTGCAGTCCTATAAGGAAGTTGAAGATGCCTTTAAAGGTTAAAATATTTGGTTAGCATCCATGAAGAGGGAGGCTCATGACAAAGTTTTAGAGGCTGAAGGATGCACCTCAGTTGGATCCCATTCTCTCTGTGGTGGGGAGTAGGAAGATTGCAATCGTCCTTTTTCACCTATCTCTTGCAAGTACTTCGGAGTGATGCTGTATTAAGTAGCTGGATGTATCTTCCTTGACAGGGTTTTAGAGGAACTTTGGAACATGCACCTTTAGGTCCGCAAAGGAGCCAGTTATTCCTTATTCATTGTTGTGGGCCATTTGATTACAAGAAAATAAGGTGATTTTTGGGGCTGAAAGGGCAATTGTGGAAGATGTTTATAGGGAAGTGGATACCTTTAGGGGTCCTATGGCTTCTGGGTAATGACTTCTTGCTAACTTCTATGGGGCTGAAAGGGCATTTTTTGAAGTGGATAACTTTAGGGGTCCTATGGGCTTCTTGGTAATGGCTTTTTGCTACCTTGTATGAAGGAATACAATAGATGGTTACAACCCCTTTGTGATCATAGGGCATGATGTAAACTGTATGCATTGATTTAATTGCATCTAATGAAAAATAGTTAAATAGTTTTTTTTCATCAAAAAGAAAAATTTAAATGAAGTATATCAATTGGAGATGCATGGTGCTTTCAGTTTTCTTATCTTTTAGATGGATGGGAAATAATGAAATGCAAAGATGAAGGTGCATGGCATACATATCCTCTTGAGGAAATTTTGAATTGCTTGTAGATTAGTAAATGAGGACTGACTCCATAATGCTAAGCTTCCAAAACTTGAAAGGGCCAAAACCAAATCAAGTTTTTTTTCTTGAAAAACAAAACCAAATCAAGTTTCTAAGCCCAAATCAAGTATCTGCATACTTGAGGAGATAACATCCAAATTTACTAACAGATATAAATTCCTTACTCCCAGTTCCTTAATGTCGTCCATCCCACTACTCTTTCTAGATCAATTCCTTCGCCCAAACTTACTCCAAAGAAACAAATACCTTTCTGCAAAAATGTTCCATGTTATTTGTTCCTCCAATTTATCCTTGTTCCCCTTGAAACAAGTGGGACCTGATAGCATGAAACCAAGGCAAAGAAGTTCCTGCAATTGAGATTCATATCTGTGCCTTGAAGAGCAGAGGACTGAAACAAGGATCGATGCAATTTGTTTACTACAGTCCAGATATTGTGATGCTGTAGAAGTTTGGATTTATTTATAACCATTGCAAGTCCCCTCTAGTTTATGGATACAGATGTACATGTAAATAATTTAAAATTAAAGAAATAATGGCTTATTCATGTCCAATAGGAAGGTTACTTGTAGAAATCTTACAAATTAGAAAAAATAATGACTTGTACACATCCGAAATGAAAGCCAGTCTACTCTAGCCATTTTATTTGCAGGATGTTTTCATTTGCATCTCGAGCAGACACTTTGGAGCATTAAAGGGTTTTTAGGAGTATGTGCCACTCTTGTGAAACAGAACTAAGTTGACCTTTTGCAATTAGAACATGGATTTGAAAGGCCAACTTGGTTTTCTTCTTGCAGAACCCTTATTGTTTCTCTCTCTCCATTTTCAGAGGACAAAGATATATGAAACATTTTATGCTAATATAGATAGTCGTGACTCTATCTCTCATTTTAAGGTCATTACCATATGTACCTAAAGTGGAACATTCATCTTCTTCCTCTGTTGCAGTTGTTAAATGCTATCCAGATTGCAGAATGTATGGAAAAACCACCCCTTACGGAACTATTCACAGATGTCTACGATGCACTTCCTTCAAATCTGATTGAGCAGCAGAAGGCAGTACGGAGGATGGTAGAGAAGTACCCGGAAGTTTACCCACCCGATGTGCCAGCGTAAGTGCTACTGATTGGATTTATTTCAATAATCTATCATTGGTCTAGAAATGACATTAATTAGTGACCAGGATTTGAGTGCCAAATGTTCTCCTTGTTGCTTGTGTGACATCATAACATTAACTACATAACTACATGATTATAGTTGCAGGGAACACTGAAATAATGATCAATTTCAGCCTTTTTTCATGTCTCTTGAGTAAGAGGTTGACAAAATTATCACAGATAATTGTAGAGATCATGGCCACTATATATGAGGAAATAATAAATAATTCTAGAGACAACGGGCATCTTTGCAGACATGGAGATAGCTATGAAATCTCCAATGTGCAGACCTGCACCAAACCCTCCATTAGCACCACCACCGCCCAAATGAATGCAATTAGATCTCATGTGAAGCTTGAAGTTGGCTGAATCTCCTAATGCACAGACCTAATCAAACCTCCATAACAGCACCACCACCCAAATGCTTGCAATTATATATCAGGTGAAGCTTGAAAAAATTGTTAAAAATATATAGGTTAAAAAAAAAAGCTTGAAAAAAATTTTATTATCAAAACTGAGAGCGTTCTCAATTTCTGAAGGTTTTTGAGTTGCCCCTCATCAACTCTATTAGGTTGTGCAATGTGAGTCAACATGTATAGGGGAACAAGGAGCAGCCATTTAGTAGGCTAAAAATGGAATATCACAATGATATTGTACCTACATGGGAAGCAGTTGGTATTGTTGATGCTGAATGGAATATTGTCTAGGAGGTAGAAATGTCTGCCACCATCTACTCCATTCATCCCTCAAGGTAATGTGGTTGTTTGGCTGCATATTGGGAAACCCTTTTTCATCTGACAGTCAATCAAGAAGGTGGTCAGACCCTAGCAGAGATCCCGAAAAGCATATAGCTTGGGAAGCTCAGACCTGGTCAATGATCTGAATAAAGACTTGACACTCTCCCTTCCAAAGTAGTTTTCTTATCAGACTATGGGTCTTTCGGCTATCTTCCTGCCAATGAATTCCTATAAATCCCGGCAATCGTAGACTGGTTTATCCGGATAACCACCCTTTCTCTTTTCAAAAAAAATAATCATAGGTTGGTTAGCTTGCCTTTTGAAATTCACCTGCTGTTATCCAGTATGTTCAAAAGGAAAATGCAGGAAAGCTTGCTTCACTTTTGTTAGCTAAACTGACCCACATAAAATGCTTAAGATAAGTGATTCAGTCTTTCCTCATGTTTCCATCTTCAAAAGCCTCACTATAAGAAAAATAGTGAGCCTTGGTACCTGAAATGGCTTGCTGAGATGTCTAAGATTAGACCCATGATTGGTCACATAAATGAAGCAAACAATGTCAAAAGCATTACTGCCTAAATGCCTTACAAGCTTGACATAAGGAAGCACCTTTAGATGCTGCAGTGAAAAATTAACAATTGTTATAAGACCTCAGTTTACATGAATAGTATCCAACACAAGTTTGAAGCTCTTTTCTTATAAAAAAGACAGCATGATTGTCTATTTACTTCACCATTCTCAGATGTACAGCTTTTTCATTCTTGTCTGGAACTAAAATATATGAATTATGAGATTTTTTGGGGGATGTTTGCCTTAAAAGTTGAAAATAGATTACGAATCTTTCATTATGAATCTCCAAAATTATTTCATGATGGTTTCTTGTAATGTATGATTTGCTGACTTTAGTTAATCTGATTTCCTGCAGTTGCTGACTGCCATCCTGCATGCAGAGTGGAGAGATCTGCTCTTTATAGTCATTGCCAGATGGGATGTCAATGATTTTCAACAAATTGTCATAAACAACTAACGGTTTTATGACAGATGATTTGGAGCCTAGAAGTGTCTGATTAATGTGCACAAGTATTATTGACTATAAATACTTTAAAAAATAAGTACAATTAATACAGTACTTGAAGAACAGACTAAGTTTTTATTTTATAATTCACAAACAAGTTGATTCGGAGCATAGGAGATCTGTAGAATTTGCATTGATTTGCTATATTATAAAGTTCACTTGGTGTCAGTTGAAATCAAGTTATTGGGTTATGATTGGTCCAAGCCCTCTCTGCCATAGATTTTATTCACTTCTACATTTTGTGCAAGGAAGATATTGTTGTTGTTAGTGCATAAGCAGCATTGTCCCTTATTTTTATGATAATAAAACATGTATAATATGTTATTTAAGAACGAACATTTTAGGTGAGCAAGAAGAATTAATCCTCTAAAGGAGATGGATTAATCAAGAAGAAGAAAACAAAATTTCAAGAGAAGAAATGAAGTATGTCTCAAAAAGACCTATATTGTAGATCAAGCTCAAATAAAGAGACTTGTGGCAAAAGCAAAAGCTCAAGCTTTTACTTCAAAAGAAAAGTCTTGTGTTAATTTGTTTGTACCTTTATTTTCTTGTCTTAGGTGTTATTGTAAAAGAGCCCAAACTATATTTTAATCAAACTCTAATTAAAACTTAGCCATTGGATAGTTGGGGATACCTTAGACTTAAGAGTTGAAACTTAAATAGGAGCTTTCCTTAGCTATTAGGCATTCACAAAGTCTATTGGACGACCTACAATATACTTGTCTTCCAATAGGCCTATTGGACAACTAACAAATATACGTTGAGTTTTAATGGATCCTTGATCAATGATTTCTTGGAACTCTAACAATCTTTAACTAACCTTGACTTGGTGACTAATTTTCAATTCAAGTTATTGGATGTCCACCACTCAGCTATTATTTCACATAATTGAATAAATCACACCAATCGACTCTGTACCCAAATTCCATTCCAAGAGCTGTTAAGAGTTTTTTCGGTACATATTGGTCATCCATTAGTTATTTTTTTGGGTTGACCAATACCTCACGTGTAGTCTTATGATTCTTAGTAGACTTCTTACTAGGATTGACTATGCATTTTTTTAACTAGCCATTGGAACCTTTTGGCATAACTTCGAGGTCAATCTTAGAAACTCTAAAGCCTTTCTAGAGACTTTCTAAGATGGCCATGAATACCTCTAAAGATATCTCTTTCAAACACAACTTATGGTATCACACTTTCTACCTCGATTGAAGATCAAATTACAAGGCCTCTAAAATGTTCTTACTGCACTCGAAAATGCTCAATTTCACTCTTAATGCTACAACTTTTGAGGATTGTTCTTCCTTAATGAAGTGCTTCAAATAATATTTTGAGGGAAGTTTTGTAATGTTATACCTTAATCCTTTGCCTTATTATTGTTGGGCTCGATAGGATTGTTGTACTTCATTTCCTTTTTTGTTGTACCGTTGCACTAGGTATTCAACTTGTTGAATCTCTCTTTTTCAAAAAAGGAGAGATAAAATGCTCTTAAGTAGGGATTGGAGAGGGGGTTTTTCCTTGAGGTTACACCACTCTTGGTTTCTAGTGGTATGCTTTAGTGGTTTTGATCGATTTGACTAATTGAAGAAATTCTAAATCAGGAATACTTAATTGGTGGTTTTCACTCAAGGGATTTTCCAACTAAAAATATGTGTTATGTGGTGAATACTTTTGTGCTTGCTTTTAGATTTGTTTTATCTTTATACTACATTAATTTTAGTAGTTTTCCTAAATCATAAATTGAAGTGCGTAATTTTTTTTGCTTGTCGAGCACATATGCAAGGTTAATTGCTCTTGAGCAAGTTGTTTCCGTTTCATTGTCCTTCACTTCCCTTGTGTTCCTCTTCCTTTCTCTCTTTATTGTTTACATCATGTTTTTCTTGTCTAAGAGGATTTTTTCATTTTCTATCTAATTGACTCTTAATGTTTGTCATGTCTTCCACTCAATTCTTGATTCTTGACTTACAACCTCACCCATGGTTGAATGGATTCTATAAAGAGTGCAGACTTAAAACCTTACTCATGGTAGAATAAATTCTATATAAAATATTTGGACTTGACTCCTAGAACCTTGCTCATGGTAGAATATAAAGCATTAGGGAGGTGAATAGTGCTAACCGAAAGAAAATTGAACAAAAAACAAAACATTTAATAAATTAATCAATTAACTACAATTATATGTCCTTAATGATGAAAATCTTTTAATTGGAAAAATTATTATATAGGTCTCCCAACTTTGGGCCTTGTCCTCAATCAACCTTAGAATCATTAGGACAAGTTACTTTAGAGGTCACTTAGCTCGTGGTACAAAAGCTTCTCTTGAATTCCAATCTAAGAGGTAATTCTATCCTTTTTGGAGAGTAGATAGTCTAGGTCCTCAAATACAATAATTGACGTGAAAGTTTTGAAAATAAAGATAGAAGTCTTTTGATCTTAGATGAATGCAAATGAATCAATTCAACTACTAGCAAGAGCTAAAAACTCCTGTACTCCCTTAATGTAGTAGAGAAGATGCTGAGAAGTAGAGAGTTGTAGGAGCCCTCCCAAGTTGACTTCAAAGTCTCTAATGGAGGGCAGATGTCACATTAATCAATTGAAAATTGGATGCAAGTACTTTTTAAAGGTTTATCATCTAAGTGTCACTGCAAGGACAAAAGACCTTTTTAGACATTTATTTCCTAAGCATAAAAATAATCATGATATTATGTGAATGTTTAACCCAAATTAATGAGGTATATATTTTTTTTCTATTTTGACATACCCTTCTAAGATGGGTAGTCTAGATGTTTAATGAACATCAAGAAAGTGGTACAGTGACGTTTATTTTGTCCTTTATTGAGATTTATAAATGTCCAAAAAACCCTATTGTAAGTGTTCAAAAGAGCAAGATCTATTTAGTGGAAAGAGTTAGAAATATTTATCAGGGTGGGCATAGTCATGTAGGTACCTTAAAATATTGATGTTGCAATAAAATTATAAAGATAATGGTACAATAAACATATGATTTTTAAACAGCCCAAATATCTGCAAGGAAATAGTAACTTATGCTCATTTTAAAATTTTTTAACTCAAAATTTGTTGATATTAATCCTTGTGTACCAATCAAATATGAGGATTTTAAAGCTTGGACATGGTCTGGACATGTGCCTACCCATAAGTAAACGTGGCTCAACCACAGGAAGTATTTTAAATGATGCAGGGAGCATCTGCAAATGGGTGCAAAAATCCTCTTGAATTCCCCTCTACAATGAACAAAAAGGCTCACACGTGCATTCAGCCGTTAAAAAACCATTTAAATTGGCCTGCTCAAGTAAACTAACATTAAATTGCTTTTATTTAGTGTTAAGTTCATGCAAAGCTAAGTTAAAAACCATCAACACAATGATTTTAATGTTATACATAGCAGATCATATGTTATTGTGGCAACCCGATATTAAGCGATATTAGGTCACGGATGTCAAATTTGCATTCACATTATCGAGAATGCAAACATGAGGAGCATTTTCAAAATCAAATAAATAACTAATCAAAATATAAAGTGAGAAGTAAGGTATAATATTAGGTCTAAGTAAAAGTAGTTAAAAAAAGAGTACTAGTATATTACATCACGAAGAAAATTGAAAAGGAAATAATTATTGTCATGATCAATACTATTACTACTACAAGGGAACAATAGGTAACTAATAAATCCTTGAATCATTGATTTCAACCCTGCTCTATATTACGATTTGATTATCGAATCTTTGCAAGACACGAGATCGGACCGACTTGACTGATCCCAAGATCTAGTCTTCCAACGAGAAAGTAACCAAAAAGTAGGAAAGTAAACCACATTCACTATACTGAGCAACTAATAGTAACAAAAGTATAGTAGTAAAGAAGTAAACTATTACAGTACATACCAATACAACAGTAGAAAAGTAATCAGGTATAAGAATATAAAGTACAGAATATAAGAGTACAAACATAAATGTGCAAGAGTCTACTCACTACAACAAAAAGAAGTACAACAAAGAAGCTACAACTATTGGGCTCTATTGGTCCCAGCACCCTTTGTAGCCGTAGGCTTTGGCTGTTCAACACTTGGACCTGAAAAGGGTTATGAGTACACAAAGACAGCAAACGCTGAGTAGAGTGGCAACCAACTAACTAAAGCAGTAAAAGTGGACACGTAGCTATTGTTTTCCAATTACAATATTTTACAAGTTATTCCCGTTTTACCCATTGGTTTATTTATCAGATCTCTTTCTTGATCTCGAATGTTCCTTGTGGGAACGATCTTGATTGCAGTCTTTTTCGAAGAGTAGAAGGCACACGTGGTGCTCTCCTGGCTGGGAGAGTCCCCCATGGTGATCCTACACCCAATCAATCACCCCAAGGTCATGGACAGACGTAACGGTGACTACGGCATGCGCGATAAGCGCACAGGTAGCTACTCCGCACTGACACGCGGTCAGTCGTTTCCGTTAGCGGGTGCGCCCAAAGCATAGCACGGAACTAGTATAGGGCCTAGCCCTCTCAGTAACAGAGGTCTAGCCCTTAAGAACCAAATAGGGGTCTCACCCCTCCACAGTCCGCGCACTCTCGCCTGACTACCCTGGTTTGCCCAGTGGGCCTAACAAGTTAGTGTAGGGCGGCTAGCTGAACCCCAGGCCCCGTGGGGTGGCTAGTTGTCTCCCTATACTAGTATCTCTCCCCGGTACTGTGTACGTGAGAGCCAAGAAGTCGGTACAGAGTGGCCAATCCTAACCTCGGGTCCCAACCCAAGGGCGGCTAGCTCCGCTTTGCACTAAACAGGAGGACAGTCGCTCTCCTTGGTATTCCATACTCGAGGGCTAGCTCACTTCCCCACTCACATTTCCAGATCTATTCCATTTATTTCCAGGAGCTCTACTCCTAATACCCCGTAGGGTTCATGCTCATATTCCTCAAGCCAAGCCATACCAGGTTTCATCATTTCTATTTCCATTCTCAGGTTATACATATGCAGCTCGTATTGCTATCGTTTACATTTCCATACACAGGTTATACACAGGTAGCTTGTATTTCCATCATTCATGTTACCATTCTCAATTTATATACATGCAACTTGTATTATGTCATTTAACGTATACAACAGGAATTTACATGCAACAGTTTGCTAGCACAAGTACTTTACATTTCACAGGCAGCTGTTATTTATTTACAGGCAATTGTTATCATTCTATCTACTCATTCAAGACTGCAATTCAATCATCCATTACAGATCATTCAAGTGTTTCTCGTCCTAGGATTCATGCCATATCTTAGGTTCTAATCATTCATTCCACACATGCATTTAGGTCATAATTAATTTAGGGGGAAGCCACTCTACCAGTAAATCCAGGAGTAGTGGGGGCTTAAACGGTAGTCTCACGTGCCTCAGCAAGCCCCGAACCCGCAACGGAACGAAGTCCTATTACAAGGATCAATCACAAGAGAATATTCAAAACAATGTAGAAAGTCTTTTAACAAGTAGAGGAATTCATACGGGAAACATCGGTATCTTATTTACGGAAAATGGACTTCAAACGGATCCTAAACAGGTCAAAAATAGTGTTTCTGACTCAAATCAGACGTTTGGAACAACTTCCAGATGTCTTAAAAGTGTCCAGTGTCATCCCTCAAGCCCTGCGCCAATCTTCAGACATCCAGGAACTCTTCTGGACCGTTTGGACCCAGCTCTAGACGTCCGACCACCTCTCTAGACGTCTGGAAGCGCTTCCCGTCGTCTGGTATGTCGCCCAGACGTCTGAAATGCATGGGAGGGCATGTCTCGCACCTTCCCGAAGCGAATCCTACACGCAGACACCAAATCCTCTCAAAACAAGCATGGAAAAAGGGGTATCGGCGGAGCGGCCTACATGGCCGCATCCGCAAAGAGAACGTACCTTCACGAAGCCTTCTCCTTAGACGTCTGGAACCACCTCCAGACATCCGCACCGTTGTCTGGAGGTCACTCTAGACGTCTGATTCTGAAAATAACCCAGAACCAGAACCCGCTTCCGCTGCTCCTGCATCGCGCATGGCCGCGCCGCGCCCCCTCGCCTGCAGCTATGGTTGCAGCAGTGTCGGGGAGAACCTCCCCGTCGCACTCCTCCGCCTCGCGCACACGTCGCTCTGGCCGTGAGCTCACCGGTGAGCTCCCACGCGAGCTCGCAAGCTCGCCTCCTCCTCTCCTTCTCACGTCGCTCCTCCTCTACGCTGCTCTCGCGCTCTCGCTGGCTCTGGGAAGAAGAGAGGAAGGTGGCTGGTGGCTGAGAAGTGAGGAGAACGAAGGTGTAGGAGGGGTTTTATAGATCGGGTTTAGGGTTTGCTAGGGACGAAAGAGAGAGAAGAAGAAGGGGAGGAAAAACGAGAGTACTGTCTGCGCACAGCACGTGCGCAGACGCGAGCTCGTACTCAAATTTTTTGATTTTCAGATGTCTGGGAATGTGTCCAGATGTCTGACCAGACGTCTAACCCACAGTCTAGACGTCTTACCAGATGTCTGACCTAAAGTCCAGACGTCTTAAAAGGCTCAAACAACACGGGTCTTAACATCATAACAAACTTAAAGGAAGTTTCGTCCTCGAAACTTGATCTAGCTAGGGTGCGGAAAAAGAACAACATACGCATAACAAACTTAAAGAGGACCGAAGCCGGTCTGCAAAAACGTACCCTTAAAAAGCTCTGGGTATTGCTCTCGCATTGCCACCTTAGGCTCCCAGGTAGCCTCGTCGTACCTCTGGCTCCTCCATAGGACCTTCACCAGGGGTACCTGCTTCCGTCTCAAACTCCGGACGGCTCTGTCTAGTATCTGCACTGGTTGCTTGGGGGAGGTCAGGTCGTCACCCACCTTGACACTCTCGTGGCTTAGAACGTGACTGGGATCGGCGATGTACTTCCTGAGGTTGGACATGTGGAACATGTCGTGCACACTAGAAAGCTGGGGAAGAAGGGCAAGCCTGTAAGCAACGGGTCCAACCCGCTCCAGGACCTCTAAGGGCCCCACAAACCTCAGCGCGAGCTTGCCTTTCACCCTAAAACGCTGTAAGCCCTTCATGGGCGAAACACGAAGGAAGACGTGATCCCCAACCTCGAATTACACCTCTCTGCGCTTCCGATCGGCATAACTCTTCTGTCTACTCCTGACAGTGCGAAGTCGTCTGTGTATCTGCTCAATCACCTCTTGACTCTGCCGGATCAGCCGGAGGCCAACTTCCCACTTGGTCCCCACCTCAACCCAACTCAAAGGCGTAGTACACCTCCATACAGAGCCTCACATGGTGCCATGCCGATACTTGAATGATAGCTGTTATTATATGCAAACTTTGTCAGGGGCAAGTGCTCCTCCCAAGAGCCCCTCCAGTCCAGTACACAGGCACGCAAAAGGTCCTCAAGCATCTGTATCGTGCGCTCTGACTGTCCGTTCGTCTGGGGGTGGTATGCCGTGCTGAACCTCAACCGTGTCCCCAAAGCCTACTGAAACTTAACCCAAAACTGGGACGTAAAACAGGTATCCCGGTCAGATACAATCTCACGCAGAACTCCGTGTAGACGTACCATGTCGCGAATATACCTCTTTGCCAACTATGCTGGTCCCAAGGTGACTTGGATCAGCAAGAAACGTGCTGT
Organism: Thalassia testudinum; assembly: GCA_037157565.1. Classification (NCBI taxonomy): domain Eukaryota; kingdom Viridiplantae; phylum Streptophyta; class Magnoliopsida; order Alismatales; family Hydrocharitaceae; genus Thalassia; species Thalassia testudinum. The sequence goes on along the minus strand of JAZHRO010000003.1, from coordinate 1,778,876 downwards.
CTTCGTCAATCTGTCTACAATCACCCAGACTGCATCGTGTCATTGCGGGGTAACGGGCAATCCCACCACCAAGTCCATGGTGATGCTCTCCCACTTCCACTCTAGCACTGGAAGTGGCTGCAATGGCCCTGCAGGCCTCTGATGCTCGGCCTTCACTTGCTGGCACACCAAACACTGCTGCACGAACTCACCTACATCCCACTTCATCCCCCTCCACCAAAAGTCACGTCTCAGATCATGATACGTCTTTGTGTTCCCGAGATGTATGGTGAACCTGGAACCGTGTGCCTCAGCTAGAAGCTCTCTCAACAACTCCTCGTCCTTGGGAATGTACAAATGTCCCCTCATGTGCAGTACCTCGTCAGTAAAGGAGAAGTCTCCAGGGTCCCCTGACAGTACTCTGTCAAGCAACGACTGCAGGTACGGGTCTATCATCTGTCCTGTGATGATGTGGCCTATCAGTTCTGGTCTCATCTGCCATGTCACAATCATTGCTTCATAGTGCCCCAGTAACTCTAGGGGTCGCCAACTGCCCAACTCTTCCATGAGTCTCCAACTCTATGCCTGTAAACTGGCCAAGTGGGCGGGCGCCTTCCAGCTCAAGGCGTCAGCCACCACGTTGGCCTTCCCTGGATGGTAGAAGATGCTGTAGTCATAGTCCTTCAGGAGCTCTAACCAACGTCTCTGTCTCATGTTAAGCTCATTCTGATCAAACAAATACCTGAGGCTCTTATGATTCGTGAATATCTCAAAAGTCTCACCATATAGGTAGTGCCTCCAAGTCTTCAGCGCGAAGACGACAGCTGCCAGCTCTAAGTCGTGGGTAGGGTAGCTATGCTCATGGGGCTTTAGTTGTCGCGAAGCTTAAGGAACAACATGACCTCACTGCATGAGCACACCCCCTAACCCCTGCAAAGAAGCATCTGTGTACACATCAAAACCGCCACTACTATCTGGGATGGTAAGCACAGGAGCTAAAGTTAGCCTCTCCTTCAACTCCTGAAAACACGCCTCTTAAGCGTCTGTCCAAGAAAAGGGCACGTCCTTCCGGATCAATTGTGTCATAGGACGCGCAATCTGCGAGAAACCTTTGATAAACCGTTGGTAGTAACCTGCCAGTCCCAAGAAACTACAGATCTCTGTTACTGTATGTGGTCTCTCCCACCTGAGCACTGCCTCTACCTTGGCTGGGTCCATAGCCAAGCCATCCCCTGAGATCACATGACCTAAGAAGGTCACCTGCCTCAACTAGAACTTGCACTTGCTGTATTTGGCATACAGCCTACGTTGTCTCAACGTGTCCAAAATCATCCGCAAGTGCTATTCGTGCTGCACTTGATCCCGCAAGTAGATGAGCACATCATCGATAAATACTACCACAGATTGATCTAGATACGGTTTGAACACCCGGTTCATCAAATCCATGAAAGCAGCGGGGGTGTTGGTCAGCCTAAACGGGATGACCAAAAACTCGTAGTGTCCGTATCAGGTGTGGAAAGCTGTCTTGGAGACGTCGGTCTCCTTGACCCTCAACTGGTGGTAGCTAGACCTCAAGTTTATCTTGGAGAAAATCGTGGCACCTCGCAACTGGTCAAACAAATCATCAATCCTTGGCTGCAGATACCTGTTCTTGATGGTGACCCTATTCTGCTGTCTGTAGTCCACACAAAGGCGTAGGGTACCATCCTTCTTCTTCACAAATAAAATCGGGGCTCCTCATGGAGACGCACTGGGCCTCACAAAGCCCTTCTTCAGAAGGTCCTACAACTAGGACTTGAGCTCTCACAACTCAAGTGGTGCCATCATGTAAGGTGCTGTAGAAATGGGGCTGGTCCCTGGTACTAGTGAGATATCGAACTCGTCCTCACGCTAAGGCAGTAGTCTTGGCAGCTCCTCTAGAAACACGTCGGGGTACTCTCTGACCACCGGGATGCTTTGAAAGTTTGCCACGGGACTGAGCTCTGCCACTACACAAGCTAGAAAGCCTTCATACCCCTGGCCCAAAAGTCTCGCTACCTGAAGTGTAGAAGTGCACCTGAAGCCTCCGTCCACCGGTTGTCTATGAAACTCAAAAGAAGGTATCTCTAGTATGGAGAAGACGATCTTCCTCTCGAAACAGTCCACCAAAGTGTGGTAAGCGGACAGCCAATCCATCCTCAGAATCACGCCAAAGTCCTCCATCCGTATCACAATCAGGTCAGCGGGGAGGCAGTGTCCCCCAACACTAACCTCACAGTCTGTGTAAACCTCCTCAGCTACAAACAGTTGACCACCCGGACCTCTGATCACTAAAGGATCCTCTAACAACACACAGTCCTGTCCCAAATTAACAGCAAAACTAGCAGCAACAAACAAGTGCGTGGCGCCGGAATCAAAAAGTGTGTAAACTAGTCTGCCAGAAACTGTAACCATACCTGCCACCATTGAACATGAAGCTCTGGTGTCTTTGTGGGTCAGGGCATTGATACGCCCCTCAGCTCTCGGTGCGGAAGAAGTAGCCACACTTTGCGTCAGACGGGAAACCGCTGGCCGGTACCCTCCCCTCGACTGCTGTCCTCCCCCACGCCCCTGGGAACTACGACCTCCTGCTCGTTCTCCATCGCTCGATGCGGGGAGCATCTGCTGACCTCCAGCCCTAGACGGGCAGTCCCTCCTGATGTGGCCCAGCTAGCCACACTGGTAGCAAAGGGGAACTTGACTCCCGCCCTCGGTAGGTCCCTGCTGACGGCTGGGCGGGGGTCCAGTGCTGGTAGCTGGCCCCTGTTGGGGGCCCCAAAGGCCACTGACGGCCCTGCAAAGCGCGACGGCTCTCCTACAGGCGCCGCGTGCCTCCTCTCTCGCCGGCCCTGGCTGGTAGGGCCTCTTCTGTCTGCTGTCAGTGTCACATGCGGCCAGGTTGGTCTCCTCATATGTCATAGCTGCCTCCACCACTCTTGAGAGCGTGGGCAGCTTCAGGGGTTTGACATACCCCCGAATAGCAGGCTAGAGCCCCTCGGTGAACCTCCACATGTGCTCCTCCTCAGTAGCCACAGCTGTTGCAACGAAACAGGACATCTCCAGAAAACACGTACGATACATGCTCACAGTCATCGTCCCCTGGCGAAGAGTGTGGAACTCTCGCCTCCTCTGATCCTGCCATGTCTGCGGGAAGTACTGCTCGCAGAAGAGGGCCATAAACTGATCCCACGTCGGCTCTGCCCTCTCTTGACCTCTGACCGCCCTCCACCACCTGTGTGCCACACTCTTCAGCTGGTACGTGGCAAAGGCCACGCGGCACTCCGTAGGGGGGCGAAGGGTGTCAAACACCTTCTTGATCTGCTCGAGCCAGTCCTCCGCCTCGGTCGGGTCCTCATCCCCCTTGAAGGAAGGGGCTTCAGCTTTCGGAACTATCCGAAAAGCTCGTAGTGTCGCTGAAGTGGGGAAATGGGCACGCGTCAAGATAGGGAGGGCTCGTGCTCGGAAGTGTTAGAGGACGGTGGGGGCGGTGGAGGACCACCCCCTCCCCCATGTCCAGCGCTGCGTCTGTCTCGTGGTCCTACAGAGGACTCTTCCTCCACGTCCCCAGGGAGATGCGCCCGTGGAGGCGGGTAGAGCTCCTCTCGTACAATCTCCCGTATCAGCTGGGCGAGGTCCTGGGCCTGAACACCCGGAAGAAGTGGCTGATCCATTGAAACGTCGGGCTCAGCATGTCCGCCCCTCCGACCTCGTCCACGGCCGTGTCCGCGACCTGCCTCAATGACTCCACATCAAGGCATCTCCTACAAGGAGACATGAACAACAGAATAGGAAGACGTCAACTTCAACGAACATTCAGCAAAAGAACCTCAGAACAGATGTCAAAAGGTACGTTGTGGTGGTTACTCTAGTTACGAGCATGTGAATTGGTTATTCTTAAGCTAGTTGGTTCACTTCTCGGGACGACCTTGCTCTGATACCATCTTGTTATGACCCAGTTCCTGAATCTCTACAGGACACGAGATCGGACCGACTCGACTGATCCCAAGACCCAGTTGTCTAACGAGAAAGTAACCAAAAAGTAGGAAAGTAAACCACATTCACTATGCTAAGCAACTAACAGTAACAAAAGTACAGTAGTAAAGAAGTAAACTACTACAGTACATACCACCACAACAGTAGAAAAGTAACCAGGTACAAAAATATAAAGTACAGAATGTAAGAGTACAAACGTAAAGGTGCAAGAGTCTACTCACTATAACAGAAAGAAGTACAACAAAGAAGCTACAACTATTGGGCTCTACTAGGCCTAGCACCCTCTGCAGCCGTAGGCTCTGGCTGCTCAACACCTGGACCTGAAAAGGGTTATGAGTATACGAAGTCAGCGAACGCTAAGTAGAGTGGCAACTAACTAACTAAAGCAGTAAAAGTGGATAGGTAACTGTTGTTTCCCAATTACATTATTTCACAAGTTATTCCCGTTTTACCCATTGGTTTATTTATCAGATCTCTTTCTTGATCTCAAATGTTCCTCGTGGGAATGATCTTGATTGTAGTCTTTTCCGAAGAGTAGAAGGCACACGTGGTGCTTTCCTGGCCGGGAGAGTCCCCGTGGTGATTCTACACCCAGTCAACCACCCCAAGGTCACGAACAGACGTAACGGTGACTACGGCATGCGTGATAAGCACACGGGTAGCTACCCCGCACTGATACGCGGTCAGTCATTTCCGTTAGCGGGTGCGCCCAACGCACAACACGGAACTAGTATAGGGCCTAGCTCTCTCAGTAACAGGGATCTAGGCCCTAAGAACCAAACAGGGGTCTCGCCTCTCCACAGTCCGCGCAACCTTGCTTGACTACCCTGATTTTCCCAGTGGGCCTAACAAGTCAGTATAGGGTGGCTAACTAAACCCCGGGCCCCGTGGGGTGGCTAGCTCTCTCCCTACACTAGTAGCTCTCCCCGGTACTGTGTACGTGAGGGCCAAGAAGTTGGCATAGAGTGGCCAATCCTAACCTTGGGTCCCAACCCAAGGGCGGCTAGTTCTGCTTTGCACTAAACAGGGGGATAGTCGGTCTCCTTGGACTCCGTACTCAAGGGCCAGCTCACTTCCCCACTCACATTTCCAGATCCATTCCATTTATTTCCAGGAGCTCTACTCCTAATACCTTGTAGGGTTTATGCTCATATTCCTCAGGCCAAGCCATACCAGGTTTCATCATTTCTATTTCCATTCTCAGGTTATACATATGCAACTCGTATTGCTATCGTTTACATTTCCATACACAGGTTATACACAGGTAGCTTGTATTTCCATCATTCACGTTACCATTTTCAATTTATATACATGCAGCTCGTATTATGTCATTTAATGTATACAATAGGAATTTATATGCAACAGTTTGCTAGCACAAGTATTTTACATTTCACAGGCAGCTGTTATTTATTTACAGGCAATTATTATCATTCTATCTACTCATTCAAAACTGCAATTCAATCATCCATTACAAACCATTCAAGTGTTTCTCATCCTAGGATTCATGCCATATCCTAGGTTCTTATCATTCATTTCACACATGCATTTAGGTCATAATTAATTTAGGTGGAAGCCACTCTACCACTAAACCTAGGAGTAGTGGGGGCTTGAACGGTAGGCTCACGTGCCTCAGCAAGCCCCGAACTCTCAACGGAACAAAGTCCTATCACAAGGATCAATCACAAGAGAATATTCAGAACAGTATAGAAAGTCTTCTAACAAGTAGAGGAATTAATATGGGAAATATCGGTATCTTATTTGCGGAAAATGTTCCTCAAACGGACCCTAAACGGGTGAAAAATAGTGTTTCTGACTCAAATCAGACGTCTGGAATAACTTCCAGACATCCCAAAAGTGTCTAGTGTCATACCTCAAGCCCTGCGCCAATCCTTAGACATCTAGGAACTCTTCTGGATCGTCTGGACCCAGCTCCAGACGTCCGACCACCTCTCTGGACGTCTGGAAGTGCTTCCCGTCGTTTGGTATGTTGCCTAGATGTCTGAAATGCATGGGAGGGCGTGTCCCGCGCCTTTCCGAAGCGAATCCTGCACATAGACATTGAATCCCGCTTCTGCTGCTCCCGCGCCGAGCATGGCTACGCCGTGCCCCCTCGCCTGCAGCAGTGTCGGGGAGGACCTCCCCAACACACTCCTCCCCCTCGCGCATGTGCCGCTTCGGCCGTGCGCTCACCGGTGAGCTCCCACGTGAGCTCGCAAGCTCACCTCCTCCTCTCCTTCTCACATCGCTCCTCCTCTCCTTCTCACGCCGCTCCTCCTCTATGATACTCTCATGCTCTCGCTAGCTCTGGGAAGAACAGAGAAAGGTGGCTGGTGGCTGAGAAGTGAGGAGAACGAAGGTGGAGGAGGGGTTTTATAGATCGGGTTTAGGGTTTGCTCGGGACGGAAGAGAGAGAAGCAGGGGAGGAAAAATGAGAGTACTGTCTGCTCATAGCACGCGCGCAGACGCGGGCTCGTAATCAAATTTTTTGATTTTCAGATGTCTGGGAATGTGTCCAGATGTCTGACCAGACGTCTGACCCACAGTCCAGACGTCTTACCTAAAGTCCAGACATTTTAAATGGCTCAAACAACATGGGTCCTAACACTCCAAGATCTCTTTGACCATCGCCTGAACTTGGGATGGTTCATTTGTGTCTGAAGTTAGGTTAATGAAAAAGACTTGTAGTAGAACGTATCTAAAATCTAGGCAACTAATTATGTAGGCAATAAGAATAGGCATAAACATGAACATAAATACTAGAAATAGTAGAATAACAAGAATGCATGGATGGTTAAGGTTTAGTTAATTATTTAGAACATAGTGGTATTAATTAGTAACAACTTAAATAATTAACTTGTTAATTATTCTATCAATTATCCATTATCTTATTTAGTGACAATATGAGTTCTAGATCTAAACTCGTATCTACTCCTAATGCCCCTCGAATTGGACTTGACTAGGGCAAGCGGTATCTTGCTTGCCTTAAGGACCTACGATATGGGATGCGGTTGACGTACGACCTCAAAACAAACTTGAAGGTGGCTCTATCTTAGAGATAATGTGTTGTCTATCTTGGATAGCTCTTCTCCCTGTGACACCTACGGATGGAACTCTCAATGTTCGAACTAAAGGGAAAATTCAAGGTCACATCTGATTTAGCAAGTCTGAGTCACAGGGAGGTGTGCTACTTCTTGACCTTAGCGATCATTGACTGTAAACACATTATATGGTTAGGAACACAGGCAGCCACTTCTTAACTACTTTCACCAAATAGCTTCATAATCATCTCATAAAATTGTCATCAAGTCATTTATGACATATAATTCACAACATCTTTAATTATTCACACTTTTCGATTCACAAATGTAATGAAGGCTCAAATCACATCATTTCTCAAGACAACTAATTATTTCCAAATTTTTGTTGCTTGTCTCAATCACGTTATCATTTAAGGATTACAATAATACTAATTTTATGAAAAATAAAGTTCATTTCATGCATATGCTAACAAGATCTCTCTTATTCAAATTAACAATTCACTTAATAGATAAGTCAAAATAATATTTCAAAAATCATCGATTATTCAAATTTAACAAGAATTTAATTCCAACATCTCCGATTGAATTTAGAAATCAAAATCATGCATTCCAAGATGCATAAACAGGCATAGGTATTCAACATCAACTAAAAAGATAGTTTACAACATATAGGTCATTCATGTATATATAAACTCATCTTAGGTGTGCAAATTTTAAGAAAAATATTTTTGTTAAAGAATAATATAATAACCATATCAAGAGGGAGCTTTCTATCTCACATACATGTGAGCACACACACAATGACTCCCCTCTTGCATGATCATGTACATACATGTTCTTTACTTAGTGTCTCAAAATTGGATAGGAATTTGGCTAATCCAACTGTATGGACGGACCAAGAGCATTTGAAAGCCCCTAGATCAGATTCTGAATTACTCGAATCTACCTTTGGATGATCTACATCCAGGCAAAAGAATTTTGACCGCTAGATGTGAATAAAGTGCTCAACCTCACAGGAACTCATCTAAATATATTAATAGTTATAATCTTACCTTGGACATTTTTTCATCTCTTCAACTAAAATATTATTATTTTAATGTCCTTCTTCTTACCCCCCCTATGTTCTTCTTCTCCGTTATACTTCAATTCCTCACGCATGCAAGTGGGACCGATCACCACACACCCAGGTGGACCCCTGACGCTCGCTTGTGTTCTCCGGTGACTTCAGCTCTCCTTGTTCTTCAAGCTGTATAGGATTGGTTCCCCCCCTCCCGCCCAACGTTCCTTCTACGACTATTGCCGTTCCAACCGACGGTCTGTCGCCTGTCGGCACGTCCTTTGAACACACGCCAGTTGTCCGTTCGGAATCCTTGCGACTTCAGGTTCACCACTGACTCTCGCTCTCGCAGGAGGAAGTTCAACGACCTTCGTCCACTGCGCACACCTCACGCCGCCACCACCTTTGTTCTTAAGGTCGACCTCTTTGTAGGTCACACCCCACCGTTACCGCAACACGCGGTGGGCTGGGTGGGTTTGATTGGTGCTTACGTAGGGTGGGTGTTGTATAGGTTTTATAGATGAGTGGAAAGAGAAAGTTAAAAAGTAATCAAATTCACATTTCAACTCATTTTGTGGTAAATTGAGTGAGAGTGTTACTTCAATCAATGTATTTTAAATCGATAGAAATTATTATTTATAGATGAAAAATTATTTTTTAAGTAAAAAATTATTTTTTATAGGTAAAAAATTATTTACTACCAATAGAAAGATAAAATTTATCGGTACATTTTGATTTTCAATCGATGTGTTTTAATTTTCAATTCGTTTATTTTAATTTTTAAATAATGTGTTTTGATTTTGAGTCTGTTTACTTGATTTTTAATCGATGGATTTTTATTTTTAACTAGTTGATTTTAATTTTTATTCGATTAATTCTGATTCTAATCGGTGTGTTTTACTTTCTTTTTTGGACGAAAATATAATTGGATACTTCGTAGTGCAAAATACATTACAACGGATGTTTTTATACTCGCATTCAAAGAGAAAATGTAGGGGAGGTTTAGGATATATATGTACGTAAACACACATTTTACTACCATCAGTGTTACATATATGGATCAAATAATTTCAATTTTCAGGAAACAAGAATAGTGGAAATTGTTGCAAGATGAGGAATTTAAGAAAATTCACAGATTTTGAATCCATGGTCGTTTATGAAATTGAAACTCCAGTTGGATCACACGTGGGTTTGTGCATGCTTAACATATTTGAGGCCCAATCTACGTGTGACTTATGCCTTTGGAATCCTTGAGATGCCAGCAATCTAAATCCATTTTTGAACCATCCATCCGAGCCCATCTGATTGCAAACATGAGAACTACATGTGTTTGTACTTCATTCTACACACTATTATTCAAATGAGCTTTGATTTGTACTTTCGATGTCGACAATCCAATTTTGTGATTTGATTTTTGATTCCGGTTATTAAAGTTATATACCTTGATCTAACACTATAATTGTAGATACATGTCAATCAATTCTTCTTGGGATTGATTCTTGAGAAAACAAGTTATATTTAATGTTAGATGCTAACATTAAATTTCATTCCTTCTGTTGGAAAGAAACTTTATTTTTATTTTCATGTTAGTTAGATTTAGCTACAGTTTTATTTTATTTTTATAAAAGCATCATTACTGATTGTTATTGTATGTGAGTAACCAATGATTTACTGAATGTAAATAATTTGTATATCTTAGATGTGAATAATAATGAATTACTCAATATTGATTATCTTGATAAAAGATTGAAAAGAATCACGATTGAAGATAATTTGATCGAATTGAATGGCATCACAAATTAGGGCATGTATCTATTATAGAATCAATAAACTGGTGTAAGATGTAGCTCTAGATTTTCTAGAGATTCAATAGTTACTTGCCAATGAATCTTGTGTTGAAGTAAAAAGTCCAAGCCAACTATTTATTCAAGGGATTTTATTGGAGCTCATACATAGAAATGCCTATGAACTATTTAGCACATCTACCAAAACTGACCATCCGTACTTGTTTCATTTATATATAAACATTCTTATGTTTATGTAATGAAATACAAATCAGAAACCTTTGAAAATTTCGAAGAGTTTCAAATGTTTGTTGAAAACCAATTAGATAGATGAATTAAAGTTATATGATCTAATGTGGGGAGGGGCAATGAATTCAATAATTATCTTAAATAAAAGGGAATTATTTCTAAGTTACTTTGCACCACTCAACCCAATGATGTCTTGGAGAGACAATTGAACTTTATTAGATATGGTTCAATCATGGATAAGCAAGGCAGTTTTGCCTCTATTATTTTAGGGATATGAATTAGAGGTTGTAGTTTAAATCCTCGACTAAGTAAGCTTCTAAGATTCCATATGAGATATAAATAAGAACTAAACCAAGTGTAAGATACATGAGCGTATGAGGTTGCCTAGAATACATAAAGCGTATGGACCCAAGCAAGTTGGTGCCTAAAATGATTTGTTGTCAGCACATTGGCTATTCTAGAAAGGATAACAATTATTAATTGTATGATCTCAAGCTAAAATGGACATTCGTTTATTAAAAATGTCAGATTTTCAGTGGATGAAGTTGTGAATCATTAGGGATCTGACGAAGAAAAGAAACTTGAAGAGTGATCTAAACCCATTCAAGTTGATAGATCGGATTAGGAAGAGAAGGCACTACCAAATAGTGATCTTGTACCAAGAAAAACCTCTAGGATAGTTAAACTTCGTGAAAGATTTAGATTCCATATTTCAAATGAGTTTGTGGTTGATCCTAGTACCTTTGAAGGGCTACGAAGGATTAAAGATATGGAAAAGTAAAAAATTGACTCCATGCACTTCAATGGATGCCAATTCTCATGGATCTTCCGAATAAAGTAAAGCAATTGGGTGCAAATGGATGTATAAGACGAAGAGCCCTAAATGGAAAGTGGAGACTTTTAAGGCAAGACTTGTTTCCAATGGTAACAATCAAGTGGAAGGCATTGAATGCAATGAAACATTCTTCCCTGCGGCTATCTTGAAATCTATCTGAATGTTGCTAGCAATTTATGCGAATTTTGACTATGAGATCTAGTAGACCTAAGTCAAGAAAACCTCTCTTAATGGATATCTTGAAGAAAATATCTATGTAGAGCAACTTGATGACTTCATACCTGCGGAAGAGAAGAAGATTTGCAAGCTGAATAAATCCATATGTACGTGGCCTTATAAGCAAGAGTCTAAAAGTTAAAATATTATATTTTATGAAGTTCTTTAGGGTCATTTAAAATTCTGATTAAGCTTGTGTGTACTAGAAGGTTGGTAGGAGTGCAATAGTATTTCTAATGTTTTATGTTGTTGATATCATATTCATTTGGGATGATTTAAGAATATTAAGTAGTTTTAAAGAGTAGTTAACAGAAATCTTTGAGATGAAAGATTTGGGACACACCTCCCGTATATTAGGTTTGGGAGTGTTAAGAGATTGAAAATCATGTGATTCGTAAGGTAATAAAAAAGTATTGTGTGTAAAAATACGGTTGTTTATAAAAAATTATTGAACTCTTGAAATAAATAGAAATCAGGGTAGTAGGAGTCTGAGTCATCCTTAGGGTGGCAATCTTCTAAATTACTAATTACTAAGGCAACTATTTTGTTTTTTTGGTTTTTAGGAATTTTTCATTTTTTTAATTTTACAATAAAAGATGAGAAGTATTCTTAATTCTACCAACTAATCCTAAATTAACAAAATAAGAATACACAAAAAGTCGAAACAAACTTACTACGAATTGGAAACTAGAAAATTGATGCAAATAAAAATAAATCACTAGAACAAAATTTTATCAATGAAAAATGATGTCAAATTACAAATAAACAGAGAGAGAGAATGAGTTAGGGGTGGATATCGATGTGGTGGTGATGATGTGAGAGTGGCGTGGATGTCGGCTATGGTGATGAGAAGGTGGGAATGCGCTCAAGCCTTCCTGTGCTACCGAGAGGAGAGGGAGAGAAGGAGAGGAAGACTGGAAGAAGAAGAAATAAGAGAGATGTGAATGTAAGGGGGTATGGAGGGGTATTTATAACCTCTTAAATCCCAAAATTCATCACCCCCTTAAAACCTACTACAAAAAATCACATTAGGATTGGGATTTGTCACATGGAAAGTGCTAAATTTTCGCCCTAGGCATGTAGAGCACATGCTTCACACACTATTCACATGTTGAGCCACGCTAGGTCCTGCTGGATAAGAGATGAGGTGTGGGCTGGAGGCACAATGTGATTGAGCATGGGGGGTGTGTAGGTGAGATGGCGTGGTGAAGAGGGGCGGCGTGTAAGAAGAAGGCGATAGGAGAAAAGAGTGTTCTGGCATTAGAGGCATGTGGAAGAGGTGCTGAGGAAGCTAAGGACTACTTGAAATTCACTAGCATCTTCAGGATGATGAAGGAACTCCTGCCCCTTTCTTGTTTTAATTGGAGGAAGGTCCTAAAGTAGGTGAAGATGCAACTCATTTGTAATATGGAAGTAATAAATCTTAACATGTATATATTTGTGTGTGTGTCAATTTATAATCCACTTATAATATTCTTCAGTACATGAGATGTTTGATTGAGGTGATGATTCGAAAGTCACCAAGTATATCTTTCACCATGCAGCGAGGTGACATCGAAATTGGAGAATGACAATGAAGAATAAGGTAAAATATGTAATACTATCAATACTTTCTATATATATGTATTTAATCAAGTGCTCTTGACGTTTTGTATGTATAATTTATTTTTATAAATGTCACATGAAGAGGCATTGAGGAATGTGACTCCAACGATATCATTAGATCTTTGGAGAGAATGTTGTGAGAATTGGAAAAAGCGTGAAATGGAAAAAAAAAATTACTTGCAGTTATATTTTCTAATAAATGATTTAATTGTTTCTTTATTGCAATATCTAATTCATAGAGGATCAGGCGAAGAAGAATAAGGCCAATAGGGTCAAATCTACACCACAGACCAATTGTTTGGGTTAAACGAGTATAGATACAATGAAGACAAGAAATGTAAGTAAATACACATTATTTATATTGTTTTAATTGAAAGTTAATATTATAAGTTGTACTTATTGTAAGTTAGAATTTTAAATACATTTACAGGCAGATGCGCATGAAGGTGCCTAGCTTGATTAGGTTGGAGTCTATGAGATAACTTATAGCAAAGTTACCACCGACGATGGGTGAACATTATACATTAGACATATTAGACGAAGTATGCTACATTTAATTTATTTAATTTAAACTTTCTACTCATTTTTATATGGTATTATTACTCAAGCATAACTTAAAATGTAATCAGGAAGAAATGATGAACTTAATCAATCCTTCTCCTCCTCCAAATGAAAACTTCAGGACTTAGCAGTTGCCTCTTATGACACTTGAGGAGGCTTTTAGAACTGTGATACCATCGAAGCACGAAGGCTTTGTTCATAGTAGGTGAAGAAGTTAGATGATCTCCAGTTGGTATGTGATAGGATCTAAAATATGGAATATATGTGGCTACGCACACAAAAACTCAAACACAAAATCAGTAATAACAAGAAAATTTGCACAATCAATCAAACCACAAAAGGACACAAAATGTATAGTGGTTCCCCTCCCTTGGGTACTGCACTACCTAAGCCTCCTAGCTTAGGGTTTTTAACCCGATTCTCTCAACCTCGAGAGAATCAATTTACTAAACTGAGGTAATTAATTGGTTACCTCAACCCAAGTACAAAAATGGGTTTGTTACAACCCAACAAGCAAATGCTCAATAACAAATGAAATACAGGTGTAAGAAAGAACTATCTTACAACTAAGTTCCTAAGCCTCTCAACAAATGTAAATATAATGTTACCGATTTGAGAGCCTAGAATGAGCGTGAATGCCTTGACAATGCGTGAAGAAATCACATCGAAGTGTTTGCAAAAGTGTAGAGAAATTGATAGCAGCAAACTATTCCTTCTTCTTCAAAATATTATGAGAATATGAAATATAGCTCTAGAATTTTTTTCCTCTATTTCTCATATGCAAACTAAGGGTCCAAGGGTTTATTTATAGAGTTAAGACCTTAGTGGGTCGTCTACTAGACGTTGGGGTTTAAATCTCAACGTTCATATAGCAAAAATTAATTTTCTAACCATTCAGTTTTGAGCCAACAGCTACCAGGTACCGGTACTAAAGTATGGGTACCGGTACTCATTGCTTCCAGATTTGAGTTTCAAACTCTTAACACAAATCTGTAACCCACTTGTATCGGTACTGATCATTAGTACCGGTACTCATTACCTCCAGTACCGGTACTGATCATGAGTACCGGTACTTACAGGGTACAGGTTTGTTTCTTGACAAAACCCAAACCTGTAACTCGCATGTACCGGCACTAAACTTTAGTACCGGTACTTATGGGTTAACAAGTACCTTTTTTAAGTGATTTAATCAATTACGTTTTTTGAAAATGATCGCAATATTAATCCTAATTTATCTCTAATTATTTTTACGATCTAAGTTATATTCCTTTGTTAAGAGGCATATACAATCTATAAATAAAAAATCTAAACTAGAAACACTAAAGGTCGAAGATGATCTTCTCCTCCTCAATTCTTCCTTGTCATCTTGCCTCCTTATCATGATCTTCTCCTTTTCATCAAGCCTCCTTTTCTTGTTTGCCTTGATCTTCACCTAAATCTGAAAAGAAGTCAATTGCAAACATTAATTTATAATAATTTTGTTAACACCAAAATAAGATGTGGAACAAGGTTCCAACAGTATGGACAGAAGGGGTCGTTGTCGTCAACTGTTGTTGAGTAGCTGCAGACATAGGTTCAAGGTTGAAATATGTAAATCAGCAAATGTAGTAGCAACTCCAAAATGTCACTTCATAATTGCAACAACAAACTCAAGCCTGGCTGGGTGCAAAACATTTCATAGTGTGACGACTCGAGTCTCACTAACCAATGAAACCCAAGTCGTCGTGTGCAAATATCAAGAAACAACAAATAAATAGAATCACAGTCATGCAACACATAATCATAAAATATCAATATCCAAACATCCATTCATAATACATTAAATGAAAAATAAAGTGTTGACAATTGAAAATAAAATTCACCATAGAAAGTAGGAAAGTAACTAGTGCTCAAGTACTAATAGAACCATGAAAAGACTAGAAATAAAGAGTCTAACAACGAAAGCAAACTAGATGAGCCACAGTGCTTAGTACAGACCATCTCCTACACCAAAACTCGATCTTGTAGCAGAAGGACCAACAACAGCCGCTACATCTGGCTGCTCAACAACACCTTGGTATGAAACCCAAAAAAACACGTCTGTATAAATTGAGTAGAGTAGAACAACAACAGCTGAGTAAAAGCAATAACAAGAGCATAAGAGAGAAAGGGGTACTGTATCATCAATTAATCCATTTATTAGTCATTACATTATCCAGTTCGTTTTATGGGTCGAAGCCAACTTATTACTGTCCACAAACATTAGTCAATGCCTCAAGACACGAGGTGATCTTGTGTAACTTCTTAAGACGTAAGATAGGTATAAGCCATCTTCTTGGCTGAGAAGGCCACTAATACGCATCAAGTCACCTAGATTTTTCACCCTGGGGTCATTGCGGAAAGGGGTAGTGGCTACGTCATGTGGCGTGAACACGCGCACGCGTTATGCACGCCGAACCAGAGATATCCAATGACCCACCCACCGGTTGAGAAAGAACAACTCCAACATTTGAGCCACGCATCCTGATATCCCAGTTGGCCACTAATTGTAACCAAATAGTTGTATGGAGGTCAGCAACTCCCTAAGGCAGCCCAAATTGGTCTGAAAGGCCAAAGATGCAACCGAAATCCGTTGAGTAGTAGGTCTAAAACCACTTAAGCAACCTTTACATCTTGACAAAATTTGGCGTATTGATTTCATAAATATTTCTAGATAACTAAGTTAATAACAAACTTATTCAAACCATAATCTCATCAATTACATTCACTGATTAAGATTATGAAAGAGTATGCATCATTCCCATAATTAACCATTCATTAGTTAGTTTCCACATTATGACAATGGTCCCAAGTAATTTCTCAATTAATGATCACAGCAATACCTGTTTCACGTAAAATGGAGTTCATTTCATACATGTGATGATAGGGTCATATTTAACATTCTTAATATTAATCATTCAAGAATCATCAATTTATTTCATATTAAAGTACCCAGAAACAAAAAGAACACTCTCATAAGGGTTCCGAACTCAGCAAAGAGAGAAACACGCTAACCAACATGATGTATGCGGAGAACCATGCAGAACAGGTTCACAACACCCGAAAATGAACTAGGAACAAGGGAGGGTAGAATACTCTACCTAAGGTCACCGAAGGGTCACAATGACTTTGAACCATGCGTAAAGGGCGTAGAAGCACATCACACCTCCCTCGTACTCTGCACATGCACTAGGAAATTTTCTTGGATCAAACATGCCAAGAACAGGGTTGGAAAATACCTTAGACACGTTTTTGATTTTTCACATTAGAAATAGTAATAAAAAATGAGAATAGTGGGTACCAACATATAGTACGCATTGATATGATTCCAAAGCTACCTTGTTTGTTGAATTTCGAGGTTGGGAAGGCCTCAAACCACTCGAAAAAGAGTTCGGGAGTCATTGAACCAACTGGTTCAAGAGAATTGAGCACCGACCTAGGCGAACTGGGCACGTGACACATGTCGTGCACATATTAGCTAAGTGCATGCGCCCACGGATCTCCTTGCTCATGGTTTGCCTACTGTCGTCGGATCACCATTCATCGTTGATCTGATTGCTGCACCTGCTTCCTTTACTGCGAGAACGTGTGAGCGCGCATGTGATGCGCTTGCCACACATCGCTTCTACATTGCCCGCTATCACTGCTACATGTTGCCCGCTCGACATGCATTGTTACCACTGTCGCGATAATTGCGGTTGGAAGCCCAGACTTCTCGCTATTAAGATTATTTCTTCTTCTTTTCTTTCTCTTTCTATCTAATTCTAAGTGACTTGGGAAGAGAATGATGACCCTCAACTCAAGGAGCCCTTTTTATAGACCCAACATTAGGTTTAGGGCTGGGATTTGTGGGTAAAGTACTGAAATTATCCCTAGGTTTAGTTCATGTTACATTTATGTCCTATTGACTTTTTTTGGACCTAACTTGAGCTACACACTCATATTAATGTGAAAGAAGTGTTGTTGGAAATCTTGTAACTAGAGGAATCTAATGATATGATACATGATATCCTTAGTTTTGACTAAGGGTTGACAAAAAACACACGTTTCTTCATGTTTTACGAGGTGTTCATACTCGTACTGAATCTAATGTGTGCTTATGGATTCGAAATGACTCAAACCACTTTGAAACGACTTGGGACTCGAATTTTTGGGTGTTACACATGAAGCAGTAGAGGTTGGTGATGGAGCAACAGAGAGCCGAGATGTAGGAGCTGATGGAATTTCTACTAGGGGTGTTTAAACAACCAACTAATCTTCGGTACCCGACCCAACCCATCATTTTTGACCCTATCGGGTTGGGTACCCATTTATCAAATATGGGTTGGGTCCCCATTAAATATGACTCATTACTTTTGGGGTCTCCATTTGGGTACCCGTCAGGACATCCATGGGTACACATTAATTGACCCATCCATGATCCATCCACATTGCTAATCCCGTGACCCAACTAAGCCAACTTGTGACCCCCCTCTCCTTAGTCTTCACTGTGCTCACCACTTAGTTTCAACCCATTGGCCATTATAACCCTTATCCCTTTAGGTGGATCGGGGGGTAGGGGTCGGGAGGCGGAGGAGGTTGCGTTGCGGTCGACATCGACGGGGGTGACGTCGGGGCTCCCCAAGCCGGTAGATCTGGACTCAATCCAGCTTGCGAGGTCATGGACGTGATCAAACTTGGAGGCAAGGCATCGCTTGAGGTCATGGAGCTCAGGTCGGGAGTAGGCGGAGATGTGGAAGGTGATGTAGCTGCCGGAGAGGGTCTCGTTGCGATGGTTTTAGTGCTTCGGTGCTTCCTTCCCTCCCTCGATCCTTTAATGCAAGAAAACCCCTCCTCGTTGTCCTTGGTCTCACACGCCTTCCCGATAATGTACGACACTTGTGCGTTGTTCCCTATCATCGTTAGTGCGTATATAGCCCGATAGTCATGCGCCTTATCCCCAACCCCAACGCCAATGATCTTGAAGACATTGTTACATACTTAAAGTTTCCATGTTTTATTTTTATTTTTTTAGTATTTAAAAAATTTTAAAATTATTTTATTTAATAATATTTTTCTTGTTAAATTTATATTTTATATAAATTTATTTTTTAATAAATATATTTTTATATTTTAAATATTTTTGATATTTATAAAAGTATTTTATTATTTTAATGAATATTATCATATATATTTTTATAATTTTATTTAAATTATATTTCATGTCTTTACATTTTTATATTTTAGCTAAATTAATCAATCAAGTACCCGATAAGTACGCATGACCCAATTTAGCATAGTTGGATACCATATCTATTTTGTTCCTGTTTGAATGGGTTGGGTTGGGTCATGACCTGCTTGAGATTGGGTCGGGTCAGGTGAAGTCGGAATGGGGCAGGTACCCGACCCACGAACACCCCTAATTTCTATGCAGTAGAGGGTGAGATCACACTTCTTATCACTTCCAGCCTCATAGAGACGATAATGACTTCTGCAGTGATGGAGCTGTTAGTTCAACCCATCTTAAATAATATTTTGATAATTTTACAAAATAAAGTAAAAGAAATAAATACTGAAAATAGTATATTTTCTTTGTTATAACCCCATTGTAGGTTTCGCAATTTCCAAGATGAAGTATCGGAGCATGAAGATTTATTTTGGGTTTAGGTCTTAGGTTTTGTTATACATTTGAAAGAGTTGTAATTTATATTTATTTAAGTCTAAAAAGAGTTGTAAAGAGCTCCAAAATAAAACATACATATATCTAACTTAGGCTCTCAACATTTAAGAAGAACTAGAAACATAAACCAAGTTTAGAAACACATATCAGATGTCTAATTGCATTCACAAACATCTAATTTTCCAATTTAAGTTGTCTGACATATTTATTAGATGACTAAATGCTCGTAGCCTTGCCTTAACATTTTATACACCTAGGCTCCAGTCGAAGAAACTTTGCTTTAGACGACCGTAGGTATATCCAGACGTACAATAAATCCATCATACGTCTTTAAAGTCTACCTTTGGACATCCCATTCATAATCCCCCTTAGCCTGCTTATTCAAACCCAACGGTCAACTTGAGTTACAAACGTTTGGACATGACTTCAGATATCCAATAATGGAATGTTATACCAAATCTCCTTTTGTCAGAACGAATCCAACGTAGAATGCCTCAACATTTGTTCCATACATCTGGACATGTCTCCAGACATCCAAAAATCAAAGCGTTACACTTAAAACCCTTTGCAAAGATTTGTTAGATCAAATCTCGCTTTTCAGATTGCAAGAAATCCAAAGTCCAAGACAATCATGATTATCAGATGTCTAGTATATATGTCAGACTTTTGACCAGACGTCTAATCCTTTAAATCTAGAACTTGTTTAGATTTGGTCAAAAATAGGAATGAACGCACCTAGAATTAGATGTCCAAAGTTTTACTCAGACGTCCTAAAATAGCTTTCTAGACTTCTAAACTAGATCTTGTCTCCATCCGGCAGAATTAGGAACTCTGATCCTTTGTATTAGATGTCTAAAATTATAGTTAGACGTCTGATAAGAAGTCTGACCCAAAAATCAAATGTTTGATTTTGCTGTCAGAATCATTATGAGCCTGATTCAAGTTGGATTTGCCCCAATCTCTTGGGACTTGCCTCCAACGGCTATGAGCCTTCTCCCAAGCCTTCTTGAAGGTTCTAAACTTTGCTACAAATATACCTTAACCCCTCTTAGGCAGGACACACCTTAAAGCAATTAGTTACATAGAAAATCATTCACTCCTAGCTTCCATTGCCCCCACTACTGTGGTATACTTTTTCTTGGGGTAAACTAACACTCCGATTGTGCTTCAACTCTTGTCTTTAGGGAGTTCAACTCATCCTTAGTAGCAAAATTAAAGTATACATATTTTTGGGAGCTCTATAGAGTGATTTTATTTTCCACTTTTATATGCTTGTTGTAGTTGGGTATTTGGCTTGTCAGATCCCCATCTCTTCATAGTGAAGGGAGAAACCTCTGTTTAGAGATCAGAGGTGTGAATTGTAATTGAGGTACACTACCCTCATTTTAAATAGTGTGGATAGTGGATTGATCACTGTTGTGATCGTAAATCCTAAGTCAAGGATTGACTTAGGTGGTGGTTTTCACCTGGTTTGGGTTTCCACCTAAAACTCTTGTGCTTCCATTTTTCTGATTGAAATTTTATTTGGTAATTACTTTTCAATTTCACTATTCATCCTCCCTCTAGTGTAATTTCAGGAGCAGGTCATGGGTTAGGAGTAAAGACTTGGTTTCTTAATTTGTTTATCAATACTTGTATTTTTGAAATTTTCTTTAGGTTGAGATTTACTTACTTTATTATCAGTTACATGTACCTTTTAACATTATGACATAACTTTCATGATCAATGACATTTTATTTCATGTTGTCAATTATTACGATGTGTCAAATAGTTTTAATGAACATATATATGTATTAATCATAGATAAACATATCTATAATATATACCTATATAGCTATGATTAAAAAATAAATAAAACATAATTTGCAATGGTTTTAACTTAAAACCATCACTTATATGACAATAATGACGATTTTAAAACCATCTCAGATACTCAAACTACCTCTTCAATTCCCCTCTTGACATCATAGACGATGATTTTTGTAACCAACATATATATAATTTACACGACGATTTATACAATAATTTCATTTAAATAATATAAGCTACAGTGATACAAACCATCACCTACTTAGTTATACGTGTCAGTTATCAGTA
Organism: Thalassia testudinum; assembly: GCA_037157565.1. Taxonomy (NCBI): domain Eukaryota; kingdom Viridiplantae; phylum Streptophyta; class Magnoliopsida; order Alismatales; family Hydrocharitaceae; genus Thalassia; species Thalassia testudinum. Next base: position 1,757,767 of record JAZHRO010000003.1, on the reverse strand, counting down.
AAAACCATCACTTGGACACTATTGCGACACACACTTTCGTGACGCTAAGTAACACAGTTTAATCACTTTTATCGATGGTTTTGAATCGTTGCAAATACCAATTTTTCCTATAGTTATATGAACGACCACTTAGCATTCATGTTGAGATCTGATTAAAAAGAGCATTGATTAGTCCATGTTAGACTTACACCCATTCATGTAGCTAGTTAGAATGTGACTATGTATCATTAAATATTGGGGGGGAATTGTGGGTGGTTCAAATCTTGCCATGTAATTTCTATTTCTTAGGTGTCTCATATGGACTCACTAATGAGATTATTAACTATTATGTCATCTCTAGAATTATTACATACTTCATGGTTATCATCGCTCTTGTTTCTTGGTTATTCAATTTACAAACTTTATGTTCATATATTGTTAGGTGAGCTAGATTGATTCATGTATAGAATGTTTATTAACTATGGCATCCAGATGTTGCACAATATTTTATGACAACTTACGTGAAGATTTAAATCACATGGAGAGATATGCATTAATTAATTGTTAGATAGGTTGATACGATGATTAATTGCATGAAGATGTCAATTGTTTTACCTAAACATGCAGTGGTTCATTTACATCAAGGATTTAGACATTATCTTGAAAATGCACTATAGGGGCGATGATTAGTGCAATTAAATTAAGATACAAATTAAAAAGATGCAACAAAGACAATCATAGGATACACTAGGAATTTTAGGTGGAAAACCTCAAAGGGTAAAAACCACCACCTAAGTCAGCTTAACTTAAGATTTTCTGATTCTCAAGCAATCAACCAATCACTAACCACACAACTTTGAATCATGGCGGTGTCCCTCAAGTACATTTCCATCCCTGATCCCAAATCAAAGATTTTATCCTTCCACTAGGAAGAAAAAGGGGGTTCGATAGGTTGGACACCTTATTACAATAATTACAAACAAAAGAAATTACAACCATGACCTATAAAGCCTTAATAAGATGAGTAACATGCTTAGCTATATAGGAAAAAAATGCTCTTTGAGATTTAAGGTGAATCAAAGTGAAGAATTAGGGAAGAGATGTTAAGTAGCTGCTTGAGTAGAAGAGAGCTTTGAGGAAGAGAGTGCTTGGAGAGGTTTTGAGTGTATAATGGTGTTTTTGGTCTCCAATGGTGTTTCTTTGGCCAAGGGATGTTCATGTCTATTTATAGAGTTCTTAGGAAGGCTCTAGAATGGCTTAGACTAGTATTATACCCGTTGGGAAGAATCTTGGGAAGATTTGGTCAAAATCCAATAATTGTACAAACTAATCAATGTTTGATCGTAATGTATAAGATGTGTTTGGTATATTTATTAGATGTCAAATTTAGGTCAATCGGACGTCTGTAAAGAATGTTGGATGTCTGGAAAGGAAAGGTAGGGTTCCTGGATTTGATCTTGTTGGATTGGATCTTGTGTAGGGATCTTCCATCAAAAGATCAAACGTCTGGTGCCACTATATTAGATGTTTGTGAAGAAGATCAGACATCTAAAAATAAACGGTACCCTTGGAATGCCCTTTGATTCTTTGGATCATCTACAGGCTACTTGGTTCAAGAGATTAGATGTCTGGAATGAGTGTTGGATGCCTAATGGTGATAATTACATTAACTATTAGATTTCTCAAAAGTTAGAAAATCAAGATTGCATCTGATAATGAAGATTTGCAATTTGTTAAAATCCTAACATCTCTATATTGGACTATGGAAAGGGTTATAGATGTCCAGAAGGTTTTATGGATGTCTGAAGAGGGGATGAACATATGAGGAGTTGAACACTGAACTTAAGGTATTTAGCTCATTGGACACCTAACCAAGTGTTGAACATCTCAAACAGAATCATTAGACATTTGGAGATAAGATCAAACATCTCGTTAGAGAGATTGTTTTGAGTTTGACTTTGAAATTTGATCCTATGGTTTTCCTAAGTGTTGTAGGGTTGTGTAAGAGCTACTTAGGACTTGGTTGGTATATTAGGGCTCTTTTACATTACATCTAGACTTAAGAAAGATAAAATACAACTTTTTCAAATGATATACAACAAGAGCTAACTTTTACAACCTAGGGCATACTAATCTACAACTATCTCGAATTTGCAAATGGGAAATCAAGTCCATGATCCTATAATGATCCTGCAATACTTGTTACACACATATATATGCACAAGGAATGAAATGGACTATGATTCTAGTTTTATTAAGGATTTTCTTTAAGTCATTTTGTAAAATCATCAAAATATAATTAAATGAGGTTGCACCAATAGGTTTGTGTGTTTTGTTGCTCAATAATAATAATAATAATAATGGATATGAAACCAAGTCAATTTAATGGATATAATATACATTGGTTAAAAGTTTAAAATGAAATGGAAATTTTGGTTTGTCATTTTGTAATGACAAGTGGAACTAAGTGCTACGCTATGTGTGAAAGCCACCTTTAGAACCCAATTATTAGGCCGTAAGGGCATCCGATCTGAAAGGATCCTACTACTTCCAATTTGTGTGAATTGATTGATTGGCCTAAAGGGCAACGCCATCTAGAGGTGTAAATGGGATTCTAAGAAATTCAGTGGCAAGACCGCAAGTGACTTAGCTATGCCCACAACGAGTGATATATGACGGTATATGAAGCCCTCACAAAAGTAAAGTATGTAAATTAGCATATATTGGATATGTGGTTTATATTTAGAAATTGAATCGGGAGTAAGGGTGAGATATATATTGACCGGAAGATCACTCATGCCAAGCAGTGGGTTAAGAAGCGGTAATTATATCATAAGATGTGTAACTTTAAGCTCGTCACCAATCAATAAAAAAAAGATGAATTAGCATTCTATTTTATTGCAATTATCATGTTATTGGGGTAATTTACCATAAGATGTGTAACTTTAAGATCGTCACTAATCAAGACAAAAAAGATGAATTAGCATTCTATTTTTCCCATGAGCACATTTTGATTCGTACTCTATTTTAATGTGCTCTTGTTATTAATTAGTCTTGATGATTATTGAGTTTCATAGCGCATAGGTTTACTTTAAAATTCTACGGAATAAGGCACCATAGATTCCTTGTAGAAAGTGGAAATGTCTCGAACTAGCATGGTTAATTGACCAATTGAACACAAATTAGGTATGTGATCTCTATTTAAATTGATGCTTAGTGGAACCATTGTGTATATTTAATGTTATTGGCTATCATTAAGATTACTATATGTAAAGCTTTAAGTTGGATACTTATGAAAAAAAATGTTTGTGTAGTCATGGGATGTTACAAATAAGAAGAGAAAGACTTGGAACCAAATGGACGTTAGCAAATGGAACATCTCAAGATGCAATTAGTTTGTTTTTAATGTTCCTCTGTGAAAGGTGTCTCTTGAATAAATGCTTATTTGTTGGGGGAGCAAATATTCTTAACAAGAAGAGCAAAAACTGAAAGTCCAATGTTTTTTATACTTTTTATTGTTAACAAAAAAAGGAGAGAAAGAATAAGAAAATTTGATAACCTTTGAAAATTACAAAATTATTCAATTCAAGAAATAATTTTAAAAAAGAATTTGTTTTTCAAAAATAAAACCTAACGCTTCAATCAAAGTTTAGTATACTTTGTCAGCATTAAAAGGAGAGAACATTGAGACATTAGGATTAATGTTGAAATATAGTAATATAAGTGATTATGATGTTAGAAGAGCTTAAAATAGTTCTTCTTATAAGGGTAAAATTGTAGCTTTCAAAGAGTGGATAAAGATTATATTTGATGAACATCGATGTATATTTAATACTCATGTGATTGATGCTATGGTGTTTGTGAATATCCATGATTATATGTGTGTAGGAGATTTTTTACAACTTTCAGGTGCATATGTACAGAGATGCCAGGCATCTATATCTAATCAAATGTGAGGAAGTATGATAATCAAGCCTCACATGTGGACTTGAATTCTACAAGTTGTAAGATGCAATTAGAGAGAAGAATATGGGAAGAACAAGTTTAAATTTTTAGTTATGATTTTTACTTAGTAGAATTATTAAAGATTATCAAAATATATTATGATATAAGTACCATAGAAATTAATCAAACCATTTAGGGTTGAGTCAAAGTACTAAAGAATGAAGCAAGCCTACAAAGAGCACAATCCTTTGGGTTTTAAAGTAGTTAAAGATGCATTTATCAAATTAGGAACATGCCTATAACTCAAGTTCAAATTAAATGACCGCTATTAGCAAATATGGCAAGACCAACCAGTAAGGCTAAATCGAAGTGGGCAGTTAGGACATTTTAGTGATTAGGAGGTAATTATGTGATTCAAAATTAATTTGAATAAATCTTTATTTAAAGGCATTTTTCTCCACATGTCAAGTTTTAGACCAAGGCTGATTTGCTATGATTTCTAGTCATTAGAAGCATAACCCATGATCATTTTACAAGTTAGAATTCACCTATAAATAGATAAGGTTTAGATTAGAATTCACTTATAAATAGAGAAAGCATTTTAAAAAAAAAAACTGTAGAGAACGTTGAAAGGGATTTCAACATACAATAATAATACAAATCATAAGCAAAGATCTATAGTGAAGCTTTAACTCTCCCTCTAGACCTAGCTTTAACTCTAGAATGTTGATTCTAATTTTTAGGAAAGTGATTCTGGTGATTTTGAAAGTTTAAATGGAAGTGATTCTAGAGGAAACTTTGGCAAAATGATTTTAGAAATGATTCTAGAAGAATCTCTAGTGAAGCATTTTTAAGTGAAGTGATTTTGTTTGAATTATTAATAGGAAGCTAATTCAAAACCTAAGGAAGAAGCCCTATTGGGAATAATAGTGGGGACTTGTCAATAGCTTCACAAGTGCAAAAATTGTAAAACTTTGAATTTAAGATTCTAGACAACCATATTAAAGCATATTGACATATTATGGTGAAGCTATAGGAATGAAGGTTGATATTGTTGCTATTACATTTCTCTTGTACTTGAATTAGTCATATATTACCGTAAATAGGATGGTGCTGTATATGAGTCTTAGTTGACTAATGCTTGGAGACCAACTAGTTAATTATTTAGGTTGGGCCACTCGTGTGAAACAACTCACGGTTGAGCTACTTGTAAAGCAGCTTGGTTTGATTGGTAGTGGATCAATTATTGTTGTGAGGGTTCAAGTTACACCCATAAGTAATCTGGTTGTTTTATAATGGATTTGTATTTAGAGGTCTCATGAAATTCTAAAATAAGATAACCTTAAGTAGTGGATTGACTTTAGATAGATGAATCACTCTAAAATACTGGTGTCATTGTGGTTTGATATTTGTACATATTAGATATTGTAGCTTGATATATTATGCTTGGAGGCATTGATATAGGATATGAAGAAGGGATAGGCACCCCCTTAGAAAGCAAATCTTTAGTTAATCTCAAAGTATCAATCCACAATCAACCAAGCCCATTCAATCAAGATAAATTTTTTCTTCTTTCTTTTCCATCATAATTTGCAGGACTCCATGTATAAGAATCTATAAGGGCATGCATAAGGACATGCGTACATAATGCTAGGGCAAGAACCAATTTGTAACTACATTCTATATAGTAGATAAGGACAATCCTCCCTAAGACATGACCCATTGTTTATCTATGAGTTTGGATAAATTCTCTTGGATTCAATCTTCTCTTTTAATTTGGTTGCTTTAGCCTCACCACCTCGCTAGGCATCCATGAGAATCAATTGCACCAAGCCAACTTGAAAAACTTCTTCAAAGACCCTTGAACATGACCTACTACTAGAACCAAACGTAAAGCCCTTTCGAAGTTACATCACAAAGATATCCAACTTCATATCAACTATATGCATATCTTCTTCTAGTTCTTTATGCACTAAATCATGGCCACCTAAAGCATATTTCAAATGTCGCACCTAAGTCCAAGTTTTACCCAATAACATACTAATGGAATAGGAAGGATACTATGCCTTGGTCTTTGGTTGGAGTGGTAGGGTGTATCTCAAATTTTAGACATTGTATGGCAACCTGTAGTATTATTTTGACATCTATGGATTTGGTGGGTACATATCTAGCACAGATGGGGATCAAGATGTTGCCTATGAAATTGAAGATTTTTTTTTTGATAAAGAGAAAGGACCACTACTGTTCATAGTAGTTGTCCATTTTTATTCATAAAATGAAAAATATAGCACATGTTATCCAACCACAGCCTGGCAGGGTAGGCTACATCCGCACACATATTCTCCACCCATACATTCCCTCTATTGAAGGTAACATCATTTCTCGTTCTCTAAATGGCCCATAAGGTGGCTTCCATGTAGGCTCGCGGATTGTTCATCAACAAAAAAGAGGACCAGAGCCCCTCCTATGTGGGCAGTGAAGGGGAACAGAATTTGCTCCAGAATGCATTGGACACCAAGCACGAAGTAAATAGGTGCCTGGTATCATCCTCTTCAAAGCCACAGAGAGGGAAAAGAACTACTGCAGTACCCATAACCCTCCCTTTGTAGGTGCTCGTCATTAGACCTTCCTGTTTGGATAGCCACAGAAAAAATTGAACCTTCAAAGGGATTTTGAACTTCCACAAACAATTCAACACATGTCTATGCTCGTCACTCCCTTGATCCCAACAAGGATCTCGTAAGCCTTGGATGGCGTAATATACCCTTCTGTCAGTGCAACTCGTCATGGCCATCCCGTGGCCTAAAGGCCTCCAATGTTGCCTATAGCCTACATGCCTCCTCTGTAGTTCTTGTGGATTATGTTCCACTAGATGGGATCCTCCAACCATCTAGATCCCCCTGCCACACATTAGCCACTGACACATCCTTTAGGCCAAAGGATTCATACACGTGGGAATGAATCTTTAAGCCTTCCTTTTCCACTCCAATCATCTTTCCAGAAGTACAATTGCTCACCATTCCCATGGCCTAAAGGTCTCCAATGTTGCCTATAGTCTACATGCCTCCTCCATAGTTCTTGTGGATTATGTTCCACTAGACGGGATCCTCCAACCATCTAGATCCCCCTGCCACACATTAGCCACTGACACATCCTTTAGGCCAAAGGATTCATACACGTGGGAATGAATCTTTAAGCCTTCCTTTTTCACTCCAATCATCTTTCCAGAAGTACAATTGCTCACCATTGCTAAGCGCAGGGGAGAAAGTATCTCAATGGACATTAAGGGCCTCGAAAATCAACTTCCAGAAAGGAGATGCATTGTTGTTGGAGTGGATCAGATCTACCAACTTTCCCATGTTAGCATAGGAGTCTTTAATTATCTTTTGCCACAAACCATCATCACCCCTCATGATGATCACACCCCATTTAAGAAGGAGGGCATCACTAAACTCTCTAAGGCTTCTAACCCCTAATCCACACCGTTTCTTAGGCATGCAAATCTTGCGCCATTTGACTGGTTACATAAATTTCCCTCCTGTGATGGTCCCTTCCAGAAGAAGCACTTACACACAATATCAATTTTCTTTATAATAGAATCAGGAGGCCTAAACATAGAAAGTAAGAAAACAGGCATAGCAGATAATATCGAGTTTAATAAAACCAATCTGCCTCCTTTCGATAAGAATCTCCCACACCAACTCTCCATCTTCATAGAGATCTTCTCAAAGAGGAACATCCAGTCTTTCTTCTTCATTCTCTTGGCCTGGAGTGGAAGGCCAAGGTAGCGGATGGGGAGATTTACATATGGTGTTTGCAGGATCTGTGAAATCATATCTTTTACGTTGCAAGTCCTACCAAAAGAAATCAAAGAAGACTTTGCCCCATTCAACATAAGACCTGTCATAGAGCTAAAAATATCCACCACATGCTTTAGTGCTCTTGCTTCAGATTCCCCCCCTTCAATGAAGAATGTGGTATCATCTATGAATTGTAGGATAGGGGTCAGCACACGCTAAGAAAATAGTGTGTGCCCATATAAAAAATCTCCCATGTAGGCTTTAAAGGCAAACCATGCCAAAGTGTTTATTGCCAAGATAAAAATTAGAGGAGCAACTGGGCAACCCTACTTAACACCCTTCTAAGGTTGTATCCATTTTCTTGTATGGCGACTATTTATAAGAGGAGAGAAAGAAGTAGTCGTGATACACCTCTTGATCCATTGGACCCACATTTATGGAAAGCCTCTTCTCTTGAAAATTTCCCAAAAGTACTCCCAGGAGACTAAGTCGTACGCCTTAGAAAAGTTCACCTTCCACATGAAGGCTTGTTTCTTTCTCCTTACCCACCCTAACACCATCTCCTGTGCTAGTATAAAGAAATTCAAGAATATTGGAGACTCACATACCAACTAAAGAGATTTAGAGGGCTCATGAAATTTGATGAATTTCACCTACATGTTCCATCCTTCCAATAGCGAGACTTTAACTAAATATACTCATGATTTTTTAACTAAGATTGCTTTCATAGGTATCTTTAAGAGCTATCATCTATACACATTCTTTTTATCATGCATTTGTTAGGGTAAGCCATAATCTAAGGTTTCTATTTTATTTTGTTGTAAGGCTATGAGTCGCATCCAATTTTACATTTTTCTCTTATATCGAACAAGCTTTGGTCTAGTCCTCTTGCTCTCCTTTTGGAAAAGTCCTCACCAAGGAGAGAGAGGCCAATTTTATATATACTATAATAACAATTATATGTGCTAGTTGTGGATCTGCCTTATGCCTTCTATTAAGCATAACAGTGATTAATTGCAGCTCATTTGATTAGGTACAAAATCCAAGGGTTGGATTGTAATGAATTAATATTTTTGTACTAGATCAAAACATCCCATAAGTTATTATGGGCCAATCTTGTAAATATAAAATGGGCTTAGATCCCAAACCTTGGATGGAGATCCAAGGGTTCTCACCATATTAGGTTTAGTTTTGGAATCCTATAAATAACTCCTTAAACCTAGATTTGGAAACCCTAACTGATTCCAATTTGTGTGCAACCACCATCAAAGAGAGAAAGAAGAGGTCGTCGATCATCTTCTGTTATTCTCATTCTTCTTCTTTGTGGTTCCTTGGAGGAGAAGGAGGTCGGTCAAAAAGAACCCCAGCCGTCCCACTCCTTGCTAGAAAGAAAAAAGAGGTCGACCAAGGCATCCCTTAATCACATGCACGAGTGTGTCAACTAGGAAGCCTCCAAATCGTCCAGACAGTGCATGATGTGGTGGATTTGATCCACATAGGGTGAGGCCTCTTCTTGATCTTCCTCCCAAGTGTTGGGTGCTGACCAAGAGAGGTCCTTGGTCGATTGACTTGTACTTAGCTGTGAAGATTTGATCCTCAAGGCCAAGTTCTTGGTGGTTTTGAGGCAAGAGTCACCTCCCAGTTCGTGAAGGGGTATGTGAGGTGTGAAATGTTCATGCTCACTCAAAGGAATCAAGTGTTCTTGACACGAAGGGTCTCATCTACCTATTGAGAATAAGGGAGTCCCTTCAGGAGAAGGTGTTGTGCTATGTCACTCACAGGTATAACCCTTTACTCATTGAGATCTCGAAATGGGGGGATACTAGATCTTCCCATGTGGTTTTGATTTTCATAGGTTGTTTATCGATTTCTGTTATTCGCATTTACAAGCATCAACCCGAGTTGTGATTCAATGAAAAATTTTAAATGCGTATGTTTCATGCTTCCTAGATGCCACAGGGAATCGAGGATCGAATAGTTTGGGTCCCCATGCCCCCTTAATTGTTGAGAAGGTTTGAGATGATCCACAATAGTGATATCACAACCTAAGTCATTTCAGAGTTTGTGAAAATCGTAGATTAGGGTTGTTTAATCACACTTGGATGGTTAAACCAGATGTCTGATGTTGACATTAGACGACCAACTAAACTTGTGTCATACGTCTGACTTGTTAACTCCACACGCTTGATTTATGAAACAAGAGGCACTGAGTTATATGTATCAAGTAATCAATCAGTGGGTAGTTGTATCCAGTGAATGTTTGACTTGATTGTCAGATGCCTGATTACGATGGGAAATTATTCCTGGTATACTATAGGGCACGATGTTGTAGTTGGATGACTTGCATGAATCTCAGTCGATTGTTTTGTGAAGAACCAGATGTCTAATAAGTAAGCCAACCATCTGCTTACTATAAGAAATTGGTTCTAAGTCATGGCCTATTGTAGCCACCGGGCAATATGGAAACCTTGATTTTAAGTATGGTTTTGACTCAAAATCACGTATGATTTGATTCAACCTTTAAGGAAAAACCTAATACGGGTATTAGGGAATATTCATTTTTTTTTCAATGATTTTTGTTTTGATTTTGTGCCTATGGATTGATGATATGGATGCGATTCCCGTAAATCTAGCTACGCAAAAATTTTGAAACCTAGAACAAATTAGAAATTATTTTGAAAAATAAAATTTTGATTTATAATTGGATAATTTTTGAAATTAAGGTTTTAAAAATAATAGGATGCCTACATTTCTTCCAAACTGGATCTCAAATTAGGTTTTACTAGTAATAACTTATCATAGTCACCATAATATGATTAAGTAGTAATCATAGGAGAATTGAACACTTGCATGCCCTCAACATGTGATGCGATGGGTTTCTGTATGCCATTTTTTTCAATGTTTTGATGATTTTAATGTTGTGGATTTATGATGTGATCACAATGGGATTCATAGTGGAATGCTTGGTGAGAGGGTTAGGTTATTTTTCATGTAATCCCTTTAATTTTGAGAGCCCTTTTTACAAGTGATGTAATTTTGTGGAATGAATGCACATGTATGTGATTGGATGCATGAGGATAAGATCTCAAACACAATACATAGGGAAGATTAGAATGCGATTCTAATTCTAGACTAGGTCAAGATTATAAATTTAATAGGATTAAAGTGACTATCTCAAACCAACCTAGTCAAACTAGTAGGATTAGATCCCTTAAGCGTCAAGCGGATTATCATGGTGATGATTAACTATTGGCCTCCGCCTAAGTGAGGGAACTATAACCACAAGGCTGTGTCAGTGGGTGAGATCCCCCTCGGGATAGCATTGGCATAACATGCATGTGTAGCAGGTTTGCTTGTTTCCGAGAAGGGATGGGCCGTGTGCGAACTAGCCCATCTATAGTTTCTAGCCCCTCAGTTAGGTGCCCTCAAGAAGTTCATGTCGGGGTTTTAAGAAATGATATATTGTAGTATAGCCGGTATAGCGCGAAAATAAATAAAATTTATGCTTGAATGGAAATCCAAGGTTGAACGCAGGGAGTAAGTACCAAATCAATCTCAAAATCACAATTCTAGGTGAAATACAAGTAATTAAGATCAGAAGAATAATCCATAATGATATATAATGTGAATCGAGTATCAATATGCAAAAAGGTTAGGGTAAAATGGTGATTTGAATCACCAAATTACCCTTTGAGTTTAATCTTCACAATTTATTTAAATATATGAACAGTGAGCCGAATCAACTAAGCCACAATAGTCAAATATCCCAATAGTGTTTAGAACCAGCAGAATCGAGCACCAATAGAGGAATAGAGGTAAAGGCCTCTTCTTTCCTTCAAGCCTCAAGGGAGAGGCGCACAGTATAGCACCAACATAGGCACGAAGGTCCTCTCAGAGACTAAGTATAGAGAGCAGAAGGTGTGAAGGGAAAACCCCCCCTCCTCTTTCTCTCTCTCTCTCTTTCTTCTTTTTTCTCTCAGAACAAGCATACCAGACCGAACTCGGGTGGCCGGGTAATCAGGTGTGAATAGGACCAGACCTGCCGGCGTGGAGGTAGGTGAGGAGTACACAGCAGTGAGTGAGGGACTCGACCCCTGTGTTCGTGGGTGAATAGCAAGGATCATGAATTCCTCATATCCCGCTTGGGTGGCTGCAGATTCCATGATGTGGGACTAAATGTCCCACAGTCTTTGCATGAAGCAGCAGATGGTGGAGGGTCCAATTGAGGCAGCAGGTTCTAATGCAAGCGTTGATTGGGCACCTGGAGATGCACCTGGGAGTAAACCATGTCGCTTGAGGGTGTTTCCTGGAGGTATCATTGCCGGAGGAATGTGGATGAGGTCGGTGGAGTCGAAGCGGTGGTGGAGGTCTGACGATCACCTGAAAAGCAAGAACACGGCCTGGTGGCCCAATTAAATTGCTGAGAAGCTTCGTCGGTCGTCGATGAGTGCAGTGGTGGTGTTTTTGTGGAGTGAAAGTGCCTGTGGTGGTCTAACAGCCTCGGGAAGGTGGTGCGTAGGTGGTGGCATTCGGGGGTGTGATGGAGTGGGTAAAACCCTAAATAGGTTTAGGACTTTTGTAGGTGGAGTTGAGGTGAAGCTTCTGGAAGTGGTGGTAAGGCGGATGGTGCGGTATGGTGTCGGGGAGATCTCGCAGGAGTTGTTGCCGGAGAGGAGGAAGATGACGGGGAACAAGCGGTGTGGTGGTTGAATCAAGGTACGAGCTTTAGAGGAGGAGAGGAAAAAGTAGAGGGGATTTGAGGAGAGGTAGAGGGACGGAAAGTGATGAGTCCATTTTAATGGACTATTGTTACGCCTAAGTTAACTTTATTCTTACATTTTATGTTTGTTAATAACTACATTAGGTCATAGAATGATTGCATGCATCATTACTTAAGTTACATCTATTCTATTGCATTCTATAACTTATTATGTAATTATTTTATGTTTCATTATTTTAGGAAGAATATTGCAAAGAAACCAGGGTGGTGAAAAGAAATCCCCCCCCCCCCCCCCACGGGGATCTCTCAACCTCTGATTGACCTCAACAAATCCATCAACAGCCGCCGGCCAATTTTAGTAAGGGATTTGAAAATCCCTTGACTTGTGCCGGGGAAGAAGAACGGATGGAGGGGAGGAGATAAAAGGCAGGGGTGTGCTCTTGGCTGGGGAGCTAGCGGATTCCCTCCCTCATCATCTCCACCTTCCCCACCGTGGAGAGGGCATACACGGTGGAATTGGCATACATCGTGAACCCCACCACTTTCGTCATCGCCCCTCCTCCACATCGATTGTATGTGCACTGTGGCAAAGTGCACGTACCCATTGCCATCCTCCAATCATCATCCTTTTTCTCCTCCTTTTTCTTCTTCTTGAAAGTACCCATTATTGTCGACGACCATCGCCTACGCACATCAATCGTGCCACCACTTCACCGCGTGCAGCACCCTCACGCACGTGCCCACTCACCGCAGCCACGATCGCATGTAGCCATAGCAGTAGCGTCCCCTCGCTGTGCACGCACAGCCACACTCCATCGCAAACCACTTCACCGTGCACAGCGCCACCCGCCAGTCGCTGCTTTCACCAAGCGCAGCACACCACGCACCTTCCCCCCCCCCATCGCCACATGTGTGCAAGCAACAGCGCTACCCAACTTCGCACAGCCATGCCCTCACGTGGCCAACAGCCGCACGCGTGGCCTCCTCCACTTCGTCTTCTTCATCGCTAACAGGGAAGAAGAACCCATCGCTGGCGGGTTCAACATCCACGCAGACGACTCCACACCCCTCCGTTTGATGTGCCATCGATACCAACGCACTCGCCTCGAATCCATGCACCTTGCCACACCATAGGAATCTTCGACGGCAGCCTATGGGCACCCGCGGAAGAAGCCACCGCCACCGCCCCTCCTCGTCGCCGGTGAGAGCTCTGACTACCGTTCCCGTCTCCTCGACCTTTGTTGGAATGGCCTTGCCTTCCTTGACCTCCTCAGAGCTTCGCACCTCTAGCTGCGCCTTCTCCTCCGCGTGTGCACGAGAACTAACTCCCTTGTTTTGCTATAGTAAAACCTCAATTAGTATTTACGCTAAATGCCATTGTGGATGTTGCTATTCATTTATTTAAGGCATTACAAAATTGAGGTGAATTTGCATAGCCCTCCTTCTACTTCATAAAAATTACTTGCATATGCATGTCTCTTATGAATGATTTAATGCATGTCATAAATATTATGGTAAACAAGCTATATTCTAGAAATTAGTATTTACAGTGTTTACCAATATCAAGATCATTATTTTATATGATATTATATAGTGGTGATTTTGCATATGCACACCTGTATTCTTGATTGATTATTTGAAGCAAGAAATCATGTTGAAAACACATGCACCAGTTAGTATGCATACACATTGAGATTCCCGGATAAACGAGGCACAATTCACTAGTTTAAATAGGCTAATTCCTCCTTGTGGAGATGACCTAACTCTTCGTGGTTAGTTTTGAGAATTAAAATATTTTGAAAAGCGATTTTCTACCACACGGTTACATACAACGACACATCATTTTATGTTAAAGTTTTCAACGAAAACAAAGATCGCTCTTTCAAATGGCGCCGTTGCCGGGGAGGAAACACGCCTATTAATTTTTTTGGAAAATTTAAATTATTTTTATGCTATTTTGAAAGCTTTTTTGAGTTACTAACTGTAGATATTCTTCTGTGTAAAAACACGCAACGAACTCGACGGGCGTGCAAGGTGGAGACGATCTTTTTGGTGGACCTTGATGCCACCGGGAGGCTAGCAATGGATGCTTGTGGGCCTTGATCCCACGCACGTAGGCCTATGGAGGAGCCTTTTTCTGATTTAGTCATTAGATCTTAGTTTAGATTTAGTTTAAATAGACATTAGAACTTAATTTCTGTCTTTTGGACCCTTGTCGGGTATTTTTGGAAATGTGTTCCTAGTGTTTCTTTATTTCTTATCGCTTTTGTATGCAGGAGCATATTTTCGGGAGTGTGTTCCCATTCATTTAGATTATAGGATTATTCAAATTGTTTGAGCTGCATGTTGGTTAGTTAGTTAGATTAGGTTTGATTGCTTATTATTATTAAAAAAAAATATTCGAATTGCCTGCTAGAAGTTGCATATCTATAGGACGACCATCTAGGACTGAATGAACAACATCTAGTTTATCTTTACTGCATTGCATACATTCTTGCACCAAGAAAGCTGGAGTAAGGTACGTCTTCTTTTTAGCATCAAATACTTGTCATGCATTTGCATTGGACTTAATTTCAAGACCACTAAAGTGTTTGAATCGGGTTAATTCAGTGGTCACTTTAAAAATTGGGACTGTTAAGAGGGTAGACCATAAAATCTGTGACTTGAAATTGTGTGAAAAGGATCTTGTTTGCGAGGTTTCGAAACTCAAAATGCAAATGTGTGTTGCACACCTGAGACACTGTGCACCTCACACATAAGGTCATTAGATAAATTTCTACCTCTCCTCTTTGCACCACAAGGGAAGTTAGTCGAAAATCAACAAGCCTATCCACCAAGTTACTTCAGTTCCTTGTGCGTGGGCTCGATTTGAGACTTCCATCCTTTGCGAGTAGGTTATAGGCACCAACGAAGGTTGGCCTAGGAAGCGTAATTCTTGCAAAATTTGTTTGGCCACCAACTGAACATTTAATTCTAAGACCTACAATATACTAAAAACAGATCCCACTAGATTTGCGTTTGTTTTGACAGCGATAGAACTCTCTAGGAAGTTTTTGCTTGTGTTTTGAATTCTTTTAAATCCTAAGAGATATTAACCTGTTTAATTGAAAGAAATGGATTATCCTTACTCCTATCATTTTAACTAGGATCCCATACCCCGAGCGTATTCATCCTTTGATGGGTACATTATCAATTCATGGAATCATTCTTATTCTTATCCTGGGATCATTGGCCCGATAGCTCCCACTTTTGAGCGGAGCTTAGGAGTGGGATTTTCCAACCCTGAAATCCCTATGCAAACACCCAACCCTCACACCCTTCATGATTTTCCGTATTGAAGTTGGATCAATACCCCTAGGTAACCAGAGCCTGAAATTGACTATCCTCCCCAACCTGATAGTAGTAGCCTCTCCTCTTTTATGAAAGAAATGCAAAAACAACAAAAGGAAATGATGGAATATATGGGAGAGATGTTGAGGAATAGTTAACATTTGAATAATGAAATTAGACAGCTTAGCTATGCTCTTCCCAGTAATTCTGATCCCTACTCATACGACCGTGATCATGAAAATAATTCTGAGGAAACCAATGACAATAGGGATCCCATTTTACGTAGCTATCACTTAGACTCTTCCAATGAGACACGACCACTAGAGGAGAACGATCCTAGTGATTATCCAATCGAGCTATATTGGAGTCAACAGAAAGGGAAGATGATACCTCTTGAGGACCTTGACCCTAATGACAGTATTTTCCTTACCCCTGATAACCTGGGTCAAGGTTGTATTGTTCCTATCACTTCCCCTACTAATTATCTGGTGGAATCCCATTCTTCCCTTAGTGAGCCTAATACTGACCCTCCACTTAGGGAATCGACACCTACCATTCAACATTCTGAGGATTTAAATGCACCCAATGAAGGTGACTCTAAGGGAATGGAGGTTGAATTAGATCAATTTTGGTCTCAGGGATATGAAGAGTCTATTTCAGAGGACGAGGATGACCCAACGGAGGAACCCGGATTGAAAATCTGGAGTGAATCACAGGGGGATTATGTGTTATTTGAGGACTTGCCCCCTGAGGATATAAATAATCTGGTGAAATCTGGATTCCTCCCTTCTTTCGATTTTGAGAGTCATCCTCCACAAAATCAGGAGTTGATATTGGAGGAAGGCAAACACAATAGCGAGAAGCCTAGGGGAGACTCTTAGGGACAATATACATCAATTGAGGATTTATACCCCGAGAAGAACAACGAATTCAGTGATATAGGCTTTCTCCATAACATTAAAGATGATAATCCTCCTAAAGATATTAAGGATAATGAAGTAGCACACAAAGTCCCCGGAAAGGATGTAATTGACAAGAAAGAACCCGGGGATGGATTTGTTGATAATTCTGATCTTGCTACTTCCCAAGAAACCCAACTGTTGTCTAAGCATGTTGATCATGAGTCTACTAATGAGATATTGAATTCTATTCATGAGTCATATATTATAGAGGAGCAGTTGGAGATTCATAAAATAATGAAGCTAGGTAAAGATGTGAAATACGAATTCTTATTGGGAATGGAACCTAAATAGCCTAAGCCCTCTTTGGACATAATAATTACCACCCAATCACTCAAGCAACTAGTAGATTCCTTACCTAATCCTCGGCTTGGGTCTCTACTCATTTACATTCTTTTTGGAGAACATATTAGGCCAGTACATCCTCGGGTAGTATGGAAAGTGTGGATTGATGCTTGTACTTTTAGTCTCGCCATTCAAGGGTTTGAAATAATAATGTTTATATCTTTTAAAACCCATCCTGCTTTGGAGGATCCTTGTTATCCTCCACTTATTCCATTTCAGGAGGTCCTTTTTCATATTCCTTTTGTTATTCCTAGACCTCCCAAGGTAGCCAATGAGGTTCTCTGCTTTCATATCTTCTGGCGAGCATTTGGAATCACGCTGCATCATCAGCTCGCCAACATCCGTGGCTACCTATTTTCTAGGCCCACGCTGTTACACATATTTTTAGGGCCTAGCTTTTTCTGACTGAAACCAGACTTACTGGTTCCTTATAAGTTTGGTTGCTGACAGAAAATGCAGCACTTGTGGGGAGGCAACCCAACGTTCTGAATAACACCATCATCAGGTGATTTCCTTCCTTTCTCCTCCTGTTTTCATTTTACAATGAGGACATTGTAGGATTTAGGCATGGGGGTGTGCATTTTACATTTTAGGAAGTATTCATGCATTTAGGTTAGCATATAAAAAAAAAATTCTTTTCTTGAGATGAATGAGTTAGTCCCTAGCAGAACATCTTTGTCATGGAGGTGTCATTAAAGAATTTTCTTCTTAAATTGTTTCTTAAGTTTAGAATCTAGTACATTTACTTCACTTGCACGTAGACTACGTAATGGATCTTTGAAGAAAACCAATAAGCATTTTTAGTCTACTGAACCCTTGGACAGTTAATAGGGAGTTAGGCATACTATCTTCAGCATATCCACCTCATATTTGTGAAAAGAAAGTAGAGAGATTACTGGTGTGCTAAGTCTAGTGCAAGGACTCTTAAGTTTTGGATAATTAGATGATGATACTTCAGAGTTAGGCATAGTTTTCGCTCTCTGTTCCTGTGTGCGTACATTGTGTGAATTCCTAAGAGTCACCAAATAAGGCAGATACATAGACATTAAGTATTAATAAAGCTATGGCTATGGTCGATGGTTACGACCGTCCTTCATAGAGTCCTCGGCTGAAGGAGGGTAATAGTGTCAAAGGTTAGAAATACGCCTGTCCTATCCATTCCTTCCCAATTCCGAGAATAGGCACTTCCACCAAATAAGATAGACAATATCCTCTTGACCATCAACATCCCTAATAATGCCTCATAAATAAAAGTCTGTGTCGTGTTATGTTGATTTATAAAGAAAGAAAAAAAATAAAAAAAAGAAGGAGAAACAATTATATTAAAAAAAAGAAGAAAAGAGAGAGAGAAAGCAAAAAGAAAAGAGTCCAAGTTTATAATTTTATCTTCGTAACATTGTTTCTAAGGCAACAAAAACACTCATCGCGATCCACCAAATATGACCCATACCTACCTTTCAGTATTTCTGATCGCTTGAATACTGGCTGAGGACTCTAACTTAGTTGTAGAGTTATTATGACTTCAGTTGAAGTGTGAATGCCATGTGAGGCCACCAAACAGTGAGTATACTTGCTAAATTTGGCGAGATTTATGATCTCAGAAAGAAAAGAAGGAAAAGAGTGAGTGCCAAGGAACATCAAGAGAGCACAGTTGTTTAGCCTCTCTCTGGGTTCATTCATTTGATAGTTTGGATATCTAGAGTTGTAGTACTAGACTACATGTAGCATCAGATAAGTGTGTGCCACAAAATATAAATCCATTCAACTCGATATCTCCTGCCTAAGCCAAAAGCTGGGGTCAAATTACAGATTATCTTCTACTTTATCCCCGAGGGAAGTAGTTGCCCATCCCGACGGAAATATTTACCAAGGGTGAAGTACGAACTCCCAATGCGAATTGACTTTTAACTTGGATCTGTTGTCTAGGCTATTATCACTTCACAGTTATATGGATCTCTAAATGTTTGAAATAAGAAAAGAAGAAATCTTTTGATTACTTCTATTATTTTTCATTTTTGCTAGGGACTAGCAAATCTTAGGCATGGGGGTATTTGATGAGTCCATTTTAATGGACTATTGTTATGCCTAAGTTAACTTTATTCTTATATTTTATATTTGTTAATAGCTACATTAGGTCATAGAATGATTGCATGCATCATTACTTAAGTTACATCTATTCTATTGCATTCTATAACTTATTATGTAATTATTTTATGTTTCATTATTGTAGGAAAAATATTGTAAAGAAACCAGGGTGATGAAAAGAAATTCCCCCTCCCCCCCCACGGGGATCTCTCAACCTCCGACCGGCCTCAACAAATCCATCAACAGCTGCCGGCCAATTTTAGTAAGGGATTTGAAAATCCCTTGACTTGTGCCGGGGAAGAAGAGAGGATGGAGGGGAGGAGATAAAAGGCAGGGGTGTGCTCTTGGCTGGGGAGCTGGTGGATTTCCTCCCTCATCATCTCCACCTTCCCCACCATGGAGAAGGCATACACTGTGGAATTGGCATACATCGTGAACCCCACCATGTTCGTCATCGCCCCTCCTCTACATCGACTGTATGTGCATTGTGGTAGAGTGCACGTACCCATTGCCATCCTCCAATCATCATCCATCTTCTCCTCCTTCTTTTTCTTCTTCCTGAAAGAACCCATCATCGTCGACGACCATCGCCTACACACATCAACCGTGCCACCACTTCACCGCGTGCAATGCCCTCGCGCGTGCACCCTCTCATTGCAGCCACGACCGCATGCAGCCACAGCAGTAGTGTCCCCTCGCCACGTGCGTAGCCACACTCCACCGCAAACCACTTCACCACGCGCAACGCCACCCGCCAGCCACTGCCTTCACGAAGAGCGCCCCCTCACCGCACATAGCACACCATGCACCTTCCCCCCCCCGCCACGTGCGTGCAAGCAGCAACGCTACCCAACTTCACATAGCCACGCCCTCACGAGGCTAGCAGCGGCACGTGTGGCCTCCTCCACTTCATCTTCATCGCTAATAGGGAAGAAGAACCTATCGCTGGTGGGTTCAACATCCACGTAGCCGACTCCACACCCCTCCGTTTGATGTGCCATCGATACCAACGCACTCGCCTCGACTCCACGCACCTTGCCACACCATCAAAATCTCTGACGGCAGCCTACAGGCACTCGCGGAAGAAACCACCGCCGTCGCCCCTTCTCGTCGCCGGCGAGAGCTCCGGCTACCATTCCCGTCGCCGCGACCTTCGTTGGAATGGCCTCGCCTTCCTCGACCTCCTCGGAGCTTCACACCTCCAGCCGCGCCTTCTCCTCTGCGTGTGCACGAGGGGAACAAACTCCCTTGTTTTTCTACAGTGAAACCTCAATTAGTATTTATGCTAAATGCCATTGCGGATGTTGCTATTCATTTATTTAAGGCATTACATTATTGAGGTGAATTTGCATAGCCCTCTTTCTACTTCATCAAAATTACTTGCATATGCATATCTCTCATGAATGATTTAATGCATGTCATAGATATTATGGTAAACAAGATATATTCTAGAAATTAGTATTTACAGTGTTTACAGTATCAAGATCATTATTTTACATGATATTATATAGTTGTAATTTTGCATATGCACACCTGTATTCTTAATTAATTATTTGAAGCAAGAAATCTTGTTGAAAACACGTGCACCAGTTAGTATGCATACACATTGAGATTCCTGAATAGATGAAGCACAACGCATTAGTTTAAATAGGCTAATTCCTCCCTGTGGAGACAACCTAACTCTTCATGGTTAGTTTTGAGAATTAAAATATTTTGAAAAGCGATTTTCTACCACGCGATTACATACAACGACATATCATTTTATGTTAAAGTTTTCAACGAAAACGAAGATCGCTCTTTCAGAGAGCACCTGTCTGGCTTGACCGAAGTGGGAGAAGGAGAAGAGGATGGCAAGGCAGCTACGAGGATGGAGATAGAGGAGTTGGTCATACTTTGGCTGGTGATGACTGCGAGGAAGAGGGGAAGCTAGTCGACCATTCAATTTGATGGTTGGATGGCTGGAAGAGGAGAGCGGAGGGAAGTCGCCAGAGCTAAGTTTGAAGGTGGCTGGAGATGGAGAAGAGGAGGTTTTCTCAGACCAAAACTCTCAAGGAGAAAGGGTTCTTGCTCCTGATCCTTTTATAGGCCTAAAAATAGGAGCTCCAAGCTTGGAAACAAGCTTGCGAAGCTCAAAAATTTTGTGCAAACTAGATACCCACATCTTCCATGTGTTCGCATGGGAGATTGGGAATGAATCAGGATCCATGGCCAGGTTTGATTGAAAGGGAATTCATCAAGGAATCTCCCTTTCAATTTTGGGAGAGTTTAATTGAGAATCGAGCGAGAAATCCTCGCTCAAATCTCGACGGAGCTTGGTGTGTTTACACCAATGGTGGTAGGGACCTAAATGTGAAGATGATGAAAAAGTTAGGGACCTATTTGTGAATTATTCAAAAAGTTAAGGGCCATTGTTTGATAAAAAGAGTGTCTGGACTGGAATGCAAACTAGGTCAAAGTGGTGTCTGATTGGGTCTAAATTTTGGTACAAACCTAATTTGGATCCAAAAAATCTGATGGTGAAGTCGGATTTAGGTTTTGACCAGGTTTGGTTAAGTAAATTATGCAAAAACCTAAATTAGGGCAACTGTTTGTCTAAGACTATATTTTAGGTCAGAATGGATTTCAATGGTCAAATTAAAGATACCAAACCTTATAGAATATTTTTCTATGATTTATAGAAGGTTTAGGTGAATTTTATCCTGACCAGAACCTTAGTGAATTAGGCGGGTCTATTTTTAAGATTTCAGATGTCATTTAATTCTCGTAACGCGTGAAAACCCATTTCTTTTTGTATGGATAATCTTTTTAGACTTTTATGACCATTTTACCTTTAATTCTCCCTTAGAAAATCCCGTGGTTTTTCTGTAGTTGTGATAAGATGGTAAAATTGCAGAAATAACCCTATTTTCATCTTTTCTTCTCAAAATAGAATATTAAGCACTTAGGACCCTCTGATGGTTATGTAGGACCTTTTATTCACTTCGAACGACTAGAACCGGCTAGTTAGGGCTCATGATGGTATTCCCATCAGATGCCCCTCGGGACAGCATTGGCATAACATGCACGTGTAGTGGGTTCACTTATTTCCGAGAAGGGATGGGCCATGTGTGAACTAGCTCATCTATAGTTTCTAGTCCCTCAGTTAGGTGCCCTCAAGAAGTTCATGTACGTAGTTGCGCGCATGCTGAACAATGATTTAATGTGCATGATATGGTGGCATTAAAGGGCCAAAACACGAATGCACAAGGGACTTTGAGGTGGAAAGTGTTCCCATTTCTCTTGTCAGGATTATGTATGCAGGCCCCACGTAGCTACACCATCTTAATAGAGAGGAGAGTTCGTTCCCACTTGAGACGTAATGATTCATGTGTCTCCTAATTTAAGTGTTGTAGAGGGAACAACGTTCAAATTAGACGTAGTCCGAGGAGTTTATTTCAAAATTCCCAAAACAAATTGATTTTTCAAAATCTAATTATGTTTGTGTTCATTCAGAAAATGATGATTTTGAATACTACCTTTGACTCGAACAAGTGGACAAAATCCATTCACGGCAGATGGTTCACAATGATTGTGAATAGACTCGAGGTGGATAACTTGGGATGTGTGCTATGCTCTAAGTTATTTGAGAACCCAAAAATCAGGCCATAGGGAAATATGATGAGGCCTAGCATGATGATAAGGTGTTTGAGAAACTCTATATCATCAAGCGTCTACTAATTGAATTGGTAGACCATATTGGCAAATGCAAATAAGCAAGCAATATTATTTTTAGGTTTGATGCCTTGGGACTCAAAACATCATTTTCTCTGCTTATTGGAATTTCAAAATGAGTCTAGAAAGCTCTTTAGAAGAACACCTATTCCAGATGTAAGAGTTGTTTATGGAATACAAAGTGTATGGAGGGGTCTTAATTGAAGACGAAAAGCTCAACATGATCATGGCATTTCTCCCCAACCTTTACACTTAAGCCCTTGATAGAATGAACTTCAAAGGGACAATCCATGAGTTAGTAGAACGCCTACCAATCCACATGGACCATCTGGATGGAGTGCACAACATCTCTAGGAAGAGGAAGAGTTCCTTGCCCACAGAAGCTCAACGAATAACTGACATGTGGACTTGATAGTCTCTCATGAGATGTGAACCTACCTATGGAAATATGCAAGTCTTACAAAAAGGTCAGATGAAATGTTCCTCAAAGTACTACATACTTCATCATTCATTTATTCATATCATAAATAAAGATTTTGATGCACTTGACATATTTGCAATTGTTTCTCATTGCTCAGGTGATTAGGACGAAGTTGAGGATGAAGAAGCTTTGTAGATGGAACCCAAGGCAAGTTTTTGCGGTGAAAGCCATCAGGAGACACAAAGCTTATATTTGGACTTTGTATTCAAAATCACAAAGATTGTCTTTATAATCTTACATCAATAGAAATTATTTCTATTTTTCAAAATGTTTGAAACTGGCATATTCATATGATGAATAACTTATTGTAAGTTTTGTCATTGGATGCTTGAATAATTTAGAATATATTTCTTGATACTTGGATTTCTTTGATTATGTGATCATTAATAAGAATTCTGAATATGTGCAAAGAGGGTACTCCGCCTCTATGTGATGACTCATGTTTGACATTTGTGAGTGAGAACAATCACTTTTAATCCCAAAATCAAGAACTCTAATGTAAGTAATGTCCATTCCTTTTATGAAAAGGTTATATAATAGGCTTATATCTCAAGGGAGACACATAGTAATGTGTGCACGATGGAAAGGATCCTTAGTGGATGGCAACATTCGCTAATGATCATTCCAAATATGATAATATTCAATTGTGGAAAGGTCATAGATCTCTTAGAAAGTTCCATGACTCCGACATGCTTATTATAGAGGTAATGAATTTCGTTGACCATGAACACATCATATGAGATTCATTTTAACTTAGATAGTAGGTCTTAACTAGATTAATTAGGAGTATCTCAGTGAGATAGAAATTATTTCTAACTCATTCCTTTTGTACACCATAGCTTGGTCTTGCCTTCTGGAGACAATATTGGACTTAGAGAAGTTCAAAAAGATGGTGAACGTTGGATTCCCTTAATGCAATGAGGAATCACATTAGAGAATGCATAATCTCCACGGGGTTCAAATTTATTTCCCTTGATCACATATGGTGTGGACAAGGATTCAGATTTCGTATTGATGTCCAAACTAGTTGGACTCTAGGATAATCCTTAGATATCACAAGCATATAACAGTTATCAACATTGTGATACGAATTAATCAGGCACTCTTGATTTGCAGAATGCTAGATTCCCAAACATTGAATGCTTAATTTAATCCAATGATAAATTCTTGGAGAGTGATGGGAACACCATCATAGGCCCTAATTGGCCACTTTTTAGTTTGGAATGAAAGATAAATGCTCTTACATATCCATCTGAGGGTTATAACACCACTTCAGGTTGTTTTGAGGAGTGAATAAAGAACTAGGGTTAATTCTATAATTTTAACAGCATATCATGAACACAGAATAACCATGGGGTTTTCCAGGGGTTAACCTAATGTCAAAAGAGCATTAAAATCTAATAAGTGGGTTCATGCAGACAGAAACAGGTTTCACACATTTTGAAAATTAACAATAACCCAAAACCCTAATTTCAGACCCACTTGAATAATAGAGGTTATGGTTAGGATAAATTTCATCTAATCCTTCTAAAAATCATAGAAAAATATTCTATAAGGTTTGGTACCCTTGATTTTACCTTTAGGACTCATTTTGACCTAAATCAGAGTCTTGGACAAAAGGTTGCCCTAATTTGGGTTTCTACGTAATTTTCCTAGTCAAACTTTGTCAAAACTAAAATACAACTTCACCACTAGATTTCTTGGGTCTAAATTAGGTTTATACCAAAACTTGGGCCCAATCAAAGATCATTTTGACCTAGTTTGCATTTTTGTCCACTCAAACTCTTTCTCTCTCACATACACCCTAACTTTTGAAAATCCTTCCGAACAGCCCCCCAACTTTGTCATCTTCTTCACAGTTGGGTCCCTACGACAATGGCAGGTGTGAACCCATGTGCCCGAGCTCTCAATCACGGATTCCTCCCTGATTGCTTGGCCATTCCCTTTCAAAATTGGAAGGGATGATCCTGAGGAGATCCCTGATCGACCAAACCTAATTCTAGGTTCCAAATCCTTCCATGTTTCTCGTGCAAATCCTTGGACTTCAAGAATTTTTCCTACTGAAAATCCAAGCTTCTAAATCTTGTTTCCAAGCCTGGAAGCTCTCTTGAAGCACTATAAAAAGGTCCCCCTAGTTAGGCCGAATTCCTTAGTGAGTTTTTAGCCCACAAAACCCTCTTCTCCCCTACCTCCGGCCAGTTCCAACTCCGCTCCGGCGACTCCCTTCCTCCGATCTCCTTGCTTGCTACCACATACTATAGGCAGCAGGTTCATCCTCCCCAAGTTCCTCCGCACCTCGCCATACCTGCGAGGGGCTCTCTACCCCTTCAGAGCATCGCCATTCTACCTTCAGGAGCACCTTCGTCTCTGGCATCGGCAAATCATAGCCGGTGCCACCTCCGCATCTCCGTCTTCCACAACCATCCTCAATCAACTCCGCGACACCCACTGGTTTGTTTTACATCCTTGCTACCCACTTCAGAACGCTCCCTTGCTCGCGCCATCGTCGTCACCCTAGTCTCCAGCGTACCTCTGGTGACTTCGAAAATCCGCTACAATGCACTAATCCACTCCCCACCAGTCCAGAAACCTCTGTTGCACTTCATTGACCAAAAGCCCTCAAGTATTTGAGGGGATTGGCCGCTCATCGACTCCACTCGACTCACGACCTTCCGCACTGTCGTCTCGAGGTTGTCAGACCTCCTCACACATGCACGCCACATCGTACCCACCACCACACTCACCATTCCACGACGATCCTTCTGAGCCTATTTAACATGGCTGCAAGGCTATTCTCATGATTTCAAGTATCTGTCGGACCATTGCCGCTGCCTACGAGTTCGTCGAACACATCTTGAGTTCTTCGGCAACAATTACTCCAGGTTTCACTCCCAGACTCTGCAGCCAAGTCCCAAGAAGCCACCCAGGTGCTCAATTGCATGCCACAGACTCATCTTCGACCTCAATTGGAAGCACCTTCATCTGTTGCTGTGCACGACGAAGGAGAAATTAGATAGTCCTACATCAGGGACGTAGGAGTTGTTTGAGTGGGATATAAGGGATTTGTGACCACTGGTCCATGCATGCGCGCGTGCTTTCTCTTCGCGTGCCTTGCGCTTGCAACCTCAACCATTGGATGTGTGGTGCGGATCGCCATCGGATAGCCGAGTTTGCTCCTAGATGTCTTAAGCTTCCGCGCTCATTGCGGCCATTGTTCGAACGCTAGATCGGTGTTTTCAGAATGTCGCGTTGTAGTATAGCCAAAATAGCATTTAAACAAATAAATTTTATTACTCGAAAAAGTTTCGAGGTCAAACACAGGGAGCAAATAGGAATTCACACACTAATCTCAATAAGTAATGTAAATGAGCATAATTAATTACTCAAAAGCTAATTTGCAATGTACAATATAAGTATATGAAGAGTGAAAAGGAATTCTAGACAAAATAATGGTGATTTGGATCACCAATTATAAGCCTAACACATAGCCTAATTACTCAAATCTTAATCAAATGCAGGAATATGTGATCAGACGTCTTAAAAGATGTTGCTACAGTACCCCTTTATGATTTTTCTTCTACTTTCTTCTTCCTTTCTTCTTCTTCTGCTGCTTCTACTTCTTCCTCTTTTTCTGCTACGGCTCCCTCTCCTTCTTCTTCTATTTAGCCTCTTCTTCTTCTTTTGCTTCCTTCTCCTTCTTCACACAGGGGAGGGGAACTTCTCAAATTGGCTAAGTGTCAGCCAATGTCTTCTGCAGCAAAACCCCCTAACCCCTGCGCAATCTCTCCTTTCCTCTCTCTCTTACGCTCTGCCCTCCCAGAACCTTACTCACGATAATCGGGTTATCTGACATAGCATACCTGGGTCCAGGGCTGCCTGCAGTAGGGTAGCAGCCGAGGAGTGCTTGGCTAGGCGGGTTAACAGGTAAGGGCAGGTCCGCAGGCAGAGATCACGGATGAGGCATGAGTGGGTGAGAGGGACCTCACCCTGTGTGTCTTTAGGCAACAAGCCCCAAACACAAATTCCTTTTATGCATAGGCATGCGGTTGTATTTCCACGATGTGAGATTATTCCCACAGGCCTCTTCACGTGAGCAAACAACAGCAGCAGGTGGAGTCAAATTGAAGTCCTTGGAGCTGTCAATGGTCCCAATTGACCACCTAGGGAGATGCCTGGGAGCCTTCTACACGACCTGGAGGTATCACCTGAGCTCTTCATAGTTAGAACACCACGAACGACGTCGGAGATAAGGCGCGGCGGCGGAGCATTGATGTGGGACCTGAAATAGAGAATAAGGCCTTTCGACCACGTCAAAACACCTTAGAAGATTTGCCGGACATTGGTGAATGTAATGGCGGTGGTTTCGTGGAGGATGGAGGTGCGTGGTGGTCAGATGGAGTCGGGGACGGAAGTCGGTGATGGGTTTGTTTGGTGGTAGTTGTGAGAGGTCAATAGGATGAAATAGGAGAGGGGTTTTGTGCGAGAATGAGTGGCAAAGCTTTTGGGAGTGTTGGTAAGGTGGATGGAGTTGTTTAGTGAGTGGATGACCTCACTAGAGGGCGACTGGAGGTGGAGAGGATGATGGTGAACGGGTGCGTCGAGGGGATATTTTTGGTGTTTTTGGGTAGGAAATTAACCTAGGAGCCTAAAGAGCCTATCTATTCTAAGTGGACAAAAAGGGGAAGGACAACACCGGCTGGTATGGCCGGTGTCGGGGAAGATGGATTCTCCGGTAGGAAGGAGCGGCAATGAAGACATGGAAGGGGACGGCCACTAGTATTGCAGCACGCGGAGGAATTTGAGGATGAGGAATCCGTTGCTAATTTTTGCGAGAACGGATGAGGAAAGAGGTCAAGGATATCGTCGGAGCTCGCGGAGTTTTTCGGTCGGAGAGGAGGGAAGAGCATGGGGTAACTTTGGCCAAAAATGAGTCTGGGGAACTTGGCGAGGTCTGAGGGTCCTTATAAGGGGCTCTAGAGAGAGTTTTGAGCTTGGAAGCCAAGCTTCCAAGCTAGGACTCGCTGGAGTAGGATTTTGAAAGATACTCGAATCTCTCATGTGTTTGCATGAGAGATTGGGAAGGCTATGGAGCTCGTGGATGGATTCAGAAGGAAGAGAACTCCTCAAAGAATCTCCCTTCCAATTTTGGAAGGGATTGATTGAATAGAGGAGTTCTCTTCAATCAAAGGTCGCTGGAGAAGGATTCCTCCGCGATAATGGCAGAGGGACTTATTTGTGAGAACAATGACAAATTTAGGGGCCCATTTGAAAGGATTTTGAAAGTTAAGGGTAGAAATGTAATTTGACAGGACCAAATTGCAAACTAGGTGAAGACAAACTCATCTTGGGTCCAAATTTTGGTACAAACCTAATTTGAAAATTTAGACCTAAGGAATCCAATGGTGAAGTTGGATTTTGGTTTTGACCATGTTTGACTAGATAATTTATGTAAAAACACAAATTAGGGCAAATGTCTATCTATGGTTTTGTTTTGGGTCAAAACGGGTTCTGATGGTCAAATTAAAAGTTCTAAGCCTTGGAGAATATTTTTATATGAATTTTAGAGGGTTTACATGAATTTTATCTTGATCATAACCTCAGTTAATTAAGCAGGTCTATTTTTAGGATTTCAAAAGTGATTTAATTCTCAGAACACGTGCAAACCCTTTCCTGTCTGTCTTATCCCACTTATTATCTTTTTAAGACCAATTGACCTTTATTCAACCCCTGAGAAAACCTATGGTTGTACTGCATTCATGATGAGCTGGTAAAATTACAGTTTTAACCATAGTTTCTTATTTTTCTTTCAGAATGATTATGCAATGACTTATTACTCTCTAGCGGTTATGTAGGAGCATTTATTGACTTAATTGGGTCAAAATGAGCTAGTTATGGCTCGTGTTGGTGTTCCCATCACCCATCACGTGAGAGACGATCCTGGTCGTTCGATCATGCTCGAAGGGCTGAGATTACGCGCAATGTCGCATGCTGGATCGTGCTGTACGCACTTTGGGTGCACGTTATTTGGCGCATTTGCATAGGGAGCGCGAGAGTGCGCCGTGTGGTCTCCATCAGTGCCGTCCACGCCCACATTTATGATTGAATTTTACTTGTCGCCCCTCCGTTGTTGCCAAGGCTCAAACATGCGTCTTATGTGCGTGGGTTGAGGCATTGACCATTGCGCCATTGACGCACATGGTCGTGAATCTTCGTGGATCCTCAGTTATCCGATCTTTGATCGAACGACCTAGATTTCTTGATGGAGGCACGCTGGAGAGGGAACGGTGGCTGCGGGTGTGTGGATGCTTGACACATGGCCGGGTTTGGGTTGTTAATCATTAGATCAACGACCAGAACTTCCTAGGCTTGTTGTGGGTGCTACGGAGGTCAAATTGAGGTGATTTGAGTCCGTTGGACTTCGTTCTTCGATCTAGATTCATCCGTGTGGTTCGATTACTCATCTAAGGCCTATTTTAACATGCACTTGTACACATGGCCATTAAACACTGATTATAAGCAATCTCAACTCATTATGCATGCAATACTCCCAAGCCCATTATGATATGTCATTAATGCAGATATACCCTTGAGATTAACTCTAGTTGATAAAATTATCACCGTTAGATGTAGAATCATCATACCCCCGTGCTCATCTTTTGCTAGTCCTTAGCAAAGTTATCTTAGATGTTATTTTCAGCTAGAATTAAGAATTGATTGCTCAGGCATATGTTACTTGTCAATAGGAGGAAATTTATACTAAGAGCCTAAACCACAGAAACTAAACAGCGTTTGGGTGCCTACCAAAATGCAGACCACCTAAGTCCTCGCTTTAAATTTAAGCACACATATATATATGCATATATATTTTTTTCTTTTTCATCTTTTCTAATTTTTTGGATTTTTGGAGTTGAGAGTGTCTGGGTAACTTTTTACGACTACCCAACTCACCCATAACTTGAAAAAGACTTTAAGTGCTAAGCAGCTTGGTATGAAAATTGTGATAGATTCACTCAATGGTAATTAAAACAAACCTCGAGTTTCTACGCCCCTAGGTGACCTGAAAAGAAGATGTTGCCTAAAGGTCTATTTGTTCGACCGGTAGCTTTCTCCCTACTTTTATTTTGTGTGGGGTCAACACAAGGGTGTTTTCAATGTATATCTCCCCGGATTCTTTTACTTCCCTGCTTCTTTCTTAAGTGTTTTGGAATTTTTGTATGCATTTTCGGAGCTGGGATCTGGACAAATGGCTAATGGGCTATTACCGACAACTTCCCATCCATACTTGTGCTGTGAAGTGGCTTATTTCTTTTTTCTCCTTTCTCTATTTTTTCTATTTCTCTCTCTCTATTTCTTTTTTTAAGTAGGTGGCTTCCTTTATCTAAGATTTACCTAAAGGCGATAGTAAAAGAGAATGGTCCCGTGGCTGGGTTCTGGACAACCAGCCAATGGGCTGCTACTCACGGCAACTTGCCAGCCATACCACCCTAGGAGGTTCATTAGCTACCCAATTTCTGTTAGAATCTCCAAGGAGTGAGTCGGTGCAAAATGTGTGTAGATGCTTAGACTGAGAGTCCCCCCAAATCAGAAGGCGGGTTGATAAGTTGTACACTTATCACCCTACTTTATTGATTAGATTAATATAAATTAAGGTGGCGAGGACTCAAGATCAAATCCATATCTTAGTGGACACCTGGGTAGATTAAGCCTGACGACCTGAAGAGTCTAAGTGTTCAGGTCCTTAACGTATTATTTCCTACAATTGACAAGCTTCTAATGCGCAAGTTTTCTTTTCCCAATTCTTTTTTTTTTTTATCACACTACAATTCAAAAATTCAAGCTGATGGTATGAACTTAGAGAATATGAATTTACCACCCCCCATGCTTAAGTTGGACAATGTCCTCATTGGAAGATAAATGTATGCAAGGGAGTAAAGAAAGAAATCACCTGAGTTTAGTTATGTGCTCGGTCAGCCTGAATCTTTTGGGTTGCCTCCTAGGAAGCGCTGAGTTTATTGCCTTTAGCTGGGTGCAGCTCTGGTTTAACCCTCAATAATGGTTACAACTTCCTTTGTGGGTACCTAGGCAAGAAAATGTTTTAATCTTTGGCCATTGATTGTGAAGGTTTGCCTAGTTGTAGGATTAGCAATTTCTACTGCCCCGTTTGAGAATGGTCTAACCACCTGGTAAGGTCCCGTCCACTTAGATCTTAACTTCCCTGGGAAGAGTTTGAGTCATGCATCAAAGAGCCAGACTTGTTGATTTGGCTTGAAGGTTTTCCTAGTGATATGCCGGTCATGGATAGCTTTCATCTCTTCCTTGTAAAGTCTACTATTCTCATAAGCGTCCTGACGAATTTCTTCAAGCTCGGAGAGTTGGAGCTTTCTTTGAGCTCTGGTCAAATGGGAATCCATATTGCATTGTTTGATAGCCTAGTATGCCCGGTGCTCTAACTCAACTAGAAGGTGGCAAGCTTTGCTAAAGACCAATCAGTACGGTGACATGCCAATCGGGGTTTTAAAAGCGATCCTATATGCCTATAAGGCATCATCCAATCGTGTGGACCAATCCTTCCGGTTAGGTCTCACAGTCTTTTGCAGAATATTCTTGATTTGACTGTTTGAGACCTCAGTTTGCCCATTCGTTTGTGGGTGATATAGGGTTGCAATACGGTGAGTAACCCTGCATTTCTTGAGCAAAGCATGAAACTGGGCATTGATGAAGTGGCTCCCACCATCGCTGATCATGGCCTTGGGTATCCCAAATCGGAAAAAGATGTTATTCTTCACAAAGTCCATGACGACCTTATGATCACATTTCTGGGTAGGTATGGCTTCGATCCATTTCAAGATGTAGTTGACTGAGACTAGTATATATTCGAAGCCATTTGATGGTGGGAAGGGACCCACGAAATCAATGCCCGAAACATCGAATATTTCGATGATAAGAATGGGTTGTAGAGGCATCATATCCTTTTTGGTCATGGTCCCTAAAGTCTGGCATCCATCGCAGGTTTTAGTAAAGCTATGTGTGTCCTTGAATAGTGATGGCTAGTAAAAATCAAACTGCAAAACCTTTACAGCCATCTGTTTACCAGATAAGTGGCCACCACAAGCTTGGTCATGGTAGAAGGACAACACACTTTGGAGCTCCTCCTCAGGAATACATCTCCTAATGATTTGATTAGAACAACATCTAAATAGCAAGGGGTCATCCCAAAGATAGTGTTTGGTCTCAGCCAAGAACTTGTCTTGTTGTTGTCGAGACTAGCCATGTGGAATCTACCCTACTACTAGGTAATTAACCAAGTCTGCATACCAGGGGAGTCGTTTTCCTTGTATGGCCAGGATTTGCTCATCGGGAAATGTATCTGTCAAAGGTAGTGAAGGTCCAATATGCTCTAGGTGAAGTCTGGATAAGTGGTCGGCTACAACATTCTTGGATTCGGCCTTGTTGCGTATTTCCAGGTTAAATTCCTGTAGGAGCAGGATCCATCTGATTAGCCTAGGTTTAGCATCCTTTTTGGCTAACAAGTGCCGGATAGCCAAGTGGTGAGTATAAATGATGACGTGGGATCCCAACAGGTATGATTTGAACTTTTCTAGTCCAAAAACTATGGCGAGCATCTCCTTCTCTATTATAGTGTAGTTTCGTTGAGCGTCATCCAAGGTTTTGCTTGCGTAGTAGATCACCACGGGTTTCTTTTCTTGCCTTTGTCCTAGGATGGCCCTAATGGCAAAGTCTGATGCATTAGACATTATCTCAAAATCTTGGAACTAGTCTGGGGGTTGTAAGATAGGTGCAATCGAGACTGTGTCCCTTAGAGTGATGTAAGCTTTGATGCACTTAGGTGTCATGTCAAAGTGCACGTTGTTGGCTAGAAGGTCAGTTGAGGGCTTGGATACCTTAGAGAAGTCTTTTATGAACCTTCTGTAGAAGTCAATATGTCCTAGGAAAGATCTGATTTGTTTAATTGACCTCAGAGGTGGAAGTTTGGAGATTAAGTCAACTTTAGTTCGGTCGACTTCTATGCCTCGATGCAAGATGATGTGACTAAGGACAATCCCTTCTTGAACCATAAAATGGCTCTTTTCCCAGCTTAAAACAAGGTTGACCTCGATACATTTCTTTAGGATTTTCTTCAAGTTGCTAAGGCAATGGTCGAATGAGTCTCCAAAGACAGAGAAATCATCCATAAAGACCTCTAAGTATTCACCCACCATTTTTGAAAAGATGGCCAAGATGCAATGATAAAAGGTAGCAGGTGAGTTACATAACCTGAATGGCATATGGTGGAATGCAAACGTGCCATACGGGTAGGTGAACATGGTCTTGTCTTGGTCCTCGAGTGCAATAGCAACCTGGTTATATCCTGAATATCCATCCAGGAAGCAAAAGTATTTCTTCCCTGCCAACCGTTCAAGAATCTGGTCAATGAATGGTTGAGGGAAGTGATCCTTCTTAGTAGCTTCATTGAGCTTCCTATAGTCAATGAATACTTGCCATGTGGTGGTGGTGCGGGTAGGGATGGATTCGCCATGGTCATTTGTGATAACAGTGAGCCCAGCCTTCTTTGGTACCACTTGAGTAGAGCTCACCCAGGGGCTGTTAGAAATTAGGTAGATGATCCTCGCGTTGACCCATTTAATGATCTCATTTTTAACGACCTCCCACATGGTTGGATTCAGTCGCCTTTGCATCTGGTGAGAAGGTCGAGCCCTATCTTCCACAAAGATTTTATATGTGCAATATCTAGGGCTAATGCCTCTTAGGTTAGAAATTATCCGCCCAATTGCTGTCCGATATTCAAAAAGAGTTGTAGTCAACCTAAGCTCTTGGTCCCTAGTTAGGTGTGCATTGATAATCATAGGGAAGGTGTGATTGGGTCCTAGGAAGACATACTTGAGGTTGTTGGGTAGAGGTTTCAATTCAGTTGCTAATGGTACAATATTTGATGGGTAAGGGAAAGGAGGGAGTTGAGTGACATCAATCTCCTCAAATGGGGTTGCTGGTGGAAATCAGTTCTACAAAGTTCTACAACCTCCAGAAATTGGGGTGGGTCAGGGTAGTCTAAAGCTGGTTGAGTTAGATGGTCCTTTAAAGAGCTTGCTATCAGGCATTCCTCAACCAGAGTTTCCACAAGATCACATTCCTCAACCCAACTGCAATCAAAAGACTTTGTTGCCTTGAAGATATCCAATTGCATCTTCCTATCTCCAAAGGAATTCTTCATACATCCTGTGTCGCAATCGATGTTAGCCTTGGCCGTATCCAAAAAAGGTCTGCCTAGAATGATGGGTGTGTTTTGTAACTGTTTGGGGACCTCCATGTCAAGGACTAAGAAGTCAACTGGGAAGTAGAAGTTCTTAACTTGAACAATTACATCATCAACTACCCCTTTCGAGGTTTTCACAGATCGGTCAGCCAGTTGGATAGTCACGGGTGTAGGCTTTAGTTCTCCAAATCCAAACTGGTGGTAAAGGGTAGTCGGGATTAGGTTCATTGAAGCACCTAGATCCAGGAGCGCTCGATCAAAAGTCAAATCCCCAATATTACATGAGATCAAAGGTGCTCCAGGGTCAATCCTTTTTGGAGGTAGGCTACTCAATATCACTGAACTAGCCTGCTCAAATAGCACTACCTTCCTAGGTGCTTGGGTTCTTGGCTTACGCTTGGGTGTGCAAACATCCTTCAGAAACTTTGCGTAACCCAGGATATGTTTGATTGCATTGAGGAGTATATTGATTTGTACTTGTTTGAATTTTTCTAACAACTCCACATTCTCAGCCATGTTTCTTTTCTTCTTGGCCTTATCCAAAGCTTCAAGGTATGGGACTTAGATTTGAACCGGGTCAGGTTCCTGATCCTTGGGTTCCTCTCGCTCGTCTTTAGAATCAACTATCTCAGGCAGTGTAGTCACGGGAGGAGCCAGCCATTTGGGATCCTGGGTTTGGGTGCCACTTCTCAAGGCAACTGCGTTGGCTGAGGGATTGGGACCAGGGTTAGGGCCTTGAGAAGAACAAGAAGCAACAAACCCAATGGGTGTTTGTGGGGCTTGTAGAATCACATGGGCTTGCCCTTGATTTTGTTGGAACCCTTGAGGATTGTGGCCTTTGTTCATGACATTCCTCGGGTTGGGTTGTGGCTGAGATAGAAGGGAACCCTATTATTCGTTATCCAGTAGTTGACTCAAATGTCCCTTCATTAAAGCCATTTCCTCCTGATGTTTTTGATTCATATCAGCCATCATCTTGATCAGGGTGTCTAGTTGGTTTTGTTGTGTAGGAGCTACCCTATTTTGGTTGTAGGGTGGTCTAGTAGGTGGACCTTGCTGATAGGAGGGAGGGTTTGGCTTGGGTTGGTTCTGGAATTGGTTCAGTTTTTGGTTTGTCCAGACAAAATTTGGGTCATTGTGCCCTCCGGCATTGTAAGTGTTAGAGAAGGGTCAGGTTAGGAGTTACCTTGGATGGCATTGGCATCTTCCAAGGCAGGAGGGGAAAGAATAGTTAGGGCATGAGGGAGCAAAGGTCCCTCTGTTAATCGCTCTGAAACGATTTTAAAGTCGTTGCATTGTAGTACAATTTGAATCAGATGACTTAAACATGTGTTTGCTACAGTACCTTCCCCTTTGTTTCTTCTCTTCTTCTTTCCCCCTCTGCTTTTGCTTTTCCTCTTCTTTCTCTACGGTTGCCTTGCCTCTTTAGGTCTTCTCCTCTTCTTCTTCTTCTCTTCTTCACACATAGAGGGGGGTTTCTTCTTCAAATAGCTAAGTGTCAACTGTTGATCTTCAGAGCAAAACCCCCTGCCCCTGCTCTCTTTTTTTCTCTTTGGATTCCGTTCTCCTAGAGCCTTACACAGTACCGGCAAATCGGATTAGGATTTAAGTGCACCAGGGACCAGGGCTGCGGGCGTGGGTCGCAACCAAGGTGTACGCGGGTTAGGCACGTCGGGTCAGTGCCAGGTCTGCATGGTGGATGTCACGAGCGAGGCAGGTGATGGGTACGGAGGACCTTACCATCTATGTTAGGAGGCGAATAGCCCTATGCAGAAAATCAATTTAACTCACTACGTCTGGTCTTTAGCAACCGATGTGGGACTAAAGTCCCACACCTTCCTTCGTGCACAGCAGGCAGAACTCCTTCAATTGCTGTAGCTCACGAGGCCTAGGCGTTCAATTGACCACTTGGGGTAGTGCCTGAGGCGATTCCGCATAGCCTGTGACTTCCACCTGGGGCTATCAAGACTTGGTGCGAGCTTGAAGCTTCCTTGAAGCTCTTCGGTAATGGCAGCTGCAAGTCCTATACTTGAAAACATAAACACGACCTTGTGGCCACATCAGAAGCGCTCAGGAGCTTCGCCATAGGGGATGGAGTGCGATGGTGGTGGTTGTGCGGTGGATGGATATGTGTGGTGGCTAGATGGAGTCGGGATAGGTCGGAGAAGGTGGGTTTGTTCGGGGGCGTGTTCGGGTGAGCGATGGAGCGAAATAGGAGAGGGGTTTGATTGGTGGAGTCATGGTGAAGGTCGTGAGGTGGTTGGCGTGGCGGATGGAGGGGTGTAGCGACGGAGGCATATCGTCGGAGGTTCGATCGGAGATAGAGAAGATGGAGATGAACAGTGGCGTTGAGGGTTATTTTTGGGATTTTTGGGTATAAAACTAACCTAAGGATCTACAGTAACTAAACTAGCCCTAATCTAATAGAACAAGGGGGAAGAATGACACCGGTATTGGTAGGCCAGCGTTGGGGAAGAAGACACTCCGGCAGAGGGGGACGGTGATGACGACAGAGGTAGAGCGACGGCGGCTGATATTGCATGACACGGAGGAAGGTAAGGAAGAAGAATCCGTCACCGGTATTGCGGTCGGACGAAGAGGATAGGTAGAGGGAGTCATTGGAGCTCGAGGAGCTATTCGGCAGAAATAGTAGAGAGGAATTTGGGGAATTTCCGGCCGAAATCGAGTGTTGGATGGACGGTATGCATTGGGGCTTCTTTTATAGGCCTCTGGAGGACAATTTGAGCTTGGGAAGCAAGCTTCCCAAGCTTGGAAGGTCACCAGAGATGGGGACCCAAATCTTTTAAAGGTTCACACCAGGATCTAGGCCAATTTTAGATCTTTGAATCTAGCTCGAAAGGAAGAGAATTCCTTGACGAACTTCCCTTTCAAATTTAAGAGGGATTCGTTAAGAAATCAAGGAGAAAATGCAAACTCAAGCTCGCCGGAGTTGTAGAATTAGGATTTCATGGTGGAAGGGACCTATTTGAAGAAGGAGATGATAAAGTTGGGGACCTATTTGTAAAGGATTCAAAAGTTAGGGGCATGAGTGTGAGATAAAAGAGTTAGATAGGACTAAATTGCAATCTAGGTCAAGATGATCTTAGAATGGGTCCAAATTTTGGTACAAATGTAATTTGGACCCAAGGAATCCAATGGTGAAGTTAGATTTAGGTTTTGACCTTGTTTGACTGGGTAATTTTTGCAGAAACTTAAACTAGGGTAAAAGTCTGTCTATGGCTCTGTTTTAGGTCAAGAGGGGTTCTGATTTTCAAATTAAGGATGTCAAACCATAGATAATATTTTTATATGAATTTTAAAGGGTTTAGGTAAATTTTATCCTGACCAGAACC
Source organism: Thalassia testudinum (assembly GCA_037157565.1). NCBI lineage: Eukaryota > Viridiplantae > Streptophyta > Magnoliopsida > Alismatales > Hydrocharitaceae > Thalassia > Thalassia testudinum. The sequence goes on along the minus strand of JAZHRO010000003.1, from coordinate 1,719,787 downwards.
TAAGTTAATTAAGCGGATCTATTTTTAGTATTTCAGAAGTCATTTAATTCCCGTAATGCACAAAAATCATTTTCTGTTTGTACTAACCCACTTGTTAGACTCTTAAGACCATTTAACCCTTAATTAACCTATGAGAAAACCCGTGATTGTACTGCAATTGAGATATACTATTAAAACTGCAGTTTTACCCTTATTTTACTGTATTTCACTCAAAATGGATTTGCAGTGAATTATGTCTCTCTGGCGATTATGTAGGAGCATTTAATCCTTGATTATGATTAATTAAAGCTAGATATGGCTAATGATGATGTTATCATCATAACCCCATGCCTAACTTTGGCTAGTCCCTTAGCAAAATCTTATAGAATTAACTCAAATTCTAGACCATGTGTTCAGATCTCTGAAGTGTGCTTTCTTTTGTAGATTAGGTTAGAACACCAGTAGTAGGCCTAGAGGTACTCAAGTACCAACCAAGATTTGGACCCGACCAGCTCTAACCTCAGTCTACCGCGAAGGTTTCTAAGGCCTACAGGAACTAGCCTAAGGTTTGTTGAACTCCACGGTTAAACCACCCGTGCTTAAAATGTGGTTAGTCCAGGTTTAGTTTGTAGTGCGCTTTTGTAAGAGAGATGATGGAAACACCATCATGAGCCATAACTAGCTCATTTTGACCCAATTAAGTCAGTAAATGCTCCTATATAATCGCCAGAGAGTCACAAGTCATGGCATAATCATTCTGAAGGAAAATAAGAAACTAGGGCTAAAATTGCAATTTTACCAGCTTATCATGAATGCAGTACAACCACGGGTTTTCTCAGGGGTTTAGCAAAGGTCAATTGGTCTTAAAAAGATAACAAGTGGGTTAGAATAATCAGAAAACGGTTTGCACGTGTTTTGAGAATTAAATGACTTTTGAAACCCTAAAAATAGATCCACTTAATAAACTGAGGTTTTGATTAGGATAAAATTCACCTAAACCCTCTAAAATTCATATAAAAATATTCTATAGGGTTTAGAACTTTCACTTTGACCATCAGAACTCGCTTTGACCCAAAATAGAATCACAGATAGACATTTGCCCTAATTTGGGTTTTTGCATATTTTACCCAGTCAAACATGGTCAAAACCAAAATCCAACTTCACCATTGGATTCCTTAGGTCCAAATTAGGTTTTTACCAAAATTTGGACCCAAGATAAGTTTCTCTTGACCTAGTTTGCAAATTGGTTCTGTCTAATTTCATTTCTACCCTTAACTTTCAAAACTCTTTCAAACAGGCTCCTAACTTTTTCGTCGTTCTCACAAACAGGTCCTTGCTGTGATTAAACCTATTTCTACTTGCTCCGGTGACCTTAATTAAAGAACTCCCTAATTTCTTGACGAATCCCTTTCAAATTTGAAAGGGAAGTTCGTCAAGAAATTCCCTTCCTTTTGGATCCAATCCTATGCCCTAAAACTTACCAAATCTCTCATGCGAATGCATGAGAGATTTGGGTATCAAGGAATTCCCAAGCTCTGGTGAGCTTTCCAAGCTTGGGAAGCTTGCTTCCCAAGCTCTAACTGTCTTTTTGAGGTGTATAAAAGCACCCCCTGCTCATATCGAAGCCCCCAAGCTTGAATTCGACCAGAGAATCCCTCAAATTTCCTCTCTCCTCCTCTGGCCGATTTGCACTTCAAGCTCCAACATCTCCCTGCCTTCCCTCGTCGTCTGACCACAATACTAGTTGCAGACTCTTCCTCGCTTTCTTCCGCATCGTGTAGCACCCGTCAGCGTTCCTATCTCCCTTCATCCTTTCCATCCACCTCTCAGAGTAGCTTCATCTCCGGCGTCGGCCACACCTCAACCGGCTCCAACTCCACTCCCCTTTGTCTACCTCCCCTCCTAAACAACTCCTTGACTTCCACTCTTCATTTTCAGCCACTCGCCACTTTGTTTTGACCACCGACTCGCCCCGTCGTCCTCCGTCTTCCACCTCACTGGCGTACCTCCGACGAGCTCGCACGGCCTCTACACTCCACCAATCATGCTGCCGTTCATCTCTACACCTCTGCCGTGTTCTAGAGAGCAAAAGCTCTTTGGTCTTTGAAGCTATGAGCCTCCCCACTGCTCCGCCGATCACCGCACTTTTGCACTTCACCTTCCGTCACTGTCCGGCCACCTCATGTACTCTCACACCCCACGAACACTGTCGTTCAATTCCTTGCCTAACGGTGAAGCTCATGAACTATTTTACCTGGGGCTCTTAGCTCATTTTCGTGCTTTCAGGTTCCCAGGTCTCTACCACCATTACTAAAGCCACGAACTTAGTTGAAGCTCTCATCAGGCCTGCAGTTCCAAGGACTTCAACTCCAGGAAGAACGGATTACCTCCAGGAGTATCCTCGAGTGGACAATTGGAGCCTTTGACCAAGTCCTCTACGCCAATTTGACGAAGGAAGCTGTTGCTGCTGTTGCACAAAGGAAGGAAGGTGGGATAGTCCTACCTCGGAAGCTAACGAGCCCACGCGCATGCATAAATTAAAAAAGTGTCATCTGCTTATCTCCTCGACACACAGGGGGTGAGGTCCCCTGCATGCTCCCCTCACACGCCTCGTTCACGACACCTGGCCCACGGACTTGGTGTGCTCGACTCGCCTAAGCCCTTCACTCCTCGACTGCGACCACCCTCGCAGCCCTGGACCTGGGTACGCATGTACTCGATAACCTGATATCCTGAGAAAGGCCTTGGGAGGGCAAAGCCTAAGAGAGAAAGGGAAGGAGAGATTGCGTGGGGTAGGGGGAGGGTTTTGCTGCAGAAGAAATTGATTGACACTTAGCCAATTTGAGAAGTCCCCCTCCCTTGTGTGAAGAAGGAGAAGGTAGCAAAAGAAGAAGAGGCTGAGCATAAGAAGACGAAAAGAAGAAGAGAAGAGAGAGCCGCAACACAGAGAGAAAGAAAGAAGAAAAGCAAAGAAAGAAGAACATTATAAGGGAAAGGAAGAGAAGAGCACTGTAGCATCAGACGTTTAAGTCATCTGATCTCATCTTCAGACGTCTAATTTGAGTTTCTAAAGTTATAATTAACTAGATTGATATTGTGCTTCTACTTGCTATTACTGTATAATGGTAATTGGTGATTTAAATCACTATTTTACCCTCTTCATTTTTGCACATTGATCATTGATTTATCATATCATTTTGCATTAAGCTTTTACTTATACATTGTGTTCATTTACATTATAAATTGTGATCTTGAGCTTTAAATTCCATATTGCTCCCTGTGTTCGACCTCGGAATATTTTTCGAGTAATAAAATTTATTTGTTTAAGCACAATTTTGGCTATACTATAACACAACAATCTTAAACACTGATTTAGCACGAAAAACAAGAGAGGCAGAAGAATTTTTTTATTTTTGGGGACTTTTCTCTCTTCTTTTCTTTATTTCTAGCTTCGGATTGACTTTACAACATGGTATGTATCGGATTCCTAGCTCCCACCATCAATCCTCATAAGGTCCCTGGCTTTCGATGCTTCGGATAGCACCGGCCATGGCAACCCCCAGAACCCTGGCTTTCGACACTTCAAGATAGTGTAGCCCATGGCATTCTGTAGCTAAATTCAGGCCCTGGCAATCGACATTGCGGGATAATCCTACCCATGGCACCTGAATCAGCACAAGGTACTTACATGCCCCTAGTAGGATATTTAGATATCCTAGGAGATAAGCACTGAGGAGACAGTATGTTATTGTGCATCTTCGAGGGGAATTTCCCACCTCTCCACGCTGGGAACTCATCCAAATCAACTTGCGTTGATAAGATGCTTTTGATCTAGGTAGCTTTTCAGAACAGAATTAACACATTTGCTTGATTTTGATAATTAAGCGCACTGAACTAGACTGTGTGTGAATTAGGGTGCTTAGGTTACCGAGTCCTGCAAACTAGAGGTCATTTAACGAGGTTGAGTAATCCCTAAGCCTTAGACCTAATACTTAAGCTTTGCATTTTCCTCAACCTCTTGAGGACTATCCAGATCTTAATGAATACTTAAATTTTTAAGCTTAAACACAACCCAGGAAGCCTAAGATCAGCGTTCATACTAATCTCTTTTGTCTCTTATCACCTTTTGACTTTTATTTCTTTCCGTTGATTTGGTCTAGAACTTAAATAAATCCCACAATCTTTTACTAATGATTAACTCTTTTTATTTCACATTGTGCTCCTTTTTGACATTTCAAAATCACCTCCCCTTTTCCTTCTCAAGAATGATATGCAATTTGGTCTTTCAAAATTTCTTCCCTTCTCCATTTTTTGTTCTTTTTCAATTTTTTATTTTTTGACTTTTGGAATATGTATTTTTTTGTGAGAATCCTTCAGAATTATGAATTTTTGTGTGTTTGCACTTTAGCACCCCCCATGCCTAAGTTTTGCAATATCCTCATTGTAAACAAATGGTACGAAACAGTTTTGGGTTCAGGAATTAGAACAGGATTATCGGGTGGGCGAATAGGTCGGGAATGACTATTGCGAATGATTTTAAGCTCTGATACGAGTGCCAGAGGTGGGATCAACTGTTTTAAAATCGAACTCAGAGTGCAATAGATGTGAAGTACAAAAAGGATAATCAGAAGGATCTCGGGTTTTTGGAATGATGGGTTGCCTCCCATTAAGTCCTAAATTCAATGCCTTCACCCGAGTAGAAAATGGTAAGGGGAAGGAGTGGTCAAATCAGACGAGTTTTGTAGAATAAGCACCTTGATCAATAGCCTGGTTGGTCCAACCAGGTGCTTGTTCTGATCAGCAGGCTGATGATGCAGCCCAAACCCAATCAATCTGGTGGGTTGATAAATGTGGATAAAGAGATGCAGTACCTACCAGATGCTGTGGAGCTCAAAAGTATGTGGAAGTGTATAGTTAGGGTTTGGCTGAGTTGAATCAGCCTGGTCAGAGTAGGGATCCTCAAATGAAGATGAATCAATGGAGAATGTAGGAACCTTACGAAAGTGATCAGAGAAGGATGGGGCATGATTTGTTGTCTGATTGATGTCTGAAACTAGATAAAAATGTGGAGGAGAATCATGTGCAACTAGCTCATTGAGAGGAGAATCAGAGTAAGAATTGAGTCCAGTTGCAGGTCGGGGTTGAAAACGGGTTTAGGAAGGTTCTGCATGTGCTGAAGAGGTGTTCAAATCATTGACCTCAGCCTCAAAATCAAAAGACTGGTCGTGGATGCTGAGGTCGTAGATTAACTCGTAGTCATCAGGAAACAACAGTTCTTTGATAACAAAGTAAGATTGAAAATCGTCAGAGAACTTGCGAGAATCATGTCCTGAATCTAATTCCAGATCAAAGGTTCCACCACAGAATAAATCAAGATGGGGACACTCAGCAACCTGACTTGGGTTTAACTTGATTTCAGAATCCGAACTTAAAAAGGTGTTCCTATTGATAGAAAGCCATTTTCGTGCATTTGAAAGTTGTCGAAAATCGTAGTATAGTCGCGCAAAAACGTTCGTCAAAGATTTGATTTTTAAAGATAACGAGACTTGAGTCCCGGTCGTTCGTCTCTGGGAGGCATTGTTTTTGTTTTTGAAATCGATCTTAAAGCCACTCTACTTTATTTAAACGACATGCTTGTGCGTAATATATAGGCGGTTAAAGAGCAGGCACTTAAATCACTCAAATATGATAATCATTCAGCTCAAGTTGATTTCAAACACATAAGATATATATATATATAAAATGAAATTTCATTCATCATGGGAGAGTTGTTGCACAAGGAATTCTAGAGGAAAGCTTATACATGAATGCTTAAAATTAAATCTAACTACCAGAAAACGATTGCATACAAGAATCAACGGGGGGATTTCGCATGCATCATTGGGGGAGAAGTAAGACTACTCTACTAAGCAGTAAATGAAAGCAATAAAAATTATGAAGAGCATGATCTGGAGCTAAAAGAATAGAGGGCATTCAGGGGTGGTCCCCGATGGCCTTGGAGTGGTCGAGAGGAGAATGAGGGGTGGCCAATGTAGCTTAGGCCGACCCTTGGAGAGAGGTAGGGTTGATCTAGCATCCCGGCATGGTGTCCTCCATGGTGGTGGTAGTGAGCTTGTGGAGGTGGAGTGAGTGGCTAAGTGGAGGTCGCGTGAATGGCACTAATGGAGAGCAATTGCCAAGGGAGTGAATGGGTGCCAATGGCCACCTAAGGGAAGCTCTCTAGAGAATTATGGAATTCTCTAGAGAGGCCTATGGTGGGAGCTCGTGGGAGAGTGAGAGAGAGGGTGGAAGGTGGTTTTTAGATCCACCAAATGTGGATCTAAAAATTGAATGGCTCTTGGTTGCTATTTTTGGCAACCAAGGCAACCACACATGGTAGAGAGTTCTAGAGAACTCTAGGATATATATTTTCGTGTGGATGGTGTGTGTGGGTGTGTGTGGGTATGTGTGGGTCGAAACTTAGGTGGCTAGGTTGATTAGGTTGGGTTCTAGTGGGTTTAGGTCAAGGTAGGTCTCAAATTAGGGTTATAAACCCTAATTCACTAAGGTAAAGTGCAATTAAACTTAATACAAGTTTAATTGGGTGTGTGGAAACTTAATTGAGAGTAAAACAACTCAATTAAGTCGGGTATAGGTCAATTGGACTCTCACTGAGTCCAATTGGACAGTGTATGCTGAGATCAGGGCTCAATTGGACTCAATGAGTCCAATTGAATAGGCTGATGGAATTGACTAAGATTCAAGTCAATTAGGTTTAGTGAGGACCTAATTAGGTCCTTAGGGAGGTCTAGAGGTGATGTACTAGGGTTAGGGCACCTTAATTTAGGTTCCTATGGGGTTGGAATTGGGTTTAGGGACCTAGAGATACAAGATCAAGGCTTAAATCTCAAAACAGGAATTGGAGAGCAGTATTAGACGTCTAATTATATAATCAGACGTCTTATACTCAAAAATCAGAAGTCCAGACTTGTTGTCTGGACGTCCAATCAGAGTCAGGAAGGATTTCGGGTTTTGTTTTGGGTATTCTGCAGAAATTGGACGTCTAACAAAGTGTCTGGACGTCCAATAACACTGCAGAAGTGGGTTTGAAGTGTGCGGGAGTTGGCTAAGGGTCCTGGACATCTTAAAACTTTTCTGGACGTCCAGAGAAGGGTTGGAACTAGGGTTTTAGGGCTTCTTAAGGTGTTGTGACCTAATCTAAGGGTGGCTAAGGCTTGGGGAAGTCTCTAGGCTATCCTAGGGCTAGGATGGACCTATGCTCTTCACATTTTACTGCTTTATTTCTACTTAATAGAATAGAAAACCTTTAACCCCCTTACATTATTATTCCTACATCTAAACTAGGCCTTCTGCTCCAGCTTTGCTACAACTCCCGTTATTCCTGATCTAGCTTCAGATTTAGCTCCTAATCAGCTTATTCCTTGCAATCGACATAATGCACTTAATCAGCACATTATAACATTATTTTATGCATAGCTAAAGGAAAGCAGTAAAGATGCAGATAATGCGTATGCATGCATGAATAACCCTAACTTATGCTAAGTCCTAGCCTAATTTAGGTCAATTAAGACCTATGATTGCTGCGCAATCACCTATTAGGCATGGGCTCGAGTTCTTGGCTTGTAGGGAAGACCCAATCAAAACTCAACTCTTCCAGCTCCTCGGTTTCTGTATCGTAAATTGGCGTGACTACCGAAAATTCAATTGTGTTTCTGAGGAGTCTGAAGAGGTGTAATCATCAAATACGAGCCCTGAATCATAATCCAGATTCGAAATCTGATTCGTATCGCACGGGGCCTCATAATCATTCCAATAAGGCTTAGATCCAGATTCTAAGTTAAGGGTGTGGGTTGGATCACTAGAATCTAGGTTAGGCTCTATAGGGATGTCAGAATTGCTCTCAAGAGTCACCTTATCAGAATAAGGGATGGAATTTACACCCTCGAGTGGTTCTGATTCAATCTTAGTATCACAGATGTCTGGGAAATCTAAGCTCAGTGAACCAAGCTCTTGATTTTCTAGGGCTGGCTCAAAATCATGATCACCTGCAATCGGATCCTCCCAACCTGTCTCATGATTAGGTGTATCAATTTGTTCATAATTTGAATCTGTACTTATTTGGGCCGGGGATCCACAATTATCATCATTGAACCTGGGATTTGGGAAACTGTGTTGATCACTAGTCTCACTCCAAGATGTTTTGTTAGCTTCTAATGGGTATTTTTGATAAATTGTTCTATATAACTTATTCAACAATTCTCCCCATTCTAAAAATTCCTAGAATTTTTCTGGAAGTGAAGGGCTTGACCAACATTGTAGACACTCATTGTTGTGTAATTTCACCAATTCACTGTGTTCTGCTAATAGGTGATCCCGGGTTGAACCGTGTTTCATTTGTGTCCATATTATCCCTACACAGTTCGTGATGAGTTTTGTTGTTTTTGCAAATCTTTCTTGAATATCCCTTGTATAATATTCTTCATGGTTCCTATAGGCATTCTCAAGTATCTTTTCTTTCATGCTCATTTGGGACTCAGGTTTCCTAAATAGTCTTCATATATAGCTAGGTTGCATTTTTGAATTAGGTGGTGAAATCAGGATTTAGAATCAAATTTAGGTTCATAATGAAGTGATTCGATCTAAAAAAAGACTCCTAAGAAGATCTACAGAGGCCTCTTAGGTTAACAACCTAAGGACCCTCCTCTGTGTGTGTTTTAATGAAAAGATGAGGGACTAGATATGAATTGGACCCAATCAAGGCACCCAAAGATTTTTGGATGACTAAGGCAATTTCTAGGAGGATGATATCTCTAAATCAGAAATTCTCACACCCAAGAAGTACTTGGGCAGCCAGGAAGGGAGAGCCTCGCAAAGACCCCTACACAGTAGAGTGTCCTCATGGGTTACAGGGTTTCCCCTATCCGACCTTCCTTGTCATTGAGGGTCCAGGTAGACCGGAATGTATGAACTTAAGACCTTAAATCTACTAATTTTATGTCCTAATTTATGCCTTGAGTTTCACTTGATTAGAAGTTAATTCAACTTATGACCTAATTTGGAGATTAGTTTGCCTACAATGTAGCCCAACTTCACCTAACCTGTCCTAAAGATGGCAGAATGAGATCTAGGTCAAGACCTAGAAATCACCCTGATTTGACTCTCAAGTTATAAGGTCCAAGGGTTTTAGGGTTCAAGTAAGATTAGAGCCTGATTTTAGGATTTTTGTTGATTAGATCTTTTTAACCAAGGGCTTGGGTAGCATATAAATGCGGGTATATTTGTTTCCTTTTATGCAGGCAAGTGTGAACTAGCACTCCAAAACCCTAAAATTGAAACCCTAATTGGCTCTATTCTGCAACCAATTTGATCTTAACTTGTTCACCTTGGGCTTCAAGAAAGAAAGATGTTAGCCCAAAGTGATTTAGAAATTACGCGTAGTCCCTAATAGGTGTAGGCAAATAAGGTAGGGAATCTCTAATAGAATCGTCTCAAGCTTCAATCAGATTTGAAAAAATAATTTTGCAAATCAGGAAACTTGCCTTATTACATGATTATTACTATAAAAGGAAGGCAGGTGATTCCTAATTGATTGTTTCCTTTTTTGTCTTCCCAAGATTAAGAGGTTGATTAGGAAAGAAAAGAGAAGTTACCTACCCTAAAGTGGTTGATTTGCACGGAAGATCTCCTCGTGAAGTACTTGCAAAATCATAGAAAAACAAACAGGGCAAGTCAGTACTCAAACATAATCAAATAATGCAGAGAATAGCGATGAATTGTGCATTGCTCCCCGACAACGGTGCCAAAATGTTAATTGCTCTGAAATAGTTTTAAAGTCGTTGCATTGTACAGTTGGAATCAGTGCCAAAAATAAATAAAATTTATAACTCGAGTGAAAGTCCGAGGTCGTTCGCTAGGAGTAAATAGGAATTCAATCGCTAATCTCAAATGAAATGTAATTGAGTATAAGATTCAAGCCAAATAATACCAAGAAATGAATAATAATTACTCAGAAATGATAATCAATGTAAATAATGAGTTTAACAATAGTTATGCATGGCAAAAAGAATCTTAAAGCAAAAATAATGGTGATTTAGATCGCAAATTATTCAATTTAAGCATAGATGCATTGAGTTCAAATAATGCAACAGTGCAATCAACCATTTAAACTTAAGTACTCAAATATATCAACAATATCAACTGCTTTTACCCAAGTCAGATGTTGCCTTAAGCCATCAGACGGCTTAAACATGCGTTTGCTACATTACCTTCCCTTTTGTTTCTTCTCTTCTTTCTCCCTCTGCTTCTGCTTTTCCTTTTCTTTCTCTATGGTTGCCTTGCCTCTTCAGGTCTTCTCCTCTTCTTCTTCTCTTCTTCACACACAGGGGGGGGTTTCTTCTTCAAACAGCTAAGTGTCAGCCATTGATCTTCAGAGCAAAACCCCCTACCCCTACTCTCTCTTTCTCTCTCTGGATTTCGCTCTCCCAGAGCCTTACACAGTATCGGGTAATCGGATTCGGATCTAAGCACACCAGAAACCAGGGCTGCGGGCGTAGGTCGCAGTCGAGGTGTGCGTGGGTTAAGCGGGTCGGGTCGGCGCTAGGCCCGCATGGTGCATGTCATGGGCGAGGCAGGTGATGGGTGCAGAGGACCTCACCCTCTATGTTAGGAGGCGAATAGCCCTATGCAGAAAATCAGTTTAAGTCGCTGTGTCTGGTCTTTTGTAACCGATGTGGGACTACAGTCCCATACCTTCCTTTGCGCACAGCAGGCAGGACTCCTTCCTTCAATTGTTGCAACTCACGAGGTCCAGGCATCCAATTGACCACTTGGGGCAGTGCCTAAGGCGATTCCGCACAGCCTGGGATTTCCACCTGGGGCTATCGAGACCTAGTGCGAGCTTGAAGCTTCCTTGAAGCTCTTCGGTAATGGCAGCTGTAGGTCCTATTCCTAAAAACATAAACACGGCCTCGCGACCACATCAAAAGTGCTCAAGAGCTTTGCCATAGGGCGTGGAGTGCGATGGTGGTGGTTGTGTGGTGGTCGGATGGAGTCGGGATAGGTTGGAGAAGGTGGGTTTGTTTAGGGCATGTTCGGGTGAGCGGTGGAGTGAGATAGGAGAGGGGTTTGATTGGTGGAGTCTTGGAGAAGGTCGTGAGGTGGTTGGCGAGGCGGATGGAGGGGTGTAGCGACGGAGGTGTCTCGCCGGAGGTTTGGTCGGGGACGGAGAAGACAGAGATGAACGGTGGCGTCGAGGGTTGTTTTTGGGATTTTTGCATATAAAACTAACCTAAAGATCTAAACTAACTAAACTAACCCTAATCTAATAGACGAAGGGGGAAGAATGACACCGGTGTTGGTAGGTCGGCGTCAGGGAAGAAGACACTCCGGTAGAGGGGGACGGCGACGACGACAGAGGTAGAGTGACGACGGCTGGTATTGCATGATGTGGCGGAAGGTGGGGAAGAGGAATCCGTCGCTAGTATTGCGGTCGGACGACGAGGATAGGCAGAGGGAGTCACTAGAGCTCGAGGAGCTATTCGGTCGAAATAGGAGAGAGGAATTTGGGGAATTTCTGATCGAAATCAAGTCCTGAATGGACGGTATGCATTGGGGCTTCTTTTATAGGCCTCTAGAGGACATCAGAGATGGGGACTCGAATCTTTCAAAGGTTCGCACCTGGATTTGGGCCAATTTTAGAGCTTTGAATTTGGCTCAAAAGGAAGGGAATTCCTTGATGAACTTCCCTTTCAAATCTGAGACGGATTCGTCAAGGAGTCAAGGAGAAAATGCCAATCAAGCTCGCCGGAGTTATAGGATTAGAATTTCATGGTGGCAGGGACCTATTTGAAGAAGGATACGATAAAGTTGGAGACCTATTTGTAAATGATTCAAAAGTTAGGGGCATGAGTGTGAGATAAAAGAGTTAGACAGGACCAAATTGCAAACTAGGTGAAGATGATCTCAGATTAGGTCCAAATTTTATTACAAATATAATTTTGACCTAAGGAATCCAATGGTGAAGTTAGATTTAGGTTTTGACCTTGTTTGACTAGGTAATTTATGCAAAAATCAAAATTAAGGCAAAAGTCTATCTGTGGCTCTATTTTAAGTCAAGACGGGTTCTGGTGGTCAGATTAAGGATGCCAAACCATAGAGAATATTTTTATTTGAATTTTATAGGATTTAGGTGAATTTTATCTTGACCAGAACCTCAGTTAATTAAGTAGGTCTGTTTTTAGGGTTTCGGAAGTTATTTAATTCCCATATCGCGCAAAAGCCCTTTTCTGTCTATACTAACCCACTTGTTGGATTCTTAAGACCATTTGACCCTTAATTAACCTCTAATAAATCCTATGATTGTACTGCAATTGAGATATACTATTAAAACTACAGTTTTACCCCTATTGTACTGTATTTCCCTCAAAATGGATTTGTAGTGAATTACGTCTCTCTAGCGGTTATGTAGGAGCTTTTAATCCTTGATTATGATTAATTAAAGCTAGATATGGCTGATGATAATGTTATCATCACCCCCCTGGAACATAGGCTGGGGTTGTTCTTGGTGTGTTTGGTTTACAGACTGAACCAGGTAACATTATGAGCTCCCTTTGCTAGGGAGAAGGTTTGCAAGGGGGTTCGAGATTGATTCATAAGCTCATCAATTTTCTTGTCTACCATCTCAACTCGATCCGGCTTCTTTGCTATGCTGTCCATGTCAATCGTCCCTGAATTAGTTTACACTTCGTAAATCCCACCACGGGGTTGACTAGACCTATTGAATTGGGTCATGGAGGAGTTATTAAGAGAATTCTCACTCATGGACTCAAAGAGTTTGAATGCACTTTCCTCATCTTTGTTTAGAAAATTTCCTCCACATGAGGCATCAATAAAATTCTTAATGTTCCTATCCAGACCATGGTAGATGATCTAGGCCAATTGCCACATTGGAACCTGATGGGAATGCCATCATGAGGCATAAATGGCTCAATTTGATCTAATAAAGTCAATAAAAGCTCCTACATATCAATCAGAAGGTCTCTTGGGTAGGTTGAGTTGTTTTGAGAAGAAGAGAAGAATAAAAGGTTATTTCTGCAATTTTACTAGTAATACACAAAAAGTAGAATATCCACAGATTATTTCAGGGGTTTACTAAAGGTCAAATGTGCTTTAGAATCTAACAAGGGGATTCATGCAGAACAAAATGGGTTTTTCAAGCACTTCAAGAATTAAATGACATTTGAAACCTTAAAAATAGACTCGCTTAATCAACTAAGGTTTTGGTCAAGATAAAATTCACCTAAACCCTTTAAAATTCATAGAAAATATTCTTTATGGTTTGGTACCTTCAATTTGACCATCAGAATTCGCTTTGACCTAAAAAAGAGTCACAAATGGAAAGTTGCCCTAATTTGGGTAACTACGCAATTGACCCAGTCAAAATCAGTCAAAACCTGAATTCAACTTCACCATCAAATTTCTTGGGTCCAAATTAGGTTTGCACCAAAATTTGGGCCAAATCAGAGATTGCCTTGACCTAGTTTGCATTTCAGTCGTATTTGATCCTTTCCATTTCACAAGTGCCCCTAGCTTTTGAAATTCATACATCTAGGCCCCTATCTTTCTTGCCTTCTTCTCCAAAAGGTCCCTCGCCGCCTCCATGAATGCAGTTCTATTCCTACAACTTCGGCGACCTTCAATCAGAGATCTCTCCCTAATTTCACGCTCAATCTCTTACAAATTTGGAAGGAAGATTCCTAAGAGATTTCTCTACGATTTGAACCTACTCGTGGGCTCCAGCTCTTTCCCAATCTCTAATATGAACTCATGAGAGATGTGGATTTCCTACTCCGGTGAGCTTACCAAGCTTGGAAGCTTGGTTTCCAAGCTTCAAGCACCCCTGAGACTTATTTAAAGACCCTTGAGGACAAACCGTTCTCTCTATGCTCATTTTCGGCCTGTAATACCCCTCCTTCCTCCCTCTTCTTCGGTTGAAAGACTCCACAACGTTCGAAAACTCCCTCTGACTTCGTTCTTCATTCACTCGCAATACCAGTGGTCGGATCTTCTTCCTTGTCATCTTTTGCGTCTCAACATACTAGTGAGACGTCTCCTAACCCTGTCCTCGTTGCTGTCCAACTCACTAGAGCAGCCTTCGTCTCCAGCACCAGCCATGCCAGACCCAACATCTCCTCCATCTCACTGCATCCCTTAGTTTGCTCTATCGATCGCTCTCTGTCCCTACTCTCTGTCCATAAGCTTACACAATCACACAACCTCCACACCACCCGTTCACTTGGTCCCGGGTATTTGCGTACTCGATTGCTCGAATACCTACCTGATTGAGAGAAAGAGAAGAGGAGAATAGGAAAGAGAGCCGCGCGAGGTTAAGGGGGATTTTGCTTCAGAGAGATCCTAACACTTAGCGAAATTTGCGAAGTATTCCCCCTATGCGTGAAGAGAAAAAGCCAAAGAATAAAAGCCAAGGCAGAGAAAGAAGAGAAGAAGAAGAGAAGAGCCAAGGCAGAAGAAGAGGAATAGTGTCCCTTTGGTACTGTAGCAGGAGACAGTTAAGCCACCTGATTGGAAATTCAACCGTCTGACACTATTGCATTATTTGATTACATGGCTTTGGTTGATTGATACTATTGCATTATTTAAATATAATTGTAATAGGGTAATTTGGTGATTTAAATCACCATTTTACCCTAATCTTTTTGTGCTATTAACATTTGCTCTTATATAGATATCATTTGTGCTTGGAAATTTCATCATATATTGATATCTTGTGATAGAATTGAATTCTTGAAATTTATTTTGCTACTTGGTCCCAGTGAACGACCTTGGATTTTATTCAAGTATAAATTTTATCTATTTTCGCGCTATTATGACCCATACTACAATGCAACGACTTCTAAAACACCGTTTTAGTGCATAAACATTTTGGCACCGTTGCCGGGGAGCAACACGCAAGTTGATCTCTTTGGTTGCAATTTCTAATCTAGCACTAACTTGCTTTATCTCTTTTGACTATGATCTATGACATGATTCATAGGAGGAAGAACAACCACGCACCAAACACTCCACGAGTAGGTAAATTCCATTCCCTTTCTTTTAAAAGCCCCTAATTCTGAGAAGAGATAAAAAAGGAAGAAAATCAATTAGGGATGGCTTGCTTTTCATTCTTAGAATCAATCCTCACAAGTTGCCTAATTTGATTCTTTTGTAGACAAACCCTAACCCTAATTTCTGCACCTACTTAGGGTTTAAGGTATCTAGGGTTATCACCTTCTTGCTTGAGCCCTAGGTGCCAAATTTGGACGGAACTAATTGGATCAATCAAAGCCAAAATAGGATTTCTATGCTAGGGTTGAGGACTCCACTTGCTTAATCAAGAATATATTCTCCCAATTTGTGTGTCTCAAGCCTTGCTTGAGTTGACCTAATTAAGTAAACCCTAAAATCAGGCTCTAAATATCCACTTAAATCTTAAAAAGTTGGGACCTAATAATCAAGGACAAAATAGGTGAAGTTGACCCACTTGCGAGGTGAACCAATCTTCAAATTAGGTCACCTTGCACAAAAATATCTTAAAAGTTTAAGTGAAATCATAAGCACCCTTGCTCTTAACTTAAAATTGGTAGACTTAAGAGGTCAAGTCACCATTCTTGTCTACCTGGACCCTCAGTGACAAGGAAGGTCGGGTGTGGGAAACCCTGTAACCCGTGGGGATGCTCTACTGTATAGGGGTCTTTGCGGGATTCTCCCTTCCTGGCTGCCCAGGTAATTCTCAGGTGGACGACTTTCTGATCCAGGGGTATCATCTGCCTCGAACCTCTATAGTCATCCAAAATCTTTGGGTACCTCAATTGGGTCCATCTAATATTCTATCCCTCATCTTCTCCATCGGTGCATGTTTGGGAGGAGGTCCTTAAAACCACCCTTAAGGCCTTCATTAGTTATTCACTCTTGTCGAGGCCAAGCCTCGACCTCTGTGTTTGTGCAACAACCTAATCATATTGACATTTCCTCTTATTCTAAGCCCAAACCTCCAATCACAACCATGGATCAACCAGAACGACCTAACTTTGAACCACAACAATTCTTTGATTTCAGAGATCAGATCAAGCCCTTCATCAACCCACCGTCGTGCCCTCAAATGCGAGATCACTACAATCCCGTGGCAGTGGAGATTGAACCACGAATCAATATCCCTACGGGAGGACCCAAGGTGGAGCTCAAGCCTAGCATGCTTCACATGACTCCAAAATTCCATGGCTTGAACTCCGAGGATCCTTTCCAACACATCAAGAATCTGAAGCATCTAGCTCACACCATTGGGGTAGACATGCGGAATCGAGACGACTTGATCTTAAAGATCTTCTCTCTGGCCGACAAAGCTGCCTACTGGTTTCAAACTTATCCACATGCGATCAACACATGGGAATAACTTCAAACCGCCTTCCTACAAAAGTTCTATCCCATTGGTCACACAAACGCTATGTGGCAACAAGTCAGGCACTTCTCCCAAGGGGTGGGAGAATCTCTACATGAGGCATGGGGTCATTTTCTGGATCTCATGTGCAAATGCCCCCATCATGGAGTCCTGAAGTGGGAACAAGTCCAATCCTTTTACCACAGGCTCTGTGATGACATCAAGCTATTTGTTAATGCAACCTGTGGTGGCAGCATGAACATGAGATTTGGGGAATTCTCGAGAACATGTGTGAGAACTCCCTGAACAATGAGTCACTGGGTGTGTACGATCAGACATCCACCTGCGCATTGACAAACAATCGGGGGGTACATGAATCTCGAGTCCTTTCTGCATCCGTTGACTTGGAGTTGGTAGCCAGTCAATTGGATAAGGTCTCCATCATTGAGAAGAAGGTGGACGACATCACTCGACATCTACACAAGACCACCTTTGCACCACAAAGCACATATACACACCCACCCTCAGGTAAGGAAGCTGCACACAATATCTACCACTCTCTGGGGATGGAAGCGTATCCACCCCCGCCTGATTATAGTTTTGGAGGCAACTCTGGGGCAACCTACCACAGTTGGGGGAACTCTGAACCCTCAGACCCTGATTATTCCGGGAATCCTCAGACTTGCAAGGATCTTCACGCTATCCAGAACAATCCTTTCTCTAATACCTACAACCCTGGATGGCATGATCATCTAAACTTTGCATGGTCGGGAAATAACCCAAATCCAAGACCTCAATTCCAACCCCGACCACAGAACTCACGTCCCTATCAACCCACTCAACCAAGGCCCAATCAAAATTTCCACTTTGGACCACCTAAGGAAGATTAGACATCTTTGATTCTCTAGACCTTGGTTGACATGCAAAAATAACATAAAGAAGAGATCTCTGAGCTGCGTAATCAATTGGCCCAGCTGGCAAGTGCTCGCCAGCCGAGTGCACTCCCTTCTCAGCCTCTTTCGAATCCAAATAATGTGCTGAATTAGAGGTGCATTATGAATCCAAATCAGGGCCAAGCCCACTTTGTCTATCAGGTCCATTCTGCTCCATCCCCTGATGGGACTGGTGCTTTAACCTCTTATTCTGGATTTCAGCGACAGAGACCTATCCTCCCTAGCCCAAACCAGAATCAAGCAGGATTAAATTCCATCACCACCCATAGTGGCAAAGCAACATAGGACCCACCTTTTCCTAGCCACAACTCGCTTGAGATTGTAGACCCTAACCCTAGATTGGTTATCCAGGACACGCCCACCTTGATAAAGAGCCTGAGCCAATTCTAGAGGAACCATCTGAGGTTCCATTTCCCGAGGCCTTGACTAAGGGAAAGAAGAAAACCAAACCCGTGGCACTTGAGGAGGACCTGGTCAAGCTCTTTAAGCAGGCCTAAATAAACATCCCTTGATGGATGTGATATGCCACGTATCGGCTTAAGCAAAATTCCTGAAAGATATATGTACACCAAAGCTAAGCCGCGAACCAAAGGTGGGAACCCGATCGTACTGTTAGAGCAAGTCAGCTCCATCATTTTAAGCAAACTCTTGCCTAAGGAAACAGACCCAGGTATCCCTCTGATCTCCTGTGCTATCGGTGATATACAGTTTGACAGAGCCTTATTGGACCTCGGAGCTTCCATAAATTTGATACCCACATCCCTATTAGACCACTTTCAAGAATCTGAGCTAAAACCAACAGAGATGACATTGCAGTTGGCTGATCGATCTATTAATCCACCAAAAAGAATTCTTGAGGATGTCATAGTTAGGGTATGTGATTTTTACTTTCCCGTGGATTTCATAGTCTTAGACATGGTTGCTCCTGAGAATTTGAAGAACACATTGATCATTTTATGAAGACCTTTTCTGGCCACAGCTAGGGTGAATATCAATTGTGAAGAAGGCCAAATTGTGTTAAAATTTGAGAACAAGACACTAAAGATCGACATCTTTAAGGCTCGAAAAGAAATTAACTGTGGGGTTATTGAGCAGATCTGCGATATCGAATCTGTGGTTGAAAAGCCCTTTGTTGAGGAAAACCTGCTTATCCCTGATATTCAACCACAAGAGGATCAAACCTTGCAGTTAAAGGAGCCTAGATCAGACCTAGACACACCTACAGCTCCTACCTTTACTTCTGAAACCCACCATGAACCGCTTGCTACTGTTGAAAATCCAGTCATGGAGTTGAAACCCCTCCCTGACCATCTTAAATATGTCTTCCTAGGTTCAAATCAGGCGTTTCTTGTGATCATCTGTTCCCGTCTTACCTCTGATCAGGAAACCCACTTGATTTCTATCCTCTAGTAGCATCGGAGAGCCATTGGGTGGACTCTCGATGACCTGACTGGCATCAGCCCTCATATTGCATGCATCACATCTACACTGAAGAGGGCTTACGACCATCCCGTGAAATGCAGAGACGCCTGAATTTGAACCTGCAGGATGTCGTGAAAAAGGAGATCATCAAGTGGTTAGATGTAGGTATCATCTACTCAATCTTCGACAGTCGTTGGGTGAGTCCAATCTAGGTTGTGCCCAAAAAGGTAGGACTCACTGTCATTACGACTGAAATCAGAGAGACTATACCGACCCGTATAGTGAACTCATGGAGAGTCTGTATTGATTACCGAAGATTGAATGCCTCAACGAAAAAGGATCATTTCCCACTGCCATTTATTGATCAGATACTCGAAAAATTGGCAGGAAACTGATTCTTTTGCTTCTTGGATGGGTACTCTAGTTATAACCAGGTGGCAATCCATCCTGAAGACCAAGAGAAGACTATCTTCACTTGCCCCTTCGGGACATACGTGTTCTGCAGGATGCCGTTCGGTCTTTGCAATGCACCCGCTATTTTTTAGTGGTGCATGCTTGCCATATTCTCAGATATGGTAGGTGAATACCTTGAAGTTCTCATGGATGACTTCTCGGTATTTGGGGAATCTTTTGATGATTTCTTCCTGCACTTGGTCCAAATCCTCAGGCGTTGTATCGATGTGAATTTGGTTCTTTCCTGGGAAAAGAGCCACTTCATGGTACCTGAGGGAATTGTCCTGGGTTACCTCATCTCTAAAAAGGGCATCTAGGTTGATTGAGATAAGGTTAATTTGATTTCCAAACTACCCATGACAAGCTCGGTAAAGGACATTCGTTCTTTCCTGGGGCACGTTGGTTTTTACCGTCGTTTCATTCTTGATTTCTCGAAAATCACACGCCCCCTGACTAATCTTCTCCTAAAGGATGTCTCTTTTGAAATTATCGAGGAGTGCACTCATGCATTTGAGAGCCTGTGTGATCGAGTTACTCAAGCACCAATCCTACAATCCCCTGACTGGTCTCTACCCTTTAAGATCATGTGTGCGCGTTTGATTATGCAGTGGGTGCGGTACTTGGACAGAAAATAGATGGGAAACCCGAGGTCATCTACTATGCTAACAAGACACTTGACGAGGCTCGACGTAACTACACAGTTGCTGAGAAAGAGCTGCTAGCTGTAGTATTTGGCCTCAAAAAATTTCGATCCTATCTTTTGGGTTCCCGTGTTATCATATACTCGGATCACACTACAGTGAGGCACCTCCTCGCGAAGGAGCGAAACCTCGACTAATCCGCTGGATCTTGCTGTTGCAAGAATTTGACCTCGAGATTCGTGACAAGGAAAGAAAACAGAATGTGGTAGCTGATCACTTGTCCCGCCTTCCTTATGATATCATCGACCCTTCTGGAGCAATCATAGAACACTTTCCTGATGAGCACCTCCTGACTATCAGCACAGGACTTCCCTGGTATGTTGATTTGGTTAACTACTTAGGGTTACATCAGATCCCATCTGATTGGTCAAAGGCCAAGAAGGACAAGTTGCTTTCTATTGCCAAGTACTACATTTGGGAAGACCCGTACCTTTTTCGCATTGGTGCTGACCAGATCATCAGACGATGTTTCCCGGAAGCAAAAATTCAGGACATTCTATCCTTCTGCCATGACTAGGCTTGCGGCGGACACTTCTCCGGACACAAAACTGCAGCTAAAGTCCTCCAGTGTGACTTTTATTGGCCCACAATCTTCAAGGACACATATGACTATTGTAAGGTGATAGAGAGAGGAATCAAAGATTAAAATAGATATGAATTTAAACCACGAAAAGGATGTATCCACAGGGAGGAATAGATTAATAAGTTCACAAAATATTTTTCCTTTGTATTTGTTCAATCACGTGCGCAATCCGTGTTCAAATCTGATGCGAAACAAGGCAAAAAGAAGGAACACATAATAATTTAGAAATGCAGGGGTATGAATGTAATTTTCCTTTCATGAAAAAACTTGTAATGGCATGTAACATAATTGTATTTTAAGACATGTGGCTTTCTCTTTTAGGTCATGTGAGTGTTTGGATGAGATTTTATGCATTTATGAACATCAGCATATAAGAGTTAAGTACATGAAAGAAATACTATAACATGTAAGGGCATGCATGCAATTTCACTTAAATATATTAATCAACTAAATATTGCAATAGTGTTTTTGGCAATGGCATTGATGGTAAATTTTAGTGTCACCAGAAACATAGGAAATTTCCTCTCTCCTCTTTGCACGCGTGAAGGCTTGGTGGCCGGTCGACCGAGGCCTGGCGGAGGTGCGTGGGAGAGAGGTGATCGCAACGGTGGGGGAGGCATGGCCGGAGGTGGCCAGTGGCGGTCAATTGGAGAGCTTGATGCTGGTGGAGCTAGTTGCAGGAGAGGACGCGGGCTGCTGCTGTCGCATGCACGTGCGGCTAGGCGCTGCAGCCATCTGATTGTTGGTCCCGTGAGGGGTGTGCCGTGCGTAGAGAAGTTGGGCAGGCTGGAGGCACGCACTGGTGCCGTGAGTGGAGAAGAGATGAGGTGCGCGCTGGTTGCTTGTTGTGCGTAGAGGGGAGATGGAGGCGCGTAGAGAAGAGGGGCAGGATGGAGGCACGTGCTGGTTGCTTGCTGCTGTGCGGAGGCGAAGCGATGAGTCGTGCACTGCTACTGTTGGTTGTGTGGTGTGCGTGCACGGCTGCTACAGAGAAGCAGAGGAAGAAGAAGATGGAGAGGCACAGGTGCATGCTGCTACGTGGGAGAAGACGGAGGCACCGCTGCTGCGTGAGATGTTTGCTGGTCGTGCGTGGGAGAAGATGGAGGCGCGCACGAGGGAGGGGTTGCGTGCACAAGGCCACTGTTCCCCTCCAACTAGTGCGTGTTGCTTGGAGAGGGTTGAAAGGGCCACAGTGCAGGTTCTCCTCATAGTGTGCATGGGGTGTTCCCAGTGGTGCATTCCCAAGATCCTCTGCCAAGAGCACACCCCTGCGACTTTTATCTCCTCCCCCATCCGTTCTTCCCCGACGTAAGTCAAGGGATTTTAAATCCCTTACTAAAATTGGCCACTTGTTGAGAGGTGAATTTGTTGAGGCCGACGGCTGTTGAGAGATCCCCGTGGGGGGGGTGTGGGGATTTTTTTCACAACCCTGGTCTCGCAAAATTATTCCTCCTCCTCTCTCACTTTCCCAATTATTTGTTAACTCTTAAATTAACCTGATGGAGTGGATCAAGTGGAGGAGATGCATAGGGTGCACTATGTGCGAGACCTGCATGAAATATAAAATAATTACATAATAAGTTATAGAATGCAATATAATAGATGTAAACTTAAGTAATGATGCATGTAATCATTTTATGACTTAATGTAGTTATTAACAAACATAAAATGTAGGAATAAAGTTAACTTAGGCGTAACAATAGTCCATTAAAATGGACTCATCATAAGGCATGCACTCGTTGCCAGACCTTGGGCAACATGAGCCACCGCGATATGATGCCTTTACAGCTGATTCTCGAATGCAAAATCTTCGATATATGGGGGATTGATTTCATGGGACCCTTCCCTAAATCGGATGGCTTCGAATACATTCTCCTTGCTGTAGACTACATGTCTAAATGGATCGAAGCTATCCCAACCCGAACCAATGATCACAAGGTGGTGATCAAATTCATTCACGAGAACATTTTTCATGGTTCAGTGTCCCACATGCCATTATCTCAGATGGAGGGACCCATTTCACGAATGCTCAGTTCAGATCCCTGATGACCAAGTATGGGGTGTCGCACCGAATCTCGACTCCTTATCACCCCCAAACTAATGGATTGGCTAAACTGTCTAATCGGGAGATCAAGAAAATCCTTCAGGTCACTATCTGACCTGATAGGAAAGATTGGTTGGCTTGACTTCCGGAAGCCTTGTGGGCTTATAGGACCGCCTACAAAACCCAATTAGGTATGTCGCTGTTCAGATTGGTGTACAGGGAGGTGTGTCACCTCCTTGTCGAAATGAAGCATAGGGCCTATTGGGAAGTACGAAAGTGCAATCTAGATCTTTCTAAGGCTGAAACCCATCGTCAGCTTCAAATGAGCGAGATCGAGGAACTACATAATGACGTGTATGAGAACTTGCGAATTTATAAAAAGTGGGTGAAAGCCTTTCACGACAAGCACATATCAAGAAAGACTTTTCATCCTGGTCTGAAGGTCCTACTCTTTGATGCCAAACTCAAATTATTCTCAGGAAAGCTCCGATCAAAATAGATTAGACCATTTCTTGTTCGACGTGATTTTGAAAATGGAGTCATCGAAATCATTCAACCCAGCCCTAATTCTGAACCTTTCATTGTGAATGGCCAGCAACTCAAGTCGTTCATTGAACTCACTTATATGAACTTGGCTGAGGTATCTTTTGATCTCTATTCTCCCTGAGCTTATTGCACCTGGCTGAAGGCGTTAAACTCAACGCTTAACGGGATGCAACCTGTCATCTTTTGAAAAATCGAAACCCTTTTGACACATCTCTTTGCTGAACTCATAATGCACTTTAGGGTTTGATAAACGCCAGTTTATCATCATTTTTATGCATTAAAACAAACCTAGCTCTTAGGATTTTGCTCCGCAAATGGGTTTTTGGCCTGCATTTAGGCATCAATTAGGTTAGGCATGCATTGCACTTTTTATTGTCTTTTTAATGTGTTTTTGTGAGTGTTAGGGATATACAGATTGTCAGAACTCCAAAACCCTAGCACTCAGGAAGGCAACTGGTGAAGAAGAAGCTCAGACTATCTGGAACTCATCTTGATCCAACTCACCAAAGCTGGATTCCAACTCACTTGAACTAGGGTTAGCTCATCTTAGCTCCATTCAGCTCACCTCAGCTGAATAGCAGCTCAAGTGAGCTCATCTTAGCTCACCCTAGCTCAGGTCAGCTCAAATCCAGCTCAACTTAGCCGAGTCTAGCTCATCTCAGCTCCCATTAGTTCACAGGGAGCTCTAGCTAGCTCAGCTGAGTTGACTGGAGTTCACCCCAGCTCAGGTCCAGTTACATCCAACTCCACTCAACTCCGGCTAGTTGAAGATGACTTCATTCCAGCTTAGGAAGCTCAAGTTTAGCTTCCGGGGACTCAGCTTAGCTCAACTCAGTTGAGCTAAGCTACCTTAGCTGCCTTACTCAGCTTGATCCTCCCCGGGAGCATTAGACCCAGCACACCTCAACTCCTTTCAGCAGAAGCCAGCTTGCTTTAGCTTGGCTTAGTAGCTAGCAAAGAACTAGCAAGCCAAGCCAGCTAAGGTAGCTCCTTGCAGCTCTCTTCAGTAGCCACCAGCTTTAGTGCAGCTCAAGATGACTACCTCTAGCTCTTCTCCCTGAAAACCCTAGCTCTAAATGCCTCCAACTCTACTCCCTACTAGCTAAGCTAGCTAAACTGCTTAACTTAGCTAGTCCACCTCCATGGCACCAAAAACTACTACCCTACTAGCCTACTACCTAAGCTCCAGCAAAAAGACCACCTACTCCTACTTTATTTTGGTGCCAACTATCCCTTCTATCACCACCCTACATCCACCATCAAAACCCATCTCCACCCTCCATTTTTTCCCTCCAAAATTGCCTTCTAGAAGGTATTTTTGGAGGGAAAACCAAGGCACCTCTTCATTTCCCTCCAAAAGAACACCATAACCACCCCCTTCCCATCCTACAAATACCCTACCCTACCACCACACAATTCCCATCCTCCATTAGTGTATTTTTCTACCTATACCCACCTACACCTACGGCCAAGAAGAAGGAGTAGAGAAGAAGATTAAAGGGGCACATCACCAGCCCCTTTGGTGCCTTCTTCTCTCCACTCTCTTCAACTTGGGCCATGCCAAAGAGGAGGACTTTTCTACTTCAGGCAGGATGGCCAGGCAAAGGAGAAGGACCTAGGGTGGACGCCCACCCTTGGAGAAAAGCTTAGGGCATGCCCCTTTAGGGCTTGCTTTGGAGGACATCACCTTGGCAGAGCATAGCAAGGAAGGAGTTGGAGGACTCTTTTCAAACTTGGGAGTTGCCAATCTTGGAGCAAGAAGCCCTCTTCTTCACCATCTATCTAGAGGATTTGTGTTTTCTTTTATTTATTGCAATTTTCTAGTAGTAGAAGCATTCATCTACTAGTTTTTTTGTAAAATACTTTCTCATTAATCTAGTTGCCTTCTTTGCAATTTCTTTAGTTGCATTTTTAATTGCTTTGTTTTAGCATTCTTCACTCCCTCTCCCTAATTATTCTAGGCCTCAACTTGCCTAGAGTGAGTTTAGGGAGAGGCTCTACTTGCCACTTTAGAAGTAGTGTATTGAGTTAAGTGTAAGTCACTTTCTTGCCAACAATTTCGCATGTTGCCTTAATTTCAAAAACATAAAAATGATATATTGAAAAAGACCAAAAAGAAAATTGAGATCTATTTCCAAGCAAGAGACCTGAATTTTGCAAATATATTGCCCCCTTGGACGACCCTAGATACTCCCCTATCTGGGAATACAAATTTAAAAGCGTATGCGAATTCACGTGTTACAACGACATTAGAAACCCGCTTTTACAAATCACGCGACTTTCGCATCAGGGTTCATCCATTAGAATAGCCGACTCCACCTTTGGTACTCATACCAGAGCTTGAAATCGTTCGCAATAGTCATCCTGACCCATCCACCCATGATGAGAACCTCATCATGAACCCTAACTAGTACAATCTAACCTAGGTATGCAAGAAAAAGCTCTTACATAACTCAAAGAAAGGCTTAACTCAGAGAATTCTGAGTTTAAGAAGAAACAAGTCATAAGGCGTAAAAATGTAATTTCACCAACACAATCTGCAAACAGGGTAACTCAGGGTCCAAACACAGGTCAAACAAACCAAATAAGAAGGAAAGTGGGATGATCTGATCCAACAAGGGCTACAACAACTCCAAGGAATTAAATGACATTCTGTAACCCTAAAACAAACCCACTTCAATTCACGAGGTTTGAGGTAGGGTAAAAATCAACTAAACCCTCTAAAATTCATAGAAAAATAATCTCTAGGGTTTAGAACCTTCAATTTGGCCTTAGAAACCCATTTTGACCTACATTGAAAACCATGCCCAATTAATGATTTAATTTGGGTTTTTACGTAAATTGGTCAGTCAAACATGGTCTGACCTAGAAACAAAATTTACCATTAAAATCCTTAGGTCCAATTTAGTCATGCATAAAAACTTGATCCTAAGAAGAGACCTCCTTGACCGACTTTGCAATTTGGTCCTCATCATTTACTTTTTGACCCTCAACTTTCGAAACCCTTGCATTTTGGCCCCTAATTTCCTCATCGTTCTTTGCATTTTGGTCCCTCCTGCAGGTCTCTGCACAGCGCCATGCTCCGGCGACTTTGCGCGGAGCATGGCACCACGCAGGGTGAGGGGGACGTCCTGCAAAGAGAACGCGAAGTTCCCTGCGACGTCTACTGTCGCAGGGACTCGGCCATGCCACCTAACGATGCCCACACCTTCCGTGCGAATGCGCGGAAGGTATGGGTCTCATCTTCGACCATACTCTGGTGAGGGACGCACGTTGTCTCCCTGCGTCCGACCCTCCACCACCGCCTTTATAAAAACCGGCATCGCTAGCCGATTCTGGCAGCTTGGTCTTGACGGAGAATACCTCATCCCTTCCTCTCTCCCCACTCCGACAGGAACCCACCAGCTCCGACAGCTCCTCCTCCTCCTTCTCGTCACTCTGCTGTAATACCAGCAGCAGTGTCACCTGCACCTGATCTCCCCGCGTTGCGCCGCACCAAGCGCGCGCCTCCCTGCCCTCTTCCTCGCCGCTGCTCTCTCCCTCTGGGTGTTTCTTCTCCGGCGACAGTTGGTACGGCTGCCTGCCGCTCCGGCCCCCCTTCGTCCCTGTAGGTAAGTAACAGTTATTTCCCTTCCTCCCCTCTTTCTTTTCCCCAACTTGTTTTGCTTGATCGCCCTACGCCCATGCCTGACCACCTTCATCTTCCCCACCTCCGACCACTCTTCAGCGAGTTGTTCCCGTCATCACACAACCCCATACGACTCGCCAACTGCACCAAAAGCTCCGCCTCACCTCACCAAACACCCTCCGTCCCTCCACTGCCATTCCACACCTCCACAACGACCCCCCGAACAAACCCATTTTTCCGACTACAGTTCTACCTAGGGCTACCGCCATACATCGCCTCACGCCTCGCCACCACCCGCACTGGCTTCGCCGCACTCCGGCGAAGCTCCCTGCATCTTCTGACTGGGTCGAGAGGCCATATTCTTGCTTTCAGGTCACGCCCCCTTCGCCGCCATTGCTAGGCAGGTGAAGCTCCTTCACCTGTAGCTGCAGCTTCGATCTTGCCCAGGCGCTGGTCCCAGGTTGCGCGGAGTGTCTCTGCGAAGACTCCCAAGTCTGCAGCTGAGGCAAACCCCTCGCGAGTTGCTGCAATTGCCTGCAGCCTCCTCGCCTGCGGACGCCAGTCGGGAGGTGGGACTTTAGTCCCACCTAGGAAGTGCGTGGCTTAGTGCCCGCACATAAATTGTAAAAGTGTTTGAGGCTATTCGCCTTCGAACACAGGGGTCAGGTCCCTCACGCACGTGCGCTACGCGCTCACCCTCGCCTGCGCTCACGCCCCGCGGGTCTGGGCAGGATCCGAATACCCGACACTGCGCACACCTCGCTCACCACCGCACGCCGGTGGGCCTGGTCCCGGGTGCGATACCCGTACCCGAATACCCGGCTGTGGGAGAGCGATCCTATGAGAGAAATCTGAGAAAGAGAGAGACACGGGGAAGGGTAGGGGTAGGTTTTTTTCTGACCAGTTGTGTGAGTGTGCAGGAGCAGAAGAAGAAGCGGCGAAGGAAGAAAGGAAGGAGAATAAGAGAAGCACTGTAGCAGACCTGCAGTTAAGTCGTCTGACCACTACATCAGACGACGGTTGAACAGTGGCCAGAGGAGATAAAGCAGAGAAGGAAGAAGAAAAGAAGAAGACTCTGCAGCTGAAGAGAAAACAAGAAGACAGGATGAGCAGAAGAAGAAGACGAACAGCTAGGAAGAAAAGAGAACAAAAGAAGAAGAAAGAAGAGGGAAGAAGACAGAAAGCACAAAAAGAAGAAAGAAGAAGAAGCCAAGACAAAAAATTCTCTCTCTCTCTCTCTCTCTCTTATTTTTGTAATCCATTAGAGAAACTTTGTACTTCTAGAATTCTAGTAGCTCCCTGAGTTCAACCTCGGGAAAACTATTTCCGAGTTAAAAAAAAATCTATTGTAATGACAACCGTAGCTGTCTTGTCTTATACTATAATGACTGTACTATAATAAACACAAAGCAGCACCGCGGTCTGCCGTTTTCACTTGGCGTCGTTGCCGGGGAGAAACGACTATTCTAGAAGTTTTGAACTCTTTATTTAAAAAATTGCTAATCTTTTTCTCTCTTGTGTGCAGGTAAAGGAAAAGAATTGGAAGAGCAGCCGCACAACAAACACTCCAACAAACAGGTAATCTTCATCAGCCCTCTCCTAAACCCCTTGAAATCTAAAAAGAAACGAAAAGAAGAATCAACTTAGGGCTACCTGTGTTATACTTAGTAACTCATCAAAGTTGCCTAATTTTTCATTTCAACACATTTTAACTGTCCATCCAATTAAGGTAACTAGGGTTAAAACCTTCTTGATTAAGCCCTAGTTACTAAATTTTGAGGCAACTAATATGGACCAACTAGAGCCAACTCAAGGATTGAAAATCTAGGGTTTTTAGAGACACACATTCTATTAACAAAGAAAAGATCTTCCCAAAAAGAGGTGTGCCTAAACCTTGTTTGAAAAGATCTATACAAGAGGAACCCTAAGCAAATCAGGCTCTTAAATCCATTTGAACCTTAAAAGAAAGGACCCAAAAGCTCTCAAAAGGAACAAGAGGTGAAGTTGACCCCTTGGGTCAACCAACCTTAAAATTAGGTCACTTTTTCACTCAAAATACTTAAAAGTTCAAGTGGAACCTTAAACACCTTGATCTTAAAGAAAAAGAGGTAGACTTAAGAGGTCAAGGTCCTCATTCTGGTCTACCTGGAACCGCAGTGACAAGAGAGGTCGGGTAGGGGAAACCCTGTAACCCGTGGGGATGCTCTACCGTGTAGGGGTCTTCGCGGGACTCACCCTCTCTGGCTGCCCAGGTAATTCTCAGGTGGACGATCTTTTTAATCAAGGGGTCCATCTGCCCCGTACCTCTATAGTCACCCAACAATTTTTGGGTGTCTCGATTGGGTCCAGCACCTTCTAAACTCATCTATTCCAACAGTGCATGTACGGTAGGAGGTCCTTAAGACCACCCTTAAGACCTCCTTTAGAATTTCACTCTCGTCAAGGCCAAGCCTCGACGCCCGTGTTTGTGCAGCAACCCCACCACATTATTCTCTCATCTGATTCAGAACCAAGCTCTTCTTCTTCCCCCATCATGGCTCAGCCAGTTGAGGAAGAAAACAATCTGGAGTACCAGCTCCAGCTACTCAATGACCTCTTCCAAAACTTTGTGCACCCACCGTAGCGTCCTATGATGCGGGACCATTATAATCCTGCCGCGGTGGCCATTGAGCCTCGAGTCAGAATCCTGACTGGAGGACCTAATTCCGAATTAAAGCTCAATATGATTCATGCTATACCTAAATTCCATAGGCTTAATTCCGAAGATCCCTTCCAGCACATCAAACAGCTGAAGCATCTGGCCCAAACTTTTGGGTCAGATGCACAAAATCGGGACATTCTCCTCATGAAGATGTTCTCCTTCTCTCTTATGGACAAGGCCGCTCACTGGTATCAAACTCAGACCCAGCCGATCAACACTTGGGAGGAACTTTAGTCTGAATTTTTGAAGTTCTTTCCCGTTGGTCGGACCAATGCCTTGCACCATCAGATTACTCACTTCACTCAGCAAACAGGGGAACCTCTCCATGAGGCATGGGATCGCTTTCAGGATCTCATGAGAAAGTGCCCCCATCACGGAGTTCCTAAATGGGAACAAGTCCAGTCTT
The DNA here is from genome assembly GCA_037157565.1 of Thalassia testudinum. NCBI lineage: Eukaryota > Viridiplantae > Streptophyta > Magnoliopsida > Alismatales > Hydrocharitaceae > Thalassia > Thalassia testudinum. The sequence continues at coordinate 1,689,939 of JAZHRO010000003.1, read as the reverse complement.
TTTACCAGGGACTCCGTGAAGACATCTGTCTTTTCGTCAATGCAACCTGCGGAGGAAATATCATGGGTCAACATGAGGACACCGTGTGGGAGATTCTCGAAAACATGTGCGAGAACTCCATCAACAATGACTCCATGGGATTATTCGACAGGACGAATACCCACGCATCGACGAACCTTGGGGGAGCACATGAGACGCAGGGCCTGTCCGCATCAGCAGACCTGAAACTAATGGCCAGTCGATTGGACAAGGTCTCAATCATTGAAAAGAAGGTGGATGAGCTGACTCAGTACTTGCACCGAGCCACCTCTGCGCATAGCTCCTTTGTACAGCCTCCTTCCACACGAGAAACTATGCAAAACATTCTCCACCGATCTTCTCCTGGGATGGATCCATACCCATCCCCATCTGATTCTCGGATCGGAGGGTCATCCGATCCCTTCTATACCAGCCCGGGGAATTCCATTCCCCCTTTCTCAGATTCTCTGGAAGTTCCTCAGACCTGCGAGGACCTCAATGCCATCCAGAATGACCCATTCTCCAACACCTACAACCCTGGATGGCGAAACCATCCCAACTTTCAGTGGGTGGGAAATTCCCAAACCCAACGACCACCCTTTCAATCTCGCCCACAACCCCCTCGTCCTTACCAGCCGCCTCAGCCTCGGCCCAACCCTACTTATCCATCAGGGCCAAACCAGGATCAAATGTCCCTTATCCTTCAGACTCTGGCTGACATTCAGAGAATGAATGCAGCTATCCAAAAACAACACAAGGACGAACTTACAGAGGTTCGAAATCAACTAGCCCAGTTGGCAAATTCTCGCCAGCCAGGCACACTTCCTTCCCAACCTCTTCCTAACCCGAATAACGTGCCAACACAGCGGCACGTTATGAACCCAAACCCGGGCTAAGCCCACATGATTTATCAGGCCCCCTCTGTTCCTTCACCCGACGGGATGGAGGCTTCCACTTCTTTTGCGGGCTATCAGCAACAACCCATCTTACCCAATCCCAACCAAAACCAGGCAGGACTTAATTCCGTGATAACCCGTAGTGGTAAGGAAACCCAAGATCCACCTTATCCAAACCACTCCAAGCCTGGTAGTGATCCCAAGCCTAGGACGGTAATCTAGGACGTTCCTATCCCTGTCCCAGATCAAAGACCTGGACCTATCCTAGAAGAACCAACAAAGGTTCCGTTTCCCGAGGCCTTGACCAAGGGAAAGAAGACTACCAAGCCTGTGTCACCTAAGGAGGACGTGGTCAAGCTCTTTGAGCAGGTCCACATAAACATCCCCTTGATGGATGCAATCCGCCACGTACCGGCTTACGCACGATTCTTAAAGAATGTGTGTACACCCCAGCGTAAGCCGCGAACCAAAAGTGGGAGTCCAATTGTACTGTCAGAGTAAGCCAGCTCTGTAATCCTAAGCAGACTCCCACCCAAGGCTAAAGATCCTGGTACTCCCCTGATTTCCTGCAAGATAGGTGATACCCAATTTGATAGAGCATTGCTAGACTTGGGTGCTTCCATAAATCTGATACCCACATCCTTACTTAACCATCTAGAAGAATCTGAGCTAAAACCAACTGAGGTGACATTACAATTAGCAGATCGATCTATAAAGTCACCAAAAGGGATTCTCTAGGATGTTATTGTAAGAGTGCGGGATTTCTACTTTCCTGTAGACTTTATAGTCTTAGACATGGACGCACCTGAAAACCCTAGGGATACACCGATCATTCTAGGGAGACCTTTCTTGGCTACCGCTAGAGCCAACATTAGCTGTGAGGAGGGCCAAATAGAGCTAAAATTTGGAAATCAAACCCTGAAAATTGATATATTTAAGGCCCAATAAGGAATCAATTGCGGTGTCATCGAACAAATTTGTGACATTAGGGCTTTGGTTGATGAAACACACTTTCAGAATGACCTAATTATACCTCATCAACCGTAGTAAGATCTTGACCCGCAAATAGAGGAGTCAAAACCAGATTTAGACGAACCAATAGCTCCTACCCTTGAACCTCACATCTACTCTGAACCACCCGCTGCAGCTGATAACCCCATCCGTGAACTAAAGCCCCTTCCTGATCACTTGAAATACATCTTTCTGGGTTCTAATCAGACCCTTCCTGTGATTATCAATTCCAAGCTCAATCCCGAACAGGAATCCCGTCTGGTTACTGTCCTCCAGCAACATTGCAGAGCCATCGGATGGACTCTCGATGATCTGAATGGAATAAGTCCCTCTTTTTGTACTCATCATATTTATTCTGAAGAGGGCACACGACCTTCTCGTGAAATGCAGAGATGCTTGAACCCAAATCTACAGGAGGTCGTGAAAAAGGAGATCATCAAGTGGTTAGATGCAGGGATCATCTACCCGATCTCCGATAGTCGTTGGGTGAGCCCAATTCAGGTTGTGCCTAAAAAGGCAGGGCTCACCACCATAACGACTGAAACCGGAGAAGTCATTCCTACCTGATTAGCCAACTTGTGGAGAGTCTGTGTAGATTACCGACGACTCAATTCCTCCACGAAGAAAGATCATTTCCCACTACCTTTCATTAATCAGATTCTCGAGAAATTAGCGGGAAATCGATTCTTCTGCTTTCTTGACGGGTACTCCGGTTACAACCAGGTGGCAATCCATCCTGAGGACCAAGAGAAGACCACGTTCACCTGCCCCTTCGGAACGTACGCATTCCGAAGGATGCCTTTCGGTCTTTACAATGCACCCGCGACTTTTCAGCGGTGCATGCTTGCCATATTCTCAGATATGGTAGGTGACTATCTGGAAGTCTTCATGGATGACTTTTCAATTTTTGGAGCATCATTTGGCGATTGCCTCCAACACTTGGTCCAAATACTCAGGCGGTGCATCGATGTGAATTTGGTTCTTTCCTGGGAAAAGAGCCATTTCATGGTGCCTGAGGGAATTGTCCTGGGACACTTGATCTCGGAGAAAGGCATCCAAGTGGATCGAGCTAAGGTTGATCTAATCTCTCGCCTTCCTATGCCTAGCTCGATCAGGGACATCCATTCTTTTCTGGGGCACGTCGATTTTTACCGTTATTTCATTCCTGATTTCTCGAAAATCGTGCGCCCCTTGACTACTCTTCTTGCTAAGGATGTACCCTTTGAAATCTCTAAGGAATGCACACTAGCCTTTGAAAACCTTCGTGACCGAGTTACCCAGGCACCTATCCTACAATCTCCTGACTGGTCTCAACCCTTTGAGATCATGTGCGATGCGTTTGATTTCGCTGTAGGAGTGGTCCTGGGGCAGAAAGCTGACGGGAAACCAGTGGTCATCTACTACGCTAGCAAGACACTTGACGAGGCTCAGCGTAACTACACGGTTACGGAGAAAGAGCTGCTAGCCATAGTATTTGCCCTTGAAAAATTTCGATTGTATCTCCTGGGTTCTCACGTCATCATCTACTTAGATCACACGACTGTGAGGCATCTCCTTGCCAAGAAGGACGTGAAGCCCCGACTAATCCGATGGATCTTGCTGTTGTAAGAATTCGATCTCGAGATTCGCGACAAGGAGGGAAGGCAGAATGTGGTAGCCGACCATTTGTCCCGTGTTCCTTCTGAGATTATCAGCCCTTCTGGACCCATCACGGAACATTTTCCTGATGAGCACCTGCTGACTATTGGTACTAGCCTTCCATGGTTTGCTGATATAGTAAACTACTTGGCATCTCATCAGATCCCGTCTGATTGGCCGAAGGCCAAGAAAGACAAATTGCGCTCTGATGCCAAATATTACATTTGGGAAGACCCGTACCTCTTCCTCATAGGTGCTGATCAAATCATCCGGAAATGTGTTCCGGAAGAGGAAGTCAACAATATCCTCTCTTTCTGCCATGACCAGGCATGCGGTGGCTATTTCTCTGGACATAAAATCGCATCAAAAGTCCTCCAGTGCGGCTTTTACTGGCCCACACTGTTCAAAGATGCATACAGTCACTGCAAGGCATGCAGTCGTTGCCAAACTTTGGGCAACATGAGCCATTGCGACATGATGCCTTTGCAGCCAATTCTTGTATGCGAAATCTTTGATGTTTGGGGGATTGATTTTATGGGCCCCTTTCCTGTTTCGGATGGTTTTGAATACATTCTGCTAGCTGTGGACTACGTGTCCAAATGGATCGAAGCCATACCGACCCGAACCTGTGATCACAAAATCGTTCTCAAATTCAGTCATCAAAACATTTTCTCAAGGTTCGGGATTCCTCGTGCTATAATCTCAGATGGGGGGACCCATTTCACAAATGCTCAGTTTAGGTCAATGATGACCAAGTACAGGGTGTCTCACTGAATCTCTACTCCTTATCACCCCCAGATTAATGGTCTAGCTGAGCTATCAAATCGGGAGATCAAAAAAATCCTGCAGGTCACTGTTCGACCTGACAGGAAGGACTGGTCGTCCCGACTTCCGGAAGCCTTGTGGGCCTATAGGACCACCCACAAAACCCAATTAGGCATGTCTCCCTTTAGACTGGTATATGGGAAGGCGTGTCACCTTCCCGTCGAACTGGAGCATAAAGCCTATTGGGCAATACGGAATTGTAATCTAGATCTTTCGAAGGCCGGAACCCACAGAAAGCTTCAAATCAGCGAGATCAATGAATTACGCCTGGAAGCGTATGAGAACTCTAGAATCTACAAGGAGCGAGTTAAAGCCTTCCATGACAGGCATATCTTGAGAAAGATTTTTCATCCTGGTCAGAAGATCCTACTCTTTGATGCCTGACTCAAACTTTTCCCTGGAAAGTTGTGATCCAAGTGGGTCGGACCATACTTGGTCTGACAGGTTTTTGGAAATGGAGCCATCGAAATTAGTCCGCTCAGCCACGATTCCGAACCTTTCATCATGAACGGTCAGAGACTCAAGCCGTTCATTGATGTAACTTCTACTGATTTGGCTGAATCATCCTATATCCTCCATTCCCCTTGAGCTTATTACACCCAGCCGATGGCGTAAAACTCAGCGCTTAACGGGAGGCAGCCCGTCATTTTCCTTGAAAACCTAAAACCTTTTTGACACCTTTGTGCACTTAAGGTTCACCCTTTAAGATAGCCGACTCCACCTCAGATGCTTGCATCTGGGATTAGAAATTGTTCGCAGCAATCACCTTGAACCATTCACTCACCAAAATACCTGTCCTAAGGAATGAACTAAGCTGAATAAAAATCCACCTAAGTCACAATGAGGACATTGCAAACCTTAGGCATATGGGGGTATGAAAGTGCAAAACTTGTAAGAAAAGATTTTAAACAAAAAAATTCACATATGCCAAAAACACCATAAAAATTAAAAATTTTTTTCGAAAAAGAATAAGAGAATAAGAGGAGAAAGGAAATTTTGTGAGAGAAGGAAAAGAAATAAAATGAAAAAGGAGCACAAAAATATGAGAAAAGAGTAATAGTCATTAGTAAGAAACTAAGGAATTGACCTAAGTTCTAGACCTCATTCAAGGAAAGAAATGAAAAGTGCATGGTGAGATTAGTAAGAACGCAAACCTTAGGCATTCTTGGATAGACTCTTAGTACCCATTAAGATCTGGACACTCCTAAAGAGGTTGAGGAAAATGAAAAGCTTAAGTATTAGGTCCAAGGCTTAGGGAGTATTTGGCCTCATTAACTAACTTTTGATTTACGGGACTCAGTTACCTAAGCACCCTAACCTTACACACAGCCTGGTTCAGTAAGCGTAAAAATCAAAATCACGCAGAAGCGTCGTAAAATTATGAAAAGAACACCTAGAGTAGGAGCGTCCGATCAACACAAGTTGATTTGGACGAGTTCCGAACGCGGAGAGGTGGGAAATTCCCCTCGAAGATGCGTAACAAAATATCATCTCCTCGGTGCTTGTCTCTTAGGATATTTACATATTCTACTGGGGGCATGTAAGTACTCTGCTGGTTCAGATTCCATGGATGGCATTATCACGAAGTGTCAATTGCCAGGGTCTGGATTCGGCCACGGAACACCATGGATGGGATTATCTCGAAATCTCAATAGCCAGGGTTCTAGGGGTTGCCATGGGCGGTGCTATCTCGAAGCATTGATTGCCAGGAACCCTTGAGGATTGATGATGGGAACAAGGAATCTGATATAGACCACGTTGAAAAGTCAATCCTAAGCTAGAATTAAAAAGAAAAAGAGAGAGAAAACTCTCCAAACAGAAAAATCTTCTATCTCTCTCTCTTACAAAACGCACTGCGAATTGAGCCAGGGATAAAATCATTTCAAGCACGAGTGCTTTAACCACAAAGTCCAATAAACCTTAGGTTAGTTCTTGTGGGCCTTAAAAACCTTTGCTAAGGACTGAGGCTGAGGCTAGACAGATCTGGATCTTGGTTGGTACTAGAGTACCTTTTAGGCCTATGGTCAGCATTCTGACCTAATCTAGGTTCAAATGACAAAAGCACTTATCTGAAACCATTAAGAACTTCATGGTCTAGAACAAAGGTTGAAACCTTAAGTTTTTGCTAAGGGACTAGCAAAAGCTAGGCATGGGGGTATGATGAGAACCTCATCATGAACCCTAACTAGCACAATCTAACCTAGGTATGCAAGAAAAAGTTCCTACATAACTCAAAGAAAGGCTTAACTCAGAGAATTCTGAGTTAAGAAGAAAACAAGTCATAAGGGGTAAAAATGCAATTTCACCAACACAATCTGCAAATAGGGTAACTCAGGGTCCAAACACAGGTCAAACAAACCAAATAAGAAGGAAAGTGGGATGATCTGATCCAACAAGGGCTACAACAACTCCAAGGAATTAAATGACATTCTGTAACCTTAAAACAAACCCACTTCAATTCACGAGGTTCGAGGAAAGGAAAAAATCAAATAAATCCTCTAAAATTCATAGAAAAATAATCTCTAGGGTTTAGAACCTTCAATTTGACCTTAGAAACCCATTTTGACCCACATTGAGAACCATGCCCAATTAATGATTTAATTTGGGTTTTTACGTAAATTGGCTGGTTAAACATGGTCTGACCTAGAAACAAAATTCACCATTAAAATCCTTAGGTCCAATTTAGTCATGCATAAAAACTTGAGCCTAAGAAGAGACCTCCTTGACCGACTTTGCAATTTGGTCCTCATCATTTACTTTTTGACCCTCAACTTTCGAAACCCTTGCATTTTGGCCCCTAATTTCCTCATCGTTCTTTGCATTTTGGTCCCTCCTGCAGGTCTCTGCGCAGCGCCATGCTCCGGCGACTTTGCGCGGAGCATGGCGCCGCGCAGGGTGAGGGGGACGTCCTGCAAAGAGAACGCGGAGTTCCCTGCGACGTCTGCTGTCGCAGGGACTCGGCCATGCCACCTGACGACGCCCACACCTTCCATGCGAACGCGCGGAAGGTATGGGTCTCGTCTCCGACCATACTCCGACGAGGGACGCACGTCGTCTCCCTGCGTCCGACCCTCTACCACCGCCTTTATAGAAACCAGCATCGCTAGCCTATTCTGGCAGCTTGGTCTTGACGGAAATACCTCATCCCTTCCTCTCTCCCCACTCCAACAGGAACCCACCAGCTCCGACGGCTCCTCCTCCTCCTTCTCGTCACTCTGCTGCAATACCAGCAGCAGAGTCACCTGCACCTGATCTCCCCGCGTCGCGCCGCACCAAGCGCGCGCCTCCCTGCCCTCTTCCTCGCCGCCGCTCTCTCGATCTGGGTGTTTCTTCTTCGGCGACAGTTGGTACGACTGCCAGCTGTTCTGGCCCCCCTTCGTCCCTGTAGGTAAGTAACAGTTATTTCCCTTCCTCCCCTCTTTCTTTTCCCCAACTTGTTTTGCTTGATCGCCCTACTCCCACGCCTGACCACCTTCATCTTCCCCACCTTCGGCCACTCTCCGACGAGTCGTTCCCATCATCCCACAACCCCATACGACTCACCAACTGCACGAAAAGCTCCGCCTCACCTTACCAAACACCCTCCGCCCCTCCACTGCCATTCCACACCTCCACAACGACCCCCGGAACAAACCCATTTTTCCGACTACAGTCCGACCTAGGGCTGCCGCCATACACCGCCTCACGCCTCGCCACCACCCGCACTGGCTTCGCCGCACTCCGGCGAAGCTCCCTGCATCTTCTGACTAGGCCGAGAGGCCGTATTCCTGCTTTCAAGTCACGCCCCCTTCGCTGCCATTGCCGGGCAGGTGAAGCTCCTTCACCTGCAGCTGCAGCTTCGATCTCACCCAGGCGCTGGTCCCAGGTCGCGCAGAGTGTCTCTGAGAAGACTCCCAGGTCTGCAGCTGAGGCAAACCCCTTGCGAGTTGCTGCAATTGCCTGCAGCCTCCTCGCCTGCGGACGCCAGTCGGGAGGTGGGACTTTAGTCCCACCTCGGAAGTGCATGGCTCAATGCCCGCACATAAATTGTAAAAGTGTTCGAGGCTATTCGCCTTCGAACACAGGGGTCAGGTCCCTCACGCACGTGCACGCCACGCGCTCTCCCTCGCCCGCGCTCACGCCCCGCGGGTCTGGGCAGGATCCAAATACCCAACACTGCGCACACCTCGCTCACCACCGCACGCCGGTGGGCCTGGTCCCGGGCGCGATACCCGTACCCAAATACCCGGCTGTGGGAGAGGGATCCTATGATAGAAATCTGAGAAAGAGAGAGATGCAGGGAAGCGTAGGGTTAGGTTTTGCTCTGACCAGTTGTGTGAGTGTGCAGGAGCAGAAGAAGAAGAAGCGGCGAAGGAAGAAAGGAAGGAGAAGAAGAGAAGCACTGTAGCAGACCTGCAGTTAAGTCGTCTGACCACTACATCAGACGACGATTGAGCAGCAGCTAGAGGAGATAAAGTAGAGAAGAAGGAAGAAGAAAAGAAGACTCTGCAGCTGAAGAGAAGAGAAGAAGGCAGGACAATCAGAAGAAAAAGACGAATAGCCAGGAAGAAAAGAAAACAAAAGAAGAAGAAGAAAGAAGAGGGAAGAAGATAGAAAGCACAAAAAGAAGAAAGAAGAAGGCACAGCCGTGAGAGAAGAAGAGAAGAAGTAGAAGCCAAGACAAAAAATTCTCTCTCTCTCTCTTATTTTTGTAATCCAATAGAGAAACTTTGTACTTCTAGAATTCCAGTAGCTCCTTGAGTTCGACCTCGGGAAAACTATTTTCGAGTTAAAAAAAAATCTATTGTAATGACAACCGTAGCTGTCTTGTCTTATACTATAACGACTGTACTATAATAAACATAAAGCAGCACCGTGGTCTGCCATTTTCAACCCACCCTTTGAACTTGTTCTAATGTACGATCTAAGTTAAACTTGAACTCACCTAATTTACAATGAGGACATTGTAAATCATAGGCATGGGGGGTATTAAAGTGCAAAACGCTGTGAGAATCAATTCACAAAAAAGGTTTCATCAAAAAAATTATATATTCCAAAAAATCAGAAAAATGAAAAAATTTTGAAAAATAGAAAAATGGAAAAAGGAGGTTGTGGAAAAAGAAGAGACATTTTAGAGAAAAATGAGAAAAGGAGGGAGGAAAAATTGAAAAGAAAAGATAGGAGCAAAAAGATAAAGAAAGAAATTGAGTCCCTTCAAAGTAATATGGAACTTACCTAACTTCTAGGTTGGATCGAATGATGAATTAAGACTTGGAAGGCTAAAACTTAAGGGATTAGTGGCATATACCGACCTTAGGCTTCTTGGATCTGATTGGATTTAAACACTCACGTACTTGTCACGATCTAGATTAATCCTCAAGAGGTTGGGGAGAATACAAAGCTTGTGTATTAGGTCTAAGGCTTAGGGAGTATTCGACCCCGTTAACTGACCTTTAGTTTGCGGGACTTGGTTACTTAAGCATCCTAAATCACACACAGTCTGGTTCAGTGTGCTTTAATAATGAAATCATGCCAAAGGGCATTTCTTCTGTTTTGAAAATGGTCCTAAGATTTAGATTAGGAGTGGCTCAAAAACACAAGTTGATTTGGACGAGTTCTCGATGCGGAGAGGCGGGAAATTCCCCTCGAAGAAGCATAATAACATATCGTCTCCTTGGTGCTTGTCTCCTAGGTTATCTAAATATCCATCCGAGGGCTCATAAGCACCATGTGCTGGTTTAGATGTCATGGGAGGGATTATCTTGAAATCTCGTTTGCTAGGGTCTGGATTTAGCTACAGAATGCCAAGGGTGGTACTATCCCGAAGTGTCGAAATCTAGGGTTCTGGGGGTTGCCATTGGTGGTGTTATCCCAAAGCATCGATTGCCAAGGACCCTGTGAGGATTGATGGTGGGGACAAGGAATCCGATACAGACCGTTTTTAAGGCCAATCCGAAGATGGATCTAAGGAAAAATATAGTGAAAAGAAAAAGGGAGAGAAAGCTCTCCACAAATAAAAATCTCCTTCTATATCTCTCTTACAAAAAATGCACTGGCAAACTAAACCTGGGCTAACCATGTTACAAGCATGGGTGCTTTAATCGTTGGGTCCAATGAACCTTAGGTTAGTCCCTGTGGGCCTTAGAAACCTTCGTGGTAGACTGAGGCGAAAGCTAGTCAGGTCTAGATCTGGGTAGGTACTTGAGTACCTCTAGGCCAATTGTTAGTATTAAGATCTGATTCCTAGAGATGCAGCTGAGGAAGGCATCCTGACGGTTACATCCGACCTAGATAATTGGTTTGATTCATAGAGTTTTGCTATGGGACTAGCAAAAGTTAGGCATAGGGGTATGATGGGAACACTATCACGAGCCATAACTAGCTTAATTTGATCTAATATAGTCAATAAAAGCTCCTACATATCAGTCAGAAGTTGTCTTGGGCAGGTTGAGTTGTTTTGAGAGGAAGAGAAGAATAAAAGGTTATTTCTATAATTTTACCAGTAATCCACAAAAAATAGAATAACCACGGGTTATTTCAGGTCAAATGTGCTTTAGAGTGTAACAAGAAGGTCCATGCATAACAAAATGGGTTTTTCACATACTTCAAGAATTAAATGACATTTGAAATCCTAAAAACAGATCCACTTAATTAGCTGAGGTTCCGGTTAAGATAAGATTCACATAAACCCTTTAAAATTCATAGAAAAATATTCACTAGGGTTTGATCTTCAATGTGACCATCAGAACCCGTTTTGACCTAAAACAAAGTCATAGACAGAAAGTTACCCTAATTTGGGTAATAGTGCAACTGACATAGTCAAACTTGGTCAAAACCTAAATCCAACTTTGCCATCAGATTCCTTAGATCCAAATTAGGTTTGAACCAAAGTTTGGGCCCAATCAGAGATTGTCTTGACCTAGTTTGCATTTCAGTCCTGTCTGATTCTTTCCATTTCACAAGTGCCCCTAGCTTTTGAAATTCATTACAAACAGGCCCCTATCTTTGTTGTCTTCTTCGTCAAAAGGTGCCCACCACCTCCATGAATGCAGAAGACCTATTCCTACAACTTTGACGACCTTCAATCAGAGATCTCACCCTGATTTCACCTCAATCTCTTCCAAATTTGGAAGAAAGATTCCTAAGAGATTTCTCTACGATTTGAACCTATTCGTGGGCTCCAACTCTTTCCCAATCTCTTATGTGAATGCACGAGAGATGTGGGTTTCCTACTCTGATGAACTTACCAAGCTCGGAAGCTTGGTTTCCAAGCTTCAAGCACCCTTGAGACCTATTTAAAGATCCCTGAGGACAAACCATCCTCTCTATGCTTGTTTTCGACCTGGAATACCCCTCCTTCCTCCCTCTTCTCTAGTGGAAAGGCTCCATGACGTTCGACGACTCCCTCCGACTTCATTCTTCATTCGCTCGCAATACCAGCGGTTGGATCTTCTTCCCCGTCATCTTCCGCGTCTCAACATACTAGTGAGACATCTCCTAACCCCGTCCTCGTTGCCGTCCAACTCATCGGAGCAGCCTTGGTCTCTGGCGTCGGCCATACCAGACCCGGTGTCTCCTCCATCTCACTTCATTCGTTAGTTAGCTCTATCGATGCTCTCTGTCCCTACTCTCTATCCACGAACTTACACAATCACACAACCACCACACCGCTCGTTCATCGTCATCCCTTCCACCTCCGGCGAACACTCTGACGAGGACTTTCATGCGCTATACACCTCCATCCTCCTCGCCGACACGCCCATTACCTCCGCCTCGACTCCACCAACCAAAGCCCTCTGCCTATTTGCCCTATTACGCACTCACACAACCCCTCGAACAAACCCACCTTTTTCGACCTCCTCCACCTTCGCCAACCATCTCTGACCACTCTCACCACACGCCACCACCACCAACACCTTTGCCACAATCGCACAAAGCTCCTGAGTGCTTTTGAAGTGGCCTTTAGGCCATTTTCACTGTTTCAGGTGTTCACTCCTTCGCTGCCATTGACGGAAGCTTCAAGCAAAGCTTGACGCTTGCTCCAGCACATGCTCAGTCCAAGTACCAGCTCTAGCAACTGTGGAAATGACCCAGGAGCACGAAGAGACCAGCAATTGAGGCGTTGACTATCTGCATTGAACGAATTAGCTGGAAGAAGCTACCTATTGCTGCACTAAGAAAGAATGGGAACTTAGTTCCACATCGGAAGTCATTGAGCCCTCAGTGCGAGATAAAAGGAATTTATTACCCCGTCCCCTTGCCCAAGACATGGGGGTCGGGTCCCTATTACCCGCTCACTTGCTCGCCTACCCTCTCACACCTCGTCTACGACCCATGCCACGAGGACCTGGTCCCAGGTATCTGTGTACTCGATTGCCTGAATACCTACCTGATTGAAAGAGAAGAGGATAATAGGAGAGAGAGAGCACGTGGGGTTAAGGGGGTTTTGCTTCAGAGAGATCCTAACACTTAGCGAAATTCATGAGGTCTTCCCCCTGTGCGTGAAGAGAAAAGGCCAAAGAAGGAAAGCCAAGGCAGAGAAAGAAGAGAAGAAGAGAAGAGCCAAGGCAGAAGAAGAGGAACAATGTCCCTTTGGCACTGTAGTAGGAGACGATTAAGTGTTTGATTGGAAATTCAACCATTTGACATTATTGCATTATTTGATTACATGGCTTTGGTTGATTGATACTAGTGCATTATTTAAGTATAATTGTAATAGGGTAATTTGGTGATTCAGATCATCATTTTACCCTAATCTTTTTACACTATTAACATATGCTCTTATATACATATCATTTGTGCTTAGAAATTTCATCATATATTGATATGTTGTGATAGAATTGCAATCTTGAGATTCATTTTGCTACTTGCTCCCAATGAACAACCTTGGATTTTATTCAAGTGTAAATTTTATCTATTTCCGCGCTATTACGACCCATACTACAATGCAATGACTTCTAAAACACCATTTCAGCATGTAAACAGAACCTCGTGGTGTGGGCATTTCCTTAGTAATTCATTAAATCTTTCCCATGCCTCATGAAATTGTTCCCCACATTGTAGTGTGAATGTGGTAATGGCTCTTCTGAGGACATTGGTTTTACCTAAGGGGGAAAAATTTCAAGAAGGCATGCCTTAGTTCCTTCCAGGTGGAGATGGGTCTCCTTAAGGTTCTAAGCCAGTGAGAGGCTTTGTCTTTTAGGGAGAAAGGGAATAACTTAATTAAAATAATATCTAAGCTGATGTTCCTTAGTTTCACAGTTCGGGTGATCCGATCTAGGTTCTCTAGGTGTTGGAAGGGGACCTCATTTGAGCTCCCATGAAAGTGGCTTTGAATTAAGCTAAGGACATTAGGTTTTAGCTTAAAATCATCTCCCCTTTCGAGGACCCTATGATGTGGCTCGATCCGGATAGTAAATGGATCGTAAAAATCACAGAGAGGCCTTGGTTGGCCCTCGGGAGGTTGTTGGGTTAGGTGGGTTCAGTGGGGGTTGCCTTTGAGGGTTCTGCAATCGGTGTATGGCTTGCATGATGGTTTGGATCTGCTGTTGTTGGATTTGGTGGTTGGCAGAGATTTGAGCCTGAATGATGGCCATAGCATCGGGTTGAGGTTGGTCCTCAATCTCCTCAATTCTTTGGTCAGCCATTTCCTCAATCCTATCCCTTGAAAAATCAAGTCTCCTCCTAATCTCCCTTTCTAAAACAAACAACTCAGAATGAAGCGATCCTCTTCCGTGCACACACTAGAGAAGAATAGGGAGGGGTGCAGAGAGAGACAGGTGCGAGAAAAGTGTGTGCACAATGAAGAAAACAAGTCTAGTCCCTACAGTGTAGACCTAGGTGACCTAAAAGCCTTGGAAAGAGTAATCAAGTCTGCAAGAACTTAAACCTTCCTTCTCAAAGTTAATCTGGCCAGGTTGACTACGAGGGATTTGAGGGGAAGGTTCTTCCTTTGGCTCGTGCCGCCGGTTCCTTTGTACCCCACAACTACGGTCGTTTGACACTTTCCTACAGCCTAGACACTAGATCTCACGATGGGAATTAACACCAAGCACTTGACAAACCCAATCACTCTTCCAGGACTTAGATTAGTCCTACCTAGGGCATGTCTACTCCATTTTAATATGGTGCTAGGTTAGTGCTTGTGCTCAAGATATGTGATGAGGCGTTGTTGGGGGTTGTGCCTCTTAGTAAATCTAACTGAGTGTGTGTGCACTCAATAAAACATGATTTTCAAGCAAGGTTTTTAGGATGTGGTGTCTTTTACTGATTCATCCTTACTTTAGTGATTTTTAGGGTTGAAATTTCTCCATGGATTCAGACAATGTTTATGTAGGCACACAATTTTTTGCACACAACAGATGATAGTCAATTTCCTTTTGAGAGAATGATGTGGCCCTAGAAAAACAACCCTAATGTATTCACCCTAAATTTCATGCAATTCTACCAGGTGAATTGATTTTACTTGAAGTGGTGCGACCAAGTACAAAGCACGGATGGCTTCACAAACACCACTTGAAAGGAAAAGAATACTCCAAAGAGATTTTCTTCAAGAACATTAGAGTGTATTTTTTTGTTTGGATGATGGATTTGAGAGGTGGGTCAAGTACTCATTCACCACGTCTTTTTTTTTATTTTATATTTTTTTTTTGGATTTTTTAACAAGCAAACAATCAGCTAACCTAGGATTTATGCACGAGCCTAGATGAAATTTTTTTCTTTTTGTTTTTAGATAATGGAGAGATGAGACTACACTAGGTCAAGTGATACTCACAAAAGTTCTTTACCGCACTTTGCTCCGACTCTATCAATGTGGATCGCTCTCCTCTTGTTGTTGATGCACCGAATTCCTGCCACCAAAGAAAGAGAGAGAAAAGAGGGTTAGAAAATGTGAATACCAATGCAAGGATAAAAGTGACAAAAAGATCTGTTGCCTCCTTGGCAACGACGCCAAAAACTAATGCCGTCGAAATGCGTTAAGTTAAATCCGTCGTTATAGCATGCATTTGCGACATCAATTTTAAATGAAGATATGGATTAGGTGAGTCCAAGTGCTGAACACGAGGAGATGTGAAATCAGATTAGTTTGTCATTTTAGGGTGTCACAAAAATGTTTATTTTTTTTGCTTGCGAGAAAATGAGAGAGAGTAGGGTTAGAGACTTAAGATTATAGCATGGTGATTACCTGTGCATGCATAAAACATAATATGATGAAACAAATGAAAATATATTGCATAAGTAGAGTCATTTCACAAGTACAATGCTAGAGGAAAGCTTTAAAACACATAAACATTAAACTAGGGTAAAGAGGTGCAAAATGGAGAGGCGAGGCAGTCACGATAGTGGATAGGCTTCCGTCGACAGCTCAGCAACTCCGAGAGAGTGTGAAGTGTGCTAGGTAGAGCTAAGGAGAAGCTAGGAAGGGATGCTCATAAATGGAGTGGGTGTGGGGGTTTTATAAAGAAGGAAGGATTTCTAAATCAGGTAGGGGTTTTAGCGACGTCTACCAAAAGTGTCGGTGTAGCCCCTTGCCCATTGGTCCATGCATTCACACGTGCATTCTCTTCGCGTGCCTTGCACTTGCAACCTTAGCCTTTGGATGTGTGGCACGGATTGCCATCGGACGGCCGAGATCGCTCCTATACTTCTTAAGCTTCCACGCTAATCACACTCATCGTGCGAGAGACGATCCTGGTTTTTCGATCGTGAGCAAAGGACTGAGATTGCGCTCGATGTCGCTTGTTGGATCGCGTTGTGCGCTCTTTGGGCATGCATCATTTGGCACGTTTGCATCCGGCGCGTGAGAGTTCACCGTGTGGTCGCCATCAGCGTCGCCCACGCCCACATCTATGGCTGAATTTTGCTTACGCATGCCTTAGCTGTTGCCAAGGCTCGAACATGCATCTTACGTGTGTGGGTTGAGGCGTCGACCATTGCGCCATTGACGTGCATGGTTGCGAATCTTTGCGGGTCCTCAGTAGTCTGATCTTTGTTTAGACGACCTAGATTTCTTGATGGAGGCACACAGGAGAGGGAGCGGTGGATGCAGGTGCATGAATGCATGGCACGTGGTCGGCTTTGGGTGGTTGATCACTAGATCAACGGGCAGAACTTCCCAAGCTTGTTGTGGGAGCTACGGAGGTCGGATTGAGGTGATTTTAAGTCCGTTGGACTTTGCTTGTCGATCTGGATACATCCGTGAGGTCCGATTGCTCATCTGAGGCCTGTTTCAACATGCACTTGTACACATGGCCATTAAACATTGATTATAAGCAATCTCAACTTATTATGCATGCAATGCTCCCATGCCCATTATGATATGTCATTAATGCACATATACCCTTGAGATTGACTCTAGTTGATAGAATTATCACCGTTAGATGTAGAGTCATCACTGACTCTCTACTAACTATTCAAGGGTTCAGCGAACTAAAAATGTTTATTGGTTTTCTTAAAAGATCCATTACCCAGTCTATGTGCAAGTGAATGTATTGGATTCTAAACTCTGAAATAATTTAAGAAGAAACTCTTCAATGACACCTCCTTGATAACAATCTTCTGCTAGGGACTAACCAATTCAGCTCAAGATTTTTTTTTCTTTGGTGCACATAACCTAAATGCATGAATATAGCCTAAAAATGCAAAATGCACCCCCCCATGCCTAAATCCTACAATGTCCTCATTGTAAAATTAAAACAGGGAGAGAAACGAAGGAAACCACTTGATGAAGGCATTATTCTGGACGTTGGGTTGCCTCTCAATCAAGCGTTGCACTTTCTGTCAGTAGCCAGACTTATAGGCAACCTATAAGTCTGGTTCCAAATAGAAAGAGCTAGGCCCTAAAAATATGTGTAACAGCGCGGAACTAGAAAACATGTAGCCATGGATGTTGGTGAGCTGATGATGCAACGTGATTCCAAATGCTCGCTAAAAGACATGAAAATAGACCACCTCGCAGGTTAGCTGGAGAGGTCAATGAAAAAGAGTAACAGAAGAAGGGACCTCTTAAAATGGAATAAGTGGAGGATAACAAGGGTCCTCCAAAGTAAGAAGGGTTTTAAAAGATGTATGCACAATTATTTCAAACCCTTGAATGGCGAGAATAAAAGTATAAGCATCAATCCACACTTGCCATTCCACTTGGAGATGTACTGGCCTATATGCTCCCCAGAAAGAATGTATGTGAGCAGAAACTTGAGCTAAGGATTGGTTAGGGAGTGTAACGATTGTTTGTGGTGTTGGGCGATAATGCTTAAGTCCAAGGAGGGCTTAGTCTGTGTCAAGTCTAGCTCTAACAATAATTCTGATTCTATATTGTTTTCCCTAACAGTAGCTGTGTAGGAATTTAAGTCACTCTGCCCATCATTAATGATTTCTTCAAGAATGTGAGTCATATTTGCACCTTTCAGTATATGTGAATCAACAGTGGACTCCCAATCACATTTATTTGATGGCAGGGTCGAAGCGATAGAATCATTATCATCAATTTCATCCTCGGATTTTTTTGGTTCACTTAAGTTTTTGTCGGGGTGTATATGTGATTCACCAGTAAGGGAAGGCGTTGCTTCAGTATCCTCAATTACTTCTGAAGGAGAATCAGTCTCAGTGTTATGGAGTAAGCCTATATCTCTCAATTCTCTATTCTCCTCTGGGCATAAATCCTCAATTGGTATGTATTGTCCCTGAGAGTCTCTCCTAGTCTTCTCAATCTTATGCTGGTCCTCCTCCAACTTAGACTCCGTATCTTCCCAATTTTAGGGAGGATGACTTTCAAAATCAAAAGGAAGGAATCCAGATTTCACCAGATCGTTTATATCCTCAGGGGGTAAGTCCTCGAATAACACATAATCCCCTTGAAATTCACTCCAAACTCTAAGCCTAGGTTCCTCCATTGGATCATCATCCTCTAAAATAGACTCTTTGTATCCCTGAGACAAAAAATGATCAAATTCATCCTCCATTTCCTTAGGGTCACCTTCATTGGGCACATGTAAATCCTTAGAATGCTGTATGGTAGGTGTTGGTTGGCTAAGTGGAGGGTCGGGATTATGCTCACTAAGGGTAGAATGGGATTCCATCACATGCTTAATAGGGGAAGTGGCATGAACAATACGACCTTGACCTGGGTTATCAGGGGTAAGAAAAATACTGTCAGCAGGGTCAAGGTCCTCAAGTGGGACTATCTTCCCTTTCTTTTGACTCCAATATAGCTCCGGTGGATAATCATTAAGATAGTTCTCCTCTAGTGGTCGTGTCTCATGGGGAGAGTCTAAGTGATAACTACTCAAAAAGGGATCCCTATTATCCGTTGTTTCCTCAGAATCTTTTTGATGATCACAATTGTACGAGTAGGGATTAGAATCAATAGTAAGAGAGTAGCTAAGCTGACGAATTTTCTCATTCAATCGTTGACTATTCCTCAACATCTCTCCCATAGACTCCATCATTTCTTTTTGTTGTTTTTGCATTTCTATCATAAAAGATGAGAGGCTACTGTCAGATTGGGGAGGATAGTCAATTTCAGGCTCAGGTTGCCTAGGAGTGCTAGTCCAACCTTGATAAGAAAAATCATGAAGGTTGGGAGGGCTGGGCATTGGCAAAGTAGTGGGGACTCCTAATGAGAAGCTCATCATGATCTCTAATTACCCCTAATTAACTAGTCTTCCTAGTTAATTAGCTAAGAATATGTGAATATATGGGTTAATTATAAAATAAGGGATATATAGTAAAGGACCTTAAAATAAGTTAAAAATGCTATTTTATCATCTAATTAATATTATTAATAATCTAATTAATAATTGGATTCGAGATATTAATAATCATTCATCTAATTAATAAGTTAATTAACTTAAGCATAATGTATACATAAGTATGTAATAACTTAAGTAACATTAGTTAATTAAATAAATTAATCTAAGAAGGTCAAACATGTAAATTCAAGGTCTAAATATAATTACCTTATTTATAATCATATATAAAAAGTTGAAAAAGATCTAAATTAAAATAAACCCTGAAAACATGAGTTTACATTTTGGTCCTTATATTTCATTCTAATTGGGTCCTTATTTTTCATATAGGTCGTTAGGATTCACTACAAATAGGTCCCTGACTTCTTCTCTTCAACCGGTTGAACGGCTGACGACTGAGGGTGCTTCCACCACTTGATCACCGCCCATTCGACGACATCTTTCCTTCTCCAAGCTCCTGGAGCTTGTGCTCACCATCCCATCTTCATCCATTGGTCTGGATGACACTTTTATCTTAATTTAAGGTAGGAGATAACTTCACCGTCGTCGGAGAAAACGTCGGTGGTTAACCTCCTCCTAGCCTCTTACGCGTCTAGATTCCTCCTCCTCCTTCGTCGCCGTCAACTATAAATGCCCCCTGACCCCCTTGATTTTCTTCAAGTTGGCTCCCTTCCCTCTTCTTCACTACACCCAACCCAATAGGCTATTCCCTCCACAACTTTGGCAAACTTTCCACCTCATCTTTCGACTTCCTCCGTCCACTTTAATCGGCTTAGGAACTTTGCCGAGGTCAACTGTGTCTCTGGACATAGGCGCTGACCAAGGAGTACCTCTGCTTCATCTCACATTTGACTGCCGAAGATCTTCCAATCACCCTCTGATTTCGCTCCTCCGTCATGAGCCTTCGACGGAGTTCCTCTGTCCCCTTCGTCCAGGTAACAGTAGGATAGGAGTAGGAGTAGGAGTAGAGTAGTTTAGCTAGGTAGTTAGTTAGGTAGTTTAGTTGCAATGTCTGATTTCTAAAGTCATCTTCCTCGACTTTGGCGAGCTCCTTGAGCATGCCGGAGCTTTAATTTGGTCTTTTGAATCCACTGTCCACCTTCTTCTATCATTCATGATCATTTCTATCATACTTAATCTTTAATTTGATCACTAATTCGCCTAATCCAAATCCACCTTCATCAACTACTTCTGCTGTCCATGGCAGCAGTAGTTGACCTAATTTCACATCCATCGGATTCTCCATCACTCACTCATCATTAAAGGATCCTAATTATTACTTTAATTTGATTAAATACTATATATAACTTAAAAGCCTAATTTTATTTAAGTTCCTGAGCTCGCTGTCAATGGTGGCTTAGGAGCACTTAAAACCTTAAATTAACTAAGTATTTATCATTGCAATCCTTTTCTGACTTGTCCTGACCACTCATCTGAGTAGGAGATCAAGTCTTGTGCCTCAACCAATTCAAATCTTATTCAAATTGAATCTACTGATTAATCTTACATCTAATGAGTTAAGGAGGAATTTAATGCAACCCTGAGGTTCCTTGTGACCTCAGGAACCTTTTCAAATAAAAAATGGCATGAAATTTCTTTCTGTACATGGATTTCATCTTTTACTGGACTCACCGGAGCTCCGGCGAGCTTCGATGAGTGAAATTTGATCTTCAGCCCATAGAAGTTGATGAGAAGCTCCAAAATGACATAATTTTGATCGCCAATTAGTTTGAAGATGTTTATTTGGAATTTGAATGCCTGGAGCTAGGATTACTGATCTGTCTTCTCCAACTCTGGAAAAGTTGGAGAAGTTTGTCCAGAAGCTTAAAAGTTGTATTTGAGGGATTGAAAAGCTTCAGTGTAATGCACGAAAGTTGATTTTGTGCTCAAATCAGTGTAACAAACTTCTAACTGTTTTAACGAACAAATCATTTTTAGAGTTCAGGCGATGAACCTGGAACCCTAGATTCCAAGGTTCAAACAACTATTTATGGGATTGAACAAGTTCCTGAGGCTGAAAGGATGCTATTCTAGGTTTTAATTTCTTTAGAAGAGGCTTAGAATAGAAAGTCAAATTTTAAGCCTTATAGTCAAACCTGAGTTGGATATTTTGATTCTGAGCTCAATTTGTTAAATTGAGAAGTCTGAATTGTTTCTGAGGTTCGTATGAATGATTTTAGAATGAATTAAATAAGCTCTGCGGGTTAATTTGTTGGAATTCAAACATTGCCAGTTTGGGTTATTTTTGATACCAAACTATTGGCAGTAGGTTTTTGGATGAAATTTGATCATGATCCTTATCCAGATCAGCTTGTAACAACCCTTAGAAGCTGTTCCAATCGATTGAGAATGATCCTAGTTGTCTGTTAGACCTTTCTTCATGTTTGAATTCAGTTTCTAAAGCTTTTAGAGAAGCTTCAACCTCCTGTGCGTTACCTGAATCTCTCAAGAGCTCAAAACCCATTCCTAAAGTTGCGGAAATACTTGTAGAAACTATTTAAAGCCTTAACTAAGAGCTTAAGTCCAATCTATGGACTCTGTAACCTTTATTTCACTTCCAGGCATAAATATACCGTAGAAAACCCATAACTTCGCCCTTCAAATCAAAGAGGAATTCTTCCCCTTAGCATTAGATTGACCCTGTAATCTTGTAGAGCTACTCAAGAGCTTTCCAACAAGCTTTGATTCACTTGATTTGGAGCTCTGAGCTAGGAGATATTGTCACTTGAAGTCAGCTCTGGAAGGGGAAAGTTTAGTCCCATATCGGAGATTCTAGAGCGGCCGCCTTAGTTTAAAAGTAATTTGTTCATTACGCTATGCAGTCGTTAGTGCTTGGCGCACAGATACGAACGATTACTTACTGAGCATGCATGTGTGGGTGTGGGTGTGTGTGCCTGCGAGTGTGCGCCTGTGTGGGCGTGCGATGTGTGTGGCCTTGGGAGGGCGAGACCTGGGAGGCGGTTGGGCCAGTTTGGCTCGAGAAATAAACCAGAAATAAACTGAAATAAATCAAATTAGGCGAGGACCCAGTAGGGTCTAGTCCCACCTTGTAAAGGGTGCTGCATATCCCCGAAAGGTCTAAGCCGCAAATCAAAAACCAAATTTTGGTTGAGGAAGAAAAACTGGTTTGGTTCAGCTGAAGCTAAGGATCAGAAGGCTGAAGGCTAAGTGCTGAAGGGAAAATCTCTAAGGGTAAGGAAGAAGGAAACTAAGGGAAGAAGGAAAGAAAGGTCAAGGGAAAAAGAAAGAAGGGAGCAGAAGAACTCGTAAAGAGGAGGAAAGAGAAGGAACAAGCACTAAGGAAAAGCTTAAGAGAAGACTAAAAAAATCTCAAAG
Source organism: Thalassia testudinum (assembly GCA_037157565.1). Lineage (NCBI taxonomy): Eukaryota > Viridiplantae > Streptophyta > Magnoliopsida > Alismatales > Hydrocharitaceae > Thalassia > Thalassia testudinum. Next base: position 1,667,489 of record JAZHRO010000003.1, on the reverse strand, counting down.
GTAGAGCAGAAGAGAAGCTTAAGGAAAGAAAGGAGGCTCAAGAACAAGAGAAAATAGGAGAGAAATAAAAGAAAAAGAAAAAAGATAAAGGATAAATAAAATAAAGGGAAAATAGAGAAAGAAAGAAAGAAAGAAGAAAAGAGAGAGAGAGGCTGAAGAATAAAAAGAAAAGGAGTTCATTTTTCTTGTTATATTTTTAATTTCATTTTGCTTTTAATTATTGTAATAAGGCATACTTTGACTAGATAAACTCTTATTTACCTTAATTCCTTTGAAATAAATAGAGAATTTACATGTTTTTAAATGTTGTAAATGTGATTTCATATGGAATTTTGCATATTTCCTCAATTTAAATCATTTTGCAAAATTCATGTTATTAAAATTAACTTAATTATACCTCCTATACCTATAAGATATTTAGGATTAATTGGTGAATTTAAAATAATGTATACCTCCCAGCGAACGACCTGGACTCAACCAGTTAAAAAAATCTAAAATGTTAGGTTAATTCGATCTTATACTACTAAACCGACACAATTTCGAGTTAACCTAAGTTACTTTCTTCTACTCTTAATTAAGTAAAATTAACTTAATTAACTGAGTTGAGAGATAACCCTACCAACTCCTAGGGTGAAAAATCCCGCTCCAAGGTTCTGCTCCAAAGTGGGAGTTATCGGGCCAGTACTCTCAGGATAGGAATATGATTGATCCCATGAATTGTCATTGTACCCATCAAAGGATGGATATGCTCGGGGCATGGGATCCTGATTAAAAGATGGGAAGTATTGACTTTGATAATCTAAATGATAGGAGTAAGGGTGATCCATTTCTTTAAGCCAAACATGTTTAACTCTCTTAGGACTTAGAAGAAATCAGAATAAAAACAAAAACTTCCTAGAGAGTTCTACCACTATCAAAACAAACGTAAATACAGTGGGATCTGTTTTTAGTAGATTCTAACTCTTAGAATTAAGTATTCAGTTAGTGGCTAAACAAGTTTTGCAAGAATTACGCTTTCTAAGCTGACTTTCATTGGTGCCTACAACCTACTCGTAAGGGATGGAAGTCTCGAATCGAGCCCACACACGAGGAACCGATGTAACTTGCTGGATAGGCTTGTTGATTTCCGACTAACTTCCCTTGTGGTGCAAAGAGGAGAGGTAGAAATTTATCCAGTGACCTTATGTGTGATGTGCATAGTGTCTCAGGTATGCAACACACATACATGTTTTGTGTTTTAAAATCCTGCAAGCAAGTCCTTTCGCACGTAATTTCAAGTCATTGATTTTAAAGTCTAACCTCTTAGCAGTCCCAATTTTTTTTAAAGTGACCATTGAATTAATTAGATTCAAACACTTTAGTGGTCTTGGATTTAAGTCTAACACAAATGTATGACAAGTATTTGATGCTAAAGAGAAGACGTACCTTACTCCATCTTTCTTCATACAAGATGTCTGCAATGCAGAAATATAAACTAAATGCTACTCATTCAATCCTAAATGGTCGCCCTATAGATATGCAGCTTAACGTGTAGTTCAAACAATTCAAATAAACCTATAATCTAAATAAAATGGGAACATGCTCCCAAAAGGATGCTCTTGCATACAAGAGTGATAAGCAATAAAAGCACTGGGAATAGGTTCCCAAAAATGTCTAACACGGCTCCACAAGACAGAAATTAAATTCTAATATCTATCTAAACTAAGATCTAACAATGAAATTAGGGAAGAAGTCCTCTTGATTGTTCCTCCGTGTGCCTTCACGTGCGTATGATCAAGGCCCACAGACACCTATTGCTGTCCCCCAGGTGGTGTCAAGGTCCACCAAAAATATCGCCTTTGTCGTGCGCGTTCGTCGCATTCGTTCATTTTTACACGGAAAAAGATCCAATGTCAGCAATTCATATAAACTTTAGAAATAGCATAAAAATGATATAAATTCCTTGAGAAACTTAATAGGCATGTTTCCTCCTTGGCAACGACGTCATTTGAAAGAGCGATCTTCACTTTCGTTGAAATTTCAAACATAAAATATTGCATCGTTGTATTTAGTTGCGTGGTAGAAAATTGCTTTTCAAACATTTAATTCTAAAAATCTAACTACGAAAATAGTTAGGTCATCTCCACAGGGTAGATTTAGCCTATTAAACTAGTGGGTGGTGCCTCGTTTATTCGAGAATATCACCAGATGTGCATTCTAATTAGTGTAACTTATTTTCAACATGAATTCTCATTCTAAACAATTAATCAAGAATGTAGGTGTTTAGATGCCAAATCACGGCCATATACTGCTCTGTTAATATGTGAATAGTGATATTGGCATATAGCAATCAGTGTAAATATTAATCTCCAATAAAATAGACCCTATTCACTATAACAATATCTCATGCTCTATATCCTTCATGAAAGTAATTCAAATAAACAAGAGGTATATCCATGCAAATTGCTTTTAATAAATTAATTCATTAAATAAATGAATAGGAATATCGACAATGGCATGGCTCGTAATTACTATTGAAATGCAAAACATTGGAAGCCTTCTCTCTCCTGCTCACGTGTGAAGAAGAGAGGTCGGCTGTCGGCTTGTACGCGGAGGAGGTCCTTTTCAACGAGGGCTTTCCATTGTCGTAGGAGGCCCGGCCGAAGGTGGCCGCTGGAGGCCAGACAGGGGAGGAGTCACCGGACAACGTAGCGTCCTGCTGCTGCGTGCGCGCACAGGTGGCTGGGCTGCTAATCACGCATGTGGGCGAGGAGGGTCGGATGGGTTGCTAGGAAAGCTCTGGTGGTGTTGGTGGTGAAGATGGTGGTCGACAGTGGTGACTGCGTGCAGGTGGTCGGTGATTCCTTTGGGTCTTTTATGTGAAGTTGCAGGGGAGGTAGGTTGAAGAGGAGGAAGAAGAAGAAGAGGAAGGGGCGGCAGTGTTGTTCACAAGAAGAAGAAGATAGAAGTGAGGAGGAGGGGGTGGTAATGTCAGGAAGGGGGTGTGCGTAGGTTGCAGGTGGTGGTGTTGGCATGGGAGAGGGACGGTTTGTGGCGAAGGGGTTGGTAGTGGAGGAGGTGATGAAGGTGGTCGATGATGGGAATAACGTTGAGAGGGCGGTGACGCTCATGGTGACAGGCAGTGATGCTCATGCTGTCACCACGAGCATGTAGTGAGATGGGGTTCCCGAGGATGAAGCACGCTTCAAAGTCACGGTGCATGCTCCGGCCATAGTGTTCGCTCCAGGCATGGTGCTAGTGGTGGCGAGGGTGAAGGTGATCCCCGGAAGGGGAAAGGATGATGGCTCCATCTTGCGGCTGCTGCACTTCTTATATAAAAACACCCACTGTTGATTTCTTCCGCTGAAAGTTCTCCAACCACTCCAACCACTCGGTGAAGATCACGAGTGGTTGGAACGGTAGGATCTGCCTGGTGACATCTTCATCAGACGTTTTATCAACACTCTAGATGTCTTAAAAAGTGTGGACATCAGCGAGTTCATGATGGCGGTTCCCAGATGTTCGACCTTATCTCCAGACATCTTATAGATGCAAAAATGGACGTCTGAACTCTTGCACCTAGTCTGCAACCATCAAATCAATTATGTTACCATATCATATGTTATTAAGTGTAAAATTGACGCATAAAATTATATGCAAACTAAGGTGAACTGCCATAGAACTCCTAATTAATTAACAACTAAGAATAACTAATTAGAGAGTACTTAGATCGAATAATGATCCACTAAAGTGGACTTATTAGTCCTCATCACTTATACCACAATTTGGCTGTTAATAGCATTTAAGTGAGTAACTGGTGTGGATTGTTAGTGTGAACACTTCATTCGTTTCAAATTTGGTCAATAGGATCCTTAGGCAGGTTATTGGGTATTAGGATTAGGTCGAATCCAATGAGTCCTTGATCAACCGGATCTGCCAGGATGCTGAGTAGCTGGGCTCACTGAAACATTAGGCAACTAGATTCGCTAGGATACTGGGTAGCTGGGTTTATGAAAACACTAGGCAACTAGACCCATTAGGTATTTTTGTGAAGTTTTAATTGAAAGTACCTTTTGTCCCTCATCAGATGCCCCCACTTTCTAGCTAGCTTATGCTGCTGAGAGAGTAGTAAGTACATTAAAAATTCATGTGTATGGTGCCCCTAACATTATGCCGGTTAATTTTTTTTTAGCTAGGATAGTCATTTGTTGGAAGTGTATATTTAAGTTTTGGCAGGCAAGGCCCTCAATGGTGTGGTAGGCATACCACTACTCATTGGAAGGAACGTAGGCATGTCATCACCTGAGTTCCTGTTGGCCTTAAGAGGCTGTATCCCAGGAATAAATGCGATGTAAAAATCACCTTCCGCGAGTGATGGGCAATCATCGCGGGGATTAATTTGTCGTTTTATGAGGAAAGATTGACATTAATTGCCGTAATCATGAGGAATATTTGCCTCAAATATTGTAACAACCAGCGAGGTATCTGTTGGAAATGAATCTCTACGAAATGATACATGCGCAAGGGCATTTAATGTCTGCTATGATGGCGGGATTTGGTAGGATTGAAATCCGCACATGCCGTTATAAATAGGGTGGGTTGTTGGAAGGCAGTAAATGCTTTGCCCCACCCTATTTATCGTGAGCCTTCTTTGCACGAGAGCTCTGCAAACCCTAGCAGCATGAGGGCCGCCGCTTGCGAAGGAGTAAGGTTGCAAGACTTGTTGCTTGCTCCTGCAAAAAACATGTCAAGCCTTGCAGGGAAAGGTGAGTCCACCTCTTCCTTGTCAGGGATATCACCTACGACAAGGAAATTGCATGATTTTAGTTTTGAATTTCACAGCAAGTCAGCCATTCAAGAATTTTTGACTGCTCATGGGCTTGGCCATGTCCGTTTCCAACACGCAGGGTCCATGACTCGCATGTGTTTTGATGGTGGAAAAGACTTTTTTATTATTTGTAAATATGCCATAGAGAATGACCTTTGTGTGTCATTAAATCCTTTTCTTACTTTCTTCCTCGATTACTACTGGGTTACCTCCTCTCAACTTAGCCTTAATTGTGGGCTTGTTCTCAATGCCTTCACAATCATTTGTTTTCACTTGGGAATCCACCCTCGGGTGGGGCTATTCCGCCTCTTTTTTGTGTTAATGCCACTTAAAGTGAAGAGGGGAAAGCCATCGTCCAAAACTTATACGCTTTATAGTTGATGAACCAAGTATAGGATCACTGACCTGCCGGATAGTTTGAAGGGGCAGGACTACCACTTTTTCTTTCTCCACAATGTGGAGAAATTAGAAGTTCCTTGTAAGTGGCAGGGTCCACCTGAGAAAGAACTCCGTCCTAGTGTACATGAACTTGACGCAGATGCTTCCAATGACGTCAAGAGAATCATGAATTTTGGGCCTATTGCTCGGACAGAATTGAGGCAAGCAAATGTGTTGGTGGTGCTATTGTGGGTGGCTGATTCTTATCCCACGCCATGTAAGTTAGAGGGCAATAGCTTTAGATAATATGCTTTTCCAAAGAATCTAAATAATGTTTCTCTTTGACTTCCTTGAGCTTTTTGGCGATATGCCTGTTTGGATACTCCAAGGCGACACTATGGGAGCTCTTCTCACGGCAGGTTGAGGCGGGAGAAGGAACAAGGTAAACCTAGAGAGCGGGGTGAGGGAAGTGGATCTTCTTGCCACAAGGAGGGGAAAAGGAAGTTAACGATGGACGTCTCCAGTAGTCCGGAGAAGATCCCTCTTAAACAGGTGAGAGGGCAAGTCAAGGCGACCTCGATATAAAAGGCAGCAGTGTCCGTGTCCTCAGGTTTTGGTGGGAATGTAGGTGCTGAAATGAGGGATGACTACTTAGTCTAGCCCGACCAATCCGAGAACCCCAAATTACTCGTCTCCCTGCATCAAGCCCCTAGTGCGGTAGTTGAGAAGGGAAGTTCGGTCCTACCCACCCCTCCGACTGGATCTTCGAGCGCCTTTGCAAAGGTGGCGCAGGAGGCAATGACTTTAGGAGGTTTTTTGGGTGACAACATTTTCAATCGGTCGTACTATAGGCACAACACAATAGGGGTGCGGATGTTGGTAGACCCTCATGGCTCAGGAGGGTTTGGGGTTATATGTCAAACTTTTGGGGATGTGAGAGGGTCAGTGTTGGAAGGAGCCTAGGAGGACGATTTACCTAGTTGGGAGCATTCGATTGAGGCAGGTTCTTTCTTGGCCAGAGGCATGCCAACTACGTTTAGTGGTAGGAGTATGAGTGGTGGAAATGCACCCACAAGTGGTGCCATTACGGTGGATAGGCAGGTGTTGCGACACCTGCAGGATGTTGATGACGCTACATTTTTTGGTAATAATTCTGCCAATCGGGGTTTATCTTAAGGGTAACATACACGAATATCACATCATAAATGGGCATGGGAGCATTACATGTATTGCACATTGAGATTTCATATAAACCAATGTTAATGGCTATTTGCACAAGTTCATGTCAAAATAGGCTTCAGATGAGCAATTGGACTACACGGATGGATTCAGAACGATGAACGGAGTCCAACGGACTCAAAATCGAGCAAATCCGACATTCGGAGCTCCTGCAACTTGCCCGAGAAGTTCTGACCATTGATCTGATGATCAACAGTCCACAGTGCGCCACGTGGTGCCCGATCGACGCATCCAGGTCACCACCCCACCTCTTCCATCACCGCAGAATGAATCTCAGCCATTCGATCTGCAATCGAACGGCTGAGAACAGCTCGCAGCACCTTCGACGACCCGCTGCACACTCTCTTCATCACCCACAGGGACGATCTCAGCCGTTCGATTTGCGATCAAACGGCTAAGAACAGATCTCGCACCTCCCATCCAATGGTCGACACGCCCGCGCACCCGCCTCCTCTCTGCGACCATCCACCTTCGCAGCTCAGCAATCGGTGCCTCGACCTCGCATGGAGGGGTGCAGGTTCGAAACGCTCGCCGCATCCCAAATCCACGCGATCTGATGCGCACTCAATTATGGCCATTCATCTGTGATCGAACGGCGCGGAAGCAGGTGACGTGGTGTGATCGTGAATGCTCATGCCAGACGCGCATGCACAGTGCTCATGAGGCGCAATTTGAAGCGCGCTCAGTGCGCGATCTCGACCGTCCGATCTGTGATCAGACGGTCCTTAGCAGCCGCACACGGATCATCGAGAAGAAGAACACGCGTGCAAGGGATCGGCGGGTAGGGGGCTACACCGACGATTTTGGCACAGGTTTAGCGATGTCCCGGACGTCGCTAAAGCCCCTACTTCATTTTGAAAGCCCTTCTTCCTATATAAACCCCTTCCAACTACCCATGTAAAGCATTGATTACACTTGTAAGCCTCCCATCCTACTCCTAGCCATCCTTAGCACCTTCTTGTGATAGCTGGAGCCGATGAGCCACCGACGGAGCCCTCCTCCACTGCCGTGGCTGCCTCGCCATCTTCTCTTTCTCTCTCTCTCTCTCTCTAGCTTAGCTTTACTTGTGCTTAAGCATTTAGCTAGTGTTGTAATTGTAAAACTGAAGTTGCATGTTAAATGATGATGTTCCCTATCTAGTTATTGTCGCTTTTTTTCTTGAGTTTTTCTCATCCTGATTTACATGAATGCTGTGCTAAAAAGAACTCTAACCCTACTCTCTCTCTCCCTCTCTCTCTCTTACCCGCTTTTCTCCCACATTTTCTCGCAAGCAAAACCTAACATTTCCGTGACAACCAAGTGATAGAAAAACCCAATTTCATGCCTCCCTGTGTTCGACACTCGGACTCATGTCCGATTCTTTATTTAAAACTGACGCAGCAAACGCCAACTACAATGATCGATTTATACAAACGCATCCGGAGCAAGTCAGTTTTTGACACTGTTGCCAGGGAGGCAATGGATTTATTTTGTTGCTTCTATTCTACATCCATTCTCACATTGTTTGACTCATTTTCTCCCTCTACTTGATTGATCGCATGAACTCGGCGCCGGGGCGACGAAGGAGTGCGACTTGTGACGGTAGGGATGGAGTAAGCGCAGCAAGGACCAGTTGTGAGTATTACTTTCCCTGTGGTTGTTTGCATGCTTAAAAAAAAATCTAAAAAAATTTTTAAAATCAGAAAAAAATCAGCGTGGTGAATGATTGCCTGATCCTCATCCTTAACTCATCACCCAACAAAAAAAGAAAACATACATTCTAACATTCTTAAAAACCAAATCTTTTTGGAGTGTTCTTTTTCTTTGAGTGATGTTTGAGAAGCCACTGTGGTTTGACTTAGGCTGCACCACTCAACCCTAAAATCGACTCACCTGGTAGAAATTGCATGAACACTAGGATGAGCACATTAGAATTTTAGAGCCTGATCATGCTAAAGGAAATTCACTCTTACTTGTTGTGTGCAAAACTTGGCATGCTCACTTGAAACTTGACTGAAAACACTAAGACACGTCAACCCTAAAAGAAACTAAAGTAAGGACAAATGTTAAAAGACACCACATCTTAAATCCTTACTTGAAAACCATGTCTTGTTAGGAGCACACACATCTGAATTGAATAACTAAGAGGCACCACCCCAATTAATGCCTCATCACATAACTCGAGCACAAGCACTGCCCTAGCCCCATTAAAACAAAGTAGACATTCCCTAGGTAGGACTGGTTTAAGTCTTGAAAGGCGTGATTTCGTTTGCTGGGAACTTGGCCTTCATTCCCTTAGTAAAATCTGGTGACTAGGCTGTGGAGAAGTGTCAAACGACCACGGTTGTGGGGTCTACAGAACCGGCGGCACAAGCCAAAGGAAGAACCTTCCCCACAATCCCCTCGTAATCAACCTGGCCAGATTAACTTTGGGAGCGGTCCAGTGTCTACAGACTTGATCATTCCTTTGGAGATTTCTAGGTCCCCTAAGGAATACCTTGTAAGGACTAGGCTTGTGTGCTTGGTTGTGCACACACGCTTCTCGCATCTGTCTCTCTCTGCATCCCTCCCCCATTCTTCTCTAGTGTATGCACGGGAGACGATCACTTCATCCCGAGTTGTTTGTTTTGGGATGGGAAACTAGGAGACTTGATCTTGCTAGAGATATGGCCGAACCTTGAGTAGACGAGGTTGAGGACCAACCTCCACCAGATATAATGGCCATTATCTAGGCCTAGATCAATGCAAACCACCAGCTTCAGCAGCAATAGATCCACACTATCATGCAAGCCATACACCGATTGCAGAACCTGTAGGGGCAACCACCACCACCTTTGCAAGACCCGCAAGGGCAACCACCACTTGATCCACCACAATTCCAGGGCCAACCTAGGCCCCTCTGCGTCTTCTACAATCCTTCTGCAATTCGGATTGAACCACACCTTAAGGTCATCGAGGGGGGAGATGATTTTGAGTTGAAACCAAATGTGCTAAGCCAGATTCAGAGCCACTTTCATGGGAGCTCAAATGAGGACCCCTTCCAGCACCTAGAGGATCTTGACCGGATCGCCCGGACTGTAAAACCTAGGAACATTAGCCTAGACATTGTTTTGATCAAGATGTTCCCTTCTCACTGAGAGACAAAGCATCTCACTGGCTTAGGACTTTAGGAAGACCTATCTCCACCTGGGAAGAACTGAGGCATGCATTCTTAAAGAAATTCTTCCCCATAGGAAAGACCAATGCCCTCAAAAGAGCCATTACCACCTTTACACTCCAGGGTGAGGAATAGTTCCATGAGGCGTGGGAAAGATTTAATGAATTATTGAGGAAATGGCCACACCATGAGGTTCCAAGGTGGCAATTGGCCCAGATCCTCTACCACAGTCTGGACAGCAACTTTTGAAACTTCGTCGATGCCTCATGCAGGAGAAACTTCTTAAACAAAGACGAGGAGAGCGCGTTTGAGCTCTTCAAGTCTATGAGCAAAAATTCACTCAATAATGCTTCCATGACCCAGTTTAGTTGATCTAGTCAACCTCGTGGTGGGATCTATGAGGTACAAGCGAATTCTAGAATGGTTGACATGGATATCATTGCTAAGAAATTTATTGAGTGGAATTGGTAGATAAGAAAATAGATGAACTGTTGAACCAAACCAGGAACCCACTACAGACTCTCTCCCTAGCAAAGGGAGCTCACAACATAGACCTGGTCCAGCCACTAAGCTAGATGCACTTAGAACAACCCTTGACCATGTTCCAGGGAGGGACCTTTGCTCCCTCAACCCCTGATTATTCTCTTCCCTCCCCCTCGACACCTTCTATCTTTGAAGATGTCTAGGCTATCCAAGGTTATTCAAAACCTGACCCCTTCTCCAACACTTATAATGCTGGATTGAGTAGTCACCCAAACTTTGCCTGGACGAACCAGAAACTGCCTCAATTCCAGAACTAGCCCAAGCCAAATCATCAGCCAAACCTGCCCTCCTAGCAGCAAGGTCCACCGGTTAGACCCCCTTATAACCTAAATAAGGCGGCCCCTCCCCCACAAAATCAAATGGACACCCTGATAAAAATGATGGTTGAAATAAACCAAAAACACCATGAGGAAATGGCTTTAGTGAAGGGACAACTGAGCTAGCTGTTGGATTGTAAACAACAGGGATCCCTTCCTTCTCAGCCACAACCGAAGTCGCGAAACGTGATTAACAAAGGCCCCAATTCGTAAGGGTTCCAAGGCAATCCCTGGTAGGCCCACATGGTCTAGCCAGCCCCACAAACATCCCCTGGGTTTGGTGTTTCTTCTTCCTCTTCTTCTCAAGGATCAACCCATGGTCCCAATGCCTCTGCAAATGAGGTGACCTTGAGAAGCGGCACTAAAACCCAGGAGCCCAAATGGCCGACTCCTCCCGAGACTTCACCCCCTGAAATACCCGCCTTTGAAGATGAGTAGGAAAGACCCAAGGACCTGGAAACGGACCCTATTCACATCTAGACACCATATCCCGAGGCCTTGGGAAAGATAAAGAAGAAGAAAGTTATTGTGGAAAATGAGGAGCTTTTGGAAATCTTCAAGCAGGTTCAGATTAATATCCCACTCCTCGAGGCCGTCAAGCACATCTTGCCTTATGTTAAGTTCTTAAAGGACGCCTGTACACTGAAGCGTAAGCCACGACCCCAAGAACCTACGAAGGTTGTGCTCTCAGAGCAAGCCAGTTCTGTGATCTCTAGCAACCTTCCGCTCAAATGAATTGACCCGGAGCACCCCTGATATCCTACAATATCGGGGACATGACATTTGATAGAGAGCTCCTGGACTTAGGTGCTTCAATCAATCTAATCCCGACAACCCTGTATCACCAATTTGGATTTGGAGAGTTGATGCCTACACCTGTGACCATCCAGTTGGCTGATAGATTCATGAAGACCCTGAGGGGGGTTGTCGAGAATATGATTGTTTGGGTCAAGGACTTCTATTTCCCGATCAACTTGGTGCTCGACATGGAAGTCCTTAAACAGCTACAGAACACACCCATCATCCTAGGCAGACCTTTCTTAGCTACGGCTAAGGTAAACATCAATTGTGACACGGGATGCATGGAAATCGCCTTCGGAGACAGAAAGATGCAGTTGGATATCTTCAGGGTGACCAAGTCTTTCGATTGCGATTGGATTGAGGAGCATGATCCCGTGGAACCTCTGGTTGAGGAATGCCTTACCCTGAGTTCCTTAGCTGACCATCAGACCCAACCCTATGACAATTATTCTGACCCATCCCCATTTGTGCACGCTGACCTCTGTAAAGGTGATTACCACCAGCAACCACTGTTCGAGAAGATTGATGCTAATCAACTCCCACCTTTCCTCTATCTGTCAAGTGTTGTTCCACCCACACCCGATCTGAAGCCGCTACCCTAAAACCTGAAGTACGTCTTCCTTAGACCTGACCAGACCTTCCCAGTGATTATCAACGCCCACCTATCCAAGGATCAGGAATTCAGGTTGACCGCAACCCTATCAAAACATTGGGCCGCCATTGGATGGACTATCTCAAATTTGAGAGGAATTAGCCCCACCTATTGCACCCACAAGATTTACCTGGAAGATGGGGCTCGACCTTCCTGTCATATGCAGAGACGATTAAACCTGAATATGTGGGAGGCGTCAAGAAGGAAATTATCAAGTGGCTTGATACTGACATCATTTACCCAATCTCCGATAGCCCCTGGGTGAGCCCCACTTAAGTGGTCCCCAAGAAAGTCGGGCTCACCGTTGTCACCAATGAGCGTGGCGAATCCGTCCCTACCCGCACCACCACTGCATGGCGGGTGTGCATTGATTATAGGAAGCTCAATGAAGCATCCAAGAAAGACCATTTCCCCCTGCCATTCATTAACCAGATTCTTGAGCGATTGGCAGGGCAGAAATATTTTTGCTTCCTAGATGGATATTCAGGATACAACCAAGTCGCAATTGCTCCTGAAGATCAAGAGAAGACCACATTCACTTGCCCGAATGGCATGTTTGCATTCCGTCATATGCCATTCAGGTTATGCAATGCACCCGCTACCTTTCAAAGTAGTATGCTAGCATCTTTTCAGAGATGGTAGGTGAATACCTGGAGGTCTTTATGGATGATTTCTCAGTATTTGGGAACTCATTTGACCATTATCTGAGCACCTTGGAGAAAATCCTGAAACGATGTATTAAGGTTAATCTGGTGTTAAGCTGGGAAAAGAGCCATTTCATGGTTGAAGAAGGAATTGTCCTCAGTCACATCGTATCGCATAGGGGCATTAAGGTGGATCGAGCTAAAGTTGATTTGATTTCCAAACTTCCCCTACCTAGCTCGGTCCGGCAAATTCGCTCATTCCTTGGACATGTTGGCTTCTATAGAAGGTTCATTAAGGACTTCTCCAAGCTCTCAAAACCCTTGACCGACCTTCTAGCCAATGACACCCTCTTCCTCATGACACCTGATTGCATCTAGGCTTACCACACTCTCAGGGAATCAGTCTCCACCACACCTGTGTTACAGCCCCCAGACTGGTCCTAGGATTTTGAGATAATGTGTGATGCATTAGACTTTACCATCGGCATAGTCCTGGGACAGAGACAAGACAAGAAGCCCATGGCGATCTACTATGCAAGCAAGACGTTGGACGAGGCCCAACGAAATTATACGGTCACAGAGAAAGAACTGCTCACCCTAGTTTTTGGATTCGAAAAGTTCTGATCTTACCTTTTGGGATCTCACGTGACCATCTATATGGACCACTCAGCCATCCGGCATTTGTTGACCAAGAAAGAGCTAAACCCAGCCTCATCAGATGGATCCTGCTCTTACAGGAATTTGACATGGAAATTTGTGACAAAGCTGAGTCTAAGAATGTTGTGGCCGATCACCTGTACAGACTCCATCCGGGCCACATTGGGCCCTCCTTGCCCTTGACTGATACCTTTCCTGATGAACAAATTCTGGCTGTGCATGAAAGGAAACTACCTTGGTATGCCGACTTCGTCAACTATCTGGTAGTAGGACAGACCCTGCATAGCTGGTCCAGACAGCAACGGGATAAGTTCTTGGCTGAAGCCAAACATTATTTCTGGGATGATCCCATGCTGTTTCGCCTCTATGCCGACCAAATTATCAGGAGGTGTATTCTGGAGGAAGAAGTTCAAAGTGTGCTCTTCTTTTGTCATGACCAAGCTTGTGGTGGCCACTTTTCGGAGAAGAAGACGGCTGCAAAGGTTTTGTAATCCGGATTTTACTGGCCTTCCTTATTCAAGGATGCACACAACTTTGCTAAGACTTGCTCTCGTTTTTAGACTTTGGGGACCATGACCAGAAAAGACATGATGACCCTCCAGCCCATTTTGATTGTTGAGATCTTCGACGTTTTGGGGATCGATTTCATAGGTCCCTTCCCACCATCCAACAACTTTGAGTACATCCTAGTCTCAGTAGACTATGTCTCAAAATGGATTGAAGCCGTCGCCACCCGTTGATGCGATCATATGGCTGTCATGGACTTTGCTAAGTAAAACATCTTTTCTCGGTTTGGAATACCGAAGGCCATGATCAGTGATGGTGGAAGTTACTTTATCCACGCCCAGTTCCGTGCCCTACTCAGAAAATATGGAGTTACTCACCGCATTGCCACCCCATATCACCCGCAAACCAATGGGTAGACTGAGGTCTCCAACAGGTAGATCAAGAATATTCTACAAAAGATCGTGAGACTTGACAGGAAGGATTGGTCCACACGACTGGATGATGCCCTGTGGGCATACAGGATCGCTTTCAAGACCTTGATAGGAATGTCGCCTTATCGCCTGGTCCTTGGCAAAGCTTGCCACCTTCCTGTCGAATTGGAACACTAGGTTTACTGGGCCGTTAAGCAATGTAACATGGATTCTCAGTTAGCCGGTGCACAGAGGATGCTCCAACTCTCTGAGCTTGAGGAAATTCATCGGGAAGCCTTTGAGAATAGGCGGCTTTACAAGGAAAAGATGAAACCCGTCCATGACCAACTCATCCATAGAAAGGCCTTCGAGCCCAACCAGCAAGTCTGGCTTTTTGACGCTCGACTCAAACTCTTTCCCGGGAAGCTCAGATCCAAGTGGACAGGACCATATCAGGTGGTCAAACCCTTTTCCAATGGGGCAGTTGAAATTGCAGATCCGAACACTGGGCACACTTTCATGGTAAACGGTTAGAGATTGAAGTACTTCCTTGCCCAGGTTCCTCCAAAGGAGGTTGTCACCCTCATTGAGGGTTGACACGAAGCATCGTCTAGTTGGAGGCGTTAAACTCAGTGCTTCTTGGGAGGCAACCTAGAAGATTTAGACTAATCAGGTATACTGCATTACTCAGGTGATTTCTTTCTGAACCCATGTTGCATCAATTTATTTGTCAATAAGGACATTGTCCAACTTAAGCATGGGGGGGGTAGTAATTTGCATGTCCTAAGTTCATTTTATCAGTATGAATAAAATAAATAAAGTAAAAAAAATGATGAATTTAGGAAGAAGAACTTAGGCATTAGGAACTTGTCAACAGTGGGAAATAATATGAAAAGAACCTGAACACTTAGACTTTTTAGGCCTTTAGGCTTAATCAGCCCTAGTGTCCATTAAAATATGGATTTAGTTGCGAATCCTTGAAACCTTAATTTATTTTAATCCACCAATAAAATAGGGTGATAAGTATACGACTTATCAACTTGCCCTTCGACTCGGAGGGACTTTTAGTCTAAGTATCTGCACACATTTTTGCATTGACTCACTCCTTGGAGATTCTGACAGAAATTGGGTAGCTAATGAACCTTCTAGGGTAGTATGGCTGGCAAGTTGTTGTGGGTAATAGCCCATTGGCTGGCTTTCCAGAGCCCAGCCACATGATTACTTTCCTCTTATTGCCTCTAGGTAAATTTGAGATCAAGGAAACCACCTACTAAAAAAAAAAAAGAATAAAATAAGCCACACTTCACAGCAAGAGTATGGCTGGAAAGTGGTCGTGGGTAATAGCCCATTGGCTGGTTGTCCAGAGCCCAGCTCACTAAAATGCACAAAAAGATCCAAACACATAAGGAAGAAGCGGGGAAGTAGAGCAATTTGGGGAGATATATACTGGAAAAACCATTGTGTTGACCCCAAATAAAATAAAAGTAGGGAGAAAGCTACCAATCGGACAGATACACCTTCAGGAAAAACACTTCCATTTTCGGTCACCTAGGGGCGTAGAAACCCGAAGTCTGTCTAAATTACTGTTGAGTGAGTCTATCACGATCTTCAAACCAAGATGCTTAGCACTTAGAGTCATTTTTGAGTTTTGGGTGGGTTGGTAGCTGTAAAAAGTTACCAACACACTCTCAACTCTAAAAATCCAAAAAATGAGAAAAGATGAAAAGGAAAAATATATATATATATGCCTTAAAGCAAGGATTCGGGCGATTCACATTTTGGCAGACACTCGGGTGCTGTTTAGTCTCTGTAGATAAGGATCTGAGTATATTTCCTCCTTTTGACAAGTAACAAAATGTCTAAGTAATCACTTCCTGAATTCTGACTGAGAATAATGACAAGGATGAACCTTGTTAGGGACTAGCAAGGAGTAAGCATGGAGGTATGATGACGCTACATTTTATGGTAATAATTCTGCTAATCAGGGTTTATCTTAAGGGTAACATACATGAATATCACATCATAAGTGGGCATGGGAGCATTACATGCATCGCATATTGAGATTGCTTATAAACCAGTGTTAATGGCCATTTACACAAGTTCATGTCAAAACAGGCCTCAGATAAGCAATCGACCAAATCCGACATCCGGAGCTCCCGCAACTTGCTCAAGAAGTTCTGACCGTTGACCTGATGACCAACAGTTCACAGCGTGCCACGTGGCACCCGATCAACGCATCCAGGCCACCACCCCACCTCTTCCATCACCACAGGATGAATCTCAGCCATTCGATCTACGATCGAACAGTTGAGAACGGCTCGCAGCACCTTCGACGACCCGCTGCACACTCTCTTCGTCACCCGTAGGGGCGACCTCAACCGTTCGATCATAGATCGAACGGCTAAGAACAGATCTCGCACCTCCCATCCAACGGTCGACATGCCCGTGCACTTGCCTCCTCTCTGTGACCATCTGCCTTCGCAGCTCAGAGGTCTGTGCCTCGACCTCGCACTGAGAGGTGCGGGTTTGAAATGCCCGCTGCATCCCAAATCCATGCGATCTGATGCGCGTTCAATTATAGCCATTCATCTATGATAGAACAGCACAGAAGCAGGAGATGTGGCACGATCGCGAATGCTTACGCCAGACGCACGCGCACATTGCTCGTGAGGTGCGATATGAAGCGTGCGATCTCGACCGTCCGATCTGCAATCGGATGGTCCTCAGCGGCCGCACACGGATTTCCGAGAAGAAGAACACGCAAGCAAGGGAACGACGGGTAGGGGGCTGCACCGACGATTTTGTCATGGGTTTAGCGATATCCCGGACGTCGCTAAAGCCCCTAGTTCATTTGGAAAGCCCTTCTTCCTATATAAATCCCTTCCAACTACCCATGTAAAGCATTGATTACACTTGTAAGGCTCCTATCCTACTCTTAGCCATCCTTAGCACCTTTTTGTAATAGCTGGAGCCAACGAGCCATCGATGGAGCCCTCCTCCACCGCCGTAGTCGCCTCACTGTCTTCTCTCTCTCTCTCTAGCTTAGCTTTACTTTACTTGTGCTTAAGCATTTATCTAGTGTTGTAATTGTAAAATTGAAGTTGCATGTTAAATGATGATGTTCCCTATCTAGTTATTGTCTCTCTTTTTCTTGAGTTTTTCTCATCCTGATTTACACGAATGTTGTGCTAAAAAGAACTCTAACCTTACTCTCTCTCTCTTTCTCTCTCTCTTACTCTCTTTTCTCCCGCATTTTCTTGCAAGCAAAACCCGCCATTTATGTGATAACCAAGTGACAGAAAAATCCGATTTCACACCTCCCTGTGTTCGACACTCAGACTCACGTCCGATTCTTTATTTATAATCGACGCAGTGAATACGAGCTACAATGACTGATTTATACAAATGCATTTAGAGCATGTCAGATGCCCTCACATGGGATAACCCTCCTCGAGGAGGGATGAATTTCAAACATGTTTACTTCTATTACATGCACGTGGTAAGTATTTTCTTTGTTTTCCTTGAGTTCTTGCCACTTGAAGGAAAATAAATTTTTAACTTTATTATTTTGCTGTGGATAGGTTGGAACTCTTGGGACTACTTTCGTTCCTGATAGAAGTGGTGCAATCAGGGAGGTTGATTCTGGAGTTCCTTGTGAGGCAACTAATATGGCTGCAAAATGGGTGGTGGGCGATACAAAGGAATTTTACTTGCCAGCTTGAGGAAGCTCATGTCACCCACAAGGAGGCAGAGAAAGTTGCTAAGGAAGCTACCAAGAAACTTCGATTACAACAAGCAGTTACGCAAGTAGCACTTCTTCAAAGGGAATTGAAGGAGGCTTGCCTAGGGCTCTAGAATGACATTGGGAAGATTGAAGGCTCACTTGGTGCCATTCACAAGAGAGATCTTTGTAAATTGCGGGATCTTGACTAAAAGTTGCAATCTTCTTGTAGTATTGCTTTGGTTGAAAGAGGAGGTACAAATATTGAAGGTGGAACATTCTTCTGCAGTGGAAGGGTATGAGGTAGCCATAGAAGAAGAGTGCCTCCATCTTTGAGCGACCATAGACGAGCTTGGCACAGTCAAGGCGGCTCAAGAGAAGGTGAAGGCGGATGTGCAAAAAGTAAGGGAGGATCTTGCCAAAGCCCACCTGCTCGCTGAAGAAAGGGCCAAAAGGGTCCTTGAATTAGAAAATGCTCCCTTGCTGGAGATAACCCCTGATGTTATGATGGACTTCTTCTCGGATCCCTCTATGAAGGAGGGTAGGTACCTTGTCTTGAAAGAAGCTGGTAAGTATACATCGGCGGTAGCACAGGCCTTTCTGGAGGGTGGTCAAACAACTGTGGAAGAATTGTGTTGGTGGTCCATAGATAGACTAACTTCTGAGTTTAACTATCAGAAGGCTGAGGGTCATATTGAAGACAAGGCTCTAGTACTGCCACCTGAGGATCAGCCGGGGAGTCCTGCTCATGAAGAGGAGGTGGACAAGTCTAGTTCGTCAGGAGCCCATGAACAGCCTACCCACCATGTGAGCTCTACTTATGAGGCTACCTCTCTTCCTCTGACTCCTCGAGTCAATCTAGCAGAAGATTCCGACTGAAGGCTTATGGTTGCTATTGGTGTCCCTTTTTTCCCTTTTTTTATCTTTTCTTTTTTTTTTATGGTTCATTTGATGGGAATGACCCTTATGGAAACTGTAGAACGACCAACAAGGGATGCAATGAAAGAAAAAAAACTTCCTTTTTTTTGCTTCATTTGATCTTACATATGATACATCTTTAAATTACTAGCATGCCAAGTTTTGGCTTGCCACCTAGAGTTTGTAATTTATAAAAATCACCTGGATTGCCTTCGTAAACTCTATAAGGTCCTTCCCACAGAGCATCGAGCTTCTCGCTTGAGTTATTTGGCATAGACACTTCACTCTTCCATAAGACAAGGTCTCCCTCAGAGAATTTTCTCTTCCAGATCTGCTTGTTATAGGAGTCTGCAGTTGTCTCCTTGTATTGTAGCATCAATGCTGATGCTTTTTCTCTCATTTCTTTCACCAAGTCTAAGGCTAGGCAGACTTGATCATTGTTAGTATTGGGGTCATATAGCTAAGACCGGTATGTAGAAAGAACTGTTTCTATAGGCAGCCAGGCTTCCATGCCATATACTAAATTGAAAGGTGTATAGTCAGTTGAAGTTCTTTGGCAAGTCCTATATCCTCACAATACATCTGGCAACTCTTCCGCCCATCTGCCCTTTGATGAATCTAGCCGACATTTTAACGCAGCAATGATAGTGTGGTTAGTTACCTCTACTTGTTTGTTTGACTGAGGGTGTGCTACGGACGTGAAACATAGGCGTATGTCCCAACTGGCACAAAATTCTTCAAATTTTTTAGAAGCAAATTGGGTGCCATTGTCGGTGACAATGGTACGGGGAATTCCATACTGGGCAATAATGTTCTTTCTCACAAAAGATATGACCCTGTTGGCTATCGGACTAGCCATGGCTTCAGCTTCTACCCATTTGGAGAAGTAATCTATCGCCACTAGGATGAAGCATTTTTGAGCGAGTGTCGGTGGAAAAAAGCCAATGAATCCATTCCCCAATTAGCAAAAGGGATGGATGACATGATGAGTACCAATTTTCCAGACGGCAAATGACGTAGCGAAGCAAATCACTGACACTTATCACACTTGTACACAAAACTCTTGCAATGTTGTTTCATCTTAGGTTAGAAGTACCCCAATTGAAATAGTCGAGCCAGGAGTGCTTTGTACCCTTCATGGTTGCCACAAATGCCATCGTGGGCTTCCTAAAGAGCTTGTGATGCCTCCTCCTATGTGAGGTAACATAATAAGGGAGTTGAATATCCCGCTTATACAACTGTACAACAATCAAAGTATACCTGGATGCCTTTAGACAAAATGCCTTGGGGTATGGTTCCTTAGGAGGTAACTTGCTAATACTTAGAAATTGTATTATAGGCATTATCCAAGAGGTGGATTGTTGTATGACGAATGCTTTGGGAAGGAGTACTATTGGTTCGTTCAACGTCTGGAGGCATATATCCTCTTCTTGTTCTAGTGAGATTGCGGATGCTAGACGGGCTAAAGCATCCACTAAACGATTGTTGGACCGAGGTACACGACTGATTGAGGTGTTCCCGAAGTCCGACAACTCTTCTCTGACTTTGTCGAAGTACAGACTTATATTAGGATCCCTAGCTTGGTACTCACCATTTACTTGGTTAGCCACTAATTGGGAGTCTATTTACACTTCTAACAGTGAGGCACCCATTGACTTGGCTACCCGAATGCTGGCTAGCAAAGCCTCATATTCAGCTACATTGTTGGAGGCGGGGAAAATAAGTTTGACGGCATATTTGTGAGTGGTACTGTTTGGGGCAGTTATGCTGGCCCCAGATCCGACTGCCATAGAGGAGTCTTCAACATATAATTTCCATGGCATAATAAGGCAAGCTCTGGATCTTTGAATTCAGCCACAAAATCAACTAGAACTTGGCCTTTTATTGACTTCCTTGGCTAGTACTGGATGTCAAATTCTACCAACTCCATCATCCATTTTATTTGTTGAGCAGAGCTTGTCAGTCTGTGTAGCATCCGACATAGGGGGTAGTCGGATAAGACTATTATAGAATGGGCTTGGAAGTATGGGTGTAGCTTTTTGGCGATAGTTACTAATGCTAGCCCAAGCTTCTCGATCATAGTATATTTGGTTTCTGCACCTTATTAAGTCTTGCTAACGAAATATACTGGTCGTTGCCCCCCTTTCTTGGTTGCAAAATAGAACGGCGCTGACGACCGACATGGATGCTGCTAGGTAGATGAATAAAGATTCTTCGATCCTAAGAGTCGTCAAAATTGGAGGGCATTGTAGGGCACTCTTAACCTTGTCTAGAGCCTTTTAGCAGTGGGGGGTCTAGTGGGCAGCTGTATAACCTCTACCCTTTTTAACACACTCGAAGAATGGAAGACATTTGTCGGAAGATCGAGATAAGAATCGGCCTAAAGAGACTATCTTGCCGACTAACAACTATATTCCTTTTAGAGTAGTTGGAGGCATTAGAGCCATGATCTCTTAGATCTTTCCTGGATTAGCCTCTATTTTGCGGTTAGAGATTAAAACTCCCAAAATTTTCCCGAGGAAACGTCGAAAACGCATTTCTCAGGATTTAGGCCAAGTTGGGTGTTCCTCAAGACATGGAATACCTCAACTAGAGTTGAAAGATGTTGAGGGAAATTCAATCCCTTCATCGACATGTCATTGATATATACCTCAAATGATTTTCCAATTAAATGAAAAAAAATCATGTTTACAAGGCGATGGTAAGTTGCATCAACATTTTTCAAGCTAAAGAGCATGTCTCTATGTTGAAAAAGGTCCCTATCGGTTATGAATGAAGCATGAGATCTATCTGCTGGAGCTAAATTTATTTGATGGTATCCACTATAAGTGTCTAGGAAAGACATGTGAAACTGTCCACTACACGAGTCTACGAGGGCATCGATCCTTAACAGGGAAAATTCATCTTTTGGATAGGCTTTATTCAAATTCGTGAAATCCATGCAAATC
The DNA here is from genome assembly GCA_037157565.1 of Thalassia testudinum. NCBI lineage: Eukaryota > Viridiplantae > Streptophyta > Magnoliopsida > Alismatales > Hydrocharitaceae > Thalassia > Thalassia testudinum. The sequence goes on along the minus strand of JAZHRO010000003.1, from coordinate 1,645,811 downwards.
CTCCACTTGCCATTTGTTTTTTTGACCATGACTACATTGGATTGTTGGTGCTAAAGCACCACGATCATTTGTTTTGATGATAACAAAACACGTGTTATTTAACATTTGCAATTTGAGTCCTAGATTTCAGGTCAATTGCAAATGTGGACGTGTTTAGACGGAGTTCGAGCTCGCATCCAGGACGGATTGGAGGAGCTTGACGGAAAACAGAGGAGGTTCGCGTGGAGCGAAAGATTGAAGATGGAAGGAAATGAAGAATAGGATAGATTTCCTTCTTTTGTACTTGTTGTATTTTTCGTTTCTTTTGTTGCTCTTTATTTCCTTAGATATTTTATGTTAAAGAGCCTCAAAGAACCCTAACAGTAGTCGTAGGAACACCGGCACAACCCTAGGATACTTAGGTTTTCTGTAGAATACTTAGAAAACCAATATAGGGTTCAAACAGCACTTCCAGACATCTAATTCCCAAATCAGACGTCTGATAAAGTATTGTAAGACGTCTGACTATTGTTTCAGACGTCTGGTAACTGTTAGGCTGGACATAGCTAGTTCTGTCTGATGAAATCAGACGTCTAGACCTTAGTCCAGACGTCTTAGAAGACGTCTGATGACTTTGCCAGACGTCCAATTAGTGGACCGTTGGTGGCTTAGAAAACACTCAAGATTATGACCGTTAGAGCCTTATCAGATGTCCTTAGGCCTTTCCAGACGTCTGATAAATGAACGTTTTGCCTCGGCTGACCCAAAATCTCTTCTCAGAGATTTTCTAGCCGTTGCAACATTTGGAAATCAATTCCCACAGTAAAAGTAGGTTTCCAGACGTCCAGACTTAGTTCCAGACGTCCTATATGTCGTCTGATGGACTTGCACAAAAACCCTGTTTAGATCTGATTCAAGTCAGGGAGAGACCCGCCCAAAATCAGACGTCTGACCTTGGAATCAGACGTCTTAAAGTGGCCTTCCAGACGTCTGATGCCAGAGTTAGACGTCTGATCACCCTGTCAAATGTAATCATTGTCCTGATTTCGGCCTGATTCTCTTGGTCTTTGTTCCCAATGGCTATAGAACCTTTCCTAAGCCTTCCAAAGCCTTCCTAAGGCCTCTATAAATAGAGGGGAGCCTTTACACACCCATACACACCTAGAGACACAAGATACACACCTAGACACACTAATACACACTTGGATACACTAAGAAAGACACAAGACACACTTAGCTACACACTTTCACACTCTGTTGTGTCCAGAAAAGATCTTGCTCTCCAAGCTTAAGCTCCATTCCCTTGAGAGCATCAAACCTTCGCGCACCAGCTCTCCCGCCGTTGTTCACGAGAGCGACATTGCGCCGTTGCGTGGCTCACGCACCCACGTCATCATCGACGCACTCCTTGCAAAGGGGAGTTTCCTAATTCCTATAGAAGCTTAGGTTTATTACTTTGTTGGCTCTATAGGTTTGTTGTTTCTTTTATCTTTGTTATTTTGTTGGGTATTCGCTTTGCAAATTCCCGTACCCTTCGTGGGACAAAATCCTTCTCGTGGAGAGAAGGGGTTGAGGAACGCTACCCTCGTACTTGTAGCGTGGTTGTACTGAGGTTGAATCACCCTCGTTTTAAAGTGATTCAGTTAGTGGATTTGATCAACTAGGTTGATCGGAAAATCCTAACTCGAGAGGGTTAGGTGGTGGTTTTCACCTGTTTTGGGTTTCCACCTAAAATTACTTGTGTACTTGTGCGATTGATTTTTTGTGAGATTGCTTTATATATTATTTCCACAATTATTACGTCACCCCTCTTCAAAGGGAGAAATTTCAATTGGTATCAGAGCAGGTCTTGCTGTTTCGGCGTAACAACCAAGCAAGAAGATCTATGGAGGGAAGCAGTTTCGCGGGTAGGATTTCCGAGGGCCAGTCTACGACTCGTCCGCCGTTCTTCGACGAGAGCAACTACCCTTACTGGAAGCTACGGATGAAGACGTGGCTTCAAGCCACCGATTTCACAGTCTGGGCCAGGTGCGAGACCCCCTTTGACATCCCAGAGAAACCCACCGGAGGATACTCGCAGCAGCAGATCCGGGAGCTCTCTCTCAACGCGAAAACAATGAACGCGTTGTATTGCGCGCTCAGCTCGGAGGAGTTCAACAGAATCTCGCAATACGCCACCGCATACGAGATTTGGCACACACTTGAGGTAACTCACGAAGGTACCTTTAAGGTAAAAACTTCTAAAATTAATCTACTTTCTCAAGAATTTGAATCTTTTTCTATGAAACCTAACGAGTCTTTAAGTGAGATGAACACTAGGTTCACTCTCATTGTAAATAACTTGAAAGCTTTAGGGAAGACCTTCATCAAGGGGGAGCTTCAAGGGAAGCTTCTTCGTTCCCTTGGACCGGAATGGGAACAGAAAGTCACCGCCATCGAGGAGGCGAACGAAGTAGAGGAGCTCAACATGGAAGATCTCCTAGGCAATCTAATGGCCTACGAGACAAAGTTGAAGCAGAAGAAGAAGGATACACCGGAGCCCAAACTGAAGAAGACTCTCGCCTTCAGAGCCACGTCGGATAGTGAGGTAAGTTCCGACGACGAAGACTTTAGAATTTTACTTAAAAATATTTCCAAGGTTTGTAGGGAATTAAAGAAAGAGAAAAAGGAGAAGAAGGAAAGCCCGAGACGTTGCTACCACTGCAACGAGAAAGGGCACCTACGACCAGAGTGCCCTCTTCTCAAAAAGGAGAAGAAAAAGGAAAAAGAAAAATCTAAGAAGAAGGCGTTCCAAGCCACCTGGGACGATTCCAGCTCGGAGGAAGAAGAAGAAGGAAAGGAAGAAACCGCTTGCTTTGGTTTCATGGCCAGAGGAAGCAACAGCGACAGCGAAAGCGGAAGCGACGACAACGACAATGAGGTAAGTTATGATTTACAAGAAGCTTTTAATGAACTATTTGAGCTTAGTAAATCATTAAAAATAGAAAACAAAAGCATGAAAAAGAACCTTAATTTTCTTAAAAATGAAAATGATAGGTTAGAAAAATAACTTAAGGACATAGAAGCTAGTCCTAAAAATGATAACCTATTATTAGAAAATCAAGACCTCATCAATGAAAATAATAAATTGATTGAGGAAAATGATAGTCTAAAGTTAGAAATCTCTAATTTAAAGACTAAGATGAGTATTATAGAAAAAGAAATTGCATATCTTAGGGAAAACTCCAACAAATTAATCAATAAAGTAGATAATTTTTATAGCCCTAAGGTTGAGAAAGGATCTCCATCAAGGAGACCCGCTAATAGATCCGGATCCAAGCTCACTTGGATACCGAAGAAAGAATTAGAATCTTGTTTTGTAGGGTTCAGGGATAATTACAACACAAAGGACTGGACCTACAAACTCAAGGCTGGTCAACTCGAGTTGGGAGAACCAAAGAGTAGACCAAGGAGGAGAACAAGAAGACCGACGAGACGGCGAACAAACGATGGACCCGCCGCACGTCGACCACCAGATTGGAGACCGGCACCGATGCCCGGGCCTCCAAGCTACGGATGGGAGCCCCATCCGATGTGGCATCCACCACCACCATTTGGGCCATTTTATTGGCCATGGTAGGTGAGGTAAAACCCTTTACCCTATCTTTTTATCATAAGCATTTAGATAGGGGGAGTTAAAATTAATGAGCTAATTGTCAATTTTTAAGGGGGAGATACAAGTTAGCTAAATTTCCTTTAGTAAGGGGGAGAAAAATAATAGCTATCTTGTTGTTACAAAAAGGGGGAGAATATCACCTTTGTTAAAATAAACTCATAGAAGAGCATGTTTTAAGGGGGAGTTATAGGAAATGTAAAATCAATCAAACCTTTTTGATAATGTCAAAAAGGGAGAGGATTTTTATGCATTATTATTTACGATTTTGTCATCATCAAAAAGGGGGAGATTGTTGGTGCTAAAGCACCACGATCATTTGTTTTGATGATAACAAAACATGTGTTATTTAACATTTGCAATTTGAGTCCTAGATTTCAGGTCAATTGCAAATGTGGACGTGTTTAGACGGAGTTCGAGCTCGCATCCAGGACGGATTGGAGGAGCTTGACGGAAAACAGAGGAGGTTCGCGTGGAGCGAAAGATTGAAGATGGAAGGAAATGAAGAATAGGATAGATTTCCTTCTTTTGTACTTGTTGTATTTTTCGTTTCTTTTGTTGCTCTTTATTTTCTTAGATATTTTATGTTAAAGAGCCTCAAAGAACCCTAACAGTAGTCCTAGGAACATCGGCACAACCCTAGGATACTTAGGTTTTCTGTAGAATACTTAGAAAACCAATATAGGGTTCAAACAGCACTTCCAGATGTCTAATTCCCAAATCAGACGTCTGATAAAGTATTGTAAGACGTCTGACTATTGTTTCAGACGTCTGGTAACTGTTAGGCTGGACATAGCTAGTTCTGTCTGATGAAATCAGACGTCTAAACCTTAGTCCAGACGTCTTAGAAGACGTCTGATGGACTTGCCAGACGTCCAGATAGTGGACCGTTGGCTAGCTTAGCAGGCACTCAAGATTATGACCGTTAGAGCCTTATCAGATGTCCTTAGGCCTTTCCAGACGTCTGATAAATGACCGTTTTGCCTCGGCTGACCCAAAATCTCTTCTCAGAGATTTTCTAGCTGTTGCAACATTTGGAAATCAATTCCCACAGTAAAAGTAGGTTTCCAGACGTCCAGACTTTGTTCCAGACGTCCTGTATGTCGTCTGATGGACTTGCACAAAAACCCTGTTTAGATCTGATTCAAGTCAGGGAGAGACCCGCCCAAAATCAGACGTCTGACCTTGGAATCAGACGTCTTAAAGTGGCCTTCCAAACGTCTGATGCCAGAGTTAGACGTTTGTGTTGGTGCTAAAGCACCACGATCATTTGTTTTGATGATAACAAAACACGTGTTATTTAACATTTGCAATTTGAGTCCTAGATTTCAGGTCAATTGCAAATGAAGACGTGTTTAGACGGAACTCGAGCTCGCATCCAGGACGGATTGGAGGAGCTTGACGGAAAACAGAGGAGGTTCACGTGAAGCGAAAGATTGAAGATGGAAGGAAATGAAGAATAGGATAGATTTCCTTCTTTTGTACTTGTTGTATTTTTCATTTCTTTTGTTGCTCTTTATTTCCTTAGATATTTCATGTTAAAGAGCCTCAAAGAACCCTAACAGTAGTCCTAGGAACACCGGCACAACCCTAGGATACTTAGGTTTTCTGTAGAATACTTAGAAAACCAATATAGGGTTCAAACAGCACTTCCAGACGTCTAATTCCCAAATCAGACGTCTGATAAAGAATTTTAAGACGTCTGACTGTTGTTTCAGACGTCTGATAACTGTTAGGCTGGACATAGTTAGTTCTGTCTGATGAAATCAGACGTCCAGACCTTAGACCAGACGTCTTAGGAGACGTCTGATGACTTTGCCAGACGTCCAATTAGTGGACCGTTGGTGGCTTAGAAAATACTCAAGATTATGACCGTTAGAGCCTTATCAGACGTCCATAGGACTTTACAGACGTCTGATAAATGACCGTTTTGCCTCGGCTGACCCAAAATCTCTTCTCAGAGATTTTCTAGCCGTTGCAACGTTTGGAAATCAATTCCCACCGGAAAAGTAGGTTTCCAGACGTCCATACTTAGTTCGAGACGTCCTGTATGTCGTCTGATGGACTTGCACAAAAACCCTGTTTAGATCTGATTCAAGTCAGGGAGAAACCCGCATAGAATCAGACGTCTGACCTTGAAATCAGACGTCTTAAAGTGGCCTTCCAGACGTCTGATGCCAGAGTTAGACGTCTGATAACCCTGTCAAATGTAATCATTGTCCTGATTTCGGCCTGATTCTCTTGGACTTTGTTCCCAACGGCTATAGAACCCTTTCTAAGCCTTCCAAAGCCTTCCTAAGGCCTCTATAAATAGAGGGGAGCCTTTGCAACACAAAAACACATAAGAGACACTTAGAAATACACTTGGATACACTTAGCTACACACTTTCACACTCTTGTGTCCAAGAAGTTCTTGCTCTCCAAGCTCAAGCTCCATCATCTTGAGAGCTAAATTCAGTTTGCGCGCCCGCTCTCCCGCTGTTGTTCACGAGAGCTACGTAGCGCCATCGCGTGGCACACGCACCGCGTCATCGTCGACGCACTCCTTGCAAAGGGGAGTTTCCTATTTCCTATAGAAGCTAGGTTTAATTATTTTGTTGGCTCTATAGGACTATTGTTTATTTCATCTTTGTTATTTGGTTGGGTATTCGCTTTGCGAATTCCCGTCTCCTTCGTGGGATAAAATCCTTCTCGTGGAGAGAAGGGGTTGAGGAACGCTACCCTCGTACTTGTAGCGTGGTTGTACTGAGGTTGAATCACCCTCGTTCAAAGTGATTCGTTTAGTGGATTTTGATCAACTTGGTTGATCGGAAAATCCTAACTCGAGAGGGTTAGGTGGTGATTTTCACCCGGTTTGGGTTTCCACCTAAAAACTTTTGTGTACATTGTGTGATTGCTTATTTTGTGAGATTGCTTTATATATTTTATTTCCGCAATTATTACGTCACCCCTCCAAGTAGTAGGGAAGAACTTTCAATTGGTATCAGAGCAGGTCTTGCTGTTTCTGCGTAACAACCCGGCAAGAGATCAAATGGAGGGAAGCACATCAGCAATCAGGATCTCCGAGGGGTAGTCCACAACCCGTCCGCCGTTCTTCGACGGGAGCAACTACCCCTACTGGAAGTTGCGGATGAAGACCTGGCTTCAAGCCACCGACTTCACGGTCTGGGCCAGATGCGAGACGCCTTTCGACATCCCAGAAAAACCCGCGGGAGGATACTCGCAGCAGCATATTCGAGAGCTTTCACTCAACGCAAAGGCAATGAATGCCATGTATTGCGCGTTGAGTCCGGAAGAGTTCGAGAAAATCCAAGAGTGCACCACCGCCCACGAGATATGGAGGAGGTTGGAAGGCACTCATGAGGAGACAAGCTCGGAGGAAGAAGAAGAAGAAGAAACCGCTTGCTTTGGTTTCATGGCCAGAGGAAGCGACAGCGAAAGCGAAAGCGACTCAGACAACAGGGTAAATCTCGATCTTCAAGAAGCTTTTAATGAACTTTTTGAGATTAGTAAATCACTTAGGATAGAAAATAAAAGTATTAAGAAGAACCTTAGTTTTCTTAAAAATGAAAATGATAGGTTAGAAAAACAACTTAAGGACATAGAAGCTAGTCCTAAGGATGATAACCTATTATTAGATAATCATAACCTCATCAATGAAAATAATAAATTGATTGAGGAAAATGTTAGTCTAAAATTAGAAATTTCAGATTTAAAGACTAAAATGAACATTATAGAAAAAGAAATTGCATGTCTTAGGGAAAATTCTAACAAATTAATCAACAAAGTAGACAAGTTTTATAGCCCTAAGGTTGAGAAAGGATCTCCATCAAGGAGACCCTCTAACAAATCCGGATCCAAGCCCACTTGGATACCGAAAAAAGAATTAGAATCTTGTTTTGTAGGATTCAGGGATAACTACAATACACAGGACTGGACCTACAAACTCAAGGCTGGTCAACTCGAGTTAGGAGAACTAAGGAGTAGACCAAGGAGGAGAACAAGAAGACCGACAAGACGGCGAACAAACGACGGACCCGCCGCACGTCGACCACCAGATTGGAGACCGGCGCCGATGCCCGGGCCTCCAAGCTACGGATGGGAGCCCCATCCGATGTGGCATCCACCACCACCATTCGGGCCATTTTATTGGCCATGGTAGGTGAGGTAAAATTCTTAACCCTATCTTTTTATCATAAGCATTTAGATAGGGGGAGTTAAAAAATGATGAGCTAATTGTCAATTTTTAAGGGGGAGATGTAAGGTAGCTAAATTTCCTTTAGTAAGGGGGAGAAAAATAATAGCTATCGCATTGTTACAAAAAGGGGGAGGACATTACCTCTGTCAAAAGAAACTCATAGAAGAGCATGTTTTAAGGGGGAGTTATAGGAAATATAAAATCAATTAAACATTTTTGATAATGTCAAAAAGGGGGAGGATTTTTATGCATTATTATTTACGGTTTTGTCATCATCAAAAAGGGGGAGATTGTTGGTGCTAAAGCACCACGATCATTTGTTTTGATGGTAACAAAACACGTGTTATTTAACATTTGCAATTTGAGTCCTAGATTTCAGGTCAATTGCAAATGAAGACGTGTTTAGACGGAACTCGAGCTCGCATCCAGGACGGATTGGAGGAGCTTGACGGAAAACAGAGGAGGTTCACGTGAAGCGAAAGATTGAAGATGGAAGGAAATGAAGAATAGGATAGATTTCCTTCTTTTGTACTTGTTGTATTTTTCATTTCTTTTGTTGCTCTTTATTTCCTTAGATATTTCATGTTAAAGAGCCTCAAAGAACCCTAACAGTAGTCCTAGGAACACCGGCACAACCCTAGGATACTTAGGTTTTCTGTAGAATACTTAGAAAACCAATATAGGGTTCAAACAGCACTTCCAGACGTCTAATTCCCAAATCAGACGTCTGATAAAGAATTTTAAGACGTCTGACTGTTGTTTCAGACGTCTGATAACTGTTAGGCTGGACATAGTTAGTTCTGTCTGATGAAATCAGACGTCCAGACCTTAGACCAGACGTCTTAGGAGACGTCTGATGACTTTGCCAGACGTCCAATTAGTGGACCGTTGGTGGCTTAGAAAACACTCAAGATTATGACCGTTAGAGCCTTATCAGACGTCCATAGGACTTTACAGACGTCTGATAAATGACCGTTTTGCCTCGGCTGACCCAAAATCTCTTCTCAGAGATTTTCTAGCCGTTGCAACGTTTGGAAATCAATTCCCACCGGAAAAGTAGGTTTCCAGACGTCCATACTTAGTTCGAGACGTCCTGTATGTCGTCTGATGGACTTGCACAAAAACCCTGTTTAGATCTGATTCAAGTCAGGGAGAAACCCGCATAGAATCAGACGTCTGACCTTGAAATCAGACGTCTTAAAGTGGCCTTCCAGACGTCTGATGCCAGAGTTAGACGTCTGATAACCCTGTCAAATGTAATCATTGTCCTGATTTCGGCCTGATTCTCTTGGACTTTGTTCCCAACGGCTATAGAACCCTTTCTAAGCCTTCCAAAGCCTTCCTAAGGCCTCTATAAATAGAGGGGAGCCTTTGCAACACAAAAACACATAAGAGACACTTAGAAATACACTTGGATACACTTAGCTACACACTTTCACACTCTTGTGTCCAAGAAGTTCTTGCTCTCCAAGCTCAAGCTCCATCATCTTGAGAGCTAAATTCAGTTTGCGCGCCCGCTCTCCCGCTGTTCACGAGAGCTACGTAGCGCCATCGCGTGGCACACGCACCGCGTCATCGTCGACGCACTCCTTGCAAAGGGGAGTTTCCTATTTCCTATAGAAGCTAGGTTTAATTATTTTATTGGCTCTATAGGACTATTGTTTATTTCATCTTTGTTATTTGGTTGGGTATTCGCTTTGCGAATTCCCGTCTCCTTCGTGGGACAAAATCCTTCTCGTGGAGAGAAGGGGTTGAGGAACGCTACCCTCGTACTTGTAGCGTGGTTGTACTGAGGTTGAATCACCCTCGTTCAAAGTGATTCGTTTAGTGGATTTTGATCAACTTGGTTGATTGGAAAATCCTAACTCGAGAGGGTTAGGTGGTGATTTTCACCCGGTTTGGGTTTCCACCTAAAAACTTTTGTGTACATTGTGTGATTGCTTATTTTGTGAGATTGCTTTATATATTTTATTTCCGTAATTATTACGTCACCCCTCCAAGTAGTAGGGAAGAACTTTCAATTGGTATCAGAGCAGGTCTTGCTGTTTCTGCGTAACAACCCGGCAAGAGATCAAATGGAGGGAAGCACATCAGCAATCAGGATCTCCGAGGGGTAGTCCACAACCCGTCCGCCGTTCTTCGACGGGAGCAACTACCCCTACTGGAAGTTGCGGATGAAGACCTGGCTTCAAGCCACCGACTTCACGGTCTGGGCCAGATGCGAGACGCCTTTCGACATCCCAGAAAAACCCGCGGGAGGATACTCGCAGCAGCATATTCGAGAGCTTTCACTCAACGCAAAGGCAATGAATGCCATGTATTGCGCGTTGAGTCCGGAAGAGTTCGAGAAAATCCAAGAGTGCACCACCGCCCACGAGATATGGAGGAGGTTGGAAGGCACTCATGAGGAGACAAGCTCGGAGGAAGAAGAAGAAGAAGAAACCGCTTGCTTTGGTTTCATGGCCAGAGGAAGCGACAGCGAAAGCGAAAGCGACTCAGACAACAGGGTAAATCTCGATCTTCAAGAAGCTTTTAATGAACTTTTTGAGATTAGTAAATCACTTAGGATAGAAAATAAAAGTATTAAGAAGAACCTTAGTTTTCTTAAAAATGAAAATGATAGGTTAGAAAAACAACTTAAGGACATAGAAGCTAGTCCTAAGGATGATAACCTATTATTAGATAATCATAACCTCATCAATGAAAATAATAAATTGATTGAGGAAAATGTTAGTCTAAAATTAGAAATTTCAGATTTAAAGACTAAAATGAACATTATAGAAAAAGAAATTGCATGTCTTAGGGAAAATTCTAACAAATTAATCAACAAAGTAGACAAGTTTTATAGCCCTAAGGTTGAGAAAGGATCTCCATCAAGGAGACCCTCTAACAAATCCGGATCCAAGCCCACTTGGATACCGAAAAAAGAATTAGAATCTTGTTTTGTAGGATTCAGGGATAACTACAATACACAGGACTGGACCTACAAACTCAAGGCTGGTCAACTCGAGTTAGGAGAACTAAGGAGTAGACCAAGGAGGAGAACAAGAAGACCGACAAGACGGCGAACAAACGACGGACCCGCCGCACGTCGACCACCAGATTGGAGACCGGCGCCGATGCCCGGGCCTCCAAGCTACGGATGGGAGCCCCATCCGATGTGGCATCCACCACCACCATTCGGGCCATTTTATTGGCCATGGTAGGTGAGGTAAAATTCTTAACCCTATCTTTTTATCATAAGCATTTAGATAGGGGGAGTTAAAAAATGGTGAGCTAATTGTCAATTTTTAAGGGGGAGATGTAAGGTAGCTAAATTTCCTTTACTAAGGGGGAGAAAAATAATAGCTATCGCATTGTTACAAAAAGGGGGAGGACATTACCTCTGTCAAAAGAAACTCATAGAAGAGCATGTTTTAAGGGGGAGTTATAGGAAATATAAAATCAATTAAACCTTTTTGATAATGTCAAAAAGGGGGAGGATTTTTATGCATTATTATTTACGGTTTTGTCATCATCAAAAAGGGGGAGATTGTTGGTGCTAAAGCACCACGATCATTTGTTTTGATGATAACAAAACACGTGTTATTTAACATTTGCAATTTGAGTCCTAGATTTCAGGTCAATTGCAAATGAAGACGTGTTTAGACGGAACTCGAGCTCGCATCCAGGACGGATTGGAGGAGCTTGACGGAAAACAGAGGAGGTTCACGTGAAGCGAAAGATTGAAGATGGAAGGAAATGAAGAATAGGATAGATTTCCTTCTTTTGTACTTGTTGTATTTTTCATTTCTTTTGTTGCTCTTTATTTCCTTAGATATTTCATATTAAAGAGCCTCAAAGAACCCTAACAGTAGTCCTAGGAACACCGGCACAACCCTAGGATACTTAGGTTTTCTGTAGAATACTTAGAAAACCAATATAGGGTTTAAACAGCACTTCCAGACGTCTAATTCCCAAATCAGACGTCTGATAAAGAATTTTAAGACGTCTGACTGTTGTTTCAGACGTCTGATAACTGTTAGGCTGGACATAGTTAGTTCTGTCTGATGAAATCAGACGTCCAGACCTTAGACCAGACGTCTTAGGAGACGTCTGATGACTTTGCCAGACGTCCAATTAGTGGACCGTTGGTGGCTTAGAAAACACTCAAGATTATGACCGTTAGAGCCTTATCAGACGTCCATAGGACTTTACAGCCGTCTGATAAATGACCGTTTTGCCTCGGCTGACCCAAAATCTCTTCTCAGAGATTTTCTAGCCGTTGCAACGTTTGGAAATCAATTCCCACCGGAAAAGTAGGTTTCCAGACGTCCATACTTAGTTCGAGACGTCCTGTATGTCGTCTGATGGACTTGCACAAAAACCCTGTTTAGATCTGATTCAAGTCAGGGAGAAACCCGCATAGAATCAGACGTCTGACCTTGAAATCAGACGTCTGATGCCAGAGTTAGACGTCTGATAACTTTGTCAAATGTAATCATTGTCCTGATTTCGGCCTGATTCTCTTGGACTTTGTTCCCAACGGCTATAGAACCCTTTCTAAGCCTTCCAAAGCCTTCCTAAGGCCTCTATAAATAGAGGGGAGCCTTTGCAACACAAAAACACATAAGAGACACTTAGAAATACACTTGGATACACTTAGCTACACACTTTCACACTCTTGTGTCCAAGAAGTTCTTGCTCTCCAAGCTCAAGCTCCATCATCTTGAGAGCTAAATTCAGTTTGCGCGCCCGCTCTCCCGCTGTTGTTCACGAGAGCTACGTAGCGCCATCGCGTGGCACACGCACCGCGTCATCGTCGACGCACTCCTTGCAAAGGGGAGTTTCCTATTTCCTATAGAAGCTAGGTTTAATTATTTTGTTGGCTCTATAGGACTATTGTTTATTTCATCTTTGTTATTTGGTTGGGTATTCGCTTTGCGAATTCCCGTCTCCTTCGTGGGACAAAATCCTTCTCGTGGAGAGAAGGGGTTGAGGAACGCTACCCTCGTACTTGTAGCGTGGTTGTACTGAGGTTGAATCACCCTCGTTCAAAGTGATTCGTTTAGTGGATTTTGATCAACTTGGTTGATCGGAAAATCCTAACTCGAGAGGGTTAGGTGGTGGTTTTCACCCGGTTTGGGTTTCCACCTAAAAACTTTTGTGTACATTGTGTGATTGCTTATTTTGTGAGATTGCTTTATATATTTTATTTCCGCAATTATTACGTCACCCCTCTAAGTAGTAGGGAAGAACTTTCAGTTTGATCACCCTGTCAAATGTAATCATTGTCCTGATTTCGGCCTGATTCTCTTGGGCTTTGTTCCCAACGGCTATAGAACCTTTCCTAAGCCTTCCAAAGCCTTCCTAAGGCCTCTATAAATAGAGGGGAGCCTTTACACACCCATACACACCTAGAGACACAAGATACACACCTAGACACACTAATACACACTTGGATACACTAAGAAAGACACAAGACACACTTAGCTACACACTTTCACACTCTTTTGTGTCCAGAAAAGATCTTGCTCTCCAAGCTTAAGCTCCATTCCCTTGAGAGCATCAAACCTTCGCGCACCAGCTCTCCCGCCGTTGTTCACGAGAGCGACATTGCGCCGTTGCGTGGCTCATGCACCCGCGTCATCATCGACGCACTCCTTGCAAAGGGGAGTTTCCTAATTCCTATAGAAGCTTAGGTTTATTACTTTGTTGGCTCTATAGGTTTGTTGTTTCTTTTATCTTTGTTATTTTGTTGGGTATTCGCTTTGCGAATTCCCGTCTCCTTCGTGGGACAAAATCCTTCTCGTGGAGAGAAGGGGTTGAGGAACGCTACCCTCGTACTTGTAGCATGGTTGTATTGAGGTTGAATCACCCTCGTTTTAAAGTGATTCGGTTAGTGGATTTGATCAACTAGGTTGATCGGAAAATCCTAACTCAAGAGGGTTAGGTGGTGGTTTTCACCCGTTTTGGGTTTCCACCTAAAATTACTTGTGTACTTGTGCGATTGATTTTTGTGAGATTGCTTTATATTTCAATTCCGCATTTTTTACGTTACGCTAATCTCACCCCCTCCAAGTAGGAAACTTCATGGATAACCATGCAGGGTATAGGGATTTCTCGATGAATCCAACCTCCAAAAACTTTTTCACTTTTGCATTAGTTGCCTGCCACTACCACTGATTTGTGCCAGCAGGCTTGTTTCACTGCTCGAGCATTCACTTGAATATGGTGACAGTGTTGAATTAGAGATGAATCCACTCCCAGCAAATTACTGGCGGACCAAGAGAATATATTCCTGTTGGCCCTTAATAGGAGTAGAAATTCATGGACCTCGGAAAGATCAAGGTCCACTCCAACTCGAATGAGCTTGTCTGTTACGTTAAGATATAACTGTATGCTATGGTTGAAGAGCCTTGCTAGACTTCTGAAACTGTCAGGGGATTGGTCGGATCCATTTCTTGTTGAATAGCTTGGATCTGACTCCTCTTTTCCCATTTCTATGGTCTTAGGGGCCTTGGCTCCATGGATCGCTTTAGCTCGATCTGTAAAAGTTCGTGCTCGACGGTTTGATGCCCGTGCATTATTCCCACTCCACGAGGAGTGCGACAGAGCATAAATTGGAAATATGATGAGGGGATTACCCGGAAGGCATGGTTGTTGAGCAGCTAATGATGTCATTGAATGCTACCACCAAGTCGGCCACGATGAATGTGGTCGTTCGATTAAGGTATTTGTCCCCATCACAAATAGACATAGGAAAACTAATCTCTCCCTTGGGCATTGCCTTATGGTTTCCAAACCCACCACCAGATGGGCTAATGGAGAAAGGTGTTTTTCTTTAAACCCCAACTTTAGTAGTGTCTTGAGGAACAAGACATCCATTGCACTGCCTTTGTCAACAAGGAACCTGGGTTGAAGCTACCCCACCAGCAAGAGAGTCACAAGAAGGGGATATGTATGGCTTGCCAGATCCGATAAGGTACAGAAGAGTTTCGAAGCCGGTTGCCTGAAGAGTAGGGAATATGTCTCGAGACCCCCCTTTAGTTTGAGTGGTTCATGGACTGGGAGGAGCGTTAACTCCAAAAATGACATCTACTTCCCCATCCATCGATGTAGGTGGAAGAGCAAGTGCGTAGGTGTCTTGGGGTTGTGCTACCATCATCGCCAGAACTTGTCGGTGGTATTCCATAGGTGGAAGTTACTAAGAGACTCCCGGCTCAATTTGGTGAGCTACGGATTCAACCAACCTCTGGTCAACTAGGAATACCATATTTACCCATAGAGCACTTGGAGCTTCTCCCTGTAGTATTCTTCTTGACCCTCCGTGGGTCGCTTGTCCTTGTCCTAGTCTTCATTTCACTTCAGGAATTGTGCAAAGTTACTGTACCGGATCTGAGACTCAATTTGGTCACGCAAATTTCGGTAGTTTTCAGTAGCATGCCCTCGGGCCCAATGATATTTACAATATGGACCCGAGTCAGCCTTCCTTTTAAGAGGCTTTGGCAGCAGCAAGAGATTTTTATTGGTTGACCAAAGCTCTGCCAACACGTTCGCCTGGTTCACGGCAAGGGGAGTGTATTCCTCAAAAAATTCTCACCTAAGTTGGCGGAGGCCATTATTTCAACCTTTACTAGACCTTTCATTCCTCTGGTCCTGGAAATTTACCTTTCACTTATTGAAGCAGTTATCTCCACGAATGGATATAGGGGTTGGCTCGCCCGAGGTCTTCTTCTCATTAGGGGAATACAAATTCTCCCCATACCCATTTGCTAGTTAGCTACGAGAGAGGAACGAGTCATCTTGTTCTGCAAATCTTGTAACTTGGTCCCATAGCTTAGCCATGTCCCTTGGTGGGAAGTCATCAATGTCATACTAGAACCTCTGGGTCAAGAGCCTTGACTTGAAGTACTAGATGGCAATGGCATCATGGGGCCTTTTACACTTGAAATACTGAGTTTTGAACGATCAAGATATGATTGGAAAGACTCATTCTTTCACTACTTGATTTTCGACAGTCTTTCTAGGTTATCCTTAACCACCCGCTGCCCTACAAAGTATTGGCAAAATTTCTTCTCCAATTCTTGGAAATAAGTAATTTATCCTACCCGCAGCTCATTGAACCACTCATGAGCCATGCTGGAGAGATACGACAAGAATACCTAATAGAGTGCCCTATCAGGACAATCATGAACAAGCATCATCTGGTGGTAGATCCCTACGAAGCTGTTAGGGTCCGTTGTCCCGTTATATTGCGTCATGACGAGCTACTTGAATTTTTCTAGCAGAGGGGCAGTCATTACTTCCTCCATGAAAGGGTAGGCAGTGACATATGCCTGTGGGCGTATATCTTGCATCACCCAGGTGACTTGCTAGACAATCTCAGGCAAGGAGCCCCCCCACTGGTCACGATGGGATTGGCCTCGGAATGCTCCTCCAACTCTCACAGAGGCAGAGGGGAAGCTTGAGGTGGACTGAGGGGAACCTCTCCTTTCTAGTTACTAAGTTTGCATTTTAGCTTTTTGAGCTGTTCGCGCAGGAGGATGTTTTCCTTCACCACGCGATGCCATTTGATTTGGTCATCAGTGGGGCTAGAGTTTTGGAGCTCTTCTGGCTGAACCTTCTACTTTTCTTTTATTATTTTAATATATAAGAGTTGGTCCTCTATCAATTGTTGTTTTGCTTTTAAGGCCACCAATTTGGTCTCGTACTCATCCTCTTTTACTTGAATTTCGAAGAGGGGATTCTCCTAAGGATTCTCATGATGAGAAGGCTCAAGTTGCAGGTTAGGTTGTACAGCCTTATCCTTGCTGGGCCCGACATGCTGGTGGTGTCTCCTAGACATAGAGACACTAGACTATGTCGAGACAGCTTTCTCGAGGTTAACGCGAGAGAAGTGACGAGTGGTGGGAGCCATTACTTAGGTTCAGAAACAGGAAATGTGGTAATAATATCAAGCGATAGTGATTCACACAGGTGACGCCAATTCATCGAGGCCCTAATAATAGGAACCCTGACTCAAGGGATCGAGAGACAAAAAAGATAGAGTTGGTGACCCAGTTCTACCTAAAGAGGTGTATGTTTTGGGGGAGGGTGATGCTTCCAAATCTCACTATATTTTGATAAGTGGTATAATCACTCTTAGCTTTTCTCTTTGATTGCGTAAAAAACAAAAGCTATCTCATCTAAATATTTATAATACAAAACACCTCTCATAACGTATCTCGCGGTCCTCGCCGCTTATCTCGCAATTTGGCTATTAATAGCATTTAAGTAATTGGCGTGGACTATTAGCACGAACACCGGCGTAATAGTCGTCCATTTCAAATTTGATCAATAGGATCCTTAGGCAGGTTGTTGGGTCCTGGGATTGGGTTGGATCCGATGAGTCCTTGATCACTTGGATATGCTAGGACACCAAGTCCAATGGATCCACCAGGATACTGAGTAGCCGGGTTCACCAAAACACCTGGATTTGTCAGGATACTGAGTAGCTAGGTTTATCAAAACACCGAGCAATCAGACCCATTAAATATTTTTGCAAAATTTTAATTGAGAATACTTTTTATTCCTTATCAGCCTCTAACTCCATGTATAGAAATGAAATCTATAGTCGGAGAAGCACCCGTCTTGGTTTGAATAATTTGGTCCAACACATAGATTCCAATTAATTATGCCTACTTTAAGGATGGTGCAAACGTATAATTAATATACAACCAAGGAGTTCTTTCGAGTACAACGCAATTCTTTAGTCAAATGGTCAGCAGGCACATGACCCTAAATAACACATACTCCATACGGGCCCAAGATCATCCAAAATCCCACATCACGTGCAATCCATTTGGATTATTAACGGATTGAGCCTATGACAATCGACTTAGCTTGACTTTGTACATATTCAATTTGCTTACGAAATGTAACCCATTGAAAGCACAAGTTTCACATCCTACCAATATTTATCTTTAAATCAATTCACATACCCAATTACACCCTATGGCGTTGGTCAATCCTTTAATTATGCAACCGACTACAAATTTCCAAATACATGCTTGGCAATTCAACCAAAGGACTTTGGGAAGGTTCTACCTAAAGTAAACCCTGCAAATCACCAATCAAGGTCACCATGCACCTGAAATGAAGTATATATGCAACATACAAAAGTCCCCCGTCATCCAAAGAAGAGACATTTTAATTGATTTGCCAGGAGGGAGGATGACAATTACTTTTGGAAGTGGAATACAGAGATGTACAGGTCCTTAAGAAAGAGTGATGAAGAGTTTCAAGGAGCTGACCAGGCTTGGGGGCCAGTGCTTTGTATCTCTAACGTATGAAATATCTGTGTAGTGAGGATCCAGGATGGTGGCAATGGTAAATTGGTTCTCAGCCAACAGCGGGGCATGTTTATCGACATACAAAGCTGCAGCAAGAGCAGCGTGAACTTCTGCATCGAATACAATACAAGGTAAATACCGTAAATATATATGCTGTATGAAGAAATTTTTAATCTACATTGCCACGGAGAACAAAAAGATGATTAATAATATGAATTTTTATACAAGTATCGCTAAAAGTTTTTGAAATTATTTAAATTTTATTTACTTTACTGTATTATCGGTTATATATTTAAAAAGTCACATCATTTTTTTATCATAGCTGTTATAATTAATATTTTTAAATTAAAAAAAAAATATATATATATATATATATATATATATATATATATACACACCTCCTCCTCAATTTACCTTCCTTCCTCTTCCACCTCCTCAGCTCCCACCATCTCTCTCTTGTGCAGGTGAGGTGGTGGTCGGGATAGTCGAAGGTGTCGGGGTGAAGGGAGGAGGAGGAGGAGGAGGAGGAGGGAATGGAGATAAAAAATAAAATTAATTTTTTATTATATTTAAATTTAAAATTATTAAATTTAACGATGAAATGGTAAATATAAAAATGACGTAACTCTTTAATGACATAATCAGTAACGTAATGAAATTAATGATATTTAAGTAATTTTAAAAATTTTTAATAACATTACGTAAAATTCCCTTAATAATCTGTCACCTGGGTAACCCTTAAGAGAGACGGAAACATCCTCCATTTCGGCAATCGCTTCGTCCCTATCGCCAAGTTCGTACAAAGCAAGTGCTCTTCCAACTCTAGCATACTCCGCGAATGCGAAGTCCTTGTAATCCTTCACAACCTATATATATATATATATATATATATATATATAGAGAGAGAGAGAGAGAGAGAGAGAGAGAGAGAGAGAGAAGCAAATAAAAAAACAGAGTAATCTAACTGGTTTCATTGCTAGCTGTGAAGTACATATAGTTAAACTCCAAGTTTGATCTGCATTAATTGGAGAACTGATTTGTGTAGGGATTGTGGGTCATATATATATATATATATATATATATATATATATATATATATAAGAAGGGTACCAAGGTGAAGGAATCGAGCGCTCTGGTGAAGTCCCCCTGGGATTGGAAGCGCCTGGCAAGGTCGAGCAAGCGCAGGGCCTCATCCACACGGCGGGACACCGTGAGGCTCGCCGCCTTCTCGGGCTCCGTAACGGGGTCAAACAACTCGTAGTTGCTTGTCGGTTCCCCTGTGTCGGCGGAGGCGGACTCTCGCGGGAGGAGGAGAGGCACGGAAGAGGAGGAGAGGAGGAGGAGGAGGAGTTGGCGGCGGCGGCGGTGGTGATACTGTTGGGGCTTTTTTAGAGGGTGGAGGACGAGGGAAGGAGTTGGCGATATTAGTGGAGTAGCAGCGGCAGCAGCAGAAGTAGTGTGCTTCTTTTTTCGGGAGGATGAGGAGACGACGATCGGCGCGGGGATAAGAGGTGAGGAGGCAGCAGCACCACTGCTCATCCTTCCCTCCTCTCTCTTTCACCTCTCGCTTTCTCCTATTTCTCCCGTGTTCTGGATTTATGTCCTAGCTATGTGGGCCTTTGTTTAGAAGTTGCCTTTGGGATGGAATGGAGAGAGGAGGCGTATCTATGGTATTGTATGGTTGGTAGATGGGGAGGAGGGATGAAGAAGCAACGTGGCGAGCTCTGTGCGCGTCATTTCCCACGGAGGAACGGTAGACTGGGAGTGCGGATTTTCTTCTCCTCTACTTCTTTTCTTTATATATTTTCTCACACAGAAAAAAATAGGAAAATACAGTTCATGTTCCTATTCGGACAGCACTGCTGCCAAACTTCTCTAAGGAATTAGTTTAGAGTCACCTTATGGGCATCCGAAAGCAGTCACGTGTACATAATTTACGAAATAGATTAGATGATATAGAATCTCATAGCACTAGTGACTTCCTACAAATCACCGTTGGTAGTCCTGTTTCCACTCCCTCTCTTCTATTGGTTACCGATCCTTCTTGGATCTGTGCTCGATGGGTTGCTGCTTGTCGAGTATCTCTTGACCGTGGTTGTGTCGACGTCGAGTGTTGCGTTGTCCTTGCCAGAGTGGTGTCTATGGTGCGACGCTGCTGGATGCCTTCGCAAAATTGCACTCATTGGCACGACTAAACTATGGTTGGGGTGCCCTCCTTGGGGGGCTGTTGCTGCCTTCAGTGTTAATGCATGTGGTGGTGGTGGAAGTGTTCGTTGCGTTGGTGGTGGTAGGAGTGTCTACAGTGGGTGTTCCTTGAAACTAGATCTTCGAGAGAGTGGGTGGCCTTCTTTTGATGTTGGGGCAACATTGAAGCGGCTCATCACGACCAAATAGCTTGTCAGCTTGGATTCGACCCCTTGTCACTTGTTAGCGCGGCTCGTTGACAACATTGGCAATATTTTGTCGTACTCAGTGTATGGTGTAGGTTCTCCTGCATAAAAAATAATGTATTGGACACTTCTTTTCTGATTTCTTTCTTTTTATTTTGTTTCCTGATGTCTGGTTTTGAAGTTTCTCCCTCTAGAGGGGGCATTATGTCCCCCCTCTCTGAGGGATGTTGAGGTTGTCCTTCTCCCTTATCTTATGGGGCTGCATCCTTTATATCATTTTTGTTCCCTTAATAGAATATTCCCTTTTGCCCCAGGAGGATTTTCATTGGGGGTCTCAACTTAAATTTAACCTAGGTTTGTAGCTTAGAATTTTTTCAATCAAACCCAATCTATAAAATTGAGTTGAATTGAGTTGAGTTGAGCAAGTTGTTAATTAGTTAAAGCTTATGCTTATTTCTTGTATGTTTCCTATGTTTTTATACTTAATAACAACAAATTTTAAAGTCATAAACAACTTATATCTCATAGGTAAAAACAAAAAAAAAAGATATAATCTAAAAGCAATGAGAAAAGATAAAGGTACATATAGTTGATAATAAACTTGACAGACATATATAAAAGCTTATGTCTAAATTAATAATCGATAACAAATATAGAAGGGGTGCTCCAGTTGTGGTGGTAGGATCTCTATGGAGAAAAAGAGATGAGAGGTGGGTCGTTCAGCAGTTGTGATGGGTCCTTGCTAAGAATAAGAGAAGAGAGGTGGGTCGCCCGATACGATAGGGGATTCCTTATAGGGAGGAACAGAGGAGAGATGAGATGTCGATGGCTTAGGCAGAGGTGGGGGCCTAAGGGAAGAGAAAAGGTTAAGGGAAGAGAAAAGGTTAAGAGTTATTTGAAAACTGAGCAAAGGAGTGGGATAAAGAGCACCCCCTAAAGTCAATGGAGGTAACTATAAGAGCTGAAAATTAAAAATTTGAGATAAAGGAGGGAGATGATATCGAGACATAAGAAATCCTTTTGACGAGAAGATGAGAAAATTCATCTTGATCATTAGATTACTCTGAAAATAATGGAGAGTTTGAGATCTTTACACTTCCCTCCCCCCTCACGTTCCTTCCTCTCCTACTCCCACCACCACCATCAACGAGACCAAACCCGGCTGCAACTTCATCTCCCCTCCGGCAACTCTCTCCGTCGGGAACGTTCTCGAGGAAACAATCGACCTCCCCTCTTCCTCTGCCCCACCACCACTGGCCCATTCTCTTCTTCCTCTCCCTCTGCCCCTAAGCACCCACATCACCCACATCACCACCACCACCACCACCGGCCCCTTCTCTTCTCCCTCTCCGCAGCGTGCCCACCCCCGCGACCCACCACCACCACCACCACCCCCCTCCCCCCAACCCCCCGCCCCTCGAGTACGACCGCCAGCATCGCCCCTCTTCTTCCTCTCCGCAGCAGCAGCAGCAGCAGCACCACCACCACCACCGACCTCTTCCCTTCTCCCTCTCTGCAAGCCCCACCACCACCATCGCCGCCCCTCTTCTCCCTTTCCGCAACGGCAGCAGCACCACCACTGGCCTCTTCCCTTCTCCCTCTCCGCAGCCCCCACCACCACCACCACCTCCCCTCTTCTCCCTCTCCGCAACCCTCACCACCACACCACCACCACCATCCTCTTCCATTTTCCCTATCCGCAGCCCCCACCACCTGCCCCTCCTCTTCTCCCTCTCCCTCTGTCCCTAAGCAACACCACCACCGGCCCCTTCTCTTCTCCCTCTCCCTCTACCCCTAAGCACCACCGCTGCCGCGACCCCTCCTCTTATGTGCTACAGGCTGGCATCCTATGTGTTGCAGGTTATGTTGCACTGCGTGATAATGTTGGTAAGCTTGGTGACGATCACAGGAAGGCCAAGCTACTTGGTTAATCAGTCTCGTCGCTTTGCTTTTCAGTGGGGCTGAATGAAATAAAGGGGATAAATGTGGATGTGACCTTGGTTGAATCCAATATGGTAACTATAGATAAATGACCCACCCAAAATCTCATCAGAAAAATCTATTTTGTTCAGAGTGCATGCTTCTGACAAGCTCTGTTTATATGCATGGTAGATTTTCTTTGAACTTGTGAAAGGCTCATCAAGGTTATCGCCAAAAAAGCTTTGTCAGATGCTAGAAGAACATGGTGTGCTTGCAATGCCAGCAAGCTCAACAAGGTTGGTTGGTGGAACACTGTTGATAATCTACAAAATTTCCTCTCTCATTGGCCGTGACCTCCTATGTTTTTTCCCCTCCTGAATGATTGACACTTCGTTGGTCGGTGTGTTCCAGATTAGGATTCTATAATTACTTTTATTGCTGTTATTGGAAGGAATGTATTTTTTGTGGTTTGATTTAATTTTTACATCAGTTGCGTGTGTTCCAGATTGGAAAAAAACAGATGTGGGCTAACTGGGGATATTGGATTTTATAATTCCTTTCGTTGCTATTATTGGAGGGAATGGAATAATGTTAGGCAATTTTCTGATATCAAATTTGAAGAGGATGTCTGCCTGGGAAGATTTGTAACTTTCTTTCTTACATCCAATTCTTACGGCGACCACAACTAGAATCAATTAGAATGTGCGTTTTGCCCTTTCCATTGGATTGCAATGACACTCCCTATCCTTAAACATTACGTACTCCCTTTGACCAAAACGTACCTGATGAACAATTTTATCTCATAGACATTTTCTAAGAAAATAGATTCCTAAACTCTGAAATCAGAAAGGAGGATGACTAAATCATGTCATAGCTGGCAAATTGCAGATGCTACTTATGCCATCCTACTCATGAAGGGATGTACAACTGACAATAGGCAGAAGCTTCATCTAAAGATGCAATAAGCAGTAAAGTTTGAATTGCAGCAAGAATTCATACGGATTTTCGTTCCCATAAAAGTGCGCCATGTGCATTATAATCAAAGATGACTCCATCTAAAGTAAAGCAACCCATCTCCTTCAGTTATAGTTGTGTAAACATTGGTTTCACTCAGCAAGCTCAAAAAAGTGGCGTAGAAACAAAGCAGAACTTATATTGAAAAAAACCATGGTACGGTGATTACATGCATAATTCAATTTTAATAAAGAAATGTTTGAGTACATTTTCACATAGTTTGTAGCTCATCATCTGTAGTTGACTCAAAATATGTACACAAACATCTTTATTCTTATAACATGAAGCATTTTCTATATGCTTTAACAGAACTTCTTTTTGAGTCATGAAATGGGCATCTCAAGTCCTCTGGATACCACATGGAAGAAAAGCAACTAATATGGAAAGCGTGCAAGAGTTGTAATTGGATGTATAAAGCTATTGACTTGTAATTCAACCGTATCTCGTAATCGTTTGAATTTTACCGTCATTTGAATTAAATCTTCGCTCATACTTAATCACTACAGGTAAATAAAGAAAAACTATCCATCTTAAGCATTACAAAAGTGTACATACATTATACATTAAACATTATATTTCTTTCTTCACTCAACGTTGCCCAAGAATATTCATAGCGTGAAACTTTATTTCATGTTCAACAACTCCATCCTTTCTGGAGTTCATGATCTGCATCCACGACTGCCACCCCTTAAGTGTGCAACTTGTCCCTTCGCTGCCGCAAGCTCCGTCCTCATGGAGAGGAACTCCCTGATGTCCACCTACACATGAACGAGCTCCTCATGCATGCACTCGATCAAGAGGTTGGACATCATCCTCAACGTGGAAGGGCCATCTCGGATAGCTCGTGAACCTCGATGTCCCGCTTGACACCGATCTTGTCAGTGGTGGAGGTGGCGAGGCAGAGCATGTGTTGGGTGGCTTGGGAGCTCCAGCTCGTGGGTGATGTGGGTGCTAGCGGAACACCAGCTGACAGAGAGGAGCTCATCGGTCTCATGCTGTTGCGTGGTCGACAGAAAGTTGAAAGATATAAAAATGCCATTAACGAAAAAGAGCCATCATTAAAAATTTCAACGTTTAATTCCACCGGCCAATGTTTTCTGAAGCCCTTCGGCCTGGATGCAAGATGTATTGCAAAGTCAGCTATAACATTCGACACTGCTAAGAGAGAGTGCAAATACCACCTTCTTAATAAAGGCTCCATAGTCTACAATGACAGAGCCACCTGGAGCACCTAAACCTTTTGATAGGCAAACCTGATATTACAAAATAGAAGATATAAGTCAATTATGCTAAAAGAATTATGAAATTCAAAGAGAAAAATTAAATTTTAATCTTGTGAGATTGGATCGTCCTCTTACTGAAACAGAATCTGCAGCTTGGACTAAACTCTGAACTGGAACTCCTAATATGATCTCACAGATATAATTGAAAAATAACAAAAAAAAAACGGATGCTCGGAGACCACATGGTTCCTTAATTATTATGCATAACAAATTTGTCAACAGTGTATCAAGGGGCCGGTGGTGGTGCTTATATATATATATATATATATATATATATATATATATATATATATATATATATTTGAGGGCAAGGAACATATAATTACCAACACCTAAGTTATATGCGGTTTTCGGATATTCCTATACATATGCACTTTGTTAACGTGAAAATTTAGGAATTAAATTTCATTAAAATCAGACACTCCTATCACCTCCGTCGGATATGGCCAAATTTTGTAATATTTAGATCGTTGAAATTGAGTTCTTTTTGATATAAGGGGTTGGAGCATCAAATTTACTTGAAATTTTGTGTATAAGATGTTTATATGGAGTAATCTCAATCTCCAAAGTTTCACTCTTTAGGAGTTATGTTTTGAATTAAAAATTTATGGATTGAGATTACTCCATATAAATATGTCATGCATTAAATTTAAAGCTAATCTGACACTTTTAGCACCTACATTGAAAGGGATTTATGTAGGTGTTAGAAGTGTTGGATTAACTTCAAATTTGATAAATAATATGTTCACATAGGTGACCTCAATACTTAAATTTTCAATTTAAAATATTACCCTTTAACGTAATCCAACCCATCTTTTATTGAATTGGGAAAATCCCAACCCAATTGGGTTGAACCTAAACCCATGTTGTAATATCCTAAATTTTAGGGTATGTTAGAAATATAAATTTTTATGGAGTAATTGATAACAAAATAAAAACCGTTGGGTTTTGGGTGTGGAAAAGAGTTAGCTTGCACCTTAAGTTCGGTGCTCCCTCTCCACTTTTAGTGGGATTTTGACGAGTAGGGAATTTGTTTACACTATTTATTACCCCCACCAATTCCCCATTAAAGTCCTTTCATATACCAACAGCTTGAAACCTACATGCACATCATTACTCTTCTGGATCTAAATCCCTCTCTTCATCTACCGTCATTCTTGCAGCGTTGCTAGCGACGTCGTTTTGGTGATCAAATAAAGAACAAGTCTAGCATTGATTTTTCTTTCAGGGAGGTATAACTCTTGATTGTCTTATTTGATTTTTTTTTAGCATCGATGAATAGTTATGTTGACACCTGAAATGATTAATTCCTTTCTTTTTTTTTAATATGGAAGCTATTGATTTTGGACTTAGGAAATTTCTTCTAGATGATTATTGTGGGGATTTTAGTGCCATATTTGGAATAAGGGTTAAAGGGAGAGATGATCAATGGAATTGATTTTATTGATGATACTTTATTGCTAGCACAATTAATGTAAGGATTAAATGTGAGAGATACTAGAGATGAAAATGATGTGGGATGTTTATTCATATGCATGATGATGAAGTATGACTCATTATAGCTAAAATGTTCAAGTTAAGCTAGAAATTAGGTCGAACATTATCAATTAACACAAGAAATGGATTAAGTGTGGAAATTAAGGAAAATGACCTAAAACAACAAATTGATATTTAAAATACATAATTAGGTCAATTAATGAGATATTTTATTTATAAATGCAAAATGACGATCCAATTGCCAGTTTAACACATTTTTGGGCTCAAAAGTTCAAATTAAAAGTGAAATCATATTATTAAATGTTTAATTATATTTTGATAAAAAATCTCATGCCATTTGGAAATCAATAAGACTCTGCATTCATTAGATTACATATAGGTCCTCATACATTAACATTTTTATTACATTTAAAGATGCAAGGACCTCTTTGAAAATTGTAAGGATCCATTTGACGAACTTTTGGACCACATTGCATTATTTCTTTCCACTTATGGGCTTGTGTGCAAAATTTATACTGTTTCAACCTTAAGGACCTGTGCGCAATTTTCCCAACTCGCCTGATGCGCTACCATCTACTATTCATCCGAAGAACATGACTCATCTGGGCCGTCGTTCCTTTGATTCTCTGATCTGATGGCTGATCTTCCATCTCCATGCGTGTGCCTTTGCGCGAAGAATCACAGGTTCACCTAGATCTGATCCAACGGCGCACATTTGGTTTTGTGCTTCTTGCACTCCTCTCAATGACTCATCCACCATTGAAACCCTATGAGACTAATCTCACCATCACGATGATTTGATCCACAGAAGAGGTTATTTAAGCACTGACCTTGGCTCACACGAGGCCTATCAGCTCCCTCCCCTCTAGTTGGTCCTTTCGATCTATCCCCTAAGCTCTCCTCCCTCACTTCTTCACCTATGGTAACAGAGCATGTCTTCTCCCTCCTTCAATCGTCTCCAACTACCGGCTCCAGGCTCATGGACATGTCCTTCTTTAGCTGAGGGTCTCCTCCCTTTTGTCGCCATCGACTGCCGACCAGTGGACCTTGGACACCACCTTCATCTGTTAAATAGATTTATCATTTTTGTAGATAGATTTCTTGCTTTCTAGTTAGTTTTAATGCTTTCTAGAATAGTTAGAAGTAGTGTTAGTATGGATCAGAATTCAGTGATGGATTAGTGTGGATTAGGAGTAGTTTAGTGTAGAATCGATCTCGCCTTCTCTGATCAATTCAGATCAGAGGTGTGCACTGAGCTGGGCCTAATGTGGGCCCATTATGGGCTGAAGTAAACATGTTTATATCACATAAATCATCTATTTTTGCATATTCTTAGACATATAATTGTAGCATAAATTATAAATATCACATAACATGAATTATCTTGCATTTAGGTTAGATTGTATAAAATTTAGGTTAATTGCCTTTTATTATGGTCAGGTGATAGGGTGACATTTAATCGGGGCTTCAGATTGAAGATCCAACTATACGGATCTGATCAGGGAGACAATCAATGTTCAACGACTCCAAGTTTGCCCCGATCGGACTTTCGTAGCATCAGATGCAGTCCGAGAAAGATCAGAGGTTAAGGGGCCAAGATGGTGTAAATCTGTACATTAGATGACAAATTCGATTGCATGGATGGGTTCGGATTGACGATCGCAGCCCAACGATGCAAAATCGATCCAATTCGACATCTATGTCACCATCTACAAGTCACAGAAGATGGACAACCAAGATGGTGCCATGTGGCGCCATCTCAGCTGCCCATACCATCCCAAGACCTATCGCTGCCTCTCTCTCCTCAACCGTGCGGACAATCTCAGCCGTTGGATCAAAATCCAACGGCTGAGAGAGCTCATCCTCAAAACCAAAACTCACCTCAAAATGAGGTGTGGAGCAAAAGTCTTGACGCTGCCCCTAGAGCAGAGATCGCGAGCCCTGCCTCAAATCGCGTGGGCGAGTAGGTGCGGCTCAAATTGAGCTGCCAGATCTTAATCATGCGGTGGGAGATGCGCGACGTTGCAGCACAGATGGGTGCAGATCATGCACGTGCCTGATGACGCGCATTTGAGTGCCTGATCGCACGCAGGTGCGCGATGAGGTGCAATGAAGGCACGAGGGTGATGGCTTCTAAGCCGTTCGATCTTGCGATCGGACGGTTGAGAGCGCACGATCGTTCGAAGGCGTTGAAGCATGGGGAGAGGAGGAGGCGCGGCGTGCAAGCGCACTAAGCCCATGTTTAGGGTCTTTAGTGACGGATTTAGACCCTTTATTAATGTTTTAAAGCATAAAATGACTAAATTGCCCTCAATCCCTACAATTATAAAAGGAGACCACTACCACTCGAATTCTTCATCCCTTCCTCTCTTCTCTTACCGCCTCTAAAGCTCTAAGAGCTTGTCTCAAACCC
Organism: Thalassia testudinum; assembly: GCA_037157565.1. Taxonomy (NCBI): domain Eukaryota; kingdom Viridiplantae; phylum Streptophyta; class Magnoliopsida; order Alismatales; family Hydrocharitaceae; genus Thalassia; species Thalassia testudinum. The sequence continues at coordinate 1,617,152 of JAZHRO010000003.1, read as the reverse complement.
GGGATGTTCCTTTAGAGTTAAAAATAAAAATTTTCCACCTTCTCATCCCATTCATGGAGCATTCTGCGATTGTCTTCTCATAGTTGTTCAAGAAGCGGATCTCGCTGCGACATCGCCCTACCCCATTCTCTGTCGTTCATTGTCATTCTCCTTCGTCCCACATCTTACCATCTTCGTCCGGGTGCTCCGTCAACGCGGCTCATTCTCCAAACAACCGTCGAGGAGGATAACTTCTCTCCACCTTCTTGTGTTCAATTCAGAATTCCTTTCAAGTTTCGGTTAAATTTATTTGTTGACGGTTTTTCTCGCAAATCACACTACAATGACGGGTTTTAAAAACTCAAAATCCATTTGCGTAGATTTTCCACTTTAACATTTTGGTGCCGTTGTCGGGGAGGCAACGCTCTTTGACTTTTCATGTTTTCCCGCCTTACTTATCTTTTACCTCACTTCTCTCCTTTTTTATTGTGATTGCAGGTACTCTCTTGAGATGGGAAAAAGCAGTAGATTAGAGTAAAGTGCTGTTGAAGGGTCTGTAAGTTTAACCCCACCTCCCTACCCACTAGATTTCATTCCATTACCTAATAACACAAACCCTTATTAACCTAGGAGCTTGCATAAACTATAAGGGTAGTTTTGATTATTTGATTGTCACCTCCAGCCACCTCACCCTCTGTATATAAAGAAAAATTAAAAAAAATCTCACAGAAGTACACAACCTCTTCTGATTCTTCATACTCAACCGGTAACCCTATCTTTGGGACCGGTACACTCATCAACACATAATTGAGTAGAAATCAGATTAGATAATTAATTGTGTGCCTAATTAAGTGGTGCATCAAGCCAATTGTTTGAGTTATTCGGGACGCACCACTTCAACTAAAAATAACTCATCAAGTAGTTGCCACATAGGTTCAACTTTTAGGAATTTACCAGGCACTCCACATTTTTTTAAGCTTTAAAGGAAAATATTTTCACCTCTGCTTTCAAAACCTGGTTTGCCAACTGAACTTGATTGAATACACCTAAAGTTGAATCCTAAAAGCTACTAAGCAAGATTAAACCCTAAAATTCACCACATAAAAAAATAATCTTGCTTGAAAATCATTGGTTGTGCACGCACACACATATCAATCAATCATTAAGGGCACAACCCAGATATAGGGCCCATCACATTCCAAAGCACATTCAAACCTAACCCTAATTAAAATAGAGTAGATGTTGGCCTTAAGGATTGGACTTGCTCTTTGGAGCCTCGATCGAGATTATTTTCGATTAGTCTGTTTCTACCGTTCAATTTGATGTCTAGCTAGGGGAGCAGAATCAAATGATCGCGACTGCAGGTACACTAGGAACCGGAGGTGCAAGCCAAAGGAAGAACCTTCCCCCCAGCCCCTCCCTCTAACTGGTTGGATTGACCGGAAAGAAGTAGATTAAATCATTTCTTTACCTCAAGATGGGTTCTGGGAGTCTGTAGGTCTTTAGGCTAGCCCACTTAAGGACATGTTTGATTGTTTGTATTGCAGGACACCTTTCCTCCTCCCGTCTGTCATGAATCCTTCCACATCCTATTCGAACTTTCACTCCTACCCTCCTACCACTATTTATTCCCAAAATGATTATTATTCTAGCTAGACTTATTCTCATCCATCTTCTAGTTCGGATAATCCTAATTGGGGATACAATTTCGGACCTCCGTGTTTAGGGTTTAACCCTAAATACCATGATTGTGATTTCTATCCTTCTCCAAGCTATAATGATTATAGATCTCCACCCTTTAATGATCAATTTAACTCGATCTACAATTAAGAAGGATATCCTAATTACAATCCTTACCCTTCCCCAGATTATAATGCAGATAGGTCACCACCCCTCTTTGAACAACCAGAAATGATCTATTATCAGGGAGGGTATCAAAAACCTCAATTCATTGACTCCCCTGCACTGAACCCAAACCTGCCCAACCCTGAACCAAACCATTTGGTTCAGGTGAACCAGGTCCAAGATAGGGTGTTGGCTAACTTAAGGAACCCATTCAATCTTTAGAAGCTCAGCCAACACCCTACACTAAAGAATTGGAGCCTATGATTAAAATGATTGACGATCTTAACAAATATTTGTTGGATTGGCTCCAGGATGTTAAGGATAAGGACCCAGGTGAGTTTTTACTTGGGAAGTAATCGAAATTGAGGATGAAATTTGTGATTGCTCTAGTCCAATCTTGGGAGGATTCTTAGGATGAACCCTTGACAGGAGAGTCAATGTCAGAATCCGCTTAGGTACCTGTATGGGGGACACGTTTTATGAGACCAAGGTTGACCAGGTTGTTCTAGAGTAATCAAATAAGGATGAACTGATTTCTTCACTTGAGATCCTTGAGCCAGGGTATGAGGAAACATATGTCTCCATGGAACAAAAAGTGATTGATGATTTTGAGACATACATTAATGCCGATTTAGAATTCTTTAATTCTGAAGGTGAAGAATCATTATGCGAAGTCTTACATGAGTTTACAGAACACGATTTTAGTGAGGACTGGGCTTGAGGAATTTGATAAATCATTTGATGGCCCTAAAATTGAGGAACTTGATCCTGTTGGGGCTCGTAAGGTGGATTTAGATCCTCATTTCATGGAGGATTCAATTCAAAGCCCCAATCCTCAATCACACCCCATTGAGCTTAATAACGAGTTTGATTTTGACTAGACCCAAGTCAATTCTGATTCCGCAACAAATCTTGGACTTGGACATTTTCGATGGGGTGATTAATATGCAGGAGGTTCAAAATTCTGAATGAGGAGGATAGGAATTGGGAAATGATGATTTGGGAAGCCAATTCCGAAGGAAGTAAAAGACCGAGTCTAAGGGTATCTATTTGTTTGAAACCACCAACCTTCTACCAGGACCCTTATGACATCTTTGATTTAGAGGATGTCCAACCTAAGCGCACATTCATTGATTATCCTTTTGAGCTTGATTCCTCTGTAACTTGACTTTTTGGACTTGGTTTTTATCCTCACAAATCACAGACCTGACCCCGCTTGCATACTGATCTCAAGTTTTGGATAATTTTTATCTAGAACCTTAGATATACTTGACCATGGGGCATGAGTTTGCATCACAATCTGGTCCACATCTGTGGACGTCTTCTCCTGGCACGTCCAAAGCTAAATTTTCTTATTTTGATTCTAACTTGCACTTGTGAATTCTTTGTTTCTTCTTCTTTGTATAGTTGCCTAGCTGAAGGCACTAAATTCAGCATGTACACAGTTTCTTTTCATCTCGGAGCCGACTTGTTATTCAAGGAATTCAGGTGCTTTCTACTCTACTCCACTCAGTTTCATGTCTTTTTAATATAATGAGGACATTGCATTAGATAGGCATGAGGGGGTGGATATTCATCTCTGAATTATTTCGTTAGCTCCGTAGATTCTTTTCCTTTTATTTATTAAAAAAAATTTGTGGAATTAGGAAAGAGAACTTGGGCTTCAGAAAATTTTCAATCTAGAGAATAAAACTATATGGCTTGAATACTTAGACCCTTTTGGTCTTCAGGCTTAATCAGCATCGGTGTCCACTAAAATGTGGATTTGTTTATTGAGTCCTTGTCATTTTGAATTTACTTCAAATTAGTTAAATAAGTTAGGGTGATAAGTATACGACTTATCAACCTGCCCTATAATTTGAGGGAACTTTAAGTCTAAGCATCTACACACTATTTGCACTGACTCACCTTTTGACGGTTTAATGAAAATTGGGTACCTAATGAACCTTCTAGGGTGGTATGGTTGGCAAGTTATCGTAGGTAACAGCCCATCGGTAGGTTGTCCAGATCCCAGCCACATGACTATTCTTGTCCTGTTGCCTTTAGGTAAATCTTAGATCAGGGAAGCTACCTACTTAAAGAAAGAAAAGAAAAAGAAAAATATCCAAAAAGAAAAAAAATAGAAAAGGAGGAAAGAAAAGAAAAAAAAAGCCACACTTCACTGCACGAGTATGGCTGGCAAGTTATCGTGGATAACAGCCCATTGGTAGGTTGTCCAGATCCCAACTCAAGAAATGCATGTATAATTTCTAAACACTTAGGAAGAAGTGGAGAAGTAGAATAAGCTGAGGAGATATACATTGGGTTCACCCTTGTGTTGACCCCATAAAAATAAAAGTAGGGAGAAAGCTACTGATTGAATAGATACACCTTTAAGCAGAATTTCTTTTCAAGGTCACCAAGGGGCGTAGAAACCCAAAGTCTGTTCTAATCGCTGATCAGTGAGTCTATCACATTTCATACATAAAGATGCTTAGAACTTAGGGTTCTCTTCGAGTCTTGGGTGGGTTGAGTAGCCATAGAAAGCTGCTCTAAACCCTAAACTCAAAAATCCAAAAAAAATTAGAAAAGAAGAAAAGAAGAAAATATCCTTCTTTGAATAAGGTGAGGGCTTGAGGCGGTCTACATTTTGACACACCTAGGCATTGTTGTGTCTCTATAGTTCAAGTCTTAGTTGAAATCTCTAAGTGTTGAATAATAACTATTGCCCAAGAAATCTGACCTAATTCTCTTATAAATAACATGTAGTTTTGCTAGGGACTAGCAAAAGATAGGCATGGGGGTGTGATGTAAACATGCTTATATCACATAAACTGTCTATTTTTGCTTGTTCTTAGACGTATAATTGCATCATATATTATAAATATTGCATAACATGCATCATCTTACATTTAGGTTAGATTGTATAAAATTTAAGTTAATTATCTCTTTTTATGGTCATGTGATAGGGAGACATTTAATCGGGACCTTGAATTGAATATCCAATCATACGGATCTGATCAGGGCGACGATCGGAGTTTAACAACTCCAAGATCACCCCGATCGGACTTTCGTAGCATCAGATGCAGTCTGAGAAAGATCAGAGGTCAAGGGGCCAAGATGGTGTAAATCCGTACATTAGATGACAAATCCGACCGTATAGATGGGTTCGGATAGATGATTGCAGCTTAACAAAGTGAAAATCGATACAATCTAACATCCATGGCACAGTCTACAAGTCATAAAAGATGGATGGCTAAGATGGCGCCACGTGGTGCCATCTCAGCTGCCCATACTAGCCTAAGACTCGCCACTGCCTCTCTTTCCTCAACCGCGCAGATGATCTCAGCCGTTGGATCAAAATTTAACGGTTGAGAGAGCTCATCCTCAAAACCTAAATGTGCCTCAAAATGAGGTGTGGCGCAACGGCCTTGACGCTGCCCCTGGAGCGGAGATAGCAAGATCGAGCCTCACCCCCCTCAAATCTTGCGGGCAAGCGGGTGCAGCTCAAATTGAGCCGTCAGATATTGATTATGCGGCTGGAGATGTGCAACATGGAATCATGGATGGGCACGGATCGCGCAGGTGCGCGATGACGTGCGTTTGAATGCCCGATCACATGTAAGCATGCGATGAGGTGCAATGAAGGCGCAAGCGTGATGGCTTCTAAGCCGTCCGATCTCGCAATCAGACGGCTAAGAGCGCACGATCGTGCATAGGCGTTGAAGCATGGTGAGAGGAGGAGGTGCGGTGTGCAAGCGCATTGAGACCACGTTTGGGGTCTTTAGTGATGCTTAAATTCGTCACTAAAGACCCTTAATTAATGTTTTAAAGCATAAAATGACTAAATTACCCTCAATCCCTACAACTATAAAAGGAGACCCCTACCACTCGAATTCTTCATCACTTCCTCTCTTCTCTCACCCCCTCCAAAGCTTTAAGAGTTTGTCTCAAACCCGAGATGCTCCTCTAGAGTTAAAAATAGAATTTTTCCACCTCATCTCGTTCGTGGAGCATTTTGCGGTTGTCTTCTCACCACCGTTCGGGAAGCGGAACCTGCTGCGATGTCGCCCTACTTGGTTCTCCATCGTCCATTGTCGTTCTCCTCGTCCCACATCTCACTACCTTCGTTCGGGCGCTTCGTCACCATTGCTCATCCTCTAAGTAGCCGTCGAGGAGGATAACTTCTCTCCACCTTCTTTTTACTGCTTTCTAGAGTAGATTTACCGCTTTCTAGTTGTAAGATTTCCCCCTTTCTATTGTAGTGGTTAGTTATAATAGACATTATTTTGTGGTTATGAAATATCTGTTTATTTTATCTCTATTTTATCTTTATTTGTAATGTTCTCTCTCTCTTCTGTTCATTATTCTTTAAGTAGATAGCTAGTTTTGATTCAATTCGACTAGTTAATCTGCTTTGTGACAATAAAACAGATGCAGTTTTTAATCAAACGTCTACCTCCCTGTGTTCGACCCGGAATTCCTTTTAAGTTTTGGTTAAATTTATCTGTTGATGGTTTTTCTCGTAAATCACACTGCAACGACGGGTTTTCAAAACTCAAAAACCATTTACGTATATCCGGTTCAACATGGACTTAAAAATGGATTAAAATCTATACTAATCAAACTAGGGTCGGCTTAGTAGTGGTCTGGTCCCACTCCCGCTTAGTAGTGGTCTGGTCTCACCCCCTTGGGGTGCTATGCATCCCACGGCAGGTCGATTCACCCATTAAAAAAACCAAATTTTTTGTTTAAGTGAACAGTAAAGGGCTGTGTGTGAGAGAGAGATATAAAAAATTGACTAAGTGTGGATAGTGAGCGCTGAACGACTAATCGTTGTGCATGAAAGACTAAGTGTTGGTTGAGTGTCTTAAGTGTTGAGAGAGAGACCTGAGTGGGTGTGTGTATAGGTATATATGCATAGTATGTATAAATATAATAGAATATATATGTAAATGTATAATAAATAAAATATGTATATATAATGTATACGTGTGTGTATATATATATATGTAAATAGAATAATATATATTGTTTAAGCCTTATGTATATAAATAAACTCTAAGGTTTTAGTGACGTATGTATATATATATTTATGTTAGTAAAAGTAGTTCTTTTGCCTTAAGTTGTACATATTTTTACTAATGCTATAGCAACATTTATATATGTTACTGTATGTATAGTGCATGTTACTAAAGTTAATATTATATGTTAGTATATTTAGTCTAGTGTATATTAGTAGTATGTTTGTACCTATACTTAGGTATTATTTAGGATAGTTGTACATAACTAACATAGAGTAGTTATACATAATTTCTGATGCATGTTTAGTTGTAAATATGTTTAAGGTATTGTAATGCATATTAATTGATTCTTTTGTACATAATTACCAATTCATTTATTAATTGATTCATTAATTTATTTTGTAAATATAATTGACATTTTTGGAATAAAAGAACAGTTTTGGAACATAAAGAGTGATGTATATTAATAACTGCCTCCCAGTGAACGACTTGGAATAAATCAGTAAAAATTATGTAAATAAATAAAATGATGCGACATCTATTTGCATTGTAATTATGTAAATAACTGCCTCACCTGCTACACCATGCTGGCAGGTTTGGACACTATGCTCTGGATCCGATTATAGACCCAATTACCTGATAAACCTAACTCGATTGGATTGAGAGAGAGGAGATTTGTGAGGAGGGAGGGAGGGGGTTTTGCCTCGAGAAGCATGCACACACACTCAACACTTAGTGGATTTCTGAGGCTTTGTGTTGTGCTTGAATGTTTAAGGTGTCTGACCTTGTGTCTAATGTTTGACTCTGATATTGGTTTTGCATACTGTGGACTTATTGAGATATTATCTGACGTGGATAAGTGTTATGATTACGGTTGTGATATTTGACTTGGTTTGAGTATCCTTGGGATCTGTGCTTACTTATGGATTTAATTGGTGATTCAAATCACCATTTTTATATTTCAATTATTCTTTTTGTCCCGTTGACTCTGAGATACAATTTGCTATTCATTGAATATCTTTTTGAGTAGATTATTTCTTCATTGCATATCATTCTTAATTATTGTGCTCATTGCTTGTTGTTGCGACTAGTGATTGAATTTTATATTTTCTCCCTGCGAATGACCTCAGAACTCATGATTTTTCTAGTATTATAAATTTAAATGTTGTATTGATTTTCGTTACTATATTACAACGTGATATTTTCCTAAATATGATGATTTTCGATCGCAACATGATGGTAACACCATCATTTTTGATAACTAGCCTAATTGAGTCTAATTTCAGTGATAAATCCTTCTTAATACTCATCGGAAGGTCATAATTCTATTTTGAATTGAATTTGAGAAGAAGAAAAATTAAGTTAATTATGTTATTTTAGCACCTAATCACAAATGCAAATTAACTACAGGGTTAATCAAGGCTTAATCTAAGGTCAAATGAACTTAATTTCCTAAGGGGTAGGCCTGAGCTGACTGAATCAGGGTTTCTGAGATTTGAGGATTAATTTGATAATAAAAACCCTAATAACAGCCTCACTTCAATTGAATGGATTTTGGTGAAAATAAATGCAATTTAAACCTACTAAAAATCATTGAAAAATATTCTATGAGGTTTGAAACCTTCACTTTGACCAAAGGAACCAATTTTGACCAAAACTAGAGACTTAGGTGGGAATTTGCTTTCTTTTGGGCTACAGTGTAAATTACCCAGTCAAACTGCGTCAAAATCCAAATATGAGGTTACCACTATATTCCTTTGGGCCAAATTAGGTTAGCCCTAAGTTTTGAGCCCAGTCAAAGTCCATCTTTACCTAATTTGCATTTTAGCCTAGTTGATTCTATTTATCACATGAAACCCCCTAAGTTCGATGTTTTCATTATATAAACACACCAACCTTTTTGAATTTCCTTGCAAGAAGGTCCCTCCACCACCTTCTTCTTCCTCGAGCTACTTTCCAAACACAACAAAGGTTGGATTTTAGGAAACCCAAAGTGGCAAGATTTGATCTCCAAATTAGAGGATCAAATCAAGACTAATTCTCGCCAAATTTGGTGAGATTGATCTAGAGATCATGCCGAATCATTTGAGCATCTTGTTGAGACCAATCATGGCTAGATATCGCTGATGAGCTCGAGAATCTTGGGATCAAGGTTGGCCAAACTGCAAGTCAAATCTTGTGAATTTTGGCTGAATTATAAGGGAAATCACCTCTATATAAAGGGATGTGCATTCACAAGCACAAACTCATGCCCAATTCATCAGAATTCTCCCTTTCTTCTACATCATCGGCGAGCTTTGGAAGCACCACTGGAGCTTCTCTAACCTCCATCCCCCTCTACCACGTACAATACGTAGAAGGATCTTTTTTCTCAAGCTTCCACAAAGCTTTTCGTGAAGCTTCAGCCTCCGAATCCTCCTCAATCACTTCGACCGACCCCATCATATTCTTCATCAGCTGTTAGCTCTGGTGCACTCTTATCCTCTTCCTTCCCCAAAATTTCTTTAAGGCTTTCACTTCTCTTCCCTCCAATTAGCTTTAGGGAGCTTCTGAGCTCCATTCATTAGGTCCTTCACCTTCTCCAACTCCGACAACCACCGCCACGACCACCTTCACCCTCATCTCCCCTATGTACCTCTGACCAAATTAGGTTGGGCAAAAGGTATCCCGCACCTCCACGAACCTTTTGCTCGAACTAATTTGACTCCACCTCACCTCCACCATCACACACTATTGCCAACGCCAGAGCTTCATTAAAGCTCCACTATTCAGCCATCACATGCACTCAAACACCCAATCACCACCACCATCTTCGTCACATCGTGGCAAAGCTTTTGAGGTATTTAATTGGGGCCAAAAGCCCGTATTTCTCCTTGCAGGTGTTCGTCATTGCCGTCATCTTCTCTAGCTCCATTCACCCATCTTCAATGACCAGTTGATGAGGACCTCACCTCCTTCAAGTGTGGATCAACCATGGGAGGAGAGCTGGGCCTTTGGATTGAAGATCCAATGGCCAATTGAAGAGCAATCAAGCCACCATCTCCCGTGCGAAGAAAAAGGAAGGAAGAAGAAGGTGGCTGGTATTAGTGCCACATCGTAGAAGAAGTGCTCAAAGTGGGAATAAATTGAATTGAACCCCTTAGCTATTTTCCCATGATCACAAGGGGTTGGCTCCTGATGAGAGCCTCATCATGAGCCATAACTAGCTCATTTTGACCCAATAAAGAAGATAAAAGCTCCTACATAGTCTAGAAGAAGGCTTAACTGAAGGAACAAGTGATCTGAGAAGAAAACATGAAATAAAGGTTAAAACTGCAAATTTACCATTGCAGTACATAAACGGGATTTCTCAGAGGCAAAACATAGGTCAAATGGTCTAAATGGGATAGAAAGTGGGTTGAGTCAATCAGAAATGGGTTTATGTGCAATCTAAGAATTAAATGACACTTAGTAACCCTAAAAATAGACCCGCTTAAATTAACAAGGTTCCGGTCAGAATAAAAATTAACCCTCTAAAAATCATGGAAAAACATCCTCTAGGGTTTAGAACACTTAATTTGGCCTTTGGAACCCAGTTTGACCTAGATTAGGGTCCTAGCTCTTCAATTAACCTAATTTAGGTTTTTACGCAAAATGTCCAGTCAAACGTGGTCAAACCTAAAATCTAACTTCACCATTGGATTCCCTAGGTCCAAATTAGGTTTATACCAAAATTTGGACCTAAGGGGAGGTCATCTTGACCTACTTTGCAATTTAGTACACCCAAATCACAAATTGGTCCCTATCTTTTGAATATCTTTGCAGAGAGCCCCCTAAGTTCTTCGCCACCTTTGCAATCCGGTCCTTCTGCCATTGTTAGGGCAGAACTGAGCTCCGGCGAGGTTTAGAGAGGGATTACTCTCTAATCCCTCAGAGATTCCCTCCCAGAAATGGAAGGGGGATTCTCTGAGGAATTCCCTTCCATCTAAAGCAGATCACGATCTCTGGTGTGAACCCAATCTCTCGTGCGAACGCACGAGAGATTTGGGTATCCACCCTCTTTCCATCTCCGGCGAGCCGGCAGAGTTGATTACGCGGTTTCCATGCGCTAGAAGGAGCGGCCAGCACCTATAAAAGACTCCTCAGACCTTGCCGCAGATCTTAAGCTTGAATTTGATGGAGATCCCCTCAAATTTCCTCTCTCCCACTCCAGCCAAAAGACCCGCAAGCTCCGGCGACCTCCTCCCCTCCTTCTCGTCTCTCTGCTGCCATACCAGCAGTAGAGTCAACTCCGCTACTTCCTCCCACGTCGCGCCGTACCAAGCGCACGTGCCCCTGCCCTCATCCTCGTCGCCGCTTCCTCCCTCAGGGTCCTTCTTCCCCGACGACGGTAGTTACACGCCGTCCACTCCGCTGCCTCCATTCCTTCTAGATCACCCCAGATACCCTCTCCATCCTCTCCTCTCTCTTTTCCCCCTGCTATTTTATCCAATTACCCCCCGACAGTGCCTGACCACCTCCATCGTCCTCGCCTCCGACCGCCCTCTGGCGAGCCGCCCACACCACTCCGCCCCTCCACACGGCCTGCCAACCCTCTCGTGAGCTCCGCCTCACCACCAGGAGCTCAGTCCACCCCTCCACTGCCACTCCAGACCTCCACAATCACCCCCCGATCAACCCCACACCTCCGACCACAGGTTGACCTAGGCACGCACGCCTAGGCCAAACTGCGGCCTGCAGCACCGTCCACCACCTTCACCGTGCTACGGCGAAGGTTTCTAGCTAATCTGATTAGGCCAATAGGCCGTTCTTGTGTACGACAGGTTGCAGGTCTTGCCGCCATTGACGGCCGAAGCAGCGAGGAGCTTGTAGCAGCTTCAGGCACCAGGGATCCCAAGCTGCAGGTGCAGCAGACTCACGCGAGTGTCGCGAAGCGAGTGAGGCCAGCAAGTCGCACTGCGAGGCCAGCAGCTGGGGAAATTGCATGACGGAAGCTCTGCGGGCGTGCGTGAAATCGGGGCTGATCAGATAGTCCCACATCGTGGACTCGCGAAACACAGGTATAATATAAATTGTTTTTTGTGTTTTAAGCTTACTGCCTCCGTAAGCACAGGGTTGAGGTCCCTCACTTGCCCTCACACCCGCCTCGTCCGTGGCTTGACCTCGCGGATCTGGCGAGATCCGACCGGACCCAATCCTTGAGCACTCCTCGCGCATCACCACCTGGCGGTGCGCCTGGTCCCGGGTGCAAAGCCAACCCGATTACCTATGTAGCTCTGGGGAGAGCGTCCTTGAGAGAATTGCAGAGAAAGAGAGAGACGTTTGGGTAGAGGGACGGGGGTAGGTTTTGCCTTAGCTGTGGTGTGCGCAGGAAAGAAGAAGCAAAGGAAGAAGCGAACACTTAGCAGCTACAGAAAAGGAAGAAGAGAAGAGACCAAGGAAGAAGAAGCCTTGGCAGAAAAGAGAAAGAAGAAGGAAGGCAAGGAAAAAGAAAGAGAAGAACGAAGAGAGGCCAAGTGAAGACTCTGCAAAGATCAGAAGAAGAAGAAGAAAGAAGGAAGGCAAGGCAGGAGAAGAAATAAGAAACAAGAAGCAAAGGCAGAAAGAGAAAGAAGCAGAAAGGAGAAGAAGAGAGAGGGGATTACATTTAAGACGTCTGATACAGAAATCAGACATCCAATTCTATTTTCTTTTACAAATCCTTTTTAGAGTTCTCTCTTTGAATCACTCATTTTCACTTAACAGTTGTATTCTGTGGTTTTAAAAAGTACTGAGATTGCTCCCCGTGTTCGACCTCGGATACTCTAGCTTTTCGAGTAATAAAATTCTTTATATTTGTTTAAACATTTTGTTGGTTATACTACAACGTGATACACTTTTAACTCGCACAAAAATGTGAGAACATTTTGGCGCCGTTGCCGGGGAGCAACGGGCACTTTTAAAGCTTTTGATTACAACTGTTTGATCTAATATCTGACTTAACTTCTCTCTTTTGTTGTGTTCACACAGGGAAAGCAAAACAAAAAGGAAAGAACAATAACTGCACAACAAATTCTCCAAGGAACAGGTAATTTCCATAAGCCCTCTCTCTTAACCCTCTCAAAATCTAAAAAGGAAAAAAAAAAAGAAAAATCAACTTAGGGCTACCTGTTTCATAATTAGTAACTCATCAAGTTGCTTGATTTTCATTTCAACACATTTTTATCTGTTCATCCAACTAAGGCAACTAGGGCTAACCTTTCTTGATTGAGCCCTAGGTGCTAATTTCTGAGGCAACTAAATTGGACCAACTAGAGCCAAGTTAGGGATTGCAAAGCTAGGGTTTTTAGAGACACATCTTCTCTTAAAACAAAGAAACAAATTGTCCAAAAAGAGGTGTGCCTAAACCTTGTTTGAAAAGATCTATACAAAAGGAACCCTAAGCAAATCAGGCTGTTAATCCATTTGAACCATAAAAGAAAGGACCTAAAAACTCTCAAAGGAACAAGAGGTGAAGTTGATCCCTTGGGTCAACCAACCTTAAAATTAGGTCACTTTTGCACTCAAAATACTTAAAAGTTCAAGTGGAACATTAAGCACCTTGATCTAAAAAAAGGTAGACTTAAGAGGTTAAGGTCTCCATTCTGGTCTACCTGGAACCGTAGTGACAAGAGAGGTCGGGTGGGGGAAACCCTGTAACCCGTGGGGACGCTCTACCGTGTAGGGGTCTTTGCGGGACTCTCCCTCTCTGGCTGCCCAGGTATTTCTCAGGTGGACGATCTTCTGATCCAGGGGTCCATCTGCCCCGAACCTCCATAGTCACCCAACAATTTTTTTTTGGGTGTCTTGATTGGGTCCAGCACCTTCTAAATCTCATCACATCTTTCGATGCATGTTCGGTAGGAGGTCCTTAAGGCCACCCTTAAGACCTCCTTTAGAAAGTCATTCTCGTCAAGGCCAAGCCTCGATGCCCTTGTTTGTGCAGCAACCCCAGTATATAAATCTCTCATCTGATTCAGACCCTGGTTCTCCTTCTTCTTCCATCATGGCACAACCCATTGAAGAGGAGAACAACCTTGAACACCAACTTCAATGCCTTAATGATCTCTTTCAGAATTTTGTAAACCCACCACAGCGACCTATGATGCGAGATCACTATAATCCCACTGCGGTGGCAATCGAACCCCGAGTACGAATCCCAATTGGAGAACCTAATTCTGAACTGAAGCCCAATATGATTCATGCCATACCGAAGTTCCATGGGCTTAACTCTGAGGATCCATTCCAACACATCAAACAACTCAAGCATCTGGCCCAAACCTTCGGGTCAGATGTACAAAATCGGGATATCCTACTCATGAAAATATTTTCGTTCTCCCTCATGGACAAGGCCGCACATTGGTATCAAACTCAAACTCGTCCGATCAACACATGAGAGGAACTGCAGTCCGAATTTTTGAAAAAATTCTTCCCCGTTGGCCGGACGAATGCCTTGCGCCACCAGATCACTCATTTCACTCAACAACTGAGAGAACCTCTTCACGAAGCTTGGGATCGATTCCTAGATCTCATGCGAAAGTGCCCCCATCACGGAGTTCCTAAGTGGGAACAAGTCCAGTCTTTTTACCAGGGACTCCGTGAGGATATTCGTTTATTCGTCAATACAACGTGCGGAGGAAACATCATGGGTCAACACGAGGACACGGTGTAGGAGATTCTCGAAAACATGTGCGAGAACTCCATAAATAATGACTCCATGGGCTTATTCGACAGGACGAATGCTCGTGCATCGACGAATCTAAGAAGGACACATGAGATGCAGGACCTGTCCACTTCCGTCGACTTGGAACTGATGGCCAGTCGGTTGGACAAGGTTTCTATCATAGAAAAGAAGGTGGACGAGCTAACTTGACATTTGCAGCAAGCCACCTCTGCGCAAGACTCTTTTGCACGACCTCCTCTGGCAAGGGAAACTGTGCAAAACATCTATCACCAACCTGCCAAGGGGATGGACCCATATCCACCCCCGTCTGCCTCTCGGACCGGAGTGACCTCCGATCCATTCTACTCTAGTTGGGGGAACTCTGAACCCTCGTATTCTGACTTTCCTGAGGTTCCTCAGAACTGCGAGGACCTCAACGCCATCCAGAATGACCCATTCTCCAATACCTACAACCCTGGATGGCGAAATCATCCTAACTTTCAATGGGCGGGAAATTCTCAAAGACCACCATATCAACCCCGTCCACAAGCCACTTGTCCATTTCAGTCGCCTCAGCCTCGGCCCAATCCCACCTACTAATCCAGGCAAAACCAGGATCAAATGACTCTTATCCTTCAAGCACTGGCTGACATTCAAAAGACGAATGCGGCAATGCAAAAATAGCACAAGGACGAGATCACAGAGGTTCGCAACCAACTGGCCCAGATGGCAAATTCCTGCCAACCTGGCACCCTTCCTTCGCAACCTCTGCCCAACCCAAATAATGTGCTAACCCAGAAGCGCGTTATGAATCCAAATTCGGGCCAGACACATGTGATTTATCAGGCCCCTGCTACTCCATCACCAGATGGGATGGAGGCTTCAACATCTTATGCGGGATTTCAGCAGCAGCCACCCCTCCTACCTAACCCGAATCAGGCCGGGTTGAACTCTGTAACAACACGTGGTGGTAGAACAACCCAGGACCCACATTATCCGAACCACTCCAAGCCTGATAATAGCCAAGACCCTAGGATAGTTATCCAAGATACTACTGTCCCAGATCAAGAATTTGGACCTATCCTAGAGGAACCAGCTAGGATCCCATTTCCTGAGGCCTTGACCAAAGGAAAAAGAATAACCAAACTCGTGGCTCCCGAGGAGGATCTGGTCAAGCTCTTTGAACAGGTCCAGATAAACATCCCGTTGATGGATGCAATCCGCCACATACCGGCTTACGCAAGATTCTTGAAAGACATATGAACACCTAAACGTAAGCCGCGAACCAAGGATGGGAATCCAATCGTACTGTCAGAGCAAGCCAGCTCTGTCATCTTGAGCAAACTCCCACCCAAGGCTAAAGACCCAGGAACTCCCTTGATTTCTTGTAAAATTGGTGAAACCCAATTTGATAGAGCCCTACTAGATCTAGGTGCCTCCATAAATTTAATACCTACATCCCTCCTTGACCACCTTGAAGAATCTGAACTTAAACCCAATGAGGTGACATTGCAGTTAGCCGATCGATCCATCAAGTCACCCAAAGGAATACTCGAGGATGTCATTGTTAGGGTAAGAGATTTTTATTTCCCAGTGGACTTCATAGTACTAGACATGGATGCACCTAAGAACCCAAGGGGCACACCAATCATATTAGGGAGACCCTTTTTGGCCACTGCTAGGGCCAACATTAACTGCGAAGAGGGCCAGATAGAATTAAAATTTGGGAATCAAAACATGAAGATTGACATTTTCAAGGCCCAGCAAGGGATTAATTGCGGGGCTATAGAGGAAATATGTGATGTCAAAGCCGTAGTTGATGAATTGCATATAGAGGACAACCTGATTATTCCTGATCAACCACTAGAGAATCAAAAACTGCTAACAGAGGAGTGCGAACATGATCTAGATACACCTATGACTCCTACCATTGCTCCTGATACAAACCCCGAACCACCCGCTGCTGCTGACAACCCTGTCATGGAACTCAAACCCCTTCCCGAACATCTGAAGTATGTCTTTTTGGATTCAAATCAGACGTTTCCTGTGATTATCAATTCTCGACTCACACCTGACCAGGAACTCCGTTTGATTTCTATTCTCCAGCAACATCATAGAGCCATTGGATGGACTCTCGATGATTTGACTGCTATAAGCCCTTCATACTGCACACATCGAATCTACACAGAAGAAGGTGCACGACCTTCAAGAGAAATGCAAAGATGCCTAAACCCTAACTTGCAGGAGGTCATGAAAAAGGAAATCATAAAGTGGTTAGATGCAGGGATCATCTACCCAATCTCCGACAGTCGTTGGGTGAGTCCAATACAAGTGGTGCCTAAGAAGGCAGGACTTACCATCATCACGACTGAAATCGGAGAAGTCATTCCTACCCGAATAGCTAACTTGTGGAGAGTCTGCATTGATTACAGAAGACTCAATTCCTCCACGAAGAAGGATCATTTCCCACTGCCGTTTATTGATCAAACCCTCGAAAAACTAGCGGGAAATAGGTTCTTCTGCTTTCTTGACGGGTATTCTGGTTACAACCAAGTGGCAATCCATCCAGAGGACCAAGAAAAGACCACATTCACCTGCCCCTTCGGGACGTACGTGTTTCGAAGGATGCCGTTCGGTCTCTGCAATGCACCCGCAACTTTTCAGCGGTGCATGCTTGCCATATTCTCAGATATGGTAGGTGATTATCTGGAAGTCTTCATGGATGACTTTTCAATTTTTGGAGAATCATTTGACGATTGCCTCCAACACTTGGTCCAAATACTCAGGCGGTGCATCGAGGTGAATTTGGTTCTTTCCTGGGAAAAGAGCCATTTCATGGTGCCTGAGGGAATTGCCCTGGGACATCTAATCTCGGAGAAAGGCATCCAAGTGGATCGAGCTAAGGTTAACCTAATTTCCAAGCTTCCTATGCCTAGCTCGATTAAGGACATCCGATCTTTTTTGGGGCACGTCGGTTTCTACCGTCGATTCATCCCTGATTTCTCAAAAATCGCGCGCCCCTTGACCAATCTTCTTTCCAAGGATGTGCCTTTCAAAATTTCCAAGGAATGCACTCAAGCATTTGAGAGCCTACATGACCGAGTCACCCAAGCCCCGATCCTACAGTCCCCTGATTGGTCTCAATCCTTTGAGATCATGTGCGATGCATCTGACTTCGCTGTAGGAGCGATTTTGGGGCAGAAAATTGATGGGAAACCTGTGGTCATTTACTACGCCAGCAAAACACTGGATGAGGCTCAGCGTAACTATACGGTTACTGAGAAAGAGCTGCTGGCCGTAGTATTTGCCTTGGAAAAATTCAGATCATACCTGTTGGGTTCCCGTGTTATCATATACTCGGATCACACAGCTGTGAGGCATCTCCTTGCTAAAAAGGATGCGAAACCTCGATTAATCCGATGGATCTTGCTATCGCAAGAATTTGACCTCGAGATTCGCGACAAGGCGGGAAAGCAAAATGTGATAGCCGATCACTTATCCCGCCTTCCTTTTGAAATTATTTATCCTTCCGGACCTATTACAGAACACTTTCCTGATGAGCACCTCCTGACTATCAGTACAAGTCTTCCATGGTTCGCTAATATAGTTAATTACCTGGCATCACATCAGATTCCGTCCGATTGGTCGAAGGCCAAAAAGGACAAATTGCATTCCGATGCCAAGTATTACCTATGGGAAGACCCGTATCTATTCCGCATTGGTGCTGATCAGATAATCCACCGGTGCGTCGCGGAAGTGGAAATCAAAGACATACTCTCATTCTGCCATGACCAGGCATGCGGTGGACATTTTTCAGGACATAAAACCGCATCAAAAGTCCTCCAGTGTGGCTTTTACTGGCCCACAATTTTCAAGGATGCATACGATCACTGTAAGGCATGTTCCCGTTGCCAGACTCTGGGCAACATGAGCCATCGAGACATGATGCCTCTACAGCCGATCCTGGTATGCGAAATTTTTGATATTTGGGGGATTGATTTCATGGGACCCTTCCCGATCTCAGATGGCTTCGAATATATCTTACTCGCAGTTGACTACGTTTCCAAGTGGATAGAAGCCATTCCGACCCGAACCAACAATCATAAAGTCGTTATAAAATTCCTCCATCAAAACATTTTCTGCAGGTTCGGGATTCCGCGTGCTATAATTTCCGACGGAGGGACCCATTTTACAAACGCTCAGTTCAGGTCACTGAGGACCAAGTACGGGGTGTCACACCGAATCTCTACTCCTTACCACCCCCAAACTAATGGTCTAGCTGAGCTATCTAACCGAGAGATCAAGAAGATCCTTCAGGTTACTGTTCAACCTGATAGAAAAGATTGGTCTTCTCGGCTTCCGGAAGCATTGTGGGCCTATAGGACCGCCCACAAGACCCAATTAGGAATGTCTCCCTTCAGACTAGTGTACGGGAAGGCATGTCACCTCCCCGTCGAGTTGGAGCATAAAGCCTATTGGGCAGTACGGACCTGTAATCTTAACCTTTCCAAGGCTGGAACCCACAGAAGACTTCAAATGAGCGAGATCGATGAGTTACGCCACGACGCGTATGAGAACTCTTGAATTTACAAAGAGCAGGTTAAAGCTTTTCACGAAAAACACATTTCTAGAAAGGTTTTTCATCCTGGTCAAAAAGTTTTACTCTTTGATGCCCGACTCAAATTATTCCCAGGAAAGCTAAGATCCAAGTGGGTCGGACCCTACCTAGTCCGACAAATCTTCGGAAATGGAGCCATTGAAATCAGCCCACTCAGCCACGATTCTGAACCTTTTGTCATGAACGGCCAGAGACTCAAGCCATTCATTGACATGACCGATATAGATTTGGCTGAGTCATCCTTTACCCTCCATTCCTCTTGAGCTCATTGCGCCCAGCCGATGGTGTAAAACTCAGCGCTTAACGGGAGGCAACCTATCATTCTTTGAAAAACCCGAAACCTTTTCTGACATCTCTATGCGGAACTCATATTGCACTTTAGGGTTCATCCATTAGCACAACCAACTTCACCTCAGGTATACCTACCTGAGATTAGAAATCGTTCGCAACAAGTCACGTCGACCCATTCACTCACCACACACCTGTCCTAATGCATGAACTAAGCTAAATTCGAACCCACCTAAATTACAATGGGGACATTGCAAATCCTAGGCATGGGGGGGTATGAAAGTGCAAAATGTCAGGAAATTCATATAAAGAAAGGGTTTCATAAAAAAAAAAAAAGACTTGATAGAGGGGAGGAAAAATTCAGGGTCATACAAATGAGAGGAAGAAAAGAGAGCAAAATGACAAAAAGGAGCACAAAAGGAAAATAAAAAGAAATAGTCATTAGTAAAAGATTAAGGGGCTAATTGAAGTTATAGACCGAATCAAGAAAAAGAAAAGAAAAGTGCTACGGAGATATAACAAGAGGTTAGCAGGAACGCTGGTCTTAGGCCTCTTGGGCTAGTATCTTTAGCTTAAAAATTCACGTATCCATTAAAATCTGGATAGTCCTCAAGAGGTTGAGGAAAATGCGAAGTTTGAGTATTAGGTCTAAGGCTTAGGAAGTATTCGGCCTCGTTAACTGACCTCCGATTTGCGGGATTCGGTAACCTAAGCACCCCAAATTCACACACAGTCTGGTTTAGTGCGCATAAACATCCAAATCATGCGAAAAGCATTTAATATTCTGAAAAAGTCACCTAGATTAGGAGTGGTCAATCAACACAAATTGATTTGGACGAGTTCCCAGCGCGGAGAGGCGAGAAGTTCCCCTCGAAGATGTGTAACAACATATCGTCTCCTCGGTGCTTGTCTCTTAGGATATTTAAATATCCTACTGGGGGCATGTAAGCACCCTGCTGGTTCAGATACCATGGGTGGCATTATCGCGAAATGTCGATCGCCAGGGTCTGGATTCGGCCACGGAATTCCATGGGCAGGATTATCTGGAAATCTCGAAAGCCAGGGTTCCGGGGGTTGCCATGGGCGGGATTATCTCGAAATCTCGAAAGCCAGGGACCCTTGAGGATTGATGATGGGGACAAGGAATCCGATACAGACAGTGTTGAGAAGCTAATCCGAAGCTAGAAATAAAAAGAAAAGAGAGAGAAAAGCTCTCCAAACAAATAAATCTTCTATCTCTCTCTTACAAAAAAAAAAAACGCACTACAAATTGAATTTAGGCTAAAAATGTCTCAAGCACGGGTGCTTTAACCGCGGAGTCCAACAAACCCTAGGTTAGTTTGTGTGGGCCGTAGAAACCTTTGCAGAGGACTGAGGCTAAAGCAGAACAGGTCTGGATTTTGGTTGGTACTTGAGTACCTCTAGGCCTATTGTCGGCATTCCTACCTAATCACAAAAGGAGAAGCACTTATCATTGTTGACAGACACTCAGGGTCTAGAATGGAAGTTAAAACTTTAAAATTTTGCTAAGGGACTAGCAAAAGCTAGGCATGGGGGTATGATGAGAGACTCATCATGAGCCATAACTAGCTCATTTTGACCCAATAAAGAAGATAAAAGCTCCTACATAGCCTAGAAGAAGGCTTAACTGAAGGAACAAGTGGTCTGAGAAGAAAACATGAAATAAAGGTTAAAACTGTAAATTTATCATTGCAGTACATAAACGGGATTTCTCAAAGGCAAAACATAGGTCAAATGGTCTAAATGGGATAGAAAGTGGGTTGAGTCAATTAGAAATGGGTTTATGTGTAATCTAAGAATTAAATGACACTTGGTAACCCTAAAAATAGACCCGCTTAAATTAACAAGGTTCCGTTCAGAATAAAAATTAACCCTCTAAAAATCATGGAAAAACATCCTTTAGGTTTAGAACACTTAATTTGGCCTTTGGAACCCAGTTTGACCTAGATTAGGACCCTAGCTCTTCAATTAACCTAATTTAGGTTTTTACGCAAAATGTCCAGTCAAACGTGGTCAAACCTAAAATCCAACTTCACCATTGGATTCCCTAGGTCCAAATTAGGTTTATACCAAAATTTGGACCTAAGGGGAGGTCATCTTGACCTACTTTGCAATTTAGTACACCCAAATCATAAATTGGTCCCTATCGTTTGAATATCTTTGCAGAGAGCCCCCTAAGTTCTTCGCCACCTTTGCAATCCAGTCCTTTTGCCATTGTTAGGGCAGAACTGAGCTCCGGCGAGGTTTAGAGAGGGATTACTCTCTAATCCCTTAGAGATTCCCTCCCAGAAATGGAAGGGAGATTCTCTGAGGAATTCCCTTCCATCTAAAGCAGATCACGATCTCTGGTGTGAACCCAATCTCTCGTGCGAACGCACGAGAGATTTGGGCATCCACCCTCTTTCCATCTCCGGCGAGCCGGCAGAGTTGATTGCGCGGTTTCCACGCGCTAGAAGGAGCGACCAGCACCTATAAAAGACTCCCCAGACCTTGCCGCAGATCTTAAGCTTGAATTTGACGGAGATCCCCTCAAATTTCCTCTCTCCCACTCCAGCCAAAAGACCCGCAAGCTCCGACGACCTCCTCCCCTCCTTCTCGTCTCTCTGCTGCCATACCAGCAGCAGAGTCAACTCCGCTGCTTCCTCCCACGTCGCGCCGTACCAAGCGCACATGCCCCTGCCCTCATCATCGTCGTCGCTTCCTCCCTCAGGGTCCTTCTTCCCCGACGACGGCAGTTACGCGCCGTCCACTCCGCTGCCTCCATTCCTTCCAGATCACCCCAGATACCCTCTCCATCCTCTCCTCTCTCTTTTCCCCCTGCTATTTTATCCAATTACCCCCCGATAGTGCCTGACCACCTCCATCGTCCTCGCCTCCAACCGCCCTCCGGCGAGCCGCCCACACCACTCCGCCCCTCCACACGGCCTGCCAACCCTCTCGTGAGCTCCGCCTCACCACCAGGAGCTCAGTCCACCCCTCCACTGCCACTCCAGACCTCCACAATCACCCCCCGATCAACCCCACACCTCCGACCACAGGTTGACCTAGGCACGCACGCCTAGGCCAAACTGCGGCCTGCAGCACCGTCCACCACCTTCACCGTGCTACGGCGAAGGTTTCTAGCTAATCTGATTAGGCCAATAGGCCGTTCTTGTGTACGATAGGTTGCAGGTCTTGCCGCCATTGATGGTCGAAGCAGCGAGGAGCTTGTAGCAGCTTCAGGCACCAGGGATCCCAGGCTGCAGGTGCAGCAGACTCACGCGAGTGTCACAAAGCGAGTGAGGCCAGCAAGTCGCACTGCGAGGCCAGCAGCTGGGGAAATTGCACGACGGAAGCTCTGCGGGCATGCGTGAAATCGGGGCTGATCAGATAGTCCCACATCGTGGACTCGCAAAACACAGGTATAATATAAATTATTTTTTGTGTTTTAAGCTTACTGCCTCCGTAAGCACAGGGGTGAGGTCCCTCACCTGCCCTCACACCCGCCTCGTCCGCGGCTTGACCTCGCGGATCTGGCGGGATCCGACCCGACCCAATCCTTGAGCACTCCTCGCGCATCACCACCTACCGGTGCACCTGGTCCCAGGTGCGAAGCCAACCTGATTACCCGTGTAGCTCTAGGGAGAGCGTCCTTGAGCGAATTGCAGAGAAAGAGAGAGACGTTTGGGTAGAGGGACGGGGGTAGGTTTTGCCTTGGCTATGGTGTGCGTAGGAAAGAAGAAGCAAAGGAAGAAGAGAGCACTTAGCAGCTGCAGATAAGGAAGAAGAGAAGAGACCAAGGAAGAAGAAGCCTTGGTAGAAAAGAGAAAGAAGAAGGAAGGCAAGGAAAAACAAAGAGAAGAACGAAGAGAGGCCAAGTGAAGACTCTGCAAAGATCAGAAGAAGAAGAAGAAAGAAGGAAGGCAAGGCAGGAGAAGAAATAAGAAACAAGAAGCAAAGGCAGAAAGAGAAAGAAGCAGAAAGGAGAAGAAGAGAGAGGGGATTACATTTAAGACGTCTGATACAGAAATCAGACGTCCAATTCTATTTTCTTTTACAAATCCTTTTTAAAGTTCTCTCTTTGAATCACTCATTTTCACTTAATAGTTGTATTCTGTGGTTTTAAAAAGTACTGAGATTGCTCCCCGTGTTCGACCTCGGATACTCTAGTTTTTCGAGTAATAAAATTCTTTATATTTGTTTAAACGTTTTGTCGGTTATACTACAACGTGATACACTTTAAACCTGCACAAAAATGTGAGAACAGCTCCCCTGCCCTCACACCCATACGCACGCACACATGGGTGAGCACATAGGCCTGGTTTGGATCAGATTTTACCTCGATTTGTGTGCGGGTGGTGCCCAGTTCTGGTCTTCATGGGACTGGATCTGGGCCTAAATTCATTTAAATAAAAAGATAAGAGAAGAGGTTGTGTTGGGTGACGTGCTTTTGTGCGTGTGTGTTAAGGAGTGTCGTTATAGTCGCACTTGCAACGCCGATTTTAAAATAATTAAACGGAGGTGAGTCTGAGTGTCAGTCTTAGGGAGGTGTGAAAATCAGATTTTTACTTTACCACTTGTTGTCACGGAGAGTGCGGAGTTTTGCTTGCTAAAGGTGCGATTTTGAAAAGCGAGAGAGAGAGATAGAGAGAGAGAGAAGGTTTAGGGTTAGAAAGCTCTTTGTTTTGATCATGCAACTTGAATAGAAATTAAAATGGCAACTGAACGAGAAAATAACTTCATTAAACATGCACTTGTAGTTCATGACTTACAACATTAAATACATTCTTCAACAAAAATAATAAAAAGCTTAAGAGAGAGAGAGAGAGTGTGTGTGGAGAGCGACGAGGCAGCCACGGCGGTGGAGGAGGCTCCGTAGGCGGCTCGTCGTCTCCGGTGATTACAAGAGTGCCAAGGCTAGCTAAGAGAGGGGTAGAGTAGTTGCAAGGGGGAGTGAATGCCTTGAATGGTGGTTAGAGGGGGTTTAAATAGAGTTAGGGCTTCCTAAAAGAAGAAGGGGCTTTAGCGACATCCAGAGCGTCGCTAAAATCGCTTCCACAAGCGTCGGTGAAGCCCTCTCGCCGCTGGTCAGCCGCCCGCCTCGTTCCTTCTCCTCGCGCGATCCACGGCCACTGAACGAGAGCCGTCCGATCAAAGATCGGACGGCTGAGAGTCTTCCTCGCCTGCGCTGGGATCGCGCCTCGAGCGCGCGTGTCCGCGTGCGTCTCCGCCTGACGTGCGCGCACGCGTGGACGCTCGTGAGCTGCGGTCGCACTGCGTGGCAACATCCCGGCTGCCCGCTACTGATCGGGCGGCCCAATTTCTCCGCGCTCGTCGCCCATCTTCAAATCCCGCTCCGCGCTGCTCGAACGCGCGTCGCGTGGGTGCGGGCGTGCGCGCTCACCGTTGCGCCACGCCCGCGCTTTGTCGCGGTGACCGCGGGCGGGCGCGCGGGTCTCGGCCGTTCGATCGAAGATCGATGGCCGAGATCTGATCTTGGCTTGATGAAGGCGCGGCGCATGGTGGGGCGGGCCGACGTGGAGTAATCTGGGCCGTTGATCTCCAAATCAACGGTCAGAACTTCTTGGGCCCATTGTAGGAGCTTCAGATGTTGGATTTGGCCGATCTTGAGTCCGTTGGACTCCGTTCGTCGTTCTGAATCCATCCGTGCGGTCCGATTGCTCATCTGAGGCTTGCTTTGACAAATGCTTACACAAATGGCCATTAATGCAATTTATAAGCAATGTTGGTACATGATGCATGTAATGCTCCTATTCTACTTATGTTGTGCCTTTTATTCTAAAGATGGGCCATATTCAACATAATTATCACCCCCTTGTGTAGTGTTATCATACCCCCATGCTTACTCCTTGCTAGTCCCTAGCAAGGTTTATTCTAGCTTTTATTTCCTTTCAGAATTTAAGAAGTAATTGCTTAGACACTTCGTTACTTGTCAATAAGAGGAAATATACGAAGATCTTAATCTACAAAGGCTAAGCAGCGCCCGGGTGTCTGCCAAAATATGAATCGCACGAATCCTTGCTTTAATGTATATAACTATACATATGTATATGTATATATATATATTTTTAGAATTTTTTTTGGAATTCAGTGTGGGTTGGTAACTTTTTACGGCTACCCAACCCACCCAATACTCGGTCAAAACCCTAAGTGCTAAGCATCTTGGTGTGAATGTTGTGATAGACTCACTTAACGGTAATTGAGACAGACTTCGAGTTTCTACGCCTCTAGGTGATCGGAAAAGAAAATAAATTTTGCCTGAAGGTGTATTTGTTCGATTGGTAGCTTTCTCCCTACGTTTGTTTTAATTGGGGTCAACACAAGGATTTTTCCAGTGTATATCTCCCCGGCTTGTCCCACTTCCCCGCTTCTTCCTTAGGTGTTTTGGTCTTTTTTTTTTGTACAATTATTGAGCTGGGCTCTGGACAACCGACCAATGGGTTGTTACCCACGATCACTTGCCAGCCATACTTATGCGGCGAAGTGTGGTTTATTTTCTTTTCTTCTTCCCTTTTTTTTTTTTGTAGGTGGCTTCCTTGATCTCAAATGTACCTAGAGGCAACGAAAAAGAAATGGCCTGTGGCTGGGTTCTGGACAACCTGCTAATGGGCTGTTACCCACGACAACTTGCCAGCCATACCACCTTAGAGAGTTCATTAGCTACCCAATTTCTGTCAAAATCTCCGAGAAGTGAGTCTGTACAAAAATGTGTGCAGATGCTTAGACTCAAAGTTTTCCTGAGTTAGAGGGTGAGTTGATAAGTCGTATACTTATTACCTTATTTAGTAGGTGGATTAGAATGGCTTAAGGTTGCAAGGATTCGCCACTAAATCCATATTTTAACGGATACCAGGGTTGATTAAGCTTGAAGGCCTGAAAAGTCTAAGTGTTTAAGTTCTTTTTTGTATTATTTCCCACTATTGACAAGTTTCTAATCTCTAAGTTTTCTTCCTAAATTCAATTTTTTTTTAATTAATTAATTTATTCATTCAGACTGATTAATTGAGCTCAGGATTATGCAATTTACCACCCCCCATGCTTAAGTTGGACAATGTCCTCATTGGCAGATTCATGGATGCAAAAGGGTTTAAAAAGATAGTACCTGAGTGACGTAAACTACCAGATCAGTCTGAATCCTCTGGGTTGCCTCCCAGGAAGCGCTGAGTTTAACGCCTCCAACTGGGCGGTGCACAAACAGGAATGGCTTGGGTCAAGGAGGTTTGTACAAAATCAACCAGACCCAAAATTAGAAGTCCATAGATGCGAATAAGGTTGTGGTGGAGTCCCGTTCCTAAGGGGCGGGAATTCTGTATCATGCATGCCCATGTCAGATCCTCTCTTAGTTTGTGGGCATGCAAACAAGTTGTTGTGGATGAACGCACCCTAAATATGACACGCCAGACACTAAAGATGTAGGTTTTATATTCAGTTTGTGTCCCCATAAAATTGTAATCCATCGAAAGTGTACCAATTCCAGTGCATTCGGGTTGCGAGATCTTTATTCTAGTAGGGCAAGTAACAAAGTCCAGAGTTTCATACTGAGCCCTACAACCAAGCATGAGGCCTCTCTCCAAAGACGAATCCATCTCTTCTGCAACTATGGTTTCATTGCTCATTCCCTCCAAGTCCTTGATCTCAAGAATATTTTCTTCAACCTCCTCTGTATCAAATTCACTATTTGGGGTTACATTAGAGGTAGGGTCAATTTCATCCTCTAGATCATATTCTTTCTCTCGGTCCTCCTCCAAATTTGTGATGGGGATTCCAACCGATTCATAATCAATTTCTCTGAAATTGTAACTCCATTCTCCATCTCCGACGTTGGCTGCTATTCCCACCGGATTACTTTTCTTAGGCCGATTAGATTCAGATTCCAAGGCCTCTCCCCTCACATTCTCAGTTTCCTCCTGATGTTTGTTCTCAATGCTCCCCAAATTGTGTTCCGAGGAATCCTTACTGTCCTTATCCACTGAGTTGTCCAATTCCTGAGGGGTATCAATGGTGGACTGAACCAAATCAGGATGACTGGGTGTAGTCCAATTGATCATGGTAGGTCCTTGCTTTATGAGTGGCGTTGTGTGCAACATCTTTCTCTAGCCTTCTTTCCCCAATTGTTGGAACAAATCCATCATGGCCTGTTGCCCTTTAACCAATTCTTGATTCTGCCTGTGTAGTTCTAATTGGAGGTTATCAAGAATTGACATGGTGTCATTTGGTGTCCTTTGGATTTCCTCCTTGAAATCCTGGTTAAGAGAGTTTCGTTGAGGTTGTGGATCAGAACCCACACTGGTGTTTAGGTTCTTGGGTGGGTCCTCTATTCTATCATGTTCAGGGTCCAGTTCTTCAAGAGGAACCATTCTTTATTTGGTCCTACTACAGAATAGTTGAGGTTCTAAGTTCTCCTCCCAGTCAGATTCTTCATCAGGGGACCAAATCAAAGGTTGATGATCCTGGGCTTGCCTAGATTTCTGATCATTTTCTGATTTTCGTTTGTCTAGAACTCCTTCTAACCCAAAGGTCAAGTAGGAAAGGTTGTTGAATTCATATGACCTTTCTTGGTTAGTATCCTGAGAAGGGTAGGGTTCTTGGTGTTCTAAAGTATAGGTCCTATCACAGTAGAGCGGGTCAGACCTAAATGAGGAGGCATCATGAGGAGAATCGAGATATGGAGCCCCACAATTTGAATCATACCCTTGGGTGGCTATGTTGGGTGTATTCCAATAAGAGGTTGGTGCGGTTTGGTCATAGTTGGACCAAGAGGGATATTCCAGGTTGTATCCCCAACTTGGTGGTTGGTTAGCCCAAGTAGGCTGCGGGTATGGTCCACTTGGGTTAGCATACAAATCCTGTTGGGGGTAGTTTGGGTAAGATGGATAGGCATTGAAATCCATGGTTTGGAAGAAATGGAAGGATGCGGGAAGAACAGATGAGAGAGAGTTGTGTACTCAACCAAGCAAACAAGCCTAGTCCTTATGGTGTATTCCTTAGGAGACCTAGAAATCTCACAAAGGTTGATTAAGTCCGTAAGCACTGGACTCCCCTTCCCAAGGTTAATTTGGCCAGGTTGATTATGAGGGGATTGCAGGAGAGGTTCTTCCTTTGGCTTGCGCCTCCGGTTCTGTAGACCACACAACCGCGGTCGTTTGACACTGCCCCGTAGCCTAGTCACCAGATTCTACCAAGGGAATGAAAGCCAAGTGCCTAGCGAACAAAACCTCGCCTTTTGAGACTTAACTCAGTCCTGCCTAGGGCACGTCTACTCAGTTTTAAAAGGTTAGGATAGTGCTTGTGCTTAGGGTGATGTGATGAGGCGTTGATTGGGGTGGTGCCTCTTAATTTTTCACTTTCAAAGTGTGTGCTTCTAGCAAAACATGGTTTTCAAGTAAGGATTTGTTAAGATGTGGTGTCTTTTAGTGTTTCATCCTTACTTTAGTACTTTTTAGGGTTGACGTGTCTTAATGTTTTCAAATAAGTTTCAGTGGGCACGTCAAGTTCTGCACACAATTCGATGAAAGTATATTTCCTTTTTATTCTGTAGAGGATCTAAAACCCTAGTGTACTCATCCTAATGATCATGCAGCTTCTATTAGATGAGTTAGTTTTAGGGTTGAGTGGTGCGGCCTAGGTCAACTCATGGTGGCTTCGCAAACACCACTCAAGAAAAAGAAAAGAACACTCCAAGAATTTATTCAGAATGCTAGAGAGTACATTTTTTTGTGGGGTGATGTGTTAAGGATGTGGGTCAAGCAATCATACACCACGCCCATTTTTTTCAATTTTTACAATTTTATTAGTTTTTTCACGCAAGCAAACAATCATGCGAGAAAGATTACTCACTATCGGTTCTTGTAGCGCCTACTCCCTTGCTACCACCGTGGGATGCGTCGCTTCGCCGTCCACGTGCCGAATTCCTGCAACCATCAAGTAAAAAGGAAAATAGGGCATTAGACGATGTGAGGATGAATGTGGGATGGAGGTGATAAAACAAATCCGTTGCCTCCCTGACAACGGCGCCAAAAACTGATGTGAGCCTGTGCGTGTGTGTTAAGGAGTGTCGTTATAGTCGCACTTGCAACGTCGGTTTTAAAATAATTAAACGGAGGTGAGTCCTAGTGTCGGTCTCAGGGAGGCATGAAAATCAGATTTTTACTTTACCACTTGTTGTCACGGAGAGTGCGGAATTTTGCTTGCGAAAGGTGCGGTTTTGAAAAGCGAGAGAGAGAGAGATAGAGAGGGAGAGAAGGTTTAGGGTTAGAAAGCTCTTTGTTTTGATCATGCAACTTGAATAGAAATTAAAATGGCAACTGAACGAGAAAATAACTTCATTAAACATGCACTTGTAGTTCATGACTTACAACATTAAATACATGCTTCAACAAAAATAATAAAAAGCTTAAGAGAGAGAGAGAGATAGAAAGAGTGTGTGTGGAGAGCGACGAGGCAGCCACGGCAGTGGAGGAGGCTCTGTCGGCGGCTCGTCATCTCCGGCGATTGCAAGAGTGCCTAAGGCTAGCTAAGAGAGGGGTAGAGTAGTTGCAAGGGGGAGTGAATGCCTTGAATGGTGGTTAGAGGGGGTTTAAATAGAGTTAAGGGCTTCCTAAAAGAAGAAGGGGCTTTAGCGACATCCAGAGTGTCGCTAAAATCGACATTCGCTGGTCAGCCGCCCGCCTCGTTACTTCTCCTCGTGCGATCCACGGCCGCTGAACGAGAGCCGTCCAATCAAAGATTAGACGGCTGAGAGTCTTCCTCGCCTGCGCTGGGATCGTGCCTCGGGCGCGCGTGTGCGTGCGCATCTCCGCTCGGCGCGCGCGCGCGCGTGGATGATCGTGAGCTGCGGTCGCGCCGCATGGAAAGATCTCGGCCGCCCACTTCTGATCGGGTGGCCGAATTTCTCTGCGCCCGTCGCCCGTCTTCAAATCCCGCTCCACGCGGCTCGAACGCGCGTCGCGTGGGTGCGGGCGTGCGCGCTCCTGTTGTGCCACACCAGCGCTTTATCGCGGCAACCGCGGGCGGGCGCGCGAGTCTGGGCCGTTCGATCGAATATCGACAGCCGAGATCTGATCTTGGCTTGATGAAGGCGCAGCGCATGGTGGGGTGGGCCGACGTGGTGTAATCTGGGCCGTTGATCTCCAGATCAACGGTCAGAACTTCTTGGGCCCATTGTAGGAGCTTCGGATGTCAGATTTGGCCGATCTTGAGTCCGTTGGACTCCGTTCGTCGTTCTGAATCCATTCGTGTGGTCCGATTGCTCATTTGAGGCCTGCTTTGACAAATGCTTACACAAATGGCCATTAATGCAATTTATAAGCAATATTGGTACATGATGCATGCAATGCTCCTATTCTACTTATGTTGTGCCTTTTATTCTAAAGATGGGCCATATTCAACATAATTATCACCCCCTTGTGTAGTGTTATCATTGGGCCTAGAGGAGAGGGACAATTTTGCTAGGCCAAGTTTCTGTCTAACTTGGGCCTTGTCTGTGCAGGCTTATTGGGTTTGAATTCTCACTAAGTATTCAGGCTTTACATAGTTGAAAACACCATTTTTTGCTTCATACACTTAGCTTATTTTTCTTAGAGTTTGATGCATTGCCTTACATTGAATAAATATGTTCCTTTGGATATCAATCTCTTGAGCTTCATTTTAATTACTTTATTAGTGGTTTATATTGTGAATTAATTGTTCTCTGAGACGACCTCGAGCTCACATTCGAGATATAAATTTAAGTGCTTTCGTTGATTTAGTCGCTATACTATGATGAGTATTTAAAACCCGACTTTAGCATGATAGCACATATCGTCATGGTTGGGCTCAAAAAAATGAGATAGTGTGTCAAGTCTACCTCCTCCATGATAATCTCATCCCGCCCAGTAGGAGCCCCTCACATCGTCGGTCCTCCTCGTCCGAAAAAAAGATGGCACTTGGTGGTTTTGCGTCGATTATCGTGCGCTCAACGAGAGAACGGTAAAAGTCCGCTACCCTATTCCCATCATCGAAGACTTGTTGGATGACCTCCAGGGGACTTCCTACTTCACCAAGATGGATCTTCATTTTGGCTACCATCAAATACGCATGCACGATGATGATGTTTACAAAACGGCCTTTCGCACACGAGAGGGCCACTACGAGTTCCTCGTTATGACCTTTTGGCTTTGTAATGCCCCATCCACCTTCCAGTGCCTTATGAACAACTTGTTCCTCCTCTACCTCAGGCAATTCGTGTTGGTTTTTTTCGACAACATTTTTATCTACAACCCCACATGGGACTTCCATCTCAAACACATTCAAGACATTTTAGATGCCTTTCGAATCCAGCATCTTGCTATCAAGATTTCTAACTTGGGCCACTTCGTGTCTACCCAAGGAGTCGTGGTTGACTCGCAGAAAATCCAAGTTGTCCTCTCGTGGCCCACGTCGGCCACCATGCACTCACTTCAAGGACTCGACAGCCCCACTCAATCAACTCCTCAGAGAAGGTGCTTTCACCTAGAATGATGATGCCCAACATTCCTTTACTTCCCTCAAGTAAGCCCTCACAAGTACCTCGGTACTTGCCTTGTCAGACTTCTTCACCTCCTTCATTGTGGAGTGCGACTCATCTGAACAAGGGGTTGTCACCGTCTTGATGCAGCGTGATCATCCCTTGGCTAACATGAGCCAACCTCTCATGCCATACTAGTCCACTTTCTCCACCTACAAGAAAGAGCTATAAGCTTTCGTTCTTGTAGTCCGAAAGTGGGACCAATATCTCTTGATCGACCGCTTCATCATCCGCACGGACCACCGTACACTCTGCCACCTCTTGCAACAGCACCTCACCTCAATCTGACAACAAAAATGGGTTGTCGGTCTCTCCCCCTACGATTTCGAGATCATGTATAAGTGAGGTGGCCTTAATAGAGCTGCTGATGCTCTATCTCGGAGAGACACACTCGAGCTCATCCACGCGGTCTCCACAGTCCACACCACGTGGGCTGACAGATTGCGCATGGAGTATCCACACCATGTCGACTATGCGCAAGCCCTCCAACTTGCAATGAATAACCACCAAAGTTTAGGCCACTAGGACTTGTGCGATGTCCTTCTCCATTATCGAGGATGCCTCTTCCTTGCATCCACCTCCCTACTGATTCCCCAAATATTATGGGAGTATCACGACTCCTCGCCAGGGAGGAGCTCTCGATGGATTTCATCGAAGCTTTGCCACGGGACCACAGCTACACCGTCCTCTTGGTCGTCGTCAACCATCTTTCTAAGTACGTCCACCTCTCTTCCTTGTGGCACCCATTCATGACAGTAGAGGTCGCGTGGATCTTCACCGACTCCATCATTTGCCTTCATGGAATTCTGCATGCTATAGTTAGTGATCACGACTCCATTTTCACAAGCAACTTTTGGCATGAGCTTTTGAAGCTTCAAGGATCCACCAGTTCTCCTCTGCATACCACCTGTAGAAGGATAGCCAAACAGAGGTCGTTAACCACACAATTGGCACCTATCTTTGCTGCTTTTGTAGAGAGCATCCCCACTTGTGGGTTCGTTGGCTACCATGGGTTGAGTATTCTTTCAACATACAATATTATTCCTCCACGGGTATTGCCCCCTTTGAGGTCGTCTATGGCCTACCACTACCATGCCTACGTGACTATATCCATGGTGAATCCCATTCGACTAAGGTTGCCTATACGCTATTATCTCGTGACACCATCCTCTGTGAACTCCACGAGCTCCTCCACCAGGCCCAAGACTGCATGCGTACCCTCGCCAATCGCCACCGGCACGATGTGCACTACCAACCTTGCTAAATGGTTTATCTACACCTATCTCCATTCTACTATGATCTCCTCTTGAAGGGTCCTCGTAATAAACTCTCCCCTAACTATTACAGCCCATTCCCCATTCTTCATAGTATTGGGACCATTGCCTACGAGCTCCAACTTCCCCTGGATTGCCGCCTCCACCCGATCTTCCACGTCTCTCAATTGAAGCTCCACCATGGCCAACAACCTCCAATTCCCACTCCACTAGCAGAATGGCCACCTTGTGACCAACAGGGTTGCTATCTGGACTGCATCCTCATTAGGTACATGACCTGTCGCAACAATGCCCAGGCTGCTGAAGTCCTCATTCTTTGGAGTGGTAGCGACGAATCCATGACCACATGGGAGGATTACCAATCCCTCCATAATCTTTTCCTTATTGGGTGCACGAGGATGACGTGTGTTTCTGGGCCAGGGGCAGTTGATAGACGTCCTCAGCAGACTAACACATGTCCCATGGTGGTAGGACACATGGACCTCCATCCACCAATTTTACAAGACCATTGTCACCTTCATGGGGAGTAGTGATAGGGTTAACGAAGTCTAACTGCTCCAGCACACATGCAAATGAGACAGGGCCCTCTTTTGGCTTGAGGGTAGAATGAATCCCTTGTAAGCAGTAGTTAATACATTAGAAGGGAAGATATGGCTAGATTAGATGGGATATGGTGATATTTTGTTAGATGTCGTGAGTCTTATCCTTGTATGGGATCTCCTATATGTATGTGTTATGAGAATGAATGAGAATCAACTCCAATTTCCAGTATTCCCTTGTATTGTTATCATTATGGTTGTTGGTTCCCCACCTGCAACGACACTGCTACAACACCTGTGACATGTCTCCGACATTCCCCATGTTTGAATCCTGAATTCCAAGACCCTATTAATAAGGCGAAGTTCAAAAAACATAACCGTCACTAGCCTATGCATTCCATTGTTGGAGAATACGCTGCGACCTCTCGAGCCATCATTCCCTTCATTGAGCTTGTAAGCTTCTTCACAAATGGCAATGGATGCAAGCACCAGCAAACCTAGGTATAGTATTAACTTGAAGCAGCTTAGTATAGGTTTCGAAAAAAAATGCTCATGCTTGTAGCAATTTTTCTTATTGTAGGAGTGGTTGGAGAGTTTACTTTCCTCAATGAGAACTACGATCAGCAGGTGGAAAGTACTAGGTTGAGAATGTGGGTTTGATTAGAGTAAATTGATTGTCATGTGCCACCGATGCGAATGGGGAATTCATCGGTTGATTTAAATTATCCATCGGATAAATGTAGAAATCCACCCAAGGATTGCAACAATCAATCAATGGATTTTAATTATCTATCATGAATGGAATGGTAATGCATCGGTGGATTTGACAATGGAACTGGTGTAGTTGAGGAATCCACCGGTTGGTTGGAAATGAGAACTCAATTAATGGGAGAATCCACCGGTTGATTAGAAAAAGCAACGAGTTGATTGTGCTTTACCACCGGTTGATTATTAAAATCAACGGGTTGATTTAGTTTTCCACTAGATGAATTGAAAAGCATCGGTGGATGTTCATTGTCCACTAGTGGAAAATGGTAATGCACTGGTTGACTCCAATAATCCATTAGTGGGAAAGGAAAATGCATCCATATATTGCATGAATCCATCGGTTGATTGTTGATAATCCACCGATGGGTTTTTGAGTTAATGCCATCTGTTTGATGTTTAGCAGTTAGGTCGACCAAAAGGCATGCTGTTGTCTATCAAGAAGGCACTTAAGTGATTAGGGATGATGTCAAGGAGGAGTTTAGGAAGACTCCTTTCATTGAAATCGTTAATAAAGAGAAGTTATTCCTTCAATTCAAAGATAGAGAATTGTATGGACTACTTGTTGACACATACAACATAGATAGGAAGGAGTTTGAGCTTAGATAACTAAGGTTGAAATTTATTTGCGATCATGTTGTGAAGATGATAGGCTTGAGGAATGAAGTAAGGAGGGTGGTTCTGATTGATGGGAAGAAGAACCCCAATGAGAGACCTAAGATTTGGACCGATAACTTCTTTAGCCTAAAGCCAAAGGTTAGGATTTTTGCAAAGAAGTTACAAAAATTCAATGTAGACGAGAAGAAGGGGAACACCAAAAAGAAGGAATCAGGGGATGAAAGGAAAGCACAAGTGGAAAAAGAGACAGAGTTGTTGGTTCTCATAACCATTGGGTTGATCCTATTGCCATATGGAGACCAAACCATCATCACATTGCTCTTCGACATGATTGAAGATTTGGAGTCCTTGATTCATACAACTGGGCTGAAGTCGTTCATGACTTCCTCCACGAAGGGCTTCAAGAGAACAAGGTTAATGAGCAAGCCCATTTGAAAGGTTACGCCTTGTTGCTTCTAGTGTGGGCGATGGAGATGTTTAGGGTGATGGACCCAATGAATGAGGACGCACAACTCATCCTTGAAAGATACAACCATGAGAAGACCTTCACAGAGTGAACTAAAAGTGTTGGTCTTCAATTGACGACGGTGACTGGAGTGCTTTCGTGCGTGTGTGTTAAGAAGTGTCATTATAGTTCGCACTTGCAATGTCGATTTTAAAGTAAAGAAACGGATGTGAGTCCGAGTGTCGGTCTCAGGGAGGCGTGAAAATCAGATTTTTCTTGTCACTTATTGTCACGAAAATCGTGGAGTTTTGCTTGCGAAAAGGTGCAGGTGAAAAGCGAGAGAGAGAGAGATTAGGATTAGAGTCGTTTCATTCTTTAACATGCAACTTGGATAGGAAATAAAGTAGACAACTGAATGGAAAATAACTTCATTAATCATGCAGCTTTAGTTCATCAATTACAACATTAGATACATGCTTTAACATAAGTAAAGTAAAGCTTAAAAGAGAGGAAGAAAGAGAGAGAGAGAGGGAGGGCGGCGAGGTAGCCACGGTGGTGGAGAAGGCTCCGTCGGCGACTCATCGTCTCCAGCGATTACAAAAGGGCCTAAAGCTAGCTAAGAGAGGGGTAGAGTAGTTGCAAGGGGAGTGAATGCCTTGAATGAGTGGTTGGAAGGGGTTTAAATAGGGAGAAGGGATTTCCAAATGAAGAAGGGGTTTTAGCGACGTCTGAGACGTCGCTAAAACCCTTCCAAAAACGTCGGTGAAGCTCCCAGCCTCTCGGTCACTCGCCCGCGCTATTCTTCCTCGCGCTCGATCCGTGGGCGTGGCATGAGAGCCGTCCGATCGAAAATCGGACGGCTAAGATCTTCACCAGGGTGCGCTTGGATCTCGCCTTGAGTGTACGTGCGTGCGGGCGTTGTCATTCGGCGTGTGCGCGCGCGTGGCTGATCAGCGCTTGAGGGCACGCCGCGTGGCACTATCTTGGCCGCCCGCTGCGGATCGGGCGACCTAATTTTGCCCGAGCGCGAAGTCGTCTTCTGATTTTAGCATCGCGCGGCTCGAACCTGCGTTGCGTGGGCGCGGGCATGCGTGTTAACCGCTGCGCTACGCCCGCTGCTTTGTCGCGGAGATCGCGGGTGTGCACGCGGTTCTCAGCCGTTCGATCTCCAGTTGAAGGTGGAAGCAGGCGTGCGGTGAGCGGGCGCCACGTGGCACATCGAGGGCCGTTGATCATTAAGTCAACGGTCATAACTTCTTGGGCCCATTGTGGGAGCTCCGGATGTCGGATTTGGCCGATTTTGAGTCCGTTGGACTCTGTTCGTTGTTCTGAATCCATCCATGCGGTTCGATTGCTCATCTAAAGCCTGCTTTGATAAGTGCTTATACAAATGGTCATTAATACTTTTTTATAAGCAATCTTGGCATATGATGCATGCAATGCTTCCATTATACTAATGTTGTGCCTTTTATTCTTAAGATGGGCCCTATTTAACAGAATTATCACCCCCAGATGCAGTGTTATCATACCCCATGCTTACTCCTTGCTATTCCTTAGCAAGGTTTATTCTAGCCTTTATTTTCTATCAGAATTTAAGAAGTAATTGCTTAGACACTTCATCACTTGTCACTAGGAGGAAATATACTAAGATCTTAATATACAAAGACTAAGCAGCGCCCGGGTGTCTGCTAAAATCCGAATCACCTGAATCCTTGCTTTAATGTTTGTAATTATACATATGTATATGTATATATATATTTTTAGAATTTTTTGGAATTCAGAGTGGGTTGGTAACTTTTTACGGCTACCCAACCCACCCAAAACTCGGTCAAAACCCTTAGTGCTAAGCATCCTGGTGTGAAGATTGTGATAGACTCACTCAACGGTAATTCAGACAAACTTCGGGTTTCTACGCCCTTAGGTGATCGGAAGAGGAATTATTTTGCCTGAAGGTGTATTTGTTTGATTGGTAGCTTTCTCCCTACACTTGTTTTAATTGGGGTCAACATAAGGATTTTCCCAGTGTATATCTCCCCGGCTTGTACTACTTCCCTACTTCTTCCTTAAGTGTTTTGGTTCTTTTTGTGCAATTACTGAGCTGGGCTCTGGACAACCGATGAATGGGCTGTTACCCACGATCACTTGCCAGCCATACTCGTGCGGTGAAGTGTGGTTTATTTTATTTTCTTTTTTTCTCCTTTTTTTTTTGTAGGTGGCTTCCCTAATCTCAAATGTACCTAGAGGCAATGAAGAAGAAGTGGTCCCATGGCTGGGCTCTAGACAACCTGCCAATGTGCTGTTACCCACGACAACTTGCCAGCCATACCACCCTAGAGAGTTCATTAGCTACCCAATTTTTGTCAAAATCTCCGAGGAGTGAGTCTGTGCAAGAATGTGTGCAGATGCTTAGACTCAAAGTTCTTCTGAGTTAGAGGGTGAGTTGATAAGTCGTATACTTATCACCTTATTTAGTAGGTGGATTAGAGTAGCTTAAGGTTGCAAAGATTCGAAGCTAAATCCATATTTTAACAGACACCAGGGTTGATTAAACTTGAAGGCCTGAAAAGTCTAAGTGTTCAAGTTCTTTTTGTATTATTTCCCACTATTGATAAGTTTCTAATGCCTAAATTTCTTCCTAAATTCATTTTATTTTATTTTATTTTATTCAGACTGATTAAATGAGCTCAAGATCGTGCAATTTACCACCCCCCATGCTTAAGTTGAACAATCCTCATTGGCAAATACATGGATGTAACAGGGGTTCAAAAAGATAGTACCTGAGTGATGTAAAATACCGAATCAGTTTGAATCCTTTGGGTTGCCTCTTGAGAAGCGCTGAGTTTAACGCCTCCAGCTAGGCGGTGCTTCGTGTCATCCCTTAATGAGGGTGACACTCTCCTTTGGGGGAACCTGGGCTAGGAAGTGTTTCAATCTTTGACCATTAACTGTAAAAGTGTGCCCAGTGTTTGGATCAGCGATTTCAACCGCCCCATTAGAGTAAGGCGTAACTACCCGAAATGGTCCTGTCCATTTGGACCTGAGTTTCCCCGGAAAGAGTTTTAGGCGGGCATCGAACAACCAGACTTGCTGGTTAGGCTCAAAGGTCTTTCTATGGATGAGCCGGTCATGGACGGCTTTCATTTTCTCCTTATACAGTCAACTATTCTCAAAAGCATCCCGACGAATTTCTTCGAGCTCAGATAGTTGGAGCGTCCTCTACGCATTGGCTAATTGGAAATCCATGTTACATTGCTTGACAACCCAGTAAGCTTGGTGTTCCAATTCAACAGGAAGATGGCAGGCTTTGCCAAAGACCAGGCGATAAGGCGACATGCCTATCGGGGTCTTGAAAGCGGTCCTATATGCCAACAGGGCATCATCTAGTCGTGTGGACCAGTCTTTCCTGTCAGGTCTCATAGTCTTTTGTAAAACATTCTTGATTTGTCTATTGGAGACCTTGGTCTGCCCATTTGTTTGCGGATGAAATGGGGTAGCAATGCGGTGGTTAACCCCATATTTTCTAAGTAGGGTATGGAATTGGGAGTGGATAAAATGACTCCACCATCACTGATCATGGCCTTTGGTATTCCAAACCGGGAAAAGATGTTCTGCTTAACAAAGTCCATAACAGTCCTGTGATCTCATCGGCAGGTGGCGACGACTTCAATCCATTTAGAAACATAGTCTACCGAGACTAGGATGTACTCGAAGCCGTTGGATGGTGGAAAGGGGCCCATAAAATTGATACCCCAAACGTCAAAGATTTCTACAATCAAAATGGGCTGGAGGGGCATCATATCTTTCCTGGTCATGGTCCCCAGCGTTGGCAGCATGAGAAAGTCCTAGCAAAGTTGTGTGCATACTTAAATAGGGAAGGCTAGTAGAATCCGAACTGCAGAACCTTTGCAGCTATTTTCTTTCTAGAGAAGTGGCCACCATAAGCCTGGTCATGACAGAAGGAAAGCACACTCTGAACTTTATTCTCAGGGATACACCTCCTGATGATCTGGTCGGCACAGAAGCGAAACAGCATGGGATCATCCCAGAAATAGTGCTTGGCCTCAGCCAAGAACCTGTCCTGTTGCTGTCTGGACCAGCTGTGTGGGGTTTGTCCTACAACTAGGTAGTTGACGTTGTCAGCATACCAAGGCAGTCTCTTGTCTTGCACAGCCAGAATGTGTTCATCAGGGAAGGAGTCAGATAGAGGTAGGGAGGGTCCAATGTGTTCTAGGTGACGTCTAGACAAGTGGTCAGCCACCACATTCTTTGATCCGGCCTTGTCATGGATTTCCAGGTCAAATTCCTACAAGAGTAGGATCCATCTGATGAGCTTGGGCTTTGCGTCCTTTTTCGCAAACAGGTGCCGGATGGCTGAGTGGTCAGTATAGATGGTCACGTGGGATCCTAGCAAGTACGATCGGAACTTCTCAAGTCCAAAGACTACATCGAGCAACTCTTTCTCTGTGACCGTATAATTTCGTTGGGCCTCGTCCAATGTTTTGCTCACGTAGTAGATCACCACAAGTTTCTTGTCTTGTCTTTGTCCCAGGATAGTGCCTATGGCAAAATCTGATGCATCACACATAATCTTAAAGTCCTGGGACCAATCCGGGGGCAGAAGTACAGGTGCTGTGGAGACTATGTCCCGGAGGGTGTGATAAGCCTGGATGCAATCAGAAGACATGTGGAATATGACGTCGTTGTCTAGAAGGTCGATTAAGGGTTTGGAAAGCTTGGAAAAGTCTTTAATGAACCTTCGATAGAAGCCAACATGTCCCAGAAATGAGCGAATCTGTCGGACTGAGCTAGGTGGAGGAAGTTTGGAAATCAAATCAACCTTAGCCCGATCTACCTCGATGCCCCTATGCGATCCGATGTGACCGAGGACAATTCCTTCTTGAACCATAAAATGTCTCTTTTCCCAACTTAACACCAGATTAACCTTGATACATTATTTCAGGATTTTCTCCAAGTTGCTCAAACAATAGTCGAATGAATTCCCAAATACAGAGAAATCATCCATAAAGACCTCTAGGTATTCACCCACCATTTCTAAAAAACTGGCTAGCATGCAACGTTGGAAGGTAGCAGGTGCGTTGCATAGCCCGAACGGCATTCGACGGAATGCAAAAGTGCCATACGGGCAAGTGAATGTGGTCTTTTCTTGATCTTCTGGAGCAATTGTGACTTGGTTATATCCTGAATATCCATCCAGGAAGCAAAAATACTTTTGCCCTACCAATCTTTCAAGGATCTGGTCAATGAATGGTAAGGGGAAATGATCCTTCTTAGTGGCTTCATTGAGCTTCCTATAATCAATACACACCCGCCATGCGGTGGTGGTGCGGGTGGGGATGGATTCACCATGATCATTGGTGACAACGGTGAGCCCGGCTTTCTTTGGAACCACTTGAGTGGGGCTCACCCAGGGGCTATCGGAGATAGGATAGATGATGTCGGCGTCAAGCCACTTGATAATTTCTTTCTTAACGACTTCCCGCATGTTTGGGTTTAGACGTCTCTGCATCTGGTGGGAGGGTCGTGCCCCTTCTTCCAGGTAAATCTTATGGGTGCAATAGGTGGGGCTAATTCCTCTCAAGTCCGAAATGGTCCAACCAATGGCGGCCCAATGTTCTGAAAGGGTTGCGGTCAACCTGAGTTCCTGATCCTTGGTTAGATGAGAATTAATAATCACAGGGAAAGTCTGGTCAGGTCCCAGGAAGACATACTTGAGGTTCTTGGGTAGTGGCTTGAGCTCGGGTGCGGGTGGAACCACAGTTGATGGAAAGGGAAAAGGCGGGAGTTGATCAACATCGATCTCCTCAAATGGTGTTGTGTGATGGTAATCATCCTTACAGAGGTCCATGGGTAGTGATGGGCCATAACAGTCATTACAGGTTTGGTGGTCTGAAACAAAACTAAGGGTGAGGCATTCCTCGACCAGAGTTTCCACGGGGTCATGTTCCTCAACACAATCGCAATCAAAAGACCTTGTCGCCCGGAAGATATCCAATTTCATTTTCTTGTCTCCGAAGGCGATTTCCATACATCCCGTGTCACAATCAATGTTTGCCTTAGCCGTAGCTAAGAAAGTTCTGCCTAAGATTATGGGTGCATTCTATAGTTTTTCAAAGACTGCCATGTCGAGCACCAAGAAGTCGACCGAGAAATAGAAGTCCTTGACCCGTACAATCACATCCTCGACAACCCCCTTCAGGGTTTTCACTGATCTATCAGCCAGCTGGATGGTGACAGGTGTGGGCGTCAACTCTCCGAAACCAAATTGGTGGTACAAGGTTGTTGGAATCAGATTGATAGAAGCACCTAAGTCCAAGAGCGCTCTATCAAATGTCATGCCCTCGATATTGTAGGAAATCAAGGGTGCTTCTGGGTCAGTTCGCTTGAGAGGAAGGTTGTTGGATATTACAGAACTTGCTTGTTCGGAGAGCACAACCTTCCTAGGTGCTTGAGGTCTTGGCTTACGTTTTGGTGTACAGGCATCTTTTAAAAACTTGGTGTAAGCCGGGATGTGCTTAATGGCTTCAAGGAACGGAATATTAATCTGTACCTGCTTAAAGATCTCCAAAAGCTCCTCAGTTTCCACAACATTCTTCTTTTTCTTGATTGTTTCCAAGGCCTCAGGGTAGGGTGTCTGAATGTGGATCGGATCTATTTCTGGGTCCTTGGGTTTTTCTGGTGCTTCTTTTGAGTCAGGTATTTCAGCGGGTGAAGTCTTGGGGAGAGTCGGCCATTTGGGATCCTGGGTTTTGGTGCCACTTCTCAAGGTCACCGCATTTGCAGAGGCATTAGGACCATGGGTTGATACTTGAGAAGACGAGGACGAAGAAGCACCAAACCCAGGGGGTGTTTGCAGGGCTGGCTGGACCATGTGAGCCTGCTCGGGATTGCCTTGGAACCCTTGCGAATTGGGACCTCTGTTAATTATGTTTCACGGGTTCGGTTGTGGCTGGGAAGGTAGAGATCCTTGTTGTTTACAGTCCAAGAGTTGGCTTAACTGTCCCTTTACCAAGGCCATTTCCTCCTGATGTTTCTAGTTCATGTTAGCCATCATCTTTATTAGGGTGTCCATTTGGTTTTGTGGGGGAGGGGCCGCCCTATTTTGATTATATGGGGGTCTAACTGGTGGTCCTTGCTGATAGGGGGCAAGTGTGGCTGCTGGTTTGGCCTGGGTTGGTTTTGGAATTGCGGTGGTTTCTAGTTTGTCCAACCAAAGTTGGGGTGGTTAAGCCAGCTAGTGTTGTAAGTGTTGGAGAAAGGGTCAGGTTTAGCGTAACCTTGGATAGCTTGCACATCTTCAAGGATAGCCGATGTTGATGGAGAGGGAAGAGAGTAATCAAGGGTTGAGGGAGCAAAGGTCCCTCCCTAGAACGTGGTCAGGGGTTGTTCCAGGTTCAGTTGGGTTAA
Organism: Thalassia testudinum; assembly: GCA_037157565.1. NCBI lineage: Eukaryota > Viridiplantae > Streptophyta > Magnoliopsida > Alismatales > Hydrocharitaceae > Thalassia > Thalassia testudinum. Next base: position 1,574,128 of record JAZHRO010000003.1, on the reverse strand, counting down.
GGGCTGGACCAGGTCAACATTATGTGCTCCCTTTGCTAGGGAGAAGGTCTATAACGGATTCCTGGTTTGGTTCAGTAGCTCATCAATTTTTTTGTCCACCAATTCCACTCGATCTAGTTTCTTGGCAATGATGTCCATGTCAACCATTCTAGAATTTGCTTGTACCTCATAAATCCCACCACGGGGTTAACTGGATCTATTAAACTGGGTCATGGAGGCATTGTTGAGCGAATTTTCGCTCATGGACTCAAAGAGCTCAAACATGCTCTCCTCGTCCTTGTTTAGGAAGTTCCCCCCGCATGAGGCATCTGATGAGTGGCTACTCATCATGGCTAAAAGGCCGAAATTAAGCTAGACACTAAGCAAAACAATATCAAATTAACATATAAAAAGGGTTAAGTGTGGGAATTAAAGAAAAGACCTAAAACTTTTAATGTGTGTTAAAACCTCCTAATTAGGTCACAAAAATGAGATATTTTGAAAACTAAAGAACAAATGATGATCCATGCATCAATTGAACACAGAAACAAGTTTGAAAAGACAAATCAGAAGTAAAATCAATGTCTTAAATGTTCAATTAAGCACATGTAAAAATTTGAAAGCAATTGGACATCATTTAGGCTTAGAAATAAATAGATTACAATTAGGTCCTTCATGCATTACATTTCTACCCTTCAAAACTCCTTCTTGGACCTTTTTGCAAGCCGCAGGGACCCTTCTGTATGACTGCAAGGCCCTTCCAGTTATAGTTCTTTTCACTTTTGGATCTGCACGCTATTCTTCTACCCCTTCGTTCAAGGGTCTTCCTGCAAGTTTTCCCTCATTTCAGAGAGAAGCCTGTGTTCTTCACGTGCACTGTAGCACGCGAAGAACACAGCCATTCTCAACCGTCCATCGCACTTTTGATCTCGATCTGCGGCTGGATTCAAATGGAACCTTCACGCGATTCGGTGCGTGCGTTCACCTCTCTTCCCAGATCTCATCTGACGGTCAGATCTATCTCTTGACTCGCCGCGCGCTCTACCCATCTCATCCTCACCACCAGCTTAATTTTGATTAACCACACCCTGGCGGTGATTCCAATCATTGAGCTGCTACTTAAGCACCTCAGTGGTGTCGCGCGCAAGGGATCTCTCCCTCCTACATCTCTTAGCGATCAGTTCGTCCACTCCAGTCTCTCCTCCTCATCTAGACCCTGATTTCACAGCCACCGGTTGTGGAATCATCGCCTGCTCTCGACCCTCCTCGTCGCTAAGGACCTCGTAGCACCTGAGGACGACCCTAGAGTCTCACTAGCAGACTCTTCCCTCCGCTGGAGTCACCTTCCTCCTTTCTTCCTCCTTAGCCGCCAGCTAAGGACCCATAGGTCCCATTCTTCCTTTTAGTTTAGGTTTTTAATTCTGCACAAGTAGTGTTAGATTTAGTTTGCAGTAGTTTAGAATAGATTTAGTTTTAATTGTTAGTGTTTAATGTTAGCTGTAGTTAGATTAGTCTTAGGAGTAGAATTAGTATTAGATCCCCTCCCTCACCTCCTCTGATCAGTCCAGATCAGAGGGGAAGAATCATCTGTTCATTGTTCAATTTATCTCCCTCTTCATGTTTTGTTTTTCCACCATCCAATTCTGATTTATGTTTCTTTTAACGATGATTTTTTCATCATTCACCCACACATCCGGATCCAATTTCAGATCTGGTGGTTTACAACCTCAGATCTGAAATTGGCGTCACAAGCACCATTTGGGGCTTCTCACTCACTCCATTTGTTTCACAAAAGCCCCTCTGTTTTAAATGGATTGCCTCAGTTTGTCAGAGCACTTTTGATTTGGATTTTAAAGGATTTTTACTCTCTGAAATGTTTTGACAGATCTGACAAATTGAAGGGATTTTTGGTTTTCATTGTGGGCAAGGACTCTGAGAAGTTCTCTGGTGACAGAGAACAACTCAGAAGAGCCTTTCATGAATCTGTTTCTACCTTGATCTGAATGCATTCGCAAGCTTTTATAAATTCCTTTAATGCATTCTTAGTCTGTTTTGCCATTTCAGAACTGTCATACACCACCTGTTTTGATGATTATTTTTGTATGGTGATTTCCTAACCTAAGGAGTTCTCCATACTCCTTAAGGTTGCAAGAAACAGGGATGGTATGTTTTTTGGTTTTAATTGATTGAGTTAAATTCTCCTTCATGCTGTCTATAGCATTAGGAAAAGACTAACTCAATGCCATTTGCTGTTTTGATCTAAAATGATGCTTCTGATAAGGTTTTTCCTTGTGGGTATTTGAACTGAATTCTTATGAGATTTTCGTGGGATTTAAACCCCTATCAGATTTGGATTTCAACTCTTTAATGTTTAGTTTGTTTTGAATTTTATCTTACTCCTAGTTACACAGCAACATGCTGCAACTTACAGCTACATTTCCCTCCATCTCTAAATTCTCCTCTTCTCTACAATTCCCTTCTCATCTGTGAATACATCCCCCTCTTCAAATGGACTAACTGCAGCAGCAGTTAGCCCATTTGACAGTGGCTTAAGCCACTGCTGATGCTAAACAAAACACCCTGAACAGCACACCTTCTCATCCCTCTCCATCTTCTCTGACAGTAGCTTAGCTGCTGTTTAAATTGAAATCAAAACTTAATTAACCCTTCTTCCCTCATTTCCTAACTTCCTACTAAAACCTAATTATACATACTTATTTTAAAACTGTAAATATACCTATCCATAGTATTATAACTATAACATATAGCCTAATTATGTAAGTAAGATACATAGTTATACTGTAAATATGTATAAAACCTGTACATAAATCCATATACATATGTAATCTATGTAAATATATGTATATATACTAAACTATTATGTATGTATCTACTTAATAATGTATATATATATAAACAGATCCCTATTTACATATTTAATAGCTAAATTGTAGAGTAACTTAGCTAAATTAATAATTTAGAGATATAATTAAATTAAATAAATCTATAAAATTAGGATAATATATATAGTAAGTAATTTAAGCTAATTAAAGTGTATTTATACCTAGTACAGCTTACTGTAACTTAGTTTTAATTATAAACTACACAGAATTGCTATTTTAGCCTAAATAAAACATAAATAAATTCGTAAAAATACAATAAAAATATGTATTAAATACTTAAGTATGTAAATTGAAACTGTTTAAGGTCAATTAGACCATTTACTAATTATTTTATAAGTAATTAACTATTTAATCACCTAAATCCACCTGTATAATCAGCATAGTTTAACGAATTTATTTGTATAGTAAATATATTTAAAATTAAAAATTAATAAATCAACTATGTAGTATTATGTAAATATTTTATTTTATTTTATTTTATAATTTATGGCCCCCAAATCGAGGACCAAAAACGTGCCCAGAAGCAGCTGCGGCTGACTTCCAACGCACAATGTGGCGCTGGAATAGCGCCACATCGTGCGCTGCAAGTCAGACGCAGCGCCATATAAGTTAATTATGCTATAGGTTACTTAGTCGTCACGGTGCCGGGCGCCCGAAACGCGATCGTCTTATGCGACCCGATTACCCATTGAACTCTGGTCTGACTACTCTGTCTGAGTATACGATTATGTGCAGGGCCGGGGGCCCGAGCGTGGGGACTTGTTGTGGCGCGCATGGCTGAGGCCCAGCGCTTAATATTTAAACGTAATTAAGCCACCTCATCGAAGATTAGGGCGTACTTAGTAGAGGTCAGGTCCCGCCCTCTGGGTGTAGCGTATCCCTCGAAAAGCGCGCCCGCAAATTAAACAAATTTTAAACTGAATAATAAAAAGCTAATGACGTTTGCTTAATCCCCTTCGCCACAACACTTCAAAACTCTGTTCAGACCGAAACATAACGCAAAAACAAAAGAGAAGAAGAAACGTCGCTATAGCCCATTACATTTGTATAAATAAACCCATATAATTACTAACAGAATAAAATGACACTATAAACATCGCTAAAGACCTCAGTTTGCTTCTTTAGGTTGTATATAGTGTTTTCTGAGATTTAGCGACGCTTATATCTGTCACTGAAACTACTGTATATGTTACTATAAATAACAAAATGATAAGTTAAGTCTCTACACCATTGCATCCTAAGGTATTATATACTATCATGTTACTACTAATAGGATAACTTGTAAATACATAGTTTAGAGTATAATAATAGATTGTTTGATGCTTGTTCATAGTTAGTATTTTTGCAAGCATTTCTTAGTAATTAGGTAAATAAAACACACATTCATTCATTCTTTAATAAGATGTAAAGTTTCTTTTTGGAATTAGAGGATAATTTTGAGATCAAAGAGTGACCGAATTAAATTCAATAAATTGCCTCCCAGTGAACGACCTAGAACAAAACCAGTAAAAATTAGATAAATAAGCAAATGATAATAATGGTTGTAATGACTGGTACTCACCCATACTCACCACTATACGACATTCTTAATGTTATATTATACACCCTATACTACAACGACATGATCATAACAATAATCATTCATTGTCATGCAACCATTGTGTTATATACACAACCTCCATTGTTACACATCATCATCAGCATCGACGAAGTTCCATAGGTTGCTGTCCAGACTGTGGTAGAAAATCTAGGCCAATTGCCACCTTGGTACTTCGTGGTGTGGGCATTTCCTCAAAAGTTCATTAACTCTTTCCCACGCCTCATGGAACTGTTCCCCACCCTGGAGTGTAAAGGTAGTAATAGCTCTTCTGAGGGCATGGGTCTTTCACATGGGGAAGAATTTCTTTAGAAATGCATGCCTCAGTTCTTCCCAGGTGGTGATGGGTCTACCTAGGGTTCTAAGCCAGTGAGAAGCCTTGTCTCTTAACGAGAAGGGAAACATCCTAATTAGAGCAATGTTAAGGCTAATGTTCCTAGGTTTCACAGTTCGTGCTATGTGGTCGAGATCCTTTAGGTGCTGGAATGGGTCCTCATTTGAGCTTCCATGGAAGTGGCTCTGGATCAGACTTAAAACATTTGGTTTTAGCTCAAAATCATCTCCCCCTTCGGGGGTCCTAAGGTGTGGCTCGACTCTAATAGCGGAAGGATTATAGAAATCGCGGAGGGGCCTCAGTTGATCTTGAAATGGTGGTACATCGGGTGGTGGTTGCCCTTGTGGGTTCTGTAACTGGTGCATGGCTTGTATGATGGTGTGGATCTGTTGTTGCTGAAGCTGGTGGTTTGCATTAATTTGGGCTTGGATGATGGCCATTGTGTCTGGTAGGGGTTGATCCTCAGCCTCATCTACCCTAGGTTCAGCCATGTTTCTAGCAGAATCAAGTCGCCTGGGTTCCCGTCCCAAAACAAACAACTTGGGATGCAGTGAGCGTCTCCCGTGCATACACTAGAGAAGAGCAGGAGGGGATGCGGAGAGCGACAGATGCGAGAAGTGTGTTCAACCAAGCAAACAAGCCTAGTCCTTATGGTGTATTCCTTAGGAGACCTAGAAATCTCAAAAAGGGTGATTAAGTCCGTAGGCACTGGACTCCCCTTCCCAAGGCTAATCTGGCCAGGTTGATTACGAGGGGATTGCAGGGAAGGTTCTTCCTTTGGCTTGCGCCGCCAGTTCCATAGATCCCACAACCGTGGTCGTTTGACACTGTCCCGCAGCCTAGTCACCAGATTCTACCAAGGGATTGAAAGCCAAGTGCCCAGCGAACAAAACCTCGCCTTTCAAGACTTAACTCAGTCCTGCCTAGGGCACGTCTACTCAGTTTTACAAGGGCTAGGATAGTGCTTGTGATAGGGTTATGCAATGAGGCTTTGATTGGGGTGGTGCCTCTTAATTTTCCACTTTCAGAGTGTGTGCTTCTATTAAAGCATGGTTTTCAAGCAAGGTTTTTTTTCAAGATGTGTCTTTTAGTGTTTCATCCTTACTTTGGTGTCTTTTACGGTTGACGTGTCTTAATGTTTTCAGACAAGTTTCAGTGGGCACGTCAAGTTTTGCACACAATTTGGTGAAAGTAGATTTCCTTTTATTTTGTAGAGGCTCTAAAACCCTAATGTACTCATCCTAATGATCATGCAGCTTCTATTAGATGAATCATTTTTAGGGTTGAGTGGTGCGGCCCAAGTCAATCCACGATGGCTTCACAAACACCACTCAAAAAGAGAAAAGAATATTTCAAGAATTTATTCAGAATGTTAGAGTGTATATTTTTTTGTTGGATGATGTGTTAAGGATGTGGGTCAAGTAATCATACACCACGCCAATTTTTTTCACTTTTTATAATTTTTTTTAGTTTTTTCACGTAAGCAAACAGTCATGAGTGAAGAATTACTCACTACCGGTCCTTGTTGTGCCTACTCCCTTGTTACCGTCATGGGATGCGTTGCTTCACCGTCCAAGCGTCGAATTCCTGCAACCATCAAGTAAAAAGGAGACAAGGCATTAGACAATGTGAGAATGGATGTGGAATGGAAGTGATAAAACAAATCCGTTGCCTCCTCGGCAACGGCGCCAAAAACTGGCGTGCTTTCGTGCGTGTGTGTTAAGAAGTGTCGTTATAGTTCGCACTTGCAATGTCAGTTTTAAAGTAAAGAAACGGATGTGAGTCCGAGTGTCGGTCTTAGGGAGGCGTGAAAATCGAATTTTTATTGTCACTTATTGTCACGAAAATCGTAGAGTTTTGCTTGCGAAAAGGTGCAGGTGAAAAGCGAGAGAGAGAGAGAGAGATTAGGGTTAGAGTCGTTTCATTCTTTAACATGCAACTTGGATAGGAAATAAAGTAGACAACTGAATGGAAAATAACTTCATTAATCATGCAGCTTTAGTTCATCAATTACAACATTAGATACATGCTTAAACATAAGTAAAGTAAAGCTTAAAAGAGAGGAAGAAAGAGAAAGAGAGGGAGGGCATCGAGGCAACCACGATGGTGGAGAAGGCTTCGTCGGCGGCTCGTCGTCTCCGGCGATTACAAAAGGGCCTAAAGCTAGCTAAGAGAGGGGTAGAGTAGTTGCAAGGAGAGTGAATGCCTTGAATGAGTGGTTGGAAGGGGTTTAAATAGGGAGAAGGGCTTTCCAAATGAAGAAGGGGTTTTAGTGACGTCCGGGACGTCGCTAATACCCTTCCAAAAATGTTAGTGATGCTCCCAGCTCGTTGGTCGCTCGCCCACGCTGTTCTTCCTCGCGCTTGATCTATGGGCGCGGCATGAGAACCGTCCGATCAAAGATCGGACGGCTGAGATCTTTGCCTGGGCACGCTTGGATCGCACCTTGAGTGTGCGTGCGCGTGGGCGTTGTCGTCCGGTGTGTGCGCGTGCGTGGCTAATCAGTGCCTGAGGGCATGCCGCGTGGTGCTATCTCAGCTGCCCGCTGCTGATCGGGTGGGCCAATTTTGCCCAAGCGCGAAGTCATCTTCTGATTTCAGCACCGCGCGGCTCGAACCCGCGTCGCGTGGGCACAGGCGTGCGCGTTAACCACTGCGCTACGCTCGCTGCTTTGTTGCAGCGACCGCGAGCATGCGCGCGGTTCTCAGCCGTCTGATCAGAGATCGATGGTTGAGATCTAATCTCCGATTGAAGGTGGAAGCGGGTGCACGGTGAGCGGGCGTCACGTGGCGCATCGAGGGTCGTTGATCATCAAATCAATGGTCAGAACTTCTTGGGTCCATTGTGGGAGCTCCGGATGTCGGATTTGGTCGATTTTGAGTCCGTTGGACTCCATTTGTCGTTCTGAATCCATCCGTGTAGTCCGATTGCTCATCTGAGGCCTGCTTTGACAAGTGCTCATACAAATGGCTGTTAATACTATTTTATAAGAAATCTTGGCATATGATGCATGCAATGCTCCCATTCTACTTATGTTGTGCCTTTTATTCTTAAGATGTGCCCTATTTAACTAAATTATCACCCCCAGATGCAGTGTTATCAGTGACGAAGGAGAATCCTAAGGAGTCCCCATTTAAGGAAGAGTACGAGTAAATTGAGAGAAAGTGAGGTGCTTCTTCCTTGGGCACAGCGAAGGATGAAGCAAGAAAGAAAAGAAGAGGAGAAAAGGAGGGTGAGCTGTTGCCATCAGAGAGGACAGGTGAGGAGGAGAGCAAGATGCCTGATGATGGGGAAGCAAATGAAGGGGGAAGATCAACAGATGGGAAGATGGTAATGGTCGAGGAGAGTTATTTTAAAAATTTGAAGGAATTAAAGAAGGCGAGGAGGGATAATATTGGGTTAAGAGGACTGATTACCAAACTCATTGAAGAGAAGGAGGCTCTTCAAGGAGAGATGGAGATAATGGAAGCTTTCTTGGGCTGTTTAGGTAGGGATGGAAACAAAGGTGGGGAGTAGCTGAAGTCATCAGGAGAGGGAGAGGAAAGAAACATGGAGGGGGATGTTATGGATGAACAGGGGAGGGAGGAAAATGCATCGGTAGTACATGAGGAAGTAGGAGGTGAGGAACTTCAAGTAGAGGGGGTTGACAACCAAAGCCATGGTGAGGGTGACATTGGTGAGGTTGAGATGAATGTTCATGAAAGAGGCAAAGAGGTGGTTGAGCATGGAGTTGAAAAAGGCAACATGTAACTCAACATTCCTACAGAGGGAGGTGCACCGGGTGAGGCCGAGGAACGAAGTGTCAAACAACAGCACCTCAAGGAAGGAGGACGTAAGGAGGTTGAGGTAGAGTTGACTTTGACTTCGACCGACCATGCGGAGGGAAGATCAGAAGCAACTGTTCAGGTGTGCATCGATTTCATAAATTTCAATATAGATGGTAAGTTGATAGGTGGTTGTATGCACTGTAATAAACTAGTTGGTTTTTGGAATCCATCGGTTAATTATTACTATAAAATAGTTGGTTTTTGAAATCAACCGGTTGATTGTTTGAATCAATCAGTTGGTTATTGAATTCAACCGGTTGAGTATTCCAATCCACCAGCTGATCATGTAAATCAACTAGTTAATCTATAAATCAACTGGTTGATCATGTAAATCACCCAATTGATTATCAAAATTCAACCCACTGATCCATAAATTCAATCGTTTGATTGTCCAAACCAACCAGTTGGTTTCTGAACCCAATCAGTGTGTTCCTTATAACATTGGTTCTTACGAAGTGCATGTGATGATAACGTTATCATCATCCATATCTAGTTTTAATTAGTCAAAATCAAAGAGCCGTAATTCATTGCATATCAATTCTGAGAGAAATGCACTAAAATAGGGGTAAAACTATAGTTTTAACAGAATATCCTAATTGCAGAGCAATCACGGGATTTCCCAGGGGTTAATTAAAGGTCAAATGGTCATAAATGTCTAATAAGTGGGTTCATGTAGACAGAAATAAGTTTTCACACATTTCAAGAATTAATGGACCTCTGAACCCTAAAAACAGACCTGCTTAATTATCTGAGGTTCTGGTTAGGATAAAATTCACCTAAACCTTCTAAAAATCATATAAAAATATTCTATAAGGTTTGGTATGCTTTCTTTGACCATTGGAACCCATTTTGACCTAAAATAGAGTCTTATACAGACAATTGCCCTAATTTGGGTTTCTGCACAATTTACCCAGTCAAACTTGGTCAAAACCTAAATCATACTTCACCATCATATTTCTTGGGTCCAAATTAGGTTTTTGCCAAAATTTAGGCCCAATCAGAGATGATCTTGACCTAGTTTGCATTTTGGTCTAGTCTAATTCTTCTTTTCTCACTTAAACCCCTAGCTTTCAAAATTCTTTTCAAATACCCCCCTAACTTCATCATATTCTTCACAAATAGGTCCCCTCTGCCTTCAGACTCCTAAACCCAACTCTGGCGACCTTCAATCAAGGAGTTCTTTTTTATTTCTTGCCCAATCTCTTCCAAAATTGGAAGGGAGACTCCTGAGAGATTTTCCTACAATTTGAGCCGCATCTTGGGCTCTAATTCCTTTCCAATACCTAATGAGAATCATTTGAAGGAGTGGGTCTCCTATTTCGTGAAGCTTTAAAGCTTCCAAGATTGGTCTCTAAGCTTGGAAAGCTATCTTGAGGTCTATTTAAGGACCCAGGTCGCAAGGCCGTACTCCTTAGCTTGGTTTGGATCGGTTCTCCACCTTCTTCTCCTCTCTCCGGCCAATCCCTCCGCAAGCTCCAGCGAGCTTCATCAACTCCCTTCCTCATCGACCATCACAGACCATAGCTAGCTGGTCTACCTTCCTTAACTTCCTCCACAGCTCGCAATACCAGCGACGGCCATCTTCCCCTCTCTTCCTCGCCATTCTCCCTCATCGGAGGTCTTCACCTTCCATGGCGTTGACCATACCACAACTGGTGCCATCCTACCCCCTTCGACCGTTAGAATAGGTTAGTTAGGTTTATTAGGTCCTTAGGTTAGCTTCCTTTATTCAAAACCCAAAAAGACCCCTCGACCTCCACACACACCGTTATCTCCTTCCGCTCCGGCCACCTCTCCGAAGAAGCCCATCTCACACCACAAGCCACCAACTGCCTCACCAATGACCACACAACCTCTGCTAGCTCACACCCATCAAAACCCCCATCTTTATTCACCTTTCCATTCCCTTACGTGGCCCCCCGAACACACCCATCACTGACCACCTTCTCCATCACCGACTGACTGCCACGCACCACTATCCTTCACACAAACACCACCATCGCATTCCACACCCTCCGACGAAGCTTATGAGCCATTTTAATGTGGTCGTAAGGCCGTATTGATGATTTTCAGGTCTCGTCATTCTCCGCCATCACTGCTATCATCTTTGACGTTATTCGCCCGCCTCCGTCCACTTCAGGTTCTGATAATACTCCCAGGTGCTACGGAAGAAGATCACGAAGCATTCCAGGCACTTGATTGGGCAAGAGAAGACCAACGTAGTGCCAATTGGAGAAGTCTTCACCTGCAAGTGCACACGAGAGAAAGCTATGGGATATAGTCCCACATCGTGGGATTTGGGAGTAGTGAGCAAGCATATATTGATTTTCTGATATGGCTTTATCGCCTCAGTACATCAGGGGTGAGGTCCTCATACACCTCACTTAACCCGACCTGCCTAAGCTCTCTCACTCCTCGGCTGTGACCCCACGCACGCAGCCCTAGACCCGAAAACGCGACCTGTGTACCCAATTAACCCGGCTATCTGAGAGAAAGAGAAGAGAAGGAAGGAAAGAAAGAGAGACAAGGGTAGGGGTGGGTTTTGCTCCTTGGCGCAGTTGTGCGACACTTAGTCACTGGGAAGGAAAGAAGAGCCAAGGAGAAGGCCCTGAGAAGAAAAAGCTGAGAAAGGAAGAGAAGAGGAGAGTTAAAGGTAGAAGAAGAAGAGAAGGTTGTGCCTAAGAGAGAGCAGAAAGAAGAAAAAGAAGATCAAAGAAGAAAACACTATAGCAAGGGACAGTTAAGTCGTCTGATTCTCAAATCAGACGTTTGATCACTGTTAATTTTTTAACATTGATGAGTATTTGATATATATGTGCTTAGACTAATAATTGGTGATCTAAATCACCAATTATTTTATCTTAGTTATCTTTTTGGTCACTTAAAGACTTGAAATACTTATGTTATTCATTGAACGTCTAATGTGACATATTAGCATTTATTGAATATCATTATTGTGCTTATTTATGTGCTCATTTATATTTTGATTAAAGATTAGCATGTGAATTCCTACTTGCTCCCTATGTTCGACCTCGGACTTCATTTCTTGATTCTGAGTTATAAATTGTATTTGTTGACAAGCGATTTAGAGGGTACTACAATGAATGCATATTTTATCTCCTTGAAAGCTCGTCAACATTTTGGTGCCATTGCCGAGGAGCAATGCGTAATTCACTGCTACTCTTATTTCTATCTGATTATATCTGAGCACTAACTTGCCCTGTTTGATTTCTTGTGATTTTGTGAGGTACATCACGAGGCGATCTTTCGCGCAAAACAACCATTCATATGGCAGGTAATCTCTTTTCTTCCCTAATCTCCTAATCCTTGGAAGAGAGAAAAAGGAAACAATCAATTAGGAACTACCTACCTTACTTTCTTAGTTAATCATCATTTAAAAGGTAAGTTTCTTGATTTATGAAAAAAAATTAATATCTGATTGAAAGCCGGAGGTGATTTTGTTTAGAAATTCTTACCAAAATTGTTTGTACCTATTAGGGACTACACTTAATGTCTAAATCTCTTTGGGCTAACACACTTCTTACTTGAAGCCCAAGGTGAACATTTTGGGATTTAATTGGACTTGGAATAGATCCAATTAGAGTTTTCAACATTAAGGTTTGAAGTGTTAGTTCACATGTGCCTGTATTAAAGAGAATAAACCCTCCCGCATTAGTGTGCTACCTAAGCCCTTGTTTGAAAAGATCTAATCAAGTAGAACCCTAAAATTAGGCTCTAATTGCACTTGAACCCTAAAATCTTGAACCTAATAACTTGAGAATCATTCCAGGGTGATTTCTGGGTCTTTACCTATATTTCATTTTTCCGTCTTTAGGGTAGGTCAGGTGAAGTTGGTCTACTTTGTGGGCCAACTAACCTCTAAATTAGGTCACAAGTCAAAATAACTTCTAATCAAGTGAAATCCAAGGCACTAATTAAGCCAAAATTGGTACACTCAAGGTCTTAAGTCCGTACATTTCGGTCTACTTGGAATCGTAGTGACAAGGAAGGTCAGGTGGGGGAAAACCTGTAACTCGTGGGGACGCTCAACAGTGTAGGGGTCTTTGTGGGGCTCTCCCTTCTTGGCTACTCAGGTATTTCTCAAGTGTGCAGATTTCTGATTCAGAGGTATCATCCGCCTAGAAACAGCCTTAGTCATCCAAAAATCTTTGGGTGCCTTGATTGGGTCCAAATAACATCCAATCCCTCATCTTTTCTATAGAACACATACACAGGAAGGTCATTAGGTTTTTAACCTAAGAGATCTCATTAGATCTTCTTGGAAATTTCTTTCAGATCTAATAAGTTCCAATCTGAACCTAACACTAATTCTAAATCTTGATTCCACCGCCTGATTTGAAAATGCAACCTGACATTTTAGGAAAACTGTTTAGGAAACTCGAATCCCAAATGAGCATCAAAGAGAAGATGATTGAGGTTGCTCTCAAACACCATGATGACTATTTCAAGACCTCAAATCCAATTAACAGGATTCAAGTTACCATACCAGAAACAACAACCCACATTATGAATCGTGCTGGACTGCTATTTACATAAATGATACACGGTTCAACCCTGGACGATCTTTTAGCTAAATACAATGAGTTGTGAAGACTACACAATATCGAGTATATACATTATTTGTGCAATCCACACCTTTGGGAGACATACCAAGGTCTCATGGAAAAACGTGGGAGTATGTTGAACACATTACAGCAAACCGTTGATCAAAACTACCCATACATCCCTTCAGAAATTGATGAGACACCTTGGAACAACATTGAGGATCAATACGATTTCCCAGAGCCTGGAAAAGAGAATCAAGGTTGTTGTGGACCCCCAACCCAAATAGAATCTGATTCAAATTATGGGCAGATTGATATCCATGATCTTGAGATGGGTTGGGAGGATCTAATTGCAAGTGTTCCCGATTTTGAGCCAACCCTAGAAAATCAAGAGCCTGGTTCACTAAGGCTTGAATTCCCAAACACCTGTAATGAGGAGCTTAAAACAAAACTTCTCGAGAATGTAAATCTCGAGCCATATCCTGTTAAGGTGATTCTTAAGAATGATTCTGACATCCCAATAGAGCACAGCCTAAATTCTAGTGATCCAATCGTTACCCTTACCTAGAATCTGGATTCGAGCCTATTTGGGATAATCATGAGGCCCAAAATGATGAGAGTCAAATTTTGAATTTGAATTACGATTATAGGCCCGTATTTGATGAATAAACCTCTCCAACCTCCTCAAAGACACTAATTGATTTTTCAGAAGCCACGCTGATCTATGATATAGAAACCGAGGAGTTGGATGAGTTGGGAATTGATTGGGTCTACCCTAAGAGCCAAGGACCTGAGCCCATGCCTAATCAGGACACCTTTTTAAGCTTAGAATTTGAAATTAGGATAGATCCAAGTCAGGGTGCTGATTCTACACATCTTGATTCTCTGTGGTGGAACTTTTGATCCAGAATCAGATTTAGAAACTTACTCTTGCAAGTTTTCTGACGATTTCGAATCTTACTCTGATTTTGGAGAACTGTTGTTTCCTAATGACTGTGTTTACGACTGCTGGATCGGGTTATAACAATGTCACATTGTAGTATAGCCGAAAAAGCATCCAAAATAAATATAATTTTGTTACTCGAATTTTGAAAAACGAGGTCGAACACAAGGAGCAAATGGAATTCACATACTAATCTCAATAATAAATGCATATTGAACACATAATACTACTCAAAATCTAATTAAGAATGTAAAGCATGAGTATATGGAGCATAAAAAGAGTTGTAGCTAAAAATAAAGGAGAGCTTATAAAAAATTGGACGTCTGATTTTGTAAGTGATGTGCTACAGTGCTCTCTTTCTCTGATTTCTTCCTTCTCCTTTCTTTGCCTTCTTTCTCTGATTTCTCTTGCTTGGCTTATTCTTCTCTTTCTCTACCTTCTTTCTTCTTTCTTTCTCTAGCCCTTCTCTTTCCTTCTTCTTCCTCAGCTTCTTCCTTTCTTCTTTCTCTTCCTTGGATTCTTCCTTGGCCTTCTCTTCCTTAGCTTCTTCCTCCTTCCTTCTTTCTTCTTCACTACCTGACCTTTTCTTCTTTCAGCTTCTTCCTTCTCTACCTTACCTTTTGTGGCTCTTTTCTTTCCTTCAGCTCCTTTCTCTTCTACTTCAGCCGTTATCCTTCTCCTTCCTCTTCTTTAGGTTTGCTTCTCCTCTTCTTAACCTACAGAACAAAACCTACCCCCTACCCACGCGAACTCTCCACTCCTTTCTCTCTTAGGTTTTGCTCCCCCAGAGCCACGCTTCTTGGGTAATCGGGTCGGGTACGTGCCTAGGACCAGGCCCACCAGCGTGTAGTGGTGGGTGAGGTGTGCTAGTTGGGTCGAATCTACTAGGTCGTGGGGTTTGGTCGCGGATGAGGCGGTCGGGTCGGGTGAGAGGGACCTCACCCAGTGAGCTGGAGGCGACAAAGCTATGACATAAATTCCTTTTATGCAACCATGCTCGCTTGTCCAATTCCGAGGTGGGACTAAATGTCCCACCTCCCTTGTTCGCGCCGCAGCAGCAGGTAGTGCTCCCAATTCGTGAGGCTGCAAGGGTGTTTGCTTCCAATTGGGAACCTAAGCACGTTCGTGCCTTAGGTCTGCGTCACCTGTGCCTTTCACCTAGAGCAGCAGCAGTTGGAGCACAGCACGCGAGCTTCAAGCTCCTTCATCAAGGCGGTCGATGTGCCTAAACCTGAAATCATGAGCACGGTCTTGCGACCACGTGAAAACGTCCAGGGAGATTCACCAAGGCACGGTGAGTGTACTGCGGTGGTCGGCGTGGTGTGGGGATGGCTATGGTGGCGTGTCTAGGGTTCTCTGTGGTCGTGTGAGTGGGTGTGTTCGAGGGTGCTTTTGGGTGGTCAATAGAGAGATTGGAGTAGGGGAAATGGTAAGTGAGGTGTTGCGGAGGTTGTAGGGTGGTTGGCGAGGTGGATGGACGTGCAGAGCGATGGGGGCACCTCGCTGGAGGGTTCACTGGAGGCGGAGAAGGTGATGGTGATCGGTGGCATTGAGGGGTGTTTTTGAGAAATAAAGACAGGGAATGAGAGTAGAAGAAAGAGGGAAGCTAATACCTACTTCTAAAGACGAAGAGGACAGGGGAGGCATTTGGGCTGGTACGACCGACGCCAGAGACGAAGATCTCGGTAGATGAGGCGGCAGCTAAGATAAAGGCAGAGGCGGTGTCGGTCGATGTTGTGCAACGCGGATGAGTGAGAGGAAGATAACCCAACCACTGGTATTGTGGTTGGGAGATGAATTAGCAAGGGAAGAACCGCCAAAGCTAGCGGAGATGTTGCGGCCGGCGAGGAGAGAAGAATTGAGGGGGAACCGACCCAATCTCAAGCTGAGGAGATGCAGGTGGATCAGGGGCTGCTTAAATAATCCTTTGGGGACTTATTTGTGCTTGGAAGCCAAGCAAGGTATGATGACCGGAGATGGAGGCTTCAAAAAGACCCAAATCTCTCATGCGTTCGCATGAGAGATTGGGTACAAATTAGGGCTCAGTGATGGGTTCAAATTGGAGGAGATTACTCAAAGAATCTCCCTTCCAATTTTGCGAGGGATTCTCTGAGCAATCAAGGAGGATCTATGCTTGGAAGCCAAGCAAGGTATGATGACCGGAGATGGAGGCTTCAAAAAGACCCAAATCTCTCATGCGATCGCATGAGAGATTGGGTACAAATTAGGGCTCAGTGATGGGTTCAAATTGGAGGAGATTACTCAAAGAATCTCCCTTCCAATTTTGCGAGGGATTCTCTGAGCAATCAAGGAGGATCCTCCTTCTAAAGTTCGCTAGAGTAGGATTTCCTCTGCTATAATGGGGGAGGGACCTATTTGCAAGGATGATGAAGAAGTTAGGGGGCCAAATGCAAGGGTTTTCGAAAGATAGGGGTAGAAATGTAATTAGGTTGGACTTATTTACAAAGTAGGTCAAGATGAGTTCCCTCTATGTCCAAATTTTGGTACAAACCTAATTTGGACCTAAGGAATCCAATGGTGAAGTTGGATTTTGGGTTTGATCACGTTTGACTGGGTAATTTATGTAAAAACCTAATTTAATGTAAATATTTGTCTGAGACCCCATTCTAGGTCAAAATGGGTTCCAAGGGCCAAATTGAAAGTTCTAAACCCTAGATAATATTTTTATATAATTTTTAGAGGGTTTAGGTAAATTTTATCATGACCAGAACCTTATTTAATCAAGTGGGTCTGTTTTAGGGTTACAAGAAGTCATTTAATTCCCAGAACTCACACGAACCCTTTTATGTCTGAACCAACCCACTTTTTATCTTATTAAGACCTTTTAACCTGTGTTTAGCCCTTAAGAAAGCCTGTTGTTGTACTGTAATGGTAAAATTACAGTTTTACCCCTAGTTTCTTACTTTTCTCTCAAAAAGGTTATTTAGTGAATTAGGACCTCCAGTTGGTTATGTAGGAGCTTTTGTTCTCTTTTATGGGTCAAAATGAGCTAGTTAGGGCTCATGATGGTGTTCCCATCATACCCCCATGCCTAGCTTTTTCTAGTCCCTTAGCAAAATTTTAAGGTTTTAACTTAGATTCTAGACCATGAGTTCCTTGATGTTCAACATTGTGATGTGTGCTTTTTCTTCTGTAGATTAGGTTAGAATGACAATAGTAGGCCTAGAGGTACTCAAGCACCAAGCAAGATCCGGACCTGACCAGCTTTAACCTCAGTCCATCGCGAAGGTTTTTAAGGCCCACAGGAACTATCCTAAGGTTCGTTGGGCTCTGCGGTTAAAGCACCCGTGCTTGTAACATATTTTAGCCTTGGTTCAATTTGCAGTGTGTTTTTGTAAGAGGGAGACAAAGGAATTTTCTTTGTTTGGAGAGTTTTCTCTCTCTTTTCTTTTTATTTCTAGCTTTGGATTGGCTTCTCAACATGGTTTGTATCAGATTCCTAGTCCCCATCATCAATCCTCGAAGGGTCCCTAGCAATTAATGCTTCGGGATAGCACTGCCCATGGCAACCCCCTGAACCCTGGCTTTCGAGATTTTGAGATAATCCCACACATAGCATTCTGTAGCTAAATCCAGACCCTCGCAATCGACATTTCGTGATAATGCCGCCCATAGCATTTGAACCAGCACAGGGTGCTTACATGCCCCCAATAGGATATGTAAATATCCTAAGAGACAAGCACCGAGGAGACGATCTGTTATTGCGTATCTTCGAGGGGAATTTCCCAACTCTCTGTGTCGGGAACTCGTTCAAATCAACTTGTGTTGATCGGCCGCTCCTAATTTAGGCGTCTTTTTCAGAACAATTTAAATGCATTGTGTGCTTTTGATACTTATGCGTACTAAACCAAACTGTGTGTGATTGGGGTGCTTAGGTTACCGAGTCCTACAAACCAGAGGTCTGTTAATGAGGCCAAATACTCCCTGAGCCTTAGACCTAATACTTAATCTTCGCATTTTCCCCAACCTCTAGAGGACTATCCAGATCTTAGTGGATACTTGAATTTTTAAGCCTAGGAGTATAGCCCAAGAGGCCTAAGATTAGCGTTCCTACTAATCTCTTCTGTGTTTCCTTAGCACTTTCTTCCTTTCATTTTCTTTTTCTTGATATGGTCTAGAACTCAGTTAATCCCTTAATTTCTTACTAATGACTATCTCTTTTCTTTACTTTTCAACTTGTGCCCCTTTTTCACATTTTTCACTTTTCCCCATTTTCTCCTCAAGATTTGTATGGCTTCAACATTTTCTTTTCTCCTCTAATTTTTTTTATTCTTTTCGACAATTTTCTATTTTTTTTGGTATTTTTGGAATATGTGATTTTTTTGTGAGAACCCTTTTGAATTTTTGATTTTTGTATGTTTGCACTTTACCACCCCCATGCCTAAGTTTTGCAATGTCCTCATTGTAAACGGAGGGTGTGAAACAGGTTTGGGTTCAGGAATTTTAGAACAGGCTTATCGGGTGGGTGAATGAGTTGGGAATGGCTGTTGCGAACGATTTCAAGCTCTGGCACGTGTACCAGAGGTGGGATTGACTGTTCTAGAAACCAAACTCAGGGTGCAATAGACGTGAACTACAGAAGGATAATCAGAAGGATCTCGAGTTTTTGGAATGATGGGTTTCCTCCCGTTAAGTGCTAAATTCAACGCCTTCAATCAAGCGGGAAATGGTATGGAGAGAGAGTGGTCAAATCAGCTGAGTTTTGTAGAGCAAGCACCTTGATCAAGAGCCTGGTTGGTCCAACCAGGTGCTTGTTCAGATCAACAGGCTGATGATGCAGCCTAAACCCAATCAATCTGATGGGTTGATAAATGTAGATTAAGAAGTGTGGAACCCACCATATACTATGGAGCTCGGAATGATATGGAGGTGTGAATATAGGGTTTGGTTGAGTCAAAGCAGCCTGGTCAGAGTAGGGATCCTTAAAATAATCAGTGGATGATGCGGAAACCCTACAGGAGTGATCAGAGAAGGATGGGGCGTGATTTGCAGTCTGATCAATGTCCGAAACACGATAGAGATGTGGAGGCGAATCATCTGCAATCGGCTCAGTAAGAGGGGAATCAGAATAGAAATTGAGTCCGATTGCGGGTCGAGGTTGAAAACGAATTTGGATGGGTTCTGTATATGTAGAGGAGGTGGCATCAATAAGAATTGTGTATGAGGGCTTCTCTAAAAAGGAATTGAAGGTAGGGTCATTTAGAGAGTCCGCATAGTAGCCATCAAATTCAAAAGTGAATGCTTGAAGAGTGTTTATAGGATGAAGAAAATTTGAGTCAAGAAATGATTCGAATTCTGGGTTGCAGTCACTCTCAGCACTTTCTGGTTTTGATTTCTGAAGATCGAAAAGAAATGATTCCATCTCAATTGAACTTAAATTTAAATCAGTGATCTCAGGATCAGGGACCTTAGAGTTAGAGTTGAAGAATGAATCATGTGAGCTGAGGTCGTAGATTGACTCGTCGTAGTCAGGAAACAAAGGTTCTCTGAAATCATGGTAAGATTCGAAATCGTCGGAGAAATTGCGAGAATCAAGTTTTGAGTTCTATTCGAGATCAGAGGTTCCACCATCAAAAGATGTAGACTTAGCAACCTGACTTGAATCTAGCCTATTCTTTGATTCTAAGATTAAAAAGGTGTCCTTATAGGGTCTAGGCTCAGGTTTTTGGCTTGTGGGGAAGATCCAATCAAAACCCCACTCTTCCAACTCCTCGGTTTCTATATCGTAGATTAGTGTGACTTCTGAGAAATCAATCTATATCTCTGAGGATGTTAGAGAGGGACATTCATCAAACAAACACCCAGAATCATAATCCCAATTTAAACTTTGATCTTCGTCATATGGGGCCTTGTAATCGTCCAAATAAGTTTTAGATCCAAATTCTAGGCTGAGGATGTGGGTTGAATTTCTAGAATCTAGGTCATAATTGCCTTTGAGGGCCACCTTATTAGAATAAGGGGTGGGATTTACACCCTCGAGAGGTTCTGTTTTAATCTCATCATTACAGGAGTCTCGAAATTCTATGATTGGTGAACCAGGATTTTGGTTACCTCGGGTTGGCTCAAAATCGTGTTTTCCTGTAATTGGGACTTCCCAACCTAATTCAAGATCAGACATATTATATTCCATCTAGGTTGGGAATCCACAACAATCTTGTGCCTCAAACTAGGGATTTGGAAAATCATGTTGATCCCCAATACTGTGCCAAGATGGTTCATTAATTGTTTGGGGCATGTACGGGTATTTTTGATCGATAACTTGTTTCAACAATCTCATCATTTCTTCCCATTTTTCAAGATCATCTTGGTGGATTTCCTAAAGTACAGGATTCGTCATGCATTGGAGGTATTCAAAGTTATGCAATTTTTCTATCTCAATGTATCCTGTTATGAGAATGTCGCGAGTTGATCCCTTTGTTGCTTCTATTAATAACAATTGGGCACAATTTATGATGAAGGTTGTCATTGTTGGTACACTAACCTGAATATCTTCTACTGGTTTTGAGGTTTTGTACTCAATCTCATAAAATTCAAGGGCATCTTCAACCATTCTATCTCTCATGGATCTTTGTGATTCAAGTTTCTTGAATGGCCTCCCTAAGTACCCAGGCTGCATGTTTGAATCAGATGGTGGAATCAAGATGTAGAATCAGAATTTAGGTTTAGAATGAAGTGGTTTGATCTAAATAGAGACTCCCAAAGAAAATCTATGTGTGTGTGCTCTAAAGAGAAGGGATGAGGGACTGGATGTGATGTTGACCCAATCAAGGCACCCAAAGATTTTTTGATGACTATAGAGGTTCGGGGCGGATGATACCCCTGGATCAGAAAGTCGTCCACCTGAGAATTACCTGGGCAACCCGAGAGGGAGAGTCTTGCAAAGACCCCTACACGGTAGAGCACCCCCACAGGTTACAAGGTTTCTCCCACCCGACCTCTCTTGTCACTGAGGATCCAGGTAGACTAGAATGGATAACTTAACCTCTTAAGTCTACCAGTTTTATAGCCTAATTTGTGCCTTTGATTTCACTTGAATTAGTAGTTATTTTGACTTGTGACCTAATTTGGAGGTTGGTTGGCCTACAATGTAGTCCAACTTCACCTAACCTGCCCTAAAAGATGGCAGAATGACTCTAGGTCAAGACCTAGAAATCACCCTGATTTGACTCCTAGGTTATTAGGTCTAAGATTTTAAGGTTCAAGTGAGTTTAGAGTCTAATTTTAGGGTTTTCTCTTGAGTAGATCCTTTCAATCAAGGGCTTGGGTAGCACACAAATGCGGGTGGGTTTGTTTCCTTCTGTGTAGGCAAGTGTGAACTAGCACTCCAAAAGCCTAATGTAGAAACCTTAATTTGGCTTTATTTTCCCTTTGATTTTCCAAAAAAAGTTTCCCTTGGACTTCAAACAAGAAGTGCGTAGTCCAAGGAGGTTAAAAATTAAGCGTAATCCTTAATAGGCATAGGAATTTTGGGGTAGGATCTCTAAAATAGAATCCCTTCAATCTTCAAGGAGATTTGAAAAAAAATTTGCAAATTAGGAAACTTGCCTTTGAAATGATAATTACTATGAAAAATAAGGCAGTTGATTCCTAATTGATTGCTTCCTTTTTGTCTTCCCAAAATTAGGAGGTTGATTAGGGAAGAATAGAGAAGTTACTTACCCTGGAGTGGTTGATTTGCGTAGGAGATCTCCTTGTGAAGTACTCGCAAAATCACAATAAAACAGATAGGGCAAGTTAATGCTCAAATACAAAATAATGCAAAGAATAGTGGTGAATTATGCGTTGCTCCCCGACAATGGCGCCAAAATGTTTATGACCGCTGGATTGAGTTTTAAGAATGTCGCGTTGTAGTACAGTCGAAAAAGCGTTTAAAACAAATATAATTTTGTTACTCAAATTTTGAAGTCCGAGGTCGAACACAGGGAGCAAATGAAATTCACATACTACTCTCAATAATAAATTCAAATTGAACACATAATACCCTCTCAAAATCTAATTAAGAATGTAAAGCATGAGTATATGGAGAATAAAAAGAATTGTAGCTAAAAATAATAGAGAGTTTATGAAAAATTGGACGTCTGATTACAAAATCAGACGTCTGATTACAAAATCAGACGTCTTAAAAGTGATGTGCTACAGCGCCTCTCTTTCTCTGATTTCTTCCTTCTTCTTTCTTTGCCTTCTTTCTTTGATTTCTCTTGCTTGGCTTCTTCTTCTCTTTCTCTGCCATCTTTCTTCTTTCTTTCTCTGGCCCCTCTCTTTCCTTCTTCTTCCTCAGCTTCTTCCTTTCTTCTTTCTCTTCCTTGGATTCTTCCTTGGCCTTCTCTTCCTTAGCTTCTTCCTCCTTCCTTCTTTCTTCTTTGCTGCCTGACCTTTTCTTCTTTCAGCTTCTTCTTCCTTCTCTGCCTTAGCTTCTACGGCTCTTTTCCTTCCTTCAGCTCCTTCCTCTTCTGCTGCAGCCCTTACCCTTCTCCTTCCTTTTCTTCAACTTCGCTTATCCTCTTCTTAGCCTACAGAGCAAAACCTACCCCCTACTCGCACGAACTCTCCTCTCCTTTCTCTCTTAGGTTTTGCCCTCCCAGAGCCACGCTTCTCGGGTAATCGAGTCGAGTACGCGCCTGGGACTAGGCCCATCGGCGTGCGGTGGTGGGCGAGGTGTCCTAGTCGGGTCGGATCTACCAGGTTCCCGGGGAGTGGTCGCGGACGAGGCAGTCAGATCGGGTGAGAGGGACCTCACCCCGTGAGTTGGAGGCGACAAAACTATGACAGAAATTCCTTTTATGCAGCCACGCTTGCATGTCCAGTTCCAAGGTGGGACTAAATGTCCCACCTCCCTTGCGTGAGCCGCAGCAGTAGGTAGCGCTCCCAATTCGTGAGGCTGCAAGGGCGTTTGCTTCTAATTGGGAACCTGAGCGCGTTCGTGCCTCAGGTCCGTGTCACCTGAGCCTTTCGCCTAGAGCAACAGTAGATGGAGCACAGCACGCGAGCTTCAAGCTCCTTCATCCATGGCGGCCGGTGTGCCTGAACCTGAAATCATGAGCACGACCTTGTGGCCACGTCAAAATGTCTAGGGAGATTCGCCAAGGCACGAAGAGTGTACTGCGCTGGTCGGCGTGGCGTGGGGATGGCTGTGGTGGCGTATCTAGGGTTCTCTATGGCCGTGTGAGTGGGTGTGTTCGGGGGTGCTTTTGGGTGGTTAATGGAGAGATTGGAGTAGGGGAAAATGGTCAGTGAGGTGTTGCGGAGGTTGTAGGGTGGTTGCGAGGTGCATGGAGGTGCGGAGCGATGGGGGCACCTCGCTGGAGGGTTTGCCGGAGGCGGAGAAGGTGATGGTGATCGGTGGCATCGAGAGGCATTTTTTAGAAATAAAGAGAGGGAACGGGAGTAAAAGAGAGAGGGAAGCTAATACCTACTTCTAAAAACGAAGGGGACAGGGGAGGCGCTTGGGCTGGTATGGCCGACGCCGGAGACGAAGATCTCCGTAGATGAGGCGGCGGCTAAGACGAGGGTAGAGGCAGCGTCGGCCGGTGTTGCGTGACGCAGACGAGTGAGAGGAAGATAACCCAACCACTGGTATTGTGGTTGGGCGAAGAATTAGCAAGGGAAGAACTGCTAGAGCTAGCGGAGATGTTGCAGCTGGCGAGGAGAGAAGAATTGAGGGGGAACCGGCCCAATCTCAAGCTGAGGAGATGCAGGTGGATCAAGGGCTACTTAAATAATCCTCTGGGGACTTATTTGTGCTTGGAAGCCAAGAAAGGTATGATGATTGGAGATGGAAGCTTCAAAAAGACCCAAATCTCTCATGTGTTCGCATGAGAGATTGGGTACAAATTAGGGCTCAGTGATGGGTTGAGATTGGAGGAGATTACTCAGAGAATCTCCCTTCCAATTTTGCAAGGGATTCTCTGAGCAATCAAGGAGGATCCTCCTTCTAAAGTTCGCTAGAGTAGGATTTCCTCCGCTATAATGGGGGAGGGACCTAGTTGCAAGGACGATGAAGAAGTTAGGGGGCCAAATGTAAGGGTTTTCAAAAGATAGGGGTAGAAATGTAATTAGGTTGAACTTATTTGCAAAGTAGGTCAAGATGAGTTCCCTTTATGTCCAAATTTTGGTACAAACCTAATTTGGACCTAAGGAATCCAATGGTGAAGTTGGATTTTGGGTTTGACCACGTTTGACTAGGCAATTTACGTAAAAATCTAATTTAACGCAAATATTTGTCTGAGACCCATTCTAGGTCAAAATGGGTTCCAAGGGCCAAATTGAAAGTTATAAACCCTAGAGAATATTTTTATATAATTTTTATAGGATTTAGGTGAATTTTATCCTGACTATAACCTTGTTTAATCAAGTGGGTCTATTTTAAGGTTACAAGAAGTCATTTAATTCCCAGAACTCACACGAACCCTTTTCTGTCTGAATCAACCCACTTTTTATTTTGTTAAGACCTTTTGACCTGTGTTTAGCCCTTGAGAAAACCTATTTTTGAACTGCAATGGTAAAATTACAGTTTTACCCTAGTTTCTTACTTTTCTCTCAGAAAGGTTATTTAGTGAATTAGGACCTCCAGTTGGTTATGTAGGAGTTTTTGTTCTCTTTTATGGGTCAAAATGAGCTAGTTAGGGCTCATGATGGTGTTCCCATCAAACTCCAAACCAGTTTACCACCTCAGCGACCTCGACCCATCCTTTAATTCTGACACTGAGGTCAATGATTTGAAAGAAACCACCTCTTCTATAGCACATACAGAACCTTCTAGAATCCGAACCCAACCCCAACCCTCCACCGGAATGAATTTCTACTCTGATTCTCCTCTCGATGATCCAGTTGCACATGATTCTCCTTCATCTTTTGATCGGGATTCGAACTTTGATTAGATCAGTAATCACATCCCATCTTTCTTTGATCACTTTAGTAGGGTTCCTACATCCTACATAGATTCTTTTTCATTTGAGGATCCCTACTCTGACCAGGATGAATCAAATTAGCCAAACCTTGGATTTTCATTGCCATATCTATTTGATCCTCAAAGCATTTGGTGGGCTCCATATCTCTTGCTCCACATCCATCAACCCACCGACTGATTGGGTTTGGGCTGCATCATCAGCCTATTGATCTGAACAAGCACTTGGTTGGACCAACCAAGCTTTTGATCAAGGTCCTTATTTTACAAAATTCATCTACCACTCCTTCTCCATGACCATTTTCTACCTGGCTGAAGGCATTGAGTTTAGCACTTAACGGGAGGCAACCCGTCATTCCAAAAATCTGAGACCCTTCTGATCATCCTTTTGAGCTTTACGTCTACTGCACTGAGAGTTTAGAGTTAGAACAACCAACTTCACCTTGTGTATTCATATCAAGGCTTGAAATCATCCGCAATAATCATCTTGACCCGTTCACCCACCCTTTGAAGCTGTTCTAACCCATGAACCAAGCCGATTCCATACCTTCTGATTTACAATGAGGACATTGCAAAACTTAGGCATGGGGGTGTTAAAGTGCAAACACATAAAAATTCAAGTTTCTGAGGGTTCTCACAAAAAATTACTCATTAAAAAAATAAAAAAATTGAAAAAGAACAAAAAATGGAGAAAAGGGGAGGAAATTTTGTGAGATAATTGCATATCATTTTTTAGGAGGAAAAGAGGAGGTGATTTAAATGTCAAAAAGGAGCTACAATTTGAAACAAAAAGTGATAGTCATTAGTAAATGATTATAAAATTTACTTAAGTTTTAGACCAAATCAAAAGAAAAAAATTAAGTCCTAGAATAACAGAGAGACAAAGAGATTAGTATGAGTGTTGATCTTAGGCCTCTTGGGCTTATTTTAGGGCTTAAAAATTCAAGTATCCATTAAGATCTGGATAGCCCTCAAGAGGTTAAGGAAAATGTGGAGCTTATGTATTAGGTCTAAGGCTTAGGGATTATTCGACCTCGTTAACTGACCTCTAGTTTACAGGACTCAGTAACCTAAGCACCCTAATCTGCACACAAGTCTAGTTCAGTGCGCTTAATAATCAAAATCACTCAAAAGCATTTATTCTATTATGAAAAAGCTACCCATATTAGGAATGGCTTATCAATACAAGTTGATTTGGATGAGTTCCCAATGCAGAGAGGTGGGAAATTCCCCTCGAAGATGCGCAATAACATACTGTCTCCTTAGTGCTTCTCTCCTAGGATATCTAAATATCTTATCGGGGGCATGTAAGCACCTTGTGCTAGTTCAGGTGCCATGGGTGGGATTATCTCGAAATGTCGATCACTAGGGTTTGAATTTAGCTACAGAATACCATGGATGGCACTATCTCGAAGTGTCGAAAGCCAGGGTTCTGGGGGTTGCCATGGGCAGTGCTATCTCGAAGCATCGATTGCCAAGGACCCTGTGAGGATTGATGGTGGGGACAAGGAATCCGATATAAATCATGTTTTCGAGCCAATCTGAAGCTAGAAATAAAGAAAAGAAAAAGAGAGAGAGAAAACTCTCCAAAAATGCAACGAAATTCTTCTATCTCTCTCTTTTACAAAAATGCACTGCAAATTGAACCTGGACTAACCATGTTACAAGCACAGGTGTTTTAACCGCGGGGTTCAATGAACCTTAGGATAGTTTCTGTGGGCCTTAGAAACCTTGGTGGCAGACTGAGGCTAAAGCTGGTCATATCTGGATCTTGGTTGGTACTTAAGTACCTCTAGGCCTGTTATTAGCATTCGGACCTAATTTCTAAAAAGAAGAATAAATCAAAACTTTGAGCTTCAAAGCATAATTTAGAATTCAAGTTAATTTCATAAGATTTTGCTAAGGGACTAGCAAAAGTTAGGCATGGGGGTGTGATGATAACATCATCATCAGTCATATCTAGTTTTAATTAGTCAAAATCATCAGATTAATGCTCCTACATAATCGCCAAAGAGCCGTAATTCATTGCATATCCATTCTGAGAGAAATGCACTAAAATAGGGGTAAAACTACAATTTTAATAGAATATCCTAATTGCAGAGCAATAATGGGGTTTCCCAGGGGTTAATTAAAGGTCAAATGATCATAAATGTCTAATAAGTGGGTTATGCAGACAGAAACGGGTTTTCATGCATTTCAAGAATTAATTGACATCTGAAACCCTAAAAATAGATCCGTTTAATTAACTGAGGTCATGGTTAGGATAAAATTCACCTAAACCTTCTAAAAATCATAGAAAAATATTCTATAAGGTTTGGTATACTTGCTTTGACCATTCGAGCCCATGTTGACCTAAAATAGAGTCTTAGACAAATAATTGCCCTAATTTGGATTTCTACGCAATTTACCTAGCCAAACTTGGTTAAAACCTAAATCCAACTTCACCATCATATTCCTTCCATCCAAATTAGGTTTGTGCCAAAATTTAGGCCCAATCAGAGATCATTGACTTAGTTTGCATTTTTGGTCCAGTCTAATTCTTCTTCTCTCACTTAAACCCCTAGCTTTCAAAATTCTTTGAAATACCCCCCTAACTTCATCATATTCTTCACAAATAGGTCCCCTCCACATTTAGACTCCTAAACCCAACTCCGGCAACCTTCAATAAAGGAGTTCTCCCTGATTTCTTACCTAATCTCTTCCAAAATTGGAAGGGAGACTCTTGAGAAATTTCCCTACAATCTGAGCCACATCTTGGGCTCCAATTCCTTCCCAATACCTAATGAGAATCATTTGAAGGGGTGGGTATCCTATTTTGCAAAGCTTCAAAGCTTCCAAACTTGGTCTCTAAGCTTGGAAAGCTCTCTTGAGGCCTATTTAATGACCCAAGTCACAAGGCCGTGCTCCTTAGCTTGGTTTAGACCGGTTTTTCACCTTCTCCTCTCTTCAGCCAATCCCTCCACAAGCTCCGGCGAGCTTCATCAACTCCCTTCTTCGCTGGCCATCATAGACCACAGCCAGTCGGTCTACCTTCCTCAAGTTCCTCCGCAGGTTGCAATACCAGCGACGGCCGTCTTCCCCTCTCTTCCTCGCTGATCTCCCTCATCGGAGGTCTTCACCTTCCACGACGCCAGCCATACCACAACCGACACCATCCTACCCCCTTTGACCCTTAGAATAGGTTAGTTAGGTTTATTTAGGTCCTTAGGTTAGCTTCCCCTATTCAAAACCCAAAAAGACCCCTCGACCTCCACTCACACCGTCATCTCCCTCCGCTCCGGCCACTTCTCCAGTGAGGCCCATCTCACACCACAAGCCACCAATCACCTCGCCAATGACCCCAAAACCTCTGCCAGCTTACGCCCATCAAAACCCCCATCTTTATTCACCTTTCCATTTCCTCACGTGGCCCCCCGAACACACCCATCACCGACCACCTTCTCCATCACCGATCGACCGCCATGCACCTCTATCCTTCATGCAAACACCACCATCGCATTCCACACCCTTCGAAAAAAGCTTATGAGACATTTTAATGTGGTCGTAAGGCCATATTAATGATTTTCAGGTCTCGGCGTTCTTCACCATCGCCACCATCATCTCCGACATTATCTTCCCACCTCCGGCCACTTCAAGTTCTGATAATACTCCCAGGTGCCGCGGATTGAGCAAGAGAAGACCTGCGTAGCGCCAATTGGAGAAGTCTTCACATGTAGGCGCATGCGAGAGAAACCTGTGTGATATAGTCCCACATCGTGGGATTTGGGAGCAGTGAGCGCACATATATCGATTTTGTGATATGGCTTTACCGCCTCAATACACCGGGGGTGAGGTCCCCATACACCTCACTTAACCCGACCCGCCTAAGCTCTCTCACTCCTCGGCTGCAACCCCACGCATGCAGCCCTGGACCCGGTTACGCGACCCGTGTACCCAATTAATCGGATTATCTGAGAGAGAGAGGAGAAGGAAGGAAAGAGAGAACAAGGTAGGGTGGATTTTGCTCCTTGGTGCAGCTGTGCAACACTTAGTCATTGGGAAGGAAAGAAGAGCCAAGGAGAAGTTCTTGAGAAGAAGAAGCTGAGAAAGGAAGAGGATAGGAGGGGAGTTAAAGGCAGAAGAAGAAGAGAAAGTCATGCCTAAGAGAAAGCAGAAAGAAGAAGAAGAAGAAGATCAAAGAAGAAAACACTATAGCAGGCGACAGTTAAGTCGTCCGATTCTCAAATCAGACATTTGATCACTGTTCATTTATTTAACATTGATGAGTATTTGATATATAAGTGCTTAGACTAATAATTGGTGATCTAAATCACCATTATTTTGTCTTAGTTATCTTTTTGGTCTCTTAAAGTCTTGAAATGCTTATGTTATTCATTGAACATCTAATGTGACAGATTAGCATTCATTGAATATAATTATTGTGCTTATTTATGTGCTCATTTATATTTTGATTAAAGATTAGCGTGTGAATTCCTACTTGCTCCTTGTGTTTGACCTCGAACTTCATTTCTTGATTCTAAGTTATAAATTGTATTTGCTGACAAGTGATTTAGAGGGTACTACAACGAATGCATATTTTATCTCCTCGAAAGCTCGTCAACAGCATGTTACACAGATTACCTTACATTAGGTTGGTTGTAGGATGATCCATCTGTAGGGGTTGTTCAAGGTGAGGAGGAGAAGGAAGAAGACATGGAAGGTGAAAGGAAAGAGGTGCCAAAGAAGCTCATCCTAAGATGAGTTGCAAAGCAAGTGGCACACAAACCTCTGTCAAAGGTCACACAATCAAAGAAGACAAGGACATTCAAGAAGATTGCGAACCTTGACAGAGAAATGTTGAAGTATTTGTCAGATTCTGACAAATTCATGATTGATCGATTGATGGAGTTGCGAAAAGATAAAGAACAAGTGTTATGGAGAATGGGAGTGAAGTTTGTCGAGAAAAAATCTATGCACAATATCCTTGTAAATAGTGGCTTCATAGATAGCATGGTTAGTAAAGGAACAAATTATGTTAATGTAGTGATAAACTCTTATGTCTAATGTTTTAGTGATATTTTACAGATCCTCGGTGCAATCATTGAAGTACTGAAGGACAAGCTTATAGACGAAGGAACAAGG
Organism: Thalassia testudinum; assembly: GCA_037157565.1. Lineage (NCBI taxonomy): Eukaryota > Viridiplantae > Streptophyta > Magnoliopsida > Alismatales > Hydrocharitaceae > Thalassia > Thalassia testudinum. The sequence goes on along the minus strand of JAZHRO010000003.1, from coordinate 1,543,935 downwards.
ACAAGGACTCTTATCTTCGACTTTTATTTTTAAATTTTTGTAGAGTATAAGAACACAGAGAAAATTGGTGAGTATATTAAGGATGTTGGTGATATGTGGGCTTCTTGTAAGCACATTGCGATATCATTGTGGGCATGAGAAGTCTCGCATTGGACCCTTGTGGTGGTTGATATTGCCTACAAGATATTGACCCTTTATGACAGCGATATTGAATGCTACCCACACAAAACACACAACAATGGGCTTTTTCCTGTAAGTGTTTACTCTTGATAATGTTGTTTCATTGTTACCTTATGCCATTACTAACCATCAAATTTGATATACATGGTGTTTGATTTGAAGCCTTGACTTTTGGAAAGATGAGGAGTTGAGAACGATGGTTGGCAGGAACACCACTCCACCGACTCATCATAGCAAGCAAGCGCTGGCAAGGACCATGGAATATTCATCACACGATGGATTGAATGCTTGTTGCAGGGTTTGCATCCTATCGAGGTCACGAAAGAGCAAGACATGCACAAATACAGGTGTTTGTATGTGGTTATGATCTTGAAGCATAGGTTCACACACACTAAATTAATTTAACTATATTCCGAACACTTTGCTTATGTATCCATTGATGTGAATATGTTGTCAAATAGGGAACTTCAAGTTTATTGTTTAATGTATTGGTCATTGGTGTACATGTTAATCCATTAGTTTGCTTGACTTGTGCACGTTAATCCACTCGTCTTGAGAGTGATTTTCCACCGATGGACACTACAAAGTCAACCGGTGTGTTCGTCTTTACAATGGTTTTCCACCGGTGAATTTCATAAATCAACCGATATGTTTGATTTCATATTGATTTTCCAAAGGTGCATTATATAAACTCAACCAGTGTGTTCATCATCACAGTCATTTTCCATTGGTGTATTATAAGAAATGAATCGGTGTGTTTGCCTTCATAATGATTTCCCACTGGTGCATTCACACAAATCAATCGGTGTGCTTTGTCTTGATAATGAGTTCCACCGATGTATTCTCACAAATCAATCGTTTACTTTGCTTAGGGCTTGATAATCCACCAATGGGTTAATTAGTGGGAAAATCATTACGAAAAGTTGAGTTTTTGGAAAACTTGACTCGTAAAATTTGCAAGAAAATCTGCTACCAGATAAATTTTTACTAAAACGTTGGTGAGTCCTGGGTTAAACATAGGGAGGTGAACGTTCGATTAAAAATCACGTTTGGAATTATTGTTACAAAGCATGATAGCTAGTTGAAATTAATTTACACAAGCTAAACTACTTAAACAATAGAAGACAAAGAGAGAATATACAAGGAAAGAGAAAAAAGAGAGAGAATGAAAAAATATTGCATTTAAATATTCTAGAGTCTATTATAACTACTTAAAGAAAACAAAACTACACTAGAAAGCAATAAAAAGATAGAGGTGAGAAAATCCTCCTCGACGGCTACTTGGAGGATGAGCCACGTTGACAGAGCACCCGGAAGAGGGTGGTGAGATGCTAGATGATATAGACATATCTATTTAGGTTAAAATGCCTATTTATGCATGTTCCGAGGCTTAGATTTGCATTCCATATTATAAATATTACATAACATGCATCATTTTGCATTTAGAGTAGTTATGTATATTTTAAGTTAATTGCATCCTTTTTGTTGTTAGGAGAGAAGGAGATTTATTTCGAAGCCTTAGATTGACAATACAATTGTACGGATCTGATCAGGACGACAATCAGAGTCCAATGCCTCTGAAATCGCCTTGATCGAAGTCTCATAGCACCATATGTAGTCCGAGGAAGATCAACGACCAAGGGACTAGGTGACATAATTTGGAGATTCAAATGACAAATCCAACTGCGCGGATGGATTCGGGTCGACGATCGTAGCCCAACGGCGAGAAAATTGACTCAATCTGACCTCTGTAGCAGCCCCTACAACAAAAAGAAGATGGACGGCCCAGATCGCACCACGAGGTGCAACCCAGGCTGCCCATGTGCACGAATTCGCCACCGCATGCGCATAGCAGTGAGGGTGCGTGCGTGCGTGGAGGCATGCACACGCAGCGACAGCGTACGTTGGCACGCGGAGGCATGCACGCACAGCGACAACGTACGCGGGCGAGTGCGTGGAGGTGCACGACACGGGCGGGTGGAGCGCACACCAACGTAGCTATGGGTGAGCGAGTGGGTTGTCTTCAACGACCTTTTCAACGGATCTTTAGTGATGTTTATGACCGTCACTAAATGTTCTGTATTCGAATTTGATTCTTTCCTCCACTATAAAATGACCCCTACCCCTTCCATTTTTCTTCATCTCTTCCTTTCTTCCTCTTACCTCCTCCAAGGCTCTAGAGAGACTTGTCCCAAGCCCAAGATGCTCCTCTAGAGTAGAAAACCAAATAGCTTTCCCTCCCCTCATCCCCATTTGTGGAGCATCCCGTGGTCGTCCTCTCACCGCCCTTCGGGAAGAAGATCCTCACCGTGACGTCATCTTGCCCCATCCTTCGTCCCACTCTTCACCACCTTCCTCCAGAAGACGACAGAGCGAGTCGTCCTCCGAGCAACCGTCGAGGGGGATTTCTCTCACCTCATTCTATCTTTTTACGCTTTCGTAGTGTAGATTTTCCGCTTTCGTAATGTAACATTCATTTATAAATAGATGATTGTTTCTCTCTCTCTCTCTTTCTCTCTCTTATAGTTTTGCAAGTAGATAAAGTTTTCATCGACCTAATCTCTTGCCCGATAAAAATACCAAAAAAATTAGAAAAGATAAAAACAACAAAAAGAAATAAAGCGAAATGCAAATTTTTATAAAACCAAACATTCGCCTCCCCGTGTTCGACTCGGGACTCACTTTTCGAGTTTCGGTTATAAATTTTATCTAATAGATGCTTTTTGCGAGCTATGACAACAGGTCCTCCGAACCCCGATTTCTACCACACAAAACACGCCCCCATCATTCATGGAACACGCCCCCATCATTTTGGTGCCGTTGCCGGGGAGGCAACACTCTTTGGTTTTTCTCGCATTTTTTCCACCTTACCTAACTTTTATCTCACTTTTTCTCTGATCTTACTGTGATTGCAGGTACTATTCCGAGGCGGGCCAAAGCAGTTAGATCGGAGAAAAGTGTAGATAAAGGTTTTGTAAGTTTATCCCCACTACCCCCACCCACTAGTTCATTTCACCACACTAATAACTCAAACCCAAATCAACTTAGGTGCTTTTATAAACCCTAGGATAGATTGGGTTGTTTGTTTGCCACCTCCACTCATCTCACCCCTCCAAATATAAAAAAAACTCTTCTCTTGTGGGATTTTCTAAAAAATACACACATAAACACCCATAACTCTCCACTTAAGCCACACCACTCCACTTTGATTCTACCACTTAACCGAGATCTAACCTGTTGATTCGGTACACCTTAACTCAACACACAAATAAGTGAGTAGAAATCTAAATAGGTTAAACATTTTTGTGTGCCTTAACTAAGTGGTGCAGTAGGCCAATTGATTGAACTGTTTGGGCTACACCACTTAAGATAAAAGCGATCCATCAAGTAGCTTGCCACTTAAGGTTGATTCTTAGGGCTAAATCAGGCACTCCACATTATTTTTTATTTTTAAAGGAACATATCATCACCTGTGTTTTCAAAACTTGGAGTGTTCTACTAAACCTTGATTGAACCAACCTAAGAATTAAATCCTAAATGCTACTAAACAATGTTAAACCCTAAAAGACACATCAACAAATAACCTTGTTTGCAAACCATGGTTGTGCACACACACATTTTGAATTAATCATTAAGGACACAACCTATCTAAAGGGCCTATCACATTCCAACAATCATCCCAAGCCTAATTAAAACTGAGTAGATGTTAGCCTTAAGGATTGATTCACTCTTCCGGGCTTAGACTGAGATTTTTTTTTTTATTAATCTGCTTCTGCTGGTTCATTTGATGTCTAGATAAGGGAGTAGTGTCAAACGACCGCGGCTGAGGGGTACACTAGGAACCGGAGGCATAAGCCAAAGGAAGAACTTCTCCCCAGTCCCTCCTTCTAACTGGTTGGATTGACTGGATAAAAGTAGACCAAGTCATTTATAATCTCAAGATGGGTCCTGGGAGTCTGTAGATCTTTAGGCTAACCCACCTAAGGACAGGATTGATTGCTTATATTGCAGGGCTCCTTTCTCTGTTCTGATTTTCCTTTTACTCCACAATGTATCCTTCCAGATCCTACACACATTTCACATCCTATCCTCCTACCATTACTTATCCCCAAGATGATTACTATCTCGACTTGACTTGTAATTACCTATTCACAAGCCAGGACTTTGATTGGGGATACAAATTCGGACCTCAATGTCCAAGGCCTAACCCTGGACAAGACTATGATTGCTATCCTTCCCAAACCTACAATGATTATGGATCTTCATCCTTTGATGACCAAACCAACCCGATCTACAATCAGGAAGGATATAATGATTATAACACCTACCCTCCCCAGTATTCCACTGAATACAGGTCGCCACCATCCTTTGAACAACCTAGAACGACCTACTTTCATGGAGGGACCCGAGAACCTCGACATCTTGACTCCCCTAAATTTAACCCAAACCCATCCAAACCTGAATCGAACCAGTTGGTTCAAGTGAACCAGATCTAGGAGAGGGTGTTGGCTAATTTGAGGAACATTGTACAATCTCTAGAAGCTTAGCCAACACCATGCACTGAAGCACTGGAGCCTATGATCAAAATGATTGATGAACTTAATAGTTCTCTATTGGATTTGCTCCAAAGTGTTAGGGATATGGACCTGGGTGAGTTTCCTCTTAGGAAATTATCGAGGTTGAGGATGAAATTTGTGATTGCCCTAGTCAAATCTTGGGATGATTCTCAAGATGAACCCCCCTCAGGAGAGCCAATGTCTGAACCCGATCAGGCACCTGTCGAAGGGGATACATTTTCTGAGACAGGGGATGATCAGGTTGGGCTAAAGCAACCAATTGAGGATGATGAACCGATTAATTCATCCAAGATCCCCAACCCAGGGAACGACGAAAAATATGTCTCCATGGACCATGAAATAACATTTGATTTTGAGACATATATAAATGAGGATCAAGAGTTCTTTTATTCTGAGGGTGAGGAATCTCTAAGTGAAGTCTCACTTGAGCTTAAGGAAAATGATTTTAGTGAGACAAACGGGCTTGAGGAATCCAATAAATCATTTGATAGCCTGACTATTGAAGATTCTGATTCGATTGGGGTTAACTTGGAGGATCTGAATCTTGATGATTCAATCAGTGACCCCATTCCTCATCTACACCCTGAAGAGCTGACTTCTGAGATCATTGTGCCCAAGTCAATCTTGATTCAGCCACGATTTCTGGACTTGGGAGAATCATATGGGGTGAATGATACGCTAGAGGTCCCAGAGCCTGAGCCCTTGATGTTAGAGGATAGAGTTGTTGAAATAAAAATTTGGGAGGCAAATTTTGAGGAAACTTTGATTTTGGATCTAAGGGTACTTATTGACCTGAAACCACCTACTTTCTACCAGGACCCTTACGATATCTTTCACGTACAACCCAAGCTCGAAATAACTGATTATTTTTTTGAGCTGAACATTAGGTGGACATTTGAACCTAGTGAAACAAATCTACCCATTGTCCGCCACTTTAGTCTTGGGTTGCACACCACCAAACCACAGGCCTGACCCCGCAAACACAACAATCTTCGGTTCTGGGTGATTTTCATCCAGAACCTTAAAACCACTCGACCCTGGGGCATGGGTCTACACCATAACTTGGTCCACATCTGTGGACATATTTTGTCGGTGGGTTTGAGGATCAATATCTTTCTTTTGATTCTGATCCACACTTGTGAATTCTCAATTTCTTCCTTGTATATATTTTATGCCTAGCTGAAGGCATTAAATTTAGCACATGTTTATATTTCACATTCTTTGCGGAGCTGATCGGATTTCTCACGATGTTCAGGTGATATTATGTTTACTACGCCTTTTCATGTCTTTATTTGTACAATGAGGACATTGCATCATTGAGGCATGGGGGGTGGATATTTAATCCTGAAATCATTTTGTTAACTCCGTAGAATTTCTTTTAGTTTATTTAAAAAAAATTGAAAATTCAAAAAGATAAAAAAAGAAGAATTAGAAGAGAACTTAGGCATTTGGAAGTTATTAACTTTAGGAAATGATACGAGACGACCTAAACACTTAGACTCTTTAGGTCTTCTGGTTTAATTAGCCCGGGTGTCCACTCGAATGTGGACTTAGTCGCGAGTCCTCACCAAGTAACTCTACTTTAAATTGGTCAGTAAATTGGGGTGATAAGTATACAACTTATCAACCCGCCCTCTAATTTGAGGGGACTTTAAGCCTAAACATCTACACACTTTCTGCACTGACTCACTTTTCGACGATTTCTTCAGAAATTAGGTAGCTAATGAACTATCTAAGGTGGTATGGCTGGCAAGTTATTGGTGGTAACAGCTCATTGGTCGGTTGTCTAGAGCCCAGCCACAAGACCATTTTCGTCGTACTACCTTTAGGTAAATCTTAGATCAGGTAAGCCACCTACTTAAAAATAAAAAAAGGAAGAAAAAGAAAAAAATAGAAAAAGGAGAAAAAAATAATAAAATAAATAAAACCACACTTCACCACACAAGTATGGTTAGCAAGTTGTCGTGGGTAACAGCCCATTGGCCAGTTGTCCAGAGCCTAGCTCACAAAAATGCACAATAATTCCCAAAACACTTAGGGAAGAAGCGAGGAAGTAGACTAAACTGGGGAGATATACACTGGGTTCGCCCTTGTGTTGACCCCATAAATAAAAAAAGTAGGGAGAAAGCTACCGTTCGAAAAGATAAACCTCTAGACAAGGTCACCTAGGGTTATAGAAACCAAAAGTCCATCTTAACAGCCGCCTAGTGAGTCTTTCACTCTTTTCACTAGATGCATAGCACTTAGAGTCCTTTTCGAGTCTTGGGCTGGTCGGGTAGCCATAAAAAGTTATCCCGAAACTATCAAACTCTAAAACTCCAAAAATATTAGAAAAGAAGAAAAACAAAAAAAAAGTATCTTCCCTTTTCAAATAAGGCAAGGACTTGGGTGGTCTGCATTCTGGCAGACACCCGGGTACTGTTGAGTCTTCATAGTTTAGGACCTTAGTTGAAATTTTCCATTGTTAATAAACAACTTAGGCCTAAGCGATGGAGTCCTAATTCAATTTTTATACATAGCATGTAGTTTAATTTTTCTAGGGACTAGCAAAAGAAAGGCATGGGGGTATGATATAGACACATCTATTTAGGTTAAAATGCCTATTTATGCATGTTCCTAGGCTTAGATTTGCATTCCATATTATAAATATTGCATAGCATGCATCATTTTGCATTTAGAGTAGTTGTGTATATTTTAAGTTAATTGCATCCTTTTTGTGGATGTGTGGGTTGTCTTCAGCGACCTTTGCGGCAGATCTTTAGCGACGTTTATGACCATCACTAAATGTCCTATATACAAATTTAATTCTTTCCTCCACTATAAAAGGAACCCTACCCCTCCTATTTTTCTTTATCTCTTCCTTTCTTCCTCTCACCACCTTTAAGGCTCTAGAGAGAGCTTGTCCCAAGTCCGAGATGCTCCTCTATAGTAGAAAATCAAATAGTTTTCCCTCCCCTCATCCCTATTCGTGGAGCATCCCATGGCCATCCTCTTGCCGCCCTTCGGGAAGAAGATCCTCGCCGCGATGCCGTCCTGTCCCATCCTCCGTCCTCCAGCTCCATACCTCCTTCGTTCCACCCTTCACCACCTTCCTCCAGGCGACATCAGAGTGAGTCGTCCTCCGAGCAACCGTCGAGGGGGATTTCTCTCACCTCATTCTATCTTTTTATGCTTTCATAGTGTAGATTTTCCACTTTCGTAATGTAACAAACATTCATTTATAAATAGATGATTGTTTCTCTCTCTTTCTTTCTCTCTCTCTTATAGTTTTGCAAGTAGATAAAGTTTTCATTGACCTAATCACTTACCCGATAAAAATACCAAAAAAATTAGAAAAGATAAAAATGACAAAAAGAAATAAAGAAAAGCATGAATTTTTATAAAATCAAAGATTCACCTCCCCGTGTTCCACCTGGGACTCATTTTTCGAGTTTCGGTTATAAATTTTATTTGATAGATGCGTTTTGCAAGGTACGACAATGGGTCCTCTAAACCCCGATTTCTACCACGCGAAACACGCCTCGATCACTGGATGAGGGAGAATAGTGCTGGAGGAAGGACGAAGTAGGGTGGTGTCGTAGCGAGATCCACTTCTCGAATGGTAGCGAGAGGACAAACATGGGATGCTCCACAAAGGGGGTGAGAAGATGGACAAAATTATTTTACTCAAGCTCTAGTGGAGCATCCTAGGTATGGGACCAGCTTGTAGAGCTTTGTAGGAGGTGAAAGAAGAGAGAAAGGGATGGTGAAATATGTGGTAGGGGTGGTGTTCAAGCAATAGATCGGTGTTTTAAGATTTTCGTGTTGTAGTATAGCCGAAGTAGCACTTAAAAAAATAAATTTTATTACTTGAAAAGGTTTCGAGGTCGAACACAAGGAGCAATATGGAATTTAAAGCTCAAGATCACAATTTAAATCAAGAATAAAGACTGTAATAAAGATAATGTCTAGATCAATATGTAAAAAGAATGGAGTAAAATGGTGATTTAAATCACCAATTACTCCTCACAAGTAACACTTAAATCAATGTCTCAAATATATGCAATTAAAGTATCAATATATGGTGTTGTTTTTCTTCTCCTTCTGCTAGTTCTTCTTCTTCTTTTCTTCTTCTGTTCGTTGCTCAAGCCTTCTCCTTCTTCTTCTCTGTTGCTTCTGCTGCGGCTCCCTCTCTTCCTCTTCTTCTTCTGTCTGTTGCTCAAGCCTTCTCCTTCTTCTTCTCTGTTGCTTCTGCTGCGGCTCCCTCTCTTCTTCTTCTTCTTCTTCTTCTTCTCTTCCTCTTCACTTAAGCCTTCTCCTTTTTCTTCCTTCTTAGTTCAACCTCTTCACACAGGGGGGCTTCTTGAATTGGATAAGTGTCAGCCAACTTCCCAGAGAGCAAAACTCTCCGCCTACCCTGTGCGATCTATCATTCTCTTTCTCTCATAGGCTCTGCCCTCCCAGGGCCTCTCAATGGGTAACCAAGTTATTGGGTACACATGCACCTGGGACCAGGGCTGCCTGCAGTGGGTAGCAGCCAAGGAGTGCTTAGGCTAGGTGGGTTATCAGGTGCACCGGTCTGCAAGTGAGGTGTCGCAGACGAGGCGCGTGAGGGGAACATGCGGGGACCACACCCCCTATGCATTCTGAGGCAAATAGCCCGTATCACTTTTTCAATTTATTCGGCTGCGGGGGCTCGTCAGCTTTCGAGGTGGGACTATCCTACCTCCTTTCTTTGCGTGCATCTGCAGTAAGGAGGATCCTTCCAATTGAGGTTTGGGACACAGTCAAAGCACCTAATTGACCACCTGCTCCTTTGCCTGGGTGGATTCCGCTTCACCTAGGGTGTGTCCCTAGTGCTGGAGCTTCACGAACATTGCTGGAGATTGCTCGAAGATGCCTCGTTAATGGCAACTAGAGGTTGGAACTTGAAAACATGAACACAGCCTCATAGCCACATCAGAAGTGCTCAGGAGCTTCGTCGGATGTCAGGGAATGCAACTGTGGTGGTGGCGTCGCGTGTGGGTGGATGTGGAGCCCTGTCGACCTCGCGGATTGTGTGTGAGAGTACATGAGTCGGGGGGGTGATAGAGAGGCCAATCCCCTCAATTACTTGAGGGGTTTTGATCAGTGGGTTGAGGTGATGGTGAGGAGCGTGGAAGCGACGTGGTTGGGCGAGTGTGGAAGCCGTTAAGGCTCACCGGAGCTCTGTCGATGAGGTGAAAGATGAAGTAGCGGAGGGCGTGTAGGCAATTGGAACGAAGTTACGTATGTTTGGAAACAAAGAGTGGAAGATGAGGAGTCATTTAGGAGAGGTAGTAGATGACAGGGAGTAGAGTTGGCACCGGTTGAGGTATGGTCGGCACCTAAGACGAAGCTGCTCTGATAAGGGGTGGATGGTGGAGCAGTGGAGAGGCTAATAGCCTCAAAGACCAGAGGGCTTTTGCTCTCTGGGACACAGTGGAGGTGTAGGGAGTGTCGGCGAGGTGTATGGAGCGGTGTAGCAATGGGAACACTTCGTTGGAGGTGTGGCCAGACGCGGAAGGGATGACGGTGAACGAGCGGTAGCGTGGTCGAAATTGAGTGCGGTTGAGATGTAAATGAAGTAGAGGAAGTAAGGGACTTATCTAGGTAGTTGTTAGAATATGAGGAGTCGAGGTGGCGCCGATTGCAATATGGTCGGCATCGGGGAAGAAACTGCTCTGATAAGAGGTGGACAGCGAGGATAAAGGAGGTAGAGGCACTGACGGGTGCTGCTCGATGCTGAAGAAGGCAAGGAAGAAGAATCTGCCACTCGTATTGAGACCAGAGGACGAGGGGAGGCAAGGAGGGTCACCGGAGCTTGAAAAGCAATTCAGCTGGAGGAGGAGAGAAGAAAATTTAGGGTTACTCCGGTTGAATTCAAGCTTGAGAGGTTCAATATGAGCAAGAGGTGCTTTTATGGACCTTAGGAGGACGGTTAGAGCTTGGGAAGCAAGTTTCTCAAGCTTGAAAAGCTCGTCATAGTTTGGGAATTCCTTGATATCCAAATCTCTCATGCGTTCACATGAGAGATTGGGTTCAAAAGGAAGGGAATTTTTTGATGAACTTCCCTTTCAAATTTGAAAGGGATTCGTTAAGAAATCAGGGAGTTCTTTCCTTTTTAAGGTCACTGGAGCAAGTAGGAATAGGTTTATTGGCAGTAGGGACCTTTTTGTGAGAATGATGACAAAGTTAGGGGCCTGTTTGAAAATATTTTGAAAGGTAAGGGTAGAAATGCAATTAGACAGGACCAATTTGCAAACTAGGTCAAGACAAACTCATCTTGGATCCAAATTTTGGTAAAAACCTAATTTTGACCTAAGAAATCCGATGGTAAAGTTGGATTTTGGTTTTTACCACGTTTGACTGGATAATTTATACAAAAATCCAAATTATGGCAAATGTCCGTCTGTGACTCTATTCTGGGTCAAAATGGGTTCTGATGGTCAAATTGAAGGTTCCAAACCCTAGAGAATATTTTCTATGAATTTTAGAGGGTTTAGGTGAATTTTATCCTAATCAGAACCTCAGTTAATTAAGCAGGTCTGTTTTTAAGGTTTCAAAAAGTCATTTAATTCTCAGAACACGTGCAAACCCTTTTCTGATTATTCTATCCCACTTGTTATCTTTTTAAGACCATTTGACATTCATTCAACCCCTGAGAAAACTCATGATTGTACTGCATTCATGATAAGCTGGTAAAATTATAGTTTTAACCCTAATTTCTTATTTTTCCCTCAGAATGATTATGCAGTGACTTGTGACTCTCTAGCAGTTATGTAGGAGCATTTACTGACTTAATTGGGTTAAATGAGCTAGTTATGGCTCATGACGGTGTTCCCATCAGGTGGCCCTTTTATAGGTGTAAAAAAATGGTTGAAAAAGGGCCTTTTAAGTCTTTAAAATTACGTACAAGGCCCTTAGTGACGGATGCGTGAGTTACTGTAGATGCATGTCGCTGAAGGTGCCCCTCAATGTGAGCCACTCGATGAAGATCCAAGCATCCTCATCTCACCACGTGGCCGCACCTCATCGTCTTCACCCACGCACGTTTTAGACCGCACGCGTGTTGCGCTCTACCGTTGGATGGATGATGGACAACACAGATCACACACGGTTTGCCTTCAGATTATGCATAACGCTCTGTGTATGATTGCACGTGATCGCATACGTATGTGCAGCGCTCACATCCAGCGTGCCTCATCGTGCCGCGTGGCCACACTGCGGCCACTTGATCTTGATCGTGCAGCTGAATTTCACCGCACCCACCTCTTCATGAAATCCACCCCCTCACCGTGACTCGATCTTGCTTTGCCTCTTCGCAAACGTATCATGCAATCACTACGTCAAGTCTTCAAAATGGTCGTGTGACAGAAAGTCATTTTCGCGCATTTGAAAGTCGTCGAAAGTCATAGTATAGTCGCGTAAAAACGTTCGTCAAAGATATTGTTTTGAAAATAACGAGACTTTGAGTCCCGGTCGTTCGTCTCTGGGAGGCGTTGTTTTTGTTTTTGAAATCCATCTTAAAGCCACTCTACTTTATTTAAACGACATGCTGGTGCGTAATATATAGGCAGTTAAAGAACAGGCACTTAAATCACGCAAATATGATAATCATTTAGCTCAAGGTGATTTCAAACACATAAGATATATATATATATAAAATGAAATTTCATTCATCGTGGGAGAGTTGTTGCACAAGGAAATCTAGAGGAAAGCTTATACATGAATGCTTAAAATTAAATCTAACTACCAGAAAATGATTGCATACAAGAATCAACGGGGGGATTTCGCATGCATCATTGGGGGAGAAGTAAGACTACTCTACTAAGCAGTAAATGAAAGCAATAAAAATTATGAAGAGCATGATCTAGAGCTAAAAGAATAGAGGGCATTCAGGGGTGGTCCCCGATGGCCTTGGAGTGGTCGAGAGGAGAATGAGGGGCGGCCAATGTAGCTTAGGCCGACCCTTGGAGAGAGGTAGGGTTGATCCAGCATCCCGACATGGTGTCCTCCATGGTGGTGGTAGTGAGCTCGTGGAGGTGGAGTGAGTGGCTAAGTGGAGGTGGCATGACTGGCACCAATGGAGTGCAATTGCCAAAGAAGTGAATGGGTGCCAATGGCCACCCAAGGGGTCTTTTTATAGACCTAAGGGAAGCTCTCTAGAGAATTATGGAATTCTCTAGAGAGGCCTATGGTGGGAGCTCGTGGGAGAGTGAGAGAGAGAGGGTGGATGGTGGTTTTTAGATCCACCAAATGTGGATCTAAAAATTGAATGGCTCTTGGTTGCTATTTTTGGCAACCAAGGCAACCACACATGGTAGAGAGTTCTAGAGAACTCTAGGCTAGATATTTTCGTGTGGATGGTGTGTGTGGGTGTGTGTGGGTCAAAACTTAGGTGGCTAGGTTGATTAGGTTGGGTTCTAGTGGGTTTAGGTCAAGGTAGGTCTCAAATTAGGGTTATAAACCCTAATTCACTAAGGTAAAGTGCAATTAAACTTAACACAAGTTTAATTGGGTGTGTGGAAACTTAATTGAGAGTAAAACAACTCAATTAAGTCAGGTCTAGGTCAATTGGACTCTCACTGAGTCCAATTGGACAGTGTGTGCTGAGATCAGGGCTCAATTGGACTCAATGAGTCCAATTGAATAGGCTGATGGAATTGACTAAGATCCAAGTCAATTAGGTTTAGTGAGGACCTAATTAGGTCCTTAGGGAGGTCAAGAGGTGATGTACTAGGGTTAGGGCACCTTAATTCAGGATCCTATGGGGTTGGAATTGGAGAGCAGTATCAGACGTCTAATTATATAATCAGACGTCTTATACTCAAAAATCAGAAGTCCAGACTTGTTGTCTGGACGTCTAATCAGAGTCAGGAAGGATTTCGGGTTCTGTTTTGGGTATTCTGCAGAAATTGAACGTCTAACAAAGTGTCTGGACGTCCAATAACACTGCAGAAGTGGGTTTGAAGTGTGCGGGAGTTGGCTAAGGGTCCTGGACGTCTTAAAACTTCTTTGGACATCCAGAGAAGGGTTGGAACTAGGGTTTTAGGGCTTCCTAGGGTGTTGTGACCTAATCTAAGGGTGGCTAAGGCTTGGGGAAGTCTCTAGGCTATCCTAGGGCTAGGATGGACCTAAGCTCTTCACATTTTACTGCTTTATTTCTACTTAATAGAATAGAAAACCTTTAACCCCCTTACATTATTATTCCTATATCTAAACTAGGCCTTCTGCTCCAGCTCTGCTACAACTCCCGTTATTCCTAATCCAGCTCCTGATCAGCTTATTCCCTGCAATCGACATAATGCACTTAATCATCACATTATAACATTATTTTATGCATAGCTAAAGAAAAGCAGTAAAGATGCAGATAATGCGTATGTATGCATGGATAACGCTAACTTATGCTAAGTCCTAGCCTAATTTAGGTCAATTAAGACCTATGATTGCTGCGCAATCATACCCCCATGCCTAAATCTTGCTAGTCTCTAGCAAATGCAAGACTAAATTATTTACAGCAAGGGTCCCTAAGGGACTGGTTATTTTACCAAGTGTTTGCATAGAGATTTTTCTCCTTTTTGTTTTCATCCTATGCTTTAGAAATCCAGACAATCGTGAAGGTGCAGCTATGTAGCTTTTGCAACGGATTCAAGTGAAAACTAATACACCTCTAAAGCCTGTACTTGACCCCTAGTAAAAATTCTAGCGGGATAAGCGGACTTCTTCCCTCGGGATATTCAAGATATTCTATGAATTTCACCCCGACTTTGGGCTTAGGTAGAGAATCTTTGAGGGAAAGGATTACATATTTGGTGGCTCATTCTCACTTGGTGCTACATAGAGACTAGTACTACAGAATCCAGATTCCTGAATTACTAAGTAACTCAGCTCAGAGAAAGATGAGAAAAACTATGCTCCCTTTTGATTCCTTTGTATTCATTCTCTCTTGCTCTTTTTCTTTCTTTTTCTTAGAGCTCACTATCTCACTAGATTCATACATATGATCTGTATTTGGTGATCTCACTAGGCATTAACACTTTAATTGAGTTCTCCTAACCCTAACACTAAGTCGGGATTCCTCAGCCAGTATTCGGGCGGTCAGAAACACAAGAAAAATAGGTTAAGGCCATATTTGGTGGAGCTCAATTTTGTTTGGTGGTATTGCCTCAATGAAAATGAAATAAATACTAAATATTCACACTCTTTTTCTTCCTTTTCTAATTTTTTTTTTTCAATTTTTCTTTCTTTTCATCATTCTTTTTCTTTTTCTTTTTCTCTTTTTTCTTTATTTTTCTTTTTTTTCAGCATAACACAACTGGCATACATCCATGAACTTTATTAAGGAGGCATTATTAGGGATTGGTGGTACTCAAGAGACATTGGGTGGCTCTGGGGGTTTTGCTCTGAAGACCAATGGCTAACACTTAGCCATTTGAAGAAGAAACCCTTCCCCTTGTGCGTAAAGAGGAGGAAGAAAAGAAGCCAGTGAAAAGAAAGAAGAAGAGAAGAGGAACTGAAGAAAGAGAAGAAGAAGAAGAAGAGCAGCCAGTAAAGAGAAGAAGAGTAGTACCTTTGAGATTCAACAGAAGTGCACTGTGCACTTATCCTACGTGGATTTAAATTGAATTGATACTATTGAGACATTTGCTATTATTGTGAGGGGTAATTGGTGATTCAAATCACCACTTACCCTATTCCTTTTGCACTATTGACATTTGCTTTCAATTATATATCATTCTTGTTTAGAGTTCTATTATATATTGCTTATATTGCATTTGAATTGCAATCTTGAGAACTATTTTGCCAATTGCTCCCTGTGTTCAACCTCAGACTTCCATTCGAGTATAAGTTCTATTTGTTTTTCGTGCTGATTCAATCTATATTGCAACACATTGATTTTTAAATCCGATTCAGAGCAACTAACAGCAAACCCAAGTTTTTGAAAAATTTGCAAGAAAATCCGCTACTAGATAAATTTTTATCGAAACTCTGGTGAGTACCGGGTTGAACATGGGGTGGCGAACATTTGATTAAAAATCGCATTTGGAATTATTATTACAAAGCAGAATAACTGGTTGAAATTAATCTACATAAGCAAACTACTTAAAGAATAAATAATAGAAGACAGAGAGAGAATATATAAAGAAAGAGAAAAATATAGAAAGAATGAACAAATATTGTATTTAAATATTCTAGAGTCTATTACAACTACTTAAAGAAAACAAAAATACACTAGAAAATAGTAAAAAGATAGGGGTGAGAAAATCCTCTTCGATCGCTGCTTAGAGGACGAACCGCGTTGACAAAGTGCCAGGAAGAAGGTGGTGAGATTCTAGACAAGGGAGAACGAGGCTAGAGAACAAAGCAAGGTGACATCGTAGCGAGATCCACTTCCCGAATGGTGGCGAAAAACAACCACGGGATGCTCCACAAAAGGGGTGAGAAGATGGACAAAATTCTTTTACTCTAGCTTTGGTGGAGCATCCCAGGTATGGGACCATCTTGTAGAGCTTTAGAGGAGGTGAGAGAAGAAAGAAAGGGATGGTGAAATATGTGGTTGGGTGGCCCATTTATAGGTGTAAAAAAATGGGGGCAAAAGGGTCTTTTAAGTCTTTAAAATTAAGTACAGGGCTTTTAGTGACGGATACGCGCATTACTGTAGACCCACGTCGTTGAAGGCGTGCCTCAATGTAAGCTGCTCGATGAAGATCCAAGCATCCTCGTTGCGCCACATGACCACACCGCATCGCCTTCACCTGCGTGCATTTCAGATCGCACGCATGCTGCACTCTGCCGTTGGATGGATGATGGACGGCTCAGATCACGTGCGGTTCGCCTTCAGATTGCACGTAACGCTCCGCGTACGATCATGTGTGATCGCGATCGTATGCGCAGAGCTCACATCTAGCATGCCTGATCGTGCCATGTGGCGACAATGCGGCCGCTTGATCTTGATAGTGCTGCTAAATTTCGCCACACCCTTCTCTTCACGAAATCCACCACCTCGCCGCAACTCGATCCTACTTCACCTCTTCGCAAATGTAATGCGCAACCGCTATGCCAAGGCTTCAAAATGGTCGCACTTTTTATTTAAAGTTCACGTGCCCTCAACCGTTGGATCTCGATCCATTGGTCGAGATCCCGCGAGCGTGGATGAAGGAGGAGGCTAGTGGTTGTGGGTGGCTTCTATGGCACCACGTGGCTCCATCTGGGCCATCCATTTTCCAATGCTTGTAGATGGTGCCACGGATGTCAGATTGGGTCGATTTTCATGCCATTGGGCTGCGATCGTCGATCCAAATTCATCCATGCAGTTGGATTTGTCTTCTGTTATCCGAATTTTCACCACCTTGCACCTTGGCTTCTAATCTTCCTCGAACTGCATGTAATGCTACAAAGGTCCAATCAGGGCAATCTTGAAGGTGTTGGACTCCAATCGTCGCCCTGATCAAATCCATACAGTTGGATTTTCAATTTGAGGACCTGATAAATATCACCCTGTCCTTTGACCACAAAAATGGCAAATTAACATATAATTTGTACAATCAATTCTATATGCATAACGATGCATGCTATGCAATATTTATAAAGCTGAATGCTTCTATAAGCCTAGGAACATGCATAAATAAGCATTTTAGGCCAATTAGATGTGTGCACATCAGGGGTTTTTTTTAATCAATTGGTGGTTTGGGGGTGGCTGTGCAAACCAACCGGTGTGTTTCTCAACGTAATCAACAAAGATGTTTGGTGTGTAATCTACTTGTACAATCTCACAAAGATGAAATTTAATCAATCATAGTACATCATGTTATTGCTAATTGGGAAAAATGACAATGTACAAGTCGTATTACATACAATGTTCTTTACAATAGATTTCGTAAAGAGATACATTGATACATGAACTTCGAAGAGCATCTTCAAAAAGAAACCTTGTAATATCTCCAAGAACTTTCATTGAACATCGTCCCTTCATAGAGTTCAACAAATTTGATTAGAAAAAATTGAAATTTAAGAAACATTGCATCGTTAATCTCACCTACCTTTAGAATTACACCATCGGATACTTTTTCCCGCGAATGAGGTGATATGGTTGTGGGCTCAGGTAGCATTTGTAGGTGCATATGAACTCATTGGATTCATAAGATGGCATGTGATCTACCGCAACATGTGTTAGCTTCCTTGGCGAACCAAATCATGTTTGCAAAACCATAGCAAACTCATTGGGGTTCGTTACAATAACATGTAGCCATCCAACCAAATGAGTTTGAAGTAATGCCATATTTATGTATCAATTCACATGTGACCCTCATTCATGTTGCATCCATTTGCAATCATGTGCATTCATCATTACCCAAAGGAATAAATAAGGTAGACTCCATCCTTCTTTGCCAAATTCAATACTTGAAAGGGAAAACATAATCTTAACCTAAGCAACCAGGTACAAGAAGCAAAATAAAGACATGATTCATTGAATACGCCAAGACGTATGAGAGAATTGCTTAGAAAACATTCGAAGCAATAAAGGCAAATGCAACACCAACAAGGGCAAATGCAAGTAGAAAACAAAATAAGATGGCAAAAAATCAATGTCTATAATCTATCCACAATGCATGGGCAACATGTTCCCTTATCAATTCCCCAGCTCACACAACACTATCATCCATGAGATAATCACACACCTCTGTATCACTTATATCCTCCTCATCTGGAGGTGCAGTGTAGAAGATCTCATCCTCGACATTCCAAAGGTGTATCATGTTGTGTATGATACAACAAGTCATGATGATAAGGCGTTGGGTCTTGATACTGTAAAACAATCGAGAATATAGTATCTTGAAACATTTCTTAAGGATTCCAAAAGCTTGCTCAACAACATTGCATACTTGGGTGTGTCGATGGTTGTACAACTCCTCATAGTTCCAATATCTATTTATTCGATTAAGATAGCCTTGGAGGTGATATGCCACTCCCCGACATGGAGCAAGGAAAGAGTTGGTGTTTGTGTAACCAAGATCCACAAGAAACCTACGTCCACTAGGGACATTCAACCCATTCCTAACCGCCCATTGTAGCACCTGCATGTCCACAGCAAAACCTTTCCATTCAGTCCCGACGTACACAAATTGTAGATTGTAGTCGACTGTAGCAATTACATTTTGGCTCGTCCAACCCTTATGATTGCGGAAATGAGTTTGATTTGTCGCTACCATCGTCGCTTGAATGTGACACCCGCCTATTGCTCCTACAACATCTTGCTCAATTTTTTAAAATAGACAAATGGATAGAATATCAACCATGGTCAAAGTAATACTCTTGTGGTTATAATGAAATACCTGGAAAAAAGGGAAGAATTTCCAATTATCTCGAATATGTTCAAGCACATCTGAATGAAGCTTGGCATCCGGATAAACTGATGCTTCAGGGAGATCAACTCTAGCAAAACATTTTTAAAGTATCTAAAAAATGGTCTCCCCTCAGTGCTGGAAGCGTTCAACAAGATGCCGATTTGAGGATGCTTGAGAAACATCATGCAAGAAAATTGGTAACTATTCATTTATAGTCACTCCTCGTGAATCTTGTAATTCTGTTGCTTTCTTCAGGTACTCCAAAAGCGCAATAATGCTTAGCCTCAACTCTTTTTGGCAGCGACTCAAATGGTCCTTGATTAACTCGTGAACCCATTCGTGCCCAAACAATGGCCCATCATTTTTCCATCATCAAGGTACAAGGTGATCGATATTGAGTAATACACTTTTGCAAGCGATATAGCAACATCTACCGTAGATAATCAATTATCCTTGGTATCAGAATCCTGAGAGGTCATGGACCAGTTTTCTCTAGAGCTCATACTTGCTTTAGCAATATTTAAATTTTGCAATTGCAAACTAATGTGTGTGTGTGTGTATGTGTGTGTGTGTGTATATATAAAGATATCCAAATGGTATAGCATGAAATGGTTAACATCTAATTGATGAAACTATGATGAAAATAGTTATAATGTTCTACAAGAAAATAAAAATGTAAATTATGCAATGACCACGATAACCAATTATCTTATGGATAAATGTTCTACGCATGGTACTCTGCATAGCACATATAGTAGAAGACACTACGAAGCTAATGTGAACACAACCTAAATTGCTACGATCTAGGATAGACGAGTATGTAATACTCAAAAAATCAAAACCCACAATTACTTTGACCGTGCCTTCGCAAGAAGGCCCCCAACTCTACATCCGAGTGTGCCACATCCTTGAAAATTGTTCTCCAACTAGAATGCGTGAAAACATCATCTAATGAAAGAAGACCATTGGGAGTGATGTTCGGCACCCACTTGCATAATATCCTCATGCACTTACGGATCACATTAGCTGATTGGTCTGCCTTTGGTGCCAAAGTTACATGATGCTTAACCAACATCTTCATCAACTCCATGAACTCATCTGACAGTAACGACGTCGATCCACTTGCAGCGGAGCCTGCCTTCTTCCTATGTTTCATCCCACTTGCAGCTCCTCCAGAAGCACACTTAGAGCCTTGTGTCTCAAATACTGAAGTAGAAGGAGGACTTCCATGCATTTCATAAGTGTTATTGGAAGGTTCTATGGGATTACTAGTGGGCACAAATAAAGTAGGACTCATGTATGGAGCATGGAGGAAGGTCCACATGTCATTTGGGCATGTGGTATGAAACAATGTCGAGCCACTGCCACCAGCAATGTTGAATGTGCCTTGTGGGTCAACAAAAGCAATAGTGTCGTCAACAACGTCCTCAATGTGCTCTTCAATTGTCACATGAACTTCTTCCTGGACATTGGACAACATTGCATGCTCACCAGTTGTATCTTTCCCAACAATTTTGTGGACATCATCAAAGAAAATGAAAGGCATCTCATGGAGTTTCGCAAGTTCGGGTGGGAACTATTAGACATTGAAATTGATACATTTAATCTCATCTAAACAAAAAGTACATTTGTATAATTGTGTTAGTTGAGAAATATTTATTTACCACATTCCAAACGGGCGATGAGGTGCTATTGGGCATCCAGTGTGTGGGTCCATTCCCCAACCACTCTTGCTCAACAGATCTAAATACAAACCATGTTTTCTCTTGAACTCCTTCCATCGATTAAGTAATTGATTGTGGTTGTAGGGCAAGCTCATCGCCATAATAACTCATCAATGTCATTCCACGCCATCTTCGTGAAAACCCCTTTCACCCAGTGACCATCATCATAGTGCTTGTCCAAAATCTTAGCAACTCGTAAGTCGACCGATTATCCCATTTCTTCACCTTCTTCGGAGCAAACATTGAAGGTTGAGATGATGACATTCTACAAGGGGAAGTGGTGGATTCTCACAAACAATGAGATTACCAAATTTGATTGCCCAATTATGTCATCAAACTCTAGTTGCATTAACATCATCTATATCGTATTGTGGTTTTTCACCATGAAAAATGCCACATGGAACTTTATAACAACTTTACGTTATTCCCATTAGTTGACCAGTAGTTCCATAGCTCAAATGGCCATAAAATGTCACTTCCATTTTCACAAGGACATACCAACACGATTTAATACAAGTAAAATGAAAAGATACCTATGGCAATCCCATTGAGAACACAGTACTCAGATTTTTAAGAATCTTTTGAAATTGATAAGAAACGCACCGATGTGTTCTCTCTTTGAAACATTTGGAAGTAGAAATGCACCAGTGGATTATGAAACATCAACTAGTTGATATTGAGAACACACTGGTGAGTTTCTTTTGAGAAGTGCTTCGGAGTAGAAACACACCAATGGATTTTCAAAAATTCGACTGATTGATAATGAAAACACATCAGTGAATCTCCTCTTGAAAATACACTGATGGATTTCCTAAAACCAACCAATTGATTTATTGAAACACATCGGTGTGTTATAAGTTTCCACTAATTGAATCGTCAAACCCACCCATTTGTTTTCCAGTAAACCAGTTCAAACATGAAATTCATCGGTTGATTATCGAAATTAATCAGTTGAGAGTGGAAACACACCAATTTTTTTCCATTTTCCACCGAATAATTTTCGAGATCTACTGGAGTATTTCGTATGTAAATCGATTGAGTTGAAACACACCAGTTGAAAGCAGAAACACACAAGTGGATCTAAAAAAGCAATCCTTGGAAATTGGAAATGCACCAGTGTGTTTCCACTCTTAATCGGTTTATTTTGATAATCAATTGGTGTGGCATGATTTAGTAGAAAACACACCGATGGATTTTATTCTCCACCGGTGATAAATAGCAACCCATCAGTGGAGAATGCTTTCCATTGGTGTAGATAGGGTCAACTTACAACACACAATTCTAGAAAACCAACATGAACATATAGGGGTACCTCCACTACAAATGATGAAGATAGATGTCTAGCAATCTCCACGCAAAGGTCTCCCTCTCCAATGTGATTGCAAAAGATAGCCACGCATAATCAATGTTACAAAGAGAACCATCGAATCTAACCTCATCCAAGGGTAATTTGCCTTCATTATTTGATACTTCATCCTCCTTGTCCTCCTCGCCTTTCAGTAACGTTAGAAAAACCACGAGAAGCACGAAACCATAGCTTCCACCACAATTCCTTATATAGCTGCTACAGGACCTCCTCGCCATTAATCTCCAACTTCCAGGTGTAATGTCAAACACATGGGAACAACAACTGGAGGTGCCCATCATATGACAATACACAGAGCAACCACTTCCCAACAATCATCCATTCATCGGGAAGATGGGAAATGTACGAGCAATTTAAAACAACATGCCCCCTACTAGGGTTTCACAAATAAGTAATACGGTGGGTACAACCCACTACAAAACAACATAGCCTCGCATTAAAAGTCGAATAGGGTTCAACATAAAGCAACTGCAACATCGACTCACTTTTCAACATTACAACCCAATGTAGCATCGAGTCACACAATAGGAATCTTTCAATAGGGCCCCCACCCAATGCAATCTGTTACGCCATTCAGCCAAGCGTGAAGTGCATCAATGATCATGAGTGGGTGAGTCGGTAAATCAAGAGATTCTGATGGAGATTCAGGAAATTGTCCATGTAGGGCTTTAATCATTAGCTGTTGACTTGAAATGTAGTATTTGTTTTAGGGTTAAAAAGGTCAATTACGCCATATGGATATGTTTCAAGTTTAATAAATGAGCGAGTCCACTTGGATTTAAGTTTTCCTGGAAAAATGCATAAGCATGCATCGAAAAGCCAAACGCGCTAATTGATATCAAAATGCTTCTGAACGATATATTTATCGTGAAATTTCTTTGTTCGGTATTTATAAATTGGCGCATTTTCGTAAGAGAAATTATGCAATTCTTCCAATTTTGTTAATTGTAATTTCCTTTGTTTACCGACTTCAGAAAAATCCAGATTTAATTGTTTGATTGCCCAAAAAGCCCTGTGTTCGAGTTCTACCAGGAGATGGCATGCCTTTCCAAAAATGAGATAGAAAGGAGACATGCCGAGGGGAGTTTTAAATGCCATATGGTAGGCCCATAAAGCATCATCCAATTTAGTGGACCAGTCTTTACCATCGGACGTAACCATTTTTTGCAAAATGTTTTTAATCTCCCGATTAGAGACTCCTGCCTTGCCATTTGTTTAGGGGTGGTAAGGTGTGGAAATTTTATGATTAACCCTATATTTAGATAAAAGGTAATGGAATTGAGAGAGTAAAATGTGATCCTCCGTCACTAATGATGGCCTTAGGGATGCCGAATCTCGAAAAAAAAATTTCTTAATGAAGTCAACAACTACCTTATGATCATTGGTGCGTGTGGGTATTGCTTCAATTCATTTTAATACATAGTCGATTGCGACTAGTATATATAAATACCCACAAGAGTTGATGAACGGTCCCATGAAGTCAATGCCCCATACATCAAAAATTTCAACCTTTCATATCGGATTAAGGGGCATCACATCCTTTCTAGTCATGTTGTCGATGCTCTGGCAACACACATAGGACCAAACAAATGAATGAGCATCTTTGTGCAAGCTAGGCAGAAAGAATCCAGAAGTAAGGACTTTAGCTGCAATTTTCTTGCTTGAGAAATGACCACCATAGGCCATTGAGTGACAGTGTGTCAGAATATCATGAAATTCTAATTCAGGAACACATCGTCGAATGACCTGATCAGCGTAGATATGGAAAAGGTCAGGCTCCTGCTAGAAATAATATTTAATGTCAGCAAAGAACTTATCCCACTTGGTTTTTGGCCAATCGAAAGGGATTCATTCTATTGCTAGGTAATTTGCAATTAGTGCAAACCAGGGGAGGGTATTGGAAACTAAAATAGTCTCATCAGGGAAAACATCTGGAGAGATCAACACGTCATTCGTCATAAGACGAGAGAGATGGTCAGCCACTATATTTTGCGACCCCGCCTTATCCTTGATCCAAGTCAAATTCCTAGAGCAACAGAATCCAACAAATAAGGCAGGGTTTCTCATCTTTCTTGTTCAACAAATATTTAAGTACTGAGTGGTCGGTATAAACAGTGACATGTGATCCCAACAGATATGAGCAAGAAGTTCTTTTCAGTTACCGTGTAATTCCATCGTGCATCATCAAGGTTTTACAGGCATAATAGATCACAACAGGCTTCTTGTCAATACGTTGCCCTGAAACAGCCCCCACAGCAAAATCAAAGGCATCTGTCATTAACTCAAAGGAACAGTTCCAATTAGGTCCCTATAAAATCTATGCCTTTGTGACATCCTTCTTCAACCGATTAAAACTCTCCAGGCATTGTCCTATAAAATCGAAAGATTAGTCTTTGGTGAATAATTGACTTAAGGGCTTAGAGATTTGGGAGAAGTTCTTGATGAAACGACATTAGAAGCCCACATGCCCCAAGAAAGATCGGATCTGTTTTACAGAGGTGGGCGGTGGGAGTCTAGAGATAGCATCAATTTTGGCACGATCTACCACAATTCCCTTTTTAAAGATGACATGGCCCAAGATGATGCCTTCTTAGACCATGAAATGACTTTTCTACCAACTGGGGACCAAGTTAACTTTTATGCATTTTTGAAGGGTCCTTTCAAGATTGTTAAGATGTAAATCAAAGGAGTCTCCAAAAATAGAGAAGTCATCCATAAAATCTTCTAGACATTCACCTACCAAGTTTGAAAATATTGCACGCATACACCTTTGAAAGGTTGCAGGCACATTGCACAGATCAAAAGGCATCCTCCGAAAAGTAAAGGTTCTAAAGGGATAGGTGAATGCAGTCTTTTCTTGATCCTCAGGATGGATCACGACTTAAGTATAGCTGAAATAACCATCAAGAAAGTAATAGTAATCACGTCCAACTAACCGCTCCAATATTTGATAAATAAATGGGAGCGAAAAATGGTCCTTATTGGTGGTGGTGTTTAATTTGTGATAGTTAATGCACACATGCCAAGAAGAAGCGGTCCGAGTGGCTATATTTTCCCCATGTTCATTTGTGACAATGGTTAGTCCAACTTTTTTAGGCACTACTTGTGTGGGACTAACCCAGGAGCTGTCAAAAATGGGGTAAATGATATCAGCATCAAGCCACTTAATTATCTTCTTTTTGACCACCTCCTACATATTAGGGTTTAATCATCTTTGAGGTTGGCAAGTGGGGCGAGATTCGTCCTTAAGATATATTCTATGAGTACAATAGGACAGATTGATCCCCTTAAGATCACCAAGGGTCAACCAATGGCCTTTCAATGTTTGCTAAGAACTTGGAGAAGTTTTTCTTCTTGAACCCCGGTGAGTTGGGAATTAATAATCAGGGGCATTGATTGATTTGGTTCCAGGAAAACATATTTAAGGGAGTCAGGAAAAGGTTTTAACTCTAGTCGTGGGCCCGGCTCCCAAATGATTTCCTCTTTTTGGTCCATGGGTTAAGGGAGAGAGAAAGAGTTAGCTAAGGAGTTAGGTGCTGATGGTGTGGTTAGGATGGGTGGGTGGGATGAATCAAATGTGGGTTTAGGAACTATATCAACTGCAAAGCAAGATCCCACTTGTGAAAGTTGCATGGTTTCCTCTACTAGGTTTTCTAATTCAATATCCGAGTCATCAAAGAAATCAGGTTCTTGGAATCTCCTAGAAGCTTGAAAGATATCTAAGGTAATTGACTTGCCACCACACA
Source organism: Thalassia testudinum (assembly GCA_037157565.1). NCBI lineage: Eukaryota > Viridiplantae > Streptophyta > Magnoliopsida > Alismatales > Hydrocharitaceae > Thalassia > Thalassia testudinum. The sequence continues at coordinate 1,517,997 of JAZHRO010000003.1, read as the reverse complement.
TTATTTTCATCTTTCCATAATCACAATCAATGTTTGTTTTGGCGGTGGCTAAAAATGTGTTGGTGCAAGGGTACCATGATCGTTAATTTTGATGATAACAAAACACTTGTTATTTAATATTTGCGTTGAGTTTATGAGTTTCAGGAAATTGCAAATGGATACAAGTGTAAAGGAGCTCAAGCTCACATCCATGTTGGATTGGAGGAGCTTGATGGAGGAGAAGGAGCTTTGCTTGGAGCGAGAGCTTGAAGAAAGGAGATGAAGAATAAGATAGAAGTTTATCCTGTTCATGTACTTTGTTTTTGTATCTTTGTTCCTTGCTTCTTATTTTGTCTAGATTATATGTTAAAGAGCCTCAAAGTAACAAAACTATAGTCCTAGGAACACCTACACAAATCTAGGATACTTGGCCTTTTCGTAAAGAACTTAGAAAGCCAAAATAGGCATCAGACAGCCTGATCAGACATCCAATATGAAAATCTGACGTCTGATCTTAGACTTTAAGACATCTAACTATTTTATCAGATGTCCAAAACACTTAGGCTGGCAACCCACTCTCTATTTGCTAGTTTCAGACATCCAGCCTTTAGTCTAAATGTCTTAGAAGATGTCTGATGGCCTTGCCAAACGTCCAACTAGAGGATCGTTGGCTTTGTTAGACTTGATCATTGAGGATTATCCTTTAATCTAACCTACATTCACTTTCAAATGTCCTTAAAGAACCCTAGATGTTTGATAAGTAGACATTAGGCCCAAATCACCTTTTGATAGATGATTATAGCCGTTTAACCTCAGGAAATCCATTCCCGGAGAAGATTGCAATTCCAGACGTCCAGCCTTTGTTCTAGACGACCAACCTATTGTCTGACCAACAAGATCTAGAACCGTATTTAAGTCTGGAGAAAACAAGAAGAGAACTCATCTAGAATTAGACGTCTACTAGTTTCCAGACGTCTTAAAAGTAACCTTTAGATGCCTGTTATGATCCAATACTATCCAGTTGATCCACCCTTCTAGATCAAATGTCCGACCATAAAATTAAACGATGACCTAGACGTCTGACCTTAAGTCCAGACGTCTAATAACACTGTCAGAATCATTAATAGCCCTGATTCTAGCTTGATTAGCCTTGGATTTGCTTCCAACGACTACCTAAGGCTTCCATAGCCCTCCTAAGGGTTCCTAAGCCACCTATAAATAGAGGAGGACCCTTCCTTTGTTAGGCACACCTTGAGAATAGTTCTTCCATTTATATTGTGTCCTAGAAGAGTTTAAAATCAAAGAAGAAAGTGTTGTTGCTCTCCAAGCCCTCTAGCATCCACTTGAGAGCACCGTTGTGCTACCAACTTTATGTCATATCACTTCCATCTCAAGGAAGTACCCTTTGCCTATATAAGCTAAGTTTAAGACAATTACTTTGAGGCTCTATAGGAGATTTGTTATTGTCCCTTTTTGGGTATTCACTTTGCGAATTCCTGTCTTCTTCATGGAACAAAATACTCCTCGTGAAGAGGAGGCTTTGAGGCACGCTACCCTCGTCTAAGTAGCGTGGTTGTAAGAGGTTAAGTCACTCTCGTTTAAGTGACTTGTTAGTGGATTTGATCAACTTGGTCGATCAGGAAATCCTAAACCAAGAGGTTTCGGTGGTGGTTTTTACCCGGGTTTAGGTTTCCACCTAAAAATCATTGTGTACCTGTGTGATTGTTATTTTGTGATATTGTTTATTATATTTTCGCATTTTATTATTTATCATGCAAGTCTCACCCCCTTCCTGTAGAACCTACAAAATAGTCTTCCAAGAATTATGGGGGCATTTTTCAGTGCTTCCGGTACCTTTGTGTACAAGACCAAAAAGTCTATGGCAAATAGACAATTTTGGACCTGGACAATAACATCCTCAACAATCCCCCTTGGTTTTATTGTAGATCGGCTAGGTAATTGAAGTGTAACCTCGATAGGCTTTAATTCACCGATCTTGAATTCTTTAAATACAACAGTGGGGAAAAGATTAATTGAGGCACTGAGATCTAATAATGCACAATCAAAAGAAGTGTCATTAATGACCACTTGAATCAAGGGGGCACCTAGATCTTTCATTTTCAGAGGCAGTTTGATCTATACAACTGATTACATTGTCTATGGAAGAATCACCTTTCCTAAGTTTCTTGGCTGCCTTTTGGGAGTACATAAATCTTTTAAAAGCTTCACAAGGCAAGGATATATTTTATGGAATCAAGGAGAGGGATATTTATTTCTACTTGCCCGAAGAGATCCAACAATTCCTTATCAGTGGGCTCGGATTTCTTTTTCTTATTTTTCGTAGAGTGAAGAGCTTGTGGGAAAGGTATGGGGTTATCTTGTTCTACAGTTGATGGTTCTTGAATGGGGTTAGAGGGAAAAAAGGAAGAAGAGGGAGAAGAGTAGATCTGCTTTCCTCTGGAGTAGGTTTCTTGAGTTGGCATGGGATTTTGAGTAGTTTTCCCATTCCACAAAGTAACTGCATTTGCAGTATGGCTATTTCTGGGAGGAGGTCATGAAGCCTTATTTTGATTAAAACCTGGTGGGTGCTGAGGTGCTGGGTAGATTGGTTGATTGGGAAACCCACTTTGATGCTGGTTCCTTTGATTATTAGGGTTGAGCATAGGTTGAGAGGGAAATTTTCCAGTAGATTTATGATCATGAGTGACCTTGACTTGATTTTGCAAATTAGTGACCATATGGGTCACTTCTGTCTTTTGATTTTGCGTGCCCTGCAAAGTTTTCATGACCTAAGTATTAATATCCTCTTGAGATGACCCAGGTTGATATATGTTTTTCCCATAAATCCCAAATTGGTTTTGTTTAGGGAATGAAACTTGATTTAGGGTTTTCCAAGAGAAGTTTGGGTTGTTCCTCCAATTTTGATTGTATGAGTTGGAGGGATTTCTAAATTGCTCTTGGAGAGCTGAGATGTTTTCAATGGGGTTAAGAAGATTTTGATCCATGAAATCATAATTTCCAGTCAAAGTTTTTCAAAATTCAGGTAAATATTGCTACTCAGCAGGAGTAGCACCAATATTGTGTAGATTCTCTCCTTAGAAGGTTTGGAGGATTTGGGTAAGGAGCTTGTTTTTGGGTCAGCTTTTCTTCCATTTTTTTCTGGTTAATTTGCATCTAATCCATTCATTGAGCTATCATGTGTAGGTCATCTTGTGTGACTAGAATAGATGTAGATTTGTAGTCAATTTCATTTACTTCGAGTCTTGGGTTTGTTGTCCTACCAAATGTATCCATTCAAGCCAAATTGAATGAGTTTTCAATCATTTCTTCAAAAAGAAGGTAGGCACTATCAGCATCTTTATTAAGGAAATTCCCCCCACACGAAGCATCCACAAACTGTTTTAATTGATCTTCTAATCCATGATAGAAGATCTGCACTAGCTGTCATTGTGGAATCTCATGGTGGGGGCAATTCATTAGTAATTCCTGAAATCTCTCCTAAGACTCATGGAGAGGTTCACTAGATTTTTGTTGAAAGGCCATAATTGATTGCCTTAAAGCATTTGCACGATCAATTGGAAAAAATTTTTTTCAGAAAAGTGCTTTTTAATTGGGGCCAGGTGGTGATAGGATGCCCAACCAACCTAAACCATTAAGATGCCTTGTCTTTTAATGAGAGAGGGAAAAGTCTCATAAGCCACAATTCTTCCCTCACATTGCAAGAACAGGTAGTTTGAGCGAGGATAGTTAGCTCCTCGAGGTGGCTAAAAGGATCCTCTCTCAGAAGACCATGGAAATGTTTAATTAGGTTAAAGATGGCGGATTAAATTTCAAAATCCCCTTTGGGTATAACCACCCTGGGTCACTCTTCGTAATTGGAAGGATCATAAAAATCCTTAAGTGGTACAAGAGGTTCCCTGAGTGGCTGACTCAATCTTTGGTTGGCTAGGTTTGTGATCGTCCTAGCCAACTGTTGCTGATTTAATTGAAGTCAGGCAATTGGTCGACCATTATAAAGAGGGGATTAGGTGGCATTTGATTTAAATTTGGTTGTTCTAGGTTTTAAGGTAGCTTCAAACCCGACAAGTTAGGGATGGGAAAGTCAGCATGCGGGTTAGCTAATGAGTTTTGAACATTGGGGTTAGGGTCGAGTTGAGAGGTGGAATCGGAAGGGTTAGCAACAGAATTTCTGGACCTGTTTTCCATATTTTCCATGTTTAGGTCAAAGGAATGATGCAAGGGAGAAGAAGAAAACAAAGATCATTTTGTGCGTGGGGCAAAATCAATTGGTCCCTTGAGCTGTGGATTCTGGGACCTTCGCCCGTGCATGCACTTGGAAGATGGAGAGGGGAGGAGAAGAGAAGAGATGAGGAGAAGTGTGCAAAACAAGCAAACAAGCCTAAGTCTTCCTTAAGGTTGACTCCTTAAAGAAACCTAAGACTTGGGAACCTGGTAAGTAAGGGATTAATAAGTGAACCCACTTCCCAAAGATCACTCGACTAGACTAAAGAGGTGGCTTGGGCCCAAGCATGTCTTGGGAAAATCACCAGGGACTTGTGTAAACCTTTACCTGCCGTTTGACTTCCCTCTAAGTCTATCATCGCATTTTCTAAGGGAATTAGGAGCGATTAAATTTCTTTTATTATTTTTCTGCTTTTAGGATTTGATATTAGTAATGTATTTTAGGGTCTTCTTGTTAAAACTTCAAAACAAGTTTTGGATTCCACAATCACAAGGAAAATAAGTTGTATTGGTGATGATAGATTCCTTTATAGATTGTGGGGCTAAAATGAAAGGAAACCCTAATTGAATTAAACCCTTAAGCAGAAAATTTACTATCAGTGAATCTTTTCAGGCTTCTCTTATTAAGTAGTGGTCCAAACAAAGCAAGCAACACTACTATTGGAATGCAAATCAAATAAGGATTCCAAAAAATATTTTTTTGTGATTTGAGTTTGTTTGATATTTTTTTGCAATTTTTCTTTATGCTGGTGGCAAAGTCCAGAAATGATAGCCGTCGATATTTTGGACTTTTCAATAACACCACCAACCACCAAAATTTTTTTTGATTTTATATGTTGTGTATAATTTCCCAAGGATTCCAGAAAGCTAAATTTCACAAAAATTGGACAAGTAGAAAAGGTCCTAAAATTCGAGAATAGTAACAAAATAATGAAATCGAAGGAGATGACCCTCCTGTGGTCTAGCAATTTTTTAAAATTTTCTACAAATTCAGATGCTCTGAAATTTAGAACATATGTTCTTAACTTGATTTGGAACCTTTGGGTGAACTTTCATGAATTTAAAAGGCTTGTGGTGTCAGGAATTGATTTTTGAAATTTGAATAGAAGTCTGGACCCGAAAATCAAAACACCAACACTTTAAGTAGGGTGGTGGTAAACAAGTCAAGCAACCAAACAATTGATTTTAAAAATCACCACCCTACAAGATTTTAATTTTTTTCATTCTGAAAGCCTGATTTAATATTTTTTAATATTTTTTAAGATTTTTTATCTAACAAGAAAGAAGGCACTAACCTCAATTCTGTGGGAAGACAAGGAACTTTAACCACTCGCTCCAAAAACCTGCCTTCTTCCTGTAGAACCTGCGCACATGAATTAAAAGAAAGAGAAGGGGATGTGATCCGCGTATCAAGCAAGAGAAATAAAGTAATGCAAAGCCGTGCCTCTCCAGCAAAGACGCCAAAAAGTGATAGCGAAAAAGCGTGATTTGTTAAAATCAAGTTTTAGGTCATTGCAACACGCAAATCCGATCGCTTTTAAAATTTGTAATTACCGAGTACTTGAAAAGTATTCAGGTCATCCCAAGCGAGGAAAAAATGCAATTTAGAAATCTCTTACTCGACAAAACAAAAATCAACTTTCTTTTTGAATTTTTGATATGTAATTTTTTTGAGTTTTAAAATAATGGGCAATAGGAAGCAAATACGCAAAATGGAACTACACCTATATGTTATAATTAAAGTGACAAGAGGAACCTCTCTTTAAGGTCACCCTAGGTATGTAAAGACCAAGGGTAATTAGAGATAGAATGTGAGTGCACTAATTTAAAAGCAAAAATAAACAATTGCAACAAAAATTGGAAAGGCAAATTGTATTGTGGAAGAAAAACTGTTTTACAAGCCTTGTAGAGGAATGCTTCTACTATAAAAAAAGTAAACATTGCAAGAACAAAATTTCTCTCGATGATGGTGATGAGGAAGAAGAAAGCCTTGCTCCAAGCTCAGTTGCTCCTGGGCTTAGAAAGGCTCCTGTTGAACGCTGGAAGGACTATGCTATCGGAGTTGGTTTTGAAAACCTGTCGTTGTAGTTTGAGTAGCGAAGAACTCGGGTTCAACAAATACAATTTATGCTGAAAATATATAAAGAAATCCCGGGTCGAACTCAGAGAGGCTACGTCGATCAAAATTCGTAATTATATTTTTTTTGTGTTTTTGTTTAAAAGGCGGAATAATCACAATAAAATGGAATCAATATAAATAATAAGAAAGAGAGAGAGGGGGGAAAACATTCACTTGATGTTGCAAAATATTTTTACAACTAAGAAAGCGAGAAAAGATTATACTAGAAAGTGAGAAATTATTACAACTAGAAAATAGGAAAATTCTACTCTAGAAAGTAGGAAAAAGGAATGGGAGAGAGAAGCTATCCTCCTCAATGATCGCTTGAGGATGAGCCAGATGAGCCAACGCCTGGAAGACGAGGAATGGAGCGGGAAGAAGGACGTCGAAGCAGGAGGAAAGGGAACGAGGCATCACATCGTCATCGTCGCGGGATTCGCTTCTAGAATGGGAGCGAAAACTTGATTTTAGCTCTTGAGGAGCATCCTGGGTGTGGAACAAGCTTCTCTTGAGCTTTGGAGAGGGAGAGAAGAGAAGGAAGGGATGAGAAATCCGTATGGAGGGGGTCTCCTTTTATAGTTGCAAGGAGTGGGGGCATTTTGGACATTTTAATTTCAAAAACATTAATATGGGACCTTTAGTGACGGACTTAAACGTCACTAAAGGTCTGTTGTGGGCGACGTTTGCACGCACTGTGCGCGCCTGCTCTTCTTCTCTGCCAAAAATGCCTGCACACATTTGCGTGCTCACAACCGTTCGATCAAGAGATCGGACTGCTGAGAGTTGCTACGCCAGCGCCGCGCGCCCGCGTGCGACCACGGGTAAGCGCCACGACCATGGGTAAGCGCCGCGTGTCTGATTGGGCGTGGGAGCCATCGCTCACTCCTCGCCGCTCGATCTTCATCGTGCGGCTCTGATCGCACACTGGCTCCATGCCTCCTCAGAATTTGAAGCGCAACGCAGCTCGAATGCGCGCCCTTCGCTCGCGAAGGGGCGCTCGATCGCTGCGCTACGCTTCCTCTTTAGGCAAGCGGACGCTTTTGTGCGCGTGGCTCCGCAGCCATTGGATGAGCATCCAATGGTCGAGATCAAACGAACGAGTGAAGAAGGAAGGCTACAGTCGATGTTGGGCGGCTATGATGGCACCACGTGGCACCATCTAAGCCGTCCATATTCTGAGTGATGTAGATGGTGCCACGGGTGTCGGATTGGACCGATTTTCACGTCGTTAGGCTGCGATCGTCGATCCGAACCCATCCGTGCAGTCAGATTTGTCATCTGAGGTGTGGATTAACACCATCTTAGCTCTTTCTCTTTAAGGTTCCTCAATCTCTATCTGGTGCTACGGATGTCCGACTAGAGCGATCTTGGAGTCGTTGAACTCCAATCGTCGTCCTGATCAGATCTGTATGGTTGGATCTTCGATCCGAGGCCCTCATAAAACGTCACCTGTCCCTGACCATAAAAAGGAGACAATTACTATACAATTTATACAACTTGATCTAAATGCATGATTATGAATGTTGTGCACTATTTACAATATATGATGCTAATGTGACACTAAGAACATGCATTAATAGACATGCAATGCATGTTCTTAGTGTCACATTAGCATCATATATTGTAAATAGTGCACAACATTCATAATCATGCATTTAGATCAAGTTGTATAAATTGTATAGTAATTGTCTCCTTTTTATGGTCAGGGACAGGTGACGCTTTATGAGGGCCTCGGATCGAAGATCCAATCATACAGATCTGATCAGGACGACGATTGGAGTTCAACGACTCCAAGATCGCTCTAATCGGACATCCGTAGCACCAGATAGAGATTGAGGAACCTTAAAGAGAAAGAGCTAAGATGGTGTTAATCCACACCTCAGATGACAAATCTGACCACACGGATGGGTTCGGATCGACGATCGCAGCCTAATGGCGTGAAAATCGGTCCAATCCGACACCCGTGGCACCATCTACATCACTCATAAGATGGACAGCTTAGATGGCGCCACGTGGTGCCATCATAGCCACCCAACACCAATTGCAACCATCCTTCTTCACCCGCTCATTTGATCTCGACCGTTGGATGCTCATCCAATGGCCGCAGAGCCGCGCGCACAAAAGCATCCGCTTGCCTAAAGAGGAAGCGTAGCGTAGCGGTCGAGCGCCCCTTCGCAAGCAAAGGGCACGCATTCGAGCTACGCTGCGCTTCCAATTCAGAGGAGGCATGGAGCGGGTGTGCAATGCATGACACTAAGAACATGAATCAATTAGAGTCAATTTCGAGGGTACTTGTGTGATAATGTCATATTATGGTAGGCTTGGGAGCATTACGTGCAGATTGCATTATCTCTACATATAAATTGCTTATAATCAATGTTTAACGACCTTGTGTACAAGATCATATTGAAACAGGTCTCAGATGAGCAATTGGACAGTACAGATGGGTCCAGAATGACGAATGGAGTCTAACGGACTCGAAATCACCTCAATCTGACCTCCATAGCTCCCACATCAAGCCCGAGAAATTCTGACTGGTGATCTAATGATCAACAACCTAAGTTTGAGCACATGTCACCATCCATGCACCTCAGCACCCCTCTCTCTCGCCAGCACTTCATCAAGCAACGTGAGCTGTCTGATCTAAGATCAGACGGCTGAGGAGTTATGGGTGCATGATCAAAAGATGACCAAGATGGGGCTTTGGTGCAACGGTCACAACTCCCTCTTGCATCCACCAGACATGAGTTCGAGTCGTGCCTCTCCCCTCAATCGCAATTGGAGTGCACACATTGAGGCTCGGCAAGGAGCAGCAGCACTCGCACGTGCATGCGCATGCGTGTAAGGAAGGAGCGTGCTCCAACGCATGTGCATGTGGGCCGGCAGTGCACATGTTGAAGGCAACAGGTGCGGGTGTGGGTGCGGGGGCGAGGGCTTTGGCGACATATGCGGCGGGTCTTCAACAATGCTTTGAATGTCGTTGTTGACCCAAGGACAAATTTTAGCCCTTTCCTCAACTATAAAAATGGACCTACCCCTCCCATTTGCACCAATCTTCTACCCAAGTGTATCCACCACTCCTTAAAGCTCCAAGCAAGGTCTTAAAGCTATCGAGCCTCCGACAGAAGCTCCTCCACCGCGATGGCTGCCTCGATGCCATCTTCTTCCTTGTTCTTAGTTTTATTTTCTTTGATAGTATAGTCATTTCTTTCATTTAAGCATTTATCTATAGTTTGTGGATTACAACATTTGATAAGCAATAGAATAGATCTTTTAAATAGTGTCCTCATATCGTATCATGGATTTCTAACCTTATCTCTCTCCTTCTCTCTCTCTCTCTCTTTCTCTCGTTCTCCCTTTCGCAAGCAAATCAAATGATGAACTTTTGTGACACTAAAGTGAGTATTTGATCCAATTTCATACCTCCCTATGTTCGACACTCCGAAGGTTCAAACTTGTCTTCCCACAATGTAAAGGTAACTCATCATCCTGGGACCTAAAAAAATGGTGGAGTTATAAAAGAAAACCTCTCTTTTGTTTGTCAAAGAAAACACCACCATTAAGTCTTCAACCTATTAACCTCGCAAAATCATTCTCTCGATTCGGATTGAGGACATGATTAAAGGACCCTTAGAACCTCTAAAACTTTTGAGAAAAATATCAAAGGTGCTCCTTCTAGTAGGTGAACTCCACCTCAAATTTCATAGCCAAACTCTTTGTGGTTTGATCGTGAGAAATTTGCTACTAGAAGTGCACAAGGTTGTCCTGAGTTCTAGAGATCTGTAGGTTGTTCTTACTGCTACAAACTCCACGTAGATTGTATTTGTGAGAGATTCATATTTCTGGAAAGCTCTTGAAATTTTCTACACTTCAACTGAAGACCATATTTGCATTTGAAATTGATTAGTGCCTGTTCTGATCAAAATCTTAAACTTACACACTGATCTAGAAGTTCTGGATAGATTGACCCCTTCTTGAAAAAACATGAATTTGGGTGATCTATCATCCTCAAAAAATTTTGAAATTATTTTTTTTGAAAAGTTCATTTGATTTTGGTTAGGATAGGGTCATTGCTTATTTTGATTGGACCCTTCTTGATAGAATCTTAAGAAAAAGATTTATTAAGTAGAAGTTTCACACCCTAGGATCTTCCACACTAGGGAGTTTTTAACTTTATAGTCACACAAAAGGCCTTAAAGAAAATCAATCTTCACCAACCGTGTGACTATACATTTATGCCTTGTTTGAATGCGTAAACAAGTGAAATTTTAAAAATCACACATCTTAATCTTGCTTGTTAAAGAACACTTGTTTTAGCATTGAGTCCTTGCACCCAATTGTGCACACAGATGAAACTGAAATTTTAAGGGCATTAACCCCCCTAACGTCCTTCACTTAATCCTTGAGCACAAGCACTGACCTAGCCCTAAAAATTAAGTAGACGTTGACCTTAGGAATCATTGAGTTCGTTTCAGGGTATTTTCCTGAACACATAGTGAATTAGTAATGTCTACTTGCTCCAAAAGGTGCTAAGTTTGGAGGCCCAATTGTCAAACGACTTAAGCAAGCCGGGGTTTGGCATAATTAGCAGCCTTCGGGACACGCCCCTTGCTTCACCTTCCCAACTCTACCACCTTCGGGCGTAAGGACAACATCGAATTCACCATGTGGTTGGAATCTACTTCTGAGGCGTAAGTCGTCTAGGTGTACACTGTAAGGCTTAGTTTTTCTTGTTTGATTATGCACATTTAATTCTCTCATCTACTCTTCTCTCATCCCTCCACTTCTTCCAAACAATGGATTTCCATGTCGATCCTTCCTTCCCAAGCTATCCCCAACATGATTTGTATTCTAACCCAAGTAGACTATATCCACAGTTTACTTGGGATAACCAACCACCTAGTTGGGGACTTAATCTAGGACCTGGGTACCAAGAATACCCCTCTTGTCCCAACTATCCCAATTTTAACCAACACGCATCAACCTTCTATTGGGATACTTCCAACCCACCCACTCAGGGGTACGATACAAACCTTGGGGATCCTTATCTTGATTCTCCTCATGATGACTCCTCTTTTAGGTCCCACCCACCCACTAACCAATCTAATAGGACCTACACTCTAGGAGAACACCAAGACCCCTACCCTTCCCAGGACCATAACCAAGATAGGTCATCTGAATTCAAGGATCTCTCCTACTTGACCTATGGATTGGAAAGGATTTTAGAAAATGGAAATCAAGATCATAAACCTAGGCAAATCAAGAATGATCAACCCCTGCTCTGGACCTCCGACGAAGAATCTGACTGGGAGGAGGACTTAGAACCTCAATTACTCTAGATTAGGACTAAATAGAAAATGGTGCCTCTTGAGGAATTGGATCCTGAAAATGATAGAATAGAGGACCCACCTAAGAACCTAAACCCCAATACAGACTTTAATGCCCATCTCAACCATACCCTCCTAACCCTAATTCAAATGCTAAGGAGGAAATCCAAGGGAAACCTAATGACTCTCAGTCAATTCTTGATAGCCTTCAGTTGGAGTTATATAGATAGAATCAAGAATTGATTGAAGTGAAACAAGCCATGATTGATATGTTCCAACAATTGGATAAAGAGGGTCAACAGAAAGTGATGAAAGAAACTTCTTTCTCAGAGGCAATGGAACAAGGCCCCATGATAATTGATTGGACCACACTTGGTTACCCAAAATTGGTGTAGTCCACTATCAACACTTCCCTAATGTTGGAAAGCATTGAGGATCCTTTGGAACATAAACAGGTAGAAAATGAGGATGAATATGAAAATTTGAATGAGAAGATTGGGGTCGATGTCCTGGAATTGAATGATAATAATTTAATAATAGGGACATCAAGATTTGGGGATGGGGAATTTGACTCTAAACACTTTGATTGTGAAATACTTAAAGATCCCATCATGGATTTAAAGGAAAGGCAACGGGAATAACTGGAGCATGAAATGAATGATGAAATTAGCTCCATCACAAGTTCTTCCTTGATGATTGATTATGATTTAGAAGAAATGAACAAGATTTCAGGCTTCAATGGCTATGAAGATTTAGACAAAGAAATCATGATTAAGGATGGGAAGGATTCACTTTGACCCACTCGAATCAATCATGATTGATCAAACACATTCTTTTGTAGTTAACCCAAGTCTCAAAGGTGTTAATGCAACCAATGTGGAGTTGGATAAACCTTTAGATCTCAAACTTCTAGAAGAGGAAGAGAACATTTTGTTGAAATCAAGTTTTTGGATGGACACTGAAATAACCCCTCCTGAGGACAATAAAACTGAAGAAGGAAATGTTGACTGCAGGGGTCCTAAGTTGATCAAGCCACCGACCTCTTATCAGGACCCCTATAACCTTTATGACTTAGATCCAAGGAGGAATAAAACCCTATGCTTCATCATCACCTCGAACATAATTTTATAAGGACAAGAGCTGCTTATTCTGACAATCTAAATGTCCGACATTATAGATTAGGGTTACATCCTTCCAAACAAACTTATGGTCTGCAGGCCCAAAGGAAAAGAAATTATTAGACTAAGGCATGCATGACCAAAGACTTTCTGAGTTCCCATCCCTTAGGGATGGGACTTCACCATAATCTAGTCCACATCTGTGGACTTCTGATTCTGGGTCTGGCTGATTATGTCTTCCCTTTCTTGATCGTGACTATTCAAGTGACTTATCCCTTGTTGTTTGTGCATCATGCCCAACTGAAGGCACTAAACTCAGAGCTTCCTAGGAGGCAACCCAGAGGATTCAAGCTGACCAAATTAACTATTGCAACCCAGGTAATTTCTTTCCGTGCTCCCTTGCATACATTTATTTTCCATTGAGGACATTATCCAACTTAGGCATGGAGGGGTGGTAATTCGTATGTTCTTAGTACATATTGTCAACTTGAATTATCTTTTAAAAAAAAAATTAGGAAAAGAAAACTTAGGTATTAGAAGCTTGTCAACTTTAGGAAATGAAACATTAGGGACCTCAACGCGTAGACTCTTCAAGTATTTAGACTTAATCAGTCTGGATGTCCACTAAAATGTGGACTTGGTCTTGAGTCCTCGCCACCATAATTTATATTAATCTAGTCAATAAAGTAGGGTGATAAGTATACGACCTATCAACCCGTCCTCTGATTTGGGAGGATTTTTAGTCTAAGCATCTACACACATTTTGCACTGACTCACTCATCGGCGGTTCTAACAGAAATTGGGTAACTAATGAACCTTCTAGGGTGGTATAGCTGGCAAGTTATCATGGATAACAACCCATTGGCCGATTGTCCAGAGCCTAGCCACAGAACCATTCTCTTATACTACTGCCTTTAGGTAAATCTTAGATCAAGAAAGCCATCTACTTAATATATATATATAAGATAAATAGAAAATTAGAAAAAGGAGAAAAGAAAAAAATAATAAATAAGCCACACTTCACCGCAGGAGTATGGCTGGCAAGTTGTCGTGGATAATAGCCCATTGGCCGATTGTCCAGAGCCCAGCTCATAAATGCACAAATAATTTCCAAAACACTTAGGGAAGAAGCGGGGAAGTAGAATAAACTGGGGAGATATACACTGGGTTCGCCCTTGTGTTGACCCCATAAAAAATAAAAAGTAGGAAGAAAGCTACCGATCGGAAAGATAAACCTTAAGACAAAATTTTTAGGTCACCTAGGGGCGTAGAAACCCGAAGTCCATTTTAATTGCCGTTGAGTGAGTCTATCACTTTCACAATGCTTAGTACTAAGAGTCCTTTTCAAGTCTTGGGTGGGTTGGATAACCGTAAAAAGTTATCCCGAAATCCTCAACACCAAAAATCCAAAAAAGTTAGAAAAGATGAAAAAGAAAAAAATATGTATTTGCTTCTATATAGAATAAGGCGAGGACTCGGGCGTGTTGGTGCTAGAGCACTACGATCATTTGTTTTGATGATAACAAAACACGTGTCATTTAATATTTGCGCTTTGAGTCCTAGATTTCAGGTCAATCGCAAATGGATACGTGATTAGACGGAGTTCGAGCTCACATCCAAGATGGATTGGAGGAGCTCGATGGAGAGCAGAAGAGATTCACGAGGAGAGATATATTGAAGATGGAAGGAAATGAAGAATATGATAGATTTCCTTCTTTTATACTTGTTGTATTTTTCGTTTCTTTTGTTGCTCTTTATTTCCTTAGATAATTCATGTTAAAGAGCCTCAAAGTACCCTAACAGTAGTCCTAGGAACACCTGCACAACCCTAAGATACTTAGGTTTTCTGTAGAACACTTAGAAAACCAATATAAGGTTCAAACAGCACTTCTAGACGTCTAATTCCCAAATCAGATGTCTGATAAAGTATTTTAAGACGTCTGACTGTTGTTTCAGACGTCTGATATCTGTTAGGCTGGACATAGCTAGTTCTGTCTGATGAAATCAGACGTCCAGACCTTAGACCAGACGTCTTAGGAGACGTCTGATGGATTTGCCAGACGTCCAATTAGTGGACCGTTGGCTGGCTTAGCAAACACTCAAGATTATGACCGTTAGAGCCTTATCAGACGTCCTTAGGCCTTTCCAGACGTCTGATAATTGATCGTTTTGCCTCCGCTGACCCAAAATCTCTTCTCATAGATTTTCTAGCCGTTGCAACGTTTGGAAAATCCATTCCCACAGTAAAAGTAGGTTTCCAAACGTCCAGACATAGTGCCAGACGTCCTATATGTCGTCTGATGGACTTGCACTAGAACCCTGTTTAGATCTGATCCAAGTCAGGAAGAGACCCGCCCAAAATCAGACGTCTGACCTTGGAATCAGACGTCTTAAAGTGATCTTCCAGACGTCTGATGCTAGAATTAGACGTCTGATAAGCCTGTCAGAACAATGATTGTTCCTGATTTCGGGCTGATTCTCTTGGGCTTTGCACCCAATGGCTATGGAACCTTTCCTAAGCCTTCCAAAGCCTTCCTAAGGCCTCTATAAATAGAGGGGAACCTTTTCAACACAAACACACACCTAGAGACACCAAGATACACAAGAAACACTTTGTAATACACTTTCCACTCTCTTGTGTCCTAGCTAGCTCTTGCTCTCCAAGCTCAAGCTCCATTCTCTTGAGAGCATCAAGCTTCGCGCACCCGCTCTCCCGCCGTAGTTCACGAGAGCGAAGTTGCACCGTCGCGTGGCTCACACACCGCGTCATCAACTCGACGCACTCCTTGCAAAGGGGAGTTTCCTAATTCCTATAGAAGCTAGGTTCATAATTACTTTGTTGGCTCTATAGGATTACTTGTTTATTTTATCTTTGTTATTTGGTTAGGTATTCGCTTTGCGAATTCCCGTCTCCTTCACGAGACAAAATCCTTCTCGTGGAGAGAAGGGGTTGAGGTACGCTACCCTCGTCTAAGTAGCGTGGTTGTATTGAGGTTGAATCACCCTCGTTTAAAGTGATTCGATTTAGTGGATTTTGATCAACTTGGTTGATCGGAAAATCCTAACTCGAGAGGGTTAGGTGGTGGTTTTCACCCGGTTTGGGTTTCCACCTAAAAATACTTTGTGTACTTTGTGTGATTGTTATTTTGTGAAGATTGTTTATTTTATTTCCGTAATTATTACGTCACCCCCTCCGAGTAGGGAACTTTCAGGGCGATCTGCATTTTGGCAGGCACCCAACCACTATTGAGTCTTTACGGGTTAGGTTCTTGGTAGAAATTTCCTCCTGCTGACAAGCAACTTCTACTGAGTAATCAATTCCTAATTGTAGTTGTGAATAGCATTTAGGATAAACCTTGCTAGGGACTAACAAGGGGTAGGCATGAGGGTATGATGACTCTATAATTATTAGTGTTAATATCATCAATTAGAGTCAATTTCGAGGGTACTTGTGCGATAATGTCATATTATAGCAGGCTTAGGAGTATTGCATGCATATTGCCCTATCTTTACATTTAAATTGCTTAGAATCAATGTTTAATGACCTTCTGTACAAGACCATATTAAAACATGTCTCAGATGAGCAATCGGACTGCAGGATGGGTCTGGAATGACGAACGAAGTCCAACAGACTCGAAATCATCTCAATCCAACCTCCGTAGTTCCCACATTAAGCTTAAGAAATTCTAACCGTTGATCTAATGATCAACGGCCTAAATCCAGCCACATGTCACCATCCATGTGCCTCAGCACCCCTCTCTCTCCGGTGCTTCATCAAGCAACGTGAGCCATCCGATCTAAGATCGAACGACTGAGGAGCTGCGAGCTCATGATTAGAAGATGACCAAGATGGGGCTTTGGTGCAATGGTTGTGACTCCCTCTTGCATCCGCCCAATGTGGGTTCGAGTCGCGCCTCTCCCCTCAATCGCAATTGGAGCGCACACATTGAGGCGCGGCAAGGAGCAACAGCAGCAGTGCAACAGCGCATGCGTGGAAGGAGCGCAGCCCAACACAGCGCGCGCCAATGCATGCGCACGCGACACGCCGCGTGGGCCAGCAGCGCACACGTTGAAGGCAGCGAGTGCAGGTGCGGGGCAGGGGCTTTGGCAACGTATGTGGTGGATCTTCAACGATGATTTGAATGTCCTTGTTGACCCGAAGACGAGTTTTAGTCCTTTCCTCAACTATAAAAAGGGACCTACCCCTCCCATTTGCACCAATCTTCTGCCCAAGTGTATCCACCACTCCTTAGAGCTCCAAGCAAGGTCTTGAAGCCTCCAAGCCACCGACAAAAGCTCCTCCCATTTGCATCTACCATTATCTTCCTTGTTCTTAGTTTTATTTTCTTTGATAGTGTAGTCATTTCTTTCATTTAAGCATTTATCTATAGTTTGTGGATTACAACATTTGATAAGCAATAGAATAAATCTTTTAAATAGTGTCCTCATATCATATCATGGATTTCTAACCTTCTCTCTCTCTCTCTCTCTCTCTCTCTCTCTCTCTCTCTCTCTCTCTCTCTCTCGTTCTCTCTTTTGCAAGCAAATCAAACGATAAACTTTTGTGACACCAAAGAGAGTACTTGATCCGATTTCACACCTCCCTGTGTTTGACACTCGGACTCACGTTCGATTCTTCTTATTAAAATTGATGTCATAAAACATGCTACAATGAGCGACTTAACACAAATGCGCTTCGCGATGGCCAGTGGGGCTGAGGGTTATGGTTGGAGGCTATGGAGGTGGACTAGCTAAGCTAAGCTAGTTAGGTTAGCTAGTAGATGAGTGGAATATGAGGTAGAGGGAACTAGGGTTTTGAAGGTGAGGAGTTGGAGGGTGCTGTGTTGAGCTGCACTAAAGCTGATAATGATTGAAGAGGTCTTCTCAGGAGCTTAGCTACTCATCTTAGCTAGCTAATTCTTCTACTGGTAGCTAAGCTTGAGTGATAGAGCTAAGTTGAGCTGGTCTCAACTTATCTGAAGCTGGGTTGAGCTGGACCTACTTCTATTGGGAACTCCCAAGCTAGCTTAGTTGCTAGGTTGACAAGTAGTAGCTAAACTAGAGAGAGTAAAGCTGCCATGGGCTGAGTGGAGCTGGGGAGAGCTGGACTGGAGTTGGAGTGAACTCATGTCAACTAGGTTGAGCGAGCTTGAGCTCCTAGTGAACTGATTGGAGCTAAGATGAGCTAGACTCAACTAAGTTGAGCTTGATCTGGGCTGAGCTAAGCTGAGAGAACTACCTTGAGTTGCCATCCAGCTAAGATGAGCTGAATGGAGCTCAGATGAGTTAAATCCAACCTAATTGAGTTGGTATCCAACTGTGATGAGCTCGATTTAGCTATGGTCTAGTTGGAATGAGCTTCCTATTCACCTTTTGCCTTCCCAAGTGTTAGGGTTTTAGGGATCTAGCTATCTGTTCATCCCTAACATTTAGACAAACATATCAAAAAATATGCAATGCATGCCTATCCTAAATGATGCCTAAACGTAGCCCAAAAACCTATTTGTGGAGATAAAATCGTAAGAGCAAGATTAGTTTTAAGGCATAAGAATAATGATAAGCTGGTGTTTATCAGCCAGCAACCCTAGGCTCAGGTCTCCCGCTAGCAGTTTTTTAGGCCTAGAGATGTTGCTCGATATCTTTAGAGTCAGGGGAGGGAGGAGGGGAAGAGTTTAACACCTCCTTCGACAGATCTCAAGGAGGAGGATCATGAGTACAAGTAGCAGGACCCACTATTCGACACGAAATTATGATAAAAGATTTCTATGTTGTCGTTGTAGTTGCAAAACATGTCGAAACAAATAAATTTATAAAATCGATAAATCCAACTCATTCATAGGGAGGCAAAACAAGATTCTTAAAACTATTTTTGCACTAATTATGCTACTCTAACGAAAGCACATAAAGAGAGACAAGATTTCCATTGAATAATGCTCTTTATTGCTAATCATGAAAAGTTTTAGGCATACTTCTAGAGGAAAGCTTACAAATGGCATAAAAATATAATAAGGAAAAGAAAGAGAGAAAGTGAGATCATGGAGCCGCTTGTAGGATGCTCGTGTGAAACTCGGCAGAACTTCAGATCCAGGGTGCCGGGAAAAAGATCGGAAAGAGATCTCGAATAGAGAGGGCATGGACTATGTGGTGGCTATTTTTCTCTATCTCTAGGTATCTAGGTTATGTTCCAAAGGGTAGATACTAGGTCCTTTTATAAAAAAGTAGGTGGCTTCGTATTGGTTGATCTAGAGTACCTGGTTGTTCAATTCTCAACATAATTAATTAAGGTTATTAGTCTTAATTAAATGAATAAAGAATAAACATAGCTTAACTTAAATTGTTAAATCATTGTCGTTAATTGTAGTATAGGGTCAAGCTAACCTAACATTTTAGATTTTTATTTTTTTTAGCTGGTTGAGTCCAGTCGTTCACTAGGAGGCATAAATGTTAATTTAATTCACCACTTTTATTCTAATGCATAATTAACAAATAAATTGATTAATTAAGGCTATAATAATGATATATGTTAAGTGCATGAACAATTGCATTATAAAAGATATGTATATTAAAGATTTTTACAATGATCAGCAAAAGAAAAGAAATGTTTTACATCAAGTGTTTACAAAATAAGGCATAAAAAGAATTACAATACAAAATAAATTCCCTGTATATATTGAAAAACTTAAACACAGTACTTAATCAATTAGCTCCCAACCTTCTCTTCTCTTCCAATCATCTCTCTCTCTCTCAATTATTTCTCTTATTCTCAATTATTCTCTCTCTTCAATCCACTCTCTCTCTATCTTTAATTATCTCATTAAGTTCTTACACTTAGCCATATTTCACCTTCTTTAACTCTTCTCTTATTCCTTTTACTATGCGCACCTCTGTTCCACACTTAAGCGATTTCTAGCTCTTGAACCCACATTTCTCTCACTTAACTAAAAATTTGGTTAATGGGCAGACTGGACCCTTTTGCAGGATCAACGGTCCACATGGACCGGTTCTACCACTACTAGAGACCCAATCCTAGTTTTATTAGTGTGAATTTTAGCCATTTTAATCTTGCATAATATTGGACCTTATCCAGGCCCACCAAATATCACACCCACCCAGGCCCACGCACACTCACGTGCGTCACATGGACACCCACACACACGTGCCATTCAGATTAGTAGAGGGGAATTGGTGCGCCCAACGCTTGACGATTGAAGCGCTGGGTGCACAAATGCCTTTTATACCAAGGCATCACTTCACATGTTTCCGAGGTGGCGCTATCTCCAACAGGTCTTCCTTCGTGCAGCATCTGCCACTGATGACTTCGAACGTCGATTTCTGGTGACTCAGATACCATTTAGAATTGTTTGAAGCTCAATTGTGAGCTTAAAGATTCAGCTAGCCAATTTCACCATCAATTTGATGGTTGGATTAAATTTGATTCGTGCAATCAGAAGGTGAACATGGCTCTGTCGCCATGGCTTTCTACATGCTACAGAAGTGAATATTAGATCATATGACCTGTGAATGAGATTGAATCTCTCAATTGAGATTACAAATTATTTCCAAAGAGCATTCCACACAAATTAGAAGCAGTATTGAAGTGAGAGATGCTCTGAAAAGCTCTTCAAGATTCTAAGCTTGAAGATCATTGCACAGAACATGGCAACCAAGGTGAAATCGCTTGAAAGAGATATTGAAGTGTTCAAAAGAGATCTATATCGATTCTAAAGGAGATTTGTGATCTATCTAGGTAAGAATTGCATTTGAAACTCATCAATAGCACTGAAAACAGTGTTGGGTTCCAGTTAAGACCCAACACACACAAATACAGAAATCTTCACAGGAACTCAATGAAACCTCATCAATTCAGTTCCTATAGATTCTTAATCATCACAAAAGCTCAAATAATCCATTAAATCAAAGTTTCATACCTAAATTCCTCAAGAACAGTTTTGTGTTGACTTTCGAAGATCAAAATTTGACTTTCAAAATCAAAGCTTTTCAAATCAAATTGAAATCTTAGATAGATCAAATTCACCCTCTAGAATTGATTCAACATCTCAAAATCAAGTTTTGAGCACTCCAGCAGTTCTATCAGGCTTTGCCACCTGAGATTAAGAGGAGGTGTGTTCATCAGACTAATCTAGAACTCTTTAGACCAAAATAAAAGCTTAGGTAGGTTCTACAGATTCAACTCTTGCTTCTGGACTTACAAGCTCTAAACCTCAAATACGTTGCCTCTCCAGCTCCACCAGAGTTGGAGAAGACAAAGTTCATTAGGACGATTCAAACATCAAAACTTAAATTTACTTACCAAAATCTGATCCTTAATTCATAAAAAGGTGATCTGGAGCTTCTCATGAAGTTCTAAAGGCTGTGGCTCTGATTCAACTCGTCGGAGTTCACTGGAGCTTCGGTGAAGGTCGAGATTTGCAATCAAAGATCAAATTTCCATAAAATACAACAAGAATGATCTCTAGAGATTTTTGAGGTTACAGGGAACCTTAAGAATGAGTCAATTGATCCAGTTGATGATCAGACACATGAATTAATCAAGAGTTTTAGTAATTGGGACACTTGAGTTTTAACTAACTCAAGAGTTGCCCTCTCACTCAATTGAATGAGCGGGAATTGATTATTATGATAAGCTAAGGTGAATAAGTGATCAATTAGATGAATTAATCTCCTTTAAACTGCCATTGACAACATGCTCAAAAGGTGAGATGAAAATTACGCATTTACGGAATAAAGTGTAATTGATCTAATTAAGAGTGAGAATGGGGTCCTTGAGAGTGATGATAAGGTGGCAGAGGACCCCTTGTGAGTGTATTTAGCTTAGATCCCTCTACCATTGATAGCAGAGGTGATCTGCTGTAGGTGGAGTGAATTAGGTAGATAAGTGATAGATTTAATGAATTAATGGCATAGAAGTGATTATGAAGAGGTGTAGAGTGTGATAAATGCATTCAAAAGACAAGAGAAGGCTTCGGTCAAGCTAAAGGAGCTTGCCAGAGTCAGGGAAGATGACATGAAATCTACATGGAAACTACACTAAATTAACTATCAAACTACTCTAAACTAGGCTGCACTAAGAACTAAGATCACCTACGATTACCTGTACAAAGAAGATGAGAAGAACTTCGTTAATGGCTCATGACAGAGGAAGAAATCAGAGAGTTAGGACAGAGCTCCGGCGAGAGAGGAATGTGCAACGTAGAATGCAAGGAAGAGGTCGTAGCCCCTTCTGGAGATGCAACGGAGGATGGTAGAGAAGAGCAGATGGCCGATCTCCTAGAAGAATACCGGAGGAAGAAGGTGGAAGTCATCGATGGGAAGGAAGAATAGCCTATTGAGAACCACTGTTAGGGAAGTAGGAAGGGGGTTGCTAATCGAAATCGGTGGTGGGAAGGGGTATTTATAGGTGTAGCTAGAGGTAAAGGGGGAAAAACTTGGATGGTTTAATGGCTAGGTTCATCCTAACCACCTGCGTCGAAGCTTAGTCACCTAGGTCAATTAGGATTCCAAGGTCATCCAGTCTATCGAATGGATTGAGGGAGGTGTGATAAGGCTAGATGGTAATGGTTATGGTTGAACAACACTGGATAGGCGATGATCACGAGGTACGGACATCGAAGGTCGTGGATCGTCCAAAGCTGAAGAAGAAGGTGTTCACAAGGGTTTTTTTCAATAAAAAGGACCAGATTGCAAATAAAAAAGACTCACTTGAAATGAAAGTTAGGGACTGAAACGTAAATAATGAGTTTTAAGGCTTATTTTAATTTATTTATTTTTTCAAATTTTTATATATTATTATAAATTAGGTAAATATTATATTTATGCCTTGAAATTACATTTTTCCTTTTTTAGCTATATTTATTTAATTGATATAATTAATTAAGTTAATTACATACTTAGGTCTTTAAATTAATTAAGTTAATTTAAATACTTAATATCTAAATGATTATGAATTAAGTCATTATTAATTAAATTATTATTTATATTAATTGATCTTTAATTTTGTATTTTTAACATATTTTGCAAGTCCTTGCTATTTTAACCCTTATGTCATAATTAACCCTATATTTAGTATGTTCTTAGGTAATTAGCTTGGGAAAATAGCTAATTAGTGATAATTAGGAGCCATGATTAGTCTCTCACCATACCCCCAAGCCAAGGTTTTGCAAGTCCCTAGCAAAATTAACGAAGAAATATGATGATTAAGCACCAGGGTGATTAAATAATTATAAATAACTCTATAGTAGAGGAATGCTTAGGTCAGAATCTTTTTACTATTCATATTTTTGTGTTTTAAATAAATATCCATAAATAGATAGAGCATTAGCAAGAATCCTGTTACGATGGACTCAAAACTCTAAATCCTTTCAAAAATACGTATTCGTAAAAACAGAATCTTGACGGGAACTTCTTTTGAATCAGAACATTGAAAACCTGTTTATTCTCTGTATCCATTCTAAACTCTAAAAGTCAAAGAAGTAAAGATGAATAAGGTAACAAGACTAAAAAATTGGAAGTTAAATTCTAACTTAAAAATTCATAGACATAGGTTAACCCTTAAGCTTGTGAAATTCAATTTTTACCAACCTAAGCTTTTGCAAATCAACTAAACACCCTTTATTAACCAAATTCAAAGAAGAGTAAAATCCCTAAACCAGCCAGTCCACAACATCAAGGACAGACTTCTAGACCAAGGTTTTGTCAACCTGTCTCCTTTAGACCTCAACCAATAGTCTCCAAAACCTGATTTCTCAGGCTTCACTGCATACTGCAAGGTTCAGTAGCTATGAGTTTAAAGCATCCGTGCTCATGAAATAGACTCGTCCTAAAGGCATTCGAAGTTGCAAAAATCGCTATTTTAAGACATCAATTTCCAATCCGGGTCATTCCAATTCAAGCCTTTGGCTTGGCCTTACTCAGATTTGGTTGCTTTCTCCTTACCTATTTTTATCCCAAGGTCAACACTCTAGGTCTGATCTCCCCGGTGGACCACTAGGTCTCTTATTCCTATATTTTATCTCCATATTTTTTTAATCCATTTTCTATAGGTTAAAACAACTATATGTAGCGAGGTGTTTTTATTGATGGAGAAAGGGGTAGCATCCATATGTAGAGAGATGCTTTATTTGGTGGATAAAAACTGCATAAGCATCCATTCATAGCGAGATGCTTAACTACAGGGTGTATATAATTTATAATTTTTTTCCTCTTAATATTTTTTTCCTCCTCATTTTTGTTACTAAAGTAAATACTCCAAGTCCTTTTTCTAGGTGAGTGGCACATCCTTCACCCTTTCAAGAGCTGTTCCGTGAAAATCCTTGGACTAAAGAGGATTTAGAATCAATCTCTTAACCTCATTACTTTCTCGATCTCAAATGATAGTAAGGCAATTCTGATGTGTGTGAATTTTGGACACTTAGGTTACTTAGCTTGCAAACCATAGTGTGGACAACAAAGCCTTTCACTCTCTGGTCCCTTAAACCATTAGTATCAACACATAGGATCTGTCAAGGTGCAACTTGCCAAGTCTAGCCGAACGTCCTCAATTGATTAAGCTAATTATAGCTCGTTAAACCTTATGGCTAAGGATTCTACTAACTCTTTACTTAACCAATTCTAGGTATCTAGTCTCTTTTCTCAACTTGGTGGTAAAAACAGATATTCAAAAATCAGAAGGATCTAACCTAGTCATATTGATCAAGAAAGTTATAATTTAATTCCAAAATTTAAGTCTTGTATAAAACTTAATAACATCATAGTTACTTTATTTCAGAATAAAGAGCAGGAAAAATAGATCATATTAGGGTTTCAGAATCTTAACTCGAGAGAAATCCCATTCAAAATTCGTAAACAAATATGTGTTTTGAGAAGGTATTCAAGAGAAAGTCCAAAGGATTCAATGCTATTATTAGTATTTACAATAAATATATATATATATATATTTCTAACCTTAAGAAAATTAAGCTCTTAAATTAATATTATAAATATTTAAATATGTTTATTTTTTTATATTTTCTTCTTCAATTCTTCTTTGAAATGAATTTAATCCCTCTATATATTTTTTATTTTTTTATATTTTTATACTTTATCAATTTTTTAAAATTTTTATGTATTTTTTTTAAAAATTTTATATTTTTGTACATTTTTACATTTTTCTTATCTTTTATCTACCAATACACTTAGAGTATTAAGATTCACTTCACACCTCTCCAAGTTAAAATTTGACAATATCCTCATTGTAAGAAAGGTGAAAAAGACCCTACACTTCACTTACTGTAGGGTGATGGAAGGAGTCGTAAAGAGAAGATCAAAGATCTCTATGCAGACGATTTCAAGTTTGACCCAAGTCAGAGTGGTCAGTTGAACTAAGTGAAGAATAGGAAAATAAAGAAAAGATGGGTAAAGTATAAACTCAAGTGTAAAGGTAGATAAAAGTGTGGAAAGTAGGAAACAACTATGTACAAGTGCTAAGTTTACGCCTTCTGTTAGGCATATACCCTAGAGAATATTATAGAGGTATAACAATCTCCAGCAAGACCCAAAACGTGTGTTTCAAGGTAGGGTTTAAGACATTGAACATTGACTTTGAAGGGTTGATTCTTGTTGGGTTCAGTGATTTTGACAGCTCCATTGTTGAAGACTCTAATGACTTCAAATGGACCAGTCCATTTGGATCTAAGTTTACCAGGGAAGAGTTTCAAACAAGCATCAAAGAGCAACACCTTTTGACCAGGTGTGAAGGATTTGCTAGAAATGTGTTTATCATGTAAGGCTTTCAATTTTTCCTTATACAACTTAGAACTCTCATAGGAAGCATTTCAGAGTTCCTCAGTTCAGTAAGTTGCAACCTACGATGATCACCAACCTTCGCGAGATCAAGATTGCAGGCTTTAATTACCCAATAGGCCTTGTGTTCAATTTCTATGGGAAGATGGCAGGGTTTCCCATAAACAAGTTTGTATGGTGACATGCCTATGGTTGTCTTGTGGGCAGTCCTATAAGCCCACAAAGCCTCTTCTCTTCCTATCGGGTCGAATTGCCATTTGAAGGATCTTTTTGATCTCCCAGTTAGAGACCTTGGTTTGCCCATTAGTTTGGGGATGACAAGGTGGAGCAATGCGGTGTGTGATCCCATATTTTCTAAGTAGATTCCTAAATTGGGCGTTATTAAAATGGGATCTGCCATCAGAAATGATAGTGCGTGGTACCTCAAAATGAGAGATGATATGACTTTGAACAAAAGGAATGACAACTCTATGATCATTTGTGCATGTGGGTATAGTTTCGATCCAACTAGAGACGTAATCGTCAATGAGTAAAATGTACTCGAAGCCAGAAGAAGATGGAAAAGGACCCATAAAATCTACGCCCGAAATGTCAAAGATTTCGTAGACAACAATCAGGCTTAAAGGCATCATGTCTCTGCGTGACATGCTACCAACAGTTTGGTAGCGACTACATGCCTTATAATATGTCTGTGAATCTACAAAAAGAGTGGGCCAATAAAACCCGCATTGCAAAACTTTCGTAGCTATCTTACAACCAGAAAAATGACCACCACAAGCCTAGTCATGACTAAAGGAGAGGATAGAGTCAATCTCAGAAGAAGATACACAACGCCTGATGATTTAATCATTACAAAGTTGAAATAGATACGGATCTTCCGAGAAATAGTATTTGGCTTCTAATTTGACTCGTGATTTGCGATTCCAATCCTAGTCGGATGAGAATTGATGTATAACAAAATAGTTAATGATGTCGACATACCAAAGAAGATCAGTAGAGATAACTAAAAGATGCCCATTAGGAAAGTGTTCGGTGATTCGAGGAGATGTCTCGATACTCTTAGAAGGAAGGTGGGAAAGGTGGTCAGCAACAACATTCTGTCATCCCACCTCGTCACAAATTTCTAGATCAAATTCTTGCAAAAGCAAGATCCATTTGATCAACCTAGGTTTTGTGTCCTTCTTCAATAGAAAGGTGTTGGATTGCAGAGTGATCATAGCACACAGTGATTCGAGACCTGAGGATGTAAGATCTGAATTTTCCAATCCAATTACTATTGCTAGCAACTCCTTAGTAACTATATAATTCCTTTATGTATCATTAAGTGTCTTGCTAGCGTAGTAAATCACTATGGGATTCTTCTCGATTTTCTATCCTAATATAGCTCCTACTATGTAATCAGATGCGTTGCACATGATTTCAAAATGGTAGATTCCAATCAGGAGGTTGCAGAATAGGAGCTTGCGTAACTTTGTCTCTCAAAGTATAGAATGCAGATATACACTCCTTACTCATCTCAAAAATTATGTATTTCGTTAGGAGGTTCATGATTGGTAGGGTAATCTTCAAAAAATCAAGTATAAAATCCAACATGCCCGAGAAATGATCAGATGCCCTTGATCGAGTCAGGAATTGGTAGATTTGATATCTGATTGATCTTGGCTCGATCTACTTGGATACCTAGCTCAGATACAAGATGGACAAGTACAATGCCCTCTGGAATCATAAAATGGCTCTTCTTTCAACTGAGAACAAGATTCACTTCAATACAAAGTTTCAAGACCTTCGACAAATTATCAAGACAAATATCAAATGTCTCCCCGAAGACGGAAAAATCATCCATGAATACCTCCATATATTCGCCTACCATCTCAGAAAAGATGGCTAGAATGCACCTCTGAAAAGTCACGGGTGCGTTGCAAAGCCCAAAAGGCATCCTTCGGAAAGCAAAGGTTCCGAAGGGGCAGGTGAATGTCATTTTGTCTTGATCTTCAGGGTGGATCGCAACCTAATTGTATCCAGAGTAACCATCAAGAAAGTAGAACTTGCAACCAGCGAGTTCTTCAAGGATTTGATCAATGAATGGTAGAGGAAAGTGGTCCTTCTTTGTAACAGTGTTGAGTCTCCGATAGTCGATTGATGTAAACATGTTTACACTACTTAAGATGTCTATTTATGCATGTTCTTAAGCATAGAATTGCATTGCATACTATAAATATTGCATAACATGCATCATCTTGCATTTAGATTAGCTTGAATAAAATGGGGGTTAATTATCTCCTTTTACGTTCATGGACAGGGCAAACTTTTTATCGGGGCCTCGGATCGAAGATCCAACCATATAGATGTGATCAGGGCGACGATTGGAGTTCAACGGCTCCAAGATCGCCCTAATCAGACATCTATAGCATCGATAGAGACCGGGGAACCCTAGAATATCAAGGGCCAAGATGGTGTGAATCCACACTTTAAACAACAAATTCAACTGCACGGATGGATTCAGATCGAAGATCGCAGCCTAACGACGTGAAAATCGACTCAATCCGACAACCGTGGCACCATCTACATCATTCAGAAGATGGATGGCCAAGATGGCACCATGTGGTGCCATCTCGACCGCCCAAACTGGCCCAGCTGATCTTGAAGACCACCGCGCGTTAGATTTGGACCGCACGATCGTGATCCAACGACCATGGACAGCCACTCCTCAACTCATCCGCGCGACCATTTCCCCTCCGTAGCGTAGCGGGTGGAGGCCTTATCACGAGCGGGCGGTGTGTGTTCGAATCTCAAAGAGCGGGCGAGGGATGCAGGCGAGGGGGCGCGATTGACCACTCGATCGCAATCGAGCAGTCACACGCACGCAATTGCACTCACGCCGTATCACACACCGTGCCTTACGCAAGATCAGACTCAAGCGAGCGCGTAGAGGAGGTGGGCGGAAGCGCAAGATAAGCCGTCCGATCTCACGATCGGACGACTGAGATCAGTTGAACATGAACGTGCGTTACATGCTCAAGCAGGCAAGCGGGCACGCGCGCTCCACCACACGTCGCCCACAATGGAGCTTTGCAACGGTTTTATCCGTCACTAAAGACCCCTTATTTAATGTTTTGAGATTTAAAAGACCAATTTGTCCTCATTCCTTGCAACTATAAAAGGAGACCTCCTCCACATGAAATTCTCAACCCTTCCTTCTCCTCTCTCCCTCTCCAAAGCTCAAGAGAAGCTTGTCCCACACCCGAGATGCTTCTCGTGAGATAAAGTCAATTTTTCGTCCCCCTTCGGAAGCAGATACCGTGATGACTATGACGTGCTGCCCCATTCCCATTCTTCCTGCTTCGTCCTCCTTCGTCCGGCTCCGTTCCCTCTCGTCCAGGCATCGTCCTATCCGGCTCATCCTCCAAGTGACCATCGAGGAGGAAATCTCACTCCCCATTCTTTTTACTGCTTTCTAGAGTAGATTTACTGCTTTCTAGAATAGATTTACTACTTTCTAGTATAATCATTTTCCCGCTTTCTAGTTATAATGTTTAGTGTAACGAACAATCTTTCTGATAATGAATTCCATGTTCATTCTACATCCCTTTTTGGTTTTTGTTTGTAATATTCTCTCTCTCATATTCTCTCTCTCTCTTCTATTTATTGTAAATAGTTAAGTAGTTTCTAATCAATTAAATTACTTCGTAACAAATAAAACAAATGCGTGTTTTTAAATCAAACGTCTGCCTCCCTGAGTTCGACCCGGGATTTTCATTCCAGTATAAATTTTATTTCTTGAACAAGAGTTCTTCGCTTTCATACTACGATGACAGGTTTTTCAAAACCAAACACGTTAGCGTAGCAACTCGTAACGTTCAACATTTTGGCGTCGTTGCCAGGGAGGTGACGCTCTTTGATTTTTCTTCACGTTTTTACATCTTACGAATCATTTACCTCTGTTCTCTCATTTCTTATTGTGATTGCAGGTACTCTTTTGAGACGAGCAAATGTGGTAGATCGGAGAAAAGTGTTGTTAAAGGTTCTATGAGTTATCCCCCACCTCCCACCCATTAGATTTCATTTCACCACATAATAACACAAACATCAATCAACCTAGGTATTCTTATAAACTCTAAGGTTAGATTATTTGTTGTTTGACACCTACACCCGCCCCAACCTCCACATTAAAAAAAAAAAAATCTCACAGAGGTACACAACCTCATCTGATTTTCAAACTCAACCAGTAAACCGATCTTTGGAGCCGGTACACACATCCAAACACATAATTGAGTAGAAATCAGATTAGGTAATCATTTGTGTGCCTAATTAAGTGGTTCCACAAGCCAATTGTTTGAGTTGATTGGGTCGCACCACTTCAATTAAAATCAACTCATCAAGTAGCTGCCACATAGGTTCAACTCTTAGGGATTTACCAGGCACTCCACATTTTTTTAAGCTTCAAAGGAAAACATTTCACCTGTACTTTCAAAACCTGGTGTGCAAACAAAACTTGTTTGAAAATACCTAAAGTTGAATCCTAAAAGCTACTAAGCAAGATTTGAACCCTAAAATTCCCCACATCAAAAATAATCTTGCTTGAAAATCACTGGTTGTGCACACACACACACATCAATCAATCATTAAGGGCACAACCCAGATAAAGAGCCCATCACATTCCAAAAAACATTCAAACCTAGCCCTAAATAAAACAAAGTAGACGTTGGCCTTACGGATTCGACTCGCTCTTCAGAGCCCAGAGCAAGATTATTTTCGATTAGTCTATTTCTACTGTTCAATCTGATGTCTAGCTAGGGGAGTAGAATCAAACGATCGCGGCTGGGGGGTACACTAGGAACCGGAGGTGCAAGTCGAAGGAAGAACCTTCTCCTCAGTCCCTCCTTCTAACTGGCTGGATTGAACAGACAAAAGTAGATCAAATCATTCCTTTATCTCAAGACGGGTTTTGGGAGTCTGTAGGTCTTTAAGCTAGCCCACTTAAGGACAGGTTTGATTGTTTGTATTTCAAGGTACCTTTCTTCCTCCCATCCCTCATGAATCCTTCCACATATTACACGCATTCCCACTCTTTCCCTCCTGTTTTGAATTATCCTCAACATGACGATTATCCCGACTCGTACTGTAATCAACCATCAGTTAGTTGGGATAACTCGGATTGGGGATACAGTTCCGGACCTCTATGTTTAGGGCCTAACCATGAACACTATGATTGTGATTTCTATCCTTCTCAGAGTCACATTGATTATAGATCGTCACCCTTTCATGAACAACCTAATATGATCTACAATAAAAAAGGATGCATTGATTCTTACCCATCCTCTGATTACACGGCCTTTAGGTCATCACCACCTTTTGAACAATCCGAAATGACCTATTATCAGGAAGGGTATAACGAATCTCAATTCGTTAACTCCTCTGCACTGATCCCAAACCTGCCCAACCATGAACCAACTCATTTGGTTCAGGGTAACCAGGTTCAAGAGAAGGTTCTAGCTAACTTGAGGAATATCATACAATCTTTAGAAGTTCAGCCAATACCTTGCATTGAAAGATTGGAGCCTCTAATTGAAATGATTGATGATTTGAACAAGTATTTGTTGGATTGGCTCCAGGATGTTAAGGATAAGAACCTGGGTGAGTTTCGACTTGGGAAGTTAGCGAAATTGAGGATGAGATTTGTGGTTGCTTTAGTTCAATCGTGGGATGATTCCCAAGATGATCTCCCTTCAGGAGAGCCAATGTCAGAACCCGCTCAGGCACCTGTTGGGGGGGACATGTGTTACGAGGCTAACCAGATTGAATTAGAGCAACCAATTAAGGATGATCTAATTTCTTCACCTGAGATCCCTGAGCGGGGGTACGAGGAAACATATGTCTCCATGGACAAAAAAGTGATGGATGATTTTGAGACATACATTAATACAGATTTCGATTTCTTTGATGGTGAAGATTCACATTGCGAAGTCTCATGTGAGTTTACAGAATATGATTTCTGTGAGACGATTGGGCATGAGGACTCTGGTAGATCATTTGATAGCCCAATAACTGAGGAAACTGATCTTATTAGGGCTCACATTATAGATCCAGAATCGCATTTTCTGGAGGATTCAATCCAATGCCCTAATTGTTAGTTACACCCCATTGAGCTTATCGATGATTCTGCTTTTGAGATAACTAGACCCAAGTCAATTCTGATTCAGCCACATCTTTTAGACTTGGAAATTTCAGACGGGGTGATTAATATGCAAGAGGTCCCGGAATTTAACATTCTGATTGAGGAAGATAGAAGTTGGGAAGTTCTGATTTGGGAAGCTAACTTTGGAGGAAATAGAAGATTAAGTCTAAGGGCTCCATTTCATCTGAAACTATCAAACCAAAACCCTTATGACATTTGTTTTGAGGATGCTCAACCCAAGCACACATTCATTGATTATCCTTTTGATATCTCTGTATCCCAACTTTTTGGTATTGGGTTGCATCCTCATAAATCACAGGCTCGACCCCACTTGCATACTGATTTTAGGTTTTGGGTAATTTTTATCCAGAACCTGAGATATTCTCGATTATGGGGTATGGGTCTGCACCACAATCTAGTCCACATTTGTGGACATCTGCTGACAGGTCAGAAGTTTCTTATGTTTATTCTAATTCTGACCTGCACCTGTGAATTCTTTATTTCTCTTTTTTGTATAGTGTGCCTAGCTGAAGGTACTAAATTCAGCACGTATACAGTTCTTTTTAATTTTTATCTCGGAGCGGACCTGACATTCACACAATTCAGGTGCTTTCTACGCTATTCCACTCTGTTTTATGTCTTTTTAATACAATGAGGACATTGCATTGGATAGGCATGGGGGGGTGGATATTCATCTCTGAATTTATTCGTCAGCTCCTTAGATTTGTTTTATTTTCTTTTATTAAAAAAAATTATGGAATTAGGGAAGAGAACTTGAGTTTAAGAAAATTTTCAATCTTAGAAAATACTACATTATGATCTGAACACAAAGACCCTTCAGGTCTTTGGACTTAATCAGCTCATGTATCCATTAAAATGTGGATTTATTTTTCGAGTCCTCGCCAACCTGAATTCTATTTTAATTGGAGTAAATAAGTTTGGGTGATAAGTACATGATTATCAACCTACCCTCTGATTTGAGGGAACTTTGAGTTTTTAGCATCTACACACTTTCTTTGCATTGACTCTTTGTTCGGTGATTTTAACGGAAATTGGGTAGCTAATGA
This sequence comes from Thalassia testudinum, assembly GCA_037157565.1. Lineage (NCBI taxonomy): Eukaryota > Viridiplantae > Streptophyta > Magnoliopsida > Alismatales > Hydrocharitaceae > Thalassia > Thalassia testudinum. Next base: position 1,485,172 of record JAZHRO010000003.1, on the reverse strand, counting down.
ACCTTCTAGGGTGATATGGCTGGCAAGTTATCATGGGTAACAGCCCATAGGTAGGTTGTCCAGAGCCTAGTCACTGGATCTTTCTCTTTTTGCTACCTTTAGGTAAATCTTAGACCAGGGAAGCCACCTACCTAAAAAAGGAGAGTCAAAAAGAAAAGAAAAAAAAACAAAAAGAAAAGGAGAAAAGAAAAAAAAAGAAATAACCCACACTTCGCTACACGAGTATGGCTGGCAAGTTGTCGGTGGTAACAGCTCATCGACCGATTGTCCAGAACCCAGCTCAATAAATGCACTGAAAATTCCCAAAACACTTAAGAAGATGCAGAGAAGTACAATAAACTAGGGAGATATACACTGGATTCACCCTTGTGTTGACCCCGTAAAAATAAAAGTAGGGAGAAAGCTACCGGTTGTAAAAATACACCTTTAGGCAGAATTCTCTTTTTAAGGTCACCTAGAGGCGTAGAAATCTGAAGTCCATTTTTACTGCCGGTCAACAAGTCTATCACATTCACAATAAGATGCTTAGAACTTAGGGTTCTCATCAAATCTTGGGTGAGTTGAATGGCCGTAGAAAGCCACTCTTAAACCCTAAAACTCGAAAATCCAAAAAAATTAGAAAAGAAGAAAAAGAGAAAAAGAAAATTTTCTTTGAATAAAGCGAGGGCTTAAGGCAGTCTGCATTTTAGCAAATACTCGGATACTATTGTGTCTTTGAAAGTTCAGATCCTAAGTATACATTTTCTTAGTGACTGAAAATAACTCATGCCCAAATAATCCAACCTGATTCTTTTATAAATAACATATAGTTTTTGCTAGGGACTAGCAAAAGATAGGCGTAGGGGTATGATGTAAACATGTTTACACTACTTAAGATGTCTATTTATGCACGTTCTTAAGCATAGAATTGCATTGCATACTATGAATATTGCATAACATGCATCATCTTGCATTTAGATTAGTTTGAATAAAATGAAGGTTAATTGTCTCCTTTTATGTTCATGGACAGGGCAAACTTTTTATCAGGGCCTCGGATCGAAGATCCAACCATACAGATGTGATCAAGGCAATGATTAGAGTTCAACGACTCCAAGATCGCCCTAATCAGACATCTGTAGCATCAGATAGAGATCGGGGAACCCAAGAAGATCAAGGGCCAAGCTGGTGTGAATCCACACTTCAAACGAAAAATCCGACCACACGGATGGATTTGATCGATGATCACAGCCTAACAGTGTGAAAATCGACTCAATCTGACAACCGTGGCACCATCTACATCATCCAAAAGATGGACGGCCAAGATGGCGCCATGTGGTGCCATCTCAATCACCCAAACCGACCCAGCTGATCTTGAAGACCACCGCACGTTAGATCTGAACTGCACGATCGTGATCCAATGGCCACGGACAGTCGCTCCTCAACTCATCTACGCGACCATTTCCCCTTCATAGCACAGCGGGTGGAGGCCTTATCCGAGCGGGCGAAGCGCGTTCGAATCGCAAAGAGCGAGCGGGCGTGATTGACCTCTCGATCGCAATCGAGCAGTAGCGCGGACGCAATTGCACTCATGCCGTATCGCACGCCGTGCCTCACGCGAGATCATACGCGGGCAGGCACGTAGAGGAAGCGAGCGGAGGCGTGAGATAAGCCGTCCGATCTCACGATCGGACGACTGAGATCAGCTAAACGTGAACGTGCGTTACACGCGCAAGCAGGCGAGTGGGCGCGCGCGCTCCACCACATGTCGCCCACAAAGGGGCTTTAGCGACAGTTTTATCCATCACTAAAGACCCCTTATTTAATGTTTTAACATTTAAAAGACCAATTTGCCCTCATTCCTTGCAACTATAAAATGAGACCTCCTCCACACGAAATTCTCATCCCTTCTTTTCTCTCCCTCTCCAATGCTCAAGAGAAGCTTGTCCCACACCTGAGATGCTTCTCGCGAGATAAAGTCAATTTTTCGTCCCCCTTTCGGAAGCGGATCCTGCGATGACGATGACGTGCTGCCCCGTTCCTGTTCTTCCTGCTTTGTCCTCCTTCGTCCTACTCTGTTCCCTTTCGTCCAGGCGTCGTCTCGTCCGACTTGTCCTCCAAGCGACCATTGAGGAGGATATCTCTCTCCCCATTCTTTTTACTGCTTTCTAGAGTAGATTTACTGCTTTCTAGTGTAATCATTTTCCCGCTTTCTAGTCGTAATGTTTAGTGTAGCGAACAATCTTTCTGATAATGAATTCCATGTTCATTTTACGTCTCTTTTTGGTTTTTGTTTGTAATATTCTCTCTCTCTCATATTCTCTCTCTCTCTTCTATTTATTGTAAATAGTTAAATAGTTTCTAATCAATTAAATTACTTTGTGACAAATAAAATAAACACATGTTTTTAAATCAAACGTCCGCCTCCCTGAGTTCGACCCGAGATTTTCATTTTGGTATAAATTTTATTTGTTGAACACGAGTTCTTCGCTTTCATACTACGATGACAGGTTTTTCAAAATCAAACAAGTTAACGTAGCAACTCGTAGCGTTCAACATCGATGCAAACCTGCCACAAATTTCCAATTCGTGTGGGAATGGGTTCTCTAGATTCGATTTTGATTATGGTGAGTCATGCCTTTTTAGGCACCACTTGAATTGGACTCGCCCAAGGGCTATCAAATATGGGATATATAATGTTAGCATCTAGCCACTTAATTATCTCTTTCTTTGCAACCTCCTTAAGATTTGGATTTAGTCGTTGCTATGCTCCATGGGAAGGTCATACCCCATCTTCAATATAGATGTGATGAGTATAATAATTGGGGTTAATCTCAGTGAGATTCTGTAAAGTCCACCCAATTGCCTTCTTATGATCTCACAAAACCGTGATCAATTTTGATTCTTGAGATTCAGAAAGATGTGAATTAATGATCACAGGAAAGTTTGATCGGATTCAAGATAGACATATTTAAGTGTGCCAGGCAATGGCTTAAGTTCAACCTTCGGATTAGAATCAACAGCAAAATTTGGGATGGGATTTTCTACTACAAAGAGGGACAAAGATGAGTCAAGTGATTCAACTTCTGGATCAAGTAGGGATTCTAAAAGCAAGATTTTGTCCTGAGGGTAGATAATATCAAAAGAAGAGTATTCTAATTCTAAGGAACTAGGCTCATCCTCAAGAATAGAAATAAATTTCATCTCCTCAATCCACTTGCAATCCAATCCTCGAGAAGCTCTAAACATATCAAGTTTAAGTGTCTTCTCCCCACACTTTAATTCCATCTTTCCTGTTTCACAATCTATATTGGCCTTTGCAGTGGCCAAAAAGGATCTCCCTAAGATAATTGGCGTATCTCTAATGTGTTCGGGTACATCCATATCAATACAATAAAATTCACTAGAAAGTAAAAGTCTCGAACTTTAACTATGATATCCTCCAAAATTTCCTTTGGTGACCTAATAGAGACTTAAGATTTTCTATCTCAAAATGTTCTACCAAGGAGGATGGAATAAGGTTAATAAAGGCTCCTAAATCAAGGAGGGCTCTGTCGAAGCACTGATCCCCAATTATACAGGAAATAAGTGGAGATCCTGGATCTTTCTTTTTCAAAGGAAGTGTACTCGAGATAATTGAGCACACATGCTCCGTGAGTACTACAGTGCTTCATTTCTTCGACTAACTGTTAGGAGTACATAATTCCTTAAGAAATCTCACGTAAGTCAAAATGTGCTTGATAGCATCTAGGAGTGGGATATTAATGTGAACCTATTCAAAACCTTAATCGAATCCTCATCTATTGTAATAGGTTTCTTTTGTTTCCTAGATTTCTGTAGTGCTTTTGGGAATGAGACTTGGATATCCTATTCTACTGAGGGGTTACCCTGATCGTAGGAATCAGTAGGAATAGCAGGACCAGATGAATCACCTCTCACAGGTGTAGAAACAGGAGCTGTTCTAGATGTACTAGGGTCTTGGGATTGTAAACGTGGATCTACAGAGTCCCTAGTGGAAGCCCCACGGTGGGTTGTAACAGAGTTAATACCTGCATGCGAAGAAGAAGCAAAAGAAGATGTAGATGCTTGATTCTGGAAAGATGGGTTTGGTAATAAAGATTGATGTTAAAATGATTATTGTTGATTCTTATACTCGTATTCAGGAGGTTCAAAGGGTGGGTTTTGATTTAGATTCAGGGGAATTTGATTCACAAAATGTACTTGACCTGAGTCAAATGTTGACCTCCTGGGTTATATCTAGGGTTTTGAATGTTACTAGGGTTTGGAACTAGCTAGGATGGAAGGACCCCTAGCTGACGAGATTCAGCTAACTACATGATTTGGCCCCTAAGATCAGCCAATTTTGTTGGACATTGCCATTGAACTTCAGCGAGAGCCTCAGCATTCTTTTGCTGGCTCTTAGTCACAACTCGCAAAATCTAAAAGAGTTGCATATCTCTATTCAGCCTTGAGTAGTTCTGCGTACTCTCGTGTTGTTGCTAAAGCGACAATGTAGGCAGGTTTGTCAGGTCTGATTTGGATATTGTGGTCTTTGGGAATGATCAGACTAAGAGAAGTTGGGGTGGTTTCTCCATCTAGGGTTATAGCTGTTAGAATATGGGTTTGATCTTGTGTTGTATCCTTTAATGGCGTGTAAATCATAAGGATAAGGCATGTTTTCCACAAAAGAAAGAAGTAGAGAAAGAGGTGGCAATAAGGGAGAAAGGTGCCTCCTTGGGTTGGAGAATGAGTAGGGAGAAAACCTAAGGAAGAAGGATCTATTGAATCCATATTATCCACAAATTCCTGCCCTGAGGGAATTTGCAGAACAGGAAAATGCGTGGGATTCTGCGTACCGCGTAGAGATGTAAGATTCTTCTTTGTGCTACGGACCTCATCAAGATGCTTCACTACAATATTGAATTTCTCCAGTTTCTCAGCTATAATCTCTAAATCCCTTGAACTGGATGGGTTCTTGATCTCGTGAATGCCCTTATGATGCGAGTTTTGATGTGGATTTTGGTCCGTGTTTCCTCGTGTGAATTGCGACATAGATGTATTATTGATCAAGTTTTCCGCCATCCCTTCAAACAGTTCTGAGGCAGATTCTTCGTTGTGATTCAAAAAGTTCCCTCCACAAGAGGCATTGACCAGATTGCGAATGCTCTCTTGCAATCCATAATAAAAGATGTGCATGAGTTGCCAATGAGGGATGTCGTGATGTAGGCATTTCCTTTATAATTCATGAAAGTTCTCTCATGCTTCATGAATTAGTTCTCCTTGATTTTGAGTAAACATGGTGATAGCTCGCCTAAGGGAATTGGTTTGACCTATAGGAAAGAATTTCTTTAAAAATGCATATTCGATTTTGGTCCAAGTAGAGATAGGTCGTGCGATAGTGCGACACCAATAAGCAACTTTGTCCTTAAGGCTAAAGGAGAACATCTTCATTAATAGGATTTCCCGATTTTGATTTTGGGGTCCAAGAGTTTGAGATAAGTTCTTAGATCCTCAATATGTTGAAATGGATTCTCGGATGCGTATCCATGGAAGTGTGGGATTAGACCTATGATGTTTGGCTTAAGCTCTAGGTCATTTTCCCTAACGGGAATCCTAACATTAGGCTCTACTTGGGCATTAGATGGATTGTAGTAGTCACGGAGTAGAGGCCTAGCTAAAGGACGAGGAGGAGGAAGATTAGGACCAAGACCCACCTCAGGTCGACAAGCTTGAAGATTCTAAAGAGAAGTCGTCAACATATTGATTTGACAATTTTGCTCGATGTTAGTCGCGTGAAATCGGTGTTTAGGATTGATACGTTGTAGCACAGACCAAAGTCACTCGTCAACAAATACAATTTATTACTCGAATTGAAGTCCGAGGTCGAACACAGGGAGCAAATATGGAATTCACACACTAATCTCAACAAATAATATAAATGAACACAATTAATTACTCAAAGGCTAATATTCAATGTATAGCGTGAGTATATCAAGAATCTAATGAAGCAAAAAGGCATCTAAGATAAAATAATGATGATTTGAATTACCAATTATTAGCTTAGATACACATAATAATTACTTAATGATCTAAATAAATGCACAGTGCCTCAGATAATGCCATAGTGTTATATCATCAGATGACTTAAATTCAACCCTACTACAGTGCTTCAAACAGGCTTCTACTTCTGTCTTCGATCCTTCTTCTTTCTTCTGTTGTTCTTCTTCTTCTTCCTTCTTCTTTCGTTTCTTCTTCAACCTCTTCTTCTTACGCACAAGGGGAACAACTTCTCAAATGGCTAAGTGTTAGCCATTCCTCTCCATAGCAAAACCCTTCCCTGCCCCACACTCTCTCTCTCTTTCTCTTCTTCTTCCTCTTCCAGGGATAACCAGGTATTCGAGTTTGGATTAGAGCGTACCTGGGACCAGGGCTACCTGCAGTGGGTAGCAGCCGAGGTGTGAGGCTTAGGCAGGTTATCAGGTATGAGCCAGGTGTGAAGGGTAAGGGGACCTCACCCCCATGTACTGAGGCAACAAGGCACATGCACAAAAAACATTTATGCGCGGTCGTGTGCTCTTCCCCCACCGATGTGGGACTAAAGGTCTCACTGCTTTCACGTGTAGCAGCAGTCAGCAGCTCCCATTCAATTGGCTTGGGGGAGTAGTCAACGCCCCCAATTGATGGTCCAAGGACGTTCCTGGAATGATTCCGCAGTGTCTAAAGCCAACACCTAGAACGGGGACCTCAAGAACAGGGTCTGGAGCTTTCTGAAGAAGCTCCAACAATGGCGCAAACTGGTCCTGTACCAGAAATCAAGAAGATGGTCTTTCGACTACGTTAAACTAGTTCAAAAGGTTCGCCAAAGCATGGCGAACGTGGCAGTGGTGGTTTCGTGGTGTGAGAGTGAGTGTGGTGGCTGGACAGAGGCTAATATGGAAGTCGATGATGGGTGTGTTTGGGGGCGGTTGTGAGAGCATGAACGGTGAAATAAAGAGAGGACTTTTGTTCGTGAAGTCGAGGCAGAGGTGTAGGGTGTGGTGGAGAGGCAGATGGAGGGGTGTAGTAGTGGGGATGCCTTGCTGGAGTAGTGACTGGAGACGAAGAAGACGAGGGTGATTCACGGTGTCGAGGGGTCGAAACAATAGTTAAGAGGGGGAGAATTAACCTAAGAGTCTAAGGGAACTAAACTACTCTTAAACTAACAGGCAGAAGAGGGAGAACAATGCCGACTTTGATTGGCTGGTGTCACGGAAGAAGGTGGCTCCAGTGAGTAGGAAACGACGAGGACAACGGAGGGAGAGGTGTCAGCTGGTACGGCACGACATAGAAGAGAGAGGGAAGGATAAATTCCATCACCGGTATTGCGAACGAATGAAGAATGGAGTCGGGGGAGATTGCCGGACATCGAGGAGCTATTCGGCCAGAGATTAGGGAGGAATTGAGGGTGGTTCCAGTCGAATTCAAGTGTCAGAGTTCGGACAGGCCCTGGGGGTCTTTATATAGGCATCAGTTGGTCGATTGGAGCTTGGAAGCCAAGATTTCAAGCTTGGAAGGTTCATCGGAGTTGGAAACCCAAATCTCTCATGCGTTCTCATGAGAGATTGGGAAAGAGTTAAAGCTCAAGAATCAGTCTGATTGGAAGTGGATTTCAAGAGGGATCTCCGGTTCAAATTTGAGGAAGTTCCATCAATCAATCAAGGAGAATTCCATAATTGATTGTCACCAGAGCTTTAGGATTAGGAGTTCTGTGTTGTGGGGACCTTTTTGAAGAAGAAGATGATAATGTTGGGAGGTTTTGTGTAAGAAATTTGAAAGTTGAGGGGCCATTTGAGATAAAGAAAATTAGACTTAGACCAAAATGCAAACTAGGTCGAAATAATCTCAGATTGGGCCCAAGTTTTGATACAAACCTAATTTGGACCTAAGAAATCCAATGGTGAAGTTGGATTTTGGTTTTGACCTAGTTTGACTAGGTAATTTATGCAAAAAGCAAAATTAGGGTAATTGCCTGTCTATGGCTCTATTTTGGGTCAAGACGGGTTCTGATGGTCAAATCAAGCATAATAAACCCTAGGGAATATTTTTCTATAATTTTTAGAGGGTTTATGTGAATTTTACCCTAACCAGAACCTCAGTAGATTAAGCGAGTCTATTTTTAGGATTTCAGATGTCATTTAATTCTCGAAACACATAAAAACCCATTTCTGTCTACACGGACCCACTTGTTAGACATTAAGACCATTTGACCTTTGATTAACCCCTGAGAAACCCTATGATTGTTCTAAAATTGAGATGTGCTGTTAAAACTACATTTTACCCCTATTTTCTTGTTATTCTCTCAGAATAGATTTGTAGTGAATTATGGTCCTATGGCGGTTATGTAGGAGCATTTATTCCTTGATTATATCTAATTAAAGCTAGATATGATTGATGATGACGTTATCATTATACCCCCATGCCTACCTTTTCCTAATCCCTTAGCAAAATCTCACGGAATTAATTCAAATTCTAGACCGTGCCTTTAATGCTTAGATCTCTGATGTGTTCTTTCTTTTGTAGATTAGGTCAGAATGCTAATAATAGGCCTAGAGGTACTCAAGTACCAATCAAGATCCAGACCTGACCAACTTTAGCCTCATCCGTCGTGAAGGTTTCTAAGGCCCACAGGAACTAACCTAAGGTTCGTTGAACTCTGCGGTTAAAACACCCGTGCTTAAAACATGGTTAGTCCTGGTTCAGTTTGCAGTGTGTTTTTGTAAGAGATAGATAGAGGAATTTTTTCATTTTTTGGAGAGTTTTCTCTCGCTTTTTCTTTTTTATTTCTAGCTTAGGATTGGCTTTACAACAAAATCTATATCGGATTCCTAACTCCCACCATCAATCCTTATAGGGTTCCTACCTTTCGATGCTTCGAGATAGCACTGCCCATGGAAACACCCAGATCCTTGGCTTTCGACACTTCAAGATAGTGTCACCCATGGCATTCTATAGCTAACTTCAGGCTCTGGCAATCGACATTTCAGGATAATCCCACCCATGGCACCTGAACTAGTATAAGGTGCTTACGTGCCCCCGATAGGATATTTAGATATCCTAGGAGACAAGAACCGAGGAGACAGTATGTTATTGTGCATCTTAGAGGGAAATTTCCCTCCTCTCCGCGCCAGAAACTCATCCAAATCAACTTGTGTTGATAAGCCTCTCCTAATCTAGGTGGCTTTTCCAGAACAAAACTAACGCATTTGCGTGATTTTGATAATTAAGCTCACTGAACCAGACTGTGTGTGGATTAGGGTGCTTAGGTTACCGAGTCTCGCAAATCAGAGGTTAGTTAACGAGGCCGAATAATCCCTAAGTCTTAGACCTAATACTTAAGCTTCGCATTTTCCTCAACCTCTTAAGGACTATCCAGATCTTAACTGATACGTGAAGTTTTAAGCCTAAAACAAGCCCAAGAGGTCTAAGATCAGCACTCATACTAATCTCCATGTTTCTGTAGCACTTTTGATTTTCATTTTTTCTTTTGATTTGGTCTAAATCTAAAATAGATTTCATAATCTTTCACTAATGACTAACTCTTTTTATTTCAAATTGTTGCTCCATTTTGACATTTCAAATCACCGCCTCTCTTCCTCTCAAGAATGATTTGCATTTATTTCACAAAATTTCCTCCCCTTCATTTGTTTGTTCTTTTCAAAATTTTATTTTTTATTATTTTTTTGGAATATGTATTTTTTTGTGAGAAGCCTTCTGAACTTTGAATTTTTGTATGTTTGCACTTTAACATCCCCCCATGCCTAAGTTTTGCAATGTCCTCATTGTAAATCGAAGGGTATGAAATCAGTTTGGGTTCAAGGATTAGAATAGGATAATCAAATGGGTGAACAGGTCAAGATGACTGTTGCAAGTGATTTTAAGCTCTGGTACGAGTACCAAAGGTAGAGTCAACTGTTATAAAATTGAACTTGAAGTGCAATAAACGTGAAGTAAAAAAGGATAATCAGAAGGATCTTGGGTTTTTGGAATGACGGGTTGCCTCCCGTTAAGCACTAAATTCAATGCCTTCAGCTGAGCAGAAAATGGTATGGAGGAGTGGTCAAATCAAACAAGTTTTGTAGAACAAGTACTTTGATCAATAGCCTAGTTGGTCCAATCAGGTGCTTGTTCAAGTCAACAGGTTGATGATGCAGCCCAAACCCAATCATCTGGTGGGTTGATAGATGTGAATCAATAGATGCAGAACCCACCATATACTCTGTGACTCAAATAGATGTGGAAGTGTGAAACTAGGGTTTGGCTAAGTCCAATCAGCCTGGTCAGAGTAGGGATCCTCGAAAGAGAATGGATCTGTGGAGGATGTGAGGTCCCTACGAGGGTGATCAAAGAAAGATGGCATGTAATTTGCCATCTGAATGATATCCGATACCCGATTAAAAAATGGCGGAGAATCATCTACAACCGGCACATCGAGGGGAGAATCAGAGTAAAAATTGAGTCTAGTTGCGGGTCGGGGTTGAGAACGGGTCTTGGAAGGCTCTATACGTGTAGAAGAGGTGGCATCAATAAAAATTGTGTGTAAGGGCTCCTCTAGAAGGGATTTCAAGGTAGGTTCATCTAGAGAGTCCTCATAATGGCCATCAAAATCAAATGTAAATGCCTAAAGAGTGTTTAGAGGGTTATGGAAATCTAAATCAAGGAAAGATTCGAACTTGCAGACACTCTCTGCAATTACTGTTTCTGATTCCTGAGGATTAAAAAGGAATGATTCCATCTCAGTGAAACCTGATTTTCAATTAATGATCTCAGGATCAGGGACCTCAGAGTCAGAGTTGAAGAATGGATCATGTATGCTAAGGTCGTAGATTGGTTTAGAGTTGTCAGGAAATAATAGTTCTCTAAAATCAGGGTAAGATTTGAAATCGTCGGAGAACTTGCGAGAATCATGTTCTGAATCAGATTCAGGATCAAAGGTTCCACCACAGAATAAATCAAGGGATGTATAATCAGCAACCTGACTTGGATCTATCCTATTCTCAAAATCCGAACTAAAAAAGATGTTCTTATTAGGCATGGATTCAGGTTCTTGCCTCCTAGGATAGACCCAATTGATTTCTAACTCTTCCAACCCCTCGATTTCTATATCATAGATTGGCGTGACTTCCGAAAAATCAATCTGTATTTCTGAGGAGGTTGGAGAGGTACAATCATCATATATAGGCCCAGAATCGTAATCCAAATTCAAAATCTGAATTTCATCATATTAGGCCTCATGATCATCCCAAATAGGCCTGAATCCAGATTCTAGGTTAAGGGTGTGGGTTGGATCACTAGAATCTAGGTTGGGCTCTACAGGGATATTAGAATTGCTCTCGAGAGTCACCTTATCAGAATAAGGGATAGAATTTATACCCTTGAGAGGTTCTGATTCAATCTTATTATCACAGGTGTCTGGGAAATCTAAGCTTGGTGAACCAAGCTCTTGATTTTCTAGGGCTAGCTCAAAATTGTGAACACCTGTAATCGGATCCTCCCAACCTGTCTCAAGATCAGGAATGCCAATTTGTTTGTAATTTGAATTAGATTTCATTTGGGTTGGGGATCCATATCAAGCTTGATCATCAAACCCAAGATTTGGGAAATTACATGGATTGCTGGAATTACTCCAAGATGTCATCTTAACTTCTGACGGGTATTTTTGATCGATGGATCTATACAAATTATTCAGCAATTCTCCCCATTTTCCTGAAAAATTCTAGAGTTCTTCCAGAATTGAAGGATTTTACCAATATTACAAACAATCATTGTTGTGTAATTTCACCAATTCCATGTGTTCTGCTAAGAGATCATCCCGGGTTGAACCATAGTTTAGTTGTATCATCTCCATATGGTTCAAAATGTGGCTCATTGTTTTCTTGAATTTATCCTAAATGTCCCTTTTACAATATTCTTTATGGTTTCTGTAAGCATTCTCAATTATCTTTTCTTTCATGCTCATTTGGGACTCGAGCTTCTTAAACAGTCATCCTATATAGCCAGGCTACATTTTTGAATCAAGAGGTGGAATCAAGATGCAGAATTAAACTCAAGATTAGATTTGCAATTGATTTAACCAGATAGAAATCCCTAAGATGATCTGTGTATGTGAAGGTTCCCTACTAGGAGGGGTGACGTAATAATATGCGGAAATAAAATATAAAGCAATTTCACAAAAATCAATCGAACAATGTACACAGGTATTTTTAGGTGGAAACCCAAACCAGGTGAAAACCACCACCTAACCCTCTCGAGTTAGGATTTTCCGATCAACCAAGTTGATCAAAATCCACTAAACGAATCACTTTAAACGAGGGTGATTCAACCTCAGTACAACCACGCTACAAGTACGAGGGTAGCGTTCCTCAACCCCTTCTCTCCACGAGAAGGATTTTGTCCCACGAAGGAGACGGGAATTCGCAAAGCGAATACCCAACCAAAATACAAAGATAAAATAAAACAACAGTCCTATAGAGCCAACAAAATTAAACCTAGCTTCTATAGGAAATAGGAAACTCCCCTTTGCAAGGAGTGCGTCGACGATGACGCGGTGCGTGTGCCACGCGATGGCGCTACGTCGCTCTCGTTAACAACGCTGGGAGAGCGGGTGCGCAACGGTTGAATGCTCTCAAGAAAATGGAGCTTGAGCTTGGAGAGCAAGAGAGTCTTTTCTTTAGACACAAAAGGTTTGAAAGTGTATTGCAAGGTGTGTGTCTTAGTGTGTATATGTCTCTCTAGGTGTGTATGTCTTGTCTATTTGTGTTGCAAGGGTTCCCCTCTATTTATAGAGGCCTTAGGAAGGTTTTGGAAGGCTTGGAAAAGCTTCCATAGCCGTTGGGTGCAAAGTCCAAGAGAATCAGGCCGAAATCAGGACAATGATTGCATTTGACAGGGTTATCAGACGTCTAACTCTGGCATCAGACGTCTGGAAGGCCACTTTAAGACGTCTGATTCCAAGGTCAGACGTCTGATTCTATGCGGGTTTCTCCCTGACTTGAATCAGATCTAAACAGGGTTTTTGTGCAAGTCCATCAGACGACATACAGGACGTCTGGTACTATGTCTGGACGTCTGGAAACCTAATTTTACTGTGGGAATTGATTTCCAAATGTTGCAATGGCTAGAAAATCTCTGAGAAGAGATTTTGGGTCAGCCGAGGCAAAACGGTCATTTATTAGACGTCTGGTAAGTCCTATGGACGTCTGATAAGGCTCTAACGGTCATAATCTTGAGTGTTTTCTAAGCCAGCCAACGGTCCACTAATTGGACGTCTGGCAAAGTCATCAGACGTCTGGTCTAAGGTCTGGACGTCTGATTTCATCAGACAGAACTAACTATGTCCAGCCTAACAGTTATCAGACGTCTGAAAAAACAGTCAGACGTCTTAAAATACTTTATCAGACGTCTGATTTTGGGATTAGACGTCTGGAAATGCTGTTTGAGCCCTATATTGGTTTTCTAAGTATTCTACAGAAAACCTAAGTATCCTAGGATTGTGCAGGTGTTCCTAGGACTACTTTTAGGGTACTTTGAGGCTCTTTAACATAATGTTCTAAGGAATCAAAAAGAGCAAGAAAATAAATACAAGAGATACATGAAAGGATAAAAAAGAATCTATCCTATTCTTCTTGTCTTCCATCTCCAATCTTTCGCTCCACGCGAACCTCCTCTGTTTTCCGTCAAGCTCCTCCAATCCGTCCTGGATGCGAGCTCGAACTCCGTCTAAACACGTCCTCATTTGCAATTGACCTGAAATCTAGGACTCAAATTGCAAATGTTAAATAACACGTGTTTTGTTATCATCAAAACAAATGATCATGGTGCTCTAGCACCAACAGTATGTGTACTAGAGAAAAGATGAGGGACTGGATGTTGTTGGACTCAATCAAGGAGCCCAAAGATTTATGGATGAATATGAGGTTCGGGGCAGATGATACCCCTGGATCAGAAAGTCGTCCACCTGAGAATTACCTGGGAAGCCAGGAAGGGAGAGTCCCGCAAAGACCCCTACATGGTAGAGAATCCCCACTTGTTACAAGGTTTCCCCCACCCGACCTTCCATGTCACTGAGGGTCCAGGTAGACCATAATGGATAACTTGACCTCTTAAGTCTACCAATGTTAAGGCCTAATTTGTGCCTTTAATTCCACTTGATTAGAAGTTAATTCGACTTGTGACCTAATTTGGAGGTTGGTTGGCCTACTAGGTATACCAACTTCACCTGACCTACCCTAAAAGATGGAGAATGAAATCTAGGTCAAGACCTAGAAATCACCCTGATTCACTCTCAGGTTATTAGGTCCAAGATTTTAGGATTCACGTGAAATTAGAGCCTGATTTTAGGGTTTTTCTTGATTAGATCTTTTCAACCAAGGGCTTGGGTAGCACACAAATGCAGGAGGGTTATTTTCTTTTATGTAGGCAAATGTGAACTATCACTTCAGAACCCTAATGTAGAAACCCTAATTGGCTCTATTCTGCATCCAATTTTATCTTAAAATGTTCTCCTTGGACTTCAAACAAGAACTGCGTAGTCCAAGAAGATTAGAACTTACGCATAGTCCCTAATAGGTACAGGAAATTTAGGTAGGGAATTCTAAAAAAAATCATCTCAAGCTTCAATCAGATATGAAATTTGTTCGCAAATCAGGAAACTTGCCTTTTTAAATGATGATTACTATAAAAATAAGGCAGCTGATTCCTAATTGATTGTTTCCTTTTTTTGTCTTCCCAAGATTAAGAGGTTGATTAGGGAAGAATAGAAAAGTTAATTGCCCTGGAGTGGTTGATTTGCGCAGAAGATCTCCTTGTGATATACCTCGCAAAATCACAAGAAATCAAACAGGGCAAGTTAGTGCTCAAATATAATCAAAATATAGCAAGAGAATAGCAGTGAATTGTGCATTGCTCCCCGGCAATAGTGCCAAAATGTTGGCTACGCAAAATCAATGTTTAAGATTGATACGTTGTAGCACAGACCAAAGTCGCTCGTCAACAAATATAATTTATTACTCAAATTGGAGTCCGAATTTGAACACAGGGAGCAAATATGAAATTCACGCACTAATCTCAACAAATAATATAAATAAGCACAATTAATTACTCAAAGGCTAATATTCAATGTATAGCGTGAGTATATCAAGAATCTAATGAGGCAAAATGACATCTAAGACAAAATAATGATGATTCGAATCACCAATTATTAGCTTAGATACACATAATAATTACTTAATGATCTAAATAAATGCATAGTGCCTCAGATAATGCCATAGTGTTATCATCAGATGACTTAAATTCAACCCTACTACAATGCTTCAAACAGGCTTCTACTTCTATCTCCGATCCTTCTTTCTTCTACTGTTCTTCTTCTTCCTTCTTTTGTTTCTTCTTCAGCCTCCTCTTCTTCTCACGCACAGGGGGGACAATGAAATGACCCTTTCCAAGGATCGTTTGGAGTTTTTCGAAAAAGTTAGGGGCGTGAGCGAAAATTTTGACCCTTTGAGTTGAGTGTGTGGACCTTGCAGCAACAATAGAGGAGAGCAAGGAAGTTTCCATAATTTTTCCCTCTCTCTCCTTTCCCTCACCACACACACACATGCACACACACCACCCCTCTCCTCCCCAAAACCCTAATCCCCATCTATTTAAAACCCCACCACCCTCTCCACCATCACACCCCCACCTCTACCTCCATCTCCTTCCCTTGCTGCTGGTGAACCACCAGCCCTTCCCATCCCCTTGCAGCCATGAAGAGGAAGGAGAAGGGTGGAGCGCAGAGGAGAGGGAGAGAAGGAGAGCAAGGGAGAGAAGGAGAGAAGAGAGAGCTCGGGGGAGCTCGAGCAGGTGCGGCCAAAGGAGCCACGAGCACTCGTGGGAGCTGCAGTTGCAGCCACAAGGAGCTTGGAGGTGCGAGGACCTTCGATGAGTCCGACGGTGAGAGGAGAGGAGCCACGGTTGGAGTTGCAGCCGTGGGAGCTCTAGGGGACACTGGTCGGGAGT
Source organism: Thalassia testudinum (assembly GCA_037157565.1). NCBI lineage: Eukaryota > Viridiplantae > Streptophyta > Magnoliopsida > Alismatales > Hydrocharitaceae > Thalassia > Thalassia testudinum. The sequence goes on along the minus strand of JAZHRO010000003.1, from coordinate 1,469,164 downwards.
GTTTCACATGTTAGAAATCAGGGTTACAAGTAACCTGTCGTCGCAGTTGCAAAACACGTCGATCAGATAAAATTTATACCGAAACTCCAAGGGAGTCCCGGGTCGAACACAGGGAGGCGACGTTTACTTTAGTTGAAAACCGCGCTTTGATTTATTTCTTTTTGGTATTTTAGGGTTTTGTTATTTTTTTGTATTTTTGTAAGAAGAAAACAAGCAAACAAATCACAAGATAGAGATGTGGAACAAATCTGATATATATTACTTCCAATGTCAATTACAATAAACTATGAAAGCATAAATAGAGAGGGGGGTGAGAGGAAATCTCTTGAATCGGCTGTTCGGTGAGACAACAGCGCCTAGCGGAAGTTCGGACGAAGGAGGTGAGGAGCGAGATGATGGAGGTGAGATGCAGGAGGACGTTGGGTTGATGAAAGCTTCGACGTGACTCTGGAACGGAGGTGAAAAGATGAAGATGATCTGCTACCAGAATGGAGGTGGGAGGATGGCTCCAAGGCGACCTATGAATGGGGATAGGAAGTTGGAGGAGTATTTGGTGGGGCAGAGGTTCGCTACACTAATAGGCACCTTGGGAGCTTGAGAACAAGCTCTAATGGAGTGTTGGTAGGCTTGCTAGAGGTTGGGAGTAGGTGGGAGTAAAGTAGGTAGAGATGGCATGGAAGGGAGGGGGTGTCGGTCCTTTTATAGTAGAGAAGAGGCAAAAATAGGTATAGGACCATTAGTGACATCTAAGCCGTCGCTGAAAGCGTCGCTGTAGGCAGCTCATGCCCACTCATGCCCATAGCTGGCATTGCTAGCGCGCAAAGAATTAGCGACGGCTGTAATCATCGCTGTAAGTCCAGCTCATGCGTCGCTGTAGGCTCAGCCCATGCATAAATGACGCTGCGTTCCCCCTCGCCTTTGCCGTGCACACGCACACCCACGCACTGTCGCTGCGCTATGTGCATGCGTGCCTACGCGCTCACGCACGCACCCACGCTGCTGTGCACATGCAGTGGCGCTTGCATGTGCTGGGCGGCCTAGGCTGCACCACGTGGCGCAGTTTAGGCCATCCATTTTCTTCTTATTGTAAGGGCTATTACAGAGGTTGGATTGAGTTGATTTTCGTGCCGTTAGGCTACGATCATCGACCCAAATCCATCTGCACTGTCGAATTTGTCATTTGAAGCTCCGAATTATGTCTCGAAGTCCCTTGGCCATTGATCTTCCTCAGACTGCATATAGTGTTGTGGGACTCCGATCGAGGCAATTTCAGAGGTGTTGGACTCCGATTGTCATCTTGATCATATCCGTACGATTGGATCATCAATCTGAGGCTCCAAAATAAATATCCATCTCTCCTAACCATAAAAATGATGCAATTAACCTCAATTATATGCAACTACTCTAAATGCATAATGATGCATGCTATGCAATATTTATAACATAAAATGCAAATCTAAGCCGAGGAACATGATTGAATAGGCATTTTACCCTCAATAAATGTGTTTACATCAGACGCGCATGAGGAGAAGAGCTTCTTGACCTCCTGCGGCTGCTGAGGTCGTTGCCGCAATCGCTGCGAGCGGAGCTCACGAGAAGCAGGACTACGTGAGGAGGTTCTACATACTGGATTCTTCCAGTATCAGATGTCTAAAGCATCTTCCAGACGTCTGGAGAGCAGCAGATGTCCAGAGCTGAAGCCGGACGTCTAAAAACTCGCAAAGTGCCGAGGTATGTGTCTTGAACGCTCATGCATGAGCGTACGTGAGGTACATAGCGTTGTGCTATTGTGGTTTTAAACCTGCGAACGCATGCACAGGTACAAGTATTGGAAAGGTGCGCAAGCATGCTTTTCGAGGTGCTTTCGGAAGTCCAGACGTCTAATAGTCATATCGGATGTCCGGGTGCACCGACAGACGTTTGGAAAGACCCAGGACAACTGTAAAGGGGTTCCAGACATCTGCCAACAATGCAGGAACACAAGGTGAGTTATTGATGTCGTTTAAGACATCTGGGCCTAGTCCCAGACGTCTAATTTCAATCTGTATGCACGTTTTTGGCTCATCCTGGGCCCAAATAGAGTCGAATTTACGCAAACGGAGTACCATTGTTTTTCGCTGGAGTTTCTCTACGTGTTAGTGTCAATTATATACTTCTTTGAACTCTTCTGATGTGACTTAGTCACTGGTATAGGTCTCCAACCTGTAGCGTGTTCGGGGCCCGAGGAGACGACAGGACCTGCAGTTATAGTCCCCATTCCTCCCGTGTTTCCTGGTAGAGTGGTTTACTTTAATATTAAGATTTAAATAAATGAAGTGCATGTTTAGAATGACTTGATTGAACCCTTGGATGTGAAATGAACCCTAGGGCTGAAGTGAATGAACATTGCTTGAGCTACACTGTTTAGTTTGAGATGCATGCTAAACCCTAATTGCTAGCAAGTGTATAGATACTTAATGTGATTCTTTCTCAGTTGTAAAAACACGAGCTGCCTGTTTTATAAATGAGAATTAGAAGATGAACAACGAGATATGCATGTTGAGAAATGAAATGAAACAAATACGAGCATGAAACCTACGGGGAATTAGAAGAACTCCTGTATACAGAAAGAACCTTGTAAGTAGACGGGAAGTGAGCTGGTCCTTGTGTACATAGTACCAAGGAGATAAACTATCCCTTTAGTGTAGAGGGGAGCTAACCGCCCCTTTAGGTTGAGACCCAAGGTTAGGACTACTCACTCTATACCTACTCCTGTTTGGCCCTCGTGTACGTGGTATCGAGATAAGCTACTTAGTGTAGGGAAGGAGCTAGCCGCCCCACGGGGCCTGGGGTTAGGACTAGCCACCCTACACCAACTCTTGTTAGGCCTAGTGGGCAATCCGAGATAGTCGGACGAGGGTACTCAGACTGTGGAGGGGCAAGACCCCTGTTCTGAGAGGGCAAGGCCCCATGCTATTCTATGCTATACTTTTATGCGTACTCACTAGCAGAAATGACTGACCGTGTGTCAGTGCAGGGTAGCTACCCATGCACTTATCACTCATGTCGTAGTCACCGCTACGTCGTGACTGTGACCTCGGGGTGATTAATTAGGTGTAGGACTACCACATGGGACTCTCTCGACTAGGAGAGCACCACGTGTACATCCTACATCCCAAAAAAGACTCCAATCAAGATCGTTCCCTTGAGGGACAAATAAGATCAAGAAATGACCAGATTCTTAAGAGAATAAACAAATTAGAACCACTTAGTTGAGCTAAATGGAAATGTATAATTAACTAGTTGCTTATCTTATGTTAATTGCATGTAAATGGCTTAACCACCACTCTACTCAGCATTAGCTGACCACAAATTTTATAACCTTGTTCAGGTCAGGGAGTTGAGCAACCAATGCCACCGGCTGCAGAGGGAGCTGGGCTCAGTCGAGCCCAGCCTTAACTGTTGTTCCCTTTTTGTTTTGAGCTTTCTGTTGTTGTAGTGAGTACTCTAGCATGTAATACTATTTTTGTTATCTTTCTATTCTACTTTCCACTGTTATAATTGTGATGGCATGTATTATTGTGAGACATTTCATTATGTTTCCTTTACTGTCTCTTAGTTATTTCTTCCTAGTTACATTACATGTGTGGTTGTGGAATATTTTCTGCTTTTGGTTATTTCTCGTTGAACGACTGGGTCTTGGGATTAGTCAAGGCGAGCTGATCTCGAGTTCGGTATGGATCTGAGATCGGGTCGTAACAAAGATGGTATCAGAGCAAGGTTGACCCGGAAATTGAACCAAATGGTCTGGAAGTAACCACTCACGTGCATGTAACTAGGATAGCCATCATAACGTATCGCTTTCATCTTCGCTTTCGAGCCTTATTTCTTTATGTAATCTGGTATCATTGACAATCTCTGATCTATCTCTTGTATCTCCGTGTAGGAGATGCCTCGTTATGGAGCCCTTGAGGTGGGCTGCAGACATGGTTGTGGCCGTGGGCGTGGTTGTAGGGGTGGATGCGCCGAACCTGAGGCACCAGTCGACCCACCCCTCCTTCCGGGCATCCAAGCCTAGGATCTTGCCCAGCTGATCCAGGATATAGTACGAGATGAGCTCCAACAGCCTCCTCGGCCACCCCTCCTTGAGGATGTGGAGGGAGAGTTCTCTATGGGACAGGGGAACCGCCGCAGCGCCACACGAGCTGGAGGGGGAGGGGGTGATCCTGCACCACCCCCACCACCCTCAGACACTTCTGAGCACGAGCCCTCCTTCCCCATTTGCAGCTCCACCACGAGCTTTTCGGCCAGTTCCGAAAGCTGAAGCCCCCCTCCTTCAAGGGGGATGAGAGCCCGTCTGAGGTAGAGGACTGTCTAGAGCAGATAGAGAATGTGTTTGACACCCTCCACCCTCTTGCAGAGTGCTGCATGGCCTTTTCCACATACTAGTTCGAGAGCGTAGCCCTCCGGTGGTGGAGGGCAATCAGAGGCCAGGAGGGGAGAGAGACATTGTGGGACCAATTCGTGGCTCTCTTCTATGAGCAGTACCTTCCATAGACCTGGCTGGACCAGAGTAGGTGGGAGTTCCACACTCTCCGCCAAGGGGCGATGATAGTTAGCACGTACCAAACGTGTTTCCTAGAGCTATCACGCTTCGCCCCGACAATTATGTCTACAGTGGAGGAGCACCTGTGGAGGTTTACTAAGGGGCTCCAACCTGCAATTCGGGGATATGTGAAACCCCTGATGTTGCCCACTTTCTCTCGTGTGGTAGAGGTAGCCATGACCTATGAGTAGACTAACCCGGCCACGTGAGACACTGACTAAGAACGAAAGAGGCCCTACCAGCTAGAGTACTCACAAGGCCGTCGAGAGTGGAGGCACACTGCATCCACAAGGGAGTCGTCTCGTTCTGCAGGGCCACCAGTGGCCTTTGGGGGCCCCAGACAGGGGCCAACTACCAACACTGGACCCCCACCCAACCACCAGTAGGGACCGACGGAATGAGGAAGTCCTGCTTCTCTCTACTACCAGTGTGGCCAGCCGGGCCACATCAAGAGGGATTGCCCATCTAGGGTCGAAGCACAGTAGATGCTCCCTGCATCGAGCGCTAGAGGCCGATCTGGCAGCCACGGTTACCAGGCGCAGGGAAGAGGACAATCGTCACGAGGAGGGTACCGGCCAATGGCTACTCGCCCGACCCAGAGCGTGGCCACTTCTTCTGCACCCAGGGCTGAGGAACGTATCAACACCCTAACTCACAAAGATGCCAGGGCTTCAGGTTCTATGGTGGCAGGTATGGTTACCATTTTTGGCAGATTAGTCTACGTTCTTTTCGATTATGGTGCCACACACTCTTTTGTCTCCATGAGTTTTGTAGTCAGTTTGGGGCCGAGTAGTGTACTGTTAGAGGTTTCATTCCTGATTAGAAGGCCAGGTGGATAGTTCTTCGTAGCAGAGGAGGTCTTTACAGACTGTGAGGTCGTTATAGGGGGACATAGTCTTCCCGCCGACCTGATAGTGATTCCGATGGAGGACTTTGGCGTGATCCTATGGATGGACTGGCTGTCTACCTATCAAGCCTTGGTGGACAATTTTAGGAGGAAGATCATCTTCTCCTTACCGGAGTTTCCTTCCTTTAAGTTTCACGGCCAGCCGGTAAACGGAGGTTTCAAGTGCATCTCCGCGCTTCAGGCAGCGAAGCTTTTGAGCTAGGGGTGTGAGGGCTTCTTAGCTTGTGTTGTAGCAGAGCCTAGCCCCGTGGCTGACTTTCAGAGTATCCCGATGGTCTGCAAGTACCCCGACGTCTTCCCAAAGGAGCTGTCAGGACTACCACCTGAGTGTGAGATTGAGTTTGAGATTTCACTAGTACCAGGGACCAGCCCCATTTCTACTGCACCATACAGGTTGTCACCACTTGAGCTGCAAGAGCTCAAGTCTCAGGTGGTAGCTGCAAGAGATTGATGTAGCAATAATGTCAAGTATCAATGTGCAAAAAGAATGGAGTAAAACGGTGATTTGAATCACCAATTACTCCTCACAATCATAGCAAGTAGATGCTCAATATTAATCAAGTTAATTAGCCTGAAACAGGAGAATTGGATGTCTGATGGTAGGATAAGACATCTTATACGTCTGATTCTACAGTGTATTTCTCTTCCTTTCTCTGCTTCTCTGCTTCTTCTTTCTCTCTTTCTTCTCTTTGGTTCTCTACTCTTCTTCAGCTACTCTCCTGCTCTTCTCATGACTAAGTGTCGCATAGGTACCAATGAGAGAAAAACCTCCCCTACCCCCGTGCTCTCTCTCTCTCTTTCTCTCTCTGGGTTCCGCTCTCCCAGAGCCTTCCATAGTAACGGGTAATCGAGTAAACAGGGATCCGCGTACCCTGGACCAGGGCTGCGGGCATGGGTCACAGCCGAGGTGTGAAGTAGACTTAAGCAGGTAATCGGGTGAGTGCCAGACCCGCGTGGACAATATCACAGGCGAGGCAGGTGTCGGGTGTAGGGGACCTCACCCCCTTGTGTACAAGGCAAATAACCAAAGGCAAAAATCCAATTTATTCAGCTGCAAATGCCCGTGCGCTTCTGGGGTGGGACAAAATCCCACAGCTTTGTTGCGTGAAGCTATAGTTGGATGATGCTTGCAATTGGGATGGAAGGAGTGCTCAATGTTCCCAAGTGGAAGCCTGGACATGCTCCTGGAACGAATCTGCGTTGCTTGGAGGTTTCACCCAGAGTTGTGGCAAGAACAAGCTTTAAGCTTCGCTCAAAGCTACAGTCAATGGCGACTTATCTCTTCACACCTGAAAACAAGAAGAAAGCCTCTCGGCTGCATTAAAAATTCTCAAGAGCTTCGCAAGGGAGTGGCGAGTGAGGTGGTGGCAGCAACGTGCTGTGGTGGTGCGTATGTGCGTAGGACGAGGTTAGGGCGGAGTTACAAACTTGGTGGTGTTTGGTAGGTGGTTTGGGTGATGGAATCGACGTAATAGAATAGGGGTTTTGTAGAGGGTGGTGTGGCAGAGCTTATGAGAGTTTCGAGGAGGCAGATGGAAGGGTGTAGCGGCGGGGATGCCTTGCCGGAGGGATTGCCCGAGACACCAAAGATGGAGGTGATAGCGTGTGTCGAGGGTCGAAACAAGGATAAGAAGAGTGAGAAACTAACCTACAAGCTAAAATAAACTAACCTAACCCTAATCTAATGGATGAAGGGGACGAAGCGACGCCGGTTATGGTATGGCCGACGTCGGGGAAGAAGATGCTCTGGTGAGTAGGAAACAGCGAGAACGACGGAGATTGGGGGACGCCCGCTAGTATGGCGCGGCGTGGAAGAAGCTGAGGGGGAGGAATCCACTGCTAGTATTGTGGTCGGACGACGAAGAGGATCAGGAGGAGTCACCGAACGTCGAGGAGCTTCGACAGGATGAGGAGAGACGAATCAAGGGTAACTTCGGCCGAATTCGAGCATGGGCAGAACGGTCTGCCTTGGGGAGTCTTATATAGGTCGTTAGAGGGTGATTAGAGGTTGGGAAGCAAGCTTCCCAAGCTTGGAAGGTCACTGGAGTTAGAAACCCAACTCTTTGAAGGATTCGCATAAGGATTTTCTCACAGGTCAGAGCCCAACGCATGGCTCAAATTGTAGATCTTATTAGGAATCTCCATTCTAATTTTGGAAGGGTTGAGTGAGAATAGGGAGATCTTTGAATTTGAAGGTCGCCGGAGTAGGATTAGGAAACTGCAGGCGGCAGAGACCTATTTGTGAAGAAGACAACAAAGTTGGGGGATATTTGTAAGAAATTCAAAAGTTAAGGGCATGAGTGTGAGATAAAAGAGTCAAACAGGACCAAATTGCAAACTAGGTCAAGATGATCTCGGATTGGGCCTAAATTTTGGTACAAACCTAATTGGACGAAAGGAATCCAATGGCATAGTTAGATTTTGGTTTTAACCTAGTTTGACTAGGTAATTTATGTAAAAACCCAAATTAGGGCAAATATCTGTCTGAGACTCTATTTTGGGTCAATATAGGTTTTGATGGTCAAATTGAATGTACCAAACCCTAGAGAATATTTTTTCTATAAATTTTAGAGGGTTTGGGTGAATTTTATCTAGACCAGAATATCAGTTAATTAGGCGGATCTGTTTTTAGGGTTTCAGAAGTCATTTAATTCTCAAAACAAGTGAAAACCCTTTTCTGTCTGTACTAACCCACTTGTTAGACTTTTAAGACCATTTGACCCTTAATTAACTCCTGAGAAAACCCATGATTGTACTGCAATTGAGATGTGCCGTTAAAACTACAGTTTTACCCCTATTTTACTATATTTCTCTCATAAAGGATGTGCAGTGAATTACAATCCTCTGGCGGTTATGTAGGAGCATTTATTTCTTGATAATGACTAATTAAAGCTAGATATGGTTGATGATGACGTTATCATCAACAAGGGGCCCAGGAGACTTTTCCTTCTATGACAAGATACTGCGCATGAGAGATGCCTATGTGCTCCTAGAGACGAGGAGCTGTTGAAAGAGCTCTTGGCTGAGGCGCACGGGTCCAGGTTCACCATACATCTTAGGAACAAAGATGTACCATGATCTGTGACGTGACTTCTGGTGGAGGGGAATGAAGCAGGATGTTGGTGAGTTCATCCAACAGTGCTTGGTATGCCAGCAGGTGAAGGCCGAGCATTAGAGGCCTGCAAGGCTGCTACAGCCACTTCCTGTGCCGGAGTGGAAGTGGGAGAGTATCACCATGGACCTGGAAGTGGGTCTGCCGGTTACACAGCGAGGGTACGAAGCAGTTTGGGTGATAGTAAACAAGTTGACGGAGACGGCACGGTTCCTTCCGATCCAAGTTACCTTTGGGCCAGCACAGCTAGCAGTGTGGTACATCAAAGATTTAGTGCACCTGCAAGAAGTCCCTCGTGAGATCATATCCGACAGGGATACTCGTTTCACTTCCCAGTTCTGGGCAGAGTTTCAACAGGCCTTGGGGACACGTTTGAGGTTCAGTACCGCCTACCACCCCCAGACCGACGGGCAGTCAGAGCACACCATACAGACATTGGAGGACCTCCTACGCGCTTGTGTACTTGACTGGAGAGGCTCCTGGGAGGAGCATTTGTCCTGGTAGAGTTTGCATACTGTAATAGCTATCATTCAAGCATCGACATGGCACCTTATGAGGCTCTGTACGAGAGGAAGTGTACTGCACCCTTGAGTTAGGTCAAGGTGAGGACCAAGTGCGAGGTTAAGAGGTTGGTCCCAGGCTGATTTGTCAGAGTCAGGAGGTGATAGACTAGATTCACAGATGGCTCCGTACCGTCAAGAGCAGGCAGAAGAGCTATGCTGACAAGAAGAGCAGAGAGGTGTAGTTCAAGGTTAGGGATCACGTCTTCCTCCGTGTTTCCCCCATGAAGGGCTTGCAGTGTTTTAGGGTGAAAGGGAAGGTTGCATCGAGGTTTGTGGGGCCCTTTGAGGTCTTGGAGCGGGTTGGACCCATTGCTTACCGGCTTCCCCTTCCTCCCCAGCTCTCTAGAGTGCACGACATGTTCCATGTGTCCAACCTCAAGAAGTACATCGCCGATCCCAGACATGTTTTAAGCCACAAGAGAATCGAGGTGGGAGACGACCTGACCTATCCTAAGAGGTCGGTGCAAATACTAGACAGAGCCGTCCAGAGTCAGAGACGGAAGTAGGTACCACTAGTGAAGGTCCTACGGAGAATCCAACGGTACTAGGAGGTGACTTGAGAACCTGAGGCAGTGATGAGAGAGTGGTACCTGAAGCTTTTTGAGGGTACATCGCTTCTGACCTACTTTGGTCCTCTTTAAGTTTGTTATGCACTTTTACGTTATTTCCATACCCTAGTTAGCTCAAGTTTTGAGGATGAAACTTCCTTTAAGTTTGTTATGTTGAAATGACCCTTTCCAAGGACCGTTAGGAGTTTTCCAAAAGATTTAGGGGCATGAGCGAAAATTTTGACCCTTTGAGTTGAGTGTGTGGACCTTGCAGGAATAAGAGAGGATAGTCAGGAAGTTTCCACAATTTTTCCGTCTCTCTCCTCTCCCTGACCACACTCACCACCCCACTCCTCCCCAAAACCCTAACCCCCACCTATTTAAAACCCCACTCCCTCTCCACCATCACACCCCGACCTCCACCTCCATCTCCTTCCCTTGCTGCCAGTGAGCCACCAGCCCTTCCCATCCCCTTGCAACCATGAAGAGGAAGGAGAAGGGTGGAGCGTGGAGGAGAGGGAGAGCGAGGGCATGGGAGAGAAGAGAGAGCTTGGGGGAGCTCGAGCTGGCGCAACCGGAGGAGCCACGAGCACCCGCAGGAGCTGTAGTTGCAGCCGCGAGGAGCTCGGAGGTGCAAGGACCTCCGAGGAGTTCGAGGGTGCGAGGAGAGGACCTGCGACCGAAGTTGCGGCCATGGGAGCTCAAGAGGACGTGCACGAGGAGGAGGAGCTCATAGCAAAAGAGCTTCTCGACCTGCTACAGCTGTTGAGGTCGTTACCGCAGTCGTTGCAGGTAGAGCTCACAAGAAGCAGGAGTACGTGAAGAGGTTCTGCCTATTGTATTTTTCCAATATCAGATGTCTGGAGCATCTGCCAGACATCTGGTGCAGTAGCGAACGTCCAAAGCTGAAGCCGGATGTCTGAAAACTTGTGGAGTGCCGAGGTATGAGTCCTGAACGCTCATGCATGCGCTACGTGAGGTACGTAGCATTGCGCTTTCGTGGTTTTAAACCTGCGAATGCATGCGCAGGTATAGGTATTGGAAAGGCATGCAAGCACACTTTTTGAGGTGCTTTAAGACGTCTGGACGTCTCCATAGATGTGTGATAGTCATATCAGACATTCGAGCGCACTGACAGACGTCTAGAAAGACCCAGGACGACTGTAAAGGGGTTCCAGACATCCGCCAGCAATGCAGGAACACAAGGTGAGTTACTAACGTCGTTTAAGATATTTAGGCCTAGTCCTAGACGTCTGATTTCAATCTGTATGCACGTTTTTTGCCCATTCAGGGCCCAAACGGAGTCGGATTTACGCAAACGGAGTACCATTATTTTTCGCTAGAGTTTCTCTATGTGTTAGTGTCAATTATATATTTCTTTGAACTCATCTTATGTGACTTAGTCACTGGTGTAGGTCTCCAACCTGTAGCGTGTTCGGGACTCGCGGAGACGACAGGACTTGCGGTTATAGCCCCCATTCCTCCCGTGTTTCCCGGTAGGGTGGTTTACTTTAATATTAAGATTTAAATAAATGAAGTGCATGTTTAGAATGACTTGATTGAACCCTTGGATGTGAAATGAACCCTAGGGCTGAAGTGAATGAACATTGCTTGAGCTACACTGTTTAGTTTGAGATGCATGCTAAACCCTAATTGCTAGCAAGTGTATAGATACTTAATGTGATTCTTTCTCAGTTGTAAAAACACGAGCTGCCTGTTTTATAAATGAGAATTAGAAGATGAACAACTAGATATGCATGTTGAGAAATGAAATGAAACAAATACGAGCATGAACCCTACGGGGAATTAGAAGAAGAACTCCTGTATATGGAAAGAACCTTGTAAGTAGACGGGAAGTACCAAGGAGAGAAAATGTCCCTAATAAACGTCAATTTATCATCATTCTTATGCATTAAAACAAACTTAGCTCTTAGGATTTTGATCTGCAAACGGGTTTTTGGGTTGCATTTAGGCATAAATTAAGTTAGGCATGCATTGCATTTGTTATTTTATTTTTGATGTGTTTCTTAGAGTGTTAGGGATAAGCAGAGAGTCAGATCCCCAGAACCCTAGCACTCGAGAAGGCAACTATTGAAGAGGAAGTTCAATCTGGCTAGGACTCAACTAATTCCCGCTCATCATGGTTGGATACCAACTCCCATGGACTAGGGTTAGCTCCATTCAGCTTACCTTAGCTGAATGGTAGCTCATCTTAGCTCACCCTAGCTCAGGTTAGCTCAGATCTAGCTCAATTTAGTTGAGTCTAGCTCATCTCAGCTCCTACCAATTCACTGGGAGCTCTAGCTAGCTCAACTAAGTTGGCTTGAGTCCACCTCAACTCAAGCTCAGCTCACCTCAACTCAGGCTCAGCTCCAGCCAGCTCATAGTAGCTTAACTCTAAGCTAGCTGAGCTACTACTTGTCAACTAGTAGCTTAGCTAGCTCTAGAGTTCTCATCAGAGGCAGTTCCAGCTCAACCTAGCTCCAGCTAGGTTAAGGCTAGCTCAACTGAGCTAACTACCCAAGCTTGGCTACTTGCATAAGAACTAAGTAGCTAAGCTCAATAGTTGAGCTCCCCTTGAAGCCGCCTCAGCAATCTTACCTCCAGAGTACCTGATACTAGCTCTAAAATACTCTTCCTCAGTTCTCCTCCATGAAACCCTAGCTCCTCCAGCTCTACTCTACTAGCTAACCTAGCTTAGCTAAACTCTACTCCATCAAAAACCTCTATGGTCGTCCACTTCACCTTAACCCTAACCAACCCTAACCTAACCCAACCCCTTTTGGATCCAACCCACCGTAACTACCAACCTAAACACCCCTTCAAGTTGGTGCCAAAATGCCATAGCCACCCCTTCATTTTGGCGCAAACACAAGCCCTTATCCCAGCCTTACACCTCCCCCTTTATCCCCATCGAAACCCTACACCTAACCCCTTCTAGAAGACCACTAGTGGCGCCAGCCTAAGCCACCATAACCAACCCTAAACCACCACTATTTTGGTGCCAAAAACACCAGCCACACCCTTCCATTTTGGTGCCACCTATATCCACCCTTAATCCCATAACCACCACCATAAAAAGCTATCCTAGCCTTCCCTTATGTCCATGCCAACCCTACCCCTTTAACCACACTAAAGTTGGTGCCAACTCTCCCCTAATCACACCTACACACACCCCTTAAGTCCACGCAAATAACCCTATCCCCTCATCACATAACCACCACCATACAACTCCATCTCCACCCTACAACACACCTAACCAAACCCTTAACCCTAGCTACCACTTAGGGTTGGCACCATCCACCAAGTGCCCCTCCATTTTGGCACCAACAACCCTAGCCCTAGGATCCTATAACCACCATCTAACCCGCATCATAGTCGTCCATCCTACAATTACCCTTAGCCCCCTACCATTCTTATATAAACCCCTACCACCACCATTAAAACTTACCCTTGGCTACAATTTTTTCTATCCATATTCCCACCTACATAGAAGGTCAAGAGAAGAAGAAGAAGAAGAAGAAGATTAAGGGGAGACTATGTCCCCTTAGTGCCTTCCCCTCTTCTCTTCTCTCTTGTGATCACGCCAGCCAAGGAAGGAAGCCAGGCATTGGAGGACAACCTAGGGTACACGCCTACCCTAGGAAGTGGAGGATTTGAGGGTGGTCCACTACCACCCTTGGAGGAGGAATCAAAAGTGGTCCACGCCACCTTCAAGAGGTGTTCTTGGAGTGGGAGCCACCCACTCTAGGAAAGAGAAAGCACGCCCTTCAAGGGGTTGCTAGGAGGAGACTATCTCTGGTTTAAGATAAAGGAGAAGGAGGACTCCTTTTTAACTATGGGAGCAGTCGTAGTTGGAGCAAGGAGCATTCCCTCTTCATCATCACCCAAGATTTGTGTTTTAATTTTTGTAGTTTTACTTTCTGTAGTAGAAGCTTTCCTCTATATTTGTAAAATAGAAATCCACTTAATATTAAGTTGCCTTTTCTACTTGGTGTATCTTCTTTACTTTAGTTTTTTCTTTAGCACTTTCACTCCCTCTTCTCAATTATCCTAGGCCTTCACGTGCCTAGGGTGAACTTGAGAAGATGTCTTTCTTATCACCTAGTAGTTAAATTAGATTTAGTCTTTTTCTACCACCATCTTGCGATTGCCCCTTTATTTCAAAAACCTAAAAAAATATATATTTGAAAAGACCAAAAAGAAAGGTAAATTTCATTTCCAAGCAAGAGACATATTTTTTGCAAGCATTTGGCCTCCTTGGACGACCCTAGATACCCCACTATTTAGGTTACAAATTTCAAAATCGAATGGATTTACGCATTGCAGCGACTTAAAACCCTAATCTTAAAAACCACGTAATTTTCGTTATCAGTCCCTTTAGTATAGAGGGGAGCTAGCTACCCCTTTGGGTTGAGACCTGGGGTTAGAACTAGTCACTCTACATCGACTCCTATTTGGCCCTCGTGTACATGGTACCGAGGTGAGCTACTTAGCATAGGGAAGGAGCTAGCCGCCCTACGAGGCCCGAGGTTAGGACTAGTTACCCAATGCCGACTCTTGTTAGGCCTAGTGGGCAAACAGGGATAGTTGGACGAGGGTATATGAATTGTGAAGGGGTGAGACCCCTGTTCTGTTCTGAGGGGCGTGACCCCTATTCTGAGAGGGCAAGGTCCTGTACTGTTCTGTGCTATACTTTTAGGAGCACCTACTAACAGAAAAGACTGACCGCGTGCCAGTGCGGAGTAGCTACCCATGCGCTTATCACGCATGCCGTAGTCACTACTATGTCGCGACCGTGACCTCGGGGTGGTTGATCAGGTGTAGGACTACCACGGGGGACTCTCTTGGCCAGGAGAGCACCACGTGTACATCCTACATCGCGAGAAAGGCTGCAATCAAGATCGTTCCCTTGAGGGACAGACAAGATCAAGAAATGACTAGATTCTTAAGAGAATAAACAAATCAGAATCACTTAGTTGAGCTAAATGAAAATGTATAATTAACTAGTTGCTTGTCTTATGTTAATTTCATGTAAATGGCTTAACCACCACTCTACTATATGTTAGCTGACCACAGATTTTATAACCTTATTTAGGTTAGGGAGTTGAGCAGCCAACGCCACCAGCTGCAGAGGGAGCTGGGCCCAGTTGAGCCTAGCCTTAGCTGTTGTTACCTTTTTGTTCTGAGCTTTTTGTTATTATTGTGAGTACTCTAGCATGTAATACTATTTCTGTTATCTTTCTATTCTAGTTTCCGTTGTTCTAATTGTGATGGCATGTATTATTGTGAGAAATTTCGTTCTGTTTCCTTTACTATCTCTTAGTTATTTCTGCCTAGTTGCATTGCATGTGTGGTTGTGGAATATTTTCTGCTTTTGGTTATTTCTCGTTGGACGACTAGGTCTTGGGATTAGTCAAGGCAAGCCGATCTCGAGTTTGGTAGGGATTTGGGATTGGGTCGTAACAAACAACTTCTCAAATGGCTAAGTGTTAGCCATTCTTCCCCATAGCAAAACCCTTCCCTGCCCTTCACTCTCTCTCTCTCTTTCTTTTCTTCTTCCTCTTCCAGGGATAACCGGGTATTCGGGCTTGGATTAGAGTGTACCTGGGACCAGGGCAGCCTGCAGTGGATAGCAAACTGAGGTGTGAGGCTTAGGCGGGTTATCGGGTATGAGCCAGGTGTGAAGGGTAAGGGGACCTCACCCCCGTGTACTGAGGCAACAAGGCACATGCACAAAAAACATTTATGCGCGCTCGTGTGCTCTTCCCCCACTAATTTGGCACTAAAGGTCTCACTTCCTTCGCATGCAGCAGCAGTCAGCAGTCGTTGGCATGGGGGAGCGGTCAACGCCCTCAATTGATGGTCCAAGGATGTTCCTGGAATGATTTTGCAATGTCTGAAGCCAACACCTGGGGCGAGGACCTCAAGAATAGGGTCTGGAGCTTTGCGAAGAAGCTCCAACAATGGCACAAACAGGTCTTGTACCTGAAATCAAGAAGCTGGTCTTTAAACCACATTAAACCAATTCAAAAGGTTCACCAGAGCTCGACGAACGTGGTGATGGTGGTTTCGTGGTGTGAGAGTGAGTGTGGTGGCCGGACAGAGGCGAATATGGAAGTCGGTGATGGGTGTGTTCGGGGGCGGTCATGAGAGCGTGAACAGTGAAATAAAGAGAGGGCTTTTGCTCATGAAGTCAAGGCGGAGGTGTAGGGCATGGTGGCAAGGCGGATGGAGGGGTGTAGCTGCGGGGGCACCTCACCAAAGGAGCGACCGGAGACTGAGAAGACGAGGGTGATTCACGGTGTCGAGGGGTCGAAACATGAGTTAAGAGGGGGAGAATTAACCTAAGAGTCTAAGGGAACTAAACTACTCCTAAACTAACGGACGAAAGGGGGAGAACGACGCCGGCTTTTATTGGTCGGTGTCGGGGAAGAAGGTGGCTCTGGTGTGTAGGAAACGGCGAGGATGACGGAGGGAGAGGCGTTGGCTGGTACAGCACGATGCGGAAGAGAGAGGGAAGGATAAATCCGTCACTGGTATTGAAACGGATGAAGAATGGAGTCAAGGGAGATCGTCGAACGTCGAGGAGCTATTCGCCCGAAGAGGAGGGAGGAATTGAGGGTGGTTCCGGTCGAATTCGAGCGTCAGAGTTCGAGCAGGCCCTGGGGGTCCTTATATAGGCATCAGGGGGTCAGTTGGAGCTTGGAAGCCAAACTTTCAAACTTGGAAGGTTCGCTGGAGTTGGAAACCCAAATCTCTCATGCATTTGCATCAGAGATTGGGAAAGAGTTGAAGTTCAAGAATCGGTCTGATTGGAAGAGGATTTCAAGAGGGATCTCCGGTTCAAATTTGAGGAAGTTTCATCAATCAATCAAGGAGAAATCCTTGATTGATTGTCGCCGGAGCTTTAGGATTAGGAGTTTTGTGCGGTGGGGACCTTTTTGAAGAAGAAGATGATAATGTTGGGGGTTTTGTGTAAGAAATTTGAAAGCTGAGGGGCCATTTAAGATAAAGAAAATCAGACCTAGATCAAAATGCAAACTAGGTCGAAATAATCTCATATTGGGTCCAAGTTTTGATACGAACCTAATTTAGACCTAAGAAATCCAATGGTAAAGTTGGATTTTGGTTTCAACCTACTTTGACTGGGTAATTTATGCAAAAACCTAAATTAGGGTAATAATCTGTCTGTGGCTCTATTTTGGGTCAATACGGGTTCTGATGGTCAAATCAAGCATACCAAACCCTAGATAATATTTTTCTATGATTTTTAGAGGGTTTATGTGAATTTTATCCTGACCAGAACCTCAGTAGATTAGGCGGGTCTGTTTTTAGGGTTTCAAATGTCATTTAATTCTCGAAATGTGCGAAAACCCATTTCTATCTTCACGGACCCACTTGTTAGACATTTAAGACCATTTGACCTTTGATTAACCCCTCAGAAATCCCATGATTGTTCTGCAATTGAGATGTGCTATTAAAACTGCATTTTTACCCTTATTTTCTTGTTATTCTCTCGAAATAGATTTGTAGAGAATTATGGTCCTCTGGCGGTTATGTAGAAGCATTTATTCCTTAATTATGACTAATTAAAGCTAGATATGGCTGATGATGATGTTATCATCACTCGAGCATTTGCAGATTCTGGCTCAAGAGCACCTCATGGATATCAAACGGCGACATCTCCCCCTAGTCAGAAGAAGGGATCTCCAGATTTGGGTTCTGCGATTGATCCATAGAATCAAACGCAGAAAATGCAGAGAAAGGAGATGGGAAAATTGGCTGCTTAAGTGCAAGCAGCCTGAGTAAACCTGTCAAAGGAGAGACGAGAGGCAGTTTCAGCAATCACCTCCCGTTCATAAAAAGAAAAAATATGCGAAGGCACACTCACACTACTATGGAACAGCGGCAAGCAAAACCCAAATATAGAACAAAAAGCGGGTTTTCTTCTTTTCAAAGGAAAAGAAGACCTAAAATACACATGAAATATGCGAAGACACAAACAAGAAGTATGTCAATACAAATACTCATCCTACGCATGTCTACGGATGTGCGTATCCTACAAGCTCGAAGGTCTAAGTCTAGGATTGAGACCTCTCACTACTGGCTCCTCAGGGCTCTAATAGTGAGACAAACTTTTTGATCTTCGACCAAATCCTTAAGAAGTGGAAAGAGGAGAGATAGAAAATATAGACTCATGTAACTCTAGTGATCGCGCTATGTGCACAATAACATGAAACAAACATGATCGAAAAACCCCACATGCAATTTTGCAAACAGAGTATGTCACGAGTTTTAAAATCCTCCTTTTAGTTAATCTTTTTCAAATAATGAAAAGAAGTAAATGTGATCACTTTTTAGATATTTTCAAACAAAAGTATGGTCTTGCTTTAATCAAAGACAGGGATCTACGTAGGTTTTCGCGTGTTTTTCCCGTTGATGCAAGCTCAAATCCTGAGTCAAATCGATAACTACTAGCAGGCATATGTACTCCTAAGAGTGTATGCTTAGTGGTATGCTGCTACTAGTCAGAAAGTACGTATTTTTATTTTTTTTATATTTCTAACCTAAATACAACAAACAAACCTAACTAAAGACTGGGGAAAAGAAATCTCACAATGGTATATACAGCGAATATGTGGAAAAATATGAAACAGACAACCCCACCCTCCTCTTGAGAATACCTGTGAAGATATCCATGAAAGAAGACAAAAACCAAATGAACACAACTAATTAGAAATAAACTATGTACAAAGCAGATAATTAAAATGATAATGGCAAATATAATTACCAAGTTACCTCCCCGGCAAAGACGCCATTAAAATGGTCGTTCAATTCTCAACACAGTTAATTAAGGTTATTAGTCTTAATTAAATGCATAAAGAATAGACTTAGGTTAAGTTGAATTATTAAATTGTTGTCATTAACTGTAGTATAAGGTCAAGCTAACCTAACATTTTAGATTTTTATTTCTTTTAACTGGTTGAGTCCAGGTCGTTCACTGGGAGGTATAAATGTTAACTTAATTCACCATTTTTATTCTAATGCATAATTAACTAATAAATTGATTAATTAAGGCTATAATTATGATATATGTTAAAAGCATGAACAATTGCACATAAAATTAAACAATTAAAACTTGCAATTATTCCATTATGAAAGACATGTACATTAAAGATTTTTACCATGATTAGCAAAAGAAAAGAAATGTTTTACATCAAGTGTTTTCAAAATAAGGCATAAAAAGAATTATAATAAAAAAATAAATGCCTTGTATACATTGAAAAGCTTAAACACACTAATTAATCAATTAGCTCTCAGCCTTCTCTTCTCTTCCAATCATCTCTCTCTCTCTCTCAACTATTTCTCTTAATCTCAATTATTCTCTCTCTATCTTTAATTATCGCATTAGGTTCTCACACTTAGCCATATTTCACCTTCTTTAACTCTTCTCTTATTCCTTTTACTGTGCACACCTCTGTTCCATACTTAGGCGATTTCAAGCTCTTGAACCCACATTTCTCTCACCTAACTAAAAATTTGGTTAATGGGCAGACCAGGCCCTTTCACGGGATCAACAATCCATCGGAGTTCGGGAAGATGACGTGAAATGTACACTAAATTAAGCTACACAAAGAACTAAGATTACTTACGATTACCTGGACGAAGAAAACAAGAACTCCATTGAGGGCCCATGACGGAGGAAGAAATCAGGAGGGAAGGATAGAGCTCCAGCGAGAGAGGAATGTGCGACATAGAATGCAAGGAAGAGGCCGTAGCCCTATCCGGATACGCGGCGGACGACGGTGGAGAAGAGCAGATGGTCTATCTCCTCGAAGAAGACCGGTGGAAGAAGGTGGAAGTCTCCGGAGGGAAGGAAGAATAGCCTATCAAGCAACCACTGTTAAGAAAGTAGGAAGGGGGTCGCTAACCGAAATCGGCAGTGGGAAGGGGTATTTATAGGTGGAGCTAGAGGTGAAGGGGGAAGAACTTGGACGGTTTAATGGCTACATTCATCCTAACCACAAGCATCAGAGCTTAGTCACCTAGGTCAATTAGGATTCCAAGGTCATATGGTCCGTCAAATGGATTGAGGGAGGTGAAATAAGGCTGGACAGCAATGCTATAGCTAAACGACGCTGGATAGGCGGAGACCGCGAGGTATGGACACCGGAGGTCGTGCACTGTCCAAAGATGAAGAGTTGACGAAGGTGTTTGTAGGGGTATTTTTGTAATAAAAAGGACCATATTGAAAATAAAAAGGACACACTTAAAAAAGTTAGAGACTGAAACGTAAATAGTGAGTTTTAAGGCTTATTTTAATTTATTTCTTTTTTCAACTTTTTATATATTATTATAAATTAGGTAAATATTATATTTGTTCCTTGAAATTATATTTTTGCCCTTTTTAGCTATATTTATTTAATTGATATAATTAATTAAGTTAATTACATACTTAGGTCGTTAAATTAATTAGGTTAATTTAAATACTTGATATCTAGCTAAATGATTATGAATTGAGTCCTAACTACTAATTAAATTATTATTTAGATTAATTGATCTTTAATTTTATCATTTTAACTTATTTTGCAGGTCCTTGCCATTTTAACCCTTATATCATAATTAACCCTGTATTTAGTATATTCTTAGGTAATTAGCTAGGGAAAATAGCTAATTAGTGACAATTAAGAGGCATGATGAGTCTCCCTTCAATGCCTAGGATCACTAATTGGGATGGTTTAAATTTAATCAAAAGTGATGCCTAAGATTGGTTGAATAGGGACCTTAGGATCTAAGTTGTAGAGCTAGGATAGGATGAGGGTTTTTTAAAAATAGGCAACCTAGGTGGGTGACTACCAAGTGATAAGGTTGTATCCCTTGTCCAGCAACTAAAGAAAAAAATCTTCTTAAGTTGGCACCAACTTAAGAGGATTAGGCTAGGAATTTTGTAGGTCTTATGTGGGCAGGGTTAGGGCTAGGTTTTGTAGGCATAGGTTATAAAAATAGGTTCCTAATTAGTCTAGGTTGACCCTAAGTTTAGTGGGTTGGGTCTAAATAGGTTCCATGAACTCAATTGACTTATACTAAGTCAATTAAGTGAGCTCATGGATCTAAATAGGTTTTCGGATTAGGGATTGGTTTTAGGATAGGTTGGTTAGGTTTTTGGATAGTCAGACAAGGATTAGGATCATGGATAATGCTATCCATGATTTTGGCTTTTGAGTTCACTTATCCAATTTGAGTTATTCCTAAGTATAGAAGTTGGGATAAGGGTATCCTAAGGTTCTAAAGGTAGGGTTAGGTTATCCTAATCCCTCTCTCTCTCTTCTTCTTTAATTTGATCTTGATAAACATAAGTTTATCATCATTCTTATGCTCTAAAACAAATCTAACTCTTAGGATTCTAACTCCGCAAATAGGTTTTCGGGTTGCATTTAGGCATTCACCTAAGTTAGGCATGCATTGCATTTTATTGTATTTTTAATGCACCTATTTGAGTGTCAGGGATATGTATAAAGTCAGATCCCGCATACCTTAACATTCAGGAAGGCAGAAGATGAAGAAGAAGCTCCTATGAGCTGGATCCCAACTAGATCCAACTCATCCCAGCTGGATCCTAGTTCATTCTAGCTGGATCAACTCATCCCTAGCTCCATTTAGCTAATCTCAACTGAATAGTATCTCTAGCTAGTTCACCTCAGCTCCATTCAGCTCACCTTAATTGGATGACAACTCAAACTAGCTCAAGTCAGTTGATCCCAGCTCCTTCGAATCGGAACAATTCACTAGAAGCTCAACCAGACTAGGACTAGCTACTGCCATCAACCAGCTAGACCTAGCCAGCTGAAGATGACCTCAACCAACTCAAGCCAACTCAAGTTCAGCTCTCGGAGACCTAACTCAACTCAACTTGGTTAAGTTGGGCTACTTAACCTAAGCTAGCTACTCCAGCTAGATAGGTATTCTCCAGGAAGACCAGACCCAACTCACCTTAGCTCATATCAGCAAAAGCTAGCTCATCTTAGCTTGGCTTAGCAGCTAACAAAGAACTAGCAAGCTAAGCCAGCTAAGGTAGCTTCTTGCAGTTCTCTTCAACAGCCACCAGCTCCAGTACAACTCCTTCAAGCTACTTCCAGCTCATCACCTCCAAAGCCCTAGCTCCTTATACCTCTCTACCCTACTCCCTACTAGCTAAGCTAGCTAAGCTAGCTTAGCTTAGCTAGTCACCTCCTTGGCCACCAAAACCTAACCCTAAAACCCACCTAACTAGTTCCACCAACTAACCTTACCTAAGTCCACCTGAGTTACGACCACTTCCACCTCAATCTTGGCGCCAGCCCTATACATCCCTTCACCCCTCTTTACCACCAAAAGACACCACCAAAATCCCTCCAAAACTACCTAAAAATGGCACCAACTTTTTCCCTCCAAAACCCTTGAAATCCAACCCTTCATCTACCCCTTCAACCCATCTCCACCCTCCATTTTGTCCCTCCAAAATCAACACCTTCTAGAAGGTATTTTTGGGGGGAAAACTAAGGAACCTCTTCATTTCCCTCCCATCTTTCCCTCCAAAAATATCTAGGCACCCCTTCATTTCCCTCCAAAAAATACCATAACCACCCCCCTTCCCATCCTATAAATACCCTAACCTAACCCCACATAATTATCATCTCTTCCATTAGTTAAGTTCCACCATAGCTACTACATCTTCACACCAAGGAAGAAGAAGAGGAGAAGAAGATCAAGGGGGCACACACCCACCCCCTTGGTGCCTTCTTCCTCTCCTTCTTCTCCCTTAGCCACGCCAAAGGAGGAGGTCTTCACACCTAGAGGGGACATCCAGGCAAGAGGAGGAGCAAGGTAGTTGACACCCACCTTGGAGGATAGCTTGGAGGAGGACTACTACTCGAAGAAGACAAGGAGAATTCTTTTCAAGTGTGGGGCAACCACACTTGGAGTAAGAGCTATCTCGACTTCAACTAGAGGATCCCTTTCTTCTTCATCTTTATTTTATCTTTGTATTGGCTAGTGTAGTTTCTCATTTTTTTGTTAGGAATCATTCCTCTACATGTACTCCATTTACTAGAAATACAAATTTCACTTTGCCTTATAATTCAAGTTTTCTAGTTAGTGTGTATTTCATGTTTGTAGTTAATT
This sequence comes from Thalassia testudinum, assembly GCA_037157565.1. NCBI lineage: Eukaryota > Viridiplantae > Streptophyta > Magnoliopsida > Alismatales > Hydrocharitaceae > Thalassia > Thalassia testudinum. Next base: position 1,446,285 of record JAZHRO010000003.1, on the reverse strand, counting down.
AGTAGAGCACACTCTTCTCTTCTAATTACCCTAGGCGCACTTGCCTATGGTAAGCTTAGAAGAGAAAACTTCTTGTCACTTAGGTTAGTGATAGGCTTAGTCTTTAGCGTAATCTTCACTTGCGAATACCCGATTATTCTTAAACCTCTAAAAACAACATAAATCAAAATCACAAAAAAAATAAGTGCAGATTCGAGAGGGGAGAGAGAAAACCACTTCATGTGATTAACAAACTAACCTTCTTAGATGACCCTAGATACTCCACTATCTAGGAATATAAATTTAAGAGTTGATAGATTTTATGCATTGCAACAACATCTAAAACCAGCATTTTACAAACCGCGTAAAATCCATATCAAATCTTCATTTCTTCCTTAATCAAGTATTGGTCTTTAATCAGCTCCTAGCTTTGTAGCTCTATCTTCTATTATTCTTCATGGCTCCAAGCCATTCTACGTCCTTTACCTACATTATTCACAAAAGACTAGAATTAGATAATTAGGCCTAAATTAAATACAATGCATATGCTATATATGCATGCTCTAAATGCAATATTCACATTCTAAATGCATGATTTTACTAAGGAGGTAACCCTAGATTAAACCAATTAGGGTCATAAATTAAGCTGTTATCACACTCTTATGCCTATCTTTTGCTAGTCCCTTAAATAATGCAAGAATGAAAAATGAATACAAAATGTATGATCCACGCTAATTACAACTCGACCCTCAAAGGACTGCTTATTCCTTTTTTACCAAGGGTCTAACAAAAGATTTCTTCTTGTCTTTTTCCAAAAATTTAGAGATCCAAACAAATGTGAAAATGATGTGATAGTAGCCTAAGCAATGAATCCAAGTGAAAAGCCAACCTATATTTAAAGTTCGTACTTGACCCTCGGTAAAAATTCTATTAGGATACGCAAACTTCTTCCCTCAGGGATAACGTAGCAAGTAATCTGTGATTTAACCCTGACTTTTTGGCTTAGGTAGAAGATGTCTGAGTCAAATGGTTCCATATTTGGTGGCTCACACTCATCTGATGCGACACGTAACCTAGTCCTATAGACTCTAAATCTCTAGACCATCAAACAAGTCAACCCAGAGAGGCTCAAATCTGTGCTCCCTTGGAGTTCGTTTGTGCTCACTCTCTCTCTCTATTTTTTTTCCTCTTTGGAGAGCTCACAATCTCACCAGGTTTGTAGAACTCAATATTTGGTGGGCTCACGTGGCATTAACACTCCAATTATAATTCTGATAACCCTACAACTAAGTCAGAATCCTTCAGCCAATATTCGGATGGTCAGAAATACTAAAAAATAAAGGTCATATTTGGTGGATCGCAATGGATTTTCTTGCCTCAATGAAATCGACACATAACGAAATCAACAAATGAACATGAATATAAACTTGAACACTTTTTTTCTTTTTCTATTTTTTTCTTTTTCTATATATATTTTTCTCCTTTTTTTTCTTTTTTTCTCATAACTACTAACACAACACACACAACATAAACTTTTATTTATGAGGTATTATCGAAAAATGATGATGTTCAAGAGGATATTGTGTGACTTATTTGGCAGTAGTGGCAACTCTCAGCACCGGGAAGGGATTGGTAGGACAAGCGTACTTTTAACCTTTTGCACTAGTACCTTCCTTTAGCAGAAGATTCCATGAAGGATGGTCGTAACCATCCACCATAGTCATAGTTTTATTTGAACTCAATCTTTGCGTATCTACCTTATTGGTGGCTCTTAGAAATTCACACACAATGTCTACACCCAGGACCTGAGAGCAAAAACTATGCCTAACTCTAAGGTATCATCATCCAATTATTTAGAACTTAAGAGTCCTTGCACTAGACTTAGACATCAGTAGACCCTCTACTCTTAGCTCACAAATGTTTGGTGGTTCTAATGAAAGATAGTTTGTCTGACTCCCTAACGAACAGTCCAAGGGTTCAAGCAAAGAAGCAATGCTTCTCCTCAACAAACTAAAAATGTCTACTAGTTTTCATAAAGGATCCATTACAAAGTCAATGTGCTAGTGAAATAAATGTATTGGATTCTAAACTAAGAGATAATACAAGAAGAAAATCTTCAATAAAACCTCCTTGAAAAAAAAATCTTTTTGAATAAATGCATGAATGCAATATGTATAAATGCTATGTATAAACGGTCATCTTTTGTATTTTCAAAAATGCTATTTATAAGTTCTGACAGGATTAGCTAACACAAAAATAAGTCATGCAATGTTCACCCCCCATACCTTTCATTACAATGTCCTCATTGAAATGTATGCAAGAAAATCAAAAAGTAATAAGCAAGAAAAGGGGATATCACCTAATTGAGCTTGTTAATCTAGGTTAGCTTGGACAAAAGAAAGAAAGATACCTATATAGAATACTAGGTTGTCTCCTAGCCAACACTAAGTTTAATATCATTTGTCGGACCAAAACCCCAAAAATAAAGGAATGATCAAATTAATGGGTTGATTTAGGATTAGAGTCAAGATATGATCATTGGGCTCAAAATTATGTTCTTGTAGATGCGAACTAGGTGATGGTGGAGACCCATCTCTAAGGGGCGGTAACTCTACAAATGGTGTATCATGCATCCCACATATTGTCATCCATATTTTGTCAGGCATGCGGATGAGGGTTCAGTTTTGAAGGATGCAACCCAAATCCAAAATTCCAGGAACCAAAGATGTAGGTTAAATAATCAGCTTACAGTCTTTGAAAATCCAATCAATAAAATTGTCAAAAATCAGCTCCCATTCGGGTAGCAACATCTTGAAATCCACTGGGTCCTTAAAGGAATCCACAATCTCATCAGGGACCTTAAAGTTAAAAGTCAGATTTCTCTCAAAATAAAAATTCAACCCTCCACACCAAATCATGGTTTTCATCTTTGATTCCTCCATATTATTGGACCTCAAAATGATTTCTTTGTTTTCAGCCTCTTCTAAATTAGAATCTGACTCCAACGTTGAAGTTGAAGTAGAACCAATGAAAATCTCGTCATTCAAATTGGAATCATCACTTTTGCCCTCTTCTAAACTTGGGAAGGGGTCTTCAAGCAATTCAACATCAAAAATTTCACAATCATATTCCTAAGCCCCATCTTTTGAAAACATCTCTGTAATGGAACCAATTCCAATAGAATCTAGGTTAAATCTAGAGTCATCAACCCAATTTTTAGATTTTGTCACTCAATCTCAATCATTTCACTATCTTGATGCTTGTCAGCCTCCCCAAAATCATGATCTAAGGGTTTCAACTCATTGTCCAACTTAGGGGGGATGGGCAAATCAACCTCGGACTTAACTAGTTCAGGGCAATCAGGGTTAGTCCAATCAATCACCATAGGGCCTTCTTTCATTAATTCCAAGAATGGAGTTTCCTCAATGAAGGTTCTTTCGCCCTCCCCATCCAATTGTTGGAATGCATCAATTTTGTTTATCCTCAATCAACTTTTGATTGTGCTGGTACATCTCCAATTGAAGATTATAAATAGTTGATTGGGTTCCAAGTTGGGTTGAATTTGGGTTGGACCTTGATGTAGACATATCCATTTAGGTTAAAATGCCTATTTATGAATGTTCCTAGGCTTACATTTGCATTCCATACTATAAATATTGCATAGCATGCATCAATTTGCATTTAGAATAGTTGTGTATATTTTAGATTAATTGCATCCTTTTTCTGGTCAGGGGAGAAGGAGATTTACTTTGGAACCTCGGGTTGACGATCCGATCGTACGGATCTGATCAAGACGATGATCGGAGTCCAACGCCTCCGAAATCGTCTTGATCGGAGTCCCGTAGTACCATATGCAGTCCGAGGAAGATCAACGGCCAAGAGACCAGGTGACATAATTTGGAGCTTCAAATGACAAATCCAACCATGCGGATGGATTCAGGTCAACAATCGCAACCCAACAGCGTGAAAATCGACTCAATCCAACCTCTGTAGTTGCCCCTACAACGAAAAGAAGATGGACGACCCAGATCACGCCACGTGGCGCAACCCAGGCCGCCCATATGCACGCATGCACTACCGCACGCGCACAACAGTGCGGGAGCACACTCATGCACGGAGGCAGGCACGTGCAGCAGTGCAGCAGGCGAGCATGGGCGATCACGAAGGCAGTGATCGCGCACGCAGGAGCATAGTGCGCAGAGGCGGGCGAGATGGGCGTGCACTAGCGCAACGGTGGGTGGGCGCATGGGTTGTCTTCAGTGACGTTTGCGGTGGATCTTCAGCGATGTTTATGACCATCACTAAATATCCTGTATACGAATTTGATTCTTTCCTCCACTATAAAAGGACCCTACCCCTCCCATTTTTCATCTCTTCCTTTCTTCCTTTTACCACCTCTAAGGCTCTAGAAAGGGCTTGTCCTAAGCCCAAGATGCTCCTCTAGGGTAGAAAACAAACATTTTCCCTCCCCTCATCCCCCTTCATGGAGCATTCCGTGGCCGTCTTCTCACCTTCCTTCAGGAAGAAGATCCTTGCCACAACACCGTCCTGCCCCGCCTTCCGTCCTCCGGCTCCATCCTTGTTCGTCTTGCTCCTCCCCACCTTCCTCAAGGCGACGTCAGAGTGAGTCATCCTCCAAGCAACCGTCGAGGGGGATTTCTCTCACCTATCTCTATCTTTATTGCTTTCGTACTATAGTTTTCCCATTTTCCTAGTTGTAATAAACATTTCATTATTTAAAAACATGAATGTTTCTCTCTTTGTCTATCTCTTTTTATTTTGCAAGTAGATTAGCTAGATTTCATCAACCTGATCTCTTGCCCTATTAAAAATACCAAAAAAATTAGAAAAGATAAAAATAACACAAACAAATAAAAGCAAAACACGAATTTTCAAAACCAAACGTTCGCCTCCCCGTGTTCGACCTAGGACTCACTTTTCGAGTTTCGGTTATAAATTTTATCTGATCAACGGATTTTCTCGCAAATCGAACTTCGACAATGGGTTTTCCAAAATCCGAACCCTTTCCGCGACGAGATCCGACGCAATCATTTTGGCGCCGTTGGCGAGGAGGCAACACTCTTTGGTTCTTTTTGCGTTTTCCCGCATTACTTACATATTTTTCTAACCTATCTTTCTTCTTCGATTTATGGTCTTGCAGGAACCCGATCAAGGAGCCAAAGGTGGTAGATTAAAGTAAAGTGTGGATAGAGATATTTGTAAGTTTTTCCCCCACTTGCCCCACCCTAGATTTCATTTCACCACACTAATAACTCAAACCCAAATCAACTTAGGTGTTTTTTATAAACCCTAGGACAGATCTAGTTGTTTTTTTGCCACCAACACTCATCTCATCCCCGCATATATATATTAAAATAATAATAATAATAGATACTCTTCTATTGTGGGATTTTCTGAAAGAGACATTAACACCCGCAACTCTTGACTTAAGGCACACCACTTCACATCGATTCTACCACTTAATCGAAATCTGACCTACGGATCCGGTACACCCTAACTCAACACACCAATAAGTGAGCAGAAATATGAATAGGTCAAACTTTTTGTGTGCCTTAACTAAGTGGTGTACAGGCCAATTGATTGAACTGTTTGGGCCACACCACTTAAGATAAAAGTGATTCATCAGTAGCTTGCCACTTAAGGTTGATTTTTAGGGATGAACCAGGCACTCCACAACTTTTTTCTAATTTCTAAAGGAATACATCATCACCAGTGCTTGTAAAACCTGGAGTGTTCTACTAAACCCTGATTATACCAACCTAAGGATTAAACCCTAAAAGCTACTAAATAAGGCTAAACCCTAAAAGACACATCATCAAATAACTTTGTTTGGAAACCCTGGTTATGCACACACACACATTTGAATTGATCATTAAGGGCACAACCCATCTAAAGAGCCCATCACATTCCAAGAGCACAATCATCCCAAGCCTAATTAAAACTGAGTAGACATTGGCCTTAAGGATTGATTCGCTCTTCGGGGCTCAAACTGAGATTTTTTCGATTAATCTGCTTCTGTTGGACCATCTGATGTCTAGTTAGGAGAGTAGCATCAAACGATCGCAGCTAGGGGGTACCCTAGGAACCGAAGGCGCAAGCCAAAGAAAGAACCTTCTCCCCAACCCCTCCTTTTAACTGGTTGGATTGACCAGATAAAAGTAGACCAAATCAGTTATACTCTCAAGACGGGTCTTGGGAGTCTGTAGGTCTTTAGGCTAACCCACCTAAGGATAGGGTTGATTGCTTGTATTGTAGGGCTCCTTTTTTTATTCTGATTTCCCCTCTTATTGTTCCACGTATCCTTCCACATCCTACACTCATTTTCCATCCTACCCTCCTACCACCACTTATACCCAAGATGATTACTATCCCGACTCAACTTATAATTATCCATCCACTAGCCGGGATAACCTTGATTAGGGATACAATACCGGACCTTAGTGTCCAGAGCCTAACCCTGGACAACGAGACTATGATTACTATCCTTCCTAAAGCTACAATGATTATAGATCTCCATCCTTTGACGATCAAACCAACCCGATCTACAATCAAGAAGGATATGATGATTATAACATCTACCCTCCCAAGTATTCCACTGAACATAGGTCACCTCCATTCTTTTAACAACCCGAGACGACCTACTATCAGGGAGGGACCCAAGAACCTCGATATCTTGACTCCCCTAGATTTAACCCAAACCCACCCAAACCTGAACCGAACCATTCAATTCACGTGAACCAGGTCCATGACAAGGTGTTGGCTAACTTGAGGAACACCATACAATCTTTAGAAGCCCAGCCAACACCATGCACTGAAGCATTGGAGCCTATGATAAAATGATTGATGAGCTGAATAGCTCTTTATTGGATTTGCTCCAACATGTTAAGGATAGAGGCTTGGGTGAGTTTCTACTTAGGAAATTGTCGAGGTTGAGGATGAAATTTGTGGTTGCCCTAATCCAATCTTAGGATGATTCTCAAGATGAACCCCCTTCAGGAGAGCCAATGTTTGAACCCGCTCAGGCGCCTGTCAGGGGGGTTACATTTTCTGAGATTGGAGATGACCAGGTTGGTCTAGAGCAACCGATTGAGAATGAATTGATTGCTTCACCCAAGATCCTCAAGCTAGGGAACGACAAAAAATATGTCTCCGAGGACCATGAAATGACATATGATTTTGAGACATATATAAATGAGGATCAAGAATTCTTTAATTCTGAGGGTGAGGAATCTCTGAGTGATGTCACACTTGAAGTTAAGGAAAACGATTTTAGTGAGGCAAACGGGCTCAAGGAGTATGACGAACCATTTGATAGCCCAATTATTGAAGATTTGGATTCGGTTGGGGCTAACTTGGAGGATTTGAGTCCTCATTTACTAGAAGATTCAATCAGTAGCCACATTCCTCAACCACACCCCAAAGGGATTGATTTTGATTTGGAAATCATTGTACCCAAGTCAATCCTGATTCAACCACAAATGTTGGACTTGGGTACTTTAGATGAGGGGTACAATGATTTGGATGTCTTGGAAATATTGATTTTAGATGATAGAAATTTGGCAATGAAAATTTGGAAGACTAACTCAAAGGGAAACATAATTTTGGATCTAAGGGTACCTATTGACCTAAAACCACCACCTTTTTACAAGGACTCTAATGATATCTTCGAGATGCAACCTAAGCTTAGAATCATTGATTACCTTTTTGAGTTGAAATCTAAAATGACATCCGAACCTATTGAACCATCTCTACCCATTATCCGACATTTTTGTCTTGGGTTGTATACTACAAAATCGCAAGCCCAGTCCAGCAAGCTCAACAATCCTCGATTTTGGGTGATTTTCTCCCAGAACCTGAGAACCACTAGACCCTCGGGTATGGGTCTGCACCATAATCTGGTCCACATTTGTGGACACCTACTGCCAAGTCCTGTGATCAATATTTTTATTTTGATTCTGAACTGCACTTGTGAATTCCTAATTTCTTTGTTTATATTTTATGCCTAGCTGAAGGCAATAAATTTAGCACGTGTATATTCCACATTCTCTGTGGTGCTGACCAGATTGTTACAAAATTCAGGTGATATTCTGTTATTCTACCTTTTTCGTGTCTCTATTTCTACAATGAGGACATTGCATCATTTAGGCATGAGGGGGTGGATACTTAATCCTGAAATATTTCGTTAGCTCTATAGAATTTCTTTTATTTTCTTTTTAAAAAATTGGAAATTAAAAAAATGAAAAAAAGAAAAAAATAGAATTAGGAGAAGAGAACTTAGGCTTTTGGAAGTTATTAACTTTAGGAAATGATACGATAAGACCTGAACACTTAGACTCTTCAGGTCTTCAGGCTTAATTATCTCGAGTTTCCACTTGAATGTGGACTTAGTCTCAAGTCCTCACAAATTCAATTTCATCTTTAATCTAGTAAATAAATTGGGATGATAAGTACACGACTTATCAACTCGTCTTCTGATTTGAGGGAATTTTAAGTCTAAGCATCTACATACTATTCGCACTGACTCACTTTCCGATGGTTTTTATGGAAATTGGGTAGCTAGTGAACTATCTAAGGTGGTATGGCTAGCAAGTTGTCGTGGGAAACAGCCCATTGGCTGGTTGTCCAGAGCCCAGCCACAAGACAATTTTCTTTGTACTGCCTTTAGGTAAATCTTAGATCAGGAAAGCCACCTACTTAGGAAAAAGAAAAAAAAATAGAAAAAGGAGAAAATAAACAAATAAACAAATAAAGTCACACTTCACCACACGAGTATGGCTGGCAAGTTACTGTGGGCAATAGCTCATTGGCCGGTTGTCCAGAGCCCAGCTCACAAAAATGCACAATAATTCCCAAAACACTTGGGGAAAAAGCGAGGAAGTAGAATAAACCAGGGAGATATACAATGGGTTCGCCCTTGTGTTGACCCCATAAATAAAAGAAGTAGGGAGAAAGCTACCGTTCAAAAAGATAAACCTTTAGGCAAGGTCACCTAGGGTCGTAGAAATCCGAAATCCATTTTAACGGCTGCCTAGTGAGTCTTTCACTCTTTTCACTAGATGCTTAGCACTTAGAGTCATTTTCAAGTCTTCGGCGGATTGGGTAGCTATAAAAAGTTATCTCAAAACTCTCAAACTCCAAAAGACCAAAAAAATTAGAAAAAAAGAAAAACGAAAAAATGTATCTTCCCTTTTCAAATAAAGCAAGGACTTGAGCGGTCTGCATTCTGGCAGACACTTGGGTACTATTGAGTTTTCGTAGTTTAGGATCTTAGTTGAAATTTTCTATTATTAATAAATGACCTAGGCCTAAGCGATCAAGTCATAATTCTATTTTTATACATAGCATGTAGTTTAATTCTGCTAGGGATTAGCAAAAGTAGGCATGGGGATATGATGTAGACACATCCATTTAGGTTAAAATGCCTATTTATGTATGTTCCTAGGCTTAGATTTGCATTCCATATTATAAATATTACATAGCATTCATCATTCTGCATTTAGAGTAGTTGTGTATATTTCAGGTTAATTGCATCCTTTTTTTGGTCATGAGAGAAGGAGATTTATTTCAGAACCTCGAATTGACAATCAGACCATGTGGATCTGATCAGGATAATAATTGGAGTCCAATGCCTTCGAAATTGCCTTGATTAAAGTCCCATAGCATCATATGCAGTTCGAGGAAGATCAATGGCCAAGGGACTAGGTGACGTAATTTGGAGCTTCAAATGACAAATCCGATTGCGCGGATGGATTCGAGTCGACGATCGCAGCCCAACGGCACGAAATTGACCTAATCCGACCTTTGTAGTAGCCCTTACAACGAAAAGAAGATGGACAGCCTAGATCATGCCACGTGGCGCAACCCAAGCCGCCCATGCGCACACACGCGCCATCACATGCGCACAGCAGTGCGGGCACACGCAGACGGAGGTGCGAACGCACAACAGCGCAACAGACACTTATGGGCACACACAGGCGCATAGCACGCAGAGTGCGCACCAGCACAGCGGTGGGTGGGCACGTGCGCTGTCTTTAGCGACATTTACGACAGATCTTCAGCGACGTTTATGACCATCACTAAATGTCCTGTATACGAATTTGATTTTTTCCTCCACTATAAAAGGACCCCTACCCCTCCCATTTTTCTTCATCTCTTCCTTTCTTCCTCTCACCACCTCCAAGGATCTAAAGAGAGCTTATCCCAAGCCCAGGATGCTTCTCTAGAGTAGAAAACCAACATTTTTCCCTCCCCCATCCCCCTTCATGGAGCATCCCATGGCCGTCTTCTCACCTCCCTTCAAGAAGAAGATCCTCACCGCAACGCCGTCCTACCTCGCCCTCCATCCTCCGGCTCCATCCTCGTTCATCCCACTCCACACCACCTTCCTCCAGGAGACGTCAGAGCAAGTCATCCTCCAAGCGACCGTCGAGGGTGATTTCTCTCACCTATCTCTATCTTTATTGCTTTCGTAGTATAGTTTTCCCGCTTTCCTAGTTGTAATAAACATTTCATTATAAAAATACATGATTGTTTCTCCCTCTCTGTCTCTCTCTTTTTATTTTGCAAGTAGATTAACTAGATTTCACCAACCTGATCTCTTGCCCTATTAAAATTATCAAAAAAATTATAAAAGATAAAAATGGAAAAAACAAATAAAAGCTAAACACGAATTTTCAAAACCAAAAGTTCGTCTCCCCGTGTTCGACCCGAGACTCACTTTTCGAGTTTCAGTTATAAATTTTATCTAATCGACGGATTTTCTCTCGAATCGAACTACGACGATGGGTTTTCCAAAATCTGAATCCTTTTCACGATGAGATCCAACGTAATCAGACCTATTGGTTGATTTGAGTGGTTCAGAGTTCATAGGTTGAGTTTGATTGGGTTGAGGATAATGGTTTCTAGTGTTTCTAACCTCACCCAAATTGTATTATCCATCGTCTGAGTCCTTATCTTTGGACCCAAATTGGTTCCAGTCAAGGCTGGACCTAAAAGAAGAGTCAACGCAAGGAGGGTCATAATCAAGGTTTGAATACCTAGGGTAAGGATCATATCCCTTGGTGGGTGTTGTGGGGCTATCCCAGCAAGAGGGTGGAGTGGGTTGAGCGAAATTGGGATAATCAACGTGGGGATTTTGGGAATAGGATGGATATCCTAGGTATTGGGGTTCTGAGGCATATCCCCAACCAAGGAAGGTGTTATCCAAAGTAGACTATGGATAAGGTCTACATGGGTTCGAGTAGCAATCATGTTGGGGATAGTTATGATAAGTGTAGGATAAGCATTGAAATGGTAGAGTACGTAGAGGAAGAGGTACAATGTGGGATAAGGACCTATAGAGACTTCCGCATGGGATCCGTATATCAATCACCATCACACCAGTGGGGGAAGCAGAGGGCTATCCTCCATTCGTCAGCAGGCTGGATACACTGACGAAGGCGATCATCCCACTCTCGAATTTTAACTGGAGGAAGGTGCCAAAAGAGCTAAAGAGATAGGTCCTTTGAGAATTAGAGGTAATTCATAACTACTTACTTATTTACATTTCTTTATACAATTTCAAATTACATAACAGTTATTGTTCTCATACTAATGTAGCTGAACTTCGATTAAGGCGACAATGCAAACGTCCCCAAATATATCCCTCAAGCATGCAACCAAGATCCACAAAGATTGGAGATTGGAGATGAAGAATAAGGTAAAAAGAAGTCAAGTTAATATATTTCATTTTTGTTACCCTAATTGCATTGTTCCTAACATTAAAGATATATATTTTAGTTTTATAAGAACAAGACCCATGATGAGGCATTGCAAAATAGGCCTCTAGTGATACAGTCGGACGTTTGGAAGGAAGCACGCGAGCATTAGCAAGATCCAGCGACACAGGTAAAAGTATTGTATATATCATAATTTAAGTAATTTTAAAGTTAATAAATTCTATCTTTATTTCAAGAGCAGACGTAGAAGAATAATGAGAATAGGACTAAAGCTCTAGCGAAAACCCATGTCTTGGTAGATGTTGCAGTTGAAAATTGTCGTAGTTAGGAAAATATCGCATCATAGTATAGTGACGAAAATCGATAAAAAATTTAAGTTTATAAAGCTCGAAAAATCATGAGTTCCGAGGTCATTCACAAGGAGCAAGTGTAGCAATTTAATTCACCAAACAGAAATAATAATGCAATGAATATCAACTCACAAATAAAATAATCAATTGGTGCTCAAAAATATATCTCAAAGTAAAAATAAAAGAGATAAAAATTGGTGGTTACAACCACCAAATACCCTCAACAATTAAGCACGAATCCTAAGTTTCCCAATAGTACTTAAACCAATATCAAAGCCAATGTTTCAACAGTAGCCTCAAATCAGTCGTTAGCATTAGATGGCTTAAGTAACAAGCTCAAATCATCTCAGAATTTTGCCTAAGTGTTGGCACAAAACCCGAGGTGCTACAGTGCAAAGCCCCCCTTCCTTCCTCAAAATTTCCTCTCCTCTCTCTCAGAATCAAGTTTAAGATAGTTGGGACGGGTAAACGGGTCGAGATCTAGGCCCGCCGGCATGAGGGCAGGCGAGGGTGCGTACGTGTTGTGAGAGGGACCTCACCTCATGTGCTGAGGTGAACAAGCAACATAGACAAAATATTATTAATCAAACTTTTTTTTAGCGTTCGACAATGTAGGACAAAAGTTCCCACTTGCTTCGCGTGTGGGTAGCTGCAGGTGGAGATGCAATTGTTGCTACTGCATCGTTGCTTTCGCTCAATTGGAGGTGCAGAAGGCTTCAGTAGATGAGTATGCATCGATTGGGAGTCGTAGCAGCGTAGTTGGCAGCCGGAGAGAGGTGGACAACATCGAGGAAGACGGTGGTGGCAAAAGAAGTCTGACGAAGTATCTGTGACAAGTAAATAGGCTAAAAGCCCCAATTGGACAGCTCAAAATGATCGTCGGAGGACAGCGAGTGCAATGGTGGTGCTGGTTGTGGGTTTGCATGCATATAGCGGTCTATCGAAGTCAGAGAGGGCGAGAGGAGGGGGATGTGTTCGACAGAGATGAAGAAATCTCAAAAGCGCAAATTAGTTTGGGGATTTTGCTCAGCGAGGCATGGCAAAGGTGTGGGAGGTGATGGAGGTGAGTTTGGTGTGGTGTGGTGATGGTGCAAGCTCATCGAAGCTCGTGCTGGACATGGGGAAGACAAAGTGGGAGAGGTGTGTATTGTGATTGATCATCTAGAGAGGGAGAAGGAGAGTTTGAGGTAGCTCAAGAGGAGAGAAAGGGAAGGAGGCATCCGGCGTTGGCCGGTCGGATGTGGAGACGATGAGAACAATGGCGAGAGAATCGGTGATGAAGAAAAGGCAAGGAGCACTCTTGCTTTAGCCGACAAGGAACGCGACGAAGAGGGGAAGATGTCAGGTTTTCCAATTTGGTGGTTGATCGGCCGGAGGAGGGAGGCCGAGGAGGTCGCCGAAGCTCAAGAGGGCGGTGGCTAGAGGAGGAAGAAGAGGGTAGTTTTCGGTCGTTTCTTGGCTAAGGAGCATGTTGGGAGTTTGGACAACTTAAATAGAGCATGTATGCGAGCTCAAATTGGGAAAATTCGCTCAATTAGTCGTGGATTAGGAAACCCAAAATCCCACAATTTTCTCGAGTTCACCTGAGCTCTAGGATCAATATCAATCTCTAAAATAAGGTTGGTTTGATTCCTCACCGTCTAAACATCAATCCCTCCAATTTTGGAGGGATTTGGTGTTGATTTGAGAGAGATCTCCTCTCTTGAAGATCGGCCATAGGTGTGTTCATGCAACAATGGTGAAAGGGACCATTTTGTGAAGACAACAAGAAAGTTAGGGGTCATCTATTAATAAACTTAAAACCTAGGGTCTGGATGTGAGAAATAAAGTTTTTAGGGACTAAAATGCAAACTAGATCAAGATGGACTCTGATTGGGTCCAAATTTTGGTGTTCACCTAATTCGGACCCAAGAAATATAATGGTGGACTTGGATTTGAGCTTTGACCATGTTTGACTAGATAAATTGCATAGAAGCCCAAATCAGGGCAAATTCCTATTTGAGTCTTTATTCTAGATCAAAATGGGTCCAGATGGTCAAATAAAGGTACCAAACCTCTTAGAATAGTTTTCAATGATTTGAGGAGATTTAGATTGATTTTATCCAGACTATAACCTTTTCAATTTAAGTGGGGTTGATAATTAGGGATTTCAATACTGCTTTCACCCTCGAAATGTGTGAAGCCCTAATTCAGTCAATGTAAGCCCACTTTTTAGTCTTTTATGTTCATTTGATCTTCAATTAACCCTTGTGTAACCCCGTGGTTAATCTGCATTTGTGATGTGTCGCTAAAACAGCAGAATTAACCTTATTTTCTTGTCTTCCTCTTAAATCAGATTAGTGCGGAATTGTGACCCTTAGATGATCATATAGGAGTATTTATCATTTGAATATGACTAATTTTGGCTAGTTAGGACCCATGATGGTGTTACCATCATACCCCCATGCCTAACTTTTGCTAGTTCCTAGTAAAATCCGATGAACCAAACCATATCTCTAAGCCAAATTTTAATTGTCAAGATGTATTACTAAGCCGCATCTCTAGAAATTAGATCAAAATACCAACAATAGGCCTAGAGGTACTCAAGTACCAACCTAGATCCAGAACTGACCAGCCTCAGCCTTGGGTCTGCCGCAAAGGTTTCTAAGGCCCGCAAAAACTGCCCAGAGGTTCGTTGACCCCAGCAGTTAAAACACCCATGCATATACATAGTAAGTCCAGGATCAATTTGCCAGTGCATTTTTTATAGGAGTGAGAGATATATATATATTTATTTTGAGAGTTTTATCTCTTTTATTTTTACATTCCCCTAAATCTAACATCGGATTGGCCCTAAACATGGTTTGTATCGGATTCCTTGTCCCTACCATTAATCCTCGAAGGGTCCCTGGCTTTCGATGCTTCAAGACAACACTGCCCATGGCAACCACCAGAACCTTGGCCTTCAACACTTCGGGATAGTGCCGCCCATGGCATTCTGTAGCTAAATTCAGGCCCTAGCAATCGACATTTCGAGATAATCCCGCCCATGGCACCTGAACCAGCATAAGGTGCTTACATGTCCCCAGTAGGATATTTAGATATCCTAGGAGACAAGCACAGAGAAGACGATATGATATTACGCATCTTTGAGGGGAGCATTTTTCATTCCACCTCTTCGTACTAGGAAATCGTCCAATCAACTTGTGTCTTTGAGCAGCTCCTAAGCCAGTTCTTCGGGAAAACCATTTTCAGAACAGAACACTTTTGGCATTATATTTCATTAAGCACACTGAACCAAACCAATGTGTGATTTTTGGGTGCCTAGGTTACCAAGTCCCAAAAACCAAAGGCAGGCAACGGGGCCAAATAATCCCTAAGCCTTAAACTTAATACATTAGCCTCGCACTTTCCTCAACCTCTTGAAGATTAATTTGGATCTTAACAAATGCGTGAGTGTTTAAGCCCTAGAATAGGCCAAAGAGGCCTAAGGTCGGTATCCGTCATTAATCTCCAGTCTTAATTCATCATTCAATCCAGCTTAGAACTTAGGTAAGTTCCATACTCAATTACAAGGACTATCACCATTTTCCAATTTTGTTTGCTCCTTTTCTTTATTTTTTCTTCTTTTCTCCCTCAATTTTTCAATTTATCTCTCAAAATTGTCCTCTTTTCTCCTTTTTTTAATGAAACACCTCCATGAATCGAATTTCACAATCTTTGGAACTTTAATACCCGCCATACCTAAGATTTGCAATGTCCTAATTATAAATTAGGCAGATTCAAGTTCAACTTAAATCGTACATTAGAACAAGTTTGATAGGTGGCGAACGAGTCAGGATGACTGTTGAGGACGATTTCAAGCTCTAATACAAGTATCAAAGGTAGAGTCAGCTGTTCTAATGGACGGACCCTAAAGTGCAATATGATTTCAGCTCAGACATAGTTTAGAAGGATCTTGGGTTTTCTAAAATGACGAGTTGCCTCTCGTTAATCACCAAATTTAACGCCATCAACTGGGTGCAATGTGGGTCAAGGAGAATGGAGATCAAAAGATACTGCAACTAGATTTGAATCGGTGAGTTCGAGGAATAGTTTCAGTCTTGGCTGAGTTCACTGATTTCCACAGCTCCATTTCAAAAGATTTGTCAGACGAGAAAGGGTCCGATCCATTTTGATGTTAGCTTCCCTGGGAAGAGCTTGAGCTTGGCATCTGAAACGTGGGTTTTACCGGGTTTGTGGGTTTTGTTATAACGTTGTAGTAAAGCCGGTTATGACCAACACTTCAAATAAAAATTTTTTTACTCGGAAAATAAAAGAGTTCCCGAGGTCGCACTCAGGGAGCAAGTTGTATTCTAGAGATATACATCTTTCAAAAATAAAGAGAGAGGGAAAGAATTTGTTGTTTTCTCTTTGTTCTGCAGAGAGGGATGCTCTTCTTTCTCTCTTTCTTTAGATCTCCTTCTTTCTTCTTCTTCTTTGGTTTTCTGCCTTGACCTCTCTTCTTCTTCTTCTGCAATCGTGGTGACGCTCGTCTTCTTCTTCCTGCTGTTCCTGCTTTGGTGATGTTCTTCTTTCTTCAGAGCTCCTTGTTCTTCTTCTTCGTTCTGCAGAGGTGATGCTCCTCTTCAGATCTCTCTTTCTTCTTCTTCCTCGGTTTCTGCCTTGACCGTTCTTCTTCTTCTTCTGCTTTGGCCGTTGCTCTTCCTTCTTCTTCAGCCTGCCTTCTTTCCTGCTCTGGCTGCTGACCTTCCGTCGTCTGACCCGGTGCTTAGACGACTTAACTATGCCTTTGCTACAGTGCAGCTCCTTCTTCTTCAGCGGGTCTTCTTCTTCCTGCTGTTCCTGCTTTGGTGAT
Source organism: Thalassia testudinum (assembly GCA_037157565.1). NCBI lineage: Eukaryota > Viridiplantae > Streptophyta > Magnoliopsida > Alismatales > Hydrocharitaceae > Thalassia > Thalassia testudinum. Next base: position 1,429,381 of record JAZHRO010000003.1, on the reverse strand, counting down.
GTTCTTCTTTCTTCAGAGCTCCTTGTTCTTCTTCTTCGTTCTGCAGAGGTGATGCTCTTCTTTCTCTCTTTCTTTAGATCTCCTTCTTTCTTCTTCTTCTTTGGTTTTCTGCCTTGACCTCTCTTCTTCTTCTTCTGCAATCGTGGTGACGCTCGTCTTCTTCTTCCTACTGTTCCTGCTTTGGTGATGTTCTTCTTTCTTCAGAGCTCCTTGTTCTTCTTCTTCGTTCTGCAGAGGTGATGCTCCTCTTCAGATCTCTCTTTCTTCTTCTTCCTCGGTTTCTGCCTTGACCGTTCTTCTTCTTCTGCTTTGGCCGTTGCTCTTCCTTCTTCTTTAGCCTGCCTTCTTTCCTGCTCTGGCTGCTGACCTTCCGTCGTCTGACCCGGTGCTTAGACGACTTAACTATGCCTTTGCTACAGTGCAGCTCCTTCTTCTTCAGCGGGTCTTCTGCTTCGCCTGTGCCTGCACATTTCAGGGTTTTTTCGTCAAGAGGCAAAACCTACTCTACCCCCCTCCCCCGCGTCTCTCTTTCTCTGTGAAACCACTCTTGGGAAAGCTCTCCCAGAGCTACCGGGTAATCGGGTTCGGGTCAGGCCCGGGTCCAGGCCCACCGGCGTGCGGTGGTGGGCGAGGAGTGCAGGTCGGTTTAATCGGGTCGGGCCAGGTCCGCGGAGCGTGGTCACGGACGAGGCCGGGTCGGGTGAGAGGGACCTCACCCCGTGGTCAGGAGGCAGACAGCATAAGGCACTTTTTGCCTTTATGCGTCCGCTCGCCTCCGAGAAGTTCCGAGGTGGGACTAAATGTCCCACCCCAATTGAGCGCCCGTCGCGGAGGGAGCAGTGGGCGATCGTGGCTTCACGTGCGGCCTTCGCCCCATCTGCGAGCCTGGGACGTTTCGCTGAGACTCCCCGCGCAACCTGGGAGTCGAACCTGGGCGAAGGCGTGCCTGCACCTGCAGGTGAAGGAGCTCTGCCTGCTCAGTAATGGCGACGGCGGGCGAGTCACCTGGTCACAGAAGAACGGCCTCTCGGCCAAATCAGACAGGCGGGGGACCTTCGCCGTGGCACGGCGAAGGTGGTCAGGGGGTCTGCAGGGGGCGTGATGGAGCCAACAGGTCGTCCTAGGTCAAACTGTGAGCGAAGAAGTGGGTGTGTTCGGTGGATCTGCAGAGGGAGTTTGGTGGGAAGTGGAGGGGCGGAAGAGGATCAGGGTGAGGAGGCGGAGGTTCTGCGGTGGTCGGCGAGCCGTGTGGGTCGCTGATGTGATGGGAGCGGCTCGCCGGAGGGTGGTCGGAGGCGGAGAGGGTGAGTGTGAACTGGAGCGGTCGAGGGTTTAATCAAATAAAAGACAGTGAGGAAAAGAAAGAGGGGGAGGTGGGGAGGAGTTCTGACCTAGCTATGGAGACGAAAGGGGCCGAGACAGGGCGACAGTCGTATCGACTGTCGCCGGAGAAGAAGATGCCCAGGGGAAGGGGCGGCGGCGAGCAGAGGGCTGGAGAGGCGCCAGCTGGGTACGGCGTGGCGCAGGAAGAGCAGGGGAGGAGGTTTCTGCTGCTGGTATTACGGCAGAGCGAAGAGGAGGAGGGGGAGGAAACCGCCGGAGCTGGTGAGCGTCTGCCGGAGAAAGAAGAGAAGGAAGTTGGGGATTTCTCCGTCAGATCCAGGCTACCCTGGTCGGTGGAGCAGCGGGGGGTATTTATAGGGATGAAACAGGGAGGAAGGCGGAGGGAGACGACGTGTCTCCCTCGTCGGAGAATGGTCGGAACACGAACCCATACCGTCTGTGCGTTCGCACGGCCGGTATGGTGGGCTACAATGACCAGGGGGGTGCCCCTGCGACGGCTGACGACGCAGGGCACCCCCGGTTTACTTGCCAGGTCCCCCACCTCACCCTGCGCGGCGCCATGCTCCGCGCAAGGTCGCCGGAGCATGGTGCTGGCAGGGTTTTGCAGGAGGGACCTGATTGCAAAGAACGAAGGAGAGTTAGGGGCCAAAATGCGAGGGTTCAGAAGTTGAGGGCCAAAGAGTAAATATATGAGGACCAAAGTGTGAAGTCGGTCAAGGAGGTTTCTTCTTAGGCTCAAGTTTTTATACATGACTAATTAGGACCTAAGGAATCTGATGGCGAATTTCATTTTCATATTAAACCTTGTTTGACCGGTCAATTTGCGCAAAAACCCAAATTAAGTTATTAATTGGGCATGGTTCTCAATGTAGGTCAAAATGGGTTCTAAAGGCCAAATTGAAGGTTCTAAACCCTAGAGATTATTTTTCTATGAATTTTAGAGGGTTTATTCTATTTTTACTTTGCCTCGAACCTTGTGAATTGAAGTGGGTTATTTTAGGGTTACAGATTATCATTTGGTTCCTTGGAAGTGCTGTAGCCCTTGCTAGATCATCTCGTCCCACTTTTATTCTTATTAAGCTGTTTTGACCTGTGTTTGGGCCCTGAATTACCCTGTATGCAAATTATACTGGTAAAATTGCACTTTTACCCCTTATGACTGGTTTTCTTCTCAAACTCAGAATTCTCTGAGTTAAGCCTTTCCTTGAGATATGTAGGAGCTTTTATCCTTTGTATTGGGTCAAAATGAGCTAGTTATGGCTCATGATGAGGTTCTCATCATACCCCCGTGCCTAGCTTTTGCTAGTCCCTTGGCAAAAACTTAAGGTTTCAACCCTTGTTCTAGACCATGAAGTTTTTAATGGTTTTAGATAGGTGCCTTTTTTTATTTGAGCATAGATTAGGTTAGAATGCTGACCATAGGCCTAAAAGGTACTCTAGTACCAATCAAGATCCAAATCTGTCTAGCCTTAGCCTCAGTCTTTTAGCCAAGGTTTTTAAGGCCCGCAAGAACTAACCTAAGGTTTATTGGACTTCGTGGTTAAAGCACCCGTGCTTGAAATGATTTTAGCCCTGGCTCAGTTCGCAGTGCGTTTTGTAAGAGAGAGATAGAAAGTTTTTCTGTTTGGAGAGTTTTCTCTCTCTTTTTCTTTTTAGTTCTAGCCTAGGATTGGCTTTTCAACACGGTCTGTATCAGATTCCTTGCTCCCATCATCAATCCTCAAGGGTTCCTGGCGATCGATGCTTCGAGATAGCACCGCCCATGGCAACCCCCGGAACCATGGCTATTGAGATTTCGAGATAATCCCATCCATGGTATTCCGTGGCCGAATCCAGACCCTGGCAATTGACACTTCGAGATAATGCCATCCATGGAATCTGAATCAGCAGAGTGCTTACATGCCCCCCGTAGGATATGTAAATATCCTAAGAGACAAGCACCGAGGAGATGATATTTTGTTACGCATCTTCGAGGGGATTTCCCGCCTCTCTGCGCTGGGAACTCGTCCAAATCAACTTGTGTTGATCGGCCGCTCCTATTCTAGGTGTTCTTTTCAGATTTTTGCGACGCTTCTGCGTGATTCTGATTTTTACGCTTACTGAACCAGGCTGTGTGTGAGATTAGGGTGCTTAGGTTACTGAGTCCCGTAAACCAAAAATTAGTTAACGAGGCCGAATACTCCCTAAGCCTTAGACCTAATACTTCAGCTTTTCATTTTCCTCAACCTCTTGAGGAGTGTCCAGATCTTAATGGGTACTAAGAGTCTATTCAAGAATGCCTAAGGTTTGCATTCTTACTAATCTCATTGTGCACTTTTCAGTTATTTTCTTGAATGAGGTCTAGAACTTAGGTTAATTCCTTAGTTCCTTACTAATGACTATCACTTTTTCTCATAATTTTGTGCTCCTTTTTCATTTTGTTTTTTTTTTTTTTTTTTTTTCTTCACAAAATTTTCCTTCTCCTCTTTTCCTCTTATTCTTTTTCGAAATTTTTTTTTTTTTTTTTATGGTATTTTTGGCATATGTGAATTTTTTGTTTGAAACCTTTTCTTACAAGTTTTTGCACTTTCCTACCCCCCCATGCCTAAGATTTGCAATGTCCTCATTGTAACCTAGGGGGTCTTAGTTCATTCCTTAAGACAGAAATTTGGATGAGTGAATGGGTCGGGTTGAATTTTTGCGGACGATTTCAAATCTCAGATGCGAACATCTGAGTTGGGGTCGGCTGTCTACAAGGGTGAACTTCGAGTGCTGAAAGGTGTCAGAACAAGTTTCAGGTTTTCAAAGAGAATGACGGGCTGCCTCCCGTTAAGCGCTGAGTTTTACGCCATCGGCTGGGCGCAATAAGCTCAAGGGGAACGGAGGATATAAGATGCCTCAGCCAAATCAGTAGAAGTTACATCAATGAACGGCTTGAGTCTCTGACCATTCACGATGAAAGGTTCAGAATCGTGGCTGAGTGGACTGATTTCGATTGCTCCATTTCCAAAAACCTGTCGGACCAAATATGGTCCGACCCACTTAGATCTCAGTTTTCCTGGGAAGAGTTTGATTCGAGCATCAAAGAGTAGGACCTTTTGACCAGGATGAAAGATCTTTCTCGAGATGTGTTTGTCGTGGAAGGCTTTAACCCGCTCCTTGTAGATTTGCGAGTTCTCGTACGCGTCTATGCGTAATTCATCGATCTCGCTGATTTGGAGTTTTCTGTGGGTCCCAGCCTTAGAAAGATCTAGATTACAGTTCCGTACTGCCCAATAGGCTTTATGCTCCAGTTCGACGGGAAGGTGGCATGCCTTTCCGTACACCAATCTAAAGGGAGACATGCCCAATTGGGTCTTGTGGGCGGTCCTATAGGCCCACAATGCTTCCGGAAGTCGGGACGACCAGTCCTTCCTGTCAGGTCGAACAGTGACTTGCAGGATTTTCTTGATCTCCCGATTAGACAGCTCAGCTAGACCATTAGTTTGGGGGTGGTAAGGAGTAGAGATTCGGTGAGACACCCCATATTTGGTCATCAGTGACCTAAACTGAGCATTTGTGAAATGGGTCCCCCCATCAGAGATTATTGCACGAGGAATCCCGAACCTTGAGAAAATGTGTTGATGAATGAATTTGAGAACGATTTTGTGATCACAGGTTCGGGTCGGTATGGCTTCGATCCATTTGGACACGTAGTCCACAGCCAACAGAATGTATTCGAAACCATCCGAAACAGGAAAGGGGCCCATAAAATCAATCCCCCAAACATCAAAGATTTCGCATACTAGAATCGGTTGCATAGGCATCATGTCGCGATGGCTCATGTTGCCCAAAGTCTGGCAACGACTGCATGCCTTGCAATGACTGTATGCGTCTTTGAACAGTGTGGGCCAGTAAAAGCCGCACTGGAGGACTTTTGATGCGGTTTTATGCCCGGCAAAATGGCCACCGCATGCCTGGTCATGGCAGAAAGAGAGGATATTGTTGACTTCCCCTTCCGGGACACATCTCCGGATGATCTGATCGGCACCTATGCGGAAGAGGTACGGGTCTTCCCAAATGTAATACTTGGCATCGGAGCGTAATTTGTCTTTCTTGGCCTTCGGCCAATCGGACGGGGTCTGATGAGATGCCAAGTAATTTACAATATTAGCAAACCATGGAAGGCTAGTACCAATAGTCAGCAGGTGCTCATCGGGAAAATGCTCAGTGATGGGTCCGGAAGGGTCTATTATTTCAGAAGGAAGACGGGACAAGTGATCAGCTACCACGTTTTGTTTTCCCGCTTTATCGCGAATCTCGAGGTCAAATTCTTGCAACAGCAAGATCCATCGGATCAATCGAGGCTTCGCGTCCTTCTTTGCAAGGAGATGCCTCACAGCCGTGTGATCCGAGTATATGATGACATGGGAACCCAGAAGGTACGATCTGAACTTCTCTAGGGCAAATACTACAGCTAGCAGCTCTTTCTCAGTAACTGTATAGTTACGCTGAGCCTCATCGAGTGTTTTGCTGGCGTAGTAAATGACCACAGGTTTCTTGTCATTTTTCTGCCCCAAAACCGCTCCTACAGCGAAGTCGGATGCATCACACATGATCTCAAAGGGTTGAGACCAATCAGGGGACTGTAGGATCGGGGCTTGGGTGACTCGGTCACGCAGGATTTCAAATGCTTGAGTGCATTCCTCGGAGATTTCGAAGGGAACATCCTTGGAGAGAAGAGTGGTCAGTGGGCGTGCGATTTTTGAAAAATCAGGGATAAATCGTCGATAAAAACCGACATGCCCTAAAAAGGATCGGATGTCCCTGATCGAGCTAGGCATAGGAAGGTGAGAAATCAGATTAACCTTAGCTCGATCCACTTGGATACCTTTCTCCGAAATTGAGTGTCCCAGGACAATTCCCTCAGGCACCATGAAATGGCTCTTCTCCCAGGAAAGAACCAAATTCACGTCGATGCACCGCCTGAGTATCTGGACCAAGTGTTGGAGGCAATCGTCGAATGATGCTCCGAAAACTGAAAAGTCATCCATGAAGACTTCCAGATAATCACCTACCATATCTGAGAATATGGCAAGCATGCATCGCTGAAAAGTAGCGGGTGCATTGCAAAGACCGAAAGGCATCCTTCGGAAAGCGTATGTTCCGAAGGGGCAGGTGAACGTGGTCTTTTCTTGCTCCTCAGGATGGATTGCCACCTGGTTATAACCGGAGTACCCGTCAAGAAAGCAGAAGAACCTATTTCCCACTAGTTTTTCGAGAATTTGATCAATGAAGGGTAGTGGGAAATGATCCTTCTTCGTGGAGGAATTGAGTCGACGGTAATCTATACAGACTCTCCACGAGTTGGCTAATCGGGTAGGAATGATTTCTCCGATCTCAGTCGTTATAGTGGTGAGTCCTGCCTTCTTAGGCACGACCTGAATTGGGCTCACCCAACGACTATCGGAGATCGGGTAGATGATCCCAGCATCTAACCACTTGATGATCTCCTTTTTCACGACCTCCTGCAGATTGGGGTTTAAGCGTCTCTGCATTTCACGAGAAGGTCGTGTGCCCTCTTCTGAATAGATATGATGAGTACAATAAGAGGGACTTATTCCAGTCAAATCATCGAGAGTCCATCCGATGGCTCTTCGATGTTGCTGGAGGACAACAATCAGACTGGTTTCCTGTTCAGGACTGAGGTTGGAATTGATGATCACAGGAAGGGTCTGATTAGAACCCAAAAAGATGTATTTCAAATGAATAGGAAGGGGTTTCAGTTCGAGGGTGGGGTTTTCAGCAGCAGCGGGTGGTTCAGTATAGATGTGAGGTTCAAGGGTGGGAGTTACTGGGTTGTTCACATCTGGATTTGACTCCTCTGTTTGCGGGTCAAGATCATTCTGTGGTTGATGAGGCATACTCAAGTCATTCAGGAGGTGTGATTCATCAACCAAAGTCTTGATGTCACAAATTTGCTTGATGACGCCGCAATTAATTCCTTGTTGGGCCTTAAATATATCAATTTTCAGTGTTTGATCTCCAAACTTAAGCTCTATTTGGCCCTCCTCACAGCTGATGTTGGCTCTAGCAGTAGCCAAGAAAGGTCTCCCTAGAATGATTGGTGTATCCCTAGGGTTCTCAGGTGCATCCATGTCTAAGACTATAAAGTCCACTGGAAAATAGAAATCCCGCACTCTCACGATAACATCCTCGAGAATCCCTTTTGGTGACTTTATAGATCGATCTGCTAATTGTAATGTCACCTCGGTTGGTTTCAGCTCAAATTCTTCCAGATGGTCAAGTAAGGATGTGGGTATCAGATTTATAGATGCACCTAAGTCTAACAATGCTCTATCAAATTGGGTACCACCTATCTTACAGGAGATCAGGGGAGTTCCAGGATCTTTTGCCTTGGGTGGGAGTCTACTAAGGATTACAGAGCTGGCTTGCTCTGACAGAACAATTGGGCTCCCTCCCTTGGTTCGCGGCTTACGCTGGGGTGTACATATATTCTTTAGAAATCGTGCGTAAGCTGGTACGTGGCGGATTGCATCCATTAAGGGGATGTTTATGTGGACCTGCTCAAAGAGCTTGACCAGGTCCTCCTCAGGGGCCACGGGTTTGGTGGTCCTCTCTCCCTTGGTCAGGGCCTCGGGAAACGGGATCTTGGTTGGTTCCTCTAGGATAGGTCCAGGTTGTGGGTCTGGAACAGCGGTACCTTGGATAGCTATCCTAGAGTCATGGTTATCAGGCTGGGAGTGGTTTGGATAATGCGGGTCCTGAGTTGTCTTACCACTACGTGTTGTTACAGAATTTAATCCGGCCTGATTTTGGTTTGGGTTTGGTAGGAGGGGTGGCTGCTGCTGAAATCCCGCACGCGAAGTTGAGGCTTCCATCTCGTCTGGAGATGGGGCAGTAGGGGCCTGATAAATCCATTGAGCGTGGCCTAAATTTGGATTCATAACGCGCTTCTGGGTTGGCACGTTATTTGGGTTAGGAAGAGGTTGGGAAGGGAGTGTGCCTGGCTGGCGAGAATTTGCCAACTGGGCCAGTTGAGTTTTAACTTCAGTAAGCTCGTCCTTGTGCTGTTTTTGAATGGCTGCATTCGATTTTTGAATGTCAGCCAGAGTCTGAAGGATTAAGGACATTTGATCTTGATTTGGCCCTGATGGATAAGTAGGGTGGGGCCGAGGCTGAGGCGGCTGGTAGTGATGAGAGGGCTGTGGGCGGGACTGAAAAGGTGGTCTTTGGGTTTGGGAATTTCCCGCCCACTGAAAATTGGGATGGTTTCGCCATCCAGGGTTGTAAGTGTTGGAGAATGGGTCGTTCTGGATGGCGTTGAGGTCCTCGCAGGTCTGAGGAACCTCCTGAGAATCAGGGAAAGGAGGAATGGAGTTCCCCCGGCTGGTGAAGAAAGGATCGGATGATCTTCCAGTCCAAGAATCAGATGGGGATGGATATGGATCCATCCCAAGGGAGGATCGGTGGAGGATGTTTTGCACAGTCTCCTGTGTGGAAGGAGGTTGTGCAAAGGAGTTACGCGCAGAGGTGGCTCGCTGCAAGTGCTGAGTCAGCTCATCCACCTTCTTTTCAATGATTGAGACCTTGTCCAATCGACTGGCCATTAATTCCAGGTCGACTGATGCGGACAGGTCCTGCGTCTCATGCGCTCCCTTAAGATTCGTCGCTGCGCGGGTATTCGTCCTGTCGAATAATCCCATGGAGTCATTGTTGATGGAGTTCTCGCACATGTTTTCGAGAATCTCCCATACGGTGTCTTCATGTTGACCCATGATGTTTCCTCCGCAGGTTGCATTGACGAAAAGGCGGATGTCCTCACGGAGTCCCTGGTAAAAAGATTGGACTTGTTCCCATTTAGGAACTCCGTGATGGGGGCACTTCCTCATGAGATCCTGAAAACGATCCCATGCCTCATGGAGAGGTTCTCCTGATTGTTGGGTGAAGTGTGTAATCTGATGGCGCAAGGCGTTGGTCCGACCAACGGGAAAGAACTTTTTCAAAAACTCGGATTGAAGTTCTTCCCAAGTGTTGATCGGCCGGGTCTGAGTTTGATACCAATGGGCGGCCTTGTCCATAAGAGAAAAGGAGAACATCTTCATGAGAAGAATATCCCGATTTTGCGCATCTGATCCAAAAGTGTGGGCCAGATGCTTTAGCTGTTTGATGTGCTGGAAGGGATCTTCAGAATTAAGCCCATGGAATTTAGGTATAGCATGAATCATGTTGGGCTTTAGTTCGGAATCAGGTCCTCCAATCGGGATTCTAACTCGAGGCTCAATGGCCACCGCAGCAGGATTGTAGTGGTCCCGCATCATAGGACGCTGTGGTGGGTGTACGAAGTTTTGGAAGAGGTCATTGAGTCGCTGGAGCTGGTGTTCCAGATTATTTTCTTCCTCAACTGGCTAAGCCATGATGGGGGAAGAAGAAGAACTTGGTTCTGAATCAGAAGAGAGAATAATGTGAGGGTGTTGCTGCACAAATACGGGCATCGAGGCTTGGCCTTGACGAGAGTGAATTTCTAATGGAGGTCTTAAGAGTGGTCTTAGAGACCTCCTTCCGTACATGCACAGTTGGGAGAGGTAAGTTTAGAAGGTGCTGGACCCAATCAAGACACCCAAAAATGTGTTGGGTGACTATAGAGGTGCGGGGCAGATGGACCCCTTGATCAGAAAGATCGTCCACCTGAGAATTACCTGGGCAGCCAGAGAGGGAGAGTCCCGCGAAGACCCCTACACGGTAGAGCGTCCCCACGGGTTACAGGGTTTCCCCCACCCGACCTCTCTTGTCACTGCGGTTCCAGGTAGACCAGAATGGGGATCTTGACCTCTTAAGTCTACCAATTTTTAAGATCAGGGTGCTTAAGGTTTCACTTGAACTTTAGTCTTTTTAAGTGCAAAGAGTGACCTAATTTAAGGTTGGTTGACCCAAGGGGTCAACTTTACCTATTGTTTTCTTTAAGAGCTTTTAGGTCCTGTCTTTTAGGGTTCAAGTGTTTAGAGAGAGCCAATTGTTTTAGGATTTTTCTTGTTAATTATTTTCAATCAATGGCTTGGGCACACCTCTTTTGGATTTCCTTAATTCTTGATTAAGGGGTGTGTCTCTACTGAAATCCTACTGTTTAACCTTATGTTGGCTCTACTTGGTCCATTTAACTCTTTGTTGGGTAATTAGGGCTCAAGCAAGAATGTGTTAGCCCTTAAATACCCTTAATAGTGTGCAAGAGTGATGAGTTGAAAACATGCAACTTTTTATGGTTACTAAGTATGGAAGACAGGTTAGCCCTATATTGCTTGTTCTTTTCTTTTCTTCCTCTTTAGAGTTTAGGGGTTAATAGTGAGAGGAAAAATTTACCTGTCTTCGGAGTCGTGTGGTTGCTTATCTTCTTGAGTTCTTGTAGCTGCACAAAAGAGAGGAGATTATCAGAAATTAAAAGATACAGGAATGTTTACCTCTAGAACAGCCGTTGCTCCCCGGCAGCGGCGCCAAAATGAAACGTGGGTTTTACCGGGTTTGTGGGTTTTGTTATAACGTTGTAGTAAAGCCGGTTATGACCAACACTTCAAATAAAAATTTTTTTACTCGGAAAATAAAAGAGTTCCCGAGGTCGAACTCAGGGAGCAAGTTGTATTCTAGAGATATACATGTTTCAAAAATAAAGAGAGAGGGAAAGAATTTGTTGTTTTCTCTTTGTTCTGCAGAGAGGGATGCTCTTCTTTCTCTCTTTCTTTAGATCTCCTTCTTTCTTCTTCTTCTTTGGTTTTCTGCCTTGACCTCTCTTCTTCTTCTTCTGCAATCGTGGTGACGCTCGTCTTCTTCTTCCTGCTGTTCCTGCTTTGGTGATGTTCTTCTTTCTTCAGAGCTCCTTGTTCTTCTTCTTCGTTCTGCAGAGGTGATGCTCCTCTTCAGATCTCTCTTTCTTCTTCTTCCTCGGTTTCTGCCTTGACCGTTCTTCTTCTTCTTCTGCTTTGGCCGTTGCTCTTCCTTCTTCTTCAGCCTGCCTTCTTTCCTGCTCTGGCTGCTGACCTTCCGTCGTCTGACCCGGTGCTTAGACGACTTAACTATGCCTTTGCTACAGTGCAGCTCCTTCTTCTTCAGCGGGTCTTCTTCTTCCTGCTGTTCCTGCTTTGGTGATGTTCTTCTTTCTTCAGAGCTCCTTGTTCTTCTTCTTCGTTCTGCAGAGGTGATGCTCTTCTTTCTCTCTTTCTTTAGATCTCCTTCTTTCTTCTTCTTCTTTGGTTTTCTGCCTTGACCTCTCTTCTTCTTCTTCTGCAATCGTGGTGACGCTCGTCTTCTTCTTCCTGCTGTTCCTGCTTTGGTGATGTTCTTCTTTCTTCAGAGCTCCTTGTTCTTCTTCTTCGTTCTGCAGAGGTGATGCTCCTCTTCAGATCTCTCTTTCTTCTTCTTCCTCGGTTTCTGCCTTGACCGTTCTTCTTCTTCTTCTGCTTTGGCCGTTGCTCTTCCTTCTTCTTCAGCCTGCCTTCTTTCCTGCTCTGGCTGCTGACCTTCCGTCGTCTGACCCGGTGCTTAGACGACTTAACTATGCCTTTGCTACAGTGCAGCTCCTTCTTCTTCAGCGGGTCTTCTGCTTCGCCTGTGCCTGCACATTTCAGGGTTTTTTCGTCAAGAGGCAAAACCTACTCTACCCCCCTCCCCCGCGTCTCTCTTTCTCTGTGAAACCACTCTTGGGAAAGCTCTCCCAGAGCTACCGGGTAATCGGGTTCGGGTCAGGCCCGGGTCCAGGCCCACCGGCGTGCGGTGGTGGGCGAGGAGTGCAGGTCGGTTTAATCGGGTCGGGCCAGGTCCGCGGAGCGTGGTCACGGACGAGGCCGGGTCGGGTGAGAGGGACCTCACCCCGTGGTCAGGAGGCAGACAGCATAAGGCACTTTTTGCCTTTATGCGTCCGCTCGCCTCCGAGAAGTTCCGAAGTGGGACTAAATGTCCCACCCCAATTGAGCGCCCGTCGCGGAGGGAGCAGTGGGCGATCGTGGCTTCACGTGCGGCCTTCGCCCCATCTGCGAGCCTGGGACGTTTCGCTGAGACTCCCCGCGCAACCTGGGAGTCGAACCTGGGCGAAGGCGTGCCTGCACCTGCAGGTGAAGGAGCTCTGCCTGCTCAGTAATGGCGACGGCGGGCGAGTCACCTGGTCACAGAAGAACGGCCTCTCGGCCAAATCAGACAGGCGGGGGACCTTCGCCGTGGCACGGCGAAGGTGGTCAGGGGGTCTGCAGGGGGCGTGATGGAGCCAACAGGTCGTCCTAGGTCAAACTGTGAGCGAAGAAGTGGGTGTGTTCGGTGGATCTGCAGAGGGAGTTTGGTGGGAAGTGGAGGGGCGGAAGAGGATCAGGGTGAGGAGGCGGAGGTTCTGCGGTGGTCGGCGAGCCGTGTGGGTCGCTGATGTGATGGGAGCGGCTCGCCGGAGGGTGGTCGGAGGCGGAGAGGGTGAGTGTGAACTGGAGCGGTCGAGGGTTTAATCAAATAAAAGACAGTGAGGAAAAGAAAGAGGGGGAGGTGGGGAGGAGTTCTGACCTAGCTATGGAGACGAAAGGGGCCGAGACAGGGCGACAGTCGTATCGACTGTCGCCGGAGAAGAAGATGCCCAGGGGAAGGGGCGGCGGCGAGCAGAGGGCTGGAGAGGCGCCAGCTGGGTACGGCGTGGCGCAGGAAGAGCAGGGGAGGAGGTTTCTGCTGCTGGTATTACGGCAGAGCGAAGAGGAGGAGGGGGAGGAAACCGCCGGAGCTGGTGAGCGTCTGCCGGAGAAAGAAGAGAAGGAAGTTGGGGATTTCTCCGTCAGATCCAGGCTACCCTGGTCGGTGGAGCAGCGGGGGGTATTTATAGGGATCAAACAGGGAGGAAGGCGGAGGGAGACGACGTGTCTCCCTCGCCGGAGAATGGTCGGAAACAAGAACCCATACCGTCCGTGCGTTCGCACGGCCGGTATGGTGGGCTACAACGACCAGGGGGGTGTCCCTGCGACGGCTGACGACGCAGGGCACCCCCGGTTTACTTGCCAGGTCCCCCACCTCACCCTGCGCGGCGCCATGCTCCACGCAAGGTCGCCGGAGCATGGTGCTGGCAGGTTTTACAGGAGGGACCTGATTGCAAAGAACGAAGGAGAGTTAGGGGCCAAAATGCGAGGGTTCAGAAGTTGAGGGCCAAAGAGTAAATATATGAGGACCAAAGTGTAAAGTCGGTCAAGGAGGTTTCTTCTTAGGCTCAAGTTTTTATACATGACTAATTAGGACCTAAGGAATCTGATGGTGAATTTCATTTTCATATTAAACCTTGTTTGACCGGTCAATTTGCGCAAAAACCCAAATTAAGTTATTAATTGGGCATGGTTCTCAATGTAGGTCAAAATGGGTTCTAAAGGCCAAATTGAAGGTTCTAAACCCTAGAGATTATTTTTCTATGAATTTTAGAGGGTTTATTCTATTTTTACTTTGCCTCGAACCTTGTGAATTGAAGTGGGTTGTTTTAGGGTTACAGATTATCATTTGGTTCCTTGGAAGTGCTGTAGCCCTTGCTAGATCATCTCGTCCCACTTTTATTCTTATTAAGCTGTTTTGACCTGTGTTTGGGCCCTGAATTACCCTGTATGCAAATTATACTGGTAAAATTGCACTTTTACCCCTTATGACTGGTTTTCTTCTCAAACTCAGAATTCTCTGAGTTAAGCCTTTCCTTGAGATATGTAGGAGCTTTTATCCTTTGTATTGGGTCAAAATGAGCTAGTTATGGCTCATGATGAGGTTCTCATCATACCCCCGTGCCTAGCTTTTGCTAGTCCCTTGGCAAAAACTTAAGGTTTCAACCCTTGTTCTAGACCATGAAGTTTTTAATGGTTTTAGATAGGTGCCTTTTTTTATTTGAGCATAGATTAGGTTAGAATGCTGACCATAGGCCTAAAAGGTACTCTAGTACCAATCAAGATCCAAATCTGTCTAGCCTTAGCCTCAGTCTTTTAGCCAAGGTTTTTAAGGCCCGCAAGAACTAACCTAAGGTTTATTGGACTTCGTGGTTAAAGCACCCGTGCTTGAAATGATTTTAGCCCTGGCTCAGTTCGCAGTGCGTTTTGTAAGAGAGAGATAGAAAGTTTTTCTGTTTGGAGAGTTTTCTCTCTCTTTTTCTTTTTAGTTCTAGCCTAGGATTGGCTTTTCAACACGGTCTGTATCAGATTCCTTGCTCCCATCATCAATCCTCAAGGGTTCCTGGCGATCGATGCTTCGAGATAGCACCGCCCATGGCAACCCCCGGAACCCTGGCTATTGAGATTTCGAGATAATCCCATCCATGGTATTCCGTGGCCGAATCCAGACCCTGGCAATTGACACTTCGAGATAATGCCATCCATGGAATCTGAATCAGCAGAGTGCTTACATGCCCCCCGTAGGATATGTAAATATCCTAAGAGACAAGCACCGAGGAGATGATATTTTGTTACGCATCTTCGAGGGGATTTCCCGCCTCTCTGCGCTGGGAACTCGTCCAAATCAACTTGTGTTGATCGGCCGCTCCTATTCTAGGTGTTCTTTTCAGATTTTTGCGACGCTTCTGCGTGATTCTGATTTTTACGCTTACTGAACCAGGCTGTGTGTGAGATTAGGGTGCTTAGGTTACTGAGTCCCGTAAACCAAAAATTAGTTAACGAGGCCGAATACTCCCTAAGCCTTAGACCTAATACTTCAGCTTTTCATTTTCCTCAACCTCTTGAGGAGTGTCCAGATCTTAATGGGTACTAAGAGTCTATTCAAGAATGCCTAAGGTTTGCATTCTTACTAATCTCATTGTGCACTTTTCAGTTATTTTCTTGAATGAGGTCTAGAACTTAGGTTAATTCCTTAGTTCCTTACTAATGACTATCACTTTTTCTCATAATTTTGTGCTCCTTTTTCATTTTGTTTTTTTTTTTTTTTTTTTTTCTTCACAAAATTTTCCTTCTCTTTTCCTCTTATTCTTTTTCGAAATTTTTTTTTTTTTTTTATGGTATTTTTGGCATATGTGAATTTTTTGTTTGAAACCTTTTCTTACAAGTTTTTGCACTTTCCTACCCCCCCATGCCTAAGATTTGCAATGTCCTCATTGTAACCTAGGGGGTCTTAGTTCATTCCTTAAGACAGAAATTTGGATGAGTGAATGGGTCGGGTTGAATTTTTGCGGACGATTTCAAATCTCAGATGCGAACATCTGAGTTGGGGTCGGCTGTCTACAAGGGTGAACTTCGAGTGCTGAAAGGTGTCAGAACAAGTTTCAGGTTTTCAAAGAGAATGACGGGCTGCCTCCCGTTAAGCGCTGAGTTTTACGCCATCGGCTGGGCGCAATAAGCTCAAGGGGAACGGAGGATATAAGATGCCTCAGCCAAATCAGTAGAAGTTACATCAATGAACGGCTTGAGTCTCTGACCATTCACGATGAAAGGTTCAGAATCGTGGCTGAGTGGACTGATTTCGATTGCTCCATTTCCAAAAACCTGTCGGACC
This sequence comes from Thalassia testudinum, assembly GCA_037157565.1. NCBI lineage: Eukaryota > Viridiplantae > Streptophyta > Magnoliopsida > Alismatales > Hydrocharitaceae > Thalassia > Thalassia testudinum. The sequence continues at coordinate 1,413,574 of JAZHRO010000003.1, read as the reverse complement.
AAATATGGTCCGACCCACTTAGATCTCAGTTTTCCTGGGAAGAGTTTGATTCGAGCATCAAAGAGTAGGACCTTTTGACCAGGATGAAAGATCTTTCTCGAGATGTGTTTGTCGTGGAAGGCTTTAACCCGCTCCTTGTAGATTTGCGAGTTCTCGTACGCGTCTATGCGTAATTCATCGATCTCGCTGATTTGGAGTTTTCTGTGGGTCCCAGCCTTAGAAAGATCTAGATTACAGTTCCGTACTGCCCAATAGGCTTTATGCTCCAGTTCGACGGGAAGGTGGCATGCCTTTCCGTACACCAATCTAAAGGGAGACATGCCCAATTGGGTCTTGTGGGCGGTCCTATAGGCCCACAATGCTTCCGGAAGTCGGGACGACCAGTCCTTCCTGTCAGGTCGAACAGTGACTTGCAGGATTTTCTTGATCTCCCGATTAGACAGCTCAGCTAGACCATTAGTTTGGGGGTGGTAAGGAGTAGAGATTCGGTGAGACACCCCGTATTTGGTCATCAGTGACCTAAACTGAGCATTTGTGAAATGGGTCCCCCCATCAGAGATTATTGCACGAGGAATCCCGAACCTTGAGAAAATGTGTTGATGAATGAATTTGAGAACGATTTTGTGATCACAGGTTCGGGTCGGTATGGCTTCGATCCATTTGGACACGTAGTCCACAGCCAACAGAATGTATTCGAAACCATCCGAAACAGGAAAGGGGCCCATAAAATCAATCCCCCAAACATCAAAGATTTCGCATACTAGAATCGGTTGCATAGGCATCATGTCGCGATGGCTCATGTTGCCCAAAGTCTGGCAACGACTGCATGCCTTGCAATGACTGTATGCGTCTTTGAACAGTGTGGGCCAGTAAAAGCCGCACTGGAGGACTTTTGATGCGGTTTTATGCCCGGCAAAATGGCCACCGCATGCCTGGTCATGGCAGAAAGAGAGGATATTGTTGACTTCCCCTTCCGGGACACATCTCCGGATGATCTGATCGGCACCTATGCGGAAGAGGTACGGGTCTTCCCAAATGTAATACTTGGCATCGGAGCGTAATTTGTCTTTCTTGGCCTTCGGCCAATCGGACGGGGTCTGATGAGATGCCAAGTAATTTACAATATTAGCAAACCATGGAAGGCTAGTACCAATAGTCAGCAGGTGCTCATCGGGAAAATGCTCAGTGATGGGTCCGGAAGGGTCTATTATTTCAGAAGGAAGACGGGACAAGTGATCAGCTACCACGTTTTGTTTTCCCGCTTTATCGCGAATCTCGAGGTCAAATTCTTGCAACAGCAAGATCCATCGGATCAATCGAGGCTTCGCGTGACATCGGATCAATCCAACGGGGGGTATTTATAGGGATCAAACAGGGAGGAAGGCGGAGGGAGACGACGTGTCTCCCTCGCCGGAGAATGGTCGGAAACAAGAACCCATACCGTCCGTGCGTTCGCACGGCCGGTATGGTGGGCTACAACGACCAGGGGGGTGTCCCTGCGACGGCTGACGACGCAGGGCACCCCCGGTTTACTTGCCAGGTCCCCCACCTCACCCTGCGCGGCGCCATGCTCCACGCAAGGTCGCCGGAGCATGGTGCTGGCAGGTTTTACAGGAGGGACCTGATTGCAAAGAACGAAGGAGAGTTAGGGGCCAAAATGCGAGGGTTCAGAAGTTGAGGGCCAAAGAGTAAATATATGAGGACCAAAGTGTAAAGTCGGTCAAGGAGGTTTCTTCTTAGGCTCAAGTTTTTATACATGACTAATTAGGACCTAAGGAATCTGATGGTGAATTTCATTTTCATATTAAACCTTGTTTGACCGGTCAATTTGCGCAAAAACCCAAATTAAGTTATTAATTGGGCATGGTTCTCAATGTAGGTCAAAATGGGTTCTAAAGGCCAAATTGAAGGTTCTAAACCCTAGAGATTATTTTTCTATGAATTTTAGAGGGTTTATTCTATTTTTACTTTGCCTCGAACCTTGTGAATTGAAGTGGGTTGTTTTAGGGTTACAGATTATCATTTGGTTCCTTGGAAGTGCTGTAGCCCTTGCTAGATCATCTCGTCCCACTTTTATTCTTATTAAGCTGTTTTGACCTGTGTTTGGGCCCTGAATTACCCTGTATGCAGATTATACTGGTAAAATTGCACTTTTACCCCTTATGACTGGTTTTCTTCTCAAACTCAGAATTCTCTGAGTTAAGCCTTTCCTTGAGATATGTAGGAGCTTTTATCCTTTGTATTGGGTCAAAATGAGCTAGTTATGGCTCATGATGAGGTTCTCATCAGCATCAAAGAGGAGCAATGATCACGACATGTTTCACGAATTAAAATTAGGGTTCGGAGAACCCATTGCCGTGGCTCGTAAAACACATCTATTAAATAAAATCTATAATCGTAACTCGAAATGTGAGTCCCGGGTCGAACACGTGGAGGCGAACGTTTGGTTTTGAAAATCCACGTTTTGCTTTTTATTTCTTTTTGTCATTTTTATCTTTTCTATTTTTTTTGGTATTTTTTATCAAGCAAGCGATTAGGTCGACGAAATTTTATCTAGCTAATCTACTTGCGAAATTATAAGAGAGAAAGAGAAACAATCATGGATTTCTAATCAAATATTTTTTTACAACTACGAAAATAGGAAAGATTACACTCTGAAAGCGAAAAAGATAGAAAGAGGTGAGAGAATCCCCCTCAAAGGTTGCTCGAAGGATAACTCGCTCTGGCATTTCCTGAAGGAAGGTAGTAAGGAGCGGGACGAGCGAGGATGGAGTCGAAGGACAGGGGGCGGGGCAGGATAGCGTCACGGTGACGATCTTCTTCCCGAAGGGAGGTGAGAAGACGACATTGGGATGCTCCACGAAGGGGGGTGAGGGGAGGGAAAAATATTTAGTTTTCTACTCTAGAGGAGCATCCTAAGCTTGGGACAAGCTCTCTTTAGAGCCCTGGAGGTGGTAAGAGGAAGAAAGGAAGAGATGGTTTAGAATGGAGGGGGATAGGTCCTTTTATAGTGGACAAAATCATCCATGGGCGATTAATGAAGACTGTAATCATCGCTGAAGATCCGCCCAATTGTCAGTAAAGATCGCGCCCCCACCTCTCACGCCCGCAGTTGTCCTTGCGCCTACAAGTAATTAGTGATGGTTATAAGCATCACTAAACGTCCGCCAAGCTGTCGCTAAAGGTCGGCGCCAATCAAGCACACGCCTGCTCACAGCTGCTGGCGCACGCATGGATGAAGCACGACCATTGGATCTTTGATGGATGCTCCAAATTGCACACTTGAGTTCGCTTCCACCAGCACGTGCGATCGTATGTCTGTCATCACGTCAAATATTGCATGCACAAACCACACGCATCGAGCAGTGCCACATGGCAAAGCTTCCGCCGCTTGATGCAACCAACAGGCGCAATCGAATCGCGCCCACGCTCGTGAAATTGGGTGCAGCGGCCGGGCTTCGAACACGCGCTCATTGGATGGAAGAGGAAGCTCCACCCACTGTGTTGAGGTGTTGGATTGTCGAGCGAAGCGATCAGATGGCTCGAGCCCCTAACCATTGGATGGAGATCCAACAGTTGCGATTTGGCATGGCTCTCCTTCATCTCATGGGGCGCGGCCAATATTGGGCGGCCTGGATGGCACCACGTGGCGCCATCTAGGCCGTCCATCTTTTGTCTATTGCAGAGGGTGCCACGATGCTCGGATCGAGGTGATTTCTAGGTGGCCGAACTACAATCATCGCTCTGGATCCATCTATATGGTCGAATTTCCCATTCGAAGCCCGTAAAGATGTCGCATTGCCCTCCTAGCCATTGATCTTCCTTGGCCAACATAAGGTGCTACGGGATTCCAATCTAGATTATTTCAGAGGCATTAGACTCCGATCATCGTCATGAAAAAATCTGTATGGTCAAATCGTCCATCCGAGGTCTTGAAATAAATCTTCTCTCCTGACCATAAAAAGGACCTAATTAACCTAAAATATATACAACTACTCTAAATGCAGAATGATGCATGTTATGCAATACTTATAACATGAAATGCAAATCTAAGCCTACGAACATGCATAATTAGGCATTTTAACCTAAATAGGTGTGTCTATGTCAAGCACTTTTTGACTAGGATGGAATGATTTTTGCAATATGTGCCGGTCATGGAAGGCTTTGACCTGCTCTTTGTAGATATGCGAGTTCTCGTACGCATCATTATGTAACTCGTCATCTCACTCATTTGCAACCAGCAATGGTTTCCAGCCTTCATGTGATCTAGATTTCACTTCCGTACTGCCCAATAGGCTTTATGCTCCATCTCTACAGGGAGGTGACATGCCTTCCCATACACAAGCCTAAATAGAGACATCCTTAGCTGGGTCTTATGGGCGGTCCTATAGGCCCACAAGGCTTCTAGAAGTCGAGTGGACCAATTTTTCTTGTCAGGACGAACTGTGACCTAAAGGGTTTTCTTTATCTCCCGATTGGATAGCTTAGCAAATCCATTGGTTTGGGGGTGATAAGGAGTTGAGATACAACACCCCATACTTTTTCATCAGGGACTGGAAGTGCACATTCGTGAAATGAGACCCGCCATTGCTGATGATGGCTTTAGGAACCCCAAATCTGGAACAGGTGTTGTCCTGAATGAACCGAAGAACAACTTTATGATCATTCATTCTTGTGGGTATAGCTTCGATCCATTTCAAGACAGTCAATAGCAAGTAAGATGTACTCAAAGCTGTTAGATCCTGGAAAAGGTCCCATAAAATCAATTCCCCATATGTCAAAGATCTTCCACATGATAATCGGATTCAAGGGCATCATATCACATGGGCCCTTGTTGCTGAGGGTTTAACAACGGGCACATGCCCTATAGTAGGATTGTGCGTCTTTGAACATAGTGGGTTGTTTACGAGGCGAAATTAGGTTTTAAAATCGATGCGTCGTAGTATAGGTTGAAATCGCTTGAAAATAAATAGATTTTATTACTCAAAGTTTTAAGTCCGAGGTCGAACATAGGAAGCAAATTGGGGTTTAAAAATCAAGAGCACAACTTCTGAGAAATTGAATATAATATGCAATGAAAATGGGAGTTGTAATGCAAAAATGTAAACATAGGAGAATAAAGAAGTCAGTGTATGAAGACAAGCACAAAAAATGGATGTCTGATTTGTGAATCAGACGCCTTAAACTTATGGATGCTACAGTGCTTTATTTCTTCTTTTTCTCTCCTCTGATCTTTGTCTATGTTCTTCTCTTGCAGCTGCCTTCTTCCTTCTCCTTCTTTCTCTTCTTCAGCTCTCGGACCTATGCCTTAGCTTCTTTTCCTTTGCCTTTGGCTTCTTCTCTTTCTTCTTCTTCTTCCTTCTCTGGCGGCTCCTCTTTCTTCTGCTTTCAATTCCTTCTTCTCTTTCTTATTTAGCCTTGCCTTCTCTGACTTAAGCTTTCTTTCTCTTTAGCCTTGCCTTCTCCTCCTTCCTTAGCTTTTCTCTGGCCGCTGCCTTCTCCTTCCTTGGCGTCTTCTTCTCCTTTCCTACGAGAGAAAAACCTATCCCTACCCACACGCGCTCTCTCTTCCTCTTTTTTTCTTAGGCTCGCTCTCCCAGAGCCACTTTCTCAAGTAATCAGGTCAGGTACGCGCACGGGACCAGGCCCACCAGCGTGTGGTGGTGTGCAAGGAGTGCAAGTCGGGTATATAAGTCGCACCAGGTCCGCGGAGGCAAGGTCATGGACGAAGCGGTGAGAGAGTGAGTGGGATGTCACCCCGTGGTCAGGAGGCGATAATCCTGATTCACTTTTTCACTTTATTCGGCTGCGGCGCTTCCAAAATTTTTGAGGTGGGACTATCTTCCCACCTCCCTTCGCGTGCGTCCGCAGCAGGCAATGTTGCTTGATTGCAGCGCAACTTGGGTCTTCGTAGCCAATTGGTTGTCTGGAGCTATGCACGAGGGGAGTTCGCACAACCTGGGGCTGTGCACCTGGAGCTGGCAGACCTGGAGGAGGCTTGCAAGCAAGCTCCTCGTTTGCTTTAATGGTGGCGGGCCTCCTACACCTGTCAACAAGCAAACGACCTTGCAGCCTTGCCAGAAAGCTCAAGAGGCATCACTGAGACACAGTGAGTGTGTTGCGAGGGTCGACGTGGCGTGGGGTTTCCGAAGTGTGCATGCCTATGGCACTCTGTGTGCGTGAGAGTGGGTGTGTTCGGGGGGTGTTTTGGGGGCGTGGTGCGGTGAGTGGAGTGAGGGTTTATGATCAGTGGAGTGTTGCAGTGATTATGGGGTGGTTGGCGAGGCAGATGGAGGTGTGGAGCAATGGGGACGCCTCACCGGAGGTCTGGCCAGAGATGAAGAAGGTGAGGGTGACTGCGTACATCGAGGGGCATTTTCAAGAAATAAAGAGGGAAAAAGAATTAGAGAGGAGAGAGGACTTAGTTGGATGTAGAGAGATGAAGGGGGAGGCAGAGATGGCGGTCGGCTCGTATTGCCGTCGCCAGAGACGAAGCACTCAATGGAGGGAGGATGGCGACGATGAAGGGGCTGCAAAGGCATCGGCGGGTGTTGTGCGACGCAGATGAACAAGAGGAAGAGAACCTTGCCACTAGTATTGTGGCTGGGTGACGAGAGAAAGAGAGGGAGGTCATCGAAGCTTGCTGAGCCACTGGCCGGAGAGAAAGAGAGGGAGACGAATTAGAGTGATTCTCTGGCCAATTTCAAGCATGGAAGGTGTGGAGGGATTTGGGTATGATTTTATAGGCCCTAGAGGAAGGATTTGTACTTGGAAGCCAAGCTTCCAAGCATGACAAGCTCGCCAGAGATGGAAGGTTGGAGGAGACCCGAATCTCTCATGCATTCGCATGAGAGATTGGGTACCAAATAAAGACTTGAATTGTGTTCAAACTAGAGGAGATTTCTCATAAAATCTCCCTTTCAATTTTGAAGGGGATTCTCTAAGAAATCAGAGAGTTCTTGCCTCTGGAATCTTGCCAGAGTAGGATTCCCTTTGCTATAATGGTGGAAGGACCTAATTACAAAGAATGACGAGGAAGCTAGGGGGTTTCTGCAGAGGTTTTCAAAAGATAGGGGTAGAAATGTAATTAGGTTGGACCTATTTGTAAAGTATGTCAAGATGAATTCCAAGGGCTAAATTTTGGTACAAACCTAATTTGGACCTAAGGAATCCAATGGTAAAGTTGGATTTTGGGTTTGACCATATTTGACTGGGAAATTTATGCAAAAATCTAATTTAGGGCACATATTTGACTGAGACCCCAATTTTTGGTCAAAATAGGATCCAAGGGCTAAATTGAAGGTTCTAAACCCTAGAGAATATTTTTCCATGATTTTTAGAATTTTATCCTGGCTAGAGCCTTGTTAAATCAAGTGGGTCTGTTTTAAGGTTACAAGAAGTCATTTAATTCCTAGAATTCACATGAACCCTTTTCTGTTTGAACCAACCCACTTTTTATCTTGTTAAGACCATTTGACCTGTGTTTAGCCCATGATAAATCCTATTGTTGTACTTCAATGGTAAAATTGCAGTTTTACCCCGTGTTTCTTGCTTTTCTCTCAGAATGGTTATTCATTGAGTTAGGACCTCCAGTTGGTTATGTAGGAGATTTTGTTCTCTTTTCTCGGTAAAAATGAGCTAGTTAGGGCTCATGATGGTGTTCCCATCATGGGACAAGAGAACCCACATTGGAGGATCTTTGTTGCAGTTTTACACCTAGAGTAATGGCCACCCTAGGCCTGGTCATGGCAGAACGAGAAGACATCATTGACCTTGTTGTCAGCAATGCATCTTAGAATTACTTGGTCATTACAGATGTGAAATAGATAAGGATCTTCCCAGACATAGTACTTGGCATCAAAAATCAGCTCGTCCCTCCGAGAAGTTGCCCAAGTAGGCTTTCCCCGTAACCAAGTAATTCACGATATCAGCAAACCAAGGAAGTCCATTAATGGCCAAGAGATGTCCATCCAAAAAATGATCGGTGATAGGTCCTGACGGTCAATGATCGAAGAAGGAACGTGAGACAAATGGTCAGTTACCACATTTTGCTTTCCTGCCTTGTCACGAATTTCGAGATCAAATTCTTGCAACAGCATGATCCAATGGATTAATCGAGGTTTCACGTCCTTCTTTGTAAGCAAGTGCCTTACTGCAGTGTGATCCGAGTAAATGATAACATGGGACCCCAGGAGGTATGATCTGAATTTCTCCAGACCAAATACTACAACCAGCAACTCTTTCTCCGTAATCATATAATTACACTGAGCCTCGTCCAGCATCTTGCTGGCGTAATATATAACCATCAATTTCTTGTCGATTTTCTACCGCAGCACTGCTCCTACTACGTGGTCAAACGCATCGTACATGATCTTGAAAGGTTGAGACCAATTAGGGGATTGTAGGATTGGAGCTTGGGTAACTCAATGTTTGCTCGCGAGAGTCGTCTTTTAAAAAATGTGTCACATTGAAGTATAGTCAATGAAAATCATAACAACACTTAAAATTTATAAACTCGAAAATAGGAAATGAGTCTGAGGTCATTCACAGGGAGCAAATGTGGAATTCATGCACTAATCATAATTAATAATAATGAGCACAATGATTAATTACCACAAAGATATTCAATGAATAATGATATACTCAAAAATATATTCAATTATAGCAATTGTATATCAAAAGTTGATGGGATAAAAAGAATATAAAGAATCGTAAAAATGGTGATTTAAATTACCAATTATATCCACCAATCAAGCGCTTATCCCAATGTAATCACAATCTCAAATTTCTCCACAGTGGTTAGAACCACTTAAATAGCATACCAAATATGTCCACAGTATTAGAGCCAAGGCCAAGTCAGACATCGTCAAGGCGCTATAGACGACTTAAACAACTCAAAGCACAGCCAAGGCACAAGGCCTCACCAACCTCAAGTATTAAGCCTCTTGAAATCTCGCTAAGTGTTCAGCATATATGGGCACGGATTTTGACGCTACAGTGCAAAACCTACCCACTACCCCCTTAGAAATTTTCCTCTTCCCTTTCTCAAAATCGGGTATAGGCTGAAGCAAGTAATCGGCTTTGTACAGTACCAAGCAGGGGATCAGACATGCGTGCTATGTACCACGAGTGAGGTGTGAGAGAGCACATGGGATAGCACATGGGCAATGGGGCCTCACCCCCTGTGTGAGAGGCGATAAACCTTTGAGACGAACTGCTCTTATGTGTTGTCTCAAGGCGCTGAATCCACGATGTGGGACTAATTAGCGTCACCTTCCTCCACACAGCTCCCTTTCATGTAGCAACAGAGTGGCATGATGAATTGAGGCAATTGATGTTGTCCGTTGCTTCAATTAAGAACTTGGAGTGCTTCAAAACCTGAGGCCATGTTGATTGTAAGCTGCAGCAAGTTGATTGAGGCTGGAAAGAGGCAAACGTGGTCGGCGAAAAAGGAGGTGGTGACGGAGATCCGACGATGACCTGAAACCATGAACACGGGCTTTAAGCCCTAATTAAACTAGCTCAGGATGATTGCCTCGAGTCGAGGAGTGAAACGGTGTCACTAACGTGGTGTTTTGAGCAATGTGGTGGTCGGACAGTGATAGACGAGCAAGCGACGGATGGGTTTGTACGATGGAGAGGGTGAGTGTGTGTGCGGTGAAATTTGTAAAGGGCTTTTGCTTGGGTGAATGTGGCAAAGGTATAGGAAGTGAGAACAAGGCGATTGGTGCGGTGTAGCGACGGCACGGGCTCACCAGAGCCTCTGCTGGAGTTGGAGAAGACAGAGGGGGAGACAGTGAAACTATGGTAGAATCGAGATGTTTAGGGTTAATTCCTAATCTAAGGAGAGAGAGGGAGAGAGGAGACCTAATTACGGATGGAGGGAGGATTTGGTGCCAGTTGTGATTGGCCGACGTCGAAGAAGGTGAAATCTCCGGTCGGTCAGGCAGCAAGGAGGAAGGCGTCTGAGAGCCTCCACTTTGGTCGATGAGAGGCGGAAGAAGATAAGGAAGAAGATACCTCTGCCTATTGTACGTGGTAGAGGGCGATGACAGATATTTGGAGAGGCTCGCCAGAGTCTTGGTGGAGGTGGTCGATGGGAGAGAAAGTTGAAGAATTTTGGCCTAAACCGAACTGAGGATGGTCTAGAGTTGGGGGAGTTCTTAAAGAGCTCAGACTGAACTCTAATTGAGGAAAGATGCTTAATTGGACCTTGGTTTGGAAGCAAAGAATCTCACGAATTTCATGGATTCGCATGGCCTCTCAACCACGAATCAAAGTTCAAGATTGGATTCACATGAATCCCCAATGTGTGAACTCCAATCCCACCAAATCTAGTGGGGTTTGGAGTTGATTTGATGAGGTTTTAGTTCGGTCAAAGTAGGTGCTTAGGTCGGTTGACCTAGCAATGGCAACAAGTACCTAACTGTGAAGAAGATGAAGAAGTTGGGGACCCATTTGCAATAAATTCGAAATTTAGGGGTTAAGTGAGAGAAATAGAAATCTAAGGGACTAAATTACAAACTAGGTCAAGATGGACTTTGATTGGACCCAAATTTTGGAATTAACCTAATTTGACCCAAGGAATCTAATGGTGAACTTGGATTTGAGTTTTAACCACATCTAACTAGGAAATTTGCACATAAGCCCAAATTAGGGTAGAATCCCGTCTAAAACTCCGTTTTAGGTCAAAATAGGTTCAAATGGTCAAACCAAGGGTACCAAACCTCTTATAATATTTTTATATGAATATTAATATGTTTATATGAATTTTATCTTGACCAGAACCTCTTCAATTTAAGCAGGTCTGAAATTAGGGTTTTGGTGCGTTGTTTTGGTTCGCGAAATGTGTGAAACCCTTTTTTTGTCAATGTTGACCCACTATCTGGACTTTAATACTCATTTGACCTTCAATTAACCCCTGGGTGACCTCGTGGTTACTCTACAGCAAAGGCTTCTAAGGCTCGAAAAAACTGCCCAGTGGTTCGATAACCCCAGCGGTTAAAGCACCCATGCATAAATGTATCATTTCTAGGTTCAGATTGCCAATGCATTTTGATAAGAGAGAGATAGAGAAGGATTTTTCATTTTGAGGGTTTTCTCTTTTTTCTTTTTATATTTCCCTAAATCCAGCCTCGAATTGGCTTTACACACATTCTATGTCGGATTCCTTGTCCCCACCATCAATCCTCGAAGGATGCCTAGCTTTCGATGCTTCAGGATAGCACCTCCCATGGCAACCCTTAGAACTCCTGGCTTTCGACACTTCGGGATAGTGCCACACATGGCATTTTGTAACTAAATTCAGGCCCTAGTAATCGACATTTCGAGATAATCCTACCCATGGCACATAAACCAACACAAGGTGCTTACATGCCCCCGGTAGGATATTTAGATATCCTAGAAGGAAAGCACCGAGGAGACGATATGCTAATACACATCTTCGAGGGAATTTTTCCACCTCTCCACGTCGAGAACTTGTCTAATCAACTTGTGTTTTCGAGCCACTCCTAAGCTAGATCTTCGAGATAACTTTTCATAATAGAACACTTTTGGCATTATTTCTTACATTAAGCACACTGAACCAAACTAGTGTGTGATTTTGGGTGTTTAGGTTACTAGGTCCCGCAAACCAAAGGGCAAGCAACAGGTCCGAATAATCCCTAAGCCTTAGACTTATTACATCAGCTTCGCACTTTCCTCAACCTCTTGAGGACTAACCTAGATCTTAACGAATACGTGAGTCTTTAAGCCCTAAAATAATCCCAAGAGGCCTAAGATCAGCACTCTTCCTAATCTCCTTGTCTCTAGCACTTCAAGACTTAATCCTTGTTTTGATTTGGTCTAGAACTTAAGTAGATTCCATAATCAATTGCTATGACTATCAATTTTTTCTTGATTTTGCTCCTTTATGACTTTTTCATTTCCTCCTCTTTTCCTCCACAAGAAAGATTTTCAATCATTTCCCAAAACTTTCCTCCCTTTCTTCCCTTTTTTTATATGTATTTGTTGATATGTGCCCTAGCTGTGGCAAGGAATGGTCTCCCTAAGGTGATCGGTGTGTCTCTTAGATTTTCAGTCCATGTCTAATACAATGAAGTCCACCGGGAAGTAGAAATCTCATATCCTAACTAGAATAACCTCTAGAACTGCTCTTGGTGACTTTATTGATCAGTCAGCTAGCTATAGGGTCACCTCAGTTGGTTTGGGCTCGGTTTCCTCAAAATTATCTAGTAGGGATGTGGGGATCAGATTTATGCAGGCTCCTAAATCCAATAAAGCTCAATCAAATTCTAGGTCGCCTATCTTACAAATTGATCAAAGGGGTGCCCAGATCTTTCACTTTCTGCAAGAATTTGCTCAAGATGATAGAGCTGGCTTGCTCAGACAACATAATCGGACTCTGATAAAGGCTAGTTTATCATCATTCTTATGACCTAAAATAGATCTAGCTCTTAGGTTTTTAACTCTGCAAACTGGTTTTCAGCCTACATTTAGAAATTTACTTAGGATAGGCATGCATTGCATTTTATTGTATTTTTGATATGTTTATCTGAGTGTCAGGGATAGGCAGAATGTCACATCTCGCATCCTTGTCACATAGGAAGGCAGAAGCTAAAGAAGAATCTCCTATCAGCTGGATCCCAGCTAAATCCAACTCATTTCGGCTGGATCCTAGCTCCTTCTAGCTGGATCAACTCATCCCTAGCTCCATTCAGCTCATCCCAGCTGAAGCTGAAAGGTAGCTCTAGCTAGTTCACCTTAACTCCATTCATCTCACCTCAGCTGAATGACGGCTCAAACTAGCTCAAGATAGTTGATCCCAGCTCCATTCCAGCTCCTCCAACTCAAAACAGATCACTAGAAGCTCAACCTAACTAGGACTAGCTACTGCCATCAACTAGCTAGACTTAGTGATGAGAGACTCATCATGATCTCTAATTACCCCTAATTAACTCGTCTTCCTAGTTAATTAGTTAAGGATATGAATATATAAGGGTTAATTATAAAATAAGGGATATTTAGTAAAGGACCTTAAAATAAGTTTAAAATGATATTTTATCATTTGATTAACATTATTAACAATCTAATTAATAATTGGACTCGAAATCTTATTAATCATTTCCTTAATTAATAAGTTAAGTAACTTAAACATAATGTATACATAAGTATATAATAACTTAAGTAATTTTACTTAGTCTAATAAATTAACCTAAAAAGGTCAAAAATGTAAATTCAAGGTCTAATCATAATAGTTACCTTATTTATTAACATATATAAAAAGTTGAAAAAGATCTAAGTTAAAATAAACCTTTAAAACCTAAGTTTACATTTAGGTCCTTACTAATCATTGCGATCGGGTCCTTAATTTTCATATAGGTCCTTAAGTTTCACTACACTTAGGTCCCTTTCGTCTTCTTCTTCTTCAGCCGATTGAACCGCTGACGACGGAGAGTGACTCCACCGCACGATCACTGCCCTGCCGACATCATTCTTCCTTCTCCAAGCTCTTGGAGCTTGCACTCACCACTTCATCTTCATCCATTGGTCTGGATTACTTTGAATTCCTAATTTCTGGAGAGAGTTAACCTCACCGTCATCGGAGATGATGCCGGAGGTTAAGCTCCCCAAGCTTCTTCTTCGTCCAGACTCCACAATCCTCTTCGTCTCCATTCACTACAAATACCCCCTCACCCCATTCACTACAAATACCCCCTCACCCCTTCAATTTCTCTCAAGTTGTCTCCCTTCCCTCTTCTAACACTGAGCCGACTGATTGCGCAGCAATCATAGGTCTTAATTGACCTAGATTAAGCTAGGACTCAGCATAAGTTAGGGTTATTCATGCATACATAAGCATTATCTGCATCTTTACTTCTCTTCTTTAGCTATGCATGAAATAATGTTATAATGTGTTGGTTAAGTGCATTATGTCAATTGCAGGCAATAAGCAGATCTGGAGCCGGATCTGGAGCAAGATCTGAAGTTGGATCTGGAATAACAGGAGTTGTAGCAGAGCTGGAGCAGAATGCTTAGTTTAGATATAGGAACGATAATGTAAGGAGGTTAAAGGTTTTCTATTCTATTAAGTAGAAATAAAGCAGTAAAATATGAAGAGCTTAGGTCCATCCTAGCCCTAGGATAGCCTAGAGACTTCCCCAAGCCTTAGCCACCCTTAGATTAGGTCACAACACCCTAGGAAGCCCTAAAACCCTAGTTCCAACCCTTATCTGGATGTCCAGATAAGTTATAGGACGTCCAGGACCCTTAGCCATCTCCCGCACACCTCAAACCCACTTCTGCAAAGTTATTGGACGTCCAGACACTTTGTCAGATGTCCAATTTCTGCAGAATACCAAAAACAGAACCCAAAATCCCTCCTGACTCTAATTGGACGTCCAGACAACAAGTCTGGACTTCTGATTTTTTAGTATAAGACGTCTGACACTATTATTAGACGTCTGATACAGCTCTCCAATTCCTGTTTTGAGATTTAAGCCTTGATCTTGGATCTCTAGGTCCCTAAATCCAATTCCAACCCCATAGGAACCTAAATTAAGGTGCCCTAACCCTAGTACATCACCTCTAGACCTCCCTAAGGACCTAATTAGGTCCTCACTAAACCTAATTGACTTGGATCTTATTCAATTCCATCAGCCTATTCAATTGGACTCATTAAGTCCAATTGATCTCAGCACACACTATCCAATTGGACTCAGTGAGAGTCCAATTAACCTAGACCTAAATTAATTGAGTTGTTTTACTCTCAATTAAGTTTCCACACACCCAATTAAACTTGTATTAAGTTTAATTTTACTTTACCTTAGTGAACTAGGGTTTATAACCCTAATTTGAGACATACCTTGACCTAAACCCACTAGAACCTAACCTAATCAACCTAGCCACCTAAGTTTCAACTCACACACACCCACACACACCATCCACACGAAAATACCTAGCCTAGAGTTCTCTAGAACTCTCTACCATATGTGGTTGCCTTGGTTGCCAAAATTAGCAACCAAGAGCCATTCAATTTTAGATCCACATTTGGTGGATCTAAAAACCACCATCCATCCTCTCTCTCTCACTCTCCCACAAGCTCCCACCATAGGCCTCTCTAGAGAATTCCATAATTCTCTAGAGAGCTTCCCTTAGGTCTATAAAAAGACCTAAGGGGAGGCCATTTGCACCCATTCACTTCCTTGGCAAATTCACTCCATTGGTGCCATTCACGCCACCTCCACTTAGCTAGCCACTCCACCTCCATGAGCTCACTACCACCACCATGGAGGACATCATGCCGAGATGCTAGATCAATCCTCCCTCTCTCCAAGGGTCGGCCTAAGCTACATTGGCCGCCCCTCATTCTTCTCCCGACCACTCCAAGGCCATCAGGGACCACCCCTGAATGCCCTTTATTCTGCTAGATTTAGTTTATGCTCTCCATGATTTTTACTGCTTTTATTTACTACTTAGTAGTGTAGCCCTTATTCTCCCCCAATGATGCATGCAAAATCCCCCCATAAATTCTTGTATACGATCATTTTCTGGTAGCTAGATTTACATTTTTAAGCATTCATGTACAAGCTTTCTTCTACCTTCCATGTTGCAAACACTCTCTTGAATGAATAGAAGATATACTTTTATATATATGTCTATGTGTTGAGAATCACCATGAGCTTATTGCAATATCTTTTGAGTGATTAATGTTGCATGTTTTTAATTCCTGATATACTTGCAACTAAGCATGTCGTACTTCAATACAAAATAATCATAAACCAGCGTGTGATTTTAAATGAAGTAGACTGGCAGAAAGATTGATTTCAAAAGTAAAATCAATGCCTCCCAGAGATGAACGACCGGGACTCAAGTCTCGTTATTTTTACAAACTTAATTTTTGACGAACGTTTTTACACGACTATACTACGATTTCCGATGACTTTCAAATGCGTGAAAATGATTTCTATCACTGACCCAATAGGCTATTCGTGTGCAACTTCAACGATCTTCCACACCATTCTCCGACTTCCTCCATTCATCTTGATTAGTCGAGGAGATTCACTGAGGTTAGCTGCATCTCTGGACACAGGCATCGACCAAGGAAATCCTCTACTCCATCCAAACTCGCCTGCCGGAGATTCTTCTTATACCCTCTGATTTCATCTTCCGCCATGAGCCATCGGCGGAATCCTGTTGACCCCTTCATCCAGGTAACAGTAGGTAGGAGTAGATTAAGAGTAGGAGTAGGAATAGGAGTAGTTTAGGTAGTTAAAGCAGTTAGCTTAGTTAATTGCAGATTTCAAACTTCATCTCCTTCGACTCTGGTGAGCTCCTTGAGCTTGCTGGAGCTCTTGTTTTGTCTTTTAAATTCATTATCCACATTCTTTAACCATCCACAATTATTTCTAATTCATTTAATCACTAATTGGATCACTAAATCACTTAATCCAAATCCACCTCCAATAGCCACTGTTGCTGTCCATGGCGGTAGTAGTTGACCTAGATTCACTTTCATCAGATCCTCCATCATCAATTCATCATCAAAGGATCTTAATTATCAACTTAATTTGATTAATTATCGTATATAACTTAAATACCTAATTTTATCTAAACTCCTGAGCTTGCTGTCAATGGTGGCTCAGGAGTTGTTTAAATTATAAACTAAATACATATTTATGATCACAGACCTTCTTTGACTTGTCTTGACCACTCTTCTAAGTGGGAGAGCAAGTCCTGTGCCTCAACCCACTTAAAATTCATTCACACTGTATTCACTGTTTAATATTTTATTTAACAAATTAAAGAAGAATTAATTGCGATCCCGAGATTCCTTGCAACCTCAGAAACATTTTCAAATCAAAAATGGCGCGACTCTTCATTCTGTATACATTTTTCATCTTTTCTGGACTCACTGAAGCTCCAGCGAGCTCCGGCGAGTGAATTTTGACCTTCAACCTATAGAACTTGTTGAGAAGTTCCAGAATGACTTAATTTTGATTTCTGATTTGTTTGAGGTTGTTTATTTAGGATTTTATCACTTGGAGCTTAGATTAGTGATCTGTCATCTCCAACTCTGGCAGAGTTGGAGAAGCCTGTACAGAAGCTTAAGAACTGCATTTAAGAGATCTAGAAGCTTCAATGCAGTACACTGAAGCTAATTTTACCCTCAAATCAGTGTAACAAACTCTTGATTTCTCTAACGAACAAAGCACTTTTTGATATCAGGCGATGATCTTGAAACCCTAGAATTCAAGGTCTAAACATCTGTTTAGAGGTCTGAGCATGTTTCTGAGGTTGAGGAGAAGAGATTCTAGGTTTTAATTCCCTGTGAAAAGGTTTAAAATAGAAAGTCAAAATTTGAGGCTTTCCAGTCAACTCTAAGTTTGATTCTTCAATTCTAGACTCAAACTGATGTGTTGATAAGTCTAAATTGATTCTGAGATGTCTGTGAATGATTTTGAAGTGATTTGAGCAAGCTCAGATGGTTAATTCTATTGGATTTCAATTACTGTCAGTTTAGGTTATTCTTGAACCCAAACTGGCGACAGTAAATTTTGGATGAATTTTGAAGTCAAATCCTACCCAGAAAAGCTTATAACGATCTTTAGAATCTATCCCAATTAATTAGAAATGTCCTTAGCTGTCTGTTGTGCATTTTAGAGTTAGAAATTTCGTTCTCTGAAACTTCTAGAGAAGCTTTGAGCTTCTGTGCTTCACCCGAAGCTCTTTAGAGCTTAAAACCCACACAAGCAAATGTGGAACCATCTACAGAGCCTGTTCAGACTCTTAGATAAGCTGGAAAGCCATCCTATGGACTCAGTAGATTTAATTTCATTTTCCAGTCATGTTTAACCCGTAGGAACCCCCTAATTTCACTTATCAAATCAGAGAGGAAATTATCCTCTAAACCTCAAATTGACCCTGGAATCCAGTAGAGCTATCTTAGAGCTCTCCATCAAGCTTTATCTTGCTTGATTTGGAGCTCTGAGCTAGGAGTAATCTTCATTTGAAGTTGGGTCTGGAGAGGGGAACAATAGTCCCATGCCAGAAGTTTTTTGAGTGCCCGCCTTAATATAAAACTAATTTGTGTTTAAGTCATGCCAATCGTTAAGCGCTTGGCGCGAATCCGAAATCTGACCTTTGAGCATGCGTGTGTATGTGTGGGCGAGTGCGCCTGCAGGTGTGCGCCTGAGTGGGCGTGTGTGTGATTGGCCCTGGGAGGCGTTGAGCCGGTTCGGCTTGAGAGAGGGCCGGTTTGGCTCAAGAGAAAAGAATCGAAAATAAACCCTAATGAAATTAGGCGAGGATCGAGTAGGGTCTGATCCCACCCTGATCTCAGGGTGCTGTGTATCCTCGAAAGGACCTCTCCACAAATTAAAAATAAAATTTTGGTTGAGAAAGAAATTTAACCCGGTTCAGCAAAAGGTTAACGAAGAAGGAAGGCTGAAGAAGGAAGGCTGAGGAGGAAGAGGAAGAACTCGCTAAGGAAAAGAGAAGAAGAAAGAAGGTAGGCATAAGGAAATACTTAAGAAGAGAAAGAGGAGAAGGGTAGGAACAGAAGCATAAGAGAAGAAAGAAAGTGATCGAGAGAAAAAGAAAATAAGAGGAAAATAGAAAGAGGAAGAAAGAAAGAATGAAGGATTAAGAAATAAAAGAAAAGGAAGAGAAAGAAGAAAGGTTGAAGAAGTTAATTTTCTTGTTACATTTTAATTTCTTTTTGTTCTTAATTTTTGTATTAAGGCATATAATGACTAAACAAACTCTTCTTTGCCTTAAATCATTTGAAATAAATAAAGAATTTACATGTTTTAATGTTGAAAATGAGAATTCATATGGGATTTTCCTTGTTATTCTATTTTAAACAATTTTAGCAAAATTCATGCTTCCATAATTAATTTAAATATACCTCCTATACTTATAAAGAAAAAAATAAAGATACTAGTGAATTTAGAATGAATTATACCTCCAAGCGAACGACCTGGAATCAACTAGTAAAAATTTTCTAAAATGTTAGGTTAATTCGACCCTATACTACTAATCGACACAACTTCGAGTTAACCTAAGTGACTTTTCTTCTACTCTTGATTAAGTAAAATTAACTTAATTAATTGAGTTGAGGTAAGAAACGAACATTTTAATGGCACCGTTGCCGGGGAGGCAATCCCTTAATTCACTAGAATTTAGTTGGTTTAGTTGTTTAATTAGGAGGTATTTGTAACTATATTTCTATTTTTAATAACTTTTGTTCTAATTAGTTGTATTTTGTTTTGTTTTTATTTTCTGTCTTCTTTTCAGGTTTACCTTTGCAGGTGATCTTAGGAGAAGGCAAGAATTTGTTACTGTTTCTTCTTTTGTGAGTATTTCTATACTTTTGTTTCGTTGCACTAAAAATTAAAAAAATACAAAAATACATTCTATCTAACTAGCAGCAACATACAATAAGCATACACTCTTAGGAGTACATTTTCTGCTAGAATAATTTCACAAATCTGACTTGGGAAAATTTTTATTATTTTTCTCACATCAGCGGGAAAGCACGAGAAAATCCTAGCTTGCCTTAGAAACTAGCAACGAACTAGCAAGCTAAGCCAACTAAGGTATCTCCTTACAATTCTCTTCAGCAACAACCAGCTCCAGTGTAGCTCCTTCCAACTACTTCCAGCTCCTCACCTCCAAAACCCTAGCTTCCTCTGCCTCCTACCCTACTCCCTACTAGCTAAGCTTGCTAAGCTAGCTTAGCTAAGCTAGTCCACCTCCATGGCACCAAAAAAAACCTAACCCTAAACCTCACCTAACTAGCTCCACCAACTAAGCTTACCTATAGTCCAACTAAGCTCCCCTATTCCCAATCCTTTTTGGTACCAAAAATAGGCACCCTTTGGCCCCTCAACCACCACCAAGAGACACCTACAATTGGCACCAAAACCTCCCTTTAACCACCCTCCAATTAGCGCCAAAACACTAAGCCATCTCTACCCTACACATTATCTCCCAATTCATCCCAACCATCCCTTTTTTCCCTCCTAAACCAATCCTTCTATAACCCACTTCCAATTGGCACCAAATGCACACATCCCTACACCCATGGACGTCCATGAAAGGTAACCTTCAACCCATAACCACCAACCCTAGCATCCCTTTAGGTGGTGCCACCTACCTAAATCTAGCCATTCATCCCATAACCACCTCCTTAAACCTAATCCCAACCCTCCATCAATCCACGCCAACCAACCCCCTCTCCATTCCTATTAATACCCCATCTAACCACCACCATATTCCCATCTTCTCCATTAGATTAGGTTCCACCCATACCTCCTACACCCACTCCAAGGAAGAAGAAGAGAAGAAGATCGAGGGGGCAACCTACTCGCCCCCTTGGTGGCTTCTTCCTCTTTTTCTTCTCCCTTGTGCCATGACAAGGAGGAGGTCATCTACATAGAGGGGACAGCCAGGGAAAGGAGGAACCTTAACGTGGTTGACACCCACCTTGAGGCGAGCGCTTGGAGAACTACATCAAGAAGCTAAGGAATTCCCTTTTTAAGTGTGGGGCAAACACACTTGGAGCAAGGGCTATGCAGGCTTCTACAAAGGATCTCTCGTTCTTTTTCTTTGTCTTGTTTTTGTATTAGTTAGTAGTTTACTATTTTTCTTGTAGAACCATTCCTCTACCTGTAATACTTACTAGTAATACAAATTTCAATTGCCATCCAATTTCTATTTTCTAGCTTAGTATGTTTTTCATGTTGTTACTAACTAAGTGCACCATACTCTCCTCTTCTAATTACCCTAGGCACACTTGCCTAGGGTAAGCTTCAAAGAGAGGGTTTCATTCTTGTAACCTTGGATTAGTGATAGGTAGTTCATCTTCACTTCAAAAACCCGATTGTTTCCAAAACCCTAAACCAACAAAATTGAACATACAAAAAGAAAAGTGTGGTTTGAGAAGCGAGAAAGAGAATCAATTTATGTGATTAACAATTTAGCTTCCTTGGACGACCCTAGATACTCCACTATCTAGGTTTTATAAATTGTAAAAGTTGATTGCGGATTTACGCATACGACATTATTTTAAATCTTCAACAAAATGCATATTTCCCACATTAGACTCCCATCATTGTTTCGCGACTTACACTTTGGTGTACATAAGACTTTCAGAATTCCCGCATAAGTCGGTACATGGCGGATCGCATCCATTACGAGGATGTTTATTTGGACTTGCTCAAAAAGCTTGACCAAGTCTTCCTCAAATGCCATGGGTTTGGGTTTCCTTTTTCCTTTGGTCAAGGCCTCAAGAAATGGAATCTCCATTGGTTCCTCTAGGATTAGTTCAGGCTCTGGATCTGGGATAGGTGTGTCCTGGATGACCATACTAGGGGTAGGCTCTGAACTACCAAGCCTGGAGTGGCTAGGATAAGGTGGATCATAAGTCATTTTGCCACTACATGTAGTAACAGCATTTACACCAGCCTGGTTTGGGTAAGGAGTCAGCAAGAGTGGTGGTTGTGGCTGATATCCCGCATACGATGTGGAAGCCTCCATCCAGTCGAGTGATGGAGTAGAAGGGGCCCAATAGACGTAGTGAGCTTGGCCCTGATTCGGATTCATAACGCACCCCTGGTTAGGCACGTTATTCGGATTTAGTAGAGGTTGGGAAGGGAGTGACCAGGCTGACGAGTTCCAGCCATCTATGCGAGTTGATTTTGAACCTCTGTGATCTCTTCTTTGTGATGTTTCTACATAACCGCATTGGTCTTCTTGATGCCAGCCAGGGCCTGCAAAATCAAGCTCATTTGATCTTCCCTGGTAGTCCTGGATTGGTAATTCGGGTTGGGCCCAGGCTGACCAAGCTGATATGGTCACAGAGCTTGTGGTAGGGGTTGGAATTGAGGTCTCGAGTTATGATTATTTCCCAACCATTTGAAATTCAAATGATTGCGCCATTCAGGGTTATATGAGTTGGAGAATGGATCATTCTAGATGGCGTGGAGATCCTCACAAGTCTGAGGAACTCCAGAGTAATCAGAGTATGAGGGTTCAGAGTTGCCCCAACTAGAGTAGGATGGTTTGGATTTTCCTCTGAAACCAGGATCAAACGGGGTTGGATACGTGTCCATCCCCTAATATGCGTGGTGGTGAACGTTATGCATGGCCTCCCTACCTAAGGGCGATTCTGCATACAAGTTTTGCTGTGCAGAGGTGGCTCTTTGTAGATGTCGAGTCAATTCATCCACCTTCTTCTTGATGAAAGAGACCTTATCCCAGTGACTGGCCACCAACTCCAAGTCGATGAATGCACATAGGTCTCGTGTCTCATGTGCCCCTTGCATGTTTGTCAATGCGTAAGTATGTGCCCCTCACATGTTTGTCAATGCGTAAGTGGTCGTTCGATCGAACACACCCATAGACTCGTTGTTTATGGAGTTCTCGCACATGTTCTTGAGAATCTCCCAAACGGTGTCTTCATGTTAACCCAAAATGCTGCCACCACAAGTTACATTAACAAATAAACTGATATCCGCACGAAGTATCTGGTAAAAAGACTAGACTTGTTCCCATTTAGGAACTCCATGATGGAGGCATTTCCACATGAGATCCAAAAAGCAGTCCCATGCTTCATGAAGTGGTTCTCCCGCATTCTACGTGGAATGCATGATTTGGTGCCTCAAGGCATTGGTGTGACCAACTAGGAAAATTTTCAAATTGGAGTTCCTCCCATGTGTTGATTGGTTGAGTTAGAGTTTGATACTAATGGATAGCCATATCCATAAGAGAGAAGGAGAACATCTTAATGAGCAGAATGTCCCGATTCTAAATAGGTGGTCAAAAGTCAGGGCCAGATGTTTCAGCTATTTGATGTGCTCGAAGAGATCTTTGGAGTTCAAGCCGTGGAATTTAGGGATCGCGTTAATTAGATCTGGCTTCAATTCAGTGTCAAGTCCTCTAGCCGGGATTTGCAC
Source organism: Thalassia testudinum (assembly GCA_037157565.1). NCBI lineage: Eukaryota > Viridiplantae > Streptophyta > Magnoliopsida > Alismatales > Hydrocharitaceae > Thalassia > Thalassia testudinum. The sequence continues at coordinate 1,390,616 of JAZHRO010000003.1, read as the reverse complement.
CTTGGGTTCGATAGCCACTGCTATGGGATTGTAGTGATCTCGCATCTATGAACGCTACGGGGGATTCATGAAGGCACGAATATATCAGTAAGGCACTGTAATTGATTTTGAACATTGGGCACTTCTTCTTGATTCTCCATGGATACAAATGATGGAGAGTTGGACTTGGATGTGGAAGTATCTGAAGAGATCTCGATCTGATTGGACGGAAGCACAAACAACTGAGTTGGAGCTTGACCTCAATGAGAGTGAACTGCTAATAGGGGCCTCAAGATTGGTCTTAAGGACCTCCTCCCGTACATGCACTATGGAATCAGATAAGGGACAGAATGTGTATTGGACCCAATTGAGGCACCCAACAAAGCTGGATGACTATCGAGTTTTGAGGTGGATGTTACCTCTGGATCAGAAATTTACCCACCCAAGAATTACTTGGGAAGCCATGAAGGGAGAGTCCTGCGTAGACCCCTACAAGGTAGAGCGTCCCCACGAGTTACAGGATTTCCCCCACACGACCTTCCTTGTCACTAAGATTCCAAGTAGACCAGAATGTATGAACTTGACTCCTAAGTTTACCAGTTTTAATCCTGCTTGTGCCTTGAATTTCACTTGGACTTGAAGTTGATTTGATTTGTGACTAAGTTGTTCGTTGTAGCATTTGTTTACGACATCAATTTTAAAAGAAGAATCGAACGTGAGTATGAGTGTCGAATACAAGGAGACATGAAATCGGATCAGTTAATTTCTTTAATGTCACAAAATATTTCATTTAATTTACTTGCAGAGAGAGAGAGAGAAAGAGAGAGTGTGTGTGTGTGGTAGGGTTAGAGATTCATGATAATATGGTGATTGCTAACTATTCATGAAATAGAACATGACAAAGCAAGATGATAATATATTGCATAATTAGAATCATTTTACAACTATAATGATAGATGAAATCTTAAAGCAACATAAACATTAAACTAAAGAATAAATGCACAAAATGGAGAGGCGAGGCAGCCATGGCAATGGAGGGGCATCCGTCGACGGCTCAACAGCTCTAAGACCTTGCTTTGAAGCTCTATGGAGGTGAGGGACATGCTTGGTAGAAGATGTTGAGAGATGACTCCCAAGGGGGTGTGTGTAGGGCTTTATATAGGCATGGGGAGGGCTTTCGGCCGAACAAAAATGGCCTTTGCACATGCTGGTTGCCGCTGGAGTGAGCTATGCACTGCTGGGTCATCCTTTGTGCGTGCTAAATGTGCACTGCTATGTTGCGCACACTGGAGCAAGCTGTGCACCCTCTGGAGCATGCAAGGCACGTTTACAGCTATTGCATCACCCATCAAAGGCCTTTGATTGTGAATCACAGCTGCCCTTCGTGCCTCGCAACCTCGATCGCGTGGGACTAATGTCAAGCGTCGGATCGAAGACAAACGGTCAAAGTCACGCGTGCATCGGTGCTTCAGATTGCACCTCACTCGATCAGACAATGGATGATGCATTCAAACGGCTTAAGCATCGCACACCCCCACACGTACGATCGCGCGTATGATTACACGTCGAATCGCACATACACGAATCGTGCACATCTAATGGCACCACGCAGCCACTTCATCGTCCATCTGATGGAGATCCGGCAGCCTAATTTTCTTTGCTTCTCGAGTGTAGTAGATTTGAGACCTCACGAGGTTTCAAACCCACGCCTTCCAAATGCGGGCACTCATCTCCACCAATGCACAATGCCTGCAGATTGTTGCAGGGAAGAGTTGCTGCCCATGCCTCCTCAACTGTTGGATGAGAGACGTGCGGCTAAGATCGTGTGTGCTATGCGATGAAGAGAAGGGGGCAAGTGCTGCTGGGCGTGCAGATGAGCGACACATGACACTTTTTTGGCCGTTAATCATTAGATCAACGGTCAGAACTTTTGGGTCTTGTTGTGAGAGCTACGAAGGTCGTATTGAGGTGATTTTGAGTCCGTTGGACTTTGTTCGTCTATCCGGATCTATCTATATGGTTCAATAGCTCATATGAGACCTGTTTCAATATGCACTTGTACATTCAATCATTGAACATTAATTCTAAGTAATCTTAACATAAAATAATGCAGAATGCATGTAATGCCCTCAAATCCACTATAATATGACATTAATGCACATGTGCCCTCGAACTTGACTCTAATTGATATAATTAATACTAATAATTGTAGAGTCATCATACCCTCATGCCCACCACTTTCTAGTCCCTAGCAAGGTTAACCTAAATGTTATGCACAACTAGAATTAAGAATCGATCGCTTAGGCACAAGTTACTTGTCAACAAGAGGAAATTTGTACAAAGAACCTGTTTCTGATTCCTGAGTATCAAAAAGAAATGGTTCCATCTCAATGGAACCTGATTTTGAATCAGTGATCTCGGGATCAAGGACCTCAGAGTCAAAGTCGAAGAATGGATCATGTATGCTGAGGTCATAGATTAGTTCATAGTTGTCAGGAAACAAAGGTTCTCCGAAATCAAAGTAAGATTCAAAATTGTCAGAGAACTGGCGAGAATCATGTTCTGAATCTGATTCAGGATCAGAGGTTCCACCACAGAATAGATCAAAAGATGTAGACTCAGCAACCTGACTTGGATCTAGCCTATTCTCATATTCTGAGCTCAAAAAGGTGTTCCCATTAGGCATGGGCTCAATTTCTTGGCTTGTAGGGAAGACCCAATCAAAACCCAACTCTTCCAACTCCTCGATTTCTGTACCGTAGATCTACGTGACTTCTAAAAAATTAATTTGTGTTTCTGAGGATGTTGGAGAGGTACATTCATCAAATACAGGCCCAAAATCATAATCCAAATTCAAACTCTGATTTTCATCATACGGGGCCTTGTAATCATCCCAATAAGGCTCAGATCTAGATTCTAGGTTAAGGGTGTGGGTTGGATCACTAGAATCTAGGTTGGGCTCTACAGGGATGTCAGAATTACCCTCGAGGGTCACCTTATTAGAGTAAGGAGCGGAATTTACACCCTCGAGAGGTTTGATTCAATCTCATTATCACAGGAGTCTAGGAAATCTAAGCTTGGCGAACCAGGGTTTTGGTTTTCTAGGGCTGGCTCAAAATCGTGTTCTCCTGCAATTGGATCCTCCAACCCATTTCAAGATTAGGAATGTTGATTCGTTCATAATTTGAATCAGGTTCCATTCGGGTTGGGGGTCCATAACAAGCTTGATCATCAAACACAGGATTTGGAAAATTGTGTTGATCACTAGTCTCACTCCAAGATGTTTTGCTAGTTTCTAACAGGCATTTTTGATCAATTGTTATATTTAATTTATTCAGCAATTCTCCCCGTTCTTTTAGAAATTCCTGAAATTTTTCCGGAAGTGACGGTTTGACCAAAGTTGCAGACAATCATTGTTGTGTAATTTCACCAATTCACCGTGTTCTGCTAATAGGAGATCTTGGTTTTAACCGTATTTCATTTGTGTCTATATTATCTCTACACAGTTCATGATGATCTCTGTTGTTTTTGCAAATCTTTCCTGAATGTCCCTTGCATAATATTCTTCATGGTTTCTATAGGCATTCTTAAGGATTTTTTCTTTCAAGCTCATTTGGGATTCAGGTTTCCTAAATAATCTTCCAATATAACCAGGCTGCATTTTGAATCAAATGGTGGAATCAAGATGTAGAATCAACACTCAGGCTTAGATTGGAGTTGATCAGATCTAAAAGAGATTCCTAAGAAAATCTGTGTGTGCTTTAAGGGAAGGGAAGAGGGACTGAATGTGATATTGACCCAATCAAGGCACCCAAAGATTTTTGGATGACTAAGGCAATTTCGAGGCGGGTAATACCTCTAAATCGGAAATTTGCACACCCAAGAAATACCTAGGCAACCAAGAAGGGAGAGCCCTGCAATGACCCCTACACGGTAGAGCGTCCCCACGGGTTATAGGGTTTCCCCCACCCGACCTTCCTTGTCACTGACGGTCTAGGTAGACCGAAATGTACAAACTTAAGTCCTTAAGTCTACCACTTTTATGTCCTAATTTGTGCCTCATTTCACTTGATTAAAGGTTAATTTTGACTTGTGACCAAATTTGGAGGTTGGTTGGCCTACAATGTAGACCAACTTCACCTGACCTGCCCTAAAGATGGCAGAATGAGATCTAGGTCAAGACCTAGAAATCACCCTAATTTGACTCCGAAGTTATTAGGTCCAAGGATTTTAGGGTTCAAGCGAATTTAAAGCCTGATTTTTAGGGTTTTTGTTTATTAGATCTTTTTAACCAGGGGTTTGGGTAGCACACAAATGCGGGTGGGTTTGTTTTTCTTTTATGCAGGTAAGTGTGAACTAGCACTTCAAAACCCTAAAAATTGAAACCTTAATTGGCTCTATTTCCAAGTCCAATTGATCTTGGCATGTTTATCTTAGGCTACAAGCAAGAAGTGTGTTAGCCCAAAAGTGATTAGAAATTAATCATAGTCCCTAATAGGCACAGGCAATTTGGAGTAGGATCTCTAAACAGAATCGCTTCAACTCAATGAGATTTGAAAAAAATTTCGCAAATCAGGAAACTTTCCCTTTAAAAAATAAGGCAGATGATTCCTAATTAATTGTTTCCTTTTTTGTCTTCCCAAGATTAGGAGGTTGATTAGGGAAGAATAGAGAAGTTACCTGCCCTGGAGTGGTTGATTTGCACCAAAGATCTCCACGTGAAGTACCTCGTAAAATCACAAAAAAAAACAAATAGGGTAAGTCAGTGCTCAAATATAAAAATATAGAAAAAGAATAGAGGTGAATTACGTGTTGCTCCCCGGCAATGGTGCCAAAATGTTAACAGAGTGAGATCAATGTTTATAAATGCTACGTTGTAGTATAGCCAAAATTGCTTTGAAAACAAAAATAATTTATTACTCGAATTTGAAGTCCGAGGTCGAACACATGGAGCAAACAGGAATTCACACACTAATCTCAAATAAAATGTAATTGAGCACAGAATTTAACTCAAATAAATTACTCAGAAATGATAATCAATGCAGAACATGAGTATAACAAGAATTTGACATGATAAAAAGAGATTTATAACATAATAATGGTGATTTAGATCACCAATTATTTAGTATAGTTATATGTATACTAAGGTAATCAATAATGCCACAATAATCAGGACCAAATCAATCAAATATCCACACAGTAGCTTGAATGCTACAATAATCAGATGTCTCCTTTGGAGATTAGCCGCCTTAAATGTTTAACTGCTACAGTGCCTTCTTCGTTGTTTCTTCTTTCTCTTCTCTTCTCCTCTTCTTCCATGGCCCTGTTCTTCCTTTAGTTCCTCTTTTTGCCTCTTCTTCTTCTGCCTTGATGGTCCTCCTCCTCCTCTTCTTTCTTTCTACTATCCATACCTTCTGATGCATAGGGGGAAACTTACGAAATTGGCTAAGTGCCAGCCAACTTTCCAGTGAGCAAAACCCTCCCCTACCCCGTGCAGACACTCCTCTCTTTCTCTCCTTGGGTCACACTCTCCCAGAGCCTCCAACAGTACCAGGTTATCGAGTATTCGGACCTAGAGTGCACCCAAGTCCAGGGAAGCGGGCGTGGGTCGCAGCTGAGGAGTGTACAAGGCTTAGGCGGGTAGTCGGACCAGACCAGATCCGCAGGGTCAGTATCGCGAACGAGGCTGAGTGAGGGTGTGGGGAACCTCACCCCCCAAGTGATTCGAAGCAATAAGCCTCTATCACTTTTTCCTCTTAAGCAGCTTCAATTGCTCCTCAGTCCACGATGTGGGACTACATCCCACCACCTTTCTCTGCGTGCGACTGCAACTACTTCTTCGCGCGATTGTGGTCAAAGGCTCAGTCAAAGAGCCAAATTGGCTCCTTGGATGCGCTCCTGGAGATGTTCCGCTGTGTCTGGGGCCTGTAGGGGCTGGAGCGAGGTTGAAGCTTTGCCTAAAGCTTCACTAATGGCGGTCAAGGCAGTGAAGACCTTAAAATAAGAATACGGCCTTGCGGCCAAGTTAAAGTGGTTCAGAACCTTCGCAGGGATGCGGCGAAGGTGTAGGTGGCGGTGGCGTGCTACAAAAGTTTGTATAGGTGGTTGGCAAAGACGAAATAGATCGGAGATGATGGATTTGTTCAGCAGGGAGTTCGGGTGGATAGGAAGGCAAATAGAGATAGAGGGTTTTGTGCGCGGAGGGATGGCAGTGCTTTTGGGAGTTGTGGTGAGGTGTGTGGATGAGTGTAGCATGCGGGGGACCTCACTGAAGGTGCGGCCGAAGATGGGGAAGACGAAGGTGAGCAGCGACATCGAAGGCTATTTTTGAGGTTTTTGGGTATAAAACTAAACCTAACAGCTAAGCGACTTAATCTAACCTAATCTAAATGGACGAATAGAGGAGAATAGCACTGGTGTTGGTAGGTCAGAGTTGTGGAAGAAGGTGCTCCGATGATGGGAACGGCGATGACGATGGAGATAGAGGGGCTCCTGTTGGTACAGCCAAGAGCGAACGAGAGAGAGAAAGAGAATCCAGCCACTGGTTTTGTGAACAGATGTCGAAGGAGGTCAGGTGGAGTCATCAGAGATTGTGGAGCTTCGCAGCCGAAAGAGGGAGGAAAGGAGGGTTTCATGGTCGGAATCAAGCTTAGGAGCACATTCATGCCATGGGGATCTTTTTATAGGGCTCAGGAGGGCATTTTGAGCTTGGAAGCCAAGCTTCCAAGCTAGGAGTTGTCACCAAAGTAGGAAACCCAAATCTCTCATGCGTTTGCATGAGAGATTGGGAAGATTATGAGCTAATGAACGGATTCAGAAGGAAGAGGACTCCTCAAAGAATCCCCCTTTCAATTTTGGAAGAGATTGATTAAACAAAGAAGTTCTCTTCAATCAAAGGTCGTCGGAGAAAGATTCCTCCACGATAATGGTGGAGGGACCTATTTGCAAAGAGTGACAACAAAGATAGGGGCCTTTTGTAAGGATTTCAAAAGTTAGGGGCATGTGTGAGAGAAAAGACTCAGACTAGACCAAATTGCAAACTAGGTCAAGCTGATCTCAAATTGGGCCCAAATTTTGGTAAAAATCTAATTTGAACCCAAGGAATCCAATGGTGAAGTTAGATTAGGTTTTGACCAAGTTTGACTGGGAAATTTATGCAAAAACCTAAATTAAGGCAAATGTCAGTCTGAGAATCTCTTTTGGGTAAAGACGGGTTCTGATGGTCAAATTGAGGATGCCAAACCCTAGAGAATATTTATCTATGAATTTTAGAGGGTTTACGTAAATTTTATCTTAACTAGAACCTCAGTTAACTAAGCAGGTCTATTTTTAGGATTTTAGAAGTCATTTAATTCTCAAAACACACGAAAACCCATTTCTGACTGTTCTAACCCACTTGTTGGATATTTAAGGCCATTTAACCCTTAATTACCCCTTAAGAAAACCCGTGATTATACAGAAATTGAGATATGCCATTAAAACTTCAATTTTACCCCTGTTTTACTGTTATTCTCTCAAAGTGGTTATGCAATAAATTATGGTCTCTAGTGGTTATGTAGAAGCATTTATTCCTTGATACTGACTAAATTAAGCTAGTTATGGCTTATGATGGTGTTCCCATCACCAACCCATCCAAAACTCGAAAGGGACTCTAAGTGCTAAGTATCTTGTTATGAAAATTATCATAGAGTGACTCAACGACAATTAAAATGTACTTTGAGCTTCTACACCCCTAGGTGACCCAAAAAAAAAGTGTTGCCTAAAGGTGTATCTATCTAATGAGTAGCTTTCTCTCTACTTTTATTTTTATGGGGTCAACACAAGGGCAAACCCAATGTGCATCTCCCCAGATTATTCTACTTCCCCGCTTCTTCCTTAAGTGTTTTGGAATTTTTGTACATTTTATGAGTTGGGATCTAGACAAACGGCTAATGGGCTGTTACCCATGATAACTTGCCAGCCATACTCGTGCAGTGATGTGTGGCTTTTTTTTTTTTTTTTTTCTCCTTATTCTTTTTTTCTATTTCTTTTTTTTTAAGTAGGTGACATCTCTGATATAAGATTTACCTAAAAGCAATAGTAAAAGAGAATGGTCCTGTGGCTAGGCTTTACACAACCAGACAATGGGCTATTACCCACGACAGCTTGCCAGCCATACCACCCTAGAAGGTCCATGGGCTATCCAATTTTCATTAAAATCGTCGAGGGGTGAGTCAGTGCAAAACGTGTGCAGATGCTTAGACTAAAAGTCTCCCCAAATTAGAGGGCAAGTTGATAAGTCATATACTTATCACCCTACTTTATTGACTAGATTAATATAAATTAAGGTGACGAGGACTCAAGAACAAGTCCACATTTTAGTGGACACCTGGACTGATTAAGCTTAAAGACCTGAAGAGTCTAAGCATTCAGGTCCTTAACATATCATTTCCTAAAGTTGGCAAGCTCCTAATGCCTCAGTTTTCTTTTCCCAATTCCTTTCTTTGTTGACAAGATAATTCAAGCCGACAGTATGTACTCAGAACATACGAATTACCTCCCCCCGTGCCTAAGTCGGACAATGTCCTCATTGGAAAATAAATGTAAGCAAGGGAGTAAGGAAAGAAATCACCTGAGTTTCACTAGTGAATCTGGTCAGCTTGAATCCTCTAGGTTGCCTCCCAGGAAGTTCTGAGTTTAGTGCCTTCAGCTGGGCATAGTACATAGACAATAGAGGATCAATCAGTTGAATGGTCTGGGTCAAGAAGAGGAAGACATAATCAGCTAGAGCCAGAGTCAGAAGTCCACAGATGCGGACTAGATTATGATGTAATCCCATCCCTAAAGGATGAGAACTTTGCAAATGGTGCATCACGCATGCCCATGTTTGTTTCTCTCTTAATCTGTGGGCATGCAGAGAAGTTTATTGGGACGAGTGCAACCTGAATCTAAAACGTCAGACACTAAAGATGTAGGCTTTGTAATTAGCTTGTGTCCCTTTAAAGTTGTAATCCCTCAAAGTCTATCAATCTTAGTGAATTTAGGTTGTGGGATTTCAATTCTGATAGGGCATGTAACAAAATCAAGAGTTTCACAGTGGGCTCTAAAATCAAGCATGAGGTCTCTCTCCAAAGAAAAATCCATCCCTTTTTCAACTAGGGTTTCATTGCTTATTCCCTCTATTCCTTAATCCTTAGAATATTATCTTCAACCTCTTGTAGATCAGACTTAATTTCCAAGGTTGAAGTAGAGGTAGGGCTAATTTCATCATCTAACCCAGACTCAAATTCTTTCCCTTGGCCCTCTACTAAACTTGTGATGGGAGTTTCAAATGATTCAAAATCAATTATTTCAAAATCGTAACCCCATTCCCCATCTTCAATTTTGGATGTCTCTTTCACCAAATCACTTTTCTCAGGGAGATTAGATTTGGATTTAAAGACATCGACCCCCAAATTCTCAATTTCCTCTTGATTTTTGTCCTCAACCTTCCCCAAGTCATGTTCTAAGGAATCCTTAATGACATTTTCTAATGAGTTGTCCAACAATGGGGGAGTATCAATGGTGGATTGAACCAATTTTGGGCAAATAGGTGCAATCCAATCAATCACCACGGGACCTTGCTTCATGAATTCCGTAAAAGAAGTTGATTGCAACAGTGTTCTTTCACCTTCTTCATCCAGTTGTTGGAACATATTAATCATGGCTTATTTCCTCTCAATTAATTCTTGGTTCTATCTATATAACTCCAACTGAAGGCTATCAAGAATTGACTGAGTGTCATTAGGTTTTCCTTGGATTTCCTCCTTATTGTACTTAGCATTCAAATTAGGGTTGGGAGGTATGGATGAGGATGTATATCAGAGTCCGTACTGGGGTTTAAGTTCTTAGGTGGGCCCTCTATTCTATCATTTTCGGGGTCCAATTCCTCAACAGGTACCATTTTCTGTTTAGTCCTACTCCATAATAATTGAGGTTCTAAGTCCTCCTCCCAGTCGGATTCTTCATCAGGGGTCCAAAGTGGGTGTTGATCATACTTGGTTTGCCCAGGTTTATGATCATCATCATTTGATTTTCATTTTTCTAAAATCCCTTCCAATCCATAGGTCAACTAGGAGAGATCCTTGAATTCAGATGACCTATCATGGTTATTGTCCTAGGAATGGTAGGGGTCTTGGTGTTCTCCTAAAATGTAGGTCCTATCAGATTGGTTAGTGGGTGGGTGGGACCTAAAAGAGGAGTCATCAGGAGGAGAATCAAGATAATGATCCCCAATGTTTGGATCATACCCCTAAGTGGGTGGGTTGGGTGTATCCCAATAGGAGGTTGGTGTGACTTGGGTAAAATAGGGATAGTTGGAATAAGAGGGGTATTCTAGGTACTTAGGTCTTGGATTATTTCCCCAACTAGGTGGTTGGTTATCCCAAGTAAACTGTGGATACAGTCTACTTGGGTTAGAATACAAATCATGTTGAAGATAGTTTGGGAAGGAAGGATAGTTATTGCAATCCATGGTTTGGAGGAAGTGAAGGGATAAGGAATAGACGAGAGAGTTGTGTATGCAAAACCAAGCAAACAAACTAGGCCCTATAATGTAGACCTAGGTGACCTAGAAGCATTGAAAGAATAATAAAATTTGCAAGCACTTAAACCCTTTTTTCCCAAAGTTAATTGTTAAGAACGGAAAACTACACAAACGGAGTTGGATTTGAAAAACTTGTCTTTGTAGTTCGATTTGCAAACAATCCGTCAATAGATAAAATTTAATCGAAATTCTTAAAGAAATTCCCGGTCAAACATAGGGAAGCTACGTCGATCTAAAATCCACTATTATATTTTGTGGAAATTTTGTTTGAAAGCGAGATAATTACAATGGAATTGATATTAACACTGAGAGAGAGAGAGAGGGAATACTCACTTGATATAAGAATACTATTTTTACAACTAGAAAGCGAGAAATGATTACAGCTAGAAAGCGGAAAATTCTATTCTAGAAAGCAAAAAAAAGGGAGAGAGATATCATCCTCCTTGACGATTGCTTGGAGGACGAGCCGGACGGAGCGACGCCTGAAAGACGGAGGATGGAGCGGGAAGGAGGATAAAGCAGGAGGAAGGAGGAATGAGGCAGCACGTCGTCATCGTCGCGAGATCCACTTCCGAAACAGGGGCGAGAAAATTTTAGATTTGGCTCTAAAGGAGCATCCCGGGTGTATGACAAGCTTCTCTAGAGTTTTGGAGAGGGAGAGAGGTGAAGGAAGGGATGAGAATTTGGTAGGGTAGGGGTCTCCTTTTATAGTTGCAAGGATTAGGGATAATTTAGTCATTCCATATTTAAAAACATTAACATTAGGTCTTTAGTGACGGATTTATTCGTCACTAAAGACCTGTCGTGGGCAATGTGTGCGCACACCACATGCGCCTCCTCCTCTCCGGCACGCCTAACGCATGCACGTGATCGGACGGTTTAGATTGCACCTCGCTCGCTTCAGCTTCGCGCACCGGCACGTGAGATCAAGCGTGAAACGGGGCGTCCAATTGCGCATGTGCCGATTAGACGACCTAGGCCATTCGTAGCTAATCACGTGGTCGAGATCGCGTGCATCCACACAAGAAGAAGTGCTTCTCAATGGCTCGATCTCGCGCTCTTTGCACGCATAGTGCCTTAACCACTACGCTACGCAGCGGTTTAAGGCACGACGTTGCTTTTGCACTCGGCTAATCTTGGTTAGTGGATCTTCATCCAACGGCCGAGATCTCACGTCACGTAAGCCTTCAAGAGTTGAACGGAGGGGGGCCGGCCAGGTGTGGATGATTGGGCTGGTGCCACATGGCACCATCCTAACCGTCCATCTTCTTTATGTTGCAGATGGTGCCACGGATGTCGGATTGGACTAATTTTTGCGTCGTTAGGCTGCAATCGTCGCTCCAAACCCATCCATGAGGTCGGATTTTTCGTCTGAAGTACGGATTGACACCATCTTAGCCTTGATCTCTGAGCTTCCTCAGACTATATCTGGTGCTACGGATGTCCGATTAGGGCGATCTTGGAGTCATTGAACTCCCGTCGTCACCCTGATCAGATCCATATGGTTGGATCCTCGGTCCGAAGTCCTAATTAAAAGTTGCCCTTCCCCTGGCCATAAAAGGAGACAATTACTATACAATTTGTACAATTTAACCTAAATACATAATTATGCATGTTATGCAACATTTACAATGCATGATGCTAATATGACACTAAGAACATGCATTAATAGACGTTTTTGGCTATTTAGATGTATGCGCATCACACCCCCATACCTACCTTTTGCTAGTCCCTTGCAAAAACTACATGCTATTTATAAAAATATTAGGATTGGATTACTCGGGCAAAAGTCATTTTCAACATTATGAAATTTTTACTTAGGACCTGAACTTCAAAGACACAACAGCACCCGGGTATCTGCCAAAATGCAGACCGCCTCAAGCCCTTGCCTTATTCAAAGAAGGATCACTTTTTCTCCTTTTCTTCTTTTCTAATTTTTTTGGATTTTTGAGTTTAGGGTTTCAGAGTGGCTTTCTACAGCCACAGCCCACCCAAGACTCGATGAAAACCCTAAGTTCTAAGCATCTTTTTGTGAATGCGATAGACTCGTTGATCAGCAATCAGAATGGACTTCGAGTTTTTACGACCCTAGGTGACCTTAAAAAGAATTCTACCTAAAGGTGTATCTATACAGTCGGTAGCTTTTTCCCTACTTTTATTTTTTATGGGGTCAACATAAGGGTGAATCCAATGTATATCTTCCCAGCTTATTCTACTTCTCCACTTCTTCCTAAGTGTTTTAGGAATTAAACGTGCATTTCTTGAGCTAGGATCTGGACAACCTACTAATGGGCTGCTACCCACAATAACTTGCCAACCATACTCGTGCGGTGAAGTGTGGCTTTTTTTTTTTCTTTTCTCCTTTTCTTTTTCTTTTTCTTTTTCATTTCTTTTTAACTTTTTTTTTAAGTTGGTGGCTTCCCTGGTCTAAGATTTACCTAAAGGCAGTAGGAAAAAAATGGTCCAGTGACTAGACGCTGGACAACCTACCTATGGGCTGTTACCCACGATAACTTGTCAGCCATACCACCCTAGAATTTTCAATAGCTACCTAATTTCCATTAAAACTCCCGAACAACAAGCCAGTGCGAATAGTGTGTAGATGCTTAGACTTGAAGTTCCCTCAAACAAAGGGCAAGTTGATAAGTCGTGTGCTTATCACCCCAACTTAACCAAATTGAAATAGAATTCAAGATGGTGAGGACTTGATAAACAAATCCACATTTTAGTGGATACCCGAGCTGATTAAGCCTAAAGACTTGAAGGGTCTTAGTGTTCAGATCCTACTATAATATTTCCTAAGATTGAAAAGTCCTAATGCCCAAGTTTTCTCTCCTAATTCAATTTTCTTTTTTTGAGAAAAACAAGTAGAACTTACAAGAATTCCACAAAGCTGACAAAATCATTCAGAAATGAATCCACCCCCCCATGCCCAGCTGATGCAATGTCAGCATTGAGAATAAAAGACATGAAAGGAAGGGTAGAATGTAGAAGATATCACCTGAATATGATGCTCGGTCAGCACTAAGTTAGACTGTACAACTACTAAGTTTAATGCCATCAACTAGGCGAAGTCCAGCCAAAGAAATCACAATGTGATTAGAGCAACCATGTCTGAGATAGGTTCTGGAACAATACGGTCAATAAAAGGCTTCAGACATTGACCGTTGACTTTAAATGAATTACCCATCTTCGGGTCAGAGATCTGAATGGCCCCATTTGGAAATATCTGATCGATGATGAATGGGCCATTCCACTTTGACCTAAGTTTGCCGGGAAAGAGCTTAAGTCGAGAATCAAAGAGCCAAACCTTTTGGTTTGGCTCAAAGCCTTATGGGATATCAATTGGTAATGGAGAGCTTTGGTCCGAGCCTTATAGATCTTGGCATTCTCGTATGTGCCGTTTCTAAGCTCATCCAACTCAGATAGTTGGAGTTTACTGATCTTTCCAGCTAAACTCAAATCCAGATTACACTACTTGATTGCCCAGAATGCCCTATGTTCAATTTCTACGGGTAAATGGCATGCCTTTCCATACACCAGACAAAACAGTAACATGTTGATAGGCATTTTGTACGTCATACGATAGGCCCAAAGAGCCTCCTCAAGCTTTTGAGTCCAGTCTTTACGATCAGGCCTAACCGTTTTCTGAAATATATTCTTGATCTCCCGATTGGAGATCTCGACCTATCCATTCGTCTGGGAATGGTAAGGTGTGGAGATTCTATGATTTACCCCATATTTTGCCAATAAATTACGAAACTGAGCATTATGAAGTGAGTACCACCATCACTGATGATGGCCCTCGGAATCCCGAACCGACTGAAGATGTTCTTCTTGACGAAATCGATGACCACCTTGTGGTCATTGGTTCGAGTGGGGACAACCTCGATCTACTTGGACATGTAATCAACAGCGATGAGAATGTACTGGTGTCCAAATGAAGGAGGAAGGGTCCCATGAAATCGATGCCCCAAACATCGAAGATTTCAACAAGAATAATCGGGTTTAAAGGCATCATGTGTCTCTTGGTTATGCTCCCAAGTGCCTAGAATTGGGAACACGACCTCGAGAATTCCTGGGCATCCTTGAATAAAGACGGCCAATAGAATCCAGATTGCAAAATCTTTGCAACTATCTTTTTCCTGGAGAAATGTCCACCACACACAGATGCATGGCAGAACTCGAGTATACTTTTGAATTCATTCTCCGGAACACATCAAAGAATAATCTGATCAGAGCCGAAGAGGTACAATTCAAGGTTCTCCCAGAAGTAATATTTGGCCTCATATTTGAGTCTATCTCATTGTTGCTTGGTCTAATCCTGAGGTATTTGACCAACGGCCAAATAATTTACAATGTCTGCAAATCATGGAGTTTGGACACTTGAAACTGCAAGGATAGTCTCATTCGGAAAAGTATCAGCAATCGAAATATTCCGACGAGAAGAATCACTCAGAAGTCTTGAAAGATGATCCACCACCACATTTTGTGCCTCGGATTTATTTTTTATTTCAAGATTGAATTCTTGAAGCAGAAGAATCCATCGAATAAGCTGGGGTTTGGCATCCTTTTTTACCAAGAGATGTCTCAAGGCTGAGTGGTCAATCTAAATTATGAAGTGAGACCCTAAGAGATAACCCTAAATTTCTCCAAAGCAAATACTACAGCTATCAATTCCTTCTTAGTAATAGTGTAAATCCTCTAGGCCTTGTCCAGAGTTTTGCTAGCGTAGTAGATGACAGAGGGCTTCTTATCGATCTTCTGACCCAAAATAGCCCCGACCGCATAATCAGAAGCGTCGGTCATGATCTCGAATTGGGCTGTCCAAACCGGTGGTTGCAACACCAGAGCACAAGTGACTACCATTTTAAGAAAATCAAATGCCTTACAGCATGATTCGTTGAAATCAAACAGTGTATCTTTGTCGAGAAGGTTGCTCAGAGGTCGAGCAACCTTAGAGAAGTCCTTGATGAACCTCCTATAGAATCCCACATGACCAAGAAATGATCAAATTTGTTTGACAGATGTGGGAAGAGGAAGTTTAGAGATAGCATCAACCTTAGCTTTGTCAACTTCGATTCCCTGTTCAGAGATTACATGACCTAAGATGATGCCTTCTTGTGTCATGAAATGACTCTTTTCCCAGCTAAGGACCAGTCTTGTTTTGATGCATCGTTTAAGAATCATTTCAAGATTAGCCAGGCAAGAATCAAACGATTCTCCGAAGATAAAGAAATCGTCCATGAAGACTTCCATAAATTCTCCCACCATGTCAGAGAATATGGCTAACATACACCTTTGAAGAGTTGTGGGTCCATTGCATAAGCCTAATGGCATCCTACGGAAAGCAAAGGTTCCATAGGAACAGGTGAAAGTCATTTTTTCCTGAACCTTTGCTTTCCGTAGGGATGGATAGGAGGTTCCATAGGGATGGATAGCTGAATAGATTCTCCTTTCTCATAGGGTTTTGATGCATCCAGAAATGAGAAAGCTGGGATTACATTCTCCTTTCTCATTAGTCACATCGGTAATCCCAGCTTTCTTCAGAACAATTTGCACGGGATTTACCCAAGGACTATCATAGATCAGATAAATGATTCCTACATCGAGCCACTTGATAATTTCCTTCTTGACCACTTCTCGCATATTAAGGTTTAATCTCCTCTACATTTGGCGAGAAGGGCGGGATCCATCCTCCATGAATATTCTGTGATTGCAGTAAGATGGCTCGATCCCCCTAAGGTCATGAATGGTCCAACCAATTACCTCATTGTGTTCCTTTAGGACCTTGATCAGTTTAGTTTCCTTCTCCTTAGTTAATCTAGCATAAATAATCACATGGAGCGTCTTTTATGGTCCCAAAAACTAATATTTAGGACTCTCAAGCAATGGTTTCAATTCGAGCTGGGGCGGGTTTAGGATTGAAGGTAAGGATGATGCTGATGAAGATTCACCAAGAGGAAGAGGTTGAAGGTGAACAAAATCAATAACCTCTTCAAAATGTGGCTGGTTTGCCACAGAGGGTTGCTAGTCAGATCCATCACAACAAGAGGAACTTTCGATTGCAGAAACTGCCATACATGTTTCAATATTCAAGTTGTCTTCCTCAAGTTCCTCTATAAATCCACAATCCTCGAATTTGTTAATCGCCTTAAAAATATCCAATTTCAATTCTAATCCCCAAAGGCGATTTCCATGCTACCGCTCTCACAGTTGATATTAGCCTTAGCGATAGCCAGGAATGGACACCCCAGAATGATGGACATGTTCCTTAAATTCTCAGGTACATCCTTGTCAAGGAAAAGGAAATCTACAGGAAAATAGAAATCCTTAACCTTGACAATAACATCTTCAATAATACCTCGCAAATTTGTAACCGAATAGTCCGCTAAATGTAGCATTACTGAAGTCGGCCGAAGTTCACCTAATCTGAACTTCTTGTAAAGAGAAGTCGGAATTAGGTCAATGGATGCACCTAGATCCAGAAGTGCTCTATCAAAGGTGTAATCTCCGATGACACAAGCAATCAAAGGAGCACCTGGATCTCTCTTTTTCTAAGGAAGGTGATGCAAGATAACAGAACTAGCCTGCTCGGAGAGTATCACCTTCCTCAGAACATATTCCCTCAACTTACACTTCTGTGTTCATAAATCCTTTAAAAATTTAGCGTAAGCTGGTATGTATTTGATAGCATCGAGGAGTAGGATATTAATCTCAACATCCTTGAATATATTCAAGAGCTCCTCATTACTATCAACAGGCTTCTTCTTCCTAGGTTTAATCAAGGCCTCAGGAAAAGGAACATGAGTTAGATCTTTGGAATCAAGTTCCTAAGCCTTGATTTCTTCTTTAGAGTTCTCCTTTCTCCCCTCAGGCTCTCCAGGATTTAGTAGATCAGAATAGTGTGGTTGTGGATCCTGAGTTTGTTTTCCACTCCTCAAGGTAATATAATTAGCAGATACATACGGATTTGGGTCTTGGGGAGGGTTAGGAAAGATTGGAGGGGTTTCATTAGCCAGAAACCTTTGATTTGAAGAAGCAGAAGAGGAAGGACCATGCTCAACCACCTGAGCATGTGCGTGCGGGTCCTTCTGATTCTCATACCCTTAAGCTTGATTGACCGGATTCTAGATATTACATGGGTTGGGTACGAGTTGAGATGGTAGAGATCCAGGTTGACGAGAATTAGCAATGAACATGATTTGCAAGTTGTCCAGTGAAGTTTTCATTTATTAAATGAGCTGGAACATAGATCCTTGCATTTCTACCATCTGTCGGTTCAAATCAGCCTGCCTTACGGGTTGACGGGCATTCCAAGATAGCTGATTGACCTGATTCGGGGGCAGCTGAGTGTAAACATGACCCTGACCCATTGGTCTTTGTAGAGCATAGTTGCTAGGTCAGAATTGGGTCTGCTACCCTGGGTTTTTCCAAGAGAAGTTAGGGTGGTTCCTCCAACCTAGATTATAAGCATTGGAGTAAGGGTTAGACCTAACGTTCTCCTATACATCATAGACATCCTCATAGGGTGAGGATGGAGAGAAAGAAAGGGAGGGATCAGAGAAACTGGGATCAAAGGCCCCAGTTTAGAACCCATGTGGTTCCGAATAATGCTGGCTCACAGGTTGAGCCGCATCAAGTTGATTCACAAACTCTCGTCCAAAAGGAGCTCGCGCCGAATGGAATCCCGAATTCTGGGATTGAGTGGATCAAGAATTGTTCATTGAGTTTCCAGCCATCCACTTCTCCATCCTTTTAGTAACCAAGTCCACCTTCTCTAGTTTATTGCAAATCAATTTCATATCGAATGAATGAGAGTCGCGGACTTCATTAACATTCTATCTGGGTTGTTAGGACCGATTAAAAGTATCCATGGAGGCATGATTGATTGAATTTTCACTCATCTCCTCAAACAAATCGTGTACGCTATCTGCGTCTTTGTTGAGGAAATTGCCTCTGCAAGAAGCGTCCACGTGATTTCTGAGTTGCTCAGTCAACCCATGGTAGAAGATCTGCACAAGCTACCATTTCAACACCTCGTGGTATGGACACTTTAGCAATAAGTCCTGGAATCACCCCCAGGTAACATGAAACTGCTCCCCTGGCCACTAGGTGAAGGTAGTAATCGCCCATCTCTAAGCATTGGTACATCTGACAGGGAAGAATTTCTTCAAGAAAGCCGATTTCAGATCATTTCATGTTACAATCGGCCTTCCTATGGTCCTGTACCAATGAGCGGCTTTATCCCTAAGAGAGTGGGGAAAGAGCCTCATGATCATCTACTCTTCATTCATGCTTCGCGCCTTGGTGGTCTGGACCAAAGTGGTCAAGTCCTCCAAGTGCTGAAACGGGCCTTCAGAGCCAAGCCCATGGAAATGTTTGATCAAGCTTAACACCTAGGGCTTGATTTCTACGTCTCCGACAAGAATCTGGACACCGGGATGTTCCCCTTAATTTGAAGGATCATAAAAATCCTTCAAGGGCTGAGCACCCTGCATTCTCTGGAACCATTCTTACATTCTCTACATTTGTTGCAGCTGCCTTTGAAACATCTCCTATGGATTCTGAGGCAGAGGAAGTTGTTGATCGTCCATGGGATCAATTTGGCCAAAATCCAATCTACGCCTCCTAGAATACTCTAGTGGTCCTTCCAATCGAGGATTCAATGACCTCCTTCCAAGCATAAACTAGGAAAAGGTCGGAACGACTGGGGATAAGAACCCTACAACACAACAAAAAAATCTTGTCCTTAAGTGGGGTAGCCTAAGGATCTACAGACTCTCAGAATCCGTCTTACGATTATAGACGATTTACTCTACTTGCGTCCAATCAATCCAACCAGTTAGAAGGAGGGACTGGGGAGAAGGTTCTTCCTTTGGCTTGCGCCTCCAGTTTCAAGTGTACCCCCCAGCCGCGGTCATTTGATGCTACTCCCCTAGCTAGACATCAGATTGATTTGTACAAGCAGGTTAATCGTAAACAATCTCAGACTGGATCCCGAAGAGTGAATTAGTCCTTAAGGCCAACGTCTACTTGATTTTATTTAGGCCTAGGATTGTAGTGCTTATGGAATCTGGTGGGCCCGTAAGATGGGTTGTGCCCTTAATGATCAATTGAATATGTGTGAGTGCATGCACAACCAAGGTTTTCAAGCAAGATTATTTTTGATGAGTGGATTTTAAGGTTCAAATCTTGCTTAAGTAGCTTTTTAGGGTTTGGAATTAGGTTAATTCAATCAAGTTTCAGAGGCAAACCAGATTTTCAAGCATGGGTAAAGATCATTTTCCTTTTGAAATCAAAAGGTAAAGTGGAGTGCCTGGTATTGACTTAAATTGAAAACCCTAAAGGGAAGCTACTTGGTGAGTTGATTTTAGGTTAAGTGGTGCAACCCAAACAACTCAAACAATTGGCCAAAATTTCACCACTGAGTTAGCACACAAGATGATTAACCTAGATTGATTTCTACTCTTTTATATGTTGATTCGCGTGTACAGGTTCCATAGATCAGAATCCGATTAAGTAGATAAAAATCAATTAGGTTATGTGACTTGAATGTGGGTGTATGTAGTGTGTATGTTTGATTTATCCTACAAAAAGTATCTTTTTGTTAATTTTTTTTATATATGAGGGTGAGATGTGGGTGGAAATCCAAGCAACTAAACTAACCATAGGATTTATGCAAACACCTAGGTTAATTGGGATTTGAATTAATGTTGTGAAATGAAATCTATGGAAGGGGAAGAATGGGGAGCACTTACAATTGTCTTCAACTGCACTTTACTCCAATCTACCGCTTGAAGATTCCCTGTTGAGGTACCTGCAAAATAATAGATGAGAAAGAAAGCAAGTTAGAAAATAATTAAGTGCGTGAAATGCAGAATGAAAATCGAGAATCGTTGCCTCCCCGGCAATGGCGCCAAAATGTTGAGAGCGAAAAACTATGCAAATAGAGCTGGATTTGAAAAACCCGTCATAGTTCGATTTGCGAAGCAATCCATCAACAGATAAAATTTAACCAAAATTCATAAAGAAATGTCAGGTTGAACACAGGGAGGCTACGTCAATCTAAAATCTGCGATTATATTTTTTTGGAAATTTTGTTTGAAAGTGAGATAATTACAATGGAATTGATATTAACACTAAGAGAGAGAGAGAGAGAGAAAACAATCACTTGATATAAGAATACTATTTTTACAACTAGAAAGCGGGAAATGATTACATCTAGAAAGTGGGAAATTCTATTCTAGAAAGCAAAAAGAAGGGAGAGAGATGTTATCCTCTTCGACGATTGCTTGGAGGACGAGCCACACGGAGCGACGCCTGAAAGAAGGAGGACGAAGCGGGAAGGAGGACGAAGTAGGAGGAAGGAGGAACGAGGCAGCACATCATTGTCGTCGTAGGATCCACTTCCGGAATGGGGGCAAGAAAACTTTAGATTTGGCTCTAAAGGAGCATTCCCGGTGTGGGACAAGCTTCTCTAGATCTTTGGAGAGGGAGAGAGGTGAAGGGATGAGAATTTCATAGGGTAGGGGTCTCCTTTTATAGTTGCAAGGATTGGAGACAATTTGGTCATTCCATATTCAAAAACATTAATATCAGGTCTTTAGTGACGGATTTATTCGTCACTAAAGACCTGTCGTGGGCAACGTATGTGTGCACCACACACGCCTCCTCCTCTTTCGCATGCCTAATGCACGCACACGTCCAAGTAGTCTCAGCCATCCGATCTCAAGATCAGACGGCTTAGATTGTTCCTCGCCTGCTTCAGCTTCGCGCACTCGGACGTGAGATCAAGCGTGAAACGGGGCATCCAATTTTTGGCTATTTAGATATTTTTGGCTATTTAGATGTATGCACATCATTAATCCGGCTAGGTTGATTACGAGGGGATTGAGGGGAAGGTTCTTCCTTTGGCTTATGTTGCCGGTTCCTTAATACCCCCCAACTACGGTCATTTGACGCTTCCCCGCAACATAGACACCGGATTCCACAATGGGAATTAAAGCCAAGCACATAACAAACCCAATCACACTTCCAGGAATTAGATTAATCCTACCTAAGGCACATCTACTCAATTTTAATTTAGGGCTAGGATCTAGAAGTGCTTGGGAATGTGAGGGGGTGTTGTTTTGGGTTTGTGCCCCCTTGATGTTCAATTCCAAAGTGTCTAATGTGGTGCACAAGCAAGGGATTTGCAAACAAGGTTTAATATGAGTTGTCTTTTAAAGTTCAACCATGTTTAGTTAGTTTTTAGGGTTCTAATTCTTAGGTTGATTCAACCTAGTTTTGCTTGAACACACAAGAGGTTATGCAAACATGGGTGTTTTTCTCTTTTTCCTTTAAGAATATGTGTGTTTCTAAGAAATAGAATCCCTAAGATTTTTCACCCCTATAGTTCATGCAACTCTATTAGGTGAATTGATTTTTAATTATGATGAGTGGTGCGGCCCAATGCAAGACACGGTTGGCTTTGCAAACACCACTCAAAGAGCACTCCAAAAAGATCTTCCAAATGAAATTAGAGAGTGTATTTTTTTTTATTGGATGATGGATTTAAGATGTGGGTCAAGTATCCATTCACCACACCAATTTTTTTATTTTTTGGATCTTTTTTTTTTAAGCAAGAAAATAATCAAACTAGCTTAGGGTTTATACACGAGACTAAATGTATTTTTTTTTCTTTTTTTTGATAAAAGAATGGATGGGACTACGCTAGAGAGGATACTCACCGAGGTCTTTGCTGCATTCTACCCCCAATCCACCATCTTTGAGTGCGCTCCTCCTGTCACTTTCGTGTCGAATTCTTGCAGCCAATCCATAGAAAGAGAGAAAGAGAAAGTAAGATCCCATGAATATCACAAATGCAAAAATGAAAGCGACTAAAAGATCTATTACCTCCTTAGCAACAGCACCAAAAATTGACATTGGAAAATGCGTTAGATTAAGTTGTTCGTTGTAGCATGTGTTTATGACATCAATTTTAAAAGAAGAATCGAACGTGAGTACAAGTGTCGAACATGAGGAGGCATGAAATCGAATCAATTCATTGATTTAATGTCACAAAATATTTCGTTTCATTTGCTTGCAAAGAGAGAGTGTGTGCGTGTGTGTGTGTGGTAGGGTTAAAGATTCATAATAATATAGTGATTGCTAACCATGCACAAAACAAAGATGTGACAAAGTAAGATGATAATATATTGCATAATCAGAATCGTTTTACAACTATAATGATAGATGAAAGCTTAAAGAAACATAAATATTAAACTAAAGAATAAATGCACAAAATGGAGAGGCAAGGCATCCACAGTGATGAAGGGGCTTCCATCAGCGGCTTGACAACTTCGGGACCTTGCTTTAAAGCTCTATGGAGGTAGGGGACGTGCTTGGTAGTAGATGTTGAGAGATGCCTCCCAAGGGGGTGTGTGTATGGCTTTATACAGGCATGGGGAGGGCTTTTGGCCAAACAAAAATGGCCTTGGCACGCACAGGTTGCCGCTGGAGTGAGTTGTGCACTGCTGAGTCATCCTTTACGCGCACTAAACACGCACTGCTGCGCTGGACACGCTGGAGAAAGCTGTGCACCCACTGGAGCATGCAAGGCATGTTTATAGCTGTTGGATCGCCCATCGAAGGTCTATGATTGCGCATCACACTTGCCCTTTGCACCTCGTGTGCTTGATCGCGTAGGACCAATGTCGAGTGTCAGATCGAAGATGAACGATCTAAGTCACGCATGGATTGGCATTTCAGATCACGCCTTACTCGATCAAACAACGGACTATGCGTTTAAACGGGTTAAGCATTGCACACCCCCGCGTGTATGATCGTGCGTATGATTGCGTGTCGAATCGCACACAAATCACGTGCACACGAATCACGCGCATCAAATGGCACCATGTAACTACTTCAGCGTCCATCCGATGGAGATCCGTTGAACTAATTTCATTTGCTTCTCGCGTGCAACGGATTTGAGACCTCGTGAGGTTTCGAACCCGTACCTTCGTAATGCGGGAGCTCATCTCCACCAATGCGCTATGCCCACGGATTGTCACGGGGAAGAGTTGCTGCCTGTGCCTCCTAAACCATTGGATGAGAGACGTGCAGCTAAGATCATGTGTGTTGTACGATGAAGAGAAGGGGGTGGATGCTGCTCAACGTACGGATGAGCAACACGTGGCACATTTTTTACAGTTGATCATTAAATCAACGGTCAAAACTTATGGGTCTTGTTGTGGGAGCTACGAAGGTCGAATTGAAATGATTTTAAGTCTATTGGACTCCGTTTGTTAATTCGAATTTATCCATTTGGTCCGATTGCTAATTTGAGACCTATTTCAATATGCACTTATACAATCAGTCATTGAACATTAATTCTAAGCAATCTTAATATAAAATAATGCAGAATGCATGCAATGCCCCCAAACCCACTATAATATGATATTAATGCACATGTGCCCTCAAAATTGACTCTAATTGATATAATTAACACTAATAATTGTAGAGTCATCAGTGACCTAATTTGAAGGTTAGTTGATCCATAAAGTGAACCAACTTCACCTAACATGTCCTAAAGTTGAGGATGAGGTTTTAGGTCAAGAGCCCCAAATCACCCTGAATTGGTTTGCAAACAGATTATTAGGTCCTAAATTTTATAAGTGATTATTAGAACTTTGATTTTAGGGTCCACTTGATTAGATCAATTCAACCAAATTCTTCGGTAACACACGATGCAGGAAATATATTTTCTTTTAAAGCGTGCAAGTGTGTACTCCTGGAAACCCTAGATTAGCTCTATTTCCAAGTCCAATTCTTTCCAAAAGATGGTGCTTTGGGCTCAATCAAGAAGGTGAATAGCCCAAGGCAACTTATGTCCCTAGTAGGTGTAAGTATCAAAATGGGGATCTCTAATCAAATCGAATCAAATCAGAAAACTTGAATGATGATTACTATGTAAGTAAAGCGAGTTGATCCTAATTGATTTTCCTTTCAACTTTTTCAAGAGATGAGAGGCTTAAAGAAGGAAATATGATTACTTGCCCCTGGTGTGGTTGCTTGTGCGATCAGTCTTCAGATTCACCTGCAACAACACAACAAATCAGATATAGCAAGTTAGAATCATATCAGAAGGTGTGATTAGTGAATGAAATGTGCGTTGCCCCCCGGCAACAGCACCAAAATGTTGCAATCGAAAATCGTCGTAATTAAGAAAGTATCGCATCCTAGTATAGCGATGAAAATCGATACAACATTTAAATTTATAAAACTCAAAAAACTATGAGTTCCAAGATCGTTCGCAAGGAGCAAGTGTAGAATTCAATTCACCAATCATCAGAAATAATAATGCAATGAATATTAACTCACTAATAGAATAATCAATTGGTGCTCAAAAATATATCTCAAAGTAAAAATAAAAGAGATAAAAATTTCGTGGTTGGAACCACCAAATATCCCCAAGAGTAATCAAACCAATATTAGAGCCAATGTTTCAACAATAGCCTCAAATCACTCGTCAGACCCAAGCACCGGACGGCTTAAGTAACAAGATCAGATCACCTTAGAATTTTGCATAAGTGTTGGCACGAAACCCAAGCTACTACAATGCAAAACCCTCCCTTCCTTAGACTTTCCTCTCCTCTCTCTCTGAACCAGGTTTAAGATAGTTGGGTCAAGTAAATGAGTCGAGGTCCAGGCCCGCTGGTGTGAGGGTGGGCGAGGGTACGCATGTGCGGTGAGAGGGACCTCACCCTGTGTGCTGAGGTGAACAGGCTACATAGGCGAAACGTTATTAATCATACTTTTTTTTTAGCATTCGGCGATGTGGGAAAAAAGTTCCCACTTTTTTCGCATGTGCGCAGTTGCAGGTGGAGATGAAATCATTGCTTTTGCTCAATTTGAGGTGCAGAAGGCTTCAGAAGATGAGTGTGTCAATTGGGAGTGGTAGCAGCGTAGTTGGAAGCTGGAGAGAGGCGGACAGCGTCGAGGAAGACGGTGGCTATGGCGGAAGTCCAGGGAAGTACCTGCTACAAGAAAATGAGCTAAAAGCCCTAATTAGACAGCTCAAAACGATCACCAGAGTACGGCGAGTGCGATGGTGGTGCTGGTTGTGGGTTTCATGTGTGTGGCGGTCTGTTGAAGTCAGAGAGGGCGAGTGGAGGGGGGTGCATTCGACGGAGAGGAAGAGAGTGAAGTCGGTACGTTCGGGATGACCGGGTTTTAGTTTGTTATAACATTGTAGTATAGCCGGTTACTACCAACATTTCAAATAAATAAATTTTTTTACTCGGAAAATAAAAGAGTTCCCGAGGTCGAACTCAGGGAGCAAGTTGTATTCTAGAGATATACATGTTTCTTTTACAAAAAGAAAGAGAGAGGGAAAGAATTTGTTGTCTTCTTTTCTCTTTGTTCTGCAGAGGGGATGCTCTTCTTTCTTTCTTTCTTTAGATCTCCTTCTTTCTCTTTGTTCTGCAGAGGTGATGTTCTTCTTCTGCAATGGTGATACTCTTCTTCTTCTTCCTGCTGTTCCTGCTTTGGTGATGTTCTTTTTCTGCAGTCTCTTCTGTGAAGGTTTCTTCTTGTTTCTCCTCCTTGCAGCTAAGTGTCAGCTTCTTCTTTTGTTTTTCATCCAGGGACGTCACCCCTCCTTTCTTCTTTTCCCTTCAGGCCGTCGTCTGATTTCCAAATTAGACGACTTAACTACCTGTTGCTACAGTCAGCTTCCTTCTTCTTCCGCGGGTCTTCTTTTTCGCCTGTGCCTGCACACTTCAGAGTTTTTCGTCAGAGGCAAAACCTACTCTACCCCCCTCCCCCCGCGTCTCTCTCTCTTTCTGAAACCACTCTTGGGAAAGCTCTCCCAGAGCTGCCGGGTAATCGGGTTCGGGTCACGCCCGGGTCCAGGCCCACCGGCGTGCGTGGTGGGCGAGGAGTGCAGGTCAGTCTAAGTCGGGTCGGGTCAGGTCCGCGGGGCGTGAGCGCGGACGAGACCGGGTAACCGGGCGGGTGTAAGGGGACCTCACCCCGTGTACTGAGGCAGTAAGGCTACTGCACAAAATCAATTTAAACAGTGGAACGGGTGTGAGGCTTACCGATGTGGGACTAAACGCAGACCTTTCCTCGCGTGCGCCTGCTGGGAGACCGCGGCCTGGCTTCTGCAGCTGCGGCTTCGATTTGCATAGGTTGCTGGCTGGCTGCCTTCGCAAGACTCCCCGTACTCCGCAGCAGCTGGAGACCTGGAGTCCTCAAGCCTGGAGCGCGGGAGAAGCTGCTTCAATGTGCGTTAATGGCGGTCGAACCTCAAAACCTGTCGGACACGAATATGGCCTCTCGGCCTGATCAAACCACTGGGGAACCTTCACCGTGGCACGGCGAAGGTGAGGAGCTGTGCGGCAGGCCGCAAGGTGGTGTCTGGCGGCAGCCCTGGGTCGGACTGCAACCGGAGGAATGGGTTTGTTCGGGGGAGTGTTACGGAGGTGTGGAGTGGCAGTGGAGGGGTGGGGGGTGCTCAGTGTGATGAGGCGGAGGTTCGGTGAGGGTCGGCGAGGTGTGTGAGGCTGTGGAGCGATGGGAACATCTCGCCGGAGGGTGGCCGGATTCGAAGGGGGTGACGATGGTCAGGGTCGGTCGAGGGCGTAATTGAACAAATTGGAACCGGGGAAAGAAAGAGGAGAAGAAGGGAAATAGTTCTAACTTACTTGCAGGGACGAAGGGGGAGGAACAGGGCGACAGTCGTATCGACTGTCGCCGGAGAAGAAGATGCCCAGGGAAGGGGCGGCGGCGAGCAGAGAGCCGGAGATGCGCCAGCTGGGTACGGCGTGGCGCGGGAAGAGCAGGGGAGGAGGTCTCTGCTGCTGGTATTGCGGCAGAGCGAAGAGGAGGAGGAGGAGGAACCGCCGGAGCTGGTGGGCGTCTGCCGGAGGGAGAGGAGAGGAAAGTTGGGGGTTTTCTCCGTCAGATCCCAGCTGCCCTGGTCGGTGGAGCAACGGGGGGTATTTATAGGGATCAAACAGGGAGGAAGGCGGAGGGAGACGACGTGTCTCCCTCGCCGGAGAATGGTCGGAAACAAGAACCCATACCGTCCGTGCGTTCGCACGGCCGGTATGGTGGGCTACAACGACCAGGGGGGTGTCCCTGCGACGGCTGACGACGCAGGGCACCCCCGGTTTACTTGCCAGGTCCCCCACCTCACCCTGCGCGGCGCCATGCTCCGCGCAAGGTCGCCGGAGCATGGTGCTGGCAGGTTTTACAGGAGGGACCTGATTGCAAAGAACGAAGGAGAGTTAGGGGCCAAAATGCGAGGGTTCAGAAGTTGAGGGCCAAAGAGTAAATATATGAGGACCAAAGTGTAAAGTCGGTCAAGGAGGTTTCTTCTTAGGCTCAAGTTTTTATACATGACTAATTAGGACCTAAGGAATCTGATGGTGAATTTCATTTTCATATTAAACCTTGTTTGACCGGTCAATTTGCGCAAAAACCCAAATTAAGTTATTAATTGGGCATGGTTCTCAATGTAGGTCAAAATGGGTTCTAAAGGCCAAATTGAAGGTTCTAAACCCTAGAGATTATTTTTCTATGAATTTTAGAGGGTTTATTCTATTTTTACTTTGCCTCGAACCTTGTGAATTGAAGTGGGTTGTTTTAGGGTTACAGATTATCATTTGGTTTCTTGGAAGTGCTGTAGCCCTTGCTAGATCATCTCATCCCACTTTTATTCTTATTAAGCTGCTTTGACCTATGTTTGGGCCCTGAATTACCCTGTATGCAGATTATACTGGTAAAATTGCACTTTTACCCCTTATGACTTGTTTTCTTCTCAAACTCAGAATTCTCTGAGTTAAGCCTTTCCTTGAGATATGTAGGAGCTTTTATCCTTTGTATTAGGTCAAAATGAGCTAGTTATGGCTCATGATGAGGTTCTCATCAGAGAGCTCAAAAGCCCAAATTTGTTTAGGGCTTTTGCTCAGGGAGGAACGGTGAAGGTGTGGGAGGTGATGGAGGTGAGTTTGGTGTGGTGTGGGGAAGACGGAGTGGGAGAGGTGTGTATTGTGACTGAACCTAGAAGATAAGGGTGTAGAAATGATCTAGAGAGGGATAAGGAGAGTTTGAGGTATCTCAGGAGGAGAGAGAGGAATGAGGCGCCTAGCATTAGCCAGTGATGAGCAAGATTTCATACGTGTAAAGATTTGGTTAAAAATCCGTCATTGTAGTTACGTAAAAATCAGCTATCAGATAAATTTTTTACCTAAATTCTGGTGAGTCCCGAGTCGAATACAGGGAGGTGAAGGTTTGATTAAAATCCTCATTTAGAATTATGTCACGAAGCAAAGTAGCTGGTTGGAAATTAATCTATGCTAGCTATTCTACTTAAATAATAAGTAATAGAAGAGAGAGATACAATAATACAAAGAATGAACAATAGAAGGGAGAGATGAACAAATATCTTATAACTATATAATCATGTCCATTACATCTACTTGCTACAACTAAAAGGCTGGAAATCTACACTAGAAAGCAATAAAAAGAGAGGGATGAGAAAATTCTCCTCGACGGCTACTTGGAGGATGAGCTGCATTAATTGAGACCCCGGACGATGAGGATGAGATGCTGGACGAGGGAGAATGGAGCTGGAGGACGGAGAACAAAGCAAGGAGACATCGTAGCAGGATCCGCTTCCCGAATGATGGCGAGAAGACAACCATGGGATGCTCTACGAAGGGGGTGAGAAGATGGGAAAATTATTTTACTCTAGCTCTAGTGGAGCATCCCGAGTATGGGACCAACTTGTAGAGCTTTGGAGGAGGTGAGAGGAGAAGAGAAGGGATGAGAAAATATATAGGAGGGGTAGGCTTTTAATAATTGTAGGAATGGGGGCATAAAAGTCTTTTTTCAAAGCTTAGAATTTAATATAGGACCTTCAGTGAAAATTATCAGTGTCACTGTATAGCACATGTCGTTGAAGGTTGCGTGGAAGGAGAGCCAGTCATCGCTAATCGCACGACCCTCACGCTGCCACGTCGACGCCAGCTGACCTTTGTCTGTTCGTCGCTTCATTGCACCCAACTGATCTCAGTTGTCCAATCGTTCAATCGGACAGCTTAGATCGCACGAGCACAATTCATCTTCTACCTTACACGCGCCCGCATGCGATGGCACATATGATATTGCATCATCACCTGCGTGCACGCACTCCTTCATCCGAAGCACCTAGGCACGCCACATAGCCGCCTTCACTATCGTTCATCATGCATCCTACAATCCAATTTCATCTGCACCTTCACTCGCGGATTTAATCCACTCGCATCAAGTCAACCGTGCATTGCGTGCTCGCAAACGCAGTGCGCAACCTGTGCCAAGTCTTCCAAATGGTCGCCCTTTTGTTTTAAGGTCGCAGCGCTCTCAGCCATTGGATCTCGATCCAATGGTCAAGATCATGCGACCTTTGATGAGGAGGAGGTGGCCGATGGCTATGGGTGGCCTGGATGGTACCACGTGGTGCCATTTGGGCTGTCCATTTTCCAATGCTTGTAGATAGTGCCACGAATATTGAATTGGATTGATTTTTTGAGCTGTTAGGCTGCGATCGTCAATCCAAACCCAGCCATGCGGTTGGATTTGTCATCTGAGGTGCGGATTTGCACCACCTTGACCCTTGATCTTTGATCTTTCTCAGACTATAGATAAACCAATGAGAATGCACACATCCTTGTCCATGATAAACACCATCGACGCTAACGTTTAACTCGACGATTGATGTGAAACATTCGAGGAAAACCTTTCGCCACCATTTGAAAATGACGACAAAAACACTCACGTCATATGGGGGGCCACTTTTGTCCCGTCAATAACGTTGTTAACCCATCAACAAAATGCAACCGCGACACAACATTCCTCGCCCCTATTTATCAACGGTGGAATCATCATTATCGATGGCTTTTAACTGCTAGCAATGATGAAGATACTTGTAGTGTATGGCAGAGAGCAAGACCAACGATATTCCACCAGCCTCCCAGCTCGACATCGCCAACCCTCTTTTATTTCACCATTAATCTCCTCCAACTACCAACAGGTGTGGTAATGGGAGACATTGGTTGCATCGATAGCCCCACCTCCCACAATGATGACCTCATCGATAACACCAAACCCCACAAGATAAACATGGGTTTGTCGCCACTATCCTGTGTTTCGACCTTCTCAGGTTTAACCCTCTCAACTAGGGGATCAAACGATCAAACCCACGAAATAAGCTAGACCTTAAGGGGCCAACCTTTAATAGGGACCAAAATACTCTAAACCTAACTATTATGTGAGATATTGCCCAATTTTCGTGGATAAAGAGAAGGATCCAATTAAGGAATTCCCAAGCAAGATATCATGAATTTGAGTCAAAACAAAACTCTTGACTTGCTAGCTCAAGAAGTTTAAGCTGAAGAAACTCAGTCATGATTGAAAGACTGACCAAGAGGGATCTCGAGCAACTTACATTTAAACTCATCCTAAAAGAGGTCTACGGTTCTGAAAGGATGTTTTCAAGAATATCTTTTGCCAAAGAAGATGAATCAAATCACGCAAAAGCAAGCTTGATGACAAAGTTCCACCTGCTTGAATAGCAAAGTGTATGTCTTTGGTATATAGGATCAAATCACCAATCTTTCACTAATACATATACTTTGTTACAAAACAAAACATTAGAGAGAACAAAATGGCCAAAAAGATATGTTCATGAGGGTGCAACCCGGCCCTATTTATAGTTTTCTAGAGGCCTTGGGTGTGGTTATCAACAGAGAAGGAGAAACACATTGGTCAATGTAATCAACAAGCCACATGGAACCATGCATTGACACATCAACCCCACTGCTGAATGTAGGAGGAGGCATATGCTCGATAGAAGCCTGCATGAGAAGCCTAACATGTGAGGAAAGGTGAGCAGGAAAAATTCTGTTGTAAGGCATGTAGGATATCCAATGGCTATGGTGGCGATTCACGGAGTGTATATATAGTAGCATGCACCAACCAACATATAATGCATGCCCCAAATTTGTTCACGTGCCAATTCTAGTCAAAGTGAGTTTCAAATCAAACCAACACTAGCTTTGGTCCTTTTGACACGGTTGAAGGTTGGCCTAGCCCCCAGTTCAAGCCCTATGAACAACTTTGATCGAACTTACAAAAGTCTTACTCCAGGGACAAAAGATCTTTCTAAACGTTTATTTCCTACACACATCTAAATAACTATAATATTATCTACATGTTTAACCAAAATTAATGTCAGGTGATATCTTTGTGATATACTAATCGAGGTCAAGGAACCTGAATGAAACGATGATTATAAGTATGAAGCAAAGAACAAACCACCCAAATACATAAGGATTGGTGGCTCAATTTCACTGCAAGGGGTGTACGTCTAAGGAGAGGACCTAATCCTCAAAGTATGCATTATGTGAATATTCAATACACTCTCTCTGAGTACAAGTTGGCTAATTCTTCGTTTCTATCGAATACAAGGTCCCCTTTTATAGGGTTATGAGAGGCACACACATGAGCTCTCTTGGGAGCCAAAAGGTGGAGGGGACAACCCTAAATGACCAATAGCTTTTCCAGGTCTACCCCTATACCAACGGCACAACCGTCACAAAAGTGGTGGCACAACCTTTTCCAAGGTGGTGTAAGATAGGCAATACATCATGCTTGGTACTCAAACCATAACAAAAAAGACAAAAGGAAAGAAATAAGGGATGGGACCCACTTCATTGCCTGAGCTACTGCCCCGCTTTCCCATCCCAGTAGGCCTTATTCCCTTGATGCTTGGCAGATTGGGCGAGCAAGTTGACCTGGTGGTCCGAGTGATTCTAAGGGGATGATCATGTCGAAGTGAATCTAAACATTGCATTGGTTGCTTTTAGCTATTTCAAGGTGCCTTTGGTCAATACAGCTGAGGCTCCTTTAATCAGACACAGGCTTAGGTCTGCCTTTGTTTAGGCTATGGGTCTCGTGGGCCTTTCTCTGATGAGCTGAACTTTTCCTCCCTCATCACATACACTTTTAGGATGATTTGATCCAAACATCTTAAAGTAGTGCATAGATCTTACTTCACATTAATTTTAGTTAAACATTCAGATAATATTATAGTTATTTAAAAGTTTAGGAAGTAAGCATCTAGAAAGGTTTTTTTTCCTCTAGTGTTTGTTTTTGGCTTTGCAAACAGTAACAAAATCATTTTCACACTTATTTTGTTTTAGTAAGCTCAACATCCCTATTCAAGCCCTATTTTTGCATCATTAACCCTAAAATATTTCTTCAATGCATATTTAACTCTATTCTTTGGTGTATTTGACCTAGTGATGGATTTCTAGGCTAGGTGAAATGTATGACACATAGGTAGTTCCAAGGTGTCTCCTACTAATATCTTAATATCATCATGGACCCTCCCAAGTTAGAATAGTCTTGTTCTATTTCTATGTGATAATGGCATATGTGCATGATCAATTTATGACCTATTTAGTACCTATCGCTCGTGTATTCTACTCTATTTTTTCGAGTACCTTCAAGTTCATCTTTGAGCATTATGCATTCATGTTCATGTTTATGTGCTTAATTAGCTATTAATGATCATAATAGATTAAGGATAATTGGGTTGTGATTAATTGACGACATCATGTATGGTGAATAGATGCTTGTAATTGTTGTAGTTATACAAAATTTATTGAATAAATTAATTATATCCTTAGGGTATGGTTTATTTTCATTAACAAATGGCACGTAATTTGTAAGAATGATATTTAATGCTTTTTAATACTTGAACAACTTAGTATGATTGAGATTGAAATGATGGATTAATGAAATAATTTAGCAATATCTTTGTGTTAACTAACAAATGAAGACATGATAACTTTCTAATTATGGAACAAGTGTACATGTGAAAACCTTATGGATATGGTTAATCCGAGTGCTCTCCTTGATGCACACATTGTAGATGTGATGCCCCAAGTTTGTTGCACCTCTATGGCCCATGCTTTAAGGAGGAGACTAACCTTCCATTTCTCTTTGTAGACTTCTCAACCAAACAAGCAACTTAATAGATTAAGTATGTGTTTTCTATGATATGAGATGATATTTGGTCCTATACTTTTCTATATTGTATAATGGAAAGGGTTGTTTGTTTGGTGTAATATAGGGCTTCACATACATATCACACGAGTACGTAGTCAAAACTTCATTGATGTTGTAACTCCAGGGTAATGGATTGAGTTGTGGTGTGTGTATGAATCATTCTCCTAACTAAGAAAGCACTATGCTTTGATTTTACTACTTGGAATATCACATCATTATCTTCTTATGCCTTATGAGGGATAAATTATGAGAATTAAGAATCAAGAAACAAAGAGGGACCCATAATTGTAAAGTTAATTAATAATTGAAATTAAAGAGAAAGAGAAAAGACTTCTACAACGCCGATCTCTTGTTCTTTTGAACTCTATTTACTTTTGATTCACGTACAGTTTTACTGATCTACTTGGTTTGGCTAACGGTTTCTTTTTTTTTATTTAAATACTAACGTTCTCTATTTGAACTTCATAAATGGGGTTTGATAAGTAGCAACCAAGATCTATGACGGTAGATGGAGGACGATGCCAGCCCATGTTTTGCACTATAGTTGATCTGCGAAGGTCTATCTCGCACACCTTTCTGAGCTTGTTTTTTTTCTCCTATTGCAGTACTATGTTTTTGCTGGGAGTTGTTATTTTATTATTCAATGATTACCATGAGCTATTGTTTATGAACTATTGAAGCACGGACTCTTAGTTTCCAACTTTATATTTATTTCATTTTTTATTCTGAATGGTGCATGATCCACACCGTGCTTTTGATACATTTTACGATTATATGTTAGAAAATTAGAGATCTTAGCATAATTAGAGGAAATAAATTTGAGAGTCCCATTAGAGTTAGAGCTTGAGTCGTAATAGGAACTATCAAAGCAAGATCACCACGCTCATCGTATACTGGATTGATTGAGCCCGGTGAGTGAAATTGCATATCGAAGGGTCCTAGCCAATTGAGTGTTAATGTGGAATCTTCTCACCCCTTGAATCTTGTGCGCTTGATCAGACAACGTCATTCCACCCACAATAAGGCAATCAGAGAAAGCCTAACAAGTGGATCAAAATGTGTCAATGGCAAGGAATTCATCTGTGTATTTATGTAATATCGTTGCTTATGACTCCCACATGGTTTAATCTCGAATCATTCAGGTTGTGATTTCAAACAGCACCGTTGACCAAGCACTCATTACCTTGGTTCCCATATTCTAGCGAGGCCTTTCTATTGGCAGCCTTGTTTGAATAAAATGGACCATAAGTCCTTGGTCCTTATCTGTGACACACAATTCTCTGAGGTCAGGGTTGGGGATGGATTTTTTTTCGTTGTGCCTAAGGATGAAGCAATTGAGGTAGGGTTTAAGCAACAAAGCTGGTGTTGACAGCCAATGCAGGTTGATGTTGCCTCTAGCATAATCTGATCGTATGGTTATGCTCTACCATGAGAAGATGCCTTGGTGATGAACTTTTAGAGACTTGATTAGATCATCGGGCATCATATCCTATCTCATCAAATATGTATCCTGGCATATCTGGCTGCATAATCTTTTGATGATCATTCCACGATTTAAGGTCTAGTTTACGGTGGAAGTTAACCTCTCTTTTTAGGGATTAACCCCAATTTATCAAGAGGGGTAACCCAACCCCTATTTGAGCTCTTAACACAAGTTATCCTAACCCAGATTCGAGGGGGGTTGAGTTAACCTCCGTTTCAACCCCCATTCTCTCTATCCTCAAAGCGCTGCCTCTCACGATCAATTTCTCAAGTTACCCTTTTTTGCCCTTTTCGCTCCCGCGATGGCCTGTTTTACTACCTATTTGCAAGATAAGTATTGTTTTTGTGGATTGTTTTCAAGGCGATCGTTTGTGATTATTTGACTGCAATACATCCATGCCATGCTTATATTGAAGCTTTCATCTCATTTGGATTTTAATTTAGTTGTATACGAATATGATCACCACTTATGTGTGAGCTTTTTTTGTTAAGAGGTGAAAAAATGTTTCTTGAATTTGGAGGGTAACAGAGGATATTTTCTTCTATACTTGCCATCTGAATTATTTCATGAGCTTTGTAGTAAACATCATTTTTTTTCCTTTTTAATCAGTGGATCTGATTAGATTTTCGACTCTTTCTCTATGTTATTTATGAAGTAAGTTCTCCTGTTATGGGTTATGTTATCCCCCACTAACAACCCTACCAACGAAGGGAAGTCTTTTACTGCAGTTGATTCTTTAACCTCCCCAACAAAATTCATCCTATAGTTGTCATGTTCAAATGTATTGTTTTAGGTGTAATGGGGATTGTATGATGGATTAAGAAGGAAATTTTTAGCAAGAATGGCCTTTTTTTCCCCTAACCTTGCATTTTATGCAATATAAAAAATCACCTCAACCAACTTACCTACCATTCCAAGGGCAAACATACCTTTTATCACCTTATCCCACATTCTAACCCTCAGTCCCAAGTAAATACTCTCCTTTCACATCATAAGGTAACCTCCATTCCTAACTCACGTTCAGTAAATACAAAAAAAAAAGTTAACCTCTATTTACAAGTAAATAGAAACAAGAGTTACCTCTATTGCAGCTTTGCTAACCTAGATTAGTTAACCTGTGCCGTAAACTAACCCTGAAGGATTTGAGGGGAAAGTTTATGTGACCGAGAAGGTCTTGGATGGTTGTTGAATTCAAATGATAACTACAAACTCTGAGCAGGCATCCATGAATAGGCTGGGCTCAGGGGTTGCACCATTGGAATGAATGCTACATCCATTATACTTTGACGATAGATGTTCAAGAAAAAATAAATAAACAAGAGAACTTGGCCATTCTTGTAAAAAGTTGGACCAATTAGAAAAATTGATGAGATTCACCATATGATGATAGAAGACGTCATATAGTATAAATGTTCATTGAAACAAAGTCATCCTAAGAAATAGAAGACTACAAGTTTTCCATGAATTTGCCACTTATCACTAAAATTTCAACCAACCACCAAAATTGCATCCTTTTTTCCACAATAGCACTTTCTAATCGAGCTTATCCTCAAAACCAATCCCTTGTTCGAGATCACGTATCCCCAAATGGATGTTTTGTTTCCCGTTAGGCTAGCCAGATCTTCCACACTCAAAATAAAAACCGTACTAAAAGTTCTACATTATTGTATTAATCAAATAGAACCGTACTTGGACTTCCACGCAGTTTATACTAATCAAGGGAGAAAGGACAAGCTCTCGGTGGTTGGACTCTCAACCATTCTACAACAATTGCGATCCTACCAAACTCGAAGAGGAAGATCTGACAGGGTTCCATTTTGAGCTCCTCGAATTCTGTTAGCTCTCCATCCAAAGAAACTAAGATACGCCGTAGTGAACACCTCACTCGAATAATTTGTGCACACAAATACAACTAACACCACAAAATTAGCAAAGTCGATTGTAAACTTCAATGCATGAAAAACATGAAGATCAGCCTCTTTTTAGTAACTTATTGTAACATAGTACAAATATACAAGCATGGTACCAAGTAAATATAAATGACTTCCAAAATGCACCCGATATAGGAAAACAATCAACGGAGGAAAAAAGAATGTAATTATGATGAGATACAAAGTCACTAAGATATAATTCCAGACCACAAGCATGATATCATCATCAGTACATCTGTATGCCTTGTGACTCGAGCATGAACCAATGAAAGCTTAAAATGCAAATAATCTGGCAAGAACAGCTGCTGAACTACCATTTTGGGACGAAAAATCAGGGTCATTGACTGCAATCAACAGCAACTACTAGTCGAAGCATCAGTTTGTGGCGGTTTCTCTTTGAATATGTTCTTTCTCATCATTGCAGATCCATCTTCCAAAAGACTTGGTG
Organism: Thalassia testudinum; assembly: GCA_037157565.1. NCBI lineage: Eukaryota > Viridiplantae > Streptophyta > Magnoliopsida > Alismatales > Hydrocharitaceae > Thalassia > Thalassia testudinum. The sequence goes on along the minus strand of JAZHRO010000003.1, from coordinate 1,353,108 downwards.
TTTCCAAAATCTGCACCAGCATTCAAAGAGTTCGTTATGGTATACATACTATACCAAAGCACCTGTTGAAGCAGGACAAACATAAGCATCTTGTAAATAAGATGAATGGAAGTGGACATCGATTATAACCTCAATAGACAAGCTGATAGCATTACTGATGTGAGAATGACCTCCAAACTGATGCATAAGAAATTTCCAGGAAGGATTCAAAAGATAACAAGAGCTGTTCTTTCATGATAGATCAAGTCTCATATGTGCAAAGATTATAATTTGGATCCACAAGGAAATCTAGTGAATTACACATGCAATCAACAGGCATCCTACCAACAGTGTTGCAAGGCTTTCCTAACTAAAAAACTTACAAGCCAACGCATGAAAACTCCTCTAGAAATTACTATCCTTTAGAATGTTTGGAAGCATTCATGAAGCCTACTGGGAAGAGATTGATGGCAGCAACAAGATCATTACTTTGGCTGCAACATGGTATATCAACCTGCTTTGGCTAGAACAAAGCAAATCAAACTAGGTCAGATCCAACTCAATCAAATAGATTGAGAACGGCACACAATAAGTCTAGCACATATTAGATCCCTGGTTCCCAAGATCAAGGTCAGGAACCTACATAGGTGATTGAAATCTCTTTTCCAGCTAAAAGTTCCTCATACCTCATTATGCACCTTGACAAAACCACAAAACATCATTTGAATGACCACCGGGAATTCATATGATCTTGAAGCCTGACGAAGTATTAGTAGTCATCCAGGTCATTATCCATCAAAGACATGCAAATCAAAGGCCCCGACCACTGAAAAGCCTCTGCACAGAGGCAAGAATGATCTAGTGGGATCACTTGTAATTCCCTTATGGATCATGATACATGCACTCCCACCAAAAAGTCTGTTTCATTCTGCACAATACCATGGAATGACAGAATATCCTCCAACGTAGCAAATGTCATCAGTGAGCACCAATGCAACAGAGTTTATTCCACTTTGCATCTTGCATCGGCTCCACATTTACCACTTTCTTCTGACTTGCCTGTGAAAGCCTCTACATTTCAAATGGATTTCCCAATTCCTCTTCTTCATTCAGACTACTCTTTCCTTAACGCATTCTCTGTTGGCACTCCCTCAATAACTTCCTGCTCAAAGCTATTAGCCTCTTTCAAGCACATCAAGCTCTCTCCAACATCATTGTTGGAAAATCCTCCGGGCCTCACCCAATCCCTAGTCTCACAAAAATGGAGCAACCATAAGTATTCTTTTGAACCTTAAAACAGAATATCTCAGTGCCATTACTTCTGAAAAAAGCAGCGTGATTGAAAGCAGCATGTTGATTGCCAATATACAAGACAATGTGAACAAGGAAGCTGCTAGATCCCCACAGCCCCCAACCCAAACACCCAAAATCTCCCAAAACATAGAAAGCAACCCTTGATGAGAAGGTCAATCAACCCCACTCTGCCACCCAGTCAGCAAAAGCATCTCACAGCCAAGATCAGCTCCAAGTCTGCCTCCCGGGAAATATAATCAGATTAATCATTGCATCTTTTCCATAAGCACACGAAAAGTTGCTCTCAGAAAAACAAGGTGACACTCGCTAGACGGTCCACCAGGTAATGGACAAGCATAACTGCAATACCCTAGTTCTGCACCCCACAAAATAGTGAAAACTGACAATGAATATAGATCCCACTGCAAATATTAAACTGTAAAGAATTAGTGGGGCATACCTTTGAGAAATTAGAAACCTGATTAGAATTGCTACCACAATATGATACTTTATGCTCAAAACATTTAATAACCAGAATTGCTCACATTTAATTTTAAATAATGAAAAGGGCTCACTACTACAAATAAAATCAATGCAAAATAGCATGTCTGACTATACCTACAAGCCTACAAACAACTTGGAAAGGGGCAGAAAAGTTCAAATGCAAAAACATACTTTTCTTAAATGTACACAGTGAAACGAACCATAACTTGAGAATTCTAACAATTAGATTACAATGGCAATCAAATTGGCTATCACAAACAGTGAAACTCACCAAGACTTGTGAATCCTATATTTCTAACAATAAGGATGTAGTGGCAGTTCAGTTCTGGCTTCAGGGTTAAGATGTCTCTTCTCTACAGTAGATAGGAGCAAAAGGATTGGCAAGCTCTTCATAACCTCTCCTACCCATACTTGCAGCACAAATCTGCATTTAGCTTCCAGATTTGGGATCCAAAAGACAAGTAATTTGACAGCATATTCACTGTGCTTGAGCGTTGTTGGGAGAATGAAATGTCTTGTCTTAGTCAGAGACCCTAGGGCCTCTTATATAAAGAAACCCCAATGGCTAAAATACAGGGACAACCCTATATAATAAAAAAATAAAAACAAGACATATAGGCTCTCCACAAGCCTATCACATGATCCTCATGCTAGATAGAGAGATCTGCATTTCAAAGGCAACATCTTTTTGTCTGTCACGGCTCATTGCATGGAAATGATGTTATAAATACATGTCCCGGGTTCTTTAGCATGGAAGTTCAAAGCACAGCTTTCACACATAAAACCTACACAGTACACACTTTCCTTTTCAGAGGTCCTAAACAAAACATATTGCAATCTGTTTCCCCCGAAACACAGATCCCACCATCTACCAATAATACCGTACCACTAGCTTTTTTTTTTTTTTGAAAAGCAAAAAGAGAGGTTAACAAGGGTGGTTAATCCCCAGGCACTAGCATAAATTTTTATGCAGAACATATTATATCACCCAGCCATGATCAAACAAAAACACAAAAGTTGAAATAACTTTTAAGACATAAATGGCTCCCTCTTACTATCTCAAATTTAACCAAGTAGTGTCAAGCCACTTGCGTACCTTTAAGACAAGTTCTTCAAAGCATTGTTGTACATTGACTCGAGTTTTTGCACTACATTCTAGGAAAAGGCAACCATACTCCCTAGCAAAGTTAATTCCTTCCTTTTTGGTGACAGCCCTTTCACTTTCCTGAAATAAATGCAAGTTGTAATGTCAATTGCCACCGAAATATTTAGTTAACAGTATTCCACGTTAATCAGAAATAGACTCAACGTCATGTCTGTATGCAAAATTACATTTTTATTTAGTACTAAAAGTCTTCAATGATCATATCAGGGTTGTAACACCCCTGACAGTATACCTTATCAACCTTGTTGCCAACCAGCATCTTTATGCAGTCCTGATTTGTTGAGTACAAATCTATCTCCTTTGCCCATATATCAGAAAGATTGGTGAATGTGTCACGTCGAGTCACATCATATACTGCACATGGAAACAAAGGCTGATAAATAAGCAAGACAATGAGCAAAATAACTTATTGATGTAATCACATGTTCAAAATTCATTGTACCAACTATTTGACTTTTTTTTTTATAGAAAACAGTAGTCATCCACTTCAATTAACTAAATGGAAATTACAAATTCTGTATCATAAATTCAAACAAAATGAAACCTCCCTGATCACATTTTCCATACAAGCCCCATCCCCACTGCAAAGTGTTGCATTATGCTAAAGCCAAAGGGACCAAAGAACCGCAGCAGCCACAATCCAGGTGTACGTACTAGACTGGATGGCACCTTGGAAAGAAGATCAAAATCATTCATATTAGTGGCATTTACTCCCTTCAGGCACAAATTCTCCCATATCGAGGAAGCAAAGCCACAAGACCAAAACAAATAGGGAATATCATCATCCTCACAACATAAAGAGCACACCGTATCAGCATCCTCCACCCACAGACTCTTGTGCACCTTCATAAGCAAGCAAGCCCTCCTTGACAACCACAAGAACACCTTGACCTTCAAGGGAAACCTTCATGATTCATCTGCCAAAAAATGTACAATCACCAACAAGAACATCTTCAGCAGCCAATCCTCTTAGGAGCTTATAAACTTTGGACACCAAAAAGGTGCCCTCAATCCACATCCATCTATCGAGACTATTCACTGATGGACGAAGATCCTGCAACAAAGATAATAGCAATTGCAGCCCAACAAAAACAGGCGACCAAGAAAGCGAAGTCTCATCCCAGAACTCTGGTACCACCTGAGATTTAAATGCTGCAAAAGCATTAAAGGTGGGGCATCACCTCTGTAAAGCACCAGACTTTGACCAGTCATCCTCCTCAAAACAAAAGATCCTTCAATCACTAAGGATTGAACTGAAAAACATCAAAATTCTCTGCAACACAAGTACCAAAGACCTCCAAAAACCATAGGTGCCATGAGGAATCACCATCCTCTCGACAGAAGAGGACAAACCAAAAGAATATTTCATAAGACAATGCCAAAGTGAATCCTCATTGGAAAAGAGCTTTGTCCCCCACCTGGCCAACAAAGTGTCACAGAAATCACCAAGGGCCCGAACCCCAAACCCACCTTCCTTCTTTGACCAACAAATCACATTCCATGGAACCAACTGCAAGAATCTGCCCTCACGGCCAAAAAGCCCTTCCAGAAGAAGCACTTTCTCATAATCTCTAGAGCGACAATCACCTTCTTCGGTAGTCTAAAAATAAAAAGGTAGAAGAGAGGAAGTGCTAAAAGAACTAACTTTAGGAGCACTAGTTGGCACCCTAGAAAGTAGCCTCCCGCACCAATCACTCAGCCATTTCCTCATCTTGTCCACCAAAAGGGCCCAATCAGTGGACGTAAGCTGCTTCCCTTTCAAGGGAAGCCCCAAATACCTGAACCACAAGTGACTAGATTTAGTACTTAAGAATGCAGATGTTAAAGGCATCTCCATTGCAGACATACCAAAAGGTACAAAATCAAACTTGGAATGACTAACTGACAAGCCAGTAATCTCTCCAAAAATTCTGCCAAAGCACAACATTTTCTACTTCCTGATGTCCTTCCACAAAGAACAGCATGTCGTCAGCATAATGTAAAATGGGTGTCAAAACAAAACCAAAACCACTCCCCTGCAACTGGAATCCAGCAACAAGCCACCGGCATACACCTTAAAGGTCATCGCCGCCAAGGTATCAACAACTACAACGAAGAGCAAAGACGTCAAGGGGCATCCCTTCCTAACTCCACGCTGCAGCTGCGTCCAAGAACATCCAACCTACCATTTATTTTGCACCGAAAAAGAGGTGGTGGTGATGCACGTCTTCATCAACTGTACCCAATACTCTGGAAAGCGATGCTTCCTCAGGATCACCTAAAGATATGACCATTAGATAGAGTCATAGGCCTTAGAAAAATCAACCTTGCACAAAAAAGCCGATTTACTAGACCTCCACACTACCACCATCTCCTCTACCAAAATAAAAGACTCATGCAAAGACCCCCTAGAGAAAAGCACTTTGCATAGGACTAATCAGTGATGCGAGAACCAATCACAGCCTATTTGGAAAGACCTTCGTCACAATTAAATATTCTACATTTGACAACGTGATGGGGTGGAAATCATCTAGACACTCAGCACCTTGCTTCTTTTGCAACAACAAGAAATAGATCCTATTAAGCCTCTCAAAGTCGTAGTTCGTACCCATAAATTCATGGATCATGGCCATAAAGTCATCTCTGACAATCTCCTACAATTCCTTATAGAATAGAACCTGCAACCCATCAGGCCCAGGAGCATATTTTGCCTTCAAACCCCGCAAGGCTGATACCTCTTCCTCTATGATGTCCCTAACCAAATCTGCACGCATACCATCATCCAAAACACTTAAACCAAGCGATGCCAAGCACCACCTACCTCGAGATCTCTTCCTTGTAAAATCACGAAAATGTCACTACAGCCTCCACCATGTCTCCCTTATTATAAACTTCGTCCTCTTCAACCTTAAGGGAGCTAATAAGATTTGCTCTCCTCCACACCGCCATGTGGAAGAGACGAGTATTATTTGCATCACCCTCCAACCATAATTGTCTTGACTTCTACCTTGATTCAATCACCTTTTTCAAATCCTCCTATTGGACAACAGAATGAAGTCAACACCTCTCCCCCTACCCAAACTCAGAAAGAGGCTTAGACTCCTCAAGCCTGTTGAGAGAAGTCACTCCCTCCAATGCCTCCAATCTGACCTTGTCCCTCCGTTATTTAATCTCTTTCCTATAAGCAATGAGAGCATACCGCAAATGTTGAATCTTTGCTACAAGTGTACACATTGTTGAAGTCGACTACAGGACCTCACCCCACCTTTCCTAGACAAAATCCCTAAAATTAGGATCCATCAACCACTTATGGAGCTTAAAGTAAGAATAAAATGCGACCCCCTCATTACTACATCACATAGGGGAGTATGGTTCGAGAGAAGACGTGCTCTGACAGAGACATCAACCATCTGGAACCTCTCCACCAAACTCACGAAACACAAAAACTTGTCAATCTTCGATGCAGACCTCACAGAGTTGCACCAAGTAAATATAGCACCCAAGGTAGGCAAATCATAAAGATCCAAATCATCCACCACACCTGCAAAAGCATCCATAGCACTATCCACCCCCCCATCTAGTCTATCATCAAGCGAAAAGGTGGCACTAAAATCACCACCAGACAAACCAAGGGCTACATCGACAAGAGATGTGGCTTGCCTCAACTCCTCCATGCCCTCCCGTTCCCCCATGTCACAAGGACCATAAATCGAGCAAACAACCATAATGAGCCCATCCAACTTACTTGCAAACACTCCCATGACCATCCATCTACCAACCAAAGATTCCACAACTTCTAATAGCTCATCATTCTAAATCACCAAAATACCCCATATCTCCCAATAGCATCCAGAACAAGAACAGCTTTCAACCAGTCATCAACTGGCTCCAAATGGGTCTCCTGAAGTAAAAGCAAAATCATTCCTCCATTCTTTCAAGTATCTCTACAAAGAGACTCTACGTGTAGCATCACACGACCCCTAACATTACATGTTAAAATTTTAACCATTAGCAGGAAAAGAAACCCCTCGATCCTCGACATATGGTGATCTCCTAGTGACCACTGTCGTTGCCACCCCCTCCTTAACCAACCCAACCTCAATAACTGAGTCGACCACAACAAGCCGCCTTCACTTCCTCAGATTTTTCCCCCTATAGAAGGATTTATAAATAAATTTGACTCCGAAGAATAGGTCATCGACTCCTCGACAGCACCATTAAGTCACTGTCAGAAGATCTCCTAGCGACCACCTAACGTTGTAGCACCCCAACCACGTCAAATTCATCTCCATTTCCCTTAGACAAGGTCGAACCCAAACCCACCTTCACCTTCGCACCAGCCCCCTCGCCATCAAGACCGATCGTCGACCCCTTTCCGAGCTCCATCTCCATTAAACGATGCCCATACAACTAGTGAACCAAATAGCAGCTCAAACCATGACATCTAAATCCATCATGCCTTCAGGCTAACAATCACTCGCCACATGAAGCACTCAATCTCCCCTGGAAAACAAAGTAGCAATGACGGCGTCAGCCCCAGGATTTCGACTCCCCACAAGGCCCAGAGATAAGGGAAAAGCTTCCACCTCCCTCACAAAAGACTACACCGCATCTAGATTACAACCAATGGTGCAAATATCGATCTATGCAGCCGATATGTGGTCCAAAAATAAACCAAGTACCTATATTTGGCCCTATATTCAATTTACCCGATTAATCAACCAATTAATTGACTGAATAGGCTTTAAGGTTTCAAGTTTCTTTTAGCTCTGATGCACGTGAAATGCACCTCCAAACCAAAACCCGATTAAACCCAACGCCTAAATGCACCCAACTAAACCCAACTTCTCACATTACCCCAAGTTCCCAACGTGCGAAAGCCTCAACCCCAAGCAAAACCCTCAGTACCGAGTCCCTCTTCTCTCTATTGCTCGCCACCGCCCATCGGTGATTGACCCACCACTGCTTACAGCCTCGTCGCAAATCACCCTTCAGCTAGCAGGTGTTTGATTGTCACCGTGCCAATCTTAGTTTATTTGTCTTATTTTATGTGTTGTGATATTGATAACTATTTGTTAGAAGCTATATTGAGAGAATATATATATCCAAAAAATAATATCAATATATATGCGATATTTCGATTCATATATATATGTATACTTAATATGTATAATGGTATATATAATTATATTTAGAATTTTAAATATTAAAAAATACTACACCGATTAATCTTCGATTAATCGCCTGCATATTGTATACTCCTTAGTCGGTGACCTCACAGACTGAATGCCGACTACCAATTTCTACAGCTATGATTACAACCATCGGGACCCTCACGAGCACCAAAAATCGAAAGAGGGTCCGAAGCAGGTCTAGACTTGAAACTCGATTTCCCACAAAAACTCCCCTCAGGACTAAAATCCAACATTTCAAAAACCTTTGCCACGTCTCCAAGGGGTCCTTTATGGAAAGACCTATTTAAGACCCCTACAATCTCCCCTTGACAACCATGCCCTTCACAATCTCCCAATCCTGAACTAGTTGCATCGTATGAAGCTTCCACCTCCTTCACCTACGCCCTAAACAAATCGTGATCGCTTGCAAATCTCGCCCAAACCTTCGCCATCCATATCTTGCGTCGTCGAACTGGCCCTCCAACCCTCTTCGATGTCGAAATCGCCACCACGATCAACGGCGCCAACACACGTTGAAACGTCCACCCACAAGACAACCTCCACGAAAGTCCTCTTCCCCTCATGGACCTCAATCTGAACCACCCACACAAACCACCAAGCTACAAGAGCAACTTTAAGGGAATATCTGCAATGTCGACCACATCCAAGGAAGCATAAATCCACTAGAGATCACCAATGTCGAGGCTAAGGTGCTAACAATTATATTTATTGAAAAAGAAATTAAGAACACAAAACTTTACGCTACACATGAAAAATCTCTCCATCCTTTCTGATTTCATCATATAGGGAAGAACTTCAAATCACATATCACAAAAGTTCCCCCAAAAATGATCCAAAGACAGCTGAAATGCTCCACCACTTTACGGAAGAACAAAGAAAACAGAAGATGAGTTGTTCCCCACAATTATATTATCCGCAGCTATGGCCCCAACAGTCTCTAACATGGATGACCTCAACCTTGGTCTTGGCCATCCTCACGGTAGCAAAGCCTTTGCCACTCCACTCTCCTCATTGTCCTCATTCACATTGATTTGCTCTCGCATGCATTCTACATTTTAGGACATGTCCCAATTGTACATGATATTTGTGGTGGAGGGGCTTCTGACTGACAAAGCAGGCATCCAGAAAGTGATGGCGCAGTCTGACCACTCAGTAAAGAGGCACAATCTGCAGGAGGGAGCATGATGGTGGAGGTAGTCAGGAGGTCAAGATAGGGAGGAGGGGAGGTGGAGATCTCTGGCATGGGAGACTAGATGAGACAAGACTCCTCTTGTATGCCTTGGGGGTGTGGGACTAATATGGGGAAATTGGTATTTCTTTTTATTGTTTCTTGCCTTCGAAAACATTACTGCATGATTATATGATCAATAGTTTCACAGGTTTTACAAGCCACTGTTATTCGGAATGTCTGTTTTGATCATCAAATGTGTCAACATAATGGCATATAATGATTGCTCATTTTTACAAAAATGACAGTGCCATTTAATACATAATAAATACGTATAATGGGTCACACAACTACCTCAAATAGAAGTTGCACAGGAAGTTTTCGAAAAGCATGCTACCACCAAGAAGAATTACAACCCAACACCCCCATTAAAGCAATCAGAGGAGAACCACACCATGAAACATAGAGACACAAGTGAAGAAAGTTATGAAACATTGACCATTTCCAGCACAAAAGTGCATGGTCCCACTGAGTCACTGAACCAAAGATTAAATACCAACTAGATCATTCCCCAACAATTCTTATTCAAGAATATTACCATTTTATCCATGGAAACATATTTCAAATAGTCCACGGCCACATTTCATAGACAGGTCTTGGGCAAATTTATCTAATGAAACATCTAAAATCAATATTATATATTTGACAAATGTAAAGACCTTTTCCAACATTTCCGCCACACACTGTCCCACCCTCCACCCGCCCACACACACACATATAGAGACGCATATATTATATTATACATATATTGAAAAGTAAAAGGAAGGCTAGCAAGGGTTGTTAGCCCCTAACTTCATTAAAAGGGAGAGCTTAGTACATCAATAGTTATTAAGCATGTTATGATACAGAACCACAACAATAGATATCTTTACCCTTCTAAAGATCACCCCATTAAGTTCTAGCCAAGTACACCACAAGAGGATGAAAGCTCTCCTAATAGTATCCCTATCAGCAAAGGTGTCATGGATGTTGGACCAAGAGTTAAGAGAATGAAGCATATCTAACGGACCTATGAGAAATATTTTCCATGAGAAATCATGCGAAACATTGGGTAAAGATCAAATTTACGAAATCCAACATATAGATTGAAAGATCATCCTGATAGAGTATCCAAAAAGATCACACAAATGTAATATGTGAAAGAAATTTTTCTAAATAGATTTTAATTTAGCCATTCATAGGCATTTTATTTGAATTGCTTAAAAACATGTGCTACACATATTTGATTTCCATGATAATTTGTAAATATTCTATCTAAAGGTCGCTCTTTAAATCCATACGGTTGAATTTCACAAATATATTGCATATAAAAAGTTTCTCATCTTCTCATGAAAGTTGATTTCCCATAGGATCGCACCTCTTTAAGAGTGATCCTATGAGAAATCACGATAGATTTTTTTTTTGAAGAAGAAGAAAAGGACAATTACTGCAGATCGGTAATCCTCCAAGTAATTGTATTAATAAAGTTGGAACGGACTTACAGGTTCATGAGCCAGAAATCAGATAAAAACGAAACCTCTGTAATAATATTCTCCAACCAACAATGCTCTCCCCGGAAAAGGACCCTATTGCGCTACACCCATAAACTCCACAAAACAGCAGCAGCCCCGATCCATTCTGCTGTGTCCTCACTCAAATAATTTCGGAAGGAGGTCCAGAAATTCTCTATCATTGATATATCTGCTGAACGAGATCTGAAAAGATCCCATGCTTGTCTAGCAATATCACAACAAAAGAACAAGTGCTGAATATCTTCATCTGAATTATGACAAAGGGGGCAACTCACATCTGGATCTGCAGCCCAAGCTCTTCTTAAGCATTTTGTTACTAATTTTCCTCTCCTTAGAAACCCCACAACAAGATCTAATCTTTAGGGGCAGCTTCATTTTCCATAGCAACACACAATCAGTGTGGATACCAGTACGGATAATTGAAGCAGAATTCATTTACTGGAAGCTCACCTGACTGTGAACTTTCCATACTTCCAAATCATCTTGTCAGGCTCATTCAGATCTGGTTATATATCTGAAATTAACTCCAACAACTGCTGAAACCCTAAAAAAGTTGTCTCGTACAGACCAATAGGGAGGGTCAAACTCCAAGATCTCAACAAATTATCCCAAACACTGGATACCGTTTCACTCTTATTGCTGACTAACTGGAGCAGACAGGGGAAAAGGGTCGCAAAAACACCACTACCAGTCCAGTTGTCTTCCAAAAACTAAAGCAACCACCCTTACCCAGAACAGGGCTGAAATCCTCCGCAAACTGCTATATAATCAGCACCACTGATCTCCAGAGGTGGAATCCCCACATTTTATTACCCGTCTATCAGGTAAAATTCTTTTAGATCCATATGAATCCTACAGTAAGCTAGCCCACATGGCATCAGTACCAGAGACCATCTTCACCACCCATTTGAGTAATAAAGCCTTGTTGAATGCTTCAAGTTGCCGTATCCCCAGGCTGCCATCCTTCTTGGACCAACAAAGATCACTCCAAGGGACCAATTGCAGAAGACATCCCACAGAAACAGGCCCTTTCCAAAAGAATCTCTTGCGAGCAATCTCCATCCTTTTTATCACTGTTCTCAGAGGCTTGAACATGGATAAAAAGAAAACCGGTATGGAAGACAAGACCGACTTGAGAAGAACCAGCCGGCCACCCTTAGACAATAACTTCCCACTCCAAGATGCCAATCTACTCTTAATAAGTTCTAACAATGGATTCCAGTCCAAGACCAATAACCGTTTTCCCCTAAGCAAAAGGCCCAAATATCTGATCTGCATATGCCCAACAAGTGAATCCATGATATTTTTAATCACTTTCACTACGTTAGCATCCAAATTGAACGGAACGCAGATGGACTTTCTCCCATTAATCCTCAAACCCGAATTCTCCGCAAAAATCTTAACTAAAGAGTAAAGGTGTTCCGCCTCTATAGGGCCCCCTTCTATGAAAAAAGTAATATAATCAGTGTGAAGACCTAGAAAGTTGTTGCTCCTTTTGGCAGTCTCGAAAGTTGTTGCAATGACTACGAGTATTTCCTCTTTACTTCGAGATAGTGTCTTATTTTCTTGAACTGCTAGAAAGATGGGTGATCCCATGCATAATATTTGACACGTTTTCTCCAGGAAAATCTCCTCTTTTGAAGGAGTAAAAAAACTAGATATGAAGTGTCCATTGGAAAAGCATGAAAATCACCAACAGTATTATAACTCGATAAATCTCCTCTTCCCTTTCTGGGCCTTAAGCTTCGCCATCTTCATCTTTGAAGAACAAGCCTTCCTCTACTTGTAAGCTTCGCATGAGGCACTAGATGAGTAAGGGAAGCAACTCATTGGAATCCCTTGTCTTCTTGGACCTTGCATAAGGGTCCAAGGTCCTTCAAAGAATTCTTTGAGAGAACTCTCATGTCGAACGAAGATGCCACGAACCATGTGACCTTGGTGATGCATGGAAGGTTCACGTGCAAGGGAAACTCCTCGTGCGTGGACCCTCTTCTCCTCACTCCTTGTGTTCCACGCGTGAAGACTAGTAGGCCCAGAACGCCTGCTTTAATACCAAGTGAAGATTTTGGAGAAGTGCAGCCAATTCTTGGGCACGTGGAACACCCACGCGTTGAGATGAAAGGATCGGTTGCTATTATTCACGTTGAACAGTATGGTTACCATTAACGTGAATAGTAACAGAGAGCATAGAGCTTTGGCGAGAAAGGAGATGAGTTGAAAGAAGTTGGGAAATATTGTTGTATTCAACTCAACTCAAAATAAACAATGTTGATCTCTTTTATAAAGAGATCTATTCCTAATTCCTAAAACAACTCAAATCAAATCTTAATAACCAATCAATCAACTAATCCTAGATTATCTCATTCCTAAATTGGACCCTTACTAATTAAAAACAAATTGCCACACTTAGCACAAAACTTGGCATGCAAGCCACCACTTATTTTTCTAAATTGGCCACACGGCCTTAACTCCCAAACTGACTGGACTGCCACATGGCCGATGTGTCACGTGGACTGTCCACGTGGCCACTGTGCCATGTGGCAGTCTACGTGGCCAACTTTTATTCTACACAATCAGCATACTACAAGAGTGGTGTAAGAGAAGCATCTCCCTGCAGGAAAATCCCAACATCAAACCACCTCTACAAGCCTTAAAAGCAAAATTTGGAATCGATGTCAGGATGCCTACACATATGTTCCAAGTCGGGAAGAGGAGAGATCAACGACGCCAGTACCAAGGACACGACCACCTTTCGTACTTACCTTTTGACTGGTCCAGACGTTACTACAGAATAATGAACGTACTCCAACCGAGGCCGGCCAACCGCGCTAGAACTTGGATTTGACTGACTACCCAACGATCCACCCATTGGTACCCGAAGTTTTGAATAGCAAAGCGAGTCGTTGCAGACGAAGACGAGCTAGCCTTGTTTCGCTCCATTTCACATTTGAAAAAGTATCCACCACTATATTGAACAGGAGGCACCAAAAGGCACCCCTGCCAAATCCCCCGCTATAGCTGAATCCAAGAACCATCCAATCGACCATTCACCAACACCGAAAAAATGTAGTAATGCACCTTTTTAGCAACTATATCCACTATTCTAGAAAACCCCTCCTGCGAATCTCCCAAAGGTACACCCAAGAAAAAAAATCGTAGGCCTTTGCAAAATCCACCTTCCACAAGAAGGTTGCAATCCCCCTTTTCCACCAAAAGGCCACCATCTCCTCAACCAACACAAAGAATTCTTACAAAGACCTACTCCTAATGAAGGCTGACTGGACAAGGCTAATGATCCTAGGAAAGACCTCTCACAATCTATTTGCTAGCACCTTTGCAACCAACAAATAAACAGCATTGGATAAAGCAATAGGTCTAAACTTGTCAATCGCATCCGCATCGAGTCACTTTGGCAATAGAAACAAATAGAATCTGTTTAATCTATAGAAGCCCTTATTCTCCACGAAGACTTCCTGATTCCCTGAATCATGGCCATAACATGCATACCCATAATATCCCACAGCTCTCTATAGAAACAAATCTACAACCTATCTAGACAAGGGGATCCCTCTGCCTTAAGACCCTGCAATGCGCACCCAAAGACTCCTCAAAAATCTCCCTGAGTAAGGCCCTTTTCATCTCTTCATCTAAAATAGGCATGTCAAATCTCGTCAACCACCAACTTCCATTAGGCCGCCTCCTAGTGAAAGCCAAGAAACGACCACGAACCATCTCGCAAATCTACAATCTCTAATCAAGAAAGGAATCTCCCACCCTGAGAAGGTCGATCATATTGGAGGTCCTCCTAGCACTCACTAACAAGTGGAAAAATCTTGTATTTGAGTTGCCCTCCCTAAGCCACAACTGCCTCGACTTCAACCTCCAATCCATTTCCTTGTTTAAATCCTCCTCCTTACAGTGGTCTGCAACATCCTACGCTCATTACACTCGTCTGCAGACAAAGAGCCTACCTCCTCCCTTCTATCTAGAGTTTGCAAAGCCTCCACCCTTCCTTTCTTCCAATGCACCATGAGGAATTCAACTCCAATTGGTCACTATTCGACATCAACAGAAGACCCACAGACCTTCCAACAACTCACTTCCAATAGATCAGTGAATCTGTCACCATAAAGACTCCTCTTCAGTTGCAAATCCGTAGATTCAAGGTGTGTCTCTTGCAACAACACACAATCATCCTTCTACTCCACAAGGTACTGCCTCGAAATGTATCTCCGTGCCTCATCACGAAGACCGAGGACATTCCACGATAGGACCTTAACCATCAGCCACCGTACTTGTCCCTCTCTTATTCACCTTTTTGACATCTAAAACTCTCGCTACCCGGAGATCTACATCTTCCTTAGGAATCCCAATTTTGGAAACCTCCTCGTGAACTAATTTTTTCTTATAGATCATTTCTCTCCTGTAACAGGAACTGATCAATAACTTATGTTTCTGCTACACCATTTTTTTTCAAGGTCTGTTGCACCATTTTTGCAAATCTAGAGGATCTGCAAGAGGGTGAAGTTCGCCTTAAGATGTCATTCTCCCTGCTGTCACTAACCCCACTGCCTCTAGGAACACCCCTTATAGTCACATCCTTCAAACACGACATAACGTTGCCATTTGGTGCAAGACTGCCCCCACCGCCTAAAGCTCTAGTGCCATAAGCCTACTGAGAAGAGACTTCACCGCTGAAGCAACCTTAGACCCCATCAAGTCCAATAGCTGAGGAAAAATGCGTGATGGGACCAAACAATCAGTATCACTAGGACCGCCAAAGATCAATCGAAAAGCGATATGAGTTGCTGCCTATACCTGCAGAGAATTGAACAACAAAGCAGAGACCAAACTCGGGCCAACAAGAGCTCCATCGGATCGAAGCAAGGCAAATGGGGGTCGAACTCACCACATCTAGATCCAACATCAAATCCAGATATTGGTGCAAACACACCGCAATCATTGATTTTGATGATAACAAAATACTTGTTATTTGACGGTTACATTTGAGATTAAGTTTTTAGGTTAAATGCAAAAGGAAATAAGTGCGAAGGAGCTCAAGCTCAAATCCATGGAGGAATAGAGGAGCTTGATGAAGGAGATAAGCATCAAGGAGCTTTGGAGGAAGAAGATTGATGAAGGAGCTTAGGGCTAAAGTTTGAAGATGAAGAGAAGAATAGGATAGAATTTTTTTTTCATGATTCTATGCATTAGTTATTTGCTCTTTTATTTTCTTAGATACTTGTGAAAGAGCCCAAGTTATGGTAACCTAAGTCCTAGGCACACTTACCCATTCTTAGGAATACTTAGGCAAAACCTAGAGTTGAGTTAGAAAATTGAAACAATAAACATTGCCTTATCAGATGTCCAACACCTTGATTAGATGTCTGATATTACCTTTTAAGACATCCAATACTTTTCCTGAACGTTTGATAACCTAGACCTAGAACACTTAGCTGATGTTCAGACATCCATACCTTTGTCCAGACGTCCAGACTTAACCTCAAACATCTAAAGACCCTATTAGACATCCCATAGAGAGCCGTTAGCCTCAAATAAGATTATATCAAAACAATATCTTCTCAAGACCCTTAACCAATAGTTTTTTAATATTTTCAGACATCCAAAAGCTCTTCCAGACGTTTAATAAAGAGACGTTAAACCTATTATGACCCAAATCTTAATTGTTAGGCTCAACATGATCATTAGATTCTCGGGATATCAATTCTCGAGGGTTATCTTTTTTATCAAACATCCAATAGGTTCACCAGACATCCAAAAGATGTCTAAACAAGAATCCTGTAGAAGATCCAACACATCAGGAAGAACTCCAGAAACCAAATATACTAGAATTAGACGTCTGATCGTATTGCTAGACATCTTGTATGTCCATATCAAGCGTTTAATCTTTTAACATAAGAACCTTGCACAAGATCCAATCAAATCCAGAGAGACCCCCTTCCAAAATTAGACATCCCATATTATCTTCCAGAATTATCCAGACATTCGATTATGCTATTAGACCTAATTATTACCCTGATCTCATTGAAATTTCAACCAAATCCTCTTGGATTTGATCCCAAAGGCTAGGAGGACTCTCTCAAGCCTTCTTAAACCTTCCTAGCTCATTTATAAATAGTCTGCAGGTTCTCCTTTGTCAAGATACATGTTGAAACAATATTTCCTACTCTATACACATTGTAAAAAGATAAACAAGAAACAAATCAATCCTTGCTCTCCAAACCCTTCAAGCTACATCTAAGAGCACCAATCCACTGCGTACTTACGCCAATCCACTTCCACCTTAGGGAAGCACTTTTTGCCTACAGGAGCTTGATGTTAATTTATATTTGTGGCTCTATAAATTATTTGTATTTTCGTTTTTGTTGAGTATTTGCGTTGCAAATTCCTGTCTCCTTGTGAGACAATTCTCTTCGTGAAGAAGAGAGGTTTGAGATACACTACCCTTGGTTCAAAGTAGTATGGTTGTATTGAAATTGTGCCACCCTCGACTTAAAATAGTACGTATAGTGGATTTGATCAACGAGGTCAATCGAAAAATCCAAAGTTGAAAGGCTAAGGTTGTGGTTTTTACCCAACTTGGGTTTCCACCTTAAAATCGTCTCGTGTGGTGATTAATTTTGTGAGATTATTTTATTTCACAATTGTCTATCAATTTTATTTCCCACACTATTCACCCCCTCTAGTGTGAACACTCACCGGAAACCACCTACTGAGAGTGCATCTTTGATCCCTCATTTGGTATATCGTTCCCTATCAAATCACTCCTTATTGCCACTCTTCTCCAGATGACGTATTTGCATCGCCGCCTGACCCTGCAAAGCAACAGAAGGCGAAGAGGCCAAACTAGGAATGAGAGGGAGTTCTATCAGGTCAAAACATCAATGTAAGTGGGGTCCAAACTCACCGCTCTCATATCCAAATTCAGATCCGATAACCACCTGTAGATCGCACGAGTCCAATATCTCGTTCAAAGCGTCACCCTCTGCCATCTCAAGTGACTGCCATCTCAAGAGACGCAGAGTCCTTTTCTAAATTAGGAAATTCCATTCCATTGAAATCAGGAGGAAGAATAGGCAACTTCGTTGGACTCTCAACCACCACTGATTTGAAATCTTCCAGTTGGCGCTTGGAAACTGGATGCAACACCAACCTCATCCTTCGTCTTCAAAGGCCTGGCCTCACCAGAAACCACTGCTGCAACATATGTGCCATGATACGTTCAAGCAGCAAAAATCTCCTTGAAGAAAACCACCCTATTGCACCCCCACTCCACAAAACACCTTTCCTAGGAATCAATTGACCAACGAGCACTTCACCTTCAGCCACCACCGAAGAAGCATCTCCCTCAAATAACCCAATGCCATAACACCTTCTAATTCAGGCAAAGGAAATGCAAAGCACACTCACTACCTCAACAGTCCTCAATCTCAAAGGAATATCAAAAATACTAACCTTAAAAGGTCATAATGGTACCCTCTCCTCACGAGCACCCTCGTGTAAACCAAGCAACCTCCATCTTACAATAAAATCACTAACCTGCGTCTCCCTAAACTTTAGCAACTCCACATCGAACCCCTCTAACTCAAAAGGAATCACCCTCTTCTCAGAGAAAGAAGCGATCTTCCAAAGCTTCGAAACAAGACCCACCTTAGAGAAACTGGAACTAACCTCAAGAGGTCTGGCCTTTCCATAAACAATATCACCAACCGATGAGAAACACAACATAGAATCAATGGGCTCGACCAAGGGCGACCACGAAGCCTCCACCTCTAGCGAAGGATGGTCGTAAGGCAACAGTGGAAGCTCCTCTGCACCAACCTTCCCCATCGAGGTTACCCTTCTCCTTAGACACGACCTCCACCGATGACCACACCCCTTATAAAGCAAATAGACCACGGGATCACGGCAGCCCCGAGCTAAATGATCTCGCCCCCAACACTTGTAACAGACCACATCCCGAGAGACACCTCTATCTTCGCCCTCGACCCCCAGCTCTTCCCACCTCCATGAGAAACTTCTTTTTACCTATTGTATTTACAAAAATCCAGCCTTATGAATTGAAAGAGTATCACTTCAATAGGGCATCTTTAAAAAATCGTGTGCAACATATTTTTCTAAATGACTTTTAATTTATCCATTTATAGACTTTTATTTAAATTTCGTAAAACTTGTCTACCATCCATTTGATTTGTGTGATTTTGTAAATACTCTACAGGATACTCTTTAAATCCATATGATTGAATTTCACAAATGCATCATGAATAAAAATTTCCCATCTTATCACGAAGGTAAATTTCTCGTAAGATTGCTTCTCATATACATAGAGAGCCTACATTCAAGTCTATGAAAAATTTGAGCTTGTGGTCTTTACCCAGATACAAGGACCCTCATCCTTGCACCAATTACGATAGACTATGTCCTTTATGCTTTTATTTATAACATTTTTGAAAAGATTGTTTATGTTTATCATTTGTCAAACATGTAATGGAAATGAGACAGAGTAGGAATAGTGAGCATTCCTTTTTTTTATATTGTAATTACATAAAAGAGTACAATGCATACTTGCGTGCATAATCCATACTTACTATGCATAATACATAGTACTCAGAAAAGGGGTGTAGAAGCATGCTCTATAGTTGCTGACCCATCTGAATAGCTACGGCAAACTGCATACTTCCTAACCTTGATTTCAATATATAGGAATGAATTGACTTTATCCCAAATTGCGATCTTGACAGATACAAAATCTAAAACTTTGCACTAACATTCATTATTTCTCCACATGGTTCTTTGCCAAGAGCAGAATTGTTCTGACGAATGATCTCTCACAAGAGAAAAAGTTTGTAAAATGGTAGGTTTTGCCTACATTTCTGGCTTGAAAGAGGTTCTAAGCAGGATAGTACACTTCCATGTTGGCGATGCATAAAATTTCCCTGTATTCCCTTTCACAACTCTTCAGCTATAATGAATCGCTCAACCAAATAAATTACCAAACTGAAAATCAAAGGTTTTGGCTCTTGAATTTAATTCTTCCTAATACCATTTAACATAATTTTTTGTGCACAACTTTTTTGTTGAAAAGAGGAAGGGTGGTTACCCGTATGATAACCACCCAGATTTTTTATGCATAACTTGTCAATGGAATTTTCATTTCGTGATAAAAGTGGTAACCCATCTTCTTGTATGTCAATCTTTAATACTAGCTCCACATTTGGTTAAAGTACAATTCAGCATTCATTGTTTATGTCCGACTACCTATACATATGCCCCAGGTTTTCATCTTGTTGCTTTCCATCCTTGTTGAAATGCAAAGATTAATATACATCTGCATGACCAAGAATGTTAAGTTTGAACCATTTAGTAAGTTCCTCATTATGAACATGATCACATGCATGGAAAGATGTTTGTAACATGAACGACAATGTCTGTGCTTTATGTAGATTTACGGACGTGTAATGAAAGGTTAACTTTGAAAGGCTATAACTGAAATTAGCCAGGCACCAATAGAGCAGAAAATGAGAGAGGCACAATTTAGACATCCGGAGAAAACCAAATGATGCTTTAATATTTGTGAGAAGTTGGACAGTGATCACTAAGAAAGAGTTTGAAGGTTCAAGAGGCACTGTTGGCGGGAGGACTGCCATAATTTTGCACTTTTGGAGTACAACCCCAACCAATCCACCTAGCTAAGTTGTCAAGGAAAAAACTTCAATATAGTTTTAAAATCATTGAAGGCAGATTTTACTCAATTAAATAGCACAATTTAATTTAGATGGCCCCTTTTATTGTAGCATTTCAAAACTGACCAGCATATTTCCATTTTCCACTTGGATTCAGTTTCTTTAACACTCAAATGTAGAGGCAAAAAGAATTTCAACCTCCGTAGGGAAAAAGAGAAGAGCTGTCAATCATAAAAAAGAAAAAACACTGCTCAAAAAAATAAAAAATAAAAGCACAAAATTATGCAACGCTTTCTTGGAAAAAATGCACAGCAAACAAACAAGGAGAGAGAGCACCTCACCCATTATAATGCCTTGTGCACCTCTATAGTATGAACTAGTCAACGTTCGAAATCTTTCCTGCCCAGCTGCACCAGAATTCCATCAATCTCTTAGATAAATATAGCTGATTATTGATGCTCCCAAGATTAAAAGGAACTGAAATTTTCAAGCTTGAATTGATGAACTAGCTTTAAACAGAAAAAAGTGCAGAGTTTCACTAGTTGAAAGCTGTTGGCTGGATCTCATTGGGAGATGAAATACCTGTGTCCCAGATAGCTAGCTTTAATTTTTTCCGACCCATGTCCATCATTTTCACCTTGAAATCAACACCTAAATAAATGGGAAGAAGGGTAAGTTAAATACTAAAGGAGATAATACAACAGCAAGAAACATCACTATAAATCACTAAGTTCAAAAAAAAGGGTATAAATCACAAAGTATCACAAGAAAGGCAGAATTTTTCTTCCCAAAATTTGTAAGCTTTTTAGCTGAGCTCAAAAAGTCTATAGGCCATTGCTCAACAGCCAAGCAGTTTGAAAACTAGCAGTTTGAATAGGACAAATGACTATCGAGTGTAAATCAAATGATTGGACATGCACGATTCCTACTCAGAAAATAACCCTTAAGATTAGTACTTCCACAAAACACCACATATATGTTCTAGGACAGTATATGGTATTGATAAAATCAAGTCAAATGAAATACACTGATAAAGAAAAATGGTAAAGGTCCAGAATTGCACTGTCAAAAGCAATTTAACAAAAAGACAACCATTTAACGTGGAAAACCTTTCTTAGAGAAAGAGAAATACCATCGGAGCACAGAAGCATGGTGTCCTCCAGCAGCTAGGGTTTTTTCTTCACTAGCACACTAAAAGAGAAGGGTTGCCTTTCAGTAGTTATAGATGAATGGAAAATGCGGACCCACACCAAGATCAGCATACCCATTTACATAGCATTTTATAATATTGAACACTGTTGCTTTTCAGAAAAATATTGAACACTGTTCCTTAAGTTAGGGTCTCAATGTCAAATATACACAACTTGGCCACATTCTTCTGATACTTTATCAGGGCAAGAGCATTATGAAGACATCTACAACTTGATCTTCAGAATTCCAAGTAAGGAAGATAATCTCCCAGAACTCTTTCAAAAAGAAAGGTAAAAGTACTCCTAAAACAATCTTTTGTACGAATGAAGCGACTATCCAATTCCATATATTTTTCCTGTCATGTAAAACATGATTGTTGGTGAGGATGATTGTGGCTTTGTTATCACAATAGAACTTCACCATAGGAACCACAGCCTGGATTCCAATATTGGCAAATAAAATGTTAACCTATAGCCATAGCCATAGCCCTCTACCCTACTTAAATACTAGATCTTACACAGATTGTTTGTTTCCTGGTTCTTCCTATGACAAGATTCCCACCAAGGTACAAACAGCAACCAATGGTAGACCACCTATCATCCAGAAGTCTGACCCAATCAGCATCTGGCATAGGCCTCAAAATTATGATCCTCTCCTTGGTAAATAGAAGACCCTTTCCAAGAATTTTCTTCAGGTAACAGAGGTTCCGTTGAATAGTTTTAAAATGAATGCCTGTCAGGGCACAAATGAATTAACCAACATTAACAACACAAGTGATGTCTAGCCAAGTTAATTTATGTCTCCCACAATCTTTTTGTATCTTATAGAATCATCCAACCCCCGTTCAACTTCTTTTTGAAGAGAATGCACCCAAATCATTTTCAGAAAAAAAAAAAGAAACACCCTAATCAAATTTCATCCACAAAATCCTCCCATTTAAGGGGGATGGAGAGGTGAGTGAATGTGAGGGAGAGGATGTGTAGGGAAGAGAAGGGGATAACGGTGGAGGTGGCCGCGTTACTATTCAATGACATTGCAGTGCTCGGAATCTGCATAGCTCTATGAGGACGAGACCCTACACTTCTGGTCCTTGAGGGCAGGTAGTATAATACTATGATGCTATCGTTGCCTCGCTCTTGGACATTTTGTATGCGAGTGCCAATCACTATAACATTGCATTGACTACCAAAAAAAGGTTGTTGAGATACCCATTCGGTCTATTTTATATTATGAGGGCTCCTTTGTAACTTTTTTATTTTCTGTTAGTTTTGTACCGCAATTATTTCCACACCTCTCTCTATATAAAGGAATGTAGGATTTCTTATTTGAATAAGATTGTCCATTTTCTCCTACTTGGTATCAGAGCAACAGTTCTAAGTCGATGCTCTAGTACCTTATCCCTCTCTCCCTCTCCTTGTCGTCGCCAAGCCACTATCACCGGCAGCCACCAGCGGCAGCAACGCCAGCAACAGCAGCACCGGCGACAGCCACCAGTGACGGCAAGGCAGTACCGCAGCACCACCACCGGTCAACAGTAGCGCCACCGGTGGGTGCTGCCCTGCAGGTGGCTGCGCTAGGGTGCCTCCCTACACCCTAATGCAGCCCACATCTGTCCTAAGGATCATTGATGTGGTCTTGATCTGATTTCTGGGCTATATTGACTTGGATTTCATGATCTAAAAACCATATCCCTCTCTGTAGTAATTTCTCTGATCTGAAATCTGGAATTTCAAATCTGATTTTGAAGTATTCTCTCCTAGCTAAGGCACGATGGTACCATCGGAGGGTTCAAAGGTGACATTGGGTACCACTACTAAGGTAGGGACTCACAAAAATCCATTTTTATCCCGATGAGACCAACTATGCACGGTAGTCTCAAATGTTCCTTACGACCATGGAGGGTCATGATAAGGAATGCGTACTAATAGAGCCAAAGACTGCTACAAAGGCAGGGAAATATACTACTTAGAAGAAGGATAATGCGATGGTACAATCATGGATTATGAATATCATCATATCTAGAATTGAAGATGGGATCATATATTACAAAATTGCAAAAGAGATGTGAGGTTCTTTGCATAACATGTATTCCCATAAGAAGCATTCTAGCAAGGTCTTCCAGATTCATCGTGATATTACCAGTCTGAAACAAGGGGGCCAGTCCCTATCCTAGTATTATATCACCCTCAATGGGCTCCTTAAGAAATATAATTCATATAGACCTATGTGTATATGCTCTAATCAGAGGAGTATCGTAGGAAACATGCAGTCCTTCGGTTTCTAGATTGTCTTGGACCTGATTATGAGGCACCCCAATCACAGATTTTGTCGCTTTCTAAGCTTCCATCTTTAGAGGAAGCATATAATAAGTTGAGTAGAATCGTGGTGAAGTCCTCCACTTCTGATACTTTGGGGTAGACAACTGCTTTAGTTGCTACTAAAGGTTGTAGAGGCCGTGAAGCTCCTACACATGGCAGAGGGCATAGTAGATGATAGTCTGGTAGATCCCGAACCACATGCACATTTTGTGGCAAGGTTGGCCATGTGAAGGCTACTTGTTGGTCTAAGCATAGTAGACATCCTATGGCTAATCAAACCACCACTCTTTCATAGGAGCAGTCAGACATGGTTTCTTGCACCAAGTATGATGCAATTGTGCAATGTCTTTCTCAACTTACACAGGAGTCTACTACCGTTTCATCAGATACTGCTACCTTCGCTTCCTCCTCAAGTATAGATTTTTCCTTGAGTACACATAGCAAGTCTGATGATGATACCATGTGGTTAGTGCATTCAGGTGCTCCTAGGCACTTGATTGGTGACCATACTTGTTTTCAAAGGATTCAGTCTATAGCACCAAAACAAACAATGCAAGTGGCTAATGGAAGATATTCCAAGATTGATAAATAGGGGGAGGTAGCAGTTACTCCCACTTTGAGATTCCCTGATGTCTTATTTATTCCCGAATTTCCTATTAGTCTATTATCAGTTAGCAAAATAACAAAAAATCTAAATTATCGTGCCATTTTTTATTATGTTGGATGTATTCAAGACAAGATCACAGGAAGGACAATTGGTGGCAAACAAGATAAGGGGTTGTTGATCGCCTAGTCCAAACACCGATTACTACTACATGCTAAGGTGAGGTTGCATTTAGCACTAGTACAGCTCTACAATGGCATCGTCAACTCAGGCATCTTTCTCTGAATAGGTTCAGACATGTCATACCGCATATCTCTCCAACCACTGAGATACTCTGTGATGCTTGTCGACTAGGAAAACATCATCGTTCTAGTTATTCTACCAATTCCAATTCAAGTTATGTTACATGTTTTGGTTTAGTTCATATGCATGTTTAGGGCTCTAGTTATATTCCTCCACCAGTACTATTGATTATAGTAGATGATTTCTTCAAAATATCATGGTTATTATTTATGCAGAATAAATTTGATGCTGGTGCTATGATTGAAACTTTTGTGATACAAATAAAGACTCAATTTTCCTCTGTGGTTAAGATTGTGCACTCAGATAATGCCCTTGAATTTTGTATTGCCAAGTTAGATGCATTTTGCAAGTCTCATAGGATAATTTAGCAAACCTCTTGCCATCATACGTCACAGCAGAATGGAGTGGTAGAGAGAGCTTCGTCATATTTTATATGTGGTCAGAACATTATTGATTCATCATGATGGGCTATCCTTGTACTAAGGTGACGTTGTACTTACTACATATTACTTGATTAACTGGAAGCCGACTCTGCCATCCATGAGCAAATTCCATGGCAAGTTCTCCATCCTGAGGAGTTATTTCATGTCCCATCACGTGTATTTGGTTGTATAGCCTTTGCTCATCTTCTTGGACATCAATGGGGCAAGCCCGCTCCTCAGGCTGCCAAGTGTATCTTTTTGGACTATAGTATTACCCAAAAAGGATACCAATGCATGATCCATCAGGCAAGAAGCATTATGTTAGTACGGATGTTACATTCCATGAGGCAATTCCATACTTTTTTACTAGTGGGAGTCACTTGGTATTTGGAGATGAGCTTGCACCCATGCTTGTTCCCCCTGTACCTCTAGAACAGATTCCTATCCGTTGCAATTCTGTTGAGACAGAGTCAGATAGTGAGTCTAGTATAGTAAGCCTCCTATGGTCTACAAATAGCTAATTATTTACAGGCAGCGCCCCTCTCTCCCACACCACCATCCTCCCCAACTCAGGTACATGTTGATGTCATTGCCATCTCTACTTCTAGTGATGTCTTGACAATTCCCTTTGGTGTTGATCCTATTGAGGAGGATTCTCCTTTAATGGCCAAGATGGATGATGTGGATCTTCCGATTACTATTCGGAAGGCTCCACGTACTTGTGCCAGTTACCAGGTTGCTAGAGCTACACCCAGTGCCCACCTAGGTAGGTCATTTAGGCTCTTTCTGCTTCCACAATTCCCTTTACGTACCAGCAAGCCATGCTTAATCCAAAATGACGACAAGCCATGGAGGATGAGATGGTTGCCCTTCACTCTAGGGGGATGTGGGATCTTACCTTCTGGACATCTGATGCTCACGTTGTTATGTGCCACTAAGTCTTTGCCCTAAAGTACAATCCTAATGAATCTATTTCACGGTATAAGGCTCATCTTGTTTCAAAGGGGTTCACGCAAACTTATGTGGTGGATTTCTTTGACACCTTCTCTCTAGTGGCACACCTACCGACGATGCAGATTTTGATGTCTGTTGCTGCCCATTTCGACTAGCCTCTCTTCCAACTTAATATGAAGAACACCTTCCTGTATAATGATCTTCAGGAGGAGGTTTACATGTAGCAACTTCTCGGCTTTGAGACTCAAGGGGAGTGTGTGTCGATTTCGGAAGGCTATCTATGACCTTAAGTAGAGCCCATGTGCATAGTTCCAAAAGCTATCTGAGGTGGTACAGGTAATAGACCTTCAGAGATCATCTGCAGATCACTCTTTGTTTATTCAGAAGGGTGATAAGGGAGTTGTACTCTTCGGATACGTTGATGACCTCATTATCACCGGCAATGACGAGGTCAGGATAGTTGAGGTGAAGAAGACCTTGGCTGATAAATTTATGGACTTAGGCCGGTCGCGATATTTCCTGGGCATTGAGGTGCCAAGAAGCAAATAGGGCATTATCCTTTCATGGTGCAAGTATGCTCTTGACATACTATAGGAGACTGAGATGTTGGGGGCCAAGCCTAACAACATATCCCTGGATCCCATAGGACACTTGTATGATGCCGAGTCAGCACCTGTGGACAATAGATCTTATAGGCAACTAATGGGCAAGTTGTTATATCTTACCATCACTAGGTCAAATATTTCCCTGGCAGTGGGAAAGCTGAGTCAATTCAT
The DNA here is from genome assembly GCA_037157565.1 of Thalassia testudinum. Lineage (NCBI taxonomy): Eukaryota > Viridiplantae > Streptophyta > Magnoliopsida > Alismatales > Hydrocharitaceae > Thalassia > Thalassia testudinum. The sequence goes on along the minus strand of JAZHRO010000003.1, from coordinate 1,325,982 downwards.
GGATAGACCCACCAAACAACATTGGAATGCAACGATACAAGTGCTCAAATATCTGAAGAAAGCACTTGAACGTGGCATACTTTTCTCAAGAGGCACGTCCATAACAATAGTTGGCTATTCTGATGCAGATTATGTAGGGTGCTTGGTTTATCGAAAGTCAACCACTGGTTTCTGTACCTGTGTTGCTGGAAATCTAGTCATGTGGAGAAGCAAAAACAGGGAGTTGTCTCTAAATCCAATGCAGAGTTTGACTACCAAGCTATGGCTTAAACTACTGTAGAGATGGTTTGATGAGATACGTTTTACATGATTTACATGTCCAGGTGGAGGAGCCTATGGAGATGTAGTGTGACAATTGTGCTGCTACTTCTAGTACCAACAACTCGATATTTCATGAGCATACCAAAGAGGTTGATTACTACCATACCTGGGATCTGATCCAACGTGAAATCATCTGCACCACTCTTGTTACTTCTAAGAACCAGGTAGCAAACATTTTCAGTGAACCTCTACCTCACTCTACTTTTGACGTCTGTTGCTCCATGTTGAGCATGATTAACATCTATGCTCCAACCTGAGGGAGAGTGTTGAGATGCCCCTTCATTCTATTTTATATTATGAGGGTTATTTGTAACTTTTCATTTTATGTTGATTTTGTACCGCAATTGTTCTCACACCTATCTCTATATAAAAACGTGTAGGGTTTCTTATTTGAATAAGATTGCTTATCTTCTCCTACAAAGGTCATACCTTCAAGTCGAGAGAGAATCCAAAACATCACAAGATAAACACAAATAGAAGGCCAAGCCTCTTCCATTCTACCATTCTGGCGAGATTAGTTCCTATTGAGAGGTAAATGTTGTAGTTGAGTAATTGGATGGTGGGAGATCCAATTACACTTTAGTTTAGTCCCACATAGTGGAGCGAGGACTTGAGAGGTGTGTATGGCCTATAAAAGGACCTTTGTACCCCTATTTTTTTTATAAGAAGAATAGAATCATATCACGCCCATAGGGACGCTTCTCCCGTGATTTTCTCCACGCTCTTCGTTAGTGGGGTTTCCACGTAAACCCAGGCATTCCTTATTATTATGCTTTGATATTTATGTTCATTTTCGCTTATTTATATTTTGTAACTTGGTATCAAAGCAGTTCGATCTTGGGTTTTATCCCATTTATGAGTGAAAACATTTTATATGAATATCATTTGTTTTGAAGTTCTTTTTTGTTCACTATTCCACAAAAGGGAGATCGACATGGGGACACTAGGATCTCAACAAGATCACATAGCAGTTGATGAAGCCTCACACGAAGAAGGCGATGATAGTGATGGAGATGATGTGGGTTGTAAGGCATCACAACAAGCATCACCGCAGCACCACCAAGCCACACTAGAGCTTCAGGAGATGCCGTTAAGGTGGCATTGGGGCCTTAGCCACCACTAGAACAAAGCTAGAGAATCAGGTGATGTTGCCAGAGCAACGTTAAAGCTCGATTGTTAGTCTGAGGAGTCAAAGATGGTGGCAATGGGTCATGCCTAATGGCACTGGGCTACACAGGCCACGCGGGGCAGCGCAAGGTAGCTAATCAAGGCAATCTCTTGGCAGAAAAGGCAACAATGGCCACACAAGCATAGCAGCAAGATGGCGATCGTGACAACAAGGAGACACATGAGCAACGATGAAGAAATTGAAGAGGGTCGAAGGAGGAGAAGAGGCCTGCGTCGATTTCGCACGAGAAATCGTGAGATGTTGTAGGAACACCCACCGACATGACGATAAAGATGGCAATAAAGATGACAATGGGATGCCATAACGGCGGCACGAGCAAAGCAAAAGAAGCCAAAGGAGGATCATTAGGTTGCGATAACAATGGCGATGGCGATGAAGGAGGTGTTGATCACGGTGGCATGCAAGGACAGGAGATGCAGCAACGAAGATGGCAGGCGAGCGATGATTGCAGCAAGATTTTCACCGCTAATGGTGATAGCGATGGCAGCACATGAGGTCAAGAGGTCATAGCGGCAAAGAAGGCGAGATCGCGGTGGCCAATCGAGTGAAATCCTGAGGTATCAATTAGCAAGGCGAAGCCAAAGAAGATCTTGGGCAAAGATCTCATTGGCGTTGTTGGAGCCAAAGAAGGAAATCATAGCTCTCCAGTCGTGATTTTGGGGTTATTAGAACCCTTAAAAGGAATGTTATTTTTAGGTATTTGTCACTTCTACCCTCCGATTTCCTTTTAAATCTTTTGGCTATCTTTTTACTATCGCAAAGGAAAAGGAGAGGCAAGGAAGAAAAAAAAGGGAAGGAGAAAAATATTTTAAAAAAAGAGAGAATAGAAGAAGAAACATCTCGAAAAAAAAATCAAAAAAAGGAGATAAAAAAATTATGATGATGTTGAAGAGAAGAGAATGAGAAACTCTTCTCTATTTTATTTTTTATTTCTTCTCTATGTTATTTCTTCTCTCATTCAGAAATCTCCATATGTCACCTTAGATAAAGAGACCTCAAGAGAGGTAGATTAGGATAGGAGAGGAGGTAGCTCTTAAGTGAAAGCAAGCTTGGAACCCTATGAGTCTGCATTTCCCATGTCAGCTTAGGGACTAACTCAAGCCAGTGTCTCAAATGCTTGGAAGATCAGATGTTTTAGAAGCTTGAAAGCACAAGAAGCCTAGAAAGAAAGATGGTAGTGGTTTGTAGGTGTCAATGGGTCGACATTGATTATTCACTTAGAAGATGGTGTTGGGATGAATGAAAGAAAGGAATCATGTAGGCTAGAGGGTAAGGGATTCTCGCAAGTGGTTGCACCATAGTCTACTACCATAGTTGACAATAACCAACTTTACAAGATTGCCTATGCTTGACTTGGGACACAACAGCTGAGAATCCTACAACAAAGGGTGGGATAGAAGCTCTTAAAGGGGTCATGAAGAACATAAGGTGCATTAGCATGCTTGGTGAAGGGAAGTTTCTATTAAGATCTACTGCAAGGGCGAGATTGCTTCTATAGTTTAAGACATTGGGTTACTCCATAGGCAAGGTCTTAAGAAGGCTACATTAGTGATTCCTAATTGCCACTTAGGTTAGTGATTCCTACTTGCCTTGAGGATATCCCACTTCGCTTGTGCACCTTAGAGCTGGTCCACCAATTAATGGAGGCAGTTGGGCGATTGTGTAGATGCAATCCTTCGTTTCTCAATGGTGATGACCTCCAGAGGCATAGGTGGAGGTTCAATCTAATTCCTTAGATGGTGGGGATACTAGGGGGAGGATCAACCGTGCTAGTCAAGTTGTTTAAGGCGGAGGACGTGGCAAAAGGCGATGTTAATAGTTCTTGTTCTTTAGGGCTCATTACAAGTGATCATTGTTGAGTGGTATGGCGACCAAGAGAGGTGTATTTTTAAAATAATTTCAAATGAATGTAGGAAGCAAAAACTCAATCAAAATCGATTTTGCACCCTTGAATCTCGAGTATTATTATGGTTGATGGCAACCAAGCCATTGACACATTGTTGGCAAAGTTTCGCATATAGGAGATGGAGATATAGTAGAGAAAAGTTGACAAGCAATCGCTTTTCTTTCACTAACCATCCTTAGCATTGAACACAAGCAACACATGTGACTTCGACAACCCATCAATACGTAACAAGTTTTCAGATTTGATGAGGTCCAGCTCCCCACATGAATACGACTTAAGAGGAGAGGCCCTCCATGGCCCATCTCTTGGGCTCTCCTTTGACCCTTTTGGGCCTATGAATAAGACAGGTCCTATTGAGAACTTGACGATGATCTCTCATCAAAGAAGGCCAAATCTCTAATGAATCCGTTAGAATTACGTGCCCTTTGTAAGCCAACTTAAGTGGAAATCACTTGATCAGTGATTCGAATCTGAATGTCGGATCATGTGAACACACTAATGCCATTAGTTGAGTCCCTTAATACAAGTGGAAGAATACACTATAGCCAAATTAGATATACCGCTGACGGGTATCAAAGATCCAAATGGTATGAATCGAGGATTTTAATAATTCATCAAGAACCATCATGAAATCAAAAAGTTATCTCCAATCTAAGAAGAGATGGCAACCTTCTCGAGAAACTATAGCCTGACAGATGTCCTTGATACACATCCTCTACATAGGAATGAATATTCGAAACTATCACGCAGGTTGAGTCAATGGGTTGACTTGATGAAATGAAGATGCAAGAAGTCCTCTTATCACTATCACATAGAAAGTGTATCCTTTGACCTAAGACAGATACGTCACTATTCTTGAATGCACACATTTGGAGAACTGATGGTCGATGCACCTACCATGTTATTAAGACTGGAAAGCTGGTGAGTATATGAGAACACATAAGACAATCTCTTGAAGGAATGATATAGATTTATTATTGTAGGTGTAAAATAGTATACAATGGAGACTTTTGTTTTAAAATTCCCCAAACAAAGCATTTTTCAAAAACTAACCACATTCATGTACTTGAATAAATGAATGAAATCCATTCATGAAGAATGGCTCACAATAGTTGCAAATAGACTAAGAGTAAATAACTTGAGCTGCGTATTATGCACTAATCAAGTTGCCAATGGCACACCGATGACATGCTAATGATAATGGAGGTTTTAGGGAAATGGCCATATCAACATGCAATAATTGAAACAATTAGCAGCTCCTATAGAACAAAGAGGATGGAGAGAGTGCAAGAGGGAGAGCGAGAGGGAGAGCTGGAAGGAGTGAGAGAGGCAAGGCAAGAGAGAGGGAGGTCTCCTGTGAGGGAGAGGGGGGTGGCGTACCTCCTTAGCAACGAAGGGGCCCGGGAGATGGCTGGAGAGAGGTCTCCCGGAGGAGAGGGCGATGGGGTTCTGGTGCAAGGCCGATCGAGGGGAAGGCCGGGGTAGTGGCGGAGTTGCGTAGGGTGGCATCTCAGCAGATGATGGTTGGCAACCGATGTTTCAAATGCCTGGGGATAGGGCATTGGGCGAGGGCGTGCCGAGAACCCGTGAGGTGCTCGGGTTGCTGTAGTTTTGGCCATCATCGGGGGGAGTACCGAAAACCGGTGGTCTAGGGTAGGGTGCAATCCTCGAGGGATGGGGGCCTGAGCTTGCCCCGCCGCCATCAATGCAGGTCCCTCTAGTGGAGGTGGAGGCACCATGGTCGCCTGACGTAAGCACGCTCTGGGATCTGGTGGAGGGTAGACTGGTTGGGGAGCGATCCGCGAGCCTCCTGCGACCCTCAGAGGTCGAGGAGGTGCTAGGTGTGAGAATGGCAATGGAGTCTACAGTAAAGGTCACTCTAGTTGGTGAGGGGCGAGTCTTCGTGATAGGACTTCCTCTGGCGGCAGTGATGTGGCTGTGCTACACAACATCGAGGCTGAGGTCGAGATCGATGTATTGGAGAACTTCCGTGCACGACGACGCTGGGAAGGAGAGGGCATCGAGGCGGGTACCGATGAAGCTGAGGTTGGAGGGGGTTCCATGGTGGCTTAGGACAGTAGGACCATTCGAGCACTGGTGTCCCCCTTCGCACGTCTTCGGCGATGCTAGGGGGCAGGGCTTCCATCCGGGCCGCTTGAGGCGGAGGTCAAGCAACGGTGGGGGAGACGCCAAGGGAGAAGATCCTCCTCCGTCTTGGAGGTCACATGTAGGTGGTCTCGTGCGCTCGCACGAGGTTTTTCGAGCCCGGGGTTGACCCTTCTTTCACAGAAGTGGCCGGAGGAGCTGCGAAGGAAGGCGGTGGAGCCACCACCCCCTAGAGCTAGGGTTCCGATCGTCGACCGCGGCAACCGTGACCCGAAGAGCCGAGACGGTGACATGGACGCGATTACATTGATTGCGACGCACGATCTGGAGGCGATGGTCCATCTAGAAGTGGAAGGGGCACTATCAGCGTCGAGATCGGCGATGCTGGGGGCGATCAAGCATTCAATGCACGAGATCCTTTTGGCGAGCAGTGCGGGAGGCGACTTCGTTTCGAAGCCTCTGGAAGCGAAACCATCCGAGGCCCACTCTTATAGTGTAGGAGTCGGATCTGCTCCGGATCCGAATGTGGACACCTATTCGGGTGGTGCGGGCCCGGTCCGGTAAGAAACGAAGAGAAGGCCTCTCCAACAAGGCCCTCCCCGAAGACGGTTGCAGAGACCTCTGCTGCTGCGTTGTCGGGCACCACTGATGGAAGAGAGGATGGTTGCCGAAGGAGGGGCGACAAAGGGAGGATGGAGGGGAGGTTCCGGAGCAATGTGGGTGACCCACATCAGGTGGAGGAAGAGGAGGCAGATTTAGGGGAGGGGGCGGCGCTCATGGCAAGGAGGCACCACCGCGAGAGCACGCAACCAGAGTACCTCTAACAGAGTAGAGGCCAAGGTTGGTGGAAGGGGGTCGAGACGATGCCCTCAGGTATAGGCGGAAGTGGAGTTATCGTGGGTCCGATCGGAGGAGAGTGGTGGTGGATGCTCATGGCGTCAACGCACGAGCCTCAGAAGAGGCACCTCTGGACATCAAGGATGACGAGGTCATCATCACAGCGGAAGCCTGTGGCTTTAACCTCAAGACGAGGGAGCCATCCACCATTCCCTCATGAACAGAGTTCTCACATGGAATGTGCGGGGTCTTAACGACCCGTCGAGGAGGCAGATCCTGGGGCAATACATCAGGCAATGGAAGGTGGACGTGGTGCTTTTGCAAGAAGCGAAGCTAGCCGATTGCGACGCTAGAATGTAGAGGGATATTGGTGGCTCGTGGATGGAGGGTTTCCGTTGTGTTGGAGCGTCTGGCATATCTAGGGGTCAGATCTTGGGGTGGCGGGAAGATGTTTTTGCCTTGGAGGATTTCTTTAAAGGCGAACATGTTATTTCAGCAAAGCTATGCGGAGGATGGGCGAGACCAGGGTGGTAATCACAAGGGTCTACGGACCGACAGACACTCAGGCCAGAGGAGTGCTGTGGGAGGAGCTCACTTTGATAGCAGCGGGTTGCCAAGGATGTCCTTGGTTGATTGGGGGAGACTTCAATGTGACTTTACAGTTGGAAGATAACCTCGGGGGGCGAGGGAGGCAAGACCCTGGCTCAGATGAATTTGTGGACTTTGTGGCCACCCATGGCCTTATTGATCTGTGCCCGTCTGCATGTGCTTACACATGGAGGAACAACAGTGGACAGATGTCTAGGATTGATAGATTCTTGGCCAATGTGGAGATGGCAGAGACTTTCCCGGTGGCGGAAGTGGTCCCAATGGAGAGGTCATTTTCAGATCATACCCCCTTGGTATGGCGACCAAATTAGGGATCTCATTTTGGCACGTATTTCAAATTTGATATATCGTGGCTACTCGAGGAAGGGTTTCGGGGAATGTTGGAGGAGAGATGGAGGTCCTTTGGGTGGAAGGTTCGATTATAGTTCGATTAACGAGAAAGTTGTCTTTGCTACAGGATCACCTCAGGAGATACAGAAAAGAGATCAAAAAATCCAGGAGGGAAAGAAAGGAGGAGGCGTTGCAAACAATCACCAGGATAGACAGACTAGAAATCAGGCACCTATTTCAACCGAGGACAGAGAGACAAGGATGAAGATGTCACGGGTGGTGCAGGAAGAGGACAAGAAAGCCGAGATAGAATGGAAGACAAGATTGTACCAGAAGTGGCTCAAGGAAGGGGACTCAAACACCAGATTCTTCCACCAATGGCGTCGACCAAGAGGAGGAGGAACTGGATAGAGAGACTAGTGATTCATGAGGAGTTTGCAGGTAGGGAGGAGGTGGGGAGGTCTGCGGCGGATTTCTTTAGAGATTTCACAGGAAGGCGCAACATAAGTGTTTGGAGCTGGAGAGGAGAGGATACCCATCAGGTCTCAGAGACCTAGGCAGAAGGACTCATAGCCAGTTTCTCAGCAAATGAGGTGAGGAAGGCGGTGTGGGGATTGAATGCGAATGGATGTCCTGGGCCGAACGGTTTCCCGGTTCTCTTTCTTAGGGAGTTCTAATCACTGGTAGAGACAGATGTGATGGAGATGATGAAGTTCTCAGAAGGGAATAGAGGCTTTAACAGGCTGAATAAGTTCTACATGTTTCTGTTGCCTAAGAAGGATGGAGCAGAGGAGATCCAAGATTTTTGCCCGATTGTGCTCTCAAATGCTACCCTATCTTATAGTGGCCAAGGTATTGGCAAATAGGCTTAGAGATGTTATTGGGGACCTAATATCACTTGTGCAAATGGCTTTCATACCAGGCAAGGGCATGTTGGATGGCTTTGTTTGTACCATGGAGGTGCTGGCGGCTTGGAAGAGGGAGAAGAAACAGGCGTTTTTGTAGAAAGTAGACTTCAGCAAGACGTATGACACAATGCAGTGGGACTTCCTTTGAGTATCCCTGCTAAGAAGAGGCTTTCCCTCAAGATGGATTGAGTGGATTAAGAGATGCGTGACGACCACTTCCTTCTCGGTCTTAATTAATGGAAACCCAGTGGGAGGTTGGGTGTAGCCTAGGATAGGTGTTAAGCAGGGGTGCCGTTTGGCTCCCATGCTATTTATGCTGGCAGCGGACGCATTGGCGAGGGCAACACAGAGCGTGCGATAGAGGTTTGATAGCTAGGTTTCAGGCTAGAGAGAGTGACCAGATCGCGATTATGCAATATGCAGATGATACCCTTTTTCTAGTTGAAAGAGGGAGGATGGAGGCTAGGAGGATGAGGATCATGCTGGAGCTTTTCGGGGCGACCTCTGGCCTGTAGATTAATTATCAGAAATCAACTTTTGTCCCGATGAGCATGGAGGGTGAGGAGGTGGAGATGGTGGGTGAGGCACTTGCGACAAAAGTGGGATCCTTGCCACTGGTCTATCTGGCCTTTCCTCTATCAGATAGAAGGCTTAAGCTTGGTGAGTGGCTTCCTCTGCTGGAGAAGATGGAGAAGAGGTTAGCAGGCTGGTCAGCGAGGTTATCCTGGGGGGAGGCGTATTCTCGTAAAGGCAATTCTGGCGTCCATTCCCTCCTATCTCTTATCAGTGTTCAGAATGCCGAAGCAAATAGAGAAGATTATTAGGTTAATGCGTGATTTTTTCTGGTCCAACGTGAGCGACAGGGAGAGGGGCGAGGTTGGTGGCTTGGGAGGAGGTATGTAGGCTCGTGCAGGAAGGGGGATTGGGGGTCAGAGATGTGGAGATGGTGAATGTCAGCCTCCTCGTGAAGTGGATCGCTAGACTCGTAAGCCAGGAGCGTAACATATTTGGGGAGGTTATGAGAAGTTGTTATGGTTCCTTTGTGTCTTGGGAGCCCTTGGAGGTTCCACCCTCAGGAGCTTCCTTCTTCCTCAGGGGGCTAGCGACTGTGATGAGCAAGGTGCGCCCTTTCTTCACACCTATTTAGGTGAGGGTGGTGCTTTTAGATTCTGGATGGATGATTAGCAAGGAGTTGGAAGGCCCATCAAGGACAGGTTCCCTCGTCTCTTCGGATGTGCGCTGACCCCGACGGCCCTTGTGAGAGACTGTTGGTATGGGGCCTAGTGTCCTACCTTTCGGGGGAGACTATCTGATCAGAGATGTAGAGACTTTCAAATGCTGTTGCAGGAGCTGGAAGGTTGGGAGCCAGAGGTGAGGGGGACGTCTACAGTTGGGATGAAGGCGAGTTTTATGTGGCAAAGGTCTTCTGTAGGTTGAGTGGTGGCAGGGTAGACATGGACGTAAACCTTTGGAGGGACTACAGACTTATTTGGGAATCGAATTGTCCACTAAAGGTGAAGATCTTTGCGTGGCTGGTGAGGCGGAGTAGGATTGTGACGAAGAACTGGAGAGCGAGGTGGACTCATATGGAGGATGTGAGTTGTCCTCTTTGTGGTGGAGAGGACATTCGGCACCTTTTCTTCAGGTGTCCGTTGGTGCAGGTGTGGCAAAAGATGGGGATCGATTGGGTTGTTCATCGGGATGAGATTGCATTCTGGTCGTCCTTCCGAAGGGGGTGTGCTCATGTGGATCACAATGTTTTCAGATCCAGATGTGATCGAGCGAGAGTCCTAGCGATGTTGTGGGGTGTGTGGCTGGACAGGAATGGAGTGCTCTTTAGGGGAGAGAGATCCTATGTGGAGAATATTTTTTATTCCATTATATCCCAGGTGGAGTTTTGGAGGTCCAGAGTATGACCTTGTTGTAATCTGTTCTTTTAGTTTTCAGAATGAAATGAAATTGTTTATGGGTGGTTATCATGAGGATAACCACCCTTCCTCTTTTCAATAAAAAAAAAAACATGAAATAGTTGTTAATATACAAGTGTTGTCAATAATGCCAATGATAACCTCAATATTTCACCCATATATATTTTGTTTATGCCCTGCTGCTGCTCCTCCTATATGTTGTTGCTACCAAGGTTTTAAATGTCAATATCAATGTATCAACAAGTCAAAAAAGAAATATGTCAGGGATATATCGGGAATATATCACTAATATCAGTGAATTTTAGGGAAATCGCTCACAAAGGTACAAAAATGACATAAAATGTCACAAATTTGATGAAAATTAGCATTTTAATAAGTAATATATGCACGAAGAAATGCTTAAAAGATAAAAATCATAAATTTTGAATGAAAATATAATAAAAACGTACTAAATCGTAGTAATTTCGTTTACAAATCATCACCAAATTGGGGATTAATTAGGTATCTTGACTAAATAATGTGTAGACAACATCAATTTATGCAATAATCAAGTCTAACACAAGATTTAACCTTGGTATGAATAGTAATAGAGGTTAAATCGAGGTGATTTAGGCCTAATGATACAAAAAATGATAAAATTAAAATGATTACCTTATTGAGAGATGAACAAGGACTCCAAATCACCTAATAATCGAGGCGAACAAATCGATGAATGCTCACAGTAGACAGCAACGGAGAACGAAGAAAAGGAGAGGAAAGAAAGAAAGCAAAGAAAGATACTATATAGTAGCTGCAAAGGCATCATCCGATGTCATCAAATATTAGCAATATTTAAGAAAAATTGCACTTATGTGCTTTGGTTTCGACGATATATCGCCGACACATCAACATAGGCAATATTTCTCCTGACATCCTGGAAAAGAGACATTTTGGCAATGTCAACATGAGTATTGTTGGTGATATTGACATATCGACGACATCGTAGATATGTCATAACATCTCTTTCATTGCTTAAAAGACGTTTTTATGAGATCCCTATCAACCAAATCGATATCCCCCAATATTTAAGGATATCGATCAAGACCCATTCATTGATATCCTATAAAAAAGATATTCTCGTGATATCGATATAAGTCATGTTGGAGATACGGATATATTACCGATGTATCGAGATATCTGTTTCCATGGTTGCTACTGCTCAAGGGTGTGTCAGAGGAGGTTGACGATAGAAGATGATAGTAGAGGGTCGAGAGTGGTTAAGCAATACTTGAGGGGGCAGAGGTGGTTAATGTTGCACGACAAGCAGGCTGAACAGGGAGCGCAAATGGCGATCGTTATTGGTTTACACAAATTTAATGACTTATATGATTCACAACGATCTTATATTTTAACATTTTAAATGTCCTAATTAGGTAATTTCCTAAGTTCATAAGTCTATTAATAATATATCACTACCACCTACTTCAAACTTCAAGTTGGCAAAGACTACTTTATTTGATTATGTATTAATTCAACACTTACAGTTTTACATGCATGACCTTTTTGCATAACTTTTAAGGTTTTAATTAGTAATTTATAATTTACTTACAATCTTAATCATTTAAGTAAATTTGTCGGCATGTGTCAACGTGCCCTCAATGTACCCTCGATATGCATAATTTTCGAGTCATCGATAACTTCGATAACCCAACGTCGAAATGTGAGCATTTCCACAATGTGCCTCCAAAACACACACTTGGAAATTTATTTGCACAACATCGATATCGACACTTAAAACATTAGTATTATGCTCCAGGCTATTCGAGATCCCAAGAAATTAAGCTTTAAAGATATATAATGAAGCATAGCATAATGATAACGTGTTTACAAAACATTACATCATCAAGCATTGCCCAATAGCATTAGCAAACCATATGAGCAAATGTAAGTATGCAAGCAGCATTATGTTTAAACTTAAGGCATTTGGTACTCGAAATACAATTTTCTTTACATTTCGAGATTCCAAAATGAGTTTGGTGTGTTCGTTTGAATAACACATATTTCAGATACAAAGGTTATTTCTAGAATATAAAATGTATGGAGGGATCTTATATGAAGATAAGTTCGATAAGATCGTAGCATCTTTCCCCAACTTTTACACTTGAGCCCTTAACAAAGAAAACTTTAAAAGAACAATCCATGAGTTGGTTGAATGTCTACCAAACATATTATATCATCTTGATGGAGTATGTGGCATATCAAGGAAGAGTGTTTCTCAATCTTGAGAGCTCAAGGAAGGATAACCGACACATGGACGAAAGAGCCTTGCATGGAATGCAAATTTGTCCATAGAGATCTGCAAACCTTCTCGGAAGTCAGCTGAAAAGGTTCCTCAAGATAATATTCATCTTCATTATCTATTTATTCACGTGATGAATAAACATTCCGCTCTTAACACATTTACAATTGTTGCTCATGATTTAACTGATCTAAGTAAAGTTGAGAATGGGGATGAAGAGGCTTTGTAGATGGAATCTAAGGCAAATTATGGCAGTGGAAGCCATCAAGGAGTACAAAGCTCAGTATCTAGATTAGCATTCCAAATTATGAAAATTATCTTTGTAATTGTGCAGCTATATATAGAAATTATTTCTATTTTCAAATTATTTGAAATTGGTCTATTCATGTAATGAATGAGTTATTGTAAGTTTTAACCACTTGATGCTTAAGTATTTTGGAATCTATTTTCAAATCTGAAATTTCTATGATGATATGATTATTAATAAAATTTGAATAAGTGCAGAGGATACTTCACCTCCATGAGACACCTCAATGTCAGGATGTGAACGTCTATCAATGAGATTAAATAGATAGTTGAGAACAAACCTCTCAATCAGGAAGAGGAACAATCTCTTATAACATGACAATCAAGACCTCCAAGGCAGTTTATGACCGATTCTTTTATAAAAAGGAATTATAACAAGGAGATGTCTTAAAATGACACATAATGATGTATGCATTGTAAAAAGAATCTTTGGTGGATTGAGACGTTCACTAATGATCATCCCAATTATGATGATGTTTAAAAGTAGAAAGGGCAAGAGAGATCATTTAGAAAGTTCAATGACTTCCATGTGTTGGATATGAAATTAGTGAATTCCAAGAACCATGTAAGATGAGTACATCATGAAAGATTCAATCTGTCTAAGATGGTCATCTCAGCTAGATGAGTCAAAAAGGAGTATCTGAAAGATGAAGAAATTGTTTCTATCTTTATCCTCTTAGCACACCTCAGGTTAATCTTGTCTTCTTGAGATTGAACTTAGAGAAGTTCAAATGCTAATGAACACTGAATTCCCTAAATCCAATGAAGACTCACATTGAAGATTGCGAAGAGTTGTCTACTAAGGGTTGAAATCAACTCTAGTTTCCTTGATTATACATAAGATGTAGACAAGAATCTAGATGTACAGATTTGGTATTATTGCCTATATCCAATCCAAATGAGTTGGACTCTAAACTAATTCCTTTGAACATCACAAACATGATAATGGTTGCCATTGTTGTAATATGAATTAGTCAAGCACTTTAATTTGTGAAATATCATATTCTCATAAGAATTAAGTACTTAACTGAAAATCCAATCAAAGAAATAATGATTCTTGAAGAGTTATTTGAACTCATCTACCATAAGGTCACCAAGAATGAATGTTGCTTAGCTGATGCCCCATCCAAGTATGTAGGATCTAGGGATAAATTGCAATATTCCTAGAGTTCACACCTGTGACAATATTGCCATCAGTGTAATGAAAATTCAAAAGGATGATTTTGAATTATGGAATGTCAGATTCCATAAAAATGAATACCCAACGAGAATTGAACCAAGAATAATGCATGCAAGGAGAGTTGTGAAATTCATCCAGGCCATGCAAATCAACGATTGGGCCCATAATATATCCGAGCTAGTTGGATATACAAGCAAAGATTAATTTTCAATGGTCATCTAAGATACAAAATGTTCCTATTCCTATCAAGAATTCCTAGTTAAGTATTCGACTTATAGAATATTGGATTCCACAAGGATGAGTATCAGTCCAAGATAAACAAAGAATCTTGAAAGATTGCTAAAACCTAGTCTAGTCAAAGATCTAAAACCAAATATGAAAGAAATCAACTTTAACAAATATGCTCAACTATTTGAAAAGATTTCATAATAGTAAAAATCACACAGGCAAATTTGAATCTCATGCCTCAAATAAGTTTGAGAATGATTTACCATCATACGAGAAAGTATTTTGAATCATAACATGAGAGATTGAGTAAAGGTTGTAAGCTTTAGTTTAATCATAATCCAAATGGGCTTCTAAACTTGAACGATCCACAATGTATTGTGAATGCATTCAAAATTCAAGGAAGCCTAGACTCATATGAGAGTTAGTTGGGGCATAATAATGGTACCATATGTAAATAATCGTTGTACTCAGAAGATGAGACAACAATATCAGAAAAATAGAGTGTTTGGTAGATTTTCATATGATGAAAGTCTTTTTTTTTTTGACATCTCCTTGTGAAGAAGATATCAACTCAAAGTGCTGAGAAAAAGAAAATAAAATGGCGTCCAAGCCACACAAACCAAGCACACAATTTCAAATAAAGATATCTACATAACATGTTATCAAGCCACAAATCATAAGATACCCTAATAAGATAACAAGTTATCCTAACATTCCTTGTGAAATGAATAGAATCATGAAAAGGTGATCTCAATGAGTTGAGCTAAACTAATTCAATCGATCTCAATAAGTTGAGATATAATAAGTGCTGTCTAATTTGGGTGATCCACATAAGAGCCACTTATATTTTGTGTAGTATCTACTTTGGAAGCTTATACACCATTGTTAATGGAAAAAAAATGGAATTTATTCATTAAGAAACCTAGAGGTCTTTATATAGAGACTTCTCAAGACAATTACAAGCATCACCCCATATAATAAGTAAATAATAAAAAGATCACACAAAGAGCACTAAAACACATAACTCTCAATGCTCCCCCTCAAGTTGGAGCATAGATATCAGGCATGCTCAACTTAGAACACAGGTACTTAAATCTTTTCATGGGAAGTGCTTTGGTGAAAATGTTAGCCACCTAATCTTCAGTAAAAATGTATAGGGTATATATTTTATCAATCATCACAGCATCTCTAATCAAATGAGAGTCCACCTAGACGTGCTTGATTCTTTCATGGAAACTAAGATTATTTACAATAAATATAGCTAACTTATTATCATAGTACATAGGCATGGACCTTGATATAGGAGTATGGACTGAATCCAAAGCAGCTCATAGGTAGTATGCACTATAGCACAATACTCGAATTATACACTAGACTGCGACACCACATTTTGCTTCTTACTCTGCCAGGTAATAAGGTTGCCACCAACATGCCTGCAGTAACCAGTGGTAGATCTTCGATCCTCATGAGCCCCAACATAATCTACACTAGAGTATCCCCAGACATTAAGATGACCATACTTTTGGAAAGATAAGCCTTTCCCTAGAGGATTCTTTAGGTATCTCAGAACTTGGCAAACACCAGCATTATGAGCCTCTTGGGGCCACTACATAAACTAAGTCCTCCCACTACATAGGCAATGTCAGGCCTAGTAACTACAAGATAAAGTAACTTGCCAACCATTGCACAATATCTAGTCACATCCTCTATCTCAAGACTGTCACAATGGTAAAGCAAATGATATATCATAATATGGATGCGGAACCTGATAAAGAACACATCGTGGAGTACTGAAGAGGGGACCCGACTAATCAAGTAGGCAGCAGTAAGTATGGCATCACCCCAAAACTACTTAGGTACCTTCATATGCAACCTCAACATCCATGCAATATCAAGAAGGTACCTCAGGTTACGTTCTGTTACGCCATTTTGCTAAGACGTGTGAGTGCAAAAAGTCTAGTGGATAATCCCATGAGTGCTGAAGAACTCTTACATCTCCCTCTAAACGAATTCTAGAGCATTATCGCTCCGAAAAACTCGAACAATAGTAGAGTACTATGTCTAGACCTCTACAAAGAATCTTTGAGCAATCTAGGGGATCTCCGATGTGGCCTTCATCAAGAAGACCTAGGTGAGACAATTGTGATCATCAACAAATACTGTATAGTACCTATGTCCTGCTATACTCAATACTCTCGCTGGTCCCTGCACATCATAGTGAACCAAAGCAAACAAGGTCGTACTCACCCCCAAGGTTCGAAATGCCGATTTCGACGCCATGCCGACGAAATTTTCAGTGTACATTTCGTGAGCATGCCGTGGAAATGTCCATTTTTCGATGGCTATGCCGATGGGCATGCCGAGGGCACACCGTGGGAATGCCGAGGGCATGCCAATAACATGCCGACAGAAAATCACATAAATACTCAAAATGAAATAAAAAATCACATAAATACTCAAAATGAAATAGAAAATCACATAAATACTCAAAATGAAGTGTGTGTGTCTACTTGGAAAGCTTGAATGTCTCTAGTTGAGTTAATCATCATGTGTGTGTGTCATTTCAACCCCCCCACATTCCTAGTTTTGAATCTCCCACTCTTGCATTCAAACTGCTCTATTTGTGTGTGTGACAGTCCCCCAATTTTCGAATTTCATCCCTTGACTACGCCCCCCTATTTTAGATTTCAGCCCCTCCGAATCTCCAGCACCTACATTTCAAACCGCTCGCAGCACCGATCGGCATGCCAGCGGCACACCTGTAAATCGACAATATTTTCACGTCGGCACGACCCCTTTCCAGAAATGGCCTTGCCGACAGCATACCGACGGCATGCCGTCAGCATTTAAATCACTGCTCACCTCATTACATCGCCATAGGAATGTGCTCCTATGATGTTTCCTCAACTAACAATCCTCGCACTTTAGTAACAATGTGCCTAGCAACTCGGGATACATCTGACACATCTTCCCAATTGATGGATGTCCCAATCGTCTGTGTTATAGCCAAGGATCACTGGCAATCGCACAGCACCAACAAACGGTGCAGGTGC
Organism: Thalassia testudinum; assembly: GCA_037157565.1. Classification (NCBI taxonomy): domain Eukaryota; kingdom Viridiplantae; phylum Streptophyta; class Magnoliopsida; order Alismatales; family Hydrocharitaceae; genus Thalassia; species Thalassia testudinum. Next base: position 1,308,803 of record JAZHRO010000003.1, on the reverse strand, counting down.
ATCGAGATAGTTGAGGTCATCTCTCTTTATCCCACCACCAATGATCTCATTAATACTTTTATCCTGGAAATTACAATATTTATCATCGAATACCACCCTACACTAAAGGTTCTTGCATATCTTGCTAACATATAATGAACTCATTGGGAATTCCGGGGTACAATGCATATCAGTAATATGCAAAACTGGTGATACCTGGACCTCTCAACAAAGTTGACTAGAGAGGTTGCCCCATTGGCCACTCTAACTCCACATGGCTTAGAGGGACTCTTCAACTCCTAGGTGTTCCTAATGAGATGAATTGATGCACCCAAATCAATGACCCAAGATCCAAATTGCTTGTTGTTTCTACTAGATCTCTCACATACCAAAAGATCAGAACTACAACAATCTGATTTTTTCCCACTTTCTTGGCAAACAAAAGTTGATTTACATGAGAGAAGGCTCATCATGCCAATATAAAACTTGGAACAAAGTCGTAAGAGAAGACTCATCCACAAACAACCATGGACCAAGTATACGACCCAACTTCATGGCCGACAACAACCCCACCGCCAACCTCTGCAACGACAGCGGCGCTGCTACCGGTTCCTGTAGCAGCGATGACGATGCTACTATCAATTCTCGCAATGGCGCTACTGCTGTTGGTCACGGTAGCAACACCACTGTTGTTGATCATGGCGACAGCATTGCCATCCAGTACTCCTTCAATCATCTTTTAGATCACCACGGATTTAGTGATTAAAACATCTTGATTAGTGGATATTTGATAGGATATCAGAGCACCAATCTAGAATTACTGCTCTGATACCATGTGAGAGGGAAAATAATATTTCTTTCGTATTAAGTCAATGAAACCCTAACCTCTTTAATAAAAGAGAAACTAGGAAAATTACATAGAAGGCCAAATAAAATAGAAAAATTGCAAACCTCCCATCTCATCTTTACATGTTAACAATATATATGTTAATGTTGCATATTATTGTATGTGTGTGTGTGAATGCATGTATTATTGACATCTTAGATATATATCTTACTTAGACTATCATTTGTTTATTATGACATATATGTATATGCATAGGTTGTACGCATACATTATTATAAATCTGTAATGATAATTATGATATATTACTAGTTTAATGGTGTATATTATATATGTATTTGTTATTGTCAATAAATATCTAAGGATATATAACAATACATGTATTAAGTGTACAAGTTATGGTATTAAGTCATCATTGTATTGTACATATAGTATATACGGTACTTCTCTAGCTACATATAATATATCATTTGGGTTTTTTTTGGCCTATTATTATATATATATAATATATGCACACATTGTACGATAATATAAACATATATGTGTCATTGTTACTTAAATATAGTCAAATTATTATTTTTCTTTCACTTAGATATTGTCATCACATATTTCTTATGAAAGGCATTGATACTGTATGAGTTATTTAGACATATTCAGCAATTTAAAAAAGAAAAAGACTTGTCACCTCCATTCAATTGGGCAATCACCTTTTTATTACCTCTCGCCTCAAGCAATTAAAGAGCTTGTCAACTCGTAATTGCCTAACGCCTTGACATCTTTGCCTTAGAGAACATCCCCTGCAACTCTCCCACATAATAAGGTTGTGGAGAGACGACTTCATAGCCCCTTTAAGGTGATAGCCACAATAGCCTTTATATTTTGGGCTCTACCACCATTCTTTTGGTTGAACATTTTTATGGTCTTCATCAATGGATGAAGATCCTAATAATAGTCCCTAGTTAAGCCATTGTTGCGGCAATGGTGCATGTCCTCCTAATCATTACACTATAGAGATTCTTTGCTATTGCTTGGACCATGGCTCAAAAGAGCAAAATGCTTGACATTTTTCCACCTTCACATGCATCTATGTAGTTGAAGTTCATAACTTTATGCCTTTATTCATCTTCCATAAACCTAGATGTAGATTTCTTAAATGCTAGGTATCTTTGAATAATATGGAACCCAATGCTATTAACGCAAAAGGTGACACTAAGTCAACAAGGCCCATAATCGCCTGAGGCAAGAGGCGACAAAAAGGCGACAGCCCAAGTGAATTGAGGCGAACTTTTTTTTATTATTTATTTTACATACATATGCCTTAGTAACTCATAATAATAGTCCCAACTTTATAAAAATATTTTGAATAACAATATTTTAGAGTTTAAGCAAAAAAAAGGATAAGAATTGTATTGAAAAGAATCGTTACATAGTTTCAAACTTTCATATGGTAAATTATAATGGATAGAGTTAGTTAAATATTGACAATATTATGAATTATAGTAACTTATAACGGACACTTATAAGTTTTTATAGTATTATAAGTTGTTACAAGTATTACAAATTATAGTGTTATAGTGTCAATATTTATAATAATAGTTATGATATTTACAAATAATACCGTAACAATTTATAATATAATGGATAGACTATTCCTTAGCTCATTGATATTTATAGTGTTATAGTTGATATTAAAAATTATTGTTATAGTGTTATGCCATTATAACTTATAATAGGTATAGAGTTATAATTAATTACTGACTATTATACCTATTATAAGTTATTAGTGTTATACTTATTATAAATTATAAGTTACTAGGGCCATTGATATTTATACTTATTATGCCTATACTTATAATGGTCGCCTTTCGCTGCTAGGCAATTTAGCTCAAGAAAAAAAAACAAAAACAATCCAAGAGAACTCGTTCTGCTAATACCAAGGCAGTGAAGGTCGAGGATGCTAGCGAGCTGCTAGTGCAAAAATGGTGAGTGAGGATGATGGCAAGCAGATGGCATGAAGAAAGAGAACGAGGAATCAAGGATGATGGTCGAGGAAGCTCTAACGGCAATGGCGATGGAGGTTGGCGACAGGAGGGTTTCAGACAATTGGGCAATGAGGCGATCAGGCATCGCCTAAGGCGAAGAGGCATGTCGCCTAGTTGAAGCCCATCACTTGGGGGTCCTCCGAGGCGAGATGATCCAACATTGCCTCTTCGCCCAAGGCACTCACCTCAATAGCTATGATAGAACCTACCTCCTCATGCCCTAAAACTCAGCATAGAGACCTCCCAAGTAAATAAATGTTTGATTTTTCCACTCCTAAAAGAGCTTCTAATCACCAGTACATTGCTAGGTCTCATCAACATAGTATTTCAAGTCCTCCCACTCAGATTCCATAGGAGTGTAAATCTCCCTTGTAAGATGGTAGACATGGACCTCCTTTTTCTCTACCCATACGTGTATGCAAGAACTTTCCACATCTCTACCTTTCAAAAAAAAAACTATCCGCATTGCTCTTATAGTTTTCTTCCTCAAAATTAGAAATTGAATTTCATTGGAAACCAAATAGACTATCCATGTCTTCACCTAGTTATCCTCCAGAAAATATTTCTCCCACAACTTATCTATTGATTCAGGTTTCTTCTTATCGCCATCAACATACCTGATCCAGTCTCTGCCAACAATCACCATCCTAGCTGATACTGACCACAAGGTAGTTGTCCTTGTCAACATGGTTGTGGTGATCACAATAATCAAGTTATCTTGGCCTTTCTTTGTCCTACCATTCACCTTGTCCTCTGAGGCTTCCATCTGTATTTGAGATGGATGCCTCCCAAGACACAAACAACCGATCCAGAGAGCAGGATTCAAGAACCCATGAAAAAACGGCAGCAAGTGTTCAAATGCCTAAACAGCACCAACAGAGTTCCAAAATCCTACTAACAGCCCTTTAGAGGCATGTTGAAGGTCGTGGGAGGCATGTACCATACAGAGTGGCATAGGCCAACAATGTTGCAATTGAATCTGGTGGAAGGCAAGCACTGCTCCCTGACAGGGATGGATCTGGAGATGTTAATTAGGACTGCAAACCAGAGTCTGTGAGTTCAATTCACGTTTGACACCAAATCCTATGGTTTTCTAAACCTGTGATCAAGTTCTCCATTCTTTGTAATCACCATTGCTTTGAGTCTCATTGATTTCACTAGACTCGGGTTGGAAAAGGCAAAAAATGACTAGATCCAGGTTACAGTTGACCTCACATCATCTAGAACAGGCCTCTGTGAAGGATAAAGTCACCCCACAAGTGAAGGACAAAAATCCACTGATGCTATCCCAGTCACCAAAATAGCATTATTTGCAGAACCTGCATATAAACATGTCCTACAATAGGCATGAGAAGTTCCATAGTGTGAACCAGAGACCTAATAAGGTGCCAACAGCATGCTACCATCATGGCATCATCAGTGCTTTGACGTCAACTTTCAGCTCATCTATCCCAGCAAACAATTATTCTACACACCTCCTCTAAGCCACGGGCCATGCTAGTTTTATATTCTCTCTCGGTACTAAGTATGCACGTATCCTGCCTTCTTTTTTGCTGAAGAGGGTGTATCCTGCCTTCTATTGTAGAGTAGTCAAGTATATGTTTCTGGCATTTTGCCTGCCGACCATAAATAGTCAGAAGTATACTTTACAGGTTGAAGTGACCTTTCCGAAAAGTGTCCATTGTTCTTACATGGCAGGAACTAATCCATCACAAAGCCTATTGTTGATCTGTCCTTTAAAGGTGGTCACATCAATCATCGTAACAGAAACAGTTAGCCGACCAATACTGAAACATACAGAACACCAGACCACAATTCATAATTCAAAAACAAGTCATGAATCTATGCATCAGCCACTTAAAGTTAACGAATTCCACAACGGAATAAGCATATCATGGAAGATTACAAGCATGACCACACCAGATAGCACGGTTGTTATGAATTACCACATGGACATAACATTGATAGCACGTAGGCACGAACTCACCGATGGTGGGGGAGAGGTCATCGAAGGTGCCGGAGGTGAAGCTCAGGAGCAAGCTGCTCTTCCCCACACCGGAGTCCCCAATAAGCAGCAACTTGAACAGGTGATCGAATGCCGGCTGGCTCGTGCTCGCCGGATCCATCCCTCTTTGCGGATCCCGCGAAACCCTAACAGCCACACAAGGCCAAACACCACATCGATCAATCTTAAACAACTAAAAGAAGAAGATCGGATGATCGATCGGCGGTGAGGCATCAAGGCATCACCGAAAAAGACACCCACCGAGATCTAGAAAGAGATCGGGGCGATGCACCTGACTTGTACGAGGCTCCTCCGTTCGCGAAGCTCGAGTCGAGAGGTCGGTGGGAGTCGTGCAGAGGAAGGGAGGGAGGAGGAAGAGGAGGCTGAGGAGAGGGGAAAGATTGGGTGGTGGGGGGTGGGGGGGTTGGATGTGGGGAGGGGCAGGGGCAGGAAGGAAAGGGGTTTCGGCGCCACGTCCACGTTCACCGTTCTATGTCGGGGGGGCGGCCGTGGCGTACTACCGTATAAGAGAGATGGTGGCGGTTCGAAAGGTAGGGATTGAATTGAGACAACTAGAGGGCTTGTTTGTTTAGCCCGGTTTCTCCCGCGAGTTGGAGATCCTACTCGTGAGTTTGTTACTCTATTTAGTAAGTGGTAATATATATAACCAAGGTAGTCAATAGGTCAAAAGTATATGGAGATTAAGTATGAGTCACGACATAGTGTCATCCAGCAAAATTCAATCAAAATTTTAAAATAGCATAATTCAAGTATTATAATCCCTAATAATAATGCTTCCGACAGCTTGAGTCATTTTTGGTGCCTCCCCAATGTCATCTCGCATTTATTTCTATTCAGATTCTCCAAACACAAATCGTCAGGACCCTCCACACAGCTTCCGCATAGGGAGGGTGCAGAGGATGGAGAGGGGTATAGGTGCAAGGTGCTGTGGAGTCAAAGGTAGGTGGAACTTGATTCCAAACCATGGAAGAGAAGTCACAAGAGAAGAAAAGATGCTCATTAGATTCTTCCACAGTACCATAGAGTTCACTAGTAGAGTTCACGTCTAATCCCCAACGTGCCATCCTATCCAAGGTCAAGAGTCTTCCCTTGGGCGCCAGCCACATGCAGCAACTCCATTTAGGGACATAGTTAGTGTTCTAGATAGCTTTCCAAATATCTAGGACGATACCCTTCACCTAGATAGCTTCTTTTACCTTGTTAGTAGATAGGTTCCCATCAAGTCGAACCGGCCAATCCCACCCCTCTACTCCATGAAATCTCTAGAAAATGGTGGCTCGTAAAGACAAAAGCTTCCTTAATCACAGGGAGTCCAATGTGGCAGATATGGTCGTCTCCCAGTTAGCATACCTTTGATGTATCCAGGAGCTCCATAAGGAAACATGATCAGAGGTCAGTCAATGGGCCATTTTTATGAAGATACAGAGCTGGATATCCTCCAGATTAGTGAGATTGAGCCCCCCCTCTTCAAGAGGCTTGCAGATGTCTTCCCAAGCAACCAAATGAGTGTATCCGTCCCATATAAAGTCTGCAATCCATCTTTTGACCCTGTCCAGGGTTGACTTCTTGATGATGGTGCATCCAAGCCAGAATCTAAGAAGACCTTTAATCACTCATTTGACCCACTGCACCCGTCTCATTCTGGAGAGGCTCTGATGGGTGTGATTTCGTTGCAAAAAGTTGAGTTTTTGAAAACCCGTCGTTATAGTTGACTAAAAATCCGCTAACAGATAAATTTTACCAAAACTCAAAATGAGTCACGAGTCAAACACAAAGATACGAACATTTGATTAAAAATTGCATTTAGAATTATTGTCACAAAGTATATTAGCTAGTCGAATTAAATCTACACTAGCTATTCTACTTAAATAATAAACAATAGAAAAGAGAGATAGAATAATATAAAGAAAGAAAAAATAAAGAGAGAATGAACAAATATTTTATAACCATAGGAGCATGTTTATTACATCTACTTGCTACTACTACAAAGCTAGAAATCTATTCTAGAAAGTAATAAAAAGATAGGGATGAGAAAATTCTCCTTGACGCCTGCTTGGAGGATGAGCTGCGTTGATAGAGCGCTCGGAAGAGAGTGGTGAGATGCTGGATGAGGGAGAACAAAGCTGGGGGACGGAAGACAAAACAGGGCAGCGTTGCAGCGGGATCCACTTCCCAAATGGCAGCGAGAGGACAACCACGGTCGCTCCACGAACAGAGATGAGATGATGGAAAAATTACTTTTAAGACTCTAATGGAACATCCCAGGTGTGGGACTAGCTCTTTAGAGCTTTGGATAGGGTGAGAGGAGAAGAAAATGGATGAAGAAATATGTGGTAGGGGTAATCCTTTTATAGGTGAGGTTTGAGGGCAAAAAAGACATTTTAAGGTTTAAAAGAATTAACTTAGGATCTCTAGTGATGGATGCGACTATTGTTGTAACTAAGCGTCAGTGAAGATGCTCGGAGGGAGGAGGCGCGTCATATCTTAATTGTACGGCGCAGATCGCGTGTTGCTTCGAGCGTGCGTTACGCACGGTGAAGGGGTGGCTGCTCTCAGTCATTGGATCACAGATTAACAGCCAAGATCATGCACAATTCGCCTTCAGATCATGCCAACGGCTCCACGTACGATCGCGCGTGCGAACACACGTGATTGTGCGCATGCATGTGACGCTCTCATCTAGCGCGCCTAATCGTGTCACATGGTCACACCGCAACCACTTGATCTTGATCGCGTGGCCAAATTTCAATTGCGCGACCTCTTCACGAAATCCCCTCCTCATCACGGCTCGATCGCGCGTCGCCTCTTTGTGAACACAGCACGCAATCGTTGCGCCAAGGCTCCGACTTTGTCACGTTTATGCTTTAATGCTCACGTGCTCACAATAGTTGGATGGCGATCCAACGGTAGAGATCACTCAAGCGTTTGCCTTCAAATCTTGTGAAGCACGGCTAAGATTGAATCTCAGTTGTTGGATCTTCAATCGACGACTGGAATTGATCGGGTGGGTGAAGAGGGAGTCCTGCGAGCGGCCTTGAGCGGCTAGGATGGTGCCGCGTGGCGCCTTTGGGTCGTCCATCTTCTACTGCTCATAGATAATGCCATAGTTGTCAGATTGAATCAATTTTCACGTCGTTGGGCTGCGATAGTCGATCCAAACCCATCCGTATGGTTGGATTTGTCATCTGAGGTATAGATTTTCACCACCCTACCCCTTGACCTCTGATCTTACTCGAGCTGCATCTAATGTTACGGAGGTCCAGTCGAGGCGATCCCAGAGGAGTTGAACTCCGATAGTCGCCCTGATCAGATCCGTATAGTTGAATCTTCAATCCGAGGCCCCGAAATAATATCGTCCTGTCCCCTTGCCACAAAAAGGGTGAATTAACCTATATTTTGTACAAGCTAGTCTAAATGCATGATAATACATGTTATGTAATATTTATAATGCAAGATGCTTATATACACCTAAGAACACACATTAATAGACAGTTTATGTGAAATAGATGTGTCTACATCAGGCTCTTCCTCCTCCACCCAACCAGCATAGTCTTGACTTAGTCTTCCAATGCAGAAGAATGGTTTGCATCCCTCCCACGCCCCAAGAGAATACCAAGGGACCTGCAAGGAAATATGCCCTCCAGCATACCCAGAAGCAAACATATTTTCATTTTGTGATGGAAATGCCTCAAGATGTAGACACAACTCTTGGCTCCATTCAATCTCAAGCCAAAGATAATTCCAAGTGTATCAAGAGCATTTTTTTATCACCTTTGTCAAGGTTCCTGTGGCTTTGCAGCAAACTAGTATATCATCAGCAAATAATAAATGGGAAGGGAATGGCGTACCCTTAATTTTTGCAGGTTGAATCCAACCACTATTGACTTGGTGGTTGAGAAATGTCAATAAGGCATCCATCGCCAAAGTGAACAACAAGGGGGAGAGGGGGTCCCCCTGCCACAACCCCCGTCCCGTAATAATGAATCCAGCAGGGTCCCCATTAACCAACGGGGAGCAAGAGGGGCGGAAATGCACATGCGGATCCAGTTAATCCAGGTTTCATTGAACCCCCTAAGCTATAGAATTCTATAAATGAAGTCTCTCCGAATTATATCAAAGGTTTTGGATATATCAACCTCCATACACATCCGAGTCACCAATCCTAATTTGTGGAATCCCTGAAGGAATTCTTGAGTGAGCAAGGAGTAGTTAGAGATGCTTCTTCCTCCAACGAAAGCCCCCTGGTTGGGGGAGACCAACTTAGGCAACAGCAGACTCAATCTACCTACCAATATCTTAGAGATGATTTTGTACAATGTATTGTAATAAGCAACAAGTCTATAATCTTTCAAGGAAGAAACATTGTGGCCCTTGGGAACTAGGATAAGGAAGGTGTGATTTAACTCTCTTACCAACCACCCCCTCCCCGAAGAAGAAGCACACACCCTCCATGATATCCTCTCCGATTATATCCCAAGTTTTTCTGAAGAAGTAAGCATTAAACCCATCCAAGCCAGGGGCCTTATCCTGGCCAGTAGCCCAAAGGGCCTTCTTTATTTCATCATCAGAAGGCAAAGCGATGAGGCAGTCATTATCAGCGGGGGATAGCTTATAAAAGACTGCCCAAATGAAGTTCTCCACGAGAGAGGCACTAGCATCTTTGGGAAAAAGATTAGAGAAGAAGTCCAAGGCCTCCCTCTGAAGCTATTGGACTTCGTCAATAACCTCCCCCTAAACATAAAGGAGCTTAGTTAAGGAGTTAGAATTTTGCCTTACCATGGTAGCATGGGCAAAGAATCCTGTGTTCCGATCCCCCAGTTTGAGCCAATCACATTGACTTCTCTGTCTCCAGTGTTTTTCCTCCCCCCTGAGGTGAGAAAGCTTAGAGTGAATCCTTTTCTCCTCCAGATGGGCGTTCTAATTGTCAGGGTCTCCCTCCAATAAGGAGTGGACAGAAGACAAGTCAAATGCAAGAATGGCAATCCTGCTCTCCCCATCCTTGTCCTCCTTCCCTAATTCCTTAAGGGCTTATTTGACTCGCTTCAGCTTCACCATATAGCGAAATAGGGAGTTTCCTTCCACACATTCCCCCCATGCCTCCTCAACAAGAGGTCGAAAGGAATTTCTATCTGCCCAGTAGTTGAGGAAGCGGAACGGCTTCCTTCGAAGGCTCGAGGGGGCAATTTTAAGGAGCATGCTTGCATGATCACTAAGGTCGAAGTGGAGGTATTCCACTATGACCAGAGGAAGGAGTGCAACCCATGCTCTGTTGGCCAACCCCCGATCCAGCTTGCAGGATTCATCCCCAAGGTTGCTCCAGGTAAGAGGGTTACCACATGTGGTGATTTCCTCCAAATCACAATGTGATATGCAGTCGTTGAAGTCTTGCATTGCAGCTTGAGAGGGTGGGATCCCACCTCACTTCTCCTCTGAGAGTCTGATGGTGTTGAAATCACCAATCACTATCCAGGGCCCCTCCACCAGGGAAAGGTGAAGCCTCAAAGTGCTCTAGAGGGAGTTCCTACGAACCCTATCACTCCTAGCATACACAAGGGAAAGGTAGATGATAAGACCCCCCTATTGGAACAACGAACAAGGATTACCTGGTCGAAGGAATGAACAATGGTCACATCCCACGTGTTCTCCTTCCAAAGGAAAAGCACCCTTCTGATGCATCCATGGTGCATGTTGTGTGTAGCTCCCCAACCAATTGGGATACATCAGCAAATGCGGAGCCAAGCCTCCTTGGTTATTCTCGTCTCCAAGAAGGCCACTAGTTGGACGTCATATTTGCGAAGAAGGTTGTATACCTCCTTTTGTTTCCCCGGGTCACAGAGCCCCCAAGTGTTCCATGCCGCTAATGACATGAGGATGATGCAGCACCGACCAGTGCCTCCACAATAACATCTTCCTTTGCCTTGGATTTCTTCTTATTTTTCTTCTTCTTAAGGTGATGCCATTCCCCCTCCTCCATATCAGACCAGGCTTCACTCCTTCCTTGATGTTTCCGTCAAAATAGGCATGATGTTTTGGGATCCCTCAATTTCATCAAGAATTTCTTCCAAAAAAAGTATGCCTTACCATATGGTCCCCACCCCCCCCCCCCCCCCCGCACATTGATTGAGAAGATCACTCATCCCCACATAGGAAGATCCCATTCCCATAGGGGTACACGCTGCCACCTCTCCAATTTGTTTTCCAGCTAGAGTATTTACTCCACCATCATGTGTGCCACTTTCCAAGGAGGGCCCGGGACCATTCCCATAGGCTTAGTTTACGGAGGGGTTATCCCCTATTTACTAGAAGGGATAACCCAACTTGTGCTTGGTGACTTATCCCGTGTTAGTGCAACCCCAGGTTGCTCACGGGTTAGAATCTAACCCCTCTTTTCTCGCCTCCCGATGTGTCATCCTACGACTTCTTTCCGATCGTACCTTTCTCCCCCTTAAGCACCCAACTAACTTACCTACCAAATCAGGGGTAAAGATGTCTTTTGCAATGTTAACCGCCATTCTAACCCTCATTCTCAAGTAAACACCCCTCTGTCACATTACAGGATAACCCACAATCTTAACATCATGCAGTAAACACAAACTGGAGTTAACTCTCGTTTGCAAGTAAACAAAAATAGAAGTTAACTCCTATTATAACTTAGCTAATTCAGGTTAACTAACCTGTGCCATAAACTAACCCATAATGGGTAGAACCGCTAGCATTTTCCAAAGGAGGCCCCATAGTCTCGTGCCCCTCACTCCTATCCCCAGCTGTCTTCACATTACTAGTCTGACATGGCCCTCCTTTCATGCATTCAATGCCCTCCGTTCCCGTAGTGTTGCACCCCACCCCCTTGGATCGTCCACGTCTCCTGGACTTCGTCCTTCCCTGCCTCTTCGACTTCTTCTTCCTACCTGATTCACGCCCTCTATCCTGGCCAGCAGCCTCCAGCGGCTTGGCCTTGGCTGCCTTGCACATCGAGGTGCCATGACCGAACACTTCGCAGTGGGCACAGCGGGGAGGGAGCCAATCATATTGGACCTCGACCGTTTCCGGCCGCTCCCTATCGCAGAAACAAGGGACTTCTGCGGGTGGCTCTGAGGAAGCCTCCAATTAGATGCAAACACGCAAATGATCCAGGTGCGTGGCCGCAAGGGTTTGTCGGTCTCTCCCCAAAGGGACTCCTATTGCACTCGCCAGCTTGCTTATTGTCGATCTGGATCGAAGGTGAAGGCTAAGGTTGCGAAATCGAACCCATATTGGTGGCGCCTTGGGTTCCTCTCTTTCCATCAACAGGGATGGGGACCATCTTTTGACGATCAGCCATGACCCTTGTAAGAACCAAGGTCCCTTTTCGATAGCCATGGAGCAATCATCTTTGCAAATAAACTCCACGAGGAAATGACCATCGTCCCTTGAGTGGAGGGCAAATGCACATTTTGGCTTCCAGAACGTAGCGATGTAGTTCTTGAGAGTGTCGTAGAAAGGGCGTTTCCCAAGTGAAAAGATCACCAAAGTGAACTCCCATCTCTTCAAGCCTTCATCCACATCCTCCTTGCTAAGGGCGACCAGTGAGCCAGGCTTCGGGGGGGTGAAGTCCAGCGGATCGTCGAGGATCGATGTAGCCTCATGGAAGAGGAGGGAAGGTCCAAAGGAGTCGGCCATGGAAGGAGAAGGGGTTAAGAGTTAGGATTTGGTGATGGCAGGGGAGGAGTCGGAGGAGGAAGTCATGGTACCCAACCACCCAACTTTTCAAAGTTTGTTACTCGTTAAGGTATTTCAGACGCAAGTTTGGAAACGGTTTTCCAATTACGGAAGTTTTCAGCGATAAATAACCACATTTACATCGTGACTACTCTAATTGCTTAACCAATAGTTGGTTGTGATAAAATCTCATGTAATGGGACAATGGATTACTTGACAAGCAGGCAAAGGACGGGGGAATGTGGCAGCTGTGCGTCAGGGAGTAACGAGTTCATTACAGGTAGAAAGGATGTTGTGAGACACGGATGTCGAGAGGAGGTTGGTATAATTAGCCTGGGCAGTGGGTCTGGTAGCATAGTTAATTTAGCTGCTTATAAGACCGTGCTTAGCTCACTATATTAAGGTTTAAGTCTAATCCAACTCATTTATCATCGGATTAGGCTTGACCCAATCACTATCGGACCTAACTTCACTTCCGAATTTTAAGCATGTCAAAAAACTCACTAGTTAGTTGACAACATGGCTATAATCATTGCCCAGCTATATGATGTATTGGTGGTTTAACTCATTAACCTAAACTAACATCAAATTGATGTCAACAAATTTAAAATTCTTATACAAGAAGACCAAATATTATGTATATTTGTGGAATTTAATTATTAGAATATCGAAAGAATGCACCATCCCAAAAAGCATCATAAACCACATATTCAAAGAGAAGTTATTTATACTTCAGATTCTTTAATAGACATGCTCTTTAATAGAGATTGATAATTGTTTTTGGAATTGAAGAGATGGTACTTCCAAATCTAAATCAATATATGCCCCATTTGTATTAAGTAACATTTGTAATTATTGAAAAAATATATAACTTACAATTTGAATGGGGCTTAATTGAGCTTAAATCTAAAAAATTAATATCCAAACCCAAGTCCATTAATAAATGGGTCAAGCTTGGTCTACTTTTAATCAAGCTAAACTCCTAAATTGCAACCTAAACCCAACCCAATGAGACCAAATACCCACAAACCCAATGGATACCCAGCTAATACCAAGGCTTGTATAACTAAGCAACAAGGGAGTAAGTGCAGAGAGAATAGAGGAGGACATTTCGACTAAATAATAGCCTAAGGAGTGATTGGGCCTGGTCTATAACCTAATTGGGGCTTTAGCAGGTGCCCTAATAGGTAGTGAAATGGTTAAATTATAGCTAAACCCTAGATGCGTTTACGATGCCTTTGGTTGAGCCTGATGCTCTCTAAATGGATTAAAAGCGACTTGAATTAACTAAGTAACGAATTGAATCTCACATGATGACATGACTCTATTAGAGGTTAATAAAAGGAAATGCATGTATCTTAAGGTCTTGGATGAGACCCCAGGTGATCTAGTAAGTCTTTATGATTGCTTAATCCAGTACCAATTAGGGGAAAAAGGATTTAGGAGCAATTAGGTCAAATAGGTGAGCTTGTTGGGTGAGACACCGGGACTTTGTGAACAGTTAGTTCACTATTGTGAGTTAAAAACCTGAGAGTCTGGTAGCTTGAGGTTACTACAATTCAGCCTAGGGACAAGAATAGTTCCTGGTTGGGGTATTTCTAAGTGTCATCATGGAAATGAGGCACTGGAAGGTGTCTGGAGTCTGAGTCGACGAGAGGCACTTTGAGATCTTAAGTGGAATAGTTTCCACAGGTCTCAAGTCCGTGATAGGGATTATGTGGATCTTGAGTGGAATTATTTCTAGAGATCCAGATTAGTGAGAGAGCATGGGATCTTGAGTGGAATAGTTCCAAGGATCTCTGATGGTAACACCATCATTTGCCATAAATAACTTGAATTAATCAAAATCAAAAGATAAATGCTCCTGAATAAGTACCTGAGAACCATAATTCCACTCAGATCCATTTTAAGGAAAGAACATTAAAACATGATTAATTCTTCAGTTTTAACATCATATAATGGATGCAGAGTAACCACAGGGCCACCTAGGGCCTAATTAGAAGTCAATTGAGCATTAAAGGCTAAAAAATGGGTCAGCACTGATAGAAATAGGGTTTCACGCATTTCAAGAGCCAAATAGTATACAAAATCCTAATTATTAACTGACTTAAATTAAAGAGGTTTTGGTTAGAATAAAATTTATCTAAATCTCCTAAAATTCATATAAAAATATTATAAGAGGTTTAGTACCTTTGGTTTGACCATCTGAACCTATTTTGACCTAGAATAGAGTTTTAGATGGGATTTTGCCCTAATTTGGGCTTCTATGCAAATTGCCTAGTCAAACATTGTCAAAACTCAAATCTAACTTTACCATTAGATTTCTTAGGTCAAGATTAGGTTAAGGCCAAAATTTGGGCCCAATCAGAGTTTATTTTGACCTAGTTTGCAATTAAGTCCCTAAAATCTCTATTCTTCACATCCAAGCACCTAACTTTAGATTTTATTGCGTTTACCCCCTAAGTTTCTTATCTTCTTCACATCCAGGTCCTTGCCACCATTGTTGGGTCAAATCCTACACAACCAACCTTTGACCAATTGGAAACCTCATCAAATTACCTCCAAATCCTACTAAATTTGGTGGGATTGGAGTTTAGACCTTGAAGAATCATGTGAACACAGTTCGAGTTGCGAATCTTGAATGGAAGGCCCCCAGAGAATATGAGAAAAGGTGGGAATTTCTTGTTCCCAAAATCCACTCAAGTGCACTGATGAGAGGCTTATCATGATCTCTAATTACCTCTAATTAACTAGTCTTCCTAGTTAATTAGCTAATGTTATGAATATATAAGGGTTAATTATGAAATAAGGGATATATAGTAAAGGACCTTAAAATAAGTTAAAAATGATATTTTATCATTCAATTAACATTATTAATGGTTTAATTAGCAATTGGACTCGAAATCTTATTAATCAATTCCTTAATTAATAAGTTAAGTAACTTAAACATAATGTATATCTAAGTATATAATAATTTAAGCAATTTCACTTAATCTAATAAATTAATCTAAAAAGGTCAAAAATGTAAATTCAAGGTGAAAACATAATATTTACCTTATTTACTAACATATATAAAAAGTTGAAAAAGATCTAAGTTAAAATAAACCTTTAAAACCTAGGTTTACATTTTGGTCCTTAAAACTCATTAAAATTGGGTCCTTAATTTTCACATAGGTCCTTAAGTTTCATTGCATATAAGTCCCTGTCACCTTCTTCTTTTTCAGCTGAATGGACGGCCGACGATGGAGAGTAACGCCACCGCACGATCATCGCCCTGCTGACATCAACCTTCTTTCTCCAAGCTCTTAGAGCTTGGGCTTACCACTCCATCTTCATCCATCGGTCTGGATTTCTTGAAAATCCTAATTTTTGATGGGAGTTAACCTCATCGTCGTCGGAAACGACGCCGGTGGTTAAGCTCCTCAAGCTTCTTCATCAAGACCTTGCCATTCTCTTCGTCGCCAACCACTGTAAATATCCCCTCACCCCTCCGATTTCTGGCAAGTTGGCTCCCTTCCCTCTTCTAACACTGAGTCGACCCAATAGGCTATTCGTCTGCAACTCCGACGACCTTCCATCTCATTCTCCGACATCCTCCATCCATTTTGATCAGCTAAGGAGATCCACCGAGGTCAGCCGCGTCTCTAGACACAAGCAATGACCAAGGAGTCCTCTGCTTCACCTCACATCCGCTTGCTGGAGATTCTTCTTTACACCCTCTGATTTCGTCATCCGCTATGAACCTTCGGCGGAACCCTATTAACCCCTTCGTCCAGGTAACATTAGATTAGGAGTAGGGTAGTTAGGTAAGGTAGTTAGTTTAGGTAGTTAGGTAAGTAGTTAGTTGTAATTTTAGATTTCAAATGTTCATCTTCTCCAACTCCGACGAGCTCCTTAAGCTCACTAGAGCCCTAGTTTTGTCTTTTGAAATCGCTGTCCACCTTCCTTTATCTTTCACGATCATTTCTATCACACTTAATTCTTAATTTTATCACTTAATCGCCTAAATCACCTTCCACCTCCACTGACTATTGTCACTGTCCATGGCGGCAGTAGCGGATTTAGCTTCACTTCCACAGGGTCTTCCATCGTCTTTTCATCACTAAGGACCCTATTCTACACTTTAATATGTATAATTACCATCTCTAATCTAAACATCCAATTTATAATTAAGCTCCTGAGCTCGCTGTCAATGGCGGCTCAGAAGTAGTTAAAATATTTAATTATCTATATACTTATTATCGCAATTATCTGTTGACTTGTTTCCTCCACTCAATTGAGTGGTAAAACAAGTCTTGAGCCTAATCCAACTCAGATTCTTAAAGAAATGGACTTATTGTTAAATCTTAGTTTTAATGAACAAATGAAGAATTAATTGAGCCCCTGAGGTTCCTTGCAACCTGAGGAACCTTCTCAGATTAAAAATGGCACAAATCCACAACCTGTACACAATTTACCCTTTTTCTGGACTCACCGGAGCTCTGGCGAGCTTTAGCAAGTCGAATTGAGATTCAGCATATAGAATTTAGTGAAAAGCTCCAGATTGATGTATTTTTGATCATAGAGTAATTTGAGGCCAAATATTTGGAATTTTAACATCTGGAGTTGTAGATTGAGTCTTCATCTTCTCCAACTCCGGCAGAGTTGGAGAAGTTTAACAGTTAGGTTTCAGTCGCAATAAAGAGGTCTGGAAACTTCAATGTCGTACCTTGAGTTCATTCCTATCAGCTAACCATTGTAACAACCTTTAGTTTTCTTTATCGAACAGACCACATTTGGACTTCAGGCAGCGAACCTGGAACCCTAATTTTTAGGATCAAACCACCTGTTAAGGAGGTCGAATAAGTTCCGGAGGAAGAAAGGATTCTAATTTAGGCTTTAATTTCACCTAAACAGGTTAAACTTAGAAAGTCAAATTTCGAGGCTTTACAGTCAAACCTAAGTCTGAATCTTGAGTTCTGAGCTTGATTTGAGGAATTGATGAGATAGAATGGATTCCGAGATCTTGTTGAATGATCTAAAAGAGATTTAAGTGAGCTCAGACTTGATATTTTGTGAGAATTCAAACCCTGCCAATTTGGGTTACTTTTGAACCCAAATTGATGGCAGTGGCATTTTGATGAGATTTGAAGTGAAATCTTTAACCGTTAGAACTTGTTGAAATCGATCAAATTTGTTCTTAAGTGTCTGTTACACATTTCAGAGTTGTAAAATTCGTTTCCTGAAGCTTTCAGAGAAGCTTCAAGCTTCTCTGCTGTTCCTGAAGCTTTAAGTGCTTCAAAACCTATACCTGCACCTGTGGAAATACCTGCAGAACCTATTCAGAGCCTTGCTGAGAGAGGAAAGTCCAAGTTGTGGACTCTGTGAAGCCTTATTCTATTTCCAGGCAGTTTTTACCCATAGGAACCCCTTGATTTCACTCTTCAAATTGAAGAGGAAAACATCCTCTTAACTTAAAATTGACCCTGCAACCTTGTAGATCTACATTAGAGCTTTCTATCAAGCTTTGAATTGCTTGATTTGGAGCTCTGAGTAGGAGATGCCATCAATTGAAGTCGGGTTTAGAGGAGGGAAACATAGTCCCACATCGGTAGTTTTTGAGCACGCACTTGGGAACAAAAGGAATTTGTGTAGTAGGCATGCCAGTCGTCAAGCGCTCAGTGCGATCTGAACATCTGACCATTCAAGCATATGTGTGTGTGTGTGTGCGGGTGTGTGTGCCTGCGGGTGTGCGCCTAAGTGGGTGTGCGAATGTGTTGGCCCTGGGAGGGCGACGCTTGGGAAGTGGTTGGGCCGAATTGGCTCGAATCTGTGAACCGAAAAATAAATCGAAATCGAACCATAATTGAAATCAGGCGAGGACCGAGTAGGGTCTGGTCCCACCCTGATCTCAGGGTGCTGTGTATCCTCGAAAGGATCTCGCCGCAAATAAAAATAATTTTTGGTTAAAGAGCAAATAAACCCGGTTCAGCTGAAGAAAAGAGAATGAAAGAGTTGATGGCTAAGTGCTAAGGTTCAGCAGCAAAGGAAGCTAAGGAAAGAAAGGAGAAGATAAGGCATAAAGGCTGAGGTTAACAGGCACTATGAAGACTAAGGAAGAGGCTTAAAGAAATACTAGGGGAAGAAGAAGGCAGGAGCAGAACAGGAGAAGAAAGAAAGAGAGCTCGAGAGAGAGTAAAAATAAAGGTTACATAAAAGGAAAAGAGAGAAAGAAAGAAAGAAGAAGAAGAAAAGAGAGAGATAGAAGCTGAAGAAATAAAAAAAAGAATTTACTTTTCTTGCATTATTTTAAATTTCTTCTTGTTGTTAAATGTTGTAGTAAGGCATATTTTAATAGAAGAACTTTATATTGCCTTAATTTCTTTAAAATAAATTAAAAATTAACATGTTTACTTGCTAATAAAGTAAATCATTTGAGTAAATATGTTCTCTTATGGGATTTTGCTTGTTATTCCATTCTAATCAATTTTTAATAAAATTCATGTTCTTAAAATTAACTTAATAAACCTCCTCTACTTAAAAAGAAAAATAAAGATAACTAGTGAATTTAAAATGAATTATACCTCCCAGCGAACGACCTGGACTCAACCAGTAAAAAAATTCTAAAATGTTAGGTTAATTCAACCCTATATTACACAACCAACACAATTTCGAGTTAACCTAAGTTACTTTTCTCTACTCTTAATTAAGTGAAATTAACTTAATTAACTGAGTTGAGTGAGGAACTGATCATTGCACCTAATTTCCTATTTGCAGCTCGCATTTGAGCTCTATAAAAGCTCCTCGTGCTCCCAACGTCAAGATTAGCTCGGTTCAAGGCCAAGAACACGCTTCTTCTTCCCCAGCTGTCCCTGACCGTAGGTCCAGCAACCCTCACGCTCCTACTCTTCCAACCACCCAACAGCCAAATTGGGTGGCCAACATCCTCATCTCCTTCCTTTGCATCCCGCCAACCACAGTGGGAGCATTCTCACTCTTCATCCTCACTGCTTCTCACCACTAGGGAATTCATCTCCTCCGATGCCGACCAATCAAAGCCGACCCAACTTCGTCCCTTTCGTCCCTAATTTAGGTCTATTCTCTCCCTCCCTCTCTCTCTCTCTCTAGTGTATCCATACCCCCTTATCTTCCTAATTCCACCGCAGATCACCTCTCTCCCTCTCCATCTTCTCTGCCTCCAGCGAAGGTCCAACGAGCTTGTCCAGCCATGCCTCACCACGAAACTCCACGCGACCACCACCATAAGATTCCCCTTATCAAATAGGTCAAAATCCCTCAACTAATTAAGAGATTTGACCTATTCTCCACCCAGCTAGACTCACCCACTTACAACCACCTCTGTCGTCACTGTCTAGCCACCTCTCACCTACACACACCAAATCGCCATCACCAACGCACTCCGCACACTCCAATGATCCTCGTGAGCGTTCTACTTGGGGCTCAAGGCCCATACTTTGGTTTTCAGGTCAACACAGGAGCTTCTTCATTGCCGTTAATCCTTCGACTTTGTCCACTGTGCTCCATTCACATCCGACTTCGCATCCACATCCAGCTAGAACGAAACTCATCCATGAAGACCCTTGATGCTTCAATTGGGCAAGAAGACAACAACCGCAGCTATAATCAACACGAGCTTCTGCAGCTATAGCACGTGAGAGCAATGAAAGGGAAGGATCTCATTTAATCCCACATTGTGGGATACAAAACCAACATAGCGACTTAAATTACAAACGTGAAGTAGGCTTATCACCTCTTCACTATGGGTGAGGTCCCTTTCACTCTCCCACTCCTCACTCGCTACACCTTGCCGACGGGTCTGGCCCCCTGTTCACAACCGGATTACCCAAATTAGATCTGATTAGGGGAGGAATTTCTGAGGAGGGTAGGGGTAGGTTTTGCCTCAAGATTTGTGCCTAGTGCCTTGGGATACGTGCACACATTTAACATCTCTAAGGCTTGGCACCCTTGTGCCTATTCTGAGGCTTTGAAAATTAAGGTGTCTGAAGCGCCTTCTCGACGTCTGATTGTGGTTGATCTTGATCACTGTTGAAATATTGAGATGCTTATCTAACATGGATATTGACATAAGTGGTTCTAACCATTGTAGCAAAATTTAAATGGTTGATAACTTGGGATATATGTTTGATTGGTGGATACAATTGGTGATTTAAATCATCATTTTTATAGTTCTTTATATTCTATTTATCCCATCAACTTTTGAGATACAATTACTAAAATTGAATATTATTTTGAGTAGATTCATTGAATATCTTTCTTGTGCTTAATCGTTGTGCTCATTAACTATAATTGTGATAAGTGTTGTGAATTCTAATTTGCTCCCTACGAACGACCTCGGGCTCAATTCTGTTTTTGAGCTCTTATAAATTTTAAATGCTGTATCATTTTTGTTAACTATACTGCAATGTGCATTTCCTAAAACTCAACGAAAGCGACACAACAATCTCATGCAACGATGTAGGGGATATTGAACAAAATAGTTTCCAAGGATCACAGGTAGTGGGAAGTCACTCCCACCGAATCTTTTGGATTGAGTACTCAGGGATGTCTTAAGTGGAATAGTTTTCAAGGGACTCTAAGTACAGTCAACATTCCTGCAACCATAGCAAGTATCCTTTGTCTGGTGGACATGAGTGCTTTAATCTTTCCTTTGGCCAAGGACGAGTTAGGGTACAAGTGTACCATTGGAGAGGGCACATCGAGATCTCCTTTGGTACAAAGGGTTAATTTAGGCACTCCAGGGGTTGGAGTGGTGGATAATAGGATCTTGGATCGTTAGGATAGCTATGTTAGAACATGTAGGATAAATCAAGGGAATGATTGGTGGGCTAGGACCATGGTAGTTCATCAGGTTAATCCAGGTTAGGGTTGAAAGCTGGGGTTCTGAGTTTAGGCTACGGATTTAGTCGATTAGCGAAACTATACACTATCTTGTTTTTATTGGATTACAGTAGTTTCTTATACTCTACTGAGCTGATTGGCTCATCCTTACTTTGTGACCTAATTTCAGGTGTCGTTGTCGTGTGTCATCAACGCGCAGAATTTCAACGTAGTGTGGAATTCGCTGCGCATTACTGGATAGGTAACATTTGAGCTTTAATTATGGTTATTTTCTATTTAATTTGTGTCATACCTCCTGTACTTTCTTCCATTTTGTTGATTAATGGAATGCTTTGGTAGCTCGATGTTTTTAATGCAACCTAAATTAAATAAACCAACGCCTTTTTCTGCTGCCATACTCAGAACCCTGACCTTCGATTAGGGGCCTGGGTTTTGGGGTGTGATAATCTTTGGTGGTATCAGCGCATGCACTTCATAGGAAGTGTGTACGCTATGGTTGGTATAGGGTTGCAACCAGATCCTAATTGTGGTCGAGCTGTGATGGTACTTTTCATTTCTTTGATGTGTTGCAATATGCCTTCGAGAAGAAAGCATAACCAGGGTGGTAAGCGGAACCCCACAAATCCTGCTACAACTATAAGTCAACTGTAGAGTACAATGAGACAGATGCAGGGGACGATGCAAGGCTTGGTGGAGGCCATGAGAAGAATAGGATCGACTGCGAGAAGAAATGGAGCTAACGAAAGTGGTGGAGGACAAGACAATCCCCCATTGGAGGGTGGAGGCAATTCGGACCAACCAGATTCCTTGACAGTAACGAAGAGCATGAAGTTCGAGCAGTTTTGAAAGTTGAAGCAACCTACTTTTTCAAGAGTTGGTGATCCATTTGCTACAAAGGATTGGACCCTGAAGATTAAGAAGATTTTTCGAGCTCTCTAAATGGGGAGAGAACACAAGGTGTGATTAGCTACATTCCAACTCGAGGGTATTGCAGAGCGATGGTGGGCCACAGTGCAGGTTTCTGTGCCGTCGCCAGTGACTTAGGACAAGTTTTCTAGGGTTGTTTATTGATCAATTTTTTCTATAAGAGTGGAAAGCACAAAAAAGGGATGAATTCATGAATCTCCAACAAGGCGAGATGACGGTGATGGAGTATAGGGTTAAGTTTATGGAATTACTTCATTTTTCTGGGAAGGCATTTATGAATGAGGAGGAACAAGTCTAGAGATTCACTTAGGGTCTGAAGGATGACCTAAGGATGTAGTTAGCTATGATGTTGATAGCTAGTTTGACCGAGATAGCTGAGTGAGATATGGCAGTCGAGAGGACAATGACAACAATCCAGCAACGGAAATAGACCTAGCAATCACTCCTAGGGTCAGAAGGACCTACTTGCAGGAGCAGCTGCCAATCTCAGCGATATAACCCAATGATAACGAACTATTAGAAGATGGAGCAGAAGCCTACGGGACAGGTGATGAGCCCATATTTATGGGCTATTTATGTATTTTTATTCCTAGACATTAGATTAATAGTAACATATACATAGCATACGTATGTAAATAGATTAGTTTATAGATTTGCTTTCATGAATTTAAATACTTCATGCATTTAAGGTTTCCTATACATAGCATGCATTGAAATAATTAATCTTTTAGGTTGCATTACATGCATTCATTTGAATTAACATTTCTTTTGAGGACTTATGAATAAATAACCCTCATTTCTTTTTCATATTTTATTATTCACTTTTCTTCTTCAACGACTACTTGCAGGAGCCGCAACGCTTGGAGAATGAAAGCAGCATCGGGGAATGCTCCTCCAAACATTGAAGGCTCGTGAACAGTGGATCTAGCATTAAGGTCCCAACGCTCCATTTCAAATGACAAGCTTCGGTAGGCCACCAAGCTATAAGAGAGGAGAGGAGGCCATTAAGCTCGAGGAGATGCCACCCGCTCCATCACCGTGCCTCGCCCACCACTGTGGTCTCCATGGTCAAGCCTCACCACACCATGGACCGGTGAGGTGACAAGCTGCTGTGCCAAGCCAGTGAGCTCGGCCACTCACCGTGAGCGTGTGCCTCAATAGCCATGCGAAGAACATCTTCCTCCTACTACGATCTCCACCAACTACGAGCTTGACAGCCTTCACTTATCGCGGGTGCATGTGGTGCAACACGCACCGCCACCCGTGAAGACTAGTGATCACTACCACTCCATGACCTCATTGTGACAGTCCTCTTCACAACCACTACCAAACACCACCACCACCACCACCACTCTCTCCTTCTTCATCATCTTCTTCATCTTCTTTTTCTTCTTCTGTGGCCTCAACGAACCCGCCACCACCACCTCCAACAGGCCACCACCTTTGCCATCGCCAACACTACCGCTGCACCTTCGCCCTTCCACCAGCCACTCCTTTGTGTCGCTTCACCTCCACGTGAGCCCACAGCTCCCCCCACGAGCATCCACCTCCACTCCTTCGTTCACCTTCTTCAATCCCCAGCAACTCTACCCGAAAGAACCCGCCACCACCACCACCTAACGGTCACCTCACACCGCCGATCTCAATGCAAACATTGCCATCTCGATGCCCATGCGCAGCTGCACCTTCCCTGGCATCCATGACTGCCAGCTGTCACCTCCACGCCGCCGGTAGAACCTCTTGTCCCTAGCCATCCAAGAGTCTGGCCAGCCACCAACGACCACCATTCGCCGCACCGTCGCCTCCATCGTGAAGCCCTTGCCCTGCTCATCCTCCACCATGAGTATCACCTCCAACCTTAGCCTCCTCCTCACGTACAAGCAAGGGGAAGTTTTCCCCTATTTCAACAGTACCAAAGCTCCAATTAAAATTTACAATTGATGCCATTGCCACATTCATTTTTTGCATTTCACTATTAAGGTGACTTTATGAGAATGCCCTTCCAATTCTACATTAATGCTGATTTAACTTGAACTCTCGTTGGTAGGTTAATTGAGAGGGGATCTTGACTTCATTGCTAGGTGAAATCACATGGGAACGTTAATTTTTGACTCTTGTCATTTTTCCATTTAATTAATATTAAATTATGGCTGCTTTATGAGAATACCCCTTCGCTTTCACAGAAATGCAATTTCAATTATTTCATGCATTGTTACCTTGATGGAAAAGGGGTTTCACTTGATTCCTTATGAAAATTATTTGTGAACATTAGTTCTCTCATTCTGCAAGTTTGTAATAGGCGCATGTCTCCCTGCGAACACGACCCACTCTTTTGAGTGGTTATTTTTATTGTTTTGATTAGCGATTTTCTACCACGTAACTAAATACAACAATGTGACATTTTGTGTGAAAAACTACATCAAAAATGAAAATCATCTTGTCAACAGGTGCAAATCTTTGGCATGGATAGCACCCTGTATCCTACAAGTCAGCCTTCTAAGAGGAGGGGTTGTGCCAACTCTAGAAAGGATCACTCTAGACCGTGCAATGCTCCAAAGTTGTGTTTCAAGTGCAGGAGACTTGGGCATTTGAAGTGAGACTGTCCCATAAGGGGACAGGTGGCAGCCTTGACTGCAAGTCTCTAAGGCAAGGATGATGTTGGGCTGAGAGCTGATACAATGAATGCACAGGAGATGCAAGCTACACCTTACGTAAACTAGGACACAAGACCTATTGTGGATAAAAGGGAAGAAGGTGATGGGTGCCCCTACAGTAGATAATGATTTTGATGTTTGAGCTAAGTCGATAAGGTCAGGATAGTTCTAGAATTGATGTACTGGTCTTCATGTGAACTCCCTCTTTTTGTGTTCTTTTGTATCTTGAGGGAGGGTCTTTGATATGTTGTAATGGTTATGACTTCATGTATGTAAAGAAAGCTATGTCGCTATTGTGCTTGTGCCTTATCCCTATGTCTTGTGCTCACATGGGGATGATTTTTGTTTATCTACGTGGGATTGTTTGTAACTAATTGTGCTTACACCCAACTGCCTTAGGTGATTTCAGGGATGAAATCCTTTTTAAGGAAGGTAGGGTGTAAGGGCTTGGATTTTATTCATGTTTAATTAGTTAATTAAAACTGTAAATAGTTGTTCAACGAAAGATTAATGGCTTTGGGGAATAATGAAATCCTTGAAACTATTAAAAATATGTGAGAAATGAAAGATGAGAGGCTATTTGCAAGGAAATAGTGTTGGAAGCCTTTCTTGGAACTCAAGATAAAAATGGAAGGGCTTGGGTGCAAATTCTCTAACTCTTATATGAGGTAAAGGAAATTAAAAATGAAACCAAGAATCTCATTTTTAGTGTTCTTTGGCAAGCCACTTCTCTCCCCATCCGGCGAAGCTTCCTCCTCCCCTTCCCCAATCGTCAGCCAGCTGCCACTTGGCCAGCTGTTGCAGCTGCTACTGTCCTTAAGGAGGCTACTGCTATTATTGTTGCTGCCATAGCTACTATTATTGTTGTTGTTGTTATTGTTGTGGGTGGCTGATGCGAGTAGAAGAAGAGAAGAAAGAGGAATTCAACTCTAAAGGTAGGGTCTTCCTCTTGAAAATGTTCTCTTGTTTTCCTACGACTAGGGATAATAAAGGAAAGGTTTTGGACGTGGGATTGGTCCATATATGTGGGGTTTTGGTGTTACTTATGATGTTTTTACCCTTTAGTGGGATATACAAGTTGTATTGTGATCTTTCTACCTTAGGGTCATCTCAGTGATTTGTAGGTGATTTGATTAACTCAATTTGCTCCTTGTATATGCGGTAACTGGTGATCAAAGTTTCATGAATTATACTAGTGTTAAGGGGTTGTTTTGAGCCATGAAAGGTGTTGGTTGCGGGTCTGCCTGGTTGCAGCAGCCTGCCTTAACGTTAAGCAAGTGTTACCTAACGTAAGGTAGTTGCTGGGTGGCCTCCTAACGTTATGTAAAAGGTACCTAATGTTAGGTAGGTTGTTGAGCCTACCTATTAGCTAAAACTTAGGGTTTCTGAGCCTATGGAACCTAAGGAATGATTGGGCCTGGTCTATAACCTAATTGGGTGTCTAGTAGGTGCCCTAAGAGGCAGGGAAACAGTTAAATTACTGCTAAACCCTAGATGGGTTTAGGGTGTCTTTGGTTGAGTCCGATGCTCTCAAATGGATTATAAGCGACTTGAATCGACTAAGTAACGAATTGAATCTCACATGATGACATGACTCGGTTAGAGTTTAATAAAAGGAAATGCTTGTATCCTAAGGTCAAGTGATTCAGTAGGTCTTTAGGATTGCCTAATTCGGTACCGATTAGGGGAAAAAGGACTTAGGAGAGATTAGGTCAAATAGGTGAGCTCGTTGGGTGAGACACCGGGACTTTGTGGACAGTTAGTTCACTGTTGTGTGTTAGAAACTCAGGAGTCTAGTAGCTTAAGGCTATTGCAGTTCAGCCTAGAGACGAGAATAGTTCATGGTTGGGGTATTTCCAGGTGTCGTCATGGAAATGAGGCACTGGGAGGTGTCTTGAGTCTGAGTCGACGAAAGGTGCTTTGAGATCTTGAGTGGAATAGTTTCCAGGGGTATCAGGTTCGTGACTTGAGGTATCTTGAGTGGAATAGTTTCCAAGAATTCTCAGGTGACGGGGATTGTGCGGATCTTGAGTGGAATAGTTTCTAGATTTCCAGACGGGTGAGAAAGCATGGGATCTTGAGTGGAATAGTTTCAAGGATCTCATGTAATGATGTTGAGGATCTTGAGTGGAATAGTTTCCAAGGATTTCGGCATCGAGGAACACATGATCTTGAGTGGAATAGTTTCCAGGTATCACGAGCAGTGGGAAGTTACTCCCATTGAATCTTTTGGACCGGGTACTAATGGATGTCTTGAGTGGAATAGTTTTCTAGGGACTCTGAGTACAGTCAATGTTCCTACAACCGAAACGAGTATCCTTTGTCTGGTGGGCATGAGTGCTTTAATCTTTCCTTTGGCCAAGGACGTGTTAGGGTACAAGTGTACCATTGGAGAGAGCACATCGAGATCTCCTTCGGTAGAAAGGGTTGATTTAGTCACTCCAGGGATCGGGTGGCAGATAACAGAATCTTGGATCGTTAGGATAGTTACATTAGAACATGTAGGATAAATCAAAGGAATGATTAGTGGGCTAGGACCATGGTGGTTGGTCAGGTTAGGGTTGAAACCTGGGGTTCTGAGTTTAGGCTAGGGATTTAGCCGGTTAGCAAAATTGTATACTACCTTATTTTTATTGGATTATAGTAGTTGCTTATACCCTATTGAGCCACTTGGCTCATCCCTACTTTGTAACCTAATTCCAGGTGTTGTCATCGTGTGTTGTCAACGCACAAGATTTCGACAATGTGTAGGATTCACTGCACTTTATTGGACAGGTAACATTTAAGCTTTAATTATGGTTATTTTCTGTTTAATTTGTGCATACCTCCCGTACTTTCTTCCATTTGTTGATTAATGGAATGCTTTGGTAGCTCAACGCTGTTAATGCAACTTGAATTAAATAAACCAGCTCCTTTTCCTATTGCCACCCTCAAAACCCTAACCTTCGATTAGGGGCCTGGGTTTGGGGGTGTGACAACCTCTATAGCCAAAACACCCCCCCTCCCCATTTCTCTTTGGGTGGCACCACTCTCTCCCTCTCTTCTCCTCAACTTTCTTCTTTATTCTCCTCTCTTCTATACTCCATAGCTCCCCCCCTTAGCTACTTCTCTCTTGAGGCAAAAACACCACCACCATCTTCAACCACTTATTCCCATACATGCCTACACTCACATTCACAATCATCACCAACTCCATCTCGCTATGTTTCTCTTTTCCTTTTTATTCTATGCAACAACTTTGCTTATATGCTTCTCATGTAAGTGGCCTAGGAATATACTCAAGGCCTGGCTTATTTTTATTTCTTATTATTTTTTTAATGCCCTAAGTCCAAGCAACTATTGTCCTCTATGTCGTCGGCCTCCTGCCCCTTCACGAATATTCAAGATTGTCACGTTGACTACAAGTTTCTTTTCTTATGTACTTTCTCTTTATGATAATGCAATAAAAGTTGTAAAGTTTCACTTAGTTGTTTTCACATCATTTTGTTCCTTCGTATTTAGAAAGACAAAAAAAGAGTAAATCAAACAAAAGACCAAAAAAATTTAGTGTAGTCTTAGTCTTGTTGTGATCTTGTTCCTAACAAAAAAGACTAAAAAATCTCAAAATGGAAACGTCGAAAAAGATAATAAGATTGAGAGATTGACCTAAGTGAGAGAGTGGTCTAAATAGCCTCCCTATGGACCAAAATCAAATTCAGAATCGATTAGTGCTCTCATTAACAAATTTCTAAATGATTGATTAGTGGACTTAATGCGAATTTAAACTACGATGATGATTTAATTGATTCAATTTTGCATCTATGCTCATCTACTTATCATTAGCAATCAAGCAATCATATGTTCCATCTTTATCAAGTCAACTATGTAGATATCTTTGTATCTAAGTTCCCTTTGAAGAGTTTCATTTGTTGTGACATGCAAAATTTGAAAGAATTTAGAGGTGAAAACTACATTGTATCCATTGTAACAAATTTGACTAACACTTAACATGTTATGCTTCAAACCTTTAACTAAAGAAGCATTGGAAATAAGAAATTAAGGGTTATCAATTTTACCAAGACCAATAATATGACTCTTATGATTGTTAGCAAAGGTGATTGTGCCCCTATCTGTAGCCTTCAATTCCAAAAATAGGTTCTTATCTACAATCATATGTTTGGAACACCCGAAATCTATGATCCATTTGCCTCCTCGTTGTCTTCTTGGCTTATACAAAAGGCACCTTCCTCGAGATTTTTGGCTTTGTCTTGTTTTGGGTCTTTTTGTGGGATCGATCGCATTCCTATGGCATCGAGGAAGCGTGAAAGTACAAAACAGAGGAGTTTTAAAATTTTTTCAAAAAAATGAGATCGGATTGATGCCAGAAATTCAATTAAGCAAACAAAAAACTAAAACACCTTAATTCAGAACTGCATGGGAGGAACTAATTTCCTCTCCTCCTACGATCCCACGAGTATAAGATTGTTATACCTTCGCGGGTGGCGACCACCCTATGTGCAGTGCCTCCTCAAGCAAGTCTCGATGGAACCTAACCTTCTTCTTGATGGGTGGATGAGATCCTTTATGTTGTTGAGATCCAACCCTGATTGTAATCCGCGAACCCTTCACATACCTAAAGCTGACTCCTTGCCTCAAAATTGTGAATGCACCACGAGAAGTCCTTCAAAAGGACTAAGAAGACTCATGGTATGGCCTATTGCTACAATGAAAGGGGAGACCCAACTTCTTCCAAGGTAAAAATGATCTTTTCTTCTTGTAAGACGTCATTTTTTTTCTTCTGTGCTGAAATCTTGATTTGTCATTGTCTTTTATTCATTCTCTGCTGTTCTTTAACTATCAAGTCCCTATAAATCCCTTTTTTTTTTATTTCTTCCCGATTTTTCTTTGGTTTCTGATGACCACACTATTCTCTAGTCGACGATGCCCTCAAGCCATCGAACTCCCTTCCTTTTGCGTCAACCAAATGCCTTACGAGATGTCCACTCTCTAGGTGACGTCTAATCTTATGACCAGGCGTTTGATCTACCACCATGCCTCCCAATAAAAGAGAATAAAAGGAGGCTTCCTTCTTTGGTTCCTCTGCCTACATCCTTACTGATTAGTTCATAAGTAAAGGAGCTTTAGAAAAGTTCCAAAAATACTCCTCATTAATGGTTAAAAATTCTTGGCCTATTGTTTGGTTTGACTTTGAGTTTCTTAATGCCAAAGCTCACATTGAAGATCTCCATTTGTCAAAATTCTTTAACTGTTCTTTTCATCCCATAGTTGGATGTGTTGGCATCTATCCAAATTTGGTTTGCCTATTCTATGTGAACATGCTCAAGATGGGTGGTGACGACACCATTGAACTCCAAACTATCATTCTAGAAGTCAAACCAAGCTCACATTTGAACTCATTTGCTCTACTCTTGGACTCCCTAAATTAAGAAGGTACTTACCTCAAGGAACTTCTTGATTACTACAATATCGAGGAGCTCCACTGAGAAATACTTCTTCCTAAACACTATAGGCTTAGTCTAAGTACTGTTCAAAGTAGCAAACTCAAACCTCTCCCTCGTGTTCTTGCTTGTATCTTTGGTTGAGATTTATTCAACAAGTTTAGGTGTTTTGATTACCTCTTCCATCACCTCATCATGGTTCTCTTTGTGGCCATTCACAAAATTCCTTTTAACTATTGTTATCTGATAACACTACACAAGGGAGTGATAATTCTGATAAATAGGGCCCATCTTAAGAATAAAAGGGACAACATAAGTATAATGGGAGCATTGCATGCATCATGTACCAAGATTGCTCATAAAACTGTATTAATGGCCATTTGTGTAAACACTTGTCAAAGCAGGCCTCAGATGAGCAATCGGACCGCGCAGATGGATTCAGAACGACGAACGGAGTCCAACAGACTCAAGATCGGCCAAATCCGACATCCGGAGCTCCTACAATGGGCCCAGGAAGTTCTGACCGTTAATATGGTGATCAACGGCCCTCATTGCGCTACGTCGCCCCCTCTCCACCTCTCGCCACTTCATCCATCAGCTGAGATCAAATCTCGGCCGTCGATCTTCTATCGGACGGCCGAGAACCACCCAGTCGATGTCACAAAGCGCGGGCGTGGTGCAACGGTTAGCGCGCTTGCCGCACGCATGCAACGCGGGTTCGAGCCGCGTGGTGAGTGAAATTGGAGACGAAGGAGCGCGCGGCGAAATTGAGCCGCCCGATCAGTAGTGGGCCACCGTGATCACGCCACGCGACGCGCCCTCAGATCGCAAGCGCTCATGCGCGCGCGCACGCTGGGTGACGACGCTTGCGCACACGTGTGCCCGAGGCGCGATCCGAGTGCATCCAAGGAAGATCTCAGCCATCCGATCTTCGATCGGACGGCTCTCACGCAGCGGCCGCGGATCGAGTGCGAAGAACGGCGCGGGCGGTTGACCGGCGGGCTGGAGGGCTTCACCGACGCTTTTGGAGTGGTTTTAGCGACGTCCCAGATGTCGCTAAAGCCCCTTCTTTTAGAAAGCCCTTAACCCTATTTAAACCCCCTCCAACCACTCATTCAAGGCATTCACTTCCCTTGTAACTTCTCCACCCCTCTCTTAGCTAGCTTTAGGCCCTCTTGTAATCGTCGGAGACAATGAGCCGCCAACGGAGCCTCCTCCACCGCCGTGGCTGCCTCGCTGCTCTCCCTCCTCTCTCTCTCTCTTCCTCTCTTTTAAGCTTTCCATTACTTTTGTTTGAGCATGTATTTAATGTTGTAAGCTATGAACTAAAAGTGCATGATTAATGAAGTTACTTTCTGTTTAGTTGTTTACTTTAATTTCTGTTTAAGTTGCATGATCAAGCAAGAAACACTCTAACCTTAATCTCTCTCTCTCTATCTCTCTCTCGCTTTTCAAACCGCACCTTCGCAAGCAAAACTCCGCACTTTCTGTGACAACAAGTGATAAGAAAAATCTGATTTTCATGCCTCCCTGAGACCGACACTCGGACTCACCTCCGTTTATTTACTTTAAAACCAGCGTTGCAAGTGCGACTATAACGACACTTCTTAACACATACGCACAAGCGCACATCAGTTTTTGGCATCGTTACCGGGGAGGCAACGGATTTGTTTTATCACCTCCATTCCACATCCATTCTCACATCGTCTAATGCCTTGTTTCCTTTTTACTTGATGGTTGCAGGAATTTCGCGCCTGGATGGCGAAGCGACGCATCCCATGACGGTAACAAGGGAGTAGGCGCAACAAGGACTGATAGTGAGTAATTCTTCACTCATGATTGTTTGCTTGTGTGAAAAAATTAAAAAAAATTATAAAAATTGAAAAAAATGGGCATGGTGTATGATTGCTTGACCCACATCCTTAACACATCACCCCACAAAAAATGTACACTCTAACATCCGGAATAAATTCTTAGAGTGTTCTTTTCTTTTTCTTTTGAGTGGTGTTTGCGAAGCCACCGTGAGTTGACCTGGGCCGCACCACTCAACCCTAAAACTGACTCATCTAATAGAAGTTGCATGATTATTAGGATGAGTACATTAGGGTTTTAGAGCCTCTACAGAATAAAAGGAAATCTACTTTCACTGAATTGTGTGCAGAACTTGACGTGTCCATTGAAACTTGTCTGAAAACATTAAGACACGTCAACCCTAAAAAGCACTAAAGTAAGGATGAAACACTAAAAGACACCACATCTTAAAAATCCTTGCTTGAAAACCATGTTTTGATAGAAGCACACACTTTGAAATTGGAAAATTAAGAGGCACCACCCCAATCAACGCCTCATCACATAACCCTAGCACAAGCACTATCCTAGTCCTTTAAAACTGAGTAGACGTGCCCTAGGCAGGATTGAGTTAAGTCTCGAAAGGCGAGGTTTTGTTGCTAGGCACTTGGCTTTCATTCCCTTGGAAGAATCTGGTGACTAGGCTGCGGGGCAGTGTCAAACGACCGTGGTTGTAGGGTCTATGGAACCGGAGGCGCAAGCCAAAGGAAGAACCTTCCCTGCAATCCCCTCATAATCAACCTGGCCAGATTATCCTTGGGAAGGGGAGTCCAGAGCTTACGGACTTAATCATCCTTTGTGAGATTTCTAGGTCTCCTAAGGAATACACCATAAGGACTAGGCTTGTGTGCTTGATTGAAACACATTTCTCTCATCTGTCGCCCTCCGCATCCCCTCTTGTTCTTCTCTAGTGTATGCACGGGAGACGCTCACTGCATCCCGAGCTGTGTGTTTTGGGGCAGGAATCTAGGCAACGTGATTTTGTTAGAAACATGGCTGAACTTAGGGTAGATGAGGCTGAGGATCAACCCCCACCAGAAGCAATGGCCATCATCCAAGCCCAAATTAATGCAAACCACCGGCTTCAGCAACAACAAATCCACACCATCATGCAAGCCATACAACGGTTACAGAACCCACAAGAACAACCACCACCACCTTTCCATGACATACCTGGGCAACCACCACTTGATATACCATCATTTCAGGATCAACCGAGGCCCCTCCGCGATTTCTATAATCCCTCTGCTATTACAGTCGAGCCGCACCTTAGGATCCCCGAAGGGGGAGATGATTTTGAGCTGAAACTTAATGTCTTAAGTCTGATCCAGAACCACTTTCATGGAAGCTCGAATGAGGATCCCTTCTAGCATCTAGAGGATCTCGACCGCATAGCACGAACTGTGAAACCTAGGAACATTAGCCTTGACATTGTTCTAATCAAGATGTTTCCCTTCTCATTAAGAGACAAGGCTTTTCATTGGCTTAGAACCCTAGGTAGACCCATCACCACCTGGGAAGAACTGAGGCATGCATTTTTAAAGAAATTCTTCCCTATAGGAAAGACCAATGCCCTCAGAAGAGCTATCACTACCTTTACACTCCAGGGTGGGGAAAAATTTCATGAGGCTTGGGAAAGATTTAATGAACTCTTGAGGAAATGCCCACACCACGAAGTACCAAGGTGGCAGTTGGCCCAGATTTTCTACCACGGTCTGAACAGCAACCTGTGGAACTTCGCCGATGCCTCAAGCGGGGGGAACTTCCTAAATAAGGACGAGGAGAGCGTGTTTGAGCTCTTTGAGTCTATGAGCGAGAATTCGCTCAACAATGCCTCCATGACCCAGTTCAACAGGTCCAGTCAACCCCGTGGTGGGATTTATGAGGTACAAGCAAATTCTGGAATGGTTGACATGGACATCATTACCAAGAAATTGGATCGAGTGGAATTGGTGGACAAAAAGATTGATGAGCTACTGGACCAGACCAGGAACCCCTTACAAACTTTCTCCCTAGCAAAGGGAGCGCATAATGTTGACCTGGTCCAGCCCTTAACCCAACTAAACCTGGAACAACCCCTGACCACGTTCCAGGGAGGGACCTTTGCTCCCTCAACCCTTGATTACTCTTTTCCCTCTTCATCGACATCGGCTATCTTTGAAGATGTGCAAGCTGTCCAAGGTTATGCGAAACCTGACCCTTTCTCTAACACTTACAACACTGGCTGGCGTAACCACCCCAACTTTGGTTGGACAAACCAGAAACCACCACAATTTCAAAGCCAGCCTAGGCCAAACCAGCAGCCACACTTGCCCCTATCAACAAGGACCACCAGTTAAACCCCAATATAATCAGAATAGGGCGGCCCCTCCCCCACAAAACTAAATGGATACCCTAGTAAAGATGATGGCTGACATGAACCAGAAACATCAGGAGGAAATGGCCTTGGTAAAGGGACAGTTAAGCCAACTCTTGGATTGTAAACAACAAGGATCCCTACCTTCCTAGCCACAACCGAACCCGCGAAACATAATTAACAGAGGCCCCAATTTTCAAGGGTTCCAGGGCAATCCCGGGCAGGCTCACATGGTCCAGCCAGCCCCGCAAACACCCCCTGGGTTTGGTGCTTCTTCATCCTCGTCTTCTTAAGGATCAACCCATGGCCCCAATGCCTCTGCGAATGCGGTGACCTTGAGAAGCGGCACCAAAACCTAGGATCCCAAATGGCCGACTCTCCCCGAGACTTCACCCGCTGAAATACCCGACTCAGAAGAGGCACCAACCAAGGACCCAGAAATAGAACCAATCCACATTCAGACACCCTACCCTGAGGCCTTGGAAAAAATCAAGAAAAAGAAGCATGTTGTGGAAACTGAGGAGCTGTTGGAAATCTTTAAGCAAGTACAGATTAATATTCCGCTCCTTGAAGCCGTCGAACACATCCTTGCTTACACCAAGTTTTTAAAGGATGCTTGTACACCCAAGCGTAAGCCGAGACCTCAAGCACCTAAAAAGGTTGTGCTCTCTGAACAAGCAAGTTCCGTAATATCAAGCAACCTTCCACTCAAGCGAACTGACCCAGGAGCGCCCCTGATTGCCTGCAATATCGGGGACATGACATTTGATAGAGAGCTCCTAGACTTAGGTGCTTCTATCAATCTGATTCCAACAACCCTGTACCACCAATTTGGTTTTGGAGAGTTGACACCAACCCCCGTCACCATCCAGCTGGCTGATAGATTAGTGAAAACCCCGAAGGGGGTTGTTAAGGACGTGATTGTACGGGTCAAGGACTTCTATTTCCCGGTCGACTTTTTGGTGTTCGACATGGAAGTCCCTAAAAAATTATAGAACGCACCCATAATCTTAGGCAGACCTTTCTTAGCTATGGCTAAGGCAAACATTGATTGTGACACGGGATGTATGGAAATCGCCTTCAGGGATAGGAAAATGCAATTGGATATCTTCCAGGCGACTAAGTCTTTTGATTGCTATTGCATTGAGGAGCATGATCCTGTGGAAACTCTAATCGAGGAATGCCTCACCCTCAGTTCTGTATCAGACCACCAAACCCGTAATGACTATTCTGACCCGTCACCATCAATACCCGTGGACCTCTGTAAGGTTGAGTACCATCACATGACACCATTTGAGGCGATCGACGTTGATCAACTCCCGCCCTTTCCCTTCCCATCGACTGTGGTTCCACCCGCACCTGAACTTAAGCCATTGCCTGAGAATCTCAAGTATGTCTTCCTGGGACCTGACCAGACCTTCCCAGTGATTATTAATTCTCATCTAACCAAGGATCAGGAACTCAGATTGACTATGACCCTTTCAGAACATCGGGCCGCCATTGGTTGGACCATTTCTGACTTAAGAGGAATTAGCCCCACCTATTGCACCCATAAGATTTACCTGGAAGACGAGGCACGACCTTCCCGCCAGATGCAGAGACGTTTAAACCCAAACATGCGGGAGGTTGTTAAGAAAGAAATTATCAAGTGGCTTGACGCCGACATCATCTACCCTATCCTCAATAGCCCTTGGGTGAGCCCCACTCAAGTGGTTCCCAAGAAAGCTGGGCTCACCGTTGTCACCAATGATCATGGCGAATCCATCTCCACCTACACCACCACCGCATGGTGGGTGTGTATTGATTATAGAAAGCTCAATGAAGCCACTAAGAAGGATCATTTCCCCTTGCCATTCATTGACCAAATCCTTGAAAGATTGGCAGGGCAGAAGTATTTTTGCTTCCTGGATGGATATTCAGGATATAACCAAGTTGCAATTGCTCCGAAGGATCAAGAAAAGACCACATTCACTTGCCCATACGGCATGTTTGCACTCCGTCGAATGCCGTTCGGGTTATGCAACGCACCTGCGACCTTCCAGCGTTGCATGCTAGCCATTTTTTCAGAAATGGTGGGTGAATACTTAGAGGTCGTTATGGATGATTTCTCTATATTCGGGAATTCATTCGACCATTGTCTGAGCAACTTGGAGAAAATCCTGAAACGATGTATCGAGGTTAATCTGGTGTTAAGTTGGGAAAAGAGCCATTTTATGGTTCAAGAAGGAATTATTCTCGGTCACATCGTATCGCATAGGGGCATCGAGGTCGGTTAGGCTAAGGTTGATTTGATTTCCAAACTTCCTCCACCTAGCTCGGTCCGACAGATTCGCTCATTCCTAGGACATGTTGGCTTCTACCGAAGGTTCATAAAAGGCTTTTCCAAGCTTTCCAAACCCTTGACCGACCTTCTAGCCAACGACACTGCATTCCACATGTCTTCTGATTGCATCCAGGCTTATCACACCCTCCGGGACTTAGTCTCCACCGCACCTGTACTTCAACCCCCAGACTGGTCCCAGGACTTTGAGATTATGTGTGATGCATCAGATTTTGCCATAGGCACTGTCCTGGGACAAAGGCAAGATAAGAAGCCTGTGGTGATCTACTACGCGAGCAAAATGTTGGACGAGGCCCAACGAAATTATACTGTCACAGAGAAAGAACTGCTCGCTGTAGTCTTTGGACTTGAAAAGTTCCGATCGTACCTGCTGGGATCCCACGTGATGATTTACACTGACCATTCAGCCATCCGGCACCTGTTGGCCAAGAAGGACGCAAAGCCCAGGCTCATCAGATGGATCCTGCTTTTGGAGGAATTTGACCTGGAAATCCGAGACAAGGCCGGATCAAAGAATGTGGTGGCTGACCACTTGTCTAGACTTCATCCAGACCACATTGGACCCTCCCAACCTCTATCTGACGCCTTCTCTAATGAACTCATCCTGGCTGTGCAAGACAAGAAAATGCCATGGTATGCTGACTACGTCAACTACCTGGTTGTAGGACAAACCCCGCATAGCTAGTCCAGACAGCAACGAGACAGGTTCTTGGCTAAGGCCAAGCACTATTTCTGAGATGATCCCATGCTGTTTCACCTTTGTGCTGACCAGATCATCAGGAGGTGTATCCCCGAAGACGAAGTTCAGAGTGTGCTTTCCTTCTGTCATGACCAGGCTTGTGGTGGCCACTTCTCTGGAAAGAAAACGGCTGCAAAGGTTCTGCAGTCTGGATTTTACTGGCCGTCCCTATTTAAGGATGCACACAACTTTGCCAAGACTTGCTCACGCTGCCAAACGCTGGGGACCATGACCAAGAAAGATATGATGTCCCTCCAGCCCATTTTGATTGTCGAAATCTTCGACGTTTGTGGTATCGATTTTATGGGCCCCTTTCCACCATCCAACGGCTTCGAGTACATCCTAGTCTCAGTCGATTATGTTTCTAAATGGATTGAAGCCGTTGCCACCTGCCGATGCGATCACAGGACTATCATGGGCTTTGTTAAGAAGAACATCTTTTCCCTATTTGGAATACCCAAGGCCATGATCAGTGATGGTGGAAGCCATTTTATCCATTCCCAATTCCGTGCCCTACTTAGAAAATACGGGGTGAACCACCGCATTGCTACCCCGTATCATCCAGAAACAAATGGGCAGACCGAGGTCTCAAATAGACAAATCAAGAACATTTTACAGAAGACTGTGAGACTTGACAGAAAAGACTGGTCCACACGACTTGATGATGCCCTGTGGGCATACAGGACCGCTTTCAAGACCCCGATAGGCATGTCGCCTTATCGCCTGGTCTTTGGCAAAGCCTGCCATCTTCCTATCGAATTGGAACACCGGGCTTACTGGGCTGTCAAGCAATGTAACATGGATCCCCAGTTAGCCGGTGCGCAGCGGACGCTCCAATTATCTTAGTTCGAAGAAATTCGTCGGGACGCTTTTGAAAATAGTCGATTGTATAAGGAGAAAATGAAAGCCGTCCACGACCGACTCATTCATAGAAAAACCTTTGAGCCTAACCAGCAAGTCTGGCTGTTTGACGCCCGCCTAAAACTCTTCCCGGGGAAACTCCAGTCCAAATGGACAGGACCATTTCGGGTGGTTAAGCCCTACTCTAATGGGGCGATTGAAATCACTGATCCTAACACTGGGCACACTTTTACAGTTAATGATCAAAGAATGAAGCATTTTCTGGCCTAGGTTCCCCCAAAGGGGAGTGTTACCCTCGTTGAGGGATGACACGGTGCATCGCCCAGCTGGAAGCGTTAAACTCAGTGCTTCCTGGGAGGCAACCCGGAGGATTTAGACTGATTCGGTATTTTACGTCACTCAGGTACTATCTTTTTGAACCCTTATGCATCCATGTACTTACCAATGAGGACATTGTCCAACTTAAGCATGGGGGGGTGATAAATTACATATTCCTGAGCTCATTTAATCAATCTGAATCAAATAAAATAATTAAAAAAAATTGAATTTAGGAAGAAAACTTAGGCATTAGAAACTTGTCAATAGTGGGAAATAATACAAAAAGAACTTAAACACTTAGACTTTTTAGGCCTTCTGGCTTAATCAGCCCTGGTGTCCGTTAAAATATGGATTTAGCTTTGAATCCTTGCAACCTTAAGCTATTCTAATCCGCCTACTAATTAAGGTGATAAGTATATGACTTATTAACTCACCCTCTAACTCAGAAAAACTTTGAGTCTAAGCATCTGCACACATTTTTGCACAGACTTACTCCTTGGAGATTTTGACAGAAATTTGGTAGCTAATGAACTCTCTAGGGTGGTATGGCTGGCAAGTTGTCGTGGGTAACATCCCATTGGCAGGTTGTCCAGAACCCAGCCACAGACCATTTCTCTTTATTGCCTCTAGGTACATTTGAGATCAGGGAAGCCACCTACGAAAAAAAAAAGGGAGAAGGAAAGAAAATAAACCACACTTCACCACACAAGTATGGCTGGCAAGTGATCGTGGGTAACAGCCTATTGGTCGGTTGTCCAGAGCCTAGCTCAATAACTACACAAAAAGATCCAAAACACTTAAGGAAGAAGCGGGGAAGTAGTACAAGCCGGGGAGATATACACTGGAAAAATCCTTGTGTTGACCCCAATTAAAACAAATGTAAGGAGAAAGCTACCAATCGAACAAATACACCTTCAGGCAAATATATTTCCTTTTCCGGTCACCTAGGGGCGTAGAAACCCGAAGTCTATTTGAATTACGGTTAAGTAAGTCTATTACAATCTTCACACCAAGATGCTTAGCACTTAGGGTTTTGACCGAGTTTTAGGTGGGTTGGGTAGCCGTAAAAAGTTACCAACCCACACTGAATTCCGAAAAAATTCTAAACAATAAATATATATATACATATACATATGTATAGTTATATACATTAAAGCAAGGATTCAGATGATTTGTATTTTGGCAGATACCCGGGCGCTGCTGAGTCTTTGTAGATTAAGATCTTCGTATATTTCCTCCTATTGACAAGTGACGAAGTGTCTAAGCAATTACTTCTTAAATTCTGAAAGAAAATAAAGGCTAGAATAAACCTTGCTAGGGACTAGCAAGGAGTAAGCAAGGGAGTATTATAACACTGCACAAGGGAGTGATAATTCTGATAAATAGGGCCCAACTTAAGAATAAAAGGGACAACATAAGTAGAATGGGAGCATTGCATGCATCATGTACCAAGATTGCTCATAAAACTGTATTAATGGCCATTTGTGTAAGCACTTGTCAAAGCAGGCCTTAGATGAGCAATCGGACCGCACAGATGGATTCAGAACGACGAACGGAGTCCAACGGACTCAAGATCGGCTAAATCTGACATCTGGAGCTCCTACAATGGGCCCAGGAAGTTCTGACCGTTGATTTGGTGATCAACGGCCCTCATTGCGCCACGTCGCCCCCGCTCCACCGCTTGCCACTTCATCCATCAGCTGAGATCAAATCTCAGCCGTTGATCTTCGATCGGACGGCCGAGAACCACGCAGTCGACGTAACAAAGCGTGGGCGTGGTGCAACGGTTAGCGCGCATGCCGCACGCATGCAACGCGGGTTCGAGCCGCATGGTGAGTGAAATTGGAGACGAAGGAGCGCGTGGCGAAATTGGGCCGCCCGATCAGTAGTGGGCTGTCGTGATCACGCCACGCGACGTGCCCTCAGATCGCAAGCGCTCTTGCACGCGCGCACACGTGTG
The DNA here is from genome assembly GCA_037157565.1 of Thalassia testudinum. Classification (NCBI taxonomy): domain Eukaryota; kingdom Viridiplantae; phylum Streptophyta; class Magnoliopsida; order Alismatales; family Hydrocharitaceae; genus Thalassia; species Thalassia testudinum. The sequence goes on along the minus strand of JAZHRO010000003.1, from coordinate 1,267,913 downwards.
CCCGAGGTGCGATCCGAGTGCATCCAAGGAAGATCTTAGTCGTTCGATCTTCGATCGGATGGCTCTCACGCAGCGGCCGCGAATCGAGCATGAAGAACGGCGCGGGTGGTTGACCGGCGGGCTGGAGGGCTTCACCGATGCTTTTGGAGTGGTTTTAGCGACGTCCCGGACGTCGCTAAAGCCTCTTCTTTTAGAAAGCCCTTAACCCTATTTAAACCCCCTCCAACCACTCATTCAAGGCATTCACTTCCCTTGCAACTACTCCACCCCTCTCTTAGCTATCTTTAGGCCCTCTTGTAATCGTCGGAGATGACGAGCCGCCGACGGAGCCTCTTCCACCGCCGTTGCTGCCTTACCGCTCTCCCTTCTCTCTCTCTCGCTTCCTCTCTTTTAAGATTTCCATTACTTTTATTTGAGCATGTATTTAATGTTGTAAGCTATGAACTAAAAGTGCATGGTTAATGAAGTTACTTTCTGTTCAGTTGTTGACTTTAATTTCTGTTTAAGTTGCATGATCAAGCAAGAAATACTCTAACCCTAATCTCTCTCTCTCTCTATCTCTCTCTCACTTTTTAAACCGCACCTCTGCAAGCAAAACTCTACGCTTTCCGTGACAACAAGTGATAAGAAAAATCTGATTTTTACGCCTCCCTGAGACCAACACTCGGACTCACCTCCGTTTATTTACTCTAAAATCGACGTTGCAAGTGCGACTATAACGATACTTCTTAACACATACGCACAAGTGCACGTCATTTTCTCATCATTGCTGTTGTGAATGAAGATCAAGGTGACACTCTTCCTTTTGGGATCCTCATTAGTCACATCTTTCAACAATTCAAAGTGAACTTAGGGAACCAAACTATCGTCAAGACTCTTGAGTCCTATTGCCATGCTACCCTTTCTCAAATGGGTGTGCTTCCTTAAGAACATCAAGATCGAGTCCAAGATGAAGCCATGCCCAACCAACTCGCTCAAGAATTTCCCCTAACCTTGCGTCAACACCCTTCTTATTTCTCTACCAATTGGAAAGGGGCTTGAGGGTGCTCGGATTTAGCATTTGCGGAAGGAATGGAGCTTTTACTTCATCGAATAAAGGGAAGCAACATCAATCTTTTTCAACTTCAGAACGACGTTGGCTGCCTTGATCGTCGTGTATCCACCCTTGAGTAGGATCATGAGCAAAGGATGAAGAGATGCTAAAATACATCTTGTGGTTGTTATTGCTATCTTGTTGTTGCCATTTTTTTGTTTTTTTTTTCCTTTTGTGTTTGCCAATTTCTTTCTTGTTGTACAAATGGGTTGTATCCCCATACTTTTAATCTTGCAAACTTGCTAAGAGATAGGGGCACTTACATGTGCTAGTAGCTCTTTCCTTTCTTATATAAGTCTTGTTGATGTATCCAGATTTCCTTATGGTATGCAATGCTTGTAAAGATTCAACCCCCTTAGGGTCGAATAAAATTCCTAGTTAACTAGGATTGCGAATCTGTTGTCCAATAATAAACGTACACCCATTATGACCAAGAAATAATAGCACAATAATAAAACCAAAAATTGTCTACATCAACATTCCAAGAATGAAATAGATGAAAGCAGGGGAAAAGTCTAAAGTAAAGTATGATACAAGTTGGAATGACACCTACATATTGTGGAAACATGTCACTCAACAACAAAGTCTAAAGAAAAAAGTACCAACTACTACTGCTAAACCTACTCTAAGTAGTAAAATAGGTGTAAGACCTTGCACCAACTCAACCTTGTGGACCCATTAAAACCCTGGTTGGCAACCAAACATAAGACAAAGTAAGCTAAAAAGCTCAGCAAAGTGCCATACAAGTAAAAGAAAGAGAAAGGGGTACCAAAATGAAGGAGAGTGGGAGAGACAACCCCATTGTCAAATCCTTAAGATTTATTTTTCATTATTTATTCTTATTTGTCTATTTAATAAACATATTTATCTTTGAGGTATTTTGCTAACTCGGATCATCAAGACTTGACACGAGATTCAATGAGGCACACCTAGTAGCCAGCTAGAAATATGTTGTTTCCTATCATAATCGTGATGCAATGTGTTGCAACCTATAGGAGGGGAATAATGAACAAAAGAATATTTGGTTAAATCATGCTTAAGTTATGTTAGTTTGTAGCAATTATTGCATCATTGCATTGGAATTAGTGCATTTCATGTATAAGGACAGTTAACTAGGAATGCATGCATCTTGGGTCAATAATGTGTCATTGAGCCTCTTTATGACATAAATGGTATTTAGTGATTGTCTTATTTGCAGTCTTGGTTTGGGACTAGAGTGAAGATCTACAAAAGACCCACCATCAATGGGACTCTACTCCACCTAAAACCCTAAACCTAATCTTAAGTTAACTCACCACCCAAAACCCTTCCTCATTCAACCTCCTTACTTTCCTAATTGCCCCCTCCCACTAAAACCCAAGCTGCCAACCCACCTTTCTAATTTCTCACGTACAAAACCCCCTATCCATATATAACCATGTAAAGACCCGTTCTGTTCATAGACGTCTGGACAGACATCTGGACCCCTTCCTAGACGTCTGGAAATTGAAAATTTTGTACGCATGCTCACATCTGCGTGCTGGCTGCGCGCAGATAGACTCCCTCTTTTCTCTCTCTCTTCTCTCCCCCACCAAAACCCTAGTGCACTCCCTATATAACCCCTCTCCCCCCTTCCTCTCTTCCCTACTCCACCGCCACCACTTTCCTTCTTCCTCTCCACTGCAGCGAGAGGGGTGAGCACGAGAGAGGGTGTGAGAGCAAGGAGCGAGGAGGAGAGGCGACGTGAAGAGAGGAGGAAGAGCCTGTGTCCACGAGCTTGTGGGAGTTCACCGGAGGACGCACGGTCGGAGCGGCGCGTGCAGGTGGAGGAGCGCATCGGGAGGGACATCCTCGACACTTTGCTGCAGTCAGAGCTGCAGGCGAGGAGAGGCTGCGGCTGCGCGTGACGAGAGGAGCAGAAGGTCGGTCTGGTTCTGGGATTTTTCCCAGAATCAGACGTCTGGCGAGTCATCCAGACAATGGGTTAGACGTCTGGTGAAGACACCAGACATGTGAAAGCAGAGCTTCATAAAGGTACATTCCTCTTGAGGCTACGGCCATGCAGGCCGCACCGCAGCTACGATCTACGTGGCTAAAAGTGGGTGATTTCGTTCTGTCGTGCAAGGATTGCTTCGGGAAGGCGCGGGGCATGCCCTCCCACACGTTTCGGATGTCTGGACAGCTTACCAGATGACCAGAAGCACTCCTAGATGACTGGAGGAGAGGTCGGACGTCTGGAGCTGGGTTCAGACGGTCAAGAAAGGGTTCTGGACATCTGAAGTCAATGTAGGAACCTGAGGTAAGACCCTGGTGACTTTTAAGACGTTTGAACGTTGTGCCAGATGTCTGATTTAGGTATGCAGTCTTATTTTTGATCCGTTTAGGATCCGTTTGAGGTCTGTTTTACGCAAACAATATATCCGTGGTTTCCTTGTGAGTTTCTCTACATGTTAGAAAGCATTATATACTGTTCTAAACATTCCGTTGTGTTATGTTCCTTGGTATAGGACTTCAACCTGTTGCGTGTTCGACGCTTGCAGAGGCACATGAGCCTGCCGTTCGAGCCCCCAGTACTCTCGGATTATCTGGTAGAGTGGTTTCTCCCGTTTTAATTATAAAACATGAATGCATATGTGAAATTGGATAACTAGAACCCTAGGATGTGGCATGAATCCTAGGACGAGAAGTACTTGCATTGTTTGCATGCGTGTTTGAGATTGCGGTCATAAATAAATGAATAGAACTGTAAACAACTGCCTGTAATAAATACGAGCTGCCTGTGAAATATGAAATGCCTGTACTAGTTAAATAGTTACCTATGACATTACTTGTTGTATATGTTGAATTGCGGACATACGAGCTGCATGTGTATAATATGAGAATGGAAATGTGAATGATGAAACCTGGTATAGAACAACATGGTGAATACGAGCATGAACCCTACAGGGAAGTAGGAGTAGAGCTGCTGTGGTTAAATGGAATGGATCTGAAAATGTGAGCTGAAAGTGTGCTGGCCCTTGAGTACGTGGTACCAAGGAGAGCGACTGTCCCCTGTTTAGTGTAGAGCGGAGCTTGTCGCCCTTGGGTTGGGGCCCAAGGTTAGGATTGGCCACTCTACACCGACTTCTTTGGCCCTCGCGTACACTATACCGGGGAGGGCTACTAGTGTAGGGAGAGAGCTAGCCACCCCACGGGGCCCGGGGTTCAGCTAGCCACCCTACACTATAATGACCCGATTCCCGAGTCCCTACGAGACATGAGAACTGGACCGACTCGACTAAACCCAAGACCTGGTCGTCCAACGAGGAAGTAACCAAAAGAGCAATAAAATAAATCACATTCAACATGAATATAACTGACAGTAAGAAAATATAGCAGTAAGGAAAGAAACCACTACAGTATGTACCACCACAACAGTAGAACAACATTCATAGCATAATATGAACTGCAGGTAAAGAAAAGTACAGCGGAAACAAGAACTACTCACTACAGTGGAACCAAAAAGAGGTACAAGAGAACAGTGGTAACTCTACTGGACCCTACTCGGCCCAGCATCCTCTGCAGCCGCTGACCTTGGCTGCTCAACACCTGGTCCTGAAAGGTAACGAGTGTAACACGTCAGCAAAACGCTGAGTAGAGTGGCAGCTAAACTAAAGAAACAGTAAAGTGTACAGTAGCTGTTTTAATTTTCTTTCTTCCTTTATTTACACCTTTCTATTGTTTCACAATTTATCTATTTCTCAGATCCTTCACTTGATCTCGAATGTTCCTTGTGGAAACGATCTTGATTGCAGTCTTTTCCCAACAGTAGAAGTAGCACGTGGTGCTCTCCTAGCTGGGAGAGTCCCCCGTGGTGATCCTACTCTCAGTCAACCACCCCAAGGTCACTGACAGACGTAACGGTGACTACGGCACGCGCGGTAAACGCACGGGTAGCTAACCCGCACTGGCACGCGGTCAGTCGTTTCCATTAACGGGTGCGCCCAAAGCACAGCACGGAACCAGTACAGGGCAGAGCCCTCTCAGTAATAGGGGTCCAACCCCTCCACAGTAACCAAACAGGGGCCTTGCCCCTCCACAGTCCGCGCACCCTCGCCTGACTACCCTGGTTTGCCCCAGTGGGCCTAACAAGTCGGTGTAGGAGGCTAGCAGAACCCCGGGGCCCGTGGGGTAGCTAGTACCTCCCTACACTAGTAGCTCTCCTCGGTACTACGTACACGAGGGCCAGCAAATCGGTACAGAGTGGCCAGTCCTAACCCCGGGTCCCTGGGGCGGCTAGCTCCGCTCTGCACTACATAGGGGGATAGTCGCTCTCCTTGGTACTCCGTACTCAAGGGCCAGCTCACTTTCCCAATTCTATTCCATTCACTTCCAGGAGTTCTACTCCTAATTCTCGTAGGGTTCCAGCTCTTTTAACTCAACACAATCAGGTTTCACCTTTCCAGTTTCACGTTCATACAATCCATGTTCTCAATCACGTTTATTTATTCATAGCAGGCAGCTGTTAATTCAATTCACAGGCAGCTATTAATCCCTTTCCACATTTTCCAAGACTGCAGTATTCATACATTCCACTAGTTTTCCTATCCTAGGATTCATGCCATATCCTAGGATCTATCATACAATCTAGTTTTCCAGCCTTAGGATTCATGCAACACCCTAGGATCTACCATTCAATCTATTTCTCATTCCTAGGATTCATGCAATGTCATAGGTTCTATTTATGGTTTCATAATTTAACAGATTATACTTAAAGCCACTCTACCGGTTACAACAGGCGAACTGGGGGCGTGGTCGGGAATCCCGCGTGCCTCTGCAACCCCCGAGATTGCAACGGAACGGGGTCCTATCACAAGGATCAAACACAAGGAATTTATCAAAACAGTATACAGCTACTGTAGACAGGTAGAGGATTTAATTTCGAAAAGAACGCAACTCAAAACGCGGAAAACGGAACCTGAACGGGCCTTAAACGGGTCGAAAACGACGAAACAGTGCAAAATCAGGCATCTGGAACTTATTCCAGACGTCTTAAAAAGTGGATCAGGGGTTACCTTGCTCTGCGTGGTCTCTCAGACATCCAAAAGCCTGTGGGGTCGTCTGGCCTAGTTCCCAGATGTCCGATGGTCACCCCGAACGTCTGGAAGTTGCTCCAGTCATCTGGCACTGCAGCCAGACGTCTGATTCGTGTTGGGTGGCGAATCACCGAACCTGCGCGTACCCATTTCTCTCTCTCAGTACGGACGGTCGTAGGAAAGGAAGAAGGTACAAAAATAACTCACCTTTCAGATGTCTGGACAGTCCTCCAGACGTCTTCCCTGTCGTCTGGTTGGAAGCCCAGATGTCTGATTCTGGAAAAATTTCCAGAATCAGGGTGCCACTCACCCTCTGCTCGCGACGCACGGCCGCTCCGCGAGTCCTCCGCCTGCTGCTCGAGCTACAGCAGGCCTCCCGCGCCACCTAGCGTCTGCTGCTCCCCTCGCCGGCCGACCCTAGCAGCCCCGGCGAGCTCGCCCTCACGGTCGAGCGCCTCCTCTTCTCGTGCAGCACCTCCTCCCGCACTCACCGCGGCTGTCGCCGCCGTCACTCACTCGCGCTCGCTCTCCCGCACTGGCTAGAAGGAGAAGAGGAAGGGGGCGGAGGTGACGGGTGTGAGCGAGAGGGCGTGGCTTTTTAAAGCCGCGCGGGGAGAGAGAGCGAGAGAGAGGGGCGCAGTCTGCGCCCGCAGGAGGAGAGGGAAAAAGAAGAGGCAGAGCAGGTCTGCGCGCACAGACGCAACGGTGCGTGTCGCAGAAAATGAATCCCAGACGTCTGGTCAGACGTCTTAAAAGACGTCTGAAGCGCGCGTTCGTTACATACACTGACTTATTAGGCCCACTGGGCAAACCGGGGTAGTCAGACGAGGGTGTGCGGACTGTGAAGAGGTGAGACCCCTGCTTGGTTATGAGGGGCTAGACCCCTGTTACTGAGAGGGTTAGGCTCTATACTGTTCCGTGCTGTACTTTGGGCGTACTCGCTAGGGGAAATGACTGACCGCGTGCCAGTGCAGGGTAGCTACCCGTGCGCTTATCGCGCGTGCCGTAGTCACCGCTACATCTGTCCGTGACCTCGGGGTGGTTGACTAGGTGTAGGATCACCAATGGGGGACTCTCCCAGCCAGGAGAGCGCCACGTGTGCCTTCTACTCTTCGGAAAAAACTGCAATCAAGATCGTTCCCACGAGGAACATTCGAGATCAAGAAAGGGATCTGAAAGTAAACCAATGGGTAAAAGGAAATAACTAGTAAAATAAAATAAATGGAAAAGATAAATTTACTTGTTAGCCTTTACTGCTTTAGTTAGTTTGGTTACCACTCTACTCAGCATTCGCTGACTCCGTTTACTCGTAACCCTTTTCAGGTCTAGGTGTTGAGCAGCCCGAGTCATCGGCTACAGAGGGTGCTGGGCCCAGTCGAGCCCAGCAGTAGTTCCTGTTGTGGTTGTACTTTCTTTTTGCTAGTGAGTTAAATTGTTGTTACTGTTTCTATTTATGTACTTTGTTCTACTTTACTACTGTGGTGGTGATATGTACTGTTAGCGGCTTTTATTTCTTTTACTGCTTGTACTCTTTTACTGTTGTTACTTAGTATAGTGAATGTGGTTTACTTTCCTGCTTTTTGGTTATTTCTTGTTGGACGACTGGGTCTTGGGATTAGTCGAGTCGAGACGGTCTCGGGTCCTGTAGGGATTCGGGGATCAGGTCGTAACAAACCACCCCTTCCCACCAATGCACAACATCCTTCCCTCAAACCTTAAGTAACATCTACCAACAGCACCACACGCCCCCTTCCCTCTCCAAACAACATGCCCACCCCCCTGTCTCTCCATCATCATCCATGAGAAGAAGCTCTTCATCGTGTCCCTCTCGTCTCTATCGTGAAGACTCACATCTCTACATTTAGTTTTCTCTATCCTTAGCATTTTCTATTTCTCTTTTATGGGAACCATTGTAGACACTCATTGTGCTTAATGAATACCTCTTGTCTTTTTGAGATGTCTTGTGTTCTTATTGCACATATGAGAGGCTAAATATTTTATGCGTGAAGTGAGGGAATAGGCTAGTAATTGGGCATAAATGCAAAATTAGATATGTGCCTCCTTTAAGAAATTTTTAAGAAACCGAGTTGCCTTATACCCATAGGTTCTTATCTAGGATAGTCTAAGCTTAGGAACTATGATTCTGAGTTAGATTATTCATAGGAGCACATTGGATATGGCAAGCCTAGGGGAAGCAACCCTCAACATTTATCTTGTCTTTTAACTTTTAAGTAACTAGCCTATTACTCGAACTAGAGGGGGGTGAATAGTACGGGAAAAAATAAAATAATAGACAATTGCAAAAAAAAATCAATCGCACAAGCAACAATCGTATGAGATAAGTATTTTTAGGTGGAAACTCAACCCAAGTAAAAACCATTGCCTAAGTTTCTTGACTTAGGATTTCCTAATCGACTTAGTCGATTAAATATACTATACATACCACTTAAATGAGGGTGGCACAATCTCAATACAGCCATACTACTTTAAATCAAGGGTAGTGTACCTCAAACCCCTCTTCTTCATGAAGAGAATTTTGTCTCATGAAGAGATGGGAATTCACCACGCAAATACCCGAACAAAAATGCCAAATGAAAGAACCTATAGAGCCCAAAATAAAGACTACAACTAGCTACCATTGGTGTAAAGGGAACTCCCCTAATGCAGAAGCAAATTGGCATGAAAGTGCAGTAATTTGGTGTTTTTGGATGTGAAGTTGATTGCAAAGAGAGCAGCTTCCCAATTTGGTCTCACTCAAGTGTGTAGATGGAAGAAGTAGCACTCAAGAAATTTGCATATTTTGATTCTTACTTCTAATGTGTATCTCTCTTTTGTCTAGGGTTAAGAGTGTCCTTGGGTATTTATGGAGGGCTTAGGAACACTTTAGAAAGGCTTAGGGACTTCAAATAGTCATTGGGTAACTTGTGGCTAACAAAGGTTGTGTTAGATTCTTAGAAAATCGAGTAGACTATTAAACAGTACAAACCGATCGATGCTAGATCCTTCAACTATAACATGATCGGTCGACTAAAAATGATTTCAGTTGACGCCCTACTATAGGTGGAATGACCCTATTAGATATTTATTAGTTGGTTGACTATTAGTCGGCTTGGGCTTGATTGGCCGGTCGATTGATGGTCGACTTACCACTAAAGGACTCTAAGTTCTGAGTTCCTAGACTTGGGGATTTCGGTAGCTAGTCAGTGCCTTGACAGTATCAGGCGATGCCTTATAAAGGGACTAGTCAACTGGTGGTCGATCCCTATAAAGGTTCTCTTGGGAATTCAAATTTGATTGTCGGTGCATTTAATAGGTTCAAGTTCTAAGGGATATCTAGCTGTTACTGGGCCAACGTTAAGCTAACAGTTGACGGTCAGTCGACTGGCTATATAAGAGCTGGTCAGCGGGCAAGCTAAACAGTCGACTGGCTACTGAAGAGTCAGTCGACCAAGTAGGTTATTGGTCGACTCATGTGTGTTACTGAGTGCTATTTTGAGTGTTCTAAGTGTTGTCTTGGGTTTTTGATGGGTCCTAAAGGCCAACTTGGGATCTTTATTTTGGGGCTCTTTACAAGTAATCTAAGAAATAAAAGAGCAACAGATGAAGTACATAGAATACAATGAAAACATTTTATCCTATTTTTCTTTCTTTTCTTCCTTTAAGCCCAAAGGTCCTAACTTTAGCTCCATTGCTTCAACTCCATGCTCCTTGATGTTTTTGCTCTCCATCGAGCTCCTCCATTACCATGGATATAAGCTTAAGTTCCTTCAAATCCTTCTAACTAATTGCATTAACTTGAGACCTCACAACTCAAATATGATTGTTAAATATAAATTATTTTGTTATCAGCAAAATAAAAGACATGATGCATTTGCACCAACATAAATTACATGAAATTGGTTGATTTTGATTCCTTATTGGATTAGGAATTTTAGATAAATTTGGAAGATGTTTTTGTCATGAATAGATTAGGGTTTTAGGCATCCAATTCAAGTAGGATCAAAACAATCCTATTGCCTTACTTGGAAAAAAACATTACCAAAAAAATAAAAAAACATTTCTAAGAAATACTTAAAATATCATGCACTTATCTAATTGATGAAAGAAATATGAAAGTAAAACCTTTACATGTATTTGACTCAACTACCTTTTTCTGCATCTTTATAAGTTGAAAAAAAATTAAACTAATGCACTTTTAATGACTTAAACAAGACGAACACCAATTTTTGACACTATTTCCAAGGAGGTGTGATTTGATTTTTTTGATTATTGGCCGGTGCTCTATGTTTATAGAATTTCATTTAGTTTGCATTCATGAGCCTCATTTGCTTCTTTTGTAGGTACCTGATCACTTAGATCATCTCTTAGGTGGTGCATGAAAATGGGTTGCAGAGGACTAGGCCCAAGAAAGTGATGCATGAGAGCAAGGCTTGTTATAGTTTGGATTAGGATTAGGGTAGATTTTTAATTTTCTTTTAGATATGATGTATTAGGATTTGGGTGTGAGAGTGGTATTTTTAGTATTGTAATAACCGTGGATTCTCTTAGTCACTCTCTCTTATATTTGCATTTAGATAGTTGTTTGCTTGTTAGCATGCATATATATAAAAAGTGAAAGATTACATTAGAAATAAAATTCATTATTATTTAAGAGCAACATATCCTTAGGCATTCATACTACGATTACATATCATTTCCCATTAATTATATATTATGTACTAATATCATAACAACTCATCCATCACATTATCTCCACTCATCTACTCTCAATACAAATAAAAATAAAAATTACTTATGACTTATCACTCATTCATCATATCTACCCTTACTAACATACTCCTAATACAATTAAAAATAAAATCAATAACAATATATCAATTCAACTATCTATCCCATCTACCTCTTACTAACTTACCAATTACCCTACTAATTCTAAATCTTACCGTATCCTAAATTTTACGGAATTTTAAATTTTAAACAACGGTCATATAAGATCTTAAGATATAAATGTCTACTCAATATACATGACAATATATATGTCTTTTCAAAAGATTTTAGGAATATATTTATCATTTTCCCTACCTTTTATCTCATATACCATTTTTCCACCATTTTCATTTCTTTCGAATGGATTATTAAATTCATGCGGTATTCCTTGTTGGGAATTTCCATAAAACGCATACAACTCTCTACTTCAACCTCCTCTAATTTACCCAATTGCACTGTAATTAACTAATTCCCCCATTCACATAGTAATTCACATGCTATGATGATTTTTTAACTATCATCGATGCATTTTAATTATGCACTAAAAATCACCGATGTAATACTAGAGTATGGTCGATATTCAATTTTGGAAGAGGCACGTGAAGAAGTGCATGAATACATTTTCGTTTAGACCCAATGGCTAGTATATGGGAAAGGATTGTAAACTATAGACGAGGGATGTTACTTGGAACCTAGGGATAGCCCTTCGTGGTGTTTGCCAAAAGAAAAAAAAAGTTGTGAGTTGTCTTTTGATTTAGCAGGTTAAATGAAAGGTAAGGAGAAGGAATAACTAATTCTCTTTCCAAACTTAATTTTGACAAAATTTTAGTTATATATCAAATACTAGTTTAAATATCTATTATTTTTTGTTTTAAGGGAATATCTCTCCATAGATCCTAATTGGTTTCTCTTTTGATCTCTCCTTACTGGATAACATACATACGTATACATGTGATTTGGAGCTGTCCGATCAGAGGGGTTGGCGGGGCCAGGGGGGAGGTGACTACTACACACAAGCGTAGTTTCTATGCTTTTCCTTCGGGGCACAGGTACAAAAAAAAATATATAAGTTGACGTAAAATGTAATAGAAGGAGATGGTAACATATATGTGGTGAGGTTTATTATTATTTAAATTAATAATATAATTATTTTATATTAATATAAATAACTGAAATTATTTTTATAATTATTTTATAATAATATAAAATTAATTAATTACCTTCAAATAAATTTACACAAATTAAAAATTATCATATTATTTTCAGAATCACTTTACATTGATATAAAATCACTTTAAAATTATTTTACATTAATATAAAATAAGATTACACCTATATATTTTGATTCAAATTAATGATAGTGATTTTCATAATTATTTTATATTGATGTAAAATAAGGTTGTGTATGTATAAAATTATTTTATATCCATATATTTTAATTAAAAATGATCGAGATTATTTTAATTTAAGATAAAATCAATCGATTACAAAATTTATATTACTTTATTTTTTTATATTAAATATCAACTATGAAGGAAAGATAACATTCACGGTTCCTCACGTCACATTTTGCGTATCTTTTACGTTTTCTTCACGTTTGGGCTTACTTTTTGTGGTCATGGAAAACGGAACGCCCAACTATCTCTGTGGACCAAGATACACAATCTCATAAATTGATTGACAACTCCAGACGATGGAAACTTCAATTTCGACCTCTCCCATAAAAAATCTCCACTGTACGATCATATCCCGATGGACCATCAGCGTTCATTATGCGGTATTTATATACAAATCAGTGATAGTGCCTGCACTTCTGTTTCATAAAATTTTTAAGTATTGAACTATAAGGTATGATTTGATTAAATATATAAAAAATTTATTCTAATGAAATTTAATTTATAATTTAATTTTTATTTGCATTGAACTTATTATTAATAATAACATAAATTATAAAAGCACTATCAAAATTTCATCAAAAATACAATAATAGTTTTACGTGGATTTGAAGTAGGAATATATAACGGTGGAAGGGACATCACGAACTAAAAAGGAAGAGAGGAGAGATAGGTTAAGATGTGGAGGAGGAGGCAACTAAGAACGAAGAGGATATGATTTCAATTTCGTGAGATTTGTTTTTGAGGGAAAAGTAAGTATTTTTTTTTTGTGAGATTTGTTTGCGGTGGAAAGAGATTTTTCCTAGAATTTTTTGGGCGATGCGAATAAAATATTTTTCATAGTGTAAAATGTAGTCTACATACTTATAATTAAGAATTTCTTATAAGATGTTTTTTTTTTTTAAAGTAAAAGAACGGTTATCTGAGTGATAACCACCTAAAATCATTCCATTCCAACAAAATGGGTTACATCAAAATTATAGGATAGATCCCCAAAACATCACCTACGAAGAAATAGCCGAAACAAAATTCTCAACATAAGATCACTCCCCCTAAATATCATCCCATTTCTCCCCAACTACACACCTCATAGGACAGCCAAGACCTTTGCCCTATCCTTTTTGGATCTGAAGGCAAACTCTCCACCGTAGGCGTTTCCCTACGGAAAGATTCCCAAAAGCTACCCATGTCCTGATGGGTGATCCAGTTGATTCCCATCCGTTGCCAAACCTGCATCACAAAAGGGCATTGAAGGAAAATGTGCTGAATATCTTCCTTAGCTCCATCACAGAGGGAACATCCAAGATCATTCGATTGGGCCTATCTAGCTCTTCATTGCTTCGTCATAACTCTTCCCCTCCTCACCAGCCAAGCGAAGATCTTTACCTTCAAAGGACATTCCGCCTTCCATAGCAGACTGCAGTCTCTCAAAAAATCGATGTCAAAGTTGATCATGCCACTCCCTAACCTATGGAAGACCTTTGCCACAGAGAAATCTCTTTCTTCCTAATGAAAACCATCATCGCCCTCCTCTGGTGCCCAACCCTTCAACTCCTGTAATAGACGTTGGAACTCCTCACACCTCTGGTTTGAATGCCCTCCCCGAAAAGTTGGACACCACGCTCCATCCCAACAACTTTCCACTGTAACTGACGGGTCTACAACACACCCAACAAGGTGAGGAAACCTCTCCGTAAGGGTTGAGCCACCCCCTACTAGTTGTCCTGCCAAAAATGGAATGCATCGCCCTTCCCTAGAATGGGGGAAAATAGATCATGCACCTTCGCTGTCACCGTTACCAAGCCCCTCAGACACTGAAAGGCACCTGGGGGAGGGGACTCCAGAGGCTCCTAAGAGAGGAAAGGGCTGTAGCACCACCGCATAACGTCACCGAAGAGCCCCCGCTCCTGTCAAACCAATCTCGCTATCCACTTGGTCAGGAGGCTGATGTTCACCTTATCCACATCTCTAACCCCCTGACCCCCTTCCTGAAATGGCCTGCATACCTCCTCCTAAGCTACCAACCTCGCCCCCCTTCCTATCGACCCTGCCTTGGCCTAGAAGAAATCCCTCATCAATCTCGATATCTTCTCAATCTGATGCAACAATATGAAAACTGAGAGCAAAAATGATGGCATGGAGGCCAGCACTACTTTCACTAGGATCAACCTTCCACCTCTAGAAAGAAGTCTAGAGGACCATCCTGCTAATCTTCCTTCCATCCTCTCCAGTAGAGGAATCCAATCCTGTAACCTGAGGTGTCGATCTGACAGCGGAAGGCCCAGATACACGAGTGGCAGAGAACCCACCTCCATCTCCAAAGTCCCACTCACCCTCTCCACCTCTTCAGCGGATAAGTTGAATGGGACAAAAGTTGATTTTTGGTAGTTGATCTTCAACCTTGACGCCTCGCCAAAAAGTTCCAAAAGGATTCTCATCCTCTTGGCCTCCAACTCCGTTCCCTTGACCAGGAATAAGGTATCATCAACATATTGCAGGATCACCGTTTCCTTATCCTCACCAACCATAAATCCTCTGACCAGACCCCTATCATAGGCCCTCTGTGTAGTCCGCGCCAACACATCCTTTGCCAACATAAATAACATAGGTGCAAGGGGGAAACCTTGTCTGACCCCCTCCTAGATTGTACCCATCCTCTCATCGAGTTCCCATTGACCAGGACTGAGAAAGATGATGTTGTCACACACCTCTTCATCCAATCAATCCACACCGCGACGAACCCCCTCCTCAGAGAAGCCCACACAAAATCCCACTGCATTGTGTCATATGCCTTACTGAAGTCAACTTTCCACAGGAAAGCCCTTCTCTTCTCCCTCCTCCAGAGGGCTAACGCCTCCATGGCAACCACAAAATCGTCTAAGATTCCTCTCACTAGGATGAAAGTCATCTGAACAGGTGATATCAGGCCTCCAAGAATGTCCCTGAGCCTATTTGCCAGGACCTTAGCGATAATAAGGTACATGGCATTCGAGAGTGCAATCGGTTTGAAGTCCTGGATCACCTCCGCCCCTTCCATCTTAGGAAGCAGAAATAGATAGTATTTGTTCAGCTTATCAAAGCCTATGTTCCCGGCCACAAACTCCTCCATCATTTGCATCACCTCTGCCCCCACCAAGTGCCAGAATTCCCTGAAGAAAAAGATAGGGAAACCATCTGGGCCAGAATAGCCCTCCGCGTTCAGGCTCCACACCGCCTGCCTCACCTCGTCCTCTGAGAAGCTAGCTGTGAGACTTACTGCTTGGGTCTCTGTGACACGCTGTATATTCTCCCCTCTCCACCTCCAAACCCTCCTGACGTGCCTCCCAACAAACTCCCTGAAGTAATCTGCAGCGGCTCGACCCACCTCCTCCCTACTAGAGAAGTTGACCCCACAAATCAACATCCTGTCTATCTAGTTTCTCCTCCTCCTGGCAGATGCCATTTGGTGAAAAAATCCGGTATTAGAGTCTCCCTTCTTCAACCATCTCTGCCTCGATCTCGTCTTCCACTCCACCTCTTCCTTCCTGTCCTCCTCCTATACCGCACACATCATTCTCGCTCTAGTCTCCCTATCCTCTGAAGATATAGGGGCTTGGTCTTCCTACCTATCAATCCTGGTAATCTCCACCAGTTCCTTCTCCTTCCTACTCATCTTGGACGCTCTGATCTCCCTTTTGTACACCCTCAGGTGATCACGCAGCATACCCAACTTCTTTGCCAAACAACATGTAGCAGATCCCTCCACTAACATAGAGTTCCATTTCTCCTCCACCTTCCACCATAACCCTTCTTCCATCAACCAAGATCTGTCAAATTTAAAGTAAGTGCCAACATGTGTCCCCTCATTAGACCTCCACATGAGGGCTGTGTGATCAGAGAAAGGCCTCTCCAAGGCAGACACATCCATAATCGAAAAAGACTCTGCTAGCTCCACGTTGCAAAGTAATTTGTTGATCCTGGACATCTAGCCACATTGTTCCTCCACGTGTAAGCATAGGATGCTAGTACCAAACCCACGAGGACATGTGTAGCCACAAAATCCACAAAAAGATCCGACCCAAGATCTTGCCTATACGACCCTCCAGGCCTGTCCTCCATCTACAGGGTGTTGTTAAAATTCCCTCCAAGTAGCCAAGGAAAACCATGACACTCCGCTGTGACGGTCGTGAGCTCCTCCCACAAGATTCCTCTGGCCTGGGCATTGATGGGAACACCATCACGAGCTATAACTAGCTCAATTTGATTTTATTAAGTCATTAAATGCTCCTTCATAACCGCCAGAGGACTATAATTCTTTGCATAATCATTCTGAGAGAAAGACAAGTAAACAGGGTTAAAATTGTAAATTTATCATCATATTATGAATGCAGTATAATCACAGGTTTTCCCAAGTGGTAATTAAGGACCAAATGGTCCTAAAAGGCTAACAAGTGGGTTATAACAGACAGAAAAGGGTTTTCGCGTGTTTTGAGAATTAAATGACTTCTGAAACCCTAAAAATAGACCTGCTTAATTAATTGAGGTTCTGGTCAGGATAGAATTCACCCAAATCCTCTAAAATTTAGATAAAAATATTCTCTAGGGTTTGGTACCTTCAAATTGATCATCAGAACCCGTCTTGACCCAAAATAGAGTCTCAGATTGACATTTGCCCTAATTTAGATTTTTGCATAAATTATCCAATAAAAATTGGTCAAAACTAAAATCCAACTTCACCATTGGATTCCTTAGGTTCAAATTAGGTTTGTACCAAAATTTAGGCTCAATCTAAGATCATCTTGACCAAGTTTGCATTTTGGTCCAATCAGACTCTTTCTATCTCATTCTGACCCTTAACTTTTGAATTCTCTTACAAATAGCCCCCCAACTTATTTGTCTTCTTCACAAGCAGGTCCCCACATCATTTTTAGAAGGCTAAACCTTCACCGTCAAGTTTCAAGTGAGGATTTCTTGCTCAATTCTTAATTAATTTCTCCAAAAATTGATACGGGGATTCCTTGGGAAGTTGCCTTTCATTTGAGCTATTCCTTGGGCTCCAATTCTTTCCCAAAAGGTCATGCGAACCTTTCAAAGGTTCAGGTATCCTATTTCGCAAAATATTTCCGAGCTTGGAAGCTTCTTTCCAAGCTTGGAAGGGCTTCCTATGGCCTATAAAAGATTCCTTGATGCACGACCAAGCTCTTCAGCAAGTTTTGGCGCTCCCTAATCCCCCTCCTCCGGCCACCAAAAATCTTTGCTCTGATGACCTCCTTGGATCCTCCTCCTCCGGCCGTCCAGCCATCAAATTGGACGACCTAAGCTCTTCCTCTCTTCGTCGCGGCCCTCCCCAACCAAAGGGAGGGTGTTTCTCCATCCGAGTCATCATCGCCGCCTTGCCGCTTCTTCCTCCTTCACCGGCTCCGATCGACCAACACAGGAGCCATCCACTTCTCAACTGCATCCTTAAGTCACTCTATCTCTCTCTCTCATTCTATTTCATTTTTTCACCCTCGCAACACACACACAATCGCCAACCGCCGCCACCCGTACTTCATCTTCTCCGCCTTTGGAGACACTCCGGTGATTCCTACTCACCGCCACACTGCTCGAAACTCACCGCTACCACCCTCATCAGCTCCGCCGTGCTCCACTCAACAAAGGCCCTCTATCAGTTCACCTTATTCGCCACCCTACGACTCTGCCAAACTCCAGGCTCACCGCACTGCCATCTCGAGGTTGTCTGAGTTCTTCACTCACTCTTGCACTACACCAAGGCCACCATCATGTTCACCATCCTCAGGCGATCCTCTTGAGCATATCTGATGTGGCCGTGAGGCCATTTTCGTGCTTGTAGGTCCTTCACCGGACCTCAGCTGCACCGACCACGCCTTCAGTCCTCCGACCATGTCCACGCCAGCTCTCTACCCCAGTTTGCACGGAGTGGTCTCTGGACCTTTCCCTGGTCCTCGACTGGGATCATCAGTGTCCGTAGTTGTGCCAATTTGGGCCATCATCACTATAGCTGTGATCTCATGAAGAAGGGTGGGACTTTAGTCCCACCTCGGTAGCTGATGAAGTGACATAGGCGCTTAAATTAAATTTGTGCTATAGGCTGTTCGCCTTAGAAGCACGGGGTGAGGTCCCCTCGCACGTGCCCATGCATGCCCTCGCCCGTGCTCATGCCCCGCGGGTCTGAGCTTGATTCGATGACCCGGATACTCGAGTTTGGTCTGGTTTGCTTGTTCTGAGAGAGAAAGAAGAGAAACAGAGAGGAGAGGGGGGGGTTTCTCTACCACCCTCCTCTTGACTTGTGAGATCTGAAGAGGCCTTTGCCTCTGCTGGTGTGCTAAGTCCTGTGCTGCGCCTTCTCTGAAGCTAAGGGAAGAAGAAGAAGAGAAGGAAGAGAAGAGAGAAGCCTCTCCCTGAGGCTTGAAAAATTTGAAGAAGAGGAGACCTTTGCCTCTGTTCAGGCATCTGAGCATATTCTACCTTAGTTCTGACTGGTTAATTTGAGTTGTGCTTGGCTTATCTGATCTATTACTTTGAGTAACATGCTAAACATTGTAGGGTAATTTAGTGATTCAAATCACCATTTTACCCTCTCTTCTTTTTGCATTATTGACATTAGATCTCATTTATATGTCTTTATTGATTGCAAATTCTTATATCTTTAATTGTGATCTCGAGTTTTAAATTGTCATATTGTTCCTTGTGTTCGACCTCGGACTTCAAATTCGAGTAATAAATTGTATTTATTTTTTGCACGGATTCAACCTATATTGCAACGCAACGATTTTAAAATTCATTTCAAAGCGACTAACATTTTAGCACCATTGCCGGGGAGCAACGCGTAATTTAGATCTCTTGATTGCAATATCTGAATTGGTACTAACTTGCTCTATCTCTCTTTACTATGATCTGTTTCAGTGATTCATTGAAAGAAGATCAGCCGCACATCAACCACTCCAGGGGCAGGTAAACTCCATCTACCTCTTCTAAGCCCCTGATTATGAAAAACTAAAAAAGGATAAAAATCAATTAGGGCTACTTGCATTATATTCTTAGATTAATCATCAAGTTGCCTGATTTGATATATTCTATTTAGACAACATTCAAACCCTGATTTGTGCACCTACTTGATTAAGGTATCTAGGGCTATCACATTCTTGCTTGAAGCCCTAAGGTACAAACATTTGGATAAATTAAATTGGACCAATCAGAGCCAATTAAGATTTCCAATTTAGGATTTTAGAGACACACTTGCTTAATCAAGAATTAATCTTTCCAAACAATGTGTGCCTAAGCCTTGATTGAATTGATCTATACAAGCAAACCCTAAAATCAGGCTCTTAATTTCATTTGAACACTAAAAGAGGGACCTAAATTTCTCAAAGGACAATACAGGTGAAGTTGACCCACGTTGTTGGGTTAACCAATCTTCAAATTAGGTCACTTTGCACAAAAACATCTTTTAAAGTTGAAGTGAAATTATAAGCACCCTTGCTCTTAATTAAAAAATGGTAAACTTAAGAGGTCAAGTCCCCATTCTAGTCTACCTGGATCATCAGTGATAAGAGAGGTCGGGTGGGGGAAACCTTGTAACTTGTGGGGGCACTCTACCGTGTAGGGGTCTTTGCTGGACTCTCCCTCTCTGGCTACTCAGGTAATTCTCAGGTGGACGGCTTTCTGACTAAGGGGTATCATCTACCCCGAACCTCCATAGTCATCCAAAATTTTTGGGTGCCTTGATTGGGTCCATCACATTCTACCTCTCATCTACTCCATCGGTGCATGTTCGGGAGGAGGTCTCTAAGACCATCCTTGAGGCCTCCATTAGCTACTCATTCCCATCGAGGCCAAGCCTCGACCTCCTTGTTTTTGCAACAACCCAACCCGATCGATATCTCTTCTGATTTATCTGAACTTAATTCTCCTTCATCCATCATCATGGAGTAACTAGCAGAAGAAAACAATCTTGAAAATCAGCTTTAGCGCCTCAATGATCTATTCCAAGCCTTTGTGAACCCACTGCAGTATCCTATGATGCGTGATCACTAAAATCCTGTTGCAGTGGCAATAGAACCTCGAGTCCAAATCCCCGCTAGAGGTCCTGATACTGACCTCAAGATCAACATGATTCATGCTATTCCCAAATTTCATGGGCATAATTCAGAGGATCCTTTCCAGTATATCAAGCAACTCAAGCATTTGGCCCAGACCTTCCGGTCAGAAGCTCAAAATCGGGATGTCTTACTCATGAAAATGTTCTCCTTCTCTCTCATGGATAAGGCTGTTCACTGGTACCAAACCCAAACGCGTCCAATCAACACCTGGGTAGAACTTTAATCCAAGTTTCTAAGAAAGTTCTTCCCTATTGGTCAGACAAATGCTTTACGGTACTAGATCACACTTTTCACGCAGCAAGCAGGAGAATCGCTTCACGAGGCATGGGATCATTTTCTGGATCTCATGCGAAAGTGCCCCCACCACGGACTTTCTAAGTGGGAACAAGTCCAGTCTTTTTACTAGAGACTCCGTGAGGATATTTGATTATTTGTCAATGTGACCTGCGAAGGAAACATCACGGGTCAATACGAAAATGTCGTGTGGGAGATTCTCGAGAATATGTGTGAGAACTCCATCAATAATGAATCCATGGGCATGTTTGACCGAACGAATGCCCGTGCATTGATGAATCCAAAGGGAGCACATGAGACGCAGGGCTTGTCCTCTTCCATCGACTTGGAACTGATGGCCAGTTACCTGGACAAGGTCTTTATTATTGAGAAGAAGGTGGATGAGCTAACTCGACACTTGCAGCGAGCCACCTCTACGCAAAACCCGTTACCATAATCGCCCTTTGGTAGAGAGGCTATGCATAGCATCTATCATCGATCTTCTCAGGGGATGGACTCGTATCCACCCCCGTCTGATTCAGGTTTCAGAGGAAACTCTGGACCCACCTACTCTAGTTGAGGGAACATTGAACCCTCGTATTCTGACTTTTCCGAGGCTCCTCGGACCTGCAAGGACCTCAACGCCATTCAGAATGGTCCATTCTTAAACACCTACAACCCTGGATGGCGTAATCATCATAATTTCATGTGGTCAGGGAACAATCAAAATCAGAGACCTCAATATCAGCCCTGACCACAAGCTCCTCGTCCATATCAGCCACCTCAGCCTCGGCCTAACCCAACTTATCAATCCAGGCCGACGCATGCAGATCAAATGACTCTTATCCTTCAGACTCTGGCTGACATTCAGAAAACGAATGCAGCTTTGCAAAAACAACACAAAGACAAGATCACCGAGGTTCGCAGTCAACTCGCCTAGATGGCAAATCCCCGCCAACCTGGTCCACTTCCTTTACAACCTCTTCCTAATCTGAATAACGTGCCGAACCAGAGGCATGTTATGAACTTGACTCAGGACCAAGCTCACTTTACCTATTAGGCCCCTTCTGCTCCATTACCTGACAGGATGGAGGCTTCAACATCATACGCTGGTTATCAGCAGCAATCACCTCTTTTACCCACACCAAACCAAAACCAGGTAGGATTGAATTCTCTTACTACACGTAGTGGCAAAGCGACACAGGACCCACTTTATCCAAGCCACTCCCAACCTGGTAATGCAAACTCAAACCCTAGGATAGTCATCCAGGATACCTCTATCCCAGATCAAGAACCTGGACCCATTCTAGAGGAACCTGCAAAAGTTCCATTTCCAGAGGCCTTGACCAAAGGAAAAAGGACAGCCAAACCCATGGCACTTGAGGAGGATCGGGTTAAGCTCTTTGAGCAGGTCCAAATAAACATCCCCTTGATGGATGCAATACACCACGTACCGGCTTATGCGCAATTTCTAAAAGATATGTGTACACCTAAGCGTAAGCCACGAACCAAAGGCGGGAACCTGATCGTACTGTTGGAGCAAGCCAGCTCTGTCATTTTGAGTAAACTCCTGCCTAAGGCAAAAGACCCAGGCACCGTCTAATCTCCTATGCTATCGGTGATATATAGTTCGATAGAGCCTTATTGGACCTAGGAGCCTCCATAAATTTGATATCTACATCTCTACTAGACTACTTCGAGGAATTTGAGCTTAAACCGATAGAGATGACTTTGCAGTTAGCAAATCGATCTATTAAGACACCAAAAGGAATTCTCGAGGATGTCATAGTTAGGGTACATGATTTCTATTTTCTAGTGGATTTCATTGTCTTAGACATGGATGCTCTTGAGAATGTGAAGAATACCCCGATCGTATTAGGGAGACCCTTTCTAGCCATTGCTAGGGCCAATATTAATTGTGAGGAGGGCCAAATTGAATTAAAATTTGGGAGAAAGACACGGAAAATTGACATCTTTAAGGCCTAACAATGAATCAATTGTGGAGTTATAGAACAAATTTGCAATATCGAGGCTGTGGTTGACGACCTATGTATCGAGGAAAACCTGACTATTTCTGATCAACCACAAGAAGATCAAAACCTGCAATTAGAGGAGTCTGAACCTAACATAGATACTCCCATAACTCCTTCCTTTGCTCCCAACACCCACCCTGAACCACCTACTACTGCTGACAACTAGGTTATGGAATTAAAGCATTTTTCCGATCATCTCAAATATGTCTTTTTGGGTTCCAATAAAATGTTTCCTATGATTATCAACTCCCGACTCACACCTGATCAGGAAACATGCTTGATTTCTATTCTCCAGTAGCATCGGAGAGCCATTGGATGGACTCTCAATGATTTGACTGGTATCAGCCTTTCATACTGCACACATCACATCTATACAGAAGAGGGCTCATGACCATCTCATGAAATGTAGAGATGCCTAAATTCAAATCTGCAGGATGTCATGAAAAAGGAGATCATCAAATGGTTAGATGCAAGGATCATCTACCCAATCTCCGATAGTCGTTAGGTGAGTCCAATCCAAGTTGTACCTTAGAAGGCAGGGCTCATCGTAATCACGACCGAAATCGAGGAAACCAGACTGACCCGTATAGTGAACTTGTGGAGAGTCTGCATTGATTATAGAAGACTCAATTCCTCCATGAAGAAGGATTATTTCCATTATCGTTCATTGATCAGATTCTCGAGAAGCTAGCGGGAAATCGATTTTTCTACTTTTTGGATGGGTACTCCAGTTATAATCAGGTTGCAATCCATCTCGAGGACCAAGAGAAGACCACCTTCACCTGGACCTTCGAAACGTATGCATTCCGAAGGATGCTGTTCGGTCTCTGCAATGCACTCGCTACTTTTCAGCGGTGCATGCTTTCCATATTCTCAGATATGGTAGGTGAATACCTTGAGGTCTTCATGGATGACTTCTCGGTATTTGGTGAACTTTTGATGATTGCCTCCTACACTTGGTCCAAATCCTTAGGCGATGCATCGACGTGAATTTAGTTCTCTCTTGGGAAACGAGACACTTCATGGTACCTGAGGGAATTGTAATGGGGCATCTCGTCTCTGAAAGAGGCATCCAGGTTAATCGAGCTAAGGTGAATATGATTTCCAAACTCCCTATGCCTAGCTCAGTCAAGGACATCCGATCCTTTCTGGGGCACGTCGATTTTTACCGTTGATTCATTCTTGATTTTTTGAAATCGCGTGTTCCCTGACTAATCTTCTATCTAAGGATGTCCCCTTTGAGATTTCCAAGGAGTGCACTTAGGCATTTGAGATCCTACATGATCGAGTTACCCAAGCACCTATCCTGCAGTCCCCTGATTGGTCTCAACCCTTTGAGATCAAGTGCGACGCATTTAATTACGCTGTGGGTGCGGTACTTGGGCAAAAAATAGACAGGAAACCCATGGTCATCTACTACGCTAGCAAGACACTTGACGAGGCTCAGCGTAACTACACAGTTACTGAGAAAGAGCTACTAGTCGTCGTGTTTGGCCTAGAAAAATTCAGATCTTGTCTTTTGGGTTCCCGTGTTATCATTTACTCGGATCACACTGCTGTGAGGCACCTCCTCGCAAAGAAGGATGCGAAACCTTGACTAATTCGCTGGATCTTGCTGTTATAAGAATTCGATCTCGAGATTTGTGATAAAGTGGGAAAATAGAACGTGATAGCAGACCATTTGTCACGTCTTCCTTCTTCTGTCATCGACCCGTATGGTCCAATCACAGAGCATTTTCCGGATGAGCACCTGCTAGCCATTCACAATCTCCCATGGTTTACTGATATTGTAAACTACTTGGTTACAGGGAAAGTTACGCAAGATTGGTCGATTTCCAAGCGGGACAAATTGATTGTTGAGGCCAAGTACTATATTGGGGAGGAACCATGCCTTTTCCACATTGGCAATGATTAGGTGATCCGGAGATGCATTCTTGATGATGAGGTCAATGACGTAGTATCATTTTGTCACGACCAGGCCTGCGATGGCCATTTCTTTGGGCGTAAAACCGCAGGGAAAATTCTCCAGTGTGGGTTCTTTTGGCCTATTTTGTTCAAAGACACATAGACGTATTGTAGGGCGTCGCTCGTTGTCAAACCTTCTGCAACATGGGCCTGCGGGATATGATGCCCTTGAACCTGATTATTGTGTGTGAAATCTTTGACATATGGGGAATCGATTTCATGGGACCCTTTCCCGGATCTAACGGCTTCGAGTACTGTCATGGCCCGTTCTCTGCTCCCTACAGAACCCGAGGATGAGTCACCTCAACAAACCCCAAGACTCAGTTGTCCAGCAAGAAATAACCGAATACACATTCATTCCAATTTTATCGGATGTCTCTGGATGGCTCGGTCTAGTATTTGTACAGGCCTCTCGGGGTAGGTCAAGTCGTCTCCCACCTTGATGCTCTCGTGGCTCAGAACATGGTGAGGATCGGCGATGTATTTCCTAAGGTTGGACATGTGAAACACGTCGTTACTCCAGAAAGCTAGGGAGGAAGGGCAAGCCGGTAAGCAATGGGTCCTACCTACTCCAGGACCTCAAAAGGCCCCACGAATCTTGGCGCAAGCTTCCCTCTCACCCCAAATCGCTGCAAGCCCTTCATGGGTGAAACACGAAAGAAGACGTGATCCCCAACCTTGAATTGTACCTCTCTACCCTTCAGATCAGCATAGCTCTTCTGCCTGCTCTTGACGGTATGGAGTCGTCGATGGATCTGCTCGATCACCTCCTGACTCTGGTGTGTCAACTTGGGACCAACCTGTCACTTGGTCCCCACCTCAACCCAGCTTAAGGGAGTTGTGCACCTCCTCCCGTACAGAGCCTCATACGATGCCATGCCGATGCTTGAGTGATAACTATTATTGTATGCAAATTCCGGCAGGGGCAAATGCTCCTCCCAGGAACCTCTCCAATCCAGTACGTAAGCACGTAGAAGGTTCTCAAGGGTCTGAATGGTGCGCTCTGACTGTCTGTTGGTCTAAGGGTGATAGGCCGTACTGAACCTCAGACGAGTCCCCAGAGCCCGTTGAAACTTTGCCCAAAACTGGGAAATGAAATGAGTGTCTCTTTTGAAATAATCTCACGAGGGACCCCATGAAGGCGCACCACATCTCGAATGTAGCGCACCACGTCTCGAATGTAGCACTTCGCCGGTTGTGCTGGTCCAAACATGACTTGAATCGGCAGAAAACATGCCGTCTTCGTCAATCTGTCCACTATCACCCATGACTTGGAGTTGGCACCAGTTGTCAGAAAATCAACAACGACTCTTGTTAGGCCCACTAGGCAAACCAGGGTAGTCAGACAAGGATACACGGACTGTGAGGGGCGAGACCCCTGTTCTGAGATGGCAAAGCCCTGTATTGTTCCGTACTGCATGTTTGGGTGTACCCGCTAGCGGAAATGACTTACCGCATGCCAGTGTGGGGTAGCTACCCGTGCGCTTATCATGTGTGTCGTAGTCACAGCTACGTCACGGCTGTGACCTCGGGATAGTAGACAGGGTATAGGACTACCACGGGGGACTCTCTCAGCCAAGAGAGTGACATGTGTACTCCTGCATCGCGGGAAAACTACAAGCACGATCGTTCCCTTAGGGAACAGGAAGATTGAGCATTGTCATGAAACTCGATTAGAGTACTCAGATCAGCAACATGTAATAAGAAAATTGGAACCGGAAGATAATATTTTAAGCTGCTTGTCTAAATTACATTACATATTTTAGCCACCACTCTACTCAGCGTCAGCTGACTCTAGATGTTATAACCTTGTATAGGTCAGCGATTTGAGCAGCCAGAGCCACCGGCTGCTGGGGGTGCTGGGCCCGGTCGAGGCCAACTGTAGTTTCCTTCTACTAGTTGTTGTAGTGAGTTCTTGTAGTTCATATTATTCCAGCTATGTCTACATCATATGTGTACTAGTTTTTGTTGTGATGGCTATGTTCTGTACTTGTACCTCTCGTTGATGGCCCGTAACATTATCGTAGTTGCCGTTCTTTTTCTCTACTGTCAGTTTTTATTTTCTGCTTAGTTACATTACTTGTGTGGTTTTGGAATGAATGTGTATTCGGTTATTTCTGGCTGGATGACTGGGTCTTTGGGTTCGTCGAGGCGACCCATCCTCGGGTTTTGTAGGGAGCCGAGAATGGGATGTGACAAGTACATTCTACTTGCTGTTGATTATGTCTCTAAATGGATCGAAGCCGTCCCCACAAGAACTAGTGATCATAAAGTTGTCCTCCAATTTATCCAGGAGAACATCTTTACCAGATTTGGGGTTCCTAAGGCTATCATCAGTGATGGTAGGTCTCATTTTAATAATGTGCACTTCCAGTCCCTGATGAAAAAGTACGGGGTGATGCATCGTATCTCGATTCCTTACCACCCCCAGACCAATGGACTGGCTGAACTGTCAAATTGAGAGATCAAGAAGATCCTTTAGGTCACTGTTCCGCCTGATAGAAAAGATTGGTCTACTCGCCTTCCGGAAGCCTTATGGGCTGTTGTGGCTTGTAAAGCATGTTTCTAATGAGAAAATGCGTCATAGTATAGTGCGCAATATGATCAAACAATAATATTTATATAAAGATAACGAGACTTTGAGTCCCGATCGTTCGTCTCTGGGAAGCGTTTATGCAAATTTGAAATTGATCTTTTATCGCTTCAACTTGTTTAGAATCGCACGCCGGTTTCCAATTGTCGGATTAAAGTTTTGCCACTTTCATTGTGAGCTTTGATTACGTGCGCATGTGTTAGATAGATGATGGAGGTGAAAGTATGAGTTTCGGTACGCACAATTCTAGTTATGTGGTGGCTGTCTACGGAAAATGCATTGATATTTACATCCTCAATATTTTTTGGTACCGACATGCTGGTTGCAATATATAAAAATGAAGAGCAGGCAACTTGAATCACACGTAATAGATTGCAATCAATAAGCTCATGGTGATTTTCAACACAGAGATATGTATATAAAAAAATATATCTTTCATTCATTCATTCAGGAGGGTGTTTGCAACATGGAATTAGAGGAAAGCTTATAAAGGAAAGCTTGAAAATATAAATCTAGCTAATAGAAAATGATCGCATACAGGAATCTATGGGGGGGTTTTGCATTAAACATTGGGGGAGAATAAGAGCTACACTACTAAGCAATAAATAAAAGCATGTAAATATGAAGAACTAGCTACTAATCTAGCAGAAAATAAGGGCATTCGGAGGTGGGCTCCGATATCCTTTGAATGGTTGAGAGGAGAAGGAGGGGCGGCTAATGGTGCTTAGGCCAGCCCTTGGAGAGAGGTTGGAGAGGTGATCCAGCATCCTGGTGTGGAGATGGTGGCAGCCATGGTGAACAACTCGTGGAGGTGGAATGGAGGTGAATGTAGCTAACCTAAGTGTGAATGAGTGCCAAGAATGGGATGGGTGCAAATGGCCACCCCTTAGGTCTTTTTATAGACCTAAGGGAGACTCTCTAGAGAAGTGTGGAACTCTCTAGAGAGAGCCCCATAAGTGGCCGGCCAAGTGAGAGAGGGAGGTGGTTCTTAGATCCATAAAAAGTGGATCTCAATTTGAATGGCTCTTGGTTGCTAATTTTGGCAATCAAGAGTGGCGCCACCTTTGGAAGAGCCTAGAATACTCTAGGTTGTGTGGGAGTGTGTGAATGGGTGTGTGTGTGTGTGTGTGTGGTCGTGTCCTAGGTGTCTAAGTGATATAGGTTAGGTCCTAAGGGGTTTAGGTTGGTGTAGGCCTTAAATTAGGGTTGCAAACCCTAATTGCTAAGGAGGAATTGCAATTAAACTTAGCACAAGTTTAATTGAATGGGTGTGAACCTAATTGAGAGTGAAATGACTCAATTAGGTTGGACTTAGGTCAATTGGACTCTCCCTGAGTCCAATTGGACTTGTGTGGGTTGAGAACTGAGCTTAATTGGACCCTATGAGTCCAATTGACTAGGCGATGGTAATTGACTGTGATCTAAGTCAATTTGGTTTAGTGAGGACCTAATTATGTCTTTAGGGAGGTCTAGAGGTGATGTACTAGTGTTAAGGTGAAGGTTCTTCCCTACTAGGAGGGGTGACGTAATAATTGCGGAAATAATATAAAGCAATAAACAATCACACAGAAAGACAATCGCACAATGTACACAACTGTTTTTAGGTGGAAACCCAAACCGGGTGAAAACAACCACCTAACCCTCTCGAGTTAGGATTTTCCGATCAACCTAGTTGATCAAAATCCACTAAACCGAATCACTTAAAACGAGGGTGATTCAACCTCAATACAACCACGCTACAAGTACGAGGGTAGCGTTCCTCAACCCCTTCTCTCCACGAGAAGGATTTTGTCTCGCGAAGGAGATGGGAATTCGCAAAGCGAATACCCAACCAAATAACAAAGATAAAATAAACAACAAACCTATAGAGCCAACAAAATAATAAACCTAAGCTTCTATAGGATTTAGGAAACTCCCCTTTGCAAGGAGTGCGTCGACGATGACGTGGGTGTGTGAGCCACGCAACGGCGCAACTTCGCTCTCGTAGACAACGGCGGGAGAGCGGGTGCACAACGGTTTGATGCTCTCAAGATGTCGAGCTTGAGCTTAGAGAGCAAGAGCTTCTTGGACACAAGAGTGTGAGAGTGTATTACAAGGTGTCTCTTGGTGTGTATCTTGTGTCTCTAGGTGTTTTCAAGTGTGTGTTGGTGTGTCAAAGGCTCCCTTCTATTTATAGAGGCCTTAGGAAGGCTTTGGAAGGCTTAGGAAAGGTTCTATAGCCGTTGGGAACAAAGCCCAAGAGAATCAGGCCGAAATCAGGACAATGATTACATTTGACAGGGTTATCAGACGTCTAACTCTTGTATCAGACGTCTGGAAGGCCACTTTAAGACGTCTGATTAATAGGTCAGACGTCTGATTCTATGCGGGTTTCCTCCTGACTTGAATCAGATCTAAACAGGGTTTTTGTGCAAGTCCATCAGACGACATACAGGACGTCTGGCACTATGTCTGAACGTCTGGAAACCTACTTCTACTGTGGGAATTGATTTCCAAACGTTGCAACGGCTAGAAAATCTCTGAGAAGAGATTTTGGGTCAGCCGAGGCAAAACGGTCATTTATCAGACGTCTGGAAAGACCTAAGGACGTCTGATAAGGCTCTAACGGTCATATTCTTGACTGTTTGCTAAGCCAGCCAACGATCCACTAATTGGACGTCTGGCAAGTTCATCAGACGTCTTCTAAGACGTCTGGACTAAGGTCTGGACGTCTGATTTCATCAGACAGAACTAGCTATGTCCAGCCTAACAGTTATCAGACGTCTGAAACAACAGTCAGACGTCTTACAATACTTTATCAGACGTCTGATTTGGGAATTAGACGTCTGGAAGTGCTGTTTGAACCCTATATTGGTTTTCTAAGTATTCTACAGAAAATCTAAGTATCCTAGGGTTGTGCCGGTGTTCCTAGGACTAATGTTAGGGTTCTTTGAGGCTCTTTAACATAAAATATCTAAGGAAATAAATAGCAACAAAAGAAACGAAAAGATACAACAAGTACAAAAGAAGGAAATCTATCCTATTCTTCATTTCCTTCCATCTTCAATCTTTCGCTCCACGCGAACCTCCTCTGTTTTCCGTCAAGCTCCTCCAATCCGTCCTGGATGCGAGCTCGAACTCCGTCTAAACACGTCCACATTTGCAATTGACCTGAAATCTAGGACTCAAATTGCAAATGTTAAATAACACGTGTTTTGTTATCATCAAAACAAATGATCGTGGTGCTCTAGCACCAACATAAGGTACATTAATTTAGGTTCCTGTGGGGTTGGAATTGGGTTTAGGGAGCTAGAGATCCAAGATCAAGGCTTGAATCTCAAAATAGGAACTGGAGAACAGTTCTAGACGTCTGATAAATCTGTCAGATGACTTATGCTCAAAAATCAGAAGTTCAGACTAGTCTAGACGTCTAATCAGAGTCAGGAAGGATTCAAGGTTCTGTTTTGGATATTCTGCAGAAATTGGATGTCTGACCAAGAGTCTGGACGTCCAATAACACTGCAGAAGTGAGTTTAAGGTGTGTGGGAGTTGGCTAAGGGTTTTGGACATCCTATAATTCATCTGGACATCCAGAAAAAGGTTGGAATTAGGGTTTTAAGGTTTCCTAGGGTGCAGTGACCTAATCTAAGAGTGGCTAGGGCTTGGGGAAGCTTCTAAGCTATCCTAGGGCTAGGATGGTCCTAAGTTCTTCACATTTTACTGCTTTATTCCTACTTAATAGAATAGCATACCTTAACTCCCTTACATTATTATCTACTACATCTAATCTAGGTCTTTTGCTCCAGCTCTGCTGCAACACTAGTTATTCTTCTATTCTTCTGATCCAGCTTATTACCTGTAGTTGACACAATGCACCTAATCGGCATATTATAGCATTATTTTATGCATAGCTAAAAGAAAGTAGTAAAGATGCAAATAATGCGTATGCATGCATGAATTACCCTAACTTATGCTAAGTCCTAGCCTAGTTTAGGTCAATTAAGACCTATGATTGCTACACAATCATACCCCAATGCCTAAATCTTGCTAGTCTCTAGCAAATGTAAGACTAAATTATTCACAGCGAGGGTCCCTAAGGGATTGATTATTTTATCAAGTGTATGCCTAGAGATTTTTTTCCTTTTCGTTTTCATCCTATGCTTTAGAAATCCAGACAATCGTGAAAGTGTAGCTATGTAGCTTTTGCAACAGATTTGAGTGAAAAACTAATTCACCTCTAAAGTCTATACTTGACCCCTAGTAAAAATTCTAGCGGGATAGGTGGACTTCTTCCCTTGGGGTATTCAAAATATTCTATGAATTCTACCCCGGCTTTAGGCTTAGGCAGAGAATCTCTGAGGGGTACGGGTGTTTATTTGGTGGCTTACTCTCACTTGGTGCTACATAGAGATTAGTGCTACAGAATCTAGATTCCTAGATTACTAAGTAACTCAACTCAGGGAAAGATGAGAAAAACTATGTTCCCTTTTGATTCCTTTGTATTCATTCTCTCTTACTCTTTTTCTTTTTCTTTTCTTTTCTTTCTTTTTCTTAGAGCTCACAATCTCACCAGATTCACATATATGACCTGTATTTGGTATTCTTACTTGGCATTAACACTTTAATTGAGTTCCCATAACTCTAACACTAAGTTAGAATTCCTTAGCCAGTATTTGGGCGGTCAGAAATATAAAAAAGATTGGTTAAGGCCATATTCGGTAGATCTCAAATTTATTTGGTGGTATTGCTTCAATGCAACTGAAATAAACACTAAATATTCACTCTTTTTTCTTTGATTTTTCTTCCATTTCAATTTTTTTTTGAAATTTTCTTTCTTTTCATCATTTTTTTCTTTTTTTTTTCTTTTTTATCTTTCTTTCTCTCTATTTTTTTTTTCAACATAATAGAACTAGCACACATCCATGAGTTTATTGAGGAGGCATTATTAGGGATTGGTGGTACTCAAGAGACATTGGGTGGCTTATTTGGTGGAAGGGCCTACTCACGGCACCGGGAGAGATGGATAGGACGATGTATTTTTGACCTTGACATCAATACTCTCCTTTAGCCGAGGATTCCGTAAAGAATGGTCGTAACCATCCACCTTAGCCCTAGTTTTATGAAAACTCGTTCTCCACGTATTTGACTTATTTGGTGGCTCTCAAAATTTCACACAAAATGTATACACAGGAACCGAGAGCGAAAACTATGTCTAATCTCAGAGTATCATCATCTAATTATCTAGGACTCCGGATTCCTTGGATTAATCTTAGAGCAGCAGTACACTCTACTCTCATCTCACACTGTTTGGTGGAAGAAAATCTGCCTGACTCCCAAAACACTGTCCAGAGGTTCAAGAGAGGAAGCATTACTTCTCGACAGACTAAAGACATTTATCAGCCTTCACCGTGAATCCATTGCAAATTCTACGTGTGTGTGAAAAATTATACTGGATTCCAGATTACAGGAATCAACTAGAGGATAAAATCCCTAATGCATAAAATAATCTTATTCATGGATGCACTATGTATATATGCTATGAACAATTAACCTTTTATATTCGTACTTCATGAAATTTCCCTTTCGGGTTACATTCAGCTTGACCCTAAATTTAGAACAAGAGGTGAGTGGGTGAGTCAGAAATGGCTGTTGTGGACAATTTCTAGCTCAAATGCGAGCACTGGAGGTGGAGTCGGTTGTTCTTTTATTTAGGGTCCTAAAGTACGTTTTACTTGCAACTATGAGGTTTTCCTAAATGTTGGCATAAAAATTTTCAGTTTTGTTTTTTCTACCCCCCCATGCCTGAGTTCTTGCATGTCCTCATGCATGAATAGAAAATAAATATAGTAGGGAGAAAATGGGTAGAAATCACCTGTAATTGCTCCTGATATTATACATTCAGCATCGACCAACCTGACAGTATGAAATATGTAGGGAGAAAATATGCTTAAAGAAAAATATGCTATATATAAAAATGAATATGTATAGGGTGATGGATGCGGAGTAGATGCTGAGTTTAACGCCTCCAGCTGGGCGAAAACTCAGTCACATGTCCTTAATAAGATGAATGATCTTGTCAGGTGGAGGAGGTTCCTGGGCCAAAAATGGCTTGAGGCGCTGGCCATTTACCGTAGATATATGCTTAGATTTTGGGTCCCTGATCTGGATTGCCCCATTAGGATATGGATGAATCACAACATACGGGCTAGTCCACTTGGACTTGAGCTTCCCTACGAAAAGTTTTAATCATGAATTGAACAACCAGACTTGCTGGTTTGGCGCGAATGCTTTCCTCCGGATGCGGTGGTCATGAAAGGCCTTAGTCTTGTCCTTGTATATCAATGCGTTCTCATAGGCCTCTTGCCAGATCTCTTCTAATTCGTTGAGCTGGAGTTTTCGTTCTTGACCTCCTACATCGAGGTCAAGGTTACATTTTCACATCGCCCAAAAGGCGTAGTGTTCTAGCTCTACAGGAAGGTGACATGCCTTGCCATATACCTGTTGAACGTATCGAATCGCTACGCTAACGCGTTTGGTTTTAGAAAATCTGTCGTTGTAGTTTGAAAGCGAAGAACTCGTGTTCAACAAATAAAATTTATACCGAAATTGAAATTCCGGGTCGAACACAAGGAGGCGGACGTTTGATTTAAAAACTACGCGTTTCTTTTTATTTGTCACGAAGTAATTCAATTTAAAACTATCTAATTATTTACAATAAATAGAAGAGAGACATAGAGGGTAAGAGAAAGAGAGAATATTACACATAGAAATCAAAATGAGATGTAGAATAAACAAAGAATTTATCATTAAGGAGATTGTTCATTACAACTAGAAAGCATAAAACAATTACACTAGAAAGCGATAAATTTACTCTAGAAAGCATTAAAAGAATGGAGGGAGAAGTGTCCTCCTCGATGATCGCTTGGAGGACTAGCAGAACTACTCTAGAAAGCAATAAATATATACTAGAAAGCAGTAAAAAGAATAGGGAGAGAGAAATCCTCCTCGACGGTCGCTTGGAGGACGAGCCAGATGGGACGACGCCTGGATGAAGGAGGACAAAGCAGGACGAAGGAGGATGAAATAGAAGAACAGGAACGAAGCAGCACGCTGTCGTCGTCGTGGGATCCACTTCCGAAGGGGGACGAAAATTTGGACTTTATCTCGCGAGAAGCATCCCGGGTGTGGGACAAGCTTCTCTTGAGCTTTGGAGAGGTAGAGAAGAGAAGGAAGGGATGAGAATTTCGTATGGAAGGGGTCTCCATTTATAGTTGCAAGGAATGGGGGCAAAATGGTCATTACAACTTTAAAATAATAAATGAGGGGTCTTTAGTGACGGATAAATCTGTCACTAAAGCCCCCAACGTGGCTGTAGCTCCCGCGCCCATGCGTGCCTCCTCAGCTGCCCGCTTCTTCAACGCCTACGCCCACGTACTTCAGATCTCAGCCGCCCGATTGCGAGGTCGGATGGCTTAAGACTCATGATCGCCTGCTGCTGTGCCCGCCTGGCGCGTACGATCGCGCGTCCATGCCGCGCGTGCAATAGCGCGTGATCTCGATTGAGCGCAGATGGCCGTCCGATCAAGATCCAACGCCCGCCCGCGCTCACTCGCCCGTGCCTTCCTCCCCTTCGCTGCGGCTCGAACCTGCGCCCGCAGCTCGCGTAAGCGCGCTCGACCGCTGCACTACGAGGCGCGGATGGTCGAGCGGGCGCTTTTAGGCGCGGCTGACCACAGCCGTTGGATCGAGATCCAACGGCGGAGAGGGAGCGGGTGCGGGGCCTTCAGAGATTGCATGCGACCGTTTGGGCAGCCGGGATGGCGCTACGTGGAGCCATCTTGGCCATCCATCTTCTGGAAGTTGTAGATGGTGCCACGGATGTCGAATTGACTTGATTTTTGCGTCATTGGGCTGCAATCGTCGATCCGAATTCATCCGTGCGGTCGGATTTGTCATTTGAAGAGCAGATTTACACCATCCAGGCTCTTGATCTTCTAGGGTTCCTCGGTCACTATCTGATGCTACAGATGCCTGATTAGGGCGATCTTGGAGTCGTTGAACTCCAATCATCGCCCTAATCAAATCCATATGGTTGGCTCTTCGATCCGAGGCCCCGATAAAATGTTTCTCCTGTCCAAGAACATAAAAGGAGACAATTAACCTCCATTTTATTCAAACTACTCTAAATGCAAGATGATGCATGTTATGTAATATTTATATCATGAAATACAATCCTATGCTTAAGAATATGC
The DNA here is from genome assembly GCA_037157565.1 of Thalassia testudinum. NCBI lineage: Eukaryota > Viridiplantae > Streptophyta > Magnoliopsida > Alismatales > Hydrocharitaceae > Thalassia > Thalassia testudinum. The sequence continues at coordinate 1,232,408 of JAZHRO010000003.1, read as the reverse complement.
ATAAATAGACATCTTAAGTAGTGTAAATGTGTTTACATCAATACCATACGATATGGTGACATTCCGAGTGGGGCCTTGTACGCGGTTTGATATGCCTAGAGTGCATCAACTAATTTATCGGACCAGTCCTTCCTGTTTGGTCTAACTGTCTTCTGGAGAATCAGCTTGATCTGACGGTTAGACACTTCAGCCTGCCCATTGGTCTGCGGGTGATACAGGGTGGCTATATGGTGATGTACCCCGTATTTCTTTAATAATGTCCTGAAGTGGGCGTGGATGAAGTGGCTTCCCTCGTCGCTAATCAGAGCGCGAGGTATTCCGAATCTCACGAAGATGTATTGTTGTACGAAAGAAATGACGGTCTTATGATTAGCCCGTCTCACCAGGATGGCCTCTACCCACTTCAAGACATAGTCAATGTCTAATAATATGTACTAGAAGCCATGCAAGTTCGGAAAAGGGCCCATAAAATTGATGCCCCAGACGTCGAACACTTCTACGACCATGATGGGCTGGAGTGGCATCATGTCTCTCCTGGTCATAGAATCGACCAACTGGCATTGTTTGCAGTGTTGGGCGTATTCGTGTGTATCTCTGAACATAGTTGGCCAGAAAAATCCCTACTGCAAAATTTTTTGCAGCGGTTTTCTGCCCCGAGAAATGACCACCACAAGCATCATTGTGGCAAAAAGATAACACGCTGGGGATTTTAGAATCTGGGATGCATCTTCGAATAATCTGATCTGCTCCAATGCGGAAGAGTAATGGGTCATCCCAGAGGTAGAATTTGGCCTCTGCAGTAAATTTGGGTTTCTAGTCCTTGGATAGGTTCATGGGAATCTTGTCTACAGCAAGATAGTTTGCGATATCCGTGTACTAGGGGAACTCAACTGAGTGAACTGCCAAAAGAGATTCATCCGAAAATTGGTCGTGGATAGGCAAGTAATAAGGAATGTGGGTTGGTCCAGTTTGGATAGGTGATTCGCCACAACATTTTGCTTTCCGGCTTTGTCGCAGATTTCAATATCAAATTCTTGCAATGGAAGGATCCATTTGATGAGCCGGGGTTTGGCATCCTTCTTTGCCAACAAATGCTGGAGGGCGGAGTGGTCAGTGAAGATGATAACTTTGGACCCTAATAAATAAGATCTGAATTTCTCCAATCTGAATATTATTGCTAGCAGTTCTTTTTCGGTGATAGTGTAATTGCGCTGAGCCTCATTCAGCGTCTTGCTAGCATAGTATATGACAAAAGGTTATTTTTCCTGATGCTGGCCTAAACAGCACCGATGGTGAAATCAAAAGTGTCTCACATCATCTCGAAATCAAGCGACCAGTTGGGTGGTTGGAGAATCGGGGAATCAGAGACAACGCTTCGTAAAGTCTTGAAGGTGCTGAGACACGAGGTGTCGAATTCAAATGGGGCATCGGCAACAAGGAGATTCGTTAAAGGTCGTGCAATTTTTGAGAAATCACGTATAAATCTCCAATAGAAGCCGACATGACCTAAGAATGATCTGATCTGCTTTACCGAGCTAGGTGGCGGTAAGTGGGAAATAATCTCAGATTTAGCTCGATCGACCTCGAGTTCATTTTTAGAGATCCTATGCCCTAGTACTATGCCATCCCTCACCGTGAAATGGCTTTTCTCATAGGATAGTATTAAGCTTACCTCAATACACCGTTTCAGGATCTTGGTGAGGTTATCGAGACAAGATGCAAAATCATCTCCGAAAATTGAGAAGTCATCCACGAACACCTCCACATAGTCCCCAATCATGTCAGAGAAGATGGCCATCATACAACGCTGAAATGTTGCTGCTGCGTTGTAGAGGCCAAATGGCATCCTTTTGGAAGCGAATGTTCCATAGGGGCATGTGAATGTGGTCTTGTCTTAATCTTCCGGGCTAATTGCTACTTGATTATACCCGGAATATCCATCCAGAAAGCAAAGGAAACTGCGTCCGGCTAACTGTTCCAAGATCTAATCAATGAAAGGCAAAGGAAAGTGATCCTTCTGGGTAGCCATGTTCAGTCTCCTATAGTCGATACAGACTCGCCAAGATGTCGCAGTGCGGGTCGGGATGGGTTCACCTTTATCATTTTTCACTAAGGTGAGTCCTGCTTTCTTTGGCACTATCTGGATCGGACTCACCCATTGGCTGTCAGAGATTGGGTATACAATACCTGCATCCAACCATTTGATGATCTCCTTCTTAACAACCTCTAGCATATTCGGGTTTAGCCCTCTTTGAGGTTGTCTCGAAGGTTTCACCCCCTCATCCGTGTAAATGTGATGAGTGCAATACGAGGGGCAAATACTACGGAGATCAGCAATGCTCCACCCTATAGCAGCCCTATGGTCTTGTAGCGTAGAAATCAATTGATGCTCCTGTTCTTGGGTTAAGTGGGCATTAATAATGACTGGGTATGTCTCACTTTCGCCCAAGAACACATACTTAAGTGAGTCAGGTAAGGGCTTCAATTCGATCACGGGTGGGTCAATGTTAGAAATGGGAATAGGAGTAAACTCAAAGGTGGGAATCTGCTGATTTGTATGCATGTGAATTTCCGCTGATTCTCTTCCTGTGAGATAATCAATTGTGACTGCGTTAACGGGAAACCTGTTAACTTTGGTCACGTCTTCCTGCAACAACAGGGGCGATTCAGTAGTGTGCGAATCAAGATAGCTAGATTCAGGGGTGTTGTGGTCAAAAGCACACCCTAAAAAGTTGGATCCTCGGGGAGATATGTGTGGTGCAGTGGTCTCAGTCCCATGTGGATCGAGGTCCAAGAACCCTGATAGTGCAGACGAATGAGACATTGGGTCGTCACAAAGGGCCCCAATGTTACCATAGTATGCCGAATCTTCGTCTTCACCATCCTCTTCTATGCGATCACAGTCAAAATCCCTGATGCCCTGAATATGTCAAGTCGAAGTTGCTCATTACCTAGGGCTATCTCCATACACCTAGATGCACAATCAATGTTTGCTCAGGCTGTCGTTAGAAATGGGCGACCCAAAATAATTGGTGCATCTCGGAGATTAGGAGGAACCTCCATATCGAGAACGAAAAGTTTGCGGGAAAGCAGGATTCGCGGACTTTTACGATCACGTTCTCAACCACCCCCCTCAGTGTTTTTACTGATCTATCAGCCAGCTGAATCGTGACTGAGGTAGGTTTTAACTCCCCAAATCGAAATCGATCAAATACGACAGTGGGAGTTAGGTTGATGGACGAACCCAGATCTAGAAGGGCCCGATCAAATGGAGAATCCTGCAAGAAGAAGGATATGAGTGGGGTACCAGGGTCTTTCTTTTTTGGCAGCAAGTCGGCTAGAATCACGGTGCTAGCTTCTTTTGAAAGTACCGCCTATCATCCAAGTTTTGGCTGTCTCTTCGGGGTACAATAGTCCTTGAAGAACCTAGCGACAACGGGGATGTGATCAATTGCCTCGAGGAGGGGGACCTGAATATGTACTTCCTTGAACATTGACTTCAGGTCCTCAAAATTCTGCGTGTCCTTTTTCCGTACTACATTTTGCGTAAGAGCCTCAGGAAAAGGGACGGGAATCTCAGGGTCAAGTGGCCTCTTACCCTTATCTACCATAGGTGGCTCCTGAGATGAAGGAGTCGAACCCACTTGTGGCGAAGGGTGATTAAATCAGGACCCACTTGTCTATATGGTGGGTAGAATGTCTTCCTTCCGCTCCTCAATGAGATAGCATTTGCATCGGCTTGCTGTCCATGAGGTGGTGGGGGAGCAAAAGGGGCAGAGTATACGGGGTTCTACATCAAAGGCGGCTGGCCTTGAGCATAACCAGGTGGTGCAGGAGGCGCCTATAATATGGCGTGTGCCTGTCCCTGTGGTGCCTGAAACCTAGGCGGGACGCCTTGGTTCTGCACATACCGAGGGTTCGGGACGGGTTGGGGGGGCAAGGCTCCTTGAGTCCTATGCTCCTGCAACAGCTGGTTTTGCGTGTTCTATATAGTCTGTCAACCATCACCTTCATTATCTGCAAGCTATCCTGTGTAGATTTCCTCATCGATTCTTGCATCTCCTCTTTCAGTGCCTCCAAAGGGTCAGCCCGCTTTGGAGGGTGACTGGAAGCTTGGTGCAGCGGCTGGTATATAGAACGGGGTTGCTGCTGCTGAGATGGGAATGACTGTTGCCTTGGGTATGTGTTTTGTGCATTCTCGTATTGCCTGGTCTGGTAGTGTGGACCTTGATGTGGTCTCTGTGAGTTACCAGACCAAGAGAAGTTCGGATGCTGGCGCCAACCAGGGTTATACGTCTCTAAATATGGGTTATTACGCACGTATCCTTGAATAGCACTGACGTCCTTGTAGGCCGAAGATATCTAAGACGTATATCCATCAAGGGGATACGTATTATAGTCTGTGGGTGGTGCGTAACCTTGGTCATATGGTGCCAGATCGGGATTGTTTACGGGATCCTGATATGCAGGATCTCGTAAATAAGGAGAAGATGCATCCCAAGTGAGTAGATTAACTTGAGTAGGGGGGGCTCGGGGTGCATAGGAGGGTCTTGGAGTAGCAGAGTTCCGATCAGATTGACCCTGACTAATTTGGTCAATCTTTTTCTCGATCATGTTTATTCTATCCAGCTGCTTGACGATGATATCCATGTCTGTTCGAATAGACTCGGTGTGAGCCTCATGGACACCAACCCTCTGCTGACCAGGCTACTAGAACTGGTTCATGGATGTGGCATTCATCGAGTTCTCTGCCAAAGATTCAAACAACTCAAATGTGATGTTCTCGTCTTTCGCGACGAAATTCTCGCCACTCTATGCATCGGCCAGATACCGATGTGTGTCATCCAGCCCATGGTAAAAGATCTGAGCTAAGTGCCATCTGGGTATACCATGGTGTGGGCATTTCCGGAGAAGGTCGTGAAATCGGTCCCATGCGTCATGCAACTTCTTCCCAACTCCTTGGGAGAAAGTCATGATCACACGCCTCATCGCGTTTGTTCGATCGATTGGGAAGAACTTTTGCAGGAATTCATGTTGTAATTCCGACCAGGTTCCAATTGGCTTCCCAATGGTCTTGAACCAGTATGAAGCTTTGTCCCTCAGAGAAAATGGGAAAAGCTTCATGAGAACAATCCCAAGATCGATATTCCTGGGTCGAATAGTTTTTGCGAGTCGACTCAGGTCCTCTAAGTGCTGGAACGGATCTTCGCTTGAGTTTCCATAAAAGTAAGTGTTAATCAAACCAATCACATGGGCTTGATCTCAAACGCGTCTCTGCCTGCGGGAATCCTGACTAAGGGTGCGACAATTGGTGCGGCCGGATCATAAAAATCCCGAAGTTGTTCTCCTCGTGGTGGATGCTGCATTCTGTCAAGTGTCGTCAAGATATAGTCCATGCTCTATCGATGCCGCTCCTCAGATTCAACCACCCTGGCTTCCATATGAGCCATCGGGTCCAGATTACCAGCATCTTGACCTGGTCTAGGTCCAGGTCCAGGATTAGCCATTGCGGCTATGGGAGTAGAAGAAGTGGGGGGAGAGATGGTCCTGGCGAGGTGACTCGCCTCCTTGGGAGTGGCACCCAAGGTCCAACCAGTTGAGGTCTAAGCGACCTCCTTCCTTGCAGACACCACCCAACCCCTGGGTTGGTGTAGCCAAGCTAGACAAGGCTAAGGCCTTGTCAATCAGACGGTCCTTATGATTGAGTGACAAGATTTTTCATTCTAGGTTTGAATTCCTGAAGAAAAATTTGTCGTTCAACTGATTGAAAGTGATTCCCGCCTCTCAAGCTAACCCAGCCAAGAGGTTGAAAGCACCTAGTAGTACGACAACGAATTTGGGTTGATTTCGTATTTTAGAATTGATTTTTAGCCCGTTTTTCTTCAGTTGGGGTTTTTTGGTGAGTGGCTCACAAGGTGACCAAGCTCAACTGCTAAGCATTAGACTTTATTAAGTTTAGTCTAGCCCAAATGTGATCTCTAGATTGTAACCCTAAAGATGTAACCTAGGGTTCATGCAATTCTACGATTTTTTTATTCTTTTGTTTTGTTCTTCTTCAGCAGACCACAAGAATAAAAATAGTTCTCTAAACAAAAATAGAATCCAATTGAATTGAAATATGGCGAGTAGATTACGTTTTCAATTATATTTTCAAAGAATATATATTTTTTTAATTTTTAATATTTCAACCAAATTTATAGAGATTTTTGAATGTCAGGGGGTCAGATATGAAATTTTGACCCCTGGTTGAGTTTTTGCTTTGAAATAGTATCAAATCACTTTCAAAAATTCAGGGAAAATATGAAAAATAAAGCCAATGAGATCAGCTTTCAAACCCTACCATTTTTAGTCAAAACAGATTCGCAGATTGCTCGAAATTACTTTTTGAATTTTGAAAAATCTCAAATCTGGGTTAGTCTGACCCCCTTGCGCTTCGCTAATTTTTAAAACTTTTATACTTGAAATTTTTTCAAAAGAATGGTGCCATTTGAAAGATTATTTAAAAATAAAGGTCTAATCCAAATTTCAGAATTTTTTGTTCACTAATTTTTTGGCAATTGAATTTTTAAAATAGAATTTAAAAGTCTGGCCGAAAATCAGAGGGTGGTGGAGAAGCTTTTAAAAAGTGTTTGAATTTAAAATTCAAACTTTCCACCAAATTTTTTTTTCAAATAAAAATTGAATTTTTTTTTCAAGAAGGATTTTTTTTAAAGAATTTTTAAAAATAATTTTTTTTACTTTTATAAAGCTAACCTAGGATTCGAAAAGGAGCCTAATCTAACTACCTAGATTTTTTTCTTTGATTTTTTTCTTTTTTCACAAAAATGAATAAGCTTTTTTTTTTTTCAAATGAAATTGTTAGAAGAAAATCTAACCTAGGGTTCATAAAAAAAAACTAGACTAAAGCAGGTTTGATGTGCACTTGGAATTTTCTTTCTCGCGCTCGTTGTGTGCACAGATCCTGTTTTTTTTTTTTTTTTTCTGTTTTTCCTGGACATCCAAAGACAAGTAGGGGAAGATTTGTCAGTGATAGCTCAAAAGATCGAAATCAATAAAATGACGTTGCCTCCTCGGCAACGGCACCATTTGTTGTGGCTCGTAAAGCGCATTTTTGATGAGAAAATGCGTCGTAGTATAGTGTGCAATACAATCAAACAAAAATATTTATATAAAGATAACGAGACTTTGAGTCCCGATTGTTCATCTCTGGGAGGCGTTTATGCAAATCTGAAATCGATCTTTTATTGCTTTTACTTGTTTAGAATCGCATGCCAGTTTCCAATCGTCGGATTAAAGTTTTGCCACTTTCATTGTGAACTCTAATTACGTGCGCATGTGTTAGATAGATGAGGAAGGTGAAAGTGTGAGTTTTAGTATGCACAATTCTAGTTATGTGGTGGCTGTTTACGGAAAATGCATGCTAGTTAAAACCTCAATACTTTTTGGTACCGACATGCTGGTTGCAATATATAAAAACGAAGAGCAAGCAACTTGAATCACACGTAATAGATTGCAATCAATAAGCTCATAGTGATTTTCAACACAGAGATATGTATATAAAAAAATATATCTTTCATTCATTCATTCAGGAGGGTGTTTGCAACATGGAATTAGAGGAAAGCTTATAAAGGAAAGCTTGAAAATATAAATCTAGCTAACAGAAAATGATCACATATAGGAATCTATGGGGGGGTTTTGCCTGCATCATTGGGGGAGAATAAGAGCTACACTACTAAGCAGTAAATAAAAGCATGTAAATATGAAGAATTAGCTACTAATCTAGTAGAAAATAATGGCATTCGGAGGTGGGCTCCGATGGCCTTTGAATTGTTGAGAGGAGGAGGGGTAGCCAATGGTGCTTAGGCCAACCCTTGGAGAGAGGTTGGAGAGGTGATCCAGCATCCTAGCATGGAGATAGTGGCAGCCATGGTGAACAACTCATGGAGGTGGAATGGAGGTGAATGTAGCTAACCTAAGTGTGAATGAGTGCCAAGAATGGGATGGGTGCAAATGGCCACCCCTTAGGTCTTTTTATAGACCTAAGGGAGACTCTCTAGAGAAGTGTGGAACTCTCTAGAGAGAGCCCCATAAGTGGCCGGCCAAGTGAGAGAGGGAGGTGGTTCTTAGATCCATAAAAAGTGGATCTCAATTTGAATGGCTCTTGGTTGCTAATTTTGGCAACCAAGAGTGGCGCCACCTTTGGAAGAGCCTAGAATACTCTAGGTTGTGTGGGAGTGTGTGAATGGGTGTGTGTGTGTGTGTGTGTGGTCGTGTCCTAGGTGTCTAAGTGATATAGGTTAGGTCCTAAGGGGTTTAGGTTGGTGTAGGCTTTAAATTAGGGTTGCAAACCCTAATTGCTAAGAAGGAATTGCAATTAAACTTAACACAAGTTTAATTGAATGCGTGTAAACCTAATTGAGAGTGAAATGACTCATTTAGGTTGGGCTTAGGTCAATTGGACTCCCCCTGAGTCCAATTGGACTTGTGTGGGTTGAGAATTAAGCTCAATTGGACCCTATGAGTCCAATTTACTAGGCAATGGTAATTGATTGTGATATAAGTCAATTAGGTTTAGTGGAGACCTAATTAGGTCATTAGGGAGGTCTAGTGGTGATGTACCAGGGTTAGGACACCTTAATTTAGGTTCCTATGAGTTGGAATTGGGTTTAGGGAGCTAGAGATCCAAGATCAAGGCTTGAATCTCAAAATAGGAACTGGAGAACAGTTCCAGACGTCTGATAAATATGTCCAGACGTCTGATAAATATTTAGAAGTCTAGACTTGTTGTCTGGACGTCTAATCAGAGTCAGGAAGGATTCAAGGTTCTGTTTTGGGTATTCTATAGAAATTGGATGTCTGACCAAGTGTCTGGACGTCCAATAACATTGTAGAAGTTTAAGGTGTGCGGGAGTTGGCTAAGGGTTTTGGACGTCCTATAATTCAGCTGGACGTCCAGATAAAGGTTGGAATTAGGGTTTTAAGGTTTCCTAGGATGCGGTGACCTAATCTAAGGGTGGCTAAGGCTTGGGGAAGCTTCTAGGCTATCTTAGGGCTAGGATGGTCCTAAGTTCTTCACATTTTGCTGCTTTATTCCTACTTAATAGAATAACATACCTTATCTCCCTTATATTATTATCTACTACATCTAATCTAAGTCTTCTGCTCCAGCTCTGCTGTAACACTAGTTATTCTTCTATTCTTCTGATCTAGCTTATTACCTGTAGTTGACAGAATGCACCTAATTAGCATATTATAGCATTATTTTATATATAGCTAAAAGAAAGCAGTAAAGATGCAACTAATGCTTATGCATGTATGAATTATCCTAACTTATGCTAAGTCCTAGCCTAATTTAGGTCAATTAAGACCTATGGTTGCTGCGCAATCATGGGCCTATAAGACCGCCCACAAGACCCAATTAGGCATGTCTCCCTTCATATTAGTGTACGGAAAGGCATGTCACCTTCTCGTCGAGATGGAGCACAAGGCTTATTGGGCATTACGGAAGTGCAATCTGGATCTAGTGAAGGCTGGAATACACCGTTAGTTGCAATTGAGCGAGATCGAGGAATTACGCAATGATACACATGAGAACTCGTGTATCTATAAAGAGTGGGTTAAGGCCTTCCATGACAGTCACATTGTACGAAAATCTTTCCACCCTGGTCAGAAAGTTCTACTCTTTAATGCCAAACTCAAATTATTCCCAGGAAAACTCAGATCAAAATGGATTGGACCATTCTTGGTGAGACGAATCTTTGGAAATGGAGCCATTGAAATTAGCGAATTCATCCTTGATTCTGCACCTTTTCTTGTGAACGGTCAGAGACTCAAACCGTTTGTCTAACTCACTGACTCAAACTTGGTTGAGGTATCTTTTGCCCTCCATTCTCCCTGAGCTCATTGCACCCAGCTGATGGTGTAAACTTAACGCTTAACGGGAGGCAACCCGTCATCTTGTTGAAAAACCCGAAACCCTTCTTGGCACATCTTATGCTGAACTCATATTGTACTTTAGGGTTCATCCATTAGAACAGCCAACTCCACCTCTGGTACCTATACCAGAGCTTGAAATTGTCAACAACAGTCACATTGACCCGTCCACCACCCAAAACTTGTTCTAATGTACGATCTAAGTTGAACTTGAACTCACCTAATTTACAATGAGGTCATTGCAAATCGTAGGCATGGGGGGTATTAAAGTGCAAAACGCTCTAAGAATCACTTCACAAGAAAGTGTTTCATCAAAAAAAAAAATACATATTCCAAAAAGTAAAAAAATAAAAAATTGAAAAAGAACAAAAAAATGGAGAAGGGAGGAAATTTTGAGTGAATTAATTGCATATCATTTTTGAGGAGGAAAATGGGAGGTGATATAAATGTCAAAAAAGAGCACAATTTGAAAAGAAAAAAAGAGATGGTCATTAGTAAACGATTAAGAAATTGACTTAGTTCTAGACCAAATTAATAAAAAAGAAAATAAAAGATAAAAGTGTTAAGAGATAAAAGGAGATTAGTATGAACGCTGATCTTAGGCCTCTTGGACGATGATTTTAGGCTTAAATATTTAAGTATCCGTTAAGAACTGGATAGTCCTCAAGAGGTTGGGGAAAATACGAAGCTTAAGTATTAGGTTTAAGGCTTAGGGATTATTTGGCCTCGTTAACTGACCTCTACTTTGCGGGACTCGGTAACCTAAGCACCTCAATCCACACACAGTCTGGTTCAGTGCGCTTAATTATCAAAATCACGCAAAATATGTTAAATCTGTTCTCAAAAAGCTACCTAGATTAGGAGTGGCTGATCAACATAAGTTGATTTAGAAGAGTTTCCGACGTGGAGAGGCGGGAAATTCCCCTTGAAGATGTGCAATAACATATCGACTCCTCGATGCTTATCTCCTAGGATATCTAAATATCCTACCGGGGGCATGTAAGCACCTTATGCTGGTTCAAATGCCATGAGCGGCATTATCACGAAATGTCGATTGCTAGGGTTTGGATTTAGCTATAGAACGCCATGGGTGGGAATATCTCGAAATCTCGAAAGCTAAGGTTCCATGAGATTTTGCTAAGGAACTAGCAAAATCTAGGCATGGGGGTATGATGGGAACACCATCATGAGCCATAACTAGATCAATTTGATCTGATTAAGTCATTAAATGCTCCTTCATAACCGCCAGAGGACTGTAATTCATTGCATAATCATTTTGAGAGAAAGGCAAGTAAACAGGGTTAAAACTGCAAATTTACCATCATATCATGAATGCAGTACAATCATGGGTTTTCCAAGGGGGTAATTAAGGGTCAAATGGTCCTAAAAAGTTAACAAGTAGGTTATAATAGATAGAAAAGGGTTTTCGCACGTTTTGAGAATTAAATGACTTTTGAAACCCTAAAAATAGACCCGCTTAATTAACTGAGGTTATGGTCAGGATAAAATTCACCTAAACCCTCTAAAATTCATAGAAAAATATTATCTAGGGTTTGGTACCTTCAATTTGACCATTAGAACACGTCTTGACCCAATATAGAGTCTCATATTGACATTTGCCCTAATTTAGATTTTTACATAAATTACCCAATTAAACTTAATCAAAACCAAAATCTGACTTCATTATTGGATTCCTTATGTCCAAATTAAGTTTTTACCAAAATTTGGGCTCAATCTAAGATCATCTTGACTAAGTTTGCATTTTGGTCCAATCAAACTCTTTCTATCTCATTCAGACCCTTAACTTTTGAATTCTCTTACAAATAGCCCCCCAACTTCTTTGTCTTCTTCACAAGCAGGTCCCCACGTCATTTTTGGAAGGTTAAACCTTCACCATCAAGTTTCGAGCGAGGATTTCTCGCTTGATTCTCAATCAATCTCTCCCAAAATTAATACGGGGATTCCTTAGGAAGTTGCCTTTCATTTGAGCCATTCCTTGGGCTCCAATTCTTTTCCAAAAGGTCATGCGAACCTTTCAAAGGTTCAAGTATTCTATTTCGCAAAAACTTTTCGAGCTTGGAAGCTTCTTTCCAAGTTTGGAAGGGCTTCCTATGGACTATAAAAGATCCCTTGATGCATGACCAAGCTCTTCAGCAAGTTTTGGCACGTCAAATCACCCTAAACCCCCTCCTCCAGCCACCAAAAATCTTTTCTCTGACGACCTCCTTGGATCCCCCTCCTTCGGCCGTCCAACCATCAAATTGGACGGCCTAAGCTCTTCCTCTCTTCGTCGTGACCCTCCCCAGCCAAAGGGAGGGTGTTTCTCCGTTTGAGTCATCGTCGCCGCCTCGCCGCTTCTTCCTCCTTCATCGGCTCCGATCGACCAACACAGGAGTCATCTGCCTCTCAACCGCATCCTTAAGTCACTCTATTGCTCTTTCTCTCTCATTCTATTTCGTTTTTTCACCCTTGCAACACACGCACAATCGCCAACCGCCGCCCCCCGCACTTCATCTTCTCCGCCTCCGGTGATGCTCCGGCGATGCCTACTCACCGCCACATTGCTCAAAACTCGCCACTACCACCCTCATTAGCTTTGCTGTGCTCCACTCAACAAAAGCCCTCTATCAGTTCACCCTATTTGCCACCCCACGACTCTGCTGAACTCCACTCTCACCGCACTGCCATCCCGAGGTCGTCTGACCTCTTCACTCACTCCTATGCTCCACCAAGGCCACCATCACGTTCACTGTCCTCAGGCGATCCTCCTGAGCATATTTGATGTGGCCGTGAGGCTGTTTTCGTGCTTGCAAATCCTTCACCAGAGCTCCGCCACTGCCCTGACTGCACTGACCACGCCTTCAGTCCTCCGACCACATCCGCTCCAGGTCTCTACCCTAGTTTGCGCGGAGTGGGCTTAGGACCTTTCCCAGGTCCTCGATTGGGATCATCAGTGTCCAAAGTTGCACCAATTCGAGCCATCATCACTGTAGTTGCGGTCGCATGAAGAAGGGTGGGACTTTAGTCCCACCTCGGTGCAGGGTGGGACTAAATTGAATTTGCACTATAGGCTGTTCACCTCAGAAGCACAGGGTGAGGTCCCCTCACACATGCCCACGCACGCCCTCTCCTGCTCTCATGCCCCGCGTGTCTGGGCTTGATCCGATTACTCGGATACCCGAGTCTGGTCTGGTTTGCTGGTTTTAAGAGAGAGAAGAGAAAAAGAGAGGAGAGGGGGGAGGGTTTTGCTCTGCCACACTCCTCTTGACTTGTGAGATCTGAAGAGGACTTTGCCTCTGCTGGTGTGCTAAGTCCTGTGCTGCGCCTTCTCTGAAGCTAAGGGAAGAAGGAGAGAAGGAAGAGAAGAGAGAAGCCTCTCCCTAAGGCTTCAAGAATTTGAAGAAGAGGCCTTTGCCTCTGTTTAGGCATCTGAGCATGTTCTACCTTGGTTCTGATTGGTTAATTTGAGTTGTGCTTGACTTATCTGATCTGTTACTTTGAGTAGCTTGCTAAACATTTTAGGGTAATTTGGTGATTCAAATCACCATTTTACCCTATCTTCTTTTTGCATTATTGACATTGGATCTCATTTATATATCTTTATTGATTACAAATTCTTACATCTTTAATTGTGATCTCGAGTTTTAAATTGCCATATTGCTCCCTGTGTTCGACCTTGGACTTCAAATTCGAGTAATAAATTGTATTTGTTTTTCGCACTGATTCAACCTATACTGCAACGTGACGATTTTAAAACCCGTTTCAGAGCGACTAACAAGCATCCAACGGACTGTACACCCCTGTAACATACATCTTGGCGCCTCCCACCCTCTTAATCAACCTTGGAGAGATGACATGTTCCCCGCAGTAGAACTCATCCAAGGAGAATACATCTTCTCACCATCCCAATATCTGTCCTCCTGAGCAGCCACTTGCCCCAAGGGACTGGAATTGCCAACCTCCTTCCAAGTTCGGGCATCGCAATTGGCCAACTTTGTTTCTTGAAGTAGCACGACATCGGCTTTCCACATACGAATATAGCACCCTAGTGACGCCCTTCTAGCCAAATCATTGAGACCCCGCACATTCCACGTCATCACCCCATTCATTTAACAACAAATGTAGGCCTCCTCCATGGACTGTCGGAAAGCCACAGGCCTCCGCCGTCTTACACACCTCGCCATCTTCATGATTGAACAACGTCGTTTGTCATGGTAGCTGTGACGTCTCATCTCGACCATCAACCACCACCCTCGGTCTCTGACCTCCACGAAACCTCCACCTCCTCTTATAATGGAGAACCCCGCCTCTGCCACCTTGCACCATTCGCGGTCTCCACTCTTTTAGGGTAACCTTGCACTTGGATGACACCGGAGTGCACTCCAACTGTTGCTGTGGCTGAGTATCCCTAGTACCACCAACTTGAAGCTCGGTTTCCTCCTCCACCTCATGCTGGACCCTGACTACAGTCTCGTCAGCCATCAGACCACCGGAAGCCTCTCTCGATGATGTCGGTGCCTCCGCCTTCTCTCCTATCCCTCGCAGTGAAGTCGTAGCAGGGGAGACTGCGCCTTCCACTCCGACCGAAGCTCAAGTGTGCTCCTCTTCCACAACTCCATTTACCTCTCGTCGATCATCCACCCCCTTCGAGGTCGAGGGATTGGGAGATCTCCTCTTCTCCGAGTAAGCGCTAAAAGGGGGCTGGGTTTAAGTCTTCGCACCTCTCAAACCTGACAAAAGGTTCTCATCAGATCCCGCAAGCAGATCCGGCTCCGCACTCTGGCCACGTGAGCACTCCCCCGCATGTGCTGTGGTTGTGACCCCTTTAAGAGCCTTCGCTAGCTGTTCAACTCAGAGCCACCTCTCATCAATGCCCTTTCCTGCCTCTTCTGCTCCTGATGCTTCCGGAGCAGCGACAATCTCGGGTAACGCCAGTGATGTAGATGAGATCTGTGTGGATTTCTCAGGTCCTGGATCCATGTCAATGACCGATCGACTCACCCTCGCCCTTACCCTCATCGGACGGTGCTTCACCTTCCTCTGCACCGACGTCGTTGTTCCAGCCACAGCCATGGATCCCCGATGAGCTCCCCAAATCGCACAGGAGACAACACAAGAGGAGCTCCCCAGTCGCAACACGACCTTCTCCATCATCCTCGCTCCGATCTTCATCTCGATTGCTACCACCACCAGACCCTGGAGAGGCCGACTGCCACACACCTCTTGAGATGAGCGAAAGGCGAGACAACCACTTCCACCACCTCCACCGACCTAAACCACCAAGGGATCCCCTCGATGGACACCTAGAACATCGGTCTCTTTGGCGGTCTCTCAACAGATGCTCCATTGTGAGAGGATGGGCGTCGCCATCTCCACCTCCCCATCTTGGCGTTGACTTCCAAGAAGCAGAGCTCTTCCCTTCTCTCGATAGGGAGGCCGAGGACCAAGAACCTCCTGCCTTCCATCATCAAAACCCTAGCCCCCTCCTACTTCGTATCCCAGCCTAAAGCCTCCTCCACCATTGTCGTAGTCACCCAACCACCAAGAACCTCACCCACTAGCCCACACTCCACCTCCTCCTTTAGGCACCTAACCCCCTCCGACCAGGGCACCTTGATCTTTGCCTACGGCAATCCCCCGAGTGGCGGCTACGACAAGCTCCTTACGTCCCAAGCGTGAACACCACAACAGTTGAAGCTCCTATGCCCTATGCCACCACACTTCCAACAGTGCCACAACTCGTGGCACTCACGCGCCTAGTGATCACTTCCTAGACATCTGAAGCATCTTCCCCTCTCTACCGTGTCTCCTTCCCTACGAGAAACCCTCCAGACACCAATCGAGGTCTGGTTCTCCTTCCTTCGCCTCACCACTACCAACCAGCCTGCACCATCCCCGGGCCTCACAACCTCGCCCTCCCTTTTCGACGGGTACCCCTCCTCTCCCTCCCCATGGCCACTCTCTCTCTTGCCCCTCCTCTTGCTCTCTTTGTGGCTCATTCTTCCCCAAAAAAAAGTTTTTATTTAAGACACTGCAAGGCCAATTTAATTTCTTACTTTTTTTTTCATTTGCATAATTCTCTATTAAGATGTATTACATGGCCTAATTTTATATAATATTTAGTTGAATCATCATTCAACACTTCATAAATTATTATATAGATTTATTTACACCATCATCCAATAATACGTAAATTTATAATAAATAATTAGCATTTGGAAAGCACTCAATTTTGACGATCTATTCTTTTCTGGATCCCTTGTTATTTTTTTTCATTCTTCATTTATAGTAATTAATATGATACTGCAATCTCTTTT
This sequence comes from Thalassia testudinum, assembly GCA_037157565.1. NCBI lineage: Eukaryota > Viridiplantae > Streptophyta > Magnoliopsida > Alismatales > Hydrocharitaceae > Thalassia > Thalassia testudinum. The sequence goes on along the minus strand of JAZHRO010000003.1, from coordinate 1,216,158 downwards.
TATGGTTGAAAAGATTAATAAAAAGTAATTTTATAAAAAAAAGATAATAACCACGTTGATAAGTAATGATGGGAATATCAATAACCTTGTAAATATTGCATAATTTATTAATTTAGGATATCATTAATTAGAGACCGCATATATATATATATATATATATGATAGAGTTTTTTTTATTGGAATAATTATGATGGGTAGATGGGAGAGGAGAGGAGTGGAGTGGGTTGGGGTAGGGAAATAATGAGTGACGTGTAAGGTGGAGAGGGATCGGCAGTGATACGATGGAAAAGTAGACAGGGAGAAAGAGAGACAGAGATGAGGGGAGAGAGGGGGGATGAATTGTTTGGGTAGAGAGCGTAGATCAGTGGTGACAACACTCTCTTTGATTATAAGATAGATGATTTGTAGATGCGAGATGAGGGGAGAGGAGTGGGTTGAGGTAGGGGGAGATAATGAGTGATGTGGAAGGTGAAGACGGATCTACAATGGTACGATGGTAAAGTGGAGAGAGAGAGAGAGAGCGGGGGAGGGTGGGATGAATTGGTTGGGGGAGTGAGTGGATCAGTGGTGACGTGGTGGAAGGTTAGGAGTCGTAGTCTTCCCCCCACCATAAGATATAAATTTTGAGGAGTTATTTGATTGGTGAGTTAAATAGATATACATCAAGTATGTAATTTATTATTTAATTTATTTTTTATTTACATCAAATTAAATAAATTTAATATAAAATAAAATTATCTCATCTCTTCTATAAAATAATTTTAATCTATTAAAATATCAAAATAGATTAACTTACTTATTTTATTATTTATTTAACTACTACTATTTTTTTTACTTATTTCATAAATTTATTTCCTTACAATTTACCTTTGGCTTAATTATCCTGAACAAACGAACCTTCCTAGAGATATAAAAAAGGGGGCGAAGGAAAATAAGAAATAAAAACATATCTGGAGTGTGCAGAGGGCATCTTGTGGAGAAGCCCAAACCCAAAGGATGCCGGGTTCGAATTTTGAGTAAGGTTTACCACCTCTACGTAGGAAAATTTTCGTCAGAGGAATTCAGTCGATAGGGTAAATATAGAAGTTCATCTAATAAGTCAGTTGATGGCATTTCCATTAAAAAAAGCCGATTTTAAATGTTATAGCATAATGGATGTGTACGTAGTCATTTCATATTTGAGTGTAACTGTAATTTATATATACATGAATATTTCTGGTGGACTACAACCTTAGGTACCACCTCTTAATCGGAAGAAGGCTTCCATGATTTCATCTTCTTTTACGATGATTTAGTGGTTGACATGATATAATATGAATGTAGAGCTGCATATTTTTTGTTTTACTCGCAAATAATTAATTTTTCTACCATTGAAAAATATAATAAAGGTTTATATTGAGGTTATGGATTTGATTAAGGTTGAAGGACTTGATCAAAATGATGAGTACAAGTGTAGAGAGAAAAGCAATCCACCCTAATACACAGGAAATGGTGACCCTATTCCACCACAAAAGATATATATCTAGAAAGAAGATCTAACCCTCGAAATATGAACTATGTAAGTATTTAATATGTGCTCTCTCAGTATAGGGTGGCTTATTAGCTTTCTCTCGATTATGAGGTTCCCTTTTATGGGGGTGTGAAGCACATGCCCTTGTGGGAGCCCTCTTGGGCTGCTTTCTCGAGGGGGTACATGCATTGCACAAAAAGGCTGGGGGGACAATCTTTAGCCAACTGTTGGCCTTTTCTAGGCCTGGTCCACTATTGAAGGTGCAACCTTGGTAGGGGTGGCCTAGAGTAGGTCACACATCATGCTTGGTGTGCAAGCAATAACAAAAAAGCAAAAGAACGAAAGGAGGATCAGGCGTTGTTGCTCCAGTTCTTGAGCTATCGATTCACTTTGCCAACCCATCAAGCCTCACTACCAAGCCATTTGGAGGGACTAGGTGGGAGAGCCGATCAACCAATCCAAGTGGCCGAGCAGGGACGCTGTCCAGGAGGATCCAACTTGTTTAAGGGATCTGGACGGGCCTATTCGACAGGCTTCTCACTTGATCTTGGTAGGCCTCGAGTGGGTTCACCTATGAGGCTTTTTGTTGGCTCCAGGTGGATCATCCAAGTAGGGTTGCTCGAAGCAGGTCTATTGATCATGTTAGTTATGTGGCAGGCTGCTCTTGGCTAGGGAGACTGAGGTTTCTTCGCTTAATTAACTGTGGGCCTAAGTATGCCTTTGTTTGGGCTAGAGGCTTCACGAGCCTTTCTCTAGTAGGATGAACTTTTATTCCCTCATCAGTTGCCCCCATTCTCATAATTTGATATGCAGGCTACAAGAGTAGCATGTGATTTTTTTTTGGGTTATCCCCCTTGTCCCTAAGTAGTTGTCACTCGGGACTGTTGGGGGGTAGGGTGTTTCTTGCCTCTTCTCTTGCTCTTATAGGGGAGAAGGTGCTACTTGCTCCTTCTCTCACTCCTCTCAAGGGGAAGGTGTTGTTTACCCCATTTCTCACTCCTCTCCTACTTGCTCCTTCTCTCACTCCTCTCAAGGGGAAGGTGTTGTTTACCCCCTTTCTCACTCCTCTCAGGGGAGAGGAGCATAGTAGTTTGGTTGCTTGGATTTTCAAGAAGTGCCTTAAGGGTCTTGCCCTTGGCTCGCACTTGGGGTAGATGTAGTTTTCCTACTTCTACTAGGAGGGGGTGAGATTAGCATAACAAAAAAAATGCGGAATTGAAAATATAAACAATCTCACAAAATAAGCAATCACAAAATGTACACAAGTATTTTTAGGTGGAAATCCAAACCAGGTGAAAACCACCACCTAACCCTCTCGAGTTAGGATTTTCCGATCAACCTAGTTGATCAAATCCATTAACCGAATCACTTTAAAACGAGGGTGATTCAACCTCAGTACAACCACGCTACAAGTACGAGGGTAGCGTTCCTCAACCCCTTCTCTCTACGAGAAGGATTTTGTCCCACGAAGGAGACGGGAATTCGCAAAGCGAATACCCAACCAAATAACAAAGATAAAATAAAACAACAAACCTATAGAGCCAACAAAGTAATAAACCTAAGCTTCTATAGGATTTAGGAAACTCCCCTTTGCAAGGAGTGCGTCGACGATGACGCGGGTGCGTGAGCCACGCAACGGCGCAATGTCACTCTCGTAGACAACGGCGGGAGAGCGGGTGCGCGAAGGGAATGATGCTCTCAAGATGTAGAACTTGAGCTTAGAGAGCAAGAGCTTCTTGGACACAAGAGAGTGGAAGTATGTTGCTTAAGTGTGTCTTGTGTTTCTCTTGTGTATATGTGTTGCAAAGGTTCCCCTCTATTTATAGAGGCCTTAGGAAGGCTTTGGAAGGCTTAGGAAAGGTTCTATAGCCGTTGGGAACAAAGCCCAAGAGAATCAGGCCGAAATCAGGACAATGATTACACTTGACAGGGTTATCAGACGTCTAACTCTGGCATCAGACGTCTGGAAGGCCACTTTAAGACGTCTGATTTCAAGGTCAGACGTCTGATTCTATGCGGGTTTCTCCTTGACTTGATTCAGATCTAAACAGGATTTTTGTGCAAGTCCATCAGATGACATACAGGACGTCTAGCACTAGGTATGGACGTCTGGAAACCTACTTTTACTGTGGGAATTGATTTCCAAACGTTGCAACGGCTAGAAAATCTCTGAGAAGAGATTTTGGGTCAGCCGAGGCAAAACGGTCATTTATCAGACGTCTGGAAAGACCTAAGGACGTCTGATAAGGCTCTAACGGTCATATTCTTGACTGTTTGCTAAGCCAGCCAACGGTCCACTAATTGGACGTCTGGCAAGTTCATCAGACGTCTTCTAAGACGTCTGGACTAAGGTCTGGACGTCTGATTTCATCAGACAGAACTAGCTATGTCCATCCTAACAGTTATCAGACGTCTGAAACAACAGTCAGACGTCTTACAATACTTTATCAGACGTCTGATTTGGGAATTAGATGTCTGGAAGTGCTGTTTGAACCCTATATTGGTTTTCTAAGTATTCTACAGAAAATCTAAGTATCCTAGGGTTGTGCCGGTGTTCCTAGGACTACTGTTAGGGTTCTTTGAGGCTCTTTAACATAAAATATCTAAGGAAATAAAGAGCAACAAAAGAAACGAAAAGATACAACAAGTACAAAAGAAGGAAATCTATCATATTCTTCATTTCCTTCCATCTTCAATCTTTCGCTCCACGCGAACCTCCTCTGTTTTCCGTCAAGCTCCTCCAATCCGTCCTGGATGCGAGCTCGAACTCCGTCTAAACACGTCCACATTTGCAATTGACCTGAAATCTAGGACTCAAATTGCAAATGTTAAATAACACGTGTTTTGTTATCATCAAAACAAATGATCGTGGTGCTTTAGCACCAACAGTAGACTCTCCACTCATAGTTCTAACAATCCCTACCCCCTATTGGTGAGGGGGAGTTCTCGGGTTAAGCAATTGGTCTCGGTAAGTTAGTTAGGCAGATGATGGCTAGCCATTGCCTTTGTTGTCCGCACCTAGTGGTTAGGCTTAGGAAGGTGTTACATCGCTCGAGGTTCCCAAGGCTTGGGGTGGGCATGCATCCCATCCTCCTAAGCCTAGGAAGTTGTGATGGCCGCATCTCATTTATCGTCAATGGAATGTTTTAGGGGTAGTAGTAGTCACACCTCTCCGTCGACTCATTTCTATCCCATTGCAATTGTTGCGAATGGGATGGCTTGGGGTTTCCCTAGGGAAGCGTGCCTCCTCTCCTACCCTTTTGTCTACATGAATAGGGGTAGGTGAGAGCATTTACTCTCATTTACTCCCCTTGATTCCTTGTTCAATGGTCACGTCTCCAATGCTTCTCCATGGTGTGGTGAAGGCTCAGGTTGGTTCGAGGTTCTTGTGGGTTTGTGATGTCGATTAACATAGATGAGGACCCTTCCACTTCAGGCTGACTTCGTGAAGAAACCTTTGCCCTTTACACCTTGCCCTCTTCCATTCATAGGGAAGATAACTTAATTAAGGGAGTTTCTAAGGAGGTATGGTTTGGGTGACATCGGGTACATTGTCATGGGTGATTGACGATGGTTGTGTTCACTCAAATGGGGTGATAACTTTGTTATCTATAAATGTGCCATTGAAAATGGCATTCGTCTCCCTTTAAACCCCTTCATTGTTTCCTTTGCCACTACAATCTTGCCCCATCTCAACTATGGGCTAAACTGTTGGCCTGTGTTGAACGCCTTTCTTATCATTTGCTTCCACGTCTGAGTAATGCCCTTTGTGGTCCTCTTTTGGCACCTTTATGGGGTCTTTCCTCAAAAGGTGAAAAAGGGGCATCCCTCGATCGAAACTTATAGTTATATCCCTAACAAGATGGGTTTCTAGCTTGCGGATATGATAGATAGCCTAAAAGGCTTGGATTGGCACTTTTCTTATTATGAACAACAGGGAGCCACTTGGGGGCCCTAACTGCTGGCAGGGTCTGCCTGAACGAAATGTTCAGTCAGACCTTAGTTTGTAGCTGATGGTGGAAATTGATGTTGTGCAGGGCTTTGGCACTCCCTCTCTAAAAGCTCTCTCAATTGAACGTCAGGAAGATCCTCTCCTAGTATAGGGACATTTATTCAGATGAAAAATGAGTGGCCACACCTTTATGCTTTTTGTTTGCATGGCACTAATCTAATTTGTTCCTTTTGGTGCAGCTTTTCTTTCTTTGAACATTGCCTCCGAGAAGAAGAAAAAGAGGGCTGCTGGGTCTTCTTCCTAAGACAAGGAGCGCTTGTCAAAGAAGAGAGTGAGCAACAATACTAAGGAATTCCCCTCCATAGAGGGTGCTTCTGCACCTTATGCCAGAATGAGAGCCGTCCAACCTACCTATGGATGAAGTGCTTGCATCTCCTCCTTCCCAACCAAAGTCAGAACAACCTCCATCTGCATTGGTTCGTGTCGTGGAAGAGCTGAGGGCAAGGGTGCCCCTACAAGGCCCACCTAATATGGAAGGGCAGGAAGATAGGGGTAGCTCGCTAGAGGTGGTGATCATTTCGCTTGAGTGGCCGGCAACTCACTCTTCGAAAGTAGGAGGGGTGACGACGATGACACACTTCCTCTCAACGTGTTGATGTTGCCTACCCAGAAGGAATTGGTTGGCAGTCCTAGAGGGGCATTATCGTCAAGGGCAACAAGTGCTCCTCCCTGCATCTTTATCTTCGACGAGTCGGAGCTGCCCAGGTGGGGTGCTCCGAACCTACCCTCCTTGTTGGATTTTGTATGCCCTGAGTGAGACATCTAGGTTTTTCTAATAAGATTGCATTTTCATTCGAATAAAGAATATGATTATTTTCCAGTAAATGATCTGGGTCTCTTAGTATAATTAGGGTTGCATACTTAGCTAGATCCAATAGATTTGATGTGTGTTGATTCAGAGGTCTAAATAGTTTAAAGGATCTGATAGTACATCAAGGAATCTTCTGATTTGATCATATATTTTCTGTTTGAGTTGGGATGACAACCTTCAACCTTCTCTAGAGGTAGTCGCTTGATTGATGTTCTCTAGGGAAGATTCGAGACTATCATGCCGGTCAGGTCAAGGAATTAACCTAACAAAATAGGAAATAGCGGAAATCTTTCTTTAATGCTGTCATGGAGAAGGCGTACCCTTGACCTGTGACAAATATTTGTCTTTGTTCAAGAACACATGCATTTTTCAGATCGATAAGTTGATGCACCCACCTTGGTGCCAACACTGGAAGTATGGTGTATGTGGTAAGGGACAGGAGGTACATGATCTCTTGAAGAAATCACACAAATCTATTACAAAGATGTATGTAATAGATTGGAGGCATGTGCTCACTTCGTATATTTTAGGAGTGCCAAATTCCACATGTGGTTGTGGAGTATGATTTAACTTAAGGCAAGAAGAGAAAGGTTTTGATCTTCGTTCTTGTCCCAATGATACAAGATATCAAGAATAATATTAGCTAAGAAGGAATGATAGTAACCTAATGGGATTAGACCTCGGGATAATATTTTCTTTCAAATGTGAAGGATTCACAAGTATTTGGAATATTTGAGAGGGCTATGTGCTGAAATTTCACATATCCTATGAGTTCATTATTGGAGTTTTGAAATCAATAATGATTTTGATGGGTTCCTAATTGAAGAATAAATCTATTGTAATTTAAAGAGTTAGATTATATTTGATTTGGCAATTAATTGTAGCTAATTTAACTTGGCACAAAATTCAAGTGTTGATTAGCAATTAATTTAAGTTTGGAAACTAGATCTAAACTTCACATAATTTGTTATGAGTTAATCATATAATTGTTGATTACGATTTGATCACATCCATTGGATGGAGGACTAATGGACCCCATTAATTTCAATTTAGGTTAGAAATCCCTATAAATATCTTGAAAGGAATAAAACCAAATTAGCTTTATTTAATCAATTCTCTTAATTGAGAATTCTACCAAATCTACCCAACAACCACAACTAGAGCCACCAGAAGGAGAAAGTGGCACCCCTTTTGCACCATCAATAGCTAGCTGTCAAATAATTGTATTGGTTGGTGCCTCCCTTATTGACCAGTTGTTACGACCCGATTCCCGAATCCCTATAGGACACAAGGATCGGACCAACTACACTGATTCCAAGACCCAGTCGTCCAACGAGAAAGTAACTAAAAAGTAATAAAATAAATCACATTCACCATGCAAGTAACTAACAATAACAAAAGTACAGTAGTAAAGAAAGTAAACTATTACAGTACACACCACCACAACAGTAGAGAATTAAAACAGATACAGAAATATGGAGTTTACAATAAAAGGGTACAAAAGTGCAACAAAATACTCACTACTATAGGAACGGGTACAACACAAGTACAAGTACTGGGCTCTACTCGGCCCAGCACCCTCCGCAGCCGTAGGCTCTGGTTGCTCAACACCTGGTCCTGAAAATGGTGACAAGTATGACACGTCAGCGAAACACTGAGTAGAGTGGCAACCAGCTAGCTAAGAAAAGTAGTAAAGGTGGACAAGTAGCTGTTGTTTTTAATTTCTTTCTTTATTTATCTATTTACTCTTTCTTGGTTTATTTCTCAGGTCTTTCTCTTGATCTCGAATGTTCCTCGTGGGAACGATCTTGATTGCAGTCTTTTCCGAAAAGTAGAAGTAGCACGTGGTGCTCTCCTGGCTGGGAGAGTTCCCCGTGGTGGTCCTACCCTCAGTCAACCACCCCAAGGTCGCTAACAGACGTAACGGTGACTACGGCACGCGTGATAAATGCACGAGTAGCTATCCTGCACTGGACGCGGTCAGTCGTTTCCGTTAACGGGTGCGCACAAAGCATAGCACAGAACCAGTATAGGGCAGAGCCCTCTCAGTAACAGGGGTCTAGCCCTTCCACAGTAACCAAACAGGGGTCTTGCCCCTCCACAGTCCGTGCACCCTCGCCTGACTACTCTGGTTTACCCAGTGGGCCTAACAAGTTGGTGTAGGACGGCTACCTGAACCCCAGGTCCCATGGGGTGACTAGCTCCCTCTCTATACTAGTAGCTCTCCCTGGTACGGTATATGCGAGGGCCAAAAGTCGGTACAAAGTGGTCAGACCTAACCCCGGGTCCCTAGGGCAGCTGGCTCCGCTCTGCACTAAGAGGTAACTTGTGCTTCCCTTGGTACTACGTACCCAAGAGACAACACACTTTCCCATTCACTTTTCTAGTTCCATTCCATTTATTTCCAGGAGTTCTACTCCTAATTCCCCGTAGTGTTCATGCTCATGTTTCTCAGGCCAAGCCATACTAGGTTTCATCATTTCAGGTTTATTCGCATATAGTACGTGTTTCGAACATTCAAACTTCTTTTCCTTTCCAATTTATATACAAGCAGCTCATATTTAATTTCAACCAACAGAAATTACATGTAATAGTTACTAGCAACAGTACTCTACATTTCACAGGCAGTTGTTATCCAATTACAGGCAATTATCATTATTCTATCTACTTATCCAAGACTGCAATTCAGGCATTCAAGATATTCTTTTCAGTGTTTCTATTCCTAGGATTCATGCCACACCCTAGGATCTATCATTCAATCTAGTTTTCAGGTCTTAGGATTCATGTCATACCCTAGGATCTATCATTCAATTTAGTTTTCAGGTCCTAGGATTCATGCCATACTCTAGGATCTATCATTCAATCTAGGTTTCAGGTCCTAGGATTCATGTCATACCCTAGGATTTATCATTTATTTTAGATATGCATTAATGTTTGTAATTAACTAAGGGAAGCCACTCTACTCGCAAATTCGGGAGTAATGGGGGCGTGATCGGTAGGTCCACGTGCCTCCACAACCCCCAAAGCCGTAATAGAATGAGGTCCTAACACAAGGATAGATCACAAGGAACCACTTAGAACAGGATAAAAGTATTTTCAAACAAGTAGAGGAACTAATTCTGAGAAGAACAGAATCTTAAACACGGAAATCGGATCTCGAACGGATCCTAAACGGGTAAAAAACAACTCTGACTCAAATCAGATGTCTGGAACATCTTCCAGATGTCTTAAAAAGGGTCCAGGTCATACCTCACTCTGTGCTGCTCCTCAGACGTCCAGATGTCCTGTTGAACCGTCTGGACCCAGCTCCAGACGTCCGACCACCTCTCCAGACGTCTGGAGACGCTCTCCGCCGTTTGGTGACTTGCCCAGAAATCTGAATCGCATGGGAGGGCGTGTCTTGCGCCTTCCCGAAGTGAAGCCTGCACGCGTACGCAAAAATTCGTCAGCAAGGCATGCAACAGAGCTTCGGCGGAACGGCTTGCATGGCCGTATCTGCAAAAGCAAGCAAAGGAGGAAAATACGTACCTCTCAGTTGTCTGGAGCTTCCTCCAGATGTCGCCTGCGTCGTCTGGATGTAGGTCCAGACGTCTGATTCTAGGAAAAATTCCCAAAATCAGAACCTCCTTGTCTTCTTCCCGCTGCTCGCGGCCGCGCTGCACTCGTCCACCCATTGCCCGAGCTGCAGCAGCACTGGGGGAACCCTCCCCAGCACAATTTTCCTCCGCGCGCACACCGGCCGACCTCGAACTGCTCTGGCAAGCTCTCTCCCCCTCACGACACGCATACTCTCTCCTCTTCCCTCTCGCTGCACCTCTCCTCTCCGCCACTGCACTCGGCAGCAGCTGCTGCCATTGCTCTCGCTCTCGCGCTGGGGAAGGAGGAGACGGATGGATGTGGGTGGTGTGAGGGAGAGGAGGATAAGAGTATTTGTAGGCACGGGGGGGGGGGGGAGGTTCTGCAGGTCGGCAAGGGGAGAGAAAAAGAAGAGGGCTGCGGGTTTTAGTCTGCGCGTGGCATGCGCGCAGACTCACAATTGTACGCATGCAAAAATTAATTTCCAGACGTCTAGGCCAACTCCCAGACGTCTTAAAGTGTTTTGATGTCACGGGTCTTAACAACATAACAAACTCAAAGGAAGTTTCGTCCTCGAAACTTGCGCTAACTAGGGTACGGAAAAAGAACAATATACGCATAACAAACTCAAAGAGGACCAAAGCCGATCCGAAAAGACGTACCCTCAAAGAGCTCCGGGTACCACTCCTGCATCGCCGCCTCAGGCCCCCAGGTAGCCTCCTTGTACCGCTGGCTCCTCCACAAGACCTTCACCAGGGGTACTTGCTTCCGTCTCAGACTCCAGACGGCTCTGTCGAGAATCTGTACTGGCCACTCGGGGTAGGTCAGGTTGTCACCCACCTCGACGCTCTCGTGGCTCAGAACGTGACTGGGATCGGTGACGTACCTCCTGAGGTTGGACACGTGGAACACGTCGTGCACACTAGAAAGCTGGGGAGGAAGGGCAAGCCTGTAAGCAATGGGTCCAACCCTCTCCAGGACCTCAAAGGGTCCCACAAACCTCGGCGCGAGCTTCCCTCTCACCCCAAACTGCTGCAGGCCCTTCATGGGCGAAACGTGAAGGGAGACGTGGTCCCCAACCTCAAACTGCACTTCTCTGCGTTTCCGATCTGCATAGCTCTTCTGTCTGCTCCTGACAGTGCGGAGTCGCTTGTGAATATGCTCGATCACCTCCTGACTCTGCCGGATCAGCCTGGGGCCAACCCCCCACTTGGTCCCCACCTCAAACCAACTCAAGGGTGTCGTACACCTCCGTCCGTACAGAGCCTCATAGGGTGCCATGCCGATGCTCGAGTGATAACTGTTATTATATGCAAACTCCGCTAGGGGCAAGTGCTCCTCCCAAGAGCCCCTCCAGTCCAGTACACAAGCACGCAAAAGGTACTCTAGTGTCTGTATCGTGCGCTCAGACTGTCCGTCCGTTTGGGGGTGGTATGCCGTACTGAACCTCAATCGTGTCCCCAAGGCCTGTTGAAACTTAGCTCAAAACTGGGATGTAAAACGGGTATCTCGATCGAATACGATCTCCCGCGGAACTCCGTGTAGACGTACCATGTCGCGGATATGCCTCTCTGCCAACTATGCTGGTCCCAAGGTGACTCGGATTGGTAAGAAACGTGCCGTCTTCGTCAATCTATCCACGATCACCCAGATTGTGTCGTGTCCTCGCTGGGTAACGGGCAAGCCCACCACCAAGTCCATGGTGATGCTCTCCCACTTCCACCCTGGCACTAGAAGTGGCTGCAACGGCCCTGCAAGCCTTTGATGTTCGACCTTCACCTGCTGGCACACTAAACACTACTGTACGAATTCACCTACATCCCGCTTCATTCCCCTCCACCAAAAGTCGTGTCTCAAATCATGGTACATCTTTGTATTTCCGGGATGTATGGTGAACCTGGAATTGTGTGCCTCAGTCAGGAGCTCTCTCAACAGCTCCTCGTCCCTGGGAATGCACAAACGTCCCCTCATGCGTAGTACCTGGTCTGTAAAAGAGAAGTCCCCAGGGTTTCCTGACAGCACTCTGTCACGCAATGACTGCAAGTACGGGTCGGCCATCTGTCCTGTGATGATGCGGTCTATTAGTTTTGGCCTCGTCTGTCGTGTCACAGTCACTGGCCCACAGTAACCCTGTAACTCTAGGGGTCGCTAACTGCCTATCTCCTTCATGAGGCTCCAACTCTGCGCCTGTAAACTGGCCAAGTGGGCGGGCGCCTTCTGACTCAAGGCATCAACCACCACGTTGGCCTTTCCCGGGTGGTAGGAAATACTGCAGTCATAGTCCTTCAGGAGCTTCAACCAACGTCTCTATCTCATATTGAGCACCTTTTGATCAAACAAGTATTTGAGGTTCTTATGATCTGTGAAAATCTCAAAGGTCTCACCGTACAAGTAGTGCCTCCAAGTCTTCAGCGCGAAGACGACAGCTACCAGCTCCAGGTCGTGGGTGGGATAGCTATGCTCATGGGACTTCAGTTGTCGCGAAGCGTAAGCGACAACGTGACCCCTCTGCATGAGCACACCCCCTAACCCCTGCAAAGAGGCATCCGTGTATATAACGAACCCGCCACTACTGTCTGGGATGGTGAGCACGGGAGCCGAAGTCAGCCTCTCCTTCAACTCCTGAAAACACGCCTCACAAGTGTCTGTCCAAGAAAAGGGCACGTCCTTCCAGGTCAGCTGTGTCATAGGACGTGCAATCTGTGAGAAGCCCCTGATAAACCATCTGTAGTAGCCTGCCGGTCCCAAGAAACTGCGGATCTCAGTAACTGTACGCGGTCTCTCCCACCTGAGCACTGCCTCAACCTTGGCTGGGTCCACCGCCAAGCCATCCTCGGAGATCACATGGCCCAAGAAGGTCACCTCCCTCAACCAGAACTCGCACTTGCTGTATTTGGCGTACAGCCTACGTCGTCTCAGTGTGTCCAAAACCATCTGCAAGTGCTGTCTCGAGAATAGATGAGCACATCATCAATGAATACCACCACGAACTGGTCCAAGTACGGTCTGAACACCCGATTCATCAAGTCCATGAAGGCAGCAGGGGCATTGGTCAGCCCAAACGGCATGACCAAAAACTTGTAGTGTCCGTATCGGGTGCGGAAAGCCGTCTTGGAGACGTCTGCCTCCCTGATCCTCAACTGGTGGTATCCAGACCTCAAGTTTATCTTGGAGAATGCCGTGGTACCTCACAGCTGGTCAAACAAGTCATCAATCCTCGGCAGCGGATACCTGTTCTTGATGGTAACCCTATTCAGCTGTCTGTAGTTCACATAAAGGCGTAGGGTACCATCCTTATTTTTCATGAACAGTACCGGGGCTCCCCACGGAGACACACTGGGCCTCACAAAGCCCTTTTCCAGAAGGTCCTGCAACTGAGACTTGAGCTCTCGCAACTCGAGGGGTGCCATCCTGTATGGTGCTGTAGAGATGGGGCTGGTCCTCGGTACCAGTGAGATCTCAAACTCGATCTCACGCTCGGGCAGTAGTCCTGGCAACTCATCTGGGAACACGTCGGGGTACTCTCTGACCACCAGGATACTCTGAAAGTCTGCCATAGGGCTGGGCTCCGCCACCGCACAAGTTAGAAAGCCCTCACACCCCTGGCTCAAAAGTCTCACCGCCCGAAGTGCAGAAATGCACCTGAAGCCTTCGTCCACTGGCTGCCCGTGGAACTCAAAAGAAGGCAACTCTGGTATGGAGAAGACGTCTTCCTCTCAAAGCAGTCCACCAAGGCGTGGTAAGTGGACGGCCAGTCCATCCCCAGAATCACGCCAAAGTCTTCCATCTGAATCATAATCAGGTCAGCGGGAAGGCTATGTCCCCCGACACTGACCTCACAATCTGTGTAAACCTCCTCAGCTACAAACAACTGACCACTCGGACCTCTGATCACGAACGGATCCTCTAACAACATACAGTCCTACCCCAAACTAACAGCAAAACTGGCAGCGACAAACGAGTGCGTAGCGCCAGAATCGAAAAGCGTGTAAACAAGTCTGCTGGAAACTGAAACCATACCTGCCACCACTGATCCTGAAGCTCTGGCATCCCTGTGTGTCAGGGCGTTGATACGCCCCTCAGCCGTAGGTGCGGACGAAGCAGCCACACTCTGAGTCGGACGGGTAGCCGCTGACCGGTACCCTCCCCGCGACTGCTGTCCTCCTCCTCGCGCCTGGAAACCGCGGCCTCCTACTCGCCCTTCAGTGCTCGACACGGGGAGCATCTGCTGGCCTCCTGCCCTAGACGGGCAGTCCCTCCTTCTGTGGCCCAGCTAGCCACACTGGTAGCAAAGGGGGACTCGACTCCCGCCCTCAGTGGGTCCCTGTTGACGGCTGGGTGGGGGTCTGGTGCTAGCAGCTGGCCCTTGTCGAGGGCCCCCAAAGGCCACTGACGGCCCCGCAAAGCGTGATGGCTCTCCTGCGAGCACCACGTGCCTCCTCTCTCGTCTGCCCTGTGAGAAGTCTGGCTGGTAGGGCCTCTTCCACTCGTTGTCAGTGTTATGTGCGGACGGGTTGGTCTCTTCATACGTCATAGCTGCCTCCACCACCCTCGAGAACGTAGGCAGCTTTAGGGGTTTGACATACCCCCAAATAGCAGGCCAGAGTCCCTCGGTGAACCTCCAAAGGCACTCCTCCTCGATGGCCACGGCTGTCGCTGCGAAATGAGACAGCTCTAGGAAACACGTGCAGTACGCGCTCACGGTCATCATCCCCTGGAGGAGAGTGTGGAACTCCCACCTCCTCTGGTCCTGCCACGTCTGGGGGAAATACTGTTCCCAGAAGAGGGTGACGAACTGGTCCCAAGTCGGCTCATCCCTCTCCTGACCCCTGACCGCACTCCACCACCTGTGTGCTGTGCTCTCCAACTGGTAAGTGGCAAAGGCCACACGGCACTCCATAGGGGGGCAAAGGGTGTCAAATACCTTCTCGATCTACTCGAGCCAGTCCTCCGCCTCAGTCAGGTCCTCATCCCCATTGAAGGAGGGGGGCTTCAGCTTTCTGAACTGTTCGAAAAGCTCATAGTGGCGCTGAAGGGGAGACACTGGTACACCTCCCGGTAAAGAGGCCTCGTGCTCAGAAGTGCCGGAGGAAGGTGGGGGCGGTGGAGGCCCACCCCCTCCCCCGCGTCCAGCGCCATGTCCGTCTCGCTGTCCCATAGAGAACTCCCCCTCCGCCCTCGTCCTCGGCCGCGTCTGTGGCCTGCCTCGCTACCTCCTCGTCGAGGCATCTCCTGCAAGGAGACGTGAACACGAAACAGAAAAGACATCAATACTAATCAATATTCAATGAAGGAACCTTAAAACAGATGTCAAAAGGTACGTTGTGGTGGCTACTCTAGTTACAAGCACGTGAATTGGTTATTTTCTAGCCAGTTGGTTCACTTCTCGGAATGACCTTGCTTTGATACCATCTTGTTACGACCCGATTCCTGAATCCCTACAGGACATGAGAATCGGACCGACTCAACTGATCCCAAGACCCAGTCGTCCAACGAGAAAGAAACCAAAAAGCAGTAAAATAAACCACATTCACCATGGAAGTAACTAACAGTAACAAAAGTACAGTAGTAAAGAAAGTAAACTATTACAGTACACACCACCACAACAGTAGAGAATTAAAACAGGTACAGAAATATGGAGTTTACAATAAAAGGGTACAAAAGTGCAACAAAATACTCACTACTACAGGAACGGTACAACACAAGTACAAGTAATGGGCTCTACTCGGTCTAGCACCCTTCGCAGCCGTAGGCTCTGGCTGTTCAACACCTGATCCTGAAAATGGTGACAAGTATGACACATCAGCGAAACACTAAGTAGAGTGGCAACCAGCTAGCTAAGAAAAATAATAAAGGTGGACAAGTAGCTGTTGTTTTTAATTTCTTTCTTTATTTATCTATTTACTCTTTCTTGGTTTATTTCTCAGGTCTTTCTCTTGATCTCGAATGTTCCTCGTGGGAACGATCTTGATTGCAGTCTTTTCTGAAAAGTAGAAGTAGCACGTGGTGCTCTCCTGGCCGGGAGAGTCCCCCGTGGTGGTCCTACCCTCAGTCAACCACCCCAAGGTCGTTGACAGACGTAACGGTGACTACGGCACGCGTGATAAACGCACGGGTAGCTACCCGCACTAGCACGCAGTCAGTCATTTTCGTTAACGGGTGCGCCCAAAGCACAGCACGGAACCAGTATAGGACAGAGCCCTCTCAGTAACAGGGGTTTAGCCCCTCCACAGTAACCAAACAGGGGTCTTGCCCCTCCACAGTCTGCGCACCCTCGCCTGACTACTCTGGTTTGCCCAGTGGGCCTAACAAGTCGGTGTAGGACGGCTAGCTGAACCCTCGGCCCCGTGGGGTGGCTAGCTCCCTCCCTACACTAGTAGCTCTCCCCAGTACGGTGTATGTGAGGGCCAAAAGTCGGTACAAAGTGGCCAGACCTAACCCTGGGTCCCTAGGGCGGCTGGCTCCGCTCTGCACTAAGAGGTAACCTGTGCTTCCCTTGGTACTACGTACCCAAGAGACAACACACTTTCCCATTCACTTTTCCAGTTCCATTCCATTTATTTATAGGAGTTCTACTCCTAATTCCCCATAGGGTTCATGCTCATGTTTCTCAGGCCAAGCCATACTAGGTTTCATCGTTTCAGGTTTATTCGCATATAGTACGTGTTTCGAACATTCAAACTTCTTTTCCTTTCCAATTTATATACAAGCAGCTCATATTTAATTTCAACCAACAGAAATTACATGTAATAGTTACTAGCAACAGTACTCTACATTTCACAGGCAGTTGTTATCCAATTACAGGCAATTATCATTATTCTATCTACTTATCCAAGACTGCAATTCAGGCATTCAAGATATTCTTTTCAGTGTTTCTATTCCTAGGATTCATGCCACACCCTAGGATCTATCATTCAATCTAGTTTTCAGGTCTTAGGATTCATGTCATACCCTAGGATCTATCATTCAATCTAGTTTTCAGGTCCTAGGATTCATGCCATATCCTAGGATCTATCATTCAATCTAGTTTTTAGGTCCTAGGATTCATGCCATACCCTAGGATCTATCATTTATTTTAGATATGCATTAATGTTTGTAATTAACTAAGGGAAGCCACTCTACCCGCAAAATCGGGAGTAATGGGGGCGTGATCGGCAGGTCCACGTGCCTCCGCAACCCCCAAAGCTGCAATAGAACGAGATCTGAACACAAGGATCAATCACAAGGAGCCACTCAGAACAGGATAAAAGTATTTTCAAACAAGTAGAGGAACTAATTCTAAGAAGAACAAAATCTTAAATGCGCAAATCAGACCTCGAATGGACCCTAAACGGGTCAAAAATGACAACTCTAACTCAAATCAGATGTCTGGAATATCTTCCAGACGTTTTAAAAAGGGGTCCAGGTCATACCTCACTCTGCGCTGCTCCTCAGACGTCCAGAGGTCCTGCTGAACCGTCTGGACCCAGCTCCAGACGTTCGACCACCTCTCCGGATGTCTGGAGACGCTCTCCACCGTTTGGTGACTCGCCTAGACGTCTGAATCACATGGGAGGGCGTGTCTCGCACCTTCTCGAAGCGAAACCTGCATGCGTACGCAAAAATCCCTCAGCAAGGCACGTGACAGAGCTTCGACAGAATGGCCTGCATGGCCGTATCCGCAAAAGTAAGCAAAGGAGGAAAATACGTACCTCTCAGTCATCTGGAGCTTCCTCCAGACGTTGCCCGCGTCGTCTGGATGTAGGTCCAGACGTTTGATTCTGGGAAAAATTCCTAGAATCAAAACCTCCTTGTCTTCTTCCAGCTGCGCACGGCCGCGCTGCGCTCGTCTGCCCGCTGCCCGAGCTGCAGCAGCACCGGGGAACCCTCCCCAGCACAACGCTCCTCCGCGCACACACCGGCTGGCGTCGAACTGCTCCGGCGAGCTCTCTCTCCCTCACGACACGCGTTCTCTCTCCTCTTCCCTCTCGCTACACCTCTCCACTCCGCTCCTGCACCCGGCAGCAGCTACTGCCCTCACTCTCGCGCTGGGGTGGAGATGGATGGATGTGGGTGGCGTGAGGGAGAGGAGGATAAGAGTATTTGTAGGCATGGGGGGGGGGGTTCTGCAGGTCGGCGAGGGGAGAGAAAAAGAAGAGGGCGGCGGGTTTCAGTCTACGCGTGGCACGCACGTAGACTCGCGATCGTACGCACGCAAAAATTAATTTCCATACGTCTGGACCAACTCTCAGACGTCTTAAAGTGTTTTGATGTCACAGGTCGTAACACTAGTCGACCGATTAATGAACTAGCCAAATGACTACAAAGGGTTGAAGTTGTGGCCTTTGTTCTTTGTGCTCCCATTGCCCTTTGTTATGGCTAGTCGATCGACTCTTCTTTGAGCTGGCTACTGCTAGTCCTCTTGAAGCTATTCTTGAGGTTGGATTCATTCTTTGTGGCAATCGTTGCTTTAGATTTGCCAAGGAGTTTGTGGATCATGCATGGAATTCTTCCATGATGACATGAGGGTCTTATCCATCCATCATGGAGAAGCAATTGGAGTTCTTCCAGCATTTATTTGAGACACCACAGCTTAAGGTGTTGCACCATGTTGTCTTGCGAAGGTATAATCCTTCAACTCATGGGATCCCAAAACGAGGTGAAACTAGTTCCTCCTATGTGGTTTTGAACATAGATGTTTTCATTTTTGATTGCTTGATGGATTTATGGCATCGATTTGATCCTACATTTGGAAAATTTTAAAATGTATGTTTCATATTTTCACACTTTTGCGATGCCACAGGGTCAATATGATTAAACCCTTCAGTGGAATCAAAGCATAGGTCGATCCAAGTTTTTGCAAAAAATCTCAGATTTTAAGGTTTTTGATCACACATTAACTTATTAGCTATAATTAGTTGACCGGCTTCATGGCTAGTCGATTGTGGTTATAGTGTAGCTAAATGTCTGATTGTAGAATCAAACATGTGGCTACTAAGGCCTTGCAACTACCATTGCATGCCAGGTGTTTGGGTGAATTATTAAGAAGCAAATTGATAAGTTGGTGAACCCAATCGGTCAATTGATTGCAAGATTGGTCGACCGGCTACAAAGCAATTTGTTCCTGACAGGTGCAACATGCAACACTGTAATTGGTCAACCAACCATGAAAATATATTGAACGATTACTAAGTAACTAGTTGACCAGTTCACTGGTGCTCGTTGCGAAATCACAGTCGTAAAAATATGTTCGTTGTAGTCAAAATCGCGAAGATACTTCACAAAATTCTCGTAATTGAACTCGTAAAACTCGAAATTGAAAATCAAAGTCCTGGTTGTCTCACTGGGTGTCAACTGGAAATTCTCGCTTCCTAAGAGAGATGTTTTTTTGTATTTTTGTTTTTCTGATTTTTTTGTATTTTTTTATAAAAGATATGATGAGAGCAAACTAAATGATGCTAATAAGTATGAAGGCAAATATGAGCAAATAAAGCTATCACCTACCAAAATAAATGCAGGAGATAAGGAAGTAAATGGAAGAAAACTTTAATACTAATAAAAAGAAGTTCTAATACAACAAAGTAAGACTAAAGGAATGCTTGCTCCAGCTACAAAAAGTAGAGTAAACAAAAGCTAAAATGGTAGTCGTGGATGGCCACAAGGTGTAGCCTAAAGAAGAATGGAGGCCAAGTGGACGTGAAGGCGCACCCAATGGGGAGAGTGGTTGGCATGAAGTTCGTTGAAGATGTAGGAAGGCCCATGTCTAAGGAAGAAGGTGGAGGATGATGGTAGAAGATGAATATGGTGGTGGAGCACTAAAAGGGTCTAATGGTGTACCTAAGAACTAATGCAGTTAGATTGCAAGCTAAGGAAAGGAAGAGACCTAAGAAAACTAGATGGCCTCCATAGGGGAATGTTCAAAGGTGTAAATAGAGGAGGGGGTGTCTGAGATGGTTTGGGAGGTAAGATTTGGGTTTAGGTTTAGGATTTATCTAAATAGGAAGGTACATCTAATTCCTTCAATTTTTTGACCATTTTATAATTTGAATTTCAAGTTGCACATTAAAGGAGTGTTGCCCTTGAAATCATCTTTCAAATGCAACATGAATCACTTAATGTAGAGTTAAATTGAGAAAGTTATGACCAAAATATTAAAGGTATATTAGGTTGTCCCAATTTTGAGATTGGGATCTTGATTGATTTATTTGGAGACCTAATTGGACACAATCAAGGCCACTTATTACTAATTGATTTCAAGAATATTTAAGGCACTTTTGTGTAGAAGAATTAAGTGGCACATGCGGATAATTTGTAGGATTCCTTAGGATAGGTTTAAGATTAGGATTAAGGTAGTGTCAATAGGTGATGGTAACACCATCATGGGCCCTAACTAGCCACAATTAGTCAAATTCAATTGGTAAAGGCTCCTACCTAATTATTTGAGGGTCACAACTCCACAACATTCTAATTTGAGAAGAAAATAGGGGAACATGGTTAATTCTACAATTTTAATAGCACATCACAAATATAGAATAATCATGAGGTCACTTAGGGGTGAATTAAAAGTTAAATGACCACAAAAGTTCAAAAAAGTGGATCAACATTGATTGAAACAAGGTTTTACGCATTTCAAGGGTAAAAACAGACTAAAAATCCTAATTATCAAATCCTCTTAAATTGAAGAGGTTCTGTTCAGGATAAATTAATCTAAACCTCTTAAAATTCATAGAAAAATATTCTAAGAGGTTTGGTACCTTTGGTTTGATCATTTGAACCCACTTTGACCTAAAATAAAGTTTCAGACGGAAATTTAACTTAATTTGGGTTTTTATGCAATTTACCTAGTCAAACGTGATCCGACTCAAAACCAATTTCACCATTATATTTCTTGGGTCCAAATTAGGTTAACACCAAAATTTGGGTCCAATCAGAGTCCATCTTGAGCTAGTTTGCAATTTAGTCCCTAAGATCTCTGTTTCTCACAATTAGACCCCTAGGTTTCGAGTTATTTACAAAATCACCCTAGCTTTTGCCATCTCCTTCACAAAATAGCCCTTGCTGCCATTGAACAGTAGGTTTCCTAATCAGAAACCTAACACCCAAACTGCCAATATTAACGAGGAGATATCTCCAAATCTGGGTTAAATCCCTCCAAATTTAGAGGAATTCATCCTAAGGAGATTCCCTTTCAAACCCACCAGATCTCGAGCCCTAATTCAAAGCTAAGAGCTTAGGCAATCTCAAGAAACCTGTGACAAAATCCAAGCCAAATCATGATGAATTCACGATGAATCTTCCTAATTGAGCTCAAATATGAACTCTATATAAGTTCTATATCATTCTGCATTCATTTCGAGCCTGGTCAGGGCTTAAAACTCCTAATTCCTCCCTTCTATGGCCACATCCGCCGTGGTTCTGGCGACCTCCTTCCCTCGTTGTCCTCCGACTAGCCAACGGCCAAATTGGTCAACTCACGACCTTCCTCTCCTTCTTTCGCCTCTCGCCGACCAACGCGGAGGCCGTTTACCCCTTTCCTTGTCGTCAATCTCTTCATCGGAGGTCTTGTCTCCTCTGTGTTCGGCAAGTCACGCTGGCATGGATCTCCCCTCCCCTTCGTGTATAATTAGGTCCTCTCTCTCCCTCTCTCGTCTTAGCTTAGGTTTAGCCCTATAGCTCCTCGATTCCACTGCCATTCATCTCTCTCTCTCCCTTCGTCTTCCCCAGTGTTGGCAACACCTCCAGTGAAGCCATGCAACCACCTCGGATCACCAAATTGCCTGCTTCCACATCCACAAGCTCCACCTTACCTCCCTAATCAAAACCCCTCAACCAATTTCACCACACACACATTCAACTGCCCCACTTGACGACCCACCCTTCTGCCATTGTCCCCAACGTCGTTCGGCCACCCTAGTGCTCGAAACACCTTGCTACCACCACCAGCGCACTTGCCACACTCAGGCGAAGCATCTGAGCACTTATGACTAGGCTGAGAGGCCGTTTTCATGGTTGTAAGTGTTTGCTGGACATCTCCTCGCCGCCGTCACCTTCTCAGCCGTCATCCATCGTGCTTCGACCAACTTTGACCTCACTACCACCTTCAGCAAGAGCGGAATCCCTCCACAAAGTGACTTGCCGTTGCAATCGAAGAAGGACGCAAAGCAGCAGCGTTAATTGAAGGAGAATTCCTGCCTGCAGCTTCGCGTAAGGAAGACAGTGGGGTTTAGTCCCACCTCGTTGGCATTAGATTTGAAATAGCGTATACAACGCTTTTGTGACACTGACTCGTTGCCTTTGAATGCACGGGGTGAGGTCGCCTTGCATGTGCATGTACACGCTCTTGCACGCAATCACTGGTCGTGGGTTTGAGCTCTAACCTGATTACTCGACATTGTTCAAACTTGAATGCCTGAAGAGGAAGGGGGAATTCTGAGGAGGGTGGGGGGTGGTTTTTCCTCGGGAAATATGCACACGTGCCTTGGGATGCATGCCAATGCACCACATTAGCGAGATTTCAGAGGCTTGTGCTTGTGCTGTGATTTGAACACTTAAAGGTGTCTGGTGCTTGGTCTTGACATCTGATTGGCTGGCCCGTGTGCTTGCCTTGGCTTTGATACTGCCATGGATATTTGGGATAAGTGATTGCAAGTTACTGTTCAAACATTTGATTCTAATTAGAGCTTAATTGTAGGGTTAATTTGGTGGTTTCAACCACCATTTTTATCCCTTTATTTTTACATTTTATACCTGACATTCTGAGATACATTTTTGATATACATTGATTATCATTTTGATTGTTTCACTTTCGCTATTATATTTGGAAATTGTGATTAGTGAACTGATTTGTTACTTGCTCCTTGTGAACGACCTTGGACTCACATCTGTTTTTCGAGCTTATAAATTTAAATGTTAAATTTGCTTTTGTTGACTATACTACGATGCATCTATTAAACTCGAAGAAAGCACATTCAATACTCGGTGTGTGGGCTAGGTTTTAGGACTAGGTTTAGGAGTGAGCCTAGGGTTTAGTAAAAAGTTTAGGGAGCTAAGTGGAGCTGGTTTAGGGTTAGGATTAGGTTTTGGGTGAGGGTTTAGGAAAAGGTTTAGGGAGCTAAATGGAGCTAGTTTAGGGGTAGGATCAGTTATTAGGATTAGGTTTTAAGTGAGGGCTAAAATAGGCAGGTAGGGCTAGGGTTAGGGTTTTGGGTTCAAGTGGCTAGAAATGAATTCTCTCTCTTGCTTGCACCTTTAGAGCTCACTTTTCCTGCTTCCTTTACTCTTGAGCCTGAGTACCTAACTCCTGCATATAGTGAAGCATAAAATTAGGCTCAAAATTACAATTATACCTCTAGCATGCAAATATGAAATTATGTATAATATGACCTAAATTTAATGTTACTAATACCCAAAACCAACAAAACTAATCATGTTATTATATAAATTAGCTCACTCATCACACTGTCATGCCTAGCTTTTATTAGTCTCGAGCAAAATGTCATGAAACTTGATTTTGAAGTCTTAATTGATTAGGTTCAAGCAAACATTGATCTTAATCCTCATAGAATAAGATCCAGTCATCAAACTCAACAGCACTAGGGAGTTGAATCAAAACATAAGTTGTTTAGTCCTTCTATTTTTCATTTCCCTTAGTTTCAACTTTTAAGATAGTTTCTAAGGCTCAAAATGCCCAACCAAGGTTTGTTAACCCGTGAGTTTAAAGCATTCGTTCCCAGTGTAGTGACTCGACTTATGGGCCCTCAGATTATGAAACGATCAGATTTCCCTAAACTGAGACTATCTTGAACCTCCCTAAGATCTGCCTTACTAAGATTTGGCAGCTTTCTCCTCACCCTTTTCTATCCCAAGGTCAACCTCGAAGGTTTATCTCCCCATCTAAATCATTTGGTCTCTTATTGCAATTCCTCACTTTTTTTAGGTTTTTTGGATATTTGAATGCACACATTTGATTGGGCCTTTTTTAGTTTTTTTGTTTCTTTCCTTTTTTCTTTTTTTGGTAAAGGATAAGTCGAGGATTTTTGGGCTATTTTTGTCACATATTATCTTCCTTCTACTACTTTATAATTTCCTTCGTCTTCTTTTTCTCTCATTTTTCTAGGTGAGTGGCCCTTCTTCATCTGTTCAAGAACATCACTTAAGAAAATCCAGGGAAATTCGAGATGCTAGGCTGGGATCTGGACATCCTACAGCTAGGGAGCATACCTAGTGCAACATGCTAGCCATACCCATAGAGACCTCTGTTAGTTTTGATATAAATTAAGTCCAATTAATTGCAAAGGTTCCCTAATCCCGATTTATGGTGAAACCCATTATTTTCAAGGTTTGAATGCTCGTAAGCCAATTCAAGTGAGTGAATATATGGATGCTTAGTTTACCAAGCCCTTTAAACCAAAGGATGGACAATTTAGCGAAATACTTCTATCCTATTAACTTCAACCTTGGTTAATAGATTTCCTTACAACATAACAAACCCAGAACTAATCCATCCCCTTAATTGATTAAGCTGACTATAGCCTGAAGAGTTTAGCTTCCAAATCTTAATGCCTAAGTCTTAGATCAATGTCTCCTATGTCCTTAATTTTCAAGACTATTCAAATCATGAGAGTTATGCTATAAACGTTTTTTTTATATATAAATAAATAAAAAGTGCCTGGATTAGATAGAATATATTCAGCAAAATACTACCTCCCCAGGCCTATCTCATGTAATGTCCTTTTATATGATAAAAACATATGAAAAGGTAGGAAAGGGAAGATATTACCTGGAAAAATCTGAATTGTGACCATGAAACTCAACTAGCTAGACCTAGAAGCAGAGCATAAATATTTATAAAAAAAATTATGTTGGGTTATCTCCCAACAAGTGTTGAATTCTACATCTACAGTTGGGCGCAGAGGAACATAAGAATAAGTGCATCTAGACATAGCATGTCCACAAAGGTGGACAAGTTGATGGTGCAACTTCAATCTAGGAAATCATGTATATGATAGATAAATCAAGTGGAGATGTATCCAGTGGCTTTTTGTGTGTAGGTAGTGAGGTGCAAACTTAAAAATTGAGTTATGCAACCCAAGTGTAAAAGATTTGTGCTTGGCAGATTTCTGTACCCAATGATAGTCGTATTTGAGATGATGGTTTAGATGTTGGGCCAACTTAGGTTTAGCAGATTTTGATGTAATCAAATCATAGGGGTTCTTGTAAAGTGTTGGAGGCTTAGCAAATAAAGGCACCTTAAAATCCTTAATTTTGTTTCCCCTAAAATCCATAACTCAGTTCCACTACCTCTTTGATTTCTTTGACTACTTTTTCTTTCTCAAAGTCCAAGTCCTTAGAAAAATAGAGGTTAAAATCTGACTTGGTTGCATCAGATGGGCAATTGAATTTTGGACAAAATGACTTTATGTTAGGCTCATCAAAATCTGATGTAAAGGTGAAGCTAGTCATTAAAGATTTCTCAAGCTTAAATTAAAGTCTTTGTGCTTCACCTACTTTAGTCAGGGCATTTTCCTCAAAATCGAATGCAAATCTTTCAACAATTTCACCCTTAGAAAGAAATGCCTCATATTTGAATTTACTTTTATGTTCTTCAGTCTCTGTCTCAAAATCAAATATGAAGCTTTCAACTTCAAATTTGTCAAACATTTTATCCTAAAAAAGAAAAGCCTCATATTAAGATTTACTTGTTTGGTCCTTAGATTCTGATTCTTTCTAAGAGATATTTTCTTAATTTTTAATCAGGTCATCAACCTTCTTAAATTCTTCAATAAGCCCACAACTTTCGTTAGAGTCCCCAATAGCTTTAAAAAGTTTTAACTTCATATTTTCATCCCTAAAGGTTATTTGCATATTCCCATTCTTTCAGTCAATTAGGGCTTCCGCAGTTGCTAAAAATGATCTTCCAAGAATAATTGGAGCTCATCTCAAATCATCGGGAATGTCAAGATTCAAAATGATAAAGTCCATGGAGCAATAGAAATTATTGATCTGAACAATTACATCACTCAGAATTCCCTGTGGATGTCTTCTAGATTGGTCGGCCAATTGGATTTGAACTGAAGTTGGTTCAAGATCCCTAAATCCAATCATCTCATAAATCTTAGTGGACATTAGGTTGATGGAAGGTCCCAAATCAATTAAAGCCATGTCGAAGGCTAGATCATCAATTATGTAGGAAATCAAGGGAGTTCCTAGCTCTCCCTTCTTGGTAGGTAGGTCCTTTAGGAGAATAGAGCTTGCTTGTTCAGAAAGGATCACCTTCTCATGATTACTTGATTTTGGCTTGCGCTTGGTTGTGGTTAGTTCCTTTAAAAACTTGGCACAAGTTGGGATGTGTTCAATTGCTTCCAAAAGTGGGATATTAATATGAACTTGTTTGACACATCCAACCAGGTCTCATTAGTAGGCTCCGAGATCTTCCTAGGACTATTCAGGGCTTTTGGGAAAGGAACAAGGATGTCTTGAATAAGAGGGTCGAGAGCCTGGGTTTGTTCTTCCTCATTTGTCTTATTCTCTGGCTCCTTAGTCAAATTAGATACACCAAGATTCACAGGATCTAAGTGGATTTGTCTAGCAAAGTGTTGGGTGATTTTTCCACTTCTTAGGGTAATGGCATTAGGGATCATCCCTTGGGGAGGACTAGGAAAAATAGGTGCAGTAGGGTGTGGAACTTGAGGTGCAATAAAACTAGGGGGTTAGGGGAGCTGGGTGAATCACATGTGCTTGGTGGTCCCTATTTTGAGTGAACCCTTAGGGATTGTATCCTTGATTAGGCATGTTCTTAGGGTTCGAGATAGGTAGTGCAGGTAGGGCCTCAAGTTGTTTGTTAGTAGGTTCGGGTCGATTAGAGATATTATTAATAGAGACCTTCATCTGTTGCATCAATTGCAACATAGTTTCCTACATGTCAACCATCCAGTGGTTCAACTCAACTTGGCTTTGCTAGTCTGGGTTGTTTTGGTTAAGTTGAGTGAATTGGGTAGAGGGCATAGCAGGGCAGGTTTGACCTTGACCCATTATTCCTTGTTAGTTCTATTGATAGTAGGGTGAGTCAATTAAGTCTTGGCTTGCTGTTTGACTTTCTACGACATTCGTTAAATGATCACAATAAAGCGTTGTTCTCAGGTTTTTTTTCCTTGGCTACGACGCCAAAAATATGTTTGTTGATTACCGATTCGTACAAAAAGGGGTCGTTGTCGTAGTATATGTTATGAATACAAACTGTTGTCGCGTCAATTTTATTTATATGCTTGATTTTTACTGGTTTATTTTAGGTCATTCACTAGTAGGCAGTTATTGATACACATAAATCTCTAAGTCCAATAATTTTCTTTAATTCTAAAAATATTAATTTTATGTACAATAATGAATGAATGAATCAAAGAATCAAAGAATGAAACAATTATCTACAAAAGAATAAATTACAATACTTGCAAATATTTATCTACAAACAAGCATCAAAAACTATAATTAAATACCCTATATTATTTACTTACAACTTATAATACTAATACTTAGATATATGTACAATAATAAGTAATAATATATACTATACTAACTTAAATCAACATAGTAACATATATAGTAACACATAATGTATGTACAGTGACTTATATAAGTGTTTCTAAATCTTAGAAAAAACTACACATAAGCTAAGTTAAAAATAGGATCTATACTGACGTTATTTCTATCTACAGTGACATAATTATCTGTCACTAAAGCTATTTTTTATTTATATACATATATAGCTCAAACATATGTTATACGACGTATACTTATTATATATATACTTATTTACTTACATATATATACACATATATCAGTATACATATATATTAGTTGTATATGTATCTATATACATATACACATATATACACATTACACACGCATGCATACAACTCAAAGAGCTCAAAGGGTTCTTTTCTTTCTTCTCTTCATGTTCTATACAGTCATTGAGGCTTCTTCTTTCTCTTCTTTTTATACTTAGGTCGCACAGCCTCAACCCTCTTCCCACACTTAGCCATTTTTAACATTCTTTCCTCTCTTAGCTTAAGTGTTTTAAGGCATGATTATTGTTCACTAATACAAAAATTGGCGGGTGACCTTTTCGAGAGATACACAGCACCCTAATGGGTGGGACCAGACCTCTACTAACAGCTACCCTAATTGTTAATTAGGCCCATTAATCTCATTTTAAACTCAATATTGGGTCCACACAAACCGATCCACAGTGCACAGGCCACAGCCATACATTGCTCAATCTCATGCCAAATCATCATTTCATGCTCAGAGGATAGAAGGGAAAGGGTGTATATGTGTATATTAGCACCCGATGATTGTCGACTGGTGGGGATGGGAGAGGAAAACAACTTATATCGCTGCTCCTATCCGCAAAGCCACGATGTGGTGCTAAATAGCACTGACTCTCTACGCTGCCAATCCAACGTAGCGGCGTGCGAAATGCAAGATTTTGGCCCTCGATTTCAGGGCTCAAATTAGGTTCAATTTCAAAATAAATTATATGTTTGGAAAGCCCTTATATATGGCTATATAATTATATAGTTTATTTACAAAAATAATTATATTTACTATATAAATAAATTAGCTAAAGTTTACACTTTATACAAGTTAAATTAATATTTAATTTACCAATTATAGTATAAATTAGTTAATTAATGATCAAATTGACTTAATACAGTAGTAATATACATATTAAAGTATTTATTATAGATTTTTATTATATTTTATACGATTTATTTTAATTTATATACATTTGAATATTTGATTTCAGTGTATTTTACATTTAAATTATGTATAAATAGTATAATACAATATAAATATGGTTAACTTACTTCAAAATACTTAAAATAATATAATACAATTATACAATATAAATTAGTTCAATTATAACTTAATTTACTAATTTATTCTAATTTAACTTAGTAACTTACTTGATAACTTAATAAATTAATTATTTAGTGTATATATATAATTAAATTATGTTATAGGTATATTAGTGTAAATTATGTATACATATACATGTATGTACAGTACCATTAATAAATAATGTTATTTATAGGGGTTTATTAATTTACATAGCTTATAGTACATATAAGATAATATAATTAATAGTTAAATATATAAATAGGTTATATACAATTTAAGTCATCTTAAATATTTAATTTACATTGTAGAATATGTACATAAGTTATATATACAGTTTATATAAATTAAACACTATATACATATCTTTAACTTAGTAAATGGCTTATATATACATGTATTTATACATTATACATAGTGCTTTTATGTATTTTTGAACTTTTTCTACTTATGGTTTTTATGAGTTTTATAGAGTTCAGGGATGAGAGAGAAAGAAAGAGATAAGAAAAATAGAAATATTTTTGGTGTTTTTGTAGATGAGTTCTTTTATTAATTTCAAGGTATACCGAACCGTTGGCTGGTATGTTCTACCAAGCCGGGGGTTAGAATATCATGAAACTTCGCAAGCACTTAAGATAAACCTAATCCTATTCACTACACATTTATTTTATTTTTTTGGGTTTTTCTATAACATTTTTATTTATTTACAAGTTGATGCACAATTCTAGGCCTAAAGGAGTTTTTCTATTAGAATCTAAGGCACCAAAAAGCTTTGTAGTGGCTGACGATGCAGTATGAACACCTCAGAACATTCAGCAAGACAAATAAGAGGTGTTCAAGCAATTAAACATGGTTTTTCACTCAAATTCATTCAATTTACCAATGTTGACAGTTAAGCACAATAGTTAGCTGACAAAGAGAGTTTAAAACCAAATTACAAGATTCAAATGCAATTAGAAGTCATTTCAGATACATGAAGGTTTGTGCATAATGTGTACAACATTGAAAACATGTCAGCTAATTTAAATAACTCAAAACCTAGCTATAGCCCATTTGATTTAGGCCAAAAACACAATAGTAGCTACTGCAGTAGTAGCAACAGCACAGCAACAACACAACAGCAACAGTTGCTGGCCTGATCAAGGTTCAAAGAAGATGCTCCAGACGTTTAGCACTTGGTTCAGACCACTTAAAACCATATTCCCAGTACTGCAGCAGCTATCAGGTCTCAATTCAATAGATCATGGAATTTTCACTCCCTTTTAAACTCAACTCAAATTTTCATCGAGAAGTCCTTTCAAATCTCAATCACAACCTCCAATATAAAATTAAGGAAAGTAAATATATGGAGGGTGAAATGTTTCCCTATTTGGGATTTTGATTTGGGTCTTATGATGATCTTCTCGACTTAGTCTCCTTGAACACCATTGATGGGTGTTCAAGGTGATTGTGTGGATAGATCAAGACCCGTGAGGTCCTTGTCCTATCTCAAATTAGGGAAACTGATTCTCCTTGATAGAACTCTCCAACATAGAGCTTGATTCAGGTGTATGCTCATCCACATATCAAAATTCAAATCCGAAGCTCGCAAATCATTGGAATCCTTGCATACACCCAATTCAAGCTCATTAAATCCTTAAACAACTCGATTAAATCTAGTGAAGCTCAAAATTGAGTTCAAATCACTAATTTGATTATTAAAACTATTTTCAAGCAAAATCGAGTCGATTGAGTTTGTGAACAAGATTCAGGGGTCTTGTGAATTTGCAAAATGAGTGGAAGACCCCCCAAGTGGTTTTTGGCGCTAATTTAAGATCTGAGAACCAAGGTTCTTAGGTCTGAAATTAGACCTTGATGAAGGGGTGATCGGTGAATTTAAAATTGAGGGAAGAAGAAAGCGATAAAATGGAATGCAAGGGGACAGTAATGATCACGTGAATGTGAGTGAATTCATCTCCTCTAATTTGAATTGATCAGAGGAGGTGCGGGACCTAAATTACTCTACACCTAAACTAATTTAACAAGCAATTTACCTAGAAAGCAGTAAACTACGCTAATTCTACTCCTAATCTAAACTACACATTCATCAAACAAGTTACTAATTAATCCTACTCCTATAAAGCAATAAATCTAGGCCATGAAAGCATGTAAAAACCTAACTAATCAGAGGAAGGGGACTCTCCTGGATCCAAAGCCGGCGGCTAAGGAGGACGAAATGGGAGAAGACCTCCAGCAAATGAAGGTGACTCTCATGGGCCAGCAGCTGGCGGCTAAAGGCAACGAAATTGGGGAGGAAAGTGGCCTCTGTCATCACCACCGAAGAAGGAGGGAGCTACTAGAGGGGTAGATAAAGGGATCACTCAGGTGGAGGGAGCGATTCAGGTGCGCGCGTGAGCTTAAGTAGAGTGAGAGAGTGAATCAGGTCACCTCGTGGTGGGATTAGGCAAAAAGGGCTTGGGTGGTGAGGATGAGAGGAGAGGGCGCGGGATGCTGTCAAGTTGAATCCTAGTTGCTAGATGGGATCTGGGCAAGGTGGTGAAGCTATGCACAAATTCGCGCAAAGCTTCCAATGGAGGAGGTCCATCAAATCGAAGGTGAAGGAGCTAGACAGTTAGGATTGGTCATGTTCTACAATGAACAGTGCACCAAGAGGTGCATCGTTCTCTCAAGCCTATTGGTGAATTTGCAGCAACAGCCCTCAGGTGAAATTGTAAGAAAATATTAGATAAGCCCATAAGTGATATGAATGCTATGCAGAGCTATCCTTGAGATGCTACAAAGAGGTCCTTGTGGGTATCAAATGGGTCCCTGAAGGTTTTGTTAGGCATAAAATGTGATGTATGAAGGCCTAATTGTGAAACTCTAATTGCAAGGCCCTAATGATGTAAACACATTTACACTACTTAAGATGTCTATTTATGCATGTTCTTAAGCATAGGATTGCATTACATGCTATAAATATTGCATAACATGCGTCATCTTGCATTTAGAGTAGTTTGCATAAAATGGAGGTTAATTATCTCCTTTATGTGCTTGGACAGAGCAAATAGTTTATCGAGGCCTTAGATCGAAGATCCAACCATATGGATGTGATCAGGGTGACGATTGGAGTACAACGACTCCAAGATCGCCCTAATCAGGCATCCGTAGCATCAGATAGTGATTGGGGAACCCTAGAAGATCAGGGCCAGGATGGTGTAAATTTGCACTTCAAATGACAAATCCGACCGCACGGATGTATTCAGATTGATGATCGTAGCCTAACGACGCAAAAATTGAGTCAATTTAACATCCGTGGCACCATCTACAACACCTAGAAGATGGATGACCAAGATGGTGCCATGTGGCGCCATCTTGGCCGCCCAAACGGTCTCATGCAATCGCTGAAGTCTCCGCATTCGCTCTCTTTCCGCCGTTGGATCTCGATCCAATGGCTGTGGACAGTCGCGCCTAAAAGCGTCCGCTCGACCATCCACACCCCGTAGCGCAGTGGTCGAAGGTGCTATCGCGAGCTGCGGCGAAGGGGAGAAGGGCGCGAGCGAGCGAGCGCAGGCGTGTGTTGGATTGTGATCGGGCGGCTCAGATCTTCCAATAGCGGCCACGTGCTATTTCATGCGAGGCGGTCACGCGGCATCGTGCGCGTTGGGCGGGCGCGCAGCGAGCGGGTCAGGCGCATCTTAAGCCATCCGATCTCGCAATCGGACGGCTGTGGATGAATGAATGTGTGGCGGGCGTTGAGAGTGGGCAGCTGAGGAGGTGCGCGTGGGGAGCACCCACTACACCCACGTTGGGGCTTTAGCAACGGTTTTATCCGTCACTAAAGACCCCTCATTTAATGTTTTAAAGATGTAATGACCAATTTGCCCCCACTCCTTGCAACTATAAAAGGAGACCCCCTCCATACGAAATTCTCATCCCTTCCTTCTCTTCTCTACCTCTCCAAAGCTCAAGAGAAGCTT
Source organism: Thalassia testudinum (assembly GCA_037157565.1). Classification (NCBI taxonomy): domain Eukaryota; kingdom Viridiplantae; phylum Streptophyta; class Magnoliopsida; order Alismatales; family Hydrocharitaceae; genus Thalassia; species Thalassia testudinum. The sequence goes on along the minus strand of JAZHRO010000003.1, from coordinate 1,183,414 downwards.
GTCCCACACCCGGGATGCTTCTCGTGAGATAAAGTCCAAATTTTCGTCCCCCTTCGAAAGTGGATCCTGCGACAACGATGACGTGTTACTCCATTCTCGTTCTTCTGCTTCGTCCTCCTTCATCCAGGCATCCTCCTGTCCAGCTTGTCCTCCAAGCAACCATCGAGAAGGATATCTCTCTCCCTATTCTTTTTACTGCTTTCTAGTATAGATTTACTGCTTTCTACTGCAGTTGTGCTCGTCCTCCAAGCGATCGTTGAGGAGGACATTTCTCCCTCCATTCTTTTAATGCTTTCTAGAGTAAATTTATCACTTTCTAGTGTAATTGTTTTATGCTTTCTAGTTGTAATAGTGAAATGAACAATCTCCTTAATGATAAACTCCTTGTTTATTCTACATCTCATTTTAATTTCTGTGTGTAATATTCTCTCTCTCTCTTACTCTCTCTCTCTCTTCTATTTATTGTAAATAGTTAGATAGTTGTAAATTGAATTACTTTGTGACAAATAAAAACAAACACATAGTTTTTAAATCAAATGTCCGCCTCCTTGTGTTCGAACTGGAATTTTCATTTTGGTATAAATTTTATTTGTTGAACACGAGTTCTCTGCTTTCAAACTACAACGATAGGTTTTCTAAAACCAAACACGTTAGCGTAGCAATTCGAAAGTTCAACATTTTGGCGCCGTTGCCGGGGAGGCGACGATCTTTGATTTCTCTTCGTGTTTTGTAACTTACAAATCATTTACCTAACTTTTCTCCTTTCTTATTGTAATTGCAGGTACTCTTTCGAGACAGGCAAAAGCTGTAGATCGGAGAAAAGTGCTTTGGAAGGTTCTGTGAGTTATCCCCCATCTCCCACCCATTAGATTTCATTCCACAACATAATAATTCAATAAGCAATCAACTTAGGTGTTCTTATAAACTCTAAGGTTAGATTGTTTGTTGTTTGACACCCACACCCGCCTCAACCCCCACATTAGAAAAGAAAATTAAAAAAAATCTCACAGAGGTACACAACCTCATCTGATTTTCAAAATCAACCGGTAAACCAATCTTTGGAGCCGGTACACACATTCAAACACATAATTGAGTAGAAATCAGATTAGGTAATCATTTGTGTGCCTAATTAAGTGATGCAATAGATCAATTGTTTGAGTTGATTGGGCCGCACCACTTCAAATAAAATCAAATCATCAAGTAGCTGCCAATTAGGTTCAACTCTTAGGGATTTACCAGGCACTCCACATTCTTTTTAAGCTTTAAAGGAAAACATTTTCACCCGTGCTTTCAAAACCTGGTGTGCCAATGAAACTTGTTTGAAAACACCTAAAGTTGAATCCTAAAAGCTACTAAGCAAGATTTGAACCTTAAAATTCACCACATCAAAAATAATCTTGCTTGAAAACCATTGGTTGTGCACGCACACACAAATCAATCAATCATTAAGGGCACAACCCATTTAAAGGGCCCATCACATTCCAAAGCACATTCAAACCTAGCCCTAACTAAAACAGAGTAGACGTTGGCCTTAAGGATTGGACTCGCTCTTCAGAACCCGGAATAAGATTATTTTTGATTAGTCTGTTTCTACTGTTCAATCTGATGTTTAGCTAGGGGAGCAGAATCAAACGATCGCAGCTGGGGGGTTCACTTGGAACTGGAGGCGCAAGCCGAAGGAAGAACCTTCTCCTCAGTCCCTCCTTCTAACTGGTTGGATTGAACAGACAGAAGTAGATCAAATCGTTCCTTTATCTCAAGACGGGTTTTGGGAGTCTGTAGGTCTGTAAGGCTAACCCACTTAAGGACATGTTTGATTGTTTGTATTGCAGGGCACCTTTCTTCCTCTCGCTCATCATGAATCCTTCCACATATTTCACACATTCCCGCTTTTTCCCTCCTGTTGTGAATTATCCTCAACATGACGATTATCCCGACTCGTACTGTAGTCATCCATCAGTTAGTTGGGATAACTCGGATTGGGGATATAGTTCCAGACCTTCGTGTTTAGGGTCTAACCCTGAACACTTTGATTGTGATTTCTATCCTTCTCAGAGCCACATCGATTATAGATCATCATCCTTTCATGAACAACCTAATACGATCTACAATCAAGAAGGATACACCGATCTTTACCCATCATCTGATTACACTGCCTTTAGGTCATCACCACCTTTTGAACAATCTGAAATGACCTATTATCAGGAAGGGCATAACGAATCTCAATTCTTTAATTCCCCTGCATTGAGCCCAAACCTGCCCAACCTTGAACTAACTCATTTGGTTCAGGTTAAGCAGGTTCAAGATAAGGTTCTGGCTAACTTGAGGAATATCATACAATCTTTAGAAGTTCAGCCAACACCTTCCATTGAAAGATTGGAGCCCCTGATTCAGATGATTGATGATTTGAATAAGTATTTGTTGGATTAGCTCCAGGATGTTAAGGATAAGAACCCGGGTGAGTTTCTACTTGGGAAATTAGTGAAATTGAGGATGAGATTCGTGGTTGCTTTGATTCAATCTTGGGATGATTCCCAGGATGAACCCTCTTCAGGAAAGGCAATGACAGAACCCGCTCAGGCACTTGTTAGGGGGGACATGTGTTACGAGGCTGACCAGATTGAATTAAAGCAACCAATTAAGGAAGATCTGATTTCTTCACCTGAGATCCCTGAGTCGGGTTATGAGGAAACGTATATCTCCTTGGAACAGAAAGTGACAAATGATTTTGGGACATACATTGATACGGATCCTGATTTCTTTGATGGTGAAAATTCAAGTTGCGAAGTCCCACGTGAGTTTTCTGAACACGATTTCTGTGAGACGATTGGGCTTGAGGAATCTGATAGATCATTTGATATCCCAATAACTGAGGAAACTGATCTTATTAGGGCACACATTGCCGATCCAGAATCACATTTTCTGGTGGGTTCAATTCAATGCCCTGATTGTCAGTTATACCCCGTTGAGCTTATCGATAATTCTATTTCTGAGATAATTGGACCCAAGTCAATTCTGATTCTGCCACATCATTTAGACTTGGAGATTTCAGACGGGGTGATTAACATGCAAGAGGTCTCAGAATTTAACGTTCTGATTGAGGAGGATAGGAGTTGGGAAGTTCTTATTTGGGAAGCTAACTTCGGAGGAAGTAGAAGACTGTGTCGTAGGGTACCTATTAAGCCAAAACCTACAAACCAGGACCCTTACGACATTTATTTTGAGGATGCCAAACCCAAGACACATTCAATTTTTATCCTTTTGAGCTTCAATTCTCTGTAACCCGACATTTTGGTTTTGGGTTGCATCCTCATAAATCGCAGGCTCGACCCCGCTTGCATTCTGATTTTAGGTTTTGGGTAATTTTTATCCAGAACCTCAGATATTCTCGATTATGGGGGATGGGTCTACACCACAATCTGGTCCACATCTGTGGACATCTACTGACAGGTCAGAGGATTCTTTTGTTTATTCTGATTTTGGCCTGCACTTGTGAATTCTTCATTTCTCTTCTTTGTATAGTGTGCCTAGCTGAAGGCACTAAACTCAGCACATATACAGTTCTTTTTAGTTTTCATCTCAGAGCGGACCTGACACTCACGCAATTCAGGTGCTTTCTACGCTATTCCACTCTGTTTTATGTCTTTTTAATACAATGAGGACATTGCATTAGGTAGGCATGGGGGGGTGGATATTCATCTTTGAATTCATTTGTCAGCTCCGTAGATTTGTTTTATTTTCTTTTATTAAAAAAAAAATGGAATTAGGAAAGAGAACTTGGGTTTAAGAAAATTTTCAATCTTAGGAAATACTACATTATGATTTGAATACAAAGACCCTTCAGGTCTTTGGACTTAATCAGCCCGTGTATCCACTAAAATGTGAATTTGTTTTTCGAGTCCTCGCCAACCTAAATTCTATTTTAATTGGAATAAATAAGTTTGGGGTGATAAGTACACGACTTATCAACCTGCCCTCTGATTTGAGGGAATTTTGAGTCTTAAGCATCTACACACTTTCTTTGCACTGACTCGTTGTTCAGCGATTTTTACGGAAATTGGGTAGCTAATGAACCTTCTAGGGTGATATGGCTGGCAAGTTATCGTGGGTAACAGCCCATAGGTAGGTTGTCCAGAGCCTAGTCACTGGACCTTTCTCTTTTTGCTGCCCTTAGGTAAATCTTAGACAAGGGAAGCCACCTACTTAAAAAAAAAAAGAAAAAGAAAAAGAAGTAAGTCACACTTCGCCGCACGCGTATGACTGGCAAGTTGTCGGTGGTAACAACTCTCGACCGGTTGTCCAGAACCCAGCTTAGTGAATGCACGAAAAAAATTCCCAAAACACTTAGAAAGAAGCGGAGAAGTAGAATAATCCGGGGAGATATACACTGGATTCACCCTTGTGTTGACCCCGTAAAAAAATAAAAGTAGGGAGAAAGCTACTGGTTGTAAAGATACACCTTTAGGCAGAATTTCTTTTAGGTCACCTAGAGGCGTAGAAATCTGAAGTTCGTTTTAATTGCCGGTTAACGAGTCTATCACAATCACAATAAGATGCTTAAAACTTAGGGTTCTCATCAAATCTTGGGTGAGTTGAATGGCTGTAGAAAGCCACTCTTAAACCCTAAAATTTGAAAATCCAAAAAAATTAGAAAAGAGTCAAAAGAGAAAAAGAATTTTTTTTAAATAAGGCGAGGGCTTGAGGTGGTTTGCATTTTGGCAGATACTCGGGCACTGTTGTGTCTTTGAAAGTTCATATCATAAGTAGACAATTTCTTAATGATTGAAAATAAACTTAAGCCCAAATAATCCAACCGAATTCTTTTATAAATAACATATAGTTTTTGCTAGGGACTAGCAAAAGATAGGCATGGGGGTATGATGTAAACACATTTACACTACTTAAGATGTCTATTTATGCATGTTCTTAAGCATAGGATTGCATTACATGCTATAAATATTGCATAACATGTATCATCTTGCATTTAGAGTAGTTTGAATAAAATGGAGGTTAATTGCCTCCTTTTATGTGCTTGGACAGGGCAAACATTTTATTGGGGCCTCGGATCGAAGATCCAACCGTATGGATGTGATCAGGGCGACGATTGGAGTTAACGATCCAAGATCGCCCTAATCAGGCATCTGTAGCATCAGATAGTGACCGGGGAATCCTAGAAGATCAAGGGCCAGGATGGTGTAAATTTGCACTTCAAATGACAAATCCGACCGCACGGATGAATTCGGATCGATGATCGTAGCCTAACGATGCAAAAATCGAGTCAATCCGACATCCGTGGCACTATCTACAACACCCAGAAGATGGAAGACCAAGATGGCACCACGTGGTGCCATCTCGGTCGCCCAAACGGCCACATGCAATCACTGAAGTCTCTGCATCCGCTCTCTCTTCGCCGTTGGATCTCGATCCAACGGCTGTGGACAGCTGCGCCTAAAAGCATCCGCTCGACCATCCGCGCAGTGGTCGAAGGCCCTATCGCGAGCTGCAGCTGCAGGTTTGAGCCGTGATAGCGAAATACGCGTGATTTGTAAAAGCAGTTTTTTAACGTCGTTGTAACACGTGAATCCGCTTTCGCTTTTAAAATTTATATCCTAGATAGGGGAGTATCTAGGGTCGTCCAAGGAGGCGATATGGTTGCAAAATTGATTCTCTTGCTTGGAATATATCTCAACATTCTTTTTGGTATTTTTCAATATATCATTTTTTTATTTTTAAACTAAGGCAACATGCGAACTGATGGCGGGAAAAGTGTTTACACTTCGAATTAAAATACTATTTTCATGTGACAAGCAGAACCTCTCCCTAAGCTCACTCTAGGCAAGTGGAGGCCTAGAATAATTAGGGAGAGGGAGTGAAGAATGCTGAAAATAAGCTAATAGAAATGCAAACAAAAAAAAAATTGCAAAGAAGGCAACTAGATAATTGATAAAGTGTTTTACAAAAGGCCTAGTAGAGGAAAGCTTGTACTATTAGAAAATTGCAAATAAGAAAATAAAACACAAATCCTCTAGATAGATGGTGAAGAAGAGGGCTTCTTGCTCCAAGGTTGGTGGCTCCCAAGCTTGAAAAGAATCCTCCAACTCCTTCCTTGCAGAACTCCGCCAAGGTGATGACCTCCAAGGCAAGCCCTAAGAGGGCGTGCCCTAAGTTTCTCTCCAAGGGTGGGCGTCCACCCTAAGCTTTTCTCCTTTGCCTGGCCGTCCTCCTTGAAGTGGGAGAGTCCTCCTCCTTGGCGTGGCCCAAGTTGAAGAGAGTGGGGAGAAGAAGGCACCAAAAGGGCTAGTGGTGTGCCCCTTTAATCTCCTTCTCTACTCCTTCTCCTTGGGCGTAGGTATAGGTGGATGTAGGTAGAAAATACACTAAAGGAGGATGCCCCAAAAATGGTGGTAGGTGGTGGCTTTTTATAGAATAGGAGGGGGGCTATGGTGACCTTTGAAATGGATGGCCAAGATGAGTTGATGGAGGTGGTTGGAGATCCCATGGCCAAGGAGAGTTGGCGCCACCTTAAAGGGCACCAAGGGGTAGTTATGGGTGTTGACACCCTTTGGTGTTGGTGCCAAAATGGGCATTCTAGAAGGTCATTAGGTGGCGCCACCTTAAGGTTCTAGAAGGGGGGGTATGTGGATGGCTAGGATGGCTTATGTGGATAGGTGTAGGGTGGATTTAAGGGGCTGAAAGTGGTGCCAATATAGAGGTGGTTAGGGGTAGTTTTTGGCGCCAACTTGAAGTGTCTTTTGGTGGAGATAATGGGGTGAAGGGATGGCTACGAGGTGGCGCCAACTTGAGTAGAGTAACTAGCTTAGGTAGGCTTGAGTTGGTGGAGCTAGCTAGGGTTGATTTTGGAGGTAATGAATGGCCAAGGAGCTGGTTGTTAGCTATGCTAAGCTAAGCTAAGATAAGATAAGCTAGCTTAGCTAAAGGTGGAGTGGAGGAGAAGGTGTTGGAGCTAGGGTTTGGAGGAAGGAGCTGAGGAGGAGAGTCTGGAGCTGGAGCTGGAGCTGGCTGCTACTGAAGAGGCTGGCATGGGGCTACTCTAGCTGGCTTAGCTTGCTAGTTCTTTGCTAGCTACTAAGCCAAGCTAAAGTGAGCTAGCTTCTACCAAAATGAGCTGAGGTGAGCTAGGTCTGGTGCTCCCGAGGAGAATCAAGCTGGTTGAGGCAACTAAGGTAGCTTAGCTCAACTGAGATGAGCTAAGCTGAATCCCCGGGAGCTGGACTTGAGCTTCCTGAGCTGAGATGAATTCTTCTTCAGCTGGCTGGAGTTGAGTGGAGCTGATTGTAGCTGGATCTGAGCTGGGGTGAACTCCTGTCAACTCAGCTGAGCTAGCTAGAGCTCCCTGTGAACTAGTGGGAGCTGAGATGAGCTAGACTCAGCTAAGTTGAGCTGGATCTGAGCTGACTTGAGCTAGGGTGAGCTAAGGTGAACTCTCTTGAGCTGCCATCCAGCTAAGATTAGCTGAATGGAGCTGGGATGAGCTAACTCTAGTTCAAGTAAGCTAGGTTCCAGCTATGGTGAGCTGGATCAAGCTGGGTTCCAACTAGTCTGGGCTTCTCCTTCACCAATTGCCTTCTTGAGTGCTAGGGTTTTAGGGATCTGTGAATCTGTACATCCCTAACACTCACAAAACACATTAAAACAACAATAAAAAATGCAATGCATGCCTATCCTAATTTATGCCTAAATGCAGCCCAAAAACCCGTTTGCAGAGAAAAATCCTAAGAGCTAGGTTAGTTTTAAAGCATAAAAATGATGATAAACTGGTGTTTATCACACCCCCATGCTTATCTTTTGCTAGTCTCTTAGCAAAACATTAATTTTTTTTTTTTTTTGGAAAATGGAATTTTTGGGAAATCTAATTTTTTTGACTTTTGAGGAGAAAAAGAGATTAAGGGACCTTGGTAGATTAAAACACAGGAGATACGGGATTTGTTGAAGATAAACATCAGGATTTGTTTTTGGATCCAACCATTAGATAGAACGGGATCAATATATCCTCAGAAAATTCACAAATTAACCCTTTGTTAATTCAGATGACTTGAAATGTTTGTTTTTAGGATTTTTCTGGCTCGTGAATCTGATTCGCAACTTGCAAATTCCTTTAAAACCTTGTGTCGGTGCATGTGAAAAGCCAACCTTAATAAGGACGTGTTATTATTATTATTATTTTTTCCCATGCTTATTTTTAGCTTAGTCTTACAACAGATGTGTCGGTATCATCATTCCCATTACCATTCCTCGAGGGGGCTCTGGCGCCAGTACTTCGGGATAGCACTGTCCATGACACCACCCAGGAGCTCACAACCCCAAAACACGATGCGGTGAAAAGGGGCGCTCCAAGCAAACTCAAGCTCTTGCTCCGACGCTATAGCTAGAGCACCGTCCAAGACACTTGAGCTGCTGAAATGCGCTTTAATGCTCCGTCTAAAGATATGAAATATAGATATAGAGCAGCACCGAGGCGGTAAAATGTTGACATCGTGTCCTCAAAGAAGGTTTTTTCCTTCTTCTCGACGGTGGGAACTCAAACCAATGATCTGCTTCAGACTTTTACTAAATCCAAACAAGGGAGTTTTTTCGAATTTTTAGTTATTTTTAAGTGTTGGCTTGTGTGTGAAAATTGACACAAGAAGTTTCTCAAGAACTGCAGGTTTTTGAATCAAAAACTAAGTCAAATACTTTCCATATTACAAAATAGGATCAAGTCACCTGAACTATCATGAGTTCAGGTGGAATTTTAGAGAAGGATATCTGATCTAGTCTAAAATAGACCCTGGAATTCTAATGATCAGATCCATATCCTCATCATTAGTTTGTTAAAGATTAAATCCCATTGTACCAGAAGTGAATTTTTCGACCGTAGTCCCGATTTCAAAATTTTTCCTCAAAAAGTTTTCAATATATATATATTTTTTTTCTTTTTGTTTTTTGTTTTTGGGTATGCAAGCAGGAAATAAATTAAAGAAAATTGCATGTTTTTAGGTTTTAAACATCCTAAATCTATCGTAAAAATTTAAAAACACCCCCCCATGCTTAAGATATGCCATGTCCTCATGCATTAGGAGGGAAAAGGAATCACCTTAGTGAAGAACGGTCAGGTTTAGGATGAATAAAACCTGGAAAAAGAAGAAAAAAAGGAAAGCAAGAAAAAAAAAATGATGGGTTACCTCCCATCCAGTGCTATCTTTTACGCCATTCAGCCGGGCGTGAAGGTATGCACAGAAGACAGAAAATCATGTAAATAATTGGACACTTGGATGCCCGCAAAAAAGGTGTCTTCGTCTAGATCCCTAGAAAATTGATTAGAAATAATATTGGGATCAAAGTGAGATGGAAATTGATAAGTGTGGCCCGAGTCTGGCCATGGTTTTAATTCAGGTTGGGTGCCAAACTCGGGCGGGGTTGGTGGCAGGTCCGTAAGAAAGGGGTCGGGGAAGGAATGGTGAGTTAGTGTGGAAAAATTAGGTGCGTGAATAGTGGGTGGGTTAGGGGGGGTATCAGGAACACATTTGGAGTCAAGACAAGTTTCCGGATCACAGATCTTGCCGACCATTGAGTCTAAATCAGAGTCCTCAAAAAAACTGTGGTCGGTAAGAGTATCTATTAACATTGTCTCCTCCACCATATTAGAAATTTCAGTATCTGAGTCCTCAAAGAAGTTATCATCATGGAATCTCCTGGAGGATTTAAAAATATCTAAGGTGATAGTTTGGCCTGCACAGTTGATATCCATTTTGCCTGTGTGGCAATTGATATTTGCCTTTGCAGTAGCCAAAAAGGGGCGTCCAAGGATTATCGGGGAGTCCAGTAATGATTCGGGTGCCTCAATGTCAAGAACCAGAAAGTCTGCAGGGAAGACACAATTCTGGACCTTGACTAATACATCCTCGACAATCCCACGAGGTTTGATTGTAGATCGGTCGGCTAATTGCAGGGTAACCTCGACGGGTTTTAATTCACCGATCTGAAATTCTTCGAATAAACTTGTGGGAATAATATTTACAGAGGCACCAAGATCAAGGAGGGCGCGATTAAATGTAGTGTCATTAATAATTACAGAAATTAAAGGCGCCCCCGGATCTTTCATCTTAGGAGGTAGCTTACTCTGTATGACAGAGCTTACTGTCTCCGAAAGATGCACCTGTCCTAGATTTTTGGCCTGCCTTTTAGGAGTACAAATCTCCTTTAAAAATTTAGCATAGGTAGGTATATATTTAATGGCATCTAGGAGAGGGATATTGATATGAACTTGCCCAAATAGCTCCATGAGTTCTTCTGTAGTGGGCTCAGATTTCTTTCTTTTGTTGGTGGTAGGGTAGAGAGCTTGTGGGAAAGGGATAGGAATCTTGTCTTGAGATTTTTGTTGTTCTTTTTCTTCCTGATGGGGAGGTGGGGAGTCAACTTGCACATGTATCTTACCAGGTTCGTGCGAAGGCTCGGGGTCAGTGGTGGTTTTCCCACTCCTCAGGGTAACTGCATGTGCAGTCGGATTATTATTTGGAGGAGGTGGGGGGGCCTGTGATTGCAGGAACCTGGGCGGCTGCTGAGGGGGATTAGGAGGAGGCTGATTTGGATAATGTGGATTTCTGCCCATATAATGGTTCCCTTGGTGATTGGGATTGGGTATGGGTTGGGACGGAAGATGTCCTACAGGTCTTTGCGTGGGAGCAACCCCAATCTGATTGTTCAGATTTGTGATATTGCAGGTTACTTCCGTCATTTTTGTTTGCATATCCTGCAGGGTCCGTAGCATCTGGGCATTGATATCTTGTTGGGATGGCCCAGGATGGAAATTTGGATTCGACCCATACCCATTAAAATGATATGGTTGGGAGGAAACTTGATTATTCCAGGAGTAGTTCGGGTAATTTTTCCAATTGGAAGAATTTTTAAAAGGCTCCTGGATGGCAGAAATATTTTGGGTGGGGTTAAGATCTGGATAATTGAAATTCCCCAGTGAATCATGGGCAACCTCAGAATAATCAGCAGGAGTGGTGTTGAGATTGTGCAAATTTTCTCTTCGTTGAAAGTTAGGTTGGGTTAGATGTGGGCGTGGAGCTTGAATTGATGTGGCAAGTCTTTCCTCAATTTTCTTTTGATTAATATGCATCTGGTCGAGTTTCTGAGCGATCATTTGAAGATCGTCTTGGGTGACTGGGATAGATTGAGTGCCTATTTCATGAACACCAAACTGCGGGTTTTGGGTTCTGCAAAATGTGTTCATGGAAGCTTGGTTAAATGAGTTTTCACTCATTTCTTCAAATAGATCATAAGCACTTTCAGCATCTTTATTTAAGAAGTTGCCGCCACACGAGGCGTCGACAAATTGTCGGATTTGATCTTCTAATCCATGATAGAAGATTTGCACGAGCTGCCACAAAGGAATCTCGTGGTGCGGGCAACTTCTTAAAAGGTCCTGAAATCTTTCCCAAGAATCATGGAAAGTTTCGCCAGATTTTTGGTGAAAGGTCGTAATAGATCTTCGTAAGGAATTGGTACGACCTATGGGAAAGAATTTCTTGAGGAAGGCACTCTTGAGTTGAGGCCATGTTGTAATGGGTCGGCCAATGGTCCTGAACCAATAAGCGGCCTTATCTTTAAGAGATAATGGAAAAAGCCGCATCAGCCATATGTCTTCTTGCACATTTCGGGAACGGGTTGTCTGTGCAAGAAGAGTTAGTTCTTCAAGGTGGCTGAAAGGGTCTTCCCTAGGAAGGCCATGAAAGTGTTTAATCAGGTTCAGGACGGCTGGCTTGATCTCAAAGTCCCCCTCCGGTATGACCACCCCTGGTCGTTCCTCATAATAAGACGGATCATAGAAATCTTTTAGAGGAACAACAGGCTGCTGACGGGGTGGTGGGTTTGGCCTTGGATTGGCTAGGTTTTGGATGTTCCTAGCCAATGTTTGTTGATTGGAATTTAATTTATTAATCTGATCGGCCATCAATTTTAAAAGATCAGGTAGGGGGTCTTGATGTTGTGTGTGGGGCAACTCAAGATTGGGGAGCTCCAAGTGTGGGAAGTTACTGGTGGTTGGGTTTTGGGTGGAAGGGTTAGAAATAGGGTTAGAGGTGGGGTTAGAGGTAGACGTGGAAGGGTCAGTGGACCTATTTTGTTGTGTTTCCATTTTTTCAGGAGAAGACAGAAAAAGTGGTCTTTTTACGTGGGGGCGAAATCAAATGGTCCTTCCAAGTGCAGATTTTGAGACCGTCACCCGTGCATAAAATGGAAGAACGGGGAGGGGAGGAGAAGAGGAAGAGATGAGAGAAAGTGTGCAATTCAAACAAACAAAAATTAGACCTAACTTAATTGTGACTCCCTAATAATAACTTAAGACTTGGTCTATATAGGAAATAAGTAGTCAATAGTGAATACCCGTTCTATCAACAAATCTAGCCAAGTTGCTTAAGGGGAGGTTTGGGCCCAAACGTTTCCCAGGGAAAACCCCAGGTGCTTGTACAAACCCGCGCCTGGTCGTTTGACACGGCCCCTCAGCCTGAACACCAGATATAGATGACAGAATTGGTACTAACTAAAGAAAACTTAAGACCTAAATAGCAAGCCTAAGTTGATAAAGCCTTAGGGGTCAAGTTGCTACAAATTTTAATTAGGTCTAGGATTCTATACTGCACACGGAATGTGGAGGGCGTTTATTGGGTTGTTGCCCTGTTATTTGATTTTTTTGTGTGTGTGCAGGAATTGGAGAGTGGCTCCAATGAAAATCAAGTTGTCACACAATTTTTTGTATTTTTGTCTTTTAGGATGTGATTTAATTAAATGAATTTTAAGGTTTTTCTCTTTAAGTTTTCAAACAAGTTTGAAAGTTCACAATCAAAGGAAAGACCAGTTGTATGTGTGATTGTATATTTCCTTTTAATTGATTCTCTAAAGAGAAAGAAGAAACCCTAAGCCAATTATCCCTAAGACAGAAATTTAACTACCAATGAATTATTTTTTAGCTTTCAGAATTAAGTAGTGGTCCAAACAAGTCAAACGACACCACTAGTTTGAAGAAAATCAAACAAGGATTCCAGAAAAGATTTTTGTAAGATTTTAGGAATTTTTTTGATAATAGTTTTGAATTTTTAATTGTACTGGTGTCAAAGTCCAGAAATAATACCCGTGGGTATTATAGACTTTTCAGTATTACCACCGACCTCAGAAAATTTTTATGATTTTATATGATATGTAAAATTTCACAGGGATTCCAACAAAATAAATTTCACAAAAATTGGATGAGTATAAAAATTCTGAAAATTCGAGGACAGTAGCAAAACAGGAAGATTAGAGGGTGTGACCCCTCTGTAATCCACGAATTTTTAAAAATTAAATACAAATACAATTGATCTGAAATTTGGAACAGATGTTCCAAACTTAATTGGAAATCACTTTATGAAATTTTATGATTTTAGGAGGCCTGTGGTGTTAGAAATCGATTTTTCAAGTCTGGACAGAAATCTAGACCCGAAAAATAGAACACCAATACTTGCAATGGAATGGTGCTAAAGAAGCATACAAGCAAACAATGATTTTAAAATGCACCACTCCACTTAATTTAAGTGTTTAGGGTCCTGAAAGCCAGGTTTAATATATTTTTGGTAGTTTTAATTAATTATGTGACTAGAAAGAGGAACCAACCTGAATTTTCGCGGGAAGAAAAGGATCTTTAAGCTCTCGCTTCCAGATTCCCGCTTTCCCGCTGTAGTTCCTGCACACACAAAAGAAAGAAAGAGAAGGGGATGAGATCCACTTCAAGCAAGAGAAAATGAGTTAATGCAAAGCCGTGCCTCCCCGGCAACGGCGCCAAAAAGTGATAGCGAAATACGCGTGATTTGTAAAAGCAGTTTTTTAACGTCGTTGTAACACGTGAATCCGCTTTCGCTTTTAAAATTTATATCCTAGATAGGGGAGTATCTAGGGTCGTCCAAGGAGGCGATATGGTTGCAAAATTGATTCTCTTGCTTGGAATATATCTCAACATTCTTTTTGGTATTTTTCAATATATCATTTTTTTATTTTTAAACTAAGGCAACATGTGAACTGATGGCTGGAAAAGTGTTTACACTTCGAATTAAAATACTATTTTCATGTGACAAGCAGAACCTCTCCCTAAGCTCACTCTAGGCAAGTGGAGGCCTAGAATAATTAGGGAGAGGGAGTGAAGAATGCTGAAAATAAGCTAATAGAAATGCAAACAAAAAAAAATTGCAAAGAAGGCAACTAGATAATTGATAAAGTGTTTTACAAAAGGCCTAGTAGAGGAAAGCTTGTACTACTAGAAAATTGCAAATAAGAAAATAAAACACAAATCCTCTAGATAGATGGTGAAGAAGAGGGCTTCTTGCTCCAAGGTTGGTGGCTCCCAAGCTTGAAAAGAATCCTCCAACTCCTTCCTTGCAGAACTCCGCCAAGGTGATGACCTCCAAGGCAAGCCCTAAGGGGGCGTGCCCTAAGTTTCTCTCCAAGGGTGGACGTCCACCCTAAGCTTTTCTCCTTTGCCTGGCCGTCCTCCTTGAAGTGGGAGAGTCCTCCTCCTTGGCGTGGCCCAAGTTGAAGAGAGTGGGGAGAAGAAGGCACCAAAAGGGCTAGTGGTGTGCCCCTTTAATCTCCTTCTCTACTCCTTCTCCTTGGGCGTAGGTATAGGTGGATGTAGGTAGAAAATACACTAAAGGAGGATGCCCCAAAAATGGTGGTAGGTGGTGGCTTTTTATAGAATAGGAGGGGGGCTATGGTGACCTTTGAAATGGATGGCCAAGATGAGTTGATGGAGGTGGTTGGAGATCCCATGGCCAAGGAGAGTTGGCGCCACCTTAAAGGGCACCAAGGGGTAGTTATGGGTGTTGACACCCTTTGGTGTTGGCGCCAAAATGGGCATTCTAGAAGGTCATTAGGTGGCGCCACCTTAAGGTTCTAGAAGGGGGGGTATGTGGATGGCTAGGATGGCTTATGTGGATAGGTGTAGGGTGGATTTAAGGGGCTGAAAGTGGCGCCAATATAGAGGTGGTTAGGGATAGTTTTTGGCGCCAACTTGAAGTGTCTTTTGGTGGAGATAATGGGGTGAAGGGATGGCTAGGAGGTGGCGCCAACTTGAGTAGAGTAACTAGCTTAGGTAGGCTTGAGTTGGTGGAGCTAGCTAGGGTTGATTTTGGAGGTAATGAATGGCCAAGGAGCTGGTTGTTAGCTATGCTAAGCTAAGCTAAGATAAGCTAAGCTAGCTTAGCTAAAGGTGGAGTGGAGGAGAAGGTGTTGGAGCTAGGGTTTGGAGGAAGGAGATGAGGAGGAGAGTCTGGAGCTGGAGCTGGAGCTGGCTGCTACTGAAGAGGCTGGCATGGGGCTACTCTAGCTGGCTTAGCTTGCTAGTTCTTTGCTAGCTACTAAGCCAAGCTAAAGTGAGCTAGCTTCTACCAAAATGAGCTGAGGTGAGCTAGGTCTGGTGCTCCCGGGGAGAATCAAGCTGGTTGAGGCAGCTAAGGTAGCTTAGCTCAACTGAGATGAGCTAAGCTGAATCCCCGGGAGCTGGACTTGAGCTTCCTGAGCTGAGATGAATTCTTCTTCTGCTGGCTGGAGTTGAGTGGAGATGATTGTAGCTGGATCTGAGCTGGGGTGAACTCCTGTCAACTCAACTGAGCTGGCTAGAGCTCCCTGTGAACTAGTGGGAGCTGAGATGAGCTAGACTCAGCTAAGTTGAGCTGGATCTGAGCTGACTTGAGCTAGGGTGAGCTAAGGTGAACTCTCTTGAGCTGCCATCCAGCTAAGATTAGCTGAATGGAGCTGGGATGAGCTAACCCTAGTTCAAGTAAGCTAGGTTCCAGCTATGGTGAGCTGGATCAAGCTGGGTTCCAACTAGTCTGGGCTTCTCCTTCACCAATTGCCTTCTTGAGTGCTAGGGTTTTAGGGATCTGTGAATCTGTACATCCCTAACACTCACAAAACACATTAAAACAATAATAAAAAATGCAATGCATGCCTATCCTAATTTATGCCTAAATGCAGCCCAAAAACCCGTTTGCAGAGAAAAATCCTAAGAGCTAGGTTAGTTTTAAAGCATAAAAATGATGATAAACTGGTGTTTATCAAGCCGCAGCGAAGGGGAGAAGGGCGCAGGAGAGCGAGCGCGGGCGTGCGTTGGATCATGATCGGGAGGCTCAGATCTTCTAATAGTGGCCACGTGCTATTTCACGCGAGGCGGTCACGTGGTATCGTATGCGCTGGGCAGGCGCGCAGCGAGCGGGTCAGCTGAATGAATGTGCGGCGGGCGTTGAGAGTGGGCAGCTGCGGAGGCGCGCGTGGGGAGCACCCACTATACCCACATTGGGGCTTTAGCGATGGTTTTATCAGTCACTAAAGACCCCTCATTTAATGTTTTATAGATGTAATAACCAATTTGCCCCCACTCCTTACAACTATAAAAGGAGACCCCCTCCATACGAAATTCTCATCCGTTCCTTCTCTTCTCTACCTCTCCAAAGGTCAAGAGAAGCTTGTCCCACACCCGGGATGCTTCTCGCGAGATAAAGTCCAAATTTTCGTCCCTCTTCGGAAGTGGATCCCGTGACGACGACGACGTGCTACTCCGTTCCCGTTCTTCTGCTTCGTCCTCCTTCGTCCTGCTTCGTCCTCCTTCGGCCAGGCGTCGTCCCGTTCGGCTCGTCCTCCAAGCGATCGTCGAGGAGGATATCTCTCTCCCTATTTTTTTTACTTCTTTCTAGTATAGATTTGTTGCTTTCTAGTGTAGTTCTGCTTGTCCTCCAAGCGATCGTTGAGAAAGACATTTCTCCCTCCATTCTTTTAATGCTTTCTAGAGTAAATTTATCACTTTCTAGTGTAATTGTTTTATGCTTTCTAGTTGTAATAGTGAAATGAATAATCTCCTTAATGATAAATTCCCTGTTTATTCTACATCTCATTTTGATTTTTATGTGTAATATTCTCTCTCTCTTCTATTTATTGTAAATAATTAGATAGTTTTAAATTAAATTATTTTGTGACAAATAAAAACAAATGCATAGTTTTTAAATCAAACGTCCGCCTCCCTGTGTTCGACCTGGAATTTTCATTTTGGTATAAATTTTATTTTTTGAACAAGAGTTCTTCGCTTTCAAACTACAACGACAGGTTTTCCAAAATCAAACACGTTAGCATAGCAATTCGAAAGTTCAACACCTAATGATGTCCAAATGCAATCAAGTTTTTATTTAAGCTTAATTGAACATATTAGAAGTAAATTTCACTTTTGATTTGAACTTTTGAACTAAATTGTGTGTTCAATTTGTAATTGGATCACAATTTTACATTATTTAATAGAATATCTCAATAAATGACTTAATTATGCATTTTTAGCATAGATTTGGTGTTCTAGGCCTTTTTCTCTATTTCCCACACTTAACCCTTTTCATGTGTTAATTTGATAGTGTTTAACCTAGTTTCTAACTTGGGCATTTTAGCTATGATGAGTCACAACTCATCACTTGTCTTTGAGGCTTCTAGGAGAAATTAGGGTGATTTCTCCAAGCTGGATTATAGGTATTGGAATAGGTGTTGTTCCTAGTGTTGGTTTGGATAGCCTGGACATCCTCATAGGTTGAGGATAGAGAGTTAGAGTAATTAGGATCAAAGGTCTTGTTTAGGCTCATAGGGGGAGCCGAATCATGATTATTCACAAATTGCTTAGAATAGGTAGCTTGTGAAGAAGTTGGAAAATTAGATGTTTCCTGCACAATAGACCTTGTAAAATATGATTCCGAGCTGAATATTGATCCAATTTCTAATCTAGCTTTTAAGAGACCATGTTCTTCAATTTGGCACATATAGCATCTGTTCCAACCTTCCTAGAGTTATCCTCAATTTCATATATCCCAGCTCTTGGTTACATGGATCTATCAAAAGTATCATAGAGGCATGTTCAAAGAATGTTCACCTAGTTCCTCAAATAATTTATATGCACTATCTGCATCCTTGTTCAAGAAATTGCCTCCGCAAGAAGTATTCACATGTTGCTTATTCTGTGTGGTTAGCCCATAATAGAAAATATGGAATAATTGCCATTTAGGTACCTCATGATGTGGACACTTTCTTAATAGCTCCATAAATCTCTCCCAGGATTTGTGAAGTTGCTTCCTAGATTTTTGAGAAAAAGTACCTCTTGATTGCATTGGTTCAACAAATTGGGAAAATTTTCTTAAGGAAGGCACTCTTCAATTCTGCCCAAGTATAAATAGGCCTTCCTATAGTCCTGTACTAATGTGTAGCCTTATCCATGAGGGAGTTGGGGAATAACTTCATTATCATATCTTCGACATTAGTGTTGAAACAAAAAACGTGCGCAAATGGGAATTGAGTTTTGAAAACTTGTCGATGTAGTATGATTTGCGAAGAAATCCATCAACAGATAAATTTAACCGAAACTCGAAAAGAATTCTGGGTCGAACATAGGGAGGCGGACGTTTGATTAGAAACCGCGCTTGTTTTATTTGTCACGAAGAAGATTAGTTGGTCGAATTGAATCTAAACTAGCTATCTACTTAAAGAATAAATAATGGAAGAAAGAGAGAGAATATTACAAATAAAGAGAAAATAGAGATAGAATAAACATGGATTTCATTACCATAAGCTAATGTTCATTACAATTACAACTACTCACTACACTAGAAAGCGGGAAATTTACACTAGAAAGTGGTAAAAGAGAAGGTAGAGAGAAGTTATCCTCCTCGATGGCTACTTGGAGGACGAGCCGCAATGACGGAGCGTTCGGATGAAGGTGGTGAGATGCGGGATGAAGGAGAATGATGATGGACGATAGAGAACGGGGCAGGATGACGCTGCAGCGGGATCCGCTTCCCGAATGGCGATCAGAGGACCATCGTGGAATGCCCCACGAAGGGGCTGAGAAGGTGGAAAAATTATAATTTTAACTCTAATGGAGCATCCCAGGTTTGGAATAAGCTTTTAGAGCTTTGAAGAGGGTGAGAGAAGAGAGGAAGGGATGAAGAAAGAGTGGGGGTTGTAGGGCTATTTATAAGTAAGGCTTGAATGGGCAAATAGGTCATTTTACTTTTAAAACATTAAATCAAGGTCTTTAATGACGGATTTATCTGTCACTAAAGACCTGATTGTGGGCGACGTGCGCACCTGCCCGTGCCTCTTCTTCTCCTCGCACTCAAATGCTTTCGCACGTCCTCAGATTCTCGGTTGTCCGATCGCAAGATCGGACGGCTTAAGATGCACTCACTCATTCATTGCTTCAGCTCATTGTCGCATGTGCACGCCAACTCTCAGCCGTCCATCTCGCATCCAACGGCTCAGATCACATCGTGCCTGTGCCTCTTCAATGCTAGCGCTCACCTGCAACGTGATCCTCGCTCATCCGTGCAGCCACGTTGCATGCCATCTGATCGCTCGCACTCCTACTCGATTTGAGGCTCAGCGGGGATCAAACCTGCACCTATGCCTCGCGCGAACGCCTCTGCCCGCTATGCTATCCCCTCTTCTTTGTCAACTTTCTAACCACGGCGCACGTGCTCGTGGTCGTTGGATCAAGATCCAACTGTCCAGATCTGATCTTGTGTTGAGGAGAGAGAGAGCGCGGCGAGTCTTCAAACTTCAGCTGGGCCGGTTTAAGCAATCGAGATGGTGCCATGTGGTGCCATCTTGGCCGTCCATCTTCTGTAACTTGTAGGTGCCACGGATGTCAGATTGGATCGATTTTCTTACCGTTGGGCTGCGATCGTCGATCCAAACCCATCCATGTGGTTGGATTTGTCATCTGAAGTACAGATTTACACTATCTTGGCCTTTGACTTATGATTTTCTTAGGATAATATCTAATATTACGGAGGTCCGATCGGGGCAATCTTGGAGTCGTTGAACTCCGATTGTCACCCTAATCTGATCCGTACGGTTGGTTCTTCAATCCGAGGCCCTGATTGAATATCGCCCTATTACCTGACCACAAAAAAAGAAAATTAACCTAAACTTTATACAATCTAACCTAAATGCAAGAAGATGCATGTTATGCAATATTTATAATGTATGATGCAACTCTACACCTAAGAATACACATAAATAGACAATTTATGTGATATAACTGTGGTTACATCAACCCTATGCCTATCTTTTGCTAGTCCCTAGCAAAACTACATGCTATTTATGAGAGAATTAGGTCAGATTTCTTGGGCAATAGCTATTTTTCAATGCTTATGAATTTCAACTTTGACCTGAACTATAGAGACACAACAGCGCCCGAGTGTCTGCCAAAATGCAGATTGCCTCAAGCCTTTGCCTTATTCAAAGAAAGATCTTTTTCTTCTTTTCTTCTTTTCTATTTTTTTTTGGATTTTTGAGTTTAGGGTTTCGGAGCAACTTTCTACGACCACTCAACCCACCCAAGACTCGAAGAGAACCCTAAGTTCTAAGCATCTTTATGTGAAATGTGATAGACTCACTGATCGGCGATTAGAACGGATTTCGGGTTTCTATGCCCCTAGGTGACCTTGAAAAGAAATTCTGCCTAAAGGTGTGTCTATTCGACCGGTAGATTTCTCCCTACTTTTATTTTTATGAGATCAACATAAGGGCGAACCCTGTGTATATCTCCCCGGCTTATTCTACTTCTCCGCTTCTTCCTAAGTGTTTTAGAATTATACGTGTATTTCTTAAGCTGGGTTCTGGACAACCTACCAATGGACTGTTACCCACAATAACTTGCTAGTCATACTCGTGCGGTGAAGTGTGACTTTTTTTCTTTTTCTTTTCTTTTCTCCTTTTCTATTTTTATTTATTATTTTTTTTTCTTTTTGGATTTTTTTTCTTTTCTTTCTTTAAGTAGGTGACTTCCCTGATCTAAGATTTACCTAGAGGTAGCAGGAAAAGAATGGTCGTATGATTGGGCTCTGGACAACCTACCAATGGGCTGTTACCCATGATAACTTACCAGCCATACCACCCTAGAAGGTTCATTAGCTACCCAATTTCCGTTAAAACCACCGAAAAGCAAGTCAGTATAAGTAGTGTGTAGATGCTTAGACTTAAAATCCCCTCCAATCAGAGGGTGGGTTGACAAGTCGTGTACTTATCACCCCAACTTATTTAACCAATTAAAATATGAATTTAGAATGGCGAGGACTCAAGAAACAAGTCAACATTTTAGTGGACACTTGGGTTGATTAAGCCCAAAGATCTGAAGGGTCTTAATATTCAAATAATACAGTTTTATTCTTCAAGATTGAAAATTTTCTAAAGCCCAAGTTCTCTTTACTAATTCCATAATTTTTTTAATAAATAAAAAGAAAACAAAAAGAATCTACGGAGCTGACGAAATAATTCAGAGATGAATGTCCACCCCCCATGCCTATATAATGCAATGTCCTCATTGTATTAAAAAGACATGAAACAGAATAGAGTAGAAAGCACTTGAATTGCGTGAATAACGGGTCCGCTTCAACATGAAAAGAAACTGTATACATGCTGAATTTAGTTCCTTCAGCTAGGCACACTATACAAAGAAAAAAAAAAAAAAAAAAGAATTCACAGGTGCAGGTTAGAATCAGAATAAAAAGATTCACCTCAGGACCTGCCAGCAGATGTCCACAGATGTGGATTAGATTGTGATGTAGACCCAAACCCCTTGGTCGAGTATATCTAAGGTTCTAGATAAAAACTATCCAAAACCTGAGATCAGTATGCAAGCAGGGTCGGGCCTACGATTTGTGAGGATGCAACCCAAGTCCAAAAAGTCTGATAACAGAGAATAAGCTCAAAAGGATAATCAATGAATTTGTGCTTGGGTTGGACATCCTTTGAGTCAAAGGTGTCATAAGGGTCCTGGTAGAAGGTTGGTGGTTTTAGACAAATAAGCACCCTTAGACTTGGTCTTTTACTTCCTCCGGAATTGGCTTTCCAAATCATCATTTCCCAATTCTTATCATCCTCAATCAGTATTTCAAATTCTGGGACCTCGTGCATGTTAATCACCCTGTTTGAATTTTCTAAGTCTAAAAGATGTGACTAAATCAGAATAGACTTGGGTTTAGTGATTTCAAAATCTTTAGTAAGCTCAAAGGGGTGTAATTGAGGAATGGGGAATTGAATTGAATCCTTCATGAAATCAGGATCTGAATCCACCATGCGAGTCCCAACAGGATCAAGTTCCTCAATTTCAGGGCCATCAAATGATTTATCGAATTCCTCAGGCCCAGTTGTCTCACTAAAATCATTTTTTGTAAACTCATGTGAGACTTCGCATAATAATTCTTCACCTTCAGAATCAAAGAAATCTAAATCCACATTGATGTATGTCTCAAAATCATCAATCACTTTTTGATCCATGGAGACATACGTTTCCTCATACCTCGGCTCAGGGATCTCAGGTGAAGAAATCAGTTCATATTTAATTGGTTTCTTTAGACCAATTTGGTCAATCTTAGTCTCGTAACACATGTCCCCCCCAACAAGTGCTTGAGCGGGTTCTGACATTAGATCTCCTGAAGGGGGTTCATCCTGGGAATCATCCCAAGATTGGACTAGAGCAATCACAAATCTAATCCTCAATTTAGACAACTTCCTAAGTAAAAACTCACTCGGGCCCTTATCCTTAACATTCTGGAGCCAATCCAACAGATACTTGTTAAGATTGTCAATCATTTCAATCAGGGGCTCCAATTCTTCAGGGCAAGGTGTTGGCTGAGCTTCTAAAGATTGTATAGTATTCCTCAAGTTAGCTAACACCTTCTAAAGATTGGTTTAGGGTTGGGTGGGTTTGGGTTCAGTGTAGGGGAGTCAACGAATTAAGTATCTTGATACCCTCCCTGATAATAGGTCATTTCAGGTTGTTCATAAGGTGGTGTTGACCTAAAGGTAGTGTATTTTAGGGAGGGGTAAGGATCAGTGTACCCTTCTTGATTGTAGATCATATTAGGTTGTCCAAATGAGGGTGATGATCTATAATCGATGTAGCTTGGAGAAGGATAGAAATTGCAATCATGGTGTCCGGGGTTAGACCCCAAACATGGAGGTTCGAAACTGTATCCCTGATGCGAAAAATCGTGTGATTTGTAAGTAGGGTTTTTAAAGTCGTTGTAACATGCGAAATCGCATACACTTTTAAATTTATATTCTTAGATAGGGGAGTATCTAGGGTCGTCCAAGGAGGCAAGTTGCAAATCAAAATCCCTTGCTTGAAAACATGGAAATCACCTTTCTTTTTGGTCTTTTAAATATATACTTTTTATGGATTTTGGAAATAACAGGAATACTTGGATTTTGTTGGTGAAAGAGACTAACACCTATAATTACTATGCTAACACCTAGGTGACAATTAATTCCTCTCCCTAAGCTCACTTTAGGCACGTGGAGGCCTAGAGTAATTAGGGAGAGGGAGTGAAAAGTGCTAAAAAAATAAAGTAATATAATGCGATAAAGATTGAGAAAAGAAAGCAACTTTAAACTAGGACCAAAAAGGAACCCTAATAGAGGAAAGCTTTTACTACAACTATCAAGGTACAACAAAAATGAAATAAAACTAATGGTCTCAATGATGATGATGGTGAAGAAGAGGTGGAGGTTTCTTGCTTCAAGCCTGGTAGCTCTCGAGCTTGAAAAGCGTCCTCCAACTCCTTCCTTGCTATGCTCCTCCAAGATGGTGTCCTCCAAGGTGGAAGCTACCACCTTCAATTCTCCTCCTCCAAGGGTGGACGTCCACCCTAGGTCCTTCTCCTTTGCCTGGCCATCCTCCTTGAAGTAGAATGCTCCTCCTCCTTGGCGTGGCACAAGTTGAAGAGAGTGGGGAGAAGAAGGCACCAAAGGGGTGGGTGATGTGCCCCCTTAATCTTCTTCTCTACTCCTTCTTCTTGGCCGTAGGTGTAGGTGGGTTTAGGTGGAATTAAACACTAATGGAGGATGATAAAAAATGGTGGTGGGTGATGGGTTTATATAGAGTAGGAAGGGGGCATAGGTGGCTCTTGGAATGGATGGCTAGGATAGGATATGGGGGGTAGTTGGGGATCCTAGGGCTAAGGGTCATTGGTGCCAACCCAAGGGTTACCTAGGTTGTGGTTATGGGTGGTGGCACCCCTTGAAGTTGGCACCAAAATGGGTTCTAGAAGGGGGGCTTAGGTGGCGCCAAGTGTGGTTCTAGAAGGAGGGGTACGTGGGTGGCTAGGATGGGTTATATGGGTAGGTGTTGGGTTAGGATGGGGGGATTTTTGGAGGGAATTTTTGGTGCCAAAACAAGGGTAGTTATAGGTGGTTTTGGTTCCATTTAGTGGTGTCTTTTGGAGGTAGTGGGTAGGCTAGGTTGGTGCCAAGGTGAGGTAGAAGTAGGGTTAGCTTATGTGGAGCTTAGGTGGAGCTAGTTGGTGGAGTTGTTAGGTGGTAAAAGCCAAGGGAGCTGGAGCATAGCTAAGCTAAGCTAGCTTAGCTAGTAGTGGAGTAGAGGAGGAGGCAATGAGAGCTAGGGTTTATGGAGAGGAGCTGGGCAGAAGACATCTAGAGCTGAATTGGAGCTGGTAGCTGTGAAGAGGTTAGCATGGAGCTACTCTAGCTGGCTTAGCTTGCTAGTTCTTTGCTAGCTACTAAGCCAAGCTAAAGTGAGCTGGCTTTTGCTGAATTGAGCTGAGGTGAGCTGGGTCTGGTGCTCCTGGGGAGGACTGAGCTGGTTGAGGCAGCTAAGGTAGCTTACCTCAACTAAGTTGAGCTAAGCTGAGTCCTCGGGAGCTGGACTTGAGCTTCTTGAGCTGGAATGAATTCATCTTCAGCTTGCTGGAGTTGGAGCTGGATGTAGCTGGACCTGAGGTGTGGTGCCTAACCTAATTTATGTCTAAATACAACCCAAAAACCCATTTGCGGAGCATAATCCTAAGAGATAGGTTTGTTTTAATGCATAAGAATAATGATAAACTGGCGTTTATCAATCCCCAATCTGAATTATCCCAACTAGTAGATGGTTGATTACAGCACGAGTCTGGATAATAATCATCATGTTGGGGATACGATGTATTAGGAGGATAAGAATAGGAATGCGTGTAGAATGTGGAAGGATTCATAATAGATGGGAGGAAGAAAGGCACCCTGCAATACAAATAATCAAACATGTCCTTAAGTAAGCTAGTCTAAAGACCTACAGACTCCTAGAAAATGTCTTGAGATTAATAAATGATTTGATCTACTTCTTTCCATTCAATCCAACCAGTTAAAGGGAGGGACTGGAGAGAAGGTTCTTTCTTTGGCTTGCACCTCACGTTCCTAGTGTACCCCCCAGTCGCGATGGTTTGATTCTGCTCCCCTAGCTAGACATCAGATTGAATGGTAGAAACAGACTAATCGAAGATAATCTCGGTCTGGGCTCCGAAGAGCGAGTCCAATCCTTAAGCCCAATGTCTACTCTATTTTAATTAGAGTTAGGTTTGAATGTGCTTTGGAAATTGATGGGACATTTATCTGGGTTGTGCCCTTAATGATTGATTGATATGTGTGTGTGTGCACAACCAATGGTTTTCAAGTAAGATTATTTTTGGATGTGGTGAATTTTAGTGTTTAAATCTTGCTTAGTAGCTTTTAGGATTTAACTTTAGGTGTATTCAATCAAGTTCAGTTGGTACACCAGGTTTTGAAAGTACAGGTGAAGATGTTTTCCTTTAAAGCTTAAAAGAATGTGGAGTGCCTGGTAAATACTTAGAAGTTGAACCTATTTGGTAGCTACTTGATGAGTTGATTTTAGTTGAAATGGTGCGGCCCAAACAACTCAAACAATTGGCCTAATGCACCACTTAGTTAGGCACACAAATGATTACCTAATCTAATTTCTACTCGATTATGTGTTTGGATGTGTGTACCGGTTTCAAAGATCGGTTTACCGGTTGAGTTTGAAAATCAGAAGAGGTTGTGTACCTTTGTGAGATTTAAATTTTTTTTTTTATATGCGGAGGGTGAGGTGGGTAGAGGTGACAAACAAATAATCAAAAACTAACCTTAGAGTTTATAAGAACACCTGGTTGATTTGTGTTTGTGTTATTACGTGGTGGAATGAAAACTAGTAGGTGGGAGGTGGGGGTAAACTTACAAACCCTTCAACAGCACTTACTCCAATCTACCGCTTTTGCTCGCCTCGTAAGAGTATCTGCAATCACAATAAGAAAGGAGAGAAGTGAGGTAAAAGATAAGTAAGGAGGTAAAATGCAAAAAATCAAAGAGCGTCGCCTCCCCGGCAACAACACCAAAATGTTGAAATGGAAAACGTATGCAAACGGGAATTGAGTTTTGAAAACTCGTCGATGTAGTATGATTTGCGAAGAAATCTGTTAACAGATAAATTTAACTGAAACTTGAAAAGAATTTCGGGTCAAACATTGGGAGGCAGACGTTTGATTAGAAACCGCGTTTGTTTTATTTGTCACGAAGTAGATTAGCTGGTTGAATTGAATCTAAACTAGCTATCTACTTAATGAATAATAATAGAAGAAAGAGAGAGAATATTACAAATAAAGAGAAAATAGAGATAGAATAAACATGGATTTCATTACCATAAGCTGATGTTCATTACAATTACAACTATTCACTATACTAGAAAGCAGGAAACATGGATTTCATTACCATAAGCTGATGTTCATTACAATTACAACTATTCACTATACTAGAAAGCAGGAAATCTACACTAGAAAGCGGTAAAAGAGAAGGTAGAGAGAAGTTATCCTCCTCGATGGCTACTTGGAGGACGAGCCGCAACGATGGAGCGTTCGGACGAAGGTGGTGAGATGTGAGATGAAGGAGAATGACGAAGGATGACAGAGAATGGGCCAGGATGACGTCGCAGCGGGATCTGCTTCCCGAATGGTGGTGAGAGGACCACCGTGGAATGCTCCACAAAGGGGATGAGTAGGTGGAACAATTATAATTTTAACTCTAATGGAGCATCCCGGGTTTGGGACAAGCTCTTAGAGCTTTGGAGGGGGTGAGAGAAGAGAGGAAGGGATGAAGAAAGTGTGGGGGTCGTAAGGCTATTTATAGGTGAGGTTTGAATGGGCAAATAAGTCATTTTACTTTTAAAACATTAAATCAGGGTCATTAGTGATGGATTTATCCGTTACTAAAGACCTGATCATGGGCGATGTGTGCACCCGCCTGCGCCTCTTCTTCTCCTCGCGCTCAAATGCTTTCGCACGTCCTCAGATTCTCAGTCATCCGATTGCAAGATCGGACGACTTAAGATGCGCGCACCCACTTGTTGCTTCAGCACATTATCCCATGTGCACGCCAACTCTCAGCCATCCATCTTGCATCCGACGGCTCAAATCGCATCGTGCCCGCACCTCTTCAATGCAAGCGCCTGCCCGCAACGCAATCCTCGCTCATCCGTGCAGCCACGTTGCATGCCATCTGACCGCTCATGCCGCATCCAACGGCTGAAATCAGCCACTCCGCACTCCCTACTCGATTTGAGGCTCAGCGGGGATCGAACCTGCACCTCTGCCTCGCGTAAACGCCTCTGCCCACTACGCTATCCCCTCTTCTTTGTCGACTTTCTAACTGTGGTGCGCATGCTCGTGGCCGTTGGATCAAGATCCAACGTCCCAGATCTGATCTTGCGTTGAGGAGAGAGAGAGAGCGCGGTGGGTCTTCAAACTTCAGCTGGGCCGGTTTGAGCGATCGAGATGGCATCACGTGGTGCTATCATGCCATCCATCTTTTGTTACTTGTAGAAGGTGCCACGGATGTCGGATTGGATCGATTTTCATGCCGTTGGACTATGATCGTCGATTCGAACCCATGCATGTGGTTAGATTTGTCATCTGAAGTATGGATTTACACCATCTTGGTCTTTGACCTATGATTTTCCTCGGACAATATCTGATACTACGGAAGTCCGATCGGGGCAATCAAGTTTAGCCTGACTTAGAAAAAAAATTCCAACCTAGTTGATTAATAGTATGGTTTGCAAATTGATGTGTAATGTGGATAATGTGTAATGGTGTTGGTGGTTGAGATAATGATGTGTTGTAGTATGTTGTGATTTGAAACACCATGAGTGTCATTGTGGTGAGTTGTATGGAATACCCGTCATTACAACCATTATTATTTACTTAGCTAATTTTTACTGGTTTTATTCCAGGTCGTTCACTGGGAGGCAATTAATGAATTACATCGCTCTTTGATCTCAAAATTATCCTCTAATTCCAAAAAGAAGCCTTACATCTTATTAAAGAATGAATGAATGTGGACATGGTTTGCCTACTTACTAAGAATTAATTGTAATGCTTACAAAAACTACTACAAACAAGCACTAAACAATTTATCACTATACTTTAAGCTGTCTTTACAAGTTATAGTATTAATACTTACATGAAAGTACACAATAGACTAAGATTACATGGTATATTAACTTAACTTACTAGTCTGATATCTACAGTAACACATACAATAGTCATAGTGACAGACATAAGCGTTGCTAGATCCCAGAAAACACTATATACAAACCTAAGGAGGAAAGCTGGGGTCTGTAGCGACGCTTATGGTGACATTTTATTCTGTTAGTAAATATATGGGTTTATTTATAAAAATAATTGGCTATACTACGTATACATATATATATTTATATTTCTCTTATATTTGTTTTTACTTACGTAAGTACAACTTCTCTCTCGTCCTTCACACCAATCTTCATCAGATGTTCTTCTTCTTCTGTGTTTTCATTTTGCCTTAGTGACTTTAGCACGCTGTGGCTAAGAGGCGTTTAACAATCGTCATTAACTCTCTTTAATTAATTAAAAATGTGTTTAATTTGCGGGTGCGCTTTTCGAGAGATACACAATACCCAGAGGGTGGGTCCAAACCTCTACTAAGCATGCCCTAATTCTCATTAGGCCGCTTAATTATGTCTTTCATAACTCAGCATAGGGCCTTCTCAGCCCCACGCACACACGCCTCTCTCTGGGCCCCCGGCCCCACAGATTAAGCTCAGAATGCTCAGTATATGCTCAATGTAAGTATGACAGTGTGGTTGTTTCGGGCGCTCGGCGCCCGTGACGACTGCACTGTCTAAACACAAATTCCATATAAATTGCTACGTGTGTTTATTATAAATTCCATATAAATTGCTGCGCGTGTTTAATTTAACAACTTAGTTATAAACTTAATAAATTCATTATTTATTATTTATAAAGGATTAAATTAAGATAAAAGATTTTATTTACTTATAATCTACATATACAAAGATATATATACGATTTTATAGTTTAACTTTGTTAATTGTACTATTTACTGATCTAGTTAGTTTAATAATACATATAAATTAGTTCAGTTTATATATAGTTATATAATTATTGTATTTATTATCTAAATTAAATCCAAAACCTAAGTTACAGTATTCATTATATTTACATAGTAGGTTATACAGTATATATATATACATACTACTTATTTACATATGTAGCCTAGTATATAGCTTATGTCTACATAAGTATGCTTAATATACACAGTAATATATATGTGTATATATATATATTTATTTATTTTTGGTTCTTTTGGGTGTTTCTTTTTACTGTTGTTACAGATTTGACAGAATTAGGAGAGAAGAAGGGAAGAGTTGACTGAGGAGAGAAAGAGGCTTGTTTCACTGTCTTTTAAAGTTTTTAACCCTTTTTATCATGTTTATGATTGCCTTCTTTCTATATAGCATGAAATTTAGGAAGTGTTTACCCATCTTAATACTGTCCTCAGTTAAGTTTCCAATTTTAAAACATGTTTGGGTGGTGATTTTTGACTAAACTAGCTGACACAATTGAGAAAGATAACACAAGCTTGCACAGAAATTAGAGTTCAGTCAGTTAAATAAGAAAGTTTAAATACACAGGGAGTGAATTACATTCAAATGTCAGCTATGTCCAAAACAAAATCTACAAGGTTTTACATTAGAACCTATCTGCTACAACTTATAACAACTAGACAGTAGCAGCAACAAGACATTCCAGACCCTGCAGCAGCTCAGTTCACTGTCCAAATGGTCTAACTGCTGTTGCAGTTAGTCCATTTGAGGTGAAATGTGAGTTTGGGAGAAGAAAAATGTAGCTGCAAGATGCAGCACTTTGTTGTGTCTATTGGGATTAGAATCAAAAAAATCCACACTGAAAAAGAAAATCTCTCTCAATCCCCAATCTGACAAGGGTTTAATTTCTCACTAAAATCACTAAGTACCCCAATTCGAATGCCAAAAACCCTTATAAAAAACTTCATTTCAGATTAAATCCACAAATATCACTGATTTAACTCTTCCTAATGCTATAGTTAGCATGAAGGGAGAATTAATTCAGTCAATTAAAGCCCTTAGTTCAAATCCCAGTTTCTAAAACCTTAAGGAGTATTGAGAACTCTTTAGGTTAGGAAATCACCAAACAGCCTTTCAAAAAAAACACTTATGAATGAGAGATCAAACTTCAAATTACTACAGTAATTATCCTTAGATCTGACTTGCATTCAATGCATTCAAGAAATTATCAAATCAGATCTATGTATGGCTCCTCTGAGATGATTTCTGTCACCAGAAAACCTCTCAGATTCCTTGCCAACAAGGAATTCAAATCAACTTCATTCAATTTGTCAAATCAGAAAGTAAAACCAAATTGAAAGAAAAATCCTTAAAAATCCAAATTGAGGAGAAATCTGACAAACTGAAAATTTTGACCCAAAATCAGGGGCTTTTGTGACCAAGAGTGAGGTGAGTGGGAAGCCCCTTAAGTGCTTGTTGGCGCCAATTTCAGATCTGAGGTTGAAAACCAATCAGATCTGAAATTGGGTCAGAGTGTATGGGTAGAAAGCGAGAAAACATGTTGTGGAAAATTAGAACTGGACATGAAAGTATGGAGAGGGAGATAATTTGAAAACATGGTTATATGAAATCTTCTCCTCTGATCTGGAATGATCAGAGGAGGTGAGGAGGGGATTTAAGCCTAATTCTACTACTACAACTACTTTATCCTACAGCGAAATCGAACATTAACAATTACATTAATTCTACTCTAAACTACTCAACTACAGCTAAAACTAATATGCAGAATTATAAACCTAATCTAATAGGAAGAATGGGACCTATGGGTCCTTAGCCTGTGGCTAAGGAGGAAGAAAGGAGGAAGACGACTCCAGCGGAGGGAAGAGTCTGCTAGTGAGGCTCCAGGGTCGTCCTCAGGTGCTATGAAGTCCTTAGCGACGAGGAGGTCGAGAGAAGGTGATGATTTCACAGCCAGTGGCTGTGAAATCAGAGGCTTGATGGGGAGGAGGGACTGGAGTGGACGAATGATCGCTAAGAGGTGTAGGAGGGAGCGATCTCTTACGCGCGACACCACTGAGGTGCTTAAGTAGCATGCTCAGTGGCTGAGATCACTGCGTAGGTGAGGATAATCAAGATGCAACCAGTGGCAAGGATGAGAGGACCGGAGCGCGCGGCGAGTTAAGCACAAAATCTGACCGTCAGATGAGATCTGGGGAGAGGGGTGATCGCACGCGTCGAATCGCGTGAAGCTTCCATTCAAATCTAGCCGCAGATCAGGATCATGAAGAGCGACGGACGACTGAGATTGGCCGTGTTCTTCGCGCGCTACAGTGCGTGCGAAGAGCAGCAGGCCTCTCTCTGAAATAAAGGAAAATTGCAGATAGGCCCTTGAACCAAGGGGTAGAAGAATTGCGTGCAGGCCCATAAGTGAAAAGAACTACAACCGGAAGGGTCTTGTAGCTTTTCAAAAGGGTCCCTACAGCTTACAAGTAGGTCCAAAGGGGAGTTTTTAAGGGCAAGAGTGTAATGCATGAAGGACCTAAGTGTAAACTACCTATTTCATAACCTAAATGATGTCCAATTGCCTTCAAATTTTTATATGTGCTCAATTGAACATTTAAGACATTGATTATACTTCTGATTTGACCTTTCAAACTTATTTATGTGTTCAATTGATTCATGGATCATCATTTGTACTTTGCTTTCAGAATATCTCATTTTGTGACCTAATTATGAAGTGTTAACATAGAGTAAAGGTTTTAGGTCTTTTTTCTTTAATTCCCACACTTAACCCTTTTTATCTGTTAATCTGATGTTGTTTTACTTAGTGTCTAGCTTAACTTCAGCTTTTTAGCCATGATGAGTAGCCACTCATCATTGATGCATCTATCAGACTAATTTGGGCTTAGGCTCTATAGTGCATAGGGTTAGGTGATGCACTTGAAGGGGGTAGTTGACTAATTAAACCAATTTAGAAAATGTGTACATGCCAAACAATTGGTTGGCAAACAAGACTTAATTAAATGAGTGGCTTTTACTGTTCAAGTCTTGTTAAGCCTTCTTTTAGGGTTTGGAATTAAGTAGATTCAATTAAGTTTTTGTTAGCACACAAAGTTGTATAATCATGAGTGATAGTAATTTGCCTTTAAAGTTCAAGTATATGTGTGCCTATTTCAAACCCTACGAGTTGACCCTAAGTTTATGCAACTGCTAATGATGAATCGATTTTAATTGGGTCATGTGGTGTGGCCCTAGCAAAGCAATCAATGTCTTCTGAGCACCACTCAATTAGGCATATTAAAAATATTTTTCTAATATTTTTCAAGCCCAAAAAATAATTTCCCTCAGTTTATTGTGTACCAAGGTCCAAAGATTAGAAATGACCCAAGTATTTTCCGTGAATTAGGTACTGCAGGTTGCCCAAAAATTCTTAAATTTTTTTTAGAGAATGAAAATTTGACTAGAAATCCAAAGAAAATAATTTCACTCAATTTGAATAAGTATAAAAAATATGAAAATTCAAACAATGCATGAAATTAAGAGAAAACTCACTATTGAATATAGGTCTGATCTGCGAATATTTTAATTTTTTCTACTTGGAGTGGGGACACAAAATTTTTGAAGATTGTTCCTAACTTTGAAACACACATTCAGACCAAATTAGATGGTTTTTGGAGCAGCAGATTTTTGGAATATATTTTTGAAAATTGCTTTTCAGATCTGCCTAAATTTTAGAACGATAATGTGATGATGAAACCTTGAAATCAATCCACCAAAGATTGTTTCTCTATTTTTTTTTTCCATCAAGAGGCCTAATCTTAAGAGAATAATGTTATCTTGATTTCTTCGTTAGCACTTTGCTCCTGCTTACTGCCCCATGATTCGATCTCGTGCTCCTCATGTGGTTTCATGCACACAAAACAACAAACAAGAGAAAGTGAGTTAGAATTCAAGATAAAGCCCACAATGAAAATGAAAGCGTGAATATATGTCGTGCCTCCCTAGCAAAGGTGCCAAAAAATGATTGTCATGAAATCACAGTCGTAAAAACACATTCATTATAGTCGAAATCGTGAAGATACTTTAAAAAATATTTGTAACCAAACTCGTAAAACTCAAACTTTAAAAATCAAAGTCTGGGTCATCTCAGGAGGAGGCAACTGGAGATTTGCGCTTCCTAAGAGATATATATATTTTTTTGTATTTTTGTATTTATGATTTTTTTTGGTATTTTTCTATAAGAGATACGATGAGAGCAAACTAAATGATGTTAATAACTAGGAAAGCTAATACGAGGAAATAAAGCTATCAGCTACCAAAATAAATGGGTGAGACAAGGAAGTAAATAGAAGAAAATTTTACTACTAATAAAAAGAAATTCTAATACAACAAATTAAGACTAGAGGAATGCTTGCTACAACTAGAACAAGTAGAGTAAACAAAAGTTAAAATGGTAGTCGCAGATGGCCACAAATGCATAACTCAGAGAAGAATGGCGGCGAAGTAGACGCGAAGGCTTACCCGTCGGGGAGAGTGGTTGGCATGGAGTTCCTTGAAGATTTGGGGAGGCCTACGTCCAAGGAAGAAGGTGGAGGATGATGGTGGTGGAACACTAAAAGGGTCTAATGGTGTACCTAAGAACTAATGTAACTAAATTGCAAGCTATGGAGAGAAAGAGACCTAAGAAAACTAGATGGCCTCCAAGGGGGGATGTTAAAGAATTTAAATAGAGGAGGGGGGTGTGCAAGGTGTCTTGGGAGGAAAGATTTGGGATTAGGTTTTTGAAAATTAGGTTTAGGTTTAGGATTTATCTAAATAGGAAAGTACAATCTAATTGTCATCAATTTTTGGCCATTTTATAATTCTAATTTCAAGTTTCACATAAAAGAAAAGTTGTCGCCCTTGAAATCATCTTTCAAAGGCAACTTGAAACACCAAATTCAGAGTTAAATTGTGAAATTTATGACTAAAATACTAAGGGTATATCAGGATGTCCCGAATTTCAGGATTGGGATCTTGATTGGAGAGATTTAAGGGATTTATTTGGAGACCTAATTGGATACAATCATAGACACATATTAATAATTGATTTCAAGAATATTTAAGGCATTTTTGTGTAGAAGAATTAAGTGGCACATGTAGATAATGTGTATGATTCTGTAGGATAGGTTTAGGATTAAGACTAAGGTAGTCTCACTATGTGTGTGGGCTAGGTTTTAGGACTATGTTTAGGAGTGATCCTATGGTTTAGGAAAAGGTTTAGGGAGCTAAGTGGAGCTAGTTTAGGGTTAGGATTAGGTATTAGGATTAGATTTTGGGTGAGGGTTGAAATGGGTAGGTAGGGCTAGGGTTAGGGTTTTGGGTTCAAGTGGTCATAAATGAATTCTCTTCCTCTTGCTTGTACCATTGGAGCTCACTTTTCCTGCTTCCTTTCCTCTTGAGCTTGAGTACCTGACTTCTGCATATAGTGAAGCAAAAAATTAGGCTCAAAATTACCATTTTACCTTGGATAAGGTTGGTGGTTGACCTAAGTGTAGTGTGGGCTTAGGACACTAGCTAGGTGGTGGTTAGGACAAGGTGCCATGGGAGTGGTGGTTGATGGATGATTAGGACAAGGTTTTAGGATAGGTTAGATGGTAGTTTGGTTGTTGGTTTAGGTGGTGCAAGTGTTGGGTGTGGGATATATGGGTTAAGGCAAGGGTTAGATGGTGGTTGACGGGTATTTGGTGGTGTGGATGGTGGTTGGTAGTATGTGTTTGAGTGTGTGCATGTGGTGTTTAGGTGTGTGATGGTGGTGGTGTAGGTAATAGGCTAGTGAATGGAGGTGGCGGCATGGGATATATGATGATAGGATAGTGATTGAAGTGGTGGTGGATAGGTGATGTGGGAAAAGATGGTAGTGAGATTGTGAGTGAGTGGCGTTGATGTGTGAGGTGTGTGTGTGTGTATCAACAAAACAAAAATCAACAAGAAGAACAAGAGAGTAATATGAACAAGAAATTGAAACAAGAGAGTAATATGAATAGGAAAGTGAAATAAAAGGAAAGCAACTACAATACTTACATGAAACAAAACTAACTACAAAGAAAGATAAAAAGGAGTTGGAGAGGGAAGGTGTCCACACGAAGGGGGTTACAAGGAGCATTTGGGTGATGGTGGTGATCCTTGGCTCAAGAGTGTACACCACCTTCACATTAAGAAGGAGAGGTTGCCAATGGGGGCTCCACAAGAGGAGTCATTGGCACCTAAGGGAGGGAGAGGGCTTTAGAGTGGAGAGTAAAGAGTGGAGGATATGGAAAGGAGAGAATGGAGGGGTGATAAATGCCAATTTATCATCATCCTTAGCATCCATTCATATCTAGTTCCTAAGATTTTGTCAATTGCATTGCATTATATCATTGCATTTAGAATGCATGTGCATTTAGGGTTTAGAGCATACATTAGCATTCATTTCATATTATCTCATGTAGTTTCCATTTGATTGCCAAGGATGAATGCATTGGAAATCAGAGAAACCCTGGCAGTATGGAAGGCACTTGGAACATTTGTGAAGACAGAAGCTCCAGTAGTTGGACCCCAGCTCAACTTAGCTGGATCCAACTCAAATCCAACTCCTACCCTACTCCCTCTCCACCTTAATGGTCGTCCACCTACATTAAAACCACCAACCATTGGTGCCTAAAAGACACTCCTTGGAACCCTTTCACATGGCACCAAGGAAGCTTCCTAACCACCCTCCTTGGCACCCTTTCACATGATGCCAAGGAAGCTTCCTAACCACCATCCCTACTAGCCTATAAAAAGACCCCCCATCCTACCATTCAAACCATCCTTGCAAGCAATAATTCTTCCTATCAAACACTTATAGTCACCATACATCCCATGGCCAAGAAAGGAGAAGGTGAGAAGAAGATTAAGGGAGCAACTTACCCGCTCCCTTGGTGCCTTCTTCCTCTTCTTTCTCCTTCCTTGTGCCACGCCAAAGAGCAAGCTCTTCACTAAGGAGGGCTAGGTAGGAGGAAAGAAGGGTGGAGGACATCCACTCTTGAGAGGAGAAACTCAAGGAGCTAGAAGGAAGTCTTCTTCAAGTCTGGGAGCCATCATTCTTGGAGCGAAGGCTGCCTCAGCTACTCGGGAGAATTTTCTATCTTTTATTTTGTTGCATTTTAATTCCTGTTAAGTATTCATCTACTTGGGGATTAGCTAAGTGGAACCTTTTCTTAGTTGATCTCCTTAGGTACTTTGTAAACATTCCTTCTTAATAGTAAAGTGCCTTTCTTCATTCTTAAAAAGCTAATCGATTTTACACGTCTCAACGACAAAAACCCACTTTTAATAGACCGTGTATTTTCCGTATCACTTTTTGACGCTGTTGCTGGGGAGGCACAGCTTAGTCACACATTTAATTTCTCTCTTACTTTATTAGGTCTTCAAGAATTTCTTTTTTGTTTTGATTTAGGGTGCGAATCAGGAGCGGGAGCGGGATTTGGATTTGCTTGGAGCAGGAAACTTCAAGTGAACTTGTCTTCCCATGTACTTCAGATTAGTACCCCCGGCCATCTCTTGTATCATCATCAAAATCTCTTAAAAAAATCTTTAAATTTTCAAAAAAATAAAAAAAACAAGAAAAATTTAGGGTGGTGGAAGCCTAAAACTTATTTTGTTGCTTGTTTGCTTCATTTTTCCACCACCTTTGCTTTATTGGTGTCTAATTTTTGAAAATCTAGACTTCTGTCTTGACTTTCAAAAATCAAGTTCGGGCACTTAGGAGCTTCCTGAATTCACCAAATGTTACCTAGGGAAGCCCCTTTGAGTCAGGAACCTTGAGTCCAATTTTTAAGAAATTTTGTTGAATATGAAAAATTAAAAAATTCACGGACTGAATAGGGGTCAGACTTTGTTTTCTTACTATTTTCCTACTGTCTGTAAATTTTGTAAATTTTTATACTCATCAAATTTGGGTAAAATTTATATTTCTGGAAACCTTGAGAAATTATCTATATCATATAAAATTCTCAAAAATTGTTGAAATCATTTGAGGTTTCTGAAGGATCAATTCCTCGAATCTATCAATTTTGACTCTTGACACCAGTAAGAAGAAAAATTCTGAAAGAAATATCAAACAATTTCCTAAAATCACAAAAAAATTTTTTTGGATTCATTGTTTGATTTTACATTATTTGGTGGTGTTGTTTTTTGTTTAGATCACCATTCTTAAAGATTTTGAAAAGAGATTCATTTTTTTTAGGAGCTGCATACATAGGATTTTCACATTAGGGTTTTAATTTCTCTCTTAGTCACTTCAACTCTAAAGGAATTGAACTCCATCAACTACAACTTGATTGTTATTTTTTGTGGAACTTCAAAACCTTGTTTGAAATTTTAACAAGAGGGAATCCTAAAAGACACAAATTTTTGATTAAAACCCTAAAACACTTGAACAACAAATCTTTGTTTGCAAACTTCCTTTGAATTGGCTTGGGCATCACTTCCCGCTCAATTTTCGTACACACAAAAATTGAAATAATTGGGCGTTAACCCAATTAACGCCCATCACATTCCTTGTGCACTTTAGCCTTCTAGACCTAATTAAAATTTATAGCAATTTGACCCCTAAGGTTTCATCAAACTTAGGCTTGCTACCTAGGTCTTAAGGTTTCCTTAGTTGGTTTCAATTCCTTCATCTATATCTAGTGTCAGACTGAGGGGTTGTGTCAAACGACTAGATGTGGGTTTATACAAGCCCCCAGTGATTTTCCTGGGACATTCTTGGGCCCAACCCTCCCCTTATTCAGTCTAGCCAGATTTGTTGAGGGAACGGTTATCAGCTACTGATTTCTTATTTCTTAGTTAGACCAAGTCTTAGGTACTTTTTAGGGAGTCACCCTTAAGTTAGGTCTATAATTTTGCTTGCTTAGTTGCACACTTATTCCTCTCATCTTTCCTTCCTCTCCTCCCCATTCTTCCATTGCATGCACGAGCGGCGGACCCAAAATCCACACTTGGAGGGACCTCTTGATTCTGCCTCCCCACACAAAAACACTTTCTTCCTCTCATTTTCATTCTTCAAAAATGGAAAATCCCTAAAATAGGTCCTACGCTGCTTCCACCTCTCACTGAAAAAACACTTCTAATCCCACCTCTAATCCTGTTTCTAACCCTTCCACCAAAAATCCACAATCTAACGCTTTTTGACTTACCCATCCCCAACCTGCCTGTCCTAGAACTACTTGAGATGCCACAAGGACAAAATCAAGGCCCCTCGCCCAATTCCCTATACATGATGGTTGAGCAATTGGCTCAACTACAAGCATACCAACAACAATTGGCTAGGACTGTAACAAACCTAACCAACCAAGGGAAAAACCCACCACCTTGTTAGCAGCCTGTCGTTCCTCTTAAAGATTTTTACGGTCCTTCCAATTATGGGGACTGACAAGGGGTGGTCATACCAGAAAGGGACTTTGAGATTAATCTTGCCGTTCTGACCTTAATCAAGCACTTCCATGGACTTCCTCAGGAAGACCCATTTAGCCACCTTGAGGAACTTACTCTCCTCGCACAGATGACTCGTTCTCGCAATGTGGGAGAGGATTTATGGCTGATGCGGTGATTCCTGCTTTCCTTAAAGGACAAGGCTGCATACTAGTTCAGAACTATTGGCAATCCCATTACCACTTGGCCTCAGCTTAAAACTACTTTCCTAAAGAAATTCTTCTCCATTGGTCGTACGATTTCCCTACGACGATCTATTATGACCTTCCAACAAAAACTTGGCGAGACCTTACTTGATGCTTGGGAGAGATTCCAAGATTTTTTAAGAAGTTTCCTGCACCACGAGGTTCCATTATGGTAGCTTGTGCAGATCTTCTACCATGGATTAGAAGATCAACTTCGACGTTTCGTCGATGCCTTGTGTGGCGGCAACTTCCTGAATAAAGATGCTGAGAGTGACTATGATCTTTTTGAAGAAATGAGTGAAAGCTCATTTAACCATGCATCCATGAACACCTTTGGTAGGATTACCAACTTGCAGTTCAGTGTTCATGAGATAGGCACTCAATCAATCCCTGCTACCAAAGACGACCTTCAAATGATTTCCCACAGACTCGACTAGATGTAATTAAATCAGAAGAAAATTGAGGAAAGACTTACTACACCCACCCAGGTTCCACATCTGACCTCGCCTAACATTCTAAAGAGAGAGAACTTGCACAATCTCAATACTGTCCATGCTGAGTATAATCAATCTTCTGAGGCTTTATATGGTTCCCCGGGGACTTGCAGTTATCCAAATCCTAACCCCATTGAGAATATTTTACTCTCCAGGAGAAATTTAGAACTCCCTCCAACTCCAATTGGAGGAATTACCTGACTCACTCCTGGCCTAAGCAGGTGCCCTCTCAGAAACAAAACCAATTTGGAGGGTATGGGCAGAACCAGACTTTCTATCAACCTGGGCCATCCCAAGGAGACATCAATGCCTAGGTTATGAGAACCTTGTAGGGGATGCAAAATCAGATGTCAGAGGTAACACATTTTGTTACAAATCTCCATAATCAGATTGGGGTTACTTCGACCCAGAGACCTACAGGACTTCTGCCTTCCCAGCCCATACCCAACCCTATCAATCAAAGGAACCACTACTAGGGCGAGCACTCAAATCAGAACCATACTAATCAACCTCCAATCAACCTAGCATCACAGCACTCACTAGGTTTCCCACAACATTAGGCCCCCCAACCCCTTCCCAGGAACAACCAAATTGCCAATACAGTTACTTTGAGGAATGGGAAAACAATCACCAATCCAGGGCCTTCACACCAACTTGATGAAACCCATACTACCCTAGTGCAAGTCCACTCTCCTAACACCATCACTCAGGGAGAAAAAGAAATTTATTATCATGACACGATTCCTATCCCTTTTCCCCAAGCTCTTCACCCCACCACTAATAGAAGAAAAAAATCTGAGCCCATAAATGAGGAACTCATGGAATTATTTGGGCAAGTTCAGATCAACATCCCTCTCCTAGATGCAATCAAATATATCCTTGCATATGCTAAGTTTTTGAAGGATCTTTGCACTCCAAAAAGGCAGAATAAAAACCTAGGAAGAGTGCATTTTTGAAGACAGTAAGCTCTCTCATACAGAGCAAGTTGCCTCCTAAGATGAAAGACCCAAGTGTGCCTTTGATTTATGTGATTATTGATGATACTACATTTAACCGCACCCTTATCAATCTCAATGCCTCAGTCAATATCATCCCCACAGTTCTATTCGAGGAATTAAAGATTGGTGATCTCAAGCCTGTCGAGATTACCTTACAATTAGCTGACCGATCTGTGATCAAACCTCGAGGGATTGTCGAGGATGTCCTTGTCCAGGTTCAAAATTGTGCCTTTCTTGTAGATTTTTTTGTCCTTGACATTGAGGTACCCGAATCTCTAATCAATGCCCCTATCATTCTTGGATGACCCTTTTTGGCCACTGCGAAAGCAAATATAATTTGTCATATGGGTAAAATGTGGTGATAAAGCACCACGATCATTGATTTTGATGATAACAAAATATATTATATTTAACATTGTATTTGGAGATGTATGTTTTAGGCTTAAGGTTGGATGAATGCTTATGATCAAGTTCTATGGAAGATAGATAGAGATGAGCTTCAAGGAAATGAGAAGATGAAGATAGAAGGAGATGAGCATTGAGGAGATGAGGAGATGTAGTTAGATTAGTTTTGTTTATTTTCATTTTTAGAAT
Organism: Thalassia testudinum; assembly: GCA_037157565.1. Taxonomy (NCBI): domain Eukaryota; kingdom Viridiplantae; phylum Streptophyta; class Magnoliopsida; order Alismatales; family Hydrocharitaceae; genus Thalassia; species Thalassia testudinum. Next base: position 1,142,382 of record JAZHRO010000003.1, on the reverse strand, counting down.
GTAAATGAGCCTTGAATTATCCTTAGGATACCTTTAGAACCTTCCTATCCTCATTCTTCTAATTCAGCATAGAAGACCTTGTTTCTGATTGATTTTTCAAACGTCCTATGATTCCTTTAGACGTCTGAGTCTGCTTGGTCAGATGTCTGATATACTTCTTCAGACATCTAAGATCTTATCTAGAACTTAGATTCTTGTCCAGAATTCTCGACCTATGTCACCTAGGATTTCAGACGTCTGTGATCCACTTCAGACGTCTAATAATTTCTTTCAGATGCCTCCTTGAGCTTTTGATATCTCTTTAACTTTAGAAGAACAACAGTCATAATTTTTCTTGTCTTTCAGATGTCTGTTGTCATCTTGAGACGTCTAGAAATGACCAACGTTCACCTTCTATCCAACGATCAAATTGACCGCAATTGATTATATTTGTTACACTTTGATTTTGAACCATTGTAAGCTATCAAACTTCTTTACATTCATTTAGACATCTAATGATTCTTTTTAAGATGTCTAAACTTTGGATTAGATGTCCAGTAAGACGTCTGGCCATTTGTCTTTAGATCCCTATTTAGATCGAACCTCATTCTAGGAACGATCACTTTGACTCTGATGCTTTTTCAGAAGTCCAATTTCATTTTCAGACGTCTAAACATTTATATTCAGATGTCTAGTTTTTGTTCTGATGTCCCTGTAATTGATCTTGAGAAATCCAGTAATGTCTACTTTCTCATTGAAGTTTTTCAGACATCTGATTTTTTTCTCAAACATCTGAAGTGACTCCTTCAGATGTCTATCTTGCCTTTTCAGATGTCTGATCCAGTCAGAATTTGAGTTAATGCTTTATAGCCATTCTATCTTAATTTTTTCTATTCTAATTCAAATCCCAATGACTACCTAGGCTTAAATCTGACCTCCTACACCTATATATACCCACCAAGGGTTGCTTTAAGCCTACACAAAAGGAAAGAAATATTCTAGTGCTAAATACTTTCTTTTACCCTATTCTAAGCTTTCAAAAGCTATTGTGCTCCATTGTGCTCTTTTGTTCTTAGAGATTCTTGAGAGCAACATCACTCCCACTTTGATTTTCTGCATCACATAGATTTGCAAAGGGAGTATCTTAGCCTACTTTGTATTCTATATCTTTCAAGGCTCTTAGGATTGTTTACATTATTTCTTTTTGTTAGTTTATTTGGGTGCTCGAGCTGTGGGTTTCTTGTTTCCTCTTAGTGGAGGGGAAAAATTCTCCTTGGGGGTTGTCTAGGAGAGGGGAATTGTTTTGAGGAACATCACCCTAAGATTAGTGGTGTGGTTTAGTGATTCCCATTGAATTAGGGGTAAAATCCTAGATTAGGAGATCTAGGTAGAGGTTTTTCCCGTAAGGATTTCCTCTCTAAATACCTAATGATAACCTCATCATGAGCCCTAACTAGCTCATTTTGACCTAAGAAAGTGAACAAAAGCTCCTACATAACCTAAAGGAAGGCCTAATTTAAGAGATTACTATTCTGGGAAGAAAACATAAACTAAAGGGTAAAATTGTAATTTTACCATTGCAGTTCATCAACGGGATTTCTCAGGATCTAAACATAGGCCAATTGGATTTAATAATAGAAAACGTGGGATGGTTAAGAGAAAAGGATTATTGTGATATTTAAGAATTAAATGACATTCTGTAACCCTAAAAAAACTCACTTAATTACACAAGGTTTTGGTTAGAGTAAAAATCAGCTAAATCATCTAAAATTTATGAAAAAATATCCCCTAGGGTTTAGAACCTCCAATTTGGCCTTTGGAATTTATTTTGACCTAGATTGGGATCTTAGCTCAATATTTGACCTAATTTGGGTTTTTGTGCAAAATATCCAGTCAAACGTGGTCAAACCTAGAATCCAACTTCATCATTAGATTTCTTATGTACAAATTAGGTTTTTACCAAAATTTAGACCTAAGGGAAGGTCATCTTGACCTACTTTGCAAAACAGTCCACCCAATTGCATTTTAACCCCTAGCTTTTGAAAATCCTTGCACAGAGCCCCCTATCTTCCTCATCACTTTTTGCATTTCGGTCCCTCTGCCATTTCAGAAGGGGACCCATACCTCTGACGAGGTTTCGAGGAGGATTTCTCCTCGCTTCCCTAGGGAGCTGCTCTCAGATTTGGTAGGGGGATCCTTTAAGGAATCCCCTACTGTCTGAGCAGCTTCCCAAGATCTGGTTCTCACCATACCTCTCATGCGAACGGTTGAGAGGCATGGGTATGGTGTCCGACCCATACCTCCGGCAAGAGTCTTGTGCTTGAAAGCTTGTCTTCCAAGCACAAGACCCTTTGCTTGCGCCTTTAAAAGAAGACTCAGGTCCGGCCGCATCTTCCAAGCTTGATTTGGTCATAGATACACCCTTGATTTCATCCTCCCTCATCTCTGGTCAACTGCCCACAAGCTCCAGCGATCTCTCCTCCCTCCTCTCATCGCTCTGCCACCATACTGGTGGCAGAGTTATCTTCTTCTCGTCCTTCCACGTTGCGTTGTACCCGCGCGCGTCTCTCCGACCTCCTCCTCGTCGCCGTCATCTCCACCTCAGGGCTTTCTTCCCCAAAGACAGCACATACGCGTTGCTTGTCTCCTCTGCCTCCCCTTCGTCCCAATAACCACAGATAAGTTTCTCTCCTCCCACTCTTCATTTTCCCTCATTTTATTTCATAAACTGCCCCATGACTGCCACTGTCCACCTCCATCTTCTCCATCTTCGGCTGACCTCCGGCGAGACGCATCCACTGCTCTGCACCTCCACATGCCTCGCCACCAACCTCATCACCTTCTCCATCACCCACTGATCACTCTCCGCCCATTCACTGACCGCCACACATGCCCCACACTTCCACCGAACAAACCCACATGCATGGTCACAGTCTGACCTAGGCACATAGGCCTAGGCCGTTTTGCACCACGTCGACCCCCGCCTCACCTTCGCCATGATACTGCGAAGCCTTCCCTGTTGTTTGAGAGGGCCACAAGGCCGTCTTCGTGTCGTGCAGGTCTGAGCCTCCTTCCTCCATTAACACAAAAGCAAGCTTGCTTGCTTCAGAGCTCCAGGCCGCGCGCTCTAGGCATAAGGGCTCCAGACAACACGCGTTGAGTGTGCGAGCATCTCCAACCTGAGAGTGGACCTCATGAGACTCCCAGCTACTCCAATTGGGTGAAATTCCCTCCTGCGGGCACCAGCAGAAGCGGGTGGGACATTTGGTCCCACCTCGTAAACTCGGGGGTGAGTGGCGTGACTTATATTGATTTTGTGCTTTCGGTTGGTTGCCTCAAGTAACACAGGGGTGAGGTCCCTCGCCCTCGCTCGCTTACACCTCGTCCGCGATCCCTGCCCTTGCAGACTTGGCACCCGACCTGATTACCTAGACCTAGCACTCCTTACGCACTACACCACGCGGTGCGCTTGGACCCGAGCACGCGAAACCCGACTCGATTACTCGGCTTTGGGAGAGTGTACCTAAGAGCGAAATAGAGAGAGACATGGGGAGGGGTAGGGGTAGGTTTTGCTCCATTGTGTTGTGCAGGAGAGGAAGAAGAATTTGAAGGCAAGAAGAAGAGGAGCTGAGGGTGTAGTTGCAGCCAAAGCTAAAGGGGAAGAAAAGGAGCGGTTGAAGAGAAGACCAAGTGCAGAAGAGGAAGAGAAGAAGAAGGAGGTAGCTGCTGAAGGTAAAGGAAGCCAAAGCCAAGCAGGGACTTAACCTCATAAGAAGAAAGGGGAAGAAGAAAAGAAGAAGAAGAAGCCCAAGAAGGCAAGAGCTGAAGAAAGAAAGGAGTAGGAGCAGCCAAGTAGAAGAAGAAGACAAGGATAGAAAAAGAAGAAAAGAAGAAATAAGACTGAAAGCAGAAGAAGCATAACCACAGAGAAAGAGAAGGAAGAGAGAAAGAGAAGGCAAAAATCAGAAAGAAAAAGACACATCAAGCACTGTAGTAGACACTTTTAAGACGTCTGATTTTTCATTAGACATCCAATTTTTGAGCTTGTTTCAACATTAATATTATTTCTCAATTTTGATTGGATTGATTATTGCTTTTTATTAAATTGAGAGTTGTGCACTTAAGTTTTTAAATACCCAATTGCTCCCTGTGTTCGACCTTGGATACCTTGGTTTTCGAGTTATAAAATCTTATTTGTTTTCGCGGCGATTTCATCTATACTACAACGTAACATCTTTTAAAACTTGATTTCACCTCGTCAACATTTTGGAGCCGTTGCAGGGGAGCAATGGGCATTGTAGAAGCTTTGATCACAACCTCTGATTCAGTACTAACTTAATCTCTCTCTTTTGTTGTGTTTGTTTCAAGGGAAGAAAAGGAAAGAAAAGCAGCCGCACAGCAACCACACCAAGGAACAGGTAAACTTTCATTAGCCCTCTCTCTTAATCCCCTTAAAGTTCGAAAAGGAAAATAAAGAAAAATCAATCTAGGGCTACCTGCTTCCATATTTAGTAATTCACACAAGTTGCCTGATTTTCATTTCAACACATTTTGAATTTTACATCCAATTGAGGTAACTAGGGCTAAAACCTTCTTGATTGAGCCCTAGATACCAATTTTGAGGCAACTAAATTGGATCAAATAGAGCCAACTTAAGGATTACAAGCTAGGATTTTTAGAGACACATCTTCTCTTAAGAATTAAAAAAAATTCCAAAAAGAGGTGTGCCTAAGCCTTGTTTGAAAAGAATTATCCAAGAGAAACCCTAAGCAAATCAGGCTCTTAATTCACTTGAACCCTAAAAAAGAGGACCTAAAAGCTCTCAAAGGAATAAAGAGGTGAAGTTGATCCTTTGGGTCAACCAACCTTAAAATTAGGTCACTTTTTTTGCACTCAAGAGACCTAAAGTTCAAGTGGAACCCTAAGCACCTTGATCTTAAGTAAAAAAGGTAGACTTAAGAGGTCAAGGTCCTCATTCTAGTCTACCTGGAATCTCAGTGACAAGAGAGGTCGGGTGGGGGAAACCCTGTAACCCGTGGGGATGCTCTACCGTGTAGGGGTCTCTGCGGGACTCTCCCTCTCTGGCTGCCCAGGTATTTCTCAGGTGGACGACCTTTCTGACTAAGGGGTATCATCTGCCCCGAACCTCTATAGTCACCCAACATATTTTGGGTGTCTCGATTGGGTCCAGCAAATTCTGATTTCATCAAATCCTTCGGTGCATGTTTGGTAGGAGGTCCTTAAGACCTCCTTTAGAAATCCACTCTCCCCGAGGCTAAGCCTTGACGCCCTTGTTTGTGCAGCAACCCCACCACATAGATCTTTCCTCTGATTCAGAACCAAGTTCTCCTTCTTCGTCCATCATGGCACAACCCGTTGAAGAAGAGAACAACCTTGAGCACCAACTTCAGCGCTTAAATGATCTCTTCCAAAACTTTGTAAACCCACCACAGCGTCCTATGATGCGAGATCACTATAATCCCGCTGCAGTGGCAATTGAGCCTTGAGTCTAAATTCCGGCTGGAGGTTCTGATTTTAAACTCAAGCCTAATATGATTCATGCCATACCAAAATTCCATGGGCTTAACTCCGAGGATCCATTCCAGCACATTTAGTAGCTCAAACATCTGGCCCAAACCTTCGGGTCAGATGCACAAAACTGGGATATTCTACTCATGAAGACATTTTCTTTCTCCCTCATAGACAAGGCTGCTCATTGGTATCAAACTTAGACTCGTCCAATCAACACATAGGTCAAACTTCAATTTGAATTTTTGAAGTTCTTCCTCGTTGGTCGGACAAATGCCTTGCGCCACCAGATTACTCATTTCACTCAACAATCGGGAGAACCTCTTCATGAGGCATGGGATCGATTCTTGGATCTCATGCGAAAGTGCCCCCATCACAGAGTTCCTAAATGGGAACAAGTCCAGCCTTTTTACTAGGACTCCGTGAAGACATTCGATTATTTGTCAATGCAACCTACGGAGGAAACATCATGGGGCAACATGAGGACACGGTGTGGGAGATTCTCGAAAATATGTGCGAGAACTCCATCAATAATGACTCCATGGGCTTATTCGACTGGACGAATGCTCATGCATCGATGAATCTTAGGGGAGCACATGAGACGCAGGGCCTATCTGCATCCGTCGACTTGGAGTTGATGGCCAGTCGGTTGGATAAGGTCTCTATCATAGAGAAGAAGGTGGACGAGCTGACTCGGCATTTGCAGCGAGCCACCTTTGTGCAAAACTCTTTTGCATAGCCACCTCTCGCGAGGGAAACTATGCAAAACATCTATCATCGATCTTCTCAGGGGATGGATCCGTATCCACCCCCGTTTGACTCCAGAATCGGAGGGACCTCCGATCTGCTCTATTCTAGTGGAGGGAACTCTGAACCCTCATACTCTGACTTTCCTGAGGCTTCTCAGACCTACGAGGACCTCAACACCATCCAAAATGACCCATTTTCCAACACCTACAATCCTAGATGGCGAAATCATCCCAACTTCCAGTGGGAGGGAAATTCTCAGAATCAAAGACCACCTTATCAACCCTGTCCACAAGCTCCTCGTCCATATCAGCTGCCTCAGCCTCGACCCAACCCCACCTATCAATCTGGGCTAAACCAAGATCAAATGACTCTTATCCTTCAAACACTGGCTGACATTCAAAAAATGAATGTGGCAATACAAAAACAACACAAGGACGAGATCACAGAGGTTTGCAACCAACTCGCCCAGATGGCGAATTCCCGCCAACCAGGCACACTTCCTTCGCAACCTCTGCCGAACCCAAATAATGTGTCGACCTAGAGGCTCATTATGAATCCAAATCTAGGCCACGAACATATGATTTATCAGGCCCCTTTTGTTCCATCACCTGATGGGATGGAAGCTTTGTCATCTTACGCGGGATTTCAACAGTAGCCACCCATTTTACCGACCCCAAACCAAAACCAGGCAGGATTAAACTCCGTAACAACCCATAGTGGTAAAGCAACTCAAGACCCACCTTATCCAAACCACTCCAAGCTTGGTAGTAATCCAAGCCCTAGGATAGTTATCCTAGATACCCCTATCCCAGATCAAGAACCTGGACCTATTCTAGAGGAACCAACCAAGGTTCCATTTCCCGAGGCCTTGACCAAGGGAAAAAGGATAACCAAACCGTGGCTCCTGAGGAGGATTTGGTCAAGCTCTTTGAACAGGTCCAGATAAACATCCCTTTGATGGATGCAATCCGCCACGTATCGACTTACGCACAATTTCTGAAAGACGTGTGTACACCCAAGCGTAAGCCACGAACCAAAAGTGGGAGTCCAATCATACTGTCAGAGCAAGCCAGCTCTGTAATCTTGAGTAAACTCCCACCCAAGGCTAAAGACCCAGGCACTCCCCTAATTTCCTATAAAATTGGTGAAACCCAATTTGACAGAGCCTTGTTAGACCTAGGTCCTCCATAAACCTAATACCTACATCCCTCCTTAACCACCTTGAAGAGTCCGAGCTTAAACCGACAGAGGTGACATTGCAGTTAGCCGATCGATCCATCAAGTCACCTAAAGGAATACTCGAGGATGTCATTGTTAGGGTGCGAGATTTCTACTTCTCGGTGGATTTTATAGTTTTAGATATGGATGCACTTGAGAACCCAAGGGATACACCGATTATACTAAGGAGACCTTTTCTGGCCATTGCTAGGGCCAACATAAGCTGTGAGGAGGGCCAAATAGAATTAAAATTTAGGAACCAAACTCTAAAGATTCACATCTTTAAGGCCCAACAAGGGATTAATTGCAGTGTTATAGAACAAATATGTGATATCAAAGCCGTGGTTGATGAACCATATATCGAGGACAACCTGATTATCCCCGATCAACCATAAGAAGATCAAAACCCGCAAATAGAGGAGTCTGAACCTGATCTAGATACACCTATAACTCCTACCCTTGTTCCTAACACACACCCTGAACCACCCACTGCTGCTGATAATCCCGTCCTGGAACTCAAGCCCATTCCCGATCATCTGAAATACATCTTTTTGGGTTCCAATTAGACATTTTCTGTGATTATCAACTCCAGACTCACGTCTGACCAGGAATCCCATCTGATTACTGTTCTCTAGCAACATCGTAGAGCCATTGGATGAACTCTCGATGATTTGACTGGTATCAGCCCCTCTTATTGCACACACCATATCTATTCCGAAGAGGGCGCACAACCTTCGCGAGAAATGCAGAGACGTTTGAACCCTAATTTGCAGGAGGTCCTGAAAAAGGAGATCATTCAGTGGTTAGATGCAAGGATCATCTACCCGATCTCCGGCAGTCGATGGGTGAGTCCAATCTAGGTTGTGCCTAAGAAGGCAGGACTCACCACCATCACGACTGAAACTGGAGAGGTCATACCGACCCGTATAGCTAACTCGTGGAGAGTCTGCATTGATACAGAAGACTCAATTCCTCCATGAAGAAGGATCATTTCCCACTACCGTTTATTGATTAGATCCTCGAGAAACTAGCGGGAAATAGGTTCTTCTGCTTTCTTGACGGGTACTTCGGTTATAACCAAGTGGCAATCCATCTAGAGGACTAAGAAAAGACCACGTTCACCTGCCCCTTCAGGACGTACACATTCCGAATGATGCCATTCAGTCTCTGCAATGCACCTGTGACTTTTCAGCGGTGCATTCTTGCCATATTCTCAGATATGGTAGGTGATTATCTGGAAGTCTTCATGGATGACTTTTCAGTATTTGGAGCATCATTTGACGATTGCCTCGAGCACTTGGTCTAAATACTCAGGCGATGCATTGACGTGAATCTGGTTCTTTCTTGGGAAAAGAGCCACTTCATGGTGCCTGAGGGAATCTTCCTGGGACATCTAATTTCGGAGAAAGGCATCCAAGTTGATCAAGCCAAAGTTAACTTGATTTCCAAACTCCCTATGCCTAGCTCGATTAAGGACATTCGATCTTTTCTGGGGCACATCGGTTTTTACCGTCGATTTATCCCTGATTTTTCAAAAATCGTGCACCCCCTAACTACTCTTCTCTCCAAGGATGTACCTTTAGAAATCTCCAAGGAATGCACTCAAGCATTTGAGATCCTTTGTGACTGAGTTACCCAAGCCCCGATCCTTCAGTCCCCTGATTGGTCTTAACCCTTTAAGATCATGTGCAATGCATCTGACTTTGCTGTCGGAGCAGTTTTGGGGCAAAAAATTGATGGGAAACCCGTGGTCATTTACTACGCTAGCAAAACACTTAACGAGGCTCAGTGTAACTACACCGTTATTGAGAAAGAGCTGCTAGCTGTAGTATTTGCCCTAGAAAAATTTAGATCTTACCTCCTGGGTTCCCATGTCATTATCTACTCGGATCACATAGCTGTGAGGCATCTCCTTGCAAAGAAGGATGCGAAACCTCGATTAATCCGATGGATCTTGCTGTTGCAAGAATTTGACCTCGAGATTCACGACAAAGCGGGAAGATAGAATGTGGTAGTTGATCACTTGTTCCGCCTTCCTTCTGAGATCATTGACCCTTCTGGACCCATCACGGAATATTTTTCTGATGAGCTCCTCCTGACTATCGATACAAGGCTTCCATGGTTTGCTGACATAGTAAACTACTTGGCATCACATCAGATCTCGTCTGATTGGCCAAAGGCCAAGAAGTACGCATTGCGTTCCGATGCTAAGTATTACCTTTGGGAAGACCCGTATTTATTCCACATTGGTGCTGATCAAATTATCCGACGATGTGTCACGGAAGTGAAAATCAAAGACATACTCTCTTTCTGCCATGACCAGGCATGCGGTGGACATTTCTCAGGACACAAAACTGCATCAAAAGTCCTCCAGTGTGGCTTTTACTGGCCCACAATTTTCAAGGATGCATACAATCACTGTAAGGCACGTACCCGTTGCCAAACCTTGGGCAACATGAGCCATTGAGTCATGATGCCTTTACAACCAATTCTGGTGTGCGAGATTTTCGACATTTGGGGGATTGATTTTATGGGACCCTTCCCTATCTCGGATTGCTTCGAATACATTTACTCGCTGTTGACTATGTGTCCAAATGGATCGAAACCATTCCGACCCGAACTAATGATCACAAAGTTGTTATCAAGTTCATTCACCAAAACATCTTCTCACTGTTCGGGATTCCTCGTGCAATAATTTCTGATGGAGGGACCCATTTCACAAATGCTCAGTTCAGGTCATTGATGACCAAATATGGGGTGCCGCACTGAATCTTTACTCCTTACCACCCCTAAACTAATGATCTAGCTGAGTTATCAAACTGGGAGATAAGAAAATCCTCCAGGTTACTGTTTGACCTAACAGGAAGGATTGGTCATCCCGGCTTCCGGAAGCTTTGTGGGCTTACAGGATTTCCCACAAGACCAAATTAGGTATGCTTCCTTTCAGACTGGTGTACGGGAAGGCGTGTCACCTCCCCGTCGAATTGGAGCATAAAGCTTATTGGGCAGCACGGAACTGCAACTTAGATCTTTCTAAGGCTGGAACCCATAGAAAGCTTCAGATGAGCGAGATTGATGAATTACGCCACGATGCGTATGAAAACTCACGAATCTACAAAGAGCGGGTTAAAGCCTTTCACGATAAGCACATATCTAGAAAGATCTTTCATCTTGGTCAAAAGGTCTTACTCTTTGATGCCTGACTCAAATTATTCTCAGGAAAGCTATGATCTAAATGGATCGGACCATACTTAGTCCGACGAATCTTTGGAAATGGAGCCGTTGAGATCAGTTCACTCAGCCACGATTCCGAACCCTTCGTCGTGAACGGCCAGAGACTCAAACCATTCATTGACTTGACCAATATAGATTTGGCTGAGACATCCTTTATCCTCCATTCTCCCTGAGCTCATTGCGCCCAGCCGATGGCGTAAAACTCAGCGCTTAACGGGAGGTAACCCGTCATTCTTTGAAAAACTCGAAACCTTTCCTGACATTTCTATGCTGAATTCATATTGCACTTTAGGATTCATCCATTAGAACAACTGACTCCACCTCAGGTACACGTACTCGAGTTTAGAAATCGTTCGCAACAGTCACCTCGACCCGTTCGCTCACCCAACACCTGTCCTAATGAATGAACTAAACCGAATTCGAACCCACCTAATGTACAATGGGGGCATTGCAAATCATAGGCATGGGGGGGTTATGAAAGTGCAAAATGTATGAAAACTTATATCAAGAAAAGGTTTCAAGAAAAAAAATCACATATCACAAAAAAAAAAACTGAGAAGGGGGGAGAGAAAATTTTTGGGCTATGCAAAACATGAGGAGGAAAAAGAGCAAAATGCCAAAAAGGAACACAAAATGAAAAAGAAAAAATGAATAGTCAGAAATTAAGGGATTAACTGAAGTTCTAGACCACATCAAGAAAAAAGAGAAAAATAAGAAAAAGTGCTAAGGAGACACAAAAAGAGATTAGTAGGAACGTTGACATTAGGTCTTTTTGGCTAGACTCTTAGTACCTGTTAAGATCTAGATAATCCCCAAGAGGTTGGGGAAAATGTGAAGCTTAAGTATCAGGTTTAAGGCTTAGGGAGTATTTGGCCTCGTTAACTGACCTTCGGTTTGCAGGACTCGGTAACCTAAGCACTCCAATCCACACACAGTCTGGTTCAGTGAGCATAATGATCAAAATCACGCAAAAAGCATTTTAATGTTCTGAAAAAGTTGCCTAGATTAGGAGCGATCGATCAACACAAGTTGATTTAGACGAGTTCTCAGCGCGGAGAGGCAGGAAATTCCCCTCGAAGATGTGTAACAACATATCGTCTCCTTAGTGCTTGTCTCTTAGGATATTTACATATCCTACTGGGGGCATGTAAGCACTCTGCTGGTTCAGATACCATGGGTGGCATTATCATGAAATGTCAATTGCCAGGGTCTGGATTCAGACACAGAATGCCATGGGCGGGATTATCTCGAAATCTCAAAAACCAGGGTTCTAGGTGCCGCCATGGGCGGTGCTATCATGAAGCATTGATTGCCAAGAACCTTTGAGGATTGATGATGGGGACGAGGAATCCGATACAGACCGTGTTGTGAAGCCAATTTGAAGCTAGAAATAAAAAGAAAAGATAGAGAAAACACTCCAAACAAATAAATCCTATGTCTCTCTCTTACAAAAACTCACTGCAAACTGAACCAAGGCTAAAATATGCCTCAAGCATGGGTGCTTTAACTGTGGAGTCCAATGAACCTTAGGGTAGTTCCTGCGGGCCTTAAAAACCTTCGCGGAGGATCGAGGCTAAAGCTGGTCAGGTCCGGATCTTGGTTGGTACTTGAGTACCTCTAGGCCTACTGTCAGCATTCCAACCTAATCAAAAGAAAAAGAAAAAGCACTTATCATAAAATGTGAAAGAAACACATGGTCTAGAACAGACGTTAAAACCTTAAATTTTTGCTAAGAGACTAGCAAAAGCTAGGCATGGGGGTATAATGAGAACCTCATCATGAGCCCTAACTAGCTCATTTTGACCTAATAAAGTGAACAAAAGATCCTGCATAACCTAAAGGAAGGCCTAATTCAAGAGATTACTGTTATGGGAAGAAAACATGAACTAAAGGGTAAAACTGCAATTTTACCATTGAGTACATCAACGGGATTTCTCAGGGTCTAAACATAGGTCAATTGGACTTAATAAGAGAAAAAGTAGGATGGTTCAGTCAGAAAAGTGTTATTGTGAGATTTAAGAATTAAATGACATTCTATAACCCTAAAACAAATCTACTTAATTTCACAAGGTTTTTGTCAGGGTAAAAATCAAATAAATCCTCTAAATTCATGAAAAAATATTCCCTAGGGTTTAGAACCTTCAATTTGGCCTTTGGAATCTATTTTGACCTATATTGGGGTCCTAGCTCAATATTTGACCTAATTTGGGTTTTTGTGAAAAATGTCCAGTCAAACGTAGTCAAACCTAAAATCCAACTTCACCATTGGATTCCTTAAGTCCAAATTAGGTTTGTACTAAAATTTGGATCTAAGGGAAGGTCATCTTGACCTACTTTGCAAAACAATCCACTCAATTGCATTTTGACTCCTAGCTTTTGAAAATCCTTGCACAGACCCCCCTATCTTCCTCTTCAATTTTTGCATTTCGGTCCCTCTGCCATTTCAGCAGAGGACCCATACCTCCGACGAGGTTTCCAGGAGGATTTCTCCTCCCTTCCCAAGGGAGCTGCTCTCAGATTTGGTAGGGGGATCCTCTGAGGAATCCCCTGCTGTCTGAGCAGCTTCCCAAGATCTGGTTCGCACCATACCTCTCGTGTGAACGCTCGAGAGGCATGGGTATGGTGTCCGACCCATACCTTCAGCGAGAGTCTTGCGCTTGGAAGCTCGTCTTCCAAGCACAAGGCCCTTTGCCTGTGCCTTTAAAAGAAGACTCAGGTCCGGCCGCATCTTCCACGCTTGATTTGGCTGTAGATACACCCTTGATTTCATCCTCCTTCATCTCCAGTCAACCACCGACAAGCTCTGACGATCTCTCCCTTTTCTCGTTGCTCTGCCACCATATTAGTGGTAGAGTTATCTTCATCTCGTCCTTCCACGTTGTGTCGTACCCGCGTGTGCCTCTCCGACCTCTTCCTCATCGCCGTCATCTCCACCTCAAGGGTTTCTTCCCCAACGACAGCACATACACGCCGCTCATCTCCTATGCCTCCCCTTCGTCCCAATAACCACAGATAAGTTCCTCTCCTCCCACTCTTCATTTTCCCTCATTTTATTTCATAAACCGCCCCTCGACTGCCACTATCCACCTCCATCTTCTCCATCTCCGGCTCACCTCCAGCGAGACAGATCCACTACTCTGCACCTCCACACGCCTCGCCACCAACCTCATCACCTTCGTCATCACCCACTGATCACTCTCCACCCATTCACTGACTGCCACACATGCCCCACACTTCCACCGACTAAACCCACACGCACGGTCACAGTCCGACCTAGGCACACACGCTTAGGCCGTTCTGTGCCACGCCGACCCCCACCTCACCTTTGCCGTGATACGATGAAGCTGTCCCTGTTGTTTGAGAGGGCCACAAGGCCATCTTTGTGTCGTGCAGGTCTGAGCCTCCTTCTGCCATTAACACAAAAGCAAGCTTACTTGCTTCAGAGCTCCAGGCCGCGCGCTCTAGGCATAAGGGCTCCAGACGACGCGTGTTGAGTGTGCGAGCATCTCTAGCCTGAGAGCGGACCTTGTGAGACTCCCAGCTGCTCCAATTGGGTGAAGTTCCCTCCTGCAGGAACCGACAGAAGAGGGTGGGACATTGAGTCCCACCTCGTAAACTCGGGGGTGAGTGGCATGACTTATATTGATTTTGTGCTTTCGGTTGGTTGCCTCAAGTAACACAGGGGTGAGGCCCCTCGCCCTCGCTCGCTCATGCCTTGTCCGCGATCCCTGCCCCCGCAAAGCTGGCACCCGACTTGATTACCTAGACTTAGCACTCCTCGTGCACTACACCATGCTAGTGCGCTTGGATCCAAACACGCGAAACCCGACCCGATTACACGGCTCTGGGAGAGTGTACCTAAGAGCAAAATAGAGAGAGAGAGACGTGGGGAGGGGTAGGTTTTGCTCCGTTGTGTTGTGCAGGGGAGGAAGAAGAATCTGAAGGCAAGAAGAAGAGGAAGCTGAGGGTGCAGCTGTAGCCAAAGCTAAAGAGGAAGAAAAGGAGCGGCTGAAGAGAAGACCAAGTGCAGAAGAGGAAGAGAAGAAGAAGGAGGTAGCTGCTGAAGGTAAAGGAAGCCAAAGCCAAGTAGGGACTTAATCACAGAGGAAGAAAGGGGAAGAAGAAAAGAAGAAGAAGAAGAAGAAGCCAAAGAAGGCAAGAGCTGAAAAAGAAAGGAGTAGGAGCAGCCAAGCAGAAGAAGAAAAGGATAGACAAAGAAGAAAAGAAGAAAGAAGACTGAAGGCAGAAGAAGCATAATTGCAGAGAAAGAGAAGGAAGAGAGAAAGAGAAGGCAAAAATCAAAAAGTATAAGACACATCAAGCACTGTAGCAGACACTTTTAAGACATCTGATTTTTCATCAGACGTCCAATTTTTGAGCTTGTTTCTACATTGGCATTATTTCTTAATTTTGATTGGATTGGTTATTGCTTTTTATTAAATTGAGAGTTGTGCACTTAAGTTTTTAAATACCCAATTGCTCCCTGTGTTCGACCTCGGATACCTTAGTTTTCGAGTTATAAATTCTTATTTGTTTTCGCTGCGATTTCATCTATACTACAATGTAACATGTTTTAAAACACGATTTCGCCTTGTCGACAATACCTTTGTTCTTGTTGCAATTGTTTGAATTTAATTTTGTTGCACTATTCAACCCCCCTTCTTGTGCCACTAACAAAATGGATATCACTTGCGTGGGCCAAATAATTACTTTAGATATTTTCAAATCCTCCAGGAAATTTCATGTTGATGATGACTGCTTCGAGGACTCAGATATTGAAACATCTAATTTGGTGGAGGAAACAATGCTGATAGATCCTCTTCCTGACCACAAGTTTTTAGAGGATTTTGACTTTGAATTGATGGTCGGCGACATCAAAGACTTGGAGCCTTGTATTTACTCAAAATCTCTTCCTGACTATTCACCAACCTGCCTACTCTAATTTCACCTCACCCTCCCACTCTAACTTCAATTCAACCTCCTACCTTAACTTCACCCACCCTTCATCTCGCTAGCTTTTCCCCTAATCCCTTTCCATTGGACTTACTGTCTGATCCCCCTGAGCATGGCCTTCTTCTTGAACTGAAACTTTGACCAGACTTGTGTATTTCTTCCATTGGTCACACTCATTTTAGTCACCATACTTCCACCATTTTATTTTCAGGGAACCAAGAGGAAGATTGCATTTTACAGGGCATTTATGTGTCTAACTATCTTCACGATTGTCCATCTTCCGTGCATCACTTCATGCCTGACTAAATGGCATTAAAGACAACAATGGTTGGGAGGTAACCCAGCAACATTTTCCTATTCGCTTTCATTTTCTTTTTCAAGTTCTACAAAACTTCGCCTCTATCCTGCCTTCCTCTCTCAAGTGCTATCTTCTCCTACTCTTTTCCTTTTGCAAGGGACTTGCAAACCTTAAGCATGGGGGGGCACTTCAATTTTTTTAGGCCATTCATTATTTTTCAGAACCTAAAAACATTAAAATATTTTGCATTTGCGTCATCTGCATATGCATATGCACTCTATTTGCATAACTTCTAAAAAAATGTTTTGAGAATTTTTAGTGAAAGAAAGGACTAATGGTTGAACTTTAATTCAAACTAGGTACACCTATGGTTTAATCATTAACAAACTAAGGATGAAGCTGCAGATGCATTTTTAGATGTTTTAGGCCTAGAAACCTAGACTAGATCAAGTATCCTGCAAAGAATTCCATCCTAACACTTGATGATTCAAGTAACCTGACTTTGTTTAGCGACCTGAATAGCACCTGACTTAGCTCTTGATCCAAAAATTTGCTTTTCTTTTGAAAACCTGGTGTCACATTTCACACACAAAGCCAACACTACCCAAGCCCAAAAACATCTAAATAATTAAAAAACTCTTGCAAAATCTTAGTAAAAGATCGAGACAGATGATTGGTTTGAGTTCCCACCACAGAGAAGGAAAAATACTTCCTTTGAGGATGAGATGTTAACATGTTTCCGCCTCGACGTTTCTTTATATCTATATTTCATATCTTTAGATGGAGCATTAAGGCCTATTTTGCAGCTTAGGTGTTGGGGACGGTACTCTACCCATAGCGTTGGAGCAAGAGCTTGAGTTTGCTTGGAGCACCCCTTTACACCACATTGAGTTTTGGGGTTGTGAGCTCCTAGGGTGTATCTTGGACGATATTATCTCGAAGTGTCGATGCCAGAGCCCCCATGAGGATTGGTAATGGGAATGATGATCTCGACACATCTGTAGTAGGACTAAGCTAAGGCTAAGCATGGGGGAAATAATTGAAAAAAAAAAGTTTCAATAACTTGACCTTATCCCAATAATGTTGGCATATCACAAAGCATTGACACCTGAATTTTCATCAACTTGCAAGTTACAGATCGAGTTCACGAGCTAGGGAAATCCTAACAGCAAAAACGGTTTCAGGATATTTGAATTAAAAAGGAGTTAAGTAGTGAATTCTTAAAGGATACAGTGGTCCTGATTTGTCTAATCTTTGAATCCAAAGCTAAGTATGGATGATTTATCCTTAATAAACCTCGTACCTGCCTTAACCAAAAATCAACCAAGGTCCTATCTTAAACTTTTTCCTCAAACACAAAAAGTTGGTTTCTTGAGAAATAATGTGGGTGCAATCACAATTTTTGCTAAGGGACTAGCAACAAGATAAGCATGGGGGTGTGATAAACGCCAGTTTATCATCATCCTTAGCACATCTAGTTTCTAAGATTTTATCAACTGTATTGCATTATCTCATTGCATTTAGCATGCATGTGCATTTAGGGTTTAAAGCATACATTAGCATTCATTTCACATTATCTCATGTAGTTTCCATTTGATTGCCAGGGGTGAATGCATTGGAAATCAGAGAAACTCCAGTAGTATGGAAGGCACTTGGAACATTTATGAAGACAGAAGCTCTAGTAGTTGGACCCCAGTTCAACTTAGCTGGATCCAACTCAAATCCAACTCCTACCCTACTCCCTCTCCACCTTAATGGCCATCCACCTACATTAAAACCACCAACCATTGGTGCCTAAAATACACTCCTTGGCACTATTTCACATGGCAACAAGGAAGCTTCCTAACCATCCTCGGCACCCTTTCACATGGCATCAAGGAAGCTTCCTAACCACCATCCCTACTAACCTATAATAAGACCCCCCATCCTACCATTCAAACTATCCTTGGCAAGCAACAATTCTTCCTATCAAACACCTATTGCCACCATACATCCCACGACTAAGAAAGGAGAAGGAGAGAAGAAGATTAAGGGAGCAACCTACCTGCTCCCTTGGTGCCTTCTTCCTCTTCTTTCTCCGTCCTTGTGCCACGCCAAAGAGCAAACTTCACTAAGAAGGAGGGCCAGGCAGGAGGAAAGAAGGGTGGAGGATGTCCACTCTTGAGAGGAGAAACTCAAGGAGCTAGAAGGAAGTCTTCTTCAAGTTTGGGAGCCACCATTCTTGGAGTGAAGGCTGCCTCAGCTACTCGGGAGAATTTTCTATCTTTTATTTTGTTGCATTTTAATTCCTGTTAAGCATTCATCTACCTAGGGATTGACTAAGTGAAACCTCTGCTTAGTTGAGCTCCCTGGGTACTTTGTAAACATTTCTTCTTAATAGCAAAGTGCCTTTCTTCATTCTTGAATTTTCAATTTCAAGTAGCAACTTTATTTGTTTTAGTGCATCACATCTCTCTTGTAATTAACTTAGGCCCACTTGCCTAGGGTGAGCTTAGGAGAGAATACTTCTCTTGTCACTTAGGTTCTAGTTGTTAGGCAAGTTTCTTTAGCATAGTTCTTTCTTCGCATTTGTATCCTGCTTATTTCCAAACATAAAAATTTACAAAAATCAAAATACAAAAAGAGAAGTATTGATTTGAGAGACGAGAGAAGGAGAGAATCACTTATTTGACTAACAAATTGGCCTCTTTGGATGACCCTAGATACCACCACTATCTAGGAATATAAGTTTAAAAGCTAGTCAATTTTACGCCTCTTAACAACAAAAACCCATTTTTAACAAACCACATATTTTTCGTATCAAGGAGGGCATCTATGGGGAGGGGTTCTTTTATAGACCAAGGTTGGCTTGTGGTGCACCTAAGGTGGAGGATAGGGCATAGGTTAAGGGTACATTCTAGGGAGAATAGAATGTTCTAGTGGGGTCTAGTAGGAGGGGCAGCTTAAGGTGTGACTTGGGAGAGGGACTAAGGTTGGCGTGGGATATGGTGGGGGGTTATGGGTGGGTTAGGGTAGCGTGCGGTGTGTTTAAGGGTTTAGTGGTTAGCTAGGTGTATTGGGTAGTGAGTTGGCCCTCTGAGGTGAAGTGTTGGGCCAAGAAGAGGTGGATAAAAAAAATGGTGAATAAATATGTGCACCTAGTGCATTTTTATTGTGAATTGGGTGGCTAGTTAGTGGGAGTGTGTGTGTTGATTAGGTGTGGGTTATGCGCAATTTATGTGCACGTGTGTGTATGTGTATGCATTGTAACATGGGCACATGTGTGTGAATCAAATGTGTGTGCACATAAGTTGCAGGTTAGTTAGAAAATAGTGTGTGTGTGTGTGTGAGGGTGACTGAGTGAATTTGGTTTGGGGCTATGCTGGGTTGGTGCACATGCATGGTTTTGCATGGGGTTGTCTTGGTCCTACATAGGCATGTCGGGGTTGGTTTTGGCTTGTCTCCTCTCTCTAGTCTTCTAGAATTGAATGTTGCTGGCTCCCTCTAACTGATTGTAAGAGGCTGATGATGAATTCCTTGTGTGTCATCTCGAATCTTCATTGTAGTGCAATTCCCTCTCTTCTAGAGCATGCTTGTGCACATGAAATGATGATCTCACTATAGGCTCGTAAACAATAGAAAATATGATAAGGATATACAGAAACGTAGATGCATGCTATCCATGAAATGCATGCTCTATTTACAGTGTAAGCTAGGTATTTAACCTAATTTAGTCATTTTAGGACCCACGATTGCTGTGTAATTAAAGCCCTAATATTACATGTAATTATTTGTTCTTCAGAAAGTGTAATTGTTTTATCCACCTCCCAAGGTCCCACTTTGCCCTTACATCATTTCGCCTTCCAAGTTAGCGCCACATGGGCTACATTGTCTTGGAGGCTAGGCGTGGCGTCCCACTCGAATATTGGACCATCTGCATTTGTAGCTCTAGCTAGCTCTGCTGCCTGGGGACCCAATCAAGTGCTTCTACTGAGCAGAACGGCTAGAGTTGTGGAGGCCCGGTGACGCGAACCTGAAGACTTAATCAACCGCATCTGTTAGTGGATTGGCCAAATTGGCTAGAGTGATGGTGATGCGGCCCTAGTTCTCTTTCTGCGAAATTGCTCCTAGGTCTTGAGCTAACCATTCTTCAGTTCCTTGGGCTTATTGGGTTGGCAATTTTGGGCATGAATTTTCTCTCATCAGTTGCTCCCATTCTCATAGTCTAGATATGTAGGCTATGAGAGCAAAAGAATAGTGGGTTTTTTTTAGGTGTGACCTATTACCCCAAATAGTTATCACTTGGTGTACCAGGTGATTGGTGCTTTGAGATGGGCATGTTGTGGTCCTCATCTTGGGGGGTAGCAGAGTTGTTTCCTTGGCAGTTTATTTGCTAAGGCACTCTTGTGGTTCCTTGGGGATCTTGCCCCCTGTTTGGACTTGGTGGTCTATACTATCCACATTTCAGCCAGAGTACTGTGCCCCAACTAAGTGGTCTATTTGCTCGAGTATTAGTGTGGATGGTTGGCAGCCGTCACCTTACGTCGTCCACACATGATGGTAGGGCAGGTAACGCCATCACATCGATTGGCGTTCTTGAGGCTTGGTGTAGGATAAGTGTTAGTATCTAATTGGCTTGGGCTTGGAAATGATCCCGTCACATTAAATGCTAATGGGATGGTCTAGGGTGGTAAAATCTACACCTCTTCACCTTCTACCTCTGGTTATAAATAGGGTAGGTGAGGGTAGTAAACATGTTTTACTCTTAGTCTTGGAGTAAGGCACTATTGGTGATATGCTCTTTACTTTGAGCGAAGTAGATGCCCTCCAACCAGATTTAAGAGTGTCATTGATCAACTGCAGTGAGAACCCTTCTTCTGAGTGATGAAACTGTAGTCTTGCACAATTCTCTCTCTTCAATCCATAGCAAGGAGGTGATAAGGAAATTTCCTAGGAGATATAACCTAGGAAGGGTTCTGTATACTGTGGCAGGGGGACTAGTTGAGGCTACGTTTGCCCATTTGGTCCAACAACTTTATCATTTGTAAATACATCATAGAGAATGGGCTTCATATCTTGCTCAATCCCTTCATTGTTGCCTTCCTTTCATTATACAATCTTGCCTCATCCCAACTTGATAGATGTCTAGATGTATTTATAAGTGATTTGGAATGTCGGGAATATGCTTGCAAGCATAAAAATACATTTTCCAATATGATATATTGGAGAAGATCAAAATATAATCAATATCTAAACTAGATTGAAAATAAGTAATTTAATTGGATCGAAAGGACTCTTTTTGAAATTTAACCTAGATAAATTCCCAATTAACTAGTTTCCTCTTTTTCAAAACATCAAAAGGATTGTTCATGGATATGAAGTTTCCTAGATTTTGTTAAGGTGGGGTAACAATGAGGATATGCTTGTGTACATGCTTCCTCTTAAGAGGACATTAGTGTGCATGCACATAGAGTGGGTTGTCATGTTATCAAA
Source organism: Thalassia testudinum (assembly GCA_037157565.1). Classification (NCBI taxonomy): domain Eukaryota; kingdom Viridiplantae; phylum Streptophyta; class Magnoliopsida; order Alismatales; family Hydrocharitaceae; genus Thalassia; species Thalassia testudinum. The sequence continues at coordinate 1,120,949 of JAZHRO010000003.1, read as the reverse complement.
TTGTGATGTGCCATATGTATTACCATATTGATTGAAGTTTCTATTCTCTTGAATAGATACTCTCAAACAATATCTACGTAATTCTTGCACATGCTTAGTAATGGTTTACAAATGGTGCATAGGACATTAAAAAGTTGAAGCACATAAACATGCAAGTTACACTTTCAAGGTGAAAATAGTTTTCCAATCTTGTTAATATTGTTAATTAGCACAATCACAATAGAGAAAAGAGTTTAATTATAGTGACGGAACTAGGGTTGGGTTGCCTCTTGCTTTGAGTGTTAATTGAGAATGACATTCACATAAGACTTAGTAGGAAACCTTTATTTTTTAGACACTCGAACAAATTGATTTTCTTACTATGAACCTCAACCTCCAATGTAAACTACTTGAAAAAACCAACTAACAACCCCTGATCGTATGAATTGGCTTTGTAACTTAGACTTATTGTTTGTTGTAGATTGCATAGGTATGTGACTAAATAGGGCAAGCACCAAAATGTTAGAAACGGTAATTAGAGAAATTTAATGTTAAATTGGATCTAAATGGCCGAGTGTTATGCATAACCCATGTGTAGTTGCTTGAGAAGAGGTAACGTGCGAACATGCAAACTACCTCAAAGATCCTCATTAGACAAAAAGAAATGTTTGGTGATGTGAATAGGATTAACAATATAATTGTATTCAAGGCATTGCTTTTATACAAGATGACGATAGCACTCTTGTGAAGGAGTATGTGCCGAAGATGTGTAGACATTAGTTAGGATTCCAACAGTTGGGAATGATGCTTACTTATGATACTGATGCGTGAAAATTTGCTAAGAATAAGGTTTTGAAATCATGTCCTAATTTGGCAAAATTCACGATCAAATAAAATAGCTGGAGGTATGTTCGGATTGAACATGTGGAGGCAAACTTGCTTAAAATCTCATAGGATTATTTATTTTGGTATTTTGTAGCTTTTGCAATTTTCATGATTTTTTTTATATAAAGGAAGTGAAGGTGAGAAGTAGGACAACTTGTATAGAGCACGCAAATAAAAGAGACAGAGAGAAAAACTTGTATTATAAAGTTGAAATGTTTATTACAAAATAAAGAAAATACCATAAAAATAAACAAAGTAAAATAAAAGAGAGGGGGTGAGAAGAATATCCCAAGATGGTTGCTCGGTGAGATGACTTGCTTGGTGGTGGCCTGAAGATGGAGGTGCGGAGGTGAGGGATAGGAAGATGATAGGTAGAGGAAGGCTTAGGTTCGGCATTTAGTAGAGTATGGGGGTAAGGGAAGAAGGTCCTAACTAAGGTGAAATGGAGGTGAGAGGGTGGAGTTGATCTTCTACCTAGAATGGAGGTGAAAGAACAGCTTTAGGAGGCCCTATGAAGGTGGTGAGAAGAAGGTCAAAGAGAGGTGAGAGAGGGGGATTATTATATTCTAATAGGGCACTAGGAGCTTGGGAGGGTTGGTTGGAGCTTTGGTAGGTTACCTTAGCTCTAGTAAAGGTGGAGAAGGTATAGGTGAAGATGATTTGAAGGTAGAGGGGGTCTGGACCTTTTATAGGTGCAGAAGAAGGGCTAAGGGTCGACCAAATATGCACTTGGAGTGTAGATAGTGCGCAGGGGGCATGCGGGGGCAAGGCTAGAGGCAGATTGCACTGAGGACTGGTGGGTGCACAGGTCATAAGGTTGGCATGCTTCACACGCACGTGAGGCATGCGTTGATTACATGTGGGATTGCTATGTGTGGTTACTATTCTGGCTTGTGCATAGCATATGCGTTTCATGCGTAGGTTGCGTGTATAGCTTAATTCTTGTGGTCCCTATGGAAATTTTGCATATAACTCCAAGGCCAATTGGAATTTCCTTGGACCTAGGAGTTATTTAGGTGTTGTTGGGACAACTTAGGTGTTGAGTGGGAATATTGCAATAAAGCCTCTATACTTTATCCAATTATCTCCTTTTTTGTTGGAATTTTGCAGAGATGACCAAAGGGCTTGGATTTCTTCAAGAGAAAGGGCTTGGAGTATAGATGGACAAATTGTGACTAAGATCTCTAGCTTGGCCAAATTGCATTTTGCCCCTCTTAGAATGTTTCTTCTCATACATCTTTTTTGTAGCCTTCCATTCTCAATGTCCACCCTCGTATTTTATTCTTGCATTATAAAAATTATTTATAAATGCAATTATGAGCCTAATAGCGTAGATTGATTATAATGCACTATTTACAACCTAATTATGCTTCTAGGCATTTAAGTGTATTAATTATGTGGTTATCGCACTCCCATGCCTACCTTTTGCTAGTTCCTTAGCAAAACATATATGGATGCAAAGCTCTACCCTAGGACTCGTGAAATGATTTGATATCTATTATCTAGTCTATGATTAGGAAGATATAAGAGTTGTTATTCCATTAGGTCCCAACAGCACTAGAGAAAGACACCTAAAATCGGGTTTTAACTAAACCTTTCGATTTTCACTTGACCTTAGACTCTAGTTGCAAAGGTAGATTTCTTAGACACAAATGGTCCAATCAGGGTTTGACAAACCTAGAGATTAAAGCATCAATGTAAAAGTATGATTGACTCGTCCTATAGGAAACCTGTAGAGTTTTGAGAACTCGAATTTCCTAAAGTGAGGCTATCCCAAACTCTCCCAGGTTTGCATTTGGCTCTACCTTACTAGGATTTGACAGCTTTCTCCTTACTCTTTTCTATCTCGGGGTCAACCTCGAAGGTATAACTCTTCAGCTGAGTAATTTTGGCCTCTTATTAACACCTCACTCTTTTTGTATTTTTGAGTTATTTTATCACGCACACAAGTTTTCTTTATTTGAATTCCTTTTTCTTTTCTTTTTCTTTTCTTCTCTTCCTTCTACTTCTTTATTGTATTCTTTTTTCTTTTGTTTTCTCCTTTTTTCTCTCTCATTTTTCTAGGTGAGTGGCCCTCCCTCTGTCATGAATATCGCCTAGGAAAAACATCAAGATTATTCATGATGCTAGGTTGGGCTCTAAACAATCGAGTAATGAGGGTTATCGCTACTAACATGCCAACCATTCTTGCGGGGGCGTCTATTAATTTTGATGAGTTAGGTCTGATTTCATGCGCAAAGGTCCCCCAATCTTGTACTTAGTGAAACCTGTTGTTCTCAAGGTTGTGATGGCCTAAGGTCAAATCAAGTGTGTGAAAGTTGGATGCTTAAGTTACTTAGTCTTCCAAATTGTAGGTTGGACAATAACACCCTATACTTTGCTCCTTGTTGATTTTTGACTTTAATCAAGAGAATTCTTCAAAAATTCGGTCTCAACTGAAGTCCTAGGAGACACCTTTAGTTGATTAAGTTGATCATAGCCTGAAGGGCCTTATGGGCTAAGTTCCCTTGACACCCTAAACTTAGTGGTTTCTAGCTATCTATATTTCACTAATCCTAGGTATAGTTATGCAACTATGCTATTTACAAAGCGATGTATATATATATTTCAATTTTTAATTTTTTACAAAAAGAAAATAAATAGAAATTCTAAGGAGTGACAAATTAATTCAAGGATATAGATATCTACCACCTATGCCTATCGAATGCAATGTCCTCATTGTATTACATATACATGCAAGAGTAGAGTGCGAAGATAGCACTTGAATATTGCATTGAATCTAGTTAGCTCGCTTATTTGTGAAGGAGAGTATGTACAACCTACAAGGACACCGAGTTGCTACCCAGGAAGTGCTAAATTTATTGCCTTTAGTCGGGCACAGTCCAACACCTAATTACTCCACCAATTTTGGTTACTATAGTCGAAATTCTTGGCCCCAACATGTGGGTCCCGGTAGATCAGATTGGTCTTGCCAAAAAAGATAATCTAGAAAATTAGCAAGCTGATGGTGCAAGATGAGCCCAAATGGTTGCCAGTAGGTGTTTTCTTGTATGTTCATATAGGAGGCTTAGGTGTGTGCAAATAGTATGTTATGGTTGGGAGGCCAAGGATTGTCGAGTTGTTGGAAGGTATCAAGGGTTCTCAATGGTGTTATAAGTGTAGACCCTAGTATGCTTAAGTTAATTTCAACAATTAGATCAAGCTTCCTGCGGGTTTCTCCCTAATTCAAAGATTTCTTCTCAATTTTATCCTCTTGTGTCTCAATCTTTGGATACTAAATACAACCATCTTGAAGTTGATCTTGTTGTTTACCCATTGATTGAACCTCAAACTCTAATAATTCAGGATGAGGGGTTTGCTGGATTTTTGATTTATCAAATAAATCCTCCAATAAAGTTTTGGGTTCATGAACGTCTTTTTCACAAGGAGAGTCCTCATCTTGATTTTTGAAAGTGGGTTGTGAATCGTTTCTATCCTCGATTATGCATACGACCTCATGATTTTCTCCCTGATTTTCGGTTGAATTGGCCATTATAGGGTTTTCTATGATGTGTAACCTCCTCTATTCTACCTACATCCTTGATCGAACCACACTTAATTATGTTTTTCTTTGATGCCTCAAAAATATTAAATTGATCTGTATGATTCTTTGAGGCAATCTCTATGTTTCCCGATTCACAATTAATCTTTGCCTGGGCGATGGTTAGGAAAGGTCATCATAAAATGATCGGGGTATGGTTGAGTTGTTTCTGTGCTTCCATGTCAAGAACCATAAAATCAACAAGATAGTGAAAATTATTGACCTTGACTAGAACAACCTCCAGAAAATCCCGAGGTGTTGTAATTGATCGGTCAACCAATTGAAGGGTTATTTCAGTAGGTTTTAGGTTGCCCATACTGAGTTTCTTTGAGTGTAGTAGGGATCACATTGATGGAAGCACCTAAGTCAAGGAGGGCTTGATTAGAAGTAATATTACCTTTGGTACAGGAAATGAGCGAAGCTCCCAAGTCCTACTTCTTAAGAGGTAGCTCGTTTAAGATTAATGAGCTACTTTGGCTTGACAAAACTACCTTTCTAACTTTTTTAGATTCTGCCTTATGCTTTTCTATATATGAACTCATCAAAGATCTAGCATAGGTGGGAATGGACCTGATAGCCACAAGGAGTAGGGTAATTATCAATTTGAATCTTTGTAGCATGGATATTCCTTCCTTGAGTTTCTCCTCCAGCTTTTTCTGTTTGCCCTTACAACAACTTATTACTCCCGATGTAGATTCAAACTCAAGTCTTCTTTCAATAACATTTTTGTTCGAGAGTTTGATTTGCTTATTAAGGGTCCTAAGGTTATTAGCTTGGGGTTGGGTGGGACCCTTGGGTTTACAACCCCTCCTTAAGCTAATGGTATTTGCAGTGGCATAGTATTGCTGGTTAGTTCCTTGAGGAGGGTTGAGCAAAATAGGTGGATCTTGATTAATCATGGTAGGTATTTGGTTAACTCTAGGAGGGGTTGGGGTAGCTTGATAAATTTCATGGGCTTGAGATTGTGGCTCCCCAACATTACCGAACCCTTGAGGCTCATTGCTTCAGTTTTGCACATTCCTTGGGTTCGGTATAGATTGGGATGGTAAAGACCCGGGTTGTTAGTAATTAGCATCAAGCTCGACCTATAGGGTGTCAAGTGAGGCCTTCATTTGTTGCATCATTTGGACCATGGTCCCTTGTGTCTCTACCATCTTCATATTCAGCTTAGCTTGCCCCATGGGTTATTAAGCATTCCAAGTGGGTTGGTTGAGCTGATTTTGGGAGGCATAAGTGTAAACCTTATGCCTTATTGACCCATTGACCTTTGGGTGAAGGGTTTCCAACATTGGGTTGGGGTTGGATTGATTGCCTTGGGTTCTTCCAAGAGAAATTAGGGTGGTTCCTCCAACCAAGATTATATGTGTTCAAGTACAGGTAAAATTCTCTTGGATAGCTTGAACATCCTCATAAGATGAGGGTGAGGTGTAAGAAGAGTAAGAGTAACTAGGATCAAAGGTCCCTGTTTGGAATTTGAATGCTTCCTAATAGGTCTGGCTTATAGGCAGAGCCGATTCTAAGTTGTTCACAAACTCCCTTCCAGTAGGAGTTTGGTGAGAGGAATATGTTGTCCCTTGTTGGCATGTGGACCTAGATAGGTTTCCAGATTGTTGAGTCATCCAATCATTCAACTTTTTTGACACTAAGTCCCCCTTATCAAGTTTATTGCAAATCAACTCCATATCAACCCTAGTCGAATCCATTTGTACTTCATTAACATTCAACCTAGGCTATTGGGATTTACTAAAAGTATTCATAGAGGCATAATTGATTGAATTCTCGCTCATTTCCTTAAATAATTCATATGCACTATCAGTATCCTTATTAAGGAAATTGCCTCCACAAGAAGTGTCCACATGATTTCTTAGCTGTTCAGACAACCCGTGGTAAAATATCTGCATGATTTGCCACCTGGGCACCTCTAGGTGTGGACATTTTCTAAGAAGGTCTTCGAATCTCTCCCAAGCTCGGCCCCATGAAAAGGTTCCCCTAGCTTTTGGGCAAACGTGGTGATTGCTCGTCTCAATGCATCGGTACATCCAATTGGGAAAATTTTGTTAAGGAAGGCACTTTTCAACTTAGTCCAATTGTCAATTGACTTTCCATTGGTTTGGTACCAATAGGCGGCTTTACCTCTAAGTGAATGGGGGAAAAGTCTCATCAACATTACCTCTTCTTCCACATTCTGGCCCTTGGTTGTTTATACTAAGGTGGTAAGGTCCTCTAAGTGCTGGAATGGGTCTTCACTAGCAAGTCTATAAAAGTGTTTAATTAGGCTAGGGACTTGGGGCTTGATTTCAATGTCTCCATTTGGGATGATAACGCCTGGTCCCTCCTTGTAAGTTGAAGGATCATAGAAATCCTTCAAGTGCTTGGGTGCTGGCAGGTACATTCAATTAAACCAAGCTTGCGTTTGTTGCAGTTGCTCTAGTTAACTTTGGATATTGACCTCCTACTATGCATACAACTTTAAAAGAAAGGGAGGAGGTGCGAGGGGAAATGGGAGAGAGAATATGTGTGTGCACAATCAAATATTATAGCTCATTAGCCCTATAGGTTGACCCTAGGACCTAACATCTTAAAGGAGAGAATTAGCCTTAGCCTAACAATAATTCCACCTATAGCACTTGGACTGATCTAACCAGGTTGAGTATGGGTGTGTTGAGGAGAAGGTTCTTTCCAAGGCTCTCGCCCCAGGTTCCTTGAATACCCCTCAACCGTGGTTGTTTGGCACTAACTTGCAGCCTAAACACTAGATCTAGTTCAAGAGATTAAGGTAAATTATTGATCAAGCCTCTTCAGACCTTTAAGACTTCACTCAATCCTGCCTAGGGTACGTCTACTCTATTTTAAGTTAGTCTTAGGTTGTATTGTGCTCAGGATATATGAACAGGCATTAGGGGGGTTGGTTCCCTTAATTAGTCCAATTTATGTGTGAGTGAGAAGTGGCAACCAATCCAAACAAGGTCCTTTTAATTTAATCTAATGTCTTTTAAAGTATGGCCTTGTTTATCCAAATTTTATGGTTCAAATTCCTAGTTCACTTCAATCAAGGTTCAAGGAGCACACTAGGTTTTGAAAGCACATGTGAGAGATATATTCCCTTTCAATTCAGATAGAGGTGGTGAACTCTAGAGGCAATTTGTATCCTCAAGTTTGAAATCCTAATGTAGGAAACTTCTATAATGAATCAATTTTAATTCTTGAGTGGTGTGGCCTAAACAACAGCAAACACAACTTCTGTGCACCACTCAAGTGATAAGGTTCGAATTAGGTGAATTTCATTAATTAAGAACCCTAACGAATGATTCTAAGTTGATAAGCATGGAAATCATACTGCTCGATATATATATATATATATATATATATATATATATATATATATATATGCACTTACCGAGCATTCTTTACTGACACTTTACTCCAATCCACCACCATTGGCCCTTCCAACTAGCCTCCTACTTTGTGTTCTTGCACTTAAGAAGGTAGATAAAGAGAAAGTGATGTTAGAAATGATAAATGCAACCGGGTATGAAGAAAGAAACTAAAGTCCGTTGCCTCCCAGTAATGACACAAAAATGATGTGCAAAAATTTACTAAGAATAACATTTTGAAATTGCATTGTTGTAGTTTGCAAAACTTTGCGGTCAAATAAAATAACTAGAGGTGAGTTTGGGTTGAACATGGGGAGGCAAACTCTCTTAAAATCTCGTACAATTATTTATTTTTGGTATTTTGTAGCATTTGTAATTTTTATGATTTTTTATATAAAGGAATGAAGGTGAGAAGCAGGACAACTTTTATAGAGCACACAAATAAAAAAGCGAGAAAAAAACTTGTATTAAAAAGCTGAAATGTTTATTACAAAATAAATAAAATACAATAAAAATAAACAAAAAAAAGAGAAGGGGATTGATAAGAATCTCCCAAGATGACTATTCGGTGAGACAACTTGTTTGGCGGTGGCCCGAAGATGGAGGTTTAGAGGTTAAATGACAATGGTGAGGGATAGGAAGAAGATTGGTAGAGGAAGGCTTAGGCCAAGCATTTGATGGAGTATGGGGTAAGAGAAGAAAGTCCAAACTAAGGTGAAATGGAGGTGGGAGGGTGGAGGTGATCTTCTACCTAGAATGAAGGTGAGAGGACAACTTTAGGAGGCCCTATGAAGGTGGTAAGAGGAAGGTCGAAGAGAGGTGAGAGAGAGGGATTATTATATTATAATAGGGCACCTAAGAGCTTGGGAGGGTAGGTTGGAGATTTGGTAGATTACTTTAGCCCTAGTGAAGATGAAGAAGGTCTAGGTGAAGATGGTTTGAAGGTGGAGGGGGTATGTGCCTTTTATAGGTGAAGGGCTAAGGGTTGACTAAATATGCACTTGGCGCGTAGATAGCGTGCAGGGCGTGTGTGATGTTGACACATCCATTTAGGTTAAAATGCCTATTTATGCATGTTCCTAGGCTTAGATTTGCATTCCATATTATAAATATTGCATAACATTCATCATTCTGCATTTAGAGTAGTTGTGTATCTTTTAGGTTAATTGTGTTCTTTTTGTGGTCAGGAGAGGAGATTTATTTCGGAGCCTCGCATTGATGATCTGACCGTACAGATCTGATCAGGACAACGATTGGAGTCCAACGCCTCAGAAATTGCTTTGATAAGAGTCCCATAGCACCATATGCAGTCCGAGGAAGATCAACGGCCAAGGGACTAGGTGACGTAATTCAGAGCTTCAAACAACAAATCCGATAGCGTGGATGGATTCAGGTTGACGATCGCAGCCCAACGTCATAAAAATCGACTTAATCTGACCTCTGTAGCATCCCCTACAATGAAAAGAAGATGGATGGCCTAGATTGTGCCACGTGGCGCAACCCAGGTCGCCCATGCGCACGCACGCACCACCGCAAGCACATAGCAGCGTAGGCGTGCGTGTGCGAGCGGAGGCAGCGCGCGTACGGAGGCGCACGACAAGGGCACGTGGAGCGCACGCCAGTGCAGCAGTGGGTGGGCACGTGGGCTATCTTCAGCGATGTTTGCGGCGGATCTTCAGCGACGTTTGCGGTGGATCTTCAGCGACGTTTATGACCGTCACTAAATGTCCTGTGTACGAATTTGATTCTTTCCTCCACTATAAAAGGACCCCTACCCCTCCCATTTTTCTTCATCTGTTCCTTTCTTCTTCTCACCACCTCCAAGGATTTAGAGAGAACTTGTCCTAAGCCTGGGATGCTCCTCTAGAGTAGAAATCAAATATTTGTCTCACCTCTCATCCCCCTTCGTGGAGCATACTGTGGCCGTCTTCTCACCTCCCTTTGGGAAGAAGATTCTCGTCGCGACACCGTCCTACCCCGCCCTCCGTCCTCCGACTCTGTCCTCATTCATCCCGCTCCTCACCACCTTCCTCCAGGCGACATCAGAGCAAGTCATCCTCTGAGCAATCGTTGAGGGGGATTCTCTCACCTATATCTTTCTTTTTGCCTTTGTAGTGTAATCTTTCCCGCTTTCTTAGTTGTAGAAAACATTTGCTTTAGAAATATATGTGATTATTTCTCTCTTTCTCTCTTATATATTGCAAGTAGATTAGTTAGATAAGAATTCATTGACCTAATCTCTTGCTTGCTAAAAATACCAAAAAAATTAGAAAAGACAAAAACAACAAAAACAAATAAAAGCGAAACGCATAATTTTCAAAACCAAACGTTCGCCTCCCCGTGTTCGACCGGGGACTCACTTTTCATGTTTTGGTTATAAATTTTATCTGATTGATGGATTTTCTCGCGAATCGAACTACGACGATGGGTTTTCCAAACTCGAATCCTTTATGCGATGAATCACCGTCATCATTTTGGCGCCGTTGTTGGGGAGGCAACACTCTTTGGTTTTTTCTCACGTTTTCTCGCATTATTTACATATTTTTCTAACCTATCTTTCTTCTTTGATTTATTGTCTTGCAGGAACTCGATTAAGGAGCCGAAGGCGGTAGATTGGAGTAAAGTGCCGGTAGAGACATTTGTAAGTTATTCCCCCCACCCACCCACTAGATTTCCATTCCATAACCTAATAACTCAAACTCAAATCAACTTAGGTGCTTGCATAAACCCTAGGATAGATCTGATTGTTTGATTGTCACTTTGCCTCACCTCACCCACCCACATATATTAAAAAAAAAAATCTTCTATTGTGGGATTTTTTGAAAGAGACACACATTAACACCCACAACTCTCTGACTTAAGGCGCACCACTTCACATCGATTCTACAACTTAATCGGAATTTGACCTGTGGATCCGGTACACCCTAACTCAACTCACCAATAAGTGAGTAGAAATCTAAAAAGGTCAAACATTTTTGTGTGCCTTAACTAAGTGGTGCAACAGGCCAATTGATTGAACTTTTTTGGTCACACCACTTAAGATAAAAGTGATTCATCAGTAGCTTGCCACTTAGGGTTGATTTTTAGGGCTGAACCAGGTACTCCACATTTTTTTTCTCTGATTTCTAAAGGAATACATCATCACTAGTACCTATAAAATCTGGAGTGTTCTGATGAACCCTGATTGAACCAACCTAAGGATTAAACCCTAAATGCTACTAAACAAGGTTAAACCCTAAAAAACACATCATCAAATAACCTTGTTTGCAAACCTTGGTTGTACATGCATACACATTTGAATTGATCATTAAGGGCACAACCCATCTAAATGGCCCATCACATTCAAAGAGCACAATCACACCAAGCCTAATTAAAACTGAGTAGACGTTGGCCTTAAGGATTGATTTGTTCTTTGGGGCTCAGAATGAGGTTTTTTTGGATTAATCTACTTCTGCCGATCCATCTGATGTCTAGTTAGGGGAGTAGCGTCAAACGACAGTGGCTAGGGGGTACACTAGGAACCGGAGGTGCAAGCCAAAGAAAGAACCTTCTCCCTAGCCTCTCCTAACTGGTTGGATTGATCGGATAAAAGTAGACCAAATCGGTTATAATCTCAAGATAGGTCCTGGGAGTCTGTAGGTCTTTAGGCTAACCCACCTAAGGGCAGGGTTGATTGCTTGTATTGCAGGGCTCCTTTCTTTCTTCTAATTTCCCTCCTATTCTACCATGTATCCTTCCACATCCTACACTTATTTCCCATCCTACCCTCCTACCACCACTTATACCCAAGATGATTACTATCCCGACTCGACTTATAATTACCCATCCACTAGCTGGGATAACTTTGATTGGGGATACGATACTGGACCTCAGTGTCCAGGGCCTAACCCTGGACAACAAGACTATGATTACTATCCTTCCTAGAGCTACAATGATTATAGATCTCCACCCTTTGATGATCGAACCAACTCGATCTACAATCAAGAAGGACATGTTGATTATAACACTTACCCTCCCCAGTATTCCATTGAATATAGGTCGCCACCATTCTTTGAAAAACCTGAAACGACCTACTATCAAGGAGGGAACCGAGAACCTTGATATCTTGACTCCCATAGATTTAACCCAAACCTACCCAAACCTGAACCGAACCATTCGGTTCAGGTGAACCAGGTCCAAGACAAGGTGTTGGCTAACTTGAGGAACACCATCCAATCTTTAGAAGCTCAGCCAATACCATGCACTGAAGCATTGGAGTCTATGATCAAAATGATTGATGAACTTAATAGTTCTTTATTGGATTTGCTCCAAAATGTTAGGGACAGGGGCTTGGGTGAGTTTCTACTTGGAAAATTGTCGAGGTTGAGGATGAAATTTGTGGTTGCCCCAATCCAATCTTGGGATGATTTTCAAGATGAACCCCCTTGAAGAGAGCCAATGTTTGAACCTGCTCAGGCACCTGTCGGGGGGGATATATATGCTGAGACCGGGGATGACCAGGTTGGGCTAGAGCAACCCATTGAGGATGAACTGAGTTTCTCACCCGAGATCCCAGAGCCAGAGAATGACAAAAAATGTCTCCATTGACCATGAAATGACATATGATTTTGAGACATATATAAATGAGGATCATGAATTCTTTGATTCTGAGGGTGAGGTATCTCTTAGTGAAGTCTCACTGAAGCTTAAGGAGAATGATTTTAATGAGACTAATAGGCTTGAGGAGTAAGATGAACCATTTGAGAGCTCGATTATTGAATATTATGATCATGCTGGGGCTAACTTGGATGATCCGAATCCTGATGATTCAATCAGTAGCCCCATTGCTCAACCACACCTTGGAGAATTGAATTATGATATTTTTGAAATCACCAGACCCAAGTCAATCCTGATTCAGCCACAATTGTTGGACTTGGGTATTTTAGATGGGGTGTACAATGATCTGGAGGTCCTAGAAACCTTGATCTTAGAGGATAGGAAGTTGGAAATAAAGATCTGGGAAGCTACTTCTGAGGGAACTAAGATTTTGGATATAAGGGTACCTATTAGCCCAAAACCACCTACTTTCTACTAGGACCCTTATGATATCTTTCATGTGCAACCCAAGCTCAGAATCATTGATTATATTTTTGAGTTGAAATCTGAAAGGACATTTGAATCTATTGAACAATCTCTACACATTGTCCGACACTTTTGTCTTTGGTTGCACACCACCAAATCGCAGACCCAACCTCGTAAATACAATAATCTTTGATTCTGGGTGATTTTCATCCAAAACCTTAGAACCACTCGACCCTGGGGCATGGGTCTGCACCAAAACTTAGTCCACATTTATGGACATCTTCTTCTAGTGGGTCTGAGGATTAATCTTTTGATTTTGATTCTGACCTGCACTGGTGAATTCTCCATTTCTTCCTTGTATGTATTTTATGCCTAGCTGAAGGCAATAAATTTAGCGCATGTGTATACTCTCTTTTCTCTGTGGAGCTGACCGGGTTGTCACGAAATTCAAGAGATATTTTGTTTACTCCACCCTTTTCATGTCTTTATTTTTACAATGAGGACATTGTATCATTTAGGCATGGGGGTGGATAATTAATTCCTGAAATCATTTTGTTAACTCCGTAGAATTTCTTTTAGTTTCTTAAAAAAAAATGAAAATTCAAAAAGATAAAAAAAAATAGAATTAGGAGATGAGAACATAGGCTTAGGAGTTGCAAACTTTAGGAATTGATACTTTGGGACCTGAATACTTAGACTCTTTAGGTCCTCGGGCTTAATTAGCCCACGTGTCCACTCGAATGTGGACTTAGTCTTGAGTCCTCGCCAATTCAAATTCATCTTTAATCTAGTAAATAAATTGGGATGATAAGTACACTACTTATCAACTTGCCCTTTGATTTGAGGGGATTTTCAGTCTAAGCATCTACACACTATTTGCACTGACTCACTTTCCGACAGTTTTTATGGAAATTGGTTAGCTAATGAATTATCTAGGTTGGTATGGCTGGTAAGTTGTCGTGGGTAACAGCCCATTGGCCTGTTATCTAGAACCAAGCTAGAAGACCATTTTCTTCGCATTGCATTTAGGTAAATCGTAGATCAGGGAAGCCACCTACTTTTAAAAAAAAATAGAAAAAGAGAAAATAAAAAAAAACAAAATCATAGTTTACCACATAAGTATGGCTGACAAGTTGCTGTGGGTAACAGTCCATTGGCTGGGTGTCTAGAGCCCAGCTCACAAAAATGCATAATAATTCCTAAAACACTTAGGAAAGAAGTGGGGAAGTAGAATAAACTGGGGAGATATACATTGGGTTCATCCTTGTGATGACCCCATAAATAAAAGAAGTAGGGAGAAAGCTACCATTCGAAAAGATAAACCTCTAGGCAAGGTCACCTAGGGTCGTAGAAACCTGAAGTCCATTTAACGGCTGCCTAGTGAGTCTTTCACTCTTTTCACTTGATGCTTAGCACTTAGAGTCCTTTTCGAGTCCTGGGCAGGTCAGGTAGCCGTAAAAAGTTATCCCGAAACTCTCAAACTCCAAAAGTACCAAAAAAAAATTAGAAAAGAAGAAAAATAAAAAAATGTTTAGCTTCCCTTTTCAAATAAGGCGAGGACTTGGGTGGTCTGCATTCTGTCAGACACTCGAGTACTATTGAGTTTTCGTAGTTTATGACCTTATTTGAAATTTTCTATTGTTAATAAACGACTTAGGACTAAGCGATCGAGTCCTAATTTGTTTTTATACATAGCATGCAGTTTACTTTTGTTAGGGACTAGCAAAAGATAGGCATGGGGGTATGATGTAGATACATCCATTTAGGTTAAAATGCTTATTTATGCATGTTCCTAGGCTTAGATTTATATTCCATATTATAAATATTGCATAACATGCATCATTTTGCATTTAGAGTAGTTTTGTATATTTTAGGTTAATTGCATCCTTTTTATGGTCAGGAGAGGAGATTTATTTAGAGCTTCGGATTGACAATCCGACCATACGGATCTGATTAGGACGATGATCAAAGTCCAATGCCTCCGAAATTACTTTGATCGAAGTTCCGTAGCACCATATGCAGTTCGAGGAAGATCAATGGCCAAGGGACAAAGTGATGTAATTCAGAGCTTCAAATGACAAATCTGATAGCGCGGATGGATTCGGGTTGATGATCGTAGCCCAACAGCATGAAAATTGGCTCAATCTGACCTCTGTAGTTGCCCCTACAATGAAAAGAAGATGGACGGCCCAAATTGTGCCACGTGGAGCAACCCAGGCTGCCCATGCACACGCACGCGCATAGCAGCGCGGGATGTGGAGGTGTGCGACACGGGCTCGTGGAGCGCGTGCCAGCACAGCAATGGGTGGGCGCGTGGGCTATCTTTAGCGATGTTTGCGGTGGATCTTCAGCGATGTTTATGACAGTCGTTAAATGTCCTATATACGAATTTGATTCTTTCCTCAACTATAAAAGGACCCCTACCCCTCCCATTTTTCTTCATCTCTTCCTTTATTCCTTTCACCACCTCCAAGGCTCTAGAGAGAGCTTGTCCCAAGCCTGGGATGCTCCTCTAGAGTAGAAATCAAATATTTTTCCCACCTCTCATCCTCCTTCGTGGAGCATACCATGGCCATCTTCTCACCTCCCTTCGAGAAGAAGATTCTCGTCGCGACATCGTCCTACCTCGCCCTCCATCCTCCGGCTTTGTCCTCATTCATCCTGCTCCTCACCACCTTCCTCCAGGCGACATCAGAGCAAGTCATCCTCTGAGCAACCATCGAGGGGGATTCTCTCACCTATATCTTTTTTTTCCCTTTGTAGTGTAATCTTTCCCACTTAGTTGTAGAAAACATTTGCTTCAGAAATATATGTGATTGTTTCTCTCTTTCTCTCTTATATTTTGCAAGTAGATTAGTTAGATAAGAATTCATTGACCTAATCTCTTTTTTGCTAGAAATACCAAAAAAATTAGCAAAGACAAAAATGATAAAAGCAAATAAAAGAAAAATGCGTAATTTTCAAAACGAAACGTTCACCTCCCCGTGTTCGACCCGGGACTCACTTTTCGAGTTTCGATTATAAATTTTATCAATCGATAGATTTTCTTGCGAATCGAACTACGATGGTGGGTTTTCCAAACTCGAATCCTTTATGTAATGAATCGCCATCATTAGTGTGCAAGAGTGGTGCGAGGGTGTAGATTGTGTGTGTAGAGGGCACTGTAGGCTAGCACCGGCCAGATGGGTAGGCATGTGTGGCGCATGTTGATTACGTGCAAGATTGCTGCGCGCGGCTACTGTTTTGGCGTGTGCGGGCTACGTATATAGCTTGATTCTTGTGGTCCCCATGGTGATTTTGCATGCAACTCCAAAGCCAATTGGAATTTCTTTAGACCTACGAGTGATTTAGGTATTCTAGGGAGAACTTAGGTGTTGAGGGGGAATATTGCAATAAAGCCCCTATATTTTCTCTAATTGGCTCTTTTCTTGCTTGAATTTTGCAGAGATGTTTAGAGGGGCTTGGATTTCTTTACTAGTAAGGGCTTGGAGTATAGATGGACAACTTGTGCCTAAGCCCTCGTAGCTCAGTAAAATTGCATTTTGCCCCTCAGATGTTTCTTCTCATACATCTCCTCTACAGTCTTCCATTCTCAATGCTACCCCCACATTTTATTCTTGGATAAATAGAAATTATTATAATATATAGAAATTATTTATAAATTCAATTATTAGCTTAATATGCCTAGATTGATTATAGTACACTATTTACAACCTAATTATGCTATGTTTACTTAGGAATTAACCCAATTTAGACATCTTAAATGTATTAACTATGTAGTTATCAAATACCCTTATGGGTATGATCTTACAATAATTACAAATATCTTCTCCATTGACTTTATCATCTCATTTCACACTAACGAAATGAATGCAAGATTGTAAGAGATGCGAGTCTACTTGTTCAACAAAATTTTTTGATCGTTCGTGTTTATTTACCTAATGAGACAAGTCATAGTATAGGTCCAACTTATTGATATGTTATAAAAAACCCACTTAAATTGTTTAAATTCCTTTTCTTATTGATGGAGATCCATACTTAGAACTATCTATCTATTTAATTTGAGTATGAATTTTTATGGTCAAAGCATATCTTGTATTTACCATGAGTTGTTTTCCTTAGTTAACAATATTCAATTGATCTCCTTATTGAATTTCATATGTAGTAAATGTTTATAGAAAAGGAGAGTCTCATTAAAGCAATGGTTCTTAAGAGTAATGACATGAATAAAAGGAATAAGGGCAAAGGGAAATGCTTAAAAAATAACAAGTCTGCATTTTCTTTTGCCTCAAAGAAAAGAAAATCAGAAAGAAAAAAATTACCACTATTGCAAGAAGCCAAACCATTAGAAATTGAAATATTCAAAGTATGTCAAATCCTTGGAGAAAGAGCAAAGTTGATATAGTACCATATCTTTTTATCATTGAAACAAAGTTGGTCAATAAGCTTGAAGTTAGGTTGTAGATTTTAGTGAGTTTGTTCACATTTATAGTTTGTTGCATTTACTTAAAAGAATGGAAGGCTCAGCAAGGGAGATATACAAGTGAAAAGGGGATTAATGAAACTATAACAATGCAACTGGTTGAGATTTGTAGATGACATTTGTCAACTATATTACTTCTATCTTTTGAATAATATGTATTGACAAAGTATGGCCACTTCTACTTCAAAACATATCCTTAGCCTAACACAGAAATACATTGTCCACATGAACGAAGTGCTTTATTAACAATGAAGCAATAAAATAATATCTTACTCTTGACCAAAACATTCTTCATGAAACTCATTTTCTTTCATTGTTCTTTTCAAGATATATTTGTTGCAAGGCCCGACACTTCATCGTCGAGTTTAATTTGGACAATGACGGAGTTAGTTTGAAACCCTTCAATACTAGAGAAGGCACAACAAGAGGTAAGGAATGTAATCTCTAATGATCAATGCAATGTAAAAGAAAATGATACTGCAGAGTTACACTATCTAAAACAACCATCAAGGAATCCCTTCGCCTCCACCCTCCTGTCCCTCTGTTAGTACCACGAGAAACAATCAAGGCATGTATAGTGCAAGGATACATTATCCCTATAGGAACAAGGGTCTTCATCAATGCAAGAGCAATTGGAAGAGATCCAAATTATTGGGAGAATCCCGATGAGTTCATTCCAGAAAGGTTCCTGAATGGTGACAATAAAAGGGTGAAGCCATTTAAAGATCACAATTTTGAATGGATACCATTTGGTGTAGGGACAAGGATTTGCCCAGGGATTGACTTCTCCATGGCCATGGTTGAGCTTGTTCTTGCAAATATGCTTTATCATTTTGACTGGAAATTGGGAGGAGAAAAGCTGGATATGGAAGAAACTTTTGGTCTAACTACTCACAAAAAGGTTCCACTTTTTGTTATGGCCATACCAACCAATTGGTGAAACCTAACAAACTCCTTTTATGTAGTATATGAAGGAAAATATCTCTTTCCACAAAATTTCCATCTCTACTTCTATTGGATGAAGAATAAGTGTTATGAAGTCATGTATGTACAATTGTAGTGTAACAATATGCAAAGAGGAGCTATTGTGCTCTGCTCAACAGTACTACCTATCAACATATTCCCTTTCTTTTAGTTCATGCATTATCTTATTCCTTTGTAGAAGTATAGTCCTTTCGTTTATCCTCGAGGAATGCCCTTCCCGTTTATAACATAATTTGATTATTGGAGCATGAAAAAGTAAATAAATTTACGTTGTAACACATTTTGTAATGAAAAAAGTGAGTGATGATTTTAATTGGTGTATTTTAATTTTTCAGAGGTGGAAATTATTTTTTATAGATAAAAATCACTTTTTAAATGAAAAATCATTTCACATAAGTGAAAAATTACGTTATAAGTGAAAAATCATTTACTACCAACAGAAAAATAAAACACATCGCAGTATATTTTCATTTTTAACCAATTTATTTTGAATTTCAATCGATATATTTTGATTTTCAAAAAATATATTTTGATCTACTTAATTTTTAACTGATTAATTTTTATTTTTAATCAATTGATTCTGATCGTATGTTGTAAACTTTGTTAACACACATTTCCGTGCTCGCATCGTATTGGAACCATGTCAAAATTATCATAGGTAGGAAAAAGAGGAGACAAGCTGCAATAGAATATTATTTTAAATGACCAACTATAAAGACGAATTTCGAAGCTTTTTGGGACGAAATAGAGCGTACAATAGATAAATAATTCATAAAAGTCTATCCCTACAAATTTTGGTTGCAGAGTTGTGGATGAAGTTTCGATTAGTATAAGTTGGGGTTGATTTATTTATTTTTAATTCACTAAACATGGAAGGAGTATCAAGCATAAGGTCTCTAAAAGGGAAAATATACAGCAAGGCAAGGGAAACACAAGAAGAATGAAATAAAGAAACCCAATGGTCGCTCACCACGATCAGCGGACACCCACTGTGGAGGGTTGGTAAAGCTCGACGATGCCAGTGCATCATTAGGAATACCGGGTTGTTACAGGTGGGAGGAAGGGCGCCATACTACTAGAGGTTTCCAGCCCTAGACCGTGGGAAAAGTTGAACTAATTAATAGACATCAAGGTGACAAAGTTAACAAAGGGGGACAACGATATCGAACAAGGGACATCAAATGCCCATATACTTGCATATCCCCAACAAGTAAACCGAAAAAGAAAAGGAAAAAAGGGAGAAGGGGAACCCCTGATCACATTAGAATCACCCATCTCGATCAAAACTGTGCAGCATATAGAGGGTGGAAGCCATAATCACTGCAAGGAAGAATATCTTTATGGATGTTTACTTTTCTAAACATCGAAATAACCATGGTGTTATTTAGATGTTTAATCAAAGTAGATGTTAAGTTAGATCTACTGTGATGTGTCATTTTGAGATGTTTGGTCCAAACGTCTTTAAAGGGAATGTTATGATAGATCTAACTTGATGCTTGGATCAAATATTAAGATGTTGAGATCAAACCTCTTAAAAGGATATGCCACCATAGATTTAATTTGATATTTATTTTTGTTACACCTTTAAATAACACCATAATTATTTGGATGTTTAGAAAAATAAAGTTAAGAAAAGTCTTTTCTCTTGCAGTGAACAAAAATGATGGAGGCGAGATTGCACTAATTGAGGTAGAAATGGCACAACCAAGATGGTGGTTGGGGGAAGGGCGGTGGTAGGAGCAATTGCCATTAGCGGGTCTTCAATGATGTTGGGGAGAGGGTAAGTGATGATCGACGAGGACACTGGGGTTCCCGACTAGCCATCACTAGTCAAAGGCTTAATTGGGGTCAAGGAAGGTTGTGGCAACTAGAAAGACTAGGTCTCTATAGAGAGGGGAGACCACCTCTCTTTAGAAACCAAGGGTCCTGAGGTGCAATCCTGGGGATGAAAATTTGTTCCTCGATGGATTAATGAACACAAAAGGTATCGGTGATAATATCAAAAGGATTTTATGGAGATAGATGTTTAAATTTCTTGGGAACTTTGGGATGGCTTACTTCATCTCTTTACTGATATACGATGTAAGACATGTGTAGGGACTTCTAAGACATTTTCAATATTTGTTTTTAAATCGGAAATAATCATGGCATCTACGTACGAGTCATTCTTTAGAAAACAACAAAATAATTTTTACACTTTGATGAGAATGAGAAGAGTGATTAGTCGACGAGGTAGGCATAGCATGAAGAGTGACAAAGATAGCTTAAATAATGCTAAAGTGTCACTTTAAATCTCCATACATAACATATCTTTTACTCACTTCGTTTTTCAATAAGATGATAATAATAATAATAATAACCTAAAATAAAATATAAAAAAATAAACTACATCTGCCTCCTCTATATTTAAATCATATCATATTACAATTTATAATACTTTAACTTACCTACCATATAATTTTACTCTTGCTATTCCGCCGCTTATGTCGACACTACTAAAATTTATTTAAAATTTTATCCTAGAATAAACTCTATCCCTCGATCAAACAAGGCCTTAGAAAATAACAAAACTTATGCATTGAGCATGTATGTAGGCCCCATCAGTGATTTACACTAGTGTAGGATGTGGCTTATTGTTAGAGTGTTTGCCATTCTCTATTATCAAAATTGATTGTATATCTAATTTTTGCTCTTTTCCTCTAACTATGACTTCTTCTCGAAGTTCTAACGTATTCTGCAAGCTCCAAGCTCCTAAATTTCCCAATCTCATGCACCCTCCATCTATATATTCCAACTCCAAAGAGTCTCCCAGACATTTCACCAACCATTTGCAAAAAAATTTCTTGCTTTCGAGATCCCCAGCTCTTGTTCACTTCATATGTTCATTTTGGGTAAATTTTGATCTTGTACAATTGAAACAAGCGAGTAACAATTGGTTTGTCATAGTGCTGACTCATACGCTAAGAGATCATACTTTGGCAAATATTCTACAATACGAATAGACAATTGAATTGAAATCGGAGACCAAATTGCAAAGTAGGGATTGAAACATAAATTGTGAATAAATAAATTTAAAAAAAATATAAAAATTCTAAAGAAAATTACTAAACGTGCAAAATTATGTAAATTAACTACCTACGAAATTTCATTTAAAACTAACGAGCAAAAAGCATGCAGTAAATTTCCAAATAAACAAGGGCAAATTTGTTACAGTGTAAGGACTAGAATGTAAATGAATTTTAATTTTTGTCTACATAGAATCTATACACAAAATTTGGTAAAATAGTAATCTAATGTGTAGAAACCCATGGTAAAAATAGGAAAAATTTTGGATCTACAAATGCAAGGAAATAAAAATAGGAATAAAGTCCTAAAAACTAATGACTAAATGCAAACACAAAAATTGAATAGACTAATCAAGAAATAAAGAAGCAAGAAATAATTGGAATACAGAGAAAAACTAAATAAAAGTTTCATTTAATGGACTAATGAGAAGAGTATAAACTAACTAAAGATTACAACTGGAACTTGCAAATAAATTTAATTCGAAAACAAAGAACTAAAGTAAAGAAAGAGAAGATGGGCGGAGAGCAAGGCAACGTGGTGATGGAGAAGACCCAAGATGGAAGAGATGGAGATAGAGAGGAGTGAAGAGATGCCAAAGGCTTCCTGTGTGAAGGAGAGGGAGTGGGAGGGAGAGAGAGAATTGAGAAATGTATGACGAGTGCCTCTCAATGGGGCTTTGAGGGATCTTTATAGAATTATGGGGTTCTTGTGAACTCCAATTTCCTAATAGCCCTTTAATCCAACTTAAACTAGGATTACATGTGTCAAAAAGGTTGGAAAACACAAAAATCACTACAAGAAAAAGCGAGATTTGTGACAATTTATAGGTGATGGTTATTTAACCATTGCTAATTGTGATATTTAACGATAGCTATTAATATAACCGTTGCCTAAAGAATGATCCTTTGACCCCTAACCAAACATTATGGTTGTGGAGCATAGTCTTAGATTTAGCAACGGTTATTCTCTAAATCCTCGTCGAAAGGCCCATCAACCACCCTTTAGATTCAATGCTTGCACATTTCGATGTGAGATTTAGAGATAGTTTAGCTAATAATTGTCGCCCAATGTTATTAGGGGTGTGGATTTTTTTGTGCATGGAGGTGAAATATTCACCCATTAGCGACAATTAATACGGAAATCATAGTTAAGTCCATGAAATTAACGTGGAGCACAAAAAATAGAGTGAGGGAGAAATATTATTGTAAATTGATTTGAAAACGATTTATTTAAAAATCGTTACTAATAAAAATTGTATTTCTTAACAAGAGCAAATCAGGAAAAACAAGGTCAAGAGAGCCCAAGCTCCTCCCCAGACCCATTACTTGGGTCCAATGAGTATTGACTCATTACAAGACAAATATGTAAGTATTTTAATCAATATTATATATTTAAATAAAAAATTTAGTTATATTAAGAAAAGATAAAAATTTTATTTCATTTTCAGGTGGAGGCAGATGAGGGTGGACAAGTGGGAGTGTATGAGTAGACTTATAGTAAACAAACACTCGACGACCCTCGTGCATGGATCCATCAGACATACCAGGAGACATGTAAGTACTTACAAGTTACTTACATTAATTTCATAATAACAGATATAAAATAATTATAAATATATATATTTACAGGGTTGAATGATGGACTTGATCCATCCTCTTGAGGTCGTGGACGAGAACTCTGGAATTGTTCCGCATACTCCTTTGACACCAAAGGAGGTGTTTACGTGCTAAATCGGGGTTTTAAAAATGATATGTCGCAGTATAGCCGATAAAGCATGAAAACAAATATAATTTATGCTCGAAAGGAAATCTGAGGTTGAATGCAAGGAGCAAGTAGCAAATCAATTTCAAAATCACAATTCTAAGTAAAATATACAAGTAATTATAATCAAAACTTGATTCAGAACTATTCAGGAATGATATATCAATAATTCAAGTATCAATGTGCAAAAATAATGGGTTAAAATGGTGATTTGAATCACCAAATTAACCCTAGACAATTTAATCACAATTATTTGAAATGCTTGAACAGTGAATATCAACCAATTTCCACATCAGTTAATATCTCAATAATGCAACAGTAGTCTAGAACCAGCAACAGAGGCAAAGCCCTCTCTTCTTCTTCAAGCCTCAGTGAGAGGCACGAGCACAGCACAAAGGCACGAAAGCCTCTCAAAGACTAAGTGTTGCAAGTAGAGGCACAAAGGGCAAAAACCCCCCCTTCCCCTCTCTCTCTTTCTTATTTCTCTTCTCAAACCCAACTAATTGGGTAATCCGACCAGGGACCAGACCCACCTGTGTGGTGTAGCAGGTGAAGAAGTTAGGGGTATTTTGTAAATATTTCAAAAGTTGAGGGGCTATTTGAGAGAATAAGAGTCAGACTTGGACCAAAATGCAAACTAGGTCAAAATAATTTTAGATTGGACCCAAATTTTGGTACAAACCTCATCTAGACCCAAGAAATTTAATGGTGAAGTTAGATTTAGGTTTTGACCAAGTTTGGCTGATTAATTTTTGCAAAAACCTAAATTAGGGCAATTGTCTGTTTGAGACTCTGTTTTCGGTCAAAATGGGCTCTGATGGTCAAATCAAGGATGTCAAACCCTAGATAATATTTTTCTATGATTTTTAGAGGGTTTAGGTGAATTTTATCTTGACCAGAACCTTAGTTAATTAAGCAGGTCTATTTTTAGGATTTTAAATGTTCATTAATTCTTGAAATACGTGAAAGCCCGTTTCGTTCTACAGGGACCCACTTATTAGACATTAATGACCATATGAACTTTAATAAGACTATGAAATACCCATGGTTATTATGTATTTGTGGAATGTTGTTAATTTTGTAGAAATAACCATGTATTCTTCTATTCTTTTCAAAACGGGATTTTGTGCCCTTAGATCCTTTTGATGGATATGTAGGAGCATTTGTCAACCTTTTTAGATCAAATTGAGTTAGTTATGGCTCATGATGGTGTTCCTATCATACCCTCATGCCTAGCTTTTGCTAGTCCCTTAGCAAAACCTTATGGACCAAACTAGTTATCTAGGTCGGATGTAACCGTCAGGATGCCCTACTAAGCCGCAACTCTAGGAATCAGATCTTAATACCAACAACATGCCTAGAGGTACTCAAGTACCAGCCTAGGTCTAGACCTGACTAGCTTTCGCCTCAGTCTGCCGCAAAGGTTTCTAAGGCCCATAGGAACTATCCTAAGGTTTGTTGGACCTAGCGGCTAAAGCACCTGTGCTTGTAACATGGTTAGCCCAGGTTCAGTTTGCCAGTAATATTTTTGTAAGAGAGAGGGATAGAAGAAGATTTTCATTTTTGGAGAGCTTTCTCTCTCTTTTTCTTTCGATTATATTTTTTCTTAGATCCAACCTCGGATTGGCCCTAAACACATTCTGTATCGGATTCCTTGTCTCCACCATCAATTCTCGCAAGGTCCCTGACAATCGATGCTTCAAGATAGCAATGCCCACGACAACCCCCAAAACCCTGGCTTTCGACACTTCGGGGTAGTATCACCCATGGCATTCTGTAGCTAAATCCAGACCCTGGCAATCGACATTTCATGATAATGCTGCCCATGGCATCTAAATTAGCATAAGGTGTTTACGTGCCCCCGATAGGATATTTAGATATCCTAGGAGACAAGAACTGAGGAAACGATATGTTATTGTGCATCTTTGAGGGGAATTTCCCGCCTCTCCGCATCGGGAACTCGTCCAAATCAACTTGTGTTTTTGAGCCGCTCTTGATCTAGATCTTAGGACCATTTATAGAATAGCATAAATGCTTTTTGGCATGATTTCATATGTAAACGCACTGAAATAGACTGTGTGTTATTTAGGGTGCTTAAGTTACCGAGTCCCATAAACCAGAGGTTAGTTAACTGGGCTAAATAATCCCTAAGTCTTAGACCTAATACACAAGCTTTGAATTTTCATCAACCTCTTGAGAACTAATCCGGATCTTGATAAGTACGTGAGTGCTTAAATCTCAAAACATATCTAAGAGGCCTAAGATCGGTATTCGCCACTAATCCCTTGAGTTTTAGCCTTCCAGGTCTTAATTCATTATTCGATCCAACCTAGGAGTTAGGTGTTCGGGGCGTAGATTGCGTAAAAGACAAATGTGTTGTAGTATAGTGCGAAATATGTCTTGACAAATAAATTAACGGAATTAGTGAGTCTCGGTCGATCATAGGGAGGTAGAAAGCACTTTTGATTTCATGCGTTTGTTTCAAATATAAGTACCAAGTAATAAAAACAATCAATCATAATATCCATATCACAAAGAGAGATTGAATTTGATATATGCAATAGAATGTAAACATGAGTGTAAACAACTACTATTGTAACAAAATGAGAGCACCACGGGTGGTTCGTGGTGGCCTTTTGGAGAGGTTGGGAAGAGCAACGACGACTCGTCAAGGTGGCTCAATGGATGCTTCAGACGGAGATGCAGAGATGGAGGTAGAGAAGATGGGAAGAAGAAGAAGGGAGAGGAGTTGTAGAAGGAGGAAGAAGAAAAATATGGAATGGCCTTCAGAGGGGACCCTTATGCCTCTTTTTATAGCTTTTGTGAAGGGTATTTAGGGCATTGGAGTCATTAATTCCATGTAAAAGCTTCAAATTAATTAGATCCGTTGATTGGGAGATCAATAGTCTTCATTAAACCTTCCAAATCCATCCCTATTCCCAGTTTTAATCTGGTGCTGCCACATGGTGCAATGTGTGCCCTTGGATCTGCATCTGACGGCCTTCGCTCACCCATCACGCGTTGCTACCTCTGCACGCCAGCCTCATAGCGCTTAATCACGCCTCAAATCCTAAGCCTTCTCAGCCATTCGATCTCTCCATTGGATGGCTTAAATAGTGTGCACTGTGCCCTCTCAATTCCTAAGGCACGCGTCATCACGCATGTCTTCATCTGACTCTCTTGCACGGGCCACGTGTCTACGCTTCCATCGCGCAATGAAGATCCTACGATCAATTGCGCCTGCGCTCGCTGCTCTTCCTGATTTCACGCTGACCACTCCTCGAACCTGTGTCGGTTGCTTAAGTGTGAAGGCGCTAACCAACGTGCTGTGGGTGCGTTTGTGTCAGATTTCCAATTCTCTGCACGGCCGTTCTCAACCATTGGATGGATATCCAACTGTCGAGATTGCATCCTCATCTGATGACCCGACTGAAGGCAGGCGGCGTAGATGCATCATGGCCATTGGATGACGATCCAACGGTCCATGGCTTTCCTTCCAAGATTGGGGCACGGTGAGGGGTGGTTACGATGGTACCACGTGGTGCCATCGTGGCCGTCTATCTTCTTCTCCTTGTATCTGATGATGTAGGCCTTCAATTGAGTTGATTTCTGTGTCGTTGGATTGCAAACTTCGATCTAGATCCATCCGTGCAGTTGGATTTTTCATCTGAGGTCTGGATATTCTTCAATTTCCCCTTGGCTCTTGCTTCTTCTGCGGACTCCCTAGGGTGCTATAGAAGTCTGATTGATGCGATCTTGGAAGTGCTAGACTCCCGTCGTCGTTCTAAACGGATCTATAAAGTTGGATCGGTCATCTACAGCTCTGAATTACTTGCAATTATTAATACCTCTCAAATAGCACATTATTATATATAAAACCTATAAATCATCTAGGATACAAAGTACGATGTGTATGCATGCAGAATGCCCATGTTAAGTTAGGTTCTACTTTAATTCAGGCGAATTAGGGCCTATGACTACTGTGCAATCATACCCCCATGCCTAAATCTTGCTAGTCCCTAGCAAGTGCAAGACTAAATGCATTTTATCAAGAGTTTAACTAAAGGTTTATTTCTTTTTATTTCATCCAAAAATTCAGAATCTCGAGAACCATGAATATGTAATGTCGTAGCTTCTACAACAGATCCAAGCGAAGAGTTGATATACATTTAAAGCTTGTACTTGACTCCTAGTAAAATTTTGTTGGGATAGGCAAACCTCTCCTCTTGGGGATATAAACTATTCTTTGATTTTAGCCTCGGCTTTTGGCTTAGGTAGAAGACGGATGAGTTAACTGGATTTGTATTTGGTGGCTTGCTCTCTTCTGGTGCTACATAGAGACTAATATTTCAGAATCTAGATTTCTAGATTATTGAATAAATTAACTTAGAGAGAGGTTGAAAAACTGTGTTTTCTTTAATCTTTTGTACCTTTTCTTTTCTCTCTTTCTCTCTTTTTTTCTTTTCTTTTTCTTTTTCTTCTTGAGCTCACAACTCACTAGATTTGCAACTGTATTGGGTGGTCTTACATGGCATCACACTTTACTTAGGTTTTAATAACCCTACGACTAAGTCAGATCCCTTAGCCTATATTCAGGCGGTCAGATATACAAAAAAAAAAGGTTAAGATTGTATTTGGTGGTTTGTGGGGATGGTAGGTATTTTTGCCTCAAAACACTTTGAGTCAAACTTCTTAACATAACACTTTTTTTTTTTTTCAAGCAAATACCTCTTTTGTATGCTTTTTTCTTTTTCATATCTACTGGCACAATGCTGTTACCAACATGGCATAACGCAAAAATGCAACACAACATATGTACTTTTATTCATGAGGCATTATTTGGGATTTTTGGGGATGACCAAGAGGATCTCGGGTGACTTATTTGGTAGAAGTGTCTATTCTCAGCATCGGGTAGGGAATAGATAGGATGACATATTTTTGACCTTGACTTTAGTACCCTCCAATCGAGGATTCCGCAGAGGATGGTGGTGACCATCCACCTCAGTCCTAGTTTTATTAGAATTCGCTCTCTGTGTTTTTGCCTTATTTGGTGGCTCTTATATGAAATTTCTCACAGAATTAGTACGCAAGAACTGAGAGCAAAAACTATGCCCAACTCCAAGTATCATTATTCAATTATTAAAGATTTCTTACACTAGCCTTAGAGCACAAGTAGACTCTCTACTCTCATCTCACGTATGTTTTGGTGGATCTACTAGAAGATGGTTCACCTGACTCCCTGATTGTTGTCCAAGGGTTCAGGAGAAGAAGCAATGCTTCTTCTTGACAAATTAGAGATGTCTATCGGTTTTCACAGTGGATCCATTGCAAATTCTACATGCAGATGTGAGGTTATAATGGATTGTAAGCTTAGGAATCTACTAAAGAATAAATCTTTAATAAAACCTCTTGATAAAATGATCTAATCCCCCACTTGTTGGCTGAAAATTTTTAGTTTTTATGGACTACCCCCCCATGCCTAAGTGTTTGCATGTCCTCATGCATGAATAAAAGAAATTGAAATAAGGCAGGTGGTCGTACTCGAATTGGTTGTATTAATATGGTGAAATTATCGTTGAAGTTAGTATAGTGGGTTAACCTAAATCGAGTCTAATCATCTTTCACAAAATTTCTTTTTTTAACTTGGCCTACTTAATTTTATCCTGGTCACTTTTAGGCCCAGGGTCGATCTCAGGGAGGCGGGAATTAAAGGTGAATAAGTTTCTACGCCTTTCCTAGAACGTATCTCTTCCGTGCGTTTATTATGTTTTTATTTTTTTTCTGTTTAAGATTTTTTTGTTGATAATATTGTCCTTGAGGCACACCTTCAAAATCAAGTTCTTGGCTTTGAACCAAATTATTCTTGGCTTTGAGCCAACTTAGGGTTTCCAAAAAAATTGGTCCTGCTATTCGCAAGGCCGAGTACTTGCAAGACAAGGATTATCTTTTCTCTTTTACTTTTTTTTTTAATCTTTTTAATAGTAAGAAATAAAAGAGAAATAGAAAACAAGGTAGGTTGCTTGTAGAGAAATAAATATAGTTTCTATATATATAGATATATATATTATATATATAGGGGTGAGGGTGAAAGTGAAGATGGCGTGTAGCACAGTATCGAGTTGATCCACGTCTAGTAAGATGCAACCAACAAGACGAAGTGCCGCGTGGAGTGAGGGGCGGATGTGTGGGAGTGTGTGTGGAGGCGCTTGCTTTACGCAGGTATCGGGGAATATCAGCAATTGGTGCAGATATTCCCGCGATAT
This sequence comes from Thalassia testudinum, assembly GCA_037157565.1. NCBI lineage: Eukaryota > Viridiplantae > Streptophyta > Magnoliopsida > Alismatales > Hydrocharitaceae > Thalassia > Thalassia testudinum. The sequence continues at coordinate 1,091,513 of JAZHRO010000003.1, read as the reverse complement.
AATGCGCGGTGGAGTGACTAGTGCAAGGGCGTATGGATACAGGTAGGTGATGTGTATGTAAGTATATATATATATATATATATATATATATATCTATGTATATATACATATAGGGTTATAACTTTATAGGTATATATGTAGTTATGTATATATATAGATATGTGAATATAGATATATATGTATATATATATTGATAAATAGATGGATATATATATATTTATAACTATATATATACATATAGTAATATATGTATATAGATATGTATATGTATATATGTATATAGATATATTTGTGTAAGTATCTATGTATATAGATATTGATGAGAACCTCATCATGAGCCATAACTAGCTCATTTTGACCTAATAAAGAGAATAAAAGCTCCTACATGACTTAGAAGAGGGCTTAATTGGGGGAATAAGTGTTCTGAGAAGAAAACATGAAATAAAGGTTAAAACTGCAATTTCACCATTGCAGTACATAAACGAAATTTCTCAGAGATAGAACATAGGTCAAATGGTCCAAATAAGATAAAAAGTGGGTTGAATAAATCAGAAATGGGTTCATGTGCAATCTAGGAATTAAATGACATTTGGTAACCCTAAAATAGTCCCGCTTAATTCAACAAGGTTTTGGTCAGGATAAAAATCAAATAAACCCTCTAAAAATCATGGAAAAATATCCCCTATGGTTTAGAACATTCAAATTGGCCTTTGGAACCTAGTTTGACCTAAATCAGGGTCCTAGCTCATCAATTGACCTAAATTGGGTTTTTATGCAAAATGTCTAGTCAAACATGGTCAAACCTAAAATCCAACTTCACCATTGGATTCCTTAGGTCCAAATTAGGTTTGTACCAAAATTTGGATCTAAGGGAAGGTCATCTTGACCTACTTTGCAAAATAGTCCACCCAATTACACTCTGGCCCCTAACTTTTGAAAACTCTTGCGAAAACCCCCCCAACTTTTGTTGTCACTTTCTGCATTCCGGTCCTTCTGCCACTGCAGCAGAAGACCCATACTCCGGCGAAGTTTCGAGGACGATCTCTCCTCGTTTCCCTAGGGAGCCGCTCTCAGATGTGAAAGAGGGTTTCCCTGTGAAGTCCCCTACCGCCCGAGCAGCCTCCCATTCCCTGCTTCGCACCATACCTCTCGTGCGAGCGCTCGAGAGGTATGGGTGTTGTACCTGTGGCGAGATCCGGTGAGAGCTTTGCTCACCCTCCGTGCATCTGCCCCTCTGCTGGCTCCTTTGAAGACCTGCCAGTTCTGGTAGTCTGGTCTTGGCGGAGAAACCCTCAACCTTTCCTCTCTCCCCACTCCGACAGGAAACCCACCAGCTCCGGCGGCCATTCCTCCTTCTCGTCTCTCTACTGCAATACCAGCAGCAGAGTTTGATTCGTCTAGTCTTCCCGCGTCGCGCCGTACCAAGCGTGCGCTTTCCCATCACCTTCCTCGCCGCCGCTCTCTCCCTCTGGGTGCTTCTTCTCCGGCGACAGTCGATACGACTACCTGCCGCTCCGGCCCCCTTCGTCCCTGTAAGTAGGTTACAGTTACTCCCCTTCCTCCCCTCTTTCTTTTCCCCAATCTATTTTTCTTGATTGCCCCACGATCACACCTGACCACCCTCACCTTCCCCTCCTCCGGCCACTCTCCGGCGAGTCGCCCCTGTCATCCCACAACCCCATATGACTCGCCAACTGTCCCAAAAGCTCCGCCTCATCATACTAAACACCCTCCGCCCCTCCACTGCCGCTCTACACCCACTCAACACACCCCCGAACACACCCATATTTTCGGTCACAGGACGACCTAGGCACACATGCCTAGGTCGTCTCGTGACCTGCTGCACCTCGCACCACCTTCGCCGTGTCACGGTGAAGGTCTCCCGGTGGTTTGATTAGGTCGATAGGCCGTATTCGTGCACGATAGGTTCTGGAGCCCTGCCGCCATTGTTGACGATTGAAGCAGCTTCCAAGCAGGCTCCAGGCTTCGGGGCAGTTGCGCTCCAGGTGCTGTGGACTGGGGTGAAGTCTGTGAAGACTTTTGCTTCAGCACTTGGCACCAACAGCGGCAGCAGCTGAGTAGATTGCGAGGAGGTTCTCTTGTGGGCGCGCACGAGGAAAAGTAGAAGATAGCCCCACATCGTAAGTTCACAATGCAACGCACTGATTTAAATTGTTTTTGTGTATACGACTGGTTGCCTCCGATACACCTGGGGTGAGGTCCTGCGCCCCATCACACGCCCTGTCCACGGTTTCACCACGCGGACCCGGCGGATCCGACCCGACACTACCCACGCACACCTCACGGACCAAATCACGCCGGTGCACCTGGTCCCGGTACGCAACCAGACCCGTTAACCCACGGCTCTGGGAGAGCTTCGTGTGAGCGGTTCGTAGAGAGAGAGATACGTGCGGGTAGAGGGAGGGGATAGGTTTTGCTTCCCCCTTGTGTGCAGGATAGGAGCGCTGAAGGAGAAGGGCTCAGCACTTAGCCGCAGGAAGGAGAAGAGAAGAAGCAGAAGAAGAAGGCTCGCCAAAGAAGAAGAAGCAGCGAAGGAAGGAAAAGAGGAGAAGCACTGTAGCAGACTACAGTTAAGTCGTCTGACTGCTGTATCAGACGACGGATAAGCGGCCTTCAGAGGGGATAAAGTAGAGAAGAAGAAGAAGAAGAAGAAGAAGAAAGAAAGAGAGAAAGGCAAAGGAAGAAAAGAAGAAGGAAGAAGAGAAGACTCTGCAGCTGAAGAGCAGAAGAAGAAGACGAGCAGCCAGAAGAAGAAGAAGAAAAAGAAGAAGGCTCTGCTGCTGAAGAAAAGAGAAAGAAGAGAAGAGGCAAGGCAGAGAAGAGCAGAAGAAGAAAGAAGAGGGAAGAAGACAGGATCAGAGAGAAAACAAAAAGAGAAGAAAAAGAAGCCAAGACAAAAATCTATCTCTCTCTCTTATTTTTGCAATTCAATAAAGAAACTTTGTACTTCTAGAATTCTAGTAGCTCCCTGAGTTCGACCTCGGGAAAATTATTTCCGAGTAAATTTCTATGGTAATGGCAACCGTAGCTATCTTATCTTATACTACAACAATTGTATTATAATAAACATAAAGTCGCCGAAAACAGCGCTGCGGTTGGCCCATCACCAGATATATATTGATATACATATGTATATATATATATTTATGTATATAAGTGAGTGGATATATAAATATATATATGTGTAGAAGTGAGTTTGTAAGGGTGTGTGTGTGTGTGTACAAGTGTGTGTGAGAGAGTACACGTGAGTGTGTGTGTGCGTGTACTGGCGGGTGTACGCTAGAGGAGTGTGAGAGAGAGCAGGCGAGTTAAGTCGTCTGGTGGGAGCGTCCGCCGTCTGATCTCGGAAGGGCATGGGCGCATAATGCAGAGCGCAGGTGCTGAAGGGAATGCGTGCACTGTCGTCGCACGTAGGCGGGTGCAGGAGTGTGAGAGAGAGGGCAACGCAGCGCACAGCATAGCGCAGCGCACAACGCTGCGGGCGCGGGTGCAGACGCAGGCGCGGGCGATCGGCTGGAGCGGGTTGCGGGCGAAGAGAGAGATCGCTGTGCCACCGGCTAAGTGAGAAACAAGCCGATGGCTACAGTGTCGCGCTGAGAGGCGTGAATAATAGCTACAGTGGTCCGCGGGAGCGGGCGACCGGTAGCGTCGGTTCTGCGTGTGCGGGCGTGCTGGGAAGCGCCTACGTGCGCAGAAAGAGCTTACGGACGTTCGCTGGCATGCGCGCGGTGGCCTGCATGGCTGCAGGCGTCCGTTGCTGCTGCTGGAGCTTCCGACCTTGAAGCTTTGGCAATGGCAGCGAGAGCTCCCAACGATGAAAACAGAAAGTGAAACAACCATGCCCACCTTCTCTCGAAGGAGCTGGGCGATGGTGGAACTCATAGTGGTGGTCGTGGGACCACTGTGAGCTTTCTCCTACCCGCAGTGTGTCTCTTCAGTGGGAAGAGATACTGCATATGGAGAGGGAGAGGGGAGGAGATTGGCCTGGAGGAAGGTGTTTAGGGGTGGTGTGTGTTCGGCTCTCCTTTGCAAGGGAGAGGGCAAGGCTTTTTAAAGAAGAAGGAGCCTGCCACAGCCATGCTGCAGGTGGAGGAAGTCAAGCCATGCTGCTGCCAGAGGAATGGCGTGAAGAGGTGCATGCCTCATGCCTTGAGCCGCACGAGGGAGAAGATTTCAAAGTCAAAATAAAAAATGAGAATGGTGAATTTGCAATGCAGCCCTTGATGAAGATGTTAATTAAATGGCCAATTATTCGCATTGTCCTCCTCTCTCAATAAATGCATGCATGTGTTTATTTACAAATGCAACTATAGCTACATAAGATGCAATGGCAGTGCTAGGAAATAACACAAGATGGAATAATTATTGGTGTATTTTTGCTGTGCAATCAGTAGGGTGTATGTGGATAGAAATCACTTAGAACTGCTTCTGAGTTGCCATTTAGCTCATGCCATCACTGTAATGCCATACAAAATATGCAAAACAATATGCGAAACAATATGTGAAAATGAAATATGCTATGTATATATGGTATGTATATATGTATACGTGCTAAGTTTAAAACATCCAGCTGGACAACTCGTCAGTCACACGTCCTTGAGAAGATGTATTGTTTTGTCAGCAGGAGGAGGTTCCTAGGCAAAAAAAATCGTAAAAACATGCTTAGATTTCGTGTCTCTAATGTGGACCGCCCCGTTAGGATACGGGTGGACGACCAGAAATGGCCTAGCCTACTTGGACTTGAGCTTTCCCACAAAGAATTTGAGTCGAGAGTCAAACAACCAGACCTGCTAGTTAGGTGCGAACTCCTTCCTCCGGATGTGTCAATCATGGAAAGCCTTTGTCTTGTCTTTGTATATTTTTGCATTTTCGTAAGCTTCCCCCCTAATCTCCTCTAACTCATTGAGCTGGAGCTTCCTTTCATAACCTTGGCCTTGAGGTTAAAATTACACATTTGCACTGCCCAAAAGGCATGGTGCTCCAGCTCCACAGGAAGGTGACAGGCCTTTCCATACACCATGCGATATGGCAACATTCCGAGCAGGGCCTTGTACGCAGTCTGATATGCCCATAGTGCATCAATCAACCAATCGGACCAATCCTTCCTATCAGGTCTAATTGTCTTTTGAAGGATAAGCTTGATTTGACGATTTGATACTTTAGCCTGTCCATTGGTTTGTGGATGATACGGGGTAGCAATGAGGTGCTGCACCCCGTATTTCTTCAATAATGACCTAAAATGGGCATGGATGAAGTGATTACCCCCATCGCTTATCAGGATGCGGGGAACTCCGACTCTCGCAAAAATGAATTCCTAGATGAAGGATATAACAGTCTTATGATCAGCTCATCTTGTCGGGATAGCTTCTACCCACTTTGAGACATAGTCTACTGTGAGGAGTATGTACTCAAAGCCATGCGAGTTCGGGAAGGGGTACATAAAGTCAATGTCCCAGACGTCGAACACTTCTATGATGAGAATAGATTGGAGAGGCATCATGTCTCTTCGGGTCATAGAACCGGCCGATTGGCATCGCTTACAGCACTTGGCAAACTCGTGTGTATCTCTGAAAATGGTTGGCCAGAAAAATCCTGACTGCAAAATCTTTGCAGCGGTCTTTCGGCCTGAGAAATGACCCCAACAAGCATCGCTGTGGAAGAAGGATAGCACACTAGAGATTTCCGAATCAGGGATGCATCTACGGATGATATGATTAGCCCCAATGTGAAAAAGTAGTGGGTCGTCCCAAAAATAGAATTTAGTCTTTGATATAAATTTGAGTTTTTGATCCTTGGATAATCCCGCAGGTAGCCTGCCTACGACGAGATAGTTTGCTATATTAGCATACCAAGGAAACTCAACAGAGTTAATAGGCAGTAGAGACTCATCTGGAAATCGATCTAATATCGGCGGGGAGTACGGAATATAGTCTAGGTCTAGCCGAGACAAGTGATCTGCCACAACATTATGGGCTCCAGCTTTGTCATGGATTTCGACATCAAACTCTTGCAAAAGAAGGATCCATCTAATAAGGCGGGGTTTGGCGTCCTTCTTTGCCAACAAATGCTGGAGGGTGGAATGGTCAGTGTAGATGATAACTGTGGACCTGAGTAAGTATGACCTGAATTTCTCCAACTCGAATACCACAGCTAGCAATTCTTTCTTAGTGACTGTATAGTTACGCTGAGCCTCATTTAGCGTTTTGCTAGCGTAGTATATTATGAATGGGTGGCGCTCTCGACGCTGGCCAAGAATGGCTCCGACAGCGAAGTCGGAGGTGTCACACACCATCTCGAAGTCAAGAGACCAGTCGGGAGGTTGGAGAATAGGTGCACTTGAAACAACACACGCAAGGTCTCAAAAGCAATGAGACATGAGGAGTCGAAATCAAAGGGAGTGTCTATTACCAGAAGATTCATTAATGGACAAGCAGTTTTTGAGAAATCTCGAATGAATCTTCGATAAAATCCGACATGCCCTCAGAATGATCTGTTTTGCCTAAACGAGCTAGGCAGAGGTAATCGCGAAATGATTTCGGACTTAGCTCGGTCGACTCGAGTCCATTAAAGGAGATCCTGTGACCTAGTATGATGCCATCCCTTACCATAAAATGGCCTTTTTCCCATGAAAGTACTAGGTTAATTTCTATACATCTCATCAGGATCTTTGTGAGATTATCAAGACAAGACAAAAAATCGTCTCCAAACACGGAGAAGTCATCCATGAACACTTCTACATAGTCCTTGATCATGTCTGAAAAGATGGCCATCATGCATCGTTGAAAAGTAGCTGGTGTGTTGCAGAGGCCGAAAAGGATCCACTTAAAAGCGAATGTTTTGAAGGGACATGTAAAAGTCATCTTGTCTTGATCTTTCGGGTTGATCGCTACTTGATTGAACCCAGAGTATCCATCCAGAAAGCAGAAGAAACTATGCTCGGCCAGCTGTTCTAAAATCTAATGAATAAAGGGTAAAGGAGAATGATCCTTTTTGGTAGTCGAGTTTAGCTTCCTGTAATCAATGTAGACCTGCCAAGAAGTCGTGGTGCAGGTTGGGATGGATTCACCCAATTCATTTTTGATCACGGTGAGTCCCACCATTTTGGGCACAATCTGAATGGGACTCACCCATTGGTTGTTGGAAATTGGATAGATAATGTCCGCGTCTAGTCATTTAATGATCTCCTTCTTGGCAACCTCCAACATATTTGGATTTAGGCATCTCTGAGGTTGTATTGATGGTCTCACCCCTTCATCAATGTAGATATGGTGAGTGCAATATGAGGGGCGAATCCCGTGGAGATCAGTAATGCCCCAAGCAGCCCTATGTGCTTGTAGAACGAAAATCAGTTGGTGTTCCTGGTCTGGAGTCAAGTGAGCATTGATAATCATAGGATGCATCTCACTTTCTCCCAGAAACACGTACTTGAGCGAATCAGGTAAGGGCTGTAACTCTAGTAGCGGAGGTTGGGGAGAGGGTTTATACATGGGAAGAGAGGAAACAACTGTAGAAATCTGCTAATCCTGACTAATGGAGAATTCGTCTACAGTGGTCATGTAATCCTGTCTTAAGATATTAGTGTTAAATAGGACAAGATGGTCAGGATCAGGGGTGTTGGAAGTATATGAACATCCATGACAATCAGATCCATGGGATGAAATGTGTATGTCATTAGTCTCAGTCTTGTGTGGATCATGATCTAAGACCCCTGATAGTGAAGATGAATGTGCCATTGGGTCGCTGTAGAGGAGCCCAATGTTCTCATAGAAAGTCGAATCTTCATCTTCACTATCCTCCTCGATTAGATCACAATCGAAGTTCTTTGATGCCCTGAAAATGTCCAGTCTAAGCTTTTCGTTCCCTAGGGCAATCTCCATGCACCCTGATGCACAATCAATGTTTGCGCGGGCGGTTGCCAAGAACGGGAGATCTAGAATAATCAATGCATCACGAAGATTAGGAGGAACCTCCATATCAAGAACAAAAAGTCCGTTAGAAAGCAGAATCCTTGTACTTTCACGATCACATTTTCAACCACCCCCTCGGAATTTTCACCGATCGATTAGCCAATTGTATGGTAACTGCAGTGGGCTTTAACTCTCCAAATCGAAATCAATCAAATATTGCGGTGGGAGTTAGGTTGATGGATGACCCCAAGTCAAGAAGGGCCCGATCAAAAGGGGAATCCTACAAAAAGCAGGAAATCAGTGGTGTGCCCGGGTCCTTTTTGGGCGGTAAGTCTGCTAAGATAACAGCGCTGGCTTCCTTAGATAATACTACCTGTCATCTGATTTTCTGCTGTCACTTCGAAGTACAGTAGTCCTTGAAGAACCTAGCAATAGCAGGGATGTGATCTATTGCTTCGAGGAGAGGGACCTGAATGTGAACTTCCTTGAACATAGATTTCAGGTCCTCGAAATTCCACGTATCCTTTTTCTGTGATGAATCTCTCGTTAGGGCCATGGGAAAAGGGATGAAAATCTCAGGGTCTAGGGGCTTCTTTCCTTTATCTAATGAAGATGGCTTGTGAGAGGAAGAGGGTTGTGAGCCATCTTGCGATAGAGCACAGGAAAAATCATTACCCGCTTGCCTAGGTAGCAGGTTCTGTGTAGTCTTTTCGCTCCTTAAGGTGTCAGCTTTTGCATCGGCATGCTGTCCATGAAGGGGCAGAGGAGCGGGTTGGCCTGAATACACAGGGTTTGGCAACAGAGGTGGCTGATTGAGCCCATAACCAGGTGGTGCGGGAGGTGCTTGCAGAACAGCGTGTGCTTGCCCCTGTGGTGCTTGGAATCTAGGCGGGGTGCCCTGATTTTGCACATATCTCGGGTTTGGGACAGGTTGGGAGGGCAAAGCTCCCTGTGACCTATGCTCTTGCATCATCTGGTTTTGCGTGTTTTGTATGCTTTGAATTTGGTCAGCCATTGCCTTCATTATTTGTAGGTTGTCCAAAGTAGATTTCCGAATTGATGCCTGCAATTCCTCCTTCAGAGACTCCAAAGGGTTGGCCTGCTTTGGAGGATAGTTGCCAGCTTGGAGCAGTAGCTAATAAATAGAACGGGTTTGTTGCTGTTGAGATCAGAATGGCTATTGCCTAGGATACATGATCTGCACATTCCCGTATTGTCTGGTCTAGTAGTGTGGAGCTTGACTCGATCTCTGTGGGTTACCGGACTAGGAAAAATTGGGATGCTGGCGCCAACCAGGGTTATACGTCTTAGAATACGGGTTATTGCGCCAGTAACTTTGAATAGCATTGACATCTTCGTAGGCCGAAGATGTCACAGATGTAAATTCATCAAAAAAATACATACTTGCATCGTCATGTGGTGCGTAACCCTGATTGTACGGCGCCAGATGCACATTGTTCACGGGTTCCTAGTATGTAGGATCCTGCAAAGATGGAGAGAAAACATCCCGAGTGAACGGATATGTACGAGCAGAGGGGGCTCGGGATGCTTGAGAGGAGTAAGATGGACCAGTGCTGCCAGAAGATCCAGATCTCACTTGCATTAATTCATTGAGCTTCTTATTGAGCGGATCCACCTTATCCAGCTTTTTGGTGATAATGTCCATGTCGGCTCGGGTAGACTCGGCTTGAGCTTCGTGGATGCTGACTTGTTGCTGTGTAGTCCAGTGGAACTGGTTCATTGAGGCGGCATTCATCAAGTTCTCTGCTAAGGATTCAAACATTTCAAATGTGCTGTTCTCATTTTTCGCAAGGAAATTCCCACTGCTAGATGCATCGGCCAGGTACCGATGTGTGTCATTCAACCCATGGTAAAAGACTTGAGCGAGGTCCCATTTGGGTACACCATGGTGTGGGCACTTCCTAAGAAAATCGTGGAATCTATCCCAGGCATCATGCAGCTTCTCTCTAAGGCCTTGGGCAAAGGTTGTGATTGCATGCCTCATAGCATTTGTTCAACCGATTGGGAAGAACTTTTGGAGGAATTCACGACGTAATTCCTCCTAGGCTCCAATTGGCCTCCCAATAGTCTTGAACCGATAAGCAGCTTTATCCTTGAGAGAAAAAGGAAAATGCTTCATGAGAACAATTCCGATATCTACATTCCTGGGTCGAACTGACTCTGCAATTCGACTTAGATCGTCGATGTGCTGGGAGGGGACCTCATTCGAGTTTCCATGGAAATGAGTCTGAATCAGACTTATGATATTCGGTTTCAACTCGAATGCATCTTCACCTAAGGGAATCTGGACCTGAGGTGCTATAATTGTTGCCACCAGATCGTAGAAGTCCCACAGTTGTTCTCCACATGGTGGATGCTGCATCCTGTCAAGTGTTGTGAGAATCTTGTCGATGCTCTGCTCGTATTTCTATTCTGTTTCCTCTACCCTGGCTTCCAAATGAGCCATTGGGTCCTGATTTTGAGGGTCTTGACCAACTTGAGGACTAGGATTAGCCATCTCAGCTAATTGAGTGGAAGAAAGTTGAGAAGAGAGGTTGGGCGAGAATCACCTTTGCTGCCTTGGGTCTGGCTCCCAAGGTCCCACAAGTTTAGGTCCTAACGACCTTCTTCCTTGCATACACCAACTCAAACGGTTGGTGTAGTCAAGCAGAACAAGGCTAAGGCCTTGTTAATCAGAGTGGTCCTTTAAATCAGATGATCGAATTTTTCATTTAAGTTTGTGTTATTAAAAAAAAAAATTTGACAAGAGATTGACTGCAAGGAATTCCCGCCTCTCAGGCTAACCTGGCCAGGCAGGTTACGAGGGGACTACGAGGAAGGTTCTTCCTTCGGCTTTCGCCTACGGTTCCTTTACCCCATATTCGTGGTTGTTTGACGCTACTCCGCAGGCTTAGACACTAGGTTTTGTAAGAGAGGTTGGAACTACCTAGTAGTTTCAAGCCAAATGAAGGTTATTTGATATATTTTCATGAATTTTAACCTGTTTCTTCAATTTAGTAAGTGATGGGTGGTCCACAAGGCGACTCACCTCACCGACTAACTCTTGGGCTTGTCGGAGTCCAAGTTAGTCTATGTGGTCCTATTGGCTCATGCACTTCTAAGTTTTTTTCAAATTGATGACCACAATTCAAATGTATACCCTCAAGTAAGATGGAATACAAATGATTTGAAACTTGGCAAGAAGATTTCTTTTTCAATAAGCTTTTCAGAGAGTATTTTTCCAAAATGTTTACTATTTCCAACAAGAAGTTATGAATTTTTAATAAACCAGGGGTCAAATTTGGGATTTAGACCCCGTGTTGGTTTTTCTGTTGGAAATAATACCAAATATTCGCCAAAAATTTTGTAAAAATATGATAATGAAAGCTAATTTGATTATCTTTCAAACCCCACAAATCATGAGTAAATTCGATTTGTATGTTGGTCAGAATTGATTTCTAAAGTTCATAAGAGTTCTATTTTCAAGCAATCTAACATGTATGTACTCCACAAATTTTTAAAAATTCCACAGAAGGAATTTCTTTTTGGGAAGTGTTGGAAAGATAATTTGAAAATCTAGTTCCAGTCTAAATTTCAGGATTTTTGGAGCATCAGAAACATGGCTATTGAATTTTAAAGATGACACTTAATTTCTAGCCGAGTTTCTAACAAGAATGTATGCACCTGATTTTTGCAGCGCCCACTTTGCCTTGTTCGCCGCTTCGTGTTCGTGCACCTGCACACAAGAATACTATGTTAGAGATGAAATCAAAAGTCGCTGTGCTTCTCCAGCAACGATGCTAATTTGTTCGGGGTGTAGATCGCGTAAAAGATAAATGCATTGTAGTATAGTGCGAAATACATCTCAACAAATAAATTAATGGAATTGGTGAGTCTCGGTCGAGCACAGGGAGGCAGAAAGCACTTTTGATTTCATGTGTTTATTCCAAATATAAGTACGAAGTAATGGAAACAATCAATCACAATATCCACATCACATAGAGAGATTGAATTTGATATATGCAATAAAATGTAAACATGAATGTAAACAACTACTTTTGTAACAGAATGAGGGCACCATGGGTGGCCCATGGTGGCCTTCTGGAGAGGTTGCGAAGAGCAGTGACGACTCATTAAGGTGGCTCAACAGATGCTTCAGACGGAGATGCAGAGATGGAGGCAGAGAAGATGGGAAGAAGAAGGGAGAGGAGTTGTAGAAGGAGGAAGAAGTTCAAAAGGGACCCTTAGGCCTCTTTTTATAACTTTTGTGAAGGGTATTTAGGGCATTGGAGCCCTTAATTCTGTGCAAAAGCTTCAGATTAATTAGATCCGTTGATCGGGAGATCAACGGTCCTGATTAAACCTTCCAAATCCTTCTCTAATCCTAGTTTTAATCTGGTGCTAACACATGGCACAATGTGCACCCTTGGATCTGCATCTGATGGCCTCCACTCGCTTGCCACACGTCGTTGCCTCTGCATGCTCGCTGCACAGTGCTTAATCGTGCCTTACATCTTAAGCTCTCTCAGCCATCTAATCTCTCGATCGGACGGCTTAAAGAGTGTGCGCCGTGCCCTCTCGATTCCTAAGGTGCACGTCATCAAGTGCGTCTTCATCTGACGCTCCTGTGCCCGCCACGCGTTCGCACTTCCACTGCCTAATAAAGATCCTACGGTAAATTGTGCTTGCGCTCGCCGCTTTTCCTAATTCCATGCTAGGCGCTCCTCGAACCTACGTCGGTTGCTTAAGTGCAAAGGTGCTAACCAATGTGCTGTGGGTACATTTGTGTCGGGATTCCAATTCTCCACACGGTCGTTCTTAGCCATTGGATGGATATCCAACGTTCGAGATCGCATCCTCATCTGATAAGCGGTTGAAGGTAGGCGGCGTGGATGCATCGCGACTGTTGGATGACGATCTAATGGCCTACTGCTTTCCTTCCAAGATTGGGGTGCGGTGAGGGGCGGCTGTGATGGTGCCACGTGGTGCCATTGTGGCCGTCCATCTTCTTCTCCTTGTATCTGATGATGTAGGCCTTCGATTGAGTTGATTTTTGTGCCATTAGATTGCGAACATCGATTTGGATCCATCCGTGCAGTTGGATTTGTCATCTGAGGTCTGGATATTCTTCAATTTGACCCTTAGCTCTTGCTTCTTCTGCGGACTCCCTAGGGTGCTACAGAAGTCTGATTGATGCGATCTTAGAAGCGTTAGACTCTCGTCGTCGTTCCAAACAAATCCATAAGGTTGGATCGGTCATCTGCAGTCCTGAATTACCTGCAATTACTAATACCTCTCAAATAGCACATTATTATGTATAAAACATATAAATAATCTAGGATGCAAAGTACAATGTGTATGCATGCAGAATGCCCATGTTAAGCTAGGTTCTACGTTAATTCAGGAGAATTAGGTCCTATGATTGCTGCGCAATCATTAGGTAAGTTCCATATTATTTTGAAGAGACTCAATTTTTTCTTTATCTTTTTACTCCTATCTTTTCTTTTCAATTTTCTTCCCTCCTTTTTCTCATTTTTCTCTTAAATGGATCTTCTTTTTCCTCAGCCTCCATTTTTTTTTGTGTGAAATCCTTTTGTGAGATTTGATTTTTACATTGTTTTGCACTTTAATACCCCCCATTCCTATGATTTGCAATGTCCTCATTGTAAATTAGGTGGGTTTGAGTTCAGCTTAGATCATACATTAGAAGGGTTCAAAGGGTAGTTCGATGGGTCAGGGTGACTGTTGCAGATGATTTCAAGCTCTGGTTGGTGTACCAGACTTGGAGTCGCTGTTCTAATGGATGAACCCTAAAGTGCAATATGAGTTCAGTAGAGAGTTATGTCAAAAGGATTTTGGGTTTTTCAAAGAGATGACGGGTTGCCTCCCATTAAGTGCTAAGTTTAATGCCATCAGCTGGGTGCAACAAGCTCAGGGAGAATGGAGATCAAAAGATAACTCAGCCAAGTTTGTGTCAGTGAGTTCAATGAATGGTTTGAGTCTCTGACCGTTCATGATAAATGGTTCAGAATCATGGCTGAGTTCATTGATTTCTATAGCCCCATTTCCAAAAATAGGTCTGACAAGGAATGGTCCAATCCATTTTGATCTGAGTTTGCCTGGGAATAGTTTGAGTTTGGCATCAAAGAATAGAGCCTTCTGACAAGGATGGAAAGTTTTTCTTGATATGTGTGTGTCATGATAGGCTTGAACCTGTTCTTTGTAAATTTATGAGTTCTTGTATGTGTCATTGTGTAGTTCCTCAATCTCGCTCATTTGTAATTGCCGGTGGGTTCCAGCCTTATAAAGATCTAGATTGCACTTCCGTACTGCAAAATAGGCCTTGTACTCCATTTTGACGGGTAGGTGACATGCCTTCCCATACACGAGTTTGAATAGAGACATACCTAATTGGGTTTTGTGGGCAGTCTTATAGGCCCACAAAGCTTTTGGAAGGCAGGCCGACCATTCCTTCCTATTAGGCCAAACAGTGACCTGAAGGATTTTCTTGAGCTCCTGATTAGACAGTTCAGCCAATCTGTTGGTTTGGGTACGATAAGGAGTCAAAATTTGGTGAGACACCCCATACTTTGTCATTAGGGATCTAAACTTTGCATTAGTGAAATGGGTCCCTCCATCTGAGATAATAGCACGTGGGACACCGAATCGTGAGATGTGTTGATGAATGAACTTGATTACCACTTTATGATCATTGGTTCGGGTCGGGACGGCTTCAATCCATTTGGACATGTAGTCAACTGCGAGGAGAATGTATTCAAAGTCATTTGATTTGGGGAAGGGGCCCATAAAATCAATCCCCTATATATCGAAGATTTCACACATGAGAATCGGCTATAAAGGCATCATATCACGGTGGCTCATGTTGCCCAAGGTCAGGCAACGAGTGCATGCCTTATAGTAATCGTGTGCGTCCTTGAAGATCGTGGGCCAACAAAAGCCACACTGGAGGACTCTGCGATTTTATGTCTGGAGAAGTGTCTGTCGCAGGCCTAGTCATGGCAGAAGGACAAGATGTCCTGAATTTTCGCTTCCAGGACACATCGTCTGATGATCTGATTAGCACCAATGTATAAGAGGTATGGGTCTTCCCATATGTAATACTTGGCATCAAAAAGCAATTTGTCTTTCTTGGCTTTCGGCCAATCAGACAAGATCTGATGAGATGCCAGGCAATTAACCAAATCAGCATACCAGGGAAGTTCGGCACCAATAGTCAGGAGGTGCTCATCAGGAAAATGCTCCATGATCGGGCCGGAAGGATCGATGATGGCAGAAGGAAGGCGGGACAAGTGATCAGCTATCACATTCTGTTTTCCTGCCTTGTTGCGAATCTTGAGGTCAAATTCTTGCAACAGCAAGATCCAACGGATTAGTCGAGGTTTCGCATCCTTCTTTGCGAGAAGGTGCCTCACTGCTGTGTGATATGAGTATATGATAACATGGGAACCCAAGAGATAAGATTGAAAATTTTCTAGGCCAAATACTACTGCCAGTAACTCTTTCTCAATAACTGTATAGTTACGCTGAGCTTCGTTAAGTGTCTTGCTAGTGTAGTAGATGATCACAGGTTTCCCATCAATCTTCTGCCCAAGCACTGCACCTACTACATAGTCAGATGCATCATACATGATCTCAAAGGGTTGAGACCAATTAGGGGATTGCAGGATAGGTGCTTGGGTGACTTGGTCACGTAGACTTTCAAATGCACAAGTGCACTCGGTGATTTCGAAGGGGACATCTTTTGATAGGAGATTAGTCAGGGGGTGCACGATTTTCGAGAAATCAGGAATGAATTGACGGTAAAAATCGACGTGCCCCAGAAAAGATTTGATGTCCTTGACTGAGCTAGGGATAGGTAGTTTGGAAATCAAATTAACCTTAGCCTAATCAACCTAGATGCCGTTCTCTAAAACAAGGTGACCCAGGACAATTCCCTCAGGAACCATGAAATGGCTCTTTTCCCAGGAAAGAACCAAATTCACATAAATGCAACGGTTGAGGATTTGGACCAAGTGTAGGAGGCAATTATCAAAAGATTCCCCAAATACCGAGAAGTCATCCATGAAGACTTCCAGGTATTCACCTACCATATATGAGAATATGGCAAGCATGCATCTCTGAAAGGTGGCTGGTGCAATGCAGAGACCGAAAGGCATCTTACGGAAGGCATATGTCCCATAGGGGCAGGTGAAGGTGGTCTTCTCTTGGTCCTCAGAATGGATTGCCACCTGATTATAACCGGAGTATCCATCCAAAAAGTAGAAGAAATAATTTCCCGCTAGTTTCTTGAGGATCTGATCAATGAATGGTAGTAGGAAATGATCCTTCTTTGTGGAGGCATTCAGTCTTTTGTAATCAATGCAGACCCTCCACGAGTTCCCTATATGAGTTGGTATGCTCTCTCCGATTTCAGTTGTGATCACAATGAGTCCTGCCTTCCTAGGCACAACTTGGATTGGACTCACCCACTGATTGGCGGAGATCGGGTAGATGATCCCTGCATCTAACCACTTGATGATCTCCTTCACGACCTCCTGCAGATTAGGATTTAGATGTCTCTGCATTTCATGGGATGGTCGTGCGCCCTCTTCGATATAAATGTAGTGTGTGCAATATGAAGGGCTAATGCTAGTTAGATCATAGAGAGTCCAACCAATGTTTCTCCGATGCTACTGGAGGACAAAAATCAGGCGTGTTTCTTGATCAGAGGTGAGGCAAGAATTGATAATGACAGGAAATGTCTGAGTGGAACCCAAAAAGATGTATTTTAGATGATCAGGAAGAGGCTTTAGTTCCATAACGGGATTATTAGCAGCAGTAGGTGGGTCGGGACGAGTTTAGATCAGTGTCAGGCTCCTCTTTCTGCGGGGTATGATTAACTTGGGGTTGAGGATTAGGGATAATTGGGTCATCCTCAAGAAACATGTTCTCAACTATAGAATTGATGTCGCATACTTGTTCCACTGCCCACAGTTAATTCCTTTCTAGGCATTAGATATATTAATTTTTAGCGTCATGTTCCCGAATTTAAATTCAATCTGGCCCTCTTCGCAATTAATGTTCGCCCTAGCTGTCACTAAGAACGGTCTACCTAGTATAATCTAAGCCGGTATGTCACGAAAGCCGGTATGTGCGAACAGGTTTTGTGCTGAGGTGGCTCGTTGTAGATGTCGAGTCAGTTCATCCACCTTTTTCTCAATGATCGAGACCTTGTCCAGGTGACTGGCCATTAACTCCAAGTCAACAAAAGAGGATAGGCCCTGCGTCTCGTGTGCTCCTTGTGGATTCGTCAATGCACGGGCATTCGTCCGGTCGAACATGCCAATGGATTCATTATTGATGGAGTTCTCACACATGTTCTCGAGAATCTCCCACATGGTGTGTTCATGTTGCCCCATGATGTTTCCTCCACAGGTCACATTGAAAAACAATCGAATATCCTCACGGAGTCCCTGGTAAAAAGATTGGACTTGTTCCCATTTAGGAACTCCGTGGTGGGGGCACTTTCGCGTGAGATCCAGAAAGCAATCCCATCCTCATGAAGCGGTTCTTCTGCTTGCTGCGTGAAATGTGTGATTTGGTGCTGCAGAGCATTTGTTCGACCAACAGGGAAGAACTTTTCCAGAAACTTGAATTGCAGTCAGCCCATGTGTTGATCGGACGAGTTAGGGTTTGGTACCAGTGAGTAGCCTTGTCCATGAGAGAGAAGAACATCTTCATGAGCAAGATATCCTGATTTCGAGCTTCTGACCCGAAGGTCTGGGCTAGATGCTTGAGTTGCTTGATATGCTGGAAGGGATCTTTAGAATTAAGTCCATGAAATTTAAGAATAGCATGAATCATGTTGAGCTTGAGTTCAGTATCAGGACCTCCAGCAGGGATTTGGACTTGAGGTTCGATCGCCACCAAAGCGAGATTGTAATGATCTCGCATCATAGGATGCTGTGGTGGATTCATGAAGGCTTGGTAGAGATCATTGAGGTGTTGAAGCTGGTTCTAGAGGTTAGGCTCTTCTTCTTCTTCATGGTGATCCATGGCTGATATGGGGGAAGCAGGCTCAGAATCAGAGGATATGTCTATGGTCAGGTTGTTGCACAAACATGGAGGTCGAGGCTTGGCCTCGACGAGAGTGAATAACTAATGGAGGCCTCAAGGGTGGTCTTAAGGACCTCCTCCGAAACATGCACCGATGGAGAAGACGAGGGATAGAAGGTGTGATGGACCAAATCAAGACACCCAAAGATTTTTGGATGACTATAGAGGTTCGGGGCGGATGATACCCCTAGATCAGAAAGTCATCCACCTGAGAATTACCTGGGTAGCCACGAAGGGAGAGTCCCGTGAAGACCCCTACACGATAGAGTACCCCCACTGGTTACAGGGTTTCCCCCACTCGACCTTCCTTGTCACTGCGGGTTCAGGTAGACTAGAATGGATAACATGACCTCTTAAGTCTATGATTGCATAGCAAAAATACACCAACAATTGTGCCGTCTTGTGCTATTTCCTAGCATTGCCAGTGCATATTAGGTAGCCATAGTCGCATTTGTAAAAATACACGCATGCATGCATTTATTTGAGAGGGGAGGAGAGTGAAATAAATGGCCTTGCAATTAACAAATTCTTCAAGTGCTACCTCGCAGAATCTCCATCTTTATTTTTTATTTCTATTTGACTTTGAATTCTTCTTCGCGGCTGCAAGGCATGGCAGCTCTTCTTCGTGCCATGCTCTGCAAAGCTTGCCCTGCTCAGCCACTCCTTGCAGCCGTGTCTTCTTCCTCTTTAAAAAGGCACGGCTGGCTTCTTTGCAATAAAGCCTGGTCCACACGCCAAAACCCAACACAGCAGCTTACTCCAGGTCGTCTCCTCCCCTCTCCCCTCCATACGCAGCCTCTCCTCTTTGAGGAGCCACGCTACGGGCAGGAGCAACTCACAGTGGTGCACAACCACCACTGTGAGTCCCACCATCGCCCAGCTCATCAAAGAGCTGGTGGGCATGGTGGTTCCCCACTCTGAATTCATCATTCAAGCATCTCTGCCATTGCCGCAGAGTCAAGGTCTGAAGCTCCACGCAGCTGCAGCAAGGAATCGGCCGCCGCTTGCCCGCGTGCAGGCCACCGCGCTCCCTTGCAGCAGCCGGCGAAGCTCCATCGCGCACGCTAGCAGGCCACCCGCGCCTCTCTCCGCGCGCCCTGACGCGAGTTCCGCTCGCAGCCCAGGTGGCGCAGACCTTCCGCGCACGTGCCAGCTCGCACAGCGGCTCCCGCACTCACAGCACCGGGCACAGGTGGTCGCGCGAGTCGACCGCGCACTGTAGCCACTGTTCATGCGTTTCAGCGGAACACTGTGGCTACAGTGTGGTGACCGGTAAGTTTCTCACT
Organism: Thalassia testudinum; assembly: GCA_037157565.1. Taxonomy (NCBI): domain Eukaryota; kingdom Viridiplantae; phylum Streptophyta; class Magnoliopsida; order Alismatales; family Hydrocharitaceae; genus Thalassia; species Thalassia testudinum. The sequence continues at coordinate 1,072,183 of JAZHRO010000003.1, read as the reverse complement.
TATCCGGTCACCCGACGCACCACAACCGGCCCCAACACGCGCCCGCTCCAGCGCCTGCGTCCGCGTCTCTCTTCGCCCGCATACGCCCGCCCGCTTCAGCATCTGCGTGCGCCCACTCCCAGCGCCTTTGCCCGCACCCGCCTCACCGCACAGCGTAGTGTGCTGCGGTCTCTCCCTGGTGCTCACTCCTTCTTGCGTGCGTGCCTCTTTGCGCGCCTACGTGCCTGCGCGTGCGCGTGGCAACAGACGTCGGCCACTGGACCCGGACGACTTAACTCTCCCAGCCTTCTTCACAGCAGGCGCTCTCTCTCTCTCTCTCTCTCTCTCAGTACTCTCTCACACTCTCTACACACACATACACACACACACTCACACTCTCGTACACACATCTATACTCTACTATATACATATATATATATACGTACATATATATATTTATACATATATATATATCTATACATATATTAGTACTTATATAACTATGTATTAGTCTATATACATACATATATATATATACATCTATATACTTATATATATATATATATACACACATATATATTTACATATATACAAATATTTATATACGTATAAATAAATAAATAAATAAATAAATATATATATATATATATATGCATATAACTACATATATACCTATATATCTATAACCATATATATATTTACATATAGATATATATTTACAGATATATATATATTTTCATATCATTTACCATACGTTGTATCACAGGAATATCCGCACCAGTTGCTGATATTTCCCGATACACGTGTATAGAAAGCGTTTTCGCACACATCTTCCACCATCCATCCTACACTCCACGCTGCACTTCGTCCTGTTGGTTGCGTCTTCCTAGACGACGGCCGACTCGACACCGTGCTACATGCCATCTCCACCTCCACCCCCACCCCTTTATACATATATAATATATACATATATATATATACTATATTTACTTTATTTCTATTTCTCTTTCATGCCAGTAAAAAGATAAAAAAATATATAAAAGAAAAGATAATTCTTGACTTGTAGGTACTCAGTCTTGCGAATAGCAAGACCAGTTTTGAAACCCTGTTTTGGCTCAAAGCCAAGAACCTGATTTTGAGGGTGTACCTCAAGGACAAAAATTATCAGAAAAAGAAAAGTAAATAGAAAAACACCAAAAATATAATAAACGAATGGAAGAGATTCGTTGTAGGAAAGGCGTAGAAACTTATTCACTTCTAATCCCACTTCCCTGAGTTCGACCCTGGGCCTAAAAGTGACCAAGATAAAATCAAGTAGGCCAGGTAAAAAAAAATTTTGTAAAGAGATGGTTAGGGTCAATTTAGGTTAACCACTATATGCATTTCAACCAGAAAATCACCATATTAACACAACCAATCTGGGCCCGACCAATACACCTCTTTTCTGACGCCGTTGCGGGGAAGTGCGTATTCAAGTAAGTTTTTACTCCATTCCTTTAATTTTTCTCTTCTCACACCCTTCTCTTCACGGGTGTCTCTGTTTTTGGTGTGCAGGTAAACCAGTTGCAAGGAGAAGGCAGGCAGACGAAGTTGGAGACGTGGGCAGATCCAAGGCAGGAACGAGAGCATGAAGACGCCGGCACCGCCCGGGAGCTTCGCACATGTTGCAGAACAAGTAGGTCTTCCTTTCTTAGCAACTTAAGTCAACTTGTCACCCTAATAAAAAAATTAAAACACTTCTTGGGATCTCTTGGGGCAAGTGGATTAAAATTCACTTGTTTGATTGTTTGCCTTTACTTCCACCGCCCTGGGATTTCCCACTAATCTTCGCATAGCGAAAATCCAAGAATCTTGATTCTTGAATCTTTCGCTGTGTGAAGTATTCTTTGAGGCAAAAATAAAAAGATTGATTGTTATCCTTCTTTGGCTCCTTTATTTACAATTCGGGATCACATTTTTTGGTGGGGAGACTTGGAATTGAGTTGATTCCAACCCCACCACGACCTTTCACGTGCCTAAGATTCGATCCCGAATATTTCAACCCCAACAAATTGATTTTCTTTATCTTTTGGTTGAGCCTTGTGTGTGAAAATCATTTTGGTGATTAGGAGCACTTGAATTGAAGTGCTTTGGCTCCCTTTCACACTAATCTAAAACTGATTCGTGCATCCACACATAGAAATCTCCATTTAGGGAAGACCATTGCATTTTAGCATGCATTAACTAACTGACATTGAAGAAGGGTTTGCTGGGCTTAGAAGAAAACTTGTATTCTCTTAAAACCCGGAGATTGGTTGAATTGGTAATTCAACGGAATCCTAAAATCCATACTACTTAAGGACGAATTCTAAAAATCATTCACCAATTAAAACTTCAATTTGGGGAGATTTCCCCGTTTCATGCTTGGTTTACACACTCTAAAAATCAATCACTTGGGCATTACCTGTAAATAACGCCCTTCACATTCCAGAAGCATTTGATCCTAGGCCTCTAAATAAAATTGGTAGTAACTTGACCCTTATTAAGGATTGGAGGTCTAACTACCTGCGTGTAGTGCCTACGTGCTGGTGAGGGTTCCCGCATGCTATCGGGTGTCTAAGACTGGGGCAAACGGCCTTTTAATCTGGCCTGGTGGTTCCGCGGTGCTCACATTCGGTTCTGTAGTTCGTGATAGCAGGTAACTTAGATCTTTAGGTCTAAGGGCACACTGTAGAGGTTAGGAATTTGATTGTATTGATTTGTCATCAAGTGTACCTTTGCGGCATCATTTCTCTCATCTCTTTTCTCTTCGTGTCCCCCCAATTCTTCCTTCGGTAGTGCATGTTTGGGAGGAGGTCACAAAACCCTGAACTGTGTGAATTGTCTGATAAATTTAGAAAAGAAGACGCATCGTCGTCCTCCTCCACAAACATGGCTGCATGCCCACCCCCAAATCCCAAGGGAGGAAACCGCCCTCAAAACCCACCAGGTGGTGGAGCCTTAGATCCCATAACCCGCCTCCAAGCCCAAATGAAAATGCATAATGAACAAATAGAAGCCATTCGGGAAACATTGGAGGAAATGCAGAACCCTCCCGAATGGGAGGAGCCTAGGTCTCTTAGCTCTTATCAAAATCTCACTGCTATAGAGACCATAGGACAAATTCAGGTCCCCATGGGCGGGGACGACTTTGAACTGAAACCTAACATAATTGGCCTGATAAATTTTCACTTCCATAGTCTTGCAAGTGAAGATCCTTTTCTCCACTTGGAAGACCTAACCCGATTAGCTGAAACAGTTAAACCAAGAAATATCGGGTTACCTATAGTCCTCATGAAAATGTTCCCATTTTCATTGCGGGATAAAGCATCGCAGTGGTTACGCACTTTTGGGAGAACCATCCATTCTTGGGAAGAGATGCGAACAACGTTTCTCAAGAAGTTCTTCCTAATCGGGTGAAGCAATGCGCATCGCTGTGCTATCACTTCATTTACGCAACAAAATGGCGAACAGTTTCATGAGGCATGGGAGAGATATAATGACCTCCTCAGGAAGTGTCCGTACCACGGTCTGCCTAAGTGGCATATAGCCCAGATTTTCTACTACGGGCTAAATGAGACTTTGAAGCAGATTGCAGACGCTTCCTGCGGAGGGAATTTCATGAATAAAGGCGAGAATGGAGCATTCAAATTATTTGAAAATATGAGTGAAAACTCAATGAACAATGCCTCCATTGTCATCTTTAATCGTACCAGCCTGCCCTGTAATGTCGACGAAGTTGACACGGGTCCCTCCCATTCATCCACTGATCTCAGCCTTATCGCACAGAAATTGGATGAAGTCTCCGTCGTGCACAAGAAGCTGGACGAGCTTCTGGCCAACCCCGCCCGTTCTATGGCAAACACCCCTACCTCACCACTTCGTCACAATCCCAATTCTTCCAACACCAGGCTTATCCCGAGAAACCCTGTAAGACCTTCCTTACCGAGTGTCGCGTCGAGCGATTCGGTAAGTCATGTGGATCTGGCTTCTACGAGCTAGTATTTCGACACGGAGGACCAAGCCTCCATGTGCTCGGACGCATATTTACATGCGGACTCATCTTCTGTCATAGAAGACACTTGCGCCCTGGGGAACAACCCGTTCTCTGCCACTTATAACCTAGGGTGGCAAAATCATCTGAACTTCTCATGGTCCAACAACTCATAGCGCCAAAACCCCGCGGGTGGACCAATGTGACCGTTCGCACTCGTCATCCCAAGGGCCCAGTCTAATCCTATGGCGAACCCGCCATCAGGCCCTTGCGTACCGCAAACTGAACATGGATCAAGTCCTCTTGATAAATTGATGCGAATGATGACAGAAATGTCAAAGCGCCATGAAGAGAACATGACCTCTCTTCAGCACCAATTGGCGCAGCAGAATGCTGAGATCAGTCAACTACGCATGGCGACTCAATCTCAGGGCACTCTTCTAGCCCAACCTGTTCCAAACCGGTGAAATTTCGTACCCCGTGGTCCGCAACCACAGGTACGACCTTCTCAGGGGCAGGTTCATCAGATTCTGCAGGCTCCGAGCATTCCACTGGGATTTCAGGCTAATCCCGCTACAACACCTCACTCTTATGTCCCTATTATGAACCCTCCTCCGCCGTATGATCCCACTGGACCGCATCGTCCAATGCTATCACTACAAGGAGCGGTAAGCAAACCATCGATCCACCTCGACCTGATCCTGGCCAGTCTTCTTCATTGCCCTCTCATTCGGGATGCGCACCGCATTCGCGAGAAGACGATACACCTAAATTGGTGCCAGAATCAGTCCCATTCCCTGAGGCTCTATTGAGGGAGCCAAAAGGAAAAAAGAAAGATACGCAGGCCTTTGATAACCTGCGTAATTTGTTCAGGGATGTAGAAATCAAGATACCCTTGCTCGAGACTATCAACCACATACCTACAGTCGCCTGATTTTTCAAAGACTACACAACACCTAGGCGACAGTCAAAGAAAACTAAGAATCTGGTGGTTCTCTTGCCTCATGCGAGTTGTGCTATACTGTCAAATCTACTACCGAAGCATAAAGATCCAAGCACACCGCTTATTTCCTGTAGCATCCAAGGCTGCAATTTTAACCGTGCCCTGCTTGATCTAGGATCTTCCATAAATCTTATACCAACCATCATGCTCGAAAAATTTTCCTTGGGAAATCTGAAACCCACCCCTATCACGTTACAGTTGGCAGATCGTTCTGTCAAAATTCCAAAGGGTGTGGTGGAAGACGTGGTGGTTAGGGTCAACAATCTCTGTTTTCCTGTTGACTTTCTTGTTTTAGATATGGAAGTTCCTAGCTCACTTTCTGATTGTCCGATCATCCTTGGTCGACCTTTCTTGGCCACAGCCTGGCTCATATTGACTATGAGTCGGGCGTTGGATCTGAAAAGATCAAGCTTAACATCTTCAAGGTAGCCAAGAACTTTGATTGCGATTGCATCGAGGATGACACGTCTGATGAGGACATGGCCGTCAGCGCATGTATCGGACTAATTGGAACCTATTTTGACTACTGCGGATTACCTGTAAACACTGACGATTGCCTGACCGACACATATTGTGACGTTCCCCCATCCCTCCCTTGTCCTGTACCTTCTAATGGCCAGACTTCTGATGAGGTTTTCTCCGCTTCCCATAACTCATGGTCTGAGTCATATCCGGGCTACTTACCACCGGCCCACACTCTTGAAGACCGGATTGCCCTTTCTTTCCCGCCAAATCAGGTGGATTTGCAAATCTACACTGGGACCTTGAGCCCATATACTACTCACTGGGGCTATTCCTTTTTGGATCCATCTATCCAAGAAGCCCCTCTTCTTGGCTAATCTGAGGGCCAACTTCTTCCTCCTGACTTGTTTTCTGATCCGCCTGGGACACTCTCGTCCCAAGAAATGCCAGATCTTTCACCATCCACTCCTGAGCTGAAAGAGCTACCTAGTACACTTAAGTATGTTTTCTTGGGACCAAATGAAATGCTCTCTGTAATAATCAGCTCAAAATTAACCAGGGAGCAGGAGTGCAAACTAACGAAGGTCCTTATGGAACACAAGGCAGCCATTGGATGGTCTTTATCAGACTTATCTGGCATTAGCCCCTCCTACTGCACTCACCATATATATATGGAGGAGGAGGGTCGACCTTCCCGCGAGATGCAGCGACGTCTCAACCCTAACATGTGGGAGGTCGTTAAGAAAGAAATTATTAAGTGGCTGGATGCGGGTAAAATCTACCCGATCAGCGATTGCCCTTGGGTGAGTCCAATTCATGTTGTGCCCAAGAAGGCGGGACTCACCATCCGTGTCAATGATAGGGGTGAATCCATCCCTACACGCACTCCTACATCTTGGAGAGTGTGTGTGATTATAGGAAACTCAATGCTACAACCAAGAAAGATCACTTTTCGCTACCTTTCATTGACCAAATCCTGGAGCGGTTAGCGGGAAATAAATTTTTCTGTTTCCTGGATGGATTCTCAGGATATAACCAGGTGGCAATTAACCCCCGGGATCAAGAGAACCACTTTTACCTGCCCCTTCGGCACCTTTGCATTTAGAAGGATGTCGTTCGGACTTTGTAACGTGCCAGCAACTTTCCAGAGATGTATATTGGCGATATTTCATGACATGGTGGGTGACTTTCTCGAGGTCTTCATAGATGACTTTTCGGTCTTTGGACCATCTTTTGATGACTGTCTTGTCAACCTGACTCGTATCCTTAGGAGATGTATTGATGTAAACCTCGTGCTTTCCTGGGAAAAAAGTCATTTTATGGTGAACGAGGGAATTGTTCTTGGGCATATCATCTCCGACAGGGGTATCGAGGTTGACAGAGCTAAGCTTGATGTAATTGCTGATTTAACTGTGCCTGGCTCTATCAAACAATTCCACTCCTTCCTGGGACACGTCAGTTTCTATAGGAGATTCATTAAAGATTTCTCCAAGATTTCTCTACCTTTAACTCATTTCCTATCAACCGACGTACCATTCGGTATGGGCCCCGATTGTATACGAGCATTCATGCAGCTGCATAATGCTGTCACCAAGGCCCTTGTTCTCCAACCACCTGATTGGTCCCTTGACTTTGAACTCATGTGTGACGCTTCCGACCTTACAGTCGGAGCCATCCTGGGACAAAGACGCGATAGACACCCCTTCGTGGTGTGCTACGCCAGTAATACGTTGGACAAGGCCCAGCGTAATTATACTACCATTGAGAAAGAACTACTGGCGGTCGTCTTTGGGCTGGAGAAATTCTGCTTTTACCTTTTGGGCTCACATGTTATTGTTTTCACTAATCACGCGACCATTCGCCATCTCATGCACAAGAAGGATGCCAAGCCTAGATTGATTTGTTGGATCCTTCTCCTCCAAGAATTTGACATTGAGATCCGCGATAAGGCCAGAGCCCAGAATGTTGTGGCTGATCATCTTTCCAGACTGGACCTTGACCATATTGGACTTACTCTGCCGATCAATGAAATTTTTCCTGATGAGCACCTATTGGCAATTAATGTGGCAAGTGGACTGTGGTATGTTGACATTGCCAATTACCTTGCTTCTGGATCCCTTCCATGTGGCTGGCCTAAAAACCACCGCGAGCGTCTCATGGCAGAAGCAAAGTATTATTTCTGGGATAATCCACTTCTTTTTCGGATAGGTGCTGATCAAATCATTTGTCGCTGTGTTCCTGACATACAGACGTCTGAAAGGTGAGTATTCCACTTTCTTCTTCCTTCCTGTTGACTGACCGTACTGAGGGAGGGAGTTGGTTGTGCGCAGGCTCGCTGATTCGCCATCCTTTGCGAATCAGACGTCTGGAAGTTGTACCAGACGGCGGGAGTGACCTCCAGACGTCCGGGGTGACCATCGGACATTTGAGCTAGGCCAGACGTCCCCGCAGACTTCTGGACATTTGGGAAACCACGCTGAGCAGGTAATTCTCTGATCCACTTTTTAAGACGTCTGGAAGAAGTTCTAGACGTCTGATTTTACACAGTGTCGTCGTTTTCGACCTGTTTAGGGCCCGTTCGGGCTCCGTTTTCCGCGATTCGAGTTGCGTTCTTTTCAGAATTAATTCCTCTACCCGTCTACAGTAGCTATACACTGTTTTGAGACTTTCCTTGTGTTGATCCTTGTGATAGGACCTCGTTCAGTTGCAATCTTGGGAGTCACGGAGGCACGCGGGATTCCCGATCACGCCCCCATTACTCCCGTTGTACCTGGTAGAGTGGCTTTAAGTTATTAAAACCTGTTAAATTATGAAACCATAAATAGAACCTAGGACATTGCATGAACCCTAGGAATGAGAAATAGATGGAATGATAGCTCCTAGGTGTTGCATGAATCGTAGGACTGGAAAACTAGATTGTATGATAGATCCTAGGATATGGCATGAATCCTAGGATGGGAAAACTTGTGGAATGTATAATACTGCAGTCTTGGAAAATGGAAAGAGATATAAAGCTGCCTGTAATTTGAATTAACAGCTGCCTGTTGTGAATAGATAACGTGGTTGAGAACATGGATTGTAAGAATGTGAAACTGGAAAGTGAAACCTGGATGTTTGAGTAAAAAGGATGGAACCCTACGGGGAAGTAGGAGTAGAACTCCTGGAAAGTGAATGGAATAGTTTTGGGGAAGTGAGCTGGCCCTTAAGTACGGAGTACCAAGGAGAGCGACTGTCCCCCTGTTTAGTGCAGAGCGGAGCCAGCCGCCCCAGGGACCCGGGGTTAGGACTGGCCACTCTGTACCGACTTGCTGGCTCTCGCATACGTAGTACCGAGGAGAGCTACTAGTGTAGGGAGGTACTAGCTACCCCACGGGCCCCGAGGTTCTGCTAGCCTCCCACACCGACTTGTTAGGCCCGCTGGGGCAAACCAGGGTAGTCAGGCGAGGGTGCGCGGACTGTGGAGGGGCAAGGCCCCGGTTTGGTTACTGTGGAGGGGTTGGACCCCTGTTACTGAGAGGGCTCTGCCCTGGACTGGTTCCGTGCTGTGCTTTGGGCGCACCCGTTAACGGAAACGACTGACCGCATGCCAGTACGGGTTAGCTACCTGTGTGTTTATCGCGCATGCCGTAGTCACCGTTACGTCTGTCAGTAACCTTGGGGTGGTTGACTGAGGGTAGGATCACCACGGGGGACTCTCCCGGCCAGGAGAGCACCACGTGCTACTTATACTTTTTGGAAAAGACTGCAATCAAGATCGTTCCCATGAGGAACATTCGAGATCAAGTAAAATATCTGAGAAATAAATGAAATAGTGAGACAATTGAAAGATGTAAATAAAGAAAGTAATAGAACATAACAGCTACTGTACACTCTACTGTTGTCTTTAGTTTTAGTTGCCACTCTACTCAGCGTTTTGCTGACGTGTTACACTCGTTACCTTTTTCAGGACCAGGTGTTGAGCAGCAAGGGTCAGCGGCTGCAGAGGACGTTGGGCCGAGTAGGGTCCAGTAGAGTTACTACTGTCTTTTGTACCTCTTTGTTTCCGTTATAGTGAGTAGTTCTTGTTTCCGCTGTACTTTCTTTACCTGCAGTTCATGTTATATGATAAATGTTGTTCTACTGTTGTGGTGGTATCTACTGTAGTAGTTTCTTTCCTTACTGCTGTACTTTCTTACTGTTAGTTATATTCATGCTGAATGGGGTTTATTTTACTGCTCTTTTGGTTACTTCCTCGTTGGACGACTAGGTCTTGGGATTAGTCGAGTCGGTCCGGTTCTCGTGTCTCGTAGGGACTCGGGAACCGGGTCGTTACAAAGCCTGTGGAGGCCATTTCTCTGGGAGGAAAACTGCAGCCAAGGTGTTGCAGTGCGGTTTCTTTTGGCCCTCCCTTCACTAGGATGCACACAATTATGCCAAGCATTGCACTAGGTGCTAGTCGTTAGGGTCAATGTCACGACGTGACATGATGCCCTAGCAACCCATCCTAGTTGCGAAAATCTTTGACATTTGGGGAATTGATTTCATGGGTCCCTTTCCTCCTTCCAACGGCTTCGAATTTATTCTCGTGGCTGTTGATTACATTTCGAAATGGATCGAGGCTATTCCCACGCGCTGTGTTGACCATGTTATATCCACTCGATTTGTCAAAGATCACATTTTTGCACGCTTTGGGATCCCTCGTGCCATTATCTCGGATGGAGGAAGTCACTTTACCCATGCTTCTTTTTGGGCACTTTTGAGGAAATACGGAGTCCACCATCGTATCGCATCTCCGTATCATCCTCAGAGAACGGCCAGGCAGAGGTGTCGAACTGCCAAATCAAGCAAATTCTCCAGAAAACATTTTAGCCTGACCATAAGGATTGGTCCGACAAGCTGATTGATGCACTTTGGGCGTATCAGACCGCCTTCAAGGCTCCCCTTGGTATGTCTCCTTGTAGAATCGTTTACGGGAAGCCTTGTCATTTGCCCGTGGAGTTGGAACACCGCGCTTATTGGGTGGTTCACCAATGTAACCTCGACCTAGACCTGTGTGGTCGAGAAAGGAAACTCCAACTCCAGGAGCTGGAAGAGCTCCATCGTGAAGCCTATGATTCTACCTTAACTTTCAAATAACGCACTAAGGCTTTTCATGACAGCCATATTCGGCGGAAGGAATTTGAGCCATCTTAGCAAGTTTGGCTCTACAATGCCCGGCTCAAATTCTTTCCTGGGAAACTGAAGTCCAAATGGCTTGGTCCTTTCCTGGTCTCGAGACCATTTCCCAAAGGGGCCGTTGAGATTGAAGATCCCAAATCTGGGCATAAATTTACGGTCAATGGGCATCGTTTGAAACCCTATCTTACTCATGAACCTGCCCCTGTTGGAGAAACTGTTGCCCTGCTGGAGGGTAACTAATTTTTTGCCTCATTCTGAGTACAGCAAGGGATGTTAAATTCAGAGCTCGTTGGGAGGCACCCCAACAACACTCACTATCCACCATCACTTTTCACGCCACTATCACGATCACTTCACTTTTCACTTCACCACCCACCATCCACCCACCCTACCACCCTGCTGTATACCCTGCACCTCAGCTCTCGTTACCCGATCTTTTGTCCTTTCTGTACCCTACCCTGCATGCATATGAGGACATAGCATCGTTTGGCATGGGGGGGTGGATAGGCATCCATAGGATCTGGGTATTTTATGGTATCATGCAGTTTCCATCTATATATATATATATATAAGGTGTTTAGTAATGATCTGAAAGCTGAAACAAAAATACAATAAGTGTTTATGGATATTCAACCACTGCTTTGAAGACTTTCCAGGCCACAGAAGCTTGATTCGCTCAGGCTCATCTTAATTCACTTGAGCATTAACAAGATAGATCGGAATCTCTCCTAACTAAGGACGTATTCTTGTACCTGAGACACCAGTACAGGATCCGTTGGTTTGCTTCTACTCGAGAGCCTAAGTAATCTTGGTCCACACTACACATATCAAGAAAGACCAGGTGAACATAAGATCCAACCTTAGTGTTCATTAGGGAAGGTGGAGTCCTTACCTGTGCGCGCAGGTAGACTTTTTATCCCAGACTTTAGTCTTGTGTTTAGGAGAGACTCTTTCCACCAAAAAGGAACTCTCCCACCAAAAAGAAAAGTGTGCTCCTCCAAATAATGTTGTAAGAGATATACTGACACGTATTTTTTTTTAAAAAAAAAGAGAAGATGCAAATAAGTCAGTATATCTCACAAATGTCTGTAAAATCTTCCCCTTACAAAAAAGTTCTTCAGGGAAAATACCCTATTTTCTTTGAGCCACAAATGTCAGAAAATGGGAGTTGAGTTTTCTGTCATCTTTTTAAGGGTGAATCCGAAGACACAAGCTGAAACGGGACCAACCTTTACTTAAAAATTTGTGAAACCCTGGGCTTGAGTCTTAATATTCATCTAGTCAGTCTTGATCCTTCACTAAGCACAAGCCATAATCTCTTGAGCTCTCAAGTATGGCAACAACCTCTTGGGTCCTGGAAATCGTACTTAAGGTTTAAATATCAAGAGTCCTGGTTAGTTGAGAGATGATCTATGTCATGTGAGACTTAAAGTACTGGTAGTCTTCTCTACAATTGGTTCTCACAATATCCAACAATAAACACACCTATGTCGCCTCAGAAGAAAATCTTCAGCTTAAGATCATTTCTAAATGCAATATAAAAAAAAATGTTTTGCTAGGGACTAGCAAAAGATTGGCATGGGGGTATGATTGCACAGCAAAAATACACCAACAATTGTGCTGTCTTGTGCTATTTCCTAGCATTGCCAGTGCATATTAGGTAGCCATAATTGCATTTGTAAAAATACACGCATGCATGCATTTATTTGAGAGGGGAGGGGAGTGAAATAAATGGCCTTGCAATTAACAAATTACTCAAGTGCTGCCTCGCAAAATCTCCATCTTTATTTTTTATTTCTATTTGACTTTGAATTCTTCTCTGCAGCTGCAAGGCATGGCAGCTCTTCTTCGTGCCATGCTCTACAAAGCTTGCCCTGCTCAGCCACTCCCCACAGCCGCATACACAGCATGCACAGCCATGCACAGCCAGGGCATGGCTGTGCACGCCTTCTTCCTCTTTAAAAAGGCACGGCTGGCTTCTTTGCAATAGAGCCTGGTCCACACGCCAAAACCCAACACAGTAGCTTCCTCCCGGCCGTCTCCTCCCCTCTCCCCTCCATACGCAGCCTCTCCTCTTTGAGGAGCCACGCTGCGGGCAGGAGCAACTCATAGTGGTGCACAACCACCACTGTGAGTCCCACCACCACCCAGCTCATCAAAGAGCCAGTGGGCGTGGTGGTTCCCTACTCTGAATTCATCATTCGAAGCATCTCCGCCATTGCCGCAGAGTCAAGGTCTGAAGCTCCACGTAGCTGCAGCAAGGAATCGGCCGTCGCTTGCCTGCGCGCAGGCCACCGCGCGCCCTTGCAGCAGCCGCGGAAGCTCCACCGTGCACGCCAACAGGCCAGCCACTCCTCTCTCCACGCACCCTGTCGCGAGTTCCTCCCGCAACCCAGCCGGCGCAGACCTTCTGCGCACGTGCCAGCTCGCGTAGCGGCTCCTACACTCACAGCACCGGGCACAGGCGGTCGCACGAGCCGACCATGCACTATAGCCACTGTTCACACGTTTTAGTAGAACACTGTGGCTACAGTGCGGTGACCGGTAAGTTTCTCACTTATCCGGTCACCCGGCATGCCGCAACCGGCCCCAACCCGCGCCCGCATCTCTCCCCGCTCCAGTGCCTGCGTCTGCGTCTCTCTTCGCTCGCGTATGCCCGTCCGCTTCTGCGTTTCTGTACGCTTGCTCCCAGATTCTTCGCCCGCACCCGCCTCACCGCACAGCACAGTGCGCTGCGGTCTCTCCCTCGCGCTCACTCCTTCCTGCGTGTGCGCCTCTTCGCGTGCCTACGCGCCTGCGCGTGCGCGTGGCAACAGATGTTGGCCACTGGATTCGGACGACTTATCTCTCCTAGCCTTCTTCACAGCAGGCGCTCTCTCTCTCTCTCTCTCTCTCACAGCACTCTCTCACACTCTCTGCACACACATACATACACACACTCACACTCTCGTACACACACCTATACTCTACTATATACATATATATATATATATATGTACATATATAGATATATATATATATCTATACATATATTAGTACTTATATAACTATATATTAGTCTATATACATACATATATATATATACATCTATATACTTATATATATATATATACACATATATATTTACATATATACATATATTTATATACGTATAAATATATAAATATATATATATATATATTATTATTATTACCTATATAACTAAGTATAAGTATAGATACATATATATAGATATACACATATATATATACACATATACTTATACATATATATATATGTATATATATATATATATACAAATATACCTACATATATACATATATATCTATAACTATATATACATATACATATACATACATACATATATATATATACATATCTATCTACATATATCTATATACATATATTACTAGATATATATACATATATATAAATACATCTATATAGTTATATATACATATATATATATATCTATACATATATTTACATATCTATATACATATACATATATATATATATATATATATATATATATGCATATAACTACATATATACCTATATATCTATAACCATATATATATTTACATATGGATATATATTTACAGATATATATATTTTCATATCATTTACCATACGTTGTATCACGGGAATATCCACACCAGTTGCTGATATTCCCCGATACACGCGTATAGAAAACGTTTTCGCACACATCTTCCACCATCCATCCTACACTCCACGCGGCACTTCGTCCTGTTGGTTGCATCTTCCTAGACGACGGCCGACTCGACACCGTGCTACACGCCATCTCCACCTCCACCCCCACCCCTTTATACATATATAATATATTTACTTTATTTCTATTTCTCTTTCATGCCAGTAAAAAGATAAAAAAATATATAAAAGAAAAGATAATTCTTGACTTGCAGGTACTCAATCTTGCGAGTAGCAAGACCAGTTTTGAAACCTTGATTTGGCTCAAAGCCAAGAACCTGATTTTGAGGGTGTACCTCAAGGACAAAAATTATCAGAAAAAAAAAGTAAATAGAAAAACACCAAAAACATAATAAACGAACGGAAGAGATTCGTTGTAGGAAAGGCATAGAAACTTATTCACTTCTAATCCCACTTCCTTGAGTTCGACCCTGGGCCTAAAAGTGACCAAGATAAAATCAAGTAGGCTAGGTAAAAAAAAAAATTTGTAAAGAGATGGTTAGGCTCAATTTAGGTTAACCACTATACGCATTTCAACGATAAAATCACCATATTAACACAACCTATCCGGGCCCGACCACACTCCTTTTTAGTCTACCAATTTTAAGTCTAGAGCATGGGTGCTCAGGATTTCACTTGAACTTTAAGATGTTTTTGTGAATGGTGACCTAATTTGAAGATTGGTTGACCTCGCAAGGTGGGTCAACTTCACTTGATTTGTCCTTGATTATTAGGTTCCACTTTTAGGATTCAAGTGAGATTTAGAGCTTGATTCTTAGGGTTTGCTTGTTTAGGTAAGTTCAACCAAGGCTAAGGACACACAATTTGGGAAGATTGAATCTTTTTTTAAGAAAGTGTCTCTAAAATCCTAGAATGGAAACCCTAATTGGCTCTAATTGGTCCAATTAATTTTTTCCAAATTTGGCACTTAGGGCTCAATCAAGAAGGTGCATAGCCCTAGGTTTCTTAAATCCCTAAGTAGGTGCAAAAATCAGCTTCAGGATGTTTCTAGAAATGTATCAAATTAGGCAACTTATGATGATTAATCTAAAAAAAGAATGCAAGTTGGTCTTAATCAATTTCCTTCCTCTTTTAGCTTTTCAGGATCAGGGGCTTAACGAAGATGGATTTGCGGCTTACCTACCCCTGCAGTGGCTATTGTGTGGTTGATCTTGCTCCTCGGCTATATCCCTGCACGAATCATAATCAAAAGAGATAAATCAAGTTAGTATCAAGTTAGGAATTGTAATTAAGAAATCAAATTGCGCATTACTCCTCGGCAATGGTGCCAAAATGTTTACGTGCTAAATCGAAGTTTTAAAAATGATACTTTGTAGTATAGCAAATAAAGCTCGAAAACAAATAGAATTTATGCTCGAATGGAAATCTGAGGTTGAACGCAGGGAGCAAGTAGCAAATCAACATAAAAATCACAGTTCTAAGTAAAATATACAAGCAATTGCAATCAAAACTTGATTCAGAACTATTTAAGAATGATATATCAATAATTCAATTATCAATGTGCAAAAATAATGGGTTAAAATGGTGATTTGAATCACCAAATTAACCCTAGACAATTTAATCACAATTATTTGAAATGTTTGAATAGTGAATATCAACCAATTTCCGTGTCAGTTAGTATCTCAATAATGAAACAGTAGCCTAGAACTAGCAATAGAGGCAAAGGCCTCTCTTCTTCTTCAAGGCTCAGTGAGAGGCACGAGCACAATACAAAGGCATGAAAGCCTCTTAGAGACTAAGTGTTGAGAGCAGAGGCGCAAAGGGCAAAATTCCCCCTTTTCTTCTCTCTCTTTCTTCTTTCTCTTCTCAAACCCGACTAATTGGGTAATCGAACCAGGGACCAGACCCACCTGTGTGCTGTAGCGGATGAGGAGTGAGCGCGAGGAGGCTCGTGAGTGGGGACTCGACCCCCAGTGTACTGAGTGAGGAGTAGGATGCAGAAAAATAATTTATGCACTGTGGAGAGCTTTCCTGTCCTCGATGTGGGACTATCTTGGTTGTAGTTCCTCGCTTGCAAGCAGCGAGCATATGAGTAGGTCCAATTGAGAGTGAGGGAGGAGTCAACGCTCCTAATTGAGAGCTTGGAGCTGCACTTGGGTGAATTCCGCTTCACCTGAAGATCTTGCCTGGAGCAGTTGAGGCAGGAACACAGCTTCGAGCTTGCACGAAGGAGCTCTGTCAATGGTGGAGACCTGTGGTGTACCTGAATAAAGAGCACAGCCTTGGGGCCTAGTCAGAAATGTTTAGGAGAAGTGCGCAAGTGTGGCGAAGGCGGTGGTGGTGGTGGCATGTTGTGAATGTAGTCGTAGGTTGCTGGCGAAGACGAAAAATGAAGGCGAATGTGGTGTTTGG
The DNA here is from genome assembly GCA_037157565.1 of Thalassia testudinum. NCBI lineage: Eukaryota > Viridiplantae > Streptophyta > Magnoliopsida > Alismatales > Hydrocharitaceae > Thalassia > Thalassia testudinum. The sequence continues at coordinate 1,055,486 of JAZHRO010000003.1, read as the reverse complement.
TGGAGAGCTTGGGTGAGTAATCCCCTCAATTTCTTGAGGGGTTTTGCTCTCGTGGACGCGACGGAGGTGTGGGAGCTGATGGAAGGTGGATTGGTGGTGTGTAGTTAGTTGTCGAGGTCACCGGAGGTATGCCGGAGACAGGGGAGACGACGGTGGAGCTGGTGCGAGAATAGTCGAAGGAGGTGTCTGGATTTGTTGGGATGATCAGTAGAAGCTAGGGCATCGACAAGAGTAGCTAGCGGGCGGGGAGGAAGCGGAGGAAATGTCAGCTGTGATGGGTCGACGCTAGAGAAGATGAAAGCTCCAGGAGAGGGAATGGTGACAAGGAGGAGGTTGGAGGTCACCGCGTAGGTATGGCATGGTGCGGTTTGAAACGAGGAAGAAGAACCGGCTGCTTATTGTACGTGGCGGTCGGTGAAGTGAACGGAGGAAGGTGGTCGTCGGAGATGAGTCGGAGCAGGCTGGAGGTGGAGAAAAAGATGTTTATGGCCCAAAAAGTCGCTAAGGAGGTAAGGAATGTCATTGGGATCTTTTATAGGGCTTAGGAGGGATTAGAGAACAGGAAATAAGCTTCATGCTTGCTTGGGATTTAAGAAGGATCCCATTGATTTCATGGGTTCGCACACACGAATCGTGGGAGTTAGGCGTTGAGATTGATCTCAATAGGTTTCCCTAGGTGTGAACATCAATCCCACCAAATTTGGTGGGATTTGATTGAAGTTTGAGTAGGATTCTGCTCGGTCAAAGCTCGCCTGGAGGTTGGTTGACCTCCAATAGCGAAAGGGACTTCTTTGCAAAGAAGATGAAGAAGTTACGGGTATTTTTTAAATATTTCAAAAGTTGAGGGGCTATTTGAGAGAATAAGAGTTAGACTTGGACCAAAATGCAAACTAGGTTGAAATAATCTCAGATTGGGCCCAAATTTTGGTACAAACATAATTTGGGCCCAAAGAATTTAATGGTGAAGTAAAATTTAGGTTTTGACCAAGTTTGACTGGGTAATTAATGCAAAAACCTAAATTAGGGCAATTGTCTGTCTGAGACTATTTTAGATCAAAATGGGCTCTGATGGTCAAATCACGGATGCCAAACCTTAGAGAATATTTTTATATGATTTTTAGAGGGTTTAGGTGAATTTTATCCTGACTAAAACCTCAATTAATTAAGCGAGTCCGTTTTTAGGTTTTTGGATGTCCATTAATTACTGAAATGCGTGAAAAGCCGTTTCGTTCTGCATGGACCCACTTATTAGACATTAATGACCATATGACCTTTAATAAACCTTTGAAATACCCCATGGTTATTCTTTATTTGTGGAATGTTGTTAGTTTTGTATAAATAATCTTGTATTCTTCTCTTCTTTCCAAAATTGGATTTTGTGCCCTTAGGATCTTCTGATGGATATGTAGGAGAATTTGTCAACCCTTTTAGACCAAATTAAGCTAGTTATGGCTCATGATGGTATTCCCATCAGGAGGCCTTCAGAATCGTGATGCCTCCAGAGCGTGGAGGCTTCGTTCATAACGATGGGAGGGGTATAACGATCTCTTCTTAGTATAGTACAAAAGGATCTTCCTCGTTAACCCATGTCGATAGCCTGAATAAGAAGATTGAGACATTAGAGCGTCGAGATGTGGAGAGGGCTTAGAGGTTGGAGGATGTCACCTCTTAGCTGCAGGTAGCCATTACCAGAATGGAGTGGTAAGAGCAGTTATTGGAGCGGTAGAACAAGTAGTGGGAGGAGGTCTTGTCATATCTTTGAGGATCCGGACCTGATCATTCAACGTTCCACTTACCAAGGCGTGTTGACGATAATCGGGGTGGATCTGGGGCTGGTGGCATAGGTGCCCCAACATAGTGTTTATGTTTTTATATTTTCTTGGTTTATTATAATATTTGAACATCATATATATATAAAAATTATTTTGACTATATAATTTGTTGTGATTGAATATTTTTATATGGTTTTCTATTTATTTTGTTTTATTCAATTATTACACTAAAAAATCAATTTCTTTTAAAAAAAGAGTTTACACACTTTTAGCGATGGTTAGTTCTAAAATCATCACTAATAATTATTAATGAAAGTTTATAAATAGTTGCCAAATGTTTACATTTACTATGTGTTAATTTTCCGCATGCGATATTACATCTTCTTTAGCAATAGTTATGTAGCCATTGGCGACAATTTTATAAACCGCCGCCAATAATTATTAATGATAGTTTTTGAAATAATCGTCACCAAACATGTGAAAAATTTTTGCGTACTTTCCACTCTCATGCCATAGGAGTTGGCGATAGTTATAAACAAAACCATCGTTAAATTCATTTAACAATAGTTAAAAAACCATCGCCCATGCTTGGATTCCTTCATGCTCGCGCATGATGAAAAGGCGACGATATTGGATTTAAACCATCGCAAAATCAAAACAGCGATAGCTCATTTCGCCACGGTCAAGGGCAATGGTTTATACAGAATTGACGACAATTTACAACTGTCGCAAATCATGTCGATTTTTGTAGTGAATCCTGATCAAAATCAATGTCGTAGGCCTCAAGGCACTCAAAACGCATGACAACACATGCAACTTGTGTGTAGAATGTGCCCCACATGCAGGTCGTTCACACATCTCATGTGCAGGCCCTTAATTTCTATATGCAAGGGTTCCTTGTCATGAGTATAAGCCACCATACGTGCTCTGCTCTGCGTGTGCTCTGTGTATGGCACACTAGCTGGCCGTGGCATCTCATGAACATAGTACCCTGCAGCTTCCAATGTGTACAATGCCTTGTAGTCCAGTCCACACACGCAACATGTGTGCACTCCCTATCATGTGCCCCAAGCACCATTTGTGTGGAGATATGTTCTACTACTGTTGCTTCACAAACAACTTCTTCATAAGGGTTTATTATGAGAAAACTATAAAGTTTTCTTGCATATATGTCCCTATCTTTGCTGTTCTTTAGACCAATGTCCTTATGGGGCATTGCCTTCATTTCTTGGGATTTCTTATATATAAATAAAAATAAGAATTATATAAATTACATAAAATAAAATATTTTCTATTCAAATGTATTCAATGCACAAAAAATGTTGGAGTTAGTCAAAAATAAACATAGAAAATTATAACAAGTTGAGAATTCATGACACTCCCAAGCTTATCTTTTGCTATTCCTAAATAAAAGCAAAATGAAATAACATGAAGCCAGAAAGTTAACTCATTTCCATAGGAATTGCGGCTGCATTTACAATATGCAACGAGGCTTTAAATCCCTAAGTTGCCCTCGTAGACAAATTGCAGTTTCTTGAGGGTATTCATCCAACACACTGACAAAGTTGAAAACAAAATCACAATAATAAAATAGAGAAGGGTTTGAGTTAGGGTTTTGTTAAGTTAGTTGATCGTCACATATTTTTACTATGCTCAATTTAAATAACAGTTAACCAAACTAGAGTAAATAGGGAAAGTAAAGGTCAAACCCATGAGTGTTTAAGGCTCTGAATCGGGGTTTTAAAAATGATACGTTGCAGTATAGCCGATAAAGAACAAAAATAAATAAAATTTATACTTGAATAGAAATCCGAGGTCGAACGCTGGGAGCAAGTAGCAAATCAATCTCAAGATCACAATTTTAAGTAAAATATATAAGCAATTGCAACCAAAGCTTGATTCAGAACTATTCAAGAATGATATATCAATAGATCCAAATATCAATGTGCAAAAATAATGGGTTAAAATGGTGATTTGAATCACCAATTAACCCTTTTAATGTTAAGCCTCAAATAGATCAAATTTATCAATAGTAGTTATCAACCAATATTCCACATCAACCAGCTGAAATAACCCAAGAGAACCAAGGTATTAGTAGATATCAGACGAATGCACAAGGCCTTCGAACGCCTTAAGTTGCTTTAGTAAGCACAGCACCTAAGGAGGCAAAGGCACGAAGCCTCCTTCCTTTTTTCTTCAAACCTCGAGAGAGGAAAGGCACAGCACAACACAGAGGCAAAGGCCTCTTCAAATTATCTAAGTATAGAGAGCAAAAGGTGTGAAGGGCAAAACCCCCCCTCTCTCTCTTTCTTCTTTTCTCTCTCAGAATAGGCAGACCAGACCAGACTTGGGCAGCCGGGTAATCGGGTGTGAACAGGACCAGACCCGCTGGCGTGGAGGGTGAGGTGTGCACAGAAGTGAGTAAGGGACCCAACCCTTGTGTGTCTTGGGCGAACAGCTAAAAACACAAATCACTTATATGTAGCTTCAGGTGGTTTGCAGTGAATGATGTGGGACTAATCCCACTGAGTTCCTTCTCGCACAACTGCAAGTAGATGTCTTCGCTGATTCAACGCAATTGCTATGGCTTTGCATCCCAATTGAAGCCTTGGGACGACTCTTGGAGATGCTTTAGGCCGCTTGGGCTTGGAAGCACTAAAGAATGCAGCTGAGAGACGATGGATGGAGCCAAAAAAGGAGGTGGCGACGATGGACGGTGGCGAGAACCTGCAACCACGAATATGGGCTTGAAAGCCCTAATCAGATGGCTCAAAAGCTTTGCCAAAACATGGCGAAGATGGTGACGGTGGTTTCATGGTGAGAGTGTGTGCGTGGAGGTCGGGCGAACTCGGAGAAGGTGAGTGTATGTGGGTGAGTTCGGTGGGCATTCTTGGTGGTGGAAGCACAAAATTAGGTGAGGGGTTTTGAAGTATGGAGGTCGGTAATGCTTTTGGGAGTTGTGGTTAGTTGGATGGTGTTGTATGGCGTTGGAGAGATCTCTTCGGAGTTGCTGCTGGAGAGGAGGAAGATGATGGGGAAGTCGGATTTAGGTTTTGACCAAGTTTGATTGGGTAAATTGTGTAAAAACCTAAATTAGGGTAACTGTCTGTCCGAGACTCTATTTTAGGTAAAAATGAATTCCAATGGTTAAATTAAAGATACCAAACTGTATAGAATATTTTTCTATGATTTATAGAAGGTTTAGGTGAATTTTATCATGATTAGAACCTTAGTAAATTAAGTGGATATAATTTTAGGGTTTCAGATGTCATTTAATTCTTGTTACGCATGAAAACCCTTTTCTTTCTGCATGGACCCTCTTTTTGGGCTTTTATGACCATTTGACCTGTAATTCACCCTTAGAAAATCCCATGGTTATTCTGTAGTTGTGATAAGATAGTAAAATTACAGAAATAACCCTATTTTCATCTTTTCTTCTCAAAATAGAATATTAAGCACTTGGGACCCCTTGATGGTTATGTAGGAGCTTTTATTCACTTTGACTGACCAGAACCGGCTAGTTAGGGCTCATGATGGTGTTCTCATCATACCCCCATGCCTAGCTTTTGCTAGTCCCTTAGCAAAAATTTTATGAATCAAATCGGTTATCTAGGTCGGATGTAATCATTAGGATGTCCTACTAAGCTGCATCTTTAGGAATCAGATTTTAATACCAATAGTAGGCTTAGAGGCACTCAAGTACCAGCCCAGATCTAGACTTGACTAGCTTTTGCCTCGGTCTGCCACGAAGGTTTCTAAGGCCTGCAGGAACTAACCTAAGGTTCATTGGACCTAGCGGTTAAAACACTCGTGCTTGTAACATGGTTAGCCTAGGTTCAGTTTGCCAGTGCATTTTTATAAGAGAGAGATGGAAGAATTTTCATTTGTAGAGAGCTTTCTCTCTCTTTTTCTGGTCATTATATTTTTCCTTAGATCCAACCTTGGATTAGCGCTAAAACATGTTATGTATTGGATTCCTTGTCCCTACCATCAATCCTCGCAGAGTCCCTGAAAATTGATGCTTCGAGATAGCACCGCCCTTGGCAACTCCCAGAACCCTGGCTTTCGACACTTTGGGATAGTGCCGCCCATGGTGTTCTGTAGCTAAATCCAGACTCTGGCAATCAACATTTCGTGATAATGCTGCCCATGGCATCTGAACCAACACAAGGTGTTTACATGCCCCTGGTAGGATATTTGGATATCCTAAGAGACAAGCACCGAGGAGATGACATGTTATTGCGCATCTTTGAGGGGAGTTTCCCACCTCTCTACGCTGGGAAATCATCCAAATCAACTTGTGGTTTCCAGCCACTCCTAATTTAGATCTTAGGACCATTTATAGAACAGCATCAATGCTTTTGGCATGATTTTATATTTAAGCACACCAAACCAGATTGTGTGTAATTTTAGGGTGCTTAAGTTATCGAGTCCCGTAAACCAGAGGTCAATTAACGGGGCCAAATAATCCCTAAGGCTTAGACCTAATACACAAGTTTTGCATTTTCCTCAACCTCTTGAGGACTAATTCCGATCTTGACAAGTACGTGAGTGTTTAAATCTCAGAACAGATCCAAGAGGCCTAAGGTTGGTATTTACCCCTAATCCCTTAAGTTTTAGCCTTCCAGGTCTTAATTCATCATTTGATCCAACCTAGAAGTTAGGTAAGTGTTCGGCTCATAATTCGTGTTTTAAAAGTTGTTTAGTTGTAGTGTAGAGTGAAAAGACGTCGACAAATAAATTTATAAAACTCTGGTGAGTACCGGGTCATTCGTGTAATAGGCGGGAATACTTACCACTATACTACAACTAAACTTTTAAAACGCAAATTACGTGCTGAACAGGTTGGCACCGTTGGACTGCGATCGTCGATCCAGATTCATCCGTGCGGTTGGATTCTTCACTTGAGGCTCGGATCTTTGTCCTTTGGCTCCGTCATCTCCATTCTTCTATGTACTACACACGATGCTCTGGTTGTCTGATTGGGACGATTTCGGAAGCGTTGGACTTCCATCATCATTCTGATCAGATCTGTCTGGTTTGATCTAACATCTGTGGCTTTGAATCATCTGTGATTAAAATCATCTCTTTTTTAGGCCATAAAATGATGATATTATCTATATGACTAATAAATTAACTAGTATGCGAATTACGATGCTTATGCATGTATTGACTCGAAGTTATGCTAGAATCTAGCTCAATTCAAGTGGTTTAGGTTGCATGATTGATGTGCAATCAGTAAGTTTCATATCATTTTGAAGGGACTCAATTTTTTCCTTTATCTTTTTGCTCCTTTCTTTTCTTTAATTTTTTTTTCTTCCTCCTTTCTCATTTTTTTCAAATGGATCTTCTTTCATTTGTTTCTTCCTCTTTTCTCCTCTTTTTTTTATGTATATTTTTTTTATGAAAGCCCTTTTGTGATTTGATTTTCACAGCGTTTTGCACTTTAATTCCCCCCCATGCCTACAATTTGCAATGTCCTCATTGTAAATTAGGTGGGTTCAAGTTTAGCTTAGATTGTACATTAGAACAGGGTCGAAGGGTGGATGGATGGGTCGGGTGACTGCTGCGGATGATTTCAAGCTTAGGTACATGTAGTAGAGGTGGAGTTGGCTGTTCTAATGGACAAACCCTAAAGTGCAATATGAGTTCAAAAAAAAGATGTGTAAAAAGGGTTTTCAAGTTCTTCTCAAAAAGATGACAGGTTGCCTCCCATTAAGCGGTAAGTTTAACGCCATCAGCTAGGCGTAATAAGCTCAGGAAGAATGGAGATCAAAAGATAACTCAGCCAAGTTAGCTTGATGAATGGTTTGAGTCTCTGACCATTCACGATAAAAGGTTTAGAATCAATGCTAAGTTCACTAATTTCAACAGCTCTATTTCCAAATATTCATCTCACCAAGCATGGTCCAATCCATTTAGATCTGAGTTTTCCTGGGAAGAGTTTGAGCTTGTCATCAAAGAGTAGGACTTTTTGACCAGGGTGGAAAGATTTTCACACAATGTGCTTGTGAAGGAAGGCTTTGACCCACTCTTTGTAGATATGTGAGTTCTTGTATGCGTCCTTGTGTAGTTCCTCGATCTCGCTCATTTGCAATCGGCGATGTATTCCAGCCTTCATCAGATCCAAATTACACTTGTACTACCCAATAGGCCTTATGCTCTATCTCTACGGGAAGGTGACATGCCTTTCTGTACACTAATTTGAAGGGAAACATGCCTAATTGGGTCTTGTGGGCGGTCCTATAAGCCCACAGAGCTTCTGGAAGGCGAGTAGACTAGTCCTTATCAGGCCGAATAGTGACCTGAAGGATCTTCTTGATCTCTTGATTTGATAGTTTTGCCAGTCCATTAGCCTGGGGATGGTAAGGAGTCGAGATCCGATGTGACACCCCATGCTTCATCAGGGACTGGAAGTGCACATTGTTGAAATGAGACCCACCATCGCTGATGATGGCCTTAGGAACCGCAGATTTGGAAAAAATGTTCTCCTGGATAAATTAGAGAATAACTTTATGATCGCTAGTTCTTGTGAGGACAGCTTCGATCCATTTAGAGACGTAATCAACAACGAGCAAGATGTATTCGAAGTTGTTAGATCTGGGAAAGGGTCCCATGAAATCGATTCCCCATATGTAAAAATTTCGTACACAATTATCAGGTCCAAGGGTATCATATCCTCCAAGCCCATGTTACCGAGGGTCTAACAACGAGCGTATGCCCTACAATATGTTTGTGCATCTTTGAAGATCGTAGGCCAGAAGAACCCACACTGGAGAATTTTTGTTGTGGTTTTAGGCCCAGAGAAATGGCCACTGCAGGCCTGGTCGTGACAGAATGAGATCACGTCATTGACCTCATCATCAAGAATGCATTTTCGAATCACCTGATCATTGCCAATATGGAAGAGATACGGTTCCTCCTAAATATAGTACTTGGCCTCGGAAATCAGTTTATCCGACCTGGAAGTTGCCCAATTTGGCTGGACTTTCCCTATAACCAAGTAGTTCACTATATCAGCAAACAAGGGGAGACCGTGAATGGCCAGTAGATGTTCATCCAGAAAATGCTCGGTGATCGGACCAGACGGGTCGATGACTGAAGAAGGAAGACAAAATAAATGGTCAGCTACCACATTTTGTTTTCTTGCTTTGTCGCGAATCTTGAGATCAAATTCTTGTAATAGAAAGATCCAATGGATTAATCAAGGTTTCACGTCCTTCTTCGCGTGTAAGTGCCTTACAGTGGTGTGATCTGAGTAAATGATGACACGGAAACCTAGAAGATAAGATCTGAATTTTTCCAGGCCAAATACTACTGCCAACAGCTCTTTCTCAGTAATCGTGTAGTTACACTAAGCCTCGTCTAGCATCTTGCTGGTGTAGTAGATGACCACGGGTTTCCTGTCAACTTTCTGCCCAAGCACTGCCCCTATTGCATAATCAGATGCATCACACATGATCTCAAAGGGTAGAAACTAGTTAAGGGATTGCAGGATTGGTGCTTGAGTAACTCGATCACATAGGCTCTGAAATTTGCAAGTGCACTCATCGGTGATCTTGAAAGGGACATCCTTCGAGAGAAGATTAGTTAGGGGCTCACAATTTAAGAGAAATAGGGAATGAAACGATGGTAAAAATTGATATGCTCCAGAAAAGAGCGGATGTCCTTGACTGACTAGGCATGGGTAGTTTAGAAATTAGATTAACCTTGGCTCAATCAACCTAGATGCCATTCTCAGAAACAAGGTGACCCAGGACAATTCCCTCAGGGACCATGAAATGGTTCTTTTCCCAGGAAAGAACCAAATTCACGTTGATGCAATGCTTGAGGATTCGGACCAAGTGCAGGAGGCAATCATCAAAAGATTCCCCAAATACCGAGAAGTCATCCATGAAGACTTCCAGGTATTCACCTACCATATATGAGAATATGGCAAGCATGCATCGTTGAAAGGTGGATGGTGCATTGTAGAGATCGAAAGGCATCCTACGGAAGGCATATGTTCCACAGGGGCAGGTGAAGATGGTCTTCTCTTGGTCCTCAAAATGAATTTCCACCTGATTATAATCGGAGTATCCATCCAAAAAGTAGAAGAAATAATTTCCCACTAATTTCTCAAGGATCTGATCAATGAACGGTAGTGGGAAATGATCCTTCTTCGTGGAGGGATTAAGTCTTCTGTAATCAATGTAGACCCTCCACGAGTTCGCTATATGAGTTGGTATGGTCTCTCCGGTTTCAGTTGTGATCACGGTGAGTCCTACCCTCTTAGGCACAACTTGGATTGGACTCACCCATTGTCTGTCAGAGATCGGGTAGATGATCCCTGCATCCAACCACTTAATGATCTCCTTCTTCACGACCTCCTGCAGATTAGGATTCAGACGTCTCTGCATTTCACAGAATGGTCGTGCGCCCGCTTCGGTATAAATACGGTGTGTGCAATATGAAGGGCTAATGGGAGTTAGATCATTGAGAGTCCAACTAATGGCTCTTCGATGCTGCTGGAGGATAGAAATCAGACGTGTTTCTTGATCATAGGAGAGGTGAGAATTGATAAACACAGGGAATGTTTGGTCAGAACCCAAAAAGGCATATTTCAAATGATCGAGAAGAGGCTTCAGTTCCATAATGGGATTATCAGCAACAGCAGGCAGGTCGGAATGGACCTCAGAAGAAACGGTGGGAGCTGTGGGTAGGTCTAGATTGGTGCTAGGCTCCTCTATCTGTGGGGTATGATCTACTTGGGGCTGAGGATCAGGGATAATCGGGTCATCCTCGGGAAACATGTTCTCAACCATAGAACTGATGTCGCATACTTATTCCACTGCCTCGCAGTTATTTCCTTTGTGGGCCTTAAATATATCAATTTTTAGGGTCTTGTTTCTGAATTTCAAATTATTCTGGCCCTCTTCACAATTAATGTTCACCCTAGCTGTCGCTAAGAACGGTCTACCTAGTATAATCAGTGTATTCTTTAGATTCACAGGAGTCTCCATATCCAACACAATGAAGTCCATAGGAAAGTAGAAATTGCGGATCCGAACTAGAACATCCTTGAGAACTCCCCTAGGTGACTTGATTGATCGGTCAGTTAACTGTAAAGTAACCTCAGTCAGTTTTAGCTCAGCCTCGTCGAAATGATCTAGTAGGGATGTAGGGACCAAATTGATGGATGCTCCTAAGTCTAAAAGGGCTCTATCGAACTCTAAATCACCGATCTTGCATGAAATCAGAGGGGTACTAGGGTCTTTTGCCTTAGGCGGGAGTTTGCTCAAGATGATGGAGTTGGTTTTCTCTGATAGTACGATTGGGTTCCCGCCTTTGGTTCGCAGCGTACGCTTGGGTTTACACACGTCTTTCAAGAATCGCGCATAAGCTGGTACATGGCGAAGTGCATCCATGAAGGGGATGTTTATTTGGACTTGCTCAAAGAGCTTGACCAGGTCCTCCTCAAGAGTCACAGGTTTGGGTTTCCTCTTTCCTTTGGTCAGGGCCTCTGGAAATGAAACCTCTGCAGGTTCCTCTAGAATTGGTCCAGGTTCTTGATTTGGTACAGGGGCATCCTGGATAACCAACCTAGGGTTTTGGTGTGAACTACCAGGCTGAGAGTGGCTTGGATAAGGTGGGTCCTGAGTTATTTTGCCACTACGGGTGGTAACGGAGTTTAGTCCTGCCTAGTTCTGGGTTGGGGTAGGCAAAAGAGGTGGTTGCTGCTGATAACCTGCGTATGATGTCTAAGCCTCCATCCCGTCAGGTGATGGAGTAGAAGGAACCTGATAGATGTAGTGAGCCTGGCCTTGAGTCAGGTTCATAACGCGCCTATGGTTTAGCACGTTATTTTGATTGGGCAGAGGTTGCGAAGGGAGTGCACCAGGTTGGTAGGGATTTACCATCTGGGCGAGTTGATTGTGAACCTTTGTGATCTCATCTTTGTGTTGTTTTTTCATAGCAGCATTCATTTTCTGAATGTCAGCCAGAGTCTGAAGATCAGGGTCATTTGAGCTTCCTGAGTTGGCCTGGTTTGGTAAGTCGGGTTGGGCCAAGGCTGAGGCGGCTGGTATGGATGAGAAGCTTGCGGTTGGGGTTGATATTGAGGTCCTTGATTTTGATTGTTCCCTAACCACGTGAAATTAGGATGATTACGCCATCCAGGGTTGTAGGTGTTCGAGAATGGATCATTCTGGATGGCGTTGAGGTCATTGCAGATCTAAGGAACCTCAGAGAAATTAGAAGATGAGGTTTCAAAGTTCCCCCAACTAGAGTAGGCAGATCTGGAGTTTCCTCCGAACCTAGATCAGACGAGGGTGGATATGGATCCATCCCCTGAGAAGATTGGTGGAAGATGTTATGCATAGCTTCCCTCCCTGTGGGTGGTTGTGCGAACGGGTTTTGCACAGAGGTGCCTCGCTGTAGATGTCAAGTCAGCTTATCCACCTTGTCTCAATGATTGAGACCTTGTCCAAGTGACTGGCCATTAACACCAAGTCGACAGAAGAGGATAGGCCATGCGTCTCATGTGCTCCCCACGGATTCGTTAATGCTTGAGCATTCGTCCGGTCGAGCATGCCCATGGATTCATTATTGATGGAGTTCTCGCACATGTTCCCAAGAATCTCCCACGATGTCTTCGTGTTGACCCATGGTGTTTCCTCCACTGGTCGCATTAACGAATAATCGAATATCCTCATGGAGTCCCTGGTAAAAAGACTGGACTTGTTCCTATTTAGGAACTCCGTGGTGGGGGCACTTTCGCATGAGATCCAGAAAGCGATCCCATGCCTCATGAAGCGGTTCTCCTGTCTGTTGTGTGAAATGTGTGATCAGGTGCTGCAGAGCATTTGTCCGACCAACAGGGAAGAACTTTTTTAGAAACTCAGATTGCAATTTAGCCCATGTGTTGACTGGATGAGTTAGGGTTTGGTACCAGTGAGCAGCCTTGTCTATGAGAGAGAAGGAGAATGATTGGGAGATTTTCGCTTGTAGAAATAATGTATCAGAAAAATATGTTGTCGCAGTAAAATCATGTGGTGGAAAATCCTGAACAAAGATATCTCAATAAAACTAACCATGAAGAGTTAGGTCGTATCTACAAGGAGGAACGACTGCAATAAATTCACAACTACAGAGCCATCATGTTTTTATAAACATTCGCGAAATTAATTTAATGAATTTGCTGCTCTGAATGTCACTTTCAAATTCACAAGAAGTTCAGGGCTATTTATGTAAATTTCATGTTAGAAATTAAGCTCCTAAACATATGCAAATGATGCACGTGTAGTGGTAGAGTATGTAATTTTTAATTGCATGCCATTCTTAATCCAACTTCAATGAAAAGAATTCCCCTTGTGCTTTTGCCTCAATGGCTAAACAAATATGAGAAAGAATAAGTATGATGTCAAAATTTCACCTTAATTTAATAATCAAAGAAAATCAGAAAAATGAGCTTTTGCAATTGCATTGGTCGTAATTTTTAATGTAGCATTCAATGTAGAGAAACAAGGGATGAATTCCCCTTGTGCTTTTGCCTCAAAGGAAGCACGTCTGGAGGAGAGATGCCTAGGGGAGGATGGCCGCTATGAGGGTGTTCCGATGGTGGTGGTGGCATAGCTAACGGCAGCTGGAGTTGGCGCCAGCAATGAGGAGGACCGACGGCGGCGGTGGCAACTCGTCGGCATGCAAGTTGTCGGTTGATGGCACGGATGGCTTGGAAGGACTCGTGAAGGTGAGTGGAGCGTGTTGGCATCAACGATGCGGAGTTTCGAGGCCCGTGGACGTGGCTGCATTTTTGGGTGGTTTGAGTTCTTTCAGTTGGCAGAGAGGAGGAAGAAGAAGAAGATGGAGAGGAGGAAGCCGGTGGCTCTGTTTGGGTAGAGGAGATGTGGCTGGTTGTTGGTGCGTGCAAGGGGATTAAGTGTGCATGCGTGTGAGAGGGCGTGCGCAAGGTGGCTACTACATGTGAGTGTGGCCAGGCTGGGCATGGCTTACGGGGAGCCTATGTGCGGTGGCTGGTGGCCGGTGGCTTGTGCACGTCTGTTGCACGCGGTGAGAAGGCAGGCCACATGCAAGGGTGGTGCACGCGGGCATTGGTGGAGGAGGCTGGGGCCACCGTGAGCATTTGGAGTTCACGGTGTGGGCGAGAGGTCCACTGTGAAGAGCTAGGAAGATAGATGATGGCCCCGATGGCTTGCCTTCCTTTTTAAAACCTACGGTTTGTTTGCCACGGTCGATGGCTTCTCCAACCGACTAGTGAGGATCCCGAGTGGTTGGACGGCGAGGGTGCGGTTGTGAGATGCTCGGAGAGGAAGCAGGCGACTCTGGTTGACAATGGTCGCACGTTGGTGTTGGTGGAGAAAATTGCGAGCTTGTACCTATAAAATATAAGGATTGTCATAAGATGGAACCCTCCACTAAAATAAATTAACATTAAGTACTAAATAATTAACTTCTAAGGAAATGGATGTACTTAGGCTAATAGAATGTCCAATAAATTGGACTTATCAAATACCTCCATGCCTAAGTTTTACTAGTCCCTAGCAAAAGTGCGAAAAAGAATGGAAGTGACTAAAAACTTCTTTCCTTATTCCAAAAATTTAGAGCTCTAGAGATATGTGAAGTGAGAGTACCCTAGGTAACGGATTCAAGTGAAAAGCTAACTTAGATTTACAGTTAGTACTTAACCCTTAGTAAACATTTTACTGGGATAGGCAACTACTTCCCTTGGGGATAAAGTAGAAAATAATATGAGATTTGACCCCGACTTTTTGGCTTAGGTAGGAGATATAGAGTAAAATGGATTTATATTTGGTGGCTCAAACTCATCTGGTGCTACATGTAGTCTAGTATTGCAGACTCTCACTCTCTAGACTATCAAACGAGTCAACCCAGAGAGAGGCTAAAAACTGTGATCTCTTTCACTTTCTCTTTTCTTCTTCTTTCTTTTCTGAGATCACATATCTCACCAGATTCTGCAGATGTACTCAGTTTAGTGGCCTCACATGGCATTCACACTTTAATTAAATTCCTAATAACCTTACAACTAAGTTAGAAGTCCTCAACTAGTATTTGGGTGATCAGAAATACTGAAAAATAGGTATAAGTCATATTTGGTGGATCGCAATGGGTGTTTTTGTTGCCTCAGAAACATCGACACAAAATGAAAAATGAAAAATGAAGATAAAACTATAAACTTGAACTATTTTCTTTTTCTTTTTCTTTTTATTTATTTATTTATTTTGTTTTTTTTAAAAATATAAATGCTTCTTTTCTTTTCTTTTTTTTCCTATTACTAACACAAAACAATGCATACTTTTATTTATGAGGCATTATTAGGAATGATGATGGTCAAGAGGATATTGTGTGGCTTATTTGGTGGAAGTGCCTACTCTTGGCACCGGGAATGAATGGATAGGACAATCGTATTTCTGACTTTTGATATTACTACCCTCCTTCAGCTGAGGACTCTATGAAGGACGATCGTAACCATCCACTATAGTCATAGTTTTATTTGGACTCAATCTCTGTGTATTTGCCTTATTAGGTAACTCTTAGGAATTCACACAATGTTTGCATGCAGGAATAGAAAGCGAAAACTATGTCTAACTTTGAGGTATCCTCATCTAATTATCCAGGACTTAAGAGTCCTTGCACTAGACTTAGTGCACCAATAGTCTCTCTACTTCTCCTCACAAATATTAAGTGGATCTAATAGAAGATAATATGCCTGACTCCCTATTAACTATCCAAGGGTTTAGCAGACTAAAAATGTTTATTGATTTTCTACAAAGATCCATTACCCAGTCTACGTACAAGTGAATTGAATGTACTAGATTCTAAATTTAAGAAACAATTTAAGAAGAAAATCTTTAATGAAACTTGATAAAATTTTCTACTAGAGACTAACCAATTCAGCTCAAGAAAATAAAAGAGATGTTTTTTTTTTTGGTAATGCACTATCCTAAATGCATGCAAATATTTATAAATGCTATAAACATCCTCAGGTTATACCCCTCCATGCCTAAGACTGACAATGTCCTCATTGGAAAAATAAAGACATAGAAGAATATCACCTGAGGAGGAGAGTCGAAGGAGCTAAGGCTCCTCAAGCCGAAGTGCGTCTAAAGCCTGGCCATCGAAAGAGTAACATAAGGTTTAAGTCATTGGTCATTTACTTTAAAGCTCACACCAGAAGTATGGTTCCAAATTTCTACTGCTCCATTAGGAAAAGTATTGATAACAATGTACGGCCCATCCCAACGGGACTTTAGCTTTCTTGGAAATAATTTAAGTCTAGAATTGAAAAGCCAGGCCCACTGGTTGGGCTCAAAGGTCTTTCTAATGATGTGCTTATCATGGAAGACCTTTGTAAATTGTTTGTAAGCTTGAGAAGTTTCATACGCTTCAATATAAAGCTCCTCAAGCTCACTTAACTCTAGCATTCGTGCCTTTCTCGCTTTATCCATATTTAAGATAACCTTTTTAATTACCCAATAGGCTTTGTGTTGGATTTCAATAGGAAGATGGCACACCTTTCTGTAGACAAGACGAAAAGGAGACATGCCTAAGGGAGTCTTATACGCTGTTCTGTAGGCCCAAAGAGTATCATTTAGTTTTTTAGACCAATCCTTACAGTCAGGCTTGACAGTTTTTTCTTAAATTCGTTTAATCTCCCTATTAGACACTTCAACTTGTCCACTCATTTGGGGATGGTAAGGTGTGCTATCATGTGGTTGACTCCCAAATTTTGGAGTAGTCTTGTGAAGTGTACTTTCTTGAAGTGAGGTCCTCTATCGCTTATGATCATCCTTGGGCACCCATACCGGGAAATGATATTAGCCTTAACAAAATCCAAGACCACGGAATGGTCATTGGTTTGCGTGGGTATGGCTTCTATCCATTTCGATACATAGTTCATAGCCACAAGGATGTATTCATATTCGAAGGACACAGGAAAGGGACCCATGAAGTTGATGTCCCAAATGTCAAAGATTTCAATGGGGAGAATAGGTTGCTAGGGCATCTCATCCCTTTTTCCAATGGTTCCCGTCTACTGGCAATGTAGACATGCGCCCACATATGTATGTGCATCTCGGAATAATGTTGGCCACCAAAAGCTAGACTGAAGAACCTTATGGGCAATCTTTTTTCCACTAAAATGCCCTCCACAGTGGAGGTTATGGCAGAAACTCAGAACACTCCTTTGTTCTTCATCAAGGTCGCAACGACGAAAAAGCTGGTCAGGGCCTATTCTAAATAGCTTAGGTTCTTCCCAGTGATAAAATTTAGTGCCAGCAAGAAACCTATCTCGCTTTTGCTTGTCCCAAGTATTGGGGTAATGCCCGTGACCAAATAGTTCACTATGTCAGCGAACCAAGGAGTTTTGGCCTCCATGGCCATTAGAGACTCATCAGGAAAAGCCTCTTGAATAACACCAGCTGGGGTTGATGCCTCAATAGGGATCCTAGATAGATGATCTACTACCACATTCTCAACTCCTTTCCTACCTTTAATTTCCAGGTCAAACTCTTGGAGTAGCAGAATCCAATGAATTAATTGAGGTTTGGTGTCCTTTTTAGCAAGAAGTTGCTTTAAAGCAGAATGATCAGTGAACACCACAACCTTGGATCCTAAAAGATAAGACCGAAACTTTTCCAAAGCAAATACTACAGCAAGAAGTTCCTTTTCAGTGACCGTGTAGTTTTGCTGAGGATCCGTAAGGGTCTTGCTCGTATAATGCAACACATGAGGTTTGCCATCAACCATTTGACCTATGACCACCCCCACTGCAAAATCAAAAGCATCGCACATTAGCTCAAATGGGAGGGCTAATCTAGTGCTTGGAGAATCAGCACAGTAATAAGGACTTTCTTCAAGACTTGGAAAGCCTCGCCACATCTTTCATCAAAATCGAAGGAAACATCCTTCGCTAACAGGTTGTAAAGTGGCTTAGAGATTTTACTGAAATCGCTAATGAAGCGCCTATAGAACCCAGCATGGCCAAGGAAAGATCTAGCCTTACGAACATTGGTGGGAGATGGAAGCTTAGAGATGGAATCAATTTTTGCGGTATCCACCTCTAATCCTCTGTTGGAAACTACATGCCCCAACACAATGCTCTGTTGGACCATAAGGTGGCTTTCCTCCCAGCTAAGCACCAGCTTTGCCTCTTCGCAATTGGTTAAGACTTTATCAAGGTGTGAAAGGCATAGGTCAAACGATGAGCCATAAATGGAGAAATCATCCATGAAAATCTCAACAAACTCGTCGATCATATCAGAAAAGATAGCCATCATACATCGTTGGAAAGTAGCTAGAGTATTACATAATCCGAATGGCATTTGGCAGAACACAAAAGTGCCATACAGACTTGTGAAGGTGGTATGCTCCTGATCGTTAGGAAAAATGACTATCTGATTAGACCTAGAGTACCCGTCAAGGAAACAAAAGTACTTGTTCCCTACCAGTCATTCCAAAATCTGATAAATAAATGGTAAGGGCAAATGGTCTTTCTGGGTAGCCATGTTCAAACGGCGATAATCAATGCAGACCCTCCAACCGGTTGAGGGTCTAGTGGCTACCAACTCTCCTTTGTCGTTCTCTTCCACAGTGATTCCTGCCTTTTTGGGAACCACATGAATAGGATTGACCCATTTACTATCTGAAATGGGATAGATAATTCCAGCATCTAGCCATTTCTGAATCTCCTTTTTAACAACCTCCCGCATATTGGGGTTGAGTCTTCTTTGCATGTCTCGGAAGGGTTTCATGGACTCGTTCGTGTATATATGATGTATGCAAAGGGAGGGATCAACACCCTTAATATTAGCTATTGACCAAGCAATTGCATCCTTGTTCCTTTGTAAACACTCAAGCAGAGCTCCCTTCTGTGATTCAGATAATGCAAATGAGATAATAACAGTGAGTGTGTTGTTAGGGCCAAGGAAAGCATACTTCAATGTGCTCGGGAAGGGTTTCAGCTCCAACTCAGGAGCCTTTTGGATTGAGGGTTTAAGTTGAGATGTCCCCTCCTCAGGTAGTGGATTTACCTTCATGGTTCAGGGAGGGGACAAAGACTCTATGTGTACCTCCAGCAACTCTTCTAATTTAGGCATATCCCCTTTAGTTTCTTCAATAGTCAGAGGATGGTCCTTAGATATGACCATTTAAAGGGGATCTCTATATAAGAGGGCTGGAGTAGTCTCCCCAATTATTTCATCAACTATCTCAATTTGAGAACAATCTTCAAATCTGGATTGCTTGTAGGTATCAAAAACATTCAACCGGATCTTTTTGTTCCCAAAGCCCATTTTAAGTGCCCCTGATCTACAATTGATAGATGAATTGGCTATGGCCAAGAAGGGGCATCCTAGAATAATGGACGGCTTGGTGGGCTTATTCGATGGGTTAGATTTAGCACAAGAAAGCCAACAGGGAAGAAGAAGTCCTCCACTCTCACTAGGACATCTTCCAGCAATCCCTGTGGTATCTTAAGTTATCTGTCTGTGACCTGGAGAATGATTGGACTAGGCTTTAAACTACCTCCTCCCAAAAGGTCGTAAATAGAGCTCGGTAAAATGTTCACCCCCACACCCAGATCGAGCAGAGCCTCATCAATGTGCTGGTTACCTATAACCACTGAAATATATGGGACCCCTAGGTCTTTCATTTTGGGGGTGTTCCATGTTGGAGAACCAAGCTAACATGATCAGGCAGGATGACCTTGGCTTGGACCTGTCTCCTAGATCGGTGTTTCTGGGTGCACAGGTCCTTTAGAAACTTGGCATAGGACGAGATCTGTTTGATAGCTTCCAATAAAGGCAAGTAGATATGGACTTGCCTAAAAGTGTCCATAATCTCATCCATCCTATCCTTAGCTCCAGATGAGCCAACAGAAGATTCCCCAAGAGCATATAAGCTCTCTGGATAGGGTACCCTTGTCTTTTGGGTAGAGGGATAGTCATGGCGAGAGAGGGGTGGTGGACTGACGACATCCTCAGGGTGGGTGATTTCAAGCGAGGGAGAGCAGTGTGGCTCTTCCTCGGTGGGGATGGAAGTCAAGCTTGGTGTAGGGGGGAATCTTGAGAGGTGATCGTAGGAGTGCTATTAGGTTTGTCGATTTTCTTTCCACTCCTCAGCACGATCACAGCTTGGGCGTGCTCCCTGAATATGACCCCCTTACCCTTTGAGTTCTCCTTAGAAGAGCTAGGAAACTTCCCTGGATCTCGCTGCCTAACTGCCTCAGTAAGATGACCAATTTGGGATTGCATATTTGTAATCATCTTATTCTGAGATTGAATGACCATATTTTGATGCTCTTGCATCGCTTTCATCATGGCTTTAAGTTCATCCATCTTAGAAGTTTTATTCTGAGGAGGGTTTGCATTAGAAGGCTTGTATATGGTTTGGGGAGATAGGGGCCTTGCATTCCTTGAGTTGGAAGCATCACCTTGCTTCCACGTGAAGTTTGGATGGTTCCGACACCTCGGATTATAGGTATTGGAATAAGGGTTATTGAGAGGATGTGAGTGGAAACCATGGGCCGCATTCAAGTCAGCTTGAATCAACTCAAGGAATTGATTTGCCCGGTGGCACTCCGCGGTGTCGTGCATTGTGCTTTGGCAAATGGAGCATTCACTTGAAGCCTGAAAGATAGAGGCTGCTTGCGGGTTTATGCCAGGGTTTGCTAAAAGCTTATGAAAGTTTTTGTTCAACAATTGAATCTGATAAGCCAAATCCTGAGTAGCCCCGACTTCATGGGCCTCTATCTTCCTGTGCAGGATTGATGGTTTTCTTTCTTGATAGGTAGAGGACATATGTATGGAATTATCACTTAATGTTTCAAATAATGCCTAGGCTTCATCCTCAGTTTTGGTTATGAAGGTTCCTGCACAGGCTTCATTGATGGTTTGCCTATGCCTTTCAGTTAATCCGTTATAGAACCTTTCAACCAACTACCATCTTGGCACTTGATTGTGAGGGCATAGCCTAAGAAGGTCATTAAAGTGCTCCCAAGTCTTGTGAAATTGCTCCCCTTCCTGTTGAGTAAAACCCATAATCTCTCTTCTGTAATAGTTGGTCTTACTCATAGGAAAATACTTTTTCAAGAATTCTCCCTTAAGGGAGGCCCGATCATTTACCCTTTCATCGAGGGTATGATACCAGTGCTTGGCCTTATCCTTAAGGGAGAATGGAAATAGAGTCCTCATCAGGGCTTCATCAGTAAAGCTCTGGAGCTTCATCGTGGAATAGACCTCAGTGAATTCCTCAAGATGCCTATAGGATCCTCCCTAGCAGTACAATAAAAAGAGGGGAACAAAGATATGGTGCTGCTCTTGATTTCGTAAGGATTATACACTCCAAGTCTACATATAGGTAGGGCTTGGTGGGTTGTAGGGAGGAAATAGTCTCTTAAGGTTCTTTGATTTTCACCAACCCTAATCTCTTCTTTAGCTCTTTCTTCAGCCATTTTTCTTCTTTCTTGGTTGTCTTTCCTAATAATTCTCTTAGGCTCAGGGTTGAAAAGAAGACTATTTCTAAGAGAGCACCTACCAAGCATACACCAAGCAAGCACAAGGCAAGAGGTCTTTTGTTGAGTTAAAGCACTTTAAGCCCTCTTCCTACCTTTCTAGTTTGGCCAAATAGAGTCAAGGCAGTATTTCTCCATTCCTACGTGAGTGGTATAAGAGAAGTGAGGCACTTAAGATTCCTGGTCAAAGGCTATTAAGGAGGTTGAGGTTAGTTTTAGTTCTTTTGGGTGACCAATCAAGTTGTCAATCAATTACGCACCCTAAATAGACCTTTGAGTGCCTTAGAGACTTACACTTAGCGACAATGATATTCTTAGATGCTCAAGTAAAAAGGTACTCCAAGGATGGAACCAAGGGATGTAAGTAGGGCAAACCCTACCTTTGAGGCGATGCATTAGCGGTGCCTCTTAACTACCCTTGAATTCCTTTAAGGGGTGTCCTCCTCCTTAGAGTATCAAATCACTCGGGCAAACGTTAATACCACTATTTCAAAGTGAGATAGGAGGGTTTGCACCGATAAAGAGATCGATGCCTATAGCCTTAACGGTCCAAGTCCTAGTGCAGTGCCTATAGTGCGTGCTCAGTGTAGGAAGTGTGCATCACACAGTGAAAAGTGATTTTTCTTTTGAAAACTACAATCAAGTTATTCAAACACTTCCTCTATATTTTACTTTCTTTTCGAGAAGCAATGTGACCACTTGATTAATCTTTTCAAGTCAGCTTAAGTGGTCTTCTTTAATTATATCCAAATGCAATGCATGTGCAGATAACTGATGCAAAAAGATATGAAGTACGTACCTTGCTCCAGCATTCTTCGATGCAAAAATGCACTCAATGCAGTATGAAAATCTAGATGCTGCTCAAGCAATCCTAGATGGTCGTCTTAAAGATATGCAGCTTCTAGCAGGCAGTTCAGATTTTTTTTTTAATAATAAATGCGCAATCAAAAGAACTAACTAAAAATAAACCTAGAGTTTAAAGAATCGGGGACACTCTCCCAAAAACTGGCCCCAGAGTACAAGGGCGAGAAAATAAATAAATAGACTAAACCTAAAGAGTCTACTATAAAATGTTGAATCAGAAGTCTAAGAGGAAGAATCCTCCTAGATGGTCCTCCACGCGTCTCCACACGTATGGGATCAAGGCCCACAGGAACCTGTGATTATCTCTACGTGTGGACGTCGCTCAAGCTCGATGTCGTCTCTCAGCTACGCCTGTCGCCTCATCAGATTTCGCACATAGAAAAGATAAAGAATGATCAGATAAATGCACAATTCAGAATAATCAGAAATAAAGTCAATTGAATTTATTGCATCGATTGCCTCCCCAGCAACGACACCATTTGATCAGGAGATTTTCACTTGTAGAAATAATGTATCAGAAAAATATGTTGTCGTAGTAAAATCATGTGGTGGAAAATCTCGAATAAAGATATTTCAATAAAACTAACCACGAAGAGTTAGGTATATCCACAGGAAGAAACGACTACAATAAATTCATGAGTATAGAGCCATCATGTTTGTAGAAACATTCGCGAAATTAATTTAATGAATTTGCTGTTCGGAATGTCACTTTCAATTTCATGAGAAGTTCAAGGCTATTTATGTAACTTTCATGTTAGAAATTAAGCTCTTAAAAATATGTAAATGATGCACGTGTTGTGGCAGAGTATGTAATTTTTAATTGCATGCCATTCTTAATCCAATTTCAGTGCAAAATGAGATGAATTACAATAGCTAAACAAATATGAGAAAGAATAAGTATGATGCCAAAATTTCACCTCAATTGAATAATCAAAGAAAATAAGAAAAATGAGTTTTTGCAATGGCATTGGTTGTAATTTTTAATGTAGCATTCACTGTAGAGAAACAGGGGATGAATTCCCCTTGTGCGTGTGCCTCGGAGGAAGCACATCTAGAGGAGAGACGCCTAGGGGAGGATGGCCACGATGAGGGTGTTCCGATGGTAGTGGTGGCACGACCAATGGCGGCTGGAGTTGGCACCGGCGATGAGGAAGACCGATGGTGACAATGGCGGCTCGCTGGCGTGTAGGCCGTTGGTTGATGGCGCGGATGGCATGGAAGCACTCGTGAAGGGGAGTGGAGCATGTTGGCATCAACGGTGTGGAGTTTCGAGGCCCATGGACATGGCTGCATATTTGGGTGGTTTGGGTTCTTTCAGTTGGTAGAGAGGAGGAGGAAGAAGAAGAAGATGGAAAGGAGGAAGTCGATGGCTCTATTTGGGTGGAGGAGATGCGGCTGGTTGTTGGCGTGCGCATGCATGCGTGAGGGCGTGCACAAGGTTACTACTGTGCGCGAGCGTGGCTTGCAGGGAGCCTATGCGTGGTGGCTGGTGGCCAGTGGTTTGTGCACACCTGTGGCGTGCGGTGAGAAGGTAGGCCACATGCAACGGTGGTGTGCGCAAGCGTTGGTGGAGGAGGCTGAGGCCACCGTACGCTCTTGGAGTTCATGGTGCGGGTGAGAGGTCCACTGTGAAGAGCAAGGAAGAGAGATATGGACCTGATGGCTTGCCCTCCTTTTTAAAACCTACGCTTTTATTTGCCACAGCTGACGGTTTCTCCAACTGACTGGTGAGGATCCCGAGTGGTTGGATGGCGAGAGTGCGGTTGCGAGATGCTCGGAGAAGAAGCAAGCGACTCCGATTGACGATGGTGGCACGCTGGCATTGGTGGAGAAAATTGTGAGCATGTACATATAAAATATAAGGATTGTGATAAGATGCAACCCTCCATTAAAATAAATTAACATTAAGTATTAAATAATTAACTTCTAAGGAAATGTATGTAAAATGTACTTAGGCTAATAGAATGTCCAATAAATTGGACTTATCAGAGAACATCTTCACGAGTAAGATATCTTGATTTTGAGCTTTTGACTTGAAGGTTTGGGGCAAATGCTTTAGTTGCTTGATATGCTAGAAGGGATCTTTGGAATTAAGCCCATGAAATTTAAGAATAGCATGAATCATGTTGGGCTTGAGTTCATTATTAGGACCTCTAGTCGGGATTTGGACTCGAGGTTCGATCGCCACCGTAGTGGGATTGTAGTGATCTAGCATTATAGGATGCCACAGTGGATTCATAAAGGCTTGAAAGAGATCATTGAGGCGCTGAAGCTAGTTCTGGAGGTTAGGCTCTTCTTCTTCTTCTTTGTGGTGATCCATGGCTGATAAGGGGAAGTAGGCTCACAATCAGAGGATATGTCAATATGGTCGAGTTGTTGCACAAACACGGAGGTCGAGGATTGCCTCGATGAGAGTGAATAACTAATGGAGGTCTTAAGGACTTCCTCCTAAACATGCATTGATGGATAAGATGAGGGATAGAAGGTGTGATGGACCCAATCAAGACACCCAAAGAGTTTTGGATGACTATAAAGGTTTGGGGTAGATGACACCCGTAGATCAGAAAGTCATCCACCTGAGAATTACCTAGGCAGCCAGGAAGGGAGAGTCCCGCAAAGACCCCTACACGATAGAGCATCCCCATGGGTTACAGGGTTTCCCCCACCCAACCTTTCTTGTCACTGAGGGTCCAGGTAGACTAGATAACTTCACATCTTAAGTCTACCAATTTTAAGTTTAGAGAGTGGGTGCTTAGGATTTCACTTGAACTTTAGGATGTTTTTGTGAGTGGTGACCTAATTTGAAGATTGGTTGACCCCGTGATAGAGCGATTTTCACTTTGAACACTTAATATTAAGATAATCAGTTGTTGTAGCACAAAAGGTGGTGGAAAATCTCTCAATCAACACAAAAAATATTTCTAACCATGAGGATCAGGTCGTATCCACAGAGAGGAATGAACCAAATAAACTCGCAAATATTCCTATTCAAAATGATCCCACATATCTCTCTTTTTTTTTTATTCGAAATGCCACACAAATTATTCCATATAGAGATCCATTAAATCTCTTGCATCAAATTGTTGTTGTATAAATCAATAGTTAGGAAGTAGCATGGGAGAAATAGAGAGAAAGATATGAGCCAATCTGCAATTGCAACAAATAATATATCAAATAATTCATAAGTGGCAATGGCAAATGTCGTAAAAACTAATTAAAACCAAAACAGAGCATTTGCTCGCGGTGGCTCGTGCGCAAGGGAGGAGGGCTCATTGACAATTAGGATCTCGGGGGAGGTGTGTGGAGTCGAGGCCTTCGTGCTGGTGGTGGTGTGTCGACGAGTGATCGCCAGCGATGGCCGGTCGGAAGGGGTGGAGCCGGCGGTGGGCGAATGTCGGTGGGAGGTTGAGAGGACTGTGGATTGATTGGTTGGCTGCGTGGCTAGCAAGACAACGTCAGTGAGCTCCCAGTGAGTCTGTTGATGCATTGGCAAGGAGAACGATGGCCGAAGAGGGTGGAGTGGTGGTGGTGGGTTATGGATTCGTTGCTATGGAAATAGGGGAGAAGATGACGAAGAAGAAGAAGAGGAGGAAGTGGCAGTGGTTGACTTGGAGATGGAGTGGCTGGCCGGCTGTGGTGAGGGGGAAAGTGTGAGGTGCGTGCTGTCACTACGCACCACTTTGTTGGAGATGAGCGGCGATGTTGGGGCAAGTTGGGGCCACAGGGCACGCTTGGGGTTCACGGTGCAGGCGAGAGGGCCACAGTGGAGAGTGAGGAAGAAGATCCCCGTCGGGGAGGAAGAGATGAGATGGATTCCCCCTGCTCACGGGACTCCTCCTTTTTAAAGAAATCATCGTCGACTCTCCAACGAATGCCCGAGGATCTCGAGGCGGTTGAGGCTGCTGCGCAAGACTCTGTTGATTTGGGTGGGCGATTTGTTGAGGCTAGCGAGGAGGAGGCGGTCCCATTGTTGTGATCGGTGGGTCTTGTAGATGGTAAAAAGAAAAGGGTTATTTACAAGAAAATAATAAAATGATGCATATAGTGCATGCATACCCCTAGAATATATATACTATCTTATATAAATGCAAGTAAAATATGCAAGCACTAATCTGTTTGCTTATCAAAGTATGCTTTATGTATGTAGACATTATTATAATACTTAGGCATTTATGTAATTAATTAGCCCACACATGTGGTCTCATCAAATGCCCCCATGCCTAATTTTTGCTAGCCCCTAGCAAAAGTGAAAAATGATGGAAGTGATCAAAAGATTTCTTCTTTCCTTATTCCAAAAATTTAGAAATCCAGACGAATGTGAAATGATAGTAGCTTGGGTAATGGATCAAAGTAAAAAGCCAACCTACATTTAAAACTCAGGCTTTACCCTTGATAAAAATTCTATCGGGATAGGCAACTTCTTCACTCGGGGATAAAGTAGAAAATAATCTGTAATTGAACTCTGGTTTTTTGGCTTAGGTAGGAGATACTGAGTTGAATGGATTTATATTTGGTGGCTCACATTCATCTGATGCTACATGTAGTCTAGTACTGCAGACTCTAGATCTCTAGACTATCAAACAAGTCAACTCAGAGAAAGGCTAAACACTGTGCTTTCTTTGCGTTCCCTTGCACTCACTCATTCTCTCTTTCCTTTTAGAGAAAGGCTAAACACTGTGCTCTCTTTGCATTCTCTTGCACTCACTCTCTCTTTCCTTTTTCTTTTTCTTCTTTCTTTTCCGAGATCACATATCTTACCAGATTTTATAATTGTACTCAATTGTTTGGTGGCCTTACATGGCATTCACACTTCAATTAAATTCCTAATAACCCTACAACTAAGTTAGAGGACCTCAGCCAGTATTCGGGCGATCAGAAATATTGAAAAGTAGGTATGGGTTATATTTGGTGGATTGCAATGAGTGTTTTTGTTGCCTCAAAAATATGGACACCTGATATGAAGATAAAACTCCAAAGTTGGACTCTTTTCTTTTTCTTCTCTTTTTTTTCATATTTTTCTAAATACAAATGTTTCTTCTCTCTCTTTTTTTTTTCTTTTGTTTTTTTTTTATTTTTTTTTTTATTTTTTTTTTCGAACTACTAACACAAAATGATGCATACTTTTATTTATGAGGCATATTAGGAATGATGATGGTCAAGAGAATATTGTGTGGTTTATTTGGTGGAAGTGCCTAGTCTAGACACCGAGAAAGGATGGATAGGACAATTGTATTTATGACCTTTGACATTACTACCCTCCTTCAACCGAGCACACTATGAAGGACGGTCGTAACCATCCACCATAGTCATTGTTTTATTAGGACTCAATCTCTGTGTATCTGCCTTATTTGGTGACTCTCAGGAATTCACATAATGTTTGCACGTAGGAATAGAGAGCGAAAACTACGCCTAACTCTGAGGTATCCTCATCTAATTATCCAGAACTTAAGAGTCCTTATACTAGACTTAGCGCACCAGTAGTCTATTTTCTTCTCACAAATACGAGGTGGATCTAATAGAAGATAGTATGTTTGACTCCCTATTAACTGTCCAAGCGTTCAGTAGCCTAAAAATGCTTATTGATTTTCTACAAAGATCCATTACCCAATCTACGTGCAAGTGAAGTAACTGTACTGGATTCTAAATTTAAGAAACAATTTAAGAAGAAAATCTTTAATGAAACTTCCTTGATAAAATTTTCTACTAGAGACTAACCAATTCAGCTAAAGAGATTTTGTTTTTTGGCTAATGCACTATCCTAAATGCATGCAAATATTTATAAATGCTATAAGCATCCTTAGGTTATATCCCCCCATGCCTAAGACTGATAATGTCCTCATTGAAAAAAAGATAATGACATAGAAGAATATCACCTAAGGAGGAGAGTGGGAGCAGCTAAGGCTCCTCAAGCCGAAGTGCATCCAAAACTTGATCATCTGAAAGAGTAACATAAGGTTTAAGTCGATGGCCATTTACTTTAAAGCTCACACCAAAAGTAGGGTTCCGAATCTCTATAGCTCCATGAGGGAAGGCATTGATAACAACGTATGGCCCATCCTAATGGGACTTGAGCTTTCTTGGACATAATTTAAGTCTGGAATTGAAAAGCTAGACCCATTGGTTGAGCTCAAAGGTCTTTCTAATGATGTGCTTATTATAGAAGTCCTTTGTACGTTGCTTGTAAGCTTGAGAAGTTTCATAGGCTTCATTACGAAGCTCCTCAAGCTCACTTAACTCCAGCATACGTGCCTTTCCCATTTTATCCAGATTCAAGTTAACGTTTTTAATAGCCCAATAGTCTTTGTGTTGGATTTCAACGGGAAGATGGCATGCCTCTCCGTAGACAAGCTGGAAAGGAGACATGCCTAAGGGAGTCTTATACGTTGTTCTGTAGGCCCAAAGAGTATCATTTAGTTTTTTAGACCAATCCTTAAGGTCGGGTCTGACAGTTTTTTCTAAAATTTATTTTATCTCCCTATTAGACACTTCAACTTGTCCACTCGTTTGTGGATGGTAAGGTGTGGCTATCATGTGGTTGACACCCAAATTTTGGAGTAGTCTTGTGAAGTGCACGTTCTTGAAGTGAGGTCTTCCATCACTTATGATCATCCTTGGGCATGCATACTGGGAAATGATATTAGCCTTAACAAAATCCAAGACCACGGAATCATTGGTTCTCATGGGCATGGCTTCTATCCATTTCAATACATAGTCCACAGCCACAAGGATGTACTCATATCCGAAGGACACAGGAAAGGGACCCATGAAGTCGATGCCCCAAACATCAAAGATCTTAATTGGGAGAATAGGTTGCTAGGGCATCTCATCCCCTTTTTCGATGGTTCCCATCTGCTGGCAATGTAGACATGCGCCCACATATGTATATGCATCTCGGAATAATGTGGATCACCAAAAGCCAGACTGAAGAACCTTTTGGGCAGTCTTTTTTCCACTAAGATGTCAGAACACTCCTTTGTTCTTCGTCAGGGATGCAACGGCGGAAAAACTGGTCAGGGCCTATTCTAAAAAGCTCGAGTTCCTCCCAGTGATAAAATTTAGCGTCAGCAAGAAACCTGTCTCGCTTCTGCTTGTCCCAAGTACTGGGGGTAATGCCCGTGACCAGATAGTTACCAAGGAGTTTTGGCCTCCACGGCCATCAGAGACTCATCAGGAAAAGTCTCTTTGATATCGTCAGTAGGGGTTGATGCCTCAATAGGGATCCTAGATAGATGATCTACTACCACATTCTCAACTCCTTTCCTATCTTTAATTTCCAGGTCAAACTCCTGGAGTAGCAGAATCCAACGAATTAGGCGAGGTTTGGTGTCATTTTTAGCAAGAAGATGCTTTAAAGCAGAATGATCAGTGAACACCACAACCTTGGATCCCAAAAGATAAGACCGAAACTTTTACAAAGCAAACACTACAGCAAGAAGCTCCTTTTCAGTGATCGTGTAGTTTTGCTGAGGATCCATAAGGGTCTTGCTGGCATAATGCAACACATGAGGTTTGCCATCAACCCTTTGACCTAAGACCGCTCCCACTGCAAAATCAGAAGCATCGCACATTAGCTCAAACGGGAGGGTCCAATCTGGTGCTTGGAGAATCGGTGCGGTAATAAGGACTTTCTTCAAGACTTGGAAAGTCTCGCCATATCTGTCATCAAAATCAAAGGAAACATCCTTCGTTAATAGGTCCCAGAGTGGCGTAGAGATTTTATTGAAATCTCTAATGAAGTGCCTATAGAATCTAGCATGGCCAAGAAAAGATCTAACTTGACGCACATTGGTGGGCGATGGAAGCTTAGAGATGGAATCAATTTTGGCGGGATCCACCTCTAATCCTCTCTCGGAGACTACATGCCCCAAAATAATGCTCTGCTGGACCACAAAGTGGCTTTTCTCCTAGGTAAGCACCAGCTTTGCCTCTTCGCAACAGGTTAAGACTTTATTAAGGTGCAAAAACATAGGTCAAACGAAGAGCCATAAATGGAGAAGTCATCCATGAAAATCTCAACAAACTCATCGATCATATCAGAAAAGATAGCCATCATTCATCATTGGAAAGTGGCAGGAGCATTACATAACCCGAATGGCATTCGGCGCAACGCAAATGTTCCATACGGACTCGTGAAGGTGGTACGCTCCTGATCATCAGGAAAGACGGCTATCTGATTATACCCAGAGTACCCATCAAGGAAACAAAAGTACTTGTTCCCTACCAGTCATTCCAAAATTTGATTGATAAACGATAAGGGGAAATGGTCTTTCTGGGTAGCCGTGTTTAAACGACTGTAATCAATGCAGACCCTCCAACTAGTTGAGGGTCTAGTGGTTACCAACTCTCCTTGGTTGTTCTCTTCCATAGTGATTCCTACCTTTTTGGGTACCACATGAATAGGACTGACCCATTTACTATCTGAAATGGGATAGATAATTCTTGCATCCAGCCATTTCAAAATCTCCTTTTTAACAACCACCCGCATATTGGGGTTGAGCCTTCTCTGCATGCCTCGGAAAGGTTTCATGGACTCATTCGTGTATAAATGATGCATGCAAAGGGAGGGATCAACACCCTTAATATCAGTAATTAACCAAGCAATTACTTCCTTGTGCCATTGTAAACACTCAAGTAGAGCTCCCTCCTGTGATTCAGATAATGTAGATGAGATAATAACGGGAAGCGTGTCGTTAGGGCCAAGGAAAGCATACTTCAATGTGCTCAGGAGGGGTTGCAGCTCCAACTTAGGAGCCTTTTGGATTGAGGGTTTAAGTTGAGATGCCCCTGCCTCAGGTAGCGGATCTACCTTCACGATCCAGGGTGGGGACAGAGACTCTGTGTGTACCCCCAGCAACTCTTCTAATTTGGGTATATCCCCTTCAGTTTCTTTAATAGTCAAAGGATGGTCCTTAGATATGACTATTTGAAGGGGATCTCTACATAGGAGTGCTGGAGTAGTCTCCTCAATTATTTCATCAGCAACCTCAATCTGAGAATAATCTTCAAATCCGGATTGCTTGTAGGTATCAAAAATAGTCAACCGGATCTTCTTGTTCCCAAAGCTCATTTTAAGTGCCCATGATCTACAATTGATAGAGAAGTTGGCTTTAGACAAGAAGGGGCATCACAGAATATTGGACAGCTTGGTGGGCTTATTCGATGGGTCATTATCTAGCACAAGAAAGTGAATAGGGAAGAAGAAGTCCTCCACTCTCACCAAGACATCTTCCAGTAATCCCCGTGGTGTCTTAAGCGATCTGTCTACGACCTGGAGGTTGACTGGACTAGGCTTTAACTCACCTCCTTCTAAAAGGTCGTAGATAGAGCTTAGTAAAATGTTCACCCTCACACCTAAATCGAGTAGAGCCTCTTCAATTTGTTGGTTACATATATCCACTGAAATATACGGGGCCCCTGGGTCTTTCATTTTGGGGGGTGTTCCATGTTGGAGAACTGAGCTAACATGGTCAGGTAGGATGACCTTAGCTTGGACCTGTCTCCTAGATCGGCGCTTCGGGGTGCACAAGTCCTTTAGAAACTTGAAATAGGACATGATCTGTTTGATAGCTTCCAATAGAGGCAAGTAGACATGGACTTAACTAAAAGTGTCCATAATCTCCTCCATCCTATCCTTGTCTCTAGAAGAGCCAACAGAAAATTCCCTAGGAGCAGATAGGCACCCTGGATAGGGCACCCTCGGCTTTTGGGTAGAGGGGTCGTCATGGCAGGAGCGGGGTGGTAGATTGACGAATGCCTCAGGGTGGGTGATTTCAAGCGAGGGAGAGTAGTGTGGCTCTTCCTTGGTGGAGATGGAAGTCGAGTTTGGTGTAGGAGGGGAATTCTGAGAGGTGACCGTAGGAGCACTATTAGGCTTGTTGATTTTCTTTCCACTCAGCACGGTCACAGCTTGGGCGTGCTCCTTGAATACGACCCCCTTGCCCTTTGGGTTCTCCTCAAAAGAGCTAAACAACTTTCCTGGATCACACTGCCTAACTGCCTCAGTAAGATGACCAATTTGGGATTGCATATCAGTAATCATCTTATTCTGAGATTGGATGACCATATTCTAATGCTCTTGCATCGCTTTCTTCATGGCTTTAAGTTCATCCATCTCAGAAGGCTTATGCTGAGGAGGGTTTTCATAGGGTGGCTGGAATATGGGTTGGGGAGGTAGGGGTCTTGCATTCCCTGAGTTGGAAGCATCACCTTGCTTCCATGAGAAGTTTGGATGGTTCCGCCACCCCAGATTATAGGTATTAGAATATGGGTTATTACAAGGAGGTGGGAAGAAACCTTGGGCCGCATTCAGGTCGGCTTGAATCAACTCAGGGAATTGATTTGCCTAGTGGCACTCCGCAGTGGCGTGCATTGTGCTTTGGCAAATGGAGCATTCACTTGAAGCCTGAAAGATAGAGGTTGCTTGTGGGTTCATGCTGGGGTTTGCTAAAAGCCTATCAAAGTTTTTGTTAAACAATTGAATCTGATAAGCTAAATCCTGAGTAGCTCCGGCTTCATGGGTCTCTATCATCCTATGAAAGATTGATGGTTTTCTTTCTTAATAGGCAGAGGACATATGTACGGAGTTGTCACTTAATGTTTCAAATAATGCCCAGGCTTCACCCTCAGTTTTGGTCATGAAGGTTCCTGCACAAGCTGCATCGATGGTTTTCCTGTGCCTTTCAGATAATCCATTATAGAACCTTTCGAATAACTGCCATCTTGGCACCTGATGGTGGGGGCATAACCTAAGGTCATTAAAGCGCTCCCAAGTCTCGTGAAATTGCTCCCCTTCCTATTGAGTAAAACCCATAATCTCTCTTCTGTAATGGTTGGTCTTACTCATAGGAAAATACTTTTTCAAGAATTCTCGCTTAAGGGTGGCCCAATCATTTACCCTTGCATCGAGGGTATGATACCAGTGCTTGGCCTTATTCGTTAAGGAGAATGGAAATAGAGTCCTCATCAGGGCTTCATCAGTAAAGCCCTAGAGCTTCACTGTGGAACAGACCTCGGTAAATTCCTCAAGATTCCTGTAGGGATCCTCCCTAGCAGTACCATAAAAGATGGGAGCAAAGATATGGTGCTGCTCTTGATTTCATATGGATTATCCACTCCAGGTCTTCAGATAGGTAGGGCTTAGTGGGTTGTAGGGAGGAAATAGTCTCTTAAGGTTCTCTGATTTTCACCAACCCTAATATCTTCTTTAGGTCTTTCTTCAACCATTTTTCTTCATTCTTGGTTAGCATTCCTTATAATTCTCTCAGGCTCAGGGTTGAAGAGAAGACTTTCTAAAAGAGTGCCTACCAAGCATACACCAAGCAAACACAAGGCAAGAGGTCTTTTGTTGAGTTAAAGCATTTTAAACCCTCTTCCCACCTTTCTAGTTTGGCCAAATAGAGTCAAGGAAGTATTTCTCCATTCCCACGTGAGTGGTATAAGAGAAGTGAGGCACTTGAGATTCCTGGTCAAAGGCGATTAAGGAGGTTGAGGTTACTTTTAGTTCATTTGGGTGACCAATCAAGTTGTCAATCAATTACGCATCCTAAATAGACCTTCGAGTTCCTTGAAGACGTACACTTTGTTGCAATGATATTCTTAGATGCTCAAGTAAAAAGGTACTCCAAGGATGGAACCAAGGGATGCAAGTAGGGCAAACCCTTCCTTTGAGGCAATGCATTAGCGGTTCCTCTTAACTACCCTTGAATTCCTTTAAGGGGTGTCCCCCTCCTTAGAGTATCAAATCACTCGGGCAAACATTAATACCTTTGTTTCAAAGCGACATAGGAGGGTTTGCATCGATAAAGAGATCGATGCCTATAGCCTTAAGGGTCCAAGTCCTGTGCAGTACCTATAGTGCGTGCTCAGTGCAGGAAGTGTGCATTCACCGCGAAAAGTGATTTTTCTTTTGAAAACCGCAATCAAGTTATTCAAACACTTACTATATATTTTATTTTATTTTTGAGAAGCAATATGACCACTTGATTAATCTTTTCAAATCAGTTTAAGTGGTCTTCTTTAATTATGTTCAGATGCAATGCGTGTGTAGATAGCTGATGCAGTAAGATAAGAAATTCGTACCTTGCTCCAGCACTCTTCTATGCAAAAATGCATGCAATGCAGTAAGAAAATCTAGATGTTACTTAGGCAATCCTAGATGGTTCTCCTATGGATATGCAACTTCTAGCAGGTAGCTCAGATTTTTTTTTCTTTTAATAAATAGATGGTAATCAAAAGAACTAACTAACTACGAATAAACCTAGAATATAAAGAATCGGGGACACTCCCCCAAAACCTAGCCCCAGAGTACAAGGGAAATAAAACAAATAATTAATACTAAGTCTATCAACCTAAATCTAAATCAAGATCTAATAACTAAATCAGGAAAGGCTCCTCCGTACGCCTTCAAGTGCATGGGATCAAGGCCCACAAGCACCCATTGCTGCCCCTTAGATGGCATCAAGGTCGAAAAAAAAAATATTATCTCCGTTGTGCGCACCTGTCTCCTTCGATGTACCTCGCATAGAAAAAAAAATGATAGATCAATGAATATAATCTCAATAAGAACTTAATGCAGATAGAAAGAATATTCACGAATTTACTAGGCCGTTGCCTCCCCGGCAACGGCGTCATTTGATAGTGTGATTTTCACTTTGAATAATTAATATTAAGATAATCAGTCGTTGTAGCACAAAAGGTGGTGGAAAGTCTTTCAATCAACACAAAAAATATTTCTAACCACGAGGATCAAGTCGTATCCACAGAGAGGAATGAACCAAATAAACTTGCGAATATTCCTATTCAAAATGATCTCACATATCTCTCATTTTTTTTTCGTTCAAAATGCCACACAAATTATTCCATATAGAGATCCATTAAATCCCTTGCATCAATTTGTTACTTGTTGTATAAATCAATAGTTAGGAAGTAGCATGGGAGAAATAGAGAGAAAGATATGAGCCAATCTGCAATTGCAACAGATAATATATCAAATAATTCATAAGTGGCAATGGCATATGTCGTAAAAACTAATTAAATCCAAAACAGAGCATTTGCTCATGACGGCTCGTGCGCAAGGGAGGAGGGCTCGCCGACAATTTGGAGCTCAGGGGAGGTTCATGGAGTCGAGGCCTTCGTGCCAGTGGTGGCGTGCCGGCGAGTGATGGCCGGCGATGGTCGGTCGGAAGGGGTGGAGTCGGCGGTGGGCGAATGTCGGTGGGAGGTCGAGAGGACGATGTATTGATTGGTTGGTTGCGTGGCTAACAGGACGGTGTCAGCAAGCTCCCTGTGAGTCTGTTGATGGCATTGGCGAGGAGAACGGTGATCGGAGAGGGTGGAGTGGTGGTGGTGGGTTATGGGTTCGTTTCTGTGGAAACAGGGGAGAAGACAAAGAAGAAGAAGAAGAAGAAGAAGAAGAAGAAGAAGAAGAAGAAGAAGAAGAAGATGAGGAGGAAGTGGTAGTGGATGACTTGGAGATGGAGTGGCTGGCCGGCTGTGGTGAGGGGGAAAGTGTGAGGTGCATGCTGTCACTACGTGGTTGCTCCTTACCTCAACTCAGTTAATTAAGTTAATTTTACTTAATTATGAGTAGAAAAAAGTCACTTAGGTTAACTCGAAATTGTGTTATTTAGTAGTATAGGGTCGAATTAACCTAATATTTTAGAAAATTTTTACTGGTTGAGTCCAGGTCATTCGCTGGGAGGTATAATTCATTCTAAATTCACTAATTATCTTTTATTTTTCTTTATAAATATAGGAGGTATATTTAAGTTAATTATAGAAGCATGAATTTTGCAAAAATTTGATTTAATTTGAAATAATATGCAAAATTCCATATGAACTCTCATTTTCAATATTTAAAAACATGTAAATTCTCTATTTATTTCAAATGATTTAAGGCATAAAAGAGTTTATCTAGTCAATACATGCCTCAATACAACAATTAAGAGCAAAAAGAAATTAAGATATAACAAGAAAATCAATTTCTTTTCCTTTTATTCTTCAAACTCTCTCTCTTTTCTCTTCTCTTTATCTTCTTTTCCTTTTATTTCTTAATCCTTTATTTTTCTCTCTCTTTCTATTTTCCTCTTATTCTCTTTTTCTCTCGATCTCTTTCTTTCTTCTCTTCTACTTTCTCTTCTGCTCCTGCTTTCTTCTCTTCTTTTTCTTCTTAAGTATTTCCTTAGTGCTTGTTCTCTTCTTTCTCTTTTTTCATTTCTTTCCCTTGTTTTCTTTCCTTTACCTTTCCTTACCTTCTCTAGCACCTGCGTCCTTCAACCCTTAGCTTCCTTCAACACTTTGCCTTCTCAGCTCCTTCATTCTCTCTTCTATCTCTTCCAGCTGAACCGGGTTTATTTTCTTCTCAACCAAAAATTTGTTTTTGATTTGCGGCAAGGTCCTTTCGAGGATACACAGCACCCTGAGATTAGGGTGGGACCAGATCCTACTCAGTCCTTGCCTAATTTTATTAGGGTTCATTTTCGATTTTTTTTTCTTCCTTGAGCCAAATCGGCCCTCTCTCGAGCCGAACTGGCTCAACCACCTCCCAGGCTTTACCCTCCCAGGGCCATCGCACACACATGCCCACTCGGGCGCACACCTGCAGGCGCACACGCCCGCACACACACATGCTATATGCTCAGGGATCAGATGTTTAGATTCGCGCCGAGCGCTTGACAAATGGTGAGCGTATACAACAAATTGCTTTTATACCTACGCACGCACTCTGAATCTTCCGATGTGGGACAATGTTCTCCCCCTCCATGCCTAACTTCAAATGATGATTTCTCCCTACTCAGAGCTCCAAATCAAGCGAAATAAAGCTTGATGGAAAGCTATAAGATGGCTCTACAGGATTCCAGGGTCAATTTAAGGTTCAAAGAATGTTTTTCTCTTTGATTTGAAAGGTGAAGTTAGGGGGTTCCTACGGGTAAAATACTACCTGGAAGTGGTTTTGAGCTTACTGTATCTACAGGGTAGCTTTTCTAGCTTATCTAAGGGTCTGAATAGATCCTACAGGTATTTCTGCAACTGCTAGAAGGGAGTTTAAGCGCTTGAGAGCTTCATGAAACATAGAAAACCTCGACACTTCTCTGAAACCTTCAGAGAACGAAATTTCCAACTCTGATATGTGCAACAGATACTAAAGGACATTTCTGATCAATTTCAACAAGTTCCAAGGATTAAAACTAACTGATCTGGGTAGGATTCAAGTTCAAATCTCATCCAAATGACACTGCCATCAGTTTGGGTTCAAAAACAACCCAAACTGGTAGGTTTGCAATTCCATCTAAATTAACTCCCAAAGCTCAACCAATTCTTTCTAAAATCATTCAAATGAATCTCAAAATCAATTTAAACTCATCAAATCATCAGATTGAGTCAAGAACTCAAAGATCAGACTCAGGTTTGACTATAAGGCTTCAAAATTTGACTTTCTATTTTGAATCCTTTCTCAAGGAATTAAAGCCTTAAATCTCTTCTCCTCAATCCCATAAACATTCTCAAACCCTTAGACAGGTATTTGAACTTAGGATTCTAGGGTTTCAGGCTCGTCGCTTGAAAGTCAAAAAGGGTTTGTTCGTCAGAGTGATCAGGAGGTTGTTACATTGCTCTAAGGCTAGGAATGATTTCAGTGCATTGCACTGAAGCTTCTAAATCCTTTAGTTGTGACTTAAAGCTTACTGATAGACTTCTCCAACTCCGGCGGAGTTGGAGAAGATGAAGACCTAACAACAACTCCAGACACTAAAATCTCAATTAAAATACCCCAGCATAATCAGTGATCCTCAAATCGTCAATCTGGAGCTTCACACTCTATTCTTTAGGCTGAAGATCAGTTTTGACTCACCGGAGCTCGTCGGAGCTCTGGTGAGTCCAGAAAAAGAGAATTTTGTGTACAGGAGGGAAAGTGTGCCATTTTCGATCTGAAGAGGATCTTGAGGTTGCAAGGAACCTTAGGAACTCATTTAATTCCTCATTATCTCTTTATATGTAAGATTTGATAGTGAATTCATTTCGAATGAAAATTGAGTTGGTTGAGACACGTGACTTGATCTCCCACTCAATTAAGTGGTTGAGACAAGTCAACAGATGTCTACAGTAGTAAATATATATATATTTAATGATTTGAAGTACTCCTGAGCCGCCATTGACAGCGAGCTCAGGAGCTTAATTAGATTTGGGTGTTTAGGTTATATGCGATATTTATTCAAATTCAAGTGTAGAACAGGGTCCTTAGAAGATGAATAGGTGGTGGAGGACCCCAGTGAAGGTGTAATTAACTCAACTGCTGCTGCCATGGACAGCAGAGCAGTCGATGGAGGTAAAGGTGGTTTAAGCGATTAAGTGATCAATTTAGTAATTAATGGTGATAGAAGTGACCGTGGAAGATGTAAGAAGGTGAACAGTGAGTTAAAAAGATGAAATTAGGGCTCTGGCGAGCTCAAGGAACTCGCCGGAGTCGAAGAAGATGAAGTCTGAAATCTAACATTAAGCTAATATAACTAACTAATTAACTACTTAGACTACTACTCCTACCTACTGTTACCTGGACGAAGGGGTCAAAGGGACTCCGTCGATGGCTCATGACTGAGGACGAAATCAGAGGGAATGAGAAAGATCTCCAGTGGGCAAATTTGGATGGAGCAGAGGATCTCCTTGGTAGTCGCCTTTGTCTAGAGACAGCTGACCTCGACGAAATTCCTCAGCTGATCAGGATGGATGGAGGAAGACGGAGGATGGTGTGGAAGATCACCAGAGTTGTAAACGAATAGCCTATTGGGTCGGCTCAGTGTTAGAAGATGGAAGGGAGCCAACTTGTAGAAATCGAGGGGGTAGGGGTCTATTTATAGTTGACGGTGATGAAGAGGGCGGCGGAGTCTGAACGAAGAAGAAGCTATGGGAGGTTAACCTCCAGCGTCGTCTCTGACGATGGTGAGGTTAACTCTCACATAAA
Source organism: Thalassia testudinum (assembly GCA_037157565.1). NCBI lineage: Eukaryota > Viridiplantae > Streptophyta > Magnoliopsida > Alismatales > Hydrocharitaceae > Thalassia > Thalassia testudinum. Next base: position 1,016,368 of record JAZHRO010000003.1, on the reverse strand, counting down.
ATTAGGATTTCAGAGTGTAACGAGCGCGTACCCCAGACGTCTTTTAAGACGTCTGGGAGGTGGCCCAGACGTCTGTCAAGACGTCTGGGATCACATCCAGACGTCTGACAAGACGTCCGGGATAGTTTACAGACGTCTGACGAACAGTTATACTCGCACGGGATATTCGTCTGCGCGCCTGTGCGCGCAGACCTGCGATCCGCATCTTCTCTGCGGCTGCAGGCGACTGCGGCCGTCTCTCTCCTCCTCTCCGCGCGGCGTTAAAAGGGGGAGGGGGCGCGCCTCCCCTCCCGTCTCCACCATCTTCCTCCTCTCCTGCTGCGGGCGGAGCGAGCGGACGCGAGGGCGCAGCGGCAGCGGCGTAGCAAAGGCGCGGAGGAGCTGCGGCGTGCGAGGGCGGGACTCTGCCGTGAGGGCGAGCTCGCCGGGAGCGGCTTGGCCGGCCGGCGGAGGGCGCAGGGGGCGCAGAGCGTCGCGAAGAGGGACCTGCTGCGGGCGGAGCAGCGGACGCGCGAGGTGCGACGCGGGCGGCGTCGCGAGCGGAGGCCGAGCGAGGTTCTGATTCTGGAAAAATCTCCAGAATCAGACGTCTGGACTGATATCCAGACGGCAAGGTCGACGTCTGTGTGATCATACAGACGTCTGAAAGGTGAGTTCCGCTTTCTCCTTCTTCTTTTGTCGACTGACCGTACTGAAGGAGGAGGGTTGGCTGTGCGCAGGTGTTCGGATTCGTCATCCTTTGCGAATCCGACGTCTGGAAGTTGTACCAGACGGCGGGAGTGACCTCCAGACGTCCGGAGAGACCATCGGACGTCTGGGATCTAGGAGAGACGTCGCCACAGACTTCTGGACGTCCGGGGAACCACGCCGAATAGGTAATTCTCTGATCCACCGTTTAAGACGTCTGGAAGGAGTTCCAGACGTCTGATTTTGCACAGTATTGTCTTTCTCGACCCGTTTAGGGCCCGTTTGGGCTCCGTTTTCCGCGATTCGAGTTGCGTTCGTTTCAGACTTTATTCCTCTACCCGCCTACAGTAGCTATACACTGTTTTGAGACACTCCTTGTGTTTGATCCTTGTGATAGGACCTCGTTCGGTTGCCGTCTTGAGAGTCGCGGAGGCGCGCGGGATTCCCGACCACGCCCCCATTACTTCCGTTGTACCTGGTAGAGTGGTTTTAAGCATTAATAAAATCTGTTAAAGTATGGAACCATAACTAGAACCTAGGGCATTGCATGAACCCTAGGAATGAGAAATGTATGGAATGATAGCTCCTAGGTGTTGCATGAATCCTAGGGCCGGAAAACTAGATTGTATGATAGATCCTAGGATATGGCATGAATCCTAGGATGGAAAAACTAGTGGAATGTATATTACTGCAGTCTTGGAAAAATGGAAAGGAATATATAAGCTGCCTGTGAAATTAATTAACAGCTGCCTGTTATGAACAAAGAAACATGTTTGAGATCATGGAAATTGAGAACGTGAATCTGGAAAGTGAAACATATGATGTTCTGAGATAAAGGGCTGGAACCCTACGGGGAATTAGGAGTGGAACTCCTGGAAAGAAAAGGAATGGAACTGAGATGTAGTTGTACTGTCTCTTGGGTACGCAGTACCAAGGGAAGTACCTGTACCTGTTTTAGTGCAGAGTGGGGCCAGCCGCCCCAGGGACCCGGGGTTAGGCTTGGCCGCTCTGTACCGACTTGTTGGCCCTCGTGTACGTAGTACCGAGGAGAGCTAGTAGTGTTAGGAGAGTACTAGCTACCCCACGGGCCCCGGGGTTCTGCTAGCCTCCTTCACCGACTTGTTAGGCCCACTAGGGCAAACCAGGGTAGTCAGACGAGGGTGCGCGGACTGTGGAGGGGCAAGGCCCCGGTTTGGTTACTGTGGAGGGGTTGGACCCCTGTTACTGAGAGGGCTCTGCCCTGGTTCCGTGCTGTGCTTTGGGCGCACCCGTTAACGGAAACGACTGACCGCGTGCCAGTACGGGCTAGCTACCTGTGCGTTTATCGCGCGTGCCGTAGTCACCGTTACGTCTGTCAGTGACCTTGGGGTGGTTGACTGAGGGTAGGATCACCACGGGGGACTCTCCCGGCCAGGAGAGCACCACGTGCTACTTCTACTGTTGGAAAAGACTGCAATCAAGATCGTCCCACGAGGACATTCGAGATCAAGTAAAGGATCTGAGAAGTAAATGAAATAGTGAGAAAAATTGAAAGATGTAAATAAAGGAAGTAATAGAACATAACAGCTACTGTACACTCTACTGTTGCCTTTAGTTAGTTTGCCACTCTACTCAGCGTTTTGCTGACGTGTTACACTCGTTACCTTTTTCAGGACCAGGTGTTGAGCAGCCAGGGTCGGCGGCTGCAGAGGACGCTGGGCCGAGTAGGGTCCAGTAGAGTTGCCACAGCTTTGTACCTTCTTTTGTTTCTGTTCTAGTGAGTAGTTTTGTTTCCGCTGTACCTTCTTTACCTGCAGTTTTGTTATATGATAAATGTTGTTTTACTGTTGTGGTGGTGCCTACTGTAGTAGTTTCTTTCCTTACTGCTGTACTTTTTACTGTTAGTTATATTCATGCTGAATGTGGTTTATTTTACTGTCTTTTGGTTACTTCCTCGTTGGACGACTGGGTCTTGGGATTAGTCGAGTCGGTCCGATTCTCGTGTCTCGTAGGGACTCGGGAACCGGGTCGTTACAAGATGGTATCAGAGCAAGGTCGTCCCGAGAAGTGAATCAACTGACTGGAAAATAACCAATTCACATGTTTATAGCTAGAGTAGCCACCACAACATATCTCTTGACATGAGCTCTTAGAAGTGTTGTTAGGTACCGTCTGTTTTGACGTTTCCGTTTTGTTTCGCGTCTCCTTGCAGGAGATGCCTCGTCGTGGGACTGGCGAGACTGGCCGCGGGCGCGGCTGAGGGCGAGGACGGCGAGGTGGACGTGCTGTCGTTGACGTCTCGGTGGACCAGCCACCACTCCCTGGCATCCAGGCCCAGGACCTCGCCCGACTGATACGGGATATTGTACGAGAGGAGCTCCACCCACCGCCCCGAGCACCTCCTCCTGGGGTTGCAGAGGGGGAGTCCTCTGTGGGACCACGCGACGGACGCGGCGCCGGACACGAGGGAGGGGATGGGCCCCTGCCGCCCCCACCTTCCTCCGACACTTCTGTACACGAGGCACCTTCGCCTGGAGGTGCACCAGCACCTCCCCTACAGCACCACTTCGAGCTTTTCGGGCAGTTCCGGAAGCTGAAACCCCCCTCCTTCAAGGGGGATGAGGACCCGACCGAGGCAGAGGACTGGCTTGAGCAGCTGGAGAAGATCTTCGACACCCTTCGCCCCCCGGTGGAGTGCCGCGTGGCCTTTGCCACGTACCAGCTGGAGAGTGCGGCACACCGGTGGTGGAGGGCGGTCCGGGGACAGGAGAGGGACGAGCCGACGTGGGACCAGTTCGTCACCCTCTTCTGCGAGCAGTACTTTCCCCAGACGTGGCAGGACCAGAGGAGGCGGGAGTTCCACACTCTCCGCCAAGGGACGATGACCGTGAGCGCGTACCGCACGCGTTTCTTGGAGCTGTCCCGCTTCGCAGCGACAGCGGTAGCCACTGAGGAGGAGCGCCTTTGGAGGTTCACCGAGGGGCTCCGGCCTGCGATCCGGGGGTATGTCAAACCCCTGAAGCTGCCGACGTTTTCGAGGGTGGTAGAGGCAGCCATGACTTACGAGGAGACCAACCCGTCCGCGCGAGAGACCGACGGCGGGCGGAAGAGGCCCTTTCAGCCAGACTTCTCACAGGGCCGGCGAGAACGGAGACACGTGGCGTCCGCAGGAGAGCCGTCACGTTGTGCAGGGCCATCACTGGCCTTTGGGGGCCCTCGACAGGGGCCAGTCGCCAGCACCGGACCCCCGCCTAGCCGACAGCAGGGACTCACTGAGGGCGGGAGTCGGGTTCCCCTCTGCTACCAGTGTGGCCAGCCGGGCCACGTCAGGAGGGACTGCCCATCTCGGGCAGGAGGTCAGCAGATACTTCCCGCGCAGAGCACTGGAGGGCGCGCAGGAGGCCGCGGTTTCCAGGCGCGAGGAGGAGGACCGCAGTCGCGAGGAGGGTACCGGCCAGCACCTACCCGTCCGACGCAGAGTGTGGCTGCTTCGTCCGCACCTAGAGCTGAGGGGCGTATCAACGCCCTAACACACAGGGACGCCAGAGCTTCGGGATCCGTGGTAGCAGGTATGGTTTCAGTTTCTGGCAGACTCGTTTACACGCTTTTCGATTCCGGCGCTACGCACTCGTTTGTCGCAGACAGTTTCGCAGTTAGTTTGGACCAGGATTATACATTGTTAGAGAACCCGTTCGTAATCAGAGGTCCGAGTGGTCAGCTGTTTGTAGCTGAGGAGGTGTACACGGGTTGCGGGGTCAGCATCGGGGGACACAGCCTGCCAGCTGACCTGATTATGATACAGATGGAAGACTTTGGGGTGATCCTGGGGATGGATTGGCTGTCCGCTTACCACGCATTGGTAGACTGCTTTGAGAGGAAGATTGTCTTCTCCATTCCGGAGTTGCCTTCCTTCGAGTTTCACGGGCAGCCAGTGGACGGAGGTTTCAGGTGCATTTCGTCACTTCGGGCGGCGAGACTTTTGAGCCAGGGGTGTGAGGGCTTCTTAGCTTGTGTGGTGGCAGAGCACAGCCCCGTGGCAGACTTCCAGAGCATCCCGGTGGTCAGAGAGTACCCCGATGTGTTTCCAGACGAGTTACCAGGACTACCGCCCGAGCGTGAGATCGAGTTTGAGATCTCACTAGTACCAGGGACCAACCCCATCTCCACCGCGCCATACAGGATGGCACCGCTTGAGCTGCGAGAGCTCAAGTCTCAGTTGCAGGACCTTTTGGAGAAGGGTTTCGTGAGGCCCAGTGCGTCTCCCTGGGGAGCCCCGGTACTGTTTGTGAAGAAGAAGGATGGGACCCTACGCCTTTGTGTGGACTACAGACAGCTGAATAGGGTCACCATCAAGAACCGATATCCGCTGCCGAGGATTGACGATTTGTTTGACCAGTTGCGGGGTGCCACGGTGTTTTCCAAGATCGACTTGAGGTCTGGATACCACCAGTTGAGGATCAGGGAGACCGACGTCTCCAAGATAGCTTTCCGCACCCGGTACGGACACTACGAGTTTTTGGTCATGCCGTTTGGGCTGACCAATGCCCCCGCTGCTTTCATGGACCTGATGAACCGGGTGTTCAGACCGTACTTGGACCAGTTTGTGGTGGTTTTCATAGATGATGTACTCATCTATTCTAGAGATCGGACGCAGCACGGACAGCACTTGCGGATGGTTCTGGACACTCTGAGACGACGCAGGCTGTACGCCAAATACAGCAAGTGCGAGTTCTGGTTGAGGGAGGTGACCTTTTTGGGTCATGTGATCTCTGGAGACGGCCTGGCGGTGGATCCCGCCAAGGTCGAGGCAGTGCTCAGGTGGGAGAGACCGCGTTCAGTCACTGAGATTCGCAGTTTCCTGGGACTGGCAGGTTACTACAGACGGTTCATCAGAGGGTTTTCGCAGATTGCACGTCCTATGACACAGTTGACTCGGAAGGATGTGCCTTTCACTTGGACAGACGCCTGTGAGGCGTGTTTTCTGGAGCTGAAGGAGAGGTTGACCTCGGCTCCCGTGCTCACCATTCCTGACAGTAGTGGCGGGTTCGTCGTGTACACGGACGCTTCCTTGCAGGGGTTAGGAGGTGTGCTCATGCAGAGGGGTCACGTGGTCGCTTACGCTTCGCGGCAACTGAAGCCCCATGAGCATACCTACCCTACCCATGACCTAGAGTTGGCAGCTGTTGTCTTCGCGCTGAAGACATGGAGGCACTACTTGTACGGTGAGACCTTCGAGATTTTTACAGATCACAAGAGCCTCAGATATCTTTTTGACCAGAAGGAGCTCAACATGAGACAGAGACGTTGGTTGGAGCTCCTGAAGGACTACGACTGCAGCATCTCCTACCACCCGGGAAAGGCCAATGTGGTGGCTGACGCCTTGAGCCGTAAGGCGCCCGCACGCTTGGCCAGTCTACAGTTACAGAGTTGGAGCCTTTTGGAGGAGGTGGGCAGTTGGCGACCTCTAGAGTTACGAGGATACTGTGGGGCAGTGACGGTGACACGGCAGACCAGACCAGAGTTGATAGACCGCATCATCACGGGACAGATGGCCGATCCGTACTTGCAGTCTTTGCGCGACAGAGTACTGTCAGGGGACCCAGGGGACTTCTCTTTCACAGACCAGGTGTTACGCTTGAGGGGACGGCTGTGCGTCCCCAGAGACGAGGAGCTGTTGAGAGAGCTCCTGACTGAGGCACACGGTTCCAGATTCACCATACATCCCGGAAACACGAAAATGTACCATGACTTGAGACGCGAGTTCTGGTGGAGAGGGATGAAGCGGGATGTGGGTGAGTTCGTGCAGCAGTGCTTAGTGTGCCAGCAGGTGAAAGCCGAGCATCAGAGGCCTGCAGGGCCGCTTCAGCCGCTTCCAGTGCCGGAGTGGAAGTGGGAGAGCATCACCATGGACTTGGTGGTGGGTTTACCTGTTACCCAGCGAGGACACGACGCGGTCTGGGTAATAGTGGATAGGTTGACGAAGACGGCACGATTCTTGCCGATCCGAGTCACTTTGGGACCAGCACAGTTGGCAGAGAGGTATATCCGTGATGTGGTGCGACTACACGGAGTTCCGCGGGAGATCGTATCCGACCGGGATACCCGCTTTACGTCCCAGTTTTGGGCTGAGTTTCAGCAGGCTTTGGGGACGAGGTTGAGGTTTAGCACGGCTTACCACCCCCAGACGGACGGACAGTCGGAACGCACGATACAGACACTTGAGGATCTTTTGCGTGCCTGTGTACTAGACTGGAGGGGCTCTTGGGAGGAACACCTGCCCCTGGCAGAGTTTGCATACAACAACAGTTATCACTCGAGCATCGGCATGGCTCCCTACGAGGCTCTGTACGGACGGAAATGCACGGCACCCTTGAGTTGGGTTGAGGTGGGGACCAAGTGGGAGGTTGGCCCCAGGATGATCCGGCAGAGTCAGGAGGTAGTTGAACAGATCCACAGACGACTCCACACTGTCAGGAGCAGACAGAAGAGCTACGCAGATCGCAGACGCAGAGAGGTGCAGTTCGAGGTTGGGGACCACGTCTTTCTTCGTGTTTCGCCCATGAAGGGCTTACAGCGGTTTGGGGTGAGAGGGAAGCTCGCGCCGAGGTTCGTGGGGCCCTTCGAGGTCCTGGAGCGGGTTGGACCCGTTGCTTACAGACTTGCCCTTCCCCCGCAGCTTTCTGGTGTGCACGACGTGTTCCACGTGTCCAACCTCAGGAAGTACGTAGCCGATCTCAGCCACGTACTGAGTCACGAGAGCGTCGAGGTGAGCGACGACCTGACCTACCCCGAGCGGCCAGTGCAGATCCTAGACCGAGCCGTCCGCAGGTTGAGACGAAAGCAAGTACCCCTGGTAAAGGTTTTGTGGAGGAGCCAGCGGTACGAGGAGGCTACCTGGGAGCCTGAGGCGGCAATGCGGGAGCGGTACCCAGAGCTTTTCGCGGGTACGTCTTTTCGGACCGGCTTCGGTCCTCTTTGAGTTTGTTATGGTTATTTGGACATCCTTTTTCCGCACCCTAGTTGGCGCAAGTTTCGGGGACGAAACTTCCTTTGAGTTTGTTATATTGTAACGAGCGCGTACCCCAGACGTCTTTTAAGACGTCTGGGAGGTGGCCCAGACGTCTGTCAAGACGTCTGGGATCACATCCAGACGTCTGACAAGACGTCCGGGATAGTTTACAGACGTCTGACGAACAGTTATACTCGCACGGGATATTCGTCTGCGCGCCTGTGCGCGCAGACCTGCGATCCGCATCTTCTCTGCGGCTGCAGGCGACTGCGGCCGTCTCTCTCCTCCTCTCCGCGCGGCGTTAAAAGGGGGAGGGGGCGCGCCTCCCCTCCCGTCTCCACCATCTTCCTCCTCTCCTGCTGCGGGCGGAGCGAGCGGACGCGAGGGCGCAGCGGCAGCGGCGCAGCAAAGGCGCGGAGGAGCTGCGGCGTGCGAGGGCGGGACTCTGCCGTGAGGGCGAGCTCGCCGGGAGCGGCTTGGCCGGCCGGCGGAGGGCGCAGGGGGCGCAGAGCGTCGCGAAGAGGGACCTGCTGCGGGCGGAGCAGCGGACGCGCGAGGTGCGACGCGGGCGGCGTCGCGAGCGGAGGCCGAGCGAGGTTCTGATTCTGGAAAAATCTCCAGAATCAGACGTCTGGACTGATATCCAGACGGCAAGGTCGACGTCTGTGTGATCATACAGACGTCTGAAAGGTGAGTTCCGCTTTCTCCTTCTTCTTTTGTCGACTGACCGTACTGAAGGAGGAGGGTTGGCTGTGCGCAGGTGTTCGGATTCGTCATCCTTTGCGAATCCGACGTCTGGAAGTTGTACCAGACGGCGGGAGTGACCTCCAGACGTCCGGAGAGACCATCGGACGTCTGGGATCTAGGAGAGACGTCGCCACAGACTTCTGGACGTCCGGGGAACCACGCCGAATAGGTAATTCTCTGATCCACCGTTTAAGACGTCTGGAAGGAGTTCCAGACGTCTGATTTTGCACAGTATTGTCTTTCTCGACCCGTTTAGGGCCCGTTTGGGCTCCGTTTTCCGTGATTCGAGTTGCGTTCGTTTCAGACTTTATTCCTCTACCCGCCTACAGTAGCTATACACTGTTTTGAGACACTCCTTGTGTTTGATCCTTGTGATAGGACCTCGTTCGGTTGCCGTCTTGAGAGTCGCGGAGGCGCGCGGGATTCCCGACCACGCCCCCATTACTTCCGTTGTACCTGGTAGAGTGGTTTTAAGCATTAATAAAATCTGTTAAAGTATGGAACCATAACTAGAACCTAGGGCATTGCATGAACCCTAGGAATGAGAAATGTATGGAATGATAGCTCCTAGGTGTTGCATGAATCCTAGGGCCGGAAAACTAGATTGTATGATAGATCCTAGGATATGGCATGAATCCTAGGATGGAAAAACTAGTGGAATGTATATTACTGCAGTCTTGGAAAAATGGAAAGGAATATATAAGCTGCCTGTGAAATTAATTAACAGCTGCCTGTTATGAACAAAGAAACATGTTTGAGATCATGGAAATTGAGAACGTGAATCTGGAAAGTGAAACATATGATGTTCTGAGATAAAGGGCTGGAACCCTACGGGGAATTAGGAGTGGAACTCCTGGAAAGAAAAGGAATGGAACTGAGATGTAGTTGTACTGTCTCTTGGGTACGCAGTACCAAGGGAAGTACCTGTACCTGTTTTAGTGCAGAGTGGGGCCAGCCGCCCCAGGGACCCGGGGTTAGGCTTGGCCGCTCTGTACCGACTTGTTGGCCCTCGTGTACGTAGTACCGAGGAGAGCTAGTAGTGTTAGGAGAGTACTAGCTACCCCACGGGCCCCGGGGTTCTGCTAGCCTCCTTCACCGACTTGTTAGGCCCACTAGGGCAAACCAGGGTAGTCAGACGAGGGTGCGCGGACTGTGGAGGGGCAAGGCCCCGGTTTGGTTACTGTGGAGGGGTTGGACCCCTGTTACTGAGAGGGCTCTGCCCTGGTTCCGTGCTGTGCTTTGGGCGCACCCGTTAACGGAAACGACTGACCGCGTGCCAGTACGGGCTAGCTACCTGTGCGTTTATCGCGCGTGCCGTAGTCACCGTTACGTCTGTCAGTGACCTTGGGGTGGTTGACTGAGGGTAGGATCACCACGGGGGACTCTCCCGGCCAGGAGAGCACCACGTGCTACTTCTACTGTTGGAAAAGACTGCAATCAAGATCGTCCCACGAGGACATTCGAGATCAAGTAAAGGATCTGAGAAGTAAATGAAATAGTGAGAAAAATTGAAAGATGTAAATAAAGGAAGTAATAGAACATAACAGCTACTGTACACTCTACTGTTGCCTTTAGTTAGTTTGCCACTCTACTCAGCGTTTTGCTGACGTGTTACACTCGTTACCTTTTTCAGGACCAGGTGTTGAGCAGCCAGGGTCGGCGGCTGCAGAGGACGCTGGGCCGAGTAGGGTCCAGTAGAGTTGCCACAGCTTTGTACCTTCTTTTGTTTCTGTTCTAGTGAGTAGTTTTGTTTCCGCTGTACCTTCTTTACCTGCAGTTTTGTTATATGATAAATGTTGTTTTACTGTTGTGGTGGTGCCTACTGTAGTAGTTTCTTTCCTTACTGCTGTACTTTTTACTGTTAGTTATATTCATGCTGAATGTGGTTTATTTTACTGTCTTTTGGTTACTTCCTCGTTGGACGACTGGGTCTTGGGATTAGTCGAGTCGGTCCGGTTCTCGTGTCTCGTAGGGACTCGGGAACCGGGTCGTTACACAGAGTAATCCAGACCGATGGATGAAGATGGGATGGTGAGTGCAAGCTCTAGGAGCTTGGAGAAGGAAGAATGATGTCGGCAGGGCAGTGATCGAGTGGTGGAATCACCCTCTGACGTCAGCCCACGGAGATGGGGACCTATGTGCAATGAAACTTAAGGACCTATATGAAAATTAAGGACCCGAGTGAAATGAGTAATAAGGACCTAAATGTAAACCCAGGTTTTAAAGGTTTATTTTAACTTAGATCTTTTTCAACTTTTTATATATGATTATTAATAAGATAATCATTATGTTTTCACCTTGAATTTACATTTTTAACCTTTTTAGCTTAATTTATTAAATTAGGTAAAGTTACTTAAGTTATTATATACTTATGTATACATTATGTTTTAAGTTAATTAACTTATTAATTAAGGGAATGATTAATAAGATCTCGAGTCCAATTATTAATTAGATTGTTAATAATATTAATTGAATGATAAAATATCATTTTTAACTTATTTTATGGTCCTTTACTATATATCCCTTATTTTATAATTAACCCTTATATATTCATATCCTTAGCTAATTAACTAGGAAGACTAGTTAATTAGGGATAATTAGAGATCATGATGAGTCTCTCATCACTACTCACCACTTCGTTGGGGACTAGCGACGATGTTGGAGCAAGTTGGGGCCACGGTGCATGCTTGGGGTTCACGGTGCAGGCGAGAGAACCACGATGGAGAGTGAGGAAGAAGATTCCCACTAGGGAGGAAGAGATGAGATAGATTCCTCCTGCACATGGGACTCCTCCTTTTTAAAGAAATCATCGTCGACTCTCCAACGAATGGCCAAAGATCTCGAGGCAGTTAAGGCTGCTATGTGAGACTCTGCTAATTTGGGTGGGCGATTTGTTGAGGTCGGCGAGGAGGAGGCGATCCTATTGTTGCGATCGGTGGGTCTTGTAGTTGGTAAAAAGAAAAAGGTTATTTACAAGAAAATAATAAAATAATGCATATAATGCATGCATGCCTGTTGAGAGTGGAAAACTACACAATCAAAGTTGGATTTTAAAAACCAGTCGTTGCAATTCGATTTGCGAAGAAATCCATCAACAGATAAATTTATACCGAAACTCTAAGAATTCCGGGTCAAACATAGAGAGGCTACGTTGATCTTAAATCCACGATTATATATATATTGTGTTTTTGTTTGAAAATGAGATAATTACAATGTAATTAATATAAACAATAAGAGGGAGAGAAAGAAAGAGAGAGAGAACAATCACTTGATATAATAATAATATTTTTACAACTACAAAGCGGGAAATGATTACAATTAGAAAGCGGGAAATTCTATTCTAAAAAGTGATTAAAAAGAAGGGAGAGAGATGTTATCCTCCTCGACGAATGCTTTGAGGACAAGCTGGATGGAGCGATGCCTGGAAGACGGAGGACGGAGCGGGAAGAAGGTGGACGAAGCAGGAAGAAGCGGGAACGAGGCAGCACGTTGTTGTCATGGCGGGATCCACTTCCGAAATAAGGCGAGAAAATTGGATTTGACTCTAGAATAACATCTTGGGTGTGGGACAAGCTTTTCTTGAGCTTTGGAGAGGGAGAGAAGTGAAGAAAGGGATGCAAATTTCGTAGGGTAGGGGTCTCCTTTTATAGTTGCAAGGATTGGGGGCAATTTAGTCATTACATTGTGAAAACATTAAATGAGGGAGTCTTTAGTGATGGATTTAAGCGTCACTAAAGACCCCACGTCATTGCAGCCTCACGCACAAGCCTATTTCCTCGCCTACCATGCACTCAACGCTCTCCCACATCCTCGAAATCTCACCCGTCCGATCTCAAGATCGGATGGCTTAAAGTCGTCCTCGCCCGTGCCTTTATGTATGCTTAATCGTGCGCCCGCACTGTGATTGGGTGTGCGGGTTGTGCATTTGATCCCACGTGCACCCGATTGGGTGATCTGGGCCATCCACAGTTGATCACACGGTCGAAATTAATCGCACGTGTGCCACAGATTGTCAGTCGAACCCGCGCCTCGCGCTCGCGCAATGCCGCTCGATCGCTGCGCTAGCGCCTCTTCTTTGTCCCGCTTACGTTTTAAGCACACGCGCTCACGACTGTTGGATCAAGATCCAACGGCCCAGATCTCGCCTCGTCGCGCCTTTAGAAGATGAGAAGTAATGCTGCGGTCGATTTGGGTGGCTGTGATGGCACCATGTGGCGCCATCATGGCCATCCATCTTCTATGACATATAGAAGGTGTCACGGATGTCGGATTGAGCTGATTTTCATGCCATTAGGCTGCAATCATCGACCCAAACCCATCCGTGCGGTTGGATTTGTTGTTTGAAGTACTGTTTGGCACCATCTTGGCCCTTAATTTCTAAGCTTCCTCGGACTATATCTGGTGCTACGGATGTCCGATCAGGGCGATCTTGGTGCCGTTGAACTTTAATCGTCGCCCTGATTAGATCTGTAAGATTGGATCTTTGATTTGAGGCTCTGATTAAAAGTCACCCTATCCCTGACCATAAAAGGAGACAATTACTATACAATTTGACCTAAATGCATGATTATGCATGTTATGTAATATTTACAATGCATAACATCACACCCCCATAACATTTTTGGCTATTTAAATGTATGCACATCATACCCCCATACCTATCTTTTTCTCATCCCTAGCAAAATCTATATGCTATTTATAAAAGAATTACGATTGGATTACTCAGGCAAAAGTCATTTTCAACATTAAAAAATTTTTACTTAGGACCTGAACTTTAAAAGACACAACAGCGCTCGAGTATCTGCCAAAATGCAGACCACCTCAAGCCCTCGCCTTATTCAAAGAAGATCTCTTTTTCTCCTTTTCCTCCTTTTCTTTATTTTTTTTTGGATTTTTGAGTTTAGGGTTAAGAGCGACTTTCTACAGCCACTCAACCCACCCAAGATTTGATGAGAATCCTAAGTTCTAAGCATCTTTTTGTGAATGTGATAGACTCATTGATTGACAATCAGAATAGACTTCGGGTTTCTATGCCCTTAGGTGACCTTAAAAAGAATTCTGCCTAAAGGTGTATCTATACGACTGGTAGCTTTCTCCCTACTTTTATTTTTTATGGGGTCAACACAAGGGTAAATCCAGTGTATATCTCCCCAGCTTATTTTACTTCTCCGCTTCTTCCTAAGTGTTTTAGGAATTAAATGTGCATTTCTTAAGCTGAGTTCTGGACAACCTACCAATGGGCTGTTACCCACGATTACTTGCCAGCCATACTCATGCGGTGAAGTGTGGCTTATTATTATTTTTTTCTTTTCTCCTTTTCTTTTTCTTTTTCTTTTCTTTTTTTTTCTTTTTGGACTTTCTTTTTTTTTAAGTAGGTGGCTTCCCTAGTCTAAGATTTACCTAAAGGAAGTAGGAAAAGAATGGTCCAGTGGCTGGGATCTGGACAACCTACCTATGGGCTGTTACCCACGATAACTTGCCAGCCATACCACCCTAGAAGGTTCATTAGCTACCCAATTTTCATTAAAATCGTCGAATAATGAGTCAGTGTGAATAGTGTGTAGATGCTTAGACTGAAAGTTCCCTCAAATCAGAGGGTTGGTTGATAAGTAGTGTACTTATCACCCAAACTTATTTAATAAAATTGAAATGAAATTTAGGATAGCGAGGACTTGATAAACAAATCCACATTTTAGTGGATACTCAGCCTGATTAAGCCCAAAGACCTGAAGGGTCTTAGTGTTCAGATCCTACTGTAATATTTCCTAAGATTGAAAAGTCCTAATGCCCAAGTATTCTTTCCTAATCCAATTATATATATATATATAAAACAAGTAGAATTTACAAGAATTTCACAGAGTTGACAAATTGATTCAGAAATGAATCCACCCCCCTATGCCTAGCTGATGCAATGTTCGCATTGAGAATAAAAAACATGAAAGGAAGGATAGAATGTAGAAGATATCATGTGAATGTGATGCTTGGGTCAGCTCTGAGTCAGACTGTACAACCGTTGAGTTTAATGCCATCAGCTAGGCGAGGTCCAGCCAAAGAAATCATAACATCATGAGAGCAACCGTGTCTGAGATGAGTTCTGGAATAATATAGTCAATAGAAGGCTTCAGACGTTGACCGTTGACTTTAAATGAATTACCCATCTTTAGGTCAGAAATCTGAACGGCCCCATTTGGAAAAATCTGATTGATGATGAACGGGCCATTCCATTTTGACCTAAGTTTGTCGAAAAAGAGCTTAAGTCGAGAATCAAAGAGCTAGACCTTCTGGTTCAGCTCAAAGCTCTTGCGTGATATCAATTGGTCATGAAGAGCTTTGGTTTGAGCCTTGTAGATCTTGGCATTCTCGTACGCATCATTTCTACGCTCCTTTAACTCAGATAGTTGGAGTTTCCTGGTCTTTCCGGTTAAACTCAAATCCAAATTACACTGTTTGATTACCTAGAATGCCCTATGTTCAATTTTTATGGGTAAATGGCATGCCTTTCCATACACCAGATGAAATGGTGACATGCCAATAGGTGTTTTGTATGTCGTACGGTAGGCCCAAAGAGCGTCCTCAAGCTTTTGAGTCCATTCTTTACGATCAGGCCTAACCGTCTTCTAAAGAATATTCTTGATCTCCCAATTGGAGATCTCGGCTTGTCCATTCGTCTGGGGATGGTAAGGTGTGGAAATTCTATGATTTACCCCATATTTTGCCAGTAAATTATGGAACTGGGCATTAGTGAAATGAGTACCACCATCGCTGATGATGTTCCTAGGAATCCCGAACCGACTGAAGATGTTCTTCTTGACAAAATCGATGACCACTTTGTGGTCATTGGTTTGGGTGGGATGGCCTCGATCCACTTGGACACGTAATCAATAGTGACAAGAATGTACTGGTGTCCAAATGAAGGGAGGAAGGGTCCCATAAAATTGATGCCTCAAACATCAAAGATTTCGACGTGAAGAATCGGGTTTAGGGGCATCGTGTCTCTCTTGGTTATACTCCTAACTGCCTGGCATCGGGAACACGACCTGGAGAATTCCTGGGCATCCTTGAATAAAGATGGCCAATAAAATCTAGATTGCAAAATCTTTGCAATCATCTTTTTCCTGGAGAAATGTCCACCACACGTAGATGCATGGCAGAACTCGAGTATACTTTTGAATTCAATCTCCGAAATACATCGATGAATAATCTGATCAGAGCCGATGCGATACAGTTCAGGGTCCTCTTAGAAGTAATATTTGGCCTCAGATTTGAGTCTTTCTCGTTGTTGCTTGGTCCAATCTTGAGGGATTTGACCAATGGCCAAATGATTTACAATGTCTGCAAACCATGGAGTTTGGACACTTGATACTGCAAGGATAGTATCGTCCGAATAAGTATCAACAATCAAAATATCAGGACGAGAAGAATCACTCAGAAGTCTCGAAAGATGATCCGCCACCACATTCTGTGCCCTGGATTTATCTTTGATTTCAAGATCAAATTCTTGAAGTAGAAGAATCCATCGAATAAGCTGGGGTTTGGCATCCTTTTTGGCCAAGAGATGTCTTAAGGCCGAGTGGTCGATATATATTATGACATGAGACCCTAAGAGATAAGCCCCGGATTTCTCCAAAGCAAATACTACAGCTAGTAATTCCTTCTCAGTAACGATGTAATTCCTCTGGGCCTCGTCCAGAGTTTTACTAGTGTAGTAGATGACAGAGGGCTTCCTGTCGATCTTCTGACCCAAAACAGCCTCGATCGCGTAATCAGAAGCATCGATGATGATCTTGAATGGGGCTGTCTAAACCGGTGGTTGCAACATTGGAGCACAAGTGACTACCATTTTAAGAAAATCAAATGCCTTACGGCATGGTTCGTTGAAATCAAACGGTGTATCTTTGGCGAGAAGATTGCTCAGAGGGCGAGAAACCATAGAAAAGTCCTTGATGAACTCCTATAGAATCCCACATGACCAAGAAATGATCAAATTTGTTTGACAGATGTGGGAGGAGGACATTTAGAGATAGCATCAACCTTAGCTTTGTCAACTTTGATTCCCTGTTCAAAGATTACATGACCCAAGACAATGCCTTCTTATGTCATGAAATGACTCTTTTCCCAACTAAGGACCGGTCTTGTTTTGATGCATCTTTTAAGAATCATTTCAAGATTAGTCAAGCAAGAATCAAACGATTCTCTGAAAATAGAGAAATCATCCATGAAGACTTCCATAAACTCTCCCACCATGTTAGAGAATATGGCTAGCATACACATTTGAAAAGTCGCGGGTGCATTGCATAAGCCGAAAGGCATCCTACGGAAAGCAAAGGTTTCATAGGGACAGGTGGACGTCATTTTTTCCTGATCCTCAGGATGGATAGGGACTTGATTGTATCCCGAGTAACCATCTGGGAAATAGAAGTACTTCTGCTCGGCTAGTCTTTCAATGATTTGATCGATAAAGGGCAAAGGGAAATGATCCTTTTTCGTGGTTGTGTTTAGCTTCTTGTAATCAATACAAACCCTCCAAGAGAAAGTTGAATGAGTTGTGACAGATTCTTCTTTCTCGTTAGTCACAACGGTAATCCCAGCTTTCTTGGGAACAATTTGCACGGGACTTACCCAAGGACTATCAGAGATCGGATAAATGATTCCTACATCGAGCCACTTGATAATTTCTTTCTTGACCACTTCTCGCATATTAGGGTTTAATCTCCTCTACATTTGGCGAGAAGGGTGGGATCCATCTTCCAAAAATATTCTATGATTGTAGTAAGATGACTCGATCCCCCTAAGGTCATGAATGGTCCAACCAATTGCCTCCTTGTGTTCCTTTAGGACCTTGATCAGTTTATTCTCCTACTCCTTAGTTAATCTGGCAGTGATAATCATAGGAGCGTGTTTTGAGGTCCCAAAAATTGATATTTCAAATTCTCAGGCAATGGTTTCAGTTCGAGCTGGGGCAGGTTTTGGATTGAGGGTAAAGATGATGCTGAAGAAGATTTATCAAGAGGAAGAGGTTGAAAGTGAATAAAATCAATAACCTCTTCAGAATGTGGCAGGTTTTCCACAGAGGGTTGCGGGTCAGATCCATCACAATAGGAGGAACTTTCGATTGCAGAAACTGCCATACATGTTTTAATGTTCAAATTGTCTTCCTCAAGTTCCCCTATAAAACCACAATCCTCAAATTTGTTAATCATCTTAAAAATAACCAATTTCAATTTCTGATCCCCAAAGGCGATTTCCATGCTATGCTCTCACAGTTGATATTGGCCTTAGCGGTAGCCAGGAATAGATGCCCCAGAATGATGGGCGTGTTCCTTAGATTTTTAAGTACATCCATGTCAAGGACAAGAAAATCTACAGGAAAATAGAAATCCTTAACCTTGATAAAAACATCTTCAATAACACCTCGTGGATTTGTGACCGAACGGTCCGCTAACTGTAGCATTACTGAAGTCGGTCGAAGTTCACCTAATCTGAACTTCTCGTAAAGAGAAGTCAGAGTTTGGTTAATAGATGCACCTAGATCCAGAAGTGCTCTATCAAAAGTGTAATCTCAGATGACACAAGAAATCAAAGGAACACTTGCATCTCTCTTTTTCTGAGGAAGGTGATGTAGGATAACAAAACTAGCTTGCTCAGAGAGTACCACCTTCCTCGGAACAGATTCCCTCGACTTACGCTTCTGTGTGCATAAATCCTTCAAAAATTTAGCGTAAGTCGGTATGTGTTAGCATCGAGGAGCGGGATATTGATCTTGACATTCTTGAATATATTCAAGAGCTCCTCGTTACTATCAACAAAATTCTTCTTTATAGGTTTAATCAAGGCCTCAGGAAAAGGAACATGAGTCAGATCTTCGGAATTAGGTTCCTGAGCCTTGATTTCTTCTTCAGAGTTCTCCTTTCTCTCCTCAGGCTCTCCAGGATTTGATAAATCACAACTGTGTGGTTGTGGATCCCGAGTTTGTTTTCCACTCCTTAAGGTAACTAAATTAGCAGATGCATACAGGTTTGGGTCTTGGGGAGGGTTAGGAAAGATTGGAGGGGCTTCATTAGCCAGAAACCTTTGATTTGAAGAAGCAGAAGAGGAAGGACCCTACTCAACCACCTGAGCATGTGCGTGCGGGTCCCTCTGATTCCCGTACCTTTGGGCTTGATTGCCCAGATTCTGGATATTATGCTGGTTGGGTACGGATTGAGATGGCAGAGATTCGGGTTGACGAGAATTAGCAATTAACCCGATTTGCAAGTTGTCCAGCGAGGTTTTCATTTGCTGCATGAGCTGGAGCATAGATCCTTGCATTTCTACCATTTGTTGGTTCAAATTAGCTTTCCCTATGGGTTGACGGGCATTCCAAATTGGCTGATTGACTTGATTTAGGGGCAGCTGAGGGTAAACATGACCCTGACCCATTGGTCTTTGTGGAGCATAATTGCTGGGTCGGAATTGGATCTGTTGCCCCAGATTTTTCCAGGAGAAGTTAGGGTGGTTCCTTCAACCCGGATTATAAGCATTGGAGTAAGGGTTGGACCTAATGTTCTCCTATACAACATAGACATCCTCATAGGGTGAGGATGGAGAGAAAGAAAGGGAGGGATCAGAAAAACTACGATCAAAGGCCCCAGTTTGGAACCCGTGGGGTTCCGAATAATGTTGGCTCACAGGTTGAGCTGCATCAAGTTGATTCACAAACTCCCGTCCAGAAGGAGCTCACGACAAAAGGAATCCCAAATTCTGGGATTGAGTGGATCGAGAATTGTTCATTGAGTTTCCATCCATCCACTCCTCCATCCTTTCAGTAACCAAGTCCACCTTATCTAGTTTATTACAAATCAATTCCATATCGAATGAATGAGAGACATGAACTTCATTAACATTCGATCTGGGTTGTTGGGATTGGTTAAAAGCATACATGGAGGCATGATTTATCAAATTCTCACTCATCTCCTCAAACAAATCGTGCATGCTATTTGCGTCTTTGTTGAGGAAATTGCCTCCACAAGATGCATCCACGTGATTTCTGAGTTGCTCAGTCAACCCATGGTAGAAGATCTACACAAGCTGCCATTTCGACACCTCGTGGTGTATACACCTCCACAATAAGTCCTAGAATCGCTCCTAGGCAACATGAAACTACTCCCCCGGCCGTTGGGTGAAGGTAGTAATCTCCCATCTCAGAGCAATGGTATGCTCGACAAGGAAGAATTTCTTCAGGAAAATCGATTTCAAATCATTCCATGTTGCGATCAGCCTGCCTATGGTCCTGTACCAATGAGTGGCTTTATCCTTAAGAGAGTGGGGAAAGAGCCTCATGATCATTTGCTCTTCATTCACATTTCGTGCCTTGGTGGTCTGGACCAAAGTGGTCAAGTCCTCCAAGTGCTGAAATGGGTCTTCATAGCCAAGCCCATGGAAATGTTTGATCAGGCTTAACACCTGGGGCTTGATTTCTATGTCTCCGGCAGGAATCTAGACGCTGGGACATTCCCCGTAATTTGAAGGATCATAAAAATCCTTCAAAGGCTGAGCGCCCTACATTCTCTGGAACCATTCTTGCATTCTCTGCATTTGTTCCAACTACCTTTGAAATATCTCCTATGGATTCTGAGGCAGAGGAGGTTGTTGATCGGCCATGGGATCAATTTGGCCAAAATCCAATCAATGCTTCCTAGAATACTCTAGTGGTCCTTCCAATCGGGGATTCAATGACCTCCTTCCTAGCATAAACTAGGAAGTGGTCGGAAATACTAGGGATAAGAACCCTGTAGCACAACAAAACAAGCCTGTCCTTAAGTGGGGTAGCCTAAAGATCTATAGACTCTCAGATTTCGACTTAAGATTATAGAAGATTTACTCTACTTGCGTCCAATCAATGCAACCAGTTAGAAGGAGGGACTGGGGGGAAGGTTCTTCCTTCGGCTTGCACCTCTGGTTCCTAGTGTAGCCCCCAGCTGCGGTCATTTGATGCTACTCCCTTAGCTAGACATCAGATTGATCGGTACAAATAGGTTAATCGTAAACAATCTTAGACTGGGCCCCGAAGAGCGAATCAGTCCTTGAGGCCAACATCTACTTGATTTTATTTAGGCTTGGGATTGTAGTGCTTATGGAATGTGGTGGGCCCTTAAGAAAGGTTGTGCCCTTAATGATCAATTGAGTGTGTGTGAGTGCGTGCACAACTAGGGTTTTCAAGTAAGATTATTTTTGATGAGTGGATTTTAAGGTTCAAATCTTGCTTAAGTAGCTTTTAGGGTTTGAAATTAGGTTAATTCAATCAAGTTTCAAGGCACACCAGATTTTCAAGCACGGGTGAAGATCTTTTTCCTTTTGAAACCAAAAGTAAAGTGGAGTGCCTGGTATTGACCTAAATTGAAAACCCTAAAGGGAAGCTACTTGGTGAGTTGATTTTAGGTTAAGTGGTGCAGCCCAAACAACTCAAACAATTGGCCAATATTGCACCACTGAGTTAGGCACATAAAATGATTAACGTAGACTGATTTCTACTATTTTCTATGTTGATTTGAATGTAACAGTTCTACATATTAGAATCTGGTTGAGTAGATAAAAATCAATTAGGTTATGTGCCCTAAATGTGGGTGTATGTAGTGTATGTTGATTTACCCCACAAGAAATATCTTTTTGTTATTTTTTTATATGAGGGTGAGATGAATGTGAGTGGAAATCCAAGCAACCAAACTAACCCTAGGATTTATTCAAACACCTAGGTTAAATGGAGTTTGAATTAATGTTGTGAGATGAAATCTATAGAGGGGGAAGAATGGGGAGCACTTATAGTTGTCTTCAACTACACTTTACTTCGATCTACCACTTGAAGAATCCTTGTTAAGGTACCTACAAAACAATAGACGAGAAATAAAGCAAGTTAGTAAATAATAAAGTACGTGAAATATGGAAAGAAAATAAAAAATCATTGTCTCCTCGACAACGACGCCAAAATGTTGAGAGCAGAAAACTATGCGATCGACATTGGATTTGAAAAACCCGTCGTTGTAGTTCGATTTACGAAGAAATCCGTCAACAGATAAATTTATACTGAAACTCTAAGAATTCCTGGTTGAACACAGGGAGGCTACGTCAATCTTAAATCCATGATTATATATATATTTTTTGTGCTTTTGTTTGAAAACAAGATAATTACAATGGAATTAATATAAACAATAAGAGAGAGAGAAAGAAAGAGAGAGAGATAGAACAATCACTTGATATAATAATAATATTTTTACAACTACAAAGCGGGAAATGATTACAACTAGAAAGCAGAAAATTCTATTCTAGAAAGCGATTAAAAAGAAGGGAGAGAGATGTTATCCGCCTCGATGAATGCTTGGAGAACGAGCCGGACAGAGAGATGCCTAGAAGACGGAGGATGGAGCGGGAAGGAGGACGAAGCAGTAAGAAACAGGAATGAGGCAGCACGTCATCATCGTCGCGGGATCCACTTTTGGAATAGGGCGAGAAAATTGGATTTGGCTCTAGAATAACATCCCGGGTGTGGGACAAGCTTTTCTTGAGCTTTGGAGAGGGAGAGAGGTGAAGGAAGGGATAAGAATTTCGTAGAGTAAGGGTCTCCTTTTATAGTTGCAAGGATTGGGAGCAATTTAGTCATTACATTGTGAAAACATTAAATAAGGGGGTCTTTAGTGACGGATGGATTTAATCATCACTAAAGACCCCACGTCGCTGCAACCTCGTGCGCATGCCCGCCTCCTCGCCTGCCGCACACTCAACGCTCTCCCACGTCCTCGAAATCTCAGCCGTCCGATCTCAAGATCGGACGGCTTAAAGTCGTCCTCGCCTGCGCCTTCATCCGCGATTAACTGCATGCCTACGCATGCGATCGGGTGTGTGCGTTGTGCGTTTGATCGTGTGTGTGCCCGATTAGGCGATCTAGGTCATCCACAATCGATCGCGCTGTCAAAATTAATCGCGCGTGCATTGTAGATCGCGAGTTGAACCCGTGCCCCGCACTCGTGGAACGTCGTTCGACCGCTGTGCTAGCGCCTCTTCTTTGTTGCGCTTACGTTTTAAGAGTGCGTACTCATGGCCGTTGGATCATGTAAATACCCTTCCCACTTTTAGCCTTTTAAGACATCTGGAGTCTCAGTCAGACGTCTGTCTAGACGTTTGGACCCTTTCCCGGACGTCTAAAAATGAAATTTTTGTACGCGCTCTACGCTCTGCGCATGGGTGACGTGTAGAACTCCTTTTCTCTGCCTCCTTTCTCCTCCTCTCCCTGTCAAACCCTAAACCCATAGCCTCTATAAAAGGCACCCTCCCCTCCTCTCCTCTCCACTCCACACACTACCATCTCCACTTTCAGGGCATGCAGGAGCGGCGAGAGGTGGCGAGAGAGGGAGAGCGTGAGAGCGAGAAGGAGGAGAGTGTGGGAGGAGGAGGAGGTAGAGGTCGAGAGCTTCGGTGGAAGCTCGTCGGAGCTCGCACGGCCACCGTAGGTGTGAGCGGGAGGAGGAGGGAGTCCGGAGCGACGTCCTCGACCACCTACAGCAGCTGTAGCTGCAGTGGAGCGAGGAGAAGTGCGGCGGAGATCGCTAGGAGTGAGTTCTGATACTGGAAATTTTCTAGTATCAGACGCCTGGAGCGAAGTCCAGATGACTGGTGGAGCATCTGGACGTATGGAGTAAAGACCAGACGTCTGAAAGCTCCTTTATCATGAAGGTACGTTCTTTTCGTGGTTATGGCCATGCAGGCCACACCATAGAAGATGTGTTGCGCTTGATTTGGGTGTCTGCAACTGTCGTACACAGGAGCATCCTTGGGAAGGAGCGTGGAATGCCCTCCCACGCACTTTCGGACATTTAATCAGCTCACCAGATGACCGGAGGAGTGTTCCGATGTCTGGAACTGCCCTCAGACGATTGTGGAGGAGTCCTGGACATCTGAGGACATCGCAGGAACTTGAGGTGAGGTTATGTATCTTTTAAGACATCTGGACTTGTTCCCAGACGTTTGATTTTGGTCAGTAGACACATTTTTGACCCATTTGGGGTCCGATCCGGATCCGTTTTATGCAAACAAAGTATCTGTAGTTTCCTTGTGAGTTTCTATATGTACTAGAAACCTTTGTACACTGTTCTGGACCTTTCTTTTGTGGTGTATTCCCTGGTATAGGGTTTCAGCTTGCTACGTGTTTGGGGCTCACAAAGACACCTGGGTCTGCGGTTCGTCTCCCCATTACTCTCGGATTGTATGGTAAAGTGGTCTACTTCTGTTAATTATATTAAATAAGAATGTGCCTGTGGAATTAGCCAACTGGAACCCCTAGGATGTGGCATGAACCCTAGGACAGAGAAATGAATGAACCAACTCTACTACATGATTGTATTTGTATACATGATTAAGCTAAACTACTAGCAATTGCCTATAATATAGTTGTGAGCTGCCTGTTAGAATATGAGCTACCTGAGATAAATGAACAATTACCTGTGAAATCATCAGTTGCATGTATTAAATTATGGAAACACGAGCTACCTGTATATAAACGAGAACTGAATTGTGAATAATGGGATTCGGATCGGAATAATGTGGTGAACATGAGCATGAACCCTATGGGGAGTTAGGAGTAGATCTCTTGTGGTCAGATAGAAATCTAGAATGTAGACGGGAAGTGTGTTGGCTCTTGAGTACGTGGTACCAAGGAGAGCGATTGTCCCCTTTTTGTGTTGTGCGGAGCTAGCCGCCCTTGGGTTGGGACCTGGGGTTAGGATTGGCCACTCTACACCGACTTCTGTTGGCTCTCGTGTACACGGTACTGAGGTGAGCTACTAGTGTAGGGAGGGAGCTAGCCACCCCACGGGGCCTGGGGTTCAGCTAGCCACCCTACACCGACTTGTTAGGCCCTCTAGGAAAACCAAGGAAGTCAGATGAGGGTGCGCGGACTGTGGAGGGCCGAGACCCCTGTTTTTGAGAGGGCTAGGCCCTATACTGTTCCGTGCTGTACTTTGGGCGTACCCTCTAGTGGAAACAACTGACCACGTGTCAGTGCGAGGTAGCTACCCTACGCTTATCATGCGTGCCGTAGTCACCGCTACGTCTTGTCAGTGACCTTGGGGTGGTTGACTGGGTGTAGGACTACCATGGGGGACTCTCCAAGCCAGGAGAGCACCACGTGTACCTTCTACTCTTTGGAAAAGCCTGCAATCAAGATCGTTCCTACGAGGAACATGCAAGATCAAGAAAATCTGAAATTTTGAGGAAAATGGGTGAAGAATAAAAAGGAAATACATATAAAATAAAATAACTAGAAAAGAGAATTAAACATGTTTCTTTTACTGCTTTAAATAGTATAAATATCACTCTACTCAGCATTCGCTGACTCTGTCTTTTTCATAACACTGTTCAAGTCCAGGAGTTGAGCAGCCCAAGCTTCCGTCTGCGGAGGGTGCTGGGCCTAGTCGAGCCCAGCCATAGTTTTTCTACACTTCTTTGTTGTACCCCTTTACTGTTGTAGTGAGTTTCATACTTTTAGCTAGTGTTGTTACTATTACTTTCATTTCTGTTGTCTCTATTGTTGTGGTGGTATGTAATGGAAGAGCAGTTTTACTTTCCTTTGTTGCTTTATACGTTTTTACTGCTTAGTTATATTGCATATGTGAATATGGTTTACTTTCCCGCTTTTTTGCTATTTCTTGTTGGATGAATGGGTCTTGGGATTAGTCGAGGCGAGCCAGTCTCGGGTCCTGTAGGGATCCAGGAACTAGGTCATAATAAGATGGTATTAGAGCAAGGTCATCCCGAGAAAAAAACCAATTGGCTTGAGAATAACTGTTCACGTGCATGTAACTAGGGTAGCCACCACAACGTATCGCCTTGATATCTGTTCTGAGTCCTTTTTTGAGGAAATTCGATAGTGTTGACCCTTTTGTTCTGTCTTTCGCGTCTCCTTGTAGAAGATGCCTCGTCGGGGAGTTCTCGAGGCACGCCGTGGTCGTGGATGTGGACGAGGTTGGAGGGGCGGACGTGTCGGGCCTAAGGTGCCAATTGACCCACCTCTTCTCTCAGGCGTTCAAGCCCAAGATCTCGCCCAGCTGATCAGAGACATTATGCGAGAGGAGCTCCACCAGCCTCCACGGGCACCTCTCCTTAAGGACGTGGAGGGGGAGTCCTCGGTGGGACAGAGAGACCGCCGCAACGTCGGATGAGCAGGAGGGGGAGGGGGTGGTCCTCCGCTGCCCCCACCATACTCTGACACTTTTGAGCAATAGCCTTCCTTGTCTAGAGGCGTGCCCGTTGCCCCACTGAAGTTGCACCATGAGCTTTTTGAATAGTTCTGGAAGCTGAAGCCCCCCTCCTTCAAGGGGGATGAGGACCCGTTTGAGGCAGAGGACTGGCTGGAGTAGATAAAGAAGGTGTTTGACACCCTTCACCCTCCTGCGGAATGCCGCGTGGCCTTTGCCACATACTAGTTAGAGAGCGCAACACACAGGTGGTGGAGGGCAGTCAGAGGCCAGGAGATGGGAGAGCCGACGTGGGACCAATTCGTAACCCTCTTCTGTGAGCAGTACTTTCCGTAGACTTGCCAGGACTAGAGGTGGCGAGAGTTCCACACTCTCTGCCAGGGGACGCTGACTGTTAGCGCATATCGCACGTGCTTCCTGGAGCTGTCATGTTTTGCTTCAACAGCCGTGGCCACAGAGGAGAAGTGCCTGTGAAGGTTTACTAAGGGCTCCGACCTGCTTTTCAGGGGTATGTCAAACCCCTGAAGCTGCCCACCTTCTCATGAGTAGTTGAGGCAGCCATGACCTACGGGGAGACCAACCCGGCCGTGAGAGACACTGACAGTGGATGGAAGAGGCCCAACCAGCCAGAGTACTCTCAAGGCCATCGAGAGAAGAGGCATGCAGCACCTGTAGGAGAGCCGTCTCATTTTGCAGGGCCGTTAGTGGCCTTTGGGGTCCCCAAACGGGGGCCAGTTGCCAGCACTAGACCCTCGCCCAGCCGTCAGCAGGGACCTACCGAGGGAGGGAGTTGAGTTCCCCTCTGCTACCAGTGTGGTCAGCCGGGCCACATCAGGAGGGACTACCCATCTAGGGATGGAGCACAGCAGATGCTCCTTTCATCGAGCGTTGGAGGCCAAGCTGGTGGTCGTGGTCCCTAGGCGCGTGGGGGAGGGCAGCAGTCACGAGGTGGGTACCGATCAGCAGCTGCTCGCCTGACCAAGAGTGTAGCTGCTTCGTCTGCACCGAGGGCTGAGGGGCATATCAACACCCTGACAGATAGAGATGCTAGGGCTTTCGATTCAGTGGTGGCAGGTATGGTTACCATTTCTGGTAGATTAGTGTACGTACTTTTTGATTCCGGTGCCACACACTCTTTTGTTGCTGCGAGTTTTGTTGTCAGTTTGGGACAGGACAGTGTGCTGTTAGAGGATCCATATGTGATCAGAGGCCCAGGTGGCTAGTTGTTTGTAGCTGAGGAGGTCTACACGGACTGCGAGGTCAGTATAGGGGGGCACAACCTCCCTGCTGACTTGATTGTGATTCCGATGGAGGATTTTGGCATGATTCTAGGGATGGACTGGCTGTCCGCCTACCACACCTTGGTGGACTATTTTGGGAGGAAGATCGTCTTCTCCATACTGGAGTTGCCTCCCTTTGAGTTTCATGGACAGCCGGTGGATGGAGGTTTCAGATGCATCTCTGCGCTTTGGATAGCGAGGCTTTTGAGCCAGGGGTGTGAGGGCTTTTTAGCCTGTGTAGTGCCAAAGGCTAGCCCTATGGCTGACTTTCAGAGCATTCCGATGGTTTGTGAGTACCCCGACGTGTTTCCAGAGGAGCTGCTAGGACTACCGCTCGAGAGTGAGATCGAGTTTGAGATCTCACTGGTACTGGGGACCAACCCCATTCCTATTGCACCGTACCAGATGGCACCACTTGAGCTATGAGAGCTCAAGTCATAGCTACAGGACCTGCTGGAGAAGGGCTTTGTGAGGCCCAATGCGTCCCTGTGGGGAGCCCCTGTGTTGTTTGTGAAGAAGAAGGATGGTACCTTGAGACTTTGTGTTGACTACAGGCACCTGAATAGGGTCACCATAAAAAACAAGTATCCACTGTGGAGGATTGATGACCTTTTTGACCAGTTGCGAGATGCCACAGTGTTCTCCAAGATAGATCTGAGGTCAGGCTACTACCAGTTGAGGATCAACTGACGTCTCCAAGACTGCTTTCCGCACCCGGTACGGGCACTACGAGTTCTTGGTCTTGCTGTTTGGGCTGAGCAACGCCCCCGCTGCTTTTATGGATTTGATGAACCAGGTCTTCAGGTCGTACTTGGACCAATTTGTGGTGGTATTCATCGACAATGTACTTGTTTACTCGCGGGATCATACACAGCATGGATAGCATCTACGGATGATTCTGGACACTTTGAGGCGACGCAGGCTGTATGCCAAGTACAACAAGTGCGAGTTTTGGTTGAGACAGGTGACTTTCTTGGGTCACGTGATCTCGGGGGATGGCTTGGATGTGGACCCAGCCAAGGTTGAGGCCGTACTTAGGTGGGAAAGACCACGTACAGTGACAGAGATACACAGCTTTTTGGAACTGGCAGGTTACTATAGGCGATTTACCAGAGGATTCTCACAGATTGCGCATCCTATGACCCAGTTGACTCGGAAGGACATGCCCTTTGCCTGGACAAATGCATGTGTTAAGACTCGTGTTGTTTGAGCCTGTTAAGATGTCTGGACTATGGGTCAGACGTCTGGCAGACGTCTGGACACCTTCCCAGACGTCCAGAAATTAAAAAATTTTGAGTACGAGCTCGCGTCTATGCGCGGGCTACGTGCAGACAGTACTCTCATTTTCCTTCCCTTCTCTCTCTCCCTACCTTCAGCAAACCCTAAACCCCCAACTTTATAAACCCCTTCCCCTTCTCTCGTTCTCCCCACACTAGCCAACTTCCTCTCTTTTTCTCCACTCCAGTGAGAGAGCCAGCACGAGCGAGAGCGCGAAGCGTCGAGGAGGAGCGGCGTGAGGAGAGGAGGAGAGTGAGTTCATGAGCTCGCATGGGAGCTCATCGGGAGCGCATGGCTGGAGTGGCGCATGCGCTAAGAGGAGGAGTGAGTCGGAGGAGTCCTCCCCGACATTGCTGCAGCCGGAGCTGTAGGCCAGGGGGCAAGGCGCGGCCACGCGCGGTGCAAGCGAGTGGGAGCAAGTTCTGGTTCTAGGTTTTTCCCAGAAATTAGATGTCTGGAGTGACGTCCAGACAACGGAGCGGACATCTGGAGGCAGTTCCAGACGTCTGAGGGGAGAGTTTCGCGAAGGTACATTCTCTTTGCGGATACGACCATGCAGGTCGCTCCGCAGGTGCCCTTTTGCGTACCTATTTTAAGAAGATTGCATGGTGGCGTTGTAGGAATTACTTTGGGAAGGCGGGGGACATGCCCACCCATGCATTTCAGATATCTGGGTGACGTACCAGATGGCTGGAAGCACTTCCAGACATCCAGAGAGGTGGTCGGATGACTGGAGCTAGGTCTAGACGGTCCAGAAAAGTTCCTGTACATCTGAGGTGGACACAGAGACTGAGGTACGATACTGGACACTTTTAAGACATCTGGAAGTTGTTCCAGACGTCTGATATTGCGTCAGTAACCCTATTTTGACTCGTTTAGGTTCCGTTTGAGGTCCGTTTTACGCAAATGAGATACCGATGTTTTCCTTGTGAGTTCCTCTACTTGTTAGAAGGCTTTCCATACTATTCTAATAATTCCCTTGTGATTGTTCCTTGTTATAGGACTTCGTTCCATTGCAGGTTCGGGGCTTGCTGAGGCAAGTGAGCCTGCTGTTCAAGCCCCCAATACTCCTGGGTTTACTGGTAGAGTGGCTTCCCCTAATTTAATTATAAACCTGAATGCATGTGTGGAATGAATGATTAGAATCTAGGATATGGCACGAATCCTAGGATGAGAAATACTGGAAATGTCTATATTGGATGATTGAATTGCAATCTCGAATGAGTAAATAGAAATGATAACAATTGCCTGTAAATGAATAACAGCTGCCTGTGAAATATGAAGTACTTGTGCTAGTTAACTGTTGCATGTAACTTTCCTGTTGTATATGTTAAATGACATAATATGAGTTGCATGTATATAATTTGAGAATGGTAATGTGAATGATGGAAATACGAGCTACTATGCATAACCTGGGTATGGAAATGTGAACGATAGCAATACAAGTTGCATGTGTATAACTTGAGAATGGAAATAGAAATGATAAAACCTGGTATGGCAGGGCATAAGGAATATGAGCATGAACCCTACAGGGAATTAGGAGTAGAGCTCCTAGAAATAAATGGAATGGATCTGAAAATGTGAGTGGGGAAGTGAGCTGGCCCTTGAGTATGGAGTACCAAGGAGAGCGACTATCCCCCTATTTAGTGCAGAGTGAAGCTAGCTGCCCTTGGGTTGGGACCCAGGGTTAGGATTAGATACTTTGTACTGACTTCTTGGCCCTTGCGTATAAGGTACCGGGGAGAGCTACTAGTGTAGGGAGAGAGCTAGCCACCCCACAGGGCCTAGGGTTCAGCTAGCCGCCTTGCACTGACTTGTTAGGCCCACTGGGCAAATTAGGGTAGTTAGGCGAGGGTGTGCGGACTGTGGAGGGGCGAGACCCCTATTTGGTTCTTAGGGGCTAGACCCTTGTTACTGAGAGGGTAAGGCCCTATACTATTCCGTGCTGTACTTTGGGTGTGCCATAGTCACCAATTACGGACCACTTTTAGCCTTTTAAGATCTCTGGAGTCTCAGTCAGATGTTTGTCCAGACATCTGTACCCTTTCTCGAACGTCTGAAATGAAATTTTTGTACGTGCTCTGCACTCTACGTGTGGGTGGCGTGTAGAACTCCTTTTCTCTCTCTCCTTTCTCCTCCTCTCCCTGTCGAACCCTAAACCCACAGCCTCTATAAAAGTCACCCTCCCCTCCTCTCCTCTCCACTCCACACACCACCATCTCCCCTTCAGAGCGTGCGGGAACGGCGAGAGTAGGTGAGCGAGGGAGAGTGTGAGAGAGAGAAGGAGGAGAGTGCAGGAGGAGGAGGCCGAGGTCGGGAGCTTCGGTGGAAGCTTGTCGGAGCTCACACGGCCACCGCGGGCCCGAGCGGGAGGAGGGAGTCTGGAGTGGCGTCCTCAACCACCTGCAGTAGCTGGAGCTGCGGCGGAGCGAGGAGAAGCGCGGAGAAGAGTGTTGGGAGTGAGTTCTGATATTGGAAATTTTCCAGTATCAGTTGCTTGGAGCGAAGTCCGGATGACTGGTGGAGCATCTAGACGTATGGAGTCAAGACCAGACATCTGAAAGCTCCTTTATCGTGAAGGTACGTTCTTTTCGCGGTTACGGCCATGCAGGCCGCACTGTAGAAGATGTGTCGTGCTTGATTTGGGTGTCTGCAACTGTCATACACAGGAGCAGCCTTGGGAAGGAGCACGGAACGCCCTCCCACACACTTTTGGACGTCTGATCAGCTCACCAGACGATCGGAGGTGCTTCCAAACGACCGGAGGAGTGGTCCGATGTCTGGAACTGCCCTCAGACGATCGTAGAGGAGTCTTAGACATCTGAGGACACCACAAGAATGGTGAGGTTCTATATCTTTTAAGACATCTGAACTTGTTCCTAAATGTCTGATTTTGGTCAGTAGACGTTTTTTACCCGTTTGGGGTCTGATCCGGATCCGTTTTATGCAAACGAAGTATCTGTAGTTTCCTTGTGAGTTTCTCTACGTACTAGAAACCTTTATACACTGTTCTGAACCTTTCTTCTATGGTGTATTCCCTGGTATAGGGTTTCGGCCTGGTACGTGTTTGGGGCTCACAGAGACGTCTAGGTTTGCAGTTTGAGCCCCCATTACTCTCGGATTGTCTGGTAGAGTGGTCTACTTCTGTTAATTATATTAAATAAGAATGTGCATGTGGAATTAGCCAACTGGAACCCCTAGGATGTGGCATGAACCCTAGGACAAGGAAATGAATGAGCCAACTGTATTGCATGATTGTATTTGTATACATGATTAAGTTAAACTGCTAGCAATTGCCTGTAATATAGTTGTGAGCTGCCTGAGATAAATGAACAATTGCCTGTGAAATCATCAGTTGCAGGTATTGAATTATGGAAACACAAGCTACTTGTATATAAATGAGAACTGAATTGTGAATAATGGGATTCAAATTGGAATAATGTGGTGAACATGAGCATGAACCGTACAAGGTGTTAGGAGTAGATCTCCTGTGGTCTGATGGAAATCTGGAATGTAGATGGGAAGTGTGCTGGCCCTTGAATACGTGGTACCAAGGAAAGTGACTGTCCCCTTTTTGTGCAGAGCGGAGCTAGCCGCCCTTGGGTTGGGACCCGGGGTTAGGATTGGCCACTCTACACCGACTTCTGTTGGCCCTTGTGTACATGGTACCGAGGCAAGCTACTAGTGTAGGGAGGGAGCTAGCCACCCTACGGGGCCTGGGGTTCAGCTAGCCACCCTACACCGACTTGTTAGGCCCTCTGGGAAAACCAAGGAAGTCAGATGAGGGTGCGCGGACTGTGGAGGGGCGAGACCCCTGTTTGGTTCTGAGGGGCGAGACCCCTGGTTCTGAGAGGGCTAGGCCCTATACTATTCCGTGCTGTACTTTGGGTGTACCCACTAGCGGAAACGACTGATCGTGTGTCAGTGCGAGGTAGCTACCCATGCGCTTATCACGCGTGCCGTAGTCAACGCTACGTCTTGTCAGTGACTCGGGGTGGTTGGCTGGGTGTAGGACTACAACGGGGGACTCTCCAGGCCAGGAGAGCACCACGTGTACCTTCTACTCTTTGGAAAAGACTGCAATCAAGATCGTTCCCACGAGGAACATGCAAGATCAAGAAAATCTAAAAGTTGAGGGAAATGGGTGAATAATAAAAAGGAAATACATATAAAATAAAATAATTAGAAAAGAGAATTAAACCTGTTGCTTTTGCTGCTTTAGATAGTATAGATACCACTCTACTCAGAGTTCACTGACTTTGTCTTTTTCATAACACTGTTCAGGTCCAGGAGTTGAGCAGCCTGAGCTTCCGGCTACGGAGGGTGCTAGGCCTAGTCGAGCCCAGCCGTAGTTTTTCTATACTTCTTTGTTGTACCCCCTTACTGTTGTAGTGAGTTTCAGACTTTTAGCTACTGTTGTTGTTACTGTTACTTTCGTTTCCATTGTCTCTGTTGTTGTGGTGGTATGTAATGGAACAGCAGTTTTACTTTCCTTTACTGCTTTGTACATTTTTACTGCTTAGTTATATTGCATATGTGAATGTGGTTTACTTTCCCACTTTTTAGTTATTTCTTGTTGGACGACTGGGTCTTGGGATTAGTCGAGACGAGCTGGTCTCGGGTCCTGTAGGGATCCGAGAACTGGGTTGTAATAGATCAAGATCTAATGGCCCAAATCTCGCCTCGCCGTACCTTCAAAAGATGAGAAGCGATGCTGCAACCGATTTGGGTGGCTGTGATGGTGCCATGTCATGGCTGTCCATCTTCTATGACATGTAGAAGGTGCCACGGATGTCAGATTGAGCCGATTTTCACGCTGTTAGGCTGGGTTCATCGACCCGAACCCATCCGTGTGGTTGGATTTATCATCTGAAGTATGGTTTGACACCATCTTAGCCCTTGATCTGTAGGCTTCCTTGGACTATATCTGGTGCTACAGATGTTCGATCAGGATGATCTTGGAGTCGTTGAACTCCAATCGTCATCCTGATCAGATTCGTACGGTTGGATCTTCGATCTGAGGCCCCGATTAAAAGTCTTCCTGTCCCTGACCATAAAAGGAGACAATTACTATACAATTTATACAATTTGACCTAAATTCATGATTATGCTTGTTATGCAATATTTACAATGCATGATGCTAATATGACACTAAGAACATGCATTAATAGACATTTTTGGCTATTTAGATGTATGCACATCAATGCCTATAGAATATATATAGTATCTTATATAAATGCAAGTAAAATATGCAAGCACTAATCTATTTGCGTATCAAACTATGATTTATGTATGTTGACATTATCATAATATTTAGGCATTTATGTAATTAATTAGCTCACACATATGATCTCATCACCCCACAAGGTGGGTCAACTTCACTTGATTTTTCCTTGATTATTAGGTCCCACTTTTAGGATTCAAGTGAGATTTAGAGCTTGATTCTTAGGGTTTGCTTTTTTAGGTAAGTTCAATCAAGGCTTAGGACACACACAGTTTGGGAAGATTGAATCTTTTTAAGCAAGTGTGTCTCTAAAACCTTAGAATGGAAACCCTAATTGGCTCTAATTGGTCAATCAATTAATTTCAAATCTGGCACCTAGGGCTCAATCAAGAAGGTGGTAGCCCTAGGTGTCTTAAAGCCTTAATAGGTGCAGAAATTAGGTTTGGGATGTTTCCAGAAATGAACCAAATTAGGCAACTTGTTATGATTGAATCTAAATATAGAATGCAAGTTGGCGCTAATTGATTTCTTTCCTTTTTTTAGCTTTTTCAGAATCAGGGGCTTAAATGGAAAAGAAGATGAGATTACCTGCCCCTGGAGTGTTTGATGTGCGGTTGATCTTCCTCTTTGGCTAAATTCCTTCACAAATCACAATCAAAAGAGATAAATCAAGTTAGTATCAAGTCGGGAATCATAATCAAGAGATCAAATTACACGTTGCTCCCTAGCAATAGCACCAAAATGTTTACCGCTCTGAATCGGGGTTTTAAAAATGATACGTTGCAGTATAGCCGACAAAGCGCGAAAACAAATAGAATTTATACTCGAATGGAAATTTGAGGTCGAACGCAGGGAGCAAGTAGCAAATAAATCTCAAGACCACAATTCTAAGTAAAATATATAAGCAATTGCAACCAAAACTTGATTCAGAACTATTCAAGAATGATATATCAATAGATCCAAATATCAATGTGCAAAAATAATGGGTTAAAATGGTGATTTGAATCACCAATTAACCCTTTTAATGTTAAGCTTCAAATATATCAAATTTATCAACAGTAGTTATCAACCAATATTCCACGTCAACCAGCTGAAATAACCTAATAGAACCAAGGTATCAGCAGATATCAGATGAATGCACAAGGCCTTTAGATGCCTTAAGTTGCTTTAGCAAGCACAGCACCTAAGGAGGCAAAGGCACGAAGCCTCATTTCTTTTTTCTTCAAACCTCAAGAGAGGTAAGGTGCAACACAACACAGAGGCGAAGGACTCTTCAAATTGTCTAAGTATAGAGAGCAGAAGGTGTGAAGGGAAAAACCCCCCTCTCTCTTTCTTCTTTGCTCTCTCAAAACAGGTAGACTAGACCAGACCTGGGTAGCTTGGTAATCAGGTGTGAATAGGACTAGACCTGCTGACGTGGAGGTAGGTGAGGTGTGCGCAGAAGTAAGGGACCTGACCTCTGTGTGTCTTGGGAGAACAGCTAAAAACACAAATCACTTATATGCAGCTTCAGGTGGTTTGCAGTGAACGATGTGGGACTAATCCCACTGAGTTCCTCCTCGCGTAGCTGCAAGTAGATGTCTTTGACGATTCAACACAACTATTGTGGCTTTTCGTCCCAATTGAAGCCCTAAGACAACTTTGGAGATGCTTTGCATTGCCTTGGCTTGGAAGAACTGAAGAATGTAGATGGGAGATGGTGGATGGAGCCAGAGAAGGAGGTGGCGATGACGAACGATGGCAAGGACCTACGAACACGAATATGGGCTTGAAAGCCCTAGTCAGATGGCTCAAAAGCTTCGCTCAAGCACGGCGATGATGGTGACGATGGTTTCGTGGTGAGAGTGTGTGCATGGAGGTTAAGCAAACTTGGAGAAGGTGAGTGGATGTGGGTAAGTTCAGTGGGCATTCTTGGTGGTGGAAGCATGAAATTAGGTGAGGGGTTTTGAAGTATGGAGGTCGAAGATGCTTTTGGGAGTTGTGGCGAGGCGAATGGTGTGGTATGGTGTCTAGGAGATCTCATTAGAGTTGCTGCTAGAGAGGAGGAAGATAATGGGGAACAGGTGGTGTGGTGATCGAATAAAGGTGCGGGTGGAGGGGAAATGATGTAGAGGAAGAGATGAAGAAGTAGAGGGGATTTGAAGAGAGGTAGAGGGACGAAGAGCATTGGTTGTGGCTTGATCAGAGCTGGAGAAGGAGAAGAGGACGGCGAGGCAGCAATGAGGATGGAGATAGGGGAGTCAGTCACACTTTGGCTGGTGATGACCGCAAGAAAGAGGGGAAGCTAGTCAGCAGTCCAATTTGATGGTTGGATGGCTAGAAGAGGAGAGTGGAGGGGATTCACTAGAGCTAAGTTCGAAGGTGGCCAAGATGGAGAAGAGGTTTTCTCAGACCAAAACTCGCTAAGGAGCAAGGGTTCTTGCCCCTGATCCTTTTATAGGCCTAAAAAGAGGAGCTCCAAGCTTGGAAACAAGCTTGCAAAGCATGAAAAGTTCATGCAAACTAGATACCCACATCTTCCATGCATCTGCATGGGAGATTGGGAATGAATCAGGATCCATGGATGGGTTTAATTAGAAGGGAATTCCTCAAGGAATCTCCTTTTCAATTTTGGGAGAGTTTGATTGAGAATTGAGGCAGAAATCCTCACTCGAATCTCGACGGAGCATGGTGTGTTCACACCAATGGCGGCATGGACCCAAATGTGAAAATGATAAAAAATTTAGGAACCTATTTGTGAAGAATTCAAAAAGTTAAGGACCATTATGTGATAAAAAGATTTTGTCTGGGCTAGAATGCAAACTAGGTCAAGGTGATTTCCGATTGGGTCCAAATTTTGGCACAAACCTAATTTGGACCCAAGGAATATGATGGTGAAGTCGGATTTAGGTTTTGACTAATTTTTCCTAGGTAAATTATGCAGAAACCTAAATTAGGGCAATTATTTGTCTGAGACACTGTTTTAGGTTAAAATGGGTTCCAATGATCAAATTAAAGATACCAAACCTTATAGAATATTTTTATATGATTTATAGAAGGTTTAGGTGAATTTTTTCTTGACCAAAACCTTAGTGAATTAAGCAGGTTTGTTTTTAGGATTTTAAATGTCATTTAATTCTCGTAACACGTGAAAACCCATTTCTTTCTACATGGACCCTCTTTTTGGATTTTTATAACCATTTGATCTTTAATTCGCCCTTAAGAAATCCCATGGTTATTCTGTAGTTGTGATAAGTTGGTAAAATTGTAGAAATAATCCTAATTTCATCTTTTCTTCTCAAAAAAGAATATTAAGTACTTAGGACCCTCTGATGGTTATGTAGGAGCTTTTATTCACTTTGAACGGCCAGATTGGCTAGTTAGGGTTCATGATGGTGTTCCCATCAATGAGGATGTGGATTATTTTAAAATCTCTTTTTATGATTTAGTCTACTAATTAGATTCAAGTTTTATTGATCTGGACACATGCAACTATATTGCAAAATCCACTTCAAAACTGATGACACTTTAATAAAACATGCCTAGAAACCTATCTTAATCCCGACATAAAAAAATTGATAATTTTTCTAGATAAATGATTGAGTGATAATTTTATATAAATTACATGCTTAATTGTTACTGCTTTTCATATATTTATTTTGTAAGTTTAGTAACTTTAGATATTTCTTATATTTTATAAATAATGTTACTTTATTTTTATATCATAGGTAAGGTGGTGAAAGACTTGTAAGATGGTCCAGGATTGAAGAGAATACCTTTTATGGGCCCATTTAGGCATCTAGGTTAAGAAAAATTAAGAAATATCCTTGTTTGGGGTACGTGGTGGTGTATATATACATATATAATGCCAAAAAATTAGAGTTTTAATAGGATTAGGAGTTATTTTGAGCCTAAAACAACACTTTTATCCCTTTACTATTAATTTGAAAGTTTTTTTGGGAGTTTTTAAAGGTTCTCAAGTCTATAAATAAGCCTCAAGACCCTAATACCTCATCCTTTCTTCGAGGACTTCCTTTAAGCAGGAGGCCTTCTATGGCTCCATCGTTTCCCCACCTTCAACTTCCATCTTTGAACTTCTTCATCATTGGTGAGACATTGCCACTCTCACTCATTTATTTTTTCAACCTTGTTTTTAGATTTACATTTTGGAATTTAGTTTAGTTTGTAATCTTCCTAGTTGTAGTTTCAATTTCCTTTGACTTTAGTTCAATAATAGAAGTAGTTTATTCTATTTTTATCTTTATTTCCTTATCTCTTGCATGATTATTTTGAAATCTTTAGTTAGTTTATACTATTCCCTATTACGTTTATGTTTTTAGATTTTAATTTCAATCCCTAAATTTATTCTATAATTTCTGTGCTTCCAAATATCTCAAAAACATTACCATTGATTTTCTACATATCATATTTGATTCCCTTCCAAATTTTGTTAAAACTTCCTCATAGAAAAATATTAAAAATTCTTTTACATTGCAGTCCTGCATTATCTTAATTTAGTCCCTATATTTTCTTCCCAAATTTACTGCATTAATTCTAGACGTTATTTTTGGGTTAAATTTGATATAATTTTTAGTTAGGTAGTTAAAACCATCTAGTAATTTTATTATAATTTTAACAATTATGAAAACTTATTAATTCATGAATTTTATCTAGGTCCCTATACTGCATTTTAGTCCCTATCTTCAAGATTCGTTATCTTTCTCTACTCTAAAAATACCAAAGAAATATGAAAAATAAAAAATAACAAATATATTAGTTTAGGATAGTAGGGAGCAGTTTGAATGGTTTATCCTTCCCATGGTACGATTTGAACTCTCATTATACCCAATTTTATATTTTTTAGAAATTCAAAAATTAATTAAACAGTCATAATTTCAAGCTACAACGATGATTTTATCTTATGATTTTGCCGATTAGGTTGTGGCACTGATGCGATGAAAAGCGTGATTTGTAATTAGGGTTTTTAAATTATTGTAACACTCTAATTCGCAATCGCTTCTAAAATTTATAAACCTAGATAGTGGTGGTATCTAGGGTCATCCAAGAAGGCGAGAATGCACTTTAAAACTCTCACTTGACAAAAAGGAAATCAACTTTCTTTTTGTGAATTTTAAATATAATTTTTTTTTTGTATTTTGAAGTAACAAGCAATACGAAATTGAAAGCGGGAAAACAATTACACCTAACTTGCTGAAGCTAAAACCTAAGTAACAAGCAATTCTACTCTCTAAACTCACCCTAGGTATGTGAAGACCTAGGGTAATTAGAGAGAGTGTGTGAGTGCACTAAGGTAAAAGCAATAAGATGCAAAAAGATGCAATAAGAATTTAAAAGAAAGCAACTTTACTTAAGAAGAATATTGTTTTACAAGGGGACAAGTAGAGGAATACTTCTACTCTAACAAATGAAAATTAAAGAAAATAAAAATCCTCCTATGATGATGTTGGTGAAGGAGAGAAGTTTCTTGCTCCAAGCTCAGCTTCTCCTGGGCTTGAAAAGTTCTTCTTCTCCTTCCTTGAAAAGCTGCTCCAAGTTGGTGTCTTCCTTGGCAAGCCCTCAGGGGGCATGCCATTGCTCCTCCAAGGGTGGATGATTTCCACCCACAAGACTCCTCCTAGGGTGGCGTGGACCACCCTCAAGACCTCCTCCTAAGATCCTTATTGCCTGGCTGCTCCTCTGGCTAGTGGGGGCACATGAGAGAAGGGAAGAGGGGAAGACACCAAGGGGACTAATCTTCTTCTTCTCCTTCTTCTCTTGGCCATGGATATGGTGGGATGAAGGTGGAAAATATGAAGCCAAAGGATGAAAATATGGTGGTGGTTAAGGGGGGTATATATAGGGCTTATGAAAGGAGAGGTTGTCATGGACACATGT
The DNA here is from genome assembly GCA_037157565.1 of Thalassia testudinum. Classification (NCBI taxonomy): domain Eukaryota; kingdom Viridiplantae; phylum Streptophyta; class Magnoliopsida; order Alismatales; family Hydrocharitaceae; genus Thalassia; species Thalassia testudinum. The sequence continues at coordinate 977,068 of JAZHRO010000003.1, read as the reverse complement.
AGGGCTAAGATGGGTTCAAAGGGTAGTTATGGGTGGTTATAGGGATCCAGTGGAGGGGGTAAGTTGGCGCCACCTAAGGAGATGCTATGGGGGTGGTTATGGTTGGCCAAGGGGTGCTTAAAGTTGGTGCCAACCATGGAAGGGTGACATGGTTTGGTGCCATCTAAAGGGGGTTCTAGAAAGGGGGTAGGTGGATGGCTAGGATGTCTTGTAGGGGTAGGTGTATGGTGGTGATGGATGGGGTTTTTGGAGGGAAAAGTGGCGCCACTTTTGTGGCGCCCTTTGGTGGTGGTGGTGGGTTGAAAGGAGGTGAGTAGGTTGGCGCCAAAAAGGGGTTTAGGAGTAGGAGCTAGGTGGACTAGGTTTAGGTCTCTATTTGGTGAAGTTAGCTAGGTAGGTTGGGTGGCCGTGTAGGTGGAGCTAGCTTTAACCTTAGCTAAGCGAGCTAAATTAGCTTAACTAGTATGTAAGTAGAGGAGGAGGTATGCTGGAGGTAGGGTTTAGGGAAGAGGAGCTGAGGAAGGAATGTCTGGAGCTGAACTGGAGCTGATAGCTGCTGAAGGGAGTTGCAGGGAGCTACTTTAGCTGACTTAGCTTGCTAGTTCTTTGCTAGCTGCTAAGCCAAGATAAAGTGAGCTGGCTTCTGCTGAAATATGCTGAGGTGAGCTGGATTTAATTTTCTTAGGGAGAACCTAGTTAGCTGGAGTACCTAAGATAGCTTAGCTCAACTAGGTTGAGCTAAGTGGAGTCCTTGGGAGCTGGACTTGAGCTAGCTTGAGTTGTATGAAGTCATCTTTAGCTAACTTGAGTTGAGTGGAGCTAGAAGTAGTTGAACCTGAGCTGAGGTGGACTCCAGTCAACTTAGTTGAGCTAGCTAGAGCTCCCAATGAACTGATTGGAGCTAAGGTGAGCTAGACTCAACTAAGTTGAGCAGGATCTGAGCTAACTTGAGCTAGGGTGAGCTAAGATGAGCTATCCTAAGCTATCATTCAACTAAGTTGAGCTGAATGGATCTTAATGGAGCTAACTCTAACTCAAGTGAGCTAGTATCCAGCTATGATGAGCTGGATTTGGCTGAGTTGCTGCTGGATTGAGCCTCCTCTTCACTAGTTGCCTTCTTGAGTGGTAGGGTTTTAGGCATCTGTCTATCTGTTTATCCCTAACACTTAAATAAATTTGTCAAAAATATAACAAATAATGCAATGCATGCCTAACCTAATTAATGCCTAAATGTAGCCCAAAAATCATTTGCGGAGTTAAAATCCTAGGAGCTAGGTTTGTTTTAGGGCATAGGAATGATGATAAATTGGCATTTATCGGGCACCATTTCTAGCAACGAATGGATTCAAGTTGCTTCTCACTTCATTTATATATTTTTAATGCATTTAGTTAGCATTCTAGTTATTAACTCCTTTGCATTTGTTTTGTTTGTACATCTTTCGAGCGAAGACATAATCCCTGACCTAATGTAGACAAGCCTAATCAAATAAGTTGACTCCTACTCCTAGTTTGTTTCCTTAGAATGTCTACATCAATATGCAAGAATGGATTAGAGGGGGGGTGAATAGTGTAGGAAATAAAATGATAGACAATAGAAAAATAAAAAGATCAATCTCACAAAAACATTGACCAAAATGAGACAATGGATTAAAATCATCACCTAAGTCACTTCTACTTAGAATTTTTCGATCAACTAAGTTGATCAAATCTTTTATATGTATCATTTAGAGCGAGGGTGGCACAACCTCAATACAATTGTATTACTTTTGATTGAAGGTAGTGTACCTCAAACCCCTCTTCTTCATGAAGAGAATTTTGTCTCATAAGGAGACGAGAATTTGCAATGTGAATACCCAACCAAAAACAAAAGCAAAAAGACATATAGAGCCCAAAGTAGAGATTAAAACTAAGCTCCTAAAGGTTTGAATGGACTTGCCTAAAGTGAGAATAGATTGGCATGGTAGTTCGATGTTTCAATGCTCTTGGATGTGGAGTGCAAAACTTAGAGAGTAGTATGACAACACTCCAGTTTGATCTCACTCTTGTTGTGGATAAATGAAAGTATTTAGGCTTACAAGGTGTATTTCTCTTCTCTTGTGTTGTATATGTGTTGTGCATAGGATTAGTAATGTCATTTCTATTTATAGAGGTGTTAGGAACACTCTAGAGAGGTTTAGGGACTTCAAATATTCGTTGTATAACTTGTGGCTAAGAAAGGTTGCGTCAGATTCCTAGAAAATCAAGCACACTGTCAAATAGTAGTGGCTAATTGACTCTCGGTTGGCTTGCTACAATGTGATTGGTTAGCTCCTGGTTGGCTACAATGGAGCCGGTCGACAAATAAACATTTTCAGCTGACTCCTTACATTGAGTGGAAATGGCCCTAAGTAGTCTTTACAAGCCATAAGTAGTCTTTGGAAATTGTTCAGCACTCCCTATACTAGGACTGGTCAATTGGTAGTCAACTTGCTTTAAAGGTTCTCTTAGGAAAGCAAATCTAATTGTCAGTGTATTAAATAGGTTCAATTCTAAGGTTTCTAGCCATTGCTGGGCCAATGTTCAAGCTACTGGTCGGAAGCTGGTTGGAGGCTAGTCAACTTGCTACTAAGGAGTTGGTTGATTGGTGAGGTAATGTTTGCACCTCAAAACACGCCTATAAGAACGCCTTCTTATGCTATTTTCTAGCATTAACTATGTATATTATAATCCTGTAGTTGCATTTGTAAAAACGCTTGCATGCATGCATTTAATTGAGAGGAGAAGAGAATGGAATAAATGGCTTGCATTTTTACATTTTTCTTCAAGTGTTTCTTTGCAAAAGTCCCTTCTCTATTTTTATTTTCATCTTTTCTTCTTCTTCCCGCGGTTGAATTTCCTCCCGCAGCCGCATGCAGCACTCCCGCCTCTCCCTGCTGTCCTTCCCGCGCCTCTCCCTGCAGCAGCCACTCTCCAACGCCTCTCCCTGCTGCTGCCATGCCTCCCCGCCATGCTCTCCTCCTCTATAAAGCCGCAGCTCTTCCTCGCGACGAAGGGAGGGGACGTTGCTGCAATACGCAGCTGCGGCAGCTGCTGAAAAATCGCCACGCTGCAGTCCACCACCTTCCTCGCCCGTTCTCCCCTCCCATACGCCGATCCTCCGTCGAGGAGGCACCCGACGAGCAGGAGAACCCACTGTGGTGCACACCACCACAGTGGGAGCACCACCGCCCAGCTCTTCAACGAGCCGGTGGGCGTGGTGTGTTCTTTTCTCTTCGTTTGCATCTCCACGCCATTGCTGCCGCTTCAAGGTCTGAAGCTTGAAGCAGCAGCAGCAGCAGCAGCCCAGCGGCGACAGCAGCAGCAGCAGCACCCCCGCCTCCTCCGCGACCTTCCCCGCAGGCGCACAACCCTCCGCGCGCGCCTGCAGGCCCGTTCCCCGCCTCCGTCTCCGTTCTGTCCACGCCACAGTTGCAGCCGCAGCAGGCCGCTGCGCGCACTGCAGCGGCCGGCTACGGCCTCGCGCCGACCCCCGCGACCCTCCGCGACCACTGCAGAACCTCCCCTCGCACCTCCGCGACCTTCCCCGCAGGCGCTCAGCTCTCCGCGCGCGCCTGCAGGGCACTTCCCCGTCTCCGCCTCTGCTCTGTCGCCTCTGCAATTCCACCCGCGACAGGCCGCTGCGCGCACTGCAGCGGCCGGCCAGGCCCTCGCGCCGACCCCCGCGAACCTCTGCAACCCTCCGCGACCGACTGCAGACTCCCCGCCGCCTTCTCCGAGCGCGCCATCGCCCGCTCTCCGTCCTCGCACCCGGCCTGCAGACGCGTCACCTTCTCCGCGCGAAGACGCGCCTACATCCGCGATCTTCAGACGTCCGCCGCCGCGAGCAGACGCCTTACCTCGCTGCCATCGTCCGCGCTCGCGATCTCTCCCGCCCGCTCTTTCTCTCTCTGGCGCTCTCTCTCTCTCCGCGATCTCTCCCGCCGCTCCCTCTCTGTCTTCCGCTCTCTCTCTCTCACGTATTCTCTATCTCTCCCTCTCTCTCTCTCTCTCTCTCTTTTTTTTTTCACTTACAGCAACACACACACACCCATTCACCGACACACACACTCACACACTAATAGTAACTTATATACATACATATATATATATATATATATACATATACATATATCTATATATATATACTTATATATACATAGTATATCTATATAGTTATGTATACATACATATAATATAATATATATATACATATACATATATAATATATATATATATATATATATACACATACTCATATACATATATATATATATACATATCTATATACTTATACATATACACATATATATATACATATATATCTAGATACATATATACTTATATACATATATATATATATATCTATATAGTATTATATATATATACTTATATACATATATACATAGCTATATACATATATACATACATATATATATATATATACACCTATATATATATATATATCTATATATATCTATACATATATACTTATACATTTATATACATACATATGTACATATACTTTCATGTTATTTATTATACGCTGTATCGCGGGGATATCTGCACCAGTTGCTGATATTCCCTGATACACGCGTACAAAAAAAGCGTGGTCCCATACATCATCCATCCTCCATCCACACTCCACGCAGCACCTAGTCGTGTTGGTTGCGTCTCTCTAGACGTCGGCTGACTCGACATAGTGCTACACTCCATCGTCACCTCCACCCCCACCCCTTTATATATATACTACATATAAATATATATCTATAGCTACTATATTTACTTTCTATCTGATAGCTTCCTTCTTAGTAAAAAGATAAAAAAAGGTATAAAAGTGAAAAGATAATCTTTGATTTGCAGGTACCCCCGTCTTGCAAGTAGCAAGACGTGTTTTGAAACTCTGTTTTGGCTAAAAGCCAAGGACACAATTTTGAGGGTGTGCCTCAAGAACAAGGATTACCAGAAAAAAACCTAAATAAGAAAAATACCAAAAACAGAATAAACGAACGGAAGAGACGCGTTTTAAGGAAAACGTAGAAACTCGACTTGAACCCCACTTCCCTGAGTTCGACCCTGGGCTTAAAAGTGACAAGATAAAATCAATTAGGCCAGGTTAAAAATTTTGTAAAGAGATGGTTAGGTCTGAATTAGGTTAACCACTATACACATTTCAACGATAAAAATATCATATTAACAACCTATCCAGGCCGACCATCATAACTTTTCTGGTGCCGCTGCCGGGGAGGTGCGCTTTCGAGTAAGTTTCTATCCAATTCCTTTAAATTTGTCTCTTCTCTCTTCACGGGTATTATTATTTTTGGTGTGCAGGTGAACCTGGTGGAAGGAGAAGAAGGCTAACGAAGTCGAGGACGTGAGCAGATCCAAGGCGGGAACGAGAGCGTGAAGACGCCGACATCGCATTGGAACTTCGCACACGTTGCCGAACAAGTAGGTTTTCTTTTCTCATCAAATTAGGGTTAACTTGCCACCACACAAAAAAAAAAAAAAAAATTTTAAAACTAAAAATTAGAAAAACTTCTTGGGATTTCTTGAGGGCAAGTGGATTAAAATTCACTTGATTGATTGGTTGTCTTCACTCCCAATGCCCCGGGATTTCCCGCCTTACTTCGCATAGCGAAAATTCTAGAATCTTGATTCTTAGATTTTTCGCCATGGGAAGTATTCTTTGAGGCAAAGAAAAAGATTGCTTGTATCCCTCTTTTGCCTCAATTATCTTTAATTCAGGATCACATTTTTGGTGGGGAGATTTGGAATTGAGTTGATTCCAACCCCACCACGACTTTTCAAACTTGCCTGTGATTCGATCCTGAATACTTCAACCCCAACAGTTTTAGTTTCTTTATCTGTTGGTTGAAGCCTTGTGTGTGGATATCTTTCTGGTGATTGGGAGCACTTGAATTGAAGTGCTTTGGCTCCCTTTCACATTGGTATAAAATTGATTCGCGCATCCACACATAGAAATCTCCATTTAGGGTAGCCCATTGCATTTTAGCATGCATTAACTAATTGATAATTGAAGAAGGGTTTCTTGAGCTTTAGAAAGAAAACCTGTATTCTTGCAAAACCCGGAGATTGGTTGAATTGGTAATTCAGCAAAATCCTAAAATTCATACTACTTAAGGTTGAACTCTAAAAATCATTCACCAATTAAAACTTCAATTCGGGGAGATTTCCCCGTTGCATGCTTGTTCTTACACACTCTTAAAATCAATCACTTGGGCATTACCCGTAAACAACGCCCTTCATATTCCAAAAGCACTTGACCCTAAGCCTCTAATTAAAACTGGTAGTAACTTGACCCTTACTAAGGATTGGAGGTCTAACTACCTGTGTGTAGCGACTACATGCTGGTGAGAGTTCCCGCGTGCTATCGGGTGTCTAAGACTGGGGCAAACGGCCTTTCAATCTGGCCCGGTGGTTCCACGGTGCTCGCATTCGGTTCCGTAGTTCGTGATAGTAGGTAACTTAGATCTTTAGGTCTAAGGGCACACTGTAGAGGTTAGGAACTTGACTGTATTGATTTGTAATCAAGTGTACCTTTGCGGCGTCATTTCTCTCATCCCTTTTCCCTTCTCATCTCCCCAATTCTTCCTGCGGTAGTGCATGTTTGGGAGGAGGTCACAAAACCCTGAATTGCTTGTATTGACTGATAAATCTAGAAAAAGAGCCGAATCATCCTCCTCCTCCACAAACATGGCACACACCCCCGCCTCACCACTTCGTCACAATTTCAATTCTTTCAACACCAGGCTTATCCCGAGAAACCCTGCAAGACCTTCCTTATCGAGTGTCGCGCTAAGCAACTCGGTAAGTCATGTGGAACTGGCTTCTGTGAGCAAGTATTTCAACACGGAGGACCAAGCCTCCGTGTACTCGGACACATATGCGGACACGTCTTCTGGCATAGAAGATGCCTGCACCCTGGGGAATAACCCGTTTTCTTCCACGTATAACCCAGGGTGGCACAATCATCCCAATTTTGCATGGTCCAACAACCCGCAGCGTCGAAACCCCGCTGGTGGACCATTGCGATCGTCCGCACCCGTCATCCCAAGGGCCCAGTCTAATTCTATGGCAAATCTGCCATCAGGCCCTTGTGTACAGAAAACCAAACACGCATCAAAACCTCTTGATAAATTGATGCGAATGATGACGGAAATGTCAAAGCGCCATAAAGAAAACATGACCTCTCTTCAGCATTTGGCGCAGCAGAATGCTGAGATCAGTCAACTAAGCATGGTGACTCGATCTCAGGGCACTTTTCCCGCCCAACCTGTTCCAAACCCGCAAAACTTTGTACCCTGTGGTCCGCAACCACAGGTACAACCTTCTCAGGAACAGGTTCATCAAATTCTGCAAGCTCCGAGTATTCCTTCGGGATTTCAGGTTAATCCCGCTGCAGCACCGCACTCTTATGATGATAGTGATCACATCAAGGATGACACGTCTGACGAGGACGTGACTGTCAGTACGTGTATCGAACTAATTGGAGCCGATTCAGACTGCTGCAAATTACCTGACGACTGCCTGACCAACACAAACTGTGACGTTCCCCAATCCCTCCCTATTCCTGTACCTTCTCCTGGCCAGACTTCTGACGAGGTTTTCTCCGCTTCCCATACCTCGTGGTCTGAGTCATTACCGGGCTGCTCACCGCCGGTCCACACTATGGAAGACCGGATTGCCCTTTCTTTCCCGCTAAATCAGGCGGATTTGCAAATCCACACTGGGACCTTGAGCCCACAGCTTACTCACCGGGGCTATTCCCTTTTGGATCCATCTATCCAAAAAGCCCCCCTTCTTGGCCAATCTAAGGGCCAACTTCCTCTTCCTGATCTGTTTTCTGATCCGCCTGGGACACTCTCGTCCCAGAAAATGCCAAATCTCTCACCATCCACCATTACTTTTCACGCCTCTATCGCGATTACTTCGCTTTTCTCTTCACCACCCACCATCCACCCACCCTTCCACCCTGATTTATACCCTGAACCTCAGCTCCTGTTACCCGATCTGTCGTCCGTTCTCTGCCTTTCCCTGCATGCATATGAGGACATAGCATTGTTTGGCATGGGGGGGTGGATAGGCATCCATAGGATCCGGGTATTTTATGGTATCAGACAATTACCACCTATTTATAAATATGCAAGAAAAAGAAAAAAAAAGAAAAAAAAAATATATATATATATTAGTAATAAATGGTGTTTAGTAATGATCTAAAAGCTGAAAAAAAATAATACAATAAGTGTTTATGGATATTCAACCTCTGTTTTGAAGAATTTCCAGGCCACAGAAGCTTGATTCGCTCAGGCTCGGCTTAATTCACTTAAAGCATTGACGAAATAGATCAAAATCTCTCCTAACTAAGAACGTTTCTTGTACCTGAGACACCAGTACAGGATTCGTTGGTTTGCTTTTTCTTGAGAGCTTAAGTAAACTTGGTTCACACTACACATATCAGGAAAGAACAGGTGAACATAAGATCCAACCCTAGTGTTCATTAGGGAAGGTGGAGTCCTTACCTGTACGCGCAGGTAGACTTTTTATCCCAGGCTTTAGTCTTGTGTTTAGGAGCGACTCTTTCCACCAAAAAGAAACTCTCCCACCAAAAAAAAAAAAAAAAGAGTCTGCTCTGTCAAAATGTGCTGTAAGAGATATACTGACAGGTGTTTCAAAAAAAAAAAAAAAAAAAAAAAAAAAAAAAAAAAGATGTTGCAAAATAGTCGGTATATCTCATAAATGTCTGTATACTTTGTTTTTCGGTGAGCCACAAAAAAAAAAAAAAAAAATCAGAAAATGAGAGTTGAGTTTTCATTAATCATCTTAAGGGTCAATCTGAAAACACGAGCTGAAATTGGGACCAACCTGTACTTAAAAATTCGTGAAACCCTGGGAGTGAGTCTTAAGGTTCATCTGGTCAGTCTTAATCCTTCACTATGCACAAACCATAACCTCTTGAGCTCTCGAGTATGGAAAAACCTCCTGGGTCCTGGAAATCGTACTTAAGGTTTAAATATCAAGAGTCCTGGTTAGTTGAGAGATAATCTTTGTCATGTAAGACTTAAAGTACTGGTAATCTTCTCTACAATTGGTTCTCACAATATTCGATAATAAACACACCGATATCACCTCAGAAGAAAATCTTCAGCTTAAGATCATTTCTAAATACGGTTTTGCTAGGGACTAGCAAAAGATAGGCATGGGGGTATATGTTTGCACCTCAAAACACGCCTATAAGAACGCCTTCTTATGCTATTTTCTAGCATTAACTATGTATATTATAATCCTGTAGTTGCATTTGTAAAAACGCTTGCATGCATGCATTTAATTGAGAGGAGAAGAGAATGGAATAAATGGCTTGCATTTTTACATTTTTCTTCAAGTGTTTCTTTGCAAAAGTCCCTTCTCTATTTTTATTTTCATCTTTTCTTCTTCTTCCCGCGGTTGAATTTCCTCCCGCAGCCGCATGCAGCACTCCCGCCTCTCCCTGCTGTCCTTCCCGCGCCTCTCCCTGCAGCAGCCACTCTCCAACGCCTCTCCCTGCTGCTGCCATGCCTCCCCGCCATGCTCTCCTCCTCTATAAAGCCGCAGCTCTTCCTCGCGACGAAGGGAGGGGACGTTGCTGCAATACGCAGCTGCGGCAGCTGCTGAAAAATCGCCACGCTGCAGTCCACCACCTTCCTCGCCCGTTCTCCCCTCCCATACGCCGGTCCTCCGTCGAGGAGGCACCCGACGAGCAGGAGAACCCACTGTGGTGCACACCACCACAGTGGGAGCACCACCGCCCAGCTCTTCAACGAGCCGGTGGGCGTGGTGTGTTCTTTTCTCTTCGTTTGCATCTCCACGCCATTGCTGCCGCTTCAAGGTCCGAAGCTTGAAGCAGCAGCAGCAGCAGCAGCCCAGCGGCGACAGCAGCAGCAGCAGCACCCCCGCCTCCTCCGCGACCTTCCCCGCAGGCGCACAACCCTCCGCGCGCGCCTGCAGGCCCGTTCCCCGCCTCCGTCTCCGTTCTGTCCACGCCACAGTTGCAGCCGCAGCAGGCCGCTGCGCGCACTGCAGCGGCCGGCTACGGCCTCGCGCCGATCCCCGCGACCCTCCGCGACCACTGCAGAACCTCCCCTCGCACCTTCGCGACCTTCCCCGCAGGCGCTCAGCTCTCCGCGCGCGCCTGCAGGGCACTTCCCCATCTCCGCCTCTGCTCTGTCGCCTCTGCAATTCCACCCGCGACAGGCCGCTGCGCGCACTGCAGCGGCCGGCCAGGCCCTCGCGCCGACCCCCGCGAACCTCTGCAACCCTCCGCGACCGACTGCAGACTCCCCGCCGCCTTCTCCGAGCGCGCCATCGCCCGCTCTCCGTCCTCGCACCCGGCCTGCAGACGCGTCACCTTCTCCGCGCGAAGACGCGCCTGCATCCGCGATCTTCAGACGTCCGCCGCCGCGAGCAGACGCCTTACCTCGCTGCCATCGTCCGCGCTCGCGATCTCTCCCGCCCGCTCTTTCTCTCTCTGGCGCTCTCTCTCTCTCCGCGATCTCTCCCGCCGCTCCCTCTCTGTCTTCCGCTCTCTCTCTCTCACGTATTCTCTATCTCTCCCTCTCTCTCTCTCTCTCTCTTTTTTTTTTCACTTACAGCAACACACACACACCCATTCACCGACACACACACTCACACACTAATAGTAACTTATATACATACATATATATATATATATACATATACATATATCTATATATATATACTTATATATACATAGTATATCTATATAGTTATGTATACATACATATAATATAATATATATATACATATACATATATAATATATATATATATATATATATACACATACTCATATACATATATATATATACATATCTATATACTTATACATATACACATATATATATACATATATATCTAGATACATATATACTTATATACATATATATATATATCTATATAGTATTATATATATATACTTATATACATATATACATAGCTATATACATATATACATACATATATATATATATATATATATACACCTATATATATATATATATATATCTATATATATCTATACATATATACTTATACATTTATATACATACATATGTACATATACTTTCATGTTATTTATTATACGCTGTATCGCGGGGATATCTGCACCAGTTGCTGATATTCCCTGATACACGCGTACAAAAAAAGCGTGGTCCCATACATCATCCATCCTCCATCCACACTCCACGCAGCACCTAGTCGTGTTGGTTGCGTCTCTCTAGACGTCGGCTGACTCGACATAGTGCTACACTCCATCGTCACCTCCACCCCCACCCCTTTATATATATACTACATATAAATATATATCTATAGCTACTATATTTACTTTCTATCTGATAGCTTCCTTCTTAGTAAAAAGATAAAAAAAGGTATAAAAGTGAAAAGATAATCTTTGATTTGCAGGTACCCCCGTCTTGCAAGTAGCAAGACGTGTTTTGAAACTCTGTTTTGACTAAAAGCCAAGGACACAATTTTGAGGGTGTGCCTCAAGAACAAGGATTACCAGAAAAAAACCTAAATAAGAAAAATACCAAAAACAGAATAAACGAACGGAAGAGACGCGTTTTAAGGAAAACGTAGAAACTCGACTTGAACCCCACTTCCCTGAGTTCGACCCTGGGCTTAAAAGTGACAAGATAAAATCAATTAGGCCAGGTTAAAAATTTTGTAAAGAGATGGTTAGGTCTGAATTAGGTTAACCACTATACACATTTCAACGATAAAAATATCATATTAACAACCTATCCAGGCCGACCATCAGGTAACTGGTCGACTTGCTACTGAAGAGTCGGTGGACTAGCAATGTTAATAGTTGGTGCCCTTGACCTATTTTGTGCTATTTTGAGTTCCTTAATTGTTGACTTGGGTTCCTAAACTATTCTAATGGCCAACTAAGGTTCTTAACCTTAGTTTGGACTCTTTTACAAGTAATCTAAGAACCATAATAACAACAAATAAAATACATAGATTGCATTAAATAAATCTAATTGTCTTATTCTTCAAGAACTTTTCAAGCTTTGGTCCATAGCTCCATGATTCCTCCTCCAAAGCTCCTTGATTCTTTTAACCCAGCCATCAAGCTGCTCTATCTTCATGGATCTTAAGCTTGAGCTCCTTCAACTCCTTTTAGACAATTGCATTTACCTAAAATCTCAAAACTCAATTCGCAATTCTTAAATACATATTGTTTTGTTATCATCGAAATCAAGGAACAAGGTGCATTTGTGGCAACAATCTCTACCTTTTTTATGATGACAAAATCATAAACGATTAAGCTCAAAATTCTTCCCCTTTTTGACATTATAAAAAAGGTTCAATTTTATCTTAAACTCCCCCTTAAGATATACTCTTCTAGAAATAAATTAACTTTCCCTTTTTGACATAATGATTGAAATAAGCATGCACTTTTATGTCATTTTAAACCAACTAATGTTAGGGGTTATCTCCCACTTTTTAATGAGATTATATCACAATAACAACTAAAATTATCACTATAAAAATTTAAATTTCTCCCCTATCTTTATGCTATGAATCATTAAAATCAAAATAACATTACCTCCATTAGTATGGGTTCCAACCACCATACTCATTTAGTTCGCCAAGAATCTTGATTCTCCCTTGATTTAGGCCATAGAGATAGCTCCTTAAGTCCATTTGTAAACCTGCAAAGCATGAATGCACAAGGTATCTAGGTATCCACATCTCCTTGGGTCCCCTTTGATTAGTCTTTCTTGACCATGGTGGGGTCCATTTGGATTCCAAACCTTAGGTCACGGTGCATAAAAATTCTTCTTAGTGTGTCTAACACCATTTTTAGAAACTTAGGTTTTCTTTTAGAGATTCTACCTAACTTACTAATCAATTTTTCATAATTTTCTTTAAAGTAAGAAAGATCCTTCTCAATCACACAAAGTTTGCTCTTTAAAAATGAAATTTCAGATTTTAGAACACTATTTTTATCAATCAAATTGATGTTCTCAAAATTTGAGTTTTGAGTTGTTAGCCACAAGACTATTTATTTTAGTTTTAAGAGATGTACATTCAATTTTAAAAGTACAACAAGCATTTTCTAGATGTTATTTTTCTTCTAAAAGATCATGCTTTTCTTTCTCAAGATTAGTACAAGAGCTTTTCAATTTTTTATTTTCTAACTTAGTGATTTATTGAAGTTGTACAATTCTTCCAAAGCATTCCATAACTCCTCTATAGAAAAAGAATTTACCTCACTATTTGCATTCTTCATCGTCAATCGTCACTTTCATTAGTGTTGGCCATAAAACACGCGATCTCCTTGTTTAAGCTTTTGCTTTCTTCTTCTTTCTCCTTCGACCCGATTCTTCATAAGTTATCTCCAATCTTCTCCATATCTCATAAGCGATGACGTACTTTGAGATTCACTTGAATTCTTTCAAGCTCATTGCGTAGTATAAGGAGTTCATAGCCTTTGCATTAAGGTTGAGTTGTCGGATTTGATCCTCCAAGTAATCAAGTGTGGGTTTCTCTAGGATTACAAATGTAGACTTGCATCTCCTTCGAATCCTTGTTGGTTTGTGACATCGAAATCGTAAGACTTTGTTGTGATACCAATTGTTAGAACACTCTAGAAGGAGGGTGAATGGTACGAGAAATAAAATGATAGATAATAGCAAAATAAAAAGATCAATCCCACAAAAACATTTACCACATGAGACAATAGATTTTTTAGGTGGAAACCCCAATGGTAAAAACTACTACCTAAGTCACCCTGACTTAGGATTTTTTGATTGACTAAGTCGATCAAATCTACTATATCTATCACTTAAAACGAGGGTGACAAAATATCAATACAACCACACTACTTTGGATCAAGGGTAGTATACCTCAATCCCCTCTTCTTCATGAAGAGAATTTTATCTCACAAGGAGACAGGAATTCGCAATGCAAATACCAACCAAAAACAAAAGCAAAAAGACCTATAGAGTCCAAAATGTAGATTAAAACTAAGATCCTATGGGTTTGAAAGGATTTCCCTGAAGTGTAAGTAGATCGGTATGGTAGCGTGGTGTTCTAGTGCTCTTGGATGCAGTGTGTAGAACTTGGAGAACAGTATGACAACACTCTAGTTTGATCCCCTGCCCAAACAACTAGAGGCTAAAGAAACCATTAGGAATTTTATTAGTTGGATCCTAGTCCAGGAATGTGATTAATATATATATAGATGGGGCAAGGAATCCATGGATAGGAAAAGCCTTGCCTTGCTGTCATATGCCACAGTTCTATTGATTTATATTTTTTCCTTGTGATGCCTTATGTGAGGAAGGGTTTTTGTGCTTGGAATTCTATTACCTTTGGAGTTAATGGACCTTTTTCATTTTGTTGCCAACATAAAACTTGTATATTCACATTCAACGTGTTTAAATTAGTTCTACATTCTCATTTGTAGTAAAAAATATAAGCATCCAAATTCCCCTTCCTTTTTCGTGAAGTGAAAAACCGTTAGGTTACTTTCTTGATACTATGTTCCCAACCTTTGATGCTATAGTACCCTATGTTGCATCCAAATTAAGGCTTCTTAGCTTTTTAAACTAAAAAAGGCTTTTGAGCTTCTTAGTAAATGCCATCTTATTCACTAATCCCATTTCCGGAAAGAAGCTGAAGGAAAGATGGATTTTTTGCTACCATAGGAAAAATAGTATGACAACAGAATTAGAGTCAAAATATAAAATGTATGCCATTAAGAAGTTTCACAAGGCATGCATGAAACTTCCTCAACTTTCCATCAGTGTAGAAATTGGGTATCTAATTAGTCATCTCCATTCTCTCATGGCTAAGATGTAGTCTATTATTTGCTACGTAGCTCAAAGTTTTTACACTGCATGCAATTTTTCGGATTCAAAGATGCTGCTATTGTGAAGAAATTACTTAACATCGATAGGCACTATTTGGTGCTACACTAAGGAACAATAGACATCTTCACTCAATCCTGCACGGTTCTATTCTAATTTTGTAACTTCTATTTCTTCTTTCTCATTGTGTTTGATAGTATAATATACTTTTAGAAAAAATCATGAAGATTTAAGGTTATGTAAGTCACGAAACTTTATAGTTGAGTTTATTCTTATTAAAACACAATAGTAATTTTTGAACTTGCTTCTACTAATGGTTGGATGAAGAAAAAAAGCATGACAACTTGATTTGCTTCTTACGTGTTTTTGCATTTGAAGAACTGAATGAAGTGCCTAGATGTTTCAAAGTGGAACTACATTTCGATGATGACTTTTTTTTCTCTTTTCCAATAATTGTGATTGACCTAATTAATTGATGTTCCAATTATCAACTTCTTTCGGTGTCTAAATTAAAAGATATAAAGATCAAGTTGAAAGGTGATAGCTCTACTTGTTAAAAAGGGTTTTAGCAAGGTTCCTTTAGCTCCTCCCTTCTATGGCTTTGTGATCTTGTTTACGGACCTAAGCGAATGAAGATTGGATGCATTTATGCTTTGGTTGCCCTTTTTGTACGTGGAATATGGTTTCTTTTGGGGTTGCGCATGGAGCAAGATGCATGGTCAAGACTTTATGGACTTGTGTTGGATGTTGAAGAACAATATGCAAGCAAGTGGCCATCCACCTTTTCTCCCATTTTATGTGCATGCAGTTTATTAGTGTAAGGTAGTCAATCGTCATCCTAATCCGGTAGAAGCGATGAACAAAGCATTGGGAATGGCTCAGTTCTATTATAAAAATGTCACCACCAAGACTGTCCAGATTAATGTAGTAGATCAACAATATTTTACCTTTTCCTGTTCAATATTTTACAGTAGCATCAATTTTTTGGACCCTATAATTTGATTCTTTCTTACCTTTTTCTTTTCTCTAATTCTTAATATTGGAAATCACAATCGAAGATTCCTCCGCCTGACACACGTTACAAAACTAAGATATCTGATTTATTCTTCATATAATGTAGTTTGCTTGGGTTAGGTGGAGCCCTTTTGGAGATTGCTCTTGCAAAATCTTTTTCGTCAATAACTTTTTTAAATAGTGATAATATATATATGGTGTACATGGTATTAAGGTATAAATCGACATTATTATGGTTTCATTACACACAAGCAGGATTTTGATAAGTTGGAATTGCATTCTGATTTTCTTTCAAGTAAAAATGATGATAGCTCATTGTCACTGTTCATCTCACTTTATTAGAACTTCAAAAGAAGTATGTTGCTACAAAAATATGGCTCCCTCAACGATTAGATTGAGGCCCATGAATTTCCAAAAGTATTTACAAGAGAAATCACACTCTCTAGATAAGGTCTCTCATCCTTAAAAGATGACTGCATGTGCATTCTTCTTAAGCCAATTGGAAACTAATCCTTCATGTATTTTACTCAAACTATAATTGATCAAAATCCATGTTTTCATGTTAAATTTGATGTGCATTATTTTTCTTTAATAGAATATCAAGGTAGGGCTAAGATAAAGGAAATAGAAAGTGTGGAAATTGTATAGTGGTCTTCTAGGACACTTGGTGCATATGTGAGCATGAGTTGTTAGAGATGGTCAAGAATTTTTTGATTTAGCTACATCTTATTGCAAAATTATTTTACTATAGGTACTCTATTGATAATTAACCAGCTGAATCCTTTCTTGACATTTAGATTTTCACTGGTATTTTCCTAAAATGTTATGAAGTTCTACTTTGAAGATAATGATGTCAATGCCATCCTTATTCAGGTAATTCATTATTGATATCTGTTAAGACCCACGACATCAAGCGTCTTTTAAGATGTCTGGGAGTTGGTCCAGACATTTGGTCAGACATCTGGAAGCCTTCCCAGATGTCTGGAATTTAATTTTTGCGGCATACGATTGCGAGTCTGCGTGGATACGCGCACAGACTAAACCTGCCGCCCTCTTTTCTTCTCTCTCTTTCCTCCCCATCCTGCAGGTGCTTTTTTTTTTCTTCCTCTCTCTCTCCCCACGGCGCCCTCAAATACCTCCCCCTTCTCCTCTCCCTCACCACCACTCCACCGTCTCCTCCTTCTTCCAGTGACAGCGTGAGAGGGAGAGAGCGAGGGCAGTCGCTGCTGCCGGGTGCACGCGGGGAGGAGGAGGTGCAACGAGAGGGAGAAGAGGCAGAGCGCGTGAGGAAGAGAGGGCGAGCTCGCCGAAGCAGCCAGGGCCGGTCGGCGGGCGCGCAGCAAGAGCGTGGTGATAGGGAAGTTGCCCCGGTGTTGCTGTAGCTCAGGCAGCAGGCGAGCGCGGCGCGGCTGTGCGCAACAGGTGGAGGGTGAGGAGGTCCTGATTCTGGGAAATTTTCCCACAATCAGACATCTGGACCTACGTCCAGACGACACGGGGGACGTTTGGAGTGAGATCCAGACGTCTGAAAGGTACAATATTTCTTTTCCTTTTCCTTTCGCATGTACGGCCATGCAGGCCGTTCCGCCGAAGGTTCTGCCTCTTTGCCGTGTTCAGATCAATTGCGTACGCGTGCAGGGTTCGTTCGGGAAGGTGCAAGGACATGCCCTCCCACGCAGATCGGACGTTTGGGCATAGCACCAAACGGCGGAGAGAGTCTCCAGACGTCCGAAGTGACAGTCGGACGTCTGGAACTAGGTCCAAACGATTCAGCAGGATCCTGGACGTCTGAAGAACAGCACAGAAGTGAGGTATGATCTGAACCATCGTTTAAGACGTCTGGAAGATGTTCCAGACGTCTGATTTAGGGCAATATTGTCATTTTTTGACCCGTTTAGGGTCCGTTCGATGTCTGATTCCCACGTTTGAAAGTTCGTTCTTCTCAGAAATTGTTCCTCTACTTGTTTAAAATACTTGTATCCTATTCTAAGTGGTTCCTTATATTTGATCCTTGTGTTAGGACCTCATCTCATCGCGGCTTTGGGGGTTGCGGAGGTGCATGGACCTGCTGATCACGCCCCCAGTACTCCCGATTTTGCGGGTAGAGTGGCTTCCCTTGATTAGTTATCAACATTAATGCACTTGTAAGATAAATAATAGATCCTAGGTTGTGGCATGAATCCTAGGGCTGGAAAACTAGATTGAATGATAGATCCTAGTGTATGACATGAATCCTAGAGCTGGAAAACTAGATTGAATGATAGATCCTAAGGTATGGCATGAATCCTAGGACTGGAAAACTAGATTGAATGATAGATCCTAGGGTATGGCATGAATCCTAGGACTGGAAAACTAGATTGAATGATAGATCCTAGGATATGGCATGAATCCTAGGACTGGAAAACTAGATTGAATGATAGATCCTAGGGTATGGCATGAATCCTAGGAACAGAAACACTGAAACGAATGTCGTGAATACATGAAAATTTCCATCTCGGAAAAGTAGAAAGAATAATGATAATTGCCTGTAATTGGATAACAGCTGCCTACGAAATGTAGAATATTGTTGCTAGTAACTGTTGCAAGTAATTTCTGTTGGTTGAGATTAAATACTAGCTGCTTGTATAAAAATTGGAAAGGAAAAGAAGTTGAATGTTGGAATGCGTACTATATGCAAATAAACCTGAAATGATGAAACCTAGTATGGCTTGGCCTGAGAAACATGAGTACGAACCCTCCGGGGAATTAGGAGAACTCCTGGAAATAAATGGGATGGAACTGGAAAAGTGAATGGGGAAGTTTGTTGTCCCTTGGGTACGTAGTACCAAGGGAAGAACACGTTACCTCTTAGTGCAGAGGGGAGCCAGCCGCCCTAGGGACCTGGGGTTAGGTCTTGCCACTTTGTACCGACTTTTGGCCCTCGTGTACACTGTACCGAGGAGAGCTACTAGTGTAGGGAGGGAGCTAGCCACCCCACGGGCCCTGGGGTTCAGCTAGCCATCCTACACCGACTTGTTAGGCCCACTGGGCAAACCAGGGTAGTCAAGCGAGGGTGTGCGGACTGTGGAGGGGCAAGACCCCTGTTTGGTTACTATGGAGGGGCTGGACCCCTGTTACTGAGAGGGCTCTGCCCTATACTGGTTCCGTGTTGTGCTTTAGGGCGCACCCGTTAAGGGAAACGACTGACCGCGTGCCAGTGCAGGGTAGCTACCCGTACGTTTATCGCGCATGCCGTAGTCACCGTTACGTCTGTCAGTGACCTTGGGGTGGTTGACTAAGGGTAGGACCACCACGGGGGACTCTCCCGGCCAGGAGAGTACCATGTGCTACTTCTACTTTTCGAAAAAGACTGCAATCAAAATCGTTCCCATGAGGAACATTCGAGATCAAGAGAAAGATCTCAGGAATAATTCAAGAATGAGTAAATAGAAATAAAGAAAGAAATTAAAAATAACAGCTACTTATCCACCTTACTATTTTTCTTAGCTAGTTGGTTGCCACTCTACTCAACGTTTCATTGACGTGTCACCTTTGTCACCTTTCAGGACCAGGTGTTGAGCAGCCAGAGCCTATGGCTGTAGAGGGCGCTAGGCCTAGTAGAGCCCAGTAGTTTTACTTGTGTTGTACCTACTGTACCATTTATTCTGTTGTAGTGAGCATTTTCTATTACGATTGTACTCTTTTATTGTAAGCATCATGTTTATGTACCTGTTTAATTCTCTAATGTTTTGGTGGTGTGTACTGTAGTAGTTCTTTTCTTTACTACTGTACTTTTGTTACTGTTAGTTATATGTACGATTAATGTGGTTTATTTTACTACTCTGTTGGTTACTTTCTCGTTGGACAACTGGGTCTTGGGATCAGTCGAGTCGGTCCGATTCTCGTGTCTCGTAGGGATTCAGAAATCGGGTTGTAATAATATCAGTGGTTTTTTTTTCTACTTTTTGTATTTACTTTCACTACCCTACTTTTTTGTGGCTGAAGAATATTGTCATTAGAGTGAATAAATGATTTTGTAAATGTTGTTGTAACTCAAGTAAAATTGGTGATTGAGACCCTTAGAGTAGGATACTTGACTCAAATGCAATCACAGCAAGATAATACAAGAAATTGTTCATCCAGTTCCACCTAAAAAGAAGTACGTCTAGGGGAGATAGGTACTCTCGAATTCCACTAGTTCTTGATGAATAATATAAGCAATACTCTCACTCTTTCTTCTCTTAGATTGTGTAAAAAATAATAACTAGTGCGACCCAGGTATTTATAGGTCGCTCTAACCTTGATCGTGGGTCTAAAGGGATTTTCCCACGATCCCACGATTTAACTATTAAGGAAATTAAATTTAGTAACCATCAAACGACTACTAATGTAAAGATCGACGCAACGATTGTACGTTTCAACTTCAATCAATAGGACCCGTTGACAGGTTGTCGGATCCTTAGGTGCGTCGAGTTGTTGGATCTGGCCGGATCCACTAGGATGCCAGGTAGTCAAATCTGCCAGGATGCCGGACAGCTAGATCTGTCAAAATATTGAGTGATCGGATTCCCTAGAATGTCGAGTTAAGCCATGAAGCTTATGAAGAGGATTTTTCTTCCTTCATCAACTAGCATATTTGTTCGCTTTTAGTTTTTCTCTCTTTTGTCATGCATTCATACATGTATGTACATATGTGTTACTGACATGTGCATTCGAGTCTATTAGTAAATGGATATTGTGTAGGATTCAAAGAAGGCCTTTAGTGATTTCTAGCATCGCCATGCATTTGGTAGAAGTTGTACTTGTGCTTTTTAGAACATACTCTTGTACCTTCATTTGAAATTAGAAAAGACAGACCCAAAACCCAAAGGGGATTCTAGCTTTCCCTTCTATCCCATACATGGAAGATTTAGTTTGAGCCTTTAAATAAGTTCCCCTGCAACTATCTTTAATAGTGGTCGATTCCTTGAGAAATGGATGCATTACTATATGTTACGACCCGATTCTCGAATCCCTACGAGACACGAGAATCGGACCGACTCGACTGATCCCAAGACCCAGTCGTCCAACGAGAAAGTAATCAAAAAGTAGTAAAATAAACCACATTCACCATGTAAGTAGCTAACAGTAACAAAAGTACAGCAGTAAAGAAAAGAACTACTACAGTACATACCACCACAACAGTAGAGAATTAAAAACAGGTACAGAAATATGGAGTTTACAATAAAAGAGTACAAGGTGAAACAGAAATACTCACTACTACAGGAAAATGGTATAACAAAGTACAACTACTGAGCTCTACTAGGCCCAGCACCCTTTGCAGCTGCAGGCTTTGGCTGCTCAACACTTGGTCCTGAAATAGGTGAAAAATGTGACACGTCAGCGAAATGCCGAGTAGAGTGGCAACCAGCTAGCTAAGAAAACAGTAAAGGTGGATAAGTAGCTGTTATTTTTAATTTCTTTCTTTATTTCTCTATTTACTCTTTCTTGAATTATTTCTCAGATCTTTCTCTTAATCTCGAATGTTTCTCGTGGGAACGATCTTGATTGCAGTCTTTTTCGAAAAGTAAAAGTAGCACGTGGTGCTCTCCTGGCCGGGATAGTCTCCCGTGGTGGTCCTACCCTCAGTCAACCACCCCAAGGTCACTAACAGATGTAACGGTGACTACAGCACGTGCGATAAACACACGGATAGCTACCCCGCACTGGCACGTGGTCAGTCGTTTCCGTTAACGGGTGCACCCAAAGCACAACACGGAACCAGTATAGGGTAGATCCCTCTCAGTAATAGGGGTCCAGCCCCTCCACAGTAACCAAACAGGGGTCTTGCCCCTCCACAGTCCGCGCACCCTCGCCTGACTACCCTAACTTGCCCAGTGGGCCTAACAAGTCGGTGTAGGCAGCTAGCTGAACCCCAGGGCCCGTGGGGTGGCTAGCTCTCTCCCTACGCTAGTAGCTCTCCCCGGTACTGTGTACGCGAGGGCCAAAAGTCGGTACAAAGTGGCCAGACCTAACCCCGGGTCCTTGGGGCGGCTAGCTCCGCTCTACACTAAACAGGGAGACAGTCGCTCTCCTTGGTACTCCATACTCAAGGGCCAGCTCACTTCCCCATCCACTTTCCCAGTTCCATTCTATTTATTTTCCAGGAGTTCTACTCCTAATTCCCCATAGGGTTCATGCTCATATTTCTCAGGCCATGCCATATTAGGTTTCATCATTTCAGTTCATTCACATTTAGCCCGTGTTTCCAATCATTTGATATCAATTTATATACAAGCAGCTCAAATTTAATTTTCAAACAACAGGAATTACATGTAGCAATTACTAGCAGCAGTACTTTATATTTCACAGGCAGTTGTTATCCAATTTCAGGCAATTATCATTATTCTATCTACTTATCCAAGACTGTAATTTAGGTATTCAAGACATTCGTTTCAGTGTTTCTGTTCCTAGGATTCATGCCACACCCTAGGATCTATCATTCAATCTAGTTTTCAAGTCCTAGGATTCATGCCATACCCTAGGATCTATCATCCATTCTAGTTTTCAGGTCCTAAGATTCATGCCATACCCTAGGATCTATCATTCATCTCAGAGAAGCATTAATGTTGGTAAATAACTAAGGGAAGCCACTCTACCCGCAAAATCGGGAGTAATGGGGGCGTGTTCGGCAGGTCCACTTGCCTCCGCAACCCCTAAAGCCATAATAGAACGAGGTCCTAACACAAGGATCAATCATAAGGAACCACTTAGAATAGGATACAAGTATTTTAAATGAGGAACTAATTCTGAGAAGAACGGAATCTTAAATGCGAAAATCGGACCTCGAACGGACCCTAAACGGGTCAAAAATGACAATTCTGACTCAAATCAAACATCTGTCACACCTTCCAGATGTCTTAAAAAGTGGTCCAAGTCATACCTCACTCTGCGTTACTCCTCAGACGTATAGGGATCATGCTGAATCATCTGGACCCAGTTCCAAATATCCAACCACCTCTCCAGACGTCTAGAGACTCTCTCCGCTGTCTGGTGCTGTGCCCAGATGTCTAATCTGCATGGGAAGGCGTGTCCTCGTGCCTTTCCGAAATGAAACCTTGCGCGACGAAAGCCTCCTCATCACGACACGTCTCAGCACTGCGGCGGAATGGCCTGCATGGCCGTATCCACAAAAAGGAGGTAGAGGAGAAATTTCGTACCTCTCAGACGTCTGGAGCTCCCTACAGACGTCGCCCACGTCGTCTGGACGTAGGTCCAGACGTCTGATTCTGGGAAAATTTCCCAAAATCAGAACCTCCTCGCCTTCTTCTCGCTGCACGCAAGCTCGCCACGCAGCCGCTCGTCCCCTGCTCGAGCTGCAGTAGCACCAGGGGAGATCTCCCCCGCACGACGCCCCTCCGCACGCACGCCGGCTGGCCTCGAGCTGCTCCGGCGGGCTCTCTCTCTTCCTTGCGTGCTCTCCCTCTTCTTCCCTCTCGCTGCACCTCTTCCTCTCCGCACGCACCCGGCAGCAGCAGCTACCCTCGCTCTCTCTCTTTCTCATGCTCACGCTGGAAGAAGGAGGAGACGGTGGAGTGGTGAACGAGGGAGAGGGGAGGGGTATTTGAAGGCATGGGAGAGGATAAAAAGCGTCTGCAAGTCGGCGGGTTTCAGTCTGGGCGCGCACGCGTGCAGACTCGCAATCGTACGCATGCAAAAATTTATTTCCAGACGTCTGGACCAACTCCCAAACATCTTAAAAAGTGTTTGATGTCTCGGGTCTTAACACTATACAACTTACATCTAGCATCAAATTTCTTTAAAAGAAATTCATGGTATTGGATGGCTTATTAGGCCAAACCACTTGAGTATCTTTACCCTTCCATCACCTATGAATCTATGATTAAGATGACATGTGAAAGGACTTGTTGTTGTAACTCGACATAACTTGAGAAGATATAATAGACCCATATGGATTTGATCACCAATATGCATTTTGAATCAATAAATATTAATTTTGGTTATGTTCTGAACTTTTTTATTTTTGTTTTCATTCAAATTGAAAGTGTTGGTAGCTGCTTGAGGCAAATGCATCAAAATTTGAGAAGTGAATATTTAACCTTAGGTAAATTCCTTTTTCCTAACTTTCTTGGACAATTAAATGCTGAGATTTATCTTCATCATAATGAATGTGAAAACTGTCAAATGATTTCTTCCATGGATGATAGATGATGCCATTATAAAAAGGCACATACTTGGGGGTG
Source organism: Thalassia testudinum (assembly GCA_037157565.1). Lineage (NCBI taxonomy): Eukaryota > Viridiplantae > Streptophyta > Magnoliopsida > Alismatales > Hydrocharitaceae > Thalassia > Thalassia testudinum. Next base: position 952,918 of record JAZHRO010000003.1, on the reverse strand, counting down.
TACATTTATTCAATTATATGAAGTTCTTCTAGATATTCGTACTCAATTTTTAAAGATACAATTTCTTGCTTGCTTAATGATGTTTATTAATAACCTCATTCAAAATTTTCAAATTGCTTGATGATGTATTTACAACTATCCTATTTGTTTGCACTTGTAATTGATTGTTGGCATGGCTATGTTTTATGTTAACATGCATTTCTATGGGATATTTAGATACCCAATAAGGTGCCAGTTTGTTCAAGTAGACTAAGAAAATGGAAGTTTCCCAGCATGAAAGTACTTCCGTGAGTTTTGTGGAAAGGTTTTACAACCTTTTAAATCCCTATCAATCCTATGTCATTTATATTCATTTATACTTTCTAGTAAAAGAACAGTGGATTCACTCAAATGAAGGATATTCTAGCTAACTTTCAGCGTGATGCACAACTTGATGCCTATTTTGGGTTTATGGATCCTTTATTGTCTGTGATGTGCACAAGGGATTGCAAGGCACACCTTCAACAAGATGTTGAGATAGTGCAGGCTGATTTGGGATTCTACATATCCCTAAAATTGAAGATATTTGGCTGTCTTTTGCATGATGGAAGGGTATTGATGAAGATGCTCCACTCCAAGTAGATACTAGGGGCTGATACTTCATGTGTACTCTGTGGGACAGGGGTGGATGGTGCCAACCATTTATTTTTAACATGCTCTTTCTTTCAACAAGTTTGGTTGGATAGATGCATTGGATGACAAAGTTCTAAGCCTCCTTCTAGAATGGGAGAAGTGATCATGGTCCCTATGTCATCCGATCTAAGAGGGAAAAAGCCAAGGTTATGGCTATTCTTTGGGAAATTTGGCTAGGAGAAATGGGGCAGTCTTTCTTGGCCGAAGATCGTATTTAGAGAATGTTGTATCTTCTATTTCTTCCCTGATTTCCTGTTGGGTCAATCTTTTGTAATTTCTTCACAATATTGTAAGAGTTGAGTGTTTTTTATATTATGATTATGTTTTTCATTATTCCTTTTTGTAATTTTTTCACAATATTGTAATAAGCACTTTGCATTTGAATTTCAATAAAAATAGTCATATGTCAAAGATTAGCTATGTTATATGTAATACAAAATTTAAGAAAATTTTTGATGTTTTATCTTAATAATTTACATCCAAAATTGCAACATCCTTAAATGATTATTAGGGGAAATTATTTTTGTCCCTCAAGCTTGTAAAGACAAAGCAATCTATCCCTAAAAAGTTTTATGCCATGTCATTAGCTTTTTTTGTGTCCAATCTATTATGACTAATTTTTGTCTCCAAGTTGTAAAGTTGGAAAATCCATCCCTGAAACTTTTGGTGACCCTCATTCGGGGGACGATTTTTGGGGATGGATTTTCTGTCACTCGCCCTAAATTCTGTCTCCATAGCTTTCAATTCTAACCTCATAGGCCATCACTACAAGTATAGTTTGTTGTAGTGACATATTACACTAGATTCCCACTCCCCCCCCCCCCCCCCCCCCTACAAATGTTGAATGTTTAGATCCCAACCTTACACTTTGATTTCCTTCGAATTCTTGTTTAGGAGTCATTCATAAACTAGATTCGGAAGAGCCACCTACACTAGAAAATTAAGTAAAAAATAGAGTAGAAAATTAAAAAAATGGCATATATATATATATATATATATATATAAGAAAGAAGAAGAGAAGATAGTGAGAACTAAAAATAAAAGATGCCAAAAAGCACAGCCGAGGAGATATATATATATATACTAATTTCAATCTTGTGTTGACCTTAGTATAGAAGAATGGAGGGAGAAAACTATTGGTCTATAGTAAGCCAATTCCAAAGATGAGGTCTGCAAGGAGTGACAGGTAGTTAGTTGTCTCGAAGAAAAATTGATTTTCTAGAATGTGTTGCCCACTCTTTTCACCAATTATCATATGCATAAATGCTTAGTCCTTTGTTCTTTCGAAAGCGAGATCGGGTTTGTAAATATCGCATTGCACTATAGTTGAAATCGCTTCGAAGAACAAATAAGAATTTATTACTCGAAAAATTAAGAATCTAAGGTCGAACACGGGGAGCAAATTGGTATTTAAAAACTAAGAACACAATCTCAAATTGATAAAATGTGATGTTTCAACAATTTATGAAGCAATAGAATTAAGTTCAATGTATATAAATGCTTCAAAGAGATGAATAGAGATGTAAAAAGAAATAAAATTAATTAATCTCTATCTTCTTCTTCTTCTGAGGTCCTATTCTTCCTCTTCCTTTTCTTCCTTCTCTGATTTCTCCTTCCTTCCTTTGCAGCTTCCTTTTCTTATGTCTTCCTCTTTCTTTTCATCTCTTAGTTTCTTTCCTTTTTTCCTCTACCTTGGCTTCTTTCTCTTTCTCTGTCTTCTACCTCTAGTTTCTTTCTTTCTGCGGCTCCTTCCTTCTCTTCTTCTTCTTTCAGCAGTGCCTTCTCCTTCCTTCCTTAAGCTTCTTCTCCTTCAACCTTTGATTTCTTTCTTTCTCCTTCAGATCTGCATTCAAATCCTCAGCTTTCTTCCTTAGCTTCTCCTGCCCTTAGCCTCTTTATTCTCTGCGGCTTTCTTCCTTAGCCTCTTTCTTCTCTGCGACTACTTCCTTCAACTTCCCTTCCTGCACAGAAGTGCAAAACCTACCCCTACCCTCCTCTGCGTACGCTCTCTCTCTTTTCTCTCTTAGGTTTGCTCTCCCAGAGCCAATCGGGTAAACGGGTCGGGTTAAGCGCACCCGAGTCCAGGCACACCGACGTGGGTGATGGGCGAGGAGTGCAGGGTAAACAGGTCAGGCAGCCAGGTCTACGGAGGAGTGAGCGCGGATGAGGTAGGTGAGTGAGTGAGGGGACCTCACCCCATGATCGGAGGCAACAAGCCAATATCACAAAAACAATTTAAGCCGCTTACCTGCGCCCAAAGTTACCAAGGTGGGACTAAAGTCCCACCCGCTTCTTTGCATGCGTCCGTAGGGAGTTTCGCTTGATTGCTGTAGCTGCGGATGGTGTTGGCTTCAATTACTGGGTGCAAAAGGATCGTGGAGTGTTTCCGAGCACCTGGGGTTCAACTTCCTGGAGCATAACGACCTGGAGCAAGCTTGCGAGCAAGCTTTTCTCCTACTCCAATGGCGGCTATGGGTCGAACCTGCCAATCACAAATACGGCCTCATGGCCCTGTCAAAGCACTTAGAGAGCTTCGCCGTGACACGGCGGAGGTGGTGCGGTGAGTGGCATGGCACAGAACAACCTAGGTGTGTGTGCCTAGTTCAGACTGTGGCTGTGAAAGTGCGACTGTTCAGGGAGAGTGTAGGGTGCGTGTGGCAGTCAATGAAAAGGTCGGTGATGATCAGTGGATGATGGTGAAGCTTCTGCGGTAGTTGGCGAGGCATGTGGGTGTGTGGAGTGACGGTTGCACCTTCGCTGGTGGTCTGCCGGAGATGAGGAAGATGAGGGTGGTCAGTGGCTGTTGAGGGTGGTTTTGTGAAATAAAAAGGGGGAAAATGAAGAGTAGGGAGAGAGGAGTTATCTGAGGGTATCTAGACAAAGGGGGGAGGCGGAGGGCGGACAGCGCGTATCTACCGTCACCAGAGACGAAAGCCCTGAGATGAAGAGGCAGCGACGATGTGAGGGTTGAAGACACGCGTGCAGGTATGGCGCGATGCAAAAGAACAAGGCGGAGAAGACTTTGGCACTGGTATGGTGGCAGAGTGACGAGAAGAGGGAGGAGAGAATGTCGGAGCTTGCGGGCTATTTGGCCGAAGATGGGAAAGGAGGAATTTTGGGGGTTTCTTCGACCAAATCAAGCTTGGAATGACCGGTTGGGCTTAGGGTTTCTTTTATAGGCACCGGCAGAGGGCCTTGTGCTTGGAAGATAAGCTTCTAAGCATGAGTTTCCTCGCTGGAGTAGGAATTTGAGAGATACCCATATCTCTCGTGCGTTCGCATGAGAGATTGGGTGTGAATCAGAGCGTGTGATTGAGTTCACATGATCGGGAATTCCTCAGAAAATCTCCCTTTCAAATCTGAGAGGGATTCTCTGAGGAAACAAGGAGAACTTCCCTCTTGAATCCTCGCCAGAGTAGGACTCCTCTGCTGTAATGGTGGAGGGACCTAATTGCAAAGAGTGGCAAGGAAGATAGGGGGTCTCTATGAGGTTTTTGAAAGTTAGGGGCATAAAATTAATTGGGTGGATTATTTTGCAAAGTAGGTCAAGTGAATTCCCTTAGGTCCAAATTTTGGTATAAACCTAATTTGGACCCAAGGAATCCAATGGTGAAGTTGGATTTTGGGTTTGGCCACGTTTGACTGGGTATTTTGCACAAAAACCTAATTTAGGGTAAATGTTTGGCTAGGACCCCTATTTAGGTCAATCTAAAGGCCAAATTGAAGGTTCTAATCCTAGAGGATATTTTTCCATGAGTTTTAGAGGGTTTAGTTGATTTTTATCCTAACCATAACCTTGTTAAATTAAGTGGGTCTATTTTAGGGTTACAGAATGTCATTTAATTCTCAGATTGCATATTAACCCTTTTCTGATTGAACCAACCCACTTTTTATCTTGTTAAGACCAATTGACCCATGTTCAACCCTTGAGAAATCCTATTGTTGTACTGCAATGGTAAAATTGCAGTTTTACCCTTTGTTTCTTGCTTTTCTTTCAACCAAGTTATTCTCTGAATTAGGCCCTTCACTTGGTTATGTAGGAGCTTTTATTCTCTTTTTTAGGTCAAAATGAGATAGTTAGGGCTCATGATGGTGTTCCCATCATCCTTTTGGTCCTATTAAAACCTTTAGGTAGATTTCCGAGCCATAGAAACCTGTACTTGATTAGAATTTGACGGAACAATGTGTAAGCACCTCTATTTTGATGCACCAAAATTATGTTTATTGTTAAGACTGACATTTCAGGACTAGCTTGGATTGAAGACTCAGTTCAAGGCACAAGTTCAGATAGTTGCTGATGTGCGCCTTTTTCATTTATTTGAGTCTAGGACTTTATTGTAAGAAACCTCAAATAAAACTCAAAAATGATTTTTTCGCATATCTTTTCAAATCCAAATTTTAGGGTTATTAATCAACCAGACTTATTAATTGATCAACCAAAACACTTTGATAGACCAACCTACTTATTTGACCAATCAAATCAGTCCATTTTAGGAAGTTGAGAAAAATCCTCTTGATCGACCAACAAGTGATCGACCAACATCCTTAATTGATCGACCAAAGTACTTTTTGATCGACCAATTAACCTTAATTGATCAATCAATTTTGTTTCCAATTTAAGAAAAACCTTTTGTATAAATAGAGGTCATACGCAGCCCATTCATATACAACATTTTTAGAAACACCATTTAAAATCAGAGCTTCTTGTGCTTATTGCAAAAGGCCTTCACGTCTTGTTCTTTATGCTCTTCGAAAGCACGATGCCTCAAACCTCTACGAAAAATCAGTTTGATCATTTATTGAGGTTCCATAGAATTCATTTTATTGTTATTCTATTTTGTTATTTTGATTTACAGATCCCAAGCTTGTTTGGAAGATCCGTTGTTGTTGTTTTTACTTTCTTCAGGATAAAAGAGAAGGGTTTGTAAGAGGTTGTGCCACCCTTGTTCAAGTGGTGCGAAAAATCCTAAGTTGGGAGGCTTAGGTAGTGGTTTTTACCCGGATTGGGTTTCCACTATAAATTAGGTGTACTTTGTGCATGAATCTCTATTGTCTTATTTTTTAATCTGACTCTTATTTTTAAAGCAATACTATTCACCCCTTCCCTCTGGTATTTAGTTGCGATCCACAAGATGTTCTCCAACCCTCACAATATGGTTTATATTTTAGTCGATAATGTAGTACTATTGACACTTTGTGTTTAGATTTCGCTTATATTTTCTATCGTTAATGATGATTGAAACTTCCTTACTTATAAAACCCTACTCAGACTTGGTATCAATTTTAATTTTGACTTTGTGGGTATGTCAACTGCAAACCCTGAGAAGACTACAACTCCTCCACTAGGGCAACCTAGGGGTTTTAAGCCTTGTTGCAAATGGTAAATGCAACCGCGATTTATGTGAAAGTTAGGTTTTTTGATTTTACTTTTATTTCATTTTTTTTTTTGTAAGAACTAGCAAAACATAGGTATGAGAGTGTAATTGCATCACAATTTTGCATAAATTTTTCACCTATTGTTCAGGCACTTTTCATATTTTTATTTTTACATTTGAAGATAATCTAATTTATTTGATTTTTAAATGTAGAAGAAAAAATTGAGCAACATATACCAAATATGAGTCTCATATGAAATAATATGAGATGAGGAAGCCAATGATGAAGATGATTCTCAAACAAGATGATTTTGTAAGCTGTAAGGAAAAAATGAAGAAAATTGAAAAAAAAGTGTGCCAGTGTCCCGCGGGCGTTTCGCGCACCTAACACACCTCTAGCATGCATCTTGCACTCCTAATGCGCGCTCTAGCCTATCTAGCCAAGCATCCACGTGCAACTTCAGCACACTAGGGCCCATCGCATGTCCCGCACACCAGACGAACCTCTTGCCTGTGCTAAGCATGCCTTGTGTGTCCATACGCCTCTCCCTCATGTAGGTGTAGGCCCAACAAGGAAAGTGGGTCTTTTAGGGGTGGAGTAGGCTTGAAGAAAAAGAAAGAAAAAAAGGAAAGACCTAATGGGATTATTATGCCAAAAGTCATGGGGAAATGTCATTTTTGATGAGATTTGAAGCTTGCTAATCCCCCAAGAATTGCCAAAATTACGGGGCACAAAATTAGATTATTCCTAATGAATTTAAGATTATTTTGGGCCTATAAATGCCCCCTCGACCCTTTGAATGATTCATTCCACATTATTCTTCTTCCTCCTCTCTCCTTGTGCATCTCTTAAGCACGAGAATCTTCGGTGAACTCCCCTCCCTTCGCTTCAACCAGCTGCCATCTTCAAGCCAACACCACCACTCCAAGATGCTTTCCTTGCTCATTCTCTCTATCTTTCTCTCTCTAGTTGTAATCTTTACTTTATTTTATTCTTTCTTTTGAAAATATACATTATTTTATTCATAAAATTTTGTTTTGAATTTTATTCCTTGAAATTTGTGAGTGCCAAAATTATGAAACCTTTTGTGCTAGTGCCTTCATAGTGGATTTAGATATTTTTCAAATTTCATGCATAGATTCTCTATATAAAGAAAGATAAATTTTATTTTCATTTCAATCCTTAGATTATTGCAGTCTAGTCCCTCCTAGTTGTTTAGAATTTTAATACATGCACTATAGTATGAATTTTGTCGTAATTTTTTGTAGGATTCTTATTTAGGTAGTTTTCCCTTCTTCTTGAATTTTTTTAGATTTTTAAAAATTTCATAAAATTATTTCTTAGAATCATTGTGTTTCAACCCTTAGTTTATAATCTGTCCCTTTGTTTTTAGGTGTAATCTCTACTTTTCGTGAAAATAATTCCCAAAAATCTGAAATTTTTTATAAAACTCCAAAAATAATATTTTAGATCAATAATTAGTAATTTAGATGATTTTTCCTCTTTAAAGATAACTCAGACTCTTGCTATACTAATTTCTACTTATTTCGAGAGTTCAGTAACTTTTTTTATAAACAATTCAATTTTCGCATACAATGACACTTCTTTATTACCTTATGAATTGCACGATCAATCTCTCGAAGTGATCTCACAAATTTGCTTCATAGATGTATGCAGCGAATTAGAGGAAGGTGCTCACTCTGAGTATATTGGAAAAGATAAATTCCATATGTGGTTGCAAAGTTCTAGTTAGACTTAATCATGAAAGAGAAGGAGGTAGTTCCTTGATAAAAGAGTTGGTCTTCGTTCTCATCCCAATCATACAAAAAGATGTTAGAAATAATATAACCTAGGAAGGGATGACAATTGTTTAATGGCATTAGACTTATGGTTAATATTATTGATGAGGGAAGAAAATTGCCCTTGCAAAATAAGTTCAATTGGTTGTGACTAGACTGGCAGAACCTGCTTAGACTAGGTCCATGAGGAAATGCAAAGTGGCGTAGTCTACCGAGCAGTTACAAGTCAATGCCATCACTAACCATTATTCCCCATTCTCTCAATAATTCCCCATTACCTATCAAAAACTCTCCATTATTGTGGTGGTTACACCTCCAAATGTATAACCTCTCACATTATGTATTCTATAAATTAGCTCTTACCTCCACATGGAAGGGGACACACACCCAATGTGGGCAAGTTAAGACTCTACAACCTACCACTTCTTGTATTTTCCCCACATATAGTGGATATTGAGGTTAGATTCCCTCACCAGACGTACACCCCTTGAGGTGAAACTAGGTCAACAATTGCCCATGTTCATGTGATTGCTTGCTTATTTTTATTTTCTCATGGCTACGTTACATTTCCTACGCATACAAATTCTTTAATGGCCTTCGGTGGCCTCGAAGGCCCATCAATTATCCATCAATGAGAAAAATCCATAGCTATTTGGAATACCTAAGGAAGATGTAGTGCCATAATCCATGAATCCTAAATACTTCATTTTCTACGTGATGAAATAAATAATGATTTTGGTGAGTTCTTAAGTATATGTCGAAAACACACATATTTTTTAAGGATGGCAGTGACTTCCTCTTGAAGGCAAGCCCTCCTCATACATTTCTCCTTAGTTAATTTCCCTTTTCATGCTATCTTGATGATTCACCTTAGACATGGTGCATATGTTATAGTAGCCAAATTGGGCATTTTATAGAAGGTCTTGCTTGTGAGAGAAGCTCCGTGCTTAAGGTAGCTAACCTAAGGTGATGGTGTGTCCAATCTAACTCTGGGATCTTTTCGTCATTTTGAACACACAATAAATGCTAAGAACAAGAGCTCTGGTCCTTTGTTTGGGCTTACCTTAGCTTGCCAACTTGCTTGGTTCATGGGCCAAGCTCAAGGGGAGACTTGTCCTAAGATAGATCCATGTGTTGGATTTCCCCTGGTGGATCCTTTAGCGATCTAGGAAAATCTAGCCTCAGCATTTTCCAAGCTTTTCTTAACCATTCAATAATTGCATTACTTTGAGCCTTCGCATCAGTGTAGACCTTCAAGTATGATGTTTGCCTCTATACATCAGGATCTTCTAATAGCCAATGAAGCAATTTCTTTAATCCTTTAGGCATCCCTAACCTTTTGTATTATCTTCTTATATGCATCCATGTGAATAACAAGAAGAGAACTGATAGGTATTTAGGGTAGGTAGGTAGTTGCAAGAAGATTGAAGCATGCAAGAAATGTGAAAAAGGAACATCTATAATATAAGTAAAAGAAGGCGCAAGGCATCCTCTTCCGCCACGTAATACATTACTCCCACTTTTGTCTCTCCATGTCTCTCTCTCTCTTCCCTCATTTCAGCCTCTCACAATTAATTGCAAGGAAGGCTTTTCCTCACGTCATTACGTTGTTTCTCCATCTCTCTCGCTCACTCTCTCCCTCTTTCACCGTTTCACACTCTTTTACATTTCATTTGCTACTGGATTTGCATGCTCTTTTTTTTTCCTAATTTCTTTTTCAAGTCATTACTACCTTAATGAGTGGATATAGCCGTTTATTACTTTCTTTTTTTTCTTCTTTAATTTTCTTTTACATATCATTACTACAATAATGAGTGGATATAGTTATTTATTAGATGGGTGTTGATCTTTAACAAAAAAAAAAAAAGGATGGATTTTTATAGAGAAAAACTATAATAATAACATTTTATGCACAAGGAAATATTATATCACAAGATTAAGAACATTAAATGCTAACTAAGACATCTTGAGTGGCTTTAAATTGAGAGAATAACTATAATATATAGCATTCTACGATTAAAGAAAGAAAATATATGAAAGGAATTATGTAAGGTAATCTTCCATTATCTCGATTGCTTGATAAGATATATTTCATATATACAATTTATATGATTGTTTAGGGACATTTTATAGGGAAAATATTCTTTCAAAATGGTGTTTTCAAAAATATTTTGTACAATGATCTCTCACTTTCTCTACGTAAACATAAGATCACTCCTTTATGCGTGCAACGTGTTTGTACATATAAAACTTAACATCTCAAAAAATATTCACCGAAAGTTGATAAAGTATACCTAAATTTTTATAATCTCATGAACATTTCAAACACCCAATCCACACACATACAAGTTCTATATCAAAAGGCATAGCCAAAAAGGTATACTGATTTAACACATCAAAAAAATACAATCTTAATATATAAAATTATGGAAAGAAAGTGCACTAGAGCATCTATATCTATATCTATATCTATATCTATATATAAACTAAAATAAAGTGCGTTCCTCTACACGCTCACACGTGTCCCCCAAGATAGCCCCCTCTTCGTGCTTCGGCTTATTTCTCTCAACTTTCTTAAAAGACAAACACAACTTGTGCGCTTAAGACACAACTCACTACTTCTTTATTACTCAACCAAACTAAAGTAGTTGTTGTCTTTCATATTTCTCCATGTGTCCCCCATCCCCCACTGATGCACCATCTGGATTGCTAGCTAATTAGGGTTAATTATCGTATCATAGTATAGTATCATAATCTAGACAAATGTCATTTATTTGTAGATAATTTTTACTAATTTTATTCCAAGTCATTTATTGGAGGCATTTATTGAATACGTCATTCTCTATCATCCGAAAATCATCCGTTATTCCAAAAAATATTTTATTTACAAATGAATGAATCAAAGAATGAATAAATTCTAAGTCAATTATGTATAAAAAGTAAATGAATTAATGTTAATGACAATGCCTTAAGAATATATACAAGATTAAAGACATTAAAAACTATTCTAAGCTAACTTTGTTAAGTATGCACATGAATATCTAAATGTTAACAACTAATTATATACACAATTGATTAATACCTTAAAACTATATACAATATAAGCACAGAAGGAATATATACAATAATACTAAGTTAGTATCTAAATCATACTATTAATATACATAATATACACTTACAATATAAATATATATATATATATTAACTAACCTATACATACATATACATATATATATACAATACTAACTATATAAATATACTATACATATATCTACTACTAATATATACATCTCTAATTACATATGTACAAGTATTCAAAACATTGAAAACATATATACAAGAATAAGGTAAAAATAAGAGTCTAAATACATATATACAATACTATATATATATATATATATATATATATATATATATATATATATATATATATATATATAACTCTTACACAACATATAAATATATTTAACATACTAATCACTTAATACTTATATAACCTAGCCACTAACACTTAACACATAAACACATGCACATATTAAATGCTTATATACAATACATATATACACACACATACATGACACATTACACACACTAACACTTAACACTTAGTTTAGGTTAGGCTAAAATTATTAGTGGGCTTTTCGCATAGTGCAATGGTCCAGTGTGCTAGAGAAGTCTCTACTAAGCCCACCCTACGGGGGAGGCATATGCCATATTAAGGGTTGATTTAGGCCCATATAGGCCTGCAATAAGGCTCACATCTTTCCTCTCTCTCTCTCTCTTTCTCTCACAAGCTCGGGTTAATGATGATATGGGGAGCCGACCCTTGTACTAGCCGATGAGCCTAGGGGGCTGGTACTTAAATATTGCAAAATGTGCACAGAATCCCACAATGTGAAACTAAAAATCCACACACTAGTGTGATTTATTATCAAGTTTAGGGGTTAAATTAGGTATTAATTAGGGATTTATTTTCTAATTAAACTGCATAAGTGTGTAACCAATATATAGGGCTATTAGATGGTATAGTTTATTTACCTTAATTAATTATATAATTATATTTAAAAATTAGCTAAAGTTAGTCAAATTTACACATTTATATTAGTGCTAATTACTTAATTAAAGTATAAATTAATGAATTGATGGTACAATTGAATCTTAATTTAGTTAATTTATATAATTACAAGATTAATAAATATTTTTAATTGATTTTAACTGATTTAGCTATATATTTACACACGTAAATACACGATTTTATTAATATATACATAATTGTACAATATACATAGTGTTTTACAATATAAATAAGATGATAAATATAATAAAAATAGTTTAAATTATAATATACATGAATACAATATAATTTATTTCATTAGTTAATTAATTTACTAATATAAATTAATTTTACTTAATAATATACTCTATTCACTTTTACAAATATAAATATATACACTATCTAAATAAATAAATATAGATGTATTACTGTACATAATAATTACTGTAAATAGTATATTACATTACAGATCTTATTAGTGTACATATATAGTTATCTATATATGCATATAGGTTATATACATATAGTATAAATAATTATACAATATATATATATAATTAAATAATACTACTCTCTATAACTTAACATAAATACTTATCTACAAAAAATAATATAGATATATCGATTATGCACATTCTGTATGTACATTTAAATTACTATATACAAATAAGTTATGATTATATAAAAGTATATGCACTATATATAATAGGTATTTTTATGGATTTTTGGAGTTTTTCAGGTTTTTATTTTGTTTTTATGTTTTATAGGAATAGATAAGGAGGAGAGAAAGTTAGGAAGAGGAGAAAGAATGCTCTTTTTTGGGTTTTCTTTTGACTTTATTTACAGAACTTGAGAAGTATAAACTCCTGTTGATATGTTTTCCTAACTAGAGAACTCAAATCCTAAATCTAATGACTTAAATATCTAATACTAATCCTAATCTAACTCAAGACACTTTTTATTTATTTATTTACAATATTTTTGAAAATTTCACAAATTTCTCAGAATAAAATGCTATAGAATGGCTTTTAATGATGAGAAATTGATTCAAAACTAATAAAATCATGCAAATGTGCTAGAAAGTAGGATTAGCACATTAAAATCATCTAGACATCAACAGAGATTAGAATCAAACTCAAAAACTTGTTTTAATCATTGAATTAAACAAGAATGTACAATTTGGACAGAAATCATATTTACTATTCATGACAAAGGTGTTTAACAGTGATTAAAAATTGCTTTTAGCTCAATTTACAATCAATCCAAGTACATAAATACTTCTGATATATAGATCTAACATAGAATTAGTTTGGAAACTCGATTAAACTCAAACCCATGTGAAGAAGTACTTGAAATTTCAATTCCAATGGCTGTATAGGTCATTCCTATTCTCCTCAGTCCATTGCTGCGGACAAAGGATGAATCAGGACTTCTCAGGTCTGATCTGATGTAATTCAAGGCTATAATGAACATCTAGAATGTAGATGGATGCTTACTCTTTCCAGAAACTTCACTACTGTTACGACCCGATTCCCGAATCCCTATAGGACATGAGACCGAATCGACTCGACTGATCCCAAGACCTAGTTGTCCAACGAGAAGAAACCAAAAAGCAGGAAAGTAAACCACATTCACTATGCTATGCAACTAACAGTAAACAGGTACAGCAGTAAAGAAGTAAAAACTACTATAGTACATATCACCACCACAACAGTAGAAAAGTAACAAGGTACAGGAATATAAAGTACAGAATGTAAAAGTACATAACATAAAGGTTGACGTGTGCTCGTGCGTGTGTGTTAAGAAGTGTCGTTATAGTCGCACTTGCAACATCGGTTTTAAAGTAAAGAAATGGAGGTGAGTTCGAGTGTCGGTCTCAGGGAGGCGTGAAAATCGGATTTTACTTATCACTTGTCACGGAAAGTGTGGAGTTTTGCTTACGAAAGGTGTGGTTTGAAAAGCGAGAGGGAGAGAGATAGAGAGAGAGATTAGGGTTAGGGTTGTTTCTTGCTTGATCATGCAACTTAAACAAGAAATAAAGTAAACAACTGAACGGAAAGTGACTTCATTAATCATGCAGCATTAGTTCACAGATTACAACATTAGATACATGCTTAAACATAAGTAAAGGAAAGCTTAAAAGAGAGGAAAAGATAGAGAGAGGGGGAGAGCGGCGAGGCAGCCACGGCAGTGGAGAAGGCTCCATTGGCGGCTCGTCGTCTCCGGCGATTATAAGAGGGCCTAAAGCTAGCTAAGAGAGGGGTAGAGTAGTTGCAAGGGAAGTGAATGCCATGAATGAGTGGTTGGAGGGGGTTTGAATAGGGAGAAGGGCTTTCTAAAAGAAGAAGGGGCTTTAGAGACGTCTGGGACATCGCTAAAACCCTTCCAAAAGCGTCAGTGAAGCCCTCCAGCCCGCCGATCACATGCCCGCCCCATTCTTCATCGCACCTAATCTGTGGCTACTGCATGAGAGCCGTCTGATCGAAGATCGGACAGTTGAGATCTTCCCTTGGGCACGCTCGGATCGCACCTCGGGCGCGTGTGTGCACGGGCGTCGTTGCCCGACATGTGCGCATGCGTGGGTGCTCGCTGTCTGAGGGCGCGCCGCGATCTCGGCCGCTCGCTACTGATTGGGCGGCCCAATTTCACCGTGCACCACTCCGTCTTCGATTCTTCACCCTGCGCAGCTCGAACTTGTGTTGCGTACGTGCGGGCGTGCGCGCTAACCGCTGCGCCATGCTCGCTGCTTTGTCGCGGTGACAGTGGGCGGGCACGTGGTTCTCGGCTGAGATTTGATCTCAGCTGAAGGAGGAAGTGGCGTGCGGTGAGCGGGGGGCGACGTGGCACAACGAGGGCCGTTGATCATCAGATCAACGGTCAGAACTTCTTAGGCCTATTGTAGGCACTCCAGATGCCGGATTTGGCCAATCTTGAGTTCGTTGGACTCCGTTCGTCATTCTGAATCCATCCGTGCGGTCTGATTGCTCATTTGAGGCCTGCTTTGACAAGTGCTTACACAAATGGCCATTAATATAGTTTTATAAGCAATCTTGGTATATGATGCATGCAATGCTTCTATTCTACTTATGTTGTGCCTTTTATTCTTAAGATGAGCCCTATTTAACAGAATTATCACCCTCATGCTTACTCCTTGCTAGGGACATTCTAGCCTTTATTTTCTTTTAGATTTTAAGAAGTAATTACTTAGACACTTCGTCACTTTTCAATAGGAGGAAATATACTAAGATCTTAATCTACAAAGACTAAGCAGCGTCCGGGTGTCTGCCAAAATACGAATCGCCCGAATCCTTGCTTTAATGTATATAACTATATATATATGTATATGTATATATATATATTTTTTTTTTAGAATTTTTTTTCGGAATTTATTGTGGGTTGGTAACTTTTCACGGCTACCCAACCCACCCAAAACTCGGTCAAAACCCTAAGTGCTAAGCATCTTGGTGTGAAGATCGTGATAGACTTACTCAACAGTAATTTAAACATACTTCGGGTTTCTATGCCCCTAGGTGACCGGAAGAGAAAATATATTTTCCTGAAGGTGTATTTGTTCGATTGGTAGTTTTCTCCCTACGTTGGTTTTAATTAGGGTCAACACAAGGATTTTTCCAGTGTATATCGCCCCGGCTTGTACTACTTCCCCGCTTCTTCCTTAAGTGTTTTGGTTCTTTTTTTGTGCAGTTATTGAGCTGGGCTCTGGACAACCGACCAATGGGCTGTTACCCACGATCACTTTTCAACCATACTCGTGCGGTGAACTATGGTTTATTTTCTTTTCTTCTCCCCTTTTTTTTTCGTAGGTGGCTTCCCTGATCTCAAATGTACCTAGAGGCAATGGAGAAGAAATGGTCCCGTGGCTGGGTTCTGGATAACCTGCCAATGGGCTGTTACCCACGACAACTTGCCAGCCATACCACCCTAGAGAGTTCATTAGTTACCCAATTTCTATCAAAATCTTCGAGGAGTGAGTCTGTGCAAAAATGTGTGCAGATGCTTAGACTCAAAGTTTTTATGAGTTAGAGGATGAGTTGATAAGTCATACACTTATCACCTTATTTGGTAGGTGGATTAGAATAGCTTAAGGTTGTAAGGATTCGAAGCTAAATCCATATTTTAATAGACACCAAGGCTGATTAAGCCTGAAGGCCTGAAAAGTCTAAGTATTTAAGTTCTTTTTTTGTATTATTTCCCACTATTGACAAGTTTCTAATGTCTAAGTTTTCTTCCTAAATTCAAAAGTTATTTATTTATTTTATTTTATTTTATTCAAACTGATTAAATGAGCTCAGGATTGTGCAATTTATCACCCCCCCATGCTTAAGTTGGACAATGTCTTCATTGGCAAATACATGGATGCATAAGGGTTCTAAAAGGTAGTACCTGAGTGACGTAAAATGTCGGATCAGTCTGAATCTTCTGGGTTGCCTCCCAGGAAGTGCTAAGTTTAACGCCTCCAGCTAGGCGGTGCTTCGTGTCATCCCTCAACAAGGGTGACACTCTCCTTTGGGGGAACCTGGGCCAGGAAGTGCTTCAATCTTTGACCATTAACTGTAAAAGTGTGCCCAATGTTAGGATCAATGATTTCAACTGCCTCATTAGAGTAGGGCTTAACCACTAGAAATGGTCCTATCCATTTGGACCTAAGTTTCCCCGGGAAGAGTTTTAGGCAGGCGTCAAACAGCCAGACTTGCTGGTTAGGCTCAAAGGTTTTTCTATGAATGAGCCGGTCGTGGACGGCTTTCATTTTCTCCTTATACAGTCGACTATTTTCAAAGGCATCCCGACGAATTTCTTCGAGCTCAGATAATTGGAGCATCCTCTGCGCATCGGCTAACTGGGAATCCATGTTACATTGCTTGACAGCCCAGTAAGCCCGATGTTCCAATTCAACAGGAAGATGGCAGGCTTTGCCAAAGACCAGGCGATACGGCAACATGCCTATCGGGGACTTGAAAGTGGTCCTGTATGCCCACAGGGCATCATCTAGTCGTGTGGACCAGTCTTTCCTGTCAAGTCTCACAGTCTTCTGTAAAATGTTCTTGATTTGTCTATTTGAGACCTCGGTCTGCCTGTTTGTTTGCGGATGATACGGGGTAGCAATGCGGTGGTTCACTCCGTATTTTCTAAGTAGGGCACGGAATTGGGAATGGATAAAATGGCTTCCACCATCACTGATCATTGCCTTGGGTATTCCAAACCAAGAAAAGATGTTCTGCTTAACAAAGTCCACGACAATCCTGTGATCGCATCGGCGGGTGGCAACGGCTTCAATCCATTTGGAAACATAGTCTATCGAGACTAGGATGTACTCGAAGCCGTTGGATGGTGGAAAGGAACCCATAAAATCGATACCCCAAACGTCAAAGATTTCGACAATCAAAATGGGCTGGAGGGGCATCATATCTTTCTTGGTCATGGTCCCTAGCGTTTGGTAGCGTGAGCAAGTCTTGGCAAAGTTGTGTGCATCCTTAAATAGGGACGGCCAGTAAAATCCAGACCGCAGAACCTTTGCAGCCGTTTTCTTTCCAAAGAAGTGGCCACCATAAGCCTGGTCATGACAGAAGGAAAGCACACTCTGAACTTCGTCTTCAGGGATACACCTCCTGATGATTTGGTCAGCACAGAGGCGAAACAGCATGGGATCATCCCAGAAATAGTGCTTGGCCTCAGCTAAGAACCTGTCCCGTTGCTGTCTGGACCAACTATGCGGGGTTTGTCCTACAACTAGGTAGTTGACGTAGTCAGCATACCATGGCAGTCTCTTGTATTGCACAGTCAGAATGTGTTCATCAGGGAAAGCGTCAGATAGAGGTAGGGAGGGTCCAATGTGGTCTGGATGAAGTCTAGACAAGTGGTCAGCCACCACATTCTTCGATCCGGCCTTATCTCGAATTTCCAGGTCAAATTCCTGCAGAAGCAGGATCCATCTGATGAGCCTGGGCTTTGCGTCCTTTTTGGCCAACAGGTGCCGGATGGCTGAATGGTCAGTGTAAATCGTCACATGGTATCCCAGCAAGTACGATCGAAACTTTTCAAGTCCAAAGACTACAGCGAGCAGCTCTTTCTCTGTGACTGTATAATTTCGTTGGGCCTCGTCCAACGTTTTGCTTGTGTAGTAGATCACCACAAGCTTCTTGTCTTGCCTTTGTCCCAGGACAGCGCCTATGGCAAAATCTGATGCATCACACATAATCTCAAAGTCCTGGGATCAGTCTGGGGGTTGAAGTACAGGTGCGGTGGAGACTAAGTCCCGGAGGGTGTGATAAGCCTGGATGCAATCAGAAGACATATGGAATATGGCATCGTTGGCTAGAAGGTCGATCAAGGGTTTAGAAAGCTTGGAAAAGTCTTTAATGAACCTTCGGTAGAAGCCAACATGTCCTAGGAATAAGCGAATCTATCAGATCGAGCTAGGTGGAGGAAGTTTGGAAATCAAATCAACCTTAGCCTGATCTACCTTGATGCCCCTATGCAATACGATGTGACCGAGGATAATTCCTTCTTAAACCATAAAATGGCTCTTTTCCCAACTTAACACTAGATTAACCTCGATACATCATTTTAGGATTTTCTCCAAGTTGCTCAGATAATGGTTGAATGAATTCCCGAATACAGAGAAATCATCCATAAAGACCTCTAAGTATTCACCCACCATTTCTGAAAAAATGGCTAGCATGCAACGCTGGAAGGTCGCAGGTGCATTGCATAACCCGAACGACATTTGTCGGAATGCAAATGTGCCATACGGGCAAGCGAATGTGGTCTTTTCTTGATCCTCCGGAGCAATTGCGACTTGGTTATATCCTGAATATCCATCCAGGAAGCAAAAATACTTCTGCCCTGCCAATCTTTCAAGGATTTGGTCAATGAATGGCAAGGGGAAATGATCCTTCTTAGTGGCTTCATTGAGCTTCCTATAATCAATACACACCCGCCATGCGATGGTGGTGCAGGTGGGGATGAATTCACCATGATCATTGGTGACAACGGTGAGCTCAGCTTTCTTGGGAACCACTTGAGTGGGGCTCACCGAGGGGCTATCGGAGATAGGATAGATGATGTCGGCGTCAAGCCACTTGATAATTTCTTTTTTAACGACCTTCCACATGTTTGGGTTTAAACGTCTTTGCATCTGGCGGGAGGGTCGTGCACCGTCTTCTAGGTAGATCTTATGGGTGCAATAGGTGGGGCTAATTCCTCTTAAGTGAGAAATGGTCCAACCAATGGTGGCCCAATGTTCTGAAAGGGTCACGGTCAACCTAAGTTCCTGATCCTTGGTTAGATGAGAATTAATAATCACAGGGAAGGTCTGATCAGGTCCCAGGAAGACATACTTGAGATTCTCGGGCAATGGCTTAAGTTCAGGTGCGGGTGGAACCACAGTTGATGGAAAGGGAAAGGGTGGGAGTTAATCAACATCGATCTCCTCAAATGGTGTTGTGTGATGGTACTCAGCCTTACAGAGGTCCACGGGTAGTGATGGTGATGGGTCAGAACAGTCATTACGGGTTTGATAGTCTGATACAGAACTAAGGGTGAGGCATTCCTCGATTAGAGTTTCCACGGGATCATGTTCCTCAACGCAATCGCAATCAAAAGACTTTGTTGCCTGGAAGATATCCAATTGCATTTTCCTGTCCCTGAAGGCGATTTCCATACATCCTGTGTCACAATCAATGTTTGCCTTTGCCGTAGCTAACAAAGGTCTGCCTAAGATATGGGTGCGTTCTGTAATTTTTCAGGGACTTCCATGTCGGGCACCAAAAAGTCAACCGGGAAATAGAAGTCCTTGACCCGTACAATTATGTCCTCGAAAACCCCCCTCAGGATTTTCACTGATCTATCAGCCAGCTGGATGGTGACAGGGGTTGGTGTCAACTCTCTGAAACCAAATTGGTGGTACAGGGTTGTTGGAATCAGATTGATAGAAGCACCTAAGTCCAGGAGCGCTCTATCAAATGTCATGTCCCCGATATTGCAGGAAATCAGGGGCCCTCCTGGGTCAGTTCGCTTGAGCGGAAGGTTGCTTGATATTATGGAACTTGCTTGTTCAGAGAGCACAACCTTCCTAGGTGCTTGAGGTCTCGGCTTACGCTTGGGTGTACAGGCATCCTTTAAAAACTTGGCGTAAGTAGGGATGTGCTTGATGGCTTCAAGGAGCGGAATATTAATTTGTACTTGCTTAAAGATCTCCAACAGCTCCTCAGTTTCCACAACATTCTTCTTTTTCTTGATTATTTCCAAGGCCTCAGGGTAGGGTGCCTGAATGTGGATTGGTTCTATTTTTGGGTCCTTGGTTGGTGCCTCTTCTGAGTCGGGTATTTCAGCGGGTGAAGTCTCGGGGAGAGTCAGCTATTTGGGATCCTGGGTTTTGGTGCCACTTCTCAAGGTTACTGCATTCGCAGAGGCATTGGGGTCATGGGTTGATCCTTGATAAGACGAGGACGAAGAAGCACCAAACCTAGGGGGTGTTTGTGGGGCTGGCTGGACCATGTGAGCCTGCCCGGGATTGCCTTGGAACCCTTGCAAATTGGGGCCTCTGTTAATTATGTTTCGTGGGTTCAGTTGTGGCTGGGAAGGTAGGGATCCTTGTTGTTTACAGTCCAAGAGTTGGCTTAATTGTCCCTTTACCAAGGCCATTTCCTCCTGATGTTTCTGGTTCATGTCAGCCATCATCTTTATTAACGTGTCCATTTGGTTTTGTGGGGGAGGAGCCGCCCTATTCTGAATATATTGGGGTCTAACTAGTGGTCCTTGCTGATAGGGGGGCAAGTGTGGCTGCTGGTTTGGCCTGGGCTGGTTTTGGGATTGCGATGGTTTCTGGTTTGTCCAACCAAAGTTGGGGTGGTTACGCCAGCCAGTGTTGTAAGTGTTGGAGAAAGGGTCAGGTTTCGCATAACCTTGGACGGCTTGCACATCTTCAAGGATAGCCGATGTTGATGAAGAGGGAAGGGAGTAATCAAGGGTTGAGGGAGCAAAGGTCCCTCCCTGGAATATGGTCAGGGTTTGTTCCAGGTTCAGTTGGGTTAAGGGCTAGACCAGGTCAACATTATGCGCTCCCTTTGCTAGGGAGAAAATCTGTAAGGGGTTCTTGGTCTGGTTCAGTAGCTCATCAATCTTTTTGTCCACCAATTCCACTCGATCCAATTTCTTGGCAATGATGTCCATGTCAACCATTCCAGAATTTGCTTGTACCTCATAAATCCCACCATGGGGTTGACTGGACCTGTTGAACTTGGTCATGGAGGCATTGTTGAGCGAATTCTCGCTCATAGACTCAAAGAGCTCAAACGCGCTCTCTTCGTCCTTGTTCAGGAAGTTTTCCTCGCATGAGGCATCGACTAAGTTTCGTAGGTTGCTGTCCAGACCATGGTAGAAAATCTGGGCCAATTTCCACCTTAGTACTTTGTCGTGTGGGCATTTCCTCAAGAGTTCATTAAACCTTTCCCACGCCTCATGAAACTGTTCCCCACCCTGGAGTGTAAAGGTAGTGATAGCTCTTCTGAGGGCATTGGTCTTTCCTGTGGGGAAGAATTTCTTTAAAAATGCATGCCTCAGTTCTTCCCAGGTGGTGATGGGTCCACTTAGGGTTCTAAGCCAATGAGAAGCCTTGTCTCTAAATGAGAAGGGAAACATCTTGATTAGAACAATGTCAAGGCTAATGTTTCTAGGTTTCACAGTTCGTGCTATGCGGTCGAGATCCTCTAGGTGCTGAAAGGGGTCCTCATGAGCTTCCATGAAAGTGGCTCTGGATCAGACTTAAGACATTCGGTTTTAGCTCAAAATCATCTCCCCCTTCGAGGATCCTAAGGTGTGGCTCGACTCTAATAGTGGAGGGATTATAGAAATCATGGAGGGGCCTTGGCTAATCCTGAAATGGTGGTATATCGAGTGGTGGTTGCTCTTGTACGCATTGGAAAGGTGGTGGTGGTTGTTCTTGTGGGTTCTGTAACCGTTGTATGGCCTGCATGATGGTGTGGATTTGTTGTTGCTGAAGCCGGTGGTTTGCATTAATTTGGGCTTGGATGATGGCCATTGCGTCTGGTGGGGGTTGATCCTCAGCCTCATCTACCCTAGGTTTAGCCATGGTCCTAGCAGAATCGCGTCGCCTAGATTCCTACCCCAAAACACACAACTCGGGATGCAGTGAGCGTCTCCCGTGCATAGACTAGAGAAGAACAGGAGGGGATGCGGAGGGCAACAAATGCGAGAAATGTGTTTCAATCAAGCACACATGCCTAGTCCTTATGGTGTATTCCTTAGGAGACCTAAAAATATCACAAAGGGTGATTAAGTTCGTCAGCACTGGACTCCCCTTCCCAAGGCTAATCTGGCCAGGTTGATTATGAGGGGATTACAGGGAAGGTTCTTCCTTTGGCTTGCACCTTCGGTTCCGTAGACCTCACAACCGCTGTAACGACCCAATTTCCCGAATCCCTACGAGACACGAGAATCGGACCGACCCGACTGATCCCAAGACCCAGTCGTCCAACAAGAAAGTAACCAAAAGAGCAGTAAAATAAACCACATTCACCATGTATATAACTAGCAGTAACAAAATACAGCAATAAAGAAAGGATATACTACAGTATACACCACCACAACAGAAGAGAAATAAACATGTACATAACATGAAGCATACAATAAAGAGAGTACAGGGAGTAATAGAAAACTACTCACTATAGCGGAAAGAAAAGTACAGAAGGTACTACAGGTAACACTACTAGGCTCTACTAGGCCCAGTGCCCTCTGCAGCCGCTGACTCTGGCTACTCAACACTTGGTCCTGAAAAGGTAACAAGGGTGACACGTCAGCGAAACGCTGAGTAGAGTGACAACTAAAAGTTAAAAGAAGCAGTAGAGTGTACAGTAGCTGTTATATTTTTACTTTCTTTATTTATATTTTCTCAATTATTCACTGTTGATTTATTTCTCAGATCATTCTCTTGATCTTGAATGTTCCTCGTGGGAACGATCTTGATTGCAGTCTTTTCTGAAAAGTAGAAGTAACACGTGGTGCTCTCCTGGCCGGGAGAGTCCCCCACGGTGGTCCTACCCTCAGTCAAACACCCCAAGGTCGCTGATAGACGTAACGGTGACTACAGCATGCGCAATAAACACCCGGGTAGCTACCCCGCACTGGCACGCGGTCAGTCGTTTCCGTTAACGGGTGCGCCCAAAGCACAGCACGGAACCAGTATAGGGCAGAGCCCTCTTAGTAACAAGGGTCCAGCCCCTCCACAGTAACCAAACAGGGGTCTTGCCCCTCCACAGTCCGCGCACCCTCGCCTGACTACCCTGACAAGTCGGTGTAGGAGGGCTAGCAGAACCCCGAGGCTCGTGGGGTAGCTAGTGCTCTCCCTACACTAGTAGTTCTCCTCGGTACTGTGTACACGAGGGCCAAAAGTCGGTACAAAGTGGCCAGACCTAACCCTGGGTCCCTGGGCCGGCTAGCTCCGCTCTGCACTAAATAGGGGGACAATTGCTCTCCTTGGTACTCCGTACTCAAGGGCCAGCTCACTTCCCCAATTCTATTCCATTCCCTTTCCAAGAGTTCTACTCCTAATTCCCCGTGGGGTTCATGCTCTTTTAACTCAGCCAATTTAGGTTTCACCGTTCCAGCTTTATTTTCATAGAACCCATGTTCTCAACCGTATTTATTCATTCATAACAGGCAACTGTTAACCAATTTACAGGCAGTTATCATTTCCTTTCCACTTTTCCAAGACTGCAATGTTTATATATTCAACTAGTTTTCCCGTCCTAGGATTCATGCCATACCCTAGGATCTAGCATTCAATCTAGTTTTCCAGTCCTAGGATTCATGCAATACCCTAGGATCTATCATTCAATCTAATTTCTCAGTCCTAGGGTTTATGCAATGCCCTAGACTCTATTAATTGTTTCATAATTGTACAATTTTTGTTAAATAAATTAAAGGGCCACTCTACTCGTGAAATTGGGAGTACTGGGGGCGTGGTCGGCAATCCCGCGTGCCTCCGCAACCCCCAAAGTCACAACGGAATGAGGTCCTAACACAAGGATCATCACAAGGAGTTTCTCAGAATAGTATACAATTACTGTAAATAGGTAAAGGAAATAAATCTGGAAAGAACGCGACTTGAAACACGGAAAACAGACTCCGAACGGACCCTAAATGGGTCAAAAACGACAAATCTGCCCAAAATCAGACGTCTGGAACTTCTTCCAGATGACTTAAAAGGTTGATCAGGTCATACCTTGGTCTGTGCAGTCCTTCAGACGTCCAAAAGCCCGCTGGATCATCTGGTCCTAGTTCCCAGACGTCCGATTGTCACCCCGGACGTCTGGAGGTCCTCTCTGTCGTCTGGTACTGTGGCCAGACGTCTGATCCGTGTGGGATGGCGAGCCCTCGCGCCCTCCCGAATAGAACCTGCGGACACACACACCCACTCTCATCACGAAGAGGCATAGAAGAACACGGCAGACGGCTGCATGGCCGTACATTCGTAAAAAGGAGAAGATAGGAAAATATTGTACTTGTCAGACGTCTGGACCTTCCTCCAGACGTCTTCTGCGTCGTCTGGACGTAAGTCCAGACATCTGATTCTGGGAAACTTTCCCAGAATCAGGACCCTTTTCTCTCTCTGCCCACTTCGCATGGCCGCGCCGCGCCGTGTCAGCCTGTTGCCCGAGTTGCAGCAGCTCCTCCGTAACACCCCACTCCCTCTGCTCTCCCGTCGGCCGGCTCTAGCTGCCCCGGCAAGCTCGCACCCTCGCAGTCAGGCTTTCTCTTCCTCTCGTAACAACTCCTTCCCGCATGCTCGTTGTAGCCGCTGCTGCCGCACTCGCTCGCTTGCTCGCTCACTCTCAGGAGAAGGAGAAGATGAAGATGGTGGAGTGAGGGTGAGGGAGAGGGGAGCACTATTTAAAGGTAGCGCGGGGAAAGAGAGAAAAGAAGCAGCGTCGTCTGCAGGGAGGGAGAAAAAGGAGAAGACGAAGGCGGCGGGTTCAGTCTGCTCGCGCAGGCGCACAGACGCGAACCCGTACGCTGAAAAAATTTAATACCAGACGTCTGGAAAGGGTTCCAGACTTCTGGCAAGATGTCTGGGACACTTCCCAGACATCTTAACTATGTCTGATGCCCATTTTCGTAACAACCGCGGTCTTTTGACACTGCCCCGCAGCCTAGTCACTAGATTCTACCAAGGGAATGAAAGCCAAGTACCCAGCGAACAAAACCTTGTCTTTCGAGACTTAACTCAGTCCTGCCTAGGGCACGTCTACTCAGTTTTAAAGGACTAGGATAGTGCTTGTGCTAGGGTTATGTGATGAGGCGTTGATTGGGGTGGTGCCTCTTAATTTTCCACTGTCAAGGTGTGTGCTTCTATCAAAACATGGTTTTCAAGCAAGGATTTTTAAGATGCGGTGTCTTTTTGTGTTTCATCCTTACTTTAGTGCTTTCTAGGGTTGACGTGTCTTAATGTTTTCAGACAAGTTTCAGTGGGCACGTCAAGTTCTACACACAATTCGGTGAAAGTAGATTTCCTTTTATTCTGTAGAGGCTCTAAAACCCTAATGTACGCATCCTAATGATCATGCAGCTTCTAGTAGATGAGTCGATTTTAGGGTTGAGTGGTGCGGCCCAGGTCAACTCACGGTGGCTTCGCAAACACCACTCAAAAAAGAGAAGAATACTCCAAGCATTTATTCAGAATGTTAGAGTGTACATTTTTTTGTGGGGTGATGTGTTAAGGATGTGGGTCAAGCAATCATACACCACGCCAATTTTTTTTCAATTTTTACAAATTTTTTTAGTTTTTCACTCAAGCAAACAATCATGAGTGAAGGATGACTTACTATCGGTCCTTGTTGTGCCTACTCCCTTGTTACCATCATGGGATGCGTCGCTTCGTCGTCCAAGCGCCGAATTCCTGAAACCATCAAGTAAAAAGGAAAATAGGGCATTAGACGATGTGAGAATGGATGTGGAATGGAAGTGACAAAACAAATCCGTTGCCTCCCTGGCAACGGCGCCAAAAACTGACGTGCGCTCGTGCGTGTGTGTTAAGAAGTGTCGTTATAGTCGCACTTGCAACGTCGATTTTAAAGTAAAGAAACAGAGGTGAGTCCGAGTGTCGGTCTCAGGGAGGCATGAAAATCGGATTTTGCTTATCACTTGTTTTCATGGAAAGCATGGAGTTTTGCTTGCGAAAGGTACGGTTTGAAAAGCGAGAGGGAGAGAGATAGAGAGAGAGATTAGGGTTAGGGTTGTTTCTTGCTTGATCATGCAACTTAAATAGGAAATAAAGTAAACAACTGAACGAAAAGTAACTTCATTAATCATGTAGCTTTAGTTCACAGATTACAACATTAGATACATGCTTAAACATAAGTAAAGGAAAGCTTAAAAGAGAGGAAAAGATAGAGAGAGGGGGAGAGCGGCGAAGTAGCCACAGCGGGGGAGAAGGCTCCGTCGGCGGCTCGTCGTCTCCGATGATTACAAGAGGGCCTAAAGCTAGGTAAGAGAGGGGTACAGTAGTTGCAAGGGAAGTGAATGCCTTAAATGAGTGGTTGGAGGGGGTTTAAATAGGGAGAAGGGCTTTCTAAAAGAAGAAGGGGCTTTAGCGACGTCCGAAACGTCGCTAAAACCCTTCCAAAAGCGTCAGTGAAGCCCTCCAACCCGCCGGTCACATGCCCGCACCGTTCTTCTTCGCGCCTGATCCGTGGCCGCTGCATGAGAGCCGTCCGAGATCTTCCCTTGGGCGAGCTCGAATCGCGCCTCGGGTGTGCGTGTGCTCGGGTGTCGTCGCCCAACATGCGCGCATGCGTGGGCGCTCGCTGTCTGGAGGTGGGCCGCATGGCGCGATCTCGGTCGCCTGCTGCTGATCAGGCCGCCCAATTTCACCACGTGCCGCTTCGTCTTCAATTCTTCACCCCGCACGGCTCAAACCCGCGTCGCGTGCGTGCGGGTGTTTGCGCTAATCGCTGTGCCACGCCCGCTGCTTTGTTGCGGCGACCACGGGCGGGCGTACGATTCTCGGCCGTCCAATAAAAGATCGACAGCCGAGATTTGATCTCAGATGAAGGAGCAAGTGGTGTGCGGTGAGCGAGGGGCGACATGGCGCAACGAGGGCCATTGATCATCAGATCAACGGTCAGAATTTCTTGAGACAATTGTAAGAGCTCCGGATGTTGGATTTGGTCAATCTTGAGTCTGTTGGACTCCGTTCGTCGTTCTGAATCCATCCGTGCGGTCTGATTGCTCATTTGAGGCCTGCTTTGACAAGTGCTTACACAAATGGCCTTTAATACAGTTTTATAAGCAATCTTGGTATATGATGCATGCAATACTCCTATTCTACTTATGTTGTGCCTTTTATTCTTAAGATGGGCCCTATTTAACAGAATTATCACCCCCATATGCAGTGTTATCAAAGGTACAAGAGTCCACTCACTACTACAAAAGGAGTACAACAAAAGAACTACAGCTACTGGGCTCTACTGGGCCCAGTATCCTCTGCAGCCGTAGACTCTAGTTGCTCAACACCTGGACCTAAAAAGGGTTGTGAGTACACAAAGTCAGCGAACACTGAGTAGAGTGGCAACCAACTAACTAAAGCAGTAAAAGTGGACAGGTAGCTGTTTATTCCATTTACTTTATTTCACAATTTATTCCTTTTCACCCATTGGCTTATTTATCAGATCTCTTTCTTGATCTCGAATGTTCCTTGTGGGAATGATCTTGATTGCAGTATTTTTCGAAGAGTAGAAGGCACACGTGGTGCTCTCCTGGCTAGGAGAGTCTCCCGTGGTGATCCTACACCCAGTCAACCACCCCAAGGTCACGGACAGACGTAATGGTGACTACGGCATGCGCGATAAGTGCACGGGTAGCTACCGTGAATTGGCACACGGTCAGTCGTTTCCGCTAATAGGTGCGCCCAAAGTATAGCATGGAACAATATAGGGCCTAGCCCTCTTAGTAACATGGGTCTAACCCCTAAGAACCAAATAGGGGTCTCGCCCCTCCATAGTCCTCACGCCCTCGCCTGACTACCCTGGTTTGCCCAGTAGGCCTAACAAGTTGGTGTAGGGTGGCTAGCTGAACCCCAGGCCTCGTGGGGTGGCTAGCTCTCTCCCTACACTAGTAGCTCTCCCTGATACAATGTACACGAGGGCCACGGAGTCGATGCAAAGTGGCCAAACCCACCCCGGGTCTCAACCCAAAAGGCAGCAAGCTCCCCTCTACACTAAGAGGTAACATGCGCTCCCTTTGGTACCACGTACTCAAGGGCCAACGCACTTCCCAACACATTTCCAGATCCTTTCCATTTATTTCCAAGAGCTCTACTCCTATTCCCCACGTAGGGTTCATGCTCATATTCCTTATGCCATTCCATACCAGGTTTCACCATTTCTATTTTCCATTCTCAGGTTCTACACATGCAGCTCGTGTTTCTATCATTCACATTTCCGTTCTCAGATTATACACATGCAGCTCGTATTCTAGTATTTAACGTATACAACAGGTAAGGTTACATGCAACTGTTTCACTAGCATAGTTAATTCATATTTCACAGGCAGTTATTTCTATCTACTCATTCAAGACTGCAAAACACACATACAGACATTTCAAGTGTTTCTCGTTTTAGGATTCATGCCATATCCTAGTTTCTAATCATTCATTCCACACATGCATTCAGGTTTGTATTTAATTTAGGGGAAGCCACTCTACCAGTCAACCCAGGAGGATTGGGGGCTCGAACGGTAGGCTCACGTGTCTCAGTAAGCCCCGAACCCGAAATGGAACGAAGTCCTATAACAAGGAGCAATCACAATAGAACATTCAGAACAGTATAGAAAGCCTTCTAACGAGTAGGGGAATTCACAAGAAAAACATTGGTATCTTATTTAAGTAAAACATACCTCAAACGGACCCTAAACGGGTCAAAACAGGGTTATTGACTCAAAATCAGTTGTCTGGAACAACTTCTAGACGTCTTAAAAGTGTCCAGAAATGCACCTTAGCTTTGCACCAACCTCAGACGTCCAGGAACTCTTCTGGACCATCTGGACCCATCTCCAGACATCTGACCACCTCTCTGGACGTCTGGAAGTGCTTTCAGTTGTCTGGTAAGCTCCCCAAATGTCTGAACTGCGTGGGAGGGTCTGTCTCGTGCCTTCCCAAAGCAAATCCTACATGCCACCAGTAAATCTTCTCAAAACAAACCTTGCGAAGGGTAGCAGCGGAGCGGCCTGCATGGTCGTATCCGCAAAGGGGACGTACCTTCGCAAAGACCTCTCTTCAGATGTCTAAAATCGCCTCCAGATGTCCGCACTATTGTCTAGAGGTCACTCCAGATGTCTGATTCTGGGAAAAACCCAGAACTAGAACCTGCATCCGCTCTCTCACGCCACGCGTGGCCGCGCCTGCAGCTCCGGCTGCAGCAGTGTCGGGGCTGATTTCCCCGACGCACTCCTCTTCGTGCACGCTCCGCTCCGGCCGTGCGCTCCCGGCGAGCTCCCACGCGAGCTCGCGAACTCACTCTCCTCTCCTCAAGCCGCTCCTTCTCGACGCCGCTCTCGCTCGCGTTGGCTCTCTCGCTGGAGTGGAGAAGAAGAGAAGAAGATGGCTAGTGTGGGGAGAACGAGAGAGAGGGAAGGGGTTTAAAAAGTTGGGGGTTTAGGGTTTGCTGGAGGTGGGGAGAGAGAGAAGAAGGGAAGGAAAACGAGAGTACTGTCTGCGCGTAGCCTGCGCGCAGACGTAAGCTCGTACTCAAAATTTTTGATTTCCAGACGTCTGGAAAGGTGTCCAGACATTTGACTGACAGTCCAGACGTCTTAAAAGGCTCAAACAACAAAAGTCTTAACATCACAACAAACTTAAAGGAAGTTTCATCCCGAAACTTGAGCTAGTTAGGGTGCAGAAAAGAAGTATAAACGCATAACAAACTTAAAGAGGATTGAACCCGGTCTGAAAAGACGTACCCTCAAAGAGCTCTGGGTACCGCTCTCGCATTGCTGCCTTAGGCTCCCAGGTAGCCTCCTCACACCTCTGGCTCCTCCACAAGACCTTCACCAGGGGTATCTGCTTCCGTCTCAAACTCCGGATGACTATCTAGTATCTGCACTAGTTGCTCGGGGTAGGTCAGGTCATCACCCACCTCGACACTCTTGCGGCTTAGAACGTGATTGGGATCGGCGACGTACTTCTTGAGGTTGGACATGTGGAACACATCATGCACACCAAAAAGCTGGGGAGGAAGGGCAAGCCTGTAAGCAACGGGTCCTACCCTCTCCAAGACCTCAAAGGGCCCCATAAACCTCGGCGCGAGCTTCCCTTTCACCCCAAAATGCTGCAGGCCCTTCATGGGCGAAATGCGTAAAAAGACGTGATCCCCAACCTCGAACTGCACCTCTCTGCGCTTCAGATCGGCATAACTCCTTTGTCTGCTCCTAACAGTGCGAAGTCGTCTGTGAATCTACTCAACCACCTCCTGACTCTGTCGGATAAGCTGGGAGCCAACCTCCCACTTGGTCCCCACCTCAACCCAACTCAAGGGCACAGTACACCTCCATCCGTACAGAGCCTTGTAGGGTGCCATGCCGATGCTCGAGTGATAACTGTTATTATATGCAAACTCTGCTAGGGGCAAGTGCTCCTCCCAAGAGCCCCTCCAGTCCAGTACACAGGCACATAATAGGTCCTCAAGTGTTTGTATCATGCACTCTGACTGTCCATCCGTCTGGGGGTGGTACGCCGTATTGAATCTCAACCGTGTCCCCAAAGCCTGCTGAAACTCAGCCCAAAATTAGGTTGTAAAGCGGGTATCCCGGCCAGATACAATCTCACGCGGAACTCCGTGCAGATGTATCACATCATGAATATACCTCTCTGCCAACTACGCTGGTCCCAAAGTGACTCGGATCAGCAAGAAATGCGCCATCTTCATTAATCTATCTACAATCACCCAGATTGTGTCGTATCCTCGCTGGGTAATGGGCAAGCCCACCACTAAGTCCATGGTGATGCTCTCCCACTTCCACTCTGGCACGGGAAGTGGCTGCAACGGCCCTGTAGGCCTCTGATGCATGGCCTTCACCTGCTGGCACACTAAACACTGCTGCACGAACTCACCTACATCCCGCTTCATCCCCCTCCACCAAAAGTCACATCTCAGATCATGATACATCTTCGCGTTCCTAGGATGTATGATGAACCTGAAATCGTGTGCCTCAATCAGGAGCTCTCTCAACAACTCCTCGTCTCTGGGAATGCACAAACGTCCCCTCATGCGTAGTACCTCATCAGTAAAGGAGAAGTTTCCAGGGTCCCCTGACAGTACTCTGTCTCGCAATGACTACAGGTACATGTCTGTCATCTGTCCTGTGATGATGCGATCTATCAGCTCTGGTCTCGTCTGTCGTGTCACTGTCACTGCCCCACAGTGCCCCTGTAACACTAGGGGTCGCAACTGCCCAACTCCTCCATGAGTCTCCAACTCTGTGCCTATAAACTGGCCAAGTGGGCGAGCGCTTTCCGGCTCAAGGCGTCAGCCACCACGTTGGCCTTCCCCGGATGGTAGGAGATGCTGTAGTCATAGTCTTTCAAGAGCTCTAACCAACGTCTCTGTCTCATGTTAAGCTCCTTCTAATCAAACAAATACCTGAGGCTCTTATGATCTGTGAATATCTCAAAAGTCTCACCTTACAGTCAGCGCGAAGACAACAGCTGCCAGCTTTAAGTCGTGGGTAGGGTAGCTATGCTCATGGGGCTTCAGTTTCCGCGAAGCGTAAGCGAAAACGTAACTCCCCTGCATGAGCACACCCCCTAACCCCTGCAAAGAAGCATCTATGTACACAACAAAACCGCCACTGCTGTCTGGGATGGTAAGCACAGGAGTTGAAATCAGCCTCTCCCTCAACTCCTGAAAACACGCCTCACAAGCGTCTGTCCAAGAAAAGGGTACGTCCTTCCGGGTCAACTGTGTCATAGGATGCGCAATCTATGAGAAAGCTCTGATAAACCACCGGTAGTAGCTTGCCAGTCCCAAGAAACTGTAGATCTCTGTCACTATACATGGTCTCTCCCACCTGAGCACTGCCTCTACCTTAGCTGGATCAATAGCCAAGCCATCCCATGAAATCACATGACCTAAGAAGGTCACTTGCCTCAACCATAACTTGCACTTGCTATATTTGGCATACAGCCTACGCCATCGTAACGTGTCTAGAACCATCTGCAGGTGCTGTCCGTGCTGCACCTGATCCCACGAGTAAATGAGCACATCATCGATAAATACCACCACAAACTGATCCAAATATGGTCTAAACACCCGGTTCATCAAATCCATGAAAGCAGCAGGGGCGTTGGTCAGCCCAAACAACATGACCAAAAACTCGTAGTGTTCGTATTGGGTGCTGAAAGCTGTCTTTGAGACGTTGGTCTCCCTGATCCTTAACTGGTGGTAACCAGATCTCAAATCTATCTTGGAGAAAATCGTAGCACCCCGCAACTGGTCAAACAAATCATCGATCCTCGGCAGTAGATACTTGTTCTTGATGGTGACCCTATTCAGCTGTCTGTAGTCCACACAAAGGCGTAGGGTACCAACCTTCTTCTTCACAAATAACATCGGGGCTCCCCATGGAGATGCACTGGGCCTCACAAAGCCCTTCTCCAATAGGTCCTGCAACTGAGACTTGAGCTCTCGCAGCTCAAGTGGTGCCATCCTGTAAGGTGTTGTAGAAATGGGGCTGGTCCCTGGTACCAGTGAGATCTTGAACTCGATCTCACGCTCAGGCGGTAGTCTTGGCAGCTCCTCTGGAAACATGTCGGGGTACTTTCTGACCATCGGGATACTCTGAAAGTCTACCATGGGGCTGGGCTCTACCACTACACAAGCCATAAAGCCCTCACACCCCTAGCCCAAAAGTCTCACTGCCCGAAGTGCAGAAATGCACCTGAAGCATCCGTCCACCAGCTGTCCATGAAACTCAAAAGAAGTCATCTCCATTATGGAGAAGGCGATCTTCCTCTAAAATAGTCCACCAAAGCATGGTAAGCGGACAGCCAATCCATCCCCAAAATCATGCCAAAGTCCTCCATCGGTATCATAATCAGGTCAGCGGGGAGGCTGTGTCCCCTAACACTGACCTCATAGTCTGTGTAAAACTCCTCAGCTACAAACAACTGACCACCCGAACCTCTGATCACAAAAGGATCCTCTAACAATACACAGTCCTATCCCAAACTGACAACAAAACTCGCAGCAACAAACGAGTGTGTGGCGCTGGAAACAAAAAGTGTGTAAACTAATTTGCCGGAAACTGTAACCATACCTGCCACCACTAAACCTGAAGCTCTGCTGTCTGTGTGTGTCAGGGCGTTGATACGCCCCTCAGCTCTCGGTGTGGAAGAAGCAGCCACACTCTGTGTCGAACGGGTAACCGCTGGCTGGTACCCTCCCCTCGACTGCTGTCCTCCCCCACGCACTTGGGAACCACGGCCTCCCACTCAGCTTCCAGCATTTGGTGCGGGGAGCATCTGCTGACCTCCAGCCCTAGACGGGCAGTCCCTCCTGATGTGGCCCGGCTAGCCACACTGGTAGCAGAGGGGAGCTCGACTCCCGTCCTTGGTAGGTCCCTACTAACAGCTGGGCGGGGGTCGGGGGGCCCCAAAGTCCACTGTCGGCCCCGCAAAGCATGACGGCTCTCCTGCGGGTGTCGCGTGCCTCCTCTCTCCCCGGCCCTGTGAGTAGTCTGGCTGGTAGGGCCTCTTCCGTTCGCTGTCAGTGTCATGTGAACCCGGGTTGGTGTCCTCATATGTCATAGCTGCCTCCACCACTCTCGAGAACGTGGGCAGCTTCAGGGGTTTGACATACCCCCGAATGGCAGGTCGGAGCCCCTCAGTGAACCTCCACAAGCGCTCCTCCTCGGTAGCCACAGCTATCGCAGTGAAATGTGGCAGCTCCAGAAAATGAGTACGATACGCGCTCATAGTCATCGTCCCTTGGCGGAGAGTGTGGAACTCCTGCCTCCTCTGATCCTGCCATGTCTGAGGGAAGTACTTCTAGTAGAAGAGGATCACAAACTAGTCCCACGTCAACTCTGCCCTCTCCTGACCTCTAACCGCCCTCCACCACCTATGTGCCGCACTCTCCAGCTGGTACGTGGCAAAGGCCACGCGTCACTCCACAGGGGGGCGAAGGGTGTCGAACACCTTCTTGATCTGCTCTAATCAATCCTTCTCCTCAGTCAGGTCCTCATCCTCCTTGAAGGAGGGGGCTTCAGCTTCCGGAATTGTTCGAAAAGCTCGTAATGTCGCTGTAGTAGGGAAACGGGCATGCCTCCAGGCAGGGAGGGCTTGTGCTCGGAAGTGTTAGAGTGCGGTGGGGGCGGTGGAGGACCACCCCCTCCCCCACATCCAGCGCTGTGCCTGTCTCGTGGCCCCACAGAGGACTCCCCCTCCACGTCCCCAGGGAGAGGTGCCCATGGAGGCGAGTGGAGCTCCTCTTGTACAATCCCCCATATCAACTGGGTGAGGTCCTGGGCCTGAACGCCCAAAAGAAGTGGCTGGTCCAATGAAACGTCAGGCTTAGCATGCCCGCCCCTCCGACCTCATCCTCGACCGCGTCTACGGCCCATCTTAAGGACTCAACGTTGAGGCATCTCCTTCATGGAGACGTGAAAAATAGAACAAGGCGACGTCAACTCTAACGGTCATCCAGCAAAAGAATTCTCAGAATCGATGTCAAAAGATACATTGTGGTGGTTACTCTAGTTACATGCACGTGAATTGGTTGTTCTCAAGCTAGTTGGTTCATTTCTCTGGACGACCTTGCTCTAAAACAATCTTGTTATGACTCGATTCCCGAATCCCTACAGGACACGAGACCGGACTAACTCAACTGATCCCAAGACCCAGTCGTCCAACGAGAAGTAACTAAAAAGCAGGAAAGTACACCACATTCACTATGCTACGCAACTAATAGTAAACAGGTATAGCAGTAAAGAAGTAAAAATTGCTACAGTACATATCACCACCACAACAGTAGAAAAGTAACAAGGTACAAGAACATAAAGTATAGAACGTAAAAGTACAGAACATAAAGGTACAAGAGTCTACTCACTACTACAAAAGGAGTACAACAAAAGAACTACAGCTACTGGGCTCTACTGGGACCAGTACCCTCTGCAACCGTAGACTCTGGCTGCTCAACACTTGGACCTGAAAAGGGTTGTGAGTACACAAAGTCAGCGAACGCTGAGTAGAGTGGCAACCAACTAACTAAAGCAGTAAAAGTGGACAGGTAGCTGTTTATTCCATTTACTTTATTTCACAATTTAATACTTTTCACCCATTGGCTTATTTATCAGATCTCTTTCTTGATCTCGAATGTTCCTCGTGGGAACGATCTTGATTGCAGTCTTTTCCGAAGAGTAGAAGGCACACGTGGTGATCTCCTGGCCGAGAGAGTCCCCCGTGGTGATCCTACACCTAGTCAACCACCCCAAGGTCACGGACAGACATAACGGTAATTACGGCACGCGAGATAAGCACACGGGTAGCTACCCTGCACTGGCACGCGGTTAGTCATTTTCGCTAACGGGTGCCCCCAAAGTACAGTACGGAACAATATATGGCCTAGCCCTCTCAGTAATAGGGGTCTAGCCTCCAAGAACCAAACAGGGGTCTCGCCCCTCCATAGTCCGCGCACCCTCGCCTGACTACCTTGGTTTGCCTAGTGGGCCTAACAAGTCAGTGTAGGGCGGCTAGCTGAACCCTGGGCCTCATGGGGTGGCTAGCTCTCTCCTTACACTAGTAGCTCTCCCAGGTATAGTGTACACCAGGGCCACGGAGTTGATGCAAAGTGGCCAAACCCACCCTGGGTCTCAACCCGAAGGGCACCAAGCTCCCCTCTACACTAAGAGGTAACATGCGCTCCCTTTGGTACCACGTACTCAAGGGCCAGTGCACTTCCCAACACATTTCCAGATCCTTTCCATTTATTTCTAGGAGCTCTACTCCTATTCCCCACGTAGGGTTCATGCTCATATTCCTCATGCCATTCTATACCAGGTTTCATCATTTCTAGTTTCCATTCTCAGGTTCTACACATGCAGCTCGTGTTTCTATCATTCACATTTCCATTCTCAGATTATACACATGCAGCTCGTATTCTAGTATTTAACGTATACAACAGGTAAGGTTACATGCAATTGTTTCACTAGCATAGTTAATTCATATTTCATAGGTAGCTCTTGTTCATTAACAGGCAGTTATTTCTATCTACTCATTCAAGACTGCAAAACACGCATACATACATTTCAAGTGTTTCTCGTCTTAGGAATCATGCCATATCCTAGTTTCTAATCATTCATTCCACACATGCATTCAGGTTTGTATTTAATTTAGGGGAAGCCACTCTACCAGTCAACCCAGGAGGATTGGGGGCTCGAACGGTAGGCTCACGTGTCTCAGCAGCCCCGAACCTGTAATGGAATGAAGTCCTATAACAAGGAGCAATCACAATAGAACATTCAGAATAGTATAGAAAGCCTTTTAACGAGTAGGGGAATTCACAAGGAAAACATCGGTATCTTATTTGTGTAAAACGGACCTGAAATGGACCCTAAACGGGTCAAAATAGGGTTACTGACTCAAAATCAGACTTCTGGAACAACTTCTAGATGTCTTAAAAGTGTTCAGAAACGCACCTCAGCTCTTCACCAACCTCAGACATCCAGGAACTCTTCTGGACCGTCTGGACCCAGCTTTAGACGTCCGATCACCTCTCCGGATGTCTAGAAGTGCTTCCAGTCGTCTGGTAAGCTCCCCAGACATCTGAACTGCGTGGGAGGGCATGTCTTGCACCTTCCCGAAGCAAATCCTACATGCCACCAGCAAATCTTCTCAAAACAAACCATGCGACGGGTAGTAGTAGAGCAGCCTGCATGGCCGTATTCGCAAAGGGGACATACCTTCGCGAAGACCTCTGTTCAGACGTCTGAAACTGCCTCTAGACGTTCGCACCGTCGTCTGGAGGTCACTCCAGACATCTAATTTTGGGAAAAACCCAGAACCAAAACCTACTTCCACTTGCTCACGCCGTGCCTCACCTCCCCTCACCTGCAACTCCGGCTGCAGCAGTGTCGGGGATGACTTCCCCGACGCACTCCTCTTCGTGCATGCGCTTCTCCAGCCGTACGCACCCAGTGAGCTCCCACGCGAGCTCGCGAACTCACTCTCCTCTTCCTCTCCTGACGCCGCTCCTTCTCGACGCCGCTCTCGCGCTCTTGCTCACGCTGGCTCTCTTGCTGGAGTGGTGAAGAAGAGAGGAAGATGGCTGGTGTGGGGAGAACTAGAGAGGGGGAAGGGGTTTATAAAGTTGGGGGTTTAGGGTTTGCTGGAGGCGGGGAGAGAGAGATGGGAAGGAAAACGAGAGTACTGTCTGTGTGCAACCCGTGCGCAGACGCGAGCTCGTACTCAAAATTTTTTATTTCCAGACGTCTGGAAAGGTGTCCAGACGTCTTACCAAACGTTTAACTGATAGTCCAGACGTCTTAAAAAGCTCAAATAGCACATGTCTTAACAACTACAAATTCAAACTCATTCACAAATCCTATGGATTTCTCAATCAAAACTCGTTTAAAGCTTATTCAGAATATAACTTTTGCTCCATTCAAAACTCATTAGACTTACTTTGGAAACTCAAACGCTCAATAAAATTCATTCACACAGGTTGCTTGATCATAGAAATTCCTTTTAAAACTCCACTCCAAACATCATAAACCCAATTGAGACATTATGCATCAGATTAACATGGAGTCTAAGCAATGAAACTCAGATTTCCAGATTTCATTCAAATCACTTTAAGGCCAATCTTAAATGTTGCAAACAATCATAAGACACTATGGATCTCTATAGAAATCGAATCTAACTTATTAACCCTCAGAAAACCCTAATCGACTCTCCTCCTCTTGCTATAGATGGTAAAGGATGAATCAATTTAGGCATCAAATCCACTGGGAGAATATTTGAAAAGCTTCATTCAATCATTCTAAACTCCATACATCGCCTAATTGATAGATTAGCCTAGCCGTTCATAGGAGG
The DNA here is from genome assembly GCA_037157565.1 of Thalassia testudinum. Lineage (NCBI taxonomy): Eukaryota > Viridiplantae > Streptophyta > Magnoliopsida > Alismatales > Hydrocharitaceae > Thalassia > Thalassia testudinum. The sequence goes on along the minus strand of JAZHRO010000003.1, from coordinate 914,899 downwards.
GTGAGGGTCACAGGGAGAGGGAACCACCACCCCTTGGGGTGAAGTGGTTCTACCATAACAACATACATAAGACCTCACCCTCCTATAGGTGTGATTGAGTTAAAGGAGGGAGGGCACCGACAAACGCAGGAGGGAGGGTACCGACTGAGAAGGGGGCCATGGGGGGTTTTCCCCCCAGATTCCATTTGAAAATAAGGGGGGCATGGGGGGTTTTCCCCCCAGATTCCTTATTTGAGTTAAGAGTTAATCTTAAAGCATGTCTCCTAGGTGGGCTTTTACTGTGAGATCGTCCCGATGATATGATCATCGAGGGATCTTGCACACTATTAATTAGTGTTCAGGATCTCTAAGCGATTCTCTAAAACCACCGAGATCATAGCTATGGCCTAAAATCCATGCATGGATTTTCACAGGTTCCTCGCTCTCTGTGAGAAGACTAAAATCAGTATTAGAGGAAAAATTTGGGCAAAAAGTTCCCATGCAATTGAAAGCTAATCAAATGCATTCAAAACAATTGCATAACATTCAATTAAATAAATAGAAGCACAATTTGATCAATTGAAATCAATTTAAACATAATTGTTCATAAAATTCTTCAATCAATTGCAAACACCAAATCTGATTCAATTGATCAAATTGATCTCAGTTCAAAATAGTGAAGGGTCCTTGTGATCAGATGAAATGTATGAGGATACCCTCAAGTGGATTTAGCATTCCATTAGATCTGAGAGCTATTGAGCTTCAAATCTAATGGGTGCTTAGGTGGGAGAGGTTAATTGTGATTTAAAATGTCAAGGAAAAAGGAGAAGGTGATCATGAGGTGAGGAAGGATAATGGATCGCTGCGAAGATGAAAATTGGCTTCTCTAATCTAAATTGATGAAAGATGCCTAATTGAGGGAATACTACAGAAAACTACCATTGACTAAGCTACACCGATCTAATGCGATTAAATGATAATCTCTAATCTAAATTACATATCTAATCTATCTAAACTATAAAAGCATGTAAAACCTAGTCTAATCAGATGAATAGTACCTGTAAGGAGAACTGCAGTTGGTGGCTACAACGACAAAGGGGAAAGAAGATCTCTAGTGACAAAAGCTCATAGGAGGAGCTCAGGGCTTGCTCTCATGTGTTTTGTGATCCTTAGCAGTAAGGGATGACTGAGGAAGATGGTAGCTGCTGTCACCAGCTACTAATGAAGGGGAAGAAGAGCTGGAGATTTGGATGAGTGACTAACTCAGGGGGATGGAATTGGTAAAAAAAACTCAGTGTGCTTGGGAGGTGTTTATATAGGGAGATGAAGCATGATTGACTGGCAATTAGGGGTTCAAGGTCGTTGAAGGGCAATGGTGGAGATGAGTTTCGGGGCACGTGTGGTAGCTTAGGATGAAAATCCATTGTAAGATGTGATCTACTTTTGGGTGCGAAGATTTGGGAACCGAAAATTGAAGGTTAAAGCAAGATCGGCTGTTGGATCTGGGAAGAGAAGATGAACGGCTGGCATGAGCTGTGTTCTTCGTGAAGAACACCTGTAGTTGTAGGTGTGTTGGGTAATTTACACTCAGGCCTAAATATGTGAAGTGGTAGAAAGATTACAAGAAAACCCATAAGTGACATGAATTAAATGCTGAATGGTCCTTGCAGTTTACAAATAAGTCCTTGGCACTTTTTAGGCTTTAGAAAATGTGAAGACTTGATATGTACTAAGGACCTAAATGAAAAATATTAAATCCAAGGTACAAATGAACTCAAAATACAATGAACCTTTTATGGCATATATTTTGAACATATTAGAAAATATTCCAATAATTGATTTATGAATTTGTGCTTCGTCATTTAGATCATTCATTCACATACTTAGGTATAGAATCTGTTAAAATTGACCTATTATGCATTTTTAACATAGAATTGATGTTTAAAGTAATTTTCATTAATTCTCATACTTAATCCTTTTATTGTGTTAATTTGAAAGCGTTTAACCTAATTTCTAGCTTAATTTGAATATTTTAGCTATGATAAGTCATACCTCATCACCCACTCTCTCTTTGGTAATGTATTCCTTACCCTCACATGGGATTCTCTTCCACTAAAATGGTAGCAATAATATTCCATGCACCTACTTTCCATCACGGTAGCAGCACGCCTTCTCTTCAATATCAACAAGCCTCGAATCGTTCTATGTGATGGGATACGAAAGGAGGCCTAGGAGAGAGTGCTTGGATTTTTTTTTAAATCCATTTCACATATTCTCATTATATGAATTGTGAAAAAAAACTTGGACTCGAAGGTTTTTCCAAATGATTTTTCCATAGGATAAGAAAGACAGCGATACAAAGAAGTAACAAATAAGGGCTAATAGGATTTATTTTAGAGATATCCTGCAGAGTAAGAATGTGGGGGATGAGAAGTGATATCATTTCAAAGAATGAGATTCTTCAAGTGCAATTTAAAAAAAAAAAAGGGTTTGCATGATTAGTAAGTACTAATAATTAATATGGTTTAGTACGAAAAGGATGCTCCTGTATGGTGATCTCTTTGCATATAAATATAAATGGGAGGTGATGTCACAAAGTTCCGTTTACAGAATTTATTATGAAATATATATTAGGAATTATTTTCTAGAAATTTCTTTGATGAAATTTTCATGTGCAGGTTTCCTTATTGCTATATTTGTTAAAGATAAGTAAGCTTTGTATAACCTAGTTGGGTAATCCAATGGTTGAGTATGTGGTCTCTTACCCGAAAGATCAAGATTTAAGTCACCTTAGTCAAAAAAGAACTAAGCTGATGTCCAAAGCACTTAATATTTCTGAACTATATTTTAGATAGGTTTAGATTTCACATTAATTAAATAACATATATTTCCAATTTTTTGTGAAGAGTTCCTTTTTATTATAATTGTCTACGTAAAATATCTAACTTGAAATTTGTTAACTAAATTCTTGCAATTTATCTTCCCACTCAAAGAAATGGGCTTTATGCTAACAGGAGATGTGTCAATTGTTGTACCTATATGTTTCGAAGGACCTACACATCTCTTTGTTTTTACAGTTATCACTATCTTAGTTCTTATAATAATTACAATTATGAATTTGTTAGTGGTAGTAATTATTTCTTAAACCTTTTTTTTGAACATCCACCCATTTTTATTTCATCACTAATAAAAATATTAGTTAGAATATGTAATTATTGCATCAAGGTATGTAACAAATAATGAAGAGGACATGAGAAAGCCATTGATCGGGTTTTTACAAGATTTGTAAAATTAGGATTTTATAAGTCGTTGCAACGTGTAAAATCGTTTTGCTTTTGAATTTATAATCCTAGATAGAAAGTGTCTAGAGTCGTCCAAGGAGGCAATATGTTTACAAAATCAAGTCTCTTGCTTGGAAATAGAAATCACTTTTCTTTTTGGTATTTTCTCAATATATAATTTTTATGGTTTTGAAATAACAAGCACTTGCGAATTGATGGCGGGACTAACACCTACAAGCTAATCCTAGAGTGATAAGAATGACCTCACCCTAAGCTCACACAAGGCACGTGGAGGCTTAGAGTAATTAGGGGGAGGGAGTTAAAAAGTGCTACAAACAAGGAAAGCAATAGTGACAAAAATTTAGAAAGAAGGCAACTTGATTTAAAAAGGAATTTTGTTTTACAAATGTAGATGAAAACTTCCACTACAAAAAGTAAAACTAAAAAGTGAATAAAACAAAAATCCTGATGATGGTGAAGAGGATGAAGCTCTTGCTCCAACTACGACTTCTCCCACAGTTAAAAAGGGCTCCTACTTCTTGAACCAAGATGTGGTCTCCTCCTGGAAAGCCCTAAAAGGGGGGGCGTGCCTTGGCTCCTCTAAGGTGGATGCTTCCACGTTAGTTGCTTCTCCAAGGGTGGGCATGCACCACCCTTGTTCTCCTCCAATGCCTGGCCGTCCTCCTTGAATGAAGAGAGTCTCCTCCTTGGTGTGGCACAAGAAGAGTGGAAAGGAGGAAGGCACCAAGGAGGCAAGGGATACCTTCCTTAATCTTCTTCCTCCCTTCTTCTTCTTGGCCGTGGGTTATAGTTAGAATTAGGGTGGAAATATACTAAGGGAGGATGATTTTTTAGTGGTTGTTAGGAGGGTTTTTATAGAGGTGGAGAAGGGGGTAGTTGGCATGGGTTAGATGTAGGGCTAGGATGGGTTTTAGGAGGTGGTTAAGGATCCTAGGGTGGATGGAGGTTGGCGCCAACTCAAGGGGCATGTAGGGTGGTAGTTATGGTGGTGTTGGTGGCTTTTGGTGGTGGAGAGGTATTCTAGAAGGGGGGTTAGGTGGATGGTGGAGATGGGTTGAGGGAGTAGGTGTAGGGTTGAGATGAGGGCATTTTTGGAGGGAAAAGTTGGTGCCAAAGAGGGGGTGGTTATGGGTGTTTTTTGGCACCAACTTATGGTGCATTTTGGCAGTGGTTGAGGGGTGAAGAGATGGCTAAGGTTGGCGCCAACATGGAGTAGAGGTGGAGCTAGCTTAGGTGGTCTTAGCTAGGCTTAGTTGGTGGAGCTAGTTAGGTAGGGTTTTAGGGTGGTGGATGGCCAAGGGAGCTAGAGCTTAGCTAAGCTAGCTTAGCTAATAGTAGGGTAGGGGAGTAGGCATCTGGAGCTAGGGTTTAAAGGAGAGGGGCTGGAGGAAGTAAAAGACTCAAATTCTTGTGAAAGTAAATTGAGTTTGGAGGTCTTTACCTTAGAGGTACCCTCATGAGTTACCTCGAGTGTGTGCCAGATCTCATATGCGGTGGCGCATTGCGAGGTTTTGTTGAACTCCTCTGGGTTGAGCGTGCAGTAGAGGGCATTCATGGTCTTCGTATTCAGAGACAGCTCCCGAATCTGTTGCTGCAAGTATCCCGCGATGGGTCTCTCTGTAATGATGAAGGGGGCCTTGCATCGGGCCCAGATTGTGGAGTCGTTGACTTGAAGCCACATCTTCATCCGTAGCTTCTAGTATGGGTAATTGCTCCTGTCTAAGAATGGCAGACGATTGGTAGACTGCCCCTCAAGAATCCTCATCGCAGAGTTGCTTCCCTCCATGATCTTCTTGCTAGGTTGTTACGCCAAAACAGCAAGAACCTGCTCTGATACCAAATGTAATTCCCTACGGGAGGGGGTAAGATATGCATTGATGAGTCGATTTCCCACTTTCGATTAAGTTTCACAAATGAAATAACGCGTTATTGTAGTATGTAAGTGGTAGAAAAATAGATTAATCAACAATTAAAATAACCACTCAATTAGGAGCGAGTCGTATCCACAGGGAGGCAATAGCCTATTTAAACTCGCAAGAATTAAAAGCAAATGTCCACGATTAATTTCCCTAAGAAATCAAATCAAAATCACCTTTAGATTAATGTAACAATGATTAGATGAGCTGATTTTGCATTTATGAGACATAGGGAGGTTATTTGCATAAAATCACCATAATAAAATAATGATAAATCAAAAATCATTTTTGTGGCAATGGCATGAAATGTAAATACTAATTCAACCAAAAATAGAGGTTTCTACCTCTCTCCTCGTGCACAGGAGAGAGGTTCGTTAAAGGAGCCCTTCTGGGATTAGGTTGGTCGGAGAGAGGGCTTTGAAGTGGTGGCGGCGACAGGTTGCGAGATGGCCGGAGTCGGCCAGACAGAGCTCCGGTGAAGGGTGGTTTCCAGAGGTGGCTACAGCTGCTGAGGACGGTGATGCGGTGTTGCTCGCGTGGGCATGCACGGGCACGTGCAGTCACGCACAGGCACGCGCGAGTGCTGCAGGAGGAGCGGAGGTCTGGTGGGGCGTGCGGCTGCAGGTGCTGGAGCTGCGGGGGTCAGCGAGGCACTAAAGGGGCGGGCACGCGGAGGTGCTGGTAGGGTGCTGGAGGCAACGCGCGTGCGAAGGAGAAGGCACGCTTGCTGCTGTGCACACAAAGGGGTGCGCGAGCTGCAGGCGCACGTGGGGGTCTGGTGCGGCATGCAGCTGCAGGTGGTGTGTTGGAGGAGGGCAGCTGCTACTGCTGGTGATGAGGAGGTGGTGCAGTGTGGAGGCTGCTACTGCAGGTGATGAGGTCGCACGCACTGCTAGAAGCGTGTGCAGGAAGGGTGGTGCGCTGGAATAGGGCAGCTGCTGCTGCTGGTGATGAGGAGGTTGTGCAGTGCGGTGAGGGTGGCGAGGCACAACTGGTGTTTGGGTTATTTTTGGTGGAGGAAAAACAGAGAAAGGAAAAACAAAGAGGAAGGTGGAGGTCAGACGTCTGGGATCATTCCCAGACATCTTAACTGGCGCAGGGGCAAGGAACTTGAGGTGGTTACTAGTGATGGCAGTGAAGAGGTACTGCACATTATTGTTGCAGCGTGGAGGGATGCACACTGAGGTGCTCACAGTCACGCAGTTGCTCCGATTTGGCGGAGCATCCTGTCACGATGCATTCCTACGGTGGTGGAGCAAACTACCGCAGTCGAGGTCGGTGGTGGTGAAATGGAGAAGCTCAAGGGCTTTTGCACAGTGGTGGGTCGAGATGGTGGTGGCCTCCCTTCTAATGATGCGGCTGTCTTCTTTTATGCTGCAGGAGGAGGCACACAGGCGGACATTGGTGAAGCGACGATATCGTAGGGCGCAGGGATCCACAATTGTTGCTGGCTCTAACTCTCTTGCATGCATCCATTGGAGAAGAAGAAAGAAATAAATAAAATAAAGACATGAGGGGTTATTTATGTACAAACCCTTAACTTGTATGTTAAACACTAATTATAATCCTATTTCAATGCATGATATTCTAAATGATATTATCAATGCATGAGATTTAATGTTATCCTATTTATATATTTATGTATGCTATATAAATGTACATATTAACTTAATGTCTAGGCATTAAAATGCATACTTATCCCACAAATATGGGCTCATCAAATGCCCCCATGCCTAGTTTTTGCTAGTCCCTAGCACATTCAAGCAACAACCCAACTCTTTAAGTGGACTAGCCAACCCAAACGGTCTTCCTTTAGAACATGTTAAGTTCAGACTTTAGACCTAAGGTTCCCAAGCAATTGCTAAGTTACAGACTAGGTCTACTAAAGATGAGTTGCAGGCACAGGTTTCTCTGATTTCTAACTCTACCCTAGGGTTTATTGGTCTTAGAGATTAAAGCATCCGTGCATGTGCATTGATCTGAGTTATTTAAGGTTGATTTGATTGCCAACCAGGAAAGAGAGTAAGAAAGTGACTTTTTTTTTAATATATAATTTTTTTGTTTGATTCCTCTAAGTCTAACCTTGGATAAGCTATCAGCACGGTCTGTGTCGGATTCATTGTCCCCATCACCGAACCTTGAAGGGTTCCTGGCTTTCGATGCTCTGAGATAGCACTGCCCATAGCGACTCCAAGAACTCCTAGCAATCAACACTTCGAGATGGTATCACCCATGGATTCCTAAAGCAAATTCAGGCCTGTGGCAATCGGCTCTTTAAGATAGGGTCACCCATGGTACCTGAACCTCACAATGTGCTTACATGCCCCTAGTAGGATGGATATCCTAAGAGACAAGTGCCAAGGAGGTGACATGTTATCATTGCATCCTCAAGGTGAGTATGTACTCCACCTCTCCTGGGCAGGAACTCTCCAATCAACTTGTGCTTTCAAGCTTCTCCTAAGTCAGAAGTAAGAGAACCCAAAATTTTTCTCCAAGAAAGGAATTAAGGTGATCACTATTTACACAAGACCAAGTGTGTGTGAATTGTGGATGCTTTGGTTACGAGGACTCATAAACCAAAAGGTAGGAAAAGACACCAGATACTACCCAGCCTTTAACTCAATCCCTAGCTTTCCTTCCTCAACCTCTCAAGGAATGATTTGCGACTTAACTCCTACTTGAGTTTCTAAGTCCACAAAGGACCCTAAAGGTCTAGAGCTAGTACTTCAACTTAGCTTCTAAAGTCAGACACCTAGAGTCAACATAGTCTAACCTAAAGTTCTAGTCTGCCTAAGAATGCAGGGCTCAACCAGTTAAGCTCAATGATGTAAAATGTTTTTTTTTTTCTTTTTGCATATGTATGCAATGTAGAATATTAAAAACTAAATGCATGAATACACTATGTATAAATGCTATGTACAGATACCTCAGGTCCTATCCCCCCATGCCTTATTCAAATAATGTCCTCATTGAAAGTAGAATGACCAAGGGAAGATATTACCTGAGGCGGAAGAGAAAGGAGCTAAGGCTCCTCGAGAGTGACCTCGTCAACCAGTTGGCCATCCAAAGTTACATAAGGTTTTAATCGTTGGTCGTTGACGGTGAAGGGTGGTGCTGAAGAGGAAGCATTCTTGATCTCCACAGCCCCATTCTGAAATACGTTGGTGACAATATAAGGCCCATCCCAACGTGATTTTAATTTTTCAGTAAACAACTTAAGTCTAGAATTGAAAAGCCAGACTTGTTGGTTGGGCTCAAAGGTCATTCTAAGGATGTACTTGTCGTGCAAGACCTTAGTTCTCTCTTTATAAGCTTGGGAGGTGTCATAAACATCATTCCTCAGCTCCTCAAGCTCAGTCAACTCCAGTAAACATGCTTTACCAGCTTACTGTAAATCCATGTTAACACTTTGGATAGCCCAAAGTGCCCTATGTTGAAGTTCAACGGGTAAGTGTCATGCTTCCCATACACAATCCAGAAGGGAGACATACCCAAACGGGTTTTGTAGGTCGTTTGATAAGCCCATAAAGCGTCATCGAGCTGTTGGGACCAGTCCTTCCTATCTGGCCTAAGAGTCTTTTCTAAAATGTTCTTGAGCTCCCTATTTGAGACTTCAACCTGGCCACTTGTCTGAGGGTGATAAAAGGTAGCAATCTTGTGAGTTACTCCTAGACTCTTATTTACAGCGCTTGATCATGTTTTAAGTAAGTCACGTTGTAGTACAGTCGAAAAAGCGTTATAAACAAATAAGAATTTTTATTACTCGAATGTTGAATCCGAGGTCGAACATAGGGAGCAAATGGAATTTATTCACAAATCTCAAACAATGTAATTTGAACACTTAAATCTACTCAAAATCTAATTCAAAATATAATGCAAGAGTTTATGAATATTAAAATGTAGCAATAAAGAGAATTTGAGTCAGATGTAAAAATATTTGATTCTTCTTCTTTGGATCTTCTCTTCTCTTTCTCTTCTTCCCTTCTTCTATGGTTCTTTTTTCTTCTCTGCCTTAGCTTTCTGATGCTTCCTTCTTCTTCCTTCTCTTCTTTCCTTAGCTTTCCTCTTTCTTCTTTTTCTTCCTCTCCTCTGTGGGCTTGCCTTAGCTTCTTCCTCTCTAACTTTGGTTCTTGGCTTCTTCTTCTTCCCTGATTTCTTTCCTTCAGCTTTGCCTTGCCCTTTTCTTCAACCGCACCTTCCCTACTACAGTGCTTTCTCTTTCCCTTGGCCTTGGCTTCTTCTTCAGCTTCCTCAGCTTCTACCTTCAACCCTATGCTTTCCTTGCCTTATCTTCCTCAGCTTCTTCCTTAGTTCCTCTGTGGCTACAGCTTCCTTCCTTCTCTGGCCTCAGCTTCCTCTTCCTTCTTCCTTTCGCTACACACACGAGTGCAAAACCTACCCCTACCCTCCCCGCATACACACTCTCTATCTATTTCTCTCTTAGGTTCGCTCTCCTAGAGCTAGCCAATCAGGTATTTGGGTCGGGTTACATGCACCCGAGTGTAGGTGCATCGGCGTGGTTGGTGCGTGAGGAGTGCTAAGTAAACGGGTTAGGCAGGCCAGGTCTGCGGAGTGTGGGTCACGAACGAGGCGGGTGAGCGAGCGAGGGGACCTCACCCCGTGATCTGAGGGGACAAGGTAAAAACACAAATTCAATATAAACGACTCACCTCACTCCTAACTTTCTGAGGTGGGACTAAAAGTCCCACCCACTTTGCTCGCGCACCCGCAGGAGGTTCTCTACCTAATTGCCACAACTGGGTGCTCTCTCAAGGCCATTCTCTATCTGAATGTGTGCGTGAGACCAACCCACGTCGCCTGGGACCTGAGACCTGGAGCTACACGACCTGGAGCGAGCTTGCGATCAAGCTTCGCTCATGCTCTAATAGTGGCAGCGAGGTGAACCTACGATCACTCAATACAGCCTTGCGGCCTCATTAAACCACATGAGGAGCTTCATCATGGCACGACGAAGGTGTCTAGGTGGGTGGGTGGCTGCGGGGCGACTTAGGCGTGCGTGCCTAGGTCACCCTATGGCCGTGAAAGTGGGTTTGATTGAGGGATGAGTGTGGAGGTGTTGGCAGTCGATGGAGATGTGGATAAGGATCGATGGATGGTGGCGGAGGTTTTGAGGGGCTGGCGAGGCGTGTGGAAGCGTGGAGCGATGGATGTGCCTTCGCTGGTGGTGGTTTGCGGCGTCGAGGGGTTGAAAATAAAAATAAAGAATGGGAAAATAAAGAGAGGAGACAGCGGAAGAGAATTAACCTAATTAAGTGGACGAAAGGAGACAGGAGAGCGGCAGGTCATACTTGCCTTCGCTAGAGAGGAAGATTCCAGTGGAAGGAGAACGGTGACTACGATGGGGCTTTTGGCGCGTGCGCGAATATGGTGCGATGCGGAGGAAGGAGGTGAGGATGTCTCTGCCACTGGTATTGTGGCAGAGCGACGAGAAGGAGGAGGAGATGTTACCAGAGCCTGCTGGACACTCGGTCGGAGGAGAGGGGAAGAAATTAGAGGGTTTTCTCCAGCCAAGCCAAGCTGGTTTTGAGTGGCCGGAGATGAGGGTCCTTTTATAGGTACTGGTAGAGGCTCTTGTGCTTGGAGGGCAAGCTTCCAAGTGCAAGAATACTCGCCGGAGTAGGACTCAGTGAGAGACCCAAATCTCTCGAGCGTTCGCACGAGAGATTGGGTGCAAATCAAGGCATGTGATTGTGTTTAGATGATAGGGAATTCTTCAGAGAATCTCCCTTTCAAATCTGAGAGGGGATCTCTGAGGAATAAGGGAGAAATCCTCCTTGAATCCTCGCCGGAGTAGGACTCCTTTGCTGTAATGGTGGAGGGACCTAATTGCAAAGGGTAGCGAGGAAGATAGGGGGTCTGCGTAATGATTTTCAAAAGCTAGGGGTCAAAATGTAATTGGGTGGACTATTTTGCAAAGTAGGTCAAGGTGACCACCCCTTAGGTCCAAATTTTGGTACAAACCTAATATCAACCTAAGGAATCCAATGGTGAAGTTGGATTTTAGGTTTGACCATGTTTGACTGAACATTTTACATAAAAACCCAAATTAGGGTAAATAATTAGCTAGGACCCCTACTTAGGTCAAAATAGGTTCCAAAGGCTAATTGAGGGTTCTAAACCCTAGAAGATATTTTTTCATGAATTTTAGAAAGTTTAGTTGATTTTTATCCTGACCAAAACTGTTTATTGAATTAAGTGAGTCTATTTTAGGGTTACAAGATGTCATTTAATTCTTAGATTGCACATCAACTCATTTTTGATTGAACCAACTCACTTTTTATCTTATTGAGACCATTTGACCTATGTTTAGCCCCTGAGAAATCTCGTTGATGTACTACAATGGTAAAATTACAATTTTACCCTTTGTTTCATGTTTACTTCTCAAAATAGTTATTCCTTGAATTAGACCCTTCTCTAGGTTATGTAGGAGCTTTTATTCTCTTTCCTAGGTTAAAATAAGCTAGTTAGGGCTCATGATGGTGTTCCTATCATACTCGCATGCCTAGGTTTTGCTAGTCCCTTAGAAAAATTTCAAGGTTTTAACTTTTGTTCTAGACCATGAGTTTCTTTCACCAGTTATGATAAGTGCTTTTTCTTTTTCTTTTGTGACCAGGTCAAAATGCTGATAGTAGGCCTAGAGGTACTCAAGTACCAACCAAGATCCGAACCTGACCAGCTTTAGCCTCAGTCCTCCGCGAAGGTTTTAAGGCTCGCAGGAACTATCCTAGGGTTCGTTGGACTTCGCGATTATAGCACCCGTGCTTGAGACATATTTTATCCTTGGTTCAGTTTGCAGTGCATTTTTGTAAGAGAGAGACAGATGATTTATTTGTTTGGAGAGTTTTCTTTCTGTTTTCTTTTTATTTCTAGCTTCGAATTGACTTCTCAACACGGTTTGTATCGGATTCCTCATCCCCATCATCCATCCTTAATGGTCCCTGGAAATCGATGCTTCGTGATAGCCCTGCCCATGGCAACCCCCAGAACCTTGGCTTTCGAGATTTCAAGATAATTCTGCCCATGGCATTCCGTGGCCAAATCCAAACCCTATCAATTGACATTTCGTGATAATGTCGCCCATGGTATCTGAACCAACAGAGTGCTTATGTGCCCCAGGTAGGATATGTAAATATCCTAGGAGACAAGCACCGAGGAGACGATATGTTGTTACGCATCTTCGAGGGGAATTTCTCGCCTCTCTGCACCGGGAACTTGTCCAAATCAACTTGTGTTGATCGGCCACTCCTAATCTAGGCAACTTTTTTCAGAATACTTAAACGCTTTTGCGTGATTTTGATAGTTATGCGCATTGAACTAGACTGTGTGTGGATTGGGGTGCTTAGGTTACCGAGTCCCGCAACCCGAAGGTCAGTTAACGAGGCCGAATACTCCCTAAGCCTTAGACCTAATACTTAAGCTTCGCATTTTTCCCAACCTCTTGAGGTTTATCCAGATCTTAGCGGATACTTGAATTTTTAAGCTTAAGAGTCTAGCCCAAAAGGCCTAAGATTGGTGTTCCTACTGTTCTCTTTTTGTGTCTCATTAGCACTTTTTTTCTATTTTTCTCTTTTTTCTTGATGTGGTCTAGAACTTCAGTTAATCCCTTAATCTCTTACTAATGACTCTTTTTTTTCTTTTTCATTTTGTTCTTCTTTTTGTCATTTTTCTCTTTTCCTCCACATGTTTATGTGGCTTCAAAATTTTCTTTCCTCCATTTTTTTTGTACTTTTTAATAATTTTCTATTTTTTTGGTATTTTTGACATATGTAAATTTTTTGTGAGGATCCTTTTGACTTTTCTTAATTTCTATATGTATGCAGTTGACCACCTCCCCATGCCTAAGTTTTGCAATGTCCTCATTGTAAACGGAGGGTGTGAAATAGTATTGGGTCCAGGGACTTAGAACAGGATCTATCGGGTGGGCGAATGGGTCGGGAATGACTGATGCGGATAATTTCAAGCTTTGATACGTGTACTAGTGGTGGGATTGACTGTCTAAGGTTGAACTCAGGGTGCAATAGACGTGGAGTACAGACGGATAATCAGAGGGATCTCGGGTTTTTGGAATGACGAGTTGCCTCCCGTTAAGCGCTAAATTCAACGCCTTCAGCCAAGCAGAAAATGGGATGGAGAGGGAGTGGTTAGATCAGCAGAGTTTTGGAAAACAAGCACCTTGATTAAGAGCCTGGTTGGTCCAACTAGGTACTTGTTGAGATCAACAGGCTGATGATGCAGCCCAACCCCAATCAGTCTGGTGGGTTGATAAATGTAGATCAATGATGTGGAACCCACCATATGCTATGAAGCTCTGATGGATGTGGAAGTGTAAATTTGGGTTTTTCCTGAGTTGAATCAGCTCGGTCAGAGTAGGGATCCGTGGAATAATCATTGAATGGTGTGGAAACCCTACAGGGATAATCAGAAAATGATGGAGCATGATTTTCAGTCTGATCAATGTTTAATACCTGATGTATGCATGGAGTTATTAGTGAGAGGTGATTGCACCGCAAAAATACACCTGCAATTGTGTCGTCTTGTGCTATTTCCTAGCATTACTAGTGCATATTAGGTATCCATAGTCGCATTTGTAAAAATACACGCATGCATGCATTTCATTGAGAGGGGAGGAGAGTGAAATAAATGGCCTCGCAATTCATGTTTTCCTCAAGTGCTGCTTTGCAAAATTCACCATCTTTTTATTTTAATTTTATTTGACTTTGAAATTCTTCCCACGGCTGCATGGAATGGCCTCTTCTTCCTCTTCATGCCATGCTCTGCAGCAAGCTTGCCCTACAGCCGCATGCCCTGCCAAGCCCTGCCAAGCCATGCACAGCCGCATGCACAGCCAGGGCATGGCTATGCATGCCTTCTTCCTCTATAAAAAGAGCTCGACTTCTTCTTGAAAAGGGGAGCCTGGTCGATAGAAATAAGCCAACACACTGCAGCTCTTCTTCTCCAGGCCATCCCCTCCCCTCTCCCTCCATACGCAGCTTCTCCTCCTCTGAGGAGCCACTCTGCGGGCAGGCATACCTCACTGTGGTGCACACCCACCACCGTGAGACCACCACTGCTCAACTCATCAAAGAGAAAGTGGGCGTGGTGGTCTTCTATTCCCTGTTTCAACTTTCCAAGCCATTTTCTCCATTAAAGCAAGAGCTTCAAGCTTTGAAGCTCAAGCTCCACATAGCAGCATCACGGCACCTGACTCCTCTTCCGCACGCGCAAGCCACCACGCAAGCCAGCAGGCCACCCTCGCTTTCCACCGCGCACACCAGCAGCCCTTTCCGTTCGCCCTGTCGCGAACCACTTCCCCGCAAGCCAGTAGCCAGCGCAGCTTCCCCGCGCACGCGCCAACTGCATCGGCTCCCCACACTCACGGAACTGGGAACGCCTGGTCGCGCGGCTCACCCGGGCACTGTAGCCACTGTTCACGCATTTCAGCGGAACACTGTGGCTACAGTGCGGTGACCGGTAAGTTTCTCACTTATTCGGTCACCCGGGGTGCCGCAACCTCTGCTAGCCCGCGCGCACATCCCGCCCCGCGTCCTGCTCCAGCGCCCGCCCGCCTCTGCCAACGCCCGCACCCACCCGCATGTTCATCCACTCCTAGCGCCTGCCTTCGCCTGCTCCCTTCGCCCCTCCGCGCAGCGTTGTGCACTGCAATCCTCTCTCCGTGCCCACTCCCTCCAGCGCGCGCCTCTCTGCACGCATACGCGCCTGCACGCGTGCGTGAAGCCACAGACGACGTCCCACTGCTGCAGACGCCTTAACTCTCCCAACCTTCACTCCAGCAATCTCTCTCTCTCTCTCTCACTCTCTGCACACACATACACACACGCACTCACACTCTCGTACACACACCTATACACTAATATATACTTATATATATATATACTTATATATATATATATATATACACATACATATATACATATACTTATATACCTATATATATATATATATACATATCTATCTACATATATCTATATACATATATTACTATATATATATACCTATATATATATATACATCTATATAGTTACATATACATACATATACATATATATATATATCCATACATATATCTATCTATACATATATTTACATATCTATATATATATATATACATATATAACTTCATATATACCTATATATTTATAACCATATATACATATAGATATATGTACATATATACATATATTTTTTTTTTTCACATCTCTTACCATACGTTGTATCGCGGGAATATCTGCATCAGTTGCTGATATTATCCGATACACGCATATAGAAAACGTGTTCGCACTCATCTTCCACCCATCCCCCTTACATTCCATGCGGCACTTCGTCTTGTTGGTTGTGTCTTCCTAGAGGACGACTGACTCAACACCGTGCTACACGCCATCTCTGCCTCCACCCCCACCCCTTTATACATATATAATATATACATATATATATATACTATATTTACTTTATTTTTGCTTCTCTTTCCTGCCAATAAAAAGATAAAAAAATATCTAAAAGAGAAAAGATAATCCTTGACATGCAGGTACTCCGTCTTGTGAATAGCAAGACCCATTTTGGAACCCTGATTTGGCTCAAAGCCAAGAACCTAATTTTGAGGGTGTGCCTCAAGGACAAGAATTATTAGAAAAAAGTCTAAATAGAAAAATACCAAAAACATAATAAACGAACGCAATAGATTCGTTGTAGGAAAGGCGCAGAAACTTTACTTCTAATCCCACTTCCCTGAGTTCGACCCTGGGCCTAAAAGTGACCAAGATAAAATCAAGTAGGCCAGGTAAAAAAATTTTTTAGAGAGATGGTTAGGCTCGATTTAGGTTAACCACTATACTCATTATAAGGATAAAATCACCATATTAACACACCTATCTGGGTCAGACCATCATCCTTTCTGGCGCCGTTGCCGGGGAAGCACGTATTCAAGTAAGTTCCTATTCCATTCCTTTCATTTTTTTTCTCTTCTCTCTTCATGGGTATTTTTGTTTATTGCTGTGCAAGTGAACCTGTTGCAAGGAGAAGGCAGGCAGACAAAGTCGGAAACGTGAGTAGATCTAAGGCGGGAACGAGAGCGTGAAGACGCCGACACCACACTGGAGCTCCGCACACGTTGCTGAACAAGTAGGTCTTTCTTTCTTAGCAACTTAGGTTAACTTGTCACCTTAATAATAATAAAAAAAACTAAAAAAAATTAAAAACTAGAAAAACTTCTTGGGATCTCTTAAGGCAAGTGGATTAAAATTCACTTGTTTGATTGTTTGCCTTTACTCCCACCGCCTCGAGATTTCCCGCAAAACTTCGCATTGCAAAAATCCAAGAATCTTGATTCTTGAATCTTTCACCGTGTGAAGTATTCTTTGAGGCAAATAAAAAGATTGATTGCCATCCCTCTTTGCCTCACTTATCTACAATTTGGGATCACCTATTTTGGTGGGGAGACTTGGAATTGAGTTGATTCCAACCCCACCACGACTTTTCACTTGCCTAAGATTCGATCCCGAATACTTCAACCCCAACAATTTGATTCTCTTTGTCTTTTTGTTGGGCCTTGTGTGTGGAAATCATTCTGGTGATTGGGAGCACTTGAATTGCAGTGCTTTGGCTCCCTTTCACACTAATCTAAAACTGATTCATGCATCCACACATAGAAATCTCCATTTAGGGAAGCCCATTGCATTTTAGCATGCATTAACCAATTGACATTGAAGAAGGGTTTGTTGGGCTTAGAAGAAAACTTGTATTCTCTCAAAACTCGAAGATTGGTTGAATTGGTAATTTAGAGAAATCCTAAAATCCATACTACTTAAGGCTGAATTCTAAAAACCATTCACCAATTAAAATTTCAATTCGGGGAGATTTCCCCGTTGGATGCTTGGTTTACACACTTTGAAAAATCAATCACTTGGACATTACTCATAAATAATGCCCTTCACATTCCAGAAGCACTTGGTCCTAAACCTCTAACTGAAATTGCTAGTAACTTGACCCTTATTAAGGATTGGAGGTCTAACTACCTGCGTGTAGCACCTACGTGCTGGTGAGGGTTCCCGCGTGCTATCGGGTGTCTAAGACTAGGGCAAACGACCTTTCAATCTGGCCTGGTGGTTCCGCAGTGCTCGCATTCAGTTCCGTAGTTCGCGATAGTAGGTAGCTTAGATCTTTAGGTCTAAGGGCACACTGTAGAGGTTAGGAATTTGATTGTATTGATTTGTCATCAAGTGTACCTTTGCGCGTCATTTCTCTCATCTCTTTTCCCTTCGTATCCCCCCAATTCTTCCTGTGGTAGTGCATGTTTGGGAGGAGGTCACAAAACCCTGAACTGTTTGAATTATCTGATAAATTTAGAAAAGAAGCCGAATCGTCCTCCTCCTCCACAAACATGGCTGCACGCCCACCCCCAAATCCCGAGGGAGGAAACCGCCCTCAAAACCCACCAGGTGGTGGAGCCTTAGATCCCATAACCTGCCTCCAAGCCCAAATGGAAATGTATAATGAACAAATTGAGGCCATTAGGGAAACATTGGAGGAAATACAAAACCCTCCCGAATGGAGGAGCCTAGGTCTCTTAGCTCCTATCAGAATCTCGCTGCTACAGAGACCATAAGACAAATTCGGGTCCCCATGGGCGGGGACGACTTTGAACTGAAGCCTAACATAATTGGCTTAATAAATTTTTACTTCCATGGTCTTGCAAGTGAAGATCCTTTTCTCCACTTAGAAGACCTAACCCGATTGGCTGAAACTGTTAAACCAAGAAATATCGGGTTACCTATAGTCCTCATGAAAATGTTCCCGTTTTCATTGCGAGATAAAGCGTCGCAGTGGTTACGCACCCTTGGGAGAACCATCCACTCTTGGGAAGAGATGAGAACAGCGTTTCTCAAGAAGTTCTTCCCAATCGGGCGAACCAATGCGCTTCGCCGTGCTATCACCTCCTTTACGCAACAAAACGGCGAATAATTTCATGAGGCATGGGAGAGGTATAATGACCTCCTTAGGAAGTGTCCGCACCACGGTCTGCCTAAGTGGCATATAGCCCAGATTTTCTACTATAGGCTAAATGAGACTTTGAAGCAGATTGCAGACGCTTCCTGTGGAGGGAATTTTATGAATAAAGACGAGAATGGAGCATTCGAATTATTTGAAAATATGAGTGAAAACTTAATGAACAATGCCTCCATTGTCGCCTTTAATCGTACTAGCCTACCCCGAAATGTCCACGAAGTTGACACGGGACCCTCCCATTCATCCACTGATCTTAGCCTTATCACACAGAAATTGGATGAAGGCTCCATCGTGCACAAGAAGCTGGACGAGCTTCTGGCCAACCCCGCCCGTTCTATGGCAAATACCCCACCTCACCACTTCGTCACAATCCCAATTCTTCCAACACCAGGCTTATTCCAAGAAACCCCGTAAGAACTTCCTTACCGAGTGTTGCGCCGAGGGACTCGGTAAGTCATGTGGATCTGGCTTCTGCCAGCCAGTATTTTGACACGGAGGACCAAGCCTCCGTGTGCTCGGACGCATATTTACATGCGGACGTGTCTTCTGGCATAGAAGATGCTTGCGCCCTGGGGAACAAGCCGTTCTTTGCCACTTATAACCCAAGGTGGAGAAATCATCCAAATTTCACATGGTCCAACAACCCGCAGCTCCAAAACCCCGCAGGTGACCAATGAGACCGTCCGCACCTGTCATTCTAAGGGCCCAGTCTAATCCTATGGCGAATCTGCCATCGGGTCCTTGCATACCGCAAGCAGAACACGCATCAAGTCCTCTTGACAAATTGATGCGAATGATGACGAAAATGTCAAAGCGCCATGAAGAGAACATGACCTCTCTTTAGCACCAATTGGTGTAGCAGAATGCTGAGATCAATCAACTACGCATGGCGACTCGATCTCAGGGCACTCTTCCCGCCCAACCTGTTCCCAACCCACGAAATTTCATACCCCGTGGTCCTCAACCACAGGTACGACCTTCTCAGGGGCAGGTTAATCAGATTCTGCAGGCTCTGAGCATTCCACCGAGATTTCGGGCTAATCCCGCTGCAGCATCGCACTCTTATGTCCCCATTGCAAACCCTCCTCCGCCGTATGATCCCACTGGACCCGTATCATCCAATGCTATCACTACGAGGAGTGGTAAGCAGAACGTTGATCCGCCTCAACCTGATCCTAGCCCATCTTCTTCATCGCCCTCTCACTCGGGATGCGCACTGCATTCGCGAGGGGACAATACACGCAAATTGGTGCCAGAATCAGTCCCATTCCCTGAGGCTCTACTGAGGGAGACAAAAGGGAAAAAGAAAGATACGCAGGCCTTTGATAACCTGCGTAATTTGTTAAGGGACGTAGAAAGCAAGGTACCCCTGCTCGAGGCTATTGACCACATACCTACTGTCGCCCGATTTTTCAAAGACTACACAACACCCAGGCAACAGTCAAAGAAAACTAAGAATCTGGTGGTTCTCTCACCTCATGCGAGTTGTGCTATACTGTTAAACCTACTACCAAAGCAGAAAGATCCGGGCACCCCACTGATTTCCTATAGCATCCAAGGCTGCAATTTTAACCATGCCCTGCTTGATCTAGGATCTTCCATCAATCTTATACGGACCATCATGCTCGAAAAATTTTCCTTGGGAAATCTGAAACCCACCCCTGTCACGTTACAGTTGACAGATCGTTCTGTCAAAATTCCAAAGGGTGTCATGGAAGACGTGGTGGTTAGGGTCAACAGTCTATGTTTTCCTGTTGACTTTCTTGTTTTAGATATGGAAGTTCCTAGCTCACTTTCTGATTGTCCGATCATCCTTGTTCGACCTTTCTTGGCCACAGCCCGCGCCCATATCAACTGCGAGTCGGGCTGTATTGAGATTGTCGTTGGATCTGAAAAGCTCAGGATTAACATCTTCAAGGCAGCCAAGAACTTTGATTGCGATTGCATCAAGGATGACACATCTGACGAGGACATGGCTGTCAGTGTGTGTATCAGACTAATTGGGACCTATTTTGACTGTTGCAGATTACCTATAAACACTGACGATTGCTTGACAAACACATACACGTTCCCCCATCCCTCCCTAGTCCAGTACCGTCTCCTGGCCAGACTTTTGACGAGGTTTTCTCCGCTTCCCATACCTCATGGTCTGAGTCATATCCGAGCTACTCACCGCCGGTCCACACTCTCGTAGACCGAATTGCCCTTTCTTTCCTACCAAATCAGGCGGATTTGCAACTCCACATTGGGACCTTGAGCCCATATACTACTCACTGGGGCTATTCCTTTTTGGATCCATCTATCCAAGAAGCCCCTCTTCTTGGCCAATCTGAGGGCCAACTTCTTTCTCCCAACTTGTTCTCCGATCCGCCTAGGACACTCTCGTCCCAAGAAATGCCAGACCTTTCACCATCCACTCCCGAGCTGAAAGAGCTGCCTAGTACACTTAAATATGTTTTCCTAGGACCAAATGAAATGCTCCCCGTAATCATCAATTCAAAATTGACCAGGGAGCAAGAGTGCAAACTAACAAAGGTCCTCATTGAACACAAGGCAGCCATTGGATGGTCTCTATCAGACTTATCTGGCATTAGCCCCTCCTACTGCACTCACCGTATATATACGGAGGAGGAGGCTCGACCTTCCCGCGAGATGCAGCGACGTCTCAACCCTAACATGTGGGAGGTCATTAAGAAAGAAATCATTAAGTGGCTGGATGCAGGTATAATCTACCCAATCAGCGACAGCCCCTGGGTGAGTCTGATTCACATTGTGCCCAAGAAGGCAGGACTCACCATCCGTGTCAATGACAGGGGCGAATCCATCCCTACACGCACTCCTACAGCTTGGAGAGTGTGTGTAGACTATTGGAAACTCAATGTTGCAACTAAGAAAGATCACTTCCCGCTACCTTTCACTGATCAAATCCTAGAGCGGTTAGCGGGAAATAAATTTTTCTATTTCCTGGATGGATTCTCAAGATATAACCAGGTGGCAATTGACCCCCGAGACCAAGAGAAAACCACTTTTACCTACCCCTTCGGCACCTTTGCATTTAGAAGGATGCCGTTCGGACTTTGCAAAGCACCAGCAACTTTCCAGAGATGTATGCTGGCAATATTCCATGACATGGTGGGTGACTTTCTCGAGGTCTTCATGGATGACTTTTCGATCTTTGGACCATCTTTCGATGACTGTCTTGCCAACCTGACTCGTATCCTTAGGAGATGTATTGATGTAAACCTCGTGCTTTCTTGGGAAAAAAGTCATTTTATGGTGCACGAGGGAATTGTTCTCGGGCATATCATCTTCGATAGGGGTATCGAGGTTTACAGAGCTAAGTTTGACGTAATTGTTGATTTACCTGTGCCTGGCTCTATCAAACAAATCCGCTCCTTCCTGGGACACGTCGGTTTCTATAGGAGATTCATCAAAGATTTCTCCAAGATTTCTCGACCTTTAACTCATCTCCTATCGACCGACATACCCTTCGATATGGGCCCCGACTGCATACGAGCATTCACGCAGCTGCGTAATACTGTCACCAAGGCCCTTGTTCTCCAGCCACCTGATTGGTTCCTCGACTTTGAACTCATGTGTGACGCATCTGACCTTGCAGTCAGAGCCATCCTGGGACAAAGACGCGATAGACACCCCTTCGTGGTGTACTACGCCAGTAAGACGTTGGACGAGGCCCAGCGTAATTATACTACCACTGAAAAAGAACTACTGGAGGTCGTCTTTGGGCTGGAGAAATTTCGCTCTTACCTTCTGGGCTCACATGTTATTGTTTCCACTGATCACACAGCCATTCGCCATCTCATGCACAAGCAGGATGCCAAGCCTAGACTAATTCGTTGGATCCTTCTGCTCCAAGAATTTGACATTGAGATTTGCGATAAGGCCGGAGCCCAGAATGTTGTGGCTGATCACCTTTCTAGACTAGACCCTGACCATATTAGACTTACTCTGCTGATCAATGAGATTTTTCCTGATGAGCACCTATTGGCAATTAATGTGGCGAGTGGACCGTGGTATGTCGACATTGCCAATTACCTTGCTTCTGGATCCCTTCCACGTGGCTGGCCTAAAAACCAGCACGAGCGTCTCATGGCAGAAGCAAAGTATTATTTTTGGGATAATCCACTTCTTTTTCGGATAGGTGCTGATCAAATCATCCGTCGCTGTATTCCTGACAGCGAATTCCCCAGTGTGCTATCCTTCTACCACAATCAGGCCTACGGAGGCCATTTCTCTGGGAGGAAAACTGCAGCCAAGGTGTTGCAGTGCGGTTTCTTTTGGCCCTCCCTTCACCAGGATGCGCACAATTATGCCAAACATTGCACTAGGTGCCAGTCGTTAGGGTCAATGTCATGTCGTGACATGATGCCCTTGCAACCCATCCTAGCTACGGAAATCTTCGACATTTGGGGAATTGATTTCATGGGTCCCTTTCCTCCTTCCAACAGCTTTGAATTTATCCTCGTGGCCATTGACTATGTTTCAAAATGGATCGAGGCTATTCCCACGCGCCATGCTGACCATGTTATATCCACTCGCTTTGTCAGAGACCACATTTTTGTGCGCTTTGGGATCCCTCGAGCCATTATCTCGGATGGAGGAAGCCACTTTACCATGCTTCTTTTCAGGCACTTCTAAGGAAATACAGAGTCCACCATCGTATCGCATCCCCGTATCATCCTCAGAAGAATGACCAGGAGAGGTGTCGAACCGGCAAATCAAGCACATTCTCCAGAAAATGGTTCAACCTAATCGTAAGGATTGGTCCGACAAGCTGATTGACGCACTTTGGGTGTATCGGACCGCCTTCAAGGCTCCCCTTGGAATTTCTCCGTATAGAATCGTTTACGGGAAGCCTTGTCATTTGCCCGTGGTGTTGGAGCACCACGCTTATTGGGCGGTTCGCCAATGTAACCTCGACCCAGACCTGTGTGGTCGAGAAAGGAAACTCCAACTCCAGGAGCTAGAAGAGCTCTGTCGTGAAGCCTATGATTCCGCTTTAACTTTCAAATAACACACTAAGGCTTTTCACGACAGCCGTATTCGATGGAAGGAATTTGAGCCATCTCAGCAAGTTTGGCTCTATAATGCCCGGCTTAAATTCTTTCCTGGGAAACTGAAGTCCAAATGGATTGGTCCTTTTCTGGTCTCGAGACCATTTCCCAATGGGGCTGTTGAAATTGAAGATCCCAAATCTGGGCATAAATTTACAGTCAATGGGCAGTGTTTGAAACCCTATCTTACTCATGAACCTGCCCCCATTGGAGAAACTGTTGCCCTACTGGAGGGTAACTAATTTTGTGCCTCATTCTGAGTCCAGCTGGGGACGTTAAATTCAACGCTCGTTGGGAGGCACCCCAACAACACTCACCATCCACCATCACTTTTCACTTCACTATCACGCTCACTTCACTTTTTCTTCACCACCCACCATCCTCCCTCCCTACCACCCTGCTGTGTACCCTGCACCTTAGCTCTCGTTACCCGATCTTTCGTCCTTCCTCTACCCTACCCTGCATGCATATGAGGACATAGCATCGTTTGGCATGGGGGGGTGGATAAGCATCCATAGGATCTAGGTATTTTATGGTATCATGCAGTTTCCACCTATATATATATATATAAATGGTGTTTAGTAATGATCTGAAGGCTGAAACAAAAAAATACAATAAGTGTTTATGGATATTCAACCGCTATTTTGAAGACTTTCCAAGCCACAGAAGCTTGATTCGCTCAGGCTCGTCTTAATTCACTTGAGCATTGACAAGATATATCAGAATCTGTCCTAACTAAGGATGTATTCTTATACCTGAGACACTAGTATAGGATCCGTTGGTTTGCTTCTACTCGAGAGCTTAAGTAATCTTGGTTCACATTACACATATCAAGAAAGACCAGGTGAACATAAGATCCAACCCTAGTGTTCATTAGGGAAGGTGACGTCCTTACCTGTGAGCAGGTAGACTTTTTATCCCAGGCTTTAGTCTTGTGTTTAGGAGAGACTCTTTCCACCAAAAAGGAACTCTCCCACCAAAAAGAAAAAAGTGTGCTCCTCCAAATAATGTTGTAAGAGATATACTGACATGTGTTTCAAAAAAAAAAAAAAAGATGCAAATAAGTCAGTATATCTCATAAATGTCTGTAAAGTCTTCACCCTATAAGAAGTTCTTCAGGGCAGGTTACAAATACCTTGTTTTCTTTGAGCCACAAATGTCAGAAAATGGGAGTTGAGTTTTCCGTCATCTTTTTAAGAGTCAATCCAAAGACACGAGTTGAAACTGCGACCAACCTATACTTAAAAATTTGTGAAATCCTAGGCTTGAGTTTTAATGTTCATCTGGTCAGTCTTGATCCTTCACTAAGCACAAGCCATAACCTCTTGAGCTCTCGAGTACGGCAAAAACCTCCTAGGTCCTGGAAATCGTACTTAAGGTTTAAATATCAAGAGTCTTGGTTAGTCGAGAGATGGTCTATGTCATGTAAGACTTAAAGTACTGATAGTCTTCTCTGCAATTGGTTCTCACAATATCCAACAATAAACACACCTATGTTGCCTTAGAAGAAAATCTTCAGCTTAAAGATCATTTCTAAATACAATACAAAAAAATATTTTGCTAGGGACTAGCAAAAGATAGGCAAGGGGGTATGATTGCACCGTAAAAATACACCTGCAATTGTGCCGTCTTGTGCTATTTCCTAACATTACCAGTGCATATTAGGTATCCATAGTCGCATTTGTAAAAATACATGCATGCATGCATTTAATTGAGAGGGGAGGAGAGTGAAATAAATGGCCTCGCAATTCACATTTTCCTCAAGTGCTGCTTTGCAAAATTCACCATCTTTTTATTTTAATTTTATTTGACTTTGAAATTCTTTCCGCGGCTGCATGGAATGGCCTCTTCTTCCACTTCGCGCCATGCTCTGCAGCAAGCTTACCCTGTAGCCGCATGCATAGCCAGGGCATGGCTATGCATGCCTTCTTCCTCTATAAAAGGAGCTTGGCTTCTTCTTGCAAAGGGGAGCCTGGTCAACAGAAATAAGCCAACACACTGCAGCACTTCTTCTCCAGACCGTCCCCTCCCCTCCCCTCTCCCTCCATACGCAGCTTCTCCTCCTCTGAGGAGCCACTCTACAGGCAGGAGTACCTCACTGTGGTGCACACCCACCACCGTGAGACCACCACCGCTCAGCTCATCAAAGAGCCGGTGGGTGTGGTGGTCTTCTCTTCCTTATTTTAACTATCCAAGCCATTTCTTCCATTGGAGTAGGAGCTTGAAGCTTTGAAGCTCAAGCTCCACACAGCAGCAGCACGGCACCTGACTCCTCTTCCGCGCGCGCAAGCCACCGCGCAAGCCAGCAGACCGTCCTCGCCCTCCGCCGCGCACGCCAGCAGCCCTCTCCGCATGCCCTATCGCGAACCGCTTCCCCACAAGCCAGCAGCCAGCGCAGCTTCCCTGCGCGTGCGCCAGCCGCATCGGCTCCCCGCACTCACGGAACCGGGCACGCCCGGTCGCGTGGCTCGCCCGGGCACTGTAGCCACTGTTTACGCGTTTCAGCGAAACACTGTGGCTACAGTGTGGTGACCGGTAAGTTTCTCACTTATCCAATCACCCAGCAAGCCACAATTGCTGCTAGCCCACGCACGGGTCCCACCCCGCATCCCGCTCCAGCTCCCACCTACCTCTACCAGTGCCCCCACCCGCCCGCATGTTTATCCGCTCCCAGCACCTACCTTTGCTCGCTCCCTTCGCCTCTCCGCGCAGCGCTGTGCGCTGCGGTCCTCTCTCCGTGCCCACTCCCTCCAGCGCGCGCCTCTCTGCGTGCATACGCACCTGCGCGCGCGCGTGAAGCCTCATACGATGCCCCACTACTACAGACGCCTTAACTCTTCCAGCCTTCACTCCAGCAGTCTCTCTCTCTCTCTCACAGCACTCTCTCGCACTCTCTGCACACACATACACACACACACTCACACTCTCGTACACACACCTATACACTAATATATACTTATATATATATATACATATATATATATTTATTTATATCTATATATATTTATATACATATATATATACTTATATCTATATATATATAGTAGTACCTAAATAACTAAGTATTATTATACATATATACATATATATATATCTATATACTTATATATATATATATACACACACACATATCTATCTACATATATCTATATACATATATTACTATATATATATATACCTATATATATATACTTCTATATAGTTACATATACATACATATACATATATATATATATATATATTTACATATCTATATATATATATATATATACATATATAACTTCATATATATTTATATATTTATAACCATATATACATATAGATATATTTACATATATACATATATATATATATATTTTTTTTTTCACATCTCTTACCATACGTTGTATCGCGGGAATATCTGCACCAGTTGCTGATATTATCCGATACATGCGTATAGAAAGCGTGTTCGCACTCATCTTTCACCCATCCCCCTTACATTCCACACGACACTTCGTCCTGTTGGCTGCGTCTTCCTAGACGACGACCGACTCGACACCGTGCTACACGCCATCTCTACCTCCACCCCCACCCCTTTATACATATATATATACTATATTTACTTTATTTCTACTTCTCTTTCTTGCAAATAAAAAGATAGAAAAATATCTAAAAGAGAAAAGATAATCCTTGACTTGCAGGTACTCCATCTTGCGAATAGCAAGACCTGTTTTGGAACCCTGATTTGGCTCAAAGCCAAGAACCTAATATTGAGGGTGTGCCTCAAGGACAAGAATTACAGAAAAAAATCTAAATAGAAAGACACCAAAAACATAATAAATGAATGGAAGAGATTCGTTGTAGGAAAGGCATAGAAACTTCACTTCTAATCCCACTTTCCTGAGTTCGACCCTAGGCCTAAAAGTGACCAAGATAAAATCAAGTAGGCCAAGTACAAAAATTTTGTAAAGAGATGGTTAACCACTATACTCATTATAACGATAAAATCACCATATTAACACACCTTTCCAGGTCAGACCACCAAGAGGGGAATCAGAATAGAAATTGAGTCCAGTTGTGGGTCGGGGTTGAAAATGGGTTTTGATCGGTTTTGTATATGTGGAAGAGGTGGCTTCAATGAGAATTGTGCATGAGGGCTCTTCTAGAAAGAAGTGACAGGTGGTTTCATGTGGAGAGTCCTCATAGTAGCTTTCGAACTCAAAAGTGAATGCCTAAAGAGTGTCAATAGGATAATGGAAATCTGAGTCGAGAAAAGATTCGAATTCTGGGTTGCAGTCACTCTCAGCATTTTCTGGTTTTTGATTCCTAAGGATCGAAAAGAAATGATTCCACCTCACTGGAATTTGAACTTAAATCAATGATCTCATGAATTGGGACCTCAGAGTTGGAGTCATAGACTGAATCATGTGAGCTGAGGTTGTATATTGGTTTGTTGTATTCAGGAAGCGGATTTTCTTCGAAATCATGGTCAGATTTGAAATCATCGGAGATATTGCGAAAATCACATTCTAAATGAGATTCAAGATCATGAGTTCCACCATAGAATAAATCATATGATGTAGATTCAGCAGCCTAACTGGGGTCTAGCCTATATGTATATTCTGAGCTCAAAAAGGTGTTCTTCTTTGGTCTAGGCTCAAGTTCTAGGTTTGTAGGAGAGACCCAATCAAAACCCCACTCATTCAACTCGATTTCTGTATCATAAATTGGCATGACTTTCAAAAAATCGATCTAATTCTCTGAGGATGTTGGAGAGGGATATTCATAAAATAGAGGCCCATAATCATACTCTTCATTGAAAATTTGATCTTCTTCGTACAGGGCCTCATAATCTTCCTGATATGTTTCCGATCTAGATTCTAGGCTTAGGATGTGGGTTGAATCACTAGAATCTAGGTCTGAGTAACCTTCAAGGGTCACCTTTTTAGAATAAGGGGTGGATTTACACCCTCGAGAGGTTCAGTTCTAATCTCATTATTGCAGGAGTTTTGGAATCTTATGCTTGGTGATCCATGGTCTAGGGTTGGCTCAACATTATGTTTTCCTGCAATTGGAACTTCCCAACCTTCTTCAATATTAGGCATGTTGTATTCTATCTGGGGTGGGAATCCACAACCACTCTGTGCCTCAAACCCGAGATCTGGGAAATCGGATTAATCCTCGATATTATTCCAAGATGATTCAGCATCTGTCTGGGGCATATATGGGTATTGTTGATCGATAATTTGTTTCAATTATCTCATCATCTCTTCCCATTTTTCTAGATCATCTTGGTGTTGTTCCCATAGTACAGGATTTGTCATGCATTGAAGGTAATCAAAGTTGTGTAATTTTTCTATCTCTATGTATCCTGCTATGAGAATGTCTCGGGTTGATCCTTTTGTGGCTTCTGTCAGTAATACTTGGGCACAATTTATGATGAAGGTTGTGGTTGTTGGTACATTAACCTGAATGTCTTCTATTGGTGTTGAGAGTTTGTATTCAATTTCATAGAACTCAAGGGCATCCTCAATCATCCTATTTCTCATGGATCTCTGTGAGTCAGGTTTCTTGAAAGGTAGTCCTAGGTAATTTGGCTGCATATTTGGATCAAAAGGTGGAATCAAGATGTATAATCAGAGTTTCGATCAAGATGTAAAATCAAGTTGTGAAGCGATTAAATCTGAATAAAGAGTCCCACTGAAATTGTATGTGTGTGCTCTAAAGAGAAGAGATGAGGGACTGGAGGTGTTTTTGAGCCAATCAAGGCACCCAAAGATGTTTGGATGACTATGGAGGTTCGGGGTAGATGATACCCTTACATCAGAAAGTCATCCACCTAAGAATTACCTGGGCAGCCAGAGAGGGAGAGCCTCGCAAAGACCCCTGCACGGTAGTGCATCCCCACGGGTTACAGGGTTCCCCCACCCGACCTCTCTTATCACTGAGATTTCAGGTAGACCAGAATGGGGACCTTGACCTCTTAAGTCTACCACTTTTAAAAGGTGCTTTAGGGTTTTCACTTGAACTTTAGATGTTTTGATGTTGTGACCTAATTTGGAGATTGGTTGACCCAAGGGGTCAACTTCACCTGACCTGCCCCAAAGTTGGCAGAATAATTCTAGGTCAAGACCTAGAAATCACCCTGGTTTGACTCTTAGGTTATTATGTCCAAGGCTTTTTTAAGACTCAAGTGATTTTAGAGCTCAATTTTAGGGTTTGTCTTGTTTAGATCTTTTCAACCAAGGACTTGGGTAGCACACAAATGCGAGTGGGTTTGTTTCTTTTTATGCAAGCATGTGTGAACTAGCACTCCAAAACCCTACTATAGAAACCCTAATTTGGTTCTATTTCCAATCCTCTTTTCTTTCACAAAAGTTCTCTTTGGACTTAAAATAAGAAGTGTGTTGTCCATGGAGATTAAGCGTGATTTCTACTAGGCACAGGAATTTGTAGGATATGATCTCTAAAAATCACTTCAACTTCAATAGGTTTTGAAAATTTTCGTAAAATTAGGAAATTTTTGCCTTAAAGATGGTAATTACTATAAAGAGAAGGCAATTGATTCCTAATTTGATTACTTTCTTTTGTCTTCCCAAGATTAGGAGATGGATTAGGGAAGAAAAGAGAATTTGTTTGCCCTGGAGTGGTTGATCTGCATGGGAGATTTCTTCGTGAAATACCGTGCAAAATCATAGCAAAACACAATAGGTCAAGTTAGTGTTCACATATAATAAAAAATAATGTAGGGACTAGTGATAAATTGTGCGTTGCTCCCAGGCAATGGCGCAAAAATGTTTACAGCGCTTGATCGTGTTTTAAGTAAGTCACGTTGTAGTATAGTCGAAAAAGTGTTATAAACAAATAAGAATTTTTATTACTCGATTGTTAAGTCCGAGGTCGAACACAGGGAGCAAATGGAATTTATTCACCAATCTCAATCAATGTAATTTGAACACTTGAATCTACTCAAAATCTAATTCAAAATATAATGCAGGAGTTTATGAATATTAAAATGTAGCAATAAAAGAGAATTTGAGTCAGATGTAAAAATATTTGATTCTTCTTCTTTGGATCTTCTCTTCTCTTTCTCTTCTTCCTTTCTTCTATGGTTCTTCTTTTCTTCTCTACCTTAGCTTTCTGATGCTTCCTTCTTCTTCCTTCTCTTCTTTCCTTAGCTTTCCTCTTTCTTCTTTTTCTTCCTCTCCTCTATGGGCTTGCCTTAGCTTCTTCCTCTCTGACTTTGGTTCTTTGCTTCTTCTTCTTCCTTGATTTCTTTCCTTCAGCTTTGCCTTGCCCTTTTCTTCAGCCGCACCTTCTCTACTACAGTGCTTTCTCTTTCCCTTGGCCTTGGCTTCTTCTTCAGCTTCCTCAGCTTCTGCCTTCAGCCCTGTGCTTTCCTTGCCTTAGCTTCCTCAACTTCTTCCTTAGCTCCTCTGTGGCTACAGCTTCCTTCCTTCTTTGGCCTCAGCTTCCTCTTCCTTCTTCCTTTCCCTGCACACACGAGTGCAAAACCTACCCCTACCCTCCCTGTGTATACTCGCTCTCTATTTCTCTCTTAGGTTCGCTCTCCCAAAGCCAGCCAATCGAGTATTCGGGTCGGGTTACGTGCACCCAAGTCCAGGCGCACCGGCGTGGGTGGTGCGTGAGGAGTGCTAGGTAAACGGGTTAGGTAGGCCAGGTCCACGGAGCGTGGGTTGTGGACGAGGTGGGTGAGTGGGCGAGGGGACCTCACCTCGTGATCTCAGGCGACAAGGTAAAAACACAAATTCAATATAAACAACTCACCTAACTCCTAACATTCCGAGGTGAGACTAAAAGTCCCACCCGCTTCACTCGTGCACCCGTAGGAGGTTCTCTACCTAATTGCTACAGCTGGGTGCTCTCTCAAGGCCGTTCTCTATCTGGATGTGTGTGAGAGACCAACCCACGTCGCCTGGGACCTGAGACCTGGAGCAAGCTTGCGAGCAAGCTTTGCTTGTGCTCCAATGGCGGTAGGGGGTGAACCTGCGATCACTCAATATAGCCTTGTGGCCTCATTAAACCACATGAGGAGCTTCACCGTGGCACGGCGAAGGTGTCTAGGTTGGTGGCTAGCGGTAGGGCGACCTAGGCGTGAGTGCCTAGCTCGCCCTATGGCCGTGGAAGTGGGTTTGATCAGGGGGCAAGTGTGGCGGAGTTGGCGATTGATGGAGATGTAGATAAGGATCAATGGATGGTGGTGGAGGTTTTGAGGGGTCTGGCGAGGCATGTGGAAGCATGGAGCGATGGATGTGCCTTCACCGGTGGTCGACCGGAGATGAGGACGATGGTGGTGGTCTGTGGCGTCGAGGCGTTGGAAATAAAAATAAAGAACGGGAAAATAAAGAGAGGAGACAGTGGAAGAGAGTTAACCTAACTAAGTGGATGAAAGGGGACAGGAGAGTGGCTGGCCGTACCTACCATCGCCGAAGAAGAAGATTCCACTGAAGGGAGAACGGCGACGATGAAGTGGCTTTTGGCGCGTGCGCGAGTATGGCGCGACGCGGAGGAAGGAGGTGAAGATGTCTCTGCCACTGGTATTGTGGAAGAGTGACGAGAAGGAGGAGGAGATGTCGCCGGAGCCTGCTGGACACTTGGCCAGAGGAGAGGGGAAGAAATTAGAGGGTTTTCTCCAGCCAAGCCAAGCTGGTTTTGAGCGGCCGGAGATGAGGGTCCTTTTATAGGTACTAGCAGAGGCTCTTATGCTTGGAAGGCAAGCTTCCAAGTTCAAGAATCCTCGCCGGAGTAGGACTCAGTGAGAGACCAAAATCTCTCGAGCATTCGGACGAGAGATTGGGTGCGAATCAAGGCATGTGATTGCGTTCAGATGATAGGGAATTCTTCAGAGAATCTCCCTTTCAAATCTAAGAGGGGATCTCTGAGGAATCAGGGAGAAATCCTCCTTGAATCCTCGCCGAAGTAGGACTCCTCTGCTGTAATGGTGGAGGGACCTAATTGCAAAGGGTGGCAAGGAAGATAGGGGGGTCTGCGTAATGATTTGCAAAAGCTAGGGGTCAAAGTGTAATTGGCTGGACTGTTTTGCAAAGTAGGTCAAGGTGACCTCCCCTTAGGTCTAAATTTTGGTACAAACCTAATTTGGAGCTAAGGAATTAAATGGTGAAGTTGAATTTTAGGTTTGACCATGTTTGACTGGATATTTTACACAAAAACCCAAATTAGGGTAAATAATTAGCTAGGACCCCTACTTAGGTCAAATAGGCTCTAAAGGCCAATTGAGGGTTCTAAACCCTAGAAGATATTTTTCCATGAATTTTTGAAGGTTTATTTGATTTTTATCCTAACCAAAACTATTTGTTGAATTAAGTGAGTCTGTTTTAGGGTTACAAGATGTAATTTAATTCTTAGATTGCACATGAACCCATTTCTAACTGAACCAACTCACTTTTTATCTTATTAAGATCATTTGACCTATGTTTAGCCCCTAGAATTCCCATTGATGTATTGTAATGATAAAATTGCATTTTTACCCTTTGTTTCATGTTTTCTTCTCAGAATAGTTATTCCTTGAATTAGATCCTTCTCTAGGTTATGTAAGAGCTTTTATTATCTTTCCTAAGTTAAAATGAGCTAGTTTGGGATCATGATGGTGTTCCCATCAACTCCTGAGTAGTCGATTGAAATGATGGTTTTGGAAATGAGGTCCCCCATCACTTATAATAGTCTTGGGGTAGCCAAAGCGAGATATGATATTAGCCTTCACAAATTTCAAAACCACAGAGTGGTCATTTATGCCTGTAGGAATGGCCTCTTTCCACTTGGAGACATAATCTACTGCTACCAAGATATATTCTGTTATGACCATGTTCCCGAATCTCTACAGGACCCGAGGCTGGCTCGCCTCAACTAATCCCAAGACCCAGTCATCCAACAAGAAATAACCAAAAAGTAGGAAAGTAAACCACATTCACATATGCAATATAGCTAAGTAGTAAAAACATACAAAGTAGTAAAGGAAAGTAAAACTATTGTTCCATTATATACCACCACAATAACAGAGACAACGGAAACGAAACTAACAGTAACAACAACAGTAGCTAAAAGTCTGAAACTCACAACAACAGTAAGGGGAAACAACAAAAAGGTGCTAAAACTACGGCTGGGCTCAATTAGGCCTAGCACCCTCTGTAGCCGGAAGCTCAGGCTGCTCAACTCCTGGTCCTGAACAGTGTTATGAAAAAGACAGAGTCAGCGAATGCCGAGTAGAGTGGTATCTATACTATCTAAAGCAGTAAAAGCAACAGGTTTAATCCTCTTTTCTAGTTATTTTATTTTATATGTATTTCCTTTTCACCCATTTTCCTCAAACATTTAGATATTCTTGATCTTGCATGTTCTTTGTGGGAACGATCTTGATTACAGTCTTTTTCGAAGAGTACAAGGGACATGTGGTGCTCTCCTGGCCAGGAGAGTCCCCCGTGGTAGTCCTACACCCAGTCAACCACCCTAAGGTCACTATCAACACGTAGCGGTGACTATGGCACGCGTGATAAGTGCACAGGTAGCTACCCCACACTGACATGTGGTCAGTCATTTCTGCTAGCGGGTATGCCCAAAGTACAGCACGGAACAGTATAGGGCCTAGCCCTCTTAGAAATAGGGATCTCACCCCTCAGAACCAAATAGGGGTCTCGCCCCTCCACAACTCCACAGTCCGCGCACCCTCGTTTGACTACCCCGGTTTTCCCAAAGGGCCTAACAAGTCGGTGTAGGGTGGCTAGAGGAACCCCGGGCCCCATGGGATGGCTAGCTCCCTCCCTACACTAGTAGCTCGCCTTGGTACTGCGTACACTAGGGCCAACAGAAGTCGGTGTAGAGTGGCCAATCCTAACCCCGGGTCTCAACCCAAGGGCAGCCAGCTCCGCTCTACACAAAAAGGGGACAGTTGCTCTCCTTAGTACCACGTACTCAAGGGCCAGCACACTTCCCGTCTACATTCCAGATTTTCCATCTAACCATAGGAGCTCTACTCCTAATCCCCCGTAGGGTTCATGCTCATGTTCACCACATTATTTTGATCCAGATTCTACCATTCACAATTAAGTTCTCGTTTATATACAGATAGCTCGTATTTCCATAATTCAATACATGCAACTAATGATTTCACAGGTAATTGTTCATTTATTTCAGGCAACTCATATTCTAACAGGTAGCTCACAATTATATTACAAGCAATGGATAGCAGTTTAACTTATTCATGTATACAAATACAATCATGTAGTACAACTGGTTCATTCATTTCTCTGTCCTAGGGTTCATGCCACATACTAGGGTTCCATTTGGAAAATTCCACAAGCACATTCTTATTTAATATGATTAACAGAAATAGACCACTCTACCAGACAATTCGGGAGTACTAGAGGCTCGAACTGTAGACCCAGGCATCTCTGCGAGCCTCAAACACGCAGTAGGCCAAAACCCTATACCAAGGAATATATCGTAAAGGAGGATTCAGAACAGTTTATAAAGGTTTCTAGTACGTAGAGAAACTCGTAAGGGAACTACAGATACTTCGTTTGCGTAAAACGGATCCCGATCGGACCCCAAACGGGTCAAAAACGTGACTACTAACCAAAATCAGATGTCTGGGAACAAGTCCAAACGTCTTAAAAGATACAGAACCTCACCTCAAGTCCTTACGATGTCCTCAGACGTCCAGGCCTCCTCTACGACCATTTGAAGGTAGTTCCAGACGTCAGACCACCACTCCAGTCGTCTGGAAGCACCTCCAGTCGTCTGGTGAGCTGATCAGATATTCGAAAGTGCGTGGGAGGGCGTTCCACGCTCCTTCCCAAGGCTGCTCCTATGTACGACAGTGCAGCCACCCAAAATTAGGCAGACAAAACCTTCTGCGGTGCGGCCTGCATGGCCGTAACCGCAAAAAGAACGTACCTTTGCGATAAAGGAGCTTTCAGACGTTTGGTCTTGACTCCAGACATCCAGATGCTCCGCCAGCTGTTCGGACTTTGCTCCAGACATCTAATACTGGAAATTTTCTAGTACCAGAACTCTCTCCCAACGCTCTC
This sequence comes from Thalassia testudinum, assembly GCA_037157565.1. Lineage (NCBI taxonomy): Eukaryota > Viridiplantae > Streptophyta > Magnoliopsida > Alismatales > Hydrocharitaceae > Thalassia > Thalassia testudinum. The sequence continues at coordinate 879,542 of JAZHRO010000003.1, read as the reverse complement.
CACCTTGCTTCTCCTCACTCTGCCGTAGCTCCAGCTGCTGCAGGTGGTCGAGGCCGCCGCTCTGGACTCTCTCCTCCTCTCGCATGCGCTCGTGATGGCCATGCGAGCTCCGATGAGCTTCCACCGAAGCTCCTGACCTCGGCCTCCTCCTTCTCCTTCTGTACTCTCCTCCTTCTCGCCCTCTCGTCCTCCCTCGCTGACCTCCTCTTGTGGCTCCTGTAGCTCTGAAGGTGGGGATGGTGGTGTATAGAGTAGAGAGGAGAGGAGGGGAGGGTAGCTTTTATAGAGGGTGGGGGTTTAGGGTTTGACAGGGAGAGGGGGAGAAAGGAGAGAGACAAAAGGTGTTCTACGCGTCGCCCGCGTGTAGAGCGTTGAGGGCGTACAAAAATTTCACTTTTAGATGTCTGGGAAAGGGTCAGATGTTTGGACAGACGTCTAACTGAGACTCTAGATGTCTTAGAAGGCTAAAAGTGGGATGGGTCTTTACATCATAACAAACTTAAAGGAAGTTTCATCTCTGAAACTTGAACTAGCTAGGGTGTGGAAAAAGGAACATAAAATGCATAACAAACTTAAAGAGGACCAAAGTAGGTCCGAAAGGACGTACCCTCAAAAAGCCCCAGGTACCGCTCTCGCATCACCGCCTCAGGCTCCCAAGTAGCCTCCTTGTACCGCTAGCTTCTCTATAGAGCCTTCACCAGTGGTACCTGCTTCCGTCTCAAACTCTGAATGGCTTTGTCTAGTATTTGCACTGGTCTCTCAGGGTAGGTCAAGTCGTTACCCACCTCGACGCTCTCGTGGCTCAGAACGTGACTGGGATCGGCGACGTACTTCCTGAGGTTGGACACGTGGAACACATCGTGCACTCCAGAAAGTTGGGGAGGAAGGGCAAGCAGGTAAGCAACGGGTCCTACCCACTCCAGGACCTCAAAGGGCCCCACAAACCTCAGCGCAAGCTTCCCTTTCACCCCAAAATGCTGCAGGCCCTTCATGGGCGAAATGTGGAGAAAGACGTGATCTCCAACCTTGAACTGCACCTCTGCGTTTCCAGTCAGCATAACTCTTCTACCTTCTCCTGACAGTGCGGAGTTGCCTGTGAACCTGCTCTATCACCTCCTGACTCTGTCGAATCAGCCTGGGGCCAATCTCTCACTTGGTCCCCACCTCAACCCAACTCAAGGGTGCAGTACACCTCCATCCTTACAAAGCCTCGTAAGGTGCCATGCCAATGCTTGAGTGGTAACTGTTATTATATGCAAACTCTGCCAGGGGTAATTGCTCCTCCCAGGAGCCTCTCCAGTCTAGTACACAGGCGCGCAAAAGGTCCTCAAGTGTCTCTATGGTGCGCTCTGACTGTCCGTCCATTTGGGGGTGGTACGCGGTACTAAACCTCTACTGTGTCCCCAAAGCCTGCTAAAACTCAGCCCAAAACTGAGAAGTAAAATAGGTATCCCTTTCGGATACAATCTCATGCGGAACTCCGTGCAGGCGTACCATATCGCGAATGTACCTCTCTTCCAACTGTGCTAGTCCCAAGGTGACTTGGATCGACAGGAAATGCGTCGTCTTCGTCAACCTGTCCACTATCACCAAGACTGCGTTGTGTCCTCACTGGGTAATAGGTAGACCCACCACCAAATCCATGGTGATGCCCTCCCACTTCCACTCTGGCACAAGAAGTGACTGCAATGGCCTAGCAGGCCTCTGGTGCTCGGCCTTCACCTGCTGAGAAACTAAACACTGCTATACGAACTCACCCACATCCCGCTTCATCCCTCTCCACCAAAAGCCACGTCTCAGATCATGATACATCTTTTTGTTCCCAGTATGTTTGGTGAACCTGGATCCGTGCGCCTCTGTCAGGAGCTCTCTCAACAACTCCTCATCCTTGGGAACGCACAAGCGTCCCCTCATGCGCAGCACCTCGTCTGTAAAAGAAAAGTCTCCTGGGTCCCTTGACAGCACTCTGTCCTACAGCATCTGTAAGTACGGATCTGTCATCTGCCCTGCAATGATACAATCTATCAGCTCTAGTCGCATCTGCCACGTCATTGTCACTGCCCTACAACACCCCTGTGACTCCTAGGGTCGCCAACTGCCCAACTCCTCCATAAGTCTCCAACTCTGTGCCTGTAGACTGGCGAAGTGGGTGGGTGCCTTCCGACTCAAGGCATTAGCCACCAGATTGGCCTTCCCTGGATGGTAGGAGATGCTGCAGTCATAGTCCTTTAGGAGCTTTAACCAACATCTCTGTCTCATGTTAAGCTCCTTCTGGTCAAACAAGTACCTGAGGCTCTTATGATCTGTGAAAATCTCAAAAGTCTCACGATAAAGGTAGTGCCTCCATGTCTTCAACACAAAGACAACAACTGCCAGCTCTATGTCATGGGCACTATGTCATGGGTAGGGTAGCTATGCTCATAGGGCTTCAGTTGCCGCGAAGCGTAAGCGACAACGTGACCCCACTGCATGAGCACACCCCCTAACCCCTGCAACGAAGTGTTTGTGTAGACCACAAAACTGCCACTGCTATTCGGGATGGTGAGCACAGGAGCTGAAGTCAGTCTCTCCTTCAACCCCTGAAAACATGCCTCACACGCATCTGTCCAGGCAAAGGGCACGTCCTTCCGAGTCAACTGGATCAGAGGACGCGCAATCTGCGAGAATCCTCTGATAAACCGCCAATAGAACCTACCAGTCCCAAAAAACTACATATCTCTGTCACTGTACGTGGCCTCTCCCACCTGAGTACAGCCTCAACCTTAGCTGGGTCCACAGCCAAGCCATCCCCCAAGATCACGTGGCCCAAGAAAGTCACCTACCTCAACCAAAACTTGCACTTGCTATATTTGGCATACAGCCTGCATTGCCTCAAAGTGTCCATAATCATCCGTAGATGCTGCCCGTGCTGTGCCTAATCCTGCGAGTAAATGAGTACATCATCAATGAATACGACCACAAACTGGTCCAAGTACGGCTTGAAATCCCGGTTCATCAAATCCATAAAAGCAGCGGGGGCGTTGGTCAGCCCAAACAGCATGACCAAGAACTCGTAGTGCCTGTACCGGGTACAGAAAGCTATCTTGTAGACATCGGTCTCCTTGATCCTCAACTGGTGGTAGCTTGACCTCATATCTATCTTGGAGAACACTGTGGCATCTCACAACTAGTCAAAAAGGTCGTCAATCCTCAGCAGCAGATACTTATTCTTGATGGTGACCCTATTCAGCTGGCGGTAGTCGACACAGAGTCGCAGGGTACCATCCTTCTTCTTCACAAACAACACAGGGGCTCCCCATGGGGATGCACTATGCCTCACAAAATCTTTCTCTAACAGGTCCTGTAGCTATGACTTGAACTCTCATAGCTCAAGTGGTGCCATTTGGTATGGTACAGTAGAAATGGGGCTAGTCCCCAGTACCAGTGAGATCTCAAACTCGATCTCACGCTCGGACGGTAGTCCTGGCAGCTCCTCTGGAAACACGTCGGGGTACTCACAAACCACCGGAATACTCTGAAAGTCAGCCATGGGGCTAGGCTCTGCCACTACATAGGCTAAAGGAAGAAGAGAAGAGACCAAGGAGGAAGAAGCCTTGGCAGAAAAGAGAAAGAAGAAGGAAGGCAAGGAAAAAGAAAGTGAAGAACGAAGAGAGGCCAAGTGAAGACTCTGCAAAGATCAGAAGAAGAAGAAAGAAGGAAGGCAAGGCAGGAGAAGAAATAAGAAAGAAGAAGCAAAGGCAGAAAGAGAAAGAAGCAGAAAGGAGAAGAAGAGAGAGGGGATTACATTTAAGACGTCTGATATGGAAATCAGACGTCCAATTCTATTTTCTTTTACAAATCCTTTCTAAAGTTCTCTCTTTGAATCACTCATTTTCACTTAACAGTTGTATTCTGTGGTTTTAAAAAGTACTGAGATTGCTCCCCGTGTTCGACCTCGGATACTCTAGTTTTTCGAGTAATAAAATTCTTTATATTTGTTTAAACGTTTTGTCGGTTATACTACAACATGATACACTTTAAACCCGCACAAAAATGTGAGAACATTTTGGCACCGTTGCCGGGGAGCAACGGGCACTTTTAAAGCTTTTGATTACAACTGTTCTATCTAATATTTGACTTAACTTCTCTCTTTTGTTGTGTTCACACAGGGAAAGCAAAACAAAAAGGAAAGAACAATAACTGCACAACAAATTCTCCAAGGAACAGGTAATTTCCATAAGCCCTCTCTCTTAACCCTCTCAAAATCTCAAAAGGAAAAAAAAAAGAAAAATCAACTTAGGGCTACCTGTTTCATAATTAGTAACTCATCAAGTTGCCTGATTTTCATTTCAACACATTTTTATCTGTTCATCCAACTAAGGCAACTAGGGCTAACCTTTCTTGATTGAGCCCTAGGTGCTAATTTCTAAGGCAACTAAATTGGATCGACTAGAGCCAAGTTAGGGATTGCAAAGCTAGGGTTTTTAGAGACACATCTTCTCTTAAAACAAAGAAACAAATTGTCCAAAAAGAGGTGTGCCTAAACCGTGTTTGAAAAGATCTATACAAAAGGAACCCTAAGCAAATCAGGCTGTTAATCCATTTGAACCATAAAAGAAAGGACCTAAAAGCTCTCAAAGGAACAAGAGGTGAAGTTGATCCCTTGGGTCAACCAACCTTAAAATTAGGTCACTTTTGCACTCAAAATACTTAAAAGTTCAAGTGGAACATTAAGCACCTTGATCTTAAAAAAGGTAGACTTAAGAGGTCAAGGTCTCCATTCTGGTCTACCTGGAACCGCAGTGACAAGAGAGGTCGGGTGGGGGAAACCCTGTAACCCGTGGGGACGCTCTACTGTGTAGGGGTCTTTGCGGGACTCTCCCTCTCTGGCTGCCTAGGTATTTCTCAGGTAGACGATCTTCTGATCCAGGGGTCCATCTGCCCCGAACCTCTATAGTCACCCAACAATTTTTTTTGGGTGTCTTGATTGGGTCCAGCACCTTCTAAATCTCATCACATCTTTCGGTGCATGTTCGGTAGGAGGTCCTTAAGGCCACCCTTAAGACCTCCTTTAGAAATTCATTCTCGTCGAGGCCAAGCCTCGACGCCCTTGTTTGTGCAGCAACCCCAGTATATAAATCTCTCATCTGATTCAGACCTTGGTTCTCCTTCTTCTTCCATCATGGCACAACCCATTGAAGAGGAGAACAACCTTGAACACCAACTTCAACGCCTTAATGATCTCTTTTAGAACTTTGTAAACCCACCACAGCGACCTATGATGCGAGATCACTATAATCCCGCTGCGGTGGCAATCGAACCCCGAGTACGAATCCCAATTGGAGGACTTGATTCTGAACTGAAGCCCAATATGATTCATGCCATACCGAAGTTCCATGGGCTTAACTCTGAGGATCCATTCCAACACATCAAACAACTCAAGCATTTGGCCCAGACCTTCGGGTCAAATGTACAAAACTGGGATATCCTACTCATGAAAATGTTTTCGTTCTCCCTCACGGACAAGGCCGCACATTGGTATCAAACTCAAACCCGTCCGATCAACACATGGGAGGAACTACAGTCCGAATTTTTGAAAAAATTCTTCCCCGTTGGCCGGACGAATGCCTTGCGCCACCAGATCACTCATTTCACTCAACAACCGGGAGAACCTCTTCACGAAGCTTGGGATCAATTCCTAGATCTCATGCGAAAGTGCCCCAGAGTTCCTAAGTGGGAACAAGTCCAGTCTTTTTACCAGGGACTCCGTGAGGATATTCGTTTATTCGTCAATGCAACATGCGGAGGAAACATCATGGGTCAACACGAGGACACGGTGTGGGAGATTCTCGAAAACATGTGCGAGAACTCCATAAATAATGACTCCATGGGCTTATTCGACAGGACGAATGCCCGCGTATCGACGAATCTAAGAGGGACACATGAGATGTAGGACCTGTCCACTTCCGTCGACTTGGAACTGATGGCCAGTCGGTTGGACAAGGTTTCTATCATAGAAAAGAAGGTGGACGAGCTAACTCGACATTTGCAGCAAGCCACCTCTGCGCAAGACTCTTTTGCACGATCTCCTCTGGCAAGGGAAACTGTGCAAAACATCTATCACCAACCTGCCAAGGGGATGGACCCATATCCACCCCCGTCTGCCTCTTGGACCGGAGTGACCCGATCCATTCTACTCGAGTTGGGGGAACTCTGAACCCTCGTATTCTGACTTTCCCGAGGTTCCTCAGAACTGCGAGGACCTCAACGCCATCTAGAATGACCCATTCTCCAATACCTACAACCCTGGATGGCGAAATCATCCTAACTTTCAGTGGGCGGGAAATTCTCAAAGACCACCATATCAACCCCGTCCACAAGCCTCTCGTCCATTTCAGCCGTCGCAACCTCTGCCCAACCCAAATAACGTGCTAACCCAGAAGCGCGTTATGAATCCAAATTCGGGCCAAACACATGTGATTTATCAGGCCCCTGCTACTCCATCACCAGACGGGATGGAGGCTTCAACATCTTATGCGGGATTTCAGCAGCAGCCACCCCTCCTACCTAACCCAAATCAGGCCGGGTTGAACTCTGTAACAACACGTGGTGGTAGAACAACCCAGGACCCACATTATCCGAACCACTCCAAGCCTGATAATAGCCAAGACCCTAGGATAGTTATCCAAGATACTACTGTCCCAGATCAAGAACCTAGACCTATCCTAGAGGAACCAGCTAGGATCCCATTTCCTGAGGCTTTGACCAAAGGAAAAAGAATAACCAAACCCGTGGTTCCCGAGGAGGATCTGGTCAAGCTCTTTGAACAGGTCCAGATAAACATCCCGTTGATGGATGCAATTCGCCACATACCGGCTTATGCAAGATTCTTGAAAGACATATGCACACCTAAACGTAAGCCGCGAACCAAGGATGGGAATCCAATCGTACTGTCAGAGCAAGCCAGCTCTGTCATCTTGAGCAAACTCCCACCCAAGGCTAAAGACCCAGGAACTCCCTTGATTTCTTGTAAAATTGGTGAAACCCAATTTGATAGAGCCGTACTAGATCTAGGTGCCTCCATAAATTTAATACCTACATCCCTCCTTGACCACCTTGAAGAATCTGAACTTAAACCCACTGAGGTGACATTGCAGTTAGCCGATCGATCCATCAAGTCACCCAAAGGAATACTCGAGGATGTCATTGTTAGGGTAAGAGATTTTTATTTCCCAGTGGACTTCATAGTACTAGACATGGATGCACCTAAGAACCCAAGGGACACACCAATCATATTAGGGAGACCCTTTTTGGCCACTGCTAGGGCCAACATTAACTGCGAAGAGGGCCAGATAGAATTAAAATTTGGGAATCAAAACATGAAGATTGACATTTTCAAGGCCCAGCAAGGGATTAATTGCGGGGTTATAGAGGAAATATGTGATGTCAAAGCCGTGGTTGATGAATTGCATATAGAGGACAACCTGATTATTCCTGATCAACCACTAGAGAATCAAAAACCGCTAACAGAGGAGTGCGAACATGATCTAGACACACCTATGACTCCTACCATTGCTCCTGATACAAACCCCGAACCACCCGCTGCTGCTGACAACCCTGTCATGGAACTCAAACCCCTTCCCGAACATCTGAAGTACATCTTTTTGGATTCAAATCAGATGTTTCCTGTGATTATCAATTCTCGACTCACACCTGACCAGGAACTCCGTTTGATTTCTGTTCTCCAGCAACATCGTAGAGCCATTGGATGACTCTCAATGATTTGACTGGTATAAGCCCTTCATACTGCACACATCGAATCTACACAAAAGAAGGCGCACGACCTTCAAGAGAAATGCAAAGACACCTAAACCCTAACTTGCAGGAGGTCGTGAAAAAGGAGATCATAAAGTGGTTAGATGCAGGGATCATCATAGAAAAGGAGTTCCTGGGTCTTTAGCCACGAGAAATGATCATCACCAAGCGTGTGGCGGCCATTTCTCTGGCAAGAAAACAGCTGCAAAAGTTTTGCAGCCTGGATTTTATTGGCCATCCCTATTTAAGGATGCACACATCTTTGCCAAGACTTGCTCACGATGCCAAACACTGGGGACCATGACCAAGAAAGATATGATGCCCCTTCAGCCCATTTTGATTATCGAAATCTTCGACGTTTGGGGTATCGATTTTATGGGCCCTTTTCCACCATCCAACGGCTTCGAGTACATCCTGGTCTCGGTAGACTATGTTTCCAAATGGATTGAAGCTGTCGCCACTCGAAGATGCGATCACAAGATGGTCATGGACTTTGTGAAGAACATCTTTTCCCGATTTGGAATACCCAAGGCCATGATCAGTGATGGTGGAAGCCATTTTATCCATTCCCAATTCCGTGCCCTACTTAGAAAATATAGGGTAAACCACCGCATTGCCACCCCATATCATCGACAAACAAATGGGCAAACTGAGGTCTCAAACAGACAAATCAAGAACATTTTACAGAAGACTGTGAGACCTGACAGGAAAGACTGGTCCACTCGACTTGATGATGCCCTGTGGGCATACAGGACCGCTTTTAAGACCCCGATAGGCATGTCGCCTTATCACTTGGTCTTTGGCAAAGCTTTCCATCTCCCTGTCGAATTGGAACACCGGGCTTACTGGGTTGTCAAGCAATGTAACATGGATCCCCAGTTAGCCGGTGCGCAAAAGACGCTTCAATTATCTGAGCTCGAAGAAATTCGTCGGGACGCCTTTAACAATAGTCGGCTATATAAGGAGAAAATGAAAGCCGTCCACGACTGACTCATTCATAGAAAACCTTTGAGCCGAACCAACAAGTCTGGCTGTTTGATGCACGCTTGAAACTCTTCCCAGGGAAACTCAGGTCCAAATGGACAGGACCATTTCGGGTGGTCAAGCCCTATTCTAATGGGGTGGTTGAAATTGCGGATCTTAACACCGGGCACACCTTTACAGTCAATGGTTAAAGATTGAAGCATTTCCTGGCCTAGGTACCCCCCAAGGAAAGTGTCACCCTCGTTGAGGGCTGACACCACGCACCGCCCAGCTGGAGGCGTTAAACTCAACACTTCCTTGGAGGCAACCCAGAGGATTCAGACTGATCTGGTAGTTTACGTCACTCAGGTACTATTTTTTTGAACCCTTTTGCATCCATGTATTTGCCAATGAGGACATTGTCCAACTTAAGCATGGGGGGATGGTAAATTGCATAATCCTGAGCTTAATTAATCAGTTTGAAAAAACAAAATTGAATTTAGGAAGAAAACTTAGGCATTAGAAACTTGTCAATAGTGGGAAATAATACAAAAAAAACTTAAACACTTAGAATTTTCAGGCCTTCAGGCTTAATCAGCCTTGGTATCCGTTAAAATATGGATTTAGTGGCGAATCCTTGCAACTTTAAGCTATTCTAATCCACCTACTAAATAAGGTAATAAGTATATGACTTATCAACTTACCCTCTAACTCAGGACAACTTTGAGTCTAAGCATCTGCACACATTTTTGCACAGACTCACTTCTCAGAGATTTTGACAGAAATTGGGTAGCTAATGAACTCTCTAGGGTGGTATGGCTAGCAAGTTGTCGTGGGTAACAGCCCATTGGTAGGTTGTCCAGAACCCAGCCACAGGCCATTTCTTTTTCGCTGCCTCTAGGTACATTTGAGATCAGGGAAGCCACCTACAAAAAAAAAAAAAAGGAAGAAGAAGAAAAGAAAATAAACCACACTTCACCGCACAAGTATGGCTGGCAAGTGATCGTGGGTAACAGCCCATTGGTCAGTTGTCCAGAGCCCAGCTTAATAATTGCACAAAAAAGACCAAAACACCTAAGGAAGAAGCGGGGAAGTAGTACAAGTCGGGGAGATATACACTGGAAAATCCTTGTGTTGACCCCAAGTAAAACGAACATATGGAGAAAGCTACCAATCGAACAAATACACGTTCAGGCAAAAATTTATTTTCTTTTTCGGTCACCTAGAGGCGTAGAAACTCGAAGTCTATCTCAATTACCGTTAAGTGAGTCTATCACAACATTCACACCAAGATGCTTAGCACTTAGGGTTTTGACCGAGTTTTGGGTGGGTTGCGTAGCCGTAAAAAGTTACCAACCCACACTGAATTCCGAAAATTCTAAAAAAGCATATATATATATATATACGTATACATATGTATAGTTATATATACAAAGCAAGGATTCGGGCGATTCGTATTTTGGCAAACACCCGGGCGCTGCTTAGTCTTTGTAGATTAAGATCTTCGTATATTTCCTCTTATTGACAAGTAACGAAGTGCCTATGCAATTACTTCTTGAATTCCCCAAGGAAATAAAGGCTAGAATAAACCTTGCTAGGGACTAGCAAGGAGTAAGCATGGGGGTATGTTAACACCACACAAGGGGGTAATAATTAGGTTGAATATGGCCCATCTTTAGAATAAAAAGCACAACATAAGTAGAATAGGAGCATTACATGCATCAAGTACCAAGATTGCTTATAAACTGTATTAATGGCCATTTGTGTAAAGCATTTGTCAAAGCAGGCCTCAGATGAGCAATCGGACCGTACGGATGGATTCAGAACGATGAACGGAGTCCAACGGACTCAAGATCGGCCAAATCCGACATCTGGAGCTCCCACAATGGGCCACGTCAGCCTGCCCCCACTGCACGCACACCCTCAGCCGGCCACGGACAAATCTCGGCCGTCGATCTTCGATCGAAAGGCCGAGATCCGTGCACTCGCCCACGGTCGCCGCGACAAAGCGCTGGCGTGGTGCAACGGTTAGCGTGCACGCCCGCATCACTGCGACGTGCATTCGAGCCGCGCGGAGCGGATTTTGAAGGTGAGTGGAAGGCGCGGAAAAATTGGGCCACCCAATCAGCAGCGGGCGGCCAGGATCTCGCCACGCAGTGCGACGATAGCCCACGAGTGCCCACGTGCGCGCGCACACCGGGCGGAAATGCACGAGCGCACGCGCACCTAAGGCGCGATCTCAGAGCAGGCGAAGAAGGCTCTCAACCGTCCTATCTTCGATCGGACAGCTCTCGTTCAGCAGCCACGGATCATGCGAAGAGGAAGACCGGGGCGGGCAGCAGACCGGCAGCAGGAGGGCTTCACCGACGTTTGTGGAAGTGGTTTTAGCGATGCTCTGGATTTCGCTAAAGCCCATTCTTCTTTTAGGAAGCCCTTAACTCTATTTAAACCCCCTTCTACCACCATTCAATGCATACTCTCCCCCTTGCAACCACTCCACTCCTCTCTTAGCTAGCTTTAGGTACTTTTGTAATCGTCGGAGACGATGAGCCGCTGACGGAGCCTCCTCCACCGCCGTGGTTGCCTCGTCGCTCTCCACTCTCTCTCTATCTCTCTCTCTCTCTCTTTTAAGCTTTCATTTACTTTTGTTGAAGCATGTATTTAATGTTGTAAACTATGAACTATGAATGCATGTTTAATGAAACTACTTTCCGTCCAATCGTCATTTTAATTCCTGTTCAAAGTGCATGATCAAAACCAAGAGCTTTCTAACCCTAAACTCTCTCTTCCTCGCTCTTGCTTTTCAAAACCATCTATTTTGCAAGCAAAACTCCGCCTTTTTCGTGACAACAAGTGATAAACAAAATCCGATTTCCACGCCTCCCTGAGACCGACACTCGGACTCACTTCCGTTTACTTCTTTTAAAATCGACGTGTCAAGTGCGACTATAACGACACCTCTTAACACACACGCACAAGAGCACGTCAATTATATTGCGTGGGCCCACGTTGCCGAGGGTTTGGCAACGGGCACATGCCCTATAATAAGCTTGTTCATACTTGAGCAGTGTAGGCTAAAAGAACCCACACTAGAGGATCTTCGCTATAGTTTTACACCCAAAGAGATGACCACCGCAAGCCTGGTCATAACAAAAGGAAATAACATCATCGACCTCATCATCAGAAATGCATCTTCTAATTACTTGATCATTGCTAATGTGGAATAGATAGGGATCTTACTAGAAATAATACTTGGCATCGAAAATCAACTTGATCGGTCTGGTCCTGGTCCAATTAGATGGGACTTTCTCAAACACCAAGTAGTTCATGATATTAGCAAACCAGCAAAGTCCATTAACGACCAAAAGATGTTCATCCAGAAAATGCTTAATAATAGGTCTAGATAGGTCAATGATCGAAGGAAGACAGGATAGATGGTCAATAACTACATTCTATTTTCCCGCCTTATTGCATATCTCAAGGTCCAATTCTTGCAAGAGAAAGATCCATCGAATCAGCCTCAATTTAGCATCCTTCTTCTTAAGCAAGTGTCTCACAGTAGTGTGATCTGAGTAAATAATGACATGGGAGACTATGAGGTATGATATGAATTTCTCTAGACCAAATACTACAGCCAGCAGCTCTTTCTCTGTAATCGTATAATTATACTGAGAATCATCTAGTGTCTTGCTGGTGTAATATATTACTACCGGTTTCCCATTAATCTTTTTCCCAAGTATCGCTCCTACTGTGTAGTCAGACGCATCGCACATGATCTCAAATGACTGAGACAAGTTAGGAGATTGTAGGATTGGAGCTTGGGTCACTCGATCGCACAGGATTTTGAATGAGAGAACACACTCTCTTGTCAACGGGAGTATCCTTTAAGAGAAGATTAGTTAAGGGGCATGTAATTTTCAAGAAATCAGATATAAAATGTCGATAAAAATTGACGTGCCCCAAAAATGATCGAATGTCTTTGACCAAGGAAGGCATAGGAAGTTTGGAAATTAGATTCACCTTAGCTCGATCAACTTGGATACCTTTCTTAGATACGAGATGTCTGAGTGCGATGTCCTCAGAAACCATGAAATGGCTCTTTTCCTAGGAGAGAATTAGGTTCACTTCAATGCATCACCAAAGGATCTGAACTAAGTGCAGAAGACAATCGTCAAATGTTTGGCCAAATACTGAGAAGTCATCCATGAAGACTTCAAGGTATTTACCTACCATATCGGAGAATATGGCTAGCATGCACAGTTGAAAGGTGGCAAATGCATTGCATAACCCAAATGGCATCCTACGGTATGCATAAGTCCTGTAGGGGCAAGTAAAGGTGGTCTTTTCTTGATCTTCAGGATTAATTGCCACTTGGTTATATTCAGAGTACCCATCTAAAAAGCAGAAAAATTGATTCCCTGCCAGCATTTCAAGGATCTGGTTAATAAATGGGAGAGGGAAATGGTCTTTCTTTGTGGAGGTATTCAATTTTCGATAGTTGATACAGATTGTCCATGAGTTCACAATTCGAGTCAGGATGGTTTCTCCAGATTTAGTAGTGATAATGGTGAGTATTAGGCACAACCTGAATGGGACTCACCTAGTGACTATCGGAGTTGGGGTCATCAAGCCACTTGATGATTTCCTTTTTCATGACCTCTTAGAGATTCGGGTTAAGTCTTCTTTGAATCTCTTGAGAAGGTCATGAGCCCTCTTCGACATAAATATGATGAGTACAGTATGAGGGACTTATTTTAGTCAAGTCATCTAGAGTCCAACCAATAGCTCTACGATGTTGCCGGAGGACAGAAATCAACTTCCTTTCTTGATCAGGAGTGAGTCAAGAATTGATAATCACTAGAAATGTCTGATTTGAACCCAAGAACACATACTTCAGATGGTCCAGGAGTGGTTTTAACTCCAGGATCAAGTTATCAGTAGCAAGTGGGGGTTCGAGGTTAGACTCAGAAGCTAGGGATAGGTCTAAATCAAATTTAGGCTCCTTAATTTGTGGGTCAGGATCTTCATGTGGTTGAGATCCTTGGGAAATTGGGTTCACCTCAGGAATCGAATCCTCAACCAAAGATCCTATGCCACATACTTCCTTAATTGCCCCATAGTTTATTCCTTTCTGGGACTTAAAAATATCAATCTTTAACATTTTATCCCTGAATTTCAATTCTATCTGGCCCTCTTCACAACTAATATTCGCCTTAGCAGTCGATAGGAGCGGTCTCCCCAAGATGATAGTGTGTTTCTCAGATTCTCAGGAGTATCCATGTGCAACATGATGAAATCTATCAGGAAATAGAAATCTCGTAGCCTAACTAGCACATCCTTGAGAATTCCCCTTGCTGTCTTAATTGATCTATCAGCCAATTATAGAGTCACCTTGAAAAGACGATTTTCATTTTCGATGTTGTTTTGCAAATAAAATGTCGTGTTGTATTTGATTGTGTGGTAGAAAATTGCTTTTCAAAATAATTAAAATTACCACTCGAGAGAGCGGGTCATGTCCACAGGGAGGAATAGGCCTATTAAAATTTGCTGCTATTGAAATCCAATGTTCACTATTGATTTTTCCCAAAAATCAATCCACAATCCCCTTTAGATTATGCTATCAATTGCTAGATATGTTGAATGAGCTTTTATGTAAAACATGAGGGTTTTCATCATACAACTACCACAATTAAATATTGATAACTCAAAAAATCCTTTTGTGGCAATGGCACTCAAATGTAAAAAGAAATGGAGAAGGAAACAGAGCATTTCCTTTAAGAGCTCTCCACGCATGGAGGAGAGGATGGCTGGAGACATGAAGCTCGCCAGAGATCCGTTGGGCCGAGGGCTTCGCGATGGCAGTTGTGGCTAAGAGCGGGATGGCCTCCGGTGGCTAGCTGGTAGCTAGGATGGTCGGCGATGAAGCTCTTCCTACTGCTGCTGGAGACAAGGGAGAGGTAGCGATGTCTTGCTGCAGGAGGAGTGCACGGAGAGGCACGCATGGGCAGCTGGAGTAGGTGGTGCGCGGGAGTGAAGTGTGCATGCGTGAGGGCGTCGGGTAGGCGATTCGCGGGAGGTGCACGCACGCGGTGGTGTGCTAGATGCACACGATGGTGGGTTGCTACAGCTACAACTACTGTGCGAGCGCGCACATGCGTGGTGTGTAGGTGCTCCCTGTTACTGTTGCGTGGTTTGAAGCACCGGGTGTGCACGAGGGGGCGTGACGCGGCAAAAGGTGGCTGCTGGCAGTGAGGTAGCTGATAATGGTGATGGGTTCTTTGGGTGTGTTGTAGAGGAGAAACAGGGGAAGAAGAAGAAAAAGAAAAATATGAAATGAAGATGATGGTGGTGGTGAGGATGACCGTGGATAGGGGGGTTGTGCATGGGGTAAGTTGTGCTTGGTTCATAGTGGTGGAGGTCGCAAGGCTCTGTAGATGGTGGTGTGGATTGTCACCCCACATGCCCACGATGGCAGAGTTTTGTTGCGGTCAAGGCCCACAGTGGCAGAGCGGGAGGAGCTTCGAGCTCTACATGGTGTTGGGATAGGGGTGATGGCCTTTTGATCTCAGTTGTCGGAGGTCTCTTCTTATGCTGCAAGAAGGTGGAGAGGGAGATGGAGTGTCTGCACATCGACCATCAATGCCAGATTTGGCATTCACGACCATGACATCAACAATGAAGGTAGTCCTGCAGCCGTTGAAAGAGGAGTTAATAAAATAATAAAAGGAAATTAGGGGTTATTTATTTATAATATTTAGAAGAAATGTTAAATCAGATACTACATGTAATGAAACCTAAAAGATTAACTATTCTAATGCATGCTATTCTAAATGAATTCTAAATGATATTATCAATGCATATAATGCATGAAATAGGTAACTTTATGTTACCCTATTTACATTCTAATGTATGCTATATAAATGTACATGTTAACTTAATGTCTAGGTATTAAAATACATAAATAGCCCACGAATATGGGCTCATCACACCTCAATTGGTTTAAGTTTAGTTTCCTCAAAGTGGTCTAGCAGGGAGGTAGGAATCATGCTATGGATGCTCCTAAATCCAATAAAGCTTGATCAAACTCTAAGTTTCCTATCTTCTAGGAGATCAAAGGAGTGCCAGGATCTTTTACTTTCTATAGGAGTTTACTTGAGATTATAGATCTAGCTTGCTTTGACAACACAATCGGACTCTCATCTTTATTTCACGGCTTACGCTTTGGTGTACATAAATCCTTTAGAAATCATGCGTAAGCCAGTATGTAGCGGATTGCATCCATCAAGGGAATGCTTATGTGGACTTTCTCAATGAGCTTGACCAAGTCCTCATTAGGTACCATAGGTTTAGATTTCCTATTTCCTTTGGTTAAAGCCTCGGGAAATGGAACATCTTTAAGTTTCTCCAAGATTGGTTCAGGCTTTGGGTCTGGGGTGGGTTTATCCTTGATATCCACCCTGGACTTAGGTTTTGAACTACTCGGGCCAGATTGACTAGGATAAGGTAGGTCTTGAGTTGTTTTTCCATTACATGCAGTAATGGAGTTTAGGCCTACTTGGTTTGGATTAGGAGTTGGTAAGATAGAAGGTTGCTACTGATGTCCCGTGTATGAAGTAGAAGACTTTGACCCATCAGGTGGAGGTGCAGAAGGGGCCTGATAAATGTAATGTGCTTGGCCCTGATTTGGGTTCACAACGTGACTTTGGTATGGCACGTTGTTCAGCTTTGGTAGGGATTGGGAAGGAAGTGTGTTGAGTGTGATTTTTACGCTAAAAGTTTTGAGTTTGAAAACTCGTCGTTGTAGTCGCATAAAAATCCATCAAATACATAATTTAATCGAAACTCTGGTGAGTCCTGGGTCGAATACGGGGAGGTGAACATTTGATCAAAAACTGCATTGGGATTATTGTCATGAAAGCAGAGTAGCTGGTTAAAATTAATCTACTAACTATTTTACTTAAAGAATAAAAAAAATAGAAGACAAAGAAAGAGAAAATAGGGAGAGAATAAATAAATATTTCATAATGATAGAAACATGTTCATTACATCTATGTGCTACACTAGAAAGCAAGAAATCTACACTAGAAAGTGATAAAAGAGAAGGAGGTGAGAAGTTATCCTCCTCGGTTGCTGCTTAGAGGATGAGTCACGTTGACGGAGTGACCAGACAAGGATGGTGAGATGTTGGATGAAGGAGAATGGAGCTAGAGGACGGAGGACGGAACAGGGTGATGTCGTAGCAGGTTCCGCTTCCCGAACAGAGGTGAGAGGACAGCCGTGATGCGTCACTCTACTCAACTCAGTAATTAAGTTAATTTTACTTAATTAAGAGTAGAAAAAAGTCACTTAGGTTAACTCGAAATTGTGTCGGTTGTGTAGTATAAGGTCGACTTAACCTAACATTTTAGAAATTTTTACTGGTTGAGTCCAGGTCGTTCACTGGGAGGTATAATTCATTCTAAATTCACCAATTATCTTTTATTTCTTTATAAGTTTAGGAGGTATAATTAGGTTGATTATAAAAGCATGAATTTTTTCAAATGATTTAAACTATAAAGAATATACAAAATTCCATATGAAAAACACATTTACTTAAATGATGTACCAAGTAAACATGTTAATTTTCTATTTTATTTCAAAGAACTTAAGGCAAATATGAGTGGTTCTATTAAAACATGCCTTATTACAATATTTAAGAACAAAAAGAAATGAAAATGATGCAAGAAAAACAAATTCTTTTATTTATTCTTCACCCTCTCTCTTCTTCTCTTTACTTATTCTTCTTTCTCTTCTTTTTATTCTCGACTCTTTTCTCTCTCTCGCCTATTTTGTTCCTGCCTTCTTCTCTTCCCTTAGTCTTCTTCTTCTGTTCCTTAGTATCTGTTCTCCTTTCTTTCCTTAGCCTTTAGCTCTTCACTGAAACTTAACCTTTAGCTCTTCTTCTCTTTTGGACCATCAGTTGAACTGGGTTTTTTTTTACTTTTTAACCAAAAATTATTTTATTTGCAGTGAGGTACTTTCGAGGATACACAGCACCCTGATACCAGGGTGGGACCAAACCCTACTCGGTCCTCGCCTGATTTCAATTAGGTTCGATTTTGGTTTATTTCATTTGAGCCATAGTTTCGAGCCACTTCGGCTCAACCAGCCTCCCAAGCCTCGCCGTCCTAGGGCCACACTCGCTCATGCCCACTCGGGCGCACCCGCAGGCACACATGCCCGCACACACACACACACATGCTCAATAGGTTAGATGTTCAAATGCTCAGTTCGCACCCAGCGCTTGACGACTGCATCAGCTACTGCATAAATCACTTTTATTCCAAGGCGCGCGCTCAGAGCTAACTGATGTGGGATTATGTTCCCCCCTTCCAGACTCAATTTCAATC
Organism: Thalassia testudinum; assembly: GCA_037157565.1. Classification (NCBI taxonomy): domain Eukaryota; kingdom Viridiplantae; phylum Streptophyta; class Magnoliopsida; order Alismatales; family Hydrocharitaceae; genus Thalassia; species Thalassia testudinum. Next base: position 861,396 of record JAZHRO010000003.1, on the reverse strand, counting down.
GACAATATCTCCTAGCTCAGCGCTTCGTTCCAAGTGATTCAAGGCTTGTTAGAAAGCTCTAAGGTAGCTTTATAAGTTTGCAGTGTCAATTTAAAGTTTAGAGGATGCTTTCCTCTTCAATTTGGAGAGTGAAATCAAGGGGTTCCTACAGGTTATAATGCCTGGAAAATGAGTTTATCTTTACAGTGTCTACAGGATGGCTTTTCTCTCTTAGCTAAGGCTCTGAATAGGTTATAAGGTTAATTCCGCAATTACTGGAGTGAGTCCTGAAGCTCTTAAAGCTTCAGAAAAGGTGCAGAAGCTTGAAGCTTCTCTGAAAGCTTCAGAGAACAGATTTACAACTTAAAATAGGTGAACAGACAGCTAAGAACATCTATGATCGATTTTAATAAGTTCTAAGGGTTGTAACAGATTGATCTAGGTAGGATTTAAGATTGAATCTCAACAAAATGGCACTGTTGTCAGTTTGGGTTCAAAAATAACCGAAACTGACAGAGTTTGAATTCTCATCAAAATACAGGTCTGAGCTCACTTTGATTCACTCTAATACTGTTCACAAACATCTCAGAATCAACTTTATCTCGTCAATTCCTCACTCAAGCTCAGAAGCAAAGTTTCCTCCTCAGGTTTGACTTATAGACTTAAAAATTTGACTTTCTATTCAAAGCCTTCTCCTAAGAAATCAAAGCCTCGAATAGGATCTTCTCAACCTCGGGAATTCATTCGGCCTCTCAGATAGGTGTTCTAACTAATATTTCTAGGGTTTCAGGCTCGCTGCCTGAGCTTCAAAATGTGTTTGTTTGTCAGAGGATTTTAAAGATTATTATAGTGATTTGAGGTCATGAATAGCTTTAGTGCACTACACTGAAGCTTCTAGGTTCCTTAAATGCTTCTTAGATCTCTCTGTCAGACTTCTCCAACTCTGTCGGAGTTGGAGAAGATGAACTTCAATCTACAGCTCCAGTGACTAAAATTCCAACTAAATGACCTCAAATTAATCAGTGATCGCATTTATATCATTCTGGAGCTTTTCACCAAGTTTCACAGGCTGAAGAACAAAAATGACTCGTCGGAGCTCGCTGGAGCTCCGGTGAGTCTAGAAAAATAACAATATGTGTATAGATTGGTTAAACATGCCATTTTTAATCTAAAAAGGTTCCTGAGGTTGCAAGGAACCTCAAGAACTCAATTAATTCTTCATTATTTCATTAGAATTAAGATTTAACAGTGAATTTCATTTTTCAAGAGATCTGTGTGGATTAAGCTCAAGACCTGTTTTGCCACTCAATTGAGTGGTCAAGACAAGTCAACAGATAATAGCAGTCATAATTATATAGTTAATTAAGGATTTGAACTGCTCCTGAGCTGCCTTGGATAGTGAGCTCAGGAGCTTAATTAAAACTGGGCGCTTAATTTATATGTGGTAATTCTACATATTATAGTGTCGATTAGGGTCCCTAAGTGATGGATAGATGATGATGGACCCAGTGGAGGTGAATCTAAGCCCACTACTGTCGCCATGGACAGTGACAGTAGTCGGTTGAGGTGAAATTGATTTAGGCGATTAGGTGATCAATTAAGTGTTTTAAGTGTAAAAGAAATGGTCGTGAGGGTTAAAGGAAGGTGGACAGTGAGTTAAAAAGATAAGATTAAGGCTCTGGCAAGCTCAAGGAGCTCGCCGAAGTTGGAGAAGATGACACTGAAATTCTAAAATTACATCTAATCTAACTAACTATCTAACTAACTAAGCTATCCTACTCCAACTCCTACTCCTAATCTACTGTTACTTGGACAAAGGGGTCAATAGGGTTCCACCGAAGGTTCATAGCGGACGACAAAATCAGAGGTTTTCAGGAAGATCTTCGGCGGGTGGTTTTGAGGTGAAACAGAGGACTCCTTTGGTCGGTGCCTGTGTCTAGAGACGTGGCAGACCACGACGGATCTCCTAGGCTGATCAGAATGGATGGAGGAAGTCGGAAAGTGAGATGGAAAGTCACCAGAGTTTTGGACAAAAAGCCTATCGAAGTTGGCTACAGTGTTAGAAGAGGGAAGGGAGCCAACTTGCCAGAAATCGGAGGGGTGAGGGGGTATTTATAGTAGTTGGCGGCGAAGAAAGTGGCAAGGTCTGGCTGAAGAAGGAGCTTGAGGAGCTTAACCTCTGGCGTCGTCTTCGACGACAGTGAGGTTATCTCCCACTAGAAATTAGGATTTCTGGTTAATCCAGACTGGTGGATGAAGAGGAGGTGGTGAGCACAAGCTGCGAGAGCTTGGACAAAGAAGAGTGATGTCGGTAGGGCAGTGATCATGCGGTGGCGTGACTCTTCGTCGCCAGCCATCCATTTGGCTGAAGAAGAAGAAGAAGAAGAGGACAAAAAGGAACCTATATGAAATGAAACTTAAGGACCTGTGTGAGAATTAAGGACCCGATTGCAATGAATATTAAGGAACAAAATGTAAACTCAGGTTTTGAAGGTTTATTTTAACTTAGATCTTTTTCAACTTTTTATATATATTAGTAAATAAGGTAAATATTATGTTTTCACCTTAAATTTACATTTTTTACCTTTTTAAGTTAATTTATTAGATTAAGTAAAATTACTTAAGTTATTATATACTTAGGATTACATTATGCTTAAGTTAACTTATTAATTAAGGGAATGATTAATAAAATTTTAAGTCCAATTATTAATTAAATTGTTAATAATGTTAATTGGATGATAAAATGTCATTTTAAACTTATTTTAATGTCCTTTACTAAATATCCCTTATTATATAATTGACCCTTATATATTCATAACCTTAGCTAATTAACTAGGAAGACTAGTTAATTAGGGGTAATTAGAGATCATGATGAGTCTCTCATCATACCCCCAAGCCAAAGTTTTGCTAGTCCCTAGCAAAATTAACTAAGACTATGATGATTTAAAGCACTTGGGTTTAAATTATTATAAATAGTAACTAAGTAGAGGAAAGCTTAGGTCAGAAATTTTTAAGTTTAATATAAATGATTAATGTATAAAGCATTTGTAAAAATTTTCTTACTTAGACTTATGCTTATAAATTTTTTCAAAACACACTTAAAATAATTTGTTAACAAAAATTTTACTCTGAATTAGAATTCTTCAAAATTCTCTTAATCCTTGTAACTATTCTTAACTCAAATTAGAATACAAAGTGTTTTAACGAAACAAAACTTAAGGATTGAGAATTAAATTTTAACTCAAAAACTCAAATAGATTTACGTCAATCCCTTGTTTATGATATTTGACTTTTATCAATATAAGTTTAAGCAAATTAACCAGATACTCATTATTAATCAAACTTAGAGTAGTAAAACTCTAATTTACTAGCCTACAACACTAAAGAATAACTTCGAGACCTAGGATTCTGTCAATTCTTCTCCTTTGGGTCTCAACTTAAAATCTTCAAAACTTGATTTCTTAGGCTTCATTGCCCAATACCAAGGTTCAGTAGCTATGATTTTAAAACATCTGTGCTCAGTGAAGAGATTTGTCCTAAAGGCATCCCAAGTTGCAAAAATCCATATCTTAAGACATCAATTTCCAATCCCAATTATTCCAATTCAAGCCTTTGGCTTGGCCTTACTCAGGTTTGGTTGCTTTCTCCTCACCAATTTTTTATCCCGAGGTCAACACTTTTTGTGTATATCTCCCCGGTGGACCACTGGGTCTCTTATTCCTAATATTTTTTTCTCCATATTTTTTATCACTTTTTCTATAGGTTAGAACACCCATTTGTAGCGAGGTGTTCTTTTTATTTGATGGAAGGAAGGGTAGCATCCATTTGTAACGAGATACTTTTATTTATTAATGGAAAAACTACAGAAGCACCCTTTTGTAACGAGGCACTTAACTGTAGGGTGTTTTATTTATTTTTCTTTTCCCCCCTTCTCATTTTTCTTACTAACTTTATTCTCCAAATCCTTTTTCTAGGTGAGTGGCACATCCTTCACCCTTTCAAGAACCGCCCCACGGAAATCCTTGGACTAAAGAGGATTCAGAACTGATCTCTTAACCTCTGTGTTTTAACGGTCTCAGATACCAACAAGACAATTCTATGTGTGTGAATTTAGATGTTTAGGTTACTTAGCTCTCAAACCAGAACTTGGACAACAAAGCCCTTTACTCTCAGGTTCTTCAAATTCTTAGTTTCCTCCTATAGGATCCATCAAGACAAAATTTACCAAATCTAGTTATTTATCTTTAGCTTGTAAGTTTGGTAAACTAAAATTCTACTAACTCTCTATTTAATTAACTCTGAATATCTGACCTTTTTACTTAACTTTATGATAAAATCAAATTTTCAAAAAGCAAAAGGATTACTTAATCTAATTGATTAAAAGGTTACAATTTAATTCCAACGCTTAAGTTTAAATCTTAACACACTTAGTTTCTTAATTCAAGGTAAGAATAGAAAAACAAATCTTTAAAAGATTTAAAGATTCCTAATTCAAATAAAATCTTGTTTTAAAAATTTTAAACACAAAAGTGTGTTTTTACAAAATGCTTAAAGTAAAAATCTAATTAAGAATTGAATGCTCTTAAATATTTTTATATATTCTATATACATTTTAATTTTTGACCTAAAAGAAAATTAAGCTCTTAATTATAGTAAATATATATATATTTATTCTCCTTCTTTTCTTCTTTATTAAACATGAATAAACCCTTCTTATTATTTTTATGAATTTTCTTTTTCAGAATTTTGTATTTAAATATTTTTATTTATATATATATATATATATAATTTTTCAATTTTTGTGATTTTTTCAAAAAAAATTTCAAATTTTTATAAAATTTTTTATTTTTTAAAATTTTTATCGTTTTTAGAATTTTTATTTTTAAATTTCGTGGATATTCAATTTTTATGTTTTTTTATTTTTTTAACGCACACTTAAAGCGAAATTTTCACTTTAACACCCCCTCAAGCCAAAATTTTACAATATCCTCATTGTAAGAAGGGTGAAAAGATATTACACTTCATTTAGTATAAAGTAATGGAATGAGTTGAATAGAGGAGATTAAAAATCTCTGTGCGGACGATTTCAATTCTAACCAAAGGTTAGAGTGATCGGTTAGACTAAATGAAGGTAATCCATATGATATGAAGTGAAATTTTTAAAGAAGTGTATAAGAAAATCAAAATGGTAAAAATAGGAAATAACTATATACAACTGCTAAGTTTTATGGCTTCAGCTAGGCGTAAACCCTAGTAAAGGACTTCTAAAAAGAATAGGTATATGGTAAAACAAAGGAGTTATGAAAGAATTGGATCAAAAATAGAAAAACAGATTAAACTACCTAGTCAAAACTCGTCCTGAAATTGCCTAGAATAGATCTCGCAGAACCCAAAATCAGATTCTCGTGAAAATCTCAAAAAGATCAGAGTGAATCTCATGACGAATAGATCTGATTTAGGTTGAGATGTAGAATGTTCAAGATTAAGGCAATTTATAAATGTTTTCAACCAAGTTCAGAAGATCAGCAAAGTCAGTTTTGATTCTCAATAATAGGTGGGTCATTTTGATACAAAATAGGTTGCTGATGCGGGTTTGGTGGATTATTTTCAGAAAGTACAGAGGATGGGTCATGATTAGAATCAAAGGCCTGATTAAGGCAATGGACTTGGCCTTGATTTTGCCTAGGATTTGGCAGATTCCGAGGATTCAGAATTGGCTGAGATGGAAGAGTACCTAGTTGACGAGATTCAGCCAAAAGTGTGATCTGATTTCGTAAATCAGCCAACTCTACCTTACATTGCCTATGGATCTCGGCGAGAGCTTTAGCATTTTGTCATTGACTCTCTGACACAGCTCTTAAAATCTGGTCTAATTGTGTATCTTTAATAGGCCTAGAGTAATTCTGCATACTCATCGGGTTAGGCCTTAAATTTGATTGTTGAGGAGGCAATGGAGGTGGGTTAAAATGGGTCTGATTTGGATAATTTGGTCTTTGATTTTGATTTTGATCAGCCCAAGAAAAATTTGGGTGGCTTCTCCATCTAGGATTATAGGTATTTGAATAAAGATTTTCTCTTGGAGTGTTTTCTTGGATGGCGTGTAATCCTAAAAGATACGACGTGTTTTCTGTAACAGAAAAGGGTGGGGAAAAGGGTGGGTAAGATTGTGGGACAAAGGTCCCTCCTTGGGTTGGTGGAGTAGATAGAAAATCCAAGGAAGATGGATCTCTAGAGTCCAGATTATTCACAAATTCCCTCCCTACGGGAATTTGCGAAACAGGTGAATACACAAGATTCGTAGCAAGTAGAGGCGTAAGAGTCTTCATTGTGTTTCTGACCTCGTCAAGATGCTTTGCTATGATATCGACTTTGTCCAATTTTTTTGCAATAATCTCTAAATCCTTTGAACTGGACGGATTACCGATCTCGTGAATGCCCTTATGCAGATTTTGATGATTCTTATTTGCAGCCCACGTAAATTGCGACATCGTTGTTGATTGAGTTTTCTGCCATCCCTTCAAATAATTCTGAAGCGGATTCTGCGTCATGATTTAGAAAATTCCCTCCACAAGAGGCATCAACTAGATTGCGAATGCCCTCTTGTAATCCATAATAAAAGATATGCATGAGTTCCCAACGAGGGATGTCATGATGTGGGCATTTCCTTTGCAATTCATGAAAACGTTCCCATGCTTCATGAATTGGTTCTCGTTGGTTTTGATTGAAAGTAGTAATAGCTCGCCTTAAAGCATTGGTTCGACCAATAGGAAAGAATTTCTTCAAAAATGCATATTCGAGTTCAGCCAAGTTGAGATTGGTCTTGCTATAGTTCTATACCAATAAGATGCTTTATCTTTAAGGCTAAAAGAGAATATTTTCATTAGTAGGATTTCCCTATTTTGATTTCGAGGACCAAGAGTTTGAGATAGATTTTTAAGATCTTCTATGTGTTGAAATGGATCATCGGATGCAAATCCATGAAAGTGGGGGATTAAACCTATGATATTTGGCTTTAATCTAGGATCATTTTCCCCAATAGGAATCCTAACATTAGGCTCTACTAGTGCATTAGATAGGTTATAATAATCTCTAAGTAGAGGCCTTGGATGAGGTATCGGTAAATCAGGGATTTCGAAACCTGCCTTAAGTCGAGGTGGAGGACGGGTTTGAACAATTTGTAAATTATTCAAGGCTGTTGTTAATAGATTGATTTGTCTAGTTTGCTTTACCATCATAAGATTTTGGTTTAGGAGCGCCTCATGAACATCAAAAGGCAGCATCTCCCCCTGACCAGAAGAAGAAGGGATCTCAGGATTTAGATTTTGCATTTGATCCATAAAAGTAGATGGATCAGATGGGAAAACCATTGGTTGCTTATCTGCAATCGACTTAGGATCAGTTATCAACGATGGTGCAAGAGGAGGATGCAAGGATCGCCTCTCGTCCATAAATGAAAAATAATGTGCTGCAAGAGGAGGATGCAAGGATCGCCTCTCGTCCATAAATGGAAAATAATGTGCAAGTGCACACACACACCACCAGTAAGAAAACAGAGGCACAAAAAACCCGCAAAACAGCGTAAAAGACGCAGGTTTTGCTCTTCTTTCAAAGGAAAGAAGAGATTCCTAAGATACGCAAAAGTAATTTGACGCAAGCAAATAGAGTAACAATATCAAAATACGTGTCCTAATCCGTGTCTACGCAGGTGCGTACCTTAAAGCTCAAAGGTCTAAGGTCTAGGATTGAGACCACTCATTACTGGCTCCCCGGGGCTCTAGTAGTGAGACAGACTTGTTGATGTTAAACCAAAGTCCTAGGAGGTGCAAAGAGGACACATAGAAAAATAGACTCGTGTGACTCTAGTGATCGCGCTGTGTGCGCGATAGCATGCAACAGACGATAGCGATAGAAAAACCCACATGCATTCTGCAATCAGATTTAAGTCACAATTTTTTACTTCCTCTTTTTAGTTAATCTTTTTCAAAAATATATCAAGTAAAATACAATGGCTGCTTTTTATATCTTTTCAAACAAAAATATGTGGTCTTTTTAATTCTCCAAGGATAGGAATCTACGCGGGTTTTCTCATGTTTTCCCGCTGATGCGAGAAAAATAGTTAAAAATTCTCGAGTGAGATTTGCTTTAATTACTAGCAAATAATGCACTCTTAAGAGTGTATGGCTATAATATGCTGCTGCTAGCCAGAAAAAGATGTATTTTTGTATTTTTTAATTTTTAAATGCAACAAAACAAAAGACTAAGACTAGAAATACTCACAAAAAGAAGAAACAGCAAAATGCGAAAATAGTTTCCCGCCTTCTCCTGAGATTACCCGCGAAGGTAAACCTAAAAAGAGGATAGAAAACAAAAACAAAAACAAAACAAAATATAACTGATTAGAACAAAAGCATTAAAAACAAACATATAATTACAAATACCTCCTAATTAAAACAATTAAACCAACTAAATTTTAGTGAATTAAGGGATTACCTCCCCGGCAACGGCGCCATTAAAATGATGTTTAGACAAAGCAATGCCAGGGAATGTTTTGATGAATGAAATGAAACAAAATATTGCCTCCCCGGCAACGGTGTCATTAAAATTATGGTTCAATTTGATCACTCTAAAACTTTTCACAGACATTCCAGAATCAACTTTATCTCATCAATTCCTCAGCTCGAGCTCAGAAGCAAAGTTTCCTCCTCAGGTTTGACTTATAGACTTAAAAATTTGACTTTCTGTTCAAAGCCTTCTCCTAAGAAATCAAAGCCTCGAATAGGATCTTCTCAACCTCGGGAATTCATTCGGCCTCTCAGATAGGTGTTCTAACTAATATTTCTAGGGTTTCAGGCTCGCTGCCTGAGCTTCAAAATGTGTTTGTTTGTCAGAGGATTTTAAAGATTGTTATAGTGATTTGAGGTCATGAATAGCTTCAGTGCACTGCACTGAAGCTTCTAGGTTCCTTAAATGCTTCTTAGATCTCTCTGTCAGACTTCTCCAACTCTGTCGGAGTTGGAGAAGATGAACTTCAATCTACAGCTCCAGTGACTAAAATTCCAACTAAATGACCTTAAATTAATCAGTGATCGCATTTATATCATTATGGAGCTTTTCACCAAGTTTCACAGGCTGAAGAACAAAAATGACTTGCTGGAGCTCCGGTGAGTCCAGAAAAATAACAATCTGTGTACAGATTGGTTAAACGTGTCATTTTTAATCTAAAAAGGTTCCTGAGGTTGCAAGGAACCTCAAGAACTCAATTAATTCTTCATTATTTCATTAGAATTAAGATTTAACAGTGAATTTCATTTTTCAAGAGATCTGTGTGGATTAAGCTCAGGAATTGTTTTGCCATTCAATTGAGTGGTCAAAACAAGCCAACAGATAATAGCAGTCATAATTATATAGTTAATTAAGGATTTGAACTGCTCCTGAGCCACCATGGACAGTGAGCTCAGGAGCTTAATTAAAATTGGGCATTTAATATATATGTGGTAATTCTACATATTATAGTGTCGATTAGGGTCCCTAAGTGATGGATAGATGATGATGGACCCAGTGGAGGTGAATCTATGCCTACTACTGTCGCCCTGGACAGTGACAGTAGTCGGTGGAGGTGAAATTGATTTAGGCGATTAGGTGATCAATTAAGTGTTTTAAGTGTGAAAGAAATGGTCGTAAGGGTTAAAGGAAGGTGGATAGCGAGTTAAAAAGACAAGATTAAGGCTCTGGCAAGCTCAAGGAGCTCGCCGAAGTTGGAGAAGATGACACTGAAATTCTCAAATTACATCTAATCTAACTAACTATCTAACTAACTAAGCTATCCTACTCCTACTCCTACTCCTAATATATTGTTACCTAGACGAAGGGGTCAATAGCGTTCCACCGAAGGTTCATAGCGGACGACGAAATCAGAGGGTTTCAGGAAGATCTCCGGCAGGCGGATTTGAGGTGAAACAGAGGACTCCTTTGGTCGGTGCCTATGTCCAGAGATGTGGCAGACCACGGTGGATCTCCTTGGCTGATCAGAATGGATGGAGGAAGTCGGAAAGTGAGATGGAAAGTCACCAGAGTTTTGGACGAATAGCCTATCGAAGTCGGCTGCAGTGTTAGAAGAGGGAAGGGAGCCAACTTGCCAGAAATTGGAGGGGTGAGGGGGTATTTATAGTAGTTGGCGGCGAAGAAAGTGGCAGGGTCTGGCCGAAGAAGGAGCTTGAGGAGCTTAACTTCCGGTATCATCTCCGACGACGGTGAGGTTATCTTCCACTAGAAATTAGGATTTCCAGTTAATCCTGACTGGTGGATGAAGAGGAGGTGGTGAGTGCAAGCTGCAAGAGCTTGGACAAAGAAGAGTGATGTTGGCAGGATGGTGATCGTGTGGTGGCGTGACTCTCCATCGCTAGCTGTCCATTCGGATGAAGAAGAAGAAGACGAAAAGGGACCTATATGAAATAAAACTTAAGGACCTGTGTGAGAATTAAGGACCCGATTGCAATGAATATTAAGGACCAAAATGTAAACTCAGGTTTTGAAGGTTTATTTTAACTTAGATCTTTTTCAACTTTTTATATATGTTAGTAAATAAGGTAAATATTATGTTTTCACCTTAAATTTACATTTTTGACATTTTAAAGTTAATTTATTAGATTAAGTAAAATTACTTAAGTTATTATATTCTTAGGTTTACATTATGCTTAAGTTACTTAACTTATTAATTAAGGGAATGATTAATAGAATTTTGAGTCCAATTATTAATTAAACTTTTAATAACGTTAATTGGATGATAAAATGTCATTTTAAACTTATTTTAAGGTCCTTTACTAAATATCCCTTATTCTATAATTAACCCTTATATATTCATAACCTTAGCTAATTAACTAGCAAGACTAGTTAATTAGGGGTAATTAGAGATCATGATGAGTCTCTCATCAAACCGCAGGAGCTCCACAAACGGGGGTGAGAAGATGGAAAAAGTATTGTTATAACTCTAATGGAGCATCTAGGGTTTGGGACGAGCTTGTAGAGCTTTGGAGGAGGTGAAAGAAGAAAGGAAGGGATGAAGAATGAGGTGGTAGGGTTGGCCTTATATAGTTGTAGGAATGGGGGCATAAAGGTTATTTTAAAGCTTTACAAAATAAATGGTACGTCTTTAGTAACAGATATAAACGTCACTAAAGACCCACGTCGTTAAATCACATGTGCGCCCTTGCCTCTTTGCCCTCAGCCGTTGAGTGCCTCATCGCACACATGCCATCTCAGCCGTCCGATCAAGAGATCGAATGATCAAGATTGCACCTTGCTGCTTCACCTTAGAGCATTCAGCATGCTTGCGTCAGATTGGGGGTAGATCAATGTGTCATCACGCGTGTTCGCCGAGCACTCGCATTCAACATGCATGATCACGCCTCATCTCATCCTTCTCTGCTGCCCAATCGAATCTAACGGGTGAATTTCACCTGTGTGCCTCTCTCCTCCTAATTTGAGGCCAGGTAGGGCTCGAACCCGCGCTTCTCTCTTTGCGTGGAGCACTCAACCGCTGAGCTGCACTCGCCTTTGTGTCGAGTTTTTATTTTTAGATGCGTTTGCTCTCGACCATTGGATTTTCATCCAACAGTCGAGACCAAGCACCCTTAGCCTTCAGGAGAAGATAACTACGGCTTAGATAGACGTGGCACCATCTAGGCCGTTGGATGGTGATCTAATGGCCCAGATCATGGTTGCAACACTTTAAGAAGTTGGGCGGTGTAGTGGGAGGTCTGGATGGTGCCAGTGCGCCATCTGGATCATCCATCTTCTCTTGCTTGTAAGTGGTGCCACAGATGTTGGATTGGATCGATTTTCACGTCGTTGGGTTGTGATCGTCGATCCGAATCATCCGTGCGGTTGGATTTGTCATCTGAGGTCCGAACTTTACACCACCTTGCCCCTTGACCTTTGATCTTTCTTATACTACATCTGATGCTACGAAGGTCAGATCAAGGCAATCTCGGAGGCATTGGACTCTAATCGTTGCTCTGATTAGATCCGTATGGTTGGATCTCAAATCCGAGGCCCTGAAATGATGTCACCCTATCCCCTGACCACAAAAAGGGAAAATTAACATATAATTTATACAATCTAACCTAAATGCATGATGATGCATGCTATGCAATATTTGTAATAATGAATGCTTCTATAACACTAGAAACATGCATAAATAGATATTTTAGGTCAATTAGATGTGTGCACATCACACCTCCATGTCTATATTTTTCTAGTCGCTAGCAAAACTATATGTTATTTATAAGAGAATTAGGATCAAATTACTTGGGCAATATTTATTTCTTAACACTAAGAAATTTCAACTAAAACCTGAACTACAGAGACACAATAGCGCTCGGGTGCCTGCCAAAATGCAAATCACCCAAGCCCTCACCTTATTCAAAAGCAAAAGCATCCTTTTCTTTTTCTTCTTTTCTAATGTTTTTGGATTTTTAAGTTTAGAGTTTCAGGGCAGCTTTCTACGACTACCCAACCAACGTAAGACTCAAAAAGAACTCTAAGTGCTAAGCATTTTTTATGTGAAGTGATAGACTCACTGATTGGCAATTAGAATGGACTTCAGGTTTCTATGCCTCTAGGTGACTTTGAAAAGAAGTTTTGCCTAAAGGTGTATCTATCCGATCAGTAGCTTACTTCCTACTTTTTATTTTTTTGGGGTTAACACAAAGGCGAACCCAGTGTATATTTTCCAAGCTTATTTTACTTTTCCACTTCTTCCTAAGTGTTTAGGAATTATACGTGCATTTTGTAAGCTGGGTTATGGACAATTGGTCAATAAGCTATTACCACTGACAACTTGCCAGCTATACTCGTGTGGTGAATTGTGGCTTATTTCTTTTTTTTCTTCTTTTCTATTTCTCAATTTTTTTTCTTTTTGGATAATTATTCTATTTATTTTTATTTATTTATTTTTTTTAAGTAGGTGACTTTCTGGATTTAAGATTTACCTAAAGACAGCAGAAAGAGAATGGTCGTTTGCTAGGCTCTGGACAATCGACCAATGAGCTGTTACCACAGACAACTTGCTAGTCATACCACCCTAGAAGGTTCATTAGCTACCGAATTTCTGTTAAAACTGTCAAAAAGTGAGTCAGTGCAGAGAGTGTGTAGATGCTTAGGTTTAAAGTCCCCTCAAATCAGAGGACAGGTTGAAAAGTCATGTACTTATCACCCCAACTTATTAACCAATTAGAAATAAATTTAAAATGGTGAGGACTCAAGAAAATAAATCCACATTTTAGTGGACACCCGAGCTGATTAAACCTGAAGACCTGAAGGATCTAAGTGTTCAGGTCCTATCATATCATTTCCTAAAGTTGACAAAATTGTAATGCCTAAGTTCTCTTTTCCTAATTCAATTTTTTTTCAAAAATAGAAAAAATCTATGGAGCTAACAAGATGATTCAGAGATGAATATCCACCCCCTCATGCCTATCTAATGCAATGTCCTCCTTGTATTAAATGACATGAAAAAGAGTGGGGTAGAGAAGAAAGCACCTGAATTTTGTGATTAACAGGTCTACTCTGAGGTGAAAAAGAGACTGTATATGTGCTAAATTTATTGCCTTCAGCTAGGCACACTATACAAATAAAGAAGAAATAAAGAATTCACAAGTGCAGGTCAAAATCAGAATAAATGATTAACCTCAAGACCTACCAGCAGAGAATGTCCATAGATGTGGATGAGGTTATGGTGTAGACCCATGCCCCATGGTCGAGTGTATCTAAGGTTATGGATAAAACTTGCCCAGAACCTGAGATCAGTATGCAAGTGGGGTTGGGCCTACGATTTATGAGGATGCAACCCAAGTCCAAAAAGTCAGATAATAGGAAAATCAAAATCAATGGCTTCGTTTGTCCAGTTAATAGTTTACTAAAAAAGATAATCCATTAATCTACACTTAGGTTGCACATCCTCAGAGTCATAAGTATCATAAGGGTCCTGGTAAAAGGTTGGTGGTTTTAGGCAAATAGGAACCCTTAGACTCAGACTTCTACTTCCCCTGGAATTAGCTTCCCAAATCTTCATTTCCCATCTCCTACCCTCTATAATCAAATTTTCTGAGACCTTGAAAGTGTTATCAAACCCATCTAAATTGTCCAAGTCTAAAATTTGTGTCTTAATCAAAATTGACTTGGGTTTGGTGATCTCAAAAACAAAATCATCATTATGCACAATGGGGTGTGTGTGAGGAATGGGGCCATGAATTAAATCTTTCATGAAATCAAGATCTGAATCCACCATGCTATCCCCAATGGGATCACAATCCTCAATTATCAGGCTATCAAATGATAAATCATACGCCGCGGGCCTGTTTGTCTCACTAAAATTATCTTCCTAGAATTTAGGTGAGACTTCATACAATGATTCTTCACCTTTAGGATCAAAGAATTCTAGATTCGCATTTATATATGTCTCAAAATTATTGATCATTTCCTTGTGCATGGAGACATACTTTTCCTCGTAACCTGGTTCAAGGATCTTGGGTGAAGTAATCAATTCATCTTCAACTAGTTGCTCTAGACCAACCTAGTCATCCCTAGTCTCACAAAATGTGTCCCCCCTATAGGTGCCTGAGTGGATTGTGACATTGGCTCTCCTGAAGGGGGGTTCATCCTGGGAATCATCCCAAGATTGAACTAAAGCAACCACAAATCTCATCCTCAATTTTGACAATTTCCCAAGTAAAAACTCACCCGGGTCCTTATTCTTAACATCTTGAAGCCAATCCAACAAATATTTGTTAAGATCATCAATCATTTGAATCAGAGGCTCCAATTCTTCAATGTAGGGTGTTGGCTGAGCTTCTAAAGATTGAATAGTATTCCTTAAGTTAGCCAACACCCTATCTTGGACTTGGTTCACCTGAACCAAATGGTTTGATTCAGGGTTGGGTGGGTTTGGGTTTAGTCCAGGGGAGTCAAAGAATTGAGGTTCTTAGTGCCCTCCCTGATAATAGGTCACTTCAGGTTGTTCAAAGAGGGATGGTGACCTATATGCAATGTAATCTGGGGAGGGTAAGAGTTGTAATTAGGATATCCTTCTTGATTGTAGATCGGGTTGTGTTGATCATATAGAGGCAGAGATCTATAATCATTATAGCTCAGAGGAGGATAGAAATCAAAATCATGGTGTCCAGAGTTATACCCTGAACACGGAGGTCTGAAATTGTATCCCCAATCTGAGTTATACCAACTAGTACATGGTTGATTATAGCATGGGTCGGGATAATAATCATCATATTGGGGATAAGAAATGTTAGGAGGGTAGGAGTGGAAATGTGTGTAGGATGTGGAAGGATCTATGACAAAATGGGAGGAAGAAAGGTGCCCTGCAATACAAACAATCAAACCTTTACTTAAGTGGGGTAGCCTAAAGATCTACAGACTCTCAGAACCCATCTTGGGATGAAAAGAACGATTTGATCTACTTCTTTCCGATCAATCCAACCAGTTAGAGGGAGGGATTGAGGAGAAGGTGGCTTTTGCCTTAGGTTCCTTTGATACCCTCCAACCGCGGTTGTTTGACACTGCTCCATTAGCTAGACATTAGATTGAACAGTAGAAATAGATTAATCAAAAATAATCTCAATCTGGGCCCAAAGATCCTTAAGGCCAACATTTATTCAATTTTAATTAGGCTTAGGTTTGAATGTGCTTTGGAATGTGATGGGCCATTTATCTAGGTTGTGCCCTTAATGATTGATTGAAATGTGTGAGTGAGTGCACAACTAGGGTTTTCAAGCAAGATTATTTGGATGAGTGGATTTTAGAGTTCAAATCTTGCTTAAGTAGCTTTTAGGGTTTGAATTAAGGTGAATTCAATCAAGTTTAGGAGGCACACCAAAATTTTCAAACACAGCTAAAGATGTTTTCCTTTGAAATTAAAATAAGATGGAGTGTTCGGTACTGACCTTAAATGTTAACCCCAATGAACAAACTACTTGATGAATTATTTTTAGATGGAGTGGTGTGACCCAAACAACTCAAACAATTGGTTTGGTGCACCACTGAATTAGGCACACAAGTGGTTACCTAATCTGATTTCTACTCAATTATGTATTGATGAGTGTACCGATTCTAAAGATCGGGTCACTGGTTGAGTATGAAGAATCAGAAGAGCTTATGTACCTCTGTGGGATTTTTTTTTAATATTTTTTTTTATAACTGAAAGGGGAGGTGGGTGGAGTGACAAACAAACAACCAAGACTAACCTTAGGGTTTATGCAAGCTCTTAGGTTAATTAGGGTTTGTGTTATTAGGTGGTGGAATGAAAACTAGTGGGTGGGAGGTGGGGCATACTTATAGAACCTTCATCTGCACTTTTCTCCAATCTAACCGCTCTGGCCTGCCCTAGAAGAGTACTTTCAATCAAGTAAGATCGGAGAAAAAGTGAGATAAAAGTTGGGTAAGGTGGACACATGGGAAATCAAAGAGCGTTGCCTCCCTGGCAATGACACCAAAATGTTGAGCGTGATTTCTACGCTAAAAGTTGAGTTTGAAAGCCCATTGTTGCAGTCGTGTAAAAATCCATCAAACAGCTAATTTAACAGAAACTTTGGTGAGTCCTGGGTCGAACATGGGGAGGCAAACGTTTGATCAAAAATCGCGTTGGAATTATTGTCACGAAAGCAAAGTAGCTGGTTGAAACTAATCTACTAGCAATTCTACTTAAAGAATAAAAAAATAGAAGACAGAGAAAGAATAACACAAAGAAAGAGAAAATAAGGAAAGAATAAATAAATATTTCATAATGATAGAAACATGTTCATTACATCTATGTGCTACACTAGAAAGTGATAAAAGAGAAGGGGGTGAGAAGTTATTCTCCTCGACAACTGCTTGGAAGATGAGCCACGTTGACAGAGTGCTTGGACGAGGGTGGTGAGATGTTGGACAAAGGAGAACGGAGCTGGAGGTCGGAGGACGGAATAGGGCGATGTCGCAGCGGGATCCGCTTCCTGAATGGCGATGAGAGGACAACCGCGGGCATTCCACGAACGAGGGTGAGAAGATGGAAAATTATTTTTATAACTCTAATGGAGCATCCCGGGTTTAGGACGAACTTGTAAAGCTTTGGAGGAGGTGAGAGAAGAAAGGAAGGGATGAAGAATGAGGTGGTAGGGGTGGCCTTCCATAGTTGTAGGAATGGGGTCATAAAGGTCATTTTAAAGCTTTACAAAATAAATGTTAGGGTCTTTAGTGACGAATATAAACGTCACTAAAGACCCATGTCTTTAAAGCACGCATGCACCCTCGCCTCTTTACCTTCAGCCACTGAGTGCTTCATCATGCACAAGCCATCTCGGTCGTTCGATCAAGAGATCGAACGGCCAAGATCGCACCTTGCCGCTTCACCTTGGAGCATTCAGCATGCCCACATTAGATTGGGCATAGATCAGCATGTCATCACATGCATCCGCCAAGCGGTCGCATCCAACATGCATGATCGCACCACGTCGCATCCTTCTCTGCCGCCCGATCGAATCTAACGGGTGAATTTCACCTGTGAGTCGCTCTCCTCCTAATTTGAGGCAAGGTGGGGCTCAAACCTGCACCTCCCTCTTCGCGTGGAGCACTCAACCACTGAGTTGCGCTCGCCTTTGTGTTGAGTTTTTATTTTTAGGTGCATTTACTCTCGACCGTTGGATCTTAATCCAATGGTCGAGATCAAGTGCCCTTAGCCTTCAAGAGATGAGAGCGTTGGCTTCGATAGACATGGTGCCATCTGGGCCGTTGGATGGCGATCCAATGGCTTAGATCAATGGTTACGATTCATTAAGAAGTTGGGTTGGTGCAACAGGCGGTCTGGATGGCACCACGTGGTGCCATCTGGACTGTCCATCTTTTCTTGCTTATAAGTGGTGCCACAGATGTCGAATTGGATCGATTTTTGCACTGTTGGGTTGTGATCGTCTATCCGAACCCATCCGTGCAGTTGGATTTGTCATTTGAGGTACACATTTTACACTACCTTGCCCCTTGACCTATGATCTTTCTCGAACTAGTTCTGATGCTACGGAGGTTCGATCAGGGCGATCTCGGAGGCGTTGGACTCCGATCTTTACCATGATCAGATCTGTATGATTGGATCTCAAATTCAAGGCTATGAAATGACTCACCCTATCCCTTGACCACAAAAAGGGAAAATTAACCTATAATTTATACAATATAACCTAAATGCATGATGATGCATGATATGCAATATTTATAATGATGAATGCTTCTATAACATTAGAAACATGCATAAATAGACATTTTAGGTTAATTAGATGTGTGCACATCAAAGTGCACCAGGCTTGTGAGTTCCAGCCATCTGTGCAAGCTGATTATGAAGCTTTGTAATCTCCGCATTATTCTACCTCTACATGTCAGCATTGGTCTTTTGCATATCAGCCAGGGTCTGTAAAATTAGGCTCATTTGATCTTCCTTACTAGGCCTAGTTTGAGAGTTCGGGTTGGGTCTAAGATCAGTGGGCTGATATGGGTGCAAATTTTGTGGTTGGGGTTGGAATTGAGGTCTGGAGTTTTGATTATTCCCCTACTAGGAGAAATTCGGATGATTGCGCCATCCAAGGTTGTAGAAGTAGAGAAAGGATCATTTTGGATGGCGTGGAGCTCCTCGTAGGGTTGTGTACCCCAAAGTAATCATGATATGGGGGTTTAGAGATCCCCCAACTAGAGTAGGAAGGTTTGGAGTTTCCTCTAAAACTTGGATCAGATGGGGGTGGATAAGCATCCATCCCCTAATAAGAGTGGTGGTGAACATTATGCATGGCCTCCCTCCCTATGGATGGACGTGGATACGTGCTTTGTTGAGAATAAGTGGCTTTCTGGAGTTGGCGAGTCAAATCGTCCAACTTCTTCTCAATGATAGAGACCTTATCTAATCAACTGGGCACTAACTCCAGATCGACAGAAGCAGATAAGTCTCATGTTTCGTGTGTCCCTTGTGTGTTTGTCAATGCACAGATAGTCATTCGGTTGAACATACCCATAGACTCATTCTTTATAAAGTTCTTGCACATGTTCTCAAGAATCTCCCAAATGGTGTCTTCATCTTTACCCATGAAGTTACCTCCATAGGCTGCATTGATAAATAATTTGATGTCCACATAGAGTCCCTGGTAAAAAGACTAGACCCATTCCCATTTAGGAACTCCATGATGAGGGCATTTCCGCATGAGATCCATAAAGTGATCCCACACCTCATGAAGAGCTTCCCCTGCATTTTGAGTGAAATGTGTGATTTGGTACCTCAGGGCATTAGTTCACCCTACTGGGAATAATTTCTTGAGGAATTCAGCTTATAACTCCTCCCAGGTGTTGATCAGTCGAGTTAGAGACGGATACCAATGGGCAGCCTTATCCTTCAATGAGAAAGGGAACATTTTCATGAGCAGGGTGTTCTATTTTTGAATAGTAGCTCAAGAGTCTGGGCCAGATGTTTCAGTTCTTGGATAAGTTGGAAAGGGTCATCAAGCCCAATCCATGAAAGTGGGGGATTAAGTTGATAATATTTAGCTTCAACTCTGTATCAGGTCCTTCAGTCGAAATTTGCACCCTTGGTTTGATAGCCACAATTACAGGATTGTCGTGATCTCACATCTGTGGCCGCGGTTGCAGATTGGCTAGTGTATGAATCAGGTCGTTGAGAGTCTACAACTGGTTCTACAGGTGTTGAATATTACCCCCTTCTTGTTCTGGATTCTCCATGGAAGCAAAGGATGGAGAACCGAGATTAGATGTAGATGGATCAGAAGAGATATTGAATAGATTAGGAGGAAACCCAAACAAGCAGGTCAGGATCTGACCTCGACGAGTGTGCCTTGCAAATGGAGGTCTCAAGATAGGTCCCAAAGACCTCCTCTCATACATGCACTTCAAAAGAGATGAGGGACTGGAAATGTTTTGGACCTAATCAAGGCACCTAAAAGAATTAGATGACTATGGCAGTTCGTGGAAGATGGACCTCTGGATTAGAAATTCGCACACCCGAGAATTACTTGGGCGGCCAAGAAGGGAGAGTGATGCGAGAAATATGCATTTTGTTAAATATGCAAAATAGTGTCATTGTACCTGTAAATCCATAATCAACTCTTAAGTTTATAATACTTAGATAGTGGAGTATCTAGGGTTGTCCAAGGAGGCCAATTTATTAGTCACAAAAGTTGATTTTCTCTCTCGCCTCTCAAATCTACACTTTGTATTTTGATCTTGTTGTTTTTATAATTTTGAAATAATGGGCACTTGAAACACGAGTAGAGCTACTCTAAACCTACACCTATGTGACAAGAAGAAACCCTTTCTTCTAAGCTCACTCTAGATAAGTGCACCTACGGTAATTAGAAGAAGAGAGTGTGGTACACTAAACTACCAACAACATGAAAAACACACTAAGCAGAAGCATGAAATTGGAAGGCAAATTTGGAACTTGTATTACTAGCAAACTAGATGAAATGTAGCTGAATGCTTTCTCCATGAAAGATAAGAAAACATTACCTAATACAAGAAAATATAAAGATAAAGAAGAGAATGGATCCTCTAGTAGAGCTTTGAATAGCCTTGCTCCAAGTGCGGTTGCTCCTGCACTTAAAAAGGCTTCTCCCTGGCTTCTTCTTAGAGTAGTCCTCCAAGCTTTCTCCTCCAAGGTGCGCATCAACCACCTTGCTCCTCCTCAACGAGTGGCCATCTCCCCTTTGTGAAAATGATCTCCTTGGCATGGCACAAGGGAGAGGAAGATAGAGGAAGAAGGCACCAAGGGGGCTGGTAGGTTGCCCCCTTATCTTCTTCACTTCTTCTCCTTGGCCGTAGGTTATAGGTGGGTGTTGAATCAGAAAACGTACGCAAATAGGATTGAGTTTTGAAAACTCATCGATGTAGTATGGTTTGCAAAGAAATCTGTCAACAGATAAATTTATCGAAACTCAAAAGAATCCCGGGTCGAACACAGGGAGGCGGACATTTGATTAGAAACTACGTTTGTTTAATTGTCATGAAGCAGATTAGCTGGTTGAATTGAATCTAAACAAGCTATCTACATAAAGAATAAATAATAGAAGAAAGAGAGAGAATATTACAAATAAAGAGAAAATAGAGATAGAATAAACATGGATTTCAGTACCACAAGCTGATGTTCATTATAATTACAACTACTCACTACACTAGAAAGCAGGAAATCTACACTAGAAAGCGAGAAATCTACACTAGAAAGCTCTAAAAGAGAAGGTAGAGAGAAGTTATCCTCTTCGACGGCTGCTTGGAGGACAAGCAGCAATGACGGAGCGCCTGGACAAAGGTGGTGAGATGCAGGACGAAGGTGAATGATGAGGGATGATGGAGAACGGGGCAGGACGATGTTGCAGCGGGATCCGCATCCTGAATGGCAATGAGAGGACCACCGCGGAATACTCCACAAAGGGGATGAGAAGGTGGAAAAATTATCATTTTAACTCTAATGGATCATCTCGGGTTTGGGACAAGCTCTTAGAGCTTTGGAGGGGGTGAGAGAAGAGAGGAAGGGATGAAGAAAGTGTGGGGGTCGTAGGGTTATATATAGGTGTAGAGGATGGGGCAATTAGGTCTTTTTATATATAAAACATTAATTCAGGGCCTTTAGTGATGGATTTAAACATAACTAAAGCCCCTGAAGGTGGACGTAGGTGCCGCTCGCACGTGCCTCTTCTTCTCCTCGCACCCCAAATGGCTTAAGATGCGCGTACCCGCTCGTTGCTTCAGCGCCTTAATGCATCCGCATGCCAACTCTCAGCCGTCCATCTTACATCCGATGGCTTAGACCGCATCGCGTCTGTGCCTTTCCAATGCAAGCGCCCGCCTGCAACACGATCCCCACTCATCCGTGCAGCCACGTTGCATGCCATCTGACTGCTCGCACCACATCCAACGGCTGAAATCATTTGCTTTGCATTCCTCGCTTGATTTGAGGTTCAGCAGGGATCGAACTTGCACCTCTGCCTCGCGCAAACACCTATGCCAGCTGCGCTATCCCCTCTTCTTTGTCAACTTTCTAACTATGGTGCGATCGCTCGTGCCTGTTGGATCAAAATCCAACGACCCAGATCCGATCTTGTGTTGAGGAGAGAGAGAGAGTGCGGTGGGTCTTCAAACTTCAACTGGGCCGGTTTGAGTGGTCGAGAAGGTGCCATGTCCATCTTTTGTGACTTGTAAAAGGTGCCATGGATGTCAGATTGGACTGATTTTCATGTCGTTGGGCTACAATAGTCGATCCAAACCCATCCATGCGGTTGGATTTGTCATCTGAAGTATGGATTTACACCATCTTGGCCTTTGACCTATGATTTTCCTCGGACAATATCTGATACTACGGAAGTTTGATCGGGGCAATCTTGGAATCGTTGAACTCCGATTGTCACCCTGATCAGATCCGTATGGTTGGATCTTCAATTCAAGGCTCCGATTGAATATCACCCTGTTACCTAACCACAAAAGGAGAAAATTAACCTAAACTTTATACAATCTAACCTAAATGCAAGATGACGCATGTTATGCAATATTTATAATGTATGATGCAACTCTATGCCTAAGAACGCACAAAAATAGATGGTTTATGTGTTATAAATGTGTTTACATCAGCGGGTAATGGTGGAATTAACAAAGGGAGAGGATGATAGTCTGGTGGTGTGTAATGACCCATTACACTTTTAGCCATTTAAGACGTTTGGAGTTTCAGTCAAATGTTTGGACTCGTTCCCGGATGTCTAAAAGTGAAATTTTTCATATTACGCCTTGCACTTTGCGTGCGGGTGACGCGCAGAGGCTCCTTTCTCCCTGCACCCTCACCCAAACCCTAAACCCTCTCCTATATAAACCCCTCCCTTCCCCTCTCCTCTCCTCCTTACACCACAGCCACCACCACCTCCACCTTCTCCTGCGACCGTCACCTCTCCTCTGCCTCTATGCAGCCGCGACAAGGAAGGGGAGCCACCGGCGAGTGAGTGAGAGTAGGGAGGAGCATGAGCTAGAGAGTGCGTGGGAGTGAGAGTAGGGAGGAGGAAGATAACCGTGAGAGCTCGGTGGAGCTTGAGGAGGAGCCAGTGAGGAGTTGTTCAAGCTCCTGCGACGGCTGGAGCTACCGCTGCAGGAGGAGGACTAAGAGGAGCGAGCTGCAAGGAGCTCCTAATACTAGAAGTTTTCTAGTATTAGATGTCTAGAGTGGAGTCCAGATGACTGGCGGGATACTTGGACGTCTGGAGCTAAGGCCAGACGTCTGAAAGCACTTATATCGCAAGGTATATATCTCCCTGCACCATGCATATTGTAGCGCAGGGTTTGTTGTTGGTTGACTGCACCTACATTTGTGTACGCAGGTGCAGCCTTGGGAAGGAGTGCGGAATGCTTTCCCATGCACTTTTGGACGTCTGATCACATCATTAGACATCCATAGGTGCGTCCAGATGACCAAAGACCTTGTCCGACGTCTGGAATTATCCCCAAACGGCTGCAGAGGAAGTCTGGATGTTTGAATCAGTTGCAGGGAACATAAGGTAAGATCTGACACCTTTTAAGATGTCTGGGATTATTCCCAGATGTCTGATTTTGAACAGTAGGCACATTTTTGACCTGTTTAGGGTCCGATCGAGGTCCGTTTTACGCAAAAAAAATACCTGTACTTTCCTCTCAAGTTCCTCTATGTACTAGAGTCTGTTATTCACTGTTCTGAACTCTCCTTTTGTGATGTATTCCTTGGTATAGGGTTTACCCAGCTGTGCATTTGGGGCTTTCAGAGATGTCTGGGTCTGCGGTTCAAGCCCCAATTACTCCCGTGTTTTCTGGTAGAGTGGTTTAATTCTGTTATTAATATTTAAATAAGAATGTGCTTGTGGAAATAATCGAATGGAACCCTAGGATGTGGAATGAACCCTAGGGTAGAGAAATGAATGAGCCTGTTTGTACTATATGGTTTACTTGCATGCATGATTAAGATAAATTGCTAGCAAATACCTATATTATAATTATGAGTTTCCTGTTAAAATACAAGTTGCCTTTATTTAATGAACAGTACCTGTGAAATCACCAGCTGCATGATATTGAGATATGAATTATGAAAGATGAGATCTGGATTTGGATAAATGAGGTGAACATGAGCACGAACCCTATGGAGAATTAGGAGTAGAACTCTTGTGGATAGACAAAAATCTAGAATGTAGATGGCAAGTGTGCTGGCCCTTGAGTACGTGGTACCAAGGAGAGCAATTGTCCCTTTTTGTGTAGAGCGGAGCTAGCCTCCCTTCGGTTGAGACCCGGGGTTAGGATTGGCCACTCTACACCGACTCCTGTTGGCCCTCGTGTACGTGGTACCGAGGTGAGCTACTAGTGTAGGGAGGGAGCTACCCACCCCACGGGGCCCGGGGTTCAACTAGCCACCCTACACCGACTTGTTAGGCCCTCTGGGAAAACTGGGATAGTCAGACGAGAGTGCGCGGACTGTGGAGGGGCGAGACCCCTGTTCTGAGAGGGCAAGGCACTATGCTGTTCCGTGTTGTACTTTGAGCGTACCCGCTAGTGGAAATGACTGACTGCGTGTCAGTGCGGGGTAGCTACCCGTGTGCTTATCACGCGTGCTGTAGTCACCGCTACGTCTTGATAGTGACCTCGGGGTGGTTGACTGGGTGTAGGACTACCACGGGGGACTCTCCCGACTAGGAGAGTACCATGTGTACCTTCTACTCTATGGAAAAGACTGCAATCAAGATCGTTCCCACGAGGAACATGCAAGATGAAGAAATATCTGGATACTTTGAGAAATGGGTGAAACGAAAACATATGAAATAGATAAATAGAAATGAGAATTAAACCTGTTGTTTTTACTGTTTTGTACTTAGATAATATAGACACCACTCTACTCAGCATTCGCTGACTCTGTCTTTTCATAATACTATTTAGGACCAGGAGTTGAGCAGCCCGAGTTTCCAACTACGGAGGGTGCTGGGCCCAGTCGAGTCCAGTCGTAGTCTTTCTTCAGCACTTTCTTTTTTCTCAACTGTTGTAGTAAGTAATTGACACTTAGTTACTTTTCTGCTACTTCTATTTCCTTTCTGCTTTCCGTGTTGTTATTGTTGTTATTGTGGTATGTACTGAGATAGCTGTTCGAATTTCTTTATTGCTTTGTACGTTTCTTCTACTTAGTTATATCGCATGTGTGAATGTGGTTTATTTTTCTACTTTTGGTTATTTCTTGTTGGACAACTAGATCTTGGGATTAGTCGAGGCGAGCCGGTCTCAGGTCCTGTAGGGATCCAGGAACTGGGTTGTAACATGGTGGTTATGGAGGGTAGATGTTGTGGTGTGAAAGTCATCATTTTAGGAAATCATTTCATCATAGTATAGTGTCGAAAATTGTAGCAACATTTAAAATTTATAAACTCTTAAACAAAATTGAGTTCGAGGTTGTTCCCAGGGAGAAAATTGAAATTCACAACACTAATCCCAATTTAGAAATAATGAGCACAATAAATGAGAAGCAATCAATCATAATATATCCAATAATAGCCCAAATTGTATCTCAAGAAATAAGGGGATAAAAAGAATATAAAGAACTCTAAGAAATGGTGATTTAGATCACCACTTAATCTCCCACATTAAGCACATATCCCAATGAAATCAATCAATTCAATTTCTCAACAGTGGTTAGAATCACTTATTCAAATATCCACGTCAGCCAATTGTCATATTCACCCTCAAATATTTCAACAGTACCCAAATCAAACGTCGTCCACAGAGACCAGATGCCTTAAGTGATCACAGAACCACACAAGAGCCTCAGAATAGCTAAGTATAGTGCACGTAGGCATGCATCTCGAGGTGCAAAACCTACCCATACCCTCCTCAGATTTTCTTCTCTAATTAGGTCACTATCGGGTAAATGAGTGAATAGTAGCGGGTTATCAGGACGCATACAGGGTCCAGACTCACCGATGTATAAGGTGAGCGAGGAGTGAGGGCTTAGAGTGAAAGGGGACTCGGCCCTCTTGTTCATGGGCAATAAGCCCTCTTCACTTTTGCATTTTATACGCTCTCCTACTTCTATTGCATACAAGGTAGGACTAAGTCCCAACCTCCTTCCTTGTGTGCAAAATTGAGGACTCTTTGGGGTAATTTGAGCTGCAGCTACTACGTCTTCTTTGATTTAGAGCCTAGAAAGCTCCTTGGATAAAGTCCACATCTTCTGGAAGCAGTTGCAAGAATGGAGGTCCAAGTGACAGCAGTGTATGATGGCGGTGATACGTCAGCAAGGGAGGAGGTTCGGCGATAACCTAAAAATAAGAATATGGGCCCTAAGCCCCAATTAATGCATTCAGTAGGGCCTCCGATGTACGACGAGGGTGTTGGCGGTGTTCGTGTGGTGTCTCGCAAAGTGTAGAGGTCTGTTGATCTCTGTAATGGTGTATAGGGGTTGGGTTGTTTATAGGAGTGGATGGAAGGTGAAATTTCATGAGGGGTTTTGGTGAGTGAGATGAGGCGAAACTTTTGGCAATGGTGGTTAGGCATGTGGTGGTTTGAAGTGGCATGGTGGGCTTACTAAAGGAGTCACGAGTTGTGGAGAAGAAGGAAGGGAAGGAGGTGATTCGGCGGTCGAATTAGGAAGATAAGAGGTTAGGGAGATGCTATAGAAAGAGAGAGGGAGGGAGAGGGAGAGGGAGAGCTTAGCTATAGACGAAGGGAGGGAGGATTTGGCACTGGCTGTGATTGGCTGGCACTAAAGAAGGTGAATACTCCGAAGATGAGGACGGTGAGCAGAAAGGGGTCGAGGCAGCCTTAGTTTTGGCCTACCAGGCGTGGATGAAGTCGGGGAAGATGTTCCCTCTGCCTATTGTACGTGGCAGAGGGCGACGAAGGGGAATCGAAGAGCTCGCCGAAGCTGAGGTCGGAGTTGGCTAGAGGAAGGAAAGAAGAGGTCTTTTGGCCTAAAACCTAGCTAATTTGGATAGTGGGAGTTCAGGTACTCTTTATAGAGATTGAGATTGATCTCTATATGAGGAACGAGGCCTGATTTGGTCAAAGTTTTTAGGATAAAAACATCCCAAATTCGTCAAGTTCACTTGAGCTATAGGAAGAGAATTAGGGTCCAAGTTCTGGTCCAGACTAGTGTGTGAATTTTGGCATTATTTCTTCATTAAGCACACTGAACCAGACTAGTGTGTGGATTTTGGGTGCTTAGGTTACCAAGTCCTGCAAACTAAAGGGCAAGCAATGGGGTCAAATACTCCCTAAGCCTTAGACTTACTACATCAGCCTCGCACTTTCCTCAACCTCTTGAGGACTAATTCAGATCTTAATAAATAAGTGTTTAAGCCTTAAAATAGGCCTAAGAGGCCTAAGATTAGTACACTTACTAATCTCCTTGTCTCTAGCACTTCAGGACTTAATCCTTTTTTTATTTGGTCTAGTATTTAAGTAGATCCCATAATCAATTGCTAGGACTATTGATTTTCTCTTGATTTTGCTCCTTTTGACATTTTGTACTTACTCCTCTTTTTCTCCTCAAGAAAGATTTTCAATCATTTCACAAAATTCTCCTCCCCTTTCTCCATTTTTTTTATGTATATATATTTTTTTGTGAGAACCCTTGGAGAATTGAATTTTCATTTGTTTTGCACTTTAACACCCCCCATGCCTAAGTTTTGCAATGTCCTCATTGTAAACTAGGTGGGTACGTATTCAGCTTGGTTCAAGGTTTAGAACAGGGTCAAAGGGTGAGTGAACTGGTCGGGATGACTGTTGCAGACGATTTCTAGCTCTGATACAAGTATCAAAGGTGGAGTTAGCTGTTTTAAAGTTAAACACTAAAGTGCAGTAGGAATGCAACTCAAAAGGATGGTTAGAAAGGTCTCGGGTTTTTTGGAATGACAGGTTGCCTCTCATTAAACACTAAATTCAATGCTTTTAGCTGAGCAGAAAGTGGTTAAGTAGAAGGGGTGGTTAGATTGGAGGAATTTTGTAGAACAAACACCTTGATGAGTAGCCTGGTTTGTCCAACTAGGTGCTTGTTCAGGTCAATAGGCTGATGATGTAGACCAAACCTAATCAGTCCAGTGGGTTGATGGGTGTGAATCAAGAGATGTGGAATCCACCAAATTCTTTGTGGCTCAAAAAGGTATGGAAATGAAAATCTAGGGTTTGGCTGAATTGGCCCACCCTGATCAAAGTAGGGGTCCTCAAAGGATAATGGATTTGTGGAAAATGTAGGAACCCTACTGGTGGGATCAGAGACGGATAGGATGTGGTTGTCGATCTGATCAGTGTTCGATTCTCGATAGAGTTGCGGTGGTGAATCATGTGCGATCAAATTAGAAAGAGGTGAGTTAGAATAGAAATTGATTCCGGTGGTTGGTCGGGGTTCGGATTGGGTTTTGAAAGGCTCTGTGATAGATGTGGCTTCTTCGATACCTGAGTGAGGTATGGACTCCTCAAGAAATGATTCGAAGATCGGTTCATCTAGAGAGCTTTTCACGATGTTCATCCTAGTCAAATGTAAATGCCTGGAGAGTTCTTATAGGATCATGGAAATTTGAGTTAGTAAAATATTTGAACTCTGGATTGCATACACTCTCGATGCTTATTGTTTCTGATTCCTGTAGATCACAATAGAATGATTCCAGTTCAATGGAACATGATTTTGAATCCATGATCTCGGGATTAGGGACCTTAGAGTTAGAATCAAAGAATGGGTCATGAACGCTAAGGTCGTAAATTGGCTCATAATCATCTAGAAATAATGGTTCTCCGAAATCAAAATATGATTCGAAATCATTGGAGAATTTGCGACAATCAGCTTCTTAACCTGATTCAAGATCGAGATTTCCACCATTGAACAAATCATGATGCATGGAGTCAACAACCTGACTTTGGTCTAACCTGGTCTCAGATTCCAAGCTAAAAGAGGTGTCCTTATTAGCATAGGCTCGGATTATAGGCACCTAGGGTAGATCCATTCAAATCCCAACTCTTCCAATTCCTTTGTTCCTGTATCGTAAATCGGTTTGACTTTCGAAAAATCAATTCATTTTTCTGAGTCTGGAGATGTATACTCATCAAATACGGGACCAAAATCATAATTCAGATCTAAAATTTGGTTCTCATCATATTGGGCCTTATGATCATCTCAAATAAGCTTAGGTCTAGATTCTAGGTTAGGGGTAGGAATTGGGTCACTAGAATCTGGGCATGGTTCTATAGGGATGTTAGAATCACTTTTGAGAATTATCTTAACAAGATAAGATGTGGGAATTACATCCTCGAGAGGTTCTGAGTCAGGTTCATCACAAGTGTTTGGGAAATCAAGGCATGATGGACCAGCTTCATGTCTCTCTATGACTGGTTCATGATTGCACAGCAATCATGCAACCTAAAATACCTAAATTGAGCTAGATTCTAGAATAACTTTGAGTTAATGCATGCATAAGCATCGTAATTCACATACTAGTTAGTTTATTAGTCATATAGATAATATCATCATTTTATGACTTAAAAGAGAGATGATTTTAATCGCAGATGATTCAACGCCACATATGTCATATCAGACTAGATAGATCTGATCAGAATGACGACGGAAGTCCAATGCTTTTGAAATTGTCCCAATCAGACAACCAGAGCATCATGTGCAATCCATAAAAGAATAGAGATGATGGAGCCAAAGAACAAAGATTCAAACCTCAGATGAAGAATCCAACTGCATCGATGAATCCGGATCAACGATCGCAGTCCAACGGTGCAAAAATTAACTTGATTGGAGGTCTACAGCACTAGATACAAAGAAACGAAGATGGACGGCCATGATGGCGCCACGTGGTGCCATCACAACTGCTCCCACACCATCGCCCCATCTAGGAAGGCCGTACTGCACACTGTGGGTCGTTGGATCTTCATCCAACGGCCACGAGTGTGCCATGTCGCCGCCCAGACTGGATAGGCATAAATACAAATAAACAAGTATATATAACAAAAGGTTTGCGTAGTGCATTGGCTTGCACGCGCGCGTGCATGCACGGGGTGCAGGTTCGAGCCCTGCGCTGCGTGAAATTGAAGCGAGCTCGCACAAGCGCAATTGCACGCGGAATTGGATGCGCTGAAGCATGGTGACGTGGAGCGATCAGAGCACGTAGCAGGTATGCGTGATCTCATGTGGTTGCTTCAATGCTAAGGCAGTGGTGCTCGTTACGATCGAAAGACTGACGTTAAGGCAGGATTAAGGCTTGAGCGACGAGAAGGAAAAGATGAAGGCATGGGTGAGGAGGATCCAAACAATGTTTGATGGAGGATTGACGATGCATGGTGTGCCACGTGTTGCCACCAGAGCAAATCTGCGCGTAAAAGGCTTTTTGAAGGCTATTTTGAGGCCAAATCAGAGTCGTTGGTCTTCCGATCGACTAATCTGATTAGCCAAAGGGTTTTTTAACAAGATTAAGGGTTAAAATACCCTTTCTTCCCTCCATCAAAACTATAAAAGAAGGCCCAGGGCCCCCCCAGTTGAAAGCATCAACTTATAATCTCTCTCTCTCATCAACTCCAGATCTCTTCTACCGTCTTCTTTGCAATTCTCCATCTCGATGCTCTAGATCTGAGGTGCTGTCGCACCTCGCACAAGCATCCACAAGCAATGTCATTTCTATACACTTTCTATCTCTCTCTATCTCTCTATCTCCCTCTCCTATCTATCTACTCTCTCTCTCTTTAGCATAGTACTTTCAACTTTGAAAATTATTTATTCAATAAAATTCTGATATTCTGAATGCTTGATATCTACTCTTTATATATATATACATATCTAAATACCTGTTAGAACTAGTTTTCTGAAAAGCTTCCGTTAAAAATCGAGATTGCTTCCCTGCAAACGACCCGGTACTCACTGGAGTTTTATAAATTTATTTGTTGACATGTTTTCGCATTATACTACAACTAAGCAACTTTTAAAACGTGAATTACGTGCCGAACAAGTTGGCGCCGTTTCCGGGTAGGCAATAGAAATTTTTGAAGCTTTTCGGTGCGTATTTGAGATTTCTATCTTGCTACATTTTTCGTTGATTTTGTATGTGCAGGAAATGAAGAAATCTGAACCAAACACAACAACAGAGAAAGTGTGGATTCAAACCTCAGGTAAGTACCCATAGTTTAGATTAGTTAGATTTAGGATTTGCTTGAACCCTAGGATTAGTTAGAATTTGTTTTCTTATTAAAAAGAAAAAAGGAAGAAAAATATTTCTCTTGATTTCAGGCTAAAATAAAACTTTATGTTAAAAATTAAATTCCTGAAGATCCACATGTCCAAAAATTCTTAAATTTTTACTGAATGTATATTTAAAAGTCAGGAACAACATATCCAAATTTTGTATCAATCAGAGTTATAAAAAAAATTTAAAAATTCACGAACTGATCTATTATCAATACAGATTTTGTTCCTGATTTTTCAAAGTTCAAAATATTATAGGAATTTTTATATAACTCTGATTGAAGTGAAATTTGTGGAACTGAATTTTTGAGAAAGTCAATAATTTTAAAAAAATATGAGAAAAATATTTTTTACTCATTTGATTGCATGAATTATCTAATCATGAACTGGGGATCAAAACAGACTACAAAACCTCCAGTATAGTTTAAATCTGATAAAAATATAAAACGTGCATTAAAATTCTTGAAAAAATATTTCATGAGTGCCTAGTTAGTGGTGTAGTAAGGACCAATTAATTTCATTGCTTGGGTCACACCACTCGTCATTTTGGTCGTAAAAGAATCATTTAGAACAATCTGTGCTTAGGGTTTCACGCTAAGGATAGAGCACACTTGCATTTCCATACTTAAAGGAAATCTATCAAACAAATTGGCATTTTTAAACCTTTTGTGTGCCTCATTAGAACCTTGGTTGAAAATATTTAATCAAGTGAACCCTAAAACATGCTAACACAACATTTGAATCTTAAAAGATACTTCATCATAAAAATTTGCTTGTGAACCCTTTACCTGCGCACTTCACATCTCTGAAATCAACTTTAAGGGAAAAAACCCCCTAACGCCCATCATATTCTAAAAGCACATCAAACCCACACCTAAAATTGAGTAGACGTGCCTTAGGCAGGATTAATGGACTTGGGGACTTGAAACTAGATTGGGCTAAGGTCAAGACCTTGTCTACTTGGATCCACTGGTGACAAGAAAGGATGGTGCGGTAACAGCATTAACCTTTAATGATGTCTCGCCGTGCGGGTTGTCCTAAGGGTCCCACCCTTCTGGCCAGCTAAGCAATTCAAGGGTTGATTTAACCCAGTCGTATTTTGGGGAGCCAGGATTAGGTCTAATTATGGTTGACACTCTAAAGACTAGTTTGATTGCTTGCAATGAGCGGGAAGGGTTTCTCTCATCTGTCTTCTCTCTCATCTACAAACATTCTTTTGGTGCATGCAAGGTAGAAGATCTCAAAATCCTGATTTGCTACTACCATTAGAAAGAAATATTAGGAGAAGACATATGTATCCAAGATTTGAATCTAAACCCTCTGCAATGGCTAGTCATCATGAGGAAGAAGAGATCGATGAACAAAATCTGGATCCTATGACTCTCTTTCAAAGGCAGATCACTAAGTAGGGCCAATATCATGACCGACAGATCGAAGTCATAGTGCAGGCCATCACTCGACTCTAAAACGGAAGGGAAGATCATCCCCTCCGTGACTTTTATAACCCTCCTAATGCCTAACCTGAACCCTTTGTTAGGGTACCTTAGGATGGGGAAGATTTTGAACTCAAACCTCAGGTCATTAACTTGATTCCCCACTTCCATGGCCGTGAATCAGATGACCCCTTCCACCACCTTGAAGAGCTCCTACACATAGGAAGAACTTTTGGCCTTAGGAACATGAATGAAGGCACCTTAATGATGAAAATGTTCCCATTCTCCTTGAAAGATAGAGCTGCACATTGGTTGAAGACAATTGGTAGACCAATCCTAACTTGGGAAGACCTGAGAAGCACATTCTTAAAGAAATTCTTCCCCATAGGAAAAACTAGTGCCCTTAGATGTGCCATAAAAACCTTTAAGCAAAATCCTGGGGAACAACTACATGAGGCTTGGGAGAGGTTCAATGATTTATCTAGGAAATGCCCTCATCATGGGATTCCAAAGTGGCACTTAGCCCATATTTTCTATTATGGGTTGAGTAATAATCTAAATAATTTTGTTGATGCGACATCTGGGGGCAATTTCCTAAGTCGAGATGCTGAGGGAGCCTTTCAATTGTTTCAGAATATGAGTGAAAATTCCCTCAACAATGCCTCAATGTCTGCCTTTAACAGAGCTAATCAACCAAGAAGCAGAGTTTATGAAGTTAACAACAATTCAAACTTGGTTGATTTCGAGCTAATTACACAACGTTTAGATAAGGTGGAACTCATGGGAAAGAATGTGGAGAACTTGGATAAGAAATTGGATAATCTTCTAAAAGGTGGGAGTTCCTTAGGTATACAATCTAGATTAAACCCTATGCCTACCCAAGGAATGAATATGTTAACCCACAACCAACTCCCCAACCCATTAGGTCAGGAATCAGTGCACAACATTAATGACCTAACAATGACTCCACCTATGAGCCAACTATGCTTGGACCCATCTCTTTCTAGGTACCAAGGAGGGACCTTGATGCTCTAGAATTCTGAACTAGGCAGCCCGATGCCTAGTTATCCTGAGGATGTGAATGCACTCCATGGTTACACTAGAAATGAATCTATATTCAAACACTTGCAACCCTAGATGGCACAGCCATCCTAACTTTGCTTGGTCAAGTCAGAAACTCGCCTAGGGTCCTAACTTGACTAAGCCAAACACTTATGGGAAACCTAGTAGGTATACACAACCACGCACATATCGACCACAACCTACTCAGGAAAACCAGCCCTCTAATTTGAGTCTGGTCCTCAAAGAAATGAGAGAGATGAATTTGAGATATAAGGAAGAAATGAATCAATTGAGGACAGAATTGACGGGACGACTGGACCGGCTAGTAGATGCTAGACAACTTGGGATGCTGCCATCCTAACCTATCCCAAACCCAAGAAACTTCAATAGGGTTAATCAACACAACACACAGGAGCAATAAGCACACCTAATTCAGCCTGCTCCCTAGCACCCACCAAGTTTTGTTAACTTTAACCCAACCCAGGCTCAACCCATTTTGCAAAACCCACCTTACCCTTCTAACCCTAATGCACATGCCTGTGTAGTCACTTTGAGAAGTGGGAAACAAATCCAAGATCCTTCTACATCAAAATATTTCCAAGGTCTTGAGGAGCTTGAATCTGACTTGGGAAAGCAAACTAATTTAGAAAACAAGACTCAGGATTTGAATACTCATGATTTTTCTCAAGCACCTTTTCCTGAAGTCTTGATCAAACCCAAGGAAAAGAAACTGATCAATCCAAGGAGTGGCTTGAGATTCTAAAGCAAGTCCAGGTAAATATACCACTCCTTGAGGCTATTGAGAATATCCCAACCTGTGCAAAATTTTTAAAGGAAATGTGCACACCAAAACGCTAGGCCAAATCATAAAAAAGGGTAGTAATTTTTTAACATGCCAATGCCATCATCTTAAACAAGCTCCCTCCTAAAAGGAAAGATCCAGGGACCCCCTTAATTTCATGTGAAATAGATGGATTCATCCTGGATCGAGCCTTACTAGACCTTGGTGCCTCCATCAACTTAATCCCCACAGAATTATATGAAGAATTGAATTTAGGCCCCTTGCAACACATTGATGTGACCCTTCAGCTTGCTAATAGATCAACCAAAATTCCAAAGGGCCTTCTACAGAATGTAATTATAAAAGTGAGGGATTTTGAGTTACCTATGGACTTCCTTGTTCTAGATATGGAGGCATTATAAAACCTAAACCACACCCCGATAATCTTAGGGAGACTTTTCTTAGCCATGGCCAAGGCCCTAATCAACTATGAGACGGGAATTATGCACATCACCTCTGGAAGGAAAAATTGTCAACTCAATATCTTCAAAACTTCCCAAAAGAACAAGGTGAATTGTGGTTCCATTGAGGTTGTAGGAACAATTGAACAAGTGTTGGCCATCCATACTAAAGATGATCCAAATCCTGCCAAAGCTCAAGACCAGCACGAAGGGAAAGAAGGGGATGTACTTGAGGATAATTCTGATCTACCATCTCCCATGGAAAATCAAATTGAATAGGACATTAGTGAGATTGAGAAACTTCTGGGAGTAACTTATGATGAATTAGATGATAATATAAAGAATCCTCAATACATCCACTCTGAAATTCAAGAACTTTTGAATTCTGAGGGAGTTCAAGAAAATGAGCAATCTAAGGACATGAACCAGGAAGTAACCCCAGAAGAAGTTGAACACATTAATGGACTAGGAAGAACTTATAAGCCAACTGGTTCAAATGGATGGCTTAACTCAGAAGAAGTGACTTCAAATGAGGAAGAGGAAATTCATGATGAAGATTTTGATGAATTCCACACAACTCTACCCCTATCTTCATATGACCCAGAGCATGGAGAACTCATGATTTTTGATATCAACTAGCATTATGACGATCCTTATGATTTTGATTTGAAACCAGATCTAAATCTCAATCATGATCTCGATCTAGACCCTCTACCAACTCTTTTTGATCTATGGAACTAGATTAACGAACAGTCACTGCATCTTCAACCTCATCGACCTGACCCTATTTCATATTCCAAATCAGAAAGACTCTTTGGAATAGGTCTGCATCATCAGCTGGTCCACATTTGTGGATCATTGATTCTGGGACCAAATGATCATATCTTTCTACTAATATTGAATTCCCCTGCAACTGTTATTACTTCTCTTAACCCACAGTATTGAACTATATATTTTTGGGTTTAAGTTCGACAAATGACATTAAACTTAGCGCTAGCTGGGAGGCAACCCAATATCCATTACAAGTAGTTCTGCATCTTCTGCATCCATGTTGACCTGGATTAACAAGCATAGTCAGGTGATATCCCCTCCTCTTGCTTATTATATTTTGATTTTCATGCATACATTTCAATGAGGACATTGTAATGAATAGGCATGGGGGGGTGGACATTACATGTCTTATCTTTATGTCTGAGAAAAAAATGCATTTAGGCATAAAGAATTTTTATTAAGGTTTCATTAGGGATTTATTCTTAAGTTGATTCCTGAGTTTAGAATCCAGTATAATTTCACACTTACACGTAGAATTTGCAATGGATCCTCTGTGAAGACCGATAAACATCTTTAGTTTGTCAAGAAGAAGCAGTGCTTCTTCTCCTAAACCCTTAGACAGTAATTAGGGAGTCAGGCAAACTATCTTCTAATAGATCCACCAAACAAGTGTGAGGTGAGGGTAGAAAGTCTACTGGTGCTCTAAGGCTAGTATGAGGAATCTTAAACTCTGAATAATGAGATAATGATACTCGAAGCTAGGCATAGTTTTTCCTCTCGATTTCTGCATACATGTTCTTAGTGTGAATCTCTTGAGAGCCACCAAATAAGGCAAATATGCAGAGAGCGGGTTTTGATAAAACTAGGACTGAGGTGAATGGTCACGACCATCCTTTACGGAATCCTCGGTTGAAGGAGGGTATTAATGTCAAGGTCAGAAATACGTTGTCCTATCCATTCCTTTCTCGATGTCGAGAATAGGAACTTCCACCAAATAAGCCACCCGATGTCCTCTTGAACACCCACAATCCTGAATAATGCCTTGTGAATAAAAGTTGTATGTGTTACTATGTTGCGTTAGTAGATGCCTGAAAAAAAGAAAGAAAAGGTATATGTCTATGCACATAGAAAAAATATACATATACAAAAAAAAAGAGAGTAAAAAAAAAAAGAGGTATAAATGTCTATGCATATAGAAAAAAACATATATATTCAAAAAAAAAAAGAGCAGAAAAGAGAAAGAAAAAGCAGAAAAGAAAAGAAAAAAAAAAGAGTTTATAAGTGTTTTTAGAGTTATTTCAAGTGTATTGAGGCAACAACACCTATCACCCTCTTACAGCCTTGACCTACTTTTCTGTATTTCTGGCTGCCTGAATACAGGCTGAGGAATGCTGGCTTAGTTATAGAGTTATCAGAACCTAATCAAAGTGTTAGTGCTAGGATAGACCACCAAATATACTGATAAATCTGGTGAGATTGTGAGCTTGAAAAGAAAGAAAATAAAAATAAAAAGAAAAAGAAAGAGAAAGAAAGAGAGAGAATGAGTACAAAGGAATTAAAGAGAGCATAGTTTCTCGCCTCTCCTTGAGTTGAATTATTTAATAATCTAGAAATCTATGTTCTAAAGTACTAGGCTATATGTAGCACCAGATGAGTGTGAGCCACCAAAAATAAATCCACTTGACTCAAAGAAAAAATCTTCTACCTAAC
Organism: Thalassia testudinum; assembly: GCA_037157565.1. Taxonomy (NCBI): domain Eukaryota; kingdom Viridiplantae; phylum Streptophyta; class Magnoliopsida; order Alismatales; family Hydrocharitaceae; genus Thalassia; species Thalassia testudinum. The sequence continues at coordinate 823,950 of JAZHRO010000003.1, read as the reverse complement.
CCAAAAGTCGGGGCTGAATATATAGGTTACCTTATAACCCCGAGGGGAGAAGTTTGCCTATCCTAATAGATTTTTAATAAGGGTCAAGTACGAGATTTAGATGTGGATTGACTTTTCACTTGGATCCGTTGCATAGACTGCAACAAAATACATTCACGATTATTTGGATTCCTAATGTATTGGATGAAAACAAAAGACATAAATCTCTAGTCAAACTCTTGATAGAAACCTGTCATGCAGGACCACTTTGCATTTAGTCTTGCATTTACTAGGGAATAGCAAGATTTAGGCATGGGGGTGTGATTGCACAGCAATCATGCAACCTAAAACACCTGAATTGAGCTAGATTCTAGCATAACTTCGAGTTAATGCATGCATAAGCATCATAATTCGCATAGTTAGTTTATTAGTCATATAGATAATATCATCATTTTATGACCTAAAAGAGTGATGATTTTAATCGCAGATGATTCGACATCGCGAATGTTAGATTAGACTAGACAGATCTTATCAGAATGTCGACGAAAGTCTAATGCTTTTGAAATCGTCCCGATCAGACAACCAAAGCATCATGTGCAGTCCATAGAAGAACGGAGATGATGGAGCCAAAGGACAAAGATTTGAGCCTCAAATGAAGAATCCAACCACACGAATGAATCCGGATTGACGATGGCAGTCCAACGACGTAAAAATCAACTCAATCGGAGGTCTACAGCATTAGATACAAAGAAAAGAAGATGGACGGCCATGATGGCATCATGTGGCGCCATCACAGCCGCTCCCTCACCACCGCCCCATCTAGGAAGGCTCACTGCATGCTGTGGGCCATTGGATCTTTATCCAACTTCCACGAGCGTGCCACGTTGCCCACCCAGACTGGATAAGCATAAATACAAATAAATAAGTATATATAACAAAAGGTTTGCGTAGCGTAGTTGCTTGCGCGTGCGCGTGCATGCGTGGGGTGCGGGTTCGAGCCCTACGCTGTGCGAAATTGAAGCGAGCGTGCATGGGCACAATTGTGCGCGCGATTGGACGCGCTGAAGCATGGCGACGTGGCACGATCAGAGCGCGTAGTGAGTATGCGTAATCTCACGTAGTTGCTTCAATGCTAAGGCAGCAACGCTAGTTACGATCAAACGGCTGACGTTAAGGTGGGATTAAGGCTTGAGTGGCGAGAAAGAAAAGACAAAGGCATGGGCGAGGAGGATCCAGAGATGTGCGATGGAGGATCAACGATGCACGGCGTTCCACATGTCACCACCAGAGCAAATCCAAGCGTAGAAGGCTTTTTGAAGGCTATTTTGAGGCCAAATCGAAGCCATTGATCTCCTGATCGACGGATTTGATTAGCCAAAGGGTTGTTACACAAGATTAAGGGTTAAAATATCCTTTTCGCCCTGCATCAAAACTATAAAAGAAGGCCCAGGGCCCCCCAGTTGAAGGCATCAACTTAGAATCTCTCTCCCATCAACTCCAGATCTCTTCTACCGTCTTCTCTACAATTCTCCGTCCCAGTGCTCTGGATCTAAGGTGCTGCCGCACCTCGCACATGCATCCCACAAGCGACGTCATTTCTCTACACTTTCTATCTCTCTCCATCTCTCTATCTCCCTCTCCTTCTATCTATCTACTCTCTCTTTCTTTAGCATAGTACTTTCAACTTTGGAAACTATTTATGCAATAAAATTCTAATATTTTGAATGCTTGATATTTGCTCTTTATATATATATATACATATATAAATACCTATTAGAACTAGTTTTCTAAAAAGCTTCCGTTAAAAATCAAGATTGCCTCCCTGCGAATGACCCGGTACTCACTGGAGTTTTATAAATTTATTTATCGACGTATTTTCACGCTATACTACAACTAAACAACTTTTAAAACACAAATTATGTGCCGAACAGTTCATAATCAGGAACACCTGCAACTGGATCCATCCAACCCATATTTTGATCAAGTATGTAATTCTACACAAAATTTGAATCTGATTCTATTTGGGTTGGGGTTCCACAACAACCTTCATTTTCGAACCCAGGCTCTGGGAAATCATATTGATCCTCAACATTGCTCCATGATGTCTCATCAATTTCTAAATTTTGATATGAGTATTTCTGATCAATGGCTTGTTGTAACATATTTAGCATATACCCACGTTTCTCAATGAGACCCTGGTGTATTTCCCAAAGTGGTGGACTTGTCAAACACTATATATACTCAATATTATGTAGTCTTCACAATTCACTGTATTATGATAAAAGATCATTTTGGATTAAACCATGTATCATTTGTGTAAATATCATTTCGGCATGGTTCATAATGAGGGTTGTTATTTTTGGTACATTAACATGAATGTTCCTAGATGGATCTGAGGTTTTGTAATACTCGTCATAATTTCTAAGAACAACCTCAATCATTTTTTCCTTGATGCTCATATGGGATTTAGGTTTCCTATACATTCTTCCTATGTTGTTAGGTTGCATTTCCAAATCAGGTGGTGGATTAGGATGTAGAATCAAATTCATGTCCAAATTGAATTGATTAGATCAAATCAGAATTTCCCCAAAGAAAATCAACTCTATTGAAGGCCTCTAGGTCAGACCTAGGGACCTTTCTTGTGTATGTACACTATAGAATAGATGAGGGACTAGATGTGTATTGGACCTAATCAAGGCACCCAAAAAATTTTTGGATGACTAAGGCTATTTTGAGGCAGATGATACCTCTGAATTAGAAATCCATACACCTGAGGATTAGTTGGGTAGCCTGGAAGGGAGAGTTTCGCAAAGATCCCTACACGGTTGAAGCGATCAACCACGATTTGTATAAAAAAATGTCATTGTTGTATTATATGTCACAAATACAAACTGTTGTCGCGTCAATTTTATTTATTTACTTAATTTTTATTGATTTATTCTAGGTCGTTCACTAGGAGGCAGTTATTGATATACATCACTTTTTTGAGTCCAATATTATTATTTAATTCCAAAAAGATTGGTTTTATGTACAAATATAAATGAATGAATTAATAAATGAAAGAATGAAATAATTTATGTACAAAAGAATGAACTAAAATGCTTGCAAACATCTATCTACAAATAAGCATCAAACACTTTAATTAAATACTATATACTATTATTTACAACTTATAATAACAATACTTACATATTTATACAATGATATGTTATAATATGTAGCATACTAACTTAACTTAATATATTAACGTCTATAGTAACATATATAGTATGTACAACGACATATAGAAATGTCGCTAAACCTTAAGAAAATGTATATACATAAACTAAGGTCAAAATGATGGTCTATAGTGACATTTATTATATCTACAGTGACATACTTATCTATCACTAAAGCTCACAAGTTATTTATATACATATATGAGCTTAAACATTATTTGTTATATGAGCTCACAAGTATACATATATGAGCTCACAAGTATACTATACTCTAACGTATACTTCTTATTACATTATTTATTTATAGTATATTATACATTTATACTTATATATACATAAGATATATATACATATACATATATACATAATACACACGCATGTACACCTAACTCTTTCTTCTTCTTCTATGTTCTTCTCATTAACTCAAACTTAGCCACTCTTCTCCCCTTCTTTACTTGTTAATTAGGCACTTATTACTGTTCTTAATGACAATATTAGGGTTTTAAGTAAGCGGGCAACCTTTTCGAGGGATACACTGCACCCTCAAAGGGTGAGACCATACCTCTACTAAGGTTACCCTAATTCATTAATTAATCCATTTAATGTCTGATTAATGCTCAATACATGGCCCACACAGTCCCATGCACAGTGCACGGCTCCCAGCTTGTGCACCGCACACACATACTCATTCAATGCCATAACTCAGCCAATGCCAATGCTCAAGGGATATATGAGGGGATGGTATTTTGGACACCCAGGACCCGTGACGACTGAATAGGTGGAGGGAGAAAAACCATTTAAGCAGCAGCGCATGCTCACACACCCATGATGTGGCACTATTCCAGCGCCTTCTCAACGTTGCCAATCCAGTGCACATGTCTGATTTGAGGTTTTCGGCCCTCGATTTGAGGGCCATAAATTATTATAATTTAAAAACAAATTATATGGTATTAGAGTATTTACATAGGGCTACGTAATGGTATAATTTATTTTCACAATTAATTACATTTATTATATAAATAAATTAGTCAAAGTTTACAGTTTATTCACACTATTTTATAAGTTAATTTCTCAATTAATGTTTAAATTAATTAATTAATGGTCTAATTGACCCTATACAAAGTTAATACATATAATAAAGTATTTAATACATATTTTTATTGTATTTTACACGATTTATTTTGGTTTATTTACATTTAAATAGGTGAATTCAAGCTGTATAAATATAATTTAAGTTATAAATAGCATAATATATTATAACTATAGTTAAATTAGCTTAATTTACTTAAAATACAATAATATAAATGTACAATATAAGTTAGTTTAGTTATAACTTAAATTATTAATTTATTTTAATTTAATCTAATAACTTAGCTAGTAACTTAATAAGTAAATTATTTATTATATATACATAATTAAATTATGTTACAGGGTTCATTATGTACATAGTACATATATAAACATATATACACAGTATAATTAGTAATTACATTTATATACAAGGTTTTATATATTTACTTAAGTTATAATGCTTATAAGTTAATATAAATAGTATATAATTATATAATTAGGTTATGTATAGTTTAAATGATCTTAAATATTTAATTTACAATATATAATATATATAAGTTTTTTACACCTATTATACATCTATTTTACAATATATACATGTATAACTTATTATATAGCTTATATTTACAAGTATATAGCTAATATACATGATATTTTTGGGTATTTTTTAGGTTTTTCTTCTTTTTATGAGTTTTATGTGTTTTATGGAGGTAGGGGATGAGAGAGAAAGAAAGGGATGAGAGAGAGAGCATCTTTTTTTCATTTTTAGTTTAGGATAATTTATTAAGTTAAGATGTATACTGAACCGTCGACTGGTATGTTCTACTAGGCCGACAGTTCAGATGACTTCAAAACTTTGCATGTGTGTAGAGAAATAGTTGATCCTACTTACTACACATTTATTTTATTTTTTTTGAATTTTTAAAGGATTTTTATTTATTAATAAAGTTGGCACATTTTAGGGTCTTCTAAGAGTTTTCAAAGTGAACCTAAGACCTTAAATTCTAATCTATGTGGAGAATAGGCATTGAACTGCCTCAGTTAAGTCCTAAGCGTGTTCGAAAAGGGTATGCAATTGTAAAATCATGTATTCCATTTCATTCTACATTTATTTTCAATTTTTGGATAGTTAGACTACAATTTAGCTGACAAAGAGGAATTTACCAGTGAAACAAGCGATTCTAAATTGGATTTGAATCAGATAAGGGTGCATGAAAGCTTGTCTAAATACAATACAACATTAATTAGCATGTCAGCTATTTTAACTCTAAAAACTAAACTACTATCCTTCAAAATCAGATCATCTACTGCTGCTGTCAAGTAAGCTGCAACAACAGCAAGTTCAACTCCTACAACTATTGAAACAACAGCTATAGGTCTATTGCTACTACTATAGCTCACTTCAGGTCATTCAAATGTAATTCTAGACGTCCTAAACTAATTTCAGAGGTCTACAATAGCTATCAAAGCTCGTTCGCAATAAATCAGAGTGTAATTTCAGGATAAGAAGTCTTGTTTCAGCCACTTTGAAATCAGTGTTTACATGTTTGTTAAGTTGACCAAATCTAATCCCTTATCTTTGTCATAAACAACAAAGATAATGGGAATAGATTGGAAGTTAATCCAACAAAAAAAATGTAGCTGCTGAATTTGATCTCAGTGGCCATATATATTTCAGTATATAAACACCCCAAGATCAGACTAAATAAGATTGATCTGGGAGGGTTTATTCATTGAAATTAGATCAGATCTTAATTTTTAAAATCAATTAGAGTCTATTGACACAATCATGAACCATGAAACAATTGTTTATTCAAATCCATAGAACTTTGATTTGATCTCCATTTCACACCACAGACAGTGTGAATCATAACGATAAAATCAAGAGTATGACTCGTGTAAACATGGCACCAAAGCCTCATTGAAATCCATAAAAAAAAAAAATTAGTGAGATCTCCAAGCTGATCTCACTAACTTGGGGTAAAAATGTGCATTGGGATACAAATGTTGCCCTCATAGGGCTGTTGCTATGGCTCTACAAGATGATCTGATCATCTGGAACACCTTCACACCATCAATTGATGTGCATGTGCTCTAGGTGACCCTTAAAAATGCATTGGATCATCGCTCAAGCCTCAAATCATGACATCTAATTTTCCTAGGTTCAAGCTACCAAATAAAGCCAAAATCAATGATTAACTTCAAAAATTGGGCATAAGCACATATAACAATTAAAATCACATTAAAACAGCATAGGTCCATTGCAATCGAACCAATCAAATAAAAGAAAACTCAATCTGATCATTTAAAACCCAATCAACACATAACTGCTTCAAAAAAAATCTTCATTCAGTTCAAAAATTCAGATTGGTTCCAAATGATCAAGTCAGCTCAAATCTAATTGTAATGAGGATGTTTGTGAATTGATGGAATGAATAAAATTACCCTCAAATGGGGTGTGAGTGCTCCAATCAGACCTGATTTAATGCTCTGATGAATGGGTGGATTACGAAATAAAACACGAGGAAATCAGAAAGTGAAATGGGAATATGAAGAGGGAGAAAATAGTGATCAGTGAGGGGGGTGAAATCATCTCCTCTGATCTGAAATGATCAGAGGAGGTGGAGTGTGAATTCTACTCTAAATCTACTCCTAAACTACACAAATAATCATCACACAAATCTCTAATTACTCCTACTTCTCGACAACTCTAATTATCACTATAGCTATTCTAGAAAGCAATAAATCCTAATCTAATGGAGGAAGATGTCTAAGGTCACTCGCCGCTAGCTAGTGACGACGAAAGGGGAGAGGATCAATAGCCGATGAAGATGACTAAGGTCTGCCACTTGGTCGGCTGGCAGCGAGTGAAATTGAGGGGGAGAGACCAGCTCTATCATAGCCGATCCGTGGAATTGGAGGTGAGAAGGAGCTACTGATATGGGCGAAGAGACCACTCAGGGTGGAGGGAGCGACCGATGCTCACGCGATCAGGGGAGCTCCTTAAGTAGGAAGATGAGTGAATCAGGTCACCTTACTGTGGAATTAAGCGATTAGGGCATGGGCGGTGGTGATTTAAGGAGAGGAGCACGTGCAATCCTAAGCCAAAAGTGGACCGTAGGATCAAATCTGGGGGAGGTGGTGATCGCACGCGCCAAGTCACATGAATGTTTGAATCAAAGAGAGCCATAGATCGAGCGGTTCAATGAATGGATGACTACGATGACCCATGTTCTTCGCGGTGAACAGTGTTCACGCGAGTTGTAGCAGATGGTGGGTTTTGTTTTGGTGTTTTTTCACAAGAGACCGCTCAGCAAAGGGGTAGAGAAATAGCTAGGAGACCCATAAGTGATAAGGAAAGTTATCAGAGCAGTCCTTAAGGGCTTACAACTAGGTCCCTGCGGCTTACAAATAAGTCCTTGGAAGAATGTCTAAGCATGAAATGTGATGCACAAGGACCTAAATGAGAATTTTTAAATGCAAGGCCCTAATGATATCCAAATGTAACCAAGTTTTTAATGAAGCTTAATTGAACATATTAGAAGTTAATTTTAATTTTGATTTGGAGTTTTGAGCTCATTTGTGTGTTCAATTTGCAATTGGATCACTATTTTACATTTATTAATAGATTATCTCAATAATTAACCTAATTATGCGTTTTTAGTACAAAATTGATGTTTTAGGTCTTTTTCTCTATTTCCCACACTTAACCCTTTTTATGTGTTAATTTGATAGTGTTTAACCTAGTTTCTAGCTTAACTTAGACAATTTAGTTATGATGAGTTGCAACTCATCAACGATAGAGCGTCCCCACGGGTTACAGGATTTCCCCTACCCGACCTTCCTTATCATTGAGATTCCAAGTAGACCGGTATATATGAATTGAGACCTAAGTCTACCAATTTTAGTCCTAGTTTGTACCTTGAATTTCACTTGATTTAGAAGTTGATTCAAATTTTGACCTAATTTGGAGGTTGGTTGGTCTATAGGGTGAACCAACTTCACTTGACCTGTCTTAAGGTTGAGAATGAAGTTTGGGTTAAGACCCAAAATTACCCTTAATTGACTCTCAGATTATTAGGTCCAAATTTTAGAGTTCAAGTGAATTTAGAGCCTTGATTTTAGGGTTTACTTAAATAAATTAGTTTAGACAAGGGCCTGGGTGGCATGCAAATGCGGGAGGGTCAATTTTCTTTATTTCAAGCAAATGTGTAGTAACACTTCAGAACCCTAATGTGGAAACCCTAATTGTCTCTATTTCAAGTCTAATTTGATCTCAAATATGACACTTTGGACTCAAACAAGAATGTGAACAGTCCAAGACGTCGAGAAAATTTAGTGCAAATCCCTAATAGGTACAGAAAATCAAGATGGGGATCTCTAATCAAAATCGTTTCAACTTCATTCAGATATCAAATTCGCAAATCAAGAAGCTTTTGCCTTTAAATGATATTACTAAGAAAATAAGGTAAGTGGATCCTAATTTATTTTGTTTCATTTTTCTCTTTCCTAGGATTAAGAGATGATTAAGGAAGAAGAGAAATTTTACCTACCCTGGAGTGGTTGATTGCGTGGAAGATCTCTTCATGATGTACCTCGCAAAATATAGTAAAATAGATAGGGCAAGTTAGTAATTAGTTCAATCAAGAAAGATAAGACTAGTGGTGAATTGTGCGTTGCTCCCGGGTAACGGTGCTAAAATGTTGTAGTGCAAAAATTGTCGTTTTAGGAAATCACTTCGTTGTAGTATAGTAATGAAAATCACAACAACATTTAAAATTTATAACCTCGAAAACAAAATTGAGTTCGAGATCGTTTGTAGGGAGCAAATTGGAATTTAGAACACTAATCGTAATTTAGAAATAATGAGCACAATAAATGAGAATCAATCAATCAGAATATATCCAATAATAGCCTAAATTGTATCTCAAGAAAATTGGGGATAAAAAGAATATAATGAACTCTAAAAAATGGTAATTAGATCACCACTTAATCTCCCACATTAAACACATATCCCATTGAAATCAGTCAATTCAATTTCTCAACAGTGGTTAGAACCACTTATTCAAATATCCACGTCAGCCAATTGTCAAATTCACCCTCAAATATTTCAACAGTACCCAAATCAGACCACAACTACAGAGATCAGATGCCTTAAGTGATCACAGAACCACACAAGAGCCTTAGAATAGCTAAGTATAGTGCACGTAGGCACACATCTCGAGGTGCAAAACCTACCTGTACCATCCTCAGATTTTCTTCTCTAATCGGGTCACTATCAGGTAAACAGGTGAATAATAGCGAGTTATCGGGTCGTGTATAGGGTCTAGGCTCACCAGTTGTGTAAGGTGAGCGAGGAGTGAGGGCTTAAAGTGAAAGGGGACCCGACACCCGTGTTCATGGGCGATAAGCCCTCTTCACTTTTGCATTTATATGCTCTCCTACTTCAATTGCATATGAGGTCGGACTAAGTCTCAACCTCCTTCCTTGAGTGCACAACTGAGGAGACTTTGGGGTAATTTGAGCTGCAGTTGTTGTGTCTTCTTTGATTTAGAGCCTGGAAAGCTCATTGGGTGAAGTCCATGTCTTCTAGAAACAGTTGCAAGAATGGAGGTCCAAGTGATAATAGCGTATGATGGCAGTGCCTAAGGCCCAATTAATGCATTCAATAGGATCGCCGGTGTATGACGAGTGTGTTGGTGGTGTTCGTGTGGTGTCTCGTGAGGTTTAGAGGTCTGTCGATGTCAGTAATGGCATATAGGGGGTGGGTTGTTTGGAGGAGCGAAGGAGTGGATGGAAGGTGAAATTTCATAAGGGATTTTGGTGAGTGAGATTGGGCGGAACTTTTGGCGGTGGTGTTCTGCAGTGTTGTGGTGGGCTTGCTGGAGGAGTCGTCGGCCGTGGAGAAGACAGATGAGACGGAGGTGATTCGGCAATCGAATTAGGAAGATAAAAGGTTAGGGAGATGCTAAAGAGAGAGAAGGAGAGCTTACCTACAGACAAAGGGAGGGAGGATTTGGAACCGGCTGTGATTGGTCGGCACTGGAGAAGGTGAATACTCCGGAGATGAGGATGGTGAGGAGAAAGGGGTCGAGGTAGCCCTAGTTTTAGCCCACAAGGTGTGGATGAAGTCGGGGAAGATGTTCCTAAATTTTGGTGTTAACCTAATTTGGGCCTAAGGAATCTGATGGTGAAATTGGATTTGAGTTTTGACCACATTTGATTAGGAAATTTGCACAGAAGCCCAAATTAGGGTAAAATTCTATCTGAAACTCTATTTTAGGTGAAGATAGGTTCAGATGGACAAACCAAGGGTACCAAACCTCTTAGAATATTTTTATATGAATTTTGGGAGGTTTAAATGAATTTTATCCTAACCAGAACCTCTTTAATTTAAGCAAGGTTGATTATTAGGGTTTGTGCTGTTTCTGTTCTTGAAATACATGAAATCCTATTTTGTCAGTGTGGACCCACTTCTTGGTCTTTTATGCTTATTTGACCTTCAATTAACCCCTGGGTAACCCCCTGGTTACTCTGCATTCATGATGTGATGTTAAAACTGCAGATTTAACCATATTTTATTGTTCTCTCAAAATGGATTGAGTGGAATTATGATCCTCAGGCAATTATTCATGGGCATTTATATCTTGATTCTGACTAATTCAAGCTAGTTATGGCTAATGATGGTGTTACCATCAATAGATATAGGTGTGGAGAAGGGGTGGTTGGCATGAATGAGATGGAGGGCCAAGATAGGTTGATGGAGGTGGTTGGTTGATCCTAAGGCTAGGATTAGTTGGCTCCAACCTCAAAGGCTCCATGGGGTGGTTGGTGCCTTTTGGTGGTGGGGAGACTCCTAAAAAATGGTGCCAACTTGAGGCTTCTAGAAGGACTTAGGTGGTGCCAAGATTGGAGGGTGGAGATGGCATATGTGGTGAGGTGTAGGGCTAAGATAGGGGGTTGTTTTGGTGCCAAAAAAATGGGGCTGGTTATGGGCATTTTGGTGACAACTTAAGGTGCCCCTTGATGGTGGTTGAGGGGTGAATGGTTGCTTTGTCTTGGTGCCAAAAGAGAAGTGGGAATGGGTAGCTTAGGTGGACTAGGTTTAGGGTTATTTGGTGAAGCTTAGGTTAGGTGGGATTTAAGGTTAGGTTAGGATGACATGGAGGTATACTAGCTAAGCTAAGCTAGCTTAGCTAGTAGATGAATGGAGTAGGAGGTAGAGGGAGCTAGGGTTTTGGAAGAAGAGTTGGGGAGGAGCTACATCTGAGCTGCACTGGAGCTAATAGCTGTTGAAGAGAGATGCATAAAGCTTCCTTAGCTGGCTTAGCTAGCCAGTTCTTTACTAGGTGTTAAACAAAGCTAAGATGTTCTGGCTTCTGTTGATGTGAGCTGAGGTGAGCTGGGTTTGGTCTTCTCGAAGATTACCTAGCTAGCTGAAGTAGCTAGCTTAGGTCAAATAGCTAAGCTCAATCAAGTTGAGTTGAGTTGAGTCTCCAGGAGTTGGGCTTGAGCTGGCTTGAGCTGGTTGAGGTCTTCTTCACCTGACTAGGCTTAGCTAGTTGATGGTAGTAGCTAGTCCTAGTTAGGTAGAGCTTCTAGTGAACTGTTTTGAGCTAGAGGAGCTAGGATCAACTGTTGTTACGAACATGGGCATCAGACGTAGTTAAGACGTCTGGGAAGTCTCCCAGACGTCTTGCCAGACGTCTGGTAATAAATTTTTTCGGCGTACGAGTTCGCGTCTGCGCGCCTGCGCGCGTAGACTAAACCCGCTGCCTTCGTCTTCTCCTTTTTCTCCCTCCCTGCAGACGATGCCGCTTCTTTTCTCTCTCTCCCCGCGCTGCCACTAAATAGCGCTCCCCTCTCCCTCACCCTCACTCCACCGTCTTCATCTTCTCCTTCTGCCTTCGAGAGAGCGAGCGAGCGAGCGAGTGCGGCAGCAGCGACTGCAGCGAGCGTGCGGGAAGGAGTTGTTGTGAGAGGAAGAGAAAGCCCGACCGCAAGGGTGCGAGCTTGCCGGGGCAGCTAGAGCCAGTCGGCAGGAGAGCAGAGGGCATGGGGTGTCGGGGAGGAGCTGCTGCAGCTCGGGCAGCAAGCGGACGCGACGCAGCGCGGCCGTGCATCGCGGGCGGAGAGCGAAAATGGTCCTAATTCTGGGAAAATTTCCCAGAATCAGACGTCTGGACTTACGTCCAGACGACGCAGAAGATGTCTGGAGGAAGGTCCAGACATCTGACAGGTACAATATTTTCCTATCTTCTTTTTACGCGTGTACGGCCATGCAGCCGTCTGCCGCGTTCTTCTGCGCCTCTTGGTGATGAGAGCGGGTGTGTGTGTGCACAGGTTCTATTCGGGAGGGCACGAGGGCTCACCACCCCACACGGATCAGACGTCTAGCCACAGTACCAGACGACGGAGAGGACCTCCAGACGTCCGGGGTGACAATCGAACGTCTGGGAACTATGACCAAACGATCTAGCGAGATTTTGGACATCTGAAGGACTGCACAGGCCAAGGTATTACCTGATCAACCTTTTAAGATGTCTGGAAGAAGTTCCAGACGTCTGATTTTGGGCAGATTCGTTGTTTTTGACCCGTTTAGGGTCCGTTCGGAGTCTGTTTTTCGTGTTTCAAGTTGCGTTCTTTCCAGATTTATTTCCTCTACCTATTTATAGTAATTGTATACTGTTCTGAGAAACTTCTTGTGATGATCCTTGTATTAGGACCCCGTTCCGTTGCGGCTCTGGGGGTTGCGGAGGCGCGTGGGATTGCCGACCACGCCCCCAGTACTCCCGATTCGCGGGTAGAGTGGCCCTTTAATTTATTTAACAAAAATTGTACAATTATGAAACAATTAATAGAGTCTAGGGCATTGCATGAACCCTAGGGCTGAGAAATTAGATTGAATGATAGATCCTAGGGTATTGCATGAATCCTAGGACTGGAAAACTAGATTGAATGCTAGATCCTAGGGTATGGCATGAATCCTAGGACTGGAAAACTAGTTGAATACATAAACATTGCAGTCTTGGAAAAGTGGAAAGGAAATGATAACTGCCTGTAAATTGGTTAACAGTTGCCTGTTATGAATGAATAAATACGGTTGAGAACATGGGTTATATGAATATAAAGCTGGAATGGTGAAACCTAAATTGGTTGAGTTAAAATAACATGAACCCCACGGGGAATTAGGAGTAGAACTCCTGGAAAGGGAATGGAATAGAATTGGGGAAGTGAGCTGGCCCTTAAGTACGGAGTACCAAGGGAAGCAACTGTCCCCCTGTTTAGTGCAGAGCGGAGTTAGCTGCCCCAGGGACCCGGGGTTAGGTCTGGCCACTTTGTACGATTTTTGGCCCTCATGTACACAGTACCGAGGAGAGCTACTAGTGTAGGGAGAGCACTAGCTACCCCACGGTCCCTGGGGTTCTGCTAGCCCTCCTACACCGACTTATTAGACCCACTGGGCAAACACGGGTAGTCAGGTGAGGGTGCACGGACTGTGGAGGGGCAAGACCCCTGTTTGGTTACTATGGAGGGGTTGGACCCCTATTACTGAGAGGGCTCTGCCCTATACTGGTTCTGTGTTGTGCTTTGGGCACACCCGTTAACGGAAATGACTGACCGCATGCCAGTGCGGGGTAGCTACCCTTGCATTTATTGCTGTGCCGTAGTCACCGTTGCCTCTGTCAGTGACCTTGGGGTGGTTGACTAAGGGTAGGACCACCACGGGGGACTCTCCCGGCCAGGAGAGCACCACGTGTTACTTCTACTTTTCGGGAAAGACTGCAATCAAGATCGTTCCCACGAGGAACATTCAAGATCAAGAGAAGGATCTGAGAAATAAATCAACAGTGAATAAATGGAAAAATATAAATAAAGAAAGTAAAAATATAACAGCTATTGTACACTCTACCGCTTCTTTTAGTTTTTAGTTGCCACTCTACTCAGCGTTTTGCTGATGTGTCACCCTTGTTACCTTCTCAGGATCAGGTGTTGAGCAGCCAGAGTCAGCGGCTGCAGAGGGCGCTGGGCCTAGTAGAGCCCAGTAGTGTTACCTATAGTACCTTCTGTACTTTTCTTTCCACTGTAGTGAGTAGTTTTCTGTTACTCCCTGTACTCTCTTTATTGTAAGCTTCATCTTATGTACATGTTTATTTCTCTTCTATTATGGTGGTGTATACTGTAGTATTTCCTTTCTTTACTGCTGTATTTTGTTACTGCTAGTTATATACATGGTGAATGTGATTTATTTTACTGCTCTTTTGGTTACTTTCTCGTTGGACGACTGGGTCTTGGGATCAGTTGGGTCGATCAGATTCTCGTGTCTCGTAGGGATTCGGGAAATCAGGTCGTTACAACTACCTTGAGCTAGTTTGAGCTACCATCTAGTTGAGGTGAGCTGAGTGGAACTGAGGTGAACTAGCTTGAGTCCTCATTCAGCAAAGATGAGCTGAATGAAGCTAAGGATGAGTTGCTTCAGCTAAAAGGAGCTAAGATCCAGCTAGGATGAGCTGGATTTAGCTGAGATCCAACTAATATGGGCTTCTCCTTCATCTTCTACCTTCCAGAATGATAAGGTTTGTGGGATCTAACTATCTGCCTATCCCTGACACACTCAAGTAAATGCATCAAAAATACAATAAAATGCAATGCTTGCCTATCATAAGTGAATGCCTAAATGCAGCCTGAAAACTCGTTTACGGAGGCAAAACCCTAAGAGCTAGATTTATTTTAGGGCATAAGAATAATTATAAACTGACGTTTATTAGAGAGCCCTGCAAAGACCCCTACATGGTAGAGCATCCTAAGTAGACTAGAATGTGTCAATTGAGATCTACGTCTACCAATTTTAGGCCTAGTTGTGTCTTGAATTATTACTTGAATTAGAGATTGATTCGAATTGTGACCTAATTTGAGGTTGGTTGATTCACAAAGTGAACCAACTTTACCTGACCTGCCCTAAAGTTGAGGATGAAATTTGGGTCAAGTCAACTTAACCACCCTGTTTTGGTTCTCAAACAAGTTATTAGGTCTCAATTTTAAGATTCAAGTGATTTTAGAGCCTTGATTTAGGGTTTGATGATAAGATCAATTCAACCAAGGGCTTAGGTAGCACATAAATGTAGTCTGTTTCCTTTATAAATGGCAAGTGTGTACTGGCACTTCAACCCTTAATGTGAAAACCCTAATTGGCTCTATTTCCAAGTCTAATGTGATTCCAAATATGGCACCTTGTACTCAAACAAGAAGGTGAGTAGCTTAAGGTGCTACAAGTCCTTAATAATTGTAGGTAGCAAGGATTGGGTGTTCTGAATCAATTTGAATCAAATCAACTTTGATCGCAATTAAATCAAGAAAATCAGGAAATGCTTGCCTTGAATGATATCTCTAGAAAAATAAGGTAGGGTTGGATTCCTAATTTCTTATTCTTTCATTTTTTATCTTCCCAAGAAAGAGAGGAGATTAGGGAAGAAAGGGAAGATGACTAGCGTGCCTCTGGTGTCGTTGCTTCAAGCTGATGATCCTGAGAGTTTGGTTTACCTTGAAACAATCAAACAAAGACAAGATAGAATCAAATCAAAAGAAGATGATATGAATAGTGGTAAAATGTGCATTGCTCCTTGGTAACGGTGCCTTGTTAAGAGCACCGAAGTTAGGTTTAAAATACATGTTGTAGTATAGCAACTAAAGTGACAAAAACATTTAAATTTATATCTTGAAGTTTGAGTTCGAGGTCATCTTAGGGAGCAAATTAATTGCAATTTAACCACTAATCAAGTGAATATAAAATGAGGCACAAGTGCTTGATGCAAAAAGAAATAGATTTACTCAAATAATTACACCATCAAACTCAAAAATAAATGAAAGTGCTAAGGCAAAAATGCTGTTTTTCAATGAAGTAAAGGCAGCCTCAACACTTAGCCAAATCAAGCCAAACCCTTTAGCCGGTCCAAGCCTAGCCAAGTCGGTTCAAAATCGACCCAAATCCAGTTTGCACTCGCGTATGTGTGGGTGTGCGTGCACATGAGATGGGGCCCTGACCCCTTGAATCTTGAGCAAGCCTTTATGGAGCCAAATGCCTTTTATGCACAATTTTGAGCACAAAACTTTCTAAGCAGGGACTATGTTCCCTGCTTCTTCTTCGTTCTTCAATGCATTTCCAGTTGTGAGAGGTGTTGCTTGATGGATGCTTGATTGGCTATTGGATCTCAAATCCAATGGCGTAGGAGGCTTCTCCAAGTGAATCCATGCGAGGGAAGTGAGTTCATTTGCTGAATGCGTAGTTGGATGTGGGTGCTCGATGTTGGAGAAGACAATGATGCTGGCATGTAGCTAAAAACACGAATACGGGCTTTTGGCCCAAATTAGATACACAAGAAGCTTCGTCGTGAGCCGACAAAGGTGGTGGTGGCGATAATTTGGTGCGAAATGTCCTAAGAAGGTTGGCTAGACATGGGGATGGTGGTGGGTGAAGGTGGTGTTCGGCGGAGGGCTTGGTTGATCAAAAGCCTCAATTTCTTGAGGGCTGAGGCTTTTGATTACTAGGTCCTTGTGGTGCTTGTGAGGTGAATGGCGAGGTGGGAGATGGAGTGGAGACTAGATTTGAACTCGCCGGAGCTCTTACCGGTACTGAGGATGAAGGCAAAGAACGGTGAGGAAATGAGACTAGTTCCTAGGTTAAAGGACTCTAAACTAACCTACAGGAAGAGAGGAAGAGGAATAGCTACCTAATTTGGACGAAAGAGGCAGAATTGCGTTCTGTGTTGGCCAGCTAGATGCAAAGAAGACGAATGCTCTGGGGAGGGAATTGGCGATGATGAAGGGGTCAACATGACCTAGCTTTAGCTGGCTAGAGTCGGAAAAAGATGGGGAAGATGGTGGTGATTCCCTTTTAAAGGGGTCAACATTTGGATGGTTTTGTAATGATCTCTAATTGAGCTCAAATTTAAAGGTAACCTAATTTGGATGGTAGCTGTTAAGAGCACTTGATCGGGTTTTAAAAAGGTCACGTTGTAGTACAGTCGAAAAAGCGTTCAAAACAAATAAATTTTATTACTCGAAGTTTAAGTCTGAGGTCGAACACAGGGAACAAATGGAGTTCATGAACTAATCTCAATAATCGATGCAATTTGAACACATAAAATTACTCAAAATCTAATTCAAAATGTAAAGCAGGAGTATATGGTTAATCAAATGTAGCATAAAAGAGAAATTGGGAAGAATTGGATAAAAGTGTTTGATTTTTCTTCTTTTGCTTCTCCCTTTGGCTCATTCTTCTCTTTCTTTTCTTTGGCTTCCTTCCTTCTCTGACTTCTCCTTCTTTCTTTACTGTTCTTCTTTCCTTCTCTATGACTTCTCTTCTTTATTGGCTTTGGTCCTTCTTTTGTAGTTGGCTTCTTTCTCCTTTGTCTTCTTCTGCTTCCTTCCTTCTTTTCCTTCCTTTTTGCCTTGGCTTTCTCTTTCTTCTTCTCTATGCTCTATCTTTCATCAACTGTGCCTTCTCCTTCCTTAGCCTCTTTGCCTTAGCTTCCTCTGCGGCTTCTTCTCCTTAACTTTTTCTTCTTTCCGTAGCTTCTTCAAATTTTGGTCCTTGCCGTGCCTTTTGCCTTCAGCTTCCTCCTTCCTCTTTCTTTCCCTGTAAGTGCAAAACCTACCCCTACCCTCCCCTGCGAACTCTCTCTCTTTTCTCTCTTAGGCTCGCTCTCCCAGAGCCTTCTCAGGTAAACGGGTCGGGTTAGCACTCCTGGGACCAGGCACACCGGTGTGGGTGGTGTGCGAGTGCACAGGTAATCGGGTCAGGCAACCAGGTCCACGGAGTTGTGTATCGCGGATGAGGCGTGGGGAGGCGAGTGGGACCTCACCCCATGTCAGGAGGCGATAAGCCCCTGACACATTTACAATTTATACCACTCTTCCTGCTCTAAACTTACCAAGGTGGGAGTAAAAGTCCCACCCACCTCGCATGCACCTGCGAGGAGTGTTGTGCTCAATTGCTGATGCTGCAGAGTTCTAGGACTCCAATTGCTAGGCATGAGGGGTTCGAGAAGGGAGCCCGTGCACCTGGGACCCTGCTTCCTGAAGCCTGGGGCAATAGGTTGAAGGTTGCAAGCTGCTTCAAGCCTGCTCTAATGGCGGCCAAGGTCAGAACCTGCATTCAAGCAACACAACCTCGCGGCCTCATCAGAACACGTAGGAGGCTTCGTCGTGACACGGTGAAGGTGTCTCGGTGGGTGGCGTGGCACGGGGTGTCCTGGGCATGCGTGCCTAGGTCATTCTATGGCTATGGTGATGGGTTTGTTCGGGGGAATTGAGTGGAGGTTATGGCAGTTAATGGAGAGGGGGAAAATGATCAGTGGAAGGTGGAGGAGCTTCTAAGGTGTTTGGCGAGGTGGATGGGTGCGTGGAATGACAGGAGCACCTTGCCGTTGGTCTGTCGGAGGTGAAGATAGTGGTGGTCTGTGATTGTCGAGTGGTGAAAATAGAAATAGAGAGGGGGAAAATAAATAGAAGAGAGTGGAGAAGAATCTGACCTATTTTATGGATGAAGGGGGAGGAGATGGTGATCAACGCGTATCTGCTGCCTCCAGAGATGAAGATCCCAGTGGAGGGGGACCACGATGACGAGGAGGTAGCTGGCACGTGCGCAGGTATGGCGCGACGCAGATGACGGAGGTAGAGACAACTCTGCCACTAGTATTGTGGCAGAGCGATGAGAGGAGGAGAAATAGGTCACCGGAGCTCGCTGGGTATTTGGCCGGAGGAGAAGGGAAGAAATTGGGGGGTTGTCTCTGGCCAAACCAAGCTGAGGATGGATGGGAGGACCTAGGGTGTCTTTTATAGTCGCAGGCAGAGGGCCTTGTGCTTGGAAGGCAAGCTTCCAAACACGAGTAGCCTCGTCGGACTTGGAAGGCGAGAGATACCCAAATCTCTCATGCGTTCGCATGAGAGATTGGGTGACAATCAAGGCTTTAGATTGGGTTCACACAATCGGGAATTCCTCAGAGAATCTCCCTTTCAAATTTGAGAGGGAGTCTCTGAGGAATCAAGGATAAATCCCCCTTGAATCCTCGTTGGAGTAGGATTCCTCCACTGTAATGGTGGAGGGACCTAATTGCAAAGAATGACGATTAAGCTAGGGTGGTATTTGCAATGGTTTTCAAAAGCTAGGGTCTAAAAGTAATTAGGTTAGACTATTTTGCAAAGTAGGTCAAGGTGAAATCTCCTTAGGTCCAAATTTTGGTATAAACCTAATTTGGACCTAAGGAATCCAATGGTGAGGTTGGATTTTAGGTTTGACCATGTTTGCCTAGGTATTTTACATAAAAACCCAATTTAGGGTAAGTATTTGACTAGGACCCCTATTTAGGTCAAAATAGGTTCCAAAGGTCAAATTGAAGGTTCTAAACCCTAGAGGATATTTTTATATGAATTTTAAAGGGTTTAGTTGAATTTTATCCTGACCAGAACCTTGTTAGATTAAGTGAGTCTATTTTAAGGTTACAAGAAGTCATTTAATTCCCAGATTTCACATTAACCCTTTTCTGATTGAACCAACCCATTTTTTGTCTTGTTAAGACCATTTAATCTATGTTTAGCCCCTGAGAAATCCTGTTGTTGTATTGCAATGGTAAAATTATAATTTTACCCTTTGTTTCTTGCTTTTCTCTTAGACTGATTATTCCTTGAGTTAGGCCCTTCAATTGGTTATGTAGGAGCTTTTGTTCTCTTTTCTAGGTCAAAATGTACTAGTTAGGGCTCATGATAGTATTCTCATCAGTAGCCTAAAATGAAGCAATTTCCCACCTAGGTCTCTGTTTTTGGTCAAAATGGGTTCATTTGGTCAAAGTGAAAGTTCCAAACCTCATACAATATTTTTCAATGATTTTTAGGAGGTTTAGATTACATTTATTTCCACTAGAACCCTTTCAATTTAAGTAAGGCTGTAATTTGGGTTATTATTATTAAAATAATATTCAATTCTCAGAAAACCCTTTCAGTCCGTTCAAGCCCACTTCTTGGGAATTTAAGTTCATTTGACCTTAGATTAAGCATTGATTCACCTCTTAGTTAATCTACATTTATGATTATTCATTAAAACAACAAAATTAAATCAATTTCTCTTCTTCTCAGATCCAACACAGAACTAAATTACACCCTTTTGATGATTATTGAGGAGTATTTAACCTTGGAATTGGGCTAAATTAGGCCAGTTATGGTAGATGATGGTGTTACCATCATCTCTATGTAAAAGTTGTCACTTTCATGATATGAGTGCAAAGATAGAGATGATGCAACAGAGAGAGGGGGTGCTCAATCTTAGAGGAAGGCTTATGGACATCCAATTTGTTGTATAAAGGTGGTGGTTAGGGTTTTGAAAGAAGGTGTGTTGGAGATCGTAAATCGTGTATTTGATAGGAAAACGTCGTGGTATAGTTGCGAAATACAACTCAACAAAAATTTAGTAACGAGATGTGAGTCCCGGTCAATCTCAGGGAGGTGTTTAGAAAGCAAGATTGATTTTTGGTCTTTGTACTACTTGCTTAAAATAGTACGCTGATTTCAAGCTTGCAAATGAAAGTTGTGCCAGTCATGTTGTTAACCCTTACTACATGTGCGTATGTCAAATAAACTATAAAAGTGAATGTGTGGATGCTTGTGCTCATAATTCGTACTTCATGATGGCTATTAACGAAAAATGTATCAATTGTAAGATCGTTTATATTTTCAGGAGCTGACATTTTGTTGCAATATGATAGGAGATTAAATCAGGCAACTGATGATCACAAGAGAGATAATGCAAATGGAAAATTTATTTAATCAAGAATTGTCATCATTACAAGTAGAGACATGCTTGTACATGAATGATTAAAGCATGAATTTTAGCTAGTAGAAAATGGATGCATGAATGGATCTAGTGAAAGATTATGCATGCATCATTCAGATAGGTGATGACTATACTACTAAGCAGGAAATTAATGAGGAAATTAAACTACGAAGAACATCTAGCTAATAGAACTCAAGGCATTGGAGGTGGTCTCGAATGTGTGGCTTGAGGTGGTAGGAAGGAAGAGAAAGATGGCCAATGGTGGGTAGGCTAGCCTCTTGAGAGGTGGTGGAAAGTTTCTATTGGACATCCAAAAGTGCTTGGAGGTGGAGGGAGCTAGTGGAGATGAAGATGGAGGAAGAAGCCAGCAATGGAGAGTCCAAGATGGGGGGCTTGTGGCCATCCAAGGGGTCTTTAAATAGAATCTTGGCTTGGCTCTCTAGAGAACTATAGAGTTCTCTAGAAGAGACTCCATCTTGGCGTCAAGACGGGAGGGGAAGTGGTCTCTTAGATCCACTTTCTGAGGAGGTAAGTTGTGGACTCCTTGAAGACTATTTTTAGTCTTCAAGGTGGTGCCACCTTTGAAAGACTCTAGAGAACTCTAGAGTGGGCGGCTATGTGTGCGTGACTATGAAGGTGTGTGTGTGTGGTCTAGGTTGAGTCCTATAGGTCTAGGTGATTAGGTTTAGGTAGGCTCCTAGAATTAGGGTTATAAACCCTACTACTAAGGTGAATGTGCAATTAAACTTATCACAAGTTTAATTGTGTGAATGTATGTCCAATTGGGAGAGAAAATACCCAATTAGGTCAGGCTTGAGTCAATTGGACTCTGATTGAGTCCAATAAGACTTGTGCTTGTTGAGATCTGAGCTCAATTGGACTCTATGAGTCCAATTGACTGGGTGAGTGTAATTGCCTTAGATCCAAGTCAATTGGGTTTAGTGAGAACCTAATTAGGTTCTTAGGAGGGTCTTGGGGTAGTGTACTGGGCTTAGGGCACCTTAATTTTAGGTTCCCTAGAGTTTAGAATTGGGTTTAGGGGCTTTGGAAATCAAGATCCATGCTTGATTTCAAAAATAGGGATTGGAGAATGGTTCCAGACGTCTGATGTTATAATTAGACAACTTATACTTCAAAATCAGAAGTCCAAAACACTAGTTTGGATGCCCAAAGTTGAGTTAGGGAGGAGTTTAGATTATGTCTTTAAATTATGCAGAAATTGGACATCTGAGACTGTGTCTGGATGTCCAATTTTCCGACAGAATTGGGTTTTAGGTCTGCGGTTTGTGCCTAAGGGCTCTGGACATCCAGCAACCTACCTTGATGTCCAAATATGGGCTGGAATGAGGGTTTTGAGGTATCCTAGGCTAAGGTGACCTAATCTAAGGGTGGCTAGGGTTTAGGATATCCTAAGGCTAGGAAAGGTCCTATGTTCTTCATAATTTAACTCTACATTAAAATTCTACTTAGTAGAGTAGTATACCTCTCCCTACATTATTTCTTCCTCTTTATTATAGGGCTTCTGCTCGAACTCTGTTGCAGCACTAGCATCTTCCTTGCTTCAGCTCTAGCTTTAGGCCATCTTCTGAGCTTCTTATTGCCTACAATCCAAATAATGCACCAATAAGTACATTATAACATTATTTTATGCATATCTAAATAAAACAAGAAAGATGCAATGTATGCTGTTTATGTATCCATTACAGTACAATTATGCTAAGTTCTAACTTAATTTAGGTCATTCAAGTCCTATGATTGCTACGCAATCATATACTCATGCCTAAATCTTGTTAGTCTCTATCAAATGCAAAACTAAGTTATCTACAAGTGGGTCTCTAAAGGACTGATTATTTTTATTAAGCATAAGACTAGAGATTATTTTCCTTTTCGTTTTCATCCTATAATCTAGAAATCTAGATAATTATGACAGTGCAGCTATGTAGCTTATGCAACAAATTCGAGTGAAGAACCAATTCACCTCTAAAGCCTGTACTTGAACCCTAGTAAAATTCTAATAAGATAGGTGAACTTCTTCCCTCGGGGTATCTAAGATATTCTATGATTTCCACCCTAGCTTTTAACTTAGGTAGAGAATGCCTGAGGAAATAGGTGTGTATTTGGTGGCTCACTCTCATGTGATGCTACATAGAGATTAGTACTACAGAATCTAGATTCCCAAATTATTAAGTGAATCAACCTAGAGAAAAGAAAGAAAAACTATGCTCTCTTTGGTTCCTTTGTATTCACTCTCTTTTTCTCTTTTCTTTTCTTTTTACCTTTTTTTTTCAAGCTCACAATCTCACCAGATTTACACATATAATCCATATTTGGTGGTCTCACATGGCATTAACACTTTAATGCAGTTCCAATAATCCTAACACTAAGTCGAAATTCCTCAGCCAGTATTTGAGCAGTCAGGAATACAAAAGGTAGGTTAAGGCCATATTTAGTGGATCGCAACTGTAACGGGTAACATTGTGTCAATGTAATTGAAATATACACTAAAACACTCATAAACTCATCACTTTTTTTTGCTTTTTTTTTCTATTCTTTTTCAAGAATATTCTTCTTCTTTTTTGTATATATATATCACTCTTTTTTTTCTCTTTTTTTTTCTAGATATCATATCAACATAACGCAATATGGTACATGACATATGTGACTTTTATTCTAGAGGCATTATTGGGGATTGGTGGTGTTCAAGAGATATCGGGTGGCTTATTTGATGGAAGTGCCTACTCTCGACACCAAGAAAGGGACAGATAGGACAACGTATTTTTGACCTTGATATCAGTACGCTCCTTCAGCCGAGGATTCCGTAAATAATGATCGTAATCATCCACTTTAGTCCTAGTTTTATTAGAACTCAATCTCCGCGTATATGCCTTAGTTGGTGTCTCTTAAAATTTCACACAATCAATTATATGCGAGAACCGAGAGCGAAACTGTGCCTAACTCCAAGTATCGTCACTTAATTATCCAAAATTCTAGATTCCTTGCACTAATCTTAGAGTACCAATAACACTCTACTCTCATATCACACTATTTGGTGGATTTTTAGAAGATTCGCCTGACTCCCTAAACACTATCTAGGGGTTCAGAAAAAGAAGTAGCACTGCTTCCTCTTGACAGAGTAAAGACGTTTATGTAGGACCTAAAGATATGTAATATATATGGCTACGCGCACAAATACTTAATCAAAATGTTAGTAATACAAAAAGATTTGCACAAAATACAATCACAGAAATTGGCACAATATGTATAGTGGTTCCCCTCCCTTGGGTACTCCACTACCTAAGCCTCCTAGCTTAGGGTTTTTAACCCGATTCTCTCAACCCCGAGAGAATCAATTTATTAAACCGAGGTAATTAACGGGTTACCTCAACCCAAATACAATAACAGGCTTGTTACAACCCAACGAGCAATAAGCTCAAAATACAAATAAGAACTGGTGTAAGAAAGAGAACTCTTACAACAAGAATTCCTATTCCTCCCAACAATAATTAAAATGAATACCAATTTGAGAGCCTAGGATGGATGTGAATCGCTTCGTAGATGCATGAGAAAAACACATCGTTGAGCTTGCAAGAATGTAGAGAAAGTGAATGGCAAGCTTCTTCTTTCTCTCTTGAAAATATGATGGAAATTTGAAATATAGCTTTAGAATTTTTCTTCTCTATTTCTTATGTGCAAACTAAGGGTCCAAGGGCTTATTTATAGAGTTAGGACCTAGTTGGGATGTCTACTAGACGTTGGGGTTTAAATCCCAACGTTCACATTGTTGGAATTAATATTTCTGCCATTCAGAATTGAGCAAAGGCTAGCTGGTACCGGTACTAAAGTACCTGTACTGTTACTAGCAGCTCATTGCCACCAGTACATGAGTCCTAGTACCGATACTCATCATGGGCACCCGTACTTGTGACTCCCAGGTTTGGAATTCCTTGGGCACAGTAACCTACCTGTACCGGTACTCATCATGGATACCGGTACTTGTAAGGTTCAAGCCAGAATTAAGCCTTCAACTTGTGGCCAACATGTACCAGTACTCATGGTTAGTACCAGTACTTGTTGTTCACAGTTTGAGATGAATTCTCAAACCTGTGCCATGCAAATACCAGTACTGATGAATAGTACCGGTACTTGCTTACAAGTACCTATTTTAACTGATTTAATCAATTACGTTCTTCGAAAATGAATGCCATATAAATCCTAATTTATCTCTAATTGATTTTTATGATCTAAGTTAAATTCTCATGTTAAGAGGCATTTACAACCTATAAATATAAAATCTAAACTAGAAAAACTAAAGGTCAAAGAAGATCTTCTCTCCCTCGACTCTTCCTTGTCATCTTGCCTCTTTCTTATCATGATCTTCTCCTTTTCATCAAGCCTCCATCATTTCCTGTTTGCCTTGCTTCTTCACCTAAATCTGAAAAACACTTAATTGCAAACATTAATCCATAATAATTTTGTTAACACCAAAACAAGATGTGGAACAAGGTTCCAACAGTTTATTGGTCTTCACAGTGAATCCATTGCAAAATCTATGTGTGGGTGTGAAATTTTGTATTGGATTCCAGATTATAGAAATCTACTAGAGGATAAAAATCCCTAATGCATCCTCTTGATAAAAATCTAATTAATGAATGCAATATGTATATATGCTATATACAAATAACCTCTTGTGATTTGTACTTTAATGTTGTTCCCTTATCAGGTTACATTCAACTTAGTCCTTAATTCAGAACAAAAAGATGAGCAAACGAGTCTGAAGTGGCTATTGCGAACGATTTCTAGCTCTAATGCAAGCATTGGAGGTGGAGTCAGTTGTTCTTAAACAAGGACCCTAAAGTATAATTAACATGCTGCTCTGAGGTTTTCCTAAATGTTGGCATAAAAATTTTTAGTTTTGATGTATCTACCCCCGTTGCCCGCCCATGCTTAAGTTCTTGCATGTCCTCATGCATGAATATAAAAGAAATAAATTACAATAGGGAGTAAGTGGGTAGAAGTCACCTGGAATTGCTCCTGAATTTTCATTGAGCACCGGCCAACTTGATGATATGCAATATACAGAGAAGTATGCTAAAATATGCTATGTAAAGAAAGTATGTATATATGTATTTATAGATGCTGAGTTTAATGGCTCTGGCTAGGCGAAAACTCAATCACACATCCTAAAAAAATGAATGATTTCATCAGCAAGAGGAGGTTCCTGGGCATAAATGGCTTGAGGCGTTGGCCATTTATCGTAGAAACATGCCTAGATTTCAGGTCAATGATTTGGACTGCCCCATTAGAATAGGGGTGAGTCACAATATACGAGCCAGTTCACTTGGACTTGAGTTTCCCCAAAAAGAATTTTAGGCATGAATCGAATAACTGACTCGCTGGTTGGGAGTGAAGTCCTTTCTCCGGATGTGGTGGTCATGAAAGGCTTTGGTCTTGTCTTTATAGATTGATGCATTCTTGTAGGCCTCCCGCCAGATTTCTTCTAATTCACTAAGCTGGAGCTTCCTTTTATAACCTTCCTGATGAGTTCACAATAGTGAACTAATTTGTAACCTATGTTGGTTAATTCTTACATTTTAGAATGTACTAATATTTATATTTGCTTATTAAATAAATGCATGCATTATAATTTAAATTTGCATAATTTATTTTATATTATTAATAATTATCTGCATTTGTTTAATCGTAGAATTCAAGGTCAACCAAATGTGATTTTCAAGACATTCAGAGCTTATTCTGGATGTCCGATGACGCTGACAGATTTCAAACGCACTGCATCCCTCTCTCTCACAAGTAATCCTCTCCACGCGCAGCATCGCCTCCAAAGCCACCACCTCACTACTGCCGTTGGAGATGGGCGGAGATCTCGGGAGAGAACAGAACGATAGAGAGAAAATTGCAACAGAGAACTTGCGGAAGATATATCATCTTCTCCCCTTGCGGGGACCTCACCCTCTCCACTATGAAGCAAAGCCTGCACCATGGACCTAGCGTGCACCATGGCTTGAGGCATGCTCCAACCCTACTCCTTCCTCTCGTCGGTTGCACGGTGATAGCGTGTGGCCACCACAACACCCACAACTCCCATGAGAACCCATCACCACCAACACATCCCATGCACTAGATCACCAACAGCATCCCCTCCATCACCATCATCAACACCCACCACGCCCCATTCTATATGCATGACAGCAATAGAGAGCACCCTCCTAGCGTGTGCGTGCACGCTCGCGCCACAGTCCTCACATGCGCGTAGTTCCTTCTTTGCATGCAGTCGAGCTGTCTCCCTCCTCCTTCATCTTCTTCTCCAACAGAGAAGAGATCCCGAAGTAGACGAGCTCCCTCAACTTGCAGCCACCACCACGGACCTCCGTTCGCCACGTTGTCAACCCCAACAGACACACTGCACCCTCACGAGTGTGGCCATGCCTTTAGAGCCGACCACGACAGCCTTTGTGCATCCACGGAGGAACCCACCACCGACGGCCAATGACCTACCGTCCGACCACCTCCGACTATCTTTGTCGACGCAACGACCGCCATCGTGAAGCTCTTCGTGTGCTCAACCTTCCTTGGGCGTCTCTCCTTCAGCCAACTGACGGAAATCATTTTTGCGCCTTTTGAAAGTCAGAATCGTAGTATAGTCACGCAAAAACGTTCGTAAAAAATTAAGTTGGTAAAAATAATGAGACTTGAGTCTCGGTTGTTCGTCTCTAGGAGGCGTTGCTTTTACTTTTGAAATAGATCTTACTTTACTTTGTTTAGAATCGCATGCCGGTTTGTGATTATTACGTATTTAGGTATGACATGCTTAGTTGCAAGAATATTAGGAATTGGAAATAGGCAACTTGAATCACACAAAAAGAATGACAATTATTAAGCTCATGGTGATTTCAAACATATAGAGACAAATATATATATAAAAGCATTTTTCATTTATTCAGCGGGAGAGTTGTTTGCAACATAAAACGTAGACGAAAGCTTGTACATAAATGCTTAAAAATTAAACCTCACCACTAGAAAATGATCGCATACAAGAATCGATGGGGGGATTTCGCATGCATTATTGGGGGAGAAGGAAGACTACACTACTAAGCAGTAAATAAAAATAATAAAATTATAAAGAGCATGAATTAAATCTAGAAGAATAGAGGGCATTCAGGGGTGGTCCCCGATGGCCTTGGAGTGGTTGGGAGGAGAATGAGGGGCGGCCAATGTAGCTGAGGCCTACCCTTGGAGAGAGGTAGGGTTGATCCAACATCCCAGCATGATGTCCTCCATGGTGGTGGTAGTGAGCTCCTGGAGGTGGAGTGGCTAGCTAAGTGGAGGTGGCGTGAATGGCACCAATGGAGTGAATTTGCCAAGGAAGTGAATGGGTGCAAATGGCCACCCCTTAGGTCTTTAAAAAGACCTAAGGGAAGCTCTCTAGAGAATTATGGAATTCTCTAGAGAGGCCTATGGAGGGAGCTCGTGGGAGAGTGAGAGAGAGGATGGATGGTGGATTTTAGATCCACAAATGTGGATCTAAAAATTGAATGGCTCTTGGTTGCTAATTTTGGAAACCAAGGCAACCACACATGGTAGAGAGTTCTAGAGAACTCTAGGCTAGGTATTTTCGTGTGGATGGTGTGAGTGGGTGTGTGTGGGTCGAAACTTAGGTGGCTAGGTTGATTAGGTTAGGTTCTAGTGGGTTTAGGTCAAGGTATATCTCAAATTAGGGTTATAAACCCTAATTTACTAAGGTAAAGTGCAATTAAACTTAATACAAGTTTAATTTGGTGTGTGGAAACTTAATTGAGAGTAAAACAACTCAATTAATTTAGGTCTAAGTCAATTGGACTCTCACTGAGTCCAATTGGACAGTGTGTGCTGAGATCAGGGCTTAATTGGACTCAATGAGTCCAATTGAATAGGATGATGGAATTGACTAAGATCCAAGTCAATTAGGTTTAGTGAGGGCCTAATTAGGTCCTTAGGGAGGTCTATAGGTGATGTACTAGGGTTAGGGCACCTTAATTTAGGTTCCTATGGGGTTGGAATTGGGTTTAGGGACCTAGATATCAAAGATCAAGGCTTAAATCTCAAAATAGGAATTGGAGAGCAGTATCAGACGTCTAATAATAGTGTCTGACCTCTGATACTCAAAAATCAGAAGTCCAGACTTATTGTTTGGACGTCCAATCAGAGTCAGGAGGGATTTTGGGTTCTATTTTGGGTATTCTGCACAAATTGGACGTCTGACAAAGTGTCTAGACGTCCAATAACACTGCAGAAGTGGGTTTGAGGTATGCGGGAGATGGCTAAGGGTCCTGGACGTCCTATAACTTGTCTGGACATCCAAATAAGGGTTGGAACTAGGGTTTTATGGCTTCCTAGGGTGTTGTGACCTAATCTAAGGGTGGCTAAGGCTTGGGGAAGTCTCTAGGCTATCCTGGGGCTAGGATGGACCTATGCTCTTCATAATTTACTACTTTATTCCTACTTAGTAGGATAGCAAACCTTTAAATCCTTTGCATTATTATTCCTACATCTAATCTAAGCCTTCTATTTTAGCTCTGCTGTAACTCCCGTTATTCCTGATCCAGCTTCAGATCCTACTCCAGATCCAGCTCCAGATCTGCTTATTGCCTGCAATCAACATAATGCACTTAATCAGCACATTATAACATTATTTTATGCATAGCTAAAGCAAAGAAGTAAAGATGTAGATAATTCTTATGCGTGCATGAATTTCCCTAACTTTTGCTAAGTTCTAGCCTAATCTAGGTCAATTAAGACCTATGATTGCTGCGCAATCATACCCCCATGCCTAAATCTTGCTAGTCCCTAGCAAATGCAAGACTAAATTATTTATAGCAAAGGTCCTTAAGGGACTGATTATTTTATCAAGTGTATGCATAGAGATTTTTCTCCTTTTTGTTTTCATCCTATGCTCTAGAAATCCAGACAATCGTGAAAGTGCGGCTATGTAGCATTTGCAACGGATTCGAGTGAAAACTAATACACCTCTAAAGCCTGTACTTGATCCCTAGTAAAAATTCTAGTGGGATAGGCAGACTTCTTCCCTCGGGGTACTCAAGATATTCTATGAATTCCACCCCGACTTTAGGCTTAGGTAGAGAATCTTTGAGGGAAAGGATTATATATTTGGTGGCTCACCCTCACTTGGTGCTATATAGAGACTAGTACTACAGAATCTAGATTCCCGAATCACTAAGTAACTCAACTCAGAGAAAGACGAGAAGAACTATGCTCCCTTTTGATTCCTTTGTATTCATTCTCTCTTCTTTTTCTTAGAGCTCACTATCTCACTAGATTCACACATATGATCTGTATTTGATGGTTTCACTAAGCATTAACACTTTAATTGAGTTCTCATAACCCTACCACTAAGTCAGAATTCCTCAGCCAGTATTCGGGTGGTCGGAAATGCAAGAAAAATAGGTTAAGGCCATATTTGGTGGATCTCAATTTTATTTGGTGGTATTGCCTCGATGAAATAAACACTAAATATTCATTCTTTTCTTTGCTTTTTCTTCTTTTCTTTTTTTTTTTCAATTTTTCTTTCTTTTTTTTTTTTAACATAACACAACTAGCATACATCCATAACTTTATTAAGGAGGCATTATTAGGGATTGGTGGTACTCAAGAGACATTTGGTGGCTTATTTGGTGGAAGTGCCTACTCACGGCACCGTAAAAGATGGATAGGACGGTGAATTTCTGACCTTGACATCAATACCCTCCTTCACCTGAGGATTCTATAAAGAATGGTCGTAACCATCCACCTTAGCCCTAGTTTTATGAAAACTCGCTCTCCGCGTATTTGCCTTATTCGGTGGCTCTCAAAATTTCGCACAAAAATGTATACACGGGAACTGAGAGCGAAAACTATGTCTAATCTCAGAGTATCATTACCTAATTATCTAGGATTCCAGATTCCTTACACTAATCTTAGAGCACCAATACACTCTACTCTCTCACATTATTTGGTGAATTTTTAGAGGAAAATCTGGATGACTCCCAAAACACTGTCCGGGGGTTCAGGAAAAGAAGCACTGCTTCTTCTCGATAGACTGAAGACGTTTATCAGCCTTCACCATGAATCCATTGCAAATTCTACATGTGTATGAAAAGTTATACTGGATTCCAGATTACAAGAATCAACTAGAGGATAAAATCCCTAATGCATTCTCCTAATAAAATAACCTTATTCATGAATGCAATATGTATATATGCTATAAACATATAACCTCATATAATTTGTACTTCGTGGGTTTCCCATATCAGGTTACAATAAGCTTGACCCTAAATTTAGAATAAAAGGTGAGCGGGTGAGTCGGAAATGGCTATTGCGAACGATTTCTAACTCCAATGCGAGCATTGGAGGTGGAGTCGGTTGTTCTTTTATTTAAGGTCCTAAAGTACATTTTACATGCAGCTCCGAGGTTTTTTCTAAGTGTTGGCATAAAAAAAAAATTCAGTTTTGTTGTATCTACCCCCTCTATGCCTAAGTTCTTGCATGTCCTCATGCATGACTATAAAAGAAAATAAATTTGACAGAGGATGAGTGGGTAGAAGTCACCTGGAATTGCTCCTGAAAATATACATTCAGCACCTGCCAACCTGTTAGCATGCAATATACAAAAGGGAAATATGCTAAAAGAAAAGTATGCTATGTATAAAAATGGTTATGTATAGATGATGGTGAAATGTGGGATATATGCTATCTATATGTGCTGAGTTTACGCCTCCAGCTGGGCGAAAACTCAATCAGATGTGTCATTTCTAGTATAGGAGCCGATTAAGATTAAGAGAAAGATATGCTCGTATGCTCCTAGAATCAGTGGTCCGGAGATGCGAACCAGCTGATTGTGCACCCCTACTCCAAAAAGTCTAGCTATAAGAAAGTGTGGATTGGTGGTGGAAAATAGAGGATAATCAAGAGGGGGATCATGATGCTGATTCAGCTGATTTATCATGTCCCACAATTCAGCAAGAAGTTGCTGAAGGAGTAGATCAAAATGTATCTCAGAACCAGAATCTGAGTCATAGGGATCCTCATAATGATAATTGACATCAAAGATCATGCCCTCTCCAGGCTCTGGGTCATACAGGGGTATTCGTGAAAGTAGAAAATCTGTGGGGAGGTCACTGAAATCCTTGTCAGAAATTACTTCATCCTCATTAGTATTCATCTCTGATTTATCGGAGGCTGACTCTTCAGGCTCGAGGTCGAGCCATCTATTAGATTGACTAGGATGATAGGTGCATCCCCAGCTCATTCTGCTCGAAGCTTCACCCTCATTTGTGTTGGGCTCCTCAGTAATTCCTGCCTCGGGTAGCATATTCATTTCTTCGTTCAAGTTATCCAGAGCTACTTCTGGTTTTCAGATGTCAGGATCAGGGATAGAAAGTGTCATCTCAGAATCTCTAACATTCGAATTAGGGATGTAGGTGAAAGAAGAAGAGTGCAGATCAGAAGATGTTGGCTCTAGCACAGGTTCACCTACAATGGGAAGTGTCCTAGATTGATCAGTAGTGTTGCATGTAATGTCTGCCTTAGGATCCATATCCTCAATTGGATCTGCCTCCCTTATCTCGATTGGATTATCCAACCTAAAAGGTGTCTCCCAGGATTCAGGATAATCTGATTGTGGCTCAGTCCTGGAGATATCAGTCCTTTCCTCCTCAATTTTAGATGAACCCATTAAGCATACTTTCTACTCCTATCTCATATCCACGCTAGATTCTTTTTCCCCTGAGTGATCTTCCAGTATCTACTCCCGAGAATCTTCTGTGTGTCCTTCTGGTGTAATCCTTTTGGATTCCTCGAGGTCTTCAAGGCTATTTTCCACTTGATATCTCAAAAGTAGTAGTTCTTGAGTTTCCCGATTTTGTCTCATTAGCCTTGTTATCTCTGCTGTTTCCCAAAGAAGCTCCATCACAGCTTGTTGATGCGGAATCTAGCTTTGTCTTTGGTTCGGCTCATTGATAGCCTGGATTTCGCATAGATAGGATGCGACCTTTTCCTTAGCACTCGCTATAGCTCTCTGTATTCTGTAATGCGGCCGCATATGCACCGGTAGCTCTTCAGGGGTTCCAGGGGGTGAATCAAGTCTACCCATATTCCATGGGTGAGAAGCAGGAGTATGAAATCCATATCCTGGGTTATAAGATGCGGTCCTTTGAGAGACCGACTGGCATGGGTCATAATATCCAGGGTAAAGATATGGGTTAACCATTTTGGTAACCCAAGGAGAAGGATCAGGCGAAGCGAAAAGTCGTCTTCGCCACCTTGGGTTCTGATCCCAAGGTTGAGCTGATTCAGTGACCCGGGCTCTCAGATAAGCTCGTGGGTCCAGCTCTTCTGGATCTTGATTAGGTCCAGATCGAGTGTTAGCCATTGCGGCTCAGCAGATAGAAGAAGTGACTTGCCTCCTTGGGAGCGGTTCCCAACGTCTAATCAGTTGAGGTCTAAGCGACCTCCTTTCTTGCATACACCACCCAACTCCTGGGTTGGTGTAGCCAAGCAGGATAAGGCTAAGGCCCTATCAATCAAATGGTCCTTATGGATCAGGTGACTAGATTTTTCATTAGAAATTTGAATTCCTGAAGATAAATTCATCGTTCAACCGACTGAAAGTGATTCCTGCCTCTCAAGCTAACCCAGCTAGTCTGGTTACGGTGAGACTAAGGGGAAGGTTCTTCCTTTGGCTTACGCCTCCGATTCCGTTGACCCCCGAGCTGCGGTCGTTTGACACTACCCCGCAGACTTAGTCACCAGGTTTGGCAAGAGAGATTAAAAACACCCAGTAGTATGACAACGAACTCGGGTTGATTTCGTGTTTTAAAATTAATTTTAACTCATTTTCTTCAGTGGGTTTTGTGGTGAGTGACTCACAAGGTGACCAAGCTCACCAGCTAACTAGACTTGATTAAGTCGAGGTTAGCCCAAAGTATGGTCTCTAGTTGTAACCCTAAAGATTCAACCTAAGTTGCATGCATTTCTAGGTTTTTTTTTGTTTAAGCAGACCACAAAAGTAATGTTGGTTCTCTAATAATAATTGGAATTCAATTAATTTGAAATTTTGCGAGTAGATTCCTTTTTCAATTAGTTTTTCAGAGACTATTTTTTTGGAATTTTTACTGTTTCAATCGAATTTTTAGGGAATTTTGAATATCAGGGGATCAGATCTGGAATTTTGACCCCTGAACAGTTTTTCGCTTTGAAACAGTATCAAATGACATACAAAAATTCAGGAAAAATATGGAAAATAAAGCCAATGAAATCAGCTTTCAAACCCCACCATTTTTAGTCAAAACAGATTCGCAGATTGCTCGGGATCGCTTTTTGAAATTTGAAAAATTTTGAATCTGTGTCAGTCAGACCTTCATGCACTTCGCGAATTTTTAAAAATTGTATACTTGGAATTTTTTTAAAAATAACTGTGGCATTTTAAATATGGTTTGAAAATGAAAATTTAGCTCGAATTTTAGAATTTTTCGCTTACTATTTTTTCAGCAATAGAATTTTTAAGTCAAGCTTGAAATCTGGCCGAAAATCAGGAGATGGTGGAAAAGCTTTTTAAAGAGGTTTGAATTTGAAATTTAAGCCTTCCACCAAAAAGATTTTCTTTTTTCAAAAAGAATTTTTCAAAAGATTCAACGAAAATATCTTTTTTTTTCTTTTTTCAACTAACCTAGATTCAAAAGGAAACCTAATCTAGATTTTTTTCAAAATTTTTCTGATTTTGATTTTTTTTTCACGAAAATAAGAAAATTCTCTTTTTTTCTCAAATAATTTCTCAAAGGAAATTGCAGAAAGTAAATCTACTCCTAAGGTTCAGAAAAAAGAAACCTAATCTAGAGAGAGATGATGTGCAGCTGATTTTTCTTCGCCGCGCTCGATGTGTACGCAGATCTCGTTTTCTTTCCATGTTGTCCTACACATCAAAAATAAAGTAGAGGTAGATTCGTCAGTGATAGGTTAAAAGATCGAAATCAAGAAAAATGACGTTGCCTCCCCGGCAAGGCGCCATTTGACAGAAACCAATTTCGTGCATTTTGAAAGACGTTGGAATCGTAGTATAGTCGAGCAAAAACGTTCATCAAAAATTAAGTTTGTAAAAATAAAGAGACTTGAGTCCCAGTCGTTCATCTCTGGGAGGCGTTGCTTTTACTTTTGAAATCGATCTTATTCTACTTTGTTTAGAATCGCATGCCAGTTCATGGTTATTACGTATTTAGGTATGACATGCTTAATTGCAAGAA
This sequence comes from Thalassia testudinum, assembly GCA_037157565.1. Classification (NCBI taxonomy): domain Eukaryota; kingdom Viridiplantae; phylum Streptophyta; class Magnoliopsida; order Alismatales; family Hydrocharitaceae; genus Thalassia; species Thalassia testudinum. The sequence continues at coordinate 788,569 of JAZHRO010000003.1, read as the reverse complement.
TATTAGGAATTGGAAGCAGGCAGCTTGAATCACACAAAAAGAATGACAATTATTAAGCTCATGGTGATTTCAAACATATAGAGACAATATATATATACAAGCATTTTTCATTCATTCAGCGGGAGAATTCTTTGCAACATAAAACGTAGAGGAAAGCTTGTACATAAATGCTTGAAAATTAAACCTAACTACCAGAAAATGATCGCATACAAGAATCGAGGGGGGAATTTCGCATGCATCATTAGGGTAGAAGGAAGACTACACTACTAAGCAGTAAATAAAAATAATAAAATTATAAAGAGCATGAATTAAATCTAGAAGAATAGAGGGCATTCAGGGGTGGTCCCCGATGGCCTTGGAGTGGTCAAGAGGAGAATGAGGGGCGGCCAATGTAGCTTAGGCCGACCCTTGGAGAGAGGTAGGGTTGATCCAGCATCTCGACATGATGTCCTCCATGTTGGTGGTAGTGAGCTCGTGGAGGTGGAGTGGCTAGCTAAGTGGAGGTGGCGTGAATGGCACCAATGGAGTGAATTTGCCAAGGAAGTGAATGGGTGCAAATGGCCACTCCTTAGGTCTTTTTATAGACCTAAGGGAAGTTCTCTAGAGAATTATGGAATTCTTTAGAGAGGCCTATGGTGGGAGTGATGTAAACACATTTACACTACTTAAGATGTCTATTTATGCATGTTCTTAAGCATAGGATTGCATTTCATGATATAAATATTGCATAACATGCATCATCTTGCATTTAGAGTAGTTTGAATAAAATGGAGGTTAATTGTCTCCTTTTATGTGCTTGGACAGTGTAAACATTTTATCGGGGCCTCGGATCGAAGATCCAACCGTATGGATGTGATCAGGGCGACGATTGGAGTTCAAGACTCCAAGATCGCCCTAATCAGGCATCCGTAGCATCAGATAGTGACCGGGGAACCCTAGAAGATCAAGGGCCAGGATGGTGTAAATCCGCTCTTCAAATGACAAATCCGATCGCACGGATGAAATCGGATTGACGATTGCAGCCCAATGACGCAAAAATCAAGTCAATCCGACATCCATGGCACCATCTACAACTTCTAGAAGATGGACAGCCAAGATGGTGCCACGTGGCGCCATCCCGACCTCCCAAACGGCCACATGCAATCTTTGAAGGCCCCACACCCGCTCGCTCTCCGCCGTTGGATCTCAATCCAACGACTGTGGTCAGCTGCGCCTAAAAGCGCCCGCTCGACCATCCGCGCCTCGTAGCGCAGCGGTCGAGCGCGCTTACGCGAGCTGCGGGCACGGGTTCGAGCCGCAGCGAAGGGGAGGAAGGCACGGGCGTGCGGGCGATGGCAGGCGTTGGATCGCGATCGGACGACCGTCTGTGCTCAATCGAGATCACGCGCTATTGCATGCGCGGCATGGACGCTCGATCGCACGCGCCAGGCGGGTGCACGGCAGTAGGCGAAGACGCGTCTTAAGCCGTCCGATCTTGCGATCGGACAGCTGAGAATCAAAGTACGTGGGCGTAAACGTTGTGCGCGGGCAGCTGAGGAGGCACGCGTGGGCGCAGGAGCTACACCCACGTTGGGGGCTTTAGTGACGGATTTATCCGTCATTAAAGACCCCTCATTTATTATTTTAAAGTTGTAATGACCATTTTGCCCCCACTCTTTGCAACTATAAAAGGAGACCCCCTCCATACGAAATTCTCATCCCTTCCTTCTCTTCTCTACCTCTCCAAAGCTCAAGAAAAGCTTGTCCCACACCCGGGATGCTTCTCGCGAGATAAACTCCAAATTTTCGTCCCCCCTTCGGAAGTGGATCCCGCGACGATGACGGCGTGCTGCTTCGTTCCTGTTCTTCTGCTTCGTCCTCCTTCTTCCTGCTTCGTCCTCCTTCGTCCAGGCGTCATCCCGTCCGGCTCGTCCTCCAAGCGACCGTCGAGGAGGATTTCTCTCTCTCTATTCTTTATACTGCTTTCTAGTATAGATTTACTACTTTCTAGTATAGTTCTGCTCATCTTCCAAGCGATCATCGTGGAGGACATTTCTCCCTCCATTCTTTTAATGCTTTCTAGAGTAAATTTATCACTTTCTAGTACAATTATTTTATGCTTTCTATTTGTAATGAACAATCCCCCAAATGATAAATTCTCTGTTTATTCTACATCTCATTTTGGTTTCTATGTGTAATATTCTCTCTCTCTCTTACCCTCTCTCTCTCTTCTATTTATTGTAAATAATTAGATAATTTTAAATTAAATTATTCCGTTACAAATAAAAAGAAACGCGTAATTTTTAAATCAAACATCTGCCTCCCTGTGTTCGACCCGGAATCTTTATTTCGGTATAAATTTTATTTGTTGAACACAAATTCTTCGCTTTCAAACTACAATGACAGGTTTTCCAAAACCAAACACGTTAGCGTAGCGATTCGTGCGTTCAACATTTTGGCGCCGTTGCCGGGGAAGCAACGATCTTTGATTTCTCTTTGCGTTTTGTAACTTACAAATCATTTACCTCACTTTTCTCCTTTCTTATTAAAATTGCAGGTACTCTTTTGAGACGAGCAAAAGCGGTAGATTGGAGTAAAGTGATGTGGAAGGTTTTGTAAGTTATCTCCCATTCTTTCCCCCTCCATAGATTTCATTCGCCACATTGAATTCAAATTCCAATTAACCTAGGTGTTTGCATAAATCCTAGGAATAGTTTGGTTGTTTGGATTTTCACTCACATTCATTCCACCCTCATTCATAAAAAAAAAAACAAACAAAAAGATAATTTTGGGGGGCAATTTTCAACAAACACACAACGTACACCCACATTCAAAGGCACTTAACCGAATTGATTTATTTCTACTTAACCGGGTTCTGATCTGTGGAACTGATACACATAAAGCAACACATAATTGAGTAGAAATCAGATTAGGTAATCATTTGTGTGCCTAATTAAGTGGTGCACCATGCCAATTGTTTGAGTTGATTGGGCCGCACCACTTCAAATAAAATTAACTTATCAAGTAGCTGCCAATTAGGTTCAACTCTTAGGAATTTACCAAGCACTCCACATTCTTTTTAAGTTTTAAAGGAAAACATCTTCACCTGTGCTTTCAAAACTTGGTGTGCTAACGAAACCTGTTTGAAAACACCTAAAGTTGAATCCTAAAAGCTACTAAGCTAGATTTGAACCTTAAAATTCACCACATCAAAAATAATCTTGTTTGAAAATAATTGGTTATGCACGCACACACAAATCAATCAATTATTAAGGGCACAACCCATTTAAAGGACCCATTACATTCCAAAGCACATTCAAACCTAGCCCTAAATAAAACAGAGTAGACGTTGGCCTTAAGGATTGGACTCGCTCTTCAAAACCCAGAACGAGATTATTTTCGATTAGTCTGTTTCTACTGTTCAATCTGATGTCTAGCTAGGGAAGCAGAGTCAAACGATCGCGGCTGGAGGGTACACTAGGAACCGAAGGCATAAGTTGAAGGAATAACCTTTTCCCCAGTCCCTCCTTCTAACTGGTTTGATTGAACAGATGAAAGTAGATAAAATCGTTTCTTTATCTCAAGACGGGTTTTGGGAGTCTGTAGGTCTTTAGGCTAACCCATTTAAGGATAGGTTTGATTGTTTGTATTGCAGGGTGCCTTTCTTCCTCCCGTGTCTCATGAATCCTTCCACATATTTCACGCATTCCCGCTCTTTCCCTCCTGTTGTGAATTATCCTCAACATCACGATTATCCCGACTCGTATTGTAATCGACCATCAGTCAGTTGGGATAATTTGGATTGGGGATACAATTCCGGACCCCCGTGTTTAGGGACTAACCCTGAACACTTTGATTCTGATTTCTATCCTTCTCAGAGCGACATTGATTATAGATCGTCTTCCTTTCATGGACAACCTAATACGATCTACAATCAAGAAGGATACACCGATCCTTACCCATCCTTTGATTTCACTGCCTTTAGGTCATCACCATCTTTTGAACAATCTAAAATGACCTATTATCAGGGAGGGTACAACGAATCTCAATTCGTTAATTCCTCTGCATTGATGTCAAACCCACCCAACCCTGAACCAACTCATTTGGTTCAGGTTAATCAGGTTTAAGATAAGGTTCTGGCTAACTTGAGGAATATCATTCAATCTTTATAAGTTTAGCCAACACCTTGCATTGAGAGATTGGAGCCCCTGATTAAAATGATTGATGATTTAAACAAGTCTTTGTTGGATTGGCTCCAGGATGTTAAGGATAAGAACCCGGGTGAGTTTCTACTTAGGAAATTAGTGAAATTGAGGATGAGATTCGTGGTTGCTTTGATTCAATCATGGGATGATTCCCAGGATGAACCCTCTTCAGGAAAGCCAATGACAGAACTCGCTCAGGCACCTGTTGGGGGGACACGTGTTACGAGGCTGACCAGATTGAATTAAAGCAACCAATTAAGGAAGATCTGATTTCTTCACCTGAGATCCCTGAGCCAAGTTATGAGGAAATGTATATCTCCTTAGAACAGAAAGTGACAAATGATTTTGGGACATACATTGATACGGATCCTGATTTCTTTGATGGTGAAGATTCAAGTTGCGAAGTCTCACGTGAGTTTTTTGAACACGATTTCTGTGAGACATTGGGCTTGAGGAATCTGATAGATCATTTGATAGCCCAATAATTGAGGAAACTGATCTTAGGGCACACATTACGGATCCAGAATCGCATTGTCTGGAGGATTCAATTCAATGCCCTGATTGTCAGGTGCACCTCGTTGAGCTTATTGATGATTCTAATTCTGAGATAATTAGACGCAAGTCAATTTTGATTCTGCCACATCATTTAGACTTGGAGATTTCAGATGGGGTGATTAATATACAAGAGGTCCTGGAATTTGGTATGCTGAATGAGGAGGATAGGAGCTGGGAAGTTTTGATTTGGGAAGTTAATTTTGGAGGAAATGGAAGATTGAGTCGAAGGGTTCCTTTTAAGCTGAAACCATCAAATCAGAACCCTTACGACATTTGTTTCGAGGATGTTCAACTCAAGCACACATTCAACGATTATCCTTTTGAGCTTCAATTCTCTGTAACCTGACTTTTTGGTCTTGGGTTGCATCCTCATAAATCGTAGGCCCGACCCCGCTTGCATTCTGAGTTTAGGTTTTAGGTAATTTTTATCCAGAACCTAAGATATTCTCGATTATGGGGGATGGGTCTGCACCACAATCTGGTCCACATCTGTGGACCTCTGTTGATAGGTCAGAAGATTCTTCTGTTTATTCTGATTCTGACCTGCATTTGTGAATTCTTCATTTCTTTTCTTTGTATAGTGTGCCTAGCTGAAGGCACTAAACTTAGCACATATACAGTTTTTCTTAGTTTTCATCTCAAAGCGGACCTGACATTCACGCAATTCAGGTACTTTCTACGATTTTCCACTCTATTTTATGTCTTTTTAATACAATGAGGACATTGCATTAGATAGGCATGGGGGGTGGATATTTATCTCTAAATTCATTCGTCAGCTCCGTAGATTTATTTTATTTTCTTTTATATAAAAAAAAATTCAGAATTAGGAAAGAGAATTTAGGTTTAAGACCCTTCAGGTTGTTGGACTTAATTAGCCCGTGTATCCACTAAAATGTGGATTTATCTTTGAGTCCTCACCATCTTAATTCTAACGTAATTGGAATAAATAAGTTTGGGTGATAAGTACACGACTTATCAACCCGCCCTCTGATTTGAGGGAATTTTGAGTCTTAAGCATCTACACACTTTCTTCTCACTGACTCGTTGTTCGACGATTCTAACGGAAATTGAGTAGCTAATGAACCTTCTAGGGTGACATGGCTGGCAAGTTATCATGGATAACAGCCCATAGGTAGGTTGTCCAGAGCCCAATCACTGGACCTTTCTCTTTTTGCTGCCTTTAAGTAAATCTTAGACCAGGGAAGCCACCTACTTAAAAGAAAAAAAATAAAAAAAATTCAAAAAGAAAAGAAAAGGAAAGAAAAAAAAGAAATAAGCCACACTTCGCCGCACGAGTATGGCTGGCAAGTTGTCGGTGGTAACAGCTCATCGACCGGTTGTCCAGAACCCAGCTCAGTAAATGCACTAAAAATTCCCAAAACACTTTGGAAGAAGCGGAGAAGTAGAATAAATCGGGGAGATATACACTGGATTCACCCTTGTGTTGACCCCGTAAAAAAATAAAAGTAGGGAGAAAGCTACCGGTTGTAAAGATACACCTTTACGTAGAATTCTTTTTGAGGTCACCTAGAGGCGTAGAAATCCGAAGTCCATTTTAATTACCAGTCAACGAGTCTATCACAATCACAATAAGATGCTTAAAGCTTAGGGTTCTCATCAAATCTTGAGTGAGTTAAATGGTCGTAGAAAGCCACTCTTAAACCCTAAAATTTGAAAATCCAAAAAAATTAGAAAAGAGTAAAAAGAGAAAAAGAATTTGTCTTTGAATAAGGCGAGGGCTTGAGGCAGTCTGCATTTTTCCTGATACTCGGGCACTGTTGTGTCTTTGAAAGTTCAGTTCCTAAGTAGACAATTTCTTAATGATTGAAAATAACTCAGGTCCAAATAATCCAACCTAATTCTTTTATAAATAGCATATAATTTTTGCTAAGGACTAGCAAAAGATAGGCATGGGGGTATGATGTAAACACATTTACACTACTTAAGATGTCTATTTATGCATGTTCTTAAGCATAGGATTGCATTTCATGATATAAATATTGCATAACATGCATCATCTTGCATTTTGAGTAGTTTGAATAAAATAGAGGTTAATTGCCTCCTTTTATGTGCTTGGACAGAGCAAACATTTTATCGGGGCCTCGGATCGAAGATGTAATCGTATGGATGTGATCAGGATGACGATTGGAGTTTAACGACTCTAAGATCGCCCTAATCAGGCATCCATAGCATGAGATAGTTACCGGGGAACCCTAGAAGATCAAGGGCCAGGATGGTGAAAATTCACTCTTCAAATGAAAAATCTGACCGCACGGATGAATTCGAATCGACGATTGCAGCCTAATGACGCAAAAATCAAGTAATCCGACATCCGTGGCACCATCTACAACTTCTAGAAGATGGACGGCCAAGATGGTGCCATGTGGCGCCATCCCAGCCGCCCAAACGGTCGCATGCAATCTCTGAAGGCCCCGCATCCGCTCGCTTTCCGCTGTTGGATCTCAATCCAGCGACTGTGGTCATCCACGCCTAAAAGCGCCCACTCGACCATCCGCGCCTCGTAGTGCAGCGGTCGAACACGCTTACGCGAGCTGCGGGCGCAGGTTCGAGCCACAGCAAAGGGGAGGAAGGCGCGGGCGTGCGGGCGATGGCGGGCGTTGGATCGAGATCAGACGGCCATTTACGCTCAATCGAGATCACGCGCTATTACACACGCGGCATGGACGCGCGATCGCACGCGCCAGGCAGGCACGTGGCAGCGGGCGAAGGCGCGTCTTAAGCCGTCCAATCTCATGATCGGACGACTGAGAATCAAAGTACGTGGGCACAAGCATTCTGCGAGGGCATTTGAGGAGGCGCGTGTGGGTGCGGGAGCTACGCCCACGTTGGGGGCTTTAGTGACGGATTTATCCGTCACTAAAGACCCCTCATTTATTATTTTAAAGTTGTAATGACCATTTTGCCTCCACTCCTTGCAACTATAAAAGGAGACCCCCTCCATACGAAATTTTCATCCCTTCTCTTCTCTACCTCTCTAAAGCTCAAGAGAAGCTTGTCCCACACCGGGGATGCTTCTCACGAGATAAAGTCCAAATTTTCGTCTCCCCTTCGGAAGTGGATCCCGCGACGACGACGACATGCTGCTCCGTTCCCGTTCTTCTGCATCGTCTTTCTTCGTCCAGGTGTCGTCCCGTCCGGCTCGTCTTCCAAGCGACCGTCGAGGAGGATTTCTCTCTCCCTATTCTTTTTACTGCTTTCTAGTATAGATTTACTACTTTCTAGTGTAGTTCTGCTCGTCCTCCAAGCGATCGTCGTGGATGACATTTCTCCCTCCATTCTTTTAATGCTTTCTAGAGTAAATTTATCACTTTCTAGTACAATTGTTTTATGCTTTCTAGTTGTAATGAACAATCCCCCTAATGATAAATTCTCTGTTTATTCTACATCTCATTTTGATTTCTATGTGTAATATTCTCTCTCTCTCTTACCCTCTCTCTCTCTTCTATTTATTGTAAATAATCAGATAGTTTTAAATTAAATTATTCCGTGACAAATAAAAAGAAACGCGTAGTTTTTAAATCAAACATCTGCCTCCCTGTGTTCGACCCGGAATCTTTATTTCGGTATAAATTTTATTTGTTGAACACGAATTCTTCGCTTTCAAGCTACAACGATAGGTTTTCCAAAACCAAACACGTTAGCGTAGCGATTCATGCGTTCAATAGGGAGCTCATGGGAGAGCGAGAGAGAGAGGATGGATGGTGGTTTTTAGATCCACCAAATGTGGATCTAAAAATTGAATGGCTCTTGGTTGCTAATTTTGGCAACCAAGGCAACCACACATGGTAGAGAGTTCTAGAGAACTCTAGGCTAGGTATTTTCGTGTGGATGGTGTGTGTGGGTGTGTGTGGGTCGAAACTTAGGTGGCTAGGTTGATTAGGTTAGGTTCTAGTAGGTTTAAATCAAGGTATGTCTCAAATTAGGGTTATAAATTCTAATTCACTAAGGTAAAGTGCAATTAAACTTAATACAAGTTTAATTGGGTGTGTGGAAACTTAATTGAGAGTAAAACAACTCAATTAATTTAGGTCTAGGTCAATTGGACTCTCACTAAGTCCAATTGGACAGTGTGTGTTGAGATCAGGGCTCAATTGGACTCAATGAGTCCAATTGAATAGGCTGATGGAATTGACTAAGATCCAAGTCAATTAGGTTTAGTGAGGACCTAATTAGGTCCTTAGGAAGGTCTAGAGGTGATGTACTAGGCTTAGGGCACCTTAATTTAGGTTCCTATGGGGTTAGAATTGGGTTTAGGGACCTAGAGATCCAAGATCAAGGATTAAATCTCAAAACAGGAATTGGAGAGCAGTATCAGACGTCTAATAATAGTGTCAGACGTCTTATACTCAAAAATTAGAAGTTCATACTTGTTTGGACATCCAATCAGAGTCAGGAGGGATTTTGGGTTCTGTTTTGGGTATTCTACAGAAATTGGGCGTCTGACAAAGTGTCTGGACGTCCAATAACAGTGCAGAAGTGGGTTTGAGGTATGCGGGAGATGGCTAAGGGTCCTGAACATCCTATAACTTATCTGGACGTCCAAATAAGGGTTGGAACTAGGGTTTTATGGCTTCCTAGGGTGTTGTGACCTAATCTAAGGGTGGCTAAGGCTTGGGGAAGTCTCTAGGCTATCCTAGGGCTAGGATGGACCTATGCTCTTCATAATTTACTGCTTTATTCCTACTTAATAGGATAGCAAACCTTTAAATCCCTTACATTATTATTCCTACATCTAATCTAAGCCTTCTGCTCCAGCTCTGCTGCAACTCCCGTTATTCCTGATCCAGTTTCAGATCCTGCTCCAGATCTGCTTATTGCCTACAATCGACATAATGCACTTAATCAGCACATTATAACATTATTTTATGCATAGCCAAAGTAAAGCAATAAAGATGCAAATAATGATTATGCATGGATAAATTTCCCTAAGTTATGCTAAGTTCTAACCTAATTTAGGTCAATTAAGACCTATGATTACTTCGCAATCACCGGCCCTTTTCTCGTACACACCAAGGGGAATTCTCCACTACTTTGCTATAGTCCATGTGCAATTAGAAATTACGAACAATGCCTTTGCAAAAACTCTTTTTTTTATTTTCTTTAAGGTGAAATTGCAGCATCATACTTATTCCTTCTCATATTTGTTCAGCTATTGTTATTCAACTCATTTTGCATTGAATTTAGATTCAGAATGGCATGCAATTAAAAATTACATACTCTACCACTACACATGCATCATCTACATATTTTTAGGAGCTTGATTCCTAACGTGAAACTTACATAAATAACCTTGAACTTCTCATGAAATTAAAAGTGACATTCATAGTAGCAAATTCATTAAATTAATTTCGTGAATGTTTCTACAAACATGATGGCTCTATACTCGTGAATTTATTGCAGTTGTTCCTACCTGTGGATATGACCCGCTCTCCTGTGAGTGGTTTATTTTAATTATTAACGATTGATTTTTCACTGCTCAATTTCTATTTCGACAACTTATTTTCTTAAGCGAAATCGATTGTTCAAATGGTGTCGTTGCTAGAGAGGCAACAAACGCAATAGGTTCACCTGTTTTATTTCTGACTATTCTCTATTATTCTGTGCAAGGTACATTCTTGAGGAGGAGGAGCACAGGCGTAGATGATACGTTTGGTGGACCTTGACGCAACCTGGAGGACGATAATAAGAGTCTGTGGACCTTGATCCCATGCACCTAAAGATGCACGGAGTAACGTCTAGGAGGATCCTGCCTCTTAGATTTCTGATTTAGAATTTTAGAATAGACTCTTTTGGATTTAGTCTAGTTATTTGTTTTCTCGCCCTTGTAATTTGGGGTTAGTTTTTGGGAGTGTGTTCCCATTTTATTTAGATTATAGGTTTATTGGAATTATTTGAACTGCATGTTAGTTAGCTAGTTAAATTAGATTAGGTTTGTTTGCTTATCATTAAAAAAAAAAAAGTGAACTACCTGCTAGAAGCTACATATCTATAGGGCAACCATCTAGGATTAAATGAGTAGCATCTAGTTTATCTTTAGTGCATCGCAGACATCTTGCATTGAAGAAAGCTGGAGTAAGGTATGTCCTCTCTTTAGCATCACATCTCTATCATGCATCTGCATTGGACTTAAATCCAAGACCACCTAATTGCATGAATCTAATTAATTCAGTGGGCACTTTAAGAAATTGGGACTATTAAGAGGTTAGACCTTAAAATCAGTGACATGAAATTGTGTGCAAAAGGACTTGTTTACGAGATTTCAAAATTCAAAACGCATACGTGTGTTGCACACCTAAGACACTGTGCATATCACACATAAGGTCACTAGATAAATTTCTACCTCTCCCCTTTGTACCACAAGGGAAGTTAGTCGGAAGTCAACAAGCCTATCCACCAAGTTACTTCGGTTCCTCGTACGTGGGCTTGATTCAATATTTCCATCCCTTGTGAGTAGGTTGTAGGCACCAACGAAAGTCGACCTAAGAAGTGTAATTCTTGCAAAACTTATTTGGCCACCGACTGAATACTTAATTTTGAGACCTAGAATCTACTAAAAATAGGTCCCACTATACTTGCTTGCGTTTGTTTTGACAGTGGTAGAACTCTCTAGGAGGTTTCTGCTTTTTCTGATTTCTTCTAAATCCTAAGAGAGTTAAATCTGTTTAGCTTAAAAAAATGGATCACCCTTATTCCTATTAGCTAGATTATCAGAGTCCATACTTCCCATCTTTTAATCAGGATCCCATGCCCCAAGCATATCCATCCTTTGATGGGTACAATGACAATTCATGAGATCAATCTTATTCCTATCCTAAGAGTACTGGCCCGATAACTCTCACTTTTAGCAGAGCCTAGGAGCAAAATTTTCTAGTTTGCAAACACACAACCCTCCTTTCTGGCTACCGCTAGAAAATGCAGCAACTGTTGGGAAGCAACGTCCTAAATAACGCCTTCATCAAGTAATTTCCTTCCTTTCTCCCCCTATTTTAATTTTACAATGAGGACATTGTAGGATTTAGGCATGGGGGCGCATTTTGCATTTTTGGGCAACATTCGTGCATTTAGGTTAGGTGCATTAAAAAAAAATCTCTTTTATTTTCTTGAGCTGAATTGGTTAGCCCTAGCAAAACATCTTTATTAAGGAGGTGTCATTGAAGATTTTCTTCTTAAATTATTTCTAAGTTTAGAATCCAGTACATTTACTTTACTTGTACATAGAGTAGGTAATGGATCTTTGTAGAAAGCCAATAAGCAGATTTAGTTTACTGAATCCTTGGATTGTTTGACAGAAGTCAGACATACTATCTTCTATTAGATCCACCTAATATTTGTAAGAAGAAAGTAGAGAGACTACTGGTGCGCTATGTCTAGTGCAAGGATTCTTAAGTTCTAGATAATTAGATGATGATACCTTAGAGTTAGGCATAGTTTTCACTCTCTATTCTTGTATACAAATATTGTGTGAATTCTTGAGAGTCACCAAATAAGGTAGATATACAGAGATTGAGTCCTAATAAAACTATGACTATAGTGGATGATTACAACCATCCTTCATAGAGTACTCGGCTGAAGGAGGGTAGTAATATCAAAGGTCAGAAATATGCTTGTCCTATTCATTCCTTCTTGGTGCCAAGAGTTGGCACTTCCACCAAATAAGTCACACAGTATCCTCTTGAACATCATTTTCCTCAATAATATTTCATGAATAAAAGTTTGTATCGTTTTGTGTTAGTAGTTAAAAAAAAAAACAACAAAAGCAAAAAAAATAAGAGGAAACATTTATATTTAAAAAAATATAAAAAAAAAGAAAGAGAGAGAGAAAAGAAGAGTTCAAGTTTGTAGTTATATCTTCATGTCATTTTTCATTGTGTCGATGTTTTTGAGGCAACAAAAATACCCATTGCAATCCACCAAATACGACCCATACCTACTTTTTAGTATTTCTGAATACCCGAATACTGGCTGAGGACCTCTAACTTAGTTGTAGGGTTATTAGGACTTTAATTGAAGTGTGAATGCCATGCGAGGCCACCAAACATTGAGTACATTTACAAAATCTGGTAAGATATGTGATCTTAGAAAAAAAAGAAGAAAAAAGAAAAAGAAAAGAAGGAAAAAGAGTGAGCGCAAAAGAGCGTTAAGAGAGCACAGTTTTTAGCCTCTCTTTAGGTTAACTCATTTGATAGTTCGAAGATTTAGAGTATGCAGTACTAGACTACATGTAGCACCAGATGAGTGTAAGCCACCAAATATAAATCCTTTCGACTCAGTGTCTCCTACCTAAGCTAAAAAGCTGGGGTCAAATTATACATCATTTCTTGCTTTATTCCCAAGGAAAGTAATTGCCTATCCTGATAGAATTTTGTCATGGGTAAAGCACGACCATTAAATGAAAATTAGTTTTCACTTGGATCCATTACCTAGGTTACTATCACTTTACATTTGTCTGGATCTCTAAATTTTTGGAATAAGAAAAGAAGAAATATTTTGGTTACTTCCATTGTTTTCCACTTTTTGCTAGGGATTAACAAAACTTAGGCATGGGAGTATTTGATGAGGTCACAATAATAAACTAATTTTTAGCCTAAGTTGGTTAATTCTTACATTTTAGAATGTACTAATATTTATATTTGTTTATTAAATAAATGCATGCATTATAATTTAAGTTTGCATAATTTATTTTATAGTATTAATAATTATTTGCATTTATTTGATCGTACAATTCAAGGTCGGCCAAATGTGATTTTTAAGAAGTCCAGAGCTTATTCTGGACGTCCGATGACGCTGACGGATTTTAAATGCACCGCATCCCTCTCTCTCACAAATAATCCTCTCCACGCGCAGCACTACCTCCAAAGCCACCACCTCACTACTGCCATTGGAGAAGGGTGGAGATCTTGGGAGAGAACAGAACGATAGAAGGAAAATCGCAATAGAGAACCTGCGGAAGATATATCATCTTCTCCCCCTACGGGGACCTCACCCTCTCCACCATGAAGCAAAGCCTGCACTGTGGACCCAGTGCGCACCATGGCCTGAGGTGTGCTCCAACCCCGCTCCTTCTTCCTCTTGTCGGTCTCACAGTGACAGCATGCGGTCACCACAACACCTGCAACTCCTAGAGAACCCATCACCACCAACACATCCTATGCACTAGATCACCAACAGCATCCCCTCCATCACCATCATCAACGCTCACCGTACCCCCTTCTCCACGCACGACAGCAATAGAGCGCACCCTCCTAGCACATGCATGTACGATCGCACCATAGTCCTCGCATGCGCGCAGCGCCTTCCTTGTGTGCAGTCAAGCTGTTGCCCTCCTTCTTCGTCTTCTTCTTCTCCAATAGAGAAGAGAACCCAAAGCTGGTGAGCTCCCTCAACCTGTAGCCACCACCATAGACCTCCATTCACCACATCATTGACCCCAACAGACTCACCGTGCCCTCACGAGTGCGGCCACGCCTTTAGAGCCGACCACGACAGCTTCCATGCATCCGTAGAGGAACCCACCGCTAGTGGCCAACGACCCACCATCCGGCTGCCTCCGACCATCTTCATCGACGCCATGGCTGCCATCGCGAAGCTCTCCATGTGCTCGACCTTCCCTAGGCATCTCTCCTTCGGCCGACCCTTTTCTCACGCACGACAAGGAGAGTTCTCCCCTATTTTGCTACAGTCCATGTGTAATTAGAAATTATGATCAATGCCATTGCAAAAACTCATTTTTTTTATTTTCTTTGAGTTGAAATTGTGGCATCATACTTATTCTTTCTCATATTTGTTCAGCTATTGTTATTCATCTCATTTTGCATTGAAATTGGATTCAGAATGGCATGCAATTAAAAATTACATACTCTGCCACTACACATGGATCATCTACATATTTTTAGGAGCTTAATTTCTGATGTGAAATTTACATAAATAGCCTTGAACTTCACATGAAATTGAAAGTGACATTCAAAGCAGCAAATTCATTAAATTAATTTCGCAAATGTTTCTGCAAACATGATGGCTCTATACTCGTGAATTTATTGCAGTCGTTCCTCCCTGCGGATACGACTTGCTCTCTTGTGAGTGGTTTATTTTAATTATTGACGATTGATTTTTCTCCGCTCAATTTCTACTTCGACAACTTATTTTCTTAAGCGAAAATCGATCGTTCACTCCCGCATCGAGGTTAAGATTGCATTTTCACACAGCCCAAAAGGCACGATGCTCTAGCTCAACAGGAACGTGATAGGCCTTACCATATACCATATGATATGGTGACATTCTAAGTGGGGCCTTGTATGCGGTCCGATATGCCCAAGGTGCATCAATTAATCTATCGGACTAGTCTTTCCTATCTGGTCTAACTGTCTTCTGGAGAATCAGGTTGATTTGACGGTTAAACACCTCAGCCTGCCCATTGGTTTGCAGATGGTACGGGGTGACTATACGGTGATGTACCCCATATTTCTTTAATAATGATCTAAAATGGGTGTGAATGAAGTGACTTCCCTCGTCACTGATCAAGGCACGGGGTACACCAAATCTTGCAAAAATGTATTCCCATAAGAAAGAAATAACGGTCTTATGATCAACTCGTCTCGCCGAGATGGCTTCGACCCACTTCGAGACATAATCAATAGCGAGGAGTATGTACTCGAAACCATGTGAATTCGGGAAAGGACCCATAAAATCATGTCTCTCCTGGTCATAGAACCGGCCGACTGGCATCGCTTGCAGCATTTGGCGTAATCATGTGTATCTCTGAAGATGGATGGCTAGGAAAATCCCGATTGCAAAATCTTTGCAACAGTTTTTCAGCTCGAGAAATGACCTCCACAGGCTTCGCTATGGCAAAAAGATAACACACTAGAGATCTCAGAATCTAGGACGCACCGCCTAATGATCTGATATGCTCCAATGCAGAATTGCAAAGGGTCATCCCAGAAATAGAATTTGGCCTCAGATATAAATTTGAGTTTTTGGTCCTTTGATAAATTCGCGAGAATCTTGCCTGCGACAAGATAATTCACGATATCTGCGTACCAAGGAAACTTGACAAAATGAATTGCCAAAAGAGATTCATCTGCAAATTGGCCTAAAATGGGGATTGAATATGGAATTTAGGCTGGGTCTAGTCTAGATAAGTGATCCGCCACAACATTTTGTGCTCCGACTTTGTCACATATTTTGACATCAAATTCCTGCAAGAGAAGGATCCATCTGATAAGACAGGGTTTCACATCCTTCTTTGCCAACAAATGCCGAAGGGTGGAATGGTCTGTGAAAATTATCATTTTGGACCCTAGCAAATATGAGAAGAATTTCTCCAACCCGAATACTACCGCTAGCAGCTGCTTTTCAGTGACAGTATAATTACGCTGAGCCTCATTCGGCGTCTTACTAGCGTAGTATATAACAAAGGGCTGTTGCTCCCGACGTTGGCCTAAAACAAGCTCCGATGGCAAAATCGGATGCGTCGCACATCATCTCGAAATCAAGCGACTAGTCGAGTGGTTGGAGAATCAGAGAATTAGAGATCGCGCTTTGCAAAGTCTCAAAGGCACTAAGACACGAGGCATTAAAATCAAATGGGACATTGACTACTAGGAGATTCGTCAATAGACATGTGATTTTTGAGAAATCACGTATAAATCTCTGATAAAAGCCAACATGACCCAAGATCGATCTGATCTGTTTAATCGAGCTAGGTGGAGATAATCGGGATATAATTTCAGATTTAGCTCAGTCAACCTCGAGTCCATTAGAAGAGATCTTGTGTCCTAGTATAATGCCATCTCTCACTATGAAATGGCTTTTCTGCCATGAGAGTACTAGGTTTACCTCAATACACCATTTCAAGACCTTGGTGAGGTTATCAAGACAAGATGCAAAATCATCTCCAAAAATGGAGAAATTGTCCATAAACACCTCCACATAATCCCCAATCATGTCAGAGAAGATGTCCATCATGCAACGTTGAAATGTCACTGATGCGTTGCAGAGGCTGAAGGGCATTCGCTTAAAAGCGAATGTTCCAAAGGGACATGTGAATGTGGTCTTGTCTTGATCTTCTAGGCTAATCTATACCTGATTATACTAGGAGTATCCATCCAAAAAGCAAAAGAAACTACGCCTGACTAACCGCTCTAAGATCTGATCAATGAACGGTAAAGGAAAATGGTCTTTTTGGGTAGCCATATTCAGTTTCCTATAATCTATGCAAACCCGCCATGATGTCGTGGTGCCGGTTGGGATGGATTCGCCATTATCATTTTTATTACGCTGAGTCCTACTTTCTTGGGCACAATTTGGATTGGACTCACCTGTTGGCTGTCAAAGATTGGGTATACAATGCCTGCATCCAGCCATTTGATGATCTCCTTCTTAACAACCTCTAGCATATTTGAGTTCAGCTGTCTTTGAGGCTATCTCGAAGGTTTCACCCCCTCACCCTTGTAAATGTGATAAGTACAATAAGAGAAGCGAATTCCGTGGAGATCAGCAATACTCCACCCAATAGCAGCCCTATGGTTTTGTAATACAGAAATCAATTGATATTCCTGTTCTTCGGTTAAGTGAGCGCTAATGATGACTAGGTATGTCTCACTTTCACCCAAAAACACATATTTGAGTGAGTGAAGTAAGGGCTTTAGTTCAATCACGGGTAGGTTAGAATCAGAGGTGGAAGTGGGAGTAGGAGAAGCATAATCAATGGTGGAAATCTGATGATCTTGATATGCAGAGATTCTCACTGATTCACCACTTGCAACATAGTCAGTCGTGACTGCATTAACGGGAAACCCATTTGTTGCAGTTGCGACTTCCTATATTAGTAAGGGTGATTCAGTAATATGTGGATCAGGATAGTCAGAGTCAGGGATGTTGTGGTCAGATGAACACCCCAGACAATTGGATCTGCGGGAAGAAATGTGCATTTCGGTGATCTCATTCCCATGTGGATTGAGGTCTAGATACCCTGATAGTGAAGATGAATGAGACATTAGGTCATCACAAAGGAGCCCAATGTTACCACAGAATGCCGATTCTTCATCTTCGCCATCCTCCTCGATGTGATCACATCAAAGCTCCTTGATGCCCTAAATATATCAAGTTTAAGTCGTTCCAATCCTAGGGAAATCTTCATACACCTTGATGCACAATCAATGTTCGCTTGGGTTGTTGCCAAAAATAGGTGACCTAAAATAATTGGTGCATCGCGGAGATTAGGAGGAACCTCCATATCAAGAACGAAAAAGTCTGTGGAAAAGCAGAATTCGCAAGCCTTAATGATCACATTCTTAACCACCCCCTCGGTGTTTTCATTGATTGATAAGCTAATTGAATAGTAACTAAGGTGGGTTTTAACTCCACAAATTGAAATCGATCATATATGGCAGTGGGACTCAGGTTGATGGACGAACCCAGATCAAGAAGGGCCTGATCAAATGGGGAATCCTGCAAAAAGTAGGAAATGAGTGGAGTACCAGGGTCTTTCTTCTTAGGCGATAGGTCGGCTAGAATCATGGTGCTAGCCTCCTTTGATAGTACCGCCTGTCATCTATTCTTGTATTGTCTCTTCGAGATATAACAGTCCTTAAAGAACCTAGTGACAATGAGAATGTGATCGATGACCTCGAGGAGAGGGACCTGAATATGTACTTCCTTGAACATCAATTTTAGGTCCTCAAAATTCCACGTATCCTTTTTCCACGCTACATTTCACGTCAAAGCCTTGAGAAAAGGGACGGGAATCTCAGGGTCATTGGGCCTCTTGCCCTTATCTACTGTAGATGGCTCCTAAGATGGAGTTGAACCATCTTGGAGTGAAAGGTGTGAAAAATTAGGACCCACCTGCCTAATTAGTGGGTCGTATGCCTTCTTTCTGCTTCGCAACGAAATAGCTTTTGCATCAGCATGCTGTCCATGAGGTGGTGGAGGAGCGAAAGGGGCAGAGTAGGTGAGGTTTTGCAACAAAGGTGGCTAGCCTTGCGCATAACTTGGTAGTGTAGGAGGCGCTTGTAATATAGCATGCGCCTATTCCTATTGTGCCTGAAACCTAGGCAGGGCACCCCGATTTTGCACATATCATGGGTTCGGAATAGGTTGAGAGGGCAAGGCTCCCTGAGTCCTATGCTCCTGCAACAACTGGTTCTGCATGTTTTGGATGCTCTGTATTTGGTTAGCCATTACCTTCATTATCTGCAAGCTATCCTATGTTGATTTTCACATCGATTCTTGTAGCTCCTCTTTTAATGCCTGCAAAGGGTTGGCCCACTTTGGAGGGTGACCGGCAGCTTGATGCAGCAGCTGATATATAGAACGGGATTGCTGCTGCTAAGATGGGAATGGCAGCTGCCTTTGATATGTGTTCTGCGCATTCCCGTATTACCTGGTCTAGTAGTGTGGATCTTGATGTGGTCTTTGTGAATTACCAGACTAGGAGAAATTCAGATGCTGGCGCCAACTAGGGTTATACGTCTCCAAGTATGGGTTATTACGGTCGTATCCTTGAATAGTGTTGACGTCTTCGTAGGCCAACAACGTTTGAGATGTATATTCATCAAGGGAATATGCATCAAAATCATCATGCGGTGTGCAACCTTGATTCTGTGGTACCAGATTGAGATTATTCACGAGATCCTGATATGTGGGATCCCGTGAATACAGAGAAGATGCATCCTGAGTGAGTAAATTAACTTGAGTAGGAGGGGCTCGAGGTGCATAGTAGGATCTAAATGCAACAGAATTTCTGACTAAATCAGGTCGAGCTCGAATCAGTTCGTCGAGCTTCTTACCTAGTAGATCATCCTTATCCAGCTGCTTGGTGATGATGTCCATATCGACTCGAGCTGATTCGGCCTAAGCCTCGTGGACACTAACTCATTGCTATCTAGGTCGCTGCAATTGGTTCATTGACACAGCATTCATAGAATTCCATGACAAAGACTCAAACAACTCAAATGCGTTGTTCTTATCTTTTGCGAGGAAATTCCTGCCACTAGATGCATCGGATAGATACCGATGTGTGTCATCCAGTCCATGGTAAAAGATCTGAGCCAAGTGCCATCTGGGCACACCATGGTGCAGGCATTTCCTAAGGAGATCATGAAATCGGTCCCAGGCATCATGCAACTTCTCCCTAGGTCCTTGGGAGAAAGTCATAATAACGTGCCTCATCGTGTTCATATGACCAATTGGGAAGAACTTTTGCAAGAAGTCACGTCCTAATTCTGCCCAGGCTCCAATTGGTTGCCCGATGGTCTTGAACCAATATGAAGCTTTGTCCTTGAGAAAGAATGAAAAAGCTACATGAGAACAATTCCCAGGTCAACATTCTTGGGTCGAACCATTTCCACGATTTGACTCAGGTCCTCTATATGCTGGAATGGATCCTAGTTCAAGTTCCCATAGAAGTAATTCTAGATCAAACTAATTACGTTGGGTTTCAACTAGAACACGTCTCCACCTACGGAAATCAGGACTTGAGGTGCGAGAATCAGCACAGCTGGATTGTAGAAATCCCATAGCTATTCTCCTCGGGGTGGATGTTGCATTCTATCCAATGTCATCAAGATTTGGTCGATATTCTGCTGATATCGCTCTTCTGATTCGATGACCCGGGATTCCAGGCGAGCCATCGGGCCCAGATCTACTGGATCCTGACCAGGTCTAGGTCCAAGGTTAGCCATCTCAGCTAAAAAAGTAGAAGAAGAAAGGTGAGAAGATGGTCCGAGAGATGTGACGAATTGCCTTCGCCTCCTTGGGATTGGCTCCCAAGATCCAACCAGTTGAGGTCTAGGTGACCTCCTTCCTTACATACACCAACCAACCCCTAGGTTGGTGCAGCAAAGCCAGACAAGGCTAATGCCTTATCAATCAATTGGTCCTTAAGATCAGGTGACCGGATTTTTCATTAAGATTCTAATTGATGAACCCCAAGCTAACCCAACCAATCTGGATGAGGGGACTAAGGGGAAGGTTCTTCTTTTGGCTTTCACATCCGGTTCCTTTGTACCCCCTAGCCACGCTCGTTTGATATTGCCCTGCAAATTTGAATAAGGTTTGACTAATGTGGTTGTGATGACCCAGTAGTATAACAATGAATTCAGGTTAATTAAAATGTTTTATGCAATTTTTCCTTAACCTTTTTCTTTAAATGGGATTTTTTATTGAGCAATCCACAAGGTGACCAAGCTCACCGGCTAGCCACTAGACTTTATTAAGTCTAGCTTAGCCCAAATGTGGTCTCTAGAATGTAACCCAAAAAGTTAAGTCCTGGGTTCATGCAATTCTAAGTGTTCAACAGACCAATATTCAGATTAAAATTATTCTTGTATGACAATTTGAATCCAATCGATTTGAAATTTGACAGGTGGATTCCTTTTTCAATTAGCTGTTCAGAGAATATTTTTTTAAAAATTTTTACTGCTTCAACCGAATAAATATGAATTTTTAATTATTGGGGGTTTACATCTAGAATTTTGACCCCTTGTCGATTTTCTAATTTGAAACAGTATCAAATAAACTTCAAAAATTCGAGAAAAATATGAAAATGAAAGCCAATTTGATAATCTTTCAAACCCCACCATTTTTTGTCAAATCTAATTCGCAGACTATTCGAAATTGCCTTTTGAAATTAAAAAATTTTCAAATTTGATTCAGTTTGACCCCCTTGTAATTTGTAAATTTTGAAAAATTCCACAATTCGATTTTTTTCAAATGAATAGTGTTGTTTGAAAGCTAGTTGGAAAATAAAATTTATGCTCGAATTTCAGAAATTTTAGCCTAATAAATATTTGGCAATCAAATGTTTAAATCCCAATTAAAATCAAGCCAAATTTCAAGATGGTGAAAAGGCTTATGAAAGTTTGAAATTCAAAATCAAACCCTTTGCGACAATTTTTTTTTCAATTCTTTTTTCCAAAACTTTTTTTTCAAGCTTTTTCAAAACTTTTTTTCCTTTTGGAGGGAAAATTTTTCAAATCTTTTTTCTTCTTTTTTTTCAAACAAAAACTTTAACCTAAGATTCAAAAGAACCCTAAAGTTGAAACCTAATTTTTTTTCGAAAATATGCAGATTTTCTTTTTCTAACAATCAAATTCTACCTAGAATTCAAATCTACCTAGTGTTCAGAAAGGGAAACCAAAGCTAAGATAGGGATGTGCACCTGATTTTTTTTCTTCACCTATGCCTGATGTGTGAGTAGATTACACTCATCATGTTCTTGTACATCAAAAAGCAAGCAGAAGCAAATTTGTCAATGTTAAGCTCACAAAAATCACAAATCAAAATTGTGTTGCCTCCCCAACAACGGCACCATTTGTTGGAGATCATAAATCACGTATTTGATAGGAAAATGTCATAGTATAGTTGCAAAATACGACTCAACAAAAATTTAGTAACGAGACTTGAGTCCCAGTCGATCTCAGGTAGGTGTTTAGAAAGTGAGATTGATTTTTGATCTTTTTACTACTTGTTTAAAATCATACGCTGGTTTCAAGCCTGCAAATAAAAGTTGTGCCAGTCGTGTTGTTAACCCTTACTACCTGTGCGTGCATCAAATAAACTATAAAAGTGAAGGTGTGGGTACTTGTGCACACAATTCATACTTCACGATGGCTATTAACGGAAAATGAGTCAATCGCAAGGTCGTTTATATTTTCAGGAATCGACATTTTTTTGCAATATGATAGGAAATAAAATCAGGTAATTGATTATCACAAGAGAAGTAATGCAAATGGAGATTTTATTTCATCAGGAATTATCATCATTATAAGTAGAGACATGCTTGTACATGAATGATTAAAGCATAAATTTTAGCTAGCATAAAATGGATGCATGCATGGATCTAGTGAAAGATTATGCATGCATCATTCAAATAGAGGATGACTACACTACTAAGCAGCAAATTAATGTAGAAATTAAACTATGAAGAACATCTAGCTAACAAAACTCAGGGCATTGGAGGTGGTCTCCAATGGCCTATGTGGCTTGCGGTGGTAGGAGGGAAGAGAGGGGGATGGCCAATGGTGG
This sequence comes from Thalassia testudinum, assembly GCA_037157565.1. NCBI lineage: Eukaryota > Viridiplantae > Streptophyta > Magnoliopsida > Alismatales > Hydrocharitaceae > Thalassia > Thalassia testudinum. The sequence continues at coordinate 765,782 of JAZHRO010000003.1, read as the reverse complement.
GTAGGCCAGCCTTATGAGAGGTGGTGGAGAGTTGCTCTTGGATGTCCAAAAGTGCTTGGAGGTGGAGGAAGCTCATGGAGAGGAAGATGGAGGAAGAAGCTAGCAATGGAGAGTCCAAGATGGGGGCTTGTGGCCATCCAAGGGGTCTTTAAATAGACTCTTGGCTTGGCTCTCTAGAGAACTATAGAGTTCCCTAGAAGTGCCTCCATCTTGGTGTCAAGATGGGAGGGGAAGTGGTCTCTTAGATCCACTTTCTAAGAAGGTAAGTTGTGGACTCCTTGAAGACTATTTTTAGTCTTCAAGGTGGTGCCACCTTTGGAAGACTCTAGAGAAATCTAGAGTGGGTGGCTGTTAAGACCCGTGTCATTAAGCCTTTTTAAGATGTCCGTACATTAGGTCAGATGTCTGGTAAGACGTCTAGACTAAGGGTCAGACGTCTTACAAGACGTCTGGACTCATTCCCAGACGTCTGAAAATCAAAATTTTTGTGTACGTCCTCACGTCTGCACGTGTGCTGCATGCAGACAGTACGTGACCCTCGTTTTCTTCTCCTTCTCTCTCCTCTAGCCCGACGCAAACCCTAACCCCACATCTCATATAACCCCCTCCTCTCCCTCACACCACCCCCACTTCCAGCCACCCTTCTTCCTCCAACGAGAGCAGCGAGCAGCGAGCATGAGCGACATGGGAGGAGAGGAGTAGCGAGGGGAAGAGAGGAGAGCAAGCACACGAGCTCGTGAGGGAGCTCGCCGGGGAGCTCACGGCCGATCGGCACGTGCGCAAGGTGGAGAAGTGCATCGAGGAGGTCCTCCCCAACACTGTTGCAGCCGGAGCAGTAGGCGAGCGGGTGTGGCGCGGCCATGCACGGCGCAAAGAGGTGAAGGCGGGTTCTGGTTCTGGGATTCTCCCAGAATCAGACATCTGGAGCGATATCCAGACGATGTAGCCGACGTCTAGAGGAGGTCCCAGATGATTGAGAGGTAAGCTTCGCGAATGTACGTCTCCTTTTGATACGGCCATGCAGGTCGTTCCGCCGAGGTGCTGTTTCGTGCCTTATTGAGAAGATTTCACTTGATTTTGTGCAGAGGTTGCTTCGGGAAGGTGCAGGACACGCCCTCCCACGCAGTTCGGACGTTTGGGCGAGGCACTAGACGATGGGAAGCATTCCAGACGTCCGGAGAGGTTGTCGAACATCTGGAATTGGGTCCAAACGGTTCAGCGGAGTTCTTGGACGTCTAAGTAGTGCGGGACCGAGGCATGGCTCTGGACTCTTTTAAGATGTCTGAAAGATGTTCCAGACGTCTGATTTGAGTCAGAATCCCTATTTTTGACCCGTTTAGGGTCCGTTTGAGGTCCGATTTCCGCAATTGAGATACTGATGTTTCTCGTATATTTTCCTCTACTTGTTAGAATACTTTCTATACTGTTCTGAGTATTCTCTTGTGATTGATCATTGTGATAGGACCTTGTTCCGTTGTGGGTTCGGGTCTTGCTGAGGCACGTGAGCCTGTCATTCAAACCCCATTACTCTTGGGTTTACTGGTAGAGTGGCTTCCCCCTTAATTTAATTACAACTCAATTGCATGTGTGAAATGAATGATTAGAACCTAGGATATGGCATGAATCCTAGAACTAGAAATACTGGAATGTCTGTATTAAATGAATGAATTACAGTCTTGAATGAGTAGATAGAATGAATAACAGTTGCCTGCGAAATATGTAGTATTTGTGCTAGTTAAACTGTTACATGTAACTTCCTGTCGCATAAGTAAAATGACATAATATGAGCTGCATGTATATAATGGAAAGATGAATGTTGTAAACATGAGCTACCTGTGAATAACCTGAATGTGGAAATGTGAACGATAGAGTTACAAATTGCATGTGTATAACCTAAAAATGGAAATAGAAATGATGAAACCTGGTATGGCTTGGCCTGAGGAATATGAGCATGAACCCTACGAGGAATTAGGAGATGAGCTCCTGGAAATAAATGGAATGAATCTGGGATTGTGTTGGAAAGTGTGCTGACCCTTGAGTACGTGGTACCAAGGGGAGCGCATGTTACCTCTTAGTGTAAAGGGGAGCTAGCCGCCCTTGGGTTAGGACCCAAGGTTAGGATTGGCCACTTTGCACCGACTCGGTGGATCTCGTGTACACTTTACCGGGGAGAGCTACTAGTGTAGGGAGAGAGCTAGCCACCCCACGGGGCTCGGGGTTCAGCGAGCCGCCCTACATCGACTTGTTAGGCCCACTAGGCAAACTAGGGTAGTCAGGCGATGGTGCGCGGACTATGGAGGGGCGAGACCCCTATTTGGTTCTTAGGGGCTAGACCCCTGTTACTGAGAGGGCTATGCCCTATACTGGTTCCGTGCTATACTTTGGGCGCACCCGCTAATGGAAACGACTGACCGCGTGCCAATGTGGGGTACTACCCGTGCTTTTATCGCGCATGCCGTAATCACCGTTACGTCTGTCAGTGACCTTGGGGTGGTTGACTGGGTGTAGGACCACCACGAGGGACTCTCCCAGCCAAGAGAGCACCACGTGCTACTTCTACTCTTCGGAAAAGACTGCAATCAGGATCGTTCCCACGAGGAACATTCGAGATCAAGAAAGAGACCTGATAATTAAATTAAGTGGTGAAAGATAGAATAATTAGTTAAAGAAAGAAAGAAATTGAAAAATAATAGTTACCTATCCACCTTTATTTCTTAGTAGCTGGTTGCCACTCTTCTCAGCGTTCACTGACGTTTTGTACTCATAACCTTTTTCAGGTCTAGGTGTTGAGCAGCCAGAGCACACAGCTGCAGAGGGTGCTAGGCCCAGTAGAGCCCAGTAGTAGTAGTTCTTTTGTACTCATTTGTAGTAGTAAGTAGTTTCTTGTACCTTTATATTCTGTACTCTTTCATTCTGCACTTTATATTCCTGTACCTATTTTAATTTTCTACTGTTGTGGTGGTGTGTACTGTAGTAGTTTACTTCTTTATTGCTGTACTTTTGTTACTGTTAGTTGCTTGCATGGTGAATGTGGTTTATTTTACTACTTTTTGGTTACTTTCTCGTTGGATGACTGGGTCTTGGGATCAGTCGAATCAGTCCGGTCTCGTGTCCTGTAGGGATTCGGGAACCGGATCGTAACAAGATGGTATCAGAGCAAGGTCGTCCTGAGAAGTGAACCAACTAGCTGGAAAATAACTAATTCACATGCTTGTGACTAGAGTAACCACCACAACGTACCTTTTGACATCTGTTCTGAGTTTCTTTTGCTTAATGTCTGTGGAATTGACGTCTTTCTGTTCTGTGTTTGCGTCTCCTTGCAGGAGATGCACCGACGTGGAGTCAGTGAGGCAGGTCGCGGATGCGGCCGAGGTCGAGGTCAGAAGGCAGACATGTCGAGCGCGACGTCTCAGTGGACCAGCCACTACTTCCGGGCATTCAGGTCCATGACCTCGCCCAGCTGATACGGGAGATCGTACAAGAGGAGCTTCACCCACCTCCACGGGTGCCTCTCCCTGGGGCTACGGAGGGGGAGTCCTCTGTGGGATCGCGAGATAGACACAGCGTTGGACGTGGGGGAGGGGGTGGCCCTCCACCGCCCCCACTATCCTCTGATACTTCCGAGCACGAGCCCTCCTTGCCTGGAGGCATACCAGTTTCCCCACTTCAGTGCCACTACGAGATTTTCGGATAGTTTTGGAAGCTGAAGCTCCCCTCTTTCAAGGGGGATGAGGACCCGACCGAGGCGAAGGATTAGCTCGAGTAGATCGAGAAGGTGTTTGACACCCTTCGCCCCCTGCGAAGTGCCGTGTGGCCTTTGCCACGTACCAGTTGGAGAGCACGGCAAACAAGTTGTGAAGGGCGATCAGAGGTCAAGAGAGGTCGAGCCGACTTGGGACCAGTTCGTCACCCTCTTCTACGAGCAGTACTTTCCCCAGACGTGACAGGATCAAAGGAGGCGGGAGTTCCACACTCTCCGCCAGGGGACGATGACCGTGAGCGCGTATCGCACGCATTTTCTGGAGGTGTCTCATTTCGCCACGATAGCTGTAGCTACTGAAGAGGAGTGCCTGTGGAGGTTCACCGAGGGGCTCCGGCCTGATATTCGGGGGTATGTTAAACCCCTGAAGCTGCCTACGTTCTCGAGAGTGGTGGAGGCAGCTATGACATATGAGGAGACCAACCCAGCCGCATGTGACACTGACAGTGGACGGAAGAGGCCCTACCAGCCAAACTACTCATAGGGTTGGCGAGAGAGGAGGCACGCGGCGCCCGCAGGAAAGCCATCACGTTTTGCGGGGCCGTCAGTGGCCTTTGGCGGCCCCCGACAGGGGCCAGCTGCCAGCACCGGACCCCTACCCAACCATCAGCAGGGACCTACCGAGGGCGGGAGTCGAGTTCCCCTTTGATACCAGTGTGGCCAGTCGAGCCACATCAGGAGGGACTGCCCGTCTAGGGCTGAAAGTCAGTAGATGCTCCCCGCGTCGAGCACTAGAGGACGAGTAGGAGGTCACGGTTCCCAGGTGCGTGGGGGAGGACAGCAGTCGCGGGGAGGGTACCGGCCAGTGGCTACACGTCCAATGCAGAGTGTGGCTGCTTCGTCTACACCTAGAGCTAAAGAGCATATTAACGCCCTTACACACAAAGATGCCAAAACTTCATGTTCAGTGGTGGCAGGTATGGTTACAGTTTCCGGCAGACTAGTTTACACACTTTTTAATTCTGGTACCACGCACTCGTTTGTCGCTACTAGTTTTGCTGTCTATTTGGGGCAAGATTGTGTGTTGTTAGAGGATCCGTTTGTGATCAGAGGTTCGGGTGGTCAGCTGTTTGTAGCTGAGGAGGTTTACACAGGCTGTGAGGTCAGTGTTGGGGGACACAGCCTCCCCACTGATCTGATTGTGATACCGATGGAGGACTTTGGCGTGATTCTGGGGATGGACTGGTTGTCCGCTTACCACGCTTTGGTGGACTGTTTTGAGAGGAAGATCATCTTCTCCATACTGGAGATGCCTTCTTTTAAGTTTCACGGACAGCCAGTGGACGAAGGCTTCAGGTGCATTTCTGCACTTCGGGCGGCGAGACTTTTGGGTAAGGGTGTGAGGGCTTTCTGGCTTGTGTAGTGGCAGAGCCCATCCCCGTGACAGATTTTCAGAGTATCCTGGTGGTCAGAGAGTACCCCGACGTGTTCCCAAAGGAGCTGCCAGGACTACCACTCGAGCGTGAAATTGAGTTTGAGATCTCACTGGTACCGAGGACCAGCTCCATTTCTACAGCACCTTACAGGATGGCACTACTTGAGCTGCAAGAGCTCAAGTCCTAGTTTGCAGGACCTTCTGGAGAAGGGCTTTGTGAGGTCCAGTGTGTCTCCGTAGGGAGCCCCGGTATTAAATGTGAAGAAGAAGGATGGTACCCTACACCTTTGTGTGGACTACAGACAGCTGAATAGGGTCACCATCAGAAACAGGTATCCGCTACCGAGGATTGATGACTTGTTTGACCAATTGTGAGGTGTCACAGTATTCTCCTAGATAGACTTGAGGTCTGGTTACCACCAGTTGAGGATCAAGGAGACCGACATTTCCAAGACAGCTTTCCGCACTCGGTACGGACACTACGAGCTTTTGGTCATGCCGTTTGGGCTGACCAACGCTCCCGCTGCTTTCATGGATTTGATGAACCAGGTGTTCAGACCGTATCTGGATCAGTTAGTGGTGGTATTTATTAATGATGTGCTCATCTACTCTCGGGATCAGGCGCAGCACAGACAGCACTTGCGGATGGTTTTGGACACATTGAGACAACGTAGACTGTATGCCAAGTACAGCAAGTGCAAGTTCTGGTTGAGGGAGGTGACTTTTCTAGGTCATGTGATATCAGGGGATGACTTGGCTGTGGATCCAGCCAAGGTTGAGGCAGTGCTCAGGTGGGAGAGACCACGTACAGTGACAGAGATCCGCAACTTCTTGGGATTGGCAGGCTACTACCGGCGGTTTATGAGGGGTTTCTCACAGATTGCACGTCCTATGACACAGCTAACCCGGAAGGACGTGCCCTTTTCTTAGACAGATGCTTGTGAGGAGTGTTTTCATGAGTTGAAGGAGAGGCTGACTTCAGCTCTCGTACTTACCATCCCAGACAGCAGTGGCGGTTTCGTTGTATACACAGACGCTTCTTTGCAGGGGTTAGGGGGTGTGCTCATGCAGCGGGGTCACGTTGTCGCTTACACTTCGCGACAACTAAAGCCCCATGAGCATAGCTACCCTACCCACGACTAGAGCTGGCAGCTGTCGTCTTCGCGCTGAAGACTTGGAGGCACTACCTGTACGGTGAGACTTTTGAGATTTTCACAGATCATAAGAGCCTCAGGTACTTATTTGATCAGAAGGAGCTTAACATGAAACAGAGACGTTGGTTAGAGCTCCTGAAGGACTATGACTGCAGCATTTCCTACCATCCATGGAAGGCCAACGTGGTGGCTGACGCCTTGAGTCGGAAGGCACCCACCCACTTTGCCAGTATACAGGCACAGAGTTGGAGACTCATGGAGGAGATGGGTAGTTGGCGACTCTTAGAGTTACTAGAGCACTGCGGGGCAATGACTGTGACACGACAGATGAGGCCAAAGCTGATAGACCGCATCATCATAAGACAAATGGCAGACCCGTACCTACAGTCGTTGTGTGATAGAGTATTGTAAAGGGACCCTGGAGACTTCTCCTTACGACGGGATGCTGTGCATGAGGGGACGTTTGTGCGTTCCCAGGGACGAGCTGTTGAGAGAGCTCCTGGCTGAGGCACACAGTTCCAAGTTCACCATACATCCCAGGAACACAAAGATGTATCATGATTTGAAATGCGACTTTTGGTGGAGGGGAATGAAGCGAGATGTAGGTAAATTCGTACAGCAATGTTTAGTGTGCCTGCAAGTGAAAGCCGAGCATCAGAGGCCTGCAGGGCCATTGCAGACACTTCCAATGCCAAAGTGGAAGTGGGAGAACATCACCATGGATTTGGTGGTGGGCTTACCCGTTACCCAGTGAGGACACGATGCAATCTGGGTGATTGTAGATAGATTAATAAAGACGGCACGTTTCTTGCCGATCCGAGTCACCTTGGGACCAGCACAGTTAGTAGAGAGGTATATCCGCGACGTAGTACATCTGCACGGAGTTCCGCAGGAGATTGTATCCGACCGGGATACCTGGTTTACGTCCCAGTTTTGGGCTGAGTTTCAGCAGGCCTTGGGGACACGGTTGAGGTTCAGTATAGCATACCACCCCCAGACGGACGAACAGTCAGAGCGCACGATACAGACGCTTGAGGACCTTTTGTGTGCCTGTGTACTGGACTGGAGGAGCTCTTGGGAGGAGCACTTGCCCCTAGCGGAGTTTGCATATAATAACAGCTATCACTCGAGCATCGGCATGGCACCCTACGAGGCTCTATACGGACGAAGGTGTACTGCACCCTTGAGTTGGGTTAAGGTGGGGACCAAGTGGGAGGTTGGCCCCAGGCTGATCCGGCAGAGTCAGGAGGTGATTGAGTAGATTCATAGGCAACTCCACACTGTCAGGAGCAGACAGAAAAGCTATGCCGATCAGAAGTGCAGAGAGGTACAATTTAAGGTTGGGGATCACGTCTTCCTTCACATTTCGCCCATGAAGGGCCTGCAGCATTTTGAGGTGAAAGGGAAGCTAGCGTTGAGGTTTGTGGGGCCCTTTGAGGTCCTGGAGCGGGTTGGACCCGTTGCTTATAGGCTTGCCCTTCCTCCCCAGCTTTCTGGTGTGCACGACGTGTTCCATGTGTTCAACCTCAGGAAGTATATCGCCGATCCCAGTCACGTTCTGAGCCATGAGGGTGTCAAGGTGGGTGACGACCTGACCTACCCTGAGCGGCCAGTGCAGATACTAGACAGAGCCATCCGAAGTTTGAGACGGAAGCGGGTACCCTTGGTGAAGGTCATGTGGAGGAGCCAGAGGTACGAGGAGGCTACCTGGGAGCCTGAGGCGATGATGCGAGAGTAGTACGCGGAGCTCTTTAAGGGTACGTCTTTTCGGACTAGCTTCGGTCCTCTTTGAGTTTGTTATGCGTATGTTATTCTTTTTCCGCACCCTAGCTAGCTCAAGTTTCGAGGACGAAACTTCCTTTGAGTTTGTTATGTTGTTAAGACCCGTGTCATTAAGCCTTTTTAAGATGTCCGTACTTTAGGTCAGACGTCTGGACTCATTCCCAGACGTCTGAAAATCAAAATTTCTGTGTACGTCCTCGCATCTACACATGTGTTGTGCACAGACAGTACGTGACCCTCGTTTTCTTCTCCTTCTCTCTCCTCTCGCTCGACGTAAACCCTAACCCCACACCTTATATAACCCCCTCCTCTCCCTCACACCACCCTACTTCCAGCCACCCTTCTCCTTCCTCCAGCGAGAGCAGCGAGCAGCGAGCGTGAGCGGCATGGGAGGAGAGGAGCAGCGAGGGGAAGAGACGAGAGCAAGCACGCGAGCTCGTGTGGGAGCTCGCCGAGGAGCTCACGGCTGGTCGACACGTACGCAAGGCGGAGGAGTGCACCGAGGAGGTCCTCCCCGACACTACTGCAGCTGGAGCAGTAGGCGAGTGCCATGGCCACGCGTGGTGCGAAGATGCAAAGGCGGGTTCAGGTTCTGGGATTCTCCCAGAATCAGACGTCTAGAGTGATATCCAGACGACGTAGCTGACATCTGAAGGAGGTCCCAAACGACTGAGAGGTAAGCTTCGCGAACGTATGTCTCCTTTGCGGATACAGCCATGCAGGTCATTCCGCCGAGGTGCTGTTTCACGCCTTATTGAGAAGATTTCGCTTGATTTTGTGCAGAGGTTGCTTCGAGAAGGCGCGAGACACGCCCTCCCACGCAGTTCGAACATCTGGGCGAGGCACCAGACGATGGGAAGCATTTCCAAATGTCCGGAGAGGTTGTCGGATGTCTAGAACTTGGTCCAGACGGTTTAGCGGAGTTCCTGGACATCTGAGGAGTAGCGTGGGACTGAGGCATGGCTCTAGACTCTTTTAAGACGTCTGGAAAGTGTTCCAGACGTCCAAACGTCTGATTTGAGTCAGAATCCCTATTTTTGACCCGTTTATGGTCCGTTTGAGGTCCGATTTCCGCAATTGAGATACCGATGTTTCTCGTATGTTTTCCTCTACTTGTTGGAATACTTTCTATATTGTTTTGAGTATTCTCTTGTGATTGATCCTTGTGATAGTACCTTATTCTATTGAGGGTTTGGGGCTTGCTGAGGCACGTGAGCCTGCCGTTCAAACCCCATTACTCTTGGATTTACTGGTAGAGTGGCTTCCCCCTTAATTTAATTACAACTCAATTGCATGTGTGAAATGAATGATTAGAACCTAGGATATAGCATGAATCCTAGGACTAGAAATACTGGAATGTCTATATTAAATGAATAAATTACAGTCTTGAATGAATAGATAGAATGAATAACAGTTGCCTGCGAAATATATAGTATTTGTGCTAGTTAAACTGTTACATGTAACTTCCTGTCGCACAAGTGAAATAACATAATATGATCTGCATGTATATAATGGAAAGATGAATGTTATAAGCACAAGCTACCTGTGAATAACCTAAATGTGAAAATGTGAATGATAGAGTTACAAATTGCATGTGTATAACCTGAGAATGGAAATAGAAATGATAAAACTTGGTATGACTTGGCCTGAGAAATATGAGCATGAACCCTATGGGAAATTAGGAGATGAGCTCCTGGAAATAAATGGAATGAATCTGGGATTGTGTTGGGAAGTGTACTGGCCCTTGAGTACGTGGTACCAAGGGGAGCGCATGTTACCTCTTAGTGTAGAGGGGAGCTAGCCGCCCTTGGGTTGGGACCCGGGGTTAGGATTGACCACTTTGCACCGACTCGGTGGCCCTCGTGTACACTGTACCGGGGAGAGCTACTAGTATAGGGAGAGAGCTAGCCACCCCACGGGGCTTGGGGTTCAGCTAGCCGGCCTACATCGACTTGTTGGGCCCACTAGGCAAATCAGGGTAGTCAGGCGAGGGTGCACAGACTGTGAAGGGGCGAAACCCCTGTTTTGTTCTTAGGGGCTAGACCCCTATTACTGAGAGGGCTATGCCCTATACTGGTTCCGTGATGTACTTTGGGCGCACCCGCTAACGGAAACGACTGACCATGTGCCAGTACGGGATAGCTACCCGTATGTTTATCACGCGTGCCATAGTCACCGTTACGTTTGTCAGTGACCTTGGGGTGGTTGACTGGATGTAGGACCACCACGGGGGACTCTCCCACCTAGGAGAGCACCACGTGCTACTTCTACTCTTCGGAAAAGACTACAATCAAGATCGTTCCCACGAAGAACATTCCAAATCAAGAAAGAGACCTGATAATTAAATTAAGTGGTGAAAGAAAGAATAATTAGTTAAAGAAAGAAGGAAATTGAAAAATAATAGCTACCTGTCCACATTTACTGCTTAGTAGTTGGTTGCCACTCTACTCAGTGTTCACTGACGTTTTATACTCATAACCTTTTTCAGGTCCAGGTGTTGAGCAGCTAGAGCACACGGCTGCAGAGGATGCTGGGCCCAGTAGAGCCCAGTAGTTGTAGTTCTTTTGTACTCATTCGTAGTAGTGAGTAGCTTCTGGTAACTTTATATTCTGTACTATTTTGTTCTGCACTTTATATTCATGTACCTCTTTTAATTTTCTACTGTTGTGGTGGTGTGTACTGTAGTAGTTTACTTCTTTATTACTGTACTTTTGTTACTGTTAGTTGCTTGCATGGTGAATGTGGTTTATTTTAATACTTTTTGGTTACTTTCTCATTGGACGACTTGATCTTGGGATTAGTCGAGTCGGTCCGGTCTCATGTCTTGTGTGGATTTGGGAACCGGGTCGTAACAGCAACTATGTGTGTGTGTGTGGTGTGTGTGCATGACTATGAAGGTGTGTGTGAGTGGTCTAGGTCAAGTCCTATAGGTCTAGATGATTGGGTTTAGGTAGGCTCCTAAAATTAGGGTTATAAACCCTACTACTAAGGTGAATGTGTAGTTAAACTTACAAGTTTAATTGAGTGAATGTATGTCTAATTGGGAGTGAAAATATCCAATTAGGTCAGGCTTGAGTCAATTGGATTCTCACTGAGTTCAATTAGACTTGTGCTGGTTGAGATATGAGCTCAATTGATCTCTATGAGTCCAATTGACTAGGTGAGTGTAATTGCCTTAGGTTCAAGTCAATTGGGCTTCGTGAGAACCTAATTAGGTTATTAGGAGGGTCTTGGGGTAGTATACTAGGCTTAGGGCACCTTAATTTAGGTTCCCTGGAGTGTAGAATTGGGTTTAGGGGCTTAGGAAATCAAGATCCAAGCTTGATTTCAAAAATAGGGATTAGAGAAGGGTTCTAGACATCTGATTTTTTAATCAGACGACTTATACTTCAAAATCAAAAGTCCAAAACTCTGGTTTGGATGTCCAAAGTTGAGTTAGGGAGGAGTTTAGGTTTTGTCTTGAAATTCTGTAGAAATTAGATGTTTGAGACTTTGTCTGGATGTCCAATTTTCCAGCAGAATTGGGTTTTAGGTCTGCAGTTTGTGTCTAAGGGCTCTGGGCATCCAGCAACCTACCTTGACGTCTAGATATGGGCTGTAATGAGGGTTTTGAGGTATCTTAGGCTGAGGTGGCCTAATCTAAGTGTGGCTACGGTTTAGGAGGGTCTCTAGGGCTATCCTATGGCTAGGAAAGGTCCTATGTTTTTCATAATTTAACTCTACATTAAAATTCTACTTAGTAGAGTAGTATACCTCTCCCTATATTATTTCTTCCTCTTTATTCCAAGGCTTGTACTCCAGCTCTGCTGCAGCTCTAGCTTCATCCCTGCTTCAACTCTAGTTTCAAGCCATCTTCTGAGCTTCTTATTGCCTACAATCCAAATAATGCACCAATCAGTACATTATAACATTATTTTATGCATATCTAAATAAAATAGGAAAGATGCAATGCATGCTATTTATGCATGCATTACACAACAATTATGCTAAGTTCTGACTTAATTTAGGTCATTTAAGTCCTATGATTGATGTGCAATCAAGGTGGAAGTGGTGTCTTTGGAGGAAAGGGAGAAGATATTTACAAAGGGTATTGCAACATCCTTTTAGGGTTTTCTTGATTTGTCTAGACTTTTTAGCCATCTTATGATCCGAATTTCAATTTGCACATAAAAGAAAAGTTGTAGCCCTTGAAATTAGATTTCAAAGGCAACTTGAATCACTCAATTTGGATTTAAAATGAAAACATTATGACCAAAATATTAAAGGCGTGCTAGGCTGTCACGAATTAGGATTCTAGAATATGGAAAGTGGAAACATGATTTTTGGAAGGTGGATCTTGGAATTGATGGTGGATGCCAAGGGCCTTTTTGGAATGTTAGTTGTGGAAAAAGGCCTCTTATGGTTTCTAAAGGTTCCTCCAATGTGAAACCAAAGGAAATATTAAATGGGTATGTTCATAGTTGAGAGAATTAAGGAAAGGAAATAATCAATCAAGTTTATTTGATTAGAATTGAATAGTCTTGATTGATTTTCTTCCAAAGAATAACAACACACCAATATATATGAATTTTGGTGGATAAATAAGGTTGGACGTGGACCATATAGGAATTAGGATTAGGGTTTCTTTTCCATTTTGGGTCATTTCTGTCCATTTTTTAGCTACAAAAATGATTTCTGACCCATTTTTGAGCTCCAATGTTCCTCTAGGTTCCATTTCTCTCTATATCCTCCTGACTCAGCCTATATTAAAATCATAGACTACTAGTTTAATCCAAAAATAGGCTCATCAATACATAAATAACTTGCATGTAGCTATTTTAACCTAAATGCAGAAATGCAAAATATGAAATATCTAAATGCAATTAAGTCTTTACTACTATGAAACTAACATTATTTAGGCATTATTTAGATATATAAATATGTGTTCATCAGACCCTGGTCAATATTTACATTGCATTGCCATTCATACAATAATACCTCCATACCAATGGCTTCTTTAGAAGATGAAATTTGTCTCCAATAGAACGAGGAATGTCAATACGGTATTTCTCAATGGGAATTAGAATCAGTCCAACCCAAGCCCACCCTATTGACATCCCTAAATAGAGCGAAATTCAGCCCAAGGTAGGGGTTTTATTAAGGTGTTTGCAAGCTGGTCTGGTGTAGGAATGCAATGCAGCAAAAGATTATTGTTGCCAACTTGATCACTAACAAAATGATAGTCGACTAAAGCACAGTAATGGAATCCAAATATGTTTAGCTAAAGCATTTGCAATTGTGCAATACTCTACTTCAGTGGGGGACCGACCAATAGTTTATTGCTTTTTTGCAAGAACAAAAAATATGTGTCCGGTAAAGAAAAATGATGAGACCTACTGTAGACTAGTGATCAATGGAGTAGGATGCCCAATCTACATCTAAATATGCAAGTAGAATTGTATTGGTGCGACGTATGTGTAGGCCATAATCAATGGTGCTTTTAAGCAACATAGGAAGTGAGCATTTTTAGGATGAGCCATGACTTAACTAAATTTATTTATTGAATAAGCAATAGTTATTCTTGTAAATTGCAAAACATGTGGGTGATGTACTACGTCACCCCAGAGGTATATTTTCAATACTTGTGGGGACCCTAGAATGGGAAGAAATTAGTTCTTTCCATTTGGTGCTAGTTAAGGTTGTTTATTTAATTCCTACTTACTCAATTTTTCAGGCTTGATCAATTTTTGGAATCAAGTTTTAAACAATCATATGTCAAGCTTCTGTGATGCAATCAAGAAAATCATTCGTCTAGCAAGATATTAGAGCCAAGGTCGATTCATATTTTAGTGAAAGTATACGGATTTAGGGTTTTGTATCACAAAAATTGGATTAGCAAATATAATTAGGACATGTTTTGCTACTGGACATTTGATACCTATATTGGATGTCCAGAGCATTGATTAGATGTTTAGCACACATGTTAGTCATCCAGTCTGTAAGGCAAAGGGTATTAGACTTCTAACATGAATACCAAATGATTCATTTTGCTATGTATGTCTTTTGATGAGGTTGTTAGTGAAAAAATACTAGAGGTGGGGGTGAATAGTGTAATTGAAACATAATAGCTAAATAAAATGAAATGACAAAATTGAACACTAATATTTTTATGTGGAAACCTAGATCGAGAGAAAACCACTACCTAAGTCGACCTGACTTAGGATTTCTAATCACTATGTGATCAAACCACTAATCACACCACTTTAAACTAAGGGTGGTGTATATCAATTATAAATCTCACCTTCGACTCCTAAACAGAGGTTTCTCCCTTCACAAGGAAGGGACGGGGATTTGACAAGTCGGATACCTAAGTACAATAACAAGAAAATAAACTGAAATAAAACCACAACCTATAAAGCACCCCAAATAGATAATAACGTGGTCTAGCTACTATAGGTGATTAGGAAACTCCCTGAGATGATTGTTGCAATTGAGTAGCGAGAGAGACAGAGTTTTGCCCAAAAATGAGAGAGAGCACAACACTAAGGCAACTAGCAAATAGAGCAATATAAAGTGTAATGCTTGTGGTGTATCTCCAATGGGTGTGTTTGCCTAATGGGGGGTTAAGGGGTATTTATAGGGCTCAAGAGAACCTTCAAGAAGGCTTGGGAGCCTTCTCTTAGTCATTGGAGGCAACTCCCCATTGATTTGGTTGAAAGCAAAATCAAATCAGGAAATCAATGTTTTTGATAACAGAATCAGATGTCTAAATAATAGGTTAGATGTCTGATATAGGATCTCTAAACGTCTGATGGAAAATGTGGACATCTAATAATGAGGGTCAATGTTATTGGCCTTAATTGGATCTAAACAGTGTACTTGTCATTAAGTGTCAGTTGTTTGAAAGCTCATTATAAGATGTCTAATAGAAATTTTGGATGTCTGAAATTGAACGGGTTTGTTCTTGGATTAGATCAGATCCAAACAAGGATATAGTATATAATAGTCAGATGTCTACTAGACATCTAACAATATCATTGGGCATCTGATAGTCATAATGACCTCGGATTTAGGATTTCTTACAAATCTAAGATTCAAGATTATATCTGACAAATCTTTTTTCAAGTCAAATTGATTATAACGTTCTAATATTAGATGTCTGGGACTAGGTCTGGACGTTTGGAAATAAGACTAAAAATCTCCCTAACTTGGTTCATGTGGATTTGGTTCTAACAAGAGAAGATTTGGACTTGATTAGTCCTAATAGTCATATATTTCTTGACTAAGTGTGTGTTCAGACATCTAGAGTGTCCTATGGACGTCCGATACTAAGTCTGGTCATCTGAAACCTAAGTATTTAATTTCTTAAGGTGGTATATATGGTATTTGGTTGTCTGATCTAAGTATCATATGACTTAACTTTCCATATTAGATGTCTGGATGCATGATACTAAGGTATATGTTGGTATTAAAATTTTATTTTGTTTCTAAGTTTTTGCTTAAGTATTGAGAGCCTAAGTCAAGAGTTCCTATATCTAGATGTGAGCTCTTTACAACTTTTCTAGACTCAACAAATAGAAAATTACAACTCTTTTCAATAGTACATATACAAATGATCCTAAGACCTAGACACTGACATCTTCATCCTTGAGTCTTCCTTTTGAGATAGTTATGAGATGATACTTGCAACTTGGTTATGATAGAGATAAGAAATAGTGATTTATTTACTTTTTGTTATTTTGTAAAATCATCAAAACATATATTGAGAGAGGTTAAACTAATAATTAAACATCTGATCTGTGGGCAAAAATTATTTTTGTTCTCTATAAGACCCTATTTTGATGCTTCAATGCTTGATCATTGTGGTTAGATGTCCAAATTGTGCTTGATTGCCAGGAAAGTTGTATTATAAATTAAGATTTAACCTGAAATCAAATTAGATTAGATGCAACCTTTAATGAAAAAATCAATATGGTTATTAGAGAATATACGTTTGTTTTATTTTTTAGAGGGTGAAATTTGTTGAATGTTTGCTTTCGTTTTTTGATTGTATGTGCTTAATCTATGTTGTGATGTGATCCTCATAGCATTAGGCACGTAGTTCATTTTCAAAATCTGAACAAACTATAAATTGTTTGGAAAATCAGATTTTAGAAATAATAATGAGATTTTTTCTGGAATTAAAAGTTCTCAAAAGAATAGCATGCCAGCGTTTGCTTCAAATTGGATCTCAATTAAGGTTTCACTAGAAAAAACTAATTGTGCTCACTAAATATGATTGAGAGTAACAATAGGAGAATCAATCACTCCCATCCCCTCGACATGTGATGTTGTATGTAAAGACTCAAACCTAGATTCTAGAGTCATTTTGGACTTAAGTGTGCTAAGACAAACCTGTCGACGTTTTTCGTGTGCAAATTAGAGCCTGTGCAATTTAAAAATAAGTAATTGAATCAGAAACTTGTGCATTTTTCATTTTTGTGATTCAGACCTTAGATTGATGATCCAAAAGTATAGATATCCTCCTGGTGTTATAAGGATTCTAACAATATGTTTCGTGCAGTGATCAAACCTTGGATACACAAAACACGTGTGAAACGTGAGCAAACCCATGTGCGACCTGCCTTAGGAATTGCACTATACAAATGACATCCATTTGGAAATCCATGAAATATGTTGGATTCCTCGTCTTGAAATGAATTTGATGATATGTGTCTCATGGAGATCGGATTTCATTTGACCTAGTTACAATTGTTTGTAGTTATGGAAAGTTTTTTTTTTAAAAAAAAAGATGAATTCCTAATCTCTTATTTTTCTCAACCTAAATTCTCCAACCCATCTCTTGTGTCTCCTATTTTTCCCCACCTATAAAAAAGAAAGCCTTTCCCTAAATAGTGAAACTCATACAGCTGCCTTCCATATTCATCTCTCCCATGCAAGAAGAAGAGAAAGAGAGTGAATGTGAAAGAAAGAGAGAGGGAGAGATAGAGCAAGAAGAAGGGGTGGAGAATGGGAAAGAGGGAGGCTGAGTGAGTGGCATACAACAAAGAATGCAACGGTGACAGCGTCGGCGGAGGAAAGTGAGTTAATTTTTTTTTGTTTGTTTGCTTTCTTTTTTTCACAGGTGAATGGATGGTTGAGGAAGAGGGAGGCCAAGGGAAGGAGCAAAGAGAAGAGAGAGGGACATGAGTGAGGAGAGGAGACAACGATGGTAAGGAGGAACCCCTACATGTGTGGGGGGCATATGGGGAGAGAACCGTGAAGAGAAGATGAGGAGGAGGCTGGTGGGGGGGGAGCTCACCGTGGTCGGTGAATGACCATTGTGTGGTTGAAGGAGAGGCTGGCTCTGTCGTGGAGGTGGTCGTCACTGTAGTTGGCGTGTGTGGTATCACAGGGAGGAGTGCACAACTTGAAGGAGCGAGAGCGAACGAAGAAGATGAAGTGGTGTGAAAATTGTACTTAAAAAATAGAGTTTTAAATGTTGCATCTTGGTCGCTATGAAGGGAATATAAGTTATTTAAGATCTGACGATCGAGCTTGTTTTACATAGATCAAGGCCATCCGAGGTCAGAGTTCAGTGATCTAAGACTCGATCTTGATGTTCTTGAGTGTGTCAAACGCATCCGTACTATTGGATTAGACGGATTCCACCGCAAATTCTAAGGCAAAGATTGAGGAGACATGTGATGTTGAGTCTTTTAACTATTTTTGCAAAGTCATTGTGACCCCCTGACGACGTTAGGTAGAGTAACCTCTCTTTCCCAGTGTGGTTTGCCTACATTACGATTTTCTTTGTGTCTTGCACCGTTTAGCATGTGTTTTCTCCTCTGGCTGGGATCGAAACTCATCTTCATGATTCCTTTTACTTTGGGTACTTTAATATTAAATATTAATGCTGTAAATCAAGTTGATGACTTGGAATGTGAATAGATGAATTGATATAATTAACTGCTAGATAAAAAGGAATTAATTATAATTTATTAGATGATTTTTCATGAATTAAATGAATTATGGAGTATTTAAGATTATTAGATGTGGCCTTAATCATCGCATGTGTGAAAAGAACTCCATTTTTTGTAAAACTAGCATCACTATGATGGTTAATAAATTAATTTGAACCACTGTCAAAAATTGGAAACTAAGTCATTTAGCAGTCAATTTTGGAAGTGATGTGATCTAAGCTCTTTCATAACTTTGAAAAAATAGGTGTATATCATGAGACTTATGGGTTAATTAATTAACGCTATTAATTTAATTATCTAAAAATAAGTTATTAAATTGATAATGACGAAT
Organism: Thalassia testudinum; assembly: GCA_037157565.1. Taxonomy (NCBI): domain Eukaryota; kingdom Viridiplantae; phylum Streptophyta; class Magnoliopsida; order Alismatales; family Hydrocharitaceae; genus Thalassia; species Thalassia testudinum. The sequence goes on along the minus strand of JAZHRO010000003.1, from coordinate 747,439 downwards.
TGGTTGGAAATAAATTGGATAATTGTTTTAGCCCTACTACTCGTCGGGTCTTTAGCTGTAGCTTTAGTCTTTTAGATTGATTTTAGGCTAGTTTAGGGAATTGTTGGCCTCTTTATGACTCTTGGTTAGGCTTAGTGGCCAACTAGGATGACGGGATGCATGGCTCGAGGGTTGGAGTTGGCTTTCTTTACTCGACTAGTGGGTAGGTCATTGGCTATCTATGGTTCAATGTGTATAGCTAGCATGTGTTAACATCATATGATGTAGTTGCCACCCCTTTCTGTAATGACTTTAGGGTGACAAAGCATGGTAACTTGATAGGTATAAGTCGCCTTCTCGACCATAAGGGTGGCTTATATCAATCTTGCACCTCAGCAAGTCACACGAAATTGCCTTGTGCCCTAAGATGTTGATTAATAGGATTTTTACTATAACAAATTGGGCTTAACTTGTAACACGAACAAAATGATGTAAAGATTAATAAATAGATTAACTTATGAAATAATACCCTTTCTCTTACTCTCTCTCTATTATTACTTTTGTACTTGGTTGTTGTTTGTGCTCAGTTTTTATTGATGTCTTCTTTGGGTTATGTACTTAGATGAGTTGAGCAACCAAGGGTTGAGGCTATGGTTGGTCCTTTTGCTATAGGACCTAGCACGTGACCTGAAGACGGTCCGTGTGGATGGTAGTTCTAGTTATGTGAGTTTTCCTTTTAGTTTTCTAGTGATTGTACTTTGCTGCTCTAGTACTCCTTTCCTTTTACTACTTTTTGTTGGTGAACGCTTACTACTTTTGTCACCACTATTTTATTTGATGTATTATGAATTTTTGTTTGGCTATTGTTGTTGTTTTATGGTTATGTATTGGGTGACTGCGATTATGTTATGTGTTGGATGTTATTTCATATTTGGGGCTTGAGTCTCATCTGGTTTACTCGGTTGGTGGAACCCGAGTCGTCACATTGTATGTTGTATTGTTTCGCAATGTTTCGTCAGTTTTAATATTGTGGAATGTGATATGATCACATGGTGGCATGCAATGGGTTGTGAAGTGATTGTGAGCAACTTGAGTTGTAATATGTATATAGTGAAATCCATGAGATGCATGCATGTGATGTGTGTATATGGAATGAATATTTGTATGTTCTTAGATGCATGAGGATGCAATCTTAAGCATAATACATAGGAAAATATTAGAATACAATTCAAATCTAGATTAGGTTGAGATCATTAATTCAATAGGATTAAATTGACTCTTCTCAAGTAGAGCTAGCCATACTACTAGGACTAGATCCTTGAAGCATCAAGTGGATCATTGTGGTGATGATGAACCATCAACCTCCACCAAGGTGGGTGGATGTAATCATTGGATTATGTCAATGAGTACACTCCCCCTTGGGAGGTGTTCTACATGCGAATATTTACATGAAAGTATGTGTAGAAGCTAGTAAATTTATATTCAAAATTGAACTCGAGAATAAAGAAATTGAGGTTTTCAAAATGGAGTCCAAGTCGTTCACATGGAGGCTACTGGACTAATCTCTTTCCTAAATTCTATGGAGTGGATAAATAAGATGATGAATATGAGATTGACTTGAACTAAAACTAAAGAAGTAAGAACTAGAACTAGAACTAGCAACTAGAAGTAATAAGAATACTTGAAGGCAAGTAGAGAATAAAAACAACTAGAACTTTATTGAATCTCAAATTTGTGAACTTCAAAATTAAGTTTAGGATTAGGAATATGATTTGGTTTTGAGTTTTAAGATAGGGATTTAGGTAGGTAATTTAGGACCCTAGGATTTAGATCTAGTGTTCGATAAATTATGGTGTATTTTGACCATTTAAAATAGTATTTATTGAGGATAAAAGGGATGGCCAAATAAGGTTTGTTAGGTTGGGATTTAGGATTAGGTTGGGTAGAAAATTAGGGTTGGCTTAGTCAATAATAGCTAGCCAATAAGGTTAGAAATTGAGGTGTGGTGGCTAGCCATTATATAGGGAGATTAGGCTAGGTTAGGCGGCAATTAGGTGTGCAGGAATTAGGCTCCTAATTAGGCTAGGTCTAAGAGCTAATTGGGTTAGGAAATAGGTTCACCAACTTGGCTCAGCCATCTCCTCTAAGTGAGCTCAAATCTAATTCTTCCTCCTACCAACATCCAGTAAGCTTGAAACCTGGCACCTACATGCATATGAAGAACATCAGGGCACCAAAAATAGCTAAGGGAAAATTACATTAAAATCGAAACTTATGCATTATTTACATAATACACTAAATGACTAATTTACCCTATATAAATGCATTCTAACCTAGTTTACCCTCAGACTAACATTAGTTAAGCATAAATTAATGTAAATAAATATGAAATTAATAGGAGGGCATTGGCATAGAATGCAGGTGGAGTAGATCACCTCATTTCTTGAATGGGATGGGTTGGGCTACACGTAAGTCTTCTTGGATGTAGTTTATAACCCCTCGATTAGGTGCATTTGGGAGTTCATGTACGTAGTCCCACGCATGCTCAACAATGTTTTGACACACATGGTGTAACGTACATGAAAAGGCTAAACAATACAAAAATGCAAGTTAGATTTGAGAGGTAGAAAGATTTCCCATTTCTCCTGTTGAGATTGTGTATGCAGCCCCTTGTAGCTACACTATCTAAATGATTTGGAAAGCTTGTCAGCACTTTGAGGCATTAGGATCAAAATGACTCTTAATTTGAGAGTTAGAGAGGAAACAACACTTAAATTGGATGTATTGGAAGACCTTTGTTTTAAAAGTCTCGAAACAAACCATTTTCAAAACCTAACCACACTCATGTTGTTTCCATATGACACTTTTCAAAACTACTTTCGATGTGAATAAGTGGACCAAATCCATTCATGATGAATGGTTCACTATTACGACTCGACTCAAATCCATAAAAGGAAACGATCGAATCAACGTTCTCGTACCCATGGACTTAGTTGTCCAATGAGTAATATATAGAAGGCACAACACATACACAATCCACAATCCCACTTGTAGTAAAGCAGATATGCACTTAAAGAAAGTAGTAAAAAGCAGTTACTACTGAAAAGTAAATGCAGTACATAGCCATCAAAAGAAATAGAGTGCGGAATTTAAAAGAGTTTCAGCTCTAATACACCTAGGAGGAGGAACTATAAAAGGAAATAGAACTAGCTAGCATGGTAGCTACCACTACTGAGGTGCATGTCTAGGTTCCGCATGTACCCTTGTTTCCCACAACCGTAGAGTAGGGAAACCCACTAGCATGACCTAAGTACACAACCAGAGTAGACGTCAACAAAAGCTGAGTAGAGTAGCTTAAAAGAAGTGCAGTAAAAATGAAGCACAATAGTAAAGATGTAGTGAAAGCCGATAGTGCATGGTTGTTGTATTAACAATATTTACTTTGATATTTAAGCTAGTTCCATTTTCATTTGACTTATGTCTTTTTGTTTTCCCCCATATCCCGTTACGTACAAGTCAAACTCTTTCCCAACTCAAACATCTTTGATATATTTCCATTTAGGTATTTAATTGTTGTCTAATTATTGCTAGTTTGAGGGTGATTTTGATCATATTGCCTTACATTAGGATAGATTAGTCATATTGCAGTATTTTGTAAATATTACATTTTTAGGGGTTTACTTATAATTTTGCTGTTATTTATATTTAGTGCCTTGATGAGAATTGTTTATATGATGGCAGGTACCAGGTATGGATGTGAGTAGATCTCCATATAAATGTATAATCAATTTGAGCTCAATCTTTTGATCAAGGTTGAACCTATTGCTTGAACCTAACCCAATTGGACCTTATACCTAGCCTTCCAAACAAATTAAGCTAGTTGTCCACTACAACTCAATAAAACCTTATGTGGTCATCCCTTAGCCACTAAGAAAACACTCTTGGATGGCCACATAATGTCGTTTCATCCTCACCCTTGATCTTAGATCCTAGGGCTCTTAATCGCCACCTAAAGCTAAGAACATATCCTTTACAATTACCCATGCTAACTACCCCCCTACCCCTTGCCCTCTACCATGTGGTCGACCATTAGGAAGTCCTAAACCTAGCCACTAGATCATGATTCAAAGGCCTTGATTGCATCTCCAAAAAACCTATCCTAATCCCTTCCTAAACTAACCCTAGATGGCCACATCACTTGATTAAATCTCCACCACACAACCTTGACCCAATGACCCACACTCCACCAAGTGGTCAGCCAAATAGACTCAGCAACCACCTTAGGTGGCTGACTATTTGTGGCTCCATCATGGCCCTTGATTCCTTCTTTGATTAGATCCAAGCCCTTGATTCAATTCGAACAAAAACCAACTCTACCAATCTACTTCATCATTTGATTCTAACCCTTGGTTCCTAGACACACAATCCTAGCCTTTCATTTTCATGATCCAAGCCTCTAAAAACCCACCAATCATATGCTTCCCAGATCCCTATAAATAAATCCTATGGCTGCCTCCCCCCCCCCCTCTCCTTATTCATTCATTCCTCTCCTTCCAGCTCTCTTCCATTCCTCCCTCTCCATGTCTCTAAACCTAGTCTGCATCTTTGCATCTTGTCGAATTTCTGCTTATACTTGCGCAAGAGTACTAGAAGGCCTCCTCCATCACCTTCTCAACGACTCTACACATGCCATGACTTGCTTTTTCTTATCGCTTTCTATTGTAGTTTTGTTTAGAGATTTAATAGTTGTACTTGTTCTAGAAGATTTCAAATTCCAAGCAATTGTCTGGTAGGTATTATTTTCATCCTTATAGTTGTAATTGAATCTTTCATTAATAAAATTTCTAGTTTTTGATATCCCTTGCCTCTACTGTTTAGTTGCTGCATTTATTTGCTTTTGTTTATTGATTTCATTAGTTAGGGTTTCATTCCACTTAAGTTTTTGCAATACAATTTACTTTGCAATTTGATCTCATCTCATATTCATTTCCTTATTCAAAACAACCAAAAAACTCAAAATATAAAAATACCAGAAATATTTCCTGTTGAGAGATTTGAAAATGATTTCAAACTCTGTCCCACCTCCTTAAGATGGCTTGGACTCCCGTCTTCTGTTTGAAAATTATTCAAGTTCAATTTAGGAATTTAAAACTTTCATGATTTCCTTCACTATAACGACTATTTTATCAACTTAGGGTTTTTCACGAATAAGTTTTTGGTGTCGTTGCCAGGGAGGCACTACAATGAAATAGATATATGTTTTTGGTTGAAAGTAAAAAAGTAAAGTCTTTTATTTTCCAAAGCAAATGAAGACTATGGAATATATATACCCTAACTTATAAATAAAATGCTATTGATGCATTATACTATTTAATCCTAAATTTTAACATCTAGATGATCACCAAATAATCCTAGACTTGGCCAATGGGCTAGGCCCTTTTTTAATTAGCCTAAAGATGAGTTGGACTTAAGTCTGGGCGAACATATGGTCAAGGTCACTTAAATGGGAGGACTTAGGAACATTGTTTGTAGCTTGGCCTAGAGTCATGCCCTTTAACCACTGATTAGCAATGACTACTATGTTTGTGAGTGTGGATCCAATCTTTCACCAACATTTAGGAGGCTCACCTTTACTTAAGTGGGCAACTGGTATGACTCATTTATAAGCATGGCACAAAATGTATAATATTAAAGAGCAAAAGAAAACTACAAAAAGATAAGCAAAATACAGGAAGATCTATTTATGTCATTAGTTAGAATTCAGAAGTACATTATGTTCCACCTTCTATGCTAGTCTGCCTTGAGCCCCAAGAAGCTGGCCACGTCGTTGCCATCGCATCTTTTATTATTTCTTGCCACTTGAAAAACTGGTCATCTTGACGTCATTTTCTAAAATTGGCTCACAATGTAGGGATAAGCAAATGGGTCAGCGAGAACATAATTCCACTCAAGTATCAAGAGACAAGGTAGTGTTAAGGTTCATCTTTGCTTTTATCCACTTCCGTTATACATTTCCAATTTCTTATTTACTACTTTAGCCATTCATTCCCATTGTTTATAGATTACAAGGTCCTACTTTATTATGTTCCCTTACTCAGCTCTCAAGTGACAACATAAGGAATCTTTCCTCGAGTTGGTGGTGATTTAGCTAGATCCTTCCCTCCTAGAGGGAGCATTGCTAACTTTTTGTTAGAAGAGTAGGATCTTATCGAAACTAACCCCTGCTTAATACTCAAGATCCTTGGAAAGCTATTCCACTCAAGATTATTTGTGTATCAATCTCAACCTTTTGAGAATTCTTAGAGGTCGAAGATGGTGGACACCTGGAATGTGTAGCTTTAACTTAGAACAATATACTAAAGAATATTAAATATCTTGATGTTCCTTCTCACTCCCAACTTGAAAGAAGTACTCCACAATGATTCTCGTCATTCGCATTTGCAGGTTCCAACTATTTGATTACCTTGATATCCCTTCCATGAGTGTTGGTTGTGGTCCCCAACTGACCAATGGAACTATCCAATTCTAGGGTCTAGCCCTAGTAGCTCATGGCTACCTATCATCCCCTAAACCATCTAAGTTCAACCATCTTTCCTACACATCATAGATAGATTAATAATGATATCTAATCCCCTAGTCATGGTTTACATTATCATATGAAGATAAGTCAGACTTAATTATCACATACATCATTGATTCTAACATACGTGAAGTGACTAGGTTTTATCTCATGTCCATCTAGCTTTTATCAATGGGATCATTAAAGAAATAAAATAAGAGATGAAAAGAATCCCCACATTCTTTTACCTAGATTTCTTGCATTATCTTTCTTGAACCTCTATGCAATAGTAGGTCTTGGCCACAACAACAACAATAACAGCAAAGTCTCATTTCATCTTTCCTTCTTCCACACTTTGACTTCTTGAATAGCGACAATAGGATATGTTTTCCAATAACACCTTCCCATGCCCCTAATTATACTTCTATGTCTATCCATTCTCCATACTTATTCCTAGATGTCATTCTCATCCTTATCCTTATCCAGTCATACTTATGCTTATCTTCATCCTTATCTTGTGTGTAGTTGAATTTATGCTTTGTACCAATTACATACACCTATGTAATTTAATCCAACTTTCTTATTTAATCCAATTCCTTCCATTGCAGTCATTTTCAATATGGTATATCGAAGTACCTTCAATTACATATGCAATTGCCAACTTAGGGTGGAAATCAAAGGAGTCAAATTTTGGATCACTATGTCTGGTCCATCCCAACTATTTAAACAAAAAGTTGAGAAAACAAAAAAAGAAAAAAAGTTACCCTAACTTAATACTACAAGTCCTCATATCCTCCCTACCCACTATATATAAAACTATAAGACAAGTAATTACTAGATAATATTTGATGATAACCACTCATATATGATATGCATGAAATATATAAAAATAGTAACATGATAATTGTTATATTCAAACATATGCATTTCCAATATTTTCATGCAAATTCAAATTATTAAACCAAGCAAGTTAAAGAAGATAGATGTCAAATGGAAAGAACCAAAATAAAACATTGAAGAAAGAACATGCTATAGCACCAATAAACAAAATAAAGAAAAGTTAGATTTTACTGTTATTGAAGTATCCATAGAAGATTTTCCTTAGAAAAGGTATTGCTCACCACAATATTAGTGTGTCAAGGTCTAACGAGATCCTCGCAGGATACGACGATCCACCTCTAAGAATTGGTGTATTTCGAACTTGGACGTCCTCAAAAATCACCTAAGAAGAACTTAGTCGAGGCAATTTGATCGACTAAATTCTAGATTGATTGACTAAAATGAATGGCTGATCAATCACTTGTCATCAACTTCTATCAACTCCTTGGGCAGATTGATCCATCAAATTGGTCTTTGATCACCAAATTTGTGTTGTATGCACATTGATAGAGAGAGAGGTGAGTGAGAGGAATAGGAACTGTTGTGTGCTCAATGCGAGCACCCTCGTGGCTCTTATAAAGAGCACGCGACCTAAAGCGATCGTTACAGGATACAACGAGATTAATTAACCCATTAATGAATCAATTAACCTACAAAATTAAGATTTCCATAACAAAAGAGTCTAAGTTCCAAATTGATTCTCACCTAAGCCTAAGCCCAAGCAAGGTAGAGTGTGTGTGCGCGCACGTGTGGTCCCTAGTCCTACCTCTTGCTCTTTATTACATGAGCCATGGGAGACAAAAGTCTTTTACACCTACCAAAAGCTTTGTCCACTTCCAATGTGGCACTAAAATCATCTATGAAATCTTTTTGATTTCTACATGAATTCTTATGTCACTACACATCATTTACATCCCAATTAATGCAATAGACCCCCCAAATTGAACATTCTTTAACAAATTAATCATTGCAACTCAATGCAAAAAGAAAAGACTCCTTAGTTGCCACACTATGCTTTTAGGAAAGGTACCTTCCGATTTGAAACCTTACTTAAGTTATCCACCTTCACCACCACAGGAATAAAGTGAAATTAATTTTGAACTTTAGACCTTTGATCTGAAGTATATAGTTGTGATAACAAAGTGAAGTTCTTAGTGATAATATTTAGGGTTAGTGCTTTTAAGGGCCATGCACCTTATCCTATTTTGTGAGTGTATTTGGGAAATACTTTATTCCCTTAATTTCGATCCATAGTAACACTCACATAGGTAGCTGCATTCTCCAAGTTTACACTACTAACATCCTGCCATTAAGGGGTTGAACCCATTTAGAGCTTTTGCTCTTTCCTCTTTTGCAGCTTAAGGCACTTAAGCTTTCAAGAATTGGACTTATGAATGTAAAATCGCAGTATAAGTAAAATCATCGTCGCAGTTGCGAAAACACGTTTTAATTTGTAAACTGTATTCGAAAGATACAAGCATAAAATTGGGAATACAAGTCATCTCACAAGGAGACAATGATGTTTAGATGTCTCCTAATCTAACTAAGGCAACTAAGATTTTTTTGGGATTTTTTGAAGTATTTTTCTATTTATTTAAATTTTTGTATAGGACATACGACAAACTAACTTGTAGCACCAAGGAGAACAAATGCAACCCTTTATAGGGACCTTATTGGTTAGTTGTTCAATGAAAGTTGGAGGGTTCCATCAAATCTCACTTTAGTCATTTGCATATAGAAAAGTGAAAGGCCAAGAATGTAGAAGGCGTGTACTCTAATATCTCAAATTCTAAAGTATTGACAAGGAATTTCCATCAATGTAGCAAGAGCAAACTCAATTTCTTTCTTAGTTGGTGAGATATTCTTATCCATAGTCACTGTGAAATTAACAAACTATACCAAGGGAAATGATAGAATTCACTTTCAGGATTACAAGGAGATCATGCAAAAATCATTTAGTACAAGTTTCTATACCTGAAAGTTATCAAATGATTAATATGGAATGTTGTCATCATATTCCTTTTAACATGCTCCTTGGAATAGGTAATATAATCAAGATGGGATTGTAATTGCTAGAACCTGCCTAGAGAAAAAGGAAAAAGCAATAGTAATCATATTCCTTCATCATTTCCCATGGAATATGTAATACAATCAGGATGGGATGTAATTGCTAGAACCTGGCTAAAGAAAAAGGAAAAAGAAATAGTGAAGGAAACTATCTTTTCCCCTGTCCTCATCAATTAATGCTTTCAACTTTAACCAAACAAGTTTGATCACACACACTGCTCTAATTGGAAAACCAAAGGTGGCTTTGCTACATTTTCCAAGAACTAATACAACAAGAGACAAGGATTATTACCTAAAAGCCAAAAAGTAAGAAAATGCATCCAATGATGTAAAAGTTGACACGGGATACTATTTTTATACTTTACACAATATTGAAAATGTTGACACACTTGATAATTGATATTTAATGTAAAGAAATAAAAGAACGTAAGATTGTTATGTGGTAGTCTCCACCATATTCAAAAAAATTACCGCACCACTTTAACCTAAAATACACAGATGATAAAAAACTTTACATCGGTGATAAATTATTGTAAGGTATCTTTACACTGGTGAAATCTCATTTTACATCAGTGTATAATTATTCCAAGGGTAATTTCACCTATCCAAAGTGATTTTACACCCACGCAAAGTGATTTTGACCTATGAGTTTAGGATTTATGATTTAGGTTTATGGAAAGTGATTTCAAGTATGAGAAGTGATTTTCACTTGAAAGGTGATTTTTGACCTTAGGGTTTAAGATTTAAGGTTTAAGGTTTAGCTTCGCTAAAAACTAAATCCTAAACCTTAAGGTGAAAAATTACCTTTGAAGTATAAAATTACTTCTCATACGTGAAGAAACACTTGAAATTTAATTTTACACCAGTGCAATCTTATTTTACACCTGTGCAAAAAAATATTGTACCTATGCAAAATAATATTGCATTAGTGTAAAGTAATTCAAAGTAAGGTGCAATCTTACTTTACACCCGTGCAAAAAAATATTACACCCATGCAAAATAATATTGCACCGGTACAAAGTGGTTAAAGTAAAATTGTATTAGTGCAATCTTGCTTTGCACCCGTGCAAATTTATTTTGAAAGTGTAAAGTAATTTTACACAACCACTCACCCCTATAAAAGTGATTTGTTGTTGGTTTCAATAGTGGTAAACCTCACCACATGCCAGTACTTTTTTTGCATAAAAAGGAGAGATGCAGGTTGGGATCACATTTACAATTATGCATCAACTTTTACGTTTTCCAACCCACATCCTATCTAAAATGACTACATAAACGGTCATATGACAACCTCACCTAAATCAATGGTTGAAGTGTTGTTAACATGGATTAGATAAGAAGAGCCAACACTTACTGGACAAATGAAAATCTGTTAAAAACGGCTTACCAAGATTTTTTTTTTACATTTTGAAAACGTCAAAACAGTGGGGAAAGACCTTTATCATGTCAGAACTGCAAATACAGAGCAACATGAAGCAAAATAATTTCCAACCACTAGTTCATCTATCCCAAAACGTCGATCACCGTAGAAATAAATCTGGATATTTGGGGTACACATATCATTTAATTCATCCACCCCCTAACTAACAACATTATATGTACACAGGACACGCCCACCAAGAAGACACCACAAAGCAGGCCATATTCATATGCATTCAGTTACAATTTCTAAGTTTCTAGGACTCAAAAACAGCATGGACCACTGGTGACAATCATGTTCACATTGCTTCCAAAATCAAAGATAAACCATACAAGCACAAGTTAATTTCAATTATAAGAAATATGGTGCTTGTCACAACCCACCATACAGATTTCTCATCTGGTGCTTCAGAATCTCCAAATATCAGCAATTTCTCTCCTGGAATGGATTGAGCAGTTCTTTGTTCAAGACATTCTACTTTATTCTTAGCCTGCTCCCGTTATCTTCCAACAAATATATAATAGGCCCAGGTTTGTGCTGTCAGTTAATGCGACTTTTATATGCATGTCAGGACAAAATTACCTTCCTGCGAGTGAGCTTCTTGTAGAGGATGTGGTAACCGCACTCACGGCACTGGATCACATCGCCCTACTTCAGCGTGTTGTCCATCCTGGAATCTTTGCAGATGTAGGTGACGGGCTCTGGCTGCTGATCCATCTCCGCTACGCTGCAATGCAGAGGGCGATCAATCGATAAATTAAGATGATCACCAGATTAGAGAGGTGATAATTCAGGATGGGATTCTGGGAATCGGTTAGGAGCATAAGAGAGGCTTACCAAAAATATCACAAAGGAGACCATGGAGTTGATTCCTTTCATCTTGCATCGACCACCACCATCTTACCTCAGATCAATAATCGCCGCTTGATCTCATTGCCCAACTTGAGGCGCTTTGCTGTAGGAGAGTCCTCTCTCATCCGTATTGAGCTTCTCTCCTCGTCTCTTGAAAGCACCAGCAGTCCCCTCTCTGCAACCATTGTGGTTGCTAGCTGTGGGGTATTGACGGATCTGGATACGATGGCTGGGGATCAACGTTGAGTGGAGATCGAGTGGGGGCGAGAGAGAAGAGGGAAGGGTGGGCAAATGCTGGTGAGAGGAGAGAGGAAGGGGACTCGGCGAAAGGGTTTAAGGGCTGCGAAATTTGAAAGGGGCAACGTTTTTTTTTTGCCTTAAAACAAGGCTCTACTCATAAAATTTTCAAGGCACTCAATGAATTAGTATGCCAGCAATTTTATCTTTGATTTCAATTTTATAGTAAGTGGCATATATACTTGTCATTGAAATTAAATGCCACTCGACAAATTATGATAGTGACAATTAATTTTTGTTTGTCACCAATTTATTCCCAACAATGATGAATATTTTTGTTAGTAAAGAAAATTATCAATTGACAAATTAATATGGTGACAAATATTGTACTTATATCACTAATGACCAATTTTGTTGTAATGATATTGCTTTCCATAATACTGATGTATTAGGGTCTAGTGAGTTTCTCTTAAGATACGACAATCCACACAAAAACTTGGTGCAATCCTCACCTCAAAAGAACTCAGTCGAAGAAGTTTGCTCGACCAATTTGATTGATTGATCAACCAGGACGAGTGGCTGATCGATAAATTGCTAACTTCTCTCGAATCCTTGTGTAGATTGATCGATCAGATTGGTCTTTGATCAACCAATCTACATTGTATTCACCTTGATAGAGAGGGAGAAGAGAGAGAGAAGAGTAGGAACTATTGTGTGTTCAATGGGAGCACCCTCGCAACCCTTATATAAAGCGCACGACCTAGAGTGACTATTATGGGATTCAACGAGGTAATTAACCCATTAATGAATCAATTAAGCCACAAAATCAAGGGGAATTTTCATAGCAAAAAATCTAAGTTCAAAGTTCTAAATTGATTCTCACCTAAGTCGAAGTCGAAGTGGGGCAAGGCCCACTCATGTGCATGTGTGGCCCCCAGCCACACCTATTGCTCTTTGCTACATAAGTTATAAGAAGCAAAATCCTTGTATACACACCAAGAGGCTTGCCAACTTCTAATGTGGCAATAAAAACCTTCACCAAATCTCATTAATTTTAACATGAATTCCCATGTTAGCACTGTTCATAATGAATATCACGAGAACAAATCGATAAAATAAGCATCGTAGTATAGTTTTGCGATTGCTCAAACAACAAAATTATGGAACTCAAATATAATTTTTTTAAAAAAAAAAAACTTGAGCCCTGATCAAACTCACGGAGGCAAATGGATTTTTGAATCAATTTTTGGATCTTTTTGCTTTTGAAATGGCATGTGTAAATGATTCTCTTTTTTTTCAATTTTTCTTTTTCTAATTTCTTTGTATTTTTCAAATAATCGACTAAACCTAAACCTAAGACCAGACCTAACGAGGACCTAAATCTCTATCTCCAACTCCCTCACCAAAGATTCACTTGTCTCGTTGTTGACACATAAAACAAATGTTTAGTCAAAAAAATGTAGAACGTGAATGTGTACATCTTGTTGTAGATTTCTTCTGTTATCTTGATGCTACCTAAGGCATTCACAAAAGTGTTCGCATCATTTATAGCTTTGGGAGCCATATAATTTTTTTTTTGTATTTTTTTTTACATTTTTTTCTATTTGAAAATGGAAATGACTATGGAACCTAATATGACTATCTTAACTAAGCAAAGCAAAAAGCTAAACAAATTTACTAAAACCTAATCTAAGGAGGGGGAGCACGCGATGATGGTGACGGAAGGGTGGCCAACCACCGCTTGATGGTGGTAGTGGGCATGTGATATATGTGTGGTGGTGGTGCAAGTGATGGCAAAAATAATGGCAAAATGAATCGGAAGTGGATCAATCAACACAAAGATCACTAGTACTTTATTGAATAAAACTTGAAGCACATAAAGTATTCAAACAAGGAACATCAAAACAAAAAGTAGAGACATGCTTGACATCAATAAAATAAATCTATCTATCAAAAAATGACAACCACACTAGGAGTGCTCCTACAGAGCCATCGGCTTTTGTGTGGTGGGTGTGGCAAGTCCAAGGTCGAGATGACCGTCTACATGCCATGAGGAGTAGACCACACCAAAAAAGGCTATGGAGGAGAGCCTTGGGTATGCCCTTGGAATGGAGGAGCATGCAAAAATAAAGAGAAGAGGAGGTGTGCATGGGCTTGGTAGAAAGAGGAAGGGATGGCGGTGGTAACCCTCCTAAAAGGAGGCACCATTGGCCCTAGAGAAGAAGAGAAGTGGCCAGCTAGCCAACCAGCCACCTGATGGTAATGCCATCATTATTCATAACTAACTTGAATTAGTTGGAATCAAAAGATAAATGCTCCTAAATGATCTCCTTAAGACCATAATTCCACTTTGATCTGTTTTGAGAAGATAATAAAATAGGGTTAATTTTGTTGTTTTAACAACACATCATAAACGCAGATTAACCATGAGGTTATCAAGGGGTTAATTAAAGGTCAATTAAGCATAAAAGACCAAAATGTGGGTCCACACTAACAAAAACAAGGCTTCATGCATTTTGAGAACCAAAATAGGACACAAAATCCTAATTATCAATCCTACTTAAATTGAAAAGATTTTGGTTAAGATAAAATCAATTTAAATCCCTTAAAATTCATATAAAAATATTCTAAGAGGTTTAGTGCCTTTAGTTTGACCATCTAAACCCATCTTGACCTAGAATAGAGATTCAGACGAGAATTTACCTTGATTTAGGTTTCTCTGCAATTTACCGAATCAAACATGGTTAAAACTCAAATCCAAGTTCACCATTAAATTCCTTAGTCTCAATTAGGTTAAGACTAAAATTTGAGCTGAATCAGAGTCCATCTTGACCTAGTTTGCAACTTAGTTCCTAAAATCTCTATTTCTTACACTCAAGCCCCTAAGTTTCACATTTCTTGGAATCAGGTCCCTAACTTCATCTTCTTCATATTTATACCCGTGTCCCCTCAACAGTGTGAACATGCTGCCAAACCCAAACTCGGTTGACATTGACCGCATGCTTCTCCTTCAATCAACACCTAATCTCCAAAATTGGAGGAACTCATCGCCATGAGATCTCCACCCATCTAAACATGATCCTAGGCCCTAATTCAAAGTGTGGAGATCAAGCGAACTGAAGATTATTCCAAATCAAGATCTCTCTGAAATCCTACTTTCTTGCAGAATTTTTTCCTAATTGAGACATGCTCGAGCTCCATTTAAGTTCGTGCACATTCCTAGGACCAATTCAAGCTCGATTCTAGGCCAATTCTCCTATTGTCTTCCCACTGCTGTAGCTCCGATGACTCTCCTCCACCTCTTCTCTCCGGCCACTTGATGACTTTCCTCTCCTTTTGCCTCTCGCCGACCAAAGCGAAGGCTTCGTCCCGCTCGCCTTGTTGCCTTATCTCTCATCGGAGGTCTGTTCTTCTTCACGATCGGCAATCACATTGGCATGAGACTCCGCCCCCCTTTCATCTAATAGTTAGGCCCAATACCTTCCTCTCTCTCTCTAGCATAGCGTCAACCCCTCCTATTTCAACAGCCAAATCACCGTCCTCCCTTTCCGTCTTCCTCGTGGCCGGCAAAGCTCTTCGGTCGCTACGCTTGCCTAAACTCACAACCACCGCCACCACTACCTTCACCTCGCCTCCCTGAATGAAAGCCCCATGTTTATTGGGCACTCCGCTCACCCAAAACATTGATCGAACGAACCCATCACTGCCATTTGTCTCCGATGCCATTCGGCCACTACACACCTCCAATCTCCTCGCCACCACTGCCGTTAAGTTCCTCATCTCACGATGAGTCTCCTAAACCTATTAATTAGGCTGAAAGGTCATGCTTCTACATCACAAGTGTTCGCCAATGAGCTTTAGATCTTCGCCTTCATTTGCCACCCACTGGCTGTCATCGCCATCACCTGACACCCCCAATCAAAGCGATTTTACCCCATGAACCAAGCTGCACCTCCAATCGAGCCACCAGCAGTGGCAGCAGAGTGAATTGAAGCAACCATCACTTATAGCTGAAGTGAAGAAGAGGCACCACAGTTTTATGCTACATTAGGGAACGAAGAAACAAATTTTGATATATAATGTTTTTGTACTGAAGGCTTATTGCCCACGAACATTGGGGGTCGGGTCCCCTACCTCATACACACACGCACACACACACTCTCTCACATGCACATGTGAGCATGTGCCTAGGCATGGTTTTGCATCAGATTTTGTACGCATGTTCTTAGAGATGCGTGCCAATATGCCCATTAGTTAGGTATTTCTAAGGCTTTGTGCTGTTGTGCATGGTGACTTAAGTCATCTGATGACATTGTGCTAACGTCTGATTGAAAGGCACTGTGGACTTATTTGATGCTTATCTAATGTGGATATTGAGAATAAGTGATTCATGACCACTGTAGCGAAAGTGACTTGATTTGATACATTGAGATATGTGCTTAATTGTGGGATTAAATTGGTGATTCAAATCACTATTTTTAGTACTTTATCATTCTTTTCATTCCATTATTTTCTGAGGCACAATTTGTTATTATTGAACATCATTTTGAGTATATTTTTATTATTCATTGAATATCCTATTGATGAATGAGATTTTATATGCTAAAAAGATTGAGTTTGAAATCCGTCATTATAGTTGCATAACAATCAATCAATCAGAGAAATTTTACCAAAACTCAAAGTTATCCTAGGTCGAACACAGGGAAGCAAACATTTGATTAAAAATCGCATTTAGAATTATTGTCACAAAGTAGATTAACTAGTTGAATTAAATTTACACTAACTACTCTACTTAAATAATAAACAATAGAAGAGAGGGATAGAATAATACAGGGAAAAGGGAGAGAGAGTGAACCAATATTTCATAACCATAGGAGCATGTTCATTACATCTATTTGTTACAACTAGAAGGCTGAAAATCTACACTAGAAAGCAATAAAAAGATAGGGATGAGAGAATCCTCCTCGACGGCTGCTTGGAGGATAAGCCACGTTTACGGAGTGCCTGGAAGAGGGTGGTGAGATGCTGGATGAGGGAGAACGAAGTTGGAGGATGGAGGATGAAACAGGGTGGCGTCCCAGCAGGATCCGCTTCGTAAATGGTTGCGAGAGGACAACCACGGACGCTCCACGAACTGGGGTGAGAAGATGGAAAAATTACTTTTAAGACTCTAGTGGAGCATCCCAGGTATGGGACTAGAGCTTTGGAGAGGGTGAAAGGAGAACATAAGGGATGAGAAAATATGTGGGAGGGGTAGGCCTTTTATAGTTGTAGGAATGGGGGCATAAAAGTCTTTTTCCAAACTTAGAATTTAATATAGGACCTTTAGTGATGTTTAGAAGTGTCACTATAGGCGCATGACGCTGTAGCTGCACCTGAACCTTTATCGTACGATGGAGATCGGACGCACATTGTGTGGCCACGTCACCGCATCTGCGGACTTTAGCCATTTGCGTGCAACCAAGTGCCGTGCTCCTATCAGCCATCTGATCTTTTGATCAGACGGCTTAAATCGCTCGTAGCCTCGCAGTGTTGAGAGGGCATGCGTCAAATTGCATGTCCATTAGGGTGTCATCACGTGCGTGTGCGCGCTCGCCCATTCGTGCCACCATGTCGTTGCCTTTGTAGCCACTTATTAAAGATCGTGCGACCGAATTTCAGCACTCACCATCTGCGTGGATTAAACCCGCGGATCGGGTTTCGATCATGCGCTGCTTCTTGAAGATAAGGCACTGGACCAATGCGCCATCTTCTTGGATTGTCCTGAGGATGCTTTTCATGGTCTTGTGCCTCATCCGTTGGATGAAGATCCAATGGCTGAGATAGAACCTCGATTATGCCTTCAGAGGTTGAGCAGAGGGGCCTTGGCTGGATTGGATGGTTGGGATGGTGCCACATGGCATCATCCTGGCCGTCCATCTTCTATTGCTCATAGGTGGTGCCACAGATGTTAGATTGGATCGATTTTCACGTTGTTGGGTTGCGATCGTCGATTCGAACTCATCTGTGCGGTTGGATTCTTCATATGAAGTTTGGATTTTCACCACATTGCCCCTTGACCTCTAATCTTACTCGAACTGCATTTGATGCTACGGAGGTCCGATTGGAGCGATCTTAGAGGCGTTGGACTCTAATCATCGCCTTGATCAGATCTGTACAGTTAGATCTTCAATTTGAGACCCAAATAAATATCTCCCTTTCCCCTGGCCACAAAAAGAGGCAAATTAACCTATAATTTGTACAAACTAATCTAAATGCATGATGATTCATGTTGTGCACTATTTATAATGCATAATGCTTCTATAGACTTGAGAACATGCATAAATAGATATTTTAGGCCAATTAGATGTGTGCACATCACATCCCCATGCCTATATTTAGCTAGTTCCTAGCAAAACTACATGCTATTTATAAAAGAATTAGGATCAAATTACTTATGCAATAGTTATTTTTCAACAGTAAGGAATTTCTACTAGAAACTTGAACTACAAAGATTCAGCAATGCCTGGGTGTCTGCCAAAATATAGACTGCTCCTAAGCCTTCGCCTTATTCAAAAGCAAATATATTTTTTTCTTTCTTTTTCTTATTTTCTAATTTTTTTGATTTTTAAGTTTAGAGTTTCGGGGTAGCTTTCTATGGCTACCCAACCCACCTAAGACTTGAAAAGAACTCTAAGTTCTAAGCATCTTTTTGTGTGAATGTGATAGATTCAATGATTAGCAATTAGAACAGACTTCAGGTTTCTATGAACCCTAGGTGACCCTAATGAAGAATTTCTGCCTAAAGGTGTATTCGTTCGACAGGTAGCTTTTTACCTACTTTTTATTTTTATGGGGTCAGCATAAGGGCAAACCCAGTGTATATCTCTTAGGCTTATTGTACTTCCCCTCTTCTTCCTAAGTGTTTGGAATTAAATGTGTATTTTATGAGCTAGGTTATGGACAATCGACCAATGGGCTGTTACCCATGACAACTTGCCAGCCATACTCGTGCGGTGATGTAAACACATTTATATCACATAAGCCGTCTATTTATGTTGTTCATAGGAGCAGAGTTGCATCATATATTATAAATATTGCATAACATGCATCATCTTGCATTTAGGTTAGGTTGTATAAATTTTTAGGTTAATTTTCCCTTTTTGTGGTTAGGTAACAAGGCAACAGTTAATCGGGGCCTTGGATTGAAGATCCAACCATATGGATTTGATCAGGGCGACGATGGAGTTCAACAACTCCAAGATCTCCCCGATCGGACTTTCGTAACATTAGATATAGTCCGAGGAAGATCAGAGGTCAAGGGCCAAGATGGTGTCAATCTGCACTTCAGATGAGAAATTCGACCGCACAGATGGGTTCGGATCGACGATCGTAGCTTAATGGCACGAAAATCAGTCCAATCCAACATCCATGGCACCATCTACAACTCAATGAAGATGAACGGCCATGATGACGCCACGTGGTGCCATCACAGCCTCCCAGCACCGACCGCTACACTTCTTTTTCTCCAGCTCGATGAACCTCGGCGATTAGATGCCCATCCAATGGCCAATAACTTGCCATGTCATGCCTTATGCGGTGCTCTCATCTTCTAAAGGTGCGGGCGAGGCAAGATCTCAGCCGTTGGATTGAGATCCAATGACTAAGGGCATGTATGCATTAAATGCAAAACGCAACAAAGAACATTCGTGGCGCATTGGTGAAGCGTCTTCTCTCGAAGAAGAGGCACGGGTTCGAGCCCCGCTAGCCTCAAATTGAGCGGGGGGCGCGGGTGCAGTTGAATTCAATTGTCGGATGCGTGATGTGCGACAGCGGCGGCGCCACGTGGCACAATAGATGATCGAGGATCGCGTATGCAAATGATGAAGCATGATCCAACGTGCCATTGCACGCAAGCATGCGCTGCAGCTGAAGACGAAGCAACGCTCGTGCATTTTAAGCCGTCTGATCTCGCGATCAGACAGCTGAAAATGCACGAATGTGCGTAGGCATTGGGTGTGAGGAATAGAAGTTGTAGGTGCAGGTGAGTGCACGAAGCCCACGTTCAGGTCTTTAGTAATGCTTAAATCCGTCACTAAAGGCCCTTGCATTAATGCTTTTAACATAAAAAGACATAATTGCCCTCAATCCCTACAACTATAAAAGGAGACCCTTACCACACGAATTCTTCATCCCTTCCTCTCTTTTCTCACCACCTTCAAAGATCTAAGAGCTTGTCCCAAACCCGAGATGCTCCATTAGAGTTAAAAAATATAATTTTTCCACCTTCTCACCTCCTTCATGTTGCATCTCGCGGTTGTCCTCTCACCAACGTTCGGGAAGCGGATCCTGCTAAGACGTCGTCCTGCCCCATTCTCCTTTGTCCCGCATCTCACCACCTTCGTCCAGGCACTTCGTCGTTGAGGCTCGTCCTCCAAGTAGCCGTCGAGAAGGATAACATCTCTCCACCTTCTTTTACCGCTTTCTAGTGTAGATTTCCTGCTTTCTAGTGTAGCGAGTAGTTGTAGTAAGTAGTTATAATGAACATTGCTCTATGGTAATGAAATCCATGTTTATTCTATCTCTATTTTCTCTTTATTTGTAATATTCTCTCTCTTTCTTCTATTATTTATTATTTAATTAGATAGCTAGTTTAAATTCAATTCGATCGACTAATCTGCTTTGTGATAAATAAAACAAACGCAGTTTTTAATCAAATGTCCGCCTCCCTGTGTTCGACCCGGAATTCTTTTTGAGTTTTGGTTAAATTTATCTGTTAACGATTTTTCTCGCAAATTGCAGTACGAGTTTTTCAAACTCAAATCTATTTATGATGATTTTTCCACTACAACATTTTGGCACTGTTGCCGGGGAGGCGACGCTCTTTGATTTTTTGCATGTTCCCGCTTTACTTATCTTTTACCTCACTTCTCTTCTTTCTTATTGTGATTGTAGGTACTCTCTCATGACAGGAAAAAGCGGTAAATTGGAGTAAAGTGCTGTTGAAGGGTCTGTAAGTTTACCCCCACCTCCCACCTGTTGGGATCGTATAGCGCGTATTTGATCAAATGCATCGTAGTATAGTTGCGAAATACGATCAACAAAAATAATCTATAAAGATAACGAGACTTGAGTCCCGGTCATTCGTCTCTTAGAGGCGTTTATGGAAATGCAGATTTGAAATCGATCTCTCTTGCTCTACTTGCTTAAAATCGCATGTCGATTTACACTAAGTTTGTATTTATGCATGACATGCTTAGTTGCCAGAATATCACAAATTAAAACATGCAACTTCAATCACACAAAAATATTGCAACAAGGCTCATGGTGATTTTCACAAATAGATATATATATATAGAAAAAGATTTTCATTGATTCATGATGGTGTTTGCAACATAAACCTCATGGAAAGCTTGTAGAGGAATGCTTGAAAACATAAATCTAGCTAGCAAAAAATGATTGCATACATGAATCTAAGGAGGGATTATGCATGCATCATTGGGGGAGAATATAGAGCTACACTACTAAGCAGTAAATAAAGTAGTAAATCTACGAAGAACTATAATCTAATCTAGCAGAACTATGGCCATTCAGAGGTAGGCTCCGATGGCCTTTGACTTGGTTGAGAGGAGAAAGAGGAGCGGCCAATGGTGCTTAAGCCGGCCCTTGGAGAGTGGTTGAGGAGGCGATCCAACATCTTGGCATGGAGATGGTGGTGGCCATGGTGAAGCTACTTGTGAAGGTGGAGTGGAGGTGGAATGAAGCTAAGCTAAAATGGAGCCAAGAGTGAATGAAGCCAAGAGTGGATGGGTGCAAATGGCCACCCCTTAGGCCTTTTTATAGACCTAAGGGATACTCTCTAGAGAAGTGTGGAACTCTCTAGAGAGAGCTCCAAGAGTGGCTGGCCAAAGAGAGAGAGAGGTGGTTTCTAGATCCACCATTTGTGGATCTCCAATTTGAATGGCTCTTGATTGCGCAGCAATCATAGGTCTTAATTGACTTAAATTAGGCCAGAACTCAGCATAAGTTAGGGTAATTCATGCATGCATAAGCATTATCTGCATCTTTACTACTTTCTTTTAGCTATGCATAAAATAATGCTATAATGTACTGATTAGGTGCATTATGTCAATTACAGGGAATAAGCAGAATCTGAAGCTGGATCAGGAGAATAGAAGAATAATGGGTGTTGCAGCAGAGCTGGAGAAGACTTAGATTAGATGTAGTAGATAATAATGTATGGGAGTCAAGGTATGCTATTATATTAAGTAGGAATAAAGCAGTAAAATGTGAAGAGCTTAGGTCCATCCTAGCCTTAGGATAGCTTAGAGACTTCCCCCAAGCCTTAGCCACCCTTAGATTAGGTGACCGCACCCTAGGAAACCTTAAAACCCTAGTTCCAACCCTTATCTGGACGTCCAGATGAATTATAAGACGTCCAGAACCCTTAGCCAACTTTGGCACACCTTAAACCCACTTCTGCAGTGTAATTGGACGTACAGACACTTGGTCAGATGCCCAGTTTCTGCAGAATAGCCAAGACAAAACCTAGAATCCCTCTTGACTTTGATGTCTGGACTTTTTATTTTTCACTATAAGACGTTTGACACTTTTATTGGATGTCTGGAACTGCTCTCCAGTTCCTGTTTTGAGATTTAAGCCTTGATCATGGATTTCTAGGTCCCTAAACCTAATTCCAACCCCATAGGAACCTAAATTAAGGTACCCTAACCCTAGTAAACCAACTTTAGACCTCCCTAAGGACCTAATTAGGTCCTCACTAAACCTAATTGACTTAGATCATAGTCAATTACCATTACCTAAGTCAATTGGACTCATAGAGTCCAATTGAGCTCAGACCTCAACCCACACAAGTCCAATTGGACTTAGTGAGAGTACAATTGACCTAAGCCTAACCTAATTGAGTTATTTCACTCTCAATTAGGTTCACACTCATTCAATTAAACTTGGGTTAAGTTTAATTGCAATTCCCCCTTAGCAATTAGGGTTTGCAACCCTAATTTAAGGCCTACACCTACCTAAACCCCTTAGGACCTAACCTAGACTACTTAGCCACCTAGGGCACGACCACACACTCACACACACACACCCATTCACACACACACACTCATCTAGAGTTCTCTAGAACTCTCTTGAAGTGGCGCCACTCTTGGTTGCCAAATTTAGCAACTAAGAGTCATTCAATTCTTAGATCCACTTTTTATGGATCTAAGAACTACTATCTCTCACCATGGCCGGCCACTCATGGGACTCTCTCTAGAGAGTTCCACACTTCTCTAGAGAGACTCCCTTAGGTGTATAAAAAGACCTAAGGGGTGGCCATTTGCACCCATTCCATTCTTGGCACTCATCCACTTAGGTTAGCTACATTTTCACCTCCACTCCACCTCCATGAGGAGCACCACGATGAAGGCCACCATCTCCATGCCAGGATGCTAGATCATCTCTCCAACCTCTCTCCAAGGGCCAGCCTAAGCACCATTGGCCGTCCCTCCTCTTCTCAACCATTCAAAGTCCATCGGAGCCCACCTCCGAATGCCCTTCTTTTCTGCAAGATTAGTAACTTAGCTCTTCATAGTTTTACTGCTTTCATTTACTGCTTAGTAGTGTAGCTCTTATTCTTCCCGAATGATGCATGCAAAATCCCCCCATAGATTCCTGTATGCGATCATTTTCTACTAGCTAGTTTTATGTTTTCAAGCTTTCCTTTACAAGCTTTCCTCTACATTCCATGTTGCAAACATCCTCTGAATGAATGAATAAAAGATATATTTTTATATATATGTCTCTATGTTGGAAATCACCATGTGCTTATTGGTTGCAATCTAATTTATGTGATTCAAGTTGCCTGTTTTTCATTTATATATATACTTTGCAACAAGCATGTCGGTTCCGAAAAATATAGAAGATCTAACTATAAATACATTTTTTGTAAACAGCCACCACATCACTAGAATTGTGCGCACTGAAACTCATACTTTCACTTTCGTCATCTATCTGACACACTCGCATGTAATCATAATTCATAATAGAAATGGCGAAACCTTAATCCGAAGATTGGAAACTGGCATGCGATTTTAAATAAAGTAGAGTGATAAAGGATTGATTTCAGATTTGAACAAATGCCTCCGAGAGACGAACGACCGGGACTCAAAGTCTCGTTATCTTTTTATAAATATTTTTGCCTGATCGTACTGCGCACTACATTACGACGCTTTTTCATATCAAAATGCACTCTACGGTTACTAAACAAATGGCACCGTTGTCGGGGAGGCAACGTCATTTTTCTTGATTTCAATCTTTTAAACTATCACTGACAAATCTTCCTCTACTTTGTTTTTGGATGTGTAGGACAACACAGGAAAAAACGAGATCTGCGCACACATCAAGCGCGGAAAAAGAAATCAGGTGCACATCTCTTCTTAGGCTAGGTTTTCTTCTGAGATTAGATTTGCTTCCAGCAGTTTTTTTGAAAAAAAGAAACTTATTCATTTTCGAGAAAAAGAAAAAAAGTTAAAAAAAAATCAAAAAAATCTACATTAGGTTTCTTTTGAATCCTAAGTTAGTTTGAAAAAGCAATATATATACTGAAAATCCTTTAAAAAAGATCCTTTTTGAAAAAAAAAATTTTGCAAAAGTTTTTGAAAAAAAAAACATTTTGGTGGAAACTTTGAATTTCAAACTCAAACACTCTTTAAAAACTTCTCCACCATTCTCTGATTTTCGACCTGAGTTTGCTGAAAAACTAGTGAACAAAAAAATCTGAAATTCGGACTAGACCTTCATTTTCAAACCATCTTTCAAATGACACTGTTATTTTGAAAAAAATATAAGTATAAAATTTTTAAAAATTTGCAAAGTGCAAGGGGGTCAGATTGAGATTTTTCAAAATTCAAAAAGTAATTTCGAGAAATCCACGAATCTGTTTTGACTAAAAATGGTGAGGTTTGAAATATGATCTCATTGGCTTTATTTTTCATATTTTTTCCAAATTTTTGAAAGTCATTTGATATTGTTTCAAAGAAAAAAATCAACCAAGGGTCAAAATTCCAGATCTAACCCCTTGACATTCGAAAAACTCTAAAAATTTGGTTGAAACAGTAAAAATTCAAAAAAAATATTCCCTGAAAAGATAATTGAAAAAGGAATCTACTCGCCAAATTTCAAGTTAATTGGATTCCAATTTTTGCCAGAGAACTTATTGTAATTTTTGTGGTCTGCAGAAGAAGAAAAAAAAAAGAACAAAACCCTACAATTACATGAACCCTAGGTTACTCCTTTAGGGTTACAATTTAGAGACCACATTTGGGCTAACCTAGACTTAGTCAAGTCTAGTACTTAACCGGTGGGCTTGGTCACCTTGTGGGCCACTCACCAAAAGAAAACCCCAACTGAAGAAAACAGGCTAAAAATCAAGTCTAAAATACAAAATAAACCCGAATTCGTTGTCATACTACTGGGTGCTTTCAACCTCTTGGCTAGGTTAGCTGAGAGGCGGGAATCGCTTTCAGTAGGTTGTACGATGAATTCAAAGAACAATCCTGATCTAGCACCATATGACCAGGGTTACGCACCACCCACAGATTATAACATGTATCCCCATGACGGATATATGTCTCAGACATCTTCGACCTACGAGGACGTCAGTGCTATCCAAGGATATGGGCGTAATAACCCGTATTCAGAGACGTATAACCCTGGTTGGTGCCAGCATCCGAACTTCTCCTGGTCTGGTAACTCACAGAGACCACATCAAGATCCACACTACTAGACTAGGAAATACGGGAATGCACAAAACACGTACCCTAGACAGCAGCCATTCCTGCATCAGCAGCAACCCCGTTCTTTATACCAGCTGCTGCACCAAGCTGCCAGTCACCCTCCAAAGCGGGCTGACCCTTTGGAGGCATTGAAAGAGAAGTTGCAAGAATCAATGAGGAAATCTACACAAAATAGCTTGTAGATTATGAAGGCGATGGCTGATCAGATACAGACTATACAGAACATGCAAAACCAGCTGTTGCAGGAGCATAGGACTCAGGGAGCCTTACCCTCCCAACCCATCCCGAACCCTCGATATGTGTAGAACCAAGGCGCCTCGCCTAGGTTTCAGGCACCACAGAGATAGGCATACGCCATATTATAGGCGCCTCTTGCACCACCTGGTTATGCTCAAGGCCAGCCGCCTTTGCAGAACCCCGCATACTCTGCCCCTTCCGCTCCCCCACCACCTCATGGACAGCAAGCCGATGCACATGCTGTCTCTTTGAGGAGTGGAAGGAAGACATTCGACCCACCACATAGGCAGGTGGGTCCTGATTTTTCTCACCTTTCGCCGTAGGCGAGTTCGACTCCATCTCAGGAGCCACCTATGGTAGATAAGGGTAAGAGGCCACTTGACCTTGAGATTCCCGTCCCTTTTACTGAGGCTTTGACGCAAAATGTAGTATGGGAAAAGGACACACGGAATTTTAAGGACCTGAAATCAATGTTCAAGGAAGTACATATTCAGGTCCCCCTCCTCGAGGCAATTGATCACATTCCCGCTGTCGCTAGGTTCTTTAAGGACTATTGTACCCCAAAGCGACAGCCTAGAATTGGACGACAGGCGGTACTGTCAAAAGAAGCGAGCGCCGTGATTCTAGCTGACTTGCTGCTGGAAAAGAAAGACCCCGGTACCCCACTTATATCCTGCTTCTTGCAGGATTCTCCATTTGATTGAGCCCTTCTAGATCTGGGTTTGTCCATCAACCTAACTCCCACTGTCGTATTTGATTAATTTCAATTTGGGGAGTTAAAGCCTACCTCGGTCACAATTTAGCTGGATGGTAGATCAGTCAAAACACCGAGGGGGGTGGTTGAGAACGTGATCGTGAAAGTCCGCGGATTCTGCTTTCTCGCAGACTTTTTCATTCTCGATATGGAAGTTCCTCCTAATCTCCGAGATGCACCAATTATTTTGGGTCACCCATTTCTAGCGACAGCCCGAGCGAACATTGATTGTGCATTCGGGTGTATAGAGATAGCCCTAGGTAATGAGCAACTTCGACTTGACATATTCAGGGCAGCAAAGAATTTTGACTGTGATCGCATAGTGGAGGATGGTGAAGACGAAGATTTGGCACACTGTGGTAACATTGGGCTCCTTTGTGATGACCCAATGTCTCATTCGTATGCACTATTAGGGTTCTTGGACCTTGATCCACATGGGACTAAAACCACTGCACTACACATATCTCCCTGAGGATCTGACTATTTAGGGTGTGCTTCTGACCACAACACCCCTGAATCCAGCTATCCTGATCCACACATTGCTGAATCGCCCTTGTTGTTGCAGGAAGACGTGACCACAACTAACGGGTTTCCCATTAACACAGTCACAACCAATTATTTCATAGGGAGTGACACAGCGAGAATTCACGTGCATACGGATCAGCAGATTCCCACCATTGAGTTTGCTCCTCCCACTCCCATTTTTGACTCTGACCCACCCGTGATTGAATTGAAGCCCTTACCTGACTCACCTAAGTATGTGTTCTTGGGAAAAAGTGAGACATACCCAGTTATTATTAATGCCCACTTGACCCAAGAACAGGAGCATCAATTGATTTCTACGCTACAAGAACATAGGGCTGCTATAGGGTGGAGTATTACTGATCTCTGCGGTATTCGCCCCTCGTATTGCACTCATCACATTTACACGGATGAGGGGTGAAACCTTCGAGACAACCTCAAAGATGGCTCAACCTGAATATGCTAGAGGTTGTTAAGAAGGAGATCATCAAATGGCTGGATGCAGGCATTGTATACCCAATCTTAGACAGCCAATGGGTGAGTTCGATCCAGATAGTGCCCAAGAAAGTAGGACTCACCGTTGTGAAAAACGATAAGGGCGAATCCATCCCAACCTGCACCGCGACATCTTGGCGGGTCTACATCGACTATAGGAAACTAAACATGGCTACTCAGAAGGATCACTTTCCTTTGCCTTTCATTGATCAGATCTTGGAACGGTTAGCCGGGCATAGTTTCTTTTGCTTTCTAGATGGATGCTCCGAGTATAATCAAGTAGCAATTATCCTGGAAGATCAAGATAAGATCACATTCACATGCCCCTTTGGAATATTCGCTTTCAAGCAGATGCCCTTTTGCCTCTGCAATGCACCAGCAACATTTCAGCATTGTATGATGGCCATCTTCTCTGACATGATTGGGGACAATGTGGAGGCATTCATGGATGACTTCTCCGTTTTCAGAGATGATTTCGCATCTTGTCTTGATAACATCACCAAGATCCTGAAACGGTGTATTGAGGTAAACCTAGTACTATCCTGGGAGAAAAGCCATTTCATGGTGAGGGATGGCATAGTATTAGGGCACAAGATCTCTAAAAATGGACTCAAGGTCGATCAAGCTAAATCTGAGATTATTTCCCACTTACCGCCACCTAGCTTGATCAAGCAGATCAGATCATTCTTGGGTCACGTCGGCTTCTATCGGAGATTTATACACAATTTCTCGAAAATTGCATGGCCTGTGACGAATCTCCTTGTTGCCAGTGTCCCATTTGAATTCGACACCTCGTGTCTCAGTGCCTTCAAGACTTTACGAAGCACTGTCTCTAATTCCCCTATTCTCCAACCACCTGACTGGTCTCTCGATTTCGAGATGATGTGAGACGCTTCTGATTTTGCTGTCGATCCTATTTTAGGCCAATGTCGAGAGAAACAATCCTTCGTCATATACTATGCTAGCAAGACACTAAATGAGGCTCAGTGCAATTATACTATCATCGAAAAAGAACTGCTAGTAGTAGTATTCAGGTTGGAGAAATTCAGATCGTATTTATTAGGGTCCAAAGTCATCATTTTCACTAACCACTCTGCCCTCCAGCATTTGTTGGCAAAGAAGGATGCCAAATCACGGTTCATCAGATGGATCCTTCTATTGCAGGAATTTGATATTGAAATCCGCGACAAAGCTGGAAAGCAGAATGTTGTGGCGGATCACCTATCCAGACTGGACCCAGATCACATTCCTTATTCCCTACCTATCCGTGAGCAATTTCCAGATGAATCTCTTTTGGCAGTTCATTTTGTTGAGTTCCCCTGGTATGCGGATATCGCGAACTACCTTGTCGTAGGCAAGATTCCCACGAACCTATCCAAGGGCTAGAAACTCAAATTCACTACAGAGGCCAAATTTTACCTCTGGGATGACCCACTACACTTTCGCATTGGAGCAGATCAGATTATTCGAAGATGCATCCCAGATTCTGAGATCCCCAGTGTGTTATCTTTTTGCCACAATGATGCTTGTGGTGGTCATTTCTCAGGACGGAAAACCGTTGCAAAAATTTTGCAGTCGGGATTTTTCTGGTCAACCATTTTCAGAGATACACACGAATATGCCCAACACTGCAAACGATGCTAGTCGGTCGGTTCTATGACCAGGAGAGACATGATGCCACTCCAGCCCATTATGGTTGTGGAAGTGTTCGACGTCTGGGGCATCAATTTTATGGGCCCTTTTCTAAACTCGCATGGCTTCGAGTACATATTACTACCCGTTGACTATGTCTCGAAGTGGGTCGAGGCCATCCCGGCGAGACGGGGTGACCATAAGACCGTCATTTCTTTCGTACGGTAATACATCTTCGCGAGATTCAGAATACCCTGTGCTCTAATTAGCAACGGGGGAAGCCACTTCATCCATGCCCACTTCAGGTCATTATTAAAGAAATATGGGGTACATCACCATATAGCCACCCCGTATCACCCATAGACCAATGGGCAGGCTGAAGTGTCTAACTGTCAGATCAAGCTGATTCTCCAAAAGACGGTTAGACCAGATAAGAAGGACTGGTCCGATAAATTAGTTGATGCACTCTGGGCATATCGGACCGCATATAAGGCCCCACTCGGAATGTCACAATATCACATGGTATATGGCAAGGCCTGTCACCTTCCTATAGAGCTGGAACACTGCGCCTTTTGGGCAGTGTGAAAATGTAACCTTGACCTTGGTGCAGGAGGTCAAGAATGTAAACTCCATCTTAGCAAATTAGAAGAGATCCGACGGGAGGCTTATGAGAACGCATTGATATACAAGGACAAGACCAAGGCCTTTCATGACTGCCACATCCGGAGGAAAGCATTTACGCCCAACCAGCAAGTCTGGTTGTTTAATTCACAATTAAAACTGTTCGCAGGGAAGCTCAAGTCCAGGTGGACTGGCCCGTATATTGTGATTCATCCATATCCTAATAGGGTAGTCCAGATCAGGGACCCAAAATCTAGGCATATATCTACGATAAATGGCCAGCGCCTCAAGCCATTTTTGGCCTAGGAATCTCCTCCACCTAACGAGATTGTTCATCTTATTGAGGACGTGTGATTGAGTTTTCGCCCAGCTGGAGGTGTTAAACTCGGCACATATAGATAGCATATCCCACATTCCACCATCATCTATACATAACCATTTATATATATAGCATATTTTCTTTCTGCATATTGCACACTGACAGGTTGGTTGGTGCTGAATATATAATTTCAGGAGCAAGTACAAGTGATTTCTACCCATTTACTCCCTACTGTATTTACTTTCTTTTACATTCATGCATGAGGACATGCAAGAACTTAGGCATGGGGGGTTAGATACAACAAAACTGAATTTTTTTTATGCCACCATTTAGGAAAACCTCGGAGCTGCATGTAAAACATACTTTAGGATCCTAGATAAAAAAACAACCAACTCCACCTCCAATGTTCGCATTGGAGCTAGAAATCGTCTGCAACAACCATTTCCGACTCACTCGTTCACCTTGTGTTCTAAATTTAGGGTCAAGCTGAATGTAACCCGAAAGGAAAATTTTATGAAGTATGAATATAAGAGGTTAATTGTTTATAGCATATACATATTGCACTCATGAATAAGATTATTTTATTAAGAGAAGGCATTAGGGACTTTATCCTCTAGTTGATTCCTGTAATCTGAAATCCAATACAACTTTTCATACACACATAGAATTTGCAATGGATTCACGGTGAAGGCTGATAAACGTCTTTAGTCTGTCGAGAAGAAGCAGTGCTTCTTTTTCTGAACCCCTGGACAGTGTTTTGGGAGTCAGGCAGATTTTCGTCCAAAAATCCACCAAATAGTGTGAGACGAGAGTAGAGTGTACTGGTGCTCTAAGATTAGTGCAAGGAATTTAGAGTCCTAGATAATTAGGTAATGATACTTTGAGATTAGACATAGTTTTCGCTCTCGGTTCCTGCATATAGATTTTGTGTGAAAATTTGAGAGCCACCAAATAAGGCAAATATGCGGAGAGCGAGTTTTCATAAAACTAGAGCTAAGGTGGATGGTTACAACCATTCTTTACGAAATCCTTGACTGAAGGAGGGTATTGATGTCAAAGTCAGAAATACACCGTCCTGTCCGTCTCTCCCGGTGCTATGAGTAGGCACTTCCACCAAATAAGCCACCCAATGTCTCTTGAGTACCACCAATCCCTAATAATGCCTCCTCAATAAAGTTCATGGATGTGTGCTAGTTGTGATATGTTGAAAAAAAAAAGAGAACTGAAAAAGAAAAAGAAGAAAAAGCAAAGAAAAAAACAATGAATATTTAGTGTTTATTTCAATTGCATTTAGGCAATACCACCAAATAAATTTGAGATCCACCAAATATGGCCTTAACCTATCTTTCTGTGTTTCTGACCGGCCGAATACTTGCTGAGGAATTCCAACTTAGTTTAAGGTTATGAGAACTCAATTAAAGTGTTAATGCCAAGTGAGACCACCAAATATAGAGGTCATATATGTGAATCCGGTGAGATTGTGAGCTCTAAGAAAAAGAAAAAGAGAATGAATACAAAGAAATCAAAAAGGAGCATAGTTTTTCTCGTCTTTCTCCAAGTTGAGTCAGTAATCTAGGAATCTAGATTTTGTAGTACTGATTTCTATGTAGCACCAGTTGAGAGTGAGCCACCAAATATTTTCCCTCTAAGATTCTCTACCCAAGCCTAAAGCCGAGGAGGAATTCATAGAATATTTCGAATACCTCGAGGGAAGAAGTTTGCCTATCCCACTAGAATTTCTACTAAGGGACAAGTACAGACTTTAGAGGTGAATTAGTTTTTCACTTGAATCTATTGCAAAAGCTACAAAGCTACACTTTCACGATTGTCTTGATTTCTAGAGCATAGGATGAAAACAAAAAGAAGAAAAATCTCTAGGCATACACTTGATAAAATAATCAATCCTTTAAGGACCCTTGCTGTGAATAACTTAGTCTTGCATTTGCTAGGGACTAACAAGATTTAGGCATGGGGGTATGATTACGCAGCAATCATAGGTCTTAATTGACCTAAATTAGGCCAGGACTCAGCATTAGTTAGGGTAATTCATGCATGCAAAAGCATTATCTGCATCTTTATTGCTTTCTTTTAGCTATGCATAAAATAATGCTATAATGTACTGATTAGGTGCATTATGTCAATTACAGGGAATAAGCAGGATCTGAAGCTGGATCAGGAGAATAGAAGAATAACGGGTGTTGCAGAAGAATTAGATTAGATGTAGTAGATAATAATGTAAGGGAGTCAAGGTATGCTATTCTATTAAGTAGGAATAAAGCAGTAAAATGTGAAGAGCTTAGGTCCATCCTAGCCCTAGGATAGCCTAAAGACTTTCCCCAAGCCTTAGCCACCCTTAGATTAGGTCACCGCACCCTAGGAAACCCTAAAACCCTAGTTCCAACCCTTATCTGAACATCCAGATGAATTATAGGATGTCTAGAACCCTTAGCGAACTCCCGCACACCTTAAACCCACTTCTGTAGTGTTATTGGTCGTCCAGACACTTGATAAGACATCTAATTTCTGCAGAATAACCAAGACAGAACTTAGAATCCCTCCTGACTTTGATTGGATGTCCAGACAACAAGTCTGGACTTCTGATTTTTCACTATAAGATGTCTGACACTTTTATTGGACGTCTGGAACTGCTATCTAGTTCCTATTTTGAGATTCAAACCTTGATCTTGGATCTCTAGGTCCCTAAACCCAATTCCAACCCCATTGGAACCTAAATTAAGGTACCCTAACCCTAGTACACCACATCTAGACCTCCCTAAGGACCTAATTAGGTCCTCACTAAACCTAATTGACTTAGATCATAGTCAATTACCATTACCTAAGTCAATTGAACTCATAGAGTCCAATTGAGCTCAGACCTCAACCCACACAAGTCCAATTGGACTTAGTGAGAGTCCAATTGACCTAAGCCTAACCTAATTGAGTTACTTCACTCTCAATTAGGTTCACACTCATTCAATTAAACTTGGGTTGAGTTTAATTGCAATTCCCCCTTAGCAATTAGGGTTTGCAACCCTAATTTAAGGCCTACACCTACCTAAACCCCTTAGGACCTAACCTAGACCACTTAGCCACCTAGGACATGACCACACACTCACACACACACACACCCATTCATGCACACACACTCATCTAGAGTTCTCTAGAACTCTCTTGAAGTGGCGCCACTCTTGGTTGCCAAATTTAGCAACCAAGAGTCATTCAATTCTTAGATCCAATTTTTATGGATCTAAGAACTACTATCTCTCACCATGGCTGGCCACTCATGGGACTCTCTTTAGAGAGTTCCACACTTCTCTAGAGGGACTCCCTTAGGTGTATAAAAAGACCTAAGGGGTGGCCATTTGCACCCATCCCATTCTTGGCACTCATCCACTTAGGTTAGCTACATCTCCACCTCCAGTCCACCTCCACAAGGAGCACCACCATGAAGGCCACCATCTCCATGCCAGGATACTGGATCACCTCTCCAACCTCTCTTCAAGGGCTGGCCTAAGTACCATTGGCTGCCCTCCTTCTCTTCTCAACCATTCAAGGGCCATCGGAGCCCACCATCGAATGCCCTTCTTTTTTGGTAGATTAGTAACTTAGCTCTTCATAGTTTTACTGCTTTCATTTACTGCTTAGTAGTGTAGCTCTTATTCTTCCCCAATGATGCATGTAAAATCTCCCCATAGATTCCTGTATGCAATCATTTTCTGCTAGCTAGTTTTATGTTTTCAAGCTTTCCTTTACAAGCTTTCCTCTACATTCCATGTTGCAAACATCCTCTAAATGAATGAATAAAAGATATATTTTTATATATATGTCTCTATGTTGGAAATCACCATGTGCTTATTGGTTGCAATCTAATTTATGTGATTCAAGTTGCCTATTTTTGATTTATATATATACTTTGCAACAAGCGTGTTGGTTCTGGAAAATATAGAAGATCTAACTATAAATGCATTTTTCTGTGAACAACCACCACATCACTAGAATTGTGCACACTGAAACTCATACTTTCACTTTCGTTATCTATCTAACACACGCGCATGTAATCAGAATTCATAATAGAAGTGGCGAAACCTTAATCCGAAGATTGGAAACCGACGTGCGATTTTAAATAAAGTAGAGAGATAAAGGATCGATTTCAGATTTGAACAAATGCCTCCCAGAGACAAACGACCGGGACTCAAAGTCTCGTTATCTTTTATAAATATTTTTGCTTGATCGTATTGTGCACTATACTACAATACTTTTTCATATCAAAACGCGCTCTATGACTATTAAACAACTCTTGGTTGCTAATTTTGGCAACCAAGAGTGGCGCCACCTTTGGAAGAACCTAGAACACTCTAGGTGGTGTGGGAGTGAGTGAATGGGTGTGTGTGTGTGTGTGTGTGTGGCCGTGCCCTATGTGTCTAAGTGATCTAGGTTAGGTCCTAAATGGGTTTAGGTTGGTGTAGGTCAAAAATTTGGGTTGCAAACCCTAATTGCTAAGGGGGAAATGCAATTAAACTTAACACAAGTTTCATTGAATGAGTGTGAACCTAATTGAGAGTGAAATAACTCAATTAGGTTGGGCTTAGGTCAATTGGACTTTCATTGAGTCCAATTAGACTTGTATGGGTTGAGATCTGAGCTCAATTGGACCCTATGAGTCTAATTGACTAGGCAATGGTAATTGACTATGATCTAAGTCAATTAGGTTTAGTGAGGACCTAATTAGGTCCTTAAGGAGGTCTAGAGGTGTTGCATTAGGGTTAGGGTACCTTAATTTAAGTTCCCAGGGGGTTAGAATTGTGTTTAGGGAGCTAGAGATCCAAGATCAAGACTTGAATCTCAAAATAGGAACTGGAAAACAGTTTCAGACATCCAATAATAGAATCAGATGACTTATACCCGAAAATTAAAAGTCCAGACTTCAATTCTGGACGTCTAATCAGAGTCAGGAAGGATTCTAGGTTCTGTCTTAGGTACTCTGCAGAAATTGGACCTCTGACCAAGTGTCTGGACATCTAATAATACTGTAGAAGTGGGTTTAAGGTGTGTAGGAGTTGGTTAAGGGTTATGGATGTCCTATAACTCATCTTGACATCTAGATAGAGGTTGAAATTATGGTTTTAAGGTTTCCTAGGGTGTGGTGACCTAATTTAAGGGTGGCTAAGGCTTGGGGAAGCTTCTAGGCTACCCTAAGGCTAGGATGGTCCTAAGTTCTTCATATTTTACTGCTTTATCCCTACTTAAATAGAATAGCATACCTCAACCTCTTACATTATTGTCTACTACATCTTATTCTAGGTCTTCTACTCCAACTTTACTGCAACACCAGTTATCCTTTATTCTTCTGATCCAGCTTTAGATCCAGCTTTAGATCTATCTTCTGATTAGCTTATTACCTGTAATTGGCATAATGCACCTAATCAGCACATTATCGCATTATTTTATGCATATCTAAAAGAAAGCAGTAAAGATGCAAGTAGTGTTTTTGCATGCATGAATTATCCTAACTTATGCTAAGTCCTAGCCTAATTTAGGTCAATTATGACCTTTGATTACTGCGTAATCATACCCCCATGCCTAAATCTTGCTAGTCCCTTGCAAATGCAAGACTAAATTATTTACAGCAAGGGTCCCTGAGGGATTGATTATTATCAAGGGTTTGACTAAAGAATTTTTCCTTTTTGTTTTCATCCTATGTTCTAGAATCCAGACAATCGTGAAAGTGCAACTATGTAGCTTTTGTAACGGATTCGAGTGAAGAACTGATTCACCTCTAAGGCCTGTACTTGACCCCTAGTAAAAATTCTAGTAGGATAGGCAGACATCTTCCCTCGGGATATTCAAGATATTCTGTGAATTCCACCCCAGCTTTAAGCATGGGTAGAGAATGTCTGAGGGATACGGGTGTTTATTTGGTGGCTCACTCTCACTTAGTGCTACATGGAAATTAGTACTATAGAATCTAGATTCCCAAATTATTATGTAACTCAACTCAGAGAAAGACGAGAAAAACTATGCTCTCTTTTGGTTCCTTTGTATTCATTCTCTTTTTCTCTCTTTTTTTTTTTAGAGCTTACAATCTCACCAGATTCTCACGTATGATCCATATTTGGTGGTCTCACTTGGCATTAACACTTTAATTGAGTTCTCATAACCTTAATACTAAGTTGGAATTCCTCAAGCAGTATTCGGGCGGTCAAAAACATAGAAAAATAGGTTAAGCCCTTATTTGGTGGATCTCAAATTTATTTGGTGATATTGCCTCAATACTAAATATTCATAAACTCTTTTTCTACTCTTTTCTTCTCTCTTTTTTTTCTTTTCCTTTTTTTTCTCTTTTTTCCTTTTTTTTCTTTTTCTCATTTTTTCATTCTTTTTTTTTTCATATATAATTTTTCTAACTCAACATAATCTAGCAACACATTCATGAATTTTATTGAAGAGACATTATTAGGGATTGGTGATACTCAAGAGACATTGGATGGCTTATTTGGTGGAAGTGCCTACTCACGGCACCGAGAAAGATGGATAGGATTGTTTATTTCTGACTTTGACATCAATACCCTCCTTCAGCCGAGGATTCCGTAAAGAATGGTCGTAACCATCCACCTTAGCTCTAGTTTTATGAAAATTCACTCTCCGCGTATCTGCCTTATTTGGTGGCTCTCAAAATTCTCACAAAAATGTATGCGTAGGAACCGAGAGCGAAAACTATGCCTTATCTCTGAGTATCATCACCTAATTATCTAGGATTTCGGATTCCTTGCACTAATCTTAGAGCTCCAATACTCTCTATTCTCATCTCACACTATTTGGTGGATTTTTGAAAGGAAATCTACCTGACTTCCAAAACACTGTCCAGGGGTTCAGGAGAAGAAGCACTGCATCTTCTCGACAGACTAAAGATGTTTATCAACCTTCACCATGAATCCATTGCAAATTCTACGTGTGTGTGAATAATTGTACTGGATTCTCGATTACAGGAATCAACTAGAGGATAAAATCCCTCATGCATTCTCTTGATAAAAATCTTATTCATGAATGCAATATGTATATATGCTATAAACAAGTAACCTCGTATAATTTGTACTTCGTAAAATTCCCATATCGGGTTACATTTAGCTTGATCCTAAATTTCAGAACAGGAAAGGTGAGCGGATGAGTTGGAAATGGCTTTTGCGGACGATTTCTAGCTCTAATGCGAGCATTGGAGGTGGAGTCAGTTGTTCTTATATTCAGGATCCTAAAGTACGTGTAACATGCAGCTCTGAGGTTTTTCTAAGGGTTGGCATAAATTTTTTTTTAGTTTTACTGTATCTACACCCCATGCCTAAGTTCTTGCATGTCCTCATGCATGAATATAAAAGAAAATAAATACAACAGGGAGTAAATGGGTAGAAATCACCTGTAATTGCTCCTGAAAATATACATTCAGCACCAGCCAACCTGACAGTATGCAATATGTAGAAAGATGATATGCTAAAAGAAAAATATGCTATATATAAAAATGGAATGTATAGGGTGATGGATGTGGAGTAGATGCTGAGTTTAACGCCACCAGCTGGCCAGAAACTCAATCACACGTCCTCAATAAGATGAATGATCTCATCAGCTGGAGGAGGTTCTTGGGGCAAAAATGGCTTGAGGCGCTGGCCATTTACCGTAGATATATGCCTAGATTTTGGGTCCCTGATCTGGATCACCCCATTAAGATATGGGTGAATCACAACATATGAGCCAGTCCACTTGGACTTAAGCTTCCTTGAAAAAAATTCCAGTCGAGAATGAAACAACCAGACTTGCTGGTTGGGTGTGAATGTTTTTCTCCGGATGTGGCGGTCATGAAAGGCCTTGGTCTTGTCCTTGTATATCAATGCGTTCTCATAGACCTCCCACCAGATCTCTTCTAATTCGCTGAGCTGGAGTTTCCATTCTTGACCTCCTGCATCGAGGTCAAGGTTACATTTTCGCACCGCCCAAAAGGCGCGGTGTTCTAGCTCTACAGGAAGGTGACAGGCCTTGCCATATACCATACGATATGGTGACATTCCGAGTGGGGCCTTGTACGCAGTCCGATATGCCCAGAGTGCATAAACTAATTTATCAGACCAGTCCTTCCTATCTGGTCTAACTGTCTTCTGGAGAATCAGCTTGATCTGATGGTTAGACACTTCTGCTTGCCCATTGGTCTGCGGGTGATATGGGGTGGCTATACAATGATGTACCCCGTATTTCTTTAATAATGACCTGAAGTCGGCGTAGATGAAGTGGCTTGCCCCGTCGCTAATCAGAGCGCAGGGTATTCCGAATCTCGCGAAGATGTATTGCTGTACAAAAGAAATGACGGTCTTATGACCAGCCCTTCTCACCGAGATGGCATCGACCCACATCGAGACATAGTCAACGGCTAGTAATATGCACTCGAAGCCATTCGAGTTCGGAAAAAGGCCCATAAAATCGATGCCCCAGTCATTGAACACTTTTATAACCATGATGGGCTGGAGTGGCATCATGTCTCTCCTGGTCATAGAACCGACCGACTGGCATCGTTTGTAGTGTTGGGCATATTCATGTGTATCTCTGAAAATAGTTGGCCGGTAAAATCCCGACTGCAAAATTTTTGCAGCGATTTTCCATCCCGAGAAATGACCACCACAAGCATCATTGTGGCAAAAAGATAACACACTGGGGATCTTAGAATCTGGGATGCATCTTTGAATAATCTGATCCGCTCCAATGCAGAAGAGAAGTGGGTCATCCTAGAGGTAGAATTTGGCCTCCACAGTAAATTTGAGTTTCTAGTCCTTGGATAGGTTCGCGGGAATCTTGCTTGCGGTAAGATAGTTCGCGATATTCGGGTACCAGGGGAACTTGATAGAGTGAACTGCCTAAAGGGATTCATCTGGAAATTGGTCGTGGATAGGCAGGGAATAAGGAATGTGGGCTGGGTTCAGTCTGGATAGGTGATCCACCACAACATTCTGCTTTTCGACTTTGTCATGGATTTCAATATCAAATTCTTGCAATAGAAGGATCTATCTGATGAGCTAGGGTTTGTCATCCTTCTTTGCCAACAAATGCCGGAGGGCGGAGTGGTCAGTGAAGATGATAACTTTGGACCCTAATAAATAAGATCTGAATTTCTCCAACCCGAATACTATTACTAGCAGTTCTTTTTCGGTGATAGTATAATTGCGCTGAGCCTCATTTAGCATCTTGCTAGCATAGTATATGACAAAAGGTTGTTTTTCTCGACTCTGGCCTAAAACAACACTGATGGCAAAATCAGAAGTGTCGCACATCATCTCTAAATCAAGAGACCAGTCGGGTGGTTGGAGAATCGGGGAATCAAAGAAAGTGTTTCGTAAAGTCTCGAAGGCGCTGAGACATGAGGTGTTGAATTTGAATGGGGCATCGTCAACAAGGAGATTCATCAAAGGTCATGCAATTTTCGAGAAATTGTGTATAAATCTCTGATAGAAGCCGACGTAACCCAAGAATGATCTGATCTGCTTGACGGAGCTAGGTGGCGGTAAGTGGGAAATAATTTCAGATTTAGCTTGATTGACCTCGAGTCCATTTTTAGAGATCTTGTGCCCTAGTACTATGCCATCCCTCACCATGAAATGGCTTTTCTCCCAGGATAGTACTAGGTTTACCTCAATACACCATTTCAGGATCTTGGTGAGGTTATCAAGATAAGATGCAAAATCATCTCCGAAAATGGAGAAGTCATCCACGAATACCTCCACATAGTCCCCAATCATGTTAGAGAAGATGGCCATCATACATCGCTGAAATGTTGCTGGTGTGTTGTAGAGGCCAAATGGCATCTGCTTGAAAGCGAATGTTCCAAAGGGGCAGGTGAATGTGGTCTTGTCTTGATCTTCCGGGCTAATCGCTACTTGATTATACCCGAAGCATCCATCTAGAAAGCAAAAGAAACTACGCCTGGCTAATCGTTCCAAGATCTGATCAATGAAAGGCAAAGAAAAGTGATCCTTTTGGGTAGCCATGTTTAGTTTCCTATAGTCGATGTAGACCCACCAAGATGTTGCAATGCGGGTTGGGATGGATTCGCCCTTATCATTTTTCACAATGGTGAGTCCTGCTTTCTTGGGCACTATCTGGATTGGACTCACCCATTGGCTATCTGAGATTGGGTATACAATAGCTACATCCAGCCATTTGATGATCTCCTTCTTTACAACCTCTAGCATATTTGGGTTAAGCTAACTTTGAGGTTGTCCCAAAGGTTTCACCCCCTGATCCGTGTAAATGTGATGAGTGCAATACGAGGGGCAAATACCGTGGAGATCAGCAATACTCCACCCTATAGCAGCCCTATGTTCTTGTAGTGTAGAAATCAATTGATGCTCCTGTTCTTGGGTTAAGTGGGCATTAATAATGACAGGGTATGTCTCACTTTCACCCAAGAACACATACTTAAGTGAGTCAGGTAAGGGCTTCAATTCAATCACGAGTGGGTCAAAGTCAGAAATGGGAGTGGGAGGAGCAAACTCAAGGGTGGGAATCTGCTGATCCGTATGCACGTGAATTCCCGCTGAGTTGCTCCCTGTGAAATAATCGGTTGTGATTGCATTAACGGGAAACCCGTTAGCTGTGGTCATGTCTTCCTGCAACAATAGGGGCGATTCAGCAATGTGTGGATCAGGATAGCTAGATTCAAGGGTGTTGTGGTCAGAAGCACACCCTAAACAGTCAGATCCTCGGGGAGATATGTGCAGTGCAGTGGTCTCAGTCCCATGTGGATCGAGGTCCAAGAACCCTGATAGTGTAGATGAATGAGACATTGGGTTGTCACAAAGGAGCCCAATGTTACCATAGTATGCGGAATCTTCATTTTCACCATCCTCCTCTATACGATCACAGTCAAAATTCCTTGATGCCCTGAATATGTCAAGTCGAAGTCGCTCATTAGCTAATGCTATCTCCATACACCCGGATGCACAATCAATGTTTGCTCGAGCTGCCGCTAGAAATGGGTGACCCAAAATGATTGGTGCATCTCGGAGATTAGGAGGAACCTCCATTTCGAGAACGAAAAAGTCTGCAGGAAAGCAGAATCCATGGACTTTTACGATCACGTTCTCAACCACCCCCCTCGGTGTTTTTATTGATCTATCAACCAGCTGAATCGTGACCGAGGTAGGCTTTAACCCCCCAAATCGAAATCGATCAAATATGGCAGTGGGAGTTAGGTTGATGGACGAACCCAGATCTAGAAGGGCCCGATCAAATGGAGAATCCTGCAAGAAGCAGGATATGAGTGGGGTACCAGGGTCTTTCTTTTCGGTGGTAAATCGGCTAGAATCACGGCGCTAGCTTCTTTTGACAGTACTGCCTGTCGTTCAATTCTAGGTTGTCGCTTCGGGGTACAATAGTCCTTGAAGAACCTAGCAACAGTGTGGATGTGATCAATTGCCTTGAGGAGGGGTACCTAAATATGTACTTCCTTGAACATTGACTTCAGGTCCTCAAAATTCTGCGTGTCCTTCTTCCGTACTACATTTTGCATCAGAGCCTCAGGAAAAGGGACTGAAATCTCAGGGTCAAGTGGCCTCTTACCCTTATCTACCATAGATGGCTCCTGAGATGGAGTCGAACCTGCTTGCCTATGTGGTGGGTCGAATGTCTTCCTTCTACTCAATGAGACAACATTTGCATCGGCTTGCTATCCATGAGGTGGTGGGGGAGCGGAAGGGGCAGAGTATGTGGGGTTCTACATCAAAGGCGGCTGGCCTTGAGCATAACCAAGTGGTGCAGGAGGCGCCAGTAATATGGCATGTGCCTGTCCCTATGGTGCCTGAAACCTAGGCGGGGCGCCTTGGTTCTGCACATACCGAGGGTTCGGGATGGGTTAGGAGGGCAAGGCTCCCTGAGTCCTATGCTCCTGCAATAGCTGGTTTTGCGTGTTCTGTATAGTCTGTATCTGGTTAGCCGTCGCCTTCATTATTTGCAAGCTATCCTGGGTAGATTTCCTCATCGATTCTTGCAGCTCCTCTTTTAGTGCCTCCAGAGGATCAACCCGCTTTGGAGGGTGACTGGTAGCTTGGTGCAGTGGCTGGTATATAGAACGGGGTTGCTACTACTAATACGGGAATGGGTGCTGCCTAGGGTATGTGTTTTGTGCATTCCTGTATTGCCTGGTTTGGTAGTGTGGATCTTGATGTGGTCTCTGTGAGTTACCAGACCAGGAGAAGTTCGGATGCTGGCGCCAACCAGGGTTATACATCTCTGAATATGGGCTATTACACCCGTATGTTTGAATAGCATTGATGTCCTCGTAGGCCGAAGACGTCTGAGACGTATATCCATCATGGGGATACGTATTATAGTCAGTGGGTGGTGCGTAACCTTGGTCATATGGGGCCAGATCGGGATTGTTTACAGGATTTTGATAAGCAGGATCTCGTAAATAAGAAGATGCATCCCGAGTGAGTAGATTAACTCAAGCGGGGGGGCTCGGGGTGCATAGGAGGGTCTTGGAGCAGCAGAGTTCAGGTCAGATTGACCCTGACTAATTTGGTCAATCTTTTTCTCGATTAGGTTTATTCTATCCAGCTGCTTGACGATGATATCCATGTCGGCTTGAATAGACTCAGTGTGAGCCTCATGGACACCAACCCACTACTGAAACCCTGACCAGGCCGCTGAAACTGGTTCATGGATGCAGCATTCATCGAGTTCTCCGCCAAAGATTCAAACAACTCAAATGCGTTGTTCTCGTCTTTCACGAGGAAATTCCCACCACTAGATGTATCGGCCATATACCGATGTGTATCATCCAGCCCATGGTAAAATATCTAAGCTAGGTGCCATTTGGGTATACCATGGTGTGGGCATTTCCGGAGAAGGTCATGAAATCGATCCTAGGCATCATGCAACTTCTCCCCAGCTCTTTGGGAGAAAGTCATGATCGCACACCTCATCACGTTCGTTCGACTGATCTGGAAGAACTTTTGCAGGAATTCACGTCGTAATTTCGGCCAGGTTCCAATTGGCTTCCCAATGGTCTTGAACCAGTATGAAGCTTTGTCCCTCAGAGAAAATGGGAAAAGCTTCATCATAATAATCCCAAGATCAACATTCCTGGGTCGAATCATTTCTGCGAGTCGACTTAAGTCCTCTAAGTGCTGGAACGGATCTTCACTTGAGTTTCCATAAAAATGACTATTGATCAAACCGATCACATTGGGCTTGAGCTCAAACGCGTCTCTGCCTATGGGTGCGACAATTGGTGAAGTAGATCAT
This sequence comes from Thalassia testudinum, assembly GCA_037157565.1. NCBI lineage: Eukaryota > Viridiplantae > Streptophyta > Magnoliopsida > Alismatales > Hydrocharitaceae > Thalassia > Thalassia testudinum. Next base: position 703,807 of record JAZHRO010000003.1, on the reverse strand, counting down.
AGAAATCTCAAAGTTGTTCTCCTCGTGGTGGATGCTGCATTCTGTCAAGCGTCGTCAAGATACGGTCCATGCTTTGCTGATGTTGCTCCTCAGATTCAACAACTCGGGCCTCCAGACAAGCCATCAGGCCCAAATTACCAGCATCCTGACCTGTTCTAGGTCCAAGATTAGCCATTGTGGCAAGGGAGTAGAAGAAGTGGGGGGAGAAGATGGTCCTAGTGAGGTGACTCACCTCCTTGGAAGCGGCTCCCAAGGTCCAACCAGTTGAGGTCTAAGTGACCTCCTTCCTTGCATACACCAACCAACCCCTAGGTTGGTGTAGCCAAGCCAGACAAGGCTAAGGCCTTGTCAACCATATGGTCCTTATGATCGGGTGAACAGATTTTTTGTTCTAAATTCAAATTCTTGAAGAAAAATTTGTCGTACAACCGACTGAAAGTGATTCCCGCCTCTCAAGCTAACCCAGTCAGTCTGGTTACGAGGGGACTAAGGGGAAGGTTCTTCGTTTGTCTTACGCCTCCAGTTTCGTTACTCCCGAGCTGCGATCGTTTGACACTACCCCGCGACTTAGTCACTAGGTTTGGTAAGAGAGGTTGAAAACACCCAGTTGTATGACAACGAATTTGGGTTGATTTCGTGTTTTAAAATTAATTTGAGCCCGTTTGTCTTTAGTTGGGGTTTGTGGTGAGTGGCCCACAAGGTGACCAAGCTCACCGGCTAAACACTAGACTTGACTAAGTCTAGGCCAGCCCAAATGTGGTCTCTAGAGTATAACCCAAAAGATGTAACCTAGGGTTCATGCAATTCTAGGGTTTTTTTTTGTTTCTTCTTCAACAGACCATGAAATTAAGACTAATTTTCTGATAAAAATTGGAATCAGAATAAGTTGAAATTTGGTAAGTACATTCCTTTTTCAATTATCTTTTTATAGAATATTTTTTTTTATTTTTTAATGTTTCAACCAAATTTATAGAGATTTTTAAATGTCAAGGGGTTAGATCTGGAATTTTGACCCCTGATCGAGTTTTTGCTTTGAAACAGTATCAAATGACTTTCAAAAATTCAGGAAAAATATGGAAATTAAATCCAATGAGATCTGCTTTCAAACGCCACCATTTTTAGTCAAAGTAGATTTGCAGATTGCTCGAAATTACTTTTTGAATTTTGAAAATTTTCAAATCTAGGTCAGTCTGATCCCCTTGCACTTCATGAATTTTTAAAAATTTTGTACTTCGAATTTTTTAAATGAATGATTCCATTTGAAAGATGGTTTAAAAATGAAAATATAGCCCAAATTTCAGAATTTTTCGCTCATTAATTTTTTGGCAATTAAATTTTTAAATCAAAAATTAAAGTCCGACTGAAAATTAGAGGGTGGTGAGAAAGCTTTTAAAAGGTGTTTAAGTTTAAAATTCAAACTTTCCACCAATATATATATATTCAAAAAATTTCAATTTTTTTTTTCAAGAAAGATTTTTTTTTTCTTTTTCAAAGGATTTTCATATATATATATATATTGCTTTTTCAAAACTAGCCTAGGATTAAAAAAGAAACCTAATCTAACTACCTAGATTTTTTATTTGATATTTTTTTTCTTTTTCACAAAAATAAATAGGCTTTTTTTTTCAAATAAATCTAACCTAGGGTTCAGAAAGGAAAATCTTAATCTAAGATGAGATGTGCACCTGATTTTTTTAATCTGTGCTCGTTGCGTGCGCAGATTCCCATTTTTCCTGTTTTCCTGCACATCAAAAGACAAGCAGAGGAAGATTTATTAGTGATAGCTCAAAAGATTGAAATAAAAAATGACGTTGCCTCCCCGGCAACAGTGCCATTTTGTTGGGACTCATATAGCGCGTATTTGATCAAATGCGTCGTAGTATAGTTGAGAGATGTGATCAACAAAAACAATCTATAAAGATAATGAGACTTGAGTCCCAATCGTTCGTCTCTGGGAGGCGTTTATGGAAATGCAGATTTGAAATTGATCTCTCTTACTCTACTTGCTTAAATTGCATGCTGATTTACGCTAAGTTCATATTTATGCATGACATGCTTAGTTGCCAGAATATCACAAATTAAAACATGCAACTTCAATCCCACAAAAATATTGCAACAAGGCTCATGGTGATTTTCACAAATAGATATATATATATCAAAAAAGATTTTCATTGATTCATGATGGTGTTTGCAACATAAACCTCATGGAAAGCTTGTAGAGGAATGCTTAAAAACATAAATCTAGCTAGCAGAAAACAATTGCATACATGAATCTAAAGGGGGATTATGCATGCATCATTGGGAGAGAATATAGAGCTACACTACTAAGTAGTAAATAAAGCAGTAAATCTACAAAGAACTATAATCTAATCTAGCAGAACTAAGGGCATTTAGAGGTGGGCTCCGATGGCCTTTAACTTGGTTGAGAGGAGAAAGAGGGGTGGCCAATGGTGCTTAGGTCGGACCTTGGAGAGAGGTTGAGGAGGTGATCCAACATCTTGGAATGGAGATGGTGGTGGCCATGGTGAAGTTACTCGTGAAGGTGGAGTGGAGGTGGAATGAAGCTAAGCTAAAATGGAGCCAAGAGTGAATGAAGCCAAGAGTGGATGGGTGCAAATGGCCACCCCTTAGGTCTTTTTATAGACCTAAGGGAGACTCTCTAGAGAAGTGTGGAACTCTCAAGAGAGAGCTCCAAGAGTGGCAGGCCAAAGAGAGAGAGAGGTGGTTTTTAGATCCACCATTTGTGGATCTCCAATTTTAATGGCTCTTGGTTGCTAATTTTGGCAATCAAGAGTGGTGCCACCTTTGGAAGAACCTAGAACACTCTAGGTGGTGTGGGAGTGTGTGAATGGATGTGTGTATGTGTGTGTGTGTGTGTGTGTGGCCATGCCCTATGTGTCTAAGTGATCTAGGTTAGGTCCTAAGGGGGTTTAGGTTGGTGTAGGTCTTAAATTAGGGTTGCAAACTCTAATTGCTAAGGGGAAAATGCAATTAAACTTAACACAAGTTTAATTGAATGAGTGTGAACCTAATTGAGAGTGAAATAACTCAATTAGGTTGGGCTTAGGTCAATTGGACTTTCATTGAGTCCAATTAGACTTGTATGAGTTGAGATCTGAGCTCAATTGGACCCTTTGAGTTCAATTGACTATGATCTAAGTCAATTAGGTTTAGTGAGGACCTAATTAGGTCCTTAAGGAGGTCTAGAGGTGATGTACTAGGGTTAGGATACCTTAATTTAGGTTCCTAGGGGTAAGAATTAGGTTTAGGGAGCTAGAGATCCAAGATCAAGACTTGAATCTCAAAACAGGAACTGGAAAGCAGTTCCAGACATCCAATAATAGTATCAGACGAATTATACTCAAAAATCAGAAGTCCAGACTTCAATTCTGGACGTCTAATCAAAGTCAGGAAGGATTCTAGGTTCTGTCTTGGGTACTCTGCAGAAATTAGACGTCTAACCAAGTGTCTGGACGTCCAATAATACTGCAGAAGTGGGTTTAAGGTGTGCAGGAGTTGGCTAAGGGTTTTGGACATCCTATAACTCATCTGGACATCTAGATAGAGGTTGGAATTAGGGTTTTAAGGTTTCCTAGGGTGTGGTGACCTACTCTATGGGTGGCTAAGTCTTGGGGAAGCTTCTAGGCTATCCTAGGTCTAGGATGGTCCTAAGTTCTTATTTTAATGCTTCATTCCTACTTAAATAGAATAGCATACCTCAACCTCTTACATTATTGTCTACTACATCTTATTCTAGGTCTTCTACTCCAACTTTGCTGCAACACTGATAACGGCGTTGTGACTAGGTTTTGTTGTTTTGTTATAGAAATTACGTTGTAGTACAGATAGTCATTGCCATTATTACAATTTTTACTCGGAAATGAAAGTTCTCCCGAGGTTGAACTCAGGGAGCAAGTTGTATTCTAGAGGTACGAAGTTTCTATTACAAAAAATAAAGAGAGAGAGAGAGAGATTTGTCTTGTTGGCTTCTTTCTTCTTCTTCTCTTCTTTGTCTTCTTTTCTCTTCTCTTTGAGTCTTCAGTTTTCTTCCTTCTTCTTATTCTTGCTCTGTTCTTCTTTTCTTGTTTTCTTCTTGCCTTCTCTTCTGTTCTTCTTCTTTCTTCTCTTTCTTTTTCTTCTTGTTCTTCTTTCTGTCCGTCTCTTTCTTTTTCTTCTCCCTTGCGGTCCTGTTCTTCTCCTTCTTCTTTACCTTCAGAGCGTCATATGATTTTTCAATCAGACGACTTAAGTAGCTGCTGCTACAATGCGTCTTTTCTTCTCCTTTCCTCTGTGGCTTTCTTCTTCTTCTTCTCGCAGTCCTTCTTCTTCTTCCTACCTTCTCTTCTTCTTCACCTGTGCTTGCACACTCAAAGTTCGATTAGAGGGCAAAACCTACTCTACCCTCCCCCGCGTCTCTCTCTCTCTCTCAGAATTCACTCATAGGATAGCTCTCCCAGAGTTGCCGGGTAGTCGGGTACGACGGGTCGCGCCCGGGTCCAGGCCCACCGGTGTGCGGTGGTGGGCGAGGAGTGCAGGACGGGTAAACGGGTCGGGCCAGGTCTGTGGGGCGTGGTCGCGGATGAGGCCAGCTCGAGCGGGTGAGAGGGACCTCATCTCGTGCTCAGGAGGAAAAGAGCTAAAGGCACGTTTTGCCTTTATGGGGGTGTGGGCCTCTCAAAATTTCCGAGGTGGGACTAAATGTCCCACCTCAATTGGGCACCCGCAGCTGAGGGAGCTGCAGGCAGATGTAGCAGCTGCGGGACTTTCTCCCCAACTGCAGGCCTGGGCGACTGCGTGGCTGCGAGCCACGTGTCCTGGCGAGTCGAACCTGGGCGAAGCGCGCCTGCAGCTGCAGGTTGAAGGAGCTTCACCGGCTCAGCAATGGCGACGGAGGGCGAGCAACCTGTCCACAGAAGAACGGCCTCTCGGCCTAATCAGACAAGCGGAGAACCTTCGCCGTGGCACGGCGAAGGCGGTGTGGGGTCTGGCAAGCCGTGGGGCGGAGCGTAGGGGCTGCCCTAGGTCAAACTGTAGCGCGGGAAATGGGTTTGTTCGGGGGTTCTGCAGGTGGCGAGTGGCGTGAAATGGAAGGGCGGAAGTTGATCAGGGTGAGGAGGCAGAGGTTCTGTGAGGTTCGGCGAGTCGTGTGGGGTGGTGGAATGACAGGAGCGAGTCGCCGGAATTTGGCCGGAGATGGGGAAGGTGAGGGCGATTAGGCGCGGTCGAGGGGTGGTTATACAAATTACAGTAAGGAAAAGAAAGAGGGGAGGAAGAGGAAAGATTGTACCTACTCGGAGGGACGAGGGGGGGCAGGAGCAGGGCGACAGTCGTATCGACTGTCGCCGGAGAATAAGGTGCCCAGAGAGAGAGGGCGGCGGCGAGGAGAGAGCGGGAGAGCACGCGCTGGGTACGGCGCGACGTGGGAAGAGCAGGTGAAGGCAGCTCTGCTGCTGTTAGTGCGGCAGAGAGACGAGGAGGAGGAGGAAAAACCGCCGGAGCAAGGGGGCCTTTGTCGGAGTGGGAAGAGAGGAAAGGGGGGGGATTTCTCCGTCAGAACCGAGCTAGAGAGAGAGGCAGAGCGTCGGGGGTTTTTATAGAGGCAGAAACAAAGAGGAGGGCGGAGGGAGACGACGTGCCTCCCTCGCCGGAGGACGACGGAGATGGAGACCCATACCATCCGTGCGTTCGCACGGGCGGTATGGGCAATTGCAGCGATCAGGGGGGTGTTCCTGCGACGGCTGACGTCGCAAGGAACCCCTGGTTGACTTGGCAGGGGGTCCCCCTCACCCTGCGTGCCGCCATGCCTCGCGCAAGGTCGCCGAAGCATGGTGCTGCTCAGGGTTTTGCAGGGAGGACCCAAATGCAAAGAACGATGAAGAGTTAGGGGCCAAAATGTGAGGGTTTCAAAAGTTGAGGGCCAAAAAGTAAAGTTGGTCAAGAAGGTTTCTTCTTAGGATCAAGTTTTTATACATGACTAATTAGGGCCTAAGGATTCTGATGGTAAATTTTATTTCTAGATTAAACCTTGTTTGGTCGATCAATTTACGTAAAAACCCAAATTAAGTTATTAATTGGGCATGGTTCTCAATGTAGGTCAAAATGGGTTCCTAAGGCCAAATTGGAGGTTCTAAACCCTAGAGATTATTTTTATATGAATTTTAGAGGGTTTATTCGATTCTTTCTTTGCCTCGAACCTCATGAATTGAAGTGGGTTTGTTTATAGGGTTAGAGGATGTCATTTAATTCCTTGGAGTTGCTGTAGCCCTCTTTGAGTCATCTCATCCCACTTTTCTTCTTATTAGGTTATTTTGACCTATGTTTGGACCCTGAGTTACCCTGTTTTCAGATTGAATTGGTGAAATTGCATTTTTACCCTTTAGTTTCTATTTTCTTCTTAAACTCAGAATTCTCTGAGTTAAGCCTTTCCTTGAGTTATGTAGGAGCTTTTATCCTTTGTATTAGGTCAAAATGAGCTAGTTATGGCTCATGATGAGGTTCTCATCATACCCCCATGCCTAGCTTTTACTAGTCCCTTAGCAAAAAAAAACTTAAGGTTTCAACCTTTGTTCTAGACCATGGAGTTCTTAATAGCTTTAGATAAGTGCCTTTTCATTTGAACTCAGATTAGGTTAGAATGTTGACCATAGGCCTAAAAGGTACTCTAGTACCAATCAAGATCCAGATCTGTCTAGCCTCAACCTTAGTCCTTAGCAAAGGTTTTTAAGGCCTACAAGAACTAACTTAAGGTCTATTGGACTTTGTGGTTAAAGCACCTGTGCTTGGAATGATTTTAGCCCTGGCTCAGTTCGCAGTGCATTTTGTAAGAGAGAGAGATAGAAAATTTTTCTATTTTGGAGAGTTTTCTCTCTCTTTTTCTTTTTAATTCTAGCTTAGGATTGGCTTTTCAACACGGTCTGTATCAGATTCCTTGCCCCCATCATCAATCCTCAAGGGTTCCTGGCAATTGATGCTTCGAGATAGCACCGCCCATGGCAACCCCCGAAACCCTGGCTATTGAGATTTCGAGATAATCCCATCCATGGTGTTCCGTGGCCGAGTCCAGACCCTGGCAATTGACATTTCGTGATAATGCCATCCATGGAATCTGAACCAGCAGAGTGCTTACATGCCCCTAGTAGGATATGTAAATATCCTAAGAGACAAGCACCGAGGAGATGATATTTTGTTACGCATCTTCGAGGGGATTTCCCGCCTCTCCGCGCTGGGAACTCGTCTAAATCAACTTGTGTTGATCGGCCGTTCCTACTCTAGGTGTACTTTTCAGAATTTTTCGACGCTTCTGCGTGATTTTGATTTTTACCCTTACTAAACCAGGCTGTGTGTGAGGTTAGGGTGCTTATGTTACTGAGTCCCGTAGACCAAAAGTTAGTTAATAAGGTCAAATACTCCCTAAGCCTTAGACCTAATACTTCAGCTTTTCATTTTCCTCAACCTCTTGAGGAGTGTCCAAATCTTAATGGGTACTAAGAGTCTATCCAAGAATGCCTAAGGTTTGCGTTCTTACTAATCCCTTTGTGCACTTTTCAGTTCTTTTCTTGAATGAGGTCTAGAATTTAGGTTGATTCCTTAGTTTCTTACTAATGACTACTTTTTCTCATAATTTTGTGCTCCTTTTTCATTTTGTTTCTTTTTCTCCTCCCACAAAATTTCCTTCTCCTTTTATTCTTTTTATTTTGAAAAATTTTTAATTTTTATGGTGTTTTTGGCATATGTGAATTTTTTTATTTGAAACCTTTTCTTACAAGTTTTGCACTATCATACCCCCCATGCATAAGATTTGCAATGTCCTCATTGTAACCTAGGGGGTTTTTATTCAACTTAGTTCATACATTAGGACAGATGTTTTGATGAGTGAATGGGTCGGGATGAATTTTGCGGATGATTTCTAATCTCAGATGCAAGCATCTGAAGTGGAGTCGGTTGTCCTAAAGGGTGAACCTTAAGTGCAAAAGGTGTCAGAAAATGTTTCAGGTTTTCAAAGAGAATGACAGGTTGCCTCCCGTTGAGCGCTAAATTTGATGCCTTCAGCCAAGCGGGAAATGCGATGGAGAGGGGATGGTCAAATCAGCAGAATTTTGTAAGACAAGCACCTTGATTAAGAGCCTGGTTGGTCCAACCAGGTGCTTGTTCAGATTGCAGGCTGATGATGCAGCCCAAACCCAATCAATCTGGTAGGTTGATAGATGAAGATCAAAAGGTGTGGGACCCACCATATACTATGAAGCTCAGATGGATGTGGAAGTGTGAATGCAGGGTTTGGCTGAGTTGAATCAGCCTGGTCAGAGTAGGGACCTGTAGAATAATCAGTGATTGATGCAGGAACCCTACAGGGGTGATCAGAGAGTGATGGAGCATGACATGTAGTCTGATAAGTGTTCCAAACCCGATGTGGAAATGCAATCGGCTCGGTGAGAGGTGAATCTGAATAGAAATTGAGTCTGGTTGCGGGTCGGGGTTGGGAAGAGGTTTTGATCCATTTTGTGTGTGTGGACGAGGTGGCAATCGTGTATGAGGGCTCTTCTAGAAAGGAATGACAGGTGGTTTTCTGTAGAGAGTCCTCTGGGTAGCTATCAAATGCCTGAAGAGTGTTTGTAGGATGAAGGAAATCTGAACTGAGAAAAGATTTGAATTCTGTGTTGCAATCACTCTTGGCATTTTCTGTTTTTGGTTCCTGAGGATCAAAAAGGAATGATTCTGTGTTACCAGTGATCTCGGGAATCAAGATCTCAGAGTCGGAGTCAGAGTTATGTGGACTGAGGTCGTAGATGGGCCTGGTGTGTTCAGGAAGAAGAGTCTCTCCACAAAAATTGAGTTCTAAATGAGATTCTTGATCATGAATTCCACCGTAGCATAAATCATCAGATGTGGAATCAGCAGCCTGACTGGGTTTTAACTTATATGTCAATTCTGGGCTCAAAAAGGTGTTCTGTCCAAGCTCGAAGCTGGTAGGATAGACCCCATTGAAACCCTGCTCATTCAACTCCTCAGTTTCTGTATCATAAATTGGCGTGTTTTCTGAAAAATTGATCAGATTTCCTGAGGATGTTGGAGAGGGATATTCATCAAATAGAGGCCCGAAATCATATTCTGTAAAAATTTGATCTTTCTCATATGAGGCCTCATAATCTTCCCAATACATTTCAGATCTAGGTTCTAGGTTTAGGATGTGGGTAGAATTGCTAGAACCTAAGTCCGAATAACCTTCGAGGGCCACCTTATCAAAATAAGGGGCGGAATTTATCCCCTCAAAAGGTTCAGTTCTGACCTCATTATTGCAGGAGTTTTGGAATTCTAAGCTTGGCAATTCATGGTCTAGGGTCGGTTCATCAGTGTGTTCTCCTGCAATATCCCAACCTAATTCGATGTTGTCTTCTATCTGGGTTGGGATTCCACAACCACTTTGTGCCTCAGTCCCGAGATTTGGGAAACTGGATTGTTCCTTAATACTGTTCCAAGATGGTTCATCCTCTATTTCTGGTATATACGGGTATTTCTGGTTGATAATTTGTTCTAGTGATCTCATCATTTCTACCCATTTTATAAGGGAATCTTGGTGTTGTTCCCAAAGTACAGGATTTGTCAAGCATTGAAGGTATTCAGATTGGTGTAATTTTTCTATCTCAATGTATCCTGTCATGAGCATATCTCGGGTTGATCCTTTTGTAATTTCTGTCAACAGAATTTGGGCACAGTTTATGATGAAAGCTGTGGTTGTTGGGACATCAACCTGAATGTTTTCTATTAGTGTTGAGGGTTTATATTTGATTTCATAGAATTCAAGGGCATCCTCAATCATCTTATCTTTCATGGATCTCTGATATTCAGGTTTTTTGAATGGTAGTCTTAATTGGTGTGGCTGCATCTTTGAATCAGGTGGTGGAATCAAGATATAGAATCGAAGTTTGAATCAAGATGGAAGAAGGGGACTTTGTTCGGAATCAGAGGAAATGGGGCTATGTGAAAGATTGGTTGCACAAACAAGGGCAGCGAGGCTCGGCCTCGGGGGGGGGAAGTGAATTTCTGAAGGAGGTTTCAAGGACCTCCTGCCAAATACTGAAGGACTGGATGAGATAAGCAGGTGCTGGACCCAATCGAGGCACCCAAAAATTGTTGGGTGACTATAGAGGTGCGGGGCAGATGGACCCCTTGATCAGAAAGATCGTCCACCTGAGAATTACCTGGGCAGCCAGAGAGGGAGAGCCCCGCGAAGACCCCTACACGGTACAGCGTCCCCACGGGTTACAGGGTTTCCCCCACCCGACCTCTCTTGTCACTGCGGTTCCAGGTAGACCAGAATGGGGATCTTGACCTCTTAAGTCTACCAATTTTAGTTTAAGATCGGGGTGCTTAAGGTTTCACTTGAACTTTTAGGTATTTTTGAGTGAAGAAGTGACCTAATTTTAAGGTTGGTTGACCCAAGGGGTCAACTTCACCTCTTGTTCTTTTGAGAGCTTTTGGGTCCATTCTTTTAGGGTTCAAGTGTTTAGAGAGCCAATTGTTTAGGGTTTCTCTTGTATAGATCTTTTCAAACAAGGTTTAAGTACACCTCTTTTTGGGAAGATCTTTTCTTTGTTAATAGAAGGTGTGTCTCTAAAAACCCTAGCTTTTCAATCCTTGAGTTGGCTCTAATTGGTTCATTTTAGTTGCCTCAAAAAATGTAGTATCCAGGACTCAATCAAGAAGGTTTTAGCCCTAGTTACCTTAGTTGGATGAACAGTTACAATGTGTTGAAATGAAAAATTTAGGCAACTTTGAGGAATTACTATGTATGATGCAGGTAGCCCTAAGTTGATTTTTCTTTTTTGTTCTTTTTAGATTTTAAGGGAGTTAAGAAAGGCCTAATGAAGATTACCTGTTTTGTTGGAGTGTTTGTTGTGCGGTTGCTCTTCCAATTTTTACCTGCACATAAGAGAGAGAAAAAGATTAGCAATCTCTTGAAAGAAATTTAAAGCTTCTAGAATAGCCATTGCTCCCCGGCAACGGCACCAAGTGATAACGGCGTTGTGACTAGGTTTTGCTGTTTTGTTATAGAAATTACGTTGTAGTACAGATAGTCATTGCCATTATTACAATTTTTACTCGGAAATGAAAGTTCTCCCGAGGTCGAACTCAGGGAGCAAGTTGTATTCTAGAGGTATGAAGTTTCTATTACAAAAAATAAAGAGAGAGAGAGATTTGTCATGTTGGCTTCTTTCTTCTTCTTCTCTTCTTTGTCTTCTTTTCGCTTCTCTTTGAGTCTTCAGTTTTCTTCCTTCTTCTTATTCTTGCTCTGTTCTTCTTTTCTTGTTTTCTTCTTGCCTTCTCTTCTGTTCTTCTTCTTTCTTCTCTTTCTTTTTCTTCTTGTTCTTCTTTTTGTTCTTCTCTTTCTTTTTCTTCTCCCTTGCGGTCCTGTTCTTCTCCTTCCTCTTTGCCTTCAGAGCGTCGTCTGATTTTTCAATCAGACGACTTAAGTAGCTGCTGCTACAATGCGTCTTTTCTTCTCCTTTCCTCTGTGGCTTTCTTCTTCTTCTTGCAGTCCTTCTTCTTCTTCCTGCCTTCTCTTCTTCTTCACCTGTGCCTGCACACTCAAAGTTCGATCAGAGGGCAAAACCTACTCTACCCTCCCTCGCGTCTCTCTCTCTCTCAGAATTCACTTATAGGATAGCTCTCCCAAAGCTGCCGGGTAGTCGGGTACGCGGGTCGCGCCCGGGTCCAGGCCCACCGGTGTGCGGTGGTGGGCGAGGAGTGCAGGACGGGTAAACGGGTCGGGCCAGGTCCGCGGGGCGTGGTCGCGGACGAGGCCGGCTCGAGCGGGTGAGAGGGACCTCACCCGGTGCTCAGGAGGCAAAAAGCCTAAGGCACATTTTGCCTTTATGCGGGTGTGGGCCTCTCAAAAGTTCCGAGGTGGGACTAAATGTCCCACCCCAATTGGGCACCCGCAGCTGAGGGAGCTGCAGGCAGATGCAGCAGCTGCGGGACTTTCTCCCCAACTGCAGGCCTGGGTGACTGCGTGGCTACGAACCGCGCGTCCTTGCGAGTCGAACCTGGGCGAAGCGTGCCTGCAGCTGCAGGTTTAAGGAGCTTCACCGGCTCAGCAATGGCGACGGAGGGCGAGCAACCTATCCACAGAAGAACGGCCTCTCGGCCTAATCAGACAAGCGGAGAACCTTCGCCGTGGCACGGCGAAGGCGGTGTGGGGTCTGGCAAGCCGTGGGGCGGAGCGTAGGGGCTGCCCTAGGTCAAACTGTAGCGCAGGAAATGCGTTTGTTCGGGGGTTCTGCAGGTGGCGAGTGGCGGGAAATGGAAGGGCGGAAGTTGATCAGGGTGGGGAGGCGGAGGTTCTGTGAGGGTCGGCGAGTCGTGTGGGGTGGTGGAATGACGGGAGCGAGTCGCCGGAGTTTGGCCGGAGATGGGGAAGGTGAGGGCGATTAGGCGCGGTCGAGTGGTGGTTATACAAATTACAGTAAGGAAAAGAAAGAGGGGAGGAAGAGGAAAGATTGTACCTACTCGAAGGGACGAGGGGGGGCCGGAGCAGGGCGACAATCGTATCGACTGTCGCCGGAGAAGAAGGTGCCCAGAGAGAGAGGGCGGCGGCGAGGAGAGAGCGGGAGAGCGCGCACTGGGTACGGCGTGATGCGGGAAGAGCAGGTGAAGGCAGCTCTGCTGCTGGTAGTGCGGCAGAGCGACGAGGAGGAGGAAAAACCGCCGGAGCAAGGGGGCCTCTGTCGGAGTGGGAAGAGAGGAAAGGGGGGTGATTTCTCCGTCAGAACCGAGCTAGAGAGAGCGGCAGAGCGTCGGGGGTTTTTATAGAGGCAGAAACAGAGAGGAGGGCGGAGGGAGATGACGTGCCTCCCTCGCCAGAGGACACCGGAGATGGAGACCCATACCGTCTGTGCGTTCACACGGGCGGTATGGGCGATTGCAGCGATCAGGGGGGTGTTCCTGCGACGGCTGACGTCGCAAGGAACCCCTGGTTGACTTGGCAGGGTGTCCCCCTCACCCTGCGCGGTGCCATGCCTCGCGTAAGGTCGCTGGAGCATGGTGCTGCTCAGGGTTTTGCAGGGAGGACCCAAATGCAAAGAACGATGAAGAGTTAGGGGCCAAAATGCGAGGGTTTCAAAAGTTGAGGGCCAAAAAGTAAAGTTGGTCAAGAAGGTTTCTTCTTAGGCTCAAGTTTTTATACAAGACTAATTAGGGCCTAAGGATTCTGATGGTGAATTTTATTTCTAGATTAAACCTTGTTTGATCGGTCAATTTACGTAAAAACCCAAATTAAGTTATTAATTGGGCATGGTTCTCAATGTAGGTCAAAATGGATTCCTAAGGCCAAATTGGAGGTTCTAAATCCTAGAGATTATTTTTATATGAATTTTAGAGGGTTTATTTGATTCTTTCTTTGCCTCGAACCTCGTGAATTGACGTGGGTTTGTTTTTAGGATTATAGGATGTCATTTAATTCCTTGGAGTTGCTGTAGCCCTCTTTGAGTCATCTCATCCCACTTTTCTTCGTATTAGGTTATTTTGACCTATGTTTGGATCCTGAGTTACCCTATTTTCAGATTGAATTGGTGAAATTGCATTTTTACCCCTTAGTTTCTGTTTTCTTCTTAAACTCAGAATTCTCTGAGTTAAGCCTTTCCTTGAGTTATGTAGGAGCTTTTATCCTTTGTATTAGGTCAAAATGAGCTAGTTATGGCTCATGATGAGGTTCTCATCAAACACCAGTTATCCTTTATTCTTCTAATCCAGCTTTAGATCCAGCTTCAGATCTATCTTCTGATCAGCTTATTACCTGTAATTGGCATAATGCACCTAATCAACACATTATCGCATTATTTTATGCATATCTAAAAGAAAGCAGTAAAGATGCAAGTAGTGCTTTTGCATGTATGAATTATCCTTACTTATGCTAAGTCGTAGCCTAATTTAGGCTAATTAAGACCTATGATTACTGCGCAATCACCACCCACTAGTTTTCACGTAATAACACAAGCACAAATCATCCTAGGTGTTCTTATAAACTCTAATGTTAGTTTTTGATTGTTTGTTTGTCACCTTCACCTGTCTCACCCTCCACATATAAAAGAAAAATTTTAAAAAAATCTCATAGAGGTACACAACCTCTTCTTATTTTCAAACTCAACCGGTAAATCGATTTTTGGAACCTTTACACACACCTAAACACACAATCGAGTAGAAATTAGATTAGGTAATCACTTATGTGCCTAATTAAGTGGTGCATTAGGCCAATTGTTTAAGTTGTTTCGGCCGCACCACCTCAACTAAAATCAACTCATCAAGTAGCTGCCAAATAGGTTCAACTTTTAGGATTTTACCAGGAACTTCACATTCTTTTAAGCTTTAAAGGAAAAAAACTTCACCTGTGCTTTCGAAACTTGGTGTGACAACTAAACTTGATTGAATACACCTAATGTTGAATCCTAAAAGCTAATAAGTAAGATCTAAACCCTCAAATTCACCACATCCAAAAATAATCTTACTTGAAAATCATTGGTTGTGCACGCACACACATATTAATTAATCATTAAGGTCACAACCCATAGAAAAGGGCCCATCACATTTCAAAGCACATTCAAACCTAACCATAATTAAAACAGAGTAGACGTTGTCCTTATGGACTGGACTCGCTCTTCGGAGCCCAGATCGAGATTATTTTCGATTAGTCTGTTTCTATCATTCAATCTGATATCTAGCCAAGGGAGTAGAATCAAACGATCGTGATAGGGGGTTACACTAGGAACCGAAGGCGCAAGCCAAAGGAAGAACCTTCTGCCTAGCCCCTCCCTCTAGCTGGTTGAATTGACTAGAAAGAAGTAGATCAAATAGTTTCTTTATCTAAAGATGGGCATTAGGAGTTTGTAGGTCTTTAGGCTAGCCCACTTAAGGGCAGGTTTGTTTGTTTGTATTGCAGGGTGCCTTTCTTCCTCCCGTTCTATCATGGATACTTCCACATCCTATTGCCAAAATGATTATTATTCCAACTAGACTTATTCTCATCCATCTTCTAGTTGGGATAATCTTGATTGGGAATGTAGTTCCGGACCTTTGTACTCAGGGTCTAACCCTGGACACCATAATCTTTATTCTTATCCTTCTCTGAGCTACATTGATTATATATCACCGCTTTCATTTGGACAACCTAATATGATCTACAATCAAGAAGGATATGCTGATATTTACCCTTCCCCAGATTACACTGCTTATAGGTGATCATCTCCTTATGGACAACCAGAAGTGACCTATTATTAGGGAGGGTATCAAGAACTTCAATTCCTTGACTTCCCCAAATTGAACCCAAGCCCACCCAACCCTGAACCAAAGCATTTGGTTCAGGTTAACCAAGTCCAAGATAAGGTGTTGGCTAACTTAAGGAATACCATACAATCTTTAGAAGCTCAGCTAACGCCTTACACTGAAGAATTGGAGCCCTTGATTAAAATGATTGACGATCTTAACAAGTATTTGTTGGATTGGCTCTAGGATGTTAAGGATAAAGGCCTGAGTGAGTTTTTACTTAGGAAGTTATCTAAATTGAGGATGAGATTTGTGATTGCTTTAGTCCAATCTTGGAAGGATTCCTAGGATGAACCCCTAACGGGAGAGTCGATGTCAGAATTTGCTCTGGCACCTATAGGGGGGAACATGTTTTATGAGACCAGGGTCGACCAGGTTGTTCTAGAGCAATCAAATAAGGATGATTTGATTTCTTCACCTGAGATCCCTGAGCCGGGGAATGAGGAAACGTATGCCTCCATTAATAAGAAAGAGCTTGATTTTAAGACATACATCAATGCGGATTTAGATTTCTTTGATTCTGAAGATGAAGAATCATTATGCGAAGTCTTACCTGAGTTTACAACACATGATTTCTGTGAGACGACTAGGCCTGAGGAATTAGATGAATCATATGATGGCCCAATAACTAAGGAAATTGATCCTATTGGATCTCGCATGGCAGATTCAGATCCTCACTTTCTGAAGGATTTAATTCATAGCCCCGATCCTCAATCACCCCATAGAGTTTACTAACGAATTTGATTTTGAGATCACTAGACCCAAGTCAATTTTAATTCAGTCGCATTTTTTAGACTTGGAAATTTCAGATGGGGTGATTAACATGCATGAGGTCCCAGAATTTGAAATACTGATTGCAGAGGATAGGAAGTGGGAAATGAAGCTTTGGGTTGTTAATTCTGGAGGAAGTAGAAGATTGAGTCTAGGGGTTCCTATTTGTCTAAAACCACCAACCTTCTACCAGGACCCTTATAACATTTTTGACTCAGAGGATGTCCAACCCAAGCACAAATTCATTAGTTATCTTTTTGAGCTTAATCTCTTTGTTATCCAACTTTTTGGACTTGGGTTGCATCCTCACAAATTGCAGGCCCGACCTTGCTTGCATATTGATCTCAAGTTTTGGATAATTTTTATCCAGAACCTCAGATATACTCGACCATAGGGCATGGGTCTGCATCACAATCTAGTCCACATCTATGGACATCTTCTCCTGGCAGGTCCAAAGCTAAATTTTCTCATTCTGATTCTGACATACACCTGTGAATTCTTTATTTCTTCTTCTCTATATAGTGTACCTAGCTGAAGGCACTAAATTCAGCACGTATACAGTTTGTTTTCATCTCAGAGCTGACCTATTATTCACACAATTTAGGTGCTTTCTACTCTACTCCACTCTTTTTCAAGTCTTTTTAATACAATGAGGACATTGCATTAGATAGGCATGGGGGGTGGATATCATTATCTAAATCATATTTTTAGCTCAGTTGATTCTTGTTATTTTTTTCTTTATTCTAATAAAAAAAAGGTTGAATTAGGAAAGAGAACTTGGGCTTTAGAAAATTTTCAATATTAGAGAATAAAATTGTATGATTTGAATACTAAGAACCTTCAAGTCTTCAGGCTTAATCAGCCCAGGTGTCTACTAAAATGTTGATTTGTTTATTGAGTCCTCACTATTCTGAATTTACTTCAATTTGGTTAACTAAGTTGGGGTGATTAGTACATGACTTATCAACCCGCTCTCTGATTTATGGGAATTTTAAGTCTAAGCATCTACACACTATTTGCACTGACTCGCTTTTCGACAGTTTTAACGGAAATTGGGTAGCTAATGAGCCTTCTAGGGTGGTATGGCTGGCAAGTTATCGTGGGTAACAGCCCATTGGTAGGTTGTCCAAAGCCCAATCACACGACCATTCTTTTCCTGCTACCTTTAGGTAAATCTTAGATCAAGGAAGCCACCTACTTTAAAAAA
The DNA here is from genome assembly GCA_037157565.1 of Thalassia testudinum. Taxonomy (NCBI): domain Eukaryota; kingdom Viridiplantae; phylum Streptophyta; class Magnoliopsida; order Alismatales; family Hydrocharitaceae; genus Thalassia; species Thalassia testudinum. Next base: position 686,514 of record JAZHRO010000003.1, on the reverse strand, counting down.
AAAATCCAAAAAGAAAAGAAAAAAGTAGAAACGGAGAAAAGAAAAGAAAATGAAATAAGCCACACTTCACCGCATGAGTATGGCTAGCAAGTTATTGTGGGTAATAGCCCATTTGTAGGTTGTCCAGAACCCAACTCAACAAATTCACGTATAATTCCAAAACACTTAAGAAGAAGCGGAGAAGTAGAATAAGCCAGGGAGATATACACTGGGTTTGCCCTTTTGCTGACCCCATAAAAATAAAAGTAGGGAGAAAGCTACCAGATGAATAGATACACCTTTAGGCAGAATTCCTTTTCAAGGTCACCTAGGGGCGTAGAAACCTGAAGTCTATTCTAATTGCCGATTAATGAGTCTATCACATTTCACACAAAGATGCTTAGAACTTAGGATTTTCTTCGAGTCTTGGGTAGGTTGAGTGGCCATAGAAAGCTGCTATGAAACCCTAAACTCAAAAATAAAAAAAAATAGAAAAGAAGAAAAGAAAAAAAGATCCTTCTTTTTATAAGGCGAGGGCTTGAGGCAGTCTGGATTTTGGCAGTCACCTAGGCGCTGTTATGTCTTTGTAGTTCAGGTCTTAGTTGAAATCTCTAAGTGTTGAAAAATAACTTTTGCCCAAGAAATCTGACCTAATTTTCTTATAAATAGAATGTAGTTTTGCTCAGGACTAGCAAAAGATAGGCATGGGGGTGTGATGTAAACACATTTATATCACATAAACTGTCTATTTATGCGTGTTCTTAAGCGTAGAGTTGCATTATACATTATAAATATTGCATAACATGCATCATCTTCCATTTAGGTTAGGTTGTATAAATTTTTAGGTTCATTTCCTCTTTTTGTGGTCAAGTAATAGGGCAACATTTAATCGGGGCCTCAAATTGAAGATCCAACTATACAAATCTAATTAGGGCGACGATCGAAGTTAATAACTCTAAGATCGCCCTGATTAGACTTTCGTAGCATTAGATATAGTCTGAGGAAGATTAGTGGTCAAGGGCCAAGATGGTGTCAATCCACACTTCAGATGACAAATTTGACGTCACGGATGGGTTCGAATCAACGATCGCAACCCAACGGTGAGAAAGTCGATCCAATCCGACATCTGTGGCACCATCTACAACTCAATGAAGATGGACAGCTATGATGGAGCCACGTGGCACCATCACAGCCGCCCAGTGATAGACGACTTTTCGCTTTGCGTTATAGTATTTAAGTGGTGGAAAAATCGACTAATCAAAAATAATGAAAATAACCACTCGCAGAAGAGCGGGTCGTGTCCACAGGGAGGAAATTATGCAATCAATACTTAATTGTTTAATGTTATTTCGGACAGTGCGAAATCCCTATTCAAATCTAACTTAAAATGTGAAGGAAACTAGATTTGCAATAACTTAAAAAGATAAGGGTATAGGTGTAGTTTTCCCTCACCGAAATCCTCAATAAATTTATGATGAATTTATGCAATTTTCACGTGATGTGTACTAAAGACAATTAGTACTTAAGTTTAGCCCAAAAATCAATCTTTAAACTAGTTAATATCAATGTCATGCAATTATAAAGAACTATGAGTGTTCAAATGCAATTCTGCCACAATATAATAATAATAAATAAAATCAAATTAGGTGGAAATGGCATTGAATGTAAATTTTAATTGGGGGAAAACAGGGCTTTTTTCCTCTCTCCTCCTTGCGAGAGAGGGAGAGCACCGCGGGGGTTGTTGCGAGGCTCAAGAGGATGGCGAGGTCGAGAGCTCTCCGGTGGTGGCAGCGGCGGCGATGGAGGTGGCCAACGGCGATGGCCAGAGCTTCGGCCCATTGAACAAGAAGGCGGAGGTGCTGCTGCGGTGCCTGTGGCTGGTGGCGTGTGGGCGTGCGTGCGCTGGTGCACGGGCAGGCGCTTGCAAGTGTGCGGTTTGCAGGTGGGTGGAGGTAGCGCCTGCAGATGAGCGGTGGAGTGCGCTGCTTGCGGTGGGGCTTGCGGTAGGGCGCGCTGGTTTGCGCCTGCAGTGGCTGGAGGGAGAGGCACGCGGGAAGAGAGGCGTGGGCTTGGTGCCTGAGCGGATGAGAGGGTGACGAGCGGTGTGGCGTCTGCAGCAGGGAGGTGGGGCGCACTAGCAGGAAGTGGGGCTCGCGGTGAAGGCAATGGCGCTGCAGGCAGGAAGCGATATGGCGTGCAGGCGCGCTGAGCAGGGGGTGGCCTGCAGGCGGTGCGGGTGCCTGCTGTGTGGTGCGGGCAATTGGTGAGCGCCTGCAGCATGGGAGAGGCGCTCAAGTGGGTGGATGCGCTTGCTGTGGTGTGGGCGGAAGGTGATGCGGTGCGCAAGAGGCGTGAGGTTTTTCCTGCAAGGGGGAAGAAGGCCACAGTGCACGCTTCTTCTCCTCTGGATGGCCTTCCTCTCTCCCTGCCTCTTCTTTTTAACTTCTCTCCTTTGCGCATGAGTTCAGGGATTTTCCCAAATCCCTGGTCATAGTTGTTGAGAAAGGCGGCGGAAGAGGAAGATTACCCCAATGTCCGGCGGGGGAGGGGGGAAAGAGTCGTGGCTGTTATGTGTTGGGGAATTTATCCCCCCACCCTTGTTCTTTCTGCATTTTATTACCTGCACATAAAAACAGTAAAATAATTAAGTTATAGAATGTTATAAACTTAAATCATGAGGCGTACAAATATTCTACAACTTAATTGCCATTATTAACACACCTAAACTGTACGATTAAATATACTTAGGCTTAATATTAGTCCATTTTAATGGACTCATCAAATACCCCCATGCCTAAGATTTGCTAGTCCCTAGCAAAAATAATAGAAATAATTAGAAGATTTCTTTTTTTCTTATTTCAAAACTTTAGAAATCCAGACAAATGTGAAGTGCTGATAGCCTAGGCAACAGATCCAAGTGTGTTATGAACGCATGCCCCAGACGTATTTTAAGACGTCTGGGAGGTGGGCCAGACGTCAGACCAGACGTCTGTAATCACTTCCAGATGTCGTATAAGACGTCTGGGATCGTTGCCAGACGTCTGGAAATCTGTTATCTTTGACACGCGTGGGTCGTCTGCGTGCCTGAGCGCGCAGACCCGCATATTCGCTTATTCCTTCTGCAGCTGCAGATTCCCCTACCGCGCTCCTTCTCTCTCCTCCTCGCGCGGCCTTAAAAGGCCACGCGCTCTTCCGTCACCACTGCCTCCTTCCTCTTCTCCTTCAGTCAGTGAGTGCGAGAGCGAGCGCGAGGTTGCAGCGGCAGCGATGGCCGCAGTGAGCGTGGAGGAGGTGCTGCGTGCGAGAGCGGAGCTCAGCCGTGAGGGCGAGCTCGCCGGGGATGCCAGGGCCGGCAGGCGGGGAGCGCAGCGGGCGCGGGGCGACGCGGGGGGGACTGCTGCGGTCCGAGCAGCAGGCGCACGAGGTGCGACGAGGCGCGGCGTCACGAACGGAGGGCGAGTCGCGGCCTGATTCCGGAAACATTTCCAGAATCTGACGTCTAGGCTGATAGCCAAACGGCGGGGGCGACGTCTGGAAGACAATCCAGACGTCTGAAATGTGAGTTCTTCCGTCTTCTTCCTTCCTGTCGACTGACCGTACTGAGAGAGAGAGTCGGGTGCGCGCAGGCTCGGTGATTCACCATCAAACGCGAATCAGACGTCTGGCTGTAGTACCAGACGGCGGGAGAGACCTCCAGACGTCCGGGGTGACCATCGGACATCCGTGAACTAGGCCAGACGTCCCCGCAGGCTTCTGGACGTCTGAAAAACCACGCAGAACAAGGTAATTCTCTGATCCACTTTTTAAGACGTCTGGAAGAAGTTCCAGAGGTCTGATTTTGCACAGTGTCGTCGTTTTCGACCCGTTGAGGGCCCGTTCGGGTTCCGTTTTCCGCGTTCCTTCCGGAATTAAATCCTCTACCCGTCTACAGTAGCTATACACTATTTTGAGACACTCCTTGTGTTTGATCCTTGTGATAGGACCTCGTTCCGTTGCAGTCTTGGGGGTCGCGGAGGCACGCGGGATTCCCGATCACGCCCCCATTACTCCCGTCGTACCTGATAGAGTGGCTTTTAAGTATAACCTGTTAAATTGTGGAATCATAAATAGAACCTAGGACATTGCATGAATCCTAGGAATGAAAAACAGATTGAATGATAGATCCTAGGTGTTGCATGAATCCTAGGGCTGGAAAACTAGATTGTATGATAGATCCTAGGATACGGCATGAATCCTAGGACGGGAAAACTAGTGGAACAGATGAATACTGCAGTCTTGGAAAAATGGAAAGGAACAAATAGCTTCCTGTAATTGAATTAACAGCCGCCTGTTGAATAAATAAACCTGTTTGAGAACATGGATTGTGATAACGTGAAACTGGAAGGTGAAACTTAGACGTTCTGAGCTGGAACCCTATGGGGAAGTAGGAGTAGAACTCCTGGAAAGTGAATGGAATAGAATTGGGGAAGTGAGCTGGCCCTTGAGTACGGAGTACCAAGGAGAGCGACTGTCCCCCTGTTTAGTGTAGAGCTGAGCTAGTCGCCTCAGGGACCCGGGGTTGGGACTGGCCACTCTATGCCGACTTGCTGGCCCTCGTGTACGTAGTACTGAGGAGAGCTACTAGTGTAGGGAGGTACTAGCTACCCCACGGGCCCCGGGGTTCTGCTAGCCTCCCACACCGACTTGTTAGGCCCACTGGGGCAAACCAGGGTAGTCAGGCGAGGGTGCGCGGACTGTGGAGGGGCAAGGCCCCTGTTTGGTTACTGTGGAGGGGTTGGACCCCTGTTACTGAGAGGGCTCTGCCCTGTACTGGTTCCATGTTGTGCTTTTGGTGCACCCGTTAATGGAAACGACTGACCGCGCGCCAGTGCGGGTTAGCTACCCGTGCGTTTACCGCGCGTGCCGTAGTCACCGTTACGTCTGTCAGTGACCTTGGGGTGGTTGACTGAGAGTAGGATCACCACGGGGGACTCTCCTGGCCAGGAGAGCACCACGTGCTACTTCTACTGTTCGGAAAAGACTGCAATCAAGATCGTTCCCACGAGGAACATTCGAGATCAAGTGAAAGAACTGAGAAATAGATAAATCGTGAGATAATTGAAAGACTTAAATAAAGAAAGTAACAGAACTTAATAGCTACCGTACACTCTACTGTTTCTTTAGTTTTAGTTGCCACTCTACTCAGCGTTTTGCTGACGTGTTACACTCGTTACCTTTCAGGACCAGGTGTTGAGCAGCCAGGGTCAGCGGCTGCAGAGGATGCTGGACCGAGTAGGGTCCAGTAGAGTTACCACTGTTTCTTGTACCTCTTTTTGTTCTGTTATAGTGAGTAGTTCTTGTTTCCGCTGTAGTTTTCTTTACCTGCAGTTCATATTTAGTTATGAATGTTCTTCTACTGTTGTGGTGGTATATACTGTAGTAGTTTCTTTCCTTGCTGCTGTATTTTCTTACTGTTAGTTATATTCATGTTGAATGTGGTTTATTTTACTGCTCTTTTGGTTACTTCCTCGTTGGACGACTAGGTCTTGGGATTAGTTGAGTCGGTCCGGTTCTCGTGTCTCGTAGGGTCTCGGGAACCGGGTCGTTACAAGTTGGTATCAAAGCAAGGTCGTCCCGAGAAGTGAATCAACTGACTGGAAAATAACTACTTCACATGTCTATAACTAGAGTAGCCACCACAACATATCTCTTGACATGAGCTCTTAGACGTTTTCGTTGGGTACTGTTCCGTACTTACGTATTTCGTTGTTTCGCGTCTCCTTATAGGAGATGCCTCGTCGTGGAACTAGGAGGGTGGGCCGCGGGCGCGGCCGGGGTCAGAGCCCGAGGGACAGATGTGTCGGGCTTGGAGTACATACTACCCCTCCTCTTCTCCTGAGCATACCATCTCCGGACCTCGTCCAACTAATTCGAGAGGTGGTTCGTGAAGAATTTCAGCTTCCATCCACATCGCCACCCCCTCCTCCCCCTTCCGAGCGTATGACAGGGGAGTTGGTGGTGGAACGAGATTTCCGCCGTCACACTAGGAGTGTTAGGAGAACTCAAAGGAGACACGTGGCATCCGCAGGAGAGCCGTCACGTTTTGCAGGGCCGTCAGTGGCCTTTGGGGGCCCTCGATAGGGGCCAGTCGCCAGCACCGGACCCCCGTCTAGCCGACAGCAGGGACCCACTGAGGGCGAGAGTCCAGTTCCCCTCTGTTACCAGTGTGGCCAGCCGGGCCACATCAGGAGGGATTGCCCGTCTAGGGCAGGAGGTCAGCAGATACTCCCCGCGCAGAGCACTGGAGGGCGCGCAGGAGGCCACGGTTCCCAGGCGCGAGGAGGAGGACAGCAGTCGCGAGGAGGGTACCGGCCAGCACCTACTCGTCTGACGCAGAGTGTGGCTGCTTCGTCCGCACCTAGAGCTGAGGGGCGTATCAACGCCATAACACATAGGGACGCCAGAGCTTCGGGATCGGTGGTAGCAGGTATGGTTTCAGTTTCCGGCAGACTCGTTTACACGCTTTTCGATTCCGGTGCTACGCACTTGTTTGTCGCAGCCGGTTTCGTAGTTAGTTGGACCAGGATTATACACGGTTAGAGAATTCGTTCGTAATTGGAGGTCCGAGTGGTCAGCTGTTTGTAGCTGAGGAGGTGTACACGGATTGCGAGGTCAGCGTCGGGGGACATAGCCTGCCAGCTGACCTGATTATGATATAGATGGAGGACTTTGGAGTGATTCTGGGGATGGATTGGCTGTCCGCTTACCATGCCTTGGTGGACTGTTTTGAGAGGAAGATTGTCTTCTCCATGCCGGAGTTGCCTTCCTTCGAGTTTCACGGACAGCCAGTGGACGGAGGTTTCAGGTGCATTTCGGCACTTCGGGAGGTGAGACTTTTGAGCCAGGGGTGTGAGGGCTTCCTAGCTTGTGTGGTGGCAGAGCCCAGCCCTGTGGCAGATTTCCAGAGCATCCCGGTGGTCAGAGAGTACCCTGACGTGTTCCCAGACGAGTTACCAGGACTACCACCCGAGCAGGAGATCGAGTTTGAGATCTCACTAGTACCAGGGACCAGCCCCATCTCCACCGCGCCATACAGGATGGCACCGCTTGAGCTGCGAGAGCTCAAGTCTCAGTTTTAGGACCTTCTGGAGAAGGGTTTCGTGAGGCCCAGTGTGTCTCCCTGGGGAGCCCCGGTACTATTTGTGAAGAAGAAGGATGGGACCTTACGCCTTTGTGTGGACTACCGACAGCTGAATAGGGTCACCATCAAGAACAGATATCCGCTGCCGAGGATCGACGACTTGTTTGAACAGTTGTGGGGTGCCACGGTGTTTTCCAAGATCGACTTGAGGTCTGGATACCACCAGTTGAGGATCAGGGAGACCGAGGTCTCCAAGACAGCTTTCCGCACCCGGTACGGGCACTACGAGTTTTTGGTCATGCCGTTTGGGCTGACCAATGCCCCCGCTGCTTTCATGGACCTGATGAACCGGGTGTTTAGACCGTACTTGGACCAGTTCGTGGTGGTTTTCATAGATGATGTACTCATCTATTCTAGAGATCGGACACAGCATGGACAGCACTTGCGGATGGTTCTAGACACTCTGAGACGACGCAGGATGTACGCCAAGTACAACAAGTGCGAGTTCTGGTTGAGGGAGGTGACCTTCTTAGGTCATATGATCTCTGGAGACGGCTTGGCGGTGGACCCAGCCAAGGTTGAGGCAGTACTCAGGTGGGAGAGACCGCGTTCAGTCATTGAGATTCGTAGTTTCCTGGGACTGGTAGGCTACTACAGACGATTCATCAAAGGTTTTACATAGATTGCATGTCCTATGACACAGTTGACCTGGAAGGACGTGCCCTTCGCTTGGACAGACGCCTGTAAGGCGTGTTTTCTAGAGCTGAAGGAGAGGTTGACCTCGGCTCCCTGCTCACCATCCCTGACAGTAGTGGCAGGTTCGTTGTGTACACGGACGCCTCCTTGCAGGGGTTAGGAGGTGTGCTCATGCAGAGGGGTCACGTTGTCGCTTATGCTTTGCGGCAACTGAAGCCCCATGAGCATACCTACCCTACCCACGACCTAGAGTTGGCAGCTGTTGTCTTCGCGCTGAAGACTTGGAGGCACTGCTTGTACGGTGAGACCTTTGAGATTTTCACAGATCACAAGAGCCTCAGATACCTTTTTGATCAGAAGGAGCTCAACATGAGACAGAGACGTTGGTTGGAGCTCCTGAAGGACTACGACTGCAGCATCTCCTACCACCCGAGAAAGGCCAATGTGGTGGCTGACGCCTTGAGCCGTAAGGTGCCCGCACACTTGGCCAGTCTACAGTTACAGAGTTGGAGCCTTTTGGAGGAGGTGGGCAGTTGGCGACCTCTAGAGTTACGAGGGTACTGTGGGGCAGTGACGGTGACACGGCAGACCAGGCCAGAGCTGATAGACCGCATCATCAAAGGACAGATGGCCTATCCGTACTTGCAGTCCTTGCACGACAGAGTACTGTCAGGAGACCCAGGGGACTTCTCTTTCACAGACCAGGTGCTACGCTTGAGGGGACGATTGTGCGTTCCCAGAGACGAGGAGCTGTTGAGAGAGCTCCTGACTGAGGCACACGGTTCCAGATTCACCATACATCCCAGAAACACGAAAATGTACCACGACTTGAGACGCGAGTTTTGGTGGAGAGGGATGAAGCGGGATGTGGGTGAGTTCGTGCAACAGTGCTTAGTGTGCCAGCAGGTGAGAGCCGAGCATCAGAGGCCTGCAGGGCTGCTTCAGCCACTTCCAGTGCCAGAGTGGAAGTGGGAGAGCATCACCATGGACTTGGTGGTGGGCTTACCTATTACCCAGTGGGGACAAGATGCAGTCTGGGTAATAGTGGATAGACTGACGAAGACGGCGCGATTCTTGCCGATCCGAGTCACTTTGGGACCAGCACAGTTGGCAGAGAGGTATATCCATGATATGGTACGACTACACGGAGTTCCACGGGAGATCGTATCCGACCGGGATACCTGCTTTACGTCCCAGTTTTGGGCTGAGTTTTAATAGGCCTTAGGGACACGGTTGAGGTTTAGTACAGCTTACCACTCCCAGATGGACGGACAGTCTAAGCGCACGATACAGACACTTGAGGACCTTTTACGTGCCTGTGTACTAGACTGGAGGGGCTCTTGGGAGGAGCACCTGCCCTTGGCGGAGTTTGCATACAACAACAGTTATCACTCGAGCATCGGCATGGCTCCCTACGAGGCTCTGTACGGACGGAGGTGTACGGCACCCTTGAGTTGGGTTGAGGTGGGGACCAAGTGGGAGTTTGGCCCCAGGTTGATCTGGTAGAGTCAGGTGGTAATCGAGCAGATCCACAGGCGAATCCGCACTGTCAGGAGCAGACAGAAGAGCTACGCGGATCAGAGACGCAAAGAGGTGTAGTTTGAGGTTGGGGACCACGTCTTCCTTCGTGTTTCGCCCATGAAGGGCTTACAGCGGTTTGGGGTGAGAGGGAGCTCGCACCGAGGTTTTTGGGGCCCTTTGAGGTCCTGGAGCGGGTTGGACCTGTTGCTTACAGGCTTGCCCTCCCCCCGCAGCTTTCTGGTGTGCACGGCGTGTTCCACGTGTCCAACCTCAGGAAGTACTTAGCCGATCCCAGTCACGTACTGAGTCACGAGAGCGTCGAGGTGGGCGACGACTTGACCTACCCCGAGCGGCTAGTGCAGATTCTAGACCGAGCCGTCCGCAGTTTGAGACGGAAGCAAGTACCCCTGGTAAAGGTTTTGTGGAGGAGCCAGCGATACGAGGAGGCTACCTGGGAGCCTGAGGTGACAATGCGGGAGCGGTACCTGGAGCTTTTCGCGGGTACGTCTTTTCGGACCGGCTTCGGTCCTCTTTGAGTTGGTTATGGTTATTTGGATGTCTTTTCCGCACCCTAGTTAATGCAAGTTTCGGGGATGAAACTTCCTTTGAGTTTGTTATATTGTTATGAACGCGTGCCCGAGACGTATTTTAAGACGTCTGGGAGGTGGGCCATACTTCGGACCAGACGTTTGTAATCACTTCCAGACGTCGTATAAGACGTCTGGGATCGTTGCCAGACGTCTGGAAATCTGTTATCTTTGACACGCGCGGGTCGTCTGTGCGCCTGAGCACGCAAACCCGCATATTCGCTTATTCCTTCTGCGGCTACAGATTACCCTACTGCGCTCCTTCTCTCTCCTCCTCGCGCGGCCTTAAAAGGCCACGCGCTCTTCCATCACCATCTCCTCCTTCCTCTTCTCCTTCAGTCAGTGAGCGCGAGAGCGAGCGCGAGGTTGCAGCGGCAGCGGCGGCCGCAGTGAGCGCGGAGGAGGTGTTGCGTGCGAGAGCGGCGCTTAGCCGTGAGGGCGAGCTCGCCGGGGCTGCCAGGGCCGGCCGGCGGGGAGCGCAGTGGACGCGGGGCGACGCGGGGGGGACTGCTGCGGTCCGAGCAGCAGGCGCACGAGGTGCGACGAGGCGCGGCGTCGCGAACGGAGGGCGTGTCGCGGCCTGATTCTGGAAACATTTCCAGAATCAGACGTCTGGGCTCATAGCCAGACGGCGGGGGCGACGTTTGGAAGACAATCCAGACGTCTAAAAGGTGAGTTCTTCCGTCTTCTTCCTTCCTATCGACTGACCGTACTGAGAGAGAGAGTCGGGTGCGCGCAAGCTCGGTGATTCTCCATCAAACGCGAATCAGACGTCTGGCTGTAGTACCAGACGGCGGGAGAGACCTCCAGACGTCCGGGGTGACCATTGGACGTTTGTGAACTAGGCCAGACATCCCCGCAGGCTTTTGGACGTCTGAAAAATCACGTAGAACAAGGTAATTCTCTGATCCCCTTTTTAAGACGTCTGGAAGAAGTTCCAGACGTCTGATTTTGCACAGTGTCGTCGTTTTCGACCCGTTGGCCCGTTCGGGTTCCGTTTTCTGCGTTCCTTCCGGAATTAAATCCTCTACCCGTCTACAGTAGCTATACACTATTTTGAGACACTCCTTGTGTTTGATCCTTGTGATAGGACCTCGTTCCGTTGCAGTCTTGGGGGTCAAGGAGGCATGCGGGATTCCCGATCACGCCCCCATTACTCCCGTCGTACCTGGTAGAGTGGCTTTTAAGTATAACCTGTTAAATTGTGGAATCATAAATAGAACCTAGGACATTGCATGAATCCTAGGAATGAAAAACAGATTGAATGATAGATCCTAGGTGTTGCATGAATCCTAGGGCTGGAAAACTAGATTGTATGATAGATCCTAGGATACGGCATGAATCCTAGGATGGGAAAACTAGTGGAACAGATGAATACTGCAGTCTTGGAAAAATGGAAAGGAACAAATAGCTGCCTGTAATTGAATTAACAGCCGCCTGTTGAATAAATAAACGTGTTTGAGAACATGGATTGTGATAACGAGAAACTGGAAGGTGAAACTTAGACGTTCTGAGCTGGAACCCTACGGGGAAGTAGGAGTAGAACTCCTGGAAAGTGAATGGAATAGAATTAGGGAAGTGAGCTGGCCCTTGAGTACGGAGTACCAAGGAGAGCGACTGTCCCCCTGTTTAGTGTAGAGCTGAGCTAGCCGCCCCAGGGACCTGGGGTTAGGACTGGCCACTCTGTACCGACTTGCTGGCCCTCGTGTACGTAGTATCGAGGAGAGCTACTAGTGTAGGGAGGTACTAGCTACCCCACGGGCCCCGGGGTTCTGCTAGCCTCTCACACCGACTTGTTAGGGCCACTGGGGCAAACCATGGTAGTCAGGCGAGGGTGCGCGGACTGTGGAGGGGCAAGGCCCCTGTTTGGTTACTGTGGAGGGGTTGGACCCCTGTTACTGAGAGGGCTCTGCCCTGTACTGGTTTCGTGCTGTGCTTTGGGCGCACCCGTTAATGGAAACGACTGACCGCGTGCCAGTGCAGGTTAGCTACCCGTGCGTTTACCGCGCGTGCCGTAGTCACCGTTACGTCTGTCAGTGACCTTGGGGTGGTTGACTGAGAGTAGGATCACCACGGGGGACTCTCCCGGCCAGGAGAGCACCATGTGCTACTTCTACTGTTCGGAAAAGACTGCAATCAAGATCGTTCCCACGAGGAACATTCGAGATCAAGTGAAAGATATGAGAAATAGATAAATCGTGAGATAACTGAAAGACTTAAATAAAGAAAGTAACAGAACTTAACAGCTACTGTACACTCTACTGTTTCTTTAGTTTTAGTTGCCACTCTACTCAGCGTTTTGCTGACGTGTTACACTCGTTACCTTTCAGGACCAGGTGTTGAGCAGCCAGGGTCAGCGGCTGCAGAGGACGCTGGGCCGAGTAGGGTCCAGTAGAGTTACCACTGTTTCTTGTACCTCTTTTTGTTCCGTTATAGTGGGTAGTTCTTGTTTCCGCTGTAGTTTTCCTTACCTGCAGTTCATATTTAGTTATGAATGTTGTTCTACTGTTGTGGTGGTATATACTGTAGTAGTTTCTTTCCTTGCTGCTGTATTTTCTTACTGTTAGTTATATTCATGTTGAATGTGGTTTATTTTACTGCTCTTTTGGTTACTTCTTTGTTGGACGACTAGGTCTTGGGATTAGTTGAGTCGGTCCGGTTCTCGTGTCTCGTAGGGGCTCGGGAACCGGGTCGTTACAAAGTGAAAGAGCTGATTCGCATTGGGAGTTCATACATCACCATTGGTAAAAATTTCTATCGAGATAGGCAACTACTTCGGTCGGGGATAAAGCAGATGATAATCTGTAATTTGACCCCAGCGTTTGGCTTAGGTAGGAGATATCAAGTTGATTGGATTTGTATTTGGTGGCACACACTCAACTGGTGCTACATATAATCTAGTACTGCAGACTCTAGCTCTCTAGACTATTAGACAAGGCAACTTTGAGAGAGGCTACACAACCGTGCTCTCTTGATGTTCCTGGGTACTCTCTCTTTTCTTTCTTTCCGAGATCATGAATCTCGCGAGATTTAGAAGTTATACTCACTATTTGGTGGCCTCACATGACATCCACACTTCAATTAAAGTCCTAATAACTCTATAACTAAGTTAGAGTTCTCAACCAGTATTCAGGCGATCAGAAATACTAGAAGGTAGGTACGGGTCATATTTGGTGGAACACGATAGGTGTTCTGTTGCCTCAGAAACAATGTTACATCATAAACTTCGACTTTTTTTTTAATATAACTATTTCTTCTTTTTCATCTTTCTGTTTCTTCTTTTTCTACTTCTTTTCTCTTTTCCCTTTTTTTTTTTTCAATCAATCACAACACAATACGGACTTTTATTTACGAGGCATTATTAGGGATGATGATGGTCAAGAGGAAGTTGTGTGGCTTATTTGGTGGAAGTGCCTATTCTTGGAACCGGAAAGGAATGGATAAGACAAGCGTATTTCTGACCTTTGACACTATTACCCTCTTTTAGCTGAGGACTCTATGAAGGACGGTCGTAACCATCCACCATAGTTATAGCTTTATTAAGACTCAATCTCTGTGTATCTGCCTTATTTGGTGACTCTCAGGAATTCACTCAAAGTACACACATAGGAACAGAGAGTGAAAACTACGCCTAACTCTGAAGTATCATCATCTAATTATCCAGAACTTAAGAGTCCTTGCACTAGACTTAGCACACCAGTAATCTCTCTACTTCTCACAAATATGAGGTGGATTTATTAGAAGATAGTATGCCTGACTCTCTATGAACTGTCCAAGGGTTCAGTAGACTACAAATGCTTATTGGTTTCCTGATGATGTTGGTTGATGTAATGTGTGTAATGTGTGAATGACAATGATAACAATGACACCGATGATCTGCAATGTGTATATAACACAATGGTTGTATGATGATGAATGATTATTGTTATGAACATGTCGTTGTAGTATAGGGTGTATAATATAACATTAAGGATGTCGTATAGTGGTGAGTATGGGTGAGTACCAGTCATTACAACCATTATTATCATTTGCTTATTTATCTAATTTTTACTGGTTTTGTTCCAGGTCGTTCTCTGGGAGGCAATTTATTGAATTTAATTCGGTCACTCTTTGATTATCTCCAAAATTGTCTTCTTATTCAAAAAGAAACTTTACATTTAAAGAATGAATGAATGTTTTATTTACCTAGTTACTAAGAAGTGCTTGCAAAAAAAAACTAACTATGAACAAGCATCAAACAATCTATTATTATACTCTAAACTATGTATTTACAAGTTATACTATTAACACTAATATGTTAGTTCATACTACATTAGGATACCATAGTGTAAAAACTTAACTTACTAGTCTTTTATTTATAGTGACATATATATCAGTTTTAGTGACAGATATAAACGTCGCTAAATCTCAGAAAACACTATATACAACCTAAAGAAGCAAACTGAGGTCTTTAGCGACGTTTATAGTGTCGTTTTATTCTGTTAGTAATTATGTGGGTTTACTTATACGTATGTATATTACTTATTCTACTGCTGTATGTACAGTAAGTCTTTCTGTTCTTGTTATCTCTTGTGTTCCTTCTCTTAAGTCGTCTGTCCTTTCAATTTCTTCTGTGTGGTATTTCAGAGGCTGCGGTGGAGACGGGGTTAGGCTAACGTCCTTAGTATAAAATGTGTTTAATTAGTGGGCACGCTTTTCGAGGGATACACAGCACCCTACGGGTGGGACCAGACCTCTACTAAGCGCGCCCTAATCTCAGATTAGGTGGCTTAGTAACGTTTTCAATCTCAGCGTCAGGCCTCAGCCCAACGGCCTTAAAGCTCGCACACGCTCGGGCTCCCGGCCCCACAGACATATCGCAGTTCAGCACAAATCGGGTAATCGGACCGGACATAATAGGCAGTGTTTCGGGTGCCCTGCGCCTTGACGACTGCTTAACCTATGGCATAAATTATATTTACATGGCTACGTTTGGTTTGCAGCACACGATGTGGCGCTATTCCAGCGCCACATCGTGCGCTGGAAATCAAACGCAGCTGCGTCTGTGCGCGTTTTTGGCCCTCGATTTGGGGGCCATAAATTATTAAAAAAAATAAAATAAAATATGGTAAATAAAATATTTACGTAATACTACATAATTGATTAATTAATTTTGAACTTTAAATATTTTTACTATACAAATAAATTCGCTAAACTAGGCTGATTATACAGGTTGATTTAGGTGATTAAATAGTTAATTACTTATAAAATAATTAGTAAATGGTCTAATTGACCTTAAACAGTTTTAACTTACATACTTAAGTATTTAATACATATTTTTATTGTATTTTTACGAATTTATTTATGTTTTATTTAGGCTAAAATAGCAGTTCTGGGTGTTTAAAATTAAAACTAAGTTACAGTAAGTTATACTAGGTATAATTATACTTTGACTAACTTAAATTACTTAATATATATATATATATTCCCAAGTATATAGATTTATTTACTTGATTATTGCTCTAACTTATTAACTTAGCTACTAAATAAGTAAATATAAATCTGTACATACATATATACATAAATCAGTAAATACATACATAATAGATTAGTATATATACATATTTTTACATAGATTACATATGTATATGAATTTCTGTATAGGTTTTATACATATTTACAGTATAACTATGTATCTAACTGATATGCTATAGTTATAATACTATGAATAGGTATATTTACAGTTTTAAAATAAGTCTATGTCATTAGGCTTTTGTATAAAGTTAGGGAATTAGAGTTGATTGAGTGTTAGTGTTCAATTAAGACAGCAGCCACAGCTACTGTCAGAAGAGATGGAGAGAAGAAGAATGTATTTAGTATGTGTTGTTTACAGTGGCAGTGGCTTAAGCCACTGTCAAGTGGCTAACTGCTGCTGCAGTTAGTCCACTTAGAGAAAGGGGAACAAAAAATTCACAGATGAAAGGGGAATTTGGAGAAGAGAATTTGGAGATGGAGGGAAATGTAGCTGCAAGTTGCAGCATATTGCTGTGTAACTGGGAGTAAGATAAAATTCAAAACAAACTAAAAATTTTGAGAGTTGAAATCCAAATCTGATAAGGGTTTAAATCTCACGAAAATCTCATGTAAATTCAGCTCAAACACTCATTAGGAAAAACCCTATCAGAAGCATCCTTTCAGATCAAAACTCAAATGGCATTGAGTTAGTCTTCCTAATGCCATAGACAGCATGAAGGAAGACTTAGCTCGATCAATTAAAACCAAAGAAACACAATCCCAGTTTCTTGCAACCTTAAGGAGTACGGAAAACTCCTTAGGTTAGAGAATCACCATACAGAGATGATCATCAACACAATTATTGTATGGCAGTTCTGAAATAGACTAAGAATGCATTAAGGAAATTTAATGGAAGCTGGCGAATGCATTCAAAACAAAGTATAAACAGAATCATGAAAGGCTCTTCTGATTGGTTCTCTGTCACCAGAGAACTTCTCAGAGTCCTTGCCCACAATGAAAACCAAAAATCCCTTCAATTTGTCAGATCTGTCAAAACATTTCAGAGGGTAAAAATCCTTTAAAATCCAAATCAAAAGTGCTCTGACAAACTGAGGCAATCCATTTAAAACAGAGGGGCTTTTGTGAAACAAATGGAGTGAGTGAGAAGCCCCAAATGGTGCTTGTGACGCCACTTTCAGATCTGAGGCAGTGCACCATCAGATCTGAAATTGGGTCAGGATGTGTGGGTGATTGATGAAAAATTCGTCGTTAAAAGGAAAAACAAGAATCAGAATTTGGATGATGGAAAAACAAAACATGAAGAGGGAGATAAATTGAACAATGAACAGATGATTCTTCCCCTCTGATCTGGACTGATCAGAGGAGGTGAGGGAGGGGATCTAATACTAATTCTACTCCTAAGACTAATCTAACTACAGTTAACATTAAACACTAACAATTAAAACTAAATCTATTCTAAACTACTGCAAACTAAATCTAACACTACTTGTGCAGAATTAAAAACCTAAACTAAAAGGAAGAATGGGACCTATGGGTCCTTAGCCGACGGCTAAGGAGGAAGAAAGGAGGAGGGTGACTCCAGCGGAGGGAAGAGTCTGCTAGTGAGACTCCAGGGTCGTCCTCAGGTGCTACGAGGTCCTTAGCGACGAGGAGGGTCGAGAGCAGGCGATGATTCCACAGCCGGTGGCTGTGAAATCAGGGTCTAGATGAGAAGGAGAGACTGGAGTGGATGAACTGATCGCTAAGAGATGTAGGAGGGAGCGATCCTTTGCGCGCGACACCACTGAGGTGCTTAAGTAGCAGCTCAGTGATTGAGATCACCGCAAGGGTGAGGTTAATCAAAATTAGGTCGGCGGTGAGGATGAGATGGGTAGAGCGCGCGGCAAGTCGAGAGGGAAATCTGACTGTCAGATGTGATCTGGGAAGAGAGGTGAACGCACGCACCGAATCGCGCGAAGGTTCCATTTGATTCCAGCCGCAGATTGAGATCAAAAGTGCGATGGACGGTCGAGAATGGCTGTGTTCTTCGCGTGCTACAGTGCACGTGAAGAACACAGGCTTCTCTCTGAAATGAGGGAAAACTTGCAGGAAGACCCTTGAACGAAGGGGTAGAAGAATAGCGTGCAGGTCCAAAAGTGAGAAGAACTATAACTGGAAGGGCCTTGCAGTCATACAGAAGGGTCCCTGCGGCTTGCAAAAAGGTCCAAGAAGGAGTTTTGAAGGGTATAAATGTAATGCATGAAGGACCTAATTGTAATCTATTTATTTCTAAGCCTAAATGATGTCCAATTGCTTTCAAATTTTTACATGTGCTTAATTGAACATTTAAGACATTGATTTTACTTCTGATTTATCTTTTCAAACTTGTTTATGTGTTCAATTGATGCATGGATCATCATTTGTTCTTTAGTTTTCAGAATATCTCATTTTTGTGACCTAATTAGGAGGTTTTAACACACATTAAAAGTTTTAGGTCTTTTCTTTAATTCCCACACTTAACCCTTTTTATGTGTTAATTTGATATTGTTTTGCTTAGTGTCTAGCTTAATTTCGGCCTTTTAGCTATGATGAGTAGCCACTCATCATTTTCCTAAAGGATCCATTACCAAGTCTACGTGCACGTGAAATAAATGTACTGGATTCTAAACTTAAGAAATAATTCCGGAAAAAAAACCTCCAATAACAAAGGTATTTTGCTAGGGACTAACCCAATCAGCTCAAGAAAAGAATTTTTTTTTTTAATAAATATGTATGCAAATATTTATAAATGCTATAAACACTATAAATATTCTCAGGTTATATCCCCCCATGCCTAAGACTGACAATGTCCTCATTGGAAAAATATAGACATAGAAGAATATCACGTGAGGAGGAGACTGGGAGGAGCTAAGGCTCCTCAAGCCGTTGTGCGTCCAAAACCTGGACATCTGAAAGAGTAATATACGGTTTAAGTCGCTAGCCATTTACTTTAAAGTTCGCACTTGAAATAGGGTTCCTGATCTCTACAGCTCCATGAGGGAAGGTATTGATAACAACATATGGCCCATCCCAACGGGACTTGAGCTTTCCAGGAAATAATTTAAGTCTAGAATTGAAAAGCTAGACCCACTAGTTGGGCTCAAAAGTCTTTCTAATGATGTGCTTGTCATGGAAGACTTTTGTACGTTGCTTGTAAGCTTCAGAAGTTTCATAAGCTTCATTACGAAGCTCCTCAAGCTCACTTAATTCTAACATACGTGCTTTTCCCGCTTTATCCAGATTTAAGTTAACGTTTTTAATGGCCCAATAAGCTTTATGTTGGATTTCAACGGGAAGGTGGCATGCCTTTCTGTAGACAAGACGGAAAGGAGACATGCCCAAGGGAGTCTTATATGCAGTTCTGTAGGCCCAAAGAGCGTCATTTAGTTTTTTAGACCAATCCTTCCGATCAGGCCTGATAGTGTTTTCTAAAATTCGCTTAATCTCCCTATTATACTCTTCAACTTGCCCACTCATTTGGGGATGATAAGGTGTGGCTATCATGTGGTTGACTCCCAAATTTTGAAGTAGTCTAGTGAAGTGTACATTCTTAAAGTGAGGTCCTCCATCACTTATGATTGTCCTTGGGCACCCATACCGAGAAATGATATTAGCCTTAACAAAGCCCAAGACCACGGAATGGTCATTGGTTCGCATGGGGATGACTTCTATCCATTTTGATACATAGTCAATAGCCACAAGGATGTATTCATATCCGAATGACACAGGAAAGGGACCCATGAAGTCAATGCCCCAAATATCAAAGATTTCAACAGGGAGGATAGGTTGTTGGGGGCATCTCATCCCTTTTTCCAATGGTTCTCGTCTGCTGGCAACTTAGACATGCGCCCACATACATATGCGCATCACGAAATAATGTGGGCCACCAAAAACCAGACTGAAGAACCTTATGAGCAATCTTCTTCCCACTAAAATGTCCCCCACAGTGCAGGTCATGGCAGAAACTCAGAACACTTCTTTGTTCCTCATCAGGGACGCAACGGCAAAACAGCCGGTCAGGGCCTATTCTAAAAAGCTCGGGTTTCTCCCAGTGATAAAATTTAGCATTGGCGATAAACCTGTCTCGCTTCTACTTGTCCCAAGTACTAGGGGTGATTCCCGTGACCAGATAGTTCACTATGTCAGCGAACCAAGGAGTTTTAGTTTCCACGGCCATTAGAGCCTCATCAGGGAAAGTCTCTTGAATACCATCAATGGGGTTTGATGCCTCAATAGGGATCCTAGACAAATGATCTGCTACCACATTCTCAACTCCTTTCTTGTCTTTAATTTCCAGGTCAAATTCCTAGAGTAGCAGAATCGAACGAATTAGGCGAGGTTTGGTGTCCTTTTTAGCCAGAAGATGCTTATGGGTTGAATGATCAGTGAACACCACAACCTTAGAACCTAAGAGATAAGACCGAAACTTTTCCAAAGCAAATACTACAGCAAGTAATTCCTTTTCAGTGACCGTGTAGTTTTGCTGAGGATCCGTAAGGGTCTTGCTGGCATAATGCAGCACATGAGGTTTGCCATCAACCCTTTGACCTAAGATCGCTCCCACTGCAAAATCAGAAGCATCGCACATAAGCTCAAACAGGAGGGTCCAATCTGGTGCTTGGAGAATCGACGCAGTAATGAGGGCTTTCTTCAAAGCTCGGAAAGCCTCGCCACATCTATCATCAAAACCGAAGGAGACATCCTTCACTAACAGGTCGCAGAGTGGCTTAGAGATTTTACTGAAGTCTCTAATGAAGCGCCTATAAAATCCAGCATGGCCAAAGAAAGATCTAACCTGACGAACATTGGCGAGCAATGGAAGCTTAGAGATGGAATCAATTTTTGCGGTGTCCACCTCTAATCCTCTCTCGGAAACTACATGCCCTAACACAATGCCCTGCTGGACCATAAAGTGGCTTTTCTCCTAGCTAAGCACCAGTTTTGCCTCTTCGCAACTGGTTAAGACTTTATCAAGGTGTGAAAGGCATAGGTCAAACGACAAGCCATAAATGGAGAAGTCATCCATGAAAATTTCAACGAACTCGTTGATCATATCAGAAAAGATAGCCATCATACAATGTTGGAAAGTGGCAAGAGCGTTACATAACCCGAATGGCATTCTGCGGAATGCAAAAGTGCCATAAGGACTCGTGAAGGTGGTACGCTCCTGATCATCAAGAAAAATGGCCATCTGATTGTACCTAGAGTATCCGTCAAGAAAACAAAAGTAATTGTTCCCCACCAATCGTTCCAAAATTTGATCGATAAACGGTAAAGGGAAATGGTCTTTCTGGGTAGCCGTGTTTAAACGGCGGTAATCAATGCAGACCCTCCAACTAGTTGAGGGTCTAGTGGTCACCAGTTCTCCTTGGTCATTCTCTTCCACAGTGATTCCTACCTTTTTCGAAACTACGTGAATAGGACTGACACATTTACTATCTGAAATGGGATAGATAATCCCTGCATCCAGCCATTTCAGAATCTCCTTTTTAACAACCTCCCGCATATTTGAATTGAGCCTTCTCTACATGTCTTGGAAAGGCTTCACGGACTCATCCGTGTATATATGATGCATGCAAAGAGAGGGATCAACACCCTTAATATCAGCAATTGTCCAGGCAATTGCTTCCTTGTGCCTTTGTAAACACTCAAGCAGAGCTCCCTCCTGCAATTTCGATAATGCAGATGAGATAATAACGGGGAGTGTGTTATTAGGGCCAAGGAAAGCATATTTCAATGTGCTCGGGAGGGGTTTCAACTCCACTTCAGGAGCCTTTTGGATTGAGGGTTTTAGTTGAGATGTCCCCGCCTCAGGTAGCGGATCTACCTTCACAGTCCAGGGTGGGGACAAAGACTCAGTGTGTATCCCCAGCAACTCTTCTAGTTCGGGCATTTTCATTTTAATAATCGAGGGATGGTCCTGAGATATGACCTTCTGAAGGGGATCTCTACATAAGAGTGTTGGAGTAGTCTCTTCAATTATTTCATCAACGACCTCAATCTGAGAACAATCTTCAAATTCGGGTTGCTTGTAAGTATCAAAAACATTCAACCGGATCTTCTTGTTCCCAAAGCCCATTTTAAGTGCCCCGGATCTACAATTTATAGAGGCATTGGCTGTGGCCAAAAAGGGGCGTCTCAGAATAATGGACGGCTTTGTGGGCTTATTAGATGGGTCAGTATCCAGTACCAGAAAGTCAACGGGGAAGAAGAAATCCTCCACTCTCACAAGGACATCTTCCAACAATCCCCGCGGTGTCTTAAGTGATCTATCTGCAACCTGGAGGATTACTGAACTAGGCTTCAGCTTTCCTCCTCCCAAAAGGTCGTAGACAGAGCTCGATAGAATGTTTACCCCCGCACCCAAATCGAGCAGAGCCTCGTCAATGTGTTGGTTACCTATGACCATTGAAATATACGGGGCCCCTGGGTCTTTCATTATTGGGGGTGTTCCATGCTGAAGAACTGAGCTAACGTGGTAAGGCAGGATGACCTTGGTTTGGACCTGTTTCCTAGATCGGTGCTTCTGGGTGCACAGGTCCTTCAGAAACTTGGCATAGGACGGAATTTGTTTAATTGCTTCCAACAGAGGCAAGTTAATCTGGACTTGCCTAAAAGTATCCATAATCTCTTCTGTCCTATCCTTGGCTCCAGACGAGCCAACAGAAGATTCCCCAAGAGCGGATAGGTGCTCTGGACAGGGCATCCTTGGCTTCTGAGTAGAGGGGTCGTCATGGCGGGAAAGGGGTGGTGGAAGGACGACATCCTCATTGTGGGTGATTTTTTGTGAGGGAGAGTGGTGTGGCTCTTCCTCGAGTGAGATGGAAGTCGGGTCAGGTGTGGAAGGGGAATTCTGAGATGTAATCGTAGGAGTGTTATCAGGCTTGTCAATCTTTTTTCCACTCCTCAACAAGGTCACTACTTGGGCGTGCTCCCTGAATACAACCCTCTTACCCTTAGGGTTCTCCTCAGAAGAGATAGGTAGCTTCCCCAGATCACGTTGCCTAACTGCTTCAGTAAGATGACCAATTTGGGATTGCATATCAGTAATCATCTTATTTTGAGATTGGATAACCATATTTTGATGCTCTTGCATTGCTTTCATCATGGCCTTCAGTTCATCCATCTCAGAAGGCTTACTCAAAGGAGGGTTTTCATAAGAAGGTTGGTATGTGGGCTGGGGAGGTAAGGGTCTTGTATTCCCCAAGTTAGAAGCATCAACTTGCTTCCAAGAGAAGTTTGGATGGTTCTGCCACCCTGGATTATAAGTGTTAGAGTAAGGGTTATTGAGAGGGGGCGGAAACCTTGGGCCACGTTCAAGTCGACCTGAATCAACTCAGGGAATTGGGTTGCCTGATGGCACTCCGCAGTGGCAGGCGTTGTGCTTTGGCAAATGGAGCATTCTCTCAAAGCCTGAAAAATAGAGGCTGCTTGTGGGTTCATGCCAGGGTTTGCTAAAAGCCTGTCAAAGTTTTTATTCAATAGCTGAATCTGATAAGCCAAATCCTGAGAAGCCCCAGCTTCATGGGCCTCTATCTTCCTCTACAAAATTGATGATTTTCTTTCTTGATATGCAGAGAACAGATGTATGGAGTTGTCGCTTAAAGTTTCAAATAATGCCCAGGCTTCATCCTCAGTTCTGGTCATGAAGGTTCCTGCACAGGCTGCATCAATGGTTTGCCTATGCCTTTCAGATAATCCGTTATAGAACCTTTCGACCAACTGCCATCTTGGAACTTGATGGTGGGGGCATAACCTAAGAAGGTCATTAAAGTACTCCCAAGTCTCATGAAATAGCTCTCCTTCCTGTTGAGTAAAACCCATAATCTCTCTTCTGTAATGGCTGGTTTTACTCATAGGAAAATACTTTTTTAAAAATTCTCCTTTAAGGGTAGCCCAATATTTACCCTTGCATCAATGGTATGATACCAGTGCTTTGCCTTATCCTTTAGGTAGAAAGGAAATAGAGTCCTCATCAAGGCTTCATCAGTAAAGCCCTGGAGTTTCACAGTGGAACATACCTCGGTGAATTCCTCCAAATGCCGGTAGAGGTCCTCCCTAGTAGTACCATAAAAAAGGGCAATAAAGATATGGTACTGCTCTTGATGTCATACGGATTATCCCCTGCCGGTCATCTTAGTACTTGTGCAAGTTGGTTTGTAGGAATAAAATAGTCCCTTAGGGTCCTTTGTTGATTTGCACCTTGCTCAGCCATTTCTTCTCTTTCTTCTCCTAGGTGAGCTCTCCTAAGAATTCTCTCAGGCTCAGGATCAAACACATGACTACCCTCAAGAGAGCATCCACCAAGCATGCAAAACACAATTCAGAATTTTTTTTATTGAGTAAGTCAAACCTCCACTCCAATGATAAGTCAAAAGATCAAGATTTATCCCTCCGTTCCCACGTAAGTGGTATAAGGGGGGTGTGGACTTGAAATCTTAACCTTCTTTATTGTGGATGTTGAATTAGTTAAAATAAATGGCCAAACAAGTTTTTCACTGCAATTACGTGCCTTAATTCAACCTTCGAGTGCCCTAGGACCTATACTTTGCTTGGATGATACTCCCAGGTGATCAAGGGAGAAGTTACTCCAAGGACGAACAAAGGGATGCAAGTAGGGCGAACCCTTCCTTTGAGGCGATGCGTATGCGGTGCCCCATAACTACCCTTTTGTTTAAGGGGTGTCCCCCTCCGTGGAGTATCAAAACACTTGATCAAAAGATAGTATCACCACCACCACAAAGCACAATAGGAGGGTCTGCACCGATAAAGAGATTGGTGCCTATAGCGTTAAGGGATCGAGCCTTAGTGCGGTGCCTAATGTGCGTGCTCAGTGTCAAAAGTGTGCAACACATCGCAAATCTTTGTAATTTCTTTTGAAATCGTAGACAAGTCCCTTAGAATCAGATTAAATGTGAATTGCTTTTAGGGTTGAATCTGATTATTAGTTCTGCTTTTAGTTTGTGACCACTAAATTAGTGAATTCAAACAATTTGGTGGTCTTGAATTTAAATTGGAATGCAAATGTGTAAACAGAAGCTGGATGCAAAAGTTAGAAAGATATACCTGTCTCCAGCAATCTTCGTGCTAATATGCTTGCAATACAATAATAAGATCTAATATGCTGCTCAATCACCCCTAAATGCGCGCACCTAAGGGCATGCAACTTCTAAATAGGCAGCTCGATATTTTCTTTATTGGTTTCTAAAAGCAAGCAAGTAGAAAATATAATCACACATGCACCAAAAATATTTTAAGCCCTAGTAGCTAAAGAATGCAGGGACAAACCCCCAAAAATTTAGCCCCAATTACTACAAGGGTGAAAAGACAGAATTAAATTGTGACAATAGAAAATCCTCTGCGAAACAGGATCTTGGTCTCCTTCGTCTTTTCCTCGTGTGGCTTAACTCATGGTTGCTATTGTTGCTCTGTTGCGCCTCGTCGCCTCGGCGGATTCCTCACACAATAATCAAAATGATTAGATAATTTTGCAACTCAAAAGATTTAAAAACAATAAAGTAAATCTATTACGTCTGTTGCCTCCCCGGCAACGGTGCCAATTTTGATAGATGACTTTTCGCTTTGCGTTATAGTATTTAAGTGGTGGAAAAATCGAATAATCAAAAATAATGAAAATAACCACTCGCAGAAGAGCAGGTCGTGTCCACAGGGAGGCAATTATGCAATCAATACTTAATTATTTAATGTTATTTCGGACAGTGCGAAATCCCTATTCAAATCTAACTTAAAATGTGAAGGAAACTAGATTTGCAATAACTTAAAAAGATAAGGGTATAGGTGCAATTTTCCCTCACCAAAATCCTCAATAAATTTATGATGAATTTATGCAATTTTCACGTGATGTGTACTAAAGACAATTAGTACTTAAGTTTAGCCCAAAAATCAATCTTTAAACTAGTTAATATCAATGTCATGCAATTATAAAGAACTATGAGTGTTCAAATGCAATTCTGCCACAATATAATAATAATAAATAAAATCAAATTAGGTGGAAATGGCATTGAATGTAAATTTTAATTGGGGGAAAACAGGGCTTTTTTCCTCTCTCCTCCTTGCGAGAGAGGGAGAGCACCGCGGGGGTTGTTGCGAGGCTCAAGAGGACGGCGAGGTCGAGAGCTCTCCGGTGGTGGCAGCGGCGGCGATGGAGGTGGCCAACGGCGATGGCCAGAGCTTCGGCCCATTGAACAAGAAGGCGGAGGTGCTGCTGCGGTGCCTGTGGCTGGTGGCGTGTGGGCGTGCGCGCACTGGTGCACGGGCAGGCGCTTGCAAGTGTGCGGTTTGCAGGTGGGTGGAGGTAGCGCCTGCAGATGAGCGGTGGAGTGCGCTGCTTGCGGTGGGGCTTGCGGTAGGGCGCGCTGTTTGCGCCTGCAGTGGCTGGAGGGAGAGGCATGCGGGCAGAGAGGCGCGGGCTTGGTGCGTGAGTGGATTAGAGGGTGACGAGCGGTGCGGCGTCTGCAGCAGGGCGGTGGGGCGCGCTAGCAGGCAGTGGGGCACGCGGTGAAGGCAGATGGCGCTGAAGGCAGGAAGCGGTATGGTGTGCAGGCACGGTGAGCAGGGGTGGCATGCAGGCGGTGCGGGTGCCTGCTGTGTGGTGCGGGCAATTGGTGAGCGCTTGCAGCAGGGGAGAGGTGCACAGGCGGGTGGATGCGCCTGCTGTGGCGTGGGCAGAAGGTGATGCGGTGCGCAGGAGGCGTGAGGTTTTTCCCGCAAGGGGGAAGAAGGCCACAGTGCACGCTTCTTCTCCTCTGGATGGCCTTCCTCTCTCCTCGCCTCTTCTTTTTAACTTCGCTCCTTTGTGCGTGAGTTCAGGGATTTTCCCAAATCCTTGGTCATAGTTGTTGAGAAAGGCGGCGAAAGAGGAAGATTACCCGAATGTCCGGCAGGGGAGGGGGGAAAGAGTCGCGGCTGTTATGTGTTGGGGAATTTATCCCCCCACCCTTGTTCTTTATGCATTTTATTACCTGCACATAAAAACAACAAAATAATTAAGTTATAGAATGTTATAAACTTAAATCATGAGGCGTACAAATATTCTACAACTTAATTGTCATTATTAACACACCTAAACTGTACGATTAAATATACTTAGGCTTAATATTAGTCCATTTTAATGGACTCATCACCCAGCACCGACCGCTACACTTCTCCCACTCGATGAACCTCGGCCGTTGGATGCCCATCCAACGGTCAAGAACTTGCCACGTCGCTCCCTATGCAATGCTCTCATCTTCTGAAGGTTAGGGTGAGGCGAGATCTCAGCCCTTGGATTGAGATCCAACGGTTGATGGTACGTATGTGTTAAATGCAAAACACAACAAAGAACGGCCGTGGTGTGTTGGTGAAGCATCTTCTCACGAAGAAGAGGCGCGGGTTCGAGCCCTGCAAGCCTTAAATTGAGCTGGGGGCGTGGGCGCAGTTGAATTCAACCGTTGGATGCGTGATGTGCGGTTGTGGGGGTGCCACATGGCACAACAGATGATCAAGGATCGCGTATGTGCATGATGATGCATGATTCAACATGCCACCTCACGTAGGCACGTGCTGCAGCTGAAGACGATGCGACGCTCGCGCATTTTAAGTCATCCGATCTCTCAATCGGAAGGCTGAAAATGCACAAATGTGCGTAGGCGTTGGGCGCGAGGAGTAGAAGCGGCAGGCGCGGGCGAGTACACGAAGCCCACGTTTAAGCCTTTAGTGACGCTTAAATCCGTCACTAAAAGCCCTTGCATTAATGTTTTTAACATAAAAGGACCTAATTGTCCTCAATCCCTACAACTATAAAAGGTGACCCTTACCATACAAATTCTTCATCCCTTCCTCTCTTCTCTCACCCCCTCTAAATCTCAAAGAGCTTGTCCTAAACCTGGGATGCTCCATTAAAGTTAAAAAATACAATTTTTCCACCTTCTCACCTCTTTCGTGGAGCATCCTGCGGTTGTACTCTCACTGATGTTCGGGAAGCGGATCTCGCTACAACGTCGTCCTGCCCCGTTCTCTATCTTCCCTCATCGTTCTCCTTCATCCCGCATCTCATCACCTTCGTTGTTGCGGCTCGTCCTCCAAGCAGCCGTCGAGGAGGATAACTTCTCTCCACCTTCTTTTACCACTTTCTAGTGTAGATTTCATACTTTCTAGTGTAGTGAGTAGTTTTAGCAAGTAGTTGTAATGAACATTGCTCTATGGTAATGAAATCCATGTTTATTCTATCGCTGTTTACTCTTTATTTGTAATATTCTCTCTCTTTCTTCTATTATTTATTCTTTAAGTAGTAGATATCTAGTTTATATTTGATTAGGAATTTTTTCACTTGCAGAATAATGATGTCAGAAAAATATATCGTTGCAGTGAAATCACATGGTGGAAAAATCCCAGATCAAAAGTATTTATCAGTAAAGCTAACCACAAAAGTCAAGCCGAATCCATAGGGAGGAACAACTACAATAAATCATAGATAAGCAACAATCATGTTTGCAGAAATATTCGTCAAATGAATCAATGGATATGCTGCTCTGAATGTACTTGCAATTTTATGAAAAGTTATGGACTATTTATGTAAATTTTGCATTAGAGCTCAAGCTTTCCAAAATCTTTAAATGATGCAAGTATAGTGGCAGAGGATGTACTTCTTAATTGCATGCAAATATGAATCAAATTTCAATGTGAAATGATATGTGTAACAGGAACTAATCAAATATGTGGAAATATAAGTGCACACTTGCAAGTTCACCTGAATATAATAATCAAACAATTAAAATCCCACAACTTCCAATGGCATGCAAATGTAAATTTTAGTAGGTGCAAAAATAGGGGAAATTTCCTCTCTCTTTGCCACACATTGGAGGAGGCATTGTTGGCAGCTTGCTTGGATGGAGGAGTTCCACCAGAGGAGAGGATCTCGTAGACGATGGCAATGAGGCAGGAGATGGCCGGTGGTAGCGGAGAGGGGCAATAGGGACAGCAGCTGCATGTAGGTGGTTGCTGTGCGCGGAGGTGTTGCTCCCGCAAGAGGGCGCGGCTGTGCGTGGACCTACTGCTTCGCGCGAGGGCATAGCTGCACACCGGCGTTGTTGCGAGAGGCATGGCCGTGAGGGGGTAGGTGGTTGCAAGTTTGGGTCTCTTGCGGAAATAGGGGAGGAGAAGTAGATAAGAAGAGGAAGACGAAGAGGCTGACCGTGCACTGGATGGACGTGCGCACACAAGGGCGCGTAGCTTTTGGCCTTGAGGGAGCGCGTGCACAGGTTGTCGTTGGGTGGGTGCACGTGCACGCTAGGAGGGTGCACGTGGTGGTGCTGCTGTGCGAGGAGCAGCTGCCTCGCGCACGGGCGTGGTTGCACATGGTGAGGCGGCGTGCGAACGGTCTGGCTAGTGAGCGGTGAGAGCGGTGAGAGGGCACACGGCTAGCTGTGGTCGGTGAGGGGGTCACAGTGCACGCAGCTGGCGGCGGTGCATGCTCCCTTCACAGTGGAGAGGAGGGGATCCCCCCCTTCAAACCCCCAAAGAGATTCTTTAACCTTTTCTAGATCCACAACGTCCTCCTCTCCCTTTGCATGTGCGACTGTTGGATTTGAATGCTGGCGAAGGGAGTGGCGGTGGGAGGTGGACAATTATGGCATATCCTCCTTTAAATGCAAATTATGTCCATCCACCTATTATACTTTTATTTTCTGCATGCACATATCAAATAAGAAGTATAAATGTATGTATTAGAATGCAAAGCAGATACAAAAATATTCATAAGCTAAGATTAATTACTACTTAGCTTAGGTCATTTAACTATAAGGAAATGTATTCCATATGCACTTAAGCCAAATAAATGCCCAATAAATTGGACTTATCAAATTCCCTCATGCCTAAGTTTTGCTAGTCCCAAGCAAAAGTGAAAATAATGGAAGTAATCAAGAGAATTCTTCTTTCTTTATTCCAAAAATATAGAGATCTAGACAAATGTAAAGTGATAATAATAATAGTCTAGGTAATGGATCCAAGTGAAAATAACCACCTTACATTTGCAATTCGTACCTATCCCTTGGTAGGTATTTCTATCAGGATAGGCAACTACTTCCCTCGGGGATAAAGCTGAAGATAATCTATAATTTGACCCTGGCTTTTTGGCTTAGGTAGGAGATATCGAGTTGAATGGATTTGTATTTGGTGGCACACATTAATCTGGTGCTACACGTAATCTATTACTACAGACTCTAAATCTCTAGACTATCAAACAAGTCAACTCAGAGAGAGGCTAAACAACTATGCTCTCTTGATGTTCCTTTGTGCTCACTCTTTTCCTTCTTTTCTTTCTGAGATTCACACATTTCACTAGACTTTGTAAATGTACTTATTGTTTTGTGGTCTTACATGGCATTCACACTTCAATTAAAGTCCTAATAACTCTACAACTAAGTTAGAAGTCCTCAGCCAGTATTCAGGCGATTAGAAATACTGAAAAGTAGGTATGAGTCATATTTGGTGGATCACGATGGGTGTTTTTGTTACCTCAGAAACACTGACATATATAAAAATGATACGAAGATAAAACTATAAACTTGAACTATTTTCTTTTTCTTTCCCCCCCCCTTTTTTTTTCTTCTTTCTTTTTTTTTATATAAATATTTCTCTCTTTTTTTTTTCTAAATCAACATAACATAACACAGACTTTTATTTATGAGGCATTATTAGGAATGCTGATGGTTAAGAGGATATTGGGTGACTTATTCAGTGGAAGTGCCTACTCTCAGCACCGGGAAGGAATGGATAGGACAAGCGTATTTCTGACCTTTAGCATTACTATCCTCCTTTAGCCAAGGACTCTATGAAGGGCATTCGTAACCATCCACCATAGTCATAGTTTTATTAAAACTTAATCTCTGTGTATCTGCCTTATTTGGTCACTCTCAGGAATTCACATAATGTACTCACACTAGAACAGAGAGTGAAAATTATGCCTAACTCTGAGGTATCCTTATCTAATTGTCCAAAACTTAAGATTCCTTGCACTAGACTTAGCGCACCTGTAAGCTCTCTACTTTCTTCTCACAAATATGAGGTGGATCTAATAGAAGATAGTATGCCTGACTCCTTATTAACTATCCAAGGTTTCAGTAGACTAAAAATGCTTATTAATTTTCTACAAAGATCCATTACCCAGTCTACGTGCAAGTGAAAGTAACTGTACTGGATTCTAAACTTAAGAAATAATTTAAAAAGAAAATCTTTAATGACACCACCTTGATAAATTTTCTACTAGGGACTAACCAATTCAGCTCAAGAACATAAAAGATTTTTTTTTTTTACAAATCACTATCCTAAATGTATGCAAATATTTATAAATGCTATAAACATCCTCACATTATACCCCCCCATGCCTAAGATTGACAATGTCCGTATTGGAAAAATGCAAACATAGAAGAATATCACCTGAGGAGGAGAGTGGGAGGAGCTAGGGCTCCTCAAGCCAAAGTGCATCCAAAACCTGGCCATCTGAAAGAGTAATATAAGGTTTAAGTCGCTGGCCATTTACCTTAAAGCTCGCACCAAAAGTAGGGTTCTGAATTTCTACAGCTCCATGAGGGAAGGTATTGATAATAACGTACAACCCATCCCAGCGGGACTTGAGCTTTCCTGGAAATAATTTAAGTTTGGAATTGAAAAGCTAGACCCACTGGTTGGGCTCAAAAGTCTTTCTAATGATGTGCTTATCATGGAAGACCTTTGTACGTTTCTTGTAAGCTTGAGAAGTTTTATAGGCTTCATTACGAAGCTCCTTAAGCTCACATAACTCTAACATACGTGCCTTTCCCACTTTATCTAGATTCAAGTTAATGTTTTTAATAGCCCAATAGGCTTTATGTTGGATTTCAACGGGAAGATGGCATGCCTTTCCATAGACAAGACAGAAAGGAGACATGCTCAAGGGAGTCTTATATGCAGTTCTGTAGACCCAAAGAGCATCATTTAATTTTTTAGACCAATCCTTACAGTCAGCCTGATAGTTTTTTCTAAAATTCGTTTAATCTCCCTATTAGCCACTTCAATTTGTCCACTCGTTTGGGGATGGTAAGGTGTGGCTATCATGTGGTTAACTCCCAAATTTTGGAGTAGTCTTGTGAAGTGTATGTTCTTGAAGTAAGGTCCTCCATCACTTATGATTGTCCTTGGGCACCCATACCGAGAAATGATATTAGCCTTAACAAAACCCAAAACCACGGAATGGTCATTGGTTCGTGTGGGTATGGTTTCTATCCATTTCGATACATAGTCAACAGCCACAAGGATGTACTCATATCCGAAGGACACAAGAAAGGGACCCATGAAGTTGATGCCCCAAATATCAAAGATCTCAATAGGGAGGATAGGTTGCTGGGGCATCTCATCCTTCTTTTCGATGGTTCCCATATGTTGGCAACGTAGACATGCGCCCACATATATATGTGCATCTCAGAATAATGTGGGCCACCAAAAGCCAGACTAAAGAACCTTATGGGCAGTCTTTTTTCCACTAAAATGTCCCCCACAGTGGAGATCATGGCAGAAACTCAGAACACTTCTTTGTTCTTCATCAGGGATGCAACGGCAGAAAAGCTAGTCAGGGCATATTCTAAAAAGCTTGGGTTCCTCCCAGTGATAAAATTTAGCGTCAGTAAGAAACCTGTCTTGCTTCTGCTTGTCCCAAGTACTGGGGGTAATTCCCGTGACCAGATAGTTCACTATGTCTGTGAACCAAGGAGTTTTGGCCTCCACGGTCATCAGAGACTCATCAGGGAAAGTCTCTTGGATACCGCCAACGGGGTTTGATGCCTCAATAGGGATCCTAGACAGATTATCTGCTACCACATTCTCAACTCCTTTCTTATCTTTAATTTCCAGGTCAAACTCTTGGAGTAGTAGAATCCAATGAATTAGGCGAGGTTTGGTGTCCTTTTTAGCAAGAAGATCCTTTAAGGTAGAATGATTAGTAAACACCACAACCTTGGATCCCAAAAGATAAGATCGAAACCTTTCCAAAGCAAATACTACAGCAAGAAGTTCTTTTTCGGTGACCATGTAGTTTTGCTGAGGATCCGTAAGGGTCTTGCTAGCATAACGCAGCACATGAGGTTTTCCATCAACCCTTTTACCTAAGACCACTCCCACTGCAAAATCAGAAGCATCGCACATTAGCTCAAATGGGAGGGTCCAATCTGGTGCTTGGAGAATCGGTGCGGTAATAAGGGCTTTCTCTAAGACTTGGAAAGCATTACCATGTCTATCATCAAAATTGAAAGAGACATCCTTCGCTAACTGGTCGTAGAGTGGCTTAGAGATTTTACTGAAATCTCTAACGAAGCACCTATAGAATCCAGCATGGCCAAGGAAAGATCTAACCTGACAAACATTAGCAGGCGATGGAAGCTTAGAGATGGAATCAATTTTTGCGGTGTCCACCTCTAATCCTCTCTCGAAAACTACATGCCCTAACACAATGCTCTGTTGGGCCATAAAGTAGCTTTTCTCCCAGCTAAGCACCAGCTTTGCCTCTTCACAACAGGTTAAGACTTTATCAAGGTGAGAAAGGATAGGTCAAATGATGAGTCGTAAATGGAGAAGTCATCTATGAAAATTTCAACAAACTCATCAATCATATCAGAAAAGATAGCCATCATACATCATTGGAAAGTGGCAGGAGCATTACATAACCCGAATGGCATTCGGCGGAATGCAAATGTACCATACGAGCTCGTGAAGGTAGTACACTCTTGATCGTCAGGAAAGACAGCTATCTAATAATACCCAGAATACCCGTCAAGGAAACAAAAGAACTTATTCCCAACCAGTTGTTCCAAAATCTGATCAATAACCGATAAGGGGAAATGGTCTTTCTGGGTAGCCATGTTCAAACGATGGTAATCAATGCAGACCCTCCAACTAGTTGAGGGTCTAGTGGTCACCAACACTCCTTGTTCGTTTTCTTCCACAGTGATTCCTGCCTTTTTGGGCACCACATGAATAGGACTGACCCATTTACTATCTGAAATGGGATAGATAATCCCTGCATCCAGCCATTTCAGAATCTCCTTTTTAACAACCTCCCACATATTGGGGTGGAGCCTTCTCTGCATGTCTCGGAAAGGTTTCACGAACTCGTCTGTGTATATATGATGCATGCAAAGGGAGGGATCAACACCCTTAATATCAGCAATTGACCAAGCAATTGCTTCCTTGTGCCTTTGTAAACACTCAAGCAGAGCTCCCTCCTGTGATTTAGATAATGCAGACGAGATAATAACGGGGAGCATGTCATTAGGGCCAAGGAAAGCATATTTCAATGTGCTCGGGAGGGGTTTCAACTCCAACTCAGGAGCCTTTTGGATTGAGGGTTTAAGTTGATACGTCCTTGCCTCAGGTAGCGGGTCTACCTGCACGGTCTAGGGTGGGGATAAAGACTACGTGTGTATTCCCAGCAACTCTTCTAATTCGAGTATTTCCCCTTTAGTTTCTTCAATAGTCTGAGGGTGGTCCTTAGATATGACCTTTTGAAGGGGATCTCTACATAAGAGTGCTGGAGTATTCTCCTTAATTATTTCATCAACAACCTCATTCTTAGAATAATCTTCAAATCTGGATTATTTGTAGGTATCAAAAACATTCAATCGGATCTTCTTGTTCCCAAAGCCCATTTTAAGTGCCCCTGATCTACAATTGATAGAGGTGTTGGCTTTGGCCAAGAAGGGGCATCCCAGAATAATGGATGGCTTGGTGGGCTTATTAGAAGGGTCAGTATCTAGCACAAGAAAGTCAACAGGGAAGAAGTCTTCCATTCTCACCAAGACATCTTTCAGTAATCCCCGAGGTATCTTAAGTGATCTGTTTGTGACCTGGAGGATGAGTGGACTAGGTTTTAACTCACCTCCTCCCAAAAGGTCGTAGACAGAGCTCGGTACAATGTTCACCCCTGCCCCCAGATTGAGTAGAGCCTCGTTAATGTGTTGGTTACCTATAACCACTGAGATATACGGGGCCCCTGGGTCTTTCATTTTGGGGGGTGTTCCATGTTGGAGAACCAAGATAACATGGTCAGGCAGGATGATATTGGCTTGGATCTGTCTCCTAGATCGATGCTTCTGGGTGCACAGGTCCTTTAGAAACTTGGCATAGGATGGGATCTATTTGATAGCTTCCAACAGAGGCAAGTTGATCTGGACTTGCCTAAAAGTGTCCATAATCTCCTTCGTCCTATCCTTGGTTCCAGGTGAGCTAACAGAAGATTTCCTAGGAGTAGATAAGCGCTCTGGAAAGGGCACCCTCAGCTTCTAGGTAGAGGGGTCGTCATGGCGGGAGAGGGGTGGTGGAATGACGACATCCTCATTGTGGGTGATTTCAAGTGATGGAGAGTAGTGTGGCTCTTCCTCGGTGGAGATGGTAGTCGAGTTAGGTGTAGGAGGGGAATTCTAAGATGTAACCTTAGGAGTGTTATTAGGCTTGTAAATTTTCTTTCCACTCCTCAGCACAGTCACAGCTTGGGCGTGCTCCCTGAATATGACCCCCTTGCCCTTTGGGTTCTCCTCAGAAAAGCTAGGCAACTTCCCCGGATCATGTTGCCTAACGACCTCAGTAAGATGACCAATTTGGGATTGCATATCAGTAATCATCTTATTTTGAGATTTGACGACCATATTCTGATGCTCTTGCATCGCTTTCATCATGGCTTTAAGTTCAACCATCTTAGAGGGCTTATTCTAAGGAGGGTTTTCATAGGATGGTTGGTATATGGGTTGGGGAGGTAGGGGTCTTGTAATCCCTGAGTTAGAAGCATCACCTTGCTTCCAAGAGAAGTTTGGATGGTTCTGCCACCTTGGATTATAGGTATTGGAATAAGGGTTATTGCGAGGAGGTGGGAAGAAACCTTGGGCTATGTTCAAGTTGAACTGAATCAACTCAGGGAATTGATTTGCCTAGTGGCACTCTGCAGTGGCGTGCGTTGTGCTTTAGCAAATGGAGCATTCACTTGAAGCCTGAAAGATAGAGGTTGCTTGCGGGTTCATGCCAGGGTTTGCTAAAATCCTATCAAAGTTTTTATTCAATAATTGAATCTGATAAGCCAAATCCTGAGTAGCCCTGGCTTCATGGGCCTCTATCTTCCTCTGCAAGATTGATGGTTTTCTTTCTTGATAGACAGAGGACATATGTATGGAGTTGTCACTTAATGTTTCAAATAATGCCCAGGCTTCATCCTCAGTTTTGGTCATGAAGGTTCCTGCACAGGCTGCATCGATGGTTTGCCTATGCTTTTCAGATAATCCATTATAGAACCTTTCAACCAACTACCATCTTGGCACCTGATGGTGGGGGCATAACCTAAGAAGGTTATTAAAGCGCCCCCACGTCTCATGAAATTGCTTCCCTTCCTATTGAGTAAAACCCATAATATCTCTTTTGTAATGGTTGGTCTTACTCATAGGAAAATACTTTTTCAAGAATTCTCCATTAAGGGTGGCCCAATCATTTACCCTTGCATCGAGGGTATGATACTAGTGCTTGGCCTTATCCTTTAGGGAGAATGGAAATAGAGTCTTCATCAGGGCTTCATCAGTAAAACCCTGGAGCTTCACTGTGGAACAAACTTTGGTGAATTCCTCCAAATGCCGGTAGGGGTCCTCCCTAGTAGTACCATAAAAGGAGGGCAACAAATATATGGTATTGCTCTTGATCTCATATGGATTATTCCCTACTGGTCGTCTTAGTGCTTGAGCAGGTTGGTTGGTTGGAATAAAATAGTCCCTTAGGGTCCTTTGTTGATTTGCTCCTTGATCAGCCATGTCTTCTCTTTTCTCTCCTTGGTGGGCTCTCCTAAGAATTCTCTTGGGCTTAGGATCAAACACTAGATTTCCCTTAAGAGAGCATCTACCAAGCATACAATATCAAACACAATTCAAGTTCTTGTTGATTAAGTGAAACCTCCACTCCAAAGATAGGTCAAAAGGTCAAGGCTTATCCCTCTGTTCCCACGTAAGTGGTATAAAAGGAGTGATGACTTAAGATCTTAACCTTCTTTGTTGCAGAGGTAGAATTGGTTGATATAGATGGCCAAACGAGTTATTCACTGCAATACGCGACCTAATTCAACCTTCTAGTGCCCTAGGGCCTATACTTTGCTTAGATGATACTCCCAGGTGATCAAGTGAGAAGTTACTCCAAGGATGAACTAAGGGATGAAAGTAGGGAGAACCCTTCCTTTGAGGCGATGCATACGCGGTGCGTCTTAACTACCCTTTTGTTCCTTTAAGGGGTGTCCACCTTCGTGAAGTATCAAAACACTTGGTGGAAAGATAGTACCACCACCACAAAGCACAATAGGAGGGTCTGCATAGATAAAGAGATCGGTGCCTATAGCCTTTAGGGATCGAGCCTTAGTGCAGTGCCTAATGTGCATGCTTAGTGCCAAACAT
The DNA here is from genome assembly GCA_037157565.1 of Thalassia testudinum. Taxonomy (NCBI): domain Eukaryota; kingdom Viridiplantae; phylum Streptophyta; class Magnoliopsida; order Alismatales; family Hydrocharitaceae; genus Thalassia; species Thalassia testudinum. The sequence continues at coordinate 649,636 of JAZHRO010000003.1, read as the reverse complement.
GTGCATCACATTGCAAATCATTTTTATTTTGAAAACACAGACAAGTCCCTTTGAATCAAATCAAGTGTGATTTGGTTTTAAGGTCAAATCTGATTATCAGTCCCAATTGCAGTTAGGCGACCATTGGATTAAGTAATTTCACTCAGCTTTATGGTCATGAATTTTAACCCAAATGCAAATGCATGAACAAGAGCTGGATGCAAAAAGTTAGAAAGGTGTACTTGCCTCCAGCAATCTTTGTGCAACTATGCTCGCAATGCAACAATGAGATCTAATGTGTTGCTCAATCACTCCTAAATGCACGCACCTAAGGGCATGCAACTCCTAATAGGAAGCTCGGTATTTTATTGCATTTGTTTTAGAGGCAAACATGTAGAAAAATGAATCACGCGAGTAGCAAAAATATAGCCCCTAGCCTCTAAAGAATGTGAGGACAGACCCCCAAAAATCAGCCCTAATTACTACAAGGGCGAGAAAATAAGAATAAAACTTATGATAAAGGAGAATCCCCTATGGAAGCGGGATCCAAGTCTCCTGCATCTTCCCCGCGTGTGGGCGTCGTTCAAGGTTGATGTCGTCTCCTAGCTGCGCCCGTCACCTCCACAGATTCCTCGCACAGAAAAGATAACAACTGGTTAGATCACTGTGCAACGAGAAATAATTAGAAATAAAAATCAGGTGAAATTATTGCATCTATTGCCTCCCCAGCAACGACGCCATTTGATCGAGAATTTTTTTGCTTGAAGAATAATGATGTCAGAAAAATATATCGTCGCAGTGAAATCACGTAGTGGAAAAATCCCAGATCAAAAGTATTTATCAGTAAAGCTAACCACAAAAAGTCAGGCCAAATCCACAGGGAGGAACAACTACAATAAATCATAGATAAGCAACAATCATGTTTGCAGAAATATTTGTCAAATGAATCAATGGATATGCTGCTCTTAATGTACTTGCGATTTTATGAAAAGTTATGGACTATTTATGTAAATTTTGCATCAGAGCTCAAGCTTCCCAAAATCTGTAAATGACGCAAGTGTAGCGGTAGAGGATGTACTTCTTAATTACGTGCAAATATGAATCAAATTTCAATGTGAAATGATTCGTATAACAAGAACCAATCAAATATGTGGAAATATAAGTGCACGCTTAGAAGTTCACCCGAATATAATAATCAAACAATTAAATTCCCACAACTTCCAATGGCATGCAAATGTAAATTTTAATAGGTGCAAAAATAGGGGAAATTTCCTCTCTCTTTGCCACACATTAGAGGAGGCATCGCCGGTAGCTTGCATGGATGGAGGAGTTCCACTGGAGGAGAGGATCTCGTAGGCGATGGCGGTGAGGCAGGAGATGGCCGGCGCCGGCCAACTGGATGGCAGGTGGCAGTGGAGAAGGGCGGTAGGGACTGCAGCCACATGCGGGTGGTCGTTGTGCACTGAGGTGTTGCGCGCGCACGAGGGCACGGTTGCGCGTGGAGCTGCTACTTTGCGCAAGGGCATAGTTGCATGCGAGTGTGGCTAGAGAGAGGCATGGCCGTTACGGGATAGGTGGCTGCAAGTTTGGGTCTCTTGTGGAAATAGGGGAGGAGAAGTAGACAAGAAGAGGAAGATGAAGAGGCCAACTGTGCGGTGGCTGGACGTGCGCGCACGAGGGTGCGCAGCTTCTGGCCTTGAGGGAGCACACGCACAGGCTGTCATTGGTGGGTGCACGCATACGCTAGGAGGGTGCACATGGTGGGGTTGCTGTGCGAGGAGCGGCTACCTCATGCACGGGAGTAGCTGCACACGGTGATGGGGCACGTGCACGGTCTGGCTGGCGAGTGATGAGAGCGATGAGAGGGTGATGTGCTATGGACGTGTTTATTTAAAAGGATCGTTATAGTTTACTTTCGCAACGTTGGTTTTAAATGAAGAAACGGATGTGAGTCCGAGTGTCGAACTCGGGGAGGCATGAAAATCTGATTTTTCTTGTCACTTAGTATTACGGAAATGAAGGGATTTTGCTTACGAGAAGACGTGGGGGAAAAGCGAGTGAGAGAGAGAAAGAGAGAGAGTAGGGTTAGAGTCTTTTAAATCATGGCAATCACTTAGATCAAGATGGAAAACAACATCAAAACTATATTTAACATGCAATTCAAGTTTTACAAATACAACGATAGCTAAATGCTTAAACAAAAGGAAAGTAAAGCTAGAGTAAAGGGAGAGAAAGAGAGAGAGGGGAGATGGAGAGGCGGCCATGGCAGTGGAAGAAGGCTCCGTCGGTGGCTTGTCAACTCCGTTGACTGCAAGAGATGCTAAGGGAGGCTAGGAGGGTGATACAACACCTTATTTTATTGGTGGATTAGAATAGATTAAGGTTGCAAGGATTTGAAGCTAAATCCATATTTTAACTGACACTAGGGCTGATTAAGCCTAAAGGCCTAAAAAGTCTAAGTGTTCAGGTTCTTTTCGTATTATTTTCCACCGTTGACAAATTCCTAATGCCTAAGTTTTTTTTTTCATTTTATTTTATTCAGAATGATTAAATGAACTCAGAATCGTGAAAATTACCACCCCCCATGCTTAAGTTGGACAATGTCCTCATTGACAAATACATGGATACAATAGGGGTTCAAAAAGATATTACATGAGTGAAGTAAAATACTTGATCAGTCTGAATCTTCTGGGTTTCCGCCCAGGAAGCACTGAGTTTAATGCCTCCAGCTGGGCGGTGCTTCGTGTCATTCCTCAATGAGGGTGACAACCTCCTTTGGGGGAACCTAGGCGAGGAAGTGTTTCAATCTCTAACATTGATTGTAAAAGTATGCCCAGTATTCGGGTCTGCAATTTCAACCGCCCCATTGGAGTAGGGCTTGACTACCCTAAATCGTCCTGTCCACTTGGACCTGAGCTTCCCTGGAAAGAGTTTTAGTCGGGCGTCAAAAAGCCAAACTTGCTGGTTAGACTCGAAGGTCTTTCTATGGATGAGTCGGTCGTGGACGGCTTTCATTTTCTCCTTGTACAACCGACTATTCTCAAAAGCATCCTGATGAATTTCCTTGAGCTCGGAGAGTTGGAGTGTCCTCTGTGCAGCAGCTAACTGGGAATCTATGTTACACTACTTAACGGCCCAGTAAGCCCGATGTTCCAACTCGACAGGAAGGTGGCAAGCTTTGCCAAAGACCAGGTGATAAGGCGACATGCCTATCGGGGTCTTGAAAGTGGTCCGGTATGCCCACAGGGCATCATCTAGTCGTGTGGACCAGTCCTTCCTGTCAGGTCTCACAGTCTTTTATAGAATATTCTTAATCTACCTGTTTGAGACCTCAGTCTGCCCATTTGTTTACGGATGATACGGGGTGGCAATGCAGTGGGTAACCCCGTATTTTCTGAGTAGGGCATGAAATTGGATGTGGATAAAATGACTTCCACCATCACTGATCATGGCCCTTGGTATTCCAAATCGGGAAAAGATGTTCTGCTTAACAAAGTCCATGACAACCTTATGATCGCATTGGCGGGTGACGACGGCTTCAATCCATTTGGAGACATAGTCTATAAAGACTAAGACGTACTCAAAGCCATTGGATGGTGGGAAGGGGCCTATAAAATCAATACCCGAAACATCGAAGATCTCGACAATCAGAATTGGTTGGAGGGGCATCATGTCTTTTCTGGTCATGGTCCCCAGAGTCTAGCAGCGAGAGAAAGTCTTAGAAAAGTTGTGTGCATCCTTATAGAAGGAAGGCCAGTAAAATCTAGACTGCAAAACCTTTGCAGCCATTTTCTTTCTTGAGAAGTGGCCACCACAAGCTTGGTCGTGACAAAAAGATAGCACACTCTGAACTTCATCCTCTGGGATACACCTCCTGATGATCTAGTCAGCACAGAGGAGAAACAACATGGGATCATCCCAGAAATAGTGCTTGGCCTCAGCTAAGAACTTATCCCGTTGCTGTTTGGACCAGCTGTGCAGGGTCTATTCTACAACCAGGTAGTTGACATAGTTGGCATACCAAGGTAGTTTCCTGTCTTGCACAACCAAAATTTGTTCATCGAGAAAGGTGTCGGATAAAGGCAGGGAGGGCCCAATGTGGTCTGGGTGGAGTCTGGATAGGTGGTCGGCCACCACATTCTTTGATCCGGCTTTGTCGCAAATTTCCAGGTCAAATTCCTGCAAGGGCAGGATCCATCTGATGAGCTTGGGCTTCGCATCCTTTTTAGCCAATAGATGCCGGATGGCCGAATGGTCCATATAGATGGTCACGTGGGATCCCAGAAGGTAAGATCTGAACTTTTCGAGTCCAAAAACTATAGCGAGCAGTTCTTTCCCTGTGACCATATAATTTCGTTGGGCCTCGTCCAACGTCTTGCTCGTGTAGTAGATCACCACAGGTTTCTTGTCTTGTCTCTGTCCCAGGACAGCGCCTATGGCAAACTCTGATGCATCACACATGATCTCAAAATCCTGGGACCAGTTTGGGGCTGAAGTACGAGTGCTGTGGAGACTAAACCCCTGAGGGTGTGGTAAGCTTGGATGAAGTCAGAGGTCATGTGGAATAGGGTGTCATTGGCCAGAAGGTCGGTCAAGGGTTTGGAGAGCTTAGAGAAGTCTTTGATGAACCTTCGGTAAAAGCCAACATGTCCAAGGAACGAACAGATTTTTCAGACTGAGCTAGGTGGAGGAAGTTTGGAAATCAAATCAACTTTAGCTCAATCCACCTCAATGCCCCTATGTGATACGATGTGACCGAGGACAATTCCTTCTTGAACCATGAAATGGTTCTTTTCCCAACTTAACACCAAATTAACCTCGATACATCATTTCAGGATTTTCTCTAAGTTGCTCAAACAGTGGTCGAATGAATTCCCAAATACTGAGAAATCATCCATAAAGACCTCCAGGTATTCACCCACCATCTCTGAAAAGATGGCTAGCATGCATTGCTAAAAGGTAGCGGGTGCGTTGCATAACCCGAACGACATACGATGGAATGCAAACATGCCGTACAGGCAAGTGAATGTGGTATTTTCTTGATTTTTAGGAGCAATTGCGACTTGGTTATATCTTGAATATCCATCCACGAAGTAAAAATACTTCTGCCCTAGTAATCGCTCAAGAATCTGGTCGATGAATGGTAGGGGGAAATGATCTTTCTTGGTTGCTTCATTGAGCTTCCTGTAATCAATACACACCTGCCATGTGGTGGTGGTGCAAGTGGGGATGGATTCGCCATGCTCATTGGTGACAATGTTGAGCCCAGCTTTCTTTGGAACCACTTGAGTGGGGCTCACCTACGGGCTATCGGAGATGGGATAGATGATGTTGGCGTCAAGCCATTTGATAATTTCCTTCTTAATGACCTCCTGCATATTTGGGTTTAACCATCTCTGCATCTGGCAGGAGGGTCGCACCCCATCTTCTAGGTAGATCTTGTGGGTACAATAGTGGGGCTAATTCCTCTCAAATCTGAAATAGTCCAGCCAATGGTAGCCCTATGTTCTGATAGGGTCGCTGTCAATCTAAGTTCCTGATTCTTGGTAAGGTTGGTGTTGATAATTAGTGGGAAGTTCTGATCAGGTCCCAGGAAGACATACTTGAGATTCTTGGGTAGCGGCTTCAGTTCAAGTGTGGGTGGAACAATGTTTGATGGAAAGGGGAAAGGCGGGAGTTGATCAACATCAATTTACTCAAATGGTGTTGGTTGATGGTAATCATCCCTACAAAGGTCCATGGGCATAGATGGTGATGGGTTAAAATAGTCGTTACAGGATTGGTAGTCCGAGATAGAACTAAGGGTGAGGCATTCCTCGACCAAAGGCTCCACGGGATTGTGTTCCTCGATACAGTCACAATCAAAAGACTTGGTTGCCCGAAAGATATGCAATTGCATCTTCTTGTCTTCGAAGGTGATTTCCATACTTCCCATGTCACAATCGATGTTTGCCTTAGCCATAGCTAAGAAAGGTCTGCCTAGGATGATGGGTGTGTTCTGTAGTTGTTCAGGGACTTCCATGTCGATCACCAAGAAGTCGACCGAAAAATAGAAGTCCTTGACCCGCACAATCACGTCCTCATCAACCCCCTTTCGGGTTTTCACAGATCTATCAGCCAACTGGATGGTAACAGGTGTGGGCATCAATTATCTAAATCCAAATTGGTGGTACAGGGTTGTCGAAATCAGATTGATGGAAGCACCTAAGTCCAGGAGTGCTCTATGAAATGTCATGTCCCCGATATTGCAGGATATTAGGGGTGCTCCTGGGTCAGTTCGTTTGAGCAGAAGGTTGCTTGATATCACGGAACTTGCTTGCTCTGAGAGCACAACCTTCCTAGGTGCTTGAGGTCTTGGCTTACGTTTTGGTGTATAGGCATCCTTTAGGAACTTGGCGTAAGCCGGAATGTGCTTGACAACTTCGAGGAGTGGAATATTAATCTGATCCTGCTTAAAGATCTCCAAAAGCTCCCCAGTTTCCATAACAGTTTTCTTTTTCTTGATTGTCTCCAAGGCCTCGAGACATGGTGTCTGAATGTGGATAGGGTCTATTTCTGGGTCCTTGGGTTTTTCTTGCGCCTCTTCAGAGTCGGGTATTTTAGAGGGTGAAGTCAAGGGAGGAGTCGGCCATTTGGGATCCTGGGTTTTGGTGCCGCTTCTCAAGGTTACAGCATTTGCAGAGGCATTGGGACCATGGGATGATCCTTGAGAAGATGAGGAAGAAGAAGCACCAAACCTAGGGGGTGTTTGTGGGGCCGGCTAGACCATGTGAGTTGCCCGGGATTGCCTTGGAGCCTCTGTTAATCATGTTTCGCGGGTTCGGTTGTGGCTGGGAAGGCAGGGATCCTTGTTGTTTACAGTCCAACAGTTGGCTTAACTGTCCCATCACTAAAGCCATTTCCTCCTGGTGTTTTCGGTTCATTTCAGCCATCATTTTTATCAGGATGTCCATTTGGTTTTGTGGGGGAGGGGTTGCCCTATTCGGATTATAGGGGGGTCTAATTGGTGGTCCTTACTGATAGGGGGTAGGTTTGGCTATTGGTTTGGCCTGGGCTGGTTCTGAAATTGAGGTAGTTTCTGGTTTGTCCAAGCAAAGTTTGGGTGATTATGCCAGTCGATGTTGTAAGTGTTGGAGAAAGGGTCAGGTTTGGAATAACCTTGGATAGCCTGTACATCTTCAAAGATAGTTGATGTCGAGGGAGAGGGAAGAGAGTAATCAAGGGTTGAGGGAGCAAAGGTCCCTCCCTGGAACATGGTCAAGGGTTGTTCCAGGTTCATTTGGCTTAGTGGCTAGACCAGGTCAATATTGTGAGCTCCCTTTGCTAGGGAGAGGGTCTGTAATGGGTTCCTGATTTGGTTTAGTAGTTCATCTATCTTTTTATCTACAAATTCCACTCAATCCAATTTCTTAGCAATGATATCCATGTCAACTGTTCCAGAATTTGCTTGTACCTCATAGATCCCACCACAGGGTTGACTGGATCGACTAAACTGGGTCATGGAGGAATTGTTGAGCGAATTTTTGCTCATAGACTCGAAGAGCTCAAACACGCTCTCCTCATCTTTGTTCAGGAAGTTTCGCCCTCATGAGGCATCGACAAAGTTTCGAAGGTTGCTGTCTAGACCGTGGTAGAAGATCTGGGCCAATTGCCATCTTGGTACTTCATGGTGTGGGCATTTTCTCAATAGTTCATTAAATCTTTCCCACGACTCATGGAACTGTTCCCCGCCCTGGAGTGTAAAGGTAGTAATGGCTCTTTTGAGGGCAATGGTTTTTCCTATGGGGAAGAATTTTTTTAAGAATGCATGCCTCAGTTCTTCCCGGGTGGTGATGGGTCTTCCTAGGGTTCTAAGCCAGTGAGATGCTTTGCCTCTCAGAGAGAAGGGGAGCATCTTAATCAAAACAATGTCTAGGCTAATGTTCCTAGGTTTTACAGTTCGGGCGATCCGGTCAAGATCCTCTAGGTGCTGGAAGGGGTCCTCATTTGAGCTTCCATGGAAGTGGCTTTGAATCAGACTTAGGACATTTGGTTTCAGCTCAAAATCATCTCCCCCTTCGGGGATCCTAAGGTGTGGCTCAATCCGAATTGCAGAAGGATTGTAGAAGTCGTGAAGGGGCCTAGGTTGGTCCTGGAATGGTGGTGGATCAAGTGGTGGTTGTCCTTGAGAGTCCTGGAAAGGTGGTGGTGGTTGCCCCTGTGGGTTCTGCAACCGGTGTATGGCTTGCATGATAGTGTGGATCTATTGCTGCTTAGGCCTAGATGATGGCCATTGTGTCTGGTGGGGGTTGGTCCTCAACCTCATCTACTCTAGGTTCGACCATGTTTCTAGGAAGGTCAGGTCTCCTAGATTCCCATCCCAAAACAAACAACTCAGGATGAAGTGATTGTCTCCCGTGAATACACTAGAGAAGAACAGGAGGGGATGCGGAGAGCGACAAATGCGAGAAGTGTGTGTGCACAAGCAAGCAAGCAAGCCTAATCCTTATAGTGTATTTCTTAGGAGACCTAGAAATCTCCAAAAGGAGTGATCAAGTTCATAAACATTGGACTGCCCTTCCCAAAGCTAATCTGGCTAGGTTGATTACGAGGGGATTGTAGGGAAGGTTCTTTCTTTGGCTTGCACCGTCGGTTCCGTAGACCCCACAACTGCGGTCGTTTGACACTTCCCTGCAGCCTAGTCACCAGATTCTACTAAGGGAATGAAAGCCAAGTGCCCAGTGCACAAAACCACACCTCTTGAGACTTAACTTAGTCTTGCCTAGGGCATGTCTACTCTGTTTTAATGGGGCTAGGACAGTGCTTGTGCTTTGGTTATGTGATGAGGAGTTGATTGGGGTGGTGCCTCTTAGTTTTCCAATTCCACTGTGTGTGCTCCTATCAAAACATGGTTTTCAAGCAAGGATCTTAAGATGTGGTATCTTTTAATGTTTGTCCTTACTTTTGTTTCTTTTAGGGTTGATGTGTCTTAATGTTTTCAGGCAAGTTTCGAGTGGGCATGCCAAGTTTTGCACACAATTGGTGAGAGTAGATTTCCTTTAATGTGAAGAGGCTCTAAAACTCTAAAGTACTCATCCTAGTGTTCATGCAACTTCTACCAGATGAGTTGATTTTATGGGTGAGTGGTGCGACCCATGTCAATTCACGGTGGCTTCGCAAACACCACTCAAAAAAGAAAGAAGAACACTCCAAAAAGATTAGGTCATTAAGAATGTTAGAGTGTAAATTTTTTTTGTTAGGTGATGTGTTGAGGATGTAGATCAGGAAATCATTCACCATGCTAATTTTTTTTATTTTAGATTTTTTTTAGGCAAGCAAACAACCATGGGTGAAGAATTACTCACAATCGGTCCTTGCTGCGCTTACTCCATCTCTACCGTCGTGAGTTGCATTGCTTCACTGTCCAAGCATTGAGTTCCTGCAACCATCAAGTAGAAGGAGAAAATACATTAGATGATGTGAGCATGGATGTAAAATGGAAGTGACAAAATAAATCTGTTGCCTCCCCGGCAACGGCGCCAAAAACTGACGTGCTACGGACGTGTTTGTTTAAAAGGATCGTTATAGTTTGTATTCGCAACGTCAGTTTTAAATGAAGAAACGGACGTGAGTCCGAGTGTCGAACTTAGGGAGGCGTGAAAATCGGATTTTTCTTGTCACTTAGTGTCACGGAAATGATGGGTTTTTGCTTGCGAGAAGACGTGGGAGAAAAGCGAGTGAGAGAGAGAAAGAGAGAGAGAGAGAGTAGGGTTAGAGTCTTTTAAATCATGGCAATCACTTAGATCAAGATGGAAAACAACATCAAAACTATATTTAACATGCAATTCATGTTTTACAAATACAACGATAGCTAAATGCTTAAACAAAAGGAAAGTAAAGCTATAGTAAAAGGAGAGAAAGAGAGAGAGGGGAGATGGCGAGGCGGCCATGGCGGTGGAAGAAGGCTCCATTGGCCGCTCGTCAACTCCGTTGACTACAAGAGATGCTAAGGGAGGCTAGGAGGGTGATACAACACTTGCTAAGTGAATTCAATGCTTTACATGGGTGGTTGGGAGGGGTTTATATAAGAAGAAGGGGTTTCTAATTTAAGTATGGGCTTTAGCGACATTCGGAGCATCGCTAAATCCATGCTAAAAGCGTTGGTGTAGCCCCCTGCCCGCTGGTCTCACGCTTGCGCCCATTCTTCTTCACGCCCGATCCATGTGCGTGCGTTGTAGGCCATTCGATCGAAGATTGGATGGTTGAGTGCTTGCGAAGGGCACGCTTGGATTGCGCCTCAAGCGCGCGTGAGCACGGGCGTTGATCGCATGCGTCATCTTGTGTGCTCGGCGTCTGTGTTCGAGGGAGCACCGCGTGGCGTGATCATCGCCCTCTGCGTATGGATCCACAGCCTTAATCAACTGCACCTGCATAAGCAGCAATTTGGCAGTGTGCGGGGTTTCGAACGCCCACCGCTGCCTTTGCGAATGGCGGGCGACCCGCTGTGCTGTGGGGCTGGATGGTCACGAAGAGGAGGCGAGGAGCGTGGGCGTGGAGCGCTGTGGAGCCATCCGATTGAAGATCGACGATCGAGATTCATCCTGTGGTGGAGGCGATGGAGTTATGTTGCGGTTGAGGGGTGCGGTGATGTCGACACGTGGCAGCTTTCTGACCGTTGATCATTAGATCAATGGTCAGAACTTCTTAGGCCAATTATGGGAGCTCCGGATGTCGGATTTAGTTGATTTTGAGTCTGTTGGACTCTGTTCGTCGCTCTGAATCCATCCGTGTAGTCCGATTTCTGATCTAAGGCCTATTTTGACATGCACTTGTACAAATGGCCATTAATAATGCACTATAAGCAATCTCGGTGTGCGATGCATGCAATGCTCCCATTCCTATTTATGATGTGTCATCTGTGCATTTTACCCTTAAGACTGACCCCTTTTGGTAGAATTCCTCAAAAAAAAAATGTAGTGTTATCAGAGGGCACACGCACGGTCTGGCTAGCGAGCGGTGAGAGTAGTGAGAGGGCTCACGGCTGGCTGCAGTTGGTGAGGGGGTCACAGTGCGCACGGCTGGCTGCGGTGCATGCTCTCTTCACGGTGGAGTGGAAGGGAGCCCCCCCTTTAAACCCCTGAAGAGATTCTTTAACCTTTTCCAGATCCACAATGCCCGCCTCTCCCTTCCCATGCGCAACTGCTGGATTTGAATGCTGGCGGAGTGAGTGGCGATGGGAGGTGGACAATTATGGGCATATCCTCCTTCAAATGCTAATTATGTCCAGCCACCTATTATACTTTTATTTTCTGCATGCACATATCAAATAAGAAGTATAAATGTATGTATTAGAATGCAAAGCAGATACAAAAATATTCATAAGATAAGATTAATTACTACTTAGCTTAGGTCATTAAACTATAAGGAAATGTATTCCATATGTACTTAAGCCAAATAAATGTCCAATAAATTGGACTTATCAATATTCAATTTGACTAGCTAATCTGCTTCTTGACAAATAAAACAAACGTGATTTTTAATCATATGTCCGCCTCCCTGTGTTCGACCCAGAATTCTTTTCGAGTTTCGGTTAAATTTATCTGTTGACGATTTTTTCTCGCAAATCACACTACAACGAAAAGTTTTTCAAACTCAAATCTATTTGGGCTGATTTTTCCGCTACAACATGCGGTGAAGTGTGTCTTATTTACCTTTTCTTCTTTATTTCTCAAATTTTTTTTTGATATTTTTCTTTTTTCTTCTAAGTAGGTGGCTTCCCTGATCTAAGATTTACCTAAAAGCAGCAGAAAGAGAATAGTCATGTGGCTAGGCTCTGGATAACTAGCCAGTGGGCTGTTACCCACGACAACTTGCCAGCCATACCACCCTAGAATGTTCATTAGTTACCTAATTTTTGTTAAAATCGTCAAAAAGTGAGTTAGTGCAAATAGTGTGTAAATGCTTAGATTATAAGTCCCCTCAAATCAAAGGGCGGGTTGATAATTCATATAGTTATTAACCCAACTTATTTAACCAATTAGAAATGAAATTTTCGAATGGCGAGGACTCGAGGATCAAGTCCACATTTTAGTGGACACCTAGGCTAATTAAGCCCGAAGACCTGAAGAATCTAAGCGTTCAGGTCATATTGTATCATTCCTAAAGTTGATAGATTTATAAAGTCTAAGTTCTCTTTTCCTAATTCAATTTTTTTATATATAAATAAAGAGAAAATAAAAAGAATTTACAGAGTGAACAAAATGATTCAAAGATGAATATATCCACCCCTCCACGACTATCTAATGCAATGTCCTCATTATATTAAAAAGACATGAAAAGGAGCAGAGTATAGAAGAAAACACCTGAATTTTGTAATGACCCAGTCATCTCTGAGATGAAAACAAACTGTATGCGTGCTAAATTTAGTGCCTTCAGCTAGGCACACTATACAAACAAGGGAAAGAAATAAAGAATTCACAACTACAGGTCAAGATCAAAAGAAAAAGATTAACCTCAGGATCTGCTAGCAAAGAATGTCCACAGATGTGGACCAGATTATGGTGCAAACCCATGCCCCACGGTCGAGTGGTTCTAAGGTTCTGGATAAAAATTACCCAGAACTTGAGATCATTATGCAAGCGGGGCCGAGCCTGCGATTTGTGAGGATGCAACTCAAGTCCAAAAAGTCAAACAATAGGAAAATTTGTATCAAAAAGATAATTAGTTAAATTTTGCTTAGGTTGGGCATCTTCTAAGTTGAAAATGTCATAAGGGTCCTGGTAGAAGGTTGGTGGTTTCAGGTCTATAGGAACCCTTAGACTCAAATTTCTGCTTCCCCTGGAATTGGCTTCTCAAATCTTCATTTCCTAGCTCCTATCCTCCATAATCATAATTCTAGATTCTGAGACCTCCTGCATGTTATTCACCCCATCTAAAGTATCCAAGTTCAAGATTTGTGGCTGAATCAGAATTGACTTAGGTCCGGTAATCTCAAAAATAGAATCATCATTATGCTCAACAGGATGTATGTGAGGATTGGGGTTATCAATTAAATCATCCATTAACTCAGGATCTAAATCCTCCACGTCAGCCCCAGTAGGATCACAATCTTCAGTTATAGCACTACAACAAAGAAGCATTTGGTCACAGTTAAAAATCGTCACCAAAGGGTTTATAACCGTCACCAATTAGTGTCAGCAAAAGTTGCGCTGTGGAAGGGTCTTTAGTGATGGTTCCATCCAAACCATCACCAAAGGATTTCGTGACGGTTCCACCAAGAATCGTCACCAAAGGCAGAGATATTTGGTGATGGTTCCACCTAAAACCATCACCAAAGGCCCTACCATAGCTAGGTCCCATGGCTTTGGTCACGGTTATAAAACGGTGACAAAAGGATTTGGTGATGATTCCACCAAGAACTATCACCAAAGGTGGACATATTTGGTGATGATTCCACCCAAAATCGTCACCAAAGCCCCAACCATAGCTAGGTTCCACACCTTTGCTCATTGTTATAAACAGTAACCAAAGATGTTTAGTCACAGTTGTAGAACCGTAACGAAAGAGAAAGCTTTGGTCATGGTTCCTTAACCATCACCAAAGGCTACCTTTGGTCATGGCTAATAAACCATGACCAAAGGTCTCTTAAAACTAAAATATTAATCCCATTAGATTCCTATCCATCTTGTTGTGGCCATAGATCAACTCTAGAACATTTTCAAGTGAATGTTCTACTCATAAAAATTACGAACGCTGGAAAATGACATTTCATCCCAGTCAAAACAAGAATTCAAATAGAAGCTCCCTTGGAAACTCCATTCACATTAGAAGCTTGCTTCTCTACACTCATTCTGATAATTATCTTCATCAAAACATGCACTTAAAAAGAAAAAAGGATTACAATTACGTACACTGATGTCCATATATAGTAATACCTTTATTAAGATTGCAATGGCATTCCAAGGTCCCCCATAGGGCCATCAAATGATTTATCATATTTCGCGGGCCTGTTTGTCTCACTAAAATTATCTTCCTCAAACTTAGGTGAGACTTCACATAAAGATTCTTCACCTTCATAATCAAAGAATTCTTAAAATCATCTATCATTGCCTGGTTCATGGAAACATACTTTTTCTCGTACCCTGGTTCAGGTATCTCAGGTGAAGAAATCAATTCATCCTCAATTGGTTGCTTCAAACCAACCTGTTCATCCCTAGTCTCCTAAAATGTATCCCCCCTAAAGGTGCCTGAATGGGTTCTGACATTGGCTCTCTTGAAGGGGCACATCCTAGGAATCATCCCAAGATTAGACTAGAGCAATCACAAATTTCATCCTCAATTTTGACAATTTCCCAAGTAGAAACACACCTAGGTCCTTGTCCTTAACATCTTGGAGCCAATCTAATAAATACTTGTTAAGATCATCAATCATCTGAATCAGAGCCTCCAATTCATCAGTGCAAGGTGTTGGCTAAGTTTCTAAAGATTGTATGGTATTCCTTACGTTAGCCAACACCTTATCTTGGACCTGGTTCACCTAAATCAAATGGTTTGGTTCAAGGTTGGGTGGGTTTGGGTTCTGTCCAGGTGAGTCAAAGAATTCAGGTTCTTGGTGTCCTCCCTAATAATAGGTCATTTTGGGTTATTCAAAGAGGGGTGGTGACCTATATGCAGTGTAATCCTGGGGAGGGTTAAAGTTGTACTCATCATATCCTTCTTGATTGTAGATCGGGTTAGGTTGATCATCAAAGGGTGGAGATATATAATTAATGTAGTTTGGAGAATGATAACAATCAAAACCCTGGTGTCCAGGGTTAGACCCTAAACACAGAGGTTCAGAATTGTATCCCCAATCAGGATTATCTCAACTTGTAGATGGGTGAGAATAAGTCTAGTTGGATTATCCCAACTAGTAGATGGTGAGAATAAGTCTGGTTGGGATAATAATAATCTTAGGAATAAGTAGTGGTAGGAGGATAAGACTGGAAATGCAAGTAGGATGTGGAAGGATCCATGACAAAATGGGAGGAAGCAGAAAAGTGCTCTATAGCACAAACAATCAAACCTGTCCTTAGGTGGGATAGCCCAAAGACATACAGACTTTCAGAACCCATATTGAGATGAAAGAAACGATTTGATATACTTCTTTCCGGTCAATCCAACCAGTTAGAGGGAGGGATTGGGGAGAAGGTTCTTCCCTTGGCTTTCACCTCAGGTTCCTTTGATACCCCCCAACCACAGTCGTTTGACACTGCTCCCCTAGCTAGACATCAGATGGACCAGTAGAAGCAGATTAATCGAAAATAATCTCGATCTGGGACCTTAAGAGTGAGTCAAATCCTTAAAGTCAATGTCTACTTGATTTTAGTTAGGCTAAGGTTTGAATGTGCTTGGGAATGTGATGGACCCATTATCTAGGTTGTGCCTTTAAAGATTAATTTCAATGTGTGTGCATGCACAACTAGGGTTTTGAAACAAGGTTTATTGATGATTTGTCTTTTAGGGTTCAACCTTATTTAATAGCTTTTAGGATTCAATCCTTAGGTGTATTAGACAAGGTTCAGTTGGCACACTAAGTTTTGAAAGCATAGGTTCAAATATTTTCCTTTAAAACTCACAAGAATATGGAGTGCCTGGTTAATTCTTAAAAGTTGAGTCCTAAGGGGCAGCAACTCAATAAATCAAATTTATGTTAAGTGGTGCGGTCCAGACAAATCAAACAAGTGGCCTAATGCACCACTAATTAAGGCACCCAATCAATTTTAGCCTATTCTGATGTCTAATCACTTATTCGTATAGTGCGTCAGGTCCTTAGGTCGTCTCCCTAGTTAAGGGATTAAATCAGACAAAAGTGGTGCACTTAAGTGTGTGTGTGGGTGTATAAGATGTGTAAATTTAAATAAATCTCGCAATTATATTTTACATATATATGTAGGGGTGAGGTGGGTAGGAATGACAAACAAGCAAGAAATCTACCTTAGGGTTTATAAGAGCACCTAAGTTGATTTTCGTTTGTGATATTACATGGTGGAATGAAAACTAGTTGGTGGGAGGTGGGATAAGCTTACAAACCCTTCAAGTACATTTTGCTTCAATCTACTGCTTTTGCTCGCTTCAAGAGCATACCTGCAATCACAATAAGAAAGGAGAGAAGTGAGGCAAAAGATAAGTGAGACGAAAAATGCAAGAAATCTAAGAGAGTTGCCTCCCCAGCAATGGTGCCAAAATGATGAAAGAGATTTTATACACTAAAAAGATTGAGTTTGAAACCCGTCGTTATAGTTGCGTAAAAATCTGTCAATCATATAATTTTTCCAAAACTCAAAGTGAGTCTCGAGTCAAACATAAGGAGGCGAACGTTTGATTAAAAACCACGTTTAGAATTATTATCACAAAGTAGATTAGCTGGTTGAATTAAATCTACACTAGCTATTCTACTTAAATAATAAACAATAGAAGAGAGAAATAGAATAATACAGGGAAAAGAGAGAGAGAGAGTGAACCAATATTTCATAACCATAGGAGCATTTTCATTACATCTACTTGCTACAACTACAAGCCTGAAAATCTACACTAGAAAGCAATAAAAAGATAAGGATGAGAAAATCCTCCTCGACGGCTGCTTGGAGAACGAGCCACATTGACAGAGCACCTGGAAGAGGGTGGTGAGATGCTAGATAAGAGAGAACAAAGCTAGAGGACGGAGGATGAAACAGGGTGGCGTCGCAGTGGGATCCACTTCCCGAATGACCGCGAGAAGACAACCACGGGCATTCCATGAACATGGGTGATAAGATGGAAAAATTACTTTTAAGACTCTAGTGGAGCATCCCAGGTATGGGACTAGCACTTTAGAGCTTTGGAGAGGGTGAGAAGAGAAGAGAATGGATGAGAAAATATGTGGGAGGGGTAGGCCTTTTATAGTTGTAGCAATGGGGGCATAAAAGTCTTTTTCCAAGCTTAGAATTTAATATAGGACCTTTAGTAACGTTTATGAGCATCACTGTAGATGCACGATGCTGTACCCAAGCCTTAACCTCTGTCGAGCGATGGAGATAGAATGCACGTCGTGTGGCTACGTCACCACGTCCTCTGACCTTAAGCCGTTCACGCGCAACCAAGCACTGCGCTGCTCTCAACCATTCGATTATTTGATCGGATGACATAAATTGCACCTCGCCTCGCGCTGCTAAGAGGGCGTGTGTTAGATCATGCGTCCATCAGGGTTTCATCACGCGTGTGTGTGGGCTCGCCCATCTGTATCAGCATATCATTGCCTTCGTAGCCGCTTGATGAAGATTGTGTGACAAAATTTCGGCACTCACCATCCACGTGGATTAAACTTGCGAATCGAGTTTCGATCGTGAATTGCTTCTTGAAGATATGGTGTTGGACCAATGCACCATCTTCTTGGATTGTCCTGAGAATGCTTTTCGCACTCTTACATCTCAGCTGTTGAATGAAGATCCAACAACTAAGATCGAACCTCAATTGTGCCTTCAGAGGTTGAGCGGAGGGGCCTTGGCATGTTTGGTTGGTTGGGATGGTGCCACGTGGCATCATCCTGGTCGTCCATCTTCTATTGCTTATAGTGGTTCCACAGATGTCAGATTGGATTGATTTTTACGCCATTGGGATGCAATCATCAATCCAAACCCATTCGTGTGGTTGGATTCTTCATCTGAAGTCTAGATTTTCACCACCTTGTCCTTGACCTTTGATCTTACTTTAACACATCTGATGCTATGGAGGTCTGATTGGGGCAATCTCGGAGGCGTTGGACTCCAATTGTCACCCTGATCAGATCCATATAGTTAGATCTTCAATCCGAGGCCCCGATAAATATTTCCCTATCCCCTGGCCACAAAAGGGGCAAATTAACTAATAATTTGTATAAACTAATCTAAATGCATGATGATGCATGTTTTGCAATATTTATAATGCATGATGCTTCTATAGACCTAGGAACATACATAAATAAGCATTTTAGGCCAATTAGATGTGTGCACATCACCTGTTGAGATTGATTATTATGCTCGATTGTTTATTACGATTAGTGTGTAAATTCCATATTTGCTCCTCGTGAATGACCTTGGACCCACATTTTTTGAGATGATAAATTTAAATGTTGTTGCGATTTTCATTGCTATACTAGGACACGTTATTTTCCTAAACTACGATGACATAACACCAACCTTGGTGGTGGTGGTGGTTGTTGGCAGTTGAGGGTGGTGGTTGGCGAGTGGCAAGGTGGAGGTGGGAGGAGATGTAGGTGGTGTAAGGTGGTGGGGAGGGGGTGATTAAGGATTGAAGTGGCAGGGTTAGGGTTGCTTATATAGACTTAGGATGGGATATGTTCTACCTAAGGTCTAGGTTAAGAATAATTTAAGGGGGTGTAACTTAAGGTTAGAGTGTTAGATTATCTTAAGACCTAGCCTAATTAGAATTAGGTTTAACTAAATAGTTTAGGCAAGTCTAATTAGGAACCAATTAGCCTAATCAATCTTTTACTTGACCTAATTTGAGCCTAATGGGTCCAATGGGTTTAGGAATGCAGAATTGGGTTAAGGCTCAGTAAATTGGGATAGTAGGGAGTAAAGATAAGGTCTTGGATAATGGAATAGGATTGTGGATTATGGGATAGGTATCTAGGTTCTAGTTTATAGTGTGACAACTTGAGTCCTGCCAAGGAACGAAACCGAAGTCGCCGTATGCTGACAACCAACACAAACTACCCACAAGATCACAGTCACCTTATACATAGTCATAGAACATCACTAGCCAAACATTCATCCATAATGCATTAAATGAAAAATAAATAAAGTGCTGACAAGAAATCCTAGTGGCCATAGAAAGTCCTGAAAATAGTCTTCTGAACATCCCCTTTGTTAATCCTGAGTCGGTGGTAGCCTGATAGTAGATCAATCTTAGAGAATACTGTGGCTTGACGAAGCTAATCAAATAAATCATCGATCCGCAGAAGGGGATATTTGACGAGTCGATCTTCACTTTCATTGAAATTTTAAACATAAAATAATGTGCCATTGTAAGCTTTTGTGGTGGAAAATCGACCATAAAAAATATTTATTACTCAAAATCTAACCACGAAAATAGTTAGGTCATCTCCACAAGGAGGAATCAGCCTATCATACTAGTGAGTGGTGCCTCAATTATTAGGGAAACTCAATGGGTGTGCATGCTAATTCGTGCAATTCATTTTCAATATGAGTCATCATTTTATGTAATTAATTGAGAATATAGGTGCGCTCATACAAAATCACCATCATGGAAATATGTTAATCAGGATCTTGGTACTGCTAAAAATGTGGTAATATTTATCTCTCTCAGAGCTTAGTCCACTCATATAATCAATAACTCATATTCTATATTCTTTATGAGAAGAATGCAACTCTAAGTAATTCAGATAATAAAGAGTAATGCCCATGCAATTTTGCCTTAATATAATAATGAGATAAATAAGGGAATAGTAATCTCGCAATGGCAAAAATCATAAATAAAAATACGAGAGAAAATAGAGGATTTCTCCTCTTTCTTCCTCGCAGATGGTGTGCAGCGCGAGTGGTCCTGCGGTGATAGGTGGAGGGCAACTGGGGTGCAAGCTTCGCGATGACGGTGTTGGGGCATCGAGAGGCAACCTTAGTTGGCTGGCCGACAAGGAGGTAGGTTGGCGGCAGTGATGGCAGGAGGAGCTCGCGTGCGTTGTGGAGAACAGTTGGTGGGCTTACGGAGGTCGTGGGCATGAGACGGGGAGGACAACGAGGTTGTTGGTGAGTTTGGTCGTGTGTAGGGGCCGTATGAAGTGAGGAGGTGCTGCAACTTTGGGTTCCTTCGACTGTGCAGGGAGGGCGATAGATGGGTTGGTGGTGGTGATGGTGGTTGTGGTCATGCTACGCACGTGCGAGGATGGTGGCACGGTGGCACGTGTGGGTGCTGGTTGATAGGGAAGGTGGAGATACTGCGGGCTTGCATGGTGGTGCTACGGTGGCATGGGTGGTTGGCGGCGTTGATAGTTGGCGATGTGGTGAGGTTGAAACGAGGAAGAAGATGAATAGTGGAAGGCTGGGGCAGCTAATGGAGTGGGTTGATGGGCATACACACGCTGTCACCATGCGTGCGACGATGGCAAGGGCGATGTTGAGGAAGCTGGGGCCACTGTGCTCGCTGAAGTCCATGGTGTATGCCTGTTGCACGGTGGAGGAGGAGGGAAGATGGAATAGGTCCCCCCAGGGGAGAGGATTAGATCTCTCTTCCGCAACCCAGCCTCTCCTCTTTTGTAGATGTTTCCCCATCAGTTTTTCTCCTCCGAAATCTCAGCCAACAAACTTGACAAGGATATTAAGGCGGTTGTTGGGGAATCGTGGCAGAAGCCCAGTTGACGGTGGGAAGTGGTGGCGGTGTCATTGGATGTTCAGACCAAGTTCTGGATGTCTTAAAAGTGGAACTTGCTTTACCTTAAACCCCTGTAATCACAGAAATGCATACAATTATTAATAATACAAGATAAATTATGTAAATCTAAATTATAATACATGCATTTATTTTATAATCAAATGTAAGTATTAGTATACTTATAAATGTAGAAACTAATCAACTTAGGCTAAAAATTAGTCCAATAAATTAGACTCATCAATATCTGTTCTTGATGGTCACCTTATTCAGCTTCCTATAGTCAATGCAAAGGCATAAGGTACCATCCTTCTTCACGAACAATATTGGAGCCCCCCAAAGTGAGGCACTAGGCCAAATGAACCCCTTCTCAAGGAGTTCCTGAAGCTACATCTTTAGTTCCTTCAACTTTACTGGTGCCATCTGGTACGGGGTAATCGATATAGGATTGGTTCTAGGAATGAGAGTGTTAAGCCTAAAGTCACGAAAATTATAGTTTCGTCATAGTATAGATGCAAAATTGGACCTAAACAAAACTTGTAACGAAACTCAAAGGAGTCCCAGTCGAACTTTGGGATGCGGTGTGTGATTCCGATTTACGTGCTTGCAAAAGTAACTAAATCTACTCATGGTGGATTTCCTGAATAGTAAACTCGCCCCTTGCTCTCTCGAAATGCACAATCATAGTATAGTGCAAATATATATAGCAAGTATAAAAATAATGCTCATATGAAAACTCACAAATTATATGTGTAGTATCGAGAGAGTTATGGTCGATAATAGATTCGTTAATATGAGTAGAAGCAGCCATCTAAATATATTTTGAAAACTAGACACACCCGTTTGTAGAAGAGGCACAACACAAGTTGTTGAAAAGATCACACATGCCACAATTAAAATCAATTCTTATTTATCAACTAGAAATATAAGGAATTGGTTCACAACTCGATGAAAGACTGAAATAAAACTTGCTAATCAAATAAGATCAACTAGAATAATTATGTCTACTAAGACAACTAGAATTAAATAACTAGAAGAGAGTTACAACTAGAACTAGAATTAATGCATAAACTAGAAGAAGAATTAATCTCTAGAAGGAGGGCACTAAGGGGGGCCTTGGTGGCCTTGGAGGAATTGAGGGAAGAAAGTGGTGGCCGGCCACCTATGGAGGTGGTGGACAGCCTTGATGATGGTGGAGGAAGGCTTGAAGGTGGAGGATCTTAGGAGGAGTAGGGAGTCCTCCAGGGGGGGGCTTCTAAGATGGCCATCAACCATCATTTATAGATGGGAGGAAGGTGTTGGACGGCCACCTTAGGATAAGATCCTAAGGTGGTCTTTGTTACCAAATGATCTTATCTCTTAATCTTTCCATAAGAAAGATCAAAGAGATAAGATCTTATGTTGGGCGGCTATAAGAGGATAAAACCTCTTGCTTAATGTGTAAGCAAGAGTATGCGTGGGTTTGTGATGTGTGTGCGTGTGCGTGAATATGTGTAGGTGTGTGTGTGGACTTAGGTGGGTTTAGGTTGGTTCAACCTAGGTTGGGCATAGTTGGCTGTGTCCTAGTCTACTTAGGTGTATGTGTGTGTGATTGGGTTAGGAGATCCCTAATTAGGTTCTTCATCAACCTAATTAAGTTGTGGGTGAGTCAATTGGATTCTAATTGGATCCAATTAGACTTGCATGGGTGGACTTGCATCCAATCAAGTTCTATGTGAACTTGATTGTACTTGGCTGCAACCAATCAACTAGGTATGCACCTTGACTAGGCTAGATTTACTGGCCTCTAATTAGACTCATTGTAGTCTAATTGACAAAGGTAGACTCCAATTGGGTTCCATGAACCCAATTAAACAAAGGGTTAGCCCAATTGACTCACATTGAGTCAATCAGGTTTAGTGTGAACCTCATTAGGTTCTTGGATTAGGATTTAGGTCTAACCTAATTAGGTTAGGGTTAAAGGTAGTGGGATAGGCCTAGGAGGTCTCTAAATAGGTTTCTTAAGGTGTATGGTAGGGTTTCTAGGTCAAAGAAGGAAAGCACGAGCTTCTAGTTCCAAAATTAGGAACTAGAGAGGACCTCCAGACATCTAGAAGGTTAGTCAGATGGCTTATACTTCAAAGTTGGACGTCTAATACCATAACAGTATCAAAGTTGGGTTCTAACTGGAGTTTTTGCATGAATTGGACGTCTAGATACACTGCCTGGATGTCTAAAAGTGTGTTGGAAAATGAATTTAGGGTTTTCTAGGGGGCATTTAGGCTCCTAAGTACTTGGGTAGCCTAAATAGGTTTTGGGCACTAGTTTCCTAGGGTTTCTAAGGTATAATGCTAATTCTTCTTATTTTCTATATTAACTCTAAACAAGTATTCAACATCTTTGTTCTTTTTCTTTTCTAGTGTTCTCAAACTTCTTTATTCCAAATATCCAGCTACATCTTTGCTACAGCTTTTGCTCCTTTCTAGCTTTATTCCATCCAGAATAGCTTCTAATCTACTAATGACCTACAAACAAGAATAAACCCTAATTAGCATAGAAAAATGGTATTATAACATATGTAGCTAAGTAAAGAAATGCAATGCCTGATATGTAATTTATGAATGCAATATTTACAAGTTAAACTAGATCCTAACATAATTTAAGTTAATTAAGTCCTATGTTTGTTGCGCAATCACACCCACATACCTAAACTTTGCTGGTTCCTAGTAAAACTGACATATGAAAATTCTTGCAGAAAAAGATACGAAAATCAAATATGTGGATTTATTTTCGGAAATAAAACAGACTCTCTCTCTATTTTTTATATTATATATATAGGGGATTTTACATATATATCCCTGTAAACTTTCGATAAGATATATATACCCCCATGTTCTAGATATTTATGTATATACCCTTATAAAGTTACTCCGTTAAGGCTATATACCCCTACTCTGTTAAACCCAATGGAAAATGTCATAAAAATATAAAAAAATAGGAAAATTTATATATTCATCCCCAAATATATCTCTCCCCTATTTTTCCCCCTAAACCCTCACGCCTCCTCCTCCTCCTTAAAGTGAATGTGAGAAACCAGCATCTTTTGTGTGAAAATAGTTTTTCTTGCCATAAAGGACAACTAAATTAACTCCTAGCATTCAATAAAACTTAGAATATTTCTAAAGTCTCACTTAGACAACCCTATCTTCGGTTAAGCCACATTAGGATTTGGTAGCTTTCTCCTCACCGCTTTTCTACCTTGAGGTCAACACACTAGGGGTATGTTTCCCTGGCTGGACCCATTGGTCTCTTATACGTAATTTTTATCTCCGTACTTTTTCTCTTTTTTTCTATAGGATAAACACCCATTTGTAGCGAGGCATTTTTATTGGGTGGGATGTGTATATATATATTTTTCTTTTTTTCTGTATATATATATTTTCCTTCTGATTTTTCTGGATGAAAATGGTTTTTTCTCACCAACTCATTTTTTTAGGTGAGTGGCTCTCCATCAATTCTAAATGCATCCCCTACAAACAGGAATAGTCCTAAAAGCTAGAAATCCAGCAAGGTCATTAGATCTACAGGCCTAAACTAAATCTTATTGACCAGTAAGGACTCAATAAGGTCATCCAAAAGACAAGTTAGTGCATAGTGAAATTGAAGATGCCTGAGACTCAAAGATCATTCAAATCAAAGGGTGAGAAGATAAGTCATTCACTTATCACCCTTTTGATGTAATACTTTAAACTTTATCAGGTTCCTTCAAAAACTCGGGCAAACAAGTCCAAATTTAGGTAAATACTCGAAAAATAAAGTTTATTAAGACCTAAAGAGTCTAGGGGGAAAGATTTTGTTCCGCATTTCTTAAAGTCAGTAAATCCTCAAAATCAAGAATTCTTGACTCCACCTAACTTAAATTCCAAGAACAACATTGAAAATACTTTTTTTTTTTATAGATAAACTTTATATAAAAATATGTATATACATACATTTTTTTTGGAAACTTATTCACAAGAAATGCTATGAAAACCTATTCAAAATGCAAATGCGATAATGAAAATTGCAGGTGTTGGCAAAAATTATTCAGTGTACGTGTACTGCCCCCATGCCTACATTCTTGCATGTCCTCATGCATGAAAATAAACATAGCTAAACAAAATAGAAATCCTTGAAAAGCATAATAAAGGGTAGAAATCACCTCGAATTGCATCCGAATTTTTAGCGATCAAATATTTCAACACCTGTGTAAATTCCTTCTTAGAGGGGGTGAGATCAGTGTGACGTAATATAAAGTGCGGAATTATAAATGAAACAATCTCACAAAATAGCAATCACACAAAGTACACAATGATTTTTAGGTGGAAACCCAAACCGGGTGAAAACCACCACCTAACCCTCTCGAGTTAGGATTTTCCAATCAACCAAGTTGATCAAATCCACTAACGTACTACTTAAACGAGGGTAGTACAACCTCAATTACAACCACGTTACAAGTGCGAGGCTAGCGTTCCTCAACCCCTTCTCTTCACGAGAAGGATTTTGTCCCTCGATGGAGATGGGAATTCGGAACGCGAATATCCAACCAAATAATAAAGAAAAGTACAATAATAATCCTATAGAGCCAACAAAGTAATTCTTAAACTAAGCTTCTATAGGAGTTAGGATGCTTCCCTTTGCTCAAAGTGCATCGACGACGCGGATGCGTAACTACGTGACGATGGAACGGTGCTCTCGTGAACTATGGTAGGAGAGCGGGTGTGCAACGGATTGATGCTCTCTAGATGTAGAACTTAACTTTGGAGAGCTAGAGCTTTCTTCTAATTGATCTACTTCTTCTTGACACAAAAGAGTGGAAAGTATGTTTGCTTGGTGTGTCTAGGTGTGCCTTTAAGTGGCAAAGGTTCTCCTCTATTTATAGAGGCCCTAGGAAGGCTTTGGAAGGCCTTGGAAGGCTTCCATAGCCGTTGGGTGTAAGGTCCAAGAAAATCAGGTCGAAATTAGGATTAATCATTACACTGACAGGGTTATCAGATGTCTGATCCTGGCATCGGACGTCTGGAAAACCAGTTTAAAACGTCTGGGAACATAGTCGGATGTCTGATTTTAGGCGAGTTTCCCTCCTGACTTGAATCAGATCTAAAGAGGGTTCTAGTGAATTGTCATTAGACGACATATAGGACGTCTGGAAACCTACTTTTTGCGGAAATGGATTTCCAAGAGAGTGCAACGGCTATAAAATCTCTAAGAAGAGATTTTGGGTCAGCCGAGGCAAAACAGTCATGTATCAGACTTCTGGGGTCCTCTACGGATGTCTGATACGAGGCTAACAGTCATATCCTTCATTGTTTGCTAAGCCAGCCAACGGTTCACTAATTGGACGTCTAGCAAAAATCATCAGACATCTTCTAAGACGTTTGGACTAAGGTCTAGACATTTGATTTCATCAAACAGAACTACTAAGTCCAGTCTAAACATAATCGGACGTTTGAGTCAACAGTCAGACGTCTTAAAAGTCATTATCAGACATCTGATTTTCAGATTAGACGTCTAAAAAGGCTGTTTGAATCCTATTTTGGTTTTCTAAGTTCTCTACAGAAAACATAAGTATCCTAGGGTTGTGCAAGTATTCCTAGGACTACTGTTAGGATACTTTGAGGCTCTTTAACATGAATCTAAGTAACAAAATAAAGAGCAGCAAAAGAAACAAAAAATACATAAAGTACAAGTAAAAGAAATCTATCATATTCTTCATCTCCTTCCTTCTTCAAGCTATTGCACCTTGCGAAGCTCCTCTGTTCTCCATCAAGCTCCTCTAATCCATCCTGGATGCGAGCTCGAACTTCGTCTGATCACGTCTCCATTTGCAATTACCCTGAAATCTAAGACTTCAAGTGCAAATGTTAAATAACACATGTTTTGTTATTATCAAAATAAACGAACGCGGTGCTCTAGCACCAACAATCTCCCCCTTTTTGATGATGACAAAATCATAAATAATAATGCAAAAAATCCTCCCCCTTTTTGACATTATCAAAAAGTTTAAATTGATTTTAAATTTCCTATAACTCCCCCTTAAAACATGCACTTCTATAAATGAGTTGAATTTCTTTTAACAAAAGTAATGTCCTCTCCCCTTTTGTAACAACAAGATAGTTATTATTTTTCTCCCCTTTACTAAAAGAAATTTAACTAACTTACATCTGCCCCTTAATAATTGACGATTAGCTCATAATTTTAACTCCCCCTATCTATATGCTAATGATAAAAGGATAGGGTAACGGGTTTTACCTTACCTACCATGGCCAATAAAATGGCCCAAATGGAGGTGGTGGAGGCCACATCGGATGGGGCTCCCATCTGTAGCTTGGAGGCCCGAGCATCGGTGCTGGTCTCCAGTCTGGCGGTCGACGTGCGGCGAGTTGTTTGGTTGTTCGTCATCTCGTCGGTCTTCTCGTTCTCCTCCTTGGTCTACTCCTTGGTTCTCCCAACTCGAGTTGACCAGCCTTTAGCTTGTAGGTCCAATCTCTTGTATTATAGTCACCCTTGAAACCTACAAAACAAGATTCCAAATCTTTCTTCGGTATCCAAGTGAGCTTGGATCCGAATTTGTTAGCGAGTCTCCTTGACGGAGATCCTTTCTCAACCTTAGGGCTATATAAGTTATCTACCTTATTTATCAAATTATTTTATTTTTCCCCAAGACATGCAATTTCTTTTTCTATAACATTCATCTTAGTCTTTAAATCAGAAATTTCTAATTTTAGACTAGCATTTTCCTCAATTAATTTAATATTTTCATTGATTAAGTCATCATTTTTAGGACTAGCTTCTAGATCCTTAAGTTCTTTTTCTAACCTTTCATTTTCATTTTTAAGAAAACTAAGGTTCTTTTTAATATTTTTATTTTCTACCTTAAGCGATTTACTAACTTCAAAAGGCTCATTAAAAGCATTTTGTAAATTGGAATTTACCTCGTTGTCAGAGTCGCTTCCACTTTCGTTGTCGCTTTCTCCTAAGGCCATGAAACCAAAGCAAGTGGTTTCATTCTTCTCAGGATTTTCTTCTTCCTCTTCCTCCGAGCTTGAGTCATCCCACGTTGCTTGGAACGCCTTCTTCTTAGATTTCTTCTCCTTTTCCTTCTTCTCCTTCTTGAGAAGTTGGCATTCTGGTCGTAGATGCCCTTTCTCATTGTAGTGGTAGCAATGTCTCAGGCTTTCCTTCTCCTTCTTTTCTTTCTTTGACACTCTACAAAACTTGGAAAATTTCTTAAGTAAGATTTTAAAGTCTTCATCGTCGGAACTTACCTCGCTATCTGGCGTGGCTTTGAATGCAAGGGTCTTCTTCGGTCTTGGTTCCAGTGTTTCCTTCTTCTGATTCAGCTTTGTCTCATAGGCCATTAGATTGCCTAGGAGATCTTCCATATTGAGCTCCTCCATCTCGTTCGCCTCCTCGATGGCAGTGACCTTCTGCTCCCATTCCGGTCCAAGGGAACGGAGTAGCTTTCCTTGAAGCTCCCCCTTGATGAAGGTCTTACCTAAAGCTTTTAAATTATTTACTATGAGAGTGAACCTAGTGTCCATCTCACTTAAAGATTCGTTAGACTTCATAGAAAAAGATTCAAATTCTTGAGAAAATAAATTTATTTTATAAGTCTTTACCTTAGAGGTACCCTCGTGAGTTTCCTCAAGTGTGTGCCAGATCTTGTATGTGGTGGGGCACTGTGAGATTATGTTAAACTCCTCTGGGCTAAGTGCGTAATAGAGGGCATTCATGGTCTTTGTGTTCAAAGAGAGTTCACAAATTTGTTGTTGCGAGTAGCCTCCCGCAGGTTTCTCTGGAATGTGAAATGGTGTCTTGCACTTGGCCTAAATCGTGAAGTCATTCGCTTGAAGCCAAGTCTTCATCTGTAGCTTCCAGTAGGGGTAGTTGCTCCCATTGAAGAACGGCAGACGGGTCGTGGACTATCCCTCGAAGATCCGAATTGCGGAACTGCTCCCCTCCATGATTTTCTTGCCGGGTGTTACTCCGAACTCGCAAGAACCTGCTCTGATACCAATTGTAAATTCCTACTTGGAGGGGGTGAGATCAGCGTGACGTAATATAAAATGCGGAATTATAAATGGAACAATCTCACAAAATAGCAATCACACAAAGTACATAATGATTTTTAGGTGGAAACCCAAACCTGGTGAAAACCACCACCTAACCCTCTCTAGTTAGGATTTTTCGATCAACCAAGTTGATCAAATCCACTAACGTACTACTTAAACGAGGGTAGTACAACCTCAATTACAACCATGCTACAAGTGCGATGGTAGAGTTCCTCAACCCCTTCTCTTCACGAGAAGGATTTTGTCCCTCGATGGAGACGGGAATTCACAATGTGAATACCCAACCAAATAACAAAGAAAAGTACAACAATAATCCTATAGAGCCAACAAAGTAATTCTTAAACTAAGCTTTTATAAGAGTTAGGATGATTCCCTTTGCTGGAAGTGCGTCGACGATGCGGATGCGTGAACTATGCGACAGTGCAACGGTGATCTCGTGAACTATGGCGGGAGAGCGGGTGAGCAACAGATTGATGCTCTCTAGCTGTAGAACTTAAGCTTGGAGAGCTAGAGCTTTCTTCTAATTAATCTACTTCTTCTTGACACGAAAGAGTGGAAAGTATGTTTGTTTGGTGTTTCTAGGTGTGTCTTTAAGTAGCAAAGGTTCTCCTCTATTTATAGAGGCCCTAGGAAGGCTTTGGAAGGCCTTGGAAGGCTTCCATAGCTGTTGGGTGCAAGGTCCAAGAAATCAGGTCGAAATCATGATTAATCATTACACTGACAGGGTTATCAGACGTCTGATCCTGGCATCGGATGTCTGGAAAACCAGTTTAAGACGTATGGGAACATAGTCAGACGTCTGATTTTAGGCGGGTTTCCTTCCTGACTTGAATCAGATCTAAATAGGGTTCTAGTGAATTATCATCAGACGACATAGAGGATATCTGGAGTGATGTCTGGACGTCTGGAAACCTACTTTTTTGAAAAAATGGATTCCCAATAGAGTGCAATGGCTATAAAATCTCTGAGAAGAGATTTTGGGTCAGCCGAGGCAAAACGGTCACGTATCAGACGTCTGGGGTCCTCTATGGACGTCTGATACGAGGCTAACAATCATATCCTTCATTGTTTGCTAAGCCAGCCAACGGTCCACTAATTGGACGTCTGGCAAAAATCATCGGACATCTTCTAAGATGTCTGGACTAAGGTATAGACGTCTAATTTCATCAGACATAACTACTAAGTTCAGTCTAAACATAATCGGACGTCTGAGTCAACAGTCAGACGTCTTAAAAGTCATTATCAGACGTCTGATTTTCATATTAGACGTCTGAAAAGGTTGTTTGAATTCTATTTTGATTTTCTAAGTTCTCTACAGAAAACCTAAGTATCTTAGGGTTGTGCAAGTGTTCCTAGGACTACTGTTAGGGTACTTTGAGGCTCTTTAACATGAATCTATGTAACAAAATAAAGAGCAACAAATTAAACAAAAAATACATAGAGTACAAGTAAAGGAAATCTATCATATTCTTCATCTCCTTCCTTCTTCAAGCTATCGCTCCTCGCAAAGCTCCTCTGTTCTCCATCAAGCTCCTCCAATCCATCCTGGATGCGAGCTTGAACTTCATCTGACCACGTCTCCATTTGCAATTACCCTGAAATCTAAGACTTCAAGTGTAAATGTTAAATAACACGTGTTTTGTTATCATGAAAATAAACGATCGGGTGCTCTAGCACCAACGCTATGAAGGGAAGAAATATGCAGAAAAATATGCTAAATGAAATATGTTATATATAAGTGTTGAGTTTAACGCCTCCAGTTGGGCGAAAACTCAATTACACATCCTCAAGGAGGCTAATGACTTTATCAGCAAGAAGAGGTTCCTATGCCATAAATGGCTTGAGGCACTGGCCATTTATAGTAGAAACATTCCTAGTTTTTAGGTCCATAATCTGAACCACCCCATTAGAATATGGGTAAATCACAATAAAAGGGCTAGTCCACTTGGACTTTAGCTTGCCCGTAAAGAATTTGAGCTGGAATCAAATAACCAGACTTGCTGGTTAGGCATGAAAAATTTTCTCCGAATGTTGTGATCATAAAAGGCCTTGGTCTTATCCTTATAAATCTTCGCATTCTCATAGGCCTCCCACCGAATTTCTTCCAATTTGTTGAGCTGAAGCTTCCTTTCATAACCTCCTACATTGAGGTTAAAATTACATTCCTGCACCACCCAAAAGGCGCGCTCCAACTCAATCGGAAGGTGACAAGCCTTTCCATACACCAATGGTGACATTCCAAGTGGGGTCTTGTACGTGATCCGATATGCCCATAATGAATCAATTAGTTGATCGAACCAATCCTTCCGGTCAAGTCTAACCGTCTTTTGAAGGATGAGTTTGATTTGACGATTAGACATGTCAGCTTGGCCATTGGTTTGCGGATGATATGGGGTGGCAATGCGGTGTCCTCGAAAGAAACTACTAAGTGATAAAACGTTCATTGTAGTGTAATTTTTCGAGACAAAAATAAAATAACCAAGACCTTGTGAGTCCCGGGTCGAACACGGGGAGGCGTTAGTTCATTCTAACCTAGATGCAAGAAAACACAAAACAAAATGCTAACTAATTTTTTTGGTATTTTTGAATAAAGTGAATGATGGTGAGAAAATAGAAACAAATCACAATATATAATGAGAAATGGGTGAGAAGTAGGGGATGCAAATAATATAACTTAGAAATAAAACTTTTATTTCTAATAACTAGAGTTCAATTACTACAACTACTAAAAAGAACCACAATAAAAATAGAGAAGAAAGTGGTGTGTCGAACAAAGCATGGTTCAGTTATGATGGAGACAAAGTGGGGCTGAGATGGAGATGTAGATGCAGAGGAGAGATGTCAAGAGGATGTGAGAGGAGCCTTTGATAAGGAATGGGAATTGATGAGGCCGTGAGTTGAATAGAAGAAAATAAGTGAGAGGGGGATTGTCCATAGGTAAGGGTTGTGGTTATTATTTTATAGGGAGACGAAACATGGGATTGGTACACGTCACTACAAAAAATGTGACGTATAGTGACGGGTGGACTATAATAACATTTTAAATACATCACTGTTGATCTATGTTGAAATGTCACTAATTTACCCTTTTTACCCTTTTTCTTTTTCTTTTTCCTCCCTCCTCCCTCTCTTGATATTTCACTCCTAAACCTAAACCCACACAACCCCTCTTCCAACCCCACACCATCGCACACTACAACCCTCAACCCCACCAACCCCTCGCCTGTGGCTCTCTCGCAATCACCTCCACCATTTTGTGCCCTCCCCTCTGAACTCATTGTCACCATCGCCTCCCCATCCTCCACTACCCCTATTCTCTCCACCTGCATGCCCCCTCCCCTTCGTCGACTTGGAGGCTTCGAAGGGATCTCATGGCATAAGAATCAAATGAAGCGAGAGGTATCAGTCTCGAGATCACAGTGGTTTGGATCGAGGTAGGATTTGCAAGGGATAGGGGATCAGGTAAGGATTTACATTTGTTATTCTTTTGATTTGGTGTTTCTTGATCCCTTTCTAGGGTTTGAATGACAAATTTCTCACTCCCCATTGCTCTGCCACATTTCTACCTCACCGATTTGGCCCCATCATCACCTCTAAGGTACTTCAGTTCTTAGGGTTTGTGTATGTGTATGTGCGGTTCAGTTGTGGTGGTGGGGTGGCTATTGTGGTGGTTGGTTAGTTGTGGTGGTGTGGTGGCTGTGATAGAGGTGGGAGGGTTGTCGTAGTGGTAGTGGTGTTCATGTAGTGGTGGTAGTGGTGGCGGTGGCAGTGTTCTCGTGATGATGGTAGTGTCCAGGTGGTGGTGGTGCAAGGATGGTTGTGATCAGGTGGTGCTATCTTGGTTGAGGTCGTGGTTGCAGTGGGGGTGTTCGACGAAATGACTATGTGGGAGGGTTAAAGTCGTGGTAGTTGAGGTGGTGTTCGATAATGATGTCAATTTTGTTCACTAATTTTGGGTCCGTTACAAATTTTCTGATCTCTCTGATTCATATTTTATGCTTGGAAAACAAACTAATGTTTCACAAAGGCACTGATCCTCCACCAATAGGTAGCCAACTGGAAACCACCTTCACAAGTTATGGCAAGGGAACAAATGCCTTCTCAACATCCTTCACCAACTATGGCAACTCCTTCTCTACAAGCTCCACCACTCAATTCATCGAGTATGACAAGGATGGCAGTGGCAACACCATCTTCACGACCTATTCTAGTGGCACCAACATGTCCTCCTTCAAGGAGTACTTTTGGGCCTCCACCATCTTCAACGAGTACTAGAATGATTCTACACTTACCACCTCTGCTCATCCAAGAGTCGAGCCTGGCAAGTTCTTCCGGCAATCAACCCTTGTCATGGGCAACCACATCCCGTTCCCTGACATCCGGGATAAGATGCCCAAGAGGTCCTTCCTTCCTAAGTCCCCTACAAACAAGTTACCTTTTAGCTCCAACAAGCTCACTGAACTAGTGTAGGTACAAGTACTCATTCATTCAGGACTGGTCATGCATTATTTGTTTCCAACTTTCCAACTATTCCTTATTTTGATCTTTAACGTTTTTCCTAATGCAAGAAATGTGCCTAGGTTCTTCGGGCTCCTGAGTTGAAGGGGATGATGGATCACACCATATCAAAATGTGAGCGTCCTACAGCCAAGGATGAGATGAAACAGTCTATTACATCAGTGGAGGCCATGGAGTTGATGTTTTTTCCATACTGAATATCATTCTTGTTTGTAATCCTAACTCCTGTCGGCTGGTTGTGAAACTTTGGGATTTGTGTTTTATAATTGCAAGTATGAAGGGCATCTCGAGCTTTCTACAGCCTATTGCGAGGGGTCATGCTTTTAACCTGAGTGGTGCACTTATTTTTTATTCTATAGAGACATGCTTTATTAAGATGCAGAACAAATGCCTCTACGTGAATGTTTTTTGTTCTCGAATTTAATTTAGAATTTCTGTTAGATTCATGTACAGCTATAGCGACGTCTCTTAAGACATCTCATTTGACCGTTGGAATAGCTCTTTATATCTACAATGATGGTTATTTCAACCTATACCGACAGTCATTGACCGTCGGTGTACATATAGAGTGTTGTGTGTATTTGGTGGTGGAGTTTGTTTAGGTTTTCTTTCGGTGGGAAGGGATTGAATTCGGTGGGGTGTGTTTTGCATTATTTACGTAGGGGATAGATGAGTGGCGTTGGGGATTTTACGTGGATGGCTGTACATGGGTTGTTGAGTTCGGTGGTTCAGTGAAGAAAAGGTAAGAGGAGGGTTCGCGTAGGTGTTGTATGGGATGGGATAGGTTACGGTGGGAAATGTTGTTGCATGGGAATGAGAAACGTACGTAAGGTGGATATGGGATTTGCATGGCAATGCTTGGTGGACGTAGGATTTTGGGTGAAGTTGATGAGTTGGTGTTACGTCGTAGGGGAGGTTTTGGGATAGATGTTTGGGTGGTAATTTTTTAATGGATAAAAATAGGTGTAGGATAAATGGTAAACTCAAGGGATATTATGTGTGGGATATATAAGGGGTAGGTAATAATTAGGTACCTGGTTAGGCTAAAGGTAAGGGTTAAATTTGATTTCGGTATAGTAAATAGGTTCAGCCTCAGCAAAAAATTTGAGCACAAGTTGATTCTTCATTAATGTGGAGCTCCAATTAATTTCGACTTGGTACCTTCAACCTATAAATAAATTTCATCAAGGCACCAGACATAAGTGGCAACAATTATAATTAAACTCCTAAAAATATAATATTTACAAAATGATGTCACATGACTAATCTAACCTAATCTAACGTAATGTGACCTAATTCACCCTTAAACTAGAATTAGTTAGGCATAAATTAGGCAAATAAATATGACTATATC
This sequence comes from Thalassia testudinum, assembly GCA_037157565.1. NCBI lineage: Eukaryota > Viridiplantae > Streptophyta > Magnoliopsida > Alismatales > Hydrocharitaceae > Thalassia > Thalassia testudinum. Next base: position 615,307 of record JAZHRO010000003.1, on the reverse strand, counting down.
ACGGTGATGTGTCCCATATTTCTTTAATAATGACCGGAAATGGGCATGGATGAAGTGATTCCCTTGTCACTAATCAGAGCATGGGGGACACCAAATCTCGCAAAGATAAATTCTCGAACGAAAGATATGATGGTTTTATGATTAGCTCGCCTCGCTGGGATAGCCTCAACTCACTTCGAGACATAATCAACTGCAAGAAGAATGTGCTCGAAGCCATGTGAGTTTGGGAATGGACCCATAAAATTAATGCCCCAAACGTCGAACACTTCTTCAACCAAGATAGGTTGGAGAGGCATCATGTCCTCCTGGTCATAGAATCGATCAACTAGCATCGTTTACAGCATTTGGCGAATTCATGTGTATCTTTAAAAATGGTTGGCTAGAAGAAACCTGACTGTAAGATCTTTGTAGTGGTTTTTCTGCTAGAAAAATGACCACCACAGGCATCATTGTGGTAAAAAGATAACACACTCGAGATCTCAAAGTCAGGGACAGACCTCCTGATTATCTGATCAGAACCAATACGGAAAAGCAAGGGGTCATCCCAGAAATAGAATTTGGCTTCTGATAGGAATTTGAGTTTTTGGCCCTTGGATAATCCTATTGGTATCTTGCCTAAGACAAGATAATTCACGATATCCATGCACCAAGGAAACTCCAATGAATCTATAGCCAACATAGATTAATCCAGAAAATTATCAAATATGGGTGGGGGATATGGAATGTGGGTCGGGTCAAGTCGAGATAAGTGATCTACCACTACATTATGTGCTCCAACTTTGTCATAGATTTCGATATCAAATTCCTTCAACAAAAGGATCCATTTAATCAAGTGGGGTTTGGCATCCTTCTTTGCCAACAAATGCTGGAGGGTTGAATGATTAGTAAAAACAATCACCTTGGACCTAAGAAGATACGAGTGAAATTTCTCTAGCTCCAATACTCACTACAAGAATATTCTGGCAATGTGAAAGTAATAGTCAAGAAATAGGGTCAAGGAATGTATTGTCACTATTGGGTTTTCTCAACAATTTTAGAATGTTATTGTCGGGAAAAAGGCGGACCCTCATTCAACATGTTGTTGTTTCTGTCATCTGTTTTAAATGGTTGAGAAAAGTTTTTCTCGACTGTTATAAATGCATCATCAATGAAAACATCTACATCGACCGCTTTTTAGGTGGTCGAGTAAGATCGTTTGTTAATAACAAACGGTCGACAATATTAATATTCTCGACCATTTTATCTACGATCCAAAATACTCTGTAATTTTGGTCACATACTATTCTCGTCTGTTGGAAAACGGTCAACAATAGTTGAAACTTTTTTTTAATTAATATTTTTACTTATGTGGAAGACCTGTAAAAACTAAAAATCCTATAAAAATATAATCAATCACACAACTTAAAATATTTGCATCTAATTAAAACACTAGAAATGAAAATAAAAATTTCATATATGTAACAATGTATACTAAGTTTATTACAAACGGTAATGTATATAAAAAATACAACAATCATGCTACGACACCAACACCTCCAGCACCACCACCACCTAAATCGTCGTCGTCATGATGATCTCTAAACTGATGAAAGTATGGGTGATCGATACCTCCCTACTAAAGTACCCTCAGAAGATCCTTAATAGTCTGAGTCAACTCCCTGAACTGCATCGCATCATCCCTGACCTATGTGGTCAGCTCATTGATCTGCTGGTCCTTCTTCTTGTGGAGGTGGCATAATAGCGCAATCTCCTTCCTCATCTCCTATACCTCAGTTGAAGAGGATGATGCCCCCCTTCTCCCATACCAGGTGGAGATGGTCACGCTCCTCCCTACGCTAGGAACGTACCCTCCATGCTCAGGTGGCATGACAGTTCAGAACGCTTCCTCTACTGTCAGTGGCTACTGAACTATACTAGTGTTGGCGTCTTCAGGAGGATGCATTAAGTTGAAATAGAAGGTATTATGTATTTTAACTTATGTGTCTCTACTGGTATGTGTCATGAAGCCACTCTCTATTTCCCTTACTACTCATCTTTCTATGAGTGGCCTCATATACTCTCATATAATCTAAATCTAGAACTCAAAACCTAATACCAAAACCCAAAAAAGCAATCCTAAACCTAACCTTAAACACTAAACCCTAAAACCTAACCTAAAAAAAAATAACCATAATCCTAAACCCTAAACACAAAATCATAAACCCAAAATGTAAAACCTAATCATAAACCCTACACCTATACCTACACACAAACAGTAAGCCAAAAAATTTTGGTAGAGTTTCCATTATAATATGGGATTTCTCTCAAATCCTACATACAAAAAAGTGCATCACAACATATGTGGGTACACCCCACATTTCACTTCTATAAATAAAATGTCACACAAGCATTCAAATTAAATGCAAATTTAAATAAACATTTTAATGAAATTAAGAGTGAAAATACCTCAAAACAAACCACTACATATGTGGGCACACCCCACAAACAACAATGAGTAACAATTTAACTAAGCCAAATTAACTAAACATTTAACCAAAAATTCAATATAAACTAATAACATGTTAATTGTTTCAATGCAATCCAACTAAAAATAACTTGTAAAACATCTTAATTGCATTCCCATATAAAAATCAAACCTAAGTACTTAATAAAAAAAATAATTAACCTAGCTATTTGAGAGGAGGGGGGCAATGGCAGAGGGTGGTGGTGGGAGGAGGAGGAGGTGGTGGTGGCAGGGAGGAAGTAGGAAGGAAGGGGGGATGGTGGTGGAAGAGAGAGAGAGGATGAGGATGAGGTGGTGGTGGTGGCGGGAGACCGGCTGGCCAGTTGTGGTGGGGGCAGAGGGTGGAGGTCGGTCGGTCGATTGTGGTGATGGAAAAAGGAGGAGGCTGGGGTGGAGGGAGGCGGCGAGGAGGTTGGGGAGGAGGCTATGGCAAGGGTGGAGGGGCCTTCATGTCGGTGAGGGGAGGCAAGAGGAGATGGGCGGCGAGAGGCTTGACTTGAGGAGGAGGGGTCACACGGCAGTCTGGCTGGAGCTCCTCGGGGGAGTCGCGGAGGAGGAAGGTTGATCTAGAGGAGAGGAGGTTTTGGGAGGAAGGGGGAGGGAGTCAAGGCCGCGTAGGGATTTAGGTCGACCTTTCTCGACTGTTCTTGAAAAAATGGTTGACGATCCCATTTGAAATTAACTTTCCAAGTTGGCGATTTATGAAAAGATTATCATCGACCATTCTAAAAAGAATGGTTGAAAAATTTATCGACCGTTGTTGAAAAAATGGTCGACAATCGCATTTGAAGAATTAACGTTTATGTTAGCGATTTATGGAAGGATTATCGTCAACCGTTTTACAAAGAACGATCGAAAAGTCTATTATTAGCAACCGTTTGTAACGGTCAAGAATGATGCCAACCAAAACCTCTGCCCGATAGGTGGGAAACTTAATGATGGGGCTTTTTTGCGACTAGTTTCTTTATAATGGTCGAGAATAGTCAATATTAGCGACCGTTGTAGAACGGTCGAAAATTTACCATCGAGAACAGTGCCTTTTCTATTAGTGACCACAGCTAGCAGTTCCTTTCAGTAACCGTGTAGATACGCTGAGCCTCATTCAACATCTTGCTAGTGTAGTATATGTGAAGGGATGACACTCCCAATGCTAGTCTAGAATAGCTCCGACAGTGAAATCGGAGGCGTCACACATAATCTCAAAATTGGGAGAGCAGTTAAGTGGCTGGAGAACAAGGGTATTAGAAACAACGCTTTGTAAAGTCTCGAAAGCACTAAGACACAAGGAATCAAAGTTAAATGTTACATTGGCTACAAGAAGTTTTGTCACTGGCCGAGCAATTTTTGAGAAATCTCAAATGAATCTTCTGTAAAATCCAACGTGACCCAAAAAGGATCTAATCTGTTTGACTGAGCTAGGTGGAGGAGATCGGGAAATAACATTTAATTTAGCTTTTTCGACCACAAGTCCATTTGTAGAGATCCTGTGACCTAGTGCTATTCCATCCCTCACCATGAAATGGCTTTTCTCCCTTGAAAGTAATAGGTTAACTTCAATGCACCTCCTTAGGATCGTAGTGAGGTTATCAAGACGAGACTGAAAATCATCCATAAATACTTCCATGAAGTCCCCAATCATGTAGGAGAATATAGCCATCATACAACGCTAAAAAGTCGGGGGTGCATTGCAGAGGCCAAAGGGCATTTGCTTGAAATCGAATGTACCAAAGGGACACATGAAAGTTGTCTTATCTTCATCTTTTGGGTTAATCGCAACCTAATTACACTCAGACTATCCATCACTACTTGAAAAAGCACAATTTGCAATGGTTTTCTAAGGATGATTTTCTAACTGTCGCTAATTAACATTTCTAGTGACGGTTATTAAGGAAACCATGCCCTAAAGTGCCATCCCTCCTCCCCACAAAATAAAATGTACTCGTCAGGTCCTGGGTTAAGGTTTAGCGACAGTTAATTAATTTAGCCATCATGAAAGGTTCGCTTAAACTCCAATTCCAGGAACTTTTATTAATCGATTAATAAATTCTCTTAAATAACCATTGATAATGTCCTTAACAATGGGCGCTGACATGAAATTTTGGTGAGGGAACCAATTAAATTAGCGACTGGTAGTGGTAAAATCATCTCTAAGTGTGCCCCCATAATGCCTTTTGGCAATCATTTTAGCGACCGTTTTTAATAACCATCGCTAAAGGTCCAGATATTTTTTGCGAGTGATTAGCCTTCTCCTCCTCTCCCTCTCTTCTTCTCCAACCTCTTCCTCTCTCATTAACTTCAACGAGCACCGCCGACATCCACACCATTTTCATCGACCTCCCGCAAGGTCCCCCGTCCCTTTGCTGCCAACTCCCCACCCGCCCGCAGCCCCCTATGCTGCCACCACTCCACTGTTGCTTGCGCCACCCCTCCACGCCATGCAGTTGCTGCCCTGCCCCTGTTGTTGCCAGCCCCCTTTTGACCCCGTCCTTGCTGCCTCCTCAACTCCATTGCGCCCCGCACGCCCTACCTCCCCCCACCCCCACGCCCCTACATGCCCGCTGCCTCCCCCCTCCCCGCCACTTCCCCCCACCCCCATGCCCCCTGCAGCCCCCCTCCTAGCCTCCTCTTCTTTTTTAATTTTTGTTTTTAATTGAAATGTTGCTTGTACATTTTTTTAAAATTTAATTTTACCTATAAATTATATTTTAGAAATTAAATTTTTCTGTCAAATTAAATTTACATGTAATTGATTATTTTTCATTTTTGGAGAAATGATTATATTTAATAATTTGTAAGAAATGTTAATTTTGTTTAGTTTTATCAATTGCTTGTAGTTGATAAATTTTAATTGTGGGGTGTGCCTATATGTTTAAAAAATGTTGAATTACATTGTGTGTTATTTGATATAAATGTGGGATGTACCCACATATATATCATGATATTTTGTATTATTTTTGCAGGATATGAGGAAAGTCTAAATTATAGGGGAAATTATGTCGATTTTTTTTTTCCTTTGAGTTTAAGATTAGGGTTCATGGTACTTAGAATTTAGGATCTTTGGGTTATTTTAGGATATTGATTTATGACCTTTACATTTAGAGCTTGGGATATTTGATTTTAGGGCTTTCTTATTAGAGTTAATAGTTGTATGGTATATATATTGGGTTTAGAGTTTAGGTCATTGGGTTTAGCGTTTTGATTTTACAATTTAGGAATATGGCTCGTGAGGTTTTTAAATTTATAGTCATGAGTTTTAAGGATTTGAGTTTAAAATTTAGGGTTATAGGATTTAGGTCTAGCATATCAAGTTTAAAGTATAAGGTGTCGAGTCTTAGGTTTAGTTTTTAATATTTTTTATTAGCAATCTTTGATTTATGATTTAGGGTTTTTTATTTTAAATTTAGAGTTTTAGTTTTAGGTTTGTAACGTTTTTAGGTTATGATTTTTTTAAAAGTGTTTAGGGTTTTAACTTATGAGTTTAGGTTATGAGTTTAGCTAGTGTTTTGAGGTTATGGTATTCCTTTATTATACAAATGTAGATTTTAAATTGTTAAATGGTTTATTATCAGTTTTTTGTATTATATCATTTAGACTCACACACTTGCACAAATTTAAAAGCACTTCATGACAAACAATAAGAATTCTAACCCTTAGATAATAGGTTGTGGGAGGGATATAATTGTGTCAAAATACTAGCCCGTCGAGACTTATGATCATGTTATACGGACAATGCAAAGTGTGTGTATTTCTCACTTACATGCACAATGTGTTGCCTTTATAACATACCATAAGTGTCGTCATCTTTAGATCAGAGAAGTTCTGAGCTAAGGGGAGTCATTGAAGATTTGATCATAACTTAGAGTTACTTGTTACATGTAACTAGCGTATAGAGAAATTTCGGATGTATTTTCTCGCTCTTCTCTGGTATACCAACTAATCTTAGCTTCGTTCCTGAAGTGCCCTTTAGTAGAAGCTATTGGGAACATAGTTAAGGTTAGTCTTGAGGGATATACTGGAGAAGTGCGAGGAGGTGTTGTCGAAATTTCTTTACACACTAGTTGCATGTAACAAGTAATGTTGTGATCAAATTTTCAAGGATGGGCTATCAAGTGAAAATCTTCAAATGAATATTGACTCATTATAGGACAGATATATAAGTTTATTAATTCAGTATTTGAAATAAAATTAAAATAATTTAGTTAAATTAAAATAAGATGAAAATATTACCTAATTTTCAGGCAAAGGTGCATGAGGGTACTCAGTTAGATCGAGTGGGAGTCTATGAGTAGACTCATAGTAAACAAACACTCGATGACCCACGTGCATGGATACATCTTACATACCTGGAGACACATGTAAGTAAATAAAAGTCAATTACATTAATTTCAATTATATAAAAACTAATTGCAAATATATATATATATATATTTACAGGGTCGTATGATGGATTTGATCCATCCTCCTGAGGTCACGGATTAGACCTCCGAGAATGTTCCACAGACCCCTCTCACACCAGAGGAGGCCATTAGGACCGTGATGCCTCCAGAGCACAGAGGCTTCATCTGTAGCATAGGGAGTGTGATGATCTCCTCCTAGTGTGGTAGGAAAGGTTCCTCCTCATCGGCCCACGATGACAATATACCCATCGAGCATCAAACCTTACAGCGTTGAGATGTGGAGCGAGACAAAAGGTTGAAGGAGGTCCACACCTAGTTGCAAGCCGCCACTCGCAGGATGGAGTGATAGGAGGAGTTGTTAGAGTGGCATAACAAACAGTGGGAGGAGGTCTTGTCCTATCTTTGAGGGGTGGTGGTGGTGGTAGACCTGATCATTTGTCATTCCACATTCTGAGGCGTAGCGACGACGATGATGGTGGTTCTGGGGCTGGTGGAGTAGGTGCCGCAACACAATGTATATATGTTTATATTTTTCTTGTTCTTGTTATTGTTGTAATATTTGAACCTCGTTTATATATATATATAAATTAGTTTCATTGTATAATTGCTTTCTATTGAATTTTTTGAACAATATACGCTATTTTCATGCATTTCTGATTTCTTTTGTGCAATTACATTAAAAAAAAAGTAAAGCATTACTGGCGCTAATGTGTGTATGGCAGCAGCCCCAAGAACTTTTATTAATCGATTAATAACTTGATCTCACCTGACATTTGGCGATGATTATTAAACAATCCCAATAGGGGACAATTTTTTCAAGAACTGTCCCTATAAGTACGAAAATTTTTGACATGTAAATTGGGTTCCAACTAAGAAAATTGGTAATGGTTAATTGAGAACCGTTTCCAATTTATTTTAGCAACAGTTTTCAAACCATCGTCAAAGCCCACTTCCATGTTCGCAACGCAATATACTACGACTGTGGGTGGCGATGGCTTATATGGTTTTAGCGATGGTTATGAATCGTCACAAAACCCACGCACTATTGTAGTGCATCCAGAAAACAGAAGAAGCTTCACCCAGCTAACCTTTCTAAGATCTAATCAATGAAGGGTAAAGGAAAGTGATTCTTTTTGTTAGTTGTGTTTAGCTTACAATAATTGATGCAGACCTGCCATGTAGTTGCGATGTGGGTCGGGATGGATTCACCTTTCTCGTTCCTGATTACGATGAGTCTTGCCTTTTTAGGTACGATCTGTATGGGACTTACCCATTAGCTGTTGGATATAGGATAAATAATATCAACATCTAGCCATTTAATGATCTCCTTAACAACCTCTAGCTTATTCAGATTTAGCTGTCTTTGAGGTTGTCGAGAAGGTTTTGCCCCCTCATTCATGTATATATGATGAGTGCAATAAGAGGGACGAATACCGTGGAGATCAAAAATACTCTACCCAATAGCAGACCTATATGCTTGAAGTACAGAAATCAATTGCACTCTTATTTTTGGGTTAAGTGAGAATTGATAATAACCGGTTATGTATCACCATCGCCCAAGAACACATATTTCAATGAATCAGGTAAGGGCTTGAGTTCAATCATAGGTGGAGGGGATATAGAGTCACCTGTGGGAGAAGATTCCCACAAGGAGGAGAATCATTAGCATATATTTGATAATCCTGATACGTATCACTGTATCTCGAACCTGAAGGAAGGTCGGCAGTGACTACATCAATGAGGAAGTAGAATTCAGAACCCATACCATTATGACCATGGGGTCCGAGCGAGGGTGAGCGAGACCAAAGGTTGGTGCCCAAGTGTCTCCTCGGGTATTCTGGGTCTTCCTCCTGCATGGAGGTGGTGAAAACTGAGCTCATGCTCCCTACACTATGGTTTGGAATTGCCATCAAGGGCAAACATGGATCGAGGATCCCATCTACATGTCTCTTATGCGAACCAACACCATCTGGAGCAATCACACCATCCTGAACCAACAGGGGCCAATCAAAGAATGATGTATTGGAATAATTAGAATATACATAATCTGGAGTGTCAGGGTCAAAGAGACACCCCAAATAATCAGATCCCAGGGATGAAATGTGCAGTGCATCAGTTTTGGTCCCGTGTGGATCAATGTCCAAAAACCTGAAAGTGAAGATGCATGAGACATTGGGTCACTGTAGAGAAGCCCAATGTTTCCACAATAAGCTGGGTTCTCATCTTCGACATCCTCCTCAATTAGATCATAGTTGAAGTTCCTAGATGTCCTGAAAATGTCCAATCTAAGTCTGTCATCACCTAGGGCAATCTCTTTACACCCAGATGCACAATCAATGTTCGCTTGGGCTGTCACCGAAAATGGGAGACCCAAAATGATAGGTGCATCATAGAGATTAGGAGGAACCACCATTTCTAATACAAAAAGTCCACTGGAAAGCAGAATCCATGGAATTTTACAATGATATTCTCAACCATGCCCTCAATGTTTTCACTAATCGTCAACTAGCAAAATGGTTATCGAGGTGGGCTTTAACTCCCCAAATCAAAATCGATCATATATGGCAGTGGGAGTCAGGTTGATGGACGAACCCAGATCTAGAAGGGCCCGATCAAATGGAGAATCCTGCAAAAAGTAGGAAATGAGTGGTGTACTAGGGTCTTTCTTCTTTGGCAGTAAGTAAGGTAAGTAACTATACTGGCCTCCTTTGACAAAATCGCCTGTCGTCTTGTTTTCTGCTATCTCCTTAGGATATAATAGTCCTTAAAGAACCTGATGACAACAAGAATGTGATCTATTGTTTCGAGGAAGGGGACTTGAATATAGACTTCCTTAAACATAGCTTTCAAGTCCTCAAAATTCCTTGATCCCTTCTTCTTCGCTAAATCCTGCATGAGAGCTCCAAGAAAAGGGATTGGAATCTCAAGGTTTGCCAAAGGTCATTTGCCCTTATCCACCTTAGGAGGCTCGTGATTAGAGTGAGAGTGGGAGAATGAGCCATCCTGAGGTAGAGGACAAGAAGAATCATGACCCGCCTACCTTCAAGGTGGGTCCTGTATAATATTTCTACTCCTTAGAGAGACAGCCTTAGCATTGGCGTACTGTCCTTAGGGTGGAGGAGGAGCGAAAGGGGTAGAATAGGTTAGGTTTGGCAATAAAACAGGCTAACCTAAGGTGTAACCAAGCAGTACAAGAGGTGCCTAGTGTACTGCATGTGCCTATCCCTGTGGTGCTTGGAACCTAGGTGGGGTGTCGTGGTTCTGCACATATCTTGGCCTCAGAATGGGCTGGGAGGGCAAGGCTCCCTGTAATTTATGTTCTTGTAGCTTCTGGTTCTACATACTTTGGAGCTTCTGTATCTGGTTAGCCATTACTTTCATGATCTTCACATTTTCATGGTTCGATTGCTATACTAATTCTTTCAACTCTTCTTTCAACTCCCCCAAAGGGTCTGCCCACCTTGGAGGGTGAGTGGCAGCATTGTGCAGTGGTTGGTAAATAAAATGCAACTACTGTTGAGACGGGAACGGCTATTGCCTAGGGTATGTCTTTAGTGCATTCCTGTATTTCCTGGTCTGGTGTTGTGGATCATGATTTGATCTCTATGCGTTACCAGACTAGGAGAAGTTTGGATGCTGGCACCAACAAGGGTTATACATCTCAGAGTATGGGTTGTTATGCCCATATCCTTGGATAGCACTAACATCTTCGTAGGCCAAAGATGTTTGGGACATATATTCGTCAAGGGAATACGCACCATAATCATCATGAGGTGTGTAACCCTAGACGTAGGGTGCCAAATCCAGATTGTTCACGAGTTCCTGATACACAGGATCCTGCGAAAGAGTAGAGGGAGAGGATACATCCCAAGTGAGAATATGTACTCAAGTAGGAGGGCTCGGTATGCAGAAGAAGGGTGATATGCAGCAACATTTCCTGGATATCCTAGACGAGAACGAATCAATTCGTCAATCTTCTTGTCCAGTTGGTCAACCTTATCCAACTTCTTGATGATAATGTCCATGTCAGCTCAGGTTGACTCTACATGAGCCTCATGGACAGTAACTCGTTGTTGTCTAGGTCGCTGGAATTGGTTCATGGAGGCAGCATTCATGGAATTCTTTGCTAATGACTCGAACAACTCAAAGGTGTTGTTTTCATCTTTAGAGAAGAAGTTCCCGCCACTAGATGCATCAGATAGATACTGATGTGTGTCATCCAGACCATGGTAAAAGATCTGAGCAAGGTGCCATCTAGGCACACCATGGTAGGGACACTTCCAGAGAAGGTCATGAAATCAGTCCCATGCATCATGTAACTTCTCCCTTGGTCCCTAGGAAAAAGTCTTGATCACCCACCTCATCTCATTTGTTCAACTGATTGAGAAGAACTTTTGGAGGAATTCTCAGTGTAATTCTCCCCAGGTTCCAACTGGTCTCCCAATGGTCTTGAATAGAAAAGCTTTATCCCTTAGCAAGAACAGGAAAAGCTTCATGAGAATAATTCCTAAATCAACATTTCTAGGTCTAATTGTTTCAACAATTCAACTCAGATCCTCTATATGCTAGAAGGGATTCACATTCAAGTGACCATGGAAATAAGTCTAAATCAAACTTATTGCATTTGGCTTGAGCTCAAATGTGTCTTTGCCTGCGAAAATCTAGACTTGAGGTGCCATGACTAGTGCAATTGGATCGTAGAAGTCCTACAGTTGTTCTCCTCGTGGTGGATGTTGCATTTTGTCCAAGGTGTTCAATATCCGATCTATGCTCCGCTGGTGTCACTCCTCCGATGAAGCAACACGGGCCTCCAATTAGGCCATAGCATTCTGGTCCTTGGGACTAGGGTTTTGAAGAGGGATAGCCGTGTTAGCTAGTGGAATAGATGGGTGAGAAGAGGAAGAAGGAGGCGATGCAAAGAGTCGCCTACGTCACCTTGGGTTAGGCTCCCAAGATCCAACCAACTTAGGTCTTAACGACCTTCTCCCTTGCATACACCAACTACAAGGGTTGGTGTAGTCAAGCCAGCAAGGCGAAGGCCTTGCAATCAGATGTGGTCCTTAAAGTCAATGACTAGATTTTTCGTTCAGTGTTCGAACTTAGGAGTGTATTCGTTGTAAAATTGACTCAAGGGAATCTCTATTTCTTTGGTTAACCTAGCCAGTCTGAGTATGAGGGGACTAAGAGGAAGGTTCTTCCTTTGGCATGCACCTACGATTCCTTAATACCCCTTAGACGTGACCATTTGGTACTACCTTGCAAGCTTAGTCACTGGGTTTGGCTAAAGAAATTGAGACTACCAATAGTTAAACACGAATGTAGGTTAAGATAATATTTTCTTCATGATTTTAATTAACCTTACTCCCACTTGTAGGCAATGGACTCAAGTGAGTCCAATCCTAGTCAATTGCTCTCTACAATTGATCAAAACCCTAAAAGTGGCACCTAGGGTTTATGTAGCTTTTAACAGAAATTAGGCAGCAAACCAATCAACAACTTGAAAATATTCTCTACAATAGATCCAAAATCCAAATTGAATGAAAATTGACATGTAGATTCCTTTTCAAATTATATTTCCAGAGAATATTTTTACTATTTCAAGTGATTTTCTATCAATTTCTAACTGACAGAGGGTCGGATAAGGTAGATTGACCCCTTGTTAGCTTTTTGCCTTGAAATAATAACAAGTTAGATCAAAAAATTCAATAAAAACATTCAAATTAAATCTTGTTTGAATAGTTTTCAAACCCCACAAATTTCAGTTCAATCAAATTTGTATATTGACCAGAATAATTCTTACAAGATAGACAAAATAAGTTTCTAATCTGGCTTGACCCCAATCCACTGTGAGAATTTTTAAAATTCATACAGTACAAATTTTCTCAAATAAAAGGTGGCGTTGGAAAGCTATTTTGAAAATACATGTACAGGATGAATTTCTTGATTTTTGGATCAATAAATATTTGGAAAAATAATTTTCAAATCATGGAGAAATTGCTGGCTGAATTTCCAGAAATAGTAAAGAAGCTTTAAAAAGAGATTTTGAAATGTAAAATCCTCTTTTACTAAAAACCTTTTTTTTTCGAAAACCCCTTTTTTTTGTTTTGTTTTTTTTTCTTTTTTTTCACAAACAACTAACCTAACATTCAACCAAAATCCTAAGATCTAAGATAGTGGGTGTGCACCTATTTAGATCTTCACCCGTGCTCAATGTGTGTGCAGATTCCTTGTTTGATTTCCTACACACCAAAAAGCAAGCAATTGCAAAGATGTTAGAAATGATATCATAAATCAGAAATCGTAGTCTCCTTGTCTCCCCGGCAATGGTGCCATTTGTTAAGCCTAAAGTCGTGAAAATGATAGTTTTTGTCATAATATAGACGCGAAATTGGACTTAAACAAAACTTGTAATGAAACTCAAAGGAGTCCTGGTTGAACAATGGGAGGCAGTGCGATGCGAAAGTGATTCCGACTTACATGCTTGTAAAACTAACTAAATCTACTGATGGCAGATTTCCTAAATAGTAAATTTTCCTGTTGCTCTCTCGAAACGCACAATCATAGTATAGCACAAATAGATATAGCAAGTATAAAAATAGCGCTCGTCTAAAAACTCACGGATTATATGTGTAGTATCGAGAGAGTTCTGGTCAATAAGAGATTTGTTAATACAAGCAGGAGCAACCATCCAAATATATTTTGAAAACTAGACACACCCGTTTGTAGAAGAGACACAACACAAGTTTTTGAAAAGATTGCACATGCCACAATAAAAATCAATTCTTGTTCATCAACTAGAAATATATGGAATTGGTTCACAACTCGATGAAAGATTGAAATAAAACTTGCTAATCAAATAAGATCAACTAGAATAATTATGTCTACTAAAACAACTGGAATTATATAACTAAAAGAGAGCTACAACTAGAACTAGAATTAATGCATAAACTAGAAGAAGTATTAATCTACTAGAAGGAGGGCACTAAGGTGGTCCTTGGTGGCCTTAGAAGGATTAAGGGAAGAAGGTGGTGGTCGGCCACCTATGGAGGTGGTGGACGACCTTGATGATGGTGGAGGAAGGCTTAAAGGTGGAGGATCTTAGGAGCAGGGAGTTGTCCAAGGAGGGGGGGCTTCCAAGGTTGTCATCGACTATCTTTTATAGATAGGAAGAAGGTGTTGGACGACCACCTTAGGATAAGATCCTAAGGTGGTCTTTGTTACCAAAAGATCTTATCTCTTGATCTTTCCATAAGAAAGATCAAAGAGATAAGATCATCTTATGTTGGGCGGCTATAAGAGGATAAAACCACTTGCTTAATGTATAAGCAAGAGTATGTGTGGGTTTGTGATGTGTGTGCGTGTGTGCGTGCGTGAATATTTGTAGGTGTGTGTGCATGGACTTAGGTGGGTTTAGGTTGGTTCAACCTTGGTTGGGTCTAGTTGGTTGTGTCCTAGTCTAATTAGGTGTATGTGTGTGAGATTGTTAGGAGATCCCTAATTAGGTTCTTCATCAACCTAATTAAGTTGTGGGTGAGTCAATTGGATTCTAATTGGATCCAATCAGACATGCATGGGTGGACTTGCATCCAATCAAGTCCTGTGTGAACTTGATTGCACTTGGGTGCCACCAATCAACTAGGTATGCACCTTGACTAGGCTAGGTTTGCTCTCCTCTAATTAGACTCATTGTTGTTTAATTGACAAAGGTAGTCTCAAATTAGGTTTGATGAGCCCAATTTATAAAAGGGTTAGCCTAATTGACTCACATTGAGTCAATCAGGTTTAGTGTGAACCTCATTAGATTCTTGGATTAGGATTTGGGTCTAACCTAATTAGGTTAGGGTTAAAGGTAGTGTGATAGGCCTAGGAGGTCTCTAAATAGGTTTCTTAAGGTGTATGGTAGGGTTTCTAGGTCAAAGGAGGCAAGCTCAGGTTTTTTGTTCCAAAAACAGGAACCAGAGAGAACCTCTAGATGTCCTGAAGGTTAGTCAGACAACTTATACTTCAAAGTTGGATGTCTGAAGAATAGGTTGGATGTCCAATACTCTAACAGTATCGGAGTTGGGTTCTAGCTGGAGTTTTTGCAGGAATTGGATGTCCAGACACACTGTCTGGACGTCTAGAAGTGTGCTGGAAAGTGAATTGAGGGATTTCTAGGGTGAGTTTAGGTTCCTAAGTACTTGGGTAGCCTAAATAGGTTTTAGGCACTAGTTTCCTAGGGTTTCTAAGGTAGAGAATCCTAAGTCTTCTCATTTTCTGCATTAACTCTAAACAAGTATTCGACATCTTTTGTTCTTTTTCTCTTCTTATGTTCTCAAACTCTTTATTCCAAATATCCAACTCCAGCTCTGCTATAGCTTTTGCTCTTATCCATCTTTATTCCATCCAGAATAGCTTCTAATCTACTAATAACCTATAAACAAGAATAAATCCTAATTAGCATAGAAAAATGGTATTATAACATATGTAGTTAAGTAAAGAAATGCAATGCATGATATGCAATTTATGAATGCACTATTTACAAGTTAAACTAGATCCTAACATGATTCAGGTTAACTAAGTCGTATAATTGTTGTGCAATCAGAGAGATCTCAAATTTGATCTCTCGCTCTGGTGGAAGTCTTGGGATGTCCTTTGGAAGCATATCTGCATATTCGCGTACAACTGGTACACTCCTCATCTCTAACTTCTCTCATGGAGTACAGATACATAGGCAAGGTATCTGCTGCACCCCCATAGTAATCTGCCTGCCTGCAAAGTTGAGATACACCTGACTTGTCTGCTCTCAGATCTGCCATAAACCTCAAACTATGGTGCTCTTGGAATCAAGAAGACAACTTTGTTCTCGAAACAATGGACCGATGCATGGTGCCCTGGCAACCAATCCATGTCGAGAATGGCATCAAAATCCTCCATCTCAATTTCCATCAGGTCAGCTAACAGAGTGTAGCCCTTGATGTCCACCTTACAATCTCTGAATGCTATCTTAGCTACCTTACTGGACCCCTGATGACCAATGGCTCATCTAGTAGTACTGGTTGTTTCTTTAGTTTTGCAGAAAACTTAGGTGATATAAAAGAATGGGAAGTGCCAGAATCAACAAAGAAAATACCAACTGATAAACACCAGTTTATCATCATTTTTATGCCATAAAACAAATCTAGCTCTTAGGGTTTTAACTGCACAAATGGGTTTTCAGGCTGCATTTAGGCATTTACCTAGGTTAGGCATGCATTGCATTTTTAATTATAGTTTTGATGCATTTATCTGAGTGTCAGGATTAGGAAGAATGTCAGACCCACATACCTTGGCACTCAGGAAGGTAGAAGATGAAGAAGAAGCTCTTATCAACTGGATTCCAACTAGATCCATCCCATCATAGCTGGATCCCAGCTAGATCCAGCTCATCCCAACTGGATCCCAACTCCATCTAGCTAGATCAACTCATCTCTAGCTCCATTCAACTCATCTCAGCTAAATGGTAGCTCTAGCTAGTTCACCTCAGCTCCATTCAACTCATCTTAGCTGGATGGTAGCTCAAACTAGCTCAAGTCTGTTGATCCCAACTCCATTCCAGCTCCTCCAGCTTAGAATAGTTCATTGGAAGCTCAACCTAACTCAGACTAGCTACTGCCATCAACTAGCTAGACCTAGTCAGCTGAAGATGACCTCAACTAACTCAGGCCAGCTCAAGTTCAGCTCTTGGAGACCCAACTCAGCTCAACTTGGTTGAGCTGAGCTACTTGACCTAAGCTAGTTACTCCAGCTAGCTTGGTATTCTCTAGGAAGACCAATCCCAGCTCCCCTCAGCTCATTTCAGCAGAAGCCAGCTCACCTTGGCTTGACTTAGTAGCTAGCAAAGAACTAGCAAGCTAAGCCAGCTAAGGTAGCTCCTTGCAGTTCTCTTCAGCAGCCACCAACTCCAGTGTAGCTCCTTCCAGCTACCTCTAGCTCCTCTACCTCTAAACCCGAGCTCACTCCCCCTCTCTACCATACTCCCTACTAGCTAAGCTAGCTTAGCTTAGCTTAGTTAGTCACCTCCTTGGCCACAAAAACCTAACCCTAAAACAACACTTAACTAGTCCACCAAAGTAAGCCACCTACCTACACCTACTCCTACTCCAACTTGGCACCACCACCACCACACCTCTTCACCCCATAACCTCCACCAAGAGACACCAAGGTTGGCACCAAAAACCACCTCCAACCACCTCCCTTTGTGGTGTCATTTTTCCCTCCAAAAACCCTCTCATCACAACCCTACACCTAAGCCCACGACTAATCCCAACCCTACACCTAATCCACCTTCTAGAAACCCCCAATTAGGTGCCAAAGTGGAGGCATCTCTCCACTCATGGACATCCACCAAGGGGTGGAATCAACCCATAACTACCCCCCTTGCATCATTTAAAGTGGCTCCAACTAACCTAGGCCCTAGGATCCCCATAACCACCCATAACCTCCCTTAGAATCAATCCTAGCCCTACACGTGTCCACGCCAACCATCTCCCTCTCCACTTCTATATATACCCCACCTAACCACCACCTAAATCCCATCTTCTCCCTTAGTTAGGTCCACCATTAATCCACCCATTCTCCACACCAAGGAAGGAGAGAAGATCAAGGGGGCAACCTATCCACCCCCTTGGTGCCTTCTTCCTCTCTTTCTTCTCCCTTAGCCACACCAAGGAGGTGGTCATCTTCACCAAGAGGGGACGACAAGGCAAAGGAGGAGCCAACAAGGTGGTTGATGCCGACCTTCGAGGAGAGCTTGAAGGAAAGCAAATTGAAGAAGGAAGAGAAGGAGAACTCTTTTCAAGTGTGGAGCAACCACACTTGGAGCAAGGGCTATCCGGATCTTCTACCAGAGAATTCCCCCTTCTTTATCTTTCCAATTTCTTGTATTAGTTAGTGTTTTCGTCTGTTTTCATGTAACAAGCATTCCTCTACCTGTATTTTACGTTGTTAGTAATACAAGTTTTCATTTCCTTCCAAGTTCATGTTTTAATTTAGTGTGTTTTTCTTCTCTTATTAGTGTAGTGCACACCACACTCTCTTCTTCTAACTACCCTAGGTGAACTTGCCTAGAGTGAACTTAAAAGAGAGGGTTTTATTTTGTCACCTAGGCATAGGTTTAGTGTAGTTATCTCCGCTTTCAAGAACCCGATTATTTCCAAAATCATAAAAACAACAAAATCAAAAATCACAAAAATACATGTGTTGATTTGAGAGGCGAGAGAGAGAGAATCATTTTTGTGACTAATAATTTGGCCTCCTTGGACGACCCTAGATACTCCACTAGCTAGGTTCTATAAATTGTAAAAGCGATTGCGAATTTGTGTGTTGCAATGACTCAAAACCCTAATCTTATCAAATCATGCATTTTTCACATCACCAACCGCTGGTCAATTATCATCATGCCTACCACCACAGATGGTGAAGCCAGTGCATCCCTCAAAGATAAAGCATATACTCATCCTTCCGGTGAAGGTGTAGAAGAACAGGTCATGCTCTGAGTAGGCCTATGTCCTGGAGCAATCCCACCTCCTCAGTACTGTTGGGAGCCCCCACCACAAGTCTGATAAGTTTGAGTTGCTCCTCCATTCTGGCTGAAGGACATCCCACCCTAGGTCCCCGTCTTGGCTGGGCAATCCTTCCTAATGTGGGCCTACTAGCCACAGTTGTAGCAAGATCATTGCTCTGGTCCTGATTGTGCCTGTCCCACGATGCCCTGAGTTTGTGCGAGCGTAACAGGACAGGGCTGAGTGTATCCCAAGGTTGAGGTCGATGCCTGCTATTAAGGGGCCTGAGGTACAAGTGGTGGTGCTCTGTATGGTTGGTACCTTTGGTCCCTCCTCTTCTGAAATCAATTTTGAAACTCTGGCCTCTGCCCTGATCCTTTGCCAAAGCTCCTGTGGGTCTCAGTGTCACCCTGCTCATAGTTCATAGCTGTGTCAACAAACTAGGCAAATGTGTCCAACGGAAGCAGGTTGAACAAGTCCAATACTTGCTAACAGTCATCGAACCTTGCCTCAGGTTGTGGAACTCGAGCCTCCTCTGATCCTGCTAGGTCCTGGGGTAGTACTGGTCACTGAAGAGCTCAAGGAAGCGACCCTAGGACACCACTCAAGTGCCTTCCTACTAGCGCACGAACACCCACCAGTGGTGTGTCGCACTAGTCAGCTGGTATGTCGCGGAAGGTACCTTGTAGTCCTCCGATGAGCAAATAGTGTTGAAGGCCTTCTTGATCTATTGTATCCAGTCTTCTAACCTTGTAGGATACTCCTCCCCCTTGGGGACTTCAGCTTCCAGAGCTCAGTGAAAATCTACCAATGTTAGCGTAGAGGATCCACTAGTTCGTCCTTCAATGGGGGAGGCCCATGGTTCTCCTTGCTTTCCTCATTAGGGGGAATGTGTACACACTGGATCGAGGGATGCTCCTGATCACCAAATCCCCCTCTTCCCACTTGAGACACGAGAGGTAGTCTCTACTCCAGCATCCTGAAAAAGGTCTCTATAAAGGCCTGGAACTGAGTGGCCAGGTCTGGAACCTGCTAAGGGGGATCAACCTGTGGATCCCCATCGATCCGGCTAGTAGCACTAGCCTACTTGGACCTATGTGAAGCCATCTCTCTCTACATGGTGAAATTAATTGTCAGTAATCACAAGTCCGCAATAAAATCAGAATATGCGAAAACTTATGTGAATCAAGTTTCCCATCAATCAATGGGTGGGTATCTGTCATTTAACAAATTTTGAATATCTGCATGGTTTTCCCGGATCGTTCTATGACTTAGTGCGGTGACCTTGCTCTGGTACCATCTGTGATGACCCAAGTCCCGCCAAGCGATGAAATCTGAGTCATTGTTTGTTGACAACCAACACAAACCACCCACAAGATCGCAGTCACCCAACACATAGTCATAGAACATCAATAGCCAAGCATTCATCCATAATGCATTAAATGAAAAATAAATAAAGTGCTGACAACATGAAAAATTCACCATAAAAGTAGAAAGTAACATGTTTTCGTACAATCACAAAAGACAGAAATAAAATCTAACAACAGAAAAGAACAACCAAGAGTCACTGGCTCAGTATGGACCGTCTCCTCAAGTAGGACCCGATTCCGCAGAGGACTGACCAATAGCAGCCGCTACACCCGATTACTCAGCAACACCTGTGTATGAAAATAGAGAAATACATCAGTAAAAACTGAGTAGAGTAGAACTATAACTAGTAGCAACAATGACAAGAGTAAAAGAAAGAGGGCACTATATCAACAGTTCATCTGTTTACAAATTATTACTTATTCAATTTCGTTTATGCAATTTTCCCATATTATTATAGTTCACAATCCATTAATCGACGTCTCAGGCATGGGACGATCTCGTGTAACTTCCTGCAGAGCAAGACCGGTATAAGCCACCATCTTGGTTGAGAAGGCAGCTTATACCCATCAAGTCTCCACTCTTCGTCACATTAGGGTTATTGTGGAAAGGGGTGGAAACTACATTGTGTAGCATGAACATGTACAAGCACTATGTACAATGAACCATAGACAACCAATGGCCCACCCCTCGGTCGAGAAAGAAACCACTCTAAACCTTGAGTCACACATCTCGCAAGCCTAACCAAAGAGTCATAGGAAAGCCGGCAACTCCCTAAACTAGCCCCAAAATAAGGCTGAAAGACCAAAGCTATAGCCAAATCTGGCAAGTAGTGAGGCTAAAACTAGTTATCCATTCTTTAAATCCTAACTAAACTATCATTACTAAATCAAATCTAGATAACTATATCATTTTATTGTCATCAATCAAATAGGCTAACATGCTTACATCATTAAGTACAGATTTAACAGATATTCACATTACCCTCTAATTTGTTAGTTTACAAATAATTTTTAATTTATGCCAGAGGTCCCATATTGTTTAGAATTTAATGAACACAACAGAATTTATTTCATGGAAAATGGAGTTCATTTCATGCATGTGATAACAAGGTCATGCTTTAACATCTTAATACTCAATGATCATTAGATATCAAGTTAAGTATCCAAAAGCAAAAACCATACTATCATAGGGTTCCAAGCTCAACAAAGAGGGAAACGCACACCAACAGGCACGAGACATGCGAAGAACTAAGCGAAATGGGTCTGCAGTTACCTGGAAACTAGATAGAAACGAAAGAGAAGTAGGCTACTCTACCTAACATCTTTGGAGGGTCATGGTGACTCTAAACTTTGCGTACAGGGCTTGGGGGCAATCTCCACACCCACCTCAAAGTCCTTGCATGCACCAGGGGCAAGACTTGGTTCACATGGACCAAAAATAGGGTTGGAATCACCTAATCACATTTCTAATTTTTTACTAAAGAAAAAGACTCAAAAATGAAAATAAAGTGTTCCAACGTGTAGTACACATCAATACGATTCCAATGGTACCATATTTGTCGAAATCCAAGGTCAGGAAGGCCACAAACTAGTCAAAACAGCGAGAGGGGTCACTGAACCATCCAATTCAAGTGAATCGGCCACTAGCCCACGCAAGCCACGTTGGGACACGTGTCACTATGCTATTGGTCCACGTGGTTTCACGCAGATAGCTGCCTCCACCATCTTACACACCAGATACCTCTGGATCACGGCACACGACGTGCATCCAGGCGATCAAGTGTGCCTCGCCTCTTTTCACAAGCATGTGCATGTGAGAGCACCTTGCCACGCGTCACTTGCCGATGAACAACCACTGCCACCCATCTCTTTGTCGATGCACACCTCCACTGCTGCCCTGAAAATTGTGGTGGGAAGCCCGAACTTCTCGCTATTGCAAATAGGTCCCTACAAACCCTAATTAGATTTTCTTAATGAAAATTTAACTCTTTCCTTCTCTCTTTCCCTTTGGGTTTTGGAGGGCTTATAGACTAATGACGAACCAAAGACCCAAGGGGGTCTTTTTATAGACCCGAATTAGGTTTAGGTTTAGGATTAGTGAAGTGAAATATCTAAAATACCTCTAGGGTTGGGTCTACCTTACATTTAGGTCTTTTTCAACTTATTTTGACCATAACTTGAGCTATACACCTCGGATTCGCGTGAAACAAGCGTCGTCAAAAAGCTTGAAATGAGAGGAATCCAAGGGTGCCATACATGGCACCCTTTTGATGATGTTTTACTAGGGGTTGACTTAAAATACATGTTTTTTGGGCAATTTCAAGAGGTACTGGTACTGACACTGAACCGTGATCGTGATTACAGGTTTGAATTGACCTAGACCACTCTGAAATGACTCGGAGCCTAGATTTTGGGATGTTACATACAGGACTAGGTCACCTAGGGTTTTAGGTTATCCTAGGTTTTAGAATAGGATTTAGGATTATGGTTTAGGGTTACCCTCCTCTCTACCTCCTTTTTTTTGCGCCCCTCTCCCTCTCTTATTCTTCTTTAAACTTTATTGCTCTGCTTATTCTCTTCTACAAATGATCTTTAGAGGTCTTATTTATCTTTATTTCGCATCTAGATCAGGATCATCAAATCTTCTTATTGCCTGTGAACATAAATAGAAACATTAAATAGCAGGATTATCTTTCATTATTTTATGTACAGCTATATGAATTTAAGTAATGCATGATATGCTAATTATGAATGTAATATGTGTGACTAGCTAAGATTCTAACATTATTTAGGTTAAGTAAGATTATGATTGCTATGTAATCATACCATCATACCTAAATTTTACTAGTCCCTAGCAAAGATAAATGAATGCTTTGTCTCCAACTAGAGTTTTGCATATTAACTAAACACTTTTATCAATCAAATTTCAGAGGAAAAGTTAAGACTCTTATTCTAATTAGCCTATAGTGTCAAGGATATACATCTATACTTGGGTAATCTAAATCTCTCATTTTCTTTTTAACTTTAACCTATAGTTTTGAAGTTTGATTTCTTAGGCTTCACTACCCACTCAAGGTTTGTTAGCCATAAATTTAAAGTATTCATGCATAAGTATAATAGATTTGACTTGCAAGCATATAAGGTTGCAAAAATTCAGGTTTCAAGGCATTGAAATTTGATTGCCTTGTTCACCATGTAAAAATTGATGATAACAATCTAAATCGAAATCGTCATTAAATCGTGGCAGCAAAAATGAGTGAATTAGAATAAAATATAGATTAAACCACGTATAATGGGGGGGTTTTCGAATCCACAGGGAGACTATTAGAACTCACATCAAAATCTTATTTAATTACATAAGCAATTGCTCAAAGGGAATAATGTTCACATCAAAATATTCTCGACAATCAAACACGACAATCAATAAAATCAAACTAAGTTTCATGAGATGTGGGACTCCCCTCATGTGCGGGAGCGCAGGTGACGGTGGTGGCAGTCACGATGTCGTGACGGAGGTCGCATGTGGTTGTCAGAAGTTGCAAACCCACACACCCCTCGCGTTGTCACCGTGATGGGGCTGTCGAAGTGTGTTGAGGGTGCATGAAGAAGGAGGTTTGGCCTGGTGTCTGCAATAGCCTCTACCTCTACATGCTTGGCTAATGGTGGAGGATCAAGGAAGATGACACCTTGGTGTGCATGCTTCTACCCATGGTCGAAGGTGATGGTTCGTGGAGATCGGCCTGAGGTCGCCCCCTTGTGTGTGCTTTCCCTGAGGTCATCGCTAGTTGGTAGTGCCAACCGGTGGTATAAGGTGAAGGTGGTGTTGGTCAGTGATGTAAGGTGCAAGAGGTAGGCGAGGGAAGGTAAGGAAATGAGGGTCGTTAAGAGGGCAGCAAGGAGAGGGGAAGAAAGCGAGGTGGAGGATGAGAGGTGGCCTGAGGTAGCGCCCTGGTGTGCATTGCTAGGTGGAGCTAGGAACCACGAGGGTCGAGGAGAAGGGAGAGTGCCCTGGTGTGCGCGAGCTCCTCCTCCCTCTAGTGAGGTAGCAAGGGAGAGCCGAAGTTGGAAACCGCCCTCTGTCGTGATGAGAATGCCCCTTAGGGCCTACACTCGTCGCTCCAGTTGTGTTCGAGTCACGTGGATAGTTGAGAGTGATTCGATGAGGAGAGTCTATGCAAGGAGCAGAGTCAGGTCATGTTGAGTGTGAGTCACCATGAGAGAGAGCATGAGGGAGAAAGGTCCGTGAGCATTTGCATGGAAATGGGTTTTCTTTGTGTGTTAACTGAGAGAACGAGAGTGTGTGGTGGGTGCGTGATTGAATGTGTGTGCGATGAGTGAGAGAGTGTTGTGTTTGTGCGTTGGTTGTGGGTACATGGAATGGGCTGCATGGGATATGGGATATGCATGGGCTGAGGTCGTGGGTGAAATGAAATGTGCATGTGTGTGCTTGAGTGAGGTAGTGGAGTGTATGTTAAATGTATGAAATGGGTATGGGTGCAAGGGTGTGTGCGGTGTTATATTTATGTGATTAAGTGTTATGATGAGTGGTAATTATTCATGAAACAACAATTCTCACAACAATTATTTATATACATAACGAGTTATAAAATGAAATAAAATATATGTAAATCTAAGTAATGATACATGCAATTATTTTATGACCTAATGCAGTTATTAACAAACATAAAATATAGGGACAAAGTTAACTTAGGCTTAACAATAGTCTATTGAAATGGACTCATCAAAATTCATTCCCAATCATCTCAAATTTCACTTTTGGTTTGGCCTTACTCAGAACTGATAACTTTCTCCTCACTTGTTTCTCTCCAGTGGTCAACACTCTAAATGTATATCTCTCTAGTTGGACCCTAGGTCTCTTTTCCTAATATTTTTTTCTCTAATTTGTTTTCTTTTCTAATTTTCTTTTTTGTATTTTTGGATGGAAAGAACATCCATATGTAGTATCAAGGTGTTACTTTATTTGTGGCACCCATTTGTAACAAGGAGCTTATTTATTAATTTGCAATTTCCTAACTTCTCTTTTTTTCCTTTTTCTTGTTTTTTACTTTTTTTATTCTCCAATTCATTTTCCTTCATCATTTCAAGAATCTCCCCACCGAAATCCTTGGGGTGAAAAGGAATTAAACCTGATCTTAGTAATGCCTTTGTTTTCATGGTTTTAGATGCTTGTAACTCAATTCTAATGTGTGTGAAATATTGACCACTTAGGCTATCTACCTCTTAAACCAGAGAGTGGACAGCAAAGCCTTATACTTACTTCTAGACCATTGCTTTTGGCTAGCCAGATTCATCAAGAATCAAACCAAGCCAAGATCTAGTGAACCATCCTCAACTGATTGAGCTAACTATAGCTTGTTAAGCATTATGATCTAAGGTTCCTTACTATCCTCTTGGTTTCATTAACTCTAAGCACATAATATTTCTACTCAACTTAGTTAGAGATATGCAAATGTGCTATTTACAACGATAAAATCTAATTTTTTTATTTTACAACTTTTTTGAAAAAAATCTTCAAAAATGAATTTGCAAAGTTTTCTAGGTATTGATAAAAAGTAACTCAGCAAGTACACTACCCCCCCCCCCCCCTAATGACTAGTTTATTACATGTCCTCATTCATGAAAATAAATACAAAGAATAAGGGTAGAGGTCACTTGGAATAATATCTAAGTTTTCTGGCATTTAACATATTCAATACCTATGCAAATATAGAATGATAGGAAAATATGCCATATATAAAAAGAAATGGTTTTTTTTAATCAGTGAGTGCTGAGTTTAACGTCTCCAGCTGGGCGAAGACTCTATCAGATGGATCAACGATTATTGTTGAGAGGGTGAAGATTCATATTAAGATATGATTGTGTGGTGCAAGAGTCAGTGGTCCATAAATGTGGACCATATGATTATGTAGCCCCACTTCAAAGGGTCTTTTTAATCTGAGGTACAGTATGAGAAAAGATATGAAGCAGAAACAAGGTTTGCGATGCTGAACCTGCTCAATGATATCATCATAGATCCAGTTCGAAAGGAAAAGAAGAGCTGGTGGAGGAAGAAGATTGCAGTTCAGGTTTGATTTGGAATCTAAATCATATGGGTCTATGTGAGGCTCGAGAACATGTGTAATATCAATGATTAGAATCTCTCTAGGTTACAGGCCATATGGGGATAAAGGTAGAGCTTGAGAGATTGAAAGTTCTATGTTGAATGCCTCAAAATCCTCGTCAGAGTAAATGGATAACCAGAGTTCGAATCATCAATTGTATCTTCCTCATCAGAAATTGTCTCTTCGTTGGAGTCAAGCCATCCAGTTGAACTAGATGGTTCCTAATTTCTTCCCCAATCTATTGTGTTTTGAGTTCCATTTTCTAGGGTAGTGTCTTCTTTTTTTTGATTCATTGAATTAATGGTTTCTTCCTCTAAATCCCATACTTCAGATGAGTTTTTAGATTCCTCGAATAAATCATCATAAGTTATCCCCAATAATCTTGCAATGTCTTGATGGTCTCTTTCATAGGGAGATTCTATGTCTTGCTCATTCAGATGATGTTGGGGGTTGGAGTTAGAGATGGGAAGTTAGGAAGCAGGTCTCTTGATGTAAATATGTTTACACTACTTAAGATGTCTATTTATGCATGTTCTTAAGCATAAGATTGCATTGCATGCTATAAATATTGCATAACATGCATCATCTTGCATTTAGAGTAGTTTGAATAAAATAGAGGTTAACTGTCTCCTTTTTTATTCATGAACAGGGCAAACTTTTTATCAGAGCCTCGGATAGAAGATCCAACCGTACAGATGTGATCAAGGCGACGATTGGAGTTCAACGACTCCAAGATCGCCCTAATCAAACATCTGTAGCATCAGATAGAGACCAGGGAACCCTAGAAGATCAAGGGCCAAGATGGTGTGAATCTACACTTCAAACGACAAATTCGACTGCACGGATGGATTCGGATCAACGATCGCAGCCTAACGATGCAAAAATTGACTCAATCCGACAACCGTGGCACCATCTACATCATCCAGAAGATGGATGGCTTAGATGGCGCCACGTGGTGCCATCTCAGCCGCCCAACCGGCCAAAGCACCGCCACACCGTCTCTTCTTCAATCAAAGCACCGCTTCTCCGCCATTGGATACACATCCAACGGCTATGGATGCGCGCGCCTGATTTCATCTACGCGACCTTCTCGACTGCATAGCGCAGCAGAGACGACTCTACGGGCGAAGCAAAGGTTGTGGGGTCGAGCCCCCGCGAGCCTCAAATCAGGCACGAGCGAGCGGGTGCAAGGAGCGTCGGATCGCGATCAAATGGTAGCACGTGCCCAATCTGCCCTACGCACTATTGCACGCATGGCGAAGACGCAGCATCGTAGGCGGGCGGGTGCGTGCTGAGGAGGCAGGCGTAGTGCGATCTAAGCCGTCCGATCTCGCGATCGGACGGCTGAGATCAGTTGGACGTGCGCATGCACGGGCAAGCGAGCGGGCGTGCGGGCGCCGCCCACTACACCCACGTTCAAACCTTTAGCGATGGTTTTATCTGTCACTAAAGGTCCTGAATTAATGTTTTTAAAGTTGTAATGACTAAATTGCCCCCACTCCTTGCAACTATAAAAGGAGATTCCCTCTACACGAAATTCTCATCCCTTCCTTCTCTTCTCTACCTCTCCAAAGCTCAAGAGAAGCTTGTCCCACACCCGAGATGCTTCTCGCGAGAAAAAGTCAAATTTTCGTCCCCATTCAGAAGTGGATCCCGCGACGACGACGACGTGCTGCCCCATTCCCGTTCTTCTGCTTCGTCCTCCTTTGCCCTGCTCCATCCTCCTTCATCCAAGCGTCGTCTTTTCTGGCTCGTCCTCGAAGCGATCGTTGAGGAGGATAACTTCTCTCTCCCATTCTTCTTTATAACTTTCTAATGTAGAATTTTCCTGCTTTCTAGTATAATTCTTATTTGGTTTTATTGTATAAACATTTTGAATTATTGAATGCATGTTTTCTCTCTCTCTCTCTCCCTTTTTAGTCTAATTGTTGTTATGGCTTCATTGTAATTACATCGCCTCACTTTTCAAGAAAAATTTTAAAAGAATATAATTGCGTATATAGATCGACGTAGCCTCCCTATGTTCGACTCAGAATTTCCATTTCAGTATAAATTTTATTTGTTGAATACAAGTTCTTCGCTTTTAAACTACGACGATAGGTTTTTCAAAACCAAACACATTAGCGTAGCAACTCGACGTTCAACATTTTGGCGCCGTTGCTGGGGAGGCAACGATTTCCGATCTTCTTTTCGCATTTCTTGCACTTTATTATTTTCTAACTTGCTTTCTCTTGTGTCTATTGTTTTGCAGAGACCTCCATCAGGGAATCATCAAGCGGTAGACTGGAGTAAAGTGCAGTTGAAGACAACTGTAAGTGCTCCCCATTCTTCCCCCCTCCATAGATTTCATTCGCCACATTAAATCCAAATTCCAATTAACCTGAGTGTTTGCATAAATCCTAGGAGTAGTTTCATTGTTTGGATTCTCACTCACATTCATTCCACCCTCATTTATAAAAAATAAAAAATAAAAAGATAATCTTGTGGGGCAATTTTCAACAATCACACAACGTACACCCACATTCAAGGCACTTACCAAATTGATTTGTTTCTACTCAACCGGGTTCTGATCTGTGGAACTGGTACACACAAAGCAACACATAAAAGAGTAGAAATCATTCTAGGTTAACCATCTTTGAGTGCCTAACTTAGTGGTGCATTTGTGGCCAGTTGTTTGAGTTGTTTGGGCCGCACCACTTTACTTAAAATAAACTCATCAAGTAGCTCCTCCTTAGGGTTTTCAATCTAGGTCTATTCGAAGCACTTCATTTTCTTTCTGGTTTTAAAGAAAAATAATCTTCACCCATGTTTGACAACTTGGTTTGCCTAGAAACTTGATTGCAATCTACCTAATTTGAAACCCTAAAAGCTACTTAAGCAAGATTTGAACATTAAAATCCACGCATCACAAATAATCTTGCTTGAAAACCCTAGTTGTGCATGCACTTACACAAATCTCAATCAATCATTAAGGGCACAACCCATTTAAGGTCCCATCACATTCCATAAGCACCACAATCCCAGGCCTTAATAAAATTGAGTAGATGTTGGCCTTAAGGTCTGATTCCCTCTTCAGGGCCTAGTCTGAGTTTGTCTTTGATTAACCTACTTGTACTGATTAATATGATGTCTAGCTAGGGGAGTAGCATCAAACGACCGTGACTGGGGGGTACACTAGGAACCGGAGGCGAAAGCCGAAGGAAGAACCTTCTCCTCAGTCCCTCCTTCTAACTGGTTGGATTGAACAGACGCAAATAGAGTAAATCATTTACAGTCTTAAGGTAGGTTTTGAGAGTCAGTAGATCCTTAGGCTACCCCACTTAAGGACAGCCTTGTTTTGTTGTGCTACAAGGTCCCTATCCCCAGTCCTTCCGACCTTCTCCTAGTTTAAGCTGGGAAGTCGGTCATTGAATCCCCAAATGGAAGGACCATTAGAGTATTCTAGGAGGTGCAAATTGGATTTTGGTCAAATTGATCCCATGGCCGATCAACAGCCTCCTTTGCTTGGAAATCCATAGGAAGAATTTCGAAGGTAGCTGGAACAAATGCAGAGAATGCAGGAATGGTTCCAGAGAATGCAGGGCACTCAGCCCTTGAAGGATTTTTATGATCCTTCAAATTACGGGGAACGTCCCGGCATCCAGATTCCAGCCGGTGGTGTAGAAATCAAGCCCCAGGTGTTAAGCCTGATTAAACATTATCATGGGCTTGGCTCCGAAGATTCGTTTCCGCACTTGGAGGACTTGACCACTTTAGTCCAGACCACCAAGGCATGAAACGTAAACGAGGAGCAAATGATCATGAGGCTCTTCCCCCACTCTCTTAGGGATAAGGCCGCGCATTGGTATAGGACAATAGGAAGACCAATTGCAACTTGGAATGAGTTGAAATTGGCCTTTCTGAAGAAATTCTTCCCAGTCGGACGTACCAATGCTTTGAGACAGGCAATCACTACCTTTACCTAGCGGCCGGGGGAGCAGTTTCATGTGGCCTAGGAGTGATTCCAGGACCTATTGCGGAGTTGCCCACACCACGAGGTGTCGAAATGGCAACTCGTGCAGATCTTCTATCATGGGTTGACTGAGCAACTCAGAAATCCTGTGGATGCTTCTTGCGGAGGCAATTTCCTCAATAAAGATGCAGATAGTGCACATGATTTATTTGAGGAAATGAGTGAGAATTCAATCAATCATGCCTCCATGGATACATTTAACCGGTCCCAGCAGCCCAGATCAAATGTCAATGAAGTCCATGACTCTCATTCATTTGATATGGAATTGATTTGTAGCCAACATGATAAGGTGGACTTGGTTGCTAAGAGAATGGAAGAGTGGATGGCTGGCAATTCTATGAACAACTCTCGATCCACTCAATCCCAAAATTTGGGATTCCATTCTTCATGAGCTTCTTCTGGACGGGAGTTCGTGAATCAACTCGATGCGGCTCAACCTGTGAGTCATCATTTTTCGGAACCCCACGGGTTCCAAACTGGGGCCTTTGATCCCAGTTTTTCTGATCCTTCCCTTTCTTTCTCTCCATCCTCACCCTATGAGGATGGCTGTGTTGTACAAGAGAATGTTAGATCCAACCCCTACATTAATGCCTATAATGCAAGTTGGAGAAATCACCCTAACTTCTCTTAGAAAAACCTGGGGCAACAGACCCAATTCCGACCCGACAACTATGCTCCGCAACGACCAATGAGTCAAGGTCATGTATACTCTTAGTTGCCTCCAAAAGGTCAATCAGCCAGCTTGGAATGCCCATCAACCTGCTGGGCAGGCTAATTTGAACTGACAAATGGTAGAGATGCAAGGATCCATGCTCTAGCTCATGCAGCAAATGAAAACCTTGCTGGACAACTTGCAGTACTGGCTCATTGCTAACTCTCGTCAACCCGAATCTCTACCATCCCAACCCATACCCAACCCACGAAATATTTTGAATTCGGGCAACCAAGCCCATGGGTACAGAAATCAGAGGGACCCACACGCACATGCTCAGGTGGTTGAGCAGGGTTCCTCGTCCTCTTCTTCTTCTTTTGCAAATCAACAATTCATGGCTAATCAAGCCCCTCCAATCTTTTCTAACCCTCCCCAAGACCCAAATTCTTATGCATCTGCAAATTATGTCACTTTGAGGAGTGGTAAGCAAACTCAGGATCCACAACCACACTATTCTGATCTTTTGAATCTTGAAGAACCTGAGGAGAGAGAGGAGAATTCTAGAGGAGAAATCAAGGCTCAGGAACATGATTCCAAAGATCTGACTCATGTTCCTTTTCCTGAAGCCTTAACCAAATGAAAGAAGAAGAAGTCTGTTGATAGCAATGAGGAGCTTCTGAATCTATTTAACAATGTTGAGATCAATATCCCGCTCCTTGATGCTATCAAGCACATACCAGCTTATGCAAGATTTTTAAAGGAATTATGTACACAAAAGCATAAGTCGAGAGAATCTGTTCCGAGGAAGGTGGTACTCTCTGAGCAGGCTAGTTCTGTTATCCTGCACCACCTCCCTCAGAAAAAGAGAGATCCAGGTGCTCGATTGATTTCTTGCGTCATCGAAGATTACACATTTGATAGAGCCCTTTTGGATCTGGGTGCATCCATCAACCTAATTCCGACTTCTCTTTACGAGAAGTTTGGGTTAGGTGAACTTCGGCCAACTTCAATAACGCTACAGTTAGCGGACCGCTCGGTCACAAATCCGCGAGGCATTATTGAAGATATTATAGTTAAGCTCAAGGATTTCTATTTTCCTGTAAATTTCCTTGTCGTTGACATGGATGTACCTAATAATCTGAGGAACATGCCCATCATTCTAGGGCGTCCGTTCCTGGCTACCGCTAAGGCCAACATTAATTGTGAAAGTGGTAGCATGGAAATCGGCTTTGGGTATCAACGAATGAAATTGGACATTTTTAAAGCGATCAATAAATTTGAGGATTGTTGATTTATTAAGGAACTTGATGAGAATAATGAAAACATTGAAACTTGTTTGATAGTTTCTTCAATCAAAAGTTCTTCCTTGGATGACAAATTTGACCCACAACCCTCTATGGCTAACCTGCCATCTTCTGAAGAGGTTATTGATTTTGTTCACTCACAACCTCTTCCTCTTGTTGAATCTTCAACATCTACCCTACCATCAATCATCAACCCGCCTCAGCTTGAATTGAAACCATTGCCTGAGAATTTGAAATATCAATTTTTAGGACCTCAGAAGATGCTTCCTGTGATTATCAGTGCTAAATTGACAAAGGAGCAAGAGATTAAATTGATCAAGGTCCTGAAGGAACATAAGGAGGCAATTGGTTGGACCATTCATGACCTTAGGGGGATTGAACCATCTTACTGTAATTATAGAATATTCTTGGAAGATGGATCCTGCCCTTCTCGCCAGATACAGAGGAGATTAAATCCAAATATGCGAGAAGTGGTCAAAAAGGAAATCATCAAGTGGCTCGATGCAAGAATTATTTATCCAATCTCTGATAGTCCCTGGGTAAGTCCCGTGCAGATTGTTCTGAAGAAAGCCGGGATTACCATTGTGACTAACGAGAGAGGAGAATCTGTAACTCGTTCAGCTTCCTCTTGGAGGGTTTGTATTGATTATAAGTGTTGGTGCTAGAGCACCACGATCATTTGTTTTGATGATAACAAAACACGTGTTATTTAACATTTGCAATTTGAGTCCTAGATTTCAGGTCAATTGCAAATGTGGACGTGTTTAGACGGAGTTCAAGCTCGCATCCAGGACGGATTGGAGGAGCTTGACGGAAAACAGAGGAGGTTCGCGTGGAGCGACAGATTGAAGATGGAAGGAAATGAAGAATAGGATAGATTTCCTTCTTTTGTACTTGTTGTATTTTTCGTTTCTTTTGTTGCTCTTTATTTCCTTAGATATTTCATGTTAAAGAGCCTCAAAGAACCCTAACAGTAGTCCTAGGAACACCGGCAGAACCCTAGGATACTTAGGTTTTCTGTAGAATACTTAGAAAACCAATATAGGATTCAAACAGCACTTCCAGACGTCTAATTCCCAAATCAGACGTCTGATAAAGTATTTTAAGACGTCTGACTGTTGTTTCAGACGTCTGATAACTGTTAGGCTGAACATAGTTAGTTCTGTCTGATGAAATCAGACGTCCATACCTTAGACCAGACGTCTTAGGAGACGTCTGATGACTTTGCCAGACGTCCAATTAGTGGACCGTTGGCTGGCTTAGCAAACACTCAAGAATATGACCGTTAGAGCCTTATCAGACGTCCTAAGGCCTTTCCAGACGTCTGATAAATGACCGTTTTGCCTCGGCTGACCCAAAATCTCTTCTCAGAGATTTTCTAGCCGCTGCAACGTTTGGAAATCAATTCCCACAGTAAAAGTAGGTTTCCAGACGTCCAGACATAGTGCTAGACGTCCTGTATGTCGTCTGATGGACTTGCGTAAAAACCTTGTTTAGATCTGATCCAAGTCAGGGAGAGACCCACCCAAAATCAGACGTCTTATAGTGAACTTCCAGACGTCTGATAAGCCTGTCAGAATAATGATTATTCCTGATTTCGGGCTGATTCACTTGGGCTTTGTACCCAACGGCTATGGAAGCTTTTCTAAGCCTTCTAAAGCCTTCCTAAGGCCTCTATAAATAGAGGGGAGCCTTTACACACCTAGACATACAAGAGATACACTAAGAAAGACACAAGATACACACTTGGATACACTTAGCTACACACTTTCACTCTTTTGTGTCCAGAAAAGCCCTAGCTCTCCAAGCTTAAGCTCCATTCCCTTGAGAGCATCAAACCTTCGCGCACCTGCTCTCCCACCGTTGTTCACGAGAGCGACATTGCGCCGTTGCGTGGCACACGCACTGCGTCATCAACTCGACGCACTCCTAACAAAGGGAAGTTTCCTAATTCCTATAGAAGCTAGGTTCATAATTATTTTGTTGGCTCTATAGGACTTGTTGTTTATTTTATCTTTGTTATTTGGTTGGGTATTCGCTTTGCGAATTCCCGTCTCCTTCGTGGGACAAAATCCTTCTCGTGGAGAGAAGGGGTTGAGGAACGCTACCCTCGTACTTGTAGCGTGGTTGTACTGAGGTTGAATCACCCTCATTTTAAAGTGATTCAGTTAGTGGATTTGATCAACTAGGTTGATCGGAAAATCCTAACTCGAGAGGGTTAGGTGGTGGTTTTCACCCGGTTTGGGTTTCCACCTAAAAACAATTGTGTACATTGTGTGATTGGTTTTCTTTGGTGAGATTGCTTTATATTTATTTCCGCATTTTATTACGTCACCCCTCCTCGTAGGGCCAAAACATTCAATTGGTATCAGAGCAGGTTTTGCTGTTTCGGCGTAACAACCAGGCAAGAAGATCATGGAGGGAAGCATAGCGGCAATCAGAATCTCCGAAGGGCAGTCCACCATCCAACCACCCTATTTTGACGGGAAGGACTTCGGATATTGGAAGTTGAGGATGAAGACGTGGCTCCAAGCCACTGAATTCGAGGTATGGGGATGTTGCGAAACCCCATACGAGATCCCGAAGCGACCCCAAGGAGGCTACTCGCAGCTGTAGATTCGGGAGCTTTCACTCAATGCAAAGGCAATGAATGCCCTGTATTGCGCATTGAGTCCGAAAGAGTTCGATAAAATCCAAGAGTGCACTACCGCCCACGAGATATGGAGGAAGTTAGAAGACACTCATGAGGAGACAAGCTCAGAGGAAGAAGAAGAAGAAGAAGAAACCGCTTGCTTTGGTTTCATGGCCAGATGAACCAACAGCGACAGCGAAAGTGGAAGCGAAGACAGCGACAACGAGGTAAATTTTGATTTACAAGAAGCTTTTAATGAACTATTTGAGATTAGTAAATCACTTAAAATAGAAAACAAAAGCATGAAAAAGAATCTTAGCTTTCTTAAAAATGAAAATGATAGGTTAGAAAAACAACTTAAGGACATAGAAGCTAGTCCTAAAAATGATAACCTATTATTAGAAAATCATAACCTCATTAATAAAAATAATAAATTGATTGAGGAAAATGATAGTCTAAAGTTAGAAATCTATGATTTAAAGACTAAGATGCAAACTATAGAAAAAGAAATTGCATGTCTTAGGGAAAATTATAACAAATTAATCAACAAAGTAGACAAGTTTTATAGCCCTAAGATTGAGAAAGGATCTCCATCAAGGAGACCCGCTAACAAATCCGGATCCAAGCCCACTTGGATACCGAAAAAGGAATTAGAATCTTGTTTTGTAGGGTTCAGGGATAATTACAACATAAAGGACTGGACCTACAAGCTCAAAGCTGGTCAACTCAAGTTGGGAGAACCAAGGAGTAGACCAAGGAGGAGAACAAGAAGACCGACGAGACGGCGAACAAGCAACGGACCCGCCGCACGTCGACCACCAGATTGGAGACCGGCGCCAATGCCCAGGCCTCCAAGCTACGGATGGGAGCCCCATCCAATGTGGCATCCACCACCACCATTCGGGCCATTTTATTGGCCATGGTAGGTGAGGTAAAAATTCTTGACCCTATCTTTGTTTATCAGTAGCATTTAGATAGGGGGAGTTAAAATTTATGAGCTAATTGTCAATTTTTAAGGGGGAGATATAAGGTAGCTAAATTTCCTTTAGTAAGGGGGAGAAAAATAATAGCTATCTTGTTGTTACAAAAAGGGGGAGAATATCACCTTTGTTAAAATAAATTCATAGAAGAGCATGTCTTAAGGTGGAGTTATAGGAAATGTAAAACCAATCAAACCTTTTTGATAATGTCAAAAAGGGGGAGGATTTTTATGCATTATTATTTACGATTTTGTCATCACCAAAAAGGGGGAGATTGTTGGTGCTAGAGCACCACGATCATTTATTTTGATGATAACAAAACACGTGTTATTTAACATTTGCAATTTGAGTCCTAGATTTCAGGTCAATTGCAAATGTGGACGTGTTTAAACGGAGTTCGAGCTCGCATTCAGGATGGATTGGAGGAGCTTGACGGAAAACAGAGGAGGTTCGCGTGGAGCGACAGATTGAAGATGGAAGGAAATGAAGAATAGGATAGATTTCCTTCTTTTGTACTTGTTGTATTTTTCGTTTCTTTTGTTGCTCTTTATTTCCTTAGATATTTCATGTTAAAGAGCCTCAAAGAACCCTAACAGTAGTCCTAGGAACACCGGCAGAACCCTAGGATACTTAGGTTTTCTGTAGAATACTTAGAAAACCAATATAGGATTCAAACAGCACTTCCAGACGTCTAATTCCCAAATCAGACGTCTGATAAAGTATTTTAAGACGTCTGACTGTTGTTTCAGACGTCCGATAACTGTTAGGCTGGACATAGTTAGTTCTGTCTGATGAAATCAGACGTCCATACCTTAGACCAGACGTCTTAGGAGACGTCTGATGACTTTGCCAGACGTCCAATTAGTGGACCGTTGGCTGGCTTAGCAAACACTCAAGAATATGACCGTTAGAGCCTTATCAGACGTCCTTAGGCCTTTCCAGACGTCTGATAAATGACCGTTTTGCCTCGGCTGACCCAAAATCTCTTCTCAGAGATTTTCTAGCCGTTGCAACGTTTGGAAATCAATTCCCACAGTAAAAGTAGGTTTCCAGACGTCCAGACATAGTGCTAGACGTCCTGTATGTCGTCTGATGGACTTGCGTAAAAACCTTGTTTAGATCTGATCCAAGTCAGGGAGAGACCCGCCCAAAATCAGACGTCTTAAAGTGCACTTCCAGACGTCTAATAAGCCTGTCAGAATAATGATTATTCCTGATTTCGGGCTGATTCACTTGGGCTTTGTACCCAACGGCTATGGAAGCTTTTCTAAGCCTTCCAAAGCCTTCCTAAGGCCTCTATAAATAGAGGGGAGCCTTTACACACCTAGACATACAAGAGATACACTAAGAAAGACACAAGATACACACTTGGATACACTTAGCTACACACTTTCACTCTTTTGTGTCCAGAAAAGCCCTAGCTCTCCAAGCTTAAGCTCCATTCCCTTGAGAGCATCAAACCTTCGCGCACCCGCTCTCCCACCGTTGTTCACGAGAGCGACATTGCGCCATTGCGTGGCACACGCACCGCGTCATCAACTCGACGCACTCCTAACAAAGGGAAGTTTCCTAATTCCTATAGAAGCTAGGTTCATAATTATTTTGTTGGCTCTATAGGACTTGTTGTTTATTTTATCTTTGTTATTTGGTTGGGTATTCGCTTTGCGAATTCCCGTCTCCTTCGTGGGACAAAATCCTTCTAGTGGAGAGAAGGGGTTGAGGAACGCTACCCTCATACTTGTAGCGTGGTTGTACTGAGGTTGAATCACCCTCGTTTTAAAGTGATTCGGTTAGTGGATTTGATCAACTAGGTTGATCGGAAAATCCTAACTCGAGAGGGTTAGGTGGTGGTTTTCACCCGGTTTGGGTTTCCACCTAAAAACAATTGTGTACATTGTGTGATTGGTTTTCTTTGGTGAGATTGCTTTATATTTATTTCCGCATTTTATTACGTCACCCCTCCTCGTAGGGCCAAAACTTTCAATAAGAAGCTGAAGACAGCCACTAAAAAGGATCATTTTCCCCTGCCCTTCATTGATCAAATCTTGGAAAGATTAGCCAGGCAGAAGTACTGTTTTCTTGATGGCTACTCGGGATACAACCAAGTTCCTATTCATCCCAAGGATCAGGAAAAAACTACTTTCACCTGTCCCTACGGAACCTTTTCTTTTCGTAGGATGTCTTTTGGGTTATGCAATGCACCTGCGACTTTTCAAAGGTGTATGCTAGCCATATTTTCTGACATGGTGGGAGAGTTTATGGAAGTCTTCATGGATGATTTCTCTGTTTTCGAAGAATCATTTGACTCTTGTTTGGCTAATCTGGAAATGATTCTTATGCGATGTATCAAAACACGATTGGTCCTTAGCAGGGAAAAGAGTCATTTCATGACCCAAGAAGGCATAGTTTTGGGTCATGTAATCTCTGAACGGGGAATTGAAGTGGATAAAGCTAAGGTTGATGCCATCGCTAAACTTCCTCCTCCCACATCTGTTAAACAAATCCGATCATTTCTTGGCCATGTGGGATTCTATCGAAGATTCATCAAGGATTTCTTGAAGGTTGCTCGTCCCTTGAGCAATCTTCTTGCCAAAGAAACGCCGTTTGTTTTTGACGAATCATTCCGAAAGGCATTTGATTTCCTGAAAATGGCAGTCACCTGTGCTCCAGTTTTGCTACCACCAATTTGGACAACCCCTTTTGAGATCATGACTGACGCTTCTAATTACGCGGTCGGGGCTGTCTTGGGTTAGAAAATTGATAGAAAGCCCTCTGTCATCTACTACGCTAGTAAAACTCTGGATGAAGCCTAGAGGAATTACACTGTTACTGAAAAGAAATTACTAGCTGTAGTGTTCGCTTTAGAAAAATTCAGGGCTTATCACTTAGGGTCTCATGTTATTATCTATACCGATCACTCAGCCTTGAGACATCTCTTGGCCAAAAAGGATGCTAAACCCCGACTTATTCATTGGATTCTTCTGCGTCAAGAATTTGATCTTGAAATCAAGGATAAAACCATGGTACAAATGTGGTAGCGGATCATTTGTCGAGACTCCTAGGTGATTCCTCTCGTCCGGACATTCCAATTGCTGACACTTTTCCGGACGAAACTATTCTTTCAGTTTTAGGTGTCCACACCCTTGGTTTGCTGACATTGTTAACTATTTGGCCGTTGGTCAAATCCCCCAGGATTAGACCAAGCAACAACGGGATAGACTCAAATCTGAGGCTTAATACTACTTCTGGGAGGACCCTGAGCTGTACCGCATTGGCTCTGATTAGATTATTCGTCGATGTATACCGGAGAATGAATTCAACAGTATACTCGAGTTCTGCCATGCATCTGGGTGTGGTAGACATTTCTCCGGGAAAAAGACGGCTGCAAAAATCTTGTAATCTGACTTCTATTGGCCGTCTTTATTCAAGAATGCCTAGGATTTCTCAAGGTCATGTTCTCGATGTCAGGCACTCGGGAGCATAACTAAGAGAGATATGATGCCCCTAAACCCAATTCTTCCTGTCAAAATTTTTGATGTTTGGGGCATCGATTTCATGGGACCCTTTCTCCCTTCATTTGGACATCAATGCATTCTTGTTGCTGTTAATTATGTGTCCAAATGGATTGAGGCGATTCCCACCTGAACCAATGACCACAAGGTGGTCATCGATTTTGTCAAGAAAAATATCTTCAGTAGGTTCGGGATTCTGAGGGCCATCATCAGTGATGGTGGCACTCATTTTACTAATGCCCAATTCCAGAATTTGTTGGCCAAATACGGGGTTAATCACAGAATTTCCACACCTTACCATCCCCAGACGAATGGGCAAGCCGAGATCTCCAATCGAGAGATCAAGAACATTCTGCAGAAAACGGTTAGGCCTGATCGCAAGGATTGGACTCAAAAGCTTGAGGATGCTCTTTGGGCCTATCGTACGGCATATAAAACGCCCATCGACATGTCTCCATTCCATTTGGTGTATGGAAAGGCATGCCATCTACTCGTAGAGATTGAACACAGGGCATTCTGGGTGATCAAACAATGCAATTTAGATCTGAATTTAGCTGGGAAGACCAGGAAACTCCAACTATCTGAGTTGGAGGAGCTTAGAAATGATGCATATGAGAATGCCAAGATCTACAAGGCTCGGACCAAAGCTCTACATGGTCAACTGATTTCCCGCAAGAGCTTTGAGCCAAACCAGAAGGTTTGGTTATTTGATTCTAAACTTAAGCTCTTTCCTGGCAAACTTAGATCTAAATGGAATGGCCCATTCATAATTGACCAGATTTTTCCAAATGGAGCCATTTAGATTTCTGACCCAAAGACGAGTAACACATTTAAAGTCAACGGTCAACTTCTGAAGCCTGTTATTGACCGTATTCTTCCAGAACCTGTCTCAGACATAGTTGCTCTAGCCATTCTGTGACTTCTTTGGCTGGACTTCACCTAGCTGACAGCATTAAACTCAGCAGTTGTACATATGACACAAAGCTGATATGAGCTTTATATTCAGGTGACATCTTTCATATTCTACCATTTCTTTCATGTCTCTTTTTCAATGAGGACATTGCATCAGCTAGGCATGGGGGGGTGGATTCATTTTTGAATCATTTGGTCAGCTTTGTGAAATTCATGTAAATTGTTTCTCTTCTTATTTATAAAATTAAAAAAAAGAGAGAGAATTAGGAAGGAATAGTTGGACATTAGGACTTTTCAATCTTAGGAAATTTTACATTAGGATCTGAACACAAAGACCCTTCAGGTCTTTAGACTTAATCAGCCCGTGTATCCACTAAAATGTGGATTTGTTTCTTGAGTCCTCGCCAACCTAAATTCTATTTTAATTGGAGTAAATAAGTTTGGGTGATAAGTACATGACTTATCAACCACCCTCTGATTTGAGGAAATTTTGAGTTTTAAGCATCTACACACTATCTTGTCACTGACTCGTTGTTCGGCGATTCTAACGAAAATTAGGTAGCTAATGAACCTTCTAGGGTGATATGGCTGACAAGTTATCGTGGGTAACAACCCATAGGTAGGGTGTCCAAAGCCCAGTCACTGGATCCTTCTCTTCTTGCTGCCTTTAGGTAAATCTTAGACCAGGGAAGCCACCTACTTAAAAAAGAAATCAAAAAGAAAAGGAGAAAAGAAAAAAAAGAAATAAACCACACTTCACCGCACGAGTATGGCTGGCAAGTTATCGGTGGTAACAGCTCATCGACCCGTTGTCCAGAACCCAGCTCAATAAATGCACTGAAAATTCCCAAAACACTTAGGAAGAAGCGGAGAAGTAGAATAAATCGGGGAGATATACACTAGATTCACCCTTGTGTTAACCCCATAAAAAAAATAAAAGTAGGGAGAAAGCTACCGGTTGTAAACATACACCTTTAGGCATAATTTTTTTTTGTCACCTAGAGGCGTGGAAATCCAAAGTCCGTTTTAACTGCCAGTAATGAGTCTATCACATTCACAAAAAGATGCTTAGAACTTAGGATTCTCATCAAATCTTGGGTGAGTTGAATGGCCGTAGAAAGCCACTCTTAAACCCTAAAACTTGAAAATCCAAAAAAATTAAAAAAGAGGAAAAAGAGATAAAGAAATTTTTCTTTGAATAAGGCAAGGGCTTGAGGCGGTCTGCATTTTGGCAGATACTCGGGCACTATTGTGTCTTTGAAAGTTCAGATCTTAAGTAGATAATTTCTTAATGATTGAAAATAACTTATGCCCAAATAATCCAACCTGATTCTTTTTTAAATAGCATATAGTCTTTGCTAGGGACTAGCAAAAGATAGGCATGGGGGTATGATGTAAACATGTTTACACTATTTAAGATGTCTATTTATGCATGTTTTTAAGCATAGGATTGCATTGCATGCTATAAATATTGCATAACATGCATCATCTTACATTTAGAGTAGTTTGAATAAAATGGAGGATAATTGTCTCCTTTTATGTTCATGGATAGGGCAAACTTTTTATTGGGGCCTCGGATCAAAGATCCAACTGTACATATGTGATCAGGGCGACGATTGGAGTTCAACGACTCCAAGATTGCCCCAATCAGACATCTATAGCATCAGATAGAGATCGGAGAACCCTAGAAAATCAAGGGCCAAGATGGTGTGAATCCACACTTCAAACAACAAATCCGACCGCACGGATGGATTTGGATCGACTATCGTAGCCTAACGGCATAAAAATCGACTCAATCTGATAACTGTGGCACCATCTACATCATTCAAAAGATGGACGGCTCAGATGGCGCCACATGGTGCCATCTCAGCCGCCCAACCGGCCAAAGCACCGCCGCACTATCTCTTCTTCAATCAAAGTGCTGCTTCTTCGGTGTGGATGCGCATGCTTGATTTCATCTACGCGACCTTCTCGACTGTGTAGCGCAGCAG
The DNA here is from genome assembly GCA_037157565.1 of Thalassia testudinum. Taxonomy (NCBI): domain Eukaryota; kingdom Viridiplantae; phylum Streptophyta; class Magnoliopsida; order Alismatales; family Hydrocharitaceae; genus Thalassia; species Thalassia testudinum. Next base: position 573,398 of record JAZHRO010000003.1, on the reverse strand, counting down.
AGACGACGCTGCGGGCGAAGCAGAGGTCGCGGGGTTGAGCCCCCGCGAGCCTCAAATCAGGCGTGGGCGAGCGAGCGCAAGGAGCGTCGGATCACGATCGAACGGTCACGCACGCCCAAGTCGCCCCACTCACTATTGCACGCGCAGCAAAGACGCAGCATCGTACGCGGGTGGGCGCACGTTAAGGAGGCGAGCATAGCACAATCTAAGCCGTCCGATCTCGCGATCGAACGGCAGAGATCGGTTGGACGTGCACGTGCGTTGAACGCGTGGGCAAGCGAGCGGGTGTGCACGTGCCGCCCACTACACCCATGTTCAGACCTTTAGCAACGGTTTTATCCATCACTAAAGGTCCTGAATTAATGTTTTTAAAGTTGTAATGACCAAATTGCCCCCACTCCTTGCAACTATAAAAGGAGACCCCCTCTACACGAAATTCTCATCCCTTCCTTCTCTTCTCTACCTCTCCAAAGCTCAACAGAAGCTTGTCCCACACCCAAGATGCTCCTCGCGAGATAATGTCAAAATTTTGTCCCGTGTTCAGAAGCGGATCCCGCGATGACGACGACGTGCTGCCCCGTTCCCATTCTTCTTCTTCGTCCTCCTTCGTCCTGCTCCATCCTCCTTCATCTAGGCATCATCCCGTCCGGCTCGTCCTCCAAGCGATCGTCAAGGAGGAAACTTCTCTCTCCCATTCTTCTTTACAGCTTTCTAGTGTAGAATTTTCCTGCTTTCTAGTGTAGTTGATTTCCTACTTTCTAGTGTAATTCTTATTTGGTTTTATTGTATAAACATTTTGAATTAGTGAATGCATGTTTTCTCTCTCGCTCTCTCTCCCTTTTTAGTCTGATTGTTGTTATGGCTTCATTGTAATTACATCGCCTCACTTTTCAAGAAAAATTCTAAAAAAAATATAATTGTGAATATAGATCGATGTAGCCTCCCTGTGTTCGACCTGGAATTTCCATTTCGATATAAATTTTATTTGTTGAACATGAGTTCTTCGCTTCCAAACTACGACGACAGGTTTTTCAAAACCAAACACGTTAGCGTAGCAACTTGACGTTCAACAGATGATGTTGGGGGTTGGAGTTAGAGACGAGAAGTTAGGAAGGTCTCTCCAACTCTAGACTGTCATCCTTGGATAGAGGTCCCTGAAGACCCTGGTTAATGGGAAAGGATGGGTGGAGATCAATTGGGGTGGAAGTAGTTATGGATTCAACTCCTGTGGAAGACGTCTCAGAATAATCAGTGGTGCCAAACCTGGATATAGAAAGTGAGTCAATCAAGTACATTTGTGTCTCAAATGAATCAATGGGTACTTGGGCATGGGTTTCCAATTTAGTCTCTCCATCTCTTTAAAGTGTTTCATTTGTTTACCCATGATTGTTGTCTTCTTCATCCCTACTTTCCAATTCCTCTAAAATTCTAGGGATGTCCGACTCAAGACCTTCATCAGTATTAAATACTTCAAAAATCAAGTCCTCTATATGAGTAGTGTGAGTTAGATCATCGATTGAAGCATCGTCATCGAGGAATGCCTGTAGTTTTGGTTTTGAGTCAAGGTCTTCTTGATATTGATGATCAATGTGTGAGATCTCCTGAACCAGGTCATGAAGATTTAATTGTGCATCCTCAAACACAAAGGAAGCATACTCAGGTCCTCTAGAGATTGGTTCCTCAAAATAGAATGATTGAAATTCAGGGCCTAAATCAAGATCTAGCTCATTGACCAACTCTTCCTCCTCAACTTCAATAGGGGTTTTGGATAATTCAAATTTAATTACATGAATATAAGGTATCTCCCAAGAATTATGATCTTTAGATGGTGAATTAGTCTTGGAGATGTCAACCCTTTCTTTATCATCTTCTAGAATGGGGTCTTCAGATGATTCAATTCTAGTTGTATCAAAATCAAGTTCATTTACCCCATGAGATGTCTCTTCCAAATAAACATATTTCTTCTTAGAATCAAACTTCGAGACATCAATATCATCCACCTCGGGTAGTTGATCTAAGGAGTCTTCATTAACAGCCTCAGAATATGGAATTTCAATGCATCCTTAGGTGTTTCGATAGGCTGGCCTACAGCCATAGCGGGTTCCTTAAGGTCATCAATGATAGTCTGAACTTGATATTGCAAATGGAGTATGTCTTGAAGTGCATTCTCTTGTAGAGTCATCCTAGCCAGGGATTCCAACTCTTGAAGGGTTGTCATTAAAACTCCTTGAGTTGTAGTTACAATCTATCTCCACCTTAAGTCAGTAGTGGTCTAGACTTGATATAGATAAATCGCAACTGTACCCTTATACTCTGCAATAGTTTGTTCAAATCTCTAAATAGGTTGAGAGTCCGAAGGTGGCTCATTAGTGGTGTTCTATGTGGATGTGACCCCAGATTGTGAATCAAATGTGTAAGATGTGGGTCTTAGTGGAGATGTAGGCCTGGATGAGATTACCTATGGAAAATCAATAGGGTGGTGGGTGGACTTGGTTTGGACATAGGTTGAGGTGTAGTTAGAGGTTATTCTTAATATCGAATTGTCAACCCTGAGTGGCTTACCACTAATTTGTAGCACTCAAACTAGATTCATGGTTCCTTGTGGTGATGGTTTGAGATTCCTATTGCTCATCTTGGATTCTATGAAGCTCCTTCCTCATGTCATCAAAAGTTCTATTATTGGACTCTTTAACATTTTGGAGCATTTGGATTAATTAAGTAATCCAGGGATCATTGCGATGGGCAAGGGCTGGAGTCTGGTAAGACCAGTCAAGATAATTGGTCATGTTAATAAGAGCCCAATCTTGCATGGAGGGTTGCCCTTAAGATTGTGAAGATCCTTGGTATCAGAGACTATGTGGGACCCCAAAGAGATGAGGTAGGCCTAGCCGTAGGGACCTGCCCTGCACTAGACCAGGTCCCACTTTATTGTCCCCTAGATCATTGTCGTCTAGTGAATATTCTCCATTCCATACTGCATATGACTAGTGCTACTAAGCAGGTAACATGTGTATAAATATTAATAATATACATTGGAACACAATTAAAACATATAAAGGAGTTGGTAATGAAAAGGAAAATTATACATCTAGCATGCAAAGGAAATAAAATGACATTCGTTCATTGATAAACTACATGGGTCATATATCAACGGAAACTTGAAAACAAGCGCCCCTATAGGGAAACACACCAATAACTACTACAAAAGAAAAAGACAAATCTACGATACTGACGCTAGTCCGAGAATTTGCTACTCCACAAACTCTTCGCCAAAACCACCTTCACCTGGTAGAAAAAACAAGTAGAGTTATGAGCAAATGCTCAGTAGAGTGCTAGCAAAGGACAGTAAAAGTGGAACAAAAAGGTAAAGCAAGAAAGTGTAACATTAAATGCAGGTGCCACTAAGTTAAGGAATCTTTACAACAATAGTCAGAACAAGTACAAGCTGGAAACACCTACCTAACTGTACCCACTATACATAGATCACCCATTCCTCCATTAGTATGCATCCTCAAGGTACTATTATATTTCTCAACAAGTTCATCTTCCTAGTATCCTTTTCAATTTAGCTTTCACTAAACCTAGGTCACTAAGTCCAGAGCATGTTCCAGCAGAAAGGCCAGGGGTCCAATCCCAACCTCCCAACCTTCATCTACTCCAACACTTAGTGGGCTAAGTAGCCCCCCACCTCCTGGGATTGCCAAACTGGCCAATGCACCAAAAAACTATTGCCTTTAGCACATAACAAAGTGTGCAAACGTTGTATTGTCATAACCAAAACCCTCTAGAGCTCTTACCTCACTAAGATGCCATGGGATGCATGCTAACTCCCAGGCTTAATTAATTTGTTTGTTATTGATGTGGGAAATACGTGGTTTGTAAATTGATGTATTTGTGTTGTTGTAATGCATAAATCCGCAATCAACTTTTAAATTTATAAACCTATATAGGGGAGTATCTAGGATCATCCAAGGAAGCCAAATTGTTAATCATAGGAACTAATTCTCTCTCTCTCTCGCCTATCATATCTGCAGTTGTCTTTTTGTAAATTTGATTTTTTTGTTGTTTCTATAATTTTGAAAACAATCAGGTTTTCGATGCAAAGATGAACTACCTATCACTAAACCTAAGTGACAAGAATGAAATCCTCTCTTCTAAGCTTACCCTAGGCAAGTGCGCCTAGGGTAATTAGAAGAGGAGAGTGTGGTACACTAAGCTACTAACAGCATGAAAAATACTCTAAAATAAAAAATAGAAATTGGAAGGCAATGAAAATCTTATATTGCTAGAAATTGGAGTACATGTAGAGGAATGCTTCTTACAAAAACAATAAACTCCTAGCTAATACAAAAAGTAAAGTGGAAGATAAACAAGAGAGGGATCCTCTGGTAGAAGTTCTGGATGGCTCTTGCTCCAAATGTGGTTTCCCCACACATGAAAAGAATTCCCCTTTGCTTCTTCTAGTAGTCCTCCTCCATGCTATCCTCCAAGGTGGACGTCAACCACCTTATTCCTCCTCTTGCTTGGCTGTCCCCTCTATGTAGAAGATCTCCTCCTTGGCGAGGCACAATGGAGAGGAAGGAGACGAAGAAGCCACCAAGGGGGTGGGTAGGTTGCCCCCTTGATCTTCCTCTCTTCTTCTTCTTCCTTGGCGTGGATCTAGGTGGTATGAGTGGAACCTAACTAATGGAGAGGATGGGATTTAGGTGGTGGTTAGGTTGGGTATATATAGAAGTGGAGAGGTGATGGTTGGAGTGGATAAGATGGGTGGCTGGGATGCATTGATGGACATGGTTGAGGGATCCTAAGGCTATGGATAAATACGCCAACCTAAAAGGCACATGGGGGTGGTTATGGTTGGATGTTGGTGCCTTTTGGTATTGGAGAGACACCAAGGGGGTGGTTATGGTTGGATGTTGGAACCAAAAAGGAGGCTTCAAGAAGGGCTTAGGTGGCGCCAACTTATGGATGGTTTGGATGGGTTTAAAGGGAGATGTGTGGTGGAGATGAGGGGTCATTGTGGCACCAAAAAGGGGGGAGGTGGTTATGACTATTTTGGCACCAAACTACGTGTCTCTTGATGATGGTTGAGGGGTGAAAAGGAGGCTTGTTGTTAGCGCCAAAATGGACCAGGAGTAGGGAGCTTAGGTGGACTTAGGTGAGGTTAGTTAGTGGAGCTTAGGCTGGGTAACTTAGGGTTAGATTTAGGTGCCATGGAGGTAAACCTAGCTAAGCTAGCTTAGCTAGTAGGTGAGTAGTAGAAAGAGGTAGAGTGACCTAGGGTTTTGGAGGAGAGGAGTTGGAAGGAGCTGCCTTGAGCTGCACTGGAGCTGGTGGTTACTGAAGAGAACTGCAGGGAGCTACCTTAGCTGGCTTAGCTTGCTAGTTCTTTGCTAGCTACTAAGACAAGCTAAGATGAGCTAGCTTCTGCTGATATGAGCTGAGGTGAGCTGGGTCTGGTCTTCTTGAAGATTACCTAGCTAGCTGGAGTAGCTAGCTTAGGTCAAGTAGCTCAGCTCAACTAAGTCGAGCTGAGTTGAGACTCCTGGAGATGAACTTGAGCTAGCTTGAGCTACTTGAGGTCATCTTCAGCTAACTAGGTCTAGTTAGTTGATGGCAGTAGCTAGTCCTAGTCAGGTTGAGCTTCCATTGAACTATTCTAAGCTAGAGGAGCTGGAATGGAGCTGGGATCAACTAACTGGAGCTAGTTTGATCTAGCATCCACCTGAGGTGAGCTGCATGGAGCTAAGGTAAACTAGCTTAAGCTGCCATTCAGCTGAGATGAGCTGAATGGAGCTAGGGATAAGTTGATCCATCTAGAATGAGCTGGGATCTAGCTGGGATGAGCTACATTTAGCTGAGATCCAACTGGGTTGAGTTGGATCTAGCTGGGATCTAGTTGATAGGAGCTTCTTCTTCATCTTCTACCTTTCTGAGTGCCAAGGTATGTGGGATCTGACATTCTACCTATCCCTGACACTATGATAAACGTATCAAAAATACAATAGAATGCAATGCATGCCTATCCTAAGTAAATTCCTAAATGCATCCCAAAAACCCATTTACGGAGTTAAAAACATAAGAGCTTGATCTATTTTATGTCATAAGAATGACGAGAAAGTAGCGTTTATCACACTCCCATGCTTATCCTTTGCTAGTCTCTTAGCAAAACTATTTCAGAAAATAAATTTTTGGGAAAGACTAATTTTTATTATTTTTGAGGAGAGAAAGATTACGAGACCTTGGTTGATTGAAAACATGAAACGTACGGGATTTGCTAAAGATAAAACATTAGGATTCGTCTTTGGATCCAAAAGTTAGAAGAATCGGGATCAATGTATCTTTCAAAAATTCACAAGTTAACTCGTTAATTCAAATGACCTGAAATCATTTTGCAGTTAGGATTTCCTTGGCTCTTCAATCCAACTCGCAACTTCCATAATCTTTTAAAACCTTGTGTCGGTGCTTTGTGAATGCCAACATTTATAAGGTCATGATTTTTTTTATCTCACACATGCTTACTCCTAGCTTAATCCTACAACAGATGTGTTGAGATCATCATTCCCATTACCAATCCTCGAGGGGGCTCTGGCACCAGCACTTTTAAGTAGTACTGTCCATGACACCACCCAAGAGCTCATAACCCCAAAACATAATGCGGTGTAAGGGGGCACTCCAAGCGAATTCAAGCTCTTGCTCCGATGCTTTGGGTAGAGCACCGTCCAAGATAGTTGAGCAGCAAAATGCAACTTAATGCTCTATCTAAAGATATGAAATATAGATATAGAGCAGCCTCGAGGTGGTAACATGTTGACATCGCATCTTCAAAGGGGGCATTTTCCTCCTTCTCAATGGTGGGAACTCAAACTAGTCATCTGCTTCGGATTTCACTAAGACTAAGTAAGGGGTTTCTTTAATTTTTCTAATTTGTTTTTAAGTGTTGGGTGTGTGTGAAATTTGACACAAGAATTTTGCAAGAGATGCAAATTTTTGGGTCAAAAATTAAGCCAAGTAATTTCTAGGTCACAAAAAGAGATCAAGTCATCTGAATTATCATGAGTTCAGGTGGAATTTAGAGAAAGATACTTGATCTAATCTAAGAATAGACCCAGAAATTCTAAAAATTGGATCCGCATTCTAGTCCCTAGTTTTTTAAAGATTAAATCCCATTGTACCTCAAAGTGATTCTTTCAACCTTAGTCTTGACTTTTTAAGAAAATTTTCCCCAAAGAGTTTTATGATTTTTTTGTAATGAAGATGCATGTGAAAGAAAATTTTCATATTTTTAGGTTTTAAAAATCCTGAATCGATCGTCAAAATTTAAAAACATCCCCCATGCTTATGAGATGCAATGTCCTCATGCATTAGGAAGGAAAAGAGATCACCTTGGTGAAAAGCAGTCAGGTTCAGGATGAGCAAAACATGGGAAAAGAAAGAAAAAAAGGAAAGCAGTAAAAATGATGGGTTACCTCCCATCCAATGCTATGTTTTACACCTATTCAACCAGGTGTGAAGTGATGCATGGAAGGTGGACAGTCATGTAAATAATTGGACACTTGAATGCCCTTAAGAAATATGTCCTCCTCAGGATCCCCTAAAAGATGATTGGTAAAGATATAGGGATCAAATTGAAATGGAAAAATGAAAGAATGACCAGAGTTTGGCCATGGTTTGAGTTCATGATGAAAGCCAAGTCGGGAGGGTCAGGTGGTAGGTCCAATGGAAAGGGAGTGGGAGAGAAGTTAGTGTGATAAAGGGTGGGAGAAGTTAGTATGGATGTTTTTGGTGAAAAATCAAGAAGATTAGAAGAGTAAAAGTCAAATCCTAGTTAGTCTGAAATGTCTTGGACCCCATTATCATAATCAGAATCTAAATCAGTGAAATCTGGTTCAATGGTGGTCAAAGTAGAGCAAGAGTGGATCAATATAGAATCCTCAATTACCACTTCCATTTCATCCCCAGAGTCCTCAAAAAATTCATGATCAAGGAACCTCCTGGACACCTTGAAAATATCTAAGGAGATGGTCTGGTCACCTTTAGTTATATTCATTTGTCCAGAATGACAATTGATATTAGCTTTTGCGGTAGCCAGAAAAGGTCTTCCAAGGATAATAGGGCCATTTTTTAGTGTCTCAAGTATCTCTATGTCAAGGACCAAAAAATCAACTAGAAATAGACAATTTCGAACCTTGACAATAATATCCTCGATAATTCCTCGTGGTTTAATGGTAGATCGGTCTGCCAATTGTAAGTAAACCTTAATAGGTTTTAATTTACTAAATTGGAATTCCTTAAATAAGACTGTAGAGATGAGATTAATAGAGGCACCTAAGTTGAGAGGGGTACGATCAAAGGTGGTGTCATTTATGACAACCGAAATGAGTGGTGCGCCTGGGTCCTTTTTCCTGAGAGGCAACTTGCTTTGTACAACTGAGCTTACCGTCTCAGAAAGGACCACCCGTCTTGGATTCTAGGATTGCTGCTTTGGAGTACACATTTCTTTCAAAAATTTAGCGTAGGAAAGGGTGCACTTGATTACATCTAGGAGGGGGATGTTAATCTCAACTTGCCCAAATAAGTCCAAAAGATCTTGGTGAGAGGGCTCTGATTTCCTTTCCTTAGAGGGATTGAATTGCAATTCTTGAGGGTAAGGAATAGGATTTGAATCTTGTGTTTTTTGTGTATCTTCTTCTTCCTGAGTGGGGGGATGAGAGTCAATTTGCATAGGAATAATGTGGCTTTCATCAGGTTGTTGTGAAGGCCTAGGATCAGTTGTGGTTGTTGTTGATAGGGCTTTTCATGAGTTTTAAATATGCTTCATTGTAGTAAAATCTCTTAAATAGCTCGATCAACAAATACAATTTATAACTCAGATATCTTGAAATGAAGTCTGAGATCAAACACAGGGAGAAAGTATTGTAATTCACATACTATCAAGATGAATATATAAATGAGTACAGGAATTTAAGTACAATAATGATATTCAATGAATACTAATCTGTCACATTAAATATTCAATGAAGTTTAATGTATCGCAAGAATATGGGGACAAAAAGATAAGAGGATAAAAAACAATGGTGATTAGAATCACCATTTATATCCTCCTTAAGTTAAGCATGCATCCAACTATCAATAATATCAATTAAACCAACAATAGCTTGATTGCTATAGTAATCAGATGTCTCTCTGGCAAATCAGATGACCTAAATGTTGCTTGCTACAGTACTCCTTAGAAGGCCTTCCTTTTTGTTTTGCTTCCTTTCTTCTTCTTCTTTCTTCCTTTAGGGATTCTTCTTTCAAAGCCTTCTCCTCTTCTTTCTTCTTCTTCCCTTCTTTGTTTTAGCCCTTCTCCTCTTCTGAGTCATTCTCTTCTTCACAACACGCAAGGGAACAATTCGCTGGTGGCTAAGTGTTGAGCGTCTGCACAGAGGAGAAAAACCCACCCCTCCCTCGCTCTCTTTCTCTTTCCTACCTCCTCCTATTCCTCAGATAGTCGGACCTTATCGAACATACGGATCATGCAATATCGGGTCTAGGCTCATCGGCAGTGGGTGATGAGTGAAGAGTGATAGGCTTAGGCCGGTACGGTGAGTGGGTAAGGTGCTGGGAACCTCGACCCCCTTGTATTGGGCAAAGAGGCCTATGCACAAAAACATAATAAGCGTGGTCGTGCGTCTCTCATCCTCCGATGTGGGACTATATCAGTCCTCCTTTCTTCGCATGCGGCTACTGAGGTGAGGCTTTATGATTTAAGCAATTGTAGAGGGTAGGGTCTTCAATTGACCACCTAGGAAGATGCCTGGAACAAAGGCGCGTGTCCTGGAGGTAGCACTTGGGGCTTGCATGGCCTAGAACATGAAGAACGAAGGTGGTAGCAATGGTGGCAGCGGTGCTCCAGTCATGAACCTAAAATCTAAGAATATAGGTGTTAAGCCCCAATTAGAAAGCTCAGGAGCTTTTCCTGGACATGGCGAAGGTGGTGGAGGCGGTCTCGTGGTCAGTGGGGGTGTGTGGCTAAGTAGCGAAGTCGGGAAGTGCGTATGAAGATGGGTTTGTTCGGTGGAGAGTGTGGGTGGCCAATAGGGCTGGAAAAGTTAGGGCTTTTGGTCTTGGGTGCACAGCAGAGGTTGTGAGGGTGTTGGCGAGGTTGTTGGACGTATGTGGTGAGCGAAAAACCTTGCCGGAGGTGTGGCCGGAGTGGAGGAAGATGGAGGTGAATGGTGACGTCAGGGGTTTGGTTTTGGGTTTTGAATAGAGGGAATTAACCTAAGGATCTACGGGAACCTAACTAACCCTAAACTAATGATTGAAAGGAAAGGATTCCCACGTCGGTGGTACACCGGACGTGGGGAAGAAGAATACTCCGGTGGTAGAAGCGGCGACGACGAGAGGAAGTAGGCAGCGGTCGCTGGTATTACGATGCGTGGAAGAAGTTGAGGAAGAAGAATCCACCCGCTATGGTCTATAAGGGTGGATGAGGAAGGTGGTCGGAGAAGGTCACCAGAGTTGGTGGAAAAGGAAGTCGGGGGGAAGGGAAGAAGGGGGAACCGACCTCCAAACCAAGCTAAGGAGGATGGTTTGTCCTCAGGGGTCCTTATATAGGCCTCAAGGGAGCTTTCCAAGCTTGGAGAGTAGGCTTGGAAGCTTCGAAGATTCACGAAATAGGAGATTCGATCCTTCAAACGATTCGCATGAGCTTTTGGGAAGGAGTTAGGATTCATGGCCGATCTTAATTGGAAGAGAATTCCTCAAGGAATCTCCCTTTCAAATATGGGTTTGTTTGATTAAGAAACGAGTGAGAAAATCTCGCTCGAATCTCGCCAGTGAGCTGTAGCTATTTCTATTGGTGGTAGGGACCTAGATGTGAAGGATATGACAAAGTTAAGGGGGTACCTGCAATAAATTTTGAAAGCTAGGTGTTTAAGTGAGAGAAGAAGAATCAGACTGGACCAAAATGCAAACTAGGTCAAGATGATTTTTGATTGTGCTCAAATTTTGGTAAAAACCTAATTGTGACCCAAGGAATCTGATGGTGAAGTTGGATTTTGGTTTTGAGCAAGTTTGACTGGATAATTTGCACAGAAACCCAAATTAAGGCAATTATTTATCTGAAACTCTATTTTAGGTCAAAATGGGTTCAAATGGTCCAATCAAAGGTACCAAACCTTAGAGAATATTTTTTTATGATTTTTAAAAGGTTATGTAAATTTTATCCTGACCAGAACCTGAGTTAACTAAGCGAGTCTATTTTTAGGGATTTAGATGTCCATTAATTCTTGAAATGCGTGAAAACCCATTTCTGTTTGCACAGACCCTATTATTTGACATTTATGACCATTTGTCCTTCAATTAAACCTTAGGAAATCCTGTGATTGCTCTAGATTTAGGATATTCTGTTAAAACTGTAGTTTTACCCCTGTTTTACTATTTATTTCTCAAAATGAATATGTAGAGTTATGGCTCTTTAGCGGTTAAGTAGGAGATTTATCAATGGATTGTGACTAATTAAAGCTAGATATGACTGATGATGACATTATCATCAGTTGTCCTACTCAATGTAACTGCATGTGCAGCTTGGTTATTCCTGGGAGGAGGTGGTGGGGCCTGTTGTTGATAGAAACCAGGTTGGTTCTGAGGCATTGGGTTAATGGGAGCCTGATTAGTGTGGTTCAGATTTAAATTTATACCCTGATATTAGTTCCTTTGATTGACAAGGTTGGGTATGGGTTGGGATGGTAAATGTTTTATAGGTCTCTATGTCACAGTAACCCTAACTTGATTATGGAGATTGTTAATAACACAGGTTACTTCTAACATTTTACTTTACATTCCCTGTAGGGTTTTCATCATTTGAGCATTGATGTCTGCTTGAGATGGCCCAAGTTGATAGTAGGTCTTATTTGGCCCATGTCCTCTAAACGGGTTTTGTTTTTGGTAAGGAACTAGATTGGTCCAGGAGTGAGTCGGGTAATTCCTTCAATTAGAGGAATTTTTAAATTGATCCTGGAGGGCAGAGATATTTTTAGTGGGGCTATGATTTGAATATTTGTAATTCCTCGATGATCCATAAAAAATCTCAGAATATTGATTATACTCAGCAGGGGCAGTATGCAAATTTTCTCTTCTAGGAATGTTATGTGAGGTTAAATGCAGAGCCTGTGGAGCTTGGGTAGGTGTGGCAAGTCTCCCTTGGTTGGCTAGGTTTCCTATAGTCCTAGTCAACTGTTGTTGATTAGCTTGTAGCTGAGCCATCTGCTTAGCCATCATGGAGTAGAAATTAGGCGGGGGGGGCTTGATTAGGTAGCTCCAGGGTGGGTGGATGGGGGATGGAAAAATCAGCATGTGGGTTAGATTGTGAGTTAAAGGTGGGTTGAGTTGGGTTAGGGGACCTATTTTGTTTTTCCATTTTTTTAGAATGCAAGTGAGAAGAAGAATGCGGAAAAGGTCTTTATGTGCAAGGGGAAAAATCAAGTAGTCCCTCCAAGTGTGGAGTTAGGGATCGCTGCCCGTGCAGTAAGGGAAGAAATAGGGAGGAGAGGAGGGAGAGATGAGAGAAATGTGTAATCAAGTAACAAAATTATAGACCTAACTTAAATGTGACTCCCTAAAAATTTACCTAAGACTTGGTTTATCTAGAAAATAAGAAATCAATAGTGGATATCCGTTCCTTCAACAAATCTGGCTAGGCTGAATAAGGGGAGGGTTGGGCCTAAGCATGTCCCAGGAAAATCACTGGGGGCTTGTAGAAAACCCGCACCTAGTCGTTTGACATGACCACTCGGCCTGGCACCAGATATAGATGAAGGAATTGATACCAACTAAAGAAAACTTAAAACCAAGATAGCAAGCCTAAGTTGATAAACGTTAAGAGTCAAGTTCCTACAAAATTTTAATTAGGTCTAGGGCTTAAAGTGCACAAGGAATGTGATGGGCGTTAATTGGGGTAATGCCCGATTATTTCTTTTTTTTGTGTGAATTGGGTAGGAAGTGGTGCCCAAGCCAAATCAAAAGGGTTTTGCAAACAAGGATCTTTTGTTGAAGGATTTTAGGGTTTTGATTAAGATAATGTGGATTTTAATGTTCTCTCTTGTTAAGGATTCAAACAAGGTTGTGAAGTTCCATACAATATATCAAACAAGTTATTGTTGGTGGAAGTCAAATCCTTTATAGTTGATGTGGTACTAGAGAGAAAATCAAAACCTTAAAGTGAAAACCCTATGCATGCAGCTCCTAGAAATGAATTTTTTGTCAAAATCTTTTTAGGTGGTGGTCCAAACAAGACAAACAATAACACCACCTAACAGAAAATCAAACAAGGAATCCAAAAATGAATTTTTTGTGATTTTATGTATTTATTTAGTATATTTTTGAAATTTTTCTTTTTATTGGTATCAAGAGTTAGAAATGATGGAGTCAGGGAATTGATTCTGCAGAAACATCAAATGGCCTCAAAAATTTTTGAGAATTTTATATGAAGTAGATAAATTTTCAAGGTTTCTAGAAATATAAAGTTTGGCCAAACATAATGAGTAGAAAATTTTATAAAATTCACTTACAGTAAGAAAACAGTAAGGAAACAAAGTCTCTCCCCTGTTCAGTCTGTAAATCATTTAATTTTTTATATTCATAAAAAATTAAATGATTTACAGAAAAATATTTGAAAATTCGACTCAAGGTTCATAACTCAAAGAGGCCCCCCTAGGTCAAATTTGGTGATTTTAGGAAGCTCCTAAGTGCCTGAACTTAATTTTTGAAAATTGAGATAGAAGTCTCAATTTTCAAAAATCAAACACCAATATGACTAAGGTGATGGAAAAATGAAGCAAACAAGAAACATAACAAATTTTAGCATTCCACCACCCTAAATTTTTCTTGTTTTTTAATTTTTTTAATAATTTAAAGATTTTATTAAGAGATTTTTGCTTCTTGTTTTTGATAAGACAAGGCCTGGGTACTAACCTGAAGTATGCGGGAAGAAAAGATACTTGAAGCTTCCGCTCCAAGTGCTTGAAATCTCACTCCCACTCTTGATTTGCACCTGAAATAAAAACAAATAAAATTTCGTGAAGATCAAGCAAGCAAGAGAGAGATAAATGATGTGATTAATTCGTTCCTCCCCGACAACGGTGCCAAAAAGTGATGCGGGAAATACGCGGTTTGGAAATTGACTTATTTGTGTCGTTGTAACGCATAAATCCTCAATCAACTTTTACAATTTATAAACCTAGATAGGGGAGTATCTAGGGTAGTCTAAGGAGGCCAAATAGTTAATAACATGAATTGATTCTCTCTCTCACCTCTGAAACCCACACTTGTCTTTTTGTGAATTTGATTTTTTTGTTGTTTTTGTAGTTTTGAAAACAATCGGGTATTTGATGCGAAGATGAACTACCTATCACTAAACCTAAGTGACAAGAGTGAAACCCCCTCTTCTAATCTCACCCTAGGCAAGTGTGCCTAGGATAATTAGAAAACGAGAATGTGGTGCACTAAGCTACTAATAGCATGAAAAACACACTAAAAAAAAGATAGAAATTGGAAGGCAATGGAAATCTTATATTGCTAGAAGTTTGAGTACATGTAGAGGAATGCTTCTTACAAAAACAATAAACTACTAGCTAATACAAAAGATAAAGTGGAAGATAAAGAAGAGACGGATCCTCTGGTAGAAGTTCTGGATGGCTCTTGCTCTAAGTGTGGTTGCCTTACACTTGAAAAGAATTCTCCTTTTCTTCTTCTTCTAGTAGTCCTCCTCCATGCTGTCCTCCAAGGTGGGAGTTAACCACCTTACTCCTCCTCTTGCTTGGCTATCCCCTCCATGTAGAAGGTCTCCTACTTGGCATGGCACAATGGAGAGGAAGGAGAGGAAGAAGCCACCAAGGGGGCGAGTAGGTTGCCCCCTTGATCTTCCTCTCTTCTTCTTCTTCCTTGGCATGTAGGTGGTATGAATGGAACCTAACTAATGAAGAGGATGGGATTTAGGTGGTGGTTACGTGGGGTATATATAGAAGTGGAGAGGTGATGAATAGCATGGATAAGATGGGTGGCTAGGATGGCATGATGGAGGTGGTTGAGGGATCTTAAGGCTATGGACAAATTGCACCAACCCAAAGGGCACATGGGGGTGGTTATGGTTGGATGTTGGTGCCTTTTGGTAATGGAGAGACACCACAAGTTGGCGGAAGGGCTTAGGTGGCTCCAACTTATGGATGGTTAGGATGGGTTTAATGGGAGATGTGTGGTGGAGATGAGGGGTCATTTTGGCTCCAAAAAGGGTGGAGGTGGTTATGGATATTTTAGAGCCAAAATAGGTGTCTCTTGATGATGGTTGAGGGGTGAAAAGGTGGCTTGTTGTTGGTGCCAAGATGGACTAGGAGTAGGGAACTTAGGTGGACTTAGGTGAGGTTAGTTGGTGGAGCTTAGGCTGGGTGAGTTAGGGTTAGATTTAGGTGCCATGGAGGTAGACCTAGCTAAGCTAGCTTAGCTAGTATGTGTGTAGTGGAAAGAGGTAGAGTGAGCAAGGGTTTTGGAGGAGAGGAGTTGGAAGGAGCTACCTTGAGTTGCACTGGAGCTGGTGGTTGCTGAAGAGAACTGTAGGGAGCTACCTTAGCTGGCTTAGCTTGCTAGTTCTTTGATAGCTACTAAGCCAAGCTAAGATGAGCTGGCTTTTATTGATATGAGCTGAGGTGAGCTGGGTCTGGTCTTCCTAGAGATTACCTAGCTAGCTGGAGTAGCTAGCTTAGGTCAAGTGGCTCAGCTCAACTAAGTTGAGCTGAGTTGAGCCTCCAAGAGCTGAACTTGAGCTGGCTCGAGCTGGTTGAGGCCATCTTCAGCTAACTAGGTCTAGCTAGTTGATGGCAGTAGCTAGTCCTAGTAAGGCTAAGCTTTTAGTGAACTATTCTGAGCTGGAGGAGCTAGAATGGAGCTGGGATCAACTGACTTGTGCTAGTTTGAGCTGCCATCCAGCTGAGGTAAGCTGAATGGAGCTGAGGTGCACTAGCTTGAGCTACCATTCAGCTGAGATGAGCTGAATGGAGCTAGGGATAAGTTGATCTAGCTAGAATGAGCTGTGATCCAACTAGGATGAGCTGGATTTAGTTGGAATCCATGTGGGATGAGCTGGATTTAGCTGGGATCTAGCTAATAGGAGCTTCTTCTTCATCTTTTGCCTTCCTGAGTGCCAAGGTATGCAGGATCTGACATTCTTCCTATCCCTGACACTCAGATAAACATATCAAAAATACAATAAAATTCAATGCATGCCTATCCTAGGTAAATGCCTAAATGCAGCCCGGAAACCCGTTTGCAGAGCTAAAAACCTAGGAGCTAGATATGTTTTAGGTCATAAGAATGATGATAAACTAGCATTTATCAGTTTTCTTCATTCCATCTTTTCTATCCCATACATACAAATATGTTTTAAACCATTTTCTTATCAATGGGAATGTTACACAGTAGGACCCTATGCACCAACATCCCCTTTTCCTTCCAAATTTTTACAACACATCACATGTCACCATGCCATCCTAGGTGGTACATCTCACATCATTTGCAATATTATTCCAGCTAATCATGGCCACACCCATATCGTATCCTTGGCATGTACATTGCCAACAGTTCATAGCATTTTCCCATTGGTCCTAAACCAATGTCCATTCCTTATCCATGTACCACATAATTATTACAAGTACCACATGATTCACATTATAATACTTAGGTGCCTCGCATGCACCAAGTTTCCATATCATTATCATACTATCTTCATATCTCTTTATCATTTCTGACTCGTCTCATGAGTCCTATAACGTTGTTACTTTCCTAACTTCTACAAGCCACCATCATAATCACTTACTAATCCTTTCGTTAATCATCATCTCATCATTCCATTCCCATTCCATTCATGGATATCCAAGCATCCACCAAAGCATGACCCCTATATCTATGATTATCCATGTTATGCCCAACTTGTAATTATGTTTGAATTGTTATCTGCACATTACTTTCCAAGTATGTAATCCTCAACAAATCATGGCTTCAATATCACAACTCTAGACCATTTTTGGTTTCCTATATGAATCAAAGCATCAATGTCCTTACATGTATGTTGTACTATATGTGTTTCTTTGATTCAACGATGGTTCAGCATAGCATGTTCTATCTATCTTAACTACAAGAACAATTACCATGCATACATCCTATAATCTCAATTCAATTTAGCATAAACAATAATGATTATATCACACCATATCATTTCCATAAGGAACAAGCAACAGTATTGATTTTTATTTCGATTCCATATCATTCCAATGGTATATATATATCATTTATCAAACATATGTAACAGGTAACATGTTTCATTTAATCAAGCACAACAATCATGCATTACATCTCATGTTCGTAAATTAAATCTAGAAGTAGACAATTATATTCAATCCATCATTCTCATGGCATATAAGTAACAAGTAGGTAAAACTAGTCCTATCTACCAACAAATGGTGGAAAAACACTCTACCTAGCAAAACTTCCTAGAACTCGTGCACTACAATGATGCATGGATGGTCCTGCCTCGCCGGCATCGACCTCACCTATAAAAGCACTACCAAGGTCAAACACAACTCCTAAAATTGTCTACTAGTACCATGAACGTGAGTGTCCCATACCACTCCCTCTATCCTCATCGGAGAGAGGAGACTTGACACCAAACTGAGATGATTTCTTGGGTAGCTGAAGGGTTGTCCCCAAATTTCATTAGGAGTCTAAAAACATTCTATTTAGGTATATTTTTAGACCTAATAACATCCTCACATCAGTCTTAAAATTTCCCCCTTTTTCCTCCCACCTTCCTCCCTTACACATGGAAAAATGAATGCGAGAAGGAACACATGGGACCATGGTGGGCAGCCAAGGGGGGCTGTCCTCTTGACATTATTTGGTCCTAATCATACTTCATTTTCAGACCTTAATGTGGTCTTCATATAGCCCACACATCAGCCCAACCTTGTCCCACACCTTTCCCGCATCCCTTCCTTTCACATGGAAGAAAAATGCATAATATAGGAAAAATAGTAGGGTGACCTTAGGGACCATCCAAAGCTACCCCAAGGACAACTTTAGACACCATTTTGGGGCTTAAATAAGGTTTAAAACCTGACCCTAAAGGGGCACAATCAGATCTAAATTATCCCTTTGATGATAACATCATCATCAGCCATATTTAGCTTTAATTAGTCATAATCAAGGAATAAATGCTCCTACATAATAGCTAGAGGACCATAATTCATTGCATAATCATTTTGAGAGCATAACAAGAAAATAGGGGTAAAACTGTAATTTTAACAGCATATCTCAATTGCAAAACAATCATGAGGTTTTTCAGGGATTAATCAAAGGTCAAATGATCTTAAATGTCTAACAAGAGGGTCCATGTAGACAGAAATGAGTTTTCACACATTTCAAGAATTAAATGATATCTGAAATCCTAAAAATAAACTCACTTAATCTACTAAGGTTCTGGTCAGAATAAAATTCACATAAACCCTCTAAAAATCATATAAAAATATTCTTTAGGGTTTGGTACCTTCAATTTGACCATCAGAACCTATTTTGACCTAAAACTGAGTCTCAGACGGAAAGTTACCCTAATTTGGGCAACTATACCATTTACCCAACCAAACTTGGTGACAACCTAAATCTAAATTTACCATTGGATTCTTTGGATCCAAATTAGGTTTGTACCAAAATTTGGGCCCAATCTGAGATTATCTTGGCCAAGTTTACATTTTAATCTAGTCTAATCCTTTTTCTCACACCTGTACCCCTAGCTTTTGAAAGTATTTGCTTTTACCCCCCTAACTTCATCTTCTTCTTTACAAACTGGTCCCTGCCGCCATTGGTGTGAACGCACCTTGCTCCGACGAGATTCAAGCGGAGATTTCTCTCTCGATTCTTAATCAAACCTTCTCAAATTTGAACCGGAGATCCCTCTTGAAATTATCTTCCAATCAGACCGATTCTTGAGCTTCAATTCTTTCCCAATCTCTCATGCGAACGCATGAGAGTGTTGGGTTTCCAACTCCGACGCGCCTTCCAAGCTTGGGAAGCTTTCTTCCTAAGCTCTAATTACCCTCTAGAGACCTATAAAAGGAACCCCAGTGCATGCCGTCCATCCTAAGCTTAAATTTCGGCCATGAAACCCCCTTCCTCTCTCCGCTCCGGCCGAGAAACTCCACAAGCTCCAGTGACTCCTCCTGATCTCCTTCTTCATTCGTCCTCAATACGAGCGACGGATTCCTTCTCCTCAACTTCTTCCGCTCTTAGCTGTACCAGCAGGAGCTTCCCAACCTCCATCATCGTTGCCGTCCTACCTCCACTGGAGTATTTTCTTGCCCGGCAATGGCACCAAAATGTTGTTAGGGCTAGATTGAGGGGATTTAAAAGATGCGTTTGTTGTAGTAATAATTCCTCAAAAATAGCTCAAACAACAGATAAAATTTATAACTCGAAGGCCAAAAATGGAGTCCAAGGTCGTTTGGTGGGAGCAAATATGGAATATCAAAGTCTCATAGAAAAACGTGGGGAAATGCTAAATGCACTACAAAAGACAATTATTCAAAGATACCCATACATTCCTTCAGAAGACGATGAGACATCTTGGAGCAACATTGTGAAGCAAAATCTTCCAAATCTTGGGGACAAGAATCAAGGTTATTGTGGACCCCCAACCCAGATAGAACTTAATCCAAAATATGTATAGACTGATACACCTAATTTTGAGTTGGGTTGGGAAGCTTCGATTGCAGGTGATCACGATTTTGAGCCAGCTCTAGAGATACAAAAACCTGGTTTGCCTAGCTTTGAATTTTTAGACACCTATGATAATGAGATTAAGTTAGAACCTCTCGAGGGAATAAATTTCATCCCTTATTCTGATAAGGTGACTCTCCAAAGAAATTCTGACATCCCTGTAGAGCCCAGCCTAGATTCTAGTGATCCAACCCATACCCTTAACCTAGAATTTAGATCTGAGCCTTATTAGGAAGATTATGAGGCCCCGTGTGATATGAATCAGATTTTGAATCTAGATTATGATTCAGGGCTCGTATTTGATGATTACACCTCTTCAGACTCCTCAGAAATACAGATTGATTTTTTGGAAGTCACGCTGATCTATGATACAGAAATAGAGGAGCTAGAAGAGTTGGGAATCGATTGATTCTTCCTTACAAGCCAAGAACTCAAGCCTATTCCTAATAGAGACACCTCTTTGAGCTCAGACTCTGAGTATAGGTTAGACCCAAGTTAGGTTGCTGAGTCCACATCTCTTGATTTATTCTATGGTGGAACCTTTGATCCGAAATCAAATTCAGGACATGATTCTTGCAAGTTCTCCAACGATTTTGAATCTTACCCTGATTTCAAAGAAATGTTGTTTCCTAATGACTCCAAACCAGTTTACAACCTTAGCAAACACGACCTGTCTTTCGATTCTGAGGCTGAGGTCAATGATTCAAAAGAAAACACCTCTTCTATAGCACATACAGAACCTTCCCAAACCCATTTTCAACCCTGACCTACAACCGAACTCAATTTCTATTCTGACTCTCCTCTCGATGATCCGGTAGCATATGATTCCTCACCACATTTTGATTGGGTTTCGGACTTTGATCAGACTACTAATCACATCCCATCCTTCTCTGATCACTCCTGTAGGGTTCCTACATCCTCCATCGACCCTTTTTCATTTGAGGATCTCTACTCTAACCAGGTTGATCTGACTTAGCCAAACCTTAATTTTTCACTTCCACATCATTCTGAGCTTCACAATATCTGGTGAGCACCGCATCTACTGATTCACATCTATCAACCCACCAGATTGATTGGGTTTGGGCTGCATCATCAGCTTTTTTACATGAACAAGCACCTGGTTGGACCAACCAGGCTATTGATCAAGGTGCTTGTTCTACAAAATTTGTCAGATTTGACCACTCCTTCTCCATACCATGTTCTGCTCGGTTGAAGGCATTGAATTTAGCACTTAATGGGAGGCAACCAGTCATTCCAAAAACCTGAGATCCTTCTGATTATCCTTTTGTACTTCACATCTATTGAACTTTGAGTTCAGTGTTAGAATAGTCGACTCCACCTTTGGTACTCGTACCAGAGCTTGAAATCATCCTTAAAAGTCATTCCAACCCATCCGCTCACCCACTAAACCTATTCTAACTCCTGAACCCTAACTATTTCATATCCTTCGTTTACAATGAGGACATTGCAAAACTTAGGCATGGGGGTGTGTTAAAGTGCAAACACATAAAAATTCAAGTTTCCGAAGGGTTCTCACAAAAAAAAAAAAACATATTCCAAAAAAAAAAGGGGAGAAGGGAAGAAATTTTGAAAAATTGAATGCATGTCATTCTTGAGGAGGAAGAGGGGAGGTGATTTAAAATATCAAAAAGGAGCATAATTTGAAAGAAAAGAGATAGTCATTAGTCAAAGTTTATGGAATCTATTTTAGTTCTAGACCAAATCAAAAGAAAAAAAATAAAAATCAAAAGTGCTACAGAAATACGAAAATTAGTATGAGTGCTGATCTTAGGCCTCTTGGGCTTGTTTTAGGCTTAAAAATTCAAGTATCTATTAAGATATGGATAATCCTCAAGAGGTTGAGGAAAATGCAAAGCTTAAGTATTAGGTCTAAGGCTTAGGGATTATTCATCCTTGTTAACTAACCTCTGGTTTGTAGGACTCAGTAACCTAAGCACCCTAATCTACACACAGTCTGGTTCAGTGTGCTTAATTATCAAAATCACGCAAGTGTGTTAATTTTGTTCTAAAAAGCCACCTAAATTAGGAGTGGCTTATCAACACAAGTTGATTTGGATGAGTTCCCAGCATGGAGAGGTGAGAAATTCGCCTCGAAGATGCTCAATAACATACCGTCTCCTCGGTGCTTGTCTCCTAGGATATCTAAATATCCTACTAGGGGCATGTAAGCACCTTGTGCTGATTCAGGTGCCATGGGTGGGTTTATCCCAAAATGTCGATTGCTAGGGCTTGAATTTAGCTACAGAATGCCATGGGTGGCACTATCTCAAAGTGCCGAAAGTCAAGGTTCTAGGGGTTGCCATGGGTGGTGCTATCTAGAAGTATCGAAAGCCAGGGACCCTGCGAGGATTGATGGTGGGAGCTAGGAATCCGATACAGATCGTGTTGTAAAGCCAATCCAAGGCTAAAACTAAAGAAAAGAAAAAGAGAGAAAACTCTCCAAAAAATGCAAAAAATTCTTCTATCTCTCTCTTACAAAAACGCACTACAAACTGAACCTAGGCTGACCATGTTTTAAGAATGGGTGCTTTAACCGCGGAGTTCAACGAACCTTAGGTTAGTTCCTACAGGCCTTAGAAATCTTCGCGGCAGACTGAGGCTAAAGCTGGTCAGGTCCAAATCTTGGTTGGTACTTGAGTACCTCTAGGCCTATTGTTAGCATTCTAACCTAATCTACAAAAGAAAGCACACATCAGAAATTTGAGCATAAGAAGGCATGGTCTAGAATTTGAGTTAATTCCATGAGATTTTGCTAAGGGACTAGCAAAAGTTAGGCATGGGGGTTTGATGATAACGTCATCACCAACCATATGTAGCTTTAATTAGTCATAATCAAGGAATAAATGTTACTACATAATAGCCAGAGGACCAAAATACATTGTATAATCATTCTGAGAGAATAACAAGAAAATAGGGGTAAAATTGCAGTTTTAACAACATATCTCAACTACATAACAATCATGAGATTTTTCAAGGGTTAATCAAAGGTCAAATGGTCTTAAATGTTTAACAAGAGGGTCCATGCAGACAGAAATGGGTTTTCGCGCATTTTAGGAATTAAATGACATCTGAAATCCTAAAAACAGACCTGCTTAATCTACTGAGGTTCTGGTCAGGATAAAATTTACATAAACCCTCTAAAAATCATATAAAAATATTCTCTAGGGTTTGGTACCTTCAATTTGACCATCAGAACCCAACATGACCTAAAATTGAGTCTCGGATGGAAAGTTGCCCTAATTTGGGTAACTATGCTATTTACCCAGAAAAAATTGGTCAAAACCTAAATCTAACTTCACCATTATATTCCTTAGGTCAACAATAGGTTTGTACCAAAATTTGGGCCCAATCTGAGATCATCTTGGCTAAGTTTGCATTTCATTCCAGTCAGATCCTTTCTCTCACACCCGTACCCCTAGCTTTTGAAAGTATTTGCATTTACCCCCTAACTTCATCTCCTTTACAAAATGGTCCCTACAGCCATTGGTGTGAATGCACCTTGCTCTGACAAGATTCGAGCGGAGATTTCTCGCTTGATTATCAATCAAACCTTCTCAAATTTGAACTGGAGATCCCTCTTAAATTATCTTCCAATCAGACCGATTCTTGAGCTTCAATTCTTTCCCAATCTCTCATGTGAACGCATGAGAGAGTTGGGTTTCCAACTCTGACGAGCCTTCCAAGCTTGGGAACTTGCTTCCCAAGCTCTAATCACCTTCTATAGACCTATAAAAGGAACCCTAGTGCACGTTGTCCATCCTAAGCTTGAATTTCGGCCGTGAAACCCCCCCTTCCTCTCTCTGCTCCGGCCAAGAAACTATGCAAGCTCTGATGACTCCTTCTGATCTCTTTCGTCATCCATACACAATACCAGCGGTGAATTCCTTCTCCTCGACTTCTTCCACTCTTGGCCGTACTAGCAGGAGCTTCCCATCCTCCGTCGTCGTTGTCATCCTACCTCCACCGGAGTACTTTCTTCCCCAGCGTCGGCCTACCAACACCGATGTCATTCTCCCCCCTTCATCTATTAAATCCTTAGTTCTTAACCCAAAAATACCCCTCGACACACACGACCACCTTCATCTTCCCCATCTCCGGCCACTCCTCCGATGAGGAGTTCCGTACGCTACTCACCTCCATCCTCCTTGCTGACAAGCTCCTCACCATCTCCTCGACCTAGAGACCAAAAACCCTCATGTAATTGAAGGGATTGGCCTCTCCATCATCTCCCCCGACTCCATCACCTCCGCACTAACTCACCGAGGTCATATGACCTCCATACACACACGCATGCCACGCTGCACCCACCACCACATTCGTCGTCACATGGTGAAGCTACTGAACCATCTGATGAGGTCGCAAGGCTGTGTTCATTGCAAGTTCACCTCCACCACCGCCATTAACAGGCAAGCTTAAAGCTTGCTTGAAGCATTCTCCAACTGCTGCAAGTCCTAGGTGCCACCTCCAGGTGACATGGCTATATCCCAGGAATCGTCCCAGGTCTTCGATTGAGGCCTCCATCAACTGCAGCCATCCAATTGAGCGGAAGTACCTTTGCTGCAGCACACGAGCAGAAGGACGGGGACATAGTCCCACATCGGGTGCAGAAGAACACCAAATAATCTATAAATTGAAAAAGTGTTGAGGGCTTATCGCCTCAACACTTGGGGGTGAGGCCCCCCACACCCTTTCACACGCCTTGCCCGTGACACTGTACACGTGGGCCTGGTCTGATCCATTTACCCGCCTAAGCTTGCACCTCTACTGCGACCACGCCTATAGCCCTGGTCCCGGGTGCGCTTTGATCCAATACCCGAATACCTGATACTGTGCATGGCCCCTGGGAGGGCGTAAAAGAGGAGAAACTAGAGAGAAGGAAAGAGAGAGAGCACGCGGGGTTATGTGGGGTTTTGCTTTGTTGTGTAACGGCTAACACTTAGCCACATCTGAAGAAGAGTGACCCCCTGTGCATAAAGGAAAAGAGAAGAAGAGAAAGGAGAGCTGAAGGGAAGAGCCAAGGACAGAAGAAAGAAAGGAGAAGGAAGAAGGCCTGTGCACGTAGAGAAAGAAGAAAGAAGAGGATAGCAGAGAAAGAAGAGAAGAAGAAGAAGTACAGTGCCCTCTTAGCACTGTAGTAGTGGACACTTAAGTCGTCTGGCTGAAAGAATCTGTCGTCTGATTCCCTTGACAGGGAGTGCACTGTGCACTTGGTTTGAATAGTTGATATTATTTTAGTATTTGCTACATGTGTTAGACTTATAATTGGTGATGCAAATCACCATTATTTTTTCTAGATTACTTTTTACTCTTCATATACTCATGCCATACATTGCATATTAGATTTTGAGTAATTAATTATGCTCATTTACATTATTTCTTGAGATTAGTGCATGAATTCCATATTTGCTTCCAGCGAACGACCTCGGGCTTCATTTCTAACATTCGAGTTATAAATTTTATCTGTTGTTCGAGCTATTTTTGAGGAATTATTACTACAACAAATGCATCTTTTAAATCCCCTCAATCTAGCCCTAACAACACCCTTTTCCTTCCCACATTTCCTCCCCTTCAACAATGGAGAAACATGGAAGCAGAGGAAGATGGGTAGTCAGCACCTGCATGGGCTGCACCCACTCACCATACCACCATCGTTCGTCCTCCACCCTCCCCCCCAGTTGACCCAAGGAGGAAGAATAAAAAGGAGGGTGTGGAAGAGGATGAGAGAAGGGAAGGATACGTGCCTTCTGTCCTCCTCCCTAGTTCGATCTCCTCCTCCGATTTCCTTGTCATCGACGATGAAGGGGACCCTCTCCCACGTCCAGCAGAGCTACATGCACAAACCACATTCCCCCGAAGTACAAATGACAAAAAAAGTACAAAAAAATCAAAGTTCGAGTCATATACCTTCAACCGTAGACTATATTCTGCACGTTCGAGTCAATTGGAGCTTCGACGGAGCTCCAGAATGGCAGTGATGTTTCCTACTCGAAAATGATGGTTGGGAGGTGGGTTTTGGGATTCACATGAAGGGATGGGGGTTTTAGAAGAATCCTAATCCCTTATATAATAAAGGTTTCAGTTCTATTATTTTTCCCCATGCCTTCATCTCTCGCTTGGGAACGATCTATTCAACTCAGCTAAAATTCATTTTTGATGAACGCATTCTTTATAATTTTTCACGAGCAATCCAACGCAGCAGATGATTCGTCAATTTGACATTGCTTGCACCTGGTATGCCCATTTTATCGAAATGAGCGTATTTCAGGTCTCGAGACGTGATTTTTCAAATAAGCCTGAAACAAGGCATGCTACCCTTAGTTGGATTCATCTCGACTCAAGGATCTCTATGGTGTCCTTGGATTCACGATCAGACACCAGTAGCAAAATTTGGGTTTTAGGACCCTAATTCCTAAAATATCACCTGTGCAATTTAGGCCTAATTAGTGAACTAAAAAGACTCCTAGCTCGGGACCTTTCACTAACTATACCCGGGGAGTAAGAAGTGGAGGTATAGGAATTATGCCCTGGGTGTTGAGGAGGAGCCTCCCAACCAACAGAAGAACTCAGAATCATTGGTGGGTTGGGCATGGGAGTAAATGGGGAATAGTGGGATGATAAAGAATATGGGTCCATGAGAGCAACAAGAGATGAGCGATAGAGGGACAGAGATATACGACATCCTAGGTGCCTTGGAATAGAGATAAGGTCCTTAGTTCAATTGACCTGGTTTTACAATTCAATTTTGTAATCAAATATGTTTTAGGAGTTACTACTTGTTACTAGGTTAAGGCAAAAGTGTTGCACAAGCATGGGTTTGAGTTTCTTTTTCATTTAAAACCTTAACTCTTAAATAGGTGAGCTTAAGGGTTGTTTCTAGATGTTTAAGTGAATCAATTTTAAAATATAGGTGAGGTGCTAAACACTCATACAAGTCCTCACCTATCAACAATTGACACCTAAGTGCCTCAAACAATTTGTATTGAGTCTCTAAAAAAAGAATAAAACCTAAGTATTATTTCTAAGTAGGGTTGACACATGTCGATCGCTGATTCATCATGCACTACTCCTGCAGATCGCCAAATGAGCTCGCACCTTGCTCGCTTCTATCGGATCGCACCACGTGTCATGATTACAGCAACCACATGATCCCCACTCTACATGAATGCAAAATTGCACGTGTGCTTAGCACCCTTCGATCGCAACACACATCAACGATCGGTGCGTCGCGTCTGATCTCGCGTGAATGCACGCACTTCAGCGACCACCATGTGTTTCCCCCACATCACCAGCCTCTGCCATGCGTCGTGCGTATACATCGCTCCACCACCGCCATCAAAAATTTTACGGTGGGAAGCTCGAGACTCTTGAAATCTCAAATAGGTCCTTGCGAAACTAATTTAGGATTTCTAATTGAAATCCAAAATCCTTCCTCTCTCTTTCTCTCTCAATCTCAGAGGTTTAGCAAGTAATGATAACCCTTAACCCAACTTATGTTTAGGTTTAGGATTAGTGGGCAAATTGCCAAATTTATCCCTTAAGTTAGGTTCACTTGACATATAGGTCCTTTTTGACTTATTTTGGGCATAACCTAAGCTACACACCTTGGATTCATGTAAAACAAGCATATTTAGAAATCTTGTGATGAGAGGAATCCAATGATACCATACATGGTACCCTTTTGATAAGGTTTTCATAGGGGTTGACTCAAAATACATAAAACATGCAACAATGCATATTTTGGGTCAACCTATAGTCAAACATCATCAAAAGGGAACCATGTATTGTACTGTTGGAATTATATTATCACAAGCTTTCCAACGATGCTTGTTTTGCATGAATTCGATGTGTGTAGCTCAGGTTATGCCCAAAACAACTCAAAAAGGAACTAAATGTAAGGTGAACCTAACCTAAGGTGTAAATTCAGTAATTTTCCTACTAATCCTAAACGTAAACATAATATTGAAACTATAAATAGGCCCTCTTGGGTTAAGGGTCGTCATTACTGTGGGTTTCTAATGGAGGGGGTGAGATTTGTGTGATAAATAAAGAATGTGGAAATAAAAGATATCAATCACACAAAATAGAAATCACATAGATACATAAACTTTTTTTGGTGGAAACCCAAACCCGGGAAAAAGTACCACCTAAACCTCTCAGTTTAGGATTTCCCAATTGACTAGTCGATAAAATCCATAAACCGAGTCACTTAAAACAAGGGTGACTCAACCTCTGACAACCACACTACTTAAACGAGGGTAGCATACCTCAAACCCCTCTTCACAAGAAGTATTTTGTCTCGCAAGGGAGATGGGAATTCGCAAAGTGAATACCCAAACAAAGACAATAACAAATATCCTATAGAGCCTCAAAAGTAATTGTCTTAAAGTTAGCTTCTATAGGCAATGGGTACTTCCCTGAGATGGAAGTGAAGTGCGTTGTGATGTCAGCAACGTGACGGTGCTCTCAGATGGATGCTAGAGGGCTTGGAGAGCAACAACACTTTTCTAAGTGATTTCCTTCTTTTGGACACAAATAGATGTGGAAATAGTTTCTCAAGGTGTCTGTGACAAAAGAAGGGCCCTCCTCTATTTATAGAGGCCTTATGAAGGGTTTAAGATCTTCTTCTAACCGTTGGAAAGCTTCTATAGCCGTTGGGAATAATCTCAAGGCAAATCAGGCAGAAATCAGGCTCATTTTTTATTATAACAAGGTTATTAGACATCTAAATCTATTATCAAACGTCTGGGCCATCGTCTATTCTAGGGATTAGTCATCTGATCTTGAAGGGTAGAAGATCTAGATTGTGTTAGATCAAGACGGACGTTTAAAGAAGTGTTTTACGACATCTGGGAATCTAATTAGACGTCTAATACTAAACGGGTTTCCTTCCTATTTTATCAAGATCGAAATAAGGTTCTAGGATAAGTTGCATAGACAACAGATCGGACATCTAGCACTAAGTCTGGGCATCTAGAAACATAAATCATTGAGGGAATGGATTTCCCGAGACACAAACGGCTCTAAGGTCTGAAGAAGTAATTAAGGTCAGATCTTAGCCTAACGTCTACTTATCAGGCATCTAGGATACACTATGGGCATCTGAAAGTGAATGTGAATCATCTTAAGTGTTAATCCTCAATGATTAGATTTCTCAAGCTAACGGTCATCTAGTTGGATGTCTGGAAAGGTCCTCAGACATCTTCTAAGACGTTTGTACTAAGGGCTAGTCGTCTGAAATTAACAGACAGAAAGCACTAAGTCCAACCTAAGTATTTGGACATCCGATCAAACAATCAGACATTTTAAAGTCTAAGATCAGACGTCTGATGTTCAGATTGGACGTCTGATCAAGCTGTCTAAAACCTATTTTGGTTTTCTAGGTTCTCTATGAGATGTCTAAGTATCCTAGGCTTGAGTAAGTGTTCCTAGGATTACTGTTTTGTTACTTTGAGGCTCTTTAACAAATGATATAAGAAAAATAAAAAGCAAAGAACAAAAACCAAGTACATAGAAGAAACAGAAAGAATTTCTATCCTATTCTTCATCTTCTTCAAGCTCTCGCTCCACACGAAGCTCCTTCTCCCCCATCAAGCTCCTCCAATCCACTATGGACGTGAGCTTGAGCTCCTTCACACTTATATCCATTTGCTATTTTCCTGAAACTCATAAACTCAAATTGCAAATGTTAAATAACAAGTGTTTTGTTATCATCAAAATTAACAATCGTGGTGCCCTTGCACCAGCAATCTCTCACTTTTTGATAATGACAAAATAATAAATATAAATCCAAAAAATTCTCCCCTTTTTGATATTATCAAAAAGGTTTAATAACTTTGAATCATTTATCCTATATTCCCCCTTAAAGCATACTCTTCTAATTCCATCTTTTTCATATAGTAAGATGGCCATTAATTATCTCCTCGTTTCTAAATATAGCTATGTTATCTTTTTAGATCTCCCCCTATCTAAATGAAGGAAATCTTTCTCCTCCTTAATGATAGACAAAGCTTGTGAATTTTATCTCCCCCTATTTAAATGCTACCAACTAAAATTAACATCAAGTAGAGGATAAAGAATTTACCTCACTTACCAAGGCCAATAGAATGGCCCAAATGGAGGTTGCCAGAATGGATGGGCCTCCCATCCTTAGCTTGGAGGTCCGGGCATCAAAATCGGTCTCCAAATGAGTGATCGACACATGGCGATTCGATCACCCTTCAGTTGTCTCGTCGGTCTTCTCGTCTTCCTCTTTGGTCTTGACGTTGGTCCACCAAGTTTGAGTAGACTGTCCATCTTCTATAACATGCAAGCTCATCTTCTATAACATGCATCTTGATTTTTAAACTAAATATTTCAGTTTTTAAGCTAGTGTTGTCAATTAATTTACTATTTTCATTAATTAGGTTATTATTCTCTAACAACAAGTCATCCTTTTTAGGAATAGTAGGACTAGAACTGATTTCTAGATCTTTAAGTTGAATCTCTAATCTTTCATTTTTAGATTTTAGAAAACTAAGATTCTTTTTCATGTTTTTGTTTTCTACTTTTAGTGACTTACTAAGCTCATAAAGTTCATTAAAGTCATCTTGTAATTCAGAATTTACTCCTTTGTTGTCGTCTTCACTTTCGCTATCACTTGTAATGGCCATGAAGCCCATGCAAGCGACATCATTCTTCTCTTCGGGATCTTCTTCTTCTGAGCTCGAATCATCCCATGTAGCTTGGAATGCCTTTTTCTTGTATTTCTTCTCCTTCCCCTTCTCCTTCTTCTTCTCCTTCTTGAGAAGAGGACATTTGGGTCGAAGATGCCCTTTTTCGTTGCAATGATAGCAACGTCTTGGGCTTTCCTTCTTCTCCATCTTCTCCTTCTTCTCTTTCTTTGAATCCCTATAAAACTTAGAAAATTATTTAAATAAAAATCTAAGATCCTCGTCGTCGGAGCTTATCTCGTTGTCCGAAGTGACTTTGAAGGCGAGAGTCTTCCTTGGCTTTAGCTATGGTGTGTCCTTCTTCTGCTTCATCTTTGTCTCACAGGCCATGAAATTGCCTAAGAGATCCTCCATGTTGAGTTCCTTAACCTCATTCACCTCCTCGATGGCAGTGACCTTTTGTTCCCATTCTGGTTTGTGGGAACGGAGTAGCTTTCCTTGAAGCTCCCCCTTGATGAAGGTCTTACCTAAGGCTTTCAAATTATTTACTATGAGAGTGAACCTAGTGTTCATCTCACTTAAAGTTTCATTAGGTTTCATAGAAAAAGATTCAAAATCTTGAGAAAGAATGTTAATTTTAGAAGTCTTTACCTTTGAGGTACCCTTATGAGTTACCTCTAATGCATGCGAAATCTCATATGCGGTGGCGCATTGCGAGATTCGGTTGAATTCCTCTAGGCTCAACATGTAATACAACGCGTTCATAATCTTTGCGTTGAGTGAAAGCTCCCGAGTTTGTTGTTGGGAGTAACCTGCCTTGGGCCTTTCCAGGATGGCGTATGGCACTTCGCCCCACTGCCATATCATGTAGTCATTTGCTTGGAGCCAAGTCTTCATCCAGAGCTTCCAGTAAGGGTAGTTGCTCCCATCAAAGAATGGCGAATGGGTAGTAAACTGCCCCTCGAATGTTCTAATCACGAACATGCTTCCCTCCATCAAATTCTTGTTGGGTTGTGACGTCGAAGTGCATGACCTCTAATCCCAACTATGGGTTTCTAAATGAGGGGGTAAGATTTGTGTGATAAATAAATAATGCAGAAATAAAAGATATCAATCACACAAAAAAGCAATCACACAGATACATAAAGATTTTTAGGTGAAAACCCAAATCTAGGTAAAAACCACCACCTAAACCTGTCAGTTTAAGATTTTCCGATTGACCTAGTCAATCAAATTCACTAGCCGAGTCACTTAAAATATAGGTGACTCAACCTCTTACAACCACGCTACTTAAATGAGGGTAGCGTTCCTCAAACCCCTCCTCTTCACGAGGAGTATTTTGTCTCGCAAGAGAGACAAGAATTCACAAAGCGAATACCCAAACAAAGACAATAACAAATATCCTATAGAGCCTCAAAGTAATTGTCTTAAACTTAGCTTCTATAAGCAACAGGTGTAATTCCCTACGGGAGGGGGTAAGATATGCTTGAAGTATAAAATGCGGAATTAAAATAAATAACAATCTCACAAAAGCAATCACACAAAGGCATAAGTGATTTTTAGGTGGAAACCCAAACAGGGTAAAAACCAACACCTAACCCATTCGAGTTAAGATTTCCCGATCGACAAAGTCGATCAAATCCACTAAATGAACTACTTAAAATGAGGGTAGTTCAACCTCAGTACAACCACGCTACTTTATACTCAAGGATAGCATACCTCAAAACCACCCCTCTTCACGAGTATTTTGTCCCTCGATGGAGATGAGAATTTTCAAAGCGAATACCCAACATAAGCAAAGATAAAATATAATACAACCTATAGAGCCACAAAGTATATGGTTAAATCTAGCTACTACAGGTAAGAAACTTCCCTTTGTTGGAAGTGCGGCGACTTGATGCAGATGCGTGAACCACACGGCGGTACTTCATCGCTCTCATAATCGCGGAGGGAGAGCAGGTGCGCAACTAGATTGAAGCTCTCTAGGTGTAGAACAAAGGCTTGGAGAGCTAGATCTTCTTCTTAAGATCAAAAGGATACAATATGGTATGAAAGTGTGTTGCTTGGTGTTTCTTTGCAAGGAAAGGGTCCTCCTCTATTTATAGAGGGCCTAGGAAGGCTTTGGAAGGCCTTAGAAGGCTTTCATAGCCATTGGGGTTAAAACCAAGGCAAAACAAGCCGTAATCAAAATCATTTATGATTCTGACAGGGCTTTCAGACGTCTAGTCTAGGTATCAGACATCTAGAAAACTAGCTTAAGACATCTGGGAACTAAGTCAGACGTCTGATTCTAGGCGAGTTTCCTTCCTGACTTTGATCAGACCTAAACAGGGTTCTAGTGTAAGGCCATCAGACGACGTACAGGACGTCTGACACTAAATTTGGACATCTAGAAATCTATTGTATTGTGGGAATGGATTTCCCAAGGTCCAAATGCTTAGATAATCTGACAAAGGTGATTTTGGCTCATAACAAGGCTCAATGGTTACATATCAAATGTTTGGGGTCCTCTATGGACGTCTGATAGAAGCCTAACGGTTATTTTCCTCAACGTTTACTTTGTTAACCAATGTTCCACTAATTGGACATTTGGCACAACCATTAGACGTCTTCTAAGACGTCTAGACTAATGTTTGGATGTCTGATTTCATCAGACAGAACATACTAAGTCCAACCTAAGTTGTTGGAGATCTGAGTTAATAGTCAGATGTCTTAAAGGTCACTATCAGACGTCTGATTTCCAGATTAGACTTTTGATTAGGCTGTTAGAACCCTATTTTAGTTTTTTAAGTTCTCTACAGAAAACCTAAGTATCCTAGGTTTGTGCAAGTGTTCCTAGGACTACTTTAAGGGTTCTTTGAGGCTCTTTAACAAATAATCTAAAAAAGATAAAGAGTAACAAAAGAAATAAAGACAAATTACAATGAACAAGAAGGGAAATTGTTGAACGTACGAATGGCTACGCTAACGTGTTCGATTTTGGAGAACCTGTCATTGTAGTTTGAAAGTGAAGAATTCATGTTCAACAAATAAAATTTATACCGAAATAAAAATTCCAGGTCGAACACAGGGAGGCGGACGTTTGATTTAAAAACTACGTGTTTCTTTTTATTTGTCACGAAGTAATTCAATTTAAAACCATCTAATTAGTTACAATAAATAGAAGAGAGAGAGAGAGGGTAAGACAGAGAGAGAATATTACACATAGAAATCAAAATGAGATGTAGAATAAACAGAGAATTTATCATTAGGGTGATTTGTACATTACAACTAGAATGCATAAAACAATTGCACTAGAAAGCGATAAATTTACTCTAGAAAGCATTAAAAGAATGGAGGGAGAAATGTCCTCCTCGACAGTCGCTTGGAGGATGAACAAAACTACACTAGAAAGCAGTAAATCTATACTAGAAAGCAGTAAAAAGAATAGGGAGAGAGAAATCCTCCTCGACGGTTGCTTGGAGGACGAGCTGGACGGGACGACACCTGGACGAAGGAGAACAAAGCAGGACGAAGGAGGACGAAGCAGAAGAATGGGAACGGAGCAGCACGCCGTCGTCGTCGCAGGATCCATTTCCGAAGGGGGACGAAAATTTGGACTTTATCTCGCAAGAAGCATCCCGGGTGTGGGATAAGCTTCTCTGGAGCTGTGGAGGGGTAGAGAAGAGAAGGAAGGGATGAGAATTTCGTATGGAGGAGGTCTCCTTTTATAGTTGCAAGGAGTGGGGGTAAAATGGACATTACATCTTCAAAATAATAAATGAGGGGTCTTTAGTGACGGATAAATCCGTCACTAAAGCCCCAACGTGGGCGTAGCTCTCGCACCCACGCACACCTCCTCAACTGGCCGCTTCCTCAACGCCATCGCACATTCATTGATTCTCAGCCGTCCGATCGCGAGATCGGACAGCTTAAGATGCATCTCTGCCCGTTGCTGCGCCTGCCTGGCGTGTGCGATCACGCGTGACGACGCGCATTCAATAGCGCGTGATCTCGATTGAGCACTGACGGCCGTCCGATCGCGATCCAACGCCCGCCATCGCCTGCACGCCCGCGCCTTCCTCACCTTCGCTGCAGCTCGAACCCTCACCAGTAGCTTGCGTAAGTGCGCTCGACTGCTGCACTACGAGGCGCAGATGGTCGAGCGGACGCTTTTAAGCGCAGCTGACCACAACCGTTGTATCGAGATCCAACGGCAAAGAGTGAGCGGCTGCGGGGCCTTCAGGGATTCATGCGGCCGTTTGGGCTACCGGGATGGCGCCATCTTGGCCGTCCATCTTCTGGAAGTTGTAGATGGTGCCACGGATGTCGGATTGACTTGATTTTTGCGTCGTTGGGCTGCAATCGTCGATCTGAATTCATCCGTGCGGTTGGATTTGTCATTTGAAGAGTGGATTTACACCATCCTAGCCCTTGATCTTCTAGGGTTCCCCGGTCACTATCTGATGCAACGGATGTCTGATTAGGGCGATCTTGGAGTTGTTGAACTCCAATCATCGCCCTGATCACATCCATACGGTTGGATCTTTGATCCAAGGCCCCGATAAAATGTTTTCCCTATCCAAGCACATAAAAGGAGACAATTAACCTCCATTTTATTCAAACTACTCTAAATGCAAGATGATGCATGTTATGCAATATTTATATCATGAAATGCAATCCTATGCTTAAGAACATGCATAAATAGACATTTTAAGTAGTGTAAATGTGTTTACATCATACCCCCATGCCTATCTTTTGCTAGTTCCTAGCAAAAACTATATGCTATTTATAAAAGAATTAGGTTGGATTATTTGGACCTGAGTTATTTTCAATCATTAAGAAATTGTCTACTTAGGAACTGAACTTTCAAAGACACAACAGTGCCCGTGTATTAGCCAAAATGTAGACCGTCTCAAGCCTCGCCTTATTCAAAGAAAAATTTCTTTTTCTTTTTACTCTTTTCTAAATTTTTTTTTTGGATTTTCAAATTTTAGGGTTTAAGAGTGGCTTTCTACGGCCATTCAACTCACCTAAGATTTGATGAGAACCCTAACTTTAAGCATCTTATTGTGATTGTGATAGACTCGTAGACCGACAATTAAAAAGGACTTCGGATTTTTACACTTTTAGGTGACCTAAAAAAGAATTCTGCCTAAAGGTGTATCTTTACAACCGGTAGCTTTTTCCCTACTTTTTTTTTTTACGGGGTCAACACAAGGGTGAATCTAGTGTATATCTCCCCAGTTTATTCTACTTCTCCGCTTCTTCCTAAGTGTTTTGGAAATTTTTAGTGCATTTACTGAGCTGGGTTCTAGACAACCTGTCGATGAGCTGTTACCACCGACAACTTGCCAGCCATACTCGTGCGGCGAAGTGTGGCTTATTTTTTTTTGTTTCTCCTTTTCTTTTTGATTGATTTTTTTTTTCTTTTTTTTTAAGTAGGTGGCTTCCCTGGTCTAAGATTTACCTAAAGGCAGCAAAAGGAGAAAGGTCCAGTGATTGGGCTCTGGACAACCTACCTATGGGCTGTTACCCGCGATAACTTGCCAGCCATATCACCCTAGAAGGTTCATTAGCCACCCAATTTCCGTTAAAAATGCTGAACAACGAGTCAGTGCAAAGAAAGTGTGTAGATGCTTAAGACTCAAAATTCCCTCAAATCAGAGGCGAGTTGATAAGTCGTGTACTTATCACCCAAAGTTATTTACTCCAATTAAAATAAAATTCAGGTTGGCGAGAACTCAAAAAATAAATCCACACTTTAGTGGATATACGGGCTGATTAAGTCCAATCTTTAGTGTTCAGATCTTAATGTATTATTTCCTAAGATTGAAAATTTTCTTAAACCCAAATTCTTTTTCCTAATTTTGATTTTTTTTCTTTTTTTTTAAATAAAAGAAAATAAAACAAATCTACAGAGCTGGCGAATGAATTCAGAGATAAATATCCACCCCCAATGCCTATCTAATGTAATGTCCTCATTGTATTAAAAAGACATAAAATAGAGTAGAAAAGCGTAGAAAGCACCTGAATTGCATGAATGTCAAGTCCGCTCCGAGATGAAAATGAAAAAGAACTGTATATGTGCTGAGTTTAGTGCCTTCAGCTAGGCACACTATACAAAGAAAAGAAATGAAGAATTCACAAGTGCAGGTCAGAATTAAAATAAACAGAAGAATCCTCCGACCGGTCAACAGAGGTCCACAAATGTGGACCAGATTATGGTGCAGACCCATCCCCCATAATCGAGAATATCTTAGGTTCTGGATAAAAATTACCCAAAACCTAAAATCAGAATGCAAGAGGGGTCGGGCCTGCGATTTATGAGGATGCAACCCAAGACCAAAAAGTCAAGTTACAAAGAATTGAAGCTCAAAAGGATAATCATTGAATGTGTGCTTGAGTTTGACATCCTCAAAATAAATGTCGTAAGGGTTCTGATTTGATGGCTTCAACTTAAAAGGAACCCTTCGACTTAATCTTCCATTTCTCCAAAGTTAACTTCCCAGCTCCTATCCTCCTCATTCAGCATATCAAATTCCAGGACCTCTTGCATGTTAATCACCCCATCTGAAATCTCCAAGTCTAAATGATGTGGCAGAATCAGAATTGACTTGGGTCTAATTATCTCAGAAACAGAATTATCGATAAGCTCAACGGGGTGTAACTGATAATTAGGGCATTGAATTGATTCCTCCAGAAAATGCGATTCTGGATCCGTAATGTGTGCCCTAATAAGATCAGTTTCCTCAGTTATTGGGCTATCAAATGATCTATCAGATTCCTCAGGCCCAATCGTCTCACAGAAATCATGTTTAGAAAACTCGCGTGAAACTTCGCAACTTGAATCTTCACCATCAAAGAAATCAGGATCCGTATCAATGTATGTCCCAAAATCAGTTGTCACTTTCTGTTCCCAGGAGACATACGTTTCCTCGTAACCCGGCTCAGGGATCTCAGGTGAAGAAATCAGATCTTCCTTAATCGGTTGCTTTAATTCAATCTGGTCAGCCTTGTAATACGTGTCCCCCCAATAGGTGCCTGAGCGGGTTCTGTCATTGGCTTTCCTGAAGAAAGTTCATCCTGGAATCATCCCAAGATTGAATCAAAGCAACCACGAATCTTATCCTCAATTTCTCTAATTTCCCAAGTAGAAACTCACCCGGGTTCTTATCCTTAACGTCCTGGAGCCAATCCAACAAAGACTTATTCAAATCATCAATCATTTCAATCAGGGGCTCCAATCTCTCAATGCAAGGTATTGGCTGAACTTCTAAAGATTGAATGATATTCCTCAAGTTAGCCAGAACCTTATCTTGAACCTGGTTAACCTGAACCAAATGATTTGGTTTAGGATTGGGCGAGTTTGGTATCAATGCAGGGGAATTAACGAATTGAGATTCGTTATACCCTTCCTGAAAATAGGTCATTTCAGATTATTCAAAAGATGGTGATGACCTAAAGGCAATGAAATCAGAGGATGGGTAAAGATCGATGTATGCTTCTTGATTGTAGATCGTATTAGGTTGTGCATGAAAGGAAGACGATCTATAATCGATGTAGCTCTGAGAAGGATAGAAATCAGAATCAAAGTGTTCAGGGTTAGACCCTAAACACGGGGGTTCGGAATTGTATCCCCAATCCGAATTATCCCAACTAACTGATGGTTGATTACAATACGAGTCGGGATAATCATCATGTTGAGGATAATTCACAACAGGAGGGAACGAGTGGGAATGCGTGAAATATGTGGAAGGATTCATGAGACACAGGAGGAAGAAAGGTGCCCTGCAATACAAACAATCAAACCTGTCCTTAAATGGGTTAGCTTAAAGACCTACAGACTCCCAAAACCCATCTTGAGATAAAGAAACGATTTGATCTACTTCCGTCTGTTCAATCCAACCAGTTAGAAGGAGGGACTGGGGAGAAGGTTCTTCCTTTGGCTTGCGCCTCCGGTTCCTAGTGTACCCCCCAGCCGTGATCGTTTGACTCTGCTCCCCTAGCTAGACATCAGATTGAACAGTAGAAACAGACTAATCGAAAATAATCTTGTTCTGGGTTCTGAAGAGCGAGTTCAATCCTTAAGGCCAACGTCTACTCTATTTTATTTAGGGCTAGGTTTGAATGTGCTTTGGAATGTGATGGGCCCTTTAAATGGGTTGTGCCCTTAATGATTGATTGATTTGTGTGTGCATGCACAACCAGTGATTTTTAAGCAAGATTATTTTTTATGTGGTGAATTTTAAGGTTCAAATCTTGCTTAGTAGCTTTTAGGATTCAACTTTAGGTGTTTTCAAACAAGTTTCATTGGCACACCAGGTTTTACAAGAGCAGGTGAAGATGTTTTCCTTTGAAGCTTAAAAAGAATGTGGAGTGCCTGGTAAATCCCTAAGAGTTGAACCTAATTGGAAGCTACTTGATGAGTTGATTTTAATTGAAGTGGTGCGGCCCAATCAACTCAAACAATTGGTCACAAATGCACCACTAAGTTAGGCACAAAAAGATGGTTAACCTAGAATGATTTTTACTCTTTTATGTGTTGCTTTATGTGTACCGATTCCACAGTTCAGAACTCGGTTGAGTAGAAACAAATCAATTTGGTTAAGTGCCTTTGAATGTTGGTGTGCGTTGTGTGTTTGTTGAAAATTGCCCCACAAAATTATCTTTTTATTTATTTTTTATATAAATGAAGGTGGAATGAATGTGAGTGAGAATCCAAACAACCAAACTATTCCTAGGATTTATGCAAACACCTAGGTTAATTGGAATTTGGATTCAATGTGGCGAATGAAATCTATGGAGGGGGAAAGAATGGGGGATAACTTACAAAACCTTACACAGCACTTTACTCCAATCTACCGCTTTTGCTCATCTCAAAAGAGTACCTGCAATTACAATAAGAAAGGAGAAAAGTGAGGTAAATGATTTGCAAGTTACAAAACACGAAGAGAAATCAAAGATAGTCGCCTGCCCGGCAATGGCGCCAAAATGTTGAACGTACGAATGGCTACGCTAACGTGTTCGGTTTTGGAGAACCTATCGTTGTAGTTTGAAAGCGAAGAATTCATGTTCAACAAATAAAATTTATACCGAAATGAAAATTCCGGGTCGAACACAGGGAGGTGGACGTTTGATTTAAAAACTACGCGTTTCTTTTTATTTGTCATGATGTAATTCAATTCAAAACTATCTAATTAGTTACAATAAATAGAAGAGAGAGAGGGTAAGAGAGAGAGAATATTACACATAGAAATCAAAATGAGATATAGAATAAACAGATAATTTATCATTAGGGGGATTTGTTCATTACAACTAGAAAGCATAAAACAATTGCACTAGAAAGCGATAAATTTACTCTAGAAAGCATTAAAAGAATGGAGGGAGAAATGTCCTCCTCGACGGTCGCTTAGAGGACGAACAAAACTACACTAGAAAGTAGTAAATCTATACTAGAAAGTAGTAAAAAGAATAAGGAGAGAGAAATCCTCCTCGACAGTTGCTTGGAGGACGAGCCGGAAGGGACGACGCCTGGATGGAGGAGAACGAAGCAGGACGAAGGAGGACGAAGCAGAAGAATGGGAACAGAGCAGCACGCCGTCGTCGTCGCGGGATCCACTTCCAAAGGGGGACGAAAATTTGGACTTTATCTCGCGAGAAGCATCCCGGGTGTGGGACAAGCTTCTCTTGAGCTTTGGAGGGGTAGAGAAGAGAAGGAAGGGATGATAATTTCGTATGGAGGGGGTCTCCTTTAATAGTTGCAAGGAGTGGGGGCAAAATGGTCATTACATCTTCAAAATAATAAATGAGGGGTCTTTAGTGATGGATAAATCCGTCACTAAAGCCCCAACATGGGCGTAGCTCCCGCGCCCACGCGTGCCTCCTCAGCTGCCTGCTTCCTCAACGCCATCACACGTTCATTGATTCTCAGCCATCCGATCGTGAGATCGGACGGCTTAAGATGCATCTCTGCCCGCTGCTGCGCCTGCCTGGCACGTGCGATCGCGCGTGACGACGCGCGTTCAATAGCGCATGATCTCGATTGAGCGCTGACGGCCGTACGATCGCGATCCAATGCCCCCCATCGCCCGCACGCCCGCGCCTTCCTCACCTTCGCTGCGGCTCGAACCCGCACCTGTAGCTCGCGTAAGCGCGCTCTACCGCTGCGCTACGAGGCGTGGATGGTCGAGCGGACACTTTTAAGCGTGACTGACCACAGCCGTTGGATCGAGATCCAACGGCGGAGAGCGAGTGGGTGTGGGGCCTTCAGGGATTCATGTGGCCGTTTGGGCGGCCAGGATGTCACCACGTGGCACCATCTTGGCCGTCCATCTTCTGGAAGTTGTAGATGGTGCCACGGATGTCGGATTGACTTGATTTTTGCGTCGTTGGGCTGCAATCGTCGATCTGAATTCATCCGTGTGGTTGGATTTGTCATTTGAAGAGTGGATTTACACCATCCTGGCCCTTTATCTTCTAGGGTTCCCCGGTCACTATCTGATGCTACGGATGTCTGATTAGGGCGATCTTGGAGTTGTTGAACTCCAATCGTCACCCTGATCACATCCATACGGTTGGATCTTTGATCCAAGGCCCCGATAAAATGTTTGCCTTATCCAAGCACATAAAAGGAGACAATTAACCTCCATTTTATTCAAACTACTCTAAATGTAAGATGATGCATGTTATGCAATATTTATATCATGAAATGCAATCCTATGCTTAAGAACATGCATAAATAGACATTTTAAGTAGTGTAAATGTGTTTACATCGGAAATATATCCTATTCTTCATCTCCTTCCTTCTTCAAGCTTTCGCTCCTCACGAAGCTCCACCTCCTCCATCAAGCTCCTCCAATCCGCCATGAATGCTAGCTCGAACTCTGTCTAACATGTCTCCATTTGCAATTAACCTGAAACCTAAGAATTCAAATGCAAATGTTAAATAATACATGCTTTGTTATCATCAAAATAAATGATCATGGTACTCTAGCACCAACAACAGGTACTTGCCTGAGATGGAAGTGAAGTACGTTGTGAAGTCGGCAGTGTGATGGTGCTCTCGGATGGATGCTAGAGGTCTTGGAGAGTGATAATTTACATTCAATGATGATAATTCCATCAACTGGGGTTAGTTTTGGGGATATATGTGCACTAATAACATATCATGATGGGCATAGGGGCACTACATGCAGTATGATTTATGATTGCTTATAAATCAATGTTTAATGGCCATATGTACAAGTGCATGTTGAAACAGGCCCTAGATGAGCAATCGGATCGCATGGATGGATTTAGATCGACGATTGAAGTCCAACAGACTTGAAATCACTTAAATCCGACATCCAGAGCTCCCTCGACTAGCCTAAGAAGCTATGGCCATTGATCTAATGATCAACGGCCCATAATGAGCCATGTGGTGCCCCACTTGTCCACATCTGCCACCCTCTCTCTTCATCACACGATCTCAGCCACACATCTCTCATCAGACGGATAAGGATCAGCGAGCTCCGCACTGCACCCCCAGCGTGTCCAAGGAGCTTCAAGATCTGACCGTTAGATCTCCATCCAACGGTCAACATTGCGTGCGCCTAACTTCTCTGCCACACCAACTCAAGGAGGCAACGCAGCGGTCGAACATGCGCACTCGCAAGCAGCGACGAGCGTTCGACTCCCGTTGCACCTCAAATTGACACAACATGCACGACGGGGAATTCAGACCATTTGATCGACGTCGAGCGGTGCGGATGGAGGCTACGTGGTGCTCTAGATATGTGCCAATGCCCACGCGCTAAAGTTGCAATCCACAACGTGCGCCCACACGAACTCTCAACTGTCTGATCATCCATTGGACGGCTCACATGGTGTGCACACGGATTGCGTGGGCGAAGGAAGCACATGTGTGCACTTGGATCGACGAGTGAGGGGCTTCACCAACGTTTCTGGAATGGGTTTAGCAACGTCTCGAATGTCGCTAAAGCCCTTGGTTTAGAAACCCCTCTTCTCTATATAAACCCTCCCAACCACCCCATTCAAAGGCATTCAA
Source organism: Thalassia testudinum (assembly GCA_037157565.1). Taxonomy (NCBI): domain Eukaryota; kingdom Viridiplantae; phylum Streptophyta; class Magnoliopsida; order Alismatales; family Hydrocharitaceae; genus Thalassia; species Thalassia testudinum. Next base: position 530,897 of record JAZHRO010000003.1, on the reverse strand, counting down.
GACACACACACCTTCCATACAACTCTAGCCTTCTCCTAGCTCCACCAAATACTTCATACTCGCCCTGGAGTTGTCAAGCCACCGACGGAGCCTCCCTCCACCGCCGTGGCTACCTTGACTCCTTCTCACTCTCTCTCTTTACTTTAGTTTACATTATACTTATTTAAGCTTTCATCTATTATTGTAGTTGTAAACACACTTTAATTGCATGCTATATATTAATGAAAGTTTCATATATTGTAGCTCACATCCTCTTAATGCTTGGCATGTTTTAAACACGATCTCTAACCCTACTCTCTCTCTCTCGCGTTTTCTCGCAAGCAAGCAAACCACCCATTCCTGTGACAACTAAAGAGACAAAATAATCAGATTTTACGCCTCCTTGTGTTTGACACTTGGACTGACCAACTCCACTTTTTAAATTAAAATCGACGTCACAAACGCATACTACAATGGCATAATTAAACAACCATGTTCCACACGCGTCAATTTTTGGTGCCGTTGCTGGGGAGGCAACGGATTTCTTTTGTCACTTTTTTCCCACATTTGTATTCACATCTTCTAACTCATTTTTCTCTCTACTTGATTGGTTACAAGAACTTGATGCTTGGGCGACGGAGGAGCGTGATCCATGACAATGGACCGAGGGTGAAGTGCTGTGAAGATGGTTGTGAGTACCACTTTACCCATTGATTGTTTGCTTTCCTAGAAAAAAATACAAAAAGATATATATATATCTAAAATTGGCATGGTGAATGGCTACTTGACCCACATTCCAAACCCATCACCCAACCAAAAATAATACACTCTAACGTTCTTGAAGAGATAATCTTTTCGAAGTGTTCTTCTTTCTTTTGAGTGGTGTTTGCGAAGCCACCATGACTTGATTTGGATCGCACCACTCACCATAATTAAAATCAACTCACCTGGTAGAATTGCATGAACACTAGGGTGACCACACTATGGTTGTTTTTCTAGGGCCACATCATTCTAAAGAGAATTGACTTTCGCCCGTTGTGTGCAAAACCTTGTGTGCCCACTTGAACTTTGTTTGAAAACAATAAGGAACTTCAACCCTAAAAAGCATTAAAGCAAGGACAAATCATTAAAAGACACCACATCTTAAAATCCTTGCTAGAAAATCATGTTTTGTTAAGTCCACACACATGATCAAATCAGTTAACTAAGAGGCACAACCCCAAACAATGCCTCATCACATATCCTGAGCACAAGCACGAACCTAGCCCTCATTAAAATGGAGTAGACGTGCCTTAGGCAGGACTAGTCTAAGTCTTGAAGGTGTGATTAGGTTTGCTAGGCACTTGCCTTTCATTCCCTTTGTAGAATCTAGTGTCTAGGCTGTGGGGAAGTGTCAAACGACTGTGGCTGTGGGGTCTACGGAACCGGTGGCGAAAGCCAAAGGAAGAACCTTCCCTTCAACCCCCTCGTAATCAACCTGGCCAGATTAACATTGGGAAGGGTGGTTAAGTGCTTACAGATCTTATCATTCTTTTGAGGCTTCTAGGTCACCTAAGGTATAAATTATAAGGACTAGATTTGCTTGCTTGTTTATGCACACACTTCTCGCATCTGTCTCTCTTTGCATCCCTCCACGTTCTTCCCTCGTGTATGCACAGAAGACGATCACTGCATCCCAAGCTATTTTATATAGGGAAATCAGGATGAGACTTGATTTTACATGGGAAATGGCTGAACCAAGAATTGATGAGGTTGAGCACCAACCCCCACCCAATGCTATGGCCATCATTCGGGCCCAAATCTCTACCAACCACCAACTTCAACAACAACAAATCCAAACCATCATGAAAGACATACACCGATTGCAAAACCCTTAAGGGCAACCTGTTTGCGCAGTGAAATCGATGTTCAAAAACTGCATTGTAATATAGTTGAAATCACTTTGAAAATAAATAAATTTATTACTCGAATTTTAAGTCCGAGGTCGAACACAGGGAGCAATATGGAATTCAAAACTCAAGATCACAATTTAAATCAAGAATAGAGATTGCAATAAGAATAATGTCAGGATCAATATGCAAAAAGAATGAAGTAAAACGGTAATTTAAATCATCAATTACTCCTCACAAATAACACTTAATTCAAAGCCTCAAATAGATGTAAGAAAATATATCAGACATCTTAAATATGTGCTACAGTGCTAGAGACTCAAGGGTCTCTTTCTCTTCCTGCGCAGCTTCCTTCTTTCTTTCTTTGAGCTTCTTCTCTTCTTCTTCTGTTCTTCTCTCTTCTTTTCCTCTTATTTCTGTGCGGCACCTTCTCTTTATCTTCTTCTGCTCAAGCCTTCCTCTCTTCTTCTTTCTTTTTCTGTTTCTTCTTCTTCTCCTTCTTTTTCTCTGCTGGTCAGGCCTTCTCCTCTTTTCTTCTTTCTTTCTTCACACACAGAGGGCAGCCATCACAAGTTTTGGCTAAGTGTTGCATGGGGCAAAACCCTCCCCTACCTCGCGCTCTTGCGGCGAAGCTGACGATGGGTTTTGCAATTTGTGCACACGAAGAAGTTGACGATGGCTAAGTGTTGCGAGATGGGTCAGTGCCTCTTCAACTGATGATGTGGGACTAAACCACATCCCTTCTTCGCATGCATTTGTAGCAAGGAGCTTCCTCTGATTGGCGTAGCTGCTAAGGTCCCAACGTCTAATTAACCTCCTTGAGCAGTACCTGAAGCAAGTCCACACGACCTGGGACTTCCACCTGGGGTAGACGAGACTTGGAGCGAGCTCGAAGCTCCTTTGAAGTTCTTCATCAATGGTGGCTAGGGGACACACTTGAAATCAAGCAAACGGCCTCTTGGCTCTGTTAGAAGGTTTAGGAAGGATTCCTGGACCACGGCGAATGTGACGGTGGTGGTTGTGTGGCATGGCAAAGTCCGTGCGTGCGTGGCAGAGTCAGACTATGTGCAAGAGAGTGGGTGCATTCGAGGGTGGATTTGGATGAGCGATAGGTGGAATTAGGTTAGGGCTTTTGTACATGGAGTGATGGCAGAGCTTATGGGTGTGGTAGCGGCATGATTCGTGTGATGGAGCAGCAGTTGGGCGTCACTGGAGCTTTGTCAGAGCGGAAGAAGGTGACGGTGTTAAGGGAGAATCAATGGTTGTGTGTGAGTTGTGAGATTAGGAAAAGAAAGTACAGTGAGAGAGAGAGAGATAGAGGAACTTAGGGTCATGGTAGAGAGATGGAGGGCGCCGATGTTGGTTGACTGGAGTCGGAGAAGGAGGATGGTGCGGTGAGGCGGTGATGTCGACTGAGGGAGTGGCACGACCTCTCGTTGGCACAAGAGGTTCACAAAGACGAGGGGAGAATAATTGGCCGTCCAATTTGATGGTTGGATGACCGAAGAAGGAAGGAGGAGAGGGGTCACCAGAGCTAATTCTGAAGGTGGCCAGAGATGGAGAAGAAGAGGGTTTCTGAGGCCAAAACTAGCTGAAAAGCACAGCCGTGCCTTGGGGTCTTTTTTATAGGCCATAGGATGCCCTTCCAAGCTTGGAAGGAAGCTTTCAAGTTTGGAAGGTGGTTGTAAAAATGGATACCCAAACCTTTAAAAGGTTCGCATGACCATTTGGGAAGGTCTTAGAGCCCAAGGAATGGCTTAAATGGAAGGAGATTTCCCAAGGAATCCTCGTATCAATTTTGAGAAGGATTGATTGAGAATCGAGCGAGAAATCTTCACTTTAAAATCGACGGTGAAGGTTTCACCTTCCAAAAATGGCGTGGGGACATTGTGAAGAAGATAAAGAAGTTGGGGGGCTATTTGTAAGAGAATTCAAAAGTTAAGGGTCTGAATGAGATAGAAAGAGTCTGACTGGACCAAAATGCAAACTTGGTCAAGATGATCTCAGATTGAGCCCAAATTTTGGTAAAAATATAATTTGGACCCAAGGAATCTAATGCTGAAGTCAAATTTAGGTTTTAACTTTGTTTGAATGAGTAATTTATGCAAACACCCAAATTAGGGTAAATGTCAATCTAGGACTCTATTTTGGTTCAAGACGGGTTCTGATGGTTAATTTGAAGGTTCCAAACCCTAGAGAATATTTTTATATGAATTTTAGAGGGTTTAAGTGAATTTTATCTTGACCAGAATCTCAGTTAATTAAGTGGGTCTATTTTTAGGGTTTCAAAAGTCATTTAATTCTTAAAACACATGCAAATCCTTTTCTGTTTGTTATAACCCACTTGTTATTCTTTTAAGACCTTTTGACCTTGAATTACCCCATGGGAAAACTCATGGTTGTACTGTATTCACGTTGTGATGGTAAAATTATAGTTTTAACCTTGGTTTCTTATCTCCCTCAGAATGGTTATATAGTGACTTATGGCTCTCTGGCAGTTATGTAGGAGCATTTACTGACTTAATTGGATCAAAATGAGCTAGTTATGGCTCATGATGGTGTTCCCATCATACCCCCATGCCTAGGTTTTGCTAGTCCCTTAGCAAAATTTCAAGGTATTAACTTTAATTCTAGACCATATGCCTTTCTATGTTGAAAATTCTAATGTGTGCTTTCTTTGTAGATTAGGTCAGAATGCCGATGGTAGGCCTAGAGGTACTCAAGTACCAACCAATATCTAGACCTGACCAGCTCTAGCCTCAGTCCGCCGCAAAGGTTTCTAAGGCCAAAAAGAACTAACCTAAGGTTCGTTGAACTCCGCGGTTAAAGCTCCCGTGCTTGTAACATGTTTCTTCCTAGGTTCAGTTTGCAGTGCATTTTTGTAAGAGAGAGAGACAGAAGAACTTTTCTTTATTTTTGGAGACTTTTCTCTCTCTTTTCTTTTTATTTCTAGCCTCGGATTAGCTTTACAACATGGTCTATATCGGATTTTTATTTCCAACCATCAATCCTCGTAGGGTCCCTGGCAATCGATGCTTCAAGATAGCACCGCCCATGGAAACCCCCAAAACCCTGGCTTTCGAGATTTTGAGATAATCTCTCCCATGGTGTTATGTAGCTAAATCCAAACCCTGGCAATCGACATTTCGTGATAATTCCACCCATGGCATCTGAACCAGCACAAGGTGCTTACATGCCCCCAGTAGGATATTCAGATATCCTAGGAGACAAGTACCGAGGAGACGATATGTTATTGCACATCTTCAAGGGAATTTTCCCGCCTCTTCGTGCTGGGAACTTATCCAAATCAAGTTATGTTGATCAGCCACTCCTAATCTAGGTAACTTTTTTAGAACAGATTTAATGCATTTATGTGATTTTGATACTTAGGCGCACTGAACCAGACTGTGTGTGGATTGGGGTGCTTAGGTTACTAAGTCCGATAAACTAGAGGTCAGTTAACGAGGCTGAATAATCCCTGAGTCTTAGACCTAATACTTAAGCTTCGCATTTTCCCCAACCTCTTGAGAACTATCTAGATCTTAGTGGATACTTGAATTTTTAAGCCTAAGATCATAGCCCAAGAGGCCTAAGATCAGCGTTCCTACTAATCTCTTTTTGTTTCTTTAGCACTTTTTGTCTTTCATTTTCTTTCTTTTGATTTGGTCTAGAACTAAGTCAATTCCTTAATCTTTTACTAATGACTATTTCTTTTTCTTTCCAAATTGTGCTCCTTTTTGACATTTTTATCTCTCCCCTTTTCTCCTCAACAAATGATATCAATTCAAAATTTCCTCCCCTCTCTTATTTTTGTTCCATTTTTTTCAAGAATATGTGATTTTTTTTATGAAACCCTTTCTTGTGACATGATTCTCATAGCGTTTTGCACTTTAATACCCCCCCATGCCTACGATTTGAAATGCCCTCATTGTAAATTAGGTGGGTTCGAGTTCACCTTAGATCATTCATTAGAACAGGTGTTGGGTGGGTGAATGGGTTGGGGTGACTGTTGCGGACGATTTCAAGCTCGAGTAAGGGTACCAGAGGTGGAGTCGACTGTTTTAATGGATAAACCCTAAAGTGCAATATGAGTTTAGCATAAAATGTATCGAGAAGGGTTTCGGGTTTTTCAAAAAGATGATGGGTTGCCTCCTGTTAAGCACTGAGTTTAACGCCATCAGCCAAGCGGAATAAGCTCAGGGAGAATGGAAATCAAAAGATACCTCAGCCCTGTTCGCATCAGTGAGTTCAATGAACGGCTTGAGTCACTGACCGTTCACAACAAAGGGTTTTGAATCAAGGCTAGGTTGGCTGATTTCAATAGCTCCATTTCCAAAGATTCATCTCACCAAGAATGGTCCAATCCATTTTGATATGAGTTTTCCTGGAAATAATTTGAGTTTGGCATCAAAGAGTAGAACTTTCTGACCAGGGTGGAAAGATTTTCGCACAATGTGCCTATCGTGGAAGGCTTTAACCCACTCTTTGTAGATACGTGAGTTCTCATACGCATCATTGCATAGTTCCTCGATCTCGCTCAATTGCAACCGATGATGTATTCCAACCTTCACTAGATCCAGATTGCACTTCTGTACTGCCTAATAAGTTTTGTGCTCCATCTCGACGAGAAGGTGACATGCCTTACCGTACACTAACCTGAAGGGAGACATGCCTAATTGGGTTTTGTGGGTAGTCTTGTAGGCCCACAAGGCTTCAAGAAGGCGATTAGACCAATCTTTTTTATTAGATCAAACAGTGACCTAAAGGATCTTCTTGATCTCTCGATTTGGCAGTTCTGCCAGTCCATTAGTCTGAGGGTGGTAAGGAGTCAAGATACGATGTGACACCCCATACATTTTCATCAGGGACTGGAAGTGCACATGGGTAAAATGAGACCCGCCATCACTGATGATGGCCTTAGGAACCCCAAATCTGGTAAAGATGTTCTCCTAGATAAATCAGAGGACAACTTTATGATCACTAGTTCTCATGGCGACAACTTCGACCCATTTAGAGACATAATCAACAGCGAGTAAAATGTATTCAAAGCCATTAGATCTGGGCCCATGAAATCAATTCTCCATATGTCAAAGATTTTGCACACCATAATCGGGTTTAAGGGCATCATATCCAACAGGCCCATGTTGCCGAGGGTCTGACAACGTGCACATGCCTTACAATACATCTGTGCATCTTTGAACAAAGTAGGCCAAAAGAACCCACACTGGAGAATTTTCACTGCGATTTTACGCCCAGAGAAATAGCCACCGCAGGCCTGGTCATGACAGAATGACATTATGTCATTGACCTCATCATCAAGAATGCATCTCCGAATCACCTGATCATTGCCGATGTGAAAAAGGTATGGTTCCTCCCAAATATAATACCTGGCCTCGGAAATCAATTTGTCCTGCTTGGAAGTTAGCCAATCTAGCGGAACTTTCTCCGTAACCAAGTAGTTCACAATATCAACAAACCAAGGGAGATTGTGAATGGCTAGTAGGTGTTCATCTGGAAAATGCTCGGTGATTGGACCAGATGGGCGATGATGAAAGAAGGAAGACGGGACAAGTGGTCAGCTACCACGTTCTGTTTTCTCGCTTTGTCGTGAATCTCGAGATCGAATTCTTGCAATAGTAAGATCCAACAGATTAGTCGAGGTTTCACATCCTTCTTCGCAAGGAGGTGCCTCACTGCAGTGTGATCTGAGTATATGATAACATGGGTACCCAAGAGATATGATCTAAATTTTTCCAGGGCAAATACTACAGCTAGCAGCTCTTTCTCAGTAACTGTATAGTTATGTTGAGCCTCATCAAGTGTCTTGCTAGCATAGTAGATGACCACGGGTTTCCCATCTATTTTCTGCCCAAGTACCGCCCCTACAACATAATCAAATGCATCACACAAGATCTCAAAGGGTTAAGACCAATCAAGGGACTGCAGGATAGGTGCTTGGGTAACTCGATCATGCAGGATCTCAAATGCCTGAGTGCACTCCTTGGAGTTTCAAAGGGGACATCCTTAGATTGAAGATTAGTTAGGGGGGGTGCAATTTTCGAGAAATCGGGAATGAATCGACAGTAAAAATCGATGTGCCCCAGGAAGGATCAGATGTCTTTGATCGAGCTTGGCATAGGGAGTTTGGAAATCAAATTCACCTTGGCTCGATCAACCTGGATGCCTTTCTCAGAGATGAGATGTCCCAAGACAATTCCCTCAGGTACCATGAAGTGGCTCTTTTACCGAGAAAGAACCAAGTTCACATTGATGCATCGCTTGAGGATTTGGACCAAGTGCAGGAGGCAATCGTCAAATGATTCACCAAATACTGAGAAGTCATCCATGAAGACTTCAAGGTACTCACCTACCATATCTGACAATATGGCAAGCATGCACTGCTGAAAAGTAGCAAGTGCATTATAGAGACCGAACAGCATCCTTCAAAATGCGTATGTTCTGAAGGGGTAGATGAAGGTGGTCTTCTCTTGGTCTTTGGGGTGGATTGTGACCTGATTGTAATCGGAGTACCCATCCAAAAAGTAGAAGAATTGATGTCTCGCTAGTTTCTCGAGAATCTGATCAATGAACGATAGTGGGAAATGATCCTTCTTCGTAGAGGAATTGAGTCTTTTGTAATAAATGCAGACTCTCCACGAGTTTGCTATACGGGTTGGTATGATTTTTCCAATTTCAGTCGTGAAGATAGTGAGCCCTACCTTCTTAGGCACAACTTAGATTGGGCTCACCCATCGCTTGTCAGAGATCGGATAGATGATCCGTGCATCTAACCACTTGATGATATCCTCTTTCACGACATCCTGTAGATTTGGATTCAGGCATCTGATGGGAACACCATTATGAGCCCTAACTAGCTCATTTTGACCTAATGAAGAGAATAATAGCTCCTACATAACCAACTGGAGGTCCCCTAATTCACTAAATAACCTTTCTGAGAGAAAAGAAAGAAACAAGGGGTAAAACTATAATTTTACCATTGAAGTATAACAACGGGTTTTCTCAATGGCTAAACACAAGTCAAATGGTCTTAACAAGATAATAAGTGGGTTGAATCAGACAGAAAAGGGTTCGTGTGAGTTCTGGGAATTAAATGACTTCTTAAAATCCTAAAATAGACCTGCATGATTAACTAAGGTTCTGGTCAGGATAAAATTCACTTAAACCCACTAAAAATTATATAAATATATTCTCTAAGGTTTATAACCTTTAAATTGACCATTGGAACTCATTTTGACATAGTATGGGGTCTTAGACAAATATTTGCCCTAAATTGGATTTTGCATAAATTATCTAGTCAAACGTGGTCAAACCCAAAATCCAACTTCACCATTGGATTCCTTAAGTCCAAATTAGATTTTTACCAAAATTTTGACCTAAGGGGAACTCATCTTGACCTACTTTGCAAATAAGTCGAACCTGATTACATTGGTACCCCTATCTTTCAAAAACCTTTATAGAAACCCCCCTAGCTTCTTCATATTTCTTTGCAATTAGGTCCCACTGCCATTATAGTGGAGGAATCCTACTCCGACAAACTTTAGAAGGAGGATTCTCCTTGATTTCTCAGAGAATCCCTCCCAAAATTGGAAGGGAGATTCTCTGAGTAATCTCCTCCAGTCTGAACCCATCACTGAGCCCTAATTTGTACCCAATCTCTCATGCGAATGCATGAGAGATTTGGATATTTCTGAAGCTTCCATATGTGGCCATCATACCTTGCTTGGAAGCTTGGCTTCCAAGCACAAATCCTTCCCCAGAGGCCTACATCTCCTCAGCTTGAAATTGGGCCAGTTCCCCCTCAATTCTTCTCTCTCTCACCGACCACAACACCTCTGCAAGCTTCGACGGTTCTCCCCTCACTCATTCGTTGCCCAACCACAATACCAGTGGTTGGGTTATCTTCCTCTCAATCATCCGCGTTGCGCAACACCGGCCAACGTTGCCTCTACCCTCGTCATCGCTGCAGCCTCATCTACGGAGATCTTCATCTCCGGCATCGGCCATACCAGCCCTGACGTCTCCCCTGTCCCTTTCATCCTTTAGAGATAGGTATCAGACTCACTCTCTCTTCTACTCCCATTCCCTCTCTTTATTTCTCAAAAAAACCCCTCAACGCCACTGATCACCATCACCTTCTCCACCTCCGGCGATCCCTCGGGTGAGGTGCCCCCGTCGCTCCGCACCTCCATCCACCTCACCAACCACCCTACGACCTCTGCAATACCTCACTGACCATCCCTTACTACTCCAATCTTTCCATTAACCGCCCGAACATGCCACCAAACACACCCACTCACACAGCCATAGAGAACCCTGGGAACACCACCACAGTCATCGCTGTGCCACGTCGACCACCGTAGCCCACTCACCGTGCCTTGGCGAATCTTCTTGGATGTTTTGACGTGGCCACAAGTCCGTTCTCATGTTTATAGGGTCAGGCACATCGACCGCCATGGATGAAGAGCTTGAAGCTTGTGTGCTATGCTCCAGCTGCTTTGCTCCAGGCGAAAGGCCCAGGTGATGCGGACTTGAGGCACGAATGCACGCAGGTTCCCAATTGAAGTCAAAGGCCGCTGCAGCTTCGCGAATTGAAGAAACATCCGCTGCTGCGGCGCACAAAGGAAGATGGGACATTTAGTACTACCTCGGAACTTGACGAGCGGGCACAATTGCATAAAAGGAATTTCTGCCATAGGCTTATCGCCTCCAACTCACAGGGTGAGGTTCCTCTCTCCCCCTCTCACGGCCTCGTCTGCGGCACTACCCACGCAAGCCTGGCCATGACCCGTTTACTCGACCAACTCACTCCTCTCTCACCACCCATGCCAGTGAGCCTAGACTCGGGTCTCATTTAGGTCCGATTACCCGAACCGGCTGTGGCTTTGGGAGGGCGAACCGAAATAGAGAAGAGAGAAAGAGAGGAACGCTATGCAGGGGAAGGGGGGTTTTGCCTTGGAAAGCTTCACTCCACACTTAGCCAAATATAGAGAAGAAGAAAAGGTCAGGCAGTGAAGAAGAAAGAAGGAAGGAGGAAGAAGCTAAGGAAGAGAAGGCTAAAGAAGAAGCCAAGGAAGGAAGAAGAAGAAGGAAGGAGAACGGCCAGAGAAGAAGGAAGAAGCCAAGGAAGAGAAAGAAGAAGAAGCAGAAGGCAGAGAAAGAGAAGGAAGAAAGTTAGAAGAAAAGGTAAAGGAAAGAATCAACGTCAGAGAAGGAGACCACAACAGAGAAGCCAGAAGAGAAAGAAGGAAGGAGAAACCACAAGAGAAATCAGAGAAAGAAATCTAAGGAAAAGAAAGCACTGTAACACATAACTTTTAGGACGTCTGATTTTGTAATTAGATGTCCAATTCTTCATAAGCTCTCCATTATTTTTAGCTACAATTATTCTTATTATCCATATACTCATGCTTTATATTTTTAATTAGATTTTTTAGTTGTATTATGTGTTCAATTTGCATTTATTATTGAGCTTAGTACGTGAATTCCATTTTCTACCTGTGTTCGACCTCGGACTTCAAATTCGAGTAATAAAATTGTATTTGTTTTGAATGCTTTTTTGGCTGTACTACAACGCGACACTCTTAATACCGATCCAACGTCACAAACATTTTGGCGCCATTGCTGAGAAGCAACGTGCAATTCACCATTATTCTCTGCATTATTTGATTATATTTGAACACTAACTTGCCCTATTTGCTTTATTGTAATTTTGTGAAGTACTTCACGAGGCAATCCCCCGCACAAATCAACTACTCTAAGGTAGGTAACTTCTCTATTCTTCCCTAATCAACCTCCTAATCTTGGGAAGACAAAAAGGAAACAATCAATTAGGATTCACCTACCTTCTTTCCATAGTAATTATCATTTCAAAGGCAAGTTTCCTAATTTGCAAAATTTTTTCAAATCTCCTTGAAGTTGAAGCAATTCTATTTTAGAGATCCTACCCCAAAATTCCTGTGCCTATTAGGGATTACGCTTAATTTCTAACCTCCTTGGACTACGCACTTCTTGTTTGAAGACCAAGGAGAACATTTGTGAAACTCAAAAGTGGACTTGGAAATAAAACCAAATTAGGGTTTCTACATTAGGGTTTTGAAGTGCTAGTTCACACTTGCCTGCATAAAAGGAAACAAACCCACCCGCATTTGTGTGCTACCCAAGCCCTTGATTGAAAAAATATAATCAAGAAAAAACCCTAAAATTAGGCTCTAAACTCACTTGAACCTTAAAAACCTTGGACCTAATAACCTGGGAATCAAATCAGGGTGATTTCTAGGTCTTGACCTGGAGTCATTCTACCATCTTTAGGATAGGTCAGGTGAAGTTGGACTACATTGTAGGCCAACCAACCTCCAAATTAGGTCACAAGTCAAAACAACTACTAATTCAAGTAAAATCAAAGGCACAAATTAGGATATAAAGCTGGTAGACTTAAGAGGTTAAGTTATCCATTCTGGTCTACCTGTACCCTCAGTGACAAGAGAGGTTGGGTGAGGGAAACCTTGTAACCCGTGGGGGCACTCTACCATATAGGGGTCTTTGCGGGACTCTCCCTCTCTGGCTGCCCAGGTAATTCTCAGGTAGACGACTTTCTGATCCAGGGGTATCATCCGCCTCGAACCTCCATAGTTATCCAAAAATCTTTGGGTGCCTTGATTGGGTCAACATCACATCCAGTCCCTCATCCCTTCTATTTAGAGCACACACATAGATTTTCCTTGGGAATCTCTTTCCGATCAAATCACTTCATTCTAAACCTGATTTCTGATTCTACATCTTGATTCCACCATCCGATTCAAAAATGTAGCCTGGTTACTTAGGAATACCATTAAAGAAACCTGAATCACAAAGATCCATGAGAGATAGAATGGTTGAGGACGCCCTTGAATTTTATGAGATTGAGTACAAAACCTCAAAACCCGTAGAAGACATTCAGGTTAATGTACCGACAACAACCTTCACCGTAAATTGTGCCCAAATGTTATTAACAGAAGCAACAAAGGGATCAACCCGAGACATTCTCATAATAGGATACATTGAGATAGAAAAATTGCATAACTTTGAATACCTCCAATGCATGACGAATCCTATACTTTGGGAAAATCACCAAGATGATCTTGAAAAATGGGAAGAAATGATGAGATTGTTGAAACAAGTTATCGATCAAAAATACCCGTACATGCCCCAAACAATTAATGAACCATCTTGGCACAGTATTGGGGATCAACATGATTTTCCAAATCCCTAGTTTGTGGCACAAGATTGTTGTGGATTCCCAACCCAGATGGAACATAATATGCCTGATCTTAAAGTATGTTGGGAAGTCCCAATTGCAGGAGAACACGATTTTGAGCCAGCCCTAGAAAACCAAAATCCTAGTTCACCAAGCATAGAATTTCGAGACTCCTGTAATGATGAGATTAAAATAGAACCTCTCAAGGGTGTAAATCCCACCCCTTATTTTGATAAGGTGACCCTCGAAGGTAATTCTGACCTAGATTCTAGTAATTCAACCCACATCCTCATCCTAGAATCTGGATCTGAATCTTATTGGGATAATTACAAGGCCCCGTATGACGATGATCAAAGTTTGAATCGGGATTATGATTCTAGGCCTTTGTTTGATGAATGCCCCTCTCCAACATCCTCAGAGATACAGATTGATTTCTTTGAAGTCACGCCAATCTACGATACAGAAACTGAGGAGTTGGGAGAGTGGGGTTTTGATTGGATCTTTCCTACAAGCCTAGAACTCGAGCCTAGACCAAATAAGGACACCTCCTTAAGCTCAGAATCAAAGAATAGGCTAGACTCAAGTCAGGTTGCTGAGTCTACATCTTTTGATGGTGGAACCTCTAATCTCGAATCTGATTCAAAACTTGATTCTCACAATTTCTCCGACGATTTCGAATCATACCATGATTTTGGAGAACCTTTGTTTCCTGACAACTATGAGACAATCTACGACCTCAGCTCACATGATTCATTCTTCGACTTGGACTCTGAGGTCCTTGATCCCGAGATCACTAATTTGAATTTAGGTTCCAATGAGATGGAATCATTTCTTTTCATTCCTCAAAAATCAAAACCAGAAAATGCCGAGAGTGACTACGGCCTAGAATTTGAATCGTTTCTTGACTCAGATTTTCTTCATCCTATAAACACTCTTCAGCCATTCACTTTTGAATTTGATGGCTACTATGAGGACTCTCCAAATGAACCCACCTTTAATTCCTTTTTAGAGGATCCCTCATACACAATTCTTATTGATGCCACCTCCTCTACATATACAAAACTCATCAAAACCCTGTTTCAACCCCGACCTACAACCAGACTCAATTTCTATTCCGATTCCCCTCTTACTAAGCCGATTGTAGATGATTCACCTCCACATCTTTATAGGGTTTCGGACATTGATCAGACCACAAATCATGCTCCATCATTCTCTGATCACTCCTGTAGGGTTTTTGCATCATCCACTGATTATTTTGAGGATCCCTACTCTGACCAGGCTGATTCGATTCAGCCAAACCCTGGATTCACACTTCCGTATCTTTCTAAGCTCCATAGTATATGGTGGGTTCCGCATCTCTTGATCTACACTTATCAACCCACCAGACTTATTAGGTTTAGGCTACATCATCAGCCTGTTGATCTGAACAAGTACCTGGTTGAACCAACCAGGCTTTTGATCAAGGTGCTTGTTCTACAAAATTCAACTGATTTAACCACTCCCTCTCCATACCATTTCTCGCTCGACTGAAGGCGTTAAATTTAGCGCTTAACGGGAGGTAGCCCGTCATTCCGAAAACCTGAGATCCTTCTAATTATCCTTTTGTACTTCACATCTATTGTACCCTGAGTTTAATTTTTAGAATAGTCAATCCCACCTCTGGTACATGTGCCAAAGATTGAAATCGTCCGCAGCAATCATTCCTGACCCGTTCGCCCACCCGATAAATCCTGTTCTAAAATCCCTGAACCCAAACCTGTTTCACACCCTCTGTTTAAATGAGAACATTGCAAAACTTAGGCATGGGGGGTGGTAAAGTGAAAACATACAAAAATCAAAATTTAGAAGGGTTCTCACAAAAAAATCACATATTCCAAAAATACCAAAAAAATAGAAAATTGTGAAAAAGAACAAAAAAATTAAAGGAGAAAAGAAAATTTTGAGGCCATACAAATCTTGAGGAGAAAAAAGGGGAATATTGAAAAATGTCAAAAAAGAGAACAAAATGAAAAGAAAAAGAAGAGATAGTCACTAGTAAGAAATTAAGGGATTAACTGAGTTCTAGACCATATCAAGAAAAAGAAAATGAAAGGAAAAAAGTGCTAATGAAATACAGAAGAGATTAGTAGGAACGTTGATCTTAGGCCTCTTGGGCTACACTTTTAGGCTTAAAAATTCAAGTATCCGCTAAGATCTGGATAGTCCTCAAGAGGTGCAAAGCTTAAGTATTAGGTCTAAGGCTTAGGGAGTATTCAGCCTCGTTAACTGACCTCTGGTTTACGGGACTCGATAACCTAACCACCCCAATCCACACACAGTCTGGTTTAGTGCGCATAAGTATCAAAATCACGCAAACGCGTTTAAATTGTTCTAAAAAAGTCACCTAGATTAGGAGTGGCTGATCAACACAAGTTGATTTGGACGAGTTCCTAGCACGGAGAGGCAGGAAATTTCCCTCGAAGATGCGCAATAACATATCGTCTCCTCGGTGCTTGTCCCCTAGGATATTTACATATCTTATTGGGGGCATGTAAGCACCCTATGCTAGTTCAGATGCCATAGGCAGCATTATCATGAAATGTCGATTGCCAGGGTCTGGATTTAGCTACAGAACACCATGGGTGGGATTATCTTGAAATCTCGAAAGCCAGGGTTCTGGGGGTTGCCATGGGTGGAGCTATCACGAAGCATCATTGCTAGGGACCCTTCGAGGATTGATGATGGGGACTAGGAATCTGATACAGACCATGTTGAGAAGCCAATCTGAAGATAGAATAAGAAGAAAAGAGAGAGAAAACTCTCCAAACAAAGAAAATTCCTCTGTCTCTCTCTTTTACAAAAACACACTGCAAACTGAACCGAGGCTAAAATATGTTACAAGCACAGGTGCTTTAACCGCGGAGTCCAACGAACCTTAGGATAGTTCTTGTAGGCCTTAAAAACCTTCATGGCAGATTGAGGCTAGAGCTGGTCAGGTCTACATCTTGGTTGGTACTTGAGTACCTCTAGGCCTACTATTGGCATTGTAACCTAATCTACAAAAAAAGCACACATCATAGTTTTTGAACATCAAAGGAACTCATGGTCCAGAATCAAAGTTAAAACCTTAAAATTTTGCTAAGGGACTAGTAAAAGTTAGGCATGGGAGTACGATGGGAATACCATCATGAGCCCTAACTAGCTCATTTTAACCTAATGAAGAGAATAAAAGCTCCTACATAACCAACTGGAGGTCCCAATTCACTGAATATCCTTTCTGAGAGACAAGCAAGAAACAAGGGGTAAAACTATAATTTTACCATTGCAGTACAACAACGGGTTTTCTCAAGGGCTAAACACAGGTCAAATGGTCTTAACAAGATAATAAGTGGGTTGAATCAGACAGAAAAGGGTTCGTCTGAGTTTTGGGAATTAAATGACTACTTAAAACCCTAAAATAAACCCACCTAATTAACCAAGGATCTGGTTAGGCTAAAATTCACTTAAACCCTCTAAAAATCATAGACGATATTCTCTAGGGATTAGAACCTTTAAATTGACCATTGGAACCTATTTTGGCCTAGAATGGGGTCTTAGACAAATATTTGCCATAAATTAGGTTTTTACGTAAATTGCCTAGTCAAACGTGGTCAAATACAAAATCCAACTTCACCATTGGATTCCTTAGATCCAAATTAGGTTTTTACTAAAATTTGGACCTAAGGGAAACTCATCTTGTCCTACTTTGCAAATAAGTCCAACTTGATTACATTGGTACCTCTATCTTTCAAAAACCTCTGCAGAAAGCCCCCAGCTTCTTCATAGTTCTTTGCAATTAGGTCCCTCCACCAATATAGTGGAGGAATCCTACTCCGATGAACTTTAGAAGAAGGATTCTCCTTGATTGCTCAAAGAATCCCTCCCAAAATTGGAAGGGAGATTCTCTGAGTAATCTCCTCCAGTCTGAACCCATCACTAAGCCCTAATTTGTACCCAATTTCTCATGCGAATGCATGAGAGATTTGGGTCTTTTTGAAGCTTCCATCTCCAGCCATCATACCTTGCTTGGAAGCTTGGCTTCCAAGCACAAATCCTTCCCCAGAGGCCTATTTAAGACTCCCAAGGTTCAACTGCATCTCCTCAGCTTGAAATTGGGATAGTTCCCCCTCAATTCTTCTCTCTCTTGCTGGCCGCAACACCTCCACAAGCTCCGGCGGTTCTCCCCTCACTCATTTTTCACTCAACCATAATACCAGTGGTTGGGTTATCTTCCTCTCAATCGTCCATGTCGTGCAACACCGGCCAACGTCGCCTCTGCCCTCGTCGTCGCTGCCGCCTCATCTACGAAGATCTTTGTCACCGGCATCGGTCGTACCAGCACCGATGTCTCCCCTGTCCCTTTTGTCCTTTAGAGGTAGGTATTAGACTCTCTCTCTCTCTTCTACTCCCGTTCCCTCTCTTTATTTCTCAAAAACACCCCTCGATGCCACTGATCACCCTCACCTTCACCTCTGGTGATCCCTCCGGTGAGGTGCCCCCATCTCTCCACACCTCCATCCACCTCGCCAACCCTCCTACAACCTCCGCAACACCTCACTGACCATCCCCCACTACTCCAATCTTTCCATTAACCACCCGAACATCCCACCAAACACACCTACTCACACGGCCATAGAGAACCCTAGGCATGCCACCACAGTTATCCCCGTGCCACGCCAACCACCACAACCCACTCACCGTGCCTTAGCGAATCTCCCTGGATGTTTTGACATGGCCGCAAGGCCATTCTCATGTTTACAGGGTCAAGCACATCGGCTGCCATGGACGAAGAGCTTGAAGCTCGCGTGTTGTGCTCCAGCTGCTGCTGCTCCAGGAGAAAGGCTTAAGTGACTCAGACTTAAGGCACGAATGCACGCAGGTTCCCAATTGAAGTCAAACGGCACTGCAGCTTCACGAATTGAAGAAACATCTGCTGCTACAGTGCGCAAGGGAAGGTGGGAATTTAGTCCCACCTCAGAACTGGACGAGCAGGTGTGCTCGCATAAAAGGAATTTCTGCCAGAGGCTTATCGCCTCCAACTCACGGGGTGTGGTCCCTCTCTCCCCATCTCATGACCTCGTCTGCGGTACTACCCACGCGGGCCTGGCGACAACTTGTTTACCTGACCGACTCACTCCTCGCTCACCACCCATGCTGGTAAGCCTAGACCTGAGTCTCCGTTAGGTTCGATTACCCAAATCGGCTGGGGCTCTGGGAGAGCGAATCGAAATAGAGAAGAGAGAAAGAAAGGAACACTACACAGGGGAAGGGGGGTTTTGCCTTGGAAAGCTTCACTCCACACTTAGCTAAATATAGAGAAGAAGAAAAGGTTAGGCAGTGAAGAAGAAAGAAGGAAGGAGGAAGAAGCTAAGGAAGAGAAGGCTAAAGAAGAAGCCAAGGAAGGAAGAAGAAGAAGAAGAAGGAAGGAGAAGGGCTAGAGAAGAAGGAAGAAGCCAAGGAAGAGAAAGAAGAAAGAAGAAGGAAGAAGCTGAGGTTCACAAGGAAAAGGAAGAAGCTAAAGAAGAAGAAGCAGAAGGTAGAGAAAGAGAAGGAAGAAAGTCAGAAGAAAAGGCGAAGGAAAGAATCAAAGTTAGAGAAGAAGGAGTCCATAACAGAGAAGCCAGAAGAGAAAGAAGGAAGGAGAAGCCACAAGAGAAATCAGAGAAAGAAATCTAAGGAAAGAAAGCACTGTAGCACATAACTTTTAAGACGTCTGATTTTGTAATCAAACGTCCAATTCTTCGTAAGCTCTCCATTATTTTTAGCTACAATTATTCTTAGTATCCATATACTCATGCTTTATATTTTTAATTAGATTTTTTAGTAGTATTATGTCTTCAATTTACATTTATTATTGAGCTTAGTGCATGAAAGCCATTTTTTCCCTGTGTTCGACCTTGGACTTCAAATTCAAGTAATAAAATGGTATTTGTTTTGAACGCTTTTTCGACTGTACTACACCGATCCATCATCACAAACAGCGTCTCTGCATTTCACGGGATGGTCATGAGCCCTCTTTAGTGTAGATGTGATGTGTGCAGTATGAAGGGCTAATACCAGTCAGATCGTCGAGAGTCCATCCAATGGCTCTTTGATGTTGCTGAAGAACAGAAATCAGGCGTGTTTCCTGATCAAGTGTGAGTCAAGAGTTGATAATCACAAGAAATATCTGATTGGAACCCAAAAAGACATACTTTAGATGATCAGGAAGAGGCTTTAATTCCATAACTGGGTTGTCAGCAACAGCGGGTGGTCCAGGGTGGGTGTCGAGAGTAAAGGAAGGAGCTATGGGTGTGTCTAGGTTGAGTTTAGGCTCTTCTAATTGCAGGTTTTGATCCTCTTGTGGTTGATTAGAAATAGTTGGTTTTTCCTTGATAAAGTCGTCAACCACGGCTTTGATATTGCAAATCTGTTTTATGACTCCACAATTAATTTCTTGTTGAGCCGTAAAGATGTCGATCTTTAGTGTCTTGCTCCCAAATTTTAATTCAATTTAGCCCTCCTCACAATTGATATTGGCCCTAGCAATGGCCAGAAAAGGTCTCCCTAATATGATCGGTGTATTCTTAACATTCTTAGGAGCATCCATGTCTAAGACGATAAAATCTACTGGAAAATAGAAATCACGTACACTAGCTATGACATCCTTGAGAATTCCTTTTGGTGACTTAACTAATCGGTATGCTAGCTGTAAAGTCATTTCAGTCAGTTTAAGCTCAGATTCCTCGAAGAAGTCTAGTAGGGATGTAGGTATCAAATTTATGGAGGCTCCTAAGTCTAATAAAGCTCGGTCAAATCATATATCACCGATCTCACAGGAGATCAAAGGGGTGTCTGGGTCTTTTGCCTTAAGTAGGAGTTTGTTCAAAATGACAGAGCTGGCTTGCTCTGACAGTACGATCGGATTCCCATCTTTGGTTTGCGGCTTATGCTTAGGTGTACATACATCTTTCAAA
The DNA here is from genome assembly GCA_037157565.1 of Thalassia testudinum. Taxonomy (NCBI): domain Eukaryota; kingdom Viridiplantae; phylum Streptophyta; class Magnoliopsida; order Alismatales; family Hydrocharitaceae; genus Thalassia; species Thalassia testudinum. The sequence continues at coordinate 510,801 of JAZHRO010000003.1, read as the reverse complement.
AATCATGCGTAAGCTGGTACATGAAGTATCGCATCCATCAAGGGGATGTTTATACAAACCTGCTCAAAGAGCTTAACCAGGTCCTCCTCAGGTACCATGATTTTGGTTATCCTTTTTCCCTTAGTCAAGGCCTCAAGAAATGGAACCTTAGATGGTTCCTCTAGAATGGGTCCAGGTTCTTGATCTGGGATAGAGGTGTCCTGGATGACTATCCTAGGGTTAGGGTTTGTATTACTAGGCTGGGATTGGCTTGGATAAGGTGGGTCCTATGTTGTTTTGCCAGTGCGGGTAGTAACAGAATTCAATCCTGCTTGGTTCTGGTTTGGTGTGGGTAAAAGAGGTGTTTGCTGCTAGTAACCTGCATATGATGTTGAAGCCTCCATCCCGGTGGGTGATGGAGTAGAAGGGACCTGATAAACAAAGTGAGCTTGGCCCAGATTTGGGTTCATAACCGACCTTTGGTTTGGCACGTTATTCGGATTAGGCAGAGGTTATGAATGAAGTGCACTAGGTTGGAGAGGATTTGCCATCTGGGCAAGTTGATTGCAAACCTCTGTGATCTCATCTCTATGCTGCTTTTTCATAACCACATTCATCTTCTGAATGTCAGCCGGAGTCTGAAGGAAAGAGTCATTTGATCTGTATGAGTTGGCCTAGATTGATAAGTTGGCTTAAGCCGAGGCTGAGGCGGCTGATATGGACGAGGAGCTTGTGGTCGAGGCTAATATTAAGGTCTTTGATTTTGATTATTGCCTGACCACGTGAAATTGGGATGATTACGCCATCCAGGGTTGTAAGTGTTTAAGAATGGATCATTCTGAATGGTGTTGAGGTCTGAGAAACCTTGGGAAAGTTAGAATACGAGGGTTCAAAGTTCCCCCAACTAGAGTAGGTGGGTCCAGAGTTTCCTCTGAAACCAGAATCAGATGGGGGTGGATATAGGTCCATCCCCTGAGAAGGTCGGTGATAGCTGTTGCGCACAACCTCCTTGCCAGAGGGTGGTTGTGTGAATATGTTTTGCGCAGAGGTGGCTCGCTGCAAGTGTCGAGTTAGCTCATCCACCTTCTTCTCAATAATAGAGACCTTGTCCAGATGACTGGCCATTAGTTCCAAGTCGACAAAAGAGGACAGGCCCTGCATCTCATGTGCTCCCTTTGGATTTGTCAATGCATGAGCATTCGTCCAGTCGAACATGCCCATGGATTCATTATTGATGGAGTTCTCGCACATATTCTCAAGAATCTCCCACATGATGTCTTCGTGTTGACCCATGATGTTTCCTCCGTAGGTCGCATTGACGAATAATCGAATATCCTCATGATGTCCCTGGTAAAAAGACTGGACTTGTTCTCATTTAGGAACTCCGTGGTGGGGGCACTTTTGCATGAGATCCAGAAAACGATCCCATGCCTCGTGAAGTGGTTCTCCTGCTTGTTGTGTGAAATGTGTGATATAGTGCCGTAAAGCATTTATCCAACTAACAGAGAAAAACTTTCTCAAAAACTCGAATTGAAGTTTCGCCCAGGTGTTGATTGGATGCGTTTGGGTTTGGTACCGGTGAGCAGCTTTATCCATGAGAGAGAAGGTGAACATTTTCATGAGTAGAATATCCCGATTTTGAGCTTCTGACTCGAAGGTTTGGGCCAGATACTTGAGTTGCTTAATATGATGGAAAGGATCTTCGGAATTACGCCCATGGAATTTGGGAATGGCATGAATCATGTTGGGCTTGAGTTCAGTGTCAGGACCTCCAGCAGGGATTTGTACTCGAGGTTCGATTGCCATCGCAGCGGGATTGTAGTGATCTCGCATCATTGGACACTGCGGTGGGTTTACAAAGGCTTGGAATAGATCATTGGGGTGCTGAAGTTGATTTTCAAGATTATTTTCTTCTATGGGTTGTGCCATGATGATGGATGAAGGAGAATCAGGTTCAGATGAATCAGAAGAAATATCAATAGGATTGTGTTGTTGCACAAACAAGGAGGTCAAGGCTTGGCCTCGACGTGAATGAGTAGCTAAAGGAGGCCTCAAGGATGGTCTTAGAGACCTCCTCCCAAACATGCACCGATGGAGTAGATAAGAGGTAGAACGTGATGGACCCAATCAAGACACCCAAAAATTGTGGATGACTATAGAGGTTCAGGGCGGATGATACCCCTTAGTCAGAAAGCCGTCCACTTGAGAATTACCTGGGCAGCCAGAGAGGGAGAGTCCTGCAAAGACCCCTACATGGTAGAGCACCCCCACGGGTTACAGGGTTTCCCCCACTCGACTTCTCTTGTCACTGATGTTCCAATTAGACCAGAAAGGGAACTTGACCCTTAAGTCTACCAGTTTTAATTAAGAGCAAGGGTGCTTATGATTTCACTTGAACTTTTAAGATGTTTTTGTGAAAAAGAGACCTAATTTGAAGATTGGTTAACCCAACAAGGTGGGTCAACTTCACATGTATTGTCCTCTTGAGAATTTTAGGTCCCTTTTTTATTGTTCAAATGAATTTAAGTGCCTGATTTTTAGGGTTTTGCTTGAATAAATCACTTCAATCAAGGTCTAAGCACACATTGTTTTGGAGAGATAATTTCTTGATTAAGCAAGTGTGTCTCCAAAACCCTAAACTGATATCCTTAATTGGCTCTACTTGGTCCAATTTAGTTTGTCAAAAATGTGGTACCTAGGGTTCAAACAAGAATGTGATAGCCCTAGATACCTTAGCTTCAAATGGGTCCATAGATCAGGGTTCGAATGTTTGTAGAATGTATCAAATCAGGCAACTTGATAACTAATCTAGGAATATAATGCAAGTAGCCCTAATTGATTTCTTCTTTTTTTAGTTTTCTCAAAGTCAGGGGTTTAGAAGGTTTTGAATGGAGTTTTACCTAGAGTGGTTGATGTGCAGTTGATCTTCTTTGATAAATCCCCTAATAGATCAAAGTCAAAAGAGATAGAGTAAGCTAGTATTGACTTGAATATTGCAATCAAGAGATCTGAATTGCGCGTTGCTCCTCAGCAACGGTGCCAAAATGTTTTTGCGGTGAAATCGAGGTTCAAAAACTGTGTTGTAATATAGTCGAAATCGCTTTGAAAAAAAATAAATTTATTACTCGAAGTTTAAGTTCGAGGTCGAACACAGGGAGCAATATGGAATTCAAAACTCAAGATCACAATTTAAATCAAGAATAGAGATTGCAAAATGAATAATGTCAGGATCAATATACAAAAAAAATGGCGTAAAATGGTGATTTAAATCACCAATTACTTCTCACAAATAACACTTAAATCAAAGCCTCAAATAGATGTAAGCAAATATATCAGACATCTTAAATATATGCTACAGTGCTAGAAACTCAAGGGTCTCTTTCTCTTCATGTGCAGCTTCTTTCTTTCTCTGAGCTTCTTCTCTTCTTCTGTTCTTCTTCTCTTCTTTTCCTCTTCTTTCTATGCGACACCTTCTCCTTATCTTCTTCTGCTCAAGCCTTCCTCTCTTCTTCTTTCTTTCTCTATTTCTTCTTCTCCTCTTCTTCTCCTTCTCTTTCTCTGCTGGTCAGGCCTTCTCCTCTTTTCTTCTTTCTTTCTTCATGCACAGAGGGCAGCCATCACAAGTTTTGGCTAAGTGTTGCATGGGGCAAAACCCTCCCCTACCTCACGCTCTCACTTTCTCTCCTCTTAGGCACCGCACTCCCAGGGCGCCTCAGGGTATAGTTAGGTAATCAGGTAGGCATGTACCTGGGTCTAGGGCTATGGGCATGGTCGCAGCCGAGGAGTGGGCTTAGGCGGGTCGGATGTACCAGGTCTACGGGGGAGAGGTCGCGGACGAGGCACGTGAGCGGGTGAGCGGGGACCTCACCCCCAGTGTCTGAGGCGATAAGGCTATAGAACTTTTGCAATTTATGCACCACAGGGTGCTCTTCAGCTGACGATGTGGGACTAAACCACGTCCCTTCTTCGCGAGAGTCTGCAGCAAGGAGATTCCTCTAATTGGCGTAGCTGCTAAGGTCCCAACATCTAATTGACCTCCTGGGGCAGTACCTGAAGCAAGTCTACACAACCTGGGACTTCCACCTGGGGCAGACGAGACCTAAAGCGAGCTCGAAGCTCCTTTGAAGTTCTTCGTTAATGGCAGCTAGGGGACACACCTGAAATCAAGAAAACGGCCTCTTAGCCTTGTCAGAAGGTTCAGGAAGGATCGTAGGATTACGACAAATGTGACGGTGGTGGTTTTGTGGCGTGGCGAGGTCCGTGCGTGCATGGCGGAGTCAGACTGTGTGCGAGAGACTGGGTGCATTTGGGGGTGGGTTTGGATGAGCGATAGATGGAATTAGGTTAGAAATTTTGTGCGTGGAGTGATGGCGGAGCTTATGGGGGTGGTAGCAGCGTGATTCATGCGATGGAGCGGTGGTTGGGCATCGCTGGAGCTTCGCCAGAGCGGAAGAAGGTGACGGTGTTGAGGGAGAATCAATGGTTGTGTGTGCGTTGTGAGATTAGGAAAAGATAGTATAGTGAGAGAGAGAGACAGAGGAACTTAGGGTCGGGATAGAGAGACGGAGGGTGCCAGTGTTGGTTGACCGGAGCCGGAGGAGGATGGTGCGGTGAGGCGGTGATTTCTACTGAGGGAGAGGCACGACCTCTGGTTGGCAGGAGAGGTTCGCGAAGATGAGGGGAGGATAATCAGTCAATCAATTTGATGGTTGGACGGCTGAAGAAGGAGGGCGGAGAGGGGTCACTGAGCTAATTCTAAAGGTGGCCAGAGATGGAGAAGAAGAGGGTTTCTAAGGCCAAAACTAGCTGAAAAGCACGGCCGTGCCATAGGGTCTTTTTTATAGGCCATAGGATGCCCTTCCAAGCTTGGAAGGTGGTTGCAACAATGGATACCCGAACTTTTAAAAGGTTTGCATGACCTTTTGGGAAGGTCTTAGAGCCCAAGGAATGGCTTAAATGGAAGGAGACTTCCCAAGGAATCCTTGTATCAATTTTAAGAAGGATTGATTAAGAATCGAGCAAGAAATCCTTGCTCGAAACTCAACGGTGAAGGTTTCACCTTCCAAAAATGCTGTAAGGACCTACTTGTGAAGAAGATAAAGAAGTTGGGGGGCTATTTCAAAAGTTAAGGGTCTGAATGAGATAGAAAGAGTCTGACTGGACCAAAATGCAAACTTGATCAAGATGATCTCAGATTTGGCCCAAATTTTTCTACAAACCTAAGTTGGACCCAAGGAATCCAATGGTGAAGTTAGATTTAGGTTTTAACCTTGTTTTGTTTGGATAATTTATGCAAACACCCAAATCAAGGCAAATGTCAATCTAGGACTCTGTTTGGTTCAAGATGGGTTCTAATGGTCAATTTGAAGGTTCCAAACCCTAGAGAATATTTTTATATGAATTTTAGAGGGTTTAGGTAAATTTTATCATGATTAGAACCTCAGTTAATTAAGTGGATCTATTTTTAGGGTTTCAAAAGTCATTTAATTCTCAAAACACATGTAAACCTTTTTCTGTATATTCTAACCCACTTGTTATCCTTTTAAGACCTTTTGACCCTTAATTACCCCCTGGAAAAACCCATGGTTGTACTGTATTCAAATTGTGATGGTAAAATTACAGTTTTAACCCTAGTTTCTTGTCTCTCCCTCAGAATGGTTATGTAGTGACTTATGGCTCTCTGGCAGTTATGTAGGAGCATTTACTGACTTAATTGGATCAAAATGAGCTAGTTATGACTCATGATGGTGTTCCTATCACAACCCCCACTGAACCTACCTAACCAACCACAACCTTCTGAAGGCCAACCTAAGCCTCTTCGTGAATTTTACGATCCATCTGCTACCCAAATTGAGCCACATCTTAGGGTCCCCAAAGGGGGACATGATTTTGAGTTGAAACCCAATGTCTTGAGCTTAATTTAGAGCCACTTTCATAGGAACTCAAATGAGGACCCCTTCTAACAGCTTGAGGACCTAGACCGAATCGCCCGAACTGTGAAACCTAAGAACATCAACTTGGGCATTATTTTGATTAAGATGTTCCCTTTCTCCCTGAAAGATAGCTTCTCACTGGATTAGAACCTTAGGGAGACCCATCTCTACCTGGGAGGAACTGAGGCATGCATTCTTGAAGAAAATTTTCCCCGTAGGTAAAACCAATGCCCTCAAAAGAGCCATTACCACATTTACACTACAAGGTGGGGAACAATTCCATGAGGCATGGGAAAGATTTAGTGAATTATTGAGGAAATGGCCACACCATGAGGTTCCAAGGTGGCAATTGGCCCAGATCTTCTACCATGGTCTGGAGAACAACCTTAGGAACTTTGTTGATGCCTCATGTGGAGGCAACGTTTTGAACAAAGATGAGGAGAGCATGTTTGAACTCTTTGAGTCCATGAGTGAGAATTCACTCAACAATGCCTCCATGACCCAGTTTAATTGATCCAGTCAACCCCGTGGTGGGATCTATGAAGTGAAAGCCAATTCTAGAATGGTTGACATGTACATTATAGCCAAAAAGTTGGATTGAGTTAAGTTGATGGACAAAAAGATTGATGAACTGTTGAACCAAACCAGAAACCCGCTTTAGACCCTCTCCTCAGCAAAGGGAGATCACAATGTAGATTTGGTGCAGCCAATGAACCAAATGCACCTAGAACAACCCTTGACCATGTTCTAGGGAGGGATCTTTGCTCCCTCAAACCATGATTACTCTCTCCCCTCCCCCTCGGCACCTATCTTTGAAGATGTCCAAGCCATCCAAAGTTACTCCAAACCTGACCCCTTCTCCAACACCTACAACAACGGATGGCGTAATCACCCGAATTTGTCCTAGACAAACCAACAATCGAACCAATTCAAGAACCATCCCAGGCCAAACCCCCCTCCTATCAGCAAGGTCCACCGATTAGACTGCCCTATAATCAGACTAGGGCAGCCCCTCTCCCACAAAACCAAATGGACACGCTGATAAAAATGATGGCTGATATGAATCAGAAACATCAGGAGGAAATGGTATTAGTGAAGGGATAGTTGAGCCAGCTGTTGGATTGCAAACAACAAGGATCCCTTCCTTCTCAGGCACAACCAAACCTGAGAAATGTGATCAACAGAGGCCCCAATTCTCAAGGGTTCCAAGCTAATCCTGGGCATGCCCACATGGTCCAACAGGCCCCACAAACATCCCCTAGGTTTCATGCTTCTTCTTCCTCCTCTTCTCAAGGATCTACCCTTGGTCCCAACACCTCGGCCAATGCGGTTACCTTGAGAAGCAACACTAAAACCCAGAACCCCAAATGTTCAACCCCTCTCGTGACCTCCCTTCCTAAGATACCCAAGTCTGAGGATGAGCACGAGGAACCCAAGGACATGGAGACTGACTCGATTCAAACCCCAGCACCATACCCTGAGGCCTTAGAGAAAAGGAAGGAAAAGAGAGTTGTAGTTGAAAATGAGGAGCTGTTGGAGATTTTCAAACAAGTCCAGATTAATATTCTACTCCTCGAAGTAATTAATCATATCCCGGCTTACGTTAAGTTCTTGAAGGATGTCTGTACACCGAAGCGTAAGCCGAAAACCCAAGAACCTAGGAAGGTAGTGCTCTCAAAACAAGCTAGTTCAGTGATATTGAGCAGCCTACCTCCCAAACAAAATGACCAAGGAGCACCCCTGATTTCTTGTAATATCGGGGACATGACATTTGATAGAGCACTCTTGGACTTAGGTGCTTCGATCAACCTCATCCCGACTACCCTTTATCACTAGTTTGGATTTGGAGAATTGAAGCCCACACCTGTAACTATCCAATTGGCTGATAGATCTGTGAAAACCTCAAAGGGGGTAGTCGAGGATGTGATTGTTCGGGTCAAGGACTTCTACTTCCCTGTCGACTTTTTGGCCCTCAACATGGAAGTCCCCGAACAACTGCAAAACACACCTATCATCCTGGGCAGACCTTTCTTAGCTATGGCTAAGGCGAACATTGATTGCGACACGGGATGCATGGAAATCGCCTTTGGGGATAAGAAGATGCAATTGGATATCTTCAGGGTGGCTAAGTCTTTTGATTATGGCTGGGTTGAGGAGAACGATCCCATGGAACCTTTGGTTGAAGAATGCCTCACTCTTAGCTCTTCAGCAAACCATCTGACTCAACCAGTTGATGACTACCGTGAACCACCCCAACTTATGGAGGTTGACCTGTGTAGAGCTGAGTACCTTCAGCAACCCCCATTTGAGGAGATTGATGTTGATAAACTCCCCCTTTTCTCCTACTAAAGCCTTTGCCCGATAATCTCAAGTATATCTTCCTAGGACCTGACCAGACCTTCCCTGTGATTATCAATTCCCACTTAGCTAAGGATCAAGAACTTAGGTTGACTACAACCCTCTCTGAACATCGGCCAACCATTGGATGGACAATTTATTACCTAAGGGGAATTAGCCCTACCTATTACATTCACAAGGTCTATTTGGAAGATGGGGTTCGACCTTCTCACCAGATGCAAAGGCAATTGAACCCGAATATGCCAGAGGCCATTAAAAAAGAGATAATCAAGTGGCTTGATGCAGATATCATTTACCCAATTTTTGATAGCCCCAAGATGAGCCCCACTCAAGTGGTACCCAAGAAACCTTAATGAGGCCACCATCCCCACCCGCACCGCACCGCTACCAATGACCAGGGCTAATCCATCCCCACCCACACCGCTACCACATGGCGGGTGTGCATCGACTATAGGAACCTTAATGAGGTCACCAAGAAAGATCATTTCCCTCTACCATTCATTGACCAGATTCTCGAGTGATTAGTAGGGTAGAAATATTTTTGCTCCCTAGATGGATATTCAAGATACAACCAAGTTGCTATTGCACCAGAGGATCAAGAGAAGGCCACATTCACTTGCCCATATGGCACATTCGCATTCTGTCGTATGCCATTCGGGTTATGCAACTCACTCGCTACCTTTCAGCGTTGCATGCTAGCCATTTTTTCGGAAATGATGGGTGAATACCTAGAGATCCTTATGGATGATTTTTCGTGTTTGGGAACTCATTCGACCATTATCTTAGCAACTTAGAGAAGATTCTGAAGTGATGTATCAAGGTCAACCAGGTTTTAGGCTAGGAAAAGAGCCATTTCATAGTTCAGGAAGGGATTGTCCTCGGTCACATCGTCTCGCATAAGGGCATCGAAGTGGATAGAGCTAAGGTTGATTAATTTCCAAACTTCCACCCCCTAGCTCAGTTTAAGCAAATCCGATCTTTCCTAGGACATGTTGTCTTCTATAGAAGGTTCATTAAGGATTTTTCCAAACTTTCTAAATCCTTAACTGACCTTCTAGCCAACGATGTCCTTTTTCACATGACACCTGATTGCATCAAGGCTTATAACACCCTTAGGGAAATAGTCTCCACTACACCTATTTTACAACCCCTGGACTGGTCCCAAGACTTTGAGATAATGTGCGATGCATCAGATTTTGCCATCAGTGCAATCCTAGGGCAAAGAAGAGAGAAGAAACTTGTGGTGATCTACTACGTGAGCAAAAAATTGGATGAAGCTCATTGGAATTACACCGTCATAGAAAAAGAACTGCTCACCATAGTCTTTGGATTAGAAAAGTTCCGATCATATCTTCTGGGATCCCACGTGACGGTTTACACTGACCACTCGGCTATCTGACATTTATTGGCCAAAAGGACGCTAAACCCAGGCTCATCCGATGGATCCTGCTCTTGCGGGAATTTGACCAAGAAATACGTGACAAAGTCGGGTCCAAGAACATCGTAGCCGATCACCTGTCTAGACTTCACCCGGACCACATCGAACCCTCCTTATCCTTGATTGACACCTTCCCTGATGAACAACTTCTAGCCGTGTAAGGAAGAAAGCTACCCTGGTATGCAGACTTAGTCAACTATCTGGTGGTCGGACAAACTCCGCACGGCTGGTCTAGACAGCATTGGGACAAGTTCTTGGCTGAAGCCAAGCACTATTTTTGGGATGATCCTATGTTGTTTAGACTATGTGCTGACCATATCATTAAGAGGTGTATTCCTGAAGAGGAAGTCCAAAGTGTGCTATCCTTTTGTCATGATCAAGCCTGTGGTGGTCACTTCTCTGGGAAGCAAACGGCTGCAAAAGTTTTGCAGTTCGGATTTTACTGGCCATCCTTATTCAAGGACACACACAGTTTCGCCAAGACTTGCTCTCGATGCCAGACATTAGGGACTATGACTAGCAAGGATATGATGCCCCTCTAGCCCATTCTAATTGTCAAAATTTTTGACGTTTAGGGCATCGATTTTATGGGTCCCTTCCCACCATCCAACGGCTACGAGTATATGTTAGTCTCAGTAGACTATGTCTCAAAGTGGATCGAAGCCATAGCCACCCGAAGATGTGACCATAAGGCTATCATGGACTTTGTTAAGCAGAACATCTTCTCTCGATTTGGGATACCAAAGGCCATGATCAGTGATGGTGGGAGCCACTTTATTCATTCCCAATTTCGTGCCCTACTTAGAAAATACGGGGTTACTCATCGCATTGCCACCTCATATCACCCATAAACAAATGGGTAAATTGAGGTCTCTAATAGACAGATCAAGAATATTCTGCAAAAGACCGTGAGACTTGACTGGAAGGACTGGTCCACACGATTGGATGATGCCCTTTAGGCATACAGGACCACTTTTAAGACCCCAATAGGCATGTCGCCTTATCGATTGGTCTTTGGCAAAGCTTGCCACCTTCCTATCTAGTTGGAACACTGGGCATACTGGGCTGTTAAGCAGTGCAATATGGATTCCCAGCTGGTCGGAGCTCAAAGGACGCTCCAACTCTCCAAGCTTGAGGAAATCCATTGGGACGCCTATGAGAACAGTCGACTTTACAAAGAAAAGATGAAAGCCATCCACGACAAACACATTCATAGGAAAACCTTCGAGCCCAATCAACAAGTCTGCCTTTTTGATGCAAGACTTAAACTTTTTCCTGGAAAGCTGAGATCAAAATGGACAGGACCATATCAGGCGGTCAAATCTTATCCCAATGGGATGCTTGAAATTGCAGATCCTAACACTGGGCAAACCTTCACAGTAAACGGCCAGAGATTAAAACTTTATCTTGCTTAGGTTCCCCCAAAGGAAGTAGTCACCCTCATTGAGGGTTGACACGGAGCTTCACCCAGCTGGAGGCAATAAACTCAGCACTTCCTGGGAGGCAACCCAGAAGATTCAGACTGATCAAGTAAATTGCAACACTCAAGTGATTTCTTTCTGTACCCCTGTGCATACCTTTATTTGCCAATGAGAACATTATCCAACTTAAGCATGGGAGGGTGGTAATTCGCATTCTCTGAGTTTATATTATCAACCTGAATTATATATATAATAATAATAATAAAATTAGGAAGGAAAACTTAGGCATTAGGAGCTTGTCAACTGTGGGAAATAATACGAGAAGAACCTGAAACACCTAGACTTTTCAGGTCTTCAGGCTTAATCAACTCTAGTGTTCACTAAAATGTGGATTTAGCCCCGAATCCTCGCAACCTTAATTTACATTAATCTAATCAATAAAGTAAGGTGATGAGTATACGACTTATCAACCCACCCTCTGACTTGGACGGACTTTTAGTATAAGCATCTGCACACATTTTTGCACTGACTCACTCCTCAAAGATTCTAATAGAAATTGGATAGCTAATGAACCTTCTAGGGTGGCATGGCTGACAAGTCGTCGTGGGTAACAACCCATTAGCCAGTTGTCCAGAGCCCAACCATAGGACTATTCTCTTTTATTGCCTCTAGGTAAATCTTAGATTAGGGAAGCCAACTACTGAAACAACAAAAGAAAAAGTAAGTAAAAGAGAAAAAGGAAAAAAATATATATAGAAAAAGAAGAAAAAGAAAAAAAATAAATAAGCCACACTTCATCGCACAAGTATGGCTAGCAAGTGGTCGTGGGTAATAGCCCATTGGCCGGTTGTCCAGAACCCAGCTCACTAAATGCACGAAAAAACCCAAAACACTTAAGGAAGAAGCAAGGAAGTAGAGCAATCCGGGGAGATATACACTGGAAACACCCTTATGTTGACCCCACTCAAAATAAAAGTAGGGAGAAAGCTACCGATCGGACAGATACACCTTTAGGCAAGCATTCTCTTTTCCAGTCACCTAGAGGTGTAGAAACCTGAAGTCTGTTTTAATTACCATTGAGTGAGTCTATCACAATCTTCACACCAAGATGCTTAACACTTAGAGTCTTTTTCAAGTTATGAGTGGGTTGGGTAGCTGTAAAAAGTTACCTACACACTCTCAACTCCAAAAATCCAAAAAAATGAGGAAAGATGAAGAAAGAAAATATATATATATATGTCTCTATATATATGCTTTAAAGCAAGGAATTGGGCGATTTTGCATTTTGGTAGACACCCGAGCGCTATTTAGTCTCTGTGGATTAGGCTCTTAGTTTATTTCCTCCCGTTGACAAACAACATATGTCTAAGTAATCAATTCCTAATTCCTACTGGAATTAATGGCTAGGATAAACCTTTCTAGGAACTAGCAAGGGATGAGCATGGGGGTATGATAACTTTACATTCAATGATAATAATTCCATCAACTGGGTTAGTTTCGGGGATATATGTGCACTAATAACATATCATGATGGGCATAGGGGCACCGCATGCATTGCGATTTAAGATTGCTTATAAATCAATGTTTAATTGCCATATGTACAAGTGCATGTTGAAATAAGCCTCAGATGAGCAACTGGACTACACGGATGGATTCAGATCAATGAATGGAGTCCAACGGACTTGAAATCACTTAAATCCGACATCTGGAGCTCCCGCAACCAGCCCAAGAAGTTCTAGCCGTTGATCTGACGATCAACAGCCCATAATGCGCAATGTGGTGCCCCGCCTGCTCGCATCCACCACCCTCTCTCTTCATCGCGCGATCTCAGCCGCACATCTCTCATCGAACAACTGAGGATCCGCGAGCTTAGCACCGCACCCCCAGCGTGTCCAAGGAGCTTCAAGATCTGATCGTTGGATCTCCATTCAACCGTCTACATCGCACGCGCCTAACTTCTCCACCACACCAACTCGAGGAGGCAGCGCAGCGGTCGAACGCTCACACTCGCAAGCAGCGGCGAGTGTTTGACTCCCATTGCGCCTCAAATCAACATAGCACGCACCGCGGGGAATTCAAATCGTCCGATCGACGCTGAGCGATGTGGATGAAGACTACGTGGCGCTTTGGATGTGCACCATCGCCTACGCACACTCAAGGCGCAATCCACAATGCGTGCCCACGCGAACTCTTGACCGTCCGATCATCCATCGGACGGCTCACATGGCGCACACACGGATCGTGCAAGCAAAGGAAGCACGCGTGCACGCTTGGACCGGTGGGCAAGGGGCTTCATTAACATTTTTGGAATGGGTTTAGCGATTCCTCGGATGTCGCTAAAGCCCTTACTTAGCTTAGAAACCCCTCTTCTCTATATAAACCCTCCCAACCACCCCATTCAACGGCATTCAATACACACACACCTTCCATACTACTCTAGCCTTCTCCTAGATCCACCAAATACTCCATACCTGCCGTGGAGTTGTCAAGCTGCTGACAGAGCCTCCCTCCACTGCTGTGGCCTCCTTCACTCCTTCTCACACTCTCTTTACTTTAGTTTACATTGTACTTGTTTAAGCTTTCATCTATTATTGTAGTTGTAAACACACTTTAATTGCATGCTATATAATGATGAAAATTTCATATATTGTAGCTCACATCCTCTTAATGCTTGGTATGTTTTAAACACGATCTCTAACCCTTCTCACTCTCTCTCTCTCTCTCTCTCTTGCACATTTTCTTGCAAACAAGCAAACCACCCATTCTTGTGACAACTAAAGCGACAAAATAATCCAATTTTACGTCCCTTGTGTTCGACACTTGGACTCACCAACTCCACTTTTTAAATTAAAATCGACGTCGCGAACGCATACTACAATGGAACAATTAAACAACCGCGTTCTACGAGTGTCAGAGAGCAACAACGCTTTTCTAAGTGATTTCCTTCTCCTTTTGGACACAAATAGATGTGAAAATAGTTTCTCAAGGTGTCTGTGACAAAGGAAGGGTCCTCCTCTATTTATAGAGGCCCTAAGAAGGGTTTAAAAGCTTCTACTAGCCGTTGGAAGGCTTCTATAGCTGTTGGGAATAATCTCAAGGCAAATTAGGCCGAAATTAGGGTCATTTGTTATTCTGATAGGGTTATTAGACATCTAAATCTATTATTAGACGACTGGGTCATCATCTGATCTAGGGATTACTCATCTGATCTCAAAGGGTAGAAGATCTGGACTGGGTTAGATCAAGACAGATGTCTAAGGAAGTGTTTTACGATGTCTGAGAATCTAATCAGACATCTACTACTAAACAGGTTTCCTTCCTATTTTGTCAAGATCGAAATAGGGTTCTAAGCTAAGTTGCACAGACGACAGATCAAATGCCTGGCACTAGGTCTGAATGTCTAGAAACATAATCACTACAGGAATGGATTTCCCAGGGCACAAATGGCTCTAAGGTCTGAAGAAGTAATTAGGGTCAGATTTTAGCCTAACGTCTACTTATCAGATGTCTATGATACACTACATACATCTGAAAGTGAATGTGAATCATATTATGAGTTAATCCTCAATGATTAGATTTCTCAAACCAACGGTCCTCTACTTAGACGTCTGGCAAGGTCCTCAGACATCTTCTAAGACATCTGGACTAAGGGCTGGTCATTTGAAATCAACAGACAGAAAGCACTAAGTCCAGCCTAAGTGTTTAGACATCTGATCAAATAGGTAGATGTCTTAAAGTTTAAGATCAAACATCTGATGTCAAGATTTGACGTCTAATCAGGTGTCTAAAACCTATTTTGGTTTTCTAGGTTCTCTACGTGATGTCTAAGTATCCTAGGCTTGAGTAAGTGTTCTTAGGACTACTGTTTTGTTACTTTGAGGCTCTTTAACAAATGATCTAAGAAAAATAAAAAGCAAAGAATAAAAAACAAGTACATAGAAGAAACAGAAAGAATTTCTATCCTATTCTTCATCTTCTTCAAGCTCTCGCTCCACGTGAATCTCCTTCTCCTCCTCTATCAAGCTCCACCAATCGACCATGGATGCAAGCTTGAGCTCCTTCACACTTGTATCCATTTGCAATTTTCCTGAAACTCATAAACTCAAATTGCAAATGTTAAAAGACAAGTATTTTTTTATCATCAAAATTAACGATCGTGATGCCCTTGCACCAACAATTACTTCCTTAACCTCCTAGATTGAGAGAGAAAGAGAGAGGAAGGATTTAGGATTTCAATTAGAAATCCTAAATTAGTTTTGCAGGGACCTATTTGAGATTCCGAGAAACTCAAATTTCCCACCACAAAATTTGCGACAGTGGTGGTGGCACACTGTGTACTCACGATGCATGGCAGTAGCAGGTGATGCGAGGGCGATGTGTGGCAATCACTAAAGTATGTGCATTCTCGCGAGGAGATCAAGTGTGACACACCTATCGTTGACGTGTATCGCGATTGAATGATGCTGAGTGCACGTGTAGTTGTGTGTTTACACAGAACGTGGGTCGCGTGGTCGCTATGATCGTGACACGTGGCACGATCCTATGGCAACGAGTGAGGTAAGGGCACATTTGGCAATTCGCGGGCATAGTGTGAGACAAATTAGTGGTCGACACATGTCCCTAGGCAGGTGTGCATAGACCATTGACCAGTTCACTTGAATCAATTGGTTAAGCGACCCTCTCCTACATTTTCGAGCAGACTAAGGCCTTCTCGACCTCGAAATTCGACAAATAAGGTGGCATTGGAATCGTCTTGACATGTACTACACATTGGAACAATTTATGTCCATTTTTTACTACTATTTTCTTAGTGAAAAGTCAGAAACATATATAAGTTATTCCTACTCTATTTTTGGTGCATGGAATTCAGAGTTTTTCCCTGGTGTGTGTACGGAGTACGAGGCGAGTGTGGCAACTATTTCCAAGCCTTTTGAGCTCGATTCAGAGTCACCATGACACTCTGGTGACTCTAAGTAGAGTAGTATACTCTTCTCTTGTTTCTTGGTAATTATGGACCCATGCCGCATGGTTCTTCTTGTATCTCGCATTTGTTGGTGTGAGTTTCCCTCTTTATTGAGTTCGAAGCATTGTGAGAGTATGGTTTTTGTTTTTAGGTACTTAAATGTAAATTGAATTTATATCGTAGGATTATTGAATGCTAAGATGTTAAAACATGACATTATTATCGCATCTACCAAATAAACTCTGATTTCCATGAAACAAGTTTCATTGCATTCATAAATTGATAAATAGTATGGGACCACTGTCATAATTAGAAAATTACTTGTAAATAGATAAATTGGGAAATAATGTGAATGCCTTATAACCCTAAAATCAATAAGCATAGTGGATTAGTTATTGTTGCATCACTTTCGTCAAGTTTTAAAATACGCATTGTAGTACAGTCAACAAAAGTGATACAGCATTTAAATTTGTAAGCTCGAAAAACATGATGTGAGTCCAAGGTCGTTCGCAGGGAGTAATTATGGCAGCTCAATTACTAATCACAATATTAAGAATAATATGCAAGTTGAACCCAAAATGATGCTTAATATATTCAAAAGAATATCTAGAAAGTCAGATATCAATGCGCAAAAAGATCAGGTTAAAAATGTTGGTTTGAACCACCAACTTTAACCCTACAATTAAGCTTTTAATCAACTCAAATAATCCAACAGTAATCCACAACCATTAATGTCAATTTCCACGTTAGCAGATGTATCAACAGTAACCCATGAGCAGAACCAATCAAGCACTAAGTCAGACGACAGTGTAAGTCTTAGATGCCTTATCTCACGCCTCAACAGAAGGCTAAGGCAACACAGCACAATAGCAGAGGCACAAGGGAAACCTCTCAGGCATAAGAGGCAAGTAGAACAACTAAGTGTTGAGACCGGGGGGAAGCACAAATCTCGAGGCCACAATGTAAAACCCTCCCCCCTCCTCAAATTTCTCTCTCTCAGACCCAAGTCGAACCTGGGTAATTGGATCTGGCCCAAAACCATAGGCATGATCGCGGGCAAAGGCACGTGGGCGAGTGCATGTGAGCGCATGCGTAGGGGTGTGTGTGGGGGATCTCACCCCTTGTGTGTTCGAGGCAATACGCCAATGCAGTGAATTCAATTTATGCGCTATGCGAGCTCTGTCAATATTCGATGTGGGACTAAAGTCCCTCTCCTTTCTTAGTGCAAAGCAACGTAGCTACAGAGATTTGGTTCATCAAATCGAGGCTTCGTCTAGAGGTCTCCTTCACAATTGATGGCGCAGATGGCTTCATGAACTAGAGCCACTTCAAGCGAGGTTTGTAGCAAGTTGAATAAGGGTTAGAGAGAGGTAGTCGTGGTTAGAGAAGATGAAGACAGCAACGAAGCTCCGTCAAAACCTAAACAGAATGAATATGGAATCGTGGCCCAATCAAACTGGTTCAAGAGCTTCGCCGGACGATGGCAAGTGCAGTGGTGATCTTAAGGTGATGGTTGGAGGTGTGTCATCACCAGTCTGAGTTGGAGGAGGTAGCGGAAGTGTGTGGTGACCAACCAGATAAATCAGGGGTTAATCACCCTAATTAGGTTAGGGCATTTAACCGTGAGGTGGTGCTGAGTGTTTTAGGAGAGGTGGTGTTGTGTTTGGTGGTGTGTGGCAACCATGCGAACTTGCTGGAGTTTCGCCGATCGTGGGGAAGATGAAGGTGGTACGGTGCAATGAGTGGTCAAAAGTGAGTATAAAGGGTGTGAGTGTGTTCTAAAGAAGGAGAGGAAGAGAGAGAAGGGGTTTAGAGATAGAGAGAAGAGCAGAATTGTTTAACTGTGGTTGGTTGGAGTTAGAGAAGGCAAAGTTGATGGCGATATGATGGTGAGGAAAGAGAAGCGGAGAGTGGTCTGACTTTGGTTGGTCGGGGTCGCGAAGAAGAAGGGAAGACGATGGGCTGGTCAATTTGACAGTTGGCCAACCAGATGAAAGGGTTGGAGAAGCTTGCCAGAGCTCAAAGTGCAAAGGCCGAAGGAGAGGAGAGAGGATTCTCGACTTAATCTTGGCTGAGGACAGCTTGGAGTCAAGAGCTCTTTATAAAGTTCAAGAACAAGCTCAAGAGAAAGGAAAGAGGCTGAATTGGCCATGGTTTCAAGGGAAAATCTTCCCCTGAAATTTTGATTTCACTCGATCTCCATTGGTTGATTTAAGGCTCTTGAGTTAGCTCAACTGATTGGAGATCTTCTGAGGATCAATTTCTTAAATTTTAGAGAGATTCAGCTTTAATTTGACGGAGGAATCCTCCCTCGAATCTCAGCTACCAAGCTTGGTTCACACCAATGGCGATAGGGATATAAGTGAAGAAAATGATGAGAAGTTAGGGACCCAAATGCAATAAACTTGAAACCTAAGGGGCTAAATGTAAGAAATAGAGTTTTAAAGGGCTAAAATGCAAAGTAGGTCAAGATGGACTCTGATTAGACCCAAATTTTGGAATCAATCTAATTTGGACTCAAAAAATCTAATGGTGAACCTGGATTTAAGTTTTGACTACGTTTGACAGGCTAATTTGCACAGAAGCCCAAATTAAGGCAAAATCACGTCTAAAACTATATTCTAGGTCAAAATAGGTTCAGATGGTTAAACCAATGGTACTAAACCTCTTAAAATATTTTTATGTGAAGCTTAGGAGGTTTATATTAATATTATCCTAACCATGACCTTTTTAATTTAAGTGGGTTGATAATTGAGGTTTTGGTGCTGTTTTTGCCCTCGAAATGCGTTAAACCCCATTATTGTCAATGCAGACCCACTTTTTAGACTTTTGTGCTCATTTTACCTTCAGTTAACCCTTGAGTGACCCCATGGTTAATCTGTGTTTATGATGTGCTGTTAAAATTACAGGATTAACCCTGATTCCCTGTTTTCTTCTTAAATCAGAATGACGCAGAGTTGTGGCCCTCAGATGATTAGGTAGGAGCTTTTAAAAATCAAACCTGACTAAATGTAGCTAGTTAAGGCCTATGACGGTGTTCCCATCAGTTATGTTTTGGTTAGTAAAAATTATCTGAAATTTTATTATGTAATCAATTCAACAGGATTGTCAGGATTTAAAGGATAAATAACTAGATTTAGTCCCACTACTCATTAGAATTAGCTATAGTTTTGGTACTTTGCACCAATTCTGAGTTGGTTTAGGGAGTTTCTGGCCTCCTTATGACTCTCTAGTTAGGCTTAGCACCAACTAGGATAGCGGGATGTGTGGCTTGAAGGTTGGAGTGTTCTTTCTCAGCTGGTGGGTGGATCAATGGTTGTCTGTGGTTTAACACACATAGCGCTTGCGCATGTTCACGTCACATGACGTAGTCGCCACCCCTTTTCGCTATGACCCCAGGGTGATAGATTAAGGTGACTTCGTGGGTATAAGCCGACTTTTAGGCCAAAAAGATGGTTTATACCTATCTTACGTCTCAGGAAGTTCCACGAGATCGCCGCATGTCCGAGGCATCGATTAATGGATTGTGAATTGTAATAACTTCGGCTTCCAACACCTAAAAAGGAATGGGAAAATCAATGACTAATAAATGAATAAATGATGATATAGTAACATGTTTCTCTTGTTCTTATTTACTGCTATTTCCTTGTTGTGTTGACTCTGTTCAATTTTCTAATGAGTTTTCTCAGGTTTCATACTCAAGTGTTGTTGAGCAGTCGAGTGCAGCGGTTATTGTTGGCTCATCTATTGTAGGATCGAATCCTATTATTGGAGACAATCCATTCTAAGCACCGTGGCTCTTTAGTTATGTTTCGTTTCCATTGTTAGACATTTTATTCCCACCTTTTGGTGATTATACTTGAGCACTCATTACTTTCCTACTTTCTGTGGTGGATTTTTCTTTATAATCGCCAGCACTTCTTTTTTCATTTAATCATTATGTATGGATGTTTGGCTATTGATGTTCCATTATGATGTATTAGGTGACTGCGATCTTGTGGTTGTTGTGCTTGTTGTTAGCACCTGATGACTCAGGTTTCGTCAATTGCCGAGACTCGAGTTGTCATAATGGTTGCCGATGACTAAGGGTGGTGGCTGGATGGCAGCAAGGTGGAGGGGATAGGACATGTAGGTGGCACAAGGTGGAGGGGAGGGGGTGATTAAGGGTTGAAGTGGTAGGGTTAGGGTTGCTTATATAGACTCAGGATGAGATATATTGTACCTAAGGTCTAGGTTAGGAACCACTTAAGCGGGTATAACTTAAGGTTAGAGTGTTAGACCATCTTAAGACCTAGCCTAATTAGAATTAGGTTGAGATAAATAGGTTAGGCTAGCGTAATTAGGAACCAATTAGCCTAATCAATCTTTTACTTCACCTAATTGGAGCCTAATGGGTCCAATGGGTTTAGGAATGTAGAATTGGGTTAAGACCTGGTAAATTGGGATAGTAGGGAGTAGGGATAAGGTCTTGGATAGTGTAATAAGATTGTGGATAGTGGGATAGGGTTATCTAGGTTCTGGGTTACAGGACTGGGTCACCTAAGGTTTTAGGTTATCCTAAGTTCTGGTATAGGGTTTAGGATTACGATTTAGGGTTATCCTTCTCTCTTCATCTTTTTGTTGTACCACTCTCCCTCTCTTATCCTTCTTCAAACTTTATTGCTCTACTTATTCACTTCTGCAAATGGTCTTCAGAGGTCTTCTTTATTCAACTTTATTCCATATCCAGATCAAGATCATCTGATCTTCTTATTTCCTGGAAACATAAATAAAAGCATTAAATAACAGGATAATCTCACATTATTTTATGTACAGCTATATGAAATAAAGTGATGTATGATATGCTAATTATGGATGCAACATGTACAGACTAGCTACGATTCTAACATTATTTAGGTTAATTAAGACCTGTGATTGCTACGTAATCAACTACACATCAATTGCATCTCAATTAATGAAATATATATAATCCGTAAATTCAACAATATTTATTTTGTAAGATCTTTAGGCCAAAAATAGGGCTTCATATTTGAATTCTTTAGGAACATGATCAGTTAGCTCTACCTAGGATATGCTAAATAAGGATCCGATCTAGGCTATGCACTAAGGTCCATATGCCATACTGATTTAAGCTTGGATAAGGGCATTCTAAAACTCAATTCTATTAGTCAAACCCTTGACCTAACTTAGCGTAATGCCTCTATAATTTTCATATATAATGCCCTTATAGAATTACTTGATGGTACACTTGTCTTTAGCTTTAAGTAGGAGGTGATAAATTAAAGGGATTTTTATGTAAATGTCACTAAAATCTTTTGAAATTACTGAACTGTTCAATTCATTATATTTACAGATATACCATTGAAAAATTAGCATCATTTTTATATTTGTCACTCTATTAGTTATAACTGTTAGACTTAATAATTTTATATTGAAATGTAATAAATTTTTTTTTATCCTAAAATTTTTTCAGTCCTCAAAATTATTTTTTAGTTTTCAAATTTTATTTCTTTTATTTTTCACCCCCTTACCCCCTCCCCCCCCCCCCCCCCCCCCCAACCCCTCGTCAATTCCAACCACCTCCTCCATCTCCACTCTCCAACCTTTAACCACCTCCTTCACCTCCTCTCTTTAACAACCACCACCTCCTAAGGCGACGTCAAAAAGTAGGCCCCCAAAGCCCACCACTACCACAACAACTTTAGGTACCTCTTCTACCACAAGCCCAAGAAGGGTGTCATCACGAACGACGAAAAGTTGAAAAAGGGTACCACTACAAATAGTGAGAAAATGATGGAGGGTAAGAATAGGGTCATTGCCTTGGGAGGAGGAGGTGGTGGTTAGAGAGAGGGGATGAAGGAGGTGGTTGGAGGTTGGAGAGTGGAGGTGGAGGTGAGGAGGAAGGGATGCAAACTGGCGAGGGAAGGGGGGAGGGAGGGGTGAAAATTAAAAAAACTAAAATTTGAGGACAAAAGGAAATGAGGGCTAAAATTTTTTTTTATTATATTTAAGCTAAAATCATTAAGTTTAACGGTTATAATTAACGGAGTGACAAAAATGAAAATAATATTACTTTATCAATGACATATCTACAAATATAATGAATTGAATGACATTTAAGTAATTTTAAAATATTTTAGTAATATTTATGTAAAAATCCTTAAATTAAATGTATTGGTGTTAATTTATGCCAACTACATGGTAAATTGTGAAACCTTAGAAAATTATATATATAATTATCAAGAATTGATCACTATAACTTCTCGAATGCATGTTGTTGAACTTATGAATGAGCGTGATAAAAGGAAATATTTATACTAAATTAATATTATGATAGAAAGGAAGAACATAATAGCCATTTTTTAGCGTTTTCCGATAAAAATATCAAGTTACTGGATAAAACTTAATCTATTATTTGCATAAGAATTATCTACTTTATTGGGATGCCTGTTTAAAAATAAAAATAAAACAGTATGTATGTAATTTGAAAAATTTATTCGTAAGTGACCACGTATGTTGAGGATGCTTAATGT
The DNA here is from genome assembly GCA_037157565.1 of Thalassia testudinum. Lineage (NCBI taxonomy): Eukaryota > Viridiplantae > Streptophyta > Magnoliopsida > Alismatales > Hydrocharitaceae > Thalassia > Thalassia testudinum. The sequence goes on along the minus strand of JAZHRO010000003.1, from coordinate 488,176 downwards.
TCTCGATATGTCACAAAGTATCGATCAGTCCACTTGACGGGGGTACATAGTAGTATATAATTCAAGCGAAACTCAAAATTAAAACCATGTGCACAGTTTAATGTTATGGTGAATGTTAAAAACCTAAAACCACTTGGTTATCAACAAAAGATCCACGTGGATGATTTGTGGAGCAAATTTTTTCCCATAAATCGCGGAGGCGCATGTAACTCGTATATAATAAATACAGATTTTATATGAAGCGAAACACATCCGTATCGGAATAGAATTTTAAAAATTTCATCAAATTCCATCGCCTCTCAAGGGCAATGTATCTTTTGTATGTATTTGGTAGTCTGGTAATGTGTTTTACGGTACGGTTATCACAGAGTAAAAAATAATAATAATAATGGTATACATAAGTTTCATTCTAAATTTCTTTTAAGTTTTTCAGCTTAATATTTAGATCAAGAATGCATGTCATTTCAGACCGTACATATGTTGTTTGGGATGTAAAATATTCTTTGATCAGGGAAGAATTTAACAAAAATATTTAAAAGTGACATAAGTTATTTCTCAATTGTAAAAGCTTTGACATAAATATTTTTATAATCTTTTAATATTACATACATATCTTTAGGTTCTTCGATATTACATAAATATTCCTGAAATCTCGTTCCCATTTACATTATATACCCTTGAGTGAACTTCCATAAGTTTTAATCTTAACGACCATTAACTGTGACTTCTTAGATATTACATAAATGCTCCTTAATTCTTGTCTCCATTAATAGATAAGTCCTTTTGTTAGTGTGTTGTTAGCAATTTAATTAAAGTTTGTCTGAACTTAGTCATAGTATTATAACCTTTAGTTAACTTCAATAGTCAATGTGTTATCTGAGAATGCAGGAAAAATTTGAGTCATCCACCAACTCTACATACATTTCGAGCTACGGTACCACCCACACCTACCACCCCCTCTCAATGCCCCTCTCACAGCCCTAATTGAGCAAAACAAACCCTAACCCTCCATCCTGTTAGTCATCACTCACCTTTCGTAGTCAATGACTCCTACATCGCACCACTATGCATCATGCTATCAGTGATCCAAGTAGTCACCACCACTGCCCTTATCACATTGCCATGCATTGCACCAATAGAGCTCCCTCTAATTAATTACATCATTGCGTATTGCCCTTTAGAAGCTAAAATGTTAATTTTACCTAAAGTTAATGGCCATTAAAGTTAAAAATTAAGGAAAGTTAACTCAGGGGTATCTCATGTAAATAAAAATAAGATTTCAAGGGCATTTATACAATATTCAAGAACCTAAGGGTATATATGTAACATCAAAACATTACAAGGGTATTTATGTAAAAACTTTCACTCACAATTAACGGTCGTTAGAGTTAAAACCAATGGAATGTCATATCTGTTAATAGAGATAAGATTTCAGGGCTATTTATCTAACATCTAAGAACCCGAGGGTATATTTGTAATATCAAAAGATTATATGAGTATTTATGTAAAAATCCTAAAATCAAAATATACTGGTTGAAAATTAAAATACACTGATATATTTTCATTTTCAACCAGTATATTTTGATTTTCAATAGATTTTTCACCAATGCAAAGTACTTATCACCTATGAAAAATGATTTTTCACCTGTAGATTTAAGACTTAATGTTTAGGGTTTAAAACCAAAGGTGAAAAACCACTTTTCAACTAAAATACTACTTTCCATAGGTAAAATCACTTTCATAAACTCTAAATCATAAATTCTAAACTTAAAATCCAATGGTAAAAAATCACTTTCTACTTTCCCAGTATCCATTTTCCTACAAGTGAAAAGTTAAAATACACTGATATATTTTCATTTTTAATCAGTATATTTTTATTTTTAAAATATAAATAATTAAAGTATACTAATTAAAATCACCACGTACGGTGATCTATCACATTTTCTCACCCTATATATTACAAAATATATTGTAATGTACATTTCTTTATTTTTTCATTTGAAGCAGATAAGGAGCTACTCAAACAAGAAAATACTCTCTTTTTCCAAATATGGAAAGATGCTGAGTTCCAAATCATGATCATGCACACACAGTGGTCTCAATTCAATGCACAAACATCCACATATATATATACCTTAAGATTAGGAGTGCTTGGAAAAGTTTATCGAATAAAGCTTACGCTATCCTTTTTGATTGGGAGCACTTGGAAAAGTTCGTCGAATAAAGCTTACGTTATCCTTTTTGAAAAAAGGATAACGTAAGCTTTATTCAATAAACTTTTGAAAAAAGGATAATGTAAGCTTTATTCGACGAACTTTTCCAAGTGCTCCCAATCTCAAGGCATCCCGTTTCTATCCTAAGGCACTTTCGGTGATATCCCTCCCAACCCGCATTTTCACATGCTTTCACATGCCTCTCGCGTCACATAATTTATCAGGTCACCACTTTTGTGTCGAGGTAGTGGAGCATGTGGAAGCTGTGCTTCGAAACTTTGAGGTTGGAGTGTTTGATGCGAAGCTTCTCAGATGTGCTCATCAAATCCTATGCAGCACATATGCTTTGCGGGTCATCGTATGTAGCACATATGCTTTGCGTCTCCCATTATTCTTTGGTCTTTTCATTTTATCGTATGTGCTACAAAGTTTCTCATGTTTAAGCGATGTGCATTCCCCCATTATTGTTTGTTATTTTTGTTTTCAGATGTCCTTCAAAGTTTCCAACTTTTCTTCTATTCTTTGAAGCATATGCAGCACATATGATTGGCATCAACTTCTCCCCTCCTTTATCCTTTTGTTTGTTCATTTTTAGGTTTGAAGTGTGTGCTTTTGTGTTGAGGCAGTGGAGCCCGCGGAAGCTGTCCTTTGAAACTGCGAGGTCGGAGTGTCTGCTGCGAAGCTTCTCATGTGTGCTCATCAAATCCTATGCAACACATATGCTTTGTGTCTCCTCTTATTCTTTGGTCTTTTCGTTTTATCGTATGTGCGACTAAGCTTCTAAGGTTTAAGCGATGTGCATTCCCTCGCTATTCTTTGGTGTCATTGTTAACACCACTTGATTTGGTTTTTGAGTGAGTAAGTCGCATTGTAGTACAGTCGATCAAGCGTTGAAAACAAATAAGAAGTTTTTATTATTCAAAAACCTAAGTATCCGAGATCAAATATAGGGAGCAAATGGAATTTATTCACTAATCTTAATAATGTAATTTGAACACTTAAATCTACTCAAACTTTAATTTAGAGTATAACGCAAGAGTTTATTGATATTAAAATATAGCAAAATAGAGAGAGTGAGATGAATAGGACAAAAGTCTGATTTCTCTTGTCTCTCTTCTTCTTCTGTTCTTTAGCCTTCTTTCTTCTTTCTTTCTTCTTCTTTAGTCTTCTCTTTTCTTTCTTTCCTTCTTCTTTCTTTGGCTCTTTCTTCTTTTCTTTTCCTTCTGACCTTGGCCTGCTTCTTTTCTTCTTTGACTTTGGCCGTCTGCTTCTTCTTCCTTGCTTCTCTTCTTTGGCCTTGGCTCTTCTTTTTCTGGCTTCTGATTTCCTTCTTTGACTTTCTCTTCTTCTTTAGCTTCTCTGCGGCCACAGGTTCCTTCCTTTTCCTTTGTTCTTTGTCTTCTTGGCTTCAAGTCCTTCTTCCTACCTTAGCTTCTCTGCTTTCTTTGCCTTAGCTCCTCTTCCTTCTCCTTCTTTCTCTGTGGCTGCCCTTCCTTGGCTTCTGCCTTGTCTTCCTTTCTTCTTTTCCCTGCACATGCACATGAGTGCAAAACCTATCCCCTACCCTCCCCGCATACACTCTCTCTCAATTTCTCTCTTGGGTTCGCTCTCCTAGAGCCAGCTGAGTAATTGGGTCGGGTTATGCATGCCTGGGTCCAGGCGCACCGGCGTGGGTGGTGCGCAAGGAGTGCAGTTAAACGGGTCGGTCAGCTAGGTCCGCGGGGGCATAGGTTGCGGATGAGGTGGGTGTGCGTGGCTGAGGGGACCTCACCCCGTGACTTGAGGCGAACAACTAGAAACACAAAAACAATATAAACTACGCACCTCACTCGTGAGTTTCCGAGGTGGGACTCAAAGTCCCACCCGCTTCGCTCGCACATCAGCAGGAGGCCTTTCGCTCAATTGCCACAGCTGGGTGCTTTGCCAAGCTAATCTCTTGGCTGGATGTGTTCGCGCACTCAACGCACATTACCTGGAGCGCAGCACCTGGGTTGATGCGACCTGACGCGAGCTTGTGAGCTCCTTGCTTCTGCTTCAATGGCGGAAAGGGGGCTGAACCTGCAACTCAACAAGACGGCCTCGCAGCCCCCTTAGAACATACAGGTAGCTTCGCCGTGGCATGGCGAAGGTGAAATGGTGGGTGCCTGGCCTTGGGGTAGCCTTGGTCGCTCTGTGGCCGTGGAAGTGCGTTAGGTCGGGAGGTGCTTGCGAAGAGTATGGCGGTCAGTGGAGGGGCGGATGACAATTAGTGGATGATGGCAGAGGTGATGAGGGGTCTCGCGAGCCGTGTGGAAGTGCGAAACGGTGGATGCGCCTTCGCCGGTGGTTGGCCGAAGGTGGAGATGATGGAGCTGGTCTGCGATGTCGAGGGGATAAAAGTAGAAATAAAAATAGGGGAAATAAAGAGGGGAGAGAAGGGAAGCGTTTTGACCTAATTAAGAGGACGAAGGGGGTAGAAGGGCGACTAGTCATACCTGCCACCGTCGGAGAAGAAACGTCTAGTGGAGGGAGAATGACGATGACGACGGGGCTGGAGTCACGCGCGCGGGTATTGCACGATGCAGAGGAAGGAGATGAAGATGGCTCTGCCACTAGTATTGTGGCAGAGTGATGAGAAGGAGAAAGATAGGTCGCCGGAGCCTGCTGGACCCTGGCCGAAGGAGAAGGGATGAAATTAGGGGTGGTTCTCCGACCAAGCCAAGCTGAAAATGTGCGGCCAGAGGTGGTGGTCCTTTTATAGGCACTGGCAGGGGCTCTTGTGCTTGGAAGACAAGCTTCCAAGCACAAGAGTCTTCGGAGGAGAAGGAATCAGTGGAAGACCCAAATCTCTAGAGCGTTAAAACGAGAGATTGGGTGCAAATCCTATCCTGAAATTGTGTTCAGATGGAAGGGAATTCCTCAGAGAATCTCCCTTCTAAATCTGGGAGGAGATCTCTGAGGAATCAGTGAGCAATCCCCCTCAATTCCTCGCCAGAGTAGGATTCCTCCGCTTTAATGGTGGAGGAACCTAATTTTAAGAGTGGCGAGGAAGATAGGGGGGTCTGCGCAATAGTTTTTAAAAGCTAGGGGTCAAAATGTATTTGGGTGGACTGTTTTGCAAAGTCGGTCAAGGTGACCTCCCCTTAAGTCCAAATTTTGGTAAAAGCCTAATTTGGACCTAAGGAATCCAATGGTGAAATTGAATTTTAGGTTTTACTATGTTTTACTAGACATTTTACATAAAAACCCAAATTAGGTCAGATATTTAGCTTGGACCCCTACTTAGGTCAAAATAGGTTCCAAAGGCCAATTTGAAGGTTCTAAACCCTAGGGAATATTTTTCCATGAATTTTAGAGGGTTTAATTGATTTTTATTTTGACCAGAACCTTGTTGAATTAAGTGGGTCTGTTTTAGGGTTACAAAATATCATTTAATTCTTAAATTGCACATGAACCCATTTTTAATTGAACCAACTCACTTTTTATCTTATTAAGACCATTTGACCTATGTTTAGCCTCTGAGAAATCCCGTTGATATACTGCAATGGTAAAATTATAATTTTACCATTTTTTTCATGTTTTCTTCTTAGAGCAGTTCTTCCTTGAATTAGGGCCCTTCTCCAGGTTATGTAGGAGCTTTTATTCTCTTTCTTAGGTCAAAATGAGCTAGTTATGGCTCATGATGAGGTTCTCATCATAACCCCATGCCTAGCTTTTGCTAGTCCCTTAGCAAAATTTCAAGGTTTAACTTATGTTTTAGACCCTAAGTCTCTTTCATCAGTTATGATAAGTGCTTTCCATTTTTCTTTTGATTAGGTCATAATGTTGACAGTAGGCCTAGAGGTACTCAAGTACGAACCAAAATCCGGACCTGACTAGCTTTAGCCTCAATCCTCCGCAAAGGTTTTTAAGGCCCACAGGAACTACCCTAAGGTTCATTGGACTCTGTGGTTAAAGCACTCGTGTTTGAGACATATTTTAGCCTTGGTTCAGTTTGCAATGCAATTTTGTAAAAGAGTGACAAAGGATTTATTTGTTTGGAGAGTTTTCTCTCTCTTTTCTTTTTATTTCTAGCTTCGGATTGGCTTCTCAACACGGTCTATATCGGATTCCTCGTCCCCATCATTAATCCTCAAAGGTCCCTAGTAATCGCTGCTTCGTGATAGCACTGCCCATGACAACCCCCAGAACCCTGGCTGTCGAGATTTCGAGATAATCCTACCCATGGCGTTCCGTGGCCGAATCCAGACCTTGGCAATCGACATTTCATGATAATGCCGCCCTTGGTATTTGAACCAGCAGAGTGCTTACGTGCCCCCGATAGGATATTTAAATATCCTAGGAGATAAGCACCGAGGAGACGATATGTTGTTACGCATCTTCGAGGAGAATTTTTTGCCTCTCCGCACTGGGAACTCTTCCAAATCAACTTGTGTTGATCAGCCGCTCCTAATCTAGGCAACTTTTTTAGAACATTAAAACGCTTTTATGTGATTTTGATAGTTATGCACAATGAACCAGACTGTGTGTGGATTGGGGTGCTTAGGTTGCCGAGTCCCGCAAATCGAAGGTCAGTTAATGAGGCCGAATACTTCCTAAGCCTTAGACCTAATACTTAAGCTTCGCATTTTCCCCAACCTCTTGAGGATTATCCAAATCTTAGCGGATACTTGAATTTTTAAGCCTAAGAGTCTAGCCCAAAAGGCCTAAGATCAACGTTCCTATTAATCTCTTTTTGTGTCTCATTAGCACTTTTTTCTCTATTTTTCTTTTCTCTTGATGTGGTCTAGAACTTCAGTTAATCCCTTAATCTTTTACTAATGACTTTTTTTTCTTTTTCATTTTGTGCTCCTTTTTTATCATTTTGCATTTTTCCTCATGATTATATGGCTTACAAAATTTCCTCCCCCCTCCATTTTTTTTTGTTCTTTATCATAATTTTCTATTTTTTTGGTATTTTTGACATATGTGAATTTTTTTGTGAGAATCCTTCTAACTTTTCTTGGTTTTGTATGTATGCACTTTACCACCCTCCCATGCCTAAGTTTTGCAATGTCCTCATTGTAAATGGAGGGTGTAAAACAATATTGGGTTCAGAGACTTAGAACAGGATACATCAGGTGGGTGTATAGGTTGGGAATGACTAATGCGGATGATTTCAAACTCTGGTACGTGTACCGGAGGTGGGATCAATTGTCTAAGGCTGAACTCAAGGTGCAATAGACGTGGAGTATATACGGATAATCAGACGAATCTCAGGTTTTTTGGAATGACAGTTTGCCTCCCGTTAAGTGCTAAATTCAATGCTTCAGCCGAGTGGGAAATGGTGCGGAGAGGGAGTGGTCAAATCAGTAGAATTTTGTAAAACAAGCACCTTGATTAAGAGCCTGGTTGGTTTAACCAGGTGCCTGTTAAGATCAACAGGCTAATGATGTAGCCCAACCCCAATCAGTCTGGTGGGTTGATAGATGTAGATCAAGAGATAATGGAACCCACCATATGCAATGAAGCTTGGATGGATGTGGAAGTGAAAACTCGGGTTTAGGCTGAGTTGAATCAGCCCAGTCAGAGTAGGGTTCCGAAAAATAATCAGTGCATGGTGTGGAAACCCCACAAGGGTGATCAGAGAATGATGGATCATGGTTTTCAATCTGATCAATGTTTGATACCCAGTATAGGTGTGGAGTTGAATTATCTGTAAACAGCTCAGTGAGAGGGGAATCAGAATAGAAATTGAGTCCGGTTACGGGTCGGGGTTGAAAATGGGTTTTGATCGGTTCTATATGTGTGGAAGAGGTGGCTTCAATGAGAATTGCATATGAGGGCTTGATGAGAACCTCATCATGAGCCATAACTAGCTCATTTTGACCTAATACAAAGGATAAAAGAGCCTACATATCTCAAGGAAAGGCTTAACTCAGAGAATTCTGAGTTTGAGAAGAAAACAAGTCATAAGGGGTAAAAATGCAATTTTACCAGTATAATCTGCATACAGGATAATTCAGGGCCCAAACATAGGTCAAAGCAGCTTAATAAGAATAAAAGTGGGATGAGATGATCTAGCAAGGGCTACAGCACTTCCAAGAAACTAAATGATAATCTGCAACCCTAAAACAACCCACTTCAATTCACAAGGTTCGAGGCAAAGTAAAAATAGAATAAACCCTCTAAAATTCATATAAAAATAATCTCTAGGGTTTAGAACCTTCAATTTGGCCTTCAGAACCCATTTTGACCTACATTGAGAACCATGCCCAATTAATAACTTAATTTGGGTTTTTGCGTAAATTGACCGGTCAAACAAGGTTTAATATAGAAATGAAATTCACCATCAGATTCCTTAGGTCCTAATTAATCATGTATAAAAACTTGAGCCTAAGAAGAAACCTCCTTGACCGACTTTACACTTTGGTCCTCATATATTTACTCTTTGGCCCTCAACTTTTGAACCCTCGCATTTTGGCCCCTAACTCCCCTTCGTTCTTTGCGATCAGGTCCCCCCTGCAAAACCTGCCAGCACCATGCTCCGGCGACCTTGCGCGGAGCATGGCGCCGCGCAGGGTGAGGGGGGGAACCTGGCAAGTAAACCGGGGGTGCCCTGCGTCGTCAGCCGTCGCAGGGACACCCCCTTGGTCGTTGTAACCCACCATACCGGCCGTGCGAACGCACGGACGGTATGGGTCTCCATCTCCGGCGTCCTCCGACGAGGGAGACACGTCGTCTCCCTCCGCCTTCCTCCCTGTTTTGATCCCTATAAATACCCCCCGTTGCTCCACCGACCGGGGCAGCTCGGATCTGACGGAGAAAACCCCCAACGTTCCTCTTTTCTCTCTCCGGCAGACGCTCACCAGCTCCGGCGGTTCCTCCCCCTTCTCCTCTTCGCCCTGCCGCAATACCAGCAGCAGAGACTTCCTCCCCTGCTCTTCCCGCGCCACGCCGCACCCAGCTGGCGCCTCTCCGGCTCTCTGCTCGCCGCCGCCCCTTTCCCTGAGCATCGTCTTCTCCGGCGACAGTCGACACGACTGTCGCCCTGCTACTCCCCCTTCGTCCCTGCAAGTAAGCTAGAACTACTCCCCTTCTTCTCCTCTTTCTTTCCCCGCTTTCAATTTATTCAATTAAGCCCTCGACCGACCCTGACCATCGTCACCCCCTTCGTCTCCGGCCACCCTCCGGCGAGATGCTCCCATCGCTCCACAGCCTCACACACCTCGCCGACCCTCACCGAACCTCCGCCTCGTCACACTGAGCACCCCCCACCCCTTCACTGCCACTCCACACCTCCGTAACGCTTCCCCCAACAAACCCATCCTCCGACCCACAGTCCGACCTAGGGCAGCGCTTGCACGCCGCCCCACGCCTCGCCACCACCCACACGAGCTTCGCCGCACCCTGGCGAAGCTCCCGGCACCTTCTGATTAGGCCGAGAGGCCGTTTTCTGTGAACAGGCCACCCGCCCTCCGCCGCCATTGCCATGCAGAAGGAGCTGCTTCCGCCTGCAGCTACAGGCGCGCCACGCTCAGCGCCACGCCCAGATTCGACTCCCAGGCCTTGCGAGGCGTTTCGACAAAACACCAGGCTCGCAGCTAAGGCAGAAGGCTTCGCGTGACGCCGCGATCGCCCGCGTCTTTCCCCGCTGCGGGCGCGCAATTGAGGTGGGACATTTAGTCCCACCTCGGAAAAGTCTGAAGAGGCGCAGCGATATAAGACGCAAAAGTGCTGGAGGCTTACTGCCTCAGCACACGGGGTGAGGTCCCCTTCACCTGCCCTGTTACCCGGTCTCGTCCGCGCTCACGCCCCGCGGACCTGACCCGACCCGACCCGACTTAGACTGACCTGCACTCCTCGCCCACCACGCACGCCGGTGGGCCTGGACCCGGGCGCGACCCGTACCCGACTACCCGGCAGCTCTGGGAGAGCTTTCCCAAGAGTGGTTTCAGAGAGAGAGAGACGCGGGGGGGAGAGGGTAGAGTAGGTTTTGCCTCTGACGTAAAACTCTGAAGTGTGCAGGCACAGGTGAAGAAGAAGGACCGCGGAAGAAGAAGGAAGCTGAGGGAGACACTGTAGCAACAGGCAGTTTAAGTCGTCTGATTTGGAAATTAGACGACGTCCTGAAGAAAAAAAAAGAGAAAGAAGGAGGGGCGACGTCCTGACTGGAAAAAGAAAATCTGAAGAACATCAGAAGAAGGCGAGGCAGAGGAGAACACAAAAGAACAAGGGAAGATCTGAAAGAAGAAAAACAAAGAAGAAAGAAGAATATCTGAGGAAAGACAGAAGAAAAAGGAAGAACAGCTGGAACAAGAAGAAGAGCATCACCACTGCAGAAGAAGAACATCACCTCTGCAGACAAAGAAGAAGAAGATCTGAGACGAGGAGAAACAAAGAAAAAAAAAGACACCAAATTCTTTCTCTCTCTTTGTTTATTTTTGTAGAAGAAACATGTATATCTCTAGAATACAACTTGCTCCCTGAGTTCGACCTCGGGAACTCTTTTCCGAGTAAAAAAATTTATATATTTGAAATGATGGCAACAACTGGCTATATTACAACGACATAACAATAAAACCTGGTTATCTCTCGAAGCCATCGTTATCAATTGGCGCCGCTGCCGGGGAGCAACGGCTATTCTAGAGGTAAACATTCCTGTTTCTTTTTAATTTCTGATAATCTCCTCTCTTTTGTGCAGAAAACTACAGGAAATCAAGAAGACAAGCAACCGCACAACAACCACTCCGAGGACAGGTAAATTTTTCCTCTCGCTATTAACCCCTAAAACTCAAAAGAAAGAAAAGAACAAGCAATATAGGGCTAACCTGTCTTCCATACTTAGTAACCATAAAAGTTGCATGTTTTCAACTCATTATTCCTACACACTATTAAAGGTATTTAAGGGCTAACACATTCTTGCTTGAGCCCTAATTACCCAACAAAGAACTAACTAGACCAAGTAGAGCCAACCTAGGATCCAACACTAGGGATTTAGAGACACACTCCTTAAGCAAGAATTGAGAAAACCAAATGAAGTGTGCCCAAGCCCTTGTCTGAAAATACCTATTCAAAGAAAACCTAAAATAATTGGCTCTCTAAACACTTGAACCCTAAAAGAAAGGACCCAAAAAAAGCTCTCAAAGGAACAAGAGGTAAAGTTGACTCCTTGGGTCAACCAACCTTAAAATTAGGTCACTTTCTCACTCAAAATACCTAAGAGTTCAAGTGTAACTTTAAGCACCCTGATCTTAAGCTAAAATTGGTAGACTTAAGAGGTCAAGATCCCCATTCTGGTCTACCTGGACCCGCAGTGACAAGAGAGGTTGGGTGGGGGAAACCCTGTAACCCGTGGGGACGCTCTACCGTGTAGGGGTCTTCGCGGGACTCTCCCTCTCTGGCTGCCCAGGCAATTCTCAGGTGGACGATCTTTCTGATCAAGGGGTCCATCTGCCCCGCACCTCTATAGTCACCCAACACATTTTTGGGTGCCTTGATTGGGTCCAGCACCTTCTAAACTTACCTCTTCCAACTGTGCATGTACGGAAGGAGGTCTCTAAGACCACCCTTAAGACCTCCTTTAGAAATTCGCTCTCGTCAAGGCCAAGCCTCAACGCCCGTGTTTGTGCAGAAACACCCTCACATTATTCTCTCTTCTGAACCAAGTTCTTCTTCTTCTCCCATCATGGCTCAGCCAGTTGAGGAAGAAAATAATCTGGAACACCAGCTCCAGCGACTCAATGACCTCTTCCAAAACTTCGTGCACCCACCACAGCGTCCTATGATGCGGGACCACTACAATCCTGTTGCGGTGGCCATTGAGCCTCGAGTCAGAATCCCGACTGGAGGACCTGATTCCGAACTAAAGCCCAACATGATTCATGCTATACCTAAATTCCATGGGCTTAATTCTGAAGATCCCTTCTAGCACATCAAACAGCTAAAGCATCTGGCCCACACTTTTGGATCAGATGCGCAAAATCGAGATATTCTTCTCATGAAGATGTTCTCCTTTTCTCTTATGGACAAGGCCGCCCATTGGTATCAAACTCAGACCCGGTCGATCAACACTTGGGAAGAACTTCAATCCGAGTTTTTGAAAAAGTTCTTTCCCGTTGGTCGGACCAACGCCTTGCGCCATCAGATTACACACTTCACTCAACAATCAGGAGAACCTCTTCATGAGGCATGGGATCGTTTTCAGGATCTCATGAGAAAGTGCCCCCATCACGGAGTTCCTAAATGGGAACAAGTCCAATCTTTTTACCAGGGACTCCGTGAGGACATCCGCCTTTTCGTCAATGCAACTTGCAGAGGAAACATCATGGGTCAACATGAAGACACCGTATGGGAGATTCTCGAAAACATGTGCGAGAACTCCATCAACAATGACTCCATGGGATTATTCGACAGGACGAATACCCGCGCAGCGACGAATCTTAAGGGAGCACATGAGACGCAGGGCCTGTCCGCATCAGTCGACCTGGAATTAATGGCCAGTCGATTGGACAAGGTCTCAATCATTGAAAAGAAGGTGGATGAGCTGACTCAGCACTTGCAGCGAGCCACCTCCGCGCGTAACTCCTTTGCACAACCTCCTTCCACACAGGAGACTGTGCAAAACATCCTCCACCGATCTTCCCCTGGGATGGATCCATATCCATCCCCATCTGATTCTTGGACTGGAAGATCATCCGATCCTTTCTACACCAGCCGGGGGAACTCCATTCCTCCTTTCCCTGATTCTCAGGAGGTTCCTCAGACCTGCGAGGACCTCAACGCCATCCAGAACGACCCATTCTCCAACACTTACAACCCTGGATGGCGAAACCATCCCAATTTTCAGTGGGCGGGAAATTCCCAAACCCAAAGACCACCTTTTCAGTCCCGCCCACAGCCCTCTCATCACTACCAGCCGCCTCAGCCTCGGCCCAACCCTACATATCCATCAGGGCCAAATCAGGATCAAATGTCCCTAATCCTTCAGACTCTGGCTGACATTCAAAAAAAGAATGCGGCTATTCAAAAACAGCACAAGGACGAGCTTACAGAAGTTAAAACTCAACTGGCTCAGTTGGCAAATTCTCGCCAACCAGGCACACTCCCCTCCCAACCTCTTCCTAACCCAAATAACGTGCCAACCCAGAAGCGCGTTATGAATCCAAATTTAGGCCACGCCCAATGGATTTATCAGGCTCCTACTGCTCCATCTCCAGACGAGATGGAAGCCTCAACTTCTTATGCGGGATTTCAGCAGCAGCCACCCCTCCTACCAAACCCAAACTAAAATCAGGCCGGATTAAATTCTGTAACAACACGTAGTGGTAAAACAACTCAAGACCCGCATTATCCAAACCACTCCAAGCCTGATAACCATGACCCTAGGATAGTTATCCAAGGTACCGCTGTTCCAGATCCACAACCTGGACCTATCCTAGAAGAACCAACCAAGATCCCATTTCCCGAGGCCCTGACCAAGGGAAAGAAGACCACCAAACCCGTGGCCCCTGAGGAGGACCTGGTCAAGCTCTTTGAGCAGGTCCACATAAACATCCCCTTGATGGATGCAATCCGCCACGTACCAGCTTACGCACGATTTCTAAAGAATATATGTACACCCCAGCGTAAGCCGCGAACCAAGGGAGGGAGCCCAATTGTTCTGTCAGAGCAAGCCAGCTCTGTAATCCTTAGTAGACTCCCACCCAAGGCAAAAGATCCTGGAACTCCCCTGATTTCCTGTAAGATAGGTGGTACCCAATTTGATAGAGCATTGTTAGACTTGGGTGCATCCATAAACCTGATACCCACATCCTTACTTGACCATCTAGAAGAATCTGAGCTGAAACCAACCGAGGTGACATTACAATTAGCAGATCGATCTATAAAGTCACCAAAAGGGATTCTCGAGGATGTTATCGTGAAAGTGCGGGATTTCTATTTTCCAGTGGACTTTATAGTCTTAGATATGGATGCACCTGAGAACCCTAGGGATACACCAATCATTCTAGGGAGACCTTTCTTGGCTACTGCTAGAGCCAACATCAGCTGTGAGGAGGGCCAAATAGAGCTTAAGTTTGGAGATCAAACATTGAAAATTGATATATTTAAGGCCCAACAAGGAATTAATTGCGGCGTCATCGAACAAATTTGTGACATCAAGACTTTGGTTGATGAATCACACCTCCAGAATGACTCGATTATGCCTCATCAACCACAGAAGGATCTTGACCCGCAAACAGAGGAGTCGAATCCAGATATGAACAACCCAGTAACTCCCACCCTTGAACCTCACATCTATACTGAACCACCCGCTGCTGCTGAAAACCCCATCCTCGAACTGAAACCCCTTTCTGCTCACTTGAAATACGTATTTTTGGGTTCTAATCAGACCTTTCCGGTGATTATCAATTCCAACCTCACTCCTGAACAGGAATCCCGTCTGATTATTGTCCTCCAGCAACATCGCAGAGCCATCGGATGGACTCTCGATGATCTGACTGGAATAAGTCCCTCTTATTGTACTCATCATATCTATTCAGAAGAGGGCACACGACCTTCTCGTGAAATGCAGAGACGCTTAAACCCCAATCTGCAGGAGGTCGTGAAAAAGGAGATCATCAAATGGTTAGATGCCGGAATCATCTACCCGATCTCCGATAGTCGTTGGGTGAGCCCAATTCAGGTCGTGCCCAAGAAGGCAGGACTCACCACTATAACGACTGAGACTGGAGAAATCATTCCTACCCGATTAGCTAACTCGTGGAGAGTCTGTATAGATTACCGTCGACTCAATTCCTCCACGAAGAAGGATCATTTCCCACTACCCTTCATTGATCAAATTCTCGAAAAACTAGCGGGAAATAGGTTCTTCTGCTTTCTTGACGGGTACTCCGGTTATAACCAGGTGGCAATCCATCCTGAGGACCAAGAAAAGACCACGTTCACCTGCCCCTTCGGAACATACGCTTTCCGAAGGATGCCTTTCGGTCTTTGCAATGCACCCGCTACTTTTCAGCGATGCATGCTTGCCATATTCTCAGATATGGTAGGTGATTATCTGGAAGTCTTCATGGATGACTTTTCAGTTTTCGGAGCATCATTCGACGATTGCCTCCAACACTTGGTCCAGATACTCAGGCGGTGCATCGATGTGAATTTGGTTCTTTCCTGGGAAAAGAGCCATTTCATGGTGCCTGAGGGAATTGTCCTGGGACACTCAATTTTGGAGAAAGGTATCCAAGTGGATCGAGCTAAGGTTAATCTGATTTCTCACCTTCCTATGCCTAGCTCGATCAGGGACATCCGATCCTTTTTAGGGCATGTCGGTTTTTATCGACGATTTATCCTTGATTTTTCAAAAATCGCACGCCCCCTCACCACACTTCTCTCCAAGGATGTTCCCTTCGAAATTTCCAAGGAATGCACTCAAGCATTTGAAATCCTGCGTGACCGAGTCACCCAAGCCTCGATCCTACAGTCCCCTGATTGGTCTCAACCCTTTGAGATCATGTGTGATGCATCCGACTTCGCTGTAGGAGCGGTTTTGGGATAGAAAAATGACAAGAAACCTGTGGTCATTTACTACGCCAGCAAAACACTCGATGAGGCTCAGCGTAACTATACGGTTACTGAGAAAGAGCTGCTAGCTGTAGTATTTGCCCTAGAAAAGTTCAGATCGTACCTTCTGGGTTCCCGTGTCATCATATACTCGGATCACACAGCTGTGAGGCATCTCCTTGCAAAGAAGGACGCGAAACCTCGATTAATCCGATGGATCTTGCTGTTGCAAGAATTTGACCTTGAGATTCGCGACAAAGCGGGAAAGCAAAACGTGGTAGCTGATCACTTGTCCCGTCTTCCTTCTGAAATAATTGACCCTTCCGGACCCATCACTGAGCATTTTCCCGATGAGCACCTGCTGACTATTGGTACTAGCCTTCCATGGTTTGCTGATATAGTAAATTACTTGGCATCTCATCAGACCCCGTCCGATTGGCCGAAGGCCAAGAAAGACAAATTACGCTCCGATGCCAAGTATTACATTTGGGAAGACCCGTACCTCTTCCGCATAGGTGCCGATCAGATCATCCGGAGATGTGTCCCGGAAGGGGAATTCAACAGTATCCTCTCTTTCTGCCATGACCAGGCATGCGGTGGCCATTTTGCTGGGCATAAAACCGCATCAAAAGTCCTCCAGTGCGGCTTTTACTGGCCCACACTGTTCAAAGACGCATACAATCACTGCAAGGCATGCAGTCGTTGCCAGACTTTGGGCAACATGAGCCATCGCGACATGATGCCTATGCAACCGATTCTAGTATGCGAAATCTTTGATGTTTGGGGGGATTGATTTTATGGGCCCCTTTCCTGTTTCGGATGGTTTCGAATACATTCTGTTGGCTGTGGACTACGTGTCCAAATGGATCGAAGCCATATCAACCCGAACCTGTGATCACAAAATCGTTCTCAAATTCATTCATCAACACATTTTCTCAAGGTTCGGGATTCCTCGTGCAATAATCTCTGATGGGGGGACCCATTTCACAAATGCTCAGTTTAGGTCACTGATGACCAAATACGGGGTGTCTCACCGAATCTCTACTCCTTACCACCCCCAAACTAATGGTCTAGTTGAGCTGTCCAATCGGGAGATCAAGAAAATCCTGCAAGTCACTGTCCGACCTGACAGGAAGGACTGGTCGTCCCGACTTCCGGAAGCACTGTGGGCCTATAGGACCGCCCACAAAACCCAATTAGGCATGTCTCCCTTTAGACTGGTGTACGGAAAGGCATGCCACCTTCCCGTCGAACTGGAGCATAAAGCCTATTGGGCAGTACGGAACTGTAATCTAGATCTTTCCAAGGCTGGGACCCACAGAAAACTCCAAATCAGCGAGATCGATGAATTACTCATAGACGCGTACGAGAACTCACAAATCTACAAGGAGCGGGTTAAAGCCTTCCACGACAAACACATCTCGAGAAAGATCTTTCATCCTGGTCAAAAGGTCCTACTTTTTGATACCCGACTCAAACTCTTCCCAGGAAAACTGAGATCTAAGTGGGTCGGACCATATTTGGTCTGACAGGTTTTTGGAAATGGAGCAATCGAAATCAGTCCACTCAGCCACGATTCTGAACCTTTCATCGTGAACGGTCAGAGACTCAAGCCGTTCATCAATGTAACTTCTACTGATTTGGCTGAGGCATCTTATATCCTCCTTTCCCCTTGAGCTTATTGCGCCCAGCCGATGGCGTAAAACTCAGCGCTTAACGGGAGGCAGCCCGTCATTCTCTTTGAAAACCTGAAACTTGTTCTGACACCTTTTAGCACTCGAAGTTCACCCTTGTAGACAGCCGACCGCAACTCAGATGCTTGCATCTGGGATTTGAAATCGTCCGCAAAAATTCAACCCGACCCATCCACTCATCCAAATTTCTGTCTTAAGGAATGAACTAAGACCCCCTAGGTTACAATGAGGACATTGCAAATCTTAGGCATAGGGGGGTATGAAAGTGCAAAACTTGTAAGAAAAGGTTTCAAACAAAAAATTCACATATGCCAAAAAAAAAAAAAAAAAAACCATAAAAATTAAAAAATTTTTCGAAAAAGAATAAGAGGAAAAGAGAAGGAAATTTTGTGAAGGAGAAAAGAAACAAAATGAAAAAGGAGCACAAAATTATGAGAAAAAGTGATAGTCATTAGTAAGGAACTAAGGAATTAACCTAAGTTCTAGACCTCATTCAAGAAAAGTGCACAAAGAGATTAGTAAAGAATGCAAACCTTAAGCATTCTTGAATAGACTCTTAGTACCCATTAAGATCTGGACACTCCTCAAGAGGTTGAGGAAAATGAAAAGCTGAAGTATTAGGTCTAAGGCTTAGGGAGTATTCGGCCTCGTTAACTAATTTTTGGTTTACGGGACTCAGTAACCTAAGCACCCTAACCTCACACACAGCCTGGTTCAGTAAGCGTAAAAATCAGAATCATGCAGAAGCGTCGCAAAAATTCTGAAAAGAACACCTAGAATAGGAGCGGCCGATCAACACAAGTTGATTTGGATGAGTTCCCAGCGCGGAGAGGCGGGAAATCCCCTCGAAGATGCGTAACAAAATGTCATCTCCTCGGTGCTTGTCTCTTAGGATATTTACATATCCTACTGGGGGCATGTAAGCACTCTGCTGGTTCAGATTCCATGGATGGCATTATCTCGAAGTGTCAATTGCCAGGGTCTGGATTCGGCCACGGAACACCATGGATGGGATTATCTCGAAATCTCAATAGCCAGGGTTCCGGGGGTTGCCATGGGCGGTGCTATCTCGAAGCATCGATCGCCAGGAACCCTTGAGGATTGATGATGGGAGCAAGGAATCTGATACAGACCATGTTGAAAAGCTAATCCTAGGCTAGAACTAAAAAGAAAAAGAGAGAGAAAACTCTCCAAACAGAAAAACTTTCTATCTCTCTCTTACAAAACGCACTGCGAACTGAGCCAGGGCTAAAATCATTTCAAGCACGGGTGCTTTAACCACGAAGTCCAATAAACCTTAGGTTAGTTCTTGTGGACCTTAAAAACCTTTGCTAAAAGACTGAGGCTAAGTCTAGACAGATTTGGATCTTGATTGGTACTAGAGTACCTTTTAGGCCTATGGTCAGCATTCTAACCTAATTTATGCTCAAATAAAAAAGGGCACTTATCTAAAACTATTAAAAACTTCATGGTCTAGAACAGGGGTTGAAACCTTAAGTTTTTGCTAAGGGACTAGCAAAAGCTAGGCATGGGGGTATGATGAAAACCTCATCATGAGCCATAACTAGCTCATTTTGACCTAATACAAAGGATAAAAGCTCCTACATATCTCAAGGAAAGGCTTAACTCAGAGAATACTGAGTTTGAGAAGAAAACAAGTCATAAGGGGTAAAAATGCAATTTTACCAGTATAATCTGTATACAGGGTAATTCAGGGCCCAAACATAGGTCAAAGCAGCTTAATAAGAATAAAAGTGGGATGAGATGATCTAGCAAGGGCTACAGCACTTCCAAGAAACTAAATGATAATCTGCAACCCTAAAATAACCCACTTCAATTCACAAGGTTCGAGGCAAAGTAAAAATAGAATAAACCCTCTAAAATTCATAGAAAAATAATCTCTAGGGTTTAGAACCTTCAATTTGGCCTTCAGAACCCATTTTGACCTACATTGAGAACCATGCCAAATTAATAACTTAATTTAGGTTTTTGCGTAAATTGACCGGTCAAACAAGGTTTAATATAGAAATGAAATTCACCATCAGATTCCTTAGGTCCTAATTAATCATGTATAAAAACTTGAGCCTAAGAAGAAACCTCCTTGACCGACTTTACACTTTGGTCCTCATATATTTACTCTTTGGCCCTCAACTTTTGAACCCTCGCATTTTGGCCCCTAACTCCCCTTCGTTCTTTGCGATCAGGTCCCCCTGCAAAACCTGCCAGCACCATGCTCCGGCGACCTTGCGCGGAGCATGGCGCCACGCAGGGTGAGGGGGGGAACCTGGCAAGTAAACCGGGGGTGCCCTGCGTCGTCAGCCGTCGCAGGGACACCCCCTTGGTCGTTGTAACCCACCATACCGGCCGTGCGAACGCACGGACGGTATGGGTCTCCATCTCCGGCGTCCTCCGGCGAGGGAGACACGTCGTCTCCCTCCGCCTTCCTCCCTGTTTTGATCCCTATAAATACCCCCCGTTGCTCCACCGACCGGGGCAGCTCGGATCTGACGGAGAAAACCCCCAACGTTCCTCTTTCCTCTCTCCGGCAGACGCTCACCAGCTCCGGCGGTTCCTCCCCCTTCTCCTCTTCGCCCTGCCGCAATACCAGCAGCAGAGACTTCCTCCCCTGCTCTTCCCGCGCCACGCCGCACCCAGCTGGCGCCTCTCCGGCTCTCTGCTCGCCGCCGCCCCTTTCCCTGAGCATCGTCTTCTCTGGCGACAGTCGACACGACTGTCGCCCTCCTACTCCCCCTTCGTCCCTGCAAGTAAGCTAGAACTACTCCCCTTCTTCTCCTCTTTCTTTCCCCGCTTTCAATTTATTCAATTAAGCCCTCGACCGACCCTGACCATCGTCACCCCCTTCGTCTCCGGCCACCCTCCGGCGAGATGCTCCCATCGCTCCACAGCCTCACACACCTCGCCGACCCTCACCGAACCTCCGCCTCGTCACACTGAGCACCCCCCACCCCTTCACTGCCACTCCACACCTCCGTAACGCTTCCCCCAACAAACCCATCCTCCGACCCACAGTCCGACCTAGGGCAGCCCTTGCACGCCGCCCCACGCCTCGCCACCACCCACACGAGCTTCGCCGCACCCTGGAGAAGCTCCCGGCACCTTCTGATTAGGCCGAGAGGCCGTTTTCTGTGAACAGGCCACCTGCCCTCCGCCGCCATTGCCATGCAGAAGGAGCTGCTTCCGCCTGCAGCTACAGGCGCGCCACGCTCAGCGCCACGCCCAGATTCGACTCCCAGGCCTTGTGAGGCGTTTCGACAAAACACCAGGCTCGCAGCTAAGGCAGAAGGCTTCGCGTGACGCCGCGATCGCCCGCGTCTTTCCCCGCTGCGGGCGCGCAATTGAGGTGGGACATTTAGTCCCACCTCGGAAAAGTCTGAAGAGGCGCAGCGATATAAGATGCAAAAGTGCTGGAGGCTTACTGCCTCAGCACACGGGGTGAGGTCCCCTTCACCCGCCCTGTTACCCGGTCTCGTCCGCGCTCACGCCCCGCGGACCTGACCCGACCCGACCCGACTTAGACTGACCTGCACTCCTCGCCCACCACGCACGCCGGTGGGCCTGGACCCGGGCGCGACCCGTACCCGACTACCCGGCAGCTCTGGGAGAGCTTTCCCAAGAGTGGTTTCAGAGAGAGAGAGACGCGGGGGGGAGAGGGTAGAGTAGGTTTTGCCTCTGACGTAAAACTCTGAAGTGTGCAGGCACAGGTGAAGAAGAAGGACCGCGGAAGAAGAAGGAAGCTGAGGGAGACACTGTAGCAACAGGCAGTTTAAGTCGTCTGATTTGGAAATTAGACGACGTCCTGAAGAAAAAAAAAGAGAAAGAAGGAGGGGCGACGTCCTGACTGGAAAAAGAAAATCTGAAGAACATCAGAAGAAGGCGAGGCAGAGGAGAACACAAAAGAACAAGGGAAGATCTGAAAGAAGAAAAACAAAGAAGAAAGAAGAATATCTGAGGAAAGACAGAAGAAAAAGGAAGAACAGCTGGAACAAGAAGAAGAGCATCACCACTGCAGAAGAAGAACATCACCTCTGCAGACAAAGAAGAAGAAGATCTGAGACGAGGAGAAACAAAGAAAAAAAAAGACACCAAATTCTTTCTCTCTCTTTGTTTATTTTTGTAAAAGAAACATGTATATCTCTAGAATACAAATTGCTCCCTGAGTTCGACCTCGGGAACTCTTTTCCGAGTAAAAAAATTTATATATTTGAAATGATGGCAACAACTGGCTATATTACAACGACATAACAATAAAACCCGGTTATCTCTCGAAGCCATCGTTACCAGGGCTCTTCTAGAAAGAAGTGACAGGTGGTTTCATGTAGAGAGACCTCATAGTAACTTTCAAAATAAAAAATGAATGCCTGGAGAGTGTCTATAGGATGCGGGAAATCTGAATTGAGAAAATATTTGAACTCTAGGTTGCAATCATTCTCGGCATTTTCTGGTTTTGATTCCTGAGGTAGAAAAAAAATGATTCCATGTCAGTGGAACCTAAACTTAAATTAGTGATCGCGGGAACCGGGACCTTGGAGTTGGAGAATGAATCATGTGAGCTGAGGTTGTAGATTGGTTCGTCGTATTCAGGAAGCAGAGTTTCTCCGATATCATGGTTAGATTCGAAATCATTGGAGATATTGTGAAAATCAAGTTCTGACTGCGATTCGAGGTCAAAGGTTCCACCATAGAATAAATCACATGATGTTAATTCAACAGCTTGATTGGGGTCTAGCCTATATGTCAATTCTGAGCTCAAAAAGGTGTTTATATTTGTTTTAGGCTCAAGTTCTAGGCTCGTGGGAAAGACCCAATTAAAACCCCACTCGTCCAACTCCTCAGTTTATGTATCGTAAATTGACTTGACTTCTGAAAAATCGATTTGTCTCTCTGAGGATGTTGGAGAGGGATATTCATCAAATAGAGGCCCAAAATCATACTCTTCATTGAAACTTTGATCTTCTTCATATGGGGCCTTGTAATCTTCCCAAGATATTTCAGATTCAGATTCTAGGCTTAGGATGTGGGTTGAATCACTAAGATCTAGGTCTGAATTACCTTCGAGGGTCACCTTATCAAAATAAGGGGTGGAATTTACACCCTCGAGAGGTTCAATTCTACTCTCATCACTGCAGGAGTTTTGGAATTCTAAGCTTGGTGTTCTATGGTCTAGGTTTGGCTCAACATTGTGTTCTCCTGCAATTTCCCAACCTAATTCATTACCAGGCACGTTGTATTCTATCTGGGTTGGGAATTCATAACCACTCTGTGCCTCAAACCCGATATTGGATTGATCCTCAATATTGTTCCAAGATGGTTCATCATCTGTCTGGGGCATGTATGGGTATTTCTGATCGATAATTTGTTTTAATAATCTCATTATCTCTTCCCATTTTTTCAAGATCATCTTGGTGTTGTTCCCAAAGTACAGGATTTGTCATGCATTGGATGTACTCAAAATTATGTAATATTTCTATCTCAATGTATCCTGTTATGAGAATATCTCAGGTTGATTCGTTGGTGGCTTCTGTCAATAGAATTTGGGCACAGTTTATGATGAAGGTTGTGGTTGTTGGGACATCAACCTGAATGTCTTCTATTGGTGTTGAGGGTTATATTTAATTTCATAGAATTCAAGGGCATCCTCAACCATGCTATCTCTCATGGATCTCTGTGATTTAGGTTTTTTGAAAGGTAGTCCTAAGTAGTTTGGCTGCATATTTGGATTAGATGGTGGAATCAAGATATAGAATCAGAGTTTGGATCAAGATGTAAAATCAAGTTGTGAAGCGATTTAAATCTAAATAAAGAGTCCCATTGAAATTGTATGTGTGTGCTCTAAAGAGAAGAGATGAGGGACTGGATGTTTTTGACCCAATCGAGGACCCAAAGATGTTTGGATGACTATGGAGGTTTGGGGCGGATGATACCCCTGGATTAGAAGGTTGTTCACCTGAGAATTACCTAGGCAGCCAGAGAGGGAGAGTCCCACAAAGACCCCTACACGGTAGAGCGTCCCCACGGGTTACAGGGTTTCCCCCACCCAACCTCTCTTGTTACTGAGATTCCAGGTAGACCAGAATGGGGACCTTGACCTCTTAAGTCTACCACTTTTAAGATTAAAGGTGCTTGGGGTTTTCACTTGAACTTTAGATGTTTTGGTGTTGTAACCTAATTTGGAGGTTGATTGACCCAAGGGGTCAACTTCACTTGACCTGCCCTAAAGATGGCAGAATGATTCTAGGTCAAGACCTAGAAATCACCCAGAATTGACTCCCAGGTTATTAGGTCCAATGTTTTTAAGATTTAAGTGATTTTAAAGTTCAGTTTTAGGGTTTGTTTTGCTTAGATCTTTTCAACCAAGGGTTGGGGTAGCACACTGATGCGGGAAGGTTTGTTCCTTTCTTTGCAAGCATGTGTGATAGCACTCCCAAAATCCCTACTATTGAAACCCTAATTTGGTTCTATTTCCAATCCTCTTTTCTTTTCACAAAAGTTCTCTTTGGACTTAAAAACAAGAAGTGTGTAGTCCGCAGAGGTATTAAGCGTGATTTTTACTATGCACAGGAATTTGCAGGGTTGGCTCTAAAAATCGCTTCTACTTTAATAAGTTTTGAAAAATTTTCGCAAAATCAGGAAACCTTTTCCTTAAAGATGGTAATTACTATAAAAGATGGCAATTGATTCCTAATTGATTACTTCCTTTTGTCTTCCCAGGATTAGGAGGTGGATTAGGGAAAAAGAGAGATTACCTACCCTGGAGTGGTTGACTTGCGTGGGAGATCTTCTCGTGAAATACCTTGCAAGATCACAACAAAACAAATAAGGCAAGTTAGTGCTCAAATATAATCACAAATAATGCATAGATTAGTGATAAATTGCGCATTGCTCCCCTGCAACAATGCCAAAATGTTGACACCACTTGATCGGGTTTTTGAGTAAGTGAGTGAGTCACGTTGTAGTACAGTTGATCAAGCGTTGAAAACAAATAAGAAGTTTTTATTATTCGAAAACCTAAGTATCTGAGGTTGAACACAGGGAGCAAATGGAATTTATTCACTAATCCCAATAATGTAATTTGAACACTTAAATCTACTCAAACTCTAATTTAGAGTATAATGCAAGAGTTTATTGATATTAAAATATAGCAAAATAGAGAGAGTGAGATGAATAGGGCAAAAGTCTAATTTCTCTTATCTCTCTTCTTCTTCTTCTGTTCTTTAGCCTTCTTCTTTCTTCTTCTTTAGTCTTCTCTTTTCTTTCTTTCCTTCTTCTTTCTTTGGCTCTTTCTTCTTTTCTTTGCCTTCTGACTTTGGCCTGCTTCTTTTCTTCTTTGAATTTGGTCATCTGCTTCTTCTTCCTTGCTTCTCTTCTTTGGCCTTGGCTCTTCTTTTTCTGGCTTCTGATTTCCTTCTTTGACTTTCTCTTCTTCTTCTTTAGCTTCTCTGCGGCCACAAGTTCCTTCCTCTTCCTTTGTTCTTTGTCTACTTTGCTTCAAGTCCTTCTTCCTACCTTAGCCTCTCTACTTCCCTTGCCTTAGCTCCTCTTCCTTCTCCTTCTTTCTCTACGGCTGGCCTTCCTTGGCTTCTGCCTTGTCTTCCTTTCTTCTTTTCCCTGCACATGCACACGAGTGCAAAACCTATCCCCTACCCTCCCCACGTACACTCTCTCCCTATTTCTCTCTTGGGTTCGCTCTCCCAGAGCCAGTCGGGTAATCAGGTCGGGTTACGTGCACCCGGGTCCAGGCGCACCGGTGTAGGTGGTGCGCGAGGAGTGCGGTTAAACGGGTCGATCAGCCAGATCCGCGAGGGCATAGGTTGCGGACGAGGCGGGTGTGCGTGGGCAAGGGGACCTCACCCCGTGACTTGAGGTGAACAGCTAGAAACATAAAAACAAAATAAACTACGCACCTCACTCCTGACTTTCCGAGGTGGGACTAAAAGTCCCACCCGCTTCGCTTCACACCCGCAGGAGGCCTTTCGCTTAATTGCCACAGCTGGGTGCTTTGCCAAACCAATCTCTTGGCTAGATGTGTTCGCGCACTCAACGCGCGTCACCTGGAGCGCAGCACCTAGGTTGATGCGACCTGATGCGAGCTTACGAGCTCCTTGCTTCTGCTTCAATGGCGGAAAGGGGGCTGAACCTGCAACTCAACAAGACGGCCTCGCGGCCCCCTTAGAACATACAAGTAGCTTCATCGTGGCACGACGAAAGTGAAACGGTGGGTGGCTAGCCACGAGGTGGCCTAGGCGTGCGTGCCTAGGTCGCTCTGTGGCCGTGGAAGTGGGTTAGGTCGGGAGGTGCTTGCGAAGGGTATGGAGGTCAGTGGAGGGGCAGATGACGATTAGTGGATGATGGCGGAGGTGATGAGGGATCTGGCGGGGTGTGTGAAAGTGCGGAATGGTGGATGCACCTTCGCCGGTGGTCGGCCGAAGGTGGAGACGATGGAGCTGGTCTGCGATGTCGAGGGGATAAAAGTAGAAATAAAAATAGGGGCAATAAAGAGGGGAGAGGAGGGAAGTGTTTTGACCTAATTAAGAGGACGAAGGGGGGTATAAGGGCGACTAGTCGTACCTGCCACCGTCGGAGAAGAAACATCCAGTGGAGGGAGAACGACGACGATGACTGGGCTGGAGTCATGCGTGCGGGTATTGCACGACGTGGAGGAAGGAGACGAAGATGGCTCTGCCACTGGTATTGTGGCAGAGCAATGAGAAGGAGGAAGATAGGTCGTCGAAGCCTGCTGGACACCTGGCTGGAGAAGGGACAAAATTAGGTGTGGTTCTCCGACCAAGCCAAGCTGAAAATGTGCGGCTAGAGGTGGTGGTCCTTTTATAGGCACTAGCAGGGGCTCTTATTCTTGGAAGACAAGCTTTCAAGCGCAAGAGTCCTCGGCGAAGAAGGAATTAGTGGAAGATCCAAATCTCTCGAGCGTTCGCATGAGAGATTGGGTGCAAATCCGATCCTGAAATTGTGTTCAGATGGAAGGGAATTCCTCAAAGAATCTCCCTTCCAAATCTGGGAGATCTCCGAGGAATCAGGGAGCAATCCCCCTCAATTCCTCGCCGAAGTAGGATTCCTCAGCTTTAATGGTGGAGGGACCTAATTGTAAGAGTGGCGAGGAAGATAGGGGGGTCAGCGTAATAATTTTTAAAGCTAGGGGTCAAAATGTATTTGGGTGGACTATTTTGCAAAGTAGGTCAAGGTGACCTCCCCTTAAGTCTAAATTTTGGTAAAAACCTAATTTGGATCTAAGAAATCTAATGGTGAAGTTGGATTTTAGGTTTGACCACGTTTGACTGGAATTTTACACAAAAACCCAAATTAGGTTAAATATTTAGCTAGGACCCCTACTTAGGTCAAAATAGGTTCCAAAGGCCAATTTGAAGGTTTTAAACCCTAGGGGATATTTTTTCATGAATTTTAGAGGGTTGAATTAATTTTTTTCCTGACCATAACCTTGTTGAATTAAGTGGGTCTTTTTTAAGGTTACAAGATGTTATTTAATTCTTAGATTGCACATGAACCCATTTCTGATTGAACCAACTCACTTTTTATCTTATTAAGATCATTTGACCTATGTTTAGCCTCTGAGAAATCCCGTTGATGTACTACAATGGTTAAAATATAGTTTTACCCTTTATTTCATATTTTCTTCTCAGAGCAGTTCTTCCTTGAATTAAGCCCTTCTCCAAGTTATGTAGGAGCTTTAATTCTCTTTCTTAAGTCAAAATAAGCTAGTTAGGGCTTATGATGGGGTTCGCATCAGTAGTCGTTTTCAGATGACCTTCAAAGTTTCCAACTTTTCTTCTGTGCTTCAAACCTTATGCAGTACATATGATTGCCTTCAACTTCTCTCCTCCTTTATCCTTTTGCTTGTTCATTTTTAGGTTTTAAGTGCATGCTTCGAATCTTCTCAGCACCAATGCAGCACATGTGCTTCGCATCAACTCCTCCCCAGCTTTATCCTCTTGTTTCTTCATTTTTTTTGTTTTGAAGTGTGTGCTTAGAATCTTCTCAGCACATTTACTTTGCATTGAACAAACCATGCGTTCCTTCTCTCCCTTTATTCTTTCTTATTTTCATTTGCCATTTCTCTAAGAACCTTCTACGTTTCGTATGTGCTTTCTATTTGCTTTGCCTTTTCTACTTTTTTATGTGCAGATGTCTTCTTCATTTTGCTATGTGCTTTTCTAGGTATGTGCAGATTGCCTTTTGTATGTCCTCAATAGTATTATATACATTTTACCTACGAATCTGCTTCTTCTTTACTTTGTAACTTATTGCCTTCAGTTCTATTGAATTTCGAAGGGATGGGGCTGGATTTAAATCTTCCAATGTGCCCAACCAATGATTGCACATCGTTGGTAGAGAACAAAGGTTTATGCTGTTGAGAACATTTCCCCCTACCATTCATGTCGAAGTCTTGACAATAAAATATTCTTGGCAAGAAATTTGTTCAAAGATATTGATGATGTCTTTGCTCTTATTGATTGAGATGTGGAAGGTGAAGAAAAATCTCTCCTTAATGTACATGGGGGAGAACCTCAGGAGAAGTTGCTGCTAGAAGTGTCTGGTATTTAATGCCCTTTACTTGTCATGTATGTTCTAAGTTCATTATGCTTATTAAACGAATTAAATGCAGGTGATGCGGAGGTGCATATTACATGCCCCGATATTGGAATGGAATCAATTAATGGAGGGACACAATGTACATGCTGCATGTCCTACCTATACTTAGCTATGGTAATTTATTTGCTTAAATTTCAATGATCACTTCTTCCTAACAGGTGCTAATATTGCTGGGGAAGAAATCATGCAAGATTCACAGGTGCCATTACATACTTCTCAACCCGATAACATATTAAAAGAAAAACCTATCAGTATTTCCTAGAGGTCTTTTTCTCCCTATATTTTCTCATTTCTACTATATAGATCTTTAGTACTTACATGTGCGAAATTAATTTAGGTGAAATTGTTGTGCATCAACCTTCAAAAGAAAACAATTTGGAAATTCAAATCAGTTTGCTTGTTGGGATGGAATTTAAAACATTTCATGCATTTTATTCTCATTGCGAAGAATATGCACATATGAATGGATTTGAGTTTCTAATAGTTTGGTCTAAGTACGATAAGCAAGACAAGAAAATTGTATTGAGGGCAAGTTTAGGTTGCTCACGGTTTGGTGTTGGTCCATCAAAACCATATGATGTTTTCTACTCTAGGAGATCCACAAGAAAAACTAATTGTTAATGTAGAGTGAAGGTCAAGTTGTATAATGGAAGTTATATTATTGTAGATTTGAAATTAGAGCACAACCATGAAATGTTGGATAGACCATTGACTCGTTACTTACATACGAGGAAGAACTTATCGTCAATGAAAAGATGGAGGATAGATTTGAACGATCGTTGTGGGATTGGGTTATTGAAGACAATGTCATCTTTTGTGGCTGAGAATGGTGGTTATGATAATGTACCATTTACTCAGGAAGATGCTAGGAATGAACTTCGGAAGTTGCGAAAGTTGAGAATGGGTTCGGATGATGCTGATGCAATACAAAGATATTTTTGTAGAATGAAAACCCTAAACTCTAAGTTTTTTTATATGATGGATCCTGATGATCAAGGTTGCCTTCGAACATATTTTGGGCTGACTCAACAAGTCATGTTGCATACAAGTACTTTGGGGAGGTAGTCTCCTTTGACACAACATATTTAACAAATAAATACGACATGCCCTTTGCACCTTTTGTTGGCGTAAACAACCACGGTCAATCTGTATTGCTAGGTTGTGCATTGATTTCTGAGGAAACTGCAGAAAACTTTGTGTGGCTATTTCATACTTGGTTGTCTTGCATGAATGATGTTGCTCCATCTGGTATTATAATTGACCAGTCTCAAACTATTATCAAGGCAGTGGCTATTGTTTTCCCAAGCACACGACATAGATTATGCTTATGGCACATTATGATGAAGTTGCCTCAACGTTTCCGAAGTGACCAAACAATGAGAGACAAGCTCAAGAGAATTGTATATCAGTCTCGTACAATTAGAGTATTTGAGTCAGACTAGTCTATGATGGTTGCGAATCGTAATTTGGCAAGTATTGTCTGGATTCGACACATGTATGATATTCGTAAATTTTGGGTCCCAACATATTTTGATGAAATGTTTTGGGCTGGAATGACTACAACACAGAGAAGTGAGAGTATGAATGCATATTTTGATAGTTATGTAAATTCCAAGACAACTTTAAAGCAATTTGTCCAACAATTTGAGTTAGCTATGCAATTCAAGCAAGAGAAATTGTGGAAGGCCGACTTCCATTCAATGCATAGGACTCTACCTTTAATATCTGAATTTCGTATGGAAGAGTAATTACATCAGAAATACACATCAAGGATATTTAAGTTATTCCAAGAGGAGCTTAAGTTGCTAATGCATTGCTCATGTCGAAGTTGTATTAAGGAGTCCACTTTCGACTCATTTTTAGTTGAAGTTCTTGAATATAGTAAGCACGGGAGTGTTGCTTTTGATGTGCATTGCAATGTTCTCAAGAGAGAATTCAATTGTGCTTGCTGATATTTTGAGACTAACGGCTTGTTGTGTCGCCACATCCTTCGTGTTTGATAATAGCATGGATGAGGTACTTGACAGATATATATTGTCCCGTTGGTTAAAGGAAATAAGGATGCCTGCTATCACATCTCACATTCCGACGTCTGCCCTACCATTGGATGATGTTGGTGATTGTTATGAGGATATAACTGGCCGTATAGTTAAGTTTGCTGAATTTGGTTCTCTGTTTGCTGAGAAGTATGCTGCATGCGTCAAGGTGCTGGAGAAAGCGTACTCCAATTTGGTAGTAAGCGATGATTGTATGGTATGGCCATTTTGTGCTTTTCCTTATTTCCTTAAATTTTAATCTATTGAACTGAATATGCCACATACTTCACCCTATGATCAGGGTTGTTCTTTGGGGGTTCAATCTGAACATACTGTACTTCGTAACCCCAAGCATGTCAAGAGAGTTGGAAGGCCCCCTGAGAAGAGAAAGAAGTAGGGAGGTTGATACATTGAGGAGACATAAAGGAAGAAAGGATGACCAAGTATGTTAATTACACATTCGTTTCTTTTCTTCTTTACAAGTACCTTCTTTCTGTGTGCTTCTAATGTGTATGCATGTTACTGTTATAAATTACCCATTGACTTGTGTTTGCAGGGAACATCCCTAATACGTAGACAACAAGATCAGGATGTGCTCCGGTCATGCAGTATAACAGTCTCCTCAAATAATGGACAACATGCTTCAATTCCAAGTGCTGCACCAATAATGTTCTCCAATTACCCCGGACAGCTTTACTGGTTAGATGGAAGATCAGAGGCTTCTGCAACAAATGTTATAATTGATGGAGGGCATGTGTAGTTTATTATAGTGGAAGTTTGGATTTTGAGTTTCTTATTAGAGAGAATACTATTTGCTCTGAGTTTTTTCATGAGAATGCAATGGTGCATTCTCTGCTTTTTGAGGAGAATGCAATGGAGGATCTATGTTTGGTGTTAGAGATCTCATCAATTCTTCAATATACATACCTTTTCTGATTAATATATTTACTTTCATGTTAATGTACATTCCCCTCTATTTTAGAAAATTGTTTCAATGAGATCATGTACTTTCTTGTGCCATGTGTTTCGTTTATGATAGACATATTCATGTGTGTGGATGCAGGTGTCAACTACTTATTTAATTTCTAAAAAAATCATCATCACTTTCATTATACTGATAAAATTGCATCCCAAGAATTTATTCTAGACGTGTGGATGCTTTCTGGATCCCATTCAATTTTTTTTCTATGCTACCATAATTGAGCAAGTGTGTCATGTGTATATTCCACCTATCTTCCCACTTACCATTGTGCTTAGTCTTACTTGCCACCCAATCTATACTCTACAATCACTTATGGATATAATTTTTGGGTCTTTCCTCCGGTCCCAATTCATCCAATGTCTACTTTCTCATGTAATTTTCACGAATATATCATCATTATATAAAACATTGGACACATGTATGTGCTTTGGCCATAACAAGTGGTACATTCTGTATGTCATTCAAATGTTGCACATTTCCCTTCAATATTACATAGATATCAAACCACATCCCATATTTCTACCAGTCAATAGAAATTTTAGAAAGGAACGAATGTAATACAAAATAATAAAGGTACGGTCATGAAATTACATTAAATGAACAGAACTACTGCATGATGTAAGTTCATACAACCCAAAAAATTACTAATAGCTATTCTCGCCAAAACCCAAAAACATGGTCTCCATAAAGGTTCACGACTTAACAGATCATACAAAGTATGCAAACAAAAACCAAGAAAACATCAGCATGTGGAATTTGATTGCAGCCAATTGATTTTGTGCTCTTCCTATCGACTCATACCAACTCTACAACTGCATATTTGCTAGTGAGAATGCAAATAACATACTCGCTACGAAGGCTATACATGTCTTTGTCCGTCTCACTTTCTTTAGGATCCTCTCCGTTCATAATCATTTCCATCCATCTCATGACTTGGATGCCACAACTATTACTTCCTGAATTCTGCTGTGATGTGCATTTTTTATGGATAACTTCCCAATCCCTATTGCTTAGCCCACATACTTCGTCAATGTGTTGATGCATAGTTGAAGCCTACACATGCAAATGGATAATATAATTAATAGATTTCTTCCAAACGATTACGACTCTTTTGTAATTTCATATAACATACCATTGTCTCTGCATATCTGTTTGTGAGTGACAATGTTGAACCATGACGTAAGCTGTTGTAGTGTGTTGATGATGCATCCTCACAGTTGATAACAAGGAGATGCCAATGATTGCCTGTATTCATTGGTAATACACAAAGGTCACATGTTTGCAACCTACAAGTATGTTCAGTTATCTCCTTGTTGAAGATCCCATCCTGGTTCTGTGCAGCTGCCATCGATATAAATGTTGGCAGTAAATGTGCATTGAAGGGGTTGCCACTGCGAAAGCTTCTTTCGAGTAGGAGGAGCACATGCACATCTATGATCTATAATTAATAATTGAAAAAAATAATCCTTTGATGTTGTTACTACAGAATTTAGATATTAATGCACAAACTCATAGGATATGTACCGAGCTACTAGTGAATCTTGTAGGCTTTAAGATCTTACAAAAGTCATCTCTATGGACTCGAACCATGCCTTTTTGCCATAGAAGATCCTCTTTGCATTTACCATGGCCGACTACTTCTCGAAGAAGTTCATTTGAACTTGCTTCTATGCCTTCTTTGGAGTCATACAAAATTCCTTTGCTAAGCTTCATTTTTTTGTGAGAGGTTCCTTGTTCATGGGATTAGTTTGATATCCCTTTCCATTGACCTGAATACATGCTTCATTTTCTTTGTTTCTACCTTAACCTGTACTGGAAGTTACTCTGTAATTGTCAACTACGAAACCTTTTAATTCTACAACATGCATATCCTCTACTTTCTGAACTAAGTCACTGACCTTTGCCTCAGTTGTACTTTGGCTTTGATTCACTTGAACAAGAGATACTTTTGTTGATTGTGGTTGCTGTTCTACCCAAGTGTTTTTCCCTGAAAGAACACTTAAAATTGCTTCAAAGCATGTACTGCGCAAACTACATATGTTACTACCAAAGAGAGATTGAAGTTGTTCTCAGGCTCCAACTCTTCAGCTGGAAGAAGTTGAAATAATGGCTGAAAGGTTGTTCTGTTAGTTTTACTATGATGACTATGTGCTGTGTAATTTTCCCTCATATCATTAAATAATAAGAATACCATTTCAGGTTGTTGTGACTATGAATGTCTGTTCATGTGTTCTATAGGGGTGACATCTTTCTTAGCAACAAAATTTGATGTTGCCTATAATCAAAATGTAGCTCTAAGACAAAATGACTTTCGTAAATGGAAAAGAACAGCACATATTGAATCGATGTAGTTTAATTATATACCATTTCTTGTAGTGGTGTTGAATGGGATTGGACTTTGTGTTGTGGACTCCTTTGGCTAATTGTATCTTCCACCAAATTATCGATCTCCTGCTTTGTTTGTTGCAATTTGTTAGACAAAGAAAGTGGTCTGTTATATCATCTCTCATGCGCTACTTTTGTAGGGCACTATACTGACCCTAATAATTGAATCATTAATTGGGAAATCAACTCCCTCTTTGTATATGGGACATGAATGTGATGTCGAGTAGTGTTTTATGTGCTTCATTCTTGTATTCAGTACTTGGAATTGGTGGAAAGTGGATTCCTGTGTTGCATGCAATTGAGTTGCCAAACCAGTTGGTGTCAGCCTTCTAATGTGCGAATCACTTTTACCATTTTGACTTTCAACGGACTCTCTTCCCTACAATTTGATGGGCAAATTTATTATACCATTAACACGGAATGGAAATTATGGTTATGATCATCACATACTATGGATTGAGTTCCTGCTGGAGTAACTTGACAGATTACTGAAGAATATGTAGGTGTTATGTGAGAAGGTACTTCCTATACATAATATTACAATGAAATACAAACATTGAAGTTTACACAAATGTATACTATAAAGTTTAGACAAATGAAATACCAACAGCACTATGTTATGTAATTGCTCACCTGTTGGAATTGCCCCTCCTGTTTTATTTATTGCATCTAGCAGTTCTATGCAATCTATAAGATTATGTACATATAACATTAATGTATAATGGTTGTATGAGATCAACATTAAGTAATTCAATCTCCTCTCTGTTTACCTGTGCACGAATGGATGCAATCTCCTCTTTGCATGATTTGTAGCACTTTTCCAAATAATTGTACTTCTCCACCAACACTACCAAGTCTGATGCTAGGTGAGCATTTCGCACATCCTTCTGTTTGACCACTTCGGAGAACCCATCATGCTTCCTTGTAGCGTGAACTTGACTCCTTGCTGGGCTTCTTCTATGTGCAGGGAGGCTAATTTGTGCTTGAGTGGCTGCTTTACGTTCGTCGTCACCAATTCCTATTTCAATTGTACTGGTTTCTCTAGTATAGATTTTGAAAGAATTTCTCCTCAGGAATCTTGCTGGCAGGTCATCAAGGTCAACACCATAATCATTAAGCAATCTTGAAACAAGCTTCCTATAACTCCATCGTGCAACAATGGGGTATGTGGTTGGATTTGTTGGTTCATCGAGTTGAAGCACTTCGAGAGCCCAAACCTGCAGTGTTTTCAAATACCAACTTTTATCTTAAAGGGAATTTTAATACTTGTCTATATTTGTGTTTCATGATGTAGCATACACTTAGTAATGGAGCACATTCCTTCAAGTATTTGAATCCTACTCCATTCCTTGAGATGTACATCTTCTTAGCCATTTGTGCAAGCCCACTAGCCATGGCTTCATGCACTACTAATGCCCATGCATACTTGATGAGAGGCTCATCATTCTCTCTAATTATCCCTAATTAACTAGTCTTCCTAGTTAATTAGCTAAGGTTATGAATTTATAAGGGTTAATTATGAAATAAGGGATATATAGTAAAGGACATTAAAATAAGCTAAAAATGATATTTTATCATTCAATTAACATTATTAACAATTTAATTAATAATTGGACTCGAAATCTTATTAATCATTTCCTTAATTAATAATTTAACTAACTTAAACATAATGTATACCTAAGTATATAATAAATTAAGTAATTTTACTTAATCTAATAAATTAACTTAAAAAGGTCAAAAATGTAAATTCAAGGTGAAAACATAATAATTACCTTATTTACTAACATATATAAAAAGTTGAAAAAAATCTAAGTTAAAATAAACCTTTAAAACCTGGGTTTACATTTTGCTATTTAAAATTCATTGCAATCGGGTCCTTTCTTTTCATAAAGGACCTTAAGTTTCATTGCACTTTGGTCCCTATCCCTTTCTTCTTCTTCTTCTCCAACTGAGTGGACAGCTGATGACGGAGAGTGCCTCCACCGCGCGATCAACGCCCTGTCGACATCATACCACTTCATCTTCATCCACCGATCTGGATTACTCGAAAATCCTAATTTCTGGTCGGAGTTAACCTCACCGTCGTCGGAGACGATGCCGGAGGTTAAGCTTCCCAAGCCTCTTCTTCGTCCAGACCTCGCCAACTTCTTCGTCGCCATTCACTATAAATACCCCCTCACCCCTCCGATTTCTCTCAAGTTGGCTCCCTTCCCTCTTCTAACATTGAGCCGACCCAATAGGCTATTCGTTTGCAACTCTGGTGACCTTCCACACCACTCTTCGATTTCCTCCATCCATCTTAATTAGCTGAGGAGATCCACTGAGGTCAGCCGTGTCTCTGGACACAGGCATCGACCAAGGAGATCCTCTGCTCCATCCATTTTTGCTCGCCGGAGATCTTCTTCTTCAACCCTCTGATTTCGTCATCTGCTATGAACCTTCGGCGGAACCCTATTGGCCCCTTCGTCCAGGTACCAGTAGATTAGGAGTAGGAGTAGGGTAGTTTAGGTAGGTAGTTTAGTTGTAATGTCTGATTTCTCAGATCATCTTCTTCGACTCTGGCGAGCTCCTTAAGCTCACTAGAGCCTTAATTTCATCTTTTAAACTCGTTGATCACCTTCTTCTTTCATCCACGATCATTTCTATCACACTTAATCACTAATTTGATCATTGAATCGCCTAATTCACCTTCACCTCCACCGACTAGTGTCACTGTCCATGGTGGCAGTAGCTGATTTAGCTTCACATCCATAGGGTCTTCCATCATCTTTTCATCACTAAGGACCCTATTCTACACTTTAATATGAGTAATTACCATCTATAATGTAAACACCTAATTTTTAATTAAGCTCCTGAGCTTGCTGTCTATGGCAGCTCAGGAGTAGTTCAAATCATTAATTATATACATATATAGTATCACAATTTACTGTTGACTTATTTTGACCACTCAATTGAGTGGGAAAACAAGTCCTAAGCTTTAAATAACTCAAATACTGCAAGAATCAAATTCACTGATAAACCTTAATTCTAATGAGCAAATGAAGAAATTAACTTGATTCTAAGGTTCCTTGCAACCTCAGGAACCTTTTTAAATAAAAAATGGCACGTTTTACCAATCTGTACAGACTTTTCATTTTTTCTGGACTCGCTGGAGCTCCGACGAGTCAAAACAAGTTCTTAAGTCTGTAGAACAGAGTGACAAGCTCCAGATCAATGGTTTGAGCATCACTGATTATGTTGAGGTTGTTTCTTTGAGGTTTAAGTGTCTGGAGCTTGAGATAGGATTTCATCTTCTCCAACTTCGGCAAAGTTGGAGAAGTCTGACAGTTAGGTTTCAGTCGCACTTAAGAGATCTGAAAGTTTTAGCGTTGTGTCCTGAGTTCATTTCTATAAGTTAACCACTGTAACAACGCTTGGTTTGTCCTGACGAACAAACACCTTTAGAAGCTCAGGCGACAAGCCTAGAACCCTAGGAACCTTAGTTGAAACACCTTTTTAAGGGCCTAAGCCTGTTCCTAGGGTTGAGAAGATTCTATTTTAGGCTTTAATTCCCTGTGAAAAGGTTTAGGACAGAAAGTCAATTTTTGAGCTTCGCAGTCAAACCTGGGAAGGAGAATTTGATTCTGAGGACAATAAGATGCTTTGAGAAGTTTAAGTTGATCCTGAGAATCTGTTGAAAAGTATTAGAGTGATTTGGTTGGAATTCAATTACTGCTAGTTTGGGTTGTTTTTGAACCCAAACTGTCGACAGAAGCTTTTTGATGAGATTTGATCGTAAATCCTGCCCAGTTGAGTTTGTTGAAACCCTTAGAATCTGTTTTAATCGATTAAGAATGTTCTTCTGTGTCTGTACACCTATTTTAAGTTGTAAATTTCTATCTCTGAAGCTTTCAGAGAAGCTCGAAGATTCTCTGTGTTACCTGAAGCCTCTGAGAGTTCAAAACTCTATACCTGTAACCGCGGAATAACCTAGAGAAAGTATTCAGAGCCTTAGTTAAGCTAGAGAGTCCAGCTGTGGACCCTGTGTACCCTTATTTCATTCCCAGGTAGTTTAAAACCCATAGGAACCCCCCAGTTTCACTCTTCAAATCGAAGAGGAAAGCATCCTCTTAACTTAAAATTGACCCTACAATCTTGTAAAGCCACCTTAGAGCTTTCCAACAAGCTTTGAATCGCTTGATTTGGAGCTCTGAGTAGGGAGAAATCCTCTGTTGAAGTCGGGTCTGGAGGGGGGAAACATAGCCCCACATCGGTAGTTTACGAGCGGGTGCCTTAGTATAAAACTGATTTGTGTTATAGGCATGCCAGTCGTCAAGCGCTCGACGCGAATCTGAACCTTGATCATTCTGAGCATATGTGTGTGTGTGTGTGCAGGCATGTGTGTGCCGTGGGTGTGAGCCCGAGTGGGCATGTGCGAATGTGTTGGCCTTGGGAGGGTGAGGCCTGGGAGGCGTTGAGCTGGTTGGCTCGAATCAGTGAATCGAGAAATAAACCAAAATTGAACCATAATTGAACCAGGCGAGGACCAAGTAGGGTCTGGTCCCGCCCTGATCTCAGGGTGTTGTGTATCCTCGAAAGGACCTCGCCGCAAATAAAAAAATAATTTTTGGTTAAAGAGCAAATAAACCCGGTTCAGCTGAAGGTTTAAAGGGAAAGCTAATGAGCAGAGAAGCAAAAGGGCTCAGAAGATTAAGGGTTGAAAGAAAGCTGAAGGCTAAGGTTATATGAAAGAAAGGAGAAGAACATGCATGAATACTAGGAAGAAGACTAAGGGAAAAGAAGAAGGCAGGAGCAAGAGAGGAAAGAAAAGAGTTCGAGAGAATAAGAGAGCAATAAAAGAAAAGAGAAAGGATAAATAAAAGGAAAAGAAAGAAAGAAAGAAAGAAGAAGAATTAGAGAGAGAGGCTGAAGGATAAAAAGAAAAGAATTTGTTTTCCTTGCTATATGTTAAATTTCTTTTTACTATCAATTGTTGTAATAAGGCATGTCGTAATTAGAAAAACTCTTATTTGCCTTAATTCTTTTGAAATAAAATAGAAATTAACATGTTTACTTGTTAATAAAGTAGATCATTTGAGTTAATGTGTTTTCATTTGGGATTTTGTATATTACTTAAAGTTTAAATCATTTGGAAAAATCCATGTTTTAAATTAACTTAAATTTACCTTCTATACTCATAAAAAAAATAAAAGATAACTAGCGAATTTAGAATGAATTATACCTCCCAGCGAACGACTTAGACTCAACCAGTAAAAATTTCTAAAATGTTAGGTTAATTCAACCCTATACTACTAATCGACACAACTTCGAGTTAACCTAAGTGACTTTTCTCTACTCTTAATTAAGTAAAATTAACTTAATTAATTAAGTTGAATAAGAAACGCATCATTTTAATGGCGCCGTTGCCGGAGAGGTAATCCCTTAATTCACTAGAATTTAGTTGGTTTAATTGTTTAATTACGAGGTATTTTGTAATTATATTTTTATTTTTAATGTTTTTGTTCTAATTAGTTGTGTTTTGTTTTGTTTTGTTTTTGCTTTCTATCTTTTCAGGTTTACCTTTACGGGTAATCTCAGGAGAAGGTAGAAATCTATTACTGTTTTGTTGTTTCTTCTTTTGTGAGTATTTCTAGACTTTTGTTTTGTTGCATAAAAATTTAAATAAAATACAAAAATACATATTTTTCTGACTAGCACCAGCATATCATTAGCATACACTCTTAGGAGTGAATTTTACCTGCTAGTAGTTAGTGTGAATCTGACTCGGGAATTTTTACTATTTTTCTCGCATCAGCAGGAAAACACGAGAAAACCCGCATAGATCCCTATCCTTGGAGATTTAAAAAGACCATATATTTTTGTTTGAAAAAATCTAAAAAGTGGTCATTGTATTTTACTTGATATATTTTTGTAAAAGATTAACTAAAAAGAGGAAGTTAAAAATTGTGACTAAATCTAATTGTAGAATGCATGCGGGTTTTATCGCTATTGTCTGTTGCATGCTATCGCGCACACAATGCGAGCACTAGAGTCACACGAGTCTATTTTTCTATCTCTCCTCTTTGCACCTCTTAGGGCTTTGGTCGAAGATCAACAAGTCTATCTCACTACTAGAGCCCCAGGGAGCCAGTAGTGAGCGGTCTCAATCCTAGACCTTAGACCTTTGAGCTTTAAGGTATGCACTGCATAGACACAGATTAGGACGCATATTTTGATACTGTTATTCTATTTGCTTGCGTCAAGTTACTTTTGCGTATCCTAAGAATCTCTTCTTTCTTTTGAAAGAAGAGCAAAACTTGCGTTTTTGTGCTATTTTGTGGGTTTTTGTGTCGTTGTTTTCTTATTGGTGGTGTGCATGTGCCTTTGCACATTATTTTCCATTTTATGGACGGGAGGCGATCCTTGCATCCGCCTCTTGCACCATCGTTGATAGGTGATCCCAAGTTGGTTGCAGATAAGCAACTAATGGTTTTCCCGTCTGATCCATCTACTTCTATGGATCAGTTGTAGAATCTAAATCCCGAGATCCCTTCTTCTTCTGGTCAGGGGGAGATGCCACCTTTTGATGTTCATGAGGCGCTCCTGAGCCAGAACCTTAGGATGCTTGAGCAAACTAGACAAATTAATCTTTTAACAGCAGCCTTAAATAATTTACAGACTCTTCAAGCCCATCCTCCACCTCAACCTGAGGCAGGTTTTGAAATCCCTAATTTACCGATCCCTCGTCCAAGGCCTCTACTTAGAGATTATTACAATCCATCTAATGCACAAGTAGAGCCTAATGTTAGGATTCCTATTGGGGAGAATGATCCTGAATTAAAGCCGAATATCATAGGTCTAATCCCCCACTTTCACAGATTTGCATCCGAGGATCCATTTCAACATATAGAAGATCTAAAGAATTTATCTCAAACTCTTGGACCTCGAAATCAAAATAGGAAAATCCTACTAATGAAAATGTTCTCTTTTAGCCTTAAAGACAAAGCAGCTTATTGGTATAGAACTATAGCAAGACCAATCTCAACTTGGGCTGAACTTGAATCCGCATTTTTAAAGAAATTATTTCCTATTGGTCGAACTAATGTTTTAAGGCGAGCTATTACTACTTTCAATCAAAACCAAGGAGAACCAATTCATGAAGCATGGGAACATTTTCATGAATTGCAAAGGAAATGCCCACATCATGACATCCCTCGTTGGCAACTCATGCACATCTTTTATTATGGTTTACAAGAGGGCATTCGCAATCTAGTCGATGCCTCTTCTTGAGGGAATTTTCTAAATCGTGACGCAGAATCCGCCTCAAAATTATTTGAAGGGATGGCGGAAAACTCGATCAATAACGCATCAATGTCGCAATTTACGCTGGGCACAAACACGAATCACCAAAATTCACATAAGGGCATTCACGAGATCGGTAACCTGTCCAGTTCAAAGGATTTTGTAACGACCCGGTTCCCGAGTCCCTACGAGACACGAGAACCGGACCGACTCGACTAATCCCAAGACCTAGTCGTCCAACGAGGAAGTAACCAAAAGACAGTAAAATAAACCACATTCAGCATGAATATAACTAACAGTAAGAAAGTACAGCAGTAAGGAAAGAAACTACTACAGTAGGTACCACCACAACAGTAGAACAACATTTATCATATAACAAGAACTGCAGGTAAAGAAAGTACAGCGGAAACAAAAACTACTCACTAGAATAGAAACAAAAGAGGTACAAAAGACTGTGGTAAACTCTACTGGACCCTACTCGGCCCAGCGTCCTTTGCAGCCGTCGACCCTGGCTGCTCAACACTTGGTCCTGAAAAAGGTAACGAGTGTAACACGTCAGCAAAACAATGAGTAGAGTGGCAAACTAACTAAAGGCAACAGTAGAGTGTACAGTAGCTGTTATGTTCTATTACTTCCTTTACTCACATCTTTCAATTTTTTCACTATTTCATTTATTTCTCAGATCCTTTACTTGATCTCGAATGTCCTCGTGGGAACGATCTTGATTGCAGTCTTTTCCAAAAGTAGAAGTAGCACGTGGTGCTCTCCTGGCCGGGAGAGTCCCCCGTGGTGATCCTACCCTCAGTCAACCGCCCCAAGGTCACTGACAGACGTAACAGTGACTACAACACGCGCGATAAACGCACAGGTAGCTAGCCTGCACTGGCACGCGGTCAGTCCTTTCCGTTAACGGGTGCGCCCAAAGCACAGCACGGAACCAGGGCAGAGC
The DNA here is from genome assembly GCA_037157565.1 of Thalassia testudinum. Lineage (NCBI taxonomy): Eukaryota > Viridiplantae > Streptophyta > Magnoliopsida > Alismatales > Hydrocharitaceae > Thalassia > Thalassia testudinum. The sequence goes on along the minus strand of JAZHRO010000003.1, from coordinate 446,474 downwards.
CCTCTCAGTAACAGGGGTCCAACCCCTCCACAGTAACCAAACCGGGGCCTTGCCCCTCCACAGTCCGCGCACCCTCGCCTGACTACCCTGGTTTACCCTAGTGGGCCTAACAAGTCGGTGAAGGAGGCTAGCAGAACCCCGGGGCCAGTGGGGTAGCTAGTACTCTCCTAACACTAGTAGCTCTCCTCGGTACTACGTACACGAGGGCCAACAAGTCGGTACAGAGCGGCCAATCCTAACCCCGGGTCCCTGGGGTGGCTGGCCCCACTCTGCACTAAACAGGTACAGGTACTTCCCTTGGTACTACGTACCCAAGAGACAGTACAAACTACATCTCAGTTCCATTCCTTTTTCTTTCCAGGAGTTCCACTCCTAATTCCCCGTAGGGTTCCAGCTCTTTATCTCAGAACATCATATGTTTCACTTTCCAGTTTCACGTTCTCACAATCCAGGATCTCAATCATGTTTCTTTATTCATAACAGGCAGCTGTTAATTCAATTTACAGGCAGCTTTAAATTCCTTTCCATTTTTTCCAAGACTGCAGTATTATACATTCCACTAGTTTTTCCATCCTAGGGTTCATGTCACATCCTAGGATCTAGCATACAACTAGTTTTCCAGCCCTAGGATTCATGCATCACCTAGGAGCTATCATTCCATACATTTCTCATTTCTAGGATTCATGTAATGTCCTAGATTCTAGTTATGGTTCCATACTTTAACAGATTTTAATAATAAACTTAAGCCACTCTACTAGGTACAACGGGAGTAATGGGGGCATGATCGGGAATCCCGCGTGCCTCCGTGACTCTCAAGACTGCAACTGAACGAGGTCCTATCACAAGGATCAAACACAAGGAGTGTCTCAAAACAGTGTATAGCTACTGTAGACGGGTAGAGGAATTAATTCTGAAAAGAACGCAACTCGAATCGCGGAAAATGGAGCCCGAACGGGCCCTAAACGGGTTGAAAAAGACGATACTGTGCAAAATCAGACGTCTGGAACTTATTCCAGACGTCTTAAACAGTGGATCAGAGAATTACCTGTCCAACGTGGTTTCCCAGACGTCCAGAAGTATGCGGGGACGTCTGTCCTATCTCCCAGACATCCGATGGTCACCCCGGACGTCTGGAGGTCACTCCCGCCGTCTAGTACAACTTCCAGACGTCTAATTCGCAAAGGATGGCGAATCAGCGAACCTGCGCACAGCCAACTGCCTCCCTCAGTACGGTCGGTCGACAGGAAGGAAGAAGAAAGCGGAATACTCACCTTTCAGACGTCTGTATGAGCTACCAGACGTCGTCCTCGCCGTCTGCCTATCAACCCAGACGTCTGATTCTGGAAATTTTTCTAGAATCAGGGCGCTACTCGGCCTCCGCTCGCGAAGCCGCCCGCATCGCACCTCGCGCGCCTGCTGCTCAGACTGCAGCAGGTCCCTCTCTGCATCGTTCCGCGCCCCCTGCGCCCTCCGTCGGCCGGCCAAGCCGCTCCGGCGAGCTCGCCCTCACGGCAGAGCTCCGCTCTCGCACGCCGCACCTTCTCCGCGCTCACTGCGGCCGCCGCTGCCGCCCTCGCTCTCACGCTCATGCTCACTGGCTGAAGGAGAAGAAGGAGGAGACGGTGGTGACGGAGTGAGGGGAGGCGTGCCCTTTTAAGGCCACGCGAGGAGGAGGGAGAGACGCGGCAGAGCGTCTGCAGCCGCAGAGAATATCGGATATTCGCGGGCCTGCGCGCTGAGGCGCGCAGACGAAGACTCGTGCCAGAATAACTGATTTCCAGACGTCTGGAAACGATCCCAGACGTCTGGTCAGACGTCTGGCCCACCTCCCAGACGTCTTAAAAGACGTCTGGGGCACGCGTTCATTACAATATAACAAACTCAAAGGAAGTTTCGCCCCCGAAACTTGCGCCAACTAGGGTGCGGGAAAAGACGTCCGAAAACCATAACAAACTCAAAGAGGACCAAAGCCGGTCTGAAAAGACGTACCCGCGAAAAGCTCCGGGTACCGCTCTCGCATTGCCGCCTCAGGCTCCCAGGTAGCCTCCTCGTACCGCTGGCTCCTCCACAAAACCTTTACTAGGGGTACTTGCCTTCGTCTCAAACTGCGGACAGCTCGGTCTAGGATCTGCACTGGCCGCTCGGGGTAGGTCAGGTCGTCGCTCACCTCGACGCTCTCGTGACTCAGTACGTGACTGGAATCGGCTACGTACTTCCTGAGGTTGGACACGTGGAACACGTCGTGCACACCAGAAAGCTGCGGGGGAAGGGCCAGTCTGTAAGCAACGGGTCCAACACACTCCAGGACCTCAAAGGGCCCCACGAACCTCGACGCGAGCTTCCCTCTCACCCCAAACCGCTGTAAGCCCTTCATGGGCGAAACACGAAGGAAGACGTGGTCCCCAACCTCAAACTGCACCTCTCTGCGTCTGCGATCCGCGTAGCTCTTCTGTCTGCTCCTGACAGTGCGGAGTCGTCTGTGGATCTGCTCAACTACCTCCTGACTCTGCCGGATCAACCTGGGGCCAACCTCCCACTTGGTCCCCACCTCAACCCAACTCAAGGGTGCCGTACACTTCCGTCCGTACAGAGCCTCGTAGGGAGCCATGCCGATGCTCGAGTGATAACTATTGTTGTATGCAAACTCCGCCAGGGGCAGGTGCTCCTCCCAAGAGCCCCTCCAGTCCAGTACATAGGCATGCAAAAGGTCCTCAAGTGTCTGTATCGTGCGCTCAGACTGTCCGTCCGTCTGGGGGTGGTAAGCCGTGCTAAACCTCAACCTCGTCCCCAAGGCCTGCTGAAACTCAGCCCAAAACTGAGACGTAAAGCAGGTATCCCGGTCGGATACGATCTCCCGTGGAACTCCGTGTAGTCGCACCACATCACGGATATACCTCTCTGCCAACTGTGCTAGTCCCAAAGTGACTCGGATCGGTAGGAATCGCGCCGTCTTCGTCAATCTATCCACTATTACCCAGACTGCGTCGTGTCCCCGCTGGGTAACAGGTAAGCCCACCACCAAGTCCATGGTGATGCTCTCCCACTTCCACTCTGGCACTGGAAGCGGCTGAAGTAGCCCTGCAGGCCTCTGATGCTCGGCTTTCACCTGCTGGCACACTAAGCACTGCTGCACGAACTCACCCACATCCCGCTTCATCCCTCTCCACCAAAACTCGCGTCTCAAGTCATGGTACATTTTTGTGTTTCCGGGATGTATGGTGAATCTGGAACCGTGTGCCTCAGGAGCTCTCACAACAGCTCCTCGTCTCTGGGAACGCACAACCGTCCCCTCAAGCGTAACACCTGGTCTGTGAAAGAGAAGTCCCCTAGGTCCCCTGATAGTACTCTGTCGCGCAAAGACTGCAAGTACGGATCAGCCATTTGTCCTGTGATGATACAGTCTATCAGCTCTGGCCTGGTCTGCCATGTCACCGTCACTACCCCACAGTATCCTCGTAACTCTAGAGGTTGCCAACTGCCCACCTCCTCCAAAAGGTTCCAATTCTGTAACTGTAGACTGGCCAAGCGTGCGGGCGCCTTACGGCTCAAGGCGTCAGCCACCACATTGGCCTTTCCCGGGTGGTAGGAGATGTTAAGACGTCTGGAATAAGTTCCAGACATCTGATTTTGCACAGTATCGTCTTTTTCAACCCGTTTAGGGCCCGTTCGAGCTCCGTTTTCCGTGATTCAAGTTGCGTTCTTTTCAGAATTAATTCCTCTACCCGTCTACAGTAGCTATACACTATTTTGAGACACTCCTTGTGTTTGATCCTTGTGATAGGACCTCGTTCAGTTGCAGTCTTGAGAGTCGCGGAGGCACGTGGGATTCCCGATCATGCCCCCATTACTCCCGTTGTACCTGGTAGAGTGGCTTAAGTTTATTATTAAAATCTATTAAAGTATGGAACCATAACTAGAATCTAGGACATTGCATGAATCCTAGGAATGAGAAATGTATGGAATGATAGCTCCTAGGTGATGCATGAATCCTAGGGCTGGAAAACTAGTTGTATGCTAGATCCTAGGATGTGACATGAACCCTAGGATGGAAAAACTAGTGGAATGTATAATACTGCAGTCTTGGAAAAATGGAAAGGAATATAAAGCTGCCTGTTATGAATAAAGAAACATGATTGAGATCCTGGATTGTGAGAACGTGAAACTGGAAAGTGAAACATATGATGTTCTGAGATAAAGAGATGGAACCCTACGGGGAATTAGGAGTGGAACTCCTGGAAAGAAAAAGGAATGGAACTGAGATGTAGTTTGTACTGTCTCTTGGGTACGCAGTACCAAGGGAAGTACCTGTACCTGTTTAGTGCAGAGTGGGGCCAGCCACCCCAGGGACCCGGGGTTAGGATTGGCCGCTCTGTACCGACTTGTTGGCCCTCGTGTACGTAGTACCGAGGAGAGCTACTAGTGTTAGGAGAGTACTAGCTACCCCACGGGCCCCGGGGTTCTGCTAGCCTCCTTCACCGACTTGTTAGGCCCACTAGGGCAAACCAGGGTAGTCAGGCGAGGGGCGCGGACTGCGGAGGGGCAAGGCCCCGGTTTGGTTACTGTGGAGGGGTTGGACCCCTGTTACTGAGAGGGCTCTGCCCTGGTTCCGTGCTGTGCTTTGGGCGCACCCGTTAACGGAAACGACTGACCACGTGCCAGTGTGGGCTAGCTACCTGTGCGTTTATCGCGCGTGCCGTAGTCACCGTTACGTTTGTCAGTGACCTTGGGGTGGTTGACTGAGGGTAGGATCACCACGGGGAACTCTGCCGACCAGGAGAGTACCACGTGCTACTTCTACTTTTGGAAAAGACTACAATCAAGATCGTTCCCACGAGGACATTTGAGATCAAGTAAAGGATCTGAGAAATAAATGAAATAGTGAAAAAATTGAAAGATGTGAGTAAAGGAAGTAATAGAACATAACAGCTATTGTACACTCTACTGTTGCCTTTAGTTAGTTTGTCACTCTACTCAGCATTTTGCTGACGTGTTACACTCGTTACCTTTTTCAGGACCAGGTGTTGAGCAGCCAGGGTCGGCGGCTGCAGAGGACGCTGGGCCGAGTAGGGTCCAGTAGAGTTTACCACAGTCTTTTGTACCTCTTTTGTTTCTGTTCTAGTGAGTAGTTTTTGTTTCCGCTGTACTTTCTTTACCTGCGGTTCTTGTTATATGATAAATGTTGTTCTACTGTTGTGGTGGTACCTACTGTAGTAGTTTCTTTCCTTACTGCTGTACTTTCTTACTGTTAGTTATATTCATGCTGAATGTGGTTTATTTTACTGTCTTTTGGTTACTTCCTCGTTGGACGACTAGGTCTTGGGATTAGTCGAGTCGGTCCGGTTCTCGTGTCTCGTAGGGACTCGGGAACCGGGTCGTTACAAGATGGTATCAGAGAATTACCTATCCAGCGTGGTTTCCCAGACATCCAGAAGTATGCGGGGACATCTGTCCTATCTCCCAGACGTCCGATGGTCACCCCGGACGTCTGGAGGTCACTCCCGCCGTCTGGTACAACTTCCAGACGTCTGATTCGCAAAGGATGGAGAATCAGCGAACCTGCGCACAGCCAACTGCCTCCCTCAGTACGGTCGGTCGACAGGAAGGAAGAAGAAAGCGGAATACTCACCTTTCAGACGTCTGAAAACGATCCCAGACGTCTGGTCAGACGTCTGGCCCACCTCCCAGACGTCTTAAAAGACGTCTGTGGCACGCGCTCATTACAGATTTAGAGATAATTGCAGAAAAACTAGACAAAGTTGATATCGTAGCAAAGTATCTCGACGAGGTCAGAAACACAATGAAGACTCTTACGCCTCTACTTGCTACGAATCCCGTGCATTTATCTGTTTTGCAAATTCCCGCGGGGAGGGAATTTGTGAATAATCTGGATTCTAGAGATCCATCTTCCTTGGGTTTTCTATCTACTCCTTCACCAACCCAAGGAGGGACCTTTGTCCCACAATCTTACCCACCCTTTTCCCCACCCTTTCCTGTTGCAGAAAACACGCTTTATCCTCTTGACTTGAACGCCATCCAGGAAAACACTCCAAGACCAAACCTTTATTCAAATACCTATAATCCTGGATGGTGAAGCCACCCAAATTTCTCTTGGGCTGATCAAAATCAAAATCAAAGACCAAATTATCCAAATCAGACCCATTTTGACCCACCTCCATTGCCTCCTCAACAATCAAATTTAAGGCCTAATCCTATGAGTATGCAGAATTACTCTAGGCCTATTAGAGATACACAGCTAGACCAGATTTTAAGAGCTGTGTCTGAGAGTCAGCAACAAAATGTTGAAGCTCTCGCTGAGATCCATAGGCAATGTAAGGTAGAGTTGGCTGATTTACGAAATCATATCACGCTTTTGGCTGAGTCTCATCAGCCAGGTACCCTTCCATCTCAGCCAATTCTGAATCCTAAGAATCTGCCAAATCATAGGCAAAATCAAGGCTAAGTCTATTTTCTTAATCAGGCCTTTGATTCTAATCATAACCCATCCTCCATATTACTTGAAAACAATCCACCAAACCTGCATCAGCAACCTATTTTGTGTCAAAATGACCCACCTATTATTGAGAATCAAAACTGACTCTGCTGATCTTTTGAACTTGGTGGAAACATTTTTAAATTGCCTTAATCTTTAACATTCTACATCTCAACCTAAATTAGATCTACTTTTCACGAGATTCACTCTGATCTTTGTAAGATTTTTCACGAGAATCTGATTTTGGTTCTGCGAGATCTATTCTAGGCAATTTCTGGACGAGTTTTGACTGGGTGGTTTAATCTTTTTTTTTTATCTATTTTTGATCCAATTCTTTCATAACTCCTCTGTTTTTACCATATACCTATTCTTTTTAGAAGTTCTTTACTGGGGTTTATGCCTAGTTGAAGGCGTAAAACTTAGCACTTGTACATAGCTGTTTCCTATTTTTACCCTTTTTGATTTTCTTCTACACTTACTTTGAAATTTCACTTCATAATTTACCGATTGCCTTCATTTAGTTTGATTGACCATTTTGACCTTTGGTCAAACTTGAAATTGTCCACACAGAGATCTTTGATATCCTTTATTCGACTCCTTCCATCACCCTATACTAAATGAAGTGTAATATCTTTTCACCCTTCTTACAATGAGGACATTGTAAAATTTTGGTTTGGGAGGGTGTTGAAGTGAAAATTTCACTTTAAGTGTAGGTTAAAAAATAAAAATACATAAAAATTAAATATCCACGAAATTAAAAAAAAATTCCAAAAATGATAAAAATTTAAAAAAATAAAAATTTTATAAAAATTTGAAAATTTTTTAAAAATTTATAAAAATTGAAAAATGTTATATACATAAAAAATAAAAATATATAAATACAAAAATTTGAAAAAAAAATTCATAAAAATAATAAGAGGGGTATATTCATTTTTAATAAAGAAGAAAAGAAGAAATAATTATATATATATTATAATTAAGAACTTAATTTTCTTTTATGTCAGAAATTAAAATGTATATAGAATAGATATTTAAGAGCATTCAATTCTTAATTAGGATTTTACTTTAAACATTTTGTAAAAACACACTTTTGTTTTTAAAATTTTACAACAAGATTTTATTTGAATTAGAAATCTTTAAATCTTTTAGAACTTTATTTTTCTATTCTTACCTTGAATTAATAAACTAAGTGTATTAAGATTTAAACTTAAGTTTTGGAATTAAATTATAACTTTCTAATTAATTAGATTAAGTAATCCTTTTGCTTTCTGAAAATTTGATTTTATCATAAAGCTAAGTAAAAAGGTCAGATATTCAGAGTTAATTAGATAGAGTTAGTAGAATTTTAGTTTATAAGACTTACAGGCTAAAGATAAATAACTAGACCTGGTAAATTTTGTCTTGATGGATCTTATAGGAGGAAACTAAGAATTTGAAGAACCTGAGAGTGAAGGGCTTTGTTGTCCAAGCTCTGGTTTGAGAGTTAAGTAATCTAAACATCTAAATTCACACACATAGAATTGTCTTGTTGGCATCTGAGATCGCGAAAACACAGAGGTTAAGAGATCAATTCTGAATCTTCTTTAGTCCAAGGATTTCCGTGGGGCGATTCTTGAAAGGGTGAAGGATGTGCCACTCACCTAGAAACAGGATTTGGAGAATAAAGTTAGTAAGAAAAATGAGAAGGGGGAAAAGAAAAAGAAAAAGAAAAAAATAAATAAAACACCCTACAGTTAAGTGCCTCGTTACAAAAGGGTGCTTATGTAGTTTTTCCATAATAAATAAAGCATCTCAATACAAATGGATGCTACCCTTCCTTCCATTAAATAAAAAGAACACCTCGCTATAAATGGGTGATCTAACCTATAGAAAAAGAGAAGAAAAATATGGAGATAAAAATATTAGGAATAAGAGACCCAGTGGTCCACCGGGGAGATATACACAAAAAGTGTTGACCTTGAGATAGAAAACTGGTGAGGAGAAAGCAACCAAACCTGAGTAAGGCCAAGCTAAAGGCTTGAATTGGAATAATTGGGATTGGAAATTGATGTCTTAAGATCTGGATTTTTGCAACTTTGGATGCCTTTAGGACAATTCTCTTCACTAAGCACAGATGTTTTAAAATCATAGCTACTGAACCTTGGTATTGGGCAGTGAAGACTAAGAAATCGAGTTTTGAAGATTTTAAGTTGAGACCTAAAGAAGGAGAATTGACAGAATCCTAGGTCCAGAAGTTATTCTTTAGTGTTGTAGGCTAGTAAATTAGAGTTTTACTACTCCAAGTTTGATTAATAATGAGTATCTGGTTAATTTGCTTAAACTTATATTGATAAAAGTCAAATATCATAAACAAAGGATCAACTTAATTCTATTGAGTTTTTGAGTTAAAATTTAATTCTCAATTCTTAAGTTTTGTTTCCTTAAAACACTTTGTATTCTAATTTGAGTTAAGAATAGTTACAAGGATTGAGAGATTTTTAAAGAATTCTAATTTTGAATAAAATTCTTGTTAACAAATTGTTTTAAGTGTGTTTTGAAAATGTTATAAGTATAAATCTAAGTAAGAAAATTTTCACATGTGCTCTGAATATTAATCATTTATATTAAATTTAAAAATTTCTGACCTAAGCTTTCCTCTATATAGTTACTATTTATAATAATTTAAACCCAAGTGCTTTAAATCATCATAGTCTTAGTTAATTTTGCTAGGGACTAGCAAAACTTTGGCTTGGGGGTATGATGAGAGGCTCATCATGATCTCTAATTACCCCTAATTAACTAGTTTTCCTAGTTAATTAGCTAAGGTTATGAATTTATAAGGGTTAATTATGAAATAAGGGATATATAGTAAAGGACCTTAAAATAAGCTAAAAATGATATTTTATCATTCAATTAACATTATTAACAATTTAATTAATAATTGGACTAGAAATCTTATTAATCATTTCCTTAATTAATAATTTAACTAACTTAAACATAATGTATACCTAAGTATATAATAACTTAAGTAATTTTACTTAATCTAATAAATTAACTTAAAAGGGTCAAAAATGTAAATTCAAGGTGAAAACATAATAATTACCTTATTTACTAACATATATAAAAAGTTGAAAAAAATCTAAGTTAAAATAAACCTTTAAAACCTAGGTTTACATTTTAATATTAAAAATTCATTGCAATCGGGTCCTTCCTTTTCATAAAGGTCCTTAAGTTTCATTGCAGTTTGGTCCCTATCCCTTTCTTCTTCTTGTCCAACTGAGTGGACAGCTGATGACGGACAGTGCCTCCACCGCGCGATCACCGCCCTATCGAGATCATCCTTCTTTCTCCAAGCTCTTGGAGCTTGGGCTCACCACTTCATCTTCATCCACCGGTCTGGATTACTCGAAAATCCTAATTTCTGGTGGGAGTTAACCTCACCGTCGTCGGAGACGATGCCGGAGGTTAAGCTCCCTAAGCCTCTTCTTCGTCCATACCTTGCCAACTTCTTCGTCGCCATTCACTATAAATACCCCCTCACCCCTCCGATTTCTCTCAAGTTGGCTCCCTTCCCTCTTCTAACACTAAGCCGACCCAATAGGCTATTCATCTGCAACTCCGGCGACCTTCCACACCACTCTCTGACTTCCTTCATCCATCTTAATTAGCTAAGGAGATCCGCCGAGGTCAACCAAGTCTCTAGACACAGGCAACGACCAAGGAGATCCTCTGCTCCATCCATTTTCGCCCGCCAGAGATCTTCTTCTTCAACCCTCTGATTTCGTCGTCCGCTATGAACCTTCGGCAAAACCCTATTGACCCCTTCATCTAGGTAATAGTAGATTAGGAGTAGGAGTAGGGTAGTTTAGGTAGGTAGTTAGGTATGTAGTTTAGTTGTAATGTCTGATTTCTCAGATCATCTTTTTCGACTCCGGCGAGCTCCTTGAGCTCACTAGAGTCTTAATTTCATCTTTTAAACTCGCTGATCACCTTCTTCTTTCATCCACGATCATTTCTATCACACTTAATCACTAATTTGATCATTGAATCGCCTAATTCACCTTCACCTCCACCGACTAGTGTCATTGTCCATGGTGGCAGTAGCTGATTTAGCTTCACATCCACAGGGTCTTCCATCGTCTTTTCATCACTAAGGACCCTATTCTACACTTTAATATGAGTAATTACCATCTATAATGTAAACGCCTAATTTTTTATTAAGCTCTTGAGCTCGCTGTCTATAGCGGCTCAGGAGTAGTTCAAATCATTAATTATATACATATATAGTATCGCAATTTACTGTTGACTTGTTTTGACCACTCAATTGAGTGGGAAAACAAGTCTTAAGCTTTAAATAACTCAAATACTGCAAGAATCAAATTCACTGATAAACCTTAATCTAATGAGCAAATGAAGAAATTAACTCGATCTTGAGGTTCCTTGCAACCTCAGGAACCTTTTTAAATAAAAAATGGCACGTTTTACCATTATGTACACACTTTTCATTTTTTCTAGACTCGTCGGAGCTCCAGCAAGTCAAAACAAGTTCTTCAGTCTGTAGAACAGAGTGACAAGCTCCAGATCAATGGTTTGAGCATCATTGATTATGTTGAGGTTGTTTCTTTGAGGTTTAAGTGTCTGGAGCTTGAGATAGGATTTCATCTTCTCCAACTCCGGTAGAATTGGAGAAGCCTGACAGTTAGGTTTCAGTCGCACTTAAGAGATCTAAAAGTTTTAGCATTGTGTCCTGAGTTCATTTATATAAGTTAATGTAACGACCCGGTTCCCGAGTCCCTACGAGACACGAGAACCGAACCGACTCGACTAATCCCAAGACCTAGTCGTCCAACGAGGAAGTAACCAAAAGAGCAGTAAAATAAACCACATTCAGCATGAATATAACTAACAGTAAGGAAGTACGGCAGTAAGGAAAGAAACTACTACAGTAGATACCAGCACAACAGTAGAACAACATTTATCATATAACAAGAACTGCAGATAAAGAAAGTACAACGGAAACAAGAACTACTCACTATAACAGAAACAAAAGAGGTACAAAAGACTGTGGTAAACTCTACTGGACCCTACTCGGCCCAGCGTCCTCTGCAGCCGCTAACCCTGGCTGCTCAACACTTGGTCCTGAAAAAGGTAACGAGTGTAACACGTCAGCAAAACGCTGAGTAGAGTGGCAAACTAACTAAAGACAACAGTAGAGTGTACAGTAGCTGTTATGTTCTATTACTTCCTTTACTCACATCTTTCAATTTTTCTCACTATTTCATTTATTTCTCAAATCCTTTACTTGATCTCGAATGTTCCTCGTGGGAACGATCTTGATTGCAGTCTTTTCCAAAAGTAGAAGTAGCACGTGGTGCTATCCTGGCCGGGATAGTCCCCCGTGGTGATCCTACCCTCAGTCAACCACCCCAAGGTCACTGACAGACGTAACGGTGACTACGGCACGCGCGATAAACGCACAGGTAGCCAACCCGCACTGGCACGCGGTCAGTCGTTTCCGTTAACGGGTGCGCCCAAAGCACAGCACGGAACCAGGGCAGAGCCCTCTCAGTAACAGGGGTCCAACCCCTCCACAGTAACCAAACCGGGGCCTTGCCCTCCACAGTCCGCGCACCTTCGCCTGACTACCCTGGTTTGCCCTAGTGGGCCTAACAAGTCGGTGAAGGAGGCTAGCAGAACCCCGGGGCCCGTGGGGTAGCTAGTACTCTCCTAACACTAGTAGCTCTCCTCGGTACTACGTACACGAGGGCCAGCAAGTCGGTACAGAGCGGCCAATCCTAACCCCGGGTCCCTGGGGTGGCTGGCCCCACTCTGCACTAAACAGGTACAGGTACTTCCCTTGGTACTGCGTACCCAAGAGACAGTATAAACTACATCTCAGTTCCATTCCTTTTTCTTTCCAGGAGTTCCACTCCTAATTCCCCGTAGGGTTCCAGCTCTTTATCTCAGAACATCATATGTTTCACTTTCCAGTTTCACGTTCTCACAATCCATGATCTCAATCATGTTTCTTTATTCATAACAGGTAGCTGTTAATTCAATTTACAGGCAGCTTTATATTCCTTTCCATTTTCCAAGACTGCAGTATTATACATTCCACTAGTTTTCCCATCCTAGGATTCATGCCATATCCTAGGATCTAGCATACAACCTAGTTTTCCAGTCCTAGGATTCATGCAACACCTAGGAGCTATCATTCCATCTATTGCTCATTCCTAGGGTTCATGCAATGTCCTAGGTTCTATTTATGGTTTCATAATTTAACAGATTTTAATAACTTAAAGCCACTCTACCAGGTACAACGGGAGTAATGGGGGCGTGATCGAGAATCCCGCGTGCCTCCGAGACTCCCAAGACTACAACTGAACGAGGTCCTATCACAAGGATCAAACATAAGGAAAGTCTCAAAACAGTGTATAGCTACTGTAGACGGGTAGAGGAATTAATTCTGAAAAGAACGCAACTCGAATCACGAAAAACGGAGCCCGAACGAGCCCTAAACGGGTCGAAAACGATGACACTGTGTAAAATCAGACGTCTGGAACTTCTTCCAGACGTCTTAAAAAGTGCATCAGAGAATTACCTGCTCAGCGTGGTTTCCCAGATGTCCAGAAGTCTGCGGGGACGTCTGGCCTAGCTCATAGACGTCCGATGGTCACCCCGGACGTCTGGAGGTCACTCCCGCCATCTAGTACAACTTCCAGACGTCTGATTCGCAAAGGATGGCGAATCAGCGAGCCTGCGCACAACCAACTCCCTCCCTCGGTATGGTCAGTCGACAGGAAGGAAGAAGAAAGCGGAATACTCACCTTTTAGACGTCTGTATGATCTTCCAGACATCTCCCTCGCCGTCTGGCTATAGACCCAGACGTCTGATTCTGGAAATTTTTCCAGAACAGGGCACCGCTCGGCCTCCGCTCGCGATGCCGCCCGCGTCGCACCTCGCGCGTCTGCTGCTCAGACCGCAGCAGGTCCCTCTCTGCGTCGTTCCGCGCCCCCTGTGCCCTCCGCCGGCTGGCCAAGCTGCTCCGGCGAGCTCGCCCTCACGACAGAGCTCCGCTCTCGCATGCCGCACCTTCTCCGCGCTCACTGCGGCCGCCGCTGCCGCCCTCGCTCTCACGCTCATGCTCACTGGCTGAAGGAGAAGAAGGAGGAGACGGTGGAGATGACGGGAGGGGAGGCGTGGCCTTTTTAAGGCCACGCGAGGAGGAGGGAGAGACGCGGCAGAGCGTCTGCAGCCGCAGAGAATATCGGATATTTGCGGGCCTGCGCGCTGAGGCGCGCAAAATAACTGATTTCCAGACGTCTGGAAACTATCCCAGACGTCTGGTCAGATGTCTGGATGTGATCCCAGACGTCTTGTCCGACGTCTGGCCCACCTCCTAGATGTCTTAAAAGACGTTTGGGGCACGCGCTCGTTACAATATAACAAACTCAAAGGAAGTTTCGTCCTCGAAACTTGCACCAACAAGGGTGCGGAAAAAGACGTCCAAATAACCATAACAAACTCAAAGAGGACTGAAGCCGGTCTGAAAAGACGTACCCGCGAAAAGCTCCGGGTACCGCTCTCGCATTGCCGCCTCAGGCTCCCAGGTAGCCTCCTCGTACCGCTGGCTCCTCCAAAAAACCTTTACTAGGGGTACTTGCCTTCGTCTCAAACTGCGGACAGCTCGGTCTAGGATCTGCACTGGCCGCTCGGGGTAGGTCAGGTTGTCGCTCACCTCGACGCTCTCGTGACTCAGTACGTGACTGGAATCGGCTACGTACTTCCTGAGGTTGGACACGTGGAATACGTCGTGCACACCAGAAAGCTGTGGGGGAAGGGCCAGTCTGTAAGCAACGGGTCCAACACACTCCAGGACCTCAAAGGGCCCCACGAACCTCGACGCGAGCTTCCCTCTCACCCCAAACCGCTGTAAGCCCTTCATGGGCGAAACACGAAGGAAGACGTGGTCCCCAACCTCAAACTGCACCTCTCTGCGTCTGCGATCCGCGTAGCTCTTCTGTCTGCTCCTGACAGTGCGGAGTCGTCTGTGGATCTGCTCAACTACCTCCTGACTCTGCCGGATCAACCTGGGGCCAACCTCCCACTTGGTCCCTGTTGTCAACGTTTCTGTGCGGATTTAAAGGCGTATTACGTTGCAGTAGAATCGACAAAACGTTTAAACAAATATAAATAATTTTATTACTCGAACAACGAGAGTATCCGAGGTCGAACACAGGGAGCAAACTCAGTACTTTGTAAAACCCAATAATACAACTGTTAAATGCAAATATAATTGATTCAAAGAGTTTTTAAGAAAGATGTAAAAAAATAGAATTAGACGTCTTAAATGTGATCTTTCTTTCTCTTTTTCTTCTTCTGCTTTGCCTTTCGGATCTCTTTGCAATCTTCCCTTGTCCTTCTTCTTCTTCTCTGCGAAGACTTCTAACCTTTCTGCTTTCCTTCTTCTGTCTTGCTTCTCCTTTCTTCGTTGCCTTCTTCTTCTTCTTTGTCTTGCTTCTCCTTCTTCTGCAGCGGCCAAGTCCTTCTCCTGCAATCAGCCTGCCTACACAGGAACAAAACCTAACCCTTCTCCCTCTACCCGCGCGTGTCTCTCTCTCAAGCAATTCACTCTAACCGCTCTACCAGAGCCACAGTCTCAATCGGGTCGGATTGTACCCGGGACCAGGCGCACCTGCAGGTGTGTGATGCGCGAGGAGTGCGTAGGTCTAGGTCGGGTCGGATCCGCCAGGTCCGCGTGGTTAGGCCACGGACGAGGCGGGTGGGGTCAGTGAGGTACCTCACCCCTGTGCTTACTGAGGTGATAAGAGTAAAGCGTAAAAACAACTTATATGGTACCTGACGGTTGCAATCCCACGATGTGGGACTATCTGGTCTCGCCTTCACGCGCGCCTGCAGAAACCTCGTCGTGCGATTGCCCCGCAGCTGCTGGCTCTGCTAGCGCTCCT
Organism: Thalassia testudinum; assembly: GCA_037157565.1. Lineage (NCBI taxonomy): Eukaryota > Viridiplantae > Streptophyta > Magnoliopsida > Alismatales > Hydrocharitaceae > Thalassia > Thalassia testudinum. The sequence goes on along the minus strand of JAZHRO010000003.1, from coordinate 431,035 downwards.
CGGCTGGATTCGTTCACCTCGCGACACTTGCGTTAGTATGCAGCACCTGTAGTCTGGAAGACCGGGTGCCTGGAGCTTCGCGGGAGCTTCATCAGAGGTCGTCCATGGCGGCAGCAGCTCGAATCCTGTCGTACACAAAATGCGCCTCTCGGCTAAATCAGAATAGATAGAGACCTTCGCCGTGGCACGGCGAAGGCGGTGGGCAGTGCTGCAGGCCGCAGGTCGGACTAGGCGAGCGTGCCTAGGTCAACCTGTGGCCGGAGATGGTGGGTTGGTCGGGGGGTGATTGTGGAGGGCTGGAGTGGCAGTGGTAGGGTGGAGTGTGTTCCTGGAGGTGAGGCGGAGCTTTCGAGGTGGTTGGCGAGCCGTGTGGAGGGCTGGAGTGGTGTGGGCGGCTCGCCGGAGTGCGGTCGGAGGCGAAGACGATGGAGGTGGTTAGCGTCTGTCGAGGGTCGATCAAGGGAGATAACAGGGGGAAAAAAAGAGAGAAGAGGATGGAGAACGTATCTGGGGTTGTCTGGAGTGAAGGGAGGCAGCAGAGAGGACGTCTCGTGACTGCCGTCGTCGGGGAAGAAAGACACTGGGGGAGGAAGCGACGACGAAGATGAGGTCAGGAGCTTGCACGCAGGGTACAACGCGCCGCGGGAGGAAGAGGCGGAGAGGACTCTGCTGCTAGTATGGCAGCAGAGTGACGAGAAGGAGGGAAGGCGGTCGCCGGAGCTTGTGGGTCGTTTGGCCGGAGATGGGAGAGAAGAAATTTGGAGGGGATCTCCGTCAAAATCAAGCTTAAGATGAGTGGCCGGGTCCGAGGGGTGTTTTATAGGTGCTGGCCGCTCCTATCAGTGCGTGAAAGACGCGCAGTTAGGTCAGCCGGTTCGCCGGAGTTGGAAGGAAGAAAGATACCCACATCTCTCGTGCGTTCGCACGAGAGATTGGGTTCACGCCAGCGAATTTGATTGGCTTTAGAAGGAAGGGAATTCCTCAGAGAATCTCCCTTCCATTTCTGGGAGAGAATCTCTGAGGAATTAGAGAGCCATCTCTCTCGAAACTTCGTCGGAGCTCGGTTCTGCCCTAGCAATGGCGGCAGGACCGGTTTGCAAAGAAGGCGAGGAACCTAGGGGGCTCTCTGCAAGGATATTCAAAAGATAGGGACCTCTTTGTGATTTGGGTGTACTAACTTGCAAAGTAGGTCAAGATGACCTCCCCTTAGGTCCAAATTTTGGTACAAACCTAATTTGGACCTAAAGAATCCAATGGTGAAGTTGGATTTTAGGTTTGACCTCGTTTGACTGGACATTTTGCGTAAAAACCCAAATTAGGTTAATTGAAGAGTTAAGACCCTATTCTAGGTCAAACTAGGTTCCAAAGGCCGAATTAAGTGTTCTAAACCCTAGAGGATGTTTTTCTATGTTTTTTAGAGGGTTTGCTTGATTTTTATTCTGACCGGAACCTTGTTAATTTAAGCGGGTCTGTTTTAGGGTTACCAAGTGTCATTTAATTCTTAGATTGCACATAAACCCATTTCTGATTAATTCAACCCACTTTTTATCTTATTTGGACCATTTGACCTATGTTTTGCTTCTGAGAAATCCCGTTTATGTACTGCAATGGTAAAATTACAGTTTAACTTTTATTTCATGTTTTCTTCTCAGAGCACTTGTTCCTTCAGTTAAGCCTTCTTCTAGGTTATGTAGGAGCTTTTATCTTCTTTATTAGGTCAAAATGAGCTAGTTATGGCTTATGATGAGGCTCTCATCATACCCCCATGCCTAGCTTTTGCTAGTCCCTTAGCAAAATTTCAAAGTTTTAACTTCCATTCTAGACCCAAAGTGTCCTTAGTTATGATAAGTGCTTCTTTTGTGATTAGGTAGGAATGCCGACAATAGGCCTAGAGGTACTCCAGTACCAACCAAAATCTGGACCTGTTCTGCTTTAGCCTCAGTCCTTCGCAAAGGTTTCTACGGCCCACAAAAACTATCCTAGGGTTTGTTGGACTCTGCGGTTAAAGCACCCGTGCTTGAGACATTTTTAGCCTACGCTCAGTTTGCAGTGCGTTTTTTTTGTAAGAGAGAGATAGAGGATTTATTTGTTTGGAGAGCTTTTCTCGCTCTTTTCTTTTTATTTCTAGCTTCGGATTAGCTTCTCAACACGGTCTGTATCGGATTCCTCATCCCCATCATCAATCCTCAAGGGTCCCTGGCTTTCGAGATTTCGAGATAATCCCGCCCATGGCAACCCCCGGAACCTTGGCTTTCGAGATTTCGAGATAATCCCGCCCATGGCGTTCCGTGGCCGAATTCAGACCCTGGCGATCGACATTTCATGATAATGCCACCCATGGTATCTGAACCAGCAGAGTGCTTACATGCCCCCAGTAGGATATTTAAATATCCTAAGAGACAAGCACCGAGGAGACGATATGTTGTTACGCATCTTCGAGGGGAATTTCCCGCCTCTCCGCGCTGGGAACTTGTCCAAATCAACTTGTGTTGATTCGCCGCTCCTAATCTAGGTGACTTTTTCAGAATATTAAACGCTCTTGCGTGTTTTGAATATTTATGCGCACTGAACCAGACTGTGTGTGAATTTGGGTGCTTAGGTTACCGAATCCCGCAAATCGGAGGTCAGTTAACGAGGCCGAATACTTCCTAAGCCTTAGACCTAATACTTAAGCTTCGCATTTTCCTCAACCTCTTGAGGATTATCCAGATTTTAACGGATACGTGAATTTTTAAGCTAAAAATCTAGCCCAAGAGGCCTAAGACCAGCGTTCCCGCTAATCTCTTGTTATATCTCCGTAGCATTTTTCTTTTCTTTTTCTTGACTCGGTCTAGAACTTCAGTTAACCCCTTAATCTTTTACTAATGACTTTTTCTTTTTCTTTTCCTTTTGTGCTCCTTTCTTTATTTTTGCTCTTTTTGTCATTTTTCTTTCTTTTCCTCCTCTCATTTGTATGACCCTGAATTGTTCCTCCCCTCTATCAAGTCTTTTTTTTTTTTTTTACATGAAACCCTTTCTTGATATGAATTTTCTGACATTTTGCACTTTCATACCCCCCCATGCCTAAGATTTGCAATGTCCCCATTGTAAATTAGGTGGGTTCGAATTCAGCTTAGTTCATGTATTAGGACAGGTGTGTGGTGAGTGAATGGGTCGAAGCGACTTGTTGCGAACGATTTCTAATCTCGAGTAGGTATACCTGAGGTGAAGTCGGCTGTTCTAATGGATGAACCCTAAAGTGCAATATGAGTTCCGCATAGCGATGTCAGAAACGGTTTCAGGTTTTTCAAAGAATGACGGGTTGCCTCCCGTTAAGCGCTGAGTTTTACGCCATCGGCTGGGCGCAATGAGCTCAAGAGGAAAGGAGGGTAAAGGATGACTCAGTCAAATCTGTATCGGTCATGTCAATGAACGGCTTGAGTCTCTGCCCGTTCACGACAAAGGGTTCAGAATCGTGGCTGAGTGGGCTGATTTCAATAGCTCCATTTCCGAAGATTTGGCAGACTAGGTAGGGTCCGACCCACTTGGATCTTAACTTTCCTGGGAATAGTTTGAGTCGAGCATCAAAGAGTAAAACTTTTTGACCAGGATGAAAGACCTTTCTAGAAATGTGTTTGTCGTGAAAAGCTTTAACCCGTTCTTTGTAAATTCGCGAGTTCTCATATGCGTCGTGGCGTAATTCATCGATCTCGCTCATTTGAAATCTTCTGTGGGTTCCAGCCTTAGAAAGGTCGAGATTACAGGTCCGTACTGCCCAATAGGCTTTATGCTCCAATTCGACGGGGAGGTGACATGCCTTCCCGTACACTAGTCTGAAGGGAGACATTCCTAATTGGGTCTTGTGGGCGGTCCTATAGGCCCACAATGCTTCCGGAAGCCGAGAAGACCAATCTTTTCTATCAGGTCGAACAGTAACCTGAAGGATCTTCTTGATCTCTCGGTTAGATAGCTCAGCTAGACCATTAGTTTGGGGGTGGTAAGGAGTAGAGATTCGGTGTGACACCCCGTATTTGATCATCAGTGACCTGAACTGAGCGTTTGTAAAATGGGTCCCTCCGTCGGAAATTATAGCACGCGGAATCCCGAACCTTGAGAAAATGTTTTGATGAAGGAATTTTATAACGACTTTATGATTGTTGGTTCGGGTCGGAATGGCTTCTATCCACTTGGAAACATAATCAACTGCGAGTAAAATGTATTCGAAGCCATCCGAGGTAGGAAAGGGTCCCATGAAATCAATCCCCCAAATATCAAAAATTTCGCATACCAAGATCGGCTGTAGAGGCATCATGTCTCTATGGCTCATGTTGCCTAGAGTCTGGCAACGGGAACATGCCTTACAGTGATTGTATGCATCTTTGAAAATTGTGGGCCAGTAGAAACCACACTGGAGGACTTTCGATGCGGTTTTATGTCCCGAAAAATGTCCACCGCATGCCTGGTCATGGCAGAATGAGAGTATGTCTTTGATTTCCACTTCCGTGACGCATCGTCGGATTATCTGATCAGCACCAATGCGGAAGAGATACGGGTCTTCCCATAGGTAATACTTGGCATCGGAACGCAATTTGTCCTTTTTGGCCTTCGACCAATCGGGCGGAATCTGATGTGATGCCAGGTAATTAACAATATCGGCGAACCATGGAAGACTTGTACTGATAGTCAGGAGGTGCTCATCAGGGAAATGTTCTGTAATAGGTCCGGAAGGATCAATAATTTCAGAAGGAAGGCGGGATAAATGATCAGCTACCACATTGTGCTTTCCCGCCTTGTCGCGAATCTCGATGTCAAATTCTTGCAACAGCAAGATCCAGCGGATTAATCGAGGTTTCGCGTCCTTCTTGGTCAGGAGATGCCTCACAGCTGTGTGATCCGAGTATATGATAACACGGGAACCCAGAAGGTATGATCTGAATTTTTCCAGGGCAAATACTACGGCCAGCAGCTCTTTCTCAGTAACCGTATAGTTACGCTGAGCCTCATCCAGTGTTTTGCTGGCGTAGTAAATGACCACAGGTTTCCCGTCAATTTTCTGCCCCAAAACCGCTCCTACAGCGAAGTCAAATGCATCGCACATGATCTCAAAGGGTTGAGACCAATCAGGGGACTGTAGGATTGGGGCTTGGGTGACTCGGTCACGTAGGATCTCAAATGCTTGAGTGCATTCCTTGGAAATTCCGAAAGGCACATCCTTGGAAAGCAGATTGGTCAGGGGGCGCGCGATTTTGGAGAAATCAAGGATGAATCGACGGTAGAAACCGACGTGCCCCAAAAAAGATCGGATGTCCTTAATCGAGCTAGGCATAGGGAGCTTGGAAATCAGGTTAACCTTAGCTCGATCCACTTGGATGCCTTTCTCTGAGATTAAATGTCCCAGGACAATTCCCTCAGGCACCATGAAATGGCTCTTTTCCCAGGAAAGAACCAAATTCACCTCGATGCACCGCCTGAGTATATGGACCAAGTGTTGGAGGCAATCGTCAAATGATTGTCCAAAAATTGAAAAGTCATCCATGAAGACTTCCAGATAATCACCTACCATATCTGAGAATATGGCAAGCATGCACCGCTGAAAAGTTGCAGGTGCATTGCAGAGATCGAACAGCATCCTTCGAAACGCGTACGTCCCAAAGGGGCAGGTGAATGTGGTCTTTTCTTGGTCCTCTAGATGGATTGCCACCTGATTGTAACCGGAGTACCCGTCAAGAAAGCAGAAGAATCTATTTCCCGCTAGTTTCTCGAGGATCTGATCAATAAACGGTAGTGGGAAATGATCCTTCTTCGTGGAGGAATTTAGTCTTCTGTAATCAATGCAGACTCTCCACGAATTAGCTATTCGGGTAGGAATGACTTCCCCGATTTCAGTCGTGATGATGGTAAGTCCTGCCTTCTTAGGTACCACTTGTGTTGGACTCACCCAACGACTGTCGGAGATCGGGTAGATGATCCCTGCATCTAACCACTTAATGATCTCCTTTTTCACGACCTCCTGTAGGTTAGGGTTTAGTCGCCTTTGCATTTCTCTTGAAGGTCGTGAGCCTTCTTCTGTGTAGATTCGATGCATGCAGTATGAAGGGCTTATACCAGTCAAATCATCTAAAGTCCATCCAATGGCTCTACGATGTTGCTGGAGAACAGAAATCAAACGGAGTTCCTGGTCAGGTGTGAGTCGAGAATTGATAATCACAGGAAACGTTTGATTTGAATCCAAAAAGACATATTTTAGATGTTCGGGAAGGGGCTTGAGTTCCATGACAGGATTGTCAGCAGCAGCGGGTGGTTCAGGGTTTGTATCGGGAGCAATGGTAGGAGTCATAGGTGTGTCTAGATTGTGTTCGTACTCCTCTGTTAGCAGTTTTTGATTTTCTAGTGGTTGATCAGGAATAATCAGGTTGTCCTCTATATGCAGTTCATCAACCACGGCTTTGACATCACAAATTTCCTCTATAACCCCGCAATTAATCCCTTGTTGGGCTTTGAAAATGTCAATCTTCAGATTTTGATTCCCAAATTTTAATTCTATCTGGCCCTCTTCGCAGTTTATATTGGCCCTAGCAGTGGCCAGAAAGGGTCTCCCTAATATGATTGGTGTGTCCCTTGGGTTCTTAGGTGCATCCATGTCCAGTACTATGAAGTCCACTGGGAAATAAAAATCTCGTACCCTAACAATGACATCCTCGAGTATTCCTTTGGGTGACTTGATGGATCGATCGGCTAACTGCAATGTCACCTCAGTGGGTTTAAGTTCAGATTCTTCAAGGTGGTCAAGGAGGGATGTAGGTATTAAATTTATGGAGGCACCTAGGTCTAGTAGGGCTCTATCAAGTTGGGTTTCACCAATTTTACAAGAAATCAAGGGGGTTCCTGGGTCTTTAGCCTTGGGTGGGAGTTTGCTTAGGATGACAGAGCTGGCTTGCTCTAACAGTACGATCGGATTCCCATCCTTGGTTCGCGGCTTACGTTTAGGTGTACATATGTCTTTCAAGAATCTTGCGTAAGCCAGTATGTGGCGGATTGCATCCATCAACGGGATGTTTATCTGGACCTGTTCAAAGAGCTTGACCAGGTCCTCCTCAGGAGCCACAGGTTTGGTTGTCCTTTTTCCTTTGGTCAAGGCCTCAGGAAATGGGATCCTAGCTGGTTCCTCTAGGATAGGTCCAGGTTCTTGATCTAGGACAGTAGTATCTTGGATGACTACCCTAGGGTCTTGGCGATTATCAGGCTTGGAGTGGTTCAGATAATGTGGGTCTTGTGTTGTTTTACCACTACGTGTTGTTACAGAGTTTAATCCAGCCTGACTTTGGTTTGGGTTAGGTAGGAGAGGTGGCTGCTGCTGAAATTCTGCATAAGATGTAGAAGCCTCCATCCTGTCTGGTGATGGAGCAGCAGGGGCCTGATAAATCAAATGTGCGTGGCCTGGATTTGGATTCATAATGCGCCTCTGGGTCGGTACATTATTTGGGTTGGGCAGAGGTTGCGAAGGAAGGGTGCCAGGTTGGCGAGAATTTGCCATCTGGGCCAGTTGGTTGCGAACCTCTGTGATCTCGTCCTTGTGCTGTTTTTGCATTGCCGCATTCGTCTTTTGAATGTCAGCCAGCGTTTGAAGGATAAGAGTCAGTTGATCCTGATTTTGGCCAGATTGGTAGGTGGGATTGGGCCGAGGCTGAGGCGGCTGATATGGACGAGGAGCTTGTGGGCGGGGTTGATATGGTGGTTTTTGAGAGTTTCCCGCCCACTGAAAGTTAGGATGATATATTGGAGTATGGGTCGTTCTGGATGGCGTTGAGGTCCTCGCAGTTCTGAGAAACCTCAGGAAAGTCAGAATACGAGGGTTCAGAGTTCCCCCAACTCGAGTAGACGGGATCGGAGGTCACTCCGGTCTGGGAGGTAGACGGGGGTGGATAGGGGCCCATCCCCTTGGCAGGTTGGTGATAGATGTTTTGCACTGTTTCCCTTGCCAGAGGAGGTCGTGCAAAAGAGTTTTGTGCAGAGGTGGCTTGCTGCAAATGTCGAGTTAGCTCGTCCACCTTCTTTTCTATGATAGAGACCTTGTCCAACCGACTGGCCATCAATTCCAGGTCAACAGAAGTGGACAGGTCCTGCGTCTCATGTGTCCCTCTTAGATTCGTCGATGCGCGGGCATTCGTCCTGTCGAATAAGCCCAAGGAGTCATTGTTTATGGAGTTCTCGCACATGTTTTCGAGAATCTCCCACACCGTGTCCTCGTGCTGGCCCATGATGTTTCCTCCACATGTTGCATTGACGATTAGACGAATATCCTCACGGAGTCCCTGGTAAAAAGACTGGACTTGTTCCCACTTAGGAACTCCGTGATGGGGACACTTTCGCATGAGATCTAGGAATCGATCCCAAGCTTCGTGAAGAGGTTCTCCCTGTTGTTGAGTGAAATGAGTGATCTGGCGTCCGGCCAACAGGGAAGAATTTTTTCAAAAATTCGGACTGTAATTCCTCCCAAGTGTTGATCGGGCGGGTCTGAGTCTGATACCAGTGCGCGGCCTTGTCCAAGAGGGAGAACGAAAACATTTTCATGAGTAGGATATCCCGGTTTTGTACATCTGACCCGAAAGTCTGGGCCAGATGCTTGAGTTGTTTAATGTGTTGGAATGGATCCTCAGAGTTAAGCCCATGGAACTTTGGTATGGCATGAATCATATTGGGCTTTAGATCAGAATCGGGTCCTCCAATTGGGATTCGTACTCGGGGTTCGATTGCCACCGCAGCGGGATTATAGTGATCTCGCATCATAGGTCGCTGTGGTGGGTTTACAAAGTTCTGAAAGAGATCGTTCAAGCGTTGAAGTTGGTGTTCAAGGTTATTCTCCTCTTCAATGGGTTGTGCCATAATGGGAGAAGAGGGAGAATCAGGGTCTGAATCAGATGAAAGATTTATGTGGTGGGGTTGCTGCACAAACAAGGGCGTCGAGGCTTGGCCTCGGCGAGAATGAATTTCTAGAGGAGGTCTTAAAGGTGGTCTTAAGGACCTCCTACCAAACATGCACCGGAAGATGTGATGAGATTAGAAGGTGCTGGACCCAATCAAGACACCCAAGAATTGTTGGGTGACTATAGAGGTTCGGGGCAGATGGACCCCTGGATCAGAAGATCGTCCACCTGAGAAATACCTGGGCAGCCAGAGAGGGAGAGTCCCGCAAAGACCCCTACACGGTAGAGCGTCCCCACGGGTTACAGGGTTTCCCCCACCCGACCTCTCTTGTCACTGCGGTTCCAGGTAGACCAGAATGGGGATCTTGACCTCTTAAGTCTACATTTTTTTATTTTAAGATCAAGGTGCTTAATGTTCCACTTGAACTTTTAAGTATTTTGAGTGCAAAAAGTGACCTAATATTAAGGTTGGTTGACTCGAGGGATCAACTTCACCTCTTGTTCCTTTGAGAGCTTTTAGGTCCTTCCTTTTATGATTCAAATGGATTATCAGCCTGATTTGCTTAGGGTTCCTCTTGTATAAATATTTTCAAACACGGTTTAGGCACACTTCTTTTTGGAAAGTTTGTTTCTTTGTTTTAGAGAAGATGTGTCTCTAAAAACCCTAGCTTTGCAATCCTAACTTGGCTCTAATGGGTCCAATTTAGTTGCCTTAGAATTTAGCACCTAGGGCTCAATCAAGAAAGTTTTAGCCCTAGTTGCCTTAGTTGGATGACAGACAAAAATATGTTGAAATGAAAATCAGGCCACTTCATGAGTTACTAAATATAAGACAGGTAGGCCTAAGTTGATTTCTCCCCCTTTTTTTTTTTTCTTTAGATTGTGAGAGGGTTAAGGGAGAGGGCTTATGGAGATTACCTGCTCCAGTCTGTTGTGCAGTTGCTATTCTTTCCTTTTTGTTTTGCTTTCCCTGATTGAACACAACAAAAGAGAAGTTAAGTCAGATATTAAATAGAAAAGTTGTACTCAAAAGCTTTAAAAGTGCCCGTTGCTCCCCGGCAACGGCGCCAAAATGTTGTCAACGTTTCTGTGCGGATTTAAAGGCGTATTACGTTGCAGTAGAACCGACAAAACGTTTAAACAAATATAAATAATTTTATTACTCGAACAACTAGAGTATCCGAGGTCGAACACAGGGAGCAAACTCAGTACTTTGTAAAACCCAAGAATACAACTGTTAAATGCAAATATAATTGATTCAAAGAGTTTTTAAGAAAGATGTAAAAAAATAGAATTAGACGTCTGATTTATGTACCAGACGTCTTAAATGTGATCTTTCTTTCTCTTTTTCTTCTTCTGCTTTGCCTTTCGGATCTCTTTGCAATCTTCCCTTGTCCTTCTTCTTCTCTGCGAAGACTTCTAACCTTTCTGCTTTCCTTCTTCTGTCTTGCTTCTCCTTTCTTCGTTGCCTTCTTCTTCTTCTTTGTCTTGCTTCTCCTTCTTCTGCAGCGGCCAAGTCCTTCTCCTGCAATCAGCCTGCCTGCACAGGAACAAAACCTAACCCTTCTCCCTCTACCCGCGCGTGTCTCTCTCTCAAGCAATTCACTCTAACCGCTCTACCAGAGCCACAGTCTCAATCGGGTCGGATCGTACCCGGGACCAGGCGCACCTGCAGGTGTGTGATGCGCGAGGAGTGCGTAGGTCTAGGTCGGGTCGGATCCACCAGGTCCGCGTGGTCAGGCCGCGGACGAGGCGGGTGGGGTCAGTGAGGGACCTCACCCCTGTGCTTACTGAGGCGATAAGAGTAAAGCGTAAAAACAACTTATATGGTACCTGACGGTTGCAATCCCATGATGTGGGACTATCTGGTCTCGCCTTCACGCGCGCCTGCAGAAACCTCGTCGTACGATTGCCCCGCAGCTGCTGGCTCTGCTAGCGCTCCTCGGCTGGATTCGTTCACCTCGCGACACTTGCGTTAGTATGCAGCACCTGTAGTCTGGAAGACCGGGTGCCTGGAGCTTCGCGGGAGCTTCATCAGAGGTCGTCCATGGCGGCAGCAGCTCGAATCCTGTCGTACACAAAATGCGCCTCTCGGCTAAATCAGAATAGATAGAGACCTTCGTCGTGGCACGGCGAAGGCGGTGGGCAGTGCTGCAGGCCGCAGGTCGGACTAGGCGAGCGTGCCTAGGTCAACCTGTGGCCGGAGATGGTGGGTTGGTCGGGGGGTGATTGTGGAGGGCTGGAGTGGCAGTGGTAGGGTGGAGTGTGTTCCTGGAGGTGAGGCGGAGCTTTCGAGGTGGTTGGCGAGCCGTGTGGAGGGCTGGAGTGGTGTGGGCGGCTCGCCGGAGTGCAGTCGGAGGCGAAGACGATGGAGGTGGTTAGCGTCTGTCGAGGGTCGATCAAGGGAGATAACAGGGGGAAAAAAAGAGAGAAGAGGATGGAGAACGTATCTGGGGTTGTCTGGAGTGAAGGGAGGCAGCGGAGAGGACGTCTCGTGACTGCCGTCGTCGGGGAAGAAAGACCCTGGGGGAGGAAGCGACGACGAAGATGAGGTCAGGAGCTTGCACGCAGGGTACAACGCGCCGCGGGAGGAAGAGGCGGAGAGGACTCTGCTGCTAGTATGGCAGCAGAGTGACGAGAAGGAGGGAAGGCGGTCGCCGGAGCTTGTGGGTCGTTTGGCCGGAGATGGGAGAGAAGAAATTTGGAGGGGATCTCCGTCAAAATCAAGCTTAAGATGAGTGGCCGGGTCCGAGGGGTGTTTTATAGGTGCTGGCCGCTCCTATCAGTGCGTGAAAGACGCGCAGTTAGGTCAGCCGGTTCGCCGGAGTTGGAAGGAAGAAAGATACCCACATCTCTCGTGCGTTCGCACGAGAGATTGGGTTCACGCCAGCGAATTTGATTGGCTTTAGAAGGAAGGGAATTCCTCAGAGAATCTCCCTTCCATTTCTGGGAGAGAATCTCTGAGGAATTAGAGAGCCATCTCTCTCGAAACTTCGTCGGAGCTCGGTTCTGCCCTAGCAATGGCGGCAGGACCGGTTTGCAAAGAAGGCGAGGAACCTAGGGGGCTCTCTGCAAGGATATTCAAAAGATAGGGACCTCTTTGTGATTTGGGTGTACTAACTTGCAAAGTAGGTCAAGATGACCTCCCCTTAGGTCCAAATTTTGGTACAAACCTAATTTGGACCTAAAGAATCCAATGGTGAAGTTGGATTTTAGGTTTGACCTCGTTTGACTGGACATTTTGCGTAAAAACCCAAATTAGGTTAATTGAAGAGTTAAGACCCTATTCTAGGTCAAACTAGGTTCCAAAGGCCGAATTAAGTGTTCTAAACCCTAGAGGATGTTTTTCTATGTTTTTTAGAGGGTTTGCTTGATTTTTATTCTGATCGGAACCTTGTTAATTTAAGCGGGTCTGTTTTAGGGTTACCAAGTGTCATTTAATTCTTAGATTGCACATAAACCCATTTCTGATTAATTCAACCCACTTTTTATCTTATTTGGACCATTTGACCTATGTTTTGCTTCTGAGAAATCCCGTTTATGTACTGCAATGGTAAAATTACAGTTTTAACTTTTATTTCATGTTTTCTTCTCAGAGCACTTGTTCCTTCAGTTAAGCCTTCTTCTAGGTTATGTAGGAGCTTTTATCTTCTTTATTAGGTCAAAATGAGCTAGTTATGGCTTATGATGAGGCTCTCATCAGTCCCCACCTCAACCCAACTCAAGGGTGCCGTACACTTCCGTCCGTACAGAGCCTCGTAGGGAGCCATGCCGATGCTCGAGTGATAACTGTTGTTGTATGCAAACTCCGCCAGGGGCAGGTGCTCCTCCCAAGAGCCCCTCCAGTCCAGTACATAGGCACGCAAAAGGTCCTCAAGTGTCTGTATCGTGCGCTCAGACTATCCGTCCGTCTGGGGGTGGTAAGCCGTGCTAAACCTCAACCTCGTCCCCAAGCCCTGCTGAAACTCAGCCCAAAACTGGGACGTAAAGCGGGTATCCCGGTCGGATACGATCTCCCGCGGAACTCCGTGTAGTCGTACCACATCTCGAGTATACCTCTCTGCCAACTGTGCTGGTCCCAATGTGACTCGAATCGGCAAGAAACGTGCCGTCTTCGTCAGTCTATCCACTATTACCCAGACTGCATCGTGTCCCCGCTGGGTAACAGGTAAGCCCACCACCAAGTCCATGGTGATGCTCTCCCACTCCCACTCTGGCACTGGAAGCAGGCCTCTGATGCTCGACTTTCACCTGCTGGCACACTAAGCACTGTTGCACGAACTCACCCACATCCCGCTTCATCCCTCTCCACCAAAACTCGCGTCTCAAGTCGTGGTACATTTTCGTGTTCCCGGGATGTATGGTGAATCTGGAACCGTGTGCCTCAGTCAGGAGCTCTCTCAACAGCTCCTCGTCTCTGGGAACGCACAACCGTCCCCTCAAACGTAGCACCTGGTCTGTGAAAGAGAAGTCCCCTGGGTCTCCTGACAGTACTCTGTCGCGCAAAGACTGCAAGTACGGATTGGCTATCTGCCCTATGATGATGCGGTCCATCAACTCTGGCCTAGTCTACCGTGTCACCGTCACTGCCCCACAGTACCCTGGTAACTCTAGAGGTCGCCAACTGCCCACCTCCTCCAAAAGGCTCCAACTCTGTAACTATAGGCTGGCCAAGCGTGCGGGCGCCATACGACTCAAGGCGTCAGCCACCACATTGGCCTTTCCCGGGTGGTAGGAGATGCTGCAGTCGTAGTCCTTCAGGTGCTCCAACCAACATCTCTGTCTCATGTTGAGCTCCTTCTGGTCAAAAAGATATCTGAGGCTCTTGTGATCTGTAAAAATCTCGAAGGTCTCACCGTACAAGTAGTGCCTCCATGTCTTCAGCGCGAAGACAACAACTGCCAACTCTAGGTCGTGGGTAGGGTAGGTATGCTCATGGGGCTTCAGTTGCCGCGAAGCGTAAGTGACCACGTGACCCCTCTGCATGAGCACACCTCCTAACTCCTGCAAGGAAGCGTCCGTGTACACAACGAACCCGCCACTACTGTCAGGGATGGTGAGCACCGGAGCCGAGGTCAACCTCTCCTTCAGCTCCAGAAAACACGCCTCACAGGCATCTGTCCAAGCGAAAGGCACGTCCTTCCGGGTCAACTGTGTCATAGGACGTGCAATCTGTGAAAATCCGCTGATGAACCGTCTGTAGTAACCTGCCAGTCCCAGGAAACTGCGAATCTCAGTGACTGAACGTGGTCTCTCCCACCTGAGCACTGCCTCGACCTTGGCGAGGTCCACCGCCAGGCCGTTACCAGAGATCACATGACCCAAGAAGGTCACCTCCCTCAACCAGAACTCGCACTTGCTGTATTTGGCGTACAGCCTGCGTCGTCTCAGAGTGTCCAGAACCATCCGCAAGTGCTGTCCGTGCTGCGTCCGATCTCTAGAATAGATGAGTACATCATCTATGAAAACCACCACAAACTGGTCCAAGTACGGTCTAAACACCCGGTTCATCAGGTCCCTAAAAGCAGCGGGGGCATTGCTCAGCCCAACGGCATGACCAAAAACTCGTAGTGTCCGTACCGGGTGCGGAAAGCTGTCTTGGAGACGTCGGTCTCCCTGATCCTCAACTGGTGGTATCCAGAGCTCAAGTCTATCTTGGAAAACACCGTGGCACCCCGCAACTGGTCAAACAAATCTTCGATCCTCTGCAGTGGATACTCGTTCTTGATGGTGACCCTATTCAGCTGTCGGTAGTCCACACAAAGACGTAGGGTCCCATCCTTATTCTTCACAAACAGTACCGGGGCTCCCCAGGGAGACGCACTGGGCCTCACGAAACCTTTCTCCAAAAGGTCCTGCAACTGGGACTTGAGCTCTCGCAGCTCAAGCGGTGCCATTCTGTATGGCGCAGTGGAGATGGGGCTGGTCCCTGGTACTAGTGAGATCTCAAACTCGATCTCGCGCTCGGGCAGTAGTCCTGGTAACTCGTCTGGAAAACGTCGGGGTACTCTCTGACCACTGGGATGCTCTGGAAGTCTGCCACGGGGCTGGGTTCTGCCACCACACAAGCTAGGAAGCCCTCACATCCCTGGCTCAAAAGTCTTGCCGCCCGAAGTGCCGAAATGCACCTGAAACCTCCATCCACTGGCTGTCCGTGAAACTCGAAAGAAGGCAACTCCGGAATGGAGAAGACAATCTTCCTCTCAAAACAGTCCACCAAGGCGTGGTAAGCGGACAACCAATCCATCCCCAGAATCACACCAAAGTCCTCCATCTGGATCATAATCAGGTCAGCTGGCAGGCTATGTCCTCCAACGCTGACCTCGCAATCCGTGTACACCTCCTCAGCTACAAACAGCTGACCACTCGGACCTCTGATTACGAACAGATTTTCTAACAGTGTATAATCCTGGTTCAAACTAACTACGAAACTGGCTGCGACAAACGAGTGCGTAGCACCGGAATCGAAAAGCGTGTAAACGAGTCTGCCAGAAACTGAAACCATACCTGCTACCACGGATCCCGAAGCTCTGGCGTCCCTGTGTGTTAGGGCGTTGATACGCCCCTCAGCTCTAGGTGCGGACGAAGCAGCCACACTCTGCGTCGGACGGGTAGGTGCTGACCGGTACCCTCCTCGCGACTGCTGTCCTCCTCCTCGTGCCTGGGAACCGCGGCCTCCTACGCGCCCTCCAGTGCTCTGCACGGGAAGTATCTGCTGACCTCCTGCCCTAGATGGGCAGTCCCTCCTGACGTGGCCCGGCTGGCCACACTGGTAGCAGAGGGGAACCCGACTCCCGCCCTCAGTGAGTCCCTGCTGTCGACTAGGCGGGGGTCTGGTGCTGGCGACTGGCCCTTGTCGAGGGCCCCCAAAGGCCACTGATGGCCCTGCAAAACGTGACGGCTCTCCTGCGGACGCCACGTGTCTCCTTTGAGTTCTCCTAACACGCCTAGTGTGGTGGCGAAAATCTCGTTCCACCACCAACTCCCCTGTCGTATGCTCGGAAGGGGGAGGAGGGGGTGGTGACGTGGGTGGAAGCTGAAATTCTTCTCGAACCACCTCTCGAATCAGTTGGACGAGGTTCGGAGATGGTATGCTCAGGAGAAGAGGAGAGGTAGCATGTACTCCAAGCCTGACACATCTGTCCCTCGAGCCCCAACCTCGGCCGCGCCCGCGGTCCACCCTCCTAGCTCCACGACGAGGCATCTCCTACAATGGAGACACGAAACAAAACGAAAACATCAAAACAGACAGTACCTAACGAAACTTTTAAGAGCTCAAGTCAGGAGATATGTTGTGGTGGCTACTCTAGCTATAAACATGCGAATTGGTTATTTTCCAATCAGTTGATTCACTTCTCGGGATGACCTTGCTCTGATACCATCTTGTAACGACCCGGTTCCCGAGTCCCTACGAGACACGATAACCGAACCGACTCGACTAATCCCAAGACCTAGTCGTCCAACGAGGAAGTAACCAAAAGAGCAGTAAAATAAACCACATTCAGCATGAATATAACTAACAGTAAGAAAGTACAGCAGTAAGGAAAGAAACTACTACAGTAGATACCACCACAACAGTAGAACAACATTTATCATATAACAAGAACTGCAGGTAAAGAAAGTATAGCGGAAACAAGAACTACTCACTATAACAGAAATAAAAGAGGTACAAAAGACTGTGGTAAACTCTACTGGACCCTACTCGGCCCAGCGTCCTCTGCAGCCGCTAACCCTGGCTGCTCAACACCTGGTCCTGAAAAAGGTAACGAGTGTAACACGTCAGCAAAACGCTGAGTAGAGTGGCAAACTAACTAAAGACAACAGTAGAGTGTACAGTAGCTGTTATGTTCTATTACTTCCTTTACTCACATCTTTCAATTTTTCTCACTATTTCATTTATTTCTCAGATCCTTTACTTGATCTCGAATGTTCCTCGTGGGAACGATCTTGATTACAGTCTTTTCCAAAAGTAGAAGTAGCACGTGGTGCTCTCCTGGTCGGGAGAGTCCCCCGTGGTGATCCTACCCTCAGTCAACCACCCCAAGGTCACTGACAGACGTAACGGTGACTACGGCACGCACGATAAACGCACAGGTAGCTAACCCGCACTAGCACGCGGTCAGTCGTTTCCGTTAACGGGTGCACCCAAAGCACAGCACGGAACCAGGGCAGAGCCCTCTCAGTAACAGGGGTCCAACCCCTCCACAGTTCTGCTAGCCTCCTTCACCGACTTGTTAGGCCCACTAGGGCAAACCAGGGTAGTCAGGTGAGGGCGCGCGGACTGTGGTACTCTCCTAACACTAGTAGCTCTCCTCGATACTACGTACACAAGGGCCAGCAAGTCGGTACAGATCGGCCAATCCTAACCCCGGGTCCCTGGGGTGGCTGGCCCTACTCTGCACTAAACAGGTACAGGTACTTCCCTTGGTACTGCGTACCCAAGAGACAGTACAAACTACATCTCAGTTCCATTCCTTTTTCTTTCCAGGAGTTCCACTCCTAATTCCCCGTAGGGTTCCAGCTCTTTATCTCAGAACATCATATGTTTCACTTTCCAGTTTCACGTTCTCACAATCCATGATCTCAATCATGTTTCTTTATTCATAACAGGCAGCTGTTAATTCAATTTACAGGCAGCTTTATATTCCTTTCCATTTTCCAAGACTGCAGTATTATACATTCCACTAGTTTTTCCATCCTAGGATTCATGCCACATCCTAGGATCTAGCATACAACCTAGTTTTCCAGTCCTAGGATTCATGCAACACCTAGGAGCTATCATTCCATCTATTGCTCATTCCTAGGGTTCATGCAATGTCCTAGGTTCTATTTATGGTTTCATAATTTAACAGATTTTAATAACTTAAAGCCACTCTACCAGGTACAACGGGAGTAATGGGGGCGTGATCGGGAATCCCGCGTGCCTCCGCGACTCCCAAGACTGCAACTGAACGAGGTCCTATCACAAGGATCAAACACAAGGAAAGTCTCAAAACAGTGTATAGCTACTGTAGACGGGTAGAGGAATTAATTCCGAAAAGAATGCAACTCGAATCGCGGAAAACGGAGCCCGAACGAGCCTTAAACAAGTCGAAAACGATGACACTGTGTAAAATCAGACGTCTGGAACTTCTTCCAGACGTCTTAAAAAGTGGATCAGAGAATTACCTGCTCAGCGTGGTTTCCCAGATGTCCAGAAGTCTGTGGGGACGTCTGGCCTAGCTCATAGACGTCCGATGGTCACCCCGGACGTCTGGAGGTCACTCCCGCCATCTGGTACAACTTCCAGACGTCTGATTCGCAAAGGATGGCGAATCAGCGAGCCTGCGCACAGCCAACTCCCTCCCTCAGTATGGTCAGTCGATAGGAAGGAAGAAGAAAGCGGAATACTCACCTTTCAGACGTCTGTATGATCTTCCAGACGTCTCCCTCGCCGTCTGGCTATAGACCTAGACATCTGATTCTGGAAATTTTTCCAGAACAGGGCACCGCTCGGCCTCCGCTCGCGACGCCGCCCGCGTCGCACCTCGCGCGTCTGCTGCTTAGACCGCAGCAGGTCCCTCTCCACGTCGTTCCGCACCCCCTGCGCCCTCCGCCGGCCGGCCAAGCCTCTCCTGGTAGAGCTCTCACGGTAGAGCTCCGCTCTCGCACGCCGCACCTTCTCCGCTCTCACTGCGGCCGCCGCTGCCGCCCTCGCGCTCACGCTCACGCTCACTGGCTGAAGGAGAAGAAGGAGGAGATGGTGGAGATGACGGGAGGGGAGGCGTGGCCTTTTTAAGGCCACGCGAGGAGGAGGGAGAGACGCGGCAAAGCGTCTGCAGCCGCAGAGAATATCGGATATTCGCGGGCCTGCGCGCTGAGGCGTGCAGACGAAGACTCGTGCCAAAATAACTGATTTCCAGACGTCTGGAAACGATCCCAGACGTCTGGTCAGACGTCTGGATGTGATCCCAGACGTCTTGTCCGACGTCTGGCCCACCTCCCAGACATCTTAAAAGACGTCTGGGGCACGCGCTCGTTACAGTTAACCACTGTAACAACCCTTGGTTTGTCTTGACGAACAAACACCTTTAGAAGCTCAGGAGACAAACTTAGAACCCTACAAACCTTAGTTGAAGCACCTTTTTAAGGGCCTGAACCTATTCCTGGGGTTGAGAAGATTCTTTTTTAGGCTTTTCCCTGTGAAAAGGTTTAGAACAGAAAGTTAATTTTTGAGCTTCACAGTCAAACCTGGGAGGGAGAATTTGATTCTGAGCACAATCAGATGATTTGATAAGTTTAAGTTGATCCTAAGAATCTATTGGAAAGTATTAGAGTGATTAAAATGAGCTCAGATGAGTGATTTGGTTGGAATTCAATTACTGCTAGTTTGGGTTGTTTTTGAACCTGAACTGACGACAAAATCTTTTTGATGAGATTTGATCGTAAATCCTACCCAGTTGAGTTTGTTGAAACCCTTAGAATCTGTTTTAATTGATTAAGAATGTTCTTTTGTGTCTGTAAACCTATTTTAAGTTGTAAATTTCTATCTCTGAAGCTTTCAGAGAAGCTTGAAGCTTCTCTGTGTTACCTCAAGCCTATGACAGTTTAAAATTCATACCTGTAGCCGTGGAATAACCTAGAGAAACTATTCAGAGCCTTAGTTAAGCTAGAGAGTCCAGCTGTGGACCCTGTGTACCCTTATTTCATTCCCAGGTAGTTTAAAACCCGTAGGAACCCCCCAGTTTCACTCTTCAAATCGAAGAGGAAAGCATCCTCCTAACTTAAAATTGACCTACAATCTTGTAGAGCCACCTTAGAGCTTTCCAACAAGCTTTGAATCGCTTGATTTGGAGCTCTGAGTAGGGCGAAATCCTTTGTTGAAGTCGGGTCTGGAGGGGGGAAACATAGTCCCACATCGGTAGTTTATGAGTGGGCACCTTAGTATAAAACTGATTTGTGTTATAGGAATGCCAGTCGTCAAGCGCTCGGCGCAAATCTGAACCCTGATCATTCTGAGCATATGTGTGTGTGTGTGCGGGCATGTGTGTGCCTGCGAGTGTGCGCCCGAGTGGGCATGTGCAAATGTGTTGGCCCTGGGAGGGTGAGGCCTGGGAGGCATTGAGCCGATTGGCTCGAATCTGTGAATCTAGAAATAAACCAAAATTGAACCATAA
Organism: Thalassia testudinum; assembly: GCA_037157565.1. NCBI lineage: Eukaryota > Viridiplantae > Streptophyta > Magnoliopsida > Alismatales > Hydrocharitaceae > Thalassia > Thalassia testudinum. The sequence continues at coordinate 410,976 of JAZHRO010000003.1, read as the reverse complement.
TTGAACCAAGCGAGAACCGAGTAGGGTCTTGTCCCACCCTGATCTCAGGGTGCTATGTATCCTCGAAAGGATCTCGCCGCAAATAAAAAAATAATTTTTGGTTAAAGAGCAAATAAACCCAGTTCAACTGAAGGTTTATAGGGAAAGCTAATGAGCAGAGAAGCAAAAGGGCTTAGAAAACTAAGTGTTGAAAGAAAGCTAAAGGCTAAGGTTATAGGAAAGAAAGGAGAAGAACAAGCATGAATACTAGGAAGAAGACTAAGGGAAAAGAAGAAGGTAGGAGCAAGAGATGAAATAAAAGAGTTCGAGAGAATAAGAGAGCAATAAAAGAAAAGAGAAAGGATAAATAAAAGGAAAAGAGAGAAAGAAAGAAAGAAAGAAGAAGAATAAGAGAGAGAGGCTGAAGAATAAAAAGAAAAGAATTTATTTTCCTTGCTATATGTTAAATTTCTTTTTACTATCAATTGTTGTAATAAGGCATGTCGTAATTAAAAAAACTCTTATTTGTCTTAATTCTTTTGAAATAAAATAGAAATTAACATATTTACTTGTTAATAAAGTAGATCATTTGAGTTAATGTGTTTTCATTTGGGATTTTGTATATTCCTTAAATTTTAAATTATTTGGAAAAATCCATATTTTTAAATTAACTTAAATTTACCTCCTATACTTATAAAGAAAAATAAAAGATAACTAGTGAATTCAGAATGAATTATACCTCCCAGCGAACGACCTGGACTCAACCAGTAAAAATTTCTAAAATGTTAGCTTAATTCGACCCTATACTACTAATCAACACAACTTTGAGTTAACCTAAGTGACTTTTCTCTACTCTTAATTAAGTAAAATTAACTTAATTAATTGAGTTGAGTAAGAAACGCGTCAATACTCATGCAAGGAATCAATCTCTTCAATATAATGGAACAGTTTTGGGTAGATAGAGTGTGATCCATGTGCAAGCAAGAAATTCCCACACAAAAGGCAAATCAAAAGTTTCACTTGGTCGTCAACATTCTCATCACCTTGCTCACATTGCACTTCTTTTAGAGCTTTTTTTGCTTGTAAGACTGTAGGATTCCCAGTAGAGAAGTATTTCAATCTAAATGGATGCTTCTCAAAGCTCTCCACCCTCAATTCAATTTCATGTGCGTTTATTGGCAACCCTGTAATCTTTGATACTTACTCTATTATGAATGGGACACGTCGTCCAACTATGAAGAAGTCACCACTGCCGCTATCATAAGCACTGACGAGTTTTGCACATAATCTCTTGTCTTTCACAGGGTACTCATAGCCAACGAAAAATCCAAACGGAGTTTCTTTGAACCTAATTTTAACAAGATCTGAGCAACCGTGCAATGCAATAAGGAAATCCTTAATTGCACTCCTTGAGTCAAATGATGCAACTTGATCCCTTGTAGAATTCCATCATTGTAAAAAAAAGAGCACATCTCACATCATTGTATATGAAATATTATTACTACAATATATTACTTTACAACACACATTACTTTTGTAGAGGTTCCTTTCCTCTTTCCCTTCTATCTGGATGCATAATAGGAGTATTTCTTGGATTAGGACTGGGAACCGGAGTCCTTCTTGGAGTTGAATTTCTGAAAGATGGAGCAACACATCTTTCATTCTTAACAGGCAGATTCAATCTAGGACTTCTTTTGAAATGAATGTGTGCACATTCAGTAAGCATCATGAATCCACCCAAATTTGTTATGATCAACATATAAAGCTGGTGGTACCTCACCTTGGGGTTCTCTGATAGATGGAGTATGGTGAGTATTGCTTCAATTGTGTGCTTCAGTGAGAGGACTTCACACGTGCCCTGCAACAGAATCATTCCATCAATAATGAACAAGAATTTTAAGTTATAAAGAATGTAGGATTTCATTCATCAAACCTATTCGGGCTGACATTGCAAACGTATTCATCACTGTTGAACTCATCAACACTCATCGAGTCTCTGAAAGTTGATTCATTTTCAAAACCACATATGTATAATTGTAAGTGTCAGAATTAGGAAATTGACACTCTAAGGTTCTTTCAGAAATAAGCTTGTTTAGCATACAGGCTTTCAGGTGGTATAAGCCTCCTCCTTCTTCTTCTCCTATTAACGAACATACTTGTCATTTCATTAACCTACTATCTTAAATTTCATAGAATAGATATCTCTTACAAACATAACTACTCAATTATAATTAATAGCTTTGCTCACATGTTGTACTCATTTGGAGAGTCATTGCCACACCTTTCATGGTATGGGGTTGTGTGGAAATCATTGCCATATTAAGAAAACAATATACATGCATTCAGTATAGCATTGGATAATTCACGCCACAATCTATATTCTTCTCCGTGTCAATGCATGCCCTTAATTCCATTAACCTTCCACCTATTTATGATATGCTCTGTGCCTAGTACAAATAGTCTAAGAGCTATTTCATATACTGTGAATAAGCAATGATGCACAAAATGCGCAAAGATATATGTTTGTAGATAATAATAGATGTATGCTCCAAGATAGATAATAATGCTAAGGAAGCACTTTATACATATTTCAGAACATCCAACTTCTCTAAGAAGGAAAGCTAAATTACATGTTTAAGGTTGGTTAGATACCCAATAAAAGAGGATTTTTATATAAATGCTATTGACACATAAAGCACTCTAAATATAATTAACACATCCCTCAGAAAATGCCGCAACGTCTTTGTTTTTTATTCAGTAATAGTCATGGAATAAAGCATCTTTTATTTGTTTTTCATTCTTTATCCCTCCATGAAAGGTCGCACATGGAGGACCACTTGCATGGAGTTTCGGAGGAAGCACATGGATAACATATCCTTAATAAATGAAGAACCTTCCTACTTTTTGAAATCTTTCAATTATTTTGAAAATGAGAAGTTTTACGGTTACCTGGACTCGAGTTGATAGCACCCTCCGTGCCTACGCATCTCCTTCCTTTTCTCGATCATGCTCGGCGGTACTTGAGTAACGCCCTTCAGAAAAAGCCCCCGGACCTTCAATGCCTTCGTTGTTGAGGACACCTTCCTAGAGGTCTTCGTTGATCCTTGCTCCTCGCAGCTTCCGTGGTGTGGTTTTTCCTGGTTTTGGGACCTGCATGCAGTACCTCCACCCATACCTTCAGCAGAGCAACCACTCCGTGTGTCGTAAGTAAAAGATTTGCAAGATTTGCGATCAAACTTCCTACAGTGGGATGGTTGGTGCTAGAGCACCACGATCATTTGTTTTGATGATAACAAAACACGTGTTATTTAACATTTGCAATTTGAGTCCTAGATTTCAGGTCAATTGCAAATGTGGACGTGTTTAGACGGAACTCGAGCTCTCATCCAGGATGGATTGGAGGAGCTAAATGAAGAACAGAGGAGGTTCGCGTGAAGCGACAGATTGAAGATAGAAGACAAGAAGAATAGGATAGATTCTTTTTAATCCTTTCTTGTATCTCTTGTCTTTATTTTCTTGCTCTTTTTATTTTCCTTAGAATTTTATGTTAAAGAGCCTCAAAGAACCCTAACAGTAATCCTAGGAACACCGGCACAACCCTAGGATACTTAGGTTTTCTGTAGAATACTTAGAAAACTAATATAGGGTTCAAACAGCACTTCCAGACGTCTAATTCCCAAATCAGACATCTGATAAAGTATTTTAAGACGTCTGACTGTTGTTTCAGACGTCTGATATCTGTTAGGCTGGACATAGCTAGTTCTGTCTGATGAAATCAGACGTCCAGACATTATACCAGACGTCTTAGGAGACGTCTGATGGACTTGCCAGACGTCCAGATAGTGGACCGTTGGCTAGCTTAGCAGGCACTCAAGATTATGACCGTTAGAGCCTTATCAGACGTCCTTAGGACTTTCCAGACGTCTGATACATGACCGTTTTGCCTCGGCTGACCCAAAATCTCTTCTCAGAGATTTTCTAGCCGTTGCAACATTTAGAAAATCAATTCCCACAGTAAAAGTAGGTTTCCAGACGTCCATACATAGTGCCAGACGTCCTGTATGTCGTCTGATGGACTTGCGTAAAAACCCTGTTTAGATCTGATTCAAGTCAGGAGGAAACCCGCATAGAATCAGACGTCTGACCTTGGAATCAGACGTCTTAAAGTGGCCTTCCAGACGTCTGATGCAAGAGTTAGACGTCTGATAACCCTGTCAAATGTAGTCATTATCCTGATTTCGGCCTGATTCTCTTGGACTTTGTTCCCAACGGCTATAGAACCTTTCCTAAACCTTCCAAAGCCTTCCTAAGGCCTCTATAAATAGAGGGGAACCTTTGCAACACAAGAGACACACTAAGAAAGACACAAGATACACTTAGCTACACACTTTCACACTCTTTTGTGTCCAGAAAAGATCTTGCTCTCCAAGCTTAAGCTCCATTCCCTTGAGAGCATCAAACCTTCGCGCACCCGCTCTCCCGCCGTTGTTCACGAGAGCGACATTGCGCCGTTGCGTGGCTCACGCACCCGCGTTATCGTCGACGCACTCCTTGCAAAGGGGAGTTTCCTTATTCCTATAGAAGCTAGGTTTATAATTACTTTGTTGGCTCTATAGGACTTGTTGTTTCTTTTATCTTTGTTATTTTGTTGGGTATTCGCTTTGCGAATTCCCGTCTCCTTCGTGGGACAAAATCCTTCTCGTGGAGAGAAGGGGTTGAGGAACGCTACCCTCGTACTTGTAGCGTGGTTGTACTGAGGTTGAATCACCCTCGTTTTAAAGTGATTTGGTTAGTGGATTTGATCAACTAGGTTGATCAGAAAATCCTAACTCGAGAGGGTTAGGTGGTGGTTTTCACCCGGTTTGGGTTTCCACCTAAAAATACTTTGTGTACTTTGTGTGATTGCTTCTTTGTGAGATTATTTATATTCCGCAATTATTACGTCACCCCTCTTCGAAGGGCCGGAACCCACATGGTACTGATGTCTTGGGAAGCAACCACTCCTTTGTGGGTTTCTCTCTGAATAAGAGTACATAAAGCACATTCGTCTCTCTAGGTACTGGGATTATTACATTTAGGAATAAATCATTTTTCCCTTCCAAATAATAAATTACCACTAAACCAAAATGCCTTATATCCAACATAAATAAAATCATTCAAAAGAATAAAGAACCACTACCACCATACACCATACATCTAGCATAATTTATAGCAAACATATATATTACATTCGAGCAAATACACCAATCCAACGATACGTACCCATACTTATATATCAATCTTTCACAATATGAAAATAAAATTCATATCAAGTGTCCGAAAAGCAACATCCCATATGTGATCTACAATTGGAGTCCTGAGCTGTGGTCATGATAAAACTCTAATACTTCTTCTATCTTACGTCAAAATTCTTTCTTTTCATCCTTCAGATCCTCAATCATAGCTTCAGCTATGGATATACTCTCGTTCAAGTCATGAAATTGTGCTTCGATCCTTCTAACCTCTTTCTCTAGGTACTCCACTTCATTAGCCATTAGGTAGACAATATCTCTCATGCGGCCATTGTTACCTGCAAGGGAATTTGTATCAAGCACTCCCTTCGACCAAACACTCACTTTGAAGTCACATCCTTTTGGCTCCCACTGAAATTTGTACCAAAAAAAAACATTAAACATATTTATTTCCCCTTCAAACTTATGAATGGTTATCAACGTACCCCTACACTATATGCACACTTGAAATCACTAGTAGAAAAAGTACTGTTCGTGATGGAAATTCTCGACCATTCAAGTACCGGTCGAGAATAAAAATATTCTCGACCGTTATAAGAGTAACGATTGCCAAAAGTCCGGTCATTAACTTTCTTACTTGCAAAACAGTCGGGATGGTTGAGATCACTCTCGACCATTATAAACGAACGAGAATAATAATTTACTCAACCGTTGTTACATTAACGGTCGAGGATAAACGCAATCCTCGACCATGGAATATATAGTGGTCAAGAAAGTCAAGTATAATTAAGTCGTCTGGTTGAGACCATTGTCGACCGGTTATAATGATAGAGAATATCTTTATTTTCGACCGTTTCCATATTAACGGTCGAGGATAATCTTATCGAAAATCGTGGTGGCAAAAAGATAATTTTCGAATGCATTCCTCGACCGTTGAATCTAGAACGGTCGAGAAAAAATGGACAAAATACCCAGCGCAACCTCGACTCCTTCCCCTTCCTTTAGCAGAAACCCACAGCATTGGCCTAGCAAAACCCACAGTGTTGCTGACCTCCTCTGCCGACTCCGAGGGTCCTCCTCTCGCTGGCGACCCCCCCACCCCACGTCATCCTGCAACCCCACCCCTCGTCATCCTGCAACCCCACCCCTCAGTAAGTGCTCCTCGCCCCTCCTTCCCTTCCTCGTTCCACCGTGCCACCATGGTGACCACCGGAACCACCACGACCACCGCACCACCACCTCGTCGACCACCACCCCCACCTCCACAGCCGGTCGCCGCCACCACCCCCACCTCCACGGTCGGCTGCCGCCGCCACCACCTTAGGCCATGACCACTTTAGGCACCACCACCACCTCCTCCTCTTGCCACCAGTACCACCACCTCCACCTCCTCCCACCACCATCACCCCAATTTCCCCCCTTAGTGTTAGAAATTTAATTTTAGGTTAATTTAATTTTTTTATATACTACTTAGGTTAGAAATTTAATTATGAATGCAATTTAACTATACACTTCATTTAATTATGTAAAGAGATGAGAAATTTAATTACGAATGTTGTAATGGGTTTGATCGAGTGAATGGGATTTTTACCTATTTGATTGGAATAATGGCAATGGGCTTGAGCTGTTGTAATTGAATTTTTATTATTTATTGAGGTTACGCATAATTTTAATGTTGGACATTGTTTTTCTTCTTTTCCTGGTAGCCATGGTGAAGGAAAATCCAATACATAGATTGGAGGCCATGGCAACGACAAAATGGCTTTTGGATCAATAGTGTGCAGGTTAATTGGAGAATTAGATCATTACGGTGACCACAGATCGAATGCCCACTTGGGCAATATTTGAATTCATTTCAAAGTGTTTCAATGTGTTATTCAAAGATTGATTGATGTTTGAAATGTTATAACAGAGGTCTGAGATTGATTTGAGTTGAATTTACTCTATGATTTGATTTATTCTTTCAAGCTATCTATAGCTTAAGGAATAGATTAAATTAGGATTTTTAAGATCGATAAGGCTGTAATTTGATTCTCATTGAGTTACAAGTGTTTTTCTGAATACATGTGACACTTAGTAATGAGAACTATATGTTTTGACGTTGATCTGAGTACCTGAGTTGTCCTTACTTCCTTGCTGTCTATAGTGAGAACAGTAGGATTAATCAAGATTTTCTGATACTCAATGAGCATTGAATTAATCTATGAAAGTTGTAAATCATTCAAGGAGCAATTAAAATGACTTGGAATGAGATTTTTACTGAATTGGGTGCGATTAGAGATTTATTGGTTTTGCTACTCAGTTCTGATGGGATTTATGAGTTCTAGTCATTCATTCAATGTGCTGAGGTTTTGGTTAATGTTCAAATATGATTCATAATGATTCTTGAGATTATAAACGTGTTTTGATGAAGAATTGGAACTTTAAATCAGAATGAGATGGTATGATTTATGTTTGGACAGTACCAGCCACTTCATGACCACATTGACTGTCATAATTAGTTACATGTTGAAACGACGCTGGTCATGTGTTTTTAATAACTGAACTAAACTGCATGTATGCATTGTGCTCCCAAATTGTTTGGTAAATGTTATGTTGACAAATTTTTTTCTTTGTTATTTAATTTTATATTATAATTCTATTTTATAGATGCACGTAGGGGGAGAGGTCCCACGCAGAACAGGGACTTAGAGAGAATTTCGCATGGGACCCTCATTTCAGTGCGGATCATACCAGCTGGGGAAGTGGTGGACTATCTTCCATTCGTTAGCAAACTAGGTACGCTGACAAAAGCGATCATCCCACTTTCCCACTTCGATTGGAGGAAGGTGCCAAATGAGCTGAAAAGGCAGCTCATTTGAGAGTTAGAGGTAATTAGTAAAAATTAATAACTTTTGTAAATTATTTTATATAAGTATAAATTATGTAACAATTTTTGTTCTCTTTCTAATGTAGGCCACATTCGAATGGGGCGATGATCCGAACATCCCCAAATATATCTTCAAGCACGCAGCGAAGATTCATAAAGATTGGAGATTCGAGATGAAGAATAAGGTAAAAGATAAATTTTAATTGTATTTCTTTATTTCCTTTACCACTATTCAAATATTATTTCTAACATTAAAATTATATTTTTTAGTATTATAAGAACAAGAATCATGATAAGGCATTGCATAATGCACCTCTTTTGATACAACCGCACATTTAGAAGGAAGCATGCGAGCATTGGCATGATCCAACAACACAGGTAAAAGTATTTCATATATTATCATTTATTTAAACATTTTCTAAGTTAATAAATTGTACCTTCATTTTCAGGAGCAAGTCAAAAAAAATAAGGAAAATAAGGCTAAGGCTCCACCGATGGCCCATGTCTTGGGAAGGAAGAGCATAAACGGGATGAAATCTATATACGTAAGCATCTTTAATTAATATTTTCTTTTAAACCTTACAAAATTTTCTAATTTATTAAAATTAACTGTTTCCAATTATTGTAGTCTGTCATGCGTCAAGGTGCCTAGTTTGATCGGGTAAGAGTATATGAGGCCACTCATAGCAAGATGAGCAAAGAGGGAAATAGAGAGTGGCTTCATGACACATACCAACAGAGACACGTAAGTTAAAAAAATACAATACTTTTATTTTATTTCATAATTATATAATTAAATGAAATTACTTAACATAATTCAATATCTTTCAGGATAATATAAACAACTTAATGCATTCTCCTGAAGATGCAAACTCCAGTACAATTCAGCAACCACTAACAGCAGCGAAGGTCTACTGGACTGTCATGCCACCTAAGCATGGTGGGTATGTCTGTAGCGTAGGGAGGAGCGAGACCGTCTCGTGGTGGTATGGGAGAAGGGGACCATCATCCTCTTCAGCTGAGGTGTAGGAGATGAGGAAGGAGATTGTAGCATTACGCCGCAAAGACGAAGAGAAGGACCACCAGGTCGAGGAGTTGACAACATTGGTTAGGGATAATACAATGCAAACCAAGGAATCCAACAAGACCATCAAGGAGCTCCTTGCATTACTTCAGAAGGAAGGAATTGATCACCCATCCCTTCATCAATATAGAGATCATCGTGATGACGATGATTTAAGTGGTAGCGGTGTTGAAGGCATTGGTGCCACAGCATAATTGTATTTTTTATATATATTACAGTTTGTAATGAACTTTGTATGCATTACTTTTATTTATAAAATTTTAATTTTCATTTCTTCTATTTTTTTTAAATGCATAAATTTTTAAGTTGCATGATTGATTTATACTCTTAATAGGACATTATTTACAGGTCTTTAACATAAATTAAATATATTTTTAAAAGAATTCCTTATTATTCTCGACCATTATTTAAATATAGTTGAAAATTGTTAATATTATCGACTATTAAAATGGTCGCTAATTTGACTTTCTCGACCGAAATAAAATAGCCGTTGCAAATAGTTAACATTCTCGACTATTTAAAACGGTCTATAAAATGAGTTTTCTCGACTGTTACTCAATGACTGTCGCAAAAAGTTAACATTGTCGACCGTCCATAAACCGATGAAAATATCATTATTTTCGACTGTTATTAACAAACGATTGGAAATATGCTCTTATTCGACTGTCTAAATAACGGTCAAGGTAAATGCTTTCGCCGACCGTGGACATTAAACGGTTAAGAAAGAGCGTTACCGACCTTTGAAAACTAACGAGAGAACTGACCAAACGTTGAATGATGTGTGCCTTTTTTTCGACCGTATTGTTCAATAACGGTCAAGAAAACTCAATCGCTACAGTACATTCCTCGACCCTTTTTCTCGATGGTTATTTGAACATTTGTGATCGTTATTAACGGTCGAGAATACTCAATATTCTTGTAGTAAATGTATCCATTTGAGGGGATGCGTGTCCGAATTTGCTCCTTCCCTTTTGTCCACCATCAGCTTAGCAATTTCCCTACACTTGCAAAATATTGCTCCACGAGGCCTTCCTTCCATACACTCAACCTGCATCATCATTCAATATTATTACGCATAATTCGTTTCATCTGCATGTACCTCTACACGACATATCCGTCCTGCATCCCTTAATTGCCCCCCCCTAGCACACATGTGCCTTCACTGTATCCCCATATGCTTCGCATGCTCCGCATCCGCCGCCTGTGTTGCCCTCTAATCATGACCCCCAATTATAAACCCAACAATGTGCTTACCAAGCGCTAACCCACCAACGTGCTCTACATGCGCTCTATGTTGTGCTCCGAACAACTGTGAACATATGTGTGTGTACCGCTTGTGCTCCATGTGCTTGCCATGCATACCATGTATGTGCGGTGTGCGCCGAATGTGCTTCTTTGAAGGAAGAACCATACCTCCTTGCTGTGTGCTATCTCCTCCGTCGCTTAATCCCGCTCAGCACATGTCCTCCATGAGGAGCCGGCACACGAAGCACATTCACTCATCCACGTTCCCGTGCATGCGGGACGTGTGTGATGATCCCTATTTATAGATGGCTGTTGGCTTGAAAAAAAGCATAGATTATATCTTACATTTACTATTACTCTATCTTTTTTTTCATATATATATATATATATAGTCCCTGTGCATGTACATCGCATCTCCTATGTATGTACGTCGCATTCCTCCCTCCCTAGAAATTGGCATACCTTTGCACGGGAACACCACAAATCCACAACACTAGTGCCCTACTACTAGCTAGTACGCCGCTGTTCTTGTGAGAAATGGGCAGTATATATGAAGCTTCAGTTAGCAGTGGCCCTATCGCTGCTATCCCTATGCTGCGTTTTCGACGTGTCAGTGGCACAGGTGAAAATCCCATTGAAGCCCAGAGGGTTTGTGTACACCCAAAGATTTGGTTAGAGAGGTCTCCATTGCTATCGACGCCTTCTTCGATCCACCGTGCCCAGACAACAAGGCCTCCTGGCCAAGTCTCAAGCGTGTGGTCGAAGCACATGTATGCCCCTCTCATCTTCGGTTGCTGTTCACGCCATGCCCCTGCCGTATGTGCATGTTCTCGATCTCCTTCTATACATACGCACTGAAATAGTTGTTTGTAATTTGAAGGTTCTCAGGTAAAGCTTGTGAACCAAACTGTTAGCATGGTTAATATTTCGTTTCGACGTCTTGATTGGGTTTGGCAAGCTGTAAATGTTAGTATTCAAAAAAGAAAATAACAAATACCATGGGCATGCACAAGACACAAAGCTGAATTTAGAAGTAGACATATATTATAACGACGAACCAAGGAAAGAGATAGGTTATTGGAATTTGCGTGCACCATCTGGTGCCTACATGCTCGCAAATTCATGCACATGCACTTCGCATTTGATGATATTTCACCAATCTTGTGAGTATGAAATTTTTAAACCTCGGCGCTCTTCTATTCTAAGAAGTGTAGAATTCGAAGCAGCGAGAAACATAAAATTCCAAGGATAATTACCCAAAGCTGGAGGAACAGAATTCCATCACTTCTATATAATGTCAACCACTACTATAGGAATAAGTGTGATTTAAGAGATAAACCTAATCAAACGTACCATGTATGTTTCTTTACTCAAACAAGACATAGGAATCTTTAGGAAAGAACTATGGAATTGGGTATCTGCTCATGAAGATATGTCCATAAGATTTCCTACCTTCATTAGCATGTTCTCTGGACTAAGTGAAATTATTTATGACCTAAACATAATTATTTCTTTACAACCATTACATTTCTCTATGGGTCTGACTTCAGAGTGAGGTATCTGCGATAACATGGAGTTATGCTCTGAATTAGCTAATGCTTCCCCTCCATGACCTAATTGATGCTTGCTTTCTTTGAGATTAATGTAGAAACGGGAAATTCCAACAGAAAATCTCGAAACCTTCACAAATTTCAAGGCTTCCTTCTAACTAGCAGTTCGTTTCAAGAGAAAAGTTCGCATTATATGCCATTACCTTTATTGTACAAGCTACGCAGAATCTCTTTCACAAAATAGTACCCTAAATATATGATAGAAGACATATCCGTGATAGGCAAATAATGTAGCATGTTTTATTGCAACTCAAGGTACCATGAAGACTCGTTCCATGCTGCCCGCGCACTACATATCACCTACAGGTTGAACGCTTCCTTCACGTTCCAAGTCTTCGAGGCAATATTGAAACATCAGGTCTGTAGTACATCTTTTTTTAATTTTTTATTTTATATTTTTTATACATTAGGTCTGTAGTGCAACTTATTATGTAGAAATCAGAGTTGAATGATTCATACATGCAAGGAAATTTGCAATGAAACTTTTTGTACTGAACTGTATTTCTGGATATCAGAAATCTCCTTTCTAAATGTACACGTGTCAACCATATATCTAGTTGGAATATATTTGTATTAACTTTTATGAATCACCAGGATACATTCAAACAATAGTCACAAAAATTATAGTTTATCTACTAATTATATATTATATTATATATTAAGAAGATTGTATACATTATAGTATTCGTCTACCATATACCATGGTACTAGCTGGATCCAGTTTTAATTCATCATCTGTTTCTTATAAAGATTTGAGGATATATACCATTCCTGTCAACAAATACACGTACATACATATCTAGCTTCGGAAGTGGATATCGGCATATGTTAATAGTCATATATGTATACCATACCATTAACAGAGGCCTAAATACGTCTTCCGTGCGACTCACGTGAATGCACTTGATCTAAACAGGAGAAGTTCTATGAGGAAAATTCGAGAAATTTGACAGGGTGAAACCATTCTCAGAAAAATAGAGAGAATAACAGCAAATGCTATTGGCAAAGGCTCTCTACCCATAGTGCAAGCTGGTTTTCAAGACGTCAAAACTGATCTACTTGGCAACGAGGACTGCCCACAAGGTAATCATTTTCGTTCGACCCATACATTTGTAACTTTTCACTTTTAATTTAATTTTTTATGTATAACGTGACAATTTATAATGCCATTGACTCGTCTAATTTTGCAGTACGGGGGCCCTAGAGGAGCGATTGCAACACCTTATTTCTTCCTCGATGGATTCGCAGTGGCTGGAGGTGCTCCAGCGTTCAAGTTCCGGGCATGGAAGAGCATCATTGATCAATTATTGGCGTTGAATAACTAAAGTGGAGAAATATGTCAACGAATAGAGAATAATTTATCCTAAGTTCTATACTTACCGATTGGATCAATAAGTTTTGTGTTATCACAATCTGGGAGTTTGTTAATTTCTCTATTGAGCTTTCCCATTGTACTTGAGTTCTATCAACGTACAAGGTATAAGAAATTTCTGTTTACTTTGCAAATGACCATTTAAATAATCTACTTAGGAAAAATAAGATTGCTCGTTGAATATATGCTTTGGGGTTGTATGAGGACTTCCTTGAACAGGCTAAGATCCCTTGTCTTATAGATGGTGACGATACAAATACAGCTTACTTTCATGTTGTCTTCTGTAGACACGCACAAAAGAAACTTATTGATGTTAAATCCTCTAGTACTGAGCCAATAGGTGCTGGATCCTGGGACTACTTGGCTTCTCTTGATTTTATCAAAAACCTTTCAACCTACGTACCATACCTCTCTTTCATCTTTAAAATCGGAAATTTTAGTAATTATAAACTGGCAGGGGACTAGATCAAGTCTAGTTGGCTTAGAAGCAAAAATCATCCACTAACGGCAACTCGCGATGCATTACAAATGACTAACAAGTACAAAGTATGAATTTAGATTTTGTTCTTTGGACAAAAATGGAAGTCTATATTATTCAACTCCCACTCCCTGGTGGCCAAAATAGGGGTAAGGGAACCAAATCAAAATTTGCCTAGTATAAAAGAAAAAGTAAAGGACCATAACTTGTGACCTAATATATCATATAATGTTACGATCTGATCCCAACTCCCTATAGAACTCGAGATCGGCTCACCTCGATTAAATCCCATGATCCATTCATCCAACGAGATATAATCAAATGTAGAAATATTCCACAACCATACATGTAATGTTACTAAGCAAAAATATATAATAGGCAGCAATGGAATTAGAACAAAATATCTCAAAGATATTACATGCCACAAGTGGAAAAGTATTAGTACAGACATGGCCATCACATCTAGAACAAAGAGAAATATAATAGAAACAGGTAATCCATGCTAAAAGTACTACTAACAAAAAGCCTCGATAACGGAAAAGAGAAAAATACTACGGCTGGGCCCAGCATCCTCTGCAGTCGGTGGTGCTAGCTACTCAACTCCCTGACCTGAACACAGTTATATAAATCTGTGGTCAATTAACGCTGACTAGAGTGGTGATTAAGTCATTTACATGCAATTAAACATAAAGGAAACAAACAGCTAATTAACCATCAAATTTCCAGTTATGTATTATTATTTGTTTCCGTTTAAACATCCATGCTTTTTTGATTCAGTTTCTAGTAAGGGTCTACAACATTTCTCAAATCCACTTGTTCCCTAAGGGAACGATCTTGATGCAGTTTTCCTCGTGATGTAGGATGAACACGTAACACTCTCCTAGCCGAGAGAGCACTCCATGGTAGTCCTACACCGGATCTACCACCCTGAAGTTATGGTTGCGACGTAGCGGTGACTACGGCATGCACAATAAGCACACGGGTAGCTACTCTGCACTAGCACACAGTCAATCATTTTCGCTAACAGGTACGCCCAAACGTACAACACAAAATCGAACAGGAGCCACACTCCTCAACAGCCTACGTACCCTTGTCCGGCTATCCCGATTTGCCCAGTTGACCTAACAAGAGTCGGTGTATGGGGCCATTCCTAACCTCGGGTCCCAACCTAAGTGGCAGCTAGCTCCCCCTTACACTAAAGTGACACTAGCTCTTCTCAGTACCGCGTACACGAGGACCAGCTCACTTTTCACACCCAAGTCCATATAACCAACCAGCCCGTAGGCAATATGTTTCCACACCCATCAGATTTCCATATCATAGTATTCAATTCCTTTTCTAGTTCCTCGTAAGGTTTGTGTACCAGTATTCGTCTTATTTCATGATATGTCATGTTTCCATTCACATTCCGATTCTCAATTGTATAATAGGCAGCTCGTGATTTAATAAATTAGCAATCACCACATCACTTAACTATTTAGTTGCTAGTAATAAAGACTTAAACATGCATTTCAGAGTATAACAACATGGCTCAAGTAATGTACATTTATTCTTTTCAGCCCTGGGGTTCATTTCATATCGTAGGGTTCAATCAGATCATTCTAATATTGTATGCACTTTCATCATTATAACTACAGTATTAAAGAAGACCACTCTACCAGAGTATTCGGGTGGAATGGGGGCTCGAACGGTAGATCCCGTCATCTCCGCAAGTCCTATATACACGACGGAGTGGAGACCTATACCATTGACCAATCATGTCAAACGAGTTTAAAATAGCATAGGTGCAACACTAACACGTAGAGAAATCCAAATGGAAACCATCGAAACTTTGTTTGCGTAAAATTGACTCCGTTTGGGCCTTGAATCGGCCAAAAACACGCGTACTGACCAAAATCAAGCGTCTGGGGCGAGTCTCAGACGTCTTAAATGAACGCAGTAGCTCACCTTGCTCTCCTACACTTGTATCTGTCATCTGCTACCCTGCACAACTATCTGAGGGGGTCGCCAGATGTCTAACATTGCTCCTGGTCATCTGAAAGGGCAGTCATGAAAGTTTTGGTCCTACTAGGAGGGGTGACGTAATAAAATGCGGAAATAAATATAAACAATATCACAGAATAGACAACCACACAAAGTACACAAAGATTTTTAGGTGGAAACCCAAACCGGGTGAAAACCACCACCTAACCCTCTCGAGTTAGGATTTTCCGATCAACCTAGTTGATCAAATTCACTAACCGAATCACTTTAAAACGAGGGTGATTCAACCTCAGTACAACCACGCTACAAGTATGAGGGTAGCGTTCCTCAACCCCTTCTCTCCACGAGAAGGATTTTGTCCCACGAAGGAGATGGGAATTCGCAAAGCGAATACCCAACCAAAAGACAAAGATAAAAGAAAACAAGTAATCCTATAGAGCCAACAAAGGAATTTAAACCTAACTTCTATAGGAAATAGGAAACTCCCCTTTGCAAGGAGTGCGTCGAGTTGATGATGCGGTGCGTGTGCCACGCGACGGCACAACGTCGCTCTCGTAGACAACGGCGGGAGAGCGGGTGCGCGAAGCTTGATGCTCTCTAGAGAATGGAGCTTGAGCTCGGAGAGCAAGAGCTAGCTAGGACACAAGAGAGTGGAACTATTATTGCTTAAGTGTGTCTTGTGTTTCTCTTGGTGTGTCTTGGTGTGTCAAAGGCTCCCCTCTATTTATAGAGGCCTTAGGAAGGCTTTGGAAGGCTTAGGAAAGGTTCTATAGCCGTTGGGAACAAAGCCCAAGAGAATCAGGCCGAAATCAGGATAATGATTACATTTGACAGGGTTATCAGACGTCTAACTCTGGAATCAGATGTCTGGAAGGCCACTTTAAGACGTCTGATTCCAAGGTCAGATGTCTGATTTTGGGCGGGTCTCTCCCTGACTTGGATCAGATCTAAACAGGGTTTTTGCCCAAGTCCATCAGACGACATATAGGACGTCTGGCACTATGTCTGGACGTCTGGAAACCTACTTTTACTGTGGGAATTGATTTCCAAACGTTGCAACGGCTAGAAAATCTCTGAGAAGAGATTTTGGGTCAGCCGAGGCAAAACGGTCATTTATCAGACGTCTGGACAGTCCTATGGACGTCTGATAAGGCTCTAACGGTCATATCCTTAAGTCTATGCAAAGCCAGCCAACGATCCACTAATTGGACGTCTGGCAAAGTCATCAGACGTCTCCTAAGACGTCTGGTCTAAGGTCTAGACGTCTAATTTCATCAGACAGAACTAACTATGTCCAGCCTAACAGTTATCAGACGTCTGAAACAACAGTCAGACGTCTTAAAATACATTATCAGATGTCTGATTTTGGAATTAGACATCTGGAAGTGCTGTTTGAACCCTATATTAGTTTTCTAAGTATTCTACAGAAAACCTAAGTATCCTAGGGTTGTGCCGGTGTTCCTAGGACTACTGTTAGGGTACTTTGAGGCTTTTTAACAATATTCTAAGGAAAATAAAAAGAGCAAGAAAATAAAGACAAGAGATACAAGAAAGGATTAAAAAGAATCTATCATATTCTTCTTGTCTTCTATCTTCAATCTGTCGCTCCACGCAAACCTCCTCTGTTCTTCATTAAGCTCCTCCAATCCATCCTGGATGCGAGCTCGAGTTCCGTCTAAACACGTCCACATTTGCAATTGACCTGAAATCTAGGACTCAAATTGCAAATGTTAAATAACACGTGTTTTGTTATCATCAAAACAAATGATCGTGGTGCTCTAACACCAACAATCTCTCCCTTTTTGATGATGACAAAATCGTAAATAGTAATGCAAAAAATCCTCCCCCTTTTTGACATTATCAAAAAGGTTTAATTGATTTTACATTTCCTATAACTCCCCCTTAAAACATGCTCTTCTATGAATCAAAGGTGATATACTCCCCCTTTTTGTAACAACAAGATAGCTATTATTTTTCTCCCCCTTACTAAAGGAAAATTAGCTACCTTATATCTCCCCCTTAAAAATTGACAATTAGCTCATCATTTTTTAACTCCCCCTATCTAAATGATTATGATAAAAAGATAGGGTAAATGGTTTTACCTCACCTACCATGGCCAATAAAATGGCCTGAATGGTGGTGGTGGATGCCACATCGGATGGGGCTCCCATCCGTAGCTTGGAGGCCCGGGCATTGGCGCCAGTCTCCAATCTGGTGGTCGACGTGCGGCGGGTCCGTTGCTTGTTCGCCATCTCGTCGGTCTTCTTGTTCTCCTCCTTAGTCTACTCCTTGGTTCTCCCAACTTGAGTTGACCAGCTTTGAGCTTGTAGGTCCAGTCCTTTATGTTGTAATTATCCCTGAACCCTACAAAACAAGATTCTAATTCCTTTTTCGGTATCCAAGTGGGCTTGGATCCGGATTTGTTAGCGGGTCTCCTTGATGGAGATCCTTTCTCAATCTTAGGGCTATAAAACTTGTCTACTTTGTTGATTAATTTGTTAGAATTTTCCCTAAGACATGCAATTTCTTTTTCTATAGTTTGCATCTTAGTCTTTAAATCATAGATTTATAACTTTAGACTATCATTTTCCTCAATCAATTTATTATTTTTATTAATGAGGTTATGATTTTCTAATAATAGGTTATCATTTTTAGGACTAGCTTCTATGTCCTTAAGTTATTTTTCTAACCTATCATTTTCATTTTTAAGAAAGCTAAGATTCTTTTTCATGCTTTTGTTTTCTATTTTAAGTGATTTACTAATCTCAAATAGTTCATTAAAAGCTTCTTGTAAATCAAAATTTACCTCGTTGTCGCTGTCGTTGCTTCCACTTTCGCTGTCGCTGTTGGTTCCTCTTGCCATGAAACTAAAGCAAGCGGTTTCTTCTTCTTCTTCTTCCTCCGAGCTTGTCTCCTCATGAGTGTCTTCTAACTTCCTCCATATCTCATGGGCGGTAGTGCACTCTTGGATTTTAACGAACTCTTTCGGACTCAATGCGCAATACAGGGCATTCATTGCCTTTGCGTTGAGTGAAAGCTCCCGAATCTGCAGCTGCGAGTAGCCTCCTTGGGGTCGCTTCGGGATCTCGTATGGGGTTTCGCAACATCCCCATACCTCGAATTCAGTGGCTTGGAGCCACGTCTTCATCCTCAACTTCCAATATCCGAAGTCCCTCCCGTCGAAATAGGGTGGTCGGACGGTGGACTGCCCTTCGGAGATTCTGATTGCGGCTATGCTTTCCTCCATGATCTTCTTGCCTGGTTGTTACGCCGAAATAGCAAAACCTGCTCTGATACCAATTGAAAGTTTTGGCCCTACTAGGAGGGGTGATGTAATAAAATGCGGAAATAAATATAAACAATATCACAGAATAGACAACCACACAAAGTACACAAAGATTTTTAGGTGGAAACCCAAACCGGGTGAAAACCACCACCTAACCCTCTCGAGTTAGGATTTTCCGATCAACCTAGTTGATCAAATCCACTAACCGAATCACTTTAAAACGAGGGTGATTCAACCTCAGTACAACCACGTTACAAGTACGAGGGTAGCGTTCCTCAACCCCTTCTCTCCACGAGAAGGATTTTGTCCCACGAAGGAGACGGGAATTCGCAAAGCGAATACCCAACCAAAAGACAAAGATAAAAGAAAACAAGTAATCCTATAGAGCCAACAAAGGAATTTAAACCTAGCTTCTATAGGAAATAGGAAACTCCCCTTTGCAAGGAGTGCGTCGAGTTGATGACGCGGTGCGTGTGCCACGCGACGGCGCAACGTCGCTCTCGTAGACAACGGCGGGAGAGCGGGTGCGCGACGCTTGATGCTCTCTAGAGAATGGAGCTGGAGCTCGGAGAGCAAGAGCTAGCTAGGACACAAGAGAGTGGAACTATTGTTGCTTAAGTGTGTTTTGTGTTTCTCTTGGTGTGTCTTGGTGTGTCAAAGGCTCCCCTCTATTTATAGAGGCCTTAGGAAGGCTTTGGAAGGCTTAGGAAAGGTTCTATAGCCGTTGGGAACAAAGCCCAAGAGAATCAGGCCGAAATCAGGACAATGATTACATTTGACAGGGTTATCAGACGTCTGGATGGCCACTTTAAGACGTCTGATTCCAAGGTCAGACGTCTGATTTTGGGCGGGTCTCTCCCTGACTTGGATCAGATCTAAACAGGGTTTTTGCGCAAGTCCATCAGACGACATATAGGACGTCTGGCACTATGTCTGGACGTCTGGAAACCTACTTTTACTGTGGGAATTGATTTCCAAACGTTGCAACGGCTAGAAAATCTCTGAGAAGAGATTTTGGGTCAGCCGAGGCAAAACGGTCATTTATCAGATGTCTGGACAGTCCTGTGGACGTCTGATAAGGCTCTAACGGTCATATCCTTGAGTCTATGCAAAGCTAGCTAACGGTCCACTAATTGGACATCTGGCAAAGTCATCAGACGTCTCCTAAGACGTTTGATCTAAGGTCTGGACGTCTGATCTAAGGTCTGGACGTCTGATTTCATCAGACAGAACTAACTATGTCCAGCCTAATAGTTATCAGACGTCTGAAACAACAGTCAGACGTCTTAAAATACATTATCAGACGTCTAATTTTGGAATTAGACGTCTGGAAGTGCTGTTTGAACCCTATATTGGTTTTCTAAGTATTCTACAGAAAACTTAAGTATCCTAGGGTTGTGCCGGTGTTCCTAGGACTACTGTTAGGGTACTTTGAGGCTCTTTAACAATATTCTAAGGAAAATAAAAAGAGCAAGAAAATAAAGACAAGAGATACAAGAAAGGATTAAAAAGAATCTATCCTATTCTTCTTGTCTTCTATCTTCAATCTGTCGCTCCACGCGAACCTCCTCTGTTCTTCATTAAGCTCCTCCAATCCATCCTGGATGCGAGCTCGAGTTCCGTCTAAACACGTCCACATTTGCAATTGACCTGAAATCTAGGACTCAAATTGCAAATGTTAAATAACACGTGTTTTGTTATCATCAAAACAAATGATCGTGGTGCTCTAGCACCAACAAGTCAGACATATGACATGGTCTCCAGACGTCCGAAAGTGCCTCGAAGGGTGTGCCACATGCCTTTCCAAAGCCTTGTACCTACGCATGCACGTGTAGGTTAAAAACGTGACACACATATATATAAACATACATGCAAGTAGGCTCGTGCAGGGTACATACCTTGCACGCACTCTGCATGCTATCAGACATCCAGTGTTAGCTTCGGACGTCTTGCAGCTCCTCCAGACATCTAGAGAGTGTCACAGATGTCTAATACAGTGAAAAATGACTCCGTAGAATGCCTCGCGAAGCTCCTCCTCGCAAGCTCCAGCTACTGCAATCGCAGCAATGGCATCCTCCTCGCGTCGGTCTCCTCCTTGCGCTGCTTTTCCTCCCTCTCCAGCTCCTCTCCTCGCGTGCACCACCGCTCTCCATAGCTCCTCCGAGCTCCTTCCCTTGCACCTCTTGCTCCCCTCGCCCACTCTCTCTCTATCTCCCTCTCCTCCGTGCTCTGCCCCTCTCCTCCCTCGCTCGCGACTACAAGGGGACAGGGGAGGAGATGGTCGCCAGCGGCAAGGTGGTGGAGTGAAGGTGGAGATGTTGGAGGTGGTGTGGAGATGGAGAGTGTGGAGGGGGTGTGGGGTTTATAAAGGAAAGGTTAGGGTCAGTGTGCGTGTGTGCGTGTGTTGTAGTGGAAGAGAGAGAGGGAAAAATTGCAAGGTTGCCCCCGCAAGGTTTCCTCTTCCCTGCAAAGCCCACAAACTTAAACCCAGGCGATTTAAAATTACGCTCACACCCCTACCCTTTCGAGAAATTCTCGAATGTTAAAGGAAGTTTCATCCCCAAAACTTGAGCTAACTAGGGTGCCGAAATAAACGTATATGCCCATAACAAGCTTAAAGAGGATCAAAGTATGTCAGAAGTTACGTACCCTTAAAAAGCTCCGGGTACTGTTCTCACATCGCTGCCTCGGGCTCCTAAGTCGCCTCCTCCTACCGCTGGCTTCTCCAAAGGACCTTCACCAGTGGCACCTCCTTCCATCTTAGGCATCAGATGGCTCAGTCTAGTATCTGTACTGGCCTCTCAGGATAGGTCAAGTCATCTCCCACCTCGATGCTCTCGTAGCTCAGAACGTGGCTGGGATCGGTGATGTACTTCTTGAGATTGGACACATAGAACACGTTGTGCACTCCAAAGGGCTGGGGAGGAAGGGCAAGCCGGTAAGCAACCGATCGTACCCTCTCCATGACCTCAAAAGGCCATACAAACCTCGGCGTGAGCTTCCTTTTCACTCCAAAATGTTGCAAGCCCTTCATTGGCAAAACACGCAAGAAGACGTGATCCCCATCCTCGAACTGCACCTCTCTGTGCTTCGTATCTGCATAGTGCTTTTGCCTACTCCTGACAGTACGAAGTCATCCGTGGATATTCTCTATCACCTCCTGACTCTGATGGATCAGTCTGGGACCAACCTCCCACTTGGTCCCCACCTTGACCTAACTCAAAGGTGCTGTACACTTCCTCCCATATAGAGCCTCATAAAGTGCCATGCTAATGCTTGAGTGGTAGGAGTTACGTATGAGAACTCTGCCAGGGGCAAATGCTCCTCCCAGGAGCCTCTCCAGTCTAGTACACAAGCGCGTAGGAGGTCCTCAAGTGTCTGGATGGTATGCTCCAGCTGTCCATCGGTCTGGGGGTGGTAGGCTGTACTGAACCTCAGACGAGTCCCTAAGGCCTGCTAAAACTCTGCCTAGAACTTGGAAGTGAAACGAGCATCCCTGTCGGATACGATCTTGTGAGGGACTCTATCAAGGTGCACCACATCTCTGATGTATCGCTCTGCTAGTTGTGCTAGCCCAAAGGTGACTCAGATCGACGAAAATCGCGCCGTCTTCGTCAATTTGTCCACTATCACCCAAACTATGTCGTGTCCTCGTTGTGTAACTGGTAGCCCCACTACCAAGTCCATGGTGATACTCTCCCAGTTCCAATCTAGCATAGGAAGTGGCGTAGCAGCCCTGCAGGCCTCTGGTGCTCGGCCTTCACCTGCTGGCGTACCAAACACTACTGAACAAACTCACCAACATCCCACTTCATCCCCCTCCACCAGAAGTCGTGTCGCAGATCGTGGTACATCTTCGTGTTCACAGGATGTATGGTGAACCTGGACCCATGTGCCTCAGTCAGGAGCTCTCTCAACAGCTTCTCATCTCTAGGAACGCACAAGCATCCCCTCATACGTAGGATCTCGTCAGTAAAAGTAAAGTCTCTTGGGTCCCCTGTCAACACCCTATCTTGTAGTGTTTGCAGGTATGGATCAGCCATCTGCCCCGTAACGATACGATCTATCAGCTCTAGTTGTGCCTGCCTCGTCACTGTCACTGCCTAGCAGTACCCCCGTGGCTCTTAGGGTCGCCAATTGCTCACCTCCTCCATGAGTCTCTAACTCTGTTCCTGTAAGTTGGCCAAGTGGGTGGGCATCTTTCGGCTTAAGGTGTCAACCACCACATTGGCCTTCCCTGGGTGAGAGGAGATGCTACAGTCGTAGTCCTTCAGGAGCTCTGAAAGTGCAAAACTCACAAGAAAGGTTTCAAACAAAAAAATTCACATATACCAAAAACACCATAAAAAAAAATGTTGAAAGGAGGGAGGAAATTTTTTGGACTTTACAAAGGAGGAGGAGAAAAAGAATAAAATGATAAAAAGGAGCATAAAATGAAAGAAAAGAGATAGTCATTAGTAAGAAATTAAGGAATTAACCTAAGTTCTAGACCACATTCAGGAAAAGAAATGAAAAGTGCACTGTGAGATTAGTAAGAACGCAAACCTTAGGCATTCTTGGATAGACTCTTAGTACCCATTAAGATCTAGATATTCCTCAAGAGGTTGAGGAAAATGAAAAGCTTAAGTATTAGGTCCAAGGCTTAGGGAGTATTTGGCCTCGTTAACTAACTTTTGGTTTACAGGACTCAGTAACCTAAGCACCCAAATTTCACACACAGTCCGGTTCAGTAAGCATAAAATATCAAAATCACACAGAAGCGTTTCAAAAATTCTGAAAATATCACCTAGAGTAGGAGCGGCCGATCAACACAAGTTGATTTCGACGAGTTTCCAACGCGGAGAGGTGGGAAATTCCCCTCGAATATGCATAACAAAATATCATCTCCTCGGTGCTTGTCTCTTAGGATATTTACATATCCTCCTGGGGGCATGTAAGCACTCTACTGGTTCAGATTTCATGGATGGCATTATCAGGAAGTGTCAATTGCCAGGGTCTGAATTCGACCACGAAACACCATGGATGGGATTATCTCGAAATCTCGAAAGCTAGGGTTCTGGGAGTTACCATGGGCGGTGCTATCTTGAAGCATTGACTGCCAGGAACCCTTGAGGATTGATGATGGAGACAAGGAATCTGATACAGACCGTGTTGAGAAGCCAATCCTAAACTAGAATTAAAAAGAAAAAGAGAGAGAAAACTCTCTAAACATATAAATCTTCTACCCCTCTCTCTTACAAAACGCACTGCGAACTGAAACAGGGCTAAAATTATCTAAAGCACGGGTGCTTTAACCACGAAGTCTAATGAACCTTAAGTTAGTTCCTGTAGGCCTTAAAAACCTTTGTTAAGGACTGAGGCTAAAGTTAGATAGATCTGGATCTTGGTTGGTACTAAAGTACCTTTTAGGCCTATGACTGGCATTCTGACCTAATCAAGGTTACAAGAAAAAAAAACACTTATCTAAACTCGATAAGAAATTCATGGTCTAGAACAAAGGTTAAAACCTTAAAATTTTGCTAAGGGACTAGCAAAAGCTAGTTATGGGGGTATGATGAGAGCCTCATCATGAACCCTAACTAGCACAATTTAATCTAAATAAGTGTGAAGAAGCTCCTACAAAACCTAAAGAAAAGCCTAACTCAGAGAAGTCTGAATTAAAGGATAAAACAAGTCATGAGGGGTCAAACTGCAATTTTACCAAGGCAATACACAAACAGGGTAACTAAAGGTCTAAACACAGGTCAAATAAGCTTAATAAGGAAGAAAGTGGGATGATCTGATTTGAAAAGGGTTATAGCAACTTCTAGGAATTAAATGACATTCTATAACCCTAAAAACAAATCCACTTTAATTCACGAGATTCTAGGTAGAATAAAAATCAAAAAAATCCTTGAAAAATCATGGAAAAATACTCCCTAGGGTTTAGAACCTTCAATTTGGCCTTTGCAACCTATTTTGACCTGATTTGAGAACCATGCCCAAATTTTAACCTAATTTGGGTTTTTACACAAATTGACCAGTCAAACGTGGTCAAACCTAAAATCAAATTATGCCATTGAATTCCTTAGGTTCAAATTAGGTTGGTACAAAAATTTGGGCCTAAGTGAAGACCATGTTGACTGACTTTACAAATTGGTCCTCTTGAATTACTTTTTGACCCTTATCTTTTCAAAACCTTGCATTGAACCCCCTATCTTTCCCTTCGTTCTTTGCAGAACAGTCCTCCCTGCCACCCTGCGCAGGCACCATACCTCCGGCAACCTTGCGCGGAGGATGGTGCCGCGCAAGGTAAGGCAACCGCTCTCAGGAACGAACGGGGGGTTCCCTACGTCGTCCTCTGTCGCAAGGACCCTCCCCTGTGACCTGCGGTTGCCCATGCCTCTCGTGCAAACGCACGAAAGGCATGCGTCACCATCTCCGGCCATCTCCGGTGAGCTCCCCACGTTGCTCTCTTGAAGCCCTCTCCTCGCTAGCGCCTTTATAAGGAGTGGCAGGGGCTGCCGTCTCCTCCAAGCCTGATTTGGCCGAGGATCCCTCCCCGATTTCGTCTCCTCCTCCCATGGTCAAAATGCTCGCAGGCTCCAGTGGTCCTTTCCTCCTCCTTTCGTCGCTCTGCGGCCACACCTGCAGCAGAGCCCACTCCGCCTCGTCTTCCCACGTCGGGCCGCACCAGCTGGCGCTTTCCTGACTTCTTCCTCGCTGCCGTTACTCACCTCTGGGCTCCTTCGTCTCCGGCACCTGCAAGTATGCACCGAGCGCCGCCTCCCTCCCTCTTCGTTAATTAGGTAGGTAAAAACTTTCCCCTCTCCCTCTCTGTTATTTCCCCCTTCCTAATTTCCTATTTCAACCCACCGACCACCACTGTCCATCACCACCTTCTCCATCTCCGGCTGCCCTTCAGCGAGGCAAACTCGCCACTCAACGCCTCCATCCACCTCACCAACTACCCCTTAAGCTCCGCACCACCTCATTGACACCAAATCCACCCTCCATTCACCACCTAGCACCTCCAGACCACTCCCCGAACACACCCACTCTCACGCATGCAAAGTGCCCTAGGCGCACGGCCACAGGC
This sequence comes from Thalassia testudinum, assembly GCA_037157565.1. Lineage (NCBI taxonomy): Eukaryota > Viridiplantae > Streptophyta > Magnoliopsida > Alismatales > Hydrocharitaceae > Thalassia > Thalassia testudinum. The sequence continues at coordinate 384,761 of JAZHRO010000003.1, read as the reverse complement.
ACTCTCGCACCTCGCCGACCCCCACACCTCACTCGCTGCGCTCTGGCTAACCTCCCTGGACCTTTTTGACATGGCCGCGAGGCCGTTTGTGTGTTTCAGGTTTCGCCCTCCTCGCCGCCATTGACGAGCAGTAGGAGCTGCTTGACAGGCAGCTCCAGGTCTCCTCAGCTCCAGGCGTGAGCTCCAGGTGACACAGAAAGGAGTCACGCACACACCTAGAACTTCAATTGGGATTGCAAGCCTTGGCTGCTGCCCCAATTGCTGGAAGCCTTCTCTCGCAGGCACCCGAGATAGGAGGTGTATGGGCGCACACCCATACATAAATTGAAAAAGTGCTATCGGTTGGTTGCCTTCAATAGCACTGGGGTGAGGTCCCTCACCTACTCACCGTGTCTCGTCCATGACACACCCACGCGAATCTGACCCGACCCGACTTGCCACTCCTGTGCACTCCTCGCGCACCACCCACGCCAGTGCACCTGGACCCAGGCACGTGACTCAACCCGATTACCCGGCTCTGGGAGAGCTTACCAAAGAGAGATTCAGAGAGATAGAGATGCGGGGAAGGGGTAGGGTAGGTTTTGCACTGACGTTTGTGTGTGTGCGCAGGAAGTAAGAAAGGAGAAGAGGAGTAGTGGCCGGGACTTAGCAGCGTAGGGAAGAAGGAAGGAAGGAGAAGAGAAGAGGAAGCCAAGAAAGGAAAGGAGAAGGAGAGGCTGATCAGTTAAGGCGTCTGATTTCTGAGTCAGACGTCGGCGAAAAGAAGAAGAAGAAGTCGCAGCAAGAAGAAAGAAGAAGAAGAAGGACCAGAGCAAGGAAAGAAAAAAAAGAAGAGACAGCTGCAGAAAAGAAAAGAAAAGAAAAGAAAAGAAGAAGAAGAAGAAGCCAAGAGAAAGAGAGAGACTACCGCATAAGAAATTAGAGAAGAAAAGAAGAAAGGAAGAAGAAGCAGAGAAGCCCTTCAGAGAAGAAAGAAAGGAAAGGAAAGGAAAGGAAAAGAAAAGAAAAGAAGAGAAGAAGAACTTGCAGCAGAGAAGAAAGAAGGAAAAAGGGAGAAAGAAAGGAGCAATTTTTACTCTCTCTCTCTCTCTTTTAATTTTTGTAAAATATTATATATTGTAAATTTATATGCTTCTGGAATTATAGTGTACTCCCTGAGTTCGACCACGGAAAACTTTTTATTTCCGAGTAACAAATTATATTAAACTGGTGACCGTTTCTTTGCACTATACTACGACGAAACCCTAGAGAGGGAACGCAGAGCACCAGTTTTTGGCACCGTTGCCGGGGAGCAACAGCCATTCTAGAAGCTATTAATTCACAATTTTGATTTCCTATTACTAATCTCTTCTTTTTTGATGTGCAGGCACAGGAAATCAAGAGGAAAATAAGCAGCTACACAACAACCACACCAAGGATAGGTAATTTTCTATCCTCTCATTTAAACCCCTAAATTCTAAAGACGAAGAAAAAGAGAAAAAAAAGAAGCAATTTAGGAATAACCTATCTTTTATACGTAGTAAAACACCAAAGTTGCTTGTTTTCAGATTTCAACATACTTTATCTGTATATCCATTGAAGGTAGTTAAGGCTAAAACCTTCTTGCTTGAGCCCTAATTACCCAATCTAGAGGCAACTAACTGGACCAATTAGAGCCAATATAAGATTCAAAGCTAGGGTTTTAGAGACACACTTTCTAAGCAAGAATTGAGAATTCCCAAAAGAAGTGTGCCCAAGCAATTGTTTGAAAACACCTATTAAGAGAAACCCTAAGAAATTTGGCTCTTAAAAACACTTGAACCCTAAAAGACAAGGCCTAATAAGTTCTCAAAGGAACTAGTAGGTGAAGTTGACCCCTTAGGTCAACCAACCTTGAACTTAGGTCACTCTTTACACTCAAAAGGTTAAAGTTCAAGTGAAAACCTAAGCACCTTGATCCTAACTAAAAGTGGTAGACTTAAGAGGTCAAGGTCCCTATTCTAGTCTACCTGGAATCTCAGTGACAAGAGAGGTCAGGTGGGGGAAACCCTGTAACCCGTGGGGGCGCTCTACCGTGTAGCGGTCTTCCTGGGACTCACCCTCTTTGGCTGCCCAGGTAATTCTCAGGTGGACGACCTTTTGATCAAGGGGTCCATCCGCCCTGAACCTCTATAGTCACCCAACATTTTGGGTGTCTTGATTGGGTCCAGTACCTACTAAACTCATCCTCTCCATCAGTGTATGTTTGGTAGGAGGTCCTTGAGACCTCCTTTAGAAATTCACTCTCCTCGAGGCCGAGCCTCAGTGCCCTTGTTTGTGTAACCAACACTTCACATAGACCTCTCCTCCGATTCTGAACCCAACTCACCTTCTTCTTCCACAATGGCTCAGCCAGTTGAGGAAGAGAATAAGCTGGAGCACCAGCTCCAGTGACTCAATGACCTCTTCCAGAACTTCATGCACCCACCGTAGCATCCTATGATGCGAGATCATTATAATCCCACTGCGGTGGCTATTGAGCCTTGAGTCAGAATCCCGACTGGAGGACCTGAGTTTGAACTAAAGCCCAACATGATTCATGCCATACCTAAATTCCATGGGCTTAATTCTGAAGACCCCTTCCAGCACATTAAACAGCTAAAGCATCTGGCCCAGAGTTTCGGGTCAGATGCGCAAAATCGGGATATTCTCCTTATGAAGATGTTATCTTTCTCCCTTATGGACAAGGCAGCACAGACCTGGCCGATCAACAATTGGGAGGAACTTCAGTCTGAGTTCCTGAAGAAGTTCTTCCCCGTTGGTCGGACCAATGCCTTGCGCCATTAGATTACCCACTTCACGCAACAAACGGGAGAACCTCTTCATGAGGCATGGGATCGTTTTTAGGATCTCATGAGAAAGTGCCCCCATCACGGAGTTCCTAAATGGGAACAAGTCCAGTCTTTTTACTAGAGTCTTCGTGAGGATATTAGACCGTTCATCAATGCAACTTGCGGAGGGAATATCATGGGTTAGCATGAGGACACCGTGTGGGAGATTCTCGTGAATATGTGCGAGAACTCCATCAATAATGACTCCATGGAATTATTCGACAGGACGAATACCCGCGCATCGACAAACCTTAGGGGAGCACACGAGACACAGGGCCTGTCCGCATCAGTCGACCTGGAATTGATGGCCAGTCGATTGGACAAGGTCTCTATTATTGAGAAGAAGGTGGATGAGCTGACTCAGCACTTGCAGCGAGCCACCTCTGTGCATAATTCCTTTGCACAGCCTCCTTCCGCACGGGAGACTGTGCAAAACATTTTCCACTGACCTTCTCCTGGGGTGGACCTGTATCCACCCCCATTTGACTCTCGGATCGGAGGAACCTCCGACCCTTTCTAGACTAGCCGGGGGAATTCCACTCCCCCATTCTCTGACTTTTCTGAGGCTCCTCAGACCTGCGAGGACCTCAACGCCATCCAGAATGACCCATTTTCCAATACCTATAATCCTGGATGGCGAAACCATCCCAACATCTAGTGGGCAGGGAATTCCCAGAATCCAAGACCATCCTTTCAGCCCCGTCCACAAGCACCTCGTCCTTACCAGCCACCTTAGCCTCGGCCCAACCCTTCTTATCCATCCGGGCCAAACCAAGACCAAATGTCCCTCATCCTTCAGACTCTGGCTGACATTCAGAGAACAAATGCAGCTATTCAAAAGCAACACAAGGATGAAATCACAGAGGTTCGAAACCAACTGGCCCAGTTGGCGAATTCTCGCCAACCAGGCACACCTCCTTCTCAGCCTCTTCTTAACCCTAATAGTGTGCCGACCCAGCGGTGCGTTATGAACCCAAACCCGGGCCAAGCACACATGATTTATCAGGCCCCCTCTATTCCTTCACCTGACAAGATGGAGGCTTCAACTTCCTATGCGGGTTATCAGCAGCAGCAACCCATCCTACCAAACCCTAACCAGAATCAGGAAGGGCTGAATTCTGTAACCACCCGTAGTGGTAAGGAGACCCAAGATCCACCTTATCCAGACCACTCCAAGCCTGGTAGTGACCCAAACCCTAGGACAGTAATCCAAGACGTTCCATTTCCTGAGGCCTTGACCAAGGGAAAGAAGACAACCAAATCCGTGGCTCCTGAGGAGGACCTGGTCAAGCTCTTTGAGAGGTCCAAATAAACATGCCCTTGATGGATGTGATTCACCACGTACCGACTTACGCACGATTCTTGAAGAATGTGTCTACACCTCAGCGTAAGCTGAGAACCAAGAGTGGGAGTCCAATTGTACTGTCAGAGCAAGCCAGCTCTGTAATCCTGAGCAGACTCCCACCCAAGGCAAAAGACCCAGGCACTCCCCTGATTTCATGCAAGATAGGTGAAACCCAGTTTGACAGAGCATTGTTAGACTTGGGTGCTTCCATCAATTTGATACCCACATCCTTACTCAATCACCTAGAAGAATCTGGGTTAAAACCAACTGAGGTGACACTACAGTTAGCAGATCGATCCATAAAGTCACCTAAAGGGATTCTTGAGGATGTTATTGTAAGGGTGCGAGATTTCTATTTCCCTGTAGACTTCATAGTCTTAGACATGGATGCACCTAAAAACCCAAGGGATACACCGATCATATTGGGGAGACCTTTCTTGGCCATGGCTAGGGCCAACATTAGTTGTGAGAAGGGCCAAATAGAACTGAAATTTGGGAATCAAACCCTCAAAATTGATATCTTTAAGGCCCAACAAGGAATCAATTGCGGTGTCATTGAACAAATCTGTGATATTAGAGCTTTGGTTGATGAAACACAATTTGAGAATAACCTGATTATGCCTCATTAACCACAAGAAGATCTTGAACCATAATTAGAGGAGTCAAACCCTGATTCAGACAAACCCATAACTCCTATCTTTGAACCTCACACTCACCCTGAACCACCTGCTGCTACTGATAACCCCATTCTTGAACTCAAACCCCTTCCCGATCATTTGAAATATGTCTTTTTGGGTTTTAATCAGACATTTCCTGTGATCATAAATTCCAAGCTCACTCCTAATCAGGAATCCTGTCTGATTGCTGTTCTCCAGCAACATCGCAGAGCCATTGGTTGGACTCTCGATGACTTGACTGGAATAAGTCCCTCTTATTGCACACATCGTATCTATTTTGAAGAGGGTGCACGACCTTCCCGTGAGATGCAGAGACGTTTGAATCCCAATCTGCAGGAGGTTATGAAAAAGGAGATCATTAAGTGGTTAGATGCAGGGATCATCTACCCGATCTCTGATAGTCGTTGGGTGAGCCCAATCCAGGTTGTGCCTAAAAAGGTAGGGCTCACCACCATTACGACTGAAATCGGAGAGATCATACCTACCTGAATAGCCAACTCGTGGAGAGTCTACATAGATTACCAAAGACTCAACTCCTCCACGAAGAAGGATCATTTCCCACTACCTTTCATTGATCAGATTCTCGAGAAATTAGCGGGAAATCGATTCTTCTGCTTTCTTGACGGGTACTCCGGTTATAACCAAGTGGCGATTCATCCTGAGGACCAAGAGAAGACCACGTTCACCTACCCCTTCGGGACATACTCATTCTGAAGGATGCCTTTCGGTCTCTGCAATGCACCCGCAATTGTTCAGCGGTGCATGCTTGCCATATTCTCTGATATGGTAGGTGATTATCTGGAAGTCTTCATGGATGACTTCTCAGTTTTCGGGGCATCATTTGACGATTGCCTCCAGCACTTAGTTCATATACTCAGGCGTTGCATTGATGTAAATTTGGTTCTTTCTTGGGAAAAGAGCCACTTTATGGTGCCTGAGGGGATCGTCCTAGGTCATCTAATTTCTGAGAAAGGCATCCAAGTGGATCGAACCAAGGTTGATCTGATTTCTCGACTTCCTATGCCTAGCTCGATCAGGGACATCCGTTCTTTTCTGGGGCACGTCGGTTTTTACCGTCGCTTCATCCCTGATTTCTCGAAAATCACGCACCCCCTGACTACTCTTCTCTCCAAGGATGTACACTTTGAGATTTCCAAGGAATGCACTCAAGCTTTTCAGAACCTTCATGACTGAGTCACCCAGGCCCCGATCCTACAATCCCCTGATTGGTCTCAACCCTTTGAGATCATGTGTGATGCATCTGATTTCGCTGTAGGAGCAGTTCTGGGGCAGAAAGTTGACGGGAAACCCATGGTCATCTACTACGCTAGCAAGACGCTTGATGAGGCTTAACGTAACTATACAGTTACGGAGAAAGAGCTGCTAGCCGTAGTATTTTCCCTCGAAAAATTTCGATCCTATCTCCTGGGTTCCCACGTCATCATCTACTCGGATCACACAGCTATAAGGCATCTCCTTGCCAAGAAGGTCGTGAAGCCTCAATTAATCCGATGGATCTTGCTGTTGCAAGAATTCGACCTCGAGATTTGCGACAAGGCGGGAAGACAGAACGTGGTAGCTGACCATTTGTCTTGCCTTCCTTCTGAAATCATCAACCCTTCTGGACTCATCACGGAGCATTTTCCTGATGAGCACCTACTGACTATTGGTACTAGGCTTCCATGGTTTGCTGATATAGTAAACTACTTGGCATCTCATCAGATCTCGTCTGATTGGTCGAAGGCCAAGAAAGACAAATTGCGCTCTGATGCCAAGTACTACATCTGGGAAGACCCGTACCTCTTCTGCATAGGTGCTGACCAAATCATCCGGCGATGTGTCCCGGAGGGTGAAATCAATGATATTCTCTCCTTCTGCCATGACCAGGCATGCGATGGCCACTTTTCTGGGTACAAAACTGCATAAAAAATCCTCCAGTGTGGCTTTTATTGGCCCACTTTATTCAAGGACGCATACAATCACTGCAAGGCATGCAGTCATTGCCAAACCTTGGGCAACATGAGCCATCGCGACATGATGCCTTTACAGCTGATTCTTGTATGCGAAATCTTCGACATTTGGGTGATTGATTTTATGGGCCCCTTTCCTGTTTCGGACTTCTTCGAGTACATTCTGTTGGCTGTGGACTACGTGTCCAAATGGATCAAAGCCATACCGACCCGAACCTGTGATCATAAAATCGTTATCAAATTCATTCATCACAATATCTTCTCACGATTCGGGATTCCTCGTGCAATCATCTCTGACGGAGGGACCCATTTCACCAATGCTCAGTTCAGGTCACTGATGACCAGATACGGGGTGTCTCACAGAATCTCTACTCCTTACCACCTCCAGACTAATGGTCTAGCTAAGCTATCAAATCGGGAGATCAAGAAAATCCTGCAGGTCACTGTTAGGCCTGATAGGAAGGACTGGTCGTCCCGACTTCCGGAAGCTTTGTGGGCTTATAGGACCACTCACAAAATCCAATTAGGCATGTCTCCTTTTAGACTGGTGTATGGGAAGGCGTTTCACCTTTCCATCGAACTGCAGCACAAAGCCTATTGGGCAATACGGAGCTGCAATTTAGATCTTTCTAAGGCTGGAACCCACAGAAAGCTTTAGATAAGCGAGATCGATGAATTACGCCTTGATGCGTACGAGAACTCGTGAATCTACAAAGAGCGGGTTAAAGCCTTCCATGACAAGCACATATCTAGAAAGATCTTTCATCCTGGTTAGAAGGTCCTACTCTTCGATGCCCGACTCAAACTCTTCCCTGGAAAACTGTGATCTAAGTGGGTCGGACCATATCTTGTCCGACAAGTTTTTGGAAATGGAGTTGTAGAAATCAGTTCGCTCAGCCATGATTTCGAACCTTTCATCGTGAACGGTCAAAGACTCAAACCGTTCATTGATGTAACCTCTACAAATTTGACTGAGTCATCATTTATCCTCCATTTTCCCTGAGCATATTGCGCCCAGCTGATGGCATAAAACTCAGGGCTCAACGGGAGGCAGCTCGTCATTCTTTTTGGAAAAATCTGAAACATTTTCTGACACCTCTTTGCACTTAAGGTTCATCCTTTAGGACAACCGACTCCACCTCAGGTGCTTGCATCTGAGATTAGAAATCGTCCACAACAGTCACCCCGACCCATCCACTCACAAAAATACTTGTCCTATTGCATGAACCATGCTAAATAAAAAAACCCCCCTAAGTTACAATGAGGACATTGCAAATCTTAGGCATGGGAGGGTATGAAAGTGCAAAACTCACAAGAAAAGGTTTCAAACAAAAAAATTCACATATACCAAAAACACCATAAAAAAAAATGTTGAAAGGAGGGAGGAAATTTTGTGGACTTTACAAAGGAAGAGAAAAAGAACAAAATGATAAAAAGGAGCACAAAATGAAAGAAAAGAGATAGTCATTAATAAGAAATTAAGGAATTAATCTAAGTTCTAGACCACATTCAGGAAAAGAAATGGAAAGTGCACTATAAGATTAGTAAGAATGCAAACCTTAGGCATTCTTGGATAGACTCTTAGTACCCATTAAGATATAGATATTCCTCAAGAGGTTGAGGAAAATGAAAAGCTTAAGTATTAGGTCCAAGGCTTAGGAAGTATTTGGCCTCGTTAACTAACTTTTGTCTTATGGGACTCAGTAACCTAAGCACCCAAATTTCACTCACAGTCCGGTTCAGTAAGCATAAAATATCAAAATCACGTAGAAGCATTTCAAAAATTCTGAAAATATCACCTAGAGTAGGAGCGGCCGATCAACACAAGTTGATTTGGACGAGTTCCCAACGCGGAGAGGTGGGAAATTCCCCTCGAAGATGCGTAACAAAATATCATCTACTCGGTGCTTCTCTCTTATGATATTTACATATCCTACTGGGGGCATGTAAGCACTCTGCTGGTTCAAATTCCATGGATGGCATTATCACGAAGTGTCAATTGCCAGGGTTTGAATTTGGCCATGGAATACCATGGATGGGATTATCTCGAAATCTCAAAAGCCAGGGTTCTGGAGGTTACCATGGGTGGTGCTATCTCGAAGCATCGACTGCCAGGAACCCTTGAGGATTGATGATGGGGACAAGGAATTTGATACAGACCGTGTTGAGAAGCCAATCCTAAGCTAGAATTAAAAAGAAAAAGAGAGAAAACTCTCCAAACATATAAATCTTCTACCGCTCTCTCTTACAAAATGCACTGCGAACTGAACCAAGGCTAAAATTATCTAAAGCACGGTACTTTAACCACGAAGTCCAATGAACCTTAGGTTAGTTCCTGTAGGGTTTAAAAACCTTTGCTAAAGATTGAGGCTAAAGCTAGACAGATCTGGATCTTGGTTGGCACTAGAGTACCTTTTAGGCCTATGGCTGGCATTCTGACCTAATCAAGGTTACAAGAAAAAAAAGCACTTATCTAAACTCGATAAGAAATTCATGGTCTAAAACAAAGGTTAAAATCTTAAAATTTTGCTAAGGGAGTAGCAAAAGCTAGGCATGGGGGTATGATGAGAGCCTCATCATGAACCCTAACTAGCACAATTTAATCTAAATAAGTGTGAAGAAGCTCCTACAAAACCTAAAGAAAAGCCTAACTCAGAGAAGTCTGAATTGAAGGATAAAACAAGTCATGAGGGGTAAAACTGTAATTTTACTAAGGCAATACACAAACAGGGTAACTAAGGGTCTAAACACAGGTCAAATAAGCTTAATAAGGAAGGAAGTGGGATGATCTAATTTGAAAAGGGTTATAACAATTTCTAAGAATTAAATGACATTCTGTAACCTTAAAAATAAATCCACTTTAATTCATGAGATTCTAGGAAGAATAAAAATCAAATAAACCCTCTAAAAATCATGGAAAAATACTCCCTAGGGTTTAGAACCTTCAATTTGGCCTTTGCAACCTTTTTGACCTGATTTGAGAACCATGCCCAAATTTTAATCTAATTTGGGTTTTTACACAAATTGACCAGTCAAACATGGTCAAACCTAAAATCAAATTACACCATTGTATTCCTTAGGTTCAAATTAGGTTGGTACAAAAATTTGGGCCTAGGTGAAGACCATCTTGACCGACTTTACAAATTTGTCCTCTTGAATTACTTTTTAACCCTTATCTTTTCAAAACCTTGCATTTAACCCCCTATCTTTCCCTTCGTTCTTTGCAGAATGATCCTCCCTACCACCCTGCGTAGGCACCATACCTCCGGCGTCCTTGCGCGGAGGATGGCGCCACGCAAGGTAAGGAAGCCGCTCTCAAGAACGAACGGGGGGTTCCCTGCGTCGTCCTCTGTCGCAGGGACCCTCCCCTGTGACCTGCAGCTGCCCATGCCTCTCGTGCCAGGCCGCACCAGCTGGCGCTTTCTTGACTTCTTCCTCGCCGCCGTTACTCACCTTTGGGCTCCTTCATCTCCGGCGCTGGCAGGTACGCGCCGAGCGCCGCCTCCCTCCCTCTTTGTCAATTAGGTAGGTAAAAACATTCCCCTCTCCCTCTCTGTTATTTCCCCCTTCCTAATTTACTATTTCAACCCACCGACCACCATTGTCCATCACCACCTTCTCCATCTCCGGCTGCCCTCCGGTGAGGCGAACTCGCCACTCCACGTCTCCGTCGACCTCGCCAACTACCCCTTAAGCTCCGCGCCACCTCACTGACATCGAATCCACCCTCCATTCACCACCTAGCACCTCCAGACCACTCCCCAAACACACCCACTCTCACGCATGCAAAGTGCCTTAGGCGCACGACCACAGGCACTCTCGCACCTAGTCGACCCCCGCACCGCACTCGCCCCGGTCTGGCGAACCTCCCTGGACCTTTTTGACGTGGCCGCGAGGCCGTTTGCGTGTTTTAGGTTTCACCCTCCTCGCTGCCATTGATGAGCAGCAGGAGATGCTTGATAGGCAGCTCCAGGTCTCCTCAACTCCAAGCGTGAGCTCCAGGTGACACGGAAAGGAGTCACGCACACACCCAGAACTTCAATTGGGGTCGTAAGCCTCGGCTGCTGCCCCAATTGCTCGAAGCCTTCTCCCGCAGGCGCCCGAGATCAGAGGTGGGACTTTAGTCCCACCTCGGAAGTGTATGGGTGGATGCCCATACATAAATTGAAAATGTGCTATCGGCTGGTTGCCTCCGATAGCACTGGGGTGAGGTCCCTCACCTACTCACCGGGTCTCGTCTGCGACACGCCCACGCGGATCTGACCCGACCCAACTTCCCACTCCTGTCACTCCTCGTACACCACCCACGCCAGTGCACCTGGACCCGGGAACACTAACCGACCCGATTACCCGGCTCTGGGAGAGCTTACCAAAGAGATATTCAGAGAGAGAGAGACGCGAGGAAGGGGTAGGGTAGGTTTTGCACTGACGTTTGTGTGTGTGTGCAGGAAGGAAGAAAGGAGAAGAGGAGCAGTGGCCGGGACTTAGCAGCGCAAGGAAGAAGGAAGGAAGGAGAAGAGAAGAGGAAGCCAAGAAAGGAAAGGAGAAGGAGAGGCTGATCAGTTAAGGCGTCTGATTTCTGAATCAGACGTAGGCGAAAAGAAGAAGAAGAAGCTGCAGCAAGAAGAAAGAAGAAGAAGGACCAGAGCAAAGAAAGAAAAAAAAGAAGAGGCAGCAGCAGAAAAGAAAAGAAAAGAAGAGAAGAAGAAGCGAAGAGAGAGAGAGAGAGTAAAAATTGCTTCTTTCTTTCTCCCTTTTCCTTCTCTTCTTTCTTCTTCTATGCTGCAAGCTCTTCTTCTCTTCTTTTCTTTTCTTTTCCTTTCCTTTCCTTTCTTTCTTCTCTGAAGGGCTTCTCTGCTTCTTCCTTTCTTCTTTTCTTCTCTGATTTCTTGTGCGGCAGTCTCTCTCTTTCTCTTGGCTTCTTCTTCTTCTTTTCTTTTCTTTTATTTTCTACTGCTGCCTCTTTTTTTTTTCCTTCTTTGCTCTAGTCCTTCTTCTTCTTCTTTCTTCTTGCTGCGGCTTCTTCTTCTTCTTTTCGCCGATGTCTGATTCAGAAATCAGACGCCTTAACTGATCAGCCTCTCCTTCTCCTTTCCTTTCTTGGCTTCCTCTTCTCTTCTCCTTCCTTCCTTCTTCCCTGCGCTGCTAAGTCCCGGCCACTGCTCCTCTTCTCCTTTCTTCCTTCCTGCGCACACACACAAATGTCAGCGCAAAACCTACCCTACCCCTTCCCCACGTCTCTCTCTCTCTCTGAATCTCTCTTTGGTAAGCTCTCCCAGAGCTGGGTAATCGGGTTGGGTCGCGTGCCCAGGTCCAAGCGCACCGGCGTGGGTGGTGCGCGAGGAGTGCACAGGAGTGGGAAGTCAGGTCGGGTCAGATCCACCTAGGCATGTCGTGGACGAGACCCAGTGATTAGGTGAGGGACCTCACCCCAGTGCTATCGAAGGCAACCAGCCGATAGCACTTTTTCAATTTATGTATGGGCGTGCGCCCATACACTTCGGAGGTGGGACTAAAGTCCCACCTCTGATCTCGGGCACCTGCGGGAGAAGGCTTCAAGCAATTGGTGCAGCAGCCGAGACTTGCGACCCCAATTGAAGTTCTGGGTGTGTGCATGACTCCTTTCTGCATCACCTGGAGCTCACGCCTGGAGCTGAGGAGACCTGGAGCTGCCTATCAAGCAGCTCCTGCTGCTCGTCAATGGCAGCGAGGAGGGTGAAACCTAAAACACCCAAACGGCCTCACGGCCATGTCAAAAAGGTCCAGGGAGGTTCGCCAGAGCGTGGCGAGTGCGGTGCGGGGGTCGACTAGGTGCGAGAGTGCCTGTGGCAGTGCGCCTAGGGCACTTTGTGTGCATGAGAGTGGGTGTGTTCGGGGAGTGGTCTGGAGGTGCTAGGTGGTGAATGGAGGGTGGATTCGGTGTCAGTGAGGTGGCGCAGAGCTTAAGGGGAAGTTGGCAAGGCGGATGGAGGCGTGGAGTGGCGAGTTCACCTCGCCGGAGGGCAGCTGGAGATGGAGAAGGTGGTGATGGACAGTGGTGGTCTGTGGGTTGAAATAGTAAATTAAGAAGGGGGAAATAACAGAGAGGGAGAGGGGAAAGTTTTTACCTACCTAATTGACGAAGAGGGAGGGAGGCAGCGCTCGGCGCATACCTGCCGACGCCGGAGACGAAGGAGCCCAGAGGTGAGTAACGGCGGCGAGGAAGAAGTCAGGAAAGCACCAGATGGTGCGGGAAGACGAGGCGGAGTGGGCTCTGCTGCAGGTGTGGCCGCAGAGCAACGAAAGGAGGAGGAAAGGACCACTGGAGCCTGCGGGCGTTTTGACCGTGGGAGGAGGAGACGAAATCGAAAAGGGATCCTGCCGTAAGTCACAGGGGAGGGTCCCTGCGATAGAGGACAACGCAGGGAACCCCCCGTTCGTTCCTGAGAGCCGCTGCCTTACCCTGCGCGGCACCATCCTCTATGCAAGGTCACCGGAGGTATAGTGCCTGCGCAGGGTGGCAGGGAGGACCGTTCTGCAAAGAATGAAGGGAAAGATAGGGGGCTAAATGCAAGGTTTTGAAAAGGTAAGGGTCAAAAAGTAATTCAAGAGGACCAATTTGTAAAGTCAGTCAAGATGATCTTCACTTAGGCCCAAATTTTTGTACCAACCTAATTTGAACCTAAGGAATTCAATGGTGTAATTTGATTTTAGGCTTGACCACGTTTGACCAGTCAATTTGCGTAAAAATCCAAATTAGGTTAAAATTTGGGCATGGTTCTCAAATTAGGTCAAAATAGGTTGCAAAGGCCAAATTGAAGGTTCTAAACCCTAGGGAGTATTTTTCCATGATTTTTAGAGGGTTTAGTTGATTTTTATTTTGCCTAGAACCTCATGAATTAAAGTGGATTTGTTTTTAGGGTTACAGAATGTCATTTAATTCCTAGAAGTTGCTATAACCCTTTTTAGATCAGATCATCCCAGTTCCTTCCTTATTAGGCTTATTTGACCTGTGTTTAGACCCTTAGTTACCCTGTTTGTGTATTGCCTTGGTAAAATTGCAATTTTACCCCTCATGACTTGTTTTATCCTTCAATTCAGACTTCTCTGAGTTAGGCTTTTCTTTAGATTTTGTAGGAGCTTCTTCACACTTATTTAGATTATATTGTGTTAGCTAGGGTTCATGATAAGGCTCTCATCAAGCTCCAACCAACGTCTCTGTCTCATGTTGAGCTCCTCCTGAGGCTCTTATGATCTGTGAAGATCTCGAAAGTCACACTGTACAGATAGTGCCTCCATGTCTTCAGTGTGAAGACAACTGCTGCCAGCTCCAAGTCATGGGTGGGGTAGTTATGCTCATGGACCTTTAGTTACCGCGAAGCATAAGTGACAACGTGGCCCCATTGCATTAGTACACCACCCAATCCTTGCAACAAGGCATCAGTGTAAACCACAAACCCACCATTGCTGTCCGATATGGTGAGTACAGGAGCTAAAGTCAGTCTCTCCTTCAACTCCTGAAAGCATGACTCACACTCATCTGTCCAAGTGATGGGCACGTCCTTGGGGGTCAGCTGGGTCATAGGACACGCGATCTAAGAGAACCCTTTGATAAACCATCGGTAATATCCTTCCAGCCCCAAAAAGTTGCTTATCTCTATCATTATGCGTAGCCTCTCCCACCTGAGTGCAGCCTCAACCTTGGCTAGATCCACAACCAATCTATCTCCCGAGATCACATTGCCCAAAAAGGTAACTTGTCTTAACCAGAACTCACTTTTGTTGTACTTGGCGTACAACCTGCATCGTCTCAAAGTATCCAAGACCATACGTAGATGTTGTCCATGTTGTGCCTGATCCCGAGAGTAGACTAGTACGTCGTCGATGAAGACCAACACAAACTGATCCAGGTACAGTATGAAAACACGATTCATCAGTTCCAAGAAAATAGTGAGGGCATTGGTCATCCTAAACGACATGACCAAGAACTCGTAGTGACCATACCACGTATGGAAAGCTGCCTTGGAGACGTCAGTCTCCCTAATCCTTAGCTGATGGCAACCTGACCTCAGATCTATCTTGGAGAACACCATAGCGTCTCTCAGTTGGTCGAAGAGGTCGTCAATACGAGGCAGCGGATACTTGTTCTTGACGGTGACGGAGAACACCGAAGGGTATCGTCCTTCTTCTTCACGAATAGAATAGGGGCCCCCCATGGGGCCGTACTATGCCTCACGATGCCCTTCTCCAACAGATCCTGTAACTGAGACTTGTACTCTTACAGCTCAAGTGGGGCCATTCTATATTATGCAGCAGAGATGGGGCTAGTCTTGGGTACCAGTGAGATCTTAAACTCGATCTCACACTCAGGCAGTAGTCTTGGCAGCTCCTCTGGAAAGATGTCGGGGTACTCGCAGACCTCCGGGATACTCTGTAAGTCGGCCACGAGGCTAGGCTCTACTACAACACAAGCTAGGAAGCCCCCACACCCTTGGCTCAGTCGCTTCACTACCCGAAGCAAGGGGATGCATCTGAAACCTCCATCTCAAAAGGAGGAAACTCCGGTATAGAGAAGATGATCTTCCTCCTAAAATAGTCCACCAGGGCGTGATAGGTAGGCAGCTAGTTCATCCTTAGGATCACGCCAAAGTCCTCCATCAGAATCAAGATCAGGTCAACGGGAAGACTATATCCCCCTATAGCGACCTCGCAGTCTGGGAAGACCTCCTCGGTGACAAACAATTGTCCACATGGGCCTCTAATCAGGAACAGGTCCTCTAATAATATACTGCTTGACCCCAAACTAATGACAAAACTCATGGAGACAAAAGAATGCGTGGCACCAAAATCGAAAAGTAAGTAGACTAGTCTGCTGGAAACTGTAACCATACCTGCCACCACGGAACCTGAAGCTCTGGCATCTTTGTGAGTCAGGACGTTGACATGCCCCTCGGCCCTGGGTGCAGAAGTGACCATGCTCTGGGTCGGACAAGCAGTAGTTGGCCGGTACCCTCCTTGTGACTGTTGTGCTCCTCGTGCCTGGTAACCACAGCTGCCAGATCAGCCTCCAGTACTCGGTGCTGGGAGCATCTGGTGTGCTCCAGCCCTAGATGGCCAGTCCCTCCTCATATGTCCTGGCTGACTACACTAGTAGCAGAGAGGGGCATAACCTCCTCCCTCAATTTGTCCCTTCTGGTAGCTGGGCGGGGGTCCGGTGCTGGCACCTGGCCCCTCTCTGGGCCCCCAAAGGCCACTGGTGGTCCCACAAAATGGGACGACTCCCCTACGAATGTCGCGTGCCTCCTCTCCCAACGGCCCTGTGAGTACTCTGGCTGGTACGGCCTCTTCTGTCCCCCGTCAGTGTCTCGCTCGGTCCGGTTGGTCTCCTCATAGATCATGGTTGCCTCAACCACTCGAGAGAAAGTAGGCAACTTCAGGGGCATCACATACCCCTGAATAGCAAGTCGGAGGCCTTCAATGAAGCTCCATAGACACTCCTCCTCTAGAGACACAGCCGTCGGGGCGAAGCATGACAGCTTCAGGAAATGGGTACGGTACATGCTAACTGTCATCGCCCCCTGGCAGAGAGTATGGAACTCCCGCCTCATCTGATCCTGCTAGGTCTATGGGAAGTACTGCTCATAGAAGAGCGCCACTAACCGGTCCCACGATGGCTCTCTCCCCTCCTGGCCTCTGACTGCCCTCCACCACCTATGGGCTGCACTCTACAACTGATACATGGCAAAATCCATGTGGCACTCTGTAGGAGGGTGGAGCATGTCGAAAACCTTCTCTATCTGCTCTAGCCAGTCCTCTGCCTTAGACGGGCTCTCCTCCCCCATGAAGGAGGGGGCTTCAGCTTCCGGAACTAGGCAAATAGCTAGTGGTGGAGCTGCAATGGGGGAATAGGTATGCCTCCAGGTTAGGAGGACTCATGCTCAGAAGTGTCTAAGGGTGGTGGGGGTGGTGGAGGATCACCCCCTCCCCCTCTGGCTCATCCAGCGTTGCGGCGGCTCCCTTGTCTCACAGAGGACTCTCCCTCCATGTCCTCAGGGAGAGGTGGCATAGGAGGAGGCTACTGGATCTCCTCCCACACTGTCTCGATTCAGCTAAGCAAGGTCTTGGGCCTGGATGCCCAATAGGACAGGTGGATCGGCTGCTGCCTCAGGTCTAGCATGTCCGCCCCCTCGTCCACTCCCACGGCCTTGTCCGCAACCTGCCACACGAACTCGTCGACAAGGCATCTCCTACAAGGAGATAGAAGAAAAAGGATAGGGACTGTCAACGATACCGAATTACAAAAAGAAATAAGACTCGGAAGCAACAATCAAAAGAACACATTGTGATGGCTATCCTAGTTACATGCACATGGGTGGTTACTTCTAGACCATTTGATTCATTTCTCGAGATGACCATGCTCTGATACCATCTTGTTACGACCAGATCCTGACTCCCTATAGAACCCGAGATCAACTTGCCTCGACTAAATCCCAAGACCCAGTCGTCCAACGAGAAATAACCAAATGCAGAAACATTCCACAACCACACAAGCAATGTAACTAAGCAAAAATAGATAATAGGCAGCAATGGAACTAGAACAGAATATCTCAAAGATATTACATGCCACAAGCGGAAATGTACTAGTACAGACATGGCCATCACAACTAAAACAGAGAGAAAGATAATAGAACTAGGCAATCCATGCTAAAAGTATTCACTACTAACAAAAAGTCTCAGCAACAGAAAAGAGAAAAACACTATGGTCTCCAAATGAATGCAGTAGCTTACCTTGCTCTCCTACGCCTGTATCCGTCATCTACTACCCTGCACAGCCGTCTGAGGGGGTCTCCAAACATCTGACACTACTCCCGGTCGTCTTAAAGAGTAGTCAGATGTCTGACATGGTCTCTAGATGTCCTAAAGTGCCTCGAAGGGTGCACCACGTGCCTTTCCAAAGTCTCGTACCTACGCATGCACGCGTAGGTTAAAAATGTGACACATATATATAAACGTACATACATGCAAGCTCGTGCAGGGTACATACCAAGCATTCTGCATGCTGTCAGACGTCCGGTGTCAACTCCGGATGTCCTGCAGCTCCTCTAGACGTCTGGAGAGTCTCACAGACATCTGATATTGTGGAAAAATGACTCCATAGAACGCTTCGTGAAGCTCCTCCTCGCGAGCTCCAGCTGCTACAACCGTAGCAGTGGCGTCCCCCTCGCATCAGTCTCCCACTTGCGCAGCTTTTCCTCCCTCTCGAGCTCCTTTCCTCACGTGCACCGCCGCTCTCCTAAGCTCCTCCGAGCTCCTTCCCTCGTACCTCCTACTCCCCTCACCTACTCTCTCTATATCTCCCTCTCCTCCATGCTCTGCCCCTCTCCTCCCCTACTAGCGGCTGCAAGGGGATAGGGGAGGAGATGATCACTGGCGGCAAGGTGGTGGAGGAGTGAAGGTGGAGGTGGTGTGGAGATGGAGAGGGTGGAAGGGGTGTGGGGGGTTGTAAAGGGAAGGGTTAGGGTTAGTGTGCATGTATGCGTGAGTTGTGGTGGAAGAGAGAGAGGGAAAATTACAAGGTTGCCCCTGCAAGGTTTTCTCTTCCCTGCAGAGCCCACAAACTTAAACCCAGGGGGCTTAAAATTGAACTCACACCCCTACCCTTTCGAGAAATTCTCGAATGACCCTTAGGAAGGGTCATTTCATATAAGAACTAGAGAAAAGAGACTAAAATAAGGCATTGAAGAACATAAGGAATTTGAATCTTGTCAAGAATAAGTTGGCCTCAGGTTCATCGAGGTAGGAGAGTGGCCAAAGAGAAAGTCATCCAGGTATCCAGACAAGCCAAGCTTAGTGATCTTGTAGGGAATGATATTAGCATACTCGTGTATATAATCAAGGGATTGTATTCTTTGTTTGAGGGACGTTAGTCTCGTGAAGGGACCCTTAGTTTGACAGCCAACTGAAATTTTTCTAGTCCACCAGAAACAAAGAAAAGTGGAGTTTATTTCAATATGTAAAGGGCACTCTTGATTAGCACATAATGGGATAGCATAAAGCAGAGCTTTGATCAAGGCTGATTCCTGAGGGCAGGTAGCAATTTTAGAAGTAGCAACAATGGCAAAATCCTCATTCAAATCCTGCAAAATCTAGCCCAAAAGGCTTGCATGATTGAACCAAGTTTCGGCAATGTTAAGATTATAGCCATGGCATGGGCGAATCCAATTAAAGCAAGAAAGTCAACCGTTGCGAATGGATCCAAGTATGCATTTCAGGCTACTGCCGATTATGATGAATCAGAGGTATTCCTCTAAGAGTGAGGGATTTGTGTTTCATCTTATTTCTAAGCCACTGAACATTAAACCAAATGAAAGCAATGATACCACGTAGGAACCACCTTTTGCTCAAGTTGGGCACATAGAGAAACAAGAATTTAAAATTGCTCGAATTGAGATTTGTGAGAAAACGCTTTTGGTGCACCCAATTAATAATGGAAATAATTTGACTCATGATGATGTGGTCAGGAGTTTTAATGGAGGGGGGATCTAGGTAGCACCAACATTCGGAAGGGAAAGGAATATTGAGTTTGGTGATGTTCTCATCAGTAGGATGCTTGCCTCTAAGGATTTTCCAAGTGCAAATAGAAATATGGAGGGCAAGCTTGAGGGATGAAAGGAGCTTGAGACCTAGACTAGGAGGGTCGATTCAGAAATTAGAGGAGTAGGCGAAGACCATAGTGAAGTTGTCAAAATGAGTGAGAGACCAAATAGGGATATCCCGGAGCCATCCAGAGATGTATTAGTAATATCACTCCTGATTTGAGGAAAAAGATCAATGACAAGAGAACGAAGGAAAGGGTTTTGAAGCATCTCTTTAATGGGCATAGGAATGTCGTCAAACTTAAATGGAAGGTTTTTCAGGGGAGCATCTCCAATCCAACGGTTAGTCCAAAAATCTATTAATTCGTCATGAACCTCCCAATGGATAAAACAAACATATCATAGTAGACTTCCCAAAGGAGTCTATATCTAGATGGAAGGTGAGTGGTAGGATTAGCACAAGAACCATAGAGGCCACAAATCAAATTACTAAAAAGGAGAATCACCAAGAAGGATATTCCATGCCCTTTTCATCCTGAGTGCTTTAATAAAGAGGGAGAGATCGTAAATACCCAAACACCCAAGATCTTTAGGCATTTTTTAAGATTTTAAGCTAGGCAATCCAATGATGAAGGTATAAATATAGATTAATGTTAATATTATCTAGAAAAAGTAAGCATCATTAGCTAACCAAGAAAGACGTAAGGTATCCATGTCCAAGAAAGCTTCAAAACTCCCAAAATCCTCACCATAAGAAGAGGAGTCTAGAAAGGTTGTCCAACAAGGAACCTCTTCAGTATGTACAAGGGTAGACTATAGGAAGTAAAAAAAATGGATTCAACAACCTATTTAATAACCTATGTCTAAAAGTAAAAGAAGTAATGAGTGTTTTGAATTTGAGGACATGTGAAGCAAAAATATGCATGTCTCATGAAAGAGGTGGCTGATTATTCAACAAAAAATATAGTTGAGAGGATGCTTAAGGAGAAAAGGCTAGAGAAACAAACATTAATTTTGGGGGAAATTAATGCTCCCAATGATACGACCCCAAAAGATCGAGGGTGGTGGGGGCTGAAAAACTTTATAAGCCAAGGCCATAGAAAAATCACCTTTAAAACTGAGTTTCCACTTAGGAATATTCAAGGAAAGAGAGAGATATCAAAAAGTTGTTGAAGAAGAGCATCACATAGAAATTTCCTAAGTCAAAGAGAGTGGAGGGTAACATGTGTATCCTTAAGGTACATGTGCAACGTTGAGTCCCTAATCCAATGCTCAAGCCAGAAATCTATGTTCCCCTCTTATACATCCCAAGCTATTCCTGGAGCCATTACTCGCTAAACATCGAGTAAACACCCCTACCGAGCTAGAAGATTGGATCAAGGGGGATCATGAAAAGAGTCATGAAGTGACTTCATCAATTGGCTATAGTGGCTGTCATTGAATAGAATTCTCCACTTTCTTCACACACAAGGGAAAAATGAAATATTGAAGGTTTGAACTCCCAAACCAACAAGGTATTTGGGACGAAAAATCCTAGACTATGCAAACCAATGAGCTTCATTGGTATCCCCCAAAGAAAGAACAAAGGTTGAGTTAATTTTATGGATTATGGTTTGTGGGGCACTCAACTCTGAAAGAACATGCACATGTATCAAAGTAAAAATGTGCTGAAAAGAATGTCGAGTATTCTCATAGATGAATAATGATTTCCAACTTACAAACTTTTTTATAGATTTTAGAAATAAAAGGTTCTAAATAAGCACACTTCACCAAATGAGTTAATATAAGATAACATAAAGAAGGAAATAGAAAGGAACCCGATTTACAACTAATTGATTTGAGAACATGCAACAGACGCCTTAAGGGGTAAGTGTTTCCCAGCAAAACTAAAGCTCTTAACATGGTTTACTTTCTGACTCGAGATTTGTTCAATGCTCTCTATGAATGAGAATCAAAAATTGACCAAAAATTGGCAATGTGATCAAAAATTGAAAAATTAGGAATAAAATGCACTTGTTCCCTAGTGATTAGCCTTTTCATATGAGAAAAGACACCATTAACCAAAATATCTATGGTCACTTTATAAAACACATTACGTGGGCTAATGGGTCATTAATTCGTAAGAGATTGAGATGAATCTTTTTTAGGGATAAGAGTAATGAAAATATTGGTAAATGCACAAGCGTAGGATCCAAAAAAAAATGAATGGCTTCTATTAAATTTGATTTAACCCAAAAGTGATGGTAGAATTTAACATTAAATCCATTTAAACTGATTGTTTTATTGTTAGCCATGTTTTTAAGGCAATTAACAATCTCCAAATCGATCTAAAAGAGAAAGTAAAGCAACATTTTCATCATCAGAACCAAGTTGGGGAGTGCTAAGCAAAATATCTTCAGAAACCTCAATCAAGGAAGTAATGAGGAGGTTTTGAAAACAATATTCTATAGTTCGAGTTTTAGCCTCCTCCCACAGCCCTCCCTAAATTTTTATAGTACAAAAGTAGTGAATTTTCTTAGAAGCCTTGCAATGAAGGGTGGTGTGAAAGAATTTTAAATTGCTATCATCTAGAGCTAGCCAAGAAACTTTTGCTTTTTGGGGTAGAAAATCAAAATGCATAGTTTCCACATCTTAAGGGTGTTCACAATCTTGGAAAAAATCCTAAAAGTCCAACTCATAGATCCAAGATTCAAAATCAAGAAAGGCCTTGGTAATATACCCAAAAGCGTACTTGTTCAAAGTTTTAAGGATACAGGTTGGTCTTAGGATCTAAGATAGCAAAGTTTTGGTCAGGTTCTAATTAGAATCAACAACAAAATTGCTATCTTCATGATGTAGCCACATAAATTGAAAGTGGAAGGGAGAATACTACTTAGTTGGGTCAACTCTAAACGAGAGAAGGATGGGGGAATGATTAGAACATCATCTAGAGAAATAATGGCAAGATAGGCTAAGTATATACCCAATTTGAGTTGGAAAGGCATCTATCAAGCTCTTGGCAAAGCATCTACCACTTTATTGGCCATTACACCAAGATAGTTGATTACCATCAAGAAAGAACTCTAGAAAACAAAGAGAATCAATGAAATTTCAAAAATTCCCAACAATTAAAGAATAAAATGTCCATTCACCAATATTTTCATCCATATATAAGAAACAATCAACGTCCTCAGTAATGAGCCAAGGGCCCAAAATCAATGATGAAAGATGCAGTAAATGAGTCTAAAAATTGTAACGAATAGAGAAATCATAAGAGGCATAAACTGTTAAATTGAATAAGGAATATTAACAATGCAAACTACGAGAATTCAAAGAAAATGGGGACCCAAAGAATCAAACAAAAGAATTCCAATTTAGGTGGAAATAGAAGATTAGGTCCAGAACTTCAAAAAACCAAGCATGAAAACAATTTAAGTAATAGAACTTTGAACAAACTACTCAAGTAAGACCAAACTAGAGGCTTATCATGAATAAAAATCAATCTAAGTCATAAGTTGGAGTATTTGAAATCCCCCTATAATTCCAAATTAGAAAATTAACCATTAAAATCAAGAAAAAATTGAACCAACAATCAAGGAATCAACATTTCAATATACTTCAAGTGACTCTTATCTAATCTATTCCCATGACCACCTCCATGATATGCTCTTCCATGACCATGATATTCTCTTCCATGACTGGCTAGAAAAGGGTCATTATATGCAAAAGAGGTGTAAATCAAAGTCTCCTTGACAAATGTCAACTCAGCCGAAGTTACACAACTAGAATATGACTTGTGATCATTAAAATTATCATTGGGAATATTAAGGGCACCTTCAAATTACAAAGCGAGCTCTACGTGGGGTTAGGGTTGGGAGGTATTGTTAAGATCAACACATCAAACATTTTTTAAGACGTCTGGGAGTTGGTCCAGACGTCTGGATGCCTTCCCAGACATCTGGAATTAAATTTTTGCGGTGTACGATTGCGAGTCTGCGCACGTGCACATGCAGACTGTGCCCGCCGAGCTACAGGAGTCCCTCCTTCCTTTTTTCTCTCTCCCCCGACGCCTTCAAATATCCTCTTCCCCCTTCCCTCTCCCTCACCCATTCCCCCCACCGTTCCCTCCTTCTTCCAGCTTGAGCGAGAGAGAGAGAGAGCGTGGGCACGCGGAGGAGGAAGTGCAACGAGAGGGAGAAGAGGCGGAGTGCGTGAGGAAGAGAGAGAGAACTCGCCAGAGTTGCCTCGGGCCAGCCGACGGGTGCGCGCAGCGGAAGCGTGGTGCTGGGGAGGTTACCCCGGTGTTGTTGTAGATCAGGCAGCAAGCGAGCGCGGCGTGGCATGGCCGTGCGCAGCAGGCGGAGGGCAAGGAGGTTCTGATTCTGGGAAACTTTCCTAGAATCAGACGTCTGGACCTATGTACAGACGACGCGGGAGACGTCTGGAGAAAGATCCAGACATCTGAAAGGTACAATATTCTCATCTTTCTCCTTCTCGTGGGTACGGCCATATAGGCCGTTCCGTCGAAGGTTCTGCCTCATTGCCGTGTTGTGATCGATTGCGTACGTGTGTAGGTTTCATTCGGGAAGGCGCAAGGACACGCCCTCCCACATAGATCGGATGTCTGGGCAAGTCACCAGATGGCGGAGAGCATCTCCAGAGTCCGGAGTAATAGACGGACATCTGGAACTAGGTCCAGACGGTTCAGCGAGATCCTGGACATTTGAGGAGCAGCATAGAAGTAAGGTATGATCTGAACCATCGTTTAAGACGTTTGGAAGGTGTTCCAGACATCTGATTTAGGGCAGTATTATTGTTTTTGACCCATTTAGGGTCCGTTCGAAATCCGATTTCCACATTTGAGATTCTGTTCTTCTTAGAATTAGTTCCTCTACTTGTTTAAAATAGTTTTATCCCATTCAAAGTGGTTCCTTGTGATTGATCCTTGTATTAGGACCTCGTCCCGTTGCGGCTCTAGGGGTTGCGGAGGCACGCGGACCTGCCGATCACGCCCCCATTACTCCCGATTTTGCAGGTAGAGTGGCTCCCCTTGATTATTTATCAACATTTATGCACTTGTGAGATAAATGATAGATCCTAGGGTATGGCATGAATCTTAGGACTTGAAAACTAGATTGAACGATAGATCCTAGGGTATGGCATGAATCCTAGGACTGGAAAACTAGATTGAGTGATAGATCCTAGGGTATGGCATGAATCCTAGGACTGGAAAACTAGATTGAGTGATAGATCCTAGGGTATGGCATGAATCCTAGGACTGGAAAACTAGATTGAATGGTAGATCCTAGAATGTGGCATGAATCCTAGGAACAGAAACATTGAAACGAATGTCGTGAATACATGAATTGCAGTCTTGGAAAGGTAGAAAGAAAAATGATAATTGTCTGTAATTGGGTAACAGCTGCTTGTATATGAATGAATATTAATTATTGGAAACATGAGCTATATGGGAATAAAACTAAAATGATGAAACATAAAATGGCTTGGCTAGAGAAATATGAACATGAACCCTACGGGGAATTAGGAGTAGAGCTCCTGAAAAGTAAATGGAATGGAATTGGGGAAGTGAGCTAGCCCTTGAGTACGGAGTACCAAGGAGAGCGACTATCCCCCTGTTTAGTGCAGAGCGGAGCTAGCCGCCCCAGGGACCCATGGTTAGGTCTGGCCACTTTGTACTGACTTTTGGCCCTCGCGTACATAGTACCGGGGAGAGCTACTAGTGTAGGGAGAGCGCTAGCCACCCTACAGGCCCCGGGGTTCTACTAGCCATCCTACACCAACTTGTTAGGCCCATTGGGCAAACCAGGTAGTCAGGCGAGGGTGCGCGGACTGTGGAGGGGCAAGACCCCTGTTTGGTTACTGTGGAGGGGCTAGACCCCTATTACTGAGAGGGCTCTGCCCTATACTGGTTCCATGCTGTACTTTGGGCACACCCGTTAACAGAAATGACTGACCACGTGCCAGTATGAGATAGCTACCTGTGCATTTATCGTGTGTGCCATAGTCACCGTTACGTCTGTCAGTGACCTTGGGGTGGTTGACTGAGGGTAGGACCACCACGGGGGACTCTCCCGGCTAGGAGAGCATCACGTGCTACTTCTACTTTTCGGAAAAGACTGCAATCAAGATCGTTCCCACGAGGAACATTCGAGATCAAGAGAAAGATCTGAGAATTAATTCAAGAATGAGTAAATAGAGGAATAAAGAAAGAAACTAAAAACAATAGCTACTTGTCCACCTTTACTGCTTTTCTTAGCTAGCTAGTTGCCACTCTACTCAACATTTCACTGACATGTCACCTTTTCAGGACCAGGTGTTGAGCAGCGAGAGCCTGCGGCTGCGGAGGGTGCTGGGCCTAGTAGAGCCCAGTAGTTCTACTTGTGTTGTGCCTACTATACCATTTTTCTGTTGTAGTGAGTATATCCTATTACACTTGTACTCTTTTATTGTAACCATCATGTTTATGTACCTGTTTAAATTTTCTACAGTTGTGGTGGTGTGTACTGTAGTAGTTCTTTTCTTTGCTGCTGTACTTTTATTACTGTTAGTTACATGCATGACGAATGTGGTTTATTTTACTGTTCTTTTGGTTACTTTCTCGTTAGACGACTGGGTCTCGGAATCAGTCGAATCGGTCCGATTCTCGTGTCTCATGGGGATTCGGGAATCGGGTCGTAACAGGTATTGTCATGTGTAGGATGGGATTGGTTATTAGGAGGGAGAGGAGGATGAAAGAAAAGAGGGAGAACAATGCCTTGGTCATGATTATCTTCCTTTTTTCTTGAGATTGTAAATTTAATTTTTTCGTTCCAAATTTGAGGGCATTCGTTTAGGAACCTGACATAAAATGTCATAAGGAAACATCATGAACGACATTGATTAAGGCCATTTGAATATCAAAAATATCTTCTAAAACTATACCATTTTTCTTTAGGATTGGCTCAGAGTTAGAAATCCATGTAATTTTTTAATCATATTTTCAACTATAAATCACATCAAATTTAGTAATCAGATTTTCATCATTGTAGTTAAAGCAATAGCTTTCACGACCGAGGAAGTCATATCGACTTTTGAATCTAGAGGTTCAACATCACTAACAAAAGAAACAAATTTCAATTAAGAAACTTTTTGTGCCAAACAAATAGAGCCTTCATCACAAGAAGCATATAAATGTATAGTATAATTGCATCTTTATTAAGAGCAATAATTGCACCCTCTATCACAGTAAAGGGCCTCCTTGGGTCAACAAAGGCTAGCCAAGATCAAATGGACATCAAGAAGAACTATAGAGGCTAAGGGGGAAGTCAACCATCATCCATTTGCCGTTATGTATAATCTTTGGTCTCTTAGCTTCAACTTTCTAGATGTTATGGATCTTCACCTTCAAGGACTTGGTACCTTAGAATCCAAACCCACCCAGTGAGAAGAAGAGATAGGAAGATTAATACAACCCAGAGTGTTACAATTGTTTTTCCCCAAGTCCCTTCCCCCTCCCCAAGAATCTAGTAGGTTGTCCCTAGAAGGTGGGTCCTAACCTTTTTCTTCCAAAGAAGGGACCTCCTATGCAGTAGCTTGACACACTCCATCAAAGCCCAGAGAGGTTCCCACCAACAAAGGAGGTAGAGGAGTCACCTATAGAAAGAAGAAGTGTCTATAGGAGCATGTTTGCACTCCTCTTCTTTGTGGTTGATCTTATAGCAAGTAAACAAAAGATAGGAAGTTTGGTAAATCAAACATTGTTGAACCATGATGCCATCATTCATAATATAAACTACATATGAAAGATGGTGAGCCAACTTCACCTCCATAGAGAAATGTGGTAGCCCTAACAAGAATGATAATCCATAGAAACACAAAATGTTTGATAGGAAAGAGAAAAATGTGCACTTAGGTTAAGAAAAATAAAGATTGAGACCATAGAAAATGATCAAATGGGGATCTTAGAAAGGCTGGCTAAATGCAAAACAGCAAACATCAGCAGATGAATTAAATAGGAAAATGATCAATGAAAATAGATTCTAAAGAATAAACCTCATAGAAATCATCCATAGTGTCACACATCAAAATCCAATGGAGTGAATCCAACAGAAAATAAGAGATCAAAGCAAAGTGAATAACCTTCTTTGAAATCATAGCCTTTAGAGAAGTAATCAAGGGCTTAGGACCCTAAACTTGGGAGCTTATGAAGGAAATGGTGCATCACTGTAGCATAGAGGATCATTTAAAAAGTTTAATCAAATTGAATTAAAACTTGGAAACTATTTCCCCTAATGGCACAAATTAAGGAATCTTACCCCTATGATTGGCTATCATAGGAATATAGCAGTGCATGGAAGCAATTCCATATGTCTACTCGAATTCCCCAAAATAAGGCATAACTTCTCCAAGGTTGTTGATGTAAGATGTCGGAGTTGTAGAATTAAGACCCTCTTCACATAGCCATGCTTGTTGGAACATGTGTCTCCTATAGACTTAGTTGGCCACAAGTAAAATCAAGTGTAAAATATCGAGTTTGATGCAAATATAAAATCAATCAAAACAATCACACAAGATGAACTCAAAGACTTATAGTGGAAAACCCCTATGACTGAAACCCACTACCTAAGCCCTCAAGCTTAGAATTTTTTTGATGGGTCCTAGATGATTGAATCCACTAGTATGAGATAATTAATGGATTATCTCAACCCAATACAAATCCCAAGGTGAAGATTGAGTCACTGATAAGTTAATATTTTATATTTTATGTCTATGTTTGTTAGCCTTTAACATTTGTTCATGTGATTAGAATTGATATTTAGCACATGTTTCATACATCATAAATAATTTTATGTTTTCATAATTTTGATGCAGGTGCTTAAGAATTAGCATTGCAGATGAAAGAGGAGGTGCCTAGAAAGAAATACATGAAATTATGAGGGCATTTATGTAATATGATGAAGAAACAAAAGAAAAGAAATAAAATGGAAAAAATTAAAAAAAAACTCCCTTTGGACTATTGTTGGGATATTAAGCCTATTTGGGCATCTCCATCAAGAAAAAAATCAACAAAATAGGCCTATTTGGGCTACGTCGTGGCTTACATAATGGATAAATGGTTAAAAATTAAAATTTTAATGAGAATAGGAGTTGTAACTTGAAAACAATCCTCTTATCTCTTCCCTTGAATTTAATGGATTTTTAGGACTTGTTGAAAGTCTATCAAGTATGTGAAAAGTCATCAAAGTCTCTAGGAAAAGGAACCTTCCCCTCTGTCTAGGCCACCCTTCTCTACTCTAGGTTTTTCGTCCCTCCCTATCCCTCCTGTGTCCTTGGCGACTACAAAGCATATTTGCATCATCTCTACATCATCTTCATGTACAAGGAAGAGGTTCTTGGGTTGTTGGCGTGAATGCACACATCGCTTGTTCTCTTAGCTGACAAATAGGGACGTCGACGTGTACGGGTTCCAGATTGGCAGCACACTTTTTTGACATTAGGATTTGATTTCTCATCTTACTTGTTGTTTATTTGCATGTCATTTAGTTACTTTTTGATGTATCAAGACTCTTTAAATTGCATTTAGTTATAATTACATTGATTTGCGTTAGTCTGATTTCATTAATGATTGATTTGGTTTGTTAGTTAGAAATTTATTTTTGTATCTTTTTGTTATTAAAAAATTCCAAAAACACTATTGTGCATGTGGTCGCACGCCAAAGTTCATGTTTATATTATTTATATAAGAAAATAGAAATTGAAAATATTGTTCTAGTATCAATTTTAAGAGTCATATCTTAGGTTGATCTTATCTCCATTTAGGGTCACTAGATAATTTTACCAATTTTTGTGTGGTTCCCCATAGGTTAGGTATATACACACCAAATTTTATGGTCAATTCAAGTAAAAAAATTCTAAAATTTGTAGAGTGCAGGGGTTTCAATTTTAGATTCTAATTTTTAGTAACAACTTTGTCGATTTTCTACTATTAATCTACTTATAGTTAGCCTGTGATTTTTGGAGAGTAGCTAGTCTAGGTTATTAGGAGGTTAAGATTTTCCAATGAGAGCATGCAAAATGGAAGCCCTTAGGATTACTAGAATGATAGCTTGAGTGTGGGAAATTGAATGCTCTTGAAAAGCTAAAATAAACACTATAGCACGAGAGCTTTAGAGAGTCAAAATCATAAGAATATGAGTAGAGAAAAGTAGGGAGTAGTAGCCTTGCATTCCTTAGGCCTATGTACTCCCAAAGAGTGCTAAAGGATCCTATGGGGATCGAATAGTTCAACTATGCGTCATCGTGAAAGCATGAAAATGGTCATTTTAAAAATTTCCTTCAATTCGATAAATGGCTCAATGCTCGAAAACTTGAATATGAAAATTGAGAAACAACCATGACCTATGTAAGCAAAACTATGACCTATGTATGCATAAGGGGTGGTGTAGCATAGCACCCCAAGTGTTGTGCCTTCCACAATAAGTCTTACCTCCATAGGTTTCCCATCTTCTTAGTAGGCTACTGAGGCCCTTCGTGCCAAGAACACGCTATCCCCACGTGTGTTGCACGAACCCTTCATGTGTTGCGAACTCCTTTGCAATTCCTTAGGCGAAGCTCACCTTGGATCCTCCTCTAGAGATGAAGCACAAAGTCTAGAACTTATACTCCCCAAAGGTTGGACATCCAATAGGGAGACAGGACACCCAGACATCTCACAGGACTTCTCACAATGCTGGGCATCTAGAAACTAAGGATTCTGGATGCCCTATCCTATTGCCAGTTGTTCGCTGAAGACTCAGAACATCTCTTGAGTATGCAAGATGTCTAGATTAAAGAGGATTCAGGAGATGAGAGTAGCATCGATGCTGCTCTCTTTTCTCTTCTCTCTCTTATACTCTTGGTGGAGGGTTTTGCTTGCACATTAATGAGATTCATTAGGGTTCCCATGTTTCCTTTGGAGATATTTATAGGGAATCCATTAATTCCTAATATGATGGTAGCTAGTGGATCAAATCCAATGGTTAGGGATTAATCCTAATTAAATTTTGCAACATTTACCCTCCAACTAATTTGGGGGATTTCAATTTTAGTCCCCAAAAGCCTTATATTTGCATCTAAACCCTTAGATCAAGACCAAACACATTTGGCCCAAATTAAATGCCAAATCGAATATCTATTTAACTCCTTAAATAGTATTTGACTTCTATTCAATTAGGAACCCATCAAAATCATTATTAGTTTCGTCACCTCAATAATGAAGCATTTAGAAATTAGGATTTATGACACCACGCTTCACTCAGGTATTCCAAATACTCGTGAATCCTTTACACTAGAAGACATATGTAACCCCTAGGATTAAATCTCAGATTCATTATCCATCCCATCATGGGTTACATATATTTTTCATATTCTTCTTGTATCATTAGGACAAGAATGAAGACAGGCTCCTTTCCCAAAGGACTGTCTTCTTTTTCATGTATGGGTCAGATCAAAACTCGTAGGACCATCCATGGAATTTCATACATCTCAATATACATGGAGATATCATGTTCTCTTAATCCACTATGTACACTTATAATAGTAGATCTGTGTGATCCCTTGAAGAGATCATATGTCTCATATGCTCCCTTAGAGAGATCATGTGCCCTCTGTGCTCTCATATATACATTAACTTTGCAGTCTCAACACTAATTAAGGTGGGTGCATCAACTATCGGTCCATTACATGTTCATAATTAAGCACAAAGACAAATACGTCTCAGGTCAAAGGATACACCTTCTGCTAGTCCCTAGCAAAAAATGCATGAAATCTAAATTTGATTAGGTTCAAGGAAAAATTAATCTCAATTCCCATGTAATAAGGTCCTGTCACCAAACTCAATAGTACTAGGGAATTGAATCAAAACATGAGTTGCTTAGTCTTTCAATTTTCCATTTCCCTTAGTTCCAACTTCTAAGATAGTTTCTAAGGCTCAAAATGTCCAACCAAGGTTTGTTAAGCCATGAGTTTAAAGCATTTGTGCTTAGTGAAGTGACTCAACTCATGACCCCCTAGGTGATGATACCACGAATTATCCTAAGATCAAGATTATCCCAAAACCCCCTAAGTCTTACATTTGGCTTTGCCTTACTAAAACTAGGCAACTTTCTCCTCGTTCTTTTTCATCTTAAGGTCAACCTCAAAGATATATCTCCTCGATTTATTCATTTGGTTATACCTCACTCTTTTTAGGTTTTTGGCCTATTTTTGTCACACTTTTTTTTAAACTTTCTTTCTTTTCATTTTCTTTTCTTTCCTTCCTCTTACTACTTTATTATATATTTTTTTCCTTTTATTTACTCCTTTTTTTTCATTTTTCTAGATAAGTAGCTCTCCTTCATCCATTCATGACCATCACCTAGGCGAAAACCAAGAAAGCTTGGGACGTTCAATTGGGATCTGGACATCCTATAGCTGGAGGTGACCCCGATGCAATAAGCCAACCATGCCCACAGGGAGCTTTGTTAGTTTCAATATGAAATAAGTCTGATTAATTGTGAAGGCTCCCCAATCTGGTCTAGGTGAAACCAATGCTTTCAAGGTTACAGGTGCTTGTAAGTCAACGCAAGTGTGTGTAAAAGAGGATGCTTAAGTTACCCAACCATGATGGTAACACCATCATCCTCTATATCTAGCTCAATTTGGCTAAGTTCTAAGATTAAATTCACCTAACTAATATACAAAAGGGTATAATTCAATTTGGGCTGAATGAAGAAGAATTGTTGCAAATAGGTTAATTTTGCTATTTTAACAGATAAATATAAGTACAGATTAACCATTAGAGAAACTTAAAATTAATCTAAGGACAAATAAGCTTAAAATTGAAATAAATGGACTTGCATTGATTTATTTAAGGATTTTATGAAATAAAAGTCAAATTACAATTAATAAAATCTTAATTTTTCTTTAAAAAAAAAATTTTGACCTCTCTTTAATTTAAAGGGTTCAAGAAATGTAATCTAAACCTAAAAATTAGTGAAAAATATTTTATAAGATTTAGAACATTCAATTTTACAAAATGAGCCCAAATTGACCTAACACGAAGACTAAGGCTAATTGATACATTTTGGGCTAAATTGTAAATTGATCAACCAAACTTCATCAAAACCTAAAAGTGAAGTCACCATTATATTCGTTAGGTCCAACTTTGGTTACCTTAAAAATTTGAGACTAATTGGACATCATCTTGACCTATTTTGCATATTGGCCCTCAACCTTTTAATCTCTTGCAATTAAGTCCAAATTTAATCTTTTCAGTCCTTCGATGACGTCATGATGATGTTAGCATCATCTTCCTCAGCCATCAAAGCAACAAGGCAAGCTGCGTTTTGCACGACTTTTGGAGCAGATTTTCTCCTAATCCTTATAGTAAGAACCTACCAAAATTGGCAGGAACCTTCCTCGATCATTCCTCTACGCGTTGATGCAAATCACAACCTTTCTTTTCATCCATAGCCACAGCATTCACAGCCCAAAATCTTGCTAAAGCTTACGCATTTTTCCCATTTCAGGACCTTGAATCATCCATCTTTGCAGCTGCCTCGCACCTACTTAACAAGGTTGTGTCTCCGTAAGCCTCTTCATCAAGTCGCGGTGCGTCTCCACCTCTTCTTCTTCTCCGACATCGCCATCGACGATGACCTTGGAGCTTCCCTAACCACCCTCTTCACCGCACCTCGTCGCCAACCGAGGTCACAGGTCAACTTCCCCTTCGTTATCGAGCTTCCTGCCACAGAACCACCTTCTTCATCCTCTTCCTCACTCCAATCACTTTGCCGAAACCCCCCCTTCTCCTTGCGCCTGGCCACATGCCGAACGATACTACCTTGCCTCCGTCATCACCTCTAGGTAACATTATCTCTTCCTTTCCTCCCGAAGATTAGTTCAGACATTTCGCATCCAACAACCATTGCCACTACCACCCTCAACGCCACCATCTTCCCCACATCTGGCATCTTCGCCGACTGTAAAGACCCGTTCTATTTTGAGCCTTTTAAGACGTCTGGACTGTCAGTCAAACCTTTGGCCAGATGTCTGGACCCCTTCCCAGATGTCTGGAAATTGAAAAAAACCTGTACGCGCGATTGCTTTCTGTGCGCAGTGTCATGACCCAGTTCCCGAATCCCTACAGGACACAAGATCGGCTCGACTCGACTAATCCCAAGACCCAGTCGTCCAACAAGAAATAACCAAAAAGCAGGAAAGTAAACCACATTCACAATGCTAAGTAACTAACAGTAAAAGAGTACAGCAGTAAAGGAAGTAAAAGCTGCTAACAGTACATATCACCACCACAACAGTAAAGTAGAAACAAAGTACAGAAATAGAAATGGTAATAGTCTAAACTCACTAACAAAATGGAAGTACAACAATAGGAAACTATTGCTGGGCACAACTAGGCCCAGCACCCTCTGCAGCCGGCGATTCGGGCTGCTCAACTCCTGTTCCTGTAAAAGGGTATGGGAAAAACGGAGTCAGCGAACACTAAGTAGAGTGGTAACCAAACTAACTAAAGCAGTAAAAGCTAATAGGTAATTTATCTTTTCCAATTATTTTATTTTACAAGTCATTCCTTTTCACCCATTGGTTTACTTTTCAAATCTCTTTCTTGATCTCGCATGTTCCTCGTGGAACGATCTTGATTACAGTCTTTTCCGAAGAGTAGAAGGCGCACGTGGTGCTCTCCTGGTTGGGAGAGTCTCCCGTGGTAATCTTACACCCAGTCAACCACCCTGAGGTCATGGACAGAGGTAGCGGCGATTACGGCATGCGCGATAAGCACACGGGTAGCTACCTCGCACTGGCACGTGATCAGTCATTTCCGCTAGCGAGTATGCCCAAAGTACAGCACGGCACAGTATAGGGCCTAGTCCTCTCAGTAACAGGGGTCTAGCCCCTCTGAACCAAACAGGGGTCTTGCCCCTCCACAATCCGCGTACCCTCGTCTGACTACCCCTGTTTGCCTAGTGGACCTAACAAGTTGGTGTAGGGTGGCTAGCTGAACCCCAGGCCCCGTGGGGTGGCTAGCTCTCTCCCTACACTAGTAGCTCTCCCCGGTACAGTGTACACGAGGGCCAAAGAAGTCAGTGTAGAGTGGCCAATCCTAACCCTGGGTCCCAATCCAAGGGCAGCTAGCTCCGCTCTACACTAAACATGGAACAGTGGCTCTCCTTGGTACCACATACTCAAGGGCCAGCACACTTCCCACTCACATTTCCAAATCCATTCCATTTATCCACCGGAGCTCTACTCCTAATTCCCCGTAGGGTTCATGCTCGTATTCACCATGTTATTCCATACCATGTTCCATCATTCACATTTCCATTTTCATATTATACACATGCAACTCGTATTTCCATCATTTATCATATGCAACAAGTAAGGTCACAGGTAACTGTTTAACTAGCATAGGCATTTCATAGTTCACAGGTAGCTAGTATTTATGAATAGGTAGTTATTTACATTTCTATTCATTCATTTATGACTACAATTTCAAACACGCATACAAATAATGCAAGTACTTCTTGTCCTAGGATTCATGCCACATCCTAGGTTTCTAGTTATCCAATTTCACATATGCATTCATGCTTTATAATTAAAATAGGGGAAACCACTCTACCAGATAATCCGGGAGTACTAGGGGCTCGAACAGCAAGCTCACGTGCCTCTGTAGGCCCCGAACACGCAACAGAGTGAAGTCCTATACAAAGAGACATACCACAATGGAATGTTCAGAACAGTATAAAAGGATTCCTAACATGTAGAGGAACTCACAAGGAAGCCACAGATATCTTGTTTGCGTAAAATGGACCACAAACAGACCCTAAACGGGTCAAAAATAGAGCTGCAAACCTAAATCAAATGTCTGGCACAAGGTCCAGACGTCTTAAAAGTAACCAGAGTCTCACCTCAGGTTCCTGTGTTGACTTCAGATGTCCAAAACCCCTTCTTGATCATCTAGACCCAGCTCCAGATGTCCGACCTCTCCTCCAGTCGTTTGGGAGTGCTTCCAGTCGTCTGGTAAGCTGTCCAGATGTCTCAAACATGTGGGAGGGTGTGCCCAGTGCCTTTCTGAAGCTATCCCTACACGCGACAGATGATATCTTCTACATTTAGCCATGCAGATTGTAGCTGCGATGCGGCCTACATGGTCGTAACCGCAAGAGGAACGTACCTTCGCAAAGCTCTGCTTTCAGACGTCCGGTGTCGTCACCAGACATCCAACCCATCGTTTGGATGACTCGCCAGACATCTAATTCTGGGGAAATCCTAGAACTAGACCAACCTCCTGCTCCTCTTGCCGCACGCAGCCGCGGCCCCTCCTCCTTGTCTGCAGCTCCGACTGCAGCAAAGTGTCGGGGATGTCTCCCCTGACACGTTCCTCCTCCCGCACGCGCCACTCCGGCGATGCGTCCTCCGGCGAGCTCCCACGAGCTCGCGGACACAAGCTCTTCCTCCTCTTTTCACGTTGCCTCTCCTCCTTACTCCTCGCTCTCGTTCCCTCTCTTGCGCTCGCCCCTCTCGCTGCAGTGGAGAGGAAGAAGGAAGGTGGTGGCGGTGGAGTGGGGAAGAGAGGAAGGGGGAGAGGGGTTATATAGGGAGTGTGCTAGGGTTCTGGTGGGGGAGAGAAGAGAGAGAGAGAGAGAGAGAAAAGAGGGAGTTTGTCTACGCGTAGCCAGTGCACAGACGAGAGCATGCATACAAAATTTTCAATTTCTAGACGTCTGACTGAAAGTTCAGATGTCTTAAAGGCTCAAAACAGAATGGGTCTTTACACGCAGACAGTGCATAGTTCTCTTCTCTCTCCCCTCTTCTTCTTTTCTCCCCCTCACCAAACCCTAGCCCACCACCTATATAAGTGCCCACTTCCTCCCCTCACCACTCCATCACCACCACCTTACTTCCTCTCCACTGCCATGAGAGAGACGAGCGAGAGAGAGAGAGGGAGCAAGAGCGAGGAGGAGGAGCGCCGTGGAGAGGAGGAGGTGGTTGAGCTCGCGAGCTTCGTGGGAGCTCTCCAGAGTGCGCATGGCCACCGTGGCCCGTGCAGGAGGAGGAGAGCGTCGGGGAGCCATCCCCGACTTCTTGCTGCTGCCAAAGCTATAGCCGAGAGGGAGAAGCCACGGTAGAGCGCGACGAGAGGAGCGAGAGCTCGGTCTGATACTGGAATTTTTCTAGTATCAGATGTCCGGAGTGCCTTCCAGACGATGGGCTGGATGTCTGGTGACGACACCGGACGTCTGAAAGCAGGTATTCGCGCAGGTACGTCATTTCCATGGCTGCGGCCATGCAGGCCACACTGCAGTATAATTTGCTTGGCTAAATAGGGTTGTGCTACTCTGTCATGCATAGGAGCAGCTTTGGGAAGGCACGTGGCACGCCCTCCCACGTGCTTTAGACGTCTGGACAGCTTACCAGATGACTGGAGGCACTTCCAGACGATCGGAGGATAGGTCAGACATCTGGAGCTAGGTCCAGACGGTCGCGTAGAAGTCCTAGACGTCTAAGGTCGATGCAGGGACTCGAGGTGAGACTCTGGTGACTTTTAAGACGTCTGGACTTGGTTCCAGACGTCTGATTTGCTTCTGCAATTCTGTTTTTAACCCGTTTAGGGTCCGATCGGGGTTCGTTTTATGCAAACGGAATATCTGTGGTTTCCTTGTGAGTTCCTCTACATGTTGGAAATCCTTATATACTGTTCTGAATGTTCTGTTGTGGTATGTTCCTTGATATAGGACTTCGACCTGTTGCGTGTCTAGGGCATGTAGAGGCGCGTGTGTCTGCCGTTCGAGCCCCCAATACTCCCGGATTGTTTGGTAGAGTGGTTTCCCCTTGTTTTATTTATAAACATGAATGCAGTCATGATAATTAGATAACTAGAAACCTACGATGTGGCATGAATCCTAGGATGAGAAATAGATGTACTGTTTGTATGCATGATTGAGATTGCGGTCATAAATGAATGAGCTGAATTGTAAACAACTGCTTGTTAATAAATACGAGCTACCTATTAGAATATGAAATGCTTGAGATAACTAAACAGTTACTTGTGATGTCACTTGTTGTATATGATAAATTGTGGAAATACGTGCTGCATGTGCATAATACGAAATACAATTGTGAATGATGAAACCTGGTATGGAATAATATGGTGGATATGAGCATGAACCCTGTGAGGAGTTAAGAGTAGAGCTCCTGTGGATGAATGGAAAGGTCTAGAAATGTGAGTGGGAAGTGTGCTGACCGTTGAGTACGTGGTACCAAGGAGAGCGACTGTCCCCTTCTTAGTGTAGAGCAGAGCTAGCCGCCCTTGGGTTGGGACCCGGGGTTAGGATTGGCCACTCTACATCGACTTCTATTGGCCCTCGCGTACATTGTACCGGGGAGAGCTACTAGTGTAGGGAGGGAGCTAGCCACCCCACAGGGCTCGAGGTTCAGCTAGCCACCCTACACCGACTTGTTAGACCCACTGGGCAAACCGGGGTAGTCAGACGAAGGTGTGCGGACTGTGGAGGGGCAAGACCCCTGTTTGGTTCTGAGGGGCTAGACCCTTGTTGCTGAGAGGGCTAGGCCCTATACTGTTCCGTGCTGTACTTTAGGCATACCCGCTAGCGGAAAAGACTGACTACGTGCCAGTGTGAGGTAGCTACCCGTGCGCTTATCGTGCATGCCGTAGTCAGCACTACGTCTGCTTATGACCTAGGGGTGGTTGACTGGGTGTAGGATTAGCACAGAGGACTCTCCTGGCCAGGAGAGCACCATGTGTGCCTTGTACTCTTCGGAAAAGACTGCAATCACGATCATTCCCACGAGGAACATGCAAGATCAAGAAAGAAATCTGGAAGTAAACCAATGGGTGAAAAGGAATTACTTGTAAAATAAAATAATTGGAAAAGATAAATTTACCTGTTAGCTTTTACTGCTTTAGATAGTTTGGTTACCACTCTACTCAGCGTTCGCTGACTCCGTTTACTCATAACCCTTTACAGGTCCAGGAGTTGAGCAGCCTGAGTCACCAGCTGCAGAGGATGCTGGGCCCAGTCGAGCCCAACAGTAGTGCTTACTATTGTTGTACTTCCTTTTTGCTAGTGAGTTTCAAACTTTGTTTACTATTCCTGTTTCTGTACTTTTATTCTACTTTCCTGTTATGGTGGTGATATGTACTGTTTAGCAACTTTACTTCCTTTACTACTTGTATGATTTTACTGTTAGTTACATTGCATAGTGAATGTGGCTTATTTTCCTGCTTTTCAGTTATTTCTTGTTGGATGATTGGATCTTGGGATTAGTCGAGTCTAGCCGGTCTCGTGGTCTGTAGGGATTCAGGAACCGAGTCGTAACAAGATGGTATCAGAGCAAGGTCGTCCCGAGAAATGTACCAACTAGCTTGAGAATAACCAATTCACGTGCATGTAACTAGGGTAACCACCAAAATGTACCGCTTGACATCTGTTCTGAGTTCCTTCTATTGAAATCCATTAGAGTTGACTTCTTTTGTTCTGTCTTTCGCATCTCCTTGCAGGAGATGCCTCGTCGTGGAGTTCTTAAGGCGGGCTGCAGACACGGCCGTGGAAGAGGTTAGAGGGGCGGATGTGCTGAGCCCGAGGTGCCAGTTGACCTGCCACTTCTCCTGGTCGTTCAGGCCCAGGACCTCACTCAGATGATCCAAGACATAGTACGAGAGGAGCTCCACCTGCCTCCACCGGTGCCTCTCCCTAGGAACGTGGAGGGGGAGTCCTCTGTGGGACTGAGAGACCGATGTAGAGCTAGATGAGTAGGAAGGGGAGGAGGTGGTCCTCCACTGCCTCCACCACACTCTTGACACTTCTGAGCACGAGCCCTCCCTGCCTGCAGGCATGCCCATTCCCCCACTACAGCTGCACTACGAGCTTTTCGGGCAGTTCCGGAAGCTGAAGACCCCCTCTTCCAAGAAGGATGAGGACCCGTTTGAGGCAGAGGGCTAGCTGGAGTAGATTGAGAAGGTGTTTGACACCCTCCGACCCCTGAAGAGTGCCGCGTGACCTTTGCCGTGTACCAGTTGGAGAGTGCGGCACACAGGTGGTGTAGGGCAGTCAAAGGCTAGGAGAGGGGAGAGACGACGTGGGACCAGTTCGTGACCCTCTTCTGTGAGCAGTACTTCTTGCAGACTTGGCAGGACCAGAGGAGGTAAGAGTTCCACACTCTATGCCAAGGGATGTTGACTGTTAGAGCGTATCGTACGCGCTTCCTGAAGCTGTCATGTTTTGCTACGACAGCCGTAGCTATGAAGGAGGAGCACCTGTGGAGGTTTACTGAGGGGCTCCAGCCTACTATTCGGAAGTATGTCAAGACCTTGAAGCTACCCACCTTCTCGAGAGTGGTGGAGGCAGCTATGATGTACGAGGAGACCAACCCGGCCGCGCGAGACATCGACAACGGATGGAAGAGGCCCTACCAGCCAGAGTACTCACAGGGTTGACAAGAGAGGAGGCACACGGAAACTCGTGGGAGAGCCGTCTCATTTTGCGGGGCCGTCAGTGGCCTTTGGGGGCCCCCGATAGGGGCCAGCTGTCAGCACTGGACCCCCGCCCAGCTGTTAGCAGGGACCTACCTAGGGAGGGAGTCGAGTCCCCCTTTGCTACCAGTGTGGCCAGCTGAGCCACATCAGGAGGGACTACCCGTCTAGGGCTAGGGCGCAGTAGATGCTCCCCACACCAAGCGCTGGAGGCCGAGTAGGTAGTCATGGTTCCCAGGTACGTGGGGGAGGACAACAGTCATGGGGAGGGTACTGGCCAGCGGCTACTCGCCTGACTCAGAGTGTGGCTGCTTCTTCTACACAGAGAGCTGAGGGGCGTATCAACGCCTAGACACACAGAGACACCAGGGCATCCGGTTCAATGGTGGCAGGTATGGTTATCATTTCCTACAGATTCGTTTACGTGCTTTTTGATTCCGACGCCACACACTCTTTTGTCACTGCGAGTTTTGCTATCAGTTTGGGACAGGACTGCATGCTGTTAGAGGATCCGTTTGTGATCAGAGGTCTAGGTGGTCAGCTGTTTGTAGTTGAGGAGGTCTACATAGACTGTGAGGTTAGTATTGGGGGACACAGCCTCCCCGCTGACCTGATTGTGATAAAGATGGAGGATTTTCGCGTGATTCTGGGGATGGATTGGCTATTCGCTTACCACGCCTTAGTGTACTATTTCGGGAGATGCCTTCCTTTGAATTTCACGTACAGCCGATAGATGGAGGTTTCAGGTACATATCTACGCTTCGGGCAATGAGACTTTTGGGCCAGGGGTGTGAGGGCTTTCTAGCCTGTGTGGTGGCGGAGCCCAGCCCCGTGGCAGACTTTCAGAGCATCCCGGTGGTTAAAGAGTACCCTGACGTGTTTCCAGAGGAGCTGCCAAGACTATCGCCTGAGCATGAGATCGAGTTTGAGATCTCACTGGTACCAAGGACCAGCCCCATTTCTCCTGCACCATACCAGATGGCACCAGTTGAGCTGCAAGAGCTCAAGTCATAGCTACAGGACCTATTGGAGAAGGGCTTTGTGAGGCCTAGTGCATCCTCGTGGGGGGGGCCTGTGTTATTTGTGAAGAAAAAGGATGGTACCCTGCACCTTTGTGTTGACTACAGACAGCTGAATAAGGTCACCATCAAGAGCAAGTATCCGCTGCCGAGGATTGATGATCTGTTCGACCAGTTGCGAGGTGCCACGATATTCTCCAAGATAGATATGAGATCAAGCTACCACCAGTTGAGGATCAGGGAGACCGACGTCTCCAAGACAGTTTTTCACACCCGGTACAGACACTACGAGTTTTTGGTCATGCCGTTTGGGCTGACCAATGCCTCCACTACCTTTATGGATTTGATGAACCAGCTTTTCAGACTGTATTTGGATTAGTTTGTGGTGGTATTTATTGATGACGTGCTCATTTACTCGCAGGATCAATGCACAGCACGGATAGCACTTGTGGATGGTTCAAGACACTTTAAGACGACGCAGGTTGTATGCCAAATACAGCAAGTGCGAGTTTTGGCTGAGGCAAGTGACTTTCTTGGGCCATGTGATCTCAAGGGATGGGTTTGCTGTGGATCCAACCAAAGTTGAGGCCATACTCATGTGGGAGAGGCCACGTACAGTGATAGAGATACGTAACTTCTTAGGACTGGTAGGTTACTACCGGCGGTTTATCAGGGCATTCTCGCATATTGCGCATCCTATGACTCAATTGACCCGGAAGGACGTGCCCTTTGCTTGGACAGATGCTTATGAGGCTTATTTTCAGGAGTTGAAGGACAGACTGACTTCAGCTCCTGTGCTTACCATCCCAAATAGCAGTGGCAGTTTTGTGGTCTACACGAATGCATCGTTGCAAGGGTTAGGGGGTGTGCTCAACTGAATGAGCTGAATTGGAAACAACTGTCTATTAATAAATATGAGCTGCCTATTAGAATATGAAATGCCTGAGATAACTAAACAGTTACCTATGATGTCACTTGCTGTATATGATAAATTATGGAAATACGAGCTGCATGTGTATAATACGAAATAGAATTGTGAATGATGAAGCCTAGTATGGAATAATATGATGGATATGAGCATGAACCCTATGGGGAGTTAGGAGTAGAGCTCCTGTGGATGAATGGAAAGGTTTGGAATGTGAGTGGGAAGTGTGCTGGCCCTTGAGTGCGTGGTACCAAGGAGAGCGACCGTCCCCTTCTTAGCGTAGAGCGGAGCTAGCCGCCCTTGGGTTGGGATCCGGGGTTAGGAATGGCCACTCTACACTGACTTCTGTTGGCCCTCGCGTACATTGTACTGGGGAGAGCTAGTAGTATAGGGAGGGAGCTAGCCACCCCACGGGGCCCGAGGTTCAGCTAGCCACCCTACACCGACTTGTTAGGCCCGCTGGACAAACTGGGGTAGTTGGACGAGGGTGCGCGGATTGTGGAGGGGCAAGACCCCTGTTTGGTTCTGAGGGGCTAGACCCCTGTTGCTGAGAGGGCTAGGCCCTATACTGTTCTTTGTTGTACTTTGGGCGTACCCACTAACGGAAATGACTGACCGCGTGCCAGTGCAGGGTAGCTGCCTGTGCACTTATTACATGTGCTGTAGTCACCGCTACGTTTATTTGTGACCGCAGGGTGGTTGACTGGGTGTAGGATTACTACAGGGGACTCTCCCGGCCAGACGAGCACCATGTGTGCCTTCTATTATTCGGAAAAGACTGCAATCAAGATCGTTCCCATGCGGAACATGCAAGATCAAGAAAGAAATTT
The DNA here is from genome assembly GCA_037157565.1 of Thalassia testudinum. Taxonomy (NCBI): domain Eukaryota; kingdom Viridiplantae; phylum Streptophyta; class Magnoliopsida; order Alismatales; family Hydrocharitaceae; genus Thalassia; species Thalassia testudinum. Next base: position 342,062 of record JAZHRO010000003.1, on the reverse strand, counting down.
GGAAGTAAACCAATGGGTGAAAAGGAATTACTTATAAAATAAAATAATTGGAAAAGATAAATTTACCCTTTATAGGTCCAGGAGTTGAGCAGCTCGAGTCACCAGTTCCAGAGGGTGCTAGGCCCAATCAAGCCCAGCAATAGTTCTTACTACTGTTGAACTTCCTTTTTGTTAGTGAGTTTCAGACTTTGTTTACTGTTCCTGTTTTTGTACTTTTGTTCTACTTTCCTATTGTGGTGGTGATATGTACTGTTTAGCTGCTTTTACTTCCTTTACTGCTTGTACACTTTTACTGTTAGTTACCTTGCATAGTGAATGTGGTTTATTTTCCTGCTTTTTGGTTATTTCTTGTTGGACGACTGGGTGTTGGGATTAGTCAAGTCGAGTCGATCTTGTGTTTTGTAGGGATTCGAGAACCAGGTCGTAACACTAACAAACTCTCCCTCCTCATTCCACACACTACCACCAACCGCCGACCACCCAGCCACCTTTGCGCAACCACGGTGGACAAAATGCCTCAAGCGATTGAGGGCTCCGACATCTCTAGAGCCCCACCAGACCCCTGCCGTCACCACCATTTTCCTCGAGCTCGGCGAGCATCCTCCGACCTCGTCGTATTAAATCAACACCGCCACCACCTCCAGTGAACTCCGGTAAACCCTCCTAGCTATTTGCCTAAAGTTGAGACCATCCACATCACCAAGACCACCACCGTCACCATCGCCATCGCCTTCTCCATCATCAACGGGACTTCTCCAAGCATCCCTGAACTTCCAAGCTTTGCAAGAAGCTCAGTGAAGTCACGCAGAGCTTTTTTACGATCCTTAGCAAGTCATTCCATACACCAATGACCTCCCTCCAACTATTGCTATCGTCGTCATCTTCTTCGAGGGTGGCAGCCACTGTCTAGCACTCTCACAGCAGCAAAGCTTCATTGGAAGCTTCCTAGAATTCCAAGGAAGCCGCTGACCTCTCTACAGGACTCGAAGTGCCTTCAAGCTCCTCATCCACCTTGAGCTTTGTTGTCAACACCCACCGTTGCTCCAGTGATGTCTAGTCATTCTCCATCTTCGCCAATTACCTAAGAAGCATCACTACATCAGGATGAAACCACACGCATCTTCAGCTGCGGGAAGTGAGACACCATTTCGAAGTTCCTCACTGATCTTTGTTCGAAGCGTAGATCACGTAAAAGATGAGCGTGTTATAGTATAGCGCAAAATACGTCTCGAGCAATTAAATTAACGAAACCGGTGAGTCCTGGTCGATCACAGGGAGGCAAGAAGCACTTTTGATTTCATGCGTTTGTTCCAAATATAATTACTAAATAACATAGATAATGAATCACAATATATATATATATTAATCAAAGAGTTTGAACATGAATTTCATACATATAACTAAACAAATTCTAACATAAACATAAACTATCTATATAACAGAACAAGGGCATCACGGGTGGTTCGTGGTGGCCTTTTGGAGAGGTTGGGGATGGCAGCAACAATCCGTCGGGGTGGCCTAACAGATGCTTTAGACGGAGGCAGAGAAGATGGGAAGAAGAGAAAGAAGTTGTAGAAGGAGGAAGACGAAGAAAGCTATGGAATGGAATTCAAAAGGGACCCTTAGGCCTCTTTTTATAGCTTTTGTGAAGGCCATTTAAGGCATTGGAGCCCTTAATTCCATGCAAAAGCTTCGGATTAATCAGATCTATTGATTGAGAGATCAACGATCCTAATGAAGCCTTCTGAATCCTTCTTCCATTCACGATTTAATCTTGTGCTGACACGTGGCGCAATGTGCACCCTTGGATCTGCATCTAACGACCTTTGCTCGCCCACCACTCCCCGCTTCATCCACACGCCTGCCGCATGGCCTCAATCCATGCCTCAAATCCTAAGCCTTTTCAACAGTCCGATCTCTCGAACGAACGGCTTAAAAAGCTTGCACCACGCCAGGCCGACTCTTAAGGCGCATGTCATCACACGCGTCTCCATCTGATGCTCCTTCACACACCACGCGTTGCGCTTCCACAGCCCAATGAAGATCTTGCGGTTGAATTTCATCCGCGCACAGCCAACTCCCACATCCCGACTCGAACCTGCGTCGTGTGTTGATTGTTAAGTGTGCTCTCCACTGTGCTATGCTAGCGGTTTGTTGTGGTTTCCAAATCTTCTCACGGCTATTCTCTCGAGATCGCATCCTCATCTGATGAAGCGGCTAGAGGCAGGCGGTGTGCATGCATCACGGCCATTGGATGACGATCCAATGACCCACAGCTTTCCTTCCCAAATTGGGGCATGGTGAGGGGCGGCTGCAATGGCGCCACATGGTGCCATTGTGGCCGTCCATCTTCTTCTCCTTGTATCTGATGATGTAGTCCTCCGATTGAGTTGATTTCTGCATCGTTGAACTATGAACATTGATCTGGATCCATCCGTATGGTTGGATTTGTCATCTGAGGTTCGGATATTCTTCAATTTGCCCCTTGGCTCCTACTTCTTCTGTGGACTCCCTAGGGTGCTACGAGAGTCAGATTGATGCTCTCTTGGAAGTGTTGGACTCCCGTCGTCATTCCAAACAAATTCATACGGTTGGATCGGTCATTTATAGCTCTAGATTACCTGTAATTATTAATACCTCTTAAATAACACATTATTATGTATAAAACATATAAATCATCTAGGATGCAAAGTATGATGTGTATGCATGCAGAATACCCATGTTCAGCTAGGTTCTACCTTAATTCAGGCAAATTATGCCCTATGTTGTTGTGCAATCAACCTTTCTCCCTGCATCCTTAATGTGGAAGAAGCACGATCCTCGTCTCTGTTGTGAATGGGTAGGGACTTGAAGGCAAATAAAAAGAGTTAACGGGTCCATTTCAACTTATTCTTGAACTACTAAGGTTTTATTAGAAATATCATTTCTTTAGGGCCTTAGTTCTAAACATTGAAGCAACTTTTATCATCTAAATATTTCTTAATATGTGCTCAATTAGCTTAATTGCTTGATTTGCCCTAAATTGATTGAAACATAATTCAAAAATTTATGATTCAATTTCAGCTTAAGTACCAAGTTTTTTTTGTCCCACATCATGGAACTTACAAGAACTTAGAGCGACCCATTAGAGTATTAGGCCAAGGGGTAAGGGTCGAATTTGAGAACCATAGAAAAATTTTAAAATGTCAAAGAATTAGTTAGTTCTTAAACCTCATTAACGTTGGATTATTCTTAATCGAGCATTAATTAATAAATTTGCTAATTATTATTCCTTGCACTTGAAGATTTAAGTTTAGTCATTTTATTTTGTAGAAACAAGCACAAAGTTGAAATCATCAAATTCTTTTGTAAATAATCAAATACTGGTTTTCGCACAATATAATTACTCTCTACGAACGATCTCAGACTCATATCCGAGATTATAAATTTTAAAAGCCGATTTGTGCAATTCAACTATACTACGACGTGGTTTTTAACAAACATCATTTCGTGCAGGTCACTTTTTGGTGTCATTGCCAAGGAGCAATGCACGCTTACCACTATCATTGTATATATTTTTTTATTTTATTCTGTATATATATTTCTATTTATTCTCCTTTATTTTAATTAATTGTAAATATTTGTTTTTTCTAACTAACTTGCCTCTGCTATGGTTGTTGGTTTTCTTGGACCAGACCTACTGAGCTATGGAATTACTCCAACCGGGCCAACCATTTCATCAACAGAACAACCACAACATGGGTAGGTTACTCTTCTCTTTTATTCCTTAATCCCCATTTCTCTGTGTGTATATATATATATATATAACACTAGGATTGCAACCTTGCCTTATTCTTAGATAATATCATCTGTGACAAGAAATTTTGATTATCCTTTATGCTTCCATTTTTGAAAAAGAGAATTAGATCAGAACACACAACTTTGATTCATGTGCCTATCAGGGACTTGTGGTTGAATTGACACCTTGGACTAACACCTTCTTACTTGAGTCCAAGGTGTACATTTAACTGAATTAAAATTGAACTCATTTAGAGCCAAATTAGGGTTAACACATTAGGGTTTTTGAAGTGCAAAAACACATTGCAAGCCTTAAAAGGAATTGATTCTCTGCATTGTGTTATCTAAGCCCTTATTTGAATTGATTGAACAATTTTAACCCTAAAATTCGTAATCTTGTCACTTGAATAATAAAATTGGTGACTAATAATCTTGCTTGTCATACCAAAATACGTAAGTCGAGTTCACTTGATTTCGGTCTGACCTTAAATTCCTTAGGGCAAGTCAGGTGAAGTTAGGTTGTATTGCAACCTAATCAACCTAAAATTAGGTCACATTTGCAATATATCTCCAAACCAAGTGATAATCAAGGCACAAGCACATCTAAGCCTAAAATTGGTAGACTTAAGGGTTAACTCACATGCTTCTGGTCTACTTGGAACCACAATGGCAAGGAAAGTCGAGTGGGGGAAACCCTATAACCCATAGGGATGCTCTACCATGTAGGGGTCTTTACGGGACTCTCCTTTCCTAGCTACCCAAGTAATTCTCGATGCGAGTGAGTTTTTTATCAAGAGGTTCATTTGCCTCGAATCAATCATAGTCATCAATTGTTTTAGGTGCCTTGATTGAGTCCAATTCATATCTAGTCTCTCTCATATATTCTTTATTACACACACAGGAGGAGGTCCTTAAGACTCACCTTAAGGCCTCTATTAGAGTTCAATTCTCGAAGTCAAGCCTCGATTGATTTGTGTGGTTTCTGATCCAACCAGCTTATCTTCAATTAATTCTAAACCTAAACTTCATTCTTCATCTTTTGATCCATTACCTGATTTGATTTCAAAACCTTACTTAGAAATCAACCTGAAAATTAGGAAAATGTCCACTAACCCTGAACCCCGTAATAGCATAAAAGAACGAATGATTCCAGATGCTATTAGACATAGAGAAGAAATTTTCAGAAACTCAACCCAAATTAGCGAAGATCAGGGGGGTGAACCGGAGATTATGAACCCCATTATGAACCAAATCCAAATACTTGTAACCAGATATCATGTGGTTTGACTTGGGAAACCCTCGTAGAATAAATGATTGTTATAAGAAGGCTTCATAGAAATGAGGGTTTACAATGTTTTTCAAATCCAGAATTGTGGGAAAATTAACAAGATTTTTTCAAATAACGTAGGGATCTATTAGATCAATTGGAAGAGCTGATTAATGAAGAATACTAATATAGACACATCTATTTAGGTTAAAATGCGTAATCATGCATGTTCCTAGGCCTAGATTTGCATTTTACGTTATAAATATTACATAGCATACATCATTCTGCATTTAGAGTAGTATATATTTTAGGTTAATTAGGTCCTTTTTATGGTCAGGAGAGAAGAAGACTTATTTCAGGGCCTCGGATGGACAATCAGACCGTATGGATTTGATCAGGACAACGACCTGAGTCTAACGCCTTTGAAATCATCTAAATTAGAATCTCGTATCATCATATGAAGTCCGAGGAAGATCAACAGCCAGGGGGCAATTTGACATCCATACGAGTTTTGGATGAAGAATCCAACCATACAGATGGATCCAGAGCAACAATCGCAGTCCAGCAACACAGGAATCATCTCGATCTGAGCACCGTGGCACCCTCTGCAACAGAATGAAGATGGACGGCCCAAATGGCACCACCTGGTGCCATCTGAATCGCCCCTTGGCGTCCGCAGAACTTCCTCTTCCTCCGAGTGAGTGATATTCACCGTTGGTTTGCATCCAACGGTTGAAGCGGTTGAGCCTAAAAATGTAGTCGCGACCATCTGACTACTGTAGCGCATTGGTGAAGTGCTCACCGCACACCAACTGCCTTGAGGTCGAATCCCACCAAAGCTTCCAATCTAGCCTAGTGGTGAGGCATGCTCGATTTCGACTGCCCAATCACACACAAACAATTGAGATGTGGATCCGCGAGCCCAATGTTAAGAAATCTGCGAGCGACGTCAGACGTCCGATTCTGATCCAGCAGCACCCATGCATCTCCTCAACGCCAGCGGGCATGCCTTCAAAAGGTACGATCAGCGGGCGTGCCTAAGCCATTGATCAAGCATCAGACAGTCACGCCTCCTTCAGCAGATGCCAGTGGGGGTATGCGCGGGTCTTCAGCGATAGTTGCATGGGCCTTTAGTGACATTTACAGCTGTCACTAATGGCCCATGCACGCCAGCAAAGGAATTGGAGAGGATCTTCAATGACAGAAAGGGTGGATCTATAGCGACTTTTACGAACATCAGTAATGACCCAGATGCAAATTTGTTCTTCCTCCACTATAAAAAGACCTACCCACTACCATTCCAAACCATCTCTTTGATTCTTCCTCTCACCACCTCCAAGTCTCCAGAGAGAGCTTGTCCTAAGCTCGGGATGCTCCTCTAGAGTAGAAAAGAAAATAGTTTTCCCACCTCTCATCCCCATTCGTGGAGCATCCCGCGGCCATCCTCTCACCATCCTTCGGGAAGAAGATCCTCGCTGCGACGCCATCATGCCCCATCCTCCACGGGATGCTCCATGAATAGGGATGAGAGGTGGGAAAACTATTTTCTTTTCTACTCTAGAGGAGCATCCCGAGCTTAGGACAAGCTCTCTCTAGAGCCTTAGAGGTGGTGAGAGGAAGAAACGAAGAGATGGTTTGGAATTGTGGTGGGTAGGTCATTTTATAGTGGAGGAAGAACAAATTTGCATATGGGTCATTACTGACGTCTGTAAAAGTCGCTACAGATCTGCTCTTTCTGTCGCTGAAGACCCGCGCCCTCAATTCCTTTCTTGGCCAGCACAGGCCATTAGTGACAGCTACAAGCGTCACTAAATGCCCGAGCAACTATCGCTGAAGAACCGCACATACCCCCGCTGGCATCTACTGGAAGAGGCATGACCATCCGATACTTGATCAATGGCTTAGGCGCACCCGCTGATCGCGCCTTTTGAAGGCACACCCGCTGGCATTGAGGAGATATGCGGGTGCCTCTAGATCAGAATCGGATGTCTGACATCGCCCGCAAATGTCTTAACATCGCTCTCGCAGATCCACATCTCAGCCGTTCGTGTGTGATTGGGCGGTCGAAATCGAGCGCACCTCACCGTTGGGCTGGATTGGAAGCTTCGGTGGGACTCGACCCCGCGACAACTGGTGTGCGGTGAGCACTTCACTAATGCACTTAAGGAGTCAGATGATCGCGGCTATGTTTTGAGGCTCAACCGCTTCAACCGTTGGATGCAAATCCAATGGTGGAGATCACTCTCTCAGAGGAAGATGAAGTTCTGCGGATGCCCAGGGGCGGTTCAGATGAAGCCATGTGGCGCCATCTGGGCTATCCATCTTCATTATGCTGCAAAGGGTGCCACAGTACTCAGATCGAGATGATTCTTGTGTTGCTGGACTGCGATCGTTGCTTTGGATCCATCTGTACAGTCGGATTCTTCATCCAAAACCCGTATGGATGTCGCATTGCCCCCTAGTCGTTGATCTTCCTCGAACTTCATATGATGATATACAAGATTCTAATTTAGACAATTTCGGAGGCGTTAGACTCGGATCGTTGTCCTAATCAAATCCGTATGATCTGATTGTCCATCCGAGGCCCTGAAATAAGTCTTCTTCTCTTCTGACCATAAAATGGACCTAATTAACCTAAAATATATACTACTCTAAATGCAGAATGATGTATGCTATGCAATATTTATAACATGAAATGTAAATCTAAGCCTAGGAACATGCATGATTACGCATTTTAACCTAAATAAATGTGTATATCAAATACCCAAACCCCCACCCGAATCTAGATTATGAATCTTGGGATAATTTCGAGAATAAACATGATTTTCCGAAACTCGGGTTCAAGAATGGAGAGTTCTGTGTTGAATCCCCAACCCGATTTAAATCAAATGATGATTTGTGCATAATGAATTACCTGATATAGAAAATTAACTTTTGGGTTGGGAGGATTCCATCATAGGTGTTCTTGATTTTTGATATTGAACTCGCAGCCAAAATTCTTGAAGCTGGTTCAACTCAAACAGAATTTCAAACCACTTGTGATGAGTTTGATTCTGATTTCCTCGAGGATATAACTCCCATGCCTTGTCTTGGCAAGCTCTTCCTCGAGCATAGTTCTAACATCCCAATTGAGTTGAATTTAGAATAGATTCTAGTGACCCAATTCCTATACTTAACTTAACATATAAGCCAAAACTTATTTGGGATGATTGTAAGGCTCAATTTTATGAGGATAAAATCTCATATTCAAAATATCATGATTTTTATGAGCCTATTTTGATGATGAAACCGCTCCAAATTCCTCAAAAGAGCACATTGATTTATTTGAATTGAAACTAATTTATGATACAGAATCATAGGAATCTAAAGAGGCAGGATTAGATTGGATCTATCCTAGATATCCCACACCCAATCCTATGCCTAATAAGGATATCCTTGCTAGACTCAAACCAGAATCTAGGTTAGACCAATCTCAGGTTGATAACTTTGTAAGTTTTGATTCTTCTTGTGGTGGTGATCTCAATTCTGATTCTGGTTCAGAAAATTATTTTCACTAGTGTTCACTTGGATTCTCCTATGTTGATGTTGATTTCGAACCTTATTCTGATTTAGGAGAATCCTTCTTTTCAGAGGATTACAGCCCAATCTATAACCATGATGTCCATGACCCATTCTTTGATTCTAACTTCGAGGTCATTGATTTGGAGCTCAAAGTAGTTGCACCACTTAATTAAGAGACCACCACCCAAGAATGGTTGCTTAGGACTCTCAACAACCAATCTCCGCCACATGACTCCACCGGAATCCATTTTTATCCTGAATCACCTCATCTCGATCCAGTGGAAACTGATTTTTCACGTCAGTTTGACAATGAATGGGACATTGATTAAATTGATAGTCAACTATTGATTACTTTTGATCCCATAAGAAGGGTTCCAATATTTTTCATCAACCCATTATCTTTTGAGGATCCTTACACTGAACTGGCTGAACATATGCAACCAAATCCTCACTTTTTATTTCATAATCTTCTTAAGCCAAGCTTCACCTGGTGGGCTCCACATCTATTGATCGCATTTGCCAACCCACCAGATTCATTGGGTTTGGTTTGCATAATCAACCAGTTGATCTAAACATGGACTTGGTTGGCTCGACCAGGTTAATCATCAAAGTGCTTGTTTTACAAAACTCCTACAATTTGATCACTCCTTCCACTTGACCATCTTTCACATGGCTAAAGGCACTAAATTTAGCGCTTAATGAGAGCAACCCACCCTTTTCAAAAATCCTGAGACCTTTCATATCCTTCTTGAACAACACTCTTATTGCACTTGAGGTTCATATTTTAGAACAGCTAACTCCACCTCCAATTCTTACAATTTGGAGAATGAAATTGTCCACAACAGCCATTTTCGACCCACCCCCCACCTAAGAAAAACTATTCTAAAATATAAACTAAGCTAAATTCAAACCCATCCTATTTGTAATGAGGGTATTGCAAAACTTAGGCATGAGGGTATTAAAGAGCAACTAATTAAAATTTTAATTTTTGTGAAAGGCTCTCATAAAAAAAATTACAAAAAAAAATGCTGACGAAGGGGGTGGAAAAATCTTTGTGAGCTAAATTGAAAACTCCATTAAGAATAGCAAAAGGGAAGAATAAATTGTGCTTAATGAAAAGCTTATGAGTTAGTGAAAATTATTATCCTGGTCAAAGAAAAGAACAAAGTGCTTTAGTCTAGTATTAGGACATTAAGTCTTTGACCATAAATTAGTCGGGCCACGCCTGGCATAAATTATCCAAGTTAATTAACCTAACCTTAGGACTAAGGAGCATGCGTGTTTTAATCGATCTCCTTATCACTCCTTGTCTAAAAGCTTGAGAAACAGGAACACACCATCACAAGCACGATTTGAGTTATAGAACTTGAGTTGAAAGTTAATGAAGCATTGGACTTAGGTGGAGTTAGAAAATAACTCTTTTATAGCAACCAACCCTTGAAGGATGGAGAGCCAACTTCCTTAATAAGGTGCACTCATTTAATTTTGTTTTGGTGGGCTTGTATATATAAGTCTTAGTAAGCAGTTTACTTATCTTCACCACCCTAAAAGGCTCACAAAAAACCTCACACACTTGTGCTAGAAGAAGAAAAATAAAATAGAGAAAAGCTAAAAAAGAAGAAATGAAAAGAATAAAAAAAGAAAAAAAAATGGTGCTAGATCTTTATTTTTCTTTTTCTGAGGAGATATACCCTAAGGTTGACCCCAGAAGGAAACTAGAAAACTATCAAATTCGTGTAGGAGCAGCAAACTAAGTTCAATAGGTTATTAATTAGAAACTTAATATCTGTAAATCAATTCACCTTCACTACATATGTTCTAACCTCGATAGTAATGAAATTAGGAGTGAAATTGAGACCAATCTAGCCTTGTGCCTTGGTGTTTAAAAATCAAAGGTCAAGCGAAGTTAACTTAGTAGGGAGCCGGTAATTTTAAGTCTTGAGGAAAGAATTGTCCAAAGTATTAGGCATAAGAGAGATTTATAATTCAACCTATGTTAATAATGATCATTAACTAATAAGTTACACAAGAAATCTAAAAAGAAGAAAAGATAATTAAGCTGAATGCAAAAATATCCGCAAGCTGAAATCTGTGTTGAACTCTAAGAATTTGCTAAGGAACTAGCAAATGGTAGGAATGGGGGTATGATGGTAACACCATCATCCTCTATATCTAGCTTAATTTGATTAAATTCTAAAGTTAAATTCACCTAATTAATATACAAAAGGGTAGAATTAAATCTAGGTTGAATGAAGAAGAATTATCACAAAATAAGTTAATTCACTTATTTTAATAGATAAATATAAGTGCATATTAATCATTGGGTGAACCAAAAATTAATCTAAGGTTAAATAAGTGTAAAATTGAAATAAGTGGGATTGCATTGATTTATTTAAGGATTTATGAAACAAAAACTAAATTATAATTAATAAAATCTTAATTTCGACCTCACTTTAATTTAAAGGGTTCTGATAGAAATAAATGTAATCTAAACATTCTAATAATTGTTGAAAAATTTTCTATAAGGTTTAGAACATTCACTTTTACAAAATGAGCCCAAATTGATCTAAAACGAAGACCAAGGCTAATTAATATATTTTGGGTTAAATCGTAAATTGATCAATCAACTTCATCAAAATCCAAAATTGAAGTTACCATTAGATTCCTTGGGTCCAAATTAGGTTACCCTAAAAATTTCAAACTAATTGGACATCATCTTGACTTATTTTGCATATTGGCCCTCAACTTTTGAATCTCTTGCAATTAAGTCCAAATTTAATCCTTTCAATCCTTCATTGACGTCAGCGTCATCTTCTTCCTCAGCCATCGTAGCAACATGGCAAGCTGCATTTTGCACAATTTTTTGGAGTAGATTTTCTCCCAATCCTCGCAGATAGAACCTACCAAAATTAGTAGGAACCTTCCTCGATCATTCTTGTACACGTTGATGCAAATCACAGCCTTGCTTTCCATCTGTGGCCGTTGCATTCAAAGCCCAAAATCTCGCCAGAGTTCACGCATTTTTTCTATTTCAAGACTTTGAATCATCCATCTTCGCAGCTACTGCGCACCCATTCAACAATGTTGTCTCCGTGAGTCTCTTCGTCAAGTCACAGTGCATCTCCACCTCTTCTTCTTCTTCCATAACATTGCCATCGACGAAGACCTTGGAGCTTCTCTAACCACCCTCTACACCATACCTCATCACCAACTAAGACCACGGATCAACTTCGCCCTTCGTCGCCAAGCTTCTTGCCACAGAGTTGACTTCATCAACTTCCTCGCTCCTATCACCTCGCCGGACCCTCCTTCTTCCTTGCATCCAGCCATGTGCCAGCCGATGCTTCCTTGCCTCCGTCATCACCTCTAGGTAACACTATTTCTTCCTTTCCTCCTGTAGATTAGTTTAGACACCTCACATCCAACATCCATTGCCACTACCGCCCGCAATGCCACTATCTTCCCCATGTCGAGCATCTTTGCAGATGAACTCTCCCTCCTCGTTCCATGCACTACCACCAATCGACAACCACCCAACCACCTTCGCCCGACCACAACAGCCAAAAGCCCTCAAGAGATTGAGGGCTTCAACATCTCTAAAGCCCCACCAAACCCCCGCTGTCGCCACCATCTTCCTCGAGTTTAGCAAGCATCCTCCAGCCTCGTTGTAAAAAATCGACACTGCCACCACCTCCAGTGAACTCCGGGGAACTCTCTTGGCTATTTTCCTGAAGTCGAGACCACCCCCATCTCCAAGTCCACCACTGCCATTGCCTTCGTCTTCTCAGTCGTCGACAGGCCTTCTTCAGTCATCCCAAAACTTCCGAGCTTTACAAGAAGCTCCGTGAAGTCAGGAGAAGCCTTTTGAGATCGCCAGTAGGTCATTCCACGCAACGATGACCTCCCTTCAACTCTCGTCATCGTTGCCATCTTCTTCGAGGACAGCAACTCTCATAGTGGCAAAGCTTCTCCGAAAGCTTCCTAGAATTCCAAGGAAGCCCACTAACCTCTCTACGGGACTCGAAGTGCCTTTCGGCTCGTCATCCACCTTGAGCCCCCCACCTTTGCTCCAGCGATGTCTTGCTATTCTCCATCTTAGCCAATTACCCAAGAAGCATCACTACATCAGGATGAAAGCACACACGCCTTCAGCTGAAGGAAGTGAGTCACCATTTTGAAGTTCCTCTCCAACCTCTCTCCCTACATCCTCGATGAGGAAGAAGTATGACCCTCATCTTTATTGTGCATGGGCAAGGACCTGAAGGCAAATAAAAAGAGTTAAGGAGCCCATTGCGACTTATTCTTGAACTACTAAGGTTTAATTGAAATATCATTTCTTACGGGCCTTAGTTCTAATTTTTATCATCTGAATATTTCTTAATCTATGCTCAATTAGCTTAATTCCTTGATTTGCCCTAAATTGATTGAAACTTAATTCAAATATTTATGATTCAATTTCAGCTTAAGTACCTTTTTTTTTTGTCCCACATCGTGGAAATTAGAAAACCTTAGAGCGGCCCATTAGAGTATTAGGCCAAGGGGTAAGCCAAGGGGTAAGAGCCAATTTTATGAACCACAAAAAAATTTTGAAGTGTCAAGGAATTAGTTAGTGCTTAAACCTCATTAACGTTGGATTATTCTTAATTGAGCATTAATTAATAAATTTGTTAATTATTATTCCTTGCACTTGAAGATTTAAGTCTAATCATTTTATTTTCTAAAAACAAGTGCAAAGTTGAATTTGTCAAATTCTTTTGTAAATAATCAAATAGTGGTTTTCATGTAATATAATTGCTCCCTAAGAATGATCTCGGACTCACATTCAAGATTATAAATTTTAAAAGCTGATTTGTGTGATTCAACTATACTATGACGTGGATTTTAACAAACATTGTTTTGCACACGTCAAAGCCTCCAAATCAGAGGGTGTACAATTGAGCTAAATACTCTTATCCTATTAACTTTAACCTTGGTCAACAGAATTCCTTAGGACTCAACAACCTCAGAACTAATCAATCACCCTAGTTGATTAAGCTAACTACAACTTGAAGAGTCTAGATTTCCAACCTTAATGCCTAAGTCTGAGATCAATGCCTAGTAGATATCTGATTCCTAAGGAACTTCAAATCATGCAAATTATGCTATAAATAAGATTTCTTTTAATAATAATATAATGCAAAAATATCTACAAACAGGGTAAAAGAACTTAGTAAATGCAACTAACACCCCCCACCGATGCCTATTTCATGTAATGTCCTAATTCTATGCAATAAGCATAACATTAAGGGTAGAAATCACCTTAAATCTTTGAGTTTCACATCATGGTGCTACTAATTCTAGACCTAAAAAGCAATGCTACAAGATTGGGTTGCCACCCAACCAGGTTTAATGTCATTAGTTGGATGTAGTTTGCAAATAGGGTATATCAATCAATTTAGTAGAGCTGGTCAGAATTAATTTAAGATTTGACATTGTGCCCTAGCTAGAAGATGTCCACAGATGTGGACTAGTTGATGGTGCAACCCAAGTCAAAACGGTCGTATGCTTTTAAGATAATGAATTAGACATACTCGCATCGAAGGGCTTTTAAGCATGCAAATATGGAGAGCAATTCTAGGTTTAAACCCATGTAACACAAGTCTGAAAGGTTGGGCACTGGATAAATACTGAGTATAGAAAGTAAGCATCCGTTGAGAATGAAGCTTAAAATTATGATGGTGTGATGAGTATAGAAAGCAATCTAGTTCACCTGCCGATATTAGCTTTGCTTTTTATTGAGGTGCCTTGTTGCCTTTATTGCTGACTCAAGGTAGTCAAGATGGAGGTGAAGTTGAGTTGCTTAATGTGCCCAAGGTTAGGGTTGGGCATGCATCCCATCCTTTCTTAGGAAAAGACGCTTTGTAGACTACTCAAGGGGATTGGGGTCCTTTCCTCTCTAGCATTAATGCCTCCCTTGGAAATCGGTACGCCTATTCTAGGGATCGTGCCCTTAGAGCTATCACACCGCATTTACTGCGAGCATGGCATTTTGGGTTGGTGTTTTAGGAAGACGTGTGCATCTGTTCACCTCATACAACCTATAAATAGGGGCAGTGTGGGGTGTGTTTCACTTCATTCTGACTCCTTTGGGGATTTTGAGAGAGGATGGTGATGATTAGTTGGCCCTAGCTATTGCCTCATTGGGCTTGGGTGCCACCTGTTGGTTTTGATGAAATCGTTTATCTTGGAGCTTCAAAATTGTAGAGTGGGCCTTCACCTATTGCTTGTGTTCCGGAGGCCCTCTTGGAGGTTGGGACCCTTTTTTTGTTGCAACTAATGAGGGGTGCTTCATAGGCAGACCAATGAAATGTTGGTTGGACTTCTGCAGTGGTGTGGTAACGGGTGCCCAAATTGGGTTGCATCCCTCTGAACTAGGGTAGATCCCCTTATGTAAAGGCACATCAATTAGGTCGCTGATTGTTGCAGTGCTTCTACCATGTTTTAGAAAATAGATACATCATAGTATAGGCAATAAAAGCATAACAACACTTAAATTTGTAAGTGCTCAAAAAATCGTGAGTTCCGAGGTCATTCGTCGGGAGAAAGTATAGCAATTCAATCCACCAACAATCAGAAATAATGATGCAATGAGCACAATAATTAATCACAAATATAATATGCTATAATTAATCAACTAAAAAGATATTCAATTACAATCAAGAATGTATCTCAAGAATCGGTGACAAAAAAAATATAAAGAGAAGCCTAAAAATGGCGGTTGAAACCACCAATTAAGGCCTGCAATTAAGCACAAATCCCAAGTCAAATTTCAATACCAACAGTAGTCTCAAGCTAAGTCAGAGCTAATTTTTACTCAGATTAGATGTTGAGAACAAGGCTCAGATGCCTTAATTATCCAGCCAAACAGCCTCTCAAATTTTGCCTAAGTGTAGGCACATTTCCCAAGAATCCACAGTGCAAAAACCCTGTCCTCTCAGAAAATTCCCTTCTCTCTCTTTCTGAACCCGGTTGAGGACTAATTGGGTAAACGGATCCGGGTCCAGGCCCGCTGACGTGCATGGCGGGCGAGGAGTGAGAGGGTATAGGCGAGAGGGACCTCACCCTAGTGTTACGAGGCAAGCAGCTATCGCACGTAAAACTTTATTAGTCAATTTAAAATTTAAAATTTAAAATGCCACGATGTGGCACTATTTGGAGGGGTTTTGTCGCATGTTGTAGCAGGTGGAGAATCTCGTCGAATTGGAGCAGCTGTTGTTGCTTGTTGCTTCAATTGAGAGCCTGGAGGGCTTTGCAACTCTCATCCATGTCAGCTGGAACTGGTGGCAGGGTGTATGGCAGCCGGAGAAGGGCAGACAACGACAGGGAATCAACAGCGATAGGAGATGGTCCGACGAACCCTGAAATCAAGAGTACGGGCTTAATGCCCCAATTAGACAGTTCATAAGCTTCGTCGTGGTGTGTGGAGTGTGGTGGAGGTGTTAATTCGGTGAGTAGAGGTGTGTGGTGGGCGGTTGTGGTCGGAATGTGTAGCTGGAAGGTGGGTTGTTCGACAATGGGCTGGAGTGGCCAAAACCCATAATAAGTTGAGGGGTTTTGGTGGCGAGGTCTAGGCAAAGGTTGTGGATGTGGTGGCACTATGTTTGGTGTAGTGTGGCACTGGTGCGAGCTTGCTGGAGCTCACATCGGAGGTGGAGAAGATGAGGGCAGAGGAGGTGGTTAAGTATGTCAAACCTAGATCTAAATGTGTGGTAGGAGTCTAGAGAGGGAGAGGGAAAGGTTAAGGGACTTAAGGAGGAGAGAGAGAGAGCAGGAAGCGTCCGACATTGGCCAGCCAAACACGAGGAAAATGACGAAGTACAATGAAGGAGAGCAACGATGACGAGGGCTGAAGGAGCTCCTATCGTGGCGAGGAGCAAAAGAGAGAGAATGAAGGCAGACCGTCCAAGTTGGCAATTGGACGACCGGAAGAGGAGGAAGAGTGCGGTCGCCGGAGCCGAAGACGATGATGGCCGGATGATGGGAACACCATCATAGGCCTTAATTGGTCACTTTTAGTCAGCTTTGAAAGATAAATGCTCCTACATAACCACCTAAGGGTTACAACTCCACATTATTCTATTTTGAGAAGAGAATAAGAAAGTTGGGTTAATTCTGTAATTTTAATATCATATCATGAACACAGAATAATCATAGGGTTTGGTAGGGGTAAAATTAAGGTCAAATGAGCATTAAAAACTAACAAGTGGGTCCATACAAATAGAAACGAGGTTTCATGCATTTTGAGAACCAATATAACATCCAAAACCCTAATTTCAAATCTGCTTAAATTACAAAGGTTTTGGTTAGGATAAAATTCATCTAAATCTCCTAAATTTTATAGAAAAATATTCCTTGTGGTTTGGTAACCTTGATTTGACCTTTAGAACCTATTTTGACCTTAAACAGAGTCACAGACAAAGTTCTGCCCTAATTTAGGTTTCTATGCAAATTTCCCAGTCAAACTTGGTCAAAACTCAAATCCGCCTTCAACATCATATTCCTTGGGTCCAAATTAGGTTTATACCAAAATTTTAGCTCAATCAGAGTCCATCTTGACCTACTTTGCATTCTAGACCCTTAAAACTTTATTTTTCACACTTAAGCCCATAGCTTTCGAAATCTTTGCATTTATCCCCCTAACTTCTCATCATTTTCTTCAAAAAGGTCCCTACCACCATTAACAGTGTGAACCCAAACACACCGACCTTCAATCTGGGATTTCTCCCTGATTTCTCGATAATTCCTTCCAAAATTAGAAGGAATGATCTTGAGAGAATCCCCAATCATCTGAACCTTGTCTTAGACTCCAATTCTCATCCAGGAGCTCATGCAAACTCCTCAAGATTAGGGATCTATTTCCCTGGAAATCCGAGCTCTTCGAGCTTGTTTCCAAGCTTGGAGCAAGCCCTGAGACCTTTAAAAGGTCCCCCATCTCAAGATCTCGCTCCTTAGCAAGTTTTTGGCTGAAAACAACCCTTCCTCCACCTCAGGCCTGCTCAAGACTCGTCTCCGGTGACCTTCCTCCTCCGGTCTCTTCACCTTCTACCATGTACCATAGGTAGCAGGTTCTTCCTCTCCATCATCCGCACCTCACCACACCTACAAGGGGCTTCCTCCCCCTTTAGACATCGTTGTTCCTCTCCCCGGAGCTTCTTTCGTCTCCGATGCCGGCCAATCATAGCTAGCATCTCCTCCACCCTCTCATCGTCTGCAACTTCCTTAGTTCGACTCCTCACCTTCCCCTGACCTGACACACACACTTAAACACCACATTTGCACGCTCTCACGACCCTGCCACTGTCGTCTTCCTCTGCTCCAACAACACTCCGGCGAAGCCTTCTGCTCACTCCACTACACCAAACTTCCTGCCATCGATCCCTACACCTCATCGTTCCTCGCCCACCAAAACCCCTTAAGAAATTGAGGGGATTAGCCACTTAATGCCTCCACCAGACACCACCCTCACCGCACAACCTTCCCGAGGTTGCCAGACCTCCAACAGCACCCTCACTCCACGAAAGCTCCACCAAAGCACTCGTCGTTCACCAATGATCCTTCTAAGCTACTCTAACGTGGCTGAGAGGTTGTGTTTTTTTATTTCAGGTGCTCGTCATCACTCCGTTGTTGCACTTGCCTTCTCCAACCTCCACTGTAGTCCTCCGGCCACAATCATCCATGATTCTACTTCTAGGTGCTGCGATTGAGCTCTAGGTTCCCAGATCCTCAATCAAAGACTTCGACTGCAGTTGCTGCTCCAATTGGAACCTTCAACCTCCTCAGCTACTATGCAAAGAATCTCTGTATGATAGCCCCACATTGTGAAGAGAAAGCCTCCCTACAACACATATAAGGAAAAAGTGATGAGGGCTTATCGCCTTCAAGTCACTGGGGTCAGGTCCCTACCATACGCCCCCGCACACACTGTGCCTCACACGCTCGTCCACACCCTCACCCGTGCACACGCCACGCAGGTCTGGGTGGTGGATCCAATTACCTAATATCTAGGTCCGATTTTGATCTTGGGAAGAAGGAAAGAGGATCTAAGAGAGAGGAGGGTGGGTTTTGCTACCTCGAGATTTGAGCCCTCCCCTCTCTCTACACTTAGCAAGCTTTGTGAGGCCCTTGAGCCTATGTTGCTGCTGCTGCTGCTGTGTTCTTGAGGCTCTTGAAGGAGAAGAGCCTTGTTCCCTTGAGAAGGGCCCTTGAGCCTCTTCTATTAAGACAACTGAAGCCTGTGGCCTATTGTCTGGGCCCTCTGCTGGTTACTATTGAGATATTTAAAGTACTGAAATTGATTGTGGATTACTGTTGAGATATTTAAGTGGTTGTAAGCATAACATTAAGGGTTAATTTAGTGATTCAAATCACCATTTTAACCTGATCTTTTTGCACTATTCTTCTGGTTTTATTGAAATATCATTTTGAGTATTATTGATTTCACTTACATATATATTTCTTGTAATTGGTGAATTAAAATTGCATACTTGCTCCTTGTAAATAATCTCAGACTCTATTTTCTAAATCTTAGTTTACAAATTTAAATGATTTGAACGATTTTGTCCTATACTATGACACATTTCCTAAACAATGATGATTTTGCCTGAACACCGAAGGAGGAAATCCAATCCAATCTTGACTGAGGAGTATGTTGGGAGATCCCAGGACTTATATAGGTGAGATTTGGGCTTCAAATACCTAGAACTCATGAATTGGAGTACTTTTGGAAACAAGAGTCCCTAATTTTTAAGAGCTCGCCGGAGCTCTTTGCTCCATATGGGAGCCTAAGATTAAGTTCACATGGTAGAGAATCTCCTTGAGATTCATCCTTCCAAGTTTGGAAGGATTTGGGTGTAGATTGAAGGATAAATCAAAGATTGAAGTCGGTTGCCAAGGGTTTGAAGATGCTTTTCGCACTTCAATGGTAGCAGAGGTATTTTTGCAAAGACAATGACAAAGTTAGGGGCCTACATGCAATAAACTTGAAACCTAGGGGTCTTAATGTAAAGGATAGAGATTTTAAGGACTAAAATGCAAACTAAGTCAAGATGGACTCTGATTGGGCCTAAATTTTGGTGTTAACCTAATTTAGACCCAAGGAATCTAATGGTGAACTTGGATTTGACTTTTTCCTATGTTTGATTGGGCAAAACCCAAATCATGATAAAATCTCGTTTGAAACTCTGGTTTTGGTTAAAATGGATTCAGATAGTCAAACCAGAGGTACCAAACCTCTTAGAATATTTTTCAATGATTTTTAGGAGATTTATATTAAATTTATCTCAATTAGAACCCTTTCAATTTAAGCAAGATTGATAATTAGGGTTTTTAATGATATTTTAATCCCCAAAATGCGTGAAATCTTGATTCAGTCAATGTGAGCCCACTTTTTTAGTCTTTTATGTTTATTTGACCTTTAATTAACCCTTAATCAACTCCTTATTTAATCTACATTTGTGGTTGGATGTTAAAGTGGTAGAATTAATCCCATTTTTCTTTCTCCTCAAAACAGTTTAATATGGAATTATGACCCTCGTATGATCATTTAGGAGCATTTATCATTTGAATCTAACTAATTTTGGCTAGTTAGGACCCATGATGGTATTACCATCACCGGTTGTGCCTGTTATTGGTAGGGCTTCCATGAAGGCTCTCAAAGGCTAATGTCCCTCCTGTGAAGTAAGTCAGGGGACCTTACAAGCTTGATAGCTATTTCAACAGAGGGAAAATTTGAGGGATTGCCTCCATGTGTGGTCCTTACAAGGTCATAGTTGCTCGCTTCTACAAGCCTTTGAGGTGGCCCGCTTAGGCTGATTAGCATGCATTGCTTCCGTTCGAGCGGGACCACCTCCTGTGGCTTCCCCTCCTTAAAGCTACCCCCGAAACAACCAACTAGGAGGTCAAAAGCTAGTTAGGTGGTGTCCCCTCTCTACGAGCCTAACAAGTTTGCGGAAATCCAAGGCCTCTAACTTCGTCCAAGTGGCTAGGGTGACATTGATCCTCCTAAGGGCCCTAGTCTCATTATGGAGGCCTTATTAAGGTGGCCAAGGGTCTCAGCCTTCGGCCAAAGTGACCCCGTTTCCCTTCCACTCTAAGGTGAGGAGTCGATCAGTGGCGACCTCTTTCTCTAGTTGAGCAACTTGCGTGACTTGCCCGACATGTGCTAGAACCTTTGCGGGTTTGTGGACACTCATCCTTGGAGGAGCTAGGTGGTGAGGATGGTTGTCCTCGTGGGATGGTCATTTGTTGGATATTTTCTACACTTTTTATGATTCCCCTTTTAAATATTTTGGTCTCCCCTTATCCTGATGTACGCTTATTGCCATATCTTGTTGTAATGGAAAGGGAGAGTTTTTGTGTTTGTTTCCTTATGGAATGATTGCATGTTTCAGCCTGTGCCTTACGTCTGATACTTTCATGCAAGTTTCAAAGGATAATGAAGGATGGTGCCTCCATTATTCATTTTTTTGCTTCGACTTGGTTGCACGACTGATTCTTCCTAGGGCATTGGTTTACCCTAGTGAGACAAGAGAAAGGGGGTGGGGTTTGTTCCTCCTTCCTCCCTTCGACTGATCCCAACCTATTGGTTCCGAGCATTGTGGCACCTCAAGATTAGATTTTTCTAGGCACCTCTACTCAGTGCATGTCTCTGTAGCAATCCTTCTCTCGACTCTCCTTAGAGGTCTCGAGGGCACTTATCTTCCGAGGGTCACAACCCTTTGGCTAGGGGGAGGGGGGGTTCAAAATCTCGTCAACCTTTTGTTTTCACTTCCTCTTTTTCATCATGGGAGGTGGGTTTGTCACATGTCGGAAGGTTCTTCCTGTTCTTAAGTGGGGGGTCGTCATCCGAGAGAAAGGGAAGGAGGCTAGGCACTATGCTCTTAAGAAAGGGAGAGGGGTCCTTCATGGCATGCTCGATAGAGGGAGCGAGGCCAATCATGGTGCATTCAAGAGGATAGCCTTGGCATTGTGTGGGGTTTTTGTGTTGGAACTCTATTCCACATTTTCTTAAGTTTTGGTGTTAACAAAACTATAACAATTACACATATTCTTATAAGATTGAAGCTTAAAATGAAGGGTAGGAGAAAAACCTCCTTCGTGAATCCAAGCCCATTATTTTAAGCTTCTGTAGGAGAAAAACCTCCTTCATGAATCTAAGCCCATTGTTTTAAGCTTCTATCTTATAAGAATATCTATAATTGTTATAATTTTGTCAACACCAAAATGAGGGAGATTGTTGAAACTTTGTTCCACATTTTCCTAAGCTTTGGTGTTAGCAAAAACCCATTTTTGGATTAATAATTATTTCATGAGAAATCTTACAAAGAATAGGCTCTTATCAAAAAATTTGAAGCAAATTGATGGATGGTGGATTCCTGATGAATTTGTTTACAAAGTTGTGTTTATTGCTTTCATTTTGGTTCTTGTTAGATGTTTAAACATGCTTCGATAGGATTTTAAAATCATGTGTTGCAGTATAGGTGACCAAAGCAAGTTTAATATTTAATTTTATAGTTCTCGAAATAAAAGTATCCCGAGATTGTCTCTAGGAGCAAACGTATGCACAAATTACCACTATTTAAAATATTTACAAATCACTCGGGTGAACTTATTACGTGGAATCAAGCTTTAAAAATAAAATAGGTTCACAATATCACTTTAAATTACATAATAAGATGATTATATTGGGTCCTAAAAAATTATTTAATGCTCAGAAAATGTAATAATCAAAATAATTATCACATGTTCATCTAATTAGTCACAACTGAGCATTAACAATATGGTTTGATGAGATATTTGTTGAACGTCGAGTTGCTACGCTAAAGTGTTTGGTTTTAAAAAACCTGTCGTCGTAGTATAAAAGCTAAGAACTCGTGTTCAATAAATAAAATTTATACTGGAATAGAAACCCAGGTCGAACACAGGGAGGCGGACATTTGATTTAAAAACACGCATTTGTTTTATTTGTCACGAAGTAAATTAATTGATTCCAACTATCTAACTATTTACAATAAATAGAAGGTAGAGAGAGAGAGAATATTACAAACAAAAACCAAAAAAGAGATGTAGAATGAACATGGAATTTCATCATCAGAAAGATTGTTCATTACACTAGAAAGCAGGAAAATGATTACACTAGAAAACAGTAAATCTATTCTAGAAAGCAGTAAATCTATTCTAGAAAACAGTAAAAAGAATGGGGAGAGAGATATCCTCCTCGATGGTCGCTTGGAGGATGAGTCGGACAGGACGATGCCTGGACGAAGGAGGACGGAGCAGGGCGAAAGAGGATGAAGCGGAAGAACAGGAACGGGGCAGCACATCGTCATCGTCACGGGATCCGCTTCCAAAAGGGGACAAAAAATTGACTTTATCTCGTGAGAAGCATCCCGAGTGTGAGACAAGCTTCTCTTGAGCTTTGGAGAGGGAGAGAAGAGAAGGAAGGGATGAGAATTTCCTATGGAGGGGGTCTCTTTTATAGTTGCAAGGAGTGGGGGCATTTTGGTCATTCCAATTTGAAAAAATTAATTCAAGACCTTTAGGGATGGATAAATCCATCGCTAAAGGTCCTAACGTGGGCGTAGTGGGCAGCACACGCGCACTCGCTCACCTCCTCACGTGTAATGTGCATTCACGTCCTTTAATCATCAGCCATCTGATCGCGAGATCGGACGGCTTAAGTCGCTCGTCACTGCACCTCCTCTACGTGCCTCACCATGTCTGATCTCGTGTCGCCTCGTCGTGTCAGATGGCGCATTCAGCCGATTGGGCACGCACAGCCACTCGATCTCCATCGTGCGGTAGATTACGCCCGCACGGCTGCACCTGCTTCTTACGACTCAATCACGCGCTTCGCACTTCGCGAGAGTGCCTTGGACCAACGCACCACCTGCACATTTGTGCTGCGCTAAGGATTTGTGCACGCACATCCACAGCCGTTGGATGCACATCCAACGGCAAAGAAGCGACGCTCTAATTGAAGAAGAGAAGGTGCGGCGGGTACTTCGACCAGTTGGGCGGCTGAGATGGTGCCACATGGCGCCATCTGAGCCGTCCATCTTCTGGATGATGTAGATGGTGCCACGGTTGTTGGATTGAGTCGATTTTTGTGCCGTTAGGCTACGATCGTCGATCCAAATCCATCCGTGCAGTTGGATTTGTTGTTTGAAGTGTGGATTCACACCATCTTGGCCCTTGATCTTCTAGGGTTCCCCGATCTCTATCTGATGCTACAGATGTCTGATTAAGGCGATCTTGGTGTCGTTGAACTCCAATCGTCTCCCTGATCACATCTGTACGGTTGAATCTTTGATTCGAGGCCCCAATAAAAAGTTTGCCCTATCCATGAATAGAAAAGGAGACAATTAAACACCATTTTATTCAAACTAATCTAAATGCAAGATGATGCATGTTATGCAATATTTATAGTATGCAATGCAATCCTATGCTTAAGAACATGCATAAATAGACATCTTAAGTAATGTAAACATGTTTAGATCAATATTGCACTAAGATTCTATATATAAATAATCCTTCAACAAATTCAATAAACTACTACAACTCAGTCCCTAAAAGTTTGCATTTTGGTCCCTGATTTATCGCGTTCACATCCTTGGAGACTTCTTTTTTCTTTTAGAATAGTCCCTCGGGCATTTTCCAAAGGAGCACGTCCCTCCTTACTCAGCAGTAGGCCGTGCATGGGAGTTTCTCAAGCTCACCGGAGGGAGAACGACCGGGAGATCTAGCCGATGGATGGGGTTCCCGTTGGTTGAGGATGGTCATTGGAAGCTTGTCGACCAGATGGTGGCTCTCGATCATCGAATGGAGGTTACGATGAAGGACAATGTGGAGGTCAATGAAAGCTTCTCAGTGAGATCCTACACGAAGAGAAATGGCCTTGCGACCCAAATTAAATACGTAGAAACCTCTGTCATGACTTCGCTAAGGTGGTGGTGGTGGTGATTTGTTGCAAGGAGGTCGAAGGAGCTTCGACGAACACGACGAAAGGTGGTGGTCGACATGGGTGTCCGGTGGAGGTTGTGGACGGTCGATCCCTTTAATTGAGAGAGGGCTTTTGTTCCTCTAGTCGAAGCGATGCTCGTGGGGTGGGCGATGATGGGGGAGGTGGCATCGAGCACGAGGTGTGCTCACTGAATGTCCGCCGACCTGTGGCCAATGGCGAAGAAGATGAAGGAGAGGAGGAGGATGTGGTGATCGAATCCAAGATCTAAGAGTCCTAAACTAATTTAGAAGAAGAAGGGGAGAAGAGAGGTTACCTAGGAGAGGACAAGGTGGACAGAGGAGCTCACTGGTGTGGTAGCCGGACTTGTGGGAGAAGAAGGAGACGGCGAGAAGATTTGGAGTCGAAGAAGGGGCTAAGGAACTACATCTGGTGGTCGGGAGCACGGTGAGGAAGCAAGGAAGGTAACTGTGACCTAGTTTGATGGCAAAGCACGATGAAGATGGAGATTGAAGAAGCTCCAAGGTCGGCGTTAATGGCGGCACTCGAAGAGGAAGGAGGGGTGTTATGCTCACCAAAACTCGACAACCAAACTCGGAGGACATGCACGACCTTTTATAGATGCGCTCAGGAGCTAGCGACGACTGATTGTTGTGAGAACATCTCGCAAACAACTTGCACCAACCTCCCAACTTTGATTGAAGATTGCGACCGGCCGTCGTGACCAATGGTGGTGGAACGACCGCCAGTGGATGCGAGAATCATTGAATAATAACTTTATCAAGTCTTGCAAAGAGAGGTGGACAGAGTCAGTGGGAAATTGCACGTGAATCTCACCAAATCTCATGCCATGGCTGCTGAGGGAGGAGGTGCTGGCAGGGACCATTGCGTGAACAAGATGATGAAGATGGGGGGAAGTTTAGGGGGGTCTTTGAAGTTTCAAGGGTCAAATTGTAAAATAGGTCCAGATGAAATCCAAATGAGCCCAAATTTTCATGGTAACCTAATTTGGACATAAGGAAGTCGATGGTGACTTCAAGTTTGGTCTTGATGTCATTTTCTTGGTCAATTTACAATTTAGCCTAAAATGTACCAAATTCCTATCAGCAAATCTCTTTTAGGTCGAAACAAGTTTTGATTGTCAAATTGACTTGGTCAAATCTTATAAAATATTTAAAATTAATTTTTAGAAGGTTTAGATTACATTTATTTCTATTGAAACTATTTTAATTGAAACAAGGTCAAAATTAACCAGTTCAATTGAGGATTTATCACCCAATTTGAATGAAAATACTAAATTACTCAGTATCAACCCACTTTTAGGACAATTAAGTTCAATTGGCCTTTAATTAATCATAAGTTCACCCTCTAACTATTCTGCATTTATAATTGTTCGTAAAAATTACAGAATTATTCCCATTTCCTATTAATTCCTCTCTCTTCAACCCTGATTGAGTTATACCATTTTAATGTGTTAATTAGGTGAATTTAACTTTAAAATTTAGCCAAATTAGGTTAGATATGATGGATGATAGCGATGTCATCATACCCCCATGCCTACCATTTATTAGTCCCTTAGCAACTTGTACAGTTCAGCATAGATTTTCAACGTAAAGGTAATTTTGTCATTTAACTCAAAAATATTTATCTCCCTTCTTCGTTCTTGCCAATTACCAATATTCATTTAAAGTTCGTACTTGACCCTTGGTATAAATTTTTCATGATGGGAAGACTTCTTCCCTTAGGGATGACATAATAGGTGATCTATGATTTAACCCTAGCTTTTAGGTTTAGGTAGAAGATGTCTAAGTCGAAGGATTTATCTTTGGTGGCTCACACTCTTTTGGTGCTACATGTAATCTAGTACTTCAGACTCTAAATTTCCTGATGAAGGTGTTTACAAAGTTGTGTTTATTGCTTTCATTTTGGTTCTTGTTAGATGTTTAAACAAGCTTCGATAGGATTTTAAAATCACATGTTGTAGTATAGGTGACCAAAGCAAGTTTAATATTTAATTTTATAGTTCTCGAAATAAAAGTATCCCGAGATCATCTCTAGGAGCAAACGTATGCACAAATTACCACTATTTAAAATATTCACAAATTACTCAGGTGAACTTATTACATGGAATCAAGCTTTAAAAATAAAATAGGTTCACAATAGCACTTTAAATTGCATAATAAGTCGATTATATTGGGTGCTAAAAAATTATTTAAGGCTCAGAAAATGTAATAATCAAAATAATTATCACATGTTCATCTAATTACTCACAGCTGAGCATTAACAATATGGTTTGATGAGATATTGCACTAACATTCTATATATAAATAATCCTTCAATGAATTCAATAAACTACTACAACTCAGTCCCTGAAAGTTTACATTTTGGTCCCTGATTTATCGCGTTTATATCCCTGGAGACTTCTTTTTTCTTTTAGAAAAGTCCCTCGAGCATTTTCCAAAGGAGCACGTTGCTCCTTCCACAGTAGCGGGCCATGCATGGGAGCTTCTCAAGCTCGCTAGAGGGAGAATGATCGGGAGATCTAGCCGATGGATGGGGTTCCCATTGGTTGAGGATTGTCGTCGGAAGCTTGTCGACTAGATGGTGGCTCTCGATCGTTGAATGGAGGTTGCGATGAAGGCCAGCGTGGAGGTTGATGAAAGCTTCTCGGTGAGATCCTACATGAAGAAAAATGGCCTCGTGACCGAAATTAAATATGTAGAAACCTCTATCGTGACTTCGCGAAGGTGGTGATTTGTTGCATGGAGGTCGAAGGAGCTCCGATGAACACGACGAAAGGTGGTGGTCAGCATGAATGTCCGGTGGAGGTTGTGGACAGTCGATCCCTTTAATTGAGAGAGGGCTTTTGCTCCTCCCATCGAAGCAGTGCTCGTGGGGTGGACGACGAAGCGGGAGGTGGCGTCAAGTGCGAGGTGTGCTCACAGAATGTCCGCCGACACGTGGCCAATTGCGAAGAAGATGAAGGAGTGGAGGAGGATGTGGTGGTCGAATCCTAGATCTAAGAGTCCTAAACTAATCTAGAAGAAGAAGGGGAGAAGAGAGGTTACCTAAGAGAGGATGAGGTGGATGGAGGAGCTCGTTGGCATGGTGGCCAGACTTGTGGGAGAAGAAGGAGACAGCGACAAGATTTGGAACCGAAGAAGGGGCTAAGGAACCGTGTCTGGTGGTCGAAAGCACGATGAGGAAGTGAGGAAGGTAACCATGACCTGGTTTGACTGCAAAGCATGATGAAGATTGAGATTGAAGAAGCTCCAAGGTCGACATTAATGGCAGTGCTTGAAGATGGAGGGGTGTTATGCTCACCAAAACTCGACGACCGAACTCGAAGGACATGCATGACCTTTTATAAATGTGCTCTGGAGCTAGCAACGGCTAATTGTTGTGAGAAAAACTAGTAAACAACTTGCACCAACTGCCCAACTTTGATCGAAGATTGCGACCGGCCGTTGTGACCAATGGCGGTGGAATGACAGCAAGTGGATGTGAGAATCGTTGAATAATAACTTTGTCAAGTCTTGCAGGGAGCGATGGATAGAGAGAGTAGGAAATTGCGCGCGAATCTCACCAAATCTCACGAAATGGCTGCTGAAGGTGGAGGTGTTGCAAGGGACCATTGCGTGAACAAGATGATGAAGATAGGGGAAGTTTAGGGGGGTCTTTGAAGTTTCAAGGGTCAAATTGTAAAATAGGTCCAAATGAAATCCAAATGAACCCAAATTTTTATGGTAACCTAATTTGGACATATGGAAGTTGATGGTGACTTCAAGTTTGGGTCTTGATGTAGTTTTCTTGGTCAATTTACAATTTAACCTAAAATGTACCAAATTCCTGTCAGCAAATCTCTTTTAGGTCAAAACGAGTTTCGATTGTCAAATTGACTTGGTCAAATCTTATAAAATATTTTTAATTAATTTTTAGAAGATTTAGATTACATTTATTTCTATCAGAACTATTTTAATTAAAGCAGGGTCGAAATTAGGCAGTTCAATTGAGGATTATCACCCAATTTGAATGAAAATACTAAATTACTCAATATCAACCCACTTTTAGGACAATTAAGTTCAAATGGCCTTTAATTAACCATAAGTTCACCCTCTAACTATTCTGCATTTGTAATTGTTCATGAAAATTACAGAATTATTCCCTTTTTCTATTAATTCCTCTCTCTTCAATCCTGATTGAGTTATACCATTTTAATGTGTTAATTAGGAGAATTTAACTTTAAAACTTAGCCAAATTAGGTTAGGTATGATGGATGATAGCGATGTCATCATACCCCCATGCCTACCATTTATTAGTCCCTTAGAAAATTGTAGAGTTTAGCATAGATTTTCAGCGTAAGGGTATTTTTGTCATTTAACTCAAAAGTATTTATCTCCCTTCTTCCTTCTTGCCAATTACCAATATTCATTTAAAGTTTGTACTTGACCCTTGGTATAAATTTTTCAAGATGGGAAAACTTCTTCCCTTGGGGATGACATAACAGGTGATCTGTGATTTAACCCTAGCTTTTAGGTTTAGGTAGAAGATGTCTAAGTCGAAGGGTTTATCTTTGGTGGCTCACACTCTTTTGGTGCTACATGTAATCTAGTACTTAAAACTCTAAATTTCCTGATGAAGTTGTTTACAAAGTTGTGTTTATTGCTTTCATTTTGGTTCTTGTTAGATGTTTAAACGCACTTCGATAGGATTTTAAAATCACGTGTTGTAGTATAGGTGACCAAAGCAAGTTTAATATTTAATTTTATAGTTCTCGAAATAAATGTATCTCGAGATCGTCTCTAGGAGCAAACGTATGTGCAAATTACCACTATTTAAAATATTCACAAATTACTCGGGTGAACTTATTACGTGGAATCAAGCTTTAAAAATAAAATTGGTTCACAATAGCACTTTAAATTACATTATAAGATGATTATATTAGGTGCTAAAAAATTATTTAACGCTCAAAAAATGTATTAATCAAAATAATTATCATGTGTTCATCTAATTAGTCATAGCTGAGCAATAACAATATGGTTTGATGAGATATTGCACTAAGATTCTATATATAAATAATCCTTCAACGAATTCAATAAACTACTACAACTCAGTCCCTGAAAGTTTGCATTTTGGTCCCTGATTTATCACGTTCACATCCTTGGAGACTTCTTTTTTCTTTCAGAACAGTCCCTTGGGCATTTTCCAAAGGAGCACGTCGCTCCTTCCTCAGCAGTAGGTCGTGCATGGGAGCTTCTCAAGGTCGCCAAAGGGAGAACGATCGGGAGATCTAGCCGATGGATGGGGTTCCCATTGGTTGAGGATGGTCGTCGGAAGCTTGTCGACCAAATGGTGGCTCTCGATCGTCGAATGGAGGTTACGATGAAGACCAGTGTGGAGGTCGATGAAAGCTTCCCAGTGAGATCCTACACGAAGAAAAATGGCCTCGCGACCCAAATTAAATATGTATAAACCTCTACCGTGACTTCACGAAGGTGGTGATTTGTTTCATGGAGGTCGAAAGAGCTCCAACGAACATGACGAAAGGTGGTGATTGGCATGAATGTCCAGTGGAGGTTGTGGACGGTCGATCCCTTTAATTGAGAGAGGGCTTTTGCTCCTCCCGTTCGAAGCGGTGCTCGTAGGGTGGGCGACGAAGCAGGAGGTGGCGTCGAGCGCAAGGTGTGCTCACCGAATGTCCGTCGACGCATGGCCAATTGCGAAGAAGATGGAAAGGAGGAGGATGTGGTGGTCGAATCCTAGATCCAAGAGTCCTAAACTAATCTAGAAGAAGAAGGAGAGAAGAGAGGTTACCTAGGTGTGGACGAGATGGACGGAGGAGCTCACTGGCATGGTGGCCGGACTTGTGGGAGAAAAGGAGACGGTGAGAAGATTTGGAGCCGAAGAAGGGGCTAAGGAACCACGTCTGGTTGTCAGAAGCACAATGAGGAAGTGAGGAAGGTAACCACGACCCGATTTGACGGCAAAGCACGATGAAGATGAAGATTGAAGAAGTTCCAAGGTCGGCGTTAATGGTGGCGGTCGAAGAGGAAGGAGGGGTGTTATGCTCAACAAACTCGACGACCGAACTCGGAGGACATGCATGACCTTTTATAGATGCGCTCTGGAGCTAGCGATGGCATATTATTGTGAGAAAAACTCGGAAACAACTTGCACCAACTGCCCAACTTTGATCGAAGATTGCGACCGGCTGTCGTAACCAATGGCGGTGGAACGACCGCCAGTGGATGTGAGAATCATTGAACAATAACTTTGTCAAGTCTTGCTGGGAGAGGTGGATAGAGTTGGTGGAAAATTACGTGCGAATCTCACCAAATCTCACGCCATGGCTACTGACGGTGGTGCTGGCAGGGACCATTGCGTGAACAAGATGATGAAGATGGGGGGAAGTTTAGGGGGGTCTTTGAAGTTTCAAGGGTCAAATTGTAAAATAGGTCCAGATGAAATCCAAATGAGCCCAAATTTTTATGGTAACCTAATTTGGACATAAGGAAGTTGATGGTGACTTCAAGTTTGGTTCTTGATGTCATTTTCTTGGTCAATTTACAATTTAACCTAAAATGTACCAAATTCCTATCAGCAAATCTCTTTTAGGTCGAAACAAGTTTCGATTGTCAAATTGACTTGGTCAAATCTTATAAAATATTTTTAATTAATTTTTAGAAGGTTTAGATTACATTTATTTCTATCGAAACTATTCTAATTAAATCAGGGTTGAAATTAGCCAGTTCAATTGAGGATTATCACCTAATTTGAATGAAAATACTAAATTGCTTAGTATCAACCCATGTTTAGGACAATTAAGTTCAATTGGCCTTTAATTAACCATAAGTTCATCCTCTAACTATTCTTCATTTATAATTATTTTTGAAAATTACAAAATTATTCCCTTTTTCTATTAATTTCTCTCTCTTCAACCCTGATTGAGTTATACCATTTTAATGTGTTAATTAGGTGAATTTAACTTTAAAACTTAACCAAATTAGGTTAGGTATGATGGATGATAGCGATGTCATCATACCCCCATGCCTGCCATTTATTAGTCCCTTAGCAAATTGTAGAGTTCAGCATAGATTTTCAGTGTAAGGGTATTTTTGTCATTTAGCTCAAAACTATTTATCTCCCCTCTTCCTTCTTGCTAATTACCAATATTCATTTAAAGTTTGTACTTGACCCTTGGTATAAATTTATCAAGATGGGAAAACTTCTTCCCTTGGGGATGACATAACAAGTGATCTGCGATTTAACCCTAGCTTTTAGGTTTAAGTAGAAGATGTCTGAGTTGAAGGGATTATCTTTAGTGGCTCACACTCTTTTGGTGCTACATGTAATCTAGTACTTCATATTCTAAATTTCCCGTTGAAGTTATTTACTAAGTTGTGTTTATTGCTTTCATTTTGTCTCTTGTTAGATGTTTAAATGCGCTTCAATAGGATTTTAAAATCACATGTTGTAGTATAGGTGACCAAATCATGTTTAATATTTAATTTTATAGTTCTCGAAATAAAAGTATCCTGAGATCGTCTCTAGGAGCAAACGTATGCGCAAATTACCACTATTTAAAATATTCACAAATTACTCGGATGAACTTATTACGTGGAATCAAGCTTTAAAAATAAAATAGGTTCACAATAGCACTTTAAGTTGCATAATAAGGTGATTATATTGGGTGCTAAAAAATTATTTAATGCTCAGAAAATGTAATAATCAAAATAATTATCACATGTTCATCTAATTAGTCACAGCTGAGCATTAATAATACAGTTTGATGAGATATTGCACTAAGATTCTATATATAAATAATCCTTCAACGAATTCAATAAACTACTACAACTCAGTCCCTGAAAGTTTACATTTTGGTCCTTGATTTATCACGTTCACATCCCTGGAGACTTCTTTTCTCTTTCAGAACAGTCCCTCGGGCATTTTCCAAAGGAGCACGTCGCTCCTTCCTCAGCAGTAGGCCGTGCATGGGAGCTTCTCAAGCTCACCGGAGGGAGAACAAATGGGAGATCTAGCCGATGGATGGGGTTCCTGTTGGTTGAGGATGGTCGTCGGAAGCTTGTCGACTAGATGGTGGCTCTTGATCGTCGAATGGAGGTTGCGATGAAGGCCGGCATGGAGGTCGATGAAGGCTTCCCAACGAGATCCTACACGAAGAAAAATGGCCTTGTGACCCAAATTAAATATGTGTAAACCTCTACCGTGACTTCGCGAAGGTGGTGATTTGTTGCATGGAGGTCGAAGGACCTCCGATGAACACGATGAAAGGTGGTGGTCAGCATGAATGTCTGGTGGAGGTTGTGGATGGTTGATCCCTTTAATTGAGAGTGGGATTTTGCTCCTCCCATCGAAGTGATGCTCGTGGGGTGGGCGACGAAGCGGGAGGTGGCATCGAGCACGAGGTGTGCTGACCGAATGTCCACCGACGAGTGGCTAATTGCGAAGAAGATGGAGAGGAGGAGGATGTGGTGGTTGAATCCTAGATCTAAGAGTCCTAAACTAATCTATAAGAAGAAGGCGAGAAGAGAGGTTACCTAGGAGAGGACGAGGTGGACGGAGGAGCTCTCTCGCGTGGTGGTCAGACTTGTGGGAGAAGAAGGAAATGGAGAGAAGATTTGGAGCCGTAGAAGGGGCTAAGGAACCACGTCTGGTGGTCGGGAGCATGGTGAGGAAGCGAGGAAGGTAACCGTGACCTGGTTTGACAGCAAAGCACGATGAAGACGGAGATTGAAGAAGCTCCAAGGTCAACGTTAATGGCAACGCTCGAAGAGGAAGGAGGTGTGTTATGCTCACCAAAACTCGATGACCGAACTTGGAGGACATGCACGACCTTTTATAGATGCACTCTGGAGCTAGCGATGGCTAATTGTTGTGAGAAAAACTCGCAAACAACTTGCACCAATTGTCCAACTTTGATCGAAGATTGCGACCGGCCGTCATGACCAATGGCGGTGGAACGACCACTAGTGGATGTGAGAATCGTTGAATAATAACTCTGTCAAGTCTTCGAAAGAGAGATGGACAGAGTCGATGGGAAATTACACGTGAATCTTACCAAATCTCACACCATGGCTGCTGACGGTGGAGGTGCTGGCAGGGACCATTGCGTGAATAAGATGATGAAGATGGGGGGAAGTTTAGGGGGGTCTTTGAAGTTTCAAGGGTCAAATTGTAAAATAGCTCCAAATGAAATCCAAATGAGCCCAAATTATTATGGTAACCTAATTTGGACATAAGGAAGTTGATGGTGACTTCAAGTTTGGGTCTTGATGTTGTTTTCTTGGTCAATTTACAATTTAACCTAAAATGTACCAAATTCCTGTCAGCAAATCTCTTTTAGGTCGAAACGAGTTTCGATTGTCAAATTGACTTGGTCAAATCTTATAAAATATTTTTAATTAATTTTTAGAAGATTTAGATTACATTTATTTCTACCAGAACTATTTTAATTAAAGCAGGGTCGAAATTAGGCAGTTCAATTGAGGATTATCACCCAATTTGAATAAAAATACTAAATTACTCAATATCAACCCACTTTTAGGACAATTAAGTTCAAATGGCCTTTAATTAACCATAAGTTCACCCTCTAACTATTCTGCATTTGTAATTGTTCATGAAAATTACAGAATTATTCCCTTTTTCTATTAATTCCTCTCTCTTCAATCCTGATTGAGTTATACCATTTTAATGTGTTAATTAGGCGAATTTAACTTTAAAACTTAGCCAAATTAGGTTAGGTATGATGGATGATAGCGATGTCATCATACCCCCATGCCTACCATTTATTAGTCCCCTAGCAAATTGTAGAGTTCAGCATAGATTTTCAGCATAAGGGTATTTTTGTCATTTAACTCAAAAATATTTATCTCCCTTCTTCGTTCTTGCCAATTACCAATATTCATTTAAAGTTTGTACTTGACCCTTGATATAAATTTATCAAGATGGGAAACTTCTTCCCTTAGGGATGACATAACAGGTGATCTATGATTTAACCCTGGCTTTTCGGTTTAGGTAGAAGATGTCTGAGTCGAAGGGTTTATCTTTGGTGGCTCACACTCTTTTGGTGCTACATGTAATATAGTGCTTCAGACTCTAAATTTCTAGATTATCGAACAAATCAACCCGAAGAAATGCTCAAAAACTATGCTCTCTTTTAGTTCCTTTGTGCCCACTTTCTTTTTTTTTTCTTCATATATAAGAGCTCACAATCTCACCAGATTTGTTAATATACTTGGTGCTTTCTCATGGCATTAACACTTTGATTAAGTTCTGATAACCCTATAACTATGTTGGAATTCCTCAACCAGCATTTGGGCAGTCAGAATTACAGAAAGGTAGGTCAAGGCTGTATTTGGTGGATCATAAATGGTAGTGGGTATTGCTACCTCAATGAAATAGAACCAACACATAAACACAACTATGAACTCAAACACTTTTTTTTTTCGAAAATATCTATATACATATATATTTCGAGAGTATCTAATATATTTTTTTCTTTCTTCATTTTTTTTCTTCTTTTTTTTTATAATCAAATATCAACACAACACAACGTAACTTTCATTTATGAGGCATTATTGGGAAATGATGGTGTTTAAGAGGATATTGTGCAGCTTATTTGGAGAAAGTGCCTACTCTTGGCACCGGAAAGGAAAGGATAGAATAATGTATTTCTGACCTTTAACACTAACACCCTCCTTCAGCCGAGGATTCTGTAAAGAATGGTCGTAACCATCCACCTTAGTTCTAGTTTTATTAGAACTCGCTCTCTATGTATTTGCCTTATTTGGTGGCTCTCAGAAATTCACATAAAATGTTCACACACAGGAGCTGATAGTGAAAACTATGTGTAACTCTAAGTATCATTACCTAATCATCCAAAACTTAAGAGTCTTTGTACTAGACTTCGAACACCAATAGACACTCTACTCTCACCTTACAATTGTTTGGTGGATCTTATGGAAGAAATTTACCTAACTCCTTAACTGACTGTCCAAAGGTTTGACAAACTAAAAATGTCTATTGATTTTTCTCTTTCTCCCTTTCTCTCTCCTTTTTTTTTACTAAATCTATGTATATTTTTGGCGAGAACCCTTTAGAAATGACTTTTAGATGGCTACAATTTAATCCCCCCCATGCTTAAGTGTTGCAATGCCTTCACTGCAAATACAATGGGTTCATATTCAGTTTAGTTCATAATTTTAGAATAGGTTCTTAAGTTAGGAACCCTAAGGTGAAGTAAGAGTAAATTTTCAAATACTTTAAGAAAGGTCTCAGGGTTTTTCAAAAGAATGATGGGTTGCCTCCTATTAAGTGCTAAGTTTACCGCCATCAGTTGGGTGCAATGCGGCTCAAGTGGAATAGAGGTCAAAAGACTCACCGATCAAGCTTAAGTCATGAAGTTCAAGAAAAGGTTTGAGACATTGGTCATTAACAATAAATGGTGTAGAGTCAAGATCGGGAGGTGAGATTTCCACAGCTCCATTACCGAAGATCCTTCTTATAAGAAATGGTCCAGTCCACTTAGATCTGAGCTTGCCGGGGAAAAGTTTGAGATGGGCATCAAACAGAAGTACCTTCTGAACAGGACTGAATGATTTTCGTGAAATGTGCTTATCATGCAAGGTCTTTATTTGTTCCTTGTAAATTCTTGAGTTCTTGTATGCGTCGTTGTGTAACTCATCAAGCTCATTTATTTGTAAGTGACCGTGAATGCCAGCCTTTCCGAGGTCCAGGTTGCATTTTCGTACTGCCCAGTAGGCTTTATGCTCCATTTCTACAAGAAGGTGACATGCCTTCCCGTAAACAATTCTAAAAGGTGACATTCCCAACTGGGTTTTATGGGCGGTCCTATAAGGCTATAATGCTTCTAGAAGCTGGGTTGAGCAATCCTTTCTGTCAGGCTGAACTGTGACCTGCAGAATCTTTTTGATTTCCTGATTTGACAGCTCAGTCAGTCCATTTGTTTGCGGATGATATGAGGTAGAAATGCGGTGAGATACCCCGTATTTTCTAAGCACGAACTGAAAATGCACATTCACAAAATGAGTCCCTCCATCTAAGATAATTGCTTTCAGGACATTGAATCGAGAAATGTTATCATGAATAAATTTGATAATAACCTTATGGTCATTGGTTCGGGTCAGAACGGCTTCAATCCATTTGGACACACAGTCCACAGCAAGAAGAATATACTCGAAGTCGTTCGAGTTTGGAAATGAGCCCATGAAATGAATCCCTCAGGTATCAAAAATCTCGCACACGATTATCAAGTTCAAGGGTGTCACATCGCAATGACCCATGTTGCCCATGGTCTGACAATGAGCACATGCCCTATAGTAATTGTGTGATCTTTAAATAAAGTCGGCCAAAAAAAGCTGCTTGGAGGATTTTTGCTACAGTTTTATGTCCAAAAAAATGACCACTACAGACCTGGTCATGACAAATAGAATATCATCATTGACCTTTATATCAGGAATACATCGCTGGATGATATGATCCACTCCGAT
This sequence comes from Thalassia testudinum, assembly GCA_037157565.1. Taxonomy (NCBI): domain Eukaryota; kingdom Viridiplantae; phylum Streptophyta; class Magnoliopsida; order Alismatales; family Hydrocharitaceae; genus Thalassia; species Thalassia testudinum. Next base: position 304,930 of record JAZHRO010000003.1, on the reverse strand, counting down.
GCAGAAAAGATATGGATCTTCCTAGAAGAAATACTTGGCATCTAAAATCAACTTGTCCATTTTGGCTTTGGGTCAATCAGGCAGAATCTGGTTTGATGCCAAGTAATTCACAATGTTTGCATACCATGGAAGCCCAGCATTTATGCCCATAAGATGCTCATCCAGGAAATGTTCAGTAATAAGTGCTGAAGGATCAATGATAGATGAGGGAAGGCGGGACAAATGATTTGCAACTACATTTTGTTTACCCATTTTGTCATGAATCTCTAGATCAAATTCTTGCAAAAGCAAGATCCAACGAATCAGGTAAGGCTTTGCATCCCTCTTGGTGAGTAAGTGTCGAATTGCGGTATGGTCCGAGTATATCATAATGCGGGAAACGAGAAGGTATGACCGAAATTTCTCCAAGGTGAAGACAACAGCTAAAAGTTCCTTCTCAGTGATCGTGTAATTATGTTGGGCTTCGTCCAACGTTTTAATCATAGAGTAGATCACTACGGGTTTTTTCTGAACAAGGACTACCCCCACAGCATAATCCGAAGCATCGCACATGATCTCGAAGGGTAGAGACCAGTTAAGGGGTTACAACACTGGTGCCTTGGTGACTAGATCTTTAAGGATTTTGAAAGCTTCGGCACACTCGTCCGAGAAATCAAAGGGAATATCCCTCGATAATAAGTGAGTCAGGGGCCTACCGATTTTCAAGAAATCGGAGATAAAATGTCGATAGAACCTGATGTGCCCCAAGAAGGATCTAATGTCTTTGACCGAGGGGGGAGGAGGAAGTTTAGATATCAATTTGATCTTTGCTCAGTCAACCTAGATACCTTGTTCAGACACAAGGTGTCCAAAAACGATGTCCTGGGGAACCATAACATGGCTCTTTTCCCAGCTCAGGACCAGATTTACATCAATGCATCGTTGGAGGATCTTAGTCAAGTTTTTTCAAATACAGAGAAATCATCCATGAAGACTTCTAAGAATTCACCTACCATGTCAGAAAATATTGCCAACATGCACCGTTGGAAGGTGGCGGGTGCATTGTAGAGTCTGAATGGCATCCTACGGAACACAAATGTCCTATAGGGGCAGGTGAATGTGGTTTTCTCCTAATCTTCAAGATGAATGGCCACTTGATTATAGCCAGAGTATCCATCCAAGAAATAGAAGTACTGATTTCCCACTAATTTTTAGATAATCTGATCAATAAAGGATAGCGGGAAATGGTCATTCTTCGTTGAGGTATTCAATTTTCTATAGTTTATGCAGACTCTCCATGAATTTGCAACACGGGTAGGGATGGATTCTCCATACTCGAATTTAATAACGGTGAGCCCAGCCTTCTTAGGCACCACATGAATTGGGCTCACCCAAGGGCTATTAGAGATGGGATAGATAATATCCGCATGAAGCCATTTTATTATGTCTTTCTTCACAACCTCTTAAAGATTCGGGTTGAGTTGACGCTGTCCTTCATGCGTAGGTCATGAGCCTTCTTCTATAAAAATGTGATGTGTATAGTAAGAAGGGCTTATACCAATGAGATCAACCAAGGTCCAATCAATGGCCTTGCGATGTTCTCGGAGGATAGAAATCTGACGCATTTCCTGATCTATGGATAGGGAAGAGTTGATAATAATAGGAAACATGTTGTTTAAACCCAAAAAGACGTACTTGAGGTTGTTAGGAAGCGATTTCAACTCAAGTACCTGATTCTAAGCAGCAGTGGGAAGATCGGGGTTAGCCTAAGGGGGAACTAGAGGTGGACTAGGTTCCTCAAGGTGTAACTAGGATTGGGCTTCTAGAGGTTTTTGCTTAGGAGTAATCAAATCCAAATTATTAGGAATCTGGTCCTTAAGAAGTGAATCGATTCTATTCAATTCCTCAATCACACCACAATTAATTCCTCTATGGGCCTTAAAAATGTCAATGTTCATTGTTTTATCCTCGAATTTAATTTCCATTTGTCTCTCACAATTAATGTTCTCCCTAGCTTTTGCTAGGAACGGTCTTCCCAAGATTATAGGTGTCTCTTTCAAGTTCTCTGGTGCATCCATGTCTACAATAAAATCAACTGGAAAATAGAAATCTCAGACTCTTACAACTACATCCTCCAAAATTCCATGGGGTGAATTAATAGATCGATCTGCCAATTGCAAGGTCACTTTTGTGGGCTTAAGTTTAGGATCCTCAAAATATTTTAGGAGGGATGTAGGAATAAAGTTAATGGATGTACCTAAATCTAAAAGAGCTTGATTAAATTCTAGACCTTCGATCTTGCAGGAGATCAGAGGGGTGCCAGGATCTTTTAACTTCTACAGAAGCTTGCTTAAAATGATGGAGTTAACCTGCTTTGATAGCAAAATAGGACTCCCATAAGAATTTTTCAGCTTCTGCTTAGGTGTACATAAAATTTTCAAAAATCTCACGAAAGCTGGTATATGACGTATAGCATCCATCAAAGGAATGCTAATCTGAACTTGCTCAAAGAGCTTGACCAAGTTCTCATCAATCTGACATGGTTTCCTACCCTTATTTCCCCTGGTCAACGCCTCAGGAAAAGGTATGGTCCTAGGCTCATCCGGAATGGGTTATATTGGTCTTTGGTTATCCATGATAATTACTCCGAATTGAGATGTACTAGGATTAGGTTTAGTGTATCTCTTAGGCTCGAGATCCTTAGTACATTTACCGTTGTAGGTTGTTACTGAATGTAATCCCACAGGATATGGAGTGGGTAGGATTGGTGGTTGCTGCTGCTGAGACATATCAGGTAGAGAAGTTGATGCTTCTGACCCATCTTGATATATAGGTGCAGATGGGCCTGGTTGCACATAGTGGATTTGGCCCAATTTTGGGTTCGCAACGTACCTCTGGTTCAGTACGTTGTTAGGGTTTGGCAGTGGTTGCGAGGGTAAAGTGCCTGGCTGGCGAGTCCCAGCCATTTATGCAATTTGATTGCACATATCTGCCATATCCACGATATGCTACCTATGCATAGCAGCATTGGTCTTCTGCATATCAGCCAAGGTCTGAAGAATCATGCTCATTTGATCATCTTTCCTAGGCCCACGTTGAAAATTTGGATTGGGCCTAGGTTGAGTTGCCTGATATGAGTGGATTTTGTGGTCGAGGTTGATATTGAGGTCTTGGATTTTGAGGATAAGAGTTCCCCAACCAGAAAAAATTGGGATGATTATGCCATCCAGAATTGTAGGAATTGGAATAAGGGTTGTTTTGGATGGTGTGGAGTTCCTCACAGGGTTGAGAAACTCCAGAGAAATCAGAATATTGGGGTTTAGAGGAGCCCCAACTAGAATAAATGGGTTTGGAGTTTCCTCCGAAACCTGAGTCATAAGAAGATGGATACGCATCCATCCTAGTGTGGTGAATATTATGCATGACCTCCCTCCCTGTGGGCAGACGTGCATGCGTGTTTTGCTGAGAAGAAGTGACTTTTTGCAGTTGGCGAGTCAAATCATGAAGCTTCTTCTCTATAATAGAAACCTTATCCAGTCAACTGGCCACAATCTTTATGTCGATAGAGGAGGATAGGTCTTGTGCCTTATTTGCCCCACATGTGTTCGTTGATGCATAGGTAGTCATCCTATCAGACATACCCATAGATTCATTGTTTATGGAATTCTCAAACATATTTTCGAGAATTTCCCAAATGGTGTCCTCATGTTTGCCCATAAAGTTGCCTCCACAGGCTGCATCAACGAAAAGTCGAATATCTTCACGGAGTCCTTGGTAAAAAGATTGGACTTGTTCCTATTTAGGAACTTCGTGATGTGGCCATTTCCATGTAAGATTAAGAAAATGATCCCATGCCTCATGAAGTGGTTCCCCCGCATTTTGTTGAAAATGAGCAATCTGATGCCTCAGGGCATTAATACACCCTACTGGGAAGTATTTTCTCAAAAATTCAGCTTGCAATTCTTCCAATGTATTGATTGGTCGATTCAGAGATCGATACCAGTGGCCATCTTTCTCTTTAAGTAAGAAAGGGAACATTTTCATGAGCAGAGTGTTCCGATTTTGAATAGTTGGCCCGAGGATCTGAGCCAAATGTTTCAACTCTTGAATGTGTTGGAATGGGTCTTCAAACCCATCTCGTGGAAATGAGGGATCAAGCTGATAATATTCGGTTTGAGCTCAATCTCAGGTCCCCCAATTGGAATACAAACTCCGGGTTCGATAGCCACTCTTGCGGGATTATAGTGATCCCGCATTTGCTGATGTGATTGGGGGTTTACCAGTCCATTGATAAGATCTGTGACAGTCTGAAGTTGGTTCTGAAGTTGCTGGATGTCGCCCCCTTCTTCTTCTGGACCAGGGTTCTCCATTGAGTCAGAATCAGAGTATGAAGAACCTAGACTTGATGTAGATGGGCTGGAGGAGATAGGAACCAGATTAGAAGAGGACCCAAACAAGTTAGTTGGGTGCTGACCTCCACGTGAGTGAACTAATAGAGGTCTTAAGAATGGTCTTAAGGACCTCCTACCGTGTATGCACTATATAAAAGATGAGGGACTAGATTTTAATCAGACCCAATCAGGGCATCTAAATATTTTTGGATGGCTTAGGTTGGTTCGAGGTAGATGGCCTCTATATCACAATTCCACCCTCCTGAGAATTACTTGGGCAGCCAGAAAAGGAGAGTCCCACGAAGACCCTTACATGGTAGAGCAACCCCATGGGTTACAAGGTTTCCCCTACTTGACCTTTCTTGTCACTGTGGTTCCAAGTAGATTAGACACATGTGAATTAGTGTTACGACCCGATTCCGACTCCCTACAAGACTCGAGACCGGCTCACCTCGACTAGATCCCAAGACCTAGTCGTCCAACGACAAATAACCAAAAGTAAAAAATATTCCACAACCACACATGCAATGTAATTAAGCAGAAATAATTAAGAGACAATAAAGAAAATAGAATGAAATGTCTCATAATATTACATGTCATCTAATGGGAACACCAACATGAACCATAACTAGCTCATTTTTGACCCAATTAAGTTAATAAATGCTACTACATAACCGCCAGAGAGTCACAAGTCGTTGCATATTCATTCCAGAAGAAAAATAAGAAACTAGGGTTAAAACTGTAATTTTACCAACTCATCTTGAATGCAGTACAACCAAGGGTTTTCTCAGGGGTTGAATGAAGGTCAATTGGTCTTAATAAGATAATAAGTGGGATAAGACAGAAAGAAAAGTGTTTGCACGTGTTCTGAGAATTAAATGACTTTTGAAATCCTAAAAATAGACCCGCTTAATTAATTGAGGTTCTGATCAGGATAAAATTCACCTAAACCATCTAAAATTCGTAGAAAAATATTCTATAGGGTTTAGAATTTTCAATTTGACCATCAGAACCCATTTTGACCCAAAACAGAACCACAGACAAACATTTACCCTAATTTAGGTTTTTACATAAATTACCCAATTAAACATGGTCAAAACCAAAATCCAACTTCACCATTGGGTTCCTTAGGTCCAACTTAGGTTTATACCAAAATTTTGACCCAAGATGAATTTGTCTTGACCTAGTTTGCAAATTGATCCTGTCTAATTTCATTTCTGCCCATAACTTTCAAAATCATTTCAAACAGGCCTCTAACTTTGTCGTCATTTTCACAAAAAGGTTCATACCACCATTAATCCTATTCCTACTTGCTCTGGAGACCTTAAAATGGAAAGAATGCCCTGATTTCTTGACGAATCCCTTTCAAAATTAAAAGGGAAGTTTGTCAAGAAATTCCCTTCCTATTGGACCCAATCCTAAGTCCTAGAACTTACCCAATCTCTCATGCAAACGCATGTCAGATTTGGGTCTCAAGAAATTTCTATTTCCGACAAAGCTTTCCAAGCTTGGGAAGCTTCATGCCCAAGCCTAGGCAATCTCTAAAGGCCTAGAAAAGGACCCTCAGACCTCACCGAGTTTCCTAAGCTCGATTTTGGCCGGATCTACACTAATTTCTTCCTTCCTAATTCCACCGAAAGGCTCCTCAAGCTTCGGCGATCCCCTCTGCCTTTCCTCATCGTTCGTCCCCAATACTAGCGGCGGATCTATCTTCCTCACCTCCTTCCTCGTCTCGCCATACCAGTAGATGCCTCCTTCTCCGTCATCCTCGCCGTTTCTTCCCCACCGGAGCCACCTTCGTCTACAACGTCGGCCGCACCTCAATCGATGCTATCTCTGCCTCATTTCGTCCACTACCAGCCTAGCTAAGTCCCTTATTCCCTTTACTTTATTTTCACATCCACCCCACCTCATTTCGACCACCGACGACCCTCCGCGACTTCATCTTCTCCATCTCCGGCAACTCCTCCGACGAGCCCATCTCACCACCACAGACCACCAAACTCCTCACCAAATACCTCCAAACCTCCACCTCACTCTCCGCTCATTTCCCCTCTCCTTATTCACCACTTCACTCACGCACACCCCCGAACACACCTACTTTCACGCACACAGACCGACCTCGACATGCATGCACGGACCACGAGACGCCACACAAAACCTCCCGTCTCACTCGCCACAGTCCGACGATCCTCCCTAAACATTCTGACAGGGCAAAAAGGCCGTCTTTCTAATTTCAGGCACAACCTCTCTCTGCCATTGATGCAAAGCTTTGAAGCTTGTTCTTCACTTGCAGCTCTAGGACTCAACTCCAGCGGCTGCGGAATCGACTCAACTGTATCCCCGCGCGGTCAATTGGAGCTTTTGACCAGAGCCTCTACACCAATTCAACGAAGGAAGTCACTGCTGTGACTATGCGAAGAAAGGAGGGTGGGATAGTCCCACCTCGGAAGTGGTAGAGTTTCTGCGCACGCATATATTGAAAAAGTGTTAGAGGCTATTCACCTCATAACACGGGGTGAGGTCCCACTCACCCAAGCACACCTGCGCCTCGTCCGCGACTCTGTCCCCCACGGATCTAGCCGACTCGTTTACCCGCCTAGACTGACCTGCACTCCTCGCTCACTACCGCACATCGATGATCCTGGACCCAGGTGCGTACGATCTGATAATCCGATTACCCGCGGCTCTGGGAGAGCGGATCATAAAGAGAGAAGGAGATGATAGCTACGCAGGTTGGGGAGGGTTTTTCTCCAATGAGACTCTGATACTTAGACGGAGTTAGAAGAAAAGGAGCAGCAGAGAATGAAAGAAGAAGAAGCAGCAAAAAGGAAGGAACAGAGAATGAAGAAATCCAAGTGCTATAGAATCAGACGTTTAAGATGTATGATCCTACCATCGGACGACACATTTGAGCATTATTTCATATATTGATATTTGAGTTCCTTAGCTATTATTGTAAGGAGTATATGGTAGTTTAAACCACCATTTACTCCATTATTTTTCAAATTGATAGTTGATCCTAGTGCTACATTATTTTGAAATAATTCATGATTTCAATTCTATAGCTTTCTTGTCTTATATTGCAATTTTTGAGATTTAAATTCTCATATTGCTTCCTGTGTTTGACCTCAAAATCTTTTCGAGTAATATAACTTATTTATTTTCAAAGCGATTTCGACTATACTCCAACTCGCATTTTAAACGACGATATAGCCTTGTTAACATTTTGGCACCATTGCTGGGGAGCAACGTGCAATTTAGATCTCTTGATTACAATATCTAATTTGATACTAACTCGCTTTATCTCTTTTGCTGTGATTTTGTTTCAGGGAGAGATTCATTGAAGAAAGATCAGCTACACATGAAACACGCCAGGGGCAGGTAAACTCTATATACTCTCTCTTAAGCCCCTATCTCTAAAAAGGTTAAAAGGAAAAAATCAATTAGGGCTACTTGCATTCTATTCTTAGATAATTCACCAAGTTGCCTGATTTGATTTAGACAACAAACTTTGATTCGTGCACCCACTTAAAGTTTAAGGTATCTTGGGCTACCACATTCTTATTTGAGCCCTAGGTGTCACATTTGGATAAATTAAATCGGACCAAATCAATAGCCAACTAGGGTTTCCAGTTTAAGGATTTAGAAACACACTTGCTTAAACAAAAATCAACTTTCCCAAATAGTGTGTGCCTAAGCCTTGATTGAATTGATCTATTCAAGCAAACCCTAAAAATTAGGCTCTTAATCTCACTTGAATTTTAAAAGAGGGACCTAAATTTCTTAAAGGACAAACAGGTGAAGTTGACCCACCTTGTTGGGTCAACCAATCTTTAAATTAGGTCACTCTTGCATTCAATGCATCTTAAAAGTTCAAGTGAAATCCTAAGCACCCTTTCTCTTAATAAAACTGGCAGACTTAAGAGGTCAAGTCCCCATTCTGGTCTACCTGGACCATCAGTGACAAGAAAAGTTGGGTGGGGGAAACCCTGTAACCTGTGGGGACGCTCTACCATGTAGGGGTCTTTGTGGGACTCTCCCTCTCTGGTTGCCTAGGTAATTCACAAGTGGACGGCTTTTTGACTAAGGGGTATCATCCGCCCCAAACCTCTATAGTCATCCAAAATTTTTAGGTGTCTTGATTGGGTCCATCACATTCTATTCTCATCCAGCCCATCGGTGCATGTTTGATAGGAGGTCCTCAAGACCACCCTTGAGGCCTCCAATAGTTATTCACTCCCATCGAGGCCAGGCCTCGACTTCCGTATTTGTGCAGCAACCCCATCACATAGACATCTCTTCTGATTCATCTGAGCCTAACTCTCCTTCCATCATCATGGAACAACCAGCAGAAGAGAACAACCTCGAGAATCAGCTTCAGTGCCTTAATGATCTATTCCAAGCCTTTGTGAATCCACCGCGGCGTCCTATGATGCGAGATCATTACAATCCCGCCGCGGTGGCTATTGAACCTCAAGTCAAAATCCCAGTTGGGGGTCCTGATACTAAACTCAAGCCCAACATGATTCATGCTATTCCAAAATTTCATGGGCTTAATTCTGAGGATCGTTTCCAGCACATTAAACAACTCAAGCATCTAGCCTAGACCTTCATGTCAGATGTTCAGAATCAAGATATTCTTCTCATGAAAATGTTATCCTTCTCTCTCATGGACAAAGTAGCTCACTGGTATTAAACTCAAATGCGTCCAATCAACACATGGGTTGAACTACAATCCGAGTTTTTGAAAAAGTTCTTCCCAGTTGGTCGGATGAATGCTTTATGACACAAGATCACGCACTTCACACAACAGCCTAGAGAACCACTTCACGAAGCATGGTATCGTTTCCTAGATCTCATTCGAAAGTGCCCCCATCACGGAGTTCCTAAATGGGAACAAGTATAATCTTTTTACCAGGGACTCAGTGAAGACATCTGATTATTCGTCAATGCAACTTGCGAAGGAAATATCATGGGTCAACATGAAGATACTGTGTGGGAGATTCTCGAGAATATGTGTGAGAACTCCATCAATAATGACTCCATGGACATATTCGACCGGACGAATGCCCGTGCATTGATGAATCCAAGGGGAGCGCATGAGACGCAGGGCCTGTCCTCTTCTGTCGACTTGAAACTGATGGCCAGTCGTTTGAGCAAGGTCTCTATTATTGAGAAGAAAGTGGATGAACTAACTCAACATTTGCAGCGAGCCACCTCTACGCAAAACCCGTTCGCACAACCACCCTCTGGGAGGGAAGCTGTGCATAACATCTACCACCGATCTTCTCAAAGGTTGGACCCATATCCACCCCCATCTGACTCTAGGTCTAGAGGAAACTCCGGACCTACCTATTCTAATTGGGGGAACTCTGAACCCTCATATTCTGACTTTTCTGAAGTTCCTCAGACCTGCGAGGACCTCGACGCCATCCAGAACGACCCATTCTCTAATACCTATAACCCTGGATGGCGAAATCATCCTAATTTCACGTGAACAGGAAACAATCAGAATCAGAGACAACCATATTAGCCTCGTCCACAAGCTTCTTGTCCATATTAGCTGCCTCAGCATCGGCCCAACCATACCTATCAATTTGGGCCAACTCAAGGAGATCAAATGACTCTTATCCTTCAGACTCTGGCCGACATTCAAAAGAGGAATGCGGCTATGTAGAAACAGCATAAAGATAAGATCACAGAGGTCCGCAATCAACTCGCCCAGATGGCAAATTCTCGCCAACCTGGTACACTCCCTTCGCAACCTCTACCTAATCCCAATAACATGCTGAATCAGAGGCGTGTTATAAACCCAAATCAAGGCCAAGCCCACATGGTTTATCAAGCCCCTTCTACTCCATCACCCGACGGGATGGAAGCTTCGACATCATACTCGGGAATTTAGCAGCAACCACCTATTTTACCTACACCAAACCAGAACTAGGCAGGATTGAATTCAGTTACGACCTGTAGTGGCAAAGCAACACAGGACCCACCTTACCCAAGCCACTCTCATACTGGTAATGCTAACCCAAACCCTAGGATAGTCATCCAGGATACCCCTGTCCCAGATCAAGAACCTGGATCTATTCTAGAGGAACCATCTAAGGTTCCATTTTCCGAGGCCTTGACCAAGGGAAAGAGGACAATCAAACTCGTGGCACCTGAAGAGGACCTGGTCAAGCTCTTTGAACAGGTCCATATAAACATCCCCTTGATGGATGCAATTCACCACGTACCAGCTTACGCACGATTTCTAAAAGACGTGTGTACACCTAAGCGTAAGCCGCGAACCAAAAGTGGGAGCCCTATCGTATTGTCGGAGCAAGCCAGCTCCATCATTTTGAGTAGGCTCCCACCTAAGGCAAAAGACCCAAGTACTCCCCTGATTTCCTGTACAATTAGTGATACCAATTTGATAGAGCATTATTGGATGTAGGAGCCTCCATAAATCTAATACCTACATCCCTACTTGACCATCTTGAGGAATCTGAGCTCAAACCAATAAAGGTGACATTACAGTTGGCAGATCGATCTATTAAGTCACCTAAAGGAGTTCTTGAGGATGTCATCATTAAGGTTCGGGATTTTTATTTCCCGATGGATTTCATAGTCTTGGATATGGATTCTCCAGAGAATCCGAAAAACACACCAATCATACTAAGGACACCATTTCTGACCACTGCTAGGGCCAACATTAATTGTGAGGAGGGCCAAATTAAACTAAAATTTGGGAACCAGACACTAAAGACTGACATCTTTAAGGCCCAACAATGGATTAATTGCAGGGTTATAGAATAAATATATGATATCGAGGTTGTGGTTGACGATCGATATATCAAGGAAAACCTAACTACTTCTGATCAACCTCAAGAGGATCAAAACCCACAATTAGAGGAGTCCAAACTCAACCTAGACACACCCATAGCTTCTTCCCTTGCTCCCGACACCCACCCTGAACCACCCGCTGCTATTGATAACCCTGTTTTAGAACTAAAGCCTCTTCCCGATCATCTAAAGTATGTCTTTTTGGGTTCCAATCAGATGTTTCCTGTGATTATCAACTCCAGACTCACACCTGATCAGAAATCCCGTCTGATTTCTGTTCTCCAGCAACATCGAAGAGCCATTGGATGGACTCTCGATGATTTGACTGGTATTAGCCCCTTTTATTGTACACATCGCATCTATACTGAAGAGGTCACACGACCTTCCTGTGAAATGCAGAGACATCTGAATCCTAATCTGCAGGAGGTTGTGAAAAAGGAGATTATTAAGTGGTTAGATGCTGGGATCATCTACCCAATCTCCGACAGTCGGTGGGTGAGTTCAATCCAGGTTGTGCCTAAGAAGGCAAGACTCACCGTGATTACGACTGATATCGGAGAAATCATATCGATCCGTGTAGCAAATTCGTGAAGAGTCTGCATTGATTACAGAAGACTCAAAACCTCCACGAAGAAGGATCATTTCCCACTACAGTTTATTGATCAGATCCTCAAAAAACTAGTGGGAAATAAATTCTTCTGCTTCTTGGACGGGTACTCCGGCTATAACCAGGTGGCAATCCATCCTAAGGACCAAGAGAAGACCACTTTCACCTACTCCTTTGGGACATACGTGTTCCAAAGGATGCCTTTCTATCTCTTCAATGCACCCGCTACTTTTCAGCGGTGCATGCTTGCCATATTCTCAGATATGGTAGGTGAATATCTGGAAGTCTTCATGGATGACTTCTCAGTTTTTGGCGAATCATTTGACGATTACCTTCTACACTTGGTCTAGATCCTCAAGCGGTGCATCAACGTGAATTTGGTTCTTTCCTGAGAAAAGAGCCACTTCATGGTTCCTAAGGGAATTGTCCTGGGACATCTCATCTCTAAGAAGGGCATCCAGGTTGATCGAGCCAAGGTAAATCTGATTTCCAAACTCCCTATGCCTAGCTCGATCAAAGACATCCGATCCTTCCTGGGGCATGTCAGTTTTTACCGGCGATTCATTCCAGACTTCTCAAAAATTGCACGCCCCCTCACTAATCTACTATCTAAGGATGTCTCATTTGAAATCTCCAAGGAGTGCATTCAAGCATTTGAGATCCTACGTGATCAAGTTACCCAAGCTCCAATCCTACAGTCCCTTGATTGGCCTCAACCCTTTGAGATCATGTGCAATGCATTTGATTACGCTGTAGATGCGGTACTTGGGTAGAAAATAGATGGGAAACCCGTGATCACTTACTATGCTAGCAAGACACTTGACGAGGCTCAGCGTAACTACACAGTTATTGAGAAAGAGCTGCTAGCCGTAGTATTTTCCCTGGAAAAATTCAAATCGTATCTTTTGGGTTCCCATATTATCATTTACTCAGACCACATTGCTGTGAGGCATCTCCTTGCGAAGAAGGACGTGAAACCTCAACTAATCTGCTGGATCTTGCTATTGCAAGAATTTGATCTCGAGATTCATGACAAGGTGGGAAAACAAAATGTGGTAGCTGATCACTTATCCTACCTTCCTTCTGATATTATCAACCCTTCCAGACCCATTACGAAACATTTTCCCGATGAGCACCTCCTGACTATCAATACGGGGCTTCCATGGTTTGCTGATCTAGTAAACTACCTGGCATCACATCAGATCCCATCTGATTGGTTGAAGGCCAAGAAAGACAAGTTACTCTCTGATGCCGAGTACTTCATTTGAGAAGACCCGTACCTCTTCTGCATTGGTGTTGATCAGATTATTAGATGGTGTGTTCCAGAAATGGAAATTCAGGACATATTGACCTTCTGTCATGACTAGGTCTGCGGTGGTCACTTCTCTGGACACAAAACCGCAACAAAAGTCCTCCAGTGCAGCTTCTACTGGCCCACAGTTTTCAAAGATGCATATAATCACTGTAAGGCATGCACTCGTTGCCAGACCTTAGGCAACATGAGCCACCATAATATGATGCCCTTACAACTAATTCTCGTATGCGAAATTTTCAATGTCTAGGGGATTGATTTTACGGGACCCTTTTCTGTTTCGGACGACTTCGAATACATTCTTCTCGCTGTCGACTATGTGTCCAAATGGATAGAAGCCATTCCGACCTGAACCAACGATCATAAGGTGGTTATCAAATTCATTCATTAGAACATCTTTTCTTGGTTCGGGATTCCACGTGCCATAATCTCCGATGGAGGGACTCATTTCACTAATGCAAAGTTCAGATCACTAATGACCAAATATGGGGTGTCGCATCAAATCTCGACTCCTTATCACCCCCAAACTAATGGTCTAGCTGAGCTTTCAAATTGGGAGATCAAGAAAATCCTCCAGGTCACTGTTCGACCTGACAGAAAAGATTGGTCGTCCCGACATCTGGAAGCCTTGTGGGCTTATACGACTGCTCACAAGACCCATTTAGGCATGTCTCCCTTCAGATTGGTGTACAGGAAGGCATGTCACCTCCCTGTCGAATTGGAGCACAAAGCCTATTGGGTAGTACAGAACCGCAATCTCGAACTTTCTAAGGCAGGAACCCACAGAAAGCTTCAAATAAGTGAGATCGATGAATTATGCCATGACGCGTATGAGAACTTATGAATTTACAAAGAGTGGGTTAAGGCCATTCACGACAAGCACATATCCAGAAAGATCTTTTTCCCTGGTCAAAAAGTCCTACTCTTTGATGCCAAACTCAAACTGTTCCCAGGAAAACTCAGACAAAATGGATTGGACCTTACCTTGTCCGACGAATCTTTAGAAATGGAGCTATCGAAATCAGTCAACTCAGCCACGATTCAGAACCTTTTGTCGTGAACGGTCAGAGACTCAAACCGTTCATTGAACTCACCGATACAAATTTGGCTAAGATATCTTTTACCCTCCATTCTCCCTGAGTTCATTACGCCTGGTTGATGGTGTAAAACTCAGCGCTTAACGGGAGGCAACTTGTCATTTTGAAAAACCCAAAACCTTTCTTGACACATTTTTATGCTGAACTTATATTGCACTTTAGGGTTCATCCATTAGAAAAGCTGACTCCACCTCTGGTACCCGTACCCAAGCTTGAAATCGTCCGCAACAGTCATTTCGACCCATTCACCCACCCAATACCTGTTCTAATGAATGATTTAAGTTGAACTCGAACCCACCTAATTTACAATAAGGGCATTGCAAATCGTAGGCATGGGGGGATAGTAAAGTGCAAAACACCATGAAAATCATTCCACAAGAAAGGGTTTCATCAAAAAAATCACATAAAAAAAAATCTTGAAAAAGAACAAAAATATGTGAGGAGAGGAAATTTTGATGGCATATCAGACTTTGAGGAGAAAAAGGGGAGGAGTTAAAAATGTTAAAAAGGAGCACAATTTGAAAAGAAAAGAAATAGTCATTAGTAGTTATTAGTAAAAGATTAAGGAATTAACTTAGTTCTAAACCATATTAAAAGAAAGAAAGGCAAAAAAGTGGTAATAAAACAGAGAAGAGATTAGTAGGAATGTTGATTTTAGGCCTCTTGGGCTAGAATCCTAGGCTCAAAAATTCAAGTACCTGCTAAGATCTGGATAATCCTCAAGAGGTTGGGGAAAATGTGAAGCTTAAGTATTAGGTCTAAGGCTTAGGGATTATTTGGCCTCATTAACTGACCTTAAGTTTACAAGACTCGGTAACCTAAGCACCCCAATCCACACACAGTCAGGTTCAATGCACCTAAGTATCAAAATCATGCAAACGCGTTTAACTTGTTCTGAAAAAGTCACCTAGATTAGGAGCAGCTGATCAACACAAGTTGATTTGGACGAGTTCTCGTCATGGAGAGGCCGGAAATTCCCCTCGAAAATGTGCAATAACATAACATCTCCTCAGTGCTTGTCACCTAGGATATCTACATATCCTACCGGAGGCATGTAAGTACCCTGTGTTGATTCAGATGCCATGGCCGGCATTCCCGAAATGTCGATTGCCAGGGTCTGGATTTAGCTACAGAACGCCGTGGGTGGGATTATCTTGAAATCTTGAAAGCCAGGGTTCTGGGGGTTGCCATGGGTGGTGCTATCTCGAAGCATCGATTGCTAGGGACCCTACGAGGATTGATGATGGGGACTAGGAATCCGATACAGACCGTGTTGTGAAGCCAATCCGACACTAGAAATAAAAAAAAAAATAGAGAGAAAACTCTCCAAAAGCAAAGAAAAATTCCTCTGTCTCTCTGACAAAAATGCAATGCACGAACCTAGGCTAAAACATATTACAAGAATGGGTGCTTTAACCACAGAGTTCAACGAACCTTAGGTTAGTTCCTGTGGGACTTAAAAACCTTCGTAGTAGACTAAGGCTAGAGCTGGTCAGGTCTAGATCTTGGTTGGTACTTGAGTACCTCCAGGCCTACTATTGACATTCTAACCTAATCTACAAAAGGAAGCACACAACAAAGTTTCTAAGCATCAAAAGATTTTATGGTCTAGAATCAAAGTTAATACCTTGAAATTTTGCTAAGGGACTAGCAAAAGCAAAGCATGGGGGTATGATGGGAACACCATCATGTGACATAACTAGCTCATTTTTGACCCAATTAAGTTAATAAATGCTCCTACATAATTGCCAGAGAGTCACAAGTCGTTGCATATTCATTCTAGAAGAAAAATAATAAACTAGGGTTAAAACTGTAATTTTACCAGCTCATCTTGAATGCAGTACAACCAAGGGTTTTCTCAGGGGTTGAATGAAGGTCAATTGGTCTTAATAAGATAAAAAGTGGGATAAGACAGACAGAAAAGGGTTTGCACGTGTTCTGAGAATTAAATGGCTTTTGAAAGCCTAAAAATAGACCTGCTTAATTAATTGAGGTTCTGATCAGGATAAAATTCACCTAAATCCTTAAAAATTCATAGAAAAATATTCTATAGGGTTTAGAATTTTCAATTTGACCATCAGAACCCATTTTGACCCAAAACAGAACCATAAACAAACATTTACCCTAATTTGGGTTTTTACACAAATTACCCAATTAAAAATGGTCAAAACCAAAATCCAACTTCACCATTGGATTCCTTAGATCCAACTTAGGTTTGTAACAAAATTTGGACCCAAGATGAATTTGTCTTGACCTAGTTTGCAAATTGGTCCTGTCTAATTTCATTTCTTCTCTTAACTTTCAAAATCATTTCAAATAGGCCCCTAACTTTGTCATCATTTTCACAAAAAGGTCCCTGCCGCCATTAATCCTATTCCTACTTGCTCTGGCGAACTTAAAATGGAAAGAATGCCCTGATTTCTTGACGAATCCCTTTCAAAATTAAAAGGGAAGTTCGTCAAAAAATTCCCTTCCTATTGGACCCAATCCTAAGTCTTAGAACTTACCCAATTTCTCATGCGAACACATGTCAGATTTGGGTCTAAAGAAATTTCTATTTCCGACGAAGCTTTCCAAGCTTGGGAAGCTTCATGCCCAAGCCCGGGCAGTCTTTAATGGCATAGAAAAGGACTCTTAGACCTCATCGAGTTTCTTAAGCTCGATTTTGGTCGGATCTACCCTAATTTCTTCCCTCCTAATTCCACCGAAAGGATCCTCAAGCTCCGGTGATCCCCTCTGCCTTTCCTCGTCATCCGTCCCCAATACCAGCAATGGATCTATCTTCCTCACCTCCTTCCTCGTCTCTCCATACCAGCAGATGCCTCCTTCTCCGTCATCCTCTCCGTTTCTTCCCCACCGGAGCCACCTTCGTCTCCGGCGTCGGCCGCACCTCAACCGATGCTATCTCTGCCTCGTTTCGTCTACTACCAGCCTAGCTAAGTCCCTTATTCCCTTTACTTTATTTTCACATCCACCCCACCTCATTTCGACCACCGACGACCCTCCGTGACTTCATCTTCTCCATCTTCGACAACTCCTCCGACGAGCCCATCTCACCACCACAGACCACCAAACTCCTCATCGACTACCTCCAAACCTCCACCTCACCTCTCCGCTCATTTCCTCTCTCCTTATTCACCACTTCACTCACTCACGCACACCCCCGAACACACCCACTTTCACGCACACAAACCGACCTCGACACGCACGCACGGACCACAAGACACCACACAAAACCTCCCGTCGCACTCGCCATAGTCCGGCGATCCTCCCTGAACATTCTGACAGGGTCGAAAGGCCGTATTTCTGATTTCAGGCACAGCCTCTCTCTGCCATTAACGCAAAGTTCTGAAGCAAGCTTCAGAGCTTGTTCTTCACCTGCAGCTCTAGGACTCAACTCCAGTGGCTTCGGAATCAACTCAAGTGTATCCCTGCACGGTCAATTGGAGCTTTTGACAAGAGCTCTTCACCAATTCAACAAAGGAAGTCACTACTGCAACTACGTGAAGAAAGGAGGGTGGGATAGTCCCGCCTCGGAAGTGGCAGAGTCCCTGCACATGCATATATTGAAAAAGTGTTAGAGGCTATTCGCCTCATAACATGGGGTGAGGTCCCACTCACCACGCACACTTGTGCCTCATTCGCAACTCTGTCCCCCACGGATCTGGCTGACCCTTTTACCTGCCTAGACTGACCTGCACTCCTCGCTCACTACTGCATGCCGGTGAGCCTGGACGTAGGTGCATACGATCCAATAATCTGATTACCCGTGGCTCTAGGAGAGCGGATCCTAAAGAGAGAAATCCAAGCACCATATAATCAGACATTTAAGACGTATGATTCTACCATTAGACGACACATTTGAGCATTATTTCATATATTGATATTTGAGAACCTTAGCTATTATTGTAAGGAGTATATGGTGGTTTAAACCACCATTTACTCCATTATTTTTTCAAATTGATACTTGATCCTAATGCTACATTATTTTGAAATAATTCTTGATTTCAATTCTATAGCTTTCTTGTCTTATATTACAATTTTTGAGATTTAAATTCCCATATTGCTCCCTGTGTTCGACCTCGGTATCTTTTCGAATAATAAAACTTATTTATTTTCAAAGCGATTTCGACTATACTCCAACGTGCATTTTAAAACAATGATATCGCCTTGTTAATATCGTCACAACTACAACAGCGGAAGGTAGAATAGAAATATAACAGAAACATTAATACATGCTAGAGTACTCACTACTACAACAAAAAACTCGTAAGCAAAAAGGTGACAACTGATATGGCTGGGCTTGACTGGGCTCAGCTCCCTCTGCAACCGGTGGTGCTAGCTACTCAACTCCCTGACCTGAACAAAGTTATAAAATCCGTGGTCAGCTAATGTTGAGTAGAGTGGTGGTTAAGCCATTTACATGCAATTTACATAAGAACAAACAACGGATTAACTATTCATTTCCATTTAGTTTAACGAAGTGGTTCTGATTAATTTATTCTATTAGGATTCATACATTTCTTGATCTTTCCTGTCACTCAAGGGAACGATCTTGATTGCAGTCTTTCCCATGATGTAGGATGTACACGTGGTGCTCTCCTGGTTGGGAGAGTCCCCCATGGTAGTCCTATACCAGTCAAGCACCCCGAGGTCACACTCGCGACATAACGATGACTACGGCACGCGGATAAGTGCATGGGTAGCTACCCTGCACGGGCACGCGGTCAATCGTTTCCACTAGCGGGCACTCCCAAAAGTATAGCACGGAACAACATAGGACCTTGCCCTCTCAAAACAGAATAGGGGTCTCGCCCCTCCACAGTTCGCGTACCCTCATCTAACTATCCCGGTTTGCCCAGTGGGCCAAACAAGAGTCTGAGTAGGGTGGCTAGTCCTAACCCCGAGCCCTGTGGGAGGCTATCTCCCTCCCTACACTAAGTAGCTCACCCTTGTACCACGTACACGAGGGCCAAACAAGAGTCGGTGTATAGTGCCTAGTCCTTGATGTGTCTTAGTGCGTGTGTGTTAAGGAGTGTCGTTATAGTCGCACTTACAACGTCGGTTTTAAAATAAGTAAACAAAGGTGAGTCCGAGTGTCGGTCTCAGGGAGGCGTGAAAATCGGATTTTTACTTACCACTTGTTGTCACGGAAAGTGCGGAGTTTTGCTTGCAAAAGATGCGATTTTGAAAAGCGAGAGAGAGGGATAGAGAGAGAGGGAAGGTTTAGGGTTAGAAAGCTCTTTATTTTGATCATGCAACTTGAATAGAAATTAAGATGACAATGGAACGGAAAATAACTTCATTAATCATGCACTTGTAGTTCATAACTTACAACATTAAATACATGCTTTAACAAAAGTAATAGAAAGCTTAAAAGAGAGAGAGAGTGTGTGTGTGTGTGTGTGGAGAGCGACGAGGCAGCCACGGCGGCGAAGGAGGCTCAGTCGGCGGCTCGTCGTCTCCGGCGATTACAAGAGTGCCTAAAGAGAGGGGTGGAGTAGTTGCAAGGGGGAGTGAATGCCTTGAATGGTGGTTGGAGGGGGTTTAAATAGAGTTAAGGGCTTCCTAAAAGAAGAAGGGGCTTTAGCGACATCCAGAGCGTCACTAAAACCACTCCCAAAAACGTCGGTGAAGCCCTCCAACCGCCGGTCAGCCGCTCGCCTCATTTCTTCTCTTCATGTGATCCGCGGCCGCTGAACGAGAGCCGTCCGATCAAAGATCGGACGGCTGAGAGTCCTCCTCGGCTGCGCTGGGATCGCGCCTCGGGCGCACGTGTGCGTGCGCATCATCGCCCGACGTGCGTGCGTGCGTGGATGCCCATGAGCTGCGGTCACGCCGCGTGGCAAGATCTCGGCCGCCCGCTGCTAATTGGGCGGCCCAATTTCTCCGCGCCCATCTCCCGTATTCAATTTCGCCTCTGCGCAGCTCGAACCCGCGTCGCGTACGTGCGGGCGTGCGCGCTAACCGTTGCGCCACGCCCGCGCTTTGTCGCGGCGACTGCGGGCGGGCGCGCAAGTCTCGACCGTTCGATCGAAGATCGACGGCGGAGATTTGATCTCGGCTGGCTGAAGGCACGGCACGTGGTGGGGCGGGGCTGACGTGGCGCAATCTGGGCCATTGATCTCCAGATCAACGGTCAGAACTTCTTGGGCCCATTGTAGGAGCTCCGGATGTCGGATTTGGCCGATCTTGAGTCTGTTGGACTCCGTTCGTCGTTCTGAATCCATCTGTGCGGTCTGATTGCTTATCTGAGGCTTGCTTTGACAAATGCTTACACAAATGGCCATTAATACAGTTTATAAGCAATCTTGGTACATGATGCATGCAATGCTCCTATTCTACTTATGTTGTGCCTTTTATTCTAAAGATGGGCCATATTCAACATAATTATCACCCCCTTGTGAAGTGTTATCATGCCCCCATGCTTACTCCTTGCTAGTCCCTAGCAAGGTTTATTCTAGCTTTTATTTCCTTTCAGAATTTAAGAAGTAATTGCTTAGACACTTCATTACTTGTTAATAAGAGGAAATATATGAAGATCTTAATCTACAAAGACTAAGCAGCGCCCGGGTGTCTGCCAAAATACGAATCGCCTGAATCCTTGCTTAAATGTATATAGCTATACATATGTATATATATATATATTTAGAATTTTTTCGGAATTCAGTGTGAGTTGGTAACTTTTTACGACTACCCAACCTACCCAAAACTCGATCAAAACCCTAAGTGCTAAGCATCTTGGTGTGAATGTTGTGATAGACTCACTTAACAGTAATTGAGACAGACTTCGAGTTTCTACGCCTCTAGGTGATCGGAAAAGGAAATAAATTTGCCTGAAGGTGTATTTGTTTGATTGGTAGCTTTCTCCCTACGTTTATTTTAATTGGGGTCAACACAAGGATTTTTCCAGTGTATATCTCCCCGGCTTGTACTACTTCCCCGCTTCTTCCTTAGGTGTTTTGGTCTTTTTGTGCAATTATTGAGCTGGGCTCTGGACAACCGACCAATGGGCTGTTACCCACGATCACTTTCCAGTCATACTTGTGTGGTGAAGTGTGGTTTATTTTCTTTTCTTTTTTTTTTCGTAGGTGGCTTCCCTAATCTCAAATGTACCTAGAGGCAATGAAGAAGAAATGGCCTGTGGCTAGGTTCCGGACAACTTGCCAAAGGGCTGTTACCCACGACAACTTGCCAGCCATACCACCCTAGAGAGTTCATTAGCTACCCAATTTCTGTCAAAATCTCCAAGAAGTGAGTCTGTGCAAAAATGTGTGCAGATGCTTAGACTCAAAGTTTTTCTGAGTTAGAGGGTGAGTTGATAAGTCGTATACTTATTACCTTATTTAGTAGGTGGATTAGAATAGCTTAAGGTTGCAAGGATTCGCCGCTAAATCCATATTTTAACGGACACCAGGGCTGATTAAGCCTGAAGGCCTGAAAAGTCTAAGTGTTTAAGTTCTTTTTGTATTATTTCCCACTATTGACAAGTTTCTAATACCTAAGTTTTCTTCCTAAATTCAATTTTTTTTTTAATTTATTTATTCATTCAGACTGATTAATTGAGCTCAGGATTATGCAATTTACCACCCCCCCATGCTTAAGTTGGACAATGTCCTCATTGGCAGATACATGGATGCAAAAGGGTTCAAAAAGATAGTACCTGAGTGACATAAACTACCAGATCAGTCTGAATCCTCTGGGTTGCCTCCCAGGAAGCGCTGAGTTTAGCACCTCCAGCTGGGCGGTGCTCGATGTCAGCCCTCAACAAGGGTGACACTTTCCTTGGGGGGTACCTGGGCCAGGAAATGCTTCAATCTTTGACCATTAACTGTAAAAGTGTGCCCAGTGTTAAGATTAGCGATTTCAACCGCCCCATTAGAATAGGGCTTAACCACCCAAAATGGTCCTGTCCATTTGAACCTGCGTTTCCCTGGGAGGAGTTTCAGGCGTGCATCAAATAGCCAAACTTGTTGGTTAGGCTCAAAGGTTTTTCTATGAATGAGTCGGTCGTGGACGGCTTTCATTTTCTCCTTATACAGTCGACTATTGTCAAAGGCATCCCGACGAATTTCTTCGAGCTCAGATAATTGAAGCGTCCTCTGCGCATCGGCTAACTGGGGATCCATGTTACATTGCTTGACAGCCCAGTAAGCCCAGTGTTCCAATTCGACAAGAAGATGGCAGGCCTTGCCGAAGACCAGGCGATAAGGTGACATGCCTATCGGGGTCTTGAAAGCGGTCCTGTATGCCCACAGGGCATCATCAAGTCGTGTGAACCAGTCTTTCCTGTCAGGTCTCATAGTCTTCTGTAAAATGTTCTTGATTTGTCTATTTGAGACCTCAGTCTGCCCATTTGTTTGTGGATGATACGGGGTGGCAATGCGGTGGTTTACCCCGTATTTTCTAAGTAGGGCACGGAATTGGGAATGGATAAAATGACTTCCACCATCACTGATCATGGCCTTAGGTATTCCAAACTGGGAAAAGATGTTCTTCTTCACAAAGTCCATGACAGTCTTGTGATCACATCATCGGGTGGCGACGGCTTCAATCCATTTGGAAACATAGTCTACCGAGACCAGGATGTACTTGAAGCCGTTGGATGGTGGAAAGGGGCCCATAAAATCGATACCCTAAACATCGAAGATTTCGACAATCAAAATGGCCTGAAGGGGCATCATATATTTCCTGGTCATGGTCCCCAGTGCTTGGCAGCGTGAGCAAGTCTTGGCAAAGATGTGT
Source organism: Thalassia testudinum (assembly GCA_037157565.1). NCBI lineage: Eukaryota > Viridiplantae > Streptophyta > Magnoliopsida > Alismatales > Hydrocharitaceae > Thalassia > Thalassia testudinum. The sequence continues at coordinate 281,968 of JAZHRO010000003.1, read as the reverse complement.
GCATCCTTAAATAGGGACGGCCAGTAAAATCTAGACTGCAAAACTTTGCAGCTATTTTCTTTCCAGAGAAGTGGCTGCCACATGCTTGGTCATGACAAAAGGAAAGCATGCTCTGAACATCGTCTTCGGGATACACCTCCTGATGATCTGATCAGCACAGAGGCGAAACAGCATGGGATCATCCCAGAAATAGTGCTTGGCCTCAGCCAAGAACCTGTCCCGTTGCTGTCTGGACCAGCTATGCGGAGTTTGTCCTACAACCAGGTAATTGACGTAGTCAGCATACCATGGCATTTTCTTGTCTTGCACGGCTAGGATGTGTTCATCAGGGAAGGCATCAGATAGAGGTAGGGAGGGTCCAATGTGGTCTGGATGAAGTCTCGACAAGTGGTCAGCCACCATATTTTTCAATCTGACCTTATCTCGGATTTCCAGGTCAAATTCCTGCAAAAGCAGGATCCATCTGATGAGCCTGGGCTTTGCGTCCTTTTTGGCCAACAGGTGCCAGATGGCTGAATGGTTAATGTAAATAGTCACGTGGGATCCCAGCAAGTATGATCGAAACTTTTCAAGTCCAAAGACTACAGCGAGCAACTCTTTCTCTATGACAGTACAATTACGTTGGGCCTCGTCCAACGTTTTGCTCGCGTAGTAGATCACCACGGGCTTCTTGTCTTGCCTTTGTCCCAGGACAGCGCCTATGGCAAAATCTGATGCATCACACATAATCTCAAAGTCCTGGGACCAGTCTAGGGGTTGAAGTACAGGTGTGGTGGAGACTAAGTCCAGGAGGGTGTGATAAGCTTGGATGCAATCAGGAGACATGTGGCATATGGCGTCGTTGGCTAGAAGGTCGGTCAAGGGTTTGGAAAGCTTGGAAAAGTCTTTGATGAACCTTCGGTAGAAGCCAACATGTCCTAGGAAGGAGCGAATCTGCCGGACCAAACTAGGTGGAGGAAGTTTGGAAATTAAATCAACCTTAGCTCGATCTACCTCAATGCCCCTATGCGAAACGATGTGACCGAGGACAATTCCTTCTTGAACCATAAAATGGCTCTTTTCCCAACTTAACACCAAGTTAACCTCGATACATCATTTCAGGATTTTCTCCAAGTTGCTCAGACAATGGTCGAATGAATTCCCGAATACAGAGAAATCATCCATAAAGACCTCCAAGTATTCACCCACCATTTCCGAAAAAATGGCTAGCATGCAACGCTGGAAGGTCGCAGGTCGTTGCATAACCCGAACGGCATTCGACGGAATGCAAACGTGCCATACGGGCAAGTGAATGTGGTATTTTCCTAATCTTCCGAAGCAATTGCGACTTGGTTATATCCTGAATATCCATCTAGGAAGCAAAAATACTTCTGCTTCTGCCCTGCCAATCTTTCAAGGATTTGGTCAATGAATGGCAAGGGGAAGTGGTCCTTCTTAGTGGCTGCATTAAACTTCCTATAATCAATACACACCCGCCATGCAGTGGTGGTGCGGGTGGGGATGGATTTTCCATGATCATTAGTGACAACGGTGAGCCCAGCTTTCTTTGAAACCACTTGAGTGGGGCTCACCCAGGGGCTATCGAAGATAGGGTAGATGATGTCGGCGTCGAGCCACTTGATGATTTCTTTTTTAACGACCTCCCGCATGTTTGGGTTTAAACGTCTCTGCATCTGGTGGGAAGGTCGGGCCCCATCTTCCAGGTAAATCTTGTGGGTGCAATAGGGGGGGCTAATTCCTCTTAAATCTGAAATGGTCCAACAAATGGTGGCCCGATGTTCTAAAAGGGTCGCAGTCAACCTAAGTTCCTGATCCTTGGTTAGATGAGAATTAATAATCACAGGGAAGGTCTGGTCAGGTCCCAAGAAGACGTACTTGAGATTCTCGGGCAATGGTTTAAGTTCAAGTGAGGGTGGGACCACAGTCGATGGGAAGGGAAAGGGCAGGAGTTGATCAACATCGATCTCTTCAAAAGGTGTCGTGTGATGGTACTCAGCCTTACAGAGGTCCATGGGTAAATATGGTGATGGGTCAGAACAGTCACTATGGGTTTTGTGGTCTGAGACAGAACTGAGGGTGAGGCATTCCTCGATTAAAGTTTCCACGGGATCATGTTCCTCAATGTAATCGCAATCAAAAGACTTTGTCGCCCGGAAGATATCGAATTGCATTTTCCTGTCCCCGAAGGCGATTTCCATACATCCCGTGTCGCAATCAATGTTTACTTTAGCCGTAGCTAAGAAAGGTCTGCCTAAGATTATGGGTGCGTTCTATAATTTTTCAGGGACTTCCATGTCGAGCACAAAAAAGTCGACCGTGAAATAGAAGTCCTTGACCCGTACAATTACGTCCTCGACAACCCCCTTCGGGGTTTTTACCGATCTATCAGCCAGCTGGATGGTGACAGGGGTTGGTGTCAACTCCCCAAAACCAAATTGGTGGTACAGGGTTGTTGGAATTAGGTTGATAGAAGCACCTAGGTCCAGGAGCGCTCTATCAAACGTCATGTCCCCGATATTGCAGGAAATCAGGGGCGCTCCTGGGTCAGTTCGCTTGAGTGGAAGGTTGCTGGATATCACGAAACTTGCTTGCTCAGAGAGTACAACCTTTCTAGGTGCTTGAGGTCTCGGCTTACACTTGGGTGTACAGGCATCCTTTAAAAACTTGGCGTAAGCAGGGATGTGTTTGACGGCTTCTAGGAGTGGAATATTAATCTGTACTTGCTTAAAAATTTCCAACAGCTCCTCAGTTTCCACAGTATTCTTCTTTTTCTTGATTGTTTCCAAGGCCTCAGGGTAGGGTGTCTGAATGTTGATTGGTCCCATGTCTGAGTCCTTGGTTGGTGCCTCTTCTGAGTCGGGTATTCCAGCGGGTGAAGTCTCGGGGAGAGTCGGCCATTTGGGATCCTAGGTTTTGGTGCCGCTTCTCAAGGTCACCGCACTCGCAGAGGCATTAGGGCCATGGGTTGATCCTTGAGAAGACGAGGACGAAGAAGCACCAAACCCAGGAGGTGTTTACGGGGCTGGCTAGACCATGTGAACCTACCCAAGGTTGCTTTGGAACCCTTGTGAATTGGGGCCTCTATTAATTATGTTTCGCGGGTTCAGTTGTGGTTGGGAAGGTAGGGATCCTTGTTGTTTACAGTCCAAGAGTTGGCTTAACTGCCCTTTACCAAGGCCATTTCCTCCTGATGTTTCTGGTTCATGTCAGCCATCATCTTTATTAGGGTATCCATTTGGTTTTGTAGGGGAGGGGCCGCCCTATTCTGATTATATTGAGGTCTAACTGGTGGTCCTTGCTGATAGGGGGCAAGTGTGGTTGCTGGTTTTGCCTAGGCTAGTTTTGGAATTGCGGTGGTTTCTGGTTTGTCCAACCAAAGTTGGGGTGGTTACGCCAGCCAGTGTTGTAAGTGTTGGAGAAAGGGTCAGGTTTCTCATAACCTTGGACAGCTTGCACATCTTCTAAGATAGCCGATGTTGATGAAGAGGGAAGGGAATAATCAAGGGTCAAGGGAGCAAAGGTCCCTCCCTGAAATGTGGTCAGGGGTTGTTCCAGGTTCAGTTGGGTGAAGGGTTGGACCAGGTCAACATTATGTGCTCCCTTTGCTAGGGAGAAAGTCTGCAAGGGGTTCCTGGTCTGGTTCAGTAGCTCATCAATCTTTTTATCCACCAATTCCACTCGATCCAACTTTTTGGCAATGATGTCCATGTCAACCATTCCAAAATTGCTTGCACCTCGTAAATCCTGCCACGGGGTTGACTGGACCTGTTAAATTGGTTCATGGAGGCATTGTTGAGTGAATTCTTGCTCATAGACTCAAAGAGCTCAAACGTGCTCTCCTCGTCTTTGTTCAGGAAGTTTCCCCCACATGAGGCATCGATGAAGTTCCATAGGTTGCTGTCCAGACCGTGGTAGAAGATCTGGGCCAATTGCCACCTTGGAACTTCGTGGTGTGGGCATTTCCTCAAAAGTTCATTAAATCTTTCCCACGCCTCATGAAATTGTTCCCCACCCTGGAGTGTGAAGGTAGTGATAGCTCTTCTGAGGGCATTGGTCTTTCCTATGGGGAAGAATTTCTTTAAAAATGCATGCCTCAATTCTTCCCAGGTGGTGATGGGTCTACCTAGGGTTCTAAGCCAATGAGAAGCCTTGTCTCTTAATGAGAAGGGGAACATCTTGATTAGAACAATGTCAAGGCTAATGTTCCTAGGTTTCACAGTTCGTGCTATGCGGTCGAGATCCTCTAGGTGCTGAAAGGGGTCCTCATTTGAGCTTCCATGAAAGTGGCTCTGGATCAGACTTAAGACATTCGATTTTAGCTCAAAATCATCTCCACCCTCGGGGATCCTAAGGTGTGGCTCGACTCTAATAGCCGAAGGATTATAGAAATCACGGAGGGGCCTCAGCTGATCCTAAAATGGCGGTAAATCAAGTGGTGGTTGTCCTGGTATGTCTTGGAAAGGTGGTGGTGGTTGTTCTTGTGGGTTCTGTAACCGTTGTATGGCTTGCATGATGGTGTGGATTTGTTGTTGCTGAAGCCGATGGTTAGCATTGATTTGAGCTTGGATGATGGCCATAGCGTCTGGTGGGGGTTGATCCTCAGCCTCATCTATCCTAGGTTCAGCCATGTTTCCAACAGAATTACGTCTCCTAGATTCCTGCCCCAAAACACACAACTAGGGATGCAATGAGCGTCTCCCGTGCATACACTAGAGAAGAACAGGAGGGGATGCGGAGGGAGACAGATGCGAGAAATGTGTTTCAATCAAGCACACAAACCTAGTCCTTATGGTGTATTCCTTAGGAGACCTAGAAATCTCCCAAAGGGTGATTAAGTCCATAAGCACTGGACTCTCCTTCCCAAGGCTAATCTAGCCAGGTTGATTATGAGGGGGTTGCAGGGAAGGTTCTTCCTTTGGCTTGCGCCTCCGATTCCATAGACCCCACAACCGTGGTCGTTTAATGCTGCCCCGCAGCCTAGTCACCAGATTCTACCAAGGGAATGAAAGCCAAGTGACTAGCGAACAAAACCTCACCTTTTGAGACTTAACTCAATCCTGCCTAGGGCATGTCTACTCAGTTTTAAAGGGCTAGGATAGTGCTCGTGCTTAGGGTTATGTGATGAGGCGTTGATTGGGGTGGTGCCTCTTAATTTTCCACTTTCAAGGTGTGTGCTTCTAGCAAAACATGGTTTTCAAGCAAGGATTTGTTAAGATGTGGTGTCTTTTAGTGTTTCATCCTTACTTTAGTACTTTTTAGGATTGACGTGTTTTAATGTTTTCAACCAAGTTTCAGTGGGCACGTCAAGTTCTGCACACAATTCGGTGAAAGTAGATTTTCTTTTTATTCTATAGAGGCTCTAAAACCCTAGTGTACTCATCCTAATGATCATGCAGCTCTATTAGATGAGTCAGTTTTAGGGTTGAGTGATGCGGCCCAGGTCAACTCATGGTGGCTTCGCAAACACCACTTAAGAAAAAGAAAAGAACACTCTAAGAATTTATTCAGAATGTTAGAGTGTACATTTTTTTGTGTGGTGATGTGTTAAGGATGTGGGCCAAGCAATCATACATCACGCTAATTTTTTTCAGTTTTTGCAATTTTTTTTTAATTTTTTTTTCACGCAAGCAAACAATGAGAGAGAGATTACCCACTATCAGTCCTCGTAGCGCCTACTCCCTTGCTACCATCATGGGATGCGTCACTTCGCCGTCCATGCGCCGAATTCTTGCACTTGTCAAGTAAAAAGGAAAATAGGGCATTAGACGATGTGAGAATGAATGAGGAATGGAGGTGATAAAACAAATCCGTTGCCTCCCCGGCAACGGCGCCAAAAACTGACATGTCTTAGTGCGTGTGTTAAGGAGTGTCGTTATAGTCGCACTTGCAACGTCGGTTTTAAAATAAGTAAACGGAGGTGAGTCCGAGTGTCGGTCTCAGGGAGGCGTGAAAATCGGATTTTTACTTACCACTTGTTGTCACGGAAAGTGTGGAGTTTTGCTTGCAAAAGATGCGGTTTTGAAAAGTGAGAGAGAGAGATAGAGAGAGAGGGAAGGTTTAGGGTTAAAAAGCTCGTTGTTTTGATCATGCAACTTGAACAGAAATTAAGATGACAATGGAACAGAAAATAACTTCATTAATCATGCACTTGTAGTTCATAACTTACAACATTAAATACATGCTTCAATAAAAGTAATAGAAAGCTTAAAAGAGAGAGAGAGTGTGTGTGTGGAGAGCGACGAGGCAGCCACGGCGATGGAGGAGGCTCCGTCGGCGGCTCGTCGTCTCCAGCGATTACAAGAGTGCCTAAAGCTAGCTAAGAGAGGGGTGGAGTAGTTGCAAGGGGGAGTGAATGCCTTGAATGGTGGTTAGAGGGGGTTTAAATAGAGTTAAGGGCTTCCTAAAAGAAGAACGGGCTTTAGCGACATCCAGAGCGTCGCTAAAACCACTCCCAAAAATGTCGGTGAAGCCCTCCAGCTGCCGGTCAGCCGCCCGCCTCGTTTCTTCTCGTCATGCGATCCGCGGCCGCTGAACGAGAGCCGTCCGATCAAAGATCGGACGGCTGAGAGTCCTCCTCGGCTGCGCTGGGACCGCGCCTCGGGCGTACGTGTGCGCGCGCTTCATCGCCCAACGTGCGCACGCGCGCGGACGCCCGTGAGCTGCGGTCGCGCTGCGTGGCAAGATCTCGGCCGCCCGCTACTGATCGAGCAGCCCAATTTCTCCGCGCCCATCTCCCGTCTTCAATTTCGCCTCCGCGCGGCTCGAACCCGCATCGCGTACGTGCAGGCATGCGTGCTAACCGTTGCGCCACGCCCACACTTTATCGCTGCGACCGCGGGCGGGCGCGCGAGTCTCGACCGTTCGATCGAAGATCGACGGTCGAGATTTGATCTCGGCTGGCTGAAGGCGCGGCGCGCGGTGGGGCGAGGCTGACGTGGCACAATCTGGGCCGTTGATCTCCAGATCAACGATCAGAACTTCTTGGGCCCATTGTAGGAGCTCCGGATGTCGGATTTGGCCGATCTTGAGTCCGTTGGACTCCGTTCGTCGTTTTGAATCCATCCGTGTGGTCCGATTGCTCATCTGAGGCCTGCTTTGACAAATGCTTACACAAATGGCCATTAATACAGTTTATAAGAAATCTTGGTACATGATGCATGCAATGCTCCGATTCTACTTATGTTGTGCCTTTTATTCTAAAGATGGGCCATATTCAACATAATTATCACCCCCTTGTATAGTGTTATTAGTCTTAACCTCAAGTCTCAACCCAAGGTGCGGCTAGCTCCCCTCTACACTAAAAGGGCACCTGCTCTCTTTGGTACCGCGTACACAAGGACCAGCTCACTTCTCGTCTACATACGAGATTCTTTCCGTGTACAGGAGTTCTTCTCCTAATTCCTCGTAGGGTTCATGCTCGTATTCAATTCATTTCATTTATCAACATACATATCTCATTGTTCACATTCCGATTCTCATTCCTATAATAGGCAGCTCGTGTTTTAATAACTGAAGAAGTATCACATCATGTATCTATACAATTTCTAGCAATTAGAGTTTAACAAGTATCTCAAAGTGAACAGTGTAGCTCAGGTAATGTTCATTAGCTTCTGCCCTAGGGTTCATTTCACATCCTAAGGTTCAATCAAGTTATTCTAAGCATGCACTTTACTTATTTGAATCTTAATATTAAAGTAAACCACTCTACCCAGATTCACTGGTGGAATGGGGGCCTGTAACGCAGATCCTGTCATCTCTGCGAGTCCCGAACATGCTACAGGCTGGAAACCTATACCAGTGACCAAGTCACATCAAACGAGTTTCAAACAGTATATAATTGACACTAACACATAGAGAAACTCGAGCGGAAAATAAAGGTACTTCACTTGCATAAATTCAACTCTATTTGGGCCCTGAACAAGCCAAAAACATTCACACAAACCAAAATCAGACATCTGGGAATAGACCCAGATGTCTTAAACTACGTCAATAACTCACCTTGTGTTCCTGTGTCACTGGTGGACGTCTGAAACCCCTTTACAGTCATCGTGGGTCTTTCCAGACATTTGTCAGTGCACCCGAACGTCTGATAGGTCTATCAGACGGCTGTGGAGACGTCTAGACATCCTAAAGCACCTCGAAGAGCATGCTTACGCAACTTTCCAAGGCCTGTACCTACGCATGCGTTCATAAGTTTAAAACAATGACACGTAGCGCTAACGTACTTCACGTATGCGCATGCATGAGCGTACAAGACTCATACCTTGGCATTCCATGTAATTTCAGACATCCGACTTCAACTCCAGACGTCCTGATGCTGGTCCAAACATCTAATAGATGCTCTAGATATCTGATACTAGAAAAGTCCAGTGCGTAGAAACTTCCTCGAGTAGCTCTACTCCTCAGGAACTCCACCCGCAGCACCTGCAGCAGTGACTCCAACAGCTATAGGAGGTCGAGGAGCTCTTGTCCACGAGCTCCTCCTCCTCGTGCGCATCCTCTCCTTTCGTACGAGTGAGCTCTCTCTTCTCTCACGCCCTCGCTCTCCCTCTCCTACGATTGCAACTCTGGCCACAGTAAGGGCAGTCCCCACGCGTGCAAGCTCTCCTGCTCGAGCTCTTCCGGCCGCACATGCTAGAGCTCCCTCGAGCCCTCTCTCCTCCTTTCCACGACCTCTCTCTCCCTCTGTCCCTTGCTCTCCCCTTCCTCGTGAGCTCCTCTCCTCCACGCACGGTAGCAAGTGGAGGCGGGAAGGTTGTTGGTGGTGGTCATCGGCTGCAAGGGAAGGAGGTGGAGGTGGTGGTGAGGGCATGAAGGTGGAGAGGGGTGTGGGGGGTTTTAAATAGAGGGAGTGGGTTAGGGTCAGGGTTTGGAGGGAGAGGTGTGTGTGCATGAGTGTGTGTGGTGTGGGAGGAGAGATATCAAAGAATTGCAAAATTTCCCCCACAAACCCTTCTCCTCCCCGCAAGGCCCACAAACTAAACCTAGGGGGTTTAAAAATTGCGTTCACACCCTATCTTTTCCGAGAAGCCTTGTACGGCCCTTGGGAAGGGTCATTTCAATTAGGTCTTAGGTCTACCAAATATTAAGCTTATTCATGCCTCAAAATATCACTTGATTTAGCATTTGATTCAAGTTGTGACCTAATTTCTAGGTTGATTGGTTCACCAACTAAACCAACTTCACTTGACCTGTCCTAATGTTTAGGATGCAACTCGGGTTAACTCACCTGAATCACCCTATTTTTGTTCGACAAGCAGGTTATTAAGTCACCTCTTTTAATGTTCAACTGATCTTAGAGCCTGTATTTTAGGATTTGCTTTGTAAGTCAATTCAAACAAGGCTTAGGTGGCACACAATGCAGATAATGATTTCCTTTATGGCTTTGCAAGTGTGTACTAGATAACCCTAAAATTTAACTTTAATTTGGCTCTAAAGTGAAGTCCAATTTAATTTCAATGATCCCTTTTTGACTCAATCAAGAACGTGTTAATCCAAGGGTTTAGTTAACTCAGATAAGTCCCTATAAGTGCAGAAGATTTTGGGTCATGTCTTCTAAGCAGATATCTCTCCTTAACCTCAGTTAAATCTCAGAAATCAGGAATTCTTGTTGCAAATGATATTTCTAAGAAAATAAGGTAAGGTCGAATCATAAATTTTTTTGTTTTTTTATCTATACTAGGGAAGAGGGGAATAAAAAGAAAGGAAGAAGATTTACCTGCTATGGAGTGGTTGTCCTCAGATTCAAGAAGTCAGATGCTTAGGTTCAATTAGCAAAACAACCAAAATAAGGCAGATATGTCAGAAACAAAAAATATTCTCAAATAATAGTGATAATTACATGTTGCTCTCCGGCAACGGCACCAAAATGTCTAAACGTGCTTCGATCGAGTTTTAAAATCACTTGTTGTAGTATAAATGACTAAAGCAAGTTTGACATTTAATTTTATAATTCTCGAAATAAAAGTATCTCAAGGTCATCTCTGGGAGCAAACGTATGTGTAAATTACCACTATTTAAAATATTCACAAATTACTCAGATGAACTTATTACGTGGAACAAGCTTTAAAAATAGAGCAGGTTTGCAATAGCAATTTAAATTGCAGAATAAGATGATTCTATTGGGTGCCAAAAAAATTATTTAATACTCAAAATATGTAATAATCAAAATAATTATTACATGTTCATCTAATTAGTCACAGTTAAGCATTAACAATATGGTTTGATGTTCATCTATACGTAGAAACCTCCGTCATGGCTTCGCGAAGGTGGTGGTGGTGATGATTTGTTGTAAGGAGGTTGGAGGAGCTCTGGCGAACATGACGGAAGGTGGTGGCCAGCGTAGGTGTCTGGTGGAGGTTGTGGACTTTCGATCCCTTCGATTAAGAGAGGGCTTTTACTCCTATCGTCAAGGCGGTGCTCGTGGGGTAGTCGACGAAGCGAGAGGTGGCATCAAGTGGCTAGGTGTGCTCGCCGAATGTCCACCGGCATGTTGCCAATTGTGAAGAAGATGGAGACGAGGAGGATGTCATGGTCAAATCCTAGATCTAAGAGTCCTAAACTAATCTAGAAGAAGAGGGGAGAAGAGAGGTTACCTAGAAGAGGATGAGGTGGATGGAGGAGCTCACCAGCGTGGTGGCTGGACGTGTTGGAGAAGAAGGAGATGGTGAGAAGATTTGGAGCCGAAGAAGGGGCTAAAAAATTGCATCTGGTGGTCGGGAGCAAGCAAAGGAAGCGAGTAAGGTAATCGTGGCCTGGTTTGATAGTGAAGCATGGTGAAGATGGAGGTTGAAGAAGCTCCAATGTCGATGTTAATGGTGGTGCTCGAAGGGGAAGGAGGGGTGTTACGCTCACCAAAACTCGACGATTGAACTCGGAGGACATGCGTAACCTTTTATAGATGCGCTTTAGAGCTAGCAACAGCTGATTATTGCGAGAAAAACTCGCAAACAACTCGCACCAACCGCCCAACTTTGACCAAAGATTGCAGCCGGCCGTCGTGACCAATGGCAATGTAACGGCCGTCGGTGGATGCGAGAATCGTTGAAGAATAACTCCGTCAAGTCTTACCAGGAGAGGTGGAGGGAGTTGGTGGGAAATTGCACGTGAATCTCGCCAAATCTCATGCCATGGCTGCTGAAGGCGGAGGTGATGGCAGGGACCATTACATAAAGAAGATGATGAAGCTGGGGTGTCTTTGCAAGGAAACTTGAAAGATAGGGGGGTCTTTAAAGTTTCAAGGGTCAAATTGTAAAATAGGTCCAAATGAAATCCAAATAAGCCCAAATTTTTATGATAACCTAATTTGGACATAAGAAAGTTCATGGCAACTTCAATTTTGGGTTTTGTTGTTGTTTGCTTGATCAATTTATAATTTAACCCAAAATATACCAAATTCCTATCTGCAAATCTGTTTTAGGTCGAAACAAGTTTCGATTGTCAAATTGACTGTACTAAATCTTATAAAATATTTTTAATTGATTTTAAAAGTTTTATATTACATTTATTTATATCGAAATTATTTTAATTGAAGCAAGGTCAAAATTAGTCAGTTCAATTGAAGATTATCATCCAATTTGAATGAAAATCCTAAATTACTCATTATCAACCCACTTTTATGATAATTAAGCTCAATTGACCTTTAATTAACCATAAGTTCATCCTACAACTATTCTGCATTTATAATTACTCATGAAAATTGCAGAATTATCCCATTTTCTATTAATTCCTCTCTCTCCAACCCCGATTGAATTATACTCGTTTAATGTGTTAATTAAGTGAATTTAACTTTAAAACTTAACCAAATTAGGTTAGATATGATGGATGATGGCAATGCCATCATTAGATATTATAAAAGCTCTTAATCAAATGATTAATGTAGGCATACAAACCAATTAGCTATAAACACAAGGAATCACATTCAATACAAATCTCGATTTTCAAAAAGCAAACTTCGAATCGAAGTGAATCTCAACTAAATCGAAATCTTTATCAAAGTCAAAAGATTAATAGTTTAAAAGGTACTTGTTGCAAGTATCGGCTAAGCATCAGCACCGATACCTGCATGTCACAAGTTTGAGGATATTAACTTAAATTATGATCAATAAGTACCAGTACTAAAGTTTAGTATAATACATGGTGATTACAATTCTTGAGTTGGGTTTTTTCGACCAGTACTTATCCTTAGCATCAATACTTGTAGGTAGGGTAGAGCATTGGGCCTGACTCGACCCAACCAAGCCCAAGCTTGCTAAGGCCTGATTTTTTTCTCTTTGGGTCGAGGTGAAGGACTAAAAATTTCAATCATTCAAGGCCCATTTTTTGAGCCCCGATTTAGGCTGGGTTGGGCCCAAAAAAGTAACTTTTTATATATTTTTTATGTGTGAATAATTTGGGTTCTCTTTTCACAAAAATAAATTCATGTTCCTTTTTTTGTAAAAATTATATGAGCATATCCTAAATGAACTTTGGGTGTTTTTTAATAAAAATTAAATTTAAGAACTAATATGAAATTTATTTTTATAATCCTTAACAATTTTACGATTTAATTATTTTATTAATTAGTTCCCATCCTATACTTCATAAAATCGAAAGCTAACTATTGTATAAACCATGAACCAATAAATTCATAATCATGAACAATATAAAGATATCTCCAGCCTCCAAAATAAATATTTTTAAAATTATTGCTTACACAGCATGCCTCGCAAACTATGAATCTACGTGTTAATAATCATAAATATAAAAACGTTTCTTAATATGATAGCTTTGAAAAGTTACGTCAACACACAAAAAAAAATTATGAACAACCTGCAAATTGATAAATTATATGTTAACTATTTACGGTTCTTATTGCAAATGGTTGCCTCATTCTCATTACGTGGAGTAACCAACCAAAAAAGCATCTAATGAAGTATATTCAAGAATCACCATTTTAAATAAAAAAAATGACATTTAAATAAAACTATGTGATTAAAATAAAAGTCTTTAATGCTCTCTTTTCCTCGTGATAATAGAGCCTCTAAAATAAAAAGATAATAACATTTATAAATGAAGGATATTAACATAAAATGTGAAACAAAATGCTAAAGAAACATGAGTAAGATCATACTACTAAGTGAAACATATGAAATATTTGCCTTATAGATATGAGTCTTTGTCTTCAAAAATAGCTACAATTAATAATAAGATTTTAAGTGCTTTATTGTACTCATTTCTAATAAATAAAAAATGACTACTTACAGCATCAACACTCATCAATCTCCATCCTGTCCGTACTCAAGCCATATGAATCCCCCAACCAATCTTGGGTGAAAATCAGTGCTTCAATGGTGGAAGGGATCTATTACTACGAAATTGGTCAAAAGCATGTCCCCTCGTATTAAAAGCGAATTCTAATGCCACCGTAGAAACTGGAATAGCTAAAATATCACAAGCTAGTCTTGAAAGGATGTGGTACTTATTGGAATTCATTTTCCACTAACACAAATGTAAAAGCCATCATTGTCATCTTCATTATCTCCAAAAACTGCTAAATTATCTGCCAATACATTTCCATCTCATTTCTACCAAATTCTAAACCAACAATTCTTTTTTCTTCTTGCAGAATCCACTTCTGAAATCTTCTCTCTCCTTTTCTATGGATGATTCATCCTTTTCAATAGCTATAGGGTGGATTGAATATTCTCACAAAGAATGAATTGATAAGAAGATGCATACATGTCAAAGAGAGAATAAACAGTAGTCTTAACAACCTGCATATAGTCATCAACCTCAAAGTCAAGGTAAGCCTTAGATAAACAAAACATGAGGTACTCAAACTTCAACTTGGGATCCAAAGCAATAGCAATGGCTAAAGGAAAGTTGCAATCCTTTTCCTTCCAATATTTTTCAAACTCACGTTTGATCAGAAAAATTTGGTTGAAGAATAAGTTTGCAGTTGAGTAATGATAGCCAAAGAATATATTTGTTGCATTATAAAAAAGTTTCAAAACTCTACAAACATTTTATGCCTTCTTCCATTCAGTAATCTAAGTGTGTCGAACAAGTTTGGATCACGTGCCTTCAATCATGTAAAAACTTTTTGGTACTTTAAAGCACTTTGTAGCATTAAAAATGTAGAATTCAACCTCGTGCTCACATCTAATATTAATCCTTTTCGAGTAAAAAGTTTTTCTTGCTTTGCAATTTCCTCAAATTCCTCCATTCTTCTTTGTGAACACTTCACAAATTTGTTGAGATTTCTTATTTTGTTGGTGATATCTTTAATGATATTCAAGCTATCTTGTATCACCAACTTCAGGATCTGAGGCCAACAACGAACATGGAATATTCTTCCACCAAGTAACAAGTTAGCTTTAGATGAAAAGTGGTCTATTAGGTTCCTTACAAGAACATCATTCGCAGATACATTGTCAAGTGTAATTGTACATAGTTGATTAATGTTTCATTCAGACAGGTGTTTCACAATCATATCTACAATATTGTCCCTAGTATGTGATGATGGACGCACACAAAAATTAAGGATTATTTTTCGAAGTCTCCATTGCTCATCAATGTAGTGTGCAGTAATTGGCATGTATCCCAATGTTTGAATGGATGTCCACAGATCAATTGTAATGCAGATTCTTTGTGTAGATTGTCCTAAAAGTTAGTTCAATTTGCCTCTCAGCTTCATAAAGTTTAACGCAATCTCTCCTTAGTGTAAAATGAGAGATAACCATAACCTTAGGTTGCAAATTTGCCACAAAGCTCCTAAAAGCTACTTTTTCAACTAAGCATAATGGTAATTCATGTAAGATAAATAATTTCGACAAATCTTCCCTACTCCATTGTTGATCAAATTTCCAACATGTAAGGGCATTAGAAGTATTTTCATATGAGAAAGTTAAAAGATCCTGCCCAATTGCCTTACTTTTAAGAACTTCACAAAATTGTCTTACATTTCTCCTCAAATAGCTAATTCCAACTACAGCAAAACATGTCAGAGTTTTATGGCAATGAATGCATTCAACTAATTCTATTTTATCTTCACCAACTTCAAGAATTTTATAATCTTTTCACACATCAAAAGTCACTCTCCTTGGCTTTTCTTATTCCCCATCTATTTTTCTCATTATTGTTTTCCGTCACACCTTCAACACCAGTCCCTTTGTGTCCATTATCATTGTTTTCCATGGTACTCAACATCCAATAATGAAAAAAATAATGCATTTTATTATGTAAGAATTTTTTTTAGGGCAACTTTACAAGTAATGAAAGAACAAAATTTTAAGGCATTAGACTTTACTAACCATTGAACATTAGAAATTAAAATGAAATGAAAATATAAATTAATCTAAGGTAACTTGTACATAAAAAAATGGAATTAAAAGAGAAATGAAGGCAATACAATAGTGTTAAACGAGACATTTTCATGTCCACGATACACAATTGACATTTTCCAGAGTTTCAAAATTTAAAAAAAAAATGAAAATAAAAAAAAGGAAAAGCCATGGAACACAAGCCACACAACACAACACAACAGTGACAACACCGAACCTGCCAGTCTCCTTTTTAATTGTCCTTGTCCCACCAATCTGAGATTGCCGGCATAACGTAGGATCACCTGGGGGTCTCCTTTTTAATTGTCATTTTTTTTTTTTCAAACAAAAACCAAGATGTTACACCAATTCCATAGGACTATGCTGATTCATTCGTTAATGAAGGGGTAGGAACGTGAACTGAAAGAATCCGGAATACAATGCACAAGGGTTGAGAGAAGGGGAGGAAAAACAATATTGCACATGAAGAAAAGGATTCACTTGGTGATACTGGGAAGGGGTTCGTTAGGTGATTCACGAGCAAAAATACCTCACTTTGCCGTATCCACTTGCCGCTATCGCCGCTGCAGCTTGGGGTTGGGGTGTCGCTCAAGATGGAGATTTCACTGGGATTAAGTCTAATCCAATGGCCATCTTCGTGTGGGATTTCGATGGCCCAAGATCGAGATTGAAGTTTTTTAATTATTAGAAAGTGGGGATACCCTACTGCATCCCAACGTGGGGTTGCTGTCAAAGCCGTTGTTGTGGAGATTGAAGGATTTTAAGTTACAATCTTACTGCTCTTGCAGAAAGGATCAGAGATTCATAGGAGGAGGATTTGAGGATGGGAAGCAGGAGAGACTCACCGATGGAACTGTGGAGGCGGAGGACTGGCATGGTCACCACAAAGCAGAAGGAGGTGGCTGATTTCTGCCATCGGTCTGCTGTTGTTGAAGTGGGAAGGAAGTCGGTGAGGTCAACTGTGGGTCTTATGCAAATAGTAAAATATTATCAAGTGGAACCCTAACCTCAATATATATATATATATATATATATATATATATATATATATATATATATATATATATATATTACCTTTTTTGGGGTTGTAGGGCTTAGTTCGGGTTCTAGCATATCATGGCTTGACCCGACCCAAATTCAAGTGGGTCTTAAAATGGAGGCTCGAGCATGGCCCATGAAAAAATTCAGTTCAGGTCAAGTTGGGGTTTTTTGAGTCGGGTTACAGGTTGAGTTCAGGTCAACCCAACTCAATACTCCACCCTACTTGTAGATCACAGATCAATTTTGGAATCCTTTGTGAATTTAACCTGTGAGTAATAAGTATCAATACTCATGATGAGTATCGCACCTATTAGTAGTTGGTATTGGTACCCAACTCTTAGTACTAGTACTAACTACCCATTAAGTCAAATATGAATGGTTGATTTTCTTTAATTATCATTCAAAATTATCTTAAATAGGTTCCAATGGCTAAGGAGCATGGAGGCTTGGTTCCTAACCTATAAATAGACCCCTTAGGGTCCATTTCTCTACACAACAATATTCCACAAGCTATTGCTTTCAAGAAATCCTACTCTCAATTTCTAGCTAAAAAGAGTGACTTGTTGCTTTAGCTGAGGTTCCAAAGAAATTGTTTAGTTTTGCAACAACTCCATAGGCGTTAGAGATTGCAAATTCATTCAATTAGCACGTTGATTTCTTCCTTAGCTTCCGTTTAGTAAATGAACTTTAATTATATATTTTGTTTGGAGACTTATGTTTTAGTTGTAAGCTTTGATATTTTTAACTTATGCATGTACTCTTTTTATTATTTTATGTCTTTGTGAATGGGTGGAGGTAAATCATTAATTACCTCTTGATATAGTGAATTGATTCGCACCGGGTTGAGGGAATCAGCTTAAACATCTTAAGTTAAGAGATTTAGGTAGTGAAGTACCCAAGTAATAAGAACCACTATATATTGTAAGCATTTTTGTGATTTGAATTTCGTGTAATATTTATTTTCTCCCACACTATTCATCCCCCCTTCTAGTATGCTTTTGTTATTTAGATCCTACATTCTACACAGCCTTTAGATATTGGAAGGACCTAAGGCAGAGGCGATATTCAGGCGGGATGTCGAGGGGGGGGGTGCATGGCTCCCCTAGGTTCTCCTCTATCTGGTTACCTCATCGTAGCCTTAAGGGTGGTCCAAACACTGGCCAGAGACTCTCGCTCCATTGATTGTTGTCAATTATGCATTTTGGTCTAGGCAACCTGTGCCATAAGGAGGTTAGCCTCCTAACATGCAACCCACCTTGCTGGGTTGTCCTTGAAGGGGAGATCTACACTAAATACTTTGGGGAAAAAGTGGTATGGGGAGTTCATACCCTTAGTGGTGGCTAGGCATTCACTGTGGTGCTCCAAGTAGAGGAGCAAGTGTCCCTCGATGTCCTACATTCAATTTTCTCTTGGCTGGAGAGGAGCTTAGGGCCTCCTCCTCGCTACACGGCTGACGAAAGAAGGGGATAGGGCTCACTTCTTTGCACTCATATATTCATTAGTCCCGCACCCCTAATGATCTTGAAGGGGTTGAGGTGCCTCGAGGGCCTGGCCATCCTTCGAGACGTAGGGCGTAGGGCCTCCTTCTCTTTGGTGTCCACTATCTGCTCGTTTGACCAATTTGTCCACCAACGGAGGTCCCAGTGCAAAAAGTAGACCAGTCATGGTTCTATCTCAAATAGGGGTTACACCCATGAGTGTGCATGATCAAACGGGCCCTATCGAGGGGCATGGCTTTTTGTCACGATTTCCTATAGACGATGCCAACTGATCGAGTCATTAGGACTCAACAAGAAAAGTAATGAAGGGGATTGTCGCTATGTGCCATCAAACCATGAGAGAGAGCGAATTAGTAACCTAGTTCAACCTTGAGGGTACATTTAAGGAGGGTATCTAACCCTTAACTACTCACTAGTAATGTACTCAAGTCATATATTGCTCAGGGTCCCTTTTTAGGATGCCTAAGACCTCCTTATATAGCGCACCCTTGGGAGATAAAGAGATATTAATGATTACATGGGTAAAATTGTTCCTTCCAAGTTGCCCCATTAAATGCGTCAATACCTCCATTCTTGTGCCATCTCTTCGTTTCTTGTATCGTCGCTTTGGTCTTTACTCTTCAGGTCTTAGCAGTGCTCGAGGCTGTTGGCAGCTAGATTGTTAATGTACTCTTTGTGTAAACGAGTTGGCCGGCAGGTTCTTGGGGCTAATGTAGCTGGCAATGTCTAGGTAGGCAAACCAACTGACAAGTATGGGTCAAGTGCACTTTCTGGGCCTTTTGTACATGATTTTTGAGAATTCATTCCTTCTCAAATCGGTTAGTAATGATAAAAAATATGAAATGATGAAAATTAGGGAGCCATTTATATCTCTAAATATTTATGAATTTTCCATCTTTAAATGTCTAATAATTTTCTCAGAAGAACCAATGCCTTACATCACAAAAATCTTTCCAAAAGATCAAATGGTAGGTTTTTATCTTGTCTTCTCAAAGAGTCACAATTTGGGAAGTATGCACCTTTGATGATTTTATATAGCAAAGAGATGTCTGGCTACGTAGATCTCCAACCTAGTTTTAAAAGAAGTGCCACATTATTCATATGACAATCTCTTATTCCAAGTCCATCAAGGTGCTTAGAGTGATCGATTCTATTCCATGAAATTGTATGGATCCTTCTTGAGTTGTCTAAATTATTACGCCAAAATACCCTTACAATTCCTTTAAGTATCCTACAATCAAATCTGGAAATGCATCATGTAGATAAAAGATTTATAGGCATAGACTTTACTAATACTATTCAACTTTTCCTATGACAACAAAAAAGCTTTCCAACCTTTCAATGCTTGTTCCATCTTAACATATACATCATCAAGTAACTCTTTTCAGATAGATACAAACTTCTTAAGTCTTCTTGCTTTTCACTTAAGCATCCGTAGCTAAAGTAGATGGATGATTAGACTAGAAAGTTGACAATAGTAATCTGCTTTACATTGAATACTTGGCTTTAGAAATAGAGGCCTCATCAAGTGTGATAGAATAAGCAACATAAGTTAATGTAGATAGACTTGGGCATGCTAGAGACAAATAGAAAAGGAAACAATGGACATACCTACTTTAGCCTAACACTTAGGAGAGAATAATCCATGAGAAGATCCATTAGTTAAAATAGAATACTAAATTATAGAGAAACAATTATGCATCTGATCAAAACCCCGAAGTTCAGAGTGTTAAACTCAAGAATAGAAATGATCGGACCTCCTACATGAGTGGAGGGTTTGATCGTGGGATTCAAGTAATCACACAATGGGCACAAGGATTGATTATCCAATTCTACCGCAAGGAGTGTACATCTAGGGGGAGGATGGTGCTCCCAACTATACACTATAGCTTGCCAGATTACAAGGTTTACAATCTCTCTCGGTTTCTCTCTCAAGTTGCTCGGGGGGGTGGGGCTCAAGGTCCCCCCTCAATTATTTATAGGGCTGGAGTTGGGCCCTTTGCGAGATCTTCTGACAAGATACACCGCCCAACAGGATGCGTACCTTGTCAGATTATTAATTGCGGTGGTCATGTCAGCATTTATTAGGGACTTAGCCATGTTGTACATTTGTCATCTCTTTTAGCGGATAGGGTCCTTTGGGGCCAGCTACGTCTAGTCTTTTCCAGGTGTTAGTGAGTAGGACTCCCGGATCCGCTAGCGCACAAGACCTTCCTAGGATGCAGGCGGGTTCAATTCCCAGACCCGTCGGTACATAAGACCTTTATAGGATGTAGGCAGGTCGGATCCCCGGATCCACCTATATCCGAGTCTTCCTGGGTCGGGTCCTTATTTTTGGGGCCTTTCGCATCATTTTGGGTCTGAGGGCATTTTTTGCCCCTCATCATATACCCCTTACTCTTGAGCTAACAAATGCTTGCTGAGAGAGTAACGTTTATGGTAGAAACTCCACGATAGGTAATGCCTCCAAATGTTGCCCTGTCTATTTACTTAAGCAGGGGGCATTTGTCATGCAGCGGGGTTTTAAGGGCGAATGCCTGTGGTTCTATCAACCTTAAGAGGTGAATTGAGGAGCATGCGCTTGCTTATCACTGACCTTAAGAGGTGGTTGTGAGGCGCATGGGCCTGCTTATCACTAGCCTTAAGAGGCAATTTTAAGGCACGTCCGCTTGCTTATCACCAACCTTAAGAGGCAGTTTTGAAGCGCATTCGCCCATTAGACTTCCATGAGTAATGGCCAGTTACATCGGGATTGATATTGTGTCTTGTTATTTGAGAATGCTAGCATTAATTGCCGTTATGATGAGGTGAAGGCCTCAAGCGTCATGCCTATTATTGATGGGACTTCCCTATCTGCGACGGGGATATGCACGCAGGGAGTATTAAATATTCATAATGATGGCTGAGATTTTCTTCGCTCTTGGCAGTATATTTGGAATCCACGTTGAATACGGCAAGATTTGATTTTTTTGAAAGTTGCATCCCGCAAGGAGGGGGGAACCGCCATCCGTGGGGATTATATATATGGGTGGTGGGTCATTGTTAATGGCGTACCTACCTCAGAGAGCACTCCTCGTAGAATTTACTCTCAGTAGAGCGTTGTGAGAAAGCATCCTTCGTCGGAGCATCTTTGTCCAGCTGTGTCTTAAAGGAAGGGCCATTCATGTCGGGTTTTCCGAGCAAGGGTAAGCCTGTTGCTTCTTCTTCCGACGTCTCTACCAAGACTAGGGTTTTATATAGTTTCTCATCGAACTTCCGCAGTCGGTCTACGATCTTGTCTTTCTTGGGGGAATACAGACTCAGTGGAGTACCGTTTCAAGCTTGTGGGTCTAAGACTTGTTCGTGTTCAAACGGGACAAAGGACATGTTTATTATATGTAAATACACCATAGAACATGGCCTATGGATACCTTTGAACCCTTTTGTGTCTTCCTTCCTTTCTTTTTATCACCTTGCCCCTTCGCAGCCCAGCCTTAATTGCTGGCTGGTTCTGAACACTTTTACTGACCTCTGCCTTCATTTGGGGATTACCCCCCACCTCGTTTTGTTCCACCTGCTTTTTGGGCTGATGCCCCTGAAGGTGAAAAAGGGCAAGCCTCCGTCATGCACTTACACGCTGTACAGCCGACAGACTGGATACTAGATATCAGATAGTGGACCTCCCTGATAGTTTGCAGGGGCATGACTACCATTTCTCTTTTCTTTCCAACCTTGAAGACTTCAGAGTCCCCTACACTTGGCAAGGTCCTCTTGAGAGGGACCAACCACCTCGATTCAAGGAGCTTGACCCATCCATACAGGCGGACACAAAATAATTGGTTAAGTTTGGTTTGATTGCTCAGTCGGAGCTCAGGCAGAAGGATGTTCAGGAGGCATTGTCATGGGTGGCGGACTCGTTACTTATGCCATGTAGGTGGGGGGAGGTAAAATAGCTTTTGCATCATACCTTGCTTTCTATTAATATGGTATTTTCAATTCTTTTGGCTGCAGCTTTTGAGCGGTTTGCTCGACTGGTTGCGCTGAAGCGTCAAGGCAGTAGCTTGACTCGCCATGGGTTGTGACAAGGCAAGGAGGGGCCTATAGAGCAGGGGGAGGGGAGTCAGCCTACTTATCGGAAAGGTCTGAAGCAAAAGGAGGAGGCCCTTGAAGATGTCATAGGGGAGCTGGAGTTCCC
Source organism: Thalassia testudinum (assembly GCA_037157565.1). NCBI lineage: Eukaryota > Viridiplantae > Streptophyta > Magnoliopsida > Alismatales > Hydrocharitaceae > Thalassia > Thalassia testudinum. The sequence continues at coordinate 259,931 of JAZHRO010000003.1, read as the reverse complement.
CCTGAGGTGGGCCAGAAGGGTCCCCGCGTGGAACTTCCATGGAAGGAGTCGATGACATCCTCTCTATAGAGCCCCAATGAGGTCGAGGGGGAAGGTGTGCCTCCTGGTCCCCTGGCGCCTTTGGGCCGCCTAAGGCGATTACCCTGAGCGACCCTCCTTCAGAGGTGCCCTTGGAGGTGACTTGTATAGGGGGTACCTCTGGCTTTGTTGTTTCGTCGACTGCCCTAGGGGCATTCACCCTATTGGTGCAAGGGGTGGCTACCGCCAGTAATGTTTTTGGTCAATCGTATTACCGGTGAAGCTCTACAGGCACCTGGGTTTTGGTCGATCCCCTTGGTCGGGGGGCCTCAGGGATAATCGGTCGGACAGTCGGGTCCATTGTTGGATCCATATTGGAGGGCACCCCTAGTGGGTCTACACCCGGATGTGTGGTACCGGTACAACTGGGGGCGTCAAGTAGTGCCCCCAACCTGGAACGACAGGCATTAAGGCACCTTAACGGTGTTGTTTCTTGGGCCACCTCTAGGCCTGGGGGCATGTATTTTAACCATGTTTTCTTCTACTACATGCGTGTGGCAAGCTCGTGGGGCCTGTCTCTCGTTGATTAGTTTTTTCTTGGCCAGAGCTATTTTTATTCTGACGTGCTCATGGTTTGCAGGCGGAGACACTTGGGTTGTCCTTTATTTCACACGACAATGCTCCTCCGGACCTCCCTAGCTTGGCTGGTCATGTTGACGTAGCTAACTTGACCTCATAGTGGGCCATGACGGCCAAGGCAGAGCATCGGCAGTTGCTTCGGCAAGTGGCGAAGGCCAATACAGCTCGAGAGAAGGTGGAGAAGGCGGCGGAGGAGGCCAAGCAGAGGCTCTGCTCCCAACAATAGGTGGCCAACTATGTGAGCTAGATGGAGGGGGAGCTAAAGAAGACTTGCTCGACCCTAGAGGGGCCTCTGCTGCTGGCAAGGAGCTGGAGAAGAGGCTCATGAGGGTGCATAGTGCCCATTTGGGGCTCTGGGGAACTTGTTTGAGTGCCTCTTGGCCTCCTATACCAGCATCCTTTCCTTGAAGGAGGAGGTGCAAGTGCTTAAAGCTGAGCATTCCTTGTTGGTGGAGGGGTATGAGAGGGCTCTTGAGGAGAAGCACGTCTGCCTGAGTGCCTCGATTGATAGACTTGCTTCTATATGGGCGAGTCTAGAGAAGGCAGAGGCGAATGCAGAGGAGCTGCGGGCCAACCTTGGCAAGGCCCGACAGCTTGTGGTAGAGCAAGGTTGGTAGGTGGCGGAATTGGAGGAGGTAGTAGAGCCAGCAAAGGAAATAGAGGAGCCAGAGCTGAATGCAGATATGGTGATGGCATTCTATACCACGCACCTGTCAATGGGACCAATCCGGGAAGAAGTTTCATAGGAGATCGGGAAGCAAACACTCACTACCGTGCAGGTCCTTATCAAATGGAAGCATGCCTCTATGAAAGAGTTGTGCAACTGGTTTATCGGCCAGTTGGTGTTGGAATACGACCGCCTCAAAACAGCCAGTCTTATTACCGATGACAAGCCTGTGGAATTGCTTGAGGATCGACTGGCTGAAGAGGAAGTGGCCCAGCGAGCTACCGAGGAGGGAGTCCAGTCAGTTGTCGAAGGGGTAGCTTAGTTGGAGGCCATTGATCCTTCTATAGGGGTTATCAACCCACTCCGCCTTTCTCTTATAGGTAGTGGGGACATGTTTGAGTCATGGGTGCAGAGCCCCTGAGCCTCCCACTAGTGTTATCCTTGTTTCTTTTTCTTTTTCTTTTATTTTTTTTATGGAAAGAGATGTAATAGGAAAAGCTCCTTTTTTAAATGAAGAAAATCTCCTTTTTATTGCTCATGGGCATTCATATATGGTACATTTGTAAGTTGCTCGCATGCCAGGTGCGAAGGATGTCATTTTCGCCTAGTGTTTGTAATTTGTAGAAGTCTCCTGGACTATTTTTACGAATCTTGTAAGGCTCTTCCCATGATGGATCTTGCTTTCCACCCGATTGGCTCAGCATGGAGACTTCGCACTTATGTAGGACTAGGTTTCCTTAGGAGAATGTCCATTTATAAATGCACTTATTGTAGGAGGCGGTTGTGGCCTCTTTATGCTTGAGTGCCATCTCCGATGTCTTATCCCTTAGCTCATTCAAGAGGTCTAAAGATAGGCAAACTTAGTCATCGTTTGTGGCCGAGTCATAAAGTTGCATTTCATAGGTGGGGAGGACTGTTTCAATGGGCAGCCAAGCTTCCATACCGTATACCTAGCTGAATGGTGTATGGCCTGTGGAAGTCCTCTGGCAAGTCTTATATCCCCAAAGAACATTTGAGAGCTCATCCGCCCATCTCCCTTTGGTTGAATCCAGCCAGCGTTTAAGTGCTGAGATGATGGTGTGGTTGGTACTTCAGCTTGTCCATTTGCGTAAGGATGACCCACTGACGTGAAGCAACGACGAATGCCCCAGCTAGTGCAAAATTCTTTGAATCTTTTGCAAGTGAATTGGGTTCTGTTGTCTGTGACTATGTAGTGGGGTATCCCGTATCAAGCTATAATGCTCTTGCAGATGAAGGATATGACCCTATTAGTCGTGGGACTAGCCAAGGCCTCAGCTTCAACCCACTTGGAAAAGTGGTCGATAGCCACCAAAATGAACCGCTTCTAGCTGGGGCTGGTAGGAAAGGGCCAACAAAGTCAATGCCCCATTTTCCAAAGGGGATGAGCAACATTACAGGTACTAACTTTCCAAGCTGCAAGTGGTGCAGCGTAGCAAACCTCTGGCACTTGTGGCACTTCTGCAAGAAGTCTTTGCAATGTTGCTTCATTTGGGACCAGAAGTAGCTCACCTGGAATAGTCAGGCCAAGAGTGCCTTGTACCCTTCATGATTCCTACGCATGTCTCAGTGGGCTTCTTGGAGGGCTTGGGCCACCTCTTCTTAGGTTAGGCAGCATAGCAGGGGGGTGGAATACCCTCGCTTGTACAACTATCGTTCTATCAAAGTATACCTCGAGGCATTGATTCGAAAGGCTCTAGGCCGAGGCTCCCTCGGGGGTAGCTCGCCAGAGTTTAGATAAGTAACGATAAGCATCATCCAAGAGGTGGACTGCTCTATCGTGACTATTTTGGTCATGAGGACAGTTGGCTATGTTAGATTCTGAAGGGAAATGTCCTCTTCTTGTCCTTGAGGGATGGCAACAACGAGTTTGGCTAGCACATCCGCCAAGGGGCTGTCTACTAGAGGCACTTGCCTAATCGAGGCAGTCTTAAAATCCTCCAGCTCCTCCCTGTCGACATATAAGATCATATTCGGATCCTGAGCTTGGTATTCATTGTTTATTTGGTTGGAGATTAGCTGGGAGTTCGTGTAGACCTCGAGCGAGGTGATTCCCATGGATTTTGCTACCTAAATGCCTGCCATCATGGCCTCATACTCCACCTAGTTATTGTACGTAGGGAAGTCTAATTTTATGGCATACTTATGAGTGATGACATCTAGGGCGATTAGAGCTATCCCAACCCCAGACCCGGCTGTCATAGACGAGCTGTTGACATATAGTTACCAAGGGAGTGTGAGGGAGGCATCGAGATCTGTGAATTCAACCATGAAACCCACTAGAACTTGTGCTCTGATTGCCTTCCTTGGATGATATTTGACATCAAATTCAGCTAATTCCATAGCCCATTTTATTTGTCATGTTGACCCCGTGGGCTTGTATAGCATTCGCCAGAAGGGGTAGTCTGACAAGACCATTATTGTGTGAGCTTGGAAGTATGGGCATAGCTTTCGGGAGCTAACCCCAGCTTTTCAATGACCATGTACCTAGCTTTCGAGCCTTGATAGGTCTTACTTGTTGGTGCAAGAGCACCACGATCGTTTATTTTGATGATAACAAAACACGTGTTTTTTAACATTTGCTTTTGAGTCTTAGTTTTTAGGTCAAATTGCAAATGGAGACAGGTGTTTAGACAGAGTTCTAGCTCGCATCCATGGTGGATTGACGGAGCTGGACAGAGGCGGAGGAGCTTCGTGAGGAGCGAAAGCTTAAAGATGGAAGCGGTCGGTGGTAGTAGGGGTGATGAAGGGTGGCGTACTTGGAGGTTGAGGGTTTGGAGGCGGAAGGAGCAAAGGGTCTCTAATGATCACAGCAGAAGGGGGACGGAGGCAAGGTGGTCTGATGGTAGGGAAAAAAAGGTGTCTGACCGGACCGTCTGTTTCCGCTGCCGACAGCGAGGACATATGGCGGCCACTTGTCGATCTCCCGTGGTGTGCTTGGGCTATGGGGGATTCGGCCACAAAAGGGACTCATGTCGATTTTTAGGGGGTCAAATGAAAGAACGTCTTTTCCCGTGCTCGGGACATTTGAATCGTAAAGCTATGCAGATACTGCCTCCGCCCCCATCTCTGTGCAAGATGGGGGGACTTACGGTTGATGTGGAGGTTCCTGTGACAGAAAGCATCAGAGAGGCAGAGATGGCCCTGCACGGAGCTCTGGTTGGGGAGGTTATGTTTGGGAGACCGACGGTGGAAAAGGTTCGCACCCTAGTAAACTCTCTCTCCCTCTCGAGCAGCTCCTAGAAGATTTCTTTTTTGTCAAATACACTCTTTGTGCTCTTTGAATTGGATATGGTGGATGTTGAGAAGCTGCGGTTTCAAACATCCTGCAACGATGGGATCACGGTGATTTGGAGACTGGTTTCCCCCTTTGATGGAGATTTGTCGGAGAGACCACCCCAGAGAGGGGGATCCAGATCAGGAAAACTTGAGATCGAGGGGCTACCTCTACATCTGAGGTCGAAGGAGGTTGTATTGTCGATGATCTCAGGCTTTGCATCAGTGTCTGAGGACGCGGTTGTCGGGTTACTTGAGGGCGATGGGCGCCTGCTAAATGTGAGGATTGATGTATTTATAGCTGGCTGTGTACCTGAGAATCTGATTCTGAGATGTGGTGGGAGCTCCTGGATGCTAAGGCTGAGGTTTCTGGTGGGAGACACTGTTGCAAAGCAACTTAAGTCATCCAGACCTGCAGCTGATGAGGAGGCGGTTGTGCAAGAACTGGGCGTGGTTCACGGAGATGAACCCCTAACTATCGAAATTCGTAAGGACTTTTGTGTGGGGGAGATGGGGGAGGATCAGAATGGAGAAGAGGAGGATTTGGGTGGGGGGGTAACGGCTGGACCAATGACCACGATGGCAGGGGATATGCTGGCAGGTGACATGGAGAACGTGGAGCAGGAGACTCATGTCACACAAATTGAATCTCTGAAGGATAAACAAGATCTGCAGGAGAAGGAAGGCCTTAATTGTGAAGGTGGTTCTCACTCCAAGACTGGTAAGGGCAGGTCACCATATAGCCTCCGACAGAGAAAATCAAAGACTATCACTCTGATGGATGAAGACGAGGTGGCGAGAGTTTTGTAGGTGTGCAAATGCCAGGCCTTCAGGGGGGAGGGATCTGGTGAGGACAAATGAGAGTCCTTACTTGGAACGTGCGTGGGTTGCGCGACAAAAGCTGGAGGGCTTCTCTGATGAGATATTTAAGAGAATGGGGAATCTATTGTGAGCTCATTCAAGAGACACACTTTGAAGGTAGATCTGATAGGCTTTGGTCTGACTTGCTAGCTTCAGGGCTGAATGATTTTGTGCAGATTGATGCACAAGGGAGGTCGGGTGGTATTGCTATCTGGTGGAGGAAGGGGTGGGCTCAATGTTTGGAGGTGCACAAAGCTAGGCATTTGCTAACATGCAAATTCCAGATTCACTAGGGGCAGGAGTGTATCTGGGTTACTGGGGTTTCTGGGCCTTGTGCTGCATTTGCCAGGCAGGTGCTGTGGGAGGAATGGGCTGCTGTGGCTGAGTTGGTGCAGGGGGGAATGTGGTTGACGGGTGGGGATTTCAATTGTGTATTAACAGCAGCAGATAGGCCTAACGGCAACAGAGACAGTTCGGCTACAGGCTTCCAGATGACGGTTCAGTCACTGCAGTTGTGCGAGTTTCCATCCTCTAGGGTGGAATTTACTTGGCGCAATGGAAATGGGTTGGCTTCCAAATTAGATAGATTTTTTGGGAATGTGGACATTCTAATGAGATTCCAACTGTCGTCAGTAAGTGGATTGAATCGACCTTTTTCTGATCACACCCCTTTGGTGTGGGATAGTGGGGAAGAAAATCATGTTGGCTCTTATTTTAAAATGAAAAGATCATGGCTGAAGGAACTGGGGTTCTATCAGATGATCAGCTCTTGGTGGCGAGCTAAAAAGGTGGAGGGGTCTGCTACTGTCAGATTAGCAACCAAGCTGGCAGGTTTGCGCACGATCTTAAAAGAATATGGTCTTACTGTTAATTTGATGAGGTAGCAGAGGAGGAATGAAACTCTGAATAAAATCCAGGAGCTGGATTCTAGAGGCAGCTGGCCCTTTATCTGAGGAAGAGGTGGCTGAAAGGAAACTATGGCAGGGTGTGATATTGGATGAAGATCTGAAACAAGAAATAGATTGGAGGGAGAGATCAAGACAATTATGGCTTAAGGAGGGAGATGCAAATACGAAATTTTTCCACCTTGTGGCTAGCTCTCGGAGACGTGTTAACTTTATTTCCTCTATTCTTAGGGATGGGCAGAGGGTTACCTCCATTCAGGAGATTAAATCTAAAGCTGCTAAATTTTACAGAGAGGCATCTCGGGCAGCTAAGAGGGGGAAATGGAGGATGGCAGGTAGTGATGGTCCTAGTGTGACGAGTGATCAGGCTGCACAACTGACTGCACTTATCACTGAACAAGAGACCCTACAGGCAATCAGGGATTTGAATATGGAAGGCTCCCCGAGCCCTGATGGAATACAAATTTTCTTTTACAGAGAGATGTGAAGTGTGGTAGGCAAGGAAGTGATGGATGTTATCAAAGAATTTGAGGTGGGAAACGCTAGGTTTGAGAGGATTAACAAGTCATATCTCTTCCTCCTACCTAAATCAATTGGAGCAGAAAAATTCTCAGACTTTAGGCCGATCTCCCTTTCTAATTCCATCTATCTTGTAATCAATAAGATTTTGGCTAATAGGCTGAGAAATGTTCTACAGGACCTTATCCATCTGATACAAGTTGCCTTCCAACCTAACAGATCACTTCAGGAATCCTTTATCTTGGCTCAGGAAATGGTCAGTGGATGGCATAGAAGAAAATGCAAGGCATTCTTGTGGAAGGTTGATTTCCAGAAGGCGTATGGTTCAATCTCTTGGCCGTATCTCTGGGAGGTTTTTAGAAGGCGAGGCTTTCCCCCTTTATGGATCCAATGGATGAAAAGGTGTGTCACTACCGCTTCCTTCTCTCCACTGATTAATGGGAAGCCTTGTGGAGTATGGATCCAGCCTCAGCGTGGGGTTAGACAAGGATGTCCTCTTACTCTGTTGATTTTTAACCTTGTGGTGGATGGGCTTGCAAGGTATGCTTGCAAACTGGCAGAGGTGGGCATAATTAAAGGATACTCACTATCCAACAGGAGAACTCTGGCCCCCATTTTACAGTATGCAGATGACACGGTTTTCTTTGTTGAAGGATCCAAGCCTACAGCACATGCTCTGGGGTTATTGGTGAAGATATTTGGGGATATTTCAGGCTTATGTTTGAACAAGGAAAAATCTGTATTGATCTGTTTTGGCATGAGTGAGTAGGAGCAACTGGAAGTGGAGGGTACACTGGGGTCACCTCGAGCTAAGCTGCCACTAAAGTACTTAGGATTACCACTGAGGGCAGCAAAACTGAAAAAATCTGATTGGAATGTCTTGTTTGATAAGGTTGATGGAAAATTGAAAGGGTGGAGTAGTAAATTTCTGTCTAAGGGTGGCAGATTGATCCTTCTCAATTCGGTCATTACAGCCATACCAGTCATCTATTTTAGCATATTCAGGGCTCCAAAATGTATCTGGAAGAGATTGGATGCTATGAGGAAGAGATTCTTCTGGAAAGGAGTAGGTCATGAAGGTGGGTTCATGCAGCCCATCAGTTGGAGCAAGAACTGCAAGCCAAAAGAAATTGGTGGTATGGGAATTAAAGCACTCAAAGATTCCAATGAGGCTTTATTGATCAAATGGGCCATCAGGATCTTGGACTGCAAGGAGGGGCTGATGGCTGATTTGGTCAGGGATAGCTATGGGGGATCAAACAGCAGTCTGCAAAGGTTGCAGCCAATGAAACTTTCTCCTTTCTGGCATTCAATGATCAATGCAATCAGCAGTTATTGGCATCTACTGCAACCTAGGCTCAGAGATGGTAGAAATTTCAGCTTGTGGAATGAACGGTGGTCTGATTTGGGGATACTGAAAGAGGCCTAGCCGAGAGCTTATGCGGCTGCTGCAGACAAGGAAGCCACAGTCAGTAGCTTGTGGTCTGATGCTGAAGACTGCTGGTGGCTGGAAGAGCTGCAACAATGCAGGGCTGGCACTCGGCTGTGGGAGGAGAGGCAGAATCTGCTGGCTAGTCTGCAGCAGGTGCAGCTGACGAGGAATGTGACGGATACATACGGATGGTAGGGTATCTTCTCAGTGCAGCACGCGTATGAAAAAATTGTTAGATCTAATAATGTGGTGGATTGTGATCCTATTGACAGAAAGATTTGGCTCTTGAAAATCCCTTTGAAGGTTCAGATATTCCTATGGCTTTGCAGACGGGAAGGTTTGATCACTGGTGATCTAAGGCATAGAAGGATGGGGACTACTCTGAATGCCTGCCCTCTATGTGGCTTGTTCTCTGACAAGGCAGCACACATTTTCTCGTCATGTTTGGTCACCGACAAGATCTGGAGGATGGTTTATTTGGAACCTCTCCCCTCCTGGGACTCTCTATGGCAGAGGTTCATCACTCCTGGCCGGCCATTAGGGGCTATGGCAGCTACTTTATGGTGTGTGTGGAGGGCGCGTAATGACAAACTCTTTCAGGAGAGAGCGGTGAGCTGTGAGAATATTGTAAAGGAGTGCTGGTCTCTCATACATAGTTGAGAATCTACTTTGTAATACTTTTTTGATAAGAAATATACTACCCTCCAGATTGCTATCGGTTCATGATAGCAATCCTCACTACTTCAAAAAAAAAAAAGATGGAAGGACAAGAAGAATAGGATAGATTTCTATTTATCTTTTTCTATGTACCTTTGTCATTATATTCTTTCTCTTTTTATTTCTTAGAATATCTGTTAAAGAGCCTCAAAGGATCCTTAAAGTAGTCCTAGGAACACCTGCACTACCCTAGGATACTTAGGTTTTCTATAGAGAACTTAGAAAACCAAAATAGGGATTAGACACCCTTTTCAAATGTCTAATCTGAATTTCAAACGTCTAATAAAAACTTTTAAGACGTTTGACTGTTGACTCAGACGTCCGATTATTTAAGCTGGACTTAGTTAGTTCTGTCTGATGATATCAGACGTCCAGACCTTAGTCCAAACGTCTTAGGAGACGTCTGATGCCTTTGCCAGACGTCCAATTAGTGGATCATTGGCTTCCTTAGCAAACATTGAGGAAATGACCGCTAGCCTTGTATCAAACGTCCGTAGAGGACCCCAGACGTTTGATACATGACTGTTTTTCCTCGACTGACCCAAAATCTTCCTTCAAAGATTTTATAGCCGTTAGACTCGTTGGGAATCAATTTTCAAAGAACAAATAGGTTTCCAGACGTCCAGACCTTGTGCCAGACATCCTGTGTGTCGTCTGATGGACTTTCACTAGAACCATGTTTAGGTCTGATTCAAGTCAAGAAGGAAACCTGCCTAAAATCGAACTTTTGACTTAGTTCCCAGACATCTTAAACGGGTTTTCTAGATGTCTGATGACAGGACCAGACGTCTGATGACCCTGTCAAAATCATGATTAATTCTAACTATGGCCTGATTCTCTTTGGCTTTGCACCCAATGGCTATGGAAGCCTTCCAAAGCCTTCCTAGGGGCTCTATAAATAGAGGAGGACCCCTTGTCTTGGAAACACACCCAAGAACACCAAGACACACTAAGCAAACCACTTTCCACTTCTTTTGTGTCTAAGAGAAGTTGTTGAAGCTCCAGCTCTCCAAGCATCTGTTTCATATCTAGAGAGCTTCATCCCTTTGCGCTCCCTCTCTCCCTCTACGATTACGAGAGCGACAAAGTGCTGCCGCATGGTTCACGCACTCGTGTCATCACATCGATGCACTTCCACCAAAGGGAAGTTTCCTAACTCCTATAGAAGCTAAGATTAAATATTGTAGGCTCTATAGGATTGTTGTACTTTATATTGTCTTTGGTTGGGTATTCACTTTGCGAATTCCCGTCACCTTCGCGAGACAAATTCCTTCTTGTGAAGAGAAAGGGTGTTGAGGAACACTACCCTCGGTCTAAGTAGTGTGGTTGTAATTGAGGTTCAGTCACCCTCTTTTAAGTGACTGGGTTTAGTGGATTTGATCAACTAGGTCGATTGGGAAATCCTAACTCAAGAGGGTTAGGTGGTGGTTTTCACCCAGTTTGGGTTTCCACCTAAAAATACTTGTGCCTATTGTAAGATTGATTATTTTGTGAGATTGTCTATTTTAATTCAGCAATTTCTTTGTATTACGTCACGCATATCTCACCCCCTCCAACTAGGGAATTACATTACTAACAAAGTACACGGGTCATTGAGTTCCCCCCTAGTTGTCAACTAGGACGGCGCTGATGGCAGAGGCAGATGCAACCAAGTATAGCAACAAAACTTCCCTAGGTTGGGGGGTCATTAGGACGAGGGGACTTCAGAGTGCTTATTTGACTTCCTCCAGGGCCCTCTAGTAGTGTGGAGTCTAGTGGGCAACATTATAGCCTTTGCCCTTCTTTATGCAGTCGAAGAAAGGGAGACATTTATCGAATGATCGAGACAAGAATCAGCCTAATGAGGCGATCTTGCCGACCAGCCACTGTACCCCTTTTAAGGTGCCTAACAGTTGCAGGTCTGCAATCGCCTGGATATTATTTGGGTTGGCCTCAATTCCCTGATTGGAGACCAGGAACCCTAAAAACTTGCTGGTTGAAACCCTAAGGGTGCACTTGTCGGGGTTCCGACTGAGTCGACTGTCCCTTGGAATTTGGAACACCTCTGCCAAATATTGTAGGTGTTGAGGGTAATTAGATCCCTTCATAAGCATATCATTAATGTACACGTCAAACGACTTTCCTATTATTTTTGAGAAGACCATATTTACAAGGCATTGTTATGTTGCCCCAGTGTTTTTTAAGCTGAAAGGTATGACTCTATATTGAAATAGGCCCCTATTAGTGATGAAGTTGGTGTGAGTCCTATCTACTGGGGCAAGGCTAATCTAGTGGTACCCGCTATAGGAGTCTAAGAAGGACATGTGGGATTGGTCGCTACAGGAGTCCACTAGGGAATCCACCCTCGGCAAGGGCGAATTCATCTTTCAAGTAGGCTTCATTCAAGTTGGTGAAGTCGACGCACATGTGCCACTGATCGTTGGCCTTTTTCACCATCACTACATTCGAAAGCCACGCCGGCTATAGGGATTCTCTGATGAATCCTGCCTCCAGGAGCTTCTAAACTTTAGCTTTTGCTACCTACCATTACTTGACCAACTTATGCCTATGCACCTGCTAGACTACGCAGGTGACCACCTGAATATTCAAATGATGTTGAATCAGTGACGGGTCCACCTCAGGCAAGTCATTGGTGGACCAAGCAAAAACGTTGACATTGGCCCGAAGCAGAAGCAACAACTCCTGTACCACAGAGGGTGCAACATTCGCTCCGACTCGGATGAGCTTGTTAGCGTCGTCAAGATACATTTGTATAGCCATGACTAAAGAGCCTAGTTGTAGCACCGAAGTCATCAACTGATCAGCTAGGACTACCTCCTGCTGGATCACCTGGACTTGGCTTCTCTTCTTCTGCCATTTTCGTGACTTGGGGGGCTTCGACTCTAGGGACCTTTCTAGCTCAATCCTGAGGAGCTCACACCCAGCCGACTAGTCCCCATGCACTATTCCCACTCCATGTAGAGACTGGAAAAGCACAAATTGGAAGTATGAGGAGGGGATTAGTCGGAAGGCATGGGTGGTGGGGCGGCCAAGGATGCCGTCAAATGTTTCCGTCAACCCAGCCACTACAAACGTAGCCATCTGGTTGAGGTGCCTATCCCCATCCTAAACAGATAAGGGGAAGCTAATTTCTCCTTTCGACATCACCTTGTGATTGCTGAACCCAACCACCAGGTGAATCAAAGTAGAGAGGTGCTCTTCAATGAAACCCAATTGGCATAGGGTTTTGAGGAAGAGGATGTCCACAGCATTTCCCTCGTCAGCGAGGAGTTGGGGCTACTTTCACCCTGCCAGTAAGAGTGTTACCAAGAGTGGGTCAGTATGCTTCGTCAGATCTGGGAGGGAGGCGAACAGTCGGGAGGTCGCTTGCCTGCCTCACAGGAGGGTGGGGAAAGCACTAAGAGTTGGCCGCTTGGGAGAGCTGGATTGCTGACTTGGAGCGGCATTGACGTCGAAAATGACTTCGACCTCTGTACCTGCAGGGCGTGGGTGGTGAATGTGCTGGGGCACTCCAGGCATAACCACTAGGACTCAACGACGGTATTCAATTGGCGGGAGTAGGGGGATACCGCTTGCTCTAGGTGGTGGGCCATGGCATCGTTGGGTTCTGGGCCATCGACGAGTACTATGTTGATCCCACGAAGATGCTAAAGCCTCATTGTGGTAGTCTTCCAGGCCCTCCATGGGCCCATTGCACTTATCCTGGCCTTCGCTCCTCCTAACAAAGTGGGCCAAGTTCCCCTGCCGAATCTGGGACTCGATCTAGTTGTGCAGATCATGACAATCTTCGATGGCGTGGCGTCTAGCCTTATGATACTTACAATAGGGCCCGGAATCGGCTTTCTTCATTAGATTAGGTGGGGGTAGTAGGTCTTTGTCCGTAGACCATACCTTCGCCAACACGTCCACCTGGTTCGCAGCTAGGGGAGTGTACTCTTCGAAATAATCCTACCTAGGTTGGTAGGATCCATTGTTTCAGCCCTTGCTTGGCCAGTCATTCCTCTGCTCCGAGAAGCTAGCCTTGCGCTTGTTGAAGTGGCTTCCTCCATGATTTCACAGCAATCATGGGTCTTAAATGACCTAAATTAAGTTATAACTTAGCATAACTTAGTGTAATCCATGCATACATGAGCATACTTTGCGTCTTTTTTGCTTTATTTTAGATATGCATCAAATAATGTTATAATGTGCTGATTAAGTGCATTGTGTGGATTGTAGGTAATAAGAAGATCTAAAATTGGATCTGAAGCTGGATCTGAAGAATAAAGAGAAGCTAGAGCTACAGCATAACTGGAGTAGAAGACTTAGGAATAAATAGTAGAAGAAATAATGTAGGGTTGAGATATGCTACTGTACTAAGTAGAAATTAATGCTTAGATTAAATTATGAAGAACATTAGGACATTCATGCACTTATCCCTAGCATTAGAAGAACCCTATTGATGGGAACACCATCATGAGCCCTAACTAGCTCATTTTGACCTACAAAAGAGAACAAAAGCTCCTACATAACCAGATGAAGGGCCTTATTCAAGGAATAACTGTTCTGAGAAGAAAATAAGAAACAAAGGGTAAAACTATAATTTAACCATTGCAGTACATCAATGGGATTTCTCAAGGGCTAAACATAGCTCAATTGGTCTTAACAAGATAAAACGTGAGATTGTTCAATCAGAAAAGGGTTAATGTGCAATCTGTGAATTAAATGACTTCTTGTAACCCTAAAATAGACCCACTTAATTCAACAAGGTTTTAGATAGGATAAAATTCACCTAAACCCTCTAAATTTCATGAAAAAATATCCTCTAGGGTTTAGAACCTTCAATTTAGCCTTTGAAACCTATTTTGACCTAAATAGGGGTCCTAACTAATTATTTGCCCTAAATTGAGTTTTTGTGTAAAATGTCTAGTCAAACATGGTCAAACCTAAAATCTAATTTCACCATTGGATTGCTCAGGTCCAAATTAGGTTTGTACCAAAATTTGGACCTAAGGGGAGGTCACCTTGACTTACTTTGCAAAATAGTCCAACCTAATTACTTTTAGACCCCTAGCTTTTGAAAACCTTGTGGATACCCCATAGCTTACTCTCCATTCTTTGCAATTAGGTCCCTCCTCCATTACAGCGAAGGAGTCCTACTCCGGCAAGGATTCGAGGAGGATTTCTCCTTGTTTCCTCAAAGACTCCCTCTCAGATTTGAAAGGGAGATTCTCTGAGGAATTTCCGATCATCTAAATGCAATCTCAAGCCTTGATTCCCACCCAATCTCTCATGTGAACGCATGAGAGATTTGGGTATCTTTTGCATTCCTACTCCGGCGAGGACACTTGTGCTTGGAAGCTTGCTTTCTGTAAAGACGCGTTCTGTCCTGAGCCTTTTAAGACGTCTGGACTGTCAGTCAGACATCTAGTCAGACGTCTGGACCCCTTCCTAGACGTCTAGAAATTGAAATTTTTGGTACGAGCTTTGCGTCTGCGCACAAGCTGCGTGCAGACAGTACTCTTACTCTCTCTCTTTCCCTCTCTCCTCCTCCACCAAACCCTAATGCGCCTCCATGAAACCCCTCTTCTCTCTTCCTCACTCCACCATAGCCACCTTCTTCCCTTCCTCTCCACCCCAGCGAGAGGAGCTAGCGCAAGAGAGAGAACGCGAGAGCAACAATGAGGAGGAGAGGCGAAGTGAGGAGAGGAGGAAGAGCCGAGCTCGCGAACTCATGTGGGAGCTCACTGGAGGGCGCACGGCCAGAGCGGTGCGTGCGGGAGGAGGAGAGTGTCAGGGGAGTCGTCCCCGACACTGCTGCAGCCAAAGCTACAGGCGAGGAGGCGAGGCCACAGCTGTACGCGGTGAGGGAGAGCAGGAAGAGGTTCCGGTTCTAGGATTTTCCCAGAATCAGACGTCTGGCGTGGCATTTAGACGTCTGGTGACTACACCGGACGTTTGATGGCAGATCTTCGTGAAGGTACATTTCCTTTTGCGAATACGGCCATGCAGACCACTCCGCAGCTACGTTTTGCGTGGCTTATTATGGGAGATTTGCTGTCGCGTGCAGGGATTGCTTCGGAAAGGCGCGGGACACGCCCTCCCACACGTTTTAGACGTCTAGGCAGCTTACTAGACAGCTGGAAGCACTCCCAGATGTCTGGAGAGGAGGTCGGACGTATGGAGCTGGGTCTAGACAGTTTAGAAGAGGTCCTAGACATCTGAGGTCGACGCAGAGCCTGAGGTGCATTTCTGGTCACTTTTAAGATGTCTGGACATTGTGCCAGACGTCTGATTTGAGTCAGTAGCTCTGTTTTTGACCCGTATAGGGTCCGTTTGAGGTGTTTTACGCAACTAAGATATCGGTGTTTTTCTCGTGAGTTCCTCTACTCATTTAAAGGCCTTTTATACTGTTCTAAATGTTCTATTGTGATTGTTCCTTGGTTTAGGACTTCGTTCTATTGCGGGTTGAGGGCTTGCTGAGGCACGTGAGCCTGCCGTTCGAGCCCCCAATACTCCTGGATTGTCTGGTAGAGTGGCTTTCCCTAAGTTAATTATAAACCTAGATGCATGTGTGGAATGAATAACTAGAACCTAGGATATGGCATGAATCCTAGGACGAGAAGTACTTGAAATGTCTGTATGCGTGTTTGAATTACTGTCTTGAATGAGTAAATAGAAATGTTGTAAAGACTCTTTCTGACCTGAGCCTTTTAAGATGTCTGGACTGTCGGTCAGACGTCTAGACACCTTCCCAGACATCTGGAAATCAAAATTTTTGGGTACGCGCTTCGCATCTACGCGTGGGCTACGCGCAGGCAGTACACTTCTTCTCTCTTCTTCCCTCTTCTCTCCTCCACCCAAAACCCTAACGCACCTCTTTATAAACCCCACTTCTCCTCTCTCGTTCTCCCCACCCCACAGCCACCTTCTTCCCTTTCCTCTCCACCGTAGTGAGAGGAGCAAGCGTGATAGAGAGCGCGAGATCGGCAACAAAGAGGAGAGGTGGCGTGAGGAGAGGAGGAGTTGAGCTCGCGATCTCATGTGGGAGCTCACTGGAAGAGTGCATGACCAGAGCGGCGCATGCGGGAGGAGGAGAGCATCGGGGGAGTTAACCCCGACACTACTGTAGCCGAAGCTGCAGGCGAGGAGGCAAAGCGCGGCTACACACGGCGAGGGCGAGCAGGAGGAGGTTCTGGTTCTGGGTTTTTCCCAGAATCAGACGTCTAGAGTGACGTCCAGACGATGGAGTGGACATCTGGAGACTACTCCAGACTTCTGAAGGAAGATCTTCACGAAGGTGTGTTCCCTTTGCAGAAATGGCCATGTAGGACACTCTGCAGCTACGCTTTGCGTGGCTAATTTTAGGAGATTTTGCTGTTGCGTGCAGGGATTGCTTCTGGAAGGCGCGGGACACGCCCTCCCATGCGTTTCAGACATCTGGGTAGTTTACCAGATGGCTGGAAGCACTCCCAGATGTCCGGAGAGGAGGTCGGACGTCTGGAGATGGGTCCAGACGGTCAAGAAGTGGTCCTGGACGTCTAAGGTCGACGTAGAGCCTGAGGTGCGTTTCTAGACACTTTTAGGACGTCTGGACATTGTGCTAGACGTCTGATTTGAGTCAGTAACTCTGTTTTAGACCCGTTTAGGATTCGTTTGAGGTTCGTTTTACGCAAACAAGATATTGGTGTTTTTCTTATGAGTTCCTCTACTTATTAGAAGGCTTTCTATATTGTTTTAATGTTCCATTGTGATTTTTCCTTGTTATAGGATTTCATTCCGTTGCGGGTTCGGGGCTTGCTGAGGCACGTGAGCCTATCGTTCGAGCTCCCAATACTCCTGGGTTGTCTGGTAGAGTCGCTTCCCCTAATTTAATTATAAACCTAAATGCATGTGTGGATTGAATAACTAGAAACTAGGAAATGGCATGAATTCTAGGACAAGAAGTACTTGAAATGTCTGTATGCGTGATTGAATTGCAGTCTTGAATGAGTAGATAGAAATATTAACAACTGCCTGTTAATGAACAAGAGCTACCTGTGAAATATGAATTACCTGTGCTAGTTAAACAGTTACATGTGCCCTTACCTGTTGTATACGTTAAATGCTAGAATACGGGCTGCATGTGTATAACCTGAGAATGGAAATGTGAATGATAGAAATACGAGCTGCATGTGTATAACCTGAGAAAGGAAATGTGAATGATGAAACCTGGTATGGAATAGTATGAGAAATACGAGCATGAACCCTACGGGGAAGTAGGAGTAGAGCTCCTGGAAATATGAAATGGATCTGGAAATGTGAGTGGGGAAGTGTGCTGGCCCTTGAGTACGTAGTACCAAGGAGAGTAACTGTCCCCTGTTTAGTGTAGAGCAGAGCTAGCCACCCTTGGGTTGGGACCCGGGGTTAGGATTGGCCACTCTGCACTAACTTCTTGGCCCTAGCGTACACTGTACCGGGGAGAGATACTAGTGTAGGGAGAGAGCTAGCCACCCCACAGGGCCCGAGGTCCAACTAGCCACCCTACACCGACTTGTTAGGCCCACTGGGCAAACCACGGTAGTCAGGCGAGGGTCCGCAGACTGTGGAGGGGCGAGACCCCTATTTGGTTCTTCGGGGCTAGACCCCTGTTACTGAGAGGGCTAGGCCCTATACTGTTCCGTGTTGTATTTTGGGTGCTCCCATTAGCGAAAATGACTGACCGCGTGCCAATGTGGGGTAGCTACCCATGTGCTTATCGCACATGCTGTAGTCATCGTTACGTCTGTCCGTGACCTTGGGGTGGTTGACTGGATGTAGGATCACCACTGGGGACTCTCCCAGCCAGGAGAGCACCACGTGTGCCTTCTACTCTTCGAAAAAGACTGCGATCAAGATCATTCCCACGAGGAACATTCGAGATCAAGAAAGAGATTTGAAAAGATATAAACCAATGGGTGAAAAGGAATAACTTGTAAATTAAAGAATTGGAATAGCTAGTTGACCTATTAGCTTTATTGCTGTTGTTAGTTGGTTGCCACTCTACTCAGCGTTTGCTGACTGTGTTTACTCACAACCCTTTTCAGGTCCAGGTGTTGAGCAGCCCGAGTCTCCGACTACGGAGGGTGCTGGGCCCAGTAGAGCCTAGTAGCAGTAACCTTCTTGCTGTAGTACCTTTTTGTTGTAGTGAGTTCAGACTCTTATACTTTTACGTTCTGTACCTTTACATTTCTGTACCTTTACGTTTCTGTACCCTGATACTATTTTATTGTTGTGGTGGTGATATGTACTGTAGCAGCTTTTACTTTCTTTACTGCTGTACTCTTTTACTGTTAGTTACTTAACATAGTGAATGCGGTTTACTTTCCTACTTTTTGGTTATTTCTTGTTGGATGACTGGGTCTTGGGATTAGTCGAGTCGAGTCGATCTCAGGTCCTGTAGGGATTCGGGAACCGAGTCGTAACAAATGTTAACAACTGCCTGTTAATGAACAAGAGCTACCTGTGAAATATGAATTACCTGCGCTAGTTGAACAGTTACATGTGACATTACCTGTTGTATGCGTTAAATGAAAGAATACGAGCTGCATGTGTATAACCTGAGAATGCCAATGTGAATGATAGAAATACGAGTTGCATGTGTATAACCTGAGAACGGAAATGTGAATGATGAAACCTGGTATGAAATGGCATGAGAAATATGAGCATGAACCCTACAGGGAATTAGGAGTAGAGCTCCTGGAAATATATGGAATGAATTTGGAAAATGTGAGTGGGGAAGTGTGCTAGCCCTTGAGTACATGGCACCAAGGAGGGCGACTGTCCCCTGTTTAGTGTAGAGCGGAGCTAGCCACCCTTGGGTTGGGACCCAGGGTGAGGATTGGCCACTCTGTGATGAGAAACTCATCATGATCTCTGATTACCCCTAATTAACAAGTCTTCCTAGTTAATTAGCTAAGGTTATGAACATATAAGGGTTAATTATAGAATAAAGGTGTTGAACGTACGGGTTGCTACGCTAACGTGTTTGGTTTTTTGAAAAACCTGTCATTGTAGTATGAAAGCGAAGAACTCGTGTTCAACAAATAAAATTTATACCGGAATGGAAATCCCGAGTCAAACACAGGGAGGCGGACGTTTGATTTAAAAACACACGTTTGTTTTATTTGTCACAAAGTAATTCAATTGATTAGAACTAACAAACTATTTACAATAAATAGAAGAGAGAGAGAGAGAATAAGAGAGAGAGAATATTACAAACAAAAACCAAAATGAGATGTAGAATAAACATAGAATTTCATCATCAGAACGATTGTTCATTACACTAGAAAGTAGGAAAATGATTACACTAGAAAGCAGTAAATCTACTCTAGAAAGCAATAAATCTATTCTAGAAAGCATTAAAAGAATGGAGAGAGAAATATCCTCCTCGACGGTCGCTTGGAGGACAAGCTGAACGAGATGACGCCTGGACGAAGGAGGATGAAGCGAAAGAACGGGAATGGGGCAACACGTCGTCGTCGTCACGGGATTCGCTTCTGAAAGGGGATGAAAAATTGACTTTATCTCGCGAGAAGCATCCCAGGTGTGGGACAAACTTCTCTTGAGCTTTGGAGAGGGAGAGAAGAGAAGGAAGGGATGAGAATTTCGTATGGACAGGGTCTCCTTTTATAGTTGCAAGGAGTAGGGGCAATTTGGTCATTACAACTCTAAAAACATTAATTCAGGACCTGTACTGATAGATAAAACGGTCACTAAACGTCTGAACGTGGGCGTAGTGGGTGGCGCACATGCGCTCGCTCGCTTGCCTGTGCGTGTAACGTGCATACACGTCCAGCCACTCTCAGTCGTCTAATCGCGAGATCAGATGGCTTAGATCGCGCTACCGCCCGCCTCCTCTGCGCGCCCACCCGCGTGAGATTCCGCATGAGGCATGGCGTGCAATAGCACGTGGGATGGATTGGGCGCCCACAGCCACTCGATCGCGATAGAGTGGTCGCGGAGCCCACTCACCCGTGCTCCAGCACCCGCTCACGAGGAGTCGATCGCGCACCACTTGCTCGTGATAGAGCTCTCGCCCGCTGCGCTGCGTTGTCCAGATGGTCGCGCGGATGTTTTGAGCGGCGGGTGCTCATGGCCTTGGATCAAGATCCAACGGCCCAGATCACGCATCAGATTTCTTTGGAGAGGCAGCGGCGGTCTTGAGGGCTGGTTGGATGGCTGAGATAGCACCACGTGACGCCATCTTGGTCATCCATCTTCTGGATGATGTAGATGGTGCCACGGGTGTCGGATTGAGTCGATTTTTACGCCGTTAGGCTGCGATAGTCGATCCGAATCTATCCGTGCGGTCAAATTTGTCGTTTGAAGTGTGGATTCACACCATCTTGGCCCTTGATCTTCTAGGGTTCTCCGGTCACTAACTGATGCTACAGATGTCTGATTAGGGCGATCTTAGAGTCGTTGAACTCCAATCGTCGCCTTGATCACATCTTTACAGTTGGATCTTCGATCCGAGGCCCTAATAAAAAGTTTACCCTATCCATAAACATAAAAGGAGACAATTAACCTCCATTTTATTAAAACTACTCTAAATGCAAGATGATTCATGTTATGCAATATTTATAGTATGCAATGCAATCCTATGCTTAAGAACATGCATAAATAGACATCTTAAGTAGTGTAAACATGTTTACATCATACCCCCATGCCTATCTTTTGCTAGTCCCTAGCAAAAACTATATGCTGTTTATAAAAGAATCAGGTTGGATTATTTGGACTTGAGTTATTTTCAATCATTAAGAAAATGTCTACCTAAGATCTGAACTTTCAAACACACAACAGTGCCTGAGTATCTGTCAAAATGCAGACCGCCTCAAGCCCTCGCCTTATTCAAAGAAAATTTTCTTTCTCTTTTTTTCTCTTTTCTAATTTTTTTTGGATTTTCAAGTTTTAGGGTTTAAGAGTGACTTTCTACGGCCATTCAACTCACCCAAGATTTGATGAGAACCCTAAGTTCTAAGCATCTTATTGTGAATGTGATAGACTCATTGACCGACAGTTAAAACGGACTTCGGATTTCTACGCCTCTAGGTGACCTAAAAAAAAAATCTACCTAAAGGTGTATCTTTACAATCGGTAGCTTTCTCCCTACTTTTAATTTTTTACGGGGTCAACACAAGGGTGAATCCAGTGTATATCTCCTCGATTTATTCTACTTCTCCGCTTCTTCCTAAGTGTTTTGGGATTTTTCAGTGCATGTATTAAGCTAGGTTCTGGACAACCGGTCGATGAGCTGTTACCACCGATAACTTGCCAGCCATACCCATGCGGCGAAGTGTGGTTTATTTCTTTTAGTATAGGGTGATGGAAGGAGTCGAATAGAGGAGATTAAAAATCTCAGTGCGGACGATTTCAAGTATGACCAAAGGTCAGAGTGGTCAGTCGGACTAAATGAAGGTAATCAATATGATAAGAAGTGAAATTTTAAAAGTAAGTGTATAAGAAAATCAAAAAGGATAAAAATAGAAAACAGCTATGTACAAGTGCTAAGTTTTACACCTTCAGCTAGGCGTAAACCCTAGTAAAGAACTCCTAAAAAGAATAGGTATATGGTAAAAGCAGAGGAGTTATGAAAGAATTAGATCAAAAATTAGAAAACAGATTAAATCACCCAATCAAAACTCGTCCAGAAATTGACTAGAATAGAACTCACAGATCCAAAATCAGATTCTCGTGAAAAATCTAAGAAAGATCAAAGTGAATCTTGTGAAGAATCAGATCTGATTTAGGTTGAGATGTAGAACATTTAAGATTAAGGTAATTTAAAAATGTTTCCACCAAGTTCAGAAGATCAGCAAAATCAGTTTTGGTTCTCAATAATAAGTGAGTCATTTTGGCACAAAATAGGTTGCTGATGTGGGTTTGATGGGTTATTTTCAGGTAATACAGAGGACGGGTTATGATTAGAATCAAAGGCCTGATTAATGAAGTGGACTTGGCCTTGATTTTGCCTAGGATTTGGCAGATTCCTAGGATTCGAAATTGGCTAAGATGGAAGAGTACCTAGTTGACGAGACTCAGCCAAAAGCATGATTTGATTTCGTAAATGAGACAATTCTACCTTACATTGCCTATGGATCTCAATGAGAGCTTCAGCATTTTGTTGCTGACTCTCTAACACAGCTCTTAAAATTTGGCCTAGCTGTGTATCTCTATTTGGCCTAGAGTAATTCTGCATACTCATTGGGCTAGGCCTTAAATTTGATTGCTGAGGAGGTAAAGGAGGTGGATTAAAATGGGTCTGATTTGGATAATTTGGTCTTTGATTTTGATTTGGATAAGCCCAAGAAAAATTTGGGTGGCTTCTCCATCCAGGATTATAGATATTTGAATAAAGGTTTTGTCTTGGAATGTTTTCCTGGATGGCATGTAAATCAAGAGGATATGGCATGTTTTATGCAACAGTAAAGGGTGGGGAAAAGGGTGGGTAAGATTGTGGGACAAAAGTCCCTCCTTGGGTTGGTGAAGGAGTAGATAGAAAACCCAAGGAAGATGGATCTCTAGAATCCAGATTATTCACAAATTCCCTCCCAGCGGGAATTTGCGAAACAGGTAAATACGCGAGATTCATAGCAAGTAGAGGCGTAAGAGTTTTCATTGTGTTTCTAACCTCATCGAGATGCTTTGCTACAATGTTTATTTTGTCCAATTTTTCTGCAATAATCTATAAATCCTTTGAACTGGACGGATTACCGATCTCGTGAATGCCCTTATGCGGATTTTGGTGATTCGTATTTGCTCCCCGCAAAAATTGCGACATTGATACATTATTGATCAAGTTTTCCACCATCCCTTCAAATAATTCTGAAGTGGATTCTACGTCACTATTTAGAAAATTCCCTCCACAAGAGTCATTGACTAGATTGCGAATGCCCTCTTGTAAACCATAATAAAAGATGTGCATGATTTGCAAACGAGGGATGTCATGATGTGAGCATTTCCTTTGCAATTCATGAAAACATTCCCACGCTTCATGAATTGGTTCTCCTTTATTTTGATTGAAAGTAGTAATAGTTTGCCTTAAAGCATTGGTTCAACCAATTGGAAAGAATTTCTTCAAAAATGCAGATTCGAATTCAGCCCAAGTTAAGATTGGTCTTGCTATAGTTCTATACCAATATGCTGCTTTATCTTTAAGGCTAAAAGAGAACATTTTCATTAGTAGGATTTCCCTATTTTGATTTCGAGGACCAAGAGTTTGAGATAAATTTTTAAGATCTTCAATATGTTGAAATGGATCCTCGGATGCAAATCCGTGAAAGTGGAGGATTAAACCTATAATATTTGGCTTTAATTCTGGATCATTTTCCCCAATAGGTATCCTAACATTAGGCTCTACTTGTGCATTAGATGGGTTATAATAATCTGTAAGTAGAGGCCTTGGATGATTGATCGGTAAATCAGGGTTTTCAAAACTCGCCTCAGGTCGAGGTGAAGAATGGGTTTGAAGAGTTTATAAATTATTTAAGGCTACTGTTAATAAATTGATTTATCTTGTTTGCTCTAGCATCCTAAGATTCTGGTTTAGGAGTGCCTCATGAACATCAAAAGGCGACATCTCCCCTTGACCAGAAGAAGAAGGGATCTCGTAATTAAGATTCTGCATTGGATCCATAGAAGTAGATGGATCAGACGGGAAAACCATTGGTTGCTTATCTGCAACCGGCCTAGGATCACCTGTCAACAGTGGTGCAAGAGGCGGATGCAAGGATTGCCTCCCATCCATAAACAGAAAATAATGTGCAAGTGCACATGCACACCACCGATAAGAAAACAGCGGCACAAAAAAACCCGCAAAACAGCGCAAAAGACGTGGGTTTTGCTCTTCTTTCAAAGGAAAGAAGAAATTCCTAAGGTACGCAAAGTAATTTAACGCAAACAAATAGAGTAACAGTATCAAAATATGCTTCCTAATTCATGTCTATGCAGGTGCGTACCTTAAAGCTCAAAGGTCTAAGGTCTAGAATCGAGACCGCTCACTACTGGCTCCCCGGGGCTCTAGTAGTGAGACAGACTTGTTAATCTTCGATCAAAGCCCTAAGAGGTGCAAAGAGGAGAGATAGAAAAATAGACTCGTGTGACTCTAGTGATCGCGTTGTGTGCACGATAGCATGCAACAGACGATAACTAAATAAAAACCTGCATGAATTCTGCAAACAGATTTAAGTCACCAAATTTACTTCCAATTTTTAGTTAGTTTTTTTTTTTCAAAAATATATCAATCTAAACTACAATGGCTGCTTTTTATATTTTTTCAAACAAAAATATATGGTCTTTTTAATTCTTAGAGGACAGGGATCTACACGGGTTTTCTCGTGTTTTCCCGCTGATGCGAGAAAAATAATTTAAAAATTTTCCGAGTCAGATCGTATTAGTACTAGCAAAATAACGCACTCCTAAGAGTGTATGCCTATGTTATGCTACTGCTAGTCAGAAAAGATATATTTTTGTATTTTTTTATTTTTTTAAATGCAACAAACAAAAGATTAAGAAATAATTACAAAACAAAAATAGTAACAGTAATTCCTGCCTTCTCCTGAGATTACCCGTAGAGGTAAACCTGAAAAGAAGATAGAAAATAAAAACAAAAAATAAAAACAAAAACAAAACAAAACACACTAATTAGAACAAAAGTTAGTAAAAACAAAAATATTTACAAAATACCTCCTAATTAAATAATTAAACCTTTTAAATTTTAGTGAATCAAAATATTACCTCCCCGGCAACGACGCCATTAAAATGGTCATACGTTTCCACTCAACTCAGTAATTAAGTTAATTTCACTTAATTAAGAGTAGAAGAAATCACTTAGGTTAACTCGAAGTTGTGTCGATTGTGCAGTATAGGGTTGAATTAACCTAACATTTTAGAAATTTTTACTGGTTGAGTCCAGGTCGTTCACTGGGAGGTATAATAATTTTCTCCAAATTCACCAATTTTCTTTTATCTCTATAAGTTTAGGAGGTATAACTAAGTTAATTTTTAAAACATGAATTTTGTCAAAATATTTAAACTATAAAGAATATACAAAATTCCATATGCAAAACATATTTACACAAAAATGTTGTACTTTATTAACAAGTAAACATGCTAGTTTTCCAATTCAATTTCATTCCAAAGAAATTAAGGCAATTAAAAGTTATTCTATTAAAACATGCCTTTTTATAATTAAGAACAAAAAGTAATTAAAATGATGCAAGAAAAGATTCATTTTCTTCAGCTTCTTATCTTCTCTCTTTCTTTTATTTTCTTCTCTATCTTTCGAACTCTTTTCTTACCTTTCTTCTTTTCTTCCTGTCTTCTCTTCCGGTCTCTTATTCTCTTTCCCTTAGTCTTCTCCTGCCTTCTCTTCTTCCCTTAGTTTTCTCCTTTGTTCCTTAGTCTCTTTTCCTTCCTTAGTGCCTGTGCTTTAACACTTAGCTTAACAACCATCGGCTTCTCTTTTGCTTAAGTTCTTCAGCTGAACTGGGTTTTTTTACTTTTTTAACCAAAATATATTTTATTTACTACGAGGTCCTTTCGAGGATACACAGCACCCTGAGACCAGGGTGGGACCAGACCCTACTCGGTCCTCGCCTAATCTCAATTAGGTTCTTTTTTGGTTCATTTCTTATTGGTTCACAGTCTCGAGCCATTTCGGCTCAACCCGACCTCCCAGGCCTCTCTCGCCCTCCCAGGGCACAATCTCTCTCACGCTCCCAAGGGCGGACACCTGCAAGCACAAGCCCGCACACACACACACATGCAATGTTCAGATTAGATCAGATGGGTAATCAGTGCGCCGAGCGCTGACGACTACATAGTCGGGGTAACAAATTGTTTTTATCCCCAGGCGCGTGCTCATGAACAAGCGATGTGGGACTAACCTACCCCTTCCAAACCCAACTTCAAATGTTCATAACTTTCTACCCAGAGCTCCAAATAGAGTGATTTCAAGTTTGTTAGAAAGCTCTAAGGGTAATCTACACAATTGCAAGGTCAATTTAATGTTTTGATGATGTTTTCCTCTTTAATTTGAAAGATGAAATCAGGGGTTCCAACGGGTTATTTTTACGCCTGGAAGTGGTTTTATATTTACAGAGTCTTAAGATGGACTTCTCTCTTTTATTTAAAGGTCTGTACATGTTTTATAATTAATTCCACATTTGTTAGAATAGGTTTTAAGTTCTTAAGACCTTCAGATCCAGTAGAGAAGCAATTCACTTCTCTGAAAGCTTCAGAGTTCATATTTTCAGACTTCATAATGTGCAACAGACACAAAAGAGTATTTCTAATTGATTTAGATTAATTCTAAGGGTTATAACAGATTAATCTGGGCAGGATTCAAGTTTAAATTTCATCAAAATGCTTCTGTTAGTTTGGGTTCGAAGGTAACCCAAATTGACAGGAACTAAATTCTCATTAAGTAAATCATCTAAGCTCACTTTAATCACTTTCAAACCATCAAACAAGTTCCCAGAAATAATTTTCACTCCTCAATACCATAATTCAAGCTCAGATCTCCATTAACAGACTCATGTTTGACTGTGGAAGCATAAAAATTGACTTTCTATTCAAAGCTTCCTCCCAAGAAATTAAAGCTTCAATTAGAGTCTCCTCAACATTAGAAATTTATTCAGATCTTCAGATTTGTGTTCTGACCTTAATTCCTAGGGTTTCAGGCTCACCGCCTGAACTTGAAAACATGTTTGTTCGACAGAATTGTTCAGTGGTTGTTACAATGTTTTAGAGGTTTAAATAGCTTCAATGCATTGCACTGAAGCTTCTGAGATCATTAAATGCTTCTCAAATCTCTCCTAACAGACTTCTCCAACTTCACTGGAGTTGGGGAAGATGAAGTTCATTCTACAGCTCCAGTGGCTAAATCCTAAAACAAATATCCTCAAATTAATCAGTGATCCATGTAATAACATTCTGGAGCTTCTCAACAACTTCTAGAGGTTGAAACTCAAATTTAGCTCGCCGGAGCTCGCTGAAGCTCCGGTGAGTCCAGAAAATAGGAAAAATGTGCATAGATTGATAAAACTTACCATTTTTTATTTACAAAGGATCCTGAGGTTGCAAGGAACCTCAGTATCACATTTAATTCTTCATTATTTCATTAAAATGTAAGATTTGACAGTGAGATCATTTTCTTAAAGATCTGGGTGGTTAAAGCTCAGGACTTGTTTAACCACTCAATTGAGAGGTTAAAACAAGTCAATAGATGTTAGCAGTTATAATTATATAGTTAATTAATTGTTTGAACTATTCCTAAGCCGCCATTGATAGCGAGCTCAGGAGCTTAATAAAATTTGGGCATTTAATTTATAAATGATAATAATATGTATTATAGTGTCGATTAGGGTTCATAAGTGGTGGATAGATGATGAAGAACCCATGGAGGTGAAATTAGGTCGAATACTGTCACCATAGATAGTGTCAGTAGTCGATGAAGGTGATTCAATTAGCGATTAAGTGATTTAGAAATGATCATGGAAGATACAGGAAGGTGTACAATGATTAAAAAGACAAGATTAAGTCTCTGGCGAGCTCAAGGAACTCGCCAGAGTTGGAGGAGATGAAGCTAAAATCTGAAATTACTCTAATCTAACTAACTAAACTAACTAACTAAGCTAGCCTACTCCTACTCCTACTCCTAATCTACTGTTACCTGGACGAAGGGGTCAATAGAGTTCCGCGGAAGGTTCATAGAGGACGACGAAATCAAAGGGTGGGAGAAAGATCTTCGGCGGGAGGATTTAAGGTGGAGCGGAGGATTCCTTGGGTCGGCGCCTGTGTCAGAGACGCGGAAGATCATGGCGGATCTCCTCGGCTGATTAAGATGGATGAAGTCGGAAAATGGAATAGAACATCGCCGGAGTTTTGGATGAATAGCCTATCAAAGTCGGCTACAGTGTTAGAAGAGGGAAGGGAGCCAACTTGAATAAAATCAGAGGTGTGAGGGGATATTTATAGCAGTTTGCAACGAAGAGAGTGGTGAGGTCTGGCCAAAGAAGGAGCTTGAGGAGCTTAACCTCTGTCATCATCTCCGACGATGGTGAGATTATGTCCCACTAAAAAATAGGATTCCCGGTTAATCCAGACCGGTGGATCAAGTGGAGGTGGTGAGCGCAAGCTGCAAAAGCTTGGACAAAGAAGGATGATGTCGGCAGGGCGGTGATCGCGCGGTGGGGTGACTCTCTACCACCAGCCGTTCATTCGGCTGAAGAAGAAGAAGACAAAGAGGGACTTAAATGAAATAAAACTTAAGGACCTATGTGAGATATAAGGACCCGACTGTAATGAAAAGTAAGGACTAAAATGTAAACCCAGGTTTTGAAGGTTTATTTTAACTTAAATCTTTTTCAACTTTTTATATATGTTAGTAAATAAGGTAAATATTATGTTTACACCTTGAATTTATATTTTTGACCTTTTTTAGGTTAATTTATTAGATTAAGTAAAATTACTTAAGTTATTATATACTTAGGTATACATTATATTTAAGTTACTTAACTTATTAATTAAGAGAATGATTAATAGGATTTCGAGTCCAATTATTAACTATATTATTAATAATTTTAATTAAATGATAAAATGTCATTTTAAACTTATTTTAAGGTCCTTTACTAAATATCTCTTATTCTATAATTAACCCTTATATGTTCATAATCTTAGCTAATTAACTAGGAAGACTAGTTAATTAGGGGTAATTAGAGATCATGATGAGTGTCTCATCACTTCCCTGGTCTAAGATTTACCTAAAAGTAGCAAAAAGAGAAAGATCCAGTGACTAGACTCTGGACAACCTGCCTATGGGCTGTTACCCAAGATAACTTGACAACCATATCACCCTAGAAGGTTCATTAGCTACCCAATTTCCGATAAAATCGCCGAACAACGAGTCAGTGACAAGATAGTGTGTAGATACTTAAAACTCAAAATTCCCTCAAATCAGAGGGTAGGTTGATAAGTCGTGTAGTTATCACCCAAACTTATTTACTGCAATTAAAATAGAATTTAAGTTGGCAAGGACTCAAAAAATAAATCCACATTTTAGTGGATACACGGGCTGATTAAGTCCAAAGACCTGAAGGGTCTTTGTGTTCAAATCATAATGTAGTATTTCCTAAGATTGAAAATTTTCTTAAACCCAAGTTCTCTTTCCTAATTCCAAAATTTTTTTTTAATAAAAGAAAACAAATCTACGGAGCTGACGAATAAATTCAGAGATGAATATCCACCCCCCATGCCTATCTAATGCAATGTCCTCATTATATTGAAAAGACATAAAACAAAGTGGATGAGTGTAGAAAGCACCTAAATTGCATGAATGTCAGGTCCGCTCCGAGATAAAAACTAAAAAGAACTGTATATGTGCTGAATTTAGTGCCTTCAGCTAGGCACACTATACAAAGAAGAGAAATAAAGAATTCACAGGTGCAGGTCAGAATCAGAATAAACATAAGAAACTTCTGACCTGTCAGCAAATGTCCACAAATGTGGACCATATTGTAGTGTAGACCCATACCCCATAATCGAGAATATCTCAGGTTTTGGATAAAAATTACCCAAAATTGAAAATCAGTATGCAAGCAGGGTCGGGCTTGCAATTTATGAGGATGCAACCCATGACAAAAAAGTTGGGTTACAGAGAATTCAAGCTCAAAAGGATAATCATTGAATGTGTGCTTGGGTTGAACATCCTCAGAACAGATGTCATAAGGGTTCTGGTTTGATGGTTTCAACTTAATAGGAACCCTTCAACTCAATCTTCTACTTCCTCTGGAACTTACTTCCCAAATCAAAATTTCCCGGCTCCTATCCTCCTCATTCAACATGTCAAATTCCAGGACCTCTTGCATATTAATCACCTCATCTGAAATCTCCAAGTCTAAATGATGTGGCTGGATCAGAATTGACTTGGGTCTAATTATCTCAGAAATAGAATCATCGATAAGCTCAATGGGGTGTAACTGACAATTAGGGAATTGAATTGAATCCTCCAAAAAATGCGATTCTGGATCCATAATGTGATCCTTAATAAAATCAGTTTCCTCAGTTATTGGGCTATCAAATGATCTATCAGATTCCTCAGGCCCAATCGTCTCACAGAAATCGTGTTCTGCAAACTCACGTGAGACTTCGCAACGTGAATCTTCACCATCAGAATCGAAATCCGTATTAATGTATGTCTCAAAATCATCTGTCACTTTCTGTTTCAAGGAGACATACGTTTCCTCGTACCCCGGCTCAGGGATCTCAGGTGAAGAAATCAGATCTTCCTTAATTAGTTGCTCTAATTCAATCTGGTCAGCCTCGTAACACGTGTCCCCCCCAATAGGTGCCTATACGGGTTCTGAAATTGGCTCTCCTGAAAAGGGTTCATCCTGGGAATCATCCCATGATTGAATCAAAGCAACCACAAATCTCATCCTCAATTTCACTAACTTCCCAAGTAAAAACTCACCCGCGTTCTTATCCTTAACATCTTGGAGCCATTCCAACAAATACTTATTCAAACCATCA
Source organism: Thalassia testudinum (assembly GCA_037157565.1). Lineage (NCBI taxonomy): Eukaryota > Viridiplantae > Streptophyta > Magnoliopsida > Alismatales > Hydrocharitaceae > Thalassia > Thalassia testudinum. The sequence goes on along the minus strand of JAZHRO010000003.1, from coordinate 229,348 downwards.
ATCATTTCAATTAGAGGCTCCAATCTCTCAATGCAAGGTATTGGCTGAACTTCTAAAAATTGTATGATATTCCTCAAGTTAGCCGGAACCTTATCTTGAACCTGGTTACCCTGAACCAAATGAGTTGGTTCAGGGTTGGGCCAGTTTTGGATCAATGCAAGGGAATTAACGAATTGAGATTCGTTATACCCTTCCTGATAATAGGTCATTTCAGATTGTTCAAAAGGTGGTGATGACCTAAAGGCAGTGTAATCAGAGGATGGGTAAGGATCAGTGTATCCTTCTTGATTGTAGATCGTATTAGGTTGTTCATGAAAGGGTGACGATCTATGATCGATGTGGCTCTGAGAAGGATAGAAATCACAATTACAGTGTTCAGGGTTAGACCCTAAACACGGAGGTCTGGAACTGTATCCCCAATCCGAGTTATCCCAACTAACTGATGGTTGATTACAGTATGAGTCGGGATAATCGTCATGTTGAGGATAATTAAAAATAGGAGGGAAAGAGCGGGAATGCATGTAATATGTGGAAGGATTCATGAGATATGGGAAGAAGAAAGGAGCCCTGCAATACAAACAATCAAACTTGTCCTTAAGTGGGCTAGCCTAAAGGCCTACAGATTCCCAAAACCCATCTTGAGATAGAGAAACGATTTGATCTACTTCTGTCTGTTCAATTAAACCAGTTAGAAGGAGGGACTAGGGAGAAGGTTCTTCCTTTAACTTGCACCTCCAGTTCGTAGTATACCCCCCAGCCACGATCGTTTGATTCTACTCCCCTAGCTAGACATCAGATTGAACAGAAGAAACAGACTAATCGAAAATAATCTCATTCTAGGCTCTGAAGAGCGAGTCGAATCCTTAAGGCCAACATCTACTCTGTTTTATTTAGGGCTAGGTTTGAATGTGCTTTGTAATGTGATAGGCCCTTTATATGGGTTGTACCCTTAATGATTGATTGATTTGTGTGTGAGTGCACAACCAATGATTTTCAAGCAAGATTATTTTTGATGTGGTGAATTTTAGAGTTCAAATCTTGCTTAGTAGCTTTTAGGATTCAACTTTAGGTGTTTTCAAACAAGTTTTGTTGGCACACCAGGTTTTGAAAGCACAGGTGAAGATGTTTTCCTTTAAAGCTTAAAAAGAATGTGGAGTGCTTGGTAAATCCCTAAGAGTTGAACCTATGTGGCAGCTACTTGATGAGTTGATTTTAATTGAAGTGGTGCAGCCCAATCAACTCAAACAATTGGCCTGTTGCACCACTTAATTAGGCACATAAGTGATTACCTAATCTGATTTCTACTCAATTATGTGTTTGAATGTGTGTACTGGCTCCAAAGATCGGTTTACCGGTTGAGTTTAAAAATCAGATGAGGTTGTGTACCTCTGTGAGATTTTTTTTTTATTTTCTTTTTTTTAAATGTGGAGGTTGGGGTGAGTATGGGTGTCAAACAACAAACAATCTAACCTTAGAGTTTATAACAACACCTAGGTTGATTGATGTTTGTGTTATTATGTGGTGAAATGAAATCTAATGGGTGGGAGGTGGGGGTAACTTACAAAACCTTCCACAACACTTTACTCCAATTTACCGCATTTGCTCATCTCAAAAAATTACCTGCAATCACAATAAGAAAGGAGAGAAGTGAGGTAAATGATTTGTAAGTTAGATTACACGAACAAAAAAAATCAAAGATCGTCGCGTCCCCGTCAATGACACCAAAATGTTGAACGTACGGGTTGCTACGCTAACGTGTTTGGTTTTTTCAAAAACCTGTGGTCGTAGTATGAAAGCGAAGAACTCATGTTCAACAAATAAAATTTATACCGAAATGGAAATCCCGGGTCGAACACAGGAAGGCGGACATTTGATTTAAAAACAAGCATTTATTTTATTTGTCACGTAGTAATTCAATTGATTAGAACTATCTAACTATTTACAATAAATAGAAGAGAGAGAGAATAAGAGAGAGAGAGAGAGAATATTACAAACAAAAACCAAAATGAGATGTAGAATAAACATAGAATTTCATCATCAGAATGATTGTTCATTACACTAAAAAGTGGGAAAATGATTACACTAGAAAGCAGTAAATCTACTCTAGAAAGCATTAAAAGAATGAGAGAGAAATATCCTCCTCGACGGTCGCTTGGAGGACAAGCCAGACGAAACGACGCCTGGACGAAGGAGGATGGAGCAGGAAGAAGGAGGACGAAGTGGAAGAACGGGAACGGGGCAGCACGTCATCGTCGTCGTGGGATCCACTTCCGAAAGGGAACGAAAAATTGACTTTATCTCGCGAGAAGCATCTCGGGTGTGGGACAAGCTTCTCTTGAGCTTTGGAGAGGGAGAGAAGAGAAGGAAGGGATGAGAATTTCGTATAGAGGGGGTCTCCTTTTATAGTTGCAAGAAGTGGGGGCAATTTGGTTATTACAACTCTAAAAACATTAATTCAGGACCTTTAGTGATAGATAAAACCGTCACTAAAGGTCCGAACATGGGCATAGTGGGCGGCACGCACACCTGCTCGCTTGCCCGCATGTGTAACGTGCGTACACGTCTAGCCACTCTCAGTCGTTCGATCGTAAGATCGGATGGCTTAGATCGCGCTACCGCCGACCTCCTCTGCGTGCCCGCCCGCATGCGATTCCGTGTGAGGCATGGCATGCAATAGCGCGTGGGATGGATTGGGTGCCCGCAACCGCTCGATCGCGATCGAGCGGTCGCGGAGCCCGCTCACTCGCGCTCCAACACCCGCTCATGAGGAGTCGATCGCGCGCCGCTTGCTCACGATAGAGCTCTCACCCGCTGCGCTGCGTCATCCAGATGGTCGCGCAGATGTTTTGAGCGGCGCGTGCTCATGGCCCTTGGATCAAGATCCAATGGCCCAGATCGTGTGTCGAATTTTCTTTGGAGAGGCAACGGCGGTCTTGAGGGCCGGTTGGATGGCTGAGATGGCACCACGTGGCGCCATCTTGGCCATCCATCTTCTGGATGATGTAGATGGTGCCACGGGTGTTAGATTGAGTCGATTTTTGCGCCATTAGGCTGCGATCGTCGATCTGAATCCATCAGTGTGGTCGGATTTGTTGTTTGAAGTGTGGATTCACACCATCTTGGCCCTTAATCATCTAGGGTTTCCCGATCACTAACTGATGCTACAGATGTCTGATTAGGGCGATCTTGGAGTCGTTGAACTCCAATCGTCGCCCTGATCACATCTGTACGATTGGATCTTCGATCCGAGGCCCTGATAAAAAGTTTGCCCTGTCCCTGAACATAAAAGGAGATAATTAACCTCCATTTTATTCAAACTACTCTAAATGCAAGATGATGCATGTTATGCAATATTTTTAGTATGCAATGCAATCCTATGCTTAAGAACATGCATAAATAGACATCTTAAGTAGTGTAAACATGTTTACATCAAAGGGATATTTAGTAAAGGACCTTAAAATAAGTTAAAAATGATATTTTATCATTCAATTAACATAATAATTGGACTCAAAAATCCTATTAATCATTCCCTTAATTAATAAGTTAAGTAACTTAAATATAATGTATACCTAAGTATATAATAACTTAAGTGATTTTACTTAATCTAATAAATTAACCTAAAAAGGTCAAAAATGTAAATTCAAGGTGAAAACATAATATTTACCTTATTTACTAACATATATAAAAAGTTGAAAAAAATCTAAGTTAAAATAAACCTTCAAAACCTGAGTTTACATTTTAGTCCTTACTATTCATTACAATCGGGTCCTTATTTTTCACACAGGTCCTTAAGTTTTATTACATATAAGTCCCTCTCCTCCTTCTTCTTCTTCAGCCGAATGAACGGGTGGCGGCAGAGAGTCACGCCACCACGCGATTACCGTCCTGCCAACATTAACGTTCTTTGTCCAAGCTCTTGCAGCTTGCGCTCACCACCTCCTCTTGATCCACCGGTCTGGATTAACCAGAAATCCTATTTTTCAGTAGGAGATAACCTCACCATTGTCGGAGACGACGCCGGAGGTTAAGCTACTCAAGCTCCTTCAGCCAGACCCCGCCATTCTCTTCGCTACCAACTACTATAAATACCGCCTCACCCCTCTGATTTCACTCAAGTTGGCTCCCTTCCCTCTTCTAACACTATAGTTGACTTCGATAGGCTATTCATCCAAAACTCTAACAACTTTCCATTTCACTTTCCGACTTCCTCCATCCGTCTTGATCAGCCGTGGAGATCCGCCATGGTCTGCCGCGTCTCTGACACAGGCACCGACCAAAGGAATCCTCCGCTCCACCTCAAATCTGCCTGCTGGAGATCTTTCTTCCACCCTCTGATTTTGTCGTCCGCTATGAACCTTCAGCGGAACCCTATTGACCCCTTCGTCCAGGTAACAGTAGATTGGAAGTAGGAGTAGGAGTAGTAGGTTAGCATAGTTAGTTAGTTTAGGTAGTCAGATTAAAGTAATTTTAGAATTTTAGTGTCATCTTCTCCTACTCAGATGAGCTCCTTGAGTTCGCCAGAGCCTTAATTTCATCTTTTAAATTCACTGTCCACCTTCCCTTATCTTCCATAATCATTTCTAATTCACTTAAATACTTAATTGATCACCTAATCGCCTAATTCATATTTCATCTCCACCGACTACTGTCACTGTCCATGGTGACAGTAATCGAGCTAATTCCACCTTCATAGGGTCTTCCATCATTTATCAGTCACTTATGGACCCTAATCGACACTATAATACATATAAATATCACATATAAATTAAACGCCCAATCTTAATTAAGCTCCTGAGCTCGCTGTCCATGGCAGCTCAGGAGTAGTTCAAACTATTAATTAACTATATAATTATGACTACTATTATCTGTTGACTTGTTTTAACCGCTCAATTGAGCGGTAAAACAAGTCCTGAGCTTAATTCAAATAAGATTTTTAAAGAAATGAATTCACTGTCAAATCTTACAAATAAAGAGACAAATGAAGAATTAAATGTGATTCTGATGTTCCTTGCAACCTCAGGATCCTTTTTAGATTAAAAATGGTACATCTTACCAATCTGTACACAGATTACATATTTTCTGGACTCACCGGAGCTCCGGCGAGCTCCAGTGAGCCATTCTTGAGTTTTAGCCTCTAGAATTTGTTGAGAAGCTCCAGAATGATGTAACATGGATCACTGATTAATTTGAAGTCATTTAATTGAGGATTTAGTGAGTGGAGTTGTAGATAGATCTTCATCTTCTCCAACTCCGGCGGAGTTGGAGAAGTCTGATAGAAGAGATCTAAGAAGAATTTAAGGTACCTAGAAGCTTCAGTGCAATGCACTGAAAGTATTCATGACCCCAATTCACTGTCATAACCTCTCAATCTTTCTGACGAACAAACACATTTTTAATTCAAGTGGTGAGCCTGAAACCCTAGAAATCAGGTTCAGAACACTTATCTGAAGATCTGAATAAGTTCCTAGTGTTGAGGAGACTCTAGTTGAGGCTTAAATTTCGTGGGAGAAAGCCTTTATCAGAAAGTCAAACTTGAGGCCTTATAGTCAAACATGAGTTTGATATTCTGAATCTGAGCATGATTTGATGAATTGAGAAGCTTAAACAGATTTTGAGATTCTATTGGATTATTTTAGAGAGATTTAACTAAGCTCAAACATGTATTTTGATAGGATTTTAATTCCTGTCAGTTTGGGTTATTTTCGAACCCAAACTAACAACAGAAGCATTTTGATGAGATATGAACTTGAATCCTGCCTAGATAAGTCTGTTATAACCTTTAGAACTAGTTTAAATCGATTAGTAATGTTCCTTTGTGTCTGTCTAACTATTTTAAGTCAGAAATTTTGAACTCTGAAGATTGCAAAGAACCTTCAACCATTTGTATACTGTCTGAAGGTCTTGTGAACTTAGAGACTACTCTAATAGAGGCAGAATAACCTTTAGAACCTGTATAGACCTTTAAATGAGAAAGTAAAGTCCATCTGAGGATTCTGTGAAATTAATTTCCATTTCCAGGCGATAAATAACCCGTAGGAACCCCTTATTTTACCTTTCAAATTGAAGAGGAAAACATCCTCTTATCCTTAAATTGACCCTGCAATCCTATAGAGTAACCTTAGAGCTTTCTAACAAACTTTAAATCACTTGAAACGGAGCTCTGAGCTGGGAGATATGATTGGTTGAAGTTGGCTGGAAGGGGTTATGATAGTCCCACATCGTCAGTTTCTGAGCACGCACCTGGGAATAAAAGCAATTTGTTACATGGGCTTCCCAGTCGTCAGTGCTCGGTGCACCGATTACCGATCTGAGCATTGTGAACCTATTTTGAGAATGTGCATGTGTGTGTGCGGGCTTGTGTGCTTGCGGGTGTGCGCTCGAGTGGGCGTGAGCGAGTGTGTGCCCTGGGAGGGAGAGGCCTGGGAGGTAGGTTGAGCTAGATTGGCTCGAAACTATGAACCAAAATGAAATAAATCGAAATCAAACCTAATTGGGGTCTGGTCCCACCCTGATCTCAGGGTGCTATGTATCCTCGAAAGGACCTCGTTGCAAATAAAATGAATTTTGGTTAAAAAGTAAAAAAAACCCAGTTCAACTGAAGGATTAAAGAACAAAAGAAAAGAGGAGCAGAAAAGCTGATGGCTAAGGAAGCTAAGGTTAAAGGAACCGCTGAAGGTTGAGGTTAATGGCTAAGTACTGAAAGCTAAAATTAAGTGTTAAGAAGGCAGCAGCTAAACAAAAGAGCACAGGCACTACTAAGGCACTAAGGAAGGAGAAGACTAAGGGAAGAGAAGAAAAAGGCAGGAACATAAGAAGAGAGGTAAGATAGAGAGCTCGAGATAGAGAATAGAAGGAAAAGAAGAGAAGAGAGAGGCTGAAGACTAAAAAGGAATTTGTTTTACTTGCATTACTTTTTGTTCTTAATAATTGTAATAAGGCATGTTTTAATAGAACAATTTTTATTGCCTTAATTTCTTTTGAAATAAAATTGGAAAACTACCATGTTTACTTGTTAATAAAGTACATCATTTGTGTAAATATGGTTTTTATATGAAATTTTGTATATTCTTTATAGTTTAATATTTTGGCAAAATTCATGTTTAAAATCAACTTAGTTATACCTCCTAAACTTATAAAGAAATAAAAGATAATTGGTGAATTTAGAAAAAAATTATACCTCTTAGCGAACGACCTGAACTCAACCAGTAAAAATTTCTAAAATGTTAGATTAATTCGACCCTATACTACATAACTGACACAATTTCGAGTTAACCTAAGTGACTTTTTCTACTCTTAATTAAGTGAAATTAACTTAATTACTGAGTTGAGTGTAAAGGCACCTGCACCGACTTCTTGGCCCTTGCGTACACTGTATAGGGGAGAGCTACTAGTGTAGGGAGAGAGCTAGCCAACCCATGGGGCCCGGGGTTTAGCTAGCCACCCTACACCGACTTGTTAGGCCCACTAGGCAAACCAAGGTAGTTAGACGAGGATGTGTGGACTGTGGAGGGGCGAGACCCCTGTTTGGTTCTTAGGGGCTAGACCCCTATTACTGAGAGGGTTGGGCCCTATACTGTTCCGTGCTACACTTTGGGTGCACCCGTTAGTGAAAACGACTGACCACGTGCCAGTGTGGGGTAGCTACCCATGCGCTTATCGCGCGTGCCATAGTCACCGTTATGTCTATCCGTGACCTTGGGGTGGTTGACTGGGTGTAGGATCACCACGGGGGACTCTCCCGGATAGGAGAGCACCACGTGTGCCTTCTACTCTTCAGAAAAGACTGCAATCAAGATCATTCCCACAATGAACATTTGAGATCAAGAAAGAGATTGAAAATATAAACCAATGGGTGGAAAGGAATAACTTGTAAATTAAAGAATTGGAATAGCTAGTTTACCTGTTAGCTTTTATTGCTTTAGTTAGTTGGTTGCCACTCTACTCAACCTTCGCTGACTTTGTGTACTCATAACCCTTTTCAGGTTCAGGTGTTGAGCAGCCCGAGTCTCCGGCTGTAGAGGGTGCTAGGGCCAGTAGAGCCAAGTAGCAGTAGCCTTCTTTTTGTAGTACTTTCTATTGTAGTGAGTTCAGACTCTTGTTACCTTTACGTTTCTGTACCTTATTTCCATTTTACTGTTGTGGTGGTAATATGTACTGTAGTGGCTTTTACTTTCTTCACTGCTGTACTCTTTTACTGTTAGTTACTTTGCATGGTGAATGTGCTTTACTTTCCTACTTTTTGATTATTCCTTGTTGGACGATTGGGTCTTGGGATTAGTCGAGTCGAGCCGGTCTCGGATCTTGTAAGGATTCAGGAACCAGGTCGTAACAAGATGGTATCAGAGCAAGGTCATCCCGAGAAATGAACCAACTAGCTTGAGAATAACCAATTCACATGTATGTAACTAGAGTAATCACCACAACGTACCTTTTGACATCTATTCTGAGGTTCTTTTGCTGAATGTCTGTTAGAGTTGATGTCTTTTTGTTCTGTTTTTGCATCTCCTTGCAGGAGATGCCTCGACGTGGAGTCCTTGAGGTGGGCCACAGACACGATTGTGGATGAGGTCGGAGAGGCGGACGTGCCGGACCCGAGGCGTCAGTTGACCAGCCACTCCTCCCAGGCGTTCAGGCCCAGGACCTCGCGTAGTTGATATGGGATATAGTACGAGAGGAGCTCCACCCACCTCCACGGGTGCCTCTCCCTGGGGACGTGGAGGGGGAGTCCTCTATGGGACCACGAGACTGACGTAGTGCTGGACGTGGGGGAGGGGGTGGTCCTCCACCACCCCCACCGCACTCTGACACTTCCAAGCACGAGCCCTCCCTGCCTGGAGGTGTGCCCGTTCCCCCACTATAGCGGCACTACGAGCTTTTCAGACAGTTCCGGAAGCTAAAGCCCCCATCCTTCAAGGGGGATGAGGCCGACTAAGGTGGAGGACTGGTTAAAGCAGATTGAGAAGGTGTTTGACACCCTTCGCCCCCCTGCGGAGTGTCGCATGGCCTTTGCCACGTACCAGCTGAAGAGGGCGGCACACAGGTGGAGGGCAGTCAGAGGCCAGGAGAGGGCAGAGTCGACGTGTTTCCAGAGGAGCTGCCTGGACTACTGCCTGAGCATGAGATTAAGTTTGAGATCTCACTGCTACCGGGGACCAGCCCCATTTCTACAGCACCTTACAGGATGGCACCACTTGAGTTGCGAGAGCTCAAGTCCAAGTTGCAGGACCTATTGGAGAAGGGCTTTGTGAGGCCCAGTGCGTCCCCGTGGGGAGCCCCGATGTTATTTGTGAAGAAGAAGGATGGTACCCTACGCCTTTGTGTTGACTACAGACAGCTGAATAGGGTCACCATCAAAAACAAGTATCCGTTGCTAAGGATTAATGATTAGTTTGACCAGTTGCGAGGTGCCACGGTATTCTCCAAGATAGATCTGAGATCTAGCTACCACCAGTTGAGGATCAGGGAGATCGACGTCTCCAAGACAACTTTCCGCACCCGGTGTGGATACTATGAGTTTTTGGTCATGCCGTTTGGGTTGACCAACGCCCTCGCTGCCTTCATGGATTTGATGAACCAGGTGTTCAGACCATATCTGGATCAGTTTGTGGTGGTGTTTATTAATGATGTGCTCATTACTCGAGGGATCAGGTGCAACACGGACAGCACTTGCGGATGTACCTAGACACGTTGAGATGACGCAGGCTGTATGCCAAATACAGCAAGTGCAAGTATTAGTTGAGGCAGGTGACCATCTTGGGTCATGTGATTTCAGGGGATGGCTTGGCTGTGGATCCAGCCAAGGTAGAGGCAGTACTTAGGTGGGAGAGGCCACATACAGTGATAGAGATCCGCAGTTTCTTGGGAGTGGCAGGTTACTACCGGTGGTTTATCAGGGGTTTCTCGCTGATTGCACGTCCTATGACTTAGTTGACCCGGAAGGACATGCCCTTTGCTTGGACAGACGCTTGCGAGGCGTGTTTTCAGATGTTGAAGGAGAGGCTAACTTCGGCTCCTGTGCTCACCATCCCAGACAACAGTGGCGATTTCGTTGTCTACACGAACGCTTCATTGTAGGGGTTAGGGGGTGTGCTCATGCAGCGAGGTCACGTTGTTGCTTACGCTTCACGGCAACTGAAGCCCCATGAGCATAGTGTTTGACGTACGAATTGCTACGCTAACGTGTTTGGTTTCAAAACCTTGTCGTTGTAGCTTGAAAGAGAAGAATTCGTGTTCAACAAATAAAATTTATACCAAAATTGAAATTCCGGGTCGAACACAGGGAGGCTACGTCGATCTATATTCGCAATTATATTTTTTTAGAATTTTTCTTGAAAAGCGAGGCGATGTAATTACAATGAAGCTATCAGACTAAAAGGAAGAGAGAGAGAGAGAGAGAAAACATGCATTCAATATTTTAAAATGTTTATACAATAAAACCAAATAAAAATTACACTAGAAAGTGGGAAATCAGCTACACTAGAAAGCAGGAAAATTCTACACTAGAAAGCTGTAAAGAAGAATGGGAGAGAGAAGTTATCCTCCTCGACGATTGCTTAGAGACAAGCCGGATGGGATGACGCCTGGACGAAGGAGAACAGAGTAGGATGAAGGAGGACGAAGAAGAAGAATGGGAATGGGGCAGCACGTCATCGTCGTCGCGGGATCCACTTCCGAACAGGGACGAAAATTTGGACTTTATCTCGCGAGGAGCATCCCGGGTGTGGGACAAGATTCTCTTGAGCTTTGGAGAGGTAGAGAAGAGAAGAAAGGGATGAGAATTTCATGTGGAGGGGGTCTCCTTTTATAGTTTCAAGGAGTGGGGGCAAGTTGGTCATTACATCTTTAAAACATTAAATAAGGGGTCTTTAGTGACGGACAAAACCGTCGCTAAAGCCCCATCATGGGCGTAGTGGGCGTTGCCCACACAGCTGCTGGCTTCCACGCGCGCTTAATGCATGCCGCACATTCGCTGAATCTCAGCCGTCCGATCGCGAGATCGGACGGCTTAAGATGCACCTTCCCCGCTCCTCAACGAGCGCCCACCCGCATGCGATGCCGCGTGAGGTGCAGGTGTGCGATAGCACGCGGGCGCTATTGAGCGCCCGCAGCCGCCCGATAAAGATCTGACGCTCGCCCACTCGTGCGATTCCGCGCCGCTCGCCCGCTTGCGAAGACTTGATCGCGTGTCGGCTGCTCACGATAACATCCTTGCCCACTGCGCTGCGAAGCGCAAATGGTCGCACGGACGTAATCAAGGCGCTGCATCCTCCGCCGTTGGATCTTGATCCAAAGGCGGAGAAGAGGCACTTTGATTGAAGAAGAGAAGGTGCGGCGGTGCTGGGGGTCAGTTGGACGGCTGAGATGGTGCCACGTGGCACCATCTTGGCCGTCCATCTTCTAGATGTTGTAGATGGTGCCACCGGTGTCGGATTGACTCAATTTTTGCGTCGTTAAGCTGCGATCTTCGATCCAAATCCATCCGTGTGGTCGGATTTGTCGTTTGAAGTGTGGATTTACACCATCTTGGCCCTTGATCTTCTAGGGTTCCCCGGTCACTTCAGATGCTACAGATGCCTGATTAGGGCGATCTTGGAGTCATTGAACTCCAATCGTTGCCCTGATCACATCTGTATGGTTGGATCTTCGATCCGAGGCCCTGATAAAATGTTTGCCCTGTCCAAGCACATAAAAGGAGACAATTAACCTCCATTTTATTCAAACTACTCTAAATGCAAGATGATGCATGTTATGCACTATTTAAAGCATGCAATGCAATCCTATGATTAACAACATGCATAAATAGACATCTTAAATAGTGTAAATGTGTTTACATCACATAGCTACCCTACCCATTACTTAGAGCTGGTAGCTGTTGTCTTCGCGCTGAAGACATGGAGGCACTACCTTTACAGTGAGACTTTTGAGATATTCACAGATCATAAGAGCCTCAGGTACTTATTTGATCAGAAGGAGCTTAACATGAGACAGAGATGTTGGTTAGAGCTCCTAAAGGACTATGACTGCAGCATCTCCTACCATCCGAAGAAGGCCAACGTGGTGGCTGATGCCTTGAGCCGGAAGGCGCCTACCAACCTGGCCAGCTTACAGGCACAGAGTTGGAGACTTATGGAGTTGGGCAATTGGTGACCCCTAGAGTTACAGGGGCATTGTGGGGCAGTGACAATGACACGACAGACGAGACCAGAGCTGATAGACAGCATCATCATAGGACAGATGACAAATCCGTACTTGCAATTGTTGCGAGACAGAGTACTGTCAGGGGACCCAGGAGACTTCTCCTTTACAGATGAGGTGCTACATATGAGGGGACATTTGTGCATTCCCAGGGATGAAAAGTTGTTGGGAGAGCTCTTCATTGAGGCGCACAGGTCCAGGTTCACCATACATCTTGGGAACACGAAGATGTATCATGATTTGAGACATGACTATTGGTGGAGGGGGATGAAGTGGGATGTAGGTGAGTTCGTGCAGCAGTGTTTGGTGTGCCAGCAGGTGAAGGCCGAGCATCAGAGGCCTGTAGGGCCGTTGCAGCCACTTCCCATGCCAGAGTGGAAGTGGGAGAGCATCACCATGGACTTGGTGGTGGGCTTGCCCGTTACCCAGCGAGGACACGACACAGTCTGGGTGATTGTAGACAGATTGACGAAGACGGCACGTTTCTTACCAATCCGAGTCACCTTGGGACTAGCGCAGTTGGCAGAGAGATATATTCGTGATGTGGTACGTCTACACGAAGTTCCGCGTGAGATTGTATCTGACCGGGATACCCATTTTACTTCCCAGTTTTAGGCTGAGTTTCAGCAGGCTTTGGGGACACGGTTGAGGTTCAGTACAGCGTACCACCCCTAGACTGACGGACAGTCAGAGTGCACGATACAGACACTTGAGGACCTTTTACGCGCCTGTGTACTGGACTGGAGGGGTTCTTGGGAGGAGCACTTACCCCTGGCAAAGCTTGCATATAATAACAACTATCACTCGAGTATTGGCATGGCACCCTATGAGGCTCTGTACGGATGGAGGTGCACTACGCCTTTGAGTTGGGGTGAGGTGGGGACCAAGTGGGAGGTTGGCCCTTGGCTGATCCGACAGAGTTAGGAGGTGGTAGAGCAGATTCACAGACGACTTCGCACTGTCAGTAGCAGATAGAAGAGTTATGTCAATCGGAAGCACAGAGAGATGCAGTTCGAGGTTGGGGATCATGTCTTTCTTCGCGTTTTGCCCATGAAGGGCCTGCAGCATTTTGGGGTGAAAGGGAAGCTCGTGCCGAGGTTTGTGGGGCCCTTTGAGGTCCTGGAGCGGGTAGGACCCGTTGCTTAGAGGCTTGCCCTTCCTCCCCAGCTTTCTAGTGTGCACAACGTGTTCCACATGTCCAACCTCAGGAAGTACGTCGCCAATCCCAGTCACATTCTGAGCCACGAGAGTGTAAAGGTGGGTGACACCTGATCTACCCTGAGCAACCAGTACAGATACTAGACAGAGCAGTCCAAAGTTTGAGATGGAAGTAGGTACCCATGGTGAAGGTCTTGTGGAGGATCCAGAGGTACGAAGAGGCTACTTGGGAGCCTGAGGCGGTGATGCGAGAGTGGTACCCAGAGCTTTTTGAGGGTACGTCCTTTCAGATCGGCTTCGGTCCTCTTTAAGTTTGTTATGCGTATATAGTTCTTTTCCGCACCCTGGCTAGCTCAAGTTTCAGGGACGAAACTTTCTTTAAGTTTGTTATGATGTAAAGACCCGTTCTGTTCTGAGCCTTTTAAGACGTCTGGACTGTCGGTCAGATGTCTGGTCAGACGTCTGGACCCCTTCCCAGACGTCTGGAAATCGAAATTTTCGATACGAGCTTTGCGTCTGCACGTGGGCTACACGCAGACAGTACTCTTACTCTCTCTCTCTCTTTCCCTCTCCCCTCCTCCACCAAACCCTAATGCGCCTCTATAAAACCCCTCTTCCCCTCTTCTCTCTTCCTCACTCCACCACAACCACCTTCTTCTCTTCCTCTCCACTCCAGCAAGAGGAGCAAGCGTGAGAGAGAGAACGCGAGAGCGGCGACGAGGAGGAGAGGCAAAGTGAGGAAAGGAGGAAGAATCGAGCTCTCGAGCTCGTGTGGGAGCTCACCGAAGGGCGCACAACCGAAGTGGCTCATGCAGGAGGAGGAGAGCATCGAGGGAGTCGTCCCCGACACTGCTGCAGCCGGAGCTGCAGGCAAGGAGGCGAGGCCACGCCAACGCACGGTGAGGGAGAGCAGGAAGAGGTTTTGGTTCTGGGATTTTCCCAGAATCAGACGTCTGGTGTGACGTCCAGACGTCAGGGCGGACATCTAGTGACTACACCAGACGTCTGAAGGCAAAGGTACGTTTCCTTTTGCGAATACGGCCATGCAGGCCGCTCCGCAGCTACTTTTTGCGTGGCTTATTGTGGGAGATTTGCTATCGCGTGTAGGGATTGCTTTGGGAAGGCACGGGACATGCCCTCCCACATGTTTCAGATGTCTAGGCAGCTTACCAGATGGCTTGAAGCACTCCCAAACATCTAGAGTAGAGGTCAGACGTCTGGAGCTGGGTCCAAACGGTCTAGAAGAGGTCATGGACGTCTGAGGTCGACGCAGAGCCTGAGGTGCATTTCTGGTCACTTTTAAGACGTCTGGACATTGTGTCAGACGTCTTATTTAAGTCAGTAGCTCTATTTTTGACCCGTATAGGGTCCGTTTGAGGTCCGTTTTACGCAAATAAGATATCGGTGTTTTTCTCATGAGTTCCTCTACTCGTTTAAAGGCCTTTTATACTATTATGAATGTTCCATTGTGATTGTTCCTTGGTTTAGGACTTCACTCTGTTGCAGGTTCGGGGCTTATTGAGGCACGTGAGCCTGCCATTCGTGCCCCCAATACTCCTGGATTGTCTAGTAGAGTGGTTGTCCCTAAGTTAATTATAAACCTGAATGCATGTGTGGAATGAATAACTAGAACCTAGGATATGGCATGAATCCTAGGACAAGAAGTACTTGAAATATCTGTATGCGTGTTTGAATTGCAATCTTGAATGAGTAAATAGAAATGTTAACAACTACCTGTTAATGAACAAGAGCTACCTGTGAAATATGAATTACCTGCGCTAGTCGAACAGTTACATGTGACCTTACCTGTTGTATACGTTAAATGAAAGAATACGAGCTGCATGTGTATAACCTGAGAATGAGAATGTGAATGATAGAAATATGAGTTGCATGTGTATAACCTGAGAATGGAAATGTGAATGATGAAACCTGGTATGGAATGGCATGAGAAATATGAGCATGAACCCTACGATGAATTAGGAGTAGAGCTCCTAGAAATATATAGAATGGATTTGGAAAATGTGAGTGGGGAAGTGTGCTGGCCCTTGAGTACGTGGTACCAAGGAGAGTGACTGTCCCCTGTTTAGTGTACAGTGAAGCTAGGCGCCCTTGGGTTGGGACCTGGGGTTAGGATTGGCAACTCTGCACTGACTTCTTGGCCCTCGCGTACACTGTACCGGGGAGAGCTACTAGTGTAGGGAGAGAGCTAGCCAACCCATGGGGCCCGGGGTTCAGCTAGCCACCCTACACCGACTTATTAGGCCCACTGGACAAACCAAGGTAGTCAGACAAGGGTGCGCAGACTGTGGAGGGGCGAAACCCTTATTTGGTTCTTAGGGGCTAGACCCCTGTTACTAAGAGGGATAGGCCCTATACTATTCCATGTTGTACTTTGGGTGCACCCGTTAGTGGAAACGACTGACCGCGTGCCAGTGCGGGGTAGCTACCCATGCACTTAATGCACATGCCGTAGTCACCGTTACGTCTATCTGTGACCTTAGGGTGGCTGACTGGGTGTAGGATCACCACGGGGGACTCTCCTGGCTAGGAGAGCACCACGTGTGCCTTCTACTCTTCAGAAAAGACTGTAATCAAGATCGTTCACACGAACATTCGAGATCAAGAAAGAGATTGAAAATATAAAACAATAGGTGAAAAGGAATAACTTGTAAATTAAAGAATTGGAATAGCTAGTTTACCTGTTAGCTTTTACTGCTTTAGTTAGTTGGTTGCCACTCTACTCAACCTTCGCTGACTTTGTGTACTCATAACCCTTTTCAGGTTCAGGTGTTGAGCAGCCCGAGTCTCCGGCTGTAGAGGGTGCTAAGGCCAGTAGAGCCCAGTAGCAGTAGCCTTCTTTTTGTAGTACTTTCTGTTGTAGTGAGTTCAGACTCTTGTTACCTTTACATTTCTACACCTTGTTTCTGTTTTACTGTTGTGGTGGTGATATGTACTGTAGCGACTTTTACTTTCTTCACTGTTGTACTCTTTTACTGTTAGTTACTTAGCATCGTGAATATGGTTTACTTTCCTACTTTTTGGTTATTTCTTATTGGACGACTGGGTCTTGGGATTAGTCGAGTCGGTCTCGGGTCCTGTAGGGATTCGGCAACCAGGTCATAACACTTTCCAAGAATAAGGCCCTCTGCCAGAGCCTATAAAAGAAGCCCCACCCCCGGCCATCCATTCTCAATTTGGTCTGGCCGGAGAACAACCCTCAACTTCATCTCTTCTCCTCTGGCCAAGCATCCAGCGAGCTCCGACGATTCCTCCTCCCTCTTCTCATCACTCTACCACAATACCAGTGGTAGAGTCTTCTCCTCCTTCGTCGTCCACATCGCGCCATACCTGCGCACGCGCCAACTACCCCCTCGTCGTCGTCGTCACCCCTCTACTGGAATCTTCGTCTCCGACGGCGACAGGTACGCGCCAGCCGCCATCCTCTCTCCTTTCATCCGTAAAATAGGTTAAAAACTTTCCCCTCTCTCTACTCTTTATCTTCCCCTTCTTTATTTCCCAACACACCCCTCGACAACCACAGTCCACCACCATCGTCTCCACCTCTTGCAGACCACCGGCGAAGGCGCATCCATCATTCCACACACCCACACGCCTTGCCAACTACCTTAGAACCTCCGCCACCTTCCACTAACCATTATCCCAATATCCATTGACTGCCACAACCTTCGTTCACTCCCCCCCGAATAAACCCATCACCACGGCCACAGATCGACCTAGGCACGCACACCTAGGCCGCTCTGCGCCATGCCACCCATCAAGTCACCTTCGCCATGTCACGGCGAAGCTTCCCGTGTGATTTAATGAGGCCGCAAGCTATGTTACTTGATAGTAGGATTGGACCTCTACCGCCATTAGCGCTGGCTTGAAGAAGCAAGCAGCCTTCAATCTAGGCTGCCATGCTCCAGGTTCCCAAATCCAGGCATTGCGGATTCACCTCACACACGCATTTAGCCAAGTAATTGGCCTTATGAGGCATTGCAGCTGCAGAAATCAAGGAAGGCCCCTGCGGGCGCGTGTGAAGAAGCAGGTGGGACTTTTAGTCCCACCTCGGAAAGTTTGGAGGAAGGTGAGTGATATAAGTTGAATTTATGTCAGGGGCTCTTCGCCTCCTGACACGGGGTGAGGTCCCCTCACCCACACACTTGCCTCGTTTGTGCCCATGCTATGTGGACCTGGTTTGCCTGACCTATTTACCTTGCACTCCTCGCGCACTACCCACGCCGGTGCGCTTGGACCTGGGTGTGCTTGCCCGACCCGAATATCTGATTGGCTTTGGGAGAGCGAGCCTAAGAGAGAAAGAGAGAGAGAATTCGCGGGGTGGGTAGGGGTAGGTTTTGCACCTGTGTGCAGGGAAAGGAAGAAGGAAGAGGAAGCTAAGGCCAGAGAAGGAAAGGAGGAAGCCTTGGTGCAGCCGCAGAGAACAAGGAAAAGAAGAGAAAGCTAAGGAGGAAGCTAAAGAAAGAAGCTAAGGAGGAGGAAGCTGAAGAAGCTAAAAAGAAAGGAGATCAAAAGCCAAGGAAGCTAAGGGCTGAGAAAGCTAAGGCAGAGAAGAAGGAAGAAGGAAGGAGAAATCAAGGAAGAAGAAGACAAAGAAGAGAGAAGGCACCGCCAAGGAAAAGGACTTAAGCCAAAAAGAAAAGGACAAAGAAGAGAAAGCTAAGGAAGAAGAAAGCAAAAGACATCAGAAAGAAGAGAAGCCAAAGAAGAGCCAGATAAAGAAGAAAAAGGCAGAGAAGAGAAAAGAAACCAGAGAAGAAGCAAAAGAATCACTTTTTATCCAATTCTTCCCATTCTCTCTTTTGCTACATTTTATTATTCATAACTTCATGCTTTACATTCTGAATTAGGTTTTGAGTAATTTTACGTGTTCAAATTGCATCTATTATTGAGATTAGTGAATAAATTTCATTTGCTCCCTGTATTTGACCTCGGACTTAACATTCGAGTAACAAAATTCTTATTTATTTTCAAGGCAATTTCAACTATACTACGACGCATCATTTATCTTTTAAACCCATGATCTCGCCCTCTGTGAACACCTATCCCTATCCTTAGTCTCTAGGATAACCCTATCCATGCCCCTATCCATAAGCCACCTCCCTATTAGGCTAATTTAGCTGAAAATCCAAAACATGGATACTGTTATCCATACCCTTATCCACATTATCCCAACTCTTATCCCCCTTTCGAGATACCCTTATCCCTAAACCTCAATTTCCCCACTTCAGCCAAAACCTGGATAACACTATCTAGATTCCCACTATCCACTATTCCTATACTCAATCCTCTTATCCCTAACCCAATTCCCACCTTAGAATCCCATTTAGATCCCTTGATATCCCAATTAGCTCAATTGGAGGTAATCGGGTCAGCCTTGTTCTAATTAGGTCCAGATGAACCTAATTAGGCTAACCCTAATCTAATTAGGCTCAGACTAGTCTAATTAGACTCATCCCAAACCCAATTACCTAACCTACATCCAATTGGGTGCATTCCTACTTGATTAGGTGCACCTAAATCCAATTGGGTCTACCCAAGATCCAATTGATCCATCCCTACCTATTCAAGTCTAATTAGGCTCAGTAGAACCTAATTAGGGTTGGACTTGAATCTGATTGATTCAAATCAACCCAAGCAAGTCCAATTGGATCTACTTAGTCCAATTGTCTAACCCTAGACCCTCCTAAGAACCTAATTAGTTTCTCACTAAGACCAATTGACTTGGATCATAGTCAATTACAATTACCTAGTCAATTGGGCTCTGATATCAACCCACACAAGTCTGATTGGACTCAGTGAGAGTCCAATTGACCTAAGCCTAACATAATTGAGTAATCTCACTCTCAACTAGGTTTGCACTCATTCAATTAAACTTGTGTCAAGTTTAATTGTGCATCTACCTTAGTAATTAGGGTTTCCAACCCTAATTCTATGACCTAACCTAACCCAAACCCTTAGGACCAAACCTAGACCACTCGACCACTTAGCCACACACACATGTTCACGCACACACACACACACCCTCACCTAGCCAAAAATGCACTAAGAGTTCTCTAAAACTCTTATCCAAGTGTGTTACCTTGGTTGCTAAAAATAGCAACCAAGAGTAATTCAAATTTTTAGATCCACATTTTGTGGATCTAAAAACCACCTCCAACCTATCTTGGTTGGCCACATAGAGCTCTCTCTAGAGAGTTCTACACCTCTCTAGAGAGATTGCCAAGGGTCTATAAAAAGACCCCATAGGTGGCCATTTGCACCAATCTTGATTCTTGGCTCCATTTAGTATAGCTCCACCTCCATTCACCTCCACCTCCATGACCCCATCACCATGGCCACTCCACCTCCACGCCAACTCAAGATCACCCTCTCTTACCCTCTCCAAGGGCTGGCCTAAGCACCATTGGCCGCCTCTCCTTCTCCCTACCACCTCAACCTCAAAGGCCATTGGAAACCACCTTCGATGCCCTTCTTTGTACTACATAAGTAGTAGTTCTTCATAACTTTTCTCTGCTCTATTTTCTGCTTAGTAGTTTAGCTCTCTCTTCCCCCTCAATGATGCATGTGTAATCTCCCCGTAGATCCACGCATGCACTCATTTTCTGCTAGATAGTTTTATGCTTTAAGATTTCTTGTACAAGCTTTCCTCAAGCTTTGCTTTGAAGCAACCATTATGGACTCAATGAAAATCATCCTTATATATATATGTGTGTGTGTGTGTTGCAAAATCACCATGAGCTTCCTTGCCATATTTTCTTGTGATTGTAGTTGCCTGTTTTAATTTTTGCATCTTAGCAACATGTCGTGCATAAATACCTAAAAATTATTATAAATCGACATGCATTTTTAAGCAAGTAGAGAGAGAAAGAGAGATCAGAATTAGATTTCACATTTCAAAAATGCTTCCTTGAGTTCGACCAGGACTCACCATCTTGTTATTACAAATATTTTTGTTTTGATCAGATTTCACATTATACTACGACATAACGACGATTTTCATATTCGAAAATGAGAAAATCCTATCGAACACTCCGTGGATGGAGATGGGGGCGGATTCACCCAGAGCCCACTTCTCCAAGACTAGGCTAGAGTCGTCTTCAGACCTCTCCACTAGCCGGTTGCAGGAGCGGAAAGACTCATCCTGCTCTGCGAACCTCACAACTCAGTTCAAGAGCTTCGCCATATCCTTAGGCGGAAAGTCATCGATGTCATACCAAAACATTTGAGTCAGGAGTCCTGACTTGAAGTATTAGATAGTGATGGCATCGTGAAGCTACTTGCACTTGAAGTACTAGGCCTTAAACCAGTCTAGGTATGACAGGAAAGACTCACTCTTCCGTTGTCGGACCTCTGACAACCTTTCAAGGTTGTCCCTAACCCTCTGCTACCCGGCAAAATACTGGCAAAACTTGTTCGCCAGTTCCTGGAAGCAAGTGATCCATCCGGCCAGTAGTTCATTGAATCACTCATGGGTCATGCCGGATAGATAGGATGGGAATACTCTGTAGAGTACTCCATCGGGGCATCCGTGCACCAACATCATCTGGCGATAACTCCCAAAGAAGTTGTTGGGGTTCGCCGTCCCATCATACAAGGTCATGACTGGTTGCTTGCATCTCTCGGGCAAGAGGGTTGTCATCACCTCCTCGGTGAAGGGGTAGGTGGTGACGTAGGCTCAGGGGCGTATGCCCCGCATTGCCCTGGTAATTTGGCAGACAATCTCAGTGATCAAATCCCTACTGTAGTAGTCGAGGGTTGAGCCCCCTAGATCTCTTCCAAGGATGGTGGGTGAGGAACTTTTAGCGGCTCAAGAGGAGCTTTGTCCTTCTGGCTACTAAGCTCTCACTTTAGCTTCTCGAGCTGTTCCCACAGACAACGCCAATTGATCGGAACCCCATTGAGTGTTCGACTCAAGAATAGAAACGATCGAACCTCCTACGTGAGTGGAGGGTTCAATCATGGGATTCAAGCAATCACACAATGGGCACAGGGATTGATTGCTTAGTTCCACTGCAAGGGGTGTACATCCGAGGGGAGGATGGTGCTTCCAACTATGCACTATAACTTGCCACATTACAAGGTTTACAATCTCTCGATTTCTCTCTCGAGTTACTCGGGAGGGGGGGAGCTCGAGCTAGAGTTGGGCCCTTTGTGAGATCCTCTAACAAGATACGTCACCTAACAGGGTATGTATCTTGTCAGATTATTGATTGCAGCAATCATGTCAGCATTTATTGGGGACCTAGTCATGCTGTGCATTCATCATCCCTTTTAACGAATAGGGTCCTTTGGGGCCAACTGCATTTGGGCTTTTCCAGGTGTTAGAGGGTTGGACTCTTGGACCCGCTAGCGTGCAAGACCTTCCTGGGATGCAAACGGCTTGGATTCTCAGACTCCTCTGCATGTGAGACTTTTCTAGGATGTGAGCAGGTCAGATCCCTGGATCCACCTATATTCGAATCTTCTTGAGTCGGGTTCTTATTTTTTAGACTTTTTGCAGAATTTTGGATTCGAAGGTATTTTTTACCCCTCATCAACATCAAAGAAATGTAAGAAGGTGAGAAGCTTAACTGCTTAAGAAGATCAATAATCATATTACAACTATTGCCATCAAAGTTCTTTTCATATCTAATTTGATTACTTTTCTCTTTTTCCTCAAATTCTACAAGATTTCTCTCTCAATGATTATTATTATCAATGAACTGGCCCCTTAATAAAAGTGACTTGAGAGTCAGAAATAATCCCTAGTCACTCTTTTTTACTCTATTAGCTAGTATTTTAACAATGATTCTACGTATAGAATTGAATGGGCTAACTCGTCTGTAATTTCTTGGCTTAATAGGATTATCAATCTTAGGTATAAGAGAAACGAAACTATAATTTATGCCATTAGGAAGCTAAGATTTTCCGAAGACTTCGTTGACAAAGTTTGTTATCTCGTCCTTAACAATATTCCAACATGATTGAAAGAAGATTCGTGCAAGACCTTCAGGCCCTCGAGCTTTTAGAGCTTTATAGTGAAGACTACGTCATTAAATTCTTTCACAGAAGGAATAGTAGACAAAGACAAAGATAGGCATTTGTTTTCAGCTAGCTGCTCCTGTCCAACCAATATGCTAGGAAAATTTTTGCATTCCTTTTTCAACAAAAAAAATCTTTATAGTACTTAAATAATTCTTCCGAAAGCATCAATACAATGGGTTAGAAATAGAGCCATCCTCCATTTCAATGCCCTCCACATTATTCATCGCATTGCTTATTATACCTTTCACGTAAAACTACCTTGCATTTCTTTCACCAACTGTAGTCTATTTAAACTCGTGTATTGAGGCAATCATATCTACATTGCAATCGAGCTTCTTTCCACATGTTACCATCTGATAACAAATCCATCTGTAATGATCTAAGTCATTCTTTGGCATTTCGGAACTCCGCTGTCCTACATAATTTGAAATTATTCTTCAACGTCTAGCATTTACAATATTACCAAAAGAAACAGACATTCTAAAAGTTGCTAATAGACTCCTTGAAGTTAGTGCATTCCAACCATCGATTCATGTTGCCTAGGTCTCTTATGTCTTGCATTTCTATTGAGTTTCAAGAAAATCTGCGAACGGTCACTTTTGATTCAAGGCAAGTGAAATAATCCCGCATTGGGAAATCTTACACACCACCCATGATCCGCCATGTCTCGTTGGTGCAAGGACATCACACAAATTTTAGCAAAATGCAGCAAACTAGACTCAACTATATTTTTTGGGGATGCATAAAAATTCTAAGCATCAAACACCCTTGCTCTCCATTCTAATCCTACATACCTCGCCACTATGGCAAGGGAAATTTTCAGTGCTATCGAGAAAAACTTCAAAAACAAATTCATTACTGATTAAGGTAGGATTAAGACAGGAATATCTTACTAAGCCACAAACAAGGATTCTAACCATCAAAAACCTGGCAAATCCTTGTGCTTACATATCTGTACAATGTGGAACAGAACCAATTGCCACCATACCCAATATAATTAGATACTTCCAATAATAAAAACTTTTTACACATACACAAATGCTGTAGCACCATGTCCAGAAACCAAAGTTGCCAGCACATAAGCTTAAAGCAAACACAAATTAGAGCTACCAATTTTTAAAGAGGAAATGGTTTCACGTTGCAAGACCATATGCAGGGATCTTTTACCTTCATCTTGAAATCTCTTTGCATGTGCACACTCACCCAAAGGTGGAATAATATGTGTGGAATTCTGAGGTTCCATTAGTGGTGGCTGTAGGTTGGTAGCAGTGGAGGTCACCCTGAACTGACGAGGTTGGGCAACATAACGATTCACGTTGGCCAGCTTCAAGGCAAGCATTCGAGTGCTGGACATCTGTAAGTTGCCAGCTGGGACTTCCAAATTGCTCATACTGTAAAGAAAATAGCAAAATCAGCTTTGTGGTCATACAATGAAAAAGGACAGCAACAGAATGTAGAAGGGAGTACTTAAATTGCCAAGTCCAGTACCTAGAAAATGCTTGAGATTTCAAATTCCTGGGTTCTTGTTTCTCGATTTCAAATTTTGAGGAACCTTGATGATAAGAGATTTCCTTAGGAGCGTATTTGTTTACCAGTAACTTTCCTTATCCCCAGTTTGAGAGAAGTCATTCCAAAATTCACTTGTTCTAGCTTTTGGTAGCAATAACTAATTCCAACTACAGAGTGGGACAAGTTTATTCCTTAAATATACCCCTCTCAATTTGATGTAAACCACATTTACTTGTTCGAAGATGCAGCATAAAGAATACTTTAATATATATTGTTGTTATTTATCATATCCTAAACAAAATATCCATTTAAACTTATTCCTTGACCACACCTTGCCAGGAAAAAAAGTTCCCTAAAACCCAGAATAAGCTCCTATTCCTTGATTTCTTCCCTCTCTAATTCCCCTCCTCAACCAGTCCCTGAGTGAAAAAAAAATTCATGTTTAGCAGACAACCTGCATTGAACCGAATGATACAATAACCATAAATACATGCGAAACTTCCATGGCAAACTCACTGGAAAATGTAAAATGTCTACCCACAAAAATTCTTACCAAAGATGTTGCTGGAAAATTTATCATATTGTCATAAGCATTTTCAAGACCATAAAATTCAACAGAACTGTTGTGCAAGGCCGATACAAAGTCATTGCATCCCGAAAAAGGCGACATATATCTGGCCTCTACCAATGATTCCATAGGACATGCCTGTGGTTCTCCATCAAAACTCATTAGCATCTTCTCCAATTCAACATCAGGAATCACAGAGGTCATGATATGTTGTGTAGACTGGAGTGGTAACTCCACTCGGCTATTACGAGGCTGAGGGCCACTGTTATCAAGCATTGTTCCAAATGCATTATCAATAAGGTATGGGTCACACTGTAAACACAAGCAACACAATCAGATTTCTGGAAGAAGCTGTAAGAAAGAAACAAAAATTATGGATCTAACTGAATGACACACACACTGTAGGTGGTATTTTCCTGAATAATTGGAGTACTTTCCTCATCATGCAATATGCTGCATAAAATCTCTTGAACAGGATCATTCAACTGAGAAGGCATATTGCCAGATCCAGGAAGCTCAGGTTGTGATGACTGGATGTGCAGCATATTATCTGGTCCAAGATGCATAGGTTGTTCAACATTATCTATTGAAGATTGAACAGCTGGTGAACCGGAAGAGATAACTTCATGTGAAATTTCCGGAGAAACCTCATCTTCTTCCCACTCTTCCTCCAAGAAAGGTGCACCATATTGTTCATTAGTTTTAGGACCACGACCACTTTTTTCAAAGAGTTTGCACAGAACAAATTTATCCTGCAAAAGGGAGCATTTATCATCATGACCTTCATATCTGATTGTCAAAGAAATTAGAAAAACATGTTGGCTTCTAAGAGGCTTAGCCAACTATTTATGATGACACAAACTACCACACAATCCAATGGCAATCTACCATTATTGATTAGGAAAACAATCACCATGGTATATATATTGGGGAGGAAGAAGACAATTCCCAAGGTTACCATCCACAATTAGTTATGAAACTTTTTTCTTTAATAGTCATGGAAACTATTTAATTCCCACAAATTGCATTTTCTAGGGTTGATGAACACAAAAGAAAGGGTCTGATAATTTACTGCAAAGATCAATAATTTAGCTCATACTTGAGGTATATCTTCAACAATAGTTTAGAAAAAAAGGAAGAAAGATGGAACAGTAGAAAGATGGAACAGTGAGGGGTAACAGTGGAGGACAATGGCTAATTTGTGGTCTAGGGGAGATTTAAGGGAGTTGAAGAGGAATAATCAGGTCTCTCGTAAGGAAAGGAGACCTCTCCATTACATCTACCATGGCCATGATCACCTTGCAAATGACTCATGTAACCCAGTTGTCTCAACCAGATCCGAGTAAAAAATGGATCAAATCTAATAGACTAGTTCCACCACAATCAGATACATAGATTCTAGACCTCTAATCAATTTCAGACTTGAATCATATTAGATTTAGGTTCAAATCCAATCCAGAAGCCAACCACTCTCTCAACCGTATAATTGAGGCTGCCACCAGCTAGAATCCTTCCATCGGCCATAGCAGGCTGGCTTCCACCCCTGGGGGCTTCCACCAACCACAAAAGGATGCCCGAGACCCTCACCAGTGTTCACCCAACATCACCCAGCTGGGAAGACCCTTTCCTACCATCTCTGCCTAGGCACTGTGCTAACAAGTTGACAAATTAGGCCCCTTTTTGTTGCTGTGGTTTCTTTTTACGGTCATGAGATCAGATATTTTGTCTAGTTTCATGACCTAGATTGATCTTTGGAAGTTTTCTTGTTCTTTGGAAGCTCTAGTTCGAGTGTAGGGTGGCCTCATTGGATTCTCTAGAGGTGGCCTTAGAAGTGACAGACACTAAGGTCTATGAGAACCCATTTTTGGGTACCATGGTCAAGTTGGATGGAACCAATTATGCACAAGGGTCAGGAACATTCTTGATGATAATAAATGTTCATTGACATAGAGCACATCCTCATGGAACCAAAGCCCATGGAAAAGGTTGGCAAAGATGTCACATGGAAAAAGAATAATGTCATGGTGCTTATTTGCATAATGAAGAGTGTGATCCCCTACATCAATTGCAAGATCATGTGTTCAAAAATGACAAAGGACATGTAGGATATCCTGATGGGGTCGTACTTGCGTGAGACGAATTTGACCTATGTTGCTATTTCTACTCATTCAATCAACTCCAATCAATTTCCATAGGATGGATGCTTTAATTGGTTGACGGGGACATTTGCTATCACTAGTCAAGGAAAGGTGATGATTACCCCCACTATACAAGCTAATAGATGCCCTTCACATCCCTGACTTCCCTATCAATTTACCCTTTGTTAGCAGAATTACTAAGGAGTGGAATTGCTAGGCTATCATTGACCCCATCTCCTATATCTTTCAAAATATTTTAACAAAGAGGACGATTGGTGGAGGTAATAAAGAAGGATTGTACTAGTTACTTCAGTCCTAATATGTTGCCCATGTCACTATTCTTGTTTTTTGTACATCTACTCTTCAGTGGCACATGCATCTTGGTCACCTTCTTCTTACTAAACTTTGTTGCATCATTCCTTGGATTTCTCTTACCAAGATCATGTGTGAGACATATCAATTAGGGAAAGACCATCTTTCATTAGACTTAGAGGTATGAATCTTTGTTTGAGCTCATTCATGTGGATATTTGGAGTCCCTACTATTACTCTTTAGTGATTGTTGATGAAAACTCTTGCTTGACTTGGGTGTTCGTGATGAAATGCAAGTACAATGTAGGGATTAGGACATCTATTTACATTTCAAAATGGATACAAATCATCATTTTACTAGTAACAATCAATTGCTCTTACATGATATGATTGAATAATAATTATAACAGAATCTACAACCGCATCCGCTGAACATGTGATGTATTTTTATATGTTGATTTCGATGATTTTTGAAATTGTGAAATGATAATTGGATCATATTGGCATGAAGTATGCTAAAGCAGGGTTCCCCCTGCCACGTGTCCCCACCCCTTTGCTCTTCCCCCTGCCCCACCCTCGCTCCCCCTCTATCGCACCCCCAACCCACCCGATGTCCACCACCCTTATGAACCCCCCCCCTCCACCCTCCCGCTCCTCCGAACACCCCCGCTCTGCCTCCCTCACCCTCTCCCCTTCTCCCATTGCCCCCTCTCCTCCTCCTCCGCCAACCTCCACCTCTACCTCTTCGCCTCCCACTCCTCCCCTCACACCCATCCCCTCCTCCTCCTCCTTCTGATTCCTCATTTCCCTCCACGCCCCTCCCCACGCGTGCCTCCTCTTCCACCGCCTCCCCTCCCCCTTCCATTACCTCCCCATGCTAAAGGTACTCTCCCTCGGCCCCTACCCCACCGACGCCCTCCTACTCTACCACAACATGCTCCGTCGTGGCCTTCCGCTACGAACCCTTCTCCACCTCCCTCGCCCTTAAGCCTGCACTCGCGGCGCTCCCAACCACCACTTCCTCCCCTCCTCCGCTCTCGAGTAGCTCCTCGCGTGGATCCACCACGACAGCACCCGCCGGGACGTCATCTTTTTCCCCTTCCTCTAATCCATCACTTTTCTCCCGCTACGTCATCTTCTTTTTCCCATAACTTTTCTTCGCTCCCAACTTCGTTTCTTTTATTTCTTCAAATCCCTTCCCTATGGCTACTAGCACCCACCTACCAAGCCATGTGTCCACTGCTCAATCCCATTATTTTCCTTTCCGTGGCCCTCATTCTCCTGCAACCTCCCCTTTCTCTTTGCCTAAAAGCAACAACATGTTTTCCGCCACCCATTTGATCAGGGTCAAGAGGTGGCAATGGAGTGACAACCGTGCAAAGATCAACGCAATGCTCTCCATCATCGAAACCTCCTACTTCAATAAGGAGTTTTTCCTCTAGCGCATTTATTACTCCTTCAATGTGGGTGGCACTCCTCCCTTCCTTCCTAAAGTTCCCATTTTTTTCAACACCTTGATTTGGTAACCATTGTCCTAACTACGTCAGTAGGACCTTTGACAGGGAGCTCCTCGGCAGCAACATCCAAGACATCACGAAGCTTGCTTTCCAGCCACTGAAGCAAATCAGTGGGATCATCTATGAGGAGACCTGCAGATCGATCTTCATGTGACAAGCAACGCAGTTACTGACACGGAGCATGCAATAAGGAAGATCGTCACGACAATGGACACAATCTACACTCTCAAGAGGTAGGGGAGGGCCTTCTATGGGTTCAATTCAACGATTAAGATTATGGGATGGAGATTACATGCTGGTGTTTACACTTTCTACTTTTCATGTGGTTGGATTAATGTTGTCTATTGTTGTGGAGTTGTGTTCTGTTGGTGGTCTTGGAGTTTGAATGGAATAGAAAGTGATGCATTTTAAAGGGAAAGTTCTGGATATTTTTGCTAATATTCGATGATGGTAGTAACTTGAAATCTTACCTCTAGTACTTTGATTCTAAAGATGCCTTTTTAAAAGAGGATTTAAAGTTTTTTTTTTAGAAAAGGGAGATCACAGATAAGAGCAAGCTTGACGTGTAGCCTGAGCTCTTCATCCACAGCATCGCTGATAAGGCCACTCTCCATCATCAATGGTAGCTTTGCTTGGAATTCTACCTGTTTAGTTGTAAAGCTTTCCCAATATATAACTAAAAAGTATAAAGACATCGTAGATCTTTTTGTTTTTATACGAATTTTTATCCTTTCCAGATGAGTTTATTGTGGTAACATGTTTTGCTCAAACTATTGTAGCAAAGATGGTATCCATTTAATCATGTAACTTCAGTTCTATGTTCTTGACTCAAAAGAAAGTTCTTCACAGCCACCTGTCATTTCCATATATTTTCCCATCATGATGTTTTGAATTCCTCCCCATGCCCCCCACTGCCCATCTCTCTCCACCTCTTCTCTTGCTATTAGCTGTTGCACGTTTGCAATTCCATCTAGCACGTATTTCCTAAATGAAAATGTAATATATAATGACAATGTTCTTCACTTTTAGTTTGCCATGACTCTCCTCCTCATCACCTTTTCTGTGAGATTAGTTTAAGGAAAAAATTCCATATTTTGTATCTTTCCATGTTTTTAGGTTTGCCAATTTAAGTTTCTATTTACTTCCAAAATGTCATTTGATTTGGATACTTTTGATGACGATTGTTGAATAATAGCCAAGAAGGAGTTCTTGGAATCGGTTGAATTGATAAAAAAAATATTAGTTACAATAAAATCTATCATTTTCTACATTTTAAGTCAGTTAATTCCTTTCACTTGTGATTTTTCGAAGGACTCAGCATTGTTTGGTACTGATTCACTAGGGTAACAAATACTATTTTTTATTTTTAAATTTTATATTATTTTATTTTATTCTTGCTTCTCACCCCCCATTCGAGTATATAGTTATGATCCCACAGCTGTCTAACAGACGCATCTCGCTTCCCCCTCCACCAATACAAGCAGATGCCAACCCCACCTGTTATTTCCCCTCCTTCCCTCTCCTTCTGCGATTTTATCATCTTAGTGTAGGACAAGTGTTCACACTAGTATAATATAAAGGAGTGTGCAACTCCCCTTGTTATCCCACGTATCACACCCCCTCCCGACCTCACAATGGTCCCACATGCTCAACCTTTTCTCTCATAAAGTTCCACATGTCGTGCCCATCACACCATGCAACATTCCACGCATCAAAACCCATCAACCATCTGTTATGGCACACCACTTTAAATACCCAAGCTCTCCCAGTCTCTCCTCTCCATCACTCCCATCCATCGATCCGCCGCCATCGTCTACCCTATCTTCTTCCCTCTATCAACTGTAATTCACTCCGTCAACATTGTGAGGGCCCATGAGGTCATGAAAAGAGGGTGCCCCGACAACAGACAATGTCAGAACTCCTCCAGTTGTGGTTGAGCTCAAGGGTGAACTGAAAGATCCTAGTGGCGTAGCGCGTCAGCATACGCACCTTACGGGTGCTATCATCGACCTTTACGTGGCAACCCTTCGAGGAGCTCCGCCTTGGGGTCCCCTTTTTCAGCAAAGGCGAACCAACATGGGTGAATTTTGGTGGTTTCTATTCTAGAGGGTGGTTTATGGGATAAAGACAATTTGGATTTTGTGGGTTAAGTTCTACAGGTTTGAGGTTCTGATTAATGGGTCAAATATTCTTTCTTGGAAGGGAAAGTTGATTAGCGAGGATTGGAGTTTGAGATAGAAGTAGAGGAACAAGAGATGAAGGTGGAGGAAAGATTTATTATGGATGGATAGTGACTATTTGTATGATGGTGGCCTTCCCTTCATGCCTCCTAACCACCACTTGAAATGTTTATTCATTAATGTAGGGAAGAAACGATGATGAATGTGAACGTTGATATTACAGGTTAATTTAGTTTCCCAATAACTTGCATGTTTGGTAGTGCCAAGTTGCCACATTGAGCGATGTATTTGGAGTTACATCAGTGCTACTACATTATTTATTTGTTGTAAGGGTGGCTTTTAAGGACCATGATAATCTATAAGGGTTAGTTTACTTAAAGTGTTACAAAACCCAAGTTTTCAAATTAGTGTTAATCCCCCTTGCTTCATTTACAAAAACAGGTGTTAACCTAGGGTGTTAGTAAGAAAAAAGGTAAAAAAGGAGGGTTAACACCAGTTTTAACTTAACACCAACAGGAACCTGAGGTTTGCAAAATCCATGTTTTCTTTCCAAAATGCAATTTTTGAAAGGTGGTGTTACCGCATGAAGTAAACAGAGGTTAAGTCTTGTTAACAGGGGTTAACCACCTAAGTAAACTATACCTAAAACTTCAAGATTTTTGCTCTAAATCCATGGCTTTGGTTTTAAGATCCCCGTTGTTCCCCACCCCCACACCCACTGCTGTTGTTTACGCACTGCTACAAGAAAGCAAAGGTGTTGTAAGTAGCGAGAGAGACAGTAAGTTTGAGTGGTTCAATAGTGGCATTACTTGGTTGGCAGCAATAAGTTGTTTATTTGAGCATTTTAGCCTAAGTCGTGTCAATCCACCTTCATCCCCTTATTTCACAATCGCCTTTTCACAAAAGGTGCATTCTAAGAGCCTAAAAACCTATAAAGTTTGAGATTTTTTTCTCTAAATAGGATAAATCTATGACTTTCTTTTTCATTTTTATTTTCATCAGGTCAGCATCTGAGCATGTGTTTTCCTTCAAAAGAACTCTTTGCATGTGTTTTAAAATTTTTTAGGCTAAATGTGTCAATATTGTCTTATCATACATTTTTAGTATAACTAAACAATCCTTATGAAAGCTCATGTCTGGAATTTCACTTAGAGAACCCAGTTTTTGGCATTTGATTTTGAGGACCTCACATCCATTTTAGTTACTTTCATTTTACTTGACATTGGGTTCTCAAGCAATATTTAGGTGCCTACTACTCCAATCTAGTTTGCCACATTGTTTACTACAATCATATGTTTGATTTTCATGGCAAATTTAAGTATCGAAACTTTCCTTTCATCCCGCGTCCATATTAAGAAAAAATTATGACTTTCATGACTTTTCCATAGCAAAGCGCAGGTCTTGATGACTATCATAGAACAAGATTAGGATGCAATCCAAAATTAGACTAGGTCAAGAATTAGTTGATCTAATGGCATTAAATGAACTTTTCTCAAAACAAAACCTAGTCAAATTTTCAATAGAACTAGTTCCCGTACATTTTAAAAGCATCAACAAACTAGTCAAAGTGATGAAGATTCGTGGTTTCTGACAAGATAGAGGACCTGTAACCACGATATTATGTCAATAGTATAGTATGTAGGTGAAGTAGGTTTCCCCATTTCCTGAAGAACATGGGTCATATGTTTGTCTTTTTAGATATAGTCCCTAGCCCTTTGGTCAAGTGCATTAGAGATTTCAAGTACGTACTCATGCGCAATGCTTAGTGATGGTTGGCACACATGATATGTTGTGCACCAAAACGTTGAATCAACCAAACATACAAGTTGGACTTACAACGTGGAAAGAGCTCCAACTTCTCAATGTATGTAGACTTCTATAGCTATAGAGTTTCAATGGAGAAGAGAGTTACATCCCACTTGAGACATTAAGGTAGATGTGCCTTTTGATTTTAGTAGAAAGGAAACAACATTCAAATTGGACTAAGTGGAAAATATTTTTTTCAAAATCTCAAAACAAAGCTTTTTTATGCATCACATTTTTTAATAAAAAATTACTTTTTAAATGATGAACTTGAATATGCTTAGCAAACTACTAGAAAGGAACTAATTGGAAGGCCCTAATAATCTGAACTGGATTTGTAATTTGAATATAGTACTCGTATAGCATAAAGTATGTGATCAAGCAAAAGAAACACAAGAACCCCAAAAGCACGTAGAAGAGGGAGTTTAATGCAAAATGGGCCCAGGATAATACTCTTACTCGGTATTAGGTGTTGGATTCCTTGTCCAATGTACTTCAAGAGCAATATGTGGACATGAAGTCTGTCTAATATGGAGATTCCCCATCTTGAGGCCATTCCCTCGTCTATAAGGCTTAAGTGAGACTTGTAATTCCTTGTCCGCATCAAGTGGCAAGATGGGGCTCCTATCTAGTAGGTGCAGATGACAAGAAATGAACATACCAGTCAAGAAAGGAAATGCAATTTTTTTTTGTGTGAGATGAAAGGAAGGTTACTCGACGCTAGGAACCCCTTAGGTGATCAAAGCTCTAGAAGCAAACTCGTATATGAAGAAGAGGTGATTAACATCCTCTCCTCCGTATTACAAAGTGGATAAGTTGCATCGGTAGTGGGATTTTATTTTCTTTGTATCTTTGCGACGATCCTCTTTCTTCAAAGTTCCAAAGCAAAGAATTGCACCTTTAATTTCAATTGTGCCTTAGCCTTCCATAGCAATCTACAAACTTGGCAAAAATTAACATCACCATCATTTATAGTAGACTTTTCTCACCAAGAACTCTCCACCTTTCCATTCCCAACCATCAGAAATCTTATCATTCAGCCAAATATTAGAGATCAACTCTTGCATATGAAACCAATCCTCCAGTCGTACTTTTGAGAAACCACCAAGAAAGGTCAGAGTCCAACTATCACCATTATAATAATCTTGAAGAGTAGCATTGTAATCATACACCAAAGCAAACAACTGGGAAAACTCCAAGATGAAACAGCCATGAGCGCTCCAATTAACCTTCAAAAATGAAAACCATAGCCCCTACCCACCCTCAGGGCAAAAATTCTGCAATTTTAGGAAAATCCTATAGCAAGCCCTTCCAGAAGAAAGAATGCCGACCAATAGAATCACACCTATCTCCTAATTCAAAGTTATGCCATAGAGCTCCAACATAATTCTACAAGAGTCTTCCATCTATATTCATTACCTAATGACACCACTTTGCTAATTAAGCCTGATTCATTGTCAACAACTGCTTAATGGATAAACCTTCTTTAGTGAATGAAGGGCAATTATCTTTCCATGCCACCAGAAATGCACCCCTACTTTAGTCATCCATGCCTTTCCAAAGCAAACTTCAATAAATTGCCTCCAGTTGAGCCACTACCTCCATGGGCAAAGAGAAAACTGACATGTAGAAGATGGGGTTGCCAAGACAGCAGACTTTACTGAAACAAGCCTACCTCCCATAAAGAGTAGTTTTGCCTTCCAGCCAAACAACTTTCTCTCCACCTTCTCCAAGCAAGAAGCAAAGTCTCTAACACATAAACCTTGAGTTCTAAGGGGCGATCTAAGATACAAAAGCAGAAGCACACTCCTAGATCTACATAATTTCTCCACAATTGCCACCACGTCCTCTTCAACACCACAAGCAATGCAAATATTAAGTTCCAATTACCTTGAAAGGCTTCCCAATCATTCCAATGTGAATGTTTTTAAGTCTCTTACATGTCAAAAAAATGTTATGCTACCTACGAAGTGGAAAGGGCACCGAGTTATCTTTTGTTGTGGTTGATCTATGAATGGAAGGCAATCATGAAAATTCCACTTTAGCAATGTATGGGCTACAATATACATCACCTACCATCTACTGTGCACTTAAAGTAGTTACATTAACAATCCACTTACCACTTCTATCCCAAAAAAAACATAACATTCGATTAAGATCCATATTTGGATCTTCATGATCAATATTCAGGTCTTCTCATTCTAGGAAGGGAAGGAGGGGAGGGGCTAACGGACTCTCTAACGAGTGGGTCATTTGAAATAGGTTTTGATGGTGGACATTTTTTCAATTTAAGCAGCATCAAGTTAGGTAACCATCAGACTCATGGGAGCTTGAGCCAGGTGGACTAGGTGTGACTTGAAAATTAAGACTTTTGCCTAATAACAAGCAAGCCAAGCTCAATCGACCAATTAATAAGCTTTGACTTTGATAACAGTTGACAATCAAACCCAATTTAGCACAATTCAATAAAGTAATCTTATATAAATATTACAGTATTAGGCTGCGAATAGAAAAAGAGATGTTCTATTCTTTAATGAAAAACCTTAACCTCTTTTATATAAAAGAGACTTTGGAAAAATTACATACTCATCCACCAAGGAACAAAACATAACTTAGTACATACTTTCACACTCCTCCTCAAGTTGGAGCATAGATATCTTCTAGCCCTAACTTGTTACATAAGAACAAATGTCACTTCTTGGTAAGAGCCTTGGTGAGAATGTCCATAAGCTACATCTTTGTGGTGACATAAGGTGTACTAATCTTTCCTTCCATGACTACATCACACCCAAAGTAACAACCGACTTTGATATGTTTGGTCTTCTCATGAAACATAGGATTATAGGTGATATAAGTAGTCGGCCTGTTGTCACAGTACAAGGGGACCAATGAATACGTGGGCAACCCACATCATTTAAAAAGCCCACTATCCACATAACCTCACAAGCCACATGTGTCATCACCTAATATCTCTCCTCAACTCTAGATCTAGCAACTATAACTCGCTTCTTGCTCCACCATGACACTAGGTTCCCACCAAGCAAGATTGGATACCCCGTAGTTGATCTTCTATCATCAATAAATATAACATAATTTGCATTTGAGTATGCAACCACATCAAGAGACCCACTATCTTTATAATAAAGGCCTTTTCCTAAGCATCCTTTTAGGTATCTTAAAATGAGACACACATCACACCAATTGCTATAGGTTGGCTTCTCCATGTATTAACCAACCTGATTATAAAGTATAAAGCTAATATCTAGGTGAGTTACTACTAGATAAGCAGGTTTCCTTATTGTACTTCTGTATTGCATGACATCATCAAATGAGGGGTCCTCAAGTAGCAAAGCCTTCTTCTGAGACTCAACAAGTACCCTAGATGGCTTGGCCTTTAAGAGTCCTGCCTCTTCTAAAATCTACTAAATATACTTTCTTTGGGACAATGACAAACTAGATGATTGTTTCATTGCCTCTATCCCAAGAAAGATCTCAGGTCTCCACGATCCTTTGTCATAAATGTTGTGCATAGGAACTCCTTTATCAGATGTATGACATCCTTGTCATTGCTGATCAGGACCACATCATCTACATATATTAGCAAGATGATTACCTCCTTAGCATGTTTCTTAATGAAAATAGAGTAATCAGAGAAGGATCAACCAAACCCAATTTTCTGCACCTCTATACTTATCCTCTCAAACCATGCTCTAAGGCTTAGTTTAAGGCCATAGATGGCCTTCTTCAATCTGCACACACCCTCCCATTGAACTGCATAGCTTGGTGGTTGCTGCATGTATACCTCCTCAATAAGATATCCATACAAGAAGGAATTTTTTATATCGAACTGATAAAGGGGCCATTTATTGTTTACTATCACAAACAAGAGAATGCAAATGGAAGAAACTCATGCCACTAGGGAAAAAGTGTCAAGATAGTCAACTCCATATGTCTGGGTGAAGCCTTTAGCTACCAATCTTTCCTTAAAGCGATCCACGGTACCATTAGTTAAATATTTTATAGTGTAGAGCCATTTTCAATCAACTAGGGTCGCGCCAAGAGGACAAGGAACCAACTCCCACATGCCACACGTGGTCAATGCATGCATCTCATCATCCATTGTAACTCTCCAGCGAGGATCTTGCGAGGGTTCAACATAATCTCTAGGAAGTATGGTATTTGCAAGGACATTAGCAAAGTGTTGCACATCACTCTGTAGATGAGTCATAGTTGTGCAATTTGAGATGGGATGCAACATACAAGATTTGCTAGACTTCCGAAGGGAAATAGGCCTATCATCTACATCATCTTGAGGAATTGGTAGTGGTTCCCATGCTGGATGATCCTCTGTAGGCTATGGAGTAGTGGGTAGCAGGGTATGCCTCCTATGATACACCTGAGTCTCTCGAAGGGCAAGATTAATGCTGGCACCTTCTTTAGAGAAGAATTGGACCTTCTCAAAGAAGGTTGCTGATAACACTGCATCTTGGGATGATAAATCTGTCAATTGGGGTTTATCTTAAGAGCAAAATGCACAAATAACACATCATAAATAGGAATAGGAGCATCACATGCATTGCACATCAAGATTGCTTATAATGCATTATTAACGGCTATGTGTATAAGGACATGCCAAAATAGGCCTCAGATGAGCAATCGGACTGCAAGGATGGATTTAGAGCGACGAACGGAGTCCAACGAACTCAAAATTGGCCAAATCCGACATCCGGAGCTCCTGCAATGGGACCAAGAAGTTCTGACCGTTGATCTAATGATCAACGACCCACAGCGCGCCACGTGGCACACGTTCATCGCATCTCCACCGTTGCCCGCTTCTGCCTTCACCCGGAGGATGAATCTCAACCGTCGATCTTCGATCAAGCGACTGAGAGCCGCCCGCACGCCCGCCCTCGCCGTGACAATCCTCTGCGACAATGCAACGGTCGAACGCCTCACGCCCGCGCAGCCAACACGGGATCGAATCACACTGCGTGGAAATTCGAAGGTGAAGGTGCACACCGGGGAAATTGAGCCGCTCGATCAGCAGTGGACGGCACGGATGGAGCAACGCGGCACGATCTCGTACGTCCAAAGCCGATGCTCGCGATGATGGGAGGGTCGTGGGCGCGATCCAGGCGCATGCCCCACGAGCGACATCAACCGTCCGATCCGCGATTGGACAGCTCTCAAGCTACGCACACGGATTGAGCGCGGAGAAGAACACGCGTGCGCAAGCGACCAATGGGTAGGGGGCTACACCGACGGATTTAGTATGGGTTTAGTGACGTCCCAGACGTTGCTAAAGCCCATACTTGAATTAGAAAACCCTTTTGCCTATATAAACTCCATCCAACCACCCATTCAAGGCATTCAATCAACTTACAAGTGTTCCACCCCACTCCTAGCCACCATTAGCCCTCTTTGTAGTCATCAGAGCCGACGAGCTGCCGATGGAGCCCCTCTCCACTGCCGTGGCTGCTTCGTCGTCTCCTCTCTCTCTTTCCCTCTTTATCTTAAGCTTTACTTTACTTGTGTTTAAGCATTTATCTAATGTTGTAATTATAAACTAAAGTTGCATGTCAAATGAAGTTTTCTATCTAGTTTCTTGCCCTCTTTTATATTTAAAGTTGCATGTGTGAATGAAGAAATTCTAACCATATTCTTTCTCTCTCTCGCTTTTTACCCACAACTTCTCGCAAGAAAAAACCCATTATTTTCGTGAAATTAAGTGAGAAAAAAATTCGATTTTCACGCCTCCCTGAGATCGACACTCGGACTCATCCGTTTCTTCATTTTAAAACCGACGTTGCGAGTGCAAACTATAACGACTCTTTTAAACACACGTGCCTCCTGCATCGTCAATTTTTTGTGCCGTTGCCGGGGAGGCAACGGATTTATTTTGTCACTTCCATTGTACATCCATACTCATATTGTCTAATGCCTTGTCTCATTTTACTTGATGATTGCAGGAATTCGACGCTTGGACAGCAAAGTAGTGCAACTCGTGACGATAACGAGGGAGTAAGCACAACAAGGACCGATCGTGAGTATTTCTTCACCCATGGCTGTTTACTTGCTTAAAAATCTAAAAAAAAAATTGTAAAACTGAAAAAAATTAGCGTGGTGCATGATTGCCTGATCCACATCCTTAACACATCACCCAACAAAAAAAAAATACACTCTAGCATTCTGAATAATCTAAGATTCTTGGAGTGTTCTTTTTTTCTCTTTTTAAGTGATGTTTGCGAAGCCACCTTAAATTAACTTGGGTCGCACCACTCAACCCTAAAATCGATTCATCTAATAGAAGCTGCATGATCACTAGGATGAGTACATTAGGGTTTTAGAGCCTCTACACAACAAAAAGAAATCTACTTTCACCAAATTATGTGGAAAACTTGACGTGCCCACTGAAACTTGTCTGAAAATATTAAGACACGTCAATCCTAAAAGACACAAAAGGATAAAACATTAAAAGACACATCTTTAAAAAAATCCTTGCTTGGAAATCATGTTTTGATAGAAGCACACACACTGAAATTAGAAAATTAAGAGGTACTACCCCAATCAATGCCTCATCACATAACCCTAACACAAGCACTATCCTAGCCCTTTTAAAACAGAGTAGACGTGCTCTAGGCAGGACTGGGTTAAATCTCGAGAGGCGGGATTTTGTTCGCTGGGCACTTGGCTTTCATTCCTTTAGTAGAATTTGGTGACTAGGTTGCGAGGCAGTGTCAAACGACCGCGGTTGTGGGGTCTATGGAACCGACAACGCAAGCCAAAGGAAGAACCTTCCCTACAATCCCCTCGTAATCAACCTGACCAGATTAGCTTTGGGAAGGGGAGTCCAGTGCTTAAGGACTTGATCACCTTTTTGGAGATTTCTAGGTCTCCCTAAGGAATGCACCATAAAGACTAGGCTTGTTTGCTTGATTGTACACACACAACTCTCTCTCATCTATTCTTCCCACATCCCTCCATTTATTCCAAACCATGGATTTCAATGCCTATCCATTTTACCCAAACTGCCCCCAACATGATTTGTATGCTAACCTAAGTAAACCATATCCACAGCTTCCTTGGGCTAACCAACCATCAAGTTGGGGGTATGAACTAGAATATCCCTCTTGGCCCAACTGTCCCAGTTATGACCAAACCACACCAACCTCTTATTGGGATACACCCAACATATCCACCCAAGGGTATGATTCAAATCGTGGGGCTCCATATCTCGATTCTTCTCACGACGCCTCATCATTTAGGTCCCATCCGCTCTCTAACCACTTTGATGGGACCTACACTCTAGGAGAACACCAAGAACCCTACCCTTTTCAGGATAATAACCAAGAAAGGTCATATGAATCCAACAACCTTTCCTACTTGACCTTTGGATTGGAAGGAATTCTAGATAAATGGAAATCACAGAATGGTCAGAAATCTAGGCAAACTCGGGATCATCAACCTTTGATTTGGTCCCCTAATGAAGAATCTGACTGAGAGGACTTAGAACCTCAACTATTCTGGAGTAGGACCAAACAGAGAATGGTTCCTCTTGAAGAACTGGACCCTGAATATGATAGAATAGAGGACCTACCCAAGAACCTAAACCCCAGTATGGATTCTAATCCACAACCTTAACCACACCCTCTTAACCTGGATTTCAAGGAGGAAATCCAAAGGACACCCAATGATACCCTGGCAATTCTTGATAACCTCCAGTTAGAGTTACATAGACAGAATTAAGAATTGATTAAAGGACAACAGGCCATGTTGGATATGTTCCAACAATTGGGGGAAGACGGCCAAAGAAAGCTGTTGCACACAATGCCATTCATGGAATTCGTGAAGCAAGGACCTACCATGATCAATTAGACTACACCCAGTCACCCTAATTTGGTTCAATCCACCATTGATAACCCCCAAGAGTTGGACAACTCAATGGATAAGGTCATTAAGGATTCCTCGGAACACAATTTGGGGAACATTGATGACATACATCAGGCGGAATCTGAGAATGTGAGGAGAGATACCTTAGAATTCGAATCTAATCGGCCTGAGAGAAGTGATCCTGTGAGAACAACAGCCAACATAGGAGATGAGGAATGGAGTTACAATTTCAAAGAAATCGATTATGAATCGGTTGGAATCCCCATCACAAATTTGGAGGAGGGCCGAGAGAAAGAATATAAATTAGAGGATGAAATTGGCCCTACCTCTAATGCAACCTCAAACTGTGAATCTGATACAAAAGAGGTTGAAGAGAATATTCTTGAGGTCAAGGGCTTCGAGGGAATGAGCAATGAAACTGTAGTTGTGGAAGAGATGGATTTGTCTTTGGAGAGAGACCTCCTGCTTGGTTGTAGGGCTCATTATGAAACCCTTGATTTTGTTACCTGCCCTACCAGAATAAATATCCCACAACCCGAATGCACTGATACACCTTTGACGGATTACAATTTTATGGGGACACAAGCTGAGTATAAAACCTACATCTTTAGTATCTGGCATGTCATATTTGGGGTGCGCTCGTCCACATCAACTTCTTTGCATGCCCACAGACTAAAAGAGGATGTAACACAGGCATGCATGATACATCTGCTGCAGAATTCCCGTCCCTTAGGAATAGGACTTCACCACAACCTTGTTCGCATCTGTGGACTTCTGATTTTGGGTCTCGCTGATTTTTTACATGCCTCCTTGACCCAAACCATTCTTGTTTGTGCACTATGCCCAGCCGAAGGCGTTAAACTCAGTGCTTCCTGGGAGGCAACCCAGAAGATTTAGACTGATCAGGTATTCTACTTCATTCAGGTAATATCTTTTCAAACCCCTATTGCATCCATGTATTTGTCAATGAGGACATTGCCCAACTTAAGCATGAGGGGTGGTAAATTGCATGATCCTGAGCTCATTTAATCAGTCTGAATAGAATAAAATAAAAAAAATGATGAATTTAGGAAGAAAAACTTAGGCATTAGAAATTTGTCAATAGTAGGAAATAATACGGAAAGAACTTGAATACTTAGACTTTTCAGACCTTCAGACTTAATCAGCCCTGGTGTCCGTTAAAATATGGATTTAGCTTCAAATCACTAACTAAAAAAGGTGATAAGTATACGACTTATCAATTCACCATCTAACTCAGAAGGACTTTTAGTCTAAGCATTTGCACACATTTTTGCACAGACTCACTCCTCGGAGATTCTGACAGAAATTGGGTAGCTAATGAACTCTCTAGGGTGGTATGACTGGCAAGTTGTCGTGAGTAATAGCCCATTGGCAGGTTGTCCAAAGTCCATCCACGGGACCACCTCTCTTTATTGCTTTTAGGTAAATTTGAGATCAGGGAAGCCACCTACTAAAAAAGAAAAGAAGAAGAAAAAAAGAGAATAAAATAAATCATACTTTACCGCACGAGTATAGCTAGCAAGTGATCGTGGGTAACAGCCCATTGGTCGGTTGTCCAGAGCCTAGCTTAGTTAATGCACAAAAAGAACCAAAACACTTAAGGAAGAAGCGAGGAAGTAAAGCAAGTCGGGGAGATATACACTGGAAAAATCCTTGTGTTGACCCCAATTAAAACAAACGTAGGGAGAAAGCTACCGATCGAACAAATACACCTTTAGGCAAAACACTTCCTTTTCCGGTCACCTAGAAGCGTAGAAACCCGAAGTCTATCTAAATTATCGTTGAGTGAGTCTATCACAATCTTCACACCAAGATGCTTAGCACTTAGAGTTTTGTCCGAGTTTTGGGTGGGTTAGGTAGCCGTAAAAAGTTACTAACACACTCTTAACTCCAAAAAAATCTAAAAATAAGAAAAAAATATACATAGATATATAAATACATTAAAGCAAGGATTCGAGCGATTCATATTTTGGCAAACACCCGAGCGCTGCTTAGTCTTTGTAGATTAAGATCTTGGTATATTTTCTCCTATTGATAAGTGACGAAGTGTCCAAGTAATTACTTCTTAAATTCTGACTGGAAACAAAGGCTAGAATAAACCTTGCTAAGGGCTAGCAATGAGTAAGCATGGGGGTATGATAACACTACATCTTGGGGTGATAAATCTGTCAATTGGGGTTTATCTTAAGAGTAAAATGTATAAATAACACATCATAAATAGGAATAGGAGCATCACATGCATTGCACATCAAGATTGCTTATAATGCATTATTAATGGCCATGTATATAAGGACATGTCAAAACATGCCTCAGATGAGCAATCGGACCGCACGGATGGATTCAGAGCGACGAACGGAGTCCAACGGACTCGAAATCGGCCAAATCCGACATCCGGAGCTCCTGTAATGGGCCCAAGAAGTTCTGACCGTTGATTTGATGATCAACGGCCCATGGTGTGCCAAGTGGCACCCGCTCATCGCATCTCCACCGCCGTCCGCTTCTGCCTTCACCCGAAGGATGAATCTCAGCCGTCGATCTTCGATCGAGCAGCTAAGAGCCGCCCGCGTGCCCGCCCTCGCCACGACAATCCGCTGCGACAGCGTAGCGGTTGAACACCTCACGCCCGCGCAACCGGGGCGGGATCGAATTGCGCTGCGTGGAAATTTGAAGGTGAAGGCACGCACCGGGGAAATTGAGCCGCCCAATCAGCAACGGACGAAGCAAGATGGAGCGATGCGGTGTGATCTCATATGTCCAAAGCCGACGCCCGCGATGACACGGGGGGTGTGGGCGTAATCCAGGCGCGTGCCCCATGAGCGACATCAACCGTCCGATCCACGATCGGACGGCTCTCAAGCCACACACACGGACTGAGCGCGGAGAAGAACACACGCGCGCAAGCGACCAATGGGTAGGGGGCTACACCGACGGATTTAGTTTGGGTTTAGCGACATCCCAGATGTCGCTAAAGCCCATACTTGAATTAGAAAACCCTTTTGCCTATATAAACTCCATCTAACCACCCATTCAAGGCATTCAATCCACTTACAAGTGTTCCACCCCACTCTTAGCCACCATTAGCCCTCTTTGTAGTCGCCGGAGCCGACGAGCCGTCGACGGAGCCCCTCTCCATTGCCGTGGCTACCTCGCCGTCTCCTCTCTCTCTCTTTCCCTCTTTATCTTAAGCTTTACTTTACTTGTGTTTAAGCATTTATCTAGTGTTGTAATTATAAACTAAAGTTGCATGTCAAATGAAGTTATTTTTTATCTAGTTGCTTGCCCTCATTTATGTTTAAAGTTGCATGTGTGAATAAAAAAATTCTAACCCTATTCTCTCTCTCTCTCTCACTCACTTTTCACCCACAACTTCTCGCAACCAAAAACCCGTTATTTCCATGACATTAAGTGACAAGAAAGATCCGATTTTCACGTCTCCCTGAGATCGACACTCGGACTCATGTCCATTTCTTCATTTAAAATCGACGTTGCGAGCGCAAGCTATAACGACTCTTTTAAACACACGCGTCCCACGCACCGTTAGTTGCATTTACAATCATGATATACCTCTGGTTCATTGAATTGTAGCATCCATATCCTTCCCAAGTACAAGAATATCCTAGAATTATGCACTTTATAGCCCAAGGACAACACTTGTCCAAGGCCCTAAAATCCTGGACAAAGCAAGTGCAACCGTATATGCAAAGTGGCAAAACAAATGGTTTGTCAAACTCAAGGTGCAATAACTTATAAGGGATCCCACCTTGAAGTAGGAAAGATGGTACTCGATTGATGAGATATGTTGCCATTAGGATTGCATCTCCCTAAAATTGCTTTGGGACCTCCATGTATACCATGAGTGTCCACGCAATATCTAGTGACTAAGCTTACACTCTACAGCTTCATTCTATTGTGACATATGTGCATATATTGTCTGATGCAGAGTTCCTCTACTAACAAAGAATGCCTAAAGATATGCCTGCATAAACTCTAGCACATTGTCACTCCTGAACACCTGTATAGACGTGGAATATCTAGTCTATATCTCTACACAGTTTAAAGTATCTACGAGTGATTCTTCATCAAGAAGACCACATAGATCTATTGTAGTCATAAACAAATACTATAAAGTAACTATGTCCTAGACATGTGACACGTACGGGTCCCCAAATCTTACAGTGCAGAAGAGACCCCAAATGTTACAGTGTAGAAGACTAAAGGGAGAAGTGCTAATCCCTTCAATACGTTAAGGAAACGTACTCCGATGATGCTTCTCTAATTGGCAAGCTTTATAGTCAAAGGTAGTACCAGGTGACAATTTAGAAAACATCTAGTGCATCTTTCCCACAAATGGATGACCAAGTCGTTAATGCCATAACAGTGGATCTACCGAGATAGACACTACACCCACAAACTATGATAGGATATCAAGAAAGGATAGGCCATCCTTCTCGATCCCACCACCAATGATTTCGTTTCTCTGTTTATCTTGAAAGTAGAAATACTTATCATCAAATATAACATGACATTGAAGAGCT
The DNA here is from genome assembly GCA_037157565.1 of Thalassia testudinum. NCBI lineage: Eukaryota > Viridiplantae > Streptophyta > Magnoliopsida > Alismatales > Hydrocharitaceae > Thalassia > Thalassia testudinum. Next base: position 184,478 of record JAZHRO010000003.1, on the reverse strand, counting down.
TTGCAAACGCTGCTCATGGACAAGAGGTTCATAGGGAACTTTGGAGCACAGTGTACGTTTAAGAACTCCAATTTAGAGGATACCTGCACGTCACCAATTGCAATGATAAGAGAAAGAGACCCATTCACTACCTTCACCAACTTCACACAACTAGGCTTCGTAAGGGTCTTCAGAAGTGATTCTCCTGTAAGATGAATTGACACACCTGAGTCAATTATCCACCATCCAGGTTGGGCACTAGACATAGTCTTTCATCGAGCCATTGCCAAGGCTACATGCAATATTGGTTTCTTGTGGAACCACGAACATACAACCCACATTTCGATTGATAGTACCACAATCACAATCAAATGGAACATAAGCAAATACCAGGAATGATCCCAGGCACGATATAGGAGAGCACAAAGAATGAGACACCAATCTCTTCCATCGTTGCCATTCCCATGAGATCAACAACCAACGATGGCAGCAACATACAGATCTAATCTCATGATCCACAGTGGATATGGGCAATGGCAGTAGTTCTCAATGCAGTAGCACTCATGATCTGATCTTGATGCACAGATCTAGGCATTGATTGCATAGCAACCAAAAGTTCACATCCAAGCAACGACAACATGGACCGAGAGAAAAATCCAGATCTGGTACAGTTTTGGTCACAAGCCATGCTGTCAACAACGAGAAAAAAATTCTAGATCTAGTCACGCCCAGTGACAACAGCTCACGCCCAATGCAGTTACATGACCCCGATCTAGTCACAGCGATCTGTCACATATCAAATCCATAATTGATCTAGGCAGCGATTAGATTTCAATGGTTTTAGGCAGGCGAATCCAGATTTGTTCTAATCCAGATCGTGACCTAGAAGGGGGGAAGGGGTGATCGGATCTGTTGCGACGAAGAAAATCCAGATTCTTCAATCCATGATTGTCGGGTGCATAAAGAAAAAGAGAGAACTGAGACAGAGGTAGAGCATTTGGTGGGATATCAAATCCCTGATCTAAGATCGTTACTCTGATATCATGTGAATGAAAAAGTGATGTTATATCCTCTAATGAAAAGCCCTATCCCCCTTGACATGAAACAGACTTTAAGAAAATTACACACTCATCCACCAAGGAACAAAACATAACAACTTGGTACATAAGACATGGTACTTTACAAGGCTATTTAATTATTATTTCACCATATGATTTTTTATTGATATGGGCCAACTTAAAAGGTATGACAGTTGAAACGTCAATTCAACTCATTATTGATTTTGTAGGTTTGTGAACTTGCATTCTATTGGAGATTCTCATGATCTCCTTGTTGGAGACCTTTCAAGATTCTCCATATCAAGTAAAGGAGAGGAAATAAATCCTCTTACAATGTTATCCTCTCTTCATATTTTATGTTTTCTATTTTGAGATTATTTCTTTAGGAAATATGTTTAGGATTTGATTTGATTTAGTTAGAGATATGTTTTCTTATTTTAGAACGTATTAGGTTTGGAAAGTAAGATTGGTTTCTCTATATAAAGAAACCAAATCCCATTATTTCTTTGACTTTAATAATAATAAACTCCACGTTTCTTCGCATGGTATCAAAGTATGTTCAATATAGAGAACCACTCTTCCTTTACCATGCCTAAGAGGCCATGAGAGCCTCTTCTCTACGTAGAGACCAAAATTGGTTGCAAATCCAAGTAGGGTGGTGCCCTCTCTCCCTTGGAGTGTGTTGAGCTATGAGTTATGTTTTTGGTATAAGGGGTGTTTTGTTATTTTTATTTAAGTAGTGGGTTTATGATGTAACTTTTCCCTCACCTATATAGAGGTGTAGGGACTACTTGGTAAACTAAGAAGGTTCATTTTCTTCAACTTGGTATCAGAGCCAAGTTGAGGACTCCACCAAGAATACCCTAACCCTACCACCAAGCCCACCGTCACTGCCACTACCACCTCCAGTAGCAACGTTGGCCAGAAGCAGCACCGCCACTGCTAGCCAGTGTCGCCGCCACTGCCAGCAGCAGTAGCACCGCCACCTGCCACTGTCGCTGGCAGTGACAAGAGGGTAAAGGGGGCCGCGTCACTTCTCCTACCCTTCTCCACTGCCCTCTTGCTACTGGACATCTTCCAGCAGTAAGGAGAGGGTTGTAGATCCCTATCTCCTTTGTTTCGGGTTCTAGGAAGATCCTCCATATGTTGGTGATGAAGTTATAGAGCGAGGATCTTCCGTAAAAGAGTTTAAAAGGTCTTCCTGGATGGTATAATCAAATCAGATCTTTGTATCCGTTTGTTTTGGGGTGCGTATTCCCCTTTGATGCATGTTTTTGAGGTGTGTATTCCCCTTGAGTATTAATCGCGTATGAGGGAGATTTTTAGGGTGTGTGTTTCTCGGTTGGTATATTTGTTGTAGTGTCTATTCCCCGTTTTCTGTCAATTTTCAGATCTGAAATGTGAAGAAATTCAGGGGTGTGTACCCTTTTCTGCGACTCATTGAACTTAGTTTGTGGCAATGTGTTTCAATGAATATGGCAGTGTCTCAGTCAAAGATTGCGCTAAGAGTCACCGTTGGTGATACTCTAACTATTGGTGTGACATGGTTGATTGATTTTGGCGCCTCCAATCATTTATCTGGGAATCTACAGTGTTTTGGACAGATTCAACCTGCCTCTCAAGGTTGTATAATACAGGTGGCTAATGGGCGACTTGCTCTCTGTCAGTGAGATCATTAAGCAGATGAATTGCCGTGTCATCTTTGATGAGCGTGGATGTATTTTTCGGGATAGAATGATAGGGAAGACTATTGGTAGTGGATATGAAAGAGGAGTTTACCGACTTCAACATGATCCCATGGCTGCAGCATGTCGGGTTAGTGCCACATCTGGGAGTGCTTTATAGTGGCATAGACGGTTAGGCCATCCTTCTTTGGAAAAATTACGTAGGCTTATTCCTCATGTATCCCCGACGACACAACTTTCCTGCGATGCATGTCAAGTTGGGAAGCACCATAGATCTTCCTTTCCAGCTGTTACATGATCACGTTTGACTTCGTGTTTTCAGTTAGTGCATCTTGATGTTTGGGGTCCCAGTAAGACTCCTGATAGAGCAAGACATCGGTACTATTTGATTATGGTTGATGATTCTTCGAGATTGTCCTGGCTATTTTTCATGAAGAATAAGTCTGAAGTGGGTCCACTGATTGAGAAGTTTGTGTTGATGATAAAAAATCAGTTTGATGTTTACATCAAGACTCTCAGATCTGATAATGTAGTAGAGTTTTGTACTCATTGGCTGGCAAAATTCTATGGCTTACATGGCATAATTTATCAGACCTCATGTCCTCACACCTCTCAGCAAAATGGAGTTGTAGAGAGGAAGCACAGACATATCCTTGATATGGCCAGAGCTCTTCTTATCCATAAAGTGTGCCACAGAACTACTGAGGAGATGTAGTTCTCACAGCTTGCTACCTTATTAATAGATTGCCCTCAGTGATTCATGAGCAGATACCGTGGCAGGTGCTTTATCCAAATGATGAGCCATTTGATCTTCCACCTAAGACATTTGGGTGTGTGGCATTTGTACATCTATTTGGACCTAGGCGCGATAAATTAGCACATAGAGCAGTCAAGTGTGTGTTTCTTGGCTACTCTCGTACTCAGAAAGGGTATCGGTATTTTGATTCCCTACACCAGAGACATTATATCAGTGCAAATGTCACCTTTCATGAAGCTGTACCTTATTTTTCTATTGCTGCCAGGCAGGTGCAGAATGTGCTGAAGTGTGCACATGTACTAGTTGCTCCTATACCATTTGGTATATTTACAGATACTAGTAGCCTTTCTCAGGCTACTGAGCCACCTATCAGCACATTCAGGCCAATACCAGTGGATGAAGGGACCGTCAAGGGTCACACTTATCAGTTGCCAGTTGTGTATAGGGCAAAGCCCCCTCCATCTGTTCCACAGACTCCTTAGGTTAGTGTTGACAACCTAAAGGCGGTTTCTACTCAGCAGGCTTCTTCAAATATAGTGTCTGTAGATGTAAAAGGTGAGAGTCTGTCACCTGTGGATGGTTCTCCAGGTCCTGATTCCATGAGTACTAATGAGGATATTTCTATTACTATCAAGAAGGCTCCACGATCTTGTGCCCAGTATCATGTTTCTAGGAGTGTTGTTTCTGCTGATTCTCTAAGTTCGAAGTTTCATGCATTCATAGAAATACCTACCTCGTACCAGCAAGCTCTACTACATCCACACTGACAGGCTACTATGGAGGAGGAGATGTCTGCACTTACTACCAGAGGTACCTGGGAGTTATCATCTTTACCGTCTGGCTGTACCTTGTTGGAGCCAAATGGGTCTTTACCTTGAAATACAATTCAGATGGGTCTATTTCAAGGTATAAGGCCCGCCTAGTGGCCAAAGGATTCACCCAGGCCTATGGGGTGAATTTTTTTGACACGCTCTCCTCTGTTGGACGACTCTCGACTGTTTGCATTCTTATCTCTGTTGCAGCTCATTATGGATGGTAGTTACATCAGTTGGATGTCAAAAATGCATTTATGTATAGAGACTTGGAGGAAGAGATATATATGCAGCAGCCACCTAGCTTTGAGGTTCAGGGGGAGTGTGTATGCAGGCTTCGTAAGGCCATTTATGGTCTTAAGTAGAGCCCTTGAGCCTGGTTCCAACGTCTGTCTGAGGCATTATCTGTAATTAGGATGCAGAGATCTTCATCAAATCATTCACTATTTGTAAGGAAGACCGGTAGGGGTACAGTAGCTTTACTTGTGTATGTGAACGATCTTATTCTTACAGGTGATGATGCAGAGGGTATATCTCATATGGAGTTCTTGGCACACCAGTTTGTCATGAAAGATCTTGGGAAGATAAGATATTTTTTAGGCATTGAGTTTGCTACAAGTAAGGGACAATTATGTCTCAGAGGAAATATGCCCTTGATGTTCTTCAGGAGACAAGCATACTAGGATCCAAAGATGCAAATATTTCTATGGATCCTAAAATTCATCTTTTTGAGGATAATGTAAAGCTAAAAGACAAGAAGGCATATCGATAACTGATGGGGAAGCTGTTATATCTGACTATCACTAGGCCAGATATTAGCCTTACCGTGGGTAAGCTAAGTCAATTCTTAGATAAGCCCACTGAGGTTCATTGGTAGGCTGTGATGTAGGTGTTGAGGTACATTAAGGGATGTCCAGGTAGAGGCATTTTTTTTCAGAGAAAGGCACCATGTATGTTGTGGCATACTCAGATGCAGTTATACAGGTGATGTTGGTGAAGGCGGTTTACTATTGGCTTTTGTACCTTTGTAGCTGGGAACTTGGTAACCTGGATGAGCAAGAAATAAAGTGTTGTTTCATGCTCTACTGTTGAGTCTGAGTATAGGGCCATGACACATACTGCAGTTGAAATGATATGGATCAGGTCTCTGTTACGAGATCTTCATGTTAATGTTCAGGAACCTATGGAGATGCATTGTGACAACTAGGCTCCACCTACATTGCAAACAATCCTATGTTCCATGAAAAAATAAAACATGTGGAAGTGGATTGTTATTACACCAGGAGTTTGATTCAACAAGGTCTGCTTCGTACTACTTGTCTTGCCTCCTCGGATCAGACTACTGACATGTTTACCAAACTGTTGTCTCGCCCTCAGTTTGAAAAGTGTAGAAACAAGCTGAGTATGATGGATATATATGCTCCAGCTTGAGGGAGAGTGTTGAGCTATAAGTTATGTATTTGGTGTAAGGAGTGTTTTGTTATTTTTATTTTAGTAGTGGATTTATGATGTAACTTTTCCCTCACCTATATAAAAGTGTAGGGACTACTTGGTAAACTAAGAAGGTTCATTTTCTTCAACTGAGTGCAAGTTCTACCCCCTCTGTTGGCGGTGCCACTGCTGCTATTGACTATTGTTGCAGCTATTATTGCCACAACAACCATTGTTGCTACTAATGGTGTTACTGCTATTGCAATTCTTACTCCTATTGTGGTTGCTGGTACCACTGCTGCTACTACAATTCTTGCAGTTGGTGCTGCTAAAGTAATCATGACGGTTGTTGGTGCTTTGTGCAAGACAAGGAGTCAAGGACAAGTCTTGTTGTGACTATTGTATTGTTTGCCCAACCTGTCCCTAGGCCGAAGGACGTTCTTAAAGCCTTGGGTCCTGTCATCACAGAAGATGATGAGTAGTGGGAAAACTGAGCCATAGGCTCAGCCCTACTTGTAAATGCCTGAAGACAATTTTTCATCTTCTAGTATAAAGAATATTTCCTGGTGAACAGAGATGATCCATGCTGGGAAGTTGGAAACATATCTCGTACTTCGTAGCAATGCTTGGGATCATCTCCCCTATGGTGCTTGGAATCGTCTTCTAAGTCTTCAAGTCAATTTTTTGCTCCAACTTTGTTGGTTTTGGATGCTCATTGATGAAGAGACCTTCATCTGCATGCTGAAGCCCATGCTTGACCAAGCATCCACACGTATCGACTTGCCTCGTCTGTGGAAGCCCAGAATCCAATTTCTATTCTTCAGTCAATTGTAAAGATTTTTTTTGGAGATACATGACCACTTAGTACTTGGGAACGCGTCCCAGTTGAAGTTCAATTTAAGCCTTCAAGTCCATGATCCAAGTTGTGATCAAGTTCAATGTTCGTATCCCATTTGTGTGTGCAAAGTCTATACATGTGCAAGAAGTGCTTCCTCAAGTTGGATCATGCACGCCCACCTTAGAGGAGAGTGTTGGATATTCTCATAATCTTAACATTAAATTGGAAAGATTCTTCATGTTGAGTAAAGGAGAAGAAACAAATCGTCTTGCCATTTTATCCACTTTCCATATTTTATGTTTTCTATTTTGATATTATTCCTTTAGGAAATATGTTTTACTTATTTTAGAAGATTATATTAGGGTTGGAAGGAAGGATTGATCTATTTATATAAAGAGACCAAACCCCATGATTTCTCTTTGAGTTTCAATAATAATAAACTCCACATTTCTTCACACATTCTAAGAACTAGATCGATGAACTATTGGCTTAATAGGTTCATAGTTTAGGAAATCAGCTGCCTAGGCCACATATGTAGCCACATATGCGTAGGTGATTGCTCTCCCGAACCACATATCATAGGGCAATCCAATAGTTGGTCCAGACTCGACCAAGTATAAGGCCAATTTTCAAATAAACCCTAAATGAAGCCTAAATGATTTTCAAATAGGTCAATTTTTCAAGGTGTTGTAAGGATTAGAGTGTTCTTGTTACATTAGTTGAGGTGGCTTTATGTTTATAGCTCTGATTTTTCATATATTTAAGACGTATAATATAAAATTTAACAAGTTGATCGATGATTTTATATTTTTTAAATAAAAAATACAAAACTGTGTACTTGTCCACATGCTTGCCTGCATACCACACTCTTTATGCAGTAACCCAATTGACAAAATGCCGCATACTGACTTTTTCAACCTTGAATGGGTTGATTGGACTTTATAGGTAGGTGAGGCAACAAACCCATGAGCCAAAAGGGTGAGGTTGGTCTTTTAATTTGGAGTCTACCTCAACGAGAAGTAGGTAAAGGAAAAGCCCAACTTCGTTGGCAATGGGTTGGGTTGAGCTTGGACTCTATAATTGATGGGTCAAGTGGGCTTTAATATGTAACTAAATGGCCTAACCTGACCAAATGCATAAGCCTACTTCAACTCCTAGACATATGTAATTTACATACCCTATTGCTTTCTCGATATGACATCCACATGTTTTTATGTACCTCAATAAGGCATGCAAACATGCTTGATGCCCTTTAGATTGCTGGTGGTAGTGGCATAAGTGAAATGATTGATGTTGTCATTGCCCAAGGTCAACGAATGAGGTTATCACCAAGGTGGGCAAGTAGCATAAGGTTTCATTATTCAAGCATGCCAAAAGTTCCTTCACAAAAGGGGAGATCAACAATATTCTCAACAAAGGTTGTCCCTTGATATGTGCAAAGGTTGAGGATTCAACCATATAAGACATTTCAAGAAGGTACCTATTGCAATGGTGGATGCATTGTTACTACAAGATATAAAGCTAGAAGTCTTGACTACAGAGTTTTCAAGCAATACTAAAGGGTGACTATTTGAAGGATTTAACACATCTTAATTCAATATGCATATCAAGTGGATAACTTGTGACCTAGAATGGCCCATCTAATCAATAAGACATTTCATTTGGTTGACTCTTATGATGATGCTAAGCAAAGATCCAATGGGGCAAGGTCTCTACTCAAATCAAGTCATGGCCCTAACACAAGAGGTGACAGATCAATGCTTTGTGAAGAGATATGAGGTGACTCTATAATGCCTCCACCTTGGTTACTTGTAGGCAATTTTGTTCTATGTTTAAATGTGGATGATGGAACAAGTACAAGAAAAAAAAATGAGATGGGATGCTAAGGACTTTAGGGACACAATTATCGAAGTTGATGGACCTTGACATCACAAATTGTTGAGTAACTCATCAATCATGGCTAGCCTAAGAATGGATAAGCTCTTCTACTTGGTTGATCTTACCAAGACATCCTTTCCAAAATGTTGTTCCCTTAACAAATGCATTGAACCTATAAAGGTAGGATGAATATGTCACATACATGACATATTGCAAGTTTGGTAGATGACACCTTGCAAAAGAAAAGAATGGTTTTAGAGGTTGAATGGAAAACCACTTGCAAAGTACATGGTGTTCATGCTCGACAAATAGGTTGGCCAACGTAAATTTCTTGTGAAGATTCTTAGTTGAATATAGGAGATAGCTCAAAGATGAAAGGTATCATTGTATAAGTATCTGTTTGCACATTTTGATTTTTAACCCATGCTAGAGATGTACATGTGCTTTAATTTGGTGGGGTGGCTAAAGGGGAAAGGATTTAGATTGTGGTATTAGTTGGAAAAATAAAATTGAGGTACACCAACGATAGAGACTATAGTTATGATCTAATAGATGTCAATATACAAGGATGATTACATGCAACTAGTCCAAGCGTCTTTTTTCTCCTAAAAGGAAAAGGATAGTCACATCATGGTAGTGACTATCACAAGGCTTTTATTAGAAAAGGGATAGTGATTAAATGATCAAGGACCATAAAAGACCAAAGTCTCAAAAAGATAGAAACATCAAAAACAACACCTTCCACAAAAATCCACTCTTGCCTAAACACACTCCCATTTCTTTGCAACCAAAGTGCCCACAAGGTAGCAAAGGTTTTGGCTCCATCTCCTTGAGTGAAAGCACCTCATCCCTAAAAAATTGTGTCCAACAATAGAGCTCCCCTAAAATGCCTTGGGAGGAATGATGTTTTGTTCAGGGGATTGAAACCTTATGTCAAGAACATGTCACGTCGAGCCCTATTTTTGGTGTTGTCTTAGGGGAGAATGGCCTTATATTGATGTATTTGCTGAATTTTAATTGATTAATGAATGATTTGGGGGTTTTCTGTATATAGAGCAACTGTCCTTTTACTTCTAAAAAAAAAACACTACCTTCTATCCAAGGTGGAATTCCAACATCTTTTATTGTCAAGGGGGTCTTCAAACTGTGTAAAGAGGTGCATTATTGGCCTAGAATGAGATCCATCAATATTATATTGAGGGTGGCCTAGGGATTCCAAAACATTAGGTCTACAAAAGCATTGTTGATTAAGTGAAATAGCTTCAAACCACTCTCTTCTTAGTGCATGGAAGGACTCTAAATTGAGATAAATGACAATAGATTAATGGTGGTGCTCCACATTGTTGGTATGTGTCGTTGTAGACAACAAGTCTCATTCTATTGGAGAGGTTTGGAATGAGACGACTACCTCTTGGGTGCCCTTATTTGGTGGTGACCTCTAGGATGCTCAGGTCCAAGATTTACAATTACTACTCTCTTTGAGACATGATTTCCAGCCAAGGATGGTGTCACCTGACTCATTGGAGTAGAAGGTGGATCCTTTTCTGTGAAGAAGTCTTATTGGTTACTACGAGGAGAGGAAGGGACACCTAATAATGATGTACAGATGACTTGCCAATGCTTATGGAAATTACATATTCTCTTGAAGGTCAAACTTAGTATATGGCAACCACAGAAAGCAAGAATTATTAATGATATGCGCAGGAGCTGTTGAGTAGTGGATGTGGATATGGTTTGTAGCCATTGTGGATAGGAAAATTGTTCGGATAGGCCATCAAGTGCCACAGTCATAGAGGCTAGGGATGGACCAAAACACATTTGAAGCCCATGGACCTTGAATACAGTGCAATTGTTAAGGATGAGTTGCGGTGTTACTGTCACTCCAAACTTTTGGTAGAGTGGTAAAGCACTTAATCCTACGAGTGGTGCCAAAGCTAAGTCATGGGTTCAAATCCAAGTGGGCACGTGCTGGGGCTTAAGGGAGGATTGTTGGGGTAGGCCATTAAGTGCCCCATGGAATGGACCAAGTCACATTCGAAGCCCATGGCGCTTGGATGGGATGTAGTTGTTAAGGTTGAGTTGCACCCTTACTATCAGTTCGGACTTTTAATAGAGTGCTAAAGAACTCGACCCTACAATCGATTAATTTATAACTATAAGGTCAACATACACTTTAAACACTTTATTAATCAATTAATAAGAATTTAATAAACACTTAAAACTATAAGTATTGGTAGTATTAATCAATACTACCAATAAGGTAGTATTGTGCAATTGTAGGGTTTTCTAGATGGTGCAGGCATCATTGAAAGTCAAATTATTCACATGGAAGCTTTGAATAGAAAGGATGGTTACCAAAAGGTTTCATTCTAGATGGACACCAATTGCACCATCCAGCTGCTCATTTTGTTGCAACAGTATGGAAGATGTTCACCATCTCCTCTTGTGTGTTTCAGGTGTTGTAGTGGTCTCTGGCCTCTAGATCATGGATCGATGATTCACCCTCCAGCTCAATCTGGAGGAGCTTCAGGGAGGGTCAAATACTTCCTAGCTATGTGCAGTTTATATCCAAGGAAATTGCCATGCCCATGGCCTTTGTTTGGACTTTGTGATTAGAAAATAATGAGGCAGTCCCCGGAGGGTCGAAGATGATATCTGGATAATGTGTCTCTTAAGGCTGCCTCTTTGATTAACTCAGTGAAGGAACAATGATAATGGTTCACCATACTGTGGCTCACCATATTGATGATCCGTAAAACTGATTTTACAGTTTACTTAATGAAATCTGGGTAGCTACTGCTTTCATGTAGCCATCCTTTCGCTTTTCCAGAAAAAGTAGAAAAGAATCAGCAAACATACAAGGCGAAGGTATATGTAGGGGAGCTTCTGGATTTTAATTTGTTCACATCTGAAATAATAACGTGTACCACAATAAATGCAAAATTCCATTCCTTTCCGGATATCTAGATTTCCCAAAGCAAAACACAGAGTGCTCTAGTTTTGAAAAATGACGGCCAGGCAAGTCAGGGTTAGGCATCAAATCTGCCATAGGAAGTATGGGGACCGAAGGTGAGAAGCCCAAGAAGCAGAACAAAAGAAAACCCAGGTGGAATAAAAGGAGGAAGCAACCTAATTATAGAGAAGGTTCTCAATGGAACCAAGACCCGGACAGAAAGTTCAAGCTACAGTCCAGCTTGTGGACGGCAGTAGAAAAGAGTACACAGTTGCAGGTACACAGAAAAGGACAGCAGTATGCCCTTGATACCTGTAGAATATATAAACACAAAAAGCCCTGTGCGCAATAACGTTGAGAAGATGGTTCACCAAAAAAAGCAGTGTCTACATTTCCATTGTAGTTGCAACAGAAACTTGCACATAGTGAGAGCTGATTGAAGGCTTCTCCAGACATTTTCTGTCATTCTTTGGTTCATTTCCCATGTATGAGACCCTATATTCTAGTTGCTTTCTGCTTTAAGCACATGGCCTATTTGCTCTATTCTTAGGCCTGAAGGGTCATATAAGCCAATGTTAGGGTCATCAACAATATTATACGTACTATTACTTTTTGAGGCAGAAAAAGGGTGAAAGTACCTCGAAGGTACTCACCCAAATGTAAACGTACTATTACTGTTGCATAGCTTTGTATGATAAAAATCTTGGTTGTGATGGCATCATTCTCCCCCACAAAAGGGGAGTTTCTTCTTAACTTGTGGGGCGTTTTTCCCTTTGGAAGTCTCAACTGGTGGTGTAACAGCTGCTCATGGAATACCAGACATGTCCAAAATGTGATCATATGTTTCTTACATATTCACTATAGATGATCAATCCTTTGAATGAGCAGATCATGAGCGATTGCAAACTTTTCTGGAGGGCAGGTATCCTGTTGAACGTCAAAATATTCACACGTTTGCTCAGTAGGAGGGGCATCATGAGGAAGGCCTGTAGAAAAATATTCATGGTAGGAAAAGATGGTATCTGCCCCTTTATGTTCCCCAGAGACAAAGGAAAGATTCTGAGAGTCCTTTGCTGTAGGAAGAAGAGAAATTGGTCCTCATTGTTACCGTTTTAAACAGGAGAGGGGGACCTTCCCTTCTGGGGTCCTATGGGCTCTCTGGCTGCAACATAATGTAGTGGTGCTCAAGCAGGAAAAGTCTTACGTGGAGCGGGTGGTACTTGATCTATTCATAATCAAACGTCAATCTCCCTTCAGGAGCTTTCAAGAAATGCAGAGGAGCAAATCCTCATGCCATCTCCTATGAAGAGTGAATTGAAGCAGTGAAAACCCCCCAGCCACTAAGTTTGTGCATTTGTGGAGCTTCACCTTGTAACTGTTGCCTTTTTAGGTTAATGAATCGAGGTGATTTCTGACTTCCAGTGACCATGCCTTTCTCTCTTTCAAAAAAAAAAAAAGTCCTGTTTTAGCAAAGAAAGATTCCACTAAATGTTTAATGTTAATTTAATCATGTTGTTTCCTGCTGATCTACCAACTGATTCTGAATTAGTCAGTTCTATTTGCAGCAGAGATTGCAACTTTGCCTGCGCATAAAAGCATGCAAGATTGACTATAACCTCAAGGAAATAAAGATATCTAGAAGTAAATTTACCTGACGGATGCCAGGACAACCCCACTGTGGATCGTCAAGTCTGTACTCATGTATCACCCAATCAGTTCTAGTTACTTGTGGTGCCTTGCCCCTATGAAAAATCAGAGTCTTCTTCTTCCCTATATCACGTGAATTGTCAGAAATTGTCCTGTCTTTTCCAGTAGTTTTCCAGTAACCATCACATGCAGATCGGTTGGTCCTCAGGCCATTCGAGTACTTGAGATCTCGACGACAAAAAAAATACCACTCTTGGTCTCTCGTCTTCAAGCAAGATTTTCCTGCAACAAGATGTAACCATAGAAAGCAAGATTTCTTTGTACGAATAGAAGGTGACTAGTCAAAGAACATTGCCTGGAATAATCACTCAGTTTATAAATTATGTGGCACTTGCAAGAACAATTCCACAGATTATGAGAAGAAGATAGATGCATCAAAATTCAGATCGATGGACAGTGAGCATTGAGAAGGGTGTAAATTTTTAAGGCCAGAGGAAAGAACAAAATCTAGCTGCGAGCAGGAACCTGGAAGTTCGTCTGGAGGGAACTTGTACAGATCAACCTCACCAATGGCCTCAATACGGAATGGTCTTCCCAAGACCTTCCTTTTCAAAAAGTAGAGAAGCAACTCGACATCGGTTGGATGGAATCGAAACCCCGGGGGAAGAGACATTTTTCCCATCTCTCGACGAAATCCCCGGGGTAGTTCTTCTGATGCTGTATGAGATTAACGCCCTCCCACTGCTTGCGTCTTTACCAAAATATGCTTATTATACCATGCACTTCACTCTATTCTATTAGAGCACCACCTTTGATTGCTCCCTTACCTCCACAATCCCTTCTGCTGCACTCACGAAACTTCTCCACCAACTCTCAAAGGCAACGAAACAGCTACGCCAACCGCCACAGCAGCGGTTCCGGTGAGTGCATGCAGAAAGGAAGGAAGCTACCACTTGAGGGGGCCGTGAGGTCCGGTGCCCCTGACGGTAATCGCTAGGAGTACCAGAGGCGGCAAAGGTGTCCGAAGCAGAAGTCTGAGAGGAGAGGATTGGAGTAATCTTCCTCCAGATCACTTGACATCGGAGGTTTCAACAGAAGCCTATATACATACACATACGACAACAGGCAGAATCAAGAAACAAACAATTCCGAGGAATTGATATATAAATATACCCAAAAAAACGTGGGGGGATCGGACTTCCAGAAAACACAGAAGATCCCGATCGAGCCCGGCGATTGGAAACAGACGATGATGCCACTGAAGCAGCAGGAGAGGCTTTTTAAAAAAAAAAGGACAACAAAAAAGAAAAAAGAAAAAACGAGCGCGTCAGACAGAAAAGGGATCCAAACTCAAAAACTCAGATGTGGAGTAGGAAAGAGTTGCGAAGTTGCAAGCGATTGAGACCGAAGGGCAAGAGGCAGCGGTTGTCGCGAGAAGAGTAGTGGATTACCACTTCCGGTGTCCGAGTAAGCCCGATGGAAGAAGAGAGGGAGAGGAGAGGACTGGGGAAGGGAGCGCGAGGGAAGCGGGAGAGGGGGCAGGGGAGGAGCTCTTACGCTTACGCGGGGGTTGGTGGTGGTGTGTTATTGTATTGTAGCAGCGGGGTGGTAAGGAGGGGGTGGTGTTGTGGTGGAGAGAAGATGGCTTGCCGCCCACTCTTTCGTTCGGATTAGGCGGCGGGGTGGTGTGGAGAGGGGAGGTTCGTTGGAGTGACAGGGAAAACGGCTTTTTTTTTGCCCTTTCCGGTTGGGGACCGCTGATTGGTGATCAAGTGGCATCGTTAAACGATTTGATCCGTCCGATATTGCTTCGACGGGGAAGCGACCTTTTTGACTTGTCCATCCTGACGTCATCTCTGTTTACGCACGCACGCGTGACGTGTGAGTGCGGCTCCTTCCATCTCGGTTGTACGAGTGGATCAGAGTGCGGCTCCTTGTGAGGAGCTTTCTGACTTTCAAGAGACGTAGGGCAAATTTCCTTTAATTAAAAACAAACAAGTTACGGGCTTACAGCCCAATCATTGATGAGGTTTTTTTCTTTTCTTTCTATTTTAACTAACATATCGCTACTCAAGCAATCTAACAATCATTTATTAAGATATCACGTCTACAGCACAACATGACAACTTGGTATAATTATTTGCCATTGTCTAACCAAATTGAGGCACACTAAAATGTCTAAATCTAACAAATCAATAACATAAGATGGAGTCATGAATTAAGGTGGTGGAGACAGTGCAGAAAAGTTAAAGAGGATTACATTTACTAATGAAACCTAATGTATGGGGGTGACAAAACATGAAAAATGACTAAAATTAAAGGTGATTGATGGTGGTGAGATCCCTCAATGCTATTGCTAGTTTGATAGTATCAAGATTCAATCAAGATGAGTCAAATGTATAGAGTTGTAACTTGAAGGAGATTGCTCAAGAATTTGTTTACCTTAACTCCACCTTGTAAGTATACATTGAGAGAGAGGATCTAACTCTCAAATCCATTATATAAGGAGCTAAAAGGTAATGATTCTTTCTTTCAATTACATAACTAATCACTTATAGTTCAATCCCTCCCCCCCACCTCACCCTACTATTAGTTCAACCCCTCATAAATAATATTTTGATGATTTTACAAAGTAAAAAAAAGAGATAAAACATAAGCGTAGAATATTTTTCTCTGTAATAACACAATTGCAGGTTTCATAGAGTTTTTCAAGTCGGAGGATTAAAAGCGTGAAGACTAGATTAGCATGAGTATTGTCATAAGTCATAGGTTTTATGTAAACTTTCAAATGCTGTAATCTTTATTTTAGTTAAGTCTAGAAATATTGTAAAGAACCCCCAAACATAACTTATAAATAGCTAACTTAGTCTCTCTACACTTAGGATAAATTAGAAACAAAAACTTAACACTAAGACACAAATCAGATGTCCAGAATAACTGTCAGACGCCTGATTTTCAACTTTAAGACTTCTGATCAGTGTTTCAGACGTCTAATTACCTATAGTATTGCCTTTGCATTATGACTTCTTAAGCATTAGTCGAAGCAACCTTCTATCAGACGTCCATAACCTCATCCAAACATCTAATAGTTTGCCTGGATGTCCTTAAACCAACTGTTAGACTCAAGTACCAATTTTCTTTCTGTTAATAATGGACAAATACATTTTTAGAAGTCTGGACATGTCTCCAAACGTCTATCAATGGACCGTTGCTCATTTATTTCTATGCAAATCTTATTAGAAACTAAAGATCTACCCTTAGATTTCCAAGTCAAGTCCTTTTTATGTTTCCAGACGTCTAGGAAATCCTACAAACGTCCATACTAACATCTGTTCCTTAAAATCTAGAACCCTATTTGGATCTGGTCAAAGTAAGAACGAATCCACTTATAATTAGATGTCTAATATTTTTATCAGACATTTTATATGAATATATCAGACGTCTCTGTTTCGATCCAATGAAAACAGTAAGCCTGACTAATAGTATCAGACGTCCATAATTGTAATCAGACGTCTTACAAGACGTCAGAACATAAAATCAGACATCTGATATTACTGTCAAATTCATAATTGCTTTGATTTGTGTTGGATTTCATCCCAATCTCTTAGGACTTACCTCCAACGGCTAGGAGTCCTCTCTCAAGCATTCTTGAAGGTTCCAAACTTGCCTATAAATAGATTACAATCCCTCTTAGGCAAGACACCCCTCTTAAGATTCATTTTCCTTAGAAAATCACTTGCTCACTACTCTTTGCTTCCTTTCTCCCTTGTGCTGTGCTAACACTCTAATTAAAAGGCAAACCCATACTCTCGGTGCACTTCATTCTATAAATTCTCCGGGAGCTCTTTTTATACTTAATAGATAAGGAAGTCATTAATATTTTGGGGTGTTCTATAGGTGCTGTTTCATTCTTATTTTTGTAGTTTGGGTATCCGGCCTGTCGGGTCCCCGTCTCTTCATTGTGAAGGGAGAAACCTTCGTTTAAGGATCGGGGTAAGATTTGTAATTGAGGTACACTACCCTCGTTTAAGTAGTGTGGTTAGTGGATTGATCACTTTGTGATTGAAACTCCTAAGTCAAGGGATTGTCTTAGGTGGTGGTTTTCACCCATTTTGGGTTTTCACCTAAAAATCTTGTGCCTCTTTTTGTGATTGTATTTTTTATCTTACAATATTTTATAAATTCATTATTCACCCCCTCTAGTGCAATTTCATTTAGTATCAGTGCAGGTTTTCCGCTTTTAGGAGTAACATCCGCAGAAAGATCACATGGAGGGAAGAGTTATTTTCACTAGTAGATTTGAGGGGCAATCCACCACCCGACCACCACTCTTCGAAGGGACAAACTACACTTATTGGAAGATGAGAATAAAGATGTGGCTTCAAGCCAATGATTTCTCCACTTGGGAGAAATGCGAATCCGCATACGTCATTCCCGAGAAACCAGAAAAGAGATACATGGTGGAGCAGATTCATCACCTTGGACTGAATGCTAAGGCAATGAACCACTCTACTGCACACTCAGCTCGGAGGAATTCAACAACATTAGCCAATGCACAGCCGCCCACGAGATATGGAGAACCTTAGAGGTAACTCACGAAGGTACGTCTAGAGTTAAATCCTTTAAGATTAACGTATTATCGCAGGAATTCAAGCCTTTTCTATGAAAGAAAATGAGAGACTTGGAGACATGTACACCCGATTCATGTTAATCATGAATAACCTCAAGTCTCTATGAAAGACATTTATAAAGGGGGAGCTTCAAGGGAAGCTCCTTCACTCCCTTGGACCCGAGTGGGAGCAAAAAGTCATGGCAATAGAAGAAGCCAACCAAGTAAAGGATCTAGACATGGAAAATCTACTTGGGAATCTTATGGCTTATGAATAAAAAATGGAGCAAAAGAAGAAATCTATCACATCAGAGCCAAAGAAGAAGGCTTTAGCCTTCAAAGCTATGTCGGATGATGGGGTAAGGACTGATGATGAAGAATTCATTTTATTAGCTAAAAAGTTTAAAAAGTTTCTCAGAAATAAAAAAGAGATCAAGGGAAAGACAATGGAGGAAAAACCTCTAGTTTGCTATAATTGCAAGAAGAGAGGTGACATAAGAAAGGATTGTCCTTTACTCAAAAGGGATGATGAGAAGAAATACAAGAAGCCTTCCGACTACAAGTTTTCCAAGCCCAAGGGACTCAAGAAGAAGGCATTCCAAGCAACTTGGGATGACACCATCTCCGAAGAAGAAAAGGAGGAAACAAATGAAGAAATGGCATGCTTGGGACTAATGGTAACTAAATATGCTTCCAAATCTGAATCTGAGGAGCCTGAGGTAAACTCCTATTCTCTAGATGAATTACAAGATGCTTTTGATTCACTATATCTAGATCTTAAGAAAACAAAGATAAAAAACAAAGCTCTAAAAGAAGAAAACTTAGAGAGTAAAAAATTAATCAATGATCTTGAAGAGAAGAATCTAATTCTTACTAAAGAAACTACTGCCTTGAATATGCAAATAAGAAACCTAATGATTGAAAAAGAGTCATTAACAAATGATTTGTATACAATAATGAGTGAACAAAAATTTCTAGATAGAGAAGAATTACTCGACAAAATCCATGTGCTTAAAAAATCAAACTCCTTTAAAAAGGATGAGAATAAATTACTTAGAGTGGAGATTAAAGGACTAGAAGATAAACTAGACATAATGAAAATAGAGATACATCACCTTAAAGAAAAATCAAATCAACTTCTTGAGGACTTAGCCAAATTTACAAAGGGGAAAGATAACTTTGACAAGCTCATTGCCCATCAAAAACCTTCCTCGAGTAAATTTGGACTAGGCTTTCATGAACCTAGTCAAAGTAAGCCGAAAAAGGATCCTCTTTTAAAGGAGACCACTAACAAATACGGATCCACATTATAATGGATACCGAAAAGATAACTTTCACTTTGTTTTGTAGGGATCAAAGGACATTATAATGTCAAAAATTGGATATACAAAATGAAGGATGGACGACTCAAATTAGAAAGACCTATAGAAATACCAAGTCACCAACGGAAATCTTTTGTAGGAGCAAAGGGGTCTACAAAAAAGAAGACAAGGAGACCACCACCATCAAAGAGGCCGATGGGTGATGGACTTCAGGTGTTCCAAACACATGATAGGAGACAAGCACCTATTTTTGGACCTCCAACCTAAGGCTGGAGGAACGGTTACATTTGGCAACAACCACAAGGGCCATATTATTGGCCATGATAAAATAGGTAACCCTCTCTCTCCCATCTCAAATGTTTCTCTAGTTAAAGGACTAAAACATAATCTTTTAAGTGTTAGTTAAATTTATGATAAGGGATTGAAGGTAGTATTTACTTTGGAAATGTTTGAAATTATGCATGCATTAACCAATGAAACCCTTCTTAAGGGAACTATATTTAAAGACATTTATATCGTAGAATTTGATAAAGATAGCACTTATGAATGTCTTGTGGCAAATAATAAGTTAAGTATATGGCATAGAAGACTAGGACATGTTCATATGAAGCTAGTTCAAAAATTAGTCAAACATGAACCAGTCTGAGGTCTTTCTAAAGGAAAATTTTTAAATGAGCACATCTGTGATTCATGTAAATTAGGTAAAATTATGAAATCTAGTTTTAAAAATAAAGAAGTTATATCCACATCAAGATCGTTAGAACTACTTCACTTGGATCTGTTTGGACCAACAAAATATGAGAGCCTTGATGGATGCAAATATTGCCTTATGATTATAAACGATTTCTCAAAATTTTCATGGGTCTCCTTCTTGAGATCCAAAGAAGGAGTATTTTCCGTCTTTTCTATTTTTTGTAGGAAGGTTCAAACTGAAAAAGACTACCAAATCACTCGTATTGGTAGTGATCATGGGGGCAAGCTTGAAAATTCCTTGTTTGATGATTTTTGTCAAGAGCATGGTATTTCTCATGAGTTTTCTTTCCCCCGAACACCTCAACAAAATGGGGTGGTTGAGAGAAAGAACTGTACTCTTTAAGAGTATGCTCAAACATTACTCATAGACTCTAGGTTACCAAAGTACTTTTGAGCTGAGGTGGTTAACATGGCTTGTTATGTGTCAAATTGCACCTTAATTCGATCTGGGTTGCGAAAAATTTGTTTTGAATTATATTATGGGAAAATAAGTAAAATCAATTATTTTAAAGTTTTTGGATGTCAGTACTTTGTTTTGAATACCTACTCTAATTTAGATAAATTTGATGGCAAAGGTGAAGAAGCCATCTTTATTGGTTATTCTTCACGTAGTAAGGCATATCGGGTCTTTAACAAGGCCACATTAATAGTGGAGGAAACCCTTCATGTTTCCTTCGATGAATCTCCTCACTCTTCCTCTATTGATCGAGTTAATATGGAAGATGAAGATGATTCTTCTATTGATGTGTCTAATATTCCAAACTCCAATATCCATATTCTTCCAAAAGATTGGATATATCAAAGGGATAATCCCAAAAGTTAAGTCATTGGAAGTATTTCCGATGGCATTAAAATTCAATCTCGTTTTAGTTACTCTTTCGGTCTCTCCACCTTTGTATTTCAAGTTGAACCCAAAAGTGTCGAGGAAGCATGCTTCGAAGAACCTTGGATGATGGCCATACAGGAGGAACTCAATTGATTCCAAAGGAATGAAGTTTGGGATCTAGTACATAAGCCTAAAGGGCAAACGGTAATATGAATCAAATGGGTATTCTGGAACAAGTTGAATGAATCTGCTATAGTCATTCAGAACAAGGCTCGTTTGGTAGTACAAGGGTACAACAAGAAGAAGGAATTGATTTTGATGAGACCTACGCTCCCATAGCTCGCCTTGAATCAATTCGCATGCTTCTTGCTTATGCCACCTTCCTTGGCTTTAAACTCTTTCAAATGGACGTTAAGAGCATGTTTCTTAACGAATTCATTAAGGAGGAAGCTTTTGTAAAACAACCTCCTGGTTTTGAGTCTCATGATAAGCCTCATTTTATCTATAAATTAAATAAGGCACTATACGGTCTAAAGTAAGCTCCTAGAGCTTGGTATGAGAGGCTCAAAGACTATTTGTTAAATGCAAAATTTTCTATAGGGGAAGCTGATTCCACATTATTCATTAAAATAAAAGGAAAAGACATTTTATTAGTTCAAATATATGTAGACGATATTATCTTTAGTGCTACTAATGAATCTATGTGTAGAAAGTTCTCAGAGATTATGCAGGAAGAATTCGAAATGAGTTTGATGGGTGAACTCAAGTTTTTCTTGGGTTTACAAATCACTCAACTCGAATTCAGGACCTTTGTGTGTCAATCAAAATACACAAAGGAGATGCTGAAAAGATTTGAAATGGTGAAAAGTAAAGGGAAGAACACTCCTATGAGTGTCACAACTTCCCTAGACTTGGACGAATCAGGTACACCCATAGATCACAAGCTCTATCGTAACATGATTGGATCTTTACTATATTTAACTTCCAGTAGACCTGACATTTTATTTAGTACCTGCTTATGTGCTAGGTTTCAATCAAACCCTAAATAATCACACTTAAATACTGTAAAATGAATATTTAGATATCTAATTGACACATCTGAATATGGCTTATTCTACCCTAGGAGTCCACAATTCAACTTAGTTACATATAGCAATGTGGACTACGTAAGTAGCCGCACTGATAGGAAGAGTACTAGTGGAACGTGCCAATTCTTGGGCAAATCACTAGTTTCTTGGTTCTCAAAGAAACAATCTAGTGTGGCCCTATCAACCACGGAGGCTGAATACATAGCCACCACTCTAGCATGTTCCCAAGTGCTATGGATGATAAATACTTTAAAGAATTTTAACTTGATATTTAATAAAATAAAAATATTATGTGATAATACTAGTGATATCAACCTCTCGAAAAATCCTGTACATCACTCCCGTACAAAGCATATTGATGTTTGATATCATTTTCTGAGGGATAATGTACTTAAGGGAGAAATTGAGGTTGAATTTATTTGTACTAAATTGCAACTAGCTGATATTTTCACTAAACCTTTGAATTATGATCATTTTAATTACATATATAGAAAACTAAGCATATGTAAGCTAAGTGATATTTGAAGAATTTACTGACTTAGTAGAATTTTGTTTGTCATGAACATAGAAGGAGCCTTGACTTTACCAAGTTAAGAACCTTCAAACACAGTTCAAACATCAAAATGCACGTTCTGTGCAATATCAGACGTCTGATCTGACCAAAATCTACTGCTTTGCGTTTGTTCTCTGGATGGTTTTGTAATAAAATTTTCCCCAACTTTAGGGGGAGACTTGCTCAACCCCTTGGGATATAAAATCCCACTCGTTGAGGTCCCACTTCCCCCATGCTCAAAATCCCTAAGACCTCTCTCTCCTGCCTGATGAGCGATGGCTGCAAGTTGGTGCTACTCTTCTCGCCGTCAGACAACCGCTCCTTCTCCTCGATGACTGGCGATGCAGCTACTCTCCTACGCGCGTGCCCCCACTCCTCCGTGGGTATAACCTCTTAAACCCTTAGGGCATCTCCACGGCTTTTCTCGAGTCCTTTTAATGCCCTCAACTTGTCTCTTCTTTTTGATGAACAACTCGTTTAAGGTTTCCTCTTCCATCGTGCCTATTTTTTCCTTCGGAGCTAAAACTCTAGAACAAAACCTATAGCTTGGAACTTGCTTTTTTATGTAGCATAAATATGTCTTTTTAGTTGTTAATGGCAAGGGTATTACCTCAAGTGATTCAAGCTGACATTTTAGTGGCTTGAGTTCAAAGGTATATTGCCACAACATTATGGCAGGTTGTATTGCCTCAAGGCATACTGCCACACAGTTTTTTTTTCGTTGTTTTCTGGTATCAATGTTCTATGCATGTATGGCACTATATTGCCTTATTGGTTGAATGACTGGTGTGGGATTGTTTTTGCAGGTGTTCTATCCTAAAACACCAAACCCCTCCCTCCAAAACCCAACCACCCAACCCACCCAAAATGCCTCCCCATCGGAAGCAAGTTGAGAGCTCTTCCACCTCCTCGTCCACCTATTTGGCTAACCAACTGCGTGGCGACATCGCTAGACAGCGATTTTGTCGCTTCGCAAATGCCAAAGTCAAGTGCCCTCGATTCATTGTATGGAATGACTTTGCCCATCTAAACCTTCGGGAACATTTTGAAACCCTTCATCTCTTCCACTATTTTGACCAACTGTTCCATTCTAGCGTTGGAACTATTGGCATGTTTCCTAATCTTGTTCGACTTTTCTATGCCAACATTATTGAAGACTACAGCAACGATGAACTTGAGTTACATACCAGTTTATTTGGGCATGAAATCCATATCACCTCTGATTCTTTTTCCGCCCTTCTTGCCATCCCTAATGAGGGAAATAATTTCAATGACATTATGAGGCAATATGACTCAGAAGTCATCAATCAAGAATTAGTCCTACCTAAAAAATGTCGAAAATCTTGGCACCCTACCATGCAAGAACCTCAAACCTCTTCCCCGATTACTCTCTCACATTTTTGGGTGGGACCTTCTAAATAAATTGGAAGGTTTTGACTATATCTCGCGCCAACACAAGGCGCTCCTTTTTGCCGACGTACGTCACATTCCCTTCAACTACTGTCGCCTCATTATTCGTGTTATGAATGAGGACCATGGGGTGTCTCTATCATTTGGGTCCATTTTATCTAAAATTTTTGCAAGTCATCGGATTTCCATCAATGACCAGGAGGTTGATAAAAAGATTAAGCACTATGTAACGACCCGATTCCCGAGTCCCTACGAGACACGAGAACCGGACCGACTCGACTAATCCCAAGACCCAGTCGTCCAACGAGGAAGTAACCAAAAGACAGTAAAATAAACCACATTCAGCATGAATATAACTAACAGTAAGAAAGTACAGCAGTAAGGAAAGAAACTACTACAGTAGGCACCACCACAACAGTAAAACAACATTTATCATATAACAAAAACTGCAGGTAAAGAAGGTACAGCGGAAACAAAAACTACTCACTAGAACAGAAACAAAAAGGGGTACAAAGCTGTGGTAACTCTACTGGACCCTACTCGGCCCAGCGTCCTCTGCAGCCGCCGACCCTGGCTGCTCAACACTTGGTCCTGAAAAAGGTAACGAGTGTAACACTTCAGCAAAACGCTAAGTAGAGTGGCAAACTAATTAAAGGCAACAGTAGAGTGTACAGTAGCTGTTATGTTCTATTACTTCCTTTATTTACATCTTTCAATTTTTTCTCACTATTTCATTTATTTCTCAGATCCTTTACTTGATCTCGAATGTCCTCGTGGGACGATCTTGATTGCAGTCTTTTCCAAAAGTAGAAGTAGCACGTGGTGCTCTCCTGGCCGGGATAGTCCCCCGTGGTGATCCTACCCTCAGTCAACCACCCCAAGGTCACTGACAGACGTAACGGTGACTACGGCACGCGCGATAAACGCACAGGTAGCTAGCCCGCACTGGCACGCGGTCAGTCGTTTCCGTTAACGGGTGTGCCCAAAGCACAGCACGGAACCAGGGCAGAGCCCTCTCAGTAACAGGGGTCCAACCCCTCCACAGTAACCAAACCGGGGCCTTGCCCCTCCACAGTCCGCGCACCCTTGCCTGACTACCCTGGTTTGCCCTAGTGGGCCTAACAAGTCAGTGAAGGAGGCTAGCAGAACCCCGGGGCCCGTGGGGTAGCTAGTACTCTCCTAACACTACTAGCTCTCCTCGGTACTACGTACACGAGGGCCAACAAGTCGGTACAGAGCGGCCAATCCTAACCCCGGGTCCCTGGGGCGGCTGGCCCCACTCTGCACTAAACAGGTACAGGTACTTCCCTTGGTACTGCGTACCCAAGAGACAGTACAAACTACATCTCAGTTCCATTCCTTTTTCTTTCCAGGAGTTCCACTCCTAACTCCCCGTAGGGTTCCAGCTCTTTATTTCAGAACATCATATGTTTCACTTTCCAGATTCACGTTCTCAAATTCCATGATCTCAAACATGTTTCTTTATTCATAACAGGCAGCTGTTAATTAAATTTACAGGCAGCTTTATATATTCCTTTCCATTTTTCCAAGACTGCAGTAATATACATTCCACTAGTTTTTCCATCCTAGGATTCATGCCATATCCTAGGATCTATCATACAATCTAGTTTTCCGGCCCTAGGATTCATGCAACACCTAGGAGCTATCATTCCATATATTTCTCATTCCTAGGATTCATGCAAAGCCCTAGGTTCTAGTTATGGTTCCATACTTTAACAGATTTTATTAATACTTAAAGCCACTCTACCAGGTACAACGGGAGTAATGGGGGCGTGATCGGGAATCCCGCGCGCCTCCGCGACTCTCAAGACTGCAACCGAACGAGGTCCTATCACAAGGATCAAACACAAGGAGTGTCTCAAAACAGTGTATAGCTACTGTAGGCGGGTAGAGGAATTAATTCTGAAACGAACGCAACTCGAATCGCGGAAAACGGAGCCCAAACGGGCCCTAAACGGGTCGAGAAAGACGATACTGTGCAAAATCAGACGTCTGGAACTCCTTCCAGACGTCTTAAACGGTGGATCAGAGAATTACCTGTTCGGCTTGGTTCCCCGGACGTCCAGAAGTCTGCGGGGACGTCTGCCTAGATCCCAGACGTCCGATGGTCCCTCCGGACGTCTGGAGGTCACTCCCGCCATCTGGTACAACTTCCAGACGTCTGATTCGCAAGGGATGGCGAATCAGCGAACCTGCGCACAGCCAACCCCCCTCCCTCAGTACGGTCAGTCGACAAGAAGGAAGAAGAAAAGCGGGAACTCACCTTTCAGACGTCTGTATGATCTTACAGACGTCGACCTTGCCGTCTGGATATCAATCCAGACGTCTGATTCTGGAAATTTTTCCAAAATCAGAACCCTGCTCGGCCTCCGCTCGCGATGCCGCCCGCGTCGCACCTCGCGCGTCTGCTGCTCAACCCGCAGCAGGTCCCTCTCCGCGTCGCTCCACGCCCCCTGCGCCCTCCGCCGGCCGGCCAAGCCGCTCCGGCGAGCTCGCCCTCACGGCAGAGCCCCGCCCTCGCACGCTGCAGCTCCTCCGCGCTCACTGCGGCTGCCGCTGCCGCTGCGCCCTCGCGTCCGCTCGCTCTCGCGCACAGGCAGGAGAAGAAGGAAGAAGATGGTGGAGACGGGAGGGGGGGCGCGCCCCCTTTTAACGCCGCGCGGAGAGGAGAGAGAAGGCGGTCGCAGCCGCCTGCAGCCGCAGAGAAAGAGGGCAGAAACGCAGGTTTGCGCGCACAGGCGCGCAGACGAATCTCCTGTGCGAACCTAACTGTTCTCCAGACGTCCGTAAACTCTCCCGGACGTTTGATCAGACGTCTGGATGTGATCCCAGACGTCTTGACAGACGTCTGGGCCACCTCCCAGACATCTTAAAATGCGTCTGGGGCACGCGCTCGTTACAATATAACAAACTCAAAGGAAGTTTCGTCCCCGAAACTTGCGCCAACTAGGGTGCGGGAAAAAAGATGTCCAATAACCATAACAAACTCAAAGAGGACCGAAGCCGGTCCGAAAAGACGTACCCGCGAAAAGCTCTGGGTACCGCTCCCGCATTGCCGCCTCAGGCTCCCAGGTAGCCTCCTCGTACCGCTGGCTCCTCCACAAAACCTTTACCAGAGGTACTTGCTTTCGTCTCAACCTGCGGACTGCTCGGTCTAGGATCTGTACTGGCCGCTCGGGGTAGGTCAGGTCGTCGCTCACCTCGACGCTCTCGTGACTCAGTACGTGGCTGGGATCGGCTACGTACTTCCTGAGGTTGGACACGTGGAACACGTCGTGCACACCAGAAAGCTGCGGGGGAAGGGCAAGTCTGTAAGCAACGGGTCCAACCAGCTCCAGGACCTCAAAGGGCCCCACGAACCTCGGCGCGAGCTTCCCTCTCACCCCAAACCGCTGTAAGCCCTTCATGGGCGAAACACGAAGAAAGACGTGGTCCCCAACCTCGAACTGCACCTCTCTGCGTCTGCGATCTGCGTAGCTCTTCTGTCTGCTCCTGACAGTGCGGAGTCGTCTGTGGATCTGCTCAACTACCTCCTGACTCCGCCGGATCAACCTGGGGCCAACCTCCCACTTGGTCCCCACCTCAACCCAACTCAAGGGTGCCGTGCATTTCCGTCCGTACAGAGCCTCGTAGGGAGCCATGCCGATGCTCGAGTGATACTGTTGTTGTATGCAAACTCCGCCAGGGGCAGGTGCTCCTCCCAAGAGCCCCTCCAGTCTAGTACACAGGCCCGCAAAAGGTCCTCAAGTGTCTGTATCGTGCGTTCCGACTGTCCGTCCGTCTGGGGGTGGTAAGCCGTGCTAAACCTCAACCTCGTCCCCAAAGCCTGCTGAAACTCAGCCCAAAACTGGGACGTAAAGCGGGTATCCCGGTCGGATACGATCTCCCGCGGAACTCCGTGTAGTCGCACCACATCACGGATATACCTCTCTGCCAACTGTGCTGGTCCCAAAGTGACTCGGATCGGCAAGAATCGTGCCGTCTTCGTCAATCTATCCACTATTACCCAGACTGCGTCGTGTCCTCGCTGGGTAACAGGTAAGCCCACCACCAAGTCCATGGTGATGCTCTCCCACTTCCACTCTGACACTGGAAGCGGCTGAAGTGGCCCTGCAGGCCTCTGATGCTCGGCTTTCACCTGCTGGCACACTAAGCACTGCTGCACGAACTCACCCACATCCCGCTTCATCCCTCTCCACCAGAACTCGCGTCTCAAGTCATGGTACATTTTCGTGTTTCCGGGATGTATGGTGAATCTGGAACCGTGTGCCTCAGTCAGGAGCTCTCTTAACAGCTCCTCGTCTCTGGGGACGCACAACCGTCCCCTCAAGCGTAACACCTAGTCTGTGAAAGAGAAGTCCCCTGGGTCCCCTGACAGTACTCTCGTAACTCTAGAGGTCGCCAACTGCCCACCTCCTCCAAAAGGCTCCAACTCTGTAACTGTAGACTGGCCAAGCGTGCGGGCGCCTTACGGCTCAAGGCGTCAGCCACCACATTGGCCTTTCCCGGGTGGTAGGAGATGCTGCAGTCGTAGTCCTTCAGGAGCTCCAACCAACGTCTCTGTCTCATGTTGAGCTCCTTCTGGTCAAAAAGATATCTGAGGCTCTTGTGATCTGTAAAATTCTCGAAGGTCTCACCGTACAAGTAGTGCCTCCATGTCTTCAGCGCGAAGACAACAGCTGCCAACTCTAGATCGTGGGTAGGATAGGTATGCTCATGGGGCTTCAGTTGCCGCGAAGCGTAAGCGACCACGTGGCCCCTCTGCATGAGCACACCTCCTAACCCCTGCAATGAAGCGTCCGTGTACACAACGAACCCGCCACTACTGTCAGGGATGGTGAGCACGGGAGCCGAGGTCAACCTCTCCTTCAGCTCCAGAAAACACGCCTCACAGGCGTCTGTCCAAGCGAAAGGCACATCCTTCCGAGTCAACTGTGTCATAGGACGTGCAATCTGCGAAAACCCTCTGATGAACCGTCTGTAGTAACCTGCCAGTCCCAGGAAACTGCGAATCTCAGTGACTGAACGCGGTCTCTCCCACCTGAGCACTGCCTCGACCTTGGCGGGATCCACCGCCAGGCCGTCTCCAGAGATCACATGACCCAGAAAGGTCACCTCCCTCAACCAGAACTCGCACTTGCTGTATTTGGCGTACAGCCTGCGTCGTCTCAGAGTGTCCAGAACCATCCGCAAGTGCTGTCCGTGCTGCGTCCGATCTCTAGAATAGATGAGTACATCATCTATGAAAACCACCACAAACTGGTCCAAGTACGGTCTGAACACCCGGTTCATCAGGTCCATGAAAGCAGCGGGGGCATTGGTCAGCCCAAACGGCATGACCAAAAACTCGTAGTGTCCGTACCGGGTGCGGAAAGCTGTCTTGGAGACGTCGGTCTCCCTGATCCTCAACTAGTGGTATCCAGACCTCAAGTCGATCTTGGAAAACACCGTGGCACCCCGCAACTGGTCAAACAAATCGTCGATCCTCGGCAGCGGATATCTGTTCTTGATGGTGACCCTATTCAGCTGTCGGTAGTCCACACAAAGGCGTAGGGTCCCATCCTTCTTCTTCACAAACAGTACCGGGGCTCCCCAGGGAGACGCACTGGGCCTCACGAAACCCTTCTCCAAAAGGTCCTGCAACTGAGACTTGAGCTCTCACAGCTCAAGCGGTGCCATTCTGTATGGCGCGGTGGAGATGGGGCTGGTCCCTGGTACTAGTGAGATCTCAAACTCAATCTCACGCTCGGGCGGTAGTCCTGGTAACTCGTCTGGAAACACGTCGGGGTACTCTCTGACCACCGGGATGCTCTGGAAGTCTGCCACGGGGCTGTGCTCTGCCACCACACAAGCTAAGAAGTCCTCACACCCCTGGCTCAAAAGTCTCGCCGCCCGAAGTGCCGAAATGCACCTGAAACCTCCGTCCACTGGCTGCCCGTGAAACTCGAAGGAAGGCAACTCCGGAATGGAGAAGACAATCTTCCTCTCAAAGCAGTCTACCAAGGCATGGTAAGCGGACAGCCAATCCATCCCCAGAATCACTCCAAAGTCCTCCATCTGTATCATAATCAGGTCAGCTGGCAGGCTGTGTCCCCCGATGCTGACCCCGCAACCCGTGTACACCTCCTCAGCTACAAACAGCTGACCACTCGGACCTCTAATTACGAACGGATTCTCTAACAATGTATAATCCTGGTCCAAACTAACTGCGAAACTGGCTGCGACAAACGAGTGCGTAGCGTCGGAATCGAAAAGCGTGTAAACGAGTCTGCCAGAAACTGAAACCATACCTGCTACCACGGATCCCGAAGCTCTGGCGTCCCTGTGTGTTAGGGCGTTGATACGCCCCTCAGCTCTAGGTGCGGATGAAGCAGCCACACTCTGCGTCGGACGGGTAGGTGCTGGCCGGTACCCTCCTCGCGACTGCGGTCCTCCTCCTCGCGCCTGGAAACCGCGGCCTCCTGCGCGCCCTCCAGTGCTCTGCGCGGGAAGTATCTGCTGACCTCCTGCCCTAGATGGGCAGTCCCTCCTGACGTGGCCCGGCTGGCCACACTGGTAGCAGAGGGGAACCCGACTCCCGCCCTCAGTGAGTCCCTGCTGTCGGCTAGGCGGGAGTCCGGTGCTGGCGACTGGCCCCTGTCGAGGGCCCCCAAAGGCCACTGGTGGCCCTGCACAGCGTGACGGCTCTCCTGCGGACGCCACGTGTCTCCGTTGAGTTCTCCTAACACGCCTGGTGTGGCGGCGGAAATCTCGTTCCACCACTAACTCCCCTGTCGTACGCTCGGAAGGGGGAGGGGGTGGCGACGTGGGTGGAAGCTGAAATTCTTCTCGAACCACCTCTCGAATCAGTTGGACGAGGTCCCTAGACGGTATACTCAAGAGAAGAGGAGGGGTAGTATGTATTCCAAGCCCGACACATCTGTCCCCCGGGCCCTGACCTCGGCCGCGCCTGCGGCCCACCCTCCTAGCTCCACGACGCGGCATCTCCTACAATGGAGACGCGAAACAAAATGAAAAGCGTCAAAACAGACGGTACCTAACAAAACTTCTAATAGCTCATGTCAAGAGATATGTTGTGGTGGCTACTCTAGCTATAAACATGTGAATTTGTTATTTTCCAGTCAGTTGATTCACTTCTCGGGACAACCTTGCTCTGATACCATCTTGTAACGACCCGATTCCCGAGTCCCTACGAGACACGAGAACCGGACCGACTCGACTAATCCCAAGACCCAGTCGTCCAACGAGGAAGTAACCAAAAGACAGTAAAATAAACCACATTCAGCATGAATATAACTAACAGTAAGAAAGTACAGCAGTAAGGAAAGAAACTACTACAGTAGGCACCACCACAACAGTAAAACAACATTTATCATATAACAAAAACTGCAGGTAAAGAAGGTACAGCGGAAACAAAAACTACTCACTAGAACAGAAACAAAAAGGGGTACAAAGCTGTGGTAACTCTACTGGACCCTACTCGGCCCAGCGTCCTCTGCAGCCGCCGACCCTGGCTGCTCAACACTTGGTCCTGAAAAAGGTAACGAGTGTAACACTTCAGCAAAACGCTAAGTAGAGTGGCAAACTAATTAAAGGCAACAGTAGAGTGTACAGTAGCTGTTATGTTCTATTACTTCCTTTATTTACATCTTTCAATTTTTTCTCACTATTTCATTTATTTCTCAGATCCTTTACTTGATCTCGAATGTCCTCGTGGGACGATCTTGATTGCAGTCTTTTCCAAAAGTAGAAGTAGCACGTGGTGCTCTCCTGGCCGGGATAGTCCCCCGTGGTGATCCTACCCTCAGTCAACCACCCCAAGGTCACTGACAGACGTAACGGTGACTACGGCACGCGCGATAAACGCACAGGTAGCTAGCCCGCACTGGCACGCGGTCAGTCGTTTCCGTTAACGGGTGTGCCCAAAGCACAGCACGGAACCAGGGCAGAGCCCTCTCAGTAACAGGGGTCCAACCCCTCCACAGTAACCAAACCGGGGCCTTGCCCCTCCACAGTCCGCGCACCCTTGCCTGACTACCCTGGTTTGCCCTAGTGGGCCTAACAAGTCGGTGAAGGAGGCTAGCAGAACCCCGGGGCCCGTGGGGTAGCTAGTACTCTCCTAACACTACTAGCTCTCCTCGGTACTACGTACACGAGGGCCAACAAGTCGGTACAGAGCGGCCAATCCTAACCCCGGGTCCCTGGGGCGGCTGGCCCCACTCTGCACTAAACAGGTACAGGTACTTCCCTTGGTACTGCGTACCCAAGAGACAGTACAAACTACATCTCAGTTCCATTCCTTTTTCTTTCCAGGAGTTCCACTCCTAACTCCCCGTAGGGTTCCAGCTCTTTATTTCAGAACATCATATGTTTCACTTTCCAGATTCACGTTCTCAAATTCCATGATCTCAAACATGTTTCTTTATTCATAACAGGCAGCTGTTAATTAAATTTACAGGCAGCTTTATATATTCCTTTCCATTTTTCCAAGACTGCAGTAATATACATTCCACTAGTTTTTCCATCCTAGGATTCATGCCATATCCTAGGATCTATCATACAATCTAGTTTTCCGGCCCTAGGATTCATGCAACACCTAGGAGCTATCATTCCATATATTTCTCATTCCTAGGATTCATGCAAAGCCCTAGGTTCTAGTTATGGTTCCATACTTTAACAGATTTTATTAATACTTAAAGCCACTCTACCAGGTACAACGGGAG
Organism: Thalassia testudinum; assembly: GCA_037157565.1. NCBI lineage: Eukaryota > Viridiplantae > Streptophyta > Magnoliopsida > Alismatales > Hydrocharitaceae > Thalassia > Thalassia testudinum. The sequence continues at coordinate 152,135 of JAZHRO010000003.1, read as the reverse complement.
TAATGGGGGCGTGATCGGGAATCCCGCGCGCCTCCGCGACTCTCAAGACTGCAACCGAACGAGGTCCTATCACAAGGATCAAACACAAGGAGTGTCTCAAAACAGTGTATAGCTACTGTAGGCGGGTAGAGGAATTAATTCTGAAACGAACGCAACTCGAATCACGGAAAACGGAGCCCAAACGGGCCCTAAACGGGTCGAGAAAGACGATACTGTGCAAAATCAGACGTCTGGAACTCCTTCCAGACGTCTTAAACGGTGGATCAGAGAATTACCTGTTCGGCTTGGTTCCCCGGACGTCCAGAAGTCTGCGGGGACGTCTGCCTAGATCCCAGACGTCCGATGGTCCCTCCGGACGTCTGGAGGTCACTCCCGCCATCTGGTACAACTTCCAGACGTCTGATTCGCAAGGGATGGCGAATCAGCGAACCTGCGCACAGCCAACCCCCCTCCCTCAGTACGGTCAGTCGACAAGAAGGAAGAAGAAAAGCGGGAACTCACCTTTCAGACGTCTGTATGATCTTACAGACGTCGACCTTGCCGTCTGGATATCAATCCAGACGTCTGATTCTGGAAATTTTTCCAGAATCAGAACCCTGCTCGGCCTCCGCTTGCGACGTCGCCCGCGTCGCACCTCGCACGTCTGCTGCTCAGCCCGCAGCAGGTCCCTCTCCGCGTCGCTCCGCGCCCCCTGCGCCCTCCGGCGAGCTCGCCCTCACGGCAGAGCCCCGCCCTCACACGCCGCAGCTCCTCCGCGCTCACTGCAGTTGCCGCTGCCGCTGCGCCCTCGCGTCCGCACGCTCTCGCGCACAGGCAGGAGAAGAAGGAAGAAGATGGTGGAGACGGGAGGGGGGCGCGCCCCCTTTTAACGCCGCGCGGAGAGGAGAGAGAAGGCGGTCGCAGCCGCCTGCAGCCGCAGAGAAAGAGGGCAGAAACGCAGGTCTGCGCGCACAGGCGCGCTGACGAATCTCCTGTGCGAACCTAACTGTTCTCCAGACGTCCGTAAACTCTCCCGGATGTCTGATCAGACGTCTGGATGTGATCCCAGACGTCTTGACAGACGTCTGGGCCACCTCCCAGACGTCTTAAAATGCGTCTGGGGTACGCGCTCGTTACACACTACAACCGGGCCACATCCACCGAGATGCACATTCTTAGAGAGCATCTTGAGCTAGCCGAAGAGCCCGCTGAAGAAGAACCCCTTCCACCCTTCCATGAAGAACATCCACTTCAAATAGAAACTCCTCGCTTGAGCTTTGATGAGGCATGGGATCCTGCCACGAACTCCCTCTCCTCGGGCATCTCTCTTGTTGCGACGAATCGGCAAGATGTACACTTATATGGGAAGTATGTGCCGCGACATTGACGAACTTCATACCAACCTTCGCAATCTGCAGATGGGTCAAGGACCCATTCACCGCTGCCGCTACCATGATCAAGAATACTAGTTTAGTTCTTTTGTTTTTCTTTCTTTTTGTCTTTCCATGTTGGCTTATATTAAGGGGCCTTAACCCCATACATATATATTTCTTTGGGAACAATGGCTAGTCTGTGCTTAGGGCAAAAACATTCTTTTCCTAGTTAGTTTACTTTAATGCCTTGCCATTTTTATTATACTTCAGCATGCAAATTTTATTAATGATCTCCGCTTTAAAAATGTCATTATATTACACTTGTAGTTTAAGATTCAACCCCTTTCAAAACCCTTCATGATGATATTCAAAAAGGGGGAGAAGAACTTAGGGAAGAACTTAGGAAACAACATGAAAAGTTACGAAAAATCTTTTCAAAATTGGTATAGATTACTAAGTACAACTTTCTGGGGGAGAAAATAAGAACTTACAGATATATTTTGAAAATCATCAAAAAGGGGGAGATTATTAGTTCAACCCCTCATAAATAATATTTTGATGATTTTACAAAGTAAAGAAAAAGAGATAAAACATAAGCGTAGCATATTTTTCTCTATAATAATACAATTGCAGGTTTCATGGAGTTTTCTAAGTCAGAGAATTAAAAGCGTGAAGACTAGATTAGCATAAGTATTGTCATAGGTCATAGGCTTTATGTAAACTTTCAATGGTTGTAATCTTTATTTTATTTGAGTCTAGAGATGTTGTAAAGAGCCCCTAAACATAACTTATAAATAGCTAACTTAGGCTCTCTACACTTAGGATAAATTAGAAACAAAAACCTAACACTAAGACACAAATTAGACATCCATAACAATTGTCAGATGTCTGATTTTCAACTTTAAGACGTCTGATCAGTGTTTCAGACATCTAATTACCTATAGTATTGCCTTTGCATTCTAACTTCTTAGGCATCAGTCGAAGCAACCTTCTATCAGACGTCCATAGCCTCATCCATATGTCTAATAGCTTGCTTGGACGTCCTTAAACCAACCGTTGACTCAAGTACCCATTTTCTTTCTGTTAATAACGGGCAAATACATTTTTAGATGTCTGGACATGTCTCCAGACGTCTATCAATGGACCGTTGCTCATTTATTTCTATGCAAATCTTATTAGAAACCAAAGATCTACTCTTAGATTTCCAAGGCAAGTCCTTTTTATGTTTCCAGACGTCTAGGAAATCCTACAGACGTCCATACTGATGTCTATTCCTTAAAATCTAAAACCCTGTTTGGATCTGGTCAAAATAGGATTGAATCGACTTATAATTAGATGTCCAATATTTTTATCAGATGTCTTATATGAATATATTAGACGTCCCTGTTTCGGTCCAATAAAAATAGTAAGCCTAGCTAATAGTATCAGACGTCCATAATTGTAATCAGGCGTCTTACAAGACGTTTGAACCTAAAATCGGATGTCTGATATTGTTGTCAAATTCATGATTGCTTTAATTTGTGTTGGATTTCATCCCAATCTCTTGGGGCTTGCCTCCAACAGCTAGGAGACCTCTCTCAAGCATTCTTGAAGATTCCAAACTTGCCTATAAATAGACTACAATCCCTCTTAGGCAAGACATCCCTCTTGAGATTCATTTTCCTTAAAAAGTCACTTGCTTACTACTCTTTGCTTCCTTTTTCCCTTGTGCTGTGCCAACACTCTGATTAAAGGGCAAACCCACACTCCTGGTGCACTTCATTCTGCAAATTCTCAGGGAGTTTTTTTTTATGCTTAATAGATAAGGAAGTCATTAATATTTTGGGATGTTCTACAAGTGATGTTTCATTCTTATTTTTGTAGTTTGGGTATCCGGCCTGTTAGGTCCCCATCTCTTCATTGTGTAGCGAGAAACCTCCGTTTAGGGATTGGAGGTGGGATTTGTAATTGAGGTACACTACCCTTGTTTAAGTAATGTGGTTAGCAGATTGATCACTTTGTGATCGAAAAGGGATTGGCTTAAGTGGTGGTTTTCACCCGTTTTGGGTTTCCACCTAAAAATCTTGTGCCTTTTTTTGTGATTGTATTTTTTGTCTTACAATATTTTATAAATTCACTATTCACCTCCCTCTAGTGCAATTTCACCCGCCCCACACCACTCGACTTGTTTGACCTCTTGGTCTTTGAACAGCATGTCGATGCTTAAGAGTCTCAACAGTTTCATTGTGAGTATCGTGGGATAATTTTTGTCCAAAATTTGCAAAAGCATGTCTACTATCATCCTCATTCCTATGTAACTTCATTGTAAGTATCTATTTTTCCTTCTTTGGTTGCCACCCACATTTTGGGGATCAAGATCCACCTATCACCAATCAAATAATGAAAGAAGGACAAATTTCTCAAAAAGGAAAGAACGTATGTTACTTCAATTGGTATCATTAAAGGTTCAATATGCTCGGGCTTATTGAAGCTATAATGGGGCACTTAGTATGGGTCAGCCATTGGTTCATAGGGTGGGTACCCTTATGAGCCAAAGACCTAACAAGAAGCCTCCTTAATGGGCTGCCCTTGTGTAGTCCCAAACTCCATCCTAATCAAGCTATGAGGAAAATATGTGATGAGAACACTATCATGAGTCATAATTAGCTTATTTTAACCCAATTAAGTCAGTAAATGCTCCTACATAACCGCTGGAGAGTCACAAGTCATTGCATAATCATTCTGAAGGAAAAATAAGAAATTGGGGTTAAAACTGTAATTTTACTAGCTTATCATGAATGCAGTATAACCACGGGTTTTCTCAGGGGTTGAATGAAGGTTAATTGGTCTTAAAAAGATAACAAGTGGGTTAGAACAATCAGAAAAGGGTTTGCACGTGTCTTAAGAATTAAATGACTTTTTTAAATCCTAAAAATAGACCCACTTAATTAAATGAGGTTCTGATTAGGATAAAATCCACATAAACCATATAAATTCATAGAAAAATATTCTCTAGGGTTTAAAACCTTCAATTTGACCATCAAAATCCATTTTGACCCAAAACAGAATCACAGACAGACATTTGCCATAATTTAGATTTTTTATAAATTACCCAGTAGAACATGGTCAAAACAAAAATCTAACTTCACCATTGGATTCATTAGGTCCAAATTAGGTTTGTACCAAAATTTGGACCCAAGATGAGTTTTTCTTGACCTAGTTTGCAAATTGGTCCTATCTAATTACATTTCTGCCATTAACTTTCAAAATCCTTGCAAATAGGTCCCCAACTTTGTCATCATTCTAACAAAAAGGTCCCTGCCACAGTGAACTCCTAATCCTACAACTCCGGCGACAATCAATCGAGGATTTCTCTTTGATTGATTGATGAAATCTCCTTAAAATTGAACCGGAGATTCCTCTTGAAATCCTTTTTCAATCAGATCGATTCTTGTGCTTCAAATCTTTCCAATTTTTCATGCGAACACATGAGAAATTTGAGTTTCCAACTCCGGCGACCTTCCAAGCTTGAAAACTTGGCGTCCAAGCTCTAATCGACCCCCCGATACCTATATAAAGGCTCCTAAAGCTTGCCCATTCCTCGGAGCTTGAATTCCAGTCGAAAACCCTCCTCTTCCTACCTCCTCTTCAGCCACGAAGCTCCTCAAGCTTCGGCAACCCCTCCTGACCTCCCTCGTCATCCGGTCACAAAACCAGTGGCTGGATTCTTTTTCTCCTTCTCGTTCGCTCTTGACCATACCAGCAGGAGCCCTTCTACCTCCGTCGTCATCGTCGTTCCCTTCATCGGAGCACCTTCTTCCCTAGCTCCGGCCTACCAACACCAGCACTGTCCTCTCCCTTTCATCCACATAGCATAGGTAATTAAGTTCCCTTAAGGCCCCTAGATTAGTTCCTTCTACCAAAAAACCAAAAATAAACCCCTCGATACCACCGCTCACTTCTATCTTCCCTATCTCTGGTAGCATCTCCAGCGAGGTCCTTCGCACGCTACACTCATCCACACGCCTCACCACAACTTCCAAAAGCACCACCGTCCCTCTGCGCACAAAACCCCTATCTCTATTTACCTTCCCATCCACTCAAACCCGCTGTCGAGCAACCCACCTTTCCGTCGTCTTCCCCGTGATCGACCGGCCACCACAGACCACCATCTTCCATGAGACCACCTCCGCCACACTCGCCATGGTTCGGTGAAGCTCCTGAGCTATTCTAATGTAGCCACGAGGCCTTATTTCTTGTTTCAGGTAACAGGTCCCTTCACCGCCATTGCTGAGCTTCTCCACGAGCTTCAGGCCTTGTTTGTGCAAGGATCCGCCCAGGCGAAGCTCTAGGTGCAGTGGAACATCTCCAAGAGTGAAACAAAGGAGCCAATTAGGCTCTTTGACTGAGCCTTTGACCACAATCACGCGAAGAAGCCACTGCAGTCGCACGCAAAGAAAGGTGGTGGGATTTAGTCCCACATCGTGGACTGAGGAACCCTTGCAGGCACATAAGTTGCAAAAGTGTTGAGGGCATATCGCCTCAACACTTGAGGGGTGAGATCCCTCACACCCTTCATGCTCTTCATCCGTAACATCTCCTCCACGGACCTGGTGCACCCGACCCGCCTAAGCCATCACTTCTAGGTCACTACACCACGTCGGTGACCCTAGACCTGGGTACGCGGATCCTCCGATTACCTGATAACCCAATCTGCATGACTATGGGAGAGTGGAACCTAAGAGAGAGAAAGGAAGAGAGTGTGTGGGGCAGGGGAGGGTTTTGTTCTTCTGTGCATTGGCTAACACTTAGCCAAAATCCAAGCGCTTTCCCCTGTGCTTAAAGAAGAAGGAAGAAGACGGGCAGAAAAAGAAGGCCTGAAGAGGAGGAGAAAGAAGAGAAAGCAGAGAGAGAAAAAGGAGAGCCGCATAAGAAGAAATCAGAGAAGAAGAAGAAAGTAGAAGCATAAGAAGGAGAAGGAAAAAGTGAAAGAAGAAGAAAAAGGAGAAACAAAGGAAAGGGCCATTTAAGGCGTCTGATCTCCAAGGGTGACGTCTGATTGCTACTGTGTGGATATTTGGTCCTGATTACTATGGCATTATTGATTACTCTAGTTTACATATAACTATACTTAATAATTGGTGATCTAAATCACCATTATTTTGTTATAGATTTCTTTTTATCATGTTGAATTCTTGTTATACTCATATTTTACACTGATTATCAATTTTGAGTAGTTTATTTGGTTTAAATTCTTATGCTCATTTGCATTATTGAGATTAGTGTGTGAATTCCTATTTGCTTCCTGTGTTCGACCTCGAAACCTTTTCGAGTAATAAAATTTATTTGTTTAAGTGCTATTTTGGCTATACTACAACACAACAATCTTAAACACCGATTTAGCGTGCGAACAATATGTTAACCTAATTGTTAGCTATGACTCAAATTATTAATTACTCCGAAGCCTATTTTATTACCAATTCTAGGGGACATGTGGTGATTACATGATGATTTTAGGATTCTTTTCCCCATCAGTTGCCACCATACCTTCTTTCATATTGAAAGAACATAAGAAGGTGTCTTACGGTTACAACATCTTATCACCTCGTACATTATTTAATCATCATGACTTTCTGTACTATAGAGTCACAAGTAGTTTTACTGTTACGACCCGATTCCCAGATCCTTAAAGGACCAGAGACTGGCTCGCCTCGACTAATCCCAAGGCCTAGTCATCCAACAAGAAATAACCAAAAGCAGGAAAGTAAACCACATTCACATATGCAATATAACTAAGCAAAAGAAACGTGCAAAGCAGTAAAGGAAAAATAAATCTGTTATTTCAGTACATATCACCACAACAACAATAACAACGGAAAGTGGAAAGTAAACAGTAGAAGCAAAACAGTAACTAAAAGTCTTTTACTTACTACAATAGTTGAGAAAAGAAAAGGAAGTGCTGAAGAAAATTACGGCTGGGCTTGACTATGCCCAACACCCTCCGCAGCCGGAAGCTCGGGCTGCTCAACTCTTGGTCTTGAATAGTATTATGAAAAGATAGAGTCAGTGAACGCTAAGTAAAGTGGTATCTGTTATTATTTATGTATAAACAGTAAAAGTAACAGGTTTAATTTTCATTTCTATTTATCTGTTTATATACTTCTGTTTCACCCATTTCTCAAAGTATCCGGATATTTCTTGATCTTGCATGTTCCTCGTGAGAACAATCTTGATTGCAGTCTTTTCTATAGAGTAGAAGGTACACGTGGTGCTCTCATAGCCGGGAGGGCCAACAGGAGTCGATGTAGAGTGGCCAACCCTAACCCCGGGTCTCAACCCAAGGGAGGCTAGCTCCACTCTACACAAAAGGGGACAGTTGCTCTCCTTTGTACCACGTACTCAAGGGCCAGCACACTTCCCGTCTACAGTCCAGGTTTTCGTCTGTCCACAGGAGTTCTACTCCTAATTCCCCGTAGGGTTCATGCTCATATTCACCTCATTTATTCCAATCCAGATTTCACCTTTTACAATTCATTTCTCATCCATATACAGGCAACTCATGTTTCCATAATTCAATACATGCAACTAGTGATTTCACAGGTAATTGTTCATTAAATATAGGCAGCTCATATTCTAACAGGCAACTCACAATTATATTACAGGCAATTGCTAATAGTTTATCTCAATCATGCAAGTACATCATACAGCACAACGGTTCATTCATTTCTCTACCCTAGGGTTTATGCCACATCCTAGGGTTCCATTTGGCTATTTCCACAAGGACATTCTTATTTAAATATTATTAACGGAATTAAACCACTCTACCAGGCAACACGAGAGTAATGGGGGCTTGAACCGCAGACCCAGGCATCTCTGCGAGCTCCAAACACGTAGCAGGCTGAAACCCTATACCAGGGAAGACATCAAAAAAGGAGAGTTCAGAACAATGTACAACAGACTCTAGTATGTAGAGGAACTCGCGAGGAAAGTACAGGTATTTCGTTTGCGTAAAACAAACCCCAAATAGGTCAAAAACTTGCCTACTGTTCAAAATCAAACGTCTGGGAATAATCCCAGACATCTTAAAAGGCGTCAGATCTTTACTTTAAGTCCCTACGATATCCTTAGACGTCCAGACCTTCTCTGCGATTGTCTGAAGGCATTTTAGGTCGTCGGACAATGCTTCCAGTCGTCTGGACGCACCTCCGGACGTCTGGTGATGTGTTTAGATGTCCAAAAGCACGTGGGAAAGTGTTCCGCGCTCCTTCCCAAAGCTGCACCTGCGTACAAAATCGCAGGCGCGGTCAGCTGACAAATACCCCTACACTGTGATATGCATGGCGCAGGGAGATACATACCTTGCGATAAATGTGCTTTCAGACATCTGGCCTTAGCTCCAGACACCCAGGTACCCCGCCAGTCGTCTAGACTCCACTCTAGATGTTTGATACTGGAAAACTTCAGTACTAGGAACAAGGAACTCGCAGCTCTCTCCGCTGGCTCCGCCTTGCGCCACAGCAGCTCCAGCTGCTGTAGAGGTTCGGGAGGCCGCCTCCCCGAGCCTCCTCCTCCTCCTGTACGCTCCTGCGGTGGTCGTGCGAGCTCCGCTGAGCTTCCACCAAAGCTCCACCGACCTAGACCACCTCCTCTCGCACTCTCCTCTTTCCTCCCTTTCGCTCTCCCTTGCTCGCCCCCTCTCGCCACTCTCGCACAACACTGAAGGTGGTGGTGGCTGGTGTGTGGAGTAGAGAGGAGATAGGAGGGGCGGATTTAAATAGGAGATGTGGGGTTCAGGGTTTAGGGAAGAATGAGGAAGGGAGTGAGAAGAGGACGGTTCTACGCATCGCCCGCGTGTAGAGTGCAGTATGTAGTACAAAAATTTCATTTTTAGACGTCCGGGAATGGGTCCAGACGTCTAGACAGATGTCTGACTGAGACTCCAAACATCTTAAAAGGCTAAAAGTGTGAAGGGTCATTACATCATAACAAACTTAAAGGAAGTTTTGTCCCCGAAACTTGAGCTAACTAGGGTGCGGAAAAAGGAACATAAAACACATAACAAACTTAAAGAGGACCGAAGTAGGTCCGAGAAGATGTACCCTCAAAAAGCTTCGGGTACTGCTCTAGCATCACTGCCTCAGGCTCCCAGGTAGCCTCCTAGTATCGCTAGCTTCTCCACAGGACCATCACCAGTGGTACCTACTTCCGTCTCAAACTCTGGATGGCTCTGTCTAGTATCTGCACTGGTCTCTCGGGGTAAGTCAGGTTGTCACCCACCTCGACGCTTTTGTAGCTCAGAATGTGACTAGGATCAGTGACGTACTACTTGAGGTTGGACATGTGGAACACGTCGTGCACTCCAGAAAGCTGGAGAGGAAGGGCAAGTCGGTAAGCAACAGGTCCTACCCACTCCAGGACCTCAAAGGGCCCTACAAACCTCAGCGCAAGCTTCCCTTTCACCCCAAAATGCTGCAGGCCCTTCATGGGTGAAACACGGAGAAAGATGTCATCCCCAACCTCGAACTGCACCTCTTTGCAATTTTGGTCCGTGAACTCTTCTGCCTGCTCCTGATAGTGAGGAGTCATCCGTGAATCTGCTCTATTACCTCCTGACTCTACCGGATCAGCCTGGGACCAACCTCCCACTTGGTCCCCACCTTGACCCAACTCAAGGGTGCAGCACACCTCCATCCGTACAAAGCCTCGTAAGGTGCCATGTCGATGCTCGAGTGGTAACTATTATTATATGCAAACTTTGCCAAGGGTAAATGCTCCTCCCAGGAGCCTCTTCAGTCTAGTACACAGGCGCGTAAAAGGTCCTCCAGTGTCTGTTTGTTGCACTCTGACTGTTCGTCCGTCTGGGGATGATAAGCGGCACTGAATCTCAAACGTGTCCCCAAAGCTTGCTGAAACTCAGCCCAGAATTGGGAAGTAAAATGGGTATCCCTATCGGACACAATCTCACGTGGAACTCCGTGTAGGCGTACCACATCGCGAATGTACCTCTCTGCCAACTGTGCTGGTCCCAAGGTGACTCGGATCGGCAGGAAACACGTCGTCTTCGTCAACCTGTCTACTATCACCCAGACTGCATCGTGTCCTCATTGGGTAACCGATAAACCCACCACCAAGTCCATGGTGATGCTCTCCCACTTCCACTCTGGTACAGGAAGTGGCTGCAACGACCCTGCAGGCTTTCGATGCTCGGCCTTCACCTGCTGGCACACCAAACATTGCTGCACAAACTCACCAACATCCCACTTCATTCCTCTCCACCAAAAGTCACGTCTTAAATCATGATACATCTTTGTGTTCCCGGGATGTATAGTGAACCTGGACCCGTGCACCTTAGCCAGGAGCTTTCTCAATAACTTCTCGTCCCTAGGAATGCATAAGCGTCCCCTCATGCGCAGTATCTCATCTGTAAAGGAAAAGTCTCCTAGGTCTCCTATCAACACCCTATCCCGTAGTGTCTATAAGTACTGATCTATCATCTGTCCTGCGATGATGCGGTCTATCAACTCTGGTCACGTCTGTCGCGTCACTGTCACTGTCCCACAATACCCCTGTGACTCCCGGGGTCGCCAACTGCCCAACTCCTCCATATGTCTCCAACTCTGTGCCTATAGACTTGCCAAGTGGGCGGGCGCCTTCCGGCTCAAGGCATCGGCCACCACATTGGCCTTCCCTGGATGGTAGGAGATGCCGCAGTCGTAGTCCTTCAGGAGCTCTAACCAACATCTCTGTCTCATGTTGAGCTCCTTCTGGTCAAACAGGTACCTGAGGCTCTTATGATCTGTGAAAATCTTGAAAGTCTCACTATAAAGGTAGTGCCTCCATGTCTTCAGCGCGAAGACAACAACTGCCAACTCTAAGTCATGGGTAGGGTAGCTATGCTCAGGGGCTTCAGTTGCCGTGAAGCGTAAGCGACAACATGACCCCGCTGCATGAGCACACCCCCTAACCCCTGCAACGAAGCATCTGTGTAAACCATAAAATCGCCACTGCTGTCTGGGATGGTAAGCACAGGAGCTGAAGTCAGTCTCTCCTTCAACTCCTGAAAACATGCCTCGCACTCATTTGTCCAGGCAAAGGGCACGTCCTTTCGAGTCAGCTAGATCATAAAACGCGCAATCGAAGAGAATTCTCTGATAAACCGCCGATAGTAACTAATATGAGTGATATCGTGATGTGAATTGATGGTAATGGAATCCATTATATGATTATCCACGGTTAATATAGAAAATGTCGTTGTTGTTGTATATGTCGGAAATACAAACCATTATCATGACCATTTTATTTAATTACCTAATTTTTATTGGTTTATTCCAAGTCATTCACTGGGAGGCAGTTATTGATATACATCACTCTCTAGGTCCAAAATTATTCTTTAATTTCAAAAAGAAATTTTATGTCCAACAAAGAATGAATGAATGCTTGGTTTAATGATGTACAAAAAGAAATCAATTAAAAATGTTTGCAAAAATTAATTACAAACAAGCATCAAACACTTCATAACTATACTATAAACTATCTACTTATAAGTTATACTGTCAATACTTTCATTTATATGCCATACTAACTAATAATACACACTCTTATTACTTAACTTCACATGTTAACATATACAGTAACAGATATAGTAGCTACAGCGACAGATATAAACGTCGCTAGACCCTAGAAAAATTGTATACAAACTTTAAGAAGGAAACAAGGGTCTATAGTGACATTTATTTCACCTACAGTGACATTTTATTTTGTCAGTAAAAGTATGAAGTTATATATATATAGCTATACTACGTATATATATATGCACATTATTTATCATATACATATTTATTTGCAAATACTGTTTATATGGATTTCTGTTATATATTATACATATACATACTTCTCTTCTCTCTTTCACTCTTCAAATCTTCTCGGTACTTCTTCTCTTCTTAATTTTACTCTTAGTTTTAAAACTTAGGTGTTCTTTAACTTTCATTCTTCTTCGTGCTTAAAATGTCATTAGGGCTCTTACTTAAACAAAAATTTGTTTAATTTGCGGGCATGCTTTTCAAGGGATACACAGCACCTAGCGACTGGGTGGGACCAGACCTCTACTAAGCGTGCCCTAATTGCTTAATTAAGCCACTTAATTATTTGTTTTGGCACACATTTGGGTTAATAAGCCCTCGCATACACAGGCCCTCGGCCCCCCACACACACATAACGTTCTCAATGGTTAGAGAGGTATGATGTTCGGTTGTTTCGGGCACCCGGTGCCCGTGACGACTGAACATCTTACAACACAAAACAATAGAAAGTGTTGCGGATGCTCAGCAGTAACCGATGTGGCGCTATCTGAGCACCGCATCTGCGTTGGAATTGGGCTACGGCTGTGTAGAATTAAGGATTTTGGCCCTCAATTCGAGGGCCATAATTTATTATAAAATAAAAATAAATTATAGGAAAATAAAGTATTTACATAATACTACTTAATTGTACAATTAATTTATATTTTTAATTATATTTATTGTATAAATAAATTAGCTAAAGTATACAGTTTATACGTACTTAATTTTAGGCTTTGTTCCTTAATTATGTATAAATTAGTTATTATATGGTCTAATTGACCTTATCTAGAGTTAGTATATGTGTCTAAATATTTTATAAACATTTTTATTGTATTTTACAGGTTTCATTTCTATTTTATTTACATTTAAATAGCAACATTTTGGACTGTTTATTTGTAAATTAAATTTAAATAGTGTATACATTATAAATATACTTAAATTAGGTTAACTTACTTAAAATACAGTAGTATACATATACAGTATAAATTAACTTAGTTTTAACTTAAATTACTAATTTATTTTAATTTAATCTAATAACTTAACTGGTAACTTAATAAATTAATTATTTATTCTATATATATAATTAAATTGTGATACAAAGTTTAATATGTTTATAATATACATATAAATACGTATATACAGTATTATAACTTAATATGGTTGTTTATAGTGCTTATTACTTTATATAGCTTATTGTACATATACATTAGTTTAATTAATAATTAGTTGTATAATTAATGATATATATGGCTATCTATGCGCACAAATACTCAAGAACAATATTAGTAATAACAAAAAAGATTTGCACAAATAATCAAACCACAGAAAATGCAGAAGATGTATAGTGGTTCCCCTCCCTTGGGTACTTTACTACCTAAGCTTTCCAGCTTAGGATTTTTAACCCGATTCTCTCAACCCCGAGAGAATCAATTTACTAAACCAAGGTAATTAATGGGTTACCTCAACCCAAGTACAAAAATGGGCTTGTTACAACCCAACGAGCAAGAAGCTCAAAATACAAATAAGAACTGGTGTCAGAAAGAGAACTCTTACAACAAGAATTCCTATGCCTCCCAACAATAATTAAAATAATATTACCAATTTGAGAGCCTAGGATGGACGTAAATCGCTTCATAGATGCGTGAGAAAAATACGTCATTGAAGTGTTTGCAAAAGCGTAGAGAGATTGAGAGCAGCAAACTATTCCTTCTCTTGAATATGTGGTGGAAAAATGTAATATAGCTCTAGAATTTTTCTTCTCTATTTCTTATATGCAAACTAATTGTCCAAGGGTTTATTTATATAGTTAGGACCTTAGTAGGTTGTCTACTAGACGTTGGGGTTTAAATCCCAACGTTCACATAGCCTAAATTAATTTTTTAGCCATTCAGTTTTGAGCCAACGGCTACCTAGTACCGATACTAAAGTACCTGTACCGGTACTAGCAGCTCACTGCCACTAGTACATGAGTCCTGGTACCGGTACTCATCATGGGTACCGGTACTTGTGACTCCCAGGTTTAGAATTCCTTGGGCACAGTAACCTACCTGTATCGGTACTCATCATGGGTATCGGTACTTGTAAGGTTCAGGCCAGAATTAAGCCTTCAACCTGTGGCCAACATGTACCGGTACTCATGGTTAGTACCGGTACTTGTTGTTCACAGTTTGAGACGAATTCTCAAACCTGTGCCTTGCAAATACCAGTACTGATGAACAGTACCGGTACTTGCTTACAAGTACCTATTTTAAGTGCTTTAATCTAATACGTACTTTGAAAATGATCGCAATATAAATCCTAATTTATCTCTACTTGATTTTACGATCAAAGTTATGATTCTTTGCTAAGAGGTATATACAATCTATAAATATAAAATCTAAACCACAGAAACTACGGTCGAAGATGATCTTCTTCTCCTCGACTCATCCTTGTCATCCTCCATGACATGATCTTTTTCTTCTCACCATCATGCCTCCATCATTTCTTGTTTGCCTTGATCTTCACCTAAATCTGCAAGAACTCAATTGCAAACATTAATCCATAATAATTTTGTTAACACCAAAATAAGATGTGGAACAAGATTCCAACAATTAAGATATATATAGTATAATCTAACTTAATTACTTAAATTATATACTACAATATATACATGAGTTATTTATATTATAAATATGTATAATTTACATTATAGCTAGTAGGCTTACTAAATAGATTAAATATATGCCTATATACATATTATACAAAGGATTTTTAGTATTTTTAGACTTTTTTTACTTTTTATGGTTTTTATATATGTGTTAGAGATAAGAGATGAGAAGGGAGGAGATAGATGAGGAGAAAGAATTTTTTTGGTCCTTTTCAACTTTGATTCATTTTATTTAATTTCATGGTATATAGAACTGTCGATTGGCAAATTATACCAAGTCGAAGGTTCTGATTACCATGAAAATTGGTACAGGTGTAAAGAAATACCTAATCTTCAATCATATAGGTTTATTTTATTTTTTAGCTTTTTTATATGATTTTTATTTAAACTCAAAGTTCACACATTCTAGGCCTTTTAAAGGTTTCCTAAAGGTATTAAGGCCTAGAATGGATCCTAAGAGGTCTAAAAGGTAGTGGACTGCCTCTAACATATTCAGTATAACATATGGAAGGGATCTATGTAATGTAGCATGCTAATCAACTTGGATTTCAACTTAATTAACCTAATGGGCAGTTAAGCTTAAAGTATAGCAGACAAAAGAAGATTTAACAAATTCCAAGCCGTCAATTGATGGAGACATGCATAAAAAAAAACATGAAAGCCTGTTTACAACATTCAACACAAAATTCTACATCAGTCAGCTATTTAACCAACTACATCCTAGGCTACTGTCCACTGAACTCTCAGGACAAAATCTACTGCAACAACAGCAGCAAGGCAGAAGGCAATGCAACAGCAAGCAACTACTGAAACTCATCTACTGGGAATCAGTAGATCTGATGTCCAGCAGTCAAAGACAGTAGCTAAAGCTACTGAACTCCAACCCTGCAGCAGGGCAGATTGAATTCCAGACGGCTTAACTGCTGCTGCAGTTAATCCACCTGGAAAGAAATCAAATCTGCAACAGGGAAGGAACTCCAATTCAGTTACCTAATAACATAAAACAAAAATCAAATTCCAGATCAAACTATAGACAACCTGATTAGGAATTCAATATGACTGAGTCAAGAAATCAGATACTGAAAATAGTGGGAATGTAGCTGCTTCTGCAGCAAATTGCTATACATCTGGGATTTAAAGACAAAATCAAAAATCACTCTAGTGAAGAACTTTGACAAGGATTAAAAAAAAAAACACTTGGGAATACAAATCAAGATCAAGATCCCTTGTCAGTAGAATCTTATCAAATCAGATCTGAAAGAGAGCTGCTTTAGCTCTTTCTAATGCTATAGACAGCATGTAGAAGGAGTTAGATCAGTCAATTTGAAACATAAATTCAAATCCCAGAATTCTGAAACCTTAAGGAATATGGAGAATTCCTTAGGTTGAAAAATCAGAACCATTCTTCAAAATCAACTAATGAATACAAGGTAGATCCTCAAATCAACAACATTGATTTTTCATTGACTCTACCATGCATTAAAGGCATTAAAATCTTTACAAAAACTCAAATCAGATTATTGCTCATCTGAGGTGAATTCTGACTTCAGAATCACCTCAAATTCCCAACCAAATAGTGAATCACATCAACAATGTCTCAGTTTGCTAGATCAAAATGTTCAAAGCTCAAATAATTAAAATTCTTTACAATCCAAATTCAACACAAATCCAGCAAATCAGTTCTCTTTTAAGCTCAGATCAGGGGCTTTTGTGAGCAAAATGGGATGAATGGGAAGCCCCTAATGTGAATTTTGATGCTAATTTCAGATCTAAGGTTAGAAACCAATCAGATCTAAAATTAGGTCTAATGAGTGGCTGAATTGCGAGAAACAAATCCTGAAAATCAGAAGTGATATGGAAAACATGAAGATGGAGAAAATTCATGATCAGTGACTGTGTGAAACCATCCCCTCTGATCTTGGAATGATCAGAGGAGGTGAAGGGGGGAAATCTAATATAAATATACTCCTAATGCTAAACTAACATAACAGCAAATTAATCACTAATTCTAACTCTAATTCTACTACTAATCTACCTAACTACTGCTACAGCTAAACTACAAAGCAATAAAACTATTCTAACAGGAAGAATGGGACCTATGGGTCCTTAGCCGGTGGCTAAGGAGGAAAAAGGGAGGGAGGTGAGCTCTAACGGAGGGAAAAGCCTTCAGTGAAGCTTCAGGGTCGTCCTCAGGTGCTATGAGGTCCTTAGCGACGAGGAGGGTTAGAGAGAAGTCAAGGATTTCATAGCCGATGGCTGTGAAATCAGGGATTTGATGAAGAGAGGAAACTGGAGTGGAGGAACGATCGCTAAGAGAGTAGGAGAGAGTGATCCCCTGCACGCGTGACCACTGAGGTGCTTAAATAGCAATCTCAGTGTCCTAGATCACCGTGTGGGTGAAGATTGACGATGAGGGAACCGGCGGCAAGGATGAGAGGAGAGGAGCACGCAGGCTGCCAAATTGAAATCTGACCGTAGGATGGGATCTGGGGGTTGGGTGAGCACACGCGCCGCTTTGAGCGAAGCTTTGATTTAGAACAGGCTGCAGATCAAAATCAAGGGAGAATGGATGACTGAGATCCTTCGTGTTCTTCACGTGCTATAGTGCACGTGCAGAGGCAGTAGGTTGCCAATTCTATTGGGCAATTTGCAGGGAGAGGCCCCTTACGAAGGGGTAGAAAAATTATAGGTAGGTCCATAAGTGGTAGGAAATAATAACCGAATGGACCCTAAAGGCTTTCAAAGAGGTCCCTGCAGGTTACAAATAGGTCCAGGAAAGTTTTCTAATGAAGGAAATGTGATTGCATAAAGGACCTAAATGTAAATTCTAAGTTTCAAGGCTTTAATGATGTCCAAATGCCTTCAAGTTTCTATATGTGCTCAATTGAACATTTGAGAAATTAATTATACTTTTGATTTGGACTTTTAAACTTGTTTGTGTGTTCAATTAACACTTGGATCACCATTTGACCTTTTTCTCAAGAATATCTCGTTTTATGACCTAATTATGCAATTTTAACATAGAACTAAGGTTTTAGGTCTTTTTCTTTGATTCCCATAGTTAACCCTTTTTATGTGTTAATTTGATATTGTTTAACCCAGTTTCTAGATTAACTTTAGCTTTTTAGCTATGATGAGTAGCCACTCATCATACCCTGATGCTTAGGTTTTGTTTGTCCCTTAGCAAACAATTCATTAAAGTGCAAAGCAATTTACGTATTAGCAAGGTAAGTGTGAAGAGATATCTTTTCTTCTTTTCATTTTTCTCAAAGTTTTAAGTGTTTAAAGATGATCTTTATGCTAAAAGATTTTCCGATAAACCAACCGTGTTTATGTTTGGACATTGTGAGAACCTTATTACTGAGGAAGACTGACCAGAACTCAAGACTTAAATGACATAGATAATCTCTCAACTAACAAGGACTTTTGATATTTAAACCTTAAGTCGAATTCCAGGACTCAGGGGGTTTTACATAGACTCGCAATGCTACGAGGTTATGGCTGTGCTTTGTGAAAAGTTAGGACTAACCAAGTGAATTCTAAAACTCAATCCCGGGGTTTCACCTCTTTTTATGTCCAGGTTGGTCCTAACTTCAGCTCATGTTTTTGGATGACTCTTAAGAAATGACGAGTACTCAAATCCAACTCTTATTGTGTTTGTGGCTCAAAGAATTTTTGGTGGAAGAACAGGGCATTTGTATTGAACCCTGAAAACATTTTTGGTGGAACTTTTGTATTTATAGACTTAGAGAACATACTTGACTTATTCTAAAGAACTTTCTTTTTAGACTTTTCTGATTTCTTTTTTTTTTTGTTTTTTCTTCTGTCAGTATGTCTCCGACAACTTTATTTAGTAGAGCTCACCTTATTTGGTGGGTGAGTTTTTTTGTGGAAAGAGCTTCTCCTAGACACAAGACTAAAGGTTAGGACAAAGAGTATACCTGCATGCACAGGTAAGGACTCCACCTTCCCTAATGAACACTAGGGTTGAATTTCAAGTTCAAATGGTTTTTCCTGACATTGTGTAGTGTAAGCCAAGGTTACTTAGACTCCTAAGTCAAAGCAAACAAGCGAATCCTATACTGGTGACTCAGGTACAAGAATATGTCCTAAAGTTAGGAGAGACTGTGGTCTATCTTGTCAAAGCTCAAAGTGTATTAAGCCAAAGCTTGAATCAAGCTACAGTGGCCCGGCAAGTCAAACCAGCAAAGGTTGAATGTCCATAAACACTTATTCTATTTTTATTTTCAGCTACAAGATCATAGTTAAACACTTATTTTTCTTCTTTAAAACTTTCTCCTTAGAAATTTCTTTGGAGTTCTTCCTTGACAATAGAGTGCATGTCCCTTGTTGTATTTTTGGAGTTTTTGTGTTTTATCTTTTTTTTTGGTGTTTTTGATAATACTATACTATAGGTGTGTCTACAATTGCATTTCAGTTGAATGGTTCAACATTTACACCCCTCATGCTTAAATGTTGCAATGTCCTCATTGAATGAATAGGGTGGATGCAAATGCATGCTCTGCTTTTCACTATCTTAGACTGGGTGATGGAAGGAAGTCGGAATGAGGAGATAAAATCTCTGTGCGGACGATTTCAAGTTTGATATAAGATTAGAGTGGAAAGTCGGGCTAGGAAGTGAAATGCATGACATGTGTGTCAATGAAAGTATGCTAAAAATGCAAAGGTAGACACCTAATGCAAATAATAGTAGAAATAAGAAAGGTGAAAAATAGCTATATACAAGGACAGGTTTTTGCTAAGTTTAACACCTTCAGCTAGGCGTAAATTCAGTTGGCAATTCAAAATGTAGGAGCGAAATTGTGGACTTGACAAGTCTGAGATCATGTGGCTCAATGAAAGGTTTTAGTCTTTGTCCATTGACGGTAAAAGGTTTAGATTTGTCAATTTTAGTGATCTCAACGGCCCCATTGTCAAAGATTCTCATGATTTTGAAAGGTCCAGTCCATTTGGATCTTAGTTTCCTTGGAAAGAGTTTTAGTCTAGAGTCGAAGAGAAGGACTTTTTGACCAGGGTGAAATGATTTCCTATGAATGTGACGGTCATGGAAGGCCTTAAGTTTATCCTTATAAATCCTTGAGCTTTCATAAGATTCATTCCTTAACTCATCTAGCTTGGAAATTTGTAATCTTCTATGATCACCGGCCTTCTCTAGGTCCAAGTTACATTTTCTGATGGCCCAATAGGCTTTGTGCTCAAGTTCTATGGGAAGATGGCAGTGTTTCCCGTACACAAGTCTAAAAGGAGACATGCCTAATGGGGTTTTGTGAGCTGTCTTATATGCCCATAACGCATCAGAAAGGTAGGAAGACCAATCCTTTCTATCTGGTCGAATGGTAGTCTACAAAATCTTCTTGATCTCCAGGTTGGACAATTCAGCAAGTCCATTGGTTTGAGGGTGATATGGTGTAGCAATCCTATGTGACACCCCATACTTTTGAAGTAGGGACTGAAAATGTGTGTTTCAAAAATGAGACCCTCCATCACTAATGATGTCTTTTAGTACCCCAAATCTAGAGAAGATGAAATCTTGAACAAATTGTGTCACAACTCTATGATCATTAGTCCTCGAGGGGATGGCTTCTATCCATTTAGAAGCATACTCAACTGCTAACAAGATATACTCGAAGCCATAAGATTTAGGAAAATGTCTCATGAAGTCAATGCCCCAAATGTCAAAGATTTCGCACACTATGATCAGATTCAAGGGCATCATGTCCCGACGGCCAATACTGCCGAAAGACTGACAGCGTGAACATGCCCTGCTATATTCGTGTGCATCTTTAAAGATTGTGGGCCAATAAAAATCGCTCTACAAAATCTTTGCAGTAGTCTTTTTGCCAGAGAAATGACCGACGCACACCTGGTCATGGCAGAACGATAAGATGCTTTCTATCTCCTTATCAGGGACACACTTCCTAAGAATTTAGTCTTTGCAGTGTTTGAAAAGCCATGGTTCTTCCCAGTAATAGTGCTTGGCCTCGGATCTAAGTCTGTCTTTTTGATGTCGAACCCAATCAGTGGGGAGGATTCCAAAAGCCAGGTAGTTGACAATGTCAGCATACCAAGGAAGATCAGAATGAATGACCAGCAATTACTCGTCAGGGAAGTGGTCAGAAATAGTCAAAGAAGGAGAAATCGCTTCAGAAGGAAGGCAGGATAAGTGGTCAACTACCACATTCTGCTTTCCAGCCTTATCACGAATCTCTAAATCAAATTCCTACAAAAGTAGGATCCATCTAATTAGACGAGATTTCGCGTCCTTCTTGGCGAGAAGATGTCGAACTGCAGTGTGGTCGGTGTAGACTATAATGTGGGAACCTAAAAGATAAGATCTAAATTTTTCCAGTGCAAATATTACAGCTAGCAATTCCTTTTCTGTGATGGTGTAATTCCTCTGAGCTTCATCTAAGGTCTTGCTAGCGTAATAGATGACTGTGGGTTTCCCGTTCAGTTTTTGACCAAGGACAGCCCCTACTGCGTAATCAGAGGCATCACACATGATCTCAGAAGGGTGAGACCAATCTAGAGGTTGCAGTACTGGTGCCTTGGTGACCAGATCACGAAGTGTCATATAGGCATGAACACAATTGTCAGAGATCTGGAAGTCTACATCTTTAGAGAGGAGATTAGTGAGAGGTCGGGCTATTTTCGAGAAATCCACTATAAAGCAGCGATAAAAACCAACATGCCCAAGAAAAGATCTAATTTGTTTAACCGACGAAGGTAGTGGTAATTCAGAAATCAATTTCACCTTCGCACGGTCAACCTCTATTCCTCTCTCAGAGATAAGTTGACCTAACACTAGTTCTTCTGGTACCATGAAATGTGATTTCTCCCAGGAAAGTACCAAATTCACATTTATGCATCTTTGCAAGACCTTAGTCAGGTGGTCTAAGCATGCATCAAATGTTCTCTCGAAGATCGAGAAGTCATCCATGAAGGCTTCTAAGCAATCACCTACCAAATCAGAAAAGATTGCAAACATACACTGCTGAAATGTAGCAGGTGCATTGCATAATCCAAAAGGCATCCTACGGAATGCGAAGGTTCCGTAGGGGCAGGTGAACGTCACTTTTTCCTGATCATCGGGGTGAATCGCCACCTGATTATATCTTGAATAGCCATCTAGAAAGTAGAAAAATCTATTCCCCGCCAGTCTTTCCAGTATCTGATCAATGAAGGGCAATGGGAAATGATCTTTCTTCGTGGCCTGGTTGAGTTTTCGGTAATCGATACATACTCGCCATGAACTAGCAATACATGTAGGGATGACTTCTCCAGAATTAGTGGTGATGACGGTTAGTCCAGCCTTCTTTGGCACAACCTGAACAGGACTTACCCATCTGCTATCAGAAATGGGGAAGATAATTCCGTTGTCTAACCACTTAATCATTTCATTTTTTACCACCTCTTGAAGTGTGGGGTTCAATCTACATTGGAGCTGTATAGTAGGTCTAGATCCTTCTTCAGTGAAAATCCTATGTGTGCAGTAAGAAGGACTAATGCCAGTTATGTCAGAGAGGCTCCATCCTATAGCCTGTCTATGTGCTCTCAGGACAGATAAGAGTTATGATTCTTGATCAGATGATAAGAAAGAGTTAATAATCACAGGATAGGTTTGATCAGGTCCTAAGAAAACATACTTAAGAGAATCAGGGAGAGGTTTGAGCTCAACAGGTACAGGATCAGAAGGAGCAGGTGTGGAAGTCTCAGGAGATCCTAGAGACACTAATGGTATAGGAGGTAAGTCCTCAGTCTCTAAGGTGGGTATCTCAGTGAAAGTCAAGTCAGAGTCCAAAGAGTGTTGAGGTTCTAAATTTAGTGAGTCAATTAGGGTATCTTCAACCAATCGATCCAAAGAATCCAAGGAACAGATTTCCTCAATTAAACTACAAGTCGATCCTCTTTGGGCCTAAAAAATATCAATTTTTATTTTCTGATCTCCGAACTTCAATTCTATAAGGCCCTCCTCACAATTAATGTTTGCCTTGGCCGTAGCCAATAAAGGTCTTCCTAAAATGATAGGTGTGTTCTAGATATCTTTAGGTACTTCCATGTCAAGGACTATAAAGTCTACAAGAAAGTAAAAATCCTTGACCCGCACTATAACATTTTCCAACACTCCCTAAGGTGTCTTAACTGACCTGTCAGCTAATTGCAGGGACACCTTGGTTGGCTTCAGATTGCCAACCTCAAAATGTGTCAGTAGAGAGGTTGGGATAAGATTGATGGAAGCACCTAAGTCAAGTAGTGCTCTGTTAAATGTGGTGTTACCTATCATGCAGGATAGGAGAGGGGTGCCTAGATCTTTTATCTTAGTAGGGAGGGTACTGGAAATAATGGAACTAGCTTGTTCCGAGAGGATGATTGGACTACTCCCTTTTTGAATCCTTGCTTTACACTTAGGTGTACATAGGTCTTTTAAAAACTTAGTGTCAAGAGGTATGTGGTAAATTGCATCCAACAAGGGGATGTTTATGTGGACTTGCTCAAAGAGCTTAAGCAAATCCTCCTCAGGTGCCACACAGGTCTTTTTCTTTCCTTTCTCCTTCTTCTTTAAAGCCTCTGGAAATGGTATAGAAGTGGTGACAAAAGGTTCATTCCTAGGAAAAGAAGTAGGAAATGGTAAATCAGATGGAGTAGAGGTAGAAGACTTGGGACAAGGTATAGAAGCAGGAAAAGGTGGATCTATGGTGCTTTTACCACTCCTAGTGACTATGGCTTTTGGTTTGGCCCTAGATGTAGATGGTAATTCGGAATTAGGTAGCAGAGGTGGTTGGGTTTGTGTATAGGAAGAATTTGGGTCAGTGTAAAATTCGGTGTCATGCAAGGGTTGTGAGATGACATGTGCTTGACCTTGCATTGCCGGTCTAGGTTGAACATACCTCTGGGCGGGTATGTTCCTAGGGTTGGGTTGTGCTTGAGATGGAAGTGAATGTGGTTGACGGGATTCCATCAAGTGTGATAGCTGGGCTCTCATCTCAACTAAGGCCATGTCCTGTCTCTGCTGCATAGCAATATTCTGCTGTTGCATATCAACTAGAGCTTTCATGATAGACCCCAACTGGTCATCTCGTGTAGGCCCAGGTTGAGAGTATTGGGCGGGCCTGGGTTGGGGTTGCTGGTAGGCACGCGGTGGATATCCATGTGATTGTGGAGGTGGTGCTCTGATCGGGTTGTACTGGGTGGTGCAGAAGGTTGTTGAAAAGGAGGTCTCTGTAAATTTCCCAACCACGAGAAATTTGGATGATTATGCCATCCAGGGTTGTAGGTTTGTGCAAAAGGGTCATTGTGAATGGCATGGAGCTCCTCCGAAGCTCCAGAAGGTGCAGGGAAGTCAGTGTAGGGAGGAACAAAGGTTCCTCCAACCGGTGAAGGATATGGAAATGGAAAATCCGGTAGTGCAGATTGTGTCATAAAAAGGTTATTCATAGTTTCCCTCCCTGTGGGAAACTGGGAATAAGTGTTTTGTGCCGGTGACTGAGAAGAAGATGATGAAGGTTTTGAGAGAAATTTCATACTTCATCTACTTTCTTCTCAATTAAGCCCACCTTATCCAGTTGACTAACCACTATCTCTAAGTCTCTGCTACTGGATTGGGCTTCGTGTACCCCCGTATGTGAGTGGGAATGTGAGGACTTTCTATTAAACATGCTCACCGAAGCATTATTAATAGAATTCTCGGCCATACCTTCGAGGAGCTCAAAGGCTGAGTCCTCATCTTGACACAGGAAATTGCCTCCCCAAGCGGCATCTACGAAATTCCGTGTGTCATCATGGAGCCTATGGTAGAAGATCTGGACCTATTGCCAGTGTGGGACACCATGGTTGGGACATTTTCTTAGAAGCTCGTGGAATCTCTCCCAAACCTCGTGCATTTGTTCTATTGAATTTTGAGTGAATGTGGTGATAGCACACCTTAAGGCATTAGTGCGACCTACAGGAAAGTACTTCTTTAAGAACTCATGTTCTAAAGAAGCCCAAGAATCTATAGGTGTAGTCCGTGCAAGTGTTCTAAATCAAAAGGCGGCCTTATCTTTTAATGAAAAGGAGAATATTTTCATCAAAAGGGTGTGCTGATCATGACCTTGTGGACCCAGAGTATGAGCAAGATTTTTCAGTTCCTCTAAATGCTGAAAAGGGTCCTCAGAAGCAAGTCCATGGAAGTGAGGAATGAGTGCTATAATGTTCGGCTTCAGTTCGACAGCACGACCCCCATCGGGATATTGTACCACATGCATCGGTTGAGCAACTGCAGAAATATAGTAATCCCGTAGTTGAGGTCTGCAAGGTTGGGGTGGTGCCTGAGGGTTTCTAGGTTGGGGTGGTTGTGGTTGGGGGTTAGCTAAGAGATTAACAGCTTGAGCAAGTTGTTGCACCTGTTGGGTTAAGGTATTCATTTGTAGTTGTGTTTCAAATAGGTGATGAAGATGAGGCATAGGTCCTCTCTTCGAGGGTGGGTTAGGAAGATTAGGATATGGTGGAGGTTGGAACCTATGGATAGGTGGTGGTGGTGGAGGATGTGCAATCAGATGTGGAGGAAGTTCTTCAAAATCCTCGAATTGTGATGACTCATGATCATCCTCTTGGTGAGTGGAATAGTGAATAGGAGTTTGAGACTCGGGAGGCAAAGGATTGGAAGTGGAAGGCAAAGAAGTGGATGCAATTACTTGGGCATCAGTACCCAAGGGGAGTATTAGCTCTAGGTTCTGGGATCTCCTACCTTCCATTGAGTTGGTTTTTGAAAGCAAATTTAATTCAATTCGTCACAACTCAATGGAAAAGTAAAGTTTTAGCTTAATTCACAGAAAGCAGAAAATCCCAATCAAATCTCAATCAACTCAAGAGACCAATTCAAGCAAGTGAGAAGAATCGAATTTTACCTAGAGGCTGCTACGTAAAATTATATAGTATGCAAACATCTATTTCAAATAATTGTACGCGTCCTAAAATGGACCTAGCAATGTGCAGACCACTAAAATCCACTGGGAGTCTAAATAAGACTGGCGTGCGAATCCAGATCCTGTGGTTGCAGAAGGAGATAAGGTAGAAACCCGTGTGTTGTGATCTTAAGTGATCGTGCTGTGTGCACGATAGCAATCAACACAATGCGGTAAAATCTCAGTCAAGGTTTCACTCAGATTAAATGTCTCCTTTTGATTTAATTCAAATGATTATGAGGTGACTTCTATGCTGCTCGTCTTGCTTTTTAATCAATTCAATACACAAGATGGTCTTCTTAGATTTTAAGTCAAATGCACTTATGACAGGAGTTTGAGAAAGGTAAGGAATGCATACTTGATTCCAGCAATCTACAATATGCAAATTTGACTTGGAATTAAAATCTAGCAGGTAAAATTTGCAATCTAAGATGGATGCCTAAGGGTATGCTGCTGCTAGATAAGGATGAGAACTTTTTGATTTTTTTTTTTGAATTTTTTAATTTTTTTGGATTTTTAATAATGCAACAAACAAAAACAAAGAAAGAAATCGATTCGGAAAACCGCGAACGGAAAACCATGTTGATGAGATGAGTCTGAGAAATAGAAAAATAGTGTCCAGAAAGTCCACAGTTATTACAATAAATGTGTGAGTACAGGCTCTCACAACTTATGACTAACAGATGGTCCTAAGTAGCATACCTAAGTCTAACTAAACTATACTGTACTACTACTATACTATTACTCATACAGCTACTCTGAGGGAACACTCCGCCTGGACGTCGAGTCAAAAGCGTAGCGGTTCCACCAAGAAGACGGCCTCCACCTGGAAGGTGATGCTGGTCCTTCTACTCCTTAAGTGATGTGGAAAGATAACAAATGATTAATAAAAGAATAAAAGAATGTATACACAACAAAGAATTAATCAATGGAAGAAAATAATTATGTACAAACAATGGGTTTGAATGAAATGAAATAAAGAATTATATACAAATAAATAATTAAAAAGTAATTTTGGTGTAAAGAGAGTTGCCTCCCCGGCAACGGTGCCAAAAATAATGATGAATGATATCGTGATGTGAATTGATGGTAATGGAATCCATTATATGATTATCCACGGTTCATATAAAAAATGTCGTCGTTGTTGTACTATATGTCGGAAATACAAATCGTTATCATGACCATTTTATTTAATTACCTAATTTTTACTAGTTTATTCTAGGTCGTTCACTGGGAGGCAGTTATTGATATACATCACTCTTTAGGTCTAAAATTATTCTTTAATTTCAAAAAGAAATTTTACGTCCAACAAAGAATGAATGAATGAATGTTTGGTTTAATGATGTAGAAAAAGAAATCAATTAAAAATGCTTGTAAAAATTAATTACAAATAAGCATCAGACACTTCATAGCTATACTATAAACTATCTACTTATAAGTTATACTATCAATACTTTCATTTATATACCGTACTAACTAATAATACACACTCTTATTACTTAACTTCACATGTTAACATATATAATAATAGATATAGTAGCTACAGCGATAGATATAAACGTCACTGGACCCCAGAAAAACTGTATACAAACTTTAAGAAGGAAACAAGGGTCTATAGTGACATTTATTTCACCGACAGTGACATTTTATTTTGTCAGTGAAAGTATGAAGTTATATATATATATAGCTATACTACATATATATATACACATTATTTGTCATATACATATTTATTTACAAATACTATTTATACGGATTTCTATTAGATATTATACATATACATACTTCTCTTCCGTCTTTCACTCTTCAAATCTTCTCAGTACTTCTTCTTCTCTTCTTAATTTTACTCTTAGTTTTAACACTTAGGTGTTCTTTAACTTTCATTTTTCTCCGTGCTTAAAGTGTCATTAGGGCTCTTAAACAAAAATTTGTTTAATTTGCTGCATGCTTTTCGAGGGATACACAGCACCCAGCGACTGGGTGGGACCAGACCTCTACTAAGCGTGTCCTAATTGCTTAATTAGGCCGCTTAATTATCTATTTTGGCACACATTTGGGCTTAACAAGCCCTCGCATACACAGGCCCCTGGCCACACACACACACACTGAGTTCTCAATGCTTAGAGAGGTATGATGTTTGGTTGTTTTGGGTGCCCGGTGCGCATGATGAATGAACATCTTACAACACAAAAATAATATAAAGCACTGCGGACACTTAGCAGCAACCGATGTGGCACTATTTGAGCACCACATCTGTGCTGGAATTGGGCTACGGCTGTGTAGAATTAAGGATTTTGGCCCTCAATTCGAGGGCCATAATTTGTTATAAAATTAAAATAAATTATAGGAAAATAAAGTATTTACATAATACTACTTAATTGTACAATTAATTTAGATTTTTAATTATATTTACTATATAAATAAATTAGCTAAAGTATACAGTTTAAACATAATTTTAGGTTTTGTTCCTTAATTACGTATAAATTAGTTATTATATGGTCTAATTGACCTTATCTAGAGTTAGTATATGTGTCTAAATATTTTATAAACATTTTTATTGTATTTTACAGGTTTAATTTCTATTTTATCTACATTTAAATAGCAACTTTTTGGACTATTTTATTTGTAAATTAAATTTAAATAGTGTATACATTATAAATATACTTAAGTTATGTTAACTTACTTAAAATACACTAGTATACATATACAGTATAAATTAACTTAGATTTAACTTAAATTACTAATTTATTTTAATTTAATCTAATAACTTAACTGGTAACTTAATAAATTAATTATTTATTCTATATATATAATTAAATTGTGATACAGAGTTTAATATGTTTATAATATACATATAAATACGTATATACTGTATTATAACTTAATATGGTTGTTTATAGTGCTTATTACTTTATATAGCTTATTGTGCATATACATTAGTTTAATTAATAATTAGTTGTATAATTAAGATATATATAGTATAATATAAATTAAATACTTAAATTATATACTACAATATATACATGAGTTGTTTATATTATAAATATGTATAATTTACATTATAGCTACTAGGCTTATTAAATAGCTTAAATATATGCCTATATACATATTATACAAAGGATTTTTAATATTTTTGGATTTTTTTTACCTTTTTGTGGTTTTTATATATGTGTTAGAGATAAGAGATGAGAAGGGAGGAGATAGATGAGGAGAAAGAATTGCTTTTGGTCCTTTTCAACTTTGATTCATTTTATTTAATTTCATGGTATACAGAACCGTCGACTGGCAAATTATACCAAATCGAAGGTTCTGATTACTATGAAACTTGGTACAGGTGTAAAGAAATACCTAATCTTCAATCAGACAGGTCTATTTTAGTTTTTATACTTTTTATATGATTTTTATTTAAACCCAAAGTTCACACATTCTAGGCCATTTAAAGGTTTCCTGAAGTGTATTAAGGTCTAGAATGGATCCTAAGGGGTCTAAAAGGCAGTGGACCGCCTCTAACATATTAAATATAACATATGGAAGGGATCTATGCAATGTAGCATGCTAATCAACTTGGATTTCAACTTAATTAACCTAAGGGGCAGTTAAGCTTAAAGTATAGCTGACAAAAGAAGATTTAACAAATTCCAAGCCTTCAATTGATGGAAACATGCATAAAATAAATACATGAAAGCCTGTTTACAACATTCAACACAAAATTCAACATCAGTTAGCTATTTAACCAACTACATCCTAGGCTACTGTCTACTGAACTCTCAGGACAAAATCTGCTGCAACAACAGTAGCAAGGCAGAAGGCAATGCAACAGCAAGCAACTGCTGAAACTCATCTGCTGGGAATCAGCAGATTTGATGTCCAGCAGTCAAAGACAGCAGCTGAAGCTACTGAACTCCAACCCTACAGTAGGGCAGATTGAATTCTAGACGGCTTAATTGTTGCTGCAGTTAATCCATCTGGAAAGAAATCAAGTCTGCAACAGGGAAGGAACTCCAATTCAATTACCTAATAACTTAAAATAGAAAATCAAATTCCAGATTAGACTATAGACAACCTGATCAGGAATTCAATATGACTGAGTCAAGAAATCAGATACTGAAAATAGTGGGAATGTAGCTGCTTCTGCAGCAAATTGCTATACATCTGGGATTTAAAGACAAAATCAAAAATCACTCTAGTGAAGAACTTTGACAAGGATTTAAAAAAAAAAAAACACTTGGGAATACAAGTCAAGATCAAGATCCCTTGTTAGTAGAATCTTATCAAATCAGATCCGAAAGAGAGCTGCTTTAGCTCTTTCTAATGCTATAGACAGCATGTAGAAGGAGTTAGATTAGTCAATTTAAAACATAAATTCAAATCCCAAAATTCTGAAACCTTAAGGAATATGGAGACCTTAGGTTGAAAAATCAGAACCATTCTTCAAAATCAATTAATGAATACAAGGTAGAACCTCAAATCAACAACATTGATTTTTCATTGACTGTACCATGCATTAAAGGCATTAAAATCTTTACAAAAACTCAAATCAAATTATTGCTCATCTGAGGTGAATTCTGACTTCAGAATCACCTCAAATTCCCAGCCAAACAGTGAATCACATCAACAATGTCTCTATTTGCTAGATCAAAATGTTCAAAGCTCAAATAATTAAAATTCTTTACAATCCAAATTCAACACAAATCCAGCAAACCAGTTCTCTTTTAAGCTTAGATCAAGGGCTTTTGTGAGAAAAATGGGATGAATGGGAAGCCCCTAATGTGAATTTTGATGCTAATTTCAGATCTGAGGTTAGAAACCAATCAGATCTAAAATTAGGTCTAATGAGTGGCTGAATTGTGAGAAACAAATCCTTGGAGTTAGAAGCGATGTGGAAAACATGAAGATGGAGAAAATTCATGATCAGTGACTGTGTGAAACCATCCCCTATGATCTGGAATGATAAGAGGAGGTGAAGGCGGGGAAATCTAATCTAAATATACTCCTAATGCTAAACTAACAGAACAACAAATTAATCACTAATTCTTACTCTAATTCTACTACTAATCTACCTAACTACTGCTACAGCTAAATTACAAAGTAATAAACTATTCTAACAGGAAGAATGGGACCTATGGGTCCTTAGCCGGTGGCTAAGGAGGAAGGAGGGAGGTGAGCTCCAACGGAGGGAAAAGCCTTCTAGTGAAGCTTTAAGGTCGTCCTCAGGTGCTATGAGGTCGTTAGCGACGAGGAGGGTCGGAGAGAAGTCGAGGATTTCACAGTTGGTGGCTGTGAAATCAGGGATTTGATGAAGAGAGGAAATTGGAGTGGAGGAATGATCACTAAGAGAGTAGGAGAGAGCGATCCCCTGCACGTGCAACCGCTGAGGTGCTTAAATAGCAATCTTAGTGGCTCAGATCACCGTGTGGGTGAAGATAGACGTCGAGGGAACTGGCGGCAAGGATGAGACGAGAGCAGCGCGCGGGCTGCCAAATTGAAATCTGACCGTAGGATGGGATCTGGGGGGTTGGGTGAGCACACGCACCGCTTCGAGCGAAGCTTTGATTAAGAACGGGTCGTAGATCAAAATCATGGGAGAATGGACGGCCGAGATCCTCCGTGTTCTTCGCGTGCTACAGTGCACGCATGGTGGCAGCAGGTTGCCGGTTCTATTGGGCAATTTGCAAGGAGAGGCCCCTTACGAAGGGTTAGAGAAATTATAGGTAGGTCCATAAGTGGTAAGAAATGATAACCGAACGGACCCTAAAGGCTTTCAAAGAGGTCCCTATAGGTTACAAATAGGTCCGAGAAAGTTTTCTAAAGAAGGAAATGTGATGCATAAAGGACCTAAATGTAAATTCTAAGTTTCAGGGCTTTAATGATGTCCAAATACCTTCAAGTTTTTATATGTGCTCAATTGAACATTTGAGAAATTAATTATACTTTTGATTTGGACTTTTAAACTTGTTTGTGTGTTCAATTAACACTTGGATCACCATTTGACCTTTTTCTCAAGAATATCTCATTTGACGACCTAATTATGCAATTTTAACATAGAATTAAGGTTTTAGGTCTTTTTCTTTTATTCCCACACTTAACCCTTTTTATGTGTTAATTTGATATTGTTTAACCCAGTTTCTAGCTTAACTTTAGCTTTTTAGTTATGATGAGTAGCCACTCATCAATTACTTGCTAATCCTAAAAAGCTGCGTATCTCTATCACTGTACGTGGCCTCTCCCACCTGAGTACGGCCTCAACCTTGGCTGGATCCACAGCCAAACTAACCCTTGAGATCACGTGGCCCATGAAAGTCACTTGCCTCAACCAAAACTCGCACTTGTTGTACTTGGCATACAGCTTGCGTCCCCTCAAAGTGTCCAGGATCATCCGTAAATGCTACCCGTGCTGCGCTTGATCCCGTGAGTAAACGAGTACGTCATCAATGAACACCACCACAAACTGGTCCAAGTATGGTTTGAAAACTCGGTTCATCAAATCCATAAAAGCAGCGGGGGCATTGGTCAACCCAAACAGCATGACCAAGAACTTGTAGTGCCTGTACCGGGTACGGAAAGTTGTCTTGGAGACGTCGGTCTCCCTGATCCTCAACTGGTGGTAGCATGACCTCAGATCTATCTTGGAGAACACTGTGGCATCTCGCAACTGGTCGAAGAGGTCGTTAATCCTTGGCAACGGATACTTGTTCTTGATGGTGACCCAATTCAGCTATCAGTAGTCAACACAAAGTCGCAAGGTACTATCCTTTTTCACAAATAGCACAGGGGCTCCCCACGGGGATGCACTGGGCCTCACAAAGCCCTTCTCCAACAGGTCCTACAACTATGACTTGAGCTCTCGTAGCTGAAGCGGTGCCATCCGATACGGTGCAGTAGAAATGGGGCTGGTCCCCGATACTAGTGAGATCTCAAACTCAATCTCATGCTCGGGCAGTAGTCCTGGCAGCTCCTCTAGAAAAACGTCGGGGTACTCGCAAACTACCGGAATACTCTGAAAGTCAGCCATGGGGCTAGGCTCTGCCACTACACAAGCCAAAAAGCCCTTACACCCCTGGCTCAAAAGCCTCGTTGCCTGAAGCACATAGATGCATCTGAAACCTCCGTCCACCGGTTGTCCGTGAAACTCAAAGGGAGTCAACTTCGGTATGGAGAAGACGATCTTCCTCCCGAAACAATCCACCAGGGTGTGATAGGTAGACAGCCAGTCCATCCCTAGGATCATGCCAAAATCCTCCATCTATATCACAATCAGGTCAGCAGGGAGGCTATGTCCCCCTATGCTGACCTTGCAGTTTGTGTAGACCTCCTCAGCTACAAACAACTGGCTACTTGGGCCTCTAATCACAAACGGATCCTCTAACAGTACACTGGCCTGCCCCAAACTAATGGCAAAACTTGCAGCAACAAAAGAGTGAGTGGAGCTAGAATCAAAAAGTACGTACATTAATCTACCAGAAACGGTATCCATACCTGCCACCACTGAACTTGAAGCCCTGGTGTCTTTGTGTGTTAGGGTGTTGATACGCCCCTCAGTCCTCGATGCAGATGAAGCAGCTACACTATGGGTCGGGCGAGCAGCCGTTGGCCGGTACCCTCCTCATGATTGCTACCCTCCCCCACGTGCTTGGGGACCACGACCACTAGCTCGGCCTCCAATGCTCGGTGCAGGGAGCATCTGCTGTGCTCCCGCCCTAGATGGACAGTCCCTCCTGATGTGGCCCGGCTGGCCACACTGGTACTAGAGGAGGACACGACCTCCTCCCTCAGTAGGTCCTAGCTAGTAGCTGGGCGGGGGTCCGGTTGATGGGAACACCATCATGAGCCCTAACTAGCTCATTTTGACCTAGAAAGAGAACAAAAGCTCCTACATAACCTAAAGAAAGGCCTAATTCAAGGGATAACTATTCTGAGAAGAAAATAAGAAATAAAGAGTAAAACTGCAATTTTACCATTGTAGTACATCAACGGGATTTCTCAGGAGCTAAACATAGGTCAATTGGACTTAACAAGAGGAAAACTGGGATGGTTCAATCAGAAAAGAGTTATTGTGAGATCTAAGAATTAAATGACATTTTGTAACCTTAAAACAAACTCACTTAATTTCACAAGGTTCTAGTCTGGATAAAAATCAACTAAGCCCTCTAAAATTCATGGAAAAATATCCCCTAGGGTTTAGAACCTATTTTAATCTAAATTGGTGTCCTAGTCAGATATTTCACCAAAATTAGGTTTTTGTGTAAAATGTCCAGTCAAACATGGTCAAACCTAAAATCCAACTTCACCATTAGATTCCTTAGGTCCAAATTAGGTTTTTACCAAAATTTGAACCTAATGGAAGGTCACCTTGACCTACTTTGCAAAATAGTCCACCCAATTACATTTGACCCCTAGCTTTTGAAAACCTTTGTGCAAACCCCCTATCTTCCTCGCCACTCTTTGCATTTAGGTCCCTCTGCCATTACAGTGGAGGAGTCCTACTCCGATGAGGATTTGAGGAGGATTTCTTCCCGATTCCTCAGAGATCTCCTCCCAGATTTGGAAGGGAGATTCTTTGAGGAATTCCCTATCGTCTGAACATAATCCTAAGATCTGATTCGCACCCAATCTCTTGTGCGAATGCTCAAGAGAAATGGGTATCATTCACACCTTCCTTCTTCGGTGAGATTCTTGTGCTTGGAAGCTTGCCTTCCAAGCACAAGGACCTCTGCCAGCAGCTACCCGCTGTCCTTGCCGCTTCTTTCAAGATTGATTTGGTCGCTGATACCCTCAAATTTCTTCCTCCCTCATCTCCAACCAACAACCCACAAGCTTTGGCGATCTCTCCTCCCTCTTCTCATCGCTTTGCCACCATACCAGTGGCAGAGTCTTCTCCGCCTTGTTCCTCCACGTCGTGCCATACCTGTGTGCGCTTCTTCAACCCCTTCATCGTCGCCGTCTTCCTCACCTCAAGGCTTTCTTCTTCGACGATGGCACACACGTGCCGCTCGTCCTCTGCCTTTCCCCCTTTGTCTAGCTACCCTCTGTAAGTTCCTCTCTCTCTACCTTTCACTTTCCCCCTCTTAATTTCATAAAAACACCCTCGACAGCCACCGACCACCTCCGTCTTCCTCATTTCCGGTAGACCATCGGCGAGGCACAACCGTCGCTCCACTCATCCACACACCTTGCCACCTACCTCAGAACCTCCACCATCACTCACTGATCATCATCCACACCTCCATCGACCGCCAACACCTCCCCAAGTTCCCACCGAACACACGCACCTTCACGGTCACAATCCGACCTAGGCACGCATGCCTAGGCCGTTCTACGCCACGCCACCCACCGCTTCATCTTCGATGTGACACGGCGAAGCTACCCAAGTAATTTGACAGGGCCGTGAGGCTGTATCTGTGAAGTGTAGGTTCGACCCCCTTCCGCCATTGGAGCAGGCGTGAAGGAGCAAGCTTGCTCGCTCCAGGTCACATCGCCCCAGGCAGATAGGCCCCAGGTGCGTGGAAGCCTTCCACGACTCTTTCGCACCTAGCAATCAGAGGCTTCGTCGACCGCAGTTGCATCAATTGCACAGGTGTTCCTCCTGCACGCACACGAAGAAGCGGATTGGACTTTAGTCCCACCTCGGAAGATTTCAGCGTAGGTGAGTCATTTAAGTTGTTTTGGTGTTCTCACCTTATCGCCTCAGTTCACAGGGTGAGGTCCCCTTGCCCACTCACCTGCCTCATCCGCGACCCACGCTACGCGGACCTGGCTGATCCGTTTACCCTGCACTCCTCGTGCACCACCCACATCGGTGCGCCTTGACCCAGGTGCATGTAACCCGACCCATATACCCAATTGGCTGGCTTTGGGAGAGCGAAGAGAGAAATAGAGAGAGAGCGTATGCGAGGGAGGGTAGGGGTAGGTTTTACACTCGTGTGTGCAGGGAAGGAAGGAAGCTAAGGGCAGGAGCGGCTAAAGAAGGAAGCTGAAGACTTATGAAGGTAGAGGCTGAAGAAGAAAGGAGGACTTGAAGGTAGAAGCTGAAGAAGAAAAGGGAAGGAAGGAAGGCACAACTGAAGCAAAAGAAGAAGCTAAAGAAGGAGCCGCAGAGAGAATCAGAGGCAGAGAAAGAGACAGAAACCAAGAGAAGAAAAAGAAGAAAAGAAGAGAAGAAAGGAGCCGCAGTGAATAGAAGGCTGAAGATAGATAGACAGAGAGAGAATCAAAGGCAAAGAAAGAAAGAGAGAAGAAGAAAGAAGAAGACATCAGAGAGGAGAGAAGAAAGAAGAGAGAACAGACATTCTACTTTTTACATCTCTATTCTTCTCCTTAGCATTTATACATTGAATTTCATTGCTTCATACTATTGTTGAACATCACATTTGATTAATTTGAGATTGTGATCTTAGTTTTTAAATATCAATTTGCTCCATGTGTTCGACCTCGGATACTTAGGTTTTCGAGTAGTAAAATTCTTATTTGTTTTCAAGACGATTTCATTTATATTGCAACGCAACATCATTTAAAACACCGATTTCGTCTCGTTAACATTTTGGCATCGTTGCCAAGGAGCAACGAGCATTTTAGAAACTTTGATCACAACCTCTGATTCAGTACTAACTTACTCTCTTTCTTTTGCTGTGATTGTTTCAGGGGAAGAAAAGAAAAGAAAAACAGTCGCACAGCAACCACACCAGGAATAAGTAATTTTTCATTAGCCCATTCTCTTAATCCCCTCAAAATCTGAAAAGGAAAAAAAAATCAATCTAGGGCTATCTGCTTCCATATTTAGTAATCCACCAAAGTTGCCTGATTTTTTTCAACACATTTTTGAATTGCACATCCATTTAAGGTAACTAGGGCTAACACCTTCTTGATTGAGCCATAGATACCATTTTTTGAGGCAACTAAATTGGACCAAGTAGAGCCAACTTAAGGATTTCAATCCAAGGTTTTAGAAACACATCTTCTCTTAAGCAAAGAATCAAAAATTTCAAAAGGAGGTGTGCCTAAGCCTTGTTTGAAGAGATTTATCCAAGAGAAACCCTAAGAAAATCAAGCTCTTAATTCACTTGAGCCCTAAAAGAAAGGACCTAAAAGCTCTCAAAGGAACAAAGAGATGAAGTTGATCCTTTGGGTCAACCAATCTTAAAGTTAGGTCACTTTTTGCACTCAAAAGACCTAAAGTTCAAGTGGAACCCTAAGCACCTTGATCTTAATTAAAAGAGGTAGACTTAAGAGGTCAAGGTCCCCATTCTGGTCTACCTGGAATCTCAGTGACAAGAGAGGTCGGGTGGGGGAAACCTTGTAACTCGTGGGGACGCTCTACCGTGTAGGGGTCTTTGCTGGACTCTCCCTCTCTGGCTACCCAGGTATTTCTCAGGTGGATGGCTTTTCTGACTAAGGGGTATCATCTGCCCCGAACCTCTATAGTGACCCAACATTTTTTGGGTGTCTCGATTGGGTCCAGCACATTCTAATGTCATCAAATCCTTCAGTGCATGTTTGGTAGGAGGTCCTTATGACCATCCTTTAGACCTCTTTTAGAAATCCACTCCCGTCGAGGCCAAGCCTCGACGCCCGTGTTTGTGTAGAAACCCCACCACATAGATCTCTCCTCTGATTCAGAACTGAGTTCTCCTTCTTCTTCCATCATGTTACAACCCATTGAAGAAGAGAACAACCTTGAGCACCAACTTCAGCGCTTAAATGATCTATTCCAAAACTTTGTAAACCTGCCGCAACGTCCTATGATGCGAGATCACTATAATCTCGCTACGGTGGCAATCGAACCTTGACTCCAAATCCCGGCTGGAGGTCCTGATTCTGAACTCAAGTCCAATATGATTCATGCCATACCAAAATTCCATGGGCTTAACTCCGAGGATCCATTCCAGCACATTAAGCAACTTAAACATTTGGCCCTGACCTTCGGGTCAGATGTACAAAATCGAGATATTCTACTCATGAAGATGTTTTCTTTCTCCCTCATGGATAAGGCTGATCATTGGTATTAGACTCAAACTCGTCTGATCAACACATGGATCGAACTCCAGTCTGAATTTTTGAAGAAGTTCTTCCCCGTTGGCTGGATAAATGCCTTGTGCCACTAGATCACTCATTTTACTTGATAATTGGGAGAACCTCTTCATGAGGCATGGGATTGATTCTTGGATCTCATGCGAAAGTGCCCCCATCACGGAGTTCCTAAATGGGAACAAGTCCAGTCTTTTTACCAGGGACTTCGTGAAGACATTTGATTGTTCGTCAATGCAACCTGCGGAGGAAACATCATGGGTCAACATGAGGACA
Organism: Thalassia testudinum; assembly: GCA_037157565.1. Taxonomy (NCBI): domain Eukaryota; kingdom Viridiplantae; phylum Streptophyta; class Magnoliopsida; order Alismatales; family Hydrocharitaceae; genus Thalassia; species Thalassia testudinum. The sequence goes on along the minus strand of JAZHRO010000003.1, from coordinate 114,058 downwards.
CGGTGTGGGAGATTCTCGAAAATATGTGCGAGAACTCCATCAATAATGACTCCATGGGCTTGTTCGACCGGACGAATGCCCGCGCATCGATGAATCTTAGGGGAGCACATGAGACGCAGGGCCTGTCCACATCTGTCGACTTAGAACTGATGGCCAGTCAGTTAGACAAGATCTCTATCATAGATAAGAAGGTGGACAAGTTGACTTGGCATCTGTAGCGAGCCACCTCTGCGTAGAACTCATTTGCACAGCCACCTCTTGCGAGGGAAACTATGTAGAACATCTTCTCAGGGGATGGACCCGTATCCACCCCCGTATGACTCTCAGACCAGAGGGACCTCCAATCCACTCTATTCTAGTTGGGGGAACTCTGAACCCTCATACTCTGACTTTTTTGAGGCTCCTCAGACATGCGAGGACCTCAACGCCATCCAGAATGACCTACTCTCCAATACCTACAACCCTGGATGGCAGAATCATCCCAACTTCCTGTGGGTGGAAAATTCTTAGAATCAAAGACCACCTTATCAACCCTGTCCACAAGCTCCTCGTCCATATCAGCCGCCTTAGCCTCGGCCCAACCCCACCTATCAATCTGCTCCAAACCAAGATCAAATGACTCTTATCCTTCAAACACTAGCTAACATTCAGAAAATGAATGCGGCAATACAAAAACAGCACAAGGACGAGATCATAGAGGTTCGCAATAAACTCACCCAGATGGCAAATTCTTGCCAACCTAGCACCCTTCCTTCGCAACCTCTGTCGAACCCAAATAACGTGCCGACCCAGAGGCACGTTATGAACCCAAATCCAGGCCACGCACATATGATTTATCAGGCCCCTTCTATTCCATCACCCGACGGGATGGAAGCTTCGACATCTTACGCGGGATTTCAACAGCAGCCACCCATCTTACCAACCCCAAACCAAAACCAAGTAGGATTAAACTCCGTAACAACTCGTAGTGGTAAAGTAACTCAAGACCCACCTTATCCAAACCACTCCAAGCCTGGTAGTAACTCAAGCCCTAGGATAGTTATCAGGATACCCCTATCCCAGATCAAGAACCTGGACCCATTCTAGAGGAACCAACCAAGGTTCCATTTCCCAAGGCCTTGACCAAGGGAAAGAGGATAACCAAACCTGTGGCTCCTAAGGAGGATCTGGTCAAGCTCTTTGAACAGGTCCAGATAAACATCCCATTGATGGATGCAATCTGCCACGTACCGGTTTACGCACGATTTCTGAAAGACGTGTGTATACCCAAGCGTAAGCCGCGAACCAAAAGTGGGAGTCTGATCATACTGTCAGAGCAAGCCAGCTCTGTAATCTTGAGTAAACTTCTACCCAAGGCTAAAGACCTAGGTACTCCCCTGATTTTATGTAAAATTGGTGGTACCCAATTTGATAGAGCCTTGTTAGACCTAGGTGCCTCCATAAACCTAATACCTACATCCCTCTTAGACCACCTTGAAGAGTCCGAGCTTAAACCAATAGAGGTGACATTGCAGTTAGCCGATCAATCCATCAAGTCACCTAAAGGAATACTCGAGGATGTCATTGTTAGGATACGAGATTTCTACTTCTCGGTGGATTTTATAGTTCTAGATATGGATGCACCTGAGAACCCAAACGATACACCAATTATACTAGGGAGACCTTTCCTGGACACTGCTAGGGCCAACATAAACTATGAGGAGGGCCAAATAGAATTAAAATTTGGGAACCAAACTCTAAAGATTGACTTCTTTAAGGCCCGACAAGGGATTAATTGTGGTGTTATAGAACAAATATGTGATATCAAAGCCGTGGTTTATGAACCGCGTATCGAGGACAACTTGATTATCCCCAATCAACCACCAGAAGGTCAAAACCCGCAAATAGAGGAGTCTGAACCTGATCTAGATGCACCCATAAGTCCTACCCTTGTTCCTAACACACACCCTGAATTGCCCGCTGCTACTGATAATCCCATCCTGGAACTCAAGCCCCTTCCTAATCATCTGAAGTACGTCTTTTTGGGTTCCAATCAGATGTTTCCTGTGATTATCAACTCCAAACTCACACCTGACCAGGAATCCCTTCTGATTACTATTCTCCAGCAACATCGTAGAGCCATTGGATGGACTCTCGATGACTTAACTGGCATAAGCCTTTCTTATTGCACACATTGAATCTACACCGAAGAGGGCGCACGACCTTCACGAGAAATATAGAGACGTTTGAATCCTAATCTGCAGGAGGTTGTGAAAAAGGAGATCATTAAGTAGTTAGATGCAGGGATCATCTACTCGATCTCCGACAGTCGATGGGTGAGTCCAATCCAGGTTGTGCCTAAGAAGGCAGGACTCACCATCATCACGATTGAAACTGGAGAGGTCATACCGACCCGTATAGCTAATTCATGGAGAGTTTGCATTGATTATAGAAGACTCAATTCCTCCACGAAGAAGGATCATTTCCCACTGCCGTTTATTGATCAGATCCTCGAGAAACTAGCGGGAAATAGGTTCCTCTGCTTTCTTGATGGGTACTCCAGTTATAACCAAGTGGAAATCCATCCTGAGGACCAAGAAAAGACCACTTTCACCTGCCCCTTCGAAATGTACGCATTCCGAAGGATGCCGTTCGATCTCTGCAATGCACCCATGACCTTTCAGCGGTGCATGCTTGCCATATTCTCAGATATGGTAGGTGATTATCTGGAAGTCTTCATGGATGACTTTTCAGTATTTGAAGCATCATTTGACGATTGCCTCCAGCACTTGGTCCAAATACTCAGGTGATGCATTGACGTGAATCTGGTTCTTTCCTGGGAAAAGAGCCATTTCATGGTGCCTAAGGGAATCGTCCTAGGACATCTGATTTCGGAGAAAGGCATCCAAGTCGATCGAGCCAAAGTTAACTTGATTTCCAAACTTCTTATGCCTAGCTCGATCAAGGACATTCGATCTTTTCTGGGGCACGTCGATTTTTACTGTCGATTTATCCCTGATTTTTCAAAAATCGCACGCCCCCTGACTACTCTTCTCTCCAAGGATGTACCTTTTGAAATCTCCAAGGAATGCACTCAAGCATTTGAGATCCTTCGTGATCGAGTTACCCAAGCCCTGATCCTACAGTCCCCTGATTGGTCTCAACCCTTTGAGATCATGTACGATGCATCTGACTTCACTGTAGGAGTGGTTTTGGGGTAGAAAATTGATGGGAAACCCATGGTCAACTACTACGCTAGCAAACACTTGACGAGGCTCAGCATAACTACACGATTATTGAGAAGGAGCTGCTAGCCGTAGTATTTTCCCTAGAAAAATTCAAATCTTACCTCTTGGTTCCCATGTTATCATCTACTCGGATCACGCAGCTGTAAGGCATCTCCTTGCAAAGAAGGATGCGAAACCTCGATTAATCCACTGGATCTTGCTGTTGCAAGAATTTGACCTCGAGATTCACGACAAAGCGGGAAAACAGAACATGGTAGTTGATCACTTGTCCTTCCTTCCTTCTGAGATCATTGACCCTTTCGGACCCATCACAGAACATTTTCCTGATGAGCACCTCTTGACTATCGATACAAGACTTCCATGGTTTGCTAACATCGTAAACTACTTGGCATCACATCAGATCCCGTTCGATTGGCCGAAGGCCAAAAAGGACAAATTGCGTTCTGATGCCAAGTATTACCTTTGGGAAGACCCGTATCTATTCCGCATTGGTGCTAGTCAAATATTTTGACGATGTGTCGCGGAAGCAGAATTCCAAGACATACTCTCTTTCTGCCATGACCAGGCTTGCGGTGGACATTTTTCAGGACACAAAACTACATCAAAAGTCCTCTAGTGTGGCTTTTACTGGCCCACAATTTTCAAGGATGCATACAATCACGTAAGGCATGTACCGTTGCCAGACCTTGGGCAACATGAGCCATCGAGACATGATTCCTTTACAGCCTATTCTGGTATGCAAGATCTTTGACATTTGGGGGATTGATTTTATGGGGCCCTTCCCTATCTCGGATGGCTTTAAATACATTTTACTCGTGTTGACTATGTGTCCAAGTGGATCGAAGCCATTCTGACCTGAACCAATGATCAAAAAGTTGTTATCAAGTTCATTCACCAAAACATCTTCTCAAGGTTCGAGATTCCACGTGCAATAATTTTTGATAGAGGGACCCATTTCACAAATGCTCAGTTCAGGTCATTGATGACCAAATATAGGGTGTCGCACCAAATCTCTACTCCTTAGCGCGATAAATCTTTGGAAATGGAGCCATTGAGATCAGTCCACTCAGTCACGATTCTGAACCCTTCGTCATGAACGGTCAGAGACTCAAACCATTCATTGACATGACCGATACAGATTTAGCTAAGATATCCTTTATCCTCCATTCTCCTTGAACTCATTGCACCCAGCCGATGGCGTAAAACTCAGCGCTTAATGGGAGGTAACCTGTCATTCTTTGAAAAACTTGAAAACTTTCCTGACATTTCTATGCTGAATTCATATTGCACTTTAGGGTTCATCCATTAAAATAGCTGACTCCACCTCAGGTACCTGTACCTGAGTCTAGAAATCATTCGCAACAGTCACCTCGACCCGTTCGCCCACCCAACACTTGTCCTAATGAATTGTAACGAACGCGTGCCCCAGACGTCTTTTAAGACGTTTGGGAGGTGGCCCAGACGTCATACCAGACGTCTGGGATCACATCCAGACGTCTTACCAGACGTCCGGGATCGTTTCCAGATGTCTGTAAAATAATTATTTTTCCCACGAGAGATTCGTCTGCGCGCCTGTGCGCGCAGACCCGCGATTCCTCTCTCTCTCTCTTTTTCCCTCTCTCTCTGTGGCTGCAGACCTGCCGCGCTCTCTCTCCCTCCTCCTCGCGTGGCCTTAAAAGGCCACGCCTCCCCTCCTGTCATCTCCACCGTCCCCTTCCTCTTCTCCTTCCTGTGCGCGAGAGCGAGAGAGCGCGAGGGCGGCAGCGGCAGCCGTAGTGAGCGCGGAGGAGGTGCGGCGTGCGAGGGCGGAGCTCTGCCGTGAGGACGAGCTCGCCGGAGCGGCTTGGCCGGCCGGCGGAGGGCGTAGGAGGCGCGGAATGACACGGAGAGGGACCTGCTGCGGTCTGAGCAGCAGACGCGCGAGGTGCGACGCGGGCGGCGTCGCGAGCGGAGGCCGAGCGGTGTCCTGTTCTGGAAAAATTTCCAGAATCAGATGTCTGGGTTTATAGCCAAACGGCGAGGGAGACGTCTGGAAGATCATACACACGTCTGAAAGGTGAGTATTCCACTTTCTTCTTCCTTCCTGTCTACTGACCGTACTGAGGGAGGGAGTTGGCTGTGCACAGGCTCGCTGGTTCGCCATCCTTTGCGAATCAGACGTCTGGAAGTTGTACCAGACGGCGGGAGTGACCTCCAGACGTCCGGGGTGACCATCGGACGTCTGTGAGCTAGGCCAGACGTCCCCGCAGACTTCTAGACATCTGGGAAACCACGCTGAGCAGGTAATTCTCTGATCCACTTTTTATGACGTCTGGAAGAAGTTCCAGACGTCTGATTTTACACAGTGTCGTCGTTTTCGACCCGTTTAGGGCCCGTTCGGGCTCCGTTTTCCACGATTCGAGTTGCGTTCTTTTCAGAATTAATTCCTCTACCCATCTACAGTAGCTATACACTATTTTGAGACTTTCCTTGTGTTTGATCCTTGTGATAGGACCTCGTTCAGTTGCAGTCTTGGGAGTCGCGGAGGCACGCGGGATTCCCGATCACGCCCCCATTACTCCCGTTGTACCTGGTAGAGTGGCTTTAAGTTATTAAATTCTGTTAAATTATGAAACCATAAATAGAACCTAGGACATTGCATGAACCCTAGGAATGAGAAATAGATGGAATGATAGCTCCTAGGTGTTGCATGAATCCTAGGACTGGAAAACTAGATTGTATGATAGATCCTAGGATATGGCATGAATCCTAGGATGGGAAAACTAGTGGAATGTATAATACTGCAGTCTTGGAAAATGGAAAGAGATATAAAGCTGCCTGTAATTTGAATTAATAGCTGCCTGTTGTGAATAGATAACGTGGTTGAGAACATGGATTGTAAGACTGTGAAACTGGAAAGTGAAACTTGGATGTTTGAGTAAAAAGGATGGAACCCTACGGGGAAGTAGGAGTAGAACTCCTGGAAAGTGAATGGAATAGTTTTGGGGAAGTGAGCTGGCCCTTGAGTACGGAGTACCAAGGAGAGCGACTGTCCCCCTTTTTAGTGCAGAGCGGAGCCAGCCACCCCAGGGACCCGGGGTTAGGACTGGCCACTCTGTACCGACTTGCTGGCCCTCGCGTATGTAGTACCGAGGAGAGCTACTAGTGTAGGGAGGTACTAGCTACCCCACGGGCCCCGGGGTTCTGCTAGCCTCCCACATCGACTTGTTAGGCCCGCTGGGGCAAACCAGGGTAGTCAGGCGAGGGTGCACAGACTGTGGAGGGGCAAGGCCCCGATTTGGTTACTGTGGAGTGGTTGGACCCCTGTTACTGAGAGGGCTCTGCACTGGACTGGTTCCGTGCTGTGCTTTGGGCGCACCCGTTAACGGAAACGACTGACCGCGTGCCAGTACGGGTTAGCTACCTGTGCGTTTATCACGTGTGCCGTAGTCACCGTTACGTCTGTCAGTGACCTTGGGGTGGTTGACTGAGGTAGGATCACCACGGGGGACTCTCCCGGCCAGGAGAGCACCACGTGCTACTTCTACTTTTTGGAAAAGACTGCAATCAAGATCGTTCCCACGAGGAACATTCGAGATCAAGTAAAAGATCTGAGAAATAAATGAAATAGTGAGACAATTGAAAGATGTAAATAAAGAAAGTAATAGAACATAACAGCTACTGTACACTCTACTGTTGTCTTTAGTTTTAGTTGCCACTCTACTCAGCGTTTTGCTGACGTGTTACACTCGTTACCTTTTTCAGGACCAGGCGTTGAGTAGCCAGGGTCAGCGGCTGTAGAGGACGCTGGGCCGAGTAGGGTCCAGTAGAGTTACTACTGTCTTTTGTACCTCTTTGTTTCCGTTATAGTGAGTAGTTCTTGTTTCCGCTGTACTTCCTTTACCTGCAGTTCATGTTATATGATAAATGTTGTTCTACTGTTGTGGTGGTATCTACTGTAGTAGTTTCTTTCCTTACTGCTGTACTTTCTTACTGTTAGTTATATTCATGCTGAATGGGGTTTATTTTACTGCTCTTTTGGTTACTTCCTCGTTGGACGACTAGGTCTTGGGATTAGTCGAGTTGGTCCGGTTCTCGTGTCTCGTAGGGACTTGGGAACCGGGTCGTTACTTTCAAGGGGGATGAGGACCCGACCGAGGCAGAGGACTGGCTTGAGCAGCTGGAGAAGATCTTCGACACCCTTCGCCCCCCGGTGGAGTGCCGCATGGCCTTTGCCACGTACCAGCTGGAGAGTGCGGCACACCGGTGGTGGAGGGCAGTCCGGGGATAGGAGAGGGACGAGCCAACGTGGGACCAGTTCATCACCCTCTTCTGCGAGCAGTACTTTCCCCAGACGTGGCAGGACCAGAGGAGGCGGGAGTTCCACACTCTCCGCCAAGGGACGATGACTGTGAGCGCGTACCGCACGCGTTTCTTGGAGCTGTCCCTCTTTGCAGCGACAGCGGTAGCCACTGAGGAGGAGCGCCTTTGGAGGTTCACCGAGGGGCTCCGGCCTGCGATCCGGGGGTATGTCAAACCCCTGAAGCTGCCTACGTTTTCGAGGGTGGTAGAGGCAGTTATGACTTACGAGGAGACCAACCCGTCCGCGCGAGAGACCGATGGCGGGCGGAAGAGGCCCTTTCAGCTAGACTTCTCACAGGGCCGGCGAGAACGGAGACACGTGGCGTCCGCAGGAGAGCCATCACGTTGTGCAGGGCCATCAGTGGCCTTTGGGGGCCCTCGACAGGGGCCAGTCGCCATTACTGGACCCTCGCCTAGTCGACAGCAGGGACTCACTGAGGGCGGGAGTCGGGTTCCCCTCTGCTACCAGTGTGGCCAGCCGGGCCACGTCAGGAGGGACTGCCCATCTAGGGCAGGAGGTCAGCAGATACTTCCTGTGCAGAGCACTGGAGGGCGTGCAGGAGGCCGCGGTTCCCAGGCACGAGGAGGAGGACAGCAGTCGCGAGGAAGGTACCGGCCAGCACCTACCCCGTCCGACGTAGAGTGTGGCTGCTTCGTCCGCACCTAGAGCTGAGGGGCGTATCAACGCCCTAACACACAGGGACGCCAGAGCTTCGGGATCTGTGGTAGCAGGTATGGTTGCAGTTTCTAGCAGACTCATTTACACACTTTTCGATTCCGACGCTACGCACTCGTTTGTCGCAGCCAGTTTCGCAGTTAGTTTGGACCAGGATTATACACTGTTAGAAAATCCGTTCGTAATCAGAGGTCCTAGTGGTCAGCTGTTTGTAGCTAAGGAGGTGTACACGGATTGCAAGGTCAGCGTTGGAGGACATAGCCTGTCAGCTGACCTGATTATGATCCAGATGGAGGACTTTGGTGTGATTCTGGGGATGGATTGGCTGTCCTCTTACCACGCCTTGGTCGACTATTTTGAGAGGAAGATTGTCTTCTCCATTCCGGAGTTGCCTTCTTTCGAGTTTCACGGACAGCCAGTGGACGGGGGGTTTCAGGTGCATTTCGGCACTTCGGGCGGCGAGACTTTTGAGCCAGGGGTGTGAGGGCTTCCTAGCCAGTGTGGTGGCAGATCCCAGCCCTGTGGCAGACTTCCAGAGCATCCCGGTGGTCAGAGAGTACCCCGACGTGTTTCCAGACGAGTTACCAGGACTACTGCCCGAGCGTGAGATCGAGTTTGAGATCTCACTAGTACCAGGGACCAGCCCCATCTCCACCGCGCCATACAGGATGGCACCGCTTGAGCTGCGAGAGCTCAAGTCCCAGTTGCAGGACCTTTTGGAGAAAGGTTTCGTGAGGCCCAGTGCGTCTCCCTGGGGAGCCCCGGTACTGTTTGTGAAGAAGAAGGACGGGACCCTACGCCTTTGTGTAGACTACCGACAGCTGAATAGGGTCACCATCAAGAACAGATATCCGCTGCCGAGGATCGACGATTTGTTTGACCAGTTGCGGGGTGCCACGGTGTTTTCCAAGATAGACTTGAGGTCTGGATGCCACCAGTTGAGGATCAGGGAGACCGACGTCTCCAAGACAGCTTTCCGCACCCGGTACGGACACTACGAGTTTTTGGTCATGCCGTTTGGGCTGACCAATGCCCCCACTGCTTTCATGGACCTGATGAACCGGGTGTTTAGACCGTACTTGGACCAGTTCGTGGTGGTTTTCATAGATGATGTACTCATCTATTCTAGAGATCGGACGCAGCACGGACAGCACTTGCAGATGGTTCTGGACACTCTGAGACGACGCAGGCTGTACGCCAAATACAGCAAGTGCGAGTTCTGGTTGAGGGAGGTGACCTTCTTGGGTCATGTGATCTCTGGAGACGGCCTGGCGGTGGATCCCGCCAAGGTGGAGGCAGTGCTCAGGTGGGAGAGACCGCGTTCAGTCACTGAGATCCGTAGTTTCCTGGGACTAGCTGGCTACTACAGACAGTTCATCAGAGGGTTTTCGCAGATTGCGCGTCCTATGACACAGTTGACCCGGAAGGACGTGCCTTTCTCTTGGATAGAGGCCTGTGAGGCGTGTTTTCTGGAGCTGAAGGAGAGGTTGACCTCGGCTCCCGTGCTCACCATCCCTGACAGTAGTGGCGGGTTCGTTGTGTACACGGACGCTTCCTTGCAGGGGTTAGGAGGTGTGCTCATGCAGAGGGGTCATGTTGTCGCTTACGCTTCGCGGCAACTGAAGCCCCATGAGCATACCTACCCTACCCACGACCTAGAGTTGGCAGCTGTTGTCTTCGCGCTGAAGACCTGGAGGCACTACTTGTACGGTGAGATCTTCGAGATTTTTACAGATCACAAGAGCCTCAAATATCTTTTTGACCAGAAGGAGCTCAACATGAGATAGAGACGTTGGTTGGAGCTCCTGAAGGACTACGATTGCAGCATCTCCAACCACCTGGGAAAGGCCAATGTGGTTGCTGACGCCTTGAGCCGTAAGGCGCCTGCACGCTTGGCCAGTTTACAGTTACAGAGTTGGAGCCTTTTGGAGGAGGTGGGAAGTTGGAAACCTCTAGAGTTACGAGGGTACTGTGGGGCAGTGACGGTGACACGGCAGACCAGGCCAGAGCTGATAGACCGTATCATCACAGGACAGATGGCCGATCCGTACTTGCAGTCTTTGCGCAACAGAGTACTATCAGGAGACCCTGAGGACTTCTCTTTCACAGACCAGGTGCTACGTTTGAGGGGACGGCTGTGCATTCCCAGAGACGAGGAGCTGTTGAGAGGGCTCCTGACTGAGGCACACGGGTCCAGATTCACCATACATCCCGGGAACACGAAAATGTACCACGACTTGAGATGCGAGTTTTGGTGGAGAGGGATGAAGCGGGATGTGGGTGAGTTCGTGCAACAGTGCTTAGTGTGCCAGCAGGTGAAAGCCGAGCATCAGAGGCCTACAGGGCCGCTTCGGCCACTTCCAGTGCCAGAGTGGAAGTGGGAGAGCATCGCCATGGACTTGGTGGTGGGCTTACCCGTTACCCAGCGGGGACACAACGCAGTCTGTGTAATAGTGGATAGACTGACGAAGACGGCGTGTTTCTTGCCGATCCGAGTCACTTTGGGACCAGCACAGTTGGCAGAGAGGTATATTTGTGATGTGGTACGACTACACGGAGTTCCACGGGAGATCGTATCCGACCGGGATACCCGCTTTACGTCCCAGTTTTGGGCTAAGTTTCAGCAGGCCTTGGGGACGAAGTTGAGGTTTAGCACGGCTTACCACCACCAGACGGACGGACAGTCTGAGCGCACGATACAGACACTTGAGGACCTTTTGTGTGCCTGTGTACTGGACTGGAGGGGCTCTTGGGAGGAGCACCTGCCCCTGGCGGAGTTTGCATACAACAACAGTTATCACTCGAGCATCGGCATGGCTCCCTACGAGGCTCTGTACGGACGGAAGTGTACGACACCCTTGAGTTGGGTTGAGGTGGGGACCAAGTGGGAGGTTGGCCCCAGGTTGATCCGGCAGAGTCAAGAGGTAGTTGAGCAGATCCACAGACGACTCCGCACTGTCAGGAGCAGACAGAAGAGCTACACGGATCGGAGATGCAGAGAGGTGCAGTTTGAGGTTGGGGACCACCTCTTCCTTCGTGTTTCGCCCATGAAGGGCCTACAGCGGTTTGGGGTGAGAGGGAAGCTTGCGCCGAGGTTCGTAGGGCCCTTTGAGGTCCTGGAGCGGGTTGGACCCGTTGCTTACAGACTTGCCCTTCCCCCACAGCTTTCTGGTGTTCACGACGTGTTCCACGTGTCCAACCTCAGGAAGTACGTAGCCGATTCCAGTCACGTACTGAGTCACGAGAGCGTCGAGGTGAGCGACGACCTGACCTACCCTGAGCGGCCAGTGCAGATCCTAGACCGAGCCGTCCGCAGTTTGAGACGAAAGCAAGTACCCCTGGTAAAGGTTTTGTGGAGGAGCCAGCGGTACGAGGAGGCTACCTGGGAGCCTGAGGCGGCAATGAGGGAGCGGTACCTGGAGCTTTTCGCGGGTACGTCTTTTCGGACCGGCTTCGATCCTCTTTGAGTTTGTTATGGTTATTTGGACGTCTTTTCCCGCACCCTAGTTGGCGCAAGTTTCGGGGACAAAACTTCCTTTGAGTTTGTTATATTGTAACGAACGCGTGCCCCAGACGTCTTTTAAGACGTCTGGGAGGTGGCCCAGATGTCGTACCAGACGTCTGGGATCACATCCAGACGTCTTACCAGACGTCCGGGATCGTTTCCAGACGTCTGTAAAATAGTTATTTTTCCCACGAGAGATTCGTCTGCGCGCCTGTGCGCGCAGACCTACGATTCCTCTCTCTCTCTCTTTTTCCCTCTCTCTCTCTGCAGCTGCAGACCTGCCGCGCTCTCTCTCCCTCCTCCTCGCGTGGCCTTAAAAGGCCACGCCTCCCCTCCTGTCGTCTCCACCGTCCCCTTCCTCTTCTCCTTCCTGTGCGCGAGAGCGAGCGAGCGCGAGGGCGGCAGCAGCGGCCGCAGTGAGCGCGGAGGAGGTGCGGCGTGCAAGGGCAGAGCTCTGCCGTGAGGGCGAGCTCACCGGAGCGGCTTGGCCGACCGGCGGAGGGCGCAAGAGGCGCGGAACGACGCGGAGAGGGACCTGCTGCGATCTGAGCAGCAGACGCGCGAGGTGCGACGCGGGCGGCGTCGCGAGCGGAGGCCGAGCGGTGTCCTGTTCTGGAAAAATTTCCAGAATCAGACGTCTGGGTTTATAGCCAGACGGCGAGGGAGACGTCTGGAAGATCATACAGACGTCTGAAAGGTGAGAATTCCACTTTCTTCTTCCTTCCTGTCGACTGACCGTACTGAGGGAGGGAGTTGGCTGTGCGCAGGCTCGCTGTTTCGCCATCCTTTGCGAATCAGACGTCTGGAAGTTGTACCAGATGGTGGGAGTGACCTTCAGACGTCCGGGGTGACCATCGGACGTCTGTGAGCTAGGCCAGACGTCCCCGCAGACTTCTGGACATCTGGGAAACCACGCTGAGCAGGTAATTCTCTGATCCACTTTTTAAGACGTCTGGAAGAAGTTCCAAACGTCTGATTTTACACAGTGTCGTCGTTTTCGACCCGTTTAGGGCCCGTTCGGGTTCCATTTTCCGCAATTCGAGTTGCGTTCTTTTCAGAATTAATTCCTCTACCCGTCTACAGTAGCTATACACTGTTTTGAGACTTTCCTTGTGTTTGATCCTTGTGATAGGACCTCGTTCAATTGCAGTCTTGGGAGTCGCGGAGGCACGCGGGATTCCCGATCATGCCCCCATTACTCCCGTTGTACCTGGTAGAGTGGCTTTAAGTTATTAAAATCTGTTAAATTATGAAACCATAAATAGAACCTAGGACATTGCATGAACCCTAGGAATGAGAAATAGATGGAATGATAGCTCCTAGGTGTTGCATGAATCCTAGGACTGAAAAACTAGATTGTATGATAGATCCTAGGATATGGCATGAATCCTAGGATGGGAAAACTAGTGGAATGTATAATACTGCAGTCTTGGAAAATGGAAAGAGATATAAAGCTGCCTGTAATTTGAATTAACAGCTGCCTGTTGTGAATAGATAACGTGGTTGAGAACATGGATTGTAAGAATGTGAAACTGGAAAGTGAAACCTGGATGTTTGAGTAAAAAGGATGGAACCCTACGGGGAAGTAGGAGTAGAACTCCTGGAAAGTGAATGGAATAGTTTTGGGGAAGTGAGCTGGTCCTTGAGTACGGAGTACCAAGGAGAGCGACTGTCCCCCTATTTAGTGCAGAGCGGAGCCAGCCGCCCTAGGGACCCGGGGTTAGGACTGGCCACTCTGTACCGACTTGCTGGCCCTCGCGTACGTAGTACCGAGGAGAGCTACTAGTGTAGGGAGGTACTATCTACCCCACGGGCCCCGGGGTTCTGCTAGCCTCCCACATCGACTTGTTAGGCCCGCTGGGGCAAACCAGGGTAGTCAGGCGAGGGTGCACGGACTGTGGGGGGGCAAGGCCCCAGTTTGGTTACTGTGGAGGGGTTGGACCCCTGTTACTGAGAGGGCTCTGCCCTGGACTGGTTCCGTGCTGTGCTTTGGGCGCACCCATTAACGGAAACGACTGACCGCGTGCCAGTACGGGTTAGCTACCTGTGCGTTTATCGCGCGTGCCGTAGTCACCGTTACGTCTGTCAGTGACCTTGGGGTGGTTGACTGAGGGTAGGATCACCACGGGGGACTCTCCCGGCCAGGAGAGCACCACGTGCTACTTCTACTTTTTGGAAAAGACTGCAATCAAGATCGTTCCCACGAGGAACATTCGAGATCAAGTAAAAGATCTGAGAAATAAATGAAATAGTGAGACAATTGAAAGATGTAAATAAAGAAAGTAATAGAACATAACAGCTACTGTACACTCTACTGTTGTCTTTAGTTTTAGTTGCCACTCTACTCAGCGTTTTGCTGACATGTTACACTCGTTACCTTTTTCAGGACCAGGCGTTGAGCAGCCAAGGTCAGCAGCTGCAGAGGACGCTGGGCCGAGTAGGGTCCAGTAGAGTTACTACTGTCTTTTGTACCTCTTTGTTTCCGTTATAGTGAGTAGTTCTTGTTTCCGCTGTACTTCCTTTACCTGCAGTTCATGTTATATGATAAATGTTGTTCTACTGTTGTGGTGGTATCTACTGTAGTAGTTTCTTTCCTTACTGCTGTACTTTCTTACTGTTAGTTATATTCATGCTGAATGGGGTTTATTTTACTGCTCTTTTGGTTACTTCCTCGTTGGACGACTAGGTCTTGGGATTAGTCGAGTTGGTCCGGTTCTCGTGTCTTGTAGGGACTCGGGAACCGGGTCGTTACAAGAATGAACTAAGCTGAATTCGAAACCACCTAATTTACAATGGGGACATTGCAAATTATAGGCATGGGGAGGTATGAAAGTACAAAATGTTATGAAAAATCATATCACAAGAAAAGGTTTCAACAAATAAAAATCACATATCACAAAAAATGCAAAAATTTGAAAAAATCTTGAAAAAGAACAAAAAAACTGAGGGGGGAGAAAATTTTTGAGGCTATACAAAACATGAGGAGAAAAAGCAAAATGACAAAAAGGAGCACAAAATGAAAAAGAAAAAAAGAATAGTCTTTAATAAGAAATTAAGGGATTAACTGAAGTTTTAGACCACATCAAGAAAAAAGAAAAATGAGAAAAAGTGCTAAGGAGACACAAAAAGAGATTAGTAGGAATGCTAACCTTAGGCCTTTTAGGCTAGACTCTTAGGCTTAAAAATTCAAGTACCCGCTAAGATCTGGATAATCCTCAAGAGGTTGAGGAAAATGCAAAGCTTAAGTATTAGGTCTAAGGCTTAGGGAGTATTCGACCTTGTTAACTGACCTTCAGTTTGCGGGACTCGATAACCTAAGCACCCCAATCCACACACAGTCTAGTTCAGTGCGCATAACTATTAAAATCACACAAAAGCATTTAAGTTTTTTGAAAAAAGTTGCCTAAATTAGGAGCGGCCGATCAACATAAGTTGATTTGGACGAGTTCCCAACGTGGATAGGTAGGAAATTCCCCTCGAAGATGCGTAACAACATATCGTCTCCTCAGTGCTTGTCTCTTAGGATATTTACATATCCTACCGGGGGCACATAAGCACTCTGCTGGTTCAGATACCATGGGTGGCATTATCACGAAATGTCAATTGCCAGGGTCTAGATTCAGCCATAGAACGCCATGGGCGGGATTATCTCGAAAGCCAGGGTTCTGGGGGTTGCCATGAGTAGTGCTATCACGAAGCATCGATTGCCAGGGACCTTTGAGGATTGATGATGGGGATGAGGAATCTGATACAGACCATTTTGAGAAGTCAATCCGAAGCTAGAAATAAAAAGAAAAGAGAGAGAAAACTCTCCAAACAAATAAATCCTCTGTCTCTCTCTTACAAAAATGCACTGCAAGTTGAACCAAGGCTAAAATATGTCTCAAGCACTGGTGCTTTAACCGCGGAGTCCAACAAACCTTAGGATAGTTCCTGCGGGCCTTAAAAACCCTCGCGGAGGACTGAGGCTAAAGCGGGTCAGGTTCGGATCTTGGTTGGTACTTGAGTACCTCTAGGCCTATTATCGGCATTCTGACCTAGTCACAAAAGAAAAAGGAAATGCACTTATCATGACTGGTGAAAGAAACTCATGTTCTAGAACATATGTTGAAACCTTGAAATTTTGCTAAGGGACTAGCAAAAGCTATGCATGGGGGTATGATGGGAACACCATCATGAGTCCTAACTAACTCATTTTGACTTAGAAAATAGAACAAAAGCTCCTACATAACCTAAAGAAAGGCCTAATTCAAGGGATAATTATTCTGAGATGAAAATAAGAAATAAACGGTAAAACTGCAATTTTACCATTGCAGTACATCAACGAGATTTCTTAGGGGCTAAACATAGATCAATTGGACTTAACAAGAGGAAAAGTGGGATGGTTCAATCAGAAAAGGGTTATTGTGAGATCTAAGAATTAAATGATATTCTGTAACTCTAAAACAAACCCAGTTAATTTCACAAGGTTCTGGTCTGAATAAAAATCAACTAAGCCCTCTAAAATTCATGAAAAAATATCCCTTAGGGTTTAGAACCTTCAATTTGGCCTTTGGAACCTAATTTGATCTAAATTGGGGTCCTAGTAAGATATTTGACCTAAATTGGGTTTTTGTGTAAAATGTATAGTCAAACGTGGTCAAACCTAAAATCCAACTTTACCATTAGATTCCTCAGGTTCAAATTAGGTTTGTACCAAAATTTTGACCTAAGGGAAGGTCACCTTTACCTACTTTGCAAAATAGTCCACCCAATTACATTTTGACCACTAGCTTTTGAAAACCTTTGCGTAGACCCCCTATCTTCCTTGCCACTCTTTGCACTTAGGTCCCTCTTCCATTATAGCGGAGGAGTCCTACTCCGGCGAGAATTTGAGGAGGATTTCTCCCCGATTCCTTAGAGATCTCCTCCCAGATTTGGAAGGGAGATTCTCTGAGGAATTCCCTATCGTCTGAACACAATCCCAAGATCTGATTCACACCCAATCTCTCGTGTGAACACTCAAGAGAAATGGGTATCATTCGCACCTTCCTTCTCCGGTGAGATTCTTCCGCTTGGAAGCTTGCCTTCCAAGCACAAGAACCTCTGCCAGCAGCTATAAAAGGACCCCCTGTCCTTGCTGCTTCTTTCAAGCTTGATTTGGTCGTTGATACCCTCAAATTTCTTCCTCCCTCATCTTCGGCCAACAGCCTGCAAGCTACCTCAGAACCTTCTCCATCACTCACTGATCATCATCCACACCTCCATCGACTGCCAACACCTCCCCAAGTCCCACCGAACACAAGCACCTTCATGGTCACAGTCCGACCTAGGCACGCACAACTAGGCCATTCTGTGCCACGCCACCCACGCTTCATCTTCGCCATGACACAGCGAAGCAACCCAAGTAATTAGACAGGACCGTGAGGCCGTATCTGTGAAGTGCAGGTTCGACCCCCTTCCGCCATCGAAGTAGGCGTGAAGGAGCAAGCTTGCTCACTCTAGGTCGCATCGCCCCAGGCAAACATGCCCCAGGTGCACGGAAGCCTTCCACGACTCTTTTGCACCTAGCAATCAGAGGCTGCATCGACTGTAGCAGCATCAATTGCACAGGTGTTCCTCCTGTGTAACGAGCACGTGCCCCAGACGTCTTTTAAGACGTCTGGGAGGTGGCCCAGACGTCTGTAAAGACGTCTGGGATCACATCCGGACGTCTGACCAGACGTCCGGGATAGTTTACAGACGTCTGGCGAACAGTTATGCTCGCACGGGATATTCGTCTGCGCGCCTGTGCGCGCAGACCTGCGATCCCGCATCTTCTCTGCGGCTGCAGGCGACCGCGACCGTCTCTCCCTCCTCTCCGCGCGGCGTTAAAAGGGGGAGGGGGCGCGCCTCCCCTCCCGTCTCCACCATCTTCCTCCTTCTCTCCTGCCTGTGCGCGAGAGCGAGCGGACGCGAGGGCGCAGCGGCAGCGGCGGGCGCAGTAGGCGCGGAGGAGCTGCGGCGTGCGAGGGCGGGGCTCTGCCGTGAGGGCGAGCTCGCCGGGAGCGGCTTGGCCGGCCGGCGGAGGGCGCAGGGGGCGCAGAGCGTCGCGGAGAGGGACCTGCTGCGGGCGGAGCAGCGGACGCGCGAGGTGCGACGCGGGCGGCGTCGCGAGCGGAGGCCGAGCGAGGTTCTGATTCTGGAAAAATCTCCAGAATCAGACGTCTGGACTGATATCCAGACGACAAGGTCGACGTCTGTGAGATCATACAGACGTCTGAAAGGTGAGTTCCGCTTTCTCCTTCTTTTGTCGACTGACCGTACTGAGGGAGGAGGGTTGGCGGTGCGCAGGTGTTCGGATTCGTCATCCTTTGCGAATCAGACGTCTGGAAGTTGTACCAGACGGCGGGAGTGACCTCCAGACGTCCGGAGAGACCATCGGACGTCTGGGATCTAGGAGAGACGTCCCCACAGACTTCTGGACATCCGGGGAACCAAGCCGAACAGGTAATTCTCTGATCCACCGTTTAAGACGTCTGGAAGGAGTTCCAGACGTCTGATTTTGCACAGTATTGTCTTTCTCGACCCGTTAGGGCCCGTTTGGGCTCCGTTTTCCGCGATTCGAGTTGCGTTCGTTTCAGAATTTATTCCTCTACCCGCCTACAGTAGCTATACACTGTTTTGAGACACTCCTTGTGTTGATCCTTGTGATAGGACCTCGTTCGGTTGCCGTCTTGAGAGTCGCGGAGGCGCGCGGGATTCCCGACCACGCCCCCATTACTCCCGTTGTACCTGGTAGAGTGGTTTTAAGTATTAAAAATCTGTTAAAGTATGGAATCATAACTAGAACCTAGGGCATTGCATGAATCCTAGGAATGAGAAATGTATGGAATGATAGCTCCTAGGTGTTGCATGAATCCTAGGGCCGGAAAACTAGATTGTATGATAGATCCTAGGATATGGCATGAATCCTAGGATGGAAAAACTAGTGGTATGTACCTTACTGCAGTCTTGGAAAAATGGAAAGGAATGTATAAAGCTGCCTGTAAATTTAATTAACAGCTGCCTGTTATGCATAAAGAATCATGTTGAGATCATGGAATGTGAGAACGAGAATCTGGAAAGTGAAACATATGATGTTCTGAGATAAAGAGCTGGAACCCTACGGGGAATTAGGAGTGGAACTCCTGGAAAGAAAAGGAATGGAACTGAGATGTAGTTTGTACTGTCTCTTGGGTACGCAGTACCAAGGGAAGTACCTGTACCTGTTTTAGTGCAGAGTGGGGCCAGCCGCCCCAGGGACCCGGGGTTAGGATTGGCTGCTCTGTACCAACTTGTTGGCCCTCGTGTACGTAGTACCGAGGAGAGCTAGTAGTGTTAGGAGAGTACTAGCTACCCCACGGGCCCCGGGGTTCTGCTAGCCTCCTTCACCGACTTGTTAGGCCCACTAGGGCAAACCAGGGTAGTCAGGCGAGGGTGCGCGGACTGTGGAGGGGCAAGGCCCCGGTTTGGTTACTGTGGAGGGGTCGGACCCCTGTTACTGAGAGGGCTCTGCCTTGGTTCCGTGCTGTGCTTTGGGCGCACCCGTTAGCGGAAACGACTGACCGCGTGCCAGTACGGGCTAGCTACCTGTGCGTTTATCGCGCGTGCCGTAGTCACCGTTACGTCTGTCAGTGACCTTGGGGTGGTTGACTGAGGGTAGGATCACCACGGGGGACTCTCCCGGCCAGGAGAGCACCACGTGCTACTTCTACTTTTGGAAAAGACTGCAATCAAGATCGTCCCACAAGGACATCCGAGATCAAGTAAAGGATCTGAGAAGTAAATGAAATAGTGAGAAAAAAATTGAAAGATGTAAATAAAAGGAAGTAATAGAACATAACAGCTACTGTACACTCTACTGTTGCCTTTAGTTAGTTGCCACTCTACTCAGCGTTTTGCTGACGTGTTACACTCGTTACCTTTTTCAGGACCAGGTGTTGAGCAGCCAGGGTCGGCGGCTGCAGAGGACGCTGGGCCGAGTAGGGTCCAGTAGAGTTGCCACAGCTTTGTACCTTCTTTTGTTTCTGTTCTAGTGAGTAGTTTTGTTTCCGCTGTACCTTCCTTACCTGCAGTTTTTGTTATATGATAAATGTTGTTTTACTGTTGTGGTGGTGCCTACTGTAGTAGTTTCTTTCCTTACTGCTGTACTTTCTTACTGTTAGTTATATTCATGCTGAATGTGGTTTATTTTACTGTCTTTTGGTTACTTCCTCGTTGGACGACTGGGTCTTGGGATTAGTCGAGTCGGTCCGGTTCTCGTGTCTCGTAGGGACTCGGGAACCGGGTCGTTACAAGATGGTATCAGAGCAAGGTCGTCCCGAGAAGTGAATCAACTGACTGGAAAATAACCAATTCACATGTTTATAGCTAGAGTAGCCACCACAACATATCCTTGACTTGAGCTCTTAGAAGTGTTGTTAGGTACCGTCTGTTTTGACGTTTCCGTTTTGTTTCGCGTCTCCTTGCAGGAGATGCCTCGTCGTGGGACTGGCGAGACTGGCCGCGGGCGCGGCCGAGGGCGAGGTCGTCGAGGTGGACGTGCTGTCGTTGATGTCTCGGTGGACCAGCCACCACTCCCTGGCATCCAGGCCCGGGACCTCGCCAGACTGATACGGGATATTGTACGAGAGGAGCTCCACCCACCGCCCCGAGCACCTCCTCCTGGGGTTGCAGAGGGGGAGTCCTCTGTGGGGCCACGCGACGGACGCGGCGCTAGACACGAGGGAGGGGATGGGCCCCTGCCGCCCCCACCTTCCTCCGACACTTCTGTACACGAGACACCTTCGCCTGGAGGTGCACCAGCACCTCCCCTACAGCACCACTTCGAGCTTTTCGGACAGTTCCGGAAGCTGAAGCCACCCTCCTTCAAGGGGGATGAGGACCCGACCGAGGCAGAGGACTGGCTTGAGCAGCTGGAGAAGATCTTCGACACCCTTCGCCCCCCGGTGGAGTGCCGCGTGGCCTTTGCCACGTACCAGCTGGAGAGTGCGGCACACCGGTGGTGGAGGGCGGTCCGGGGACAGGAGAGGGACGAGCCGACGTGGGACCAGTTCGTCACCCTCTTCTGCGAGCAGTACTTTCCCCAGACGTGGCAGGACCAGAGGAGGCGGGAGTTCCACACTCTCCGCCAAGGGACGATGACCGTGAGCGCGTACCGCACGCGTTTCTTGGAGCTGTCCCGCTTTGCAGCGACAGCGGTAGCCACTGAGGAGGAGCGCCTTTGGAGGTTCACCGAGGGGCTCCGGCCTGCGATCCGGGGGTATGTCAAACCCCTGAAGCTGCCGACGTTTTCGAGAGTGGTAGAGGCAGCCATGACTTACGAGGAGACCAACCCGTCCGCGCGAGAGACCGACGGCGGGCGGAAGAGGCCCTTTCAGCCAGACTTCTCACAGGGCCGGCGAGAACGGAGACACATGGCGTCCGCAGGAGAGCCGTCACGTTGTGCAGGGCCATCAGTGACCTTTGGGGGCCCTCGACAGGGGCCAGTCGCCAGCACCGGACCCCCGCCTAGCCGACAGCAGGGACTCACTGAGGGCGGGAGTCGGGTTCCCCTCTGCTACCAGTGTGGCCAGCCGGGCCACGTCAGGAGGGACTGCCCATCTAGGGCAGGAGGTCAGCAGATACTTCCCGCGCAGAGCACTGGAGGGCGCGCAGGAGGCCGCGGTTTCCAGGCGCGAGGAGGAGGACCGCAGTCGCGAGGAGGGTACCGGCCAGCACCTACCCGTCCGACGCAGAGTGTGGCTGCTTCGTCCGCACCTAGAGCTGAGGGGCGTATCAACGCCCTAACACACAGGGACGCCAGAGCTTCGGGATCCGTGGTAGCAGGTATGGTTTCAGTTTCTGGCAGACTCGTTTACACGCTTTTCGATTCCGGCGCTACGCACTCGTTTGTCGCAGACAGTTTCGCAGTTAGTTTGGACCAGGATTATACATTGTTAGAGAACCCGTTCGTAATCAGAGGTCCGAGTGGTCAGCTGTTTGTAGCTGAGGAGGTGTACACGGGTTGCGGGGTCAGCATCGGGGGACACAGCCTGCCAGCTGACCTGATTATGATACAGATGGAGGACTTTGGGGTGATCCTGGGGATGGATTGGCTGTCCGCTTACCACGCATTGGTAGACTGCTTTGAGAGGAAGATTGTCTTCTCCATTCCGGAGTTGCCTTCCTTCGAGTTTCACGGGCAGCCAGTAGACGGAGGTTTCAGGTGCATTTCGGCACTTCGGGCGGCGAGACTTTTGAGCCAGGGGTGTGAGGGCTTCTTAGCTTGTGTGGTGGCAGAGCACAGCCCCGTGGCAGACTTCCAGAGCATTCCGGTGGTCAGAGAGTACCCCGACGTGTTTCCAGACGAGTTACCAGGACTACCGCCCGAGCGTGAGATCGAGTTTGAGATCTCACTAGTACCAGGGACCAGCCCCATCTCCACCGCGCCATACAGGATGGCACCGCTTGAGCTGCGAGAGCTCAAGTCTCAGTTGCAGGACCTTTTGGAGAAGGGTTTCGTGAGGCCCAGTGCGTCTCCCTGGGGAGCCCCGGTACTGTTTGTAAAGAAGAAGGATGGGACCCTACGCCTTTGTGTGGACTACCGACAGCTGAATAGGGTCACCATCAAGAACAGATATCCGCTGCCGAGGATTGACGATTTGTTTGACCAGTTGCGGGGTGCCACGGTGTTTTCCAAGATCGACTTGAGGTCTGGATACCACCAGTTGAGGATCAGGGAGACCGACGTCTCCAAGACAGCTTTCCGCACCCGGTACGGACACTACGAGTTTTTGGTCATGCCGTTTGGGCTGACCAATGCCCCCGCTGCTTTCATGGACCTGATGAACCGGGTGTTCAGACCGTACTTGGACCAGTTTGTGGTGGTTTTCATAGATGATGTACTCATCTATTCTAGAGATCGGACGCAGCACGGACAGCACTTGCGGATGGTTCTGGACACTCTGAGACGACGCAGGCTGTACGCCAAATACAGCAAGTGCGAGTTTTGGTTGAGGGAGGTGACCTTTTTGGGTCATGTGATCTCTGGAGACGGCCTGGCGGTGGATCCCGCCAAGGTCGAGGCAGTGCTCAGGTGGGAGAGACCGCGTTCAGTCACTGAGATTCGCAGTTTCCTGGGACTGGCAGGTTACTACAGACGGTTCATCAGAGGGTTTTCGCAGATTGCACGTCCTATGACACAGTTGACTCGGAAGGATGTGCCTTTCACTTGGACAGACGCCTGTGAGGCGTGTTTTCTGGAGCTGAAGGAGAGGTTGACCTCGGCTCCCGTGCTCACCATTCCTGACAGTAGTGGCGGGTTCGTTGTGTACACGGACGCTTCCTTGCAGGGGTTAGGAGGTGTGCTCATGCAGAGGGGTCACGTGGTCGCTTACGCTTCGCGGCAACTGAAGCCCCATGAGCATACCTACCCTACCCACGACCTAGAGTTGGCAGCTGTTGTCTTCGCGCTGAAGACATGGAGGCACTACTTGTACGGTGAGACCTTCGAGATTTTTACAGATCACAAGAGCCTCAGATATCTTTTTGACCAGAAGGAGCTCAACATGAGACAGAGACGTTGGTTGGAGCTCCTGAAGGACTACGACTGCAGCATCTCCTACCACCCGGGAAAGGCCAATGTGGTGGCTGACGCCTTGAGCCGTAAGGCGCCCGCACGCTTGGCCAGTCTACAGTTACAGAGTTGGAGCCTTTTGGAGGAGGTGGGCAGTTGGCGACCTCTAGAGTTACGAGGGTACTGTGGGGCAGTGACGGTGACACGGCAGACCAGACCAGAGTTGATAGACCGCATCATCACGGGACAGATGGCCGATCCGTACTTGCAGTCGTTGCGCGACAGAGTACTGTCAGGGGACCCAGGGGACTTCTCTTTCACAGACCAGGTGTTACGCTTGAGGGGACGGCTGTGCGTCCCCAAAGACGAGGAGCTGTTGAGAGAGCTCCTGACGGAGGCACACGGTTCCAGATTCACCATACATCCCGGAAACACGAAAATATACCATGACTTGAGACGCGAGTTCTGGTGGAGAGGGATGAAGCGGGATGTGGGTGAGTTCGTGCAGCAGTGCTTAGTGTGCCAGCAGGTGAAAGCCGAGCATCAGAGGCCTGCAGGGCCGCTTCAGCCGCTTCCAGTGCCAGAGTGGAAGTGGGAGAGCATCACCATGGACTTGGTGGTGGGCTTACCTGTTACCCAGCGAGGACACGACGCGGTCTGGGTAATAGTGGATAGGTTGACGAAGACGGCACGATTCTTGCCGATCCGAGTCACTTTGGGACCAGCACAGTTGGCAGAGAGGTATATCCGTGATGTGGTGCGACTACACGGAGTTCCGCGGGAGATCGTATCCGACCGGGATACCCGCTTTACGTCCCAGTTTTGGGCTGAGTTTCAGCAGGCTTTGGGGACGAGGTTGAGGTTTAGCACAGCTTACCACCCCCAGACGGACGGACAGTCGGAACGCACGATACAGACACTTGAGGATCTTTTGCGTGCCTGTGTACTAGACTGGAGGGGCTCTTGGGAGGAGCACCTACCCCTGGCAGAGTTTGCATACAACAACAGTTATCACTCGAGCATCGGCATGGCTCCCTACGAGGCTCTGTACGGACGGAAATGCACGGCACCCTTGAGTTGGGTTGAGGTGGGGACCAAGTGGGAGGTTGGCCCCAGGTTGATCCGGCAGAGTCAGGAGGTAGTTGAACAGATCCACAGACGACTCCGCACTGTCAGGAGCAGACAGAAGAGCTACGCAGATCGCAGACGCAGAGAGGTGCAGTTCGAAGTCGGGGACCACGTCTTTCTTCGTGTTTCGCCCATGAAGGGCTTACAGCGGTTTGGGGTGAGAGGGAAGCTCGCGCCGAGGTTCGTGGGGCCCTTCGAGGTCCTGGAGCGGGTTGGACCCGTTGCTTACAGACTTGCCCTTCCCCCGCAGCTTTCTGGTGTGCACGACGTGTTCCACGTGTCCAACCTCAGGAAGTACGTAGCCGATCCCAGCCACGTACTGAGTCACGAGAGCGTCGAGGTGAGCGACGACCTGACCTACCCCGAGCGGCCAGTGCAGATCCTAGACCGAGCCGTCCGCAGGTTGAGACGAAAGCAAGTACCCCTGGTAAAGGTTTTGTGGAGGAGCCAGCGGTACGAGGAGGCTACCTGGGAGCCTGAGGCGGCAATGCGGGAGCGGTACCCAGAGCTTTTCGCGGGTACGTCTTTTCGGATCGGCTTCGGTCCTCTTTGAGTTTGTTATGGTTATTTGGACATCCTTTTTCCGCACCCTAGTTGGCGCAAGTTTCGGGGACGAAACTTCCTTTGAGTTTGTTATATTGTAACGAGCGCGTGCCCCAGACGTCTTTTAAGACGTCTGGGAGGTGGCCCAGACGTCTGTAAAGACGTCTGGGATCACATCCGGACGTCTGACCAGACGTCCGGGATAGTTTACAGACGTCTGGCGAACAGTTATGCTCGCACGGGATATTCGTCTGCGCGCCTGTGCGCGCAGACCTGCGATCCCGCATCTTCTCTGCGGCTGCAGGCGACCGCGACCGTCTCTCCCTCCTCTCCGCGCGGCGTTAAAAGGGGGAGGGGGCGCGCCTCCCCTCCCGTCTCCACCATCTTCCTCCTTCTCTCCTGCCTGTGCGCGAGAGCGAGCGGACGCGAGGGCGCAGCGGCAGCGGCGGGCGCAGTAGGCGCGGAGGAGCTGCGGCGTGCGAGGGCGGGGCTCTGCCGTGAGGGCGAGCTCGCCGGGAGCGGCTTGGCCGGCCGGCGGAGGGCGCAGGGGGCGCAGAGCGTCGCGGAGAGGGACCTGCTGCGGGCGAAGCAGCGGACGCGCGAGGTGCGACGCGGGCGGCGTCGCGAGCGGAGGCCGAGCGAGGTTCTGATTCTGGAAAAATCTCTAGAATCAGACGTCTGGACTGATATCCAGACGACAAGGTCGACGTCTGTGAGATCATACAGACGTCTGAAAGGTGAGTTCCGCTTTCTCCTTCTTTTGTCGACTGACCGTACTGAGGGAGGAGGGTTGGCGGTGCGCAGGTGTTCGGATTCGTCATCCTTTGCGAATCAGACGTCTGGAAGTTGTACCAGACGGCGGGAGTGACCTCCAGACGTCCGGAGAGACCATCGGACGTCTGGGATCTAGGAGAGACGTCCCCACAGACTTCTGGACGTCCGGGGAACCAAGCCGAACAGGTAATTCTCTGATCCACCGTTTAAGACGTCTGGAAGGAGTTCCAGACGTCTGATTTTGCACAGTATTGTCTTTCTCGACCCGTTAGGGCCCGTTTGGGCTCCGTTTTCCGCGATTCGAGTTGCGTTCGTTTTAGAATTTATTCCTCTACCCGCCTACAGTAGCTATACACTGTTTTGAGACACTCCTTGTGTTGATCCTTGTGATAGGACCTCGTTCGGTTGCCGTCTTGAGAGTCGCGGAGGCGCGCGGGATTCCCGACCACGCCCCCATTACTCCCGTTGTACCTGGTAGAGTGGTTTTAAGTATTAAAAATCTGTTAAAGTATGGAATCATAACTAGAACCTAGGGCATTGCATGAATCCTAGGAATGAGAAATGTATGGAATGATAGCTCCTAGGTGTTGCATGAATCCTAGGGCCGGAAAACTAGATTGTATGATAGATCCTAGGATATGGCATGAATCCTAGGATGGAAAAACTAGTGGTATGTACCTTACTGCAGTCTTGGAAAAATGGAAAGGAATATATAAAGCTGCCTGTAAATTTAATTAACAGCTGCCTGTTATGCATAAAGAATCATGTTGAGATCATGGAATGTGAGAACGAGAATCTGGAAAGTGAAACATATGATGTTCTGAGATAAAGAGCTGGAACCCTACGGGGAATTAGGAGTGGAACTCCTGGAAAGAAAAGGAATGGAACTGAGATGTAGTTTGTACTGTCTCTTGGGTACGCAGTACCAAGGGAAGTACCTGTACCTGTTTTAGTGCAGAGTGGGGCCAGCCGCCCCAGGGACCCGGGGTTAGGATTGGCCGCTCTGTACCGACTTGTTGGCCCTCGTGTACGTAGTACCGAGGAGAGCTAGTAGTGTTAGGAGAGTACTAGCTACCCCACGGGCCCCGGGGTTCTGCTAGCCTCCTTCACCGACTTGTTAGGCCCACTAGGGCAAACCAGGGTAGTCAGGCGAGGGTGCGCGGACTGTGGAGGGGCAAGGCCCCGGTTTGGTTACTGTGGAGGGGTCGGACCCCTGTTACTGAGAGGGCTCTGCCCTGGTTCCGTGCTGTGCTTTGGGTGCACCCGTTAGCGGAAACGACTGACCGCGTTCCAGTACGGGCTAGCTACCTGTGCGTTTATCGCGCGTGCCGTAGTCACCGTTACGTCTGTCAGTGACCTTGGGGTGGTTGACTGAGGGTAGGATCACCACGGGGGACTCTCCCGGTCAGGAGAGCACCACGTGCTACTTCTACTTTTGGAAAAGACTGCAATCAAGATCGTCCCACGAGGACATCCGAGATCAAGTAAAGGATCTGAGAAGTAAATGAAATAGTGAGAAAAAAATTGAAAGATGTAAATAAAAGGAAGTAATAGAACATAACAGCTACTGTACACTCTACTGTTGCCTTTAGTTAGTTGCCACTCTACTCAGCGTTTTGCTGACGTGTTACACTCGTTACCTTTTTCAGGACCAGGTGTTGAGCAGCCAGGGTCGGCGGCTGCAGAGGACGCTGGGCCGAGTAGGGTCCAGTAGAGTTGCCACAGCTTTGTACCTTCTTTTGTTTCTGTTCTAGTGAGTAGTTTTGTTTCCGCTGTACCTTCCTTACCTGCAATTTTTGTTATATGATAAATGTTGTTTTACTGTTGTGGTGGTGCCTACTGTAGTAGTTTCTTTCCTTACTGCTGTACTTTCTTACTGTTAGTTATATTCATGCTGAATGTGGTTTATTTTACTGTCTTTTGGTTACTTCCTCGTTGGACGACTGGGTCTTGGGATTAGTCGAGTCGGTCCGGTTCTCGTGTCTCGTAGGGACTCGGGAACCGGGTCGTTACATCCTGCGTGCACAAGAAGAAGCGGATGGGACTTTAGTCCCACCTCAGAAGATTTCAGCGCAGGTGAGTCATTTAAGTTGTTTTTGTGCTCTCACCTTATTGCCTCAATTCACAGGGTGAGGTCCCCTCGCCTGCTCACCCACGTTGTCCGCTACCCACGCTACGCGGACCTTGCTGACCCGTTTACCCTGCACTCCTCTCGCACCACCCACGTCGGTGCACCTAGACCTGGGTGGGCGTAACCCAACCCATACACCCGATTGGTTGGCTTTGGGAGAGCGAAGAGAGAAATAGAGAGAGAGCGTACGCGGAGGAGGGTAGGGGTAGGTTTTGCACTCGTGTGTGAAGGGAAGGAAGGAAGCCAAGGGCAGGAGCAGCTAAGGAAGGAAGCTGGAGACTTGTGGAGGCAGAGGCTGAAGAAGAAAGGAGGACTTGAAGGCAAAATCTAAAGAAGAAGGAAGAAGAAGGTGTTGCTAAAGAAGAAAAGGGAAGGAAGGAAGGCACAGCTGAAGCAAAAGAAGAAGCTAAGGAAGGAGCCACAGAGAGAATCAGAGGCAGAGAAAGAGACAGAAACCAAGAGAAGAAAAAGAAGAAAGGAAGAAGAGAAGGAAGGAGCCGCAGAGAATAGAAGGTTGAAGATAGAAAGACAGAGAGAGAATCAAAGGAAAAGAAAGAGAGAGAAGAAGAAAGGAGAAGACATCAGAGAGGAGAGAGAAAGAAGGGAGAACAGACATTCTACTTTTTACATCTCTATTCTTCTCCTTAGCATTTATACATTGAATTTCATTGCTTCATACTATTGTTGAACATCACATTTGATTAATTTGAGATTGTGATCTTAGTTTTTAAATACCAATTTTCTCATTGTGTTCGACCTCGAATACTTAGGTTTTCGAGTAATAAAATTCTTATTTGTTTTCAAGGCGATTTCATTTATACTACAACACAACATCATTTAAAACACCGATTTCATCTCGTTAACACTGGTGCTGGCAACTGGCCCCTGTCTGGGGCCCCTAAAGGCCACTGATGGCCCCACAAAACAAGACGGCTCTCTTGCGAGTGCCGTGTGCCTCCTCTCCTGATGGCCCTGAGAGTACTCTGGCTGATAGGGCCTCTTCCATCCGCTGTCAGTGTCTTTCGCGGCCAGGTTGGTTTCCTCGTAGGTCATGGCTACCTCAACCACTCGTGAGAAGGTGGACAGCTTCAAGGGTTTGACATACCCTCGAATAGTAGGTCAGAGCCGCTAAGTAAGCCTCCACAAGCGCTCCTCCTCCGTCGACATGGCTGTCGAGGCAAAACATGACAGCTCCAGAAAATGCGTGTGGTACGTGCTAATAGTCATCATCCCTTGGCGGAGAGTGTGGAACTCCCGCCTCCTTTGGTCTTGCTAGGTCTGCGGAAAGTATTGCTCGCAAAAGAGTCATGAACTGGTCCTACGTCAACTCTCTCCCCTCCTAGCCTCTGACTGCCCTCCACCACCTATGTGCCGCGCTCTCTAGCTGGTACGTGGTGAAGGCCACGCGACACTCCGCGGGAGGGCAAAGGGTGTCAAATACCTTCTCTATCTGCTGCAGCCAGTCCTCTGCCTCAGACGGGTCCTCATCCCTCTTAAAGGAGGGGGGCTTCAGCTTCTGGAACTATCTAAAAAGCTCGTGGTGCAGCTGTAGTGGGGGAATGGGCATGCCTCCAGGCAAAGAGGGCTCGTGCTCGAAAGTGTCAAAGTGCGGTGGGGGCGGTGGAGGACCACCCCCTCCCCCTCCTGCTCGTTCGGCGCTACGGCGGTCTCTTTGTCCCATTGAGGACTCCCCCTCCACGTCCTCAGGGAGTGGTGCCTGTGGAGGCTGGTGGAGCTCCTCTCGCACAATATCTCTGATCAGTTGGGTGAGATCCTGGGCCTGAACGCCTGAGAGAAGAGGTGGGTCAACTGGTACCTCAAGCCCAGCACGTCCGCCCCTCCGATCTCGTCCACGGCTACGACCACGGCCTGCCTCGAGAACTCAATGAGGCATCTCTTGCAAGGAGACGCGAAAGACATAATAAGAGGATCAACGATACTGAATTTCTTCGAGAAAAGACTCGGAAGGAATATTAAGGTGATACGTTGTGGTGGCTATCCTAGTTATATGCACATGAATGGTTATTCTCAAGTCAATTGGTTCATTTCTCGGGATGACCTTGCTCTGATACCATCTTGTTACAACCCGATTCCCGGATCCCTATAGGATTTGAGACCGGCTCGCCTCAACTAATCCCAAGACCTAGTTGTCCAACAAGAAATAACCAAAAGCAGGAAAGTAAACCACATTCGCATATGCAATATAACTAAGCAGAAGAAACGTACAAAGTAGTAAAGGAAAAATAAATCTGCTGTTTCAATACATACCACCACAACAACAATAACAACGGAATGTGAAAAGTAAACAGTAGAAGCAGAACAGTAACTAAAAGTCCATTACTACAATAGTAGAGAAAAGAAAAGGAAGTGCTGAAGAAAACTACGGCTGGGCTCGACTAGGCCCAGTACCCTCTGCAGCTGGAAGCTCAGGCTGATCAACTCCTGGTCCTGAACAGTATTATGAAAAGACAGAGTCAGCGAACGCTTAGTAGAGTGGTATCTATTATTATTTATGTACAAACAGTAAAAGCAACATGTTTAATTTTCATTTCTATTTATCTGTTTATATATTTCCGTTTCACCCATTTCTCAAAGTATCCAGATATTTCTTGATCTTGCATGTTCCTCGTGGGAACGATCTTGATTGCAGTCTTCTTCGTAGAGTAGAAGGTACACGTGGTGCTCTCCTGGCTGGGAGAGTCCCTCATGGTAGTCCTACACCCAGTCAACCACCCCGAGGTCATTGTCAAGACGTAGCGGTGACTACGGCCTACGTGACAAGCGCATGGGTAGCTACCCTGCACTGACACGTGATCAGTCATCTCCACTAGTGGGTATGCCCAAAGTACAACACGGAACAGTATAGGGCCTTGCCCTCTCAGAACAGGGGTCTCGCCCCTCAGAACCAAACAGGGGTCTCACCCCTCCACAGTCTGCGCGCCCTCGTCTGACTACCCCGGTTTGTCCAGAGGGCCTAACAAGTCGGTGTAGGGTGTCTAGCTGAACCCCGGGCCCCGTGGGGTGGCTAGTTCCCTCCCTACACTAGTAGCTCACCTTTATACCATGTACAAGAGGGCCAACTGGAGTTGGTGTAGAGTGGCCAATCCTAACCCTGGGTCTCAACGCAAGGGAGGCTAGCTCCACTCTACACAAAAGGGGACAGTTGCTCTCCTTGGTACCATGTACTCAAGGGCCAGCACACTTCCCGTCTACAGTCCAAGTTTCCATCTATCCACTGGAGTTCTACTCCTAATTTCCCATAGGATTCATGCTCATGTTCACCTCATTTATTCTGATCCAGATTTCACCTTTCACATTTCATTTCTCATCCATATACAAGTAGCTCGTGTTTCCATAATTCAATACATTCAACTAGTGATTTCACAGGTAATTGTTTATTAAATACAGGCAACTCATATTCTAACAGGCAACTCACAATTATATTACAAGCAATTGCTAATAGTTTATCTCAATCATGCAAGTACATCATACAGCACAACAATTAATTCATTTCTCTACCCTAGGGTTCATGCCACATCCTAGGGTTCCATTCAGCTATTTCCACAAGCACATTCTTATTTAAATATTATTAATGGCATTAAACTACTCTACCAGGCAACACAGGAGTAATGGGGGCTCGAACCACAAACCCAAGCGTCTCTGCGAGCCCCAAACATGCAGCAGGCAGAAACCCTATACCAGCGAAGACATCACAAAAGGAGAGTAAAGAACAGTGTACAACAGACTCTAATACGTAGAGGAACTCGCAGGAAAGTACAGGTATTTCGTTTGCGTAAAATGGATCCCAAACGGGTCAAAAACGTGCCTACTATTCAAAATCAGACGTCTAGGAATAATCCCAGATGTCTTAAAGGGCGTCAGATCTTTACCTTAAGTCCCTGCAGTATCCTCAGACATCCAAACCTTCTCTGCGATCGTCTGAAGGCATTTTGAGACGTTGGACAATGCCTCCAGTCGTCTGGATGCACCTCCAGATGTCTGGTGATGTGTTCAGTCATCCAAAAGCACATGGGAAAACGTTCCGTGCTCCTACCCAAAGTTGCACTTGTGTACAAAATTGTAGGCACGGTCAGCCAACAAATACCCCTGCGCTGCAATATGCATGGAGCAGGGAGATACGTACCTTGCGATAAATGTGCTTTCAGACGTCTGGCCTTAGCTCCAGATGCCCAGGTACCTCGCCAGTCGTCTGGACTCCACTCCAGACGTCTGATACTGGAAAACTTCCAGTATCAGGAACTCCTTGCAGCTCTCTCCACTCGCTCCGCCATGCACCATAGTAGCTCCAGCTGCTGTAGAGGGTCGGGAGGCCACTCCCTGAGCTTTCTCCTCCTCCTGCACGTGCCCGCGGTGACCGTGCGAGCTCCGCTGAGCTTCCACCGAAGCTCCACCGACCTAGACCTCCTCCTCCTCCCGTGCTCTCCTCCGTCCTCCCTCTCGCTCTCCCTCGCTCGCCCCCTCTTGCCACTCCCACACAGCACTGAAGGTGGTGGTGGCTGGTGTGTGGAGTGGAGAGGAGATAGGAGCGGGGGTTTAAATAGGAGATGAGGGGCATAGGAATTTGTGGGGTTGGATAAAAAAATCGCTTCTACTTTGATATGTTTTTGAAAAATTTTCACAAAATCAGGAAACCTTTGCCTTAAAGATGGTAACTACTATAGAAAGAAGGCAATTGATTCCTAAGTTGGTTTCTTCTTTTTGTCTTTCAAGGATTAGGAGATGGATTTTAGGGAAGAAGAGGGATTACCTGCCTTGGAGTGGTTGACTTGCGCAGGAGATTTTCTCGTGAAATACCTTGCAAGATCACAACAAAATAAATAGGGCAAGTTAGTGCTCAAATATAGTCAAAAAGAATGTAGAGACTAGTGATAAATTGCGCGTTGCTCCCCGGCAACGGTGCCAAAATGTTAACAAGGCGAAATCGTGGTTTTAAAGGATGTTACGTTGTAGTATAGATGAAATTGCCTCCAAAATAAATAAGAATTTATTACTCGAAAACCTAAGTATCTGAGGCCGAACACAGGGAGCAAATAGAATTTATTCACTAATCTCAATGATGTAATTGAACACTTAGAGTTACTTAAAGCCTAATTCAGAGTATAAATGCAAGAGTGTAGGAGTTAAAATTGTAGTAAAAATAGAAGAATTGGACATCTGATTCTATAATCAAATGTCTTAAAAAGATATCACTCTTTTATTTCTTATTTCCCTCTCCTTTCTGCTTTCTCTTCTTTCTTTTCTTTTTCTTCTTTCTTTCTTTCTCTGACTTTCCTCTTTCCTTAGCTCTTTTTCTTCTATTCTTCTTTGACTTTGGTTGTCTGCTTCTTCTTCCTTGTCTCTTCTTTGCAGCTCGTTTCTTTGCTCTGGCCTTGCCTTTCTTCTTTCTTCTTCTTCTCTTGCATAGTGCCTCTCTCCTTCTTCCTCTGCGATCTTCTTCCCTGGCTTTTGCCTTGTTTTCCTTCTTCAACCTTTAAGTTCTTCCTTCGTTTACTTGCCTTTCCTTTGCTGCACCTCTGCTACAGTGCTTCTTCCTTAGCACTCCTCTACGGCTACAGTGCTTCTTCTTTCCCTTCTTGGCTTATGCTGCGCCTTCCCCTTGCCTTGACTTGCTTCTTCCTCAGCTTCCTTTCTTCCTTCCTTTGCTTCTCTGTAGCCACAGCTTCTACCTTAGCTTCTTCCTTCCTCTCTTCCCTGCACACACACTGAAGAGCAAAACCTACCCCTACCCTCCCCCACATCTCTCTCTCTCTATATCTCTCTTAGGTACGCTCTCCCAGAGTCGGGTAATAGGGGGTCAGGTTTCACGCACCTAGGTCCAGGCGCACCTGCGTGGTGTAGTGCGCGAGGAGTGCGAGGGATAATCGGGTCGGGTGCTAGGTCCGCGGGGGCAGGGGTCGCAGACGAGGCGTGCATACGTGGGCGAGGGATCTCACCCAGTGTACTAGAGGCGAAGAGATAAAAATAGAAAATCAATTTAAGTGACGCATCGCACTCATGAGGTTACGAGGTGGAACTAAAAGTTCCACCTGCTTCTGCTCGTGCGCTCGCAAGAAGTTCTCACCTGATTGGGGCAGCAAGATTCCTTACAGAGCCACTCACTTGACTGGGGACATGCACACACTCATTGCACGTCACCTGGGCTTATTTGCCTAGAGTGTAGCAACCTGGGGCAACCTTGAAAGCAAGCTTGCTTCAGCATCAATGGCGGAAGCGGCTCAGATCTGAAATACACTTAACACGGCCTTGCGGCCTCATTAGAGCACATGAGAAGCTTCACCGTGTCAAGACGAAGGTGAGACTGTGGGTGGCTGGACGCGGGGCGGCCTAGGCGTGGGTGCCTAGGTCATTTTGTGGACGTGAATGTGGGTTAGGTCGGGGGGCATTTAAGGAGGTGTTGGCGGTCAGTGGATGGGTGGAAGGTGATTAGTGGGTGATGGCAGAGGTGATGAGATATCTGGCGTGGTGTGTGGAGGTGTAGAGTGGTGGAAGCACCTCGCCGATGGGCGACCGAAGATGGAGAAGATGGAGGTGGTCTGTGGTGTCGAGGGTCAAAAGTGGAAATAGAAAGAGGGGAAATGAAGAGGGGAGCGAGAGGAGTAGTTCTAACCTAGCTAAGTGGACAAAGGGAGAGAGGAGGCAGCTGGCCGTTCCTGCTGCTGCCGGAGAAGAAGATGTCCAGTGGAGGGAGAGTGGCGACGACAAAGGGGCTGGAGACGTGCGCGCGGGTGTTGCATGACACGGAGGAAGGTGGTGAAGGTGGCTCTGCCACTGGTATTGTGGCAGAGCGACGAGAAAGAGGAGGAGGGCTCACTGGATCTCATTGGACTCTTGACCGAAGGAGAAGGGAGGAAATTGGGGTGATTCTTCAGCCAGGTCAAGCTAATTCGGAGCGGCCGGAGGTGGTGGACCTTTTATAGGCACTGGCAGGGGCTCTTATGCTTGGAAGACAAGCTTCCAAGCACAAGAGACCTCGCCGGAGATGGAAACCATTGGAGACCCAAATCTCTCGTGCGTTCGCAAGAGAGATTGGGTGCGAATCAGAGATTGCAATTATGCTCAGATGGAAGGGAATTCCTCAAAAAATCTCCCTTCCAAATCTGGGAGATCTCTGAGGAATCAGGGAGTAATCCCCCTCCATTCCTCACCAGAGTAGGATTCCTCCACTTTAATGGTGGAGGGACCTGATTGTAAGAGTGGTGAGGAAGTTAGGGGGGTCTATGCAAGAGTTTTCAAAAGTTAGGGGCCATAATGTAATTAGGTGGACTATTTTGCAAAGTAGGTCAAGATGACCTTCCCTTAGATCCAAATTTTGGTATAAACCTAATTTGGACCTAAGGAATCCAATGGTGAAGTTGGATTTTAGGTTTTACTACGTTTGATTGGACATTTTAACCAAAAACCTAAATTAGGTCAAATAATGAGCTAGCACCCCAATCTAGGTCAAAACATGTCCCAAAGTCCAAATTGAAGGTTCTAAACCCTAAGGGATATTTTTCCATAAATTTTAGAGTGTTTAGTTGAATTTTATCCTGACCAGAACCCTGTTGAATTAAGCGAGTCTGTTTTAGGGATACAAGATGTCATTTAATTCCTAGACTGCACATGAATCCATTTCTGACTGAACCAACCCACTTTTTATCTTATTCAGACCATTTGACCTATGTTTTTCTTCTGAGAAATCCTATTTATGTACTGCAATGGTAAAATTGTAGTCTTAACCTTTACTTCATGTTTTCTTCTCAGAACATTAATTCCTTAAATTAGGCCCTTCTCTAGGTTATGTAGGAGCTCTTATTCTCTTTCTTAGGTCAAAATAAGCTAGTTAGGGTTCATGATGAGGCTCTCATCATACCCCTATGCCTAGCTTTTGCTAGTCCCTTAGCAAAACTTCAAGGTTTAACTTTTGTTCTAGACCCTGAGTTTCTATCACCAGTTATGATAAGTGCTTTTCTTCTTCTTTTGATTAGATCAGAATGCCGACAGTAGGCGTAGAGATACTCAAGTACCAACCAAAATCTGGACCTGACCTGCTTTAGCCTTAGTCCTCCGCAAAGGTTTTTAAGGCCCGCAGAAACTATCCTAGGGTTCATTGGATTCCGTGGTAAAAGCACCAGTGCTTGAGACATTTTTAGCCTAAGTTCAGTTTGTAGTGCATTTTTGTGAGAGACAGAGGATTTATTTGTTTGGAGAGTTTTCTCTCTATTTTCTTTTTATTTCTAGCTTCGGATTGACTTCTCAACACGGTCTGTATTGGATTCCTCGTCCCCATCATCAATCCTCAAAGGTCCTGGCAATCAATGCTTCATGATAGCACTGCCCATGGCAAACCCCAGAACCCTGGCTTTTGAGATTTCGAGATAATCTCGCCCATGGCGTTCTGTGGCCGAATCCAGACCCTGGCAATTGACATTTCATGATAATGCCGCTCATGGTATCTGAACCAGCAGAGTGCTTACATGCCCCCGGTAGGATATGTAAATATCCTAAGAGACAGGCACCGAGGAGCCGATATGTTGTTACACATCTTCAAGGGAAATTTCCCATCTCTCTGCGCTGGGAACTCGTCCAAATCAACTTGTGTTGATCGGCCGCTCCTAATCTAGGTGACTTTTTTAGAACATTAAAACGCTTTTGCGTGATTTTGATAGTTATGCGGACTGAACCAGATTGTATGTGGATTAGGGTGCTTAGGTTATTGAGTCCTGCAAATTGAAGGTCAGTTAACGAGGCCGAATACTCCCTAAGCCTTAGACCTAATACTTAAGCTTCGCATTTTCCCCAATCTCTTGAGGATTATCTAGATCTTAGCGGATACTTGAATTTTTAAGCCTAAGAGTCTAGCACAAAAGGCCTAAGATCAGCGTCCCTGCTAATCTCTTTTTATGTCTCATTAGCACTTTTCTTCTTTTTTTTTCTTTTCTTGATGTGGTCTAGAACTTCGGTTAATTCCTTAATCTCTTACTAATGACTATCTCTTTTTCTTTTTCATTTTGTGCTCCTTTTTGTCTTTTTGTTCCTTTTCTCCTTTTCATGATTATGTGGCTCACAAAATTTCCTCCCTCCTCTTTTTTTTTGTTCTTTTTCATAATTTTTCAATTTTTTTGTGTTTTTGACATATGTGAATTTTTTTGTGAGAATCCTTCTGACTTTTCTTGGCTTTGTATGTTGCACTTTACCACCCCCCATGCCTAAATTTTGCAATGTCCTCACTGTAAACGGAGGGTGTGAAACAGTGTTGAGTTTAGGGGCTTAGAACAGGATACATCGGGTGGGTGAATGAGTCGAGAAGTGACTGATGCGGATGATTTCAAGCTCTGGTACGTGTACTAGAGGTGGGATCAACTGGTCTAAGGCTGAACTCAAGGTGCAATAGACGTGGGGTACAGACAGATAATCAGATGGATCTCAATTTTTGGAATGGCGGGTTGCCTCCTATTAAGCGCTAAATTCAACGCCTTCAGCTGAGCAGAAAATGGGATGGAGTGGTCAAATCAGCGAATTTTTGTAAAACAAGCACCTTGATTAAGAGCCTAGTTGGTCCAACCAGGTGCTTGTTGAGATCAGTGGGCTGATGATGCAACCCAAACCCAATTATTCTGGTGGGTTGATAGATGTAGATCAACAGATGCAGAACCCACCATATGCAATGAATCTCTGATGGATGAGGAAATGAAAACTCATGTTTTGGCTGAGTTGAATTAGCCTGGTCAGAGTAGAGATCCGAAAAATGATCTGTGAATGGTGTGGAAACCCTACAGGGGTGATCAGAGAATGATGGATCATGATTTTCAGTCTGATCGATGCCCGATGCCCGGTATAGATGTGAAGTTGAATCATCTGCAAATGGCTCAGTGAGAGGTGAATCAGAATAGAAATTGAGTCCAGTTGCAGGTCAGGGTTGAGAACAGGTTTTGATCAATTCTATATGTATGGAAGAGGTGGCTTTAATGGGAATTGTGCATGAGGGCTCTTCTAGAAAGAAGTGACAGATGGTATCGTGTAGAGAGTCCTCATTTTCTCCAATATCATGGTCAGATTCAAAATCGTCGGAGATATTGCGAAAATCGCATTTTGAATGAGATTCAAGATCATGAGTTCCACCATAGAATAAATCATATGATGTAGATTCAGCAGCCTGACTTGGGTCCAGCCTATATGTGAATTTTAAGCTTAAAAAGGTGTTCTTATTTGTTCTAGGCTCAAGTTTTAAGTTGGTAGGACAGACCCAATTGAAACCCCACTCGTCTAAATGCTTGGTTTCTGTATCGTAAATTGGCATGTCTTCCGAAAAATTAATTTGTCTCTCTAAGGATGTTGGCGAGGGATATTCATCAAAAAGAGGCCTAAAATCATATTCTTCATTGAAAATTTGATCTTCTTCATATGGGGCCTCATAATATTCCCAATAGGTTTCAGATCCAGATTCTAAGCTTGGGATGTGGGTTAAATCATTAGAATCTAGGTCTGATTTACCTTCGAGGGTCACCTTATCAGAATAAGGGGCAGAATTTACACCCTTGAGAGGTTCAGTTCTAATCTCATCATTGCCGGAGTTTTGGAATTCTAAGCTTGGTGATTCATGGTTTATGGTTGGCTTAACATTGTGTTCTTCTGCAATTGGAACTTCCCAACCTTCTTCAATATCAGGAATGTTGTCTTCTATTTGGGTCGAGAATTCACAACCACTTTGTGCCTCAAGCTCGAGATCTGGGAAATCAAATTGATCCTCGATATTGTTCCAAGATGGTTCATCCTCTGCTTGTAGCATATACAGGTATTTCTGGTTGATAATTTGTTTTAATAATCTCATTATCTCTTCCCATTTTTCAAGATCATCTTGGTGTTTCTCCCAAAGTACAGGATTTGTCATGCAATGAAGATATTCAAGATTGTGCAATTTTTCTATCTCAATGTATACTGTGATGACCATGTCTCGGGTTGATTCTTTTATGGCTTCTACCAATAGTACTTGGGCACAGGTTATGATGAAGGTTGTGGTTGTTGGGACATCAACTTGAATGTTTTCTACTGGTGTTGAGGTTTTGTGTTCTTTTTCATAGAATTTCAGGGCATCCTCAATCATCCTATCTCTTATGGATCTCTGGGATTCAGGTTTCTTGAATGGTAGTACTAAGTGATTTGGCTGCATATTTGGATCAGGTGGTGGAATCAAGATGTAGAATCAGAGTTTGAATCAAGATGTAGAATCAAGTTGTGAAGCGAATAGATCTGAATAAAGAGTCCCACTGAAGTTTTATGTGTGTGCTCTAAAGAGAAAAATGAGGGAGTGGAGATGCTTTTGACTATGGAGGTTTGGGGCGAAAGATACCCCTGGATTAGAAGGTCGTCCACTTGAGAATTACCTGGGCAGCTAGAGAGAGAGAGTCTCGCAAAGATCCCTACACGGTAGAGCGGGACGGGTTACAGGGTTTCCCCCACCCAACCTCTCTTGTCACTGAGATTCCAGATAGACCAGAATGGGGACCTTGACCTCTTAAGTCTACTACTTTGAAGATCAAAGGTGCTTTTTAGGGTTTTCACTTGAACTTTAGATGTTTTGGTTTTGTGACCTAATTTGGAGGTTGGTTGACCCAAGGGGTCAATTTCACCTGACATGTCCTAAAGATGGCAGAATGATTCTAGGTCAAGACCTAGAGATCACCATGATTTGACACCTAGTTTCTTAGGTCCAAGATTTTAAGATTCAAGTGATTTTAGAGCTCATTTTTTTTAGGGTTTGTCTTGTTTAGCTCTCTTCAATCAAGGGCTTGGCTAGCACACTGATGCGGGAGGGTTTATTTCCTTTTAAATAGGCATGTGTGACTAGCACTCCAAAAACCCTACTTTTGAAACCATAATTTGGTTCTATTTCCAATCCTTTTTTCTTTTCACAAAAAGTTCTCTTTGGACTTCAAAATAAAAAATGTGTTGTCCGCAGAGATTAAGCGTGATTTTTATTAGGCACAGGAATTTGTGGGGTTGGATAAAAAAATCGCTTCTACTTTGATATGCTTTTGAAAAATTTTTGCAAAATTAGGAAACCTTTGCCTTAAAGATGGTAACTACTATAGAAAGAAGGCAATTGATTCCTAAGTTGGTTTCTTCTTTTTGTCTTTCAAGGATTAGGGGATGGATTTTAGAGAAGAAGAGGGATTACCTACCTTGGAGTGGTTGACTTGCACGGGAGATCTTCTCGTGAAATACCTTGCAAGATCACAACAAAATAAATAGGGCAAGTTAGTGCTCAAATATTGTCAAAAAGAATGTAGAGATTAGTGATAAATTGCATGTTGCTCCCCGGCAATGGCACTAAAATGTTAACGAGGCGAAATCTTGGTTTTAAAAGATGTTACGTTGTAGTATAAACGAAATCTCCTAGAAAACAAATAAGAATTTATTACTCGAAAACCTAAATATTCGAGGTCGAACACAGGGAGCAAATAGAATTTATTCACTAATCTCAATAATGTAATTGAACACTTAGAGTTACTCAAAACCTAATTCAGAGTATAAATGCAAGAGTTTAGGAGTTAAAATTGTAGCAAAAATAGAAGAATTGGATGTCAGATTCTATAATCAGACGTCTTAAAAAGATATCTCTCTTTTATCTCTTATTTCCCTCTCCTTTCTACTTTCTCTTCTTTCTTTTCTTTTTCTTCTTTCTTTCTTTCTCTGACTTTCCTCTTTCCTTAGCTCTTTTTCTTCTATTCTTCTTTGACTTTGGTTGTCTGCTTCTTCTTCCTTGTCTCTTCTTTGCAGCTCCTTTCTTTGCTCTAGCTTTTCCTTTCTTCTTTCTTCTTCTTCTCTTGCACAGTGCCTTTCTCCTTCTTCTTCCTCTGCGGTCTTCTTCCTTGGCTTCTGCCTTATTTTTCTTCTTTAGTCTTTAAGTTCTTCTTCCTTCTTTTACTTGCCTCTCCTTCTGTTGCACCTCTACTACAATGCTTCTTCCTTAGCTCTCCTCTGTGGCTACAGTGCTTGTTCTTTCCCTTCTTGGCTTCTACTGCACCTTCCCCTTGCCTTGACTTGCTTCTTCCTCAGCTTCCTTTCTTCCTTCCTTTGCTTCTCTACAGCCACAGCTTCTGCCTTAGCTTCTTCCTTCCTCTCTTCCCTACACACACACTGAAGAGCAAAACCTACCCCTACCCTCCCCCACTTCTCTCTCTCTATTTCTCTCCTAGGTATGCTCTCCTAGAGCTGGGTAATCGGGTCGGGTTTCGCGCACTTGGGTCCAAGCGCACCGACGTGGTGTAGTGCGTGAGAAGTGTGAGGGATAATCGGGTCGGGTGCCAGGTTCGCGGGGGCAGGGGTCGAGGATGAGGCGTGCGTACGTAGGCGAGGGACCTCACCCCATGTACTGGAGGCGAAGAGATAAAAATAGAAAATCAATTTAAGTGATGCATCGCACTCATGAGG
The DNA here is from genome assembly GCA_037157565.1 of Thalassia testudinum. Classification (NCBI taxonomy): domain Eukaryota; kingdom Viridiplantae; phylum Streptophyta; class Magnoliopsida; order Alismatales; family Hydrocharitaceae; genus Thalassia; species Thalassia testudinum. The sequence goes on along the minus strand of JAZHRO010000003.1, from coordinate 72,742 downwards.
TTACGAGGTGGGACTAAAAGTCCCACCCGCTTCTGCTCGCGCACCCGTAGGAAGTTCTCACCTAATTGGGGCAACAAGACTTCTTACAGAGCCACTCACTTGGCTGGAGACATGCACGCACTCATCGCGTGTCACCTGGGCTTGTTTGCCTGGGGTGTAGCAACTTGGGGCAACCTTGCAAGCAAGCTTGCTTCAGCGTCAATGGCGGAAGGGGCTCAGATCTGAAATACACTTAACATGGCCTTGTGGCCTCATTAGAGTACATGAGAAGCTTCGCCGTGTCAAGGCAAAGGTGAGACAGTGGGTGGCTGGATGCGGGGCGTCTTAGGTGTGCGTGCCTAGGTCGCTCTGTGGACGTGAATGTGGGTTAGGTCAGGGGGCGTTTAGGGAGGTGTTGGCTGTCAGTGGATGGGTGGAAGGTGATCAATGGGTGATGGTGGAGGTGATGAGATATCTGGCAAGGCGTGTGGAGGTGTGGAGCAGTGGAAGCGCCTCGCCGGTGGGCGGTCGGAGATGGAGAAGATGGAGGTGGTCTGTGGTGTCGAGGGATTGAAAGTGGAAATAGAAAGAGGGGAAATGACGAGGGGAGAGAGAGGAGTAGTTCTAACCTAGCTAAGTGGACGAAGGGAGAGAGGAGGCGGCTGGCCGTTCCTGCTGCCGCCAGAGAAGAAGATGCCCAGTGGAGGGAGAGCGGCGATGACAAAGGTGCTGGAGACGCGGGCGTGGGTGTTGCACGACACGGAGGAAGGTGGTGAAGGCGGCTCTGCCACTGGTATTGTGGCCGAGCGATGAGAAAGAGGAGGTGGGCTCGCTGGACTCCTGACCGGAGGAGAAGGGAGGAAATTAGGGTGATTCTTCAGCCAGGTCAAGCTAATTCGGAGCAACCGGAGGTGGTGGACCTTTTATAGGCACTGGCAGGGGCACTTATGCTTGGAAGACAAGCTTCCAAGCACAAGAGACCTCATCAGAGATGGAAACCGTTGGAGACCCAAATCTCTCGTGCATTCGCATGAGAGATTGGGTGCGAATAAGAGATTGCAATCATGCTCAGATGGAAGGGAATTCCTCAGAGAATCTCCTTTCCAAATCTAGGAGATCTCTGAAGAATCAGGGATTAATCCCCCTCCATTCCTCGCTGGAGTAGGATTCCTCCTCTTTAATGGTGGAGGGACCTGATTGTAATAGTGGCGAGGCAGTTAGGGGGTCTGCGGAAGAGTTTTCAAAAGTTAGGGGCCAGAATGTAATTGGGTGGACTATTTTGCAAAGTAGGTCAAGATGAGCTCCCCTTAGGTCCAAATTTTGGTACAAACCTAATTTTGACCTAAGGAATTCAATGGTGAAGTTGGATTTTAGGTTTTATCATGTTTGATTGGAAATTTTACATAAAAACCTAAATTAGGTCAAATAATGAGCTAGGACCCCAATCTATCTCAAAATAGGTTACAAAGGCCAAATTGAAGGTTCTAAAACCTAGGGGATATTTTTCCATGAATTTTAGAGGGTTTAGTTGATTTTTATCCTGACCAGAACCTTGTTGAATTAAGCGGGTCTGTTTTAGGGTTACAAGATGTCATTTTATTCCTAGACTGCACATGAACCCATTTCTGACTGAACCAACCCACTTTTTATCTTATTCAGTCCATTTGACCTATGTTTTTTATCTGAGAAATCCCATTTATGTACTGCAATGGTAAAATTACAGTTTTAACCTTTGTTTCATGTTTTCTTCCCAGAACATTAATTCCTTAAATTAGGCCCTTCTCTAGGTTATGTAGGAGCTCTTATTTTATTTCTTGGGTCAAAATGAGCTAGTTAGGGCTCATGATGAGTCTCTCATCAGTCAACAACGGTTGTCTTTACCCCTTGTATTGGATTTGCTGCAGAAAACAAATGTAGTACAAATCTTTAAAAAATAGCAACCCTTCCCCTTAATGGGATGTGGGTCTAGCTACATTGGATAATGACCTTTCGATACTTTGGAATGGTCGTATTTTTATCATAATAGGTGACATTATGCTTCGTTGTACTTCTTTTTATGCATTGTAATGTGACGACATCATCGTCATTGAGTGTTTGAAATAAACTGTAGTGATGAAGAGTAAGTGGGAACCTTAACCACTATGCATATATATAGGAGTTTTAGTTGGAGGCAATTCAAATTCCATCACCACTCTCGAGCCACGTAGCTCCCTACATCGAAATCTTCACCGGCAACTCTTACCACCCTCAAATCTCTTGCTAGCATGGATCACCTCAATGAGATTGGTATGCCCTTCAATCCTAAAGAAGCTCACACCAAGGTCCACCTCACGAGCAAGATGAAGGGTAGTGATGAGGTTGCGAGGTTACTTGGGGACTACGATATGGGTGACAAGAGACTATACACAAAGCCTAAGGTTGTCTTTTTCACGATCTACTGTTATGCTGTCAAAATGGGTAATGATATTACACTTCGACTACTTCTTGAAGGAGTTTTACACCTTTTTTCCTATGGAACCATCCTAGCTTAATCCCGCTTTCTAGGTGATTTTTTCATCCTTTTACTATATATGTTGCAGGAAGATGGTTGCCCTTAGGTTGAAACTTTTTAGGGTGTTGTACAAGGTGTGGCCTACCTAAAACACCAAGGCAAGCATCTAGGGTGGGATGTATACATTTGGACCTAAACATTCAAAATTTAGTATGGCCAATCTTCTCGATTATTTATGGTTGTTGTACAAGCAATACTTTGCACTTGAGCATGAGAAGGTTCTACCATTCTTTAATGAGTGGAGATTAATTGATTATAACATACTAAGTAACTGCTTTAAGTTGAGTAATGAGGATATGGTCTTTGTGGATACCATTAAGTCCTTTGAGAGGATATATAGTAAGGACATGAGGAGGTGCTTCATGTGGTGATGAGCAAGATTATTAGCGAGAAAAATTGAGTTTAAAAATCCATTGTCGTAGTTGCGAAAAATAATTTTTATAATCAAAACTTGAAGTGCGCCCCAAGTTGAACGCGAGGAAGCGAATGTTTGATTAGAGACCGCATTTGGAAATTATTGTCACAAGGTAGAATAGCCAGTTGAAATCAATCTATGCTAGCTACTCTCTTAAAGAATAAATAATAGAAGAAAGAGAGAGAATAAAACAAAGAGAATAAGTGAGAGAAAAGATGGCAACTTTATCTAAGAAGAATAATGTTCATTACAGAAATTAAATCTACACTAGAGAAAGTAGTAAAAAGAATAGAGAGAGAAGAAATCCTCCTTGACGGCCGCTTGGAGGACGAGTCGTGTTGACAAATCGTCTAGAAGATGGTGGTGAGATGTTGGACAAGGGAGGACGAAGCAGGCTGGTGTCATAGCGAGATCCACTTTCCGAACGGGGTGAGAAGATAACCATGGGTATGTGCCCACAAATGGGGGTGAGAGGATGGGAAAATTTAATTTTATAAACTCTAATAGAGCATCTTGGGCATGGGACTAGCTCTTTAGAGCTTTGGAGAGGTTGAAAGAAGCGTAGGAAGGGATGAAGAGAAAGTGGAGGGGGATAGGATATTTATAAGTAAAGAAATGGGGGCAAAAAGTTCATTTCCAAGGCCTTAGAATTAATATAAGGCCTTTAGTGAAGCATGCAAGAGTTACTGAAGGCTAGTGTGGCTGTTGGCATGCGTGGCTTGTGAGCCCTCTGATCTCGATTGGATGACTCATCAACGTGCACCTGCAACATTCAGATCGCTCCAGATCAATATCAAATGGTTGAGAGCACACTCAGATGACTTAAGATCGCAAGCGTTTTAGATTAATCACAGTCGTTGGATTGTGGATCAACGACTATGATCGCACGCGTCACGCACTGCTGAGAAGGTACGTTAGATTGCGTGTGCTCATCCAACACTCATCCATTGTGCCACGTCGCTGTCGTTGTGACCGATTGATTATGATTGCATGGCTCAATTTCACCATGCCTCCTCTTTAGCAGATTAAATCCACTCTGCATGCTTCGAACACGTGCCTCATGCTACCCGTAAAAGCTTCAACTGCTGTGCTATCTTCGCAGATGGTCACATTCCTTGCTTTTGCTCCACACGCTCTCAGTCATTGGATGAGGATTCGATGGCTAAGATTGCACGATGGATGCCTCTTTGAGAATGTAAGGTCATGGCGAGGATGCATCTCAGCTGTTGGATTGGAATCCAACAACTGGGATTTAATGAAGCGTGGATGAGGGGAGGGCAGCGATGGCTTGTAGGCGATCTTAAGCGACTGGGATGGTGCCACATGGCACTATCTGAGCATTCATCTTCTTTTGCTTGTAGGTGGTGCCATGGATGTTGAATTGAATCAATTTTCGTGTTATTAGGCTGCAATTGTCAATCCAAACCTATCCTTGCGGTTGGATTTGTTGTCTGAGGTTTGGATTTCACCACCTTGCCCCTTGGCCTTTGAACTTCCTCAGACTGCATATGATGCTACGGAAGTCTGATTGAGACGATTTCGGAGGCATTGGACTCCAATCATCGTCCTGATTAGATTTGTATGGTTGAATCTTCAATCTAAGGCCCCAAAATATATCGCCTTATCTCCTAGCCACAAAAAGAGGTGAATCAATACATAATTTACAGAAATTATTCTAAATGCAAAATGATGCATGTTATGCAATATTTATAATGATTGATGCTTCTATGAACTTAGGAACACATATAAATAGCCATTTTATGTGGAATAGATGTGCTACATCACCTGGACTCTTAATAACTTCCCTAACATACGTGAGGACTAATGAATCAGTGTATTTTCACCTTCCAACTTCCTTGTTTTGTTAACTAATGGTTTTTACTATTGCAGTTTCTATTGATTTGGAGTTCTTTGTGAGGAAGAGCAAAGGGGTTCTCCAGAAGTAGAGGTCCTACCATCCAACCCAACTAGTTAAGCCACCTTCGACTGACTCAAAGGAAACATAGTTGGAGAAGGTCAAGATGATGGAGGAGAAGGGGTCCTTCCATGTTATGCAAAAGCATGCCCAAGGGCAAGCAACTTCCTAGAAGCAAGTACCTCCATAAGTCATCTCTTCAAAACCAAAGGAGAATGGCATCCTCGAGCTTCAATCTAAGGAGGTCAAAGGTTTTATTTGATGGGATCCTCTAGGGGGTATTGAGATTCGAGAGTTGATAGACCCCCTCCCTTCCTCCAAAGATAATGAGGAGACCTATATTGAGTTTGTGGGGGAGCAAAAGAAGCCAAGGTTAGTGATATCCAACTACTCCAAGAGTACTCTACACCCCTCCCTAGAATTCCAAAGAAAAAATGTATCCCAACTCCCCTCTTTCACGAGGATCCTCCTACCAATCTGTAGTGATTTTGGCACATTAAATGTTGAAGTAGAGCCTTCTTAGAGAAGGGAGTTGTTTAGAGGCGAGCAATAACTTTGTTTCTCCTTTAAACAAATGGCAATAGTGAGGGCCCATAAGAGAAGTCTCTAGTGGTGCAGAGCTCTAGTAGAGAGGGGCTCCCTTTAGAGGGGCTTGAGTTCTAATTGTCATAAGCTTAATCATTTTTCCAGTTAACATGCAACGAGCTCAAAAGGCTCATGAGGAAGTTGGGTAAAACAAATGAAGAAATCTCTTGCCTCAGGTTGGAGCTAGAATGAAAGGAGTTCTCCCTCTGAGAGAGACTACCTACGGCAAAAATGCTATGGGTGGTTTTTGAGGAACAATCGAAGGCTTAGGAGGCCTTGTCTAATGAGGTCTCCCATATCATGTCTCAATTGGAGAGGAACTCTAAGGAGGGGGAGGTGGCTACTGCCCTAGTAAAGCTCTTAGAAGACAAGATCTAGCTTGCCTCTACATGCCACAAGGAGAAACTTTCATAAGCTCATGCAAGAGTAGAGGCATACCGAAAAAAGGGTGGTAGAATTGGAGGCCACCATCAAGGACAAGGTTGTGGAGTTATCTATGAAGGTAGCTAAGCGCATCAACATCTATTGCAAGCTAGAGCATGTCAAGGGAGATATCAAGGTACTAAAGGAGAAGCTATCTCCTTCTATCATGTACATTTGATTTACACAAGGTGAGGATGTGAAGGGCATCAAGGAGGCATGCTTAGCTCATATTGGGATGTACACTCTCTTTTTGGGCTAGACATTCCTTCACTATGACACGGTGTCCATGGATGACTTTGACGATTTGAGGTACGCCACCCCTCAAAGTTATACTATCATGCCTTAGAGTATAGGGAGTTTGAGAAGCTAAAGTCGATGGAGTTGGAGGGAGTGGAAGAGGAGAAAAAAAGTAGTAGTAGTAGTAGTAGTAGTAGTAGTAGTAGTAGTAGAAGAAGAAGAAGAAGAAGAAGAAGAAGAAGAAGAAAGCCCTACAACTAGTATTCAAACTAGCAAGGTTGCTTCGAGTGACAACGTTATGGCTGAGGTACCCATTTCTAGGGTTATGCCACTTGTGTCACCCATTTCTCAAGCAGATGATACTTTTTTGTCCTCTCTAGTTATTTCCAGCAAGCAACTAGGTGCATTATGTGAAATCGTTGTTGATATCTTTGTAGCGATGTTGGTTCCTTTGCTATTAAAGTGAAGCTTGAGGGGGTTCAACAGTGGAGCACGTTGTTACCACATAGACTCTAAAGCAGCCACCAAAGTTTTTGGAGCTAAGTAAGGACAAAGGTCACGAAAAGTAAAGATCATCCTTCAAGTATTACAACCATTTTCCTCCCTTTTGTTTTCTTCTCTTTCTTTTTTTGTTGAGGAGATGGAGGAAAGAAAGAAATTATGTCAAGTTTATGATCTACCCATGCTAAGGTTTGTAATGAACAACAATCAATTTCGTATGCAATTGTATTTTTTACTTTTTTGAATATGGTCTACATGTAGCATAAGTAGGCTAAGGTACTAATGTTGGCCTGTAGGCTCTATGTATAATACTTTATCAAGTTCATGGTGTGCCATCTCTCGGCAATGGGCATGCCATCCGTTGCCTCTAAGTCATAAGCCCCATAGAATAGGTGATTGCAACTCTATATGGTCTTTCCTAGTTAGGTGCTAGTTTGCCCCTTGCTAATTTCAAGGCAGAAACTTCTACTCTATGTAGGACCATTGACCTTCCTTGAACTCCTTCTATACGTGTTGATTGTAATAGTGAGCCATAGTTTCTTTGCATGTGTGTGAATTGCCTGTGTATTCATCATGTGTGAATTTCCTCGAGTCAGGTGTAACCTTCACAACTTGTTCATTATAGTTAGGCTTGAATCATATGTTCCTGTATGAGGGCAAGTCCACTCCTAAGGGAATCCTTTCCTCGCTCTCATAGGGTAGTTGAAACAATGCCTGTAGCAATCTTTATCAGAGTACGATATCCCCATAATATATAGGGGAGCTTTTCTAGCCATTTTCCTTTGGAGTCATCCAGCTTAGTTTTCAAAGCATGGGTGATTCTTTTATTAGTTACTTTCACTTGTTTATTGGCTTAACGGTGAGCTATGGATGTTAATTTCAAACCTATTCCCCAAGCTAAGCAAAAGTCTTGAAAATATGCCATAAGGAATTAAGGACCATTGTTAGCAATGACAATGCATCGAACACCATAACAACATTATTATTTCTTTATGTGCGAATGATATGATCCTCTCTGCAATGGGTTCAGACATTGCCTCGGCCTCTACCCATTTGGAGAAGTAATTGATGACCATAATAGCATATTGCTTTTGCCCTGGCGCTATCAGGAATTCACCTACAAAATCAAGTAGCCACTTACCAAGAGGAATAGGAGCAAATATAAATATCATCTCCAACGGTGATACCTGTAGGTTTGGGGCCATACCTCTAACACTCATCTCATTTTTTGACAAATTCTTTAGCATCCTTTATCAAATTTGGCTAATAGTACTCGTAAGTAGCTTGAAGCCCAAAGTCTTTACCCCATCATATTTCCACAAATTCCTACATGGACATCTTCTAAGGCTTGCTTTGCTTCTTCTAAAGTAAGATATCTCAAAAGGGGGCTAGAGTATCCTCTTTTATACAAGATACCATCTAATATGGTAAATCTATTTGCCTTTAATTTGAAGGACTTAGGGTCCTTACAACCCTTAGCCATTAGGCTTGTAAGTATATACTCCCATATCGGTCCAATCCACATCTAATCTGTATGAATAATCATGAAAATCTAGGGTCATATATTTGGTTGTTCAAGTTTTTTAAGGAATCGGGTTCCTAAAAAGGGGGTGTAAATGGTGCTAATGCCATATTAAAACACAATTAAAATAATGAGCATAATTTTCAAAGAATTGGAAATAAATTGCAAGTATTTAAGATCAAAAAGCTACCCACAAGATAGAATATATAATGGAAAACCATCCAAATGAAAAAACCACTACTTAAGTCTCCCAACCTAGGATTTTGACTCAACCCTACTCAGAATAACTAACACAGGAACTCATGGGGTATCAAAACCCTTATTACAACCCCCATTCTTGAAACCCAATAAAGCCCTTGAGAGAATAGGGACCCGCACCTTGGGCTCTTAGAATACAAAATAGGATGAGAAAGAATAAGAAATTTATGAATAAAAAACCAATGAGAACTCATAAGGATAGTCACAACTAGATATATGCAATTAATCAATTAAAAGTGCTAAGGAATCAATTTATACTCCCTTTGAAGTGTGTAGTGATGTGCCACAGTAGGGAGTGTGCATTCTTGGTTCAATTCTCAACACAGTTAATTAAGGTTATTAGTCTTAATTAATTGCATAAAAAATACATTTAGGTTAACTTGAATTTATTAAATCGTTGTCGTTGATTATAGTATAGGGTTAAGCTAACCTACATTTTAGATTTTATTTCTTTTTTTTGAAGTGAAAAGGAGAGCTATCGAATCATCGATAGCAGTCTGGGAAAGCTTTTATTGATTAAATGAGGGAAAATAATTACATGAGTGAACCCCATTGATGTATGAGATTCCAGCAATTGTTTACAATATTATCCACATTCATTGGTCTCTCTTGAAACAAACTCTCATTTCTAGCTCTCCACACCGACCATAGTATTGCCACCATGGGAAAATATGGCTTATTCACCCTCAAGAAGGAACTCCATAGATCCTCCCACATGGGAATAGTTTCCCTGCATACCTTCCTCCAAACACAATCTGTTATCATGCAAGTGGAAAAAATATGAAGACTGGAGTCATTGTGCATCCCACACAAATAGCAGAAATGAGCAGGGGTGCCCATTCTCCTATCCCTCATATCTCCTGTTATCAGGCCATCTCTTCTGCAAAATCACAAGAAGATTTGTACCTTCAGTGGTACTTTAAATTTCCATAGCTTCTTCCCAATCTCATCAACCTCTGCCAACCTGGAAGAAATGATGAGTTTCTCATAGACAGCCGCTGAGGAGAAAGTCCCATCCCATTTGTATGTATCACACTCCTCAAGCGTAGGTCTAGAAGCAGCAAGTTCCTACAGGAGACGTTCATTTTCTGCCCATGTTCTTGTTTCATGGCCATTCCCCACGTCATTATTTAACATCCAATTCTCAGAAGCTGTGTCCCAATAGTCACACACCAAAGCAATTTTATCAGTAGCAGCCGAAAATGCAAGAGGGTACCTGTCTTTTATCACCCCACCAGGCAGCCATTTTTCCAACCAGAATTTGAAGCTTTTCCCATCACCCAAGACAGACTTGAATAAATTCCAGTTATCTGCCAAAGCACGCACCACAGAGGACCAGAAAGGAGATGGCTTATGAGGATTCAAGCGGCTTTTCTCATCATTTGCCGCCCCATAACTATCTTGAATGATTTCTATCCACATTTTTCGTTCCCCTTGGAGCAACCGAACTGCCCATTTCAATAGTAGGGCGTCGTTAAATTCTTTGAGGGATCTGATTCCCATGACACCATACTTCTTAGGCGAACAAATTGAATCCCATTTTATAGGTTGGAGGAAGGCACCTTGGTGAGAAGCCCCTTTCCTGAAGAACGTCTTGCACATAACGTCAAGTTTTTTCCAAATTGACTTTGGAGCTTGGAGAACAGAGAAGAAGAAGACTGGAATGGATGTGATAACTGAATTTAATAAAATATACCTCCCCCCTTTCGACAAGTAGTGACTGCTCCAGCCTTCTAGTTTTGTAGCCGCCTTTTCAAAGAGAAAAGACCAATCTATTTTCTTCATTTTTGTGCACTTCAATGGTAATCCCAAGTGTTTGATTGGCAGTGAAATCACAGGCGTGCCCAGGATGGTAGAGATGTCATTTTGGTCTATACCATTCATACCAAAGCAGACCAAGGAGGACTTACTTCCATTTAATTTTAAATCAGAAATCTCACTGAAAATGTTGACCATATAATATAGTGCCTGCGCTTCCCTCTTCCCACCTTATCAACCCGTCTGTTGCTAACTTGCAAGCATATCTTGCCAAGGTATCCACTGTAAGATTGAAAATCAATGGGGCTAAGGGGCAGCCTTGCCTTACCCCACACTGAGGTTGAATCCAGGTTCAACATGGTTTCCCATTTATTAGGGGGGAATAGGAAGCAGTCGTGATGCACCGCTTTACCCACTGTATCAAAAGAGGGGGAAATTTTCACCTTTTAAGAATTTCCCATAGATACGGCCAAGAAATTGAGTCATAGGCTTTAGTGAAATCTACCTTCCATAAGAAGGCCTTGGATTTTCGCCTATGCCATCCCATCACCATTTCTTGAGCCATGATGCAAGATTCCTACAGTGACCTCCCAGGTAAGAATGTAGATTGGACAAGCATAATCAAATCTTGCAATACATCACGAATTCTGTTGGCTAGGATCTTGCTGATGATATGATAAATGGAATTTGACAAAGCAATAGGCCTGTAATCTGAAAATTTCTCTGCACCCAACTTCTTTGGTAACAAAAACAAATAAGACTTGTTCAGTCTTTCAAAACCAAAGTTGCCCTTTTCAAACTCATGTATAACTTCCATCACATCCTTCTTAAGAACATTCCACATTTCCTTGTAGAAGAAGACCTGTACCCCATCCAGTCCTGGAGCTCACTCATTATTCAAACCTTTGATAGCTTCCACTGTTTCATGTTCAGCAAAACGGGTAACTAACATAGAAACCTGTTCACTACTGACACATGGAAAAGCAGCCGAAGCCATCCTCCAGGAACCTCTTGGCGCAGCCTTGGCTGCTTCTTTAAAGTAACGACCAGCTTCAGATCTTATTTCATGAGTAGAGGTAATGGTTCTCTCACCCACTTTAATAGAGGAGATGAGATTAAATCTTCTCCTAGCACTAGCAACAAGATGAAAGAATTTCGTATTGGCATCACCTTCCTTGAGCCACAGTTGTCTAGACCTCTCACGCTAGTCCATTTCTTTCTTTAAGACCTCCTCCCCAATGACCTGCTATAAATATTTCCTTTGTTCCTACTCCTGGGCACTCAGAACCAACCTGCATTCCTTCAAATCAAGCCTTTGGATCTCTGCCAGTGTCTCAGCCCTCTTCTGCTCTCTGATAGTTGCCACTGTCTGCGCATATTCCTTCAACATTGAGCGCATATCTGCCAGCTTTGATGCAAGCTGCTGTGTAGCAAAGCCAGTAACATTCTTATTCTGCTACCAACTAGACAACATATCTACAAACCCCTCTTCTCTGAACCAAGACGTTTTAAGCTTGAAGTATGAACCAACATCCGCATTCACCCCACAGTCCCACACAATTGGTGTGTGATCAGAGAATGCCCTGTCAAGGCTCATAGCAGAAGACAGGTGGAATCTCTCCAAGAGGCTTGGGTTGCTAAAGAACCTGTCCAACCTTGATACCAACCCACTGCCATTTCTCCAGGTGAAATCAACCCCACTGACAGGGTATTCAATGATGCCCAAGCTCTTCACAATCAATTGAAATCTAGCCATTGCACCTTCAGAACTGCCCCCAAGTCTGTCTCCACTTGATAAAGGATAGTTGAAATCACCACCAACAAGCCATGGTACCTCTTGGACTCTTTGATGCACTATTGACAGGTCCTCCCAAAGTTCCACCTGACCAGCTACTACACAAGGTCCATATATGCATGAAATTAACCAATCCAGATCACCTTGAAGGTTCTGACATCTACAGGTAAGCACATGTCTGTTGCGGTGGATTTCAATCACTTTGAGGCTGGATTTTTTCCACCATATTGCCATCCCACCTAATCTACCAATCGCAGCCTTCCCCACACAGTCTACTCTCCTAGATTGTCTCAGAGAGTCCCAGACAGAGCCATTTTCTTGCTCCAAATGTGTCTCTTGAATAAGAGCACAATCAATCTCCCACTCCACAAGATATCTGATAAGAGATGCCCTTCTCACTTTGTTGGGCAACCCACGCACATTCCACGTTAGGACTCTCATCCCTTTCATGGCTGATCCCCTTGGGCCAAATTATCCACATATTCAACCATGATGGACTTTGCAACAGTTTCCTCCTCTATGGGACTCAAATTATCCTTCCTTTGCCTCCTAAGCATGTAAGGAGAGCGCCCAACCCCCATCTTTTGGTTTGTCCCTTTCTCGAATTTCAGATCATCAAGAGCAGGGAAGGGCATTTGATTCACTTCCCTAAGGGCACTTCTTCCATTGCAGTTTACAATTTCCATACCGACTTCACCTCCTCACAACTAGTGGATTTGCCTGAGTCCCTCTCTAAGACAGTGTCATCAACCATGAGTCCCCTGCCTGAGTCCACAGGGGTTTGATTAGCACTCCCCATGACAGTGTCATCAACCATAGCCACCTAGTCCCTCTCTAGGACTTCCTTGTGGCAGTCTTTCCTCTTCTTTGGTTCAGGTGCATCATCTGAGGGCTTATGACCCCCCAATTCATCCTGTTGTGCCTCACCAGATCTAACAACGGACGTCTTATTCTGACCCAATTCTGGTAATACAAATTCCTACACTATCACTAATAGACAAATGAGCCACAAAGAGCCCCCACACCTGAGAATGATTTTATTTGGCAGTGACCCACTTCTAAAAACCTCAGCCTCAAATTGTAGCAGACGGGCATCACCTTCCCCAATTGTGATTTCATATCATCACTAACAGATGCAAAGCCAGCAATCATCTTGGCGACCACCCCTCTAGATCTCAAATGTAGAGGAAATCCTTTGATCTCAAGTGTCACCCTCCTAGTTCCCATTCTCTGAGGGGGCTGATCAGGAAGTGCCCCATTAAAGGGAGAGACCAGCCTCCACAGCACACTAATGTTCTCGAAGGTACTCGAGCGAAAGCGTAGCCTTTCCACATCTATCATCCCCAAACCAAAAACAAGAAAGCGAGTCTGGGATAGCACTGCAACCTTCCAGCCCGATGAAACAAGGGATAGGGAACTCACCAGTTGATGAAACCTCTCAATAGATGGATTGCCTATCATAACTTCACCGATTAGAGCACCCCTCAGCATAATCTCCGCGGAGACAATATCCTCTGAGAATGGAATCTCCACATCAATCGTGTGACCACCTAGCGCCGACGGTGGGGGCAGCCAGGGCTCCTTCAGAACCTCCTGTTTTGGGCGTGGAGGGTTCTTCTTTGTGCACTGCAGCCTCACCCTTATGCATGAATCACGTTTGTGACCATCTCCCCCACATGCCAGATAGACGAGGGGATTTCTACACACCACAGCCATATGCCCTCTTCGTCTGCACCTATAACATAGAACCTCTCCGTTGGTCCTCCTCCAGCCCTCTCGTAGAACGAATCTGGTTGCCCTACCTTCGTAAGACTGCCATCTCCTCTCCCTCCTTCTCCAATTTCTCGGTCTCCATGTTTTCCAATCACCCTCATACCCAACCCTAGCCGCACCCTCATCTTCTTCTCCCGTCGCCCGTCGCCACACTCTCTCTCATCCTCTCTCCATCTCCCCCCAATACCGCTCCTCCTTTATTTCTTTTAACTGGTTGAGTCCAGGCCATTCACTGGGAGGTATAAACTTTAATTTTAATTCACCATTTTTATTCTAAAGCATAAAATTACTAATTACATTATTAATTAAATCTATAATTATGTCATATGTTAAGCTCATGAACAATTGCATATAAAATTGAATAATTAAAAATTGCAACTATTCCATTAATGAAAGAACATGTACATGAATGATTTACAATGAACATCAAGAAGATGTTTTTCAACAAATGTTTACAAAATAAGGCATAAAAGGAAATTACAATACAAAATAAATGCCTTGTTACAATGGAACTCAAACACTAATTTTCTCTTTCATTTAATTCAGCCTTCCCTCTCACATTATTTTTAATTATTTCTTTCCTAATCTCAATTCTATCTCTCTTTTCTTCTCTCAATTAACTCAACTCTTCTCCAACACTTAGTCATTTTTTTCAAACTTAAACCCACTCTCTTCACACTTAAACCAAAAATGGGTTTAATGGGAAAACCCGATTCTTTCGAGGATCAATAGTCCATTTCTAGACCAGATTGGACCATACTCGAACCAGTTCCTAGTTTTGTTAATTATGGATTTTAGCCATTTAAGTTTGCATAGTATTGGGCCATATCGAGCCCACCAAATCTCACGCCCACCCAGGCCCATGTGCACCCACGTGCACCACACGCACACACACATGCACGTGCACATGCATGCGCCAAATGGTCAGAAGATATGCTTAGAAGGGGATATGTGTGCCCAGCATTTAACAACTAAAGCACTAGGTTCACATATCACTTTTATACGAAGGCAGGCACTCTTCACCATCCGATGTGGGTCTATCTCTAGCTGCTTCTCTTCAACGCAGTGCTCGTCAGCCAATGACTTCGAGTGACGATTGTCGCCAGTACAGAACTCCATTTAAAGTGACTCTAAGCTCAATCAAGAGCTTTAAGATTCCTCTATCCATTTCACCATCAATTTGATGATTGGATCAAATTTGATCCAAGAAATCAAGGGAAGAACATGGCATTGTTGCCATGGCTTTATGTGCTTTACAGGAGAAATATCAGGTCAAATGACTTGTACACAACATTAGATCTCTCAAGTGAGAGTCCTAGAATGTTAAAAATAGCATTCCACATGGAATGGAGAAGAGTTGGAGATGGAGAGAACTTCAGAAACTCCAAAAACTTCTGAAAACATCTGAAAACTCCAAACCTATATGAGAGCTTGAATGAGTTCAATGAAGTCTATTCTTGCTTATGAACCATATTTCAGACTCTAAACCTCAACAAACACAACTCTCAAACTTCGTCGGAGTTGGAGAAGATGAAGATTGACAAAGAGAAATCAACATTAAAACACTGATTTAGTTAGTGGAATCTAATAATCCTCTCATCAAAATAAAGTGATCTGGAGCTTCTCATGAAGCTCTGAAAGCTGTGGATCTAATTGAGGTCGCCAAAGCTTCGATGAAGGTTGAAAATATCATCGGAGATCAAATCTCCATGAAAGTTATCAAGAAAGGTCTCAAATGGTTCCTAAGGTTGTAACTAACCTCAAGAACATACTAGTTAATCCAATTGATGTTCAAATGTATGGATTTATCAAGAAATAAAATAAAAGTGTATCTTAAGTTCACTTGAACTCAAGAATTGCCCTCCCACTCAATTGAGTGAGGGGAATTGATCAGGAGACTGACGTGAAAGTGATTGTGTCTACGATTAAGTAAATAAACTTCTCTTATGTTGCCATTGACAGCGAGCTTAAGAGGTTGGATGAGATTGGCTGTTTTAGATATAATGACTAATGGATCAAATTGACATATGGAATGGGGCCCTGATGTGGTGATTAGGTGCTGGAAGGCCCTAATTGGGTGTGGGGATGACTGGAAACCTCCACCATAGACAACGGCGGTGTTTGGTGAAGGTGCAGTGGGGTCTAGGTGTATAGATGATAGAAACATGCAATTAATGGCATAGAAATGATCGTGAAGAAGTGTAGAGTGTGATAAATGTGTTCAAAAGATGAAAGGCTCAGGTCAAGCTCAAGTGAACTTGTCAGAGTCAGAGAAGACAGTGCGAAATCAGCATGTAAATGAAGCTAAATTAACAATATAACTACTATAAACTAAGCTATGCTACTCTAGGAATCTAATTCTATGATTACCTGGACGAAATGGGCTAGGAATCTTTGTCGAAGGTGCTTAATGGAGGATGAAATCACAAGGGATGAATCAGAGCTCCGGTGGAGACAAATACGTCATGTAGAAGAGGTGGTTGACGGAGCAGCACTATCCAAAGACGCAGTAGAGGACGACGAAGGTAGGGAGGAGGTCGATCTCCTCGGAGTAGACCGGAGGAAGGGGATAGAAGTCGTCGGAGGAAGGGGACGAATAGCCTAGGGCAACTCAATTTGGGGAAGAGAGCAAGGGAGTTGCTAACCGAGATCGGCGGTCCTAGGGGGTATTTATAGGTGGAGCTAAAGGTGAAGAGGGTTGTACCTGGACGGGAAATAGGATAGATTCAACCTAACCACCGGCATCGTCTCCGACGCAGATGAGATTAAATGCCTAGTCTAAATAGGATTAGGAGGTGATCCGATCCATCGGATGAGGAGAGGGAGGTGAACTTAGGTTGGACGGCAACGGCGATGAAGTGACGACGCTAGATGGGCGGTGATCGAAGGGTGTGCGCACCTGATATCGTGGACCATCCACAGCTAAAGAAGAAGGTTGAAGAAGACGATTGTTAATAGGGGCTTTTTTGCAAATAAAAGGACCTATTTGAAATAAAAAAGACTCAAATGAAATAAAAGCTAAGGGTATAAATGTAAACAATGACTTTTAAGACTTATTTTAATTTATTTCTTTTTCAACTTTTTATATATAATCATAAATAATGTAAATAACATATTTATGCCTTGAAATTACATTTTTTTCCATTTTTAGCTATTTATTTAATGCTATAATTAATTAAGTTAATTACATAATTAGGTCTTAAAATTAATTAAGTTAAATTAAATACTTAATATATAGATAATAATTATTATTTTAAGTCCTAATTATTAATTAAATTATTATTTATATTAATTGATCTTTAATTTTATATTTTTAACTTATTTTGCAGGTCCTTGCTATTTAACCCCTATATTATAATTAACCATGTATTTAGAACATTCTTAGTTAATTAGCTAGGAAAAATAGCTAATTAATGATAATTAGGAGCTATGATCAGTGTCTCATCATACCCCCAAGCCAACGGTTTGCTAGCCCCAAGCAAAATTAACTAAGAAATATGATGATTTAAGCACCAGGGTGATTAAATAATTATAAATAACTATATAGTATAGGAATGCTTAGGTCAGATTTTTTTTAATATTTATATATTTATATTTTTATGTTTTAAATAAATATCCATAAATAGACAAAGCATTAGCGGGAATCCTCTTACGATGGACTTAAAACCCTAAATACCTTTCAGAAATACATATTCATAAAAACAAAATCTTGACGGGAATTTCTTTCTAATTAGAACATAGAAAACCTGTTTATTCTCTGTATCCTCTCTAAACTCTAAAAATCAAAGAAGTCAAGATGAATAAGGTAACAAGACTCAAGGACTGGAAATTAAATTCTAACTCAAAAATTCAATAGACATAGGTTAACCCTTAAGCTTATGAAATCCAATTTTTACCAACCTAAGCTTTTACAAATCAACTAAACACCCTTTATTAACCAACTTCAGAGAAGAGTAAAATCCCTAAACCAACCAATCCACAACATCAAGGATGGACTTCTAAACCTAGGGTCTTGTCAATCTATCTCCTTTAGGCCTCAACTACTAGTCTCCAAAACCCAATTTCTCAAGATTCACTGCCCACTACAAGGTTCAATAGCTATGAGTTTAAAGCATCCAAGCCCGTGAAATAGACTCGTCCTACAGGCATCCAAAATTGCAAAAATCCAGATTTTAAGACATCAATTTTCAATTTAGGTTATTCTAATTCAAGCCTTTGGCTTGGCCTTACTCAGATTTGGTTGCTTTCTCCTCACTTGTTTTTAATTACCCCAAGGTCAACACTCTAGGCTTATATTTCTCCAGTGGACCACTGGGTCTCTTATTCCTATATTTTATCTCCATATTTTTCTAATTCATTTTCTATAGGTTAAAACACCCATATGTAGTGAGGTGTTTTTATTGATGGAGGAAGGGGTAGCATCCATATGTAGCGAGATGCTTTATTTGGTGGATGAAAACTATATAAGCACTCATTTGTAGCGAAGTGCTTAAATGCAAAATGTATATAATTTATAAACAAAAAAAATCAATAATTTTTTTTTTCCTCCTCATTTTTCTAACTAAAGTAAATACTCCAAGTCTTTTCTCTAGGTGAGTGGCACATCCTTCACCCTTTCAAGAGCCATCCCACGAGAATCCTTGGACCAAAAAGGATTTAGAATCGATCTCTTAACATCTGTGTTTTCGTAGTCTCAGATGCCAGCAAGACAATTCCAATGTGTGTGAATTTTGGATGCTTAGGTTACTTAGATTGCAAGCCAGAGCATGGACAATAAAGCCTTTCACTCTCAGGTCCCTTAAACCATTAGTATCAACCTGCAGGATTTGTCAAGATGCAACTCGCCAAGTCTAGCCGAACATCCTCAATTGATTAAGCTAACTATAGCTAGTTAGACTTTATGGCTAAGTATTCTACTAACTCTTCACTTAATCAACTCTAGGTATCTAGTCTCTTTACTCAACTTGGTGGTAAAAACAGATATTAGAAAATCATAAGGATCTAACCTAGTCGTATTGACTAAGAAAGTTACAAGTTAGTTCCAAAATTAAGTCTTGTGTAAAATTTAATAACATCTTAGTTACTTTGTTTCAGAATAAATAGTAAGAAAAACAGATCATATTAGGGTTTCAAACTCTGAACTCAAGAAAAATCTCATTCAAAATTCACAAACAAATACGTATTTTGAAAAGGTATTCAAGAGAAAGTCCAAAGTAGGGATTCCATGATCTTATTAGTATACACTATTTACAAAATAAATATATTTTTATTTCTTTCTAACCTTAAGAAAATTTAAGTTCTTTAATTTATTAATTATTTAAATATGGTATTTATAATTTATTCTTCAAACTTAAGAAATTATTGTAATCCCCTTATATTTTTAATTTTTTTATATTAATTTTATTTTTCTCAATTTTTTTAAATTTTTATGTATTTTGCAAAAATTTTAAAATTTTTTAGGTATTTTTACATATTTTTCATCTTTTGTTTACTATTACACCTAGAGTTTAAGATTCACTTCCCACCCCCTAAGCCAAAATTTTATAATGTCGTCATTGTAAAGGAAAGGGTGAAAAAGATTTACACTTCACTTAGTATAGGGTGACGGAAAGAGTCGTAAAGGGGAGATCAAAGATCTCTATGCGAACGATTTCAAGTTTGACTTAAGTCAGAGTGGTCAGTTGAATTAAGGGAAGAATAGGAAATAAAGAAGTGACAGATATAATACAGAATTAAGTGTAAAGGTAGATAAAAGTGTGGAAAGCAAGAAACAACTATATACAAGATGCTAAGTTTTACGCCTTCAGCTTGGCGTGAACCTTAGAATATTAATGGAGCGTATAACAATCTCCAACAAGACCCAAAATGTGTGTTTCAAGATAGGATTTGAGATGTTGATCATTGACTTTGAAGGGTTGATTCTTGTTGGGTTCAGTGATTTTGATAGCTTCGTTGTCAAAGACTCTAATGACTTCAAATGGTCCTGTCCATTTGGATCTAAGTTTTCCAGGGAAGAGTTTCAAACAGGCATCAAAGAGCAACACCTTCTGACCAGGTGCGAAAGACCTGCAGGACATGTGTTTACCATGGAAGGCTTTCAATTTTTCTTTATACAACTTAGAACTCTCATAGGAATCATTTCAAAGTTCCTTGAGTTCACTAAGTTGCAACCTACGACGATCACCAGCCTTCGCGAGGTCAAGATTGTAGGCTTTAATTGCCCAATAGGCCTTGTGTACAATTTCTACAGAAAGATGGCAAGGTTTCCCGCAAACAAGTTTGTATGATGACATGCCTATGGGTGTCTTGTGGGCAGTCCTATAAGCCCACAAAGCCTCTTCTAATCGAGAAGACCAATCCTTCCTATTAGGCCGGATTGTCATTTCAAGGATCCTTTTGATCTCCTAGTTAGAGACCTTGGTTTGCCCATTAGTTTGGAGATGATAAGGTGTAGCAATTAATGTGTGACCCCATATTTTCTATGTAGATTCCTAAATTGGGCGTTATTAAAATGGGATTCACCGTCAGTAATGATAGCGCGTGGTACCCCAAAACGAGAGATGATATGACTCTGAATAAAAGGAATGACAACTCTATGATCATTTGTGCGTATGGGTACAACTTCGATCCAACGAGAGACATAATTAACAATGAGTAAAATGTACTCGAAGCCAAAAGAAGATGGAAATTGACCGATAAAATCTACGCCTCAAATATCAAAGATTTCACAAGAAGCAATCAGGTTTAGAGGCATCATGTCTCTACGTGACATGCTACCAAGGGTTTGGCAGCGACTATATGCCTTACAATATGCCTACGAATCTACAAAAAGATTGGGTCAATAAAACCTGCTTTGCAAAACTTTTGCAACAGTTTTATGACTTGAAAAATGACCGCTACAAGCCTGGTCCTGACAAAAAGAGAGGATACAGTAAATCTCAGAAGAAGATACACAACGCCTGATGATCTGATCATTGTAGAGTCAAAATAGATACGGATCTTCCCAGAAATAGTATTTAGCTTCTAATTTGAATCGTGATTTTTGATTCTAGTCCCGGTCAGATTTGAATTGATGTGTAACCAAATAGTTAACGATCCTGGTGTGTCAAGGAAGATCAGTAGAGATAGCTAAAAGATGTTCATCAGGAAAGTGTTTGTCAATTGGAGGAGATGTCTCAATACTCTCAGAAGGAAGGTGGGAAAGGTGGTTGGCAATGACATTCTGTTGTCCCACCTTGTCACGAATTTCTAGGTCAAATTCTTGCAAAAGCAAGGTCCATCCAATCAACCTAGGTTTCGTGTCCTTCTTCGATAGAAAGTGTTTGATCGTAGAGTGATCAGAGTACATAATGATTCGAGACCCAAGGATGTAAGATTTGAACTTTTCCCATCCAAATGCCATCGCTAGCAACTCCTTTTCAGTAATTGTATAATTCCTTTGTGCATCATTAAGTGTCTTGCTAGCGTAGTAAATCACTATGAGATTCTTCTTGATTTTCTGTCCTAATACAGCTCCTACTGAGTAATTAGATGCTTTGCACATGATTTCAAATGGTAGATTGCAATTAGGAGGTTCCATATTTGGAGCCTGTGTAACTCTATCTCTCAAAGTCTCAAATGCAGATATACACTCCTCATTCATCTAAAAAATTGTGTCTTTCATGAGTGGTCGGGCAATCTTCGAAAAGTTGAGAATAAATCTTCAGTAAAATCCGTGCCAAGAAATGATTGAATGCCCTTAATCGAGTCGGGAATTGGTAGATTTGAGATCTGATTCATCTTGGCTTGATCTACTTGGATAGCTTGCTCAGATACGAGATGGCCAAGTGCAATGCCCTCTGGAACCATAAAATGACTCTTCTCCTAGCTAAGGACAAGATTCAATTCAATGCAGTGTTTCAAGATCTTCTAGAAATTATCAAGACAAATGTCAAATGTCATCCCAAAGATGGAAAAATCATTCATCAATACCTCCATATATTCACCTACCATCTTGAAAGAGATGGCTAGCATGCAAGTCTGAAAAGTCACGGGTGTGTTGCAAAGCCTAAATGGCATCCTTCGAAAAGCAAAGGTTCCGAAGGGGTAGGTGAAAGTCGTTTTCTCTTGATCTTCAAGGTGGATTGCAACTTGATTTTATCCCAAGTAACCATCGAGAAATTAGAACTTATTACATCGAGTTTTTCAAGGTCTGATCAATGAATGGTAAAGGAAAGTGGTCCTTCTTTGTAATCGTGCTGAGTTTGCGATAGTCGATGCAAACCCGCCATGAATTCGCAATTCATGTGGGAATGGTTTCTCTAGATTTGGTCTTGATTATAGTGAGTCTTTTCTTTTTAGTCACCACTTGAATTGAGCTCACCCAAGGGCTATCAAAAATAGGATATATAATGCCAGCATTTAGCCAATTAATTATCTCTTTCTTTATGAGCTCCTTAAGATTTAGATTTAGTCACCGCTGTGCTTGGCGAGAAGGTCGTAACCCATCTTCAATATAGATGCAATGGGTACAATAATTGGGGCTAATCCTAGTGAGATCATGTAAAGTCCACCTGATTGCCTTCTTATGATCTCGCAAAACTACAATCAATTTTGATTCTTGAGATTCAGAAAGATGTGAATTAATGATCACAGGAAAGGTTTGATCGGATTCGAGATAGCATATTTAAGTGTATCAGGCAATGGTTTGAGTTCAACCTTTGGAGTAGGATCAATAGCAGAGTCTGGGATGGGATTTTCCACTGCAAAAAGGGATAAAGATGAGTCAAGTGATTCAACCTCTAGATCGAGTAGAGATTCTGATAGCAGGTTTTCATCCTAAGGCTAGATAATATCAAAAGAAGGGTCTTCTAGTTCTAAGGAACTAGGCTTATCCACAAGAACATAAATAGATTTCATCTCCTCAATCGACTTGCAATCCAATCCTTGTGAATCTCTAAATATATCAAGTTTTAAGTGTCCTCTCAAAACTTTAATTCCATCTTTCCTATTTCACAATTTATATTGGCCTTTGCAGTGGCCAAAAAGGGCCTCCCTAAGATAATTGGGGTATCGCTAATATGTTCAGGTACTTCCATATCAAGTACAATAAAATCCATTGGAAAGTAGAAGTCCCCAACTCTAACTATGATATCCTCCAAAACTCCCTTTGGTGACTTAATAGATCTATCCGCTAATTGTAAAGTCACATTTGTAGGCTTAAGATTTTCTATTTCAAAATGTTCTACCAAGGAGGATGGAATAAGGTTAATAGATGCTCCTAAATCAAGGAGGGCTCTATCAAAGCACTAGTCCCCAATTATATAGGAAATAAGTAGAGATTCTGGATCTATCTTTTTTAAAGGAAGCATACTCGAAAAAATTGAACTCACATGCTCGAAGAGTACCACAGCGCTTCCTTTCTTCAGCTTACACTTAGGAGTACATAATTCCTTGAGAAATATCGCGTAAGTTGGAATGTGCTTGATATCATCTAGGAGTGGAATATTAATGTGAACCTGTTCAAAAACCTTAATAAAATCCTTATCAATTGTAACCAGTTTCTTTTATTTCCTAGATTTATTTAATGCTTCTAGGAATGGGACTTAGATATCTTGTTCTATTGAGGGATTACCCTGATCACAAGAATCAGTAGGAATAGCGGGATCAGGTGAATCACCTCTCACAGGTGTAGAAACAGGAGTTGTTCTAGATGTACTAGGGTCTTGGGATTGTAAACGAGGATCTACAGGGTCCCTAGTGGAAGTCCCACGGCGAGTTGTAACAAAGTTAATGCCTGCATGCGAAGAAGAAGCAGGAGATGTAGAATCTTGATTTTGGAAAGATGGATTCGGCAATAACGATTGATTCATTTGATTTGGAAATGATTGTTGTTGATTTGAATACCCATAATCGGGAGGTGTTGAGGGTGGATTTTGATTCTGATTCAGGGGAATTTGATTCACAAAATGTGCTTGACCCTGAGTTGGATGTTGACCTCCTGGGTTAAATCCAGGGTTTTGGATGTTCCTAGGGTTTGGAACTGGCTAGGATGGAAGGGCCCTTAGCTGATGAGATTCAGCTAAATGCATGATTTGGCCCCTAAGATCAGCCAGTTCTATTGAACATTATCATTCGACCTCAGCGAGAGACTTAGCATTCTGTCGCTGGCTCTCAGTCACATCTCGCAAAATCTAATCGAGTTGCGTATCTCTATTCGACCCTTAGTAGTTCTGCGTACTCACGTGAATGGGCCTAGCTTATTGTTGCTAAAATGGCAACGTAGGTGGGTTTTGACAAGTATGATTTGGATATTGTGGTCATTGGGAATGATCAGACCAAGAGAAATTAGGGTGGCTTCTCCGTCTAGGGTTATAGGTGTTAGAATATGGGTTTGATCTTGTGTTGTATCCCTAAATGGCATGTAAATCAAAAGGATAATGCATGATTTCTGCAAAAGAAGGAAGTGGGGAAAGAGATGGGAATGATGGGACAAAGGTCCCTCCTTAGGTTAGTGAATGAGTAGGGAGAAAACCCAAGGAAGAAGGATCTCTCGAATCTAGATTATTCACAAATTCCCTCCTCGTGGGAATTTACAAAATAGGGAAACACACGGGATTCTGCATAGCGAGTAGAGGTGTAAGATTCTTCATTGTGTTACGGACCTCATTGAGATGCTTCGCTACGATGTTGACTTTGTTTAGTTTCTTAGCTATAATTTCTAAATCCCTTGAATTGGATGGGTTTTCGATCTCATGAATGACCTTATGATGTGAGTTTTGATGCGGATTTTGGTGCATGTTTCCTCGCATGAATTGCAACATTAATGCATTGTTGATCGAGTTCTCTGCCATCCCTTCGAACAATTTTGAGGTGGATTCTTCGTTGCGATTCAGAAAGTTCCCTCCACAACAGGCATTGACTAGATTGGGAATGCTCTCTTGCAATCCATAGTAAAAGATGTGCATGAGTTGCCAACGATGGATGACATGATGTGGGCATTTCCTTTGTAATTCATGAAGGTGCTCCCACGCTTCATGAATTGGTTCTCTTTGATTCTAGGTAAAGGTAGTGATAGCTCGCCTTAAGGACATTAGTGGGACCTATAAGAAAGAACTTCTTAAGGAATGCAGATTCGAGTTTGGTCCAAGAATTGATAGGTCGTGCGATCGTATGATACCAATAAGCAGCTTTGTCTTTTAAGCTAAAGGAGAACATTTTCATCAAAAGGATTTCCCAATTTTGATTTCGAGGTCTAACAGTTTGGGATAGATTCTTAAGATCTTTGATATGTTGGAATGGATCCTCGGTTGCGTAATGGAAGTGTGGGATTAGACTAATTGTGTTTGGCTTTAATTCTTGGTCATTTTCCCCAACGGGAATCCTAACATTAGGCTCTAATTGGGCATTAGATGGATTATAGTAGTCACAGAGTAGAGGCCTAGGTAAAGGATGAGGAGGAGGAGGATCAAGACCTGCCTCAGGTCGACAAGCCTAAAGATTTTGAAGAGCAGCCGTTGTAACGAACGCGTGCCCCAGACGCCTTTTAAGACGTCTGGGATGTGGCCCAGACGTCGGACCAGACGTCTGGGATCACATCCAGACGTCTGACCAGACGTCCGGGATCGTTTCCAGACGTCTGGAGAACAGTTATGTTCGCACGGGAGATTCGTCTGCGCGCCTGTGCGCGCAGACCTGCGATTCCTCTCTCTCTCTCTGCGGCTGCAGGCGCGCTGCGACCACCTTCTCTCTCCTCCTCGTGCGGCCTTAAAAGGGCCACGCCTCCCCTCTCGTCTCCACCGTCTCCTCCGTCTTCTCCTTCCTGAGCGCGAGAGCGAGCGAGCGCGAGGGCGGCAGCGGCAGCCGCAGTGAGCGCGGAGGAGGTGCGGCGTGCGAGGGTGGAGCTCTGCCGTGGGGGCGAGCTCGCCGGAGCGGCTTGGCCGGCTAGCGGAGGGCACAGGGGGCGCAGAGCGACGCGGAGAGGGACCTGCTGTGGGCTGAGCAGCAGACGCGCGAGGTTCGACGCGGGCGGCGTCGCGAGCGGAGGCCGAGCAGGGCCCTGATTCTGGAAAAATTTCCAGAATCAGACGTCTGGATTTATATCCAGACGGCAAGGTCGACGTCTGTAAGATCATACAGACGTCTGAAAGGTGATTTTCCGCCTTCTTCTTCCTTCTTGTCGACTGACCGTATTGAGGGAGGGTGTTGGCTGTGCGCAGGTTCGCTGATTCGCCATCCTTTGCGAATCAGACATCTGGAAGTTGTACCAGACGACGGGAGTGATCTACAGACGTCTGTGTGGACCATCGGACGTCTGGGGTATAGGACAGACGTCCCCGCAGACTTCTGGATGTCTGGGAAATCACGCTGAACAGGTAATTCTCTGATCCACCGTTTAAGATGTCTGGAAGGAGTTCCAGACGTCTGATTTTGCACAGTATCGTCTTTCTCGACCCGTTCAGGGCCCGTTTGGGCTCCGTTTTCCGCGATTCGAGTTGCGTTTGTTTCAGAATTAATTCCTCTACCCGTCTACAGTAGCTATACACTGTTTTGAGACACTCCTTGTGTTTGATCCTTGTGATAGGACCTCGTTCGGTTGCAGTCTTGAGAGTCGCGGAGGCGTGCGGGATTCCCGATCACGCCCCCATTACTCCCGTTGTACCTGGTAGAGTGGCTTAAGTTATTATTAAAATCTGTTAAAGTATGGAACCATAACTAGAACCTAGGACATTGCATGAATCCTAGGAATGAGAAATATATGGAATGATAGCTCCTAGGTGTTGCATGAATCCTAGGGCCGGAAAACTAGATTGTATGATAGATCCTAGTATATGGCATGAATCCTAGGATGGAAAAACTAGTGGAATGTATAATACTGCAGTCTTGGAAAAATGGAAAGGAATATAAAGCTGCCTGTAATTTGAATTAATAGCTGTCTGTTATGAATAAAGAAACATGATTGAGATCATGGATTTTTGAGAACGTGAATCTGGAAAGTGAAACATATGATGTTCTGAGATAAATAGCTGGAACCCTACGGGGAATTAGGAGTGGAACTCCTGGAAAGAAAAAGGAATGGAAACTGAGATGTAGTTTGTACTGTCTCTTGGGTACGCAGTACCAAGGGAAGTACCTGTACCTGTTTAGTGCAGAGTGGGGCCAGCCGCCCCAGGGACCCGGGGTTAGGATTGGCCGCTCTGTACCGACTTGTTGGCCCTCGTGTACGTAGTACCGAGGAGAGATAGTAGTGTTAGGAGAGTACTAGCTACCCCACGGGCCCCGGGGTTCTGCTAGCCTCCTTCACCGACTTGTTAGGCCCACTGGGGCAAACCAGGGTAGTCAGGCGAGGGTGCGCGGACTGTGGAGGGGCAAGGCCCCGGTTTGGTTACTGTGGAGGGGTTGGACCCCTGTTACTGAGAGGGCTCTGCCCTGGTTCCGTGCTGTGCTTTGGGCGCACCCGTTAACGGAAACGACTGACCGCGTGCCAGTGCGGGCTAGCTACCTGTGCGTTTATCGCGCGTGCCGTAGTCACCGTTACGTCTGTCAGTGACCTTGGGGTGGTTGACTGAGGGTAGGATCACCACGGGGGACTCTCCCGGCCAGGAGATCACCACGTGCGACTTCTACTTTTGGAAAAGACTGCAATCAAGATCGTTCCCACGAGGACATTCGAGATCAAGTAAAGGATCTGAGAAATAAATGAAATAGTGAGAAAAATTGAAAGATGTGAATAAAGGAAGTAATAAAACATAACAGCTACTGTACACTCTACTATTGCCTTTAGTTAGTTTGCCACTCTACTCAGCGTTTTGCTGACGTGTTACACTCGTTACCTTTTTCAGGACCAGGTGTTGAGCAGCCAGGGTCGGCGGCTGCAGAGGACGCTAGGCCGAGTAGGGTCCAGTAGAGTTACCACAGCCTTTTGTACCCCTTTTGTTTCTGTTCTAGTGAGTAGTTTTGTTTCCGCTGTACCTTCTTTACCTACAGTTCTTGTTATATGATAAATGCTGTTTTACTGTTGTGGTGGTACCTACTGTAGTAGTTTCTTTCCTTACTGCTGTACTTTCTTACTGTTAGTTATATTCATGCTGAATGTGGTTTATTTTACTGTCTTTTGGTTACTTCCTCGTTGGACGACTAGGTCTTGGGATTAGTCGAGTCGGTCCGGTTCTCGTGTCTCGTAGGGACTCGGGAACCGGGTCGTTACAAGATGGTATCAGAGCAAGGTCGTCCCGAGAAGTGAATCAACTGACTGGAAAATAACCAATTCACATGTTTATAGCTAGAGTAGCCACCACAACATATCTCTTGACATGAGCTCTTAGAAGTTTTGTTAGGTACCGTCTGTTTTGACGTTTCCGTTTTGTTTCGCGTCTCCATTGTAGGAGATGCCGCGTCGTGGAGCTAGGAGGGTGGGCCGCAGGCGCGGCCGAGGTCAGGGCCCGGGGGACAGATGTGTCGGGCTTGGAATACATACAACCCCTCCTCTTCTCCTGAGTATACCGTCTCGGGACCTCGTCCAACTGATTCGAGAGGTGGTTCGAGAAGAATTTCAACTTCCACCCATGTCGCCACCCCCTCCCCCTTCCGAGCGTACGACAGGGGAGTTAGTGGTGGAACGAGATTTCCGCCGCCACACCAGGCGTGTTAGGAGAACTCAACGGAGACATGTGGCATCCGCAGGAGAGCCGTCACGTTGTGCAGGGCCATCAGTGGCCTTTGGGGGCCCTCGACAGGGGCCAGTCGCCAGCACCGGACCCCCGCCTAGCCGACAGCAGGGACTCACTGAGGGCGGGAGTCGGGTTCCCCTCTGCTACCAGTGTGGCCAGCCGGGCCACGTCAGGAGGGACTGCCCATCTAGGGCAGGAGGTCAGCAGATACTTCCCGCGCAGAGCACTGGAGGGCGCGCAGGAGGCCGCGGTTCCCAGGCACGAGGAGGAGGACAGCAGTCGCGAGGAGGGTACCAGCCAGCACCTACCCGTCCGACGCATAGTGTGGCTGCTTCGTCCGCACCTAGAGTTGAGGGGCGTATCAACGCCCTAACACACAGGGACGCCAGAGCATCGGGATCCGTGGTAGCAGGTATGGTTTCAGTTTCTGGCAGACTCGTTTACACGCTTTTCGATTCCGACGCTACGCACTCGTTTGTCGCAGCCAGTTTCGCGGTTAGTTTGGACCAGGATTATACACTGTTAGAGAATCCGTTCGTAATCAGAGGTCCGAGTGGTCAGCTGTTCGTAGCTGAGGAGGTGTACACGGGTTGCGGGGTCAGCATCGGGGGACATAGCCTGCCAGCTGACCTGATCATGATACAGATGGAGGACTTTGGAGTGATTCTGGGGATGGATTGGCTGTCCGCTTACCACGCCTTGGTAGACTGTTTTGAGAGGAAGATTGTCTTCTCCATTCCGGAGTTGCCTTCTTTCGAGTTTCACGGGCAGCCAGTGGATGGAGGTTTCAGGTGCATTTCGGCACTTCGGGCGGCGAGACTTTTGAGCCAGGGGTGTGAGGGCTTCCTAGCTTGTGTGGTGGCAGAGCACAGCCCCGTGGCAGACTTCCAGAGCATCCCGGTGGTCAGAGAGTACCCCGACGTGTTTCTAGACGAGTTACCAGGACTACCGCCCGAGCGTGAGATCGAGTTTGAGATCTCACTAGTACCAGGGACCAGCCCCATCTCCACCGTGCCATACAGGATGGCACCGCTTGAGCTGCGAGAGCTCAAGTCTCAGTTGCAGGACCTTTTGGAGAAAGGTTTCGTGAGGCCCAGTGCGTCTCCCTGGGGAGCCCCGGTACTGTTTGTGAAGAAGAAGGATGGGACCCTACGCCTTTGTGTGGACTACCGACAGCTGAATAGGGTCACCATCAAGAACAGATATCCGCTGCCGAGGATTGACGATTTGTTTGACCAGTTGCGGGGTGCCACGGTGTTTTCCAAGATCGACTTGAGGTCTGGATACCACCAGTTGAGGATCAGGGAGACCGACGTCTCCAAGACAGCTTTCCGCACCCGGTACGGACACTACGAGTTTTTGGTCATGCCGTTTGGGCTGACCAATGCCCCCGCTGCTTTCATGGACCTGATGAACCGGGTGTTTAGACCGTACTTGGACCAGTTTGTGGTGGTTTTCATAGATGATGTACTCATCTATTCTAGAGATCGGACGCAGCACGGACAACACTTGCGGATGGTTCTAGACACTCTGAGACGACGCAGGCTGTACGCCAAATACAGTAAGTGCGAGTTCTGGTTGAGGGAGGTGACCTTTTTTGGTCATGTGATCTCTGGAGACGGCCTGGCGGTGGACCCCTCCAAGGTCGAGGCAGTGCTCAGGTGGGAGAGACCGCGTTCAGTCACTGAGATTCGCAGTTTCCTGGGACTGGCAGGTTACTACAGACGGTTCATCAGAGGATTTTCACAGATTGCGCGTCCTATGACACAGTTGACCCGGAAGGATGTGCCTTTCGCTTGGACAGACGCCTGTGAGGCGTGTTTTCTGGAGCTGAAGGAGAGGTTGACCTCGGCTCCCGTGCTCACCATCCCTGACAGTAGTGGTGGGTTCGTTGTGTACACGGACGCTTCCTTGTAGGGGTTAGGAGGTGTGCTCATGCAGAGGGGTCACGTGGTCGCTTACGCTTCGCGGCAACTGAAGCCCCATGAGCATACCTACCCTACCCACGATCTAGAGTTGGCAGTTGTTGTCTTCGCGCTGAAGACATGGAGGCACTACTTGTACGGTGAGACCTTCGAGATTTTTACAGATCACAAGAGCCTCAGATATCTTTTTGACCAGAAGGAGCTCAACATGAGATAGAGACGTTGGTTGGAGCTCCTGAAGGACTACGACTGCAGCATCTCCTACCACCCGGGAAAGGCCAATGTGGTGGCTGACGCCTTGAGCCGTAAGGCGCCCGCACGCTTGGCCAGTCTACAGTTACAGAGTTGGAGCCTTTTGGAGGAGGTGGGCAGTTGGCGACCTCTAGAGTTACGAGGGTACTGTGGGGCAGTGACGGTGACACGGCAGACCATGCCAGAGTTGATAGACCGCATCATCACGGGACAGATGGTCGATCCGTACTTGCAGTCTTTGCGCGACAGAGTACTATCAGGGGACCCAGGGGACTTCTCTTTCACAGACCAGGTGTTACGCTTGAGGGGACGGTTGTGCGTCCCCAGAGACGAGGAGCTGTTGAGAGAGCTCCTGACTGAGGCACACGGTTCCAGACTCACCATACACCCCGGAAACACGAAAATGTACCATGACTTGAGACGCGAGTTCTGGTGGAGAGGGATGAAGCAGGATGTGGGTGAGTTCGTGCAGCAGTGCTTAGTGTGCCAGCAGGTGAAAGCCGAGCATCAGAGGCCTGCAGGGCCGCTTCAGCCGCTTCCAGTGCCAGAGTGGAAGTGGGAGAGCATCACCATGGACTTGGTGGTGGGCTTACCTGTTACCCAGCGAGGACACGACGCAGTCTGGGTAATAGTGGATAGATTGACGAAGACGGCACGATTCTTGCCGATCCGAGTCACTTTGGGACCAGCACAGTTGGCAGAGAGGTATATCCGTGATGTGGTGCGACTACACGGAATTCCGTGGGAGATCGTATCCGACCGGGATACCCGCTTTACGTCCCAGTTTTGGGCTGAGTTTCAGGAGGCTTTGGGGACGAGGTTGAGGTTTAGCACGGCTTACCACCCCCAGACGGACGGACAGTCGGAACGCACGATACAGACACTTGAGGACCTTTTGCGTGCCTGTGCACTAGACTGGAGGGGCTCTTGGGAGGAGCACCTGCCCCTGGCGGAGTTTGCATACAACAACAGTTATCACTCGAGCATCGGCATGGCTCCCTACGAGGCTCAGTACGGACGGAAATGCACGGCACCCCTGAGTTGGGTTGAGGTGGGGACCAAGTGGGAGGTTGGCCCCAGGTTGATCCGGCAGAGTCAGGAGGTAGTCGAGCAGATCCACAGACGACTCCGCACTGTCAGGAGCAGACAGAAGAGCTACGCAGATTGCAGACGCAGAGAGGTGCAGTTCGAGGTTGGGGACCACGTCTTCCTTCGTGTTTCGCCCATGAAGGGCTTACAGCGGTTTGGGGTGAGAGGGAAGCTCGCGTCGAGGTTCGTGGGGCCCTTTGAGGTCCTGGAGCGGGTTGGACCCGTTGCTTACAGACTTGCCCTTCCCCCGCAGCTTTCTGGTGTGCACGACGTGTTCCACGTGTCCAACCTCAGGAAGTACGTAGCCGATCCCAGCCACGTACCGAGTCACGAGAGCGTCGAGGTGAGCGACGACCTGACCTACCCCGAGCGGCCAGTGCAGATCCTAGACCGAGCCGTCCGCAGGTTGAGACGAAAGCAAGTACCCTTGGTAAAGGTTTTGTGGAGGAGCCAGCGGTACGAGGAGGCTACCTGGGAGCCTGAGGCGGCAATGCGGGAGCGGTACCCGGAGCTTTTCGCCGGTACGTCTTTTCGGACCGGCTTCGGTCCTCTTTGAGTTTGTTATGGTTAGTTGGACATCTTTTTCCTGCACCCTAGTTGGCGCAAGTTTCGGGGACGAAACTTCCTTTGAGTTTGTTATATTGTAACAAACGCGAGCCCCAGACGCCTTTTAAGATGTCTGGGATGTGGCCCAGACGTCGGACCAGACGTCTGGGATCACATCCAGACGTCTGACCAGACGTCCGGGATCGTTTCCAGACGTCTGGAGAACAGTTATGTTCGCACGGGAGATTCGTCTGCGCGCCTGTGCGCGCAGACCTGCGATTCCTCTCTCTCTCTCTGCGGCTGCAGGCGCGCTGCGACCACCTTCTCTCTCCTCCTCGCGCGGCCTTAAAAGGGCCACGCCTCCCCTCCCGTCTCCACCGTCTCCTCCGTCTTCTCCTTCCTGACCGCGAGAGCGAGCGAGCGCGAGGGCGGCAGCGGCAGCCGCAGTGAGCGCGGAGGAGGTGCGGCGTGCGAGGGCGGAGCTCTGCCGTGGGGGCGAGCTCGCCGGAGCGGCTTGGCCGGCTGGCGGAGGGCGCAGGGGGCGCGGAGCGACGTGGAGAGGGACCTGCTATGGGCTGAGCAGCAGACGCGCGAGGTTCGACGCGAGCGGCTTCGCGAGCGGAGGCCGAGCAGGGCCCTGATTCTGGAAAAATTTCCAGAATCAGACGTCTGGATTTATATCCAGACGGCAAGGTCGACGTCTGTAAGATCATACAGATGTCTGAAAGGTGAGTTTCCGCCTTCTTCTTCCTTCTTGTCGACTGACCGTACTGAGGGAGGGGGTTGGCTGTGCGCAGGTTCGCTGATTCGCCATCCTTTGCGAATTAGACGTCTGGAAGTTGTACCAGACGGCGGGAGTGATCTACAGACGTCCGTGTGGACCATCGGACGTCTGGGGTATAGGACAGACGTCCCCGCAGACTTCTGGACGTCTGGGAAACCACGCTGAATAGGTAATTCTCTGATCCACCGTTTAAGACGTCTGGAAGGAGTTCCAGACGTCTGATTTTGCACAGTATCGTCTTTCTCGACCCGTTTAGGGCCCGTTTGGGCTCCGTTTTCCGCGATTCGAGTTGCGTTCGTTTCAGAATTAATTCCTCTACCCATCTACAGTAGCTATACACTGTTTTGAGACACTCCTTGTGTTTGATCCTTGTGATAGGACCTCGTTCGGTTGCAGTCTTGAGAGTCGCGGAGGCGTGCGGGATTCCCGATCACTCCCCCATTACTCCCGTTGTACCTGGTAGAGTGGCTTAAGTTATTATTAAAATCTGTTAAAGTATGGAACCATAACTAGAACCTAGGACATTGCATGAATCCTAGGAATGAGAAATATATGGAATGATAGCTCCTAGGTGTTGCATGAATCCTAGGGCCGGAAAACTAGATTGTATGATAGATCCTAGTATATGGCATGAATCCTAGGATGGAAAAACTAGTGGAATGTATAATACTGCAGTCTTGGAAAAATGGAAAGGAATATAAAGCTGCCTGTAATTTGAATTAATAGCTGTCTGTTATGAATAAAGAAACATGATTAAGATCATGGATTTTTGAGAACGTGAATCTGGAAAGTGAAACATATGATGTTCTGAGGTAAATAGCTGGAACCCTACGGGGAATTAGGAGTGGAACTCCTGGAAAGAAAAAGGAATGGAAACTGAGATGTAGTTTGTACTGTCTCTTGGGTACGCAGTACCAAGGGAAGTACCTGTACCTGTTTAGTGCAGAGTGGGGCCAGCCGCCCCAGGGACCCAGGGTTAGGATTGGCCGCTCTGTACCGACTTGTTGGCCCTCGTGTACGTAGTACCGAGGAGAGCTAGTTGTGTTAGGAGAGTACTAGCTACCCCACGGGCCCCGGGGTTCTGCTAGCCTCCTTCACCGACTTGTTAGGCCCACTGGGGCAAACCAGGGTAGTCAGGCGAGGGTGCGCGGACTGTGGAGGGGCAAGGCCCCGGTTTGGTTACTGTGGAAGGGTTGGACCCCTGTTACTGAGAGGGCTCTGCCCTGGTTCCGTGCTGTGCTTTGGACGCACCCGTTAACGGAAACGACTGACCGCGTGCCAGTGCGGGCTAGCTACCTGTGCGTTTATCGCGCGTGCCGTAGTCACCATTACGTCTGTCAGTGACCTTGGGGTGGTTGACTGAGGGTAGGATCACCACGGGGGACTCTCCCGGCCAGGAGAGCACCACGTGCTACTTCTACTTTTGGAAAAGACTGCAATCAAGATCGTTCCCACGAGGACATTCGAGATCAAGTAAAGGATCTGAGAAATAAATGAAATAGTGAGAAAAATTGAAAGATGTGAATAAAGGAAGTAATAAAACATAACAGCTACTGTATACTCTACTGTTGCCTTTAGTTAGTTTGCCACTCTACTCAGCGTTTTGCTGACGTGTTACACTCGTTACCTTTTTCAGGACCAGGTGTTGAGCAGCCAGGGTCGGCGGCTGCAGAGGACGCTGGGCCGAGTAGGGTCCAGTAGAGTTACCACAGCCTTTTGTACCCCTTTTGTTTCTGTTCTAGTGAGTAGTTTTGTTTCCGCTGTACCTTCTTTACCTGCAGTTCTTGTTATATGATAAATGTTGTTTTACTGTTGTGGTGGTACCTACTGTAGTAGTTTCTTTCCTTACTGCTGTACTTTCTTACTGTTAGTTATATTCATGCTGAATGTGGTTTATTTTACTGTCTTTTGGTTACTTCCTCGTTGGACGACTAGGTCTTGGGATTAGTCGAGTCGGTCCGGTTCTCGTGTCTCGTAGGGACTCGGGAACCGGGTCGTTATAGCCGTCAATAGATTGATTTGACAATTTTGCTCAAGCATCTGCAAGGTCTGGCTAAGGAGCACCTCATGGATATCAAAAGGTGGCATCTCCCCTTGGCCAGAAGAAGTAGGGATCTCGGGATTCTAATTCTACGGTTGATCCATAGAATCAAATGCAGAAAATGTAGAGAAAGGAGATGGGAAAATTGGTTGCTTAAGTGCAACCAGCTTGGGTAAACCTGTCAAAGGAGAGACGAGAGGTGGTTTTAGTGATTGCCTCCAGTTCATAAATAGAAAAATGTACAAAGGCACACTCACACCACTATGAAATAGTGACAAGAAAAACTCGAATACAGCGCGAAAAGCGGGTTTTCTTCTTTTCAAAGGAAAAGAAGACCTAGAATACGCCTAAAATATGCGATGACACAAACTAGTATATCAATACAAATACACATCCTACGCATGTCTACGAATGTATGTATCCTACAAGCTCGAAGGTCTAAGGTCTAGAATCGAGACCACTCACTACTAGCTCCCCGAGGCTCTAATAGTGAGATAGACTTGTTGATCTTTGACCAAAGACCTAAGAGGTGCAAAGAGGAGAGGTAGAAGCAAAAGACTCATGTAACTCCAGTGATCATGTTGTGTGCCCGATAGCATGCAATAGACGATAGCAATAAAAACTCGCATGCAATTCTGTAAACAGATATATGTCACGAGTTTTATGAAGTCCTTTTTTTAGTTAATCTTTTTGAAATAATGGAAAGAAGTAACAAATGACTTCTTTTTTATATATTTTCAAACAAAAATATGTGGTTTTGCTTTTAATCCAAACACAGGGATCTACACAGGATTTTCGCATGTTTTTCACGCTGATGCAAGCTCAAATCCCGAGTCAAAACGAGTACTACTAGCAGGTATATGTACTCCTAGGAGTGTATGCCTAGTAGTATGCTGCTACTAGTAAAAAAGTATGTATTTTTGTATTTTTTTATATTTCTAACCTAAATGCAACAAATAAACCTACTAAAGACTAGGGAAAAGAAATCTCACAGTGGTATATATAGCAAATACGTGAAAAAATGCGAACAGAAAATCGACCTTCCACCTGAGAATACTTGTGAAGATATGCCTAAAAGAAGACAAAAACAAAGTAAAAACAACTAGTTAGAAATGAACTATGTACAAAGGAGATAATTAAAATGATAATGGCGAATATAAATACCAAGTTACCTCCCCGGCAACGACGCCATTAAAATGTTGGTTCAATTCTCAACACAGTTAATTAAGGTTATTAGTCTTAATTAATCGCATAAAGAATAGACTTAGGTTAACTTGAATTTGTTAAATTGTTATCGTTGATTGTAGTATAGGGTTAAGCTAACCTACATTTTAGATTTTATTTCTTTTAACTGGTTGAGTCCAGGTCGTTCACTGGGGGCATAAACTTTAATTTTAATTCACCATTTTTATTATAAAGCATAAAATTACTGATTACTTTGTTAATTAAATCTATAATTATGTCATATGTTAAGCTCATGAACAATTGCATATAAAATTGAACAATTAAAACTTGCAACTATTCCATTAATGAGAGAAGATGTTTTACAACAAATGTTTACAAAATAAGGCATAAAAGAAAATTACAATACAAAATAAATGCCTTGTTACAATGGAACTCAAACACTAATTCTCTCTTTCATTTAGCTCAACCTTCTCTCTCCTATTATTTTTAAACATTTCTTTCCTAATCTCAATTCTCTCTCTTTTCTTTTCTGAATTAGCTCGACTCTTCTCCAACACTTAGCCATTTTTCTCAAACTTAAACCCACTCTCTTCGCACTTAAACCAAAAATGGTTTAATGGGTGGATCCAGTTCTTTTGAGGATCAACAATCCATTTCTAGATCGAATTGGACCCTACTCGAACCGGTTCCTAGCATTGTTAATTGTGGATTTTAGCCATTTAAGTTTGCATAGTTTTGGGCCATATCAAGCTCACCAAATCTCACGCCCACCAGGGCCCACGCGCACCCACTTGCGCCGCACGCACACACACATGCACATGCCAAATGGTCAAAAGATATGCTCAGAAGGGGATATGTGAGCCCAACACTTCATGACTGAAGCGCTAGGTTCACATATCACTTTTATGCCAAGGTGGGTGCTCTTCACCTACTGATGTGGGTCATCTAACATTAGGTACAAAGCTTTTAAATCCTTTAATGGCTCCAACTTGGCCCTGCCCTAAGCATCTAACATTAGGTAGTTTCCACCTAATGTCAGATAGGTTGGAAATGGCCTATCCTGATTATTTTTTATCTCTCATCACTATACTAAGGTCATTAGTCATTAATTAAGTTGTGATTAGTTAATGACTTAATCAAAGGTTGATGAGACTTATTTAGGCTATGTGAATGTGCTCTTGTAAGTTTTATGCATGACACCACTAATTTTAGTCTAAAATGATCTAGTATGAAGCTCTCCTTACAATCTACCTAAACGAAAACCAAAATTACAACTCAGAGTCCTAAATTATATTGAGACCATTTGAAAGAGATCTTCAAACCTTGGTTGCTCTCCTTGACTTTTTAGCCTCAAGTTTTCTCAATTCTCTTGAACTTGACTAGGCTTTAAGTCATCCTCCATCGAGTCATGAGCTTATGATTCTTCTTCATTGTGACAAGTGCTCATGCTCTTAAACTTGATTATCCAACAATATCTGCTTTTTCTCTCCATTCTTGCAATTTATCCCATAGGATCCTCTTTCTATCATGTTAGTTTTCATACAAGCACAATATGCATAATATAACTATCCAATTATAATCCCAACATTAGAGATATTTGTTATCATAAAAACCACATATTAGATGTAATTAATTTAACAACCCAAAATTGAGGTCCCGAGTCATTTCAGTGTGGTGCGGGTCACTTCGAACCCATAAACATGGTTGCAGTTTGGTGCAAGTACAAGCACCACTTTAAATTGCCAAAAAACACGTATTTTGAGTCAACCCCTAGTCAAACATCATCAAAAGGGTGCAATGTATGATACCGTTGGATTCCTCTGATCACAAACTTTCCAACAATGCTTGTTTCGCACAAATCCGAGGTGTATAGGTCAAGTTATGACCAAAACAAGTCAAAGAGGACCTAAATGTAAGGTAGACCTAACCCAAGGGGTATTTTAGGTATTTCACACCACTAATCCTAAACCTAAACCTAATTTTGGTCTATAGATAGGTCACCTTGGACTTAGGTTCATCATTAATCCTTAGAGCCTCCAAAACTTAAGAGAAAGTGAGAAAGAAAGAATTAAGATTTCACTTAGAAATCTTAATTAAAAAATATAGGGACCTAACCATGATTTTTGAAACCCTAGCCTTCCCTTTTGCAATTCTCACCGAGGCAGCAGCGACGGTAAGCAGGCTCCGTTCAATCTAGCAGCATGCACTCGATTTGCTAGACGTGTCGCGTAGAGAGGACGAGTTGAGTGCGCACCTGCAAGCGTTCATGTGTTAAAGGGAAGTGTGTGGGCATAGGGGATCTCGGCGCATGGCAGATCCTACGGCGGTGGCATGCATGCACAAGATTACGATCCACGTGAGGCCATGAGTGCGAATTAGACGCTGACACGTGTCAGAGTGTGGACCGATTGACTTACCTGAATGAACTGGTTGGTTCTGTGACCCCCTCATGCTATTTTGATTGGTTCGAGGTCTTCTCGACCTCAGATTTTGGCAAATAAGGTACCGTTGGAATTGTATCAATTTGTACTATGCGTTGGTGTAGTTTATTTTCATTTTTTACTATTATTTTCTTAGTGAAAAATTAGAAACATGCCTAGGTGTTTCTAACCCTATTTTGGTCTGTGTGAACCAGGTCATGCTCTCGGTGCGTGTGCGGATTGCGAGGAGGGTGTGGAGACTTCCCCTAGGCCCTATGCACATGGTTTGGAATCACCATGACCCTCTAGTGACGTTAGCTAGAATAGTGCACTCTTCTTTTAATTTTGTCCCGTTTCCAGGTTACCGTGGGTCGTCTGGTAAGGCTCTTCTCATATAGCACATTCCTTGGCCTATGTTCCTTTCCTTTCGCTGAGTCCAGAACATTCTTCATATATTATGATTTTGGTCTCTTTAATGTGATTTAATCAGATTCTATATGAATAGATAAGACTTAAGTACTCCATGTACCCTTATCATCGCATGCATGAAACTAACTCCATTTTCAGTGAAACAAGTTATGTTGTGTTCATTAAATTCTAAATAGGATGGGATCACTGGCATAAATTGAAAATTATCTGTAAATTGATAAGTTGGAGGATAATGTGAATATTTGTTATTTCTGTACTTAATAATGTAAACATGTTAGTATGGTTTGATTTGATAACAATAAAAAATACAGATATCTGGAATTGATTTAATAACGATGGTTTACTCAAGATCTAGAGGATGGATAACTAGTTTTAGCCTCACTACTCTCTGGATTTGGCTATAGCTTTGGTCTTTTTAGACTAATTCTAGGTTGGTTTAGGGAGTTGCTGGCCTCCCTACGACTCTTTGGTTAGGCTTAGCGGCTAACTAGGATAGAAGGATGCGTGGCTCGAGGTTTGGAGTGGATTCTTTCTCAGTCGGTGGGTGGGTCATTGGCTATCTATGGTTCAACTTACATAGCACTTGTATGTGTTCACGCTACACAACGTAGCCATCACCCCTTTCCACAATGACCCCAGGGTGACAGAGAGTGGCGAATTGATAGGTATAAGCTATCTTCCCGACCAAAAGGGTGGCTTATACTGGTCTTGTGTCACAAGAAGTTACACAAGATTGTCTAATGCTCAAGGCGTTGATTGACGGATTGTGAACTATAATAATATGGGCAAATTGCATAAACAGAATTGGATAAGTAATAATTTGTAAACGGATTAACTATTGATATAGTGGCTTCTTTCTTTTACTCCTGTCACTATTGCTACTTGTTGTAGTTGCTCTACTCTACTCAGTTTTTACTAATGTGTTTCTCAAGTTCTGTACTCAGGTGTTGCTAAGTAGTCGGGTACAGCACTCCTGCCAATCAGTCTACTGCGGAACCGGGTCTTACTTGAGGAGAAGGTTTGTTTTGAGCCAGTGGCTCTTTGTGATTTTTTCTGATGTTAGATTTTATTTTCTTATCTTTTGGTGATTATACGAGCACTTAAGCACTCTTTACTTTCTACTTTCTGTGGTGAATTTTATCATGTTATCAACACTTTATTTATTTTCATTTAATACATTATGGATGAATGTTTGGCTATTGATGTTCTATGATGATGCACGGGTTTTGGCGAAGTAAAATTAGGCTTAGGAGAAACCCGTCATTGTAGTTCGCAAAACACGTTATCAAATACAATTTTTAACCGAAACTCCAAGGGAGTCCCAGGTGGAATACAGGGAGGCGACGTTTACTTTTGTTGAAATCTGCGCTTCGTGTTGTTTCTTTTTGGTGTTTTAGGGTTTTGTGATTTTTTTGGTGTTTTTGTAATAAAAAGACAAGTAAGATAACTTCACAAAGTGGAGAAACAAATATGATATATCACAATGTCATTCAAACATCTATTACAATATGCTAAAATATAAAAGAGATAGGGGTGAGAAGAAATCTCCTAAATCGATTGCTTTGTGAGATGACAGTGCTTGGCGGTAGCTTGGACGAAGAGGGTGAGATGCTAGACGACGAAGGTGAGATGTAGTAGGATGCCAGATAGAGGAATGCTTCACCAAGGCTTCGCAATGGGGATGAGCAATTGGATGTGATCTTCTACCGGAATGGAGGTGGGAGGACGGCTCCAAGGCTTCTTATGAAGGTGGTGAGATGGAGAACGAATATTTTTTTTTTTTTGAGAAAATAAGGAATGTTATCTAAGGAGATAGCCATCCAGGGATTTTATTAATAGAATTAATGATAAAAAAATATTACATCAACTCCACCAATGACATATGAGAGCCTGACACTCATGTACAATTTGTGCTGAATTGACAGGTCTCCCTTGAAAAAGACACTCATTACGTGCATGCCAAACATAGCACAGAATAGCCGCCATGGAACAATGGGGCCTCCCACTTCTAATAAAATCTCTCCACATGTCCTCCCATACAGGTATCCCACCACCATACACCCTATTCCACACACAATCAGTGATCACACATGAAGAAAAAATATGGCACGCGCTATCAGTATGGAAGCCGCATAGATAACACGTATGAGCAGCCACTACCATCCTTCTGTGGCTCAAGTCACTAGTGATGAACCCATCCCTCCTGCAAAGCCATAGAAAAATTTGTATCTTCAATGGGATTTTCAGCTTCCATATACCTGCACAGATGATGTCAGCATCTCTATTATGTCTCCTTGAAACCATATCTTCTTAGGCCTTGGCAGTGGAAAAATTCCCCATCCATCTGTATGTGTCAGCACCCCCTGTTGGCTTGAAAGCATGCAAGTCTTGCATTAGTCTTGCTCTTTCCCCCCATGTGAGACTCCCCTCCCTGCAGCCCGTTTCCTGTATCGCCTATCTATTTGCTTCTTCATCCCAGATATCTGCAGACTTAGCCTCTTTATCACCCACAAGACCATATACCCACAGGTAGTGAGTATGTAATACATCCAAAGATGACCACTTTTCCAACTAGAAGAGAAAGGATTTTCCGTCCCCATAGGCTGGTTGGAAAAGGTCCCAATTCTCCTTCATAGCTGCCACCACCTAGCTCCAAAAAGGTGATGCTTTGGTGGGGGAAAGTCTATTTGCCACAGAATGTGAAGCACCATATGTTCCTCTGATCACTTCCGCCCATGATTTATTTTCCCCTTGGAAAATTTTTCTTGCCCACTTCAACAGTAGAGAATCATTAAACTCCTTCAAGGATCTAATTCCACACCCCCCTGCTTCTTTGGTGTACACATACTATCCCATTTTACTAGTTGGAGGAAGCATCCATCATGTTTTGGCCCCTTCCAAAAGAAACGTTTTCTCATTATATCTAGGCACTTCCAAATTGCTTTAGGAGCTCTAAAAACTGAAAACATAAAGACTGGCATTGCTATGATAATAGAGTTCAAGAGAATCAACCTTCCCCCCTTTGAGAGAAATTTACTGCTCCAACATTCCAGTTTTGCTGAAATTTTTTCGAACAAGTAGTTCCAATCACTCTTCTTCATCTTCCTGCTCTTTAGTGGCAGCCCAAGATAGGCAATCGGCAATGAGAAGATCAACGTGTGCAGAATTTCAGAAAGTTGGTGACCCACATCTCTATTTATTCCAAAACAAATAAGAGAGGATTTTTCCCCATTCAGTTTCAGCCCTGAAATCTCCCCAAAAATAGTCACCATATGATGTATAATGCGTGCCTCCCGTGTACCCCCTTCTATAAGAAATACTATGTCATCTGCATATTGGAGCATAGGAGCTAAAGCCTGACTACTCGATAGAGTATACCCCTTGATCATCCTCAGTTTTGAGAGCTTGAGAGTGAAGCGAGCCAAGGTATCCACTACCAAGTTGAATAACAATGGGGCTAAGGGACACCCCTGTATGACCCCACATCTGGGTTGAATCCATGCACCACATGGTCTCCGATTAATCAAGGGGGAGAAAGCCGAGGTAGTAATGCATCTCTTCATCCATCTAATCCATAGGACAAGGAATCCTCTACGTCTGAGTATCTCCCATAGATAAGGTCAGAAAACTAAGTCGTAGGCCTTACTGAAATCAACCTTCCACATGAAGGCCTTTGTCTTTCTCCTACTCCATCCAGCCACCATCTCCTGGGCCACAATAAAGGACTCTTGCAATGATCTATCCAACAAGAAGGCCGATTGAATAGGCGATATCATTCCTTGGAGTACCCCTCTCAATCTATTTGCCAATACTTTGCTTATAATCAAATCAATGGAGTTAGATAATGCTATGGGTCTGAACTCATTGAACCTCTTTTCCCCTGGCTTCTTAGGGAGCAAAAATAAATATGACCTGTTCAACTTCTTAAACCCTCTATTCCCCTGTTGGAACTCGTGGACCACCCCCATTACTTCCCCTCTCACCACCTTCCAAAACTCCTTGTAGAATAATACTTGAAACCCATCCGAACCCAGAGATCCTTCCAGGTTGAGGTCATTGATGGCATCAATCACTTCTTGTTCAAAAAAAGGGGCTACCAATCTTTCGGTTTGTGTATCCTCCACCCTTGGGT
Organism: Thalassia testudinum; assembly: GCA_037157565.1. Classification (NCBI taxonomy): domain Eukaryota; kingdom Viridiplantae; phylum Streptophyta; class Magnoliopsida; order Alismatales; family Hydrocharitaceae; genus Thalassia; species Thalassia testudinum. The sequence goes on along the minus strand of JAZHRO010000003.1, from coordinate 29,579 downwards.
ACTCCATTGTCAACACTTTCTAAGCACTTCTGAAGGGGGCAGCAGAGTGGTCATGAAAATAGGCAACAGCTGCAGCTCGAATGTCTGCCATGGAGGTGAATCGTTGGGCTCCTGAGAGGATGGATGAGATATGGTTGATGTGTCTCCTTGAACTAGAAGCCATGTGGAAAAACTTGGTATTGGCATCGCCCTCATGCAACCAGAGTTGCCTCGACTTTTCCCACCAGTCCATTTCCCTCTTCAAATCCTCTTCTAGAACCACCTCTTGCATTTGTTTTTGTTGCTGCAACTCTCTTTTAGCCAGTGGACCTAAAGCCTCTTTCTCATCTAGTGTGCACAGCTAAGCAAGAGCTTCTACCCTCCTTTGTTCGCGCAACACCCCCACAATCTGTCCGTACTCCTTCAACATAATCTTCAACCCCGCTAACTTTGCAGCAAGCCTCGAGGTCGCTGACCCAGACACCTGCTTCATCTCCCACCAGTTCGCAATCATGTCCTTGCAACTTGGTTCCCTCAACCATGACCTTCTGAATTTAATTAGGAGCCCACTGAACTGCCTTCACCACAATCCCAAATCAGCGGATTGTGGTTGGAGCATGGCCTCTCCTGCCCGGCCACACTAGAAAGATGGTACCTATCCAAAAGACTTGAGTTCCCAAAGAAACGATCAAGTTTTGACATCTGCCCATTGCCACTGCGCCAAGTGTATTCCACACCCGAAGAGGGGTACTCATTCAAACCCATGTTCTGGACCCCAAGCTGAAAACCAAGAGCAGACTGGTCAGTGTGCCCACTCACTCTGTCCTGATTGGATAGTGTGCATTTGAAGTCACCCCCTACGAGCCATGGACTATCCCCAATCCCCACCGCTCTCTCGGCAAGCTCAGACCATAATGCAATCCTCCTGGTCACATTACATGGTCCATAAATGCAGGTGATATACAAACAACATCTCATGTGGATTGCTTGAAATCTACAGGTTATATGGAATTTAGCCTACAGTACCTCGGTCAGCTACAGCCTTGCGAGCTTCCACCATATAACCATTCCTCTCGACCTGCCTTGGGCCCTCACAGTAGTGATTTCAGATCTCCCCTCCTATATCAGTGGCTTCCAAGAATTCTGTTCGTCCTCTTCAATGTGCATTTCTTGTAGAAGCTCACAATCAACATCCCACTCTCTCATATATCTAGCGAGGGAGGCTCTTCTCACCCTGTCGCGCAGCCCACGCACGTTCCATGATAGAACTCTCATCTTGTGTCAGGTTTCCCCTTCCATGCCCTCCCATCAGTCCTCATCACTCCAAGTGCTCTTGCCACCGTGATCAATTCCATCCCCATCCTGTCCTCACCTCGCCTTCTCATCAGTTTGTATAGGGATCTAATTAGTACACCTTTCCCTTTGCCTTTGGTCCCAACATCGTATCGAAAGTTTTCAGGCGTATCAAAGGCAAATGGAGTTTCCACCCCCAACTTTCCAGGTCTGATTCTAGCATTCTCCTCCACTAATACAATCATCTGCGAGCCTCTCTTGCGCATACTGTCCTCATTCGTCATTGATTCAGTTGCTTTAGACATCAGGCCCCCTTCTCGTTCCTCAACATGGTGCTCCTTTCTCTTCTTTATCACTGGTCTCTCCTCTGCAGAAAATCCATCTTGATTCTCCTAGACAGATTGGTTCTAGACCACCTCTGCAAAGGTCTTTGCCCTCGACTGCTCATGTACTTCCACAATATCCAAGTAAATTCGAAGCCAGATCAACCATGAACTTCCCCCACATTTAAGGATGATTTTTTCCGGTAAAGAGCCACTGTGTGCAAACACCACATTCACCCAAACCATCCTCCCATCCCATTCCCCAATCACAACTTCTGAATCCTCCTTCAGCATTGCGAAGCTTTCAATCATCTTCTCCACAACCATTTTGGTTCTCAAATGCAAAGGCAGACCACTAATCTCCAATCTCCCCTATCTGGATGCCACCTTTTGTGGGGGTCGTTCCTTCAATGCCCCATCAAATGGCGAAACACACCTCCACATCACATTGATGCTCTCAAACTTGCTCGATTGAAATCGGAGGGACTCAACGTCCATCATACCCAAGCCATATAAAAGTAGGTGAGAAGGACCCAAGGTTGCAACCTTCCAATTCGGTGAGCTTAGGGTTAGGGATCTTACCAACTGTTGAAGCCGATCCAAAGACGGAGCACTTGTCATCACCTCCCCAATCAGTTCACCCCTTAGAACCAACTCCACCGCACGAATGTCTTCTAAGTACGGGACCTCCACATCAAGGAAGTGTCCAACCAAAGTTGGAGGTGGAGTCGGCGGAGCCCTCGGTCCCCTCTGCCCCGAGGGAGGGTGATGGTGTGGAACCTTTCCTCCTCCCTGCTATGTCCCTCTTCTCTTACACATATCATGTTTATGGCCTTCTCCACCACAGGCTACACAGATTAAAGGGCCCCTGCACACCACCACCATATCCCCTCTTGCCCTATATAGAAAGCAAAGGACCTCCCCCGTATTCGCCCACCACCAAGCCTTCATAGTGCCCCCCTTCTCTGCGATTTGCCTTACACCTCCATCTCTTCGATCTCCATACTTCCCAGCCCTCGTTCTCCCTCATGTCGCCAGAGCCCCAATGCCCCATCTTTGGATCCACTTCCAGCCATGAAGGATGAATATTTGGTGGGATATAGGAGCACTACACTAATAAGAGACCTTTGGAGCTTGGGAATAAGCTCTAAGGGAGCTTTGGTAGGCTACTAGAGCTTGGGAGTAGGTGGGAGTAGAGTAGGTAGAGATGGTTTGGAAGGGAAGGGGTCATGGTGTTTATATAGTGGTGGAATGGAGGTGTTTTGCCCACATGGGTCTTAAGAGACATTTAAAACATTGTTAAAGACCCATTGGGGGTGTCGCTATACATTCAAGCGCCTCTGCTGGCATGAGGAGGCGTAGTTGTAGCTGGCATAGTGCACGGAGATCTCCAGCAGTTGGATCAGGCGTGGATGGCTGAGATCACGAAGAGGAAGCACGAGCTTGCTTGCATTCAAATCACGTGCTCACTGGAAGTCGTTGGGTGAACCATCGCACAGTTGGGGGCACCTGTAGATCATGCCCTCGTGGTCATTCAAATCGCGTGCCCGCTGGTCGAGGAAGCATCTCCATCGTTCAAACTTGATCATGTGGTTGAGGAGCGCATGCGGATCGCACCTCTCACGAGATTTGAATCACGCTCATCGTGCGATTGCGAAGATCGGACGACGGATAATGTGCCCAATCGACTTAAATGAGCACTCCAGATGGCGTGTGTCTGCCTTGGTGTGCGGTTACACGTCATCTTCTAGTGCGCGTGCGTCATCTCGACCGCTCGATCAAGATCAAGTGGTCCAATTTAGCCGATGCCGGAGCGGACGCGGAGGATCAAGGCTTGAACCCACGCCTCTCATTTGCGGAACCGTTAGGCCAAAGAGTCACTTTGTCACGTGGAGGTGAGGTGTGGCCGCATGCCTCAACCGTTGGATGAAGATCCAATGGTCAAGTTGAAGCCTTCCTTGCTGCACTTTGGAGGAGTGACCGGTCGATGTAGAGCGTTTCTCATCCATTGGATTGAGATTCAACAGCTGGGATCAGTCCTTGCGTGAAGTTGGGGAGGTTGTGGATCATGTAGGGCGGCCTGGATGGTGCCACGTCGCGCCATCTAGGCTGCTCATCTTCTTCTTCTTATAGAGATGCTACGGAGATCTGATTGGGTTTCGTGCTAATGGATTGCGATCATCGCTCCAGATCCATTCGTACGGTCGGATTCTTCATCCAAAGCCCGTAAAGATGTCGCACTGCCTCCTGGCCATATAAAATGTTAGAAGTAATTTACAAAATATACAAACTATCCTAAATGCAATGCAATGAATGTTATGCAATATTTATACTATGATATGCAATTCTGGACCTAAGAACTATCATAAATAAGCATTTTATCATAAATTCATGTGTGTTTATCATATGACTATGTGTTGGGTGACTAAGATCTTGTGGTTGGTTTGTGCTGGTTGTTAGTACATGGCAACTCGGGTTTCATCGCTTGGCTTGACTCGAGTCATCATAATTAAGGTGCCTAATGGCTTGTTCATCTACATTCTCCTTTTTGTTGATGTTGACAAGCACTCAATGGAAAGGGGTTAGAAAAATGCCCCATCACTAAATGCTCCCCTTTGATTTCATATAAGATTACAAGTTACAACATAACTATTCCTCCCTCATTTGGCATTATCAAAAAGGATAGAAATTTGAAACATAAATGACATGACAAGAATTCTAAAATTAGGAGGATCATTAAAATCACAAGGGTGAGTTATAATAAATAGAATAAGCAGCATGCAACCCATACATGCCATGAGGTTCAGTAATGTAGACATGAAGTTTAATATATTCCATATTAAGAGATAGAGAATGGGAATTGTTTGTAACAACTCATAGATCAATAGTACATAAGATGAATTCGCTATAGCATTGCTGAATATATGCATGATCAACTAGTGCAAGCTAAGTTTACCTAAGTCAAGTACTATTACCAATGCATGAACTAACTATGGTCCCTTGGCATCTGAACTAGTCATGACGTTTCCCATTACCTTTAGAGAGTGCTTTGACTTCTTCCTTTCTTCCTTTCTCTCCAAGATATCTCCACACTACTCCAAAAGCTCCTATGCATAATGATGATGAGCAGTCACAAAATAGTTGTTATATACCCAATTCTACATGTGCATACTCTCTAAAGAGTTAGTCAAATAATTTATGGTTTCCATTATATCGACTAAGGTGTGTAAGTAGCGATTATGAGGGTTTGGATGAAAACTAGCCCATGCCCAAGGTTGTGAACATGGTACCTCCTTTGGATGGTAATCGTACATGTAAAAGGCCCCTAATATAGGAACTACAACCGTCATCTTCATCACCTCCATTATCATCATCAGCATCATCATTGGAGTCGTCACCCACGTTATCTCCATCACGATCATCGTCATCGTCGTCATTGAGAATATTCATCTTCTTGATGGTGGTGGCATTGAAGTAATCATGTTTATGGGTGCGAGAAGGTTGGAGATTGTGAAGTCTAATTCCAAAGTGATTGGCAATATGAGCAATGATATTGGATGAGGGAAGAAAAAAAGTGGGATCCTTCAACATCTCATAAAGAATAATCTTTGGACAATTTAAGGGAGTTTTCTTGATGATAGCATAGGTAACAAAGTCTGAGTCATTGGAAATTTGGTTTAATTGTTTCTTTTGTAAAAGATTATAATAAAGGATTTTAGCCACAAGTTTGGGTGTGTTAAACATTCAATTGCAATCGATCTATAGTTTCCAACAATGGCATTATTTAAAGGTCCTAAATCTTGCAAGATGTTATGGTATCCAATATCATTGGCTAGGGACCTAGTCATGTATGCTTCAAGAGGCACTCCAACAATCCTAGCCAATTTTCGAGAATCAAAGATGATTAATTTCCTTTCCAAACAAGACAGACTTAAGAACCTTTTCAAAAGTGGGATTTTCTATCTAAGATAGTTAAGAAAGGAAAATGAATGACATTTGAGTCAAAATCAAAATAAGTTGAGAACCCATTGACATCAAAAAGAGATATGAGGTTTATTTTTTGAAAATCATTCCAAATGATGGGGTAGATTTGATGTGCAATGAGTGAAGCATATTGGTGAGTCGTTCTTCTGCCTCATCCGAACCAGTGCACCTAAGGAGTTCATTTTGAAACAAGCCTAAGGGAACATCATCAAAAGATGGCAAAGATTTCCTTTTGCTACCCTTAGTCCTAGGAGGTATGGTGAATGAGTTTTGAACATTTATGGAAAGTTTAGAGTTGATTGGAAGAGATTTAGAGCAAGAAAAACCAAGCAGCAGCAGTCAACTACCTAATGTTAAGTGAAGTCGATCTAATAGTAAATGGTCTGGTAGATTGAAGTTCAAGGCAAAATCAAGTGCCAATCATATGGAATCAAGATCTTGATGATGGATGATGATTATAAGCTACATAACACATCTAAATCACAAGAGAACCTAGAGGTAAGCATCAATCACAAAAGCCCCATCATGGTAGCCTTAGCCATGAGAAATCAAGTGAAAAAGAGCAAAAAGAGAAGCTCACCTAGTGTAAGACCCCTTAAAGGCATGGGTCTAATGTAAGATCCCCTCTAATGGCTTGAACAACCCTTGGAAACTTGAGAAATAGTGTTGGACGTGGGTTGCACTATGGGTTCTTGAGATGGGAAGGTTGAGAAGCTTGTAGAAGATGGTGTTGCAAGAAAGAAGACAAGGGTTAAATAAAAGAACCTTTATTGAAACTTTTGTGCTCAAGCACTCAACAAAGTCTCAAATACAATGTAGCTACTTTGGATGCCATTTGTTCTACCTATGATGAAATTATTCTAAGTTTTGAATATGGCTAGCCCAAATATGCATGCTATTAGAATTGATGTCCTTTAACCTACAAAGTCATAATCTTCTCCTAATCTTACTAAACCTCGCATAATTAAGTGGTTTAGTAAATATGTCCACTAATTGATTATCCAAAGAGATAAATCTAATTTAGTTCCACAATTCTAATTTAATTTCACCTTTAAGCACATTATTGATGTGCACACATCTAAATAGCAAAAAATGTCTATTAATGCATGTTCTTAGTGTCATAGTAGCATCATGCATTGTAAATATTGTATAACATGCATAATCATGCATTTAGGACAAATTGTATAAATTATATAGTAATTGTCTCCTTTTATGGTCAGGGATAGGGTGACTTTTAATGGGGGTCTCGGATCGAGGATCCAACCGTATAGATCTGATCAGGGCAACGATTAGAGTTCAACGACTCCAAGATCGCCCTAATTGGACATCCGTAGCACTAGATAGAGATTGAGGAAGCCTAAAGATCAAGGGCCAAGATGGTGCCAATCTGCACTTTAGACAACAAATCCGACTGCACTAATGGGTTCAAATCGATGATCGCAGCCTAACGGTGTGAAAATTAACTCAATCCGGCATCCGTGGCACCATCTACAACACGCAGAAGATGGACGACCAAGATGGTGCCATGTGGTGCCATCCCAGCCGCCCAAATGGCCCTAAGAACCGCCGCTACATCTCCAAAGGATCTCCATCGCTTGATCCTAGTCGTCGGATCTTGATCCAACAGCCAGGAGCGACCTAAATGCACCGCTCCCATCCTCTTAAGGCTTAAGGCGCGAACGATCTGGGCCGTTGGATCTTGATCCAATAGCCGTGAGCACGCGCACCTAAAAGCAAAAGCGGGACAAAGAAGGCGAGGTAGCGCAGCGAGTGGGTGCTCTTTTGCGAGCGTGAGGTGCACGTTCGAAACGCAACGTGCCTCAAATCAGGTGCGGGCATGGGAGCGGGCGCAATCCAGCCGTCAGATGGCGATTAAGCGAGCGAGGCGGAGATGTGGTGCGTGGAGGAGCCTTGGATCACCACGTGCACAATGACGCGCTTACGCACACCCGATCGCATGCGAGCACGCAGTTAAGTGTGGATGAAGACGCGGGCGAGGACGACTTTAAGCTGTCCGATCTTAAGATCGGACGGCTATGATTGCGAAGATGTAGGCGTGCATTGTGTGTGGCCGGCGAGGAGGCACGTGCACGTCGGCCACGATCAGACCTTTAGTGATGGATAAATCCGTCACTAAAGACCTGATTTTAATGCTTTAAGCTTGAAATGATAATTTTGCCCTCAATTCCTATAACTATAAAAGGAGACCCGACCTCCACTTCTTCGTCCTCCTTCCCACTCCGTCCTCTATCTTCCAAGCGTCACTCCGTTTGGCTCGTCCTCTAAGCATTCGTCAAGGAGGATAACATCTCTCTCCCTTCTTTTTAATCACTTTTTAGAATAGAATTTTCTGCTTTCTAGTTGTAATCATTTCCCGCTTTGTAGTTGTAAAAACATTTTGATTATATCAAGTGATTGTTCTCTCTCTCTCTCTTTCTCTCTCTTATTGTTTATATCAATTCCATTGTAATTATTTCATTTTCAAACAAAAACACAAAAAAATATATAAATCGCAGATTTTAGATCGACGTAGCCTCCTTGTGTTCAACTCGGAATTCTTAGAATTTCAATATAAATTTATCTGTTGATGGATTTCTTCTCAAATTGAACTACAACGATAGGTTTTTCGAAACCAACTTCAATCACGTAGTTTTCCGCACTCAACAATTATCTCTAATGAAATGGTGAGTAACATCTAAATGTTTGGTCTTGGAATTGTTAATTGGGTTTTTAGAAAGGTTAATTGCATTAGTGTTGCCACAATTTATTGTAGTGAAATCTAATTCTGTTCCAAAGTCCATAGTTGTTTAATTTATCCACAACAATTGTAAGACAGCCAAGGCAGCGGCCATGTACTCTACCTTATTTGTAGAAAGAGCTACACAATTTTGTTTCTTGAAAAACTAAGAGACAAGTAAGTCACCTAAGAAATGACAAGTGCCACTAATACTCTTACGATCCATTCTTGAACCTGCATAATATGTGTTACTGTAAGATATCAGCTACAAGCTTGTCAATTTTGGGCAAAATAATCCATAATCATTCATATCAATTAAGTATCTAAAAATTCTTTTAACAGCATTTAAGTGTAATTCTTGGAATTAGCTTGAAATTTAGTACACAGTCAAGTACAAAACAATATATTGGGCCTACTAGCTGCTAAATATAATAAGGAACTAATCATACCTCGATATTTCGTTTGGTCAATACTCTTACCATTTTCATTTACTTCCAAGTGACCAGTTATGCTCATTGGTATGCTCTTTCTTTTAGACATATCCATTCTGAACTTCTTAAGCATTCCTTTAGTGTATTTTGGTTGACAAAATAAGACCCCTTCATCTGGTTGAGAAATTTGGAGTCCCAAGAAATACTTAAGGTCCCTCATCATGCTCATTTCAAATTCTCGTGCATAGAAATAGAGAAATTCTCACATAACTCATGGTTAGTAGAACCACATTATGTCATTAACATAAATTTGCACTAAGAGAATATCTTTGTTTATTCTTTTAATGAAAAGTGTAGGGTGAACTTGGCCTACTTGAAACTTAGACTCTATTACTTAATTTTTCACAACAAGCTCTAGGAGCTTGTTTGAGTTTGTAAAGATCCTTCTTAAGCCCATAGGCATGATTTGGATGCTCTAAGCTCTTAAACCCTGTTGGTTTCCTAACAAACACTTCCTTTTTAAGAACCTCATTAAGTAAAGCACTCTTCACATCCATGTGAAAGAACATAAAGTATAAGAGGTGAAAGAGAGGAGCATTCTAATTGATTCAAGCCTAATGACCAAAGCATAGGTCTCATCAAAATCTATGCCCTCCACTTAGTTATAGCCTTGAGAGAAAAGCCTAACCTCATTCCTAGCTACTTTTTTAGACTCATCCAATTTATTCTAGAGAATCGCTTTTGTACTAATGATGGTGTGGTCTTTAGACTAAGGAGCTAGATCCCAAACCTCATTCCTCTCAAATTGGTTGACTTTTTGCATAGCTAGGACACAAGACTCATCACTACAAGTCTCTTCTATAGATTGGGGTTCTACTTGGGAAACAGAGGCATCAAACACAGACAAACCTCTAAAATTCAATCTTGTTTGATCTTCCTTTGATACATCACCTAAAATCAAATCTTTGGGATAATCCTTTGAAATGTCAAATCCTTTGGCAAGTCATGGACATTTTAGATGTTAGGTAGGTTAAAAAATTAGTGGCTGTAACGACCCGGTTCCCGAGTCCCTACGAGACACGAGAACCGGACCGACCCGACTAATCCCAAGACCCAGTCGTCCAACGAGGAAGTAACCAAAAGACAGTAAAATAAACCACATTCAGCATGAATATAACTAACAGTAAAAAGTACAGCAGTAAGGAAAGAAACTACTACAGTAGGCACCACCACAACAACATTTATCATATAACAAAAACTGCAGGTAAAGAAGGTACAGCGGAAACAAAACTACTCACTAGAACAGAAACAAAAGAAAGTACAAAACTGTGGCAACTCTACTGGACCCTACTCGGCCCAGCGTCCTCTGCAGCCGCCGACCCTGGCTGCTCAACACCTGGTCCTGAAAAAGGTAACGAGTGTAACACGTCAGCAAAACGCTGAGTAGAGTGGCAAATTAACTAAAGGCAACAGTAGAGTGTACAGTAGCTGTTATGTTCTATTACTTCCTTTATTTACATCTTTCAATTTTTCTCACTATTTCATTTACTTCTCAGATCCTTTACTTGATCTCGAATGTCCTCGTGGGACGATCTTGATTGCAGTCTTTTCCAACAGTAGAAGTAGCACGTGGTGCTCTCCTGGCCGGGAGAGTCCCCCGTGGTGATCCTACCCTCAGTCAACCACCCCAAGGTCACTGACAGACGTAACGGTGACTACGGCACGCGCGATAAACGCACAGGTAGCTAGCCCGTACTGGCACGCGGTCAGTCGTTTCCGTTAACGGGTGCGCCCAAAGCACAGCACGGAACCAGGGCAGAGCCCTCTCAGTAACAGGGGTCCAACCCCTCCACAGTAACCAAACCGGGGCCTTGCCCCTCCACAGTCCGCGCACCCTCGTCTGACTACCCTGGTTTGCCCTAGTGGGCCTAACAAGTCGGTGAAGGAGGCTAGCAGAACCCCGGGGCCCGTGGGGTAGCTAGTACTCTCCTAACACTACTAGCTCTCCTCGGTACTACGTACACGAGGGCCAACAAGTCGGTACAGAGCGGCCAAGCCTAACCCCGGGTCCCTGGGGCGGCTGGCCCCACTCTGCACTAAAACAGGTACAGGTACTTCCCTTGGTACTGCGTACCCCAGAGACAGTACAACTACATCTCAGTTCCATTCCTTTTCTTTCCAGGAGTTCCACTCCTAATTCCCCGTAGGGTTCCAGCCCTTTATCTCAGAACATCATATGTTTCACTTTCCAGATTCACGTTCTCAATTTCCATGATCTCAAACATGTTTCTTTGTTCATAACAGGCAGCTGTTAATTAATTTCACAGGCAGCTTATATATTCCTTTCCATTTTTCCAAGACTGCAGTAATATACATTCCACTAGTTTTTCCATCCTAGGATTCATGCCATATCCTAGGATCTATCATACAATCTAGTTTTCCGGCCCTAGGATTCATGCAACACCTAGGAGCTATCATTCCATACATTTCTCATTCCTAGGGTTCATGCAATGCCCTAGGTTCTAGTTATGGTTCCATACTTTAACAGATTTTATTAATGCTTAAAACCACTCTACCAGGTACAACGGAAGTAGTGGGGGCGTGGTCGGGAATCCCGCGCGCCTCCGCGACTCTCAAGACGGCAACCGAACGAGGTCCTATCACAAGGATCAAACACAAGGAGTGTCTCAAAACAGTGTATAGCTACTGTAGGCGGGTAGAGGAATAAATTCGGAAACGAACGCAACTCGAATCGCGGAAAACGGAGCCCAAACGGGCCCTAAACGGGTCGAGAAAGACAATACTGTGCAAAATCAGACGTCTGGAACTCCTTCCAGACGTCTTAAACGGTGGATCAGAGAATTACCTGTTCGGCGGGGTTCCCCGGACGTCCAGAAGTCTGTGGCGACGTCTCCCCTAGATCCCAGACGTCCGATGGTCTCTCCGGACGTCTGTAGGTCACTCCCGCCGTCTGGTACAACTTCCAGACGTCGGATTCGCAAAGGATGACGAATCCGAACACCTGCGCACAGCCAACCCTCCTCCTTCAGTACGGTCAGTCGACAAAAGAAGAAGGAGAAAGCGGAACTCACCTTTCAGACGTCTGTATGATCACACAGACGTCGCCCTTGCCGTCTGGATATCAGTCCAGACGTCTGATTCTGGAGATTTTTCCAGAATCAGAACCTCGCTCGGCCTCCGCTCGCGACGCCGCCCGCGTCGCACCTCGCGCGTCCGCTGCTCCGCCCGCAGCAGGTCCCTCTTCGCGACGCTCTGCGCCCCCTGCGCCCTCCGCCGGCCGGCCAAGCCGCTCCCGGCGAGCTCGCCCTCACGGCAGAGTCCCGCCCTCGCACGCCGCAGTTCCTCCGCGCCTTCGCTGCGCCGCTGCCGCTGTGCCCTCGCGTCCGCTCGCTCCGCCCGCAGCAGGAGAGGAGGAAGATGGTGGAGACGGGAGGGGAGGCGCGCCCCCTCCCCCTTTTAACGCCGCGCGGAGAGGAGAGAGAGACGCCCGCAGTCGCCTGCAGCCGCAGAGAAGATGCGGATCTCAGGTCTGCGCGCACAGGCGCGCAGACGAATATCCCGTGCGAGTATAACTGTTCGTCAGACGTCTGTAAACTATCCCGGACGTCTGGTCAGACGTCTGGATGTGATCCCAGACGTCTTGACAGACGTCTGGGCCACCTCCCAGACGTCTTAAAAGACGTCTGGGGTACGCGCTCGTTACAATATAACAAACTCAAAGGAAGTTTCGTCCCCGAAACTTGCGCCAACTAGGGTGCGGAAAAAGGATGTCCAAATAACCATAACAAACTCAAAGAGGACCGAAGCCGGTCCGAAAAGACGTACCCGCGAAAAGCTCTGGGTACCGCTCCCGCATTGCCGCCTCAGGCTCCCAGGTAGCCTCCTCGTACCGCTGGCTCCTCCACAAAACCTTTACCAGGGGTACTTGCTTTCGTCTCAACCTGCGGATGGCTCGGTCTAGGATCTGCACTGGCCGCTCGGGGTAGGTCAGGTCGTCGCTCACCTCGACGCTCTCGTGACTCAGTACGTGGCTGGGATCGGCTACGTACTTCCTGAGGTTGGACACGTGGAACACGTCGTGCACACCAGAAAGCTGCGGGGGAAGGGCAAGTCTGTAAGCAACGGGTCCAACCCGCTCCAGGACCTCGAAGGGCCCCACGAACCTCGGCGCGAGCTTCCCTCTCACCCCAAACCGCTGTAAGCCCTTCATGGGCGAAACACGAAGAAAGACGTGGTCCCCAACCTCAAACTGCACCTCTCTGCGTCTGCGATCTGCGTAGCTCTTCTGTCTGCTCCTGACAGTGCGGAGTCGTCTGTGGATCTGTTCAACTACCTCCTGACTCTGCCGGATCAACCTGGGGCCAACCTCCCACTTGGTCCCCACCTCAACCCAACTCAAGGGTGCCGTGCATTTCCGTCCGTACAGAGCCTCGTAGGGAGCCATGCCGATGCTCGAGTGATAACTGTTGTTGTATGCAAACTCTGCCAGGGGCAGGTGTTCCTCCCAAGAGCCCCTCCAGTCTAGTACACAGGCACGCAAAAGATCCTCAAGTGTCTGTATCGTGCGTTCCGACTGTCCGTCCGTCTGGGGGTGGTAAGCCGTGCTAAACCTCAACCTCGTCCCCAAAGCCTGCTGAAACTCAGCCCAAAACTGGGACGTAAAGCGGGTATCGCGGTCGGATACGATCTCCCGCGGAACTCCGTGTAGTCGCACCACATCACGGATGTACCTCTCTGCCAACTGTGCTGGTCCCAAAGTGACTCGGATCGGCAAGAATCGTGCCGTCTTCGTCAACCTATCCACTATTACCCAGACCGCGTCGTGTCCTCGCTGGGTAACAGGTAAACCCACCACCAAGTCCATGGTGATGCTCTCCCACTTCCACTCTGGCACTGGAAGCGGCTGAAGCGGCCCTGCAGGCCTCTGATGCTCGGCTTTCACCTGCTGGCACACTAAGCACTGCTGCACGAACTCACCCACATCCCGCTTCATCCCTCTCCACCAGAACTCGCGTCTCAAGTCATGGTACATTTTCGTGTTTCCGGGATGTATGGTGAATCTGGAACCGTGTGCCTCAGTCAGGAGCTCTCTCAACAGCTCCTCGTCTCTGGGGACGCACAGCCGTCCCCTCAAGCGTAACACCTGGTCTGTGAAAGAGAAGTCCCCTGGGTCCCCTGACAGTACTCTGTCGCGCAAAGACTGCAAGTACGGATCGGCCATCTGTCCCGTGATGATGCGGTCTATCAACTCTGGTCTGGTCTGCCGTGTCACCGTCACTGCCCCACAGTATCCTCGTAACTCTAGAGGTCGCCAACTGCCCACCTCCTCCAAAAGGCTCCAACTCTGTAACTGTAGACTGGCCAAGCGTGCGGGCGCCTTACGGCTCAAGGCGTCAGCCACCACATTGGCCTTTCCCGGGTGGTAGGAGATGCTGCAGTCGTAGTCCTTCAGGAGCTCCAACCAACGTCTCTGTCTCATGTTGAGCTCCTTCTGGTCAAAAAGATATCTGAGGCTCTTGTGATCTGTAAAAATCTCGAAGGTCTCACCGTACAAGTAGTGCCTCCATGTCTTCAGCGCGAAGACAACAGCTGCCAACTCTAGGTCGTGGGTAGGGTAGGTATGCTCATGGGGCTTCAGTTGCCGCGAAGCGTAAGCGACCACGTGACCCCTCTGCATGAGCACACCTCCTAACCCCTGCAAGGAAGCGTCCGTGTACACAACGAACCCGCCACTACTGTCAGGAATGGTGAGCACGGGAGCCGAGGTCAACCTCTCCTTCAGCTCCAGAAAACACGCCTCACAGGCGTCTGTCCAAGTGAAAGGCACATCCTTCCGAGTCAACTGTGTCATAGGACGTGCAATCTGCGAAAACCCTCTGATGAACCGTCTGTAGTAACCTGCCAGTCCCAGGAAACTGCGAATCTCAGTGACTGAACGCGGTCTCTCCCACCTGAGCACTGCCTCGACCTTGGCGGGATCCACCGCCAGGCCGTCTCCAGAGATCACATGACCCAAAAAGGTCACTTCCCTCAACCAGAACTCGCACTTGCTGTATTTGGCGTACAGCCTGCGTCGTCTCAGAGTGTCCAGAACCATCCGCAAGTGCTGTCCGTGCTGCGTTCGATCTCTAGAATAGATGAGTACATCATCTATGAAAACCACCACAAACTGGTCCAAGTACGGTCTGAACACCCGGTTCATCAGGTCCATGAAAGCAGCGGGGGCATTGGTCAGCCCAAACGGCATGACCAAAAACTCGTAGTGTCCGTACCGGGTGCGGAAAGCTGTCTTGGAGACGTCGGTCTCCCTGATCCTCAACTGGTGGTATCCAGACCTCAAGTCGATCTTGGAAAACACCGTGGCACCCCGCAACTGGTCAAACAAATCGTCAATCCTCGGCAGCGGATATCGGTTCTTGATGGTGACCCTATTCAGCTGTCTGTAGTCCACACAAAGGCGTAGGGTCCCATCCTTCTTCTTCACAAACAGTACCGGGGCTCCCCAGGGAGACGCACTGGGCCTCACGAAACCCTTCTCCAAAAGGTCCTGCAACTGAGACTTGAGCTCTCGCAGCTCAAGCGGTGCCATCCTGTATGGCGCGGTGGAGATGGGGTTGGTCCCTGGTACTAGTGAGATCTCAAACTCGATCTCACGCTCGGGCGGTAGTCCTGGTAACTCGTCTGGAAACACGTCGGGGTACTCTCTGACCACCGGGATGCTCTGGAAGTCTGCCACGGGGCTGTGCTCTGCCACCACACAAGCTAAGAAGCCCTCACACCCCTGGCTCAAAAGTCTCGCCGCCCGGAGTGCCGAAATGCACCTGAAACCTCCGTCCACTGGCTGCCCGTGAAACTCGTAGGAAGGCAACTCCGGAATGGAGAAGACAATCTTCCTCTCAAAGCAGTCCACCAATGCGTGGTAAGCGGACAGCCAATCCATCCCCAGGATCACCCCAAAGTCCTCCATCTGTATCATAATCAGGTCAGCTGGCAGGCTGTGTCCCCCGATGCTGACCCCGCAACCCGTGTACACCTCCTCAGCTACAAACAGCTGACCACTCGGACCTCTGATTACGAACGGGTTCTCTAACAATGTATAATCCTGGTCCAAACTAACTGCGAAACTGTCTGCGACAAACGAGTGCGTAGCGCCGGAATCGAAAAGCGTGTAAACGAGTCTGCCAGAAACTGAAACCATACCTGCTACCACGGATCCCGAAGCTCTGGCGTCCCTGTGTGTTAGGGCGTTGATACGCCCCTCAGCTCTAGGTGCGGACGAAGCAGCCACACTCTGCGTCGGACGGGTAGGTGCTGGCCGGTACCCTCCTCGCGACTGCGGTCCTCCTCCTCGCACCTGGAAACCGCGGCCTCCTGCGCGCCCTCCAGTGCTCTGCGCGGGAAGTATCTGCTGACCTCCTGCCCTAGATGGGCAGTCCCTCCTGACGTGGCCCGGCTGGCCACACTGGTAGCAGAGGGGAACCCGACTCCCGCCCTCAGTGAGTCCCTGCTGTCGGCTAGGCGGGGGTCCGGTGCTGGCGACTGGCCCCTGTCGAGGGCCCCCAAAGGCCACTGATGGCCCTGCACAACGTGACGGCTCTCCTGCGGACGCCACGTGTCTCCGTTCTCGCCGGCCCTGTGAGAAGTCTGGCTGAAAGGGCCTCTTCCGCCCGCCGTCGGTCTCTCGCGCGGACGGGTTGGTCTCCTCGTAAGTCATGGCTGCCTCTACCACCCTCGAAAACGTCGGCAGCTTCAGGGGTTTGACATACCCCCGGATCGTAGGCCGGAGCCCCTCGGTGAACCTCCAAAGGCGCTCCTCCTCAGTGGCTACCGCTGTCGCTGCAAAGCGGGACAGCTCCAAGAAACGCGTGCGGTACGCGCTCACGGTCATCGTCCCTTGGCGGAGAGTGTGGAACTCCCGCCTCCTCTGGTCCTGCCACGTCTGGGGAAAGTACTGCTCGCAGAAGAGGGTGACGAACTGGTCCCACGTCGGCTCGTCCCTCTCCTGTCCCCGGACCGCCCTCCACCACCGGTGTGCCGCACTCTCTAGCTGGTACGTGGCAAAGGCCACGCGGCACTCCACCGGGGGGCGAAGGGTGTCGAAGATCTTCTCCAGCTGCTCAAGCCAGTCCTCTGCCTCGGTCGGGTCCTCATCCCCCTTGAAGGAGGGGGGCTTCAGCTTCCGGAACTGCCCGAAAAGCTCGAAGTGGTGCTGTAGGGGAGGTGCTGGTGCACCTCCAGGCGAAGGTGCCTCGTGTACAGAAGTGTCGGAGGAAGGTGGGGGCGGCAGGGGCCCATCCCCTCCCTCGTGTCCGGCGCCGCGTCCGTCGCGTGGTCCCACAGAGGACTCCCCCTCTGCAACCCCAGGAGGAGGTGCTCGGGGCGGTGGGTGGAGCTCCTCTCGCACAATATCCCGTATCAGTCTGGCGAGGTCCTGGGCCTGGATGCCAGGGAGTGGTGGCTGGTCCACCGAGACGTCAACGACAGCACGTCCACCTCGCCGACCTCGCCCTCGGCCGCGCCCGCGGCCAGTCTCGCCAGTCCCACGACGAGGCATCTCCTGCAAGGAGACGCGAAACAAAACGGAAACGTCAAAACAGACGGTACCTAACAACACTTCTAAGAGCTCATGTCAAGAGATATGTTGTGGTGGCTACTCTAGCTATAAACATGTGAATTGGTTACTTTCCAGTCAGTTGATTCACTTCTCGGGACGACCTTGCTCTGATACCATCTTGTAACGACCCGGTTCCCGAGTCCCTACGAGACACGAGAACCGGACCGACCCGACTAATCCCAAGACCCAGTCGTCCAACGAGGAAGTAACCAAAAGACAGTAAAATAAACCACATTCAGCATGAATATAACTAACAGTAAAAAGTACAGCAGTAAGGAAAGAAACTACTACAGTAGGCACCACCACAACAACATTTATCATATAACAAAAACTGCAGGTAAAGAAGGTACAGCGGAAACAAAACTACTCACTAGAACAGAAACAAAAGAAAGTACAAAACTGTGGCAACTCTACTGGACCCTACTCGGCCCAGCGTCCTCTGCAGCCGCCGACCCTGGCTGCTCAACACCTGGTCCTGAAAAAGGTAACGAGTGTAACACGTCAGCAAAACGCTGAGTAGAGTGGCAAATTAACTAAAGGCAACAGTAGAGTGTACAGTAGCTGTTATGTTCTATTACTTCCTTTATTTACATCTTTCAATTTTTCTCACTATTTCATTTACTTCTCAGATCCTTTACTTGATCTCGAATGTCCTCGTGGGACGATCTTGATTGCAGTCTTTTCCAACAGTAGAAGTAGCACGTGGTGCTCTCCTGGCCGGGAGAGTCCCCCGTGGTGATCCTACCCTCAGTCAACCACCCCAAGGTCACTGACAGACGTAACGGTGACTACGGCACGCGCGATAAACGCACAGGTAGCTAGCCCGTACTGGCACGCGGTCAGTCGTTTCCGTTAACGGGTGCGCCCAAAGCACAGCACGGAACCAGGGCAGAGCCCTCTCAGTAACAGGGGTCCAACCCCTCCACAGTAACCAAACCGGGGCCTTGCCCCTCCACAGTCCGCGCACCCTCGTCTGACTACCCTGGTTTGCCCTAGTGGGCCTAACAAGTCGGTGAAGGAGGCTAGCAGAACCCCGGGGCCCGTGGGGTAGCTAGTACTCTCCTAACACTACTAGCTCTCCTCGGTACTACGTACACGAGGGCCAACAAGTCGGTACAGAGCGGCCAAGCCTAACCCCGGGTCCCTGGGGCGGCTGGCCCCACTCTGCACTAAAACAGGTACAGGTACTTCCCTTGGTACTGCGTACCCCAGAGACAGTACAACTACATCTCAGTTCCATTCCTTTTCTTTCCAGGAGTTCCACTCCTAATTCCCCGTAGGGTTCCAGCCCTTTATCTCAGAACATCATATGTTTCACTTTCCAGATTCACGTTCTCAATTTCCATGATCTCAAACATGTTTCTTTGTTCATAACAGGCAGCTGTTAATTAATTTCACAGGCAGCTTATATATTCCTTTCCATTTTTCCAAGACTGCAGTAATATACATTCCACTAGTTTTTCCATCCTAGGATTCATGCCATATCCTAGGATCTATCATACAATCTAGTTTTCCGGCCCTAGGATTCATGCAACACCTAGGAGCTATCATTCCATACATTTCTCATTCCTAGGGTTCATGCAATGCCCTAGGTTCTAGTTATGGTTCCATACTTTAACAGATTTTATTAATGCTTAAAACCACTCTACCAGGTACAACGGAAGTAGTGGGGGCGTGGTCGGGAATCCCGCGCGCCTCCGCGACTCTCAAGACGGCAACCGAACGAGGTCCTATCACAAGGATCAAACACAAGGAGTGTCTCAAAACAGTGTATAGCTACTGTAGGCGGGTAGAGGAATAAATTCGGAAACGAACGCAACTCGAATCGCGGAAAACGGAGCCCAAACGGGCCCTAAACGGGTCGAGAAAGACAATACTGTGCAAAATCAGACGTCTGGAACTCCTTCCAGACGTCTTAAACGGTGGATCAGAGAATTACCTGTTCGGCGGGGTTCCCCGGACGTCCAGAAGTCTGTGGCGACGTCTCCCCTAGATCCCAGACGTCCGATGGTCTCTCCGGACGTCTGTAGGTCACTCCCGCCGTCTGGTACAACTTCCAGACGTCGGATTCGCAAAGGATGACGAATCCGAACACCTGCGCACAGCCAACCCTCCTCCTTCAGTACGGTCAGTCGACAAAAGAAGAAGGAGAAAGCGGAACTCACCTTTCAGACGTCTGTATGATCACACAGACGTCGCCCTTGCCGTCTGGATATCAGTCCAGACGTCTGATTCTGGAGATTTTTCCAGAATCAGAACCTCGCTCGGCCTCCGCTCGCGACGCCGCCCGCGTCGCACCTCGCGCGTCCGCTGCTCCGCCCGCAGCAGGTCCCTCTTCGCGACGCTCTGCGCCCCCTGCGCCCTCCGCCGGCCGGCCAAGCCGCTCCCGGCGAGCTCGCCCTCACGGCAGAGTCCCGCCCTCGCACGCCGCAGTTCCTCCGCGCCTTCGCTGCGCCGCTGCCGCTGTGCCCTCGCGTCCGCTCGCTCCGCCCGCAGCAGGAGAGGAGGAAGATGGTGGAGACGGGAGGGGAGGCGCGCCCCCTCCCCCTTTTAACGCCGCGCGGAGAGGAGAGAGAGACGCCCGCAGTCGCCTGCAGCCGCAGAGAAGATGCGGATCTCAGGTCTGCGCGCACAGGCGCGCAGACGAATATCCCGTGCGAGTATAACTGTTCGTCAGACGTCTGTAAACTATCCCGGACGTCTGGTCAGACGTCTGGATGTGATCCCAGACGTCTTGACAGACGTCTGGGCCACCTCCCAGACGTCTTAAAAGACGTCTGGGGTACGCGCTCGTTACAGTGGCGAATGCCTCATCATAATCATCAACTATGGGAGTAGAAGTTGATTTGAATGATTCGTCAAAATACACATATAATGTATCCTCTACGATTAATGTTTTCTTGTAAAAAACATGGTAAGCCTTGCTATGCAAGGAATACCTAATAAAAACTCAATCATGACACTAATTAGGATCAAACTTATCCAAGTTATCCTTAGTCTTTAGGGTAGAACACAAAATCTTCAAAATACGATCATAATAAAGCCCAAAAGGCATTTCTTAAGAATGAGTCTAAGGAGCACTTGGTTTAACACATAACATGTTGTGTTCATTGCTTTGACCCAAAAATACTTAAGCAGGCCCAATTCTATTAGCATTGTATGAACACATTCTTGGAGTTTAAGGTTTTTTTGCTCCGCAACTATATTTTGATGTACGACTCTCAAGAAGGCAAACTCATGGTGGATTCCAAAAAACTTGTAAAAACCCACGAAACTCTCATTCTCAAACTCTCCATATGGTTACTCGAAATTTTAGAGATACAAAAACTTTTCTCATTTTGTATTCTTTTAGCTAGCTTAGATAACTCTTCAAAAACTTGATCTTTACTCCTACAAAAGACTACCCGAGTAAAAAGCAAAAAATTGTCGGTGATCACAAAAAAAAATAGCATCCATTGAGGCTCTTATGCCTAGTTGGTCTGAATAAGTCTAAGTTGAGTAATTCTAATGGCCTACTACCCGACATTACACCTTTACTTTCAAAAGATGATCTAGTTAGTTTTCCTCTTTCACATGCATTACAAGCATGATCCTTTTGTAACTAACTTTAAGCAAGCCATGAATTGAATCATTTTTAGCTATCTTGTAAATTAGCTTCATGTTCGCATGCACTAATCTTTGATGCCATAATTTGTTTTCTTCATTAGAGGCAAGTACTTAACTACTCATTCATCATCAAATTCAAGCACACATATTTCTTTTTCTCTTCTACCTTTAAGGAGGCTCTAAAACAAATTTAATTGCTCAATTATAGTGTGGAACTATGCAAGAGTTCCTAGAATATTAGGGAGCTTGCCCTTTATGTAGAGAGGTGTTTACACCGCTAAGTCTGTGTTTAAAAAGTGTTACGTTGTAATATAGTCGAAATAGCGTTCAAACAAATACATGTTGTAATATAGTCAAAATAGCGTTCAAGCAAATACAATTTTATTACTCGAAAAAAGTCTAAGGTCGAACACAGGGAGCAAATTGGTATTTAGAAATTAAGATCACAATTCAGAATTAAAAGGATTTGTAATAATGGCAGTAGAAATGTGCAAAAATATGGGAGTAAAATGGTGATTGTTGAAGCTATGAGTTACTACGCTAATGTATTTGATTTTGAAAAACCTGTCGTTGTAGTCTGAAAGCGAAGAACTCGTGTTCAACAATTAAAATTTATACCAGAATAGAAATCCCAAGTCGAACTCAGGGAGGCTACGTCGATCTATATTCGCAATTATATTTTTTTAGAATTTTTGTTGAAAAGTGAAGCGATGTAATTACAATGAAGCCATATTAACAATCAGAATAAGAGAGAGAGAGAAAATGCATTCAATAATTTGAAATGTTTATACAATAAAACTAGAGAAGAATTACACTAGAAAGAGAGAAATCAGCTACACTAGAAAGCAGGAAAATTCTACTCTAGAAAGCTGTAAAGAAGAATGGAAGAGAGAAGTTATCCTCCTCAACGATTGCTTGGAGGATGAGATGGATGAGACGCTGCTTGGATGAAGGAGGATGGAGCGGGAAGAAGGAGGTCGAAGAAGGAGGAATGAGAATGGGGTAGCACGTCATCATCATCGCGGGATCCGCTTCCGAAATGAGAGCGAAAATTTGACTTTATCTCACGAGGAGCATCCTGGGTGTGGGACAAGCTTCTCTTGAGCTTTGGAGAGGTAGAGGAGAGAAGGAAGAGATGAGAATTTCGTGTGGAGAGGGTCTCCTTTTATAGTTGTAAAGAGTGAAGGCAATTTGATCATTTTAATTTGAAAAACATTAAATCAGGGGTCTTTAGTGACGGATAAAACTATCGCTAAAGCCCCTTCGTGGGCGTAGTAGGGCGGCCGCTCGCGTGCCCAGTCGCCTTCTCTGCACGCAACACCTTGTCACGTTCTGTCGATCTTAGCCGTCCTATCGTGAGATCAGACGGCTTAACTCGCCCCTCTGGCCGTCTCCTCTACGCGCAATGCCCACGTGCGATCTCACGTCATGCGCGGGCGTGCGAAAGCGTGCGAAACAGATTGAGTGCCTGCAGCCGCTCGATCGTGATCGAGCGGTCATGGAGCCCGCTCACTCGCGCCCCAGCAGTTGCTTGCGCAGGCTCGAACGCGTGCCTCGCCTTCTCGCAAGTGCATTCGAGCAACGTGCTATCAGCGTGTTTGTGTCGCGCTTACGATTTAGGCGCACACATCCACAGCCGTTGGATGCGCATCCAACAGCGGAGAAATGATGAAAAGGAGAGGGTGCGACGAGTGCGGCAACAGGTTGGACGACTGAGATGGTGCCACGTGGTGCCATCTTGGCCGTCCATCTTCTAGATGATGTAATGGTGCCATGATTGTCAAATTGAGTCGATTTTCGTGCCGTTAGGCTGCGATCGTCGATCTAAATTCATCCGTGCAGTCAGATTTGTCATTTGAAGTGTGGATTCACACCATCTTGGCCCTTGATCTTCTAGGGTTCCCCGATTTCTATCTAATGCTACAGATGTCTGATTAGGGCGATTTTGGAGTCGTTGAACTCCAATCGTCGCCCTGATCACATTTGTACGATTGGATCTTCGATTCGAGACCCCGATAAAAAGTTTGCCATATCCCTGAACATAAAAGGAGATAATTAACCTCCATTTATTCAAACTAACCTAAATGCAAGATGATGCATGCTATGCAATATTTATAGTATGTAATGTAATCCTATGCTTAAGAACATGCATAAATAGACATTTTAAGTAGTGTAAACATGTTTACATCATACCCCCATGCCTATCTTTTACTAGTCCCTAGCAAAAACTACATGCTATTTATAAAGGAATCAGGTAGGATTATTTGAGCATGAGTTATTTTCAATCATTAAGAAAATATTTACTTAGGAACTGAACTTTCAAAAACACAACAATGCCTAGATATCTACCAAAATGCAGACCGCCTCAAGCCCTCGCCTTATTCAAAGAACAATTTCTTTTTCTTTTTTTCTTCTTTTCTAATTTTTTGGATTTTCGAGTTTTAAGGTTTAAGAGTGGCTTTCTATGGCCATCCAACTCACCCAAGATTTGATGAAAACCCTAAGTTCTAAGCATCTTATTGTGAATGTGATATACTCGTTGACTGGCAGTAAAAAATAGACTTTGGATTTCTACACCTCTAGGTAACCTTAAAAAGAGAATTCTGTCTAAAGGTGTATCTTTACAACCGGTAGCTTTCTCCCTACTTTTATTTTTACATGGTCAACACAAGGGTGAATCCAGTGTATATCTCCTCAATTTATTCTACTTCTTCGCTTCTTCCTAATTATTTTGGGAATTTTCAGTGCATTTATTGAGCTGGGTTCTGGACAACTTGTTGATGAGCTGTTACCACCGACAACTTGCCAGCCATACTCATGTGGTGAAGTGTAGCTTTTTTTTTCTTTTCTTTTCTTTTTGACTTTCTTTTCTCTTTTTTTTTTAAGTAGGTGGATTCCCTGGTCTAAGATTTACCTAAAGGTAGCAAAAAGAGAAAGGTCCTGTGACTGGGCTCTGCATAACCTACCTATGGGCTGTTACCCATGATAACTTGCCAGTCATATCACCCTAGAAGGTTCATTAGCTACCCAATTTCCGTTAGAACCGTCGATTAATGAGTCAGTGACAAGATAGTGTGTAGATGCTTTAGGCTTAAAGTTCCCTCAAATCAGAGGGCGGGTTGATAAGTCGTGTACTTATCACCCAAACTTATTTACTCTAATTACGATAGAATTAAGATGGCGAGGACTCGAAAGACAAATCCGCATTTTAATGGATACACAGGCTGATTAGGTCTGAAGACCTGAAGAGTCTTTGTGTTCAGATCATAATGTTGTATTTCCTAAGATTGAAAATTTTATTAAACCCATGTTATCTTTCCTAATTCCACAATTTTTTTTTAAATATCAATAAAAGAAACTAAAATAAATCTACGGAGCTTACGAATAAATTCAGTGATGAATATCCATCCCCCCATGCGTATCTAATGCAATGTCCTCATTGTATTAAAAAGACAAAACAGAGTGGAATAGAGCAGAAAGCACCTAAATTGCATAAATGTCGGTTCCGCTTCGAGATAAAAACTAAAAAGAACTGTATACGTGCTGAATTTAGTACCTTCAACTAGGCACACTATACAAAGAAGAGAAATAAGGAATTCACAGGTGCAGGTCAGAATTAGAATAAAGAGAAGACACCTCTGACCTACCAGCAGATGTCCACAGATGTGGACCAGATTGTGATGCAGACCCATACCCCATAATCAAGAATATCTCAAGCTTTGGATAAAAATTACCCAAAACCTAAAATCAGTATGCAAGCGAGGTCGAGCTTGCGATTTATGAGGATGCAACCCAAGACCAAAAAGTCGGGTTACAGAGAATTCAAGCTCCAAAGTGTAATCAATGAATGTGTGCTTGGGTTGGACATCCTCAGAACAGATGTTGTAAGGGCCCTGGTTTAATGATTTCAGATGAATTAGAACCCTTAGACTTAATCTTCTATTTCCTCCAAAGTTTGCTTCCCAAATCAGAACTTCCCAACTCCTATCCTTCTCAATTAGAATGTTAAATTTCGGGACCTCTTGCATATTAATCACCCCATCTGAAATTTCCAAATCTAAAAGATGTGGCTGAATCAGAATTGACTTGGGTCTAGTTATCTTAAAAACAAAATCATCGATAAGCTCAATGGGGTGTAACTGACAATCAAGGCATTTGATTAAATCCTCCAGAAAATGCAATTCTAGATCCATAGTGTGAGCCCTAATAAGATCAGTTTTCTTAGTTATTGGGCTATCAAATGATCTATTAGATTCCTCAAGCCTAATCGTCTCATAGAAATCATATTCTGTAAACTCGCGTGAGACTTCGTAAATCAAATCTTTACCATCAGAATCAAAGAAATAAAGATCCATATTAATGTATGTCCCAAAATCATCTGTCACTTTCTGATCCATGGAGACATTCGTTTCCTCGTACCCTGGCTCAGGGATCTCAGGTGAAGAAATCAAATCATCCTTAATTGGTTGCTCTAATTCAATCTGGTCAGCCTCGTAATGCGTGTCCCCCCAACAGGTGCCTGAACGGGTTCTGACATTGGCTCTCCTGAAGGGGGTTCATCTGGGGAATCATCCCATGATTGAACTAAAGCAACCACAAATCTCATCCTCAATCTTGCTAACTTCCCAAGTAGAAACTTACCCAGGTTCTTATCCTTAACATCCTGGAGCCAATCCAACAAATACTTGTTCAAATCATCAATCATTTCAATCAGTGGCTCCAATCTTTCAATGCAAGGTATTGGCTGAACTTCTAAAGATTGTATGATATTCCTCAAGTTAGCCAAAACCTTATCTTGAACCTGATTACCCTGAACCAAATGAGTTGGTTCAAGGTTGGGCGAGTTTAGGATCAGTGCAGAGGAGTTAACGAATTGAGATCCGTTATACCCTTCCTGATAATAGGTCATTTCGGATTGTTCAAAAGGTGGTGATGACCTAAAGGCAATGTAATCAAAGGATGGGTAAGAATCAGTGTATCCTTCTTGATTGTAGATCGTATTAGGTTGTCCATGAAAGGGTGATGATCTATAATCGATGTGGCTCTGAGAAGGATAGAAATCGCAATCATAGTGTTCAGGGTTAGACCCTAAACACGGAGGTCTAGAACTGTATCCCCAATCTGAGTTATCCTAACTAACTAATGGTTGATTACAGTACAAGTCGGGATAATCGTCATGTTGAGGATAATTCAAAACAGAAGGGAAAGAGCAGGAATGCGTATAATATGTGGAAGGATTCATGAGAGACGGGAGGAAGAAAGGTGCTCTGCAATACAAGCAATCAAACATGTTCTTAAGTGGGCTAGCCTAAAGACCTACAGACTCCTACAACCCATCTTGAGATAAAGGAACGATTTGATCTACTTCTGTCTGTTCAATCCAACCAGTTAGAAGGAGGGACTGGGGAGAAGGTTCTTCCTTCGGCTTGCGCCTCCGGTTCCTAGTGTACCCCCTAGCCACGATCATTTGATTCTGCTCCCCTAGCTAGACATCAAATTGAACAGTAGAAATAGACTAATAAAAAATAACCTCATTCTGGACTCTGAAGAGTGAGTCGAATCCTTAAGGCCAACGTCTACCCTATTTTATTTAGGGCTAGGCTTGAATGTGCTTTGGAATGTGATGGGCCCTTTATCTGGGTTGTGCCCTTAATGATTGACTGATATGTGTGTGCGTGCACAACCAGTTGTTTTCAAGCAAGATTATTTTTGATGCGGTGAATTTTAAGGTTCAAATCTTGCTTAGTAGCTTTTAGGATTCCACTTTAGGTATTTTCAAACAA
Source organism: Thalassia testudinum (assembly GCA_037157565.1). Taxonomy (NCBI): domain Eukaryota; kingdom Viridiplantae; phylum Streptophyta; class Magnoliopsida; order Alismatales; family Hydrocharitaceae; genus Thalassia; species Thalassia testudinum. The sequence goes on along the minus strand of JAZHRO010000003.1, from coordinate 2,808 downwards.
GTTTTGTTGGCACACCAGATTTTGAAAGCATAGGTGAAGATATTTTCCTTTAAAACTTAAAAGAATGTGGAGTGCCTGGTAAATTCCTAAGAGTTGAACCTAAGCGGCAGCTACTTGATGAGTTGATTTTAATTGAAGTGGTGTAGCCCAATCAACTCAAATAATTGGCCTGTTGCACCACTTAATTAGGCACACAAATGATTACCTAATCTGATTTCTACTCAATTATATGTTTGGATGTGTGTACCGACTCCAAAGGTTGGTTTACCGGTTGAGTTTGAAAATCATATGAGGTTGTGTACCTCTGTGAGATTTTTTTTTTCTTTTTAAATGTGAAGGTTGAGGTGAGTGTGGGTGTCAAACAAACAAACAAAACTAACCTTAGAGTTTATAAGAACACCTAGGTTGATTGATGTTTGTGTTATTATGTGGTGAAATGAAAACTAATGGGTGGGGGTGGGGGATAACTTACAGAACCTTCAACAACACTTTACTCCAATCTACCGCTTTTGCTCATCTCAAAAGATTACCTGCAATCACAATAAGAAAGGAGAGAAGTGAGGTAAATGATTTGTAAGTTGGAAAATGCGAAAAAAATCAAATAGCGTCATCTCCTCGGCAACGGTGCCAAAATGTTGAAGCTACGAGTTACTACGCTAACGTATTTGGTTTTGAAAAACTTACCGTTGTAGTTTGAAAGCAAAGAACTCGTGTTCAACAAATAAAATTTATACCGGAATAGAAATCCCGAGTCGAACTCAGGGAAGCTACGTCGATCTATATTCGCAATTATATTTTCTTAGAATTTTTATTGAAAAGTGAAGCAATGTAATTACAATGAAGCCATATTAACAATCAGAATAAGAGAGAGAGAGAGAAAATGCATTCAATAATTCAAAATGTTTATACAATAAAACTAGAGAAGAATTACACTAGAAAGCGAGAAATCAACTACACTAGAAAATAGGAAAATTCTACTCTAGAAAGTTGTAAAGAAGAATGGGAGAGAGAAGTTATCCTCCTCGACGATTGCTTGGAGGACGAGCCGGACGAGACGCTGCCTGGACGAAGGAGGACGAAGCGGGAAGGAGGTCAAAGTAGGAGGAACAAGAACGGGGTGGCACGTCGTCGTCGTCGCAGGATCTGATTGCACCACAAAAATACGCCTGCAATAGTACCTTATTGTGCTATTTCCTAGCATTACCTATGCATATTAGGGTTCCACAATCGCATTTGTAAAAATACATTCATGCATGCATTTAATTGAGAGGAGAGGAGAATAAATAAATGGCTTAGCAATTTACTTTTTTCCTCAAGTGCATCTCTGCTAATTCACCATCTTTTTAATTTTTATTTCCCTTGATTTTTAAATCTTCCCCGCGACTGCATGAAACACCTTTCTTCCTCACACGCCATTCCCTGCTCTCCATTCCTCTCCCTGCCATGAGCCATGCACAGCCAGGGCATGGCTGTGCATGGCTTTCTTCTTCTATAAAAGGAGGGCATCTTCTCTTCAAAAGCAGCCTAGTCCACTTCAAAAAAAAGAACTCGCAGCTCCATCTCCTTCCAGGCCATCCTCTCCTTCCTCTCCCTCCACACGTCGGCCCTCCTCCTCGGAGATACCCGGCTGACAGGAGCCCTCACTGTGGTGAACACCCACCACAGTGAGACCACCACCGCCTAGCTCTTCAAAGAACCGGTGGGCGTGGTGGCTCCTCTCTTTTTTTTTCGTTCCAGCACCTTCAGCCATGGCCGCAAGCTTCAAGGTCTGAAGCTCGAAGCTCGGCGGCAACAGCAGCCCCAGCCCCTTCCGCGCGCTCCTGCAGGCGCCCTCGCCCTCCACGCACGCCTGCAGGCCTCTCCGCCTCCCGCTTCTTTGCTTTATCGCACGCTCGCTTCCGCCTGCAACCAGCCTCTACGCGCCTCTGCAGCGGCCGACCAAACTCCCCAGTGCACCCCAGCAGCACCTGCAAGCTTCCGCACACGCCTGCAGACACCTCACCTCCCACTTCTCTGCTCTGTCGCGAGCTTCTCCGCGCCTGCAACCGATCGGTGCAGACTGTCTTCCTCGCGCGCCAGCCCACGTGCGCCAGCCGCGAGCCGGCAGCACTCACACCACCTGCAACTCCCGGTTGCACGGCACGGCCGACCACTATAGCCACTGTTCACGCAAGTCTGCGCGACACTGTGGCTACAGTGGGGTGACCGGTGAGCTTCTCACTTAACCGGTCACCCGGCGCGCCGCAACCAGCCACAGCCCGCACGCGCGTCTCCACCCGCGTCACCCGCACTCGTCCGCACCCATCTTTTTCACCCGCACTCGCCCATGCGCGCTTGCCAACGACCGCTCCAGCCTTCGCGTAGCACGGTGCGCTGCGTGTCTTCTCTCCGCGCCCATCACCCTCCAGCATGCACTTCTCTGCATGCACACACGCCCACGCGCGAGCTTGAACCACCAGATGACGCCTATAACGACCCAGTTCCCGAGTCCCTACGAGACACGAGAACCGGACCGACTCGACTAATCCCAAGACCTAGTCGTCCAACGAGGAAGTAACCAAAAGACAGTAAAATAAACCACATTCAGCATGAATATAACTAACAATAAGAAAGTACAGCAGTAAGGAAAGAAACTACTACAGTAGGTACCACCACAACAGTAGAACAACATTTATCATATAACAAGAACTGCAGGTAAAGAAAGTACAGCGGAAACAAAAACTACTCACTAGAACAGAAACAAAAGAGGTACAAAAGACTGTGGTAAACTCTACTGGACCCTACTCGGCCCAGCGTCCTCTGCAGCCG